>JAUAMA010000003.1:46497288-56497288 GCA_030819835.1 Acmispon strigosus | reverse complement strand
CTACCAAAAGCCTACTACTTCGAATGCCTTTTCAAAAAAATCCAGCTTTTTAAGCAAGTAATATTGGAGTTTGTGCTAAAGAATAGAATAAGTATATGTTCAGTAGATTTTCAGCTGAACATAAATTACAACCAAAACAAATATTTCACTCCTTATCACATTGCATCATTTATCACATTTTTTACTTCTGAATGTTGGTACTTTAGTGGTATACAAATCATTTTCCACATTCGAATTTTATGGTGAACTAAGGCAAAAATGTAAAATAAAAAAGACAGCTCCTCAATCCCTCAAACACAAGACACACCATTCCACAATATTGTGCGTGTGGTTTGTGTTTGTTTTTGTGTGTCTCTGTGTGTGACAATGAAAGAGAGAGAGAGTGTGTGCAATTTGCTTGTGTGGTGGCCCATCAGAATACATGGCTCACCGTCTTTGAGGATACCATTAAACAAGATGAGAAAGAGACTACTCCCAAGACCAAATTAGACAGCAAGAGAGAGAAATTAGAGAGAAACGAGGTCATGAAATATAGCCATCCTATTCTTATAAGGGCTTTTGGTTTTATCTCCTCAGAAATGAAACCAAACAAACAAGAAACCAGATCACCAGTTGGAAGCTCTTGCACTAGTATTATATAGTTTCTTTCTTTTTTCGATCAGTCTTTAAATATTTTTGGTTCTATACTCAACTCAAGTTTCTCGCTTATGGCTTTTTCTTGTCTTTTGGCAGAACGATACGCATAGCAAAAGAATTTGGGGGTACCCTCCAAAAGAATTTATGTTCGTTTCTTGGCTTTTGCTACTCCAAAACCATTGTTTTCTTCCTTGTTGTACTCTCTGAAAAACCAACCTTTCCAAGTTCCCTGTTTTCTTCTGCACCTTGCCTTTCCTATAGCCACCCCTCTTTACTATATAGCTTTTTCAAACATGCAAATGATCCCCGGTGACCCCTTTTCACTATCCACTTCGATTGGTGGGTTTACCACTCAAGAGCAGAACAGAAACCCTAACCCTAAATCTAATGCTCCCACCGCCACTAAGAAGAAGAGAAACCTGCCAGGAACGCCAGGTTATATGTTTCACAAAATTAAAACTTTAACTCGAAATAAGTTCCAATAACTGAGGATTTACTCTTCTTCCTTTGAACCTTCCATTGCTGTTTGTTCATTGCAGATCCAGATGCCGAAGTCATTGCTCTCTCCCCAAAGACCCTCATGGCGACGAACCGGTTCGTGTGCGAAATATGCAACAAAGGGTTCCAAAGAGATCAGAACCTTCAGCTCCATAGAAGGGGCCACAACCTCCCGTGGAAGCTGCGGCAGAGATCCAACAAGGAGGTCCGGAAGAAGGTCTACATCTGCCCGGAGAAGACCTGCGTCCACCATGACGCTTCAAGAGCGCTCGGCGACCTCACGGGCATCAAAAAGCACTTCAGCAGAAAGCACGGCGAGAAGAAGTGGAAGTGTGAGAAGTGCTCCAAGAAATACGCAGTCCAATCAGATTGGAAGGCTCACACCAAAACATGCGGCACCAGGGAGTACAAGTGTGACTGTGGCACCCTCTTCTCCAGGCACGTAATTAATACACACAATATTCTTCTTTGTTTTCACCAAATCTTTGCTTCTATTATTGCAGACGAATAAAAATTAAATGCTTCTTTAATATAGTATTTCATTTTTATGTAACGTGTCCGAGGTTTTTTCATTCGTGCGTGGTGTTACGTTTTCGAATTTAATGCTTCCTTAATTATGTATTAATTGATGAACACAGGAAGGATAGCTTCATAACTCACAGAGCTTTCTGTGATGCGTTGGCGGAAGAGAGTGCGAGGCTGACCTCAGTTGTTGCTACTAGTACAAATCTGAATTTTAAGAATGAAGATTGTAATAATATTTCTTTGATTCCAAAAAATTTATCAGACATTCCGCAGTTTGGCCCACATGGGTTCCGGTTAGATTTCAACAACAACTCTTTGATGGGGGGTGCTGAGCACCAACAAATTAGGCCGAGCCTTTCACTGTGGTTGAACCAGGGGAACCTTGCTCATTCTCACGATGTGGGACCGAGTAATTCTGGGATTTTTGTGTCATCCTCATCAGGTTTGCCTGAGATTGTGCAAATGGCGCAAACACCACAGGTGAACAGTAATACCTTGATTGGGTCTTGTTCATCGATGTTGTCTAATTTTGTTCCTGGTTCTAATTCGAATACTGCAAACCTTTCACTTTCTGAGGGTCAAAATAATCAATTAAATTCAAAGCCTGCCTCTCCTATGTCAGCCACTGCGCTTCTTCAGAAAGCAGCTCAAATGGGATCCACTAGAAGCTCCAACAATGCTTCCATTTTTAGTGGTAGTTTTGGGGTCATGACCTCACCTAATTCCTCTCAAACTACCAATACTCTCAATAATAACCATAATGAGATTAACCAGGCATTTCAGGCTATGAAGCAACCCCAGAATTTTACTTCAAATGGTGGTGCAGCTATTATGGGGAACGCTGCTGCCAGTTTCAGCTCAATGGCGCATTCATCAAACGGTTATGATCAACTTATGATGCAAACCAATGGGCAACAAGGTGAGTCTATGAAAATGAAGCTCCACCTTTCAAACGTCGCGGAGCATAACTTGACAAGAGATTTTCTTGGCGTGAGCGGAGGAGGAGCTGCTCCTCAATTCCTACCTCATGAGCTTGCAAAATTTGCTTCCATAGGCTCATCAATGGGGTTGAACCAATTCACAGGCACTCACTGATTTTTTATTTTTCTGAGCAGAATCCGTTCGTATCATGTGTTATTTGTAAGATATAAATTTGAAATGGATACTTAATGGGAAGTGTGTGGACTCTTGTTTTTAGATTTATATCTTCTCATGTTAAGATTTATGTCTATTTTTTTTTCTCATAAATATTTCCACTTATTTAATATAAAATATGCATAAAATTTTATATGAAAGGGTATGTAGGATGGACGTATTATTTTTCTTTTTATCTCTATTTTTATATCACATCTACCATATATCAAGAGTAATAATTAATATTGAGACAAATAAATATTGTAAGCTCCCAACGGACACCTCATTTACTTGTAACTCCCTTTTCTATTACAAATCACATTTATTATTTTCTTACTTCTCTTTCTTTCTCAAACTAGGTATCTATTGAATACCAGGCAGATGTCTACATACTATTTTCAATATCACAACCAATATTGATCTATCTTCTTTTCCTTTGAATTAAGTCGTGTAGACAAGTTCTATCTCTACATTTTCAGAGAGATTTAGGAATAAAGATTGATAAATAAATGATATGATATATGATAAAAATAGTAGACATAGAATGAAAAATTGAGTTGAAATGAATTATAACAGAATTTAAATATATTTAGGATGAGGAAACCTAAATCCCTTGTGTTTTGGGAGGGGAGGGGACCATTTTGTTACTCATTATGTGAGCGGTTCAGAATGCAGTGTGGGGACCCACTGCATGTATGTCTTTGGTGACCGATCGAGGAATACAATAGCGAACAGCCCGAGTCATGCATGTTGTTATCCTACCTGTTATTGTTGTTTTATCTCTTGTCTTAGCCTTGTTATCGTTTTTTGCCTTTTCTTCCTTCCTTGAGATAAACGAAGGGAGATTAAAAAATGAAATAATGATAAAATATTAATTAGTTAGAAAGACACTCATGAGAATTCTTTTAAGTGAAACGCAGCTGAAAACTACTACATGTTAACTGTTATCGTTGACCGCCAAAATCCGGCTCCTTCAATTCCTCTGCTACCACGGTGCCTTAATTAATCAGAAAAAAAAAGGATGTAATATTATTAGTTGCAATGTTGACCCAATTTGATTCCTTTTGGATGTGTTCAATTTTATAAAATAATTCAGGGGAGTTTCAGGATATCAAGTGCATGGAGCTAGCATAGTACTTGTTATGTAGCAAGAATCTAGGTGGCAGAGTAGCTATTTTGGTAGACCCTGATTCCCTTGTAACCAAGACCAGGTGGAGTGTGCAGCTACGAAGGGTTGAACAGTGAAAGTTGCCTTGAAGCCGTTGGATATGTGTCAAGTGCTGGTAGCTACACAGGTGGGTGTAAATCATGTCCTGGTAATTAGAATCAGAGCTGAATGAAGAAATATATAGAACGGTAGCTATAGCTTCTGGTCAAACACGTTAGGAATAAGGATTGACACTTCATTGCTTGACAGTTCGTGGTTGCTGCCTGCGCTCTCTGAACAGTAACTATATGTAAAAGTATGTCCTTGACTGCTTCCAAAGATGGATCAATGTACGAAAACGATGCAGATCCTCGTTTAAAACCAAGAATCATTACGATGCTTTACTCATCCGTGTTGTGTAATGGACAGCACAGCCCGGCAGACATTACTATCAGAGCAATAAACAAGTCGGCTTTCAATTAAGTTGGAAGATGTTGTACCAAAATATTGGTCATCTCAAGGTTAAAAGCATGAATGCCTACCTAAGAATGAGCTGATGTGAGAAGAAGTCAGCCATAGAATTAGATTGATTAGCTAATGCGATGCACCTTTGCACGTGGACAGGATTTTAAACAAGAAAGGAAGCTTGAATCTTAGGGGGCGAATAATTTTGAGATATTTACTCAGAATTTAAGACTTATCACGTTGAAAACTGGAACGTCCCTTAATAATAGGAATAGATGTTACAAGCGTGGTGTTGACTAATACTCAAAGAAAACTAAGTCTTCAAAACTGACTAGGATCGGGACGCACGAAAAACACCATGATCTTAAGTCGAAGCGTGATGCAAGAACGTGAGTTAGTGATTAGGGAGTTTGATCACGGTTGTAGTTAGCCAAGACTCTTCCTATAGATGGGGATAGAGTTGTTTGTAACAAACGCAAATGATCATCAAATCAAATTACAAAATTCTCGCTCTTGAGTTCTTTTTTGTTACCTTTACTTATTTCCTGCATTTTATTTACATTTCAGTCATTTATTTCAAGTCTTTACCCAAATTTACTTTAGTTATTTCAGTTGCGTTATTAGCCATATTTATCTTTACCTTAGTTAATCCCAACTACCCATACTCTCATCTCTCAGTAGCAATAACTAAGAGCTTTTTAGAGTGTCTTAGGAACAGGTATTAAGGAACAAAGTCTCTTCATCGAGTAATTGCTTGATTATGGAATCATTACGTTGTTTTCTTATTTGACCCATACATTTGTCCCTAATCTGAATTTATTTGAACCAACAAATTGACATGCCCAATGAGACCCATACTGTTGAGAAGTTTTTATCAACAAACAACAACCTACGTTGGCATAGGCTCTTGAGTTCTGGACAAAATATCAATCCAACAAACAATGCAAAACTAGTAGTAGTCATACCCTTACTCCGGGCTCTACTTGATAATTGTTATCACGACATTCCCTAAAGCTAGTCGAAATGCATTTTTTGTGGTAGATGCGAAGCCTAGTTAAAATATATTTATGGGCAGAGACTTGATCCACCCAAGTTTGGGTGTACCATGTAAGTTTCCCCAAGCACTATTCTTTTGGGTAGGAGACAGGATAAATCTATTCCCAGCAGACAAGAATCCATTTAAATCGAAAGTCAACATAGTCGAAGTCATTCTTTACTCATCAAACTTAATGCATAAAATACTAATAGATGTAATATATAGAAGAAATCAGTGACCCTAAGAAGGTTGAATCACGACCATAAAAAGGTGTTAATAAAGACACAACATAAAGTGCTGCAAGATGTTTGGGACCGATTAGCGGATTTGATGCAAGTACCAACTAAATTTGATGACCCATTAGAGAAAAAAGCCTCGGTTGATATGAATTATCCTTCTCCCATATGGAGATACCTACACAGGTTTGAAGCACCAAATACCCTGGAGGGTGTTAATCTAGGTCCTGCTCGAGAACCTAAAACTACTAGAGTTTGTAGCCTCTTATAGCCACATGATAAACAACTTATAGTAAAGGTAATTTGTGAGTTCGAAAACTGTTTTGCATGAGATTATCATGAAATTTCTTTCTTATATGGGGATATTGTGGAGCATAGACCCCCTCAAAGAATCTTAGCCAAACTCTAGGTGTTTGGCTTGAAACTCATTCATGAGGAGCCATTGTTCTTGCATGACTATACTCAACTTCTTCTTGCCTCCTATGATTCTTTGTTCGTTCATGACGAACAAACAGAGTAAAAACTTGAGAAAATTTTTCTTTGTGTGTATGCGAAGGAGATACTGATTTTTCCAACTCCTCATTGCGATGCTCCAACCGCTTGACAAAATCATTATAAGAACTGGGATGTGGTTTCCAACTTCTTCTTAATGAAAAGAACCTTCGTCGTGTTCTAATTGAGGCATTCCAAGACCTCGTCGTTGTTTTGGAACTAAATCTCCATGAGAATGTTGCTTGCAACGTGTTCTAATTATGGTAATGGGAATTGATTCACGAGATTCCACACAGAAAATGCCAATTGTTATTCCACAATCTGAGCAAAGAGATTCTCAATTCATTCATGGTGGTGCACGGTGGTGTGAATGGTTGAGACCACCGTGGTGCAGTGAGAATCCACGACAAGCAATTTTACCTGCAAAAGACATTCTTGCGCTCAAGTCAATAATGGATCAGAGATAGAATTCTCTTAGTATAGAAGATCAATACGAATGCAATTTTTGAGTAATACTTAACATACGAGGGTATTAAACCAGTATATATAGAGGTCAAAAAGAAAAGTGATTAGTGTTTACCCTTTGCCAGGTTGTTGTGTAGCTGACTTTTTAAGTATCAACTTTGCTTAGGTGAACTTGACCAATAATTAATTCTATTAATTTAGCTTTATGCTAGGCCAGTTGGTTAGAAAGTGAGAGTTCTGTGGTTGATCGTTCTAATCGACGAGCTCGATGTTCACTTGATTGTGTAGTCATTTGAGCGACCAACAAGACAATAGTGAGCTATGTGGTCATTTGGGGCTAGCAGAAAAAAAAGTTATTAAATATGTTCTAAATGAAGAATTTTTTAATCCAGTGGTTACAATTTTAGAATTTCAAAACCATACATTAAAAACTTCACAAAAGAAACACATTCTTTTTAAAATTTTTGAAGGCATTAAAAGGTACGATACACCGTTTGGCCCTTGCTACATTTTTCTGGGTTTGGACTTGTATAATTTTTTTAGGGTATCTTGACTTCTGTAATCTACTTTTAGCATTTTAAAATATAGTAATTTGTGAACGTGAAGAAATTGTTTTAAAATGATTAAACATCCCTCTGAAAACACAACCAAACAGAATAAGGTAAAAAATTGGAACATCGAAGAAAATGCTTGTGATTCCAAAGTGGTATGTAGAAGGTATAAAAAATAAAAAAAAAACTGCTATCTGAATGATATTTCCTGACGTAAAATAAAACCTAGGAAAATTTTCTTTAATTTTTTATTACAATTTTAATACACCTCTAATTTTCTTTTAAATCTATTTTGACTTACTTCATTTTTGTATTTCACTTCTTTTCTTTTCGTTACTTCACAAATAAGTTTGGTCGATTAGAAAATAGATTCGGTCGATCTGGAAGCCATGTAGTCGGCTGGAAAACCCACAATGATTCCCTAATCAAGCTATTTCTCGAGGAAGAGACTCTGTTCCTCAATATGGATTCCTAAGATACTCCAAAAAGCTTTTAATGCCTCGCTATTGAAGGACGCTTTAAATAGGACGTTGGCTATGAACTAAGGTCTACTCCTAAGGAATGTAAAGGGATGAAAAGCGATAAAGAAAATAAAAGTTGAAAGCTGTAAACCGGCTGAAAGATAAATCGCAGAAAACGATAAAGAGTTTAAATGGCTAAAAAGTAAAGTGCTAAAAAGTAAAATAAAGATAAAATGCGGGAAATTTGTAGATTTGATTGATTGATTGATTGTTGTATTTGTAGAAATGACTCCTCCTTTATTTATAGAGGCAAATCGGCTAACTACCTAGCGGTTGAAAGAAACATGCGACACCCCACGTTCTCTGATCATTAAAAGTGTTTACAAAATCGTGGAGTATTATCGTTCCCTCTCTTCTAGTCAGCCTAGAGGCTTTGTTTTAACTGTTCCTCATTTCATCGGCTAGTTCGAAACCACTTTCTCCTATTTTCGCGGCAACAAGCGCACTAACTATTTATGCACGTGGAAAACTTCTAGAAACCGATGACTCATTCTACTTGAAGCCTAAGTTTCTGCACCTTGTTGTATCTTGTCCTTGTACACTCGACTCTCATTGGCTGATTACTTGTGCTACTAATCGGCTAGACCCACTCGAATAAGCTAACATTCTGCTCAACTATGATCCCCAATCGACTCGAATTGCCCTTCGACTTATAATTAGCCGTTACGGATTTTTAAGTGTCAACAATATTAAATATCGACTTCTCTCATTTATTCTCATCTCGCTCAAGATGGATGTGAGTTAATTAGTATGTGTTTGAATTTGTTTTTTATTTGATAATGTCTTCACCGATATCAATATTTAATATTTATTAGTTTCTTCATTTTATTAAATTAGATTAGTGAAAATTCATAAAAGAAAATCAAATCACTGATATTTCGATTTTTAAAGTTAAAATAATAATTATTTCAAACGGAAAATATCTTGAAAAAAAAAACTATCCCTAGTAATTGAGTTATCCTCCAACGTACGTCGGATGGGTGGGATCCCTTAGCGTGTAGGGCCAACAAAATTCTTGAAAATGCACAAAAAGAGAGCACATAAATCTAAAGAAAAGGTCTCATAAAAAATCTAAAGAAAAGGTAAAACCCTTTTTCTTGGGCTTGGCTAATGAGATTTCAACTTTTTATTGGTATTTGTCATAGCCAGCTTTTTGAGACCTTACTTGGTCTTAGCAATCTCTTTGAAGTTTGAACTCCGTTTCCTAACAATAATTCCCCTGCTGGGCCTTTCTTTTTTAATTTTTTCATTTTAATAGAAATTGAGGATTATTTGTACTTTCTTGTTTCTACTACGCATGATAAAACATAAATTCATAGTTTCATGTGTTGCAATGTTTTTTTTTTTTAAAAGAAAAGATGCATTACAAATTATAAATGAAGACGAAACAGACGCAACAGCCTATACATCGTAATGAACAATAGGCAATAGGCTTGAAGGAATGTCTTCTGCCCAAATCGAATTGGTATAGGGAAGCATTCCCGAAAGTTAGTTGCACTATTTGAACTTCTACGAGCATAAAAAAGATCGACATGATTAATAGATAGAGAAATAAAATGATAATCTGAAATAAGCAAAGCTAAATAAGATAATCCTCATGAAGGTCGTCGCCACCATTGGAAAACCTGCAAGCAGTCAGTCTCAAAATAGACGGATCTAAAGCCAAGGTCCACCGCTAGCGTCATAGCCTAGCAAAGCGTAAGAGCTTTTGCTAACTCGAAGATTGCACCTAAGCTAGAAAAGAGGTAGGTGAAGCCATGACTTCTCCCTCACGTTCTCAAGCAATCATACCAATCCTCGCTTCACTAGCATCTCGAAGAAGGATGGCGCCAAGAAGAAGCTTGAACTGTCACTCCAAAGGTAGCTCAGGAGAAACTCGCAACAAGGCACACAAGCTAGTAGCTCATGCCAAAGCAGACTCAGACGAGAAGGTCCCTCCGTCAAACACCACGCGGTTGCGAGCCTCCCAAATAACATAGACTACAATTGAGAAGATTGGATGAACGTTAGCATCCATCCGCAAAAAAAATTGCTGTAGAAAATCCATGAGGAGCATCAAGCTGCAGCCCCAAAAGAATAGGCAAACCAGATGCACCAAACGGATGGGCAAAAAGTGGAGGACATGGTGGATGGTCTCGACCTCCAAGCCACATAAAGGGCACAACAGATCAAGATTAACGCCACGCTAAACGTGCACACCTTGAACAGGGAGTAAATCAGAATAAGCTCACCAGGTTATCTCTTTACAACATGGTCATGTATATCAACATCACATATCCTCAAAACAAATCTTGTTTGATAACGATAAAAACAACATATCACTCATCAATAATAACATATTTGAAAATCAAGTAACAACAGCAGCAACAGGTTAAATGGGAAACAGTTTGTAAACCGAAGGAAGAGGGGGGGGCTGGGGGTTAGGGACTTGGTGAAGTTTAATAGGGCTCTTTTTGGGAAGTGGAGGTGGAGACTCATGGGGGAGGAGGAGAGCTTATGGAGTAGGGTGCTGGTGGCAAAATATGGGCAGGGGATTAGACTTGGGGAGGAGGAGTGCTTTGGGAAGGGTTCTGTTTGGTGGAAGGATTTGGGAAAGGTTTGTGCAGGGAATGGGGAAGGGGCCTGGTTTGAGAGAAATCTGAAAAGGTTAGTAGGTGGAGGGCATGAGGTGAGATTTTGGGTTGATAATTGGACCGGGGTAGGTAGTTTGATGCAGAAGCATAGGAGATTATTTGATATTTCAGAACAAAAAAGAGAAGTTGTTGCGGAGATGGGGTCTTGGGGGGAAGATGGATGGGAATGGCAATTTCATTGGAGAAGAGTGATGTTTGAGTGGGAAAAGGAGCTTTTTAACAAACTCTTGCAGGATATTGTTCAAGTGAAGCCAAGTAGAGAAGCAAAGGACCGTTGGTGCTGGTTGGCGGAAAAAGATGGCGGGTTCTCGGTGAAAACAACTTATATGGCCCAGTTGGTGAGGGATGAGGAACAGGTTAATTCTTCTTTGTTCAAGATCGTATGGGCAGCACCAATTCCATCCAAAGTGAAGGCTTTCATCTGGAAATTAGTGCTGGAAAGGCTTCCGACATTGGATAATTTATCAAGGAGAGGTGTACTGAACTTACAGATCATGGAGGACCGATGTTACTTTTGCAGGGAGAGGGGGGAGAATATACTTCATCTGTTTTTCTCATGTAGATTCTCCTATGGGATTTGGATGAGATGCTACTGGTGGTTGGGCATTTACTCTGTATTACCAGGTAACTGCCAACTTCATCTACTGCAACATGGATTATGGGGTAAAAATAAGGCCCAAAAAACTGCTTGGAATGTCATATGGTTTGCTTGTTGTTCGAGCATATGGTTGCATAGAAATTCAATAGCATTTAATGGAGTTCAACCAAGTTCTGATGCTGTATTTGAGATGGAAAAAATTAAGGCTTGGACATGGCTTCGGAAGATTTACAAGAACTTCACAAGATCTTTTTAGGAATGGAATAGAGAATCAACTTTGTGCTTATCAGATCTTGTATGACAGGAAATTATTAGAGTAGGTGATTTAATTTGTAATATATTTCTGTGTGCAAGTTGCTGCCATATTTCATCAGCAGCTTTTTCTTATTTGGGTTCTAGTGGTGTTGTGCTCCAATTGTCATTGTTGAGCTAACCTTCTGGATGTATTACTAAACTATGTATTTGCAGCACTGCTTGTGCTTTATATTAATTTTATTGGCTGTTCAAAAAAAAAACAGCAGCAACAGGTAGCACAATCACATGCAAAGAAATTAGACTAAGGGTCCGTTTGGTGGACAGGATAAACAGAGATAGGATAATCATATCCTGTTGTTATCTTTTGTTTGTTGCGCCAGGATAACACTATCCTGTCCCTTATCTTATCATGTCCACCATGTGTAAAAGTTATCCTAAGGGGGAGTTAGGATAGAAATTATCATGACAGGATAAGATATCAGTTTTTTGTTTGTTTATTACCATGACCCAAAATTAATTTTAATATTTATATTTTATATAATTTATGATAATATTAATTAATAAATATAAATTTTTGATTTTAATAAAATATTAATTTTATTACTTATCAATTACTAATTGTTATTGTCAAATTAAATTATTTAGTTACTGATAAATTTAATTAAAAGATAAAATTATTTATAAATGGTGAAAATATTGGATTTACTCATATAAAATAATTAAATTTTCATTATCGCTTACTACTACTTAGTTAACATTATTTTTCGTTATTTATATTATAATAAAAATACACAAAATAATTATTCACTAACAATAAAATAGGCTACTCATATATATATATATATATATATATTAATTTTTTAATAGTAAATATAGACTAATTTTATATTATCATATGGTATTATTTAAAATTATTTCTCTACTTATATAATTATAATTAATAATTTAAATATAAAATATGTTTGAAATAATAATATCTTTTAATAATTTTTATCATTAATCACTTACCCCTTCTAAGTTAAAACACATTGGTTACATATATAATAATTTTAATTAAAATAGACTCCCTTTAAAAAAATTAAAAAGCCGAATTAATTTAATTTTAGTTAATATTAAAACATAGACTCATTTATAAAAATGTAAAAATGATTAAATTTAATAGAATAATATTTTTTTAAAACTATTTAGAAAATTAAATTTTAAAAAATATCATGTATTTTTTTTAAAGGGAAATTTGATACATTTTTTTATCAATATCTTGTCCACCCTAAACGCATGATAAGATAAGAGTCTATCATACTCTTATCATATCATGTTCTTATCCAACCATTTATCCTATCATTCTCTTATTTTATCTTGACCACCAAACGCCCGTTTGGTGGACAAGATAAAGTGAGACAGGATAGGATAGTAATCATATCCTTTTGTTATTTGTTGTTTGTTGCGCCAGTAGGATATGATAACACTATCATGTCCCTTATCCTATCTTGTCCATGTGTAAAAGTTATCCGGAGGTGGAGCTAGGAGAGAAATTATCCTGACAGAATATGATATCAGTTTTTTGTTTGTTTATTACCATGACCCAATATTAATTTTAATATTTATATTTTATATAATTTATAATAATATTAATTAATAAATATAAATTTTTATTCTAATAAAATATTAATTTTATTACTTATCAATTACTAATTGTTATTGTTAAGTTAAATTATTTAGTTACTTATAAATTAATTAAAAAATAAAATTATTTATAAATGGTGAAAATATTGGATTTACTCATATAAAATAATTAAATTTTCAGCCTCACTTACTACTACTTAGTTAACATTATTTTTCATTATTTACATTATAATAAAAATACACAAAATAGTTCTTCACTAACAATAAAATAGGCTACTCACATATATATAAATATTAAATTTTTTAATAGTAAATATAGACTAATTTTATATTATCATATGATATTATTTAAAATTATTTCTCTACTTATATAACTATAATTAATAATTTAAATATAAATTATTTAAAAGAATAATATCTTTTAATAATTTTTTAAAAATTTGATAATTTTTATCATTAATCACTTACCCCTACTAAGTTAAAATCCATTGTTACATATATAATAATTTTAATTAAAATAGATTCCTTTAGAAAAAATTAAAATAGCCGAATTAATAAAAATGAATTTTATTTTAGTTAATATTAAAACTTAAGCTCATTTATAAAAATGTAAAAAAATTAAATTTAATAGAATAATCACTTTTTAAAAAAAACTATTTAGAAAATTAAATATTAAAAAACATTATGTCTTTTTTATTTCAAGGAAAATTTGATACATTTTTCATTATTTGTATCATATCTTATCAATATCATGTTCACCTCAAACGCATGATAGGATAAGAGTCTATCATGCTCTTATCATATCCTGTGCTTATCCAATCATTTATCCTATCCTACTCTTATAATTTTTAACTAATTGAATTAATAAATTTGTTTCTTAAAAAATAAAAGAATTAATAGTCTCATCTTTCATCAGATAATGTGTCAGGATAACAATCAATGCATTTTGTTTTAAGTTGCCATTCATTTGAAACTCCCAAATTAGTCCATAACTTGTTTGAAATTCACCACTGACAAAATGGTACTTTAAATTTAAGGGAAAATATTTGTTTGTTTTTAAAAGTTATAATATCATTTACTTTGGTGCTTAAAAAATAGAAATTATTAATTGATAAGATTGAAATATCATAAACATGTTAACTAGTAAGTTTTTCTTTTGACTTTTCATTCATTAATCTTGACCATCTTAGTGGGAAGAAATAATTAATTTCAAATTACAAGACTTTAACAAAATTATATTTTCTTAATACTGCAATATTAGTGTGATTGACTATAATTTGACAAAAATATTCAATCATTTTTGAAGATTTAAATATTATTGTTTGGATTTGAACAAAAGATTTGACTTTTTTTAAATGAAGCATTCATTTTGAAAGATTTAACCTTCAATTAAAAAATGTTGATTAAAATAAAAATAATTTTCTCTCTCTATATATATAGTCACAATCTCAAGTGTTTATTTAATTATTACATTTTATAATTTTTTTAATAATTCATTCATTTTAAAAGTGTTAAAGGTGTAAGTACTATATTTTAAAAATTACTAAATTATGAGTATTTTATATTTATATATTAATTAATTGAGTATTCTCACTGTTCCTTTTTTTATTTTCAACGTTTTATTTCAAAACCAAATATCAAATATTAGTCAAATGAGTAACTTTGGTTGCTTATTAAAATAGTATTTTCTAAATATTTTTGCTATAAACCCAATTTTATTCAATTTAATCTCCCTATACTTTTCAAGCACATTCGTTACGCATCTCATAGGAGCACTATAAATATGATTGTTTCACCAATTCATAGAGTCATAATTTCCTCCTTCTTTAAAATGTTCTCCTACTACTCAGTGGAGTTAATGTAATGGCTCCCATAACCACAAAACAGCTTCATCTATTTTACAAAAGTAATTGTCAGGTCTTCTGTTTCTTAATCTTCAAACTGGGTCATGACTTGATACAATCTCTTCTAGTCATGGCCTCATGGCTTTGGCTAGAAAACATAGGCTACCCTAGCCCTATCTCTATCTCTAGAGTAATGAGTTTACCTGAGACTATTGTCAATGCTTTAGTTAATGAAGCCGTGACTTGTCTAAAGTGCTTGGAGACTGATAACACGATCATCCCCAATGATGGTGGCTTGCCCCTGATGCAAAAGCTCATGCAGAGAGATACCTCTCTTCACATATTCAATCTAAAGAGGTACACTGCAATTGCTGGTATCAAAAGTGTTTTGAACAACACTTGTGCTCGAATTTTCAAAGATATTTTGGAAATTTCTCTCAATAGCCATGCTAAAAGAACGAGCTTATCATGGTCTAGCACATCACGAAATAATAAACGAAACACTCATTTGGCTGTTCCTGGTTTTCCTCACCCATTGTTTGGTGGTACCTTTGATTTATCACAGAAGATCGTAGACCTAGGTGATGAGCGGATATGGTATTGGAAAGGACCCTATGAATATGCTACAGATGATGATAGATCAATGTTTCTAACATTTTCTACAGGCTTCCTTCTGGAGATTGTGTGCAGAGTTTAACTATGGGAGTTGTCAACATAAATGCACAATATTTGTTTGGAGTTCTGATTTTGAAGAAAGTGGAAAATATAGATGCGGAATTCTAAAAGGGAATAATGTTTTAAAGCTAAATATCAATGGGAAGCATATCTGGGCTCACAAATATGAATGATTTGATTGAATTACTTGTAATATTATAGATGGCCTATTATTCTAGTTTTCAAAATACAAATAAAATATTATATATTCTTCTTTGTTGTATTATTTTATTTCTTTCTTCGATGAAACATATTTATACTAGTTTAAGTTTAATGTTATATGCCCATTATTGATAATGAGTAGAAGCGTTGAGAAATGTCATATTAATTAGAGATATAGAAAAAATAAGTTTTAGTAAATGGGATAGTAACTCTCACTCCTAAATTAGTTTTTGAGGTATATCGTTAGGTGTTGTGTTTCAAACACACACACGCAAGAGCAAGTGCACTTTATTGCAAAAGTAATACAGGATTGTAAGTCTAATTTATCAAACCCAAGGAAACATGTGACTTAACTTCTTCCGCAATCGATTAAGAAGTTGTATTGTGATGTAAGAATGCAAATAGTTATTGATTTTAAGAGAAAATAAAGATGAGAAAGCCTCGAGACTACAATGATGTAGATCATCTCCTCTAGCTATTATCTATATTATTTAACTATCTATTGTGTCAGCGAGACCCTCTTAAAACATTAGCTCCCCATTAAGTTAATGTTAACTGCCCTATCAGGTTACACTATCCTACGAGCAACCGTCATTATAAGGGTGATCAGTGAAAGTAGGTAAATGAAGTGCATAGAGGTGTCCTAGAGGTTTTTCACAACCTAATCGTAGGAAGCTGAAAATATAAAAGAACTAGTCCTAAAAAATCCGCTAGGAGCGATCTAGTTTAATTCCTTATATTCATTTCCAATTTTTGATTCCATAACTTATCTCTCTTGTTCGGACCTGACTAATTACTATGGATATGGTCAATTACTCCACGTAGATTTAAGCACACATAGGGGAATTACAAATTATAACTGAATTAGAAATAACATAGATAAATAACGAGGTTCCCAACAAGCGATAGATATTCCCTGCAGTCCGCTTTACTGCCATTACTGTCAATGCACCCTTGCTCACCTTCATGGTATCCTTCCCACCATCAGAGTGGCAGGAGTAAACATTCTCCTGGAGAGTACCCAAAGAAATTAGATTCTTCCTCAAATCTGGGACGTATCTCACACTACCCAGTATACGCGAGTCACCATGGTCCATAGCAATTTTAACTTGTCCTATTCCAGTGATCTCACACGTCTGGTCATCACCTAGATAGACAAATCCAAACTTGCCCGCCTTAAACGAACTGAACCATTCCCAGTGCGGCGTCATATGGTAAGAGCACCCAGAAACTAGAATCCAAACATCTGTGCACTTGTCAGACGAGACACAAAGCATGTCCCCTCCAGTGCCGTAATCACTTGTCTGAGCTACATTTGTAGAGTTAGAGAGATTAGGGCAATCCCTCTTCTAGTGACCAACCTTCTTGTAGTTAAAACACTCTGTTGTGGCCCTCATCTGCTTGGACTTAGAACGCTTCTTCTTTCCAGCAGCTTTTCCCTTGTTCCGTCCACGGTCTTGTCCTCCTACCTTAGCAAACAGACCTTCACCTTGACTACTGCCTTCCTCTGCCTTTTGCTTTCTCTGTGAGTGATACAAAAGTGCAGACGTGATGGCATCAAGCGTAATAGCGTCCTTCCCATAGGTAAGAGTGGTGACCAAGTGCTCGTAGGAACTTGGTAACGAACACAGCAAAATTACTGCCTTGTCCTCGTCATCAACCTTCACTCCCAGTCGCAGCAAATCTGCAACTATTGTAGTGAAATAATTAACATGACTTTGAAGGTCACTTCCCTCCTGCATCCTCAGACTGTAAAGCCTCTGCTTTGCAAATAGCTTGTTCATCAAAGTTTGAGATTGAAATTGGCTCTCTAACTTGTCCCAAACGGCCTTTGGAGTCGTGAGATCCGCGATATGAAACATCACCTTGTCATAAACACAGAGACGAATCAATCCAACGGCCTTCTCTTGCATCTCCAACCAATCTATGTCTAACATCCCTGTTGGTTTCTCCTCTCGCTGCACCTTTTGCAATCCTTGTTGAGCCAACAAATCCTTGACTTTGCGTTGCCATAAACCGAAGTTTACTGTTCCATTGAACTTTTCAACGTCGAACTTAGCACCTCCAGCAGCCATTGTTGCTCTAATACCAATTGTTGGTCTCAGACACTTGAATCACACAGAGTAACTTTAAGAGAGAAAGGGATCAAAAGCACACAAAAATGTTTGTTCACGCAGTTCGACCAACTTTTGTCTACGTCTGCGGCTATAAATGGCTATAGCACCGTTTCATTCAACAGTAAGAACAAAACAATAGGGTTCTAGTGTTACAGCATATTTATACTAGGATATAATGCTAAACGACAGTGTATTAATTTTATCCTAATGCAATCCTAACGCAATCCTTACAACCAATCAGATTCTAGATTACACGGATATTACGGAGTAAGTGCTCATTAGCTGTCTTCAACTGACCACGTAATAACTCTAACCAGACGCGGCCTAGCAGCTCCAGGCAGACGATCACTTACGTGTCAGTTGCAGACAAACTCTGCGGACGATCTCAACGGCTCCAAGCCAGACGATCTCCTAGAGTCTCCAACCAGACGAGGACCTAGTATCAATACCAGACGAGGCCAGTATAATGAGCCATACTCAACACATTTAGCTAAGATTGAGAAGGAACTGGATATTTAGAATAAGAATGCAAAATAAAGTCTAGATGAGCAACCCCTCTTTGCAAGGTTTAGAGCCACTCTTAGCATCTAGCTCTGCCTCAACTTCATTGAAATGCATGTGGAATCCCTTAATTAGACCCGTTACAAAGAAATTTCACACTAGAAGATCCCTCCAATCTATAGATGTTAAACTTGAACATTGATTTTTGTTTCCACCTTAAACAAATGCTCAATGTGTTCATGCTTGCCTACAATATGTACTTTTATCTACAGCCAGAGAAAAGTTTATGATGACAGTTTTCAAACAAATAATTTGAAGATACATTCTATTAGCTTGTTTGTGCTGGGGCTTCTCCCACATTACTTTCAGTATGTTGAGAATCAGCCTGAGCTTGATGAGGGGCTGCAGATGATTGATCAGGGGGTACCGCCGCCTCTTGCGGACCATTCTGTTGATTCAACTGAGCAGTAAGCCATCTTCCCCTCCACTTCAAAATCTCCATAAGAACAGAAGCTCCAAACATAACAGCTCCAAACCCAGAAAAAGTAGCTAATAGAATTGCTATAACAGCTTGCATATGAGCCTGTCATCCCAAATAAATGTATTCAAATGCTTTATATTAGACAGATCTTGATATGCAAATTCTGAAAAATTGTTAATTGATAAATTGAGAAAACCAACATTTGAAATCCACAACAGAGCTACTTTAAGTTTTAGTGATCAACTTCCAGCTCACTAGCCATAGCTAATAAAATTTTGCAAATAATAATTCATTCGTACAGCCTGATGCCCTGATCCTTTCTTGAATGCAACAGGCCTTTAGAATTTTCAAGACGGCGTAGGTGTTTAGCTCAGCTTTGTCAGAATTGATTTTGGTAAGAGTGAGTTGAAAGTGAAGTCATTTTTGTTTGGATATGTTTATGGAAAAAATGATTTCTATAGAGTAGTGTTGTGAAATCAAGTTATGAAATCTCACAATTGATTAAGTCCACCTCAATAGCTACTCTCTCTAACCTCTCCGCAAATTTGTTTTGGGACTAGAATCAATTTTCTAAGTCGATTGTTAAACATCTATATAACCACCTAAAAGTAATTCTGCTCAATGAGGATTTGATTGTAAGACACCCAAATATGAAACCAAACACACACGAATACGAGTAGACAGAGAAGGGGGCTGAAAAGATACAGAAAGCAGAAAGTGTTCCAAAACTATGGTTGCAAATAGAATCTCTTACCAATGAATAGAAAAGATGTGCAGCCAGAGCCACCAGACCAAACTGAGCAGTTGCATAAACCCAAACATGTTTTCTCCTCACTAAGAAAATTTTGGATGAATTAATATAAATTGTACAATATCCTAGGAGGAATTCAAGCACACATTGGATAGAAGTAGAAAAAAGCCTAACCCATTGTTGTAGCTGTCATGCTTGCAAGAAGACCAAGTATACAAGAAAATGGAAGGGACATAGCAATAGCACTAGATCCCATCTTTGAAACCTGACCAACAATAAAATTGGAAATTCATATGGCTAAAGGGAATATTATCCACAAGAGTAGTTGAACTTACAAGAAGCTGCTCAAGAAAACAAAAGTACGCCAGCATGTTGACAATGACAAGAATGGGGGCATCCTGCAAAACCCTGTACAAGTTTTGTATTAGTTCAGTTGTACCATTCTGGAAAACAACACAAAGATATTTGGGTCAGAATAAGGGGTCAGAAAAGCTTGAACTTGAAGTCCTTTATATGCCAAATTAAACTGAGGTATAGTCTAATAGTATAAGAGGGCGAGCCTCAAGGCAACAGCAAGATTGTTGTCACGTGACTTTGCGGTCACAAGTTCGAGCCGTAGAATCAACCTCTTGCAAAAATATAAGGTAAGACTGCCCACATTAGACCCACAAAGTGGGTCTGCTTTATAGCAGCAGGCTTGCACTTTTTTTATTATCAGTTTATAACCCTTATGCAGAAGCTTGTAAGTTATCAATGAAACAAGGCCTAAAGTGCTGAACCATAAAATCATTAAAACAAAAATAACTAGTCAAGGATTGGAATCATTTGTCCTTGCCTGTATCGAGAAGTCTCTGCTAGCTGAAGAGTTTGAACTCGTAAAAGCGTGACGGGTAGGTTCTGAACTTCTTGCTTGCACACGTCGCATGTTCTGTTACCTTTAATCCTAAACCATTTAACTGCACATTCTTGGTGTGCCAGTGAAAGCTCACCTTTGCAGCTGCACTCCAATTTAAAAGTATTAGCACCTTCTCCCAGTTCAACCATACAAATTCTACAAACAGCTTCTTCTTCAGGAATATCTTCACCGCCATCCTCATTTTCAACTGAACCAGAATACTCAGATGCACTAGTTGGTTATTGAAAGAAGTAAAAGAATTTAATCTAGTGGTTTAAAACTGATACATTTGGAAATTAGTAACATTATCAAAGTCCCTATAACCCTGAAAGATAAGTTTGTGTATTGCACCTCCAATATGAGTGAGAACACAATATATCTGGAGGCTAAAGTATGCAATTGAATCAAAGGTTGAGATAGTGATAATGTACTTACACATGTATAACAAACTATACTATGATGTTCTTTAAATTTTAACCAAGGATTGGAATTGCTTATTTTACCCTCTTTTAAAGTGACTTCACCACTTCAAAAGAGTCAAATCAATATAATTTTAGTCAAGACAAGTAAGATATTGTTAAAGATTTGAAGGTTGACAAACCTTTTATAGAACAAGCATGAAAAATAAATCTTACCAGCATCATTAGTTGGAGATTTGGTAGATGTTATTGTGGCAACTTTCTCATCAATTCGTGGTGTGGTTGGAACTACTCGAAACATGCCGCCTACAGGTGTGGTGTTACCTTCTTCGGTAAATGCAGGAACTGACCGCGAACGATGAATTGGTAATTGCACTCCTTTCTCCTGTAAAATGAGGGAAGTATAAATCAGATACAATCATGTATGTGTATAAGGAAATAGGCAAAATAGTTTCTGAAAGATGAAGCTAAATTTAAATTTAGTCTTCAAGGACTAAGATGGATGGTCCTATTTCATCTTTCAATGATTATATTGATAGTGATTTTCATCTTTCAATGACTAAATTGATTTCTTCAGCAACCAATATAACATTGACAGTTTTATAGAACAACACATGCATAGAATCATATCATAAAACATAGGTACATTAATACATGGTTTGGTTAAGTAACTAAGTATATGTAACTACAATGTCACATATTTCAAAAGTTGCCAGGTTACTTACAGCAGTTGTTGCTAGATAAGCTAAGTTGCCTCCATGTACAGACCCTGGATTTGAATGAGCAATTGGGGTTGCAGGTAAGGACGATGTTTTCTTCCCGCTAGATTTGGTACGAGATAATGTCCTTGAAAGAAAAGGCTTTTTTGGTGCAGAACCTTCAAGTGCTAGGAATGCAGCCTTCTCAATATCTGAACTTGTGTTGAGAAACTTAAAACTGAGTTTGGGAAGAAAGGTTTTAATGGATGATCTACTTTTTGATGAGGAAGGACCAGGAGATTCATTGCCTCTGGAAAAACCAGGACTTAAACAAGGGGAAAAAATCACTCTTTTGGGAGATGGAGTTGGAGGTATGTTTATTCTCAAATAATCTTCTCTTGTTTCCTCCTGAGTTATTGTAGGTATCTCCAATATAATGTTTTGCATTGTCCCATGTTGTCCACTTGTGAGCTCCTCAGTTATTTCAGGTGAACCTAGATCCTACGTATAAAGAACAAGAAGTTTCACAAAACTATTAAGAATTGAAGTTTACTCAATGAGCTGCAAAGTAACAAGAATTTCACAAAACTATAAGGATTGAAGTTAGTAATAAATCTTATAGTTAGCAAATATTTCAGAAATTCAGTTGGAGGATGCTTAAAGTCGGTTTAATCAATTGAAGTTATCTTCACTAGATATATACATCATTGATAGCCTCCACCTCCAAAAAAAGGAAATAAACACTTGTTGCAAGGAGTAGTGGTTAGAAATCAGACATCCAAACTATTGAGATGCCCAACAGACTCTATTTTTTTTTCACATCAATTTTTTCTCTTTCTTTTCTTGTTTTCTCACTCTAGGTGCCTGTCAGATGTCTGCACTAAACGGATGTCTTTGATTGCATTAGGAGATGTACAAAGTAGATGAGAATGAGCGTCATGTGATTTATGATGATGTCACTGCTTGGATAACATCACAAAGATGCTGGGAGAGGCCAAACCATACAAGTCGGCAATTAAATGCCATTCATTGAAATTGTAGAAGCTTCCATGAATCTAGTTATGGTATGCTTTGCTGATAAAGTAGTTCAGTTTGGTGAGAATTTTCCCCAAATTTTCTCAAGCATTTTCAGAAAAAATAACAAGGTACCTAAATTTGAAGAGACATAATAAGGAAATTTTGGGGTCAAAAAATTGTGTCAAATAAATTCATCCAATTTCTACTAACAAATATTGAACCTAAAAGTTACAGAATGAAGAGCAGAGCCTGAAACATCTGAGCATGATACTAATTATGAACCAGGGCAACATTGCCTAATTTCTGGGGCAATTTGCAAAATCGAATTCTCAACCCTTACTAGAACATGAATTCCTATCTTTCCTATAAACCAAGATGGCAGGTTTGTCTACAAAACATATGTAAGCCAATGCATACAAAGAACACCCACAAGCTAATGGTGAAGAAAACAAATAAACAAGTGTGTTAGTCCAAAGTAAGAAAAAGAATAGAAGCATAAGAAGGACCTTTTGAATTGGGATATCAGCTCTATCTTCAATGATGCCAGCGCCTTGGTTATTATTATCCATGGAAAAACCAGCACCTTCAGTTGCCATGGTCAATGGGGAACCCACCAAACCAAAGAGAAAAAGCAACACAAGTTTGAGCTGAAAAGTGGAAATTCAGAAACGTTTTTATCTTGCTGGAAAGAAATTAGATGAAACCTTCCCTTGATCATGGGAGCTGGAAATTCGCTGGAAAGAAGCAAGGAGAGTATATAGCAAAGAGTTGAGAAGAGAGACACCATGGAAACAGCTTATGGAATAAGCATGAAGCAGACATGTTTCATGTTTTCTCAATTAAAAACGAAATTCAAGTCTTTGCATCATATAATACATGGTTGGGCATTTATTTTATGTGTAATACATGTATCTAGTGTTCAAATCGAGAACATTCACATTAGGATATGAATAGTTTTCTTGAATTTATATTCTATGCGGTAAGAGATTTCCTAAACTCACGCAATCATGTAATTTAAGTCATTCAATTAAGATCATTTATGTCAAATTTTAAATTTACATCCGCCACCTGATTTTGATGAATTATATGAACTGATTGATCATAATCAAATGGTCCAAATCATAATACAGGATATCACTAATTGCACGAACTCGAGTCGAGTTTTCTCAATGAACTTATTCATTTATAAGAATTAAATCCGATATCTTAACGTAATAAAAATCATACATCTACCCCATGAATAAAATATTTGTCATGTTTGGCATTTGGGCGGCTATAACATCACTCTCATCATTTTTGTTTTATATTTTCAATTTGGTGCTCAAAGTCAAATGAGGAAATTGAGATTTGAGAACACTAATATATTTCATCAAATCTAAAATATATACCATTAATAAAATAAGCAAGCAAGGCTACCATAACAGGTTTTATTTTATTTATTAGTCAACATCCTTTAATTTTATCCAGCCACTCTATAATGACGCGCTAACCTCCAAACTTTTGCCTTGTGTAGTTGTTAAAAGAGATGGTAGCATTAGCATATGATATTTGTGTATTGCATATTTCAAATGCTTTGTAAATTGTGTTTTATTTTCTATGTGTATTCTGTATTTTTAAAGGCATATGAAGCCAAATTCTGGTATAGGGTGAAGAAGCCAAAGTTTTTGTTGTTAGAGGTTTCCGTGATGTGGATTTGATTTGAAATAAATCTTAAACTTTGTTTGTGACCTTAGGTAGTGGACCACTAAGTGTTAAAACCTTAGACAAGGGAGATCCTCACACTTGCTTCTTTTTGTTTTTATCTTATATATTTATTAAAATTTGTGTTGTTAAACAAAATTATAAATCTTTACATATTATTGCAAGGAGTTGGTGCACTTGATAAACCAACTAGATATTGTCAGCATCGAAACCACCCATGTTATAGTATTAATGACCTGTTTTAGAAGTAGTACAATTTAGAAGTAAGAATCTTTCAAAACAAAATTAGAAACAAGAAGATATTTTTGGTGCATTGTTCATCTTCTTCAATGAAATGGAGTTTCGGAAATTAATGAAAATTAGTTTGTTCTCATTCTCAAAATAATGATGCCATAGTGGCTTCATGTTTGCAACGGATAGAATTGACTTTACACCGTTTGAACGAATTTTTTAAGTTTAGAGGTTTTCTTTCCCAGTTGATTATAACTCGAAAATAATTTTTAGGATGAAGCTAAAATCTTACTTTCTGGGGTACTTATAATCAATTGAGAAATTCTGCAACTGAATTTTATAAAATTATTTAATTGAAATTACTATTTTTATAAATGTATTCGAGTATTAACCATTTAATTTTCAGCTTACTTTTACCCTAAACAATTTTAACAAAATTGCAATCAATTCTAATAAGGTTGATTGAAACATGCACTAAACTAGATGAAAATTGGTTGCAACTTCATTTATATGCTCATCTCAAATATTACGGTTAATAAATGTGAAAATTTATGAATTAACTCATTTCTACATAACTGAGTGCCCCAAGTCAACACGCATGTTTATGCTAATATGATTTATATTTTAATACTTTATCTCAATATTTTGTGCAAACTCAAGTATATAAGACTAGCTTTGGTCAAAGAGGATTTGCTCTAACGTGATTTGCGTTCAAATACGTTCAACAAATTTAAGTCTGACTAAAAAAAATTAGTTTGTGAATTAAGGTATATTTGGTTTCACGTTTGGAGAAGGCAAATGTGTATCCAAGAATCAAAAAACAACTATTTCTTACTTCTGGAAACGTGGATCTGGCTCAAACGTAGATCCAGCAGCATTTTCCAAATATACACTTAAAGGTAGTGAACCACTAAGTATTAAGATCCTCTGCAGGTTTTTTATTTTGGCTTAATAGCACTTTTGGTCACTCACGTTTCACGATTTTGCATTTATGGTCCCCCTAGCAATTTATTAGCACCCAAAGTACCTTAACCTTTGAAAAAGTTGCAATTCTGGTTTTCCGTTAACATTCAGTCAGAAAACTAACGTTAGAAGCCTACGTGGCAGAAAATCAGTGATGTGGCAGGCTGAGTGGAGAGAGAAAGAGTCATTGGAGAGAGAAATCTTGGTCAACTTCTTCTTCCTTCTTCCTTCACTGCCATAATAACATAGCCAGAAACCCCATCAAAATTATCCCCTCAAATTCTAACCCATACAACAACCAGAAAAAGGAGATGATAGAAGGAATAAAGCAAACCCCCAATTGAAAATAGAACCTTCTGCCACTCACTAGAAGCTATGGCGAAACCCTTCACCCCTCTACTTCCGAACATCACGGAGACCTCCATGAGTCATCATCGCTTGTCCTTTGTTGTGCCCCATTGAGCCACTGTCCAGATCGCAACCATCACAACCGCTCCTATCATCAACCACTATTCTTCGATCCTCGCTTCGCCACCCCGTGCCGGAGTTGTCAATCATCTAGTCTTCAAACCATACCTTCACCGCGCTGTCGCGCCATGTCGCCGGCCTCGCCTCGTCGCATCGTTCTCGTCCTTGCGAGGTCGATCTCATATTTGTTCTGCCATCCCTTCCCACCGTCATCAGTCATCACCGATCGTTGGCCGCCACACCCTTCGCACCGTTGCGTCGCTTCCTCGTCGTTGCGTTCTTCGCCCACCTTCGCCGCGCCTAGCCACCTAATACAGCCAATTCCTACTGTGGGTACTCTTTGCTAAGGGGATCTACAGTATAACAAAGGGCTTGCTTTGACTGAGAATTTCACACAATTTGTGTAGGATTCTTCCTCTCACAGTTAGCACACAGAAACCTCAGTTTTTTAGTTTTTGTACAGAGGTGGGATTTTGTGGGCATCACGTTAATGATGTTCTGAAGGGCTTCTGCTCACGGTTGTAGCAAATGGCAGATCATTTCAGGTAAATCCCAGCTGTCAAAATGCTCTTAATTGAAGATACTTGATTTTATTTTGAACTTTATCAATTGTTTAATCCTGATGAGCTTGGACAACTTGAAAACCTTGAGCAGCTAATAGCATGGTTCAATGACATGTAAGGAAGGATTCTACCAAAATTGTGAAAATGCAAGAATATCATGGATCTTATTCTGAAATGATCGGGCGATTCCACTAAGCTTGGAAAGGAGGGTTGGAGATTTGTTGAAATATCGTGAAAGCTCTTAAGTTTGATCTTGGGAAGTTGATGGAGTTACACAGTGATTATTCAGAAGGAAGAAGAAGAAGTTGACCAAGCTTTCTCTCTCCAATGACTCTTTCTCTCTCTCTATTCAGCCTACCACATCACTAATTTTCTGCCACGTAGGCTTCTAACGTTAGTTTTCTGACTGAATGTTAACGGAAAACCAAAATTGCAACTTCTTCAAAAGTTAAGGGACTTTGGGTGCTAATAAATTGCTAGGGGGACCAGAAATGCAAAATCGTGAAACGTGAGGGACCAAAAGTGCTATTAAGCCTTTTATTTTTCAGAAAGTTTTATGGTTGTACAAAGTCATTTTAGCCCTTAAAAAATATAGAATCAGTCATTTCGCTCAGGGGTGGTCGGGTCGTGTTCTTGATTCTTAGCTTGCTTGACATCCTTGGTTTGCTCGACATCCTTGGCTTATTCGACATCTTTCGTATGCTCTACATTTTGCTACTCCTGAATTGTAAGGATTTTGGCCATCAAATCAAAGTGATCCATCATTCTTAATTACAAATAGAAAAAAGAATGTTAATATCAATAAGACGAAGACAAGCCGTGGAATATATATAGGGGATGTATCATATGAGAAAAATATTTTTATATGTGAAAATGAGAATAAATCACAATTGTTAGATCTAATCATGAATGGTCAAGATTAAAACAACTTAACAGTCACATGACTACTTAAAAATGTCATGTGACTTATTAAAAAGTCGCATGACTCCATGTTTTAATCTTGACCTTTCATGATTAGATCTAACGGTCATGATTTAAACTTATTTTCTCATATAAAAATATCTTTCTCATATGATACATCATTCATATAGATATTTCCCGAAGTACTAATCAATCTCAGCTAGTGTGATCAAGTAAAATTCGACAAGGGCAATATTGTTTCTTTTCTAGGACAAAGTCTAGTAAAGCTCTAGAATATTTCTTATTCATCAAATTCTAAAGAAAAAGGATTGAGAGCTCGCCAACCGTCAACTCATAATGCTCGCATTCCAACCCAAAGAAACAATGTTTAAGTCATCCTCCATTTCCAAAAAAGGGTAACATAAGGCGAGAATTTTATAAGGATGAATTCATCCTTAAACCATTTTTTGGTAAGACTCTTCATAAGCTTCTAAATTTTTTGACAAGGATGGTTTGAAAGAGTGATGTAACTTTTCCCCTATTTCCCTAGAGTTCTACGGACTTGAAAATGATGGAAGAAAAGAAAGTGGGTAAGAGGAATACTTTGGAAATCACACGAAATTTGAAAACCCCTAATGAATCCCCAAATATTTGGATGCAATTGAGAAGGGACGCATGAAGAAAAGCAAGGACATTAGATTCAAACTCAATAAAAGGAATGTGAAGTTTACATTCAGAAAAAGGAAGGTATACATAAAGTAGCCCCCAATGCTCTCAGCAAATCCCCAAGCATCGGTTTTTTTTTACGATGAAGAATATGTGTAGGCTATGTTACCCCTATGGAGAAACTTCTAACCATTCCTTCATATCTTCCTTGGATCCATGTTTAAAACTACTTCAATTTCCTATAACTTAATTATCCACCCAGTGTCACAACCAAGGTTGGGGTGAAATGATAGTAAAAACTTGCCAATCAGAGGAGTCACAACCATTATTTATTTACACGGAAAATATTGGGAAACTCATAAAAACAATATTTGAAATCACTTCATATCTAGGAGCTGATTTGGCATAGGGAATGTATTAGCACACCAAAACATCCGTTTATAAATATCACTAGCTTTGAAAATATTTATTTTACCCCGAGAAAAGAAAAAGAAAAAGGATTATGAGCAAATTTGGCATGATGATTTTTGAAACTCGCTCCTACATATCTCTAAAGTGCAATGAAGAATTCAAAGCCACATAGTTCTTGATTTATTAATTTTTGGCTTGATTTGATTCAAAAAGCTATACTTTAAAGGGTACCTTAAAGAAGGTGTTTATTTTGGGGTGCCTGAGGGGAATTTATTTCCGACCTATGTATCCCATTGAGGAGAAGTCAAGGCAAACATTTCTGAAACTACAACTTATATGCCACACGAAGACATGTGTGAATTAAATTGGATCTTGTGGATCAGTATCAATCAAAGGTAGATTGACCTCAGTGAAAAAATCTTGGCGATCTCGTGAGCTGAAGAAGTTTTGGCTCTAGCTGATTGAGAAACAAACACGGATAGGGCTGGAATGGATTCTAGAGTTCTCAGTTGAGAATGAATCTGCAAAGTCGAAACATATTCTTTCGCCGGTTGACCAGACTCATATTAGACAGTACCAGCATCATCAACACCGAACCTGTACTTCTCTAATTCATCTTATATCTCAACAATGACAAGTTCGGTGTGCGGAACTTTGGAGGTTCTTACCCTCTTCGTCAAATGAGGAGCATGCTATCACAACCAGAACAAGATGGATTTGGGTTAGAGAGGTAAGGTGTGGAATCAACAGAGCAAGACCAAAATATGTACCTTAGAGGTTCTACCAGACAGGGGCCTAGCCGAGACAATGTTGCGTGTTGAACGAGTTTTTGTAGGAGACGTGGGTGTGATTGCAACCCTAAAATTTTTCAAAGTTGGGATTTTTCCCTTTCCGGCTTGATTAGTAGCGGAATCATGTGCTGACCTTTTTACTGACAATTGGATCTTCAAAGGAACGACTTCCAAACATACTAGACAATGTAACCAATTTCTCCGGCAAAGTTCCAACAGTTCCTTAGCAAACAATTGCGCTAAAGAGTCCTTAACTTCGGATTTAAGACTTTTTTGGCAAACGTTTGGCCGATAAAGGATCCGACAGAGCAAAACAAGCATTTTGAAATGCCTGAAACAAAGGGGGAAGTTTGGCAACCCATTAAAATTTCACTGACGATGTGATTGTGTCGGGTTTTATAAAATTGGTCCCAATTCTTTTGATGAGAGGTATTTTGCTTTTCTGCCAAAATCTCTTCATCCAATGATTATGGTGAGAACCTCCATCACAACTCGCAAAATCGGTCCCATTCTATCACAACCTATCAGGCCTGATGATGATAGAATGGGACTAAATGTGTTGGGCCTTATAAATTTTCTATTGATATTTGATCGGGAAGTAATACTTGAAAGCTCTAATCTCTTTAACTTGCATATCTAGAGTCTTTTTAGAAGCCTGGCGAGTATGCGAGTCACAAGGATCCCTGTCAGTAATTTTGGCTAAGTTAGCTTCAAGGTCAGTTGAAAGTTGCCGAAAGTATCTCCGCCACCAATAAGCAAAAGTGTTTGTTAACAAGCTAATCGGCACATAGTCTCCACACACAAAATAAGCAAAGAAGCGTCGATTGTTATCAAAGAGTAGGAAATTTTCGGCTAGGGCGCACAATTTAGAATGAATACAGAGCTTGTTAAATTGATTGGTGCTGGGGTTAGTTCTCCCCTCATCTCCAGAACTACCGTGTAGCCACTGAGCTCTGTCGTCACAGTGCTCAAAGCCTCCATCTTCTTCCACCGCGACGTGCAACTGTGAACAACCAGAAACAGGGACCAACACACCAAACAACAAGATTTTTGAAGCCGTCGCGGTGCTCAAAGCATCTGTCTTCTTCAATCTTGATGCATCTTCCATTGTGACGCGCAACCGTGAACAACCTGAAGCAGGGACCAGCATACCGAACAACAGCAAGATTTCTGAAACAAGGTCAACAACACCACCACCACCAGATCTGGGACCAAAAAATAGGGAGAGATCGAAATTTAACATAATGCAGAAAGAAGGGGAGCGATTGGAGTGGCTGGTTTGAAGATGCACAATCCATATGCGATATGAGGATTTGTAAGAAGAAGCTTCTTCATCTGCAAAAACACTAAGTTCTGAGAATGTGAAAAAAGAAAAATAAGATGAAGAGACTCCAAATCATCATCGTTGATCTCACCTCAGTTTCCTATCTCCCTTTTCCCTCCTGAACCACCACCACCAACTTCCCATTTTTCCTTTCCCCTCCTAGAACCACCATAACCAATTTCCCCCTTTTCCCTTTCCGTAGAGATATTGTGTTGAACTTGGTGGCAGTTTTCCTCTAGATCATTCAGATATCGCCATCGAAGTTGAAGATTCCGGTGCTGATGAAGGTTGAAGGGGTTGTTTCTTGGACGGTTGATGGGGTTGCAAGATGGTCATAGTGATAATAGTGAAACAACAGAAGAAATGGGGGTTTGAATTGTCTGTGTGATTTATAAACTTTTCTTATAAAACAAGTATAAGTTTCAAAATTCTTTTCTAAGACTAGTGCAGTGGAAAGTTAACAGAGCTAAAAAGTAAAGCACACAATGAGTTTATCCTGGTTCACCCCCTTAATCAACAGGGCTACGTCCAGTCTTTAGCTTCACCAAGATTTTTCACTATTATACCGAATAGTACAAGTATTATGCAGGACTTCTCCTAGTATTCGAAGGACTTCTCCTTACAAGTATTCTGCAAGACTTCTCTTTACAAGTATTCTACAAGAATTCTCCTTACAAGAACTAAAAAGGACTTCTCCCAGTTCTTTTACAAAGAAGGTTTTTCTTCTCTACAGAGTCTCTTCAACAAGAGTAAGGTAGAAATAGTTTAAGTACAAATTACAGAGAGGATATGGAAATAGGTTCTCTGTTATAGTGTGTGGAAATGAAAAGATTTTTCACTATATGAAGGTTTCACACAGGCAAACGACTTCACTCAGAGTGATAAGACAATTTGTATCTGAGTAGGTTTTAGAGTTGTTAGCAAAGAAAGACTTAGAATGCTTTGAGAATTTGATCGTAGAAAGTCGCCACCGATTTCAGTGTTTAAGTCTTCTATTTATATCTTCAGTAGGATGAACGTTGGTGAAGATTATGAAGTTCCATTTGAATTTCTTCTATTCTGAATTTGCAACGGATACGCCTGGCAAGCTCTTCAGAAGCATTAAATGCAACCTACTATGCATTAATTGCAGCATTTAATGCACTTCAATCGTCGTCTGGTCTTAGCTGTTATGTTTCCTTATATAGTCGTCTAGGCATTAAATGCAAAGGAAAGAAGCAAAGAGAATCTTCTTCTTCTGATCATAGAGATTTGATTCTGACTGTTGAAGTGATACGATGTTCAAAGACTAGTGTCGTTGACTCTGAAAAGTGATCTTAGTTTACGGAAAGTCAGAGAGGGCAGACAGATACGAGGAATAAAATATTAAATGTGTCCTTGTCTTGATTCTGCTGAAAACAGTGTTTCATTAAATGCTGAGATGTAGTGGATCTTAGTTGGTAGCAGCATTGAGGCAGACGCTCTGTTTAGAGTGTGATAGGACTATCTCCTCAGACGTTCTTCTAAGACGTTATCCTCAGACATTCTTCTTGAACATACTAAGATGTTCACTCAGGCGTTCTTCTAAGACGTTCTCCTTTTTCAACGTATTCAAACACGCTTCTTTTGATGTATTCTTTGAATAGAAGGCAGACGTTCGTTTCTTCCCAATGATAGATATTTCCTGAAATATGAAATACTCAAAATCTTAGGAAATCTTTATCTATTAACATTAAACCTTGGATAAAATTGTTATTTATCAAAACATGATAAAAGATGAATTTGTTTGAATCTAACACATAGGGTGGGGAGAGTAGAGAATAGAAAAGGATATTTTTGTAATCTTCCTTTTTTTTTAATTTTACTAACAGGTCACCTTTACCCACTATTGTGGGTCTTTTTTGCTCTTCCATGATGCAAGACTTCTCTTCTTTCTTTATACTCATTCAAACATGAATTTTTGCTTTGAGTATGAATTTAGACATACTTAAAGTTTAGTTGTCATGGTTTAACTATTTAATCAACATTCGTGTAGTTTCCAATTTAGGTGCATTGCTTTATTTAAGTTTAGTTGCCATGTTCTCTTCTTTTCTCTTCTTTTCTGCATACTCATTCAAACATGAATTTTTGAATGTTCATTATGTTTTTCTACATTCATAGTTGAACTATGTAATCTGTGACTCTGTGTCCACTTTCTCTCCTTATTTCTTTTGACATTTTCTAAACTTAGTCATTTGTTAAGTTGCTTGTCATTTTTTATATTTTAGTTGCATTTTATGCTTCTGGTAGTTTTGACTTTTCAAGACAGGATACAATGTAAACCTCCGAGCCAATCGTTTTCTTTCCTAATTGTCGGCAAAATGTTCCATCGGTGCTCCTCAGCCATTCACCGATACAAGGCATTATTTTCACCTAAGATTCATTTTGCTTTGAGGTACTATGTGTAACGTTCATCAATATCAAGAAGTGAAGCTCGGTTTAATCACGTAAGGGGGTGAGGCTTAGCTTCATGTTATTTACAACATGAAACAACTAATCATTATAAACATGAAGCACAAACAAATCCTAATCATAGCTAGTAACATGAAAATAAGGGAGAAGACCAATAAACGTCGTGTAGTCTCTACCCAGCACCTCAATGATCTTCAACCTTAAAACCTCATAGTTTGATTGCTCTCTAACTAAGACCACATTTCTCTCTAATGCGTGAACTCCAACTTATTTTTTAAATCTTCCTTTAAATAGAATCATTTTAGGGCTTTCGAACAAGTGAGTTGCGTTAATCAGCATGCCCGTGGGTGCTAAGCACTCGGTCGTGCTCTATAACAACTCTGAGGTACGTTGTGTTTATATAATAGGCGTGCTCTTTTGTTAATTTATCTATGAAGGGGTCAGAATTCACCATGATTGTCCTAACCTTCAACGCGGTCATGCTCTTACCTCTATTTCAGCATGTTCAGCTTTTTACTATGTTTTTTTATATTTTCCTCTATTTTTCCACTTTTTCGCATGGCATCTCTTGTCTTGAAAATAATGAATTTTGTAAAAATTATACAGACACCAATTTATATAGAAAAATATAGGAAAACTATTGCAAAATATATGGTCATCAAATTTTCCGATGTCAAAAGAAAGTGTTCTACCTTTAATTCACACCGTAAAATATAATACTCAAGGTTTAGAGGCAAAACATGATATTTTGCCAATATCTCTGTTTGTCACATACACAACGACGTACATAAATGAGAGAATCATTGTACATATATGGAAAGCATCATTGTACATATATGGGTACTCGTGATTAATGCCTTTTTTTTCATTCTTTAATTCAATAAAGTTTAGATCTACAATATTCCGGAATGTTATTCCATTTCACCCCTAATAAAGTTTGTTAAATTACTTGTTTAATTTACTGCCGGAGTGTATGTTTGTTTAGTCATTTGTCTAGAATCACACATTTCAAAGCACTAAATTTGATGAGCACTACTGGTTTACACATTTATATTTGGGTTAACTAAAATGTGAGTCAAATTGATCTATGTAAGGACCAAGTTGATTGTTGTTTTACACATTGAGGAATTTTCTAAGGTATGCTTTTTCTCATGGATTAACTCACCGGTGGCAAAAAATTGCAGAGACTAAGCTCTTGTTTGGGGTAGTTTCTAATTTTATATTTTGAAATTTTTAAAAATTAAAATTAGTTTTTAGTTTTATAAATTCAGTTTTAGTTTTTGTGGTTTTTCAATTTTAAAAAAATTGTTGTCAACTTTGTAAATTCACAATAGTCACCACTATCATCAACTTTGTAAATCTACAACGTTGGAGGTAGTGGCAACAAGATAATGGAGGGGCCAGGTAACAGCGGCAGTAGAGGTTGATGTTACCAAATGACGACGGTGGTGGCGGGTACGGTGGCGGGTACGGTGGCGGCGGTGATGATGGTGGTGTAGGAGGTAGCAACAATGGCAGTTGTGGAGGGTGGTGGTAGTGGAGGTGGTGGTGCCTACATCAACAGTGGTGGTGGTGACGGTGGAGGTGGTTGTGATGGCGTTGAAGGTGGTGGTGGTGGTGGTGGAGGTGGATATTACCTAGTGACGGCGGTGGTGGCGATTTCCACTTGGGATTCGCGTGTTGGTCTGCAACTCCCCCCTCCCAAGCCACATAAGCAGCCTACATGGCAGTCTGTTAATTTTTTTTTCACTTATTTTGTTTAATTTTTTTCTGCATTATTAAAAAAAAATTAATAGCCAATCTCCTCTACTACTGTGACTAGTGAGGGGATTGAATCCACCCAACAAAAACATGAGTATGTGCTGCTACGTGGCCACGTCAAAGAGGTTCCAAATCTCAGCAACTGGAAATCAGTATCACACTTCCTCCAGGTTTTGCACTCTCTCCAGCATTCTCTCTTTCAAGCGTAGATTTCTAGTTTTAGAAATTTCATATATTCATAATCTTTTTGTAAAATCACATCTTTTTAGAAATCTCTGTTAAAAAAGATACACATAACATAACATAACATGCTCACATGGGTATGAGTTTCTATGTATTCTCCTCTGGTTTTCACTCCTTATCTCACAACTCTGTTTTTATCAAAATCTGTCTCTTCTTTTGACATATCCCTCTGCAAATTTCCTTTCTTTTCAGAATTTACTCTTCTGGGCACTGCTTCACTTGAGGAAAAGAACAAAACTTCCATGGATTCAAAGGGCTCCAAACTCCATACCCTTGGAGGGTCCATAGCAAGACGAGTGTTCTTCCGTGCATTGTTTCTCGCCGCTGCAGTTTCCATCGTTTCTCTGTTCCGCACCCTCTCCACGATCGATTTCGCATCCTTGGCTCCCAACACCTACGATGACTGCGTCACCGGTGGTTCAGAATCTGATGATTCACCTTCCAAAAACGTGACCTTGGCACCCGGTTCCTACTTGTTCCAGGCTCGAATCCTCAACAGCTTTTGGGGTTCCTTCGATCGCTCCCTGAATTGCAAGAAAGATGCAAACTTGACTTCGAATGTTGTCACCGAGCTCATGGGTAAGCGACTACTGAACTGTGGAGCAGAGAGTCTCTGCATTGGAGAAGCGTCGCATTTATCTGTCTCGGAAATGCAGCATTTGGGTTTCTCCAGTGTCGAGGGTGTGCAGAAAAACCCTTTTTTCTCCATCAACAAGAAGAAAATCGTGTACTCGCTTGAGTACAAAGACCGTTCCTTCGATTTCGTGTTCTCCAAGGATCTGGACAAGGTTTCTGTCCCTGCTTTGCTTGTCCTTGAGGTTGAGCGCGTCCTTAAGCCTGGTGGAATCGGTGCCTTGGTTGTGCGTGGTGGTGTTAATAGCAGTTCTTCCTCCACCAGCCACATTGAGTTGATGAAATCTGCTAGATCTTCCAGTGTTGTTCATGTTGGTTATGTCAATGAGCATAGCCTAATAGTCTTCAAGAAAAAATCTGAAAGTGAAAGTGAGAAGAACACAAGCTTCTCTTTCTATTATTATCATGGTCTTCCTGCAGATTGTGCAAGTGTTACCTTCACCAAGCCTCTGATTGAGACAATGGAACCTCTTGTGGAGGAATTTGAGAAAATCAGCATATCATATTTGCCTAAGTTTGTGGACCTTTCTATGAAGAAGCGTTTGGTGTATGTTAACATTGGGATAGGGGAATCAGTACCAAATGCAAATGTCACTGATTGGTTCCCACCTTCTTATCCAATTGATCACAGAGCTTTCAGTGTGTATTTTGTTCATTACGACACTTCCATCCTTTTGTCCTATGTGAAACGACCTCGTGTCACTTTTGTTTATCATCCGGGTTTGGCTGCTAAGGCTGCATTAGTGGGAGAGGAAGAGTTTGATTTCCTTGCGTGGTTCAAGGAAACTGTGCAGCATGCGGATTTTGTGGTTCTGAAGATGAATGCAGGGGAAGTTGAAATGAAGTTCCTTTCGGATATGTTTGAAAGTGGAGCTATATGTTTCGTGGACGAGATTTTTCTCAGTTGCTCTGAGGGTGGAGTTGGTCAAAGAAGGGAACGCTGCATGGATGTTTATAGGGGTCTCAGAAACAATGGCGTCTATGTTCATCAATGGTGGGATAATAAATTGAATCAAGGGCCTAATATGTCATATTTACAGTGATTGTTGATTATAAGAAATTTTCTCTGCTTTGTGTGTTTGATGTATTGATTACAGAACAAGTATGCAGTGTAGGCGTGTTTGGTGTTTGTGAAGGAAGTAGCATGTTTATGGTATGAACATCTTTTTGCTTTGTATATGGTTACGAGAGTGTCTTTGCTAACATTTCTCATCGTTGTTGGAGCGTGTTTTTAAAAAATTGTGTTACTAGCATTTCTCATGTGATCATTGTCATTTTGGTCAGAAAATAGGATCGTTGTGTGCTGCGTGATATTTTTCCTTTCTTTTAAAATGTTGTGGAGAGATTTAATGATAAGTAAAAATTGTTTGGATCAAAACTGTAACAAAAAATTCTCCTTAATCAAAGTATTTTTTTAAGTTGAGATAGGTTAAATATTTCCGCAAGGAGAGATAGCCCTATTAGTTTATGTGTTATATACTTGAACAGAATTGCCTGATGGAAGATAAAAAAAGAATTACTCAAAATCAAAATGAAGGAATCAATTTTATTAATGGAACCTGATCCATCAAATGATGGAGACATCCTCCTAACTTGTGACTCTTTTTATTTTTGTTCTCGGTGTGTAGCTGATCCGTACATAACAAATATGGTTTACATATGCTTATTGTCGGGTCGTACAGGACACTGTAATTCTATATTAGTGAAAGGTGGATCCCCTGCGTGCTTTGAAGATCAATTATTCGGGTTCTTGGTGCGAAGTAGTAATTTAAGGACTGCTTTATCAATGGAATAATGAAACTGGTGCAGGCTTATCCTTATAAAATATTTAGGGAACTTAAAGTGGTCTCTGAATATTTTAAAAATCCCTGACACATGTTATCCATACAAGGATGAGTGAGGAGCTCCTGAAGACAAAAGCTACGCAATTATCATTCTCCAGACCAAGTTATAAACCTTGTTCTTAATGTAAAAACCAAAAACCAAAAACCAAAACAAAACCAGAAGATGTCATCCATGGCTGAGCACAACCGCAATTGCATCTACAACGTAAAGGAATTTGAACTCCTGCATCAGCTCTTTGTGACCGCATCAAAGGAATTTGAACTCCTGCATCAGCTCTTTGTGACCGCATCAACCCGCATATATCTGCAATTCCACCACGCAATCGCAACCACAATATAAAACCCTGATTCCTGGAGGTGAGATACACATTTACTTTAAGAGTGCGTTTGAGGAATAAAATACTTGAGAAATTTATCTGCTTATTTGAGATTTTTTTTTAAATAAACTCAAGATAACTTCTAAATAAGTATGAAGTTACTTATAAAGTAATATGAGAGTTATAAAAATAAGCCCAAACGAACTTGTAGGTAAATCATAACCTATTTTGAGAAGTTTACTTTACTCAAATACTTTTGTAAGTGCTTATATTATGAAATAAGCTTAAATAAACTTATCCTAAATTCAAAAGGAAGCCATTAAGAAGTTAGACGTAAAAAACCAAACAAGCACAACGGAGGCATTGACTTATAATACAAGTCAGGTGCAATGCCAGCCTGTTGTACATGTTAAAGATAATGTAATACATAAATTCCAAAGTTATATTTTTTTGGATTATTGAAAAAACCTGAGAAAGTAAGTAAAAAGTAATAACTAAAACAGTTGGACTGTACAGGAAGCTTGTGTGAGAAACTCTGTATCTTCATTCCTCAGGCTCAGTAGGCTCAGGCCCAACTTTGATCTCCAAAAGCCTCTCAACTGGTTGTCTGCAGATTGGACATCTATTTGTCTGGAACCTCAAAACCTTTGCACATCCGCTACACATACACTGCAAACAAGGAAAGGAATCAAGACAAAGTAAATCAAGGAGGACCAAAGCAAGGAATGACTAATTAATTAGTATTCAGAAGTTTTTTTTTTGAAAGAGAAAGATTATATATATATATTTATTCACTAAAGAAACAGCAGGGGCATGCCCATACAAAAGCAGCACCCAACCTGAAAATCCAAAGGCCAGTACAGAATAGGACACAGTACAAGTGACCCCCATAAAACTAGAACTAAGAGGCCAAACAGCAAGGCCACCAAGGATTTAATTAAAAAGTAAATCAAGAAGATTTGAGAAAGTGAAGCCAAACAGGCTATAAGTGTATGTTTGGAAACTCGTTCAAAAACCACAACAAAGCAAAAATCATGGTGGACAAAAGCAAAAGCTAATGGAATTTTTTTGTCCACCATGATTTTGGCTTCACCGTAGTTTCCGAACGAGTTTCTAAACATGCAGTTATATCCCGTTTGGTTTCACGTTCATATCTTCTAGAATCACTTCTTTCTCCACAAAGCTACTACAAGTAGCTTTTTTGCAGAATGACTTCTTCCCTCAATCTGGAAATCTACCGTCCAAACACATCCCAAAAGTTCAAAATAAAAGGAATCACAATTATAATGGTGATGAGATTTGGCAGCAGCAGACATGAGTTGCCATCAACAATTTCTGTGAACCAGCCAAAATAAAAGTTCATTGAAAAAAAGAGAATTGTAAATACCATGTGGCGGCAGGGAAGGACAGTTGTGTCCCGAGGCTCTGACAAGCAGATAACACACTCTTTTCCTGGGTCATTCCCATCCAAGTCACTCTCCATTGAATTTCCAATACCATATATCTCCTGCAGCTCATACCTCATCCCATTCACCCACAATATCTGCTTAACAACCTTCACCCGGAATTCTCCTTTCTCCTTCTCAAACACTGCCTGAGTTATCTGAGAGTTTGTGTTACCAGATGCTGGAGTTTCTTCTGATCCATCATGGTCACCAGAGGATGCATCTGCTTTAACTGCTAGAGGATATACATCCATGTCCCCTACTTTCAATAGCTCAGATTCCTCAAATACAGAAAAATTGATACCAGTTCCAGCTGGTTGTCTAAACTTCTGGCCAAGACCTTGCTGGAAATTTACAGTCACGGGTGGAAGAACATTTTCCTTCATCGGGGTAACGATGCAACCTTCACCTTCTTTTGCGAAAAAAATTACGGTGACACTGTTATGGAAATTAAAGGAAACAAAACCTTTAGATAAACAAATAAAAGAACTGAAGCACAAAATGTCCATATTGATAAACTTCATCCCAAGGTGATGGAAAAGACATCCCTCCAACAACAACATAACACAAAATGGCAATTTAGCCTTTAACAACATAAAGCATTCACATCATTTATATATACCACATGCATTAAGTCAACCCAAGGTAGTTAAAGGTTATAGGCACCCGTCAGGTGCTAGGGTTTTTAATGCCTTGAAGCGAAAGGCATAACAAAACACACGACATTAAAGAAAGGCATTAATATTAAAATAAGAAAATAGTACCATATTCGACTACTTTGCATTGGTTTTCCATTGCAATAAACTAATCACAAATGAAATTTATAGAAAAAATAAAAGAGTATGATGTTCAATTTACACAGCCCTGAGACTCCAACAGTCCAGAAACTAGATATTGTTTTAGCATTCTGACTATTTTACCCACTTACCACCAGAGTGGTCTTTCAGAGAACATTTTATTGTCATACAGAAAGGCACTGACCCTTGTGCCTTGCCACAGTGCCACTGAAAGGAATCTTAAATTGGAAAAACAATACACACTTTGTAAAACTGAGAGGGATGTATTCAAATATGCAGCTATAAGAGAAAGATGGGGTAGCTCTCATTGTATAAAAGATGGTGGAGTCTCATCTCAGGTGATTTGAATATGTGTATAAAAGTTTCATAGAAGCTTTAGTAAGAAGGGTAGACTAGATGGAGGATCATTCCATAGTTAGAGGTAGTGGAAGACCAAGGGAAACTATATGCCAAACCATTAAGAAATATTTATAGCATAAATGGTCTATCATAAGACTAGATTCATGACAGGACACTAGCATGAAGCATCATTTAATCCATAGATGGCCATCTTCACGTAGGGCCTATTTGTATTCAAACAGAAACTGAATTTTTTTCAGTTTTATAAAAGGAGCTCAGGTGTTCTTTCCGGTTATGAGTGGTAAAACGAAGAAAGAGAAAATTTTCCAAGCAGACTCTTAGTGAGGAAAGGTTTTTGTTGTTGTTGCAGCATTCACCATATGTGCTATGAAATTGATTTTCTTATGCAATTTACCAAAATTAATGAACCAACTATGCAGACAATTGGTAGTGAAAAAGCAGGTGTATCCATATATCATGCCATAGAGACCAGTTTTCTATTTTTATTACTACTAACTTGTACATCATGTAAGAGGAAGCAGCATAATCTGTTTTCAGCAACTCTATTTTGTCATGAACAACCTATCCCAAAAGCTAAAGTTGTTGGTGGAGTCACATGAATGGTTTTAAGTTATATTTCTAACACACCCCCTCACACAAGAGGGGAAACAAGGATTGAACTCCAAACCACTAGGCCATAGAAGCTCTTGATACCATGTCATGAACCAAGTATCCCAAAAGTTTAGTTGTTGGGTGAAGAAAACATGAATGACTTTATGTTATATTTCTAACATAGTTAGCAATCATGCAACCAAGAAGGTGGGCAGAGGGCACAATTTTGTCCAGTCACAATCTTTGGAGCGAGAAAATGAAAATAAAGACGAAGGTTCCACAGTTAAGACTCAAAAGTACTCAAGAACCAAAACCATTGTGGCGGAGAAGAAGCTGATAATGATGAAGGGAAACCAATGAGAGAAAAAGACATTGAAATACTTAAGATGGAGAAAGAAGCCGATCGACAATGGAAAGGGAGAAACAAAAGAAAAAAAAAAAATGGAAAATCTGGGTTACAAAGGCTATCTTCAGGGGAACAAGGTAGAGGTAAAGATGGAATGGATCCCATCATTATGGATAGCTGTGAAACATAGAAGCAAGAGGCAGGTGACAACCATGGAGGTTTGGATTTCATGCAGTTCAATCAAGCCATCACCATTGTTGGACACTTGGACTCGAAACCATCAGGTTCGAATTCCGCCATGGAGTGATATATCAACTATGAGTAAGCTTTGGACGTCATGTATACCAACCAATCTCCCAGCATTGACTTCGAGAAGGACAAGAGAAAGGGACAAGCTTGGAACCACATGAAGGACAAACTTTTTACATTAGAGAAAAGCACTTGGATTATGTTAAAGGAAATCGTCCTGTAGGTTTAGTGGGCCAAGGCCAACAACAACAAAAGCCTTATCCCACTAAGTGAGGTCGGCTATATGGATCACACTACGCCATTGAGCTCAATCAAAAACTAAATTATGAGGGATATCATTAATTCTGAGATCATCTTTAACAATACCTTCCCATGCTCTTTTAGGTCTCCCTCTACCTCTCTTCGCAGGACTGAAAACCATGTTTTCAACCCTTCTCACTGGTGCCTCCATAGGTCTTCTTTGTACATGTCCAAACCACCTTAACTGGTTTTCCCTCATCTTCTCCACAATAGGAGCTACTCCAATATCTTTTCTAATCTGCTCATTGCATATCTTATCCTTTCTGGTGGGCCAAGGCCAATTCCCTAAAAAAGGGCAGGAGGTCATGAGGCTGGGAAGTAAAAAGGAGGAGGATTTGCTTCAAGAGGAAATCAAGCTAACACTAGAAGCTGGCTCACTTTGTCATATGTTGGGCCACAGCCACATCTCCTTTTTAGATGCTTTCAAATCCAACAATCCCTGTTTAGTGCCAACATATTCAGCAAAGCTCAATAGCCCACAAACCCTGTTTAGTGGCACCCACAACAGAACTCCAGACTTCAATACCCAACCAACCCTTCACCTTGAGGAGATGAATTTGGGAGAAAAAGGGAGAAGGGGGCTAGAGATTCCCAAATATCAATAATTAGTTAAAAGTCAGTTACGGTATTGTCAGAACAATTGGTAACTTAGGTAGAGAGCTTAGAAGAACAGGGGTGGATTAGCTTAAATAGGAGTAAGGGTAGAAGAGAGCAGGGATTCTGAATTGATATTTTGAACAAGCAGATCAGTGGCTCAGTTGCAAAAAGGGAAATCCTTGGAGGAGAATTCTTTCTCCTATCCTCAGTATTCAATAAAATTGTTCAATTCCTTTGTTTGTTTCCATCAATTTCCCATTCTCCTCCCTGGGTTCCTAACAGTTTACTGGAAACAAAACAGCAGTTAATCGGACACAAATATCAGTCACTCTAAGTTGGTGATTTGACAGTAAAAACAGCTATTAGCTATCCGAAAACTAAATTATCTTCAAGCATTGTTCAGGCACAAATAACCTAAGCATTATAGGCAACTATTTTCTCAACTCATTTAACCATCTCACTTGCCATTAATGTGTACCAAACAATTTTGCTTGCTAATGTTAAAAGGCAACATTCCATGCAAAATAGAATAAGCAATTTCTTCATCACCTCAAAAAAGGAAGAGGATAAAATAGGCACTCTCAATAACCTCAATGAACATTCTCAAATAGATGCAAACATGGTGTTATATAGTCTAGCATGTGATCAGATTGAAATCCATTATGTCTCAATGGAGGAAAAAAATTCAAAAAACCACACAAGATAGTGCTTATAAATATAATGCTGATCATCAAACGAAGATCATCTGTCATGAATTGATGACAATCTTTAGCAGCAATTGACTTTGCTTTTCAATTGGGACCCCCCATATTGTCAAAGGAAATTGAACCCTAGCAACACATAGATATAACTTACTCAGTAAATCCCAAAGTACGTGCAAAACAAAAACAACAACCACTCGCTACAGGAAAAACAAATGAGCTACCTAAACTACAAAATTTCAACTAATTTCACGTAGACACCTCTTTATCTCCATATATTTCATTTGTACAGGACACTATTCTACACTTGTAACCAATAGAAAGCTCCCAATACAGAATAGAAAAGCAAGTTACCATCACAGTTTAAACGGTCAAGCATATCAACAAAGAAAGATAGTAAAAGCATCAATGGAGGTGTAAAATTGAGCAAGTAGCTTTGCCCCTTTACTTGTTAAATCCAGATAACCAAATTGAGTAATTAAACCCTGTATACACTAAAAAGGCTCATGAACACAAACAACAGCACATCAAGAAACTCTCCAAAACCTTGCATCATAATTACCATTGACATGATGCATTAGCAATATGAACCACAAAATATTAACTTATCACATCATCATCATGAAATAAGGGAAAGCACCATTACCTCCCAGAAACGGTGGCATCGAAAGTAAATGACACAAGGAAGTGTCCTGGATTTTCCTCATCAGGTTCAATCCTCAGGGTCTCCTTCTTGATATTGACATCGTTCTTTATAGTTACCGCCTTCTGATGCTCCACATAGGGCGCCGGCGGCAGTGGTGGCGGCGCCGGGTAACGCCCCCACATTGGGTCCATCGGAGGACGGTGATGGTGGTCGTACGGTGCTGGCAAAGGCAGCGGCACGGTTGTCGGCGGCGGGGGATAGTAACCTGGGTAGTTGTGGTACGGCGTGGCCGCAGCAGGGTAGACGAACCGGTTGGCCGCGATTTCCGGCTGCGGCGCCACGGGCGGATGCGGCGGCGGATGAATCCTTCGGCCGCTTCCGCTGCCGCCGTGTCTCCGACGGTGGTTAGCGCCGCTACTTCCAACGTTACCCATGAAAGTGGAGAAAAATTACCAGAACCCCAGAACGAAAAAATATCTGGGTTGTTGATATTATTCAGCAAAAGGATGAAAAATCGAAACTTGGAAAGTGGGGTTTAATAAAAGGGGCGAAATTTCAAGCGGAGTGAAGATTTGAAGGGTGGGTGTTTTTTGTTGTGTTTCAAAGGGTGTGTGATGGAAAGTGACATAGAAAACTGGGGATTAATGCATAGAACATTGGATGAACATAAAAAAAAAATGGAATACAAAATTGGATAATTGAGAGAAAAGAGGAAAGAGGGAAAGATTCTTTAGATAGTTGTAGGATGGATCATGGAAAGGGATGAACGATGGAGCGTATAATGGGATTGCGTAATGCTCCACCCAGCAACAGGAACACCATTGATGATTGCGTATAATGGGATGTGAAGGTTTTGTTAAAGTGACCTACTTTATTTTTCCCCCTTTGTTTGGTTTGTCATTATTCTAATATGATATCATGTTATATTATGAGCCATGTCTTTTTTGGATTTGTTTTATAAATATGAGAGAATTCATTATTTCCCTCTGAAAGAAAACGGGTTCGTGTATTTTTAGCTTAACAATATCCCACTCACAACGTTAACTAATTTCATCGACGCGGGTGCTCATATTAAGTAAGAGCTCATACTAAGTAAGAAACGTCTGACAATTCTTCTAAGTGAGAATTGAATCCAAACTCATAGTTAAGGGTAGGGGTGGCAATATGGGCTCGCGGGCCGGGTCGGACCCAACCCGCTAAAATGCGGTTGGGTTGGCCCACTTTTGGTATATGGGTTGAAAGTCTCAACTCAACCCACATTTTGGCGGGCTAGCGGGTTGGCGGGCTAGCCCGCCAAATTGTAATGTAGTGGAAAAAAATAGTCTTAGTTTAAAATTCTAATTTTCTAAGTTCTAACATTCAAAGGAATATCCAAACAAAAACAGTTAAAGATGCTGGTGGTGCAGCCATGATCCTTAATTCCTTATGAAGTTGGGTTAGCCATCTAAGAATATATAAATTCAAGTGCGGTGGACTAGAGGAGAGCGCGGTGGACTGGAGGAGAGAGTCAGAGAGGAGATCGCGACGACTAGAGGAGAGCGCAGTGGAGGAGAGAGTTAGAGAGGAGATCGCGGCGGACTGAAGGAGAGCGCGGTGGAGGAGAGAGTCAGAGAGGAGAGCGTGGCGGACTGGAGGAGAGCGCGGTGGAGGAGGGAGTCAGAGAGGAGAGCGCGGCGTCGCGGCTGAAACAAAAAGTTAGAAACCCTCACAGTCACAGAGGCTCACACACACACTGAAGTCTGAAGAATAGTATTCCCTAATGAATCCTTACTTCATTTTCCAGTTTTCCTTAGTACTGTTGTAGATCCACACAAAAAAATTTAATGCAGGCCCGCGCGGGCTGGCCCAACCCAACCCGCCAAAACCCGCTAAAAAAATGGGTCAGCAAAGTGGGTTAATTGGCTGAATTTTCCAACCCAACCCGCCAAAAATGGCGGGCCAAACGGGCTGACCCAAAGGGCCTAGCCCATATTGCCACCCCTAGTTAAGGGACAAAGTGGGCAAGCAATTACACCACGCTTTATGGTTAGTTCGAGTTCGTTTGTCTCTAATTATTTTGTTAAATAACTTATTTTTAAAAAATAATTACTTATATATTTTTAAACTTTGCTAAAAATAATAATATAAAATTATTAAAGTGACCCTTACAATAGTTTAATTTTTGGAAATAATTACTTGCTTGATACGGTATGATAGTTTCTAATTCTATAATTAAATTGTCTAGAGTTATAATCGGCTTAATTTTTGAATATAATTATCTCTAGTAGTTTTACAGTGAAAATAATATTTATATTCATAGACAAACATAAGTTAAGTTTTACTTTAAAAAACCACTTGTAATAAAATTAACTTTGTATTCAACTCTAAAATCACATAAGAAACAAGTCCATCATGTTTGGATTGTGGAATCTGCAATGCCAATTTAGACACGCAATTTGTTTATTAGCCATTTACGGCCTAACTCCGTCATCATATCATGTGTAATTAAGGGTTTGTCTTGGCTGCCAAACTAATCCATATCCGGTTTAGTTGCTCCTACTCACTCTCTGCTTTCCCTTTTATTTATATGGTTTATACATTTTTTTTATTAATGTAAGTTTATCTTATAATATAAGTGTTTAACTTTTTATGCAAGTGTGTGTGAGAGTTATGATAATTGAACCATGAATTGAATCGTGAATTGGAAGATTTATTTTCTGACTCTGAATCATATCGTTTTATGCATTGTACGATACAAAAACAAAAGAAAAACTAATAAATGAAAATATATGGTATATATATATCATATAATAAACTTCAAATAATCACAGGTGAAATGTGCAAATATTCATCCCCTCCAAAAAAACATCAATAACATGGCAAAATGCAAAGTACTTTTCTACTTGCTATGCTTTGATACATGAAACACTCTTCCTGTGTTCTTGAGGCTGTCGCACTTGGTCAGCAACCTTCTACAGAGATAAAACTTGAAACAGTAAAAGACTCAAAATAGAGGATGAATGATTTAAAAATCATCTGGGTCTTTCTTTTGGTTAAAATTCGACTCTCTGACCTGTTTTTAAGAAAAATTGGGGGGAAAAAAAACCCGGATTGCATAAAAACAAAATTGGGTCATGCAACACAACCTACTTATGCAGTTGTATGTGAATCTGTCGATTTAACAATAAATTGCGATTGTCCGATATAATACGATACAGAGCGATTCACTTTTGATCTATAGTATAGTTCGATACATCAATCGATTCGTATTTCTCAGACATGAAAAACGAATCGTATCGCGATACGAATCGGTGTATCATACGATACTTACTACCATGGCGAGAGTTTATGTATATAACTTATGACATACACATAAAAGTTGTTTCGAGCTTATTTTTATAAGTTCTTAAGATTAGCATATGAATAAGACTTATATTTACTAACAACTTATTTTCATCTTATTTCAACAAGTTTTTTAAAGTAATTTATAAATAAGTGTTTAAGTCATAAGTATTTATTGTTATAAGCGTTTAATTAAATTATTTACTCAAACACACCCTTAATCTAAGTGATTATTCATACTTTATTCAACCCGTTCCTTATTAGATTCCGAAGCCGATTGCACATTCGGTCCCCATAACTAATTGCATAATTAGGTCACCATTATTTGAATTGATCGTGAATATAATTAAAAGTGATTAAAAGTTAAGTGATATATATTTGGTCACGTTTTATAAAAAAAAAATATATGCCCAATAATGTAGTGAAATATAGTTGTGAATTTCGAAATTGATTACGTTCAAAAGCTAAGATTTATAGCTTCATTCCAAAATTGTTTTTGAGCTAGAATTAATTTTAAAAGAAAATATCTAAATATTTAATACTGAACTCTTCTTTTTCTTATAAACATAAAATCGAACATGCTGTAAGATTATTCATAGTAAATAATCATAGGTTGGTTATTATGTGATAGACTCTTGTCATTTTCCCCAATTTAGAACTGCATGTATATATTTGATATGCTGATAGCTATATCAGCTTCGACATTTTGTATTAGCTTATTAGTTTTTGTTATTCTTCTCATTCCACGGTGCAATTAATCATGAGATAGATGTGACATTTTGAGCACTTTAGGAAAATACAACTATAGGCTAGAAAAATTTATTTAAATTATTTTATAATATAAATATTTAAATAAGTTTTCCGATAAAAAAAATTGGATAAAATTAAGAAAATAACTCATGACGCCATCGTGCCCTCCTCCTCATCAATGACTCTACACCCAACAAACTAGCCCCATTGTCGATCCCAAAACTATCCTTGGCCATCAAACTCAACCTCCCCAAACCATAGAATCGCTCCACCACTCCCGTCGAGAGCTCGGACCTGCTGCAAATTCACTCGAGGTTTCCTTCAACCGTGACAGTCATGACTCATGACCTCCACGACATGAGCCCAAGCTCACGAGCAGTGCTGCCTCTGACATCGTCCCGCCGCTTTACTCAGTGTCATGCTATTCCCAGGAGCCCCTTCAACGCAATGTCATATTTCGCTCCTTCTCATCACTGATCTCTCTTCCTCCCCTTATCGGACCTTTTCTCTCCCCCTTTTTGTATGACCATGTTACACTTTATCTCTCCAAAGAGAGAAAGGAGAAGGTTCTTAAGTTTTGCATTCGGGGGAGCAGGAGAGGGGGTGAGGAAAACGAGATGAAGTGTTCTTGTTTCTGGATTTTGGAATTTGGAGAAGGTTTTTCTTGTGGTGGTGGAAAAGGAGCTAGTTGAGGGAAGAGGGTTGTCTTAGTAGAAGATGAAGATGAAGATGATTATGTTTGTGTTAGCCTGGGATTTTTTCCCAAGTCTTAACGTGGTCGAAAGTCACTCGACAACTAGTTTTTACCAAATCCCAAGTTACTCACTTGATCAGAAGATATGCTTTCGATATTCGACTGAAGTCAAGAAACATATTTTTGGTCGAACTCAAATTCATGTTGAAAACGAATCTTAATCATACAAGTGTAAGGTTCATTTCGACTAAAAGCTTGGCATATAAGGAAGTTATTCTTCAACGGATGTTTTTGGGCAATTAAATCAAGCAAGACACGTGGCGAACAGAGAAGCAAACTCGAGACACGTGTAAAGCTCAAGGGATTCGTCTGTTGCAAGCAGTTAAGAACTTAGCCTATAAATAGAAGAAGTCATGCACAAAATCGGGGTTTGTTCGCATATTCGCAACACATCACTTAAACGTCATTACACTCCTCCACTGCTACACGTCCGACAACTGCAACATACGGCAAATGAGAGTTAGAACATATGTGATTGAGTGAAACCAATCAACCACATTTCAAACTTATGCAAATTTATGCTTTTAGCATTTCAATTCAATGCAAATTTATGCATTCAGTTTAATGCAATTTCCTCTTTTCTTCAACTTTTACATTTTTTTGAAGTATTTACATTCAATCATCTTTTAAAGTCATTTCTGCCTAATTCAGTCAAACACTTTCGACGAATTTTCCTTTTCCACTCCATTTTACATTTAAAGCAATAGTCATTTCAAACCCTTGCATTCCAGAAGAGGATCAGAATCCAGCCTCTTTATCAACATTTGGATTTCCTTGTGGATTTACCTATTTTTACCAAAAATCAGAGTAAACAGTTTAAGGGCTGAGTAGATTTTTGGATTTTTGAGTTTCTGGGTTTTGGTGAAGATGATAGAAGAAAAGAGAAAGGGATAAAGATGATAGAGACGATGGAAAAAGGATTAGCGTCAAACAAACTAGGATTATAGAAATCAGAAAATTATAATTTTTTATTTTGATTATTATTTATACATGTGTCATTTAAATTTTAGTTTTTTTTTAAATAAGTTTTAGTTAAAATTACAAGAGTTTGTGTTGGTTTTATTTTTTACGTTACTGCATTCTAGAATAAAACAAAAATTTATTCGCAACACAGTAAAAATAAGTTGTCGTATTTCACAGGGATTATGTGAAAATCAATTCCACTAGCTAAACATTTATTTGAGAAGATAAAAAAGATGTTTTGATGAAATTGTTTTTTGATTTTTAATTAAACAAAAGCAATAAAGAAGGTTATAGAAATAACATAGAAGAAAATGTATGTTAAGACCTTTCCACATAACTAATTTCTATAAAGTTGATTCATTCAATTATGATGCTAAGACCTTTCCGCATAACTAATTTCTAGACTAGGTGAATCTATCAGTTGAAACATTTGGCCCTAATTTCTTACAGTTTAAAAATCCCAAAAGGAACAATAACTCTCTCTCTCTCTCTCTCTCTCTCTCTCGCTTACACACACACACACACAAACATACAAAGGACCAAATGGATACTTGAAACGCAGAAGGCAAAACTTTAACATATACTGTTGTGAAGCTAAGCAAACACCAACTCATATCATTCTTCCATTTTATCTATAAATTAGTGAAGCTCTTAGATTATCAATTGATTGATGAGAAACGTGAAGTGCCGAAAGAAACACCATAGATGAAAAGTTACCATTCATATTAATGAATGAACTTACAACAAACAAATAATCAAATTATAACATCCTAGATACAAAAATAGAAAAGAAACATATTCAAAGGGTAATGAGAGGAAGGGATAAAACCAAAGGGAAGAAGACGAAACCATAGCTATAGAAACTTTCTCAAGCTTTTTACAGCCTCTAGGAGGTTGTCACAATCCTTCCATGGCTGCCATCAACATCTTAAAGCTACAATCCATCCACCCTAGCTAAGAGATCCCTCTGGAATGAAAGCTCAACTCTCTTGCTTCATTTATGGGAGAAAAATGGTCAAGGATGCCTCAAAACTATGTTCAAAGGAATTCTATAGAGCTTCTGGCGCCTTAATCTCACTGAGCGGCACAGTTCTTGCTTAAAGAGAAAGGTTTCTTCAAATATGGGTTTTCTTGCTTGCTCAACGATCATTTTTCTCGCTCACCAAGCTTGTTGTAATCGCCTTTGTTTTCTTAGCGAGCTATTGCTTCCAAAAATCAATAATAGTCTGGTATGCCTCAGCTTCCATCCATTTGATGAAGTAATCTGTAGCTACCAGGGTAAAAGCATGGTTTTTAGAGGATTGAGGATGAATTTTACCAATGATGTCCAATGCCCATCCCCTAAATGGCCATGGTTTGATGGTAGGATGTAATTCCTCAGCAGGGACTTTTTGAAGAGGTCCATGATTTTAGCATTCTTCACATCCTCTGGTGTACCTGATGCAATCAGCAGACATGGTAGGACAAAAGTATCCATATTGGTGTATTAACCACCTCATCTTTGGCCCAGACCTATGTGATCCGCAGATTCCCACATGTGTTTCTCCCATAACCTTGAGAGACTCCCTAGGGCCTATGCACTTTAGCAACAACCCCTCACCCGACCTTTTATGAAGATCTTGGTTGAGCAGAACAAACTTCAGCGCCTATTGCTTAAGCTTGTCTTCAACCATAGCCGGTGGATCTAGCAGATAGTCCACTAAGGGTTTTCTCCAATCTTCCTCTTGGTCTACTTGACCAATGAGTGGGAGCTCGAGCTCATTAATACTAGGAAGTCATTAGCTTCGTCATTGTGCTCCCTTAGGTTGTACACAAATGTTACATCGGCAAACCCTCTGATTAATTATAGAGCTCTCTCATGGTATCTTACCATATTGGGGTTCAAGCACTTGAATTCTTCTGTTAACTGATTCACCACCAATTGAGAATCTCCATATATACGAATAACTTGGGCTTTTGTGAACTCCAAGAAATGCAATCCCAAGATGAGAGCCTCATACTCCGCTTGATTGTTAGAACAATCAGCAGGCAATTGATGTGTGACCTTCTATGTACGATCCTCGGGGTCCTTCACAACCATGCCAACACCTGCTCTAGACCTTGTCTTAGACCCATCAATTGCACAAAATCTTGCACTTCCAACCGGGGATCTCCCAACTCTGCCATGGGGTGTCTGGCTAAGAAATCAGCTATAACCTGCCCTTTTACTGCTCGTAGAGGCACATAATTTAAAGCAAACGCATTAAGCTTTATGGCCCATTTCATCAACCTCCCTCGCTAGACAGGTCTGTTGAGTAAATATTTGACAATGTCTATCTTGCACAATACATTCACTTCTTTCGGCAACAAATATTATTCCAATTTAGTGCAAGCGTAATACAAAGACAAGCATAGCTTCTCAATTGGGGTATACCTAAGTTTTACATCATGTAGTTGTCTACTCAAGTAATAAATGGCTCTTTCGTTTCCATCCTCGACATCCTGAGCCAGAAGACAACCAATGGATTCTTCTGCCATGGCTAAATATAGTTTGAGCGGCTTCCCTGGTTGAGGAAGGATTAATACTGGAGGCTTGGACAAAGGTTATTTGATTTGCCCGAAAGCTTCTTCTTGCTCTGCTCCCAATTGAACTCTTCGGCATGTTTTTCCTTCAGCAAAGGTGAGAATGCCTTGAGTTTGCCTGCCGAGTTGGCTATGAACCTTCTAAGGAAATTGATCTTCCCTAACAAGCTCTGAAGTTCTTTCTTGTTAGTAGGAGGCCTAGCAAATTGGCTAACTACCGATTGTAGATTTGATTAATTGATTCTGTGTGTTTGTACAAATGACCATTTCTCTATTTATAAAGGCAAATCGGCTAACTACCTAGCGATTGGAAGGAACATGTGATACCCCATGTTCTCCGATCATTACAAGTGTTTACAAAATCTTGGAGTATCATCGTTCCCTCTTTCCTGGTCAGCCTCGAGGCTTTGTTTCAGTCGTTCCTCATTGCATCGGCTAGCTCGTAACCACTTTCTCCTATTTTTGCGGGGACGAGCCCACTAACTATTTCTGCACGTGGAAAGCTTCTAGAAACCTGATGATTTATTCTTCTTGAAGCCCAAGTTTCTGCATCTTCCCTAAATCTTGTTCTTGTGCACCCGATTTTCTCTGGCCAATTACTTGTACTGCCAATCAACTAGACTACTCAATTCGGCTAACATTTTGTTCGACTATGATCCCCAAATCAACTCGAGTAGCCTTTCAGCTTCTAACTAGTCGTTATGGGTTTTTGGGTGCCAACAATTACAATCAAATATTCATAAACTCAAAAAAAAAAAAAAAATTCAAATCCCAACCACAATGAAATGAAAATCTGAATTTCAATCAAACAATGTCATGTACCACGCATTCAAAACAAATTTAAATTATTCCAAAATATCCCTTATCCAATTCATGAAAGCAAATTATCATCATATGCAACAGTTCATTAAAAATATACATGGAGCTTATAACAACCACTGTGGTCTGTGGTGTTAGGGTCACATGCCAATCTATGTGAGTGTCAATGTGTCATTGAAGGAATAATTGAGCGTTGATCATGGGGTGCGGCAATTTGTAGGTGCAGGTTTGATAGTGAGTGGCTCTCTTTTTTTTTTTTTTGAAACTGATAGTGAGTGGCTATTTGAGTAAGGAAAAACAGTACTGTATTTTTGCTTGGTTTTAAATTACAACCCTTATACACAGATCACATAATGGTACTCTCATACACTAGCATTCGGTAAAAAAACCGCCACAATAAGTGGATATATGGGAGTGATTTATACTATTCAGTGGTCTGTTTATCTTTTTCCGTTTGCAGATGAATTGCGATACCAATTACGACCACATTATCATCCAATCAATATAAGCGTTTTATCGGTGATTTTTGACCGCCACTAAATGTAAAGAATTTTTAATAAAAAACCACGTGTCCACCAAATAATTTCCTATGAATTTTCCTACCACTTTTGCTTTTCCCATAAAGTTTCCCTGCAAATTTTGTTTCAATTTTTTCTTCAATATTTTAGTGTGTGTTTGGATCAATGTTGACCAGAATTGAGTTTGACCAGAATTAAGTTTGGCCAGAATTGAGTCTGGTAAGCGTGGTTTAGGTGACGTGATTTATGTTTGGATAAATTTATCAAAAAGCAATTTCATTGAGAGAAGTTGTGGGTGAATTCCATAAAGCAAGTGAGAATCACATCTTGTGGACGCAGAAGCTACAAAATGTAGCATTAGCCAGAACCACGTTTTGGAGATTGAAACTCAATTATGGAATGAAACCAAACATATTTAAATTAGAGTGGATCTGGGCAAATCCAACGCACAACCAAACACACACTTAGTGTGTAGTAAAATTTGCAGAAAAAATGTGTAAGTAATTCTACAGGAGAATTTTGAATCAAAGCAAAATTTGCAGGAAAATGCATCTCTCTCGTAGCCACAAGTCCTTAGGGTCCAAATATGAAGACCGGTTCATGAATCACGAACAGTGAGAGAAAGTGAAAGGTGTTCACTGTGGCTTTATGACTTCATTTTGAATTCAATTATTGGTAAAGATTATGCGTATCAAGATACAGTGTCCTTTATTATTTATTTTTCTTCACTTTTTTCTTTTGTTTATTATTTTATCATTGAATTGTGGGGAGGAGAGCAAATGGGATGGTGCGTACACGTGTATTCAACTAGTAGCATACATATATTGTTTATAAGGAGGACTTCCCTAGCTAAGCATCAAATTATTGCTGAGTCAGTGGTTTTGTTAAGATTGCTTCTTCATATAATTTTCTTCCAGATCTTGCCTTATAATTCAATTCTTAAGTGAGTAGATCTTTTAAAAAAAAAATCTCCATTCACATCATCAAATAATCAAACTTGCAACTAAATGTTTAAAATTCAGCTATCCGCTAACCGTGTTGGACATTATTGATTATGTCTTATTGATTAACAAACGCGCACATATTATCACAATCTTATATAATTATTAGTACCAATAAGATCCATCATAATTTATAAATAACAGGTTTTCTTAAGTATTTAGTTCAGAGATTGATTCTGAATAGTGTGTACGGAGAATTGTTTGTTAGGAGAAATATATTCAATTAATGTGATATTCGTGACTCGAGATGATTAATCTCATAGCGGCCGGCTGTGAGTATATCTTATCAAACCAATTTTTTTAAATTTTTTTTATATAGTTAGTATTCTTTTTCTGCTGCGGGGAGTGAATGGAATTACAAACATTGATAACAGTTGCATAATTGGAATAGACTATGCTTTGCTGGCCCAATTTCGTTTATTTAAGGGCATAGGCAACGTGAGCCCAAAATTATTGAAAACGAAATTAAAAATTATAGCGCTCCAAGGCCCAATATGAGTTCTTTTGGTTTATTGTTTAGTATTGAAAATTTTGATGTTTAAAGAATTACTATTTAAAAGCTTGAATTAAAAGTTACTTAATGTTTAAAATTTCAAGGGTCATTTAAAAATTAATTCTCTCAAAGGATAAAGTAGAATATTTTTTAATGTACATGTAAATATAATTTTAGAAATTGTGTTAGCTGTAAACTTATTCATTATTATATGTATTAAAAAGTCTTAAAGAAATGAAATATTATTGGAATTTAGCTGTACAATTTAGCTTATTTTGAGCACCCAAGAGCTAACCAAACATGAAACGTTATTGTACAATTTAGCTTATTTTGAGAACCCAAGAGTTTTTTATTTTATTTTTTAAAGCGAGAACCTAAGAGTTAAACCAAACATGAAATTTATTTATTATACAATTTAGCCGCATATGTAATTTTAAAAAACGGGTATTAGAAAGTTTAAATTTTGCATAAGCCAGTTACATTAAATTTGATCCGACTCAACTATTCAAATATATTTTTTTTTCTATATGATTAAGATCGACAATAAAGTCTAACCATATTTCAGCATGATTGGTATTGATTTTCTTAAACATTTAGTTGAAGGTTCGACCTTTGGGCGGCATAAATGAAGAATGATTTGTTGAGAGAGCTCTACCTAATTGGCTAGGGTTAGTTTCTGTATTTGTTGAGAGAGCCCTACCTAGTTGACTAGGGTTAGTTTCCGTATGCATCGGAAATTTCCTACGAGTTTTACTAGAAGAGAGACTTGATTGGCCCCACGCACCATCTCATTTTCCAAAACCTTTTATGAAGCTTTGATTATTTTCGACTCTAATGCTCTATTGGTCAATTTTTGCCTCGACCTTGGTTTCAAATTAGATATCATTTCGTCAATCCTGTCAAATTTTTGCATGATTGGATCCTCAAGCCTTGATAGAGACTCCTGAAATGTTGTATGAGAGGAACATACTTTTGTTGTGTTTCTTGATTTTGTGCAAAGTGACTAGGGAGGCTCCCCCCACCCCAAATTATGTCTTGGGAAGTTCAAAACTTCCATTGCTCTATATAATCCCCCATACTTTCCCACTTAGGGTAATTCACAATCATCTTGCAATCAGCCAAAGATATAACAACTATTTGCAGATATGTTTCAGTTCCTCCAATTTCTTTGTTAGACTCTCTATTTGGGTTGTCATGTGGATAATAGAACTTGTCTCATCTTTTCTTAATCTCTTCCAATCTTCCTTCGCATAGCTCCATTGGTGGTAATTTGAGGAAACATTCTCAATCAGGTCGTAGGTTGATGTGCATCTAATTTGCATACTTTTTACTATGGTTTTTATATTCTTTTGTGTCTAATTATTGCATTACCTTTATAGAACTTACGTATTTCACGTTAAATGTGCAATAGGTAGATCATAGGTGGAAAAAGTGGAAAAGAGAAGAAAACCAAGTAAAATGGAGGTGTCTGTGAAGACTTATATGCTGAAGAGGATGCATGGTCGTAGATACCCCAAGGGCACAACCGTGCTTGATTAAATAATAAATAACGACTCTATCTTCCCCTACGCTTGCCCTTGTCCACTTATTTGAAGGCCACATCCGTTTCTTATGTTGGCCACGATTGTGCATGTTGGTCTGACAAAGTCCATGATTCAAACCCTATTGCATTGATATTTAAGGGGAATTAAGATGAAAACAATGATCTATCTACAGCTGGTTCTGTCTTTGGGAAAAGCAAGGATACTGATTGGGTCCAAAAAGCTAACATAGCTCTGAATAAGGTAAATTATGTTTCTTAAATAATTGCATTCATGACGAACACTTCTATTATGAAATCTTTCATCACAAAAAATTGACCAATAAAACAGCCTAATTATAACTGTCATGATAACATCAACAATAATGTAATTTGCTTTAAATTTTTTCATTGATATCTAAATTCTCATATATCTGCATTAGATTCTGAATTTCAGAATGGGAGAAAACTGGTGTGTTTATTATCATTTTCAAGTGGCCAAGATTAAAACCTGTGGTGTGGACAAATTTCAAAGCAAGCTGCTTTTCATGAGATACAATGAACATAAGATGCAGGAATGAGAAGAGAAAATTCCCAACCTCATCACTGGATGATCTAGCGTGAAGGAATTGCTAACTAGAGCTATCGATGAAGAAGTCGGAACTAGTAGAACAAGAAGAGCAAAAATTGGTGACTGGAGCTAACAACCCTCAACCAATAAGATGGAACAAATTCTGCAGCAATAAGAAGAACAAGAGGGGCAGAAATTGAGGGAAACATGTGTCATTGAAATTGGGGAAAATCCTAATGTAAAGAAACCCTAACATTTGAATCGCATTAGGAATTAAACAAAGAACCCTAACCTTATTGTTTCAAGCTGAGAGATGACGAGGCCGCCATGGAAGGGGAGAGGACGAGGCCGTCGTGGAAGGGACATAGAGAGGGTCGTGGGCTGTGGGCGAGAGAACCAGGGTCGTGGGTTGAGGGTTTTGGTGAAAGAAATTAAGGCGGGAACTAAAATCTGGTTTGCGGGTGTAGTTGAATTAAAAAAAAAACTTACCGACGGTTTCATCCGCCGTAATGTATACAACACATACCGGCGGTTTCCAACTGTTGTAAAGTACCACATTTTTGCCGGCGGTAGGCTCAACCGCCGTAACATCACGCGTTAATTAAAGAAGTGACGGCGGTTTCTTAAACCGCCGCTAAAAGTTCGCCGTAAAATTGCTTTTTTGGTGTAGTAATGGCAGCGGCATGGGGATACTCGACGGGTTTCCTTGACACCGATGGAGTCAAAGAGGGTGAACGAGGGATCAACGACATAGTGTTGCGACGGTGGCCGTGAGATCGACGGTGTGATATTGAAACATGGTTGTTCATAAACATAATGAATTTTCCATCCACTTTTGGGGCCAAGTTCAATTAGAGCATGGTGTTTGTATTCTGGGTTTGGCCGTTTGGGTATTCTTTTAATTCTAATCTAATTTTTTTTTATCTAATTTTGGACAAAATAAATGTAAAAATTACAACTTTCTCCTAAAAAAATTCTGGGTTGATGCAAGGTCTGGATTTTGGAAAATTTGATTTTCATAATCAAGTTGAACCGCAAAATCCAAATGCAAAGCTGTTGAACTGGAGATGAAGGGTGTTGAAATCAAAATGGATTGCTTGTTGATGTTGTTACTATTGATTTGGAAGTGTGGGGTTTGAGTTGAAGTGAATAGATTTGGCACCTGAAGTGATGGCATGGTGGTCGGAGACAGAGGCAACGATGTTTTTGCAGTGTGGTGGTTGGCTCGAGGCAACAGTTTGCTAGTAAAGAGGTTGAAGAAGTTTGAGGGAGAAAAACACTAGGGGGACTTTATTGTCAAAAATAAATTTAAATTATGATAAATTACAAATCTAAAAATACATGTTTAACATGTTAAACATTTACTATTTTGATGAAATATTCCATTTTTTTAGTTGTAAAGGTGTCATGCACCTAACGTCTAATGCACCTTGGACTCCACCAACTTACACAACCCGTATAAAATCAAAATTATTTTATATCCGCCTTTATACTTAAAATTGAGTTATGTTCTTAGTTTCTTACACTTAATGAGACGGACTCATGTATTCTCATAAAATTGTGTATCACTTGCATGTTATGATATTTATCTAGAGTTTTCATATTAAATCAAACTAAATTAATTACTTTGTAATTCATTTAGAATTCAATCTAACAATAATTTTATAATTTTTTAATCAAGAATTATTTTTATAATATTAAATACCATAAGACATTTATAATCTTTTATCCCTTTAGTAAAGTCTCATGTTTGAGTTTTGTGGTTAGAAAAATTCCATTGAAGGAGTTAGTTCCGTCTTAATATAGATGTTTTCAACTCGAACATGATTTCCTGTTAAGGATAAAGGTAAGCAACAAAAAAAAATCTTTTATAAATTATTATTATTAACATTTTTACATATAAGTTATTTTAAGACTATTACCATGTTTTTTTTATTTAAATTATTTCTTGTGAGTACTTGATAATACCGGAAGGTTTTGTCTCGTGTCTTTCATGCGTCAAATTTCCAAAAGGAATCCCAATCGGTGGTCAACCCATACATATCACCTTGCAAAGAAAAAAAAAACTTAAAAAAAAAAGAAAAACCCGAAACAGAGAAACGAGGATAAGAAATTGTCAAAGACAAGACATGAGCTTAATTATTGTTGAACTTGAACACCTACCAGCCGTGTTTTCTTCTCTGTTCCCTCATACACGTTCCTTTTCGTGTTTTCTTGACACGCTCTTCAAAACCTTCATATATAGCATCAAAGTCCTATATCCAACGAAGCTTGTGCTACTCTTTTCTTGATCAATGAAGATTCCCTTTCTCAATTGTTTCTCTGCATCATCCATTGAACAAAACAACAACGGTATGAAGCACAATAAATAATACAAGTTTTCTCTTCTTTCTCTAATTCTCATTGTGCACTAATTTGGTTTTCATTCATCATGTTTTAATCTATGTAAACTTACACCACAGAGGGAGAAAATGATGGAAGCTTTCGTGTGTTTACTTATGACCAACTGAAATCTGCCACTGCTAATTTTAGTCACAAGGTTGGAGAAGGTGGATTTGGCTCTGTCTACAAGGTTTGAGTCCATGTTGCTTTTTGGAATAAATAATAACTTAGTGGTTATGATTGATGGAAGACTGATTTGGGTAAATTTTGCTAGTGCAGGGGAGGCTTAGTGACGGTTCATTTGTGGCGGTGAAAGTGCTTTCCGTTGAGCTAGAATCCATGCGAGGAGAGAGGCAATTTGTGGCAGAATTGGCTACAATGGCAAATATCAAGCACCAAAATCTAGCTACCCTTCGAGGGTGTTGTGTGGAAGGAGCACACAGATACTTGGTCTATGATTACATGGAGAACAACACCCTCCACCACGCTTTCTTAGGTAATTTTATGATTTTCATGCTTTTGAATTTTTAAATAATTATATCATTCCTTATTAACGGTTACTTTAAGCACAACGTATTAAGAAATATTCTTAATGTTCTTGTTTTAATTAAAATTGTTATTTAACTTTTTAATATACTTCTTATTTTTCTTATTAATTCTGACTTTTTAAAATTTTCTATTGTCATAAAAAATTAATTAGTTTAAAGGTATAATTGGTAAAACATAATTAATGATCTCTTAAAATTATAAAAGTGACATATATATATATATATATATATATATATATATATATATATATATATATATAAAGGAAGGGAGGAAGAAGTTTATTTTAGAAGTAGATTATTATTTATTTTGAAAAAAATTAGAGTGAACACTAAATTTCGCTACTAAAAGTGTAAGTACCGGACAAGTTAGTTCCTAAAGGAAAAAAAATACCTTATGCATTCCTTCATTGTGTTAAATGTCGGTCAAATATGTTACAACGATCACATAAAATGTCAGTTAAGTTAGTCTCTATTAAACATTTAACATAATTAGAGATTGCGGTATTTCTTTTTTATATGAATTGACTTGTCTGACACTTACATTAGTATAGACACTTTCTACCGCAGCGAAATTTAACGTTCACTAAAAAAATTGAATATGTGATCAGGCATTATAATGATACTCAAACCCACTACTTTTTGAACTGTTGTTTGCAATTAGGTTCTGAGGAGAGAAGGTTGAGATTCAACTGGGAAGCAAGGAAGGAAATATCCATAGGCGTGGCTCGCGGGCTTGCTTTTCTCCATGAAGAAGTGAAGCCTCATATTGTACACAGAGACATCAAAGCCAGAAATATACTTCTTGATAGAAATTTCACACCAAAAGTTTCTGACTTTGGTTTGGCCAAGTTGCTCACAGATGAAACATCTTACATCAGTACTCGAGTTGCAGGGACATTGTAAGTGAGAACATTAACAAAAAACATCATGACTAAATAATTTGAAGAGTTTAATTACTATGTTTAGTAGTGTAAAAGATATTTGCAAAATCAACCTGTTATAATTAAATTTAAATTTAGAAATAATTTAAATGAAAATTGGAGAAATATTATTGAATACATGTATAAAACTCATAACTGTAGATGCCTAAATTAAAGAGGGTGTTAGCAACACTCACTTTAACACCCACGTTCAACATCATCTCTAATTCGTTGAAATTCATATGCATTCCAATAAATTTGAAGTGGGTCCTATATTTTTAATGGACCACATGTGAATTTCAACCAATAAAAAAGAAAGCGTTGGAAAGTGAGAGTTAAAGTGGATGTCTAGTATTTTTCTAAATTAAATTCATAATTTGAAATTTTTTATTCTTTGACTAATAATAGGATAATTATTGTTTTATGAAATAAACAGGGGTTATATAGCTCCAGAGTATGCCAGTTCAGGACAGGTTACAAGAAAGTCAGATGTTTATAGCTTTGGGGTATTACTTTTGCAAATTGTCAGCGGCCAAGTTGTTGTAGATGCCTATCAAGATGATGAACATTTCATTGTGGAGAAGGTATTGAAAATTGAAGTCAAATACTCATTTTAACTTCTAGCTAGCAAATTCAGCCCCACTTTGTGGAAAAAATTGAAATGCCAGGAGAAATTAACAAATTAATTAATGAAAAAAAGAGTAAACCAAATTGCGTTCCCATTACTATGTTAGTTTATGATTTGGTCAAATTTAAGCAATGTGCACGTGTATAAACATTTTTTTCAGGCTTGGGCAGCTTATGAAGACAAGAATCTATTAAAACTAGTGGATCCTGTGCTTAATGTGAACGTTCAAGAGGAAGAGGCCATGAAATTCCTCATGGTGGGGTTGCTTTGTGTGCAAGAAAATGCCAAGCTTCGGCCACGAATGTCAGAGGTTGTAGAGAAGTTGACCAACAACAACGTTGAAATTATGAAAGATGTTCACATTTCAAAACCAGGGATTGTTGCTGATCTGAGGAACATTAGAATCAGGGAACAAGTGACAGTGAGCTCGCCACAGGAATCAAGTAGTGATGATGCTGGAGCAACATTTGAAAGCTCCATTTGGAGTACGGCTAGTCTTAATTGTTAGTTAGATTTGACATTTTGACCATTTATGGGTGAGTTTGTATAATTGTATATCAGTCCGCATATATTTCAAGCTAGTTTGAAAGTGTTTTGGTCGATATATATCTTTTGTGTCATTCAAATGAATGTCTTTTTGGTCAATTTAAACTTAAATACAAACACAAATTTTATAGAAAAGGAATACGATCATGACGTCGCAATTGAGTTTGCTAATTGCAATTTAAAACCATTGCGGGTTGCAGGGCCTATATTGATTTGATGATTTTTTTCATTGAGTCTTGGACTAGGCGAGCCCCTCGCCCAATTGGCGAGCTAATCCAAGAATCAAGAAGGGCGACGCTGCCACTCTCAAGTAGGCGATTAGCGACCTAAGGAGCTGGAACGATGGGCTGGCCAGAGAAAAGGGCTTAAAATCATGTAAGGATCGTTGGGCCAAGAGTTGCAAGGCCCAGCAGTGTATTAAGATGTAAACTTAGGGTTTTTATCTCATTTCCCTATAAATAGCACATGGATGCTTAGTTGGAGTATTTTCATCCGCAGAAGGATTGCAGCCTGTTAAGTTTAAGAAAAGCAGAAATGATTGTAGAATTCCAACCTTTCTCAGTTGCAGTTGCGACGGTTCCCATGCTGGACGCGTTGAAAACCCTAACTTTGGAGACCTATTTAGGTGAGCCAGATCCAAAAGAGCACTTGCAGTATTTCATTACAAAGATGGTTATAAGTCAAGCTTCAGATGCACTGAAGTGCCGCCTGTTCCCCTCGACATCTAAGGAAACGACACTCGCCTGGTTCACGAAACTCCCGTTGATAACGAGTTTTACAGACTTTTCACACAAGTTCCTAACACACTTCTCGGCGAGCATGGTGCAGCAGGCCACGGCGGAAGCCTTATTCAACATATGCTAGGAGCCAACCGAAACACTAAAACACTACATGGCGAGGTTCAGCGCAACAGTGGTACAAATAGAGGATGCGCCGTAGGAAACATGCGTTAATGCCTTCAAGCAAGGGTTGAGGGCGGGCACCCTAAATGACAAGCTGAGCAGGCGCCCACCTCGTGACATGGCAGAACAAAGAGCAAGAATGTATGAATTTATCCTGGAGGAGGAAGATGACGAGCAGAAACGGAGAAACGTTGAAATCCTCACGACCTCCGCATCAAAACCCCCAAAGAAATTTGATGATCGGTCGCTGTCGACCACCGTCGCCTTCGGTCGCCGTTCAAGCTTCATTTTTCCACAGGAGAAAAACTCAAAAAATGGAGTCTAAGATTTCTTGGTGGGTAGGTTCTAATTTTGGTGGTATGTGTGGGGGTTCTGGGGATTTGGGGAAAATTTATGGGTTTGATGGTGACTGGTAAAGGAGAGAAAAATGTGTTGGGGTGGTAGATTTCGGGTTGTGGCTGATGATTTTGGGGTGTGAGGAGGAGAAGTTTTCTGGATTTAAGAAAGTTTTGATTTTTTTTCATCTTTTGTTCTTCAAGTTGTAGATCTGGAAGAACAGAGGGTCAATTGAAGGAGAGATAGTTTTCTAGGTTGTGGCTTTGATTGAAGGACAAGGTCAATTGCTGCAGCGATGGAAGCACAAACAGAACAAAGGGAACAGAGCCAGTGATTATGTTAGAACTCAAAGAGCCAGTGACTGCGTGGGTCACTATTTACAATTCGAAGGTTCGGGTAGACAAGCTCGCAGTTTCTGGACCATTTGGACTGCAACTGTTTGGGGTCTGATGTTGTTGCTGTAGCGTGAGGTTCTGTTTGTCTTTATTATTATTGTTAGCTTTGTCAGCCTGTTATTCAACTACAAGGGCTGTGCGTTCCACCTTTGTTGCTGTTGGGTGAGGCCGAGCCTTCTTAGGTTACATTGCTAGACATCAAGGAGGGGACCCTGTTTCACTGTGGTTCCTGCTTCTAGTTGGTGTGGAAAGCTGGAGTATATTAGGGGTGGTAGCTTGGTATTCTATTGTGTAGGGAGGGAGGTCTCTCATATCAAGTATCTGATCTATTTTATTTTCATTTTCTGTTCCTTAGTTTAGACACACTCTAATCTTGTGTTGTGTCTCTTCTTTTCTTTTCTTATTGTATTATGGGTTGGAGTACCCCTTGTACTCGCTTAATACAATTAATGGCTTATCAAAAATAAATAAATCCAATACCTGCAAGTGATTTTGTCTCTGGGTTTTTATATTTTTTGGGTTTTTGGATGAAGATGATGAAGAACATGCTTGAAGAAGATGAATATTCACCATATTCAGGGTTTTCATTTTTCTTTTTGTTTTTAATTAAATTTTTAATCAAAAACCGTTAAATATTGGATGGAAGTTGACGGAAAACCAAAACTGCAACTTCTTGTAAAAGTGAGGGACCTTGTATGCTAATAAATTCGAAGAAGGACTAGAAGTGTCAAATCGTGAAAGGTGAGAGACCAAAAATGCTACTATGCCTTTATAAAAATATGAAATATGAAATTGAATAAAATGACAACATAAAAAATAATTAGTTAAGACTTTGCTGATTTTTTTGATTTTGTTTAAATGCAAAGTTTTATAAATATATCAAAATCTAGATATTACTAGAAATTGATAGAGAAATAACTATCATGGAAAAATATATATGTGATTATCCTATTGAGATTATCTTATTTTAGTTTCGGTGCTATCAACTTTAAATTTGAATCTTTTTGATTTTTTTTAAATGCAAAGTTTTATAAAAATAATTTGTTAAGGTAGAGTCATAGTGGGTAGGAAATTCTGGGATGAGTGAGATTGAACCTTGTTTTAATATATATATATATATGATGTATCATATGAGAAAGATGTTTTTATACGAGAAAGTAAGAATAAATCATGACCGTTAGATCTAATCATGAATGGTTAAGATTAAAACACGAAGTCATGTGTCTTTTTAAAAAGTCACATGATATTTTTAAATAGTCATGTGACTACTAAGTTGTTTTAATCTTGACCGTTAATAATTAGATCTAACAATCGTGATTTATTCTCATTTTCTCATATAAAAATATCTTTCTCAAACGATACATCCCTATATATATATATATATTTCAAAATCTACACGGGGGCGTTTGTTACAAGCTATCAAAAAAACATTATCGGGCATGAGGATTCCCGGGAATATATAACAATGTTATGCCTAGACATATATTAAAAAATGTGTTTGGTTAACAAGTTTTATTCCTAGGAATCCTTGTTTATATTCCTGAGTATAATTTACATGTGTTTGACATATTCCCGGGAATATATTACGAAATTCCTAAATTATCTTTTTTTGAATAACATACTCCCTCCGTTCCTTTTTATAAGAGTTAAATTGAGAAGTGTTGTGTTCCTTTTTATAAGAACTGACTTGAAATTTGTAGTGCATTAATGATTTTTTGTCAAATTTACCCTTACTTAATTAGATTTTCTCTCTCTTTCCACTATGTAATGCATTAATGATCAATAGAAATTTTAAAAAGTAAGTTGGGGCAATTTTGGAAAGTTGATGTAAATTGAGAACAAATTAAATGTTAACAACCCCCTTAACTACTTTTCTTAAGGGGTGTGCAATAATTATTTGACTCTTATAAAAATGAACGGAGGGAGTACAACATAGCCCTATATGTATTTCACATAATCAAACTATATAAAACTAAGAAAAATTACATTTGCATATCAATATAAAACAAATTCATTTCTAAAATGGCAACACATGTATAATGATTTAAAAAGTTGACAGTAGCTGTAAGATTAATTAACAAGACCATTCTAACATTTGACTATAGTATATATCGAACAACACATCCCCTAGCAAAAAACGGCTTCTCATCCAATACAGAATATAAAAACAGAGGAGAGGGAGCCTCGAAATTGACGGCAACAATGCTCCAAGAAGAAGAAGAAATTGACGAAAGAAATAGCACCGAAAATTGGGGGCTTGGAAATCTGTTGCAACAAGAAGAGAGGGAGCCACAAAATTGACGGAAATGTGGTGAATAAAAGGGCAAAATTGATTTTTCCTTGCTCACCAGGTTAGAAGATACCCCCAGTAATGTTTGATACCCACCCACGGACATGGGAATGTTGAGCCCCATGAATATGAAAAAATCAGGCATATATTTTTCTAATCTCCTACCATACAAAAGAATCTTCATTCCCATATTCTCATTTTCAGGTATATTTTTTTATACCCACCTGCCCCCACTAATTCAATGATTTCTGAAAAAAACATAATATGGTTCAAACTGTTCATTCGAACCGCCTCTCCTACTTTAAGCCGCCTCCAAAAGGGACAGACACATCACATTATCCTTGTTCCATGTTTATCTTTTTGCTTAGAAAAGCTTTTATGGTCCCTTTCACACCTGAAAAGTATTATTTCCGAAATGGAGAAACGTGGTTAAGAAAATTTCAAGGAGTTAATTGTTGAATGCTTTCCCTGCCACTGTGTTTTCTTCTCTGTTCACTTCACAACACGCTCTCCTAAACCTTCATATATAACAACGAAACCCTACATCCAAGGCAATTTGTGTTGTTAACCTTTTTCTTAACCCATCATGATTTCGTTTCTCGCTTGTTTCTCCGCATCCACCATTGAACAAGGTATATTAATCTGCAAATTACATAAAGCAAGTTTTCTCTTTTACAATAATTAGGTTTTCAATTTCATTTACCATGTTTTGAACTGACACTGCAGATTATCAAGAGGAAGAGAATGATGGGAGCTTTCGTGTGTTCACTTATAACCAATTGAGATCTGCCACTGATAATTTTAGCAAGAAAATTGGAGAAGGTGGCTTTGGCTCTGTCTACAAGGTTTGAATCCATGTTGTTTTGCAATTTGAAATTGAAACAAAAATTAGGGTTAGGGATTGTGGTTGTGATTGATTGAAAATTACTTATTGGGGTTAACTTGACTTGTAAAGGGAAGGCTTAGGGATGGTGCTTTTGTGGCGGTGAAAGTGCTTTCGGTTGAGGTAGAATCCATGCGTGGAGAGAGGGAATTTGTGGCGGAATTGGCTACGATGGCAAATATCAAGCACCAAAACCTAGCCACTCTTCAAGGGTGTTGTGTGGAAGGAGCACACAGATATTTGGTCTTTGATTACATGGAGAACAAAACCCTCCACCGCACTTTCCTAGGTAATTTTAGGATTTCTACGCTCCTGAGTTTCTAATTTAGGTGTATGCTTGGATTGGCGTTGCTGGAAATGCAAACGTATATTTTAAGTTACTAATGGAGAAACTAAAATTTGCCATGTTAAATTTAACGTGGATCCAAGAAGTAAGATTTTGCCACGTTTGCTTCTGCTTCAATGAATCCACGTTGAACTCAACGGAAATCCAAACACTTTAAAGTAATCTTGGACTAGAAATGATTCTCTTGTTGTGGATTTTGATATATAGGTTCCGAGGATAGAAGAATGAAGTTCAGCTGGGAAGCAAGGAAGGACATATCTATAGGTGTGGCTAGGGGGCTTGTCTTTCTCCACGAGGAGCTGAGGCCTCATATTGTACACAGAGACATCAAAGCCGATAATATACTTCTTGATGAGAATTTTACAGCAAGAGTTTCAGACTTTGGTTTGGCGAAATTGCTGAGAGATGAAGCATCTTACATCAGTACTCGAGTTGCAGGGACATTGTGAGTGAGAACATTAAGAAAAACTACCATGACTAAATAATTTGAATCCTTTTTATTCCGTGACTAATAATGTGGTAATTATTGTTTTTGAAATGAACAGGGGTTATCTAGCTCCAGAGTATGCCAGTTCTGGAAAGTTGACAAGAAAATCAGATGTTTATAGCTTTGGGGTGTTGCTTCTACAAATTGTCACTGGCCAAGCAGTTGTAGATGCCTATCAAGATGATGAACGTTTCATCGTAGAGAAGGTATGGATATTGGAGTATAAATAAAAATGATTTAAACTTGTGGCTATCAAATACAGCCTCACTTTGTGGGGGGAAATTGGGTGGGAAAACAAATGATTTAGTTTATAAACCAAATGGGGTTCCCTGTATTATGTTGTTTCACCTGTTAATGTTATGATGTTTGTACATGTTTGCAGGCTTGGGCAGCTTATGAAGCCAACAATCTATTAAGTATGGTGGATCCTGTGCTTGATTTGAACGTTCCCGTGGAAGAGGCCATCAAATTCCTCAAGGTGGGTCTGCTTTGTGTGCAACAAAACGCCAAGCTTCGGCCACGAATGTCAGAGGTTGTAGAAAACCTGACGAATGATGTTGATATGAAAAATGTTTGCATTTCAAAACCTGGGTTTGTTGCTGATCTGAGGAACATTAGAATCAAGCAACAAGGGGCCATGAGCTCACCGCAGGAATCAAATTCTTCTGGAGCATCCTTTGCAAGCTCCATTTGGAGTATGGCCAGTCTTGCTCGTTAATTAGATTCACTATTCATTTGTTTAGGAAATTAGGAGAGGGATCAACGCCAAATTTGGTCATCCTGTATAGCATTGCTTGATTGAGTTTTATTGAAATGTTTATAATCCTGTTTTGTTCTTTAGTTGTATCATGCAATGTAGGTTGATTTGTTTCTTTTTGAATTTTGTATAACCACCGGCAAGCGTGATGATCAATTGATCAATTGGTGTGGGGAGTTCGAGTCCTTCAAATGCAAGTGCATTAAAACATGGTAGAGAGAGTTTTTCCACCCCATAGTTATCTTGCCCGACTTGAGCAGAGTTGAAGGAGTAGAGGATTCATGTAGTTCAAACCAATTTATTTATTATTATTATTATTGATTTTTTTTCTTTTTCTCAAATGGATGCTGCGGATTGCAGAACCTGCCTCAAGGCAATAATTTTACAGGGCCGATTGGTGAATATCTATATATATTCTCACATACACCCAACCTTGTAGTTTGGGGCATAAAAACCGCCACAAATGGAGAAGGTGCACCGAGTGTTAATTTCGGTGCCTTAATTTTGGTAGCTGAAAAAGTCGTGCATTAATGTCTGGTGAAGGCAGCCACGCCTATAATTGAGCACCCTCCGTCACTTTTCATCATCCCAGTAATTGAGTGAGTTTTCATTGGTAAGAGAAAAAAATTAGAGAAAATAAAAATAGTGTTTCTTCTGGTAAGTGTTATCCTATGACCAGGGGTGTTCGCGGTCTGGATTGGTTCGGTTTTGAGGGGAAAAATCATCCGATCCAATCACTTCGGTTTTGTCACTTCATCATCCAATCGGTTTTTTTCTTTTTTTAGATCCGAACCAATCCGATCCAATTTTTATCAGTTTGGATTGGATTGGATTTCGGTTTTTTAAAGGCATTGTAAATATCAAAATCAATGAAGAAATAAAAATTAATTTGAATCATATAACGTCACATTACAAGCCTAAACGATGAAAATTTGAAATAAAAAATAAAGACGAACCAAAAGTCTCAAATAAATTTCCATATTCGTCATTCTTGGCTCAGTACCTCTAAAATAAGAAGAAGAAGAAAAGTTAATCCTGCATAGATGACATATTTTTTAAATATATGTTTACTTTGATGCATATTTTTCAAATTATTACTTGAAACTCTATTTACCCAAATATATGTTCATAAATAATTACGTGTCATATAATAATTATATAAACTTAGAAGGACGGAAAAATGTAAGTATGAATTATATGATATATTTACAAATAAAATTATATATATTTGTAAACATTCGGTTTGGTTTGGATTGGTTCGGTTTTGAAAAACAAATCCGAAATCTGATCCAATCCGACAAAAATATTCGGTTTTCTCGATTTTGGATCCATTCGGTTTTCGGTTTAATTGGATTTCGGTTTTTTTGGATCGGTTTTTCGGTTTTGATTGGATTGGATCGGTTATGAACACCCTACCTATGACACAAGACTTCTGAAGAAGCATCATAACCGATTGAGACGACGATGGTAGCAAACTATACCAATTCATTTTAAAGATAGAGTAAACAAGAAATGGGTATCAGGCTCAACACATGCATTTCTTGCATTGTGCAAGTTATAGTCCCTCAACAACGTGAATCTCATAATAAGTGATTTGAATCATTCTAATGTAATTCTTTCCAAGGTGAAAAAACACCCTTATCCTATAATTAATGAAGCACGTGACACTGTCCATCCACAAGAATAAGCAAATTATATATCAAGACCACACACAGAATGGTCGGTTTTATCTTTTATGCAAATCCTAACCAATGATGAGGAAAAACAAAAAAAAAATTTATTGAATAATATATTATTTAATTTTATTAACATTTAAATGGAGTATTTTATAAATACCACTTATTTTATTTTTTAAAAAATTGTATTCCTAAAAAAATTATCCACTTATCCTTGATAATATATTCAGTCCACACCTTACGACCAATCGGATATTAGTCTAGTGGTAAATAAATTAGATCCTCGTTAAAATGAAATCATAAAGTTAAACATTAGAAATGTAATTTGTTGGAAGAAACCGCTATCATTTATCAATTACTAAAAAAAAAAAAGTCCACGGGAAACAACAAAGGATTTCGGGTTGAATATCTAAACAACCACACGCACTAGTCCGATCCGTGTCCGGGTTGAGAAGTAAGAGGTCCTTTTTTCCACTATAAATGGGTTCACTGTTTGGGCCAATTGCCTAAAGTGCCAATTTTGACCAACGTGCATTTGGTCAAAGAAAAAAAATGAAACGTGTGCGTCTAATTTTGTTGACTGAAAATATCTTTATCAAGATGTCTTTGGCATACTAATAAAAAAATTAAGAAATAAAGAGTATTTGTAAAAATAAATATAAGATTTAAGTATAAATAAACTAAATATGGCACTGTAAAAGTGCTATATGAGAATTTTCTTCCTTTTGAGTTGGATCAAATTGTTCGTATCCTTTTGCTGGATATTAGTGGTGAGCTTGTTTGAGGTGATTCAACTAATGGTTTTTTCTCTGTAAAATCTGCTTATAATTGCTTAAAAGAACGGGAGAGGAGAGACTTGCCTAGTTCTTCTGATGCCAGTTCTAGCACTCTATGGAGACATCTATGGAGACTTGCAAGCGCATGCTGAACAAGTAGCTGAATTGTTTTGTGATCTATGGAATTTCACCATGCTCAAGGGCTAGTGGCAGTGACTCCTCCTTCACCACTGCAAGGCTTTTTCAAGTTGAATGTTGATGCAACTAAGGCTGCGAATGGCTGAGCAACTAGATTGGTAATTCGAGACCATGAAGGAGAAGTTCAGGTACTTGGGATATACAAGTCTAACATGGATCTTAGAGTGGAATGTGCAGAAGCAGTGGTGCTGCAGAAGGGAATGAAGTTGGCTCTAGGGGGCGAAATAAAATGCAAAAAATTGTCAACAAATATTATTTATACTTTGAATAATAAAAAATTATTTAAATACAAATCTTCTTTCTTTCATAGTACTAAATTTATCTATTACTGTATTAATAATGATATTTTTAGCAATTTTTCTCTTTCTCTCTCTATATATATAAAACTAATAAATTTATGACAAAGTCATCTTCAATCTTGTTGCGAAGCCGAGTATTAACAACTTTATTGCAGAAAAAACTCCCTCGGTAGATGTTAAAACAGAAAGTGTAAAAGCAAGACGTATCAATCTATCAAGTGAAAATATTGCTGCTTTTCTAGTTTCAACTAACCTCTAGTAAAACTCAGACATAGTGAACATGTTTCCTAAATTAAGATCTCGGATACTATCTGAATGATAATGTCTTAGTTGAAACGACAAACTCTTTTTTTCTAGCTCAGAAAAATCATTTGCATAAAATTTCTCAACTAGCTTAAAGATTTTGTCATTATCAAATGATTTAAGATTTTCCTTATGATATAAACATGAACTAAGTATAAGAAGTTTCATTGCCACTACATTAAATCTTCTATTTAATTCATATAGTTGCAAATCAATTGCAAAATAAATATATATTCTATAATGATGTTTCATATCTCCATCTTGTTTCATATGACGTCCATTCCCTACAAAATAAGGGATTTTCATATCAAGAACTTCAACTTGACGAGCATCAGAAAATGTTATTACATTTTCCAATAGTTACTTCCAACCATTGTGTCTCGATTCTTGAAGAAGACATTTAGTTGTTGAGTCAAGATTCAAAGCATTAACTATATCTTGAGAACTTCATTGTAAGGCATAACAAAGAAAATCACTTATTCCCAATATTTATTTAATCACATGTAACATAAAATCAAATTCAAAACTCATCAATTTACGAGAAGCTTCTCTTGCATCTCTTCATTGAGAAGAATTAGAGGCATTCTCATTTATATTTTTAAGAATACTAGCAGTTGCACCAAACATGTTTACCAAACTTGTTAGTAACTTAAAAGGAGAACTCCATCTAGTTTTGTCGGGACGTTGTATTTGATTCAAACTTGTTTCAATCTCAAGCTCAAGCTCATCCAAAAAGATCAACTCGAAAAAATTAATATATAAAAACACACACACACACACACACACACACACATATATATATATATATATATAGTCGGCAAAGAATATAAAATTCAGGGGGAGGTTGTGGCCCCTGTCTGCCCCACCTAAATACACGCCTACTCTAGCGTGTGGTTTCCTTCATCTCTTCGTTGAGATTGATTGTGAGATGGTGGCAAGAGCTATCAATGATGTTGATCAACATAATTCCTATTTAGCTTTGGCAATCTTGGAGATCTAAGAGACTAGTTCCTTTTTTCATTTTGATTTTTTTTTTCCTTGACATTAGTTTTCCGGTCAAAAAGTGACGCAAGTACATATAAACGCGACAAGTGTCATAGTTATAGTTTGAAATAAAATTGCACCTTTTTCCTTCAATCTTAGCCCCTTTTCTGCTCCCCCACCGATCCAACCACCCTAACTTGCCACACCACTCCCCATTCCTACACACCTCCCTCTATCCCCTACCTACCTCCACCCCCCCACCCACCCTCCTTTCTCCCTCACCTCCTCATTTCTCCCCTTACCGTACCTTCACCTCTTCACTCAGGGTGGTCACCCTAAACAACTAGAGATTCATACACACCACTCACCATCTTTTCACATCAACCAAAACTACCACATTAGCGGTGAAATTGGCAAGAGAACTAGATATATCTTCACTGTTGGGGAATGTGAGATGGGTGACAGACAAGGAATTATGGAGCATATTTTGAGCTGGTCAAGGAAATTGGGAGAGAGGAGGGTTTGAGGATGTTGGTGGGGATTAGGGTGTTGGATGGGGGTCTAATTGATCATAGAGGAAGGTTTGGGGTTGTTGGTGAGAGTGGGTTTTGTTGAATTTTCGAGCCTCACTTCAGCTCGTTTTCTACGCTCTTCTGTGAACGGGAAGAGGGAGAGGTGGATGGGAAAAGGGAGTGTGAGAAGGGGGAGAGAGCGAGAGAAGATGGAAAATGGAGGTCTTCCCACTTCGATGGCTTAGCTACGCTGCAACTGGAACAACGACCGCGCAGGTGGTGCGAGGTGTGGAGTGGAAGCGATGATGAAGGTCGTGCGGTGGCTTCAGGACGAGAAGAGGCTGACAGAACGAGGTGTGGGACAAACTTCGGGACATGATCGCAGTAGTCGAAACTTGGTGGTGCTAGGGTTTGCAGGTATTTGGCTTTGGTTATGCATTGGTTGTTGAGGCTGGGGTTGTTGGCGGTGATGGTGTCATGGCTGCGACTGGTCATGGCTTGGTGGCTTGGTTTTCCAGAGCAAGTTTTATTCTGGTGGTAGGTTCTGATTTATTGATGTATGTGGTGATTCTTGATTGAGGTATTTGATAAAGGTTTTGTTGGCACCCAAATATGTGTAACGACTATTTTGGTAGTCGAAAAGACTAGCAAGTTGCGACGTAGGAACTAGCCATTGGATGAATAGTCGAAGGCATGGAACTAGTCGTTCACACGACAGGGCAAAATGACAAATTGGTGATCACGCACTTGGACAAGATTTGTGGACAAATACAGAAGCTTGGGCAGGAAGGAGAAGATATTTCAAAGCTTCTAGAACGTCTTCCCGTGCAAAAATAGCAACAAGTTCAATTCCTTGAAACTAGGGAAGGTGGGTTTTCCACTATTGAACTAGCTGATACGAGGAAGATTGGTTCAGATTAATCTTCCGGACTGACTAAGGGAGATAAGACACTAACACCCATGATCTATAAGTGCTTGTAAGGATTAGAAACGTGGGTTGGTGGCAAATTGTCATATCAACTTCCGTAGTTAGCCGAATTACTAGGGTCATTTGTAAATAGGACACAACTCAAACAGTCAATAAAATCTATAAATTTCCCGTATTTTCCTTTGTCATTTACTTGTTTGTGCATGTTGCTTCATTTCCAGTCTTTCAACCTTTACTTTGACCATTTATCTCTCAAGCTTTTAAATCTTTTATCCATTTTAGCGTTCCCTTAGTTCCATAGATTTAACTCATTCACAACCTCTCAATAGTAATCACTAAGAGCTTTTTAGAGTGTCTTAGGAACCTGTATTGAGGAACAAAGTATCTTCCTCGAGTAATCGCTTGATTAGGGAATCGTTACATTGGTTTCTAAGCTAACTCACACAACTACCTAGTCCCAAATTCATTTGAACCAACAGATTTTTTCCTAGTTGTGTTGCTTTTGGCTTCAACCTTCAAGTCCAATCGTAGCAAAACAGAAACAAATTAATCATACTCAGAGATATGTGATACTAATGTTGTTCAATAGCTTGCCTACTCAAATGATGGATTCGCAATATGTTGATTATTTGTTTGTTGGAACAAGAAAATATAAAAGAAAGCAGATAAAATGATCAAGAAAATATAAAAGAAAGCAGATAAAATGATGGAGAAAAAAATAGGTATGAGAAATTGTTGGTACCAGATTTCATTGATTGGCCTCCGTGTATTCTAGTTATTCAAAAACATAACATGTTTAAGCAAATGATTCATCTACAATAGTTTAACCTATATCATATTGATGTCTCGCATCAGCTGATAATAATAACTCTCTAGTTGTAAACATTAATATCTCACATAATTAAAAAAATTATCACAAAATTTAAGTGCTTAAGTGAATAATTAAACCTAATTCTATAACTAACGATAAGTATTACTTGCTTAATGTATATGAAAAAGAATACACGAAACTTTACATTATATATTATAAATTATACAAAAAATCTAATATTTGACAGCTACCAATACTGATTACTGAACAGTAGGGTCGAATCTAAACAATCGTGAGTGACGCAAGATGTTAGCGAATCATAAAAAATGACAATGCAAATTGTGGGTGTGTTTAGTTTCACATTTGGAGGGGTATGGATCAATAAATTAAAAAACAATTATTTCTTATTTGTGAAAATGTAGATCTAACTCAAATGTGAATCTAGAAAGCATTTTTCAAACATGCACTACGAAGATAATTGGTGTCCACTTGATCCTGAATGCCACTTGAACGTAACAATGATCCTTACTGGACGGACGACTCAGCAGTCCATTCTTTATTAGCCTCTGAATTGACAAGAAAGGGAGGAAAATAAAGTTGACTAGAAAAAGTGGGATGAAAATAATAAAATTTATAAACTACAAAGAACTAGAAATGTGATGTTATTTTTAATTTATATTAGACAAATTATTATATTGTTCAATGTTAATATTTTTCTAACATAGAAACTAATAGATTTAGTTTTTATTTTTAAATATTCTAAAAATATGAAAACAACATAAAAAAATTTACAAAAATCTTCAGAAAACAATTAAAAAAAAAAGAATTTCTTACACTAACTACTCCTAAACACCTAATAAAACATACCTATAGTCTGTATCCACCATCTAACGAGATAATGGCGCTTTAGTTTTGGACTAAGAAGCTCCATAAGACAAACAAATTAACTTGAGCATAACTAACAGACTAATAAATAATTAGTTACACACCAAAAGCAAGGAGATCCAAAGAGCTTTGACAACTTTTAGTGTGCTTGGATTCACGTTTGGAGAGGTCAAACTTAGATCCAGCAATCCAAAAACAATTATTTACTGCTTCTACAAACGTGGATCCAGCGCCCCTTTTCCAAACATGCACTTTACTTCCGAACCTCACCATAAATGACAAGTAACAAATAAAGAAAAGATCAAAAAGAAGATTGAAACTCAATCAAGATTACATGTTAAGAACTTGATTTTGTAGAAGCTAATCATTCAACCTCTCCTTTTCCCTTGGACAGCTCTACACAACATGCTTGACTCCTCGTACGCCATTCATTAAGGTCATCATCATAATGATCAGCTCTACAAATGGCATACGGGGAGCCAGGCACAGAAAGTATGCTAATAAACAAATAACAAAATGGGAAATAATTACTCATTATTGCTACTTCCTTGACCAATATGCACAACATGGAAGATGGTAGTAAGTTGAGTAGAGCTAACCATATCAAATAGATTATCTTTCACCATATGTGATGTTTTCTTCTACATGAAGTGATATGAAATGAATAGAAAAGAGCAATTTGAGGACCATATATACAGTAAGAAGAAAGAAAGTTTCTTCCCCCATAGGCCACCCCAGTTTTTCAACAAAAAAACAAAAGGGCCCCTCAGTTCCATAGGCTATTGTTTCCACTTTGAAACCAACCAAGCAGCTTTTGAGTTGGTAAAATTTGGCATGAAGTAAAGGTTTTGGTAGCTTTGAAAAATAGTCTACCTGGAAGACCTATGTCTTTTTCAAAACTCCCTCAAGGATAAGATAGGATGATGACTTTGGAGGAGAGATTAGGGGGTCACATAAGAAGAAGAAGAAGATGCATGGCTCTAAGGTTGCTTCATTGCTCAATATCTCTTTCCATTACACATAAAGGGCAATTTTCTTTTTTGATCCTCTGAAACAGATTTGTCTGCAAGTGCTTGGAACATATTAGATTCCTATCACCCCACTATTGAATATCTTCAAAGAACGAGATCTTTCCCTCCCTTGTCCTTTTCCATTTATACTTTCTGTTGTTCCTTCTTTATTTCAATTTCTTTTTATTATTATTTTCTCATTTTAAACACTCATTATTTGGTACACGTGATCGATGTATGAATACCCAATATCTGTCGTAACAATGAGGTCCATTAACTAGGGGGAACTTAGGTACTTGTTCCTCTTTGTTTTTCTTCTTTAACATCTTTCTGCAACATTTCAAATCAAAAGTTATGGTCGGTTACAAATAAATAAATTATAAGTTAATTAATACAAAGTTCAGTGTACTTCTCACAGAATTGTGCAATGAGACAATCATATCTCAATAGAGGTGTTACTTTGGTTAATTCCATATTCTTATTACTCTGTGTCTTGATACATTAACTCAGAATTACATGACACTGGAACTTTTAAATCTATATCTAAAATGACAAGTGTGAAAAGGGGCTCCATTACTGACGCAGTCGAAAAGGAATTTTTGCAAAAAAATAAAATAAAATAAAATATGCATAAGCGTCTGTAATTTGGCGGAAATTTTAGGTTCCTATTACCGCCAAAACCGTCTGTAATTTGGCAGAGAATTTTCATGCATTATTATTGCCAATTTTTTCTTTTTTATTGAATTTGGAAATTTATTTTGGTGGGACAATTGACCATCAGATTACCGACAGATATACCTGTCAATAACACTTATAAATACTCATTGAAAAGCCGTCGAAAATCTATGTATAGATTCACCGGACACTTAGCTTTCACATGTCTCCATTCTCAAAGTCTTTTTTTCATATTTAATTTAGTTTATAATTTCTATTTTTTTTTGTGTTGTAGGTTAGATTTGCATTGTAGATTAATTAATTTGTTCTTTTGTTTTAAGTGATTTGTACGCGAAACTTTATCGTTTAGTTTTTACTGAGTAGTATATTATATTTATATTTAATTCGAGTATGATATTGTTCAATATAATTGATCTTCAAAATTAAACCGTGCAAACATTTTTAGACGTACTCATATGAAGTAGAAAATTAGCAGACATGGGTAGATGGGAGGTCTTCGAACACTTACTTAAGTATGCGTATTATTTGACTTAATATTATTATATATTATTTTAATTTTAACATATATTGTAATTGTGTAGAATATTTTGAGCTGTCATTTGATATTCCGTGAAACAGTCACAGAAATGCGCGGTCAACAACAATAAGAAATTGTTAGATTTTAGAGCAAGGTTTACATCTTTGAATGCACAAAAGGAGGATGAACAGAAATAGGGGAACAACGATGAAGAGAAAGACGACTAGTCAAAAAAAAAGAAAAAAAGAGGCTACTGACGACTCAAACCGTTGGTAGTTATCCACAAAAATGACCACAAGTAATTATCGATGGTTAAGTCTGTCGTAAAACCGTCGGTAATCAATTATAGAAGAGACAAATACTGAAGACTCGGTGGCTGTTAGAAAACAGTTGTTACCGATGGTTTTTAGCCATCGATAATATGCTATTTTCTTATTGTGCGAGGTTAAGGTGTTTGAGGTTGGGCATCATGATGAGTACCAGGTTCATTGGTGGAGGGGGACTGTTGGATCTTTTGACACACAATTTAATCTAACGGGCAAGGGCAAGCTTGCCTTGAGCAGAGACCCACTAACTTTAGATGGGACAATGGATGAAGGCACGCCAAGTGGCGCCCTCAGTTGGGACAAGTGACTATGGAACGCCAATCGTTCATGTGTACACAATCGGTTTTGATGGACACAATCAGTTCTAGGGAGGAAATTAATTACTGCTTGTTTGTAATTGAGTTGTTCAATTGTGACGTCTTGAGGGCTTACGATGTTGAATGAGGGTGTTCATCAATTATACGGGTCTCCCATCAAAGGGTTAGCTTTATGGACCATCTTGACCCCGTCTCGACCAAGGTCAAGCTGTTCCTGTGCCATGCGATATGGTCGCATGACTTCAGATACCGAGTTCAAGGGATTGTGTAGAGCTTCGAGAATAATGTCGAAATGAAGGGCGTTGGTTTTTCCGAGTTATGATGGTCAGTTGCTCGACCAAGACTTGTTTTTAGGTATCCTAATAGCAGTTACCTAGACATGGCAATTCTGGGGTGTGTTCCGCGAGGTGTCAATGCAAATCACTCCCGAGTGGCCGAGGTCCGGGTAAATGGAATGATGGCTGTTTATTGGTAAAAGAACAAATATTAGAATGAAAAAATGTTGCCATCATTTAATTATTATGATATTCCCATATATATTTGTATAAATGTTCAACACATAAAAGTAAAAAAATATTAAAATATGGCATAATTAAGTATTTACAGATTAATTATTTGAAATTATTCCTGTATGTAATAAAATAAAGGGTTAATGGTCAAATTAGTCCCTGATTTTATAAGTGAGTTTAGTTTTAGTCCCTCGACAGAAAAATAACATTAAGTGGTGGTCATTTTTACAATTACGTGCTGTTCTTTACAAATTAATTATGTGACAAAAATGCGTGTCCAATATACATGCTATTTTTTCTTCAAATATGATACTTCAGTCTGGTCGTAACTATAGGATCCTTTAAATCAAATCATATAGTAGATTAATATGTGGAAATAAGTTTTAGTATTTTTTTTTTAAAAATGGATATATTCTACGTTTCCATCTAATTCAAGTCATAGTACTTCACCTTAATCGAAATTGGAGAATTATAAAAGTTTAATAGTTAAAAGGGTAAAAATGATAAGAAAAAAAGTTAGTTGTAAAACTTGTAAAGGATCTTACGATAAGGACCATCAAAAAGTAAAGAATTGCATATCAGGCAAAACAACAAATACTCCCAGGGAGAGGGATTGCCATTGAGGATACATACCCCAGCAGAGGGGCTGAAAGTGTGTTTTTTCCTCCATTTGCACCAACACAAATTGAGATTTTTTCAACCAAAATCCAAACACAAAATGAATTAATGTACAACAAGGACACAACTATATACTCTATGAAGAATAGTCAACCACATATATACAAATATTTACAAATCTTAATCGTTTTATATGATTGCATGGAACTCCAATTTTTCATCTTTTTTCCTTTTCCGTGATAGCTAAAATATTTGTCACTTTCTGTGTGTTTGGACTAACCTTGTTACCCTTCGCACTGAAGATTCTATTCTTTTGCTCTTGTTTGCTTATGCTTTTGTTGCATTCTACTGAGTAATTCAAAGACCACGGTTCCCAACCAACTTTACTAGCCAAACAAATAGAGGTCAAGGATTCAAAGGATTATGCCTCGCCATATCTCTATCCCTAAAATTAAATAATTTTCTGTTTAACTCTTCTATACTATGGTTGGATTGATGGTTCATGGTATGGAGTGTAATGAGATATGATGAAATATTTTTATGTACTATTGTTCGAGTGTGTTAATAAAAGCGGGAATGAAATGAAAATGAGTGAGATGTGTATCACCTAATTTCATTAACTCCCCTCATTTTAGTACCCTCCAATGAGGTGAATGTCCGATGGGTGAGTGACCTTATTTCTGCTGGTAGGTGGAAATCTAATTTGATTGATATGATATTTCATCCTAATACGGCTAAGTATATTTTATCAATTCCTCTTCCTTGTGTCTCACATAATGATTATTTATTTTGGCCTTTGAATGAAAATGACATCTATTCTACAAAGTCTGGTTATAATTTTATTATGCAGGACCAAGTTTCCTTTGTGGCCTCTTCTTCGGGGGTTCCATCGATGCCGTCTCAAGCTTGGAAGCGGCTGTGGGGGGCTCGTGCCTTGCCACGGTGCAAGGAGTTGGTATGGCGTGCAGCTCTGGATATCTTACCGGTTAGAGGTCGCCTGCGGCACCGAGGTGTGGACATTGACCCTTCCTGTCCTTGCTGTGAGGTGGTAGAGTGCGAGACGGTTGCCCATGCGCTTCTTTATTGTCCGGATTCAGTTCAGGTCTGGTTTGGTTCGTCGATTGGCTTACGGGTGGGGAACTGGCCCGATTTCTCCTTTGCTGATTTTTTCCTCAGGTTCTTGGAGATTGCAGATGACCAGACTCTCATTTGTTTCATTACTACGGTCTACTGTATTTGGGAGAGGAGGAATCGGATTGTCTTCTAGCAGAGGCGGACGCCCACACCGCTTATGTTTGATCGTGTGGCCACTCTCCTTGGGGCTCCGGACTTGCGTGCAGTTCCTCGCCAGTCTATGGTGCTGCCGTCTAGTTGGATCCGTCCGCCTAGAGGGGTTTTTAAGCTTAATTTTGATGCAGCTCTTCGAGACTCGACTTTGGCTGGCTTTGGGATGGTGGCTAGGAACTTTGAGGGTGGAGTTCTTGCTTCTGCGGCCGCAGCTACTATCATGGTTTCGTCCTCCGTCATTGCGGAGGCCTTGTGTTTCCGGTGGGCGATCTCCACGGCTATTGATTTGGGTTTCAGAAGGGTCATGTTTGAGACTGATTGTCTGAAGCTCTTTGATCTTTGGCGTCGCCCAAAAACGGGTGGATCTTATCTTTTTTCTATTATTAGGGATTGTCGTTCTTTTTCTTGTCATTTTGATTTTATGGATCTTGCTTTTGTTAGGCGGGAAGGCAACATGGTTGCTGATTCCCTTGCCAAATTATCTTTTTCTACGTTGTCCATTGTCTATGGTGCTGCCGTCTAGTTGGATCCGTCCGCCTAGAGGGGTTTTTAAGCTTAATTTTGATGCAGCTCTTCGAGACTCGACTTTGGCTGGCTTTGGGATGGTGGCTAGGAACTTTGAGGGTGGAGTTCTTGCTTCTGCGGCCGCAGCTACTATCATGGTTTCGTCCTCCGTCATTGCGGAGGCCTTGTGTTTCCGGTGGGCGATCTCCACGGCTATTGATTTGGGTTTCAGAAGGGTCATGTTTGAGACTGATTGTCTGAAGCTCTTTGATCTTTGGCGTCGCCCAAAAACGGGTGGATCTTATCTTTTTTCTATTATTAGGGATTGTCGTTATTTTTCTTGTCATTTTGATTTTATGAATCTTGCTTTTGTTAGGCGGGAAGGCAACATGGTTGCTGATTCCCTTGCCAAATTATCTTTTTCTACGTTGTCCATTGTCTGGGTTGAGGATGCTCCTCAAGAGATTTTAGCTGCTCTGCAGCACGATGTAGTGGCTTTTGCCCCTGTTTCTTGATTTATATATTTATTCAGTTTAAAAAAAAATATGGGAGTTTAACTCTTTTATAAAATTATTAATTTATAATTTTACCCTCTCTGTTATCTTGTGTCTTATTCTCCTCCTTTAAAATCTTCCTAAACTGCAACTGTACCTTTGGTGTAATTTTTTGTTGTTGTTTATTAATTTATTATCTTGTTATTGCAATTGTTGTTTCATTTTCCGCTCCTGGACACAAACTTTAACGTGAAAAAACTTGATGCATCATGAGATTTTGTTGGCAAATTGAAGAATATGAGATGTATATGTCTTATCACAAACTGATAAGTTTATTAGTTATATAATACTATACTCTGTACTCTAAAGCAGAAATCATAAAGTGGCAAGTTCATATAGGTGGCACCCTAATAGGCTATGTTTGCTACGAGTGTTCATGCAACACCGGCGGACGAGTTTCTCTTGACTTTTATCCGACTCTAAATTTTGATGGGATTAATCTTTAACTGAACCCATCTCTAGGTCTGAAAAAACCCGATGATGTATGAGTTTAATTAACATAGACCTGATCATAAAAGGATGGGTCTGGATTGGCCTGAATGACAAATTGAATGTCAATTTCAAAGATATTCATTATGCAAAAAAAATATTTCTAATTCTATCAATGAATTTCATAACAATATACTTAATTAGAGAAAAGACTACAAATATTATTCACTTGAAATTTGACTATTAATGAAAATATACAAAATCATATTTTAAAATTAATGTGTAAATGATGCTTGTAGGACGTAGGGGTGGAAGTAAGCTAGGTTTTGCTAGGCTATGCTTAAATATGTCTGGCTTGCTTAAAAAATTTCAAGGCTTGAGTCTAGCCTGTTGTCTGTCATAGGTTTTTTTTGGCTTAAATGCACATTTTGCCCCTGTCTTTTCTGAAAGTTGCAAATTGTAACCCACTAAAATATTTGTCACCAAAAGTACCCCTCTGCATTTTTTTTTGGAGAAATTCGTACCCTTCCGTCAGTCCTCCGTTAGTAACTTAACAGACCTGATGACGTGGCCATTACAGGTGGAAAAAAAAAAAGGAAAATTGACATGTTTAAAATTAAAAAAAATGGCTAAAATGCAAGGCTCCGCACGCCGCCGTCGGAGGGAGAAGAGGCCGCGCCGCACGCCGCCGTCGGAGGAAGAAGAGGCCGCGTCTCCAGGGGCTGTGACTTGGGAGAAGAAACAGTCGCCGGCGAGAAGAACCAAGAACCTGTGCGAATGGAGAAGGGAAGAAGAAGCTGTACAGATGGAGAAAGCTCGTGGTCTTCCTGCAACAAGCAAAATGCAAGGCTCAAAATCTGACTTCAATTCAATCAGAAGATCCAGCAGACAAAAGAAGGAGATTTGAGCAAGAATTTGAGGGAGTAAACAGAGAAGAAAAGGGGGGAGAAAAAACAAAAAAAAAAAAAAAACACATTACCTTCATCTTTCAATAATCCACTTTCAAAACTCTGTTTCCCCATGAATACACAGCCCCAAAAAAAAAAAGAATTGAGCCACAATCAGAAGGGAGAAAAAACCAACACTTAGAGGCACCTCTCATTCACCAAGCCCATCTCCGTCAAATCCTTGTTTGAACCCCTGCCACCACCGTTCCTCTGTTTCCGGCCGCCGCTGCTCCTCAAACCACCGCCGTCGCTGCTGGCTTCGTCCTCCATAGCCTGAAGCGCCGACGACATCACCCAAATCCATTTTCCCCTCCTTCCAGCGCCGCCGTCCTCCTTCCTCTCTCTCCGGCCGCACCACCATCGATCCGCCTCGCTGCTTCTCCCCTCCTCGTTCCAGCGCCGCCGTCGTCTTCACCACCGCCTCTGCCGCTCGCTCGAACCTCACCTCCGCTTCTTCTCTCTTCTTCTCACTCCCTTTCTCTCTCGTTTTTCGTCCCTGTTTCTTCTTTCTTTCTCACCACTTCTCTCTCTATTTCATTCCCCCTTATCTTTAATCTTTAATTTTAATCTGGTCCTCTTTTTTTATCTTTTCTTTATTATTTAATTTTTTATACACGTGGCGTGTCCACGTCATCAGTTCCGTTAAGTTACTAACGGAAGACTGACGGAAGGGTACAAAGTTCTCCAAAAAAAAAAATAGAGGGGTACATTTGGTGACAAAAATTTTGGTAGGTTACAATTTGCAACTTTAAGAATTATCAGGGGCAAAATGTGCATTTAAGCCTTTTTTTTTAGGCCTGAGCCTGATCTGTTTGAAAGCCTGTCTTGGCCTAATAGCCTATTTAAAAGCTTGTTTTATTGCAATACATTCAAGTAAACCGAAAAATTTAATTGTAAAATGTAAACAAACTTATAGACTCGTGAGCTAAAATACAAGAATATGATTATATGGTCTAATTCAAAATAAATAGGTATAGTCATTTTCTAAAGAAGTTTATATGGTTAATTCATTATATATTCTAACATATTTAATCATATAAATAAGTCAACAAATGTTTGGTTTTATGTACTATAATAAAGATTTCAAAAAATATAATATAATAAAAATTCAAAATAATATAAATAATAAAATAAATTAATATTTACTTAAATATGCCGGTCTGTTAGGCTGAGTAGCCCAAGCCTGACCTTTTTAACTAAATAGGCTTTTAAAAAAGCCTTGACCTTATCTATTTAGTAATTTGGTATGGCCTAGCCTGGGCCTGATGTAGGCTAGGCCGTAGGACCCTCTCTAGTAGGACGAGTTGAGATGGGTTGACTTGACTTTCATCCGACCCTAAATATTTAGTCCACTTTTAAAATCTGAACCTGTCCCTAGACTCAAAGAAACCCGATGAAATGCAAGTTTAAAGGACATGGACCGAAACGGGCAAAGAACAAGATCGGGTCCAATACACCCTAATGTCTGCTTTGACTCAAATCTTAACCCTTACTATTACCAGTAAAATAATGACATCATAAATCAATTTTAATTTTAAACATAATTTCATCTTTTAATATTAAAAAAATCGGATAGCTAGTCTTAATGTTATTATGCTGTAACAAATTGATGCAAATTGATACAATTTTAAAATTATTAATCTGAATCTTTATTAGCATAGAAACTTATTAAATGGTGTTGCAAAATCAGGTCATTATCATTATTAAGTTTCCTAAATTCATTCAGTCTTAATTATAAATTAAGAAAATTTCAAATTTGATTTGTTTTTTTTTTTTTTTTTGAAACTCAAATTTGATTTGTTTAAACATTATTGTCAAGTAATTTGTCAAGTACCTATGAGAATTGTTACGTACAAAATTTTAAAATATCATTGTCAATTATTTAATGAAATTGGTTGCGTTTTACACTACAAGGAAATAAGTATCCAGCGGCGGTTATTGCGGCGATTTACGGAACTGCCGCATATGTATTAATTCTTACGGTTGTTAGAAGGTACTTTGCGGCGGTTAGTGAGATTTTTATTTTTGTTTTTTTTAGACCTTCTGCGGCTATTTCAACCGCCCCCAAAATCTTCTTTGTGTTTTTGTTTTCCCTTTTGTTCCTAAAATGTCAACTCTTTCTATAGTATTTCCCCTAATTTTCATTTTCATACCCTCTGAATCTTATCCCTCGGCACTTGAGCTGTCAATTTGGCCCCAAGCTCCAGGGTCACGTAGACCAGGGCCAAAAAGCCCCTAAGGTCAAGAAGCCTCACACAAAAAAAGCCCCATAGGACCAAAAGCCTTGTGGGCTAGGGCCAGCCCATGACCCTTAGAATTTTTTTTTTATTTGTTTGGTGAGAGTGTTAGGGTACTTATAATGAGATTATGGATAAGGTTAATTGAATTATTGACTGCGATTAATGTGGCTTAATTATTAAATCAATCGTTAAGAAAAACACCGAATAGGGAATTTTGAATCAAACAAACCTAAATGCAAAAATAAACAAACCCAGATCTGATATTGATAGAACCAACCACCCGAATGGGGAATTTTGAACAAAGATTGGAAAATATCATATCAGAGAAAATAATAATAACTTTTTTTCCTTACTTTAACATTAAAAATATTACTGAAGAATAGAGCCAGAAGCCACTACATGCAAAGCAGCTAAAAATACCATGAAAGACATCAAACATTCATTATTCAATCAAACGTTAAGAAAAAAATTATTGACCATAATAACTAGAACTGCTTTAGAATGGAAACAAAGCTACAAACATCTTCAATTAAAAATATAAAATAACGATAATGTATTCTCAAGATGGTACATTCAATTCACCATAAAATTTATGAAAAGCCTTTATGGTTTCCATAAGAACTAGAAATCTAGAATTAAACAACAAGTTCATTCATTACTCTCAACAAGCTTTCATAAAGCTTTCATACTAATATAGTGTGCTTTACCTTTCATAGCACACTATATTAGTTGTTTTTTAAGTGAATTTTTTCATGTTGAAACTGCACTTTAAAGTAAATGTCACTGCACACCATATTAGTGTTTTTGTTTGATATAGCAAATAAGTTCTTACCACTATTTTTCTACAAATGATTCTCTTCTTACAAGAGGAATAGTAGAAATTTGTAAGCACTATGAATTCTAAGTGTTTAAAGGTGTTTGACACTGGAGTGAACACTTGAGTTTCTTAATAGAGATTATATGAAAATGAGTTCTCTGTTTGAAGTGTGAAAAGGATGAGAGATTTGAATCTAAGAGGTTTTCACACTAAGGCGGACGACTGAACTCAGAAGAGTATGACACTAGATTTCTGAGTAAGGTACAGAGCTTGATTGCAATAAAGACTTTGAATTCTTGAGAATTTGTTCGTTGTAAGTCGCCAAGTTTTTCAGTCTTCAAGTCTTCTATTTATATCTTTAGTAGGATGGATGTTGATGAAGATAATGAAGTTCCATTGAGTATCGTCATCTCTGTTGCTCCAACGAATACTTCTGTCAAGCTTTCAAAGCATTAAATGCAAACCTGCTACACCATTAATGCAGCATTCTGTCGTCCACTCTTCTCTGGCTTGTTTCCTTAAATAGTGTTGTGCAATTAATGTAGAGGAAAACAACAGAGCGTATCTTCTATTCTGATCAACGAGATTTGATTCTGACCATTGAGGTTGTACGGTGTTCAGAAAAGAGAGCGGTTGACTTTGAAATGGTGTATCATGAAGTACAGAATGTTCATAGACTTAGGCAGATACGAGGAATATTTCTTCATTAAATATGCCCTTTTTTTATTATGTCGAAATAGTGCTTCATTGAAGAGTGCAGACTACAAAATCATTCTTTTGCACAGACGATGCTTTTCTTCACTGTTTGAACATGTCGTCAGACGATACATTTGAACGTAGGCAGACGTTCCATTTCTTTTCATCGGAAAACACATCTGAACGTAGCTGCTTTAGATCTTTCATGAGTAGGCAGACGATACGTTTCTTTTCACCGCACGGTAGATATTTCCTGAAATTTAAAACATATAGAGTTTAGGAATTTTTTATCTATCGTGATTAAACATTGGGTAAAATTGTTATTATTCAAAATATGATAAACGTGAAATTGTTTGAATTTAATAGCCTCTGTTAGCCAACTGACTCGTGATAATCATGCTAAGACTATTTTTATGGATGACTCTTTTGTTATTCAGAATCGAAGGACAGGAGCGGTTCTAGCAAGGGGCAGATGTGATCAGGCGTTGCTGTCTACTAGTTCTCCACTGCCTCGTGCCTCTTTTGAACTTTGGCACTCTCATTTGGGTCATGTTAGTTTTGATGTTATTAATAAGCTGCATAAACAAGGTTGTTTAAATGTTTCGTCTGTTTTGCCTAAGCTGATCTGTTGTACTACTTGTCAGATGGCTAAGAGTAAACGTTTGGTTTTTTATGATAACCATAAAAGGGCTTCTGCCGTTCTTGATCGTATTCATTGTGATTTATGAGGACCTTCTCCTGTTACTTCTGTTGCTGGATATTTTTACTTTGTTATTTTCGTGGATGATATCTCTCATTTTACTTGGTTTTATCCCTTGCGACATAAATCAGATTTTTATGATGTGCTTCTTCGGTTTAAAGTCTTTGTGGAAAATCAATTTTCTCGATCCCTTAAGGCTTTCCAAAGTGTTGGCACTGAATTCACGAATAACAAAGTCCAGGCTTTATTTTCTTCCTCTAGTGTGCTTCATCGGTTTTCGTGCCCGCATACTGAGGCACAGAATGGTCGGGTTGAAAGGAAACACAGACATGTTCTCGATATTAGTCTTGCCATGCTGTATCAGTCGCGTGTTCCTACCAGCCATTGGGTTGACGCTTTCATCTCTGCGGTTTATATTATCAATTGTGTTCCTTCTCAGGTGTTATCTGGTCAGATTCCTTTTACACTTCTATTTCAGGTTGCACCAACATATGCTGATTTTCACCCCTTTGACTGCTGTGTGTTTCCGTGCTTGCATCCCTACATGAAAAATAAATTCAGTCCTCGGAGTTCTCCTTGCGTATTTCTAGGCTATAACAGTTATCACAAAGGCTTTAAATCCTTCGATCTGGCCACCTCCAGACCTCCAGGACCTATGTGTTTCGCCATGCTCAATTTGATGAATTTTTCTCCCCTTTTGTAGGTTTTCATCCCTCTAGCACCACTTTCTTGGTTTCTTCATTTTATGAACCAGCTACAAGTTCCTCCCATGTGCCAATTTCTACTGTTGATCCAGCCAGCTCCCCTCCGGCTCGTACTCTGCCCTGCCCATCATGTGTTCCCATGGATGCTCCCCACGATCCCTATCTTGATGCACCTGCTTCTTCGGATCCTTCCTCACCTCCACGGGCTGTATCACCAGCGCCGCCCTCTCCTACTGTTTTGCCTGCTTCTCCAGTTGCTCCTGCTCAGGCCGCCCCAGCAGCTCCTCGTATGCGAACTCGATCTCAGAGTGGCATCTATCGGCCTAATCCGCGTTATGCTCTAGCTCACTCTCAGCCTACTGCTCTTCTCACTACTCTGCATGCCACTACAGATCCCAAGGGTTTTAAATCTGTCATGAAGCATCCTCAGTCGTTGGCGACAATGGAGGATGAGCTTTCTGCTCTCCATAAAAACCACAATTGGACCTTGGTCCCTCGTCCATCTGCTACTAATGTTGTTGGTAGTAAATGGGAATTTTTAACCAAACATAAAGTGACGGCACTGTTGAGCACTTAAAGGCGCATTTGGTGGCTCAGGGTTTCACGCAAATTCCAGGCTTTGATTACTCACTTACTTTTGGTCCTGTTGTCAAGGAAACTACTTTTCGTCTCGTTTTATCCCTTGTCGTGCTTCATGGATGGAAACTTCACTAGTACTGATCGAACGTTCTACACTGGCATTAGAAGTATTATTGGGTTCAACCTGAGACCCTGGAGGCAAGGTTATAGTGGATCAACGGTACAAGTGCCCTGAACAAATGTCGATCCCGCACACATTGTTGGGGAAGATAATCCACGACCTTAGAGTAAGGGGTCCACACGAACTGCACTTAAATGCTTAGCGATTATTTTAATGAATAAATAGAAGATAATCATGTCATATAATTTTACGGAAAAACACTTACATTGTTCTCGGTCAATAAGTCTAGTTTGTTGCAGTACGACCAGATGTGATACATGTTCACCTTTAATTTTTGGGTCCACCTGTTACAATAATAATCTATTCAATTCTATTTGAATTAAAGAATTTAATCAGAATCTCTAACAGTTAAAACTATGTAGATAGGCAATATTAGGAAGCATTACATGTATATAAGATGGGGAAATACGTTCATACCTTCCACCGAGGGTGCTCCTACCGCCAACATGGGAAAAGTTCTCGGGCATACACTCGGAATTCTCGCCCATGTCCATAGCTGAAGAAGCAGTGTGCATCCAATAAGATCAGCACGGGAGTAGTCATTCGCCGTACACAGTGAATGATAGAGGTGGGATAAAACAGCTGAACCCCAGCTGTAAGTTCTGGCTGTATCTAAGTTTCGTAGCAATAGCAAATAACACAATGTTACCTCAGAACCAGAACTATCAGTGAAAAGGAAACCTCCCATCATCCAAAATATGAACGCACGAGCGAACTGCTCCAACCAAACCTGACTGTGGCCGTTGTTTACGTTGTTAAAATTTTGACACAACCACCTCATCTTCAACCGGTTCCCGTTGATGTTCGCATCTATCACTTCCTTTCCAAGTAGATCCAGAATCACCTCCTTCCAGTCACCGTGTGTCTGCCCAGTAACCGCCCAACCATCGATCTTGAGCCCAAGTTGTAGTGCAACATCTTCTAACGTAATTGTGGCTTCGCCTACGGGGAGGTGAAACGTGTGCATTTTAGGTCTCCAACGCTCCACTAACGCGGATAGCAGATGATGGTCCCCATGACATCACCCACCAACGCGCACTCATAAAATCCCGCACGCTTGAGGTGGCCATCGATATCATCAGGAACAATTCTCAGGATTCGCCCTTCAACAGACTTCGAGTCCCGAGCTCGTCTGACTTTTAAAATCCTGTCTTCATATGTCCCGCTCCAAACCTGCTCCGAAACGTGTACAAATTGTTGCGTCAAAAGTGAAGGATTCGGTGGCCTCGGGTTAATCACATTTTCTCCAAACATAATGGAAACAATTAAAATTTAAGAGAAAGAAATAGGGAAAATGTTACTGATGTGAAATAATAAGGTTGATAGTGAGATGGTGGTGAAATGTGGGGAAGAAATGGGGTAAAGGGTTGGTTTAAATAGGCTGAAGGGGTTGGGGGAAAGGGGGGGTCGTCATATGGGGAAGGGTGGGGTTGGGAAGTAAGGAGTGTGGGGAAGAGTGGGGGTGGGACGTGGGGAAGTGTGTTGTCGCGCCATGCAGCCACTCAGGTAAAAGGCGCCTTAGATTAGGCATGTTTAAACCGCCTTAAGTAAGGCGTGTTTAAACATGCCATAGACTAGGCGTGTTCTGACACGTCACGGTCTGGGCGTGTTCAGTACTGCTTTCTGCTCCCCACATCTCGTCACACAATGTAGATTCTGATTCTGATTCTCACTCATTTGTCTTTTTCTGGAACACACCTAAAATAAGGCTTGTTTGAACACTCCTCATTTTTGTCATGTTCAAACACGCATTAAACAAGGTTGGTTTCACAAACTACCCCGTTTTAACAAATATTTTCGAATGAACCATATTTTAACAAAAGAAATTCCATTATTTAAAAAAAACTCAACCATCGTGTCTCAAGAAATCAAAAAAATAAAACCACCGTGTCTTATCGTTTTCCTTCACTCAACACTTTCATAAGTGATTTGGTCAGGTTAGACTGATCACTTATCAAATCACAATATATTTCATATCAGTCATTTTTCTCTTTCTCTGTTTTTCAATCTCTTTCATATAATTTGAGTTTAGCCATCCCATATAGGTATTTACGAAACATTTAACAATTGCAATACCTCATTGATCTTTGTACTTTTCTAAACACGTAACACAACAAATACAGTTCTAAACAATAAATGCGGTGCTACTGGAAGTATAAGTCAATTTCAATTTCCAATCGTTACATCAGCAGACAAGAGGTTTCAAGCAAGAACAAGATTACATTTATTGACCGTCGCGACCATTATTTTGTCACTGTTACACATGTAAATGACTGTATGTGTATCCTTAGATCGATGGTCCTCAACCAAATATGTGAAAGAAAAAAAATTCAGATCAGCATGTACACATAAATAAATTTGTATGGTGCAGTAATGCCTATGACCTTCACTTAGTGAAGATTAGGAAAAATGAACCCAAAGAAATATCAAGGATAAGCAATAATCTATATCAAGCTTTAAACAATTTACAATTGCAGAGGAGCATTGGTATCATTGATAAATAGAGTATCTCAAATGGCAATGACCAGTACTATAAGATCAATGCATCCTTCAGAATTTGCTCCAACCAAGATGCTATTTCCGACATAGGTGGACGCTCACTTGGGTTCTCTCTCACAGAAAGCTCTGCTATATCAGCAAGCTTAAGCAAAGGTTCGAAGTTCCTTGGAAGAGCAACATGGCGATCAACTATAGTAGCTGCTCTACCCTGTTTGATCAAAGGCACTGCCCACTCAACCACATTAGGTGGAGTAGAATCGATATCATAAGCCTTCCTTCCACTTAGAATCTCTAGCAACACAATCCCAAAGTTGTAAACATCGCTTTTCAGGTCCCTATTAGGATCATTGTCACTTGAAGCAATGAGCCCAACGCCTGAAATTCTAGCCCCCCACTCTGAGTCCAAAAGAATTTTTGAACTCTTGAGACCCTTATGAACAATTGGAGGTATTAGCTCCTTGTTAAGGTACTCAAGACCCTTTGCAACCTGCATTGCTATCTTCAGCCTCAGGTTCCAGAGGAGAGGAGAGAGGCCACCATGAAGGTGATCATAAAGGGTCCCATGAGGCATGTACTCGTAAACAAGCAACCTCTCTCCCATCTCAGCACAATAACCCAACAAGTTAACAATACTGAAGTGGCGAATTTTGCACAGAATATCCAACTCCATTTCGAAGTCGCGATTGTTGGTGTGTATTATTGTTGCAGCGTTTGCTCTCTTAACAGCAACTACTCTCCCATCAGCCAAAGCAGCTTTGTAAACAAAGCCATAGCTTCCTCTACCAACCTCGTTAAACTCCTTGAACCCATTGGTAGCATCTTTCAGCTCCGAAAGCCTGAAAACCTGAGGCGCCCCGGGACATGAAGCCACAGAAGTAGTAGAGTGAAGACCAACATTCACATCATCATCCTCCTGCTCAGATTTTCCTATGCAAGACTTGGAATGTTTCTTTGTCCCCTCCCTCTTTGCTTTTCTCTTGAAAAAAAGACACCCACAAACCAAAATCAGCAAGAAACCCAATGCTGGACACCCAATTATGATCACATATCTACGGATTTGATGCCAATGCAACCACCCTTCAGAAGAATGACCTCCACAAACATCCCAACAAGAGCTATTCTGGCAAAGAGAACAAGCAGTGCATACTCTATCCGCGTTCCGAGTACAAGGACTAGACAAGAAGAAACCTTTAGAGCAATTATACCCACAGGGTGAACAAATCCTCAAATCCTCTTTAACACAGAGGCTAGTCAAATCTTGCTCATTGAGCACACTCACATTGAAAGCAAACTCCCCAGCTCCACAAGCACTAGACCTGCATAGACCGGGACTAGAAAGCTCCAAAGGGGGATCGAAATCGGGGCTTGAAGCGTTGACAACCCAGCAATCAAGAAGAAGATCATCTTCCCTGACACCACAAGTGGATATTTCAGATGAAGCAATGACCATAAAGCCATTACGTTTGGGAACCGCAGAAGAATTCAAGCTACCCCAACACTCCACACCATGGTTATCTTCTCGAACGCCGCAGAAATGGTATGCCCCTGCAGAGAGAGACACCAATCGAACTCCATGGGGTGGAGGATCCGAAAACGAACGCGGATCGCCCCAGCACTTCAAATCGCCGGTGGAGTTGAAAACGCCGCAAACGGCGTTCTTCCCCGCCGCCAAAGCGGTGAAACTCTCCGTCACGTTGGAAACGCCCAAGTTCGCTGAATCAGGTCCCCAACAAACGAGCCCGCCGGTGCTCACCTCGCCGCAGGTGAAACCTTCACCGGCGACAACCCGGTTCAGCTCCAGATTGGTCACCGATTGATCTAAGAACGATCCATCCATCCTCGCCACCAAGGTGTTGTTGCTATTTCTCGCGATTTCCCAGCAATCCACGGTTCCGGAAACGTGATCGGCGTAGTAGGATCCGCTGACGGCGCAGACGTGGCTCTCTCCGGCGGCGATGTGGGAGTAGGAAATACTCCGGTACGCCGGTGGCACGAGGACGAGATCCACGTTCGGTCTCGCGGAGGATGCGTCCCAGCAGAACGCCTGCGAGGTGTTCGCTAAGATGCCGCAGAGGAACCCCTCCCCGCCGGAGAGTGCTGACATGGCAGGGATGCTGCTGGGGTACGACGGCGCCGGCAGAGACTGCGGCGACGTGGTGTTCTTCCCCCAGCAGATCACGGCCTGCTTGCCGCTAGCGTCGATCGCGCAGAAGACCTCGTCTTCTCCAAAGGACGCCGCGATGGGTCCCATGGCGCCGAAGCCACTCGCGCCATGGGAGCAGAGAAAAATGAACAACAGAAGGAAATAGAGAAATAGATGTGATGATGACAGAGAGAGGCTATGAAGAGTTTGCATGGTGGGGTTGGGATTTGGAACAGTACTGTGTTTCTTCTACTAGTGTCATGGACGTACCCACAGAGGGTACTACAACTTGCGATGCTGTTTGCAAAGGAAATTAAGAACAATCGAGGTTGTGAGTGTTGTGATGATGTTGGTGATGAGTGATGACAATGAAAACAACGTGGGTGGCGCTATATTTACAGTCCCACTCCGACCGTTACAACCTGAACAAGTTCAGTTACTGTCATCTTTCTTTTTACTACAATAATTGACCAAACTTGAATGCTATGTGTGCTTTTTAAGTCAAAAAATTTATTTAATAGTAAAATATTCTCAATAACCAAAAAATTATATGAATATAAAAAGATAAAATAATATAAAAAATGATGTTCAAAGTAACTGTATTTCCAGTCAAGTCAAATGCAGTGCAAGTCCTTTTTGTTAATAATATAATGTTAATGACTCATTTATTTATATCTATCATTATTTTAGTTTTTTTTCTTATTTATTTATTATTTTTACAATATCAAGAGGGCACTAGTTATATTTTTCCCATAAGTAATTCTGCAAAAGAATTAATTGTAGACATGCACTTTCAAAAATGTTATTTAATAGAATAAAAATTGTAGCTAAATGAATATAAAAAGACAAAATAATAATAATAATAATTAATAAATAGAGTATATATAATGGTTTTTAAAGTAACTCAGTCAAGTCAAATGTATTTTGAAGATAATAAATTGACAACACTAAGTAATATTAAAATTTAGGAGATTTAAATCAACCCAAAAACTAGTTTAAGAGTTGAGGATTGTCCTCCGATATATAAGGGTTATGTTGACTGTATCTCTAGTTAATGTGGACCGTTTCAACACACTATTTCACGCTCAGGGCTAGACATCTAGAGCGTGCGATATGCAGGAATGGTGCGATTATGGGTTAGACATAAAACTTTACTCCAAAAGCTAGCTTAAGATGTGAGGATTGTATTCTAATGTATAAGAGTTTATCTTGATAATATCTCTAGTCAATGTGAGACTTCTCAACAAGTGATGAGCTTATAAATTTTTTCAATTTTACTTATAAACCAACTTCTCTTTCATCAAAATTAACTCTAAAACCGAAACAAAAATGATTTGTAGCTCACCCAACTGTAGCGACATATACAGACATAAACGCATTTTTATATATTTTTTAAAATGTTGCAAGTAGTATCGGTTAAAAACTGCCACAAACAAGTTTCTCCTTATGATTAATTATAGGTTTAATATTAATTGTACACATAACACATGCACTTATACTCTTAGAGAAGTACTAACAAGGGCCCTATTTCTTTTCTTTAATTGGTACGTACATTTTAAAAATTTGCCTCCTCCAAAAAGTTGAGTGTTAAAGTTTGTTTTATTCTGTGTGAATAGTGTGGGGAGAGTAGCTACTCTAAAAGAGATTTGATCTGTACGAAGAAGATGGGGCCTAGAACCAGTTAGGGGGGAAGAAAGTGGCGTGGTGAGAGTGAATCATGTCTCCACTCAGGAACAAGCAGGACAGCCAACTTCCAAATCCATGCCATTAGATTGGTCGATGTGGGCTCTGTAAAACTAAAACTTTCTAAAAGGACAAAGGGATCTTCTCATGTGGGATTCTTCCTTTAGGAAAGTGAATTATGTGCAACTTTTTACGTAATTGTGCACTTCAATGCATTCTTTTAGCAATTAATGTAGCACAAGTTTTAATAACAACTTGAAATATTATAGTCAAATTATCAGTGACTCTTATGGTAATTGACTTTCAATAGCTTCTCATTATCACATTAAAATACTAGAAGTGCAATGTTTGGTAACTGTTTATAAAGTGACCGATGCATTAGATAATTTATTTTATGTTTGACCATATATTAACTCTTAAAAATTGTAATAGGAATAAATAAAAGAATTTAGGAATAAATAAGATTTTAGTCGATGTATAATGAGTGTTAGTTATTGGAAAAAAATTAGTTTCTCGCTCTCTAATTAGAGAAAAATGAAAAGAGTCATTAAACGGAACTTCAATGCATTGCCAAGTGTCAAGTTACCTCTAATATAGTAGACTATGTGTAATTTTTAATTAATATTTATCTAACAAGTGTATAACTCAAAATTATATTAAAATAAAATTATTAATTTGAAAAATTAAAGATACCTAATGATGAGTGTTCATCAATGTTCTTGAGTGTTTTAGCTTCATCAAACCCTCATCGACATAGCAAGCTATTACGACACACTTAGCCTTCATAGTTCATACACACTGTCTTATCGTCTGGCTAGAGACATCTAAGTTGAAGGCTCACCTAAATAGTGCTTGAGTAGGGAGATCCTCCTTTGAGTAAGCCTCTATGTGTTGTGGCAAGTGATGAGCCTAGCAAGAAATCTAACGGATACCTCCTAGAGGTCAAGATGCATCTGTGCAAAAATCCTTCGGCGACCAAATGTATGTTGTGAGACTTGGATGGCCCCTCAATGCCTCACCATAAGTCTTCCCTGACTATCGAGTATTTCCTACATGTGGCAAAAATGCTTTTATCTCGCGAGTAACTTGACTCATGATAGGCGAGCGATGTGTTGTTCTATGGCATATATGGATAGTTGGGCCACATTTGTATAAGGCCCAAGTCTTAGGTGGATTAGGTTTAGGGTTTTATCTTTCCTACTATAAAAGGAAAATGATCATTGTAATTATGTTATGCTCGCTTGATATACTAAAACAACGGATAGGTTAAAATCCTAACTCCGATAGGATTTAAGCTTGGTCTCCTTCTTCGTTTACTCAACGTGAACATCATCCAAAATCAAAACCGAACCCATAAACTCATAAACAATAAACGCAGAAACTCAAAAAACTCTAACCCTCATCTCAAATCTCACTAAACTTTTAAATAATAAACTAAATATGAACAAACAACATTTAATTTTAATTTCTTCCACAAAAAGTAGACAATGTGTCTTACATCAAAAACCAAAGTTCACAGCAAGTACGACGTATCTTCACCTCAATTGAATCACTGATTTACCTCAAAGTTCATGTCTACACCGCCCCTTTAACCCGCAACGGCCACTGCACGACCTCATGCCTCCATAAAGAAGTTTCACGAAATCCAACCCTTGCATCGTCTCATTCTCTTTGTCGCACTTTAAACCATTGTGTCTAGAACCTCCATACCTTTGCGCAACCCGACAACCCCTCAAGAGACTCGAACATTCTCTCCACCACTTTTGTCACTCTCTCATGATCCTGCATCCTCTTTCCTTTTCTTGTTTTCTAATCACTTTTTCTCTCACGACCTCCCTCTGTCTTATTTGTTTGTGTCAGTGTCATGTGAAGAAAAGAGGGGCGAGAGCTCACTCAAGTTTTAAGGAGAAGGGGGTTTAGGCAAAATTTATACTCTTCAACCCTTTTTCCTTCAGTCTTCAGAGTTTGTGTATTTAATGAGGTCCTCTCCCTCATCTATAACCTCCTCGACTCCACCATCATCACTTTCATGGTTAGTGACTGTTTAGGTGGGGAAAGGCTTGAGTGAGGATGGGGATAGGGTTTTTGGGAGGTTTGGAGGGGGGGAGAGGTTCATCACTCATTTAGGAAATTAGGTTTTTGAATTTAAATTGATGTTTATTAAAGTTAAAATTAGATTACTTAATTGGGGAGAAGTTAGATTAAGGTGACTAATTTAGGGATTAGGTTTAGTAATATATGACATTAAAATATTAAAACAAATCTCAAATGTCACGTCTTTAAAAAAATTATACATGATGTGTTACATTGGGTTTGACCTGACACTAGACAATATAATCGGAGCTTCGTCCTTAGGAAACAAATGGACGAAAAGTGAACTTTTTTCTGATGAGGGGTGATAACCTTCACTCACTCGTTTTGTAGGGACCAAATCTTATTTAATTCAAGAAGTTATTATAATATTCAAAATTGAAACTGAGTTCTTTATTTTTTTGTCTTTTCTTCTTTAGAACTTGCGTATAAAGTTTTTTTTTTACAATAACTTGCGTGTAAAGTTGAACCAGGAGCATTGTGTAGGTACATTTCATTTGGTTTTACTTTTAGCCAACAGGTGACTAGATCATGAAAAACATCATGCTCTCATTTTGGTTGATTCTAAGGGTACGGTGTTGGTGGCTAATGATATAACACCAATAGCGTGTTCGAGGAATCAAAGGAAAATAAAGGCTGCGGCGGAGACCTCAAGGAGGCCGCGGGGGAGTTCGAGAAAGGAAAGGGGTCAAAGGATTGTGCAAATTGACCCAGGAGCCATTAAACGTCCGCGTGGAAGACCTCGGAAGTTGTCGGGTGAACTGAGAAAGAGTAGGGAGTTAGCTGAGCTAGATTCGCAGTTGCAGTTATCGTCTGTTGATTATCATAGACGAGGGCTCGGAGGGCTTATGTTGCTGGTCTGCAGGTGGGTGTGCTTTTTGATTGCCCGGAGGAGGCTGTGGTCTGCCAGTTAGCTCAGCAGATTGCCGGTCGCTATTGAGTTTAGTTGTCGGGTTTTCTTGAGTTGGATTTTTTTGTTGCTGTGTTTTGTTTTTTCTTCTTGAACGGTCTGCTCTCAGGATTCTTCTTTTATATAATTAAGTAAATTTTCATTTTCAAATAAAAAAATTTGTCCTGTGCTCATTTTTTTTTTTTATAACACCGTGCGCAGTATAAGAGAAAATATAGTCCTATGGGTTCTCCATCAATTAAGTAAAAATATGTAAGTGTCACATCACAATGTCGCAATAAAATATCTCAAAACAAATTTCTCCATATCTCAACCATGTTAGTTGTTAATTTCAGAAAAATGCTTTTCTTGCGTTCATAGTCATACATATATCTAGAGCAAGAAATTTAACTATACCCTACCTATAATATTTCACGGTGAGATGCGGGTCTTGATTCAGTTGTTAGAATGACCTAGAACTTCTAAACAGTTGATTGGATCACGTGCATGTTTGGTTAGAGCTGTCTCGCCTCTCGTTGGATAATAATAATAATAATAATAATAATAATAATGATAATAATAATAATTATTATTATTATTATTATTATTATTATTATGGGGTGTGGTCAATTAGACATAAAAATGATTTATCTACATCAGACACCGTACACAACAATTTGTGGTGGTTTATTTAGGTAAACTCTATAATTTGACTGTCACAAATTATGGGTATACGGTATCTACCAGAATTTTAGTGTACATGAATGAGCACTAATAGACATGTTTGAACTTGAAACTTGGGTGGTCCATTGGTGCCCTGTAGGGTACAGCAAAAACTTGCACAATTGGGTTGCTGTCTTGTTTATGCTGCTGCTGCATGTGCACCTCCATTGGTCAAACCCATGTAAGAAGGGTCCCTGTCCTTTTTACACCATGAAAACGAGTCCAATTGATTCCAATGATACAAATTTTGTGGACCCCGTGCAAAGATCTTCAGCTGCAACCAGCCACCACGATAATCAATATATAATAATCTGGTCCTGCTCAAAGATTATGGTGGTTTGTTAAGAAAATTGACTGATTTATTATGATTTTGATTGATTTTATGTTTTCGTGATTAGGAGATTCGAAGGATTAAATTAATTTTAAATAGAGTTTAGTATTGTTTGAGACTTAATTCAGTATTTGGTTTTTCTACTCAGATTTTCGTGTTGTTACATATTTTGTGGTGTGCTGTCTAATTTGTAGGATATGGTGTTTTTTATTAAGGTAGTCCACTTGGGATGGGGATGGGTTGGAGATATATATAGATGGGACACATCTCATTGCGTTATTTGGGTTGTCTCTAGCTAATTGCCATGGTGGAATGAAATCACTATGATGCATGCACTGCCACCGGCCTGCGTCTCATCGATATCTCATATTCATGTCATGCTACCGCTACGAGTCATCCATCAACTACTCCGACGAATAACTATGTAAGTTGTTAATAGTTGCGTATTTGGCCCACTAGTCCTAGTCCATGGGAGTCAGGGTCAAAAAGGTCCGGGCAAGAAAAGTCCGGCCAAAAGTCCTGTGGGCCGACTAGCTAATGGGCTTTATAATTTTCAAACTTCCTCTCTCTCCCTCTCTTAGTCATCGACTCTAAATTCTAATCTCTAAATCCTAAAATTTGATTTAAATGAGTCAGGCAAACCAAAACGTATCGGATTGACCTGAACGGGTCGGCTCAACCTTAACTGGCCGGGACCCGGACACAAAACCCAACATGAGTTGGTAAGCCGAACAAAACGTGTCAGGCCGACCTAAACTCATAATTGAACCCTTAACTTGACATGAACTTGTCGGAACGAACTGACTAGGCCTAGCCGATCTGAACGGGTCGAGTCGACCTGAACAGGTTGGGCAACCTGAACGAGTCGTATGGCATAAATAGGACCCTAAACCATACTCCTTAAACCCGACCCTAAACCCTAATCACTAAACACTTAACCCTAAACCATAAACCTGCTTGAACGGGTCGGGTCGAACAGAACGCTCTCAGCTGACCTAAACCATAATGTGTAAACCCTTAACACTAAACACAACCTGAACAGGTCAGGTCAGCATCGCGTAAAGAGGGACGGCGTCGGTCAGTGCCGAGTTAGGTGGGTTGGCGTCGAGTCAGGCCAGTAAGTGTCAAGTCGAGCAGGTCGGTGTCAGTTTTAGGCGTGTTGGCACCAAGTCAGTGAGGCAAAATGGTAGCTTAGATTTCAAATTTATGACCGACTTTAGGGTTTAGGGAGTGTTGGGTCAGGCAGGTAGACGACACGTCGACGTCGGGTTCATGCCAAGTCTGCACCAACTAAGGCAAATCAGTCACAAGTCAGCAGGCAAGATGGGCCGGTCGAATTTAGGTTCGATTTTAGGTTTTAGGTCGGGTTTTATGCAGATTGTAGTATTTAGGGATATTTTAGGTTTATGTTGGGTTTATGGTTTAAGGCCGATTTTAGGGTTTAGAGCGGATCGACATCGGGTTGGCGACGGGTCTGCACCAATTCGGGCGGGCCGGCGACATGCAAAATGGGTAGGTCAAATTTAGGGTTGATTTTAAGGTTTGGCCCATGTTTATGGTTTAGGGTCAATTTTAGGGTTCATGTCGGGTTTTGGGCTGATTTTACGACTCAAGGTGGACCGGCGGCGCGTCGCACGACATCGGACCTGCACCAATTTCGGTTGGTCATCGACGAGGCGGAAGAAAAATGGGCAGGTCAAATTTAGGGCCAATTTTAAGGTTCAAGTCTCGTTAGCGCAGGGTTGGCAACAATTCAAGTGGTTCGGTGACGAGTCGGCAGGTAAAATGGGCGGATTAGATTTAGGGTTTAGGGCCGATTTTAGGGTTCTAGTCAGGTCGGCGTGAGTCGTGCAGGTTAGCGCTTGGTCAATTTGGAATTAGAGTTTAGGGGTATAGTTTGAGAAATTTTTTACTTTTTTTTTTAAATTTCAATTTAATTTTGGGTTAAATATGTTTTTAGTCCCTTTAAAATATGGTTGAATTGGATTTGGTCCATCCAAATAAAATTCATAGCTTTTAGTCCCCAACATTAATGAAATAAGTGAAGTTAGTCTCTGCAGTGCATATTGTGGCGGTTTAAACCGTCAATAATGTATTTGTGGCGGTTAAAAACCGCCACTAATGCACAAAAACTATCACAAAATATATTTCGGTGCAGTTAAAATCTACCACCAATGCACATAAACTGCCACAAAATGAACAACATGGACTAATTTTAAATGTTTCATTAATGTGAGGGACCAAAATCTATAAAATATTTTTAAAGGGACGAAATCAAATCTATATATTATATAAAAAAAGGTTTAATCCCACCTACCCCAATATGTCCTATCCACTAAGACCCTACCTTAAATAATTATTTCCTACCCTAAGCAATTATTTTTAGAATTATTTCCTAATTTGATTTGCCCGGCTTGCTCAGCTATATTTTTCAATAAAATATTAAAATTGCAATGAGATTTGAGATGAGATAAGAGATATGAGATGAGATATGAGATAAAATATGAGATATGAGATGAGATATGAGATAAAATATGAGATATGAGATATGAGATGAGATATGAGATAAAAGTCTTGAGATATGAGATATGGGATATGAGATATGAGATATGAGATATGAGATATGAGATATGAGATATGAGATATGAGATATGAGATATGAGATATGAGATATGAGATATGAGATATATGAGATATATGAGATATGAGATATGAGATATGAGATATGAGATATGAGATATGAGATATGAGATATGAGATATGAGATATGAGATATGAGATATGAGATATGAGATATGAGATATGAGATATGAGATGAGATGAGATATGCGATGAGATATGAGATGAGATGAGATATGAGATATGAGATAAGGTATATGAGATGAGATAGGACATAAGGTATATGAGATGAGATAAGAGATTAGATATGAGATAAGATATGAGACGAGATATGAGATGAGATGAGATATGAGATGAGATATGAGATATGAGATATGTGATAAGAGATATGAGATGATATACGAGATATGATATATGAGATTAGATATGAGATAAAAGATGAGATATGAGATGAGATATGAGATGAGATTAGAGATGAGATATGAGATGAGATATGAAATAAGATATGAGATGAGATGAGATATGAGATATGAGATAAGAGATGAGATATGAGATGAGATGAGATATGAGATAAGAGATGAGATATGAGATGAGATAAGAGATGAGATATGAGATGAGATAAGAGATAAGTGATAAGAGATACGAGATATGAGATATGAGATATGAGATATGAGATATGAGATATGAGATATGAGATATGAGATGAGATAATAGATGAGATATGAGATAAGAGATATGAGATATGAGATGAGATATGAGATGAGATGAGATATGAGATATGAGATATGAGATGAGATGAGATGAGATATGAGATATGAGATATGAGATATGAGATATGAGATATGAGATATGAGATATGAGATATGAGATATGAGATATGAGATATGAGATAAGAGTTAACAAATATGAGATATGAGATATGAGATATGAGATAAGAGTTAACAAATATGAGATATGAGATATGAGATATGAGATATGAGATATGAGATATGAGATATGAAATGAGATATGAGATAAGATATGAGATGGGATAACAGATGAGATAAGATATGAGATATAAGATATGAGACGAGATATGAGATAAGAGATGAGATATAATATGAGATATGAGATATGATATGAGATATGAGATAAGAGATATGAGATGAGATAATAGATGAGATATGAGATGAGATAAGATATGAGATAAGAGATATGAGATGAGATATGAGATATGAGATGAGATATGAGATGAGACATGAGATGAGAGATGAGATATGAGATAAGAGATGAGAGATGAGAGATGAGATATGAGATATGAGATATGAGATAAGAGATATGAGATGAGATATGAGATAAGAGTTATGAGATATGAGATATGAGATATGAGATTTGAGATTTGAGATAAGAGATATGAGATATGAGATATGAGATATAAAATAAGGTATATGAGATGAGATATGAAATAAGAGATAAGAGATAAGAGATAAGAGATATGAGATATGAGATATGAGATATGAGATATGAGATATGAGATATGAGATATGAGATATGAGATATGAGATATGAGATATGAGATATGAGATATGAGATATTTGATATGAGATATGAGATGAGATAAGAGATGAGATATGCGATGAGATATGAGATATGAGATAAGGTATATGAGATGAGATATGAGATAAGATATGAAATAAGAGATGAGATATGAGATGAGGTATGAGATGAGATGATATACGAGATATGAGATAAGATATGAGATGAGATATGAGATGGGAGATGAGATATGAGATATGTGATAAGAGATATGAGATGAGATATGAGATATGAGATGAGATATGAGATATGAGATGAGATATGGGATGAGATTTGAGATGAGATTAGAGATGAGATACGAGATGAGATATGATATGAGATGAGATATGAGATATGAGATGTGAGATGTGAGATGTGAGATATGAGATATGAGATATGAGATATGAGATATGAGATATGAGATAAGAGATAAGAGATTTGAGATACGTGATATGAGATATGACATAAGAGATATGAGATGAGATGAGATATGAGATGAGATGAGATATGAGACGAGATAAGAGATGAGATATGAGATGATATATGAGATGAGATATGAGATACGAGATATGAGATGAGTTATAAGATAAGAGATGAGATAGGAGATATGAGATGATAGATGAAAAATGATATATGAGATATAAGATGCGATATTAGATTAGATAAGAGATGAGATATGAGATGAAATAAGATATGAGATGAGATATGAGATATGAGATGAGATAAGAGATAAGAGATGAGATGAGACATGAGATAAGAGATGAGATACGAGATATGAGATATGAGATATGAAATGAGATATTAGATGAGATGTGAGATGAGATATGAGATGAGATGAGATATGAGATAAGAGAAATGAGATGAGAAATGAGATATGAGATATGTGAGATGAGATATGAGATAAGAGTTGAGATTTGAGATAAGAGATGAGATATGAGATAAGAGATATGAAATAAGAAATATGAGATATGAGATATTAGATATTAGATATTAGATATTAGATATGAGATATGAGATATGAGATATGAGATAAGAGATAAGAGATAAGAGATAAGAGATAAGAGATAAGAGATATGAGATGAGAAATGAGATAAGAGATAAGAGATAAAAGAAGAGATATGAGATATGAGATAACAGATAAGATATAAGAAATGAAATATGAGATAAGAGATTATATATGAGATAAAGAGATGAAATATGAAATATGAGATATGAGATGAAATGAGAAATGAGTTGAAAGATAAGATATAAGATAAGAGATGAGAGATGAGAGATATGATGATAAATGAGATAAAAGATAAGAAATTAGATAAGAGATGAGATATGAGATAAGAGATAAGATATGAGAAATGAAATCAGATAAGAGATTAGATATGTGATATGAGATATAGAGATGAGATAAGAGATGAGATATGAGATGGAAAATGAGATAAAAGATGAGAGATAAGATGATAATGAGATAAAAGATGAGACATAGGCTGATGGATATGAGATGATCCAGAAATGGGATAAGAGATATGAAATGAGATATGAGATATGAGATATAGGATATGAGGTAAGAGATATAAGATGAGATAAGAGATATGAGATGAGAAATGAGATAAGACATGGGATAAGAGATAAGAGATATGAGATGAGATAAGAGATATGCGATGAAATATGATATGAGATATGAGAAAAGTTATGAGATATGAGATAAGAGATGTGAGATAACATATATGAAATGAGATATAAGATAAGAGATGAGATAAGAGATTAGACATGAGATAAGAGAAATGAGATATGAGATGAGATAAGAGATATGAGATATGAGATAAACAATAACGTAAGATGAGATAAAAGATATAAAATATGAAATGAGGTATGCGATATGAGAAATTAGATAAGACATGAGATGATATATATATATAGGCCATGCCCTATCTTTCGTACTTTTCCCTTCTCCTTCCCTACCCACCCATATAATTAAATCTACGATAGTATAGTTTCCGCGTGACATTGTTTCTGCGTGAAACTTTAAGAAGTTCGAAGTATATTACAAGTTAGTACCCCGTGCATGCACGGGTCACAAACTAGTTCACCTATATTTTATAGAGACTAAAAACATATTTAAGCCCTTAATTTTTAAAATCACATGTTTAAAACAATAAAAAAAAACTAAATATTTTAGTTAGATACATTTTTTGTGAATAATTTGGTCAACCATTAAAATGATAAGGTGTGGGCTAATCGTGTCCTAGCCCACATCTTCAGTGGGTTGTAAGGACTAAGGGGTCAGGGCTAAAAAGACTCGGGGCTTGGTGGGCTGAAAAGGTTAGGACCAGAACAGGGGGCTTGGTGTGCTGGCCCTATAGGACCATGAACCAAATTGGCACATATACCGTGTATATACTCTAAATTAAGGTGGGAAAATAGAGTATCAATTCATTAACACTTCACTTTCTCTTTCATCTCGTTTCCACTAATCTTCTCTTCCTATATCTCTCTTCTACTTATAAATCTACTTATAAATCTAATCCTGTATCTTTAAGAAATTTAAGGGTTCAACCAAGAATAATTATTAAGCATGGAATACCTCTTATGGAGCACAAACTTCTGAAGCAGTGGGATGCGTCGGCGGCTGTGGTCGTCTCTCATGCAGCAAGATGCGTAGCGTGGGGATTCAACATGGTTGAACTACGTCGAGCTTTAAGGTGATGGGGATCACTGAGGCAAGGGCAAGGCGAAGGTGATGAAGGTTGGGGCAATGGGAGATGCGGAGACACATGGGTAGTGGAGATGGAGGTTGAGGTTGGGGAAGAGGAGTTATACAACTAGACTAGGGCTGGGGCAATGATGGTCACTAAGTAAGGGGCTAGGAATAGCACTGGGGAGGGGGGACGGTTGGGTGTGGTAGCGGTGACGAGTGAGAGTGGGTTAGGGTTTGGCGATGGCAGAGTGTGACAATGAGAGAGATTGTAAAGATGAATCGACCTAGATTTCATCGAAAGTTAGCATTGGACAGACGGATGCTAACTTTTGGGCCAATTCAATGGGCATGATGAATTTGAAAGCAGCGCCGGTGGATTTAGTTGGTGACAGTAGCATCAGCCAAAACCAATGCTAATGCACGATCCCGAACGCAAATTTAACCAGTGAAATTATACCCTCAGCCTAAGCCTTCTCTAATTGGAGGGAAAATCGACGCTAACTTTAAGTGGACAACAAATGAATTTTTAACTCTTACTGTCGGTTGGTCGAACTAACTTGTACAAACTAGAGTCGGCGTTGGGGCCTACGTTAAACTTTGACATTAAATCAAGACTTTCTTGTAGTGTCAGGAACCAGGTTTTTAATACTAACCTTCCAAAATATGTTATTTAAGGTTATGCACGAGAACGTGATAACTCGTTATTTAATAAAGGTTGATGAGATATTCGTTTGATGAGAGTTGAGTTGGTTGCTATTTGTTAATTCATGGGAATTGATGTAGGGTCATATTGCACATGTCTTGTTTCTGGGTATGCAGTGGACTTGATCTTACCTTAGATTTCCCTCTCCATTGTTTCCTTCTCTTTCCCATCATATGTTATTCTATTGAATTATACAGGAATGAGTACAAAATTGTGGCAATAAGTAAGCAGCAGTGTTGGGGGCATGTAGGGCAGAGAGTGAACGGCAAATGAGTGTGCTACAAATTAAGAAAACTCTATTTGCATTTGCATTGCACACAATGAAAACAAACAGTAAGGAAAATTCCCCTCGTGATTTTCATTCAACATTAACGTTCCTGTCTGCGGAAACGGATCATCCGTAGTACTGACGAGTCTTTGGAAAATTCGTTGATCGATACTTTTCTTTTTCTTACGATGCAATTTTCATTCGTTTCTAAAAGGACAATGTTCTTCCCTTGCTAAGACGAATTCCTAGCTACTTTTCTTTTTGTTATATAAGGATCGTAGTTAGAACAAAGTTTAATGGGTATAACCAAAAAAAAAAATCTACTATAAGTAGCTTAGACTTGAACAATTATTCATAACAAAACATCTGTGCAAATTTAATTATTACACCGTCAAAAAAAACTATTATAGTATATATATCCAACAATTTCAAGGAATATAGTTAGAGTGACAAAATGCACTAACATCTCACATCTCGTTAAATTTATCATGGTTGCAATGACTTCATCTCTATTATTTAATCTGCAAGTCGCCTTTATTTTACTACAGACATTGTAATTACCTTCTCTGTGATTTATTAATAATGCAATGACTTCCTTAAAGATTTATTATTATAATACTCAACATCCCTGAATTTTTCCAAGCGTGTTTACTTTTATGTTTAAAATGCATTTCTTAAGAATTCACTTATTTAAATCTCATATTTTATATATCCGAAAAAGAAATGATCCGCCAATTAATTTCATACAATGGGTCGGATCATATCAATATCAATCCATTTAATTCTATTTATTCCAAGGAAAATATTCAACAATCACTTGGCCAAAAGCGTGGAACTATTTGTATGTTGTTGAATAGAAATAAGGAAAACCAATCTTTGGTAATTTTGTCATTAGCTAATTGTTTTCAAATAGGACCATTCAACAATGCATAATACTGAAGAAAAAAAAATTGGCTTTAATATGTTATTCACAATAACCGGATTTTCGGCGAGACATAATAAAAGGATTTATAGCGCTCAAATCCGTAATATAATAATCAGTAAACTCTTCCAAAGAAGTTGGATTCCCCTCTTTTTTGGAAAAAAATAGAGAAAAAAAACATCGTTCTTTTGTTTTGTTATTTTCAATTCAAGCAAAATATTTTTATGTTAAAAAATTTGATAAGAAAAAAGAAAGAATTAAAAAATTCAGATTATATAGACGGAAAAGCAAAAGAAACTCAGAATTAAGAGATGGAAAAAAGAAAAAAAAAAGGAAAAAGAGGAACAAAGACGTATAGAAATAGGAGAAGCTTGGGACTTCTTTAAAAAAAGAATTAATAAAAATGAGAGATGGTAAACTTTTCATTATCCTGACGCCGAGCTATTTTTCCACAGAACATCCACTACAAAAAAATTAAGAAAATTGTGTCGGTTGTTTTTTATAAATTACGTCGGTTTCGACCGACGTAATATCTTTTAATGGCGGTTTTGACAAGTGACGCAATTAGCTCCAGCATTAGATATACAACGTTGGTCTACCAGAGCCCGCCGCAACAACCGATGTATTTTACAATATATAAAACGACGGTCATTTCTTGTAAAAAATGATGGATTCAGATGCCACAAGTTGATATTAATATTGCTTTTCCGCTCGCAAATAGCGACAGTTTAAACTACTATTAAAAGTTAAAGTTAAGGGGGTATCAATACAATTTTCCCGTATGTAGTTATTATATTTATAATTCAGACCTAAAGAAATTTTGAATATTTTCTAAATTAAATTCAACATTATATTTTCAGTTAAATGTTCATTATATATTTTTTAAATTTTATGGTTTAATATTTAAGTCCGTAGTATTATTATTTACTATAAAAGATATATATGCTTGCAATATATTATTTAATGTATTTTTAACACATTATTTATTATTGAGAAAAATTGATTTGATTTAGTTACACTTAGTAGAATGTACCAAAAAATAAAGTTACACTAACATCAGTTTTACCTGACAGTATAAAAATGTTAGAAATTGTACGTTTAATATTTTACATGATAATAATAGTTGAAAATATAATAGTTGAAAATTAAGAATTAATTGAGATGAAGCTAAGTTAAAATTAGAAGTTTTTATTAACTGTTAAAAGAAGGTATAAAATTTAAGATGATGATGTGCTTTACCATCCACACGTGACATACAAGAAGTGCCAAGGGCAATCAATTAACTCGCTCAACATGCTTTCTTGGCTGTTTACTGCCATGCCTTAATTGCCAAGGCACTTACTTGTTGCAGAACTAGCCAACATGCATGTGATGGTGTCCCGGTACTTTCTCTTTTGGGCCATGATTGGTGTTGAGAGTTAAACTTGACATAGAAGAAATAAAGTAAGCGTTGAGTTTGGCTCATCGTTTGCATGCATCGTCTGCTGCATAGTACTGCATCGTCTGCATGCACCGTCTGCTGCATAGTGCTTTTGACAGAATGTAGCTCATGGGCGCTGGGACTGAGGACAATCAAAGGTGTTGAGGCAGGATGCCACCGCATTGGCGCTGGGACGTCGCTACGTCCAGGCAGAATGTCAGCGCATAGGTGTTGGCATCTCCAGCACATTGGTGTTGAGACCCCGATTTTCCAAGATCGTTTTCTGTTTATGTTTTAAGCCAATATTTCTTTAATTTATGATCTGATTTGTTGGGGGGATTGTGATAGGGGTTTAATGGGATATTATCTTGTAATATCTAGATCATTAGAATCCTTATATATCTTGTAACACCGTAACCCTAAATGTGAATATGAATGAAACAGAGCTATAGCTACTCTATAGTCGTAGAGGTAGGCTCAATTGGCCGAACTGCGTGAACAAAGCTTTTGTGTCTTTCTACTCCTATTTCTCTCTAGTTACTCTGTGCAATCCAAGTGTTTTTGCTAACAATTTGTATCAGAGCACAATGACTTCTGGCGGTGCAAAATTCGATGTTGACAAGTTCAATGGAACATGCAATTTCAGTTTATGGCAACAGATGGTCAAGGATTTGTTGGCTCAACAAGGATTGCAAAAGGCGCAGCGTGAGGAGAAACTGACGGGTATGTTAGACATTGATAAGGAAAGATAAGGTTGTAAGATTGATACGTCTATGCGTTCAAGACGAGGTGATGTATCATATCACGGATCTCGCGACTCCGAAGGCCGTTTGGGACAAATTGGAGAGCCAAAATCAGTTCAAAATGTTGACGAACAAGCTATTCGCAAAGCAAAGGCTTTACAGTCTGAGGATGCAGGAGGGAAGTGATCTCCAACAACATGTCAACCACTTCACCACGATAGTCGCGGATTTGCTAAGGCATGGGGCAGTTATTTTGTTGTGTTCGTTACCAGGTTCCTATGATCACTTGGTGACCACTCTCACATATGAGAATGACGTTATCACGCTTGATGCCATCACATCTACACTCTTGTCTCACTCTCAAAGGAGACAGAATGTAGATGAGGGAAGTCAAGGTGAAGGTCTGTTTGCAAAGGGAGGTCATGATCGTGGAAGGAACAAGGGTAAGTCTGCAGGGAAGAAGAAGCGTTCTAAATCCAGGCAGAAGAAGACAGCAGAATGTTTTAATTGCTAGCAGGTTGGTCACTGGAGGAATGATTGTCCTAATCCTTCTAGTTCTGCAAACGTGGCTCAGACTGATGATTCCGGCAGTGAAGGAGATATGCTTAGTGTTTCATCCGACAAATGCACAGATGTCTGGATTCTTGATTCTGGATGCTCTTATCATATGACGCCGCACTAGGAGTGGTCCAGTACGTTCAAGGCGAGCAGTTTTGGATTTGTCCACTTAGGTGATGACAAAACATGTGATATCACCGGCATCGGACAGATCAAAATTGCTATGGATTATTGTGGCTCGCATATCTTGGGTAATGTGAGGCATGCTCTAGATTTGAGGAAGAATCTGATTTCTTTGGGTACTCTACAAGAGAATGGTTACTCTTTCCGTTCTGGTGGAGGTAAAGATACACTGAAAGTTTGCAAAGGTGCATTGACAGTGATGACTGCAAAGTGTACTGCAGGGAATATTTACCGCTTGTTAGGGAGTACAGTTATAGGTGATATTACATTAGTTGAAACTAACAATGATGCAACAAGGCTCTAGCACATGAGTCTGGGTCATCTCAGTGAGAAAGGGATAATGACACTTCATAAAAGGGATCTTTTGAAGGGTGTTCGAATCTACAAGATGGACTTGTGCAAGTATTGCAACTATATCTTGTATTGCAACTCTAGTAAATGAAAAAAAAAACAAATAAGTAAATAAATAACATCACAAGAATAGTAAAGGGTTTTATGTTAGGGAATATTTATCTCAAAGACAAGTTTGCAGCTAAACTTGGCTAAGAAGTCAAAGACATGTAAATCTGAATTTTCTGCACCGAAGACCAAGCTTTAGATAAGTATAATGGTCTTATACTTAAAACTTTGTCTATTTGATATGCAAGAAGAAGTCCAAAAATAAGTAGTGAGAAGAAGTCTGAAAATGTACCAGCTGAAGAAACTTCCAATAAAAATTATCAGTCTTTATCAATGCACTCTTAAATTATTTGATAATCATTTTTCAGCCCATCCCCAAATGATCCATCAACCATGGCTGATGAAAAATGTGGGATAATCTTCTGTATCAGTGGAGCCCCAACATTAATTCAAAAAAAATCTTCTGCCTTCTTGGTGTTATCAATAGCAGCATATGCACGTAAGCGATTGTAAATCGCAGTAGCATCCCGATGCTCTAGACCGTCTACAAAGCAATGTCCCAAGCTTGCATCCACAGTTAGGCTTGCATTTAAAACCCTCTTTGTTCCTATGTACCATCCGATCGGCCCCATTTGGCCGGTCACCAGGCAGGTGACTGGCGAGCCTCCCACCGGACCGATCAACAATCCCACTGTTCCTAAGCACCACCCGATCGGACCGCATCTGGTCAATCACCTAAGACCTCGCCAATCAACCCCCTCCGCGAAACAAGCTAACGCTACCGTCAACAGCCGGGGATCCCGTGGGAGACAGTTGTACAAGCCAACACCTCACCAAGCCCTGACACAATCCTAGGATAACGAGCCTGATAGTGACATACCTCCTCTATAAAAGCCAAGTCTCACCACTTCACAAAGGTACAACTTCCTAACCCCACATTAATACCTCTCGAGACAGTCACTGACTTTAGCATCGGAGTGTTTTCGCAAGGATCCCTCCCGGACGACCACTAGGAGAAGAGCTGCAACCGTCCGTTCCACTGGCGCCGGAAGCATCATACCCTCCCCGACACACACCCTTCCCGGGTGATTGAACGGCTAGTTCCGTCCATTGGCGCCGTCTGTGGGGTCGGTAAAGCTTCCCCAGCCCCACGCTATGGTACAAAAGAAAGCCACAAGGCAGACGTCGAAGGCAGCGCAAGAATGATCCGTCCAAGTGGAGACAATAGGAGAAAATGAGGTGTCAACTGATGCAGAGCAGGTCCAACCAGTCGGGCAGTAGGCACAGACAGAGAACGATGGGTGAGCAGACGGTGTCAAAATAGCCCGACTTCACTTTCTAAACCCTTGACGAGCATCCAAACCCTATTTTGTTGAGAGAGATTTCTCGAGAGCTTCAAGCGCTGATGGGGTGCGAGAGGTTTTGGGGAATAGGGTTTATGGAGCACAATAATAATGACCTGCTCAATGGAGAGTACGGAAGAAGCAAACAGAGGGGAAAGAGAGCTTCACGCGTGGAAAATTTGAGGGACGAAGGAGTGAGTGCGAGAAAGTTTTCGCTGAGAGCAAAAGAAGCGAGTGCGAGAAGTTTTTGGGAATAGGGTTTAGTGAATTATAATACTCTATTACCACAGTTAAAAAATTGCTAAAAAAATTAATAACTCAATTACCTTGGTTGCATAAGGAATAGTGGTAATTGAGCTTTGCACCCACTTTTACCACAATTATGTGTTAAACTGCTGTAACAGGGGCGTTATAAATGTGAATTCTGTAGCAGTGCATGTTATTATTGAAACTCAGTCTATACTCTGTTATCAGTAGCATAATCGGGGAGCGGGCTGTTAAGGAAGCAACAAACCATGCATTTTGATGAAATACACGAACAGCCAAAAGAAATCCTCATATTTGTTAAAATGTAACACAAATACAAATGTCTTTGAATTTTTAACTGCTTATTTCAACAAACTTAAAATTACTTATTTGAATACATCGCAGCACGGTACTAACACAATAATCTCATCCCCACCCATAATATCTAGAGCAAAAAATAAACTCATAATAATAATAATACATATCACTCAGGAGTCCCCAACATCAACAATCATCAAATGGCCCTAATTTTTCACACTTGTTACATACTTAAGGAGCATAGCGACAACATCATCCGATATTCTTGCAGCCTCAGTTTTCAGGTGCTGGATTTTTGCTTGAGTCTCTTGCTCAAGCCGCTTGACATTAGCTCCAGAATCTCCACTACTCTGTATTCATGGTAAAGCATGTATAGAAGTTGGAAAAATCATCAAATGCCAGAGTAAGATAAAAAGGACGGTTTAGCAGCTGCAATTATCAAATAGAATAATAACTTACATCTGAAACTTTCTTTTGAAACTCAAGCTCTTGCTTAGCTCGGTATTCGGCGATCTCCTTGTCAGCCTCTTCCTTGGCCTGTTTCAACCTAGCCAATTTTTCTACCAGTGGAGATACAGAGGACATTGGTAAGTTTACCAGCAAGGGTTGTCACAATATACAATTAACAATCAAAACGAAAAATAAAGCAGTAATTTTCAATCTGAGAATTTGTTCTATTATGAGGAGACCAACACGCTCATGCAAACCATAAATCCTTCCAGGTTTGAATGAGAAGGTCAACATAAAAAGAATAAAGAGGAGAACATAACTCTTTCAACATAAGTGGCTTAGTACGACATCAAAAATTTAATGAAGATGGACTGTTTGACCTTAATTTGGATGAACTTTTGGCAAAAGCATGGCAGATATGAAAAGCAATGAAGAGAAAAAAAATTACCATTTCTCGCAGCATTCACAATCCGTTGTGCTTCTTGTTCAGCAGCCAACAACTGTTGAATTCCACCTTGACCCCTATTGGATGCCATTCTGTTACGAATACAATTTGTAATTATTAACAAATGGTTAATTGGTTAAATGAAACTACACAGAAGTAACGATAAAGGAAATCCTTCAGCAATATATATGAATAATTAGGCAAGCAAACCGCCATGATTTTCAATTGTAAAATGGTAAGGGAATGTGAAAGTAACAAGAGAACTATTTTTTATCATCTAAAACCGATTTTTTAACTAAACAATTAGACCAACCGGATACTCTTCATCCTCCAAACAAAGGGTATGAAAAATCATTGCATGAAACGCATAGAGCAACATGATGTAGAATGTGAAACTGTATAAGCATGCAACTATATAAATAAGAGTCATAACACCCTTCATCATAAAGTTCATCTATAGACACCACTGCATCTGACTCATTTCCTTCTGTTCTCCTATATAGGAAACAGTTACTTGAAGGAAATATGTTATGCAAAAGAAAGCTCGCAACACCCAAAAAACAAGGAGGCTTTACAAACTCAATGCATATCATTCAGATAAGCAGAATGGTGTACCAAAAGTCCAAAAACATAAACCTTTGCAACTCAAACAAATAATCTATCTTGTTTGGATCAGCTTCTTTTTCCTCATAAGTGATTTTGACTTTAGAATCTATCGTAGAAGGACTTCCAAACATGCGCTTAAAAAGGTTATCCAGATAAGAGAGGAAGGTAAACTCCAATAGTAAAATTAGTGGCAAACCAGGATCAACTAGCAGAATCACAAATTATACAGAAGCAACACTCTTAATGAGAATGAATAACCAAATTTGTTCCCAACCTTTATAAGAACTGTCAAATAAAACCTTGGACATCAAATAATAGCAATAAGAACCTCAATCTATTTTTTGAAAATCATATTAGTACTGCATTTTTTGTAATTTGTCCAACAAATTAGTCATCAATAAGGAGGACTAATGTGACCTAAAAATAGATTAGGACTAATTTGATGACTCTTTGAGTACGAAATTGGGGATTTAGTCCTATTAATCAACAATAATTAATAGTTACTCAAATTCAAGCAATAAAAGGCAAAGCATAGTTTCTTGCAATCAAATAAGATAGAAAGCCGAATTCTTCTACAGAGCCATGACCAAAATCCTAGACGAGATAACTAACACACCACGCAATCGATAAGATAATCCTCTTGATGAAAGTTTGAGAAGCAAAGATCGACAGAGATCTGCATCTAGATAAGATTCAGTTCACCGTTTTCTAAATTTTTTTGTAATTGAATTCCCGTTGAAACCGAACAGAAAGCAAAGAGATAGAGAGGAAAAGCGATTCGAGAAATGCGTGAAAATTTTGAGCGTAGGAAACGACGTAGAAGGGGAAGAAAGTGGTAGATCTGAATACCTGTCGCGAATTGATAGATAGAGAGGAAATAGGAGAGATAGACACTCAGAGGGATCAACAACAAACACTTCGCTGCCACTCCCGTCAAACGAAACAAGACTTGCTCACATGTTTTGTTTTGCTTCTTAAATCAGTTAACCCAATAGAGAAAGCCCACGTATTTTCCCCATAGCTAAATTGTTTTTCATTTCACTTTAAGCAGTAAGCCAGTAATTAAATAAGTACTGTTTTATAAATATATATTTGTTATTTTTACCTTTTTTCCAATTTTTCAGATTTTTTTTTTGATAGGACGGTCTATCAGACCGATCATACACAGGTGGGTTGGGTTTTTCAACCACACCTCAAAGGCGGGCGGGTCTATTTGTCATCCATCCCAATAAGGAGGAAGTAGTTATGTTTTGCGTACTTGAGTTGACTTGCGCAAAATTCTTCTCAGCTTCTACGAGCTAGGAATATTTGATTATATGTCTCTTTTACTTGGGTACCCTTAATATGCACAAGAGAAAACTTGTGCAACCTTACACAACCTCATTCTAACCTCCTATCACAGGTTGCCTTCAAGTAAAAAAAAAAAATTATTATTTATTCTATTTAATTTGCCTAAATATGGTGTTAATTTGTATACTAGAATTCCAAAAATTTACTATCCACTCAAATCCAACCCAAATCTAGATCCATATTCTCCTACCCTCCGCCACTTTGGCCTCCTCCGAAGCCATTCCACGACCCTCTGCATCTCGGCCGGCGCCGGCTACGAGGTCGTCGGCCTCTCCCTCCTCAAACTTGTCTTCCTCCTCTTCGTGTTACAGGGACAGCATTGGAGGCGAAGGAGGAGGAGGAGGGGCTAGGGAATCGATTCATCGGTCTACTAGGGGCTGGGGTTTCAGATCTGCATTACTCTCAAGGTTGCAAGGTTTCATTGAGGCTTAATGGGATTATGGGGTTTTAGATCTGTAGAACCCTAAATTTTGTTTATGTGCGAGAACCCAAAACAGAAGCAGCAGCAGTCGAGTTTGAATTCGGAGAAAACTCCAAAACCCAAGAACCCCAAAACCCAAAAACCTCAAAACAAGAAACTCCAACCTATAACCAGAAAACCCAAACCCAGATTTGATTCGGAGAAAATGGGAAGCATAACAACATGAAAGAACCCACCCTGTCGAGTTTGAATTCGAACCCATTACCATATGGAGAAACTTCCTCGTCAAGGTCAATATGTTGCTCGCGTTCGCTTGAGATTATTGTAATTTTAGTCCTTGTTAGAGGTTCTGGTCAATTAAGGACATTTGTGGGGATCTTGATGCAATTAATGAAGAAATTGTGGCTGAATTTAAAGAAGAAGAAGAAGAAGAAGAAGAAGAAGAAGAAGAATAAGAAGAAGAAGAAGAAGCATCAATTTCCTTTTCTTGTTTAACATGTGGGAATTAGAGGAATTGAAAAAGGAATTGTTGTGCTTCAACTGTTTCAAGACAAGAAAGAGACCACATGAAAGCCCTTCAATGCCATCAAAGCCTTGCCATCAAGGAGGAAAGAAGAGAGCAAGAATATGAAGCATCAGACAAGCCCAAACGCTCATGCGTTGACTCTCTATCTGATTGTCCTGGATTAATTAAATTCCAACACTCATGCGTTGGTTCTCTGCCAGACGTGTTGTTTTAAGTTAATTTCCAACGCCTAGGCGTTGGAAGCCAACGCTTGAGCATTGGTACATTGGCAGAAAATTGTTTTAAATAGACTGCTTTGCTTCTTTGTAAAAATATACCTTGGATACCTAAACACCTTGTTTATGAGCTTTGCCTGGACTTGTGGGAAGCCACCTTGAACTCCCAATTCAGGTTCTTTTATTGATCATGTTTTCCTTAGCCATGCTTGGCTAAGCTTTTCTTATATTTGGGTTGTAGTGAATCTACATTGAACTATGCTTTAGGTTTCTTGTTTATATATGAATAAATTTCAGTTCTTAATTTCTATTTCCCTGTGTTAATATTATTCTTGTTGTACACAATTTTATCTTGCTCAACTCTTATGCAATGGTAGTTGGTAGGAATTGGGGGAAATGAGAATAGAATGAATGATTGTATGCCACTTAGGTATAAGAGTAGACATTGTTAGTGTTGGCCTGAACTTGGATTGTTTCTTCAATTTGATTAACTAATCACTAAGGTATTATGTTTAGTAATTGAATTGGAAGTTCTACTTACTTAAAGTATTGCAAAGAAATTTTTTTCTAGGGACCAATTTAGATTATTATTTATTTGTGAATGACTAAAAATATATTTTAGCCTGTCGCAACCGGGGTCGCGGCGGAACGGCGCAAAAACAATTAATTATCAGACAGAGTCGCCACTAATGTTTATTAAAGGAAAACACTAGAAAAACCAAAAAAAGATAAATAGCCTGCGAAACCTAAAATCTAGATTCGGGAGTCTATTACGCGTGGGGAAGGTGTTAGCACCCCACAGCGCCCGTCTAAACGGTACCTAAAATTGTTTGTGTAATTTTCTTAGCTTTCTACATTATTAATTTTACCCTTATTTATTTTTTACCCTTTTTTATTATTTAATTCCTAATTATTCCTAAAAAAAAAGAAAAAAAGAAAACAAAATATTTTTATTTTTATATAGCCTGATAGGTGTGAGCTTAGTCCTACGTACTTCCCTAAAATGGAAGATCAAGGCATACGTAGTTCTTGATTTTTTTTAAATTCTTTTATTTATGAAAGCAAGCAAGAAGGTGTGAGGGTCCATCGCTCGCATCAATTCGCAATTACGAAATTAGAAGTTGTTAGAGACCGATTGATTTTTTATTATTATTATTATTTTATCAAAATACTTATAATACTTAACCAATCAGAGAACAAAACCGCAAAAGCAATCCAAAATTGATCATATTGTTACAATGTCACCTTGCACAAATCAAAATTATTAAAAAAGAACACTAACTTTTAATAAAAACTGACATCAAATCTCACGATCCAGTAAATGCCTTCTTCACCTTCAACACGTTGAACTTCACTATTTTTGAGATTGGCCTGCACTGTCCAATAATAATACGAGAATGGTGAAGCGGTGACGGCGGCAAGGAAGTGAGGAAAAGGAGCAGTGGTGTGGCGGCTAGTTTGAGAGAATGAGGGAGTATGACGGCTAGGTTGAGAGAATGAGGGAGTGTGACCGCTAGGTTGAGAGAGAGAGAAATTTTTTAGGGTTTTTATTTTAGAGATGAGTGTGTATGGAGGCTGTAGAAAAATGAGTGGGGGCTAAAATTGTGTGGGAGTGAGGAAATTAGGGTTTGTGAGAGGAGGGAGGCTATTAGGGAATGATGAGTGGTTTTTAGGGTTAGTGAGGGTAGGCTTATATAGGGGAGAATTAGGGTTTCAGTGAGAGGGAAAATGACTAAGTTGTCCTCCCTTCCTTGCTTCTGTTTCCTCTCTTTTCCTTTGGGCCGCGGCCCATTTTTCTTCCTTTCTTCTTTCTTTTCCTCTGCTGGGCCTTTTCTTTTCTCTTTTCCTTCTTTTCTTCTTTTTTCTCTTTTTTCTTTTTTTCCTTTTTTCTTCTCTCTCTTTTTTCCTTTTTCTTTCCTTTCCTTTTTCCTCTTTTTATTTGCTTTTTCAAAATTGGGCCCGGACAAAAATAGGTGTCAACAGCTGCCCCTCTTTACTTGTTTCTTACTAGGTAGTATGAGAATACTACTGTTGTAAGAAATGAGTAAAGACATGACACATTTTTGTCCGGGTATCAAAAAGAACACAGCAAACTCGGGTTCAAAACCCGAGCCACTGTCAAGCAGGGAACGTCTAAGCGCCTCCCTGGATCTGCTGGAAGGTAACACGGATCGTCTAAGCGCCACTGTGGATCTGCTGGAAAGTAACAAGGTTCGTCTAAGCGCCCCCTTGGATCTGCTGAAAGGTAACAGGGATCGTCTAAGCGCCACCCTGGATCTGCTGGAAGGTAACACGGATCGTCTAAGCGCCACCGTGGATCTGCTGGAAAGTAACAAGGTTCGTCTAAGCGCCCCCTTGGATCTGCTGAAAGGTAACAGGGATCGTCTAAGCGCCACCCTGGATCTGCTGGAAGGTAACACGAATCGTCTAAGCGCCACCGTGGATCTGCTGGAAAGTAACAATGTTCGTCTAAGCGCCCCCTTGGATCTGCTGAAAGGTAACAGGGATCGTCTAAGCGCCACCCTGGATCTGCTGGAAGGTAACACGGATCGTCTAAGCGCCACCGTGGATCTGCTGGAAAGTAACAAGGTTCGTCTAAGCGCCCCCTTGGATCTGCTGAAAGGTAACAGGGATCGTCTAAGCGCCACCCTGGATCTGCTGGAAGGTAACACGGATCGTCTAAGCGCCACCGTGGATCTGCTGGAAAGTAACAAGGTTCGTCTAAGCGCCCCCTTGGATCTGCTGAAAGGTAACAGGGATCGTCTAAGCGCCACCCTGGATCTGCTGGAAGGTAACACGGATCGTCTAAGCGCCACCGTGGATCTGCTGGAAAGTAACAAGGTTCGTCTAAGCGCCCCCTTGGATCTGCTGAAAGGTAACAGGGATCGTCTAAGCGCCACCCTGGATCTGCTGGAAGGTAACACGGATCGTCTAAGCGCCACCGTGGATCTGCTGGAAAGTAACAAGGTTCGTCTAAGCGCCCCCTTGGATCTGCTGAAAGGTAACAGGGATCGTCTAAGCGCCACCCTGGATCTACTGGAAAGTAACACGGATCGTCTAAGCGCCACCGTGGATCTGCTGAAAAGTAACAGGGATCGTCTAAGCACTACCCTGGATCTGCTGGAAAGTGACAAGGATCGGTCTAAGCGCCACCTCGGACTCGCCAACTGCAACTTTCAATATGTGACAAAGGTATGCATGGTATGAGATGTAATGCATGCTATGAGATGTAATGCATGATATGTGCCATATGTGATGGGGTTATGCATGTGATGTTGATGCTTTTGATGCAATGATGCAAATGATGCACAGCTTATGGATTTGAAACTCAAACTTGAATTATGCTGTGTTAGAAAAGACTTTTGTTAGCTTCCTTGGAAAAATTTAGCTCAATAAGCACATGCGTACTCGGAAGCTCAGGCAGACTCAAGCTTGTTTCACCTGGAAAGCTCGTGTGAATGGATGTGAAGCTTGCCTCTTTTGCAAGATCTTCCTCTGAAACCTGACTGAGAAGGGTGGGCCACTTGCTTATTGAATGTTTATCTTAGTCGCCTGATGCTGACTTTGAATTTTTCTGACTGACGGAGGTCTTTGAGGCGCCCCCTCTTTTCTGTTGGTATTGAGTTGACTGCGATCCTTTTGGTCTAACATGTTAAATGAGATGTTGAAATGCTAAGTCATGTTATTGAACCTGTGATCTCTCGCTTTGAAGCGTTATCTAATTAATATGCATGACATGAGATGATGGAGTCAAATGACGGAGGATCGCCCCACTTTTGTTTGGGGCGGATGAAGAGAATGAGTGATGAACATCAGGCTGTCCCAGCTTAGGTGTAGTTATAAGACATAGACTCGAAAATTGCCTCGGTTTATACTTTTAAGAATGAGCATCAGAAGACAATTGATTGTTCCCACTTGGAAGAAGTTGATGGTAAAACAAATGAACGCTCCAATCTAGACATTGAATGGAAACATTGATCGCCCTGATTTGAAAAGAATTCATGACAAAATTGGGCGATTGCCCAGGTTTAGTCTTGGACGATGAGCATGAGGTAGCATATGATTGCCCCAATCTGGGAACATTGACAAAGCACGGACTGGAAAATTACCTCGTCTTGGATTATGAGAGATAAGCATCAGAAAACAAGTGATTGCTCCAGTTTGAAAGACAATGTACTAGAATGATGAAAAAGTGAAAGCTAGACAATCTCTCGGGTGTAACAAGGATGACAAGGAGTGGAATGATCAATTGTTTCAGTGATGTCTCAATAGGTTGGAAGAATTTGTGAGAAAAAACAATGTAATACTTCAGCCTGAGAGTGGAAGAACAAGTAGTCTGCCCCACTTTGAGAAAATGTATGAGGAATTCAGATGAGCAAATGCCCCAGATCAGAGTACGTGGGAAGACTACTAAGAATAGGTAATTATCCCAGCCGAAGAATGACCAGGTACACAAAAGATATGAAGTGAAGCTTAGACTGTTTCCCTAGTCTGATTCGGGTGAAGAAAAATGGCTCGAGTAATTGCCTCAGTTGTGACACAGAGAGATCGGGGAGAAGCCAGAAAATGGGCCCAACTTCAGGGAAAGGGACAAGCAATGAGCTAAAAAGTTGCCCCAATTGAGACAACGAGTGGTAGTCCAACAATTGTTCTATTGATCTTGGCTCCCATTTGAGGTCTTGATGGGCATGGAAGAGATCTTTTCTTGATTTTCTTCTGACTGATTGGGCTTTGCCGCTGTGTCAATTATTGAAAGAACTTTGTGGAGGCAACTATTCAGCGAGCATCCCTCATTTTTTTTCTTATTTTTTTTATGAGCAAATGAATCAGGTTATTGTGTCTCAAAATCAAGTTCAAGAAAAAGTGGACAATCAATCCTTGATCGGAATGGACTTTGTTAGGGTTGTAATGTGGCTAAGGGCTAGTGGGTTATGAAAGGAAGTGTTTACGGGTTAATGAAGACGAAGGATATGTGGCTAAGGGCTAGTGGGTCATGAAGGGAAGGATATCAAAGGCACAAACAAGTGTTTACGGGTTAATGAAGACGAAGGATATGTGGCTAAGGGCTTGTGGGTCATGAAAGGAGGGATATCAAAGTGTTTACGGATGAATTAATGAAGACAAAGGATTTTTTAGCACTTTGATCGAAACTTAGCACTGATTATCAAGACTTGCTCAAGCAATTTTTCTTTTGACATTTTCATCTTTTGGCATTTTTATTTCTTTTTTCTTTGCTTCTCTCTTTTTTTTTTCTTGAAATGGAAATCTTAAGCAAGCTTGGTGCTAATATTGTGCTAACTCTAATGTAGAGTGATCCTTGTCTAGGGTTAAGGGGAAGGTTTTTTCGGCTCAAAGGGGTGTCAAGGGGTAAGGATAGAGAAAGAATGCCAAACTTCATCTCAAGGCATGACTGATCACTTTCGAGAACCTAAGTCCAAAACAAAGCTGTGGTGAACTTGATTCACTTGCTCTTTTTTTTTTTTTTTTGCATGCCCTAACTTTTGCTTAGGTCGCCCTGGCGGGTTTTCAACCTAACAGGCCCTTTTTTTCTTTTTTTTTTTGTCGAGGGATGACTCTCGCGCTTTTCTGCATAAATAACCATCTGCTAAAGTTTTCCTATGAACTCGATCAACTTCTCACAAATAAGCGCTTGCAACCATGACAAAAGTTGCCCCCAGTGCTCCTGGTCTTCTTCCATGCCAGCCCATGTCCATAGAAATCAAGCAAACAAGTTCTCCCGCACTTGAGACATTAGCCATTATGAGACGCTAGGAATGATTTGTGTGAGATGGAAATGGAAAATTGGAGAATGAGATTGAGATTGACAAAGGAAAAGACAATGAATGAAGCAAACAAACCAAAGAAAAAGAAAATGCCATGCATGGTTCTTAGAAAATGCTTCAAAGAAAGTTATCAAAGGTTCAAAATTAACATGACAAAACAGATAGCCTATGCTAGACCATTAAACTCAGGCGCCTTGATCGCTGAAAGATTGGCAGATTCCGCATCCTCCTTCTTGAATGAGCTGCTGAGGGAACAAGATGACGGTTAATTGAAAGCCCTTTGTGGCTTTTGATACAATAAGCAGCTCATCACTGATGAAAACCAGACGACTTCAGTATTCTCTTGTGAAAGATCCATGAGGCCCACTGAGAGTATGATGCCAAAGTTTACCCTTGGAACTTTCCAAACTGGGGGATAATGGACGCTTCAACTTTGAGTCAAAACCACTTCAACCTCGAGGGAACAGATTATGCAAGTGCAGGTCATCATGGTCAAATGGCAGCAGAGAAGGTGACTTGATGAAATGAACAAGTGTTTTGGGAAAAGGGTTGGATCATAGGGATGGTGGTTGAGTTGATATGTGATCATGGGATGGTTAAGGGAAATGTGATTGGAAAAATAGTCTTGGTGAGATGTATGGATGGAGCAAGTAAGGATCAACATAATATGAGGTGGGTGGATAGAGTCTCCTACGAATGAAATAGTCATATGGTGAAGAGGAGGGCGATTAGGTTGAGATGAGATGATGGGATTAGTGCTAGAAAGAAAGTGAAGTAACGAATGGATGGAGGGTCTAGAGATGAAAAGGAAGTGGCAGGTTGTATGGTGAGTAGGATCGGGACAAAATGAGGTGGGTAGGTAGGGCCTCCATAGATTATATTGATGTTAATTGCTTGTGTTAGCCATATGAAAAAAAATGGTGAAGGGTATTATAGCTGGTAATATGGGTGATGATCCTTACTGTTGCAACGGATGAGGAAGTGGGATAGGCATGAGGAGTGAAAATGAGCGGCTGACTATATGAGGGTGCCGCCATTGCACAAATTCTGTTCTTGACTCAATCGTGATCGGTGTTGACCTGCTCTTTTGCACTATTGCCCAAATTTTTGCATGATAGCATCATACTCAACCTTCTCAAAGTCTGGTCTCTTGTAGGTTCAGATTCTGGTATCAACTGCTTCTGTAGATTCCAGGGTTTCAACTTGAGCTTGTCAATGCCTTTTCTTGTTTTTTTTCAAACTTATTGAGACTTAAATTCTCCAAGGAAATGCAAATGTGTTTGAAAGAAAAACAAATTTGTTAACGGGTCCAGCAGATGGTGGTTCCTCATGTTCTAACGCCAGAGAAAGACCCCTTGGGTTAAAACATGGTTGACAGTCATTCATGTGGGAAATACCCCTACAGAATTTATGTCTAAGGGGCAACACGAAACAATCCCATGTTCTAACACCAGAGAAAGACCCCTTGGGTTAAAACATGGTTGACAGTCATTCATGTGGGAAATACCCCTACTGAATTTAAGTCTAAGCAGCAACGCGAAACAATCCCATGTTCTAACGCCAGAGAAAGACCCCTTGGGTTAAAACATGGTAGACAGTCATTCATATGGGAAATACCCCTACTGAATTTATGTCTAAGCAGCAACACGGAACACCAAGGTTTTTGAACAAAACATCTTATTCATTCCATTCCGGATTTGTAGTACAATTTTCATCACAGAGCTTGTAATGTCCCTATTCGGGATACATCAATGAAAAGCGGAATCATTTAGTTCTCTTCTCCTCATTCCTCTGATGGTGCTGGAAAGATCTCGGGAAAGCCTCAAGAAACTCTTCAACTTCGGGGGAACCCCCAGGTGGGTAGCTCGGACCTCAGCTGCCGCTTCATCAAACAATCTTGTCCACGGTCTGGAGTAGCATTGGACACTCTGGGACAGTCTATGGTATTTGTTCATGTAGAGCTCCCTGTCAAAGTTCAGTATCCTGTACATTTGCCTCTACCCTCTTAGCAAACCCATGTTTTCTACTTGGAAGTGGTGGGCTTCTTTCTTCCAGCGATCTCTTTCGAGGGTCAAACCTTTCACCTGTTCTAGTAACTGACTCTCTCTTTGCTGCGCTTTCAACAATGAATCATGATACTCCCTGCTCAAATCCCAACCCTGATTCGCATGCCTATGGGCCTCAGACAAATCCTTCTGGGGATTCACCCAGAGTTCCTTCTGAACTCGAATCTCAGTCGCTAGCTCTCCGCACCTCGCTTCCTTCATATAAACGAGAAGTTTCGGCCTTTCCACTTGGTCATTCAATTCTTCCTTTTCTCGATTTTCAGTCCTTCTTTCTCAACTGTGGCCTCTTTAATCAGGTTCTCCAACCTTGCGACTTGGTGTTTTGATGACTTTACTTGTGGTGCATCAGACGACACTCTGACCCTCTTTAGGCTTGCATTAACCCGCCGATAATCATCTTTGAGTTGCTTCATCTCCTCTTCTTGATCTCTTAGGGCTTTATTCTTCTCAAGTTCATGCTTCATACGCATCATGCCCACCATTCTTTCTTCATTTAGTGCGCCTAACTGGTTTGTTTCTGCTTTGAGTGCCTCTGCCCGGAGACTCGTATCTTGTTCCTTCTTTTGACATGCTTCTTCGGTGTGCGAGAACTCCTTAGGTGCGTAATCCTGAACACCTCTGGTCGCTCTCCATGTATCATACTCTTCTGAAGTAGTAGGGCGAGATATACCTTGAATGCGAAACATGATTCCAAGCACTTCCCACTTGACTTATCTGGAGTTCAACATTCTTATCAGTGTATTGGAAGTTTAAACCTCCCAGTTGCTCTTTTGACGGCATGATCTGAACACGCTTGAGCTGCCGGAGAACCATGACAAGAGTGTAAGATATGCATCCTCTTATTCCCATCAAGGGTACATTAGAGAAAGGCCCACAGCTGAGGATCACGTCCCCGAGTATGAACCAAGGACAGGCCCAAATGAATGCTTTTGACTCCATTCTAGCAAACTCGTTTTTCCATTCCTGAGCCTCCATGAATCTTCTTAGAATTTTATGGAAATCTTTTAGTGCATTTGGATTGTGGCCCATGTGGCGCCGAGCATAACAATGAGTTATAAACCAAGCGTACAACAATTGGTAGCAGCATCGGAGTTTTGACTTTTTACCTTTGCGGCAGATATCTGCGGAAATTAGGGTTTCTGCAAGAATCGCCAGAACTGAGCACCTCCTGTTTTCTACAAACTGATAATATGCGTCAATGGTTTATTGTTCTATCACATCCTTCAGATATGGGAATAAGACCACTGACGAGACCACTGGAGTTTGTCGCAAAACAATGATCTGGTATGCCGAGGGAAGTTGCGACCTTTTGCACTTCTATGTAGCACCCCCTGTATTGATAAACACCGGCCCCATCTCTGATAGGGCAATCCAACATCTGGGTGTACTCCTCTATAGTTGGTAGAGTATCGAACTGGGGCAACTCGAAGCAACGGAAGTTTGGGTTCCAATACTGAACTAGAGCACTCAAAACCTCCTCTTCTACTTTGATGCCGAGTAGGCCCAACAAATTCCCGTATTTCTTTGAAAACTCAGCAAGCACTTCTCGAGGCACTTTTGTACATATTTCTTTGAGGTTCCCGAAATCATATATTGAGGCTAAAACCTTGGTGTTTTTCTTCAGGACAAGCGCTGCTTGGTCTTGAACCCCCTCCATTCGGACCGTTAACAGAATTTGATTTACTGTTAAAAAAAGAAGCATGTAAAATGCCATGAAATGGAGTGATGAAATGCAAAAGTGTTTTTTTATAATTTTTTTTATATATGATGAATGATGCATGAAAGGTGAATTTTTTTATGTTTTTTTTTTTATATATAAGATGAATGATGCATGAAAATTTTTTTATGTTTTTTTTTTATGAATGATGCATGAAAAATTTTATGTTTTTTTGTTTATGAATGATGCATGAAAGGTGAATTTTTTATGTTTTTTTTATATATAGGATGAATGATGCATGAAAATGAATTTTTGTATTTTTTTTTATGAATGATGCATGAGATTTTTTTATGTTTTTTATTTTTATGAATGATGCATGAAAGGTGAATTTTTTATGTTTTTTTTTATATATAGGATGAATGATGCATGAAAATGAATTTTTGTATTTTTTTTGTGATGGATGATGTATGGCATATTGGATGATGATGATATGACAATGAATAAAGAAGAGAATGCTCCCATTTGTCCTACGAGGGTAAAGACCTAAAGGATGGGATATACTACATTAGCCAAAACCCTAATTGGATGGGGACTATGGTCAAATTAAGTGCTCTCTTTATGGTAAGTTCTAGACTCTTAAAAGGTCCTCGAATTACCCCCATCACGAAGACAAGGTCCCGATGATCAAACTATTTGACGCGTAGACACTAGGCCTCTCACGACAAATAACTTGATGACCGGTAATAATTCGAGTGGTGGCTCAATAGTTGACGCGTAGACACTAGGCCTCTCACGACAAGTACCAAGGCACCGCTACTCCTGGGCTCGCACGGGCTCGGGTATAGAGCCCAAAAAGTGTGTCTCACAAAGTGGAAGTGAAGTGTGTGCATTGGGAGCATACAAACCTTTTTCAAGAAACCCTAAAAAAACTACCCCACCTGCAACATAGCCAAAAAACCAAATATAGCAGTTTAAATTGGTCATCTACCCTAATACCGCATGCTGAAAACAAATTATATACAAGGTAGGGAAAAAATAAAATATATACATGGCAATCAAACAAAAAAGCAAAATAATGAAGAGTAAAATAAAATAAAAAGAAAGACAAATTAAAGATAAATTAGAGGCAAATTATATACAAAGTAGGAAAAAGAATATGTACAAGGCAATTAAACAATAATAAAAAGCAAAATAATGAAGGGTAAAAAGAAAGACAAATTAAAGATAAATTAGAGACAAATTAAAGACAAATTATATACAAAGTAGAAAAAATATGTACAAGACAATTAAACAATAAAAATAGTAAAGGGTAAAATAAAAGGAAGCTAAGGAAAAAACACAAACAATCAATAAAGGCCCGACTCTCAATGTTTCCCCAGCAGAGTCGCCATCTGTCGCAACCGGGGTCGCGGCGGAACGGCGCAAAAACAATTAATTATCAGACAGAGTCGCCACTAATGTTTATTAAAGGAAAACACTAGAAAAACCAAAAAAAGATAAATAGCCTGCGAAACCTAAAATCTAGATTCGGGAGTCTATTACGCGTGGGGAAGGTGTTAGCACCCCACAGCGCCCGTCTAAACGGTACCTAAAATTGTTTGTGTAATTTTCTTAGCTTTCTACATTATTAATTTTACCCTTATTTATTTTTTACCCTTTTTTATTATTTAATTCCTAATTATTCCTAAAAAAAAAGAAAAAAAGAAAACAAAATATTTTTATTTTTATATAGCCTGATAGGTGTGAGCCTAGTCCTACGTACTTCCCTAAAATGGAAGATCAAGGCATACGTAGTTCTTGATTTTTTTTAAATTCTTTTATTTATGAAAGCAAGCAAGAAGGTGTGAGGGTCCATCGCTCGCATCAATTCGCAATTACGAAATTAGAAGTTGTTAGAGACCGATTGATTTTTTATTATTATTATTATTTTATCAAAATACTTATAATACTTAACCAATCAGAGAACAAAACCGCAAAAGCAATCCAAAATTGATCATATTGTTACAATGTCACCTTGCACAAATCAAAATTATTAAAAAAGAACACTAACTTTTAATAAAAACTGACATCAAATCTCACGATCCAGTAAATGCCTTCTTCACCTTCAACACGTTGAACTTCACTGTTTTTGAGATTGGCCTGCACTGTCCAATAATAATACGAGAATGGTGAAGCGGTGACGGCGGCAAGGAAGTGAGGAAAAGGAGCAGTGGTGTGGCGGCTAGTTTGAGAGAATGAGGGAGTATGACGGCTAGGTTGAGAGAATGAGGGAGTGTGACCGCTAGGTTGAGAGAGAGAGAAATTTTTTAGGGTTTTTATTTTAGAGATGAGTGTGTATGGAGGCTGTAGAAAAATGAGTGGGGGCTAAAATTGTGTGGGAGTGAGGAAATTAGGGTTTGTGAGAGGAGGGAGGCTATTAGGGAATGATGAGTGGTTTTTAGGGTTAGTGAGGGTAGGCTTATATAGGGGAGAATTAGGGTTTCAGTGAGAGGGAAAATGACTAAGTTGTCCTCCCTTCCTTGCTTCTGTTTCCTCTCTTTTCCTTTGGGCCGCGGCCCATTTTTCTTCCTTTCTTCTTTCTTTTCCTCTGCTGGGCCTTTTCTTTTCTCTTTTCCTTCTTTTCTTCTTTTTTCTCTTTTTTCTTTTTTTCCTTTTTTCTTCTCTCTTTTTTTTCTTTTTTCTTCTCTCTCTTTTTTTCTTTTTCTTTCCTTTCCTTTTTCCTCTTTTTATTTGCTTTTTCAAAATTGGGCCCGGACAAAAATAGGTGTCAACATAGCCTATTATTAATTTATTATTTAAAAAATAGAGTTGAGTGTTGTTTTTACAAAGCTTTGATGAGTGATGTCTCCGAAAGATAGCTCAAGTGGTAAGACATAGAAACGTATAGGTTGATGAGCGAAGGATCTGGGAATCAATCAAATGGAAAGAGAATTTAAATGTTTTTCTATATATAAAAAAAATACATTTGATGAGGGAGTTAAGTGTATTTTACTCATTAATAATTGATTGAGTTAAAACATAAAAGTTAAAAAAAAATGCGTGCTAGGTAGTAGGTAGCTTCGTCGAAACGATGGCCACTCAAGATTACATCATCACCCAACGAGACCTAGTGGACGGTGCTTTGCAATAATTCCAATCTAAGAGCATTAGAGCACATCCATCTTTCACATATTTTATTTATTTATTTATTTATTAGTTTCATATACATTAAATAATTATTTATTCACACTTCTCATCCACTCACACTTACATTGTAGTAGGTGACGTGATAGAAAATGTAGAGAGAAGTAATAGAAGAAGTAAGTGAAAATGAGATGAAAAGGAAAGAAAAATGTAAATAAATTATTACTCAAATACATTTTAGCTTTAATTGTATTGTAATTCAATTCAATTTTATTTTTCTGTTTTCTTCTTCAATATTCTGTTAAGCTTGTTTATCTCTGCACTTGGAAGCTTTTGAGTTTTGTATTATAGATAAGAGTGGAGTTTTGACATATATAGTCGTGCAAATAGACAAACCATGATACAAAAACTGTAATACCACAAATTGACAACAAAAAACTTTCAATCGATTGTGGAATTTGCATGCTGCACAACAAATGAAAAAGGGAAGACTTCTAATTCATCACAAGCATTAACTAGCTAGTGGGAACCAAACTCTTCCTCATATTCTTCAGCATCTTCTTCAACAATGGTTTCTAATACAGGAGCATGTGAAACCTTTCTAAGGGGAATCACTGGAGGGGGTGCAAACTCAAAAGATGATGCCAAGAACTTGATTTCCTTTGCCATGGCTCCAACAACAACAACGTATAGATACCCTTGAGTACTCAAGTTCCTTTATTTCAGATACGAACTTGATAAAGAGTAAAGAGAGAGTTAAGTGGTATGATGAGTGGGATGTCTAGGATAGCCTTTTTATAAGGGTTGGAGTGACAATACTGTTTGTTTATGGCCTTTACCAAACATTGAGTGCCCAATGGGAATTAACGCACGAGGAAAATAATTTTTTTGTTACTTAATTTGCTAACTATTAGAATCTTGTCGGACTTTTTTGACCGCTCAGGGATAAAATGAACCAACATAACAAAATTTATAAATTCTATTAAGGAGCATCTAGTCAAGTACTTAGAAAACTATAAACATGGTTCTCAATTGAGCTAAAACCACAAATTACTTTATGGCTTTGTTTGTGCCACGGATGCTTCTTGGAAAGTGGAAACCATGGCCACGAGGCGATTACACCCACCAATAATAATAATTGTTATGGTTCATAAACCACTTTACAGTACAGACACCTCGACACACCCATTTTTTCTTTTTATCTCTCTCTTCTGCACACATCATATCATATATTACATTTGTCATTTATCTCTCATTTCTTCCTATCTCGCTCTATTAGTCTACATCCAAAGAGTGTACAGCAATATTTATTCTAAAGATGATGCTAAATCACAATAATAATGATCGCTAGAGTTGGGATTCTGCGGCCACTTATTGACATACACGTTTAGTGGTGATTTTTTACCATTTCTAAAGAACAAAAGTTTAGCGGACGTTTTTATAAAGTACTCAACTTTTGTGCCGGTCCCTGTAGCGGTTTAAAACTACATGATCAACATTATAAATAAAAAAATCTGCAGATTGCGTAGTTAGAAACCGTCATAAACGTTAGTGTTTGTGTTTGGTGAATGTTGGAAGTATGTTTAAAGAAAGTGTATGTCCATTAATATTATTGAAAACACAACTTTCGCAAAACTCTTTTGGACTTTTGATAGGTGAATGTGGTGCATTCTGATAGGTAAATGTACATTGATAATTATTATCTAAATTTTACGAGATACTAAATGATGTTCTGAACTGAAAATTAAACATCCACAAAGTTGTTGTCATAATTATTAGAAATTGAGAGGTCTAACTCAATCACAAAAGTTAGTTTGAGAGTTGAGACATCTGGAGCGTGAAGTTTGCAGAACTGGACATCTGCGGGTAAACCATAGAGGCAGTCTCCACTAATAAACGAATCTAGGATAGACTCTCATACCATATTAGAATTTGGATTAATAGAAATTGAAAGACCTAATTCAACTACAAAAGCTAGCTTGATAGTTGAGGGTTGCTCTACCCTTATAAACATTTGATTGGCCATATCTTTAACCAATGTGAGATTTCTAACATACCCCCTCACGCCCAGGGTTGGATATCTAGAACATGGAATGAACATCAACGAGTGGCTCAAATATGGGAGGTCACCACAACAAATTGGATCTAGGATAAGCTCTGATACTATAATAGAAATTGGGAGGACGTCTAACTCAACCACAAATAAGGGAAGAGCAACCCTCAACTCTTAAGTTAGCTTTTGCGGTTGAATCAGGCCTCCCAAATTCTAATAATAATCTTTGCTAGTGCCAAACATGTTTCTCGTGTCTTTGGTTGAAATGTTAGGAAAAATAAGTCAAAATACAATAATACGCCAAATTTAGCATACCTTTATATGGGTGTTTCTTTTTCTGCCCTTAATCTTAACCTAATTAAACAATTAAGCACTAGTGTACCTGACATGAAAGAGTCATTTCATTATTAGTTAAATTTGTAGTATTAGTAAAGTTCAAAGAATCAAATTGCGAACCTTTATCATGAAAAACAAAATTAGATGGCAGAAATATAGGACAGATTCGTTGTTCCATGTAATCCTACATTTGTCGAGTATCAATCCACATTAATAAACAATTAAACTCATAAAATGGTGCACCAAAAAAGTAGTTTAAAAAAAATGTGCACCAAAACAGTAAACATATAGATAGTGCAACTTGATAATTAAGCTCGACAAAGTAGTGTAAAATATATATAATGACGAAACGCAAATAAACAATGAATGATCATGTAATTAGGAGTTGTGGGACTGGTCAGATACAAACTTTTCCTATGAAAGTGTTCACGTTGAGTAAATGATGAATTAGATAAGTTGGAACCCTAAAATAAGTAGAAATTCTTTAGAATTTAGCCACTTTTGTATTATGTCAAGTGAACATACTAATTACAAGTGAACATTTTTCCTTTTCTGGTAGGAGAAGCATAAACCCTAAACCTAATAATTAATTGGACTCTTGGGTCTTACATAATTACGTCCCAAGAGTCATTAAACAGTGTTAGTTACACTTGGCTCGCCCCAGGAGGGTCGAAGCACTAAAACAAGAGAATATCTAACCATGTGTTGGGCAGGCTCGCTAGGAGAAGAAGTCCATGAATGGGCCTTGCGGATCGCCAAGGATTCTCAAGCTCGACTGGGCTGCCCATAGGGGGCCACTTGGCCCTGTAAACTAGAAAGCCACTCGCTTGGCTTTAACATAGCTCGCCAGTTACACCTTGATCGTTGAGGGCTCGCCTTTATGTTTCTTTCAGGGGTCCTTCACTCGCCAAGACCAAGGGTCATCTTAAGGAGGGTCACCCGGCTAGATCACTATTTTGGCGAGTCTTTTAACTGGGAAGTCTCTGACCAGTCCACAAGACATTGTGTCTGATGTATGAAGGCTAAGTGTGTCTTCAACGGCTCGCCCTGTCTTGAGGTGGATCGTCTCGCCCACTGGGAAGCATCTGACCAGTCCACAAGACATCATACGTGCCTGAAGTACGAAGGATAAGTGTGTCTCTAATGGCTCGCCCCGCCTTCGTTTTGTCATCGTTTAGAAAAGCTTTGACCAATTCGCGAGTCCAAGAGGCACCATGCTTGAATCTATAAGGTATACCGCTCTCATTTTAGTCTTTCTCCCCACACGTCATGTCATTTGTCTCTTCTCCTTCGCATTGTCATGTCTTACATATTTCCCCAAATGGCCTATAAGCCCGGACTAACCTTTCTATCTCCTTCCTCAAAGTTCAACGGTCGTCAGTATTATGCCCCATTGTTCGGTGATACTCACACCATTTGGTAGTATCAATATTTTAGGGTAGTCTCTTCACTGGCGGCGGGTATAGGACCAGATTTGTCTGTTTCAAGCGATGCAGCACATTTCTCATATCAATGTTTAGCATTGTATGCATTCCTCTGACTTGCAGAGGGACGGTTACCATAGGGACTGTCTGATTGTGCCTTGCCGATTGGTGTGGCCTCACTTCCCGTTGCTTTGGGAGATGAAGAGGAACCTCCGCGAGGGTCACCGTAGAGCCGCGACGAGTATCCTCCGCCGAGCTGACAATCTTCCATCCATCCATTTCTCTCTTTTGTGTGCCATCTTCTTCTTCAATGATAAACTCTTGAGTCCTCGACCTCGAATCGCCCATGTCTAGAGCAGGTTGTGGGCTAATATTGCTATTCAAAGATCCTACCTGTAACCCATTCTTCAAAGCCTCTACGCACACGGAGAGCATGGTGTCTTCAAGCTGAACACAAAGTTTACTAAACTGCGCCATGTACTCCTTTCGGGTTTCTCCCGGTTGTTGCCTCGAATTGAATAAGGTAGCTGTTGTAACCTTCTAATCTTGGTTCAACAAAAACTGGTACATGAATCTAGAAGATAAGTCAGTAAAATTTGTGATGGAGCGTGGTGGCTGGGTTGTGAACCCTATCATCACTAATGTCTTAAACGTCAACAGAAAAACCTTCATTTCATAACATTCATAGCACAGTTTATCACCATTTTCATGTTAAATACAACAAATTATCCTTCGGATCAGTATCTCCCCTGTACAAATCCAAGACCATTGTCTTCCGATTTTCAGAATCGCCACATTCACTACCTCATCGGAGAACGGCTAAAAATCAACCATTGTCTCTGCCTCTCTCCTTTCTCTATGGCGCTGGATATGTGCAACCTAAGCTTCTAGATGCTCATTAGGTCTTTGAATTTCATTTCCGACATCGCCACATTCACTACCTCGTCGGAGAACGACTGAAAATCAACCATTATCTATCTCTTCTTTCTCCATGGCGGTGGTCAAACTCCCACAGCATATGCACAATGTACGCCTCCAGATGCTCATTTTTTCGTTGAATGTCATCTATGTTCTCCTAGATTTCTTGTAAATTGTTAGGGGTAACGACGGTTGGTGGAGGCGGACTTGTGTTTACCGAATGTTTACGCGAGAAATTACGCCATGTGTTTCTTGCACAAAAAGATGGATCCAAAGGGAAATCTAGAACTTGGATCACATCCTAGGGTTGTGGAATCCTTCTCTTTGGTGGTTTATTAGTTCTCATATGCAGCTAGTGTTCGTAAAGTGGTTCGAAGTAGTGGTGGTTGTCGAAAACAATTTAGAAAACCACAGAGTTATCAGGTACCAAGCGAGGATGAAGACCAAGAATGATGATCGAAAAAACTAAAGAGGACTTCCCCAAGGAGAGGAAGAACTCAAAATATCTAGGGAAGGGAGAGATGTTTATGCTCTTCTAGTTAATGAAAAACTATGAAGGTTTGAAGTCTATTTATAGCTGAAATCCAGGCCAGACCTAGTTGTTCACCAAGTAGTTTAATTATATTCTTAATTGAACTAAATAAATTAAAATTAATATTCATAAAATAAAAATATAGATACTAGGGAATATTCCTTTTCTAGAACTTTCTATTAATTTTAACCAAATAAACTCATTTTATTTAATTAAAATCTACACTAATGGACCAAACAAAAATTAGCCCACAACCCACCCATTTAAATGGGATAGGCCGCGGCCTACATGCATATAATATTTTATTTTATTTTATTTTACTTAAATATAATCTACATAATCTCTTCCCAAAATATTTATTTAATCCAAGAAAAATATTTCCTCGTAGGAAGTCGTAAGAGGTGTCACGCACCTGCACCATACACCAAAAATATAGGAAAATATTTCCTCTCATCAAACACACTAATATCCAATCATTCAATAATCACAAAATCACACAATATATATTAATAATAATATTAATAATATTTAATAATATTAGAAAATAGCAAAATACCCCTAGACTATCTCTAAGGTGCTTGATTCTCCCCAAGATGAGAGCCTCAGGCCACGGTTGCAATTTAGGGCCCGTTTGGTGGTTTAGGGTGGATAGGATATGATACAAACAATGAAAAATGTATCAAATTTTCCTTGAAATAAAAAATACATAATATTTTTTAAAATTTAATTTTCTAAATAGTTTTTTTAAAAAAGTGATTATTCTATTAAATTTAGTTTTTTTACATTTTTATAAATAGCTTATTTTTTAATATTAACTAAAATAAAATTAATTTTTATTAATTCGGATATTTTAATTTTTTCGAAGGGAGTCTATTTTAATTAAAATTATTATATATATAACCAATGAATTTTAACTTAGTAGGGGTAAGTGATTAATGATAAAAATTATTAAAAGATATTATTCTTTCAAAAATATTTTATATTTAAATTATTAATTATAATTATATAAATAGATAAATAGTTTTAAATAATATCATATAATAATATAAAATTAGTCTGGGCATATATTTTGCAATTTATTTCCTCGTATCCATATTCTATGATATTCCAAATTTCTCTTTTTGTTCCTAACATGAAATTATGTTATTTATAGGGTAAGGTTCAGAGGATCGTAGAAAAGCTTGAGCTAAGCGCTGATAAAAACTTGATGAGGGTAGACTCACTTGTCAAGTGATACAAGATGCTCTAGATATAGCTTACTAGTGATACATATGAGAGGTGACTTATTATATGAAGGACAAGAGTGGATCATATCCACATACTTATTATTGTATTTGTATGAAATTTTTCATTTGACTTGATCAGATCTTTATTTATATAACCTTTAGTCTAATAAGTTTATTTATATTAACCAAAGCCCTTTATGGACGAAGAGGCATATAGAAAAGAAAAAGAAAAAAAAAAAGAGTAAATATGAGCTATGAAGCTTCAAATTTGTCAAAAGAGTTTACCATTTCCAAAAGGCATCAATTCATCGATTAACCTAACATCCTTGAAGGAGGGGAAAAAAGAACTACTTATGTTACAAAATCCACTGTACAGAGTTGTTGAGAAGCAGTTGGGATTACTTTCACAACTTGATGCTCTTCATGAACCGGAACCTTCAAAACGTGCTTCACTTTGGCTCCACGCATGTTGATTCAATTCAATGTCTTGCGGCTAAATATTTATAATGGCTGATTTATCATCAAGTTCCTCACCTCCTTCTTCTAATATTGTCTCCAAAGTAGGCAAATTGGAAGGCTTCTTTGGGAAAATAATGGGTGCTGGAGCAACCTCCACCCAGGAATTCTGATATTTGATGATTCCCTTGGCCATTGATGAACTTTAACTTTGAAATTCTGCACCCTAGAATTGATAATCAGGGTGGTTTTGCTTTTGTTGATTGTAAAGTACAATTGGCCTGTGTATAAAAAGGTTAGTAGTGGGTGCTAAATAAGGAGCATGAATCCCGTTTTAAAAGGAGGAAATATGAGTTGGTGGACATTAAATATACACGTTGTTAAACAAAATCAAAAGGAGATTCTTGACATATTCTTAGGGAAGCTTCCACGAAAATAAGAAAAACGAGACTTCTAGAACTTGCGGCAATAGCTGGATCCACGAACGTGCGCGCAATGCGTAATTTAATGCCATCAAACTCCACTTTTTTCTCTTCACCGTCAAATATTTTTATATTTATGTTGCGTTACTTATTTTGATTCCTGTAAATTTACTATTTTTGTATGCCAAGTCATCGTTGTGCTATTTTCTTTTTTTACATTAAAAAACATTTAAATTATTTTTTGATGGAACCTTCCCCTACCCGGCTCATATATGGATCTGTTTGTTTCTACTTATTTTTTAAGAAATAATTATTTATGTATATTTTATATGTTTGTGTGCTTTTAAAAGAATTATTATTTCAAAAAATGTAGAAAATTAATTATTTTCTTAAGCTATTTTAAGTAACTTATAAATTGTTAGGATTGAGATACATAAATCCAATAATATATTCATGGGACTTCATTTTGAATTCAAATTTACAATAATATTTCCATTTCGTTCAATTATGTCACTTTAATCTAAACATAGAAAATATGCAATGGATTTAGTTCAATTGAAGAGAGCATGAATATAACAAAGAGAATATACAATTAACGGAATCAAAACAAGCAATGCAATTTTTAGGTACTGTGTTTGTCGGAATTTTATTTCGAGTGAAGTCTGAAGAATTTAATAAGTTTAGTATGGGCCGGGTCTTGAATTAAATCACCATGTCTTTTTTTTTTTACATTGGAAAGCATTTAAATTTCTTTATTAGTGATTGGTTCCTGGACCTTTCTCTCCTCCACTCATATGCTCCTTACTTTTACCACTTGAGCTATCTTTTGGGGAGGAAAAATCATCAGGGTCCTTGAAGAAGTAGTTTAGGGTGTTAATAACTTAATTTGATTAAGACTTTCTTAAATCACTTTATCATTTAATAATCTAGGTACTGCCAGTTTTTTTATGTCTTAAAAGCTACTTTTAAGTTAAAGTTTAAAATAAAGGATAAGAAAAGAGTAAAAGTTATTTGTCCGTTTTTACTTTTTATAGCTCGAAAGCTACTTTTTAATTTAAAGTCTTTTTATTAGATTTAGTAATATTTTAAGAGATTAGGTTTAGGGATTTTTTTGTTTCTAATTCTTATTGGATGATTTTGATTTGAGTTGAAGGAGTTCTGATTTATTAGTTCTTTCTTTTAGTTTTTTTGGGTTTTGTTGAAAAAAATGATGTAGAACTTTATGAATTTTTAGGTTTTTTATTTTAAAATTAATTTTATTTTCATAAACTTTTAAGTTGTGGACAAAATTGGACGGAAAACTAATTTTGCAAACAAAGGTTTTTATTAAGGATTCAAAGTGTAATTTATTTTTATTAGGGATCAAAATCATGGCTTCTATTTAACGGGACCAAAGTTGCAATTAAGTTTTTTCATCAACTAATTCAACTAATGACTAATTTGATCAATGACAATTTTTTCCCTAATTCCCCAAAACTGTGAAATAACGTTAAGTCGGCATGTCTCTCCCAACAATCTCTTCTCCATACATTAGGTCGTGTTTAACAAGGACAACATATTCATTCATTTGGGCTTTAGCTTTCCTCGCTCAGGCCGGTTTGGGTCTGCTAGTAGCCTTTTGGAGTGCTCGTTTGCACACACACAAATGCATTCTATAGCGGGAATCTTGGTTGTAGCTTTTGATTAATTCTACTATTTTTGGCATGCGATGATTTAGCTTCTATGCTGCTGAAATAACAATGAAACTGCATTTGAACTTTTATCAGCACGAATCCATGGGTTAAAGTTTCTGTCTTGCCTAAATTCTGTATTCTGAGATCTTGAATTTGAGAGGCACGGGTCAAAAGGAAATTATGTTCTGTACAAAACAAATCAAGTGAAAAATCCATTTTAGAAGTTGCTCAATTGCTACATTTTAGAAATAGCATTTTCAGATGTGTTATTTCCCCATTTTCATACTCTCTAACAGTAAACAAATGGGCTCAACCTAATACTACAATGACTTGATCCATTGCGTTAATGAAAAAAAGAGCACTACGACTCTACGAGGTTTCATCTTCAGCCCTTTCCTCAAAAGTCTTATCCAACTAATTCAAATTTTTTTAGTATCTGTTATTCATAGAAAACAGGAATGTTACTAGCAACCTGAGAAACCGAATATAACTAGAGGTTAAGTAACCAAAAAATTATACGGCCTAAAGAAAATTACCAGGAATGAAGATTAATGGAACCCCCAAACTTGTCAGGTATGGTTTGGTTTCACCATTTTCGTGAATCAGAGACATGTTAAATTTCAATATTTTCACAAAATCTAAGACTTAGCTTCTAATTAGGAAGTGATTTTACAACATTTCACTGCTGAACCAATCATACTATTCAGCAGGAAAAAAAAAAGTACTTATAGTGTATGATATTGGTAAGTTTCATGTCATAATCATGAAAGAAATGCAAAGAAATGTAAACATATGAATAAGGTCAAGGTGTTTGATAAGTGGAAAAATAACAGAATTAACCAAATCTTACAAAGGGGTCGTTAGAAGTGGGGGGAGAACAATTTCAGACCAGGCAATTTTTTTTCGATGAATTTCAGACCAGGCAATTGAACAAAACTTCGACAGAAGAATAATTTTACAACTTGGAATTATACATGGTGCAATAGCAGCATCAGTAATATGGTGCAAAACAGTATCATTCCGTGAGCTAGTTAAATTGTCTTATTTTATATAAACTCAGCAACCTGGTTATGAGTGACATAGTTTCATTTTATATAAACTCATTAAAGTAGAGTTATATGAGTGAGTTCAGTTTCGTCTGTGTAGAATCCCAATCAACCTAATCAAACAATGCAGTGGTACAAACAGCGTGGCGAAATAAACAGTTTTAGTGCAGGTTATTCTACTTACATGAGTGTGTTTTTCTAGTAATGACAACACCAATGAAGCTCGAAATAGTTTTCTTAAATTACCCTTTGAAGTTATACCGTAGGAACAAAAACATCAATGGCGCTCATGATCGTTTGTTCAAGTTCTAAAAACAGCGAATAAAAAAAACTAGACAAATGAGGAATAATGGAGATCACTGCCACATTACTCAACCACAAAAAATTCTAACGATGAGTTATTAGGGTATGAACTACCATCACCCCCATGGCACCACAACAAATTCACTAGCAAAACAAAAATTTCCATTTCCCATAATTTCCAATTCAAAAATAAAAAAAACCAAAATTGACCACTTCATTCAAGAAAGTTTCCCTAACAGACAAGAGATAAACCATAACCAAAAGCAAAATCAATGAAACTGGAATACCGTTATCCTAGAGGAACCTCAACATCACCATCAGTAACCTCCTGCTGCAGATCCTTGGGGTCCTTCCCATCCACCGTACATCCAACAGACACACAAGTCCCGAGGATCTCCTTGATGGTGCCACTGAGATCTTTCGCCATGGACCTAGGCTTCATCACCCTCGCGATCTCGATAACATCGTCGAGGGAGATATTCCCGTTGTGCTTGATATTCTTAGTCTTCTTCCGGTCCCGCTCTGGCTCCTTCAGTGCCTTTATCACCAGCGCCGCCGCCGACGGCACCACCGACACCTTCGCCTGACGATTCTGCACGGTTAGCTTCACAGTCACCCTCAGGCCCTTCCAATCCTTCGCCGTCTCCTTCGCGATGTCCTCACCGATCTTCTTTGGGGACAGACCGAGGGGACCGATCTTCGGCGCGAGGGAACTCGCCGCGCCGACTTCGCCGCCGGTGACACGCACGTACACGTCCACCACCTGAGAGGGATCGAACTTCGGCGGCATTGTTGTTCGGCGCGGGTTTTCTCTCGAGGTTGTGGATTAGGGTTTTGCCTGAAGAATGAAGGGGAATATGGAAGGGAAGATATAAACTAGGGTTTTGGTGCTTGGGCTTTTGAGGCCTAACTGGATTTTACTTTGAAGCCCAAGCTTTTGAGCCTGTATTTTATGGACTAAGGTTGTGTTTGGGGCTTCGAGTTCTTCTTCTGCATATGAGCCGCTGAGTATTCAAAGTCCTTTATGTTGACAAAAATTTAATAGGAAAAGGCTCGGTCCCCTCACATGGTTCAAGTAAAGAGTTAGGGGAATATAAAACTCAAGTAATAGTTGTAAAGGCTAGATAAAATTAAGTTTTCATCCTTCTCTAACTCCACCCTAAAAAGAATGTGGTTTCTTTCCTTTGTGTAATTGTAATGAAAACTTATTTTTATAAGTTACTTTTGATTTTTTCTCAAATTCATTTAATAGTTTTTAATAATACTAATAATAATAATAAAGAATTTCACATATATTATATGATATAAAGTACTCAAATCATTAATATTAGGTCTTGATGAACTAATTTGGATTTGATTTCTCTAAACTGAGGATGTTACTCTAAAGAGTAAAGTAAATATCACCATTATTGATTGAAAAATGAATAATTGGTTGGGATTGTGATTATATACTTGCAATTATATAACTTAAATTTTTCTGGAAATCTTGACTATTGATTTCTAAATCAACGATTGTAATAGTTTACTTTACCCTCTAAAATATCTATCTCACTCTAAAGGAGTCGAATCTACTTGGATTCCAAATCAACAATTGCAATTATTATTATCATGCATTGTCAAATAATCAATTATCTCAAAAGCTTGAGTTGTTGGGTAAAGGTCACGTGAATAGTTTTATATTATTATTTCTAATACGTCCCCTCACGCAAGAACTTGTTTGGGCATGAAGCATGGACAATGCACAACCATGTGCTGAAATTTCATTTTTTATTAGACGAATTAAGGGCGACAAAGGTCGAACTTTAGACTGCTTGGTGGCTTTGATACCTTGTCATGGACCAATCATCCCAAAAGCTTAAGTTATTGGGTAAGGGTCACATGAATGGTTTTATATTGTCATTTTTAACACATCCCATCACGCAAGAGCCCATTTGGGCTTGAAGCGTGGACAATGGACAGGCTCATCTACCATGTGCTGAAATTCAACTATTTACTAGAAAATTTGGGGGCAGCAAGAATTGAACTCTAAACAGTTCATGTGAATAATTGAACGGTTTACATTAAGAGGAACAATGCAAAAAAAAATATAGGGAAAGGAAGAAGAGAGAAGCGAAGGAATTGGAGTGCACTAGGGTTTACATTGTGAGTAATTGGTTGATTAAAAGATAAAAAACTTACCCATATTAATAGAATAGGTAAACTTCTAATCTAAGTTAAATAAGGAAACAAGTGAATCGAAGCAGTAATCTAAATTAGCTTAAATAAGATCAAGATATGATAAGATACTCTAAGATATGTTAAAGATATTATAAGATATCTTTTTCATATGCTAACACTTCTGCTCAAGCGTAAGCTAACTTAGCTTTAAGCTTGTTACATATATACCCTTTGGAAAAAAGAAAAACTAATTAGAGAGCATTGTCGTTGTTGTTGCCACCATTGTCATTGCCATGTAGAAGAGGAGAAAAGAAAATAGACCACTGAGAAAAAGAATTTACGAGTGAGAGATAAATAGGTGAGCTCATCTTCATTTAAACCCTTTAGGGTGCGATCTCTGAGTGGTGGTTCGCCGGAGAAAAGGTGCGGACTCGCGCTGCTGTCCAGGAAAGGCCACCTCCACAACAAATTTTGCGCTGTCGTGTGGAGAAGGGAGTGGCCTTACGCCGCTGCAGGAGGAAGGGTTGAAACAAACATTGCTCCGCCGTGAGTAGAGGAAAGAGCAACCTTAAATTTGTTGTTTCTATGAGAGAGGAAGAAAGAATGGAGGCCCTACGCCGCCACGAAAGGAGAGAGCGCCAAGGAAGATGGCTGCCAAGCCCGTTGAGGTCGTCGTCAAAGGAGATTGGAGTGGGGAGAGAAGAGGTCTCGAGGCACTACTAATGGGGAAGGAACCGTCTTGCGTCAATGAGAGAAAAGGGAAGAAGAGGAGAGTCCTCTCTAGATGTCATTTTCGCATGACCGTGGATAAGGCAAGGCCAAATAGGTCATTGCCTTAGGCCCCCAAAAAATTTAGTACTTATATAGTATATACTTCTAAGACTTGAGAGAGGTAATGGTACAATGAAAAATCATGTCATATAATATAAATATTTGTATGATAATCGTGAATCTCATTTCATACATATTAGATCACACATTTACCTGGAGAATCTTTTCATATTGAGTATTTTTATATATATTAGATCAATCAACTAATTTTATTGAGACACGATTTGAATTCTTTTTACAATGTGAGACTATTTTTGGTTTTTTTATTTAATTATAAAAAAAATTACAGCTTTAGATGAGGATGAATTGAAAAAATATTGTATTAATCTTGAATCAATCAATATGTTCTAGGTGCGCAACTAAAACATAACATTAAGAGCAAGAGGAAACCATTGAATCATGAGACAAAATTGATATTTTCGTATAGAAATCAGAAAGATATTTACATAGCTAAAGGTTACATCCAAACCCAACAACAGAGGTTTAGCTATTCATTTCCATGGATGCTATTAGCTTACAATTGGAAGAACTGTGAAGAAGATGAGGATCTATGGCGACAGCGTCGCCGGCATGTTCCTAGCTCGACGGAGTATCACCCAGCCCCTAAGTTCTTCTGCTCTGTTTTATGTTCTTTCTTTGTTTTGTGTTCTCTCTCCAATTCCAACTCATCTTCCTCCAAGAAGTGTTTCTATTTATAGTAAAAAGGGGTGAACAGGGCAATGTGCTTAGCGACCGAAAACTTCATCATTGAGTTTCCTTTAACCGCCTCTGCCAGTTGCTGAACGTTAGCTGCTTAATCAAAGACTTGGTCCTTGGGTTTCCTAAACCGCCTCTGCCAGTTGCTGAACTTTATCTGCTTAGTCAAAGACTTCGTCCTTAGGTTTCCTAAACCACCTCTGCTGGACGTTCTCATTGTTTTCTTTCTTCCATCATCTGTTTCCTCCCATCGTCCAGACGGTGATGGCAGGTAGACGATGGTTTGGTGAGAGCAATGAAAGATGGGTTAGCTGGATGATGGTAGCAGGAAGGAGTAGACGATAGTAGCAGCGAACGATGGGTCAGTGAACGATGGGTCAAATGATGCAGGACAGCAGACGATGGCGAAGTAGCAGACGATGGAGGACTTAGACGACGAGGCATTGGACGATGGGGCAGTGGACGACAGAAGTAGTTTTTCACTTTAAACTTGGATTCTTCATGAATTTCTTCACTGCATCAAAAGTCCAAGTTAAACACATGAAATAACTAATATTTACACTATTTTATAGGCTAAAATTACGTATTTGCTAAATTAAATGCTTTGAGGGATTAAATGATCAATAATTCAAGCAAATAAGTCAAATAAGTGTCTAAAATGATATCCAAATATACGTAAATTTGACACTTATCATTTGTCCCGCCTCCTGTACGCGGTTGCTGGCGTTATTTACCCGGATCATATTTCTTGTGTAACATGGTTGTGTTGAGCATTCATCATAGACTAACCCTAGTAATTATAGTTGTTTGTTATAATTGTTTGTGATGACATGTTTAAATGAGTTATTGTTTTAATATTGAGATATTATGTTACACCCTACTGAAGATATTCTGTTGACTTTGTTATACTGTGTTGTTTTATTTGAGTTGACCCTTGTATTGTTTGGTTGTATGTTGTATGAGAGCTTTACGCCAGATGGGCATGCCCTGGAGGGGAGTGTCGTACCCCAGACACGAGGGGTTCAATCTCCTTGAGTTGGATAAAGAGTCGACATGGAGTTTCAACTGTATTTCACGCTCTACGACTTACAAAGGTTGCATCAGGGTGGTCAGGCGCGACCGATATGGTCTGCTTGTGGACCAGACATACTTCTAAGGGACTTTGTGTGTCTCCTAGTTGGGTGCTTGACGTGCTAACTCATTTTGATGATGCCTTCGACGAGGAAGTGGGGGAGTCTCCTGTTCGTTTCACGGAATCAGAGAGTTCTTGTGGTTCTTCGATGGATAGTGCTACTCGTAGGGAACGCCACTGGCGACAACATAGGGTTCGTTCGAGGAATAATCGGATGCGTTTTCTTGACAGGATGAAGGCTAGGCGTAGGACTTCTTGAGGGTCTCAATGATAATTTGGTCTTTAGTTGATTTATTTGGGTTGAGTCCGTACACACTTCACAGTTTTCGTGTTATACTGCTTTAGGGTCAATACCTTCATGTGGTTCATCCCGCGAGGGGAAACATGAGGTGTTAGCATTAGTTTGATTTATTTTCCTTCAATTTTAAATAATTAGCCTTGGTGGCTCTGAATATTTTATTATAGTTTTAAATAAATTCAGTTTCCGCAATGGATGTCTTTGTCCTTATTTGTTTTTATATTTACGATATTAACTCTCGATAAATCGGGGTGTTGCATTGAACAATGCGACTATCAATGGAGGAGAAAATAGTTGTTCTACTTTTCAATGATCTTCCCGCATGAGAGTGTCTTGTAGATGTTTTTTAAATGTTTGACCTATTTGAACCGTTAGATTCATCCAACAATCAGAAACATTGCTATAGAAGAAAGAAGGGAATCCGCTGCTGGAGATGATCGTAACTCGAGTGTGAGAATATAAATGGGACCAAAAACTTTTTTAGTCTCCCCCAATTTAAGAAAAAATGAGTTTTGAATTTCTTTGTTGGACTTTTTCATTTTATCCTTATATTAATATGTATATATATATAGTATTAATATAATATAAAAATATATTCATATAAAATATCGTTATAATAGATATTATATTCTATAGTCTATATATATATATATATATATATATATATATATATATATATATATATATATATATTTATATCATATAAAACATTTAATTTTTATTTTTAAATTTTATATTCCGCGTAATGTCATTTTATACAAAATAAATATTTATTCTTTTTTATTTTTTATTCTATTGAATGACAGGATAAATTACATATTCTTTTATTGCTCTACCAAAAAGAAAATATATTCCTTTATTGCTCTTAGAGGTGGAAGTAAGGCAAGCTAACAACCGGTGTTTATGACCTAATCTACATCAGACTCAGACTAGACTAGTTTAAATTGATAAATAATTCAGGTAAATGCTTTTTTAAAAGTCAATTGAATTAAAAGGCTAGACTCATGTCATTTCAAAAGTCTTTTAAATCTAAAAGGTCAACCTATTTAAATAAATAAAATTATATAAATTTATTTTTTATTATTTCTAAACCATATTTTTATTATAATATCTTGAATTGACATACGTATTGACTTATTTATAGATTGAAATTGAAACATGTTAACCTATATAATGATTTAAGTTTATAAATTTACTTAGAAGTGGACTTATAACCTATTTAAATAACTTACTATGAGACATTATTTTTAATAAGCTTCAGGTCTTTAGAAGTCCAATACAAACTCACATATCCTCATGTTATCTATTAACATATATATATATAATCATGTTGGACTATTTATAAATGGTTTTTTAATGTATATTACTCCTTCCACTCCTAATTATAAGACCCTCTTGAGATAATTACGCTTATTAAGAAAACATGTAATGATGTTAATTAAAGTATTAAGAAAACATGTAATGATGTTAATTAATGTATTGGTTTTAGAAGAAAAAAACATTATCTTCCCTTTTTACCCTTAATTTGTATTGGATAACATTGAACATAATTGAGTATTAATGGTAATCGATATCTTGAAATTACAAAGGTTCAATAAATGCAATGAGTATATATGGATAATGATAGCCAATGTTTCAAAAATTTAGTAGGGGGTTTTTATATAAAGGGATACCAAAATTTCTCTATGAGATCTTATAAATAGGAACAAAAGGAGTAGTGCATTATCTTGTAAGCTTGTTGGTCTATTTACACGTAAGTTTGTTGGTCTACACAGTTTTATTATTATTGAACACGTCTTTAAATAGGCTAGCTGACTAGACCGGTATTTCAATAAGGTTAGGTTGAACCTAGAAATAAATCCTATGATAGGTAACAAGCTAGACTGAATTTTATATTTCTAACATACTAAATTCATTCAATTTTTATTTAATGGCTTGTCCAAACTTTCCATGAGGGTGATTTTACCCCTACCTTAGTGGACCAATAGAATTCAAGTTAAAAAATAAAGAAAAAATTATAAAATTCCTTACTCTCTTATTAAATTCTATCGGTCTACATATGATGTGGTAAAATCACAATCATGAGTGATTTTAGACAATCTCTTTATTTGATATATTATTTATATAGCAGTATGTGAAATTGTAAGAGTGTTTAAAGGAGAATTAAACGTTGCTATAAAAAAACTGAGTGCAATTACTATGCACAAATATTGTAAAAAATGTTTTACACAGTAATTCAATTAAAACTATTCAATTTATTATTTGATAATTAAATTTGAAGTTTTTTTAGAATAAATTTAAATTAAAAAATGAAGTGCAATTATTAAATGCATGCGTGAAATGCGCTAACCGTGGTGCGAATGATTAGTCTCACGGCAATCGACTGTAGGGATACCTTAGTTAAGACAAAAAAAAAAATGCATGCGTGAAAAAAATTATAACCCTTTGTGCATAGAAATTAATATAAAAATTGGCCAATTAAAAAATTGGGCCTAAAACAATAAATAATGAATCATACAATAATTGATTCGTTTCCTCTTGTAAAAAAGAAAATACAATAAGTGATTCGACACAATAATTAATGACACCATTTACACATATTTAAATGTAAAAGTTTTGTCTTATTGGAGGTGCATTTAAGAGCATCCGTATTCTTTTTGCAGTGATCGAAGAAAGAAGCATTTGGGTTGGTCCACGTGTGTGTTTCTCGGAATTGGATAACTTTGCCCCTTATCTGTCTCTTCTCTTCTCCCACACCCACAGACGTGAGTGATGAAATCCTTTCAACAATCATCATTGATTGGGGCATGGGACCACCAATACACCTACGTGTCATTTCCTGCATTGTGCCCCATTGCCTTTCGCAAAAATCCATTTATTCACCCACCACACAATGTTATCCTACATGTCACTTATTTCTATTAAACCAATTTACATTACTACAATGTTAAACTCAAAATCATTCAATTTTATCACACTTACACCTCTAAGCAAGTATATAATTTGATTCTTAGGCGGTGTGTATAGAAAAATATTTGTCTTTCATGTGCAGTGTGCATGAAGAATAATTTGTTAGGAGATGTATACCTACTTAATATCATATCTTAATTTCTAACCTTAAGAAATATTAGTCTTATAGCTACCGAACGTGAAAATACTTTTGAAAATCAAAAACTATAAGGTAGGATTTTATTCTTGTTCATATTTTGCACATTTTATGGTCAGCAGTGTACCGCTTAGTGCAAGCATTTGACACTAAGTAGTCGGAGGTGGGTACCTTAAAAAAAAAACTCTAGCCAATAATTTTGCAATCCCATGGGCGCTGTCCTACCCTCTTGCCGTACACACTCAACTGCAACGGTGGAAACATCACCATCAATGTTAAGATAAACAAATCAGGTGTGGGTTTCACTTTAAATAAGGTGAGTTCGTCCGCATTGAATAGAAGTAGAGGGGTTTGTTTGGCTTTATCCATTAGCGCTGCCAAAGCAATATAAATAAATGTACATAGTATTGAAGACTCTACTTCTGAATTTCAAACTCTAAACAACAAAAAACCAAAGAGAGAGAAAGAGAGAAAGAGGGGTTTCAAACATAGAATCGTGTTTGATTATTGATCAATGGCGTCAAGGAAGAGCTATCTTTCAAAGCCAGGTTACATTTTTGCAGAGACCCATTTCAATGAGAAATCTCAATCTCCACAAGAGGGTGTGTTGGAGTTGGATGAAGCTGATTTGTGGAACTCGTGGAGCCAGTGCCCTGTGCCGGAAGCAGCGAAGAAGGGGTCACGATCTGGGTTGAAGAGAGGGGCGAGGAAGGTTGTTGTGGATGATGGGAATGGTGGAGGGAGATCGGGCCCGGTGGGCCGAGTGGGCCCGGGCTCATTGCCCGTGAACATACCTGACTGGTCCAAGATCTTGAAGCAGGACTACAAGGAGCACCGAAAGTGGGAGAGTGATGATGATGAAGATGGTGATGAAGATGAAGATGGTGATGAAGAACATGGAGGAGGAGGAGGAGGTATAAGACTACCTCCTCATGAGTATTTGGCCAGAACCAGAGGAGCTTCACTTTCAGTGCATGAAGGGATTGGAAGGACTCTCAAAGGTAGGGATTTGCGCAGTGTGAGGAATGCGATTTGGAAGAAAGTGGGGTTTGAAGATTAATGTTAATCATGATCAGAGGTCTAATCTAATCAGGGTATAGCGATGATAATTATATATGGATCGGGTTCCAGATTTTGTTATTTGGGGAAAATTTTGGTTTATTTAGGCGATGATTAATTAGCAGTTTGATGAAAATTAGATCTACATATGTATATGCTCTGTTGTTCTTGGGCCTTTATGTTTTCATTTTAATGTTAATTAACTCTCATATATCCTTAAGTTAATTAAGGAGATGTATGATCATTGATCATTTTGGGTGGCTGTCAATTTTAACAAAGGACCACTCATGTATGCTTTGTAATGAACTGTTGATGATGAACTTTTTAATTATATGATGATATATGCCTATTTATGATTAATCTTTGAGGTTACATGGACTTCCAATTTTGTGGTTCTTTTTGTTTTTCCAATCATTACTCATTAATCCTTTGTGCTTAGTATGGGGTTAGATGAGCAAGAAGGGGAATGACTATTCACAATTATTTTCTCATCAATTTTATTTTAACTTGGTTTCTCTTTCTATTTCTCACATATCTTTCTTTTCTCTTCTCTTTTTCACGTGTTAGTGTATTTTAAGTGTGGATAATATTGAGTGTGGCATGGACGGTAGTGTTTTAATTTTTAATGGTTTGGTTGAATTAATTGAATGAGGAGGCAAATTTAGAAGAGGATAAAGTGAGAAATGGGAAAGTTACGTCGGTGGGGGAGAATTCGATGGGAAAGAAAGAGGTTGGTGGGTGAGGTAGCAGTTGGTAAGAAAGGTGGTGCTTGGCTATATAAGATGGCTTGGAGTAACATTCATGTATATGGATGAATGCAACTCTAGCCTTATTGTGACTCAACTTTTGCCCATACTTGCAAAGGACACAATTGGTAAAGGAGCATCATCACTTATCCACCAATTTCTGTCAAATATTATATTATATACATAAGTGCTTATAATACATATATATATTGCTGGAAGTACATAATATTTTAATAAATTTTGGGAGGGAGGATGGATGACTTAATTCTTTACACACAGTACGTATATCGATAAATACGTGAAATTAAAACGTTAAAATATAAGAATATTATAAGGGTTTGTAATAGATAGACCAGTTTTTAATGAAAAAGTTTGATTCACCACTTAATGGATCCATCCTTCCACACCCAGTTAGAGAGTGACATAGACAGAGAAAAATATGAGATCGATGCTACCTCCTATTCACAAAATTTGTTGTTTAAAGTCATGATACAAATGGTAAAATGACAATTACAGATAGTGTTTGACTAAAGCACCATTACTTATACTATTAAATTTGAATTGTAGTAACAAGAAATAATAAATACAACTTTAAATAGAGAAGAATTGTGGTTTGTTAATACAAAAGGTGATAGGTGAGACAAAATTAATAAAATGAGGATATAGATAAAAAAGGAGAGGCTAGAACAATATACTTTGTAGAACGGGCGTAGTATGTATTATGACATTGTTTACGAATAAAGATTGGTAGACATCTAAAGGGTGTTGACCACTAGAGAAATATAGAAAGAGAGGAAAGATAAATAATAAGTCTGATATATGATATGATGTAATTGGAAGAAAGAGATGGAGAGAAAAAAAAATGTCCAAAGGTGTCTGTATTGTTTAGATGTACACAAATCATTACCCCATTGTTTATTTTGAATTTTGGTAAGCAAATAAGAATCCTAGGATCAATTTGGTGACTGGGTTTGAGTTCTCTTGAGCTCTTTAGTAAACTTTTGAGTTTTATGATGAACAAAATAAGATGTTGTTGAAGTTTTAATCGGAATAAACACTTGATTTCAAAGTTTAAAGAAAAAGAAAACAAAAGCAAATTTCAAGAAAAGTAGAAATTGCATTTAAAATTAAAGATTACAAAGAAAATGAAAAAAGAGGTTTCACAACATACTCTCAGTTATCTTGAATTGATGTTTGTCACTTTGAATTTAGACGTATAGCTTTAGAGAGTTTTTGAGTAGTGGATTGCGTACCCTGAACAATTGTACATAAGTCCTATTTATAGAGGAATTCCTAACTACCATTTTAACAACTAGTTTACATAAATATTACACATATCTTTCAACACAAAAACTAACTACCTATAACCTTCCACGCGTCCGGAGCTTAGATTCTTCGACCCAACATCACTAAATAACAGCCCGAACTTCGAACAAAGTTATTCAGTCTTTTATAACAATTTTGACCTATATCAAACATTTGGGGTTGAACAACATTCTTATAAAACTTAATCAAAACTAAATCCCAAAGCTTTCTCCATTCCTTTATACATCATTACAACCTACTTGTTACATTTAATTCAAACACCCTATCCAAAGACTTTGGGCTCGAATTTTCCCAAGGTGGAAGAATTACTACCAAAGATATGGAGCCTTAGATCTCAACTTCTCTGCTTAATCTCCAAGATCTTGACCTCTGTCTTCGCTTCAACGCATTTCAAGGTCTTGGTAAGTTCTAAGTTCTGGGTAGAAAAATTTGCATTCTCATAACAAATGAAGTGATTGACTTGATAGTAACGAAATAACACAAGAAATGGGGGTTTAGTTGTGTGTGATTTTAAAAACTTGTTTATCAAAACAAATACTCCCTCCGTCCCAAATTATAAGACCTTTTAGAGACAAACTCGGTGTCCCAAATTATAAGACCCCTTCTAGATTTCAGGAAAAAAAAAAGCTTTTCCTTTTTTACCCCTTGCATTCATTATATTTTAAATTCCAAAACTTTAATTAACACCTCTACTAATTACTTCTTTCATATTCCCAAGCAACTTTTGGTATATCCAATACTTACATTAGCAATTTCCAGATTTTTTTTAAATAGGGGCATATTTGGAAGATTTGTATAAAAAGATACAAAACCAACATATTAATTAGTTTATTACATGTTTTCTTAACAGACGTGATTGTCTGAAAAGGACCCTATAATTTGGGACGGAGGGAGTATAAGTTTTAGAATCCTTTTTCGAAAACTTGTGCAGCGGAAAATTAACAGAGGTAGAAGGTAAAAGCACACAAAGAGTTTATCCTGGTTCACCCCCTTAATCGACAGGGCTACGTCCAGCCCTTGACTTTCACCAAGATTTTCCACTATTGGATTCGAACAGTAAAAGTATTGTCCAGGATTTCTCGTTACAAGTATTATACATAACTTCTCCTAGTATTCGTAGGACTTCTCCTTACAAGTATTATACAAGACTTCTCCTAATTATTTTACAAAGAACTTTTGGTTTTACAGAGTCTCTTCACAAAGAGTATGGTAGAAAGTGTTTAAGCTCAGATTACAGAGATGATATGAAAGTAAGTTCTCTGTTTTGAAGTGTGAGGAAGATGAGAGATTTCACTCTATGAGGATTTCACACTAGGGCAGACGACTAAACTCAGAATGGCATGACACTAAGTTTCTGAGTAGGTTTCAGAGCTTGACCGCAATAAAAGACGTTTAATGCTTGGGAATTTTATCGTTGTAAGTCGCCACTTGTTTCAGCCTTCAAGTCTTCTATTTATATCTTCAGTAGGATTGACGTTGGTGAAGATTGTGAAGTTCCGTTTGAATTTCTTCTTATCTGATGGCGCAACAGATACTTTTGGCAAGCTCTCAGAAACATTAAATGCAAACCTGCTACGCATTAAATGCAGCATTTAATGCAGTGATTCTATCGTCCGCTCTTTTCTGCTTTGTTTCCTTATATAGTGCTTGTGCATTAATTCATTAAATGCAAAGGAAAACAGCAAAGCGTAGCTTCTATTCTGATCACCGAGATTTGATTCTAATCGTTGAGGTTGTACGATGTTCAGAAGATAGTGCCATTGACTCTGAAAAGTTGTATCTTGTTGTCCGGAGCGTTCAAAGAGTAGGCAGATACAAGAATATTTCTCTATTAAATATGTCATTTCTTGATTCTGATGAGAACAATGCTTCATTAAATAGTCAGACGTGCAAGTCTTCACTGTTTGAATGTTGAGGCAGACGTTCCATCTAGAACGTGGTCAGACGTTCTTTCTTGAGATTAGGCAGACATGCCTTCTTCCTTTTCTCAGGCGATACATTTGAACATTCTACTATTGATTCTTCAAGAGAGGGCAGACGTTGCGTTTCTTTCCATCGATAGATATTTCCTGAAATGTAAAACATACAAAGTTTTAGGAAATATCTATCGTGATTAAACCTGAGGTAAAATTGTTATTAATCAAAACATGATAAACCGTGGAATCGTTTGTACTTAACATGAGTTGTTGAGAAGAAGCAATGAGGGGGCTTTATATTCAAAGTCGATTTCCTAAAGGCCTATGATAATATAGGTTGGGATTTTCTGCTAGATCTAATGGAGGATATGAACTTTGGAGCTAAGTGGTGCGGGTGGACCAGAAGTTGTGTTTGCTCCTTTTCCATAACAATGTTAGTAAATTGTTCGGCATTTGATTTCTTTCCCATAGGGATGGGGCTAAGGTAAGGAGACCCCCTCTATCCCACTTCTATTTAATCTTTCTGTTAACATGATGCCATGCATTAGAGCTGGGTAAGCGGTCTGGCCCGCCCTGCATAGGCCGCCTCACATTGGCCCACAATTCAACGACCTCTCCTGAGGTGGTTCGCGTCTGCCCCGCGGATAAACGGGCTGGCCCACAGGCCATGAATCAGATTTTAAAATAAACAAAAACAGAAATTTGACACTAAACAAACTGAAATTTAGCAGTAAAAAAGCCTTTAAAATTACTAAATTAGAGACTCTAAAAAATAGCTGAGCTTGTTGTCCAAAGTTGTTAAACTTTGTAGAAACATAAAACTCAAGTCCAGCCTTGCATTACCATAAATAAGTCTTACAAATCCAAAAACGAAGTCTTGTCAAATACTTGCCTTATACAAACATGTATTACAAATCCAAAAATAAAGTCTCGTACAAGTCTTACAAATCCAAAAGTCGAACAAACAAGTCTTGCAAATCTAAAACAAACCAAAACATCAAATATCCTTATCAAATCCAAATCATGCATCAATCATCAATTCTTCATTACAACATTTGACCCTCTATTGGATGTAGGTAGCTCCATTCTTGCATTTGACCCTTCATTGGATATAGGTTTATACATTCTTGCATTTGACCCTCTATTACCTTCAACATCAAATTCTAGCAACTGATTTCTTGTACAAATCAATGCTTGCACATTCTTGGAGAGAAAAGAACTTCGATATTTGTTGAGAACATGAGAGCCAATACTAAAAGAGGATTCCGATGCTATACTTGTAATTTGAATGCTTTATATATCACAAGCCATCAAGGCAAGGATTGGATACCTTTGTTTATTATCCTTCCAATATTGCGAAAGATCAAGATTTGGATGATATTGAGAAGAAATTCTTGGATCATCCAAATAGATTTCGATTCGGTCTTTCCCACTTATGGTACATGTTGATTCTCTTATGTGATAAAACTCTACATGATAACCAAGATACAATAATTAGTGAATGTAAAAACTAACTAAAAATTAAAATTAATAAAGAGTTAATAAAAGGAGTAAGAAAATATTTACATTCAAAACATTGTTGGTACAAGAACTACTAGATTGAGATACATTAGCAATGCCACTACTAGTTTGGGCCTCTTATGTGGATTGAGTTGTACCATCACCAAAATTGTTGACATACTCATTAAATAGAGTATACTCATTAAATAGTTGTACCACGCCCTACAAGAGCTTCACCTAGAGCAAGGGCACCAGTGCAGCCAAGTGCACCCGTGCAGCCTAGTGCATCTATGAAGCCAAAGGCACCACAACAACTTACTGCACCTATGCAGCCAAGTGCACCACAACAACCTAGTGCACCTGTGCAACCAAGGGCACCACATAATTCTGGGTTTAGGCCTCCTCCTATCAGAGGCAGAGGCTATGTTTTTAGGCCCCCACGCCACAACAATATGCCCTCCACTCCAGCACCTTCAGCAGGTCGCTGTCCATTTGTTGCAATATCACATGACTCCAATGGAGCAAGTATGACCTTCATCCCTACGCCTTCATTGCAGCCAAGAGATGAGCAGAGCAAATGAAGATGTTATAAGACAATGAGAAGCTCTCTACTTTTTGATATCCCTATCCATAGTATGATGGGGTTGTAACTTTTTTGGGAACAAATTAAGAAACTTTTAACTTTTACCATGGTCCAGGGATAGTTCTTAGACCTCTGTTATTTATTTGATGGCATAATTGTATTGTGAATGCCTTGTTAAATGTTATGATGTTATGTCTAAGGTCTTATCTTTTTGGTCATATGGAATCACAAATATTATGTACACTCTATTCATGATTTAAGTGAATATCATTTTGAGTCTTATACCTTGTTTCATTGTCTTATTCTGAGTCTTTAAAATATAATTCAGTGCATTGAAAATGAGAAAATGAGATTATATTCACGATAACTACACAAAATACATTGATTTTTCATTGGATCATAATTATGTTTACATTGCCTTAGACACAACATCTGCATAATAAACCACGACAATGACACTCCATAAACCAGACCCTACATCACATTACAGACCCATAAAACCATGAAAGAAAACACAAACAACACCACCAAAGCTAATCCTAAGACCCATGCTCTCAACATCCTTAGTTTTTGTGTGACACTTTTATTCTTCAGCATCATTATTTGATTCACCACCCTAAGTTCTTCAATTATAGCTTCATTCTTCACCACAACCTCCTTCAAAAGCCTTAATTCATTAATAATAGCTTCATTCTTCATTGACATATCTTTCAAAATCATGGCCTCTTCATCTTTCCAACCCTTTTCATTGGTATTTTGTGTGATTCCCTCATCTTCATCTCCAACCCAAAGGAAATAATTGCAATTTTTGGCATGGTTCTGGAAAAAAATCAAAATTTATCAGACATTGAATACCATCAACTATAACAGGGGGATGAGGGAAAACTCACCTTGGGTAAATAACATCCATACCAAGGTCTGTCTGGGTTCCATTCAGTTTTGAAAATCCTCACTTTTGCCTTCACACCACAGTAGCAAGCCACGCTTCCACCATTTACAGAAGAGGTTTCTCCATCACGAGATTTTTACCCTCCCCTCTTTTCAACTCGAGATTTTGAGCCTCCAGCTATGGTAAAGAAAGAATTTGAAGAAGATTCACCACGAATTCGAAGTCGATTTGGGGGATTAAGAGGATTCACAAAGTGATTTTCAACTTGGGAGTCACTGGGGTTTCTGATTTGGGGCTATGGGGTTCTGATTTGGGGATGAATTTGTTCATGGATGTGAGGACTAATTTGACTGATTCGAAAACTTTCATTTTCTGACAAAGATGACTGTTGGAGCAGAGTTGGACAGCCACTGTGGCAAAAAATGCATATTTGTCATTTTCCGTCTAGGGACGTGGCAGAATAATCTTTTATCTTTTAGGGACCAGATTGACTGACGGAGAAACTTTCAGGGACTAACTTGGTGGGTAAAAAAGTATGAGGACCAAACAGTCATAAGTGATATTTTTCAGGGACCAATTTGGAGATTTACTCGATTGTATAACCTTTGGGTTAAGGATCGCAAATGATGAAGAGGATTTTTTTTTTATTTTTAAATTTAAGGGTTGAAAATGGAAGAAGATGATGAAGAATGAACATGATTGATGATGAAGATAATAGGATTAGGATGAAAATTTAATTTTTAATTTTTATTTTGGTCCTCTATAGTCTATATATTGCACACAAGCATTAAAGAAAGTAAAATAATCCACATTACTAAAAGCCTACATGTCAACATAACAACTCATCACTCAAACGGTCAAGGTACTAAAAACCAACAAGTTAAGGAATGTAAATGGGTTAATGATTCAACGTGTCCCTAATGTTGTACCAAAATTTGTGTCTAGTCCATTACCAGAAAAATAACGTTTAGTGACGGTAAAAAACAGCCAGTAATTGTAAAAAAATCGCCACTAGACATCATTTTTCTAGGGAGGAACCAAACACCGATTTCAATACAACTTCAGGGACCTATCGAGTCATTAACCCGAGGTAAATTAACTCAAAAATGAAAAGCAATAATTCATTTTAGTGATGAAAAACAGATTTGATTTAACCTTACTTTTTTTAATTCCAAAATAGTCCTGCGCAAAATAAAATGAGAAAAAAGAGAGAGGTCGGGTCGAGTGCAAGCAGAAGCGTGATGTACTGATGTGGTTCAATACAGGTGAGTCAGGTGACAGACAGAGTGACAACCTTGGTAGTTGGGACCCAACAACGCTATTTGGAAAAATAGGAGAAGAATCCGAGGAAGAAAGAACGAAACGAGAAAGGAATGGTGGGAGTGAAGAGAAGTTCAATCTTATTGGTTCTGGCTTTTCTAATGTTAATGGGTATTGCCGTCTATTTCAGGCTTTGGGCTATTGACTACGACATTTCTTCTGATGATACTGAGCTCATAAGGTTCCTCGTCTTCACAATCTTTCGTTCTTCTTCTTTTACTCCATGTTTGCTAAAAATCTGTTCTTTCTAGTTCTTAATTTTGAAAACAATTTTAAAAAATCCCCTTTTTTGCTAAATTTTTTGGGGTTTTTATTTTGCTGAGGGACCCTTTTTAAATTTGGTGCTGCAAAGTTATAGCAATTGAGGATTGTCATTCAAAGCAAAGTTATACCATTGAGGATTGACATATGAAGCACAAATAACTGCCATAAGTTGCATCTACTTTTCTGTCATGTATTTCTGTGAATTTTGATAAACCCAATTGAGGGTTGTCATTCAAAGGAAAGCTCGTGTATTGGTGACAATTAGGGTTTTCAGTTTCTATTTGCACTGCAAAGAGAGTTCTTTATGATTCCCCTGGTTTGAATTGACACTGTTGAAAGAGTATTTTTGTTCTGTGAGTGTTAGGGTGCTCAAATTTGCATTTCACCATTATATTGCATTGGCAGCCTTATAGCTTGATATTGTTCCATCTGAAATTTAAATGATGTTTGGTCCGCTTGATCGGTTGTAGGCGACAGTTTGATCTTGCCAACAGGGAGGCAATGGATGAATCTGCTGAGTGGAGGCTAAAATATGATGAGGAGGTAAAAAAGGCAAACAAGTGTTTAAAGGAACTTCAAGAGGTATGTATTCTTTTTTTTTTTGGATTTTCATACTCTACCTTCCTAATCGAATGATAAGAAAGTTTCAGCTTCAAGTTTTATGCTATTACGGTTGGTACTTGGTAGTGCTTTATTTCTTAGCCTATGTTTGGTTGCACTTCCTCAACCCAAATTTAGACCCCAAATTCACATTCATTCATAAGTTACAATATGCAGGTTAGGTAGCATGGTTGGATCCAAACATGCTGTTAATTTGGTTGGTAGGAATGGGTTATGATACATATGCACCAATATATAACGTTGTTAGTTAGTGTGTGTTTGGATCAGCGTTTGTCGCAATTGATTTTGGTAAAATTGATTATAGTAAAAGTGAGTTAAAAGTGAAGTGATTTATGTTTGATTACATTTATGAAAAAGTGATTTTTGCTGAGTAGTGTTGTGAAGTTCAGTTGTCATATCTCACAACTGAGAAGCTACTCTAGCTTTCACTAGAACTGATTTTGGGTCTGAAATCAATTCTCCAGAATGACTTCCAAGTTCCAAGCATTAATATTTTCATCCAAAAATGATTTTACTCTACCATAATCAAACACACACTTAATGAAGCATAGCATACTGGTATTTTCAACCAATAGAATAACAAATGTTTCCATTGTCTTTCCTGTTATGACTGAATGGATATTGTGTGTGGCAGCTGCAGGAGTCCTCTCAAAAAGCAGATGATGCTTCTGGCGTTAACCATAAATTGGCTATACTGCAAAAGGTATGTCTTTAAAGAATACAATTATTAAAGGTTACAACACTGTAAACTGCTAATTGCTAACCCTTGTGATTCTGTTCAAGTCAAATGCTATAACTTCATCCACAAACTGTCATGATTTCACACCCTTTCCTGTTGGTTTGTCATAATTATGGGTGTTGTAATGACCTTCTACCTACCAGGAGAATGCAATCTTGCTTGAAAGGGTAGAAACATTAAAACGAGAGGTTGAAGATGAAAAGTCGAAGTGCAATTCACGATACATGAACTAATCATGAAAGCATTGACATCAAGTGGATTTTTTGCCACTTTGTCCTGAAGTGATTTATCTCCTCTGAGCACAAATGATTCAGAGATATTCACAGCATACAACAACTAGTTCTCAACCATGAGAGAATTTTCACTGCATGATTCGTGGTCTCAAATTTTCGTCTCAGATATACACTGGCATTTCAGGGAGATTGATAACTCACACTAATCAACCCTCCTCCCCCAACACACACATTTTTTTCTTTGTAGGTACATTTCCCCTTGTACTTTATTATTGGACCAATAATGATGTTTTGAATCTCCTAATGATGCATGATTTCTGATAATTTACTTTCTTTGAAGAACAGGCTTCCTTTGTAATTTGCATACCTTGATCGTGTATTATGGACTATTATCTTGCTAATCCAGTTTTTCTTTGGTAATAGATATCCACTTTCCTGATTCACTAATCACTGTTATGATCATAGTTTCAAAAACTGAAAAGGACTTGCACACAACATGCTTGCCCTGAAAAAAAGGGAAAAGACTTGCTTTTTTGAAACTTTAGAACCGAAAGGTGAAGTTCCACATGTTGGGGTGGATTGAAAAATGTCTGCATTTTTATAATGGAAAGGGAAATTCTTAATTGATACTGATGCAAAGATCTATGCTAATATGTGATATTCTTCTCTCACCAAGGGGAGGAAGGGATGTTACATTACATGTTCAATCACAGCAATTATTATCATGCTATTATATCCAAGAGTTACATTTGGCGGTTCTAACATTCTTCATGATTATTCTTGATCTTGACACAATATGTAACTACTGTGAACCTTCATGTGGTCCTTGATCACACTCAGAATCTTCAGGGTTAGCTCCCAGTTCATGCAAAAATCTGGTTAATGTCTGCACCAGTTCTTTATTGCTGTTTGTCTGGCTCGAGGAAACACCTGCTCTTGCACCAGAAACACTCCCCTTTCGAGTCTATTTGCAGTGTGTGAGAAAAAGAAAGGTGTTAAACAAAAAAAATCCTTCATATTAATATTTCAAGTATTTGGATTAGTTATGAGAGTTTCTGTGATGAATGGATTTTATATTTGATTCTTGTTACCTCTATTATTCAAATAAATTTTTGCTTTTAACTTTAGATTAATGGTGTATTTGGGTAAACAACTTAATTTAAGCGTTTATGACAATAAGCGCTTATTGATAAGCTAATTTGAGAAACTTAATGAAATAACCTGAAAATAAGTTATAGGTAAGCATAAACTTTTATTCATAAGCTAATATAGACAACTTATGAAAATAAGCTAAAAAAAACTTATAGATAGGTTATAAGCTATTTAGATAAATTCTCTCAAACATTTACGTAAGTGTTTATGCTATAAGAAAAACTCAAATTAACTCTTCTAAATGAGGATAAATTGACTTTTTCATCATGCACACTTCAAATTATCTAGACTTCAAATTATCTAGAGGGACATGTTAAATATAAAATTCATTTGGGTGCTTTTCCACAATTGGTTCATAATAAGAGTGGAAAGCCCACAAAAAATGATTTGGGTGTACTAGACTAACTAATGGAAGAAAAAAGCCATAATATTTTCATGTCACTCTTTATTACTAAATATTCTTACTTCTCACTTGGATAGTTAATTTGAAATATGTAAATGAAGTGTGAGGGTATAAGAATATAAAAATAGGAATTTGGACCAATTCAACTTTTGATAAGTGCTTACAACTTTCGACAAATTCAACTTTTTACTAATCAATCTAAAATTTTTAATGTAAAAATTAAGGGTCAAGAATTTACAGAAGAAAGCAGCAAAGAAAGTAATTGCAGAGGATCCATGTTGATAAAAATGAATTTGGATCAGTTGCTGCAAGTTGCCGCCTCTACCATCAATAAATGACAAAGGACCCAAACTTTTGATTGATTCAACGTTTTACCAATCAATTTGAACCATTTAATGTAAAAGTCAAGGGTTAAGAGTTTGCAGAAGGAAGCTGCAAAGGATCCATATTGATAAAAATGAATTTGGATCCTCTGCTGCCCTTCCAGCCTCTGCAACTGCAAAATGATAAATGTTTAAAACTATTAACCGATTGAACTTTTTACCAATCAATCTAAACCATTTAATGTAAAGATCAAGGGCCAAGAATTTGCAGAAGGAAGCTGTAGAGAAAATAGATGTACAGGGTCCATGTTGATAAAAATAAATTTGGATCCTCTGCCGCAAGTTGCGGTCTATGCAATAGATAAATGATAAATGTTTAAAACTTTTGACTGATTCAACTTTTTATCAATCAATCTGAACCATTAAATGTAAAAATCTAGGGCCAAGAATTTAAAGAAAGAATTTGCAGAGAATCCATTTTGTTAAAAATGAAATTTGGATCCTCTGCTGCAAGTGCAGCCTCTGCGATTGCAAAATGATAAATGTTTAAAACTTTTGACCGATTCAACTTTTTACTAATCAATCTAAACCATTTAATGTAAAGATCAAGAGCCAAGAATTTACAGAAAAAATAGCGGTAGATGATCCATGTTGATAAAAATAAATTTGTATCCTCTACTGCCCTTGCAACCTCTACCATATCCAAATGTCAAATGCTTATAACTTTTGACCGATTCAACGTTTACTAATCAATCTGAACCATTTAATGTAAAACCAAGGGCCAAGAATTTGCAGAAGGTAGCTGCAAATAAAATAGCAGGAGAGGATCCATGTTGATAAAAATGAATTTGGATCATCTGCTACACTTGCCGCCTTTACAAAATTTCTCATTGGTTCAAAACATTTTTTTTATCTTTTTTACAAACACCGCGAAACATGGACGAAACCTCATACATTGAAAATGGGGCCGTCCCCTCCCAATAGAAAATTACTTTTTAATAAAATAGTATTTAAATGTATTAGTTACCCTTGAAAGTTTATAGTACATTTCTCTATTAGGTATTATTTTTATTTGTTGTGTTAAACTTTTCACTATCCATACTTAATTTTTCTGGTTCCATCACCGAGGAGAAGTAGTATTGTTAAGAAACGGAGATACCTTTCGCTGCTTTGATGCCGAGGTGCCATTGTCCAAAATTCCCATGAGCTCATCGAACTGAAAACATGGTCGATCCACAAGAGTGATTAATTATATGTGTACACTATATAAGATAAGATAAAATTCAAGATAATGGTGAAAAGTTGATTTTTTGCCCATACAATCATTGAACTTTTGTGTTAAATCATAGTTTCTCATGAAATCTTGGGCTGATACCTGTTTCACAATGATTTCATACTTCCTTGCACACTCGTACAATCTTCTATCATCATCAACAACGCCCTTTGATGTTATCCCTGGAATTTCTTGCACTTTTTGAGCCATACTGTTGTTTGTGGCTAAAGTTCTTATATGCAAGATAGGCTAAGAGCATGTCTTATATTTATAGCACAAGGGAAAACAAGGAAAACAATTTAAGTGCTTGAAGGTTCACTTGGAAAGTTAGGACTTGGAGTCTCTAACTCTCTGTTACAAACTGGCCTGAAAAAAATGTTAGTGGCAAATGTGAATCACTCATCTTTGTGGCCGGCTTTCATATTTTTAGGCAATGTTCTCGTGAAAAGAAGGGCTTTACCATATCAAAGTCCTACTAGTTGGTGAGGGTAATCATGGTGTCCCAACAATCAAAATCTAAAAAACATGAGTTGTCCGTGAATAACTTAAATATGCGTAAAATCATCCTAACTTTGTGTGATCTTGTAATATTTTGACACGTGTCATGAGATGAAATTTCTTAAATCACATGTCAAAATATTACTGAACTATTTAAGTATGAGTGATTTTACCCCCATATTTACTTATAGTGGTTTAGACAAATCCAACAAATACAATAAAAAAAGAAAAAAGAAAAACTATTCTACACTTAGATTAATATTATTTGGGAAAATTACATTGACCCGATCCCTTGATGTTTATCAATATTGCACTAACTTTTCCTATATTATTTAATAATGTGCTGACCAGTCATACTTTATTTAGAACACTGCATTAAACTTCCTGAGATTTATTATTCTTGCACCGACCTCTCATAAGATGTATCATTATGACACACTATACTCATTTGTTATTCTAAACGATATATAAAAAAGAGGAGGTCAATGCATTTTTCAAACTAGAAGGGAAGTTAGTGTAATTATGGCAAATCTCATGGGAGGTTTGTGCAACTTTTCCCTATTATTTTAAAAATGGATAATGTTTTACCGCTTGAAATGTTTTTTTGTTACACACGATTAGTTGAACTCGCCGGATGATGTCTCTATGCCCCCGAGTGTTCTGACGAGGGCAAGGTGTGCTCTTGCGATCGCCAAGCAGGTGAGCGTTGTTTTCGAGGATTCTGATGAGGTTGCGTTGAACCACCTTGTGGCTCACATTAGGTCGAGCAAGTCTTCGTAGTGTGGTCTTTTGTGCTGGGTTGGTTTTGTGGGGTTCTTGTCTTTCTGGCGCTTTTTGGGTAGGCTCACGGGGTGTTTTTTGGTTTAGGTTTGAGCTGACTTTTTGGGTTTCCTCTTGCTGTTGTGTATAAGGAGCTGCTTTTTATTTGGGGTTCTATTTTGCCCTTTTTGGTTTGTATTTTTGGCTCCCCTTTTCCTTTTGTTGAGATTAACTAGCTGACCTTGTACTTGTTATATTATATATATATATATATATATATATATATATAGATGATGTATCTAATGAGAAAACTCTTCTTATATGAGAAAGATGAGAATAAATCGTGACCGTTAGATCTAACAATAAGTGGTTATGATTAAAAGAAATAAGTGATCACATGACCACTTAAAAATGTCATGTGACTTTTTAAACAAGTCACATGACTTAATGTTTTAATCATGACCACTCATTGTTAGATCTAACAGCCACGATTTATTCTCACCATTCTCATATAAGAAGAACTTTCTTACTAGATACATCATCTATATATATATATATATATCGTTGTGTTTTAAAAAAAAACTCGATGTATGAATAACTGGTGAGTATCCGGTGCAAAGTATGGTGCTTCAATAATTTAGATATTATATTTGAGTTGAAATATAGAATTTTTAATAAATGTTTGAAAATTTCTGTTCTAAAATTTATTCAAAAATTAATATTATTGATAGTGTTTAATGATCACTTATAAATATGTCAATTTATTTAATATTGATTATTTAAAGAATGTAAGCATTGATTGAATATAGAAAAAATATTGCTTATAGATATACTTGGTGTCTCTTTATAAAAGAGCACTTATTAAAGTTTAGAAATATTCATTATTCTTTTTCTTTTATACCTTTTATATTTATTAAATTTTCAATTGCAAAATTTTAAGTATCATCCACTAATAAATCTCTTTAATGATAGCAATTAAAGAGATAATGAGATACAATTAATACAATGATTAAAGAGTAAAATAAAGGTAAAAGTGAAAAGTTGTATAAATTTTTTAAAAACCAATACATTAATCAACCTCATTAATTACAACTAGTATTATACCCGTACAATGCACGGGGAAGTATGTTACGCGTTGCGCGCACGTACATTAATATAACAACTTTTTAATTAAATGATATTTATTTTAAAATATTAAATGCAATTAAATAAAAGAATAACTTAAGAGGTTGAAGTTTTAACTCTTGTGATATTTTTTAACCAAAGAATTAAGATAGCAATTTGAAAGGTTAATTTTTTAATTTTGTTAAATTAAAAGTATTTGATAATAATTAAAAGATTAAATATAAATAACTAATAATAAATCATAAAATTAGCTTAACTACTTATACTAAATAAATATCAATTATGGTAAAAAAACTTTATTTATTAATATTAATTTTCAGAAATGAGAAATTTAATTTAACTTTTGTATTATTAATTTTTAAGGAAATATATGAACAAAAAATATGCATTTAATAAAATGTTAAGTAAATTTTATATTTTTATGTAGATAAAATTTTTTTTTGGGTAAGCAAAAACATTATTAAAGAACAACTTGAGACCAAAAGCCTCAAGAAGAGAGAAACAAACAATCAAAACACAAAAAAAAAACCAAAATAGTAGAAGATCTGCAAACAAACTAAAAATGTGCAAATATATATATATATATATATATATATATATATATATAGAGTAAACATGTATTATAGGCTTATTTTATAGACATGCATTATATGTTTGTTATGTAAACATGCATTATATGCTTGTTGAATACAAAAAATTAGACTCTATAGAATAATATAGAAGTGTCTAAAAATATTTTGAATTTCTATTTATAAGTAAAACGGTGTCTCGAGGTGTATGAACTATTTAGTGGTTTGTAAATCACTAGTGAGTAGTCCGTGCAATGCACGTGTATTTTTAATATTTAATTTGCAACATTTTTTTAGTTGATGTTATAAAGCTAATAAATATATGTCATATGTCAACATTTTTAAATATTCGTTAGATCACATGATATATCGAATTAAATAAATCCCTCAATTGATAAAACCAAAGTAGACGCAATAAATAATATTAAAATTGTTCATGTAAAGTTTATGTCATACCAAAACCAAACAATGTAATTAAGTTTTGATAACAGAAATAGAAAAACATCCAAAAAATACTTATGTAGCAATAGTCTCAACACAATGAAGATCTTATTTCACTTTTCTATCTTGACACGTTTTAACTCTATCAAATCGCAACAATTTACGGATGGAATTTTGAATTGTCTTTCAAATTGCAACAATTAAGGGTAGAGGTTTGAATTGCAAGATTAATAGTGATTTTGGCTATTAAGGGAAGAGATTTTGAATTGCAGGATAAGAGTGATTTTAGAAAGAGGCTGGGAGCGATTACTTTAGTACTTGATATGGAGTTGTCTTTCAAATTACAACAATCAAGGGAAAGTATTTTGAATTGCAGATTAATAGCGATTTTGGCAATTAAGCGAAGAGATTTTGATTTGACAAAGTGACACGTGTTAACATATGAGGGAGTCTTTTTTTTCAAGAGTGCCTGAGGTTTAAGATTGAGGACTCAACTTTAGTAGATACAGTGTGGATTGCTACAAATAAATGGTATAACTAATAAAGAGTTGATCTTCTTTCCATATATATACAAAAAAATAAAGAGTTAATCATTTTTAAATATAAAATGAAATTATATCAATTTAAAAACTTTTAAATCATTCTTATGAGTGATACGTGTCAACATATGAAAGAGTCTTTTTTTCAAGAGTTGCTGAGGTATGAGATAGATGACTCACAATTAATAGATGCAGTAGTAGATTTTTGAGCCATAATGTTGTTTGTGGCTAAAGTTCTTATATGCAAGATAGGCTAAGAGCATGTCTTATATTTATAGCACAAGGGAAAAGAAGGAAAACAATTTAAGTGCTTGAAGGTTCACTTGGAAAGTTAGGACTTGGAGTCTCTAACTCTCTGTTACAAACTGGCCTGAAAAAAATGTAAGTGGCAAATGTGAATCACTCATCTTTGTGGCCGGCCTTCATATTTTTAGGCAATGTTCTCGTGAAAAGAAGGGCTTTACCATATCAAAGTCCTACTAGTTGGTGAGGGTAATCATGGTGTCCCAACAATCAAAATCTAAAAAACATGAGTTGTCCGTGAATAACTTAAATATGCGTAAAATCATCCTAACTTTGTGTGATCTTGTAATATTTGACACGTGTCATGAGATGAAATTTCTTAAACCACATGTCAAAATATTACTGAACTATTTAAGTATGAGTGATTTTACCCCCATATTTACTTATAGTGGTTTAGACAAATCCAAAAAATACAATAAAAAAAGAAAAATGAGAAACTATTCTACACTTAGATTAATATTATTTAGGCAAATTGCATTGACCTGATCCCTTGATGTTTATCATTATTGCACTAACTTTTCCTATATTATTTAATAATGTGCTGGCCAGTCATACTTTATTTAGAACACTGCAATAAACTTCCTGAGATTTATTATTATTGCACCGACCTCCCATAAGATGTATCATTATGACACACTATACTCATTTGTTATTCTAAACGACATATAAAAAAGAGGAGGTCAATGCATTTTTCAAACCAGAAGGGAAGTTAGTGTAATTATGGCAAATCTCATGGGAGGTTTGTGCAACTTTTCCCTATTATTTTAAAAATGGATAATGTTTTACCACTTGAAATGTTTTTTTTGTTACACACGATTAGTTGAACTCGCCGGATGATGTCTCTATGCCCCCGGGTGTTCTGACGAGGGCAAGGCGTGCTCTTGCGATCGCCAAGCAGGTGAGCGTTGTTTTCGAGGATTCTGATGAGGTTGCGTTGAACCACCTTGTGGCTCACATTAGGTCGAGCAAGTCTTCGTAGTGTGGTCTTTTGTGCTGGGTTGGTTTTGTGGGGTTCTTGTCTTTCTGGCGCTTTTTGGGTAGGCTCACGGGGTGTTTTTTGGTTTAGGTTTGAGCTGACTTTTTGGGTTTCCTCTTGCTGTTGTGTATAAGGAGCTGCTTTTTATTTGGGGTTCTATTTTGCCCTTTTTGGTTTGTATTTTTGGCTCCCCTTTTCCTTTTGTTGAGATTAACTAGTTGACCTTGTACTTGTTATATTATATATATATATATATATATATATATATATATATATATATATATATATATATATATATATATATATAGATGATGTATCTAATGAGAAAACTCTTCTTATATGAGAAAGATGAGAATAAATCGTGACCGTTAGATCTAACAATAAGTGGTTATGATTAAAAGAAATAAGTGATCACATGACCACTTAAAAATGTCATGTGACTTTTTAAACAAGTCACGTGACTTTTTTCTTTTAATCATGACCACTCATTGTTAGATCTAACAGCCACGACTTATTCTCACCATTCTCATATAAGAAGAGTTTTCTCACTAGATACATCCTATATATATATATATACGTATCTAGTGAGAAAACTCTTCTTATATGAGAATGGTGAGAATAAATCGTGACCGTTAGATCTAACAATAAGTGGTTATGATTAAAAGAAATAAGTGATCACATGACCACTTAAAAATGTCATGTGACTTTTTAAACAAGTCACATGACTTAATGTTTTAATCATGACCACTCATTGTTAGATCTAACAGTCACGATTTATTCTCACCATTCTCATATAAGAAGACCTTTCTTACTAGATACATAAATTATATTTGAGTTGAAATATAGAATTTTTAATAAATGTTTGAAAATTTCTGTTCTAAAATTTATTCAAAAATTAATATTATTGATAGTGTTTAATGATCTCTTATAAATATGTCAATTTATTTAATATTGATTATTTAAAGAATGTAAGCATTGATTGAATATAGAAAAAATATTGCCCCGATTCTAATTATAAGACCTTTAAGAGATATATTTGGTGTCTCTTTATAAAAGAGCCCTTATTAAAGTTTAGAAATATTTATTATTCTTTTTCTTTTATACCTTTTATATTTATTAAATTTTCAATTGCAAAATTTTAAGTATCATCCACTTATAAATCTCTTTAATGATAGCAATTAAAGAGATAATGAGATACAATTAATACAATGATTAAAGAGTAAAATAAAGGTAAATGTGAAAAGTTGTATAAATTTTTTAAAAACCAATACATTAATCAACCTCATTAATTACAACTAGTATTATACCCGTGCAATGCAGAGGGAAATATGTTATATATGATATGGTATGCGCGTTGCGCGCACGTACATTAATATAACAACTTTTTAATTAAATGATATTTATTTTAAAATATTAAATGCAATTAAATAAAAGAATAACTTAAGAGGTTGAAGTTTTAACTCTTGTGATATTTTTTAACCAAAGAATTAAGATAGCAATTTGAAAGGTTAATTTTTTAATTTTGTTAAATTAAAAGTATTTGATAATAATTAAAAGATTAAATATAAATAACTAATAATAAATCATAAAATTAGCTTAACTACTTATACTAAATAAATATCAATTATGGTAAAAAAACTTAATTTATTAATATTAATTTTCAGAAATGAGAAATTTAATTTAACTTTTGTATTATTAATTTTTAAGGAAATATATGCACAAAAAATATGCATTTAATAAAATGTTAAGTAAATTTTATATTTTTATGTAGATAAAAAATAAATTTGGGTAAGCAAAAACATTATTAAAGAACAACTTGAGACCAAAAGCCTCAAGAAGTGAGAAACAAACACTTAAAACACAAAAAAAAAAAGAAAACCAAAACAGTAAAAGATCTGCAAACAAACTAAAAATGTGCAAATATATATATATATATATATATATATATATATATATATATATATATATATGGGCGTTTGTTACGCGGCATGGAATCAGATTCCCGAAAATGCTAAGGTCGAGAGTGGACATTCCCACGTTTGTTACGAGGTTAATAATTCACATTCCCGGGTATCAATCATTCCCAGGAATGGAATAACCGCTAACATTCTCCTCATTTCATTCCCATTAATTGGGTTGGGAATGCAAGATTCCTATGGGAAATGAGTTATTTTAAATATAACTTTTCACTTTCTTCACAATCTCTCATATTTTTCTATTTTTAAAATTTAAAATTAAATTAATTTAAGCACATTCCTTGGAATACTAAAAACTTACCAAACATATGTAAATAACTTACCCAGGAATAAGATTCCCAGTAATTTCATTTCTTAAAATGTTACTCCCGGGATTGTAATCTCTAACCATGAAACAAACTCCCCCATGTAGTAAACATGTATTATAGGCTTATTTTATACACATGCATTATATGTTTGTTATGTAAACATGCATTATATGCTTGTTGAATTTAAAGTAGACTCTATAGAATAATATAGAAGTGTCTAAAATTATTTTGAATTTCTATTTATAAGTAAAAAAGTGTCCCGAGGTGTATGAACTATTTAGTGGTTTGTAAATCACTAGTGAGTAGTCCGTGCAATGCACGTGTATTTTTAATATTTAATTTGCAACTTTTTTTAAGTTGATGTTATAAAGCTAACAAAAATATGTCATATGTCAACATTTTTATATATTCGTAAGATCACATGATATATCAAAGTAAATAAATCTCTCAATTGATAAAACCAAAGTAGACGCAATAAATAATATTAAAATTGTTCATGTAAAGTTTATGTCATACCAAAACCAAACAATGTAATTAAGTTTTGATAACAGAAATAGAAAAACATCCATAAAATACTTATGTAGCAATAGTCTCAACACAATGAAGATCTTATTTCACTTTTCTATCTTGACACGTTTTAACTCTATCAAATCGCAACAATTTAGGGATGAAATTTTGAATTGTCTTTCAAATTGCAACAATTAAGGGTAGAGGTTTGAATTGCAAGATTAATAGTGATTTTGGCTATTAAGGGAAGAGATTTTGAATTGCAGGATAAGAGTGATTTTAGCAAGAGGCTGGGAGCGATAACTTTGGTACTTGATGTGGAGTTGTCTTTCAAATTACAACAATCAAGGGAAGGGATTTTGAATTGCAGATTAATAGCGATTTTGGCAATTAAGGGAAGAGATTTTGATTTGACAAAGTGACACGTGTTAACATATGAGGAAGTCTTTTTTTTCAAGAGTGCCTAAGGTTTAAGATTGATGACTCAACTTTAGTAGATACAGTGCGGATTGCTACAAATAAATGGTATAACTAATAAAGAGTTGATCTTATTTCCATATATATACAAAAAAATAAAGAGTTAATCATTTTTAAATATAAAATGAAATTATATCAATTTAAAAACTTTTAAATCATTCTTATGAGTGACACGTGTCAACATATGAAAGTGTTTTTTTTTCAAAAGTTGCTGAGGTTTGAGATTGAGGACTCACAATTAATAGATACAGTAGGAGATATTTTTAATAAACATAATTGTAGGAAAATGACCTTATAATTAGGACTAGAGGCAGAGAGAGAGAGTATTTAAAAAGTTATTAACGCTAATAATTTTGACTGGCTAAATGAAAAAATAGAGATATTGTTTCATTGACTAGGTCAACACCCTCATTTTTCTCGAGAATGTCAGGGGTTCTGATTAGGTAATCTCCAATATTAATCTCTGGTCGAAAATTATTATTTTTTATTTCAAAGGCTTTCTTGTTTCGAGTTTCCCCGTGCAATAACCTATTCTCCATTTTCATCGCTGGAAAGAAGAAATCAAACTTTTTGTCATTTTGACGTACTCTTTTGCCCGAGCTTGGAATTTTGTTAAACTGATTAGAGGCATCCTAATCAATGAACGAAGTTCCCTGCAACACAGCGCCAATCACCGATTCGAGGATCTCCTTCGTTCCTAATCCTGGGATTACAACCACTTCTATATGAAATCGGCCAGGGACGAAAATGACTTAGATACTCATCTTTCCGCTACCTCAAGTTTTCACTGAGACGCCCATTTCCAAATGAACGTTTTCACATGGGAAACTCCAGCCAATCCCGCTCGAGAAATTTCCGTATAAAAAAGTTGAGAGATCCCCTCCCAATCCCCATCTAAAGATGTTTTGGGGGATTTGAACCAACATAATGCATTTCCCTTTAAAATGGACATAAAGCCTCTACAAGCTAGCACGTTTGCGTCGTCGACGTCTAGGATTTTCTTAGCTTCCATGTGTGTGGTGAAGGCATTCACGTGCTCCACTAGACTTGTCTTACTAGGAAATGAATCTACATACATTAATTTGCTTGAGCAAACCTAATGGCAGGTTCAAAGCCCGAATTTCATCACTGAAAGGGGCATAAATGGCACCGACCAACCCTTGTGGACAGGAGGAGTAAACTATCGCCTTGAAACTTCTTGGTTCAGCTTGGTTGTATTGTGCTTCATTGCGATGAGAATCGGACACATGACTATTGATTCTTGGATGTTTTGTCCTAACTGACGGGGCCAAATGTTTTTCCTGAATAAAGATTGATCGAATCTCTTCATTTCAAGTGCTGGTGTGCAGCCTTGAAAGGCTTCTCTGGCACGACGAAATTGTGTTGACACGGCGGGGTTACCTGCAAAATGTACTTCGACGCTTAAGTCAGTGTGATTGAAAAGAGAGAATCTCAGAGTCCGAGAAGAACTAAAAGTTTGCATAATGAGTCATGCTCAAGTTAATGAACGACTAAACATGTATTTGTAGCCTCGATGACCGTCAAATTACTGACTAGAGATCTTTAGGAAACCTTGTGGAAAGTCTTTCAAGAAAATAATTACTTCTGGGTAACCTTGCAATAGTGTGTCAGAATGATCCACTGGATCGTTGCTGTTAATGAATTGTCTTAACTAAGTTATCTTGTCCACTAATATGTTACTCGCTTGGTTGCAAGACTTTTGGGTTGCCTATGTCTTGTGGCATTTTAAGCCCATGGGAACATTAATTAATTTGAAGTTTTTATATAGAGCTTGATATAAGACCCATGGCGAGAGTACGAGTGCTACCTCCATTTTAAAAGTTGGGTATTAATAGCAGCAACACACAATGGGTTTTAGCGTGGTCAAAGCTCGAAGAAGCAGCACAGGCAACAACAATAAAACAGCCCGGTCGCCAACACGCCGCAACACATGCGCAAACCCACCGTTCATGACATCACCCACACGTGAACTGTTATTAACCTTTAATTTCCCCTTCCTTCACCTTTACTTCACCTTGTCATAAATCATAATACATAGCCCCACGTTCTCACGTGTGCCTGGTACCTTTTAATTTATATTCGGGTATCATGAGACTAATCCCTAAACTCTAAAATAACATTAAGTTAATAGGTCTCTTGCAAGAAATCATTCTCCACGAACCATACTGGATTGAATCTCAACATCAAACGTTTGACTAAATATTTAAGGAGCTCGACTATTTACCAACTTTTGTGACAATGTTTTTATTGATTACTAATGAGACGGGAATGTGTCCTACTCTGCTTTCCAGCTCTTCGTTTCTTGTTACTATAATTTTGCTAATATTTTATGGGTGTCACGCTCCGAATCTACCACATTATTGACTTTGTGTTTGACAACTTTGGTTTTGCAATCCCGATGAACCCATAACTTATAGTACTACTAATTGGTACATTACTTAATACGACTATTTATTATCCCTTCCATACTTTGCGCCATTACCATGGGACCTATGTTTGGTTTCAATTTTTTAATTCGGGTTAGGAAAAATTCCATGCTTGGAACCTTGTATGAACCATGTTTGTCACTTGTTCCATGTTGCTTCATGCCATTGTTCTCCATGTGGCAAAATTTTACTTGCTTGCTATCGTGTCTCGTGATCTGTGATAACTGTCAACATTTGAATATCTCTGACACTTGACTCACTGCTGATGATGTCAACTACACCTATGTTTCTTCCTGTGAATCTGTGATTAGACTTTCAACCTAACTTTTTATTTTTTTCTTTTCCTGTTCGCTTTTACGGGTCAAGCAAGAAAAGATTGTTCAGGTGTGCATCTGCATTCACAAAACCGTGTTTCTTGAATGGAAACTTGTTCACAATTATTCTTGCTCGTTGCATTTTCCTAACATTCAAAATAGAACAAAGAGCCCCGTTGTTGATTTTGTTGACATTGAGCTGATTTTAATCGGTGATGAGGTAAATGACTTCGTTGGCATTTTTCTAGCTCATTGATTTTGTTGCATTTAATGCAAGAGCATAAAGTGGGAGCAAGAAGACAAAGGTAAAAATACACAAGACAAAGCCGTTTTCACTACATACAAACCTTCTCAAAGACAAAAAACAAAACTTGGAAAGAGAAATCATTTAGTCAAGGTGAAGATGATGGTAGTTAAAAGAGAAGGAAAAACACGAGTTGTGATCACTCCATTAAAAATTTCAAAATCCAAACATCCCCCTTTGAGATAGAAGAGAAACATTCATTCATCTGCAGAGTTTGATTGGTTCCAGGAGAAGGTAAAGGTATGAATGGGAATAGAGGACTTCATGAACCAGCTATACAATTGAAAGAATTGTTTAATCTCCTCTACTACACTACACTCCTACATTGTCGCAGCTAGAATCCATTAGAATAGTGATTCTCCTTGCAGTTCTTGTGAAGTGCATCAAAGAGGTAAACATGTCAAGCTTCTAGGATGAACTGCATTTTGCAATTCAAGAGGGTAGTGATTGTGATTCCTGCTAGAACGGTTCATCTCCAATGTGTTTGACTGCTCCTGTTAATCGCGGTAGAACACATAACTTAGCATCTGTGCAATTTGTCATAAGATCCATGTAATGAGAGGTCAATCATCAATTCTCTGACCAAAATCTTCTGATTCCATAAAAGTTTCAGTGACCTCCTCCAAATCTGCTACTCAGTGGAAATTTTTTGGCCAAAAAGCACAAGCTGGGGTCTCTTCTCATCATCCTGTTTCTTTGAAGAATTGGTAGAACTTGCCATGGACAGTAAGCAAGAGACATTCTCACTCATGCCATGCTTTTGCAGTATTAGGCTGTTGGAGACACTTGGTGGAGTAGCAGCGTGATTGAGCGGCCGGAAACCGGCCGGAAATAGACCTGAGTGAACTTTATTGAGGTGGTGATCTGATAAGGTTAGACCGTAATGAGCATGCCTGGCTCCCTGCATGCCAGCAGGAGTACTTTCGGGTAGACAACCAAATGGGCTGCGGGGACCTAAAGGAAATGTTGGCACAGGAATCTGGCCATCAAAGGGGAAATCGGGGTGTTGAGACAATCTCATCTTCTTCCGCGCCGGTGAGAAAGGGGAAAGGTTTATGGGAGGAATGTTTGCTACCAATTCAACCAACCATGGGCTCACCCTTCTCACATTTTGAAGTAAATCTGGCTCATCCCATGTAACCTACCAAGATAACTTCAGAAAATTAGTCAAGTTCACAAAGAATAGAGAAATGAACAGCTTCAATGCATTTCTAGGCAAGCTCAAAACATTATTATCAAATAGAACCTGGTCTTATAAGCATTCAAACAATAAACAGTTGCAAAATAGAAGCACATTCTTAAGTAGACATACGAGCAACATGATGGAATTCATAATATTGTATTCCCCAGAAGTAAATTTAAACAGCAATTAGTAACTACAGCTTTTAATATTCTCTGAATTCTAATATTACTGAGTGATATGTGCCAATGCCATCACATTTTATCATCAGCTAGCAACTCTATATGCACCAAATTTGCAAAGCTGAAGGATACAAAATAAAAAGACATCAAAACATTCACATTAAATTCCCTTAATAGCTAAGCACATTGTTGATGATAAGCCATTTCAAGCTAAAGTAAAACAAAAAATAAATAGCAACAATACACTAATGGGGAAACAAATTCAGGGAGTTTCATGATTAAAGCACAATTCACCATATTGCAGCACTATGCAATGTTCTGTTTGAGTTCAAATCAATAAAATTCAATAAATCTGATGTTACCTGGAGAAGCCTCCAAGGTGAGTTAGGCCACAATAATGGATCAGCAACCTGAACTGAAGACACAATTCCCATAAACCAACTTATCCGCGACGAGTCCTCAGTTTCAAAGGGCATCTTGAACCTCATCCCAGAACACCATCTAATCTGCAATGCTGATTCAACCAAGGAGGCCTTCACACAAAACTCTGGAGTACTTCCCCTAGGGTAGTAAACAACCTCAAAAGGTTCCTTATTGGCAGCAAGATTTGCAGCTTCAATAACCGCTTCAGCCCTCACTTTCACCCTCCCGATCATATTTTCACTATTAGGGTTCAACACATTGCTGTTAAAATTTCTCAAAATTCTATTACCATAAGGATCTTCAGGATTCCACCCTGAGGAACCCTCAGGTCCACCACCAATAGCACCCTTTTTCGCTCTTCGAATTCCGACACAGAGATCCCCATTCTCTGCTCTGAGAAACACAATGGAATCCCCTGCAACAAGCTTCTTGTGATTCACAAAGCTACTCCACCCGGTAGTCAGCAAATGCCGCCTCGGCGTGCCCCGGTAAATATGCCTGAATTTCCACGTTTCGCCGTGAACATCCTTCACAAGAATGTTCTGAACAGGAGGGTCTGCTGAAAAATCCAAACGAGGGAAAATTGTCTCCGCACAGTACCTAGGAACAGAAAACCCTCCACCATTGTTAGCATCAGATTGGGTCAATGTCTTTGCAAATGAAAGGGGCTTTTCCTGAGCTTCACACCCATTGATCCCATTTCCACCTCCAACAGCATCAATGTCACAACCAACATCATTTCCATTCAATGGAACAAGCCTGAGTTTTGCATAAACCTCATCTGTTTCAGGATCAGCCATGTATTTGATAGAATCCACCCTGCATGGAACCAAAGGTGGAACCTTTGGGCAATTTCTGAAGTTAACAGGCTCACATGCATGTTCAGCATGACCCTGAGGGAAGTAATAGACCTTAGTGTTCACCCTTGGCATCTGCACCATTCCACCTGCACAAGCATGCCATAACTGAGGATCCAAACACCTATCCACCTCCTCTGATTTCTCCTTTGAGTCTATGAAAGTAATCATCTTTAGCAATTGTCACTGCAAAATTGCTGAAACTGTATTAGATTACCAAATTAAGTATAGTATTGATGACTATGAATGATGGGGTGCAGAAAAAAACATTCACTTTTTTATCTTCCCTGAATTAAAACATCAGTGAAGTTGTATTTTATGAGTTTCGTACCTGAAAAAGGATCAGAACAACCTCTGGAACCAGAAGAAAATTACCCAATTACCCAAAGCTTCTTTCGGTCCTAATTTTGCTGACTGTCTAATTCAGACTTGAGATGTTACTTTCTTTGTTTGTTTTTCTTTCTGCAATTAATTCCTTTGTTACCAGAGGTTTGACACTAGAAAGCCCCAATGTCTTGGACAATTGGAGATTCAAAGGAAGGAGGGCCACTTTTTTTCAAAATTTGAAATTTCATGGAAATAGTTCAAACAGAGAAATTGGTAAGACAGTGATAAAGTTACAACTGAATCATTGCAAAAAGCTGAACCTGTTAAAAAACACAGTTGAAGATCCAGGCGACTACAGTCTCAGAGGTTGTCCTGTCTCTGGTAAGAAAGATTAAAAAAATAGGAGAAAAGAGGATGCAACAAAAAAAATGCAGAAAAAAAAGGAAAATCTATAACTGACTACACAAGACTCTCTGCAACAAGATCTTCTCCAAGCTCCAAAATTTAAGCAAAACGTTTTGACCCAACAAAAAAGAATTTAGAAAATATTGAATCTTTGGTGTTGAATATTCAAAGATGATGGAAGCACAGATAAGAGAGCAAAGGCAGGAACAGTGTTTGCAGAGCAGAGAAAGGGGTTTTGTTTTTTTGGGTCGTGGATGAATGATGATGCAATGCAATGGAAGAGTCCAAAAGCACACACGCACGATGACACAACAAACAGAAATGAAGGACTTTGTTTACCAACAAAAATATCAGAAGGATAGGGAGGAGTAGTTATATAGTGCGGGACTGTTTGCTTTTTTTGCCTTTTAATTATTTCTTTGTCAAATATGTATGAGTAACTTATGAATTTGCATAAACCCTACATGGTATTTTAGGCTTATAAAAATAGCGTCAAACAATTAAAATAACAAATCACGATTATGAATGCTCTAAAGGAATTTTGTATTAGATTTTCTTTGGTTAAAAAAAATAATCTAATACAAATTTCCTTTAAGTTGAATGTGTTTTTTCACACTTTTTTCTTGAATTTATCAATTTTTTTCTTTATCCTTTGCATGGAGCGGTTAACTATTCAAATTTAGAAGCTAGTTGAAGAGGGCGATTGGCTTCTCATTTCGGATTACCATGAAGGTATTGGTATCTTACATCTATTTTGCATACAATGTGTTTTTATTTTACCAAACTAATTAGAGTCAAATGCAATTAATGTCTCACAAGTTAAGGGATTTTTGTACAACTTCTAGGATGAGAGTGAACCTTGAGGAATCAAGAAAGTTTTGTTCAAAATTATTGACCATAATAGACAACAAGAACTTTATGATATTCTTGGCATTAGCAAAGCTAGTAATTTGGGCAAATACCTTTAGTTACCTATCCTTAAGGGTCATGCAACAAGCAAAAATTTTGCGCCTATTATTGATAAAGTCACAACTCGATTAACGTCTAATGGAAATAGAGAGAGAGAGAGAGAGAGAGAGAGAGAGAGAGAGAGAGAGAGAGAGAGAAACTGATTATGTTATTTCCCAACGGAATGAATGTGACTACATGTATACTTATAGTCAGGGTGAGGCTCATAACTGAGCCCACCACAAAACTAGCTACTATATAATATTACTTAGCTTTTAAGTTGTACTAGACTACTACTATACTCTATTACCCCTCCCCCACCCCCCCTTCAAGCTCATATGGGATGGCAACAGATTATGAGCTTGCTTCTGAATTCAAGAAATTTTGTTGTAGGAAGATGTTTTATTAATGCATCAACAATTTGGTAGTCAGCTGGAATATGCTGAACCAAGAATTGTTTGCCTATAACCTTTTCCCGAACAAAAATATATCCAGTTCTACCTGTTTGGTGCGGGCATGGAGGGTAGGATTATGAGCTATGGACACTGTGGACAGGTTGTCACAGTAGAGGATTGGAGTTGCTTCTGTCACTGAAAGCTCCTGAAGCAGTGATTGAACCCAAAGAACTTCAGAAGCCAGTTGTGCCAAGCTTTGATACTCTGCCTCTGTATTGCTTCTAGCAGTAACATGCTGTTTCTTGGCCCACCAGGAAATTAGATTTGGCCCTAGAAAAAAATATGCCCCTAACACTGACCTTTTATCATCTACATCAGTAGCCCAATCTGCATCTAAGACCCTTTGAGTTTCAGGGGCAGATTAGTTGATGGTTTCAATAATATGCCAAGATGTAGAGTACCCTTAAGATACCTGAGAATTCTCTTGACAGCTGTCCAATGAGTTTCAAGAGGGTGGGCCACAAACCAACACACTTTGTTGACTAGGAAACTCAACTCTGGCCTGGTTATGGTGAGATACTGCAGGCCCCCCACAATGAATATGTATAGAGTGGGGTCAGTGAGTAGAATGCCCTGATGTTTGGATAGCCTGGAAGTACTCACCATAGGTATAGAAAGTGGCTTACATTTTGTTAGATTTGTCTTATCCAATAAGTCTCTGATATATTTCTGCTGTGTGAGAAGCAATGCTCCTTCTGGTAGATGCTTGACTTCAATGCCCAAAAAATAGTTCAACTGGCCAAGCTGCTTGAGAGAAAAAGTTGAGTCTAACTTGTCTATGAATTGTTGAACCAAAGTTGGATGGTTTCCAATAAGGATAATGACATCCACATAGATGAGTATGTAAACAATAAGCACCTAGAAGGAGGAGCTAAGCGGACATAACTTCTGTTTTTCATAAAAGTCATGTTTTAATTGGAAAAGAGAGGAGAACTTAGGCATACTCTTGGAGAACTCGTGAGAGGCAAGGAGAGAAGCTGATATTAGGCTTCTTGGACCATCCAACGAGCTGGGAACACTTCGAGGACGCCAGGGATCATAACCACCATCTGTGTTTTCTTCTTGTAAGCTTTAAAGAATCCATGGAAATGAATTGCGTAGATCTTTTTGTTGGGATTTGATGTAGCCTATAAATATGATGTATTATTCTTGATTTCTATATGATAATATAGTTTCCATACATGATTAAATGGTTTTCTCAATGCTATTATGTTTTAGTTTGCTCACCTAGAACATATTACTTGATTTGATGTAAAAGCGGAAGCTATAACATTTACAATCTCACATAGGGTTAATCATCTAATAAACCTAATGCCTATGAATGAAATTAGATTATGTTAGTCACTAAAAAACCGGAGCTTAAATATAAATTAGCTTTGTTATTCATGTGAGGAATCCATGTTTAGGAAAGTGAGTTATAGATATCCACTCATTTAAGGAATCAATGAAGTAAGGTATAAAGGGCATTAGCAAAGCAATATAGGAATAATAGATAGGAATGAATGTGCATATAGGATTATGGGATTCTAAGTATTTAAACAGTGAACTCCAATTCCAACTGTTTTCTCATCTTGATATCCAGTTCATTATATCTTGCTTTGTTTTCTTTGCGTATGCATTTGATTACCAAAAAAAACAATAAAGCCTTTCAAAAACTCTCATTGCTTGAGTGATTCAACTAGAGAACAATATTTTATTTTGAAATTCCTTATGGATACTATAAAACCCGATATTATACTATGATTGAATCTTGAAAGGATTTTAAAGTAGTAAGTGTAGGAAAAAATTTCTTACATCACTAAAAAATATTAATTTCATACAATTATAATTAAAATTTCTCATAATTTCAAACACGACACTTTTGGTTGACTTTTGAAAAACATTAAGATTACTTCGTATGCATTGTATTTACCAACTATTTAACTATCAGAGTACACAAGCTTATCAAGCAATTAAAATATAACTATATACATATTGTCACAAAAAGGAAGAGCAAGATATAGCCTACTCATACAAGTCATGCCAAGATCCAAGGGCAAGTAAGTAATATCCATAAAGTCATCCAAAGTCAGAAAATATCATCAGAGTCACAAAATATCAGAAAATAAACTAAAATTGTCATCATAGAGATCAGGCTGAACTACTCCCACGCTCAGTCACCTCATTAGCCTCTCCATCTTCTCCAATAGCACTAGGTATATATCCCCTCAACAGTGATGGGCACCCTAACAACCATGCATCACCACCAATACCCTTTCTAGAAGTAGTCATAAATCTAGGGCCACTCCTCATTGGTGCCTAGGATAAATGGGATGGATCAGCTGCGGGTGCAGTGTCAAGTATATCAGCAGGAGGTGCAAGTGGAGGTGGTATCTGGTAATCTGGATAACAAGGATCGATAGCATGTGGATGCAAGTAAACAAAGAAAGACCTAGGTAAAGCGACTAGTTAAGCTGAGGTGAGATTTTCTTTACGTGAAGACACGACTACTTTTGATTATGTGAAATATGCTAATCCTTCTCCGGTTAAGGAAAACATATGAAGGAACAACTTATTGGATTATGAGGAGAAGAAGCCACTTATTGGAATTATAAGGCAAAAGCGTTTAAAAGAATGAAGGCAATTAACAAGGAGCCTCAAAGCATAAAAAGAAGAAAGGGGCCTTCAGTAGTTGAGGATAAAGGAAAAGAGAAGAACAAGGGTAAAATTTTGTCCCCTTATATCCCTCCACATCATCGTGATTGGAGAAGAAGTCCGACCCTTCTTAAATAAATGGAGGGGTCGGACTCATTGACTTAAAGCGAGTGCTTGATGAGAGCCAACCCATGCAAAAAAATATTGTTTTTAGTACTTTCAATTTTTTATGTTTTCTTTATGATATTAAATTGTGTGGGCTTTTTATTTCATTATGTAGGAAAAATAAATGAGTTAAGATGTATAATGTTTGGTAACCGGAAAATTATAGAAAAGGGTGACAGTCCAGATTGTTACCACAGTCCAGATTGTTATTATGCAAACAAAAAGAAAATCTTCACGTCAAAGCACAAACCTCTTGTGCTCCGCAGCCTAGGCGTGACTTGTCCGCGACAAGGTGAGTCTTCTCTGTCCAAGGTTTCAAATTTCAATTTATTTTACTATTTCCACTCTCCATCTTCTTCCTCTTAGACTTAGCTAGAGCTGTTAATTTAGGTTACAACTTGCGGGTCAGACCGGCCAACCCAACTCAGGTTTTGTTAAATTTCAGCTGGAAGAGACCCGTGGGTTAAGCAGACCAGCTTGCAGGTCAAATAGGCCAACCCGTAGGTCAGAGTTTTTTTAATGATTTTTTATAGCATTTGATGTGGATTTGTTAAACTATGTGAGACTTGGAGTTTGAAATTGAATTTAGATATGCACAAAGTGAATAGTGGAATATTATTATGATCTTGGATTGATGGATTTGACAAGTGCAAAATGTGTTAGTATAAGCCTCTTCGATTGTTAATTCAAATCTACCATTGATAAGAATTTTAAACATATTTCATGACATATGACACTGATAAGCACCTTTGCCTATGTGTTATTATCAATTTTTATATGTATTTTTTATAATTATTTTTTAATAACAATTTCAACATATTTTAATCCGATTTCTCTATTTTTCCAGTTTTTATTTATTTATTCCACCCAACCTACGAGCCGGGCTGAGTTCATATTGTTTTGACTCATCAAAAAGAGTTGGTCTTGCCCAACCTATTTTCAACCCAACCCGTGATGGTTGTTAGCCTGGAATTTTTCCTAAGTCTTGGTTTGGTCGAAGGGTACGCTATGAGGTAATTTCGACCAAAATGAAAAGTGTTTAATAGAGGCTAATAAAACGATTTTCAGTATTCGACTAAGACGACATGCTAAGTCGAAGTCATATTGGAGACAAGGTCTTGAAATAGACAAGTGTTAAACTTGTGTTCGACTAAAGTATTAGTGTGCATGAAGTAGCATTTCAGTGGAGGTTATAGGAAGTTATCTAAACAGGACGCGTAGAAAACAAGAAGCAAACGCAGGACACGTGTCAAATTCAGAGGATTTGTCCGTTACAAGCAGTTGAAAATGTAGCCTATAAATAGAAGAAGATATGCACAGAATCAAGGTCTTTCGTCCCATTCGCAACACGTCCATAAGCGTTAATTCTCAACCCCTACGCCATAAGTCCAAGCAACCGTGACGCAGTGCAACAGGAACGAGTCAAACGTGAGTGACTGAGCGAGTTCGAATGACCAACCCTTTAAATTTCATGCAAAACTCTTTATGTTTTCCTGCACTTTACAATTCAATGCAGTTTTCGCTTTCTTTTTACTTTGCCTTTGAAGCACCTTTACTTTCAGTCTTTCTTTAAATTTGCTTATCCAATTTGCTCGAACCACTTTCGACGAATATCAGCTTCACCCATTTCGTTCTCACGATTCACGCACTAGGAATTTTCCACATCCCAGAGCCCGTAAGAGGATCAGAATCCAACCTCTTTATCAACATTTGAATTTTCTTGTGGTTTTACCTGGTTCTATTTGTTTACCAAAAATCAGAGTAAACAATGAGCCAGCCCATATAGGTGAGGCTAGCCCGTTATGACAGCTCTATCACACTCAACTTCATTGTTAAACCTCATGCACATTTATTTCTAGTTTACATAGGAAAAAAGCGAACCATTCAAATAATAACAAAAATAATTAATGAACATCACATTTTTTGCGACACTGACAACACTTGCAGTTTGTGGCCGGTGTCCTGAAATCTAGTGTCCCATGTTTGAATTGAAATAGAGTTACTGATGCAAATTCTTCACTTCTGAACTGGCTAGTTTCATATTTGATAAAGCTTGACAATAAATACTGTCAAAATTGATTATTTGTGCCCTTTGTTAGAGGTGTTACAGAAATGTTGAATAAATAGCCGAATATTGAAATTGTTTGCATAGAAAAATAAAAATAAAGCATCTAACTATTTCCATTTTTTTCTAGTAGAAATTCCAATTATATTTTTAGATTCTGAGTCCACCACCAATCTTTGGATTTTAGATATGAAAAAAACTTTTCGGTAATAGTAGTTATGGGTAATGGTAATATAAAGTACCAATCGTAACAAAAAAAAAAAAGTACCAATCAGGACTAATAATTAATTCTACAATATAGGTTGAGGGATGATATCTATTGCCAATAATAATAGTTATTAAGTAGCATATAGCATGGTCTAGTTCTACAAGTTGAAAAATTAAAACTAGTAGTATTTATGCCAAACATGGCGGCACTAATTTTTGCCTCTTTATAGGTCTGGTTGCAACAACAAAGAAAAGGGGTGTGATAATTATGCCAGATGCACAACCCCTTCAAGAATTACTAGCATAATTAGCACAATTTTTTTAATGTATTTAATTACTCTCGCAATTTTAAGTCGGGATTACTATGGCTGCAAAGCTCTCTCTTCCAAGATTTTAACACAGCTGCATAATTTGAATCAATTATCTGAATTTCTATATTAATCGACTCTTTTATGCTTGATTTTGTAAGAAATCACATATAGACTAAAAATATGACATAAAAAGTTTTATAAGGGTAGAGAAACCCTCAACTCTCAAGGTAGTTTTTATAGTTGAGTTAGGTCTCCCAAATTCTAATATGGTATTATAGTCTATCCTAGATCTGTTAGTTGGTAGAGAACTCCCGATTTGGGTGACCCCGTAGATATCCAGTCTACTTATTCCACGCTCCAGATGTCTAGCTTTGGGTGTAAGTGAGTGCGTTAGAAGCCGCACATTCGTTAAATATATGACATAGATAACCTTTATAAGGGTAGAGTAGTGGGTGTATTAGAAGTCCCACATTGACTAGAGATATGACATAGATAGTCTTTATAAAGGTAGAACAACATTTAACTCTCAAACTAATTTTTATGGTTGAGTTAAGCTTCCCAAATTATAATATAGTATCAGAATCTGTCTTAAATCCTCTTAGTGGAAACCACCTTTATAAAAACTAATCTATGCATATGCATATAGGGTAAAACAACTTTTCAACTCAGTTTTTATGGGAATTCTAGCATATTTCTCTTATTTTGACAAAAACAAAGGCTATGAACACACTTTAAGACTTTCTTCACACTAACAAGTGGCCGGTTTCCACTTAATCTTAAGTATATAAGGACTCTGTTCGTTGTGAGAATTAGTCATTCCATTATTTGGATGTCCTAATTTAAACAATATTGCATCAAGCTAAGACCTAAAAATAATTATTCAACCCGCAACAAAAATCTATGCCCACGCAAAACCTAGTGGGAAGAGACTTGCTGCTAAAACCAAACATAAACAAGATAATTGTAAGTAAGAAAGAGACTTGGTAACCACCGAAAAACAAAACAAAATAACGACATAAGATGCTTGGTAAGGTCCAGCCTGCACTGCCCAAAGAGAAATATTAGTGGTGGGGATAGGGGAGGGAGAGACATGATTTATAGTTATATATGTCATCTCATGGAAACTACACACCATATGCTTTGGCGCTGGCATCATTAATGAAGATGAACATTGAAAACACATGCATGGAGTAGACATCAAATTTAGGAAGTTGTTGTTCCTCTTTGGATTGAAAAAACATGCAAGACCAATTGCAATCAAGCACCCAGCCCACCAACACTAAATTGTGTTCAAGACTTGTCTGCAGATGATGTGAATACTTCTAGTTTCTACTATCAACTTTCAACCTCCGCGGGTCAATTCACTCAACTTAAATTAATTTGGAAATTTTTCATCTTTGAGCAATATGAGGCTTCTTTGTTCTTATCACCCATCCAGAACAAATTCTACACGTTTTTTTTTGCTTAGCTCGCTGTTGACTATTATATATGAATATGATCATAGTTATGGCCATATTTTCACTCTTGATGTTTCTCGGTAGTGCACGGTTTTAAAGGATTTTCGCAGGGTGGCGGTGAGATGTTGGTGGTACATGCAAAGACACTCTAACGCTTAAATCAGTACATTACTATAGAATTGTCATGTTACCACAGTTCCAGTCAGCCTGTTACCAAGGTTAAATCGTGATAACAGACGTCGAAGTAATAGATAAATTACTACGGTTCAAGGCGGAACCGTGGTAATACCATACCTTTGAAATACCTGGTTCTACGCTGAACCGTGGTAATAACAGGACTATGTTACTACGGTTGCAGGAGGAACCGTGGTAATTTGTGACTCTGTTACCACGGTTTCTCTGACAACCAGGGTAATAAGTTTGGTTTTTTTTTTTAACCTCTGTTACCTCGCTCAAGTTAGTATGTGAGCGTTTTGAGAGAAGCTCAAAGTTATAGAAGAACAATGAGATACAAAAATGAGTAATTCTTATGCAAATGAATGATCAAACTTGTATTTATAGGCATGGTAAGAGTCATACTTGAGGCGTTGAGTCATGATGAGGTCTTTACGTAAGGCTTACGAGATAATATTTGTGCTCATAAGCAACCTTACGATTGTCAAGTACGCATGCCGACTTCAATCGGCTTGACTTATTATTGGGCGAGATGAACCCGTTTCTGGCCATCTCGACTCGCCAACATGGAGCTAGCCCACTTAGTTGTAGATCCTTTGGGCCGCCTCGGGCGATATTAGGCTCAATAGCCTTTCAGGTTGACGGAATTAAGAGCCCCCAACTTGATATGTAATGCAATGCAAAGTCAAGATTTAACAAGTTTATTCTTTAGGAGATGTGGTACAAACATTATAAGATGAAATCATACTTGAAGTGCTCAAGAAACGCTAGCTTATTTTGAACTAGCTTCGGGCCGAGATAAAATTCACAAACTTTTTCTTGTTGCGGCTTGATTCTTTTTAAAACTTTTTGAACCTTTAAACGTCATGATTAATGAACAATCATATATTGTAGTTATGACATGATCGTGATGGCATATAATAAACTTGGAGTATTGTAGTTATGACCTTATCATATATTTTTTGAATTTCACATTTTTCTCTAAGTTTCGTACCTGTTCATATTCTATTTATTTTTCAATTTTTTTCTCTAAATTTGGAGTAAAAGGCATTCTCACATATTTCCTCCCCTTATCTCCTCTTTTGATAAATGATATTCTTATAATAGTATTTCTTCATTCAAACTTTTGTAATCACATTTAGAAATTCTGAGAGGTCCACTGAGAAACAACTTGGTCTTGAAGTTTAGTTGATTCTCCACTCGATGCTCATCAGTCCATTGAGCCCTAGGAATTGGTTCACCTACAACATTTTTAGGCACATAGTTACCAATCTCGACAATATCTCATAATTTATAATTTGTAGACTCATGGAAACTTTCACATGAAGATGTAAAACAAAGCTAGGTCACCATCTTTGGTGAAGGACTAAGCTAAATAATCCAAACTCTAAGTATAAAAACTACCTAAGAATAAAATCCATCATAAAAAACAAAACTTTAACTAAAGGAACCACGAAATAAGAGCTCAAGAGGTTACCTTATGCTCTAGCCAAGAGAGCTAGTGAGAATGGTGAAGAAAAATGGTGGCTTGGGGTGGTGGCCGAATGGGTTGTTTTGGGAGGAGAAATGAGTTTCTTTCTTTTTCATCTCAAGTTTCTCTCACTAAAATCAAGTGTAGAAAAAACAAATGAAGGCGGTGAATAATGAAGGGAGGGGCCGGCCAAACATAAGAGAGAAAGAGAAAATATCTCTTGATTTTTCTCTTTAAATTTAATGGTAAAATGAAGTGATTATGACCACCCAAAAATCGTAAAAGTGCATTTACTATAAGTAGAATACACTCTAATCCATACAAATTGACATCATGTCAATCACAATCAGCTTTCTGATCACTTGCGTCAGTCATTCGCTCATCTTGTACGTTGTTTCGTGAAAATATCTTGACGATCCTATCCGGCTACGGGTTCGACTTTGGCTCTAGGCGGCGAAAACATTTTTATTACATTTCTAAAATCCCTCAACATTCTGAGACTTTCTGTCTCGTCGGGAAATCCTAAAAAAGTTTAGAACTACCTCGTTTCCTTACGTTAAGGTTTATATAAAAACTTCTGAGGCGCACCAGGAACTTCTCTAGGCTCCGGAACAAAAGCATATCAATATTACAGTTAAAAGACCCCATATCACACATGCATTAACATTCAAATATTGAGAATGTCTTATTCCCGCTCTAACTTTAGTCGGGTCAAAATTTAGGGTTTCTACCCTTCGACAGTTTGTCCTTTTTCCCTTATCTTTTTACTTAATCTTTTTAATTCTTCTCATAGACACTTTTAAAAGGCGTTTTCATTAAAGAACTCACTAAGAGGACTCAAATCCAGTCCTTATCTTGAATTTTGTTTGTTTACCAAAATTTCAAGTAAACACCTCCTCAAATGGATACATGAATATCATTCTTACTCTGATAATTGTATGTTAGCAAGTGTGTATTATAAAACAGTTTTCAGTAAAATACACTTCACCATCTTCAACTTTGCTCATATGACACTAAACTACATTCTTCTCTAAAATTCACACTCCACCCCACCCTCTTTAAACTTTTGCGACGAAATATCAAATTCTGTCACAAATTCATGGCCGATAAGTAACAGAGGTGCAACTAGTGACGAATTTTATAGATAGACATTTTCTATTGCAAATATCGTCACTAATTTAAATCTGTCTATTTTAGTGACTGATTATATTTCGATCTCTAAATTTCTCTACTAATTTTATTAAAATTTGCATGTATTCGTGACGAACTTTTGAGATGAAAAATAAATCTATTTCTAAAATAGACAGATTTAAATTAATGACGATATTTGCGTTGGAAAACATCCCTTTATGAAATTAGCACTATTTCCTTCTCTATTATTCAAAACTAGCATCAGTACATCTACACTCTCACAAAGCAAATATTTAAACTAAGTCATATATAAGCTTATAATGCTACTGACTGATGCGTCTAAAAACACTGATGCATCTAAAAACAAAGAACTTTAGTCCAATATATAGTCTTAGCCCCCCTCTTGCTTCACCACACTAGGCAATGTAAGACTTCTCCAATAGCTATTTTTTTAACCTACTTCTTTATTTAGCATATTGAACAATGTGAGACTTGTTATTCCATTATAATCAACCCCAGCTCCTGTATGAAGGATAAGCGAACAAAGAATGGTACACACAATCCATAACTAAGCCCCAAACTACTCATACTCCTAGTAACTTATGGAGTTAGAGTGTCTTTGAAGTTACAACCGTGGAGTCCACCATGCAATACAAAGGAGCTGGAGTAACCACTAGCAGTAGAGTGCCACCAAATGGTCACCGATATGACCACTGTTTAAGCAGAGTTAAACTCGATCAGAGTGCATGATTGGACTTTGTTCGACTAAGAGACAAAGCTAATGCTAGTTGAAAAGTAATCATAAGTATTTGTTTTTGACAAAATCACATCTATTCAAACATACTAGGTCCGATTGTTTCTTTAGGATTTGGCTCCTAGGTCATTTTCTAATATTAATATGTATTTTATAATTTAATTTTTCAACATGAATTTTTGTAGTTCTGTTTATGATAAATGTCTATTTTTTAATAGAAAAAATAATTTTTATTTAACCAAAATAAAAATGCTGGTCTCAACAAGGGAGTACACACCATAAAAATAAAAAAATTATCAAGAAACCTTGCCCCCTCATGATCGTTAGAAACTGCCATAAAAAAAATAAATAGGACACAATCACAACATAAGAATTTAATGCAAAAATTTTAAAACAGGAGAAAAAATCACGACCGTTGTTTAAAACTATTTTAAATAATAAATACTATGTAAAAATTGTTATAACACACACATTCTTCTCACATATCCTACAACCTCATTACATGTACACTCTCTAAAGTAAATATATGAACAATACCTCAAAATTAGTAACGGATCCAAAAAATTTAAGTTGGGGAGGCAACACATACAAATAAACTTATAGCATTGAAAATATATGATATGAATATTAAAAGTTGGCATGTACACATAAATGTTCTTTATGAGTTTTCCTATTTCAAAAAAAAAACTGCACAATTTTTTTATTATCAACACTATTAAACATTTCTCTCTCTAAATATTCTTTGTATTTTCTTACAAAGGTGAGACCTCTGTCGGTAGAGGGAAATATCCATCTTATTTAGAAAAATGCTATCAACACTCACTTTTTAACACTTTCTCATTTATTAAATGAAATTTACATGGAATCCACTAAAAATAAGGGTCATAATTTCAATTTAGTTGAACTGATATGAATCTCAAAATATAATTAAAAGAGTGTTAGAAAAAATGTATTAATATAAGTGTACCTCAACCCTAAACCCTAAATTTATATTATATTAAAATAAGGCAGACCCCTAGAAAAAATAGAACAAAACAAACAAAAGCAAAAGACTACACCCTCTTAAATGAGGTACCCATGGCATTAAACTAGTAGCAAACTTTTTTTCACAATTATTTATTTTCTTTTTGATTTCCACGCACCTTTGTCACACACTCAACTTCTAGTTAAAATTTAAAATTGATGGGTTGGGCGCTAGAACAAGAGACAAGTGAAATACATTAATAAGGAACGTCAATACTTTAAACTCTATAGTGGGGGAATTATATTGACCTTATACTAGAGCGGGTGTATAAGTATTAGTCTTATACTTAAAAAAAATAAAAAAAAAAATAGTGGGGGCAGTTGCCCCATGTTGATAAAAGTGGATCCATTGCAATACTCTAAGATAAGAGTATAAGAAAGAAAACATATTAAGCTTAAAGAGTGGGATACACTCAATTGCTGGGATGTGTGACAATAATCTGTGTATTATAATAATTTTCATATAGTTTTTATTCTTAAAGACAAGTTTAGATAATGATCGTGATTTTTTTCTCCGATTTTGGAGCATTCACGGATTCTCGTGTTCTGATTGTGTTCATGTTGATTTTTCTCTATGGTGATTTCCTAATATAGGTATCAATGTCATTGGTTCAGTGAAATATTATGTTCTTAGTATGCTCTATGATAACAATATTTCTTAATGTGGAAGATTAAACATGAATGATTCCTGATACATTTTTATGCAATTTGCGTATTGCTTAAACTAATGTTTGCTAAAAAAATTGTTCTAGTGAAAAGACATGATACTCAAAGTGTGTCTCTGTTTTGTTTCTGTGTGGCAGTTTCCTTACAATGATAGCCACCCTGAGACACTAACTGTTAAAGCACGTCTTTAGAAAATTTCGAGCAAAAATAAAGTTTTATATATTGCTGACTTTTCGCATATTTGCTGTTGATCTGAGGTTAGAAAGAGGAAATAATGAGGGCAGACAAAGTCATATATAAAAAAAAAGAAAGGGGACAGTGGTTCATAAATTTGGAGGGAACCAAGGGATCTGTCATATGGACATGTGATGTGGATTTTTATGAGAGCTTGAAATGGGGATGATGTATTGCATGTTTGGAAAACTATGCTTGAATCTACGTTTGGGTCAGATCCACGTTTTCAGAAGTAAACAATAATTGTTTTTGAATTGCTAGATTCACATTTAGCCTCTCCAAACGTGAAACTAAACACATGTAGTAATCTCCATCCCCTCTTCTTTGCGATGAATTTGTTTCTATACATCAGTAGTTAGGGCAACTGAACCCACCCTAAGAAAAGAACCAACCACCACTTGGTATATTGGTCCAATGATCTAATAACTCCGAAGGGCTTTAACTCAAATGCATGGTCCACTATGTTATAAGTATAACTCCGAAGAAATATAACTAAATTGCATTCACAGTATTTCAAACTCTAGATATATGTTTAAACTAGAATAATCTCAACTAGTTAATTAATTTACACTCTTAATGGTAACAAATATCGTTCATTAAAGTAATATGTTAGTTTTTCTTTTTGAAAATAACATATTAGTTACTTAACTAAACTCTACAGCACTAGTGGTTGGGATTTACCCCATTTCTCTTGGAGGTTAGAGGTTCAAGTCTTGCATCTTATAACCTCAACTAAACTTAAAATTTCCGTATTTTACTTATTTAATCACTTGAAGTTAATTAACTAATTTACACACACACATATCACTGAGTTTAGCGGAAATTTCTTCCTAAATATATAGGAGCAATAATTAATTAAATCAATTTAAAAGTATTTAAGTGAGATGTTGAGCCATTTTAACTAATATTATCCTACTAATATTGATATATAAATAATTTTTATATGTTACCAAAATAAACTAATTTTTATAAAAAAATATTTTTGAAATGGCATATATTATTGGTAATTTTTAAAACTTGAATTAAAACTTATAAAATTAAATTTTATTTATGCATATTGTTGATAAACAATTCTGCTACAATTTATGCTTTCTAAATTTTACTCAAATTAATTACACACATGTTTTATAGTTTTTTAAAGTATTTGTAAAATTCTTCAATATATTCATTTAAATTAAAAATAGTCATAAAATAGACATCTGGCATAGTTAAGGTGACAGAACAAGTGCCCAAGTGAGGGTGACACGGTTGAGTTATTTTGACAACTATAAGACAACAATTGGAAGCAGCAGTGCGTGGACGGAGAGATGCTACGTTTCATTTCTTCTTTCTTTTCATTATTGCCCTCCTTCGTCTTTGTATCTTAATTGTTGGATGGAACATGTTTTGATTACTGAGAACGAAACCAAAGTGGTGTCTGTGTTTTAGTGGGTTTAGATATACGCTTGGAGAGATTAAACATGGATCTAACAATCTAAAAACATTTATTTCTTTCTTCTGCAAACACAGATAAGCCCTCTTTTTCCAAACATGCACTAACGATCTTTCACGCGTTAAAATGTGATTCCATATTGACAGCATTATCGTCCGTTCATTCATGGGATGAATACTTCAATTGTAATTAAAATCAAAATGGCCCATGTTAAATTTCACTAGATTTTAATTTTTTTTTTGTTTTTCTGAACACATAAAAATTAATAATCAGATAGTAAGTGATGACAAAAAAATTAGTGAGTCACACTTGACGTAGTCAACTTTTTTATAATTGAAAGGATTTATCTCCTCACTGCATTGCTTTGAAATTATCAATCTTGGGCTTCAAATTAGGCAAACCAGCGTCCTCATATTTTGCGGGTTGTTTCCCAGGCTCAATATGCTTATTGGGTCAGTGTGACACCGAACATAGAGCCGGCCCATATGCTGTGATAATGGTTAGAAGTCTCATATTATCTAAAAATATGATGAATCAAGTGTTTATAAGAGTATAACAAACCTCAACTTTTAAACTACCTTTTGTGGTTGAATTAGGTCTGCCAATTTCTAATATGGTATCAGAGCATATTCTAGATCGGTTTGTCAAACTTCATGCTCCAGATATCCAGCCCTGAGCGTGATTGGAGTGTGTTAGAAGTCTCACATTGTCTAGAGATATGATCAATCAAGTGTTTATAAGGGTAGGGCAACACCTTGACAAAAAACAATTATTAGATAACTCTTCCACCAAAAATTAATATAGTTTAATATATATGCACCGCAATTGAAAATGAGCTTGTAACCATAAAGTGTGATATAGTGGTTGGCTCACTTCGTCTCTTAACCATGAAGTCAAGGGTTTGATCTTCACTCATAGAATTAGAGCACATCTTATGACAGTTGTTTACTCGCTTGGTTAACCAATTATATTTTAAAAATTATATTATCATTATTTCCAGTTTTAAAATAACTTTTTACAAAAATATTGCCTCAAACTTCTACCAATATTTTTTTTTCTTACAAAAAGGATGTCTTCTTCTTCTTAGGACCTGAGACATCTGCTCAAAATAGAATAGTTATGTACCATGTAACGTACACCCTTGGTGGTTATATCATAAGAGTAGGATGGCACAATGAGTTCGAGTCGTCAGGTCAACCCAGCAAAACAAGGCAGGGTAGGGTGATATGTCTAACCCTTCAACTTGTTTTTACCCAACACTTTTAAAATGTGTTGAAGGTGAGACAGGTCGAGTTGACTCATCGGGTAACACTTTTTGGTTGTTGCAAAATCAATGCTTTTATGCCTCTCACTACATCTGCACTATTAGCCCCAATATTTTCATTTTTAAGTCAAATACATTTTTTTCTATTTTCTAATCTTACTCACTCTCAACTCTAAAGCATTTTATCCAACAAAATCAACACTATTTTTTTTGTTAATCAATCAACTATGTTTCTATTTATGTTTCACGTGATTGTGAATGTAAGTTTAGGGTTGGAGCTAGGATAGGAAATTAGAAATAACATGCACTTACACGACATCTTCAAGATCAAGACTCAAGAGAGAGAAGTCACCACAGTCGAGATTCCAACCTACGACCGGTCACTGTGGTGCACCGTGCGCCGTCCTATCAACTACCTTCTCACGCGTCGACCAGTAGTTAAATCATTTGAAGATCTGGCACATTGTGAAAATTTAAATCATTAAAAGTGTTACGTTTTTTGTTTTCCAACTTCTCAAGCGTTTTTTTCTTTCTTCTATTCTGGTGGGTCAACCCACCAACCCAACCTAATGTGAGGTGGGGTAAGGTTTTCAACCCATATTTTAAAACGGATCAACCCAACCCAACACATTTTTTTAGGGGTTGTAGACGGGTTGAGTTGGCCCGCATTGCCACTATTAGCTTAAGGATTTGGAAATTCATTTAACTTAAATTTATTTATTAAAAAATCAACTTAAAGGATTTGTTTTTGAACAAAGCTTGTGTGTGATTCTTTAAAATAATAATACGAAATTATAAAAACTAATATTAAAACTGTTTTAATATTATCTTAAACTTTTAATTAGTTATGTGTATCTATCCATGCTATATTTACACAATAATTGCTCCATATAAGAACTACTTTATTATTATTATTATTATTATTATTATTATTATTATTATTATTATTATTATTATTATTATTATTATTATTATTATTATTATTATTATTATTATTATTATTATTATTATTTTTGTTGTGTCTGAGGGGTAGAGAAACATGGCTGGCAATGTCATAATACAATACACAAACATTGCACAACCATTTCTTTCGGTTATTTCAGTTATCATCTGCTATAGACTCGCCACCAGTTTGTGTTGTGGACCATAATCACAATGAAACAACAACTGCACTCTGCTCTCTTCACATAACAACAACCATAAGCAACCAAGCTGCAATCATAAATGGCGTTGAGGAAGCTTGGATCGAAATCTGATGTATTTAGTCGTGAAGGCCAAACAAGGCAAGTACATTTCTTTAAATCAAAATCAAACCAATCTGTATATTAATGTTTCAATGGGTGGTGTAACTTGTCTTATTGAATCAAAATGAATCATCTAATTCTGTGAATTCTCGTTTGTTTGAAAGCTCTTTATGGCTTAGAAACAAGAAAAGAGGAATCAAAATCAAAATCAAAATGAATCATCAAAGTTAAGTCATCTTGAATTTGGAATCAAAATGTAGATATTGTCCCTCCACAAATCATAAGCCAAAGGTGTTCTAGCCTTCTAGATACAAGTCTGTGATTCAACTTCATGCCCTTAAAGAGAACTTAAAAGTGGGGATGCCAAGCTAGAATTATATCACTACCATATTTAATTGGATAGAAAAGGAAACAGAACAATTGCGCCATACAAATTTTACTGAAGTTTGGAAAATTGACATTTTGTTGATTGTTTCCGAGTACTAAAACAGGAAATCAATATCTAACTGATGGAACCATGTAAATTTCCTAAGTTAAGGAAAAGTTCAATTCTCATGACATTGAATTGTAATCAAAGAGAAAAATGTGTATTATAGGGTACTACATTAGCTATTTTGATGTTAAGTTCTTTTGTAACTGATTATCCTTCTTATCTCAGGCTTTGTACAACTGGACTTGCAAGTGACATTACCATTGAAATAGGTGAAGTATCTTTTTTTCTCCACAAGGTACATAATTTGAATTGAACTTCTGTTGTTTGATGCACACACTATCTGTTTAGGACTCTTCAGTTTTTTTTTTCTCCACTCTTTGCCATTTATGTCTTTGTTGGTCTCTGTCAATTGCTGACCTCAACTATGCTTTCATGTTCATGCATTTTTGGCTTTGATGTGGCAGTTCCCATTGCTTTCTAGAAGTGGATTGCTAAAGAAACTCGTCGCCGACTCCTCGAACGAGGAAGGATCAAGCTGTGTTTTGCAACTCCATGATGTACCTGGTGGAGATGAAACATTTGATCTTGTAGCCAAGTTTTGCTACGGTGTGAAAATAGAACTCACAGCATCAAACGTGGTGAGTCTAAGATGTGCAGCAGAGTACCTACAAATGAACGAAAATTACGGTGGAGCGAATCTAACTTCCCACACAGAGGATTTTCTGAATGAAGTTCTTAGCAGCTGGTCAGACTCCATAAAAGCCCTTCTAACATGTGAGGAAGTTAAGTCCTATGCAGAAGAGCTTCACATTGTTTCAAGATGCATTGATTCCTTGACCATGAAGGCATGTTCTGACCCAAACATGTTCAATAGACGCGATTGCTCATCACAGAGCCCTTCAGCTGACCCTGCCTTATGGAATGGGATTTCTTTGGAGGCGAAATCGCCCGCACAAGGTGATGATTGGTGGTATGAGGATTTGTCCTTGTTAAGCTTACCCTTCTATAAAAGACTTATTTTGTCAATTGAAGCTAAAGGTATGAAACCTGAGAGTGTTGCTGCATCCCTCTTACATTATGTTAGAAAGTTTATCCCCTACATGAATAAGCAATCAAGCTTCAATGACAAAACTAGTAATGTGAGCCAAGGAACAACCCCAAATAGAACTTCTGAAGTAAGTCAAAGGGCATTGCTTGAAGAAATTGTAGGTCTGTTTCCTAATAAGAAAGGGGTGATACCCTCTAAGTGTCTGGTTCGGTTGCTCCGAACTGCGATGGTACTACATGCTAGTGCTTCTTGCATAGAAAATCTTGAGAAGAGGATTGGAGCACAACTTGACCAAGTTAAGCTTGTGGATCTTCTGATTCCAAATATGGGGTACTCGGTTGAGACACTCTATGATGTAGACTGCATTCAGAGGATCACTGATCATTTCATGTCGATATACTTGGCTACAACTGCATCAACCACTCCATGTGTAACTGAAGAGAGGCCTTTGATTACTGGAGCTGATGCCCTCACACCTATGACAATGGTGGCGAATTTGGTGGATGCATATCTAGCTGAGGTGGCTCTAGATGTTAATTTGAAGTTGCCTAAGTTCCAGGCACTTGCTTCTGCAATTCCTGATTATGCTAGGCCACTGGATGATGGTTTATATCATGCAATAGATGTGTACCTTAAGGTGAGGCCATGCTTAGCTTGCCCAAGAAACTCATTTCTATGCATTTTGTCAAAATTTTCCAGTTAACCACAAGTTGTGACATTGATTAAATTTAAAAAAGGCACAAAATTTCAGGGTGCCTATTCACTAGATATAAGATCAAATAAGTCCTTATTAAAGAAATTATCACGCTTGAGTTAACATCGAGGTAAAGTTAAGTATGACCAAAATTCTAAGATGATCTCAGAGCCTCTCCTATATCTGTTTATCGGGTAACACATAAATGAAACACTTGCATGAGTCTAGTGCTACAAACTTCACCCTTTAGTCCTCGCACCTGAGCTAGTTTTTAGTACAGTTAGGCCTAACCGAACTCCAAGAGGCGAGGGGATAATGTGAAATTTCCAAAGAATTTGATGCTTGCTAAAGGTATGTTTGGATACCAGTTGGCGTAAGTGCTAACGGACGTTAACACTCACTTCAGACAAAAAGTGAATAGAGCTCTTATAGATTAGGATGAATGCACTTTCACATTAAGTGAACTCATGTTTGTTTTTTTAACAAGTCACATTTTAAGGCAGCTGAATGTGATTTTGGCGGATCGATGTCTCTTGTGCCAATAGAGTGAATATGTTACGTAAATACAGAATTTGCATGTACAAATTCTTTTAGTTGAAAATTGAAATGAAAGCATAAATCATAGCAAGAATAGTATAAACTTACACAATGTTGTGACTAAACCTCGCAATATAATCAAGTCCAATGTGAACAATTATATAAATCTTTCTTTCGTCTGTGTTTGTCTGTTTCAATTTGATCAATCTTACACATTTATGGCAACTGCAGGCACACCCTTGGCTCATAGATTCTGAGAGGGAGCAATTCTGCAGACTCCTGAACTGCCAAAAGCTCTCATTGGAAGCAAGCACTCATGCAGCACAAAATGAAAGATTACCACTCCGAGTGATTGTGCAGGTCCTCTTTTTCGAACAGCTTCGACTCCGAACATCAATTTCTAGCTGGTTGTTTGTTTCAGACAATCTTGAGAACTCACAAAACCCTAGTGGTCAACTAGACCCTGCACAGGGTGGTGAAAACTTGAGGGAACGTGTCTCAGAGCTAGAGAAGGAATGTTCAAGCATCAGGAATGAGCTTCAGAAGCTGGTTAAAACAAAGAGAAGTTGGAGCATTTTCCCAAGAATCTTCTTTAGAAAAAAGTCTTAGTGTTGCAATCCAGCAGAATCAAATAGTCTCCTCTATGAGTGGAAAATCAAATAAGTTAAAATTGTCAAAGTTCACTAGAAAACTTATAGCTCAGGACAGGAGATCTTGTTCAGTAACATTTATATTTATTTCTGACTTTTGAAGTGACAATCAATTTTTTCGTACAAATCAAGTGAACAAAAAATGTAGAATACTAGTCATGGTTTAGTTATTTCAGATTTTTTTCCCCATATTATTAGTTAGAATATTTATCATTTTTCCAATTATGGTTTTCTTGTTCTTAAAGGATTAGTATGAATGAAATAGTGTGAGCTTTACATCCCAATGTACCTAATGAAAGCATTGCATCCCTAATGTACCATAAGAAAGTTTTACACCTCAATGTACTAAATGAAAGCTTGACATATCAATGTGGCCCATTTTTGGAAACCAGAATCGCAAGTAGACTCGGGATTCTACGAGTCCACGTCTAAACACAGCGATTCCACACGAGTCTAATCAACAATGATTCAATCAACAATTCAACGCGCAAATGCCATGTAGAATCGTAGACTCGTACGATTCCATGAGTTTATTCATGAGTCTGCCTACCATGTTTCCAACAATTAATAATCAGAGCTTATTTTCTTGAGGGATCTAGTAAGGTTGAGACTTACATCAAACACCAAAATACATACATAGAGAGATCAAAATGCAATCAGATAACTCCTTCATATTGCTGCCAAATTTTTAGAGTGAGAATTATCACATATGAGCAATCAGAATGAAGGTTTTTCTTGATGCAAGTGATCTTTGGAAGACTGTTGAGGAAGACTATGAGGCTATTGAGTTACAAAAAATCCAGCGCTTAATCAAATTAGGTATCATAAGGAAAGAACAATGAAAATTAAAGGCAAAGTCTTGCCTATTTTTTTGATGTTTTTCCAACAATCTTTACCAGAATTGTGACTCTATAATCAGCAAAGGTCATCTGGAATTTTCTCAGACTGGACTATGAAGAAAATTAGAAAGTCAACGAGATGTAAGTGCTGAATTTGATCAGGGAGTTTGAGACATAGGGGATGAAGGAGTCAGAAACAGTCAAAGAATTTTCTAATAGGCTTCTAAGCATTGTTAAGAAGGTAAGGTTGCTTTAAGTTTTCTAACGCAAAACTACAAGAAAACATTGAATTGCGACGGTCCCAAAACAGTTGCAAAATCTCACTATTATCGACGGCCAGATCCTCAGTAACGTGTTTACACAAAAAAAAAAAAACTTACCGATAGAAATGTTGTCGGTAATTTTCCAGCAAATTATTTTTTTGGTGAGATCAGTTACCGCCAAATTACTGATGTAAAAAAGTTGTCGATGATTTCAAAAATTGAAATTGCCGTCTATAAATAACTTGGCAGGCTTTTAAAAAGTTCAAAAGTTTATATTGATGGAAAAAGTCATCGGTAATTTAAAAATTTGAAATTGTTGCCCCCAATAACTTGGTGGGCTTTTGAAAATTTGTTATTGATCGTCAATAATGTCAAAATATGAATTTTTTAGCGTGTACTTAAAAAAATTCAAAAATTTGTTACCGATGGCTTTACCGAAGGTCAAAACCGTAGGTAACCTATAAATATCCTAAAAAAAGTTGTTGGTAAGCTATCAACGGTTAAAACCGTCGGTAACCTATAAATAGGAGTTTACAGACCATCTGAACTCACACTTCATCCTCCTCCTCCTCCTTCATCGTCATCAACATCATCATCATCATGAGAAGAATGTCACTTCAATATTTTTATTCACAAAAAAAACTGTCGGTAATTACCTACAAAAAAAGTTGTCGGTAAGTTAGCAATGAAAAAAACCGTCGGTTTTTTGATAGCTTCCGTAAAAAATTGTCGACGAGCCAAATAGCTACGACGTTTTGGCTGTTAGTTGACCGTTGGTAATTAAGCATTACCGAAGGCCAAAGGCCGTTGGCAATAAGCATTTTTCTTGTAGTGCAATGATAGAGCAAAAAATCATTGTGACGTTTTCGGAGAGGTTTGAATCCACTATTTCCTCTTTGAAATTTTTTAGGGATATGTCAATTATCACTTTGGCAGAATTGTTAATGCGTCGCAATCCCATGAACAAAGGAGACTCATGAGGGAGGAAGACATGATTGAGGGTTCTTTACTGGCCAAATTGAAGCTCAGAATTGTTGGGTTTATTCTTATCAGTCATGCATTATAGTTCTTCTTTCTATTTTTAATGTGCTCAACCCCATTACTCTATATAAAAAAGCAAATTGTTGGTCTTTTCATTTGCTAGAGGGTAAGGCTTCTTCAATCAAAATTTAAATTTTGTGCAAGAGAAACTACATTTGCAGCCCCAAGAACTAAATCTAATGATATGATTTCATGTTTGGAACTTCGTTTTCTCTGAGTTTGTTTCCATATTTCATGATTTGCTGATGTTTTATAAAGCTTCAATCTCTGGTTTTGCATCTTCAAAGGCTTTGTTCATTATTCCTATTTTTGTTTGGCGGAAAACAGATTTATGGCTAACATAATGCTATTTGTTTATGAAGATTGGGATGGCAAGCAATACGCAGGAGTCTTGTGGGAACATTCCTCATGGTGGAATGCATGTTAGATTTATGTGGTTTGATCATTAATGTGATTGATAGTGATATCAATTATCAAATGATGTAAACTAAATTGATTTAACTACTACATGGACTAGAACAATCGTCATTCGGATTTGAAAAATTAGATGAGAGTGGTGTATACGACGGGGAAGATGATGTCGAAGATGTTGGAGACTTAGTTACAGAATCTGGTGAAGAAGATGAAAGTGATGATCAAGAAGATTCAGGTGCTGCTGAAGGTCATGAGGAAGACATTAATGTGACGGTTGTGAGTAAGACATTAGAAGCAAAATAGCAAGGATAAGGTGAGTATGAAGAAATGAGGGATGCAAATCATGAGTCTACAACAAATGCTTTGCTACCTTGGTTAGTTTTCAATAAACTCCTGATTTTGATACTGATGCAAACTTTTATTTCTGAAAATAAGTAAGCACACCATTGAAGTGTCCTATTAGGCCAATACATCCTAATTGTGACTTTTAAAAACCACTATCTTCTAATATATTTATTTTTTCCTTCATGTAATATGCTCTAATATCAACAAAAACATGTATAATGCACATGATAAATGAATATTTCATTTATCATTTAAATATCTCATATTTACAAACTAGCATAATCTTACCAAACACGCAACGCTCGAGTCTGAAATTAGTTTTTATTAGAAAAAGCACTTATTTGAAGAAAAACAAGAGTGCGAATCCTCTCCGGTTGCTGGAGGGTACTGTAAGTGTAAATCATTCATTTAAATTTGAGTTATGATTCATAGACCACCATTAGTGGTAGACACCTAGAGAGAGAAAGCAAGAGAAGAGTGAAAAGTAATGAATGTAATATGTAATGTGATGTGCTAACAAGTGAAAGATAGAGAGAAAAATAACGTGTTTATAAATGTCTATACTGCTTATATGTTTATGAATCTTTATTGTTTAAGTTTATCGGTGATCAATTTATTTTTATCTCGATCAATATCAACCATCAAAAATATAAACTAATGGTCATAAATAAGCTGGAGGGAAGCTGACCAGGATTGTGCTGGAGGGGATCCAAGCTGGAAAAACTCAAGCAACAGAACAGATCTCAAAATTACAAATGTTGAAACTAGGCTTCATTGCTGCTACTAGGCTTGAAACTCTTTCCAAAGATAGTCTCCATGTCTTCTAATGATCTTCCTTTAGTTTCAGGTAAGAAGAAATAGTAGAAACACCAAGCCACAACATTGATACCAGCAAGCATAAAGAAACTTCCACCCATGGTTATCATTTTATAAATTGAAATGAAGCTTGTAGCCATTGTGATATCTACAATTCTGTTGACAGTCGCACAGATAGACAAGCCTTGTGCTCTCAACCTCAAGGGAAATATCTCAGAGCTATAAACCCATGTCACAGGCCCACTTCCAATAGTCATAAATGCCACATAGGTGTAGGTAGCAACAATGGCAAACCCTAATGCCCAGCCATAATTTTTTTCCTTAGAGTTCTCCACTAAGGTCAAGACACTACCCAATCCTAAAAGGGACACAACCATAACTCCTGAACTAATCAACAACAACAACCTCCTCCCAGCTCTGTCCAACAAGAAAACTGACATGAATGCAAACACAAGTTTGCTGAGTCCCATGCCAACTGTAGTAAGCAGCATCTTGCTCTTATCAGTGACTCCTGCTGTCTCAAAGATCCTTGGACAATACAACAAGATTGCTCCGACTCCGCTGAGTTGTTGGAACGCATGAACCCCTACAGCTGCAATTAGTATCCTTCTCACAGGAGGGGAAGGTTTGCAGAACATTTCCTTAAAAGCTCCTCCACCACTGCGAGTTTTCTTTGGAACCTGAACAATGTCCTGTGTGGAACTTTCATCAATCCCAACATCAACTTTGATTTCCTTCAAACGTTGATCAGCTTCTTCCTTTGTGTTAGAGACTAGTAAAAGCACTTTCCTAGCCTCGCCTACACGTCCTTGCATGACCAACCACCTAGGTGACTCTACCCAATTCAACATGAAAGCGACCAACACAAGCGACGGAACTGCATGTGCAACCAACATTAGCCTCCACCCAAGTTTTAAAGACAATTTTCCAAAGAAGTAGTTTGACACATAACCAAGCGCGATCCCCACGTTGCAGGAAACTTCAAGGAACGAGGTGAGGAAGCCTCTATGAGAAGGAGGTGAGATCTCTGCACTGTAAACTGGTGCTACGATGAGTGAGAAACCAAGTCCGATCCCTGAAACGCTGAGCCCAATCATTAGGATTGGATAGGTTGGGCCATAGCCCATTAGAATGGAGCCCAATACGAAGATGATGGATGTTAGAATGATGGTTTGGCGGCGACCTATGTAATCCGCGGTTCTTCCGGCGGCCATGCATGCTGGGAGTGCAGACATATGTAACACGCCTACCGAAAGCTGTACTTGTAGGTCACTGAGTTGAAGGTCTTCTTTTATGAATAATAGAACTCCGGTCATCACTGCAATAACTAAAGAAGATGATATTTCTTATTAGTTGATTCTATGTAGTTATAATGAAAGTTCTACTGACATAAGAAAAATGATACATTAACACCCAAATTCAAGACATACTGAAGGAGAGACCGCTAGTAATAGAAGGGACAGAAGCAAGAGATATATTGGCTGATTTGATAGGAAAAGAAAGCAGAAGAGAGAGATAAAATGCTTTTGTAGATGGAGTTTAATAATTAAGCACCGGCAGTGCAAAAAAAAATTAGAAAGAAATCATGATTTACTGTTTTGTCATTTCATAAATATAGTATTAAAATAAGAAAGTACTAAAAATGATATTTCTTATTAGTTGATTTTGTGCAGATTATGAAAAGGTTTCACTAAAATACGTTAAGTACAAGGCTTAAATATGTTCGGGGTCCCCAACATTTAAAAGAGAATTAAATTGGGTCTCTGAAAAAAACTTCTTTGAAATATCATCTCTAACAAGTTATTTTTAATCAAATTAAGTCCAAATCTCAATTTAAGCTAATGGGTCATCGAATTTTACACGGTCATCATTTCCACATGGATTTAACTTATTCTAATCATCTTTTTTACACTTAAATTTTTATTTTTTATTCCACATCACATAAAACATAATTAAACCCTAAACATCATCTTCTTCAATCTAACCGTTCAATCTCTCTCTTCTCAGTGACCCTTTCCTTCATCTTCCACCATTAAAATCAAGCTTCCAATTTTTTTTTTCCAAAAATTCATCTTAATCCCTAATTTCTATTCTCTCATATTCTTCTCCACCTCTCATCTTCTTCACCATCCTTTGCACCATCACCACTCTCTTCCCCTCTCCTCTCATTTCACGTGTCTTCCAAAAATTCCAAGAAAGAAAGGAACCTAAATTCAAAATTTTCATTCTCTCTCTTTGTTCTCTGAAATTCCCAAATCAATTTTGTGAAACTGAAAAGGAAAACCCTAACTGAAGGAGGAAGAAGAAGATGGAATCGAAGTTCAAACAATGGGAGGAAGCGCGGAGAGCCAAAGAAAAATGAGAATCAGAAGGTCCAAGATGAAAGCGAAGAAATGCAGCCAAAAGCATAGAAGAAATGCAGCAAGTCAAAGAAACAGTGGAAAACACAAGCAAACCATTCGCACAATGAAAACAAGAGACAGAAGGATGAATCAGAAACTCCAGAGAAACTGCAAGAGCACGAGTCGTATCTCTGCAAAAAATTGGAAGCTTGATTTTAATGGTTGAAGATGAAGAAAAGGGTCGGTGAGAAAGAGAGAGAGATTGAAGAAGATGATGTTTAGGGTTTAATTATGATTTATGTGATGTAGAATAAAAAATAAAAATTTAAGTGTAAAAAAGATGATTAGGATAAGCTAAATCCACGTGGAAATGATGACTGTGTAAAATTCGGTGACTCATTGGCTTAAATTGAGATTTGGACTTAATTTGATTAAAAATAATTTGTTAGGGATGACATTTCAAAGAAATTTTTTTCAGAGACCCAATTTGATTCCCTTTTAAATGTTGGGGACGCTGAACATATTTAAGCCTAAATACAATTCAAAAATTCTTTTCTCTCTCATTCTCTCTGTTTCACTCTGTTTTGTTTCCCCGTTTCAAACAGTATATATAAACAAAATCCAATACTCCCTCCGTTCCTTTTTATAAGAGTTAAACTAACTTTGCACACCCCTTAAGAAAGTTAGGTAGTATAGTTTTTTGCATTAAATTTGTTCTCAAATGTTTTTGAATTTCCAAAATTGTCCTTAACATATTTCGTTTTAATCTATTTCCATTATTAATGCAATTTCATATTTCCAGAATTGAATAGGAGTAAAAATGTGAAAAAATAATTAATATGGCATAAAGTTTTATGTGTTTCTTATAAAAAAAATACTAACACTCCTTATTTAACTCTTATAAAAAGGAAGGGACGGAGTATTTAGGATTAGTGATTACTCTAAGATGGAAGTATAAATGAGACAAGTACAAGAATAGAAAGTATAAGTTACCATAGCCATATAGAGCAAAGATAACGGAGGCAGCTACCACAGAGGCACAAGCATACTTGTTGAGCTTCTTATGACTGTCCCCAAAATCACCACTTCGATTTTCTATTTTCTTTTCTTCCATCGACATTTCTGTAATTTTACTAGACTGTGATCTAAAAATATTAAAAGGGACGACTCTCATACAACTCTGTATTTCGGCAAAAGAGAAACTTCTATTCTGCCGATTATAAGTGTTGTTTTGATATAGTTTTAAAATGTGAGTTTGAAACCCTTTAGTTATTATTTAAAATATAAAAAACTAAATCTTAAATTATAAAAGTTTGTTAGAAAAGAAGTCATCACAAATTAAACATTAACGGCATGAAACTCCTCCAGTTTTAGATGAGAAGTTGCCATTATATATTTATTTGTTTAAGTAAATAAATGTTGTTTCACTCTCATATAATTTTCGATTCGAGTATTTGTAGATGCAGTTGCGTTAAATACTTACCGCCAATAGTGGTTTTACCCGTCCACAAACAAAAATATATATAATTTTTGAGAAAATGGTTGATGCACCACCAATGTAAACTTTCTTTACACGTACATCTAATTGATTACTGCCACATAAAAAATGTAATTAAAATTAAGAAATGTAACGGCTTGGTCCTATATATGTAGCATTATGTGATTGGATTTTAGTGTAAAACTGATTGAGCACATCCATTAATCTCATAATTTTCCACCTCCCCCGGAAAAATGTCTCTATTTTCATTTTTGAAAAACTTATTAACTTAAATTTCTACAAATATTTACATAAAATAAAATGATTGTAGATACTAGATAGTCATTAAAGTAAAAATATTCAGGTGTCTATATTTTTATTTAATTTATTTCTAAAATTATAAAATTATTTTAGAATATTAAAAATTTAATTTTTCTATTGCTGGAGCATTTGTGATTTGTACGACATGCTTTCTAATTAATATTATGAAACACTGCCTCTCTTTTTTTCAAAAAATAAAAATGAAAATGAAACACTGCCTCTTCAACTTTTTTTTTGACTCCCAAGAAATGACTCTTTACATTATGAGAAAGGTAATTACTAATTAGTATAGTTCTCACCAAAATTAGCAGCACCACCGTCTCTTCATAAGTTAGGATTAATTATTTTCAACCAATTAACACCATATAAATATGGAGTCGATAACAATGGATAGCGCGAATAAATGTAATAAAATGCTACGTATGATTCGCACAAATTTCTTATTGATAATTTTCATATCTGTTCATCTAATCAAGAGTCAATTATAGTTTACTATCGTCCAAGCGGAACTGAAATATTTGTTTTGTGTTATTTCTTTTTTTGGTAAGTCTTGCTTGATGTATCATGAATTTATATATTAGAAATTAAATTGAGGAAGAGCATGCAAAAGTTCAAGCAAATATACATGAACAATAAGCGAGTGGGATAGTGGAGTGGTTCAGCATTTTATCCCTTAAGTAAGTGATTGAGGTTTGAATCTCAACTTTTGTGAATGAAAAAAACTCATTGTTTAGTCCCCTACCGCTTCGTACACTGACCGTGGGGCGAAGGATTAATTTTATGACAACCGATCGTGGGATCCTGTTGTGAAGAAAAAAAATATACATGAAAATATTGCCACGTATAGTTTAGAGAAATAGTTGTTTGAAAAATTCAAAGGTATATTCATATATTAGCATCAATGGCGTGTCAAAGAATATTTTCAACAAGCGTGTCATCGAATTCTTCAAGAGTTTAGCCCCTGTCGATCGGCCTAATTTTAAGTTTTAGGCTTAATTCTAGTATTAGTCCCCATGAATATAATATGTGTAACGTAACGGGATCCTAAATTTTTAAAATAGCATTTTGTCTTTCCAACGTTAACTTCTTTTAACACTTTTGATCTTAAGGCTTTTTTCCATTTAAAAACGGTCTGAAGATAAATATGTAATTTAACTCATAAAATTAATTAAAAAATAAAAACCAATAAATATATCATCTTCATCTTCTTCCACCATTTTCATCAATTTCTCTATCATTAAACCCAACAACCTAGAAAATAAAAAACCTAAAAATCAAAATCATCTTCATCCTATATTTCATGTCACAGACATCTTCATCCTCTCTCTCTCACACATTTGCCGCCTTCGGTAACCATCTCAAATATAATTACCATCTCAAACCCAATTCAGTTCCACATGCAAAGCAACAACAACCTCCTCTCCTTTTCCTCGTTTCACTTGAACCGCCTCCAGCGTAAATGATGTTAGGGAGTGATCACCAGTGCAATGAGAAGACACTGAAAAGGAGAGGCTCCTGGCAATGCTTCTAGGAGAAAATAGACATGGCTGAGCTGATCCTGCACCGGAATGAGAAGTATCTGATACACGTTTAAAACGCATGTTTATTGCCTCATTTTCCCATGATTTTATAAATGATTGTTGCTTTTAAGTGTATTTACACAATGCAGGTAAAAAGAGAAAAAAGGAAAATACAGTGAAAAAAGAGGCAAAAATAAAGCTGAAAGTGGAATTTCACGTGTTGACAAAGAAGCACATTCGTGCTTGCCTGAGGCCACTGTCGTGCTCATCAAATAAATCTACATGATCTTGCATCCCCTAGCTTTCCTGTGGCTGAGTAATTTTACAATTGACACGACTGTGATTCTTGAGCCACAGCTGTGCTTCTTGTTTCTATTTAAGAAGAGGGATTAGGCATTATAAACTTCATAAGAGAGAATAAAATCAGTTAATTTCTTGGAAAGATTGATTTTTTTGTTGGCTCCCCTCATAAATAGACTTATGTAGAACATGTTGCATGATTTCTTCAAGAAAATACGAAAATAAAACAGATACAGCAAAAGGACAACACAGACATATCATAAGATTGTAGAAGCATGATACAATAAAAGTTCAACTTAGCACTAACTATTACTTTGTCTAGAACCTTATTAAATGCAAAAAGATGACTTCTTATATAAGCAAATGTATCATGAAGATCTAGGCTTTTTCTACTCGGGGTTAGATTTAGAGAAGATGTTCTCAGAGTTTAAGCACTTCCTAATCACTATCTGACCCCAGTGTTGAATCTTCTGCTAAATTTAGAAGAATATCCTAACAGATCATACAGTTCTTTGATAAAGATTACAACATGTTAATTCTTGTAATTGTAGTAGAGAAATTATGTACCTGGAGGATCCATGATCACTGTGTGATAGAAGTGGCAGAGAGCGTACGTGAGAGTAAACTACTCTCTATCTGATGTATTCTAGAATAATGAACTGATTAATGGGAATCAGTGATAGTGTAGAAAACACACAAGAAATGAGGGGTTTGAATTGTGTGTGTGATTTTTGAAAACTTCTTTGTTTAATACATCACAATTATTAGGTTTTCAAAGAGTGTTAAAGTGTGTGTGTACGTAGCGGAAAATTAATTGTAGTACAGAAAATTAAAGCACACATAATATTTATTCTGGTTCACCCCCACAATCGACAGGGCTACGTCCAGGCCTTGGCTACACCGAGATTTTCCACTATTTCATCAAATAGTACAAGTATTCTCAGGGATTTCTCCCAGTATTAAAAGGACTTCTCCTATCAAGTATTGTACATACATGACTTCTCCTTTCAAGTATTCTCCAGGACTCCTCCTTATTAGTATTCTACAGGACTACTCCTGATTCCCTTTACAAATTGGGTTTGTTTTTCTACAGAAATTCTCTTCAGTAAGAATGTGTAGAAGAAGTGAAGCTCGGATTACAGAGAGGATAAGAATTTCAGGTTCTCTGTTTTGTTTAGCGTGTGACTTAGAATAAGAGTGACACTCTATGAGTTCTTCACACAAGTGGACGACTTCACTCAGTTGAGGAATGGCTTGAAGCTTTCTGAGTTTGAACCAATGAAAGCTTGGTTCTGTGGGCAACTTGGTTGGGATATGCAATAGGTTGAATTCAAGTCGCCAAGTTGTTCAGGAAGCTGATTTCTCTATTTATAGCTTAAGTAGAAATTCTTCATTTAGCTTTGACGAAGAAGAGAAAATTAATCCGTTAGTGCTCCTGCTTCCTTGTGAGTAACGGCTAATTCTGTGACTCTGGATCAGCATTAAATGCGTTCAGTCAAGCATTAATTGCTTGTGTTGACATCGTCTGGCTCGTTGCCGTGTTCAGCTTTGGGCTTTTGTTTGAACATAATATTCCAGTGCATGCCAGCTAATGATCATTAAATACTTTGAACAGAAATTTGAATTTGAACGTTGAAGAAGTACGATGTTCAGAATTTCACGCCGTTGATTCCGCAAAAGCAGCTTGATTTGAGGAAAAACAGAAAAGCAGAGGAACCAAGAAATAAAATATTAATTATGTCATTTTCTTCTTCCTGCAATCAACAGTACTTCATTTAATGCACTAACGAGGTAGATGATCTTTGAGCCGAGAAGCAATTATGATGGATGAACTCTTCAGAGTTTCTGCCGAACTGATTCTCCATAACCTCATGACACATGCTTTTTGGCATTTATGACCTTTGAACACTTTGATGCTTTGAACAGACGGAATCTTCATTATGACAACCTCTCTTGGCTGTCAGATTGTTCTTGTTTTGTAGGTGACTGGACGTTTCCTTCTTTTGTGCTTCTGTTGAAGTTCTCATTTTGAATGGATTGTTGTCCAACTATCTTCCATATGAGCTAGAGACACTTCAAAGCTTGAGATGTTTCTTCAGACCTATGACCAGGCTTACTCACCTTTGGCAAAACAGTCTTCCTGTAGGTTAGAGTAAATTCAAGCACCGGACTGTTTCAACTTTATCCCATGTGCTTTTGATGTTGAGTGATCATAGTTGCTTTAGTACTTTTCAAAGGATATCTGTTTACTTTTGGGCAAGCTTGATCTTTGGTGAGTCGTCGGACTGTCTCCGCTTGATTGCTTTCTTTATGGTATACACAGTCTCTTTGGTATATAAGAATAGCAGAAAAATGAAGAAATATAGCTATCAGCTACACCTCTCAAGGACACATCCTCGTCTCACTGTACCAGCGCATAAATGAAGACTACAAACCTATCCATGACATTCAAATTTATGAGGGAGAAAACTTTTCAAACAGTATCTCTAGAACATTTCAAACAAACCCTTCAAAATCGTGATAAGATAACTTCTTATCATAGTTTTAAGACTAGCCTCGGAGCGGCGGTCAATCGGAAACCGAACCAATGACCGGTTCAGTTATCATTCTAGATCGGTTATGCATGTGACTCGATCAAACTCAGCATGATCAACTCAAAGTCAACTCGGTCAAACTTAAAAAACACTCTATGGTCGGTCAAACCAGTAAGGTGGAGGTTTAATTGAAAAAGTATCAAACATGGGATTTGAGCCCTACTTCTAGAGGTTGCAAAAAACAACATATTCCACTATGCCATCTTATAATTGCTAACAATCAAGCAAACAATTACATTTATAACGTTTTTCAGTGAATACAAAACAGACTAAAAGCAAATTATTTTATGTAACATATTATAGTTTTATTAATATTATTTTCATAAATCCAGCTCAACTTATTTGTGACACTTCGTAGTAGTAAAACCTTTCTTGTTGATTGTTTAATTAGATATTTGTGTAGTAATAATAATTTTAAACAGTGGGTATGAAGTTATTAATTAAATTCATGGTATTATTAATTTTTTATATTTTTATTATATACCGAGTCAAGCAGAATGAGATACCACCAATAATTCATTGACTAATACCTCGGTCAAGCCAATGTATGAGCTAAGTTTTAAAACATCCTTCTTCTATTGCCTATTCTTCTGTTGCCTATTCTTTAACAGTACTCTCACTATGGTGTTGAAGTGGTTCAGTACCTGCTATTAGCGGTTGCTGCATTTCAAATACAAAGGAAGACAATTCTAAAGAAATTGAAAAAAAAAATTAAAGCGCAATTCAATCTCCCTTGTAGTGTTAAATTTGTTTATTTCATAGGATACCCGACCAAGATAAGTGTAAAACAAAAAACACCCAGAAAAACATGTGACTTTCTGTTTAAAATAAGCCATTGTTCTGTTAACAGAAAAAGACAAATAACAGGCGAAAAGAAGGAATAATTTTGGCATACTAAGACTACTGCATTTGCAGATACAAAATCTAAGCAATACAGATATGATCGATATGTGATGTTCATAACTTCCTTCATCCAACCCACAGTAACAATTGTTAGGAACAATTCGTGTGTGGAATTCAAGTTTGACAATTTAATGCCTGTCCTTTTAACTTACCAAAACAAATGCAAGTGGAAAGGTACTATAGTGGTCCATTATGTGGGTGTTTGTCAAATCATTTTACACCATAGTCTTAACTTATATTTAATTTACAAACCAAGTTGACTAATATAGAGAAAGTTTATAACTTCCCGCTGACCCTATCTTCTTCATAATACGATATCACACTACCTTTTAGATGAATAGTTGTGGCTTGGTTGGATCGTTCACATTTATATAAAAAAGGAGTGAGATAAGAAGATAAAGTGCGTGAAAATAGAATGGAAGAGAAAATTGAGTATGAATAATTGAAAGCTGCATGTTGATGGTAGATGTTTTTGTTTGGTCTTGTTTGCCATGCCATGATGCCCTGTTTGAGAGATATTTTGAAGGTGATATTTGATGACTACACAACCACTCCTCTGGAATTATGTCCTAACAGACCCAAGTGTACGAAGCAGTTCTTCCAACCACTGGCAATTAATAGATACCGGGACCAAAAATGGGTATCGTATGTCCTCAGATCCAGGTGGCACATGATCCCTTATAGTTTGAATCCCATGTGGCCCTTGGTGGCACTGTCCAATTTGCAAGGCAGAGGGGCCTATAACCTGAAGTAACTCCCTTCGTACCTGTACTTTCAGAGAATATTTTATGCAACCATACTAGGAAAAAATATATTAACACCCAAAATCCACGACGTGAAGATATGTGAGAAGAAAAGAAGAGAGATAAAAGATGATATAAAAAGGAAATGGAATGAAAGAAAAAACGGGCGTGAATGTATCAAATTCTAGCATATACTATTCATGTTTCGAAAACTTCTACTTCCATGCTTGGGCCACTTTTTTTTCTTCCAAAAATCAATTCTAGCATTCAGAAGCTTCTCTTAGAAATTTTCCACATAATTAATTTTGACTATAAAGTCAACCGTAGAAGAATTTACAAACATGCACTACAAATGGTTTTAAAGTCAAAAGCTCTGTTTGGATTTCTGTTAAGTGAATGTGAAAGAACATTCACTCAATCCAACAAGTTCATTCCGTTGGATGAATGTGCATTGAAAATTAAAGATGCACTCAACTCAATCCTACAGTTTCTATATTGATTGTGAGGAAAATGAAGTTTATCAATATCATTGGCACTTGATAAGGTTATTGGGTAATGTTAAAAATGCAAAGAATTTTGACGCATCAAATTGTTGAATAGAATGTGTATGATATGGCAAATTGTGTTCTGTCTACCTAAGAACTAGTTCTAGCCGAAGCTACAACACTAGATCTACTAGTACAGAAACCCTAAGAGAGAGCAAAAATGGCAAATAAAGTTACGTGTCATTAATGAGCCAAAAATCAGATCCTTATCATTCAATGCAGCACCCCTATTTATAGGAAAAAATGTTAAACTCTAATTTTCTTAAAGTGAGGCCTTCTGAGCCTCTCAATCATTGGCTCAGAAACCCGTACAATAATGTTTACTACAAAAAAGGGATATAGTCTATAATTCCGTGCATTCCCCCTGATCATGTGGGTCCTGCTGATGCGTCCCCAGGGGCGGTCTGACCATTGTACTGCATGCCCTACTCGCCCTTGGGTAGAGTCTGAAAAGAGGGCGGTCTCTCAGGGTTAGGGCGAGTCGCCCGGCTCAAAACTTCTCACACTTTGGAATTCAATATTGGTATGCATTGTTTACAAAACCCCACACCCTCTTTGTCTGACTGAACTACGAGAATGCAACCCAAAGACTTATCAATAAAAGCTCCTTCAGGACATCCATGAACATGTGTGCTGCCTAACCGGCCCTGTTCACAATTATTAACACAACACCCTATTGGACCAGTTTGTTCAGCACCTACCGGCAAGTCATGTATTGTACTCTTTGGTAAATAAATGGTTTTATGTGTTTTCTCAGCCAAATAACACCAGGAGTAGGGGTAAAGGCATAGAATATAATAGTGTCAAAAAAATACATTGAAGACAGTTAAAACGTAAGATTAGTTGACATTAAGTGATTGATAAGTTCAGAAGCACCTAGTACTTACAACTTAGAAGGAAATCAGTTTTCACTAGAAGGGAACAAAGTAATTTCTCACATATTCAGGTCAATCCCAGTGCTTTACAAAAGGAATTTCTTTCAAAAAGGGAAAAAAGGAAAACAGAATACTGATATTCCACAATAGCTTCTTCTTCCACCTCCAAAATTTTATCTAGCCACATCCTCCGTACACATTAAGTTAACTCATCTCTACCTTGAGATGTCAAGCTCTTCAGGATAAGCAAGCTGTTGTTCCATCTGCCAGCTTAACTTGAGAGCATCACCTTCATGACAAGGAACATAGTCCTGTGAATTAAACATAAAAATTATACATTTTTTTGTCATCAATTCTGATCATAGAAATGTGATTATGGTTCAAATCAAATATATTACAAATGTTGATTTACATTATCTTATGAAAATTACCTCAAGTTTCTTCACTAACTCTTTCGCGGTAGGCGCTGATACAATTATGTTGCGGGCGTTTGGACTAATAAATCCCTCTTCAACAGCTTTGTCAATAAATGACAGCAACGAATTAAAGTATCCATCAACATCTACTAATCCCACCTGAAATTTGTGGAATGTCAAATCTAGGTAGGCAAATAGCACAGGGAAACTCAACTGATGTTAATTAATTGATGATCATATAGGTTGACAACAAAGTGGTTCGAGTCAATTACCGGTTTGTCATGAATTCCAAGTTGAGCCCACGTTATGACTTCGAGAAGCTCCTCTAGAGTCCCATAACCACCTGCATGTAACTTACATAAGTCTTCGAAAAACTAGATGCCGAAAAAATATAGGATAAGCTACCCATGATTGAGATGATGATCAAAAGAGAAACGCTTGAAGAGAAATTGAAATTTCTTTAAACAAATTGAGAAATATGTTTCACACTTTCACTTATTTATTTAGATCTATTGTCTTTTTCTCAGTAAGTTTAGTGCATGTTTTGTACACGATATAAAATCACCGTGAAACCAAAATCATGGTTGACAAAGTGCACTTAGATTAGCTATTCTATGTTTGGGTGCAAGCAGTATATGCTATTTAATGTGTGTTTGTTTTATGCAAAAATATGATTTCACAAATCTCAAAACACCCACAAAGAAGCATGATTTTGACATGTTGAATGGTTGTTAAGGTTCATCTATTGATTTGGCTTTCATAAGAGGGATCCCAAGATAGAGACATTCACAACTTTGTCTAAGCGTGCCCTCCTCTATCTGTAACTATTTTTAGCACTCAATTACTCTTAGAATGATAACTACTAGAAACAAAGAAGTCTTTGAATATTTTAAAGCATTATTCCATGTCAGGTACAGGTGCTAGTTGGAAATATTATCTTGTGACAGTTCTTTTCTTTCTTTACTTCCCTTCTCTATCAAAAAGCATTAAGTCTGGTACACACAGACGTCATTGTTCTAAGGAAAGTAGAGGTAAAAATGGTATTCAACCAGAACCACAGTTGTTCAGAGCCGCAGCAGTTCAAAAAAAAAAGCTAAAGATGTTAAGGGCTCAGGCCAGGTCTGGTTCAGCTAGTTTTGAAAGGTCACTTTCTAATCATCACAGTACTGGAATATATGAATTATGAGAGAAAGTCACAAACAGAATTTGTAGCAGCAGTGTTATATTTATATGAATAAACTCTCACACAAGTTGATTTGATTCTCCTTAAAATAACAAAATTCCTTTCCTTCCACTTGTCTATATTTAAAGTAGAGGACCAGTCCTCGTTTTCTTTTACACATGTCTTCAAATCACACACAAGTACACCATAGTTTCTTCCCTTTTCAACAACATTCATGATTAGGCGTGGTAAACTTTTTAATGATGTTCAAGTCAAAAAGGTTTGACAGCAAGAAAAAAGAAAACCAGTTTCTTGAGTAACGGTTTAGCAAAGAAGAAAGAAAAATCAGTTTGCTTATTATTCTCAAAAGCATCAAACACTGAGATACGGTCAATGGTAAATGATAAAACTAGAAAGCTAGAAGCACCTTGATGTTTCTACTTTTTGTAATGCAACCAAGTGTTCTCAGCTTAGGCTAACCTGGTAAGGCAATGAAGGCATCTGAATGCTTAGCCATCTCTGCTTTCCTTTGGTGCATATCTGCTACAGCCTTTACTTCTCCCACTGTTTCACCAGTTAGCTGCAAAAGGATCAATGAACAAGGAACACAAGATTAGAAGAAAAAAAGAAAAGAAAAGAAAAGAAAAATTCCAGCTCAGAAAAAGACAATGAAGTAAAAGGAAAGACACTGCACAGAGCTAATGAGTTGAGCATACAAAGATAAACCCATTTGCAAAATAAGAAAGAAAAAGGGAAAAAAGATAGAAACCAGTCAACCCAAACATTGGCCAAACAAACAAACTTTAACAACAAAATTGTGAAATACTAATCTTTGAACTTGACAAGAATCTTTTAAGAACCAGGGGAGAGTTAAGGCTTAGCTGAACAAGGGGGACACACCCAGTGGGAATACATGAATAGAATATAGAATCAATAGGAAAAGGGAATCAGAAAAAAAAAATGAATAAGAAGAACAAAATTAAAACTCTAACCTTGATGAAGAGAAACAAATAAAATAAAAGAAGAAACAAGTTGCAATATTTTATTACAGAGAAGAAGAAAAAGAGTATAAGCTTTTTTTCTCCTGGTTGAAGCAGACATACCTCTCGAGGCATGAGCGTCTTGGGAATAACTCTGCAAGAGACAATAACATGACAAACACAAACGTAGTGTGTCAATGGAGGAAAAGACCAACAACATAAACATAATTGGCTCTGATTTCATGATCCTCCTTTTCCCCAACATCTTTGGGGAAAAAAGAGAAAGAAATCATTACCAAAAACAAAGAAGAAAGAAAAGGGTCACATACCCAATGACATGCCGACCGCCATCATGAACTGCTTGTGAAACCAAACCCATTAGACCAATGCTTCCTCCTCCATAGACCAGATCAATGTTCCTTGACACCTTCAGAGACAATGAATGAAGACTTATGTAACCAAAGCAAATAAGAGTGACTGTGATAAATAACATGATGTCAAAAGGACAAAAACAAAATGTAAAAATGATGACTTATTTAGAAAACAACAATAGCAAGAGTACAGTTTAAAACTGTTTGAAACCAAAGACAAAAAGTAAAAAAGAAAAAACACTGAAAATGCTTTTCTAATACTCAATCAGAAGGAAACACATGTAAGACCGTACCAAATTTTCAGTTCAGGGCTACTGTGTTTCTCAGATAATTGTAAACTAAATTCAAGAAACTAAAAACATGGTAGAAAAACTGGGCTCGAGGGGCTTGAAGAATTTTGGTTGTGAGAAATGATCAAAGGGGAGGATAAAGAAAAAGTGCGTATTTTGTGTTACACAGAAGCTAGATAAGGAACTCAGCCAAGAGAAAAAGGCATAGTTTAAAGGGAATCAATGTGAATGTCGATATGCAAAGGCCATGAAAAAGTTACAACTTACAAACACGTTATGAACACAAAGAGCGTACCCAACTGTAATTCACAATATGGGTATAGATTATCATAAAGTTGGAACATTTCTCACATATTATTAAATAAGAAACGGAAAAATGAAAGAAAAATTAGCGATGAAGCCGTTCCATGATTTTGAGGGGAAGAAAAACACTAAAACCCCAAATGAAACGAAAATGATGGTGGAGTGTGAAGGAGTACCAATTCGTTGCCAAGTTCAATGGCAGCATCTTGGTAGCTTCTCTTCTTGCCAGGGCTACTCCCACAGAAGACACAAACCCTCTTGAACTTGGACACCCTCATCATCTCACTGTGTGTCGTCTCCATTTGTGTGTGTTTTGGATTGAAGTTTCCAAAACAGAGTTATGTACTGCAATGCTACAATGTTTTCGGTATTGAAGAAATCACATCAACGTGTGATGGGAAAATGATCGAGTAGTACTACTGCTACTACTACTACACTTGCTTCACCAATCACCACTACTACTATTACTACTACTACTACTCTTTCAAACTGCGCCCTCCACGCTAGGCTTTATATAAACAACAACGCTACTAGCAGCAGCAGCACCATCCCCCATTTGCATCGCACGTGAGTGCCTTGTTAGCACGCGCGGACTACTGTGTTTTGTTGCGGTCCCACCCAGCCAGCCCTCGGTCCTTGCTCTGCCTAATCAACACAACATTCTCCACACACATAATAGCGTTACATGTAATGTAATCATAGTGTGCTTTAGAAAAACATAACCACCAATTGCTTGTCTAAATAAAAATAAGACAAACCTTAAATATACTCTACCTTACAATACTTTTTTTTACCTCTTTAACTTGCTTAGCACTTAGCAGAGCTTAGCAGGTTGTCTGTTAATTTTTTTAATCTTTTTATAATAATATATTTATTTATCTTGATATATTATTTAATTCTTTTTTATGGTACAAAATAGTGTATGTGTTTTTTGACTTTTTCTACTTGTATCTCTATTTCTTCATCTAGATTTTTAGAAACTTTCCTATTATTGTAATTTTAATATTTTCATTGGTAATTGCCAAATTAATATTATTTCTTCTTTATAATTACTAGGTTTATATACTGAAATTCATTTCTAAATCCAATTACTCTCTCCAAAAGAGAGTTCTATTTTATTAGTATTTGTTATTAGTATTAGTTAATGATCTGGGTTCAGCGAGTCCTTTCTTTCGTGATGAACTGTTGGCACCAATCCTACGTTTTGTCTCTGTAGACCGACGAGAGAGGGAGCTCAACAGCAACAGGATTGTAACATGAGAGAAGCAAGGAGGTCAACCTCTTTCCAATATCCCACACGAGTTTTTAATAATAATTCTCTACAAAATTTTCATAGTTTTTATTATCTTTAACACAAACCGACTTCTCATAGTATTCTTATCCTTAATTTTCTTCTTCTCTATTTAGTCTTTCAATTTGTCTCCTATAATATTTATTTTGTTCTTTTATTGAATGCATTTTGGATTATTTGCTCTAATATCAATTATTTAAGAGGGGGTATTCTTAATCCTCATAATTTTTTTAGTTCCTCTTCAGTATTGTCTCTCATAATTATTAGAGGTGGTTTTGGAATATTTTCTTCATAGCACTCCATTTTTAAACTATTTTTCCATTCTTCTGGTAAATTTTCTATCTGATTTTTTCTTGATTTATAATATTTTTCAACTTCATTAAATAACTCAGGTATATATGTATATAATTATTATTTTTAAATTCTATTGAAGGATGAGAATTACTTAAAGCATATATGTCAAGCTAAATATTTTATTACATTTGTTCATTAAGTCTTGTTTTTTGAGCTGTTAACATAAACTTAAAATTGCATTTATATGTTTCGTATTTATAGGTACTCCTAAGTTAGGATATATGCTAAATTTTAACTTAGTATATGCTAGATTCCCATCTATCATGCCTAACATAACGTCTCTTGGTTCTCTAATTATGTTATCCATTAATGCTAATTTTATGGTACTATTTATTCCTTCAGAAAAAGTACTTTTAATTAAGACTAGTATTATTCCTATGTGAATATATTTAATCTTTTTTTTCTTCTGTTTTCTTCTTTCTTTATGCTTCGTATTTTTTCATTAATATGTTTGGCAATTACTAGTTTCAAACTGGGGCATCTATTTCACTAACATTTATAGTTATTTCTTGTAATGTTTTCCCAAATAGATAATATTTTTGAACTACTTTTCTTTTTAAGTAATTATTTTAAGTTTTTATTTTCTTTCTTTATATTATCTCCTTCAAAAAGACATATTTCTTATTTTTTAATTTGTTTGACCTTTTTCTTATTTATCATAAACTGTACATAATTATCTGAACTATCTGCAGTAATATCTTGTTCAAAAGTGGCTCTATATCATAGTTTCAGTTTTGAGAGTAAATCTGAAATTGCTTAGGCTTGTTGAAGTGGGTCCACAACGTCTTCCGCTTCTGGGCTACTTCAAGAAGAATTTCTTTGTAAGATTTCTGCTTGGATATTGAAGATACTATTTGTGGTATATGATTTTCCAGTGTGGAGATTCTAGTGTACTAAGGAAATCACTTAGAAAGTATTTGGAAACAACTTATTTATTTCATTGATAAAACAAGAACCCAAACGAGTTCTTAGACACTCAACCTTATAAGGAAGGGAGAAAGCATAAAAGCTTCTACGAGAGGATCGTCTCAGACCGTTGGATCTTCTGCCACGTCCAGTGGATCGGACGGTTGGGACCTATCCTAGGTCGACGAGTCTACGGAGGTGACCCTGTGATAAAACAGCTGACGTGACGTATGGAGGCGATCGTCCGTCGTTGCACTTGCCCCCTCTCGGCCTGTCATTGTAGGACCGAGGGGGCGAAGGTCTTGGCCGGTCGGACGGACTTATGTCGAGGGGTCTCCAGGGGACCGGGAGGGTTACTCCCGGAACACTTTCCATTGTCTATATTGTCGTTGCATCATTTTCTTCTATATGGTCGTGTCTTTATTTTCATTTTGGTATCCGAGCTTGACAAGCTACTAAAAAACAATGTCTATAAAAGAACCCAAACTTTCTATTCAATCCGATTTCACCAATGCTCAAGCCGAGTCTCAATCAAATTATCCACCACAAACTTCCTACTCTGTAAATCTCAAATCCTACCATTGATCTCGAGCATCTTATCACAAGTTCAGAAAAACTAGCCGATGAAGTCTTCGATTCAGCTCGAAACAAATCAAAAAATGCTGAAAACAGTAGTAGGTGTTGAATGATGGATTAAAATTGCGGTTTTATCTAAACTTCCATTTCCTTTCTTCAAACAATTTATCATATGTTTGCAAAACAATAATTAGGTTTACCTAGTTGAAGAAAAGCCCTTCGTTGATCAAAATCATGCATTTCTTAGCCTTCGAGGAAGAGGAAGAAACATGCGTGGTAGCATAGGAAATTTAAGAGGACGTGGCTTGAACAACTTTACACAAAACCGTCCAAGTAGCAGCCATAACTTTCAAGGCTCTAACTTTAGAATTTCACAAAATTCTAATTATAACTAGAAAGGATCATCAAGACAACAAACAAAAGAAGCCTGTCAAATATGTGGTAGAACAAATCACATTGCTACAAAGTGTCATTACAGGTATGAGTACAATGGTACTAATGAAAATGAAAATACCAAAGAAGCACTGGCCGCATGAAATCTGAATACTGATAGTGACTCAAATTTTTACGTTGACTCCTGTGCAACGACTCACATGACATGTTCAGGAGGTAACTTAAGAAATCTTAAACTGTACTCTGGTACAAGGTGAGCTTCACGTAGCAATATTCTAGTAGTGTCTAAACTTAAAAACTTAAAAATAATTTGTTATATGTGAGTCAACTTATTCATGATAATGATTGTGCTTTTGAATTTAACTCTGATGATTTTGTTATTAAGGATAAGAAATAAAGGACCTTGGCCAAAGGACATAAACAAGGGAATCTCTCATCCATTGGTAAATAAATTGTAACATCTGCGATTCCACCTGCTTAGATAATAACTAAGCCAAAATGATAATTTACAAGAAATTAATAAAATTAAATGAAATGGATATTGCATTAGAAAATATATCTGGAAATAATTATATTATGTAGTTTATATTATTATGGCTATAGATGTGATAATTTTAGGATTAATACTAATAAGTTAAGTAAAAAAGAAAGAGAATAGTAAAATGGAAATAGAAATAATTACTCAAGGGAATGTGATTAGAATATATTCCAATGATTAGTTTAGAAGGTGATTAGAATAGATGAAGGAAATTCTATGAGCAGTAAATTATTAGGAATATTGTTAGAATATTATATATGAAGAATAGTATTATAAAGAAAGGGGTAATTAATTCGAGATAGCATTTTAAGATGAAATGAATGACTAAGCTTGGAACATGATGAATTAGTGATCATGGAAAATAATTCAGAAAATTAGGGCACAAATCTTCAAGAAAAGTTATGATTTTATGTGAAGTAAGTTTAGACAAAATGGTTAACTTCATTAAGCAAGATAAGTCATTTAAGTATAATATTAATTTCTTGGGGAAGAAATTAGGATTCTGAAGTAATTAGGAACTAAAAGTAGGATTTTGAGAAGTTTAGAGACGAGTCTAAAGTCACATGTTGGTGACCTTGAAACCCAAGGCTCATGGAGGTGAAGACACCATCATGCACACTTGTCTACTTTAAATATCTCAACTCTTCCTATATAAGACTCTCTTCTGTACCTTAGAAGCCTCATGATTCGTCTCTCAACCTATCCCAAAACTTTGAAGCTCAGCTTCTAGAGAGAAGCTCTGACTTCTCTTTAGAAAAGCTTCAAATGATCATAGTTGTTCTTCGAGAAACCTTGCTTAGTTCACTCCAAAACTTGTAGATTCGTGTTTCTGAGTTCCTTAGAGTAATTTTGAAAAGTTTGGCTTCAATCTGGGCTATTTTGGGCTCGTTCTGGAATTTCTGGATTCGTGTTCTTGAAGCCCGTCGTGGCTATGAGTTTTCTGGCGTGGTGGGCGGAAAATTCATGAAATCAAAGGCGTTTTTCTCCCAGCTCCTTCCACCAATCACGACGCCACGACCACCTACCTTCTTTTAGAAGAGAGGCGAACACGACGAAGGTCTCAGATCAACCCCGGCGATGGTCGCCGCCGTGACCTTCATCTTCTTTGGCAGTTTGCAACTTCAAATTTTTAGAATTACCTCTCGAGATTTGGTCCTGGCACTAGCCCGAAAACACTGGGAGCTGAAAATAATTTTATTTTGGATTTAGAAACCTTATAACATTACAAGGCTCTCCATTTTGTCCAGGATATTTATTGAGGCCTCGAAGAACTCGTACTCCGCGTTGAGGTTTCTACAAAACCCCAGTGGTGTGTCGGGAACTTTCCTGGGCTTCAAAACGATAGCATAATGATATTACAAATAAAATTTTCCAAATTAAATATACATCATCATTCAGATATGGATAAGGTCAAATTCCTCCTCGGACATTGTTCGAGGTTTAATTGACGTTTCGACAGCAATACGTCACCTCAAAACCTATTCCTGATAATTCAAATCATGATAACATTAACTTACACTTAATAGCGTTCATTACATACATTTTGAGAATTAAATAATTTTATTATTATTTAAAATATCTAGGGCCTTACAGTCAGCACTACCCTTCAACAACGCCACCACCACCACCACCACAACCACACCCTCCATCATCATCACCACCACCACCACAATCACCGCCATCACCACCCTACCGCCACCGCCACCATTGCGGCTACCACCGCTACTTCCCCCACCACCATTACCACCACTACCACATTCTCCACCATCATCACCACTACACCACAGCCACCACCACCACCCTACCACCACCGCTACTTCCACCGCCACTATTACCACCACTACCACACCATTCACCATCATCACCACCGCCACCACAACCACCGCATCACCACCCTACTTCCACCATCACTACTGCTGCCACCATCACCCTCCACTACCACTACTTCCACCGCCACTGCCACACCACTACCACACTTTCCACCATCATTACCGTCACCACCACTAGCACGGCTACCGCTACAAACACAACTATCACCTTCCACCGCCACTGTCCCCACTACCGTTTCTACCACCGCCACCACCACGACAACCACCATCATATTTAATTTTGATACTATTTATCATTATTCAATACTCCACCAAATACGAGATCGCATTAATTCAAACAACGTGGCAAATTATACCGTATGTCAATACTTCACCAAACGCTAGATAGTCTAAAAAATTTATCAGGTGTTATCCCATCAGGTCTTATACTATCTGCTATACAACATACCAAACAAATCCTAATTAATGCAACATATTTCGTCACAACTGACGGGAAAGAACTAGCTCGTGAACCACAACATCGACACTATCCAACAGAAACTCAACTGTAACGTTAGATTTCGCTTCATTAGTGTCCGTTTTTGAGCGATGCTAATAAATATTTTCCTTACGGTGCGAAAACTATCGCCATCTCAAACTTTTGATAATTGGGGCGGTGTGTGTCTTGAGACTATTAATGTGTATTGTGACTTATCCAAGAAAATAAGTTGTCCTGGCCAGTCACTAACCATAATAGTGCCAATTATGTGCCCAAGTGCAACCCTGGCATTTTGGTTCCCCTTCCCTCATCTCCACTTGCTCTCTTTTCTATTGGTCCTTTACTCTAAAGTCTTTAACAAATCATACAAAAAGGTTTCTATCTAGAACACCACTGCATCACTCACCAAATTTAAATATATTTCAACTAAGGGAACGTAAATCATTTACTTCAACGCATATTTAATAACTTTATTTTTATTTGAAGACCAAGAAGGTTCTCCGTAATTAGTAGATAGCTGAACTCCTTAAATATTTAATCGATGATTCAATTTTTAAGCAATATGTATGGAGAAAGATTTGTGATTAAAAACATAACTCACTTAGTCCAGAGAAAATTAATTTCATGGCTAAATACTTCAGTAAATTCTTTTTTACTTGAATAACTTAGTACTCCATTTATTAATTATCATAAAATGAGAATGCAGCAATTAACTAATCGTGGTGAATGGGCAATCCTGACAAGTTATTTTATTTCAGAAACTTGTTTATTCTGACAAATTATGGGTAATAGCAGAAGCTACTTAACTTGGTGCTCTAGTGCTGTTGAGCATTCCGCATTGATGATTGAATAAGAAAAACATTAGTGGGCAGTGCCCTATATCATCTGTGCCCTCATCCACACTCCCTTACTCGACACACTTGCTATACACATAGGAAACACATGATTTTTATTTCACACGCCCCTTTCCATTACCCATATCCTCTATTCCCCAATTCATCAAACACCTTGTCCCCATTCTCAATCTCACTATTTTTTTTATGTTAACTTGGTATCTTACCTGATAATTGTAAGACTAATCTATTACTCCACTGCCAGCATACCTAGCGGTGAGAGGTTGGTCAAATGAGTTTTTTTTTTCATTTATAAGAGTTGAAAATCGAATCCTAAACTACTTACTTAAGAAATGTGCTGAACCACTACACTTACTTACTTGCCATTCTCTCTCACTAATTGCATGCCCTTTTTCTAGCTCTACCCACCATCAAAATTCTTTTCTCCAAAAACTCAGTGACTTAAATGTGATTTTCAAACCATTCTAAGAAAGAACCCATTTGCCAATTTGTGAAAGTTTTTAATGGGATTTGGCTTATTCATGCATTACTTAATATTCATGACATAGCTGTTTTGTCAGGGTGCTGCAACTGAACCCATGCCTTTATTAGAATCTCCAATCCCAAGGTACCCTTTCTGGCTTTCGTATGTGTTTGTCTCTACTTCCTGCACTGTCACGTGTTTAGAGATTATAAACTCATGATAACTCTTTCTTAATGGGGATTGAGCTTATGTAATAAAACTTCATATAAACCTCTCGCATGCTTGCATGCGCGTTTAAAAGCATGGTTTTGTGTGTTTGTGATTTTTCATATACAAGTATACTTGATTAACCTTGAGGCAACAAAAGGAATACAATGCTCGAAACTTTCGAATTGAGTCTAATTAAATGATGGTAATACACAGCAAGTACAGTAGTTCAAGGCATATACTTGAGAATATCTGAAATTCGTATTCAATCCTCTCCAATTTTTATGTTTTGGTCTTTGACAATGTATAAGCTGTCATATCTCCACTTAGAAGATATCATAGGAGTTTAATTTTGATTCCATGTGATTCTAAAATGAATTAAGATGTTAGTATAAAAAATGTTACCCTAATAACTAATAAAATTTTGCTCTAGTAACGGGGAAATTAGATCTTTGTAGAGTGGGTTATAAGATCAAATTCCGGAAAAAATATTTGTGGAAAAAGACCAACACCCTATCACGAATAGATTAACACCTATTAAGAAATAAAAAAATGTTACACTAATAGTGTATATACATTAAATTCATTTATGCATACTGAAAATAATATTGAAAGTCATATTTTTAAATGAAAATAGGAAAGTGCAAAGTTTTTATTGAGCATTTATTATAGGATATGATCCTTTCTTGTGTTAGATAGAGAAAAATACGATACAATTCAATTCTTCTTCGCATTAGAATAAAATACTCGGGGTAACTTCCTCTCCACACTTTTACATTTCTTGTATAAAACAAGGAAATCACCCTACAAATCCTTACCGTTCTTTTAAAATGATATAATTATTAATTTGAAATTTTAACAACTATTATGATATTTAGTTTAAAAAAAAAAAAAAACTATTATGATATTTGGAATGGAAATGACACTCATAATAAGGGACGGATCGACTTAGAACATATTGGGAGTAATTATTCTCATATGATAAATTTTTTGGATTTGTCACTAGAAATACACGTACAAAAATTAATCATAAACTAGACTTAGACCCGCGCGGTGCATGAGCGGTACGTACATTTTTTAAAGCAATTGACTAATGATAGTTTAGTGTCATAGTTTGAGCGTGAGATTCATTTGTCCCTTTCATAGTCAACTATCCACCGATTAAATTAACAGATCACAATCGCCACCATTTTTGCCACTCGCTACTAATCTATAGCTCAGCCACCAGGTTAGGTTCTCTAGAGTTTGGAGATTGAGTTGACAAAGGAAAACATTTTCTGAATATTTAATGTTAAATCTTTCATAATTATAGTGTTAAATGATATGCTACCAATGTGAAATTCCAACTCATACTTGAATTTCCAACATACTGATCGTAGCATCATTCCACTACAAGGAAAAAAAATTATTACCGACTACCAAAATTCGTTGGTAATCGGGAAAAATATTCGATAATGCTTAATTAACAACTGTAAAAAATTGTGCGTATTGGCCTCGTCGATAATTTTTTCAACGGATTTCAAAAACCGTTGGTAATTACCAACGATTTTGACCGTCGGTCACGGACCCACAAAATTTTTTCGTTGCTAACTTACCCACAACTATTTTCATTGGTGATTACTGACAGCCTAAATTATCGGTATTTTGATTGGACTGCCTTAAAAAAAAACTCAAGCCTTTAAAACATGCATGCTATGATTTGCATGCATGCTTGCAAATTATAAACAATAACATAGGGAAAGGCTAGAATGGTTTTGAGAGTGTCTCATTTCCTCACTTGTTAGAGACTCTGATATTCATTATGGTGATTAGGGCTTACCAAAGATTCACTTATAAGGAAACTCTTAAGATATGTTATATTTGAATTATTTAATTTACGAAATATTCACTATTATGTACAGCTTTTTATCTTTTTAATAACTCTAATTGGATGTTTTATTCTTATTGAGTGTTTACAAAGGCCATTAATGTTGTCATCCAATCCGTGTAAGGATGATTACATTATTTATGGGGCATCGACAAGGATACTCGTAAGACGTGTTTCAAAAAAGTCTAAGGTATGATTGCTGTGAAATATACTACTCCCTCCCTCCGTTCCATTTTATAAGAGCTAAATTGAGATATATCATATTCTTTTTTATAAGAATTGACTTGGAATATGTAGTGCATTAATTATTTTTTGACAAACTTACCCTTATTTAATTGAATTTTCTCTCTCTTTCCACTATGTAATGCATTAATAATCAATAGAAATTTTGAAAAGTAGGTTGGAGCAATTTTGGAAAGTTGATGTAAATTGAGAACAAATTAAGCTAATAATCACTTTAACTACTTTTCTTAAGGGGTATGCAATAGTTGTTTAACTCTTATAAAAAGGAACGAGAAGGGAGTAGCTTTCAATTAATTAATGCATGAAATTTTGTAGTTAACTCTTAATTACTCTCTCCGTATCTTAATAACTGTCACTTTAATGTTTTGCACATATATTAATGAATTATATTAATGTTCTTGTTTCTATTAAAGTTACTACCTAACTTCCTAATATACCATTTATCTCTCTCTTTTTAAATTAGACTCTTTAATTTCCTATCACCATTAATTTAAGGGTAGAATTGGTAAAACATAATTAATACTCTCTTGAACTTTGTAAAATGACAGATAATTACGAAAAAAAAGAATAAAAATAGTGACACTTAAATAGGAACGGAGGTAGTAAATTCATTTACAGAATCATTGTGGCTGACTCCATGAGCATAAAGCTCTAGGGAAGAAAATTTTTGACTGTAAGAGAACTCACACCGCATGTCTAACATGCTTAGAGATGCGCAGATGCAGGGTTACACTCGGCTTGGAATTTCCTTCTTCTCCGTTTGTATTTAAAGGTGTTTACACATGTGGCTCCATTTTCCAACTTATATGTAGTTATGAGTATTTAATAAACTCACTTATATTTGTATCATCAATCCTTCATTATTTCTACTATTCTAGGAGAGGCAGTTAGGCAAGGAGGTCTCTTTGGATGAAGTATTTCAACCTACACAAAACCGGAAGAAAGACAAAACCCGAGTCAACAAAGGGATGAGGAGACCTATGCAAATATAATCATTCATTATATTATTAAGTGTAAGTTATAGTGTTTTATATGGTTCTAACATTAGTTTTTTCTTGATCAGCAGCTACACTCAATAGAGACTCTTGAGAGGATGTTTAAACATTCCACAAATACTTTCCCCAATGGTGTGTCAACAAAGGATGATTCCTCAAGTTGTGTTAAATCATGGATTACTAACCGTCAAATCTTTTTAAATATTCCTCATCAATTAGCAACAACCTACACAATTAGTAAGTTATCGAAGACCATAGAGATTCAATAAAGTTATTAACGGTTAAAGTCATCGGTAACTTTTTAACGGTCAAAACCGTTGGTAATTTTTCCACTTGTCTTTGGCTATCGGTAATACTATTAGTATTAATGATAACTTTTTAAAAACTGTCAGCAAGTGTTACCGAAAAATTCATTACCGACGATGTCATTACCGTCGGTAATCCATTAAAAAATATTAATTACCCTTAGTTTTTGCCCTCACCGACGACTTTTGACGGTCAAGTAACAACAAATTTTCTTGTAGTGCATGTCATTTAGTCCCTAAAAGACTAAATTGAAATCTTTTTATCTTTTGAAGACTATTTCCTTTTTTAGTGGGAGATGAAACTGACTGAGTATATATCTATCGTGGAGTAATGTGACTATTCACTCTCACACTAAGTTCATGCTTGAAAGCTCATTAGAAAACTATGGTGAAACCAACAGAAACAACTTTTCTTTTCTTTTCTTTTCTTTTCTTTTCTTTTGCTTTTGCTCGCTATGACATCAGCTTCACTTTGGTTTTTCGAACGAGTTTATAATCATGCTCTAATTAACTAATTATGATGTTCAATTCACTCAAGGCATTGAATGACACAGTAGCACTAGCAGCCACCAAGTTCTAATGCACTCATTGGTGTCTGAGACAGGCATTGTGCAACTCTGGCCATTACATAACCTTGTCCAGTGACACACTTATGCGTATAATCACCCTTTAGCCTGTGGATTCCTTGCTCGTGGCCCCGCCGGTTGGTGCTTGTGGGCTTCTTGTGTTCAAATATCGGTTTATTTTGGTTCTGGTTCATCACCACCTGCAGAAAACGTGATGGAGAAATTAAAGCTCCTCTAAAAGAAAATTGCTGCAACAAATAACAAATTGCATGTATATATAATTGCTGGCTACTTCTTGGCCCTGAACAGGAAGAGATGTTCCTGGGTTACACCCGCCTCATCATATGTCTATTCTGGATTTCACTTTTGTTTTTTCGTTTCTAAATTATATATTATTATTGACTTGATTAAATAAGATTGATCCTCCTAATTAACGATATACATAAGTATTAAAATTTCGTGTGATGGCATAGGCTGTTAAGCTAGACATCGAGTGATAGTCCCACCTTTCGTGTATGGAGTTGGCGCTATATCTGGATAATTTGAGTCGCATGTGCATTGGAATATAGATTGACCCCAGGGTTATTTCCTGATTATGCTTTGGAAAATGGAATTGTTGTGTTGTCTGAATACGATCATATGTATCTTCATATATTATGACGCATACCATTGTGTTGTTTTATTTGGAAGTGAAGTTGCATTTGTTTGTTGCTTGTGTTTGGGCGACCTGTCGCTAGTTGGACAACCGCTGGCCGCATAACTGAGGAGTATCTGACAAAAGTGGATCTCGAGGAGGAGTTCGTGGGAGCTAGATGGACAACTAGTACTTGGTAGTATAGTAACTAGTCTATCTTCTGTGTTTGTACTTTTGCATGGTTAGGGACGAGGTAGGTTCCTGGATAATATGCCTTTGTGTGGTCACCATGCGTGGGATCACAGGAGCTCTGCCAGAATTAAGATGTCTTGTCTTAGGCTTCATAAAGAAATCACGACCTTTTCTTTTGTTGAGTCGGTTGTTTATAAAAGATTATCTTACCAGTTTTAAATACATAGGTTCTAGTATGAAGGGGATATGTGTATGTAATACATGTTATCGATAGCATATTTTGGAAAAGAAAAAATATATACTTGCATTTTTTTACATCTTCAAAAGATAACTAGGATGTTTATTTACTGTTGAGGTCACTATTGTGATCCATAAAAATCAAGGCGTTACACTTTGCTCGGAGGACAGGACTTGGATTGCTGGATTCAATGGGCAAATTGCGGTTTTAGATTGTTTGTATGCGGAGCTCCCTGCGATTCTACATGGTTTGAAGATTTGTTGGCAGCGTGGTTTTAGATTCATGGAGGTTTTTACGGATTCGGCGTTAGCTCGGGGTCTTGTACTGCTTGAGGATCATCTGGCGCATCACCACTATGCCTCGGTTATCAATCAAATTAAGCGATTTCTTAAGCTTAATTGTGTGGTTCGTTGTCACTATTAACTCTTGGAAGGTAATGCCAATCCAGACTTCATGTCCAAGCTCGGTGTTGTTTCCGCCGCTTCTTTGACGGTGTGGGTTGTTCCTTCGCCAAGCATAGCTTCTGTTTTGAGAGCTGATTGCATGGGGACAACCTTCCCCAGGTTGTAGCTCTTTTCTTCTGCTCTTTTTCTTGTTTTGCCAGCATCTATTACTGGGGAAAAAAGCCTACAACAAGGACCAAAAATAAATACTTACTCCCAAAGCAAACATTTACGAGTAAAAATCATAATTAATTACTCCCTCTATTCCGATATAAATATTCACTTTGAGAAAAAAAAATCTTATATATCTATTCACTTAGAGTTTCACAAGAGTATTAATTGATGTTTTTTTCAAATAATATTTTTGTGAAAACAATAAATGAGTAGAGATAAAATATATTTTAAAAGGTAAAATAGGAAAGTAAATAATATTTTTTTAAAAATTTAAAAAATTAATTGCACTTTTTAATATGCGTGTTTCTTCTCTTTTTAGATAATTAATAAATAAGGGGAGAAAGTAATATATTACTAAAAAAATGATGGCTCTTGTCATGTGTCATTTGATGCTTTTTGACTTTGTTCGGAACCAATAAGCATGGCTTATTCGTTTTAAACTTCTAATCAAAGTTTAAAAGTGAAGCAAACAAGCTAGGAAAGTGATGTTGTTGGTTAAGGATCATGTTTTTCCTAAAGTTAGTTTCGCTTTTTTCCTCACTCTCACCGCAGAAGCGTAATTACTTTATAAAATGTGATTGCTGATTAAAAAAAGTTCTTGACATGGTAATTAAAAGGGATTTCATATGCGGCTGAATGGTAGACAGTCATCAACTTTGATTCTCTAGTCAATAACAACTATCATTCTTGTTTTTTTGTTATAATTTTACATACATTCTGTTTGAGCTAGCTAGCATTTGAACTTTGTTAATAGTGTGTGTGTGCCTGGTTTGAAACGAAAAAAATCCTTCACCTAAATGGTGTTGAACTTCTACTGATTAATTTAAAACATTCTTTTGAATACTTCTTAATATTACTTGAAGTACCTCTCTTGTGGTGAATAGATATTGAAAATCACATATACCTATGCAATAGTGTAGTCTATTGTTGAATGTAACACTAATGAACATGCATCATTGCAACTTTTCATAGTATTGATTGTTCATGAAATGACATAAGTTATTTTATACCTACATGAAAGGGTAGGTCAGATACCCCATTACCCCTTCTTAATTTTTTTTGGTAGCCCCAATTTAAGATAAGAGAAGTTTTCGGACTCAATAGAGTTACAATAGACTTACATTTATCTTACCTTCAAGGAGAAGATTGTAAGTTCAAACATGCAATTTGTGAGATATAAGCTACAAGAAAAAGTGCATTTTGAGGCAGACAATTTGCGGCAGTTTCATCAAAACCGTAAAAATGTATCAATTTGAGCGGTTTTCGCAGCAGTTAAGTCAACCGTTGCAAATTACTTTCACATAGTGGCGGTTTATTATCCCTTAAAGGAGGTATTATAGCACTTATGTTAACCACCAGTAAATGATATACATGATTTAAAAAATGAAAGTTCATCTGGTAGATTTCATTCTGTAATTTGACCAATCCCCAAAAGCTCTCGTTCCTTCCCTCATTGAAACCTGAATCTCATTCTCACAACCAAGAGTCTTGGATAGCTTTCTATCTCAGGTTTTGTTCTTTCTTTTCTCTTCTTATGCTATCGCTTGTTTCTTCTCTTCTCTTCTCATTCTATCTGTTGCTTTCTTCTCCACTGGCATTCATTCTATGTTGTAACGTTTTATTTGGTATGTTTAGAGTTTGAATTGGAAGTATGAAACCCTAACATTTAATAATTTACCTGTTTCATTTTAGCGAGTTCTTTCTTCTCGATCTGTTTCATTTGAGTTCATTTTAGTATAGTCAATTATAAATTTCTAATCACATGAATATCTTACTAAAGACAAGATCATATGAAAAAAAGATAAGGCACACAATGAGTACTAAAATCTGATCACATCTTCTCAACACTATCAAAAGATGCTTTACTAAAGAAATATTTCTATGCTTCCTCCACACAAATCAATTGGTACGCCATGCAAATCAATTAATGCCCCCTGGAAAATAAGTACCTCGTTAAATTCAAACCACTATGGATTCAGTTACAAATTATAGTAAAATGTTATCTTATTCACAAATGCAATTGAAATTAATTGTAACTTACATCTCAAAGTGTTGTATTTGACACATCATTGTTTGCATGTGCAAATGTTGTATTTCGGTCATCATTGTTGCTTTTATTGGCGCCAAAACATGAATTTTTATTATTAACTTCTATTTCTTGGTGGAAATAATGTGAGGTCGGAGAATCTTATATTGTGAAGGTCGAGCCTTACCCCCCAAAGTGATTAAACTAAGTTTCGCTTCTCAATGCTGATTAACGTTATGTGTAATACCTTGGATCAAGATGATTCTTTGGCGAAAGTGACGCATCTATGTCGGTTTATGGATGAAGTGTACCAGAAGAACGTGCATGCTAACAATTGGGAAAGAAGGCGACTAGCCCGAAGGCCGGAGTCGTGCCCTGTCTTAACAAGTCACACTACCAAAAGCGTAACTATCAAAATACAAGAAATGACAAGTAACTTAAAGAAAAAGACTAAGTTCATAAAATGATAGAAAAGGCAAAAGAAGAAGAGAGGATGCAAGCTAAACTAACTCATCTATGAATACCAAATAAACATAATCATAATGTCGGGATCCATGTTCAAAACATGAAGTTATGGATAACATAAAAAGGAGAAGAAAACTAAACTTAACCAAAACAATGCATGAAAAGAGTTATTTTAACAACTAAGCATAAACTAAAAATGAAATAAATACAACAGAGTGTAGGGAATGAAAAATGTTTGAAAGATGCAACAAAACTTAAACGATATACATATGTTGAGTTATAACAAATGCACACATGTTAGCGAACTTGAAGATCAAATACATGGTTAAAATGAAAGATTGAAGCATGCAAGGTTGTGCTTGTATGACGATCAAGCAATGTAGCTATTTGTTGAAAAGTACGAGAGTTGAAAAGGAAAAACTTAAATTGAAATTTCAAGTGTTGAAAAATTATAACATTGAAATAAAGTGGGTGGGGATTACTAGAAACTCGGCCACTATCCTTGATTACTGAAAGGAACGTAGGGGTTAGTTCAGATGTCCAACACTGTCTAAGTCTTCCTAACTCCAATTTATAGTAGATATTTAAAACAACAAAACCTAATACTTGAGCACTACCTGCACTACCGCCTAAAATTTCTCAAGAATGGCGTGTAACCACCAACTACATTATTAAACACATGCTGGAATTCAAATATTAACTACAACTATACAATCTGGCGCGCCAAAACGTATCTCTGCTTCAGTCATGCGTAGCTTCTGGAAACCACGATTTAATAACCATTGGTAACCGTTCGGCACAGTCGAATAGGTTTATTCAGAAAATCTTACATCTGATATGCACACTTAGGATGCTCAAAATAACCTAAGTCTTTTCTCCATGCCACTTGTTGTTGTTGGTCCTGCTTTGGGTATCAGCAACAATCTTATCGGCACTAACACTTGATAACCCTTTTATACTTGTTTCAGAAGCGCTAAATGAACATCGTTGGAGTATCTTCATCTCGCCACCTTGATGTTTGTTTTCTAGATTGGATTCTCCATACTAGTGTGAACATCTTCAGCACGAATACTTGGCTTAATTTTTATTTTTCCAAGTTGGATGGCGCTGAATCAATGCCACCTATCGCATTCTGCGGAATCATATTTTTCTCGCCTTTTATGCTTTCCTTTCAGTTCTAGACAAACTCTTCTTAAAGAAAAATTAGGACATCTTTCTTCACCCAATTTGTTTCTCATTGTAGATTTTGCCCATGACATAGTGATTCCACCAACGAATTCCCACTAAATCTTAAGGCTTCGACTGTTGAAGAAAGAAGGCTTTAAGCTTCACCGAAAGAAATGATTCAAATTTTACATGAGAACTACGCCTTCTAAAATCACGTCCTATCAAATCCCACTTTCTTGGGATTCCACAAAACGATGTCATGTGTGACGATGGTTTTAATTTCAAAGACCGCAAAGAGTTGTTGTGTTTTTAACATTGCAACCCTTCGTTTTATGTTAGGAACTTATATTTAAACCAGAGGAAAGAAACCCCCAAAGCCTTTATCATTTCTCTTAGTTGTTGAGTTTCCTATCTAATCTCTTTTTGTTTCTCCTCTTAAACCACAACTTTGCACCTTTTCCTTCTTTCTCTGCCTCCATGGCTAGCGCTTTAAAGTCCTATGCCTGCATCGGCAATACCTCGGCAGTTTCCCCTTCTTGAATGGGAGTTCCACCTGACCCTAACGTCATTCAGATCCCTTTATGGAGGATTTAAAATTTTAAGAAAACCAAGTCTTGACTCCTCACACCCATTAGGATTCTCCAACTGCTTTTCTTGGCCCTATCGTGCCTCCGCAACTTGTGAACAACACCAAGATGTTTCCAGTTGATGCTGAAAATAGGCCTCTCTTTTTAGGTCATCGATTCTACAGTGTTATTTCGATAAGAAAAACTGTCTTTTTATGGCTTTTCCACCGAAACCAGTGATAGACATATACAACCCTCTGTTCTTTAGGATAGTTAGAGCCTAAGAATGCTAGGTGTGAAAATAATATATAGGATTAGGTCTGGGAAGATTTCAAAGAATATTTAGATTTGGGAAGGTTGCAGAGATTATCTAATTGAGCATGGGAAGTATAGGTGTGAAAATATCATCCAGGTGTAGTGTCTGAAGAGGCTTAAGAATACTTGTAATCTTTGGTAGACGATAGTGAAAATCCCAAATGAATGTTTGGGGACTGGAGGTAGCCCAAATGCATATTGAACCAAGATAAAATAATCAGTGTGCTCTTCTTACTCTTTCTACTCATTACTTCAATGTTGTTTTCATTAAAAGGGCTTGAATTAAGCTTTCAAACATAAAGTTGTTTTAGACACCTATCAAATCAATTTCAACACGATTCTAAAATAACTATCACACAATTCAAACCTCATTTACTTGTGTTATGTTTTCACTTTCAGAACCTTAGTATAAAGTCACTAACTTGTAACAAATTGAATCTACCACATCCACAAACCAAACCTTGTCAAAAAGTATATGGTAATGAGCATCAAAAGCAATGTCTTACCTCGTTAGGAGGTGGCTTCACAATGAACGACGACCTCTAACGACGCTGGAGAGAGAATCTTCCCGATGGATAGATGCCCTTAATGTTGGACGAGGTCAGGGAGAGCTTCTTAGGATTTGAGGGACGAGGACCACAATCTCTGTCACAACAGCAGCGTCAGTCAACGACAAACAATGACCTAGGGTGAGACGGTGGCATGGGGCAGTAGACAAAGTGAGAGGGTATCAAGGATTGTGTGAGAGAGAATAAGGTTAGGGACAACCCTAAGCCCTATTTCATCTAATATTTGTGTCAGCTAGACCGGCACAATTTCAGATATAATATTAGTGTTGGCCAAGCTGACGCCAAAATTTGAGCTAGAGGTAATGGGTCACACTATTTATGTCGATCAAGCCGACAAAGCGTTATAAATCTTGTAGTGTTGTCGACAACTTAAGTGGACTTAACCAACTCTCATTAGCATCGGTCGGCTGGCATTACCATCAAATCATTTGAAACATTAATATTTTAAAGCATTGTGACGGCTTTATATCGGTTAAACCGACGCTAATTAGTACAAGAGTCGGAACAAATACTAACCGTCACAGCTAAAAACAAGCTTTCTTGTAGTGATGGGAGGATGATGGGTGAATAGAGATAAAATGGTTCATATTCCAAAACCTAATTTCAAGGCTTTTCCAGTTTCCCTAAATTGGTGAGAGAGGACATAATTACTCTTGCGGTTTTTCAGGAGCCACAAGGGTAAATTTTGTCTACCTATTCAATTGGATTGAATTTATACAGCAAGAAACTAGCTGATTTTGGTGTCAACCAAAAAGCCTTTACTTTAGATAAAATGATTAAATTTTGATTTGTCGATTGAGTCAATACAAAGACATCAATGCAAGCATTCTAAAGTTTCTTTTTCTTTTCTGAAAGGTATATTGCATGCAATGCAGGGCAATTGTGTTCCGAATTCTTAGGATTCTATGTATCCTTTCTTTGGAAAAAGAGTAAAGATTATGCTATCAATATTGCCTCCCTTTTGAATGATATAGAACAAACTTTTTGACTGCACTTGTTTTGCAAACTTCTGTTCTAACAGAATTAGTAGATAAGACAACTAAAAGCTTCGTTAAAATGTAGAAAGTCTAGATAACTTTTTATAATCATGAAAAAAAACGTGAATGATTACAAAAAGGGTCTACATATGGGTTATTTTCTTTTCACCATTTCAATTTTGAAGCGACTCCAAGTCAAACAAATAAGTTACTCCAATTCAAGGAATACTGGCATGCAATCAATTAGGCAGCATGTGCTTATAGGATTGCTTTCTCAAGAGAGTAGTAGTATTTCAGAAAATGAAGAATATCCCACCATGCCAACATTTATGGACCCAAATTGACTCATGAAAACTCAACCTTATTATAGCGCTAAAGTATGTAGGAGTATCTACCAAAAAAATTAAAGGCTGCTATAGTAATTTAATGAAAGCGGTTGCATATCCTATATATGGTGCCTTTCTCTTCTTCAATTTTCAAGTTGTCCAAGAAAATAGGCGAAGCTTAAGTTTAGGACTAATTAATTTCCTTTGTTGAAAGGTTTCAACTTGCTCGCTATGTATCTTAACCTATAACGCGCGACACTTCGTTTGGATCAGCATTAGAAGTTGCAATGATTGTTTTGAAAGATAACATGAGACCTTAAACTAGGCTTAATTACTATGTTGGTATAGGAAGTTGCAGGCTTACCCTTGCGAAAATGCATAAAATATGGAACGGAAAATGATAAATGATTAATCTTGATGATAAAATAAACTGTAGTAAAGGGTGCATACCAATAAAGTGTGACACGATTAGTAGATGATTGAATTCTAGGTTTAATATCTAGATGACGTATATGGAGAAAAGCATATAATGGGAGAGGTTTACTCACTTTAACATAATCTCCAATCTTCAAGAGATTAGTTTTATAGTTGTTGGGTGTGAGAATACTTTAAAAAAAATAGTAAATAATGTATCAAATATGTCAAAGGGCACGAGAAAAACGAAAAAAGGAACACATTAATTTATTTATAATGTACCAAAATAGTAAATTCTGATGGTCTTTGTTAAAAATTTACACATATATAGTGATTAAACTCAATGTTTAATGGCTATATATATATAAATATTTTTAAGTCAAGCATGTAAGCACTATGATATCAAAGGACAACTTGTCCATGCTAGACATGAAATTAAAGTGAATGAATAAGTTTTCTGCATCGATTAGCTGAAAGTGGGGTTGTGGTTTTATCTTTTTTGTTTTGTTTGGCTTGGCTTATAAGACAGATTCCAAGGGTCTATAATGCTAGGAAGTAGGAAGTAGCTACCTAGTTACTTGTCTATCACATGCACTAATCATTACATTTAATTTGTTCATTCAAAACTTAGAATATCTCCAATTAAGTGTTTTAACATGAGAAATTAATTTAACGCCTTGACTGAATAAACTGTTGTGAAGGGTAAGGGATCTTTTAAGATATGTATTCGAGCTAAGACACCGGGCCTCGGCAAAACTTGAAATTAAAAAAAAAAAAAAAATCTTTCATTCAAGTGAGATATTGTGAAATTCAACAAAAATATGAAAATAAAAAAGAATAATCATCAACTTGGTCCTACATTTGTATGGATATCTGAGTTTAGTCCCTCTTTAAAATGAAGTTGGGGTATAGTCCCTCTGATTGCCATAAGGATTTAGTCCACCCAAAATAATTTTTTTAGTTTTTGATTAATTATTTTATTTTAGGTTAATTATTTATTAAATATTTGGCATTTAAAATTTAATTAAAAATGATGTGGATGATGCCACGTCAGCTCTGTCATGCCAATAGGTATGCTCGCCGGAGTTTCGCCCTCCGACGAGGACTGAATCCTTATAGCGCGCAATCGAAGGAACTATTTCTTCCGAGGAGGGACTAAACTCGAATATCCATATAAACACAGGAATCAAGTTGATGATTAACCTAGATAAGTAATGTAAATAAATAAGGTATTGTGGGACCTAACTAAAAATAAAATAAGATAACATCATTGAACCAAAATGTGTATCATTAACTTACGGAAACCTTATGTCCTATTTAGCATTTTGAAATCACAAAAAAAGAGTAATAAAATACTAAGTAAGGTACCAGACAACGATGATGCTCTTATAGATGTAGCCACTTTGCTTTTCACATATTTGCATGATGTATAAACTTGTAGGAACTTCGAATTGGATAATTAAGCTTCAATTGAATTAAAATATGAACTAAGGACAATGTACCAAGAAGTGTATTGCGGACTTGTGATGAAGAACGAAAAATATTAAATATTAAAAAATTAATTTTTTTTAAAAATTAATAGTTGTTGACTCAAATAGATTTAAGTCTACGGTTGTGCGTGAGTCGGTTGAAAAACTCACGTAACGATTCCCTAATCAAGTGATTATTCGATGAAGGGAATTTGTTCCTTAATGAAAATTCCTAAGACACTCCAAAAAACTCATAGTAATTGTTATTCGCACCAAAAAAACTCACTAGGCGTTAAAGCAAACTGGCAGTTGGAAGGGTCAACCGAAAGCAAAAAATTAGTCATTGACACACTAAAGCGGATTGGCTCGATGAGTGAATCACGAACATGGAAACGATTTGAGGGCAGGTATAGAGGCTCAAACGCCGAACTAAAGTTATCTTATGAGCTTCTAGAAGATCTCCACGTGCAAAATACCAATAGGTTTGATCCCTTTGATTTAGGAAAAATGGTTATTACCAATGAAACAACCAATATAAGGAAGATTGGATCACAACAAGCTTTCAGGCTGCCTAAGAGAAAGTAAATCACTAACACCCCACGATCTGTAAATGTTTGTAAGTGTCCGAGCATGAATCTTGGATTGTGGTGCTCTCGGCGAGGCTGCGTGGTGCTCACAGTGCTCCTGCGTGAGCGGGGTGGAGTCTTCGAGTCCAATACGTCGGGGGAGGGGGGGCTGCTAAAAACACTTAGTTTCTCAAGTCAGTTAGGGAGCTCCGAGAGCATCCAATAGCTCAGCTCAGACATGTAAGAATGCATAGCAAACTTGTAATGTAAAGAGTGAGTAAGTAACGTCCCAAGGGAACAGTAGAACCTGTATTTATAGGCACCGTAGGTGTCTTTGCAAGTGTTGGGAAGCTCATAAGTGAGGCTTCCGAGCGGAGTGGCCGTAGGCCGAACGGCATGTGAGGGCTTCCCGTCGGCCTATGTCTGGGCAGGTCGGATAAGATACCACTGAGCTGGGAGTGCTCGTCCCTTGGCCAGGTCATGCAGGCTGCATATGCTTAAGAGAATTCCTAGTGGGTCAGATTCTAAGCCGTCAGATCGTATGGTTGAAGAGCCTACCCGAACAGGAGCCCCCCAGCTTGGCGTGGCATATGTTGGCATGTAAAGTTATGTGAATCTTTAATTCGAGATATCTTTGCTGCGTCTTGGACCCCCCTGCTTATGAGAAATGGGCCCTCAGCAACTACGTCAAACCCTCTATTTTGATCTGAGGCTTTGGATTGTCGCCCGGTTTTGCACTTGGTCCATGCTAGATTTGTTGACTAAATTAGGTGCGACCTCACCGAGCTGGATAGATTACGATCTGAGCGTTATTTGCGAAAATTCTGGTTGTGTCTGTGGCGTATTTGTAACGTCGCTTCTGTTTCTGATCGTGTAAATAAGTTTTAGTGAACAGTTTTGTTTAATCAGAATTGTACGCTTTCCATTGCGTGTTTTCCAAAGCAAGTTACTTTTGTTTTTTAGGGGTTTCTTCGGGTAGTTTCTCCTTACTTTACCGTGATGGTTTTTGCTTACCGTTTTCCAAGAGGATATCCTTCTGCTTCCTTTCCGAGTTCAACCGTCTCCTGCTCTTGCCACTTGCTCACTCGGAGCGTCGTGGTTCTTTGTTTCTTCCCAACTTTTTCTTTCTGGAGAAGTTGCCTCAGGTATTCCCTTATATTTTTCTCTTTCTTTTGCCCTATTTCTTTTCAGGACATATGGGTTCTCCTAAGGAGAATGCGGACTATCAGGTTGTAGATTCTTCTATTGACGTAGATTCCTTACCCGATATGTTCGCCGCCTTAAACATCCTTCCCCTTAACGCTTATCGTGAAGGATATACGTACACACTTTGTTGTCGAATGCCCTTAGGAAGCTTTCTTTCAAACCGGGCCCATCATCTTTTGGTGATTCTGACGACCCTTTGAGTGTTTTTTCTGAATTTAAACCTATCGTTGCTCGTACAGGATGTTCGAAGATGGGTCAGTGTCAAGGAGTTAAAACCCCAATAGAAGTTCCTCCTTCTCTTCAGAACAAGGACGGGATCTGTACCGAGATATGGGGTTCTGCTTGTTCTTTTGCCTCATTGGATGAAATGGCCTTTAAGGAGAGGTTCGACCCGTGCTTCCCCCCTTCCGAGGAGTATAGGCTTTCTGCTCCTCTCTTCACAGACCGGGTTTGCTCCCCCCGAGCTGGCGATTTCTTCGTGTACTCCTACCTTTTCGAGAAGTACAAGCTTCGAGTCCCCTTCTCTTATTGTCAGTTTAAGTTGAGATCTTTTTATCAACCAAAGTAAAATAAGTTATAATCTTCATATATTCACTATGTGTTATATTCACACTCATCTTTCTCTTTCATCTTATTTTAACTTATTTTTTCTTTATATCTGTCTCTTCTTTTTCTATTATATCAACTATCATATCTTTCTTGTCTTCCTATCTCTCACTTAGTATAAGTGAAATTAAAGTATGAAGGTAAAATTATCATTTACTTATTAAACAAAAGTGGTCTCTTACATGTGTTGACAAGATAAACAATAGCCTTAAAAGCATGTAATGTTAGTAGTTTAGGAGTTTTTTTATGGCTAAATAACATTTTGAAGTTTCTACAAGTAAGTAAACATCATGATTAAAATAAATTTTTTTCTCTTTTAACCCACAACATAGCCCTTGAGAATGCAATCTAAATTTTATTACAAATAAAATAACATAAATATGTGGAGCTCATTGTGGGATCCAATAAAATAAGAAACTATCTAAGTATTTTTCCAAATTAGGAAAGTTTCTTATATATGAGTAGCTTAAATTTTATGACATTTTAAGTGCAGAAAAATACTGTTAAACAACTTTCATTGTGAATGCTCCAAGTAGATAAATAGATCTATCGAGAATTAAGAGTAATAGAAGGGTAATAGAAGGTGAAGAACTAAGGTTCAAATCCTAAGAAGGGAAAATTTGTAATTTTACTAACAAATAACATTTGCCTATAAAATAAATTAAGAAGTAAGAGTCCAAGACTCAAATTATCACTATATTTTATTTTTCTACTCCTTCCAAGGGTTAAAAAGATTGAGAAATAGAACTCGAGCTATGAGATGATCAACTAAAGGTAATCTTTTGTATATGAGTAATGTTCCACTCTTCATACAGTTTTTAACCGATGCTAACTTAAGCGGCGATTAATAACCAGTGTTAAACTCTATGTTGAAAGGATGTCGCCTAAAAGCATATGTGGATATCATTTCAGTTTGTCTACATATGCTCCTATTATGTGCAAAGGAACTCGATGCCAATGGAGAAGGATAATAATGAGCCAGTAATCAAATCGTTTGCATCAGAGCTAGTTTATTTCCATCCTAGGTCCTAATCTATAAGATGAGTTCTTCATTGTTCATAGTTACAAAGTATTTCTTATAATCAATGAGCAACACATAGGCCACTAATGGTTATGATCCTAACATACACACTAATCAATAGGCCTTCTCCAAATGAACAACACATTTTAAAACGCTTCAACTTTCATCATCAGTGAAATCTGGCTCAAGGGGCTTCCTCAATGACCCAAGAATATCAAGCTCAGGACCATATCGCAAGCTCCTACCTCTCCTTGGGGTAGCTACAAGTTTTGCAGCATAAAAAGGACCCTGAAGTGGTGCAGAGAAATGTTCATTGCCACCACTTCCAGGCCCATAGTCATAGGGCATCATCAGATTCTCCTTGCTCTTGAGCTCACTTGTCTCTTTCATTCTCTTATACCTGAACCACGCTGCTTGTATGAAACAGGCAGCCCAAGTCCTCCATTGATGAGAGTGGAACCTGAACGTGTGCCGAAGCTGCTTGCAGTGTAGCCTGCGGAACTGTGCTGCAACAAACTTTAAGTCCTCAGCGATGAGTGCGAAAGCTTCGACTTCGGTGATGGCTTCCACTGTGCGAGTTGAGGAAGGAAGGACGACGGTTGAGTGAGGGTCTAAGGCCCATGGCAAAAGCTCTTCGCCACAGAAGTCGCCGGAGCCGAGCCCGGAGCTGTTGAAGAATCCGGTTCTGCCACCGTTGGTGGTGCAAGAATCTAGGCGACCTCTCACAATGAAGAGCATCTCGTTGACAAGGTCGCCTTCACGGACTATGCATGTGCCTGGTGTGCACAGAGAAGGCTTCAGCCTTTCGCATATTGCATCTAGCATCCTTTCATCCATCTGATCAAATAGCGGTACCTGCAGTCGATCGTTAATAGCATGTTTGGATCTGCTTGTTTTTTCACAGAATCAACTTTTGTAATTACAACTTATTCATAGAAGCTTCTTCGCAGAATAATTTTTCATTTTAGAATCAATTCTAGAAGAATTTCCGAACATGTACTTGACAACTTCATTATTTTTGCTTGTGCCTCAAGAAACACATTAACAAGATAAAACTATTGCACAATTTCTGTTTTCTGACTAGGATTTGGATGCTGCATGAGAAGCTTATTTGAAACTTTCATAATTCACAAAACTGTGTCAAAGAGAGAAGAAAACAAAGATTTATAGTGTGTCTAGAACATCTTCTCTTTCCTTAGAATCAATTTTGGTAATAAGAAGCTATTCACATAAGTTTCTTCCTTCAAAAATAATCGTAGAAGAATTTCGAAATATGCACTAAGTAATTCATTCTTATTTGCTTCTGTCTCAAGAAACACATTCACTAGATAAAACTATTGCACAATTTCTGTTTTCTCACTAGGATTTGAATGCTGCATGAGAAAGCTTATTTGAAACTTTCATAATTCACAAAACTGTTTCAAAGAGAGAAGAAAACAAAGATTTATAGTGTGTCTGGAACATCTTCTCTTTCCTTAGAATCAACTTTGGTAATAAGAAGCTACTCACATAAGTTTCTTCCTTTAAAATTAATCGTAGAAGAATTTCAAAACATGCACTAAGTAATTCATTCTTATTTGCTTCTGTCTCAAGAATTACATTCACTAGATAAAACTATTGCACATATTATGTTTTCTGACTAGGATTTGAATACTGCATGAGAAAGCTTATTTGAAACTTTCATAATTCACAAAACTGTGTCAAAGAGAGAAGAAAACAAAGATGTACAGTGTGTTTGGATTAGTTTCTCTTTCGTCAGAACCAATTCTAGAATCCAAAACCTACTCTCATAAGCTTCTCCCCAAAATTAATTTTTACTTCAGAATCAAATCAATTGTAGAATGATTTTCAAACATGCACTTACTTGTCTAACTAGATTAAGGCAAAGGTGGCGTTTAATGTCGCGTCTGAGATCTGCAGGAAGGTCTCTGAGAATAGCTTCCTCGTCTACTCCGCGAGTAGCTACCCATCTGAATTGGTCATGGCGGCGCACATTTTGCTTCAGGTAACCAGGGAGCTGCCTGTGATGCATCCATCTTTCTGTATCTGTCCTTCTTATTCTCCATTCTTCTAGCCGCATAGTGGTGGATTGTAGGTAGGTCTGTTAATCAGAAAAGGAAGAAATACAAGATATGAGTATTAGTTTTATGACCTCAGTTAAAAATCATATATATCACATGTTAGTATTCTTTATATTAGGCATGGATCAAGGTCCTGATATTTCATATTGAGCTCTAAATAAATGTAAGCCAAAATGCAAAAAAAAAGGGCTATAAATAATCCTCATAGTAGAGAACCCTGATATACCATCTGATAATTAGTTATTTTCTGCTAATAATTGTGAAGTCCTGAAACTTACAACTCATTAAAAGACTGAAAACAGCTAGACTTACTTGCATATTGCCTATGAGCAGTGCAAAAAGCACTAATCCAAGAATTGCAACAATCACAGCAAAATTTATCTCTGCAACATGTGTACTTGTTATGAGATTCTGTCCTAAAGAGCTGCAAATTTGGCATAGAATTGATTAGAATATTACAAACTCTAGTGTGGACTAAAACTAGGTCAATGACCAACAGCAAATGGTTGTCAAACACCAAAAGGACACAATATTGTCTTCAAGAACATGAAGGTCTTGATTATAGTAAAACAAAAAAGGAAAACGAGAGCCTATTTTTCTTTTATCAATGTATAATTCCCTAAGATACAATTGGTTGAAATCTTATAATGATCTGTGCTATGATGCTATCACAATTCTTCACTGAAGTGATAATTATGTTCTGAATTATGTTTGTTGCCATCGAACTTACATGGCTAAATCAAAGATGCATTAACTTTGTTCTTTGATAATTATCCAATTTTGACATAAAAAATTTGAGTTACCTTAGATTCCTCAGTCCCCACCAGAGACAAAAACAGTATTTGTTGAAGAATTTTGAACCAGTAATTTCTAAACTCAGAGCATCAGCAAAAATGCCAAATTGAAAGAAATCACTGTTCTGATCACATAGACCTGAGAGATTGCTTGATCTGAACCAAGCATCCCTATCCGGGTCACCTATGCTTTGACATTCAAGATAATGATACTTGCAGTTTGGATACTGAAGTGTACAAGCTTTCTTCCAGCATTCATCTTGCCGTTCAATCGAAAACAGGTACCAAGTGGATCCTAAAACCTTTTCGAAATAATGGGACAGTTAAGAACTGAATCAGAAGCAACAAAAGAGCCATGTAAAAACAGAAAGAAAGAAAAAACTTGATATTTCTGGACTAGGCAGCTACTAGTCTGGAAATAAATCATTTTTGGATTAACTCTTTCTTTTCTCAGAATCAATTCTGATAGCTTCTTGGTTTCTGAATCCATTCTAGTTCGAGATCAATTATAGAAGGGTTTCCAAATATGTAACGTGACTTACATGGCTTGCCATCATATAGAGTGTCAGATTATATGCTGCACCAGCCCAAGCTTTTTCTATCATGACCCCATCTGCCTTGATGATCTCAGAAGATAGAGGATAAAGAAGATACAACCTCAAGAGGTACTGGAAAATTGTCACAAGGCGAACAATATGCCTTGAAGCAATCATTTCTGACCCCTTTAGATTTGGAATTACTGCCCAAATCAGTACCTAACATTTATAAGAATTGTGAAACTGTTAGCTTGTGGCAGAAGAAATAAAAAGGATGTCTTCAGCTGAGACATAATAGCATTTTTTAACTGCAACATCAATTCATTAGACTGTCAATAAATCTACTCTATAATGTGTCCAAGTATGTTTTCACACCACTTAGCCAAATCAGATCATTTTTAGCTCTAAACAACTCATTATCCTTCTTTTTCATCCATTTGGTAGAGAATGAGCATAAGCCAGTGTAGATTAACATTGAAAATGAAGGTAAAAAGAATAACAGCAGTATGATGAAGTCTTCTTAGTCTCAGATTATCTAGGTATATAAATACGAAATTGCAAATCAATTGTTTAGTTGACCTTGGTTTTACTGTCATAAATTGAGAAAAGTTATCACAATATAGTGATAGGAATGATGCATCATGCATGACTAAATACTTTATTTGTGGATTGTATCAAATAATCTGGTTTTACATTCCTATCAGGAAATCTAGTATGAAATTCAGCCTAAGATGTGCTAATAATGTACAAATGTTAAGTGATCCTATCGCAGGATGCTAAAGCTTAAATTGATCTCAATAGTCAATTCATAGGAAGAGTTTTGTTAACTTTTTGCCTCGAATTAAGTGCATGCACGTTAGCACTGACGCCAACGAGTATCGAAACATACTCTTTACTCTTAAACTTTACCATTGTTTGGTTATAACTCTTGCTGTTAGATTGTTTTTAATAAGTTTCTAGTGCGTATTTTGGATTTCTCATCAATTCTAGAAGAACTAGATCTCCTTTGTGTCTTCACTAAAAGTTTCAGAAGTTCTGATATCAGAGAAGAAATAAATGCATTTTCATATCAGTAACATACCTGTGGAAGTGGTAGAGCAGCCACAAGATCAAGCCAGAAGTCTCTGCTGAGGTACTTTGATGTAATCTTTGAAGAGTCTAAAACAAGCTCTCCTCTACCCGAAACGCGAGATGAAGGAGCAATATAAGCAGTTTGAAACCTAACATAAATCTGAACAATATAAAATGCATCAACCATTGACCGAATTATGGTAAGGGACACTTCAAGTCCAACAGACATATCAATGCACTTATCTTTCTTAGCCACAGGTAAGTAAAAGAATAAGGGATCCACAACTAATGAAACCAAACAAGCTGCTAAGAAAATTTTGTTCCATCTATTTATTCTAGGCCCTCTAGGATCAAACACCAACATCTCTGCTGCATCATAATCCTCAGAGAATACCCTGGAAACTTCTCCTCCATCCTTCCTTAACTTCCTTTGGCCACTCATCTCATAAGCCAGAATTGACCAGTTACTTTCTGGGCTTTCCTTTGCCTTATCTGTTTCAAGTTCATCCTGAAATCTGGGAGCACAAGCAACACTGAATTTTAGCACCAAATCTAAATCAAAATGTAATGGAAATACCCAAATACCACAAAAACATAATGACACCAAAGCATGTTTGACTTAGAATCAATTTTGAAACTCATAAGCTGCTCACATAAGCTTCTTCCCAAATTAATTTTGTCTTCATAATCAATTGTAGAAGTGTTTCCGAACATGCACATGTACCTAATTTCACATATCCCAAAACGCAAATGAGGAAGTATGATTTTGTAGCCAAGGAAGGTTCTAAATTGCGACGCACAACTACAATTACAGCCACAACGTAACAAGTTTTGAAGTCCCCGCAACAGCTTCGCAACCACAATTGCAGCTCTTTCAATCCTCATTTGCCTGCTATTTTGCAATGCGGTCATAACCGCAATTTAAAACCCTGTTTGTAGCGCTGCGTTCAAAAGAAACTAAAACACATGTGTGCATGTTTGGAATCACTTATGTCATTGATTCTAAAGGCATAATCAATTGTGGGGAGAAACTTCTGTAACTAAGCTTATAAGTTTCAAAATTACATTAGATTCTAATTGGGTTCAAGTTTGCAGTGCAAAGGGAAGTACAGACAAACCTTACAGATCTTGACATATCAGAAGCCATTGTTCTCTGTTCAACTTTTTAGTTACATCCTGCTAGGGAATATGAGAGAACATATATACCAGTGTGAAAAACTAGCAGGAAACGATTTCATTTAAAAGCTCAACCATAATATATTGCAGCTACTAATTTTCCGTATATTTTTCCCAGAAATCATGTGACAGAAAAGTACAATAACTTACTGTGCTCTCAATCTAGACTTTTTGTGATCGTTCATTATAAGTGCAGGTTAAACCTGTCAATTTGACACGGCAAAAAAGCTTTGCAGAAGATTCAAAGTCGTCGCTTCTTGGACTTCATGGTCATATTCGTATGGACCTTATTTTTCTGAGACAAAAAGATGAAACTAACCCAGGAAGAACGTGCAATAAAACATTCATGAGGTCGATGTAGAGCCACCAAAACTGCCTTTTATCTACTTCTTCCGTCTTAGAATTCATGTAAGTTAAGGAGGAAACGTATCAATGAAAAATAGCACATTCAAGTCCTTTGAAAAAATAGAGAAAAGAAGAGATGTTAATATATGATTCAGCAAAGAGAAAGACCAGAATCTTGCAGACTACTATGTTCCTTGGAAATACTACCTTGAATTCATTATTCCGCGGTAGGAGACTGACGTACGAGTTTTTTCTATTCGCAAGAGTTGGGAATCGAATACCCAAGCACATGTTTGAAAACGGTGAAGTGCCGAACCATTATGTCAACCCACTTGGTTGTACTCTACTTATTCATTCACATTTGCATGACTCTCACTGAGTTAGATTTTGCATAGTTTTTGGCAATGTTGAGAACCTTTTGCTTCATATTTGAATTTAGTATGTCATTTTATAAGTTTCCGGTTTGTTGCAATCTATATAAAAACTGCTGAAGCAAAATTTCATGAAAAATGAAGTCAAATCAAGAAGTAACACCTACAAAATGGATGACAACTGATTATGGAGTCCCATTAATTATTTGACTTAATTCTTTCAAAGGTTCTCTGAAATTGAACATTATATATTTTGGATTCAGGGTCGGTACAGTGAATCTTTCTCCCAAATATGATGAACTACAAATGCAGCTAAGGAGGAGTGAGTTGTAGAAGCTCCAGGCAGAATAACCGTGACTGAGGAGGGGTGAGACGAAATTAAGGGTAAATAAAGAGATTAATGGTTTCGGTGCAGATAGCAAAGTGAGGAGATGATAGCATTAAAGGCAAAGCTGGATTTGCACCATATACCTCAACTACCAAAACCAAACGTTCATATGGTCTGATCAATAGCTGCTGTAGGCTGCAGCTATCTCAAATAAATGCCTAGTAGACCACTCCTGCTTAAAACATGGAGAGTGTAGTTTAAAAAATTGAGTAAATAGTAAGATTAAGGCCCTGACAAGTGACAAGTTAGTTACTGAGATTAAAAAAACAGTTGGTAAGTCCCTGGACGTGTAAATTTATCGGTCAAGTTAGTCTCTGCCTTCTTCTACTTTAACGTTGAAGCTAGTGTTAGAGGTTTTCACCGATTAGATTTGATTGGTTTTGAGGAAAAATCATCCTTCAATCCCTACAGTTTTACATTTTATTATCTAATGGATTTGTCTCTATATTCAAATTTGGTCCAATTTATAGCGGATTGGTTTAGATTAGATTTTACTGTTTTCAATTTTTTTTCCTATCACATTGTGGTATATAAATCTTAAAAATATATAATATTTAATCAAATCAATGGTTAATAATTTATAACATTAACATAGCATTCATGAAATATAACATGATTATATGTGTTTAGTTAGATCCATATTTATTCAATCCATATTTATTCAAATAGTTATTTGAAATTCTATTTATTTAAATGTAACTTATAAATAAACACATGTCATATTATAATTATAAAAACATATATAAGGATGTAATTATGCAAGTATGAATGATATGATATATGAATAAATAAAATTATAATATTTGCAAATATTTGGTTTGAATTGGTTCGGTTTTGAAAATCAAATCCAAAATCCAATCCAATCTAATAAAAAAATCGGGTTTTTTTTTTCCAGTTTTCGGTTTGACTGGATTTCAATTATTTTGGATAGGTATTTCAATTTTTATTGGATTAGATCGGTTATGAATCCAAAATCCAAGACATATCATCTGTCCAGACATGTCGTCTGAGTTCATGTCAGCTGCAAATCATTAATCTAGTTATAATTAATATTATCTTACAACCAGGATATCCGGGATATTTATTATTGTTTATGATTCCCAATGTAATAGTTGCAATAGTTGACCTCGGAATATCCGTCGTCACCTCTGTATAAATACAGAGCTTGTAACCGAGAATTATTAAGTTAAGAAATTGAAGTGCAATACATTACAAATAACACATCTTCATTCTTTTCTTCAAAACCTCTCTTCCATCCCTTCTGCCTTCAAGAACCTACTTTGGTTCTTAACAATGTCTTTCAAGATACTTGCTTACTTGGTGGCTGTGAAGCATGAATAGATTTTTCCAACTCGTGTATTCTTTTCTCTATTCGTTGAATGAAATAATTTAGTTTTGGGAGAGGTCCTTCAGCATGGTCCGCTTGAGGCTCTTCAAGAAAGCGCTCCCTCAAAGTATCCTCCCTAGGAGATGACTAGTTGTTGGACGGTGGACGTCTTCGTGTTTGAACCACCTTTTAGGCCCACAGAGACGGCACCAAATGTTCTTCCTGAAATGAGATTACTCAGATCTCCTTGCTTCTGGTGGTGGTGCACGCCCTTGATTGACTTGGCTTACAAGACAGATTTGCATTGACATGGTAGAAGGTGTACCTGCAGAAGACACTTTGATGCTCAAGTTAGTGAGAGAGAATCTCTCAGAGTTTAAGAAGAACTCTAAGTTTTCATAATGAGTAACACGTACACAAATAAACAACTAAACATGTATTTAAAGGCTCGTTGTCCATCATAATTGTCTCCACGTATCATTAGGAATCCTTGTGGAAGGTCTTCCGAGATCGTGGTTTCCCTAGGGCAGCCTTGTGTTTAGTAAATGGGTCATTGTATGGCCGGTCGGCCCTTAGATGGGACGGAATGTTCCTTAACTAAGTCACTCGTCTGTCTCTATGTTAGTTGTGAGACTTTTGGGCCGGTTGAGATCCATTTGGACCAAGGGTCAGCCAGAACCGGAACAGCTTGTAACCTTGTCACCTGCCTCACCTGTTTTTCTTAACAATTACATTCAAAGTCAACTTGAACAAGCAGTTGTCCAATCCAAGCCTTAAGTTTTGTAGTTCATATTTTAAACTAGATAGAGACTATTAACTTAAGTTTTTCCTGGAAGGTCCATCCCCGCACAGCCTTCCGCAATGAGGACAAGATTGCACTTTTTTTCCTTATGTTGGGCCCTTCATTATTGTCTTATTAAATTTAAATTATGTGCATACCTAAACTGGGTCAACAAGTTTGGTTCTACTTTGTTCACAATTCATCAAAACATAGGCTAATTAAATTTTCTATCAAACTTATTCAAAATTCGTGTTATAGAGACACCATGGCTATCTTTAATGTATTGCTTGATAGAATAGCTTCGCCCGAGGTTGTCAGCTTCTTGAAGGGAAAGAAATTGGACTACAAGTTGTTAAAGAAGTTGAAGCTGATTTTGTTGTCACTTACTGGAGTTCTGGATGATGCAGATGGAATGAAAATTACAAATGGATCAGTGAAGGAATGGCTCGATGGGCTTAAAGATGCTGCATATGAAGTGAACGGTCTATTGGATGAGATCTTTACTAGAGCTAAATATGGTGTTGGTGCATGTGAGGTAAGGAACTTTGACTCTACTAGGAGTTCCTATGATAAAGAACTAGAAGAAAACATAGAGGAGATCATTGATATATTTGATTTTATTGCAAATATGAAAGATGTCCTTGGTTTAATAGGGAGTGTAGGGGCCAAACATTCACAAAATAAACTCCATCAACATCTTTAATTGAATGGTCTGATGTATATGGAAGAGAAGATGACAAAGAATTTATAATCAAGCAACTACTTGATGTAGAAAGTGGTGATAACAAGATAGGAGTGATTCCCATAGTAGGTATGGCTGGAATCAGAAAGACCACCTTAGCTCAACTTGTATATAACGATGATAGAGTGAAAGAAAATTTGGATCTTAGAGGTTGGGTTTGTGTTACTAAAGAATTTGACATTTTTCAGATTTCTGAAACAGTTCTGGAGATTCTTACTATGTGCAGTTATGGAATTAGAGATCTAAACTCAATTCAACTTGAACTCAAGAAAAGGCTGATGGGAAAGAAATTTCTATTTGATCTGGATGATGTTGGAACGAGAACTATGTGGATTGGGACATATTGAGAAATGTTTTTTCTGTACACTCTTATTTATTTATTTTGGTAAACAAATAGAATCAGGTAAAATTACTAGAAAATTCAAATGTTGATAAAGAGGTTAGATTCCGATCCTCTTACGAGCTCTGGGATAGGGAAACTTCCAGTGCGTGAATTGTGAAAATGGAGTGGATGAAATTGTGTATTTGTCGAAAGTGGTTCGAGCGAATTGGATAAGCAAATTTAAAAGAAAAGACTGAAACTAAAGGTGCTTCAAAGCAGTAAAAAGGTAAAAGCAAAAGAAGAATAAAACTGCATTGAATTGTAAAGTGCAGGAAAACATAAAAGTTTTGCATGAAATGTAAAGGTGGTCAGTCGAACTCGCTCAGTCACTCACGTTTGACTCGTTCCTGTTGCTCTGCGTCGCGGTTGCTTGGACTTATGGCGTAGGGGTTGAGAATTAACGTTTATGGACGTGTTGCGAATGGAACGAAAGACCACGATCATTTGTCTGGCTTCTTCTATTTATAGGCTGATTCTTCAACTGCATGCAACGGACAAATCTTTTGAGCTTTCCAATGTGTCCTATGCTTGTTTCCTCGCTTTTCATCGCTACTAGAGCACCTTTCACCACCTTCAAAATCCCACCTTCAATATTGGTCTTGCACCCAAGGTCATCTAATTGTCCAATAGACAATAAATTCTTCTTCAAACCTTTCACATGTCGTACCCCTTGAATTGTGCGAACTGTACCATCATACATTTTTATTTTGACAGTACCGACTCCAGCAATTTCTAAGGCGTAATCATTTTCCATGAACACTGATCCTTCTAAGATATGTTTATAAGTGTGAAACTAATCTCGTCGAGGAGTCATGTGCCATGTTAGTAAGTTGTTTACTACCTTTGGAACCAACTGCTGCTCCACTATATAAGATTTCAACATCATCAGAGGTACTGGCAACACATACTTGAGATGTATTTGCCTTAGAAGACTTCTCACCATTCATCTTATACCAACAATCCATTTTCAAGGAAGGAGGTGGTGGTGAGGGTGGTTGCAATTCAGAAAGGAAGGAGGCTCAGTGGTGGCCGGGATGGCTTTTGTGGCAGCATGGAGGGAGGAGTAAGAGGAAGAAAGGGGAATAGGAGGATTGGAAATCATAAAAACATAATTAGAGGGATTGAAACTGATGTAAAAATTCATGCGGTCACATTTGAGTTGACTAGGCTCAACACATGAGCTGGTGACTAACTAAAAAATGGGTCATGCAATAATGTGATGCCATGTGTCCTCCTTTCAAATTAAAAAATATTAAGAGACCAAAAACACCACAAAAGTTTTATAGGGACCGATTTAAATTTTCTTCTTGACTAAAAACATATTTTAGCCTAATATTTTTATTAATATTAAGTTGCACAATATTTGCTTTGACAAAATGAAACACGGTTTTAGGATTATTTTTTTAAGCAAGAGATATTTTTGTTATACCACAAAGTAAAAGATGCACTTGTCAAAAAAAATGAAGTAAAAGATGCATTTGTTAGGGGTTGGCTAAATGACCTGTGTTTATTTGGGGTCATTTAACCCCCGTATACACATGGACCAATAAAAGTGTGTCATGTGTTTTTTTTCACATTATTTTTTTAAATTTAATTTTACTTTTTCACCTTAATTAATTAATTCAATTAGTTAATGTACTTATTTAATTAATTTTATAATATATATATTAAATTACATATTTATATTTAGACCCTAATTGAAAAAGATTTCTCATTTTCCAACCCCCTCCCCGTTCCTACCCTTACAAGCTATGACATTAGAACCCACCCAGCCCTTACAAAATTGGGAAGGAATGGTAATTACATGCAAAGTCGAACAAGATATGTGACAAATTCGGAGCCTACTGTGACCGAGGTGGCGGTGCCCTTATTGCCTCTTTCATTGGGATCATTCTCCTCCTCATTATCACAGTGATGTCCATCACCAAGCTGCGCAAGCTAAATAGCATAGCTTGTAAGGGTAGAGGTGGGGGAGGGGGTTGGAAATGAGAAATCTTTTTAAATTGGGGTCTAAACATAAATATGTAATTTAACATATATTATAAAATTAATTAAATAAGTACATTAACTAATTGAATTAATTAATTAAGGTGAAAAAGTAAAATTAAATTTAAAAAATGATGTGAAAAAAAAACACATGGCACACTCTTATTAGTCTATGTGTACATGGGGTTAAATGACCCCAAATAAGCATAGGGTCATTTAGCTAACCCTTGTTATATTTTAAGTAAAAGATGCATTTGTTAGAGGTATATTTAAGTCTAAAACGACAGTGGCAAAATTTCAGGGTGTTTGTTGTATTTTATCTTCTGATAGTACATGTTCTCATACTGGTGGAAGCATTTTGAACAGCTCAACATCCATTTTATAACCATTTGTATAAATTAATGAACAAAATAGTATATATTTATCATTATAATAGCGTAATTTATTATCAATTTTTAAAATTATTTTTCGTATGCGATGAACAATATGGAATCAAGGATCATTAATACCAACAAAGTCTAACACATTAATAGATAGTTGAACTCTTTAGTCATAAGGTAATTTTAGATTCATTAAATAGAAATAGAAGCATTAATTTAGAAGTTAAAATAAATCATCACAATCGTTAATTAACCATATTTAAATAACACCATAATTTATTATAAATGTGCAAGTATGTTATCCATGGATTTCTTAATTAATAATTAGGCTTAATTGCACCTTAGTCCCTATGTGCTTAATTACACTTTAGTCCCCTAGTTTAGCACATGACTGACTTTGATCCCCTAATTTAATTTTGATCCCTTATATTTAGTCCCCTAGTTTAGCACATGAGTGACTTTGGTCCCCTAATTTAATTTTGATACCTTATATTCTATTTGTTGCAATTTTCATCGTATCAAACTTAACGGTGTAGACTGACTAGATTATTTAAACACCGACATGGATAAAAGTTATTTGGTGAGTTGGGCATGTGGGGGTGTCCCTATGTGCTTAGTTACACTTTAGTCCCCTAGTTCAGCACATGAGTGACTTTGGTTCCCTAATTTAATTTTGATCCCTTATTTTCTATTTGTTGCAATTTTCATCGTATCTCAAGCCTAATAATTATGATTGACTTACTTTATCATCTTAAAAACTCATTCACTCAGCAGAAGGCAATCGATTTGATAGGAGTAAGATTACCGATTCTAAGATTAAATATATCAGTTCAAAAGCATATATAATCTGATAAGCAAGGAGAAGCGACCATTGATCTGATTAAATATATCAGTTCTCATAGGAATTCTAAAACATTTACCTTACTTATCACAGTATAACACTTTTCCTGCCAGATTATATAACTCATGGAATTCTAATTTTCCAGCACATTTTGTGATATGATTAAATGCTTCCACGTCATTGGGAGGTTGCAACGGATAACCAATAAATATTGATTCATCTACTTAAACAATAAAGCGGTAAAATTCAGACTACAAAAAGTTTCAAATTAAAACAATCATATCTAAGCACTCGGATTTAAGTTCAAGAGTATAAGCTCTTCTCCATGAAACCTATTAGGTATTGCTACAGTGTGGATGAGTCCCAATTCATGATGTGCATTCTCCTGCAAACTTTTGGAAAACATGGATGTCTTGCAGCACATAACTCCCACCTACCTGTACAAGAAACACCACACTAATAAGATGCCTTGCATAAGAAGATAACATACAAATTAATAGGGATAGAATAGTACCAAAGTCCTCCTGTTGATAAGGTATTGATGAAGGTAAAATCCTCAAAATTGACGCTTGGGCTTAGAATCTGCTGGTGATACTCGTATAGCTCTGCCATTCAAGTCCTGCAACCAATCTCAAATAATCAGATCCCAGTGGTTAAATACATAACTGAGGACAGTGCCATTGAAGATAAGGTCTATACAACCAGTTACAAGGCTGCAGGTTAAAGAGGCAAGAACATAGCTTTTTACAACACAAATTCATACATGAAGGCATGAAAATACACAAAATCGTTATTCTTAAAACAAAGATGGAACTTGTTAAGATGTAACCATACAAATACCAACTCATTAAATTGAAGTTCTACACACATTTTCATTGCTTGGAGTTCAAAATCTAGATTTTCAAGCACTAATGAATTGTAAAAAAACTTATATAAATCAAGAATTTGATGAAATGCTTCCTACCTAAGTTTTTCTTTTCATATCAAGCAGAATTTAACATGTGAATTCCGAAAATTATCACCCAAGATACACTAGAACATGGCAGCAAAAGCAGTTACAAAGGATTAATGTGCTTACCACGCCATCTAAGGACCGAATAGCACTGTTGACCTCTTCAGGGCTACTGAAAGTCACAAATCCAAAGCCTCTTGATCTACCACTTTCCCTGTCATAGATTACCTTGGCTTCCACAACCCTTCCTTGTTCCCTAAACAATGACTCAAGTGCTAAGTGGTCAACACCCCAAGCAAGATTACCAACATGAACACGGTTTTCGCTATCTGAAGAACCACCACCTCCACCTCTGAAAGGAGTCTTAAAGCGAGGATTCTCGTTAAAGCGAGGATTGTCATTCTTGGGAGCTGGTCCAGAATTTACTCTCAGTGCCCTTCCATCCAGTTCCTATGAATTTTCATAGATTTACTTCTTAGATGTGATAAACAAAATGGTAAAATGCATACTTTAACAAAACACATTAACATTATATATATACATATATAAACTCAATTTCAGACAGCTACAAGTGTTAGATAGTAAATAATAAATACTACCTCAGAAAGCCAACTTCACTACATGGTTCATAATATAAAACTAACGAAAAATTGAAACTCTGAAAGCAAATTGTCTTTAAAACTAATAATAATAATAAACTTACATAGCCATTGAACTGCTGAGCAGCTGCTTCAGCCTCCGCAATTGAAGACATGGTTACAAAACCAAATCCCCTACTTCTCCCAGTCATTTTATCATAAATCACCTGCAAAATACCAAAAACGTCACAACGAGAAAAACAGTATTCTAAATTGAGGCCAGCCCAAGTTAATTTCATCGTAACCCATTTCTATTCTCTCAAAAGGGTACCTAATGAAAGCATCAAAAACCAAACTTTAAAATTACCTCAACAATCTCAACGTTCCCAGCGTCTGCGAAGAGTTCAGCGAGGTCGGCACTCCCAACGCTGAAAGGAAGGTTTCCGACGAAGAGCTTTTGGTCAGGGGAGAAGGAGCGGCTGTCTCTGTCATCGCTGAAGGTGTCCTCTTCCTGGTCGAACTCGGAGGAGAGGGCGACACGGGAGACGAAGCGAGACGACAGCGACAACAACGTTGGAGGAAGAAACGCCGCGGAAATGGAAATGGATTTGAAGTTAGGGTTGAGACCGAACGAAGAGAAACGCTGGGAAGAACAGAGAGGTTGTCGGGTTTGGAGAATTGGAAGAGCAAGAGAAGCTGCAGAGGTGGTAGTAGACATGGCTAAGGTTTAACGGATAAGGCTGGGAAATTTGGGAAATAGGGTTTAGTGAGTGTGCAACGAAGGAGGTGAATTCAGAAACAGTGAGTGAGCGTAGTGATATTTATAGAACTGAAAGGAAAGGTGAGAATTAGAGGATGCATGCCGATAAGGTGAGGGTAGGGTAGTAATCCATTTACTACTTTGTCCTTTCTATACCTTAGATATTTTGTTTCCTTTTTCTTTTTACGCTTATACTTGGAATTATGAAAACAATTAACTATACTAAAATTTCGTGTGACGGAGGCTCTTAATAAGAGATAAACGGCCTGGTCACAAAATATGATTCATTTTTGTGGATGAGAATCAAATCTTTAACCTGATGATTAAATAATGTGAATGCAGTTGCGTTAAATATTTGAGTATGGAAAGTTTTGCCGCTTATAGTAGTCTTACCTGGTTCGGAATTGTGAAAGCAATTAACTGCCACAAAACAACGATAACTAATTTCCTTTGTGGCTGGGGCTCTCAGTAAGCTTGATCACAAATTGCAGCTCGTTTTTGTGGATGAAAATCAAACCACTAAACTAATGATTAAAGGACAATGTGAGCAATCATCACGCCGCATGATTTTTTATTTACTATTATATACGTAGATATTTTAGCAAAATGTTCCATTTTCGTGGTCGAAGTGCTAAAGTGCAATGGGCTATGGTGAAGAGTGTGCAGAGATATTTTGCGTACCAAATGGTTAATGGCATGTTGTGATGGCCCAAAGGCCGTAGGATAGATCCAAGTGTGCGAAACGAGTTGTTTTTGTGTTTGTTTTTTACTTGGAAACAACCAAACAAAAGCTGGATTTCATCCTTTTGGTTTGCAAGTGGGTGATATGAGACTTTGGTTCTTCCACTTGACCAAGTTTCCATAATCGTGCAAAAAGAATTATTTCATGCTTGATACATGAATTCAGAAAATCAAATAAAAAAATTTCATAAAAGAAAGAATGGAAAGAAAATATCAATCAGAATTTCGCCCATTTCTTTAAAAAAAAAAATATATTCATAAATATATAAACAGCGTACACATTTATAAACATTTTCATTTTTTCTCTCAACCTCTCTTCTTATTACATCAATCATATATCACATTCACTATTTATCTCTCTTCTCTTCATTTCTCTCTCTGGTGTCTACACCTAAAAAATGTCTATGAATCATAACTCTTTCTTCCATGCTTGGACATAAACCAGAATTTGTTACAAGACAAAATTAATGAGTCAGGTTGCTAGTAAAAAATTTCTTACGGAGAGTTTGTTTCAAGGTTTAAGAATGCATTCCCATGAATCACATTCCCAGGAAATTTGATTAATGGGAATGTTATTCCCGTGTAAATTTATAAATATATTTGGTATGTATTTAACATTCACGCGAATGATTTTAAATTTATTTAATTTCAAAAGTAATAAACCTTGAAAATAGAAAAAATATGATAGAAGGTAAGGGGTGAGAAGTTATTTTTAGAATACATCACATGAAAATGAAATAAATGGAGTAAAAGAATGAATTATACCCAAGAATCATTTGTACCTTTCCATCGCATTAATGTATCATCATCACAAGGTTTTGCAAGTATTGGAACGCTGAGAATCTTGATTTCAAGTTGTGGACAGAGCATTGTGTATAGCAAATCCATATTACATCCACCATTAGACCACAAATCAGCAACTCGAACGTAACAAACAAAACCTTCGATATATAAGAATCATCTGCTTTATAAGAACCTGCAAGTACCAAACTACTTTGACCCAGATTTTCTCCTTACCATGAAGGAGGGTATCCACCAACTTTCATTAGAATGAGTACCCCAAAGTCCTAATCCTCCCTTGGATTATTTAGGAACAGTAATAACATCCCAAGCCACCAAGTTCCAAGTTCCAGCTTCAGTTCCTCCCTCCTTTAAACTAAATATAAAATCTAATCATTTTATCCACATAATCACAAACTTATTGAGGGAGCCATAAAACATGCATAGAATAAACTGAAAGGGAAGTAAGACAAATTTATCCAAACACAAATAACGAGCCTTATTTAGTCATTTATTCTTCCAAGATGTTAACCGAGTAGTGAATAAACTAATGTTTTATTCACTGGATGAGTCAAGTAGCTCTATATAAAAATTGGAAACAATACAAAACTTTAATCTTGAGAAAATGTCGAATTGCTATAATATTAAATATGATTCGTAAAACTTTATCCCTAATATTCCCTATGAAAAAATCACAATGACACAAGAAATGACACAAGAAGTTAGTTAAATTATGTTTTAAAAAAATTTCGCAAATCTTTTGAATTAAGTTATATATAAAACTTGTTTTACAAGTGCACCATATTCATAGTAGTAATAAAATATTGATCCCTCCAGGACTATCTAGCTACTAGTGCTTTCATGTTATTAATTATTTAAGCGAATCGATTGATTAGTTGGTTGGTCGATTGCTTACAACTTTAATTGCATGAAGTTGAATAACGGAAACATAAATAAAAACTAATTAACGAATGACAAATAGAGTATGTGAATAATAAAAATAATGATGAAAAATCAAGCTTTGGTAAATGAGAAAGGTTGGATTATCCTTCTCTGTTTCAATGATAGTAGGTTGTCTCACAGACCTAGATCAAAGCTCTGAAACTGTCCTTCCTTACTAATCAAGGATATCGACTTATGTTACTTCATTGTTCCTATCAAGTGCATCCCCTCAACTCTACCTCTTTTGGTTTGCCTCTCATCTCACACGCTCAAGCCGTCACAAAACTCATATGGAAACAAAACTCTATTTCACTCTCAAAATGGTTCAAGTAAAACAATAGGCTGAACAACCTATATATAATCCTAAATGTTGAGTACTATGAATCTTAACTGAGTGGAAAAAATCCACTTCCCATATCCTAATTAAAAGATAAAATAATAAAAGATAATTAGAGATAAATCCATAAACTACTTAAAATAAAGATTAAAAAGAAGATATAGAAATTAACCCTACTCGTGAGTGCCACGACCAGCAAACCGCAACCGCGGTGCACGCTGCGGTCAGGTCGCGGTGTGTTCTGCCAAGTGCTCCTCTTGAGCTTTATTTTCCTCTTTTGTTCTCTTATGCCTTTTTATGCTTCATGTGCTATTTTCTTTTACCTTTTTACCCATAAAATCCTTCATTCCTGACCTATTCACCATTTCTAAGGTCAAATTGCAAAAGGAAAGGAATCCATCCCAAATCAAATGAAAATAAAAAAGCATTTTTACTACTTATAAACATGCTAAAATAATATGTGTAAGAACATGAATAAATTAAATAATTATTTAATCAGCCAATGCATAGTTAGGGATGCTTGCAGGTGGGAGTTAAGGCCAAGAGTTATTCGGATCATCGTAGCGATGTTTTCCAAATGACGGTTCTTTGTAGGACCGATTTTAACTTGATTTTGACTTTGAGTGAGAATAAGACATTCTCACCATCTCTATGACGATCAGTGAAGAATTTCGAGAAGTTCGACTATAATACCAATATGGTTTCCTTCCAGAGCTCGAGAAAGACATTTCTCGCTAGTGAGACTTTCAGTTGAAAATCCAGCAAGTGAAACGGACGACTTTGAGACCTCAGATCAAAAATTCGGGAATCATCAAATGACTTCGTTGGACGTGACGGATCCATATATGAGATAAAAACTTTTTGGTGAATAGTGTTCTGTGAATAGTGTTTTCATGAATAGTGTTTTCGTGAATAGTATTTTTGGGCCGGAATCGGCACTAATCCCAAGGAAAAATGACCCGGGGCTCGAGTTTTACGAGCATGAGGTTCAAGACGAATGAGTAATCAGTGTTAGTCACTCTCAGCGATGTTGGGAAATGTGTCAATGACTAACGCAATTGACGTCCGACATAACGACGCGTCAGTGGATGACACATTTAATATTAAACTAATCCTAGACATTTTCCTAATTTTTTTAAACTTTAGAGTTTAGTCCTTATACCTTGAGACTTTAGAGTTTAGTCCCCAAATAGTAAAAAGATATTTTACTTAAACTTTCAACCCTTCAACTTTGGTCCCTAGGGTTTGTGAAAAATCAAAATTTACCCCCCAAATGTTGTTGAACCCGCGGCCATATGCCCTTAAGTGGGTAGGTTTTGTCTTTTTTTTCACTTAAGTTTCATTAAGGAAAGTAAAGGGAATTAAGTGTGAAATTAAGAGAGAGAAAGTGAAGAGAAAACTATTCATCTTCTTCTCCATTGAAGCTCCATGGCCGAATTCTTATCCATCAATTTCCAACATCTTCCACTCATTTTCTCACCTTGATTCTTTGAGGTAGATTGATCTCTTCTTCAAGGTCTTTCAATTCTATGGTTTTAGTTTTCAAAAAGGATGAGTTTTGAAATGATGATAGTTGGTATAATCTCAAACTCCCTTCATATTTGTTGCTTCTATGATATTCCTCTTTAATTTGAACCAATTGGATTTTCAAAATGTTGAGTTTTAGGTCATATGAAGTTTTCTTGTTGAGCTTTTGCTATGATGGCCTTTAGAAACCTTGTTCCCATGACTTTGATCTATGTTAATCTCAAAAGATTATCAAGAAATTGAGTTTTTGAAAAGTGCTTACTTTGGAAAAGTGATTTTCAAAGTTTGAGTTTGGTTTTCACCATAGATTTCTTTATGCCTTTGATGTGTACAAGTTAGGTTTGAGAGAAAAATTCATCTTGGCAATTAACCTTGCTTGGCCGAACCAATGTCATATTTTTGGGCTTGGAAGAATTGATTTTCAACTAGCTTTTAGTATGTTGATAGCTTGTATGTGAGGTTTGATAAAAAGAAAAATTGTTCCCCTTAGTTTTAGGGTTGTGACCTATAGCAATGAGGATTTTTTAGGGCTTGGAAAATTGATTTCTACTTGGTTTTGAGAATTAAGGTTTAGAGGGACTAAAATTGAGTTTCTGGGTGAAGTGAGTTTTGAAGCTTATAGCTTTTTTTTGGATTTTTGGGAATTTGAGAGTTTAAGAAATTAAAACATTTGACATTGAATAGATTTTGTGTTTTTGACACTTGAAGAATTCCTTGAGTTCAAGCTTTGAAAATTGATTTGGAAACTTGTAGGAAAAGTTGAGTTTTGAGCTTTGAAAATGTGTTGAGAGATTTTGTGTGTTGTTTGGTGAAAAAGGGAAGTTTTTACCCATTTTGACATTTTGGACAGAACCGAAACCTTTAGGGGTTGTGTGTGTTTTTCTCTTCAAAAACTTGTTTTAGGCTCCTAAATTGATAAGTGGATATCTTGCCTAGATTGCCCTTTGAAAGTTTTGAAATTTTGATAGGTTTGAAAGTTGTAACTTAGCATTTTGCAAAAGTTTTGTAAGTTTCAAAAATTTTCTAAAGAGTTTTTAACTCCATGGTATTAATTCTTGTGAATTATGCCATTTTCCTAAGTCTTTGAAGTTCATTAGCCAATGACTTAGAACTAGTTTATAAATTCGGAACTAGGTTATGTTCCATAAAGATTTACGGAGCATAGGAACTCTCGGGAAGGGCTTAGCTTTCGGAGCGAACATTGGATTCAGGAGCAAATTAAGGACCTTGGTAGGGCACTTCGCTATTCTTAGATACTAAGCATATGTATATGATTATGTGAATGTATACTATGACATTGGAGATTGTAGCTGGCGGTGTTCTGAGAACGACCCGATTAGAATTGTACTGATTGAAATATATTAACGCATGGAGTTGAAGGCATCTGATATGCTGGATTAGAATTGTCTGATAAATAATTATAAATAAGTTAACATTATATTTGTATTATGCATATTAAAAAATTATGCTCTATATATTATTCTAGATGAAAGAATTCGGTAGAGAGGTAGGTATCCATAAGGTCTTCTGGCATTCACACACCCGGAAGAAGAACAAGAGCTGGAATCAACAAGAGGTCTAAGGATACACGAATAAGTATAATTAACCAATCACTAAGTAACTGGTGATATGTTATATATAGTTATAACATTATTTTTTATTTGTTCATTCAATTTAAGATGAGACTTCAGTAGGAGCAAATGTTTCCAAACCCTAGATGCTTCTCATAGTGGTGCTTCATTAGAGGTTGATTCCTTCACTCGTATCGAATTGTGGATTGAGACGAATGGGGGAAAGCGAAATGGTCGGATATATGGCGCTAGAGACATGTCTGCACTTTATAGACTCGATGCCCATTCACTGACCTAGGAGTTGTGAGCCTCACAGTCGTTGTCTTAGGGTTTAGCATATGAACCCTGAGTTTCAGGACATGATGTTGAGGTTGCAAAGGGAGAATAATGCACTTTGACAATAGAAGACTCTGTAGGAGGCGCGACTCAAGGAGATGAACGTCGAGCAGGATGGACATATGATGCGCGTCGGAAATGCATCTTTTGAACCTTGTTTTTCATATGGTTTTCACCTTATTATTGCATTATATTTATTTAATTCATGTGTTTTATGATGAATATTCAATAATAGGTAAAAATAGGGGCAAAAGGGCAAAAGTGGTGAATTTAGCATGCTGTCTATTCTGACCACTCTTCGTAGATTGGCTCGTTCGGCTTTGTTCACCATTGGGTCGGGCTCAAATTTGGGTATGTTGTTCTAAACTTCTAGATCTTCAATTTGATCGACCGATTGTTAGAAAATGTTTGTGTTGAGAGAACGAGCTCAAACAAGGAGCTGCAGCCATGCTGGATCTTCTAGGGTCGTGCTACTGAATATTAAATTGGCCATGTTGTGGCCATGTTATGCACTGTCTTTCCTTCATTAAAAGCTCATAAATAATGTACAGAAAAGACCCATACGTGTTTTTGGTCTTTAAAAGAGGTTCCTAGGTCATAATACTTCATTCTAACTCATTGCAATACATTTTAGACCTGTTGTGGAGACCCTTGAGTGTGGTGAAGGATGAGGAGCGAGGAGGGGACACCTCGGAGGGAGATTGAAGGCGGAGAGAGATCCTTTTATTGGCTTATCTTTTCCTTTTTTATTTGAGTTATAACCTTTATTAGGATTTGTGCAAAATATATACGATTCTTGGCTAACCGTTCTCTATTGAGATTGTGATGTAGGAGATTGTGCAGAATATATATATATATATATATATATATATATATATATATATATATACCTATTGCTTCTGCAACTTGTGGTTCTGATTCTTCATTTCATACTTATGAAAATGACTACGAGGATGATGATGAGTAGTTTATTACGTATTTCATTCTTAATTCAATTTTTTTTGTAATAATTTGTTACTTAGTTATAATTTTAGTTTTATTCTATTGCATTTTATTTTATTTTCTATTTTAGTTTCTATTATGAAAAGAAGTACAATGAGACTGACGACCTAGACCGGTGGTAACTTCTCGATTTCACCAATGGCATAGGCTGTTCATGTTACTCTAATGATTCGTTCGCCCGTAATCTATCGACAGCGGGGATTGCCGTTAGATTGCGTCAGACAACACCATCAATAATATAACGCTGATATTCTTAAAAATCATCGGTAATAATTACCGATGATGTCATTATCGACATTATAAAGACTGTTGATAATCTGTTGGGAAAATACATGTACCGATGGTTTCTTGCCTTTACTGTTGGCTTTTGTCTATTGATAATGATGGTTTTTTTTTTTAGTAATTTCATCAATTGGAACTAAAATTTCAATGTGGTAAATACAAAATTGTACTTCCTCCGTTCCTTTTTATAAGAGCTAAATTGAGAAATGTCGTGTTCCTTTTTATAAGAACTGACTTGAAATTTGTAGTGCATTAATTATTTTTTGTAAAACTTATCCTTGCTTAATTAGACTTTCTCTCTCTTTCCATTATGTAATGCAATAATAATTAATAGAAATTTTAAAAAGTAAGTTGGGGCAATTTTGGAAAGTTGATGTAAATTGAGAACAAATTAAATGCTAACAAACATGTTAACTACTTTTCTTAAGGAGTGTGCAATAATGTTTAGCTCTTATAAAAAGGAACGGAGGGAAGGAGTACATACAAAACCAACTAATATAGGAGGCTTAAATGCTCTTTTGGTCCCCTATTATTAGTTTTAGATTGATGATATTAATTCCCTTACTTGCATGATTGTAGTCTCGATGCAAAAATTAAATCCCTTTATTAAATTTACGTATAATATTTAATGAAAATTGTACATATAGCTGACACATCATCTTAAGATGACAAACTCACACGTTAACAAAGGACTAGATGATAATTGTGTAGCTACAGATAGATTGGCAAAAATTGGTGCTGCTACAAATATACGATCAACATTCAACATCACTATGTAGAAGGTGATAGGGTCACATTTCTATTTTTGGGTCATGTCCTAAATTGTCAACAACTTCAGCAACAGCATTACAGCAGTAACATGGTCAGATAATTAGATGAATAGAAATGGAAACTGGGAGAGAAAGCTCGACCCTATCAGCATTCAACACACGACAAAGACGAAGACTAGAGAAAAAACAAAAACGCTACAATAATAGTAAAAGAAGAAACGAAGACTTATTAAAAAAGAAATAAATATAAAAAAAAACGTTAATTTAATAAATTTTCCTTTTTTAAGAGCTTTGAAGCCTTTCAGAACACATTTTGTGAAACTTTTCATCACTTCACACACTCCCACTTTCTCTCTCTCTTCAATGTGGCCTTGAAAGTTGAAACAACTTAGAGAGTTGAAACCCTTCTTCACGATAATTTTCTCTTTCTTTCTTTTTTAATTTTAACTTTCTCTCTCCACTTTCCCGGAAAATCGAGCTTTCTCTCTCTCTCCCTCTGATACACATAAGTTAGTGTCATTAATTATTATATCAATTTTGTACACGATAGAATTGTTAATTATTACTCCTGTGTTTTTTTATCTTTATATATATGATGATCCCTGTGACTGTGAGTGAGTTATTCTGAGCCCGTGAGATCTACTACTACTTTTTTGCAGGAGTGAATAGCATCCATCATAGCATAGCGTAGCAGAGACTCGTGGCAGATGAAAAGAAAATCAGAGAAAGGTAAAGATTTTCTGAACCCTAACACCACTCTGAAACTGTACAACGCCCTTTTTTATTCTGTGATGAAATGAAACCCCCCAATCAGCATCTTCGTTGCTGAAATTCACGCACCGCAACGGTTTTTCTCTGTTTCTTCTTTCTTCTCTCTTCTTCAGCTGCATCAGATCCACGCCACCGCTTTCGCTGCTTCCTTTTCTATCTGATGTTTGACCTTTCGCAGTTTCGTGTTTTCGAACTGAATTGTGTTGTATTTTTGCGCGCTGTTTTGTGCTTTCTTCGAAGATCTAATATTTGACTTCAGTTTTTTGTTTTGATGTTTTTCAATTTTCTGGGTAATTATTTGGCTTTAGTTCTCATGGTTGTTGAGGTGGTTTTCGTAGCAAATTTGTAAAAAAAAAGTTTACTTCTTTTCTTTTTTGTTCTTTGCATCATGTTCTGTCATTTAAGATCCTCTGTGATTTCCATTTTGAGCATTTTCTTTTAATCAATCGTCGGAATGAGGTTTATGTAATGTTATTTGGTATGTGCTGTTTCTACTTTCTATTATGGTACGTATGCTGTTACATTAACTAATTTCAAATGCAGGATTCGACTGGATTTATCAGGGGGTACTTTCTTGGATTAGAATCCAGAGTCTTAAAGGGTATTTAAGAGGTTCCGGGTGAATTGGATTGACTTTCAGCGTTGTTGAGGAGATGAAGTAAATTACCAGTAAGGTTGTGGTGAAGCGATTTTGCGATGAAAAGCAGGTTGACTTTATGCAAAGTATCAGATTTTGCATCTGATGATCATAGCTAATGTTCAAACATTGATAGGTTGTTTCACTGGTGTCCACCTAGGAGCTAGTTGTTGAATTGCTGACGTCTTGATGAAATATCTCGGAATTGTAATAGATGGAACATTTTGCTAGTAATACACTTTACTAGTAAGTTCCAGGAATATAATTTATGGCCAATTAAGAGTTTTTGCTGCTTCAAAGTGTTTCTGTGTCATAAATTGTCAGTAGCCTTAATCTTATTGGAACTGGAGCAAAATGGAAGCAGAGACTTTGAAGGCCAATCACATTCCCAGTTTTCTTCACCGGTCACTTCCAGTTGTTGTACCTGTGCTTATGATTGCAATAGGATATGTTGACCCTGGAAAGTGGGTGGCAGTTGTTGAAGGTGGTGCGCGGTTCGGGTTTGATCTGATGGCCTTCACACTTATCTTCAGTTTTGCAGCTATCTTCTGTCAGTACATATCAGCAAAAATTGGTGTAATCACGGGAAAAGATCTTGCTCAGGTATTGTACATTTCACTTAATGGATATATTAATTCATAGCGTTGGGGAAGTATGTTTGTTCTATTTGAAATTTTTCTGTGCTCTGTATCCCCCCCCCCCCCCCCCTAAAATGTCCTATTTGATTTTAGAACTATTTGTTCGTTTTGTGATATTTTTAGTGTTTGCACTTCACCCTTCTCAAGTAAGCAATTGCACATTAGAAAATTATAGTATGGGTCGTGGCTGTTGAAAAAGAGGCACTTATCAAAAGGAAATCAAGCCACAGAGAATTCTTTAGTTGTTTTCCCTCTTTTTTTTAGTTTATAGTTTGTGTATCAGGAAATTGAGAATGTTGATTATCATTTTTATCTTCCAATATATCATTTAAGCTTATTGAAGTTTACAAAAACACTTAGATAGGTTTCTATGCTATCTTAACTCCATCTCTTTATAAAATTTTGTAGAGGAGACATTATACTTATCAATATCAGTTGTTTCTTCCATCCTGCAAGTAAAAAAATAAAGGAATGAGATAATCCCTTCATTTCCCAACTATTATGTTGGTAAAAATAATCCGTTTGTGTCTGGCCATGTGCTGTACAATGTTTTGAGTCAGATTATATGGTGTTCCTTTAATCTTCTTGTTCAGTTCATTGTAGACTTTATATTTGGTTTCTGACTTTTTGATATCATTTACAGTTTCAAATAGAATTCCATGCATAAACTTAAACAGTGTGATTTACTTATAGATCTTCACTTTTTTTGTGCCAAAGATTTGCAATGATGAATACGATAGTTGGACATGCATGCTTCTTGGAGTTCAAACAGAACTTTCAGTGATTATGCTTGACCTTAACATGGTAATATTTCTCAATCTTGATTTACCTTCAAGATTTGGCTAACTCTTTAGCAAAGAATTTGAATTATATTTGTTTAGACATTATATATAATGCCAAATTTCTTTTGACATGACCCCATGATTTTCCCTGTTTGCTAGATGTTGGGCATGGCACATGGATTAAATATTCTTTTTGGCTGGGACTTGTTCACTTGTGTGTTTTTAACCGCTACTGGTGCTGTTTTCCATCTACTTCTTGTTGTCCTCCTTGTAAGTATCATTCTTTGCTTATTCATCAATCTCTGTTATCACTTATCAACAATGCACTTATCATATTGCCCTCTTTTAGGACATTAAGAAGGTGAAGATTCTAGGCCTGTTTGTGGCCGGTTTTGTGCTGCTTTCTTTTATACTTGGAATACTCATTAATCAACCAGAAATTCCATTATCCATGAATGGAATGAAAACAAAATTGAGTGGAGAGAGTGCATTTGTGCTAATGAGTCTTCTAGGTGCAACTCTTGTGCCTCACAACTTTTACCTTCATTCCTCTATTGTACAGGTATTGTTGTCACCTGTCATTTCTCTTTTTTCTCCTATTTATATTCAGTGAACCACCCATTAGATATCATTCTTCCGAACATACGTCTTTTGTGGACTTCTTGATACGTTCATGTCATGTTTTGCTTGTCTATAAAAATTAAATGTCTGCTTCTTGCCACATTGTAGTAAGCTTGCTTGTAGTGATGCCATACTGCTCGAGTTTTATTATAATTGATCGTTCTTATGTTCAAAGGAGACATGTACTTTGAAAAGTGCTGGTCATTGTTTGTTTTTTGGTAGATATATTTGATCCATTATTACTATAACTTGGGTTTGCACAGCTGTGTCTGTGCTTTTTATTTTTCTTTTCCTTGTTTTTTGTTATGTCCTCAGAGTGTTGTTTTACGTGACATACCGTTTAATCAATGTATGGGCCACTTGCAAATTGAGTGATGTAAAACAAAGCATGCTTTGGAGTGCTTTCCTCAAAAGCATCGAGTAATCATGGTACTTATCTTAGGGGTGGTTTTATTTTCTTATTTGGGTTGGGTTACGATTAATCTTGCTAAAAAACTTACGTAGGGGAGTGAGGTCAACTATGCTAGTCTTTGGATTGGAAATTTGATATTACATGTTTGGAGAACTTTGTTCATTGGCCAGAATGAATGAGGAGTTGTTTTTGAGTTGGGTGTGATGGAGAAACAGGGGAAAATATTATATTCTTTGTGGCTAGATGTTTTTGTTGGGGGAAATGTATCACTAATAGGTTCATTCCTCAGTCTTCTAAATTCTTCACAAATCATGGAACTAATTTATAGACTTAGTTGCATGGTTTACCTTCAGAAGGAAGAAGATTACGTGTTACAAATTACTGAAGCTGTACTATTTATGCATATATAGATTTAAGTTTGTCTGATCTGATTACTTTCACACTTTTCATCATCTGTGCACCTAGGTCCGAAAAGATTGCATATAATGTACCTCTTCATATTGGTTGCTGTTTTGTCAATCTGAGACTTCATTTACTTTTTTGCAGTGGCATCAGGGGTCAACAACCATTTCAAAGGATGCCTTATGTCATAACCATTTTTTGGCCATCATATGTGTCTTCAGTGGCCTTTATTTGGTAAATAATGTACTGATGAATGCTGCAGCAAATGAGTTCTACAGTATGGGTCTTGTTTTGGCTACTTTTCAGGATGCGTTATCGCCAATAGAACAGGTCTCCTTTCCACTTATAATTGATCTACATTTAGCTAAAACTTACAAAGCCATATCTGTCTTACTCATTCTGTACAAATCTAATTCTAGGATTTTTATTGCAGGTGTTGCGTAGTCCAATAGCTCTGCTTGCATTTTTACTCATTCTGTTCCTTTCAAATCAAACCGCAGCACTAACTTGGAGTTTAGGTGGAGAAATAGTTGTGCATGGTTTCTTAAAATTGGATATTCCAGGTTGGCTTCATTATGCTACAATTAGAGTAATTGCTGTTCTGCCTGCCCTTTATTGTGTTTGGAGTTCAGGAGCTGAAGGGATGTATCAACTACTTATATTTACTCAAGTAGTGGTAGCTCTACAACTTCCATCTTCTGTGATCCCTCTTTTCCGAATCGCATCATCTAGATCAATAATGGGTGTACATAAGATCCCACAATTTGTGGAATTTTTAGCATGGATCATATTTATTGGGATGCTTGGCTTGAATATTGTCTTTGTTGTAGAAATGCTATTCGGTAATAGTGATTGGGTGGGAAACTTGAGATGGAACATGGGAAATGGTGTATCTATTTCTTATGTAGTTCTTCTCTGCACTGCTTTTGCATCATTCTGTTTGATGCTTTGGTTAGCTTCCACACCATTAAAATCTGCAAGTGTCCAGTCAGATCCTCAGGCATGGAACTGGGACATGCCAAAGGCCATACCATATACACGGATTGCTAATGAGAAATCAGAGTTAACTGAAACAAGGTATCATGAAGATGAATTTGTTCAGGTGAAGGAACCAGCACCAGCTCTAGCAATGACCCCTGAGTACTCTGATGCACCAGTTCCCAGTTTTCATCCTGATCTCCCTGAAACTATCGTGGAGCCTGATCTTCATGTGACTACTGGAAGTGAGACTCATTCAATTACATCATTTCCTTGCTCCCCAACATCTGTTGTTAAGGAATCAGCTTCCACTTCAGAACCAGAGGCAGTGTCAGCTGTAATGAATGAAACTCCTGATATTAGATTGGGAGATGGCAAAAGTTTAGATATAGAAGCATGTGCTCCAATCGAGAAAACTGTAGAAGTTGAGCAGGATTTAAATGCTGAAAGGGATGATGATGATGGAGACTCGTGGGAAACTGAAGAAACATTCAAAGCAGTCTCAGCAAGTGCCCCGTCTTCAGCGACGGATGGCCCAGCATCATTCAGGAGCCTTAGTGGGAAAAGTGATGATGGGAGTAATAGCATTGGAAGTCTTTCGAGACTAGCAGGCTTAGGCCGTGGCGCAAGGCGTCAGCTAGCTGCTATTCTTGATGAATTCTGGGGACAACTTTATGATTTCCATGGGAAATTTACCCCGGAAGCTAAGGCTAAGAGACTGGATGTTTTACTAGGAGTAGATTCAAGGCCCACTGGCTCTATGCAGAAAGTGGATTCAAATGCAAAGGAATATTCTGAATACCCAATGCCTGTTGGATGTAGAGCTCCTGATACTTCAATGAACTCTGCTCCATATGACTCTCCCAGGCAGCATAGGATTCAAAGTAATATGGAGGCTTCCTATGGACTTCAAAGGAGTTATTCCTCCTTGCGGGCAAATTCCACCCATTTATTAGATGAATATGCACCGACCTCCAGCCGCAATCTCGTTGATGCTGGTGAAAGACGCTATTCCAGTGTGCGCAATCTGCCATCATCTGGGGTTTGGGATTATCAGCCTGCTACTGTACATGGTTACCAGATTGCATCGTATATTAGCCAGGTTGGTAAAGGCAGAAATTCTGATAACTTAAATGCTCCAATGGAATTGTCTCCCCTGCAGTCTCCTTCCATGGGTAATACAAACTACAGGAATTCTATTGCGCTTGCTTTGAGGCAAAAGTTGCAGAATGGTTCAGGTGCAGGCCAACCCCCAGGTTTTGAAAATGTTTCTACCTCTGTGAATAGCCGAATTCCATCTGAGAGGTCCCATTATGATTCTCGCCCTTCTGGACCTACAAATAATGCAGTCAGTTCAGTTAATACTAAGAAATACCACAGCTTGCCAGACATTTCAGGATATGCCATCCCTGCCAGGGATGTTTACATGTCTGAAAAGAGTGCTCCATGGGATATTTCTGTTGGTGGATATGGATCTTCTGCAAACAAGACTCGATATCAATCCTCATTATATCCAAATTCTGGATCGAGGACGGGAGCTCCTTTAGCCTTTGATGTACTCTCTCCGTCAAAAGTATACAGTGATGTACTCTCTTCTCAGTTGAGTTCTGGATATGGTACTGGATCCCTCTGGTCCAGACAACCTTTTGAGCAGTTTGGGGTGGATGAAAAAATTCATAATGCTGCACCAGATGTTGGAAGTAGGCCTAGTACAACTGCTCAAGAAAATACTTCACCTGTGGATATAGACAACAAACTTCTTCAATCTTTTAGACATTGTATTGTGAAGCTCTTAAAATTGGAAGGGTCTGATTGGTTGTTTAGACAGAATGATGGGGCTGATGAGGATCTGATTGATCGTGTGGCTGCTAGGGAAAAAATCATTTATGAAGTTGAAACCACAGGGATGAACCGGGTCAATCATATGGGTGAATCTCATTATTTTTCTTCTGATGGGAAGTCTGGTTCTTCAATGAAGAATAATGACCGAAGTTGCTCTAGTTTCTCAGTGTCCTCAATCCCTCACTGTGGGGAGGGATGTGTATGGAGAGCAGACTTAATAACAAGCTTTGGGGTGTGGTGTATCCACCGTGTGCTTGACCTTTCACTCATGGAAAGCCGGCCTGAGCTTTGGGGAAAATACACATACGTGCTCAATCGCCTCCAGGTAAATTTTATTAATCCTAAAGTTTATGTTTCATCTCCTCTCTTCATGTGTACTCAACAGCAGATGCTAATTGTGTAAATGTTGGCTGGTTCTTTTCTTGTAGAGTTCTTATGTTTATTCTTTTTGGCTATTGATCACATGAAGAACTTGCTCCAATATGGACTTGTCAGGCATTCATTACTGTTAATATAGAACTCATCCATTAAGACCTTATTGATGTAAGTAAATATAAAAACCATTCATGTGTCTTCACCCATGACCCAACAACTGACGTTTTTTGGATAATTGATTCATACCATGATATCATAACCTCTATGACCAGGTGGTCTAGAGTTCGACCATTGTTTTGTTGCCCAAATTAATCTTATAAAAAAGTTGAATTTCAGCACATGATATATGTGTCTATGTATTGTCCACGCTTCAAGCCCGATGAGCTTTTGAGTGAAGGGGGGTGTTAGAAGTATATATAAAACCATTCATGTGTCTTCACCGAACAACTTCAAGCCAGATGAACATGTTTCTTTTTTAGTTTTTCTTGTCAAGGCTAATCCCTGAACTTTTCTTCTTTCCTTATTTTTAATATGTTTCCTTTATGAGCAGGGTGTCATTGATCTAGCTTTTTCCAAGCCTCGTAGTCCCTTGGCCCCATGTTTTTGCCTTCAAGTTTCCATGGTACACCAGCAAAGGTTAAGCCCTCCTTCTTCCAACGGTATGTTGCCCCCTGCGGCAAAACCAGGCCGCGGAAAATGCACGACCGCATCAATGGTGCTTGACATGGTCAAGGATGTGGAGATTGCAATATCTACCCGGAAAGGTCGAACAGGAACTGCAGCTGGTGATGTAGCTTTCCCGAAGGGAAAGGAGAATTTGGCATCTGTTCTCAAACGGTACAAGTCCAGATTTCGCAACAAACCAGTTGGCACTCATGAAGGGATTCGCAAGATTCCTACCTCAGCACCATTCAACTTGTAGCATTTTGCCTCCAGGCCAGCACCATGTATTAACAAAAAGTAGTGTTCCTTGGGCTGTTATGTTTTGTGAAGCAGTTCATGCTGTAGATCAAGGACAGGTCAGCTGTTTCCGTGTGCCAAATTCCTTGCAGCAGATTTTATTTATTTGTATGTTACATACAAGTAGGGTTAGAAATACTGTATGTAATTGCAACAAAATCAAAGGGAAAAAATGGTTAGATGGAAAACTGACTTCGACCTTGTTGTTGGCTTATTTTTCCTTCATGTAGTAAGTGCATGCAAGATGAGGAATCAAAACCAGAAAAAGATTGTTGACATGTTTATAATGGTTGCCTGGATTTTGTTACATAAGTCTTCCGAGCATTAATATGGTTAAGGGGGTTTTGTCTTTTGGTTGGCCTAAACTGACGACATTGGATATTCTTATAGTGACAAATCAGCTTATTGTATTTTTGCTTCTCATATAAGTTTTGCTTTTTTGATATTTAACTTTACTTCAGGCAACGACTGGTGCATTTTCATGTGTAAACCATCATTGATAGTAATCTCTATTCTCTCATTTCAACTTTAGGCTGCTCTAAGTAAATTTAATAGGTTTTCACACTTTTAGTCCCTCTAGTTTGGAATGTGTGATTTTGGTCCTCAAAGTTTTTTCAAGCTAATTAAGTCCCGTACTTCTAAAAATAACATAATTTGGTACATTTGTCAATTTTTATATATTAAAATCTTGGCTTATACATTTTTAGTCCCTGCAACTTTTGTTTTTATTTTTCGTCTCTGAGAAATTTTGTTTTGATTTGAATCTTCTGAAAATCATATGTTTTGTTTTTCGTCCCTGCCGTTTGTTTTTCCATCCATTCAGAGTTGAGTTTTTACAATCTGGGAAAAATTTGAGATGGTTGAACTGATTCCTGGCTTGCAGAGCAGATCTAATCGCGTGTGAGAGCGTTTTTAGATCTGGATTAGATGGAAAAACAAATGGTAGGAACGAAAAATAAAACATGTGATTTAGAAAGACCAAAAAACAAAAAAAATATTCCTAGAAATGAAAAATAAAAACAATTTATTTTGCAGGGCTATAAATATATTTAACCCTAAAATCTTTAAACCTTCGTTTTCTATTCTATTATTTTGGACTTATATGAATTAGGAATATAATATAAACTTGGAAACCTAAGCATAAAATATTAAGTGAAAATTTAATAAAATTCGAAGGGTATTACAAGAATATAAGATTATTATAGTTTTTTTTTTACAAGAGGAGGAAGACTAAACAGAAAAACAAACTAAGCAAAAGCGTCTAAACACAACGACGCATGAACAGAAGACGGAGGTTTCCTCCAAACACGACGTGAGGTCCCTTCTCTAGAAGTCTGCCACACAAGGAAATCAACTGCATTATTCTTCTCACGCAGAACATGGATGAAGGAAACATTCCAATCCCTAGCCAACCAAGAGCGAATCTCCAAAATTAAGTCACGTTCCCAGTAGGAGTTAACTACCTAAAGCGCTTGGAGCACTCGAACCACCTCCAAACAATCTGAGGCACACACAACATGGCGAGTCCCCAAGTCCAAGATAATTATAGTTTAAAGAAGCAAAAGTTGAGATTATTTTTTAACTTTAGGTGAATTAGTTATTTTGGTTTGTGGGTTTTGAATGGAAATAAGGTTTACAATGATTTAATCAAATTCATTTCATAATATTTCACTTAGAAAATTAGAATATGGGAATTTCAAGTATAATAAAAGTGACTGGTTGACTTGGTTGTAACAATTTAAGAAATTGAAAGATTAAATTTGCTAGGCTTAATAGCACTTTTGGTCCCTCACTTATCACGATTTGGCGCTTTTGGTCCTTTGCAAAAAAAATTAGCTTAAATGGTCCCTAACAAATATAAACAGTTGCACTTTCATTTTTCCATCCATTTACTGTTAGTGATCTAACGCCTGTGGCTGACGTGGCAAAAATTGAATGACGTGGCATGGCAACAGGAGAGAGAAAGGGGCCTGATTTAGAGTCACATGCCTGGCACGTGATATCTAGTTGGAAAAGAAAAACCTAATTTGGAATGTTGGGGGCTAAATTAGCAACACCTGAAAGGTTGATCTGAATCGTGGAAGGTAAGCACGAGAGCGGCAACGTTGGCGGAGAACGGAGTCACGAGCGGCGACGTTGGTGTACGAAAGTGTAGGAAACGACGACGTAGGCACAATGGAGGGAGATGGGAAGGGATCGCAAGAAGCTCACCCTAAAGAAGACGAAGGGACCACAGGAGCAGAAGGTTTCTCCAGGAAGGGGTAATGCGAAGGATGATGACAGGATAATATATGATGTTTTTAGGTTGTTTTTAGTCTTTTTATTTTATTATTTTTGAGTCACATATAGGATTTTTAGTATTTTTACATAGATTTTATATTTATTTTGCATTCTGCATATAGATTAGCTTTTATTTGTTTTTCTAATTTTATTTTATATTTTTAGGAATTTTTATAGTTATTTTATATTTCTAGGAAAAGCTGGTATAGTTATCATTTTTGTCCAGGGACCGATTTGTAAAGTTTCAGGAAATAAAGGATCAAAGTGTAAAGGTTCAAGAGTGGAGGATGAAAAGTGAAGTTTGAAGGAGTCAAAGGGCCAGAATTGAAGTTCTAACAAAGAGAGGACCTGAAGTGAAATTGAAAAATGTGAAGCAACTCTCTTTTATTTGAGCACATGTAAAATAAGGTTGGAAGATTAATGGTGGTAAAGGGGAGGTTTCAGAACTTAATAGAGGCTGAATGTGGCCTAATTAAGCCAATCAATTCCACCATTGAAGAAGAAAGGAATCCAAGAAGAAGCTGCCAGTGTTCGTCCCAGCGCTGCAGCGTTGGAAGCCAGCGCTCAAGCGCTGGGCCTATTTCTGCACGTTGGATTTTAATGCTTCCCAGCGCCCAAGCGTTGGGAATGCCAGCGCCCAAGCGCTGGAGGTCAGGTTTTTGCTATAAATAGGGAGCTTTTCTTCACTTGTAAGACACACCTTTTCAGAATACAACAAGTGTTCTTCTTTCCCTCTTAAAGATCATTGTTCCTAGGAATTGTGGGAAGCCATACTTGAGCTCCTATCCAGGGTAATTCGATGACTCTTTTAGCCATGCTTGGCTAATTCTTTTTAAGTTTCTTGGGTTGTTATAGTTTATATCTATGTTTTAGTTTGCTTCTACCTTTCTGAATAATATTTCCTTTCATGTTTTATTTCCTTGTTCTTCATTCTTCTTAATGCGCATGAGAATTCTTGCTTATTACTTATTCGAATGGAAATTGGTAAGTAGTAAGGGACCTAGGATTTAAAAAGGTTATAAGTATACATCACTAAGGAATTAGGATGGACGTAACTCTATGTTGGCCTGAAATTCTTCTTCATCTTCTTCTCTAGTTAACTAAGTTGCAAGGAATTGAATTTAGTAATTAGAAAGAAAGTTCTACAATGTGTAAGGAATTAACTTGTAGATATACTAGGCTATAGCATCATGAAAATGGACTTAAAATTCAGAAATTAAGTAGGAACTTGCTAGCATATTTGTAGACTATGTAATTCAACCCAAGAACTTATTTCTCATCATCTTACCTCTTTATTATTTTATGCTATTGTTCTTGTTTGCTCTAAAAACCAACATCAAATATTCATCTCTTAAATTTTCTGCACAAGTACTAAATATTATAATAATAGGAAACCTATCCCTTGGGTTCGATCTTTTTATTACGCGATATTGAATCGTGCACTTGCGATTTGGGTATCAAAGGACCCAGAAGTGAAAAAGAAAGCAAATGTGCCTCGTAAAGATGGGGATGCTGTGGTCCCAGACAAAAGCTCAGAATAGAACAAATTTTTTGGGGGGAGGAATCTTTGCCTGCTAACCATGTGTCAAGGTGAGTTTTTTATGCATTTCTTTATGTTTTTAATGTTAAACCTAGTGGTTGTTGAGGGTGAGCAGTGTCAACTATTGTCCTTTTCTGCTATTGAGTAAAGTATGTTGTTGAAATAGTGTTGTTTAAGCTTTCATGTAGGCCAACACAAGCTCATAAAATAGACCTCCACATGCATCATGGGGGCAAAATTACGTTCCACCCTACACTGGCATATGTGGGAGGGGTGTTTTCACTGTTAAAGAATGGGACATAGATGAAATTTCATCTATAGAAGTTGGTAAAGTCGTAAAGTCACTTGGCTACCTCAGCCATAAAAGTGTGAGCTATAGACATCCTGAACTAGATGGGTCGTCTCTGAAGCCTCTAAACTATGATGAAGATGTGAGGCAATTTATTGCAGATCTGAAGGGGCATTTTGCAGGTTGATGTTTATGTTGAACACAAAGTTGAGGAAGTTGTTATTGAGCCAGTCTTGGAGAGAGCGGACCAATTATGTGATTCTGACGGAGAGGTTGAAATAATTGAAAGGCTTGAGGTTGTAGCAGGGGGAAAGGGGTTGGACTGTGAGGCGGGGGGGGTTGAGTGAGCAGAAAAATGAAGCTGTGAGTGGGAGGGTAAAGGAAGATGTTAGTGAGAAGGAAAAGGGAGTGGGGGGTGAGCCTGCAATTCTGAGTGAGAGGGAGGAGGAAGATGAAGCAATATTGAGAAGAGCTGAAGGGATTAAGGATAAAGGCAAGCAAGAGGCCCAAGACTCTGATGATGATTCATATGTTCCAGAGAGTGATGAATCTGGAAATTCTTATCCAGTTTCACTAGATGACAGTGATTACGAGGAACAGTGGGACTGGTCTGTAGTGTTAGGCACTGAGGGTCAAAGCCAAGCACCAACTCAGGTCCCATTAGACCTTGATTGTTTGCAGGATGAAGCTATTGATGCAAGCACTTTCTCAGATTTTGAAGATGAAGAAGGAGACTCTTCAGATCTAGAGAGTCCATCGGAGGGCGAAGGAGAAATCAAGAAAAAGAAGTTCCCTAGGTTCAAGGCTGTTGATGATGGTGAGCAGGTTGTTTTTGAAGTTGGCCAAGTTTTTAACAGCAAGGAAGTGTTCAAACAAGCTGTGAAGGAGTATGCAATGCAACAAAAAAAGAACCTGAAATTTCAGAAAAATGACAAGACCAGGGTTGTGGTTGTTTGTGTAGAAGATTGTCCATTTTATCTCAGGGTTAGTAAAACTGAGACTAGGGACTACTTTCTTCTAGTGAGCCATGTTCCTGAGCATAATTGTTGCAGATCTACAAGCAATAGGCAGGCCAAGACATTGTTTCTTGCCAAAAAGTTCATGCCAATCTTGAGACATACTCCTACTATAAAGGCTACAGGTCTAATTGAAGAGGCGAGAATCAGGTGGGGGATATTGATTGGCAAGTGGAAAGCAATCAAAGCTAAGAACAAAGTAGTTGAGATGATTCCGGGAGCTAGTTCACACTAGTATATACACTTGAGAAAATATGCAAATGAGCTATTGAGGAGTAATCTTGGAAGCACTGTGATCATAAAGACTGCATATGGAGAAACAGGAAATGGTCCAGTCTTTCAAAGAATCTATGTGTGTATGGCTGCTTGAAAAAATGCATTTGCAAAGACTTGTAGACCATTGATTGGATTAGATGGTTGCTTTCTGAAGGGCATGTATGGAGGTTAGTTGCTGGCAGCACTTGGAAAAGATGGAAACAACCAAATATTTTCCATTGCCTATGCAGTTGTGGAGGCAGAAACCACAGATTCATGGAGGTGGTTTGCTACATTATTGGTGGATGATCTGGACAGCATAGAGAAGAGGAGATGGACATTCATATCGGATAAACAGAAGGCATTGTTTTAAATACTTGTATGCTGTTTTGGAGTTAATCTGTATTATTTTAGGTTAATATGTATTATTTTAAGGACTTGTATGTTGTATTTAGGTTAATCTGTATTATTTTAAAGACTTGTATGCTGTTTTTAGGTTAATCTGTATTATTTTAAAGACTTGTATGCTATGTTTGCAGGGTTTGGTTCAAACGATATCAGAACTTGATGGAAGCTTGGATCACGGGTTGTGTGTCAAACACATGTATGGCAATTTCAGAAGAAAAAAAAAGTACCCTGGGAATGACCTAAAGCAAGCCCTGTGGAGGGCAGCAAGGGCCAGCACACTTCCTGAGTGGTTTGCGGCAATGGAAGCTATGAAAGCCTTGAATGAAGCAACATTCCTGGAATTGATGCAGCAGCCACCAAAACAGTGGGCCAGGTCTGCCTTTAGCACTGACACACAATGTGATCTTCGGGTCAATAACATGTGCGAAGCCTTCAATATGGCCATTTTGGAGCACAGGGAGAATCCCATTATTTCATTGCTGGAGGGTATCAAATTCTACTTGAATAGCAGAATTGTGAGGCAAAAGGGTCTGATGTAGATGTGGAGGGGGACTATATGTCCCATGATTCAGCAGAAGCTGGAATTTGCAAAGAAATACTCTGATATGTGGTTGGCTACATGGAATGGTGATGCTAATTTGTTTGAGTTTGAGGTTTCCAGGGACACTGAAAAATATGCTGTGAATTTGTCTATTAGGTCTTGTGCCTGTAGAAGATGGGACTTAACTGGTATGCCATGTCAGCATGCAGTTGCCTGCATTTGGTTTGGTAGAGGGAAGCCTGAGGATTATGTATCTGACTGCTATAGGTAATTAAACTTATCCCTCTGCCTTTTTAATTGATTTCATGATTCAGGTAAAACAGTAAAAGAACTTATTACTTCGCTTTGCTTTAATATACAGTAAAACAACTTATCTACATACTTACTCATGTCTCATCAAACCAATTAATGGTCCAAACCTGTGGGGTGAGGATCAGACTCTGCCACTAAACCCACCATTCATGAGAAGAGTTGTTGGCAGACCAAAAACAGCTAGGAGAAAGACCAATGATGAACCAAAGGACCCTCACAGGTTGAGGAAGCATCACAACATAGTGAGGTGTAGGAGGTGTGGGGATTATGGGTATAACAAGAGAACATGCATAGCGAAGACTGCAACAGATAGACTCATACCCGTCGGAGGAAATAAGGTTAATTTTTTCCTATAACATCATGTCAATTATACATTGCTTGTCCCTCCCTGGATTTACATGGCATGACTAATATTAACATATATTGATTGCTCTGTTTTCAAGATAATACCCAAGTGCTGCAACTTGAGTAGAGGACACAAGCACAAGAAACTACTGCTGCCATTGAAATCCCCTCATCTGCTGCTGCCTTTGCAGTTCCTACTGGTTCTGAACAGCCATCGTCTCAGTCTGCCACTGCCAGCCAGCCCCCATCATCTCAGACTGCCACTGCCAGTCAGCCCCCATCATCTCAGACTATTATTGCAAGCCAGACCCCATCATCTCAGGGAGGGACAGGGAAACCTACAACCAGAGGAAGAAAAAGGAAGATCGGTGAACCTAGTGGCAATAAGTGAATTTGTATATCTAGGCTCCTTCTTAGCATTTTGATGGATGTTTACAACCCTGTGTTGGGTTTAGTTTTAATTCTATTGTAATTTCAGTACTTTGAATGTTAATTGATCCAGGATAAAGATAACTACTAGAGCATTTTGTTGTGATGTAAGATGACATGAAATTATTTTGTTGGATAATTACTGTTTGGATTAACTGATTCAACCCTTTGTTTGGGTTTTTTTGAGTACTTTTATATTTTCAGTACTTAAGCAGTGTTGAATTTTGAGTACTATTGTATTTTCAGTGCTTTGTTGGATAATTACTGTTGGATATTTTCAGTACTAATTCAGCCCTCTGTTTGGTTTTTTTTTTTGAGTTTTGAGCACTTTTGAGTACTTGTCCGGTATCGAACTTTGATTACTTAAGCAGTATTGAATTTTGAGTACTTTGTATTTTGTTGGATTAATTTTGATGGATGATTATAGCCCTCTCCCTGGCTCTGCCACAGTTTCTATTTTGGTTCAATGTTATTTCATTCAAAAGAAATGAATCCACCAAAACTATTGTCATTTCAACCACAACACAAGATTCCACCAAACCCCCTCATATTACTGCATAATAAGATTTCCACTATTCCAATTACATGTTTCATTCAGGAGGAGATTCTATTACAATATCACCTATTTTGTTACATAAAGTATGACCATCAAAATTATCACAAGAATACACACAACCAGTGAAATCACCAACAACCTCTCTTCTTCATTGCTTCAAGCTTCTTCAATAGCCTAGCAATTATCTTCTTGTCTCTTGGATTCTGCTGATCATACCATATGAAGAACTTACACATTCTCCTTCCATGTAACTGGAAAAAAAACATCAAAAGAGCATCAATTTACAGAATCAATTCACAACTTCCACCATTATTGTGAAAAAACAGAGCATGATTCAGGGTATTCAATACTTCCAGAACAGTTCAAGAAATTGCCAAATAATAAGCTTCTTCAAATTTGGGGAAAATTGTCTCAGATTTTATCTAATGAAGAAGTCATGAAGGAAAAGTTGAAATGAATAAATTTTCAACACACAAATTTGGGGAAAATAACATATTGAAAATAACAAGCACAAGAAGTGCAGAACGGACAAAGGGGAAGCCAGCATTAGAACCTCCATCGACAAAAGAGGATAAAACAGAACGCAACCAACACAGAACTTGCAGCAAGCTTATTCCTAAAACAGAACCCAACCAACAATCATCTTACCTTGTACAGGCCACACCCATAGAACCTCCTTCCAGGGTTCTCCCCCGACCATGACGTCACAATCAGAGCTTCAACTCCACAATGACAGAGCAACGAGTTCCAAGCTTCAGAACCTCCTCCCTTTTCTGTTCGAATCCTACCAGATGAAGAAGATGAGGAAAATTCCATGCTATAATGTGTTTCCCTTCAAATTGCGGTTAACACTCTCTTCTTCTTTGCGAAATCTGTTAGAAATTCCAGGTCTATTGCAGCAAATGGCAGAGGTTCGAAAACCCCTCTTTTGTAGGGTTCGAATGTTACCGTTGCAGAAGGAAAAAGAAGAAGGTTCAGGTCACGTGCCAGGCACGTGACTCTAAATCAGACCCCTTTCTCTCTCCTGTTGCCATGCCACATCAATCAAGTTTTGCCATGTCATCCACAGGCGTTAGACCACTAACGGTAGATGAATGGAAAACTGAAAGTGCAACTGTTTGTATTTGTTAGGGACCATTTAAGCTAAAAAAATTGTAAGAAACTAAAAGTGTCAAATTGTGATAAGTGAGGGACCAAAAATTCTATTAAGCCAAATAATTTTAGGGAACAAAATCACATTACTGTAGTAGAGGCACCAAAAGCAACAATTAAACCAGATTTTTATATCTAGTTCATCATGCTTTCAGACATTTAATTCCCTAAAAAATCTTTAGCAACTTTTCTGTTAGGAATCGGATTGATATAACCAAAATTTACCGTGACTGTTCACTAACCATAATTGAAATTCATAATCTATTCTATTGTTTTCGGTGGCTTCTAGGGCACCCTAAGTGCTACACCGTGCACCACTCTAAATGATCTGCTACAGCAGATTTTTTACTTGATATTTAAAAAAATTTAAAATAATAATAATTAGTTAATTACATTTTTACTCTTTTTTAAAAAAAAAATGTAAAAATGAATTATAAAAAGAAGATTAACAGAGAAAAATGGGTATATAGTAATTAACAAATTAAATTTATAATAAATTATAAAAATAAAATACCCTATAGAACCGGTAACCGGTTACTTACCTGACATTTGGCGCGATCTTATTGGCCTAAAGCTGGTGGTGCACGGTGCACTACTTAATTGGTAGTTCACCTTAGACAACACCCTTATAGAGGTATTTACAGATCACCTATCAATACCGTAGCGGGATTCAAACACACGACATTTAAGGAAAAATCATTTATGTTTATCAACTTAGCCAATATTGATGGGTTGGTAAAAAGTTTCCATTCTGTACAGTGTACCATGTTACCTTAAACGCTTAAATTAATAGATCTATACAACAATTCAACAATTCAACAATCTTCCATAAACTAGTTTTGACAATTAAAAATGACAAAATCACAAAAAAACAGCAAATAGCATTCAACCAAAAATATTATTCATAACTATAAGGGTGGAAAGGAAAATTAAAGAAACTAGTAACGGCCTCTTGCAATGCACGAGTTTTAAAAAAAAAAGACTTTACTAAAGTATTTATTTTTTCTTAGCTAAGGTATTTTCACGGTCGGTTGCCGTGAGACTAATCATTCGCCCCACGGTCAGCGCACGAAGCGGTAGGGGCTGACCAATGAGTTACTAAAGTATTTTAATTATTATACAAAAATTTAATATTTTAATATACATTCAATTTGAAATTTATTTGCATAACATTTTTAATATTTAGACAATTTAGTTTATTACATTAAATTAATAAGATATGGGGAAATTAAATTTGTAGATTAAATTATGTGGAAAAGTTAATTCTTATATGCAACAAATAAAGAAAAATATATCATGTAGATAATAGAGAATGTACAAATCATGATGTCGTTATGATTTAATTAGGAGTGTTCAAAACTCGGTTCGGATTATCAACCCGTCCTGACTCATGTCCATTAAACCCGCACTTCATTAGGTTTGTTCGGGTCTAAGGACAAGTTCAGGTTTAAAAAGTTAGCCCGGTCAATATATAGGGTTGGATAAAAGTCAAACGCGATCCGTCTCAACCCATCTCATAAACATGCCTAGTAGCAATTGACATTTTTGTTTTATGTAATTTGCATGAAGATGTACAATATTCTTCCCTTCTATAGTTTATGTAGTATTTTAATTTAATTTATATTTTCATTTTCTTCTTAAATTTCTGGTATATATATATAGTCAAGTCATAAATTCTTAAATTAATTTTAAGTTTTATTAGCATTCTAGGATACAATACTATTTTTTATATGTTCCTTTTCAAGAAATGAGACATTAGTAGCATAAAATAACATTTTAAATTTCAAGAGTAATATCGGATGAAATTTCTTCCCTTAAACTTCACAATATCCTTCAGGCCAACCCCGTCTTGTCTTACAGTGTCCCAGTTATAGTTTGACCCTAACATGTTGGGTTATTTCAGGTTTAGGGACGGGTAATGATCTATAAATTGACTCAATCAATGTTTAGGGTCATGTGAGGTACCACGAAAATCCGTCCTAACATATTCCTTGTATAACCATAGGTTCAATAACTTGAACCACCCTAATGCATTTATATTCTCAGTTAAAAAATAATTTATTTGTATAAAGAGAAGAGAAGTGAATAACTTTCTTAATTAGAATACTTTAGAACAAATATTGGTTAAAACATCTACTATGTATATTTGGTTATAAAATGCAACATTAATAAATTAGTTCACGAAAGAGAAAGAGAAATAGAATGATTTATAAATAAAATGATACAATCAGACACATGTTTCATTCTCACACTATAGGTAACAAACCATGCTACTAACAACAATTCATTCCAATCAGCCTAAAAAGATATCCACATCTCCATTAAAAAAAAAATCCACATCAAGAGTCAAGAATTCAGAGTAATGAGCTAGTTAAGTAAAGTATGCAAAACCAGCTTTTGACGAGCATCACTCTTTGCTGTTCCCTCCACCTGTCATTTAATTTCCCGTATAGAACGGAAAATATTCCATATGTATCTTCAGTTTCTATAGAAACACTAACATATGCGATGATTTTTTTTAAGATATTTCACAAAAGATAGTTATGAGACTATAAGTGTGAGTATAAATAAAAAATTACTGTACATGTGAAGCTGTTGAAATGTGAATCTTACCTTAATAAATCAATTTCTACAAGAATAGAAAAAACCATAAATTGATTGAAGAGCTGACTTGTTTTTTCTTAATGAGGTCATGATGACGAAGTTCATTAATTTGTTAGTTTTTCTTCTTTTTCTTGCCCACAAAGGCTATGATATAATTAGTTTCAAAAAATATAATTAGCTCAAAGTCATCATGTTACAACAACGACTGCACCGCATTCACCCGAATCCAACAACTATACGTACAGTGTTAGTGGTAGGTGATGACTGATGAGTGGATTGCAACCGCAAGTCGGAAATTTTTCTAATACTCTTACCCTTTCAAACTTTATGAAAATTTAAATAACGGGAACCATTTGTATTTTTCTTTTCATTTTTGGAAGTTGTCGATTTTGGAGTTTGGTTTATTTTATTAAATTATTCTCATAATTTCAACCCGTATGTGGTAAAAGTCAAAGATTTTTTTAAGACTGCGGCTTCTAAGAATCGAATGCTCAATCTAAAGATTTACATAACCACTTTTAACACACTGCAACCAATACTTATTGGATATTTTGGAGTTAGGTTGATAAAAATAGTATTAACTAAATAATAGCAAGTGATAATGAAAAATTTATTTATTTTTATAAGTAAACTCAATACTTTTACCATTTATAAATCACTCCATTTTTAATTAATTTTATGAGTAGCAAAATAATTTTAAGTTAGCCGTAGCAACTAATGATTGATAAATATTAAAATTAATATATTCACATCAATAAGTTTGTATTATTATGAATTCTAAAAAATAAATATTGACATAGTTTAAAATTGGGGTGAGGATGAAAAGTGAATAAAAAATTGTTATCATATTCTGTTGGGTTCTAACTCAGCCTCTTATTAGGATACGTTTTACACATTATGGATAAGATAGAATAATGGACAAGGTTACGTTGTCTTATCCTATTCATGCAACAAACATCGAATTATAGTAAGATTTGATTAGATTATCATATCTTGTCTCCTAATCCTGCCACCAAACAGACCCTAACGTCTTTCAACGGAGAAGTGCTAGAAACAATCACTTTAACACTCTCTTTCCAAAACTCTCTCAATTATTAGTTGAAATCCATGTGATTCCCACTAAAATGAAAGTGAGATGGTAAACGTCTAAATTGCATAACTTTTCCTTTATTTTCATTAATTTTTGTGCTTGAATGTTGCGTTATTTTTCCATAACTCATGAGTTTTATGAAAAGTACAATTTACAGGTGTTGGCACCTAAAAAAACTGCAACGAATAGTTTAACAACCGACGTGATGCATTAGCTGTTGGGGAAAAATAGCGGTTGGAAATGCCAACTGAAGAGCGAGGATTAGCCGTGAAACACCAGGTTGAACGGCTGGGATAAATGAGATGTATTGGGACAAGATTCAAGGGAAGGTACAAAAACTTGGGCACAAAACAAAGTATTCAAGGAGTTTCTAGAAGACTTCCACGTGCAAGAGAAACATCAGACTCATTCCCACGAAACTAGGAGAAGTGGTTAAGGGCTAGTTGAAGCAAGGATGAACGACTCAACAAATCTTCCAGGATGACTAGGAGAGAGATAGAACTCAACACTCCCCACTACTTGTATATTTGTGTAATGATCTAAAAACGTGGGGGAGTGCTAGGGGGTTCCAACTGCCAAATTGGCCTCTATAAATAGAGGAAAGGTTATTTGTAGATGACACACAACTCAACAATCAATCAAAACTTATAGATTTCCCGCACTTATCTTTACTTTATTTTCCTGCCTTTTACTTTCAACACTTTACATTCCTTTACAGTTCTTTCGCCTTTACTTTCGGCCGTTTACGACTTTCTACCTTTACTTTATTTACAGTCTTTCAGCAATTTATTCCATTTTCATCTATTCAACTTAGTTCATAGTCATGTTCTAATCACACTTTCTCAGTTGCGAGAAATAAGGGGCCCGTCTGAACAGTTTTCAAAAACTGAAAAATTTAAAAGCCTACTTGTCACAACCTAGTTTTGAAAACTGTTTTTGAAAACAGTTCTTATATTTAGTTTTAAAAACTAAAATACCAGAACAACTAAAAGATGTTTTCAGTTTCTGTTTTAAGTTTTCAAATTTAAATTTTTTAAATGTTGGAAAATATCTCATTCAACATTTTTTTCTGCTTTTCTTTTGGAAAACAGTTTTCATAAATAATTTCTAAAAACTATTTTTAAATACAGTTTTCAAAAAGGCTTAAATATGTTTGGGGTCCCTGACATTTGAAAGGGAATCAGTCCAGGTCCCTGAAAAATTAATTTGTAAAATTGGATCCCTAAAATATTTTTTTAATCAAATTAAGGACAAATCACAATTTAAGCTGATTAATTATTCTAATTAGCCCAGTCATGACTCCACGTGTTAATATCAGATCCCAGTCACTATTTTTACAATTATTTTTAATATTCCACGTCATCTATTATATTTCAGTAACTTATTTTCACTTTTCCCAAATTCAATTTCACCAGAACCCTAAATTAGAATCAGGAGAAGAACGAAGAACGCAAGAGAAGAACGAAGATCACAGAGAGAAGTGCTTCCCTTAAGCCTTGAACAACAGCAACTCTCCTCAAACAACCATCAACCATAGCTAGTCCCTTTCCAATTTCCCTCAACCATCTCAATTTCAGTCATCATCTTGCCATTCCATCCCCACCAAGCTAGAACTAACACCAACAACCCCACCAACAACCCCAAATCACAATCAAAACAGAAAGAGATGAAAGAAAGAGCAAAACCCAAAACAGAATAAACCCCAAACCATCAGCAACATTGAAAGGGACCAAAACCAAACAGCACCAACACCAGCAGCAACCACTTGGCCTCAATTTCCTTCTCTGTTGGTGTGATGTTTACAAGTGGAAATGATGAATGTGTTAATTAGATGACTTAATCAGCTTAAATTGAGATTTGTCCTTAATTTGATTAAAAAAAATATGTTAGGGATTACATTTTGCAAATTAATTTTTCAGGGACCTAGATTGATTCCCTTTCATATGTTAAGGATCTCAAACATATTTAAGCCTTTCAAAAACTACAATCAAACAAGCCAAAGAGCTTTTTGGAGTGTCTTTAGAACCTACATTGAGGAATAAAGTCCCTTCCTCGAGTAACTGTTTGATTAGAGAATCGGACGTTGGTTTTCTAGCAAACCTACACGGCTTCCTGATCTCCAAAACCAATAAATTGGCACACCAACTGGAACTTCTCTTGCTATTGAACGGTTTCCATCACCAACTCACGACCAAAATTGGCGCGTGCAATTGAGGTCTGGACGAAAAATGGAATCATAAAGCAATCACAGAGCAAGTAGCAGTCGTACCTCGCTCGCTGGTACCGCTTCTACCACTACAAGGCTAGTACATTCAGGACCAACTATGGACTCTTCTGGACATCCTGTATCCATGTTAGTTGCAGTAAAAATCTCTCCTTACATTGAAGTCGTTGAGACAGCAAGCGAAGAGAGAGACCCAAGCATGGTCACCACTACCACTACCCAAGTTTCTAAAAACTTGGCTGAAATCGTGAAGCCTATGGTGCACAACTAGATGCACTTTGCCAAGGAAAACTCACAATGGAGGAGGCCGGAATCACCGCCTCACGTTGTCCAAAATGTATTGCCACTTGGGGGTAAGTCGTTCAGGGATATCCCAATACGGCCCCCCTTAAACACAGACAAGTTTCCATAGCAAGGCAACGTGAGGGCGTCAGAATCAAAAGTCTACAACAATAGAACCTGTCCCTGTAGCTCACTTTTCTCACTCGAGGTAGCCCTTTTGTCCAACCACAACCGACGGTAGCCGAGGCCACTTGGACCAACGTTTTTCCGTGGGTTGGAAGGGAGAATACCCAATAGTGGACTCTAACATATAACACTGGGTTTGGAGATATACCTGATCAACGATACTACGAACAGTGGGTTCAACCAGTTGTTCAGTACCAAGTTCCACCATCCTAGCCAAGGCCAATGCCACCGCCTATGCCGGTGAACCCACCACCAAATACTCAAGGGTTTGACACCAGGTGGACCCTCTTAACGTAGGGGATCCTAGGGGCAAATTTTTCATAGATCCAAACATGATTTTCGATGCTATACGATGATATTTTAGCATTCAGTTACAGCCCATCGATAGACTTGTCTATTGAAAGTCGTACCCTGAATGGTTTGACAGAACAATACCTTTTCCGAGGGGATTTAAGGTCCCTGACTTTACTACCTTCTCTGGCGAAGATGAAAAAGTCCACCATGGAGCACATTGACCGATTTACGGCTCAATGTGGGGAGGCAAACCAAAATGAGTTTTTACAATCTGCAACTGTTCCCCTTGTCTCTAACAGGGGCGAAGTTCAATTAAAAAATGGAAGGTTGAGATTGAATCATTAAAATGGCTGAAATATCCCACATTTAATCTCAATCCCTTACCTCTCCCTCTCCATCAACAATAATACGCAATCTGCTATTTCATCCCTCTCAGCCGACCACATCACTTCTTCCCCTCTCAACCTCACCTCTGGTCACCTCCCATCTCTACCCTCTCATTCCCGCTGACAACTCCCACTCGTCAACTCCAAACCACCTCCTTTCTCTCCACCATGAAGTTTGTCTCTATTCCTCCCCAAACACCTACTGTCACGCCTCTAAGTTCACTCTCTTCCTCCTTTGCAATTGGTTAAAAGGCTTTTCATTTGATAAATCCGATAGATTAAATTCTTTTACTGTATTCAAGCTTTGTAAAATTATTACTTTGGAGTTGTCATTAATTATAACTTTTGTGATTGTAGATGAAGATCATGAAGATGAGAAAGAGGAGGAGGAGGAAGTTCTTTTTGAAGATGCAACAGTTCTTGATTCTAATGTTCAAACCATTGGACAATGAGTGCATTGACATGCTTGTTTAAGACTTGAATGGTTGTTAAACCTTATTTTGTTAGTATTGTTATTAAACTATGTTGAACTATGTTACATTTAGAGCGGTTGTGTTTTTATTGTTATTAAACAATGTTGGATGTGGATTTGTTAAACTATGTTAGATTCGAACCGGTTGTGTTTGTATTGGAATTTAACTATGTTGGATGTGGGTGACTTGGAGTTTGAACTTGAATTTAGATATGCACAAAGTGTATGCTGCAACACTGTAGAAGACACTACTCATCTATTCCTATATTGCCAAATAAGCCGGAAAGTTTGGATGGGAGTAATCAATTGGTGTTGTATGTCATCTGTGCTTCCGGCAGATATTATAGGGTGTTTTCTCCAATTTGGAGGATTGAGGAGACAGACTCTCGACGCATGAAGAAATTCTGGATTATTTGGGTAGCAGTTGTTGGGGAGATATGGAAAAGTAAGAATAGGCGTATGTTCAATGAAGGAGAAATTGATGTTGAAGGGATCTTGGATTTAGTTCAATTCAAGACCTAATCTTGGCTAAAAGCTTATAACTCCAACTTCAACTTCTTTATGTATGAATGGTCCAGAAACCCATTACTCTGTATAGATGCTTTCTGAATGTACGGTTCACTGTAAGGTAAGATGCCTATCTATTCCAAGACTCTTAATGTTTGCTGTGATACATGCTCTGCTTAAGACCATTGCTGGGTTGAATCCGTAAATGCCTTTTTCAAGTTTTGGATGGTGGCATTTATTTTGGTTGGCAGTAAAGTAAACTGGCATCATGCTCCCTGTTGGTGCGCCATCTTACTTCAAATTCGGCCTGGAAGAATATAATATGGATGCTGGATTGATTCTAATTTTGTCACTTGGACATTCTCTCTTTTCCTTATTTCTATTGGTAAACATCGCTTTTGTTTTATTCTGGCTATATTTCTTTGTATTAAGGGTTGGATTACCCCTTGTACTCCATTTTAATGCAATTTTGGCTTATAAAAAAAATTGTTATGATCTTCGATTAGTAGATTTGGCAAAATGCATATATTAGTATTTTTTTTAAATGATTTTTTATAACTTTTTCAACATTTTTTAATTCAATTCTCTAATTTTTAGATTTATTTATTTATTCCACTCAACTCGCAAGCCAGCTTGTCAGCCCGCGAGTCGGGTTGAGCTCATATTTTCTTAACTCGTTAAGATGTGGGTTGCTCTAACCCAACCCGTTTACAATCCAATCCATGACAGGCTAGCCCATATGGGCCGGGCTGGCCCGTATTGACAGCTCACAACCATCATTCCTTAGAAAACTTGTTGATAGAATTAAATCCACTGATTTTCGGTATGTTATCCACTAGTAGAATCCTTATTCTGATCCTTCCAAATGCTACACGCTGTATGCAAGACGCAATGAAGTTGCTTTGGTGGAGCATCGCAACTATGTTGATACTCATCTTACTGGGATTGAGCAAATGCTCAAGATGCTTCTGGACCGCATTGCTTAACTTATCTCTTTTATGGGCATTTTTTTTAAAATAATACAATTAAAATTTTTTTTAACAAAAACAGTTAAAAGAAAATTAAATTGCAAAACTATGGCACTTTGTGCCATGTCGGATTCAGAGGTGGCCTGGGGAAGGGGGAGTCGCAACACCCCATGCGACTTGCGTCCTTGGAATGAGCAAGTCGCAGCCTTTAATGCGACTTGCATGTGCAGGGGGGACAGGGGGACAGGGCCAGAAGTCGCGTCTAACCAAGCGACTCCCAAGGCCTGGAATCGCGTCTGAACAAGCGACTCCCAAGGAAGACTCACGTGCATGAGCCGCATTTTTTAAAAGTGTGTATCGCACCTAAGAGTGCGAAATGGGCCTCCAAATCGCACTTGTAGGTGCGAAATAGTATTTTAAATTTTTTTTTAAAGCAGCAATCTGGCCCTGAAAAAGGAATTTCTAACGGTCTCGGATGGCGACGGGCCGAACTACAAAGTTGAAGAGAAAAAAAAAGTAATTGGACGCTTATGGCTTCGCCATAAGCCCGGTGTCCCGAAGCCAAATTCCATCGTTTGCTATTTTTTTTTAATTTTCGAAATTTTTTTATTTCACCATAAATTTCTAAATATGTCAAATAGACTAACTGTGGTGGTCCCATAATTTTTAAAAATCATTTGGGCATTTTTTGAATTTTTTTAGATGTTTTTTAAATCACACTCCAAGATGCGAATAATAACCAGGCTTCAAGGTTTCTTGCTTGCCCCTTCTTTTACATGATAACATAAAGGGAGATGACAATGAAGTGGATGGAGAAAAATGTTGATGGTGATGAGTTGAAGAAATTGGAGTTTTGAAATTTTTATGATTTTTTTTTTTTTTGGTTTAGAAATTGGAGATGACAAGCACTTGAGTCGCGCCGCCATACGCGATTCCAGGCCTTGGGAGTCGCTTGGTTGGACGCGACTTCTGGCCCTGTCCCCCTGTCCCCCCTGCACATGCAAGTCGCATTAAAGGCTGCGACTTGCTCATTCCAATGACGCAAGTCGCATGGGCTGTTGCGACTCCCCCTTCCCTAGGCCACCTCTGAATCCGACATGGCACAAAGTGCCATAGTTTTGCAATTTAATTTTCTTTTAACTGTTTTTGTTAAATTTTTTTTTAATTGCATTATTTTAAAAAAAATGCCTCTTTTATGCTTTATGCTTTGCCGACAATTTCTTTTTAAGTGTTTAGACACTACGATTTTTGCGGTTTAATTATGCATTATTACTCTAGTATGATTTATGGTTTATCTAATGTCTTTACTTTGTCTTTACTAATGCCTATCTTTGTTTTTCCTAATGATAAATGGGGAGAAGTAAATAAATAGAATAAGTGAAAGGAAGTAGAAGTAGATAGAAAATAGAGGCATAGAAAAATGGTATCGTTCTCATATAGATAGGGGAAATCAATGACATACTCTCTCATCGTCTACTATCATGAGTAAAGTCTAAAAGAAGCTTGGTCTGAGAATCTACATTCTACTAAAGTAACCAAGTCAAAGAGAAACAAAGTGCCCCAATGTCTACTTCCATGATCTACATGTTCATGACTAAAGGAAGGCATTGCTTATCACGTGACTCGTGACTAAAGGAACGTATTGGTCATCACACGTTTTTTTCTCTTCAATTTTGATTTTGACCACAACTCTGTCTGAGACCGTAAGCAAAACCTGTTTTAGGGCCGAAACACACCTTCAATGAAAAATATCTTACCAGATGTTAGAATTTGCAAATTTTGACTGCAAATTTGAGCTCATAATGGTCCTAAAATCTTAGACAAGAAGTTTCAACCTCAAATTTCATCCAAATATTCTATCAGAAAATAGAGAAGAAATCACATTAAATAAAAAATAAATAACAAAAATAAAATAAAATAGAAACAGAATCAACGAAAATGCTCTAAAGTCAAACAATAATCACTGAACCCCGCCAACGACGTCAATCAAGACACCTGGGTCGTTCTCCCAAGGACTTAGTGAAGTATTATTTGAAATTAGAGTAAAATAAAAGCAAATAATGTTAAGTTCAAACGATCTCATAATGTTTATCATATTTTGAGTGATAATAGTTTTGTTTAAGAGTTCTATTATGATAGATAAAAATTTCCTAAACTTTGTGTTTTATTCTTTTCAGGAAATATCTCTATCGTCTGCTCAACAAAATAGTAGGCTGAAATATCTCTATCGTCTGCCCAACAAAATAGAAGGATGAAATAGCTCTATCGTTTGCTCGACGAAATAAAAGGCGGAAATATCTCTATCTTCTGTCAGACAAAATTGAAAGATGAATTATCCCTATCGTCTACTCGGCAGCACTATCCAACACTTAAAGAGAAGTCTCGTCTACACTCAATGTTCAACATCCTGAAGAGACTCATCGTCTGCTTAGACAAAATGCAAAGCATCGTCTGATCATTTGTGAAAGTATCGTCTGATCATTTGAGAAAGCATCGTCTGATCAAAGGAGATAGCATCATCTAAGGTCAAGCAGAAGAATATGTGATATTCAGATATCTTATGAGCTGCCTACAACTAGAAAATATCATTTACCGAGAGAAGATCTCAGAATCACGTGACAATGTCAGAATGTCAACGGTCTCGAATCCCAGGCGCAGTACAACGTTGTCTATTAAACAAAAGAGATTTATTTCATTCTCTTTCCTTCAAATGGAAAGATTCACTGCAACAAGGAAGACTACTTTCGAAGACTCCATCATCTAAGGAAAGACTTCAGAAACGAAGAAGACAAATGCATTAACTGCAGTGCAGAGACCCGTTGATAAACGGCCAAATTGAATCACGTGCATCCCACAAGCTTCACTACAACCTCTTCATAAATCAAATTTAAAGTGAAGATATAAAAGGAAGAATAGAAAGCATAACAGAGTAGAAGAGAAAGAAAACAGTGTATAGAACGCAGAACACAAGTGTCAACAACATAACATCGTTCAAGCTTACAACACAACCTCTAATTTTCAAATACTCAAGTGTCAAATTCTCTAGAGTGGAAATCTTCTAAGTGTGAGAAAATCTTAAGTGTCAAACACTATCAAGCTTTCACACCCAAACAGAGAACCTATCGTCTGATCATCTCTGTTTACCAAAAACCAAGTATATTCTAAAGAGTTATATCCTCTATACTTAGAGTTATTTGTACTTAATCTTTCTACCTCACTCTTTCTGAAGAGACTTTGTAGAAGAGATAATTCTTGTAATAGAATCAAGGAGAAGTCATGTAGAATACTTGGGAGAAGTCCTGTAGAATACTTGGGAGAAGTCCTGGAGAATACTTGTTGGGAGAAGTCCTGTTGAATACTTGTATTGTTCGGTTGAATAGTGGAAAATCTTGGTTAAGCCGAGGACTGGATGTAGCTCTATCGTTTAAGGGGGTGAACCAGGATAAATCTTGTGTGTGTTGTTTTACTGCTTGCATCGTCTACACATTTATTGCTTGCACCGTCTACACATTCACACATCTTATTTCCGCTGCATTAACTATTTTATCCTATCGTTTACTATCTATTTGTTTTCCACTGCCTACCGTTTATGAAAAGCTTTTTGAAAACTAATAATTGTTTTTGAAAATTAAGTTTTAAAAGGACACAATTCAAACCCCTTTCTTGTGTCATTTCTTTATTTATCAAATAAAAAGGGGTTGGTTGGTTGTTTGTTTGCAGAAAATAGTAACGGAAAATAAAATCAATTTAAGAATCAAGATGAGAAAACATCAATCCTCAAGTTTTAATTATTCAATTGCATCAAACGGCCCTTGGTCACAAAAGGTTGATTTCACTTCCTATTAAAGTCTTTGAGTGAACCCCAACTCACAATCATGAGTTGGAAGATCAGATTCTCTACTGGGCAATCGTCTAGAATTTGATTCGTTCAAGTTAGGAAAGAGCAATCGCCCCTTCGAAGTACGAGAACAATCTTTGGTCACATAATCCTCAAAGCTAACAATTGATCGACAATTGCTCTTTTCGTAACTTGAAGAATCGAATTCTAGACAATTGCCCAGTAGATAATCTGATCTTCCAACTCACGATCACTCAAAGAATTTAATAGGAAGTTAAATTAATCTTTTGTGACCAAGGATGGTTTGATGTCTTTGAATGATTAAAACCTGAAGATTGATGCTTTCTCATCTTAATTCTTAAATCTATTTTATTTTCTGTTACTATTTTCTGCAAACAAACAACCCCCCTTTTATTTGCTTTTATTTTACTCTAATTTCAAATAATACTTCACCGAGTCCTCACTACAAGAAATTTGACTTTCGGCCACGCCAAAATTTGCAACGGTCAGAAAACTGTGGCCTAAAATGGCCAAAGGCCACGGTTTTTGAAGCGTGGGATAATTTTACAAAAATTACAACCGGAACAAAGCAAACCGTAGCCTATACTCTTTAAACCGCGGTTTGGTACCCGTGGCTATATTGTGGCCACGTTTTGCCAACCGTGGACACTTTATTCCACACTCTTCCAACCGTGGCAGTAGAATTTTTAGATTAAAAAACGTATTAAAATTTGGCCCGCCAAAAACTCCCAGATTTTATTTTATTTCTATAACTAAATCAAAATTATAGAATTAGAAATTTGATTAAGGTTTTCACTTTGCACTTTCTGGACCTCCTGCACGCCTCCATCGTTCTGGACCCCATCGCCTCCTACCCCTCGATCGCCTCCTGCACGCCTCCATCGTTCTGGACCTCTCGCCTCCATCGTTCGCCTCCATCGTTCTGGACCCCCACGCCTCCATCGTTCTGGAATTTCATCTCCATCACTAACCCCTCGCCTCCATCGTTCTAACCCTAACCCCTTGCCTCCATCGTTCTGCACCGCGAAGCTATTTGCGTACCGTTCGTCTCAAACCCTCACTCGAACCAAGGTAACTTCCCTGTCTGATCTTGCTTCTTTGATGCTCCGCCGCTTCACTTCCTTCATCCTCTAGTGTGAAATTTTCTTCTAAAACTGAGTTTTCCTCCAGTCGTCTATTGGTAACCCTTTTTTAAATCTCTGTACTTATGTCTTTCTGTAAGGTATATAGCAGCAGACGATTCAGAGAAAGATACAATAGTAAATTCTATTCCCATGTCGGTAATTTTGATGATTTGGTTGCTTTGGTAAGGCCAAGTAATTATTGCTTGATTCAGCTAAGGAATGCCTCTTCTCATTTGACAAGGATAAATCATAGCAATTTGAGAATGCCATATTGGAACTCATATCTGATACCTTGGTGCTTTTTACCTTTGAATTGTATTGTAGGTTCATATAACGATCAACTTGTGGAATAGTGCTACTGCTTGTTGTAGTATTAAAAGTGTTATAATTTGAAACTGAACCTTTTTTTTTTCCAAACTTGCCATTGAAGCTTTAGTTTCTGTTTTTATCATAATAAGTCATACCAACAAGATGTATTTGATAAGGACAGGATAACTAATCCTAAAGGGGTGCATGTAGTTTTGTGGAGACATAATCATGTCTGTTCATAATTAAGATTGTCAAAAGTGGTTACATGAAAAAACAAAAGACAATTCAAAGGTTCAATAACATTGCTTTAGTTTTTACCTCAGATAAGAAATTGGCCTCTTGTCACTTTTTGAATCCCTGCTATTTCACAAGCCAAAGAACTTTTAGTGTTTAGTAATTCACTTGTTTCTTGTGAAACATATCAGCTATATTGAAGAAGTTAAGGCAAAGGTGTTTAGTCTTTCCATTTTGAACAAAGCTTGTAACTTGATTCGTTCTTTTAAGATCACATTGTTGTCTCCAATATCTTGTTGGTTGTGTATTATTGTATTCTGAATTCTCAATTTCACACTGACTAAACTATGCATCTTTTAATGGCAGAGTATTGATGAGGTTAAGCACAGGCTTCTCTGCACCAAGCTTGAACTGATAACAACAAGAATAGAAGCCAACAATGAGATAAAGAAATATGAGGAGACAGTGAAACACTTATACAAGCTCCTAAAGAGAGTTTGCCAAGAAAGAGATGAAGCAAGAGACCGTTATAAAGGAGATGAACCTCAATCTCTAATTGAGTCACACCAAATATTAAGGAGAAAAGAAGCATCTCCAGGTATTCCATGCTGCTGATTCTTCTGTCAGTTACTGCAGTATATCATGTACATTGTTGATTTAATCCTACATGCACACCGTTATAAAAATCCATATCTCATAACACATGTAATGAATGAGATTTACAGTTCGCTATTTCGTTTAAATATTTGGAGAATCACTGGAAAATTTTGTATGCAAAGCTAGTTTACAACTTATTTTCTTGGCAAATCAAGTATATTTTGCTCCTGAACTGTGTTTATATGGATAGTGGAAAGAATTATTACTCTGAAATGCTTTGATTGTTTGATATCATTGGCAATTTGGCATTGAGTACTGAGACATGCATAAACATAACATATTAAACTTAGTAGGCAGTGACAGCCCATGATTTAAATAAGTTGCCATTGCCTTGTATTTCATTTTTCTTTCTAGATTGCTGACTCCTAACAAAAAGTACATTTGGTGGCTTTGTTTAATTCCTTGGTAGTCACCACCTTTACTTTCAAACTTAACCCTATGTGTTCATTACCAATATAGTTTGGTACTGTTAGTGGTTATTACCACTTAAAGTTCTGTGTCAGATTTGAGAGAGACATGTTATTTCCTTTCTTTGTTTACCTTCAGCTTAATCTTACATTATGTCTTAAACTCAAACCCTTCCTGTGTGGTGATAAATGCATTAAAGGGGTCATTGCACACATAATCAAATCTGATTTCTCATTTGGCTTCTATCTCTCATTTTTTGCGTTTATTTGGGATCTAACAACCATATTTATTTTCAATTTTCGATTCTAATCTGACATTCTCTCTTTTCTTGGTGTTCCTCATTATATTTGGCTTTTTATAGTGAGAAGTGTAATTTAGATTAGAAAGTGCTTTAATTCACACATCCATTGTTAAGTCCTTCTTTGTTTCTATGAATATATATATTGAGTTTTTAATGATTGGTGTGGTTAACAATAGATGTAATTTCCTGTTGATCTCATACTACATACTCCCCACTTTAAACTTTGACTTCTATTCTCAAACAGCATATGCTGAAATTTTTAGAATCAGAATGGCAGGGTTCTTTTTTAGAATGGCAGCTTTAGAATCAGACCTCAAAGTCATATTTTGTGGAGGCAAAGCCTTGATAAATTTTTAGAATCAGAATGGCAGGGTTCTTTTTTATGTCTTGTGAGTTCTTTGTGCAGCAGGCCTAACATTTGGGCATTCTGCACGGGTGGTGAACCTCTGGCCGAGGTGTTTTTCAAACTTTGATGGGTGAACCTGACCTGCAAAGTTAGGACTTAGATATTGGGTTAGCGACTCATTTCTATGTAATTTTTTTTTCTTTATATCAATCGTTTAGGTCTTGTAGGAGCATGGGTCTGTCAATTGTTTTGTCATTGAATGCTATCATCTGCTTCTAATTCATTCTTTGTGTAGTAATAGGTCCTTTGTTCCTAAACTACATGAATACAATTAAAAGAAATAGCTCATTTTCTCTCAGTATCTTTCTTTCTTTCCATCCATCATTTATTATATTGATCATATTTGGTAGCAGGGACAGTTATACGTTTGCAGTTGTAGTCTTGTAGATTTGTTTTTAATCAAGTAGCTGAATCATTTTATTTTCAAAGCATTTAGTTTTTAAAGTAGTCCTGTATTTAGTTTTGGTTAACAATGATTACTGCCATGTAGTTCTTACAAGACCAGCAAGCTCATTGAATTGCCTATTTATTCTTATTATTAAGTTCTTACAAGACCAGCAGCAAAATCTATTCCATGCATTGTTACCTGATCTTGAGCTAACAGGTTTTCCATTTCTTCACAGGACTTAAATCAACTTGAAGATTTGAATAATTTGAAGGAGCTTTTCGCGAGGGATTCAAAGAGAAGGTTCAAGGACGACGGGATGTAAGAGAGAGCTTGGTATAGCTTACATTAACATCAGCTTAATAGTTGATTTGTATGTATATGTTTGGAAAGAGTACCCAATATGTTGATTTGTATTTATATGTTTAGAAAGAGTACCTAATATGTTGATTTGTATTTCCAAACTTGATGGATGATTTTGTTTAATTGCTGCTACTTGATTATTATCACCATCCTGTTAATATTGACATGAGAGTTAACTGTTAATGATAATATGATTTCTTTTAGATAGTTTTTTATAATATTTATTTATTGATTAAAAGTAGACTTACAGGGACATAGTTCCACAGGGATGTATTTTGAACAAGAAATAACAATTCTGATATTTAATAGATGCTATGAGAAAGTAAAACCAGGACGAAGAGGGATATGGAAGAAAGTAATTATAATTTTAAAATAGGAAAATTTGACTGATTATGTAATCTTCAACTTTGAATAAAATTTTGGAAATAAGTGCCTTGCCAAATTTTAAAATAGCAATTCTTGGTTTAATGTGGTATAACTTCTGGTTCACCATCCTGTTAATAAGTTAAAATCGTGGCCTATATATGGTCCCACTCATATCAACTCGGCCTATATATGGTCCCACTCATATCAACGCAACGGTTTGAAAACCGTGGTGTAAAGAAGCAGTTTTAAACCATGGTTGAAAAATACCACGGTAAGTAACCGCGGCCTAAATATCAAAGCAACGGTTTGAAAACCGTGGTTTAAAGAAATAGCTGCAAACCGTGGCCTCAACAAGCGTGGTTAAACCGTGGCCTATTCGTGCCACGGTTATCTGAAATTGGTGGCCTAAAGTGTCAAACCGTGGCCTATTAGCAAAGGCCACGGCCGCATATCCCACAGGCGGGAAACCGTGGCCAAACCGTGGTCGAAGGTTATTGCCACGGTTTTTTTACCTGCAGCCGCGGTTTTTTGGCCGCGGCGGAAAGTCAAATTTCTTGTAGTGCCTTGTGAGAAAGATCATGGTGTCTTGACACCTTGTACTACACTCTTTTGAAAAATTACTTTGGCGTGCACCTGCGACACTGCATTCGTCAAAACTAACAACTTATCAACGTTAGATATTTGTGTTCTTTGGAGAACTGAATTCACAATCGCTTCATCGTCTCATCATTTAAAGAATCTCTTAACTAATTCAACTCGCTTAGATAAACAATTAAAAATAAAATATAATTTCAAAATCCAAGCATAGAGTAAAGAACGAAAATCAACTTTAATAAAAAAATGAAATTATAATTAAGAGCAGAACCTAAGGTTAAAGAATCTCTTTCTTCCATGGATGCTTTCTCATCTAAATTCTTAAATCTATTATAATTTCTGTAACTAGTTTTTGGAAATAACCAACCAACCCCCTTTATTTGCTTTTATTTTACTCTAATTTCAAATAATACTTCACCGAGTACTTATGAGAACGATCATGATGTCTTAAAACCTTGTACTGCACTTTTTTAAAAAATTACCTTGACGCGCACCCACAACGGTGCGTTCGTCACCATTCATTAATAGATATAACCTCCACGTGTATTTGTGTGTTCTATTTTGCAGGTCGCACAACATCCTGCATTCTCGAATTCCTCCTCACATTTCTTTTTCCTTTTTCCTTCTTTGGTTCCTTCTTAGACAGAGCCATCTTTGATGCAACAACCTTCTTAGATGAAGTAGTATTCTTCGACGAAGCCTCCATAGATGTTGCAACCTTTTAAAATGAAGCCTTCATAGATGAACCAGCCTCATTACCCTTTCCCTTGCTATATTTTTTTATGCATTCCTCATTAGCTACATTCATAATACTCTTAAACTTCTTTAGCATTCCAACACAGAAGACAGTGACCCTAACTTCCCAAAGCTTCACCTTCATTGTGTGGGCATGAGAAATGCAACCCACTTGGAGAACTTGGTATTTCTTCCATTTAGGGGTGTTCATAACCGATCCAATCCAATCAAAACCGAAAAACTGATCCAAAAAAATCGAAATCCAATTAAACCGAAAACTGAATGGATCCAAAATCGAGAAAACCGAATATTTTTGTCGGATTGGATCGGATTTTGGATTTGTTTTTCAAAACCGAACCAACCCAATCCAAACCAAATGTTTACAAATATATATATAATTTTATTTGTAAATATATCATATAATTCATACTTACATTTTTCCGTTATTGTAAGTTTATATAATTATTATATGACACGTAATTATTCATATATTTGGGTAAATAGAGTTTCAAGTAATAATTTGAAAAATATGCATCAAAGTAAACATATATTTAAAAAATATGCCATCTATACAGGATTAACTTTTCTTCTTCTTCTTCTTCTTATTTTAGAGGTATTGAGCCAAGAATGACGAATGTGGAAATTTATTTGAGACTTTTGGTTCGTCTTTATTTTTTATTCTAAACTCTCATCGTTTAGGCTTGTAATGTGACGTTATATGATTCAAATTAATTTTTATTTCTTCATTGGTTTTGATATTCAGAATTTATTTAAAAAACCGAAATCCAATCCAATCCAAACCGATAAAAATTGGATCGGATTGGTTCGGATCTAAAAATAAAAAAACCGATTGGATGATGAAGTGACAAAACCGAAGTGATTGGATCGGATGACTTTTCCCTTCAAAACCGAACCAATCCAGACCGCAAACACCCCTACTTCCACTTCATGCTCAACAAAAAGAGAAATTCACACCTATTATCAATAGCCTGTGTAGCTAATATAATAGCTTCATTCTCAATAAAAAAACTCCCTAATAAACATGATAATTTTTAGCGGCATCTCACATGTTCTCCATCATAACTTCAATATTCCCTTGTACGCATCTCCTTCACAACATCAATGCATTCAAAAAATGATCGCTTATCAATGTCAAGTCCATGGTAGATGTGAACCAACCACCTCTGTAATGCATACAGAGCTCATTCACAAAGGAGCTCAAATGATTGTTTTGATTGTTTTGATTGTTTTCTTTATCACTATATATAGTAATACTCTCTTTAACACTTTATTTTTAACATTTCCTTATTGATTAATTGAAATTTACATTGGATCCACTAAACATGTCTCTACTTCGATTTAAGAGACTAACATGAATTTTAGACAATAAAAAAAAGAGCGTTAAAAATAGAGTATTAAAGTATATGTTGTTAGCGCGGCCTCTTCTTTATTACATACATATATCAAAATGCTATTCTATAACTCCATTAAATTTCAGACAGAATTTTTTTCATGGTAATTGAAACTATATTATAGCAAAATCTATTTTACAAATAGCAATGACACTATTTTTACGCTAAAGGAAGATTGAATAGATAAAGAATACAGTAATAAAAAAAATTTAGGGCATGTTCTCATAAGGCCAGTCTTTCAATTAGAGAGCAAAAGTTAAGTAGATAAATATGCATTCAGGAATGGCATTGTTATTGGCGCCACCCTCATAGCTATTGGCGTCATTCTAATTTTGTAAAAACATGAAATTAACCTTATATCCGTAGTTTGCAAATGCAGAACTATTAATTTTCTGTAGTAACAAACTACAGAATGCGACGCAATTTAAACTACGTGTGGGCCGCAGTTTAGACTGCGTTTAATTCCGCAGTTTAAACTGCATTCTTATAAACAAAATGTGAAAACTAGCAGAAGTGAATAGGAACCTAACAACATAAACAAACACAAACAACCACGGAAGTCTACTTCTTAACATATATAGTTTGGTAAAAGCATAATTACAATAAAGGAATACCATGAAACAAAATAATTTTCAATTAATCCTTGCTAAGATGTATACCATTAGAGATGGTTTTAGTATTTAGTTTTAAAAAATATTGTTGATATTAAGCCATGCGGGTCAAATAGGGTGTCTCTCACTCGCGAGCTTCTAGAGCACGATGATGACGCCATTGTGGAGCAGTAGCTGCCATAGGAAATTCATTCTACAAGTACACCTACAAATTATGTAATGTTAGTTTTTGACATTGTTCGAAATTGGTCGTACAGGCCCTACCCGTCCAACCATGCTAAAAAAAATAAAAATGGCACATGTACAGTGTTTTAAAAATTAGGTTGCAATTATAGGATTGGAGATGATAAATATATTAATTTGACAGGACGGCTTCTTGTGGTGGTTGGTGTTGCTTTCAGTGTATCTTCTATTCCACGGTACTTGTCGCCAACTACTTCGTTTCGTCAGTGGTATCTACAAGGTCACCCAGCTACCACGGATCTTAAGACAGTGTGTTTGGAAATATATATCAGATTTTATTTGAATAAAATTATGATAAAAGTGAGTATTTATGTTTATTAAAGTGATTTTTTAAAGTAATGTTATGAAATTGTAAAAAAACATTGTGAAGTTTTCTTTATGAAAGCGGATACCACGAATTTTATAGTAATATTATATAATTGAATATTTAAAATTATTTACTCCATCCTATAATTATTTTTGGGGCTAGAATCAATTAATTGTGAAAGAAAACGCTTAAAAGTTGATTCTAATATTGGAAAATTAAATTTAACACTCACAAATGCGGAAAGGTAATAATAATATGGTGTCACACATATATTAATATTAGTATCACAATTCGTGTTAGATGTTTTATGAATTTTTTATTTACATTTTTTAAATTTTATTTTTTATGAGTTAATTTTCTAATGTATATAAAAAAATCACCATAACCATAGCGTTTCATGTTAGCATGTCTTCTTGAATCTGAATCTGAATCTTGGTGTCATTCTCTCAATCTTGAGTAGTGATACACAGTTTTAGATGGATCTTCTCACATAGTAGAGTAATGTGAGACACAAATGAAAAGGTACCTGTCAAGATAATAAGAATAAGATGCTCAAGTCAGTGTAAGAGTATGAGTAAAAGAGAGAAAAATTCAAATTCTTAGAAAAAGTATTAGTAAGAAAATTAAAATGACTAATGTGTACTTAATTAATTAAATGATAAAATCTATGTTTATAGAGCACAGTGTCACCTGTAATTAAAATATTGGCTTAATTGCAATTTTAGTCCATTGTCCATTACTATTGTTCGATTTGGGTCCCTCATATTCAAAACGTGCGATTTAAGTCCTTGAATTTTTTTTTACTGCGATTTAAGTCCTGCCTTTAGTTTCAATTCAATTCCAAATGGAATATTCTTATCTAGATTCCTTTTTACTAACTGCACCCCTCATTTTACTACCTGCACCCTTCACAGATACACTACTACAGAATAGCCTTTTTACCACGGTTCCGTGTCAGACCGTGGTAAAATGGTGTCCGGAGATCTGTTACCACGGTTTCGTGTCGAACCGCGATAACTGAGGTTCTCTATTACCACGGTTCCTTGTCACTCGTGGTAACTGACATAGTTTTTATTATTTTATAATTAAAAAAGACTATTATCACGGTTACACGGTGAACCGTGGTAATAGAGTTTATTATTATTTTTATCTGACATTGTCTATTACCACGGTTGTCAAGGGACCGTGGTAATATGGCATTATTTTATTAAAAATATGGTCATTTTCGACTACCTCCTGTTACAAAGAAAGGAAAACAGATATTTATAACAATTTCCTGACAGCCTCCCAAAGTTCAGGCATTGGAATTAAGTGAATCCAGACGAGGCAAGTCAGGCCCCTCCAACACTTGGGCGTTGGAATTAAATCAAAATTGGGCACAAGTCAGGGGCTCAACGCATGAGCGTTGGCCCCTCCAACGCTTGGGCATTGGAATTGCAATCAAAATAGAGCCCAAGTCAGGGAGCCAACGCATGAGCGTTGGACACGCCTGATGCTTCATTATATTTGCTCTTTTGTTCTCCTTTCTTGATGGCTCCTTGATGGTCATTAAAGCTCTTCATGTAGCCTCTTTTTTGTCTTAAAACAGTAGTAACACATCAATTCCTTCTTCAATTCCTCTAATTCCGACATGTTTAAACAAGTAAAGGAATTGATGCTTCTTCTTCTTCCTTTAATTCAGCCACCATTCTTCCATTAATTGCATCAAGATCCCCGCAAATGTCATAAAATGACCAGAACTCTAACAAAGACTAAAACTTAAACGAACACAACTAAAAAGGGCTAAAAATAAAATACACTAAACTATAAGCAAATGCAAAATAAAACAAAAACTCTAAAAAAATAAAATAAAATCTATATGAAACTAAAATAAAATAAAATAAAATAAAATAAAATAAAAAGACCATAAAACCCCCAGTCAGCATAAAGCTCCACGATATAAGAAGGAAAAAGCAGGTCCCTTAAAGGTGTTATGGTATTTCCCCATAATACCTAGATTTAGGCGCATGTACCGTAGTGCTGAAATTGCGAAACACCTGACATGTCATAAAGATAGAGGGGATGGTGATGGAATGCTTCAACACCCGAAAGATTCTCCCTAGTGGAAAAAATTTGATGCGGACTATCCCGAACTTGGCAAAGAGGATAGAAACCTACGCCTTGCATTGTCTACTGATGGAATAAATCCACATAGCCTTTAGAGTAGCACCCACAGTACATGGCCGGTGATACTAGTGATCTATAACCTACCTCCTTCGCTTTTTATGAAGCGCAAGTATATGATGTTGTCTATGTTAATTTCTGGGCCTCAACAACCCGGAAATGATATAGACATATACTTGGCCCCTCTAATTGAAGATCTGAAGAAATCATAGGATGTAGGTGTAGAGGTGTATGATGGGTCAAGGGATGAAACTTTCAGGCTGAGGGAAATGTTGTATGGTACGATTAATGATTTTCCGGCATATGGCAATTTGTCGGGATATAGTGTAAAAGAAAAGCTTGCATTCCCTATATGTGAAGATGGTACAGCTTCAATGCGATTAGAACATTGTAAAAAGACTGTTTTCCTACAACATCTTAGATTCTTGCATATGAGACATCGTTATCGGGGCTGGTCAAAAGCTTTCAATGGAAATATAGAAGAAGGCAGAGCTCCCAAGCCATTGAAGGGTGCTGATATGTTTGCCAAGGTGAAGAACTTGAGGTGTACATTCGGCAAGACTTTCAAAAAACAAGTTCCTACAAGTTTTTGGAAGAAAAAGTCAATTTTCTTTGAGTTGCCATATTGGGAGTCACTCTATGTGAGACATTTTATTGATGTGATGCATGTTGAGAAGAATGTTTTTGAAAGTGTTATTGGTACTTTAATAAATGTGTCAGGCAAGTCTAAAGATAGCATCAATTCAAGGTTTGATTTGGCTAGCATGGGCATAAGAAAATAATTAAGACCAATGAAGAAGGGAAAACGTACGTATCTCCCTCCAACAACCTATACTCTGAGAAGGAAAGAAAAACTTGCTTTGTGAAAGTTTCTTAGTGGTGTTAATGTTCCACAGGGGTACTCTTCAAATATTAAGAATCTGGTATCAATGAAAGACCTTAAGTTGAAGGGATTGAAGACTCATGATTGTCATATTCTTGTGGAGAACTTGCTACTGGTGGCTATACGCTCCATTTTGCCCAAAAATGTGCGAGGTACCTTAACAAGATTGTGTCTTTTATTCAAGGCTATTTGCAACAAAGTGATTGGCCCTTCTAAGTTGACAGCGTTGCAGAGAGAATTTGCTACAACTTTGTGTGAGTTTGAGATGTACTTTCCACCTTCATTCTTTGATATAATGGTTCATCTAACCATTCACTTGGTTAGAGAGATACAATTGTGCGGGCCAACTTATATGAGATGGATGTACCCTTTTGAACGTTACATGAAGATTTTAAAAGGTTATGTAAAAAACCGAAGTAGGCCAGAGGGGTGCATGGTTGAACGGTACTTAGTAGAAGAAGCTGTTGAATTTTGTACCGAATACCTGTCCAATGTGGATTCCATTGGGCTTCCAAAGTCACGTCACACAGGAAGAATAGAAGGGGAAGGACGGTTTAAATGTGAGATAGTAACCATTCAGACCAAAGAATGGCAACAAGCTCACTTATTTGTTTTGGATAATGCAAATGAGGTTGGGCCATATGTTGACATGCACAATGATGAGATTAAGAGGTTGAACCCTAATAGGTCTGAAAATTGGTTAGCAAAGGAGCACAACAAGACTTTTATCCCATGGCTAAAGGATCACGTTTATCAGGAGTAGAAAGAAGATCCTACCTCTGTTTCAGACAGATTGAAATGGTTGTTGAAGGGTCCGAGTATACATGTCTTTTCTTACAACGACTATGTAATTAATGGTTATACATTTTATACGGAAACTCAAGATGATTGGAGTACAATGCAAAACAGTGGTGTGACTCTTGTTGCTAGAGCTATGCGTGTCTTTAGTGCCAAAGATAGAAACCCCATATATGCAGACATGTCATACTTTAGGGTAATTCAACACATATTGGAGCTGGATTACACAACATTCCGGGTTCCTGTGTTTGGTTGTAAGTGGGTTGACAATAACTCTAGAGTTTAGATTGATGACTCAGGGTTCATTCAGGTAGATTTTAATAAGGTGGGGTCCAAGGATGATCCATTTATTTTGGCATTCCAAGCAGAGCAAATATTTTATGTCCCTGATCTCGCTGACAATAGAAGTTCCATTGTTCTTTTATCAAATAAGGCGCATATCAACAATGATGATGGACAAGACCTACATTGAGAAAATGCTATTGAGGATGACCCATTCTTTGGGATACAACAACCAATCGACCCTGATTGAGATGAAGATAATTTTTTGTACGTCCGAGATGATCATGAAGAGGAAAGTTGGATGAATATAGCATTCCATGAAAAAAAAAGGAAAAACACGTATGCGCCTTTTGAAACAGAAGAGGAAAAGATCTAGTAAAACAAGTTAAAGAAGTATGCATTTTTTTATAATGACTGTATGTGTAGATATATTTCATATGTATGTAACATAATTTTATTTGTCACTTACACTTTTGACATGTTGTTTCAGGAAAATGGATCCTTCACAGCAAGACAGTGGTGATTTGGTGTTAGACAAGTTTGTAATTGTTGGCGGCTAAAATGTGTATAGTGGGTTTGTACATATTATAATTTGTACATATTTGATTAGTTGTACATATTATATATATTGCTTGTACATTATATTGTCAGTGTTGTTTCCATTGCATTGCAGGTCATGGTTATAATTTGTTTACTTTGAATTGCATGTCTTTGATTGTACGTAACACAAAAAAAAAAAAACCACACATATTACCACGGTACATACAGGAACCGAGGTAACAGAGGTAAAATAAAAAAAACAAAATTATTTTCACGGTTCATAAAAGAACCGTGGTAACAAAACTTTAAGAAAAAACTTATTACCACGGTTCATAAAGGAAATGTGGTAACATAAGGACAAAATACCACGATTCCTCCTACAACCGTGGTAACAGAGACCTGATATTACCATGGTTCAGCATAGAATCGGGTATTTCAGAGGTATGATACTACCACGGTTTCGCCTTGAACCGTGATAATTTATCTATTACTTCGACGTCTAATACCACGGTTTAACCGTGGTAACAGGCTGCCCGAAACCGTGGTAATATAGCATTTCTGTAGTAGTGAAATAAAAAACAAAACATAAAAAAATAAATTAAATAATTAAATTTAATTAATAGAAAAATATTATTTTTATAAATAAAAGAAAACCAAAAGATGTGATTTTGCTGTCGTAGACATTATTTTGCTTTCTTCACCTTCTTCTTCTTCTTCTTCTTCTTCTTCTTCTTCTTCTTCACCTTCACCTTCACCTTCACCTTCACCTTCTTCTTCTTATTCTTCTTATTCTTCTTCTTCTTCTTCTTCTTCTTCTTCTTCTTCTTCAACCCACCCCAAACGAAACCCTCACCCATAAACCCAGACCTTAGCCTCCACCACTCGTGCGTCATCGCAGCCACTACCGAATCCGCCGCACCAAACACCTGCGATGACAAAAACCCCCATCGGAACCCAGACCACGGCCTACACCGCTTGTTGCTGCTGATTTTGCTGTTGATTTTGACGATGACGATGAAATGTATATGGAGATAGAGGAGGAGAGGGTGAACAGTGAGGATGAAAGATGAACAATTGGGGATTAGGGTTTGTTTTGGTTTAATTTCATCCTTGAAGGTTAGAATTTTAGGGTTTTTGATTGGGGATTGATGAGAACAGTTTGCTTCAATTAAATTATACGGGGTTTTGCCTAGAGGTCTGAACCTTCAAAAATGGAGTCATAATGTCATGGACTATGGAAATGTTGTGTTCTTGAGTTTGGGTGAATTGAAGATGATGGAAGATGGATAAGCGTCATTGCAGGAGGAAAGAGGGAAAACAAAAACGAGGAAAGGAAGAAGCAAGTCGAAGAGAAGAAAAGAAACGATGGTGAGCAGAAGATGACACGGTGGTGGAGAGAGATAAGCGAGGAGGACAGGATTCCGGCAAGGTGGAGAGGTGAAATCAAGAAGAATAAAGCGGGGAAGAGTAGGAGACAAAATCGAGACCGAGCCTCTGCCCATAGAGGGAAGGAGGTGTTGTGCGGTCTAACGGCGGTGAGGATCTGCGCACGGAAGCTCTGTTATGGTGTGGCTAGCTTCGGCGTGGCATGGCGGCTTAGCTCTGCAATGAAAAGTTTTGTTCTGGGTGGCTGCTTCCCTCTCCTTCATGATATAGATCTGGTTGAAGGGTTTCATGTGGGTAATGGGGTTCAAGATTGAATTTTTCTCTCTTCTCCTGCGTTTTTCACTTCTTCTATTTTCTTCTATGTTTTCTGGGTGAAGGGGTTTGGGGTTGATGAGCGTGGGAGGGAGAAGGGGAGGGTTTTGAGGTTGATGTTGCTGCGTTTTGGGTTCGGCGTTGAATTGACTTCAGAAATTGGTTTGGGAGGTGGTGTTTTATTTCTGGGTTCTTCAGATGGGAAGATGAAGATGAAGGTGAGATGATGAAGAGGGAAGATGAAGAATTGAAGATGAAGATGGGCGATGGTGTTTTTGTTTAGGCTAATTCAAACCGGGAGGTTGGTTCTAGTGTGGTGTGGACCGGTAAAGATGTTGATATGATGAAGTATAGGCGGTGCAGATAGTAAAAGGAGGGGGTGAAAATAACAACTGCCATTAGCAATTGGATAGCAAGCTAACGGCGTGACCAAAATCGAACAAAAAAAATTCAATAACTTAAACCGCACGTTTTGAACATTAGAGACTCAAATCGCACAATGGTGAAAGATAAGGAACTAAAATTACAATTAAGCCTAAATTATTAGATCTTAGTAAAACTTTTGTGAAAAACAATGACGGTTACTCTTAAACACCTTATATCGCTCGATTAATTGTTGGATGAGATAAATTTCATCGGAATACAAATCCATTATTTATTCTGGTGATCTGGTCATAACCATATATGATTATTTTAAAAGCTGTTTTAGGTTTTAAGTATTTAAATATTAATATTGTTGAGTTGGATAGAATACATTCATCACATGAAGCCACGTTACAAGATAATAGCCGCCGATTCCACCCCTACAATCCGACGCCTATCATAATATTTCCACCAACCCCCTCTCAGCTTGTGAGTGCCTTCGTGCATCGTTACCACCCCTTATGCTCACCTAACCAAACACCAACGAACCAGATTCGAATTGGCCCCAACACCTCTCTCTTATATAAACTCCCCTCACCCTCTCTCACTTCCTCAGGAAATCATCAAATCAAAATCCACCCTCACAAAAAGCATTTCCTCAATCCTCACTTCCTCACCCACCACCAACACCTTTATTATTAATTAATTTCCTCTATCCATCACATTATTATTTCTCCATTCTCATTGTTAACATGGCTGCTGCGACCGCAACCGTCACCAACGGCCACCACGCTGACGAAAACGCCTTCTGCTTGAACGGTGCTGTGGGGCCTACACACCATGACCCTCTCAACTGGGGCGCTGCGGCGGAGTCGTTGAAGGGGAGCCACCTGGATGAGGTGAAGCGCATGGTGGAGGAGTACCGGAAGCCGGTGGTGCGTCTCGGAGGCGAGACGCTGACCATCGCTCAGGTGGCTGCCGTGGCCGCACACGACCACAGCGCCATCAGAGTGGAGCTTTCAGAGTCCTCCAGGGCTGGCGTTGAGGCCAGCAGGAACTGGGTGAGGGACAGCATGGACAAAGGAACCGACAGTTACGGCGTCACCACCGGCTTCGGCGCCACCTCTCACCGCCGGACCAAACAGGGCGGTGCCTTGCAGAAGGAGCTTATTAGGTAAAATTCATTAACTTCAAACGCACTTAAATCTGTCTCTCCACTCTGCTACAACATGCTGTTTGCACTTCACCACGTTCTTACGTGCTACACGTGCCTTTTTTATTCTTTCCTGCTACAGTTTTAACATCTAGTAGATTTTTGCAATATAGTATTAAGTAGATATTAAGGTGCACAGAAAATTTGTATTTTATTTTGTTATTTTTTGTAATTAATTAAGTATGTTCAATTTTTTTACTCGTAGGCATTTATTAGAAAGATTCACCGACTAAATAATTTTGTTCACATGTGTGTTAAGAATATTTGGTTTTTGAATATTTAGTATATTTTAGTAAATATATTTAATAACTTAAGATATAAATGTTTAATACTTTTAAAAATAAGAAATGTTTTATTTTTAGAGATTAGTCAATCAGTGTAACCGTATTATATCACATTTAATATTATAAAAACAATTTTGTAATATTACTGAAATTCATTAGATGCATGTGTCTCACCGGTGATTTTCTAAAATGGTAGCAGACAGTTGTTTAGTTAGATTATTAATGGTATTTGTTATTAATGTTATTTCTTAGATTCTCATAACTGAGGGGGGAAAGTAAAGCATTAAAACTACATAGCTTACCTTCTTTAGTATCTTGTTTAACTGCTTTAATTTTCTTGGATGGAAAACGGAGTAAACACCAATATCGGTTCAGATCGTCATACGCTTTCAATAAATGACATCATTTATATCGTATCAGAGTAATTAAAACATTCTACTTGCATTAAGAATTTTTTTAAGTAAAATATCGTTTTATTAATAATAAAAACTTCGAAAATTAATAATTTATCTAAATAAAAAAGTGCATAAATGATATAAAAAACGTCTTATCAATTGTTGGTTGGGTCTTGGGTGGTTAAAAAACACGCTTTGGCTGCAAAAAACAAGAACTAATAAATTGTGTTCTTTTCTTACCAACGAGACTGGGACCACACTCCTCCAACCTGTCGCCACACTAGTGTCTGGACTCGGGGTCCGGGGCACTGAGTTGAAACGGTCGATTAATGAGTTAACTCATTAAAAGTCTTCGGTTTTGCACGTGGTGTGGGGGTTGGTGAATGCTAACTGCCTAACCTTCCCTTTGTTTTTTTAGTCCAATTTCCTTCCTAACTCGCCATATTTGACTTCAGTGCTCTTTATTTAATTCCTTTTTTTCTTGTTTAAGTATTAACATTCAAAATAATGCTCTTTTTTATCACAATTTTTGTAATCTAGTTTTTTTTCCTTAAATAGACAAATATATAAACAAAAATTAATTCGTTTCCTAACTATACTTTATGGCTTTAGTTATGAGCAGTAACTAATAATAAACTTTCACTCATGGTTCTTATTCTTTCTTCTTTCAGGTTCTTGAATGCTGGAATATTTGGCAATGGAACAGAGCCCAATTGCACCTTGCCACACACAGCAACAAGAGCAGCCATGCTTGTAAGAATCAACACTCTTCTCCAAGGCTACTCTGGAATCCGGTTCGAGATCTTAGAAGCCATCACCAAGCTCATTAACAGCAACATTGCCCCATGTTTGCCGCTTCGTGGCACGATCACAGCCTCCGGCGATCTCGTCCCTCTTTCATACATAGCCGGCCTGCTGACTGGTCGGCCGAACTCCAAAGCCGTCGGCCCCTCCGGCGAGATCCTCACCGCCAAGGAAGCCTTTCAATTGGCCAACATTGGTCATGATTTCTTTGAATTGGAGCCCAAGGAAGGCCTTGCGCTTGTTAACGGCACCGCGGTTGGTTCCGGCTTGGCTGCTATTGTTCTCTTTGAGGCAAACATACTTGCTGTCTTGTCTGAACTCATTTCAGCGATTTTCGCCGAAGTGATGCTCGGCAAACCGGAGTTCACCGATCATTTGACTCATAAGTTAAAGCACCACCCAGGCCAAATTGAGGCTGCAGCTATCATGGAGCACATTTTGGATGGAAGCTCCTACATGAAAGCCGCGAAGAAGTTGCACGCGATGGATCCTTTGCAGAAGCCTAAACAAGATATGTACGCGCTTCGAACTTCACCTCAGTGGCTTGGTCCTCTTATCGAAGTGATTCGGTTCTCAACCAAATCGATCGAGAGAGAGTTGAACTCGGTCAACGACAACCCTTTGATTGATGTCTCCAGAAACAAGGCCCTTCATGGTGGTAACTTTCAAGGAACTCCTATTGGAGTTTCAATGGACAACACACGTCTGGCTCTTGCTTCCATTGGGAAACTCATGTTTGCTCAGTTCTCCGAGCTTGTTAATGATTTCTACAACAATGGCCTGCCTTCAAATCTCTACGGTAGTAGAAACCCGAGCTTGGATTATGGTTTCAAGGGAGCTGAAATCGCTATGGCTTCTTATTGCTCTGAGCTCCAATATCTTGCGAACCCGGTGACAACCCATGTCCAAAGCGCGGAGCAGCATAACCAAGATGTGAATTCCTTGGGTTTGATTTCGTCTAGGAAAACAAACGAGGCTATTGAGATCCTCAAGCTCATGTCGTCCACATTCTTGATCGCGCTTTGCCAAGCGATTGACTTGAGGCACATGGAGGAGAATTTGAAGCACACTGTCAAGAACACTGTGAACCAAGTTGCGAAGAGGACACTCACAACTGGTGTCAATGGGGAGCTTCATCCTTCAAGGTTCTGTGAGAAAGATTTGCTGACAGTTGTTGATAGGGAGCATGTGTTTGCCTACATTGATGACCCTTGCAGTGCCACATACCCATTGATGCAGAAACTAAGGCAATCACTAGTGGATCATGCATTGGCAAATGCAGAGAGTGAGAAGAATGTAAACACATCAATCTTCCAAAAGATTGCTGTATTTGAGGATGAATTGAAGGCTATTTTGCCGAAGGAGGTTGAAAGTGCAAGGCTTGCATATGACAACGGACAAAGCCCGATTCCGAACAAGATCAAGGAATGCAGGTCTTACCCGCTGTACAAGTTTGTGAGAGAAGAGTTGGGGACAGAGTTGCTGACCGGAGAAAAGGTTAAGTCACCGGGCGAGGACTGTGACAAACTGTTCACAGCAATGTGCCAAGGTAAAATCATTGATCCTGTCTTGGAATGCCTTGGAGAATGGAATGGTGCTCCTCTTCCAATTTGTTAGATCAATAATTTGTTTCTTTGAGAAATGGTTTCTTTACTATATATATGTATTTGCGTTGATGAGCATTGGATTGGTCTGTAAGCCTGTGGGCAAATCTATATCTAGAAAACATCCTTTGTTTTAAGTTCTCCTTGATGTTCAGGAGTTTGTAATTTGCCATAGCTTTTGCTGCAGATATGATACATGGCCTTTTATGTAAATGAGGTTGTTTTATGATAAATAATAATTGTTAGTTTTTTTACATTAACGTTCTCTGTTCAACCTTGAAAGAGGTTTTACACTTTTTATGATTTAGTCTCTGTTGTTTCTACTAAAAAATAATTTTATCAACAGCTAATACACTAATACAATAAAATACTAGAATTAAGGGTAGCTCCGGTATGAACTTTGGCATGTTTTATGCTATTTGGGAGAGGAGGAGCAATGTGGCTTTTAATAAGAAGATGCATTCTGCTAAGATGGTGATACATAGAGGCTAGAGCTCTTGCATTGTGCTTTGTCTTGATCTTCCCCCTGCTCGCACCAGCCAGAGTATGGTGTTAGGTGGGCTATGGAAATGACAGTTCATCTATGTTTCAGACGTGTTATTATTGAAAAAACGCAGACAAGAAGTGGAAGGAAGAAGTTGCAGCACTGTGTGGAAATAAGCAAAATGCGATTGCTGAGCACAACTTGGTGTTGAAATTTCTTTGTGGTTTATGGAGGGAAATAGGGAAAATGAGAGATATATTGTCTTTTTTCTTCCATGAAGGCATGAAGGCAACTTTTGGATGAGTTTGGTTTCGGTCACTATCACGAATCAGGACCGCTTACATAAATCATCCACCTACAACACAACCCTGCATCGCCAACGCAAATGAAAATATAACCTTCGGAGAAAAAATGATTTGTCATTAACAACTGAGTCAACATTTGTTGGCGAAGAGATAAATTTTCTGCCCCTAAGAAATATGCTCAATTTCCACTTTTGTAATTTTTTTTAAATTTTCTGACCTTGTTTTTAGTTTTTTCTTCTTAAGTTGCAGATTTCAACAAATTAAACAATTATTTGAATTTTATTAACTATTTTAGACTAAATAAAAGTTAAAAGAAAAAGAAAAACAAGAAAATTATAAGATGAAAAGAAAAATTAAAGTTGAAATAAGGTTAAATTAAAAAGAAAAAGAATAAAATTGAGTGAAGATCTTAGTTTGCGAAAAACTCGGGACCAAAATGTTGTTCTTCTAGCCAAGAATGTCGAATAGTTGGTTCAAGGGACAACAAGTTCTGGGTTGGATTAATGCGAGGGAAATAGATTACAAATGATAACATTCTTTCCATGGCTACTTGTAAGGATTTCATTGGGTGGCAACCCATCCAAAAAGTGAGGCATTGTTTGAAGGAGGGACTCAACGTCCTTCTGGTTTGGCGCCTGGTTGGGTCATGAGAAACTTAGTCAAGTAGTGGACTTTATTCAAATTCAGGATGTCTCCTTGAGAGTATGTGATGTGAGGGAAGTTGATTCTTGGATGCTGGATATTTTGAAAGATTTTCCGTGTTTGGCCCTTTAGGTTAGGTTCGTAGCTTGTTAGACGTTGGTCACTACACAACATTGGTATCCTTGTGAGGAATATGGTGTGCTCGGAGTCTCTAGTGCATGAAGCAGAAGTGAGTCCCTGATGATGCTAGCTGTTTCGGTTCTGGTTTACAAGAACTACATCCGAAAGATCAATTCTCTAGCGCTAGTAGCTACACAGATCATGAGTTTCATGGATACCTCATTTTTCTTCTGTTATAGCAGTTAATGTGGATGGTAGGCTAGCTGATGTACCCCTCTGCGAGCAGGTTATAGAGGATGCCTAAGGGATGATTTAGGCATATGGCTTGTGGGATTCTTGGGATATGGAGGGGAGTCGTATATCCTCCATATGGAGATTCTGGAAATCTTTCATGGTTTGAAGTTAGCTTGGGGTCAGGGACATGGGAAGGTGATTTGTTACTCAAACTCCTAACTAGCAATACTCATCATGCAAAAGACTCCCTCGGATCACCAGGCATTTGCCTCTCTGATCTAGAATGTTATTGACCTGTTGAACAAGCATTGCAAGGTTCGATTAGTCCATACCCACACGGAAGGTAATGCTTGTGCCGATTTTTTATTAAAGTGGGAGCACAACAAGATGTGGAGTTCCTCATTGTCCCGAATCCCTCTCAAAGGCTTGTTCCTTTGTTGGTTGCTGATACTATAGGTATCAGCCTTGTCCAGGTATAGCTTCCTGTTTGGTTGGAGGTTCAATTTCCCATCCCCAACAACCAATCTAGCACCCTCATTTAATGTAGTAAAATCCTATAATACCCTCACTTAAGTTAACTACCGAGTTCAAAAAACTTGGAAAATGTGGTAACTTAATGTTACGGGCAGTAAAACACAGAACATAACTCAGACTGTTTGCTTCCGTGATATAAAACCCGGAATATATTTACCTAATTAACGTTCCGAAAGGGAAAAATTTCGAAATACAAAGTTACTTGTTCTGGGATCTTGAAAACCCGAAATTTAAAAGCATACGATCTGTGTTTTGGGTTTTGCAAATCCTGGAAAACAAACTCCAACACTTCTGTGATGTAGAAAACCCGGTTATGAGTTTAACCATTCCGGTTTTTAGAACCTGGAATTGTAAAGACATATTTGAGTTCTGGATTTTAGAACCTGATATACTCAACACAGATTTACATTCCGGATTTTAAAATTCGATATGTACAAAACACATTTACACTCCAGAATTTTTGTGCTGGAAATCATATGTTAGCACACAATTTTTCCCGACCTATTTCTCTTTTAATCTTTGATTTTATTCAATTATTGTTTAATTAAAAATCATAATAAATTAAAAAATCAGAAAATAAACATGGTAAATAATAATAATTAAAAATGAAAAATAGTAAAATTTTAGAAAAAGGAAAATAAATTTTAAAAGTGATAAAAGATTTAAAAATAAATTAATTTAGATGTTTCTAGAAAATAATAATTAGGAAAAAAGCTTAAACACATTTTTGTTTTTTGTCCTTGAGAAATTCTTGTTTTTAATTCCTTGAAAATTACATGTTTTGTTTTCAGTCCTTGCTAGTTTTTTCCATCAAATCTAGATCTAAAGACACTCTTAACGCGCTTAGATCTGCTTGCAAACGGTGAAATCGGGTTCAGTCATCTTAGATTTTTCCAAATTGTAAAAACTGAGATTTAAATAGATGAAAAAACAATTAGCAGAGAATAAAAACAACACATGTAATTTTCGGAGGACTAAAATTAAGAAAAAAAAATTCATAGAGATAAAAAATACAAATAATATATTTTACCGGGACTAAAAATATATTTAATCCTTCAGGAAAAATTGGAAGATATTTTGAAAGATTTTGGAAGTTAATAATCAAGATGATAATGAGAAAAATATGAAAGATGATAATTAGAAAAATATTTGGAAAGAGATAATATTTGGAAATTCTAGAGAGCGAATCTGGTCATGTTTCATTATAAAGTTTGAGGATAATTCAGAAATTAAATGGAAATCTTATCAAATCTCATAATAAAATCAAGGGAAAAATACAAATTACCCCTTGAAGTTTAGCTTCTGTGCGACTTACACCCTCACCTTTAAAAAGATGTATATATAACTTTCAACTTTTTAAAGTGTGTAGAATAAACCTTAAACCTTCTGTTAAAATTTAGTAGAATTTATCACATGACAATTTTTCTCCCTAAATTACCCCCACCAAATAAATCATTGTGACATGAATAAACGCTTGATTTTTTTCCACACGCTGATAATAGTGAAACAACACAAGAAAGGGGGGTTTGAATTGTGTATGTGATTTTACAAACTTTTCTTTCAAAACCAGTATTATTTTCAAAACTCTTTTCTAAGACTAGTGCAGCGGAAAGTTAACAGAGCTTAAAAGTAAAACACACAATGAGTTTATCCTAGTTCACCCCCTAAATCGACAGGGCTACGTCCAGTCCTTGACTTCACCAAGATTTTCCACTATTCACTCTAAATAGTACAAGTATTATGTAGTACTTCTCCTAATATTCGAAGGACTTCTCCTTACATGTACTCTGCAGAACTTCTCCTCACAAGTATTAAACATGACTTCTCTCAGTTCTTTTACAAAGAAGGTTTTTCTTTTCTACAGAGTTTCTTCAACAAGAGTAAGGTAGAAATAGTTTAAGTACAAATTACAGAGAGATATGAAAATGGGTTCTCTGTTTAAGTGTGTGAGAATGATAAGAGTTTTCACTGTATGAAGGTTTCACACAGGTAGACGACTTAACTTAGAATGATAAGACTATTGGTATCTGAGTAGGTTTTGGAGTTGTTCGCAGTGAAAAACTTAGAATGCTTTGAGAATTTGTTCGTAGAAAGTCGCCACTGATTCTAGTGTTTAAGTCTTCTATTTATATCTTCAGTAGGATGAATGTTGATGAAGATCGTAAAGTTCCGTTTGAATTTCTTCTTCTCTGAATTTGCAACGGATACTTCTGGCAAGCTCGATTTGCGATTATTCATGGTCCATCACGCTCTTGGCATGTGAATACGATGAAGCAAATAATGCATGCATGCATCATATTGTATAACATGATCGTTGAAGACAAGCGCGAGGGGTACGCAGGTAATTTTGATTACGAACAGGTAGATAATGACATCTTAAGGCCAAAGTAACTAATGACCATGATCTTACTTTTGTAACATATTTTGAAAGAAGAGGCAAAATGTGTGAAAGACAAACCCATCGACAACTTCAAGTTGACTTGGTAGAGCATGTTTGGGAGCATTTTGAAAATGAGAATAATGAAATTTAATTTTCATCTAATGTATTTTATTTAAAATGTATTATTATTTATTTTCTGTTGATATGTACTCGCTTTCGTGTTTAATTATATAAAATGTGACATATTTCTATTTATTTTTTAACTTACCATGTCCATTTTTAATTATATTATCTGTATGCAAGTTAAATTAATAGTTAATTTAAATATTTAATTAATATTTAAATTTAAATGACATGGAAATAAAAAATATAAATATAAGGTGGTGTAAGACCAGATGAATAGTACTAAGAACTAAAAATAAGAACTTGTCATTAAAGTGAAATCTACATCAATTCCTAAGAACTGTTTTAATTTTACATGACACATATACCCACATGAACAGTGCTAATAACTAACACTTAGGGGGAGTTTGTTTCACGGTTTGAGATTACAATCCCGGGAATAACACTCCAAGGAATGAGATTACTGGGAATCTTATTCCTGGGTAAGTTTTTTACATATGTTTGGTAAGTTTTTAGTATTCCTGGGTATGTGCTTAAATTAATTTAATTTTAAAATTTTAAAAATAGAAAAATACGAGAGATTATGAAGAAAGTGAAAAGTTATATTTAAAATAATTCATTTCCCATGGGAATCTTGCATTCCCAACCCAATCGATGGGAATGAAATGAAGGGAATGTTGGCGGTTATTCCATTCCTGGGAATGATTGATACCCGGGAATGTGAATTATTAACCTTGTAACAAACGTGGGAATGTCCACTCCCGACCTCAGCATTCCCGGGAATCTGATTCCATGCCGTGTAACAAACGCCCCTTATCATTTCCGAATTAGACCTTTCAACTTTTCGTACCGCGTCGCGTAGAAAAGAACCACCAATCCAATCCTGTAAACATTATTGAGCTGTTTAAAAGAAAAACAAATACAATAATAAGAATAATAATTTGGTTCTTGTTATTTCTGCCCCTCTCGTTTACGAATCAGATACGAAAGTGAGCGTTGTCAACCATGGCTTCTCAGCTCCTGAGACGAACCCTCGGAAGCCGCTACCTCGCGAACTCTGTGAGGGCTTTCTCCTCCGCTACCACTCCGATCCGCGCCACTCTTTTCCCCGGCGACGGTATTGGTCCCGAGATCGCCGAATCCGTCAAACAGGTTCCTCTCTCTCTCTCTGATTCCGTCAACTGAATTCTTATAACTTTTCAACTCGATGAAATGATCCCGTTGTTTTCACTTGCAATTAATAAAAAATCATGCATCATAGCAAAGTGATCGATTGAGTGGAATTCATTTTGTCTCTAATGATTGTTTTGTCCAACTTTTTTTTTAACATTTGTGAAGTTTGTGCCGCTCTTGATTCTGATTGTTGCTGCACGAGAGCTTGCAAATGGGACATCCCTAATTTAATCAAGTTGAATGGAGGAAAAAATTGAGACCTATATGGTTTTGGCACATAATTGTTCTGAAAATGTGTAATTATGCATGATGTCATTTTTTGAATATGGGGTGTGTACACTCACTTGAGTTGTAGTTGCCTTCAGTTTATGCTTTCTCAGTATCAATAGATAGTGGGTGATGTTATGTTGGTACTGTGATAACTGATAAAGTTATGGAGATAATGCTATGAGGGGAGTTGCTGTGTCTAATGATTAGTACTTCAGCATAGCTATGGTTTGTGTAATGTTTTTGCAAGTTCAAAATCTTAAAATGAATGTGGAGTGTTTGTCAATGACACAATTTCCGCATGTTTGATATGGCTTTTGTTTTCATATCAAGTGTAGATTTAACACGAGTAACTTTTTCGTTGAAGTTAGATTTTTGTTAGCCTGGAATTTTTTCCAAGTTCTAATTTGGTCGAAAACTATGTGATAAGGTGACTTCGACCAAAAAGGAAAGATATGAAGCCAAGGCTGATAAAACAGTTTCTGGTATTTCGACTAAGACGGCATGCTGAGTCAAAGTCGAATCCATGTCGGAGACAATGTCCTAAAGTGAATGAGTGTTAAACTTGCTTTCGACTAAAAAGCTTCAGTGTGCATGAGGAGGCATTTCGACGCGGTTACATGCAGTTGTTCTAGGAAGACGTGCAGATAGAAAAGCAGCAAACATGGGACACGTGGAAAGCAGGAAACATGCACAGGACACGTGTCAGATGCAGGGGATTCGTCTGTTACCCAGCGGTTGAAGATGCAGCCTATAAATAGAAGAAGACATGCACGATGAAGGGGTATTTTGTCCAACCCGCGACACGTTCGTAAACGTTAATTCTCATACCCTACAGCCATAAGTCTAAGCTAAAGTGACGCAGCGCGATAGGAACGAGTCAAACGTGAGTGACTGAGCGGTGTTCGACTGACCAACCCTTTAAATTTCCTGCAAAACTCTTTATGCTTTCTTGCAATTTTCATTTCAATGCAGTTTTTTCTTCTTCTTTTGATTCACCCCTTTTATTTACTTTAAATTCAGTCTTTTATCTTTAAAAACGCTTAACCAGTTCGCTCGAACCACTTTCGACGGACACCACGCACACCCACTCCACTCACACAATTTCGCGCATTCACGATTTCCATATCCCAGAGCCCGTAAGAGGATTAGGATCTAACCTCTTCATCAACATTTAGATTCACTTGTGGATTTACCTGGTTTACCAAAAATCAGAGTAAACAATTTTTTGTTAGTAAGATCAAGTTTCATCTTTCTTATGATTTTTGTTTTGTTTATTCTCCAATAATTTAAGTTGTACTCTTAGGCTTTGTTTGGGAGTTTTCGAGGGAGGGAAGGGGAAGTCTTTGAGGGGGAGGGAAGGGGAGGGAAGGTAAGCCCTCCCCTTGTTTGGAAGCTCAAAATTCCACCAAAAACCCCCAATGTGGGGAACTCCACAAAATATAAATAGCTCTTCTATGTTACACTATGATGAAGCACAGACAAGGCACATACACAGTGACACACCAAATCTTGGAGATTGTTGAAACAGACATGGCACACGTACACATAATAGAAAATTTATGGAAAAAGATTTGTAATTCATACTATCATCATATATATATAAGCTTCAAGATTTTCAATATCTTGGTATATGTTGTTATATGTGCCAATATTTGCTTTTTTGTATGCCCCTACCAAAACACATGGAGCACCATGTGTCAATACTTTCTATTCCTGGGGGTTTCTACTAGTTTCCTTGTATTATGGGTGTAATGGTTTGCTTTACTTCTCCTCATTTGCCATGGATGTGGTGTCTGTTTTGCTCTCTATTCATTTCCTTTTTGTTGTTGCTGAAATTGTTCACTGATTAATATTTGCTATAATATACTCTTCCTCATATCTCTTGCTTTGTTTGTTTCTTGTTATGCATATCTGTCTACTCATAAGTCATAAACTTTTACTTGTCTTGTTTAATTAAATTTAATGCTCTGTCAATTATTACTATTGCAATAATCAGATATTCCAAGCTGCTGAAGTGCCAATAGAATGGGAAGAGCACTATGTAGGGACCGAAATTGATCCTCGAACTCAGAGTTTTCTGACATGGGAAAGTTTAGAATCAGTTAGGCGTAATAAGGTTGGCTTGAAAGGACCAATGGCCACCCCTATTGGAAAAGGGCATCGTTCATTAAACCTTACTCTAAGAAAAGAACTTAATTTGTATGCGAATGTTCGCCCTTGCTACAGCCTCCCTGGCTACAAAACTCGATATGATGATGTAGATCTCATCACAATCCGTGAAAATACGGAAGGCGAGTACAGTGGACTTGAACATCAGGTAAATTTCACAACACTTGATGTTACATGCTGTAATCCCTTGCCTGATTAATATAATTTAGTTAGCATTTTTAGATTACAGGTTGTGAGAGGTGTTGTGGAAAGTCTTAAAATCATCACACGTCAAGCAAGTTTAAGGGTGGCTGAATATGCTTTTCACTATGCCAAGGCACATGGAAGAGAGAGGGTGTCTGCTATACACAAGGCCAACATTATGCAAAAGACTGATGGTCTTTTCCTCAAGGTCCTCTAACACATACAAATGCCTACAAATTTTTGGGTTCAAATTTTCTTCATGAATTGTAGTGTTTACCGTTTATTTTGGACTATTTTTAGTGTTGCCGTGAGGTTGCAGAAAAATATCCAGAGATAACCTACGAGGAAGTTGTCATTGACAATTGCTGCATGATGGTAATATTTGTGATCTGGATGTAGGACACAACTGCATATGGAAATCCTTTTTGACTATTAGAAAATGATTGGCACTGATTAATTTTTGGACCATCCACAGCTTGTGAAGAATCCTGCACTTTTTGATGTATTGGTGATGCCTAACCTTTATGGGGATATAATCAGTGACCTTTGCGCTGGCTTGATTGGAGGATTGGGCTTGACACCAAGGTTTTAATTTTATTTTGGTCAAAGAAATGTTGACACCACAATTATATCATCTGACATCATTTTATGTCTTTTGCAGCTGCAACATTGGGGAGGGAGGCATTGCACTTGCTGAGGCTGTGCATGGTTCAGCACCTGATATTGCCGGAAAGGTGAGACTTTACAACCATATATTGTTTGTCCCTAATCTTTTTGCCTTGTTTTCATGGAATATGAAATTTTTTTAAGCGCTTCATTTTTATTTTTTTTGAAACTTAAGCACTTCATACTTGTGCACAATTTGCCCTTTGTTAGGAAGTGGGTAAAAGTAACAGGGGAAGCTTTTCACACCATCCTAATTCAGGGGGTAATAAATAGGCGACAGGCTCCTTATAGGCTGTATAGACTGTTATCACTCATATTCCTATTCAGAGCTGTTAATAGATTAATATTGACAACAGTGTTACACAATTACTTTGTCTATTTTCAATAAGTAGTTTCTTTTATGTCTAAGGTCTGACATCTATGAACATTTTTTGACAGAGAAGTCATAGTAAATAGTAATACGCTCTCCAACACACTCCATGTTATTGGTATTTTTCAAAAGGTTAACGCATTTGCCTCACTTTTTTAAACAAGTGTTGACTTTTTTTAAAATAAGCCAATCACATGGATTGTGTTGAAGAGTGTGTTGCTTGCTTTTCTCTTTTAGATATAGGTATTATATAGATACAAAAGACTTACATAATATATTAAATTCTGTATATAAAATCTTATTGAGAAGGAAAAAGTTGTTCCTAAAATATGAAGCTTATTAGACTCGTGGAAGAAAATTACAAGAGTTGGACCTGTGACAAAACGTTGGAGGTATTAGTTACAGGTTCGAGACTTGTGCATTTTGCTTATACATATTCAGGGATTCAATCATTAGTAAGTCATTGGGATATGCATAACACTATTTATCTATGTAATAATCCTGTAGCAGTTTCTCGTCGGTTCCTGCAAGAAATGAAAAGTTCTAGACTTCTAGTGCAATAAGAACATTTTTTGAGCTCAATTAATTAACCATTTTATCTTGACAAATTGAGTTTCTCATAAGGTCCTTTCAAGAAACAAAGCTACCAATATGAGTTTCCCCTTCTGAAAATAATGTGGATGTTCTCTTTTCCTTTTGAAAATTATCTGTTACATTAGATTTAGAGCTCTATTTAGAGGGTTTGCCTGGAAGTTGGGTTAGCCTTGTGACTTAGTCGTCACATGTTTCAATCCCAAGAACAGCATGTCTTATGGTAATAAGAACTGTAAGGTTGCGTACATGGGCAGTCGGGGTCAACCTTTTTCACGTAAGAGCTATATTTCTGTTGCTGACCCAATTTTCCTGTGTGTTTGTGTAGAACTTGGCAAATCCAACTGCCTTGCTGCTGAGTGGTGTTTCAATGTTGCGGCATTTGGACCTGCATGACAAAGCAGACCGAATTCAAGACGCCATCCTCAACACAATTGCAGAAGGGAAGTACCGAACTGCTGATCTTGGTGGCAAATCAAAGACATCTGAATTTACACAAGCAATTATTGATCATCTGTAAATTTTGGTTTTGGAGTGAGCAAGAAATTGTTGCTTATGATTTTGTTTCAGTCAATTTCCTTTTATTTCCCCAATTTTTCCAGAGGTGTAGAATTACCTCAGCTTACTACGTGTGACATTAAAACCTAAGACAAGGAATGGGCAAGCTTTCAAGTATTCACTGCCCGCCGCAGTCTTATGGAATTGCTTGGGCCCCCTTGAAAATGCACATTGATTGATAATCCTTTGTAGTCAATTTCAGTATTCTTTTTTCTTTCACTCATATAGCTAAATAAAAGTACCAGATGATGTTTCATTTCTTCATGCTTAATTTTTTGATGAATTCCTACTAATTATCACTAAGACTTATCTGCGTTCCTTAGAAATGGAAAATACTTGATAGACCAATTCCCAGAGAGAAGAAACTTCTTCGACCAGAAGAACATTTACGTCGTAACATAGTCGTTGCTTAGAGATAAATGATCATGTGAGGCTTAGAATCAGTTTTCTTCATCTTCATAGTGAGAATTTGTCCACAATGTTGGTTAATACTTAGTTCCACTACCACCAGAGATGTGAAGAGTCCATTCACTCCATTGTGTGAAATTGTAAATAGAGGTGTAAAGGGTGCAATGGAAATATCATTTTAGATGTGATTTTGACATTCTTTTATTTTTAAATCATATCCAGTTTTTGGAAATAAATTATGTTCATAATAAATATACGTATAATGGTACTTCCATGATCCTCCAATGATATTTTATTGAACAAATTTCAGCATTTTCACAGTATTAACCGTGACACCCAGCAAAAGCTATCATCACAGCGGTCAACACGGTTGAACCACAAACATAAATCAATTCCTACTTTTAATTTATTTTTTAAATAAATTCAAAAACTTTTTTGTCAAAAAGTAAATTCAAGTATTGGGCAAATGCCAGGACAGCAACGCCATATGTCATGCTTTGCTATGTGTTCTTCTGATTTAGGGTAAATATGTTTTTTTCCCGTAAAATAATGATGAATTAAATTTGGTCTTTTTAAAAAACATTCATAGTTTTTAGTCATCAACATTTGTGAAATATATGAAGTGAAATTTTATTGTTCATTTTTAGCGGTTTAAACCATCACTAACTCATTTTATAACGGTTAACTCATTTTATAACAGTTTTTAGCTACCGCTAACTGAAAAAAATCACCACAAAACAAACGAAAGAGATTAACTTTACGTATTTCACAAACTTAAGAACTAAAAACTATATAAAAAAAAAAAATTTGAGACTTAAAACCAATTCACCCTTATTTTACAGGTAAGAGACATATTTAAACCTCTCATTTGTGTATCTTACCGAAGGCCAAAGCCTACAAGTCCTGGATCATTAAAAAGATACCATTGGTGGTAAGCAATTTACTGTTATTAACTTACTATTATAACCTTTTATGGAAAAAATAATATTATTATAACATTTTTTTACTTCGTCTTTAATTACATAATTTCTATTGTAAAATAAGTTGAGAAATACTAGCAACAAGCTCTTATAAACATACTTCTAACACATTATAGTGTGATTGATATAATTTTTAAAAGACTTAATAGCACTTTTGGTCTCTCTCCTTTCACGATTTGACATTTCTGGTCTCTCTTGGAATTTATTAGCATACAAGGCCCCTCACGTTTACAAGAAGATGCAGTTTTGATTTTCCGCCAACTTCCGTCCAAAATTTAACAGTTTTTGATTAAAAATTTAATTAAAAAGAAAAAGAAAAATGAAAACCCAGAAACCCATCAATCTTTCATTTCAACTGAAACAAAACCCATCCTATTTACTCAACCACCACCGAACCTCCAGAAAACGGCACCCACCACCCAAACCCTTCTCCTCTGAACAACCGCCACCTTCCTTTCCACTCCAAACCTAGCGCCGCCACCAATCTTCCTCCGATCGGCCTCCACCGCCACACCTCTTTTTTCACCTTCCTTCTTCTCGTCCCTAATCAGAATCACCACTCACCCCTTCCTACCCCAATCGATCTAACCATGCCCATATTTTAGTGAGAGAGAAACGAAGGAGATGAGGGAGTAGGGACCGGGTCCAAACGGGCAATAAAAGATGAAACATTCGCTTCTCGCGGTGGCGTGGTAACTCTGTGACCAAACAAGGAGCTTGCGATGGTGCAACACGGCATAAGCGGTTCCAAGAGCGGCGGTGGCGACATCAAGCGGATCCACCGCCATTTTGATCTCCTCCGCGAGCTGGGTCGTCCCGTCGAAGTCACCATGTGCATGTCGCCTCCTCTCTTCGACTGTGACGTCGTCCTAATCTACGCCGAGGCAGCCACCGCTCCCTGTTCTTCATCTTTCTCGACCTCACAATTTGTTCCCTGGCTTTGGATTTGTTGGTTGGCAGGTTCTGATTTTGGTGGTATGTGTGGGGGTTCTTGATTACGGGTTTTAATTTTTGAAGGTGTGTGGAGTGGGGTTGGGTTTCTTGGTTGGGTAAGGGGATAAAGATTTCTGGGTTTGGTAAGGATTTGGGAAAAGTTTATGGGTTTGATGGTGGCTGGTAAAGGAGAGAAAAATGTGTTTGGGTGGTAGATTTGAGGTTGTGGCTGATGATTTTGAGGTGTGAGGAGGAGAAGTTTTCTGGGTTTAAGAAAGCTTTGATTTATTTTCATCTTTTGTTCTTCAAGTTGTGTTTGCAGATGAACATGTTTGAATGGTTCTTATTTAGATGGTGATTTTGTGGATAAAGTTTGAATCTTTTTTGTTTTTTGTTTTTGGGTTGTGTTTGCAGGTTCTGGGTTTGTGATGAAAAACCACTGCTCTAGTAGATTTTGGAAAGGGAGCAATGGTTTCGAAGGAGAAAAGAGGAGTGGTGGTGGTTTCGAAGGAGAAGGGGAGAATGGGTGTTTGTGTCATTTTCTAGGTTTTTAAAGCTTTTGGTATGAAGAAGAAGATGAAGATGATGAACATTCATCATAGGTTCTAAATTTTATTTTTTTTAATTAATTTTAAAGGATTATTCGTTAAATTTTGGATGGAAGTTGACGGAAAACCAAAACTGCAACAGTTAGTAAACATGAGGGACCTTGTAAACTAATAAATTCCAAGAGGGATCAGAAATGTCAAATCGTGAAAGGTGAGGGACCAAAAGTGCTATTAAGTCTTTTTAAAAGGTCAATATATTTTTTTAATAGTGAGAGAAATATATTGACTATTTTACAAAAAGATAAGGAGTGTGAGAGTGTGCAAAAGAGTCTACTACTAACCCAAATTTTGTTTCGGTAAAAACAAATTTAGGGTTTCGAGATAATACTCCGGTTTAAGACAAGAAAAACTGTCAAGCTCAAAGAGCAGCTGTAGAAAACTTACATTTATTTTAGTGGGTTAATGGTCTATTTGGTCCCTGTGTTTGCACGCATATTTGCATTTGGTCCATGCCAGAAAAAATTAGCAATAAGTCCCTATGATTGCACCAAGTTTTTGTTTGGTCTCTGTCGGAGGTCAGAGCTTCAGAAAGGGTGCCAAGTGTCAGGTGAGTGCATACGTGGCTTGCTGACTGGTTAAATAAAACTTATATGGATTTAAATTTTTTTAAAATGATTTACACCTAAGAAAAACTAAAAATTTAAAACCCGCCACTTACATAAATTAGAAATTAAACCCCCTTCTATTAAAACTTTTTCATCTTCATCCCAATTATCTTCAACCTCCATCATCTTCTTCCATCTTCAACCTCTAAACTTAAAATTTCAAAAATGTATCCTCCTCTTCATCTCTTTTCTTCTTCCTTATTCAACCCTAAATCATTAACCTAATCTAGCCCAAAACCTAACTATCAAACTGGGCAGTTTTTCAAACTGTTGTATTTCTTGTTTAGAGACGAAGGTTTACATTGGTAGATTTGGGTATTCAAACTTTGGTTTTTAAGCTGTATAGAATGCTAGAAAGCCGTGTGTTCTGTGTATATAGTGCAGTAGGTTTCATTCTTCTGTTGGCATTTGTAAATTTTATGGTTGGTATTAGCTGACAAAGCAAGTAGGAGTGTTTCTAATTGAATTATTAGTGTAGATTTTGTTTGAATTCTTTTGTGAATAGCATATATGAACTAGTAATGAAGGGAGGGTAGTGAAAACAAATAGGGAACTTCATAGGAATGAATTCAACAGCAATGGAAATACAGCAGTTTGAATAAACTGTTGGGTTAAATTTTAATTTAATTTGATATTTAGGTTTTGAATTAGATTAGGTTAATAATTTGATGTTAAATGAGGAAGAAGAGATGAAGAAGAGGATAAATTTATGGATTTTTAAGTTTAGGGGTTGAAGATGGAAGAAGATGATGAAGGTTGAAGATGATTGGGATGTCAATGATAAGAGATGGATGAAGATGAAAAAGTTTTAATAGGGGGGTTAATTTCTAATTTAATATAAGGTGTGGGGTTTAAATTTTTAGTTTTTCTTATGTGTAAATCATTTAAAAAAAATTAAAATCCATGTAAGCTTTATTTAACCAGTCAGCAAGCCATGTATGACTCGCTTGACACTTGGCACACTCGTCGAAGCTTTGCCCTCCGGAAGGGACCAAAAAAAACTTGGTACAATCGTAGGGACTTATTGCTAAAAAAAATTCGACGGGGACCAAACGCAAATATGTGTGTTTTGGCACCTAAAATCCCGTAACGACTAGTTAGAAGCCGAAAGGCCACTCGAGCCGAGTGGGGATCATAGTCAAGCAGAATGTTAGCCGAGTCTAATGGGTCTAGTCGATTGGTAGCACAAGTAATCGGCCAAGGAGAATCGAGTGTACAAGGGCAAGATACAAGGAAGGTGCAAAAACTTAGGCTTCAAGTAGAATGAATCATCAGGTTTCTAGAAGCTTTCCACGTGCAAAAATAGTTAGTGGGCTCATCCCCGTGAAAATAGGAGAAAATGGTTGCGAGCTAGCCGATGCAAAGAGGAACGACTGAAACAAAGCTTCTAGGCTGACTAAGAGAGAGGGAAAGATGATACACCACAATTTTGTAAACACTTGTAATGATCGGAGAACGTGGAGTGTCGCATGTTCCTTCCAACTGCTAGGTAGTTAGCTGATTTGCATCTATAAATAGAGGAAAAGTCATTTGTACAAATACACAATCAATCAATTAAATCTACAAGCTTTTCGCATTTCATCTTTATTTTACTTTTCAGCGTTTTAATTTTCAGCCATTTAAATTTTTTATCATTTTCTGCAATTTATCTTTCAGCCGATTTACAGCTTTTGGCCTTTATTTTCTTTACCGTTTTTCAGTTGTTTACATTTCTTAGGAATAGACATTGGTTCATAGACAAAGTCTCATTTCAAACATCCTCCAATGACAAGACATTAAGAGCTTTTTGGAGTATCTTAGGAATTCATATTGAGGAACATAGTCCCTTCCTCGAGCAATCACTCGATTAGAGAATCATAGTTAGTTTTCCAGCCGATCACGACTTCCAAATCAACCGAATTTATTTCCTAATCAATCATATTTATTTATGAACCAATAGCGTGCAAACATAGGGACCAAATAGATCATTAACCCTATTTCAGCCAAAGAAATTAACGAGGGTTGAAACATGTAATTTGGGTACAAAACTTTGTCCGGACCAACCATGTTAATAACCCTGATCATTGTAACATGTTTACATGACGTTTGTGGCAGGTGCAGTAGCCAAGTACTATTGTAATTCTAACTTTTCCACGTTTAGATTTTCTTACCCATAAAATACAAATAAATGTCTTTATGATGTTCGGTATTATTGGACTTTGGTGGTGGTCAAGACATGAAAAACAATGGCACGAAATGGTGACCGTAGATTTGATTTAGAGGTTGTGGTGCGGTGTGCGTACACTTTCCAGATGCGGGCCCCACTGGGGTTGGTGAATGAATGGTAGCTGGTGAGGGTAGCGGCCCCAGCAGTGCATTTTTTTTTTTTTTCCTGGTACAAACCGACAGTGCATTTCTAAGAAATTATTTCATGAATTCAATTTATAGTATATTTTAAAATAAAAATATACCATTTAAAGTTTTTTCACCAACACTACTTCTTACCAAACAAAGAGAGAAGAGTGACGAAGGATGTGTCAATTGATTTCCAAATAATATGGTACCTGATTTAGGTTAACAGTGTTATAAATTTTTGGGTCAATTGCGCTTATGATCTCCCTTAACCCTTATGTTACAAAGCCAAGGCATTACCACTAATGTCAAGGGCTAAGTTAAATGATATACACACATGACACACCTAGTATATAAATATACTCTAAGTAGTAATTTTAAATTTTAAAATATTCATCAATTGCAACCTTGGAAATAAGAGCAAAGGGTAGCGCAAATTTTAGTAAACATAAATGCATATATAAATAAATATATGTATATGCCAAAATTGATAGGCTAATTATAAATTAATTGTTTACTTAATAATTTTTTGATAAACGATTTTTTGTCATGTGAATGATAAATTAATCTTTAATTCTCATATAAATATTAATTTGTAAGAAAACAAATGTAAATATTAATTTATAGTTTAATAATAAGATTTAAATAACAAATTAGAAAATTTCAATCAATTAATATTTTCTTATTTTCAAGAATCTTAAATTCAATTTTAACAAATTGTCCTGGAATTTTTTTTGTTTTAAAAAATTAATTTATTTTTTCAAATTTATTTTCAACGATAACACACAAAATATGCCAGATGAATTTGAAATTTATATGCAAACAGACAATCATTTTTTAAAATAAATAGTAGAATATGATGGTAATTCTTATTCATGGTATGAGACCATGATTTTTTACTTAAAATATAAAACTATATTAGATAGCAGATTCTATACAAATTTTTTAAAATAAAAAAAAAAACACAAGACTAATTTATTGTAATTAAGTTAAGATTCAAGAAAAAATAGTAATCGATTTAATTTTTCTAATTTATTCTTATAATGATCTCAAATAATTATTTATATGAAAATTAAAGATTAATTAATATTGATTTAAAAAAATTAATTAATATCACTCACATTTTTTATAAGCCAAAGTGTATTTATAAATGTAATATCACTTACATGATAGAATATAGTAGAAGTGGAAAATTATTTCAAAAGCAACTTCCATTTCAATTGGAATATAATATTCCCATCCTTTATCTTGGGAATAGAAACTTGACAAACCACATTAATCAACTTTCCTGGGTATCAACTTTTCCACAAATATTTTTTTCATAACTTGTACCAAATGCAAGAATACAAATTTTCATGCATTATTCTTGTGAATGTTTTAAGATACCTTCAAACAATCATGCCCTAAGATCAAGGTTTGACCGCAATGAAAATATTAATAACATTCATCAAATCTTAAACCTATTTTACCTCAATTATTTATTGCTTATTTAGTTGGTCCATTTGAAGAGGTAATTGTGATGTAAGATCAACTTTGCCCGCAATGGAGGGGTATTTTCAAACTCTCTTCACTAGCTCCTCTACCGCAGGGATTGAGAAGGAAACTTTTTTGGTGGTCGGGCGAGTAGCTTTTTCTCAGTTTCAGCTCTTGATCCAGCCTTTCACTCGAGAGGAGGTCAAGGAAGCCCTTTACCAAATGCACCCAACCAAAGCTCCCGAGAAGGATGGTCTGTCGGTCTTGTTCTATCAAAAGTCCTGGAATATTATTGGAGACCAGGTTTCCGACTTCTGCCTGCAGGTTCTGCATGGTCATATTTCTCCAGGTATGATAAATAAGACCCTCCTTGTGTTAATTCCAAAAGTTAAGAAATATGAGCGTGCTAATCAGTTTAGGCATATAAGCTTATGCAATGTGCCTTTTAAGATCATAACAAATATGATTGTCAATAGGCTAAAACTTGTGTTGTCTGATTTGATTTCGGAATCTCAAAGTGCTTTTGTTCCGGGTCTTATCATCACGGACAATGCCCTTATAGCCTTTGAATGCTTCCATCATATGCAGAAAAATATTTCTGGTCAAAAGGGGAAAAGGGGGTGATGGCCTTAAAGTTAGACATGGTCAAGGCATGCGACAGGGTCGAATGGCCTTTCCTCCAAATGGTTCTGACTAAAATGGGATTCCTGTCCACTTGGCGACACTTATTAAGCAATGTGTCTCGACTGCGAATTTCTCTGTTTTATTGAATGGTAACCCCCAGGCCGCATTCAAGCCTTAACGAGGTCTGCGCCAGGGGGACCCTATATCTCCTTATTTGTTCATTTTGTGTGCTAATGTTTTATCTGCGCTTATCCAGCGAGCTGTTGTAAATTCCTCCCTTAGTGGAGTCCGGATTGCTTGCTCGACGCCGGTTATTTCTCACCTGTTTTTGCGGACGACAGTGTTATTTTTGCCAAGGCCTTAGTGGAGGAAACATAATGTGTTAAATTCATTCTTGCAACCTGCGAAAAGGCTTCTGGGCAGAAAATTAATCTTGGTAAATCGATTATCACTTTTAGCCGAAATGTGCTTGCAACTGTTTCACATGAGCTTACTATGTTGTTGGGGTTAAGGTTGTTGAGTGTTTCGATACATATCTGGGTCTTCGAGCTATGATTGGCAGATCGAAGACACAAATTTTTAATTTTTTTATTGATCGAGTTTGGAAAGAACTCAAAGGTTGGAAAGAACGCTCTCTATCCCTGACGGGTAAGGAAGTTCTTATTAAAGCCGTGGCGCAAGCAAGTTCGTCTTATGTTACGTCTTGTTTTGCTTTAACTGACTCTATTTGATCTAAAGTTGAAGGTATGGTGAGCGGGTTCTTCTGGAGCAGTGACGTGGAACGATGTTCTATCCATTAGCAAAAAAGGAAGAACCTTTGTCGTCCAAAATGGTTAGGAGGCCTTGGATTTTGTGATTTCAAAGCTTTCAACACCGCACATATCGAAAAATATTGGTGGAGTATTTACTCTCTCCCTCAATCTCTTCTTAGCCATCTTCTCAATGCGGTGTATTTTCCTCATGTTCCCTTGTCTTGGGCTAAGAAAGGTTATCATCCTAGCTATGCTTGGACTAATATTCTTGGTTTAGCATGGGTTTGTTAGAAGGGTGGGTTGTGGAAGATTGGGGGCGACACTAGTGTTCATATTTGGAACGACAAGTGAATCCCCCAAGGCCCCCCACCATTTTTAGACAAGAATTGGCCGATGAGGCTCGTTTGCAACGAGTATGTGATCTTATTGACCATGGTAATTGGAAATTTAATATGATTGACATGAGTTTTCACCCTGAAACAACGAAGAATGTTATGTCAATTCCTTTACCAAAGTTTCCTCATGATGATTATTTGTTTTGGCCTCTCAATGAGAATGGTTCCTATTCCACACAATCTGGTTATAACTTCATTATGCAGGATCATGCTTCCATGGTGGCTTCTTCTTCTTCAAGGGGCCCCTCGGTTCCTCCAGCGGCGTGGAAACGTCTATGGCATTCTTGGGCTCTTCCTCGCTGTAAAGAGTTGGTGTGGTGATCAATATCAGATATTCTTCCATTGTGCGGCAACTGCATTTCTGAGGGATCTATGTGGATCCTTCTTACCCCTTCTATGAGGATGATGTGGGTGAAACAGCGGTCCATGCATTGCTTTATTGTCCAGCAGGGCAACAGCTTTGGTCCGGATTGCTGCTGGGTACGGTCTGCAAATTCAAGAGACGTCGAGGCTGTCCTTTGTTGATTTCTTCTTCGGATTGCTGCAGGTGGTTGATGATGAGGCCCTCAAATGCTTTATCACGATGGTTTATTGTTTGTGGGAGCGCTGGAACTGCCTTGTGTTTGATCATAAGCGGTTTTTGGGGGAGACCATTTTCCAACGGCTAAGCTATTTGCTTCCTTCGTCAGACCTGTGTTCTGTCACGCCGAGGCCGCAACAGCTTGCTTCCTCTTGATGTATACCGCAACTTTAGGGTCCGTTTGGTGGTCAGGATATGATAAGAGCAAGATAGGATATAGAGTTGGATAAGAACAGGATATGATAAGAGCATGATTGACTTTTATCCTATCCTATGTTTGACGTGGACATGATAATGATAGGATATCATATAATTAATGAAAAATACATCCAATTTCCTTTTAAATAAAAATACATAATAAATTTTTTGACATTTTTATAAATGAGCCTATGTTTAAATATTTATCTAAAACTAAATTAGATTTTATTAAATAGCCTATTTTAATTTTTTTGAAGGGATATAGGTAACCAATGAGTTTTAACTTAGTAGGAGTAAATGATAAACAATAAAAATTAATTAATTTTTTTAAAAATTATCAAAAGATATTATTCTTAGAAAAATACTTTACATTTAAATTATTAATTATTATTTTTTAAGTAGAGAAATAATTTTAAATAGTAGCAGATAATAATAGAAAATTAGTCTATATTTACTATTAATAAACCAATATTTATATGAGAGTAGTCTATTTTACGTTTAGAGAATAATTATTTTGTTTGTTGTTATTGTAATAGAAAAATTGAAAAATAATGTTAAATAAGTAGTAGAAAGTGATAATGAAAATTTTATCATTTTATACGAGTAAATTCAATATTTTTCACCATTTTTAAATTAATTCATTTTTAATTAAATTTATGAGTAACCAAATAATTTTAACTTAGCAATAACAACTAGTAATTGATAAATAATAAAATTAATATATTATTAAAATTAACATTTCATATTTATTAATTAATGTTATTGTAAATTATATAAAATACAAATATTTATATTAATTTGGGATTAGAGTACTAAAAAATTTGCAAAACTGTTATCTTATTCTGTCAGGATAATTCTACTTCTAACCCAGCTCCACCCTCAAAATAACTTTTACACATGACGGGAGGATATGATAACAAACAAGATTGTGTTATCCTATCCTACTGGCGCAACAAACAACATATTACAGAAGGATGAGATTACTGTTATCCTATCATGCCTGCTTATTATGTCCACCAAACGGGCCCTTAAGGTGAACTTTGATGCCTCCGTCCGGGATTCGACTCTTGCGGATTTTGGGATGGTAGCTCGAGATTTTGAGGAGGAGATTTTGGCTTCTGCGACTACGGCAACCTTCGCGGTCCTTTCTCCTTCAATTGCTGAAGCTCTTTGCCTCCGTTGGTCAATCTCTGTGGCGCTTAATCTTGGCTTTTGTCAGGTGTTCTTTGAGATGAACTGTTTAAAGCTCTTTTAGACGTGGCGTAATCCCAAACCGGGTCAATATTATTTCTACTCCATTGTTAGAGATTGCAGAGACCTCTCTCGTCATTTTGATTTCTTTAATTTTACTTTTGTTCGGCGGAGAGGTGATGGTGTTGCTGGCTCGCTTTTCAAGTTGTCTTTTGCTACTTTCTTTCGTGTTTGGATTGAGGAGACACCTCCTCACATTCTGGATGTTGTCCAGCATGATGTATTGGCCTCTGACCCTATTTCTAGTTAATTTATAATTATTATCCCTTAAAAAAAGGGTTAAAAAGAATTTTGGTCCCTTTAAGTATGGTGAGTTTTGGTTTTAGTATCTAATCACAAAATAATTACATTTACGTCTCCACATTTAGAGAATATTTTAGTTTTGGTCCTCGCTTGACGTGGAGCTCAATAATGTTCTTGGGTGCCTTGTAAACGCATATGTGACCTTATCACGCGTTTTAATGAATTGAATTGACTTCCACAAATGTTTTAATAATTTACACCTCAACAATTATACTCATCTAATTCTTAAAATAACTAAACTAAATCTAATTCCAATCCCCAACTAAATTAACCTAATTTTTTATCATAATTTCACAAACCCTTAGCTCTACTTAGGGTGCATTAAAATTTATGTTGAACCTTAACATGGTAAAATCTTTCTTTTTCGATCTAAGTTAACTCGATGTGGTAAATTCTAACTTCTCTGTTGAAACCTTGAGATACATAACGTTTGAGTTTGCACCAACGCCAAGTCAAACATTCACTTAATCTCCTTCTTTTTCTTTTCCTCTCTCTGCCATGTTCTTCTCCCACTTTTCCCTTCTTCTTCCCATTCATCCGTAATGACTAGGAACCACCACCACTTCCCATTGATTTAGTAAGACCTACTTCAATGCTTCTTTTAGGACACTGAAGGTGGTTCCGACAAAGGGTATACAATGAAGGGTATGGGTGTTCATATATGATCGAATCCAACAAAAAGTGATCCAAAAAAATAAAATTCAATCAAACCTAAATTTGAAACAACTGAAAATTTTTAATGGACTAGGTTGGATTTAGATTTGATTTTCGAAACTGAACCAATCCAATTCAGTCCAAACTGAATATTTGCAAATATATATAAACGGAATCAATCCGTTCCAAAATGAAGATTCACATATATATAAGAAAATTAGGAATTTTTAATTATTAATTATATATGTGTAAATTAAATTTTAATTGAAAATACACATGGCCATCACATCAAGCTCATTAAAACACGTGGACAAGACCACATGTGCGCTCATCGGACACGCAAACACTGTACTTGAGCTTAGTCTCACACGAGAATCAAAATGAATATTTTTCTTTAATAGTTGATATGCAAATGCAACTATTTTGGGCGAGAGACCAAAACTAAAACGAGTTCTATTTGGAGGAAATAAAACTTGTTTAAGCAATTTTTTTAAAGCAATTTAAGCCTATTAATAATATACATTTATAATTTAAAATTAATAAGAGTTATTTAATTTTTAGACAAGAAAATTTAAGCAATAACAAAAAGTAAATTAATAAAATTGTGAAATAGTTAGGAATGGCTTATTTATTTGATTTGATGACCACACTTATACTTACATACCTTTCAAAAGGATTCCTCTTGTTAAAAATAAAATAAAATTATACCTTTAAAAAAAGTACCCTTTAAAAACAATGAAAAATAAATAAAAAATTTCCGAAAGCGCTTATAAAAAGAAGCCATTTGTTTGGGGTTGAGTAGATCTGCATCTATTTCACACCTACTTCACTCAAAACTCTCGCCTCGCCTCGCTTCGTTTCGCTCTGCTCTGTTCTTCTGTTTTCTCGCTCGCATCAATGGGGTTGGAAGGCGTTCTTCTCGGCATGGGTAACCCTCTCCTCGACATCTCTGCTGTCGTCGACGACGAGTTCTTGCAAAAGTATGTTTTCTCTCTGTTCATTCATATCATTTTTTGTTTGTTTTCAAATGTGTATCACTATCGTTGTGGATTTGAATGTTGATGTTGTTTAGACGGATGGATCAGATCTAATGCTTTCTGGTTCTGATTTTGTGTTACAGGTACGACATCAAGTTGAACAATGCGATTCTCGCAGAGGATAAGCACAAATCTATGTAAGACCTTCTCTCTTTTCCCCCCTACTTTACTTGTTTATTGATGTTACCGGGAACCACGGAATTTGTCATCTCTCGTTTCTCAAACCTAAAATTTTGTTGGATTTGATTTTGTTTCATACTATGAACTATGAGAGCCTGTTGTCTCGGAACACGAGAGTTGGGATTTTGTTTTGGTTGTTTCAGAGTTGCGTATTTCGATGTTTTGTGTGCTATAATAATATTATAAAGGAAAAGCTCAAGTTTTAGGTGTCTCTTTCGCTAAATGTTGATTTGTTTACACTTGGAAAACTAAGTAATTTTAGGATCATGTGAAAATTGTAATTTAGTTTTCAGAGGTATTACTTAAAACAAAAGTTATTTTTTGCTTGGTTACAATTTTTTCCTTTACAAGGTAGCTATAATTACTACATATTTTGAAAGCCACTCAAAGTAACTCCTTGAAATAATTGGAGATCTGATTTTTGTATTTCCAGATTCTAATTCTTTCACCAATTTAAACAAACATGTTTAACATTCCTAAAAGTATTTTTTTTCCGAATAAAGTGATAAAGTGATTTGTTTTGTAGAAAAACTTGAAACTAATGAGCTATAAATACTTAATTTGTGTAATTTTTGACTTTTTTTTTTTAAATTGAGAACTTAATGTCATAATTGGTTGGACATCCCACTTCCAGTATTGGGAAGAGTTTTAGGTGTTTCTCCAAACTATTCATTTTGATCTAGTATTTTTTATTGTGTCATATTTTCTTGAAAGACACCATATTTCGTGAATTCATATGATCCTACAATCATCTCAGGTACGATGAAATGTCTGCCAAATTTAATGTGGAGTACATTGCTGGAGGTAATACACCGGACCTGAATTATTTGGTTTCACATTACTGATTATTGCTTTACTATGTAAATATCATGAATAAGCTAACAGAAGAGAGGGAAAAAAAGTTGAAGTGCACAACTCATTATGACATCTGTAATTTTAATAATGGCAGGTGCTACTCAGAATTCAATCAAGATTGCTCAGGTATGGACATTTCTTATATGTTGTGATCTGAATCTGAAGTAGTTGCGAAAATAGCTTATAGCTTTTCATTTTACATCTGCTTCTTACAGTGGTTGCTTCAAGTCCCTGGTGCCACAAGTTACATGGGATGCATAGGAAAGGACAAATATGGTGAGGAGATGAAGAAGAACTCCAAACTTGCTGGTGTAAATGTAAGTTTAATTGTGTAATTTTGTACTCTTTCTTTTTTATCTGCTACTCTGAACTTTGAAGTTGTCCTTAGAACCCTGTTTCTGAAGCTAACTAATTCTCTCAACAATCAGGTTCACTACTATGAAGATGAAAACACACCTACAGGAACTTGTGCTGTTTGTGTGGTTGGTGGTGAAAGGTCAAACGCTCAAGCTCTCGTTTAGTTTTTTATTTTAATTATGAAAGTGATGAGAATAATTAATTTGTAATGATGTTCCTAAATTGCAAAACAATTATTTGAAGCTTTGATTTGTTTACATCTGAAAATAGGTCACTTATTGCCAACTTAGCTGCTGCAAATTGCTACAAGTCTGAGCATTTGAAGAAACCAGAAAACTGGGCATTAGGTACCGTGTTAATCTATTCAGGACTTCTTTCTATCTCATTATATATGAATTATTCAGATGACTGAAATTTGTTCCCTGTGAATTTTTTTTGTAAATAGTTGAAAAGGCCAAATATTTCTATATTGCTGGCTTTTTCCTCACAGTCTCTCCAGATTCCATACAATTAGTTGCTGAACATGCAGCTGCGAATAACAAGGTTAGATATGATTAGAATATGGCATTCCCTTTTACTTGGAAGTTTCTGATACTTAAGTGGTTAAGTATTTATTCCTGTATGCAGATCTTCACAATGAACCTCTCTGCTCCCTTTATCTGTGAGTTCTTCAAGGATGCACAGGAGAAAGCTCTTCCGTAAGGATTCATTCTCTGTTAAATTTAAATGAATAAAATTTTATATATTGATCTTAATGATATCCATTCTGGATTCAGGTATGTTGACTTTGTTTTCGGGAATGAAACTGAAGCAAGAACATTCTCTAAAGTTCACGGCTGGGAGGTAAATCATTACTTAGCAGATCTGCAAGCTTGCAGTTTTTGTTTTCAATTTTAATTTGTCAAGTATATTGAATGATTCTTTTCCTATTCGCTAGACTGATAATGTCGAGGAGATAGCTAAAAAGATATCCCAATGGCCAAAGGCATCAGGGACACACAAAAGGATTACTGTTATCACACAGGGTGCAGATCCTGTGTGTGTTGCTGAGGATGGGAAAGTCAAATTGTTCCCTGTAACACTATTACCTAAAGAGAAATTGGTTGACACAAACGGAGCAGGTACATTCCTATTGCTTTTGGTAGATAAATGTGGAACAAAGTTATATATGCAGTTGACCTTATAAGGCATAAAATTTTCCATTCAAGGGCATATTTACACAGTAAATGGAAACCCGTAAAGTCACTTGCATGGCAAAATTTCAAAGTGCGTAATAACCATGTATAGTTAAAAACGTAGATGCATAGTGCATAGTAATGAGGCTCGCATATAAATAGCAAGCTCCTCAGTTCAGTTTTTATCATCCCAGTTAAGATGTAGCACCAGTTGAATGCTTTGTTTTTTCCTCTTGTACTCTAGTCTTATAATGTTGTGAGATGTTTAAATATTTATTTTTGGAGGGGTTATGAGGTGGTTGAGAGAAAAGTGTGTTGTAAAAACTTTCACATATTTTTATTTTTCTAATTGTTAGTATTGGAAATGATCGTGAATTTTCTCTAGCTTTGGAGTTTTCTACATGAAATTCTTGTGTTGTGAATGTGTTTCTTTATATTTTTCTATGGCGCAAGTCCAAACGATGTATGTAGTTGAGTGTGTAATTAGGAAACTTGCCTTTCATGGTTGTCAATTATGTATGTTCATAAAATGCATGTAAAAGCCATGATGTTACTTATAATTTTTGCGGTGTTACTGGGAATAGGTCTGCAAGTGGCAAACAAGATGCCAACTTCGTTAATCCAAAATGTTTGTGGAAACATGTTAAAATAATTTTGTTTTTTTCTTCTTTCTCCTTTGTAGGAGATGCATTTGTTGGAGGATTTCTCGCACAGTTGGTTCAGGAGAAGCCCATTGAAGAATCCGTGAGAGCTGGGATTTATGCAGCAAATGTTGTCATCCAAAGGTCTGGCTGCACATACCCAGAGAAGCCTAGTTTTGAATGATTGATAAGTTTTAATCATTGAGAACGATTTTAATTGCATTTTGGTAGTAGCACTCTTACTGGTTTTGGGGGAGAATCGTTTGAAAAAGTGCAGGGGGAGACAAAACTGAAATAAGTTCTTATGCATTTGAATTCCTATCTGGGATTCATTTTTTGTTTTGCTGTTTGTGAGTTCGGTTTTTTTGTTTACTTGTTATGGATGTATTTGTAATCCTAGCATCATTTCTAATTTTGCTGTTTGTCATCACTTCTTTTCTCTTTTTCCTTTTTGGTTACAACTTACATTTTATCACGTTTTTTTTTTCTTGAGATATAAATAAACACGGTTGAATGCTACTGATTTTAAATACAAAAACTTTTCCATGTTCCCTTCAGTGATGCCCTCTCTTATTGAATATTGACTAGTCAGTGATTGCTTATTGTAAAATGTCATATCACACAGACAATAATTAATTTTATAATTATTTAAGTACAAATAAGGAGTAGGGCAGCACAACCATCTAAAATTAGAGAGGGAATGAGCAAGCTACTCTTTTAAAGATGCTCTGCACTACGCACCATTGACTTCTACCACTGATTTTATGATAAAAAAATATGTAAATGCTTGTTGCATAAGTATAATTACAATAATACCATCCCTCTTTGCTCATGCTTCCATTACTACATCTTTGTTAATACAAGGGAAAATTCCTTGTTAAGTCAAAAGAGAGGGAGAGGGTTTGAGTAGCCATTTCGAGGATTGGGTCATTAAGTAAAACTTAAAATTTAATTCGAAGCATGCCCAAGAAGAAGTAATTCAAAGAAGTGTGGGAAAAACAACTTGGCCTAGGTATTAGGCTAGTTAAAAAACAAACCTATGGAGTTCACAAGTTGAGGATTGAAGGACTCTTGTCCAAAATAGAAGATGACCTAAAAGTTACTTGCATTGAGCTAAGGCAACTGTACCTAGGGTTGCTCAGAGTGATATCTAGTTTGAGGTGAGTCATGCACGTTCTCACGATTGGGGGTAGTTACACATGATGAGAGTCGCTAACTCACGTCAACAACAGTTATGGAACTAGAGGATATGACTAGCTAGATCTAGACACTCATGAGGAATTCGAAGAACCATGCCTAGTTTGGAGTTTCATGGATATGGCAATTGAATGACATAAATTAGTGATGAACACCATCGAAGGACAACTGCCTTGGAGCAGTTAGCTCCTCCAAATGTGGGTGTGATACCACCAGGGACTCTCCCACGGCTCATGTCTCCAATTGTTAGCCAGATTGTGGACAAAACAATTAGACAAAACAACCTAGCGGGCACCAAAATATGATTCAGATAGTCGAACATGTACTTAATAGGCATGAATTTAATGTAGAGTTTACTAATCAGCCCTATTTTGTGTCAACCTTTCCCCAATACATGAGTTGCCTAGGGGCTGAAAGGTGCCTAAATTTACAAAGTTTGGGGGAGAAATATGAGAATCAACAATGGATCACATAGCTAGGTATCATATCGAGTGTGGTGATCTATTTCTGAATGCAAACTTAAAATGAAGTATTTTCCTAGTTTCTAACAAAAAATGCCTTCATGTCTTTTACTACCTTACCTCCTAACTCAATGCATGCTTGGGTACAACTCAAAAATTTTCCATGGGTAATTCTTCAAAGGAGAATCTAAGACCATTTTGGTAGACTTAGTGAGCATAAGGAGATGGGATGAAGAGACTATCGATGAATACTTATACATGGTTAGGAAGATGAAGACAATGTGTTTTATCCAAGTTCCTGAGCATGAGTTAGTTTGAATTGGTGCAAAGGGTCTAGACTTCACAATTCGAAAGAAACTTATTAGTCAACAAAGAGATATGGAAAAGTTGGCCGAAAAGGTATGGACAATAGATAAATGAAATGCTTAAAAGAAAATATTTAAGAAGTGTCCTCAAAAATAAAGAAAAGTTTTGGTGGCTATAATGAATTTGATTTCGAATATCTCAGTGATGATGAGGATGAGAATCATGAGGTACATGTGGATGAATTGAAGCTAGAACCTCCATATGTGTGTGCTTCCTTATGAGAACAAGGACAAAATATCTTTCAAGAACGATTGTGTTTTTTATATAATTAAATATGATCAAACCTTTGATTATCTTGTTAGAGATGGGCAAATAGAATTTCAATCTGATCATAATTTCCCTACCCTTGAAGAAAGTAAGGGAAGAAAATATTGTAAATATCATAATAGTTATGGTAATTGGACTAATAATTGTGTTCGTTTCAGGGATTTGATTCAGATATCTATTCAAGATGAGAGGCTCAAGTTCGAGGAAAAGACTAAGGACCCTATGAAGGTGGACACTGACCCCCTTCCCGTCCATGCTACCTATGTCGAGCTTCACTCCATTATGATGGATTCTCTTCTAGGCGCCTCTTTCGAGGTAATGATAGTGGATATTAGTTCCCTCCACATTCCAGATAAGGATTTTGAAACCCATCAAGTTGTCGCAAAGAAGGCCTCTCGAACCTTGCCTCTTGAAATGATGATGAGGGAGGCTGAAGTCTCTTCAAACCAACAGTTGGCCATGAGAATGGCCTTGGAAGAGTATGAAAATATGGTGACGGACATTTACCCAAAGATTGGTGAAAACTTGGTCGAGTTCCTTGTGATGAAGAAGGAGTTTGATAGGGAAGTAATGTTATGCCCAAAATGTAGTGTTGTGTTTGATAAGACTACTGCTAGGGCCTTTGAGGCTTCTAAGATCAAGAAACACTATGAGCGAGTGATGGCCAAAAGGTTAACCATTAAAAGGCAAAATAAAAAGTCTCTGGGCTAGAGTCAGCCTCGAAAGTGAAGTTAGCTGAGAAGGTTAATACATTTGTGCCACCCTCAAATGTACTTTTGAACGAATGGGCTCGAAATTAGGTGATGAACCAAAATCCTCCTAAAGCCAATTACCATATTTTCGAGACGGGGTCAAACTTCCCATATCTTGGATATTTCAAGGAAGAAGAGGTGAAGGTCACACCCCCTCCAATGCTACAGTATCGAAGGCCTCACATCCAAATACACAACAATATCCATGTATTCTAGAGAACAAAAATTCCAAAGGCCCCCTATGACTAAGACCAATGGAGAATGGCTCAAAGGTACAAAAAATATGCTGCTTCGAATCTAATGAATGGTCAAATTTAAAGGCTTTACTACCACCCAACATGGAAGAAGAAGCCTCAGGTCCCGAATCAACAAGAGATAACCATGCACCAAAGCAACAAAGCATGGTCATTCAACAGAAGCAACAAAGGCCCGGGGTTCATCAAAATCATCCTAGGATAGAGCTGGCTCCAAAGCCAAAGGTAAAGAAGTGGTTCAAGAAAATGAAGAAGATCTCGTTACAAATAACTTTGAGACATACTTCAATGATGATGACATCAAGGTGATATGTTGGGTGGTTTGCATCCTGCCTGTTGAGTTCCAGAGAAATTTTATGAGAAAATGAGGAGGTGGACTTCATCGTCGACCATGATTATGTGGGGACTTGGTACCAATTGTATGATGAGAATGTGAAGACGAGTAAGAATTCCTTCTTTGATTTTCCTTCTAAAAGAATGCAAAGTTACATTAAGCCTTTGTTTGTTCAAGACATAGTGGAAGGTGTCAGCATAACTTGAGTCTTGATTGACAATGAAGCTAATATCAACCTAATGTCAAGTCACATGATAGAAAAGTTGAGGAAAATAGAGAAGGATATACTCAACCACAACTTAGACTTAACAGATTATGAAGACAAGGTCTCGAATGCCAAGAGGATCTTCTTGAACTTGTATATTGGCACCAAGCATAGGAACACTATGTTCATAGTGGTAGATCTCAAGGCCAATTTCAATTTACTACTACCAGTACCTTCAACTATGCATCAATTCTTGTGAATGTGGGACAAGGAACGAAAGGTTTGGGAAGTGGTGCCTGGAGAAAAAAGCTTTTATGAGGCCCTAGTTAATTATGTTCATAAGGAAAATTTTAACAAGAATCTGCAATAGATTGCTCCCTACGAATAGGTTGGAAATGAGAAGTTGTAGAAGAACAAGGGGTGCTCAATTCGACTTGACCCATCACTACAAGAAAAATCAATTTTACCGACGGTCAAAAGTCGTTTCTAAGTCTATAAAACCGTCGGTAGTGATAAATTACTGACGGTCAACCGACGGCTCAATATCCGACGTTAAATCACTTGTCGGTAATATTGACCGAAGACTATTTGAAGCCGTTAGTAAATTACCGACGGAAAAGTAGCCCTCGGTGTTTAGTGACGGTTAAGGCCGTCGGCACTTACCGACGGCTTAAAACCATTGGTAAATTGTTAATAGTGACAAAAAAAAAACTCATTGCTAAGGGTGAAATTCTTCATCTGTTGCCAAAAATTTAAATTTTTTACACTCGCCGTGACAATATAATGTACCCCATTAATCTAAGTAAGTACCATACAAATACATACATTTTAGAAAATCACAAAATAATTGCAAAAAATATCAATTGGGTAGTTATCAAATGATGAAAATTAATAGAACATTACAAGTTATAATTTGTAAGTACCTAAATAATATATTTACAATTATTTCATTATTATTCTAAAACACAAAACATTTATATGGAACTTAGATGAGGAGATATAAAATATTATCTGGAAAAGTGCAAAGAATTAATAATTTAATTTTTTTACAAACAACGAAATATATCATCCTTAGTAAAGAGAGTGTTTTTTTTTTCGTTATCATATAATTCTAATAAATTGATATACAAATTAAAACATTCAAATAAATAAAAAAATAATATAATATAATTATACAATAAAAAATATATTAAATTTCATAAAATTATTAAAAAAAACTACTAACCTTCATGAAGCATTCTAACAAGCATTGCAAATACTACAAAATAAGAAACAATCATTAAAAATGCTAACATAAAAAACATCTAGTTAAAACCTAAGAATATGAAAGAAGAGAAGAGAAGATGTGTGAGTGAAGGTGATTGACACTAGTACTAAATATAGGTTACCGTCGGACGACATCATCGGTAAAATCGTCGGTAAAATTTAATGCTTCAAATTAAAATCAGGAAAATGTTTGCCGAAATGGACAGTGAAATTACCGACGGCCTATTCCATCGGTAAATGGGTGGCAAACAATAACGCTTCAAATGAAAATGGGAAAATGCACGCCAAAATGAACGATGAATTACAGACGGTCTTATCCATCGGAAAATCATCAGAACTGTCGGTCAAATTACCGATGGTTAAAGTCGTCGCAAAAAACTCTCGGTAAATGTCCCGCCAACGCTTTCGCGCCAAAAAAACTTACGCGTCACCCTATCGCTAAGTTTTTTTTAACCTCATATTCTTTATCGATGGTTAAGCCGTCGGTAATTACCAAAATTGCCATCGGTAATATACCATCGATAATGTTTTCTTGTAGTGCGTTTAAAGGGTTCGAGTTGAAAGTGGAGTGCCCAACTGAAGAAATATGTGGTCAATGGATTGTACTCCACGAAAGTTATATGACTTAGCTTTTAGCGCGAATCTCGGCTTGCGTGGCCAAAAGTAAGATAAAGAGGATTTTCGAAGTCGTACAAGAGTGAAAAAGAAATAGTCTTCAAGGTTGAATGATTTGAAAAGAGATAGATGACTCTTGAAACCATATGCCGCGCAATCACGGTTCCAATGGTCTGACCCAGATGGAAGGCCTAACCAATAACATTTTTCCCTCACTGCCACCGCGACCCAGACCAATGGTCCAAACTACAGCATGGTCCATTGGTCACCGTGAAGGTGGTGGCCCATGAAGTATTTCGAGGGAATCACCCTTGCTTCCCTCTTCGACCAGGTAAGGTTCCCATACCTTCCATGAAGGTGGTGGTAGCCCATGAAGAAACTTTTGAGAATTTTTGTTTACATGCCAGATTTTTCTTCAGATTAACTTGTAAACCAAAATCCGTGGTAAACAACAGCATACATCGAGTGTAAACTTAGCCTAGAGTAAGTCTCAACCACTATCAAAAGTGTTATAACTATATAAGAATCTAGTCATTAATGCATTATCTTTTTGTTTGTCGCAAGTTTTGTAACTTGGTGGAAAATTTGCTTTTCATTGCTCAATCTACAAACTCTAAACTGAGAAAAGTAAAATAACAGATCACTAGAATCCTCTCTCTTCTTGAATTGATGAATCAAATCGCTTATATTATCTCAATCTACTTACAACATAAGATGGCTACTACATATCAGCATAGTTAGAATTTCAATGGCATGATTGATAATTAATTAACTAACGTCTTAACAAGTGATTTCTCATCACAGACACAGACACGCCCTTTGGTTCTGTGGGGAGCCGGCGCAGCGAACGACACTGAGGAAGAGGTTTTCATCGCAAGGAATGCAGAGTTTTGAGTCTGCAATGAAATCATACTCTTCCTGAGCCTGATCCAGCAAGGCCCTGAAGAGTGGATGGTGGAGCAAAGCAATCTTGATCACGTATCTCGCGCGGTTCTCGCCGACGTAGACAACCATGTGTCCCTTTGGAACATCACTTGGGATGGAGCAGCTTTCATGCAGGGAAGACCACAAAGCCCATTGGCAGCAGTTCTCACAAGCAGCACAGATTTTGACCCTGCTTCCCATTTTCTTGCACTTGTTAAGGCACCCTCTTACAAATCTTGACTTCATAGTAGTTCTCACTTCTAAGATGTGTTCTGAGATATAGAGAATTAGAGATAGGAAGAGCTAGAGAGTGAAGAGAAAGAGATTGAGAGTTGAAAGTGCAATGAGTACATTGAAAGTGATAAGGTATATATAATTGCGGCATGGGAAGAACCATTACTCTGAGCAATAAATGTTTGACATCATTGGTAACTATACAAACTTTGCTTGGTTGATGAGGTATATGTACGAGGGCATTGCTATTAATGTCACCCACATGACTATTAACGTCAGCCTAAATTTGTAAAAACTTGAGTTTAACTTACTCATCGCAGTTTGTAACCGCGGAAAATATTTTGTCTACAATTTGAAACTGCAGATATTTCCGCAGTTTAAATTGCGGCACGTAACCGACCACGTTGAAAATCCACAATTCTTGAACTCTGTTATGGTTTAATTACATTTATGGCTTGTTTAATGCATTTGACTATTATATTTAATGCAAAAACGTTAATTTTCATGATAAAACCGTTAACTTCGACGTTTTTAACGTCCGCAGTTTCAAACTGCGAAATTAAGAGTCGTCCGTAATTTATGCAGATGTATCTGTTTTGGAACTTGCAGCACGTTCCGTTAGTTTCTATGCTTCTTTGCCTATGTATATGACTTTCTTGCATTTCAGAAGCTTCATTCCTCGTAAAACCCTTGGTATTGATTCATTCGTTACCTTGCTTTGTTACATATTAGCCGTAGTGTTTCTCAATTTGGGTTTCATCTCCAACATTAGCTCCTTTGATTTTCGTGATGTTGAGTTTCAACACTCATGAACTCAAAGGAGCTAATGTAGGTGTTGATAATATTTCTTCATGAACATCAAAGAAGCTAAATATCATCATACTTGACGAGTTACTGATGGGACAATATTGAGGGATAGCCCCATCTTAATGGACATCCATCCAAATTTTGCAGTGTGGACAATAGGATTTGTGTAATATGATAGTTTATAGTATGCATATAGGATAGTTTTTTTATCTTTTCTATGTTAATGTAATTTTGCCCCATAGGGCTTGTAACTGTGCTTTCTTTGATTAATGAGTTTTCTCTGATTCCAATTGTGTTTTCTATGATTTCTTTGAATTTAACAATCCTGTTCTATTATTTCACAGTTTAAACAGCGGCAAGTTCCGCAGACTAAACTGCGAGAATTTGCAGAACGACAATGGCAGCGCTGCCGGTCGGCACATAGAGCGACGACCAGACAGAGAGTGCAACCGAGAGATAGGTGACCGATGGTGAAGGTATTTGGAGGAGGATGTGGCAGCCAAGATGGGGTGGTGAGGTTGGGAAAGAAGGTGGATGGAGGTGGGTGATGGGGAGTTGAGGGGGTATTTATAGTTAAGGCTATTTTGGTATTTTCACCAATTTTGGATGGTGTCAATAGTCATCAGAGTGACACCAATAGCAATGCCCTATGTATGATTCCCTTTAAGACCTTGAGTTTCAAGAAAAAATATGTTGGGAAAGCTAGTTCGACCATAATGTGTTTAGGCTCGAACATATTTGTCCTTTTCAGGTATTTTTAAAAAATTATAGCAGTTTCTCTTAACAAATTACATTTGAACTAGTGTTTTTAAAAGACCTAATTTACTTATCATTAAACTACCACATTTTTAGTGCTCGAAACAAAATTGTCTCGTGTGAAGAATAGGTGTGCTAAGACCAAAACAATATAATTATGGGGATCAACATATATATTATTTCAAGTGCCTGTTATTTATAGTTTGGACCGTGTTTGCTAGCTACTTTAGACCATATTGCATCTATGATACGAAACTGTACGAACATGCATGGCAATGATTTTAAGATCCAAAAAAAATGATATATAACTGATTAATTAACATGACTACTCCTAGGAAGTAAGGGCTCTGTCCTTCTCGTCACTGTTCTTTCGAAGTTCTCAACGTTAAGACCCCACAACTTTGGGGAAGAAAAGATAAGATATCACAAAGAGGGATGGGATGAGTTTCTTGGACAAAGTGCGATCGCACTTGTTTCAAATATACACATGGGGGTGGATATATAAAAGATATAGGAGCACTTTATTTAGATTGAGAGAGAGGCTTTTCAACTATTTTAAGCCGTAAACGTTGAAAAATTTGTACTGTTCAAAGTGTTAAAAGCATGGTTTTAAATCATGGTCATCGACCATGATTTAAATGCTACGTGTTGAAGGTTTTCAGAACCGTAATATGATTGATTTGCTCAAATTTTTTTTACAATACGAAGGAGTAAGAATCGCAACACAACTTTCATGTGATCGCAATGTTACCGCAACTACAATTTAAAATCTTAGATAAAAGTCGGCAGGACAACTGATTTAGTATGACGAAGTGGACTAGATGACAATGATAGTGTGATTGAGTGCATTCAAGATAGTGCATGCTGGTGTTAATGGGTTTGAGATTTGGAGCTACTTGGTCATTAATAATTTTATATTTGTGGGTATAAACTAATTAATCAGCAACTTTGTATGTATATAATGCATTAATGCTGGTGTACTTATCAATTTCAGTAGCTTTTTCTAAGCACTTGTTGTGGTTTGAATTAAATATTCCCATTTGGATTGATGTTAGATCACTACTTTTGTTAAATTATCTTGAATTTGTGCATGTTGGCTAAAGCATTGTTTAAGTAAGGACTAAAGAGGGTACTATCCGTACAAATTGTCAAATATTGAGTCCCTAGTAGCTAGCTATCTGGATGCAAATGGATTTGGGATAAGTTTTACTGTTCCCTGCATCGCTCTCAGGAATGCAGGAAATGGGTTATGCATTGCAAAAGGGATGGAAGGAAGTAACTTTTACTGCAGAGAGGAGAATGGAAGTCACAGTCCTTCCCCCTTAAAAACATTGACCCCTGTATAGATCTGACATCTTTGATTTGATTCCTCTTCCCATGTTTTATAGAATTTAATTGGCTTTCATTAAGTGCTGTTTGAAAATGATTAGCAAATTCAATTATGGGAAATACTTTTATGAGTAGTTGTCAGGTGCCATAATTAGTTCAAAGGAAAAATAAATTGATTTAAACTTCGGAAAAATAAGTTCATCTAAACTTGAGTACTTGCTTAAGATGTATGCCTAACCTTATTGTTCTGGTTGGCCCAAACAACCACTTGGCTGAACGTCATTCTTAACGGCTTAAAAGACTACATGATCAATATCCGTCAAGTTGACCAATTAGGACGACTAAGCACAAAACTTCCAACTTCTAACCAATTAGCTACACATGAAGTTAGGTAGTTAGAATTATGGTCTAAGTCAGCTTGAGCAAAGTTGAAACCTCAAAACCATCTAAATGATAGGCTGGCAAATGCTAAATGACCTACACAGTTAATCAAACCGCCATTATGAATAGGTTTGATTGCACTCTAAGCTATTCAACAAACTTATTTTACTCTTTTATTGCTTTTTTAGATTTTAAGACCCTTTTTGTGACCTTGAACCGACTTGAGCGTTAGAGTTCCTATTGCATTTAACTCCCCCATCGTGGACATTTAATGCACTACCGCATTAACCACCACACTCTCTGCCACGCTCGTTCAGAGAACCACCTCCCTCAGATTATATTGAAGAACAATTATATTGAAAAAACCACACCAACAAGTTATATGAGTAAAACTTCACTTTGTTTTAGTTAAGAAACTGTTGGAGATTAAGTTGAGTATTGTTTGAAGTCCTAGTTTTCATTGTGTATAATAATGTAATAATTAAAGAACAGAATAGAAACTAGCTTCTGTATGGAGAATTCAGCAATTGAGGTTGAGTATTCCCTGGTGCAGTCATCTTATACTGTTATGCAGATGCTCAGAGAGATGATTGAGAGACAGCACATTGATTCATCCCCTTTAAGACAAATGTGGGTTGTACTGCTTAGTTGGTTGAAAACAACAGCGTGTTCAGTTTGGCACATGACCGTTACAGTTTTCCAGATGAGACACGCTGAGAAAATTAAATGATTCAAAAAAAGCCCTTCAATGGATCTTATGAAAATTACCCACTATGACTATGTACTACAAATACTATTCTATTTATATTTCATTTCACGTTACAAAATGCAATCAAACTTCTTCCCAATCTTTTGGTCCTTTTGCCATTATGCAACGAGCACTCTATGAGCAAAGGATCAAAATCTTCCACCTCGTAACCACAAGTTGTACAAATAATTTGATTCGATTATAAAATCTCTCTTCTCATCAAGTTGAATTTAGTAGGAATTCTATTAAGGAACAAATAACTTTAAAAGGAACAAGAGTATTCCAAAGTATTTTGTAAAGGAAAGAACATTAACTTTTGCTAAAACATTACGTGCATATTTGACCAAATACGTTCCATAACTATCTGGAATCCAACACGGAATCACAAGTAAGCTCTTGAAGTTGCATATAATAAAGAAAACATATGAGATAACAATTCTCCTTCCCAATGAAAAAATTGCCGCTCAACTTTCAAGCTCACTGCCACTTGTCTTCCACCCAAATTCCAACTTCTTTTATTGTAGGATTTTTCTTCTTACATATCTATTGGTTCACATATAAATTTGGTCGATTAGGAAGCCGTGTGGTCAGCTGAAAAACCAACTATGATTCTTTAATAAAACAATTACTCAAGGAATGAGCTTTGTTCCTCACTATGAATTCCTAAGATACTCCAAAAAGCTCTTAGTGTATAGCTATTAAAGGATGCTGAAATATGACTTTGGCTATGAACTAAAGTCTACTTCTAAAAAAAGTAAATGGCTGAAAAGCTGTAAATAAAATAAAGGCGGAAAATTGTAAATCGGCTGAAAGATAAATTGCAGAAAGTGATAAAGAATTTAAATGGTTGAAAAGTAAAGTGCTGAAAAGTAAAGATAAATATAAAATGCGGGAAATTTGTAGATTTGATTGATTGATTGTGTGTGTTTGTACAAATGACAATTCCTCTATTTATAGAGGCAAATCGGCTAACTATTTGGCAGTTGGAAAGAACATATGACACCCCACGTTCTCCGATCATTACAAGTGCTTACAAAATCGTGGGATATCATCGTTCCCTCTCTCCTAGTTATCCTAGAGGCATTGTTTCAGTCGTTTCCCATTGCATCAGCTAGCTCGCAACCACTTTTTCACATTTTCATGGGAACGAGCCCACTAACTACTTTTGCATGTGGAAAGCTTTTAGAAAACTGATGACTCATCCTACTTGAAGCCTAAGTTTCCGCATCTTCCCCGAATCTTGTCCTTGTACTCTCGATTCCCTTTGACCAATCACTTGTGCTACCAATCGGCTAGACTCATTCGAATCGACTACTATTTTGTTCGACCATGCTATCCAATTGACTCAAGTGACCCTTCGGCTCTTCACTAGCCGTTACGAATTTTTAGGTGCCAACACATTGCTCACCTTCATTCTCGATTTATCCGTTAGAGATGAATTAGAATGCAATGATGAGTTTGCGGCTTTCTAGGTAACCTGTTATCACTCAAACTCCTTATAAAAAACTTTCAAATTCCCTTGATAAGCCTCTACCCTCATCACTTCATCCCTTCTTTATCACGTTTCTTCCTGATTCCCCCAGAAACCCTAGCTGCACTCTCTGAACTTCCAATTTTTCCATACAACATGTCTTCCGCCAGCGATTCACAGAACTGTTATCACTCTCAGGGAGGTAACTCCTCCTCCCTGACTGATTCAACACCACCTTCCCCTATTTCCATTCCAATCCTGCATGCAACTGGTCCGCCGCCATGGACCCGACCACGCCAAGAGACCCCTCGCTTGCCAGCGATCACGACATTGATTCCTCTTAACGACCCGAAGAAATTTCTTCTAGGACCCACTACCAAAGAGGTCAAGAATGACAAAGACCCTCTAGATAATTACCTTGCTCGCAACCAACATCGATTCCCCATTATCGAGCCCTGGTTCACCTTGGGGCGATTTTCAAACACTTAGTGTGGCTGGCCTGATGTCTCCATAGAATACCACCAATGGGTCAAGCGGGTTGCTCGGCCAAGAAACCAGATTGGGAAGCTTGGGGGATTTACGACATGATCATGCTTTCTACCCATGAAGTCCTTTATCGCCCCAATCTTCTGTTCGGCTTCGCTGGCTTCTGGTCCACCGTCATCAATGGGTTCATCTTCCCAACAAATATGTTGAGCCCTACCCTGTTGGATGTGGTCAACATTATTGGCCTTCCTTCCACCGGGGAAGATTTTTTCCTCTCAGCACACGGCTACTCAGGTGAACCAAGGGACCTCGGTATCCATTTAGACAGAAAGCTTAGTCAATACTCGTTTTCCTGCAGCGGAATGCATGAACCCAAGGGGAAGTAACTGAAAAGGCGCATAATATCTTTCTCCTATATTGGCTATGAAAGTACTTCATCAATACTTCTTCCGCTGCCATCACAGCCGAAACAAATCACCTTGTCTCGGCCATCAAATCCGGAGGACGATTCACCTTGGCTCCGGCCTTCTTGGCCTTGTTTTATCGAAACATGTTCGCCAGAACCAATCGGCCAATTTGTGGGGTACCCGTGTCTTCGGGAATTTCCTAGCCCAACTCGATGTTAATCCGAAATCGTCAGCTTCGACATGACTCACTATCTTTTGAGCGTGAACTTCTCAGACCCACGCCAGTACTTTCCCTATCCTGAGGGGAACGCACCAATTTGGCCCCAAGGCAACTCCGAAGAAGTCAAGGTCGACCGTGTGCTGAGCTAGAGCAGCATCCTAATTGTTCGGCTTTTATTCTCGGGCATTAAACCAACATTTAGGAGTAACTGTTGTGCTGCCGAGTTGTATGCTCCCAACTGCTTCGCTCGGCAATTTGGTTTAGTGCAAGGCATCCCTGTCCTTGCCACTCTTTTGATGGCGTTCCTCCCAAATTCTCGAGGTGTTCTTGAGCTCGATCAGGGACTTCACCTTCAACAGGATGTCGTGGCCAAAATGGATGCTTACCGCCACAGGACGTTATTCTTCCTTCCCGACGCAATACCTCCTTTTGTGAAATGGTGATCAGTGGCTACTACTATCCTCTTTCTTAATTATCCTAGCCTCATGTTAGGGAAGCGAGCCCAGAATCACCCTGACTCTAAAGGCCCTACGTTGAAAAGCTCAAAGAAACCCAAGAAGACCTCGTAGATCACTCCAGGTACGCGCAAATCCTTTTCTATCTTCCCTTTAATCCTTTCTTCTTGCCTTATGACTATCTCTTGTCAAAAAGCCTACCGGTCCTCCCATCATCGATGTTGACGCTCTAGCGGAAACTCCTGAGGGGGTTTCGACTGGGGAGTTACGGAAAACTTGCAGCCGAACTATGAAAGATTGGCTCGTCCGACAACCATTCTGGCTTTCATGAAGTCTTTCAAGGAGTCTTCTAAGAAACGTCCTGCCACTGATAAACCTCAATCGCCAAAGGTAAGCCAATTTAGTTACCTACTTCTTTCTTCGATTCCTATCTACTTCTTATTGATTCTTACCTTGACTGTTAGCACTCTAAGAAAATGAAGACGATTGGGGAGAGTTCGACTGCTGGTGCCGAGGGCTCCAATGTACCCCTTGAGGCCTTAAAACGAAGCCGAGGTGGTTGGGCTATTTCTAAAGAGGTCCATGCTTCTCGCATTCTTCACATCCTTTGGCATACCTAACGCAATCGGCAGTTATGGTAGGCCAAAAATATCCATGTTGATGTATTAACCATCTCATCTTTGGCCCAGACCTATGCGATCCGCATATTCCCTCATCTGTTTCTCCCATAACCCTGAGCGACTCTTTAAGGCCTATGCATTTTAGCTAAAAGCCCTCAGTCGATCTTTTGTAAAGATCTTGGTCTAACAAAACAAACTTCAGTGCATGTTGCTTAAGTTTGTCTTCAACCTTTGCTGATGGGTTTAGAAGATAGTCCACTAAGGTTTTTCTCTAGTCTTCCTCTTGGTATACTTTACCAATGAGTGGGAACTCAAGCTCGCTAGTACTGGGAAAAAATTTGTATCCTGATGCATGGTGGTCCAAGTCATTGGATTCGCCATTGTTCTCCCTTGGGATATACATAAGTGTCGCATCGACAAACCCCTTGACTAATTGCAGAGCTTTCTCATGGTACCTTAACAGATTGGGATTTAGACACTTGAATTCCCCCGTTAACTGATTCAACACCAATTGAGAGCCCCCATATATACGAACAACTTGGGCTCCTGAGAACTCCAAGAAATGCAACCCCAAAATGAGATCCTTGCACTCTACCTGATTGTTAGAAAAATTGATAGACGTTTGTTGTGTGATCTTCCATGTACGACCCTTTGGGTCCTTCATAACCTCACCAGCACCTGCTCGGCTATCCATTTCCTTACCCATGGGAGGTCTCAGTGCATGACAGGTCTAAAGCTTCCCCTGTAAGATTTCTGCGACCATTACTTCTCCACAGGGATCCACAGCCACCTCCTCTATTGCCTCAATCTTCTATGACGGAGATGAGGTGAGGCCCTCTGCATGTTCTGTTTGAGCATTTCGCTTCCTTCTCTCTGATGAAGGACTCAATGCGTGAGGCTTTTGCTGCCAGTTGAGTCAGATCACTGTACTCTTGGGTAATAAGCCTATCTTCAATCTGAGGATGCATATTTTTCATGACCATATGCGTATACTCAGATTCGGGAAACTGTACAGGGCATTGACTCTTCAACTTCCTGAATCTTTCTAGATATTCACCAACCGAGTCATCAGCTCTTTGATAAGTAGTCATCAAATCAGCAACTGAAATATCAGGGTAAGGGATGTAGAACCTATCATGGAAACTCCTTTCCATTTCTGCCCAGTTCTGTATGGAATTGGGAGGCAAGGAGGAGTACCAACTGAATGCTGCCCCTGTTAACGGCAAGGGAAATAGTTGCAGTTTGTAAAACTCGTTTTAATTCACCACTCCACATTGGGCTGTGAATCGGCCAATGTGTTCCATCGTGGACTTATTATCCTAGCCTGAGAAAGTAGTAAAGTCCGGGACTTTAAATCTAGATACTTACTCCTATCTTTCTTCATTCTTTTTGACTTGTTGACCGGTCGAGCGGGCTGTAACCGGAGACCCTGGTACGTAGTTTCCTTCTTGCGCACCATGTTAAACCTGAAAGAGGCGCAATGGGGTCAACAAACTGTGGTAGCTCGGTGTCGAACGCCCAACCCCAGGGGAAAAGGTAGTAACCCCACACTCAGCCCCCGTTCCAACTACCCCCACGATGATCTAGTAAAAGAATAAATGAGAAGCAGAAAATTACAAAAAGATCGAAAGTCTACTTGAAAAGATCGTGACGGAAGGGCTGCTTACAAAACAAATTTGACCACCACGTAACAAAGGACGATCACCAATGCTCGCTCTTATGCACTCTTAAGGGAAAAGAACTCAACACCGGTCGCAAAAAGTGAAAAAATGAAAGGAGCCCACACCTTTATATAGGCAACACCACCAGAAGATGAAAGGGTGCATTCATTACCCCACTAACAAAAGCGCGGGAAGACACCCACTAGGGGGCAGGTGAGCAGTCACCTAGGAGAGTGACGATGTATCAATGCGCCACGCGCACACGCACACACCCCGAGGAGGAAACGATACATCTTCCCACCTGACAACCGGAAATACATCCCACCCGCAGTCACGCGCCCACACCATACGACACCAATTTCCCGATCTAGGATCCACCCGATCGGCCCTATTAAATTGCGAATGAACGGGTGGGGGGCAATACAACCACTAGTAGTAGAGCGGCGGAATTACAGTCAAGCATATACAATTTTTCAAAAAAGAATCACAAGGGATCCCATACCCAGGACGAGCAACGAACGCCCCGGCCACCGACAAGAAGTAGGAGTTAACTCTCTCCATGCAACAACGTGCCTGCCGGAGCTAGGGGGAAACTGTTCCTAAGTACTACTTCGGGTGGGCTTTGCTGATCGGACAACCCCTGCCCACTAGGACTCAGTGTAGCCGATCACGCTACGCGATGGGGGGTCGGTCAACGCACGGAAGACCCGAGCGAACTCCAGTGTAGGCCCACTGTACCGCCTGGCACTCTCCTTTGTCATGTTGCCTTCCATACCTGCTACGTTGACGCCATACTAGGTGAAAGGGCTTGATGGAGACAGGTGCTAGAGTCCTCCCTATAAAAGCCCAATCCCATCATTTCACAAAGGTACATTCATTCTAACCTCACATAAACTCTCCCTCACATAGTCACTGACTTAGGCATCGGAGAGTCTTCGCAGGGATCCCTCCCGGGCGTACACCAAGGAGAAGAGCAGCAATCGTCCGTACTCCCGCCACCGGAAGCACCGTGCCCTCCTCAACAAGCACCCGCTCTGGGTGATTGAACGACTTGTTCCATTCACTTATAATATGGTTTAAGTGACATACTAATTTTATTTGTTGTTGTATATTTTTTATTAAATGATAGTGACTTCTTATATTGATGATGATATATTAGTTTATTAAATTTTGTTTACATGTATTGCAATAGAAAATCGCTTTTTAAAATGTCAATTTATAGATATGTAATAAGTACATATATCAATAATTTATTTTATTAAAAAGGTCTCATGTTCCACTTCGCTTTCATTGGCCATGAAATGCTTCATCCATAATCATTTCATGGCCAATGAAAGCAAAGTGGGACACGAGGCTTTTTAAATAAAAAAATTATTAATATACGTACATATTACATATTTATCAAATGACATTCTGTAAAATGTTTTTCTTATAGCAATATAGGTAGATAATTTTGATAATTTAATATATCATACCTGGTATAAAAAAAATGCTTTCGTTTTAATGAAAAATATAGGCATGTTGCCAATGGCTTTTAACTGTCGATAATTGCAAACGGTTTTGTACAAGTTGTCGGTAAATATTACCGACGAGCGTTTAACAATGGATTTTTAGTCGTCAGTAGGTCGTCATAAATCGTTGTTACCAATAGTTTTTAAGGCTTATCAACGATTTTTTAGCCCTCGACAATATGCGTTTTGTTCTTATAATGAACTCCATTGTCGAACCAGAAATATGACTCTTCCATCTCCAACTTATTTTCCTCTATTTTGTGAGAACCAACTATTACAATCTCTATTTTTCCACCTCGCAATTTTTTGTAAGTCCCTCCACCAAATTGAGAAGATTTTTGCTCCCACAACCTGATTATCCAATGAATTACCATATTTTGAAATAATGACCCTACACCATAACAAGTCTTTTCCCTCTTTAATCTCAACAACCATTTACCCAATAACGTTAAATTAAAAAGTTTCAAAAAGTTCACACCCAACTCTCCTTCTCTATTTCTTTTTATGGCTTAAATATTTTAGGAGTCCTAATATTATAAAGGGAATTAATTTAGGTCCCTGACAAATTAATTTATAAAATGACATCCCTAACAAATTTCTTTTAATCAAATTAAATCTAAATCCCAATTTAAGCCGATTCGTCATCTAATTTTCATTGTCATCATTTTCAGGTGTAATTAACTACCTAGTTATCTTTTTTTATACTTATGTTTTTTTTTATTCCACATCAGGTAATTATCTTCCATCATCATCTTCTTCCTCTTCAACCTTCTTCCTTTTACGTTTTGGAGACCCCGACAAAAGGGTTCGAGTCAGGGTCGCGAGCTCGTCAGCGACAGCTGAACGATGAAAGTGGTGGTAATGGTTCAGTGTTGATGAAGGCTTAGAGATGGGGAAGGAGAGGTGCGGCGATGGAGGTCAATTGGAGGAGTGGTGGTACGTGCTTGGTTGAGGGTTGGAAGGAGAATGAGATGTGGGTTTTAGTGTTGAAGAAGAAGGTCGATGGTGGGATAAAGAGGAAGATTTGGGTTTAGTGAGGGAGAGGGAAGAAGGAAGAGTGAGTGGAGGTGCAAATGGGTGTGCGTTTGGGTGCTAGGGTTTGAGGGGGTGAGAGTGAATGGATGTTGATGAGTCTAGCGTGTTGGTTGTGTTGGCTGCTGAATGTTGGGTGTGCCTTATGTTGCTGCTCGCAGAAAAAAGAAGTTGATGGATATTTTTTTAGGGTTTTTCTTACTCTCGGTGCCTTCTGGGTGCTAGGATTTTTTCTATGGATTGTTGTTGCTGTTGTTGCTCCCTCCCTCCTTCTTCATTTCCTGGGTATGATTTTGTTCATGAACCAATCAAATCCCTGTGATGATTTTGCTTCATATGATTTTATTTCAGATGAAGACATTTTGTTCCAGATCTGATGACCCGCCATCCATATTGGGGTTTGAGTTTATGGTGGCCATGGAGTTTTGAAGGTGGGAGAAGAAGAGGGAGAGGATTGGAGACTTGGACATGAGGAGGAAGAAGAAAAAGGAGTTTCTGGTTTTTAATTTTTGGGTTTTTAATTTATGTGTTTAAGGATTTGAGCTATGGAGGAAAGGGAAGAAGTTTGAAGAGGAAGAAGATGATGATGGAAGATAATTACCTGATGTGGAATAAAAAAATAAACTTAAATATAAAAAAAGATGACTGGGATAAGTTAATTACACGTGGAAATGATGACGGTGAAAATTGTAACTAATCATCTTAAATTGAAATTTGGATTTAATTTGATTATAAAAAAATGTTAGGGATGTCATTTTGCAAATTAATTTGTCAGAGACCTAGATTGATTCCCTTTATAATGTTAGGGACTTGAACATATTTAATCTTTTTTTATTTTGTTTTACAAATGTACACATGACATCCAATTCACTTTCCTCCATGAAACTTTCCCCCACATAAACTTCTTAAATAGAATTTCAAATCCTGAAATAATATATGTCGGAGCCATGAAGTATGAAAGGAAGAAAATTGGCATTGAAAACGGTACAACATTTAACAAAACTATAAGTCCTTCAAAAGATAAATATTTACTTGATTAAGACAAGAGTCTTTTTTGAACCTTTTGCAAAAGTGGACTTCTAGTTGAAAGCTTCCTCGGTTATGCTCATAACAGGATGCTCATATAAATGAAAGGAACATCACACAACGTGCAATTTAAAACAATTGTTGCATAATTCAACCAACTTCACTTAACATTTAAGTGAAACAAACGACTCTTGTAAGTTTTGTTAAAAGCTGTTGTAAATAGTGTATTACATACTATAAGGGGTTAAATATGTTTTTTGTATATGCCAAAATTGACACAATTAATTTTTAGTCTATTAAAATTGTATTCATTTTTAATCCTCAGAAATGGTGATTTTTGTTTCTTGGAAGGACTAAAACCAGCTAACTTTAGTATTTCGTATGGATTAAAAACAGATAAAATTTTAATTAGAATTTAAATCTATAATTACAATTTCTACTGAAGGAGTACCACACAAAACCGCAGAGAGGACAAGCCAAAAACAGACAGTAATTCATTTAGGATACAATCAACATAAACAGAAACACCTCTGGGCATAAAAATTCAACTCAAACTTTGAGGAAACACTATCACATTATGAGTAAGAGTGATGCAATGGGGGCATGTACTGAAAGATAAGGTTCGTTCATGGTGCACATGAGGTTTGGGCCACTGGGGTGGGTGAAGAAGATATTATGTGACATAACACACTTATATAAGAGAAGAAGAGGCAAAGGGAAATGGAATTGGTTGGTGATCCTTCGCAGCCATTTTGTGTTACATGTTATAAATTATTTGATTAGACACTCTTTGTTCGATTCCGTTGCACGTGCATTCCTGTGTTATCTTGAGCTGTCACTCAGTGTATCCCACTTCTCCTTCTCCCTAACTAACTGCCCCATCTCCTTATCCCTCATTTAACACCACTCCATGCTTCCTTCCGGGAAGCATAACTCCCTCTTCATTCACAATGAATCCCGCGTCAAGTGTATGAGTCGGTTGATGTCAAAATAACCGCACATATTATCTCTTGTGTAAGATGTTGACACCAAAAATTCATGAAATAATTCATTAGGTAGAAGCCAATATAGTCGAGTCCTTGTTAACACTTGAATTCACCCTATAAATATGGGATAGGGTTATTTAACTCTAACTAATAGATGCAAATTACAAATTTCCTGTACTTTTATCCATTCCTTTATATTTCCATTACATTCCGATTTTTACTTTATTTTTTATCATTTAAAGTAGTATTTTACTCATTTACTTTAATTTCATTCAGTGTCCTAAAATGATAGTTCAAGTGATAAGAGCTGAAAGACATGTAGGTGCAGGTTAAATCCCCACGGAGAAACAAGGTATTTTCCTCAAGTAATTGTTTGCTTAGAGGTTAGAGCATCAATTAGGTTGGTTATTTGGTTGATTCACATCAACTTCTTTCTTGGTTAAAGGGAGATGGCCAAATAGTCTTCTTCCACTTCCCTTTTGATGTACACCACAAGGTGGAAAAACCACGTCATTTGATAATTGTCTCTCATGACTCAGCACAGAGGCAGACATCTACACATAATTTGTGAGCCTTTATTTACATGAGTTAAAACAACCGCTAAAATGCTGCAAAAAAATCTCATAGTATTATTTGTCACGATCATGATGAGCTCTTGCGCGGTACAATGCCTTGCGGCAGAGTGAGGGATAGGATCCTAGTTATCTTTCTAGGGTGATGACTTGGATCTTTAAAAAAAAAAGCAAGTCATGGACACAGCTTTTAACACACTAGTCAGGTATCATGACAAGGTTTTAGTCCACTAGGGAAATCATGCTATTGAAGGACTAGAAGAATTAAGCATCGCAAACTAAACCAGGCTACTCTCGATTGCTCTAGTTTACAATTCAAAATCTCTTGTAAAATCTCTATGCCTCTGTGGATACACAAGCAGAAATTACATGGAAGTACAAAATTAAGCAAATGTGATGCCTAAATTTCAACAAGATTCTTTTGACTATGGATTCACTGGACTGTTTCACACAAGGAGTTTACTTCTAAGCTCACTTCTTTATACGCATACCTCTTCTGCTAAGACTAACTGGAGGAGAACCTTTATTTTGACTAGCAATCACAGAACCAACTTGGCTAACGCAAGATTTCTTGGAGCCGCGCTGCCTTGGGTATGGATGAATTTTAGCCAATTCACGCACACGGAGCGCCACATTAGATGGTAAGGGACGTAGGGCAAGGTCGTCATTTTCCTCAGCCTACAATCACCAAATGATCGTTTATGCATAAACTTGTCAGCACACTAAATTTTACCAAAGATAACGCATATTCACAAAAATAACTTTACGTAAGTAACACATCACATAAAGTTGGCAAGTTGGAAACAACATTACGTGTTAGAACTTCAACTGAAACTCCTGTAAAGTGAAAAATAAATGAACAGAAAAAAGGTTCAGAAAAGGAAAAAAGAAAGTTAACCTCTTTATTGTTGCATTTCTGTGCAGAGCTGGATCTTAAAAGGTTACGCCACTTGTCCTGCAGAGATATCACATTTAGAAAACACAGGTTTGGAAGAAAGGTGACAAACTGAATTGGTGAAGCTTAGTGAAGTACCCTGAGATCGATGGGAGTTCGGTAGCTTGAAGAAGCAAACAGACACCTCTTGATATCAGTCCATCGACCAACTCCATATTCAGATATGCCGTCAACCAAATTTACCACTTCAGAGAGAGTCCACATTCTTTGATGCTTTCTTCGGTCTTTCCTTCTAGAACTTTTTGGTGTGAAACATTCAACCACAGACTCTGATGGAGATGGCCCGTTGTCATACTCAAGTTTCTACAAAAACAAAGCAGTGATGTTAAATGGGGAATATAATTTAGATTTGCGGCCACTGGCCAAGAGTATTGGACATTGATAGCAATATGCAGTCCTCTCTATGCTACAATATTCCCACATACAAGAGAACAACTTAATCTTGTACTCGACATAAATACTATACCACAACCCCAGGGACAATTCTGTTTCAACTTGTACAGTAACAAAAACAGCCATGATTTATGAAACTTCAGAACTGCAGAAAAGAACTACAATATCATGCTTTAGTAACTAAATAAATATAAACTTACTACCATATTAAACGTGATAAATGGTCCGGAATGAAAAATGTGCACTAAGAAACAAAACCCCAGATGGAGCCAAGACACAGGTCCGCACGATGAACAATGATGAACCAAATTGATGTCGATAACATAAAAGTCAAAGCAAAAGATGACATTTTTTTCACGTTTATCATTCATTGCATTACATTGGATCATAATTGAGATTGATATGATGTGTTTGACTCTGATGAATTGACTGACTTACTGATTTGCTTGTAGCCCCGGTTGGGACTTATGGCTCTTTCCTTGTTACTGACCAATTAATTTCAAATCTTTAATATGATATCAGTTAGGCCTCCCAAATTCTAATATGGTATCAGAGTTTATCCTAGATCCATTTGTTGTGGAAACCTCTCATATTTGGGTCACCCGTTAATGTTCATTCCACGCTCCAGATATCTAGCCCTGATCGTGAGGAGGTGTGTTAAAAGTCTCACATTGACTAATGGCCAAACAAGTGTTTATGAAGGGTAGAGCAACCCGAAACTGTTGAGCTAGCTTTTGGGTTGAGTTAGGCTTCCCAAATTCTAATAGTTTGTATAAACTTAACCAAACATGTTAGCCCCCATACAAGATATGCTCAAATAAGTTTTCCAGCCAAACCCAATATAGGTCTGGACCCATTATCCATAAATTTTTGGGGCTATGGGTCCTCCGATACTCAACCCTACCCAAACCCACATTACATGTTTATTTATCATGTTTCGTAATTAGGACTTGAAAGATTTTTTTAATAACTTCACAATTAAGTTAATGGTTATGTTTGTAATGCTGTATAATCAGAAATTAGATGATTTTTCAATATTTCTTCAATTGAAATATATGTGATACGTTTCATCAATATTTATATTTTTTGTTGTTTTTCAATGTTAAGAATTTTTTGTAACATTCATGCACTAATCAGTCAAACAAATACATCTCAGAAGACTATACTTTAAGCTAACAAAAATGCAGGTAATGAATCCAGCAACAGCAATACAGGCAAGGGCACAAGTATTAATGTTACTATCCACACACATACAGGGACATGTATTTTTTTAAAATCCAGGTATGGAAACGAGTAATATCTATATCTATAGTACCTATCCAAACCCTATCCATTATAGACTCCAATATTCAAACTCATTCAGAAGTATCCTAAACCAGTAGAAGATGTATATCTAAATAGATCCAGAAAATAAAAGACAAAATAATACAAATACAATTAAAGAATCTCTGTCCCTCTTAGCCCAAAGGCAAGGGGGAGGTTATGTAAAAAGGGTCCTCATATGCTGAAGAAAATATACAAACAGGGCTAAATACCTAGTAAAGAAAACAGTACCTCTTTCTTTGGACGTCCCCTGCGAACTTGCAACTCAGAAAGCTTCACGTCACTATTTCCATCATTAGACTTCTTGCTAGGAATCCTTTTCAATGCTTTAATTCTTATATGAAGCTCATTACATGACGACGCACTCAACTTTTTATTTTTTGTACCAGTAGTCGGTGCTTTTTCCTTTGACCTCAAATTTGAAAATTCTTCTATATACCTCTGAGTAGGCTTTCGGAATCTCTTCTCTCTGGGTGTATAAGGTTGGCAATTTTCAACAGAAATATCTTCCTTCTCGGATGACAATATATCACCAGTCAAAGGATGATCGTTATTCAACTCACGCAGATGCTGTATATCAAGTGAAATGTTGTACATGCAATCCACATTTGATGGTTGACCTGGATTGTTCCTGAAGGCACCACAAGAATTATTTTTGCATTCAGATTGTGAAATGGGAACTTCTGTTGATTCTGAGACGCCACCAAATATGCTACTTCCACTTAAGCCTGAAGAATGACTTTCTGAACTTGAGTTTTGCAAAAATGAACCTTCACAAGGACTGTAGCCTGGTGTCTCAGCTATGTTGGCAAATTCAAAATCTGTCGAGTGAAAAATAAATTACAATATGTACAACAGAAAGGAGTAACTAAATAGGGGAAGCAGAAACTAATCCTTTCCTGCCTTTCTATCAAAACATCTTCATAGTTAATAACTTACCCAAAAAATACTCTCCACATGCACCAGTGAAAAAATCAGTTCCTTCAAGATCATCGATTTCAACATCATCCAGCAATCCGTCAAGGACCTAATAATATATTTTATCAAAGATAATTTTCAAACCCAAAATAATGACAAACAGTTTTAGCTAAGAAACAGAAATACCATGCAATCAGCATTAGATAAGGCAAAAGGATAAACTCAAGCAGCAATAATCCATAATATCCAGCTTTAATATAAAAGAAGAGCATAAATAAATACCTCTAGTTCCAAATCATCCTTGTCATTCAAAGTTGCATGAGAATCTAAACCGCCTGATGAATGTAAGAACACTAGTATAAGATGCAACATCAAAAGTAACTAGGAAAGTAACCAAAGTTTGAAAGCAAAAGTTATCATTATGCATAGAAAATAAGACAGCCTACATAGCGTTATCAACCATAAGAAGTTATCTAATCCAACACAAATCTCAAATATAATGTAAGAAGTTGATTCCATACAGCTTGCTGCTTCTTTCATTCTTTCACCTCATCGTTTTACTTCATTTATTCCAATTTTTCAGCAATAGAATACAGGGAAAAAAAATTACCATCAAATTTCAAACTAAAACTTCATTCCCTGATAAATGGACTTCAAGTAGCACAGTAAAAGAAAATACACTTTTAAGTCATTTGAGAATTGCCCACACTTGGTTTTAAACCAAATTCAAATCCACAGGAAAGATTTTCAGCATCATAGCATTTCCTTAAATTCTCTTCATTAAAATACAATATACCATCCACTGAAACATGATCATTTCTAGGTTCTGCAAGCAAATGCTCATCTTCCATTACTTCATCTTGGAGGGAAGGTACAGATTCATCCACCTTAACCTAGGTAAATTTAAAACAGAGATCATAAATTATATGCTTTCAGCAACACCATATCACTTCTCACATTTTAGGTAAATAGTAAAATAAGAGCACTCAGAAACAATGACATCAATCTACTAAAGTGTTCACACAAACACTAAAATGCTTCTGACAAAATATTGAGCCTGCAAGAACCTAGTATATAGAAGATCAAGAAAAACCTTCCATTTAAAGGTAAAGTTGACCTACACTTGCTAGAAAAAACAAGACAATGGACTTGTATTATCAAATAAAAAAAATTGAATTGTTTCAGAAAGTGAACACCAATCAGTAACTACGAGAGTAATTTTGGCATCACGTCTGAGATGTGTTCACATCAGCACTAGATCAATTTATTTGATAAAATAAAAATTTGACAGGACAATTTATTTTTGCATGAGTTCAACCAGGAGGCAGCTTTTTTTTTTATCCTAAAGGGATCCCTCATCCATTGTTTCAGACTATTACCCAATTTTCACGAGTAATTTAATTTTTGGATGGAACTATTTAGGAAGCTGAGTACCCAGCTGAAATTTAGTTCAACTTATCATCTGCAATCAAATGGGGAAATTAGGTTGTCAATTGTTGCTTGGAGGCGTATTTGAGATGTTAAATACAAAGCCAAAGCAGTGGCCTGAATGGTTGCCTCAGGCTGAGTTTTGGTTGAATACAACTTATAACGATTCAGCAAAGATGTCTCCTTTTAAGACATTATATGGGAAGGCTCCTTTACTTTTGAAGCACTACAACCCCTTCCAAGGTAGAAGAGGTCAACAGGTTAACTCAGGACTCAGGAGACAGATGCTATGTTGGCTAACATACGCAGCAACTTGTTGAAGGCTCAAGCTCATTGAGGGCACATGCTGATAAACAGAGGGAGGGGTCTTTTGAGGTCAGTGACAGGGTATTTCTAGAATTACAGCCATATGAGATGAATCCTTAGCTCGCAGACCCAATTACAAATTGGGACCTCACTTTTATGAGCAATGCCAATATCAGGTGTTGGACAGGGTTGACCCAATTTTGTGAATGCCAGATAGTGGCGGGTAGCAGCCAACCCCGAAAATACCATAGCAGTATTGCGCGTAGCAGGATATGCACTGTGCTGAATATTTTATACAGTTTATATAACCTATACTATATACATATACAAATGCTCAAAAGTGGTAAAAAAAAATACTCAAAATTCATGACACTCATAACAAACAATAAAAAGTCATAGGTGTGTTGATACATGCAAGTACGGAGGGGAAAAAAAAGGAGTGAATGAGTGTCTTTGAGGTAAGGTGACAAAAAGAAAAAAGAACCCAAAGTCTGAGATTAGAGAGACAAAATAAGTCACAAAAGAACCAACAATGTAAAGAAAAAGAGGGGGGGAAACGAAACAATAGCAACCTGAAGCTGCTGAACTCTGAGAACTAAGCAAATAGAGGTGGTTGTGGCTTGGGTTAAATGATCACTCAGAAAGTTAACTTGGACAGTAAGGAAGAAAGGTGTGAAGGAGTGGGGGTTTTATCAAATCAGATTCTTTTCAGTTCAGTATATTTCTGAAGCAAAAACCCTAATATATCCTCCAAAAATGCCCTAACTTAACCTTCTGGGGCACTTTGGATTTTCATCAGTCCCATTCCCACCGAATAGCGATCTAATTAGCACCACGACAGCCATAAAAGCAATTAGCACTAATATGCAAGTTTGAAATCGAGATTATGATCATTACTATATCATATCATATGAGAACTTCACTCAATGACTGTCAAAGCCGAATGCTAGAAAAAGTTTCTGAAAATAGATTGTTGAGAAATTTTGTATTCCATACCAAAGCATATGGAAATGGAATGTGTTATTAAACCATAGGGGTTATACAGTGCTAAAACTCAAATATGTCCATTGTCCAACCATGAAATAAAATACAATAAGTTATAAATATAATTATTTATTGTCCCAAATAGTTTCTAAATAGTTGATATCTTCCATAGTATGGTGCAGCCAATACAAAACAAATAATCATGCATGTAAAAGAGATACTCTCTTGATGTTGCACATTGCAGAAGAATGTAAACAACATGATAGGTTAAATGATCTGCATGCTTAAAGACATGACTAAGGACCAAAATCCTTACCCTTTGGGATTTCTTATTGGAACACTTCCGCATATAGTCTTCCCGGTCCATCTCATGCTCTAGTGAATATTATCCTACAATTTCAATGAGCATTAGTCTGCTCCTTCCTTTATCTTATTTATATAGTAATCAGATGTAATAAATATTCATGACAAAAGAATAAAAGCATGCTATAGCATTCAAATATGTGTGTGCATTACTAAAAATGCAAGATCTTCACTTGTAAAATATAAACACATGTCCGGATTGGGCAGCCGCAACTTCGAAAGAACAAGCAGTAAGATAACAGTACAACTGTTAATGTAAACTTAATGAAATACAAAATTAAAAATTATATGAGGCAATCGAGTAAGAGTGTGTTTGGAAGCATGTAGGTTCAGAATCACTAATATGTAATATCTTAGATGGAATAATGTGTCTATACTAATTTCAAATAGATGTATCAGTTATTCGCTGAGATCTTGGCCCAAGACCCAGCGTAAGTTAGACTCGATTAGATGGGTTTAACCACCCTTCCCTGCAAATCCAGGGTAAGGCTTATTACCTTGTATGGTAGCTCCACCTCCTAATGGGAAAATCTAACTGAAATTTGGTGGTATGAGATCAGGAGGAAAACTCCAACTCATGCACTGCCACTTAAATCTATACGAACAAGGCTAAGGATTCTAGGCATGGAATCTAAGCATTCATCCTCTTCATCCTTAATCTTTTCCTTACTTTAGCATCAGTGTTGAGTAGGTGCCAACAATCCGATCATAACAGACCATAACCAAACATTCAATCATTGGAGGCGAGATCATAAGTGAGCATCTATATCAGAATCTCAGCTCAAATCCGGGTATGTGTAGGAAATCTAATCCATAAGGAATACTGTAAACTCATTTCTTCAAATCAAGAGTGCATATTACCAAAAAAACAACCATCTTTAGTTGTCAAACCAAGATCTAATTTATTTTACTTCTACAATAATTCCCAAAAAGCTCATTGACTTGATTGCCCATTTTCAATTTTCATATCTCAGATCACCTGAGTGTTTTATCATGGTATTTCTATCTGTATATCACACACACAAAAACTATGGAATTTGTTAGAAGTCCCAAATTGGCTAGAGATATGGTCAATCAAGTGTTTATAAGGGTAGAGAAAACCTCGACTCTTAAAGCTAGCTTTTGTGGTTGAATTAGGCCTCCCAATTTATAATATGGTATCCGAGTCCATCCTAGATCCGTTTGTTAGTGGAGACTGCCCCCATGGGTCACCCGCAGATGTCCAGTCTTACAAACTTCATAAGGGTAGAGCAAACCTCAACTCTTAAAGCTAGTTTTTGTGGTTGAGTTATGCCTCCCAATTTATAATAGAATTCAATCACATGATTTTTCACTCAACCATGGAAAAAATTCAAAATCAATGCAATTAATGGGCGAAAAAGAGAAATGAGAACCCAAGCACAAAACATAACAAAAAAGAAACAATAAAACCATAAACAGAACACAGCGCTGCAAAGTGCAAAGCTCTCGCATCCTTTTGCACTTCCTTATGAAAAGCCAAAAGGCCAAACAACATACAGAGACCACAAAACCATTCCTACCGACACAAAGCTCATTAAAAAGTCCATCCACTGCTCAATTTACAGACAACAAACCACTATCAGAACCAGAACTAGAACCACACATCGCTGTAAATTTTTCTCTTCCTTATCCCACCCATAATGCTTTCTTATCTACAAACAACACACTCATAGTCACATAGACTCAGATGACCATAACCATCTCTCTTCATACTTACTTATGTAAATGCAAGAGTGAGTAGTGATATTAATTAAAAAATATACATAAAGAAAAAAAATGTTATAGGCAAAGGAAAAACTCAAAAAGCAATCCTGGTACACACAGCTAATAATTACAAATATGATCCAGATTAAAACTAAAACGTCACTATAAACCAGGTTACGGTGAAGTGAAAACGAAAGGTAAATGAGCTTTCAAATAACAGCATTATGTGAAGCACAGGTAAATGAACACTGCAAAAAATTTAGGTTTCGATTGAAAGCCAAAAAGATAACCAAATCAATGCTCACAGAACAGTGAAAAGCATATCAGCGCAATCTATTTATTTTTCGCCTTAATTTTTTTTCTCAGTAAAATTGAGCTGATTACAAAAACCGAAAACCCCAACCTCGTTCGTTCATCACACTTAGCAATCTCGAACTAACCGATCCCTGAAGTTAGAAGTAAAATCAGCACAAAGAAAAAACAGAAGACAAAAAGATTAAGATGTAATCTGTAGCAGAGAAGAGAAGAGAAGAGAAGAGAAGCAACAATTAGGTTGAAGATCGAACCTCGAAGTGTAGAACTGAAGAGAGAGAGTGAGATAGAAGAGTGCAGCGAATGTTCGAAACCGAAAAAGGCTAGAACCGCCAAAAAGCGACACGAACGAAACGGAGGGATGGAGGTGCGCTGTTTTTATTCGACGGAATCCAAATGTCTCTTAAAATTATTTTTTTAGCTCATGGTATCCATCCACGGCCAACAACACCAATAACTATTCCCCACATTCAGTTTCAAAAAAAATAAAAAAATTATTCCCCACATTCCTCGCACTAAAAAGTAAATGATTTATCACGAAATCTATAGTATATACAATCACGGAAAATTCTAGGTCCCTCATAACTGACGTGTATCCATGCCATTGGTTATTTAGGCATGTGGCATGCTCAAAACGTTTCTTCCTCCTTTATGCATTCGTCTATCTCTTTTTATCTCTCTCCTCAGTTTGTACGAAAAACATAGCATTCATTTCCACTCTTCCATTCTTCTATCGGTTCTCTCGTCATTGTCTTCATTTTGTCTTCTGATTCCTTCAATCCTCCCCCATCATTGTTTTCGTTTCGTCATCCGATTCCTTCAATCTATGAGTCTCTAAATGTCCCTGCACTTCAATTAATGGTTGTCTTCACGTTCTTTCTTCATTTCCCAATAATCCTCCCCACTCATCCTTTCTTCTATCGATTAACCCCCATAATGACCCTATAGTTCAATTAATGCCCATTTGGATTGGTTAATGTGGCTTATCAAATTCTTACAACCTTCATTATTCCCCCCCCCTCCCCTATAACTAGATTACTGTCTGCATTGGTATGTTGCACGAATAATCCTTGTTCTTTTTTTTTTCCTTCATGAATCTTGTTTCTCTCTGACTGTTTCATCATGAATCCTGTTTATAGCTATGTTTCCCAAATCAACCCATCAAAGGACGAATGGACGATTATTGCCCAGGTTGTTAGGGCTTCGTATGGTGCTGGTGTGGACTCGAATCTTCCGTTTTCCTATAATATTTACCTGACGGACAGCAAGGTAGAGATTATTTTGCTTCTGTTCTTTGCTTTCAAATCTCTTCCCCCAAGATTTTTTTCACATGCAACGGCTCATATATTGTGAGTGCTTACAGGGGGATAAGATACACGCCTTTGCGAGGAAGACCATTGTGTACCGCTTTGACCGGATTATCACTGAAGGAAGTGTATATTCCTTTTATAATTTCGGTGTAGGGCATAACTCTGGTGATTTCAGGCCATCTCAGCATCAATACAAGATTAATTTGAAAATCGATACAAGAGTCAATCCTATTAGCAATGAAAGAGTTCCTCGCAACTTGCTTAAGTTTGGTGATTTCGATCAGATATTCAATCCTTCTTTTGATCATAATATTTTGGTTGCTAAGTGTTTTATGTTGATTCTTTGATACATCCACACCGATATTCTTTGAATGTGTGATAAAGAATTTATTTCATTCAGATGTCATGGGGACGCTTACTGGTGTTGGGACAGAAAGGGAATATGAGCGCAATGGAGTCATGTCTTAGAGGAACCAGATTGAGATTGAATCTGAAGGGTGTGTTCTTTTTCCTCTTCGTCAATATCCACATTTGTTTATGAGTTTTGCCCTTTTTTTACTTGCAGACGGCTAGCCAAATTGTTCTGTTCGAAGAGTATGTCGATGAGTTGAATGCTTTTCTCAGTGCTGGAAATATTAACAATGTTGTTGTTGTGGTTTTGTTGGCTAAGATTAGGAGGTATTATGTCTCTAATTTTTATTCTCACTACTTTAAATTTTAAATGTTTCCTTCTATGAGCCTTTATATGTTTCTATTTCATTTATGCAGGTGAGTATCAGTTACAGAATGCTTATAATTGTACAAAGATCATGTTCAATCCTGATATTCCAACAGCTGTGAACCTGAGGAACAGGTATGTTTGTTACTGAAATTTTGTCAGCTGTCACTTTTAAAATTAATCCCATTACTTATTGTTAGGAATATTGTCTGATAGTTGTTGGTATCGTCTGCTAGGTACCGTCCGGAGGCACTGTCCGTGAGTTTGTTGGTATCGCCTGCTAGGTTCCATCTGTTGGTTTCTTCTGATAGTTTGTTAGTATTGTTTATGACTCACTAGAATAAGAAGATTCTTTACTTACTTTTGTCCTTAGATTGTTAGAAAATACTAAAAACACAACACAGAGCTTGAGTCAGTTAACTGATCCGATTCGGCCAACTGAAGAAGATGAGTTTCTGAAGCTTTTTCCGAGAACCACCATTGCTGGTTTACTGGAATGTAAATCGGTTGGTTATTTATCTCCCTCTATTTTTTTGCATGTATAATGGCCTACAACTTTTAACTTACTTCTTTTTTTAAATAGAGGACTATCTACATTGTTTTTGGGATTGTTGATGAGATTGTCAACCCTGGTGATTGGTGTTATAATGCATGCAAGTGTAACAAATCTGTTTATGCTGATGGAAAGTTCTTTTTTTGTGAGAACTGTAACAAGCACGTCATTAATCCTACACCCAAGTATTTAAATAGTTATAGTTTTTTCATAATTTGTTATTACGTAATTTTGTTTTTCAAGTATCTCAGTATTCATTAATTTGACAAATTTTAATATTAAGATATAAGCTCAAGATAAGTGTAGTTGATGATACCGGCTCTGCAAAATTTGTGATTTTTACCATGATGGATGTGCTCTTCTGAACAAGACATGCAAGGAAGTGCTACATAGCATGGAAAATGTATGCATTTGGCACACTTCGTTCTTTTTTTCATGTGATCATTCCATCAGTCCCTTCTTATTATTTTTTTTTTCGTTTTTGATTCTTGAATTATTACAAAACGGTGATCCTTCTTATTGTGTAGGATGTTGATGATTCTGATTCTTCTGTCTCAAATCTGAAATCTTTGGCTAAGGTCCAATTACTTTTATCATAATTTTTAACACGTTGTTTATTGAACTCCATAAAAATTATTGATTTTTTATTTTATTTATAGGGCATGCAAACCCCTAAAAGTGCTATTGTTGTTAAAGTGAATGATGTTTTGCAAGTCACTCCTAGCTCTCTCCCTGAAATAATTGGATTTGAAGACACAACAGTAGTTGTTCATAGTCAGGTATCATTGTTTACATCTTATTTCCGCTTTAAATTTTTTGCCATTTGGTTTGTCTTTTCTTTTCGATTTCTTTTCTCTTTTGAATTCAGTTTTACTTTCCCTTTCTTCTTCATCTTTTCCATTCTACTTCATCTCCTTTCTTCAACTTTGATGAACATTCTTCTGTTCTTCATCAAAACCCGAAAAAAACACTTAAACGTTTTCACTAAAGGACCCAAAGAGGATAAAATCCAGCCTCTTCATAAACGTTTGGATTTCCTTGTGGTTTACCAAAAATCGAGCTAAACAGGTACCCATTTAAGTTTGAAAGACGATAGTTTCCAGTGAGTCTGTGCTTCGCAATGACTATTAATAAAAGCCAAGGCCAGCCATTGTCTCATGTTGGCCTATTCCTTCCTCGGCCAGTTTTCACACATGGACAATTATATGTAGCTCTTTCAAGGGTCAGGTCAAGGAAAGGTCTCAAATTATTAATTCTAGATGAGGACAACAAGGTGTCGAGCAGAACAAAAAATGTAGTCTATAAAGAAGTGTTTGACAATACTTAAGCTATGTAATCAGTGCTCATTTGATGATGATTGTTTTTCAGTTTTGCGTTTTGTCTATTCCTTTTTTTTTACTTATTAAGCACACTTCCCATCATATACTACTCCTATACAGTGTATTGATGGAAAAATTTCATTTGAAGTATGTAACGCCCCAAAAGATGATAACAACTTCTATTACTTAACCTTATCTACCTAAAACAAACCAAATCTATATCTTTTAATTCAAATTTAATCTCTAACGACCCACAAAACAAAAACAGATTTCTGTTAAAAAAACAGAGCATGCCCGAGATATGCTCTAAGATATATTTCCTTTTCAATTTTTCCTTTTCTTGACCAAAATAGACTCTCTACGAGATAAGAGAAACAAACGATTCGAAAAAAAAGGGATAGAGAGAATATATAATTTTCGTTCTGTACATTTCCATCGATAAGGTAAAACAGGGCAACAACGTTCATGTTTTGGTTGCAGACGGTACTCCCACCAACTGTACTCTTCGGGCGATACTCCCACATGATGTGGGCGATTCTCTTCGAACGATACTCCCACATGTTGTGGGCGATGCACTTCGGACGATACTCCCACATGCTGTGGACGATGCTCTTCAGACGATACTCCCACATGCTGTGGATGATTCTCCTTAGACAATACTCCCACATGCTGTGGACGATGCTCTTCGGACGATACTCCCACATGCCATGAACGATCCTCTTCGAACGATACTCCCACATGCTGTGGACGATGCTCTTCGAACGTACTCTCCACACGGTGCTATCGGATGATGCTCCACATACAGCAGACAATACTCTTCTGTGTCATCGGACGATAGTTTCACAAGTAACAGAAATAAAAATAGTATGATAAGTTATTCTTTAAGACTGCCACTTACTAAGACAAAAATTCCTTTGATGTTTGTAGACCATTTTTGTATTTGTATATAATATAGCATAATTCATAGTACATTTATCACATATTTATAACATAATTCTTAATTTAACTTCTGCAGTTTTTATAACTTGAAGAAATTATTCATGAAAAGCAGTTTTTTGTGTTTTTTAGAACTTTAATTTTGAATTGTTGAAGTCTGTATCTTAAGTTTTTCCTATATGAACAACAAATAATATTTTTTGTTATTTGCTATGCTATCGTTTTGGATATTTAGGTTTTATTTTTGACTTATGGCTTAAATATATATCTAACATTTTATTATTAATTTCATTCTATTTAGTTATTTAAACTATATGTCAAGAAGTATTCTTATGTAATACATGTTTGCGTATTCAATAAGTGAAAAATGGTTCAAAAGTTTTTATTTTCATACATCAATGTTTACTGTATGCACTTAGTGTTATATTAAAATATGAATATCTATATACCAAAACATCCGAGAAAAATATTATTTGTGTTTATAAACATTTATAATTTGTATGTTTCATCTAAAATAAACTCTCTTGTGCATGGCACGTGTCAAATATTAATCCCTCCGTTCTTTTTTATAAGAGCTAAACCAACTTTGCACACCCCATAAGAAAGTTAGGTAGTATAATTTTTTGCATTAAATTTGTTCTCAAATGTTGTTGAATTTTCAAAGTTGTCCTTAGCATATTTCTTTTTAATTTCTTTCCATTATTAATACAATTACATATTTCCAGAATTGAATAGGGGTAAAAATATGAAAAAATAATTAATATAGCACAAAACCTTACGTGTTTCTTATAATAAAGAACGGTTTGACAGCCATCATCTAGCTCTTATAAAAGTAAATGGAATGAGTAGTATATTTCATTCTCATAGGCTATAATTGTTTTCGCAATCTTATAATTAAGAGACGCAGTGAAGCTACCGGTAGTGCCCACCCGGTGGTTTATTTTATTTTATTTTTTCCGAAACCCGGTTGTCATGCACATTGTGATTTGTGAGTTTCAATTCAAGTCTGATGAGACGGAGGGGACACGTGTAAGAATTTCATTGGTTCTGCTTGTGGTCGCTTTCTATTCGCGACGCTGTCCCGTGTAAACGCTGTGAAGAGCACCGTCACGCACATCCAACTCTCTGCCAAGTGCCAAGAAACGAACTACACGGCATCGTTTCCTCACTCGCGTTTTTCTCATGTCAAAGACAAGTTCACCTACTAAAGTAGTGCTAGCTTTTCACGGTTTTACTTTTACTAACTGTTAACTTTATAAAGTAATTAAATTTAACTAACACTGGCCCTGTGCCATTCACGGGTTTGTGTTACCATTTTGAAAGATTAACTTAGATTAAAGACTCAGGTTTTTTTTTTTGGTACAATTAAGACTCAGATTGATTTGCTGATCGAAATTCGAAAGTATGAAAAAAAATATATATATATATATATATATATACATTTTGAAACACTTTTTATTAAAGTAGCAAATTGTTAATTAAAAAATATCTGAATAAATTATTTTTTCATTTTCATACTTTCTAACAATAGATCAAACGAACAATTTGATTTTGTGAATTACGTTTTACATATCTTAACTTTGTTAATTACACACCATTTTTAATAGTTATTTATTTAATATCTCCCAAGGGGCACGGACTGCTATTTTAACACTTCTCGGGGGATTCCATCCACAAATGCAAAGTATATTATTTAATACCTTGCAAGGGGCAGGAACTGCTATTTTAACACTTTTCGGAGAATTTCATTCACAACTGCAAAGTTTATGGCTAACCAATATGTCATACCATCATTTAGCTATTCTTATTCTGTTACTACTCCAACTTCATCATTTTTCTTAAAATTTCAAAGGATATAGATATGTACACATTAAAAATGGGTGCGGAAATATAATCTCTATACATTTTTAAGTTCGGTGACTCGATAAAATTGAATGTGGGCTATACATGATGTTTATGTGTCATTTTTTTAGTTTAATTATTATAATTAAAAGAAGTTTAAAAAAAAAACTGGTCAATGAGCCACTCACTTAATCAACTATCTTTAAACTTCACTTCATAATTTTGATCAAAGCAATGCACTTCTTAGGAACCAACGTCAATAATAAGGGTGTTCATCGAAATAGATAGAGCTCATGAATTCAATAATTAAAACCAAGCCACTTCCTTATTTGATTCATTTCACTTGAAACCTTGAGCTACACCAAAGAGGGCTAGCATGGCCACGACCTCCAAAATTATTAATTTTCTTGTGGACTATATATATTTATATATATATATATATACATTTATATATTTTTTTTATTCTTATCCTAGTCCGCCCAAAGATTTTCTATCATAACTCTTAGTTCCCCCCACCCCACCCCACCCCACCAAAATATATTTGTAGATTCTTAATTCGGTTTCTCAATTATCATGGAGTTTTATTTTAGATTATTTTTTTTCTGTAGATTCTTTGCTTTTCTAATGAACTTTGTAGACTTTCTCAACTTCATGACTTGCCACATAAGTAAAAGTTTTAGAAAAATCAACTTTATGTTGCCGGTAATAGCCTTCATTAACCAATCTTGTCTTAGACATATTCTTAGAACCATATGGGTTCAATTTGGTTCTATAAATTCGCTTAACGCCAATCACCTTTTGATTACTTAGTTTGTCTTCAGGTTGCAAAGTTTCATTTTTCTTTAGCATATTTGTCTTCTCCTGCATTGCAGCTCTCCAACCTTACGTGCTTGCATATATTGTGTAATCCGAAAGTTCAAATATTGCAATGTTGCACATTTCATAAATTCCACCAAGAGGTTTGGTTTCTCTGACTAAAAAATCAACATTCTCATCCAGATCCTCTTCTTCATTTTTAGAGTTTTGGTCTTGGAGATTGTCTACTCCAAACTTATCTTTATTTGAGGCTTCTACTGCACTTGAAAACGCATACACTATATTATATTTCCACTCTATAGAAAAAAAATTTACTTCTCATTTTAATAGACATTAGTTCATAGCAGGAAGGATCAAATATGGTGCATTTTATATCTTCGAAATGCAAAGTGCAGTGTTTTTCCGTCATTTGCATAACACTCAACATATTTTGCTTTAACTCAAGTAAAAATAAGACATCAGAAATATATTTAGTACCTGAGAGAGTTTCAACAACAACAACAACTCAATTTTCCTTTGCCATTAGCACTCTCTTCATTGTTAATGGTAACTTTTGAAACAATTTTCTATCTAACTGTTTGAACAATTCTTCATCATGGGCCATGTGATGTGTGCATCCACTATCAACCAACCATCATTCATTGTTGTTGTTGGCAACAATACATGTTGCTGAAATTAAGTACTAATCCTCCTGTTGATTAGCCACTTGAGCCTCAATTTGAGGTTGTTTTTGGTTATCACAATTTTTTGCAATAAGATCAAACTAATTACATTTGTTGTTGTGTATATAAGGCCTCTTCCAGCATCTGAAATGAGGATGATTCCTCTTTGGAGGATGATTTGGCTTCTCATATTCTTCGATACTGCCTTTGTTAGAACTTCCTCCGTACTCAAAGTTGCTGCCTTGAGCCTTCTTTTTCTTCCCTTCATAACCACGGCCGAGCTTCAATTTGGCAAGTAAAACACTTTCAATTACGCCTTCCTCCATCATGAGTCTCCCTTGTTTTTCGGCTTGCAAAGTATATAACAATTTTGGCAAAGCGATAATTGATAGATCTTTGAAAATTTTCAAAGAGGAAATAATGGATTCAAACCTCTCGAGAACACTTATATGGATTTTTTGCATCATCCTTGTATCAGAAACCAAGCTCCAAGCAACCTCACTTTCTTGGCAATGCTTAAAAGGATGCCGTAATATTCTTCAGTTATTTCTAACTCTATCATTTGCATATCAAACTCTCTTTTATAAAACTCAACATTTGCATCTCTTTGACTTTCTCATTTCCTTCATACTCCTACTTGAGAAAATCCCGAATGATCTTTACTAATTTCATACTCACAATGCTAGTAAAGATTGTTGGAGAAACAATAAGAAATAAAAATATATTGCCTTTGATTTTGTTGTTTCCTTTTCTTATCATACTTGATTTGATTAAGCGTTGAATTTTCTAATAACGCACCAAATTCATAGTTCTCCTCGACAGCCTCCTAAAGATCACTTACATCAAGAAAAAACTCTATTCTGATTGCTTATACATGATAATTCTCACCTTAAAAAACTTACAATGATATGAATAAATTATCTAATTGCATTTCGATCTCTTGTATATATATTTACGTGTTCGATGAAACTCTCAACCTTACCAAGCCCCTCAAGAAAATAAGTTTTGATTATCAATGGTTGGAAATAAAGAATGGTGAAATGAAAACTCACTCTTTCATTGATACTTAAATCACTTTAAATACATGAAATTCACAATTGATCAAAATTCTACCTATTAATTTGAAAAATAAATAACAAAGGTAAAATAGTACTCATAAAAATGTAATAGCTCATAACTCTCCACTACTACCACTAACTATGCTCATAATAGTAAGAACTCTATTATTAAACCAAATAAACTCTATAATAAAGATGCTGATTTATATTCTCATCAGAGGCGTTAGTAGAAAATATCACTTAACCTAAAAGTACTTAATCCCAAATATTTGACTGAACCTTGCATCACGTATAAACTAGCCCTATTTGCTGCTACACAGATTTTGATCTGTACACTAGGATCTTAGTAATATCCTAAATCACTTCTTTTGGGTGACCACCAAGCAAAAGAAGGCCACAACTCGAGCAGCTATACCATAAAAAATGAGGATAAGCAGACACTTAGGATAATCCCTGACATTATAACCGCTATTCATCAGTGAACTGCAACGAGTTATTAGCCACACCCCAGTGTACCTGAGAAAAATAGAAGATTGTAAGAATCATATGGCAAGATTACTAACATGAGGAATGGGTTTTCAAGTTTGGATTCACATTAAAATCTTCTGTTACCACAAAAGCTACTAGGAGTAGCTTCTCCCAGAATCAATTCTCTTTCTAATGTGAAAATCTAACGTGTATCCAAACATGCAATATAGTGTTTTCCTATGGGGATATCATTACCCAAAAAGACATGAACAAAGATCCAGAAACATAGCGGTAAGGGCAGATGCATGAATTCACAGATCAACAAGGAAGTTCCATATTATATATGATATCACCTAGATAGTCTATACAAGTTCTGAGTTGTTTGGTTTTCATGTTAAACCGCATTCAAGGGAAAAAGTTTCATTTATCTTTTTATCAATTTTCATTTCTATGATTTGATTAACAATTTGAACCTTGCCACTTTTGATGGTGGACACAATATGAAAGGGTTCAGATCCCAATCTCAAAGTTCAAAATTTTCTTTAGTGTTGGAATGCAATGAATGTTTTGCATGTTAGGTTTCTCCTCAATGTTATGCTTGATGCATAAGACAGACAAAAGCAAGGGGAATAAGAGGGGTGAAACAGTTTTGGTGAAGAAAGAATAGTCTTTGGTGAAGAACATTTGATACTTAAGATCTCACCTTGATGAACTTTGTACCATCCTAAATCTTCTAGGGCTTCATACGTAACACAAGGTGAACAACAGGTATATAATTTATTCCAATGATAAACTGTCAATAACATACACATCTAATATAATATAGTAACATAGCATGCTTTGAATATTATATCATATATCAATTATTTGATTATACAATTCTTTCACTTGTGAACTAACCTTGTTTCAATACTATAAAGTCACTAACCCAGTGTATACAGAAATGTGCATGTATGCATGAGTCTATGTGTGTGTGTACATTTTTTTTCAGATGTACATGCATGAACGCATTCAACCAGTAATCAAGAATTCATCGGAAGGAAGGGGAATAAGAAGTCAGAAGTTGAAATAGACCTTTCAGCATTTGCAGTGATAAAGGCCTCCAAAGCCCAATTTGGGTAGCACAGTTTTATCAGGATCTTCATAAAGGTAGTATCTCTTCTCTGGTTTGCAATGAGAGTCATAACAACAGGGAGAAGCACTGACCACTACAAGTGATGGAAAAAGACCCAAAAAAAAGGAGAACTATAATAAGTGTGTTTATCAGCAATTCCACATCAGATAAAACGTTTATAAATTGATATGATCCATACCAGTTGAGCTGGAGCAGGCTCAAAATAAATTGCTATTGCATAAGCAATGCCAGTCACACAGTACACAAGGCAGACCAAAACCATGTAATTACTTACGAAGGTCGACCTTGGGTTGCTAAAAAAATAGAACATGGACAGATACACCACGGGTTTGATGATTGTATTGAAAAGATCAATTGTATCTTTGGACATAAAATGAGCAAGAGTGCTGATCCCAGATGCACTCTCCCTCCAATATTGCAATTTATCCATAGAAAATGATCTGAGAGCTGCAATCTTGCATAGCAGAGCTGCAAGAAGGCGACATAAATGAGGGAAGACACAAATAGAAAGGTTTATCTAATGAAAATTAAATAAAAAATCTAGCTTCTTTTTAGGAAGTTGTAAGAATAAAATTAACCATAATTAAAACAACTGAAACTTTTTTCCAGAAATCTAAAAGTAGATGTTCGATTAACCCAAGAAAGAAAACAGCGGTTCATTTCTAGGAGAAGAAAGAGGGCACTATATGGGTCTTTAGGACTTACAGACAGCAATGACAGTATATGTATATCCAAGAGACCCGAACGTTTCATCATTTACTTTCGTAAGCGTTCCTAAGATAGCACCAGCAACTAATAAAAGAAGATAGTCAACTGCTTGTGATTTTCCTTCTCGCAACTGCTGCTTGCCAACCCTGAAATGAATGGACCTAGTTAATAACCAATTAATATGATCCATACAGTACATTATCTAAGCAATTCAAAAGAATGAACTCAATTAGTTCAAAATAAGCTATGAAAAATAATTTTAACAAAGAATAGGCTAAAAAAAATTTATGTATCTAAACTCTACACTAAATCTCAAAGAAATATATGTTTACATATGTAGTTACTTTACTGTAATTTTCAATTTATTTCTTGTCAGAAGACATCTGATATGCTTGATTACAAGAAACTAGAAATCCTGCTCAAAGGGAAATTGTATCTATATCAAATCATGGGACTTCATACCGCCCAACGTAGTATCTGTATTGCCGGGCTACACCAGGAGTTATTCGATTAGATAAATCCTTGGTCTTTAAGAAGGTTGCCTCTATATGATCTTTGTGGATCTGGACATTACTCTTCATATCCTCCCAAAACTCACCAGCAAAGGATTTATCTTCATCAGTAGCCTTTATTGCATCATTGATAGTTGAGGAAGATGATGAAACAGCAATTTGATCAGCATAATGAAGCATATCTGGTGGTACTGGGTAGCCATTATGAAGCATCCATCTGACAGGAAGCTGTTGATGAGTCACACCTCCACTCGGTATAACTAAACCTTCCAGAATGTCAATGAAATGGTCTGGAGGATTCACACGATCAGGTACAGTGATTCCAATGCTAGCAAAGTATTCTTCTACTTTTTTAACAGGACCATGATATGCAGTAAGCCCACCTTTGGCTAGAAATATTATATCATCAAACATTCTGAACAAGGTATAGCTGTATCACAACAAAATCAAAATAAGATATGAAGTCTATGCTGGAGTATTTGAAGAACATGTTTTATTCTCCCGAATATTAATTCTAACAGGTTGTTAGGTATATGTGTACTCGATAAAATAAAACTGAGAGAGAGAAAGGTACCATTACCTTGGTTGGTGAAGTACCATGCAGATGTTTACCCCTTCGAGAGCTTCACGACGAAGTGCTTTGAGAAGTAAAGTGGAAGATGCACTGTCCAGACCAGTTGTAGGCTCATCTAAGATTAATAACGAAGGCTCCATAACCATCTCCAACCCTACATTTACACGTTTACGTTGCCCTCCAGATATACCTCGCTTCTCTACTGTCCCAACAAGGGAATCCCTCACCGCCTGGAGTCCCAAGGACTCAATTACTCTTTCTACAATGAGAACCTTATCTGGTTTTGGCATGTCCGCTGACAGTCTCCAGTAATAAGAAAAGGCCATAAAAGTGAAATAACAATTAGAAGGGGTCAAAAACTCTAAATAATAAACAAAATCAATAGAAAAGTCAGTTCACTTAATGGTAGGTACTTAGCACACATGTCCACTATACAATTAAGTAATTTTAAGTTTTGTAAACCTTTAACCATGTAAAAGTTTTGTAAAAAAAAGGGCAGGCTGGTGCATTAAAGCTTCCGCTATGTGGGGTTTGAGGAAGGGCCTGATCACTTGGTCTGTTGTATGCAGCGCTCACATTCACTAGAGATATGACCAACTAAGTCCTTATATAGGGTAAAGAATCCTCACCTCTAAGCTAGCTTTTGGGGTAGAGACAAATTAGGTCCAACCCATATTTTAAGAAGAGTAAATTACATGCGCCCTTTTCGGACAAAATTAAACAAATAACATTTCTTTTTAGTATATTACAATTACATAGACCTCCTATATATTTAACTTTTCTTTTCGGTGTTGTTAACTATTATCAAACTCAAAAGAATTGTACATGACAGTATAAGACCAGAGAAGCTCTATGATAGTGAAGAACCAGCAAGAGCTTGAAGATGATATTGGTAAGGTGAATGAGTGTATATATAAGAACATGTAAGAGCCGGACCAAATGTATCCCAGAAAAGGTTTGAATCAATACTTTAGAAATAGGCTAGGATCCGACTGTTTCATCCAGTTAAGCCATAAACCAGTTAGGCTTCTTGTTCAATTGTTCCTAAGAAGCAATAACAAAGAAAGTACAAGAATTTCAAGCATTCAAAATAAAAAGTGCACAAAGTTCTGCAAGGCAAATCGGTTACCTGCATCTTGCACTGAAACGAAGATTTTCCTCCACTGTCAAGTTCCCATGCACAATATCATCTTGTGGCACAAAACCAATAATTTTCTGATAACAGTGAATTGATTCAGATCTTCCATTGATTAGAATTGAGCCTGTCATAATGCACCCTCTTGCTTTCCCTGCCAAAGCAGAAAGAAATGTAGTTTTGCCTGCTCCCGAGGGACCCATCACGGCTGAAACTCGACCAGGCATGATTTTACCAGTCACACATCTTAGTAGATGTTTTCTTTTCCCTTTCAAAGTGAGAGTTAAATCTTTGAAAGCTACTTCAATAACAGGCCTTGTTGTAACCTCACCATCAGTAGCCATTGAAATCACTCCTGAGAAAGTCAAGTTTTTGTTTTTCTCTTGTTGAGCTTTCTCCTTCTCAATCTGACCATAAGCATACCTTAAAATTTGGCTTTGTGTATGTAAATTCTTTCCCTTCGGCATCTGCTTTTTAATATTTTTATCTCCGATCTGCAAATTGAATCCTTCATTGCCTTGAGGATCATTCTCAAGGGAATTCATCATTTTAGTAAGATTGCTAGGTTCCGTTTTTTGGCCTTTTGTAGCTGCAGATGACTGCTCAGATTTGCTTGAAGAATTCGGAGGCGGTGGCAAAATTGCATCGCCCGTCCCAGGTTTAGATTGATTTAAAACCTTTGTTTGCTCTGCTTCCTTTATTGACTTTCTGCGAGAAAAAGTGCGGGATAACTGCTCTTGCAATCCTGACTTGCCCTTCTTAGCAACATTTTTTGCTGCTTTCCACCTTTCCCGGGCTTGTACAGTTTCCCTTACTTGTCTTGCTGCAGCTTCCCTAGATTTAGCCTTCCTTCTTTCTCGAGTGGCTAGAACTTGATCAGAACAGTTATAAATGAAGATCAGGAGAGTACTCAATGCAACCTACAAGGGGAAATAATATCAACTATGATAAACTGGGTATAGAGAGAAGGAATGATTGGCAAATATTTGAAAATGTTTCATTCTATTTCAGAATATATGCAAAACAAAAAGCAAGTAAACTTTGGGACAATCTTCTGCTGATTTTGTGCTGTATTTTTTTCATACTGGGGGATAAGTTGCTAGAATTTGGACAAAGAAGGAAGAGAAACAAAAGCTTTGATAATAGGGTTTGGCTCATCAAAAGTGAGTGGATTTACTTTACAAGGAAAAGTATGCATCATAACCATTAACGGTGATTACCTACTTTGAAAAAGTCAATAAAATAAATCAATGGTTGTGATGCTTACTTTACCTTGTAAAGTGAGTCCAATCACTTTAGAGGAGCTGGACCCTTGATAATATATATGTAAAACAGGCACTAATCACTCGATAACAGACGCTAATAGAAACTTCGATTGAGCGTGAAAAGAAAATAAAGTTTAATGAAAGTTTTATTTTTCCATACCACATTACCTATAAAGCAAAATGAAATAGAGGGGGAGTCATAGCATGACCTCATCCCACATGAGATTCTACTTACAATTAGCAAAGCGCCATAAGCATGCATATTTTGGGTTGCTGTGCTTGGATTACAGGTACTCAACTTGGAGCATCCTGCAAAAATGAACAATACAAACTAAGGTTCTACTTGATGGCGTGTAAATGACACAAAAGCAAAATCCAATTACTAATAGATAACTTTCTGGATCTAATTCTAATCCATTTTATCGTGTCATCTATGCTGTAATGTATTCACCCCTTATAGACAAAGTTAAAATACAAGGTCTTATTTTATAGTCAGTCAGTAAATTTGAATTTACAGTAAGTTTCACAAAAGATCTGAGTATAATATTTTCTGCTTAAGATTTACAATCTTAAATGCAATTCTTTCAAACAGATGTGAGGATCATACCTAAATACTAGTTAATTATATAAAATCCAGATACTAAGTAAGTCTGTGGTACAAACTGACATGGTAGTCAATCCGAGGGAAATAATGGAAGGGGCAGTAAGAGGAGCTGAGCTGTAACAACTAACAACCTCACCTCCGTGGCAGGGAAGGTGGGAGGAGGGGAAATATTTGAAGCAACAATTAAAAGGAGGGAGAGGCATGAGAGAGGGCATCTATAGTCATTTAGTGGGTTTTAGTGGGGCACTCAGCCAGCGAGGTTGCAGGCCCTTCAAGTTCTGCAGGTTCTTTTCTGGTTTTGTGAGCCTGTAATTGGGGTTTATCCCCATTCTTCTAAAATAGAATTTTCAGTTGTCAGTCTAAGTTACAATGATTATTGAGGACCTTCCATCGAACTTTTTCATAACTAAGGGGAGTGGAGTGGATGGAATTTAGAGAAAGACGAAAGAGAGCATCCAATATGGTTGGTTAAGAAATGGTAAAATAAGTCATAAATTTATGATGTATAATTCAAAAAGCTATGAATTCATGATAGTATAATTTAAGGACACAACAATGGCAAAAATTAACCAAATAATTATACTTATAATCCATAAAAAAAAAACAAAAAAACAAAAAAAAAAATTAGACTTACGATTTTGGTGAGTAGAACCCATCCTGCAGTAATATCTGAAATTGAAAAAAACAATGAGCAGGAATGCTCAGCAATGAGTACAGGGTGGACATGCAAAGTAGTAGAATGTAATAGTGAACTTTCAGAGGACATAAGAAATTGAGACAATATAGAAGGGATCAAAACAAGGTTTGGGATAAATCAATACCCACTATCACAAGAAACTTTACGTGTTGTAGTCGGGCAATATGATCCTGGAGAACAGAATATATCACTATTGTTCACCACACCAGACCAAATATCAGCACTGCCACAAGTATGATTTGTTTCTCCCTGAGGTATCTGGTAGCTATATCTGCAAATTTGTTTTTAGTGATGAAGCTTAGACAACAATGGAGAAAAATTAACATCTAGTGTAGAACTTACGGGTCACATATTCCAGTCGTTTTGTTCAGTTTTGCAAGTGGACAATAGGAACCTAGTGGGCAAGCTTCATTGAGAAAAAATGAGAAAAGTTAAAAAAAAAAAAACGATACGTGAGCAGCTAATTTTCATCGGAAAAAGATTATCCCAGAGTTTTTAAATGAAAAAAAAAATTTATTTTTTGCAGAATGTGGAACTTATCACAATGACCAACAAAAGCGAAACAGAAGGAAAAATATGCATGTCAGCGTATGTACTATATAGACTGAAAGTCTTGGCCTCCGGTGAAAAGAGAAAATATTTATCAAATTAAATCATATTTTAGGGTGACATTTTTGAAAACTTTTCACAACATTTCTTCTCTCTCTCTCTCTTAGGTTTTTGATTAAGATGGATACTACATATAATTCATATTGCAGACTCTAATCATGAAGAGATACAATAGCTCTATATATGGGCTGTATCAAGACCAATGTTGTCAAAATCAAGATCTCACTTAGGAGCGGAGGGGTGTGAAAGATAGAAAACTGAAGGACCGTAAATAGAATTGCAAGATTCTACCAGAAATGCAAAATTATTTTTAAAACTTGTTGATGTATCCTGATGTATGCGATATTCACATCTGTGATATAATGAAGGATCTGTGTCAATTTCCTCATATCTTTATAAATTATTATGAATTGAAGCTTAAAGAATAAGGTGATGGATGCATCAACAACAAAATATACTTTAAATCCCAATATTTATCATAATTTCATGCAATGTTCCTAATTAAAGGTAAAATATTAAGATACATCACATACTTACGTATCATGCAAGTTAGTCCTTGAGGACAGAAAAAGCCCTCGCAACAAGGTTGACAGTTCTTGGTTCTATAAGGAATTTCCTTAAAGTCCTTTTTTAGGTCAATACTCTTGCCCGCACTACAAGACCAACCAGGTTCGCAACCAGAAACCCATGAGGTCAAATTGCAATTCTTGTTTGGTTTTGCATAATTGGCAGAAGACGCTCCTCCCTGTTCCACGAAACCATGAAAGTAGTACCTTACTTCAGTTGCTGTACATATCCGATCTCTGAAATCTCCTGTCAATCAAATTACATCATATTTAGGAATAAAATAGCTTCAAGCCAAAAAGAAAACCGTACAAGAAAAGAGCAGTGTAAGACTAAATATATGTTGTAGAGTCCTAAGCCCACAAATTTCAATGCCTTGATTGCACAAAAGCATGTTTTTGGAACCGGACACTGGATAACAAACACCATCAGGAAAGTCTGCGGAAGTTGAGCAGGTCGGTGACACAATTCCATGCAACATACATTTAAGAGAATTGTAGCTTGCTTTTATCAAATGCTAGAAACAAGTTAACTATTAATACGCTAACCTCTAAACGTACAATGATTTCATTCTGTTTGTGTGAGTTTCAAATGAAAATTTCTACACACTTTTGAACTAAAATTCCAATGAACAAACTTCTATTTTTCCTTCTCCGCCATCCACCAAGGACAGAAAATCTAGTAAAGTCTCTAAACTTCAGCAGTCCCGAACGTTCTGTAAATGATAGTTAGGTATAAAGTTATCCCTGAACTTTCATATAATAACTTAGACGCTTAGGGGAGTTGGTTATTGGAAATCCAAAAAGGTATCAGAGCTTGTATAACCAATTGGTCATGAGCTCGGTCCTTATTGTTCCCATTCTTCAAAATAAAAGTTGAATTTCAATGCAAGATAGGATGAACTAATAGGCTTTCATGTGAGAGGGTGTATAGCTATTAAATTATTTGTGACTTTTCACCGACCAACTTAAGTTTTTGGAAGAATGATAGGACTCAACATAGATACTAAAATGTAAATATGAGAGCTCATACCTTTTTTCTTAACACAAGAGTCAATGAAATCCAATTTCCCCTTAAAATCAAACGCTTCCTCCCAATCTGTTTTCCTGAAAGACAAGAAACAGTACAATCATGAAGGAAACATGGACACTTTGAAATTTTTGTTGTGCTGTGACTCTCAGACATGTGCCGTGTTGGACAATCCTAGAATGCATACTATAATTATTATTTTTAGAATTGTTACAATAGTCCCGTTTGGAAGAGTGTTTATCATATAGCAAAAACACTTACGCAAGTGTTTGAGAAAGCTTATATAAATAGCTTATGGCCTACCTAGTTTTGAGCTTATTTTCCTAAGTTATTCAAATTATCTTAACATATGAATAAGAGTTTATGATTACCTAAAACTTATTTTCAGCTTATTTCAATAAATTTTTTTAAATTAACTTTTGAATAAGCGTTTATGTTTAAAAGAGGTGATTTTGCAAATGCACCAAATACAAGCTTACTTTCGAAACATTACAGTGAGTGTCCGGACACCAGCTTAGTGCAACATGCACAATCTTTCACCTCCGTTCAGTGAGTGCTAATTGCACTTGTGTCAACGAGATGCCCGTGTGTTATGAATTATGCTTAGTTATAATCATACATTTAGGATCATTTGTTTATGCTAATCTTATGTCAATTCTGCACGTAATGTGAGTTAAGTAAACGAGAAGGCAATAAGAGAAAAATAAGACTCACACATCCGTTATGCAGAACCCTAAATTCGATTTAATGTCCTTGCTCAAAAGGGCAGCGATATTTTGAAGCTCCTTGTAGATTTCTTCGCTGTAAAAGGAGGGGGCGAAAGCGTTTTCGGCGCATTGAATCCTCGGGAGCAGAGTGAAAGAGAGGAGGAGGAAGAGAACAAGGGAGATGCGGGAATTAGCATGGTTGTTCCTCGTTTCCATAATTTGGAGGCGGCCACCAAATCAAGCACCATTTGAAGAAGAACGTGCCATGGGTTGCAGAAGGAAAAGAATTGTTGATGGAGAGAGAGAGAAAAGTTTCTTTCTTCATTCGTGGAGTCGGTGTGGAAGGAGAACGTGCCCTCGTTTTTGGAGGAAGAGATGGCCGAGAGAAATGGATGCCTAGATTCAAGGATTTGCATTGTTTCCTCTCAGCAGCTTGAGCAAGTGATTGAATTGTATCAATCCAACACTTGCCCTGCATCCTTAAGACACAAGGACAGGTGGTTTAAATTTCTTAAAATTGAACTATATTCTCTCATGATTAAATTTAATTTTACAATTAGATTAGATAGACTTTGGTTTGGTTTTTTTTTTTGAGTTTGGTTGGAGGGGAATGACAAAGAGGGGCGGGATTATTTTAAATGGAAATGATTTTTGGTCTCTGAGGCTCGAACAGTGTCTTCATATTTTGGGCATATGTATTTCTAGTAGTTGTGATGGTTCAAACTGATCACGAACCAGTGTGTTGATTGAATGTCTAGTTTTGTGAGGGTCTAGGTACTAGAAATGTATTTTAAATTCATTATGTTTGGTTCAATTATGATAAAGAGAGGAGAGGAATGAAGGGGTTTAAACCTGTTATAACTCAATTTTATCTCCCTCCAAAAGTGGAAGAATTGGAGGGAGAGTATTTCATTGGATAAAAATGTCTTTATTTAGTTTTAAAACTCTTTTTAAAGTAAGGGCAACTAATGTAAATTTGTTTTAAAATCTCTCCCCCCCCTCATGACCCAAACAAGAAAGGGGTTATTTAGCTTCACCTCCCCTCCCTTGCCCACTTCTTAACCAAATAAGGGCGTGACGTTATAACTTCTTATTGAGCCGCCGAGCTCGGACGAGCTCAACAAATGTTTCAATTTCTTACAAAGAAGATAAAATCCAAGTGATGGTCAACTTAAGAGCCCAACCCAATGTCCTTCACATAGCAAGAAATTCTTGGAAACTCAGTCTAAAGGGAAACCGTTACAGAGTGAACATTCCTAGGCCCAACCCACCAACCCGATCAACGCAACCCATAATCTAGAGAGTGATTGGGTCGGATAGTTCACGATTTGAGATCTTTAAGATCTCATTAACTCGAAAAGAAACCCTTGTTTTAGTGAGGTTCACCCTAGAATTAAGCGCTCCAGTGGCTATATAAATAAGTGAGATTTATCATTTTAAGGTATGCATAATTAACCTTATTCCTGATTGTCTCTTATCATATGAGACCTGAGTGTCAAAATGTCTTTGTAGGTACTCACCTCAACCTACATAACCATTTGCCAGAGACGAGAGAGTCAAAGGAGGAGAAACAACAGTCAATGTACTGGACAGAGTCGGGACAACTCGAGTATCTTCGTAGTTCTTCAACTATTATATTACTTCTGGCAATTTCTTCACCAATAATTTCATTTTCTTGCCTTCATAATTCTTTGACAATATGAAAGGTCTCTTCAACACCTTTCTTTGTCTTAGAAGCTTTAGATTGAAGCACATCTTCTTACTTCAAAACCTGTGACACATTGACTATTATAGTAACTTCTTCTTGCATCTTAAATTGTCCTAAAGCAATTTTTGTTGGAACTACTTATGTACTACCTCCGATCCTTAATATAAGAACCAAATAATTATTTCATGTCGCTTAAGAAATTTAGTTAATTACATTAAAGTTGTTCTAAAAATTTATCAATTTTCCAAAATTATCTATAAGTCATTTTCTTAATTTCTATGTATCATTAATGCTTGTTGTAATATCTCATATTTTTATCATTATAAAAAAATAAATAATTGTGTAGAAATAAAAAAAAATTATATGAATAACTTTAATAAACATAAAACATAACAGTAAGAAATAATAGCATAAAAGAATAAGATAAAATAAAATCATTTATTGATATTATATTTGAAAGATTGAATTGTATGTGGGAATGAATTTGGTACATACGAAATAACGTGTACAAAACTACAAATCTTTAATGTATGAACACATTTAAAAATGTAACTCTAAGAGCGAGTATCTAGGTTAAGTTCTATTTATTTATTTTAGGTGCTCTAACTAATAAACATCTAGCAACACAAACCCAAGGATATTATTTGGAAAAATATTCTTATTGTAAAATTTAATTTATGAGAATTTTAAGAAGATAAAACTATGATATTTTATGTAATCTATGTACCCAAAATACACACAGACTACAAGATTTATCCGAAGATACGAATCTTGCCTCTTTAGCCTTTCCTCTAGCCCTTGACTTTAGTGCACCAGCCTTCTATATTCATTGGCTAGATGATTGATCAGCCAATACATTCACATAGCCTTAAACTACTATTTGCTATTCAATTTAAACATGAAATTCTATACTTCCACTATTAATTACATGCCGAAGGATCACTTTGTCTGCATGATAATATTGAACCCAAACACCACAACATGTGCATGGATAGTTCTTCTCAGCCTATGGACCCATTCTCTTAAATTGAATGTCCCACGGCACGAAGAGCCACAAGATTGGTTGCCATAGGATTTCTTTGCATTATTACATGGAACAAGAACAAAATGCACTCACATCAATCACCAACGGTAACCATGTTGCAGGAGTTGTAGAGCCACAATGAAGGGCTGGAACTTCTCTATAAATAGACACCATTGAGGAGGAGAAAGGAACACCACCCAGCTTCTGTTTTCCCTTAAGTTTTTATTCTGCTGTATATGTGTTGCTGCATTTCCTCTTTCTCCTCCTAATGCTGCCACAACTCTCTTCCCTTTGGTCCTACAAAGATTTCTGCATGAGTAGCCCACCTATTTAAGCTGGAACCTCTTCCTTTTTCGAGCATGAAAACATCTCTTTGCTAGTAAACTTTCTTTTCCCCTAAACCAGAAACTGTCCTCATCAAAAACCATAAAAAAATGGGTGTATAAATACTTCCTTCCAACCACTTATCTCATAACCAACACCTCAAGCTTCCTGCCTACATTTAATACCCTTCAAGGACTAAGAAACCTTCTTTTTGTTCTCATTTCAGATCCTTCTTGACTTGGAAGCAAATTGGCAGCTAAATCAAAGCTATATACTGGCTAAAACTCGAAAACTGCTGCCACTTCGCCAAACAGCTCGAAAATCTCATTTTTTTTACATCAAAGAAGGTTAGTAGACTCCATATAAGTATAGTTTGGAACCTTAGAAATTATTCTTGATCTTCCCTAAAGCTTCATATTACAAGATACTAACATTTTTCCTTGAAACCCATAGGATTTAAAGCTTTTGGAACACTAGGAGGAGAAAGCAATTCACATACTGTATTTAGAGGTTCTCACTAACTGATTACAGCCCATATAATGTTCATTTTAAATCCAAACAAAAATTAAAATTACATGCTAACACATTTCACACATATTTCTATAGACTACGAACTCTAATCGAGACTTTCAGACGCATAATCACAGTTTCCAACTTCCATGAAATTTTCCGGTAAGAGGGGATAACCCGAGCTATAATGATAACATAGACACATCCAATTCTGATTACTGCTTGCTATACTTGATATTTATTTAATTAGATTGATTGGCTATTTGGTAATAAATTTTGTTTGGCACTAAATCCAACTGTGTATGCTGATTGAAATATACTGATGATAATTGTGTGAATATCATGAACTGTTATGAATTATGATCAAATTTTAAGTAATGAAGTCGAGGTAATTGTGCACGTTTCTACGGAAATGGTGCCGAACTTTCGAAAATAGGATAAAAGGGAAATATGAGCCGAAGAGATAATATTAAGAGCTCAAATATATATCGGAACATTGTAATTAATCCAATAATTTATTTTTGAAAAATAATATGTTTAGAACCCTAAATTTTAGGATTTAAAATATTATTTAGGAATCTAGGTTTTAATTAATTAGAAGATATATAAATTATAAGATTAATTACTAAATGTTACATCTCCAAGGATAGTGCTCAAAAGTACCAACTTAATCCTCGATGTCTGACATGTGGTTAGAGAGAACTTGAAAACGGTTTGAATAAGGGGGAGATGTTTGAAGTCTCACAGGGTAGGAATAAGGACTAGGGAAGTACACCTTTCTCAATCCAGATAGTTGTGGACAACTTATATATCCCATTGGTGGTTAGTTGAGAAATATGAGGGGTGAACTGTCGCAGGTTGTCTGGGTGATGCGGCTCTCCAATACTATTTTCAAAGTAGGGGTAATTGGTGTTAATAATCCTTTTACTGTGCTTGAGACTTCCCGCTGTGAAAAATAGGCCCCATCATTTGTGATTAATTCAGAAGTAGACTAATATTTCAACCTGTATAACAAGGACCTAAATATTAGGGCCAAAAGGTTGGCATATGCACTTCATGCATTCTTTTATATATTATGATCGTCTAACTGTATGTGTAATTAAATATATATATATTGTTTGTGAGTGCTGTGTGATGTCTTGTATGTGTATAGTTTATTATTAAAGCTTTGGTGTCTCACCCCCAATTGTGGTAGATTTTTAGATATGAGAGTAATAAAATTTGGAGTTTTCATTCAGTGTGTATTTGTCCACTAGCTCTTGTTAGTTCATGTGGGAACTCACTGCTAGACTCGTGTGCTGCTAATACGGATCACTGTATTGAGACCTATTATTATTATCCTGGATTGTGTATGATGTCGTATGGTTATGGTTTCTTTAATAAAGCATAACATGATGTTTGATAATGTTCATATGCTATTCGTCTTTTTCGTTTATAACATTTTAAGGTAGTTATATATTTTATTTAAAAAAATAAGGAAACAAATATATATAAACAAGTATTTGGGAATAGTAGTGAATTAGGTGTTGTGAGAGTGGAAAGAGAGAAAATTCAATTAAATAAAAGTATTTTTATCAAAAAATAATTAATGCACTACAAACTTCAAGTTGATTTTTATAAAAAACATCAAGTTATACCTCCAATTCAATTCTTATATTAAGGACCGGAGGAAGTAGTTTTAGCTACATTTTTGTTTAGGATAAAAGTTAAGTAAATGTGCTACTCATACAATTAACTTTGTTCTTCAACCAAAATATAACACATAGAACTTTTTGAATAACCAATAAGGTATAGTGTAACTAGTAGATATATAGTTGGGTTCTTTAAATCTCTTGTGTAGATTTCGTTCTCTATGCATTGCGTATGGAGAAATATTTGTTGGGAAAAGCTTACCCACTTAATATGATTTCAAAATCTTCGAAAATTGTTCTCATAGTTGCCAGCAGTGGGATACTTTAGGAAACCAAAAAAGAAAATTTTCAATAAAAAATGCAATTAAAAGTCAAAACTTACGCCCGTTCAGGGTGGTCTTTGGTTTTATGTTTAGAAAACCAAAACTAGATTTCAGTTTTATAAATCCAGGTTTAGTTTTTCGTGGTTTTCAGTATTAAAAAAGTTGTTGTCAACTTTGTAAATTCATTACGTGGGTAGTGGTGGAGGGTGGCGGCGGCGGCGGCGGCGGTGACAGTGGCAATGGGGGCGGGTTATGGTGGTGGCGATGGCGGTGGTGGTAGAGATGACAGAGGGTTGTGGTGGCGGCAGTGGCAGAGGGATTTGGTGGCGGCGGCGGTGGCGATGGTGGAGGGTGGTGATGGAGGCAGAGGTGGCGACGATAAAGGATTGTGGTGGAGGTGGTCGTGGCGGTGCGACAGTAGTGGTGACAGTGAAGACGGTGGTGGAGGTTGGTGGTGGTGCCGACGCCGGAAGTTGGGGTGAGGATGGGGGTGAAGGTGGTGGTGGTGGTGGTGGGTGGTAGTTAGTTTTGGGTGATACATGTTATGAAAACTAAAAACCAAAATTTGCAAATCAAATTTTATGGTTTTACAAATAAGGCTAAAACCGTTTTAAAATTGGATAAAAAACCAGTTGAACATTATTTTCGCCGAACACATTCAAATTTACATTTGGAAACTAAAAATCAAAAACTGACAACCACCCCGAACGGGCCGTTAATTAATGATGTGCTCATGTATCATTTTTTTATCGAAGAACAATACAAACAAGATAAATGATATTGTATCCAATTCTTCTCTTTTGACTTATATGCCGAATCTTTGGGGAACTAATGCTTTCTTTGGCTATATAGTTGGGTTTCCAACGGGCGTGCCTTACGGATTGCTTGAAGTTTTATGAGCTGTGGAGCAATCCAAATCTTGGTGGTTCTTATTTTCATTTTATTGTTAGTGATTGCAGAACTATTATTCCTTTCTTTGATGTTGTTAATTTCTCTTTTGTTACGCGGGGAGACAATAAAGTTACCGATTCTCTTACCAAGTTGTCTTTCTCTACTTTTCATTTTATTCAGATTGAGGAAGCTCTTCCTTAAACTCTAACTGTTATTTAGCTCGATGCAGCGGCATCTGGGCCATTTATTTCTGCTTAATATGATATTATAATTCTTTAAGAAAAAACATTGCACTTTACTCTTAAATTAATTTACATTTATTTTTTAAAACGAATTTCAAAAGGTTGCTCAATTGATCTACCTTTCATAAGTACAGTTGTAATAAAGTACTTATTATAATCACCCACGTTTACTAAAAAAATCGCAGGTTAAGTCCAGGAAGATTCATAGGTTCTCTTGGATATAAATGTAATTAAACCCATATCTTTAACGTATGGAATATACGTGTTGTTAGTATATCTTTGTTTTCACGTTAAAACTAACACAAATGTGGTTTTAGATATCTAAAAGCATCAAGTTTAACCTGGATGGATTGAAGAAGTAGATTTTGAACACCTTAGCTTCACTTAACTAGGTTGAACTCAACACTTGAATGAGATTCCAAACCCGAAAAACTGTGATACTGAACAAATCCACTTGCATACTTACAAAACCAAAAATAATTGGTTGAGATACGAATAATGTTAAACACTAAACACTTTTGTAACAGTCAAAAACCGTATGTAATTTTATGACGATTTTTGAGCATAGTGTTTGATGTTTGACTCTATTTATTGCCACTAACTACTCCGTCAAATCCAAAATGAAAGAGAAAAGACAAGCCGGTGCCACCTTGACTTGCTGGATAATGACACATAAGAGCACAATAACAACAACAGCAGCATAAGCTGGCTGGCATTGTTTTCTCTCTTTTCTTCAACCTTTTATCATTACTTAGTCAAAGATACGTTCACACCACACCCAGTTTCGATTTTTAGCATTAATAATAATAAATCAATATTCACGGTTACAATTGTCAATTAAGGTATTTTGCTTGATTTGGCTTCCAATTTCAACAGCCGTGTGGGGACTTCTTCAATCTTCATCTTCTTCTCCGTGGAATTTCGACTCTTTCTTCTTCATTCTCCTCTTTTTGGACCCAATGGCTGCTTAAGTGGGGCTTCTCTTCTCAGAAGTCAGAACCCCCCTGCAGAAAAAAGGGAACTTTGTCATTTTGTTCAGCTCAGAGAACCTGAAGCTTTTCTTATCAAACTTCCTATTTGGATTAGAGGTGAGTTTCAATCTCAAGATACATGTTTTTTCTTCATATACAAATACGGCCTGCAATTGATTTTTGCTGGGTATATCCTCTTTTGTATTTGGAGCCATTTTTAACATTATTTCCCAAGACACGTGGTTTCTGTTGCTAATTCTGTGATGTCATTTGTAGTTTAAAATTGAATTACTACGTACTAAAACAGAGCAAAGTTGCCTTGCTAGACTAGGATTTTCTCTCTGAAACGTATTAGATTTCATTAGGTTAACGAAATTTATGTTAGGGTTATCTGAAATTGGACCTGTTAGGAAGGGGAAGGAGGGGTTAGGCACCTATGGAGTGCAAAGCTCATATGGTAACTCAATGCAAATGGTTTTTTTTTTTCTTTCAAAGTTAGTCAATTATTTGGAGGGTCTTCATCATTTTTTAGCCTACAATCTTCAATTTCAATGCCATGTTTCTTTTCAATGAATTTATTAGGTTTCTAAATTTTACTTCAACTTTGTGAAGTTGCAGGCCTATTAGAGTCCGGTTGCGATGAAACTCAAGCGTTTTCTTCCGTTCTACTATGGAGAGAAGAAGGACGATCCTAAGGGTTTGCAATTGCCTTCATTATCGGGTCTGTCCAACAATTCTACTTATGCTGAGGGTGAGGTGAAAAGAACAGGTTCTGAGTCAAATTCTCTGGACGCGTCGGAGCATAGCACAGACTCCCTCAGGAGGAATGCATTTCCCAGTTTGTCCCAAAGACCCAGCAACCTGAGAGTATTTACAGTATCTGAACTGAAATCAGCCACAAAGAATTTCAGTCGCTCTGTTATGCTTGGGGAGGGTGGGTTCGGGTGTGTCTACAAGGGATTGATCAAGAGTGTAGATGATCCTCCCAGAAAAATTGAAGTTGCAGTTAAACAACTTGGCAGAAGAGGAATTCAGGTATTTTTTTTTTCCTTCTACGTTTTTCTTCCTTCATCAAGAGGTATGTTAATATGATAAGGCGTTGTCATGCTATGTATAGTTATCTATCTTAGTGAGTCTATGGTAAGCATGGTGTTATAATGCTTAGTAATTGAACAGTCACAGAAGTTGCTTCAAGTAGAGACCATAAGAAGTTAGTCTAATGGATGTTTATCTTCCCAAACTTCAATATTTAATTCTATTTGCTAATTTAACTCTATCCTAATTAGACTTTTGTTGTAAAGTAGGATGCTCTAGTTGTTACGATAAGAGTTTAGTTTACTTTTTAACATTAAGTACCTTACTTTTGGCTTATAGGGGCATGAGGAGTGTATGGGCCTCGCCCGTATGTACTTTTATCTCGTACTTTGCACTACACATTGTACTTCACTCTTAATCTACTATTATATATATCAAGGGGACTGTTACAGTTTCCCAATCTCTCTCTCTCTCATTTTAATTCTTTTCCATCTTTACATGGTATCAAGAGCCTTACTAGGCTTAGGTCAACCCCTTCTAAGTCAGCCCCTCCACACACAAAAAAACTCGGAAAAAAACCTTACCCGCCACTTCAGGGAAGGTCGACCTAGGCTATTTTGGGTCAAAAAAGGATTTTGGACGACTATATCTTGAAGAAATTGGCCGAATAATGAAATCGCCATTTTTCTGCGCATATGCTGTTCTTACTTCTGCATTTTTAATTAATCGCACGCCATCAATTATATTAAATGGTGTTGTTCTTTATTCGATCATTTTCCTTTCTTGTTGTTTGCTCCCCTTGCCCCCAAGAGTCTTTGGATGTATATGTTTTGTTCTTGATGTCAGGTCTCAGATGACTAAGTTGGAACCAAAGTCCTTGAAGTGTGTGTTCCTGGGCTACTCTCGCGACCTTTGTTTCTCCCCAGATTTTGGTCACTATCTTGTCTCTGCTTATGTTACATTCTTTCAGGGTCGCTTCTTCTTTGATGGGTCGTCATCCTATTAACCAATGTGTGAGTCAGGCGATAATTTCTTAACTTATACCATTACTTTCCCTACTCCATATACTCCTATTGGTAAACATTTCGAATTTTGTAAGAAAACATATAGTCAGCGGTAGAAAACATGTGGTCCTCGACTAGATAGTCAACCTCTACCTCCTCTCTGGTGTCTTCATACCCTACTGGTGGTGATCTAGACCTTCCCATAACCTTATTAAAGTTAAATGCACTTGCATTGACCCAATCTCTTCCTATGTCTCTTCAACTAATTTTTCATTTACCTCTAAATCCTTTATTGCTTTCATAGACTTTGTTTCTGTCCCCAAGTCTCTTTCAGAAGCCTTAACAAATGCTGGTTGGCAGCAAGCTATGGAGGAGGAAATGGTGTCTCTTAGCAAAACGTGACTTGGGATTTGGTCCATTTACCCAAGGGGAAGCAAGCTAATGGGTGTAAGTGGGTTTACACTACTAAAGTAAAATAAATTTGATAGTTTTGTGGCTCACTTGAAAGCTTGGATAGTTGCCAAGGGGCATGCAAAAACATATGGCTAAACTATCCTTTGTTCACATTCTTAATTCTCATGTTGCTACTAATCAATGGCCTTTGTTCTAGTTAGATGTGAAAAATTCCTTTCTACTTGGTGATTTACAAAATGTATACATGGAGCAACCACCCGAGTTTGTTGCTCAGGGGGAGTATGGAAAGGTGTGTCAACCAAAGAAGTCATTTTATTGCCTAAAGCAATCACCTAGGTCTTGGTTTCGAAGATTTAGTGATGTGTTTATGGAGTTTGGGCTGAGAAGAAGAGAGGGTAATTACACAGTGTTTTTTAAATAAACTAACAACGGCCGCATATTACTAGTTGTTTATGTTGATGATATTGTGATATCACTGAAGGAATTTGCAACTTGAAGACTTTCTTTCAGACCAAATTCCAAACCAAAGATCTTGGAATCCTTAAATACTTCTTGGGCATTGATGTGACATACTCGAAGAATGGGATCTTTATATTGCAAAGGAAGTATGTTCTGGACTTGCAAGTTGAGACTAGTCTTATGGGATCCAAACCATGTGAGATCCCTATAGAACCAAGAGTGAAACTTATTGCAGAGGGAGTTTCTTTTTCTAACCCACAAAAGTATAGAAGACTAGTGGGTAAGCTGAACTATTTAACGGTCACTAGGCCAAATATTGTTTCCCCAGTGAGTGTTGTAGGTTAGTTTGTGTCCTCCTCCCCGACGGACAAACATTGGGAACACTAATGCGCATTGTTAAGTATTTGAAGAAATCTCCAAGAAAAGATATTGTATACAGGGATCATGGACACGTGCGAGTAGAGGCCTTTTCGAACGTTGATTAGGCGGGATCCCCTATGGGTAGAAAATCCACCACATGCTATTGTGTATTTTTGGGAGGAAATTTGATATCATGAAATGCAGGAAGCAAAATGTGAAGGCACGGTCAACTGCAGTAGCTAGCTGATTACCAGTCTATGGCTCAAACTATGTGTGGACTTGTGTGGGTAGGAGATATCTTGGGCGGATGAGAGTTGAGAGCACATCTCTGATGAAAATATGGTGTGATAACCAGGCTGTCATACATATCTCATTAAATCTTATCTTTCAGGAAAGTGCTAAACATATTAAGGTGAATTGTCACTTCATTCGGGAGAAGCATAAACGGAACCTTATATTTACTTCTTACGTTAGGACAAGTGACCAGCTTGCTGATGTGTTTACAAAGGCTTTGAGTGGGGTGCGTAATGGTTTGATTTGTAACAAGTTGGGCATGATCAATATCTATGTTCCGGCTTGAAGGGAAGTGTTAAGAGTTATGGCTATGAGTTGGACGTAGATTATTGATAGTGTATGGGCCTGAACCATATTTACTTGTATCTTGTACTTTGTACTACACATGGTACTTCACTCTTAAACTAATATTATATATATTAGCGAGACTACACCTAGTAGGCATCCCATTACAGTTTCCAATCTCTTTCTCTACTTTTAATTATTTTCTATCTTTACAACTTAACATTAAAATGTGTGTGTTACTTTTGGCTTACAGGGACATAAGGAATGGGTAACTGAAGTGAATGTTCTGGGTATTGTTGAGCATCCCAATCTTGTGAAACTAGTTGGTTACTGTGCTGATGATGATGAAAGAGGAATCCAGCGGCTTCTGATTTATGAATATATGCCCAACAGAAGTGTGGAACACCACTTATCCCCACGGTCAGAAACTGCTCTCCCATGGAGTAGGAGATTGAGAATAGCCCAAGATGCAGCTCGTGGCTTAACATACCTGCATGAGGAAATGGATTTTCAGGTATAGGCATATAGAATAACTTTCCCATTCAAGTAAAAAAATAAAAATAAACTTGTTGTGCAGCTTGTTACTGCAGTGCTAACTATGTGTGGAATATTTAGATAATTTTCAGAGATTTCAAATCTTCAAATATTCTGCTGGATGAGCACTGGAATGCAAAGTTGTCGGACTTCGGTTTAGCAAGATTGGGACCATCTGACGGGTTAACTCATGTCTCAACAGCGGTATGGCTGTGTTTATTGATCTCTGATTTCACATATTAATCCACTGTTGCATTATGCAGAGATGATATAAGCAAGACGAATTTGATATAAGAATAGTGACCTGAATCTAAAGGCCTCAGTAAAGCCAGAGAATGATTTTATGGGGCTAATATTTAATAGTCATGTCATTATCTGAATCATGATCTAGTACTGGAAATCATAAGGCCTCTTATGATTTTTTTTTATATCCATCTTTCTAAGGTTAACAAATATGTTAAAACATGAATTCATTTATTTTTTTGGTAGATTGTGAAATTAAAAGACAAAACAAACAGCAAAACAAAAACAAAGAGAATGGGTTAGCCATTCTCCAACCAGCGGTGAATCTCCCTTGGAGGAGAATTCCACGTCGTTATCCCAGCCCTGTCACGAATTCATTTATTGTGCTTAAAGAAATTAGTCTAAGTTTAATGTTATTTTAACTTAGGCATTGATGATTAAAATTACCCCTTCATAAGTAAAGCGTACATCATGCTACCCAAACACAGTAGCCAGTAATTTATAGCTGAGGTCTTTGAATCAACATGCAATTTATGTTCATATGACTGGTATGTTCATCAGGTTGTAGGAACAATGGGGTATGCAGCTCCTGAATACATTCAAACTGGGCGTCTCACGTCAAAGATTGATGTATGGAGCTATGGTGTTTTCCTTTATGAACTCATTACTGGCAGGCGCCCTCTAGATCGAAATCGGCCCAAGGGCGAGCAGAAGCTGTTGGACTGGATAAGGCCATACCTTTCAGATGGGAAGAAATTTCAAATAATTTTGGATCCAAGACTTGAGAGGAAACACATCTTCAAGTCAGCCCAAAGACTCGCCGTGATAGCTAACCGGTGCTTGGTCAGAAACCCGAAGAATCGACCTAAGATGAGTGAAGTATTAGAAATGGTGGATCAGGTTGTGGAGTCTTCAGTGAGTGCTAATCAACAGCCACCATTGAAGTGTGTTGCCTCAGCAGAAGCTTCTCAGGACACTGACATAAAGAACAAGAAAAGGTTCATAGATCCAAAACCAGCTTGTAATTGGTTTAGGATGTGGAGACCAAAGCTTTTGAGAACATTTTGATTACTGTAGCTTTAAATGTATCAACTACCAAGGCTACTAATTACAGGTAAAGTTTCTTTATAACAAGAAATAATCATCTATAACTGCCTTGTACACAGCAAAGAGCTCATGTTAATGCTATGTCGTCATAAGAAAAACTCTAACCTATTCACCTCTGCACATAATGTTAAGGGAGATGAATGAATTCAGACTATCTGCGGCATCGTTGTCATTTGATTATAAAAATCAATGGTCTATAATTGTGCAGAGGGAGCTGTAGAGAAAGTAGTCTAGACACATACATTAAAGAGTTGCTACTTATAATAATCCTTAATGTAATAACATTGACATAAAGTTAAAAGTACAGACCTATATTGCCACTATTGTACCAAAACATGGCGACTATATTGGTTCCTAGATGAGATTCAAACCCAGCATGGGTTGCGGTGAGCCCTCTGATCATCTAGGTCAAACGTCATTCCTGCAGGCAAGGGAATGGTACATCTAGGCCTTGTCACATGCTCTGTCTCTCCTCGAGTGTGGTGTTAGGTCCTCTTGGAGTTAGTCGTTGACCTCTATAGATGTCGGTCTACATGCTTGTTAAGCCAATATTTGGTGTTGATGGGATATTGGTCGATAGGTGAAAGTCAAATCATCGGGCCGGGGTGCGCTCTTAAGTCGTCTAACCCAACGATGATGGGTTTAGTCGTACATCTAAGTCATCCTCTGTTGATTGTAAACTTGGTCAAGGTACATGGTGTGTTAAACCATATACCGGAAGACAATATTTCATTAATTTACTGATTGACATGATTTAAAGTTATAAATTTTATTATTCTAGTCATAATACGAGAATAACTTGAAACAAGAAATACTAAGTTCATTCGAATGGTGAAACCAAACGTGAAAATTAGAGATGTTAAAGTGCATCTTCTTTAATCTGTTCTTGTAAAATGCTCCCTCTAATTGTTAATCTGCATAACAATAAAAAATAAGTAGCAAATAAATAAACCCATAACTACAATGCTACTCTATTTCAACTTGTTTACATTACACTGCTCATTTGAATTTACACGCATGTATACAGTCGTCACTTTTGGCACATATGTGTATAATTTTCAACATCTGACGCTGAAGAGCACACGCATTTTTATTTTTTTTATTTCATGAAAGGAGGCCTTTTTCCTTTGAATGATTGAGGGGTTGAAATTTTGGCAAAATTTTATAATGTTAATAGAGGAGTGCTGGAGTTTAGGAATACATTTGATTGATTGGGACAAGGATAAGATATGCAGCACGATCAAAAATTCTTTACCACACAACTGTAGTTATAGAAATCAAACTCTGAAATGAGATCAAAAGAAATACTAACTAACAAATCTTAGAAATTGATGAGGGATGAGTGAGTACTTTGAGGATCCCCACCGATAGCATGACCGTATGATATTATTATTTTTAAGACATGTATCTACAATTACATTGGAACCAGACATCTCTGGTTGTGATAGCTCTTCAGTGTGAGTTTTTTCCCATCCACTATATTTGAGCTGTGATTGTACGTAAAGAGAATCAAACATGTATTATTTAAATTAACCATTTATTAGTATCTGTCTAGTAGTGAAGGTGGCGTGTTTTTTTTTCTTAATTTGTTTGTATCTTTTTATTTTTCACCAATGTACAGTTGGATGTATCTACGGTGAGAAGTTCTACAAATCATTTTCTTTACGGAAAAGCCTTCTGTAATCTGGAGTGATAAATAAACCGCCGCTTTGCATGGTTCACAATCATCATCATGTATTAACTATGTGGCTACTTGGGTATTCGTAAAATCAAACCGATAATCTTGATCTTAATCTTTCAGATGCATGACCCGAGTTTTAAAAAATGAACTTGATTGATTGACATAAAACGAATATGGCACTACCGGACAAAAAAAACCTGAATATGCTACCCGCCAATGCGGACACATTATTAAATATAAAGATTCCCCTTCAATTAAAAATGGAAATACGTGCTCAATACGCGTGCGTGTGTGACCTAAGACAATTATAAAACAACCAATTGAAAGACTTTGCTGCATAATTGATAATACTATAAGTTAGACTAACAAACACAATGGGAGATAGTTAACTCCTTAAATATTTAGTCTATAATTTAATTTCTGAGTGGTATTTGTGAAAAATAATTTGTTGGAAGAAATATTGTTTTGGGAGTTACCTTCCCGGCACCCGTCAGGGCTCTCTGCCGAGAGGAAACAGTCCCTGACGAATCCTAACCGGTCAAAGAAGCATACGCACCCTCTCAACCCTACGACGAAAGGCCGAGAGACCTTAACACGTACATCGCCCACAAATGCTCGCGTATGTCAAATCAACAATCCCCTCACTAGCCTACCCTCGTAGGTGTGATGCCCTGGGATCTGTAGTGGCTTCCCGAGGAATCCTCCACCGTCTAATCCCCTGAGCGCGGTAGAAGATCCAGTGGTCCAAGGAAAGAAATGAGCAATGTCATCATTACTAGCCCTTAAGGGTTGTGCCACCCCCAACCTCTATAAAAGGAGGATTCATCAAGCCATAAGGTACACACTTCTAATCCCTAACATACTACTTACCTCTCTCACTCCGACCTCTCACTTTGGCATCGAAGTGTCTTCGCAGGGACCCTCCCGAGCACGAAGACGACGACCAACTTCCACCCTCCAGGAGGACCCGACTCTCAGAAGGAACCCAACACCCTCTCTACCGCCCCACGTCCCTTCAACCACCGCTTGTGGTGGTCCGAGAAGGCTTAGCTTGTTCATTTGGCGCTGTCTGTGGGGACGTTAAATCTCATCCTCCACCACCATGGCAAAAGCCAAAGCCTCCAAGCAGCAGAACTCCAAAAGGCAACCAACCCCGGAAGGACATGTAGAAATTTTAGACGAAGAAGGATGCTCCCTCTGTTCCCAAGCTCGAACCATTGCGGAGCGGGAGGGCTGTCGTCCGAACAACTAGGGCGGCTAGCCAGGCCTAGTAAGCGGCGAGTCGGTCCCAACGAACCATCGGCGCAACAAGACAGGACCCTCTGCGTTCACCAACTCCACCAGCCTTGTTAATCCCCCAGGAGGCAGCTAGGCTGACACTAGAGCAGCTCAACCAGCGGGTGATATCCATGTAGCAGAGGCGCGAGCAAGACAGGCAAAACGCTCGATCCTATGGCGCGGAGTCCCTCACCCTGATCCAAGAAATGCAGAACCACATTCGCCAACTCGAGCAGGAGTGCGACCAGCTCAAGTTAGAGAGGATCCTAGCCCAGGCAGAGGCCAGTTAAAGCAACGACCGAGCACCATCACTTACGATGAGGGTTGAGTACAAATCCTCGAGTAGAGGAACGAACCGTTGGTTCATGATCATGCGGGGCAGCCTGCACCACCCCCTATCGCCCTGGCCGCCACTTCTATACACCACTAGCCCCGGCAATCATCCAACGATTGTGGCCCTGAGGTTTCGTCCGACCACAGTTCGCTCAGCCTTACGTAGGAATCACAGACCCCCAAGTCCACCTCAATTAATTGTACGTGCAAATAAGAAAACAGTCTATTATATTGCCAAAATACCAAATTAACTAAAACATGGTCTACATGAGACTATAAACACCAAATTACCAAATAAACTATATATAACATGCATATGGATCACCACCCAGGAAAAACATAATTAACTAATTAAAACATGGTCTATAGGAAACTATCAATGCCAAAATAGTTCGGCAGTCCATTAATTCTAAAAGAAATAAAATTCAGCAGTAGATCACAGTAGTTGCATCATAACGTCTTCAACTGAACTTAGTGTTCCTGCTTGTGCTCCCAACTTCTTCTGATACATCGCCTTCAATGTACCTTCGAGCCCGGAATGCTGCTAAGCATGTGTAATATGCTGCTAAGCCATTCCTTATGTACATAATATACTGCTAAGTCATTCCAAACAGTTACTGGCATTATATTTCTAAAAAATATAACAATGAATAAAAAGAGAAGGAGATTATTAGGAATTAACAAGATCAGTCATATAATAACTAGAAGAAAAATTATATTCACTGAAGAAAAATTGTACAGCCAAATTTAACAATCATAGAACCAAATTTAAAAAAAGGTACAACATGTACTGCTTGGATGAATTAAAAATCATGGTACAGGATTGGAGCCTACCGATTCCATATAATCATCAGAGGAGTCATCTGAAGAAGAGTCATCCGAGTCTTCGGAGGGTTCGTCCAATAGTGGCTCACCAATGTCAATACCCCTTGAATGGAGGAATTCTACTCCGATCACCTGACAAGCCACCTCCTGTAAAGGGTTCCAAGCCAGTAATGGCAACCTATTTGGACCCACAAGGAGTTTTGTTACGAGGAAACCATAGGGAATGACTTTCTTGTTGTCAACCAGAGCAGAAACAAGGTGATTGTAGACGATGTCTACAACATTAAAACGCTCATTAGTCACAATCATGTACATTACATACATATCGTGGTCAAGCATGTTTTCCAAACGATCAACTCTTGGACACAACACTTTAGTGACCAATTGATGTAGAACTCTGGAACGGTGGTTGAGGGATGAGTAGAGACGGCGCTCATAAGCAGATGGGTTTTCCATCATATAGATGCTTTCATCTATATGTTGTTCATCGCATTCTACTTTCCAAAATTCAGTGTATGTGTCTCCTTCGTCCTCACTATTGAGGAGCTCAACAATTTTCCCTCTAGTTAGGGAGAACTCATGACCCACCACTGTTGCAATGAAGCCTCTGTGGTGAGTAAATGTTCAGAAACGTGTGTTACGCTGAAAATTGATGCTGAGAATAAATTTACGGTAAAAGGAAGGCAAATTTCAAAACCGTTTGCCATTTCTGTTTTTAATGAAGATTAATGAACACAGAAAAAGAAGGATGTAGGGAAGATGATGGAGTGATGGATGGAGAACTGAGAAATACTTCTGGAATTTATAAGCAAACGAGGAAAGTGAAACGGGATGAAGAAAAGTAACCGCCATGACCGTTCAGAAGTACAGAGTAAAGAGGATGTATTGAGAAATGTGCAACTCGTATGGGAAGGAGAACCAGCGTGATTGTTTAGAAGAAGGAAGCCGTGCATGCTGGAGAAACCGCACTACGAAGCATTTATGAAGAGACAATGAAGTGGGTGGAAAGACAAGCATTTACGACGGAAACGGCGCACACTTCTTGTGCTATTGGAAAACAAAACCCTAGTACTGAACAACAACAACAATATTCAAAACAAAACCCTAGAAATAGAAGCAGATCAAGAGGACTCACCAGTGAGGTAGAGAAGAGCGGCCAACCGGAGAAGACGGGAACGGCGATGCACGAAGGCGGAGACGAGCTTGGTGCCGACGAGCATGAAAAGAAGCGGCGGTGCCATTGCGGAGAGAACGAGGGCCGGTGATGAGGTGCAGCGACCAGGAACAACGGTCATAAGGTGCAGCGACCAGGAACAACGGTCATAAGGTGCAATAGAGAAAGGGTTCACAAATGGGTTTTCGATCTGCAAACTAGGGTTTGCTAGTTAAAAAATGTTAAGTTTTTAATAATAAAATAATATATTACCACGGTTAAGGTATAAACCGTGGTAATAGTCTTTTTTAATTAAAATAATAATAAAAACTATATCAGTTACCACAGTTGACAAGGAACCGGGGTAACTGAGGACCTCAGTTACCGCGGTTCGACACGGAACCGTGGTAACAGAGCTCCGGGCACCATTTTACCACGGTCCGACACGGAACCGTGGTAACATGTGTGTGGTAAAAAGGTAATTCGGTAGTAGTGTTTCTCAGAGCCCAGGTGTCTCCACCACTCTTCGCATCGACACCCTGAAGAGCATTTATCTTCTTCCTCTGATTCGAGTCGTCGCTGTCCTTTGCCGCTTCGCCGCATCTCTGCCATATGCATCGTCTTCCTCTTGATTCGCCGTCGTTTGGGTGGTGAACCCTAGCAGAGGGGATTCTCATCGCATCGTTTTATATTTTATTAAATTTCCTTTTCAACTAATTTTAAAAGTAGGGGATTTAAATCACTTAAGGAATCAAAAATATTATTAAGCCTTTGTATTAATATTGAATTTCATACTCCTCTATTATTGAACTAATTTAATTATATATCCATTATTTAGATAAAAAATTGTATCGATGGATGAATAATAAAAACAATTAACCAAAATTGTACTTTATTGTAATCTTTTTTCTAAAATAAAAAAAGTTGGAGAGAAAATAAGTGTCACCTTTAACCGAGTTTAGCATGTTAGTTTATTGTGAAAAAATTATTTCCTCTATTTACCAGTACAATTTCCATTGGGGATCAAAGTTTCGTAAATTAAGTATTTTGTTAGACATAATGACACGGTAATAAAAATGATTTTTTCTTAAACTGAAAATGATTATTATTTTTTTTTAAACTAGTGAAGTGGGTAATACGCAGATTAGGTGATCATGTACCAACTAGTGAAGTGTACCATACGCAGATTAGGTGATCATGTACCAAAAAAAAGATCAGATGACCAAAATTCTTTTCTTTCTTAAGAAAATCTAAAACATGAGTTTACTAATTTATTTCCTTTTCAGAAGAGTGTTTATTTTTCTCTTCCAAACTTGTTATTTTAAACCATAGAAGCTACCGACAAAGTGTTGGTCTAGTGATAAATAAACTAAATTCTTATAAAAGTGAAAGTATGAGTTAGAACCCCGTAAAAATTATATATTAAATATGACTGTAATAGTTTCTCGAACGGTTTTATACACATTAAAGACAAAAAAGTTAAACAAGAGAAGCAATAAACTTTAAAAGGTGGGGCAAATGTGTTAACCTTTCTATAAATAAATCAATCACAAAAAATTGTTGTAGAGGAATTAAGATCCTCTATCCACTTATTTTTTACCACTTATTAAGCCGCGCACACTTCAATATGAATCAAAGGAGCAATATAATAGATTTGATAAAAGTTTGAAGTAGACTAAAACTTCTATTGATCAAGGAATTTTGCCTGGATACAAATGAGTATTAAGGGAAAATGACACTGTCAAGTAAAACATACATGTGCATAGTTGTTATTCATATACTGTTGTGTTTGACATAGGACAGAAAGAAGATGAGTAGAAAGAAAGATATAAAAAGAATGAGATGTTTTGTAGATTGTTTGGTATGATAGAAATAGATGTGAATGGACTCTCTTAATTTGTTTGGTTGAATAAAGAATATAAATAAAGAAAATTACTTTTACATAAAATGACATTTTTACCCAAAATATTTTAATATTTATAAATAAATAGTATAATGGTAGATGTATATGTTAGATTCAAACAAGTTAAAACGTTTATCATATTTTGAATGATAACAATTTTATTTCCTAAACTCCATGTATTATTATTTTCAGGAAATATCCCTATCGTCTATACGAAAGGAAAAATATCGTTTGCTCACTGTTAGAGAATATAATCATTTGAAGTTGAAGCATGAAAACAATCACAACATCGTCTGTGATTTGTAAAAGATCAACAACAGAGTGCATCGTCTGACCTTTGTCTAATATGGATCGTCTGCGCACTGGAACAAATAGATCGTCCGCCCAAACTAAGATTGTCGTCTGACCAGACATGTTGTCTGTGTCCTTGCCAGCTGTAATGCATGTTATCTTGTAATAATGGCAATCCCGAATTAGCCGGGATTCGACCTTATCTTATCTTAGGTTTATTATTTGTTTATTAGTAGTTTACGTTTCCAATGTTGTAGGTTACATTACCAATGTAACAGTTGACCTCGGGATATCCGGCACGGTCATTTACATTTCAGTCACGTCTGTTTATTTCCACTCTGTATACAGAGCTTGTAATAGTTATTACTCAGGATAGAAAATATATTTCAAACAATATTTCTTCGATTCTTCAAACCCTTCTTTTACCTTCCGCTGCTCGAGAACTTCATTTTTAAGTTCTTAACACTCACATTGTCAAATACCTATAAGAGCATGTCAAAGAAGAAGCATAGTTCAGTGAAGAAGCATCGTCTGAAGACATGAAAAACTATCGCCTGAAGTACAAGACAAGGAAAGCTTCGTCTAACGAAATGGACAAAATCGTCTGATCAATTAAGAATGCATCGTCTAATGAAAGGAGACAGCATCGTCCAAAGCCTAGCAGAAGCAGCACTGTCTACAACTGGCATATTCCACTCATCGAGAAAACAGTACAGAATCACGTGACATTGTCAGAATGCATTAAAGGAAAAGCAAAATGCATTAAATGCAAAGCTTTCAACGGTCAACAACATTAAATGCCTTGTTCGGATATACAAGTAAAATGACGAAGCAAGTGCACTGTTTCATCTCTGCGTCTACATCAAGTACAACAAAAAGAAGAGATATTCAGAACTGTTGCAAGCTACATACTCTTCAAAACATCCATTCCAAGCTTTCAATGGTCAAACCCATTAATTGCTCAACAGAGATCCGTTGAGAAAAGGGAAGAAGAAGAAATCGCGACTCACTCTCAACAATCTTCAGCAATGATTATTCTGCATTGAAGAGATAAAAGGAAGATTGAAGCACTACACACAGAACTTGAAGAAGTGAAGTAAAGTGCAAAAGAACGAAAAACAGAGCATTGAACTGAATAGAGTAAAACTACTCTAAGCTCAGATTTTCAACTCGAATTCAAGTGTCAAATCTCATCGAGTGAAATCATCCAAGTGTGAGAAAACTCAAAGAGTCAAACACTCTCATTCCATTCACACAATACAGAGAACTGCATCGTCTACTCTTTGTTCTCGAAACTCAAGTATTTATTACTAAGTGTCATACTCACTTCCATATACTTAGAGTCTGAGTAAAGTCTTCCAAGTGTGAAAAATTCCCAGAGTCAAACACTATCAAGCTTTCACACAAAAAACAGAGAACTCATCGTCCAATCATCTCTGTTATCACTAACCTCAAGTATACACTTTAGAGTCATATCCTCTACCTAGAATACCTTGAGTTAGTCAAGCTTAATCTTTCTACCTCACTCTTTCTGAAGAGACTTTGTAGAAGAGAAAATTCTTGTAAAAGAATTACGAGAAGTCCCTGAGAATACTCTGGAGGAGTCCTGTGGGAATACTTAGGAGAAGTCCTTTGAATACTCTGGAGAAGTTCTGTGTCTAATACTTGTACTGTTCTGGGTTGAATAATGGAAAATCTTGGTGAAGCCAAGGACTGGACGTAGCCCTATCGTTCAGGGGGTGAACCAGGATAAATCTCTTGTGTGTTGTTTTTATTGCTTGCATCCTTTAAGCCTTGACTGCTTGCATCGTTTACGCTTTTATTGCTTGCATCATTTACTGCTTGCACCGTCTACACATTTACTTCTTGCATCTTTTACACAATTATTGGTTGCATCGTCTACACTAGCACACGTTTCACTTCTGCTACATGAACTGATTTATCCTATCGTTTACAAAAGTGTGTGTTGTTTATAGCTCTATTGTTGACACTCTAATTAATTTTTTTCCGCTGCCATCGTTTACGAAAAGCTTTTGTAAACTTATAATCTGTTTTGAAAGTCAAGTTTTATACGCACACAATTTAACCACCTTCTTATATTATTTCTTTATTTATTAGTATAAAATAGGAAAATGGATAAAAAATTCTCGAATATTTCATCTTTCTCTTCATTTTGAAGAGACAAATGAAGAGGCACAAGGAGTGATGGTCCTCGCCTCTTTTTTTTTCCCCTTCCTGTCTCTCTCCACTCTATCAAAGGAAGGTAATCACTTTCTCTCCCTTCTAACTCGTCTTCTCTATTTCTCTCTTTCCTAATTTTAGTCCTTTTTTTGGTACAAGTAGGGAAAACAAAACACAAGCTAACTCCAGAGAGGGGAAAACACATGAATGATCGACAAACAAAATAATGATCAGAGAGGGGAAAACACATGAATGATCGGCAAACAAAATAATGATCGGCAAACAAAATAGGCAAGATGCTTGGAGGAGCCTCATGATAAATATGAAAACCAAGCTCAAATATTCTAGCTTGGCTAAGAATCCTTTTGTTGCATTTCCTTCCCACGAGGTATGTTGAAAAATAACACTCCAAGAGTGCTGAAGCAATAAACGAATGATTTTTTTTACATAAGGAAATAAAACAAACAATAAAAAAACAACTAAGCTACCGCATCTTTGCACAAGAGCGGTTTCACAGAGGACAAAGGCTCCTTCCAAATACGCATTGAATACCGTAAGTGAGAAGCTGGTCTCGCCAACGCATCCGCCACCGCATTTCTATCACCCGAAACATAGGAGAATCGGACCGTCCAATCCCCAACCAACATAGCTCGAATAGAAGCAATAGTATCTCATTGCCAAAAGGTCCAGGTATCCCTGTTCTGACTCAGAAACTCCACGATATCCTTACAATTCATGTAGCAGACTATATCACGGAAACCCAAGTACCATACTAGCTTTAAACCGGATCGAAGCGCCAGAAGCTCCGCCAGTAAAGCACAACCAGTCCCATAAGAACAAGCAAAACCCAAAAGCCATCGACCGGTGGAGTCTCTCATTACACCGCCATCACCCATCTGATTTGACCCAGCAGTCCAACTGTCATCCGTATGAAGGTGGATCAAATTAGTATCCTTCACAAACATGAATTCTCGTCGGTTCGGCATAATCTTCCCCATCTCGCAAACTCATGACTCTAATTGTACTCTAACAAACAAATGTACATGAGTAATTTTTAAACAACATGACATAATTTAATTAATGGGAGAGATAATGCATCACTAAATGTTAGAAATTCCATGTTGAATAGACATGTGACTAAGAAAATCCTTATAAATTGTAGAACAACCATCATTTCTAAGCTAGCTTTTAAATAGGGTTAAGTCTCCTAAATTTTAAAATGGTATCAAAATCTATCTTATATATGTGTCACCTCATAAATGTTCAATCCTTTAAATTCGCCGCTCCATATATCTAACTTTAAGCATAAAAGAACATGGTAGAGTTAAACATCCCAAATTCTAATCGGAAATTTGAGGATTTCGTGAATGGGTCTAAATAAAAGTGTGTTGGTCTCGTGTGTTAAATACTCATAATAGATGAAGCCTACCCAAAAAGGAACTTTATACAGAATATGTTATTAATGACAAAAAAAAAAAAGGTGGAGTTTGTGACCATTCTGCACCAATCACAAACATTGGTTTTGATTCCTTCTTCACTCAGCAACCAATCTGAGCCGTCAACCTCACTGCCCCTCAAATCCAACCCCTGAATCAACGGCCATCGATGCAAAACCACTATAAGATACCGACCATGCCCAAAAGCTTTGATCTTCGTTGATTAAATCGTGATGAGTGGGAGTTTCGTGATTTTGATTCTTGCGAATTTTCGGGATTAAACAATGGCGTTACAAAAATGCCGCCCAGTGCTTCAAAACGTGAAACAGTGAAGAAGAAGAAAGAAAGGTGTTCGACCTTTAACGCCGTGGTGGCAAACTGTATATATAAACGCGTGAAGTGCGCCTTTTCTCTCCCCCTATTTTCTTAGCGTGTGTAAAACTACTCAATGCAATCAACTTTCTCTGTTGCATTCGTACCTCCAATATATAAACGCTGATTTCTGAAGCCCTTTGCTGTTGTGGTGAATTGAGTTGGCGCTGAATCCAAGGTGGGGATTCTCAAATTTTGATATTTTGCTTAGTCAATTGATTTTGCTGTTCAATTTATAGTTTCTTTTTTGTGCTATTGTATTGGATCATTTGGTTTTTGGTACCTGTACACCAAGTTGGAGCCTTTTCTCTTGGAACGTATCTGGGTTTGTTTTGGATTGGTCAAGTTATGATCTACTGATTTGGGTTCATTAATATATTTGTGATTAAAAAAATTGGGATGCTCTGGATTTCAATTATGGTTCGACTCTCTGACACAACCCTATTTACGGTGTCTCACACACGCAAGTTGTGTGAATTAGAGTCATAGGCATAGCCATGAACTAGTTTGTGCATGTTTTCTTTTTAATAGATGGGACTGGAGTAACTTTACGAGGATCAAGGTAATGACCAGCCCAGATTAGTTGTGATTTGCCTTTGGGCGTTGTATTAGGGAGACTATGGAGGGTAACAATTGTCTTTTATTTTTTTATGGGTATAAACCCGTTCGGGAATCGGGAAACGGTGTGTGTCATCCCGGGGTTTGAAGTTGTGTCATCACCGTTACAGAGATCTAGTTATGCTACCATTAGACCAACGCCTTGTTGGTGGAGGGTAACAGTTGTTTGATCTTAAGAGTATAAATGAAGTCTTGATGGTTCCTCCTTGTGTGTTTTACCCAATCCTACTTTTGAGAGGGAGACTTGTCCAATGATAAGGTTGCTGCCTCATTTTTGTAAGATCACAACATGTCTCCTACATCCTTTGTGTGTGAGACTAATGTCCACTTGGCCTTGACTTTGACCTGGCCAGAAGATGGCTGTGGAGGGTTGCAATCTCCTGCAAGGAGGTAAAATTTGGCAGCCATTGGGCTTGGTCATGGAAACTGTCTTCTGCCTGTGTGCATATGATATCCTCAATTACTCCCCAAACCCTACAATAATCGAGCCTTGTGTGCTGCTTCACCCTTTTTTATATTTTAATTTGTTCTATGGAAAGGAAAACCAAAATATCATTTTCTTGATTACAGGTAAAGCTCCAATCTCTTAGTTTAGAGCTTATTTTGACAGGTTGATTCTTGCTGGTGTGGACTCATTTCAAAGAACACTTTCAGATTACTGTTCACGATTAATACTTAAAGATGGTTTTATATGAGCACCCAGATGTTGTTCAGTGGGGTATTAATCTTTTTGATGGTCACCCCAGTTATAGTCCAGAATACTATGATGATACAATTCAACAAGATACCGGTGATGTCTACAATGGACACTACTTCCATAGCCATTATGATCCTGAATGTAACCAAGTAGAGAATGATGAGATCATTGCACGGACTCTTCAAGAAGAGTTTTCACAGCTAGATATTGCTGAGGGTTCTAGATATTCACAGGCAGATGAAGAACAGTTCCATGCTTCCGAGCCTGCATATGATTGGCATAACACATCGATGATGAACTATTGTTCTGGAGGTATCAGAAAATGCACAAAGCTTCTTTGTGCTAGTTTGTAATAGTAATTTATATTTTTGCTAAATTTGGTTACTTCAATCAGAATGTTACACATGCAGGTCATGGTTATGCCCATGAAGGAGCTGATGACATAGAACCTTCTAGTTCATGTTGCAGTCCTTCTGAAGTGGGGGAATACTCATTGGAGCTTATTGACAATTATCCACTTGATGATGAAATAGGGAGGAGGTTGAGTCAGATGATTCCAATTCCTGTATGTTTAGCCCCTTGATTTAGTTATTGTATCAATAAATATATAAACCTAGCACCTTTTAGTGGTCATTTATGTACTGAACAGTTTATTCACTATGTTTTATTTTTGTCAACTTAGTAATAATCATCTTTATGAACTATGTTCTCAACTTGCATTATTTGATATTAGAGTAAGTCATTATTGTTTCTAAATTTTAATGTGGATTCCCGAAACATTTATTGCTACAGTTCGCCAGTCTTCATACACAATGATGGATGACGCAGCTTCAGTTTTCAATCTTCCACTCTGATACACTGGTCATTTTGTGGGGTAGAGGGTGGAAACAGAAAGATACTAAGGGCTAGTTTGATTCACTTTTCAGTTTTCTTAATTTAAAAGTTGTTTTCAGAAACTATTTTTACAATCTGTTTTTGCAGAAAATGAAAAGAAAGAAACGGTTTGAGCATATGTTTTTCAAAGCTGAAAAAACTGTTATTTGAAGACTAAAAATGGAAACAGAAAACATCTCTGAGATGTTTTGGTTCAGTTTCTAAAAATTGTTCATACCAAACAAGTTTTTTTTCTTTTCTTGTTTTTAAAATTGAAAACAGTTTTGAAAAAGAGTAATCAAACAGACCTTAAGAATTTTTTTATTTTTTATTCCTGTACAGTGCTTTTTCTGAGCACTAAGTCTTACAATTTTTATATGTTGTTATTTTTTGTTATGATGGGCTTTATCTCCTTATTTTCATCCTATAGCCCTTTACATGACATGATTTTAGAAAGTTCATTTCTCTTGATCACTTGTATATGACCAGCTTAAAAATTGTTTTTTTTTGCCCTCTTGTGTAGCATGTTCCAAAAATTAATGGAGAAATTCCTTCACTTGATGAAGCAACTTCAGATCATCAAAGGCTTCTGGATAGGTACTAGTCATAAGCATTATTCCTCCTTCTTTAAAACCTATTAAAAGCACTGTCATGATGTGTGAATTGTTGCGCAACAATTTAATAATTGCCATTACAGTGAAACTATCGTCAATTTGGCATAAGTAGGCATAGCTGCGTGAGTTCATTTGGAATTTGGAAAGTTTAGGCTGGTTCACAGAATTATTTATTTTGTGTACATTTTCTTTTAAGATTGATACTCTTCATGCCAAATTAAGCCACTCATATTTTTAAACAGATTGCAGTTATATGACTTTGTGGAGCATACAGTGCAAGGTGATGGTAATTGTCAGGTTTGTTGCTTTGCTTTTAATATTCTCTTCTTTCAAATTTTTTGTTCACCCACATGTGCAGAGTAGCTCCCATATTTATAGTAAATATCAATTAAAATAATTCTTTTTTCTTTATTCCTCACCAGTTCCGTGCATTATCTGACCAATTGTATAACACACCTGATCACCACAAGTTTGTGAGACGAAAAGTTGTAAACCAGGTTTGTTGTCTAGTGGGTTAAAATAATTCTTCTTTCTTTATTCCTCACCAGTTCCGTGCTTGCTAAATTTAATATCTTCACCGCTTTATGTTGCACATCATTCTTGGATTCTGATTGTTGAATGGCTTTTTCAAACAGCTGAAGTCTCATCCAGACATTTATGATGGATATGTTCCCATGGAATATGGCGAATATTTGGAGAAGATGTCCAAGTAATACTTTGTACTCTTCACTCTATCTACCTACCTATATATACAATTTCTTACGAGCTAATCAATAGCTCCTTTTCCTTTCATTGTTGTTGAAACTAGGAGTGGTGAATGGGGTGATCATGTCACTCTTCAAGCAGCTGCAGATTCAGTATGACTTTTGCAACTTACTATTTCTCTTTAATAAAACTTTCTATTATTCATCCATTTTCCACGCGTATTTTTGTATTGTAGAACCTATTTCTTCGCATTAGAGCTTTATAGGAATATGTTGCACTGCCTGCTTTAAGTTTTTTAACCATCTTTCCCTTTTTAATTATGCCTGAGTCTCATTTTCATCCGCCATTCATTCTCTGCCTGCTTCTTTAGATGATATGCCATTGTCAAGTTTATGATAATATTTGAAACTGGTAGTAGCATAATAATTATATGCCTGTTTACCTATGCCTAACACCTCTGAATTTTTTGTTTTCCTTCTTTCTCCAGTATGGTGTGAGAATATTTGTGATGACTTCTTTCAAGGACACTTGTTGCATAGAGATTCTTCCTCATTTTGAGAAGCCAAAAGGAGGTAAGATTTTCTTAGTAGGGAGGTCTGAAGTCAGGATTTAGGCCCTGTTTGGAAGAGCTCATTTAAGTTTAACTTATAGCATAAGCGCTTATGCAAGTGTTTGGGAGAGCTTGTGTAAATAGCTTATGACCTACCTATAAGCTGTTTTGAGTACATTTTTCATAAGTTTCATATTAGTTTATGAATAAGAGCTTATGCTTACCTATAACTTATTTGCAACTAATTTCAATAAATTTCTCAAAGTAGCTTATGGATATGCGCTTATGCCATTAACACTTAATTAATTTGTTTACCCAAACGCACCCTTAGTGTCCCATGGATCCTTGGCAAATTTTTGTGGAAGTTGGTTTTACCTCTGCTTCATGTTCTAATTTTTCTTTTATCTTTTTTGTTCTCTTATTCTCTTTAAATATTTGTTTCCTTAGTTAACTCTATTCACATCTTATTGTTTCTTGAAATATTTGAACCTTGATCGCAAGTGGACACTCTTCTAAGCATTTAGACTTGCATGATGTGCTAATGAATGAAACTTTAACTTTAGTATCTGTTTCTATTTAATGGATTTCCATAGGTAGAAACCTGAAACCTAATTATGGAAATTGTTTTAATAAAATTCTATCTTTGTCCTATGATCTATTATGTAGATAGAGATGTGTGAATTTTAGGATCATTCATAGATTTGCCATTTTATGGGGCTATTGATTGCTTTAGGACGGTCTTTTATTGTTCATCATAAATCACTTGCATAATGTGTTTTTATTGCAGTGATTTTCCTCAGTTTTTGGGCAGAGGTGCATTACAACTCCATCTATCCTCAAGGAGGTATTTTTACAAACTTTTCATATATAGCTTGATTAAGTTTGAAACAAAGCTCAGCCATGGTTTGAATATTTTAGTTGAAAATTAACATCATTGGCAAATCAAGTTTCCCTGTGTAATGAGAGAAATTTCAACACTTTGACAAACACTTTCCAATACATATTTAGTCAATTGGCTCTTCTACCTCACTTGAGGGAAAAGTAAGTAGTTACTATCATTATTAGAACTTCAACAAGATTTAAATTATTTCATACCTTAGTATACATGGATTTAAATCCATTTTCTTCATAAATTTTTTGTCCGTCCTACTAAAAAATCAGAGCAAACTTGGGTTTCTGCCTGTTTTTCCGTTGGCTCCCTCCCCATACCTTAGTATACATGGATTTAGAATTCTTCTCGTTTGATTTTTTTATGGGCATTTGGTGGTTTATTCCTTCCTTCCTTCATTTATTATTTGCTAATTATAGGGTATGTGTTGGTTTACGATATGCATGTTACTCTTGTACCAGATATACCTTCAAACGAGTCAAGAAAGAAGAGAAGATGGTGGAATTTTGGGACCAAGCACTAAAGTGTTGCTAGCTAGCCTTAGAGAGCACCGATTTGAATGTAAGGATGGACCCAAATTTTGTGTGCCCCTGCATTTTGGACCATTGGATTCTGTCTCCAAATTCATCCAGGAGTAACCATACAAGCCAATAAGGATGATTTCCAACTCAGCAAGGATAACAACCCTCTGGGGGTGCTGGAGAATTGCTCTTAACTCTATATTCTCATCTCTTTTCTGATCATTTTACTATGATTAATTTGATTTTCCGTTGTATTAAATATAAAACTCGGTATGCTGAGCCAGCTACATCAAATCAAAGTTTATACATAAAGGTTAAAGTTTAATTTTTTGACGTTATGAAGGTTAAAGTTAATCACATAAATGGTTGATTTACTCTGGTTTGTTTTCATCTTGTTTCACTGGGTCATTTAAATACCATCTACGAAGGTTTGTTAGATTGAAACAAGGAGTAGTTATGGTCCACCAGCTTTTGTTCATATTAAAATTCTTTAAAAAATTAATCCTGTGATGTTTTTCCAGTAGTTATGCTCCACCATTTTCTGAATAGCAGGTTCAGAACAAAACAGCATCAGCAGAAAGGGAATACCAAACAAAACAGAACTAGTGGGCAAAATCATTCGTTCAGTTGTGTTTAAAATGAATAAGAAAATGGATTCTCTTCCCAATCATAACTGAATTCAATTAATTAATTACATCAGCTGAAACAACAATTAAAACTACTTTTGAGCAAAATCATTCATTCAGTTGAGCTTAACATGAATAAGAAAATGGTCTTTTCTTCTCAATTGATCAATGATGGGTCCAAATCCAAGTCTTGTACATATAGAATAGCCAAAACACAAGATTCCAAATATAAGTTGATATTTATAAACGGTCCTTCATATTCATAGGGTTCCTAATAATTTACATGTTTCTCTTCCGACCCACAAAGACAAAATCACATCGATTCTACGCAGAGAAACTAGCCTTATACTAAAATCACAGAAAAAAGAGATAGAGATCCTCAATGCTACCCTAACATTCATAAACACGTTTTCGTGTGCTTCGCAACACGATCACTGTTCGCTGAGAGCCTCCTCTTGCTGATTCTCCTCCGCCGTCGTCGGCTGCAGCAGCAGCGCCGTGAACGGCATGTGCCGGTAGCCGTTCGCCGCGGTGTAGTCCATCCCCGCCGGCTGGCACAGGTCGAGCCGGCAACTCGGCTGCACGCTGAACATTCCCTGGCCGGCGCTCACCGCGGAGACAGGCTGGACGGGGCAAGAGACGGAGGGCGCAGGAGAGGAGGAAGAGGGAGCCACGGTGGAGACGGGGGCTGCAGGGACAGTTCCGGTTCCCGTGACGGCGATGATGGAGGGCTCGGCCTGGCGCAGGAGCCACTCGATGGTCTCGCCGTCGGAGCGGTGGCCGAGCTCGCGGGTGAGCTGGAATATCCGGGCGGCGCAGAGGGGCGGCATGCGGACGCGGCGGCCGCGGCCGTTAACCTTGGTGTGGCGGTCCTTGGTGGAGCGAGTGGATAATGCGGTGGTGGAAGGTTTTCTTGTGACGGCGAGTTTCGCCCTCGGATCGGAGGCGGTGCCGGTGGTGGTGGTGGTGGTTTTAGAATCCGGGTGAGGAAAGGGGTGAATGACTAAGTCTGAAGTCATGTTAGGGTTGAGAATTTAGGGTTTTGAGTGAAAGTGAGAGAGAGAATCGGAAATTAAGTTTGATTGATTGTGATGAGTGATGACCCCACACACATACAGTGTAGCGAGGAGGGGATTATATAGTAGCGTGGAGTTGAGATCAGTGGGCCTATATGGTTAAGTTTTAATTTTTAAAATTAAAAAAAAGAATCTCTTTATTTATTAGTCAGAAAATGAGCATTTGACTAGTCACTTAATTTATTTAATTATATAGTATATTAGAAAAATTATTTTAAGTTTTTTAATTAATGATGATAATAATTAACTATATATGATTATTTATATTATTAATTTTTAATATTAAAAAATTTCATACATAGACTAAAATATTTAATATTAAAATTAGTTTAAATGTGATTATATCATTCCCAAGTTTAGGAAAATTTCAAGAATAATAAAATAAAAATTTTTTATATAAAAAATATATTAAATTAAATTTAGTCAATGACATAATGCTATTTGCAAATAAATATTTTAGAACTGATAATATAAAAAATATGTCTTATAATATTAAAATAGTGTATCTTTGAATTATTTAAGAAAATTTATTCTAATATATTCAATGATATAATATATATATATATATTAGTAAAATTGACTTTAAGAATAATAATAAAATGACTTAAATTGGAAAGATAATTAATATATTATGTATTATAAAATATTAAAAATTTAAATGTTACCAAAGATAATAAAAGTAATATATATTAATAAATTTTATTTGGTGATATTAAATAAATATTACTTGAGTTAAAAAATTTGATGATAAGTTGGTCAGAACAAGTATCTTGGCATTATTCTGTTAATCTAATTCTTATCTTTATGTGCTTTGATACTAAAATGCTCTTTATGCTTTGGTTATTCTTAATGAAATATTATTATTTGAATGAAGTTACTAATAATTTATTTGAGACTTAAATCCTATGATAAAAACTTATTAAAAGAGTTTTAATCATAAAAAAAAAGAGGAGATAACATGATATTTTCCCATGCTAAAGTGTAATATCTCTTAGTCAAGTGTTCTGAATTCTTTGTCAAATTCTGAAGATCAAACTCAAACTCAAACTCTCATGCTAAATACATCCGGAATTAGAATATGATGAAGTGCTGAAAAAGAAGAGCACATGCTGAAAAGTTGATCATGCTGAGCAATTTAGATAACGCCTTGAGTCAAAAGACAATGATCAATCCTTAAAGAAGCACTTAAAATCATCATTCTTATGATCAAGTCCTTGTCACTAGAAGACAAAATATTGACAATATTATAACCGTTGGACAAAAGGTAAGGAGATGACACAATTTTCAGTAGTTGTTAGAAGTTAGAACCATACACTTCCAAGCCGAATCGCTCCACCTTTTCATACAATCCTGCTAGAAGAAAAAACACATGCATTAACTTCTAAAGGATATGTATTAAATTCTTCCCTCCAAATTTAATATTTTCTGAGGAAGAGAGGATTCAAACGACTATATGAATCTTCGTGGGTATCTAAGTAGAAAGAAGACTGAGGAGCTAAGTTACGAATTTTCAAGTTTAGTTATTGTATATTATGTATAGCAATAAAAGCTCTCATTCTTTCATTTATTGCAATTTTATTCCTAATAATTAACTCCAAATCCTTTTAGGAATATTTGTAAAACTACTCAAAGCTAAGTTTCAAAAAGGATTTATCATTTATTGAGTTGCAAGCTTGAGATAGTTTAGAACTTGTAGAAATTTGTATCTACACCCTTCTATTACTTAGAAGATAGCTTGACCTTAAAAAGATAGCTTGGAGAGACTTTTGAAAGGACTACTTTGGTTAGCTTGAAGATGCGGAGTCAATACTTGTAACTTTACGAAGTTAGTGGAAAAACCCTTAAGAAGTAAAGGACTAGACGTAGCCCAAAGTTGTGGTGAACAAGTATAAACATCTTGTTTCATTGTTCTTTCCTTTATCTTTTTATTTGATTATACTAACTTAAAGCGAAGCCGATTTGAATTTATAAAACATGTTTTTAACTTATACTTTCATTTGCTTTCTGCTTTGCTTTCAAACCTATTGTGGAACTCAAACACTTAATAGCAAAAAATTTCAGTCGGATACAACCATACAATATGATTGATGAAATTTCATTATTTAGTGCTTGAGAGCCATTTGAACGTGTTTTCTTTTTAAAACATAGGCCAACATATAATTCTTCACTTGTCTGTCAACTGCCAAGCACATCCAAACCAGGAAAATGTGTTTCTTGATCTAAGTGTTCCCAATTAATATATCTATAGTTTGAAGAAGAATTCCAAAATGGGGTGCTTCGCGTATGCCAAAAGAAGAATTTAAATCAGCCACAATATAATCAATAATGCAGCATGTAAAGAGATAAGTTGATTGTACATACCATGTGATTCAGAATAAACTTCAAGTGGTAGTGTTGAAGAAATCAGAGATGCAGGGGAAGGATGTGCCATATGCGGTTCAAGATTAACGTTAATGTCACCTTCTACATTCGTGTCGAACGAATCCCCATCGGGAATGTCACCTTCATCGCGTTCATTCTTATCTTCTGAAAAAACGACATCAACATCTGCATCATGGTCATTCTGGTCATCATCATGATCATCCTAGTTAACTATGGGATCCACATTGCCATATCTGCTTCAGTAACTAACTGCTCGATACATCCATCACTTTCACTGCTCAAAGTCCGCATCTTCAACGGATACATTGGGACTGGTATTGATGAGCTACCAACATGGTCAACATCAACATACAACTCTAGCAATATCATCAAAGAATGATGCTTAAAGGCTTTGATCTTGCACCCACATCTTCGTCGTCACATACTTGAAGACCTGTAAATTTACTTGGATTATGTGAAAGTAAAAATCTACAAGTCACGCTAGAAATATACTTGGTTACGTCTAAAGATTTGACCTTTTCAAATTCTGTTTGTAACTCACTATAGTCTTGAGAAACAAAGAGAGCCAAAAGGACTATCAAAATTGATATTTTTTTGGTCGAAATTTCAACTTGCCATGATTTTCTTCTTCAAATTATTCATGCTCATGCCACGTTTTAGTTTCATGGACCTCTTCTCTTCAAGTGTCCTGCCATTTTAATACATAAAATCAACTAACTGTGAAAGAAATTATTTGAGAGGGTTCAAGAGAAGTGTAGGAGAGAGTGAGAGAACTAAGGGTTTGAGAAAAGTATCAGAGAAGTGTTATTTTTTGTTGTTGAGGATTCTAGTATTTAAAGGGTTAGAAGATACCTCATGTGAGGCGAGTTGGTTGCTATTTGCACAGAAGACACAAGCGACTTCAGTGTGCACATGTGTCCCCTCATATGAGGCGTTTTCCGTGTCAGTCAGGTCGAGGGGAAAACGTCTCAAACGAGGTGAGTTACGCTGAATGAGAGATGCCTTACATGAGACTTGTCTTTGTCATTCACAATGCAAAGGAAGATGCCTCATCTGAGTTCCACATAGCACGCCACACCAACATTCCCATGTGACCAAGACAACCCTCATCCGGGTTCCACACAGTATTTTTTTTTTTATTAAAATAAAATACCGATTTAGGTCAGATGAAATTAATGCATCTATATCCAAACTGGGCTTGGAGTGCCAATTTTATAAGGTGTGGCCCGTTTTGTTGGTGACCCAAACCCAAATGGATAATATCAAAGAGTACTTACTTCATCATTCGCGTTGTATATAAAGAAGAACAACCCAATCCTTTGTCGGGAAAATAAATAAATCAGAGGTCTGAAAGAGGCTACGTTGCTACGAAGTCTTCTGCTCTTAGCTTTATCCATATCTATCTCTGTATCTATCTAAATTTGCACTCTATCATGAGAAACAAACTTACACAAGCGCATCTTCTACAGAATGAACACACTGCTACAACCTGCTCCTACTACCTTAGTTTAGTGTAGTATGGTATCCTCCTCTTACTTCAACTATGGAATCTGCAAGGAGCATGCTTTGTCCGTCTCCACCGTTTCCTCCAAGAACTCACCATTGGAACACTCTTCCTTCATCTTCTTACACTTCTGGTACTGTTACTACAATTCAATTTCTATTTACTATGTACTTCCTACCATGAATCCACGTTCTGCATTCTGTTATGTTTTTTTAGATTTTTATGTATCTCTAGTGTCGGGTATTTGTTTGATTTATTGCTTAAACCAAAATTATTGTTAGTGTTATCTTTCCAGCACAAGATAACTTTGAATTAAGGATAGTAGAGGTACAAATAGAGTGAACCTCGGGCGGTCTTGTGTAAAATGTTGGTCACCGGGACTAACTTGACTAACGTTTTATATGACCACATGGATTAACTTGACCGACATTTTACACAATTAGGGAATACGGTCCTTCTTTTGGGGACTAACTTGGACGCTCACATTTTCAACGACGAAATTGAGCATTTACTCGATACAAATGGTATGGGTGGAAATGGAAAATCAGTAATGTATCAACATACATTGCTCATTTTCATTGTAATTGCAGATTGGAGTTGTTTTCTTTCACATATGAGTGACAAATTTTAATGTAGGGGATTTTGTTTTCTTTAAACCAGTTCAATATTTTGGTGTCTTAAAGAAATTAATTCCTTTTTCATTAATATGTGGATTTTCATTTACTCCTAGATTTAACAAAAAATTTCCTCTTTGATTTTAGTATTGTGTGATTCTGTCTATGTGTTTTCCCTGTTAGTCTGAGTTGAAATTATGTTATTATATGCCTTTGTTCATAAACCTGCAGTTTTGATGTTTCGCGAACAAGCTTCCCCTACAGTCACCTCCTGGTCTACTAGTTATTCAGCTCAGAATTTTCCCACCTCAGTTCTTTTACAAGAGCAGCGTGATGAGTGTAGGCCTCTTTTGCACGTTTCTAAGGAAGACAAGACATGCCAGGTTCAAATTTTATTGATATATGACTTTGTCGAGCTTAGGTTTCTTTAAATCCATATAATGAGATCCTTCATATTTTTTTGCACTATTTTGGGAAAATTGCACTGACAATCCCATGAAGTTTATCATTATTACACTTACGTCCTTTTAGATTTATCGTTATAACACTCAACATCCGTCTATTATTCTAAATGGTGTATGAAAGAGGGAAGGTCAGTGCATTTCGCAAAATAGAGGAGAGGTTAGTGTCCAATAATGATAAACCTCAAGGGAGCGATGTGCAATTTGCCCTATTTTTTACTTTGTTGTAGTCTTAATGAATTAAAACATTTGAGACCAACTTTTAGTTTTGTTACATGTGAAGTGCAATATTTTCTTACGTGGAATGTTTCTTAGGTTCTAATTTATAGATTTTTCCTACTTAATCACATAATACCATAATAGACACGCTATCAATTAATCTTCCTTTTGTTTAATAACAGGCAGTATTAAGGCAGATGGATATGCCCTTGGTTCATGAAGAGAATAACATTGGCAATGCTGATCATGTAGTGGATGATTTTAGGCAGCAGCTGCATCTCTGGCCTCACTTACAGAACTTGTAAGACAAATGAAATTGTTCTTCTGAGTCAATTTAATCAGTTAACCATTGTTAATTTGGAAGGGGAGCTTTGGCACAACGATAAAATGTTGTTGCCATGTGACTGAGGTCACAAGGTCAAGTCCTGGAAATAGCCTCTTGTGTAAAAAACAAGGTACGGTTGCATACAATAGACCAAGTGGTCAGACCTTCCCCGGACCCCACGCAAAGCGGGAGCTTTCGTGCACCGGGTTGCCCTTATTGATTGCAAATTGGAAATCTTGCCTGTCCTGAGTTATCTCCTTATAGGTGTATAAATGGTCTGTTGCAGATTAACTTCCTCACAAACAGGAGAATTTGATGCTTCTTCAACTCTACAGCATGTTACGGTTGCAGAGAGGCCTGCAGATGGCGTGCCATGTAGTGCAATTTCTCTTGGTAGGAAAGCTTTGTCTCCCTCAAAACATGAAGCCTCAGTTGCTGAAGATTTGAAATCGATTAAAGCTGATGAGGATGCTGATGATTCAATTCCTTTTGGGTTAGTTCTATCTTTTTCATTTTTCATGTTTATAGGTTATTTTCTTTGGAGTTAATTAATCTCAACTAAAATCTTCCCTTCCATCTGCCCTTTGCCAGTTTGGCTGACCCATCACCTCGAAGCAATAAAACTGTGAGGTCAACACGGCTTCTAGAGAGACGATCAAAACAAAGAAAAGTACCAACGTCAAAAGTTAAAGACAATGAAACTTACCTTGCAAGAAAGGATGATCCACAAGAAAGGATACATATGAAAAGGAAAATAAATGAAGCATTTAACCAAAACGATCCCCAGGGCTTGTTCTTGCGGAGTTCTGACAAAAAACTCTTGCCTATTGAAGAAGAGTCTCAGTTGATTGTTCAAATACAGGTATTATATTAGTTACCTTAAATTCCTTACTTTCTGAAATGAATGAGATGCTCTAATCTCTATTAATGTGGATGACATAATAGGACTTATTGAGATTGGAAGAGTTAAAGACCAGTCTTCGATCTCAGTTTGGAAGAGAACCAACTATGGCCGAATGGGCTGAGGGTGCAGGACTTAAATGTCGAGTGCTGCAGATGAAGCTTCGTTGTGGTAACAGAAGCAGAGAAAAGCTGATCAAAGGAAATTTACGCATGGTACTCCATGTTGCTAAAACTTACCAGGGGCGTGGCCTCAGCCTTCAGGACTTATTACAGGTAGTCTTTGAGAAATAAAGAACTTCCTTCCTCTTTAGCAAAGGCTGTCCCCATTTTTATTTCCTGGTCAGTTATACATTGTTCCTCAACATAGTAGAACCCATAAATAAATGTTTTTCTAGAGTTGGAATATAAATTGGGGAAAAGTGCTTTGCTTAAAGAGTTGTAATAATTGTCTTCACTCTTCTGTTTTGTCAATTACAATTACCAGCTATATCTTTTACATTTTTATTTCTGTTGCTCTTGCAGGAGGGAAGTATGGGTCTTTTGAAGAGTGTTAAAAAGTTTAAACCCCAAGTCGGTTGCCGATTTGGTAGTTATGCATACTGGTGGATAAAGCAAGCAATAAGGAAGGCCATATTTCATCATTCGAGGACAATCCGATTGCCGGTAAATTTAGTTGTTTAAATTTAAGCTTCACCACCCTTCTGAGGTGCCACTGCTCATGGATTTTATTTTTATCTAGTTGACTGGGAACCAAAATGATGTTATTATTGCATTAGTATATATTGTAGCATCTTTGCTATTAGCAAAGTGAGCATCAATTCTGTTTCTGTAACACAGAACCCATGTATTATCTCCAGGAGAAGGTATATACCCAGTTGGGCAAGATGCTGGAGGCAAAGAAATTGTACATTCAAGAGGGCAATCTTCGCCCAACCAAAGAAGAACTAGCTAGAAGATCAGGAATTGCAGTAGAAAAGATTGACAATTTGCTATTTGTTGCAAGAATTCCAATGTCCATGCAGCAAACTGTATGGGCTGACCAAAATACAACTTTCCAGGTAGCTAATTTGATTTCCCCCTTGATGTGTCAGCAATTTCTTAGATCTATTAAGGGAACAATGAAAAGGAATATCATCAATATTTAGAATGTTTGGAACAGCTGAATGTTTTTCAGCTTCTCACTTAGTTTGGTAAGTGTTTTGAAGGAGGGTTTTGCTTGTGCTGAAAACTGTAAAAACAAATTGGTCTAATTTTGATTGATAGCCACTGAAAGAACCTTGAGTTTATTTGATAGCCACAGATAAGAATTAAGTATTAACCATCATTTATTGATAATTGCAGGAGATTACTGCAGACACTGCAATCGAGGCCCCAGATACGAGCGTTTCCAAACAGCTTATGAGGCGGCATGTGCTGAATCTCCTAAGTACGTTACGCCCGAAAGAGAGGAGGATAATCAGGCTAAGATTTGGTTTTGAGGATGGAGAACAGAAATCTTTATCAGAAGTTGGAGAGATATTTGGTTTGTCTAAGGAAAGGGTCCGTCAGTTGGAGAACCGCGCGTTCTACAAGCTCAAGAAGTGCCTTGCAAGTCAAGGACTCGATGCTTATGCAGACTTGCTTGTATAGATCAGTGGAAGCAAGGTTATGGACATGGCTGAAAATCTGAGAGCTTTTTCTGCATACTTTTTTTCATGGGAGTACCTAAATCAAGCTTTTGAAGGCAAATTTAGCACTATACCACTGCAGTTGAGGACAAATCAGAGGGCCGAGTGGCTGGCGGAAAAAAACTGAAGTATTAAAAACGTGAGGCTTATACAAATGAGAACACTTGTAGGTGAGAATATTGATGATATTTACTACACAAAATAAATTGTTTTTACCTTAAATATATAGTATTTTTTTGTACGTTTAATATGAATTTGTGTTCTATTTTAATTGAATTTTGAATTCCGACCCCTACTTAATATGTGATGATTCCATCCTAGTACTTCTGTTCGCGGTTGATCCGGTTTTTTTTTTATCTGTCAGTTATTCATAGTTGTAGAAAATGAATTATAACTTTCCACATTTGAATTACACTAATGAAATATTCAATTTATCATTTATTTATAGCTAAAAATTAATAAAAAGGTATCACTACAACCATGTTGGTTGTTTTTATTGCCAAATACATGTAATCATCATAATACATTTGTGAAGATGTTTGTAATGGAAGGTGCTGCTCCTGCCCTGAAGATGTCTTCAACATAAGTTACTCTCCTCTATAAACCATTTGCAAGCTCAAGTCTAAAGCAAAAGAATAAAATAATATCATCAGAACTAATTCACATCTCAAGAAGACATCTGCATAGAAAGAATTAAAAGCAACAGGAAGAGAATATTCTAAATAATACTACTGGAAACAAAAGTAAAAAAACAGTAGATGTTCAGAGGTTAGCTGATAGAAGAGAACAATTTTCCAAGTTTAAATCCAGATGCATTGCAAATCATGATGTGAAAACTAGTGAAAACTGAAATTAGAACATGTAAACGAAGCAACATAAAAACATACCTTAAGAGAGATTTTGCGGCCACTCTGACACTATAGGTAAGTGATACAATATCATCAGTACAGTCAAGTACTTTTGCACGGGAATAATAAAGCAGCACTAACACATAAATGCTATTATTGGAGAGAAATATTGACTGACAATACAATGACTTGAACATATAACATATATATATATATAGAAGACATTTTTTTTTTTTACTTTTTAAGTATTTAATGTGGATTTGTATTATTCAAGGTCCTTCATGCTTTTATCCAAATATATATACTTGATATTATTTTCATTAAATTTTATTTATTTGAAAATTTATGGTGTATAATTTTATCAGTGTGTGTGACCACCACAAACATAACAATATATTCTATATATAATACTATTATTCATTCTGTTTGAAAACTTTTGTGATTTGATTTTTTTCTTCAATATGTTTGTTATTTTATAAATCCAAGAGTTGTTTTTTTTCTGGTATACTTCTGTTTAATGATTGTAGATATTATAAGTGTAAGTTACAAGAAGTTTTTTTAAGGGAATATGTATTAAAATTAAACTAAAACAGAACAATAGGTAAAAGGGCCGGATGAACCTCTTCTACCAAAACTGAATTTTCATAGGAGGAAAGTTGGATGGTAAAAAATGAAATGAACATAAATGTAACTATTTTTATAAAGACATAATTATATTATTTATTAGCTAATTTTTTAAAACATACGTCAATAAACTTAAATAACAAAAAAAAAATTAAAATGGAAGAAATTAATATTTTATATAAACCACACTAACATTTTTGTTTATTGACCTGAAATCAACGAGATTCAACTGTAACAGAGAGTTGAACTTCGGAAGCATCGTTGATATAATATGCTGAAAGGGGAAAATGATCCTCCATCACAACATTGAGACGGCGAAGGGTGATAAGTTCAGGAAAGATACCCCAATATTTTGAGACTACGTTGCGTAGGTGACTCACTTTATCAGTCTCATTCACCCTCACAAACCCGTCAGAGCCCTCTTTCTTGATAAGAACATGGATTTTCTGGTCGGGTGGTAGTGGGGTGACAGTGAGGGTAATTGTTTCATGTTCGCTGAAGGCATACTGTGCCATTTCTATATCATCCATTAACTTTGTGTTCTCATACCAAAGGCTCTGCCTCTCTATTTTGACATCTAACTCCTCTTCAATTTTTGCTTTCAGATCAAGAATGGTTTTTGAACCTGAGATTTGTATCACTGGCTCTACCTGTCCACCAATTATCGTACAAAATACCATGATTTCAAATGAGCTACTTTAGAATATTTTGCTTTCTTACTGAACTATTATTTTGCTTCTTTAATTTCGATGGATAAAGAAATCAAAGGGAATCAGGAGATTGTGAATTGCAAGTGGTGTTTACTTTATTTAAATTATATGGGGTATTGCATGCGAAGTTGGTTAGTGCAGTCTGTGAAAATTGAGAAGCCAAACTAACACTTTACAAACCTTGTGTTGTTTAGAACTGTTAAATTTTTGTGCTATACTGGTTGATTACTCATTTGATATATGTGAATTTGTTCGAAAAATGACATGCCTTGTTTATTATTAGACCCCCTGAAGATATTACATTTTTAGTGAAAACTACTAAATAAAACAAGAATGGCGTGTGCTTCACATGCACTTTTTTTTTTACCAATATTGGTGTGTTATCAATCTCATGTACATTTTAGAAAAGAAAAATGCGAATAAAATTCACTTTGCAACTCTTTCTCATTTATTCTTTTACGTGGAATCCATTAAAATTATGGAACACACTTTAAAGTCAGTGCGAACCACATAAATTTTCACTAATAAGTTAGATTGTTAAGAAAAAAGTATTAAAGTGTGTGTTACTACTTACTAGTACTCCTATTTAAAATTACCAAGGTGTGCTAAGTTGTACTTTGGATATAATTTAACCACCTTTTTTTTTAAATTTTCGAAAGAAATTTGTTCCGGAAAAAGACCATGGTAGCTCGACTGTCACCTTCGATCACGCCCAGAGCTAGGGGAATATTTTATGGTAAACGACCATGGTAGCTCAACCGCCACCTTCGGTCACACTCAGAAATAGGTACTACTATTGCGGTAAACGACCATGGCAGCTCGACCGTCACCTTTAGTCACGCCTGGAGTTAGGGGGCTACTGTTCTGATGATCGTCAGCTAAACCATTACTCAATATTATCTTGAATTAATCACTAATCCTAATTACCATTTGACTAAAGAGACACGGGCATACTAGCTATCGCAAAATATAACGACGACGTGAGTGAATATTTCGACCGACCATGAGCGTCACTCGCATGGCCCCTTAGCGAGACATGAGAGTGTTAACCGAAACACCCCATGCTCCCCAACGGAAGCCGAGACGTGAGAGTCCCTGCTGACTTAACCCAAGAAACCCCTAGAGAATCTGACACATCAAGAAGGTGTCCCGGTCACCCTGTGAAGGTGAGGCCACTTACAACCACATTACCTTATCAAGAGTAGGCGAAGAGACAAAAATGAACCAGAAAAGGGCATTATTCCCACCCTTGGCATCACTTGCCTGCCTAGCAAATCATGGACACTGTACTCGAGGATGAACTGGCAGCCAACCAGTTTCAGTCCTCACCCTCTATTGCCCTGAACTAAGGGAACATGAACCCTCAATCTTGATGCTTGGGCAGTCGAGCGACGTTGACACAACTATGGCATCCTTGTCAAGTGTGCTCACCTCGACATCCACACCCCGTGTGATCGTTTGAGACTCGGGTAAATCGAAGGGACCGCATGAAAGAATGTTGGGAGGAAGGATGAATAAGACTTTGGTGTTACCTTAGCCTTATCGACCTCATCCTATTTAAGGAGATCACAAGAAGGGTGGAAAGTAAGTTTTTAGTTCTGAAACAAATGGTAGTTCTTCATTTGCCTTGGCTAACTTAGGCGTTAGAGTGCCCTCCACTACAAGTAAACTGAGTTTTACCAAGAACTTTTCATCGATGGTCACAAATTCGTTGGCAATACTCGGATTTACCGACGATTTAGCCATCGATAATGTGGAACTTGTGATAATGACCCGGCGTAAAGCTTACCGATGGACAAGATCGTTGGTAATGTAGCGGAAAAACTGAGCGCGCATATTACCGATGGCTACAGTCGTCGATAACTCGGCCGAAGTTGAAGGAAAATTGGCCTGGACCACTTATTTTTTTACTCTGATTTAACAAACGACTAACCACTTTTGTATTAACTAACATATCTTTTGGCTTATAACAGTTAGGAAATGATCAATTTTTAAGTGTGAACAAAGCTTTAAAAGATGACCAATTAAATCAATTTTCTTTTAAAGCTGACCTCTCGAACTATCATGTTGGAGGTAGTTTAGTTCCTTTCCCCCATTAACGCATTTCGACAAAACAAAAAAAATAAATTAGAAATTCCGCCCCCACATGTGAAGTGGACCTCACCAATAATTAATACGTCAAGTTAAAAAAGATAGCCTCTTAATTGTTCAACATTGACTTGGCTGAGAGGCCCCCCCAAATTTTACTTATTGGTATAATCTTAGGTCTATATCCAGGGAGGCAAAATATCAAACTGACCCAAATGAAGTTTTCTACTTATCATCAACTTCATCAAACATGACATCTACATCTACTGGAAAATGCTCTCACCAAATCTACCTAAAAAATAGTCTAAAAGAAAGAATGAAAATATGCTTAAAGATGAATAGTTCTATACGAGTTAGTCTTATGTTGTATATGTGTGACACGACATTGCATGCCAACACAAATTTCATTTCATGATTGCCATATTCAATATCTTTATGGCATCAAAGAAAAAGAAAAGCTCAATTTTTCTTGTATGCACTAGGTTCTAAGAACAAAAAACAATTTTTAGGTGCAGAATAGGTTCTAATACACTGTTTCCCCTTTCCATGTCCATCATACACTTGCAGATACTAAGTCACATACATAGTCTTGGCGACAATGTTTAGCAATGGTGTCTAATCTAACATCATACATTTTTGTCTGGCTTTTAATAGTTTAAGAAACCATGTCCACAAACCAATTTTCTTTTGTCCCGGCCCGACAAGAATTTTTCAATTAAGTTAATCTCTTGTTAGAGCTGAGAACATTCATATTTTAATGGGGTTTTCATTCATAATACTCCTAATCAAGATTTTATTTGAGAGGAATTAAACATGTATCACTTGAGCTAACTATTCATTCATTTAAAGAAGGTATCGTGTTGAGCCGAACGTTAATATTTTGGTGAGGCACCAGATTTGAATTTGAGTTGGAGATTTGATTTGAAATAAATCAAGTATATATCACTTGAAACCAACCATTCGTCTGTGGAAAAGAGATGTCGAAGAACTAAGGACCAATTAGAATTTCTCCTTTAATCCACAATCGTTCTGTAACCACGTACGTAGTCCAAGATGAAGTGATTTCATTTTACTTGTGTCTTAAACATTTTGCTCGATTTGAACAAAAAAATGTATATACACAGTGCCTCATATGGTAAAACACTAAAACACATCACCTAAACATTGTCTCATTCAATTTTCCATTTATGCTTCTGACAACTGATGGGTTGCAATAGTAACAGTTCACAGAAGATCCAGCATTTGTTTTATAAGTATATCGTGGAAGGCTGAAGCCCCTATGCTTCTACCCCTTATATGGTAACAAATTGGCAGCAAAATCATTCATGGCAGTGGAAAAATTTAGCAACACAAACCAAACCAATCATCATCATCATCATAAGCAAGTTTATGACCCTTGCAGCAGGTGCAAGTCTTTTGGTCAGAAGTGCAGTCACATGGTGAAGAATCAGCGAGCTAAATTCTACATTTTGCGCCGTTGCATAGTCATGCTTCTCTGTTGGCACGAGCGCAGCGATTGCTGAGCCAAGTAAGCAAGTCATCTTTCTCCGTTAGAATGTCTGGGTTCACGTTCAAATCTTCCAGAGTCAATTCTTCTCCCAGGAGTAGCTTCTCTGGGAAGAATCAATTCTCCTTCTGACGTGAAAATATGCTATGTATCCAAACAACACTATTATAATATTGCAAGCAGAAGGTACTACTGTGTCATACTAGAATTGTAGCATTGTTCTACTTAAAAGAGATTAGATCTGTTTCAACCTTGTTGAGAAGATCCTCTTTTTTCAGATGGCAAGGGTCTGTTCTTTATGTTCAATTTTATAAGTCTTGAACCATGTTGCATAACACTATACTAAAAGTACACTAGCTTCGTGGTACTAGTGATCTGATTTTGTCTTATGCATTCTGTTTATAACAATAACGAATCAGTAAACACTCTTCAGATTAATTGAAAAGAAAAAGAGGTAGAAATGATAGTTACTCTTAACTACTCCTTTTCGCCTTGCCTTGCCTTGCCAAGCTTCCAAATGATACGAAGAATTAAAACTAAGAACAGTTGCTGCTTGTTAATATACAGTGCCTCGCAAGAACTTTAAAAACAGCATCCAGAATAGTACGGATCATTTTTTTTACAACCCTATTTTTGAACACCCAAACTCAAATAGTAACAACATCTGAATACATCCTCAATCTCTCTACATCTTACATCACAGCATATATATCGTATGAGTTTGTATAAATCACTCATAAGAGGCTTTTGTAAAATTCTCGAGAAATAGTAAGGATTACTTTTCTATTTGTCAAAGAAAAATAAAATATGTTATAAAAAATTAATAAATCTCTTAAATGAATTAATAAAATTTAAGATAAGTGGATGAAAAGTTTTATAAAAATTTTCTTTATTTTTATATAAATAATCTTATTAATGCATTAGGGTGGAATTAACTAACCCTCATGGTTAATTTAGACACCTAATGAATGATTAAGATTTGTTTTTACTAACAACATAATGTATATATCACTTTTCTTCCTTTATCACTATTAAATTTGCCTATCTACACTTAAATATATGGGTCTCTACTTATCATTTTGTTTTCTTTACCATTCGTAGATAGGTCTGTATAGGTCCACCACCATGAAAATACTGTTACTAAATTGTTGGAAATTAATTGTGAAAATAGCAAATTGTAACTATTTACTAGCTAATTTTCAAGCCACTATTTGCTGTTATTTATTCAAGTTACAAGCCACGTATTAATACATCAACCGAGTAGGTGATGGACGCTAGACAAAATCTTTTAGACACACATATTCTTTTTGGTGAATATTTGACACACATATAGTAATGAGTCTGGAATATTTAAGTTATGGGAGCAACCTATATATAAAATTGTACCATTAAAAATATAATATATTGTTGTCAAAAATATAAATATATATCACAATAGTTTTATACTAGTTTTGATATTTATAGAAACATTGAATATTTGTCTCATATTTCATACATCTCTCATACAATTTTTACATCTGATTCTCAAGTGTATTTATAGCATAGTCAAGTCAACTTCTTCCATTGATATAGTTTCCACCGGTAGTATGTAATTAACAATAAAACTTCATTTACACTTTAAACTAACCACACTTGGAGAAATATGAAAAGAAAATAAGAAAATGAGAGATATAATCAATAATATAATAATAAAATAAAAAAATATAGAAAGTAAAAGTGGGTAGAATTAGGATGAAAAAGAAAGTTAGTTAAAATTTCTTGTCTGAGTGGTAGTTTCACTGCACGTATGGCTGATTGGGATCAAACCCTTGCACCTTTTGGCTTTTGCTTTTGGAATTTAGTGGGGGCAATTTTCAGAAATTACATGTACACTAGTATACATGTGTCATATTGCTAAATTTTTGGATAAAGATTGGTAGACATCTAAAGGGCTAGAAAGAGATAGGAAGAGAAGAGAGATAAATGATAAATGTGATATATGATGTGATGTAATTGAAGAAAGAGATAGAGAGAAAAAAATAATTTATAGAGGTGTCTGTACTGTTTGTTTAAGTGTACACGAATCATTGCCCAAATTTTTGTGGGGGCAATTGCCCCCCTTATGACACCCATACTAATACTGCTACAAAGTACAAACCATATATACACCTCATTTCAATAGGTGCGACGCACAAAGATTTATGGTACGGATAATACTATTTATTTTTTAAAATTTCAATTTATCTTAGAAAGTTAAAAATAAAATATGATTTAACTTAATTTTACAAAATAGTAAAATTTAAAAAATATATAACATATGAGAAGTGATGAGGTAACGTTTCACGAAATATTATACTATACAAGCTGAAAGCATACGAAGTTAATTCTAAAACAATAAGGGAATTATTCCTAATTGCCTACGATATATTCATTTTCACTTCCGTTGAAATTAATCCCTCCTTCAGGAGCGAACTAACCCACTTATTATACGGTCAACTGCGTTGTGATATTATTAAGTGCGGAAAAGAAATACAAACACAACAAGAAACTGAATAATTTTAAAGATACATAAAATCGCTCATCTCCTAAATCGCAACATCGAGGCAAGATATTAGCTACTCATAATAAAAAGTATAAACAAGAAAATTCTAGTAGCAAACATCATACAAAGTAGGGAGAAGGAAAACTAATTAGACGATGAATCTGTCGAAGCACACTGATGATCCTCAGCTCTGAATCCTAATTCCAAATTCACGACTCTGTTTTTCTTCGGAGTCTTAGTTGAACTTTGGTCCTCTACAAAACTCTTTGTGACTCTCTTTTTGTTCAATCCTTATTCCCCTTTAAATAGAAAGTAATTATGCTAAAGGTTGAGCCTGGCCGCACCAATATACACGACCGTGCTCCCCAGGATGCAGGGTCGTGCTCCTAAAAAATAACCCACTACAGGAAAAACGCTCATTAGCATCGGCCAAAAACGGATGTTGTTGGTCTCAGACACCTAAATCGCACAGAGTAACTTAAAGAGAGAAAGGGATCGAAAGCACACAGAAATATTTGTTCACGTAGTTCAACCAACTTTTTTCTATGTCTGCGGCTGTAGATGGCTATAGCACCGTTTCATTCAACAGTAATAACGAACATTAGGGTTCTAGTGTTACAACATAATTATACTAGGATATAATGCTAAATGACAGTGTATTAATTATATCCTAACGCAATCTTAAAGCAATCCTGTCAACCAATCAGATTCTAGATTACACGGATATTACGGAGTAAGTGCTCATTAGCTGTCTTCAACTGACCACGTAATAACTCTAACCAGACGCGGCCTAGCAGCTCCAGGCAAACGATCACTTACGTGTCAGTTGCGGACGAACTTTGCGGACGATCTCAACGGCTCCAAGCCAGACGATCTTCTAAAGTCTCCAGCCAGACGAGGACCTAGTATTAGTACCAGACGAGGACCTAAGTCCAAGCCAGACGAGGACCTAGTATCAATACCAGACGAGGCCAGTATAATGAGCCATACTCAACAATCTCCACCTTGGCGAATTCTTAAACCCTTGTGAAAATAAATCGCTTCTTCTCAGAATCTCGATTTTCCAGATTGCGCCCCCCATATACTTAACACTTCGAAATGTGCAGTAGTTCCAAGCAATGCTTGAACTTCTCTTTGGTGACTGGCTTGGTCAACATATCTGCTGCGTTTTCAGAGGTATGAACCTTCTCAAGTCGAATCTGCCCTGACAAAAGCAGCTCTCTAATCTTGTGAAATCTCACATCAATCTGCTTTGTCCTCGCATGACACACTTGATTGTTTGCCAAGAAAATGGCACTCTGACTGTCGCATTGTAGACGAACTCCACCTTGCTCAACACCCAACTCTTGCACCAACCTTGTAAGCCACAATGCTTCTTTTGCCGCTTCAGCCACAACCATGTACTCAGCTTCAGTTGTGGACATTGCCACTATGGATTGGACAGACGACTTCCAGCATATAGGTCCACCTGCCAAAGTAAAAACATACCCTGTTGTAGACCATCTGTTGTCAATGTCACTTGCATAGTCAGAATCAACATACCCACAAACTACTGGATCACCTTGTTCCCTACTGAACATTATCCTGTGACCGGTTGTACCCTTTAGGTACCTGAGTATCCACTTGACTGCCTCCATATGCCGCTTCCCTGGTCTTGACATAAACTTATAGACTTGGCTCACAGCTTGTGCCACGTCTAGTCTAGTGCAAACCATAGCGTACATTAAACAACCAACAACACTAGCGTAAGGAATTGTCGACATACGTTCGACCTCTTCAGCTGTCTTTGGACACTGATCAACGGAGAGCTTGAAGTGATTTGCCAACGGAGTACTCACAGCTTTCGAATTGCTCATGTCGAATCTGGCTAACACGCCTTCAACATAGCTTTTTTGAGAGAGCCACAGCTTTCGTGCTCGTCTGTCCCTGTGAATCTCCATTCCAAGAATCTTCTTAGCAGCTCCTAAGTCCTTCATGTCAAACTCCTTACCCAGCTTGGTTTTCAAATCACGCACATCACTTGAGTGATTAGCCGCAATCGGCATATAATCCACGTACAGTAACAAGAAAATTACTGAATTATCATCAAGGCTCTGAACGTAAACACAACAGTCATAGTCACACCTTTTGTAGCCAATCCTCAACATGTATGAGTCAAACCTCTTGTACCACTGCCTTGGTGACTGTTTCAACCCATACAAAGATTTCCTCAATTTACATACCGGACGTTCCTGACCGGACGTAACAAATCCTTCAGGTTGCTGCATGTACAATTTTTCATTTAGATTACCATGAAGAAACACCGTCTTCACATCCATCTTCTCTAAATGCATGTCTCGAGATGTTACTAGGGCCAACACTACCCTTATAGAAGTGTGCCTAATCACTGGGGAGAATATCTCATCATAATCTATCCCCTTCTGTTGTGAATAGCCCTTTGCTAGTACGTGAGCCTTGAACCCTTCCCCTTCATTTTCTTTTACTGGTGGCTTCTTCTTGAACACTCACTTGGATCCAATTGCCTTCTTCCATTCTGGAAGTTGCACGAGATCCCACGTCTGATTCATTTCTAGGGACTCCATTTCCTCCACCATAGCACCTACCCACTTCTCTCAGTCTTGGCTATCCATAGCCTCACGGAAAGTAGAAGGATCTCCAAAACTTGTAAGAAGAGCATAAGCAGCTAAGTCTTCAAACTCATATCTGAGTGGTGGTCCTTTCGGACGAGGCTCCCTATCACGCACAAGAACATAATCTTGCCCTCCACCTGAATCAACTGGCTCGTCTTCCGACTCACTGTTAGAATCTGCAATGGCCTGCACATTGGGCAACGTCTTCGCAGGACTGTGGGGACCAGACACTCCTGCATCGTCTACCAGACGAGGTTGCATTCGTCTGGTTGGCTCGACAGCAATCTGAATCTTCCCAGCAGTGGAAGTTTCAGCCTTCAAAGTAGTCTCTTCCCTTGGATCTGACTACTTCAGCATGCAGTGTTCATCAAATACAACATCTCAACTATGAACTGCCTTCTTCAAAGCTGGATCCCAAAATCTAAACCCCTTCACACCCTTAGTCTAACCAAGAAAAATACATTTCCTGGACTTAGGATCCAATTTGGACCTCTCATCACTAGAGATATGCACGTAAGCTGGAAAACAAAAAATCCTCAGATTATCTAGGTTAATTGGCTTACCTGTCCACACTTCTTCTGCAACTTTTCCATCCAATGAAGCTCTTGGAGACTTGTTTATAAGATAACATGCCATGCTCATTGCTTCTGCCCAAAAACTTTTTGACAATCCTGCCTGCAACTGAAGGCACCGTGCCTTCTCTATGAGGGATATATTCATCCTCTCAGCAACACCATTCCGCTATGGTGTTTTCTTCACTGAATAATGCCTCTAGATCCCGTGTTCCTCACAAAACTGCTTGAATTTTGCATCTGTGTATTTTGTCCCATTATCTGACCGCAGATACTTAACCTTCCTCCCCGTTTGGTTTTCCACTTCTGTTTTCCACAATCTGAACTTCCTAAACACTTCAGACTTGTGCTTTAGGAAATAAACCCAAACCTTCCTAGAGAAGTCATCGATGAATGTAACAAAGTACCTGGAACCCCCCAATGGAGGCCTCCCTAGTGGCCCCCCAGACATCTGAATGAATATAGTCGAGGATTCCCTTTGTTTCGTGCTTCCCGGTCACGAAACGGACACGACACTATTTGCCCAACATGCAAAACATGCAAAATTCCACCTTGCAGCTTCAAACACCCTTCAAAAGATTCCTCTTATGAAGTGCCATCAACCCCTTTTCACTGGGGTGACCCAGACGTATATGCCAAAGCCTCGTTGCATCATTGTCAGCTTCAACTGATGCAACGTCACCTACAATGGTGCTTCCCAACAAGCGATAGATGTTCCCTGCAGTCTGCTTTGCTGTCATTACTATCAATGCACCCTTGCTCACCTTCATGGTATCCTTCCCACCATCAGAATGGCAGGAGTAACCATTCTCCTGGAGAGTACCCAAGGAAATTAGATTCTTCTTCAAATCTGGGACGTATCTCACATTACCCAGTATACGAGAGCCACCATGATCAATAGCAATTTTAACTTGTCATATTCCAGTGATCTCACACGTCTGGTCATCACCTAGATAGGCAAATCCAAACTTGCCCGCCTTAAACGAACTGAACCACTCCCGATGCGGCGTTATATGGTAAGAGCACCCAGAATCTAGAATCCAAACATCTGTGCACTTGTCAGACGAGACACAAAGCATATCCCCTTCACTGCCGGAATCACTCGTCTGAGCTACGTTTGCAGAGTAAGACAGATTAGGGCAATCCCTCTTCCAGTGACCAACCTTCTTGTAGTTAAAACACACTGCTGTGGCCCTTGTCTACTTGGACTTAGAACGCTTCTTTTTTCCAGCAGCTTTTTTCTTGTTCCGTCCACGGTCTTGTCCTCCTCCCTTAGAAAATAGACCTTCACCTTGACTACTACCTTCCTCTGCCTTTTGCTTTCTCTGTGAGTGAGACAAAAGTGCAGATGTGATGGCATCAAGCGTAATAGCGTCCTTCCCATACGTAAGAGTGTTGACCAAGTGCTCGTAGGAACTTGGTAACGAACACAGCAAAATAACCGCCTTGTCCTCGTCATCAACCTTCACTCCCAATCGCAGCAAATCTGCAACTATTGTAATGAAATGATTAACAGGACTTTGAAGGTCACTTCCCTCCTGCATCCTCAGACTGTAAAGCCTCTGCTTTGGAAATAGCTTGTTCATCAACGTTTGGGACTGATATTGGCTCTCTAACTTGTCCCAAATGGCCTTTGGAGTCGTGAGATCTGCGATACGAAACATCACCTCGTCAGAAACACAGAGACGAATCAATCCAGCGGCCTTCTCTTGCATCTCCAACCAATCTATGTCTAACATCCCTGTTGGTTTCTCTTCTCGCTGCGCCTTTTGCAATCCTTGTTGAGGCAACAAATCCTTGACTTTGCGTTGCCATAAACCGAAGTTTCCTGTTCCATTGAACTTTTCAACATCGAACTTAGCACCTCCAGCAGCCATTGTTGCTCTGATACCAATTGTTTGTCTCAGAAACTTGAATCGCACAGAGTAAATTTAAGAGAGAAAGGGATCGAAAGCACACAGAAATCTTTGTTCATGCAGTACGACCAACTTTTGTCTACGTCTGCAGCTATAGATGGCTATAACACCGTTACATTCAACAGTAAGAACGAACATTAGGGTTCTAGTGTTACAACATATTTATACTAGGATATAATGCTAAACGACAGTGTATTAATTATATCCTAACGCAATCCTAAAGCAATCCTGTCAACCAATCAAATTCTAGATTACACGGATATTACGGAGTAAGTGCTCATTAGCTGTCTTCAACTGACCACGTAATAACTCTAACCAGACGCGGCCTAGCAGCTCTAGGCAGACGATCACTTACGTGTCAGTTGCAAATGAACTCTGCGGACGAACTTTGCGGACGATCTCAACGGCTCCAAGCCAGACGATCTCCTAAAGTCTCCAGCCAGATGAGGACCTAGTATCAGTACCAGACCAGGACCTAAGTTCAAGCCAGACGAGGACCTAGTATCAATACAGACGAGGCCAGTATAATGAGCCATACTCAACAGATGCAAACAAACCAAAAGTCGACGCTACAACCAATTTAATGTCGGCTTAGCATCGACATCAGGGAAACTATTAAAAGGGTCGAAGCTAACTCATCGGCCGATGTCATGCATTAGCGTCGGTTTGACCCACTCTAAGCCACACAACTCACCGAAGACGTTGACCAACACTAACGATGTCCCCTTTGGCGTCGGGCGTGGAGAGCAACTATAGAACTGCCACATTAGCCTCGGTTAGGACCGACACTAAGAAGGAAAAAATTGTAAAAAAAAATGAAATAACAGTGTCGTGTAATGTGGAACATGTGAAATTGAGAAAGCTTACCGAAATGATCTAAATGTATGAAAATAGGAACATACGCTATAAAATAGTGGAATAAAAACTTTGACAGTGGTTACGCGTTAAAAAGCAGACAAAAGGTACTCAAAATAAGAGATGGGTTTTAATAGACACTTTATAAGGTATATACACTTCATGAATCATATAGGAGATCACCTGAAGGTAAAAATAAAATATAACTAGACTCAAACCCGCGCAATGCGCGACAAACGTCACCTGAAGTGATAGCAGCAGCCAGACATTAATTATTAGAAGTGATGGAAGCGGTAGACGTCACTGATCCACCACCCCATCGTGGTCCTTGTCATTGCACCAGCCTCCACCACTACTGTCATTTCCAGTGCCATCTCCATTAATGATCCTCCGCCATGCTGTTGTGGCTGCCACGACCTTCACCGCTATTGTCACTTTAGGTGCAGTTTGGCCGCCGTCATAGCCTCCATTGCCACGGTTTGTGCTGCTGTTGTGCCTTTTCCGCCATAGCCGCCACCATCACGTCCGATGACGTCTGGCAACTGCCGTCACTTCTGGTGACATCTTGAGTCTAATTATATTTTATTTTTATCTCTCATCTCTTATATGATTCATGAAGTGTGTATACCATTTTTTTTCTACTTTTTAATGCACAGATTATCGTGAGCCCTACCTTTAAAACCCAACATATACGATTAAATATAACTTTTCAGACAATATAATCACCACGGTCCTTGTGCTCAGGAGATATCAGACAAGGACAGCCTCAAATTAAATTTATGTTCTTGGGTCCATCCTTTTTACTTATAACTTTCCAATTCTTATGTTTTTTTAAATTTGAAATTTTTGTGTCCTTAATTTCCTCCACCTTTTGATTAGTGTCTAGCACAAAGCAACAAAGATAACGTCGACATCAACTTCAAATCAATTAAATTTGTGTATGTGCATGCCCATAACTACAGACTTGGTAGCACAAAAACCACAGCTTTATGAAGAAAACAGTAGGTGATCATTTTCTTCAATTCCCCTTAATGTGGGCGAAAATGACTAATCCATGTCATTTGTAAATATATGTTTGGTGTCTCGTTACCGGTTCCAAGTTGGCTCTTTTTTTTACTATAAATTGGGTTATGTTAATTAGTAAAACTTATGAATATGATAATTATAATTTTATATGAGTGGTTTTTAAAGAATATCGTATAATTTTATTAATGAAATATGTTAGGAATGAGACATCAAAATAAGACAGGGAATTTTGATTCCATTGTCACATGCATGGTTGGACAATGTCATCATGACATCAAATTTTTTTTGGAAAAAATTATGAGTGCACTCCTTATTAGGTGATACGCATCTATTTTTAAATAGATATAAATATATTCAGAAACGGAATTAATTGATGATATAATAAAAAAATATGAAAAAACGGAAGATTAAGAAAAAAGTAAGAGCCGGATTAGTTTACTTGAATTTCCAGTTTTCATTCCATAAAAGAAGTTGGTAGGCATTGGAACTAAAGCAAGTGTATTTGAGTTTCTTTCTCTCAAGTTAACTTTAATATTTTTGAAAAATGACTTGAAGTTTATTTGAAGGAGAGGTGAAATTACTTTTCAATGTGAAAATATAAAGATACGTGGCTTTTAAAAATATTTTTTTATATTTATATTTATCTATCATCTTACATCTATTTAATTTAACTTTACCTCTTAAAGTTCTTCATGTCACTTTATTAAAAATATTTATATTTTTAAAATTTACTTTTAGCCATTATTTCAAATCACAAATTCTTTATTTTAATCTGAACTATATCTCCTTGTAAAGATGAAAGATGTATATAAAGATGAAAAATGCTACAGTGCACTCCTAGGGCTTGGGAGTGTTCAACCATCGTTTAGGGTTTCCATGCAGGTTTTTTTTTATAGGCAAAGTGTATATTGATGAATGTATAAGGGATGCATAAACCCATATACAAAAAGGGAAAGAACCATTACAGTCAAGAGGATCCCCAATTACATAAACAGGTTCTGCAGCAAAATTTGGAACACCCCACATAATATCAATTCCACTCTTTCCTAGGCTGTCAGTACCAGTAGCATAGCCAAGAAGTGTGTTTTCCAATTTGTTCCTTATTCCTACATCTAATAATCGAAGCATCAACCCCTGCAGACAAGTCATGACTCGCTTGGAAACACAGAAAAAACACAGCATTGTCCTAGTATATACACAATTTGCCGTCAGTACGAGGTTACTCGCGATTTTGTGTGCGTTGGGCTCCCTGTCTGGTGTGATCATATCTTCTTCCTTTTTTGTTGGGCATACTGCCTCTTTGTGGTTTTTCTGATTGTTTTGTTAAAAGACTGAACACACAAATTGTCTAGTTGTGTGGTGATGAAAGTGATGTGTTTAACCTCGGCATTATTGCTGTGGATCCGAATCTAGGATCGGATGTGTGGTTGGTCAAAAAAATTGCTCACTCGTTCCCCTTCCAATGCTCGGGCTTTGAGTAGCATCTTACTTAATCTGTTGGGCTCTAGAAACCATGTGGAGGTTTGAGAGGTGTCCCAGAACCTGTTTATGTTCAGGTTTGCAAACAAGCGAGTCCGAGACTTTGTTCTTAGTGGGGGGCCATGGTTTTTTAATAGAAGCACCATGTTCTTGATGTTTTTTACATTAACGTTGTTCCTTCACAAGTTCCGCTGATGAAGGTTGTGTTTTGGGTCAAAGTTCATCATCTTCCCTTCAGTTTTCGAACAGTGAAGATTTCTTAGGCTTTAGGTTGTGCATTTGTGGGGTTCTTGGATTGGGATAGTTCTGAATATAAACATTTTGGAGCTTTATTTCGTAACGGGTTTGGGTCAATGTGACTTTGCCGCTGCGGCGAGGCCAAGTGATGGATGAGGAGGGGGAAATTATTCCGGGTTTTTTTCATGAAAAGTTGTATAATTATTGCTATAAGTGCAGTATGTTGGATCATGTAGTGCGAGGTTGTGGTGTCTACTTACCACTGGAAGGAGAGGAGAACAAGTTTCCCATTGGGCTCTTGGTTACAGGCACTTCAAGAAAAAAATCTGAGGTTTATCGAGGAAGATCTGAGACCAGGGTTCAGGGTCATTCACGTGATGCTTACTCTTCAAATTCGTGGAGACATAATTATGGCCAGAAAAGAAACATCTGGCAGATCGGTGTTTCAACACCAAATTCACGTTATGATGAGGCCGATGATAGGAATACATTGTGCCATGAATCACGTGGGGTTGAGGATGAATTTGAGCTGGACGTCGATGCACTGTTGACTGAGAAGGAAGGTCAGGTGGTTTTCGATTCTGTGGTTAATAATAATGTTGAATTCCATAATGATGCAAACGTTGATGCAGTTATGGAGGCAACGGGTTTTCTTCTGGTTCCAGCAATTGAGAAGGCAGTAATGGCAGATCCAGGGCTGTTCTATTTTGCGGTTGGTGCGGTTCCAGTTAGTGTTGGTGGGAAACATTCTGTTGGGTCTTCTCGAGCTTCTATGTCTTCTAAAAGGCATTCTGATGTGTCCTTTTTTTGCGCCCGTACTAGGGTATCACCTCTTTTAAAGAAGCCAAATAATAATGTTGGAGTGGGACTTGTGGATCCTCAGTGGGATCCTCTCTTGGAACTGTCGCGAGCCTGGGAACCTGCGGGCAGTTTGAGCCTTGCGAAGGCTCATCCATTCTTAAGTACCCGACGTGTTCTTTGTCATGGAGACACATAGATTCCCTCATGAGAATTTTTCGCTTCGTGGTTTACATGGGTTAAATAATATGTTTTCGTTCCAGTGCTCAAGTGTTGGTAGATCTCGAGATGGAGATCTTTGTCTATTTTGGCGAGAAGGGGTGGATTTCCAGGTGGTTATATCATCTCGAAATCATATATATTTCCTCTTGGGGAATCCGGATGACCAGGCTCAAGTGCAGGTGGTTGTAATATATGGTTAGCCATAAGAGAAAAATAAATGGCGTATTTCAGAGATGATTAAAGGTTTCAAGCCTGACGCTTCAGTTCCCTGGTTATCTATTGGTGACTTCAATGATGTTCTTAGCCCTTCTCATAAACTTGGGGCTCCACTGGATGTGGGTCATCTTCAATTAGTCCTTCCGGTGTGTCTGGGTATGGATTACATGATCCAGGCTTCTCAAGGAATAAATTTACTTGGTATAACAAGCGGAGAGCTTCGAATACTCTAGAGGAGCGACTAGACTATGATCTGGTGACTAATGGTTGGCGTGATTTGTGGCCTATGATGACAGTGGCTCACCTCCCCACGTACCATTTTCATCATAACCCTGTTTTCCTGACTTGTCGTATTAGCAAGAGGAGTGAGAGGATAAGGGCCAAGATGTTTTGACTTGAGGAGATGTGGTTTCAGAGTGAGGAGGAGTATGATGAGGTGATTGCCAAGTCTTAGTGTCGGACAAGGTCTGACTTTAACTCTAAATTAGAGTGTGTGGTCGATCTTGGAATGTTGGTATTGCTAGAAGTTAGGGATTTGCCTAAAAATATTTGTGATTCAAAAGCTCTGTTGCGGGCTTTATAGAGAAGGACCCAATTTGATGAGGTGGTGGTTCTATTTCTACGAAGCATGAGCTCGACACTTTGCTTGAGCAGGAAGAGCTTATCTAGAGTAGAGGTCTAGGGCTAATAGGCTAAAACATGGCGAAAAAATACTAGTTTTTTTCCACACAAAGGCCTCCAAAAGAGGAAGAGGAATTTGATTGAAAAAATTATGGATGATGATCATAGAATATTTGAGGATGATGATGATATTTCTAATGTTTTGTCTGGTTATTTTAAGACTATTTTCTCATCTTCTACGTCGGTTGATATTGATGCAGCCATTTCACTAGTGGCAGACTGGGTTACCCAAGCTCACATAGAGCTATTATGTTATCCTCCCTTCACAGTGTTAAAATTTCTCATCATGCTCTTGCGATTTCACACTTAGTTTTTGCATATGACGATAGTTTTTACCCGAGAAATGGTTGAGGTGGTATAATGTATAAAAGGCATTTTGGCTTCATATGAACATGCTTCAAGTCAAGTCATTAACCATGAATAATCCATGCTTTCTTGTAGTCGAAATGTTCCAGGAAAATGATTTAGTGAGCTGAATCAGATTTTGGGAGTTAAGGCAGTGGATAGCGATGACATGTATTTGGCACTTCCGACGATCATTAGTAAGTCTAAGTCTCAGATTTTAATTTTGTTAAGGAAAGGGCTCGGAAGAAGCTAAAAGGGTGGAAGGAAATGTCTCTTTTCATAGCTGGTAGGGAGGTTTTAAACGAATATGTGACGCAATCCATGCCTTCTTATATTATTTCATGTTTTATTCTTCCTGATGACCTGCTTTTGTTAGAATCAAATAATTTAATGAACTATTGTATTTTGATGAATAACAATTTCGTTAAGTCTTAATTTTGTTGAAGATAGAATTCCTAACTTCTCAATGTTTTCATACTCAGGAATATCTATTTACTTGAGGAAAAACTGCATGGACCCTTACAAAGAATTATCAAAAGCAGATATCCAAGTAAAGAAAAGAGGAAGAATTCGTCCGGCTACAACTCTTATAAATCAGTCCGCCAGTTGAGAACGTTTGCCTCAGAGAGTTCGTCCGACTGTGATGAACATCTTGTCACTTAATCATTGGGTTTACTTAACTGCCCATCTGACGGAAAGTGCGCCTGAAACTCTGCCAGAGAGTTTATTTGACAACAACACAATTTGGAGTTCGTGCAGTGAAAAACCCGAAGGAGATCGTTTGTCCAACCCAGGATTTGCTGTCAAGCACTATTTGTCCCTTCAGAGCATTAATGGTGAAAAGGATATAATCAATAGTTTATTCCTCGTTAATTCAAATCCTCTGATATTCCTTAAATCAAGCTGTTTTTGCGGAATCAGCGGCGAGACTTTCTGATCATCGTATCTCCTCAACGTTCAAATTCAAATCTTCTGTTCAGATCATTAATGGCTACCTTAGCTGGGATGCATGAGCATTAAATGCAGAAGTTAAAGCTCAAGGCAGAATGGCTTGAAGAGCCAGACGATGACAACCTCCGCCATTAAAGATGCATTGAATGCATGGCAGATTGCATTCAATGCTGAAACAGAGTTGCAGAAGTATCTGTTACTCACAATAGAGGAGAAATTCAAACGGAACTATTTTCAAATCTTCAAGAAGCTCACATTGATCATCCTACTGAAGATATAAATAGAAGACTTGGCATCGAATTCAAATTGGCGACTTTCACACGATCAAAGCTTTCTAAACTTTCTAAGTTCATTATCTGCGATCTCATTTACTAAACAAAAAACTCAGCAACCTCAAGCTATTTCTCACCTGAGTTAAGTCGTCAACTAGTGTTAAGTTTTCATTCACGCAAACCCTTCAGAGAACCAATTTGTTTATTCTCTCTGTAATCTGTTCTTCATATTTCTACCCACTCTTATCGAAGAGACTTTGTAGAAACCAAATCTTCTTGAAAAAGAACTGGGAGAAGTCCAGTCTAATACTTGTAAAGGAGAAGTTTTGTTAGAATACTTGCAAAGGAGTAGTCCTCAGAATACTGGGAGAAGTCCTGAAGAATACTTGTACTATTTTGAGAAAATAGTGAAAATCTTGGTGAAGCCAAGGACTGGACGCAGCCCTGTTGATTAAGGGGGTGAATCAGGATAAATATCTTGTGTGCTTTACTTTTCAGTCTTAGATTAATTTCCGCTGCACCCATTAACAAATATTTTCAAACTTATAATTGTTATTCTTCGAAAAAGATTTGAAAAATCACACACACAATTCAAACTCTCCCCCCCCCCCTTTAGCTCCTTGGATTTGTGCATATTGTACTTCTTTAGAAGATCTTTGATGTATTTCGTCTGGTGAATGTATATTCTTCCTTATCTTAACGAATTTGAAGTCCCAGAAAGAACTTCAGTTCTCCAATCATGCTCATCTCAAACTCGCTTTGCCTTAGATTGAAAAATTCCTCTTGTGAAACCATTTTTCATGAGAAAAGAGCATAGACGATAATACCAAGCTCTTGGTGCTTACTTTAATCCGTAGAATGCTTTGTTCAATTTGAAGACATGATCTGGTGGTGACGTTTCTTCAAAACCAGGGTTTGCCTAACATGTACCTCTTCTTCAATATACCCATTTATAAATACACTTTTCACGTCCATTTGATATAATTTGATTGAGTGTTGGCATGCGAATGCTAGCAGTATTTGAATTCAATCCGAGCAATTGGGGCAAATGTTTCTCTATAATCAATTTCCTCTTGTTGATTATACACTTGAGCTACTAATCTTACTTTATTCCTTGTCACATTTCCATCTTCATCCACTTTATTTCTGAAAACCCACTTAGTACCAATGGTGGACTTCCCTTCAAATCTAAGAACAAGATTCTAGACTTAGTTTCTTTCAAATTGATTAAGTTCTTTTTACATTGCTATAATTCATCCTTCGTCTTGTAGAGCTTCATTGACATTATTTGGTTCTATTTCATATAAAAATGCATAATTACCGTTATCATGAAATGAGAAAATGCTTTATTTTTAGAGTTTTGTAGCTTCAAAGTCACCAAAATTTCAAAATAATAGTTTTAACAATCATATAAGTCGAAATCAATCAATCCACCTGCATCAAAGCTCATGTTTGCTAAATAAACTATTAAATTAATTCCACACCTCAAGCACACTGTGTATAGAGCATAATCGTAAAACTCTGGAATTCTCAATTTCATTTACTTCCACTCAACCCATGATTATCGAAACTCAGGATCAACAGACTGATCTTCCAATGGAAGACACCTCTCCAATACATCTAAAAAGCACTATCCAAGCATTAAATACATTTTAATCAAATAAAAGACTTTCGAATCCCATATCAAATTTAAATAATAAACAGATAAAAATAATAAGACTATGCATAGTTCGTCTATCTCAACTGTAGTAGACACGAAACAAAAGGGACTATAAGGATAGAACCTAATCAAATGAGATTTTAGAATCTCCTATTGAGAGGGAAAAAAACAGAAAACTGAATTAGCTATTCTCAACACCTTCCCTTTTTTTAGTTATTTAAGAGCAACTTAAGCTACTCAGAAAATGTCGAAGTCAGCTTATTATCGATATCTTCTTTTCTTAGTTTCAGCATGTCAAGCATTGCTTGACATGAACAACACGGATAATGTAATAACCCACGGAAGATTTGCTGAAATCTCATATTTCGGAGAAGTAAAAATGGAACAGAAGATATGGGTCGAAATGTTAAATGCCATAAAGAAATAACAGAGCACATACGAAGCGTAAATGACGATGAATGAGAAAACTCAAGTCATAGGAACAACATCGGAAACACATAATTGAGGGGAGAAGCAAAATTCAATTGTAGAAGGAATGTGAATTAAATTGAGGAGAAGGATTTCAAATCCGGGTACCGGGTCTGATTCACCTAAGCACCTCAACTCCAAAATAATCAAGAATTAGAAAATAACTGGAAATTGGGAAGGAAGGAAATTATTTACGGTAAAAAACACTACTTGGTAATAACAGTAATGGCACCAAAACGGGCACATATAAGTTAACAACGCATTTTACAGAGCAAAGACAATAATAATAATAATCCAATTGAAGCCTGACTTCAAACAGAAAGTGAGAAGCGCGTAAAATTAGGTAACATTGCCATTCCAAAATAAGAAAAGCTAAGATTGACCTAACTATATAGATCATCTTCATCACCCCCACCAGCACTTGCAAAAGGGTCAGACGCAGCGGCGGCAGCAGTCCCACCAGCACTGGTATCTGCAAACCTGAACTCCGATCCAAACCCTCTTGATTGCTGCAATGTTTGGGCAAACGCCTGGTACTTCCGGATGTCGGCGTCGCTTACACTCCTTCGAGCATACTTCATTGATTCTTCAAAATGAGCTGCTTTGATTTCAGCTACTTCATCATCTTCATTATCCTCTTCCATAGCCTCAGGGTTATCACTTCTCCTCCTTTCTCTCTCAATATCCTGCCCACAGAAGTCAGGGGGGGAAATTAGCTTTACATTGAATCAATTTGAAAATTTTACATAGAAAAAGGGGGGTCTCAAACTGTACCTTCTCAATGTTCTCCCTTATGGCATACTTGCATGCACGCTGGCAAATCTCGGTAATATCAGCACCGCTGAAGCCTTGAGTATACTTGGCAAGAGCTCCAAGGTCAACATCTTTTGAGATGGGGGATTTTCTCAAGCAAGCTTTGAATATCTGATGCCGAGAATCCACGTCAGGAAGGGGAATGTAAATCAATTGGTCCAGACGGCCTGGTCGCAGAAGAGCAGGGTCTATGATGTCTGGCCGATTAGTGGCCCCAATGATAAACACAGTTTTCTTCGCTGACATTCCATCCATTTCTGTAAGCAGTTGATTCAGAACCCTATCAGCAGCACCACCAGCATCTCCTACACTACTGCCTCTCTGCAAGATAAAGCACACAAAAGGTTCAATTTAAACGCAGCTAACATGAAAATAAAAAATTTTGAAACGAAATTTTTTTATCTGATGTCCAAATCGTAGCTTGGTATGGTACAACAAACCTGAGTTGCAATGGAGTCAAGTTCATCAAAGAATAGGACACATGGAGCAGAACCACGGGCTTTGTCGAAAATTTCCCTGACATTAGCTTCACTTTCTCCAAACCACATAGTGAGTAGCTCAGGACCTTTGACACTGATGAAATTCGCCTGACATTCGTTAGCGATAGCTTTTGCCAAAAGGGTTTTACCACAACCAGGAGGACCATAGAAAAGAACCCCCTTTGAAGGTGACATTCCAAACTTCTCAAATTTTTCTGGGTGCTCCACTGGATATTGAACAGTCTGCAAAAGAGAACATTATTAAAACCCAGAGGTTGATGAGAAGAAACTAGAGTGATGTAATTTAATGTAAGAGCTCTAGTTACCTCTTGGAGTTCTCTCTTAACATTTTCAAGACCACCAATATCTTCCCAGCTGACATTAGGTACTTCAACAACCTGGTTCATTAGCAAAGACAAAGTTGGAAAAATTATGTTCAAAAGGAGTAATTACAAGGAGTTTACCATGGTGCGGAAAACAAGATGACAACAAACATAGAGCAGAAATAAAAACTGCTAGAAAACTAACTGTTTCACGGAGAGCCGAAGGATTGCTTGATCCAAGAGCAGTATGAAAATGCTCATTAGTCACTGCCATTGAGTTCAGTATCTCAGCATCAATGGACTCATCGTCCAAGTCAATCACATCCATTTTCTCTCTGATGCACTGAAGTGCAGCTTCAGTACACAGAGCAGCTAGATCAGCACCAACATATCCATGGGTGTCCTTAGAAATCCTTTCTAAATCAACCTACAAATCACACAATGGACAAATTTGTCAGATAACAGAAAGTTCAAATTAAACCATAACTTAAGGAGGAGGGATTCAATCTTACATCTTCTGCAAGCTTCATATTTTTAGTATGGATACGAAGAACCTCAAGACGCCCAATCTCATCTGGCACACCAATATCTATCTCCCTGTCAAACCTTCCAAACCTTCGAAGAGCAGGGTCAATGCTATTGGGACGATTAGTGGCTCCCATAACAATTACGTGGGCCCGGGACTTAAGCCCATCCATGAGGGTCAAGAGCTGGGAGACAATACGCCTCTCCACTTCACCGTGAGTCTTCTCCCTCTTTGGAGCTATAGAATCTATCTCATCAATGAAGATGATCGAGGGTGCATTCTTCTCAGCTTCCTCAAATGCCTTCCTCAGATTGCTTTCACTCTCACCAGCCAATTTTGACATGATCTCAGGGCCATTGATGCAGAAAAAGAAGGCACCGGTTTCGTTTGCAACAGCTCGGGCAATTAAAGTTTTACCAGACCCAGGGGGTCCATACAGCAGAATTCCTTTCGGTGGCTTAACACCAATAGATTTGAATAATTGTGGATGCCTCAATGGCAGTTCCACCAGTTCCCGAATCTGTGCCATCTGCTTTCTAACCCCACCGACATCATCATAACCAACCTCATCCAATCGTTGCTCATCTTCTCTTTTAATAGGTTCTCCTTCACAAAAGATCTCAGTGTCTGGAGCAACAACACAATACTCAGCAGGGTCGGTTTCAATAACCTTGAATTCCACACTTCTCATCCCCCCTCTCACAAGGAAGAAATCTCCCTTCCTTAGAGGACGATATGCCTCCAGGAAATAAGCTGCAAAAGAAAAACTGGACTAAGTATTCATAATGGAATAGAATGCAACAGCTGTGTTAGTGAGCCAAACAGAAGCTGTTAAAACACAACACAACAGGACTGAAAATATGTGCTACTGCCATTTGACTTCACTGAAGAAATTAGTTTTTTCATCCATGTAGTTAAGCATAGGGAAGGAAATACTTATTCAAAAGGGTCATAATTTTCTATGCTTAGAAAACACAGTAATCTTCTGGACAATTTATCAAAACATATTATCAACAAAATACCCTTAATTTTTTAAAAAAATAAAAACTCAAGATAATATTGAAATAAGTTCAACACGAGCTCTGATATCTCTTTTCTTACTACTATCTTAATAAATCCTGATGGACACTGTGTTCACCTAAAAAATAAGAAATCCTATTTTCAAGCCCCATCTAATCAAAAGGTCAACGGCAAACGATGAAGATCAACTACCAAAGGCATGTTATAGAGATAAAATTAACACTGAAACAGCAACAGACTCACGTTTTAAGTATGCATCAAAGAGATTCCCAGTGACTCCTTCAATGGTATCATCCACAGGAAGAATGTGTACTCGCTTTCCATATTTGACATCAGCACACTGGTGAACGGAAACAACATCGCCGAGCCTAACCCTAAGGTTGTTCCTCACAACCTTGTTCATTCTTATCTTGGGCTCCTCACACGTCTCATCAGCAAGTGCAATACAAATTGTGTCTTTCCTTTTCTTTCCCTAAAATCAACAAGCAAAAAACTCACCTTTAGAATTAAATCATACTCTAATTACTTAAATTTGTATTTTTTATCAATCAATTTAGGTATAGCGAGGAATAATGAAAAGTTTACTAATTTGACAGAAAAAAAAGGACTTTATTACATACCTTGATCAGAATTGTGTCACCGCGAAAAAGCTGGAGCTTCTCCATGGTTTCGGGGTGAAGAGCGACGACGGAGTTGTCGTCGTTTACGGCCTCGTCAACGACGAGTCGGTTCGGCGCCTTCTTGCGCTCCAGGATCGCGGTGCTGTAGTCCCGCTTCGTTCCCTTCCTGAAAAGACCACCACAGAAACAAAACAAAAAATCAGGTTTTCATGAAATCGAAACCCGAAAGAGTGAAAAGAGCGATCGAACAATTGAGATCTGAGAATGAAGAAGAAGCTTACGAATCTGAGGATTCGGGTTGGTTCGCCATGGTCGAAGAAGAGTGAGGAGCAGAGAAGAAGAGAATTGAAAAGGTGTGAAAGAAGGATCTGAATTTGGTTTGTGAGGGTATGTGGTAGGTTTTGTGGATATTTTATAACTTGGGGTAAGCTCCGTTTCTTGTTAGGAAAGAAAAAAGATATAGGATTTTATTTTTTTTGAACTGAAAAGATATAGGATTTTATTTTTTTTGAACTGAAAAGATATAGGATTTTTTTTATTTTTTTTTGAACTGAAAAGATATAGGATTTTCTTTAATTGTTTTTTATTTATTAATTTATTAAATCGTGGGAGAATAATAATACCAATTTATCTTCTAAAGATTATATTGTTTTAGGAAATTGGATGAATCTGGAATATTTGAGAGGTTTCTGAAATACAGAAATTTCGGCTCCTTTTTCTGACTTACAATTATGAGATAACCGAGGTTGTTTATTTTATGACTTTGATGACTTAAGACATGAAAATCATCGGTTGAGATTCCTTTATTTGGATTTTTTTCTTAAGTTAATGATTTTTTCAGTTCAAAAACTAAAAAGAAATATGCCACGAAAATGTTAATGGAATTTTGAAAAAAAAAAGACATTGTTATTTTAAAAATAAATCTTTTACTGATTTTTTTATGAAAAGAAATATTTTACTGATTAACAAAAAAATTAATCCGTACTAAAATGGATAATAAAATACAGCACTGTGAATAATTTCAAAATAGCTGTTTAAGTTTTGCAAAAAAAAAAAAGAACTGTTTAAGCAATAATTATAATTATAATTATAATAACAAGAACAACAACAATAATTGTTTTCCGAAGAATAAAAAAACAACAACAATAGTAACTAATTTCTCATATAAATTTAGTTTGTTTCATTATAGATAGATAGATTTTTTTTTGAATAAGATAGATAGATTATTTTTGAAACAATAGATATAGATAGGTAGATTGATAATTATAGTGTTTTTTTAACTGATTATATTAATTAATTACGGTGATATAAACAGATCTTCAAAAAAAACAGATCTTTTTCTTTTTTGAAGATTACATATCCTCCTTTTTCACGGTAATAACAGATCCTCTTTGTTTTCTGATATAATAAATAACATATCCTCTTTAATTTATTTATTTTTTAAAGCAAGAGAATATATGTTGTGTATTGGCTCATTAGGGAAAAACGGACGCAGCAGGAGCTACCGCATATGCGATGAGCTATGCACCACATATGCGATGAGCTATGCAGGAGCTACCGCATATGCGATGAGTCATGTACCGCGTATGCGGTAAATGACATCGTCTCCTGGAGGGCTGGGAAGGTACCGCATATGCGGTGACCTCAATGTTCGCAGAACCGAACCAGACATTGAACCGTTCGAGCTACCGGTTCACAGTTTTTATGGTTCAACCGAGGTTGAACCGTAGTCGAACCGATTATAATTAAATAATATTTTTAATTATGAGTATAATAAATAATTACAAATATATATAATTATATACATAAAAAGGGTGCAGCAGTCCAGGGCCTGACCCAAGATGAGAGAGAGGTAGAAAAAAAGAGGCCACATAACACATCAGAATCAGACCCAGTTAAAAAAAAAAGCCCATATAACACATCAGAATTAGACCCAGTTAAAAAAAAACACATAACATATCAGAATCAGACTCATCAACCCTTCCCTCTTCTCCTTTCCATCAACCCTAACCCGCCGCCCTATCTCCCATTACCAGGAATTTTTTCTCTCCTTCAAGCTTCATCGCGACGCGCCCTAGAACTTCTCCCCTATCTGCTCTCTTCCATCCACCACCACCACGTCCTTGCGGCACGAAGCAAGTCTATCGTCCTTCTCAAGACGTTCTGCGAAGGCGACGACGCTCTCAGGTCACACATGATGAAGCCATCAATGTTGGCGGCGCTGGGGCAGGTCCGGCGGCAACAAGGAAGAGGTGGCGGCGGTTCGGTGTTGAAGAGGAGCAGAGCAGCATAGCAGCGGCGAAGAGAGGGTTGGGGTCGAGAGGTTGAAGGATAAGAGGATAAGGAAGGGTGGCAGTGTGAGAAGAGAGGAGGAGAAGGAGATGATGGCGGCACTAGGAGGATGGGAGAAGGAGATTTAGGGTTTTCACCTACATTTTTTTTTTTACAAAACAACTAAACCGGTTCGACTCGGTTTTTGTCTGGTTTTTCGGTTTTCCCCAGTTTTTTCGGTTCTTGTCCGGTTTGATGCTCCATCGATTTCAGGTGTCAACCGAACCGGCCAGGCATGCGGTTCCTGGTTTTTTCGGTCGATAAAAAATTACCAAATTGGTTAAGAAACCCTTCTGATCCCCGCCTCTAAACTCAGTTCCGGTGGCCGTGAAACGTGAAGGCCGAGAAGGAGAGGGAGAGAGCGACGGTTTCTATGAAGCAGCAGATCGAGGCTTACGGTGGCAGAGAGGGAGAGGGAGAGAGCGACGGTTTCTGTGAAGCGGCAGATCGAGGCTTACGATGGCAGAGAGGGAGAGGGAGAGAGCGACGGTTTCTGTGAAGCGGCAGATCGAGGCTTACGGTGGCAGAGAGGGAGAGGGAGAGAGCGACGGTTTCTGTGAAGTGGCAGATAGGGAGAGGGCGACAGTAAACAGCCATGGGAGGAGCTTGAGAGAAAGGGAGAAGAAGGGTTTTAGAGAGAAGGGAGAAGAAGGGTTTCAGAGAGAGGGGAGAACAAGGGTGAAGCGGGAAGGCAGAAGAAGGGTGAAGCGTTTCAGATTGAAGGGAGGAGAAGGGCGGCGGTAACAAGAAGGGAGAAGTAGGGCGATGACAGTAAGTAGAAAGGAGAAGGAAGAAGTGGCTAGGGTTTGTGAAAAAAATAATATATATACTGGATGACCTGCTGAACGGTTTAGCCGGTTGTGGGAAGAGCCATTGGGATGTGAGCCCTACCGGCTGGGCCAGTCATTTTATGGTCATTTGGGCTGTTTTTTGAAAAATAAAGCCGTTTTTTTTATCGTTTTTTAGACGGGCTGTCTCTTTTTGGCCCATCTGATCGTTTTTTTTCACCACAAAACACATGAATCACACTATAAATAATTTAAACTTGTGAATTTTTTCAACACACAATTTCGAGCTCCCATAGTTCTGTTAGCCTAGATAGCAACTTGAGAGGGGAGGGTGAATCAGGTTGACCCGATTTTCGCCTTGATACCTTCTTACTTTCAAGATGAAGGGTAGAAGAATGCACACACAGAATTTTATCCTGGTTCACATTCTATCCATCGAAGGCTACGTCCAGTCCCTCAAGAAAACCCCTTGAGGATTTTTCCACTATTGATAAAAATCTCTTACAAGTCCTTACACCAAGTACCTTAAGAATTTCTATCAACCACCTGTGAAAGTACACCACTTTCAACAGCCTCTGAAAGCACATCACTTTCAGTCCCTGAAAGTACACCACTTTCAGACCCAGAAGGCAAACCACCTTCAGTCCCTGAAGGCTAAACCACCTTCAGTCCACACCCTGAAAGTACACCACTTTCAGTACAACAACCCTTCACCGAAACCTACGGTTAATACTCAATCTACCAGAATGAGATGAAGAAGAGTTTACAATATGGCTGTATCAATCCTTTAACATACAAGCGGATTGATCATGAGAATTATGCTTTAAGGCTTTTAAGCATAAGAAAGCTTTCTTGATTCTGAGTTCTTCAAGATATGAACAACTAAAGTGTTCTCTTAACAATGAAGATCATGAACTCAGAACTTAGGCTCTTTGAAAATTTAAATATCAAAGGTTAATTTAACATGAATGAACAATTTGACAAAGCTTTGGCCTAATTCGTGTATTCTCATGTGTTGTTATGTTTCTGGACTCAAATGGACTTTATATAGGCATGAGGAACGACCTTGAACCAATGCACCCCTTCCCAAAAGGTTTGAGACACAATGGTTCATGAAAAGATGCAACTTTTCGAGCATGTAATCGATTACATTACTTAGGTAATCGATTACACTAAAAGTCGTTACTGTTTGAATTTCAAATTCAAACATGTAATCGATTACAAGCAAGATGTAATCGATTACTTGCCTATGTGTAATACCAGAAAGGTGAAATCGATTACACTCAAGTCCAATATCCAGAAACTTGAACTTTTAAGATCGGCTTGAGATATACTACTTCTTTTAACTTATGAAAACATTAAACTTGATTAGCTTAGATGTTTTAAGGAGCCTTTATACTCGAGAAGCCTTTAGAAGCATAACTCACCTAAACTAAGACTTTTAGGCAGATGTTGAAACATATAGCACTGTTTCCTCTAAGTCTTCTTTTCTTCTTTTTTCCGATGAGTTTGTCGTCATCAAAACCTCAGCCAGGGTCAGGAGCAAGACCTTCTTCACAAGTTCCCATCTTATCAGAATTTTTTCAGCTTACTTCCTTTTTTTTTATTGTCCATAAATCCTTTACATGCTTACTATCAATTAAATAATATCATATTGAACTTTAATTATGTTTTTCCTATCTAATTAATATTTAATTATATTATATCTTTTTTAATTATTAATTATGTTGTATAGCATTATTAGTTAAATTTAATTTATTATTAGGTGAAAATAAATAATATAAATATATTATGTATTGTGAGTCAAACTAAAAGTAAAATAAGATCTGAACCATTAGAGCGAAATGTATAGTGGAATCTCATGAGTATCTTAAATCCTATATGACGGTATGAACCCACTAAAAGTGTTTAGCGCACCAAAATAAAATTCTATATTTGGAGATGCTCTAAAGATATTTTCTAAAAATAGTAGATTTTAGTATTTTACTTCCAAAGTTTGATAAATAAAGAAATAAAGAGAATTGGAAGCAATTAGCTGCAGTTTTTGTGTGGTCTCGTCTCGGTGCTAACTAGCGTGGTTTGCTTCTCCGAGTGTACGCACCGTCGATTTACTCATCTTCGGAATCTCCGACCTTTGTCTCCTCCGAGACTACATAATCATCGCCGAAAACAATGGGTGTAGCTTTTGTTGTCGGATTCCTCGGGGCTCTGATTCTATTTCACGCTGCTTATTCAACCATCCAATGTATGCGTCACTCGCTACGATTCATATTGATACTTTTATTTCTTATTTATGTATTTGAACTTCGTTTAGGGAAAAAGGTTCAGGGATTTGATGTTCATCTGATTATCGGATTGGGTTTAATTTGGTTTGCAGATAGGGCTTTGTTGAAGATTACTGAGGAAGAGTTTTCTGGGCCTCCTTTGAATGTGAGTGTTGTTCTTTTTGAAATTGACTTGCGAAGTTGGGTGTTTGATTTGATTTGATTTGTGTTGGTGTATTATTGGAACTTTGTGAAGATTTGATTTTGGAAATGCAGGTGGTGATTGAACTGTCTCTAGGGTTAGTGATTTGTATGTGGGCTGCGCTGACCGTGCCGGGGAACTTTTTATCCATCCACCCTGACTCTGAAGAGAACAGGTAACTCCTCCTTGTTTTGCTTCTTGGAAGTTTGATTCTAGTGATTGTGAATTTTAGGTTTTGGACTTTGGTTGATTTGATTTTTCTGATCTCACTGATTATTGTTGCTTTATTAACAAGAGCTCCTTTTAATTTTAGAGAACTAGTGCGTCCAATTTCCATCAAATGCATATACACTTCCTTGACTATGGGAATGAAACCTAATGTCTCTATTGAAAAGTTTCACCTTGACCAGAGATATGGCCAAATAAGTGTTATAAAGAAAGGGTAGAGCAACTCTCATCTCTAAGCTAGCTTCTAGGGTAGAGTTAGGACTAACCTAAATACTTTTATGGTATCTTAGATTTGTTTATTGGAGACTACTCATATATGGGTTACTCGCAGATGTTCATTCCTGCAAATTCCACACTCTAGATGTCCAACCTTAGGCATGAATGGTGTGTTGAGGAATCTTGCATTGACTAGAGATATAGCCAAATAAGTGTTTATAAAGGATCAGTGTTATCAATATCGGATGGCGGGTCATAACAGCAAGCCAAAATACCACCATAAAATTATGGCGGATGCCATGGTGGACTTAATGAAAACATATATATATATATATATATATATATACTTAGGATAGAGCAATCCTCACCCCTAAGCTAGCTTTTGGGTAGAGTTAGGCCTAACCTGAATTCTAATAATTTATGTGCCATGTTATACCAAGCACATGTTGCTCTTGCTATTCAATAGTATTTCCTTTAATTCATGGAATACCCTGATCAAGTTTTGTTGCTTGTCAAGTCTCCCTTAGGCTTTTCTTGGAAGACAGGGCTGAAATAGTAGAGGAATGGAAATAGAGAAGTTTTGGAAGTTAGGAACTTAGGATGATTGCGAAGGGAGGTTGATATGAATGTAGCGAACTAATTGCCAAATAGCTTATAGTTTGTCCTGCACTGAGTTTTTGTTTTCTGTAGACTTAACATCGTCATTAACTAGACGAGCTTCTTAGCCTTGTTTGCACATTCGGTTGAGAATGAATTTTGGGGAAAATTAATTTTCAAAAATTGATGTTGTAAAAAAGACTCATGTTTGAGTGCTAGTTTTATTTTATGGACAAGTTGTGATGAAAGTGAGCTTAGACTGCAAAATTCTTTGTGGGGTTCTGTCATCCTGAAGAATTACTTCTGAAATGGTTCCCAATACCTACTGATATAAGTTGCTCTTACCTTGTCTTTGTCCTGTTCTGTCCTTTAAAGCCTGGTCCACCGTGAACCAGTTCTGTTATTATATTTATAGGTCCTTCCATTTGTCATAAAGCATGCTTGAGGGCCTTACATTGAAATGGAACTGGAGTAGGTCTGTAAATTAAGAGGATCAGGAAAAAAAATCACTTTCATCTATGCATACTTGAAAGCAAAAGATATTCAAAAATGAATTTTAACCACCTTAGTTGTTAGGAGTTCTGAAATAAATAAACATAATACTTTTGGGCAACATATAAAAATAAAAGAGCAAACCAAAGACTCAAACTGTTTAGGAGAAAATTATCACATGACACCTGATGTTCAGATCGTAGGATTCCTTTTCTTCCTATATTCATATTTACACATCACAATTTTTACTTCTTTCCTTCTAAACATATTACTTTTGGGCAACATATAAAAATAAAATAGCAAACCAAAGACTCATTCTATTTGGGAGAAAATTATCACATGAAACCTCATGTTCAGATCGTAGGATTTCTTTTCTTCCTATTTTCATTTTTACACTTCACAACTTTTGCTTCTTTCCTTCCATTCCGACTACCCAAATCCGTTTCCACCCTACCTTTCACATCCTTCACGCATCTAATGAGTTTACGAGTTTTCCCGACGATCCTACTCCCATCCAACCAGATTGTTGTGGATGTTGGAAACAAGCATGAAACTCGTAGGACAATCGCACAAGTCAACATACAATTTTGTCAACATTGATTATAACAAGCTACTTGTGCAGCAGGTGGGGCAAGAAACAGATTTGGGTAACAAATAATGGGGTAAAAGGAGAATTGTGATGAGGTTTGGGAAGGGAGAAAGCAATCCCCTCAAAAGTGCTTGCTATATTTGTATATTCCCTTTCAATTTTCTGATAGTTTTCTTCTCTGCTCTCGCATAATCCCCTACCTGAAATTAATTGTAGAATTTCCTCTTCCCAAAACTTCATAATAGCTATCCTTAGTTGCATTTTTTCACACTTGAGGTATAGAATTTCATAATGCAGTACTTAGTCATACCATACTTACAATATGACTTGTTATGGAATTACTTGGATCCAAATCACCACGGTTTTTATCCTTGGATGCAGGATTGTTTCTTTACCTGCCAACCTGGACTTCATGATATTCAACCATCGAGGCAAAGTCTTTCCCGTGGAAACAAATGCAAAGTTGATACATTAAGGACTTCTATAAAATTGGATCAAGCACCTTCATTTCTTATATGAGGAGGAAAACTCTTTTCTCAAAAATTGTATAATTTATTTGAGCGTTTGATATCACTGTCTTTGATGTATGAACTTTTTGCAGCTTCATACTTTACATTTCTGTAGTTTGCACTTGTAATTTTGACACGATATAACTACGATGAGCTGGCCTCCAATTTGACTATACATGAACTATCTGCTGAAGCTTTGAGTTAACTTTAGGACTATTGAATGTGGAAGTCCAAAATTGAAGCAAATGATCTCATTTTCCAGGTGAAAATTTGCTTTTGCTTGGTTAGGTTGCAAATAATGTGTTCAATATTTCTATGCATGTGGCACAACATATTATCCTGAGTGATGCCTCCTGCCTGAAAGATACAACAGTTGATGTTATCTGTAACTCTTTCTTCTTTTGCCTAATTGGCATTTAACTGCATTCAAATACCTACTGTAGCTTGGTGAGCTCTGTAATGCGGAAATAGCAATTGCAGTGAGTTCAAATAACTATTTAGTTGATGCCTATAACGTTCAAATAACGATTGTGTAGTTTTCCCAGAATAACACGAAGTGCCTAAATGCAGGTATTACATTATCAATAGCTAGAAGGATGATGAGCATGAGCTTTTATAAATTCTAACATTAGGTTATAGTTCAATTTTTCTGTTAAAACCTTGGATGAACGTCCTCTTATCAATTTACTTAAGGACAAAATCTAGAAACACGCTGTTTTAACTATTGTCCATACAACATAACATGTGGGTTGGAAAAAGGGGGAGTTGAAGGAAAGTTATAATGGTATTAAAATTAAGAAAATATTAAGAATGTGTGACTGAATTTTTTATTAGACAATACTATGGACAGTTGGACTCTACAAATAATAAAATGAGGTTAATATGTTTGTTCATCTTAGCAAGTAGATATGTTGCCATCAAATAAAAAAGATTGACACTTTATAGTTGCTTGGATGTATGAAGGTTTTCATCTACATAATATTTATTAGGTAACTCACCGGCAAATGTAATAGTGTGTTTATTTTTCTCTTTCCATTAAGAAATACGTAAGTGTATTGCTAACATTTCCCTTTCAGTAGTATTACTAGCATTTCTCTTCCACTGTAAGGATCATAAGAGATAGATGAAGAAGCAATGATTTTGTGAGGTTTCAACATAAATATTTGGTGCTGAGTTTGATGGAAATCTAAAAATATAGTATACCGTGTTTAAATCTTATTTCTTGATCTATGTTAGATTATACCGCGTTTAACAATGAAATTCACTTTTCCCATTGTAATGCATCCATCAAAAATGAAGATGTGGTACTATTACGATTTTACCACGTTAGGTCAACCTTGAGTTTAACTAAATTCAAACATATTATGAATGAACTTGGTTTAGTTGATAGAACGTGATTCAAATATACCGCTGCTAATCAGATAGGGTGTTTTCAGTTCCCCCTTCCCTACTGGACTTTTCTCTACCACTATACAGCAATCGCAACTAAAAGTAATGTGCTATTTCAGTAACATGACTCGTGCAACTGCAAATTTTCTTGATTTTTATAATTCGAAGGGGAAATAAAAAATGAAACATACATACTGCGTCTCTTCTGAACCAAAATTTTTAGGACTGCTCTTTCCTCAAGAACACAATTAAGGTCAATAGTCGAAACTTTGCTCCATTTAAGTAATTCTCTAACATTTATAACGATAGCCAAACGTTGGATAACGCGGTCCATACACCTGTATCCTCTGAGTACCATCATAACCACTACCTAAAATAAGTGAAAGAAAAGGCTATTAAAAAACTAACACATCATAATTAAAGCTTGTCAAGTTCTAAGGAGTAATTATCAGTAAAACTAAAATCCTCATAGAAGACTGTCAAGTTCTAAGCTACTATGGCTAGTAGCTTCTTCCATAAATATCCAAACTCAACCAACCATGAGGATTGAGGAACCCTTTCTCTCCCTTCCATTGGAAATTCATCTTTTAATTTACCATATTCTTTGGTCTCCACACCTTAATTGATGAGATATCCAGTAGCTGAAGATCTAAAGTGGCATCTCTCTGGTCACCCTGCTGGGTCAGTTTCCAATTCTATTTCCTTTCTGGTAGTTGATAGTGTGTTCGTATTGGTAGTGACACACAATCCAAAACACAGTAACCAGAAGCTACACACTAACTCCTCCCAAGAAGTGATTATGAGGCTTCCAATAGCAGCGCCAAACACACAATTCAAAAAAAGTGCATTAAAAGACAGAAGCACACAAGAAAATAGATATCTGAGCTCCCCACAACAATTGAACAGATATTAAGCTTCAATCAGAAAATATACATAATACACAGTGAAAAGTGGTGTTATAGAAGAAAATAATCACTGCCTACCTTCTTCACACTTCTCATCTTCCAGAGCGTCAATCAAATCAAGAACTTCGTCAAGAAGGTTTAAAAGTAACTCTGGTTCCTTACAATTGAGTTATGGCAAGCTTCCAATCAGCCAAAACATCCTCTATGGTTAGACCAAAGGAAGCATCATCTGAATTCTTTTTAAACTATGAGGAATTTAAAGCTTCCAACAAATATTCCAACAGCATGGACACAATGATTGAGGAGAAAGAGAAATATATTGAAAAACAGATTTCAAGATCTTTGTAATTTGTTTCTTGGTTTCTGAAAGCATCACTGAGTTATTAGTACATGAATGCCTTGAAAATTAGTTATAACTGAAGATAGGGGACATAGTATGAAAAAGGATAGTGGTGACTGGTGAGAGCAGAGAAGATACTATACTATGCTGTGTCTAACCTTCAACACGGCCTCATAAACATGAATATCAAAACATGTTTTGATGATTAAACTATGCTAAAACAAATCAACTAAATAATAAAAAAAAAAGCAAATTTATGAAATATTCAAATGCTTAGAGTTATTGTCATAGAAGGCATGAAAAACTATTGCATTATAGGGCATAGGCTAATTAATCATGTTTACGTTTTGAAACATCAAAAGGTTTCCAACATCCATTCTAAAAGTAAAGCTGCATGAAAAACTATTGGCATTATAGGCTACTTTATCATGTTTACATTTTGAAACATCAAAAGGAAAAACCAATATCCATTCCAAATGTAAAGGTGCATGATAAATTGATAGGTACTAGAAAAGAGATAGTGAAAACTGTGAATGATAGGTTCGTATTTACAGAAAATAGGCCTGAATCAAACGATTTCAGGTCCTGGTATAATTATGTGTACAAGTAAGAAGAAGGAAAAAAGTGAAAGTATCTCTTACGCACTTCAAGAGGCCCAAACTCTTCTAAGGTTCTAGTCCAAAATTCCAGCGAGAGTTAGATTGTGCTGAGGTTACCACAACAGGGGTCAGAAACTGAACCCGCACTTAATGAGAAGCGGCTGAACCTCCAGAAGCTCACCTGCAACTTGTGCCATGCATCTGTATTCAGCTTCTATGCTGGATATGGCCATAAGATTTTGTTTCTTGGACCACCAGGAAACGAGGTTTGGGCCAAGATAAATGCAGGACCATGAAACTGAGCCTGTGTCATCTGGGTCATTAGCCACGTCTGCATCACAGAATGCAGTGAGAGTGGCTGCTGTGCCTGCTGTCCAGTGTTCCTCTACTGTTATTGACAAAGAAGCTGATCTCAGGTCTAGTGATTATCACATATTGCAGAGCTTCAACAATGGAGTGATAAAATTTAGGTTCTTCAACATGGTTAGCTCCATAGGCAGCTTACTATTGCCAACCATGGGGGTAGAAATGCCCTTGACTGCATACAAAATCTCAGGTGAGAAATGAGCTGTTGGATACCAAGGGAGAGCTCTTAGTTGACAATAATGTCATCAACATAGCTGAGTACAAAAAGACAGCGCTTGCTGCCATGTAGCATGAACAAAGATGAATCAAATCAGCTGGCCTTAAAGCCAAAACTGAGAAGACTGAAAGTAGGCCATTTGAACCATGCTCTCAGTCCTTGCTTATGGCCATAGAGAGCTTTGTTATATTTACAAACCAAAGACCTGCCGGAGGACTTAAAGCCTCGAGTTCGCTCCATGTACAACTCTTCATCTAGATAAACATTAAGGAAAACATTATTCATATGAATATGTTGGATGTCCCGGTGATAGGAAACAGTCAGAGTCAACAGTTGTGAACAGTGACTGGCTGTTGTGAACAGTGACTGGCTTCACAGCTGGGTAAAAAGTTTTTGTGTAAATCCAACCATATTGTTGGTGAAATCCTTTAGTTATTAGGTGGGTATTATACTTGTTTATTTGCCATCTATTCTATTTAATCTGGAAAACCCATTTGCAGCCAATTGCATGACGATTTGGAGGCAAACTGACCAATGACCAAGTAATATTTGGCTGCATGGCGTTTATGATTGCACAATGATTTGGACGCAAAGGGACACATGACCAAGTATTATATGGTTGCATGCCACTTAGTGGGTCAGTGAAGACTTTACAGTAGTTGGTTCCAAGTGATTAAGAAATAGAGCAGGACACAGCCTTGGTCTGAATATGCTAGCTTTGGCACGAGTTTGCATGGGACAAATATTGCTGGATGAGGGTAGTCAAGCAGGTAGACATAACTCAAGGCTAGTATTGTAGGGAAGATCCAAAAGGTTGTGGAGAGGAGGGAGACATAAGAAGGAAGAAGGGTTAGGTGGAGGCCAGACAAAGGAGGACTGTGTAGAACCAGGGGGGAAGTGACTTGAGGAGAGACTAAGGATGGGGAGGTACTCACAGGCACAGGCACAGGGACAGGTGATGCTGCAGAGGAGGGATAAAGAGGACTGCTGGGGAAGGGTGCAGGTTGTGCAAGTAAAATGGAAGGAGGTATGGCTGAAATAGGTGTAACACAAGAGTTAGAAGAGGAACTTTGTGAAGGGAAGAGTTCAGTATACGAAAACCTATGTTCATTGAAAAGGACATCATCGGAGAGGAAGATTTTCCCGGGAACCTATGTTGTCAATCCCAATTCCCAGATCTCGGCGCGTAGCGGCCGACCCCAAAAATGGGATAGCGGGATCGGGATAGTGATTTTTGTCTATATTTTGTATAATTTATACCATGTATAAACATACTATATCAATGATAAATAACTTGAAATTCATAAAATAATCATACTTTCATAGTAGCAAACTAGCAGTAAAAGTCAGGTCTTGAGAGAGCAAGGGGGAAGTGAGGGAAGCGAGGAGAAGGTCAAACGCTTCCTCCCATCTAGGGTTTTTTGGTTGGGAAAGCTCGAAAGGGCCCCTAAAAACATCCCCAAAGTTTAAAATTGGAGGACATTTTCAAACTGTTGGACCCTTCCTCGTCAGGATCGCGTGGTAAATGTCAGGAAATGGGCCGGGATCCCAGCCCGGACAGCTCAGACAGAGAAGTGTGATGGGACGGTGATGGTCATCCCAGTACTTGGTTGAGATGGGATGGGGCACTGGGATATCGCGGGATCCCGGGATTCACAACCTAGCCTGTAACAACCAAGGACTTGGAGCCCTTATAAGACAGAGTGACCAAGGAATATGCACTCCTTGGAGTGAAGAGAGAATTTGGGAGGATTGTAAGATCAAATAAATGGATAGCAAGCGCACCCAAAGACCTCAAGGGGCTTGTAGTCAAGTATCTGATTCAAAAGGACAGTATATGGAGACATAGAGTTGAAGACAGAAGTAGGCATCCGATTAATAAGGTAAGCAGCTGAGGTAAAGGCATGGTCCCAAAACTTGAGTGATAAATTAGCATGAGCTAGGAGTGAGACCTATTCAACTAGGTGTCTATGCTTCCTCTCTATAGAACCACTTCAGTGGTGTGTGTATATAGGCAAGTGAGCTTGTGAATAACACCTAGATTAGTGAGATGTTGGGTCAGAGGTTCAAATTCACTACACCCATCAAATTAGGCAGAGACTAGATTTTAGTATTGAAATGTATTTCCACCATTAGCTTAAACTGGGTAAACTCTAGGAATGTACAAGACTTGAGTTTAAGGGCATCTGTCCATGATAAATTAGCATGTGCTAGGAGTGAGACCTATTCAACTAGGTGTCTATGCTTCCTCTCTATAGAACCACTTCGGTGGTGTGTGTATATAGGCAAGTGAGCTTGTGAATAACACCAAGATTAGTGAGATATTGGGTCAGAGGTTCAAATTCACTACACCCATCAAATTAGGCAGAGACTAGATTTTAGTATTGAAATGTATTTCCACCATTAGCTTAAACTGGGTAAACTCTAGGAATGTACAAGACTTGAGTTTAAGGGCATCTGTCCATGATTAAGCGTTTATCTATCTAACTGTCTAGGCCACAATGATAAACACATTCTGCTTGGAAGTTGGGACTATGATTGGTTAGAACTTAGAAGACAAGCATTGACAAATTACCTATTCACCAAACATTCCCGAAACACAATGCTTGGTGAATAGGTACCAGAGGTTTTTTATTTTGAAACACAATGGCCATAATCTTATTATTACATGGTGGATGAGTTAGTTATGGGAAAAGGCATCAAGATCTATCTTGTCATAAGAATGGGTAGAAATGTGCAACGGATGCAGAACAGTAATTCTCACGGAAAGATGGATAGGAGAATGAACAAAAATCACAATTGAATTGCTACTAAAATAGGCTGCAGAATGCATGTAACTATGTAAGGTCCAGCCTTCCCTCACTAATAAACTTTCCATGTCCTAATTTGCATTTCACTTTTAACCTGACTTTGCAAATTTCTTGCAAACCAACATAAGCAACGGCAGCATAACATGAAGATCATGGCACATGCACATAAAATTTGGAACGCCGATTCAGTTGAATTCAGTGAGTAAAATACAACATGGGATGTCGAGAAGTGCTTTACATTGAAAAAACTGTAAGTAAATCAGAGTTAAACTAGCAAGAAAGGAAACAAATCTAACTGCTCTAAGAAGAAGTTAAAAGAGTGATTCTACAGGCAAGTCGCAGAATCCTCACCAGAAGATCAGCAAGCCCTTAACTAGTGAGTAACCCCTTAGCCCTGCGGATAATGCCAACTCTCTCCAATGTAAACACTAATCAATCTACAACAGCGTGAGTTCTTGTGGGTTTTCCATAGACTGTCTGAGAATATACTCAGCCCTCCTCTTCTTATCATCTCTCTCATCTTCTCTACCACCCAAAGACGCCGCGAGCGAAGCAGCATTCTTCTTTTGATGTCTAGCATCCAAAGATTCCCCAATGAGCTTCTTCCCAGTTTTGAACTTAAAATGCACAGTGGGCCTCGCAGCAGGAAGAACCATTTTCCCTTCAACCCCATCATCATCATCACACAAACTACTACTCCCTAGAACCTCAATCGCAGGAGCAAAAGCTTCCAACACAGAAACACGGGTCCCATCCGAAACTACCGGAATCTTAGTCGGAGAAACATCTTTATCAGCCCTTTCAGGATCTGAAGCACCACCAGCAGTAGCTGAAGTTGTAGTAGTATTATTATTAGTTGTTGCTTCTACCGAACCGTTACCGTTACCGTTACACAATAACAACCGCTTCTGCAAACTCAACAAGGACCTTTCGGCCTTCCTACGCTGCCGCGCCTGTTCAATCTTGTCCTCGCGCGGATCAGAGACCCTCTCATCCCACACCGGCGTGTGGATGTAAGTGTGAGGATCCGGCAAAGCTGGTAACCAAGCTGGAATGTGCTTGGCTGGCGGTGTCTCACCCATCTGCTCGAAACTCGGGATGCTTCTCCGTTCCCGAATCACCGGGAACTGCGGAATCGGCTGAGCGAACGGAACCTCATCAACCGACTCCACGTAATTCATGATCTCCCTCAAGCCAGCGCCGGCGCTGGAAAACCCTCGCGGCGCTTCCAGGTCCTCGAACCCTCGAATCAAATCGAACACGGAGCAATGCGATCTGCCAGAGAGGTTGGCATAATGCTTCGCAATCTTGCCCAAGTCAACGAGGTACCGGATAGCAACATCGGCGAGGGAATCCAGAGCTGAGCTTCTGGAGGCGTGAAACCCTTGGGCCTCGCATAGCTGCGACACCGCGACCTTGGCCGCGGCACGCCCGAAGTCGTCGGCGGCAGCTCTTTCTCCTCCGTCGCCTCCATGGCTCATGTTCGAACCCGGAATTAGGGTTTTATCGAGTGGCATTGTTTGTTTATCCCCATGGATTTCTGAGTAGTTTGAGAAAAGCCTGCTTCGAAGAGGAAAAGAGGAACGACGAAAACCTAGACCGCTACAGAGAGTGGATTTCGCAGGGGAGTTTTAACAGTGGTAGGAGAGGAATTGAAGAGGGAAATTCAAATGGAACGGGAGAAGGAACGAAGAGGATTAACAAGATGGGCTCAGGCTCAGCATTCCAGCAAGCGAGGGGGAGTCTTATTTATAAAAGAATAGTGAACTGGTTTTTGGTTTTTGGTCAATTCAGCAAGATCAGAAGAACAGGCACCTCTTTGCAAATTTAATTTTTATTTTTGGCTACGCACAACACAAGTATCATTCATAGAAAGGAAGTTTCAAAAATTCGTTCATATTTGGGAGTGGAACAGATTCACTCAATTATAATGTATTAAATCTAAATAAGTTTTATACTAGCATCTAATCACATTTTTTCACATAATATTAAATAGTTACATTTTTTTTAATTTTAATTTTAATTAAAATAAAAATAAATTTTTGTTGTGGCGGAAACATGTATTAAAAAAAAAATTATAATGACAATACTAGACAAATGAGACCCATTCTACTTCGCAAGACGCAAAGCCTTGATTAGAGTCACTTCTATTAAGGTTCGATAACATTGGAGTTGTTTATAGGAAATGTTAAATTGTATTCTCATCCAACTCTACCATGGTGACATGGAGAAGGCAACAAGAGAACCGCACACATTCACAAGAAGGAGTCCCATTTATGATTCGTGAAGGATACAATAACTAGAATGGCGGTCACATGGACATGGATGTGAATCATCCACCCCCACCACCACAACAATAACCCCTCGATAACAGGTCGTGTGGGTGCACTAGAACTTTGTGTTGATCTCATCAAAAGCTTGTAGGAACTCCTACGCGACATTCAAGGACAGAACTAGGAGATCGCAATCCCTCTCCCAATCGAAAACTGCCAAGTGCAACAACCTATAGTTCTATCGGACAATGGAGTTATCCAACGCTGTATTCAAGAGTTTGAGCACCCAATTCCTCAACAGGATGATGGAGCATGCTTGAAGGCCAATGATGCAAGCCACAACATGGGTTAGACAACATCAATAATTCACCTGAGGTAAGTGACAATTATATCACACCCCTGCGAGGATGAGTATCCCTTCTTCATGACCCTATCATCTTGCATTGCTCTAGTTACCAACTTCCGGAAGGCGCCCACAGTGGTGACTGACACAAGAGACAACAAACCATACGAGCACCTAAACACATATGAGAATGAGATGAATTGTATAGAATCTACGGGCGCAATTGAATATTTATGCATATTGGAACCACAACAACCAATAGGTAATTTCAGCTTTTAATTGAATATTTATAACTTTAGATATGATTGTGTACCCTAAATTGACAATATTGCCAAACTTCTGTAGGGTGGAGGGTGCTCATGCAAAACTGAAGATGTTGCTTCGGGATACAAGGGTGACATGTGTGCTTGTTGGGATGCAATGAACTCCTTGACTATTTTGCAGCATAGCAACGTCAAAGCATCCTTCCAAAGGAGTCTGAACATCGTGGATCATCGTTTTGCTGGTGTGGCCTATGTGAACATGAGGGGATATGTGTCCAGGAAGGCTCTTGAACTGATCGCCAAAGAAAAGGTACGATCAAGAACGGTTGGCACTGATCCAGAACAGTGTGGTTTGTGGTTGTCGGTTTAGAATTGTTTATGGCCTTCCTTGTGCTTGTGAGTTGTCCAAGTACACTTCTGTTCCTCTTATGGTTGTTCATCCTTTATGGAAACGATTGTCGTGGAATGCTCCCCCCCGTGAAAACCCTTCATTGGAATTGAATCTAGATTACGAGATTGAAGGGTTGATAATTCGGTTTGGGCAATTGGATGTGCCAGGGAAATGGGCTGTTAAGCACAAGCTGAGGGAGATTGCATGGCCATATACTACTTCATTATGTCCTCCGCCCAGTAAGATTAAAACAAAAGGGAGACCCAAGGGGCAGGCAAAGGCAACAGGTACAAAAGGCCAGGCAAAAGGTACAAAAGGTTCTCCTATTGGCTCCAAGAACCGTGATCCTTCATATTGGGAGCATGTGGATAACATCATGGACTCAGCGAATGGTAGCAACACGTTAAATAGTCCAGTGTATATTCCACCATCTACCCAAGGTCGCAGGAAAATGCTTACCCGTAGAGTTATTAAGCACATTGATCATTTCCCAGAGCAGTTTCGATGTCATATTGATAACGTGGTGGACGTCATGGGGGATGGTAATTGTGGATACAGATGGATAGCTGCATTGCTGGGTATGAATGAGGAGCAATGGAACTACATAAGGGTGGAGCTGTTGAATGAGTTTATACAGTATCCCATACTCTATGAAGAACTTTATGGGTCCCCCCAAAGGTACAAGGGAATACATGACGCACTCACTCTCTCCACTAGCCAGCTAGCAACTGAAGATAAGTAGATGTCTTTACCTGACATGGAGTATCTTATTGCGACAAGGTTCCAACTAATATTACTTCAATTGTCGCATAGTGGGAACTGCACATTTTTGCCACTCAGGGGTAGTCCCCCACCACAGGAAGAACAAAAGCTTATAACAGTTGCTCCAATCAACACAAATCATTGGGTTCAGGTAACTATAATTTCCTAAGTTTCTTGCTTGTAATGCTGACAACTTAAACCACTTCTAAACATGCCTTCATTTTCCACTGTAGGTCTTTCTGAAGGAAGGGCATCCTATGCCGACGATAGCTTACCAATGGCGTCGTTATTCTTCAGCCCAAGCAAAGGAATGGGAAACCCCGCACAAGGAACGTATAAGAGTGTATGAAGAACAGCTGCGCCAACAGAGAAGGAGCGACAGTTGCAACACTGTTGGTTCTAGGCATTATATAGACATAACACAAGATTGAATATTTGTAACATGTTAGCCACTGTTGTAGTCATTAATTTAACAATAATATACTCAAACGCGTTGTAATAGCCTTCATTAATTTCAAGTGCATGTTTTTCCAAAATTATTATCTATGTTATATACATTACAGACATGTTTTTTAACTAACAGGAACTTTTCCAAATTCCGGATTTTATAACCCGGAATTTGGTTCTTTCTACTAACATTCCGGTTTTTATATCCCGGAACATACATTTCACCTAGCATTTGTTTCCGGGATCTAAAACCTGGAAAACAATAAAAATAAATTCCGGGATATATAAACCGGAATGAATAGTGCAGTGAAACACTTACACAAGCTTCATAACTTAAATTATGTTTTCCAAATTCTACATCCCGGAAGCTAATACCTTTCCGGGTTTTGTGTTCCCAGAACCTTGTAATTAACCCTTCTGGGTTTTGTAAAACCGGTAGAAGTGAAAAAACATTCTGACTTTACACATCCTGAAAGACACCTATTTTCAGTAACATCTATTCCGGGTTTTATAACACGGAACTAGTTCGAAAAATGTCATTTCGGGATATATAAACCGAAACAAAAAACATCAACTACATTCCGGGAAAACAAAACTCGGAAGTTCGTCATATAACGTTACAGGTTTGAAAATCCCGGAAAGCAAAAAAAAATGGTATTTAGGACTTTTACTACATAAAAATGGGGTGTAAAATTTAAACTTTGGAGTGTTAAATCTAACACCTAATGATATATTGGATAGTAGTAGGTATTTAATTGAGGCAGAAACGACGTCGTTAGCCTTTTTGGTCTGAATAGGCGTGATTTACAATATAGGAGGTGAGGAGTGGATAAGGGAAAGTAGTGGGCAGAGAAAGAAGAGTGAAGAAGAATGGAGAAGTATTTTGGGAATGCGTATCGCGGTGACCCGGGCGTGCCCCATAGCGATCCCGAACGATTCGTCACCATTTGGGTCGGAGCCGCTGCCTTCTCTGTTCTCACCTATTTCAATCCCTACATGTGGCAGCTCTCGAACCAGTACAAGTAAAAATTCACTCTCTCTTCATTACATTTTCATTTTCAATTCATTGAAACTTCCTTTGTTCGTTGCAGTTTAGAGTTTCTTCATTGAGTTAATGTTATGTATTTTCACTACTTGGCGTATATTTTTCCAATATGGATTTCGTTGCTCTGCTTTTAGGGTTTTCTCTTCAGCCATGGTTATGGAGTGAATTAAGTTTTTAATTTTTTAATTATTTTCATATCATTTTTCAACACAGAACTGTTTTTCTATTTCGCTTGTAATCCCCCCTTTTCATCTTCAGGTTGGTCCATACATGTATGCATAGCTAGTGCAATCTATGCCAAACTCAAGTGAAAATACCATTGTAGTTGCAACATAAACTATGGCCCTGTTTGGAATAATTTATTTGAGCTTACAGCTTAAGCGCTTTGTGAGAGCTTATACGAATAGCTTATAATCTACCTATAAGTTGTTTTGAGTTTATTTTAATAAACTGCTCAGATTAGCTTATGAATAAACGACGGTACCTAGAACCTATTTTTAAGTTTATTTCAATAAACTCATCCAATTAGCTTATGAATACGCGCTTTATCTCATAAGTTCTTATTGCCAGAAGAGTTTAATTAAGTTGTTTATCCAAACACACCCTATATATAGTTTTATGCTTTCAGTCCTCTATGTGCGTATATATGACTGCCTTGAGGCGGGGGATTCTTGAGTAGATTAATTGTTTTCTCTGTGGACATTTTTATTGCATGAAAATATGTTCACATAATGTGTTTCTTCAATTGTTGTGGTGGAGAGAAAAATGCTTTTGTTTGAAAGTTTGTATTTTGATTTGTTAGCTCGGTCTGGATTGAGAAATGAGAAATGATGAAGTGTTACTTTGATAGAGTGCATTTGAAAATAGGTTCAGCTTTCTCCAAATTGGAATTTAGCCCCCAGAAAAATGTTTGATTGAGGGAATGTGTGTGATTACTCCTAGAGCAAATCTTGAATACTTCATTTAATAATAGTTTTGTAGAATAGGAATTTAACAAATTCAACTATTGAAAAATGTGGTATGAATAGGATGATTAAGAAAATCAAATTTAAGAGAACTTAGAGTTTTATAAGCATGCATATTAGACGTATCAACTAGTTTTTTAAATTACATAGATTTTGTATACTTACTTTACTATTCAATGAGAGCTTTCAAATCAATGATTGGATTAATGAATTTCAGTATTTATGAAAAGTTATTAAGCAAATTATTTTTAACAAGACTTATTATATTATGGAGTAAGTGCACACCTTATCTCTCTTTCATATACAAGCCAAATGCAAAAAACATTGATTAAGGAGGCATATACTGCCTAGGTGCATGCTGCATAGGCACTTTATGATGAGTATTGCTTATGCCCCAAATTTCAAATGATGTGATCTTGCCTGGGCTTATCTATTGCATTTATTTGAAGCAATGACTCGTCATGGAGGTTCAGTATACTTTAGCTCCTCCTGTTTTGTACTTGTGTCTTGTCTTCTTGGTTTGGTTTCCCTCTATCCTGCATCTGTCGTTTGAGCTGATTTGATAATCTAGTACCATTTCTCTCTTCATTAATTTTGCTTTGTCAAGCTTTCTTTTGCATCAACTCATGTTTACATCTCATATTCTAAGATCCTTTAACGTGCAGTTGGCATGATAAAGCAATGTTATTTGAGCAATATCACTGGAAGAAGGCATTGAAGAAGAATGAACCATATGAGTTCCAGGTATTCAACTTTACTTCCCTCGACCTCATTTTTCTTGAAAGCTTAAGCTGAACAGAGCTAATACCTTCCTATAACTTTGTGTTGTTGCAGTGGAACAAGAGGTGGGACAAGGCCCACCGAGATTCGTACTACTTCAATTGGCCCACTTACTTCCCTTAGGACCCTTCTTTTTGTGTTTCTTGCTGGCATTGTCTTATCTTTACTTTGGTTGCAAACCTGGCGAAAATTGACACTCTTCCCCCTTGTGTGCACTATCTATTGTGACATTCTGAATGTGACTTAAAAAAGCAACTATAAGCATGTGTTTATTGGGCTTGCGTTTTTTGGATTGCTGCGATTTTTTGTTTGACTGAAACAGTTAGGCATGCTTTTTTTTTTGGAAACCAAAAATGTATATTGATAAAAGAATGGCAATGAGAAACAACCTTCTGAAAAGGATAACAAAATCCTGAAAAAAAAAAGGATAACCCGAAGAAGATCAAACCAAACTAGCACCCACAAGAGAAAGGAACTACCAAACCCCCAATGCCAATCAATATTAGGCATAACAACTATACCCCAAACACCCCCCCTCCAAAAAATTGAGTAAATATTGCAGTCAGAAATCCAAAATAAGATCCAAGAGATCATAGATAGACCATCAAAACACCCTTCTCATATCCCATCAGACCCGAAAAACAGCATCAGGGGAAGGTCTAAGCCATAACCAAACAAAGCAATTCACAAAAAGTAAAACCTACCGAATTGAAACCTTCGAACGCAACAGAACTTGAGTGATATAACCCACAACACTAACCCCTCTACTCTTTCTCTGCGGAATTTATGGTCAGCAAGTGCCAGCATGACCTCATTTGAACTAAGGCTATGTTTGAATTGATAGAACAAAACGGAACAGAGTGAAATATAATGAGATAGAATTGAATAAAAATCCTGTTTCATAGTTTGGATATTTTATGATGGAGCGGAACAAAAATACTACTCCATTGTTTGAAATAGAGCGGAATGAATTATAAATTTTTTATTTCTTTATTACCCTTCTCTTAAAACAAGACATTATCTAGTTCAAAAAAAAAAAAAAAACAAGACATTATCATAATAGACTTGATATTTAAATATAAAGAACAAGATATGCTTTTTGGTTTCAGTAAAAAGAAACACAACACATGCTGAAAAAGCAACTGAATTGCAACACTAAAGTGAAGCCTTGCAATGTACCCAACCATGCTATCTAAAGTGGGCAATCTGCATAAAAAAATATACTCAAAAAGTCATCAGAATCAGAAGATATAAGACCAAAATCAATTAAATGTTGCCCTTCAAACCAACACTTTGTCTGCGAGCTTAATCAGACCAGTAATGCTTGAACATATCAAGTAGGTTTGCTGCGTTGTAGCTTCTGGAAAGGTTGCACAAATAAATTTCACACAGTTCCCTAACGAATTGTTTGGATGAAGCTGGTATTTGGGGTTTGTGCTTCAAGCTCAGGACCTAAGAGGAAGAAGGAAAAGAAGATAGGATGCCCAAAATTGTAAATTTATAATATTTTGAAAGAATGATGTTTTGGTTCCATCCCATACCCTCCAAATCAGAGGGGAAGCAAAATGAAGAGATTCAACGGAATGAGATGGTATCCATCCCACCCCTTTCCACCCTTCACTAACTTACCCAAACAATAGAACTTAAAAATATTCCGTCTCATCCCAACCCATCCCACCCCACACCACTAATCCAAACATAGCCTAAGAAAGACCTGTCTTCCCTGCCAAAAAAATCAGCCTAACTTATGTCAAGACCCTATCAGAATATTGTGTCTCCGGCAAGATCAATAGATTTTCCTTGATACGAGTAGTCTTTTTACATTTCTGATGACCCTGAAGCCTCTTCCGCACTAGAATCAAACCTAGTGACACACTCTGAATTAGGATTCCAATATTTGTTCACTTTTTTAGGAGGGGATGGTAGTGACTTGGGGGAGGAAGGTCCTTTCGTAACAAAGATAACACTCAAAGGACAAGGTGAGGTGGGCTCCTCCACACAACCAACACCTAGGGTGTTAAGAAAAATTACGCCAAATCTTTTTGTGATGTCATATTCATGTTAAAGAAAATAAATGCGCAATAATTGACACACCAATTAATAACGGAGTTTGGCCAATAATGCCTATGTCTCCAGACAGCTGCAGATCTTTTATTGGAAGAGAAAATATACAGTGTTTACAAACACACTCAAAATCAGGATGACAATTTCCACCTAAAAATGGGGATCCTTGTAGGGACTGCTCCATTTGGGGCCCCGACAATGGAGAATTTTCCCCGTGGGGATGGGACGAGACAAAAATTCCTTTGATGAGAATTTGGGGACGGGGATCATTCTCCCTGCCCTGCGGGGGTCCCCACCCTATATATATAAGTAAAAATGTGATAAGTATTGGATTAGTTATAATGAATATCGTTTACATTTGAGTGAGTTAAATACTCGAAGGAATGTTTTGAGTGTTAAACTTCACATTTTGAATGAGTTGAATGCCGTACTTTACATTTTTAATTCTTAATTTTGTAGATTTCACATATTGTGTGATAAATTCACTTGATGTTATTTAAACTCCATTATATGTTTGTATTTATTTGATGTAGATGCATTGTCACTTATAGTTTTAAACTTTATTACATAAACTTATGTTTTTTATACATTTAATTTAAATTTTTAATGACATGTACGAGATCCCCATGGGGACCTGTGGGGGAGGTGGAGAATGGGGACGAAGTGAAAATTCACCCTGCCGCTGGGAACGAGGATGGGGTAAGGACATACGAGGGATGTGGGGATGGGGACAGGGAAGACACTCTCTGCCCCCACCTCGCGCTGGTGTCATCCCTACTCAAAACCCACTCACAACTCAACCCAATTATGCTCAGAAGCTAAACTATTTTTCTCTCTTATTTTTCTTCCCTTTTGGCTTCTCGTTAGCTCTTGGATTGATTTGCTTTGCACTTGCATCAATTCATAGTAGAATTGTTACGCATATGCAAGCGCTAACATTTCCTAAAACAATGGTCCTCCATTTGCTAGCACTGACCCATAAGTCCGAGAATCCCATCCTCCGCAGCATGTAAAATAAAAAACTCCACTTTATGGAGTCATACACTTTTTCATAATCCACCTTAAGAATTACTGCAGGTGATTTCTTCCTCTTCACATCATGAACAACCTCGTTTGCTATTACAACACTATAAAAAATGCTCCTTCCCCCTACAAAAGCAAACTGGCCGTCATCTATAAGCTTGGCCATTACTGTCCCAATCTCTTCGCAAGAATTTTAGAAACCACCTTATACATACATCCCACCGATGAAATTGACCGAAAATCATTTAAAGACCGGGGAGACTCAACTTTAGGCACCAAAGCAATTAAAGATGAATTAGTGCCTCGCGGCCAGTCCCCGTTCAGCTTTCTTGTAGAGGATCTATTTGCAAATTGTGAAACTTTGAGTCAGGTTTTCTTTTAGGTCACAATTCATGTCATATTCCGGTCATTTTTGGCTTAAAAATCATGGAGCACCAGTCCCTCTCATTTGCTGGGAGCGGACTATGCTGTAGTTTGCGTTTGCAACTGCATGGATCTTACCCATTCAAATGTATTTTAAAATATTAATAAATATTATAATCATGTAATTTTCAATGGTTAGATGAACAATTGCACATCCTACAATTAGTTTTGTAACTACTGGGGATTCTCATCCGCTAAGAGTGGGGGCGGAGGGACTGGGGAGGGACTGGGGTATGCCGATTATCTCTTCTAGATTCAAACCCTCTACATCTGCATATCCAACAACAATAGTGTTACTGTTACCACAAGGCTAGCCACTCATTTTGTCATTACTGCATTTTATTATTATTATTATTATTATTATTATTATTATTATTATTATTATTATTATTATTATTATTATTATTATTATTATCCCTTATATCGCTAAGGGCCCGTTTGGTGGTAAAGATATGATAAAAGTAGGATATGATAAATGATTGAATAAGCACAAGATATGATAAGAGCATGATAGAGATTTGTCCTTAATTTGATTAAAAAACATATGTCAGGGACCCAATTTAACAAATTAATTTTTCAGGGACCTAGATTGATTCCCTTTCAAATGTCAGAAACCCCAAACATATTTAAGCCTATGATTTTTCAGGGACCTGGATTGCTTTCCTTTCAAATGTCAGAGACCTCAAACATATTTAAGCCTACGGAATATGTTGCTTCCCAGATGTCAAGTCCCACACCGCAGGGACCTGGATTGATTCCCTTTCAAATGTCAGAGACTCCAAACATATTTAAGCCTATGTTTTTTCAGGAACCTGGACCGATTCCCTTTCAAATGTCAGAGACCCCAAACATATTTAAGCCTATGGAATATGTTGCTTCCCAGATGCCAAGTCCCACACCGCTAAAAGAAAAAAATGCTTCCAACAAAAAATAACACATACCGGGATATAAAATCCAATATGTTAAAAAACACTACATTAAATATACACACCGGGATTTAAATCCTAGAAGTTAGAATCAATATCGGTTTCCATAATTCTTGGAACAAGTAATTTTGTATTTCGGGAATTACGAAACCTAGAACTTTAACCCGAGATATTACGAATTTGGAGGCCTAACTCAACCACAAAAGCTAGCTTAAGAGTTGAGGTTTACCATACCCTTATAAACTCTTGATTGGCCATATCTCTAGCCAATGTGGGACTTCAACACACCCCCCTCACGCCCAGGGCTGGACATCTGGAGCGTGAAGTTTGCAGGACTGGACATCTGCGGGTGACCCATAGGGGCAGTCTCCACTAACAAACGGATCTAGGATAGGCTCTGATACCATATTACGAATTGGGAGGCCTAACTCAACCACAAAAGCTAGCTTAAGAGTTGAGGTTTACCATACCCTTATAAACTCTTGATTGGCCATATCTCTAGCCAATGTGGGACTTCAACACGAGAATCATGTTCTAAATTTAAAAACTTAGAAACATTTCACATAATATGTATTATGGGTTTTAAATCCCGGAGAAAAAAAAAATACTCCTTTTGAGATTTCAAAATCTAAAAGAAACACTTATTTGAGTCTTTTATTGCGTTTAAGTGATGCAGATAAAATGCCAAATTTAACTCTGTAAAGTAACCACGGGACACCATGGTTATGTAGTTTGCAACAACGTTTAAAAAATTGAAAAGAAAAAATTAAAATTGAAAATTAAAAACTAGAAACCAATTTTACTTTTAAGAAATTTAAAAACTCAACTTACAACTGTCCTATCCCGAACAGGTGTTGTCTAAGGTGAAATACCAATTAAGTAGTGCACCGTGCACCATCAGCTTTTGGCCAATAAGATCGTGCCAAGTGTCTAGGTAAGTAACCGGTAACCAGTTATACAGGTTATTTTATTTTTATAATTTATTATAATTTTAATTTGTTAATTACTATAAACTCCTTTCTTTCTGTTAATCTTCTTTTTATAATTTATTTTTACCCATTTTTTTTTTTAAAAAAGGTAAAAATGTAATTAACTAATTATTATTATTTTAATTTTTTTTAAATATCAGGTAAAAATACCTGCTGTAGCAGGTCATTTAGAGTGGTGCATAGTGCACCACTTAGGGTGGCATTACATTTTTAATCAACCCCCTTTAATTTCACAAATTTGGTAACAGCGTGTTGGAGTAAAAGAAAATTTCACAACAATTAAACAAGTTGTTATGTTATTATAATTATAACAACTTTTAACTTGATGAAAAATTTCAAAATAAATAAATAAAGAAGAAACATTTAACTTGATGAAAGCTTTTGGCCTCTTTTAAAAATTAGGTAAAGATCATTTACTTGTTTTTTTTCTGAAAGTACACCTCCCTGATCACTGTGACACTAATTCTTAACTTCTTGAGACCACACTCAGCTAATCATTTTCTATACGCACGATCCTTTACTAATTTGTAAAAAGTTATATAATCTACCCAAATTTAACTAGTTTAAAGTGAAATGACTATTTTAAAAACTAAAATAAACATCATAAGTATTGATAATAATTCTTTACTTTGTAAAGTGAGTCATTCAGTACTCACTAACCATCCCAGATGATGATGATGATAATGTTCCTTCAAAACCCAAAAGAAAGTGAGGCCCAGAACGAACCACAACTAACAATCGCGTTCCGAAAGGGGAAGAACAATGATAGCGCATCATCATCATTATCTTCTTCAAATTCCAATTCCATCTTCATCTTCATCATCATCACCATCTCTATCTGTATCTCTAAATTCCCCACATCGTTCGGTTCCTTTTCGATCATCACTCTCTTCATTCGCAACATCATCATCACACAACACTTCCAACTCCACCATCACTTGCCTCACCAAAATTCACTCGAAACCCTTACATTTTGCCCTCTCTGGAGCTCTTTCCCTTGTTTTGCTACTTGGAGGTACTTTACTCATCTGCACACCCAGCTTCTCTTTCTTTGTTTCTACCTTTAACATTGCGATGCAAAAAATTGATAAAAATCTCAAACTTTTTTAGGAACTGGATTGGCGGAGGCAGCAAAAGTTGGTGTGAACAAGCCAGAATTGCTCCCTAAAGAGTTTAGTACTGTCATTGATGTTGCTGGATTCCTCTCTGATGGACAGGTATGGATGCTTCTATTTTGATTTGTGTCAAAAGTTACCTTTCTTTTTACCTGTTAGTTACAATTACAAGTGAGCTTTTGAGTCTGTCAATTGAGGTAAGGAAGAGAATGTTAATTGCCATGTTCAATTGATTATTTGTCTCCAGGAGAAAAGACTAGCAAAAGAGATTGCTGCTATTGAAAAGGATACTGGATTCAAGCTTAGAGTTTTGGCCCAAAACTATCCCGATACCCCAGGTTTATTTATGATTCTCATCACCGCACTTTTCACCATATTCTTGATCTCATTCTCAAGTTCAATTTTTGCATGACCACATTGTTTATAGTCACCAATAAGTCCCAGCACATTTGGTAGATAGCTGGCCTTTTAAGTATTTAGTCGAACGTTCGATTTCTGAGCAGTCTGTATGGAGGAGGATTTATCGAGAGAAGCCTATGTAATCTCAGAGCCTTGAGGGAGTTTAGTCTCATGGCCGCTGACTGTGAGATACTTGGTGCACACCAAAATCTAATCAATAGTGTGAGTATTCATAGAAAGATATAGAGTCATTCATTTATGTCCCCTTCTTAGAAAATAGCAAAATAGTCCCTGAAATATTAAAACGACTAATTTAGTCCTTCAAAGATGAAAATCATGATCAATATATTGAAATTTGGATTCATCTTTAAGAGATTATTTGCCTATTTCTTTAGATGGGGGACGAAGGTGGCCGACTGTATATCTTTCGGGAACTACAGTGAATGTTCACTCCACAATCAATCAAAACCTCAATATATATTAAAGTAATCAAGCCGGTGTAGAAATTACTTTCGTATCTTCTTGAGCTTTTAAGTGAGGATAAGACTGTTGTGATTTATGAAACTTGAAAGCTGAAACTAATTTGTTCTACAGGTTTGGCTGTCAAAGATTTCTGGCAAGTAGATGACAGAACAATTGTCTTTGTTGCGGATCCTACATTTGGTAAAGGATGGACTACACTTTTCATTGTTATTATTCCTTGTGGCTTCTTTCTTGCTACATCTACCAATAGAGGTAATAACATATTAAGGGGCATTGTTGACCAGGAAACATATTGAATTTCAATGTTGGTGCTTCAGTTGATTTGGACATCCCACGTAGTTTCTGGAGTCGTTTGGCAGGGAAGTATGGGAACATTTTCTATTGGAGAGAGAAGGTATAGACTCTGCTTTTCAATGTAGCTATTTTTTGTTAGCTTAGTTCATGATTTGATAATGGCTTAATGAAACAGGGAGAAGATGCATCTGTTGAAGCTGCAGTTATGGCAATATCTAGTTGTTTGAGAGAACCCGTTGGGCCTAATAATTGTTCTGAGGTGAATTGATTTCGTTGATTACTCTTAATTTGTCATGTGGAAGCTTTTCCATTCAGCTTATTATCACTTTTGGTTGTATAGAAATAAAAGTACTTAGGATAGTTTCATCATGTTGAGTGTAATGATCTTATGTACATTATTATTATTATTATTATTATTATTATTATTATTATTATTATTTTTTAATTTTTTTATTTATTTTTAATAATGATCTTATGTACATTATTTTTTTTGAAGCTGGATCTTATGTACATTATTAATACTCATGGAGTCACGCAATGTATTTTTGTTGCATAAAATAGGAGAGGTAAAATAGGAGATGGCTACGGTGCCTTAGCTTGTAAATGGTGTATGGCTATGAGTGCATCATTGAAAATTGACAAGTTTACCCTTAAATTAGTGTGTTGGAGGAGAGAAAATGAATTAGGATTATAGTGTGTTGTATGGCTACCGTTTAGTAATTTCACTCAACAATCTCAGCCATCCAATATTTTACTAGTATTTAATCCATGGTGAAAATATTATCTTGCATACATACACTCCTTCAAGGCTCATGCACCATAGCCTCCTCCACTAAGATATTGCAATTCAACATTACTTTTTAATATACAATCCATGTTGTCTTGGTGTTTTTTTTTTTCAATAAATTTTTATTCACACTCAAACAACACCTCCACTTATAGAGAAAATGAAGGAATGAGAGAGAAATAAGAGATATGATAGGCGAAGAGAGATAGAAAGAGAAAATGAGTGGAAACTAGGATGGACCATTTTTTTTTGGGACTACCGTGGTCCTCGTGCTTTTAAACCGTTGGATCATGGAATTTAGGAATATTCCTTAGATGAGTGATTATGATTGAATTAGAGGTAAAATGGTAAAAATGTAAATGTCCCCCAACCTTAAAAAAAAATTCTTCTTTGTACTTTCCACCACGATGATCCGACCACCGTCACGCCATGGACCACCGTGAGCCATGTTAGATTCAAACGGTTTCATCTTTTATTATATTTTGTTGAATAACAATTTTACCTAAGGTTTAATGTTGATAGATAAAGAATTTCTAATACTTTGAGTATTTTATATTTCAGGAACATCTATCACTATGAAAAGAGAACTCGTCTGCCACTCTTTGAAATCATATCAAAGGCAGCATAAAAATATATGGCGAAAAAGAGTACGTCTGGTGACAACATGAAGAGTACGTCTGCATGAAGAGTACATCTGCGTGAAGAGTACATCACGTGAAGAGTACGTCTGCATGAAGAGCACATCTGCATGAAGAGTACGTCTGCATGAAGAGTACGTCTGGTTACTCTCTTGAAGAGTACGTCAGGTGATTCTTGGAGAGTACGTCCGCAGAGTTCGTCCGATCACGAGATAAAGAGTTCGTTCGATAATGCTTCAAATATTAAAGGTAAATCTCGTCGAAGCATTTAATGAAGCACTGTTCGCTGCAGAATCAAGAAAAGGACATAATAAATATTTTATTCCTCGTATCTGCTAGCTCTCTGACATTCCTTAAATCAAACATTACTTTTCAAAGTCAACGGCGCAATTTACTAAACATCGTATCACCTCAACGGTCGAAATCAAATCTTTTGTTCAGAAGAAGGAAATTCTCTTTGCTGTCTTCTTCCTGCATTCAATGCTTAGACGAGCACTTAAGGCAACAACATGAAGAACCAGACGACATTAACAAGAGCATTTAATGCTACAATTAATGCTGCAATTAATGCATAGCAGAGTGTATTTAATGCTGATACAGAGTTACAGAAGTATCTGTTGCACACTCAGAAGAAGAAATTCAAATGGAAACACTTCAATCTTCATCAACGTGAATCAAGATATAAATAGAGGACTTGGACACTGGAATCAATGGCGACTTTAAACGAACAAAATTCACAAGCTTTCTAAGTCTTTCATCTGCAAATAGCTTTAAAGCAAACTCAGAAATTCACAAGTTATACTTTCCTGAGTTAAGTCGTCTGCCTTAGTGCAAAACCTCATAGAGTGAAAACTCTCATCTTTCTCACACAACCAAACAGAGAACCAACCTTCATATTCTCTCTGTAACTTGTTCTTAATCTTTCTACCCAACTCTTGTTGAAGAGACTCTTGTAGAAAACAAAACCTTCTTTGTAAAAAGAACTGGGAGTAGTCCTGTCTAATACTAAGTAAGGAGAAGTCTTGTAGAAAACTTGTAAGAAGAAGTCCTATGAATACTAGGAGAAGTCCTGCATAATACTTGTACTATTTGGAGTAAATAGTGGAAAATCTTGGTAAAGTCAATGACTGGACGTAGCCCTGTCGATTAAGGGGGTGAACCAGGATAAATACTCTGTGTGCTTTACTTTTCAGCTCTGATTAATTTTCCGCTGCACTAGTCTTTGAAAAGTATTTGAAACTTATATTTGTTTATAAGAAAATATTTAAAAAATTACACACACAATTCAAACCCCCCATTTCTTGTGTTGTTTTACTATTATCAAGCCACCTTCTTCTCCGACGAGAAAAACGTTTTGAGGAAACCCAAGTTGTTTTTCTGGGTTCAATGGTGCAGATCCAAACCAAATTGGTAGAGATAGCTCTGGGGTCAGAGGGAGAAGGAGGTAGAAGAGATGGAACCGCATCCAAATTGTCATCCACCGCGTTGGAGCCACCGTCCACCGCATCGAAATCAAAAGCCATTATGCCGAAGCCTTGAACGTCCCAGACGACATCGCGGCCAGAGCCACCGTGAATGAAGTCGCGACCATCAGAGAGGAAATCACGAGCTCCGGCCTTAATGTTTAAAGAAGTTGCAAAATAGGTTTTCCGTTTGCATTTTGTTCAGAAACTAACGTTGGGATGTAAAGTGGGACCCAGTAAGTGATGTGGCATGCATATAGGAGAGAGAAAAGAAAGAAGCAACGTTCTTCTTCCTCTCCAACGGCTAGAAGCAGGGTTCTCCTACAAAAGAGGGATTTTCTATCCTCTTCGATTTCTGACCTTGTTGCTGGAATTTCGTGAAGCTCGAAGGAGAAAAGGTATAGAGGCGTGGGTGATAGCAAATGGGTTGTAGTAGCGGAGTTTCTTCGTCAAGGTCAAGTTCCAGGATGTGAAAACTACCCCTCATGGTGCTATTGCGAAATGTGTCTCGTTTGATTTACAGGGTTCATCCAATTTCAGCAATGTAACAGGAGGCAATACATGTTCTACCTCGAGGCAAGTTCATTACTCTATAGTGGTTGAGTCCACCGCTCCTTTACCGCCACCCTCTCCTGCTCCGGCTCCGGTATCGAGTGCTCAAAGGGAGAGTAAGAGTAACAAGAAAGTTTGGATAATTTTAGGCTCAATCCTTGGTGGATTGCTATTGCTAGTGTTGTTGTATTTACTGGTTTTGTGGGTGCTCAAGTACATGAGAAACAAGAAGATACAGCAGATGGAAAAAGCTGCTGATACGGGTGAAGCTCTTCACATGGCCTCTGTTGGGGATACAAAAGCACCCGCCGCAATGGTTACTCGAACACAACCTACACTTGAACATGAATATGCGCCCTGACACATTTTTGTGTGTATAATCTTCCAGTTGCTGTTCTGCAATGCTCAATAACCGTGCTCAGAAAATTCTTCCAAAACACACCTTTTTTTGGTGGTTTTGCCTCTTCCCCTCCTTTGTTTGCTTAGGCTCTTGGTTAGTTTATACCTGTGGTAATATCTCTTTTGTGTAAATCTGTCTATCTCTTTTACTATGATTCGTTGTGGTGTGAATGTTGCGGCCAAAAACGGTTCTATATGTGACGAACTCAGTTATTTCATTGACAAGGAATAAAAATGTGGCACCTTCTTTGTAGATTATTTTTCACCTTCTTTGTAAAGTTCACTTCTAGCCGTTGGAGAGGAAGAAGAACGCTGCTTCTTTCTTTTCTCTCTCATTCAGCCTCTTTCTCTCTCCTATATGCATGCCACATCACTTACTGGGTCCCACTTTACATCCCAACGTTAGTTTCCTAACAGAATGCAAACGGAAAACCTGTTTTGCAACTTCTTTAAACATTAAGGGATGCTGGGTGCTAATAAAATGCAAGGGGACCACGAATGCAGAATCGTGAAACGTGGGGACCAAAATGACTATTAAGCCTACATTTTTTTTGTTACAATTTGTAGTTGTATCTGATTATACACTATAGTGACTATTGAATTATATAATTAAAAAAGTTTTGGGAATTGGTTTTGATGTTATCTCAAGTTGTTTCTATGTCATCTCATTAATTTTATAAACCTCAAAATACTCTTAAATATAAAGATAAAAAAATCCAAAACTCTCACTGACAGCCCACTCAACCTACCTCACGAACCATCATTGCAACCTTCCTCACCCACCTTTTTCTCTCCTTTCTAAAACCTCACAAAGTTGTCTCCCTTCTCCTCAACCATCTCGTTTCTCTTCTCCTCCGTTGCAGACTGCTTTTCTTCTCCTTATAAAAATAAATTCTCACGTAACATTCACACCTATAAGTGCGAATTTCATGTTCCTCACGCACTTATAAGTGCGAATAGGCTCTGGGATGTGTAAAAATTCAAAAAAAAATTCTCACATAGAATTCGCACCTATAAGTGTGAATTTCATGTTTCTCACGCACTTATAGGTGCGAATAGGCTTTGGGTCGTGTAAAAATTCAAAAAAAAATCCCACGTAAAATTCGCACCTATAAGTGCGAATTTCATGTTCCTCATGCCCTTATAAGTACGAATTTTAAATGAGATTTTTTTTTTACAAGTCCCATAACCTATTCACACTTTTTATTTTTTTCAAGCCCATTCGCACTTATATGTGTGAAAATAACACAGTGAAAATCAAAATTTCAAGAACGAGAAATGAAAAAACACATCTTGACAAGATTTCTATGTGGTGAGGTTGGTTTGAGGTAGGAAGAAGATGATGAAGATAAATGATGAAGGACAGGTAAGGGACAAGATCTATTTTTAAGGGTAAATTAGTAATTGACTATTTAATGGAGGTGGCATCAAAACTAGTTGAGATGAAATTAAAACCAATTTGCTAAAGTTTTCTCAAGACAATCTAACATATAGATATTCGTTTATTTATTAACAAGATTATATAACTAAATTAAGATTTGTGACTTTAGATTATAAGACTTGATTGGCTAAGAAAGACTAACTCATGATAAAATCAAAACTTCATTATAAACTTGAGTGTGAGACCTTGGAACACTTGCTGTTCCGATACACCTGGGTGCGTGCGGCATGGTTCGCTCATCCAATGGGTTTGATTTCTAATGGCATCCAAGGGTCTGTCAAGGATTGGCTTGCTGTCTTCTCTGAATCTCAGTGTGCTACAGATTTGGCTATGGTCCTTCAAGGTATGTGGGCAATTTGGAAAGCTCGTAATGATTTTCTTTTTAACGGCAAGACCCTTGAGCCGCGGTTAGCCATGGACGCTGCAATCTCATTGTTGGAGGAATGGTGTGAATCGAATAATATTGCCCGTGCTTGTTCTCATGCTATCTCGCGAAGAACTCCAATGTGGCAAGCACCGTCGCTGAATACGGTTAAAGTTAATGTCGGCGCTGGGTGGACCAGAGATAACGCCACTGGTTTAGGGTTTGTGGCCAGGTCGTCCAAGGCTAAGCTGTTGGTTGCTGCAACTCACCTTCTTTGCTTGCGGCAAGAAGCTCTTGTGGCTGAAGCTCTAGCAATGAGGTGGGGCATGCTTTGTGCTTTGGAGCTTGAGATTGAAGATGTGGTTTGAGTCTGATTTAGAAATTGTTGTTAGAGGTATTGCTTCTAATTTATGTCCATCCGAGATCACAACTGTTATTCAAGACTGTAGGGAGTTCATGCTGTCTCTTTTTCCCACGTCAAGCGGCAAGCTAATTCATTGGCTCATATTTTGGCGTCAGTAGCGTTTGATTTTCCCTTCACATATGTGGTTGTCTAACCCGCCGCCTGATGTTGATCATGCTATATTTATAGATGCTTCATTTTCATGATTAATGATATGCAGATTTTTCATAAAAAAAACCTTATTTAAAAAAACTTCTGTATAATCAAATGCTTAGACCAGAAGCGCAAAAAACAATAGTCTAACTAGATCTCCTAACCACGCTAATAGGTTTTCTCAACTATTAATTAACAATTTCAAGAAACTTTTGTTAGATTAGTCAATGTATATAATCAAATACAATAAAAAATAAAAGGAATTTTTTTTACATCGGAAAACTAAAGAAAAATCATTTGATACATACAATAAAAATTATAAAAACTAAGAAATATTAATAATAGTATTATTAAATAATAAAGGAATTATTTTTTAATATAATATATATAATATATAGTGGGAGAAACTGATATGAGATAAAATAAAGAGAAATAAAAGGAAAGAGCCATGAGTAATTAACATGGTTAGTTTAGGAATTGAATATTATTAATTAACAAATCATGTAAAAATTTAATAAAAATTTCAATGAAATGATAATTTAGTTTAAAGAGTTAAATACACTTTTTAAAATATTAGAGACTAAGTCGTACATGATCTAAATGCCAGGGGTTTAATTTACTTTTTTCGCACATCTTTATCCAAAACCTTAAGACATTGAATTTATGGGTCACATATGTTATATTGTTTTCACATCACCCATTCTTAACCAATGTGAGACTCAAACTCACACCTGAATTCTAATTCTTCCCACTTAAGTGTGAGCCACCACCACATTATCATGCTCCCCCTTAATGAAAGCGATTCACACTTACACTGTCATTCACTCTACAACGTCAACGAGATATGCCGCCTAACCACCACATTGTCAAAAAGATTTTTGATTCAAAGAGTCATCACCATGGACGCAACAACCATGGGCTCCGATATTACTTGATGGGGAGATAAAAAGAGCATTCAATTCAATTACAAAGAATTGTTACCATGGCCGCACCGACCATTATGCATTCAATTAAGCTTTGGGGGTATTTTCACTGTGCTTCCTCTTGCGTGGAACAAAGGGTTCTCCAAGGTCATAGTGGAGAGTAATTCCATGATTGCGGTGCAGCTAATAAATGAGGGTTGTGATACTTTCCACCTTTATGCGTCTCTAGTCAATCAGATTAGAGCTTGGAAATTGAAAGCTTGGGAGCTTCGGTGTGTCCACATTCGTCGAGAGGCAAACTAAGTGGCAGATTGCTTAGCTAATATGGCGTATGATCTTGCTTTGGGTACTCATGTAATGGAGAGTTCTCCTCCTAAATGCTCTAACCTGCTTCTGTTTGATTGTACGGGAGTTTTTTTCTCGCGTTCTACCTAGTGTAGTTTTTTTTTTTGAGCTTAGTCCCTCCTTTAAAAAAAAACTCTAATTTTAACGTAGTCCTTATTTTGTGTGCTACGAAGTATGAACCATGGAAACAGGAGATTCCTGGAATCAACATGCATAATTGATAATCCTGTATTTGTCCTAAGACGTTTCATTACGTGTACATGCTAGTAAGAATCAACGCTTTCATTCTTGAAATTTTCCTTTATCAAGTTTGAAATCATTTTGGTAAATTATATTCGTTTACTCTTCTAAGTCCAATGTTTTAAAAGTTAGCCCGATTATTGTGTCGATAAAAGTATCTGTTAGTAAAAGTATGTGTTAGTAAGGGATGTATCTTATGCAAATAATAGTTTTATATAGAGAATGTAAAATTACATCACAAATGTTAAATTTAATTATTAATGATAAAAATTAAAGTATAAAATATAAAATATAAAATTATATAAAATTTTAAAAAAGTCACATAAAATCTTTAATTGGTCATATAACTATTATATTATTTTAATATTGATTATTTATAATTATATCTACTTATCATCATTTAGTCTCACTTATAATTTTTTTTCTTCATAAGATACATTCCTCAGTTAACAGTTCAATCTGTGTCAAACCTTACTAGGTAACATTTACTATATATTTTTACTGTTATATATATATATATATATATATATATATATATATATATATATTAAGTAAATTTTTATTAATAATCAAAATTGATGTATAAATCCAACCGACCAAGCCACAAAACACACCCACCCACCTTTCAAATTAAATGGGGATGATCCCGTCTTATCTACGCCCTTTAAACTCGTAAGCTTCAATTTCTCTAAACCCCTAATATATAAATAACTATTAACAAAAATATTAATAAATTAAGTCAAATTAAATTTAAAATTGATATGAAATTATCACATTGTATCTTTTATAAGATAAAAAGCGAATAATATAAATAAATGAAATAAGGGCGTTGCTATTGGCGCCACCCCGATGACTATTTGCGCCATTCCAACTTTTTGAAAAACTGAAAATATCATTTAAAAAAAAACCCAACTCCCCACTAGCCCACTTTCCCTCCTAAAAAAATCTCCTTTTTCTTCTTCCCCATTGCTGTTCTAACTTCCCCATTTATGTTCTGACAATCGACCCACCGTCGCTCTCCGTCGCCGTCACTTGCTTCGCCTTGCTGTCACATCCTTCCTCCCCAATTTCCATTCTGGTTTTTCCGCAATTTTTAAGTGCAGATTTGTTTTTTTTTCCTGGATCGTGTATTTAGACGCGGTTTAAACTGCGAACGTTACGCAGTTTAAACTGCGACCTCATCGTCCTCTCTCTATTGTCTGCTCTCCATCGTTTGCTCTGTTTTCTCTATCGTCGCATCGTCTGCTCTGTTTTCTCTAAGGTCCAAGAAGGTGAACAAGAAAGATGAGTCAGAATAATGGAAATTTCCCTGCAAATCTCCCCGTTCTCGATGGAAAAACTGAGATCGTTGACTAATCCAAATGAAGGTGATTATTGGCCACCTTAGACGCAGTTTTGTAACTGCGTACCTATGCAGTTTGAAACTGTGGGCGAAAAAAAAAAACCTTTACTGAGGAGTATTCACGTATTTTTCACATTTTTGGGATGACATGAATAGCTATCAGGATGACACCAATACCAATGCCAAAGAAATAATAGTTCAGGTCTTCTAACTTAACCCTTCAAATTTATTTGAATTAAATATATGATTAATAGATATGTAAGTTCCCTTTTAAAAGGAGTCCACTTTCATTTTGGTTCCCAACTATAAAATTAAATTACTTTACATATTACAATGATATGAATAAAGATACCCAACCTATACTTCTATTGGTTATTTAGTTCTTAAGTATGCTTTTGCCAATCATTTTCTATAGAAGACTATAAAATAAGCCGGTAAACTTCATTTATTTTTTATTTAGAGTAAAGAATAAATGACAATGTATATCATGGAGATAAAAATAAGGATTGCTAATTTTAAAAAAAAATCAAAATTTTTCAATTCATCAAAGAATAACAAAATTGGTTGAACAGTTACAAGAATATAAGTGCCTATATATATATATTTATTTATTTATTTATTTATTGATGTGTATCTATCAATAAAACAAAAAATTTAACTTCCTCTTAAAACAAAAATCTATCATCATTATACCGAAAAAGATAAAGAGAATTAGATTTCAAGTGAAAAATGTGGGGAATATTATAGCCTTAAAGATAGAGATTTTTTTTTTTAGTTTTAATCTTTAAAATTAAAAGATAGAGTCCTCCCCACTTAAATAGGAAACCAGTTCTCATTCCCTCCATTCCTCTCTCACCCTCGGCGTGACAACGTTTCTTGTTGCTCCTCCTATTTGTTTCCTTTCACCGTTTCATCTTGCCTTGCCCTCTCTGGTTATCACTGTGAAAACTCCACTTCTTATTTACTTGTTTTTCAATTCATCACTTTCTTAATTCTTTTTTCATTGTTGTATTGTTTTCCTTGTTTTTATATGAGATGTTTGGATGATTTTTTCTCTTTCTGAGTTCCTGTTGCAGAGTATTGATGATCATAGTTCTGTTTATTATCTCTCGAGTTCTTTATTAATGTTCTGAAATCTAAACTACTACTATAGAAGTTCTTGAAGTTTAAAGCTTTACTAAACCGTGATAATGTTGTTCGTTTTTTTTCTCTGTATTTTCACTTCACATAACCTATTATACATCACTCTCAAAACTGTGTAAATGATGTATTTGATGAAAAGTCTGTGTGACAATTTATTTTAGTTACATGAAATTTAATACATGGAGGAGTGTGTACTTCACATGAAAACCATTTAATTTGAATTTGTTCAATCCATGTCTCTTTTATCATTCAACTTTTCCGCAATGGTTGTACTCGTTTACTTATTGGATGACATGAGAACCTGTGGCCCCATGTTGAGACCTGTTTCGTTTTGTTAAGAACCTATTGACTGTTGTGGGAACCGTAGCTAGCTCCTTCGTTTGTCTTGTTGCTATTACCTTATCCCTTTAATCATGATAGTTGTCATAGTTTTCACTGTGGATTCATCATCTAATTTATTAGCTCTTAATGCATATATGTGCACATTCTTTTGATCTTCTTAGTACATATATCAAACTTCCCTCTTATTTAATTTGTTATATTTCAGGTTAAGGAAGAGAATTTTGTGACTAAAGGTTTATAGACATGGCTAAGGAGCAATTGAATGTGCTGAATGCACTTGATGTGGCCAAGACACAATGGTACCACTTCACTGCAATTGTGATTGCTGGAATGGGGTTTTTCACTGATGCCTATGATCTCTTCTGCATCTCCCTAGTCACCAAGTTACTGGGGAGAATATACTACTTTGATGACCCCACAAAACCTGGTTCTCTACCAGCAAATGTTTCTGCTGCAATCAATGGTGTTGCCTTCTGTGGAACACTCGCGGGACAACTTTTCTTCGGCTGGCTCGGGGACAAAATGGGAAGGAAAAGGGTCTATGGGATAACCCTTGTGCTCATGGTGTTTTGTTCACTTGCTTCTGGACTCTCCTTTGGGAAGGAACCTAAAGCTGTTATTGCTACTCTTTGCTTCTTCCGTTTCTGGCTTGGATTTGGAATTGGTGGTGACTACCCTCTTTCAGCTACTATCATGTCTGAGTATGCCAACAAGAAGACTCGAGGAGCTTTCATTGCTGCAGTTTTTGCAATGCAAGGGTTTGGAATCTTGGCTGGTGGCACGGTTGCAATCATAGTTTCTTCTGCCTTCAAAGCCAGGTAATATGATGAACACGTGTTCCCATACAAGAGCTCACTTGGGCTTGAAGCAAGCGCACCAAGAGAAAAGTTTTACTTAGTAATTCAGATGTTATATTCTCCTCCTAAAAGAGTTCACATTGTTTCTTTCAATTAGTTATGGTGAATTTTGTTTAATGTGCTAACTTTTTGCTCTCCTTACCAATTTTTTTCTGGTTCTGTCCCCGCAGGTACCCTGCTCCAGCATTCCAAGTTAACCCAGTTTTGTCCACAGTACCACAAGCTGATTATGTTTGGAGGATCATCTTGATGTTTGGTGCACTTCCAGCTCTACTCACATACTATTGGAGGATGAAAATGCCTGAAACTGCAAGGTACACTGCCTTGGTTGCCAAGAATGCAAAACAAGCAGCTGCAGACATGTCAAAAGTGCTGCGGGTTGAGATAGAACCAGAACAGGAGAAAATTCAGAAATTGGAAACACAACAAGGGAATCAGTTTGGCTTGTTCTCAAAACAGTTTCTCCACCGCCATGGACTTCACCTTGTTGGAACAGCTGTTACTTGGTTCCTTCTGGACATTGCCTATTACAGTCAGAATCTTTTTCAGAAGGACATTTTCACTGCAATTGGGTGGATTCCTCAAGCAAAAACCATGAGTGCCATTGAAGAGGTTTACAAGATTGCAAGGGCACAGACACTAATAGCACTCTGCAGCACTGTCCCTGGTTACTGGTTCACAGTGGCACTCATTGATAGGATTGGAAGGTTTGCAATTCAGTTGATGGGGTTTTTCTTCATGACCGTGTTCATGTTTGCTTTAGCCATTCCCTACCACCACTGGACCATGAAGGGGAACCAAATTGGGTTTGTTGTGCTGTACTCATTCACCTTCTTTTTCGCAAATTTCGGCCCGAACGCCACCACTTTTATTGTACCGGCGGAGATTTTCCCTGCAAGGCTAAGATCAACATGTCATGGCATATCAGCTGCTGCTGGGAAAGCTGGGGCAATGGTTGGTGCTTTTGGATTCCTGTATGCTCAAAATGCCATTGGACTGAGAAATGTGCTTATACTTTTGGGTGTGGCTAACCTCTTGGGGTTTTTTTTCACATTCTTGGTGCCTGAACCTAAAGGGAAATCACTTGAGGAGATGTCAGGTGAAGCTGAGGAAGAGACTACTGCTACAAGAGAATCAGAATTGGAGGCTGGTCTTAGAGTTTAGGACTTTTTATAATTGCATATGTTTTTCTTACTTCTATTAAGTAATTGTAGGCTTATTCTATATTTCCTTACTTTTGGTAAGTAATTCTACGCTTATAGTATTTGCACTCAGCAATGATTTTTTCTCATCTTTCTCCATTTTACTTTTTATGATATAAATGTAGATACAGGTTAATAGCATGTATGTATTAGCTTATTTTTCCCTCAACTATTTCTCGCTCACACAAGCTACTCACAAACGAGTCTTTCCATTATGGTTATGCTCGGTAACTTCCCTCCATCTCTCTTTTTTTTTGCTTGAGGCTGCAACTTTACTAAGAAAAAAGATATCAAGTCTAATTTTGCCCTCACAGTTTAGCAGAACCTTGCTTAAATTTCTCCTATATCGAGCTTCCTCTTAGCAACTTTTCATATCATGCTAGTTCGACCTTTTAGGGGTTAAATGCATTTTTAGTCCTGCATTTTCACAAAATATTAGTTTTTGTCTCTTAAAAACTTTTTGTTTGACCTAGTCCTTTCAAAAAAAAAAAACTGCCGTCTATTTAAATAACACACTGCATTAGTTTTCGTCTGTCCCTGCATTTTAACTATGAACTGTCTGGGACAAAATCAGAATGTAAATGGTTATTGGTATGGTGATGTTATTGAAGTTATTCAAGACATGTTCACATTGATCGCGGGCGGAATTGTTCTGCGGCCGCCTTGGCTAAGCAAGTTTGTAAGGTACAACTATAAATTTGTAACGAAAAAAAAGCACAACTATAAATTTGTAAGGCATCAATGATTACCCATTATTGTTATGGGAGTACCCTGGTTCAATTACACCCTAAAATTGTACTTTTCACCGGGAAGAAAAGAAACTGAAGGGGAAATGAAAAAAACCAGAGCCAAAACTAGCCAAATTGCAAGGTTCCATGCTAATTGCACAGTTCAGTAACGATATGTATGTAGTATGTACAGTCCCAATAACTCATGAGAAAGTGAAGCATGCAATTGCAACCGCATAATTCAAGTGCATATGGGGAGAGACATTAGATCAAACAGTAGGTTTGCGCTGGAATCCAGTGCCAGGGTCATCATCAGAGGGGAAAACCTCAAGGCCCGTGACGACGGCATCGGGGGGTCCACGCCGGCACCTCTGCTCCATTTCCTGCACCGCATCGGGCCTCCCTGAGAACAGAGCCTCCACTGCCCCGTCTTTCCGGTTCCGCACCCACCCCTTCAGCCCCAGCTCCGTCGCGTTATCCACCGTCCAGTTCCTGTACCACACCCCTTGCACCCTCCCCTTTATCACCACCCTCTCCTGCAGGCACCACATTCATCAATTTCAAAACCATCAATCACACAAACAAAACAATCATCATCAATAAATTAAAAAAAAGAAAAGAAAATCGATTGGATTTGCCTCTGCGCACCGTTTTGGAGTCCGAAGAACCTTCAGGAGTCGTCATTGCAGAGAGAGAACGACGAGGAAGAGAGAGATGAGTCGAAGAAGGGTTAGAATGAGGGAAATGGAAGTGTCTTGAAGCAGATTTAACACTGGAATTGCTCCAATACGCGAGGAATCTGGGTCTCAAGTGAAGCATCCTAATCGTGGTTGATGCCAATCGCACTGACATTGCTATCAAAAATAAATAAAAATTTTGTTTATTGCCTTAAATAGAAGCCATGAATACATTGTTGGTCACAGTGCTAAAAGGGTTTGGATCCTCTTAACTATACAAAATACTGTAATTTTGAGAGTATCAAATTTTACATATCACCGTTAACTTGCATGTATATAATAAATAAATAAATAAAATAAAATTAAATTAAATGTGAGATGATGAAACTTAACGCTTTTAAATTTTTTTACACTTGAGAAAATGTAAATCCTGTGATAAAAATTGTTTGTCTGTTTGAAAAGTAGAAATTTCAGTTCTAATACCATACTTTTAGAGACATTTATTACACATCTGAGTCAGAATTGTAAGATCAATTTAATAAAAAAAATAGAAACACGGGATGAACTACACTAGATTTTTTTTTCTTTTTCTAGAGAGTGGTAGAAGAGTGTTGGGCCTAGGCCAAGAGAGGCCCAATGATGGTTGGGTATTTCATTCTGAGCCCATTTGTGGGACTAGGGGATGGCGAGGAGGTGTGTTTTGCGTGTGTTTCTGGGGGCGAAGCACATGACGGCGAATGTGGTGGAGGGGAACGGCGGCGGGGGGAGGGTGGTTGCGAGTGCGTCGACGGTGGAGCAGGCGATAGTGGACGCGTTCGAGTGGGGTAGGGGGTGTAACGTGAAGGCGGCAGCGGTGGTCGGAGAGGTGCTGGCCATGCGGCTGAAGACGGAGGAGCCGGGAATCGGGAGGGGAGGTGGGGTCCACTTTGACGTTGAGAAGGAGATCGAGAAGAAGAGCCAGGACAGCAGACCCAAGGTGTGGGCGGTGGTTAATGCCTTGAGGAACAGAGGCGTCAAGGTTCTCATCCCCAACGATCATCATAGTGCAGGTTCCTAAATTCCTCTTGTTCTGTGAGTTGTTTCTTCTCAAGATTTACTGTGCTCAGACATATGCAATTCAATTCAGTTGAATATTAAGTTCTTAACACCTCATTGTATTATAGGAACAAAGGTTAGGACAAAAGCAGGTTTTTGTACTACTTCTCCTATTTCTTTTTCTCCCTCTTTGTCATCAAGCAAAAAGGGTTAGAACTTAGAAGAGTAGAAAAAGGATTAGCTTTCTGGATTGGGTAGTTCTAGAGCAAGTGGTTGTAATGGAGCTTGTAATTTTAATTATGTAGAGGTTGTCACTTAGCACTAACTATGATTAATAAGCAGAATTTGTTAGAGAAGTTAGAATAGCTAACTGAGGCAGTTACGGTTAGTTAGAACTTCTTAGCTTCATATTAGGAAGTTGGTTAGTGGGTTAGTGTTACTTTACTAGTATATAAGTGATAGTTTACTTCACTTGCAACTAACAATTTGTATCAGGCTGAATGATTCATCAATAATATGAGAAAATCCTCCTCCTCTTCTTCTTTCTTCCTCTGATCTCTCTGTCAAATTGTTCACTTCTCTTAGGTTGCAAGAGGACTTAGATATGACTGAATCATTCATCAAAAGCCTTGTGGTAGCGTCTAGTCTTGATAAGATTTCTTTATCTTTATAAGTTGTTTTGCGGTAGATGAGAGTTGATTGACTATGACAAGATCAATCTCATTTGGTATGTCTTGAACGACTTCATCGGGTAGAAGGTCATCTACAATCAGCACTGTGTCATCAACACAACAGGTGCTGGTTTAGCATTCAACATATTAGATGGTATAACTGATTTTGCCTGTGGTGATGAAACAAGCATTTCACTTTGGAGATTGGCTCAATAGCTCTTTGTAGATTCAAAGATATCATGAGGAACAAGGCAGAATTTATAAGAATATCCATCATGCTGTTGTGGATTAAAACCTTCTTCAAAAGTTCAGCATTATGAGATGGAATGTCTAACATCAGTTGTTCTATGAAGAATTTGTATCCTTCATACTTAGCTTAAGCAGCCCTTATCTCTGCTTCATGGTCAATGTGTATGATCATAGTTTGCTCAAACCATGAGAGATCCTTACGTTCCACTAAAGTATCATTCTCCTTAAATCTCATCTTGTAAGTAGCTTCCTCTTTTGCAGATCTCCTAGAGATCCAGTAGCAATAGGCCAATAGCTAGATCAGCATAAGAAACTAATCAAAGAATACTTTCTAAACCCAAAGAGACATTGGTAGAATACTAGTAACTTGGTGAAGTTTGTGGAAAATGCCAAAGGTGTTTTGAGGACTGCCCGTAGACCTTGTGGTTTAAGTAAAAACTAGGATAAATATCTTATTTGATCTTTCTATCCCTTACCTCTTTACATATTCTGTTGAACTAACCTAATAGGAATTGAATCACATTTTTGAACTATAAATTCTATAAGTAACTTGGCCATAACTTCAAAAGGATTTAGAAAAGATCACTTTATTTCAAAGAAGTTATTTGGCTTAATAGCACTTTTGGTCCCTCACTTATCACGAAAATGTGAATTTGATCATTAACAAAAAAAATTAGCAATTTTCATTCCTCAAGTTTACAGATGTTTGCACTTTTGGTTTTTCGTCAAATTCTGTAAAAAATCTAACGGAATATTCTGTAAAAAATTAATTAAAAAATAAAAAACCCCAGAATCATATACTCTTCATCTTCTTCCTCTATCATCCCATCATCTTGAAACCTAAAAACCCATAAAAACTGTCTCTTCTCAACTTCACCACCACTTCTAGCCACCACCAAATCTTCATCACACTTCATAAACCCAGGTTCCGCCAACACCTTCCCTCTCCCAAACTCTGATCGTCGCTTCCTCCTTCCCTAAGCTTCGAATCTTAAGCCACCACCACCTCACCCCCTTCTCCGATCCACCACACGAACCCAAACTCACCGTCAAGTGAAACCCCCCTTCTTCATGCATCTGGGTCTCTTTCGCACTTCAAATCCCCATTTGGGTTGGATCTGCATCTGGGTCTCTCTCGTATTTGGATCTAGAACCGCTGGGTCTCTCTCTCGCATATGCATCTGGGTGTCTCTCGCACTTTGGTGGGATTGAAGCTGAGGGTGGGTGTATAGGGCAAGTCGGAGCCTTTCCCCAAAACCCCAATCTCAGAAGAGGAAGAGATCGAGAGTGACTCGTCGAGGGTGTTTGAGGAAGCAAGGGTTTGAAGTTGGTTCATCCATGGCGAGGGTCAGAGAAGATCATCGATTTGAGAGCATGAGAGGATCGTCAATTCGAGGGAAAATGAGTTCGTCAACGACGGGGTTTGCGTGACAACATACGACCTCCACTGGATCGCAGATCTGGAGGGGGAGAACATATGCGATGCAACCCAGTCATTGAAGAGGCAAAAATGCAGACCCAGGAAATTGATGTGCTTGTGTGACTGTGTATGTGTTTATGCTTTAATTGGTGATCGTAGCATGTAATTGATGTAATTGTGTGACTGTATGTGTCTGTGTTTATGCTTTATCTTGGTGACCATATGGGAGGGGTGCCACCAAACCATAACGTGGGAGGGTACTCTACTTCCTCATGAATTGCAGGTCGTGTATCAAGTTCACAAATTTTGAAGGTTAGAGCCCACTTTGTTTGTAAAAAAATATATATATATTGGTGGTTCTTCAAACCAGAATATGTTTATTTTTGGAATTTTTCTAGGTAAGATGATGAAGAAGATGATGATGCATAAAGAAGATGAAGAACCCATGGAGTTTCAGGGTTTCAAATTTTATTTTATTTTAACACAGGAACCGTTAAGATTTGAATGAATTTGGATGAAAAACCAAAAGTGCAAACGTATGTAAACTTTAGGGACGAAAATTGCTAATATTTGTTTGTTAGAGACCAAATTCACACTTTTATGATAAGTGAGGGACTAAAAACGTTATTAAACCAAGTTATTTTCGCATAAAAAAACGAATATTGGCCTCAAAGTGCTAAGTCTTATAAGTTTTTTTTTTTTTCCAATTATTAGTATGTGCTACATCATCATAACTTGTTCTTAGCACATATTAAGTGTTGTGTTAAGCTTGTTTCCAACTATTTTTCAAAAAGATTTTTATAAACACAGTTCAATCTCTTTTTTTGTGTTTACTTTGTTTATTTCAAGGTGCAATGTAGATTTTGAAAAAGATTGTAGTTGAGTGTGATCCTAACTTGATACTCCTATATTTTCTCTAAATTTGAAATTGATATAACATGATCATATTATATGTATCATAAGATGAAAAGGCAATGAAAATGGATAAAATTTGTTCTCTTATTTGAGTATAAGTATTTTTAATTAATTTCAGAAACTATAAGAAATAGAAAATTGAAATTTTTCTTGTTCAAACAATTTCAATACAATCGCTCTTTGCGATTTGACCATATTTTACTTATTATTGTTGAATTTGATAATCAGCCAAAAGTTAAAAAGAAATCTCACTTGATTAGTATGAGACAAGAAAAAATACACAGATCAAGTGTTAGAACCCAATTTTATCCGGCTTTGTTTAATTTATTTATTACCTATTGAATAATTATTAATTAGAGTAAAAAAATATACAAAAATTTAGATTAATTGTGCTTATCTTTATTAATCATGTTAGTTAAAAAATAATAAAGGAATTATTTTCTTAAAAAATATGATGAAAACAAAAGACTAGTTAATTGGCCCAGCAACCAATATAAAAAAAAAAGCAGAAGAAAAAAAAGAAGAGGGCCCAATGGCCAAATAAAAAAAACAAAGGGGATCAGCAACAAAAGGGGGGGGGGGGGGAGAAACCCTAGATTCTAGAAGGACGCGTGGCTGAGAGGAGAGGCGGCAGGGGCAAAAAATTCTTTTCTCCTCGCGGAACCCTAGTTGTATATAAGCCCTCTGTTCCTCGATCTTCACAACTATTCACTCTCCCACATCAGAAAGCCTAACCCTCTCTTGCTCTTCATCAGTCGCCACACCTCTCCATCTTCCTCTCCCTCAATCTTTCGATTTTCTCTCACAACACTCCAACCAACCCATCAGCCTCCTCTCTTCACTCTTGCTTCCCCAAACCCTAATTCTCTCCTCCCATCCTCCCAACAATAGTCGCCACCATCCACTTCCCCTTCTCCCTCACTTCATCTTCTTCCTCTTTGTTTCTGCCACTGAACCTCCTTCATCTCGAACCACCACCACTGCCTTCCCCATGCGCAACCGACTCCCGAACCTAGATTTTTAGGTCTCGTAGACTTTTATTTTCTTTTTAGGTGTTTCTAGCGTTTCCCTCTTAAAAAACGTTAGTGGCGACTTTGTCTGATTAAATTTTTTAGCGCCGTCCCTGCCGTGACCCCGGTTGCGACACCAAGATTTAACGTGGATCATATATGTCTACATTCATGGAGGAGACATTAAGTTTTCATTTATCTAATCAACAAATTACATCCCTCTCTTTACTATTTTATCTCACATATACTCGGAGTATATGTAATACAATGACTCTCTGACTCTCACACACTCTCTGCCTAGCCATGGAACTCAGTTCAAGGCTGGCTCCCTCTGGAACTCAAATGAAACTTCTGAGCACAAATAACATTCTTTCTCAATTTCCCATTTATAGGACTCATGGAGAGACACAAACCATACGTCATGGAGAGGCAACCGACAAAACTAGGAAACCTTACCAATGCTTATGCTTAAGTTCAGGAACATGTCTAAGAGAGATAAGAACTTCCTGATTTTTGGCTTTAACCTGGTATGGATACAACAATCTCCCCCTCCATACCAGATAGAAAAAAGAGTAACATTTTGACTATTACTCTACACAGCTCCGAGCTTCTCATAAGGGATTGTCTTCTTCGAAAACTTGTCAATTTAATTCTCTTTCAGACTAACTTCTGTTCTTGAAGAAATTGCTTCAACCATAGCATGTGTTTAGTCTTTGCTGAGCCTGCTACTCGGTTCATGTTATGGATAAACATTCTTTCAAGACTATATTGACTCCCCCAAAGGACAACTTTGGCGTACCCTCCTGGTACATAAGAATCCACTCCACTGCTTCTGAACAACTCTTGAAGAATTAAAGACAACTCCCTACATTTTAGTGCTGCCGTACCAAACGGGACACGCTGCCTGACCACCATTTTCAGGAAGACTTTCGACACATTCCTGTAGGAGGCTATTCACACATGTACTTGTACTACCATTGCACGAGTCACGCCGCTTGGCTATCACACTTCTAATAAGTCTTTAGACACAAGAAGGATTTACACCATGATTGCACCAACCATAACTCAACTTCAGCTTCTCTAAGCAATTCTCTAGGGAGGTTCCTAGATCAGAATAGACTACTTAAATACCAAGTCTTTCCTATTCATAACTATTCCTAATATTTCATAACCCTCTGATTTCTCATTCTCCTTTTCTCAAGGTATCTTCGTGAAGAAACTCCATCTCCAAGATCATTAGTTCATGCTCCCCCTTAAAATGACTACCAATCAAAAACCAACTTAGATTGAGGTCATCATTCCTACCGGTAGTGAGAAGATTGGGTCAAAGTCAATCATTTTCTTTTTTGGAGGACCTTTGACGACCAAACAACATCATGCTTCATCCGTTTGACATCTTTCTCTAGCTTGAACTTTCATTTGTTCCTCAGTCCTCACCTTCTAAAGCTTTATCAAATCACGATTCATTTTCTTCTACAAGGAAATCTCTATCTACTCACATGAGAAGCTTTGACAAGGAATTTCTAGTTCCCCTTTTTAATCAATCAATCAATCTGACTCTGGATACCTATACACAGATTCAGTGAAACAACCTTCTCTTCTGAGGCTTGTCATCTAGAGGAAGATCTCCATCAACACCTTGATGGTTTTTCAAATTTTGGTGGAGAGTCTGTACTGCTCCCCCTGCTCAATATCTTCTCATATTTCTAGGGTTCCTCCTTTTCTCTTTTATAGGATCAAGCACTTGCCACTACGCCAAATGCAATTGCTGTTAGTGAGGATGAAACTCTATTTCCTTATAGCTCTCACAAGGGGTAACGCTCATCCCATACTAGGCGCCCATCCCATTCTAGGTGCCATGTGTTGGGTTGTTAAGCCCATCGACTCCTAAGGGTGATGCTGGACCCCATAAATCCAACAATCTCCCTCCAGTGTTAGGCGGGGGATTCAAACCCATGACCTTGCTCTTTTCTCAGTATCTGTGACAAACTGAAATGGCAAGGACTAATTTCTAGAGCACTTCAACCTGGGTTTCTCGATCAACTGAAGCTATTGTTTTTATTGGAACACAACTTTTCTTGATGATCTATTTGCTTCGTGATCTGTATCCAAATTCACCATCTCTGTATGGGTGCCTAGAGTGGAATTCACAATAAGTAGTTATTCTTGATCCTTGGATACACGTGCAAATTCTTTGCACCCAATACTTGTGGTCTCCAAGCACCATCTCGAGACTTCAATCTTTGAATGATGTTCCAGTAACATAATACATAAACTGCTTTACACCTAAATGACCTAGGCAACCACAATATGCATGTCATACATCTGGTTCATTCCACAATGGTCTGCTAAGGGCTACACCATTTGTGTTGTGGAGTGGAGGAATCGACTTCTCTTGATCTGACACATTCCTTGAAATAATACACTGATGGTTGTAGGATCTTTGAAGTAAATGGTAACACATATGAAGCTTTATACGATCAAATGCTTACCACTATACCAAAAAGAATTGATGTTAGTGAGAGTGTAACTTTATTTCCTTATAGTTCTCACAAGAGGATGCACTCATCCCACATTAATCGCCATGAGTTGGAATGATAAGCCCATCAAATCTTAAGGGTGATGTTGAACCTCGTAAATCCAACAAAAATGTGTGTCTATTTTGTTTTTATAAATTATTGAAGGTAATAAATCTTTCCCATTAAACTAAGTGAAGTAAATCAATTTAATTTCTTACAAGCTTTTTTCATCTTTTTATAAGTTAATTAAATCAAATGAGTATAAAGATATTATAACCCATCAAACTTATTTCATTCTCTCTTCACCAATTATTAAAATAGTACCTGCTACTAGACTAGGCTAAATACCATAAACGATGGTCGTCAAGCCATTGAACTTCAGCCAGGGAAGAAGAATATTGACAATTTGGGATCTTAGTTTCAAACCTTATCCAAACAACAATAAAAAAGTCAAGAATGAAACAGAATATTGTCGAGAAAAGAATTTTCAATTGAAATCAACTTGTGCCCATAAAATTAGACAAACTGGCATGTGCATCAAATGGAGATTCAAATATTCATTCAATGGTAAATAAAGGTGTATGACGAGTTTTGAGTGGAGTGCACGTGGTTTTTGAATCAGATAGTCTTGGGCCATATTTTAAGGTAAATTCTACGCTTTGACTATGGGCTTCTAAAAACTACAAAGTGTTTTCGTCTAGGGAAAGAGATCATAAGATCGAGGAATCGTTACTGCATTCTAAATAGGTTAAAATCAGTTAATAACCAAAAATTGAGGGGAGAGGAATCGATGGGTGTCAGTCACGGTAATTAGAAATAACTATTTGAACCCTAGATCGAGTGTTTAATTTGTAGAAGCTGCACTTTTGGGGAGACATTTGGTATTTGTAACACCCTGATTTTCAGGTTGTTACTGTAGTGAATGAATAGTAAATAAACATGCAACTTATCTTTCAAAGCTGTGGAAATGTAAGAATTTTTTTTTCCCTTTTTCCAAGACATGATATCGACGAATGCATTACTTATATATAGATATGTAGTTCGATGAAAACATATAAGGTACATAGTTAGGTGAACAGCATCAGAGAAATAATTTTGTAATCAACAAACTCGTTTATCAAGGAAGACATGCTGCCAAAATTAAAACCGCGACCAAGACTTCCTACTCCTGTATACCTCCTACGACGCCCCGCAGGGCGACCGCATAAAGGTACATTGTCCTAGAAATCTACCCTAGCCCTGGGCATGCTTATGTACAGACACGAAAATTAAATAACTATCTCTAGTCATCAAGTGACAAGTTATCCAACCTTCTCCCTCGAACTTCCTTCGGCTCAGCATGCTCCGGGCACTCTTCGGCTAGTGGTTGTCTAGCTAGTGACGGATCACCCAAAATACAAACAAACAAACAGGCGCAAGGGTCAACTTCAAAAAATATTGGATATATATTTAAGCAAGAAAGCAGGTAATATCCAAGTAAGCACGTAAGAATTATACTACACAAAATTTATAGACTCAGGTGGTAATTCCCAGATTTTTTATCCGAGGTCACGAAGTCGTCCGTTTCGCTTGCTGGATTTTCGACTGAAAGTCTCTCTAGCGAGAAATGCCTTTTCGGGCTCCGGAAGGAAACCATATCAAAATTACAGTCGTTCTTCTTGAAATGATTCACTGATAGTTATGGAGATTGTGAGAATGTCTTATTCTCGTTCGAATTCAAAATCGAGTTAAGAGCGGTCCTACGACGAAACGTCGTTTTGAAAACATCGTTGCGATTATCTGATTAGCTATAGGCCTTAACTCTCGCCTGCAAGGATCCCTAGGTATGCATTGGCTGATTAAATAATTATTTAATTATTTAATTTATTCAGAGTCTTATGGTATTTACCATACTCTGGTCTAAATTGTGAGAGTAATTTAATACAGCAAAAAGTTGAGGGGGAGAGGACAAGGTGGATTGACGTTGTGGTTCAACACGTCTTATCTTAAGCAAGTGATTAAGAATCGATTTTCAACTCTAGTGAACGAAAAAAACTCATTGGTCAGCCCATACCGCTTAGTGTGCTAATTGTAAAGCGAAATATTAGTTTCGCACCTGTCGTCTAAGATGATACTTTGGTTATCGTCTAAGATAATACTTTGGTTAAGAAGAAAACTGAGGAGAGAGTTAAATTAAGGAAATTTTCTTATTTGAACTATCAGCAGGGATGGAACTAGATAGAAGGAAATCGAGCGGTTTCCCTAAAGACAAAAAATTCCTTAAGAAAATAGTATTCAAACATTATATCCGCCCCCCTAAAATTATTTATGATGTCTCCTCCAATTAATTAAACTTGATTTTACTTGATGTATTAAATTTTTTCTCCCTTAGTTTTGTGCCTTACTATCAGTGATATAGTTCATGGTGAATTATACTCCCTTCCATCCAATTTTTTTGTTGTTTAAGGTTATGCACATAGTTTAAGAGTTCATTAATTGAAGTTATAAATTCATTGAAACCCGCTTATTTAAAGTTGAGTTATATTGAACAGAGATAATAATAGCTTTTGGTTAAGTAATTTGTGAGAATTGTGGTAGAAGAAAATAAGAAGTGATTAAAAGATATAATATTAAATGAGGAATAAATGAAAGAAAATGAGATAAATAGTCTTGAACTTCTAATACCACAACAAAATTGAAAAATATGTGAAAGGTTAAAACAAAAAAAAAAAATTGGAATATAAGGAGTAATATCCTATAGTATTATTTAATTCACAGATAAAAAATTTAGCTATAAATTTGTGCTGATTAAGTGTAAGCACCCGTGGCTGCGAGGAGATTAATCACCGCTGTCGGCGATGGATACCTAATTCTCAACCAAAAGTTTTTTTTTTTTTGTAAATAAGAAATAAACTATCAAAATTAATTACTATGGAAATAGATATCCTCCATATACCAAGTATTCATTGACCTAGAAACCACCTTAATTAAATAGTGGAATCGAAGAGACGTGTTAAGGTAAGGGAAACCCTCTGAATCTGAAGGAGTGAAAAATCAAAGGTCCAACACAATGCCATGTATTGCAGACGTGGAAATGGGGTCCAACTTGTACCACTCTTGACCGGTGGCTAACCACGTTTTTAAGAGTCAATAAAGAATCCTAAAAGTCAGGCCCAAATCCAAACCTTTTTCAAACTCAAACCAAACAGAGCCAACATTAATGTTCCAACCATAGTACTGTAATAGTAGCTGCTGAGAGGATCCATAAGCTGATGATAGTATTTTATTTTCCAGATTTCGTCTAAGAGACAATCGTGTTCGAGTAGGAACATTCATATATGATACAGCCAACTCTCTTAGTAAGATTGCGTTCTGAAAATCCGAACCCGATACCTTACTTAAAGAGAATCAAACATTTACCCGTTGTAAGAATGTTATTCTCATGTTATATATGCATGTGGATGGATGTATCATGTCATGTCATACATGTACATACATGAACCATGATCCATGAGTAGCCGACAATTTTGTGTGCGTTTCATAGTCACGGCTGAGTCAGAAACGGGGGCCACGCTCATGACTCGCCTCCCTCTCTTTTCCGAACCTTCTCGAATTTCTATTTTGTTTTTATTTTTTTAACAAGAAATTCAGCTGGCAAAATCTCATTTTCAGTAAATATCATCATAACTAGTTCTCCACCAAAATCAGACATTTTAATTTTATATATAAAAAAAACTTCTTTCACTCAAATTGAAACTTACAAGCAATAATATAGGTGCGGTTAATAGTTAATACAGTTGTCCAATTAAAAATAAAATTTTAACTAATTATTTTATGTCATATCAATCTAAACAATTATATAAGTTATCGTTTTAATTATAATTTAAATTTTGTTTATAACATAACACACCGCCACTGAAAGTAGCAAATGAGAAATGTTACTAACTCTGTCTTTCGCTTTTTTTTTTTGAATTATAATTTTTTTTATCATGCTCTAATATGTAGAAATTGTGTTTATCTCTCTTTTCATATGTATGTATTAAATAGCTATAGATAAAACCTTCAAAATATTTATGGAGATATAGTCACAAAATTTTAACATGAGAAAACATAAGATAAATTTGGTTGTCTGATCCTTTCTTTCTAACATTCTTTTTAATTTGTCAAAATCCATGTAGGATCCTATAAATTATATAGACATCGACAAAAAATTTAACCAATTAAAGAGACATTATTAGAATTAGAAAGTGAGTGTAAAAAACAAGTGTTTCTAAAATAAAACACATGTGGATTATCATCCCTACATCCATAGAGTTATGATATATTAAATTCACACCCCATTATCGCCAACAATTCATTTCTTCTCAAATTTTCCTTTTAGTGGTTGGTTTTAGTAGAAGGTAGGAAGTTCGTATTGTTCATGTTATGAGTTAAGCTAACCAAGTTGTGGATTGAATTGTTAATTTTGCATATATATGATCTTCCTTCTGGACTCCTCAATTAGATACCCCCCTCTCTCTTAGGGATATGTGGCTGTGCTTTATCAGAATTTTACGAGAGCTTCTTTTACTAGATCTGTTCTAAGGTAGTCAGTTGTTTTCCTTAATTATAGAAAAATAAAAATCCATGGTGCATGCCTCTGGTTGTTGAAATATATATTATGCTCTTAATTACATACAAATATGATCCATTGCTGTTACGTACAATCCTCATCTACGTATATTAAACAGTAAGATAAAGTATAATTTATTCTCATAAGATTGTACGGATGGTAATAATTATACCAAAAAGAAGATTATCTGTATATATTGAGACAAGCCAGGCCATTAAATACAATAATATTATTATCGTTGAAAAATACATTATGATAACCGGTGGTTTGTTTCATTAAACCCTTTCTTGTTTAGTTTACATTTGAATTTGATACTCGTCATGACATGTTGATGCCTTTAATATCGTCGAGTTAATACATAGCTTAATCACAATTACGAATTATCACTCTCTCAATGTAGATAGAGCTCACGAGCTCAATAATAATTTAAACATGCAATGCTCAAAATCTACTCCTGATGCTAGACGATTGATAATTAAGCCCTCACTCAACCAACACACACGTGACAACTTCAACATAGTTAATACGTAAATGATGCATGCAATATGCATAGAACTTTACACGTTTAGATTTTTAAGGTGATCAATTAGTAAGTGGTGAGCGCAATTCAAAAAAAGAAGTAGCATGTTTTGGATGTGATGAAGCAATAAATGGCCGGTGTGATATTTACAAAACCAAAATACTTTGTTTTGTAGCTAAATCCCTTATTATTTATGTTATCTTTGTCCAACTTAAATGTTTATACAATTATTCACCCAATTGTTTAAGGCAATGACGCTTCAGCTTCGTATACCACCATGCGCCTAATAAAATATCTTATTTGTGTGGATAATCTTAGACAAACTTTAGAATTAAAAATAATGATGAATCATAATTTGTTGGGTCAAAAAGGGGAAATGTCATTTAAAAAATGAGAGAAACGATGGGTTCAGTTAGGTGGGCTTGGACCTGGTGGCGTGACCTCATCAACAAATCCAATTACACAAATATGAATCACGCCTGCAGCATTAGGCTTCTAGGCCCTCCTCTCCAGAATTGAATATTCATATTCATATTGCAGTTGTGAGCAATGAAATATGACATATGAGCTGACATGGTGTGCAACACCTCAATAGTTACACGCCAGCTCCATCACCTACAACATAAATGCTGTGACAACTAGTTACATGACTAATTAGTAGGGTTAAATATCTTTTTCTTTATTTTCGGTGGACTTAGTTCATCGTAAGAGTAAAGTTGCATTCGGGTGCTAAAATTTTTGAATTATTTGATTTTAGTCATCATGGGCCATGGCAATTAAATCCATACACATGGGCACTACTCGAACCCAACCTGATTCGACGGGTAAAACCCGCTTTGACTGGGTTTGTGTTTGGTATTAGTGATATTTGCACCTAAACTCGTCCGGTACATTTAAAATTATAAAAGTGCTCTTATTATTATTATTATTATTATTATTATTATTATTATTATTATTATTATTATTATTATTATTATTATTATTATTATTATATATATTAATAAAGTTGGAGTGATATATATTGTCTTGAATCTATTATTTATAGATAAAATAGTATTTTTTTTAAATGGTTTATCTTACAATTGTTTATGCACGACTTTGATTTTAATATATATGAGCAGTTTTGTTTGTCCTAAATTATAGGTGCTTCCATATTAAAAAAATAAAGCGAGTTCGGGTAAACCCGAAAACCGACGGGATCGAGTATTGGTTTATCCGAAGGGGTTGAGTTTGAGAAATGGGAAACCCAAACCCCACCGGACACGTTGTCATCTCTGCTTACATATATGACAAAGACTCATGTGACATTATCCACGTATTTTGTTAATGCGCACTGCATCAATCCAATTTTCGAAGCATTCCAAATGCTCCTCCGGATCCTTCCGCTCGGAAAAGGTTTCCACATCCAACAGTTCTATTAGCCCTTGGGGCATTTGGAAATCACGGATTTTCTTGCAGAAAGGCTTGAAGACACATGCCATCGGATTTTCCTGTGAGGAAGGAAATAGTTCTCTCTTTTCAACCTGTGATTGGTGATCATCATCGGTTTTTCCCCAAGGATTCTTGGAACTTGACAATTTCAGAGCCATTGGCTATTCCCGAGGAAGAATGCTAACAAAATTGTGTTTGATTGTAGAAAGAGAACGATCCAGAATCGTTGTGAGCTTCTAATTTGTTGAAGAGAAAGAAAGACGTTGAATTGTCGAATATTCTCCACATATGACGCCAAATGTTCAGGCGTGAATCTTGGACGGTGGTGCTCTCGGCGAGGCTACGACGGCACTCGCTATACTCCGGTGTGAATGAGGTGGAGTCTTCAGGTCCAATGTGTCGAGGGGGGACCTGCAGAAGAAACTCTGATGCTCAAGTTAGTAAGGGAGCTCCGAGAGCGTCCAAGAGCTCAGGTCATACATGTAAGAATGCATAGCAAACTTGTAATGTAAGGAGTGAGTAAGAAGCGTAGAAGCGAAAAGGTGGAAAGTGGAGACAGAGTTCAAAAAGTCCTGAGTGAGACGATAGAACCTGATATTCATAGGCGCCTGTTAATACTATAATTTTATCTTGGTCGAAATACCAAGAGAGTAGAGACCAAAGATAATAAGTTGTGCTAAGTTTAATTTCTTAGTCAAAATATGATGTTGGAAATATTGGTCGAAATCATATGCCAAATTAGCAAGGACTTGAAGATTCTGAACGTGATGTTTCCATGCATGCATGCCAACATCGTCTCCAAGCACCGTCTGCTGCTGGATCATCTGCATTGACTGTAGTTTTGTTCATATTCTCCATTGTCTTATGAGTTCTATCGTATGATGGGTTGCTTCGTCTGATGCTCGAAGACCAACATTGTGATATGTTACGTAGACCAAATATTTTGACCAAATTTGTCATCTTCGACCAAGACCAACATTTTGATATGTTACGAAGGTAGTAGACAAGTTCTTCGACCAAAAAGAAGGGAAAAAGGTTCGAGAAAATATATGCTGATTCAAGGAAGCAGGTCGTAGAAATATGTCGAGACAAAGAACGTATTTGAAATCTTAGCAACGTGGAAGCAAAATGAAAATGGTGCAAGGTCGAAAAGAATTCGAGCAAGACATGAAGAATCATCAAAAACGGTTATTGGAAGTTACTTGTAATTAATTTAGTTTATTTTGGATAGGCACGTGTCTATTAGGTGGCAAAGTTAGTTATTTGGAACTTGACCTATAAATAGGACCTTTGATTCTAAAATTATTCAGATTCACACAACTACTCAAAACTCTCAAACGACGCCTACTGGTCTTATGTGACAGACGGCTAACTAAGAGAACACGAGGGTGTTGTGATTCTCTCACCTTTATATTCAATGCAATTTACTTCTGCCATTTTGATTTCTCTTTTCATTTGATTTGTCTTTTACTTTTCGATCCCTTTTCTCTTTTGAATCTAGTTTGATTTTCCTTTTATTTCGATCTTCTACTTCTTCACTTTATTTCTTTTTCAACTTTGAAGAACATTGTGTCGTTCTTCATCAAAACCCGAAAATGACACTTAAACCTTTTACACTTAAAGGACCCAAAGAGGATCAAAATCCAACCTCTTCATCAACATTTGAATTTCCTTGTGGTTTACTTATGGTTTACCAAAAATTGAGGTAAACAACACCGGAGGTGTCTCTGCAAGTGTTGGGGAAGCTCATGAGTGAGGCTTTCGAGCAGGAGTGGCTGTAGGTCGAGCGGCCTGTGAAGCGCTTTCCCTTCGGCTTGTGTCCGGGTCGGTCGGATAAGGTACCACTAAGCCAAAAGTACTCGTCCCTTGACTAGGTCGTGCAGACTACCTTTTAGATGTATGCTTATGAGCATCCCTAGCGGTTAACTGCTATGCAGTTAAGTCGTATGACTGAAAAGTTGACCGGAACAAAACCTAATCATATTATGTCACATAGGACTACATTACATTCCTTTATTCAATTTTAATTGCCGAAAATCAATTGAGTACATGTATAAATATAGTTTACACAAACAATGCATCAAAGGCAGCAAAATAAATAAAATAACTGATTATTTAATTAATAATTTTTAACTTTTATATTGCTATCGCCCGTACTCAGGTTGGTTGGTGACGAGTTTGTTAATTCAATTATGGGACCGGCGACGGTATAAATTAAGAGCGTAACCATGTACGGTAACTCTGAAAGTGAGGGTTTGGTAGCAAGCAGTTATAGGCAGCCTCCTCGAACTTTCTGCAAATAACTTTTACTTTTACACAGTAACTATACAACTTCAATATATTGGTTTAATAACATTTAATAATAGTTCAGGTCTCTCACGAAGTTGCACTTCTGATTTTTCACGAAAAATATTAGTTATTTTCATTTATTACCTTGACAAATGACGACAGTTTTGGTCCATCATCATTATTCCGTCAAAAAAACTACTCCATCTGTTCCAAATTATAGGGTCTTTTTCAGACAATCACGTCTATTAAGAAAACATGTAATAAGCTAATTAATATGTTGGTTTTGCTACTTTTTATACAAATCTTCCAAATATGCCCTATTTAAAAAAGTCTGGAAATTGTTAATGTAAGTATTGGATATACCAAAAGTTGGTTGGAAATATGAAAGAAATAATTAGTAAAGGTGGTAATTAAAGTTTTGGAATTTAAAATATAATGAATGCAAGGGATAAAAAAGGAAAAACTTATTTTTTTTTCCCTAAAATCTAGTAAAGGGTCTTATAATTTGAGACACCGAGTTTGTCTCTAAAGGATCTTATAATTTGGGACGGAGGGAGTAACATTTTACTGTGTTTTCATAGGGACGAAAATAATGATAAAGCCATAAAAGACCAAAACTGTTGTCGTTTATTAAAGTAAGATACGAAAATTATTATCATTTTATCAAAGTAAGGGATGAAAATTGCTATTTTTTTTTACTTAATAGTGATGAGAGGTCAAAACCGCTGTCGTTTGTCAAAGTAAGGGAAAAAATGACTAGTATTTTTCGCGATGGACCAGAAGTGCAACTTCGTGATAAGTGATGAACAAAAACTGTTATTAAGCCTAATATATTCATACTTCACATTCTCTTCAATTTTATTTTTACTTTTTTTTTTATCTCTTCTATTTCTATCACATGACTTATTATGTTATTCATTTATCTAGCTTCACTTTCTATTTCCATTTAAAGGTGGAGAGGGATTTAGTGTGAATCCAATATTCTCCCTAGCTATAATCAATTTTTTTTGAAATTTCCCTAGCTATAATCATTGGATCTTGGACATATCTCCTTCGGGTTTTAAAGGTGTCAAATTTTGTCATAATGGTTACAAATTGTAATGGGCTTCTTTTCAATCTTGGTTTTTATTGCTTTCTGAGATTAAGTTCAAATATGTCAGGTAAGTGCATCGACAGTGGGTGTAATTAACTTTTCTTGACTAATCAACAATTAAAACTTGTATTAATGCACGAGTTCAGTCACAAAATATCAACGATTTAGAAGGCTTATTAATAATTAATGTGGTTGAAACTGGACACCGAAGTCATTGAATTTTTCTGTCATCTTGCCTCCAAAGATGCCAGGTTCACCTTTTCATCAGCAATGTTAAGTTTGAAACGGTAATAGTTATTCCGAAGCTGAAAAGCTTTTCAAATTAACAATTCAAGTGCAATGTTTTTATTTGAAAAAATATTGATCACACTTTAAGTTTTGAACATTATAAGTTACTAATTTTTTAATCATAACTTTCCCTTTTGCTAGCATGGAACCCGTGTTACAACGGGACTTTTTTTTATCTAATTTATATTTTATAGATATATTAAATATTTTTCACATTAGTTTAGTTGTCATTACACATTTATAACATGTATAGAGTGAAAGTCAAATTTATATACTCACATAAAACAATCTATTAAAAAGTCCTTCACAACAGTAGTACAATGTTGAGTTTTTTAAGCATTAAATAATACTTTACAACAACCAACAATGTGTAGCACAACTGGTAGATAATTTGATTTATTAAGTATTTAGTTCAGGTTTCAACCCATGAGCAAAGCGTTTGAAGAATTAAGAAGCGCTTGTTGGGAGAAACCTACCTACTTAACTGTGATATTCAAACCTCAAGAAATTAGTCTGATCACGATGGACAAAAGAAATACCTTAAGAAAAAAAATTACTTCAGAACACCATAAATTGCGTTACCTAATAATAGTACATATCTACAATATAGATTTACTAATAGTTTATGTCACAATTAATAAATATCTTGTATATTATATGGGTTTTTTAAAAATATAATAATTCTTTATGGACCTTTACCGTGTACATCTCTTATTATGTACCAAAAAAAGCATATACATCTATCTATTATTATACTATAAAGCTAAAATTATTAAAGGGAAAACCCAATAAGATGTGACATCCTCATGCATGCCTTCTTGAGTACACTTCATATAATTACATGGAATACAAAGTTAAAAAAAAAACTTGGTCCAATAAGTTTTCAAAGTTTATATATAAAAAAACCCATAGCTTGTTGACACTGAAATATTAGAAATCTTGTAACAACTAAAAGTGTTCGTGTTGATAAGGAGCAAGCTGAGTTGAACGATAGGGTAGCCGTAGACGATTGGAATAAGTTCGCAATTATAAGAAAGCTTTGTATCTGAAAGACATTTTGAACAAGTAACTAAACCTAGACCGAGTGGCAATAATATTTGCAAGATATTTACTCAGGTTCTAGGGTTTGGTACGTTGAAAATTGAAAGTAGGTTTATTCCTCAATAATAGGGGAATAATTGTTATTGTGTTGGAGCCATGCGACACTAGAAGGAGAACTGGTCTTCGAGCGGACTAGGAGAGAGGTGTGAACCAAGCCATGACCTTAAGTGCTAGCATGATCTTAAGGCCTTGTAATCATTGTAGTTGATTGAGATTCACACTATAAATATGAGATATAATCATTTATAGCAACACACATTAAAACTACTGAATCAAAATACAATTTTTTCGTATTTATCTTCTTTTTCATTATTTTTATTTATTTATTGCCCTTCTAATTTACCTTCCAGCCTTTTATCTTGAGCTTTTTCGTTATTTTTGTTCAGGAGGCTTACGAGCCGTTGTCAAGTGAAATTCCCAAAAGTTGAGTATGGTTTCATAGTGGCTAAGAATATGCACTCTCAGCTTACATAGAAGTTGATTTCCCAAGAGTATATTGATTTGGCATAGCTCGATTCTAAAACTTCTAGGATCGAGTCCTTCATCAAAGAAAAAGAGAAAAATAGATCCAATGGGGAAGGCAAGGGCCCAAATTTAATCTCCATCATCAACGATGAATAGATGGAATAAGCTAAGGATCAATTTGTTGATGTCATGGCCGCATAACTTCTTTGGGGTAGACCCTAGACTTGTTCAACACTAAGGCTTGCTAAAGGTAAATGGTTTGGTAGCTGGGAAGAGTACGTTTTGATATATCTAGAGTTTATCAAGTTTTTGATTTAGTTTGGAAAAATCAACAAATTAAGCTCCTAGATGGACATAAAGTCCCCTCAGCTAAGGAGTTGAAGAAAAATAAGCATTGTAAATCACACAATCTTACAGCCATACTAAAAACAACTTCATAGTCTCTGGGAATTCCATCTAGAAGACATCAAAGAAGGATGATTGAAGATGGAAGATAAGGCAAAATCATATCTAAAAAGTGATATTGATCCATTCCCAGCAATTGCTTCTAACATGGTTGCCTTTGGAGGAAATCCTACACCAACACTAAGTGGGTAAGAAAGGAATAAGTGTAGCTTGAAGCTCCTAAGGCTAGAAAGAAGAATGTCTTTTGTTCTCTTACTTTTCTAAGACTACGGTCAAGTCCTCGGATCTAGGGTACCTTAGATCTAGGGATCCTTAGATCTGGGGTAAAGCTTAGATCAAGGGTTTGAGTTGTCGTTCTTAGGTAAAAGAGAGAATATGCTTTATTATGCCTTGGGTATTGTTTTTTATAGTGGGGAAATGATCCAAAACCTAAATATATTACATCACGGGCTTTAATAGCGCCTTACCTATTGCACTGGCATATTAGTGTGCCTGACCCATATCCAAGCAGTCAGTCCTCGCCTAGGTCTTGTTTTGAGACCTCTCCCCGCCTTTCGAGGGGCCCTCATGTAGGGTGAGCTGGCCTGCACCAGTCCTCTAGTGTAAGGTGAGACGCCCTACACCAGTCCACTAGTCCACAAGGCACCAAGTGCGAGGCATGAGGATGAAGTGTGTCTTTGCTTGCGTTCGCCTCCTCTACAAGAACCCTATTGGAGGGTGAAAAGCCCTACACCAGTCCACCTTTGATAAGAAGGTGAAGGCCGAGAGGAAGAAAGAAAGAGTTGTGACCAAAGGAGGGGATCTAGCAAACCCTCCTCATGATGCTGAGGCGCAGAAAAAAAGGAAAAAAGGGGCGGTGTTGAGATGTCGAGCACACCCTCTATCAAAAATTCTTGACATCCACCAAACTTCGTGTTACTTGACGAGCCACGACTTAGGGAATATACTATTAGTATTTACAATATATTTAATTTTATATTAGGGTATTGGCGTGTTGAAAATTGGAAATGAGTTCATTCCTTAATAATTAGAATATCTATTACAGCATTAGGGCCAACTGATACATAGGTCTTCAAGCTGACTAGGAGAGATGCATGAACCAATCGTCATGATTTAAGTGTAAGAATGGTAATAGGACGTGGGTAATTGGTTAAGTGCTTTGATACCGTTGTAGTTAGCTTAGGTTCACCCTATACAAATATGGGATATGATTATTTGTAAACAACACATTCATGTCATCATTCTAAAATACAAACTTCTCGTTTACATTGCTTTTATTTATTTCCAGTCTTTTAATGTACATTTTCAACATTTTACCTTATTATTTTTACTCTATTTATTTAGTTGTTTACCAACTTTTTCATTAGGCGTTTTCTTTTTACGTTAGTTACTTTCCGGCCGTACATTGTCTCGCATTTCAATAGTGACAACAAAGAGGTTTTTGGAGTGCTTAGGAACCTAAATTGAGGAACATAATCACTTCTTTGAGAGAAATCATTTGATTAGGAAATCACAACGTTAATTTTATAGCTGATTCACACAGCTGTCCTTGGTCCTACTTATTTCAACCAGCAAGATCAAATTAAGATTTCAAAAACCAAGAGATATACACCTCACTGCCAATAATATGAAAAAAGATTGACATAAATTCGTAACAAGTGAGCACCCTTTAGACGTATGCGTTTGTGGCAGTTTCTAACTGCCACGACCTGCGTGGTTAACCTTTTTTTAAATGTTTGTAAATTGTGACTGTTAAAAACCGCTACAAACCTAGATGTCGGAAATGTGTTCCCAAAGAGACTTGAACTATTACATTAAATACATTAAGCAATAAAAACCTTCCTATACCTCTATATTAAAATACATTAAGCAATAAAAAGTTTCATTTAGAATAAATATATTTAATAATGAAATTCAAACTGAAAAAAATTGTAATATCAAAACCTATTCAATTACCTACATTAAATAATAATATTTATAAACTTTTTTATTGTCATTTTAATTATTATTTATATATTTTTCGTAAAACTTATCATACATATAACTAAAAGTTAAATATAAGAAATATTTAAAATATTAATTATTGACTGCAAGTTGGGAAAAATTAAAATTTTACAAATTAATTATTTTATAAAAAATAAATATATTAAATATTGAAATTATTCAATGGTTAAATGAATTTTGTAAATATATATTTTATAAATTATTTTAAAATTTTAACTGATTATGTATGTTGTTTAACATTGATTATAATGTTGTTCCGTGTTATTTTATAAAATGATTTTACATAAATTAAAAATTTATATATATAAATATTATAATTATTTTAGTCTTTTAAAATGTATTAATATACATAAGATGTTATTAAGAATAAACAACTTATTAAGTAATATTTTTATATGAAAAAATATTAATAATTAAATTTAATTAATAACTAAACACTATTTATTCCTATATAATTTAGAAAAATATTTTTAAAATTAAAAAATACCGTACTATTAACTATAACGCATGTGTGTATTATTTGAAGAAATTTTTTAAATATATTTTTTTGATATATATATATTAGTAAAAATGACTTGAGGAAGCATAACAGAGGAAAATAGTTATGACCAAAATTGAATAAATTTAAATTTATTAAATAATATCTTACTCTACTAAAGTCTTAACTTATTTTATTTCTAAAAGTTAAAATTAATTTATTCTTTATTAAAAAGTATAAACAAATATGCTCTTATAACCTAATTAGTGATACTAAAAACACATTACTTAATTTAAAATATTTCATTTCATTAATAATTTTTCATATTATTAAATAAAAAAAATTAATAAATTGTTAAAATTACTTCAATGCTAATTCTTAAATATCAATTATTAAATTTGAGTAATATTAGTTATTTACACAAAGAGAGCTCTAAATTTATTAATTGATATGTATTAATAACATCATTTTTATTTTATTATATTTTATAAGTAAAAATTATTCTAATATTTATTTATTAATTAATTTAAACTATAATAATATTTATATAATGTTAAAAATAATGTTAATAAATCCGTGCAACGCACGGCTAGTGTTTATGTATCCCTCACAAATGTTTCGCGATTGCAATAATACTACGTATAAGAATTCTCAAGGGTCTTTATCATCCCTCGTGAGCTGGGTGTCTTTTCCTTTTGATTTTTATCGATGAAAAATCATAAATGGAGATAAAAGCACTATTAATCGTGCATATAATGACGTCAATTACAAATAATGTTCATTTCCCTATCCATTGAATGATTGGTTGGTGCATTTTCAGCCCAAAATTAAAACGATGGGTTTGCTCTTTTGTCTTTCTATTAAAGCAGGATTTGAAAGCTCTACGTAATCATGCGACATTATTTGTGGTCTATAGTTATTTGAACATATGAATACATATATATTGTCGTTTGCAAAATGGAATCTTTTTTTAAATTCCTTCGTACTGCTGTTGCCAATAGACACAGGAAACCTAATTTGGATTACTCATCAATTATTTTCATTCTGATCTTATCTCGAGCTAATCTAATTAATTTTTTTAGAGCTTATAATATCTTGCTGTATGAATTATTAAATGGCAATACAATATATGGCACCCGTGAGAATAATATTACTTAATAAAAAGGACTTGTTGGCTACGTAGCTTTTGGCTTTTATCTAGGCATGGTTCAACTATTAGACATATAAGTTCACTTACTACATTTATATATACTTAAGTTGTATGTTCTTATTCGGCATCTAATCTAACTGCATACTTAAATAGTCAACGCTTAGTAGAGAGAAACTAACTTATATTCCCAGTTTCCCTCCCCCAGTTAATTAGAAAATTAATTAGTAATTAGTAATTAATCTATTAAATAAAATAAGGAAAGAGTCCTGTTCAGTGTTCTCCTGCTTTCAGCTGTAAGTAAAAATATGTATTAGTTGATTTCTCATATGATATGATAATGTCAAGTGAGGCAGTGTGTCTATCTCTCTTTTAACAAATATTTAAAAAAGCACATATATTTAATATACAGGAGATAGAGATAAACACAAAAATTATACATGAGATAATTTTTGCGTAAAAGAATCTTGATCATGTATTTGGTGGATCAATAAACGCTACAAGAATTTAGAAGATTAGCCTCCAAAAACTTCCTAACAAAATGGTAGCAAATTCGTAGCAAAACGTGCTTGGCTGCCAAAACACTACTGTTTAGCTAGTAAAGCGTTGGTAGCATGATTTGAGTGGCTGATTGGCTTCAAATTTTTTACCAACCAAACGATAGCAAATTTCATAAAAATAGCAAAACATTACAAAAAAAAAATCATTTTCGGAGCTTTTTAACTAGGAAAATTCGAAGCTATTTGCAAACTAATTGGTAGGAAATTAGTATTAACATAAAGAATATATTATTATGATGAAAATCAATTACTAAAAGAATATGATGATTAAAGTAAGCTACAAGTACAACAAAGTTGTTTGAGTGTTGTGAGACATATTCTCCATCCTTCTTCTTCTAAGGGAGACCGGCTTCTTCAACTCCGCCTCCGGTGTGCAGCAATGCTTCGGGACTTGGATCAGCTGCTGGCTGCCCGGTTAACTCGCATCTCTTCAACAGAGCTCAAAAATGGAAAGAGGAAGTTTAGAGCTTACGAAAACTAACTGAAGGAACCTTGGACACCCAGCACCAGCACATTCACCCTGGTCACAGTACCATTTGGAAGGTTAATTTAGTGCGTTGATTTTTTACACTACATGCTATAGTGTCAAATTGGAGCACCACAATTACAAAAATCGCATTAATTAGACAAATGTAGTATCCTCCGATCCATCCACATGCAATGCAACTAGTGACAACCATATAAGTGCATCATACAATCTGACAAAAGGGTACATACAAGTGTGGTGCAGTCCTAGCTGAATCTTACTCTCAATTTGCAATTGCAGGATTTAAATGTTTAAGAATCTTCGAAAACGGGAAAAAAAGACAAAGAACCAAAAATATTTGGCGATACCAAAGCATAGCTTTATATCAGTGATGTTTTCAGCATACATACATACACGTGTAAATTCTGTAGTTTTGTCTCTTAGCCTCCTCCTCCTACTAAATAGCCTTCAAGCCATTACACTAATTGAGGCGACATATCAAGTGATGCCTCAATTATCTCTTGAGCAAGAGTGCATTTTCTGGCCCTCATCGCGACTTGACGGACTAAATTTTACTTGTTTTTCAGGTTATTTTTTTCGTAGAGTAAATTAGTAAGTTATAATCTTAAATTTATTAATATACTTCTAGAAATCTGGATTGACAAGTAGTTAAGAGTAAACTAGCCGTCCCATATATAATATAAATAAACTAAGTTCATATGCAAAGGGCATGCATGCTGATGATTCCGTTCACGCCTAAACAGCATGCGCCGTGTACGTGACGTGCACTTATATAAATTGCAAACTAAATGCTATGACAAAATAAATAATAGTATATATAGCATCATAATTTATTCATTTTTTTCTGTTTTCTTTCGGGATATGTTAGGGCTGGATTAATCCTTAAATATTGATGTGGTTATTATTGACTTGATTTTATGATGAAATTGTTCTTCTACGAAAAAAATAATAATAGTGACACGATCCGAAGAAAATTAATTGTTATAATTACATTAGGCAAAGTCGCACTAATTAGAGACCCCTATTCTGCCTTTTGGCTATGTGATAAAGGCATGTTTCTATTTTCTTTATTACCGTCTTCTTCCGGCTTGCATGTCTGTCGATGAGGAACTAGTCACCGAATATCTCACCCAAGAATATTGGGTGAGAAACCGGTACATAGTTTGAATATTTAAACATTTAGTTCAGGGTTTAATTTTTAAGTGATTTACTAACTTAACGTATCTGAGTTTGAAGAGATTAGTCTCATAGATATCATAGAGGCGGACGAGACGATTTAGTCAATGAAGTTCTTGTCCAGCAACCGATCGAGTGAATATTTTTGACATACCTTAATGATATATCGCAAGGTTGATTAGAGCTATCTTGAAATACCTTTCTCAATACTTCCTAAAGACCTAAACATAATTCGATGGACACCAAACCTAAATACATGTTTAGTCGTGTATTTACTTAAGTATTACTCATTATGTAAACTTTAAGTTCTTAGAGTGCCTTTTTCAGATATGCTCGTCATCGTGTTAGAGAAACTTTCTTAGGCCGTGCACCATTAGGCCGTGCACCACTACTGGAGACGAAGAGATTCGACAATTCTCAATTCTAGAAGAAAAACATCAATATTAAATAATAAGACAATTTTTTAGAGATTTTCTAGCGAATATATCTTGAAAACAGAAGCTTATAGAAATATTACAAATACTAAGGTTTCAGTGATTACGAATATTTAATAAAAATATAAAATACTCCTCAAGTACTATCACCCACTAGTATCCTAGACGCCTGATAAAGCAGCTTAAAACTTCTCATCACTATATGTATTTTAGTAGATAGTGGTACTTCACATGTGAAATGTGTTAATGAATTGAAGGACTGTAAAACTCTATAATCACATTTCTTAAATGTGCGTTTTACCAACTTAGTTAATGCGCTAATATGATCTTCAACCAAAGGCGTCCTACCAATTAAATAAGGCTCGGAAAAGAAAATTATTAAAAAAGAAAAAGTTCTCGACCTAGCTTGCAATCGCAGCGGAACTCTCATTAGTATTGGCGTTAGTGGTTAATGAAGAAGAAAGATGATAAAGAGAGATAGCGCTGTCCAAGCAACTGCTTCATTGTTCACAAGGACCACAAAAATGAATCGTAATTTATTTTGGAGCAGAAATTGTTGAAAAAATTGTGTATATTTCAAAAGTTATAAGTCTCACGTTAAAAACTTGGTAAGTCTTGTAACAATTTATATATCAAACTTTAAATTATGGCGGTAAAAAAACTAGCAGAGGAATAAAACCTCACACACATGTGATTTGGTGTGATGGACCAAAGAAGTGCAAATTAGTTGAATTGTCCCTCGGGTGCATGTTAAAGGTTGAAAGACGGTAAACGGCCGAAAAGTAAAGGGCTGAAAGTCTATACAGGAATTTAAAGTGTTGGAAAGTAAAGAAAAGGTAAAATGCGGGAAATCTGTATGTTTGGTTGATTGATTTAAGTTGTGTTTTTTACAAATGACCATTCATCTATTTATAGAGACAAATTTGACTAACTTACTGCAATTGATATCCACCTACCACATGTTCCCCGATCATTACGCAAATTTACAAATCGTGGGGAGTGTTGATTTCTTATCTCTCCTAATCAGCCTACATGCTTTGTTTAAGCCTTTCCTTCGTGCTTCGACTGGCTCATAACTGTTTTCCCTAAATCAAAAGGATTGAGCCTGATGATAATTTGCACGTGAAAGCCTTCTAGAAGCTCTTCAAATACTCAACTTTATGTTCCAAGCTTCTACAACTTCCTCTAAATCTTGTCCAAATACATCATCTTTCTCATCTAGTCATTCCACTACACCCAATCCTAGGCTCTCGGCAAACGCTCTCAACGGGTAGTTCATTCCATTGGCTAGCATGTCGCTTCGACTGCATAACTAGTCGTTACGAATTTTTGGCTCCCAACGCATTGCCCTCCCCTGCATTCTCCATTTTTTCGTTACGCGGTGAATCAAAATGTAATCATTAAAGTACCCGAATTCCAAAGAAGCTAACCCTGTTGATATTTAAATTCTGGCCTTGGAAACAAACTTTCAAATTCTTGATAATCGGTTGCCCCATTCTTCATTAACCTCTTTAGAATCTTCTTTTAAGAGCCCTTGCGATCCTTAATTCCAATCTCAAACCCATAGCTCTGCCATGCCTGACATTAGTGACTTTCAAAACCAGGAGCATTCCTACGGTTAGGACGCATCATCATCATCTGCTCCGACGTCGGTCTTCTTTGATCTCACCACATCTCTTTTTGCGCTGAATCTGTCTGTTGTACCAAAAAAAGATCCCCAAGAAGACCCTTCCCCTCCTTTGTCAGCGAACTTATCGGTTTTTGACAAAGATAGAGGGAAATACCTTGTTAGAGAAATACATTATCGTCTTCTCTACACAACATTATATCGTCTGCCTGTCTCAGCAATCAATCGTCTCCCTAGCTAAATCAATTGTATAATGCATCGTCTGGTCAGTAGTCACGTCAGCCAGTTAAGTTGACCGTGTGTGGTAGGTGTCAGCTCTCAACAAACATGGCACTGATCTACATGCTGATCCAACCAACTACAGGTTTGTTGTTGGTGCATTACAATATGCCACTTTTACCAGACCTGAAATCAACTATGCTGTCAACAAAGTCTGTTAATTCGTGAGCAGACCTCTGGATGTTCACCAGAAGGCTGTTATGCGCATTCTGAGATACCTAAAAGGTACTATCTCACATGGTATGCTTCTCAAGCCTTACAATTCCAAAGCTGTTGTGCCCTTAACTGCCTACTGTGATGCTGATTGAGGCTTAGATCCCGACGACAGACGTTCCACTTCTGGTTCATGTGTTTTCTTTGGACCAAACTTAGTTTCCTGGACTTCCAAGAAACAGACGATTGTCACAAGGTCAAGCACTAAAGCAGAATATCAAAGCTTGGCCAACACCACTGCTGAACTTCTCATGGAGTTAACGATTCCTTTTCAAGTTCCCACAGTCTACTGTGATAACATGGGAGCTGTGGCCTTAACTCACAACCCTGTTTTGCACACCCGCACCAAACATATGGAATTTGACATCTTCTTTGTTAGAGAGAAAGTTCAAAACAAGTCATTGATGGTGTATCACATTCTTGGGCTAGATCAGTTGGCTGATATCTTCACAAAACCTTTCTCGCCTCAACACTTTGACACAATGAAGACCAAACTTAACGTGTTTGCAAAGGCTTCTCCTTTTCACCCACCTTGAGTTTGAAGGGGGATGTTAGAGAAATACAGTATTGTTTTCTCTACACAACATTATATCGTCTTTCTGTCTCAGCAATCGATCGTCTGCCTAGCTGAATTGATTGTATAATGCATCGTCTTGTCAGTAGTCATGTAAGCCGGTTAAGTTGACCGTGCTTGATAGGTGTCAGCTCTCAACATTATGCATGGTTTTGGGTTCGCACGACTGTTTTTTTGTCAGTGGTTCCTTGGGTGCACGACTGTTTCCTTGTCGATTGCTCCTGTATTTTTGGTTCGCACGACTGTTTCTTCGTCGGTGGTTCTTGTGTTTTGGTTCGCACAACTCTTTCTTTGTCGGTGATTCCATAAGTGGCATACTATGCAAGCAGAGTTTACCCTCGTTTCTTGGAGGTGTCGTGGTCGTCCCGTCTTCCTAGTGTTGATGAAAAAGCTTATCGCGATCATTTAGTTTCTAGTGGCATCCCGGACTAACCCTAGGGGCGCTTTCATAATTGAACTCCATAATTGATTTATTAAAAGCTGGTTGATTAATTGTCTTGATTATATATGCACATGATTATATGGACTCATTGTTTGTTTGAGTTGACCCTTGCATGTTTGAGCTTGTTGTGTGGGCTCTTATCACTAGATGGAGGAGAACTTGTTTCACCAAGTGCCGTACTCGATGCACAATGAGATCTAGTTGCTTGAGCGTGAAGTTGGTGATGTGTGGAGTTTTAGTTGTATCTACCGCACTACTACTTATACTGGATGGATTAGGACTACCTGGTGAGACCGTTATGGATTGACCGTGGATACTTGTTATCACCGAGAGACTATCTGCATTACTGTTCCTCCACGACGTATACTTGACGGTATTAATTCTTTCGATGATGTTTCTACGGGCGATGGTCAGAGGATCCGCCGGTCGACAGGTGAGTGATGTTATCTTCTGAGGAGGACCTTCCGTTAGAGGTGACTACTGAACGACTAATCCAGTGGCGTGAGAGGTTGGAGCAATTGGTGGCACGACGTAGGGTTTCCCGGGGTTTTATGTCATAGTCTTCTGTTTTAGGGTTATCACTTCTAAAGGATCTACCTGCGTGTAGTTCTCGGTTGTGTTGACAGTAGTTTACTTTTCAGTCATTTACTCAGTTCTTGAGTAATTTTTGTCTTGAGGCAGTTTATATATCAGTTTCGTTTTGGTTTTAATTTTGCTGCCTTTTGTAAGTTCTTTATTTGTTGACACTTACGATAATAACCTCGTGAAAATCAGGGCGTTTCAAGAGAAGTCCCACTGGGCGTGCCAAATTGTTGGGTTACAAATAGTTTTTAGACTAGGTAGCCAATTTGGGTCGGTTGGAAAATCAACGTAACGATTCCCTAATCAAGCGATTACTCGAGGAAGGGGCTTTGTTCCTCAATGCAGGTTCCTAAGACATTCTAAAAAAACTCTTAGTGATCGCTATTGAGAGGTCGTGACTACGATGTGGCTAAGAACTAAGTTGAACGACTACAAATGGATAAAGTGCGTCAAAGTGGTAAAGAAATTAAAAGCTGAAAGACTATAAACGGCTGAAAAGTAAAGAGCTGAAAGACTGTAAACAAATTTAAAGAGCTGGTAATAAATACATGAAAGTAAATGAAAGATAAAATGCGGGAAATTTGTATGTTTGATTGATTGATTTGAGTTGTATTGTTTACAAATGATTCTTCCTCTATTTATAGAGGTAAATTCGGCTAACTTACAACAGTTGATATCCACCTGCCCACTATCCTGCATTCCCCGATCATTACACAATTTTATAAATTGTGGAAAGTGTTGGGTTCTTATCTCTCTTAACCAGTCTAGAAATTTTGTTTAAATCATTCCTCCTTGCTTTATCTGACTCATTATCGTTTTCTTGAATCAAACGAATTGAGGACTTAGTGGACTAAATTATTCAAAATCATCACAGATTATCTCAAGAAAAAATGTCATTCATTTGGACTATGAATGCATTATTGGTCCTAGCGCAAGATTCCAACTTTTCTAACAAGATCAGAAGATGGCCCCCCCTCCCATTAAAGTCCCTTTAATGGCATAGGTTGCTTCCTGTTGTTGAAATGTGTACTACAATTTATGTAACGTCTACCATTTTGTACTACTTCCGATGCACTAGTAATTTCTTCTGGTAAATTCACTTTACTTTGAACGGCAGCAACCGCCCGCATTATCAATTTACTAATTTTCAATTGTTGAAAGTCAAATATTTTTCTGTTAGCAGGACGTTTTCAACAACACCGAAGATGCACCCAATCCAAAACCATGTGATTTTCAACCGTTCATAAAATTTGCGGGAAAAAAGAACCGCTTAATTTGGTAGGTTAACAACCCCATAAATAAAAAATAAAAACTCACTTACACATTTTTTTTCATTCATCAAGAGAAGCTTACATGAGTTCAGTTTCAATCACCGTCACAGAGCAAGACATGCCACCAAAAGTGATTTTTATAAATCGTTCATCAACGTAAATTTTACCTAAATAATGGAAATCGTACAATATTCTGAGAAGAAGGAATGTGTCATTACTCATTGCTAACTCAGGACATTGGTAACTCTAACACATGTACCCAAAAGAAAGAAAGTAATAAAAAAATCTCACACATGACAAACAAGTATAAACAACGCCTTTCCACATGTCCTTGAGGCGATTCCGAATCGGAACCAAATCACCAAACCATACCAACACCATAAACAAAACTTTGGTTAAAAAATCTGCAAATTTTATTTAAATAAATAGTCAGAACAAAATAACAACTCAAGCGAGTTCTAGTCTGGCCTGGCACATCTTCTATCTCTTCAACCCCGAATAATCATATATCCGAAAATTCTACCACATATTATCATAAAATTTCTCTATATTAGAACAAAATATATATGACCTCTCATCGATTTATATTATATACTTAATATTTTTTTTCTTTTTATTTACAACTTAAAGCATGCGTGTTGCGTGCGTCGTCAGCGTGTAATGGTGTGCGTGTACACACTCAAAAAAACACAGGTCCTCGAGTAAAATGAAATTTCATCACATGACGGAACAAGCATTGGGATTCTCATCACTGAACATCTGCGGCGGAGGAAGGTCATGGTGCGTGTAGTACGGTGCAGGCGGCTGCATCGGATAACCCTGGTTCATCATATGATACCCTGTAGGCTCCGCGTAATGATTATGATTACCGTACATTGGTGGAACTACCTCCATACCACCGTAACTGCTCGATGAAGAACCTTGTTCATGTACTCCGTCGTACCAATACATTGGCGTGTGTAGCGGGTACTGATACTCCATTTTGTTAACCTCAACCACCTTTGCCGCCGCCGCACCCGCACCTGCACCTTCCTCTTTCTCTTTCTCTTTCTCCTTCTTCTCGCCGCCACTTCCTTCTTTCTCTTTCTTGTCTTCCTCTTTCTTAGGTGGGACCACATCCACGTTCCGCTTCGTCTTCTCCGCCACGTACGCCACCAGCTCCTTCGCCTCCATCGTCCCCTTCACCGTCACCAGGTCCTTGTCTCCGTCCAGGTTCACCGATTCCACACCTGCACAACGGAACCGCCACCTCATTAATTAATTAATTAAATCAAAACAAAAATAATTAATTAGGTCAACTCTCTCTCTCACGCACCTTTGAACTTGAGAATGATTCTTCGGATTTTCGTAATGCAACCGTCGCAGTGCAATTTGATCTTCATAACCACCGTGCTCTGAATAAATTAATACGAAATTTCGTCAGTGAAATTAAGTTAAATAAATTTCAATTAAGTAGTGGAAATTCAAAGAGAAGATTATGTATATGTATGTACCTCTTTAGGCTTTTTTTCTTCTGGGTTTTTCTCATCGGATTTCTTCTCATCGGATTTCTTCTCGTCAGATTTCTTCTCATCAGATTTCTTTTCATCAGGCTTCTTCTCCGGCGGTTTCTCGCCAGCGCCGGCGTCTTTTTTGGGCTGAGGGGAGACGAGGTCAACCTTCTTCTTGGTTTTCTCTGCGAGCTTGGCTTGAAGCTTGACGGCGTCAAATTTACCGGTAACCGAAACTTTGTTAGCAGCCAGATCTGCCTTCACGGTTTCCGCACCTGTTTAATCCCCAATTCCATTAGTTTCGGAATTTCAAATCTCAAATATCGATTAAACGACGATGAAAATTTTCAATGGTGAAGAATGAACGACACGAGTTAAACGATGATAAAATAATTAATTGATTAACTAATTACCTTCGAAATGGCGAACGGTGCGTTTGATTTTCTTGACGCATCCCTCACAATGCAAGTCGAGCTTGTAAACGACAGGGGCGGGGGCGTCGTCTTTTTTAGCTGCTGCTCCTTCGTCAGGCTTCTTCTCGGTTTCATTCTTTGGCTGCTCCTTTTGCTGCAGTATCATAAACGACACGAGTTAAACAAAAACGCTTATACAATAAAGCGATTCCAGGAATCTTGAATATACTAAAGTACTGAAAATGAAGGATTAGTCTTATTGAGTAAGTGAAATTATAGATGAAATTAAAACTAATTACCTCTCCCATTTTTTTGTGTGTTTTGCCTAATATAAGATGTTGCTGGGTTTGTTTGAATTGAAGAGTGGAAATGGAGGCAAGGGAGAGGAATATATATATAAACGAACGAAGGGGGTCTAGTCACTTATCGGTGGGTGAGGTCATGGATTAGTTGGGTAAGACATGGATGGGTTGAGGGCATTTGTTATGTATGTATGCATGTATGTGTATCCATAATGATGTCGCATGGATGGATGGATGGATGATGATATTTTTGGCCATGTGAAGGAGAGAGTGTATAGAAATTTCAAGAAAAAAAGTATTTTCACACTTCTATTATACTTCCACCTTCATGAAATAGAAAGAAAAGAAAAATAAATGAGTGATTTAATAAGTGGTGTATTATAAAATGTAAAGACAGATAAAAAAAATTAATGAAAATGAAATAAAAGAGAAAGTATCTATATATCAAAATTCAAATTTTATTATGATGTTTGTGTTTATTTTGGTGAAGGAATTTTTTTTGTGAAGATTCTAATGTTTGTGTTTACAGGTACTCGAATAATAAATTAAATAAACAGTGGCATGTGTGATGTGTGTTAATGGTTTTTTGTGTTGCCGCCGAGTAGGACTCAACTGATTGAAAAACGGCATTGTGGGTTATGACTCTTGACTCATCATCTAACTCAGTTTTGTCTGGACTCTCACTTACGAAATTGAATTGAGAACTTTTTTTTTGGATGCTTGATTTATTTGAGAACTTCAAAAAGAGTAGCAGTATCATAACATTCTACTTCACTTTAAAAAACAAAATCTACTTCTAATTGAGCAATTAAGTCCAACCAAATAACTTAGATGAGTGTTTAGAGATGGAGAAGGATGAAAATAGAGTGATTCTTCGCGGGGTAGCTCCTCGGTTGTTTGGGTGTGCCGAGAGTGGAACTTGTAAAAATACTTTGACGGTACATTTAGAACGTGGGTGAGAAGCGGGAGAGATGATATGTAGTGTGTGTACTTATTTACTCTGATTTTTTGTAAACACAAAGAAATTCAAATGTTGATAAAGAGGCTGGATTTTGATCTTCTTTGGGCTCTTGGGTTTGAAATAACCAGTGCTTTTAAATTTAAAGTGAAGGAGTGGAGAATGTGAAATTCGTCGAAAGTGTTCGACTGAATTGAGTAATAACTGACTTTAAAGGAGATAACTGAATGTAAATGCGTCAAAAGCCGTAAAGGTTAAAGAAAAGATAAAATTGCATTGGATTGAAATGCTCAAAGGATAGATTTGCATAAGGGAGTGTATTGACGTTTGAGTGATGTGTTGCGAAATAGACGAATGAACCCCGATTCTGTGCCTGACTTGCTTTATTTATAGGCTAAATTCTTAACCGCTTGCAACGGACAAATCCCTTGAGTTTTACACGTGTCTTGAGCTTACTTCTATGTTCTCCACGCGTCCTGCTTGAACTGTCCAAAACAGCCGTCGAAGAGTAACTTCTTTACATGCCAAACTTTTGGTCGAAACGAATCTTACACTTGTCTAATTTAGATTCGTTTTTAATATGAATTTGGACTTCGACCAAAAATGCCTTTAGTCGAATATCAAAAGCATATCTTTTGATCAAGTACTCATTGAGTTTGGTCGAAACCACTTGTCAAGCGACTTTCAACCCAGTTAAGACTTGGAAAAAATCTCAGGCTAACAGATGCCCCCAAAATATTATGCTTCGATGAACTCCTTTTTTGAGAAGCATGATATTTTAACTAAATAAACAAAAGATAAATTTAATTATCCTTTATTTAATTGGCAGTTAAAGCCTAACGGTTTAATCATGATAGTGGAGCAGTTAATAGCCCACTATGCTAGTAAATAGGCAATGATGGGTATTGGATTTCCATGCTTCAGCCCACGTGACCTAAGAAATGATGGAAATATAATCATTTTCAATGGTTTTTCAATTCCATCAATCCGATCACTAGAAAAACTTTTCATTTTCCTCTTCTTTTCTTATAAATAGAAACGCTTCTCACCTTTCTCTTCACCACAAATTTTTCCTCTGCTTCATCTCCTTCATTTTCGGCTCCAAAATGTGAAGCTTTTCATTTTCATATCTTTACTTTCATGGCTTCCGAATCACCTATCATAGAGAAGAAACGGTTGACTGGTCCGACAACACGAGAACGCCTTGCCAAGTTACAAGCCAACCAGAAAGTTGAGCTTGCTGATCTGGAGTTAGTAGCAAAATATATCCAACAGCCAACTAAAGTGGAAGAACCCAGGATTGTTGAGGCAAATGCCATTGGAGGAAAAACTTCACCCAAGGCTTCTCTCAAGGAAAAGGATTCTTTGGTGATCGGAATGCTGTGGGAAAAAACACCAAGACTGGTTGTTCAAAAAGATGAAATAACTTCCCAAGCATTCCCAGATGCTAAAGAGAGCACAGAATTGGCAACATCACCGCTGAAGAAGAAAAAAGGGCGGCTATGACTCGACGGAAAGTCGAGATAGTTTTGCTCAAATTAGGACTAAACCGTTTTCCCTTTCTTTTGTAATCGAATTTTAATTTCTCAAACAATAGCCATGTCAAACGGCTCAAATTATTGCTTGATGTTTGTTTTGTGAGTTAACCCTTTTTGCTTGTTGTTTGTTTGCTTGGGCGCTTAACGCCAGACGGCCAACAGAATGAGATATGTGAAGGTTGAGCTGAAAGCAGAATTGAAGGGTTCTTGAAGACTTGAAGATTAAATTGGTGCAAGTTTGAGGAACTTTTTGGGGCAGACTTGGAGATGATGTTTTAATTCCGTTGTTTTGGACAATTAGCACCTGGGGTGCAGATTACTATTTTCATTACATCTTGTTTCCCTGTTATATAAGTATTATTGAATATGGGTTACACTATATTAAATATATGAGAGACGAGTTTTGGAAACTTGAGATGTTTGAAAGGATTTTGAGGTTTTATTTCCGCGTTTTTCAAGGTGACGCCTCAACCAGAAATCAGTGTGTTACAAAAGCTTTCCCCTCTGTGGACTGAGGTATGCTGAGGCCTTGGCTCAGAAGGACTCCTCAAACCCAGACGTTGAGTAGCAGGACGACGGTGTCCTAACCTTTCAACTGCTAGCCTTCGAACAGACTTATTAGTAGCCGCTTTCGCAGCCTTTGCAACACTTCTGTCAAACATTGCGCTGCACCTTGGGCACAAAGTTATTTCAGCATCTTTGTCCTTGCACCTTTGTAGGTACTCGAGCAAAGTTTCTCCAGCATGAGGATACACTTCTTGCATCTCCTCATCAAATTCTTCGACCTTACTCACCTTAGACTCAGGAACTTCAACAACTCCTACAGTGCAAATTGCCACGGGCTCAACAAAATTAGCGTTTTGCACCTGCAACGGCTCGGAATCGAAGGAGGGGAATAAAATGTATAGTCCGCGAGTAAAAAAAAAAAACTTACCGGGGGAACACATACCGGCGGTTTGCTACTTCAATTTTGCCAGCGGTTGGCAAAACCGCCGTAATATCACGCGTTCAATACAGAAGCGACGACGGTTTCATAAACCGCTGCTAAAAATGTGACGTAAAATTGGTATTTTGGTGTAGTGTTTGAGGATTTGCAAGTTAGAAGCAATGTACCGTACCGGTGAATAAGATAAAGGAATTGGATTTAAAGAAAGAAGTAGGAAGACTAAGTGATGAGGAGATACACACAAGAAAAAAGTTTATTGTGGAATTTTGGAGGGTTTCTAGGATAAATGAATTATTTTTTGTTGTTGTTGTAAGTTCAACTTTATGAATATGAATATGAAATATATGAGACCAACCCTCTCATGTGGGCAATATTTACATCAAACCATTCACGACCCAAGCACAACAAAATAAACCAAAAGAGGCAATCCTAGAACGCCTCCACCCACTCCCAACAAAGGGAAAAAACAATAAAATCAAAACCAAACCAAACCAGGCCAAAGACAACTAACACCACAAAGATCCACATACTTATCAGGATGGGTGCATTTGACACCCCTCAATTGTCTCCTCACTAGGTCCATCCCAAACAAGACCAACTCTTTACCAACCAGCCACATCTGACGAGCTTTCTCATAAACACAATCCTAGGACTGATGAGCATGAATGATCAAAGGGTCCACCCTAGAAGACGTACTGCCCGACCCATCTGGTGTCTCTCAAACGTTAGAAACAACATCCTGACAAACCTTATATTCCTTTCCACACCTAGTAGCTCTCTTACGCCGAACTCTTTTTCTCCCAACAAAAAAACCTGGGCCCTTAAAAGGCTCCTTCTCCATAGAAAGATCGTAAGAGAGAGGGTCAAACCTTGAGAAAATCACATCGAGAGGAACCGACGAAGGAATAGGATGGTCCGACACTTGACGTTGATCAAACACACCCCCTGAATCATCCAAAACGCCAGCATCAAATCAGCTTCCAATAAACACAAAATCAAACCTTGTTGAACCATCATCATGGACACCACCTATGAGAGATAGAAGATGACTACCTTCCAAGCTCATTGTTTGTCCCAACATCATGCATCTTATATATTTCCGCTTGAAGTGGGACATTTCTCTCTTGATTTAAAAAAAGCCATTTAGATCGAAAAGCATCAACTTGTACTTGAAGAACATGTCCAGAACAACATAAATGTACCAAGACTAACATTAAGAAATAATGAATAACATCAGAAACAGTGAGTAACATTAGAAAATAATGAATCAAAAGAAAGTTACAAAATTAACCAAAATAAGAAAAATAAGCAGTAGGGCAACAAGAGACTTACAAATTGATTAGTCCAAGCCTTAAAAACCTGTAATATGACTCAGATAACATCCAACTAGAGAGTTCCAATGATGCATTAAACCCCAAAACATAACTCTTAAAATAAGAGATATCATGCATCAAAGCAGCACATGTCCACAAAAATTCATCACGAATGAAACTAATAATAAGACATAGATTTTTTTTTTCAAGCCAGGAAATAGAGAAAGCAAACATAGACCAACCGCACATGTTAAACAAGGTATCACAGTCTAGACATTTCAAATGAAAAAGACAGATGCACCAAGCAAAAAAACAAAGTTAGAATATTTTCCTGCCCTAGTCTGTTAACGTGTGCAGCTTGTCCTCTTACTTCCATTGATTCACTTTGTGCTTCTGCTGCTGTTGTTTCGTGATCCAGAGCCGCAAGCTCAAGTCCTCCGCGTTGCCACCTCCTAGAATCGTGTCATCCACCGCTTTGTTTTCGTTCTGCCTTGGCGTCCCTTTCTGTTTTGCGGTGCGACTCCTTCCTCCTTTTTCTCGATCTCTATCAACGCCATCGGTGGTGTCAGTGTCACCTCCGACACAGAAGCTGCGGACCTCTACTGTCACAGTCCAAGCCATAGCGTTCTGCCATCACAATCTCGCTTCTCTCCCTCTCAAGTTCAGCGGATAGGGTTTTTAGAAGGGAGGCAAGGTCAGGGATGAGGAGTGTATGGGAGAAAAAGGATTCAATGGGAGGAGGAAGAGGGGAGGCGGCGATGCTGTTTTTGGTGAGGAAGAAGGTGGAGGAGGCTAGGGTTTCCTAGTAGGGGTGGAAGTGGGTCAGGCCAGGTTAGGCTTTGCGAGGCCCAGACTTGGCCTGTGTTCTCATTGTGCGGCCCAAGCCTAGCATGTGACCTTTTATAGGCCGAATTTTAAGGGTTGGCATGTGGCCTATCATAGGTCTTGCCTGGCCTACAAGCCTACTTAAAAGTCTATTTAATAAAAAATGTTAAGGATGCTAGTACCTAGTGGGCTAATAGGCCTTTCAAACTCAAACCTGTGTAGTATTGCATTTCAAAAAATAAATCATACATTTATTTGAAACAAACACAACTAAATTAAACTTCAACAAAGCAGCGTTCTATGCTTTGTGGGATGCCAGAAATGGTACAATTTTTCAGCAGGTTCCTTGGGACTGTTCGAGGGTTCTGAAGCGGGCTTCAGAGTTGCATGCGAGGCCGCCTGACATTGTTGTGCGAGCCCGTCCTACTACGGAGCTTAGCGCAAGGTGGACTAGGCCGGTACGGGGAGTTACGAAGCTTAATGTTGATGATCCTTTGAGACGTGGAGGCACTCTTGGTTTTGGGATGGTGGCCAGAGATTGGGAAGGGATGGTGTTGGCTGCTGCAGTGTCATCTCCTCCTGCGGCGTTGTCTTCCCTGCTAGCCGAGGCTACTTGCTTTCGCTGGGCTGTTGTTTTGGCGCTTGAGTTGGGCTTTACTCATGTTTGTTTTGAGACTGATTGCCTTCAACTATTCCAGTGGTGGACGAAAGGGGTTGAGGGCAACTCTTACTTGGCTTCACTCATCCGGGATTGTCGTTTTCTTTTTAATAGTTTTTCTGTTGCATCTCTTTCTTTTGTTAGACGCTCTGGTAATGCAGTAGCAGATTTTCTGGCCAGGAATTCCTCTACTTATCCAGATACAGTTTGGGTGGAGGAAGTTCCTTTGGATGTTGTCCCTTTGGTGACAGCTGATGTTTTGGCCTCTGAACCTTCTATTTCTTCTTAATATATTTCCCATGTTTTATTAAAAAAAAAAAAAAAAAACTTCAACAAACCTCTTAATAGCGTCTCAAGTCTTAAACATACAAACAAAATCAATAACAGTAAGTCTCAATCCCTAACAAATCCATAGTGGTTTGGTAAGTTACCACATTCAAGATTCTGCCACATAAATTGGATCTCAATCCCAAAACAGCCAGTAGCAAATAAATTGGATCTCGATCCCAAAACAACCAGTAGGAAACTAAAAATTAACACAAAGTCTAAAGCCTTAACATAAAATTGTAACAACCACCAAAAAAGGAAGGAATATCAAATCTTCAGGTTGATCTCTTCATGTCTCTGCTTCAAAAAAAAATTACAGCAACTACCAACAATGGAAGATATCAAATATTCAGGTAAATCTCTTCACACTTCTCCTCCACCTTAAAAAAAGAAAATTATTAGGATTGAATAATAATTTTCAAATACAATTATGTTTACAAATAGAAGAAAATTTCATGTCAAGATAAAAAGTATTAACCTTTGATTTCCTCTTTATGTTATGCTTATGACGAAGCCAATCACCACCACATATGATTGCTTCAATTGAGACATCATTCAATCTAGAACGGTACTCATCAATAACTCTACCTCTTGCACTAAATGTAGATTCTGAAGCCACAATAGAGATTGGAATGGCTAATATATCAGCAGCCTTCCTTGACAAGATCTTATATTTCGAGTTGTTATTCTCCCACCAATCCAAAGCACTAAAGGAATTTTTAGCACATTTAGGGATACAAACTCCATCAAAATAAGCTTGTAATTCTGATCTCATTTGAGGATGGCTTCGTGCTCGAGTACAAAGTTCAAAATTTCATTAAGACCCATAACAATTGAAGAATCAGTTTGGGTGGAAAATGATGGATTGTCACAACCACCAACAGGTACTTCCGAAGAGGAGGATGTCTCTTCTACACCAACAAATACATACTCATCATACAATTCTTCCAATGCATCTTTAAAGTGGCTTAAATTTTAAAGTGGCTTCCAACATATTAAATGTGAAATTCCACCTAGTTCAGTGTTAGCCTGAGATTTTTTCCCAAGTCTTAACTTGGTCGAAAGTCACTCGACAACTAGTTTCGACCAAATTCCAATTTTACTCCACTTGATCAGAAGATATGCTTTTGATATTCGACTAAAGTCAAGAAAGATATTTTTGGTCGAAGTCGAATCTATATTGAAAATGAATCTTAATCAGACAAGTGTAAGGTTCATTTCGACTTAAAGCTTGGCATCTGAGAAAGTTATTCTTCGACGGAAGTTTTTGGGCAGTTACATCAAGCAGGACACGTGGAGAACATAGAAGTAGACTCGAGACACGTGTAAAGCTCAAGGGATTTGTCCGTTGCAAGCGGTTAAGAACTTAGCCTATAAATAGAAGAAGCCAGGCACAGAATCGAGGTTCGTTCGTCTATTCGCAATACATCACTTAAACGTCATTACACTCCTTCGCTGCTACCCGTCTGACGACTGCGACATATAGCAAATAAGAGTTAGAACGTACGTGATTGAGCGAAACCGATCAACCACCCTTTAAACTTATGCAAATTTATGCTTTCAGCATTTCAATTCAATGCAAATTTATGCTTTCGGTTTGATGCAATTTCTTTTTTTTCTTCAACTTTTATTGTTTTTTGAAGCATTTACATTGAGTCTACTTTTAAAGTCAATTTCTACCCAATTCAGTTGAACACTTTCGACGAATTTCTCTTTTCCACTCTATTTTACACTTAAAGCACTGGTCATTTCAAACCCTTGCATCCAGAAGAGGATCAGAATCTAGCCTCTTTATCAACATTTGGATTTTCTTATGGTTTTACCTATTTTTACCAAAAATCGGAGTAAACATTGGGCTAGGGGTGTTCATAACCGATCAAATCCAATCCAATCTTAAAGACCACATCATCATTAATTTTTTCACCCTCGATCTCGGGTCCGTTAGCTTTGAATTGAGCAGAGTCTGTTGTTGTTGCATTATCAGTAACCTAAGTAGATGAAATCACTTCTAAAGAGGAAGAAATTTTCCAGACCTGTTTTTAATGACAATAAAAAACCCCTAACATGAGTGGCTAGATTAAAACAACACATACAGTTATTCCAAACAAGCTTTGAAATTCAAGAGAAAAAAATAACATGAAAAATACACAATGCACATATAGGTCCTTAATAATAATAATTCATCAAATAAGAAAACACTAATTTCATTCATCAACATACACATATAGGGCCTTAATAATTCATCGGACAAGAAAAAGTTGAGAAAACACAAGACAAGAGAAACTGAACATCATATCCACAAGAGGCAACCAAGCCTACAAAACCATTACAGACAAAAAGCATGTGTAAACACCAGAAAATAGATTTCATCTTCAATTTTGAAAAAAAGGAAATTTTTAGTGAGAGCATTTTCAGTCGAATACAAGTCATAATCTTTATTCTACTGATTAGGAGGGCCAGCGTAAAGAAAATAGTAAATTTTCAGACAAACCTATATATATCAATGAGTATCCAAATAATCCAAGGACACACAATAATGAGTATCCATTTCACCAAACAAGATTACCAGAACACACAATAACGAGTATCCAAGGATAGTAGCAACATGACTAAATCAATAATGTTCGTGGTCAAAACAAAACCAAAAACGTCTAGCTCCATTAACAGAGATAGGATTGCATTTAAATCAATGAACGTGGTGATAGATTCATTAACTATAAATGTTAATAGTTTTTCAGAAAGAAGTAATCATCTCAAATTAGTAGGTAGGGTTTGTGTGTGGTTGAGAAAACACAAGAGAAATTAAACATCTAATCCACAAGAGGCAACCGAAAACAGGGAAGAAACAAAACATTGAATCAGAAGGAAACGACAGAGTGGCCATGCGGTGCTAGCGGCGATTGTCGAGGGTGGAGAACGGGGGAAGAAACGGTGTTGTGCGACAATGCGAGTTATGACTCTATGTTTCCTGCTTGAACGATTGAAGTAAAAAGAATGGGTTTCTATTTCTAGGGTTTCTATGTTTTTTACAAATATAAAATATATCTGATTTGTTTATTTTTTAAAAGATATTTCTATTAATTAAAATAGTATATTAATATATTATATTTATTTATATGTTAAAATAATATAAGATAAGCAGGCCGGCCTATCAGCCCTAATAGGTTTTTTTTTTTATAAGTCTAGGCATAGCCTTTTTAGCTAACTAAGCTTTTTAAAAAGTCTAAGCTTGACCTTACTAGCAAATGAGCCAGGCTAGGCCGCAGGCCAAGCTGACCTACTTCCACCCCTATTTCCTTACATGTTTACTGGTGGTGGAAGGACATATGACGTTGTAAACACAATCACAATCAGAAAACAAAGTCACGAATAGGAAATGTAGGGGAGAGTCGAGGGGTTGCAGCAGGAGGGCGCACGGGATGAAGCAGAGAGGAGACGGAGATTAAGCGGCTGCAGATGAAGCAATTCGATGATGGGATGAAGAAATACACTTGAACACTAGCAGAGCACGTACATTGCATAATCCATCCTTAAATGCCAACTAAAAAATGTGGTTAAGAATCATGAATGACTCATTGTTAAGGAAAAATCAAGGGACATGTGGACTAAGGTAGTTGATGGCAATACTAGTTTCTGCACGGAATGATAAATTGGAGAAGGAGGGTGAGTTATATAAGGGGAATTACTTTGAAAGATAGGTAGGTTGAAGAATCGAATTTCCTTAAGCAAGGAGTGAAGCAATATTTTGAAAACAAATTTAAGGACAGAGGGAATCGTGTCCAAAATTTGATGGTGTTAAATTTAGACCGGTTTCGGTGGAAGATAATAAGTTGTTAACTCAAAAGTTTGAGATGGAGGAAATAAGATGAACATTGTGGGATTGCGAAGGTGATAGGTTCTCTAGACCTAACGGGTGCAATTTAAAATTTATCAAAACTTTTTTGTATCTATTTAAACATGATATTCATAGAGTGTTTGACGAATTTTATCATAATGGGGTTTGGCCTAGGGATGAAAATGTGTCGTTCGTTAGTTTAATCCCTAAGAATGAGAACCCTCTGAGCCTATTAGCAAGTAGGCCCATGTCTTGAGATCCCTTTCTCGAACCCATACATGTTTCGGTAAGTCTTACTGTGATAGGTTTATCTATAAATTTGGTTGCATGTACAAATTGTGGCAAGGGTACTTGCTAAGAGGATTATGGGAGTGTTGGATAAAGTAATTTATGAAAATCAATTTGCTTTCGTAGGGGTAAATATGCTAAATATTGTTGTGATTGATAATGAAGTAATTTGTGAGGCAAAATGTAAAAAAGAAGTGTTTGATTTTTAAAGTGGATTATGGAAAAGCTTATGACTCAATTCAGTGGGAATTCCTTCATTACATGTTACAAGGATTAATGGGATTTGATGAGAGATGGATTTGTTAGATGAAAGGATGACTTATATCAATATTTGTTAAGTTTTCACATTTAGAAATATGGCTAATGAAGTCTTATAAATTGGAGAAAAATCCTCATCTCTAAGTTGTTAGAATCCTTATGAGATGAGGAAAAATACAGAGACCAATATTTAATGTGGTTCAGCCTGAATTCCTCCATATACGAAGGAGAAGGTGTGTTTTCATTTATCTGACAAACAGACTACATCACCCTCTCTCTATATCTGACCACTCCTATAATCAGAGAATCTATGATACAATGACTTTCAGTCTCCCACACACTCTTTGCCTAGCCATGGAAATCAACTCAATGCTGACCTCCTTTGGAACTCAGACACAACTTCTGAGCACAAATAACTCTCTCTCTCTCTCTCTCCCTCTCTCTCTCTCTCACACACACGCAAACGCGCACACACACACACATAGTTTTCCATTCATCAAGCTCATGGAGAGAAAGACCATAAGACATGGAGAGACAAACCCCAAAAATAGGAAATTGTCACCGATTCTTATGCTCAAGTAAGGAACATGCCTGGAAAAGATGATTTTTTTCCTTTTTTTGGCTTTTTTTTCCTGGTGTCGATACAACAAGCTACCCCTCCATACTAGAAAAAAAACTTTTGAATATACCTTTGCATAACCTCGAGCTTCTCTTGGGGGGTTGTCTTCTTCGAAAAATTGTCAATTGAATTCTCTTTCTGTATAACTATAGTTTTTGAATAATCTCTTCCACCATATCATGTGTTTTCCCGTGTTTGCAACAGTCGAACGAATGTAACTCTCGAGCGACCGACCACTGTTCTAAATAAAGATAGGCGGAGAATTTTTATTCATTTGAGCGCAGTAATGTGGAGGTTGTTCCCATATTTGAAGTCATAGTGTGGGATTAAACCTTCCGAATGATAAAGATAAAAAAAAGTGCTAAGTTTCATCGCTCAACTTATGTTTTGGATAAATATCCTTTCAAGACTATATCTTTTCCCCCAAAGCACAACTTGGATGTATACTTTTGGTTCTTGAGAATTTACTTCATTGTCTTCCACTCCTGAAGAATAGGGGATCTTTCCTTACATTTTGGTACCTATGATTGAACGGGACATGTTTCTTTAAGATACTATCCACACTTGTATTTGTTCAGACATTATATAATGATGTATATAAAAATCATAAATTACTAACATAAAATGATGTGTAAGACGTTTAGAGAATTTCAACAAAATTTCGCATAGTTATACTACAAAACAAAAAACAAAACTTAAAAATAATTATGAAACTACAAAACAAAAAACAAAACTTAAAAATAATTATGAAACTACAAAACAAAAATTAAAAATTAATAACAATAAAATAAATCTAAATAAAGGAAAATAAATAGGACAAAACAAGGGAAGAAAAAAGAAAAAAAGAGGAGTGCGGTGAGGTAAAAGTGATGGTTAAACCCTCTTTATATAGGTTACCAACGACTCAAACTGTCTGTAAAAGTCGTTGGTAACCTCTAAAGCGGTGAATTAATCGATGGCTTTAGTGGGCGGTAAATGAGCAGTGCAATCAATGCTTCGATTGACCTATTTACCGATGGCCAAAACTGTTAGAAAATGGTTTGTGGAGACACCAACAAATAAAATTACTACTCAAAGCTGTCGGTAACCGTTCCCGCGTTCCTCTCACTCGTTCCTTCTCATAATGCCTTCGTGACACCCACTAACTACCAGAGTCGTCGGTAATTAGTTATTTTTTATTTTTCTACATGCATTACCGATGGTTAAGTCATCGATAATTGGAGAAATTACCGATGAATTTGTGACCATCAGGAAAAAGCTATCGGTATTTACCAGCTTTCTTGTAATGAATGGAACTGTCACTTTATCTCCCACGGCTCCAAAATAATCATGCTTAAAGAACTTTCCCTACCTCTTAAATGAGTCGAGTGTAGGCCGAGAGAGTTTGACCTTTTGGTGTAGAGGCCCTCAAGGACGCCCATCTATTCGAGCCCTTCTTAGAACAAAATAGCTCGAAGAGATGGAGGAACAACTTGTGAGAAGGAAGGCAACTTAATCTTTGACTGAGAATCTGGAAGGATAAAATGGCATTCCATCCACTCATATGCAGCTGGGGCAGGGCCACATTGAGATGCTTCAACACCTCTAACTTGAAGTCGAAGAAAGGAAGGCAAACACTGAGGGTGGTGAGCATGTACTCATAGACGTACATGAAATGACCCAACTTGGTGCGCGAGTCATACACACGATCATCCGCTCCGGTGAATTCAATGTAAAACTCATTTTCCCTCCACCCTTCATTTGTGAGTTCAAAGAACTCCCTCAAGGTCACTGGATCTTCACCCACATAATTGCTACTGATTGCCAAAAATTCTTGCTTTACCCAAGATGAAGCAAGATGGCGACACATGAAAGGGTCTTGAACCACTGAAGGAATTTGAGAAGACGCCACTAAGGTGAAAATAAAGGTAAACTTTTCAACAACAAGGAATTTTCACCCCAATTTAGAGGAAAACTCGTGAAGCCCAAAAGACTGCGACACCATGGATGTGAAAGATACGCCTTTGCTAGGCGATCACCACGATGATGTTCAATGATTTGATATCTCCAACATATTAGCCAAGAGACAACATCTCTGGTAACCTAGACAACACATAATGGCGTGAGAAAAGGAGATGGTCACTGCCTGCCATTGGCTCCACGATGAAACAGCCCAAGAGGCATAATGTAAAGTTACTAATTTTTGATACGTCCTAACATGAAACTACACAATTGAAAATGAAAACAACGAGAAGAATAAAGAACTTGCCAAATTAGGGGAGAATTGAAGATTTCAGTAAGAAGTGATTGACTTGTCGTGGATCAGAGGTCTATAAAGATAGAAGCTTTGCAGGATGGCCGAAATATGAAGAAGATGAAACGACACCCAAATTCCTGGTTTAAAGGCAATTTATCGAGGATAAATTGATCTTTCAGTTTTGAAGAGAAGGAAAAGATGACCTTTCGCACCATGAGCCTCATGACCACGCCACCGAATCAATCCTCACCAGTCCCGAAGCCGCACGCGTGTACTCACTCCATCAATGGCCAAATTGTAAAGAGACACATTTCTTCCCATTCTAGGGGACCTCAGACAAGGCATCAATACAGAAGGGAAAACTTTATGGATGTAAGAATTCGACTCACATCATCTCGGGCACATTCCTTGAAGCTTGTAAGCTCATCTCGGATCTCAAGTATACCGCATGAGGAAGGACAAGTATCTCATTGCTTAGGACTAAAGACTATCTCGGATCTTGACACTCCAAGCATTCTAATGCCTCAGATACTCAGACTGGGGGGCAAGTGTTATAGAATAAATGATAGGCCCATGTACTTTGGCTCAACCGACAACGTCCTATACAAATGAGAATAAAGTATTTTAAATCAATGTGACATCTTATATTACCACATAGTATATGTTATATCTTAACATATCTCTATCATATCTTGACATGATCTCTTCTAGGTTTGTTACAACCGAAGTGTATAAATGCACACCAGGGTACACACCCCAGATACAAACTACTTTCTAACCTAATCTTTATTTTTCCCTAGGCTTTGCTAACTTGAGCGCAGGAGTACCTTTCATGTACTCACCTGGTCGCTGGAATGCGAGAAGACAGAGTCATTCCTTAGGAGCCGTCCAATAAAGTATCCATTCAACGCAATTATATGTCCTTACTTTGGTCAAGTAATCTCTTACTTTAACAAACTCGTTGTTTGGAAATCACTCACTCCCCTCCCTTTCAACTAAACATAGCTCAAGTTGTAGTAGATTATTTATAATTTTTATTAAAATATTTTGATATAATAATTAAAGTTGGGATTGAAATGTGTGAAATTAGAATAATTCTTCTTCAAGACCCAACTCCACACACACCTAAGTGAGAAATAGGAAGAAAATAGAGAGAAATATGAGATATAAAAGTTGATGTATAGGAAAATTAAACCACTAAAAGATAAAAAGAAAAAATCGGTGAAAATAAGCTGTTAGATAAACTCACTGTGAATAAATCTACTCATCCCAATTCATAAAATAAGGCTCATGATCACGGCAGTACAACAAGTTAAATCCTTATCTGTATAAACGTACAAATGAAATGTGAATTCAACCTTAACATTTTGAGAAAGATCAGGACTGATTAATATCAAGCTACATCCTGGTCCCCAACCCAACTGCATGATACTTTACAACGCTAGCTAGCAAATAGCAATCCTTATTTTGTACGCGTTGTTGAAATTTATGATTATATATACATTTTTCTTGGTCTGCGAAGTTGAAGAGTATATATCAGCTACGAAACATTAAGGCGCAGTGAGGACCACATGCCTCAATTTCAATTGAGATCGATCGCCAAATTTGTCTGTCAGCTTCATATAACACATGCGGCATGCCTATGCGCATTGCATGCATTTCACTTTTGTCTACATTCATGGGTATCACATTAATAGCTCTATAGGGGAAGAAAACAACCCAATTTTGGAGAAACAATTCTTTAAGAAAAGAAACGTCAACTACCATATTTCTCCGTAGCGTTTATGGAGTGATCATATTGACAATTGCAACCTGCTACTTCCGTGCCCTAGTTATACTCTCATAACACGTAGTGGTTTGCTCATTACTTCATTCATTAACTATAAGGTCAGGGTTTCAATCATCGCTTTTAAGAATGTAACGTATTTCGTGGTCAGCCGTTTACTGTTTAGAATGAGCATCCGTGGAGAAGAGATCGGTCATTACTTTTGGTGGTAGATACCCGTGAAAAAAAATGTTATACTCTAGAATATTTAAGCCAATGGGGCCTCAATAATATCAAGAAACATACCACGAACATGGAAAAAAAATCTCACAACCATTGTCTCTATAGCTTGTGTTGTGTTTGGATTTCTGGGTTCAACCTCGTACGGAATACTCAAACTCTGAATCACTAATTACTAGTAATTAGCTTCCTAGATGCCTATGTTGGTGAGTGGTGACGTTACCATCTCAATCCCAATTCCAATAATTTGCCACTAATGACTTCAGATTTAAGACCTTTAATTTGCATTCTTATCTTATCACATATATATGGTAGATTGGGGAAAAGGACAAAATCATTTTAACCATATATCTTTTGTTGCTTGTATTGGTGGGATCTGCTTTACAATTGTATTTTGTAAACATCAAAGCTGAGGGCGATATCAGAGATGCGTCTACTGACAAAATGAGCTACTTTGTGCGGTAGTAATTTAACAGATGGCAAGTCTATTTAACTCAATAAAAAGAATTAATTAAGTTTTGTTCACATAATCACATTCCATCTCTACACTTTTAAGGTATAGAAACTGAGAGAAAATAAGTGATATGATAGGTGATGTGATAGAAATAATAGAAAAAAAACTAAGCGGAAATAAGTTGTAAGAGAAAATGGAATGCAAACCTATCATAACTCAAATAAAAATATAATCAATATTTTAGAGTTTAATACTCATGCACTGTCAGTGTAAAATCTCTTTACACGGACAATTACTCATAACTCCTAAATTTGTCACATCATAATCTAATTTTATAATTAATTGAACAATTTTTTAAATTAATTATGCAAAATTCTGAATTATTATTGTGGTCGATTTTGTTCTAAGCAAGTGCAACTCCAATATCTTAGCAAAGTAAAAGTGCAAATCCAATTTCTTATGACCATCAACCATGTTCATGGTTGAGAGTTGATGTGCTCGTTTTAAGCAAGTGCAACTCTTTCTTCTCTTCCTCCTTTTTTATCCTTATCAACCAAGCTGATGTGCTCGTTTGGATTTATAACAATGTTACTTGGAAATTGTCCATTTACTCTCAGAAATTTGAGTTGAGAGTTGATGAACTTGACTTTCCAAATTCTTAATTGAGACTTCTTGTCTTTGGAAGGTATCTTGTATCACCTTCATGAATTGTATCACCCTCGACCTATCACCTGTCTCGACTAGCTCTTCGTCCTGACTAGAGGTGAAAATAGGTCAGCGGCCTGTTAGGAGTATGCGGCCTGGCCCGTTAGAAGTCTGGCTTGGCCTGACCTGTTTATTAAAAAGGTTATGCTTAGGCTTTTTAAAAGTCTGATTAACTAAAAGGTTGGGCCAATGCTATAAAAAACCTTTTTGACCTGATAAGCCGGTATTTTTACATAATATTATTTTATTAATAATATAAATAAACATAGTATATTGTTTTAATTAATTTTTTTAAAAATTCAGAATATAATTTTTTTTAAAAGACAATGATATGTAGAAAGGCCTATTAACCCGCAGCTAATAAGCCTGCTAGCCTATTGGCCTCTTTAAGATGACATTTTCTATTAAATAGGCTTGTAAACAGGCTAATAGGCAAGGTCAGACAATGCCTTAAAATTTGGTCTATGATAGGCCATAAGTCAGACTTGGGCCACAAAATTAGAATGCAGGTCGGGCCTTGGCCGCACAAAGCTTGGTCTAGCCTATTTTCACCTCTACTCCAAACACACATAGGGATGTGTGGAGAGTGGGTGGACTATATATGTTTACTTCCTTTCTAAATTGTTTATGTATTCATAATATCAGACAGAGTACTTTTAGAGGTTGAAAGCGGTGCAAACCTAGCCCCCTGAGGACGTCGGCCCCACCCTATCCACTGTAGATGAAGAGGCGAGGCTTCTCGTATGGAAGGACGTTGCGAGGGGAAGACTCGTGGTCATAAATATGACACGATAGACTTCTCCGCCAATGTCGGTCCGGGTGTGACCTCTCTTACAACCACACTGTTGAAGCTGCTACAACCAACCAGAGGGTTGGAGTTGCAGAGGCTGAAGCTGCTTTAGCCAACTTAAGGGTTGCAGCTGCATAGACTAATGCTGCAGCAGCGAACGAGAGGGCTCAGGCTGTACATGTTGATGATGTTGCACCAAACGAGAAGGATCAGGCTGTAGAGGCTAGAGACGAAGAAGCTTTTACGATTGTGTTTTAATCTTGTTGGATATACCTGATTTTTTGTTAACATTATTCCTGAATATTGGTCTTTAGTTTTTGTATTTGTTAACATTGTTGAATGTTTGTTATACTTAATTAGTATGTATTTTATTTCATGTTGAGTATTTTATGAAACATTTAAAATTTGTGACATGTGCTGATGGTCATTTAGAATGTGTGACTTATGTCGAAGGTCATTTATAATTGTTGAATGAGTATTTATATAACAGGGTCAAAAACATATACCAGCACAATATTAAAATGACTATGGTCATTTATGTAGCGTACATTTTTAGAATCGGCCTATATGACTGCCGCTAAAATATTCGAATTTGCGTCAGTCTAGAGGCGGGTACACCGATGCTAACACTTAGCATCAGTCTTGTAGACAACAGAAAGTGTTAGTTTGAGCCTTTTAACTTCAGTCATACGTCGATACTAAGTCATTGCTAAATCGGTTGTAATGTCGGTTTTTGACTAGTTAGCATCAGCTTTTAACCGACACTATTTCGCGTTTTTCTGAACTCTCTCCTGATATCACTCATAACGAACTAGGTCTTTTCTAAGTTCTTTTATTTGCTGATGTTCTTAAATTCTTTAAAATTTTAAAATAGATCAAGATCAAAATTTTAAAAAGATTTATTTATGAATTAAAGTAAAACAAGAAAAAAATAACAAGAAAAATACAAGATAGACAAAAAAAGAAGAAGCAAAAATACAAAAATCAAAGGATAAATAAATGCTTAAATATCTAAATCCTCCTCCTACTTCTTCATATTACTCTAACTCAATGCCGGACAAGCTGAAATGTCATATGATTTAGAAAACCACAAATTTCAACATGAAGTAGTGTATGAATTGTCATCAAGTAATAATTTTTTGGGCAAATAATTAAGTTTATCATCTTCACAGGAGAGGACCAACATGCATGCATTCAGGGAGTTTTCTGAAAAATAGTGCGTGTCCTATAATGACAAATTGACCAAATGATACTTCGAGGAACCCGTGTGGGTGTGGCAGCTTGTGATGTGAAAATTCATGCATACAGAATCTTAAACCCTTTTCTTCTTACTCTCTGCACTGCAGCCTGCACCAAATTAAATGTGTGGAAAATGAGTAGATTTCTTTGGTATTTTAGACTAGTCTTGTATTATATTTAAGACAAAAGTAAAAGCATATTGAGCCCACCGGAGCTAATCAACTACTTTCACGTTTTTAGTTGAGAAATGTGCTTCTCTAAAATTAGAAAAAATGTGTTTCCCAAACATACACTATAGCTTTCATTTGGCTAGACTTACATAATACTAATTGACCATTATTGTTGTACTGACTTTCTTTTTATTATTTAACAAGACACAAACCACCCTTATTTTATTAAAAACATTGGATTAACTTTCTCCAAGGTTTTATAATATTGCACTGTATATTCTTTAAGGTTTATCATTATAACACTCCGTACTTCTCTATTATTTAAAATGAAATATAAAAAAGAAGAGATCAAATGCATTTCACAAATCAGAGTAAAGATTAGTGCAATATTATTAAATCTAGAGAAGGTAAGACTAATTTACCTTATTAATTTAGCTTTTGGAGGGCGCAAAATGAGGAGGGGCATAAAATCTTAAAATATTTAGGGGAATATCCTTCAATTTTTAAATTTAGTTATACTAACGTGCGTGCTTACGTATATGAATCTTTATAATGTACTATAATTATAATTAAATTAATATGGCAAATCACTTGGCAGTAGACATCTTCTTATCTACTTAACACAATTAGTCAATATTTGGGTTTTCAAAATATTTAATTGAAGACTCAAGTGAGCGGTGAGTATGAAAAAAAATTGTTGAGAAATACTTATTCAGTTAAAAATTCGATGAAATTAATATCAATTTTTTTTGTACAGATTAGTATGAAAGCTGATATACCTTGATGGAAAAAATAAAAAAGACACCCTGTTGCCCTGAAGTGAAGCACATGGTATGTTGGTAACTGGTGAAATATTAATCCATGATGTAAGTTGGGTTTGGAGTTAGTTGAAGAACACGTTACACATGTTACTGTATATAGCATAATCTTTTGTCTCATGTGACAGTCAATGCTCATGTATATATGGTTTATTATGCAGAGAATAGGAAGGTTCGTCCTCCTCAGCAAATTATTCAAATTTGGGGCTCCACCATTCGCAGCTACTACACTCGCCGCCATTAATTGTGAAAAACAAAAAGGGTATAACATAAGCTGCTTTTGGATCTGTGTCCCACATCGAGCTGTACTCATGAGGCCGTTTCCTCTTCACCATTATGTTTAGCGACAAATCAGGGACCACCTCAGACTCACTCAGAGTACTGCAACTGAAGCCATATGTTGATGGGGGCAGAAGGGGAAATTCAATGCTTGAGAAGTTCTTTATGCACATGAGTTCTATTGCTCAAAGGCAATATGATTTTTCCTTCTATGTACAAAATAAATGGTTGTGTTTGCTGCATACAATGTACTTTTAGAGTCAGTATCTCACAGACTTAACAATGAGAACACACACAGCGAGGACAAGAGATAAAGATACAGAAACGATTTTTCTGGTTATTGCATATGTGAGCTCTATGTTGATGCAATCCTGATCTCACTATTTATATAATACAACAATCTTGATTTATGTACCAGTAACAACACTAAAATATTATCCGTGTCCATTCTTTCTGCGTGAGTACTTAAATATCTATACAATACCCTCTTGTATCTCTATGGAGATAGTTATACTCATTCCCCGCAATTTAGTTAACTAAAATTTAACTTTTGTTTTTCATGGCACCTAAAAATTCGTAACGGCTAGTTAGGAGCCGAATGATCGCTCGAGTCGATTGGGGAACATGGTCGAGCAGAATAATAGCCAATTCGAGTTGGTCTAGCCGATTTGAAGCACAAGTGATCGGCCAAAGCAAATCAAGTGTGCAGGGACAAGATTTATGGAAGATGCAGAAACTTAGGCTTCAATTAGGATGAGTGTTTCCAGAAGCTTTCCACGTGCAAAAGTAGTTGGTGGGCTCGCTCCCACGGAAATCGGAGAAAGTGGTTGTGAGCTAGCCGATGCAATGGGGAACTGTTGAAACAAAACCTCTAGGCTGACTAGGAGAGAGGGAGCGATGATACCCCATGATTTTGTAAGCACTTGTAATGACCGGAGAACGTGGGGTGTCGCATGTTCCTTCCAACTGTCAAGTAGTTAGCCGATTTGCCTCTATAAATAGAGGAATGTTCATTTTTACAAACACACACAATCAATCAATCAAAATCTATAAATTTCTCGCATTTTATCTTTAATTTACTTTTCAGAACTTTACTTTTCAGTCATTTAAATTCTTTATCGCTTTCTGCAATTTATCTTTCAGCCGATTTACAACTTTCAACCTTTACTTTCTTTACTGTTTTTCAACCCTTTACATTCCTTAGGAGTAGACCTTAGTTCATAGCCAAAGTCTTATTTCAACATCCTTCAATAGCGAGGCACTAAGAGCTTTTTGGAGTATCTTAGGAATCCATATTGAGGAATAGAGCCCATTCCTCGAGAAATCGCTTGATTAAGGAATCATAGTTGATTTTCCAGCCGACCACACGGCTTTCTGATCGATCGAAGCCATTTTCTAATCGGCCAAATCTATTTATTAACCAACAACTATTTTCATGTTTCAATAGAGAACAAAAATACAAAAATACAGTTTCAAAAAAAAATAAAAATAGAGAACAAAAATATAACTCCTATTATAAAATAAAAAACATTAATTAAAAATATAAAACACCATATAAATACTTAACAAGTAATATATTTTATTTTATTTTTGACTTAACAAGTGATATCATTCAACTTTGTATTAATCTTTTAAAGTAAGCAAGCAGAAAAAAATTAGTTTAAATTTATAATATAATTTAAAGTTGTTGGTTACTAACTTACTTTATTTTAAAAATAAGTAGGAGTAAATTAACAAGAATATATATTATTAAGAACTTACTTACTCGCTTATTTTTAAAAAGAGCAAGTTAGAAAGTTATTTCTTCAAGTTTAATAATAATAATAATAATAATAATAATAATAATAATAATTATTATTATTATTATTATTATTATAATTATGTACAGATACGGGGCGGATTGGGTGTTGTAGTACTCATATCTTCACTCATACTACTACTTTTTGTAGGTATTTAGTCATGTCCAACCTCATACCCATTTAGCAGGATTTTACCCGTGCCGTGGTGGACATTTTTTGCGGGTCCAATGGGTATGAGACCCATTGCCATCCCTACTTCTTCTATTCACATCCTTTTGTGTCCACACCAAAAAAAAGTGTCTATCAATCTTTATTGTTTATAGAAACAATATATGCTAACACATAGCATGTTATACATTAAATGTTTGCTATCACATATAATGCGTGTTTATATCTTTTACCACTGCAAGAATGTGTTCATTTTGCGTCCATACTTAGCGCCAGCTCCGACATCGACACTAAAGTCTAGACATTTGCGTTGGCTATACCGACGTAAAATTAACGTAAATAAAAGAAGAAAAAACTTACTTAAAATTTGTGGTTGTACATAGCGTCGGCTTTTTGAAAGTTAGCGTCAGTTGATAGCGATGCTAAGATCACCGACCATTTTAGCATCATCTACTGGGCATTTAGCACCGATTGTCCCCCGACACTAAGTCCGCTGGCTTGCATAACAACGGTTGCAGCCGATGCAAGTCTTGCGTATGGACAAGCAAGGACATGGACGGGAGATTATGCGTCGGTTGCCGTCGCCGCTAGTCATGTGTACGGACAAGCCAAGACATGGGTTGGAAGTTTTCTCTGCCTAGCTTTCCTTATAGGCTTCTCTCTGCAAAAACTACACAAACCTTACCTTTCTCCATTCTCTTCCTCTACCACCGCCCCCGCCAACTGCTCCTCCTCTCCACCTTTATGCGTCGCGTCGTGCCTCACTGTCATCGCCACCCTCACCGTCGTTCCTCCCACAAACCCTTCTCTGTCACACCTCACGATCACCCCCACCTTCACTGCCACTCCTCCCACAAACCCTTCTCAGTCGTGCCTCACCATTAACCCCACCCTCACCACCGCTCCTCCCCCAAACTCTCCTCCGTCACACCTCACCATCACCCCCACCCTTCCTGCCGCTCCTCCCCGCACCCTCCTTCTCTGCCATGGGCCACAATCGTCGCTCGTCCTCCGCCACTGCCCTCGTCTCTTTCCCTCCCTTCGCCAAACCTTAAACAATGCCATTTTGAGAAATTATTCGGTGTCGGGTGGTGAAAATTGGGCGGGGTGGGGGTATGCAACAACTCCCCAAAACTTGGGGATATTGCTTTCTAATCATCTATTTAAACACTACAACCTCAATTTTTTATTTTAGAAGAGTTGGGCTAAAAAAAGTAGTTAACTGAAAACTGAAAAAAAGTCACAACTGGCCTGGAAGAAGAAAAAAAACTAGCCCAGTTGTATTTTTGGATGAGTGTTGAAAAAATACAAATTCCAGAGAGCATAAAGTGCTATATTATTTTTGGACAAACTGGATCATAAACTAAAACTCACACCACCTCACTCTCTAATATACATTGGATCGGGCCCGTAGATAAAAATGTGGCAATAACAATATTAATCAATTAAAATTATTATTTCAAATACGAATAAATTGGTAAGCATTTTTTTTGGGTACAGAAACAAAATTATAGTCAATAATTTTGTTTATTCAGTCATTTTATCTTTTTGAGTTATTATTATAGTACACCACAAAATTATGTATAGTTCACATTTTATAATACAGAGCAATACAAATATCTTAGACTAAAGAATAAATTCTCTCGATAATTAAAGTATTACCGAAAAAGTAAGAAAACCTTTAAATTTAACAGTTTTGAAGGGAGTAGATACTACTACTAATAATAAAGTACTAAAATTGTTCCTAGAAAGGAAGTAAAATTGTAAATAAAATAAAAGGGGATGAAAACAAAAACGACTATTTGTCAAAGAAGTGGAAATATGTTTTACCTTTTTGTCCACAAAGTTAAAGCAAGATGTATATATAGTTCAAAAATATATATCAAATAAACCATTTGCGACACCTATACGTTACGTTAGACCGTCACAAAATATGTTTTATCAAGTTTTTCACTTTATGATGATTTAAAACCGCTATAAATACGTATTCTAATACCTTTTGATATAAGTTATGTCGACTGTCTTCTAGTCCGTTTTAATCAGATCTAACTAGAACCCTAATTTAATTAATTATAAAAACAATTTACCTTTAAAAAGCAATTTTCAGGAATAGTTTTAAAAATATTTAAATGAGGTATTTTACCACGTTAAAAAAATGTAATTTAAAAAATAATAAACAGAAAATATCAGTTTTAAAGTCTGCAAATGAGATTGGCAAAAAAGAAGACTAAAAATTATAACTGTTTTTTAAAACAAGTTATGATTTTTTAATTTTTAAAATAAAAAAGCAGTTTTAAAAAATTGCAAATAAACAGAACCAATAACACAACCGCCACAGAGCTTATTAACGAATTTAATAGAAGCGCCGTGGTTCCATCTTTCCTCGTCGCGTTGGAAACAAAAACCCTAATCAGAGTCCGCAGAGGAAGAGGACCCAGACCTCCAAAACCCTAACAATGGGGGGCAAGTGTCCGCACCGTCACGTGAAGAAGAGAAGATACTCTCACAAGACTGCTCGCCGTACCAAATTCCTCAACATGGATATCCTTTTTCGTCATCTTTGATTTTTTTCCCCAAACCTAATTTTGATTCTTCGCTTATTCTTTTCGAATTGATTTGGATGTGATCCTTGACTGGTGAATTGGACACGCGATGATTTGGTTTATGCGCAGCTAAACAAGCCTGACGAAGAGAGGGTCCCTTTACCTGTTGATGAAGATTTGCCTGGAATGGGCCAGTACTATTGTCTTCACTGCGAGTCTGTCTCTAAACTTCTTATTTCTGCTTCTTATGTTGTGCTTTTTTTTATTGATGTAAAAAAGTTTGCAAATTTAATGATTTTGTGATATGGGTTGAAAAGTTCAGTGTGTTATACTAAGTGTAGGTAGAGGGTTTGGAGCTACTTGGGACTAAAGTTGTTCATTTATTGTTCATTTAGTGCATGTTTGGAATCTCTTCTAGAGTTGATTTTGAAGTTAGAATCAATTCTGGTGAGAAGGTAGCTTCTTATGTGGAAGAGAAGCATGCTATTTTCCTTAGTGCATGTTTGGATACCCGGTGGAAAACCACTGAAGCCAAAATCATGTTAGATAGCCGCATAAGCTAAGAGAATTCTGTCTACCGTTGCTTTCTACCATGTATTCAAACATGAACTTATTTCTCTCACTTCATTTTATTATATTTGTTAGGGTTGCTGAAGTTTTCAATTTCATCCCTGTCTCCTCTTTTGTTCGTTTCTTTTTTTAGTTATTGGTTGGGCTTTTTACCAAGCACTTGTTATTCTTTTCATTTCTGCAGTCGATACTTTTCCAATGTAGCTGTGAGGGATGAACATTTCAAGAGCAAACGACACAGGAAGCGGTATGATGCCTCCCTCTCTTATTTTCAATCCTATCAAACATCCTCCCTGTGTTTATATTGGTGAAGAGTTGTTAGATTGATAGTATCACTTTTGAGTTTTGAAGATTTCTGTTTGAGATTTTTGGATGTTTGAACACATAATGCCGTTGAATATACCTTAGGTTGTGTTTGACTTGTATACTGAAGAGAACAAAATAACCTGTCTTGTTCTGTTCTTTTTTTTTATTCTACCCTTTTATTTAGCTAAAATTTATGAACGTTTTCAAGTGGAGTTGAACTGAATACTAGTTAGCTCAAGCCTCGTATACCAAATTATATTGAGCTTGAGCTTTAATCAAGCTGATAATTTCCCTTCATCTAGGCTCTGTAAACAAAAGAGGAAATAGCCAAACCTTTAACTTCATCATGACACCAATGTTTTAGGCTATGTTTAGATTCAAGTTGAGATCAACTTGAAAGTACATTAAGCCAAATGAAGCAAGGAGTTCTTTTCATTTTAAGCTGACTCGTAACGTATGAACTGAAAACCAAGCACGCACTTAAAAGTGTTTGCAATTTCACAGTAATACCAACTGAGTTACGAGTGCGTCAGTTGCTATCCCACCTTGTATATATTACACTGGAATGCTTTGCTTATGATATTGGTGTTTTTGTGCAGGGCGAAACAAATGATGGGACCTGCACCACACACTCAACTTGATGCCGAATTAGCTGCAGGAATGGGTATGCCTGATAATGGACCAAAGCTGATGTCTATGTAACTTTTTCTTTGAGATTCTGAGTAACTGGTGTAATAGGATATGATGGTGCTTAGTTAGTCTATTACGACAGAAGCAATTTTTTTCTCAATCTAATATTTTTTGTTGTCTAGTAATTCCTCCTCCCAATAAGCCTATTATGTGTGGAATATTTACCAGCAAAGTTTTAGACGAGAGCTGGAAATTATTAATTCAGTAATTTAATTCAGAGTTATCACTCTATAAATTGTTAATTATAATTATAATAACAAATATTAAGTAATAACAAATACTGCAACCAAGATGTATTAGTATATGCTAACCTACCAACAAGGTAGATAGTTTGGCTCCGTAAGCATCTATTCCAAAGTACGATTCCTGGACGTTGTGCATGGAGAAGCATTTGCTATGAGAGACCTACCCACCTTAGTATCTCAGAGCCTAAAATATATGCTAGCCTAACAGCTTCTTCTAGAAATTGTTAAGCTGAAATTATTAGAGCTTACTAAATTTTCTACAGGATACTAGCTAGATATACCCATGTGTAAAATACCTTATTTTTGTTTTTCGTCCGTCAGAAAAAAAATTGTTTTTGATTTTTTGAAAATTACACGTTTTATATTTTATCACTAGTTTGTCTCATAAAAGACATGTGGCAATGTTTAGCCATTTTTCCTCTCACAACCACCATCCTCTTCCACCGTCCCCTCCCCCCTTCTCCCCAGTATCCATCAAGATAAAAGAAGCAAAGTCGTGCCCGACCACCTATCTCCAAGAAACTACCGCATAGCACCATACCATCAGCCACAAAGCCTCTTCTCCCCACCTCCCTCCCCCTCACCTCGAGGCTCGAGCAGATCGGCACCCCATCATTCATCTTCAACTCATATCGTCTCCTCATCGTTCATCTCCAATTATGTTCTTTCTCTTCCTCATCTGCTACACTACTTTCTTCTTCATACAACCGAGAAATTCAACCCATATTCGCTCTTCAGAGGAGTAAAACAACACAAGTTTTTCTTTGCTTTGTCAAGGTGGAAGCTTTGGTGCTTGGATCGATTGGAGGTGAAGAAGGTTCCTAGTTGGGAGTGAAAGCAGTAAAACAACACAATAAATGGGGGTTTGAATTGTATGAGATTTTAAAAACTTTTCTTTCAAAACAAGTTTTAAATATTCTTTTCTAAAACTTGTGCAGCGGAAAATTAATAGAACTGAAAAGTAAAGCACACAAAGAGATTATCCTGGTTCACCCCCTTAATCAATAGGGCTACGTCCAGTTCTTGGCTTCACCAAGATTTTCCACTATTAACACCGAACAGCACAAGTGTGAAATTTATTCTTCAAATTTTTTTTATCAAAATGTATCGCACCTAAAAGTGCGAAATTTGCCTCCAAATTGCACTTATAGGTGCGGAATAGTATTTTAATATTTTTTTTTGTAATATCCATGTCTATCACACCTATAACTGTAAAATTTGCCTCCAAATCGCATTTATAGGTGCGAAATAGTATTTTAATTTTTTTTGTAATATCCATGTCTGTCGCACCTATAACTGTGAAATTTGCCTCCAAATCGCACTTATAGGTGCGAAATAGTATAAACACATTAAAAAAAATAACAAACATAAATTCGCACTTGTGAGTGCGAATATGAAGCAAATTTCGCACTTACAAGTGCAAATAACAACCAGTACGTACAAAAAAACTACAAATTGGATTTTTTCTTGCACTCGGATGAATTCACTTTTAGTTCTGACTAATCCCTTTCGTTCATTTCAATATTTAGGCAGATCAGAAGGAAAGGGGCGGAAGAGAAATGGTGAGAGTGAGGAGTTGAAGGGGATGGGGGTGGGGTTTTTGGATAAAAAATAATTTTGGAGAATTTTTTTTTGGTACAGAAGGTTTTTTTTTCCAGGGATACTTTGGGTGTTATTGTGAAAGGAGGGTGACGCCACACACAACTAGGGTGATGCCAAATACAACTTCCCTTATGAAAATGTTATCTCAATTTTAACCTTGACCGCTGCCGCTGGTATAGGCGTGTAGCCACGCCCCAAACGACTTCCTCCTAAGATCTGAAGTTTCAATTCTTTCTAATGTTATTCAATTTCATGCCCCTTTCACTGATGGAATATGTAGTACTAGAATTTGTCCCTTCTCTATAGATTCCTATGTTACTGAATTTCCAGAAAATAGTATTGGTCTTTCCACTTGCTCGGAAACACTTTTATATAATGGAGGGATGATGCAAACAAAAGGTGATTCATTTGAGCGCACCTTCCACTATTGCAGCATGCCACTAAATGTTGCCAAGTAAATACAAGAATCCTCCCAAATACATATACTACACAACTCTTCAAATTTTAATATTTCTGACAAAATTTATCGTTTTAACTTTTTTTATTTTTTTACTATTTGGGCCTAGGCAAATTATTTGTGCAAGGTCCAGTTCAAAAAAAAAAAAATTTGTGCAAGGTCTAGGTAAATTCAAATAATTTTTTACTTTTTCATTTAGGTTCTCATAGCTAAAGAGTTTATTTCAACTGAGATTTTCCACTACTCTTTCTATTTTATCGTTTTTTTATAACTTTTACTGTTTTACATTTTTATTATACTTCTAGATATTATTGTGTTAAATTATTTTTGTTGGGGACAATTGGGGGCTAAGTTGCTTTAAAAAAATTCACTAGATCGCCGAAACAAAAAACCATATTAGATTCATGCAATTCTCTAATTGAATTTAAGATGGGCATACTTGGAGTGGGGCAACATTCATCCACTAATTCTATACTGGATTTTCCTGCAATATTGCCAATGTAGCCACAGCAAACACCAAACAACGCGTCAATCTTGTCCAAGTATAAATATATCTTCATGTATAGAAAGCATGTACAAATTTTATACTGGTACTCATGGACGCTAAATCCAAGTGCTACATCTTCATTCCTGGCAAGAGGTGGTGGCCACCATCGGCAAGAGAAGGATTAAATATCCTCTACTGCCGAGCTTCCATTCCAAAATTTTAGCATTCCGTGCCAAGGCCTTTTCACAGGATTATACGCTGTTCAACAAAGAAATCATCATACAGAGGAACAATACATAAACCATAACTTGAAGAGCAAAAAGTGAAGGAAAACCAATGGGGGGCATAAACAACAGACAAACCTGTTACAAACAGCAAGGGATCAAGAGCACCGTGAATGTCAAGTAGCCATCAAGAAAATACAGAAATAGCATCATCTGAGTCCGCCTTCAACTGAAAAGCAGAGACAAATAAACTAATTGGAACGCCCCATGCCACTTAGAAGGCGGGAAAAATTCAAGAAGACATGGATCCTACCGTCTTCAGATGATTCCGCAAAGAACCATGCAACATGTTTCTGAGCTTTTCACACTGATCAACCATGTGACCTGTTCTCATTAATTCCTCAAGTTGGTAAAGAAGCCGTTCAATTGTTGTGTATGGGAACCAAGCAGCAAATGGTCTTTTCCTTCTAATTATATCTGCTGCTCTCTGCACAAGGTTCATAATACGCAATATTAAGGAATAGACAACAAACAGATGTCACTGATGCTACATCATGCACAGATAAAATGCACAACATAAGTTTGCCAATTACCACCACATTGCAAATATCATGAAATATCAATATGAGAAAGAAGAGAAGAAATTAAAACCCTAATTGGGAGTTATCACCAAGAAGAGAAGAGAAACTCAGCACTCCATAACACATCATAGAGAAGAACAGAGCCTTTTACACCCAAGTTCAAGCAAGAAGAAAAAGAAGAGCAAATGGGATGACTCTGCTCCCAAACCTGCCCACCCTTGGAAGCACCTCTGGCTGGCTATAGCCAGAAGCACCATAATTGAAATGTTGGTATTAGTTGTTTACCTACCACTAGAAATGTCAAAAAAATAACGGCTGCACAAGACTTCATGCAACCAGCTTCAAGTAGTATAAATAGGGGATGCATTTGATACTTTAGGCATCACTGAGAAGTGAAGAAACAAAGGTTGAGAAGAAAATAAAGAGTTAGCTCCAGCGAGCTTAGTGAGATTACTAGAGTTTCTAGTATTATTTTGAGTGTGTGAAATTGGCTACTGACAAAAGCCAAAGTGTTTGAGTGTATCATATTTCTTCAGTACAAATAGTGTGTCATATTTTCTTCCCATAGCCTCTCACTTCAACAAGGCAATTTCAAATTTTCATTGCCAACATAAGCAAAATATAGTACTAGGTGGCAGACAAGCACACTCCATGTTCTATTGGAAAATCTAATGATAAAGGAAATTTAGTCTAGATCATACCAGTTGAACATACAAACATCAGAATGATCAACGATAATAAGTTCCATCATAGTAAGGAGAGAAGAATTTACCGCTGAAGCAAATGATTCTATGTACTCAAGTAAAAGATAAGTAGCTTCTGCATATCGACCATAGTTAACATAAAGCTCAAATAAAGATGCAGGAGTTGATTCCCGACCAGTCATCCCCCACATTCTTTCCTTTTGACCCTCCTGTCACAAACCATGTAAACTGTTAGAAATAATGTCAATAGATAGGATATTTTGTAATAAATGTAAGTAGGAAAGATAATCATTGTCAAAGGGGAAATACTGATATTATGCACTTATTGTCAAGGTTGCCAAACTCGAGAATTGACGTTAACTCGTGGAGTGCCTCGCACACTAGAGTTTATTCTGTGTAACAACTCATTCATAAAAAATACTCCCTCCGTCCCAAATTATAAGACCCTTTAGAGACAAACTTGGTGTCCCAAATTATAAAACCCTTTCTAGATTTCAGGAAAAAAAAATAAGCTTTTCCTTTTTTACCCCTTGCATTCATTATATTTTAAATTTCAAAACTTTAATTACTAACTTTACTAATTACTTCTTTCATATTCTCAACTAACTTTAAATAGGGGTAAATTTGGAATATTTGTATAGAAAATAACAAAACCAACATATTAATTAGATTATTACATGTTTTATTAATAAGCGTGATTGTCTGAACAGGACCCTATATTTTGGGACGGAGGGAGTATAAAAGAATACAATTTCAGATCACTTTCTCTCTACACTTTTATAACACTTCCCAGCAGTGGCAGGAATTTGATACTAGGGGGGCCAAGATAATTAATATGACATGCATACAAAAATGATAGGCTATTTTTACACAAATGTAAAAAAAAAAACAAAAAAAATAACCTAAGAAACGGGGGGGGGGGGGGGGGGGCATGGCACCCATGTATCCCCCCTCCCTCGCCGACCACCCTGTTGGAACCTCGTCATCCAGATCGATGATCACCGCCAGTTTCACCCTCATCAAAGCTCTCATGCTCTCTCTCACAGCGTCGCTTCAGGCCACTTCTTCGGACGTCGTTTCTCCTGCCGATCTCGCCTCTCTGCTCAGTCCAGATCTGTCATTGTTTCTCAGTTTTCAAATATTGGGTGTACAGGATCTGCAATTTTGACTTGGGTATTATGGTTTTTCAGGTGTTTCTCTCTCCTCTTTGCAACCCATGGCTACTCTCCCACAATCCATCTAACAGTCTTGGTGCTATGTCGATGCCCTTAAGTCATTTTTGAGGTGGTTTACAAAGCGTCAGACCTCAAACCTGCCTACATCACTTGCAACCTATGCTCATTTCTTAAATGGTTTAAGCGTCGTTAGATCTATGGTTGTACTATTTTGTTGTGCACACTGGTAATTATGTTGACTGCCTATATGTGTCTCCTACTCATGATCCTTGGAACCTCGTCATCCAGATCGATGATCACCGCCAGTTTCACCCTCATCAAAGCTCTCATGCTCTCTCTCACAGCGTCGCTTCAGGCCACTTCTTCGGACGTCGTTTCTCCTGCCGATCTCGCCTCTCTGCTCAGTCCAGATCTGTCATTGTTTCTCAGTTTTCAAATATTGGGTGTACAGGATCTGCAATTTTGACTTGGGTATTATGGTTTTTCAGGTGTTTCTCTCTCCTCTTTGCAACCCATGGCTACTCTCCCACAATCCATCTAACAGTCTTGGTGCTATGTCGATGCCCTTAAGTCATTTTTGAGGTGGTTTACAAAGCGTCAGACCTCAAACCTGCCTACATCACTTGCAACCTATGCTCATTTCTTAAATGGTTTAAGCGTCGTTAGATCTATGGTTGTACTATTTTGTTGTGCACACTGGTAATTATGTTGACTGCCTATATGTGTCTCCTACTCATGATCCTTGGAACCTCGTCATCCAGATCGATGATCACCGCCAGTTTCACCCTCATCAAAGCTCTCATGCTCTCTCTCACAGCGTCGCTTCAGGCCACTTCTTCGGACGTCGTTTCTCCTGCCGATCTCGCCTCTCTGCTCAGTCCAGATCTGTCATTGTTTCTCAGTTTTCAAATATTGGGTGTACAGGATCTGCAATTTTGACTTGGGTATTATGGTTTTTCAGGTGTTTCTCTCTCCTCTTTGCAACCCATGGCTACTCTCCCACAATCCATCTAACAGTCTTGGTGCTATGTCGATGCCCTTAAGTCATTTTTGAGGTGGTTTACAAAGCGTCAGACCTCAAACCTGCCTACATCACTTGCAACCTATGCTCATTTCTTAAATGGTTTAAGCGTCGTTAGATCTATGGTTGTACTATTTTGTTGTGCACACTGGTAATTATGTTGACTGCCTATATGTGTCTCCTACTCATGATCCTTGGAACCTCGTCATCCAGATCGATGATCACCGCCAGTTTCACCCTCATCAAAGCTCTCATGCTCTCTCTCACAGCGTCGCTTCAGGCCACTTCTTCGGACGTCGTTTCTCCTGCCGATCTCGCCTCTCTGCTCAGTCCAGATCTGTCATTGTTTCTCAGTTTTCAAATATTGGGTGTACAGGATCTGCAATTTTGACTTGGGTATTATGGTTTTTCAGGTGTTTCTCTCTCCTCTTTGCAACCCATGGCTACTCTCCCACAATCCATCTAACAGTCTTGGTGCTATGTCGATGCCCTTAAGTCATTTTTGAGGTGGTTTACAAAGCGTCAGACCTCAAACCTGCCTACATCACTTGCAACCTATGCTCATTTCTTAAATGGTTTAAGCGTCGTTAGATCTATGGTTGTACTATTTTGTTGTGCACACTGGTAATTATGTTGACTGCCTATATGTGTCTCCTACTCATGATCCTTGGAACCTCGTCATCCAGATCGATGATCACCGCCAGTTTCACCCTCATCAAAGCTCTCATGCTCTCTCTCACAGCGTCGCTTCAGGCCACTTCTTCGGACGTCGTTTCTCCTGCCGATCTCGCCTCTCTGCTCAGTCCAGATCTGTCATTGTTTCTCAGTTTTCAAATATTGGGTGTACAGGATCTGCAATTTTGACTTGGGTATTATGGTTTTTCAGGTGTTTCTCTCTCCTCTTTGCAACCCATGGCTACTCTCCCACAATCCATCTAACAGTCTTGGTGCTATGTCGATGCCCTTAAGTCATTTTTGAGGTGGTTTACAAAGCGTCAGACCTCAAACCTGCCTACATCACTTGCAACCTATGCTCATTTCTTAAATGGTTTAAGCGTCGTTAGATCTATGGTTGTACTATTTTGTTGTGCACACTGGTAATTATGTTGCCTGCCTATATGTGTCTCCTACTCATGATCCTTGGATTCTTGACTCAGGTGCTCTTGACCACGTCCTTGGTAATAAATCTTTATTTTCTCATTTTTCAACCTCTGGATACATGGCACCCATGTATCCCCCCTCCCTCGCCGACCACCCTGTTGGAACCTCGTCATCCAGATCGATGATCACCGCCAGTTTCACCCTCATCAAAGCTCTCATGCTCTCTCTCACAGCGTCACTTCAGGCCACTTCTTCGGACGTCGTTTCTCCTGCCGATCTCGCCTCTCTGCTCAGTCCAGATCTGTCATTGTTTCTCAGTTTTCAAATATTGGGTGTACAGGATCTGCAATTTTGACTTGGGTATTATGGTTTTTCAGGTGTTTCTCTCTCCTCTTTGCAACCCATGGCTACTCTCCCACAATCCATCTAACAGTCTTGGTGCTATGTCGATGCCCTTAAGTCATTTTTGAGGTGGTTTACAAAGCGTCAGACCTCAAACCTGCCTACATCACTTGCAACCTATGCTCATTTCTTAAATGGTTTAAGCGTCGTTAGATCTATGGTTGTACTATTTTGTTGTGCACACCGGTAATTATGTTGCCTGCCTATATGTGTCTCCTACTCATGATCCTTGGATTCTTGACTCAGGTGCTCTTGACCACGTCCTTGGTAATAAATCTTTATTTTCTCATTTTTCAACCTCTGGTAGTTATCTATCTACCTTCGATCACCATGGCCAACGGTTCCCAAGCACAATTCGAGGGGGTGGGTACTCCAATCCTCTTCCATCCCTATCTTCTGACACAGTTTTGTAGGTTCCAAGTTCCCTGATTAATATAATCTATATTAGCATTTGACTCGCTCATTTGATTACTATTCATTTCACTAAAGATTTTGTTTTTATACAGGACCAGATTTCAAGGCAGATGATTGTTGTCGAATGTCAGTCCAACGGTCTCTACCAACTCTAGCTAACCTCGCATTTGCACTACTATCGGTTCATCTCTCTTAATACACGCTCAATTGGGACATCCTAGCCTTGCCGAGTTACAAAAATTGGTACCAAGTCTGTCCAAGATATCAACCCTTTTCTTGTAAGTCTTGTCAACTAGACAAACATACATGTCGTCCTTTCCCAAATGGAGTCGATAGTCAAGCCAAATCTCCCTTTGCTTTGGTCCATTCTGTTGTTTAGGGTCCTAATCGTGTTGAGTCCACTCTAGGTTTTAGATAGTTTGTCACCTTCATTGATGATTAAAAGACTGAAAGAGAAGAGAGGAGAGAGAGGAGAGAGAGAGAAAGTGTAACTGAATATAACAATCTAAAACTGATTCTGTTATTGCCAACCATCACAGAGAGGTCACATGAATATTTATAGAGTGTGGCTCTCACACGAGCCATCACTTAGGCAAAGCCATTTAGATTACATACACATGTTATACTAGCTACTGCTATACTCTATTAATGATTAATCTGGCTGTACTTGGTTGCTTTTAATGAAAAATAGGTTAGATGTTATGAATCTTTCAACGGTTTTACCATGAAGTTATGACACAATTTGGTGTCCCTATTTGCACTTTACGTAGTGATAATGCCTGTAAAAACCTGACACAATCCTTTCAATCCTTCATGGCTTATCATGGCATTCTTCACCAAACATCATGTGCTCATACCCCTCAACAAAATGGGGTTGCTAAAAGGAAAATTTGTCACCTCATTGAAACAACTAGGACACTTCTAATCCTTGGTAATGTTCCTCATAATTTTTGGGGATGTTGCCCTTACTACTTATTACCTAATTAATCGGGTGCCCTCCGTAGACCTTAATAACAAAGTACCCCAATTATGTGTTGTTTCCACAAAAAGCGTTGCATTCCTTGACACCTCGAGTCTTTGGGTCTACTTGTTTTGTCAATAATCTCAGTCTTGATCTTAATAAACTTTATCCTCAGTCACATAAACTGTCTTCCCAAGTTACACTCGATTTTAAAAGGGTTGGAAATTTCACTCCCAAACTCTTCGTTGTTACTTGATATCGACCCACGTTACCTTCTTTAAGTATGACCCATTCTTTAGGTCAACCTCTTCCAGTTTTGAGTATAAATCTGTCTCCAACACCTTACCACTTCTTCCTCTTGTCCCTATCACCCATTACCCATAAGAGATGTCGCGGGTTCCACATAATCCAACACCACAATTGCCTCCTCCGATGCGAGTGTACCAACGTCAGCAACTTACCTCCTCTCTACCACTACCAGCTAGCGACAGACTAACTCTCATCCAGAACCAACTCCATCCCCTTCATCAGACGTTGATCTTGAAATATAGAAACACTTTATACATGACACTATTTCAACACAACGTTGGCCAAATGAAAACAAGCATCTCAATCAAGTATTGTGAGATGCTGACCTGAAGGTGAAGAGTTACCAGATGACCTTATAGTTCTACACTACTACTATATGACCATATCCATTCCATAGTATGAAGAGGTGGCGGTGCTTTGTATTTTACATACACCAAATCTACCCAATATAATTGGTATCAATATTCTCTTGTCATACCTATCTACCTACACCTTATAATTTCCCAGGATTAAGGAAAGATTCATGCAATAAGAAGGCATACATGTTTTGTAAAAACAATACCAAAACTAATTTTAAAACAAACATGCATTCTTTTGCATCACTGAACGCCAATTAGAGCAATTTTAAACCTAGAAAATTACCTTGAACAATTGAACAAGCCAAAGAGGCAATTCAATCTTAGAATCTGCACGTAGAAGAGTTTCAGCAACAATAACTGGTAATCTACCATGAAATTCCTTATACTTTTCCTGCAATTTAAAAGCAGTTTCAAAGGTTAGAGAAAACCAATGACTCAAAAAGAAAGTGTAAATAAAATCATAAACGCGGAAGTGTCTTGAACAACCAATATTCATTGTATAAGCCAAAGTGAAAAGCCAATCCGGAATAGCCCAAGCATAACAATCATGAATTTTTCCCTTGAAAACATAAAAAGGATAGTCACACGTCTCACAAATTTCCAAACCATATTCTCATTCCAACCATAGTTATCAATCCCGGATAGCGGCGCATAGCGTGACGACCGCTATACTGATTTTTTTGTATGATTTATATAATTTATATTATATGCATATATATATTAAAAAATTATAAACTTAATTTTTAACGTATAGAAATCTATGAACATTTATGAACATACAACAGATCAGAAGCAGAGGGCAGAGAGATGAAAATGTTCGCCGGAGAGACATGACGGTGGACAGACATAGATGCCGGAGAAGGTAGTTGTTAGGGAGATGCCAGAAAGTCGCCAGCGGAAACAATGGAGAGGATTGAAGGGGATGGGAGCAATAGGTCAAGCTTCGACAGAGAGGTGAGATGTTAGAATGAATCCCAAATTTTGGCCTACTTTCCCCACCAAAATTCCAAATATACCCTCTAAAATGCCCTCCAACGTGTAAAAGATTTTCTACGGCATTTCTGTGATTTCTCGTGTCATCTCTATCCCTCAACTCTGTTGCATTTGGCTGGACTGCTACGTAGCGGCAGGGGGCCGTGACACGACGGCGCGATCGCGAGCTATTGACTACTATGATTCCAACATGTGCTCAAAGGAAAATTTTACCAAACCACATTAAGACTTCATATCCTATACGGTAACGAATGTTGGGCTTTAACGGGACATAAGAAAAAAGTTGGAGTAGCTGAAATAAGAATGTTAAGATGGATATTGCGATAGAAAGGACATGATACACAATGATTGTATAAGAGGAGATATCGATCTGGCACTTATCGAGATGACAGAAAAGCGGTTATGGTGGTTCGGACATGTACAAAGAGAACTTTTGGAGGCACCGCACCGGTGAGAAGGGTTGGTAGCATGGTTTTTAGTCCTGTGAAGATGGGTACAGGGAGGCCAATAAAACGTTTGAAGATATTATTGAAAGTGGCCTCATGGTCGATAATATCCCACAAATCTTGGTTTTTGATCGAGCGAAATGGTGTAAAGTGATCCATATAGCCGACCTCACTTAGTAGGATAAGAATTTTGTTGTTGACTTGTTGTTGTTGTTGTATTCTCATTCCCAAATGTCATGGAGATTATCAAATCCAACAATCTTTTTCCACAAGCTAAAACCATGAACAGTTGGAGTACAAGTGTGACTAAAACGTCCCACATTGGATAAAAAATCAAGGGTTCAATAGTATATAAGTGAAAGGACCCACTCAGCCATTTCCTTAAGGTTTTGTGGTGAAAGTGTGTGGATAATGTCCAAACCACTAATGCTATTAACCTAATGTGGATGTGATCTCCTCAAACCTATCTTGCTCTCCGCTCAACAATAGGAGATACTGAGCATATCATGTTTCAAAATCAATAAGAGAGAAAACATAAAAAATAAATAAAAAATTAAAAAATAAATAGGTGTGTGGGATGGCAAAAATAAGGTATGAAATGTTTGGTTTGAAAAGTCATCTACTGGCTAATCAAATGCTGAAATCAATCAAGGGTCAGAAGATACGAACAAGGTAAAGCTTGAGAGTCGCCCATCTACTATTTCTGTCAGTTTGTGGAGTTGTTGGAAGTTTAACAGGTGAACCATGGACAACCATCTCAAGCTTTGATGATGTCAACAAATGGCCATGTTCCCTGAAATCAACCAAAACATATATAGATCATACAATGCACAATATGTACTGACACGAACAGTTAAGTATAAATTTGTAAATGCACAAGTGCCAAAGTACTAAACAAACAATAAGAAATAAAAATTAAGCCATTAAAATGACTGATGAAGTAAGAACATGCTACTGAAGACGTAGCAACATATGTCAGCATAAGCTACAACAAGTCAGGTTTCTTGCATTAATAATATAGAATAAAAAGTGCTTCAAATAAAATGGTAAGGAATAGGTCAACGTACTCGACCCAGTTGGATTCTACTTTATCGAAACAGCATTTCAATGCAATATCAGATAAACCTCTTTCCAGTTCCCTAAAGAGAAAGACAAAATGATGTATATAAGCATCTCAACAAATGCACACACACGCACGCACACACATAAGTTGTGCAGGATGTAAACCTCTTCAGTCCAGAACCCTTGAAAAATCTGAGAAGGATTGTAAAAGCCATATCAAACAAATTGTTTTGGACAAGAAGATCAGCCAAATCTGATAGGGCTCCATGTTTACCTTTAAAATGAAAAAAGGGACAGGTTCAAATCCTATCAAATTGAAACACAGTATATTTAAACTTAATATCATCAGTCGTTCTAGAAGCAATCATATGCTTCATAGACAAATAAAGAGAAAATAGACTTACCAGAAAATGCCCATTTCACGTTTACCAGTGATAGCATATACTCCGCTAAAGTAAGTGCAAACTCGTCCTCAAGTTTTTCAATGTCAATAGAGGACTGCCAGCTTTGAGGCTCAGCGTCATTATCAGCTGGTAAGAAAATTAGTGATAACAACATCACACCTCTCCGAACATTAGTAAGAAAAATTAATGACAAGAAAAAACTAAGACAAGTATATGATTAGAGAGTCTAGAGGACAAGATCATTCTTAAAAACAAACAAAGAAAACATTAATGATAAACCACCCAATCCCTCAACATACATGTCAGCGATACCCTTTTGAAAAGATATAATAATAGTGCAAATGTGAAGAACGTGATATCCAGTATATAGAAACATTATATTAGAACCCTTATTGCCACTTGCACATTTCATTCTGCTAAAAGTTTGGAGAAGTAAAAATGTTTAAATTAGATAATAATTTTATAATGAAAAGATAAGTTCATGACTAGCAGTATGATTTTTTGTTGTTGAATAACTTACGGTGTTCATCTGGCGTTCTTTTAGCTTTCTTAGTTGGATTATGTTCGCTCAAAAGAGAACTTCTCTCAGTCAATGGATCAATCCAGGCATATGCAGGATGAACAAGATGCAATGCATTGACTGCAGTAGAGAGTGCATTCAGCCTCTCTTGCAAAATCATGGAACTTCCTTGGTTATCTTTCAAAGCTGCTTCAGTTCTCAAACGAGCTGAATACAAGTATATGTAGCTTGCAGCTCGTCGCCAATTATGCTGGTGGAATTGAAATGCATAGAGCAATTTATACAAGTTTGGCTTTGCCGAAATGTCTGATCGTTCGGCCTACATTTTACACAGTAAAAATTATGCATATTGAAGAGAACAGAAAAATTAATAGCAGTTGATATGCTTGGTCAGGCCATACCTTCCAAGCAAGTTCCTGTTCAACTTTTTCTACTAAACCAATCAGGGGAAGTTTATTACTGCAAAGAATCTGTGAAATACAAAATAATAAACAATGATTAAAATGTGAATGGAAAAGGATTAAATTTCTGGAAATAAATACTTGAAAGTAGGAGAAATAATAATTTTATTTCTTAAATCAAAACTCCAAAGAGGTTACATTATATAGAAGAAAACTAGATATGTACCCTATCTCCTAATAAGATAACAAAAGATAACAACCTAATAAGATAACAAAACTAAATAATGAAAAATATCTCCAAACAAATATTCTGGAACATATCACAACATAAATTAATGAAAAGCATTACCTTTTAATATTAACAGTCACACGCACGAAGTAAAAACCAACATAAATCTCAGCATTTTAAGTGAGGAATAACATTGTTAGAATTTAGAAACATAACATAAAATCATTCATATGGATAGTTGGGCGTGCAGTAACGAAGCAATTGGGCTGGAGTAACAAGTGACTGGAGTTTATTACACCCACTATTCTATAAAAAGAGGCAATTGGGCATGCAGTAACGAAGCTTGCACCATGACTGCCCAACAGATTAAGGCCAGTAGGCTCTTGTGTGAGGGGTTGTTTTAGATATATAACACAACCACTCATGTGTTCTCACCCCACAGGATAAACTTCTGGGATAGTTGTTTTGTGACAAACAACATACTAATTTTAGCAAGATGAAGTAGAGGAAACATAACAAATATAATAGTATAATGATTCAGAATTCAGAAATATACCAAAGCACAAATTTACAAATTACATAGCTGTAAATATTGTAGGTGTGAGTACCAGAATCCTACTACTATGTTTTAAAATTGCGTATCATAATCAAATAGGCAAATACCAATTTCAGTTATCTAATTTTGTCCTAGAAATCACAAAATCTTCCTGTAATTAGCCTTGAACGAAAGAGCCATCAATATCGTATTCCAATATGAATAGTTTCACATCGATTTCATTCCATCTTTTACATCAACATAAGAAAAACAGTAGGTTGAGATAATTAACAAAGGACAATTAGAGGAGTTCATCCAACCTTTATAGCACCTTGTTCATAAAGAACAATTATGAACCGCCTCAAGCAGATATATTTACTCTCCTCGTCTGGATTTGAAATAATTGCACAATATGCATCATGAAACCGACCAAGGTCTAACGCAAATATGAAAACATTTGCCCACAGTCGTCCCTTGATGGTTGTCACTGATTCATTAGCTGAGTTTTCCATGCACTTTTCATCTTGCATATGTAGAGCTTCATCAACCTGCTCAAGTGCAGCAAGGGCAAACTGGCAAGCACCTTCACTAACATTATAACGTTCAAATAACTGCATAGCCCATTGATAGTAATGAAGCCTCCATACAGCAATTGATGTATAACCACCTGCACAAAAACCACACAAATTAATAATCAACTGAAATAATCTGTTTGATTTAAGATCATGAGAACATAGTAACATAGATACCCACTAAAACCAAGATATGGAATTCCTATGTCAGCAGATAAACTCTGCAGAGCCTCAGATGCACCATTTCCAGATGAGGACCTGAATTAAATACCAATAAATAGTGATGAGTCATACTTGTAAGGCAACCACAAGCAAATATGCAGAGGGCTTAAAACAAATGTAAAATATGATTACGAAAACCAATTAACTTATATATAGGGGATGTGTCAAATCAGAGAGTTATTTTTATGAGCGACTGATCGAGTGCAACAAATGTAGACTATGCAACTATACATGGATTGATAAGATTTGAAGTTACTTACAACCAGGTTATATTATGACTAGATCATCCAACTTTGTTTTAATTTTGACCATTAAATTTATTCCTCTCAATATCATGGAAAAATAACCTGCTCACTTGATACATCCCCTCTCCCTCTCTCACCCCCCCAATATATATATATATATATATATAGGGGATGTATCACAAATAAAGGCTTTCCTATGCGAGAGTGAGAGGAGTAAATCTTGACCATTATATCTAACAATGAGTTCAACCTGTTGCTTCCAAAGAAGGTAGTTGTCATTGCTCAGCTTCTCGGAAATGGAATGCGAGAGCGACGGAGTAGGCGCCGCCGCCGACAGTGGCGGCGGTGGAGGATTTCCATTATCAGCCATGTGTGTGACTCAATCATACCTTGCTCTGATACCATTTTAGAATGTGAAGAAGAGAAGAGAGAGAGAGAGAGAGAGAGAGAGAGAGAGAGAGAGTAACTGAACAACTGATTCTGTTATTTCAGAATAGGTAGATACAGCAGAGAGGTACTGCTATTTAAAGACCAGACTTGAGTCACAACCGACTCAAGTTTTTATTCTGCTATATACTATAATAAGATTAACACATGAACATTCCTGTGCCATTTTTTAGAAAGTCAAATGACATGTTTAAGTGGTCACGTGACCATTAAATAATTTTGATCTTGACCATTCCTGAATGGTTGTATGATAAGATCTACAACTCACTCTCACTGTTAATAGGGTGGAAAATACCGAACAACCAAGGACTAAAAGAACAGGGGCAAAGTGGTAATTTTCTGAATTAAAAACTGAGATTGATACTAAAAGTAACTCAAGAAGGGAAACCTTCTTTACAAGGGAAAACTCTTCCAAAAGTAAAAACCTCTCACAAATTCAATAATCAAATCCTAATCCTAACCTAATTAGAGTACTCTTATTTAGAATAAACTAAACTAATCCTACTAAGCCCAACATAGGCCGAACTGAAATAATAAAACAATAAAATATAGACTAACTGACTAAAATAGAAAAAATAAACTAATGATAGATAGCCAACTAACAGACAAAACTTAACCTACTAACACAATTAGATAACACATGCCTAAGGTCACCCAGGCTCAAACGCCCCAGGCCCATTCTCTTGGATCCTAACACTGACACAAGAAAGCATACATCTCCTATATGGGGATGTATCTTTTGAGAAAGATGTTATACGAGAATGGTAGGAGTAAATCATGGCCTAATGTTTTAATCGACCATTAAATATTAGATCTAACAGTCATGATTTAAACCTACTATTCTCATATAAGAACACTTTTTTCTTGAGTATATATATATATATTAGACGACTCGAGAGTCTACGCAGAATCGTTCTGGGTAGGTAAACTCGACTCTAAGAGTCTACCAAATATTAAAAAAAAACTTAAGAAAACCTATTATAGTGCATAAAGAAAAGATAATAACACCAATGCATAATTAAAGATGCATTAACAAAATAAATTCAACATTCCAACTTCATAATAAAGTAAAGTTCAGCAAACCACAAATAAAGTGCAATATTGCTTAGAACCAAAGTAGTTAAGATTATATATTACTGTATTATCTTTATTTATTTATCATTGTATTAATTTTTCAATGACTATTATATTTGACAGTGATTATATATATATATATATATATATATATATATAAACATATAACAGGACTACACAAAGAAAAATGAAAAGGATAAGGGGTTATATTTCAAATGAAATCAGAACATGTACCAAAAGCAAATGGAAACTGAACAATTTGTGGGCCCCAAATATCCTATTAGTGGGTCTCTTAAAAAAATAAACACCATAGGATACACAATGACATTGTGGGTTCCAAATCATGATTTACCAATGCGCTGAGAGGTTCTTGCAAAGAACTGAACGGTGGCAAAGGAGCAGCAGTGGTGGACTTGAAACGGTGAAGAGAAAGAGACGGGTTCTCTTTGACAATGACACAGGGAACAAAAAGGGATGAGAAAAATACCCCACTAAACCAAAACTGTGTTGTTTAATCTTACGGTTGAGGATATTCTTCAGACTCGCCAACTCAGTGTTGACTCGCAAGTTTGGCAAAGTCTAGACCGAGTCACAGAAGAAACGAGTCTATGGCCGAGTCGACTCGTTTTCCCTACGTAGAAACGTAAACTCGGACGAGTCAACGAGTTGACTCACGAGTTTGATAACTATGGTGGTGGCCTCTTCCTTACTTCATCCTTCTGCTTGCTGGTTAGTGCGGGTTAAATGTAGGGTAGTCAATCGCGTTGTAGCACTGCATAGCAGCCCTTGCCCCCTCCGGGTTGCTGCATAGTATTGCAGTTTAGTACAGTGGCCGTTGCGACCGCTATAGTGTAGAATAGGCCGTGGATCTAATGAAAATCCAAAAATACCGTTGGAAAGTTAATGTAAGGGCCTTTTGGGGGGGGGGGGGTATTTTAAGGTTTTTGCTTCAAAAACAAACTGAAAAGGGTCTGTTTTGAAGAGGATGAGGAGCAAAAGATGTACAACTTTGATAAGGACAAGGACAACAATGGTTTAGTGTGGAGTACTCTATTTTTCTTAGTTCTTTGTTTTGTTGCATTGCATTTGTGTTTTAATAGGGGTGGTGTGCGTGGTTGCACTAAACTGTGACTTGAGAGTAGTATATGACCTTCTTATGTACTTTCCAGTCTTAGTTTAGTTAAATGTTAGTAGTGTTTTTAAGATTGTATTTCTTCTATTCTAGCATTTTATGTGTACATATATATCTGTGTGTTTACATATAATTTGGTATTTTAGGTAAGAACCTACAATCCATGATATTACTCTGATCACAAGATTTAAGTTCGCTCCCTCCCCCCTTCTGATCTTATCTTAGGTAGGATCCCGATTTAAACAACCTTGAGTTAAAGATGGCTCCCCTTTAGACCTTTTCATTTTCAAAATGGAACTCGTTCAAACCTAAATTAAGGAGAAACTAACCAATATCATCCAAATACATAATAATTGATTCAATTTAAGGTTGAAAATGTAGAATAAAAATTGAATCATTGAATTAGATAAGTCCACATGATGGGAATAATACAAAGAATATTTCAAATTTGAATTGAAGTACCTAAAGAAACAGCGAATGGCATCAGAAACTTTTTTATCTTTCTTTGTAGCATGCAATCCACCCTGCACCTGTGCTAGTAGGCAACATCCTAGAAGATGATGACGTATGCACCATCCACCATCAGAATCTTGAATGCTATGGGATGTCTTCTCCTTTAGCAAATGGCCCTCCACCATCATAAGCAATTGCTTTTGAAACATTTTGTAAATTGAAATTTAGTAAAACTTCTGTAATGATTACTACAGTGTAAAGAAAAGATTGAGCAGGGTTCAAATTCCCATTCCAGGAAGAAAAAGAAAAGGCAAGTAAATTACCTCAGCAGCACCATACTGGTCATGTTTGAAAAGGATAAATGCAAGATCAATGGAACGACTCAAGAAAGTAGAAGATCCTCCAGCCTGACCCCAAATGATTAAACTGATGAAGTCTCTCATCCTATTAATAAAGCTCTGCATATTTGAGAAACGTTCTGAAGAAAGGTGGCTATGGTCTACAGATGAACTTTTAACATTTAGCAAGAATATAAAAGCCAATGTGAAGTCACATGTGACAAGCTTTTCATTCCATAATTGTTTCCCCAAGTTGTTATCTGTATTCAAGACCAAAAAAAGGTTTCAAAATATCAGTGGCATGGCATATGTAATCAGCTCAGAAATCCCCCAATGTAAATGCTAGGAACCCAAAATGGAAATAGAGAAAGATAAATGTGATTTTATTGATTGAAAATGAAAAGAGCAAGGAGAAAGATCTATCTTCCAAGGGTTTCCCCTTACAACTAAGACACAGTACTGTAGTTTACCCAATGCTAACAAATCTGAATCCCACTCCCTTCTACTACTACAAAATTTTAAGCTTAATAGAATGGGAGAATTGGAAAGTAGTAAAAATGAGAGAACAGGAGTGAAGACAATTGAGAGAGAATTTCTGTCCAAAAGCAATTGATATTTCTGACAGCAGAATTGGTGATTCTGCCTGTTAATTCCAACCTTACTTTGCATCCAAATACACCAGAGAATAGTAATGATACAGCAGCACTACTACAGAATCTTAGCTTCTTTAAGCAGACTGAAACCAGAGAAACTGGTGCAGATCTTTGGGGGTAGATCCAATCATCTTATTTAAAATTCCCCAAAACAACTTATTGCCAAGAAAAAGTTCACAGCAGAATATTGTGAAAATATGAGTCCTGGTTTGCTAACTAGAACAACAGCACAATACACATTAAGATAATGAGAGGTCTATGATTATGTATCATTGCAGACAGGTTTGTCCAAAAGAAAACTTTCATCATCCATTAAGGGTCTTAAAACTCAGAAACTAAACATGGCTTACAGAAGACACCAAAAGGTCAAGGGATTGAATTTATTAGGCTTAATTGCATGTTTGCTTTCCTTAGTCTGGACTGTGATTTTTGTGCCCCTAATTTTTTTCGAGCTAATCAAGTCCCTTACTTTAAAAATAAGCAAATTTGGTCCTTCTCAATTTTCATATGCAATCTTCATTTTCTTTTTAAATATTTTAGGATTTACAATGCATTGGACATACGATACAGTTTTAAATGTTTAAAAGTAAAAACAATAGCGAAGTTTTGTTAAATTTTGAAGGATATTAAATTAGGGCATGATGAGAGGGAGGGGGGGGGGGGGAATTGGCATTTTTTAATTTTTGGTTGAAATTTAATATTTTGATTAGTGAATTTTGATGAAAAGAACATCTACTCTACAATAATCAAATTGATTCAACTTGTGCTGATTTTTGTTGGAAAATAAGAATTTGAGAATTTTAAGTAGAATAATAGTGATTGAGGGACTTAATTAAAAAAGTTATGGAACTAAATCTGCTCAAAATATTATTAGGGGACTAAAATCACACATAGTCCAAATTAGGGAGACCAAGTGTGCAATTAAGCCGATTTCTTATCATCATCAGAAGGAAGATGAATAGAATCAAGAAAAACTAAGATTTTAACTTACTACCTCCCTATTGTACACTTACAAGTTGGGTTGGGTCTAACTTAACCCCAAAGTCTAGCTTAAGAGGTGAGGTCGTGAGGATTGCCGAATAAGGAATACTTTAGTCATAATAATGTGGGAACTTAACATATAGGGCTTCTGAGCACATGAAATGCCTCCTGAGCCTCCTTGTACCACTAAAAGTATTTTCATTAACAGCTCTATGAGTGGCTTAGCAATCAATCCATACTCAGGAACAAACTTCACATAACATCCCGTTAACCTCAGGAATCCTATCAAAGGGCAGATATGCTAAGGATTGGGCCACCACTCCTTCATATGAGAAATTCCTATTGAGACACTTCAAAACAGCATTTGTTATAATTCACCCACAAAGAATTGTTTTTGAGAACTTCCAAGACTGTCCTCAACTGGCAAAGATGAGCACTCTGATCTGAACTATAAATCAGAATATCATAAAAGAACACCATGGTATCCTTCTAAGATAAGCGTGGAAAATATCATTTACTAACCCTTGGAAAGTAGAAGGGGCATTTGTTAACTCAAACGGCATCACCACATATTTATAGCATCCATCTAGGATGCACGGCTGCGGGTACGGTACCAGGTGCGGGTACGGTATCGGTACAGGATTTTTTTTCAAAATCCAGGAGGAACAGCTTCCTCAGATCGGCTCATCCACGGGGACCCAATGTATTAGGGTCCCTCACAATTATAGAATCAAGAAACTGGTCTTGAGATGCCGGCAAATTAACCCCAAGCTGCCTTCCCGGTTATTGTTTGACCTCGAATTGGAGCCATACTACTCACCGGTGAACATTTCTCCGCTCTAGCCACTACCTAGCCTAGTCGCACTTGTTGGAGAAGACTTACCCCCCCAAACCTTAGTTTCAGTTGGCTTATTGCTTAACTGTCAAACCAATATCTTGCTTTTGGATATCTTTCTCAAGTTGTTTATCCAGCTATGGTGGGTAAAATTCTGGTTTTCTATCCTTTAATGCTTCCATTAAAGGATTTATGAATTATTGATTATGGTGCTAATAATCATATAACTTTCCACTCCTCACATTTCTTGCCCTATCATCCTTCCTCAAGAAAACATCACATCACTTTTGCAAATGGTTCTCATCCCTATATTGTCGGTTGTCGCAATGTTCAACTTCAATGGTCTATTCTTCTATAGAATGTGCTCCATGTTCCTAAACTATCAAGCAAAGAAGCAATGTTTGCAACTAGAACCTATCAGATAACCAGGTCAAAAGGCAGCAATCTTAGGGTGAAAATTTAAAACAAAACATTAGGTCAATATTAACACACCTGTTAACACGACTTTGATCAGCACGGATTAGTGTATAATGAATGTTTCATACAATTTTTAACATGCAGGTTAAAAGGAATTCTCAATAACAAGGATCTTTTAACAATGCAGTCAATTTTCATAATTCCAAGACATAACCTACAAATTTCAATGATGATTGGGAAGCTTATTACAAAAACTTCCAATATCTTTTTATTTTGATTTTGAGAAAGGGAGCAATTATGAATCTCTGTCCCGTTATAATCATGGTTGTCAGACTCGCGAGTCAACTTGTTGACTCGTACGAGTCACAGAGTCTCCCTACCAAAAACGCGTCGACTCGCTGAGTGACTCGTTTTTGGATTAGACTCAGTCGGACTCGGTTGACTCGCGAGCCCGAGTCCGAGAGTCATGGTTTTTTCCCCCTTTCCTCACAATACACTGCACCGCGCCCTCTTCCCTCTTCGTGCAACCTCTGCCTTCTTCTCTAAGCCGCGCCGCCGCCTCATTCCAACGCCTAGAACTGTCGCGCCACCGCTGCAGTCTGTCGCGTTGCGTCGCGAGGGGCATAGCGGCACCGATGGCCGCGCGAGAAAGAGGCTAGAATCGCAGCCATGGCGGCGCGATTTCACAGCAGCACAGGGATAAGGGGTTAGGGTTGGAACAATGGGGAAGAAGGATCCAGAAAGTCCAAATAACTCTCAGAATTAGTGGGGGTTACTTTTGGTTTTTCAGATCTATTAGTGGGGGTTACTTTTGGTTTTTCAGATCTATTAGTGGGGGTTACTTTTGGTTTTTCATATCTATTAGTGATAGTGGGGGCATTTATGGTTTTCCAAATCTATTAGTGGGGGTATTTATGGTTTTTTGGGTTCTATAACCCTAAAGAGACACTAATACTTGATTAAGATTTGTGCTGCCTCCCTCGGGCCGCCGAGAGAGCTCTACCAGCCACCGATGAGCCTCCCCCGCCGCCACCAAGCCTACGACATTCTTCCTCCTTCCTCCTCCTCCTCCTCCTTCCTCATTTTTTCTCCTTCTTCCTCCTTCCTCCTCCTTCCTCATTTTTTCTCCTTCCTCCTCCTTCCTCTCCTTTTTCATTTTTGGTAGACTCTTACGAGTCTACCGAGTCAACTCGACGAGTCAAATCTACCTACCCAAAACCAGTCTATGTAGACTCACGAGTCTGACAACCTTGCTTATAATGATAAACCCATCTCAATATATGTAAATTTGCACGAGTGGTATAATACAGTATACAACTTACCTATTTGTAATGATGAAAGTTTAGAATTGAAGTCCTCAGTAACAGCTGGTGCAGTCGGTGTGGTGGCAAAGAAGATGACAATTAGCCACTCAAACATAGTTTCTTGAAGCATTGGAACTAACTCAAGTTGTATTTTGGTTATATCATCAGGTGACAAATGGACCTGCGCAAAAAAAATATTAATATGAAATATACAATGTATTATAGCGTTTTTGACAAAAAAATATCTACGTTGAGTTTTTGACTAAGAAATCATAGCGTTTTTCTAACAATATGGCCTCCTAAATCTTTAAAAAATCATTCTGCACCAACAATGTCAACATGTTGCTAGGCCATGGCTGACCACCTACGGTAGAGAGCAATCCTTGAACTCCTCAATCATTATTGTATGACAAATTGTGTTTTTCATGAAATTTTTATCTTAACAAAAACCCCTTCTTTTAGCAGCAAGCAATTATAAGTTAAATCTTGACTGCACCAAAACATTGTTAAAAAAAATTAGAACACTTCTTTCAAATTTCAAATTTAAGTTAAAGGAAAATATGATTTTCTTTTGTCACGCATTTTTGCATTCAGATTAATAATCTGGCTAATCCACAAAGCTAGACTAGTGGACAACCAAAGTAAGCCAACCAAATTGCATAGTTTGGGTGAACTGATAAGGATTAGCAGGTTCTTATGGAGCTAACAAGGCATATATATATGAAAAATTGAAAATATATAAATTCAGTTCACTGTCAATTCAAGATACGAAAATCTTTCATCACAGGTCACAATCCAACACTAATTTTAGACAGCTTACTATTCATCATTACAATATAATCTCTTGATCATATTTAAAATGTTAGATTCTACTATTTCAGCAGTGATTGTCATTTTGATTCTCAATGTTATTAATTCATGGGTTGAGAATAACATCAATTAACATTAACAAGTATTGTTGCCTAATTTTTAACTGCCATCTCTAACTGGAAGCTTTGGACGTTGGAACTAAAATATGACACTAACGGACAATGCTTAACATGTATGAGTCATCATATCCATGCACAGAGAAAATATTTGGTCATTATTATGGCACTGGGTAATGAAAATAGAGGAAGAAAGAAAACTAGAAACTGAATCTGAATGTATTGAATATTTTCCCAAATGATTACAGTGAAAGACTATACTATATATAGTAGTACAGTGAAGCTTGTTCAACAAGGAACTGCACTAACAGAACTTAACAGAATGACAGACTGGCCTTACAGAATAACAGCTGTACTAACGAACTCCTAACTGTGACAGTTGTCACAGCTGCTAACTCATAACCGAGTAACAACTCTACTATACTCTAATACTGGGGTCCCTAACACAGTTCAAAGATGCAAAGCAAGTGAAAAAAATTAAGTGACCCCAGCTGTCTTCAGTTTCTCTAGTTGATCAGTTTGCCAGCAGCTCAAGAATTGACAAAAAACAAAGATAGTTCAAGTACGTCAAGCATTTAACTTTCAAATATTACTATTAAATAAAGGAAAACATCAGACATATAGGAAACTTTCTAGAGAGAATTTCAAATTGCCATACTATTTAATTAGATAACAATATCAATTAACTAATGTTTATGACAAGACAGCAATTACACAATTGAAACACAGACAACTCAGCACTAAGAATTTCCAATTGATATCATATTAATTAGACAATAATTTCAATTAACTTATGCTTACAATAAGAAGATCATTACTTGTACAATCATATACATGCATAGCAAGGTGTATAAACTTACCTGACCACTGATGTCCACCAAATAGCTTAAAAATAGAAGAAAATCCCAGGCAGTTTCAAACATCACCTTCGCAATCTGATATGCAGTGTGTACTATTATGGAGGAATTTATGTTTGATGACATTTCAGTGTCAAACTTATGTATTATTTTCTGTGGAACCAAAAATTTCAGGAAACCTTCAATTACATTTAAAATCTTGCCCCATTCAGATGCCTTTCTGAACAAACCTTGAAGAGACAAAAACATATCAACAGAAAGTTTCCTCAAACTTTTATGATCTGCTAGTTCCTTCTCCAGAACAATTATATGATCCCCAGAACTAGAAGTTTGGAGCACTGGACCTGATATACAATAACCAGTTTCCAGAATCTTCATTATACAGTGAACAATATCTTCAGAAGAGATCACTGGGGCAGTTAAAAGCGATTCATAAAATATAGAAGAAGCAGTTTTGCCCAACTGTTGGCTTAAACTTATAACACATCTAAGCAGGTCGATCAGAATTTCACATTCGATATCATCATCAAAGAAATCCACAAGGCCTGTGAGCTCATTAACTTCATCTGAAGAGCCTACAGAATATGAACGAAATTCCATATCAAGAAAAGCAAACAACTGAATATGATGAGCAAGTTTATTAGAAACACGTAAGAAAAAGCCAGATTCACTTTGATAATATTAGAATTCATTACGAGAAAAATGAGATAGAGAGGTGTCGAAAATTAATAATCACCTTCAACAATCCGCTCAATATCTTCCAAAGATCGAAAAAGTGAAACAGAATTTTTTCTGATTAAACCAACAGCATCAGAAGAGGAATCAACAAGTAAACCATATGGTGCGTTGTTCTTGCACCAGTTATGGAAATAGCGACTGAAAAAGCATTTCCAGCAATGTAATATGGACACCTTTTTAGATGCAACCTACAACATTAATAATTGTCAGTTTACAATTAAAACAACTTGGTCCACCCCAAGATTAGGGGTGGAGAAGGAGAGAGATGAGAGAGACTTAATAGATATGACAACAAAAACCTCATGTTCTATGAGTGAAAGTATCTCCTTTTTCAGTCCATCAGCGGTTAATGTTTGTAACTCAGATTCAGCCAAATGCCAGTTATACTCAACTAGAGTTGCATACAAAGCAGCATTATGATGAACCCCAGGAAGAAGCAGCCTTCTTAAGAAAATAGAAGATGCAAAAGACAAAATATTCTCCTGCAGAAGAGAAATTAATTGAGAACCATCCTCTTTCTCATAATGAATTTCTTCTTTTATAAACAAAAAGAAAAATAAATAGGTCACTTTTTTAAGCATAAGAAAACTCACAGCATGATAACTGCTGAGATGCCTACACAAACTAGAGATGTGGCTAAATATTTTTTACATGGCATGGGCAATCCTCACCTCTTAAGGTTGAGCTAACTTTAGATATTGACTTAGGCTAAACCATAATCTAATACGGTATCAAATCCTATTTAAGAATCGATATTGAACCACATGCAGATGTCCAGACCTCTACACTTCACACTCCATATATCCCATCCTAGACACCAGGGGGTGTGTTGAGATCCCACATAGACCAATATAGTTTTTCAAGGATGGGACAATCCTCACCCCTTGAACTAGCTTCAAGGATTGAAATAGGCCTAATCCAAATTCTAACAATAACAATTAGAACTTATATTTTACATTGATGCAGGTTTTTTTAGTCCATCAATAGCAGTCCAAAACATCAATCAAATATTTCATCTCCCACGTTTTTTTACAGAAAACCTTTAGAAACGATGAAGGATAAGTTGCTTATATTCTAGCGACTACTTTTTAAAAGTAAACTTTTTAAGTGTAAATGTTACAAGTTCTATAGAACTGGCCACTTGAATTGATACATATAGTTGACGTCATATGTTTTAACATCTCATCCATTCTCATCTCAAGCTCCTTGTTCAACATAATCTTGCTCCGTATTGATGCTCTAATACAGAAAAGAGAAGAAACATACGATCTTTATTGATAAGAGAAACATAGTTCTAAGCACTGGACCCAATGCAGGTTCAGTCCACGAGGGATACAAGAATGAATTATTCTCCCTAGATATTCGAGAGACTTTGGAACTCTCCTAGGAATTGACAATTAACTTCCTAAAAGTCTTCTAACACTCTAGTATTGTATTACTTATAGTTACAGTCGTCACCAACTCTAACAAACCCCTATACGCCTGTGACTATTTTTTGTTAACTTGGGGTCATGGCATGGACCTTATCAACATCTGGCCCTCTGATTCTCTTCTCTTTCTGACATGGATCCTTTTATTTATGGGCGTGATATCATAAATTATAATTGACAATTGGCAAGCACAGCACACATGTGTTATTGAATTTGAGCATGTACACATGAACACATTGCAACTAATATGCATAGATGCATTCAATGAACTATCAATGTTAAGAGGTTCCACATTGACTAGGCATATGCCCAAACGAGTCCTTAAAAGGATAGAACAATCCTCACACCTGAGTTACCTTTTGGGTAGAGTTAGGCCTAACTCAAATTCTAAGATGGTACCAGAGTTTCTCCTAGATCTGTTTATTGGGCCACCCACGGATGTTCAATCCTGCAAACTTCACGCTCCAAATGTCAAGCCCCGGGCGTGAAGGTGATGTATCGAAAGGTTCCACACTTTCTAGAGATATGACCAAATAAGTCCTTATAAAAAAAAGGGTACATAAATCCTCACCTCTAAGTTAGCTTTTGGGTAGAGTTAGGCCTAACCAAAATTCTAAGAGGGTAGCATACCACTTTTCTGCTAATAATAAAGGAATAAAAGGCATGCACAACCATAGAATATTAAAATTGTATACGGCCTAATACCTTTGAAGAAGAAAATATTGAATGTGTGATCCGTAAAATTTCATCTACAAGATGTTCTGAATTGTGAAATAGTTGATCAGCAACAAATTCTTCCTGTAAAGCATGAGAAAATGCTTCTGTCCTGACAAGACACACAATAACAATTAAGTAAGAACAATCACCTTAATCAACATTAACAGGCATTAACAGGGAAGGAAGCAACTACAGCCTAAATTTGTATATAAAGGGTTAAAACCTTTAGTTTTCAAATTTCTAGCGAACTTTCTTTTTCTATCTACCATAATAAAGAGTTAGGAACCTATGCACTGGAGTAAAATACAATTAATCTTAGACCATTATATAACTTTTTGTAGGATTTTTTTTCCAAAATCCACAGTTGCTATCATTGTATAAATTTAAACTAATATGTTATCCCAAAATTGACTTATACTGCATTAAATACATTATAATTCATGTACAGCAATCTTTTCAAATATAAGAAGTTAGCCTCCATATGATTAGCTACCCAATGGTATCCAAAATAATAAGCAGAAATTCAACTTAGTAATATGATGGAAAATTGTAAATCAATTGGATTGATGAACATCGTTCTAACACTATCACTCGGCAGAGATTTAGCTAGAAGAGGGTTCTAAACCAACTGCCTTCTTTCAAATTGAGTAGTAAAATGCTAAAGCAATGGAGAAAATTCCACGATTATACTACAACCACTACTATGAAAGGATAGTCACTGTACAGCCTGATGTGAAAGATCTGAAAATGGCACATACTCATCAATATTTGTAGATAACATGTGTGATACTAATTCATCATCCTTCAGTATCCATATCTTATCAGATGTTAATTTAACATCAAGGCATCGCCCCTGGAGAAAATGAAAGCAGTCTCAAACTAGAGCAAGAAGAATAAAATAAAAATAAAAAATCACATACAGACCAAGCTGAATGAAAAGTGCAACAGATTACCTCCTCCAACGAAATATTTTGTACTGAAGGCTCCATAGAGAAAACAATTCTGTCCCCAAAATTGTACAGGATACCATGTAAAGAGATCATCTCCAAATTTTCACCCTAAAGCAATATAAATATTACAAACCAAAAGTTTAATATTTACTTTTACATCAATTAAATAGCTGATGTTCCAATAGATCGTAACCTATTGATAAGATAATCAGATCATAAGTCATAATTTAGTTTTAAACCAATGCTTGCAATGGTATAGTCTTAGTTGGAGAACTGAGAGGAGATAAATGAAAAGTTAGATATGGAGACAAGTTGGGATACATATGACTGCTGCCTAAGTAGAAGTTAAACAGAGTATATGGAATACATGTTTAACAACAGATAGACAGACAAGCCCAAACATAGAAATAAAAATTAAAGAACATATAATACCATGAGTTTCAGGTTTTAACTATTTTTAGTCCATTATACAAAATGAAGAGATAATGGGAGATGTGAACCACAGGATCCAAGCAAGGAGAATGAAATGGAAAAAAGCATTCGGGCGTGGTCAGTGTTAGAAAAGTACCACTCAAAGGAAAATTTTGCCACAAAGATATATGACCTGCAATGTTGTATGGGAAAGAATGAGTGGTAAAAAGCCAATAAAAAGGTAAGCTTAGGGAAAAGATAAGATTAAGTTGGGTGAGTGCTTACAGGAGACATGATGGATTAGAAATACAATCATTAGAAAGAAAGTTGTAGCGGCTTCTATTATTTTGTCTTAGGTGGTTTGCGACTGTAGGCAGGAGACTTGTAGAAGCACTTGCAAGGAGTGTTAAAAATATGGAAGAGAACCCAGTAGTTATGGGTAGAGGGGGATCTAGGAAAACTAGTTCAAATCATTAAGAGGGATTTAAAGGTTAATAACCAGTCAGGAAACCTAATATATGATAGCCATATTATGGCATAGATTAATTCGTGTAATCCACCCACCTAGTGGAAAAAGAATAGGATGATGATGTAGATGTAGATGTAAACAGAAGTTAAGCTAAACATGATCAACAATGTAAGTATGTATTTTGTATTTTCATACCGAAGAATGTCCGTACAAGATTGCCAGAGGAATTATACTTGAATCTGGGTCAGATTGACCCACCCATAACCTCAGAAAGTTAGCACCTGATGAGCAAAGAGTGAAGTTTGAGACCATATATGTGTTTGAGAGTACAAGTAAACAAATGATCAGGAACCACATAATAATATATCATCAAACAAAGAAAAGGAGAGATAACTTTCAATTCACTTAAGACAAATAGAAGCAAAAGAAAATAGACCTTGGAAAAAAAATATTAGTTGACAGAGTGACAGCCAACACACTGCTATGGCTGGAAACTAGCTTTTCCCTATGTTTTCTTTTAAAATCAAATCAAATTATGCAAGCATAAATACATACTGTATGTTAAAGAAACTTTAATATCAGCAAAAAGATGTGCCTGCAGAGAGGAAAAGGCAGTTGCTGGTCGTTTAACATAATGCAAATATATATAAACATATGTCTGTTTAATATTCTAGATTTGACTCGTGCTTCATAGTATTACAAGGAAAAGGAAATATAAGACCTGACAAGAAAGAAAAGGAAGTAACTGAGGGGAAATATAAAAGTCAATCAATCAACAGTGAAATACGAGTAACGTGTTATGCTGGAAGATAAGTATATCCAATTAGGATCCTCAAGCATTTGGGTGGTACAGTACAAGTATTAAAAGTATCTTCCTTTCCCTTCCATGTTTAATATCCAGTACAAGATATTAAATGAGACCACTAAACACAATTTCTTCATTCACCGAGAAAAATCTTAAAATTCAGAAGCTTTTTCACAATGTTATATCCCAATTCTCCACAAAAACCCATTGAACTTAGATGCTTAAACGACTCCAAAAAGCCACTTGATTAACATTAAAGCCAGCCACTGTTAAGACCTGAAAGCCCCAAGTGATCTTCTAATAGCCTAATACCATATAGTGCATCCATTTCTCTAGATTTCATAAACCTACAAGTCAAATCATGGAATCCTGAAGCCCTCCAAGTAAAAGTCACTGGCAAGTTTCCTAATATCTCCATTCATAGAACATGTATACAGCAGAAATCAATATTGAAAGTCCTCTTTAATGTTCTTTGAGGCCCACGTGATAATGGAGCAAGTATAAATAAAAACAAAAACAAAAATAAACATAGGTTGGAATTCAATCGAGAGGTTGATAATACCTGTCATTGACATAACACCCATGTTATGAGTAAAGACCCTGCTATGAGATGCAAGATCCCAAATTCGTAGTGTCCCATCCAAATGAAGCACAAACACAAACTTTCTCTCATGCAACTCACAAATTACCAAGTCCTGTGCACTAGCCACCATTTTACCCCTAGGAAACATGTTTAGAGACTATCTTATAATTCATAACACAAGGAAATGTCCAATCCAAGAAAGAGAAAACAGATTGGAAGATTGGAAAAGATATCTAACATAATAAAAAATATGACATATTTGCATATTGGGTATTAAAATTTAAGAAAAAATATACCCAGATAATAAACCCCACAAACGGCTGATTCCAGCTTCATCTCTAAACTCATGCAAAAAACCTTCAAGGAAAAACAAAAATTCACAATAATCTATTGAGAACTGATAGAAAAGTATAATAAAATTCCAAACATTTAGAGAAATTTGATATTGTTGAGAGTGAGCTTATTATGCTGCTACGCATTTGGAAAAACCTCTATTTTTTCCAATCCACAACAAGCACTATTCACAATAAAAGCAAGCAAAGGCAAAAAGATAGAAACGTGTGAGCAGGGGCACACACAGTAGTAACTAGAGATAAGAGAGCAAAGGGCCTAGTAAACCATACCAGGAGCACTTGGATCGAGTACACCAAGCTGGAAACAGCAAACAGAACCATCACTCGTGCCAATAACAAGAACCCCAGCGGTTGCTGTTACTGCGGTTATTGCCGCATTATTGGAAATATAACCACGCACGTCAAGCTCTAAAAGCTCATCCACAGGGAAAATAGAACACGACGCGTATGCAGAAACATTTCGAATCCTCAAGAGGTAACCCAGGCCAGACACAGTCAACACGTAAAGCAAGTAAGGGAACCTAGACCCACCACTAATCTGCATTAACGAAAAGTAAAATTTCACAGCCAAACACACAACAGAAAGCAATGTGCAAATACCATAACCAGTGGAGGTGAATAAGTAAGTATTTTAAGTAACCTCGTTTTTGCAGATGAATGCAAAGGGGCAAAGCGCGTCCGGGAAAGTGAATCTGAGCCCGAAATGAGGAAATTCTTTGGAAGCAGAGAGCTCGAGCAGTTCGAGAGCTTGAGGATGTGCCTTGTGAATTCTCCTGCGTAGCGAGGAATGCGGTCAGTGAAACAGGTAGATTTTAGAATCGTTATGGTAGAAATTGAGGAGATAAAGATGGAACCAGATGAGGTAAGTGGGAGGATCTCCGATGACGGAGCAAGAAGCACGGTCGTCGGTGGTGGGGGGAGCGAGAGGAGCGGCGCCGCCGTCGACGGAGATGTTGGCGGAGGAAGGGACGGAGAGGTCGATCCACCGAACAGCGTCGCTTCCGATTATGGGGACTTCCTTCCCGGTCAAAGGCCAACCAGTCCCCATTGCCGTCGTCGCCTCGTCGGAGTGTACTTCCAATGGAACCAAAAACCCTAGAGAAACACTGAAACAGAGCTCAGGGTTCTAACACGAAGGCCAATACCTGACTTGGCGCTCAAAAAAGCAAAATAACAAAAAGGATTTTTCTTTTGCGTTAAATATGTCTTTGGTCTCTGAACTTTAAACGAGTTTTGATTTTCGTCCCTCGTCGTTGTAAAGGTGAATTTTAGAACCCAAACTATGAGAAATTGCTGGTTTTCGTCCCTACCATTGACCGCCGTGTCTATGTGTCACGGCAGAACCTATGTCGCATAGCCGCGTCATTTAATGACGCTGGGTTGGATTTTTTAAAAATTTTATTTTAATTCTAAATTAGATTATTAATTATTAAAAACTAAAAATGTTAATTAAAATTAAAAATAACAAGAACTAATATTTAAATTAGACAACCACATCTTCATTAATTAAATAACAGAATAACCAAAAAAAAAATTACAGAAACCCCAACTTCATCACACGATTCATCTTCATCATCATCATCTTCATCTCACACACATTTTCTTCTTCCTTCTTCACCAACATCATATGAGCATCTTCATCCCCATCTCCTAACCTTATCCCGCTCCTCCTTCTCAACCCCCACACCACCGTAACCCCATATATGCGTCGTCTTTGGCGGCAGCGCCTGTTTCGCCCTCCTCGGTGGCAGAATTGGAGGTCGAGGAGAGGGTGATGGTGCGAATCGAACGGTGAAGGTGGAAGGGAAAGGAAGTTCAGAAAGAACCAGATCAAGGAACAAAGACACAGCATGGGTAGAAATTGAAGACGTGAGGGTTTTGGTTTCAGTCGGAGAGGTAAGAGCGTGAGCGGAACCTCCGTCGTTGCGACCGTGACCATCATCGTCGCACCACTCAACCCCTTCAGTCTTATTGCCATCACCTCTTCTTCTCCCTTTCCCCTTCTCCTTCCCCTCCGACAACCCATTTTTTGTGTTCAGCTAAGCCACCAGATCTAAATCCCCAACTTGATTTTCAACCATATCCATGTTGAAGATGGTGGCCAGCGTTGAGCCAGAAAGGGTGAGGAGCGAAAATCTTCCAGATCCAGCAATATGAAGATGAAGAGGATTAGGACCTGATTTCGATCAGTGGATGTTGTTGCTCCATAGTTTAACTTATTTGTTGTGTAGAGGATTAGGACATGTGTACAATTTCCTTTTGTCACCATCAAAAACTTGATCTCCCTATTTACTTGCGTTGTTTCTTCCACCATGGAATTTAGAGGATTTGAACTCAAAAATAGAGGAGGAACCACCTCTAAAACTTTTAACTCTGGCTTTTGCAGATGCTGCTTTACATGGAGCAGTGCTCAACAGCAAGAGCATCATCAGAAGGAGCAGTGCCCATCAGGGAGAGTGTTTTTCTTTTTCTTTTTAGGAGAATTTTTAATAATTTTGGTGAGAAGTGTTGATAATTGATTTGTATAATAATTTTGATTTTGATCTTGACAGAATTTTGATTATTGTAACGATTCTGGAAAAAAGGATGAAGAAAGGATGATTCTAGAAAAAATTTGAAAGCATGAAAAAATTTTATTCTGGAAAAAGTCTAGAAATGTATGATGAAGATGAAGAACAAATATTGAAGAGGAAGAGCAAATGAGATGATTAAATTTCAATTTGTATGTCTTTTTTAATGAATCATTTTTAAATGATTTTAAATTAAATTTGAAAAAAAAAATCCAACTCAGCTTCATTAAATTTCTATGCCACGTAGGCTCCGTCGTACACATAGACACGGCGGTCAACACCGCCACTCCGACAGAGATGAAAACCAACAATTTCCCATAGTTTAAGGCCTAAAATCCACATATACGCCAACGAGGGACGAAAACCAAAACTCGCTTAAAATTCAGGGACCAAATACATATTTAACCCAAGATTGTTTAAATATTTATTAAGAAACATATAAACATATTATTTTACTTGTCATTGTTTTGTAACACGAGAGGACCCTACTTCAAAATTCTGCATACGTTTTGGGTTTGCAATAAAATCTGGTAAGCACCAACTTGACGAACTTGGGCTAGTAAGATTGCTGTAGACTCATCCAGTTTGAAGTATGGATGACCCATTTTGCTTCACACCAACACAAATGCCCAGGTTTCAATAGCCAAAAAATAAAAACATCATAAAAATTGTAAGCATGGAAACTTCACCTAATAATGGCTAATATTATCAATTTCAATTGCATTCTGAAATGACAACTTTCATCGGATGCTTCTTTTGGTGATAACACCATGTCTACTTTGTTGGGGGAAACACATATCTACATTCTTGAGGCATTAACATTGATGTGCCTAGTCCCTAGATTTGTTAGTGCACGGTTAGTTTGATGTAAGAGTTAATACAAAAGTGATTTCATGTATGTTAAGACACTTATAGAAATTAGAATTTACCACATTAAGTTTAACGTACATCGGAAAATTAAGATTTTAACACGTTGGCTTCAACATAAATACACATTGAGTTCAACATGAGTGCAAATGGGCACTTAAGCATCTTCTGTATCAAGCTCACAACATGAAACCTTACCTGGGACCATTTCATGGACATCGCTACTTTAGGACACAAAGACCAATGTTTGGTCCCCATGACGAATAACACCCACTGAAGCAGCAAGCACGATCCTTCTTCTGTCATTTTCTCACCCTTTCCTTCTTCTTTTGTCCCACGCTTGTCCCACATTAATTAGATCCTTTCCTATCTCCGGTTGTTATATATATCTTCAACTTGATGCAAGTTGGTGCCGCGATCATGTGATTTAAACTCAATAATGCTAGTTCCCTACAAGTCACAAATGATTGCAACATGGATGAAATAGTCAAGGAAAAGAACATTAATTGGAGTTCCCTGCATCACCCAATATTTAGGTGCATCCAGTGTTAGATATGTACCTTAATGTGAACTAGATTTGTATCCGCGGGTTGTGTGGAGAAATAAATGATCTCAAAATTTCCATTTTGATTTTGATCTGGCCTGAACTACAAGATGGGGATTGAAGATAGGGAAACTTCTTGCTTAGGCCTGAATGTTTGTATCCTTGAATGTGTGTATACACAGCTGCTTGATTGATTGTATTCCGTGCTCCAATGGTTGGACTATGGGAGGGAGTCGCTTGTAAAATGGACTCTGACGCTCAAGTTTATACATGAAACAATATGTCAGTTCATAAAAAACGTGATTACACGCAGGATGACCTTTTATTTATAGTTAGTGAAGATCAAACAACATTCTTCATTTCTTCTATTACTATGACCACATTTAAAATGCTTATGATTTTAGTCCTTATATGTGACAATTATGTTCAATTTGATCTTAATATATAAAAACTCTACTAATCTCATAATTTATAGACAGCATACGGTTAACATGAATTTGAAGGTGATCCTAAATATATGAATTTGATTAAATTTTTTTAGTGTCAGTGAAATTTAAAACAAAGTTAAAAATGACTGTTATGTATAATGATAAACATATTTAAACCTTATATCATTATAAGAGCTTGACTATAATTTAAAATAATTAGAATAACTCTTTAATAGTTCTGCAAGTTGTCAGTATGTTACATATGCTTTGTTAGAAGCCTCATAGAGATATAGTTTGTATCTGTATTTACCACTAAATACAAGTACACCACACTTTTTTACACAAAAATTTTCTCTAGCTGAAGTCTTTTTAAAGATACACACTTCAATGATATAGAGGTGCCTATGATATTGGATGAGGCCTGGTTCAATCAGTAACCAAAAGAGCAAAAGAAGACAAAGATGCAAAAAGCAGGCCTTACAAGTTCATAAAGATGGACATCTATTTACCTATTTCAATCTCCTTCCTCCATTCTTCCTTGGTAAGATTCATAAAGATTACAAGATACATTCTTAAATGGGAGGAGATGAGGGATGATACGCAAACTATACTATGGTCAAAACAAAAAATGCCAACAACTATCATTGGTATATGGCATATACTCCTCTATTTCTGGTAATTTTCTTTTGAATACCTACCCTTCTCTTTCATCATCCTTTGGTCTAGCTGAGGAACTTGAACTTGAGGCCATCTCAATGACTGGGCCATTTGTGAACCTTTGCAATTGAATCATGCGTGCATAGATCCCATCAGGGTGATTTTTCATCAACTGTGAATGGGAGCCATGTTCTGCTACTTTCCCATCATCAATCACTGCAATGAGATTGGCATTCCTAATAGTTGATAGCCTATGCGCAACGATAATCGTAGTTTTTCCGGAGCAGGCGCGGTCTAGGGCCTCCTGAACCGACCTCTCCGATTCAGCATCAAGCGCACTCGTGGCCTCGTCAAGAAGCATAAGTTCCGCCTTCCTAACGAAAGCGCGAGCGATGGCTATTCTCTGCTTCTGCCCTCCAGATAGTTGAACTCCTCTCTCGCCGACAAATGTCTTGTACCCATCCGGGAGAGAAGATATGAACTTGTGAGCATTGGCCAGAGTTGCAGCCTCAACAATCTCAGCTTCGGTAACTGAGTCATGCCCATAAGCAATGTTTTCGTAAATGGTAGCAGCAAACAGGCATGGTTCCTGAGGTACCACAGCAATGTGCCTTCTGAGGGACTTGAGATTGTATTTCCTTATGTCCTTTCCATCAATCATGACCCGGCCCGATGTTGGGTCATAGAACCTTTGTATGAGTGCAATAACTGAGCTCTTACCACAGCCACTAGGTCCTACAAGGGCAAGAGTTTTTCCTGCCCTCGCGCGAAGACTAAGGTCACGAAAAACCGGCATATCCGGTCGAGTCGGATAGGAGAAGTCAACGTGTTTTAGTTCTACTTCACCACGAATCTGATCAGGGGCAGGAGTAGCATCTGTATCATCTGGCTCAATTTCAGTTCTGCGGTCAAGGAGATTGAAAACAGACCTCATGGCTCGACCTCCCTTGATGAAATCCGGAGCCAAGGTTAGAGTTTCAGCAGCACCATTAGCAGAAACCATGAGGACCATGAAGACTCGGATTGTTTTCGAGAAATCAGAGATGCCATGCTTCACTAGCCAAGAAGCATACCAAAGACCAAGTGCATAGGAAGCATAGAGAGCAAACTGAGCTATCCCATATCCACTACCAGAAATTTGTCCCTTCCAAAAGCATTGCCTCAGTGGAATTTCAAGGTTGGAGGCAAAAAGGCCAACAATTTTCTTTTCTGAATTGAAAGCAGCAACAGTTCTCACATTGGCTATAGCCTCCCCAGCTAGTTGTGTGGCCTTGGCATGAGAAGCTTCCAGGTCACCAGAGAAACCAGTCATGAACATTTTCTGTCCAAAATTCAATGCAAAGAATGAAGGGGTAATACAAATGAAGTACAAAATTTAAATACCAAAAGTCCGTTTGGTTTACCGTTAAATAGCATGAAAACAGGAAAATAACACATTCCGAGACATTTTTTGTTGAAGTAGCAGTCTCGGTGGTATGTGTTATTTTCCCGTTTTCATACTACTTGGCGGTAAACTAAACGGGCTCTAAGCATGCCAGAACGAAATGTTAAACAGCAAACCTGCAAAACAGTGGCCGCAACAACAACAGGGAAGACAGCAACGAGGACAAGGGCAAGGCGCCATTGCAATACAAAACCTGCAGTACAAGCAACTAGCATAAGTGCAGTGTTCTGCACAATAACTGAAATCCGGTCTCCGATAGCTGATCTGACATTGTTGGCATCAAGTGATAGCCTTGCTGCAATCCTAGCACTCTCATTTTCCTCCTGATCAAACCACGCCATTTCATTCTTAAGCACTGCAGTCAACATTTTCTCCCTCACCCGTTTCGTGAGATTTTCGCCGACAATATCCCAGAAGAAGTGTTGCAAAGTATTGAAGAGAAGTGCAGCTGATGAAAGGCCAATCAACAAGTAGCAGTACTTTTCGATTTCTTGGATCATGTGTCTGTGGCTTGGACTGTAATACACACTGAGGACAGCACTAAGAACATAAGCAAAGAATGCACTAAGGGATCCACAAACAATAGAACCTATAGAACCAATCAAAGCATAAAGCCATTCGGGTGAGTTCATTTTTGCGAGTCGCCAGAAAGAGCTAGCTTGCTCTTTAAAAGCAAGCTTTTCAAGCCTGTAATTTGGATTTGATGCATCAAAGGTCAGACTTAAATCAGATGTAGAGAAGTCAGAAAGCCTCCGAGAGTATGGCGACCGGCCGTAAGAAGAATTCCGAGCAATTATGGGTGAGCTGACAGAGTTTCTGGCACTTGAAGGCCTGCATATTAAAAAATGTCATAAGATGATATGTCTATCAAAATTTGAGTTTGGCCTAACTCTACCCTATAAGCTACCTAAGGGTCGAGGTTCGCTCTACCCTTTATAAACACTTAGTTATATCTCTAGTCAATGTGGGACTTGTTAACAATATCCCAAACTTAAAATATCTGTAGTTGTTAAAAGGTGTACAAAATGCTCATTTCAAAAAATGCCAATGTTCAAATATAGGTGAAAGCTACCTTGCGCTACTCTTTCTGGCATTGCTCATAGCAGTTTCATGTGCCGTCTCCTGCATCCGGATGAGCTTGGCATAGATTCCATTTTCACCTTTAGCAAAGAGCTCATCATGAGTTCCAATTTCAGAAACACTTCCTTGCTGAAGAACAGCTACAAGGTCAGCTTTGCGGATAGTGGAGAGGCGATGTGCAATTACAAGAGTTGTTCTGCCAATCATGAACCTATCAAGGGCTTCCTGAACCAGCTTTTCTGACTCGGAGTCCAATGCACTTGTTGCCTCATCTAGGAGAAGAATTGCTGGGTTTTTCAGCATTGCCCTTGCAATTGCTATTCTCTGCTTTTGTCCTCCTGAAAGTTGCAGCCCTCTTTCTCCTACCTGCCATTGCAAATAATTTGCTTATTCTTATCAAATAGTAGTTCAACAATTGGCATTTTCTTAGTCATGTACAACAACAAAGATGTTAGTTTAATACTCCCTTCGTTCCTTTTTAACTAACTTTGCACACCCCTTAAAAAAGTTAGATAGTATAGTTTTTTGCATTAAATTTGTACTCAAATATTGTTGAATTTCCAAAATTATCCTTAACATATTTATTTTTAATATTTTTCCATCATTAATGCAATTCCATATTTCCAGAATTGAATAAGGTTAAAAATGTGAAAAGATAATTAATATGGCACAAAATCTTATGTGGTTCGCATAAAAAGGAACAACCTCCACCCTTTTTGGTTCTTATAAAAAGGAACGGAGGGAGTTCTACCAATTTGAAAGAACTTATTTGAACTTATCTTATACTATAAGCGCTAATGAAAGTGTTTGGAAAAACTTATGTGAATAGCTTATGATCTAGTTTTGAGCTTATTTTTACAATTTTCATAAGCTGATCAACTTTTGCTTATAACTTATTTTTGAACTTTAAGTGCTTAATTAAACTGTTTAACCAAACACACCTTAAAGCAATTCTGCTTGTAATTCATAATAAGTACAGTATTATCTGTTTTACACAATGGGTTTCATCTTATTCTTCATTTTTTTGTTAAAGTTCTGGGCACCTCCAGTTTGATAGTTTAATCTTTATTCAAAAAAAAAATATCAAATCCTCTGGATTCCTGCACATGCACTGTTGACTGAAGCATGTTACCCTCTGAGCCTTTTCAAATGAAATGTATGACCAATCTCTTCTTGCTTTGACTTATATGAAATAATTAAAATAATAACGGGTTTTGCTTGTTGACCCAATAAATCTGTCTGGTTTAGACTCAACTTAAATATAAAACAAGTTAATAAATTTATGGGTTTCTAAATTGTTCAACCAAACAAGAAACCTGGTCAAGATCCGCATACTAGGGGTGTCACTATTTAAATAGTACCTTGAACAACTGCCATAAAGTCTAAAGACATTTATCCTCTTTCCCATAACATTAGTTACCGACTGTAATATTTATTATTTATATGATATACATCATTTATTTGTTTCCCTATTTTTTTATTCAGTCATGTACATTTTATTTTATTTTAAATATAAGAAGTGGCTAGCAAGCAGCAATGATGGAAACAGGCCATGCTTCCATCCACAGATCTTCAAATCAGATGATGTGAACACTAAAATGACATGATTGATTTTACAGGGCATTAGGTGGCGGTTGATCAGTCACCGCCACAAACATGCATTTTCTTGAAAAAACAACATTAGTCTAGAGTTGACTAAACTGACCTGAGTGTCATAACCTAGGGGAAGTTTGATGATGAAGGAATGAGCATTAGCAACTCTAGCAGCTTCTTCAACCTCAACTTGGTCAGCATCAGGTCTACCCAACAGTATATTTTCTCGAATTGTGGTGGCAAATAGAGCAGGCTCTTGACTCACTAGTCCAATCTGCTGTCTCAACCATCTAAGGTTCAATGTCTTAACATCATGCCCATCAAGTAAAACTTGTCCTGCACAACATCATGACATGACAAGTTTAGAAATTACTCTATTGAGTAGAAGCTTTTGAGTGTGTTCGGATTTTGGACCACTGTTTGCAGAATTAATTTGATTTCGGCAAAAGTTGAGTTAAATGACGTGATTAATGTGTGAATATATAAAAAATGTGGATTTTGTGTGGTAATGTTCAATGGTAAAATCTCAAAATTAATGAAGTTTAACGCAAAAACAACTATTTGTTGAGATGAACAGAACTGATTCTACTTTACTAATGCACCCAAACATCATTTCAACCGGTTGAAATCAATTTTAACCAAATAAAATTGATTTTATAGAATTGACAGAGTGGTTTTCAAACATGCTCTCGGAATAGTTTGAGCGTCAATCAAAACATCCTAGCTAACTAGCACACAACTCTAATTTCAAATGAGTGAATTATAATTTGGACCTTGAAAGTTTCAGTTGCTTCAGTTGCTTGCAAGTTAGTACTTGAAGCAAGCAAGTATGTTCAACAGTGACTAAATGCGTAAAATGTCAGTTAATTGTTTCTCCAGTCAGATTTGGTCAACTATCTAACTTGACTGATCATTGACACATTTAGGAATTTTAAACTTATTTCCTTATTCAGGGACATTCAAATATACTTCTTTCTTTTGAAGACTAACTGCTAGCAAAATCTTTCAATGACAGAGTTGATCATTCACTCAATTTCAAACTTCAAAATCAAACCAAAATCTAATTTTTCAAATGCAACTGAATGAACTCACAGTTTACCTGAAGAAGGATCATAGAATCTCTCAGTGAGGGACACAACTGTGCTCTTGCCGGAGCCGCTGCTACCAACCAAGGCAATGGTCTTGCCAGGAGGCACACTCAATGAGAAATTGTTAAGGATCTGAACCTCTGGCCTTGAGGGGTATGAAAAGTCCACATTTCTCAGCTCCACTAGTCCTGTAACAGTCTCCAACTCCAAACCTGGTTCACCCTTTCTGTCTATACCGGGCTTGTGATCAATCACCTTGAAAATTTTTGCAGCAGCAACTCTGGCCTTTGTAAACGCAGCCATGCTGGGTGCAGATTGGCCTAAAGCCCTGTGAGGAATAGAATTCTCAATCACAACAATTCGGCATACGTTTAGTTTACCATTACAAAGTACGAAAACGGGAAAATAACACATTGAGACATTTTTTTTTTGAAGTAGCAATAAGTGTCTAGGGACTTATTATTTTTTCAGTTTTCATATGTTCTAACAGCCATTAGTAAAAACTGCCTTCAGATGTGTTATTCTTCAGATTTTTATACTTTTAATCACTTAGGTCTGCTAAATAAATGTTTAATTACAAGGTGAAAAAACATGTTAAGGCCAAAATCATAGTAACAGTCGCAAAAGCTAAGAAATTGCAAGAATTGCTTCTCGCCAAAGTGAGTTTGGTTTAAACATCAAAATGCCACAGATAAAGTACTTACAGTCCACCAATCATGACAGAAAACATGGTGGCAATGGCAAGTCCTCCATTGGTGTAGTGGTGCCTAACAAGATAGCCTCCATACCATAGCAGAAGAGCATAACAGCAGAAAACCACGAAGTAAGTGGAACCTAATCCCAATCCTTTTGCAAACCCACTCTTGTAGCCAATCTTCTGAGCAACCCTCAGAGCAGAGGAATAGCCCTGTAATGCTCTCGTCTCACCAACAAATGCCAACACCACTCGAATTTGAGCCACAGTCTGCAAATTTAGCTCAACATGAACAACACCCAGATGCAGAAACACACAAACAATGACAAAGTTTTCATTTATTCTTTTTGGGTTTCTTACCTGTTCCACTATGTTTCCAGCTTGAGAAAGTGCCTCTTGGCTTTTACTAGATAGTTTTGCCAAAGTTGTGGTGTGAATGGCTCCAATTACTGCTATCATAGGAACTACAGCAAGGGTCACAAGTGCTAATTGCCAAGCAGCACTGAAACCCACAACAAATCCAGAAACAAATGTGGCCATGTAGTGAATAAAATTACCCAACTGCAAAACAAATCAAACCAGAAATAGTAACCATACACAAAATTAGCCCAATCTCATTCAATGACTTAAAAGGAAATCAACAAAGAAAAGGGGTTGAATTGAATTGTGTTTTTTGAGCTCCACCTTCTCGCTTATGGCATCTTGAACCATTACAGCATCAGTGTTAATGGCGGAAACAACATCGGAGGTTCGAACCTCGGTGTCGAAGAATTGAATGTCCTGTTCCAAAGCAGCTTCAAGATACCTGATCCTCATCCTCGTTGACTGTCTCTCACCGGTCCACATCCAACACGAAATCTCTGCATCAAAACAAACCTCTTTCAACACTTCACAACAACCTAAAAAATGGCAACAAAATCCAAAAAAAAGCTCACCTGCCCATGATGATGCCCATATAGCAGCACCCACCACCAGGAAGTAAAATGCATACTGCAAGTGCAAAAAACGGTTTCCAATTCTCAAATTGACATTAACATTAAATAAAGCATCAAACTTTGAACAGTGCTATGAGTTTGTTACCTTCACCACTTCCTGGGTCATTTTGTCCAAGTTATTCGCATTGGAGCCGAAAGAGTTCACAAGATCAGCGAAGAAGCGTAGAAAGAGTGGCAAGGAGCAACCGTGCACAAATGCTCCAACCGTTCCAATTGCCATGAGAATGCAATCCAAGCCATCAGCGAATCTGAAAAGCTCACCAAACCCAACAGAGGGAAGAACAGTGTGGCTGCTTTTTTTTGGTTCTGAAGACTCCTCTGTTTCCATGGTGTGTCCTCCTGTTTCCGCATCCAATGTTGGAGTTGTTGGTGGGTCAGAAATGGAAGAAGGAAGTAGCTCAAGGCCTTGCATTTCAGACCATCTCCACTGCTCAGAATCTTGTGACATTGGCGAAGTGAAGTTGTGAACACCTTGACTTTCGCAACACACTTTGGTTTTATATTCTACTGCTACCTGGCTTTTATTGAGGTCATGTTTCTGCTGCTGCTGCTTTAAATTTTTGGTTTTGATTATTTAATCTGGTTCTTAATAACGGGTTCTTTCTCTTTCTCTTTCTCTCTCTCCCTATTAATTTCACCCTCATTCTTCATTCTTCTTGTTGTTGGTGATACAGGAATAGTATGTGGCGGTGCGTGGGTTGTTGGTGTTAGTATTTCTCTTATCTTGTAAGAGTGGGGATAGGTCCTATTTCAGTGGGTTAATAGATGGTTCAAAAATGCTAGCAACTATTTTTAGGGATGCAAGCAAGGGTCTGTTTGATTTTATGTGTGAAATAGCAATTAAAAAGTAACTATTTTTAAAAAAAAAAAATGTAAATCTGACCCAAATGTAAATTTTGGTAAGCTTTCCAAACATGCACTAAATTAATAAACAAGAGCATAATGTTATAATTACTGTTGTTGGCGCCCCTTTTGTTGGATTTTTATTTATTCACGCTCAAAAATATTTTTCTCCTAATTTCATCAATTTTTTCTTTCTAACTTTCTTTTTCCTCATCATATCTATCTTTTAGTCTTTTCTATCTATAAGTGCATTTGTTTCAGATTAAAAAATAATGATTTTTAACATTTTAAAGAAAAGAGATTAATTTTTAGAGATTTTAAGAAAAACATAAGCTGATTTATATTTGTTTGAATTATTCAAAATTACTTTTTTTATCTTCTCTCATATCTATCATAATGTATCATAATAGATTTTTCTGATAATCTAATAAAAGTAGCTTTTCAATATAATTTTCAAAATGATCTGTTTTCGGCATTTTTTAAAATAATAATTTTTTAAAAAAGTTCAAACAATCATTTTAAAATTTAAAAAAATGATTTTTTTATTAAAAAAAGTGATTTTCTAGCTGAAACAAACACACTCATAATATCAATTTAGATGCAGGTGAAAGTGGGGTTGGGGTACTGACACATCTTTATCTGTTTTTTAGCTGCGAGTATCCATTGAGATAGACTAATTCCTTTGCTACGAGTACTCACCTAAAACAGTAATTGACTATTCATAAAATGTGATCTTCTCATGAGTGATAGTCAAACCTCCAACCTAAAGATTAAGAAACGAAGTGAGCTAAAAATCAGGTGACATATTAACACATTTACATGTCAATTTTGTTTTATTTCTATCATTTATATTTTTATTACATCACTTATTATATTTTTCATTTCTCAAAAAAATTTTTCTCATTTTAGATATGGGTAAAATTGGAGTTTAGCGGTGAAGAAAAGTAAGTAAACTCCGAAAGTGACGGATGGTGAGAAAGAGAGCGAGAAAGAGATTGGTTAATTTCCACCCGACAGTGAATACTGTGTGAAAACTTGAAGATGGTTTTTTTTACTGAAACAAATTCAAACGGAATAAAAAAAACTATTTTAACTTTTTTCTGAAGTTACTGTTCGTTTTTAATATAACATATGAGTGAATGATGAATGATCATCATTCCATTGCTTAAAAGGTCTATAATGGTAATTGCTTGTCCTAATCCAGAAATTCCACTATTTGAGGATACATTATTTTTAAGAAGTTATGTCTAAAACTTAAATCAACTTTTCAACTTCGGATATCCATGTACAAAATAAAAAATCTAAGAACGTTATCACTTAGAGGTTGTTTGGCGCATATTAAAAGAAAAAAATTTAGACGTTGTTTGGGAGGTGGGTTTTAAGAAAAATAAGAAGGGCTTAAACTTTTTTAGTTAAATATGTTCAGTTTATTAAAATTTGATTCAAGAGAATTGTGTATGGGTTTACGGGAATATTATTATAATATGTGAATAATTAATATTATCTCCTATACATATCTATAACACTGTAACACTAGGTAAGATATTAATTTAACTTAATCAATAAGGCGGAACTATAGCTACTTTATAGCCGCAAAGGAAAGCATAATTTGTCGAACTGTGTGAGCAAACTTTTGTGTCTTGCGTTCTTGATTTATCTATCATTACTCTATGCAATCAATGTGTTTGTGCTAACAATTGGTATCAGACGACAATGAATTCTGGCGGTGCAAAATTCAATGTTGAGAAGTTCAACGAAAATAGCAATTTTGGATTATGGCAATAGAGAGTCCAGGATTTGTTGGCTCAGCAAGGATTACAGAAGGCGCAGCAAACAGAGACCGGATTTGGCACAAGTTGTGAGCCAAGTCTGCAAGTTTATGTCCAAACAAGGGAAACATCATTAGGAGGCAGTCAAGTGCATATTCAGGTACTTGAGGGTACACCGGGTCATGGTATTATGCTCAGTGGTGAACAAGGTGATCCAAGAGTTGTGGGATATGTTGATTCCGACTATGCAAGTGATATTGACATTAGGAGGTCTACAACAGGGTATGCGTTTACTCTGGCTGGTGGACCAATTTGCTGAAAATCGTCAGTTCAATCCATAGTGGCTATATCTACAACTGAAGCTGAGTACATGGCTGCAGCTGAGGCAGCAAAAGAGGCATTATGGCCTACAGGGTTAGTGAAAGAGTTGGGTGTTGAGCAAGGTGGAGTTCAGATGCATTGTGATAGTCAAAGTGTCATTTTCTTAGCAAACAATTAGGTGTATTACGTTAGGACAAATCACATTGATGTGAGGTTTCACAAGATCAGAGAGTTGCTTGTGTCTGGACAGATACGGCTTGAGAAGGTTCATAATTCAGAGAATGCAACTGATATGTTGGCCAAGCCAGTCACCAGCGACAAGTTCAAGCATTGCTTGGACTTGTTACATGTTTCTCGGTGTTAAGCAGAAGAGAGGCACAATATCGAAAGTTAGAATTTTGAAATTGAGCAGTAGATCTTCACAGGGGCTTGTGAATTCGCCAAGGTGGGGATTGTTGGAACATGTCTCGTTCTACTTTTGGGCCAAATCTGTTCAGTTTATTAGAATTTGATTTAAGGGGATTGTGTAAGGGTTTATGGGGATATTATTGTAATATGTGAATCATTAATATCTTCTCCTATAAATATATGTTACATTGTAACCCTATGTAAGAGATTGATTTAGCCTAATTAATAAGATAGAGCTATAGCTACTCTATAGTCGCAGAGGTAGGCACAATTTGCTGAACTGCGTGAACAAACTTTTGTGTGTCTTGCGTAGTTGCGTTCTCAATTTATCTATTATTACTCTGTGTAATCAAGGTGTTTGTGCTAACACTTTAATTTTCAAATTAAGATAAAAGTTGTTTAAATCACCAAAAATTTACCGTACGTAATATCACCTTAGTTTAGGAGGCCCAATAAAGCATGTTAAAATATTATTGGACCACCTAAACTAGAGTAACTTTATGAAAAGTAATTCTTGAGAAATTTAGTTTATGTTTATCTTAGAATTTCTAATAAATAAATTTTTTTTTAAGATAGTTAATTTTTTTTTTTTAATATGAAACAGACAAATCCTAGATAAATTTTTGAAGTAAAAATACAGTTCAAAATTTTTTTTGAAGTAAAAATAACATAGCATGATTTTATAAAATTTAAAATAATTTATACTTATGAATAAATTTCAAAACTAATTTGTAAATGGAATCATCAGTAGGGCTATATTTAGTGTATGTCTAAGTTAAATTAAACTCAACTGAACCGTCTGAACGCCAAGTTGTCAACGAAAGTCTTAAGCTTCTTTCATATTTTACGCGTTAAAATGCATTGTAATGCACATTCTTGAACTTCGATATATTGAATGTAGTTTTTAACTGAAAATTAAATATTCTTGTTTAAAAAGCTGTACAAAAAATAGCAAACTATATATGAAGTACAGTAATTTGAAAATTTAAATAATGAATAAAATTGTTTTTTTGTGTGTTACTATAAAAAAAAGTATTACAAAAATTATCCATCAGTTAAAATGCTGTAAAAAATCAGAAATGCCAGATATTTGCAAATCCAAGGAAAGAATGCGGTTAACTTTCAATACACGTATAAATATATTTTATTGTTAATTTAATTATCTATTTTGAAAGAGTGTGTTATATGATAGACTAAAATAAAATAAAATGTGCGTTACCATCCTTCCATGTTCAAAAAAATTCCAGTATACGATTCAACAAAATTGTCAGGCAATCGTCGACATATCTAGAGATTCCTCCGAAATTTTATTCTTTATTGAAAAAGTACAGCAACTTAAATTATTTGTTTAAGGGGCAACTATCTTAAGTCAGAGTTAAATTAAAAATGTTTCAAACATTAATCATATTTAAGGCTCCCGTAATATGGACTCCTTAAAACAAAAATAAAACGATTAAATTTCTCTTCCATCAATTGGATTTCTCTTTCATCAATTGCACCCCAAATTTTTAATCTTCCGAAACTTGCTCTAATACCCTTACAAGTTGGGAACATCTGGTCAAGAGTGATAAAGAACTCAATTCAGATAAAAAACAACCCCTAAATGTCAACAAATATAATATGAACCCAGTGACCGCAAAAAAAAAAAGTGTTAAAATTAACATTAAGAATCCATGTTTGCACTCCTTTTCATTTCGGGAAATTTTTTAGAATTTAAAATTTCAAAAGTAAAATTTCTGAAATTTAAATCTTAGAGTAATGAAAAATAAGAGTGCGTAAAATCTTGATCAATGTGCTGTGAAATCTAACACCAAGCAAAAAAGTTTATTTCAGGCATTTTATCGAGCACGTGGCAGCCACCCCAGAAAAAGGAACACCCTAATTTGTGTGAGGGCTATCTAGTGTGTGTTTGGTGCGCAGTTCTCGCTTGTTAATAATTTCTGCGGCTCAGAAGGGAAGCCATGGATGAGGGTGAGGTTTGAGAGAAACCAAAATCAAGTAAGAAGAAGAAACCTCCTTGCTTGAGTTTTCCGACAACCATTTCCGCTATGACATTCATATACTCCAGCGGCTTCTTCTTGCCTGAACCCAATTCTGTTTTCTTTTTCTTTTCTTTTAAGAATATAATTTTTTAAACATGTTGGTCCTATTTTTTAGAGATCCAAGGGGACCCCATATTTAAACTTCAAAAATTAAACTAACCTCTGTTTTTCAGAAACCGGAAAGCAAAGCAGTGTCTCTTACATCACGCTTTGGGTTTTATTGGCTTAAAAGCAATAACGTGACTGGAGTTGCAAGCCTTCTTCTGACACGACACTGCTAAATTCAATTTTTTAAAAGAAATTTGTTGTTAATAATATAGAGTTTAGCTACTCATAGTAATATATCTCGACTTGAACAAGATTAACCTTAGTTGTGAATTTCTATGGTTTAAACAAAAAAGATCAATGATATGTGAGGTAATGAAAAAAGAAAAAAGAGATAAAAAAATAGAGGTGAAATTGATCAAATGAAAAAAAGTGATAGTAAGAATTTTTTTTTTTGGTTAAAATAGAAAAACAAAGTAATAGTGAGAATGTGTCAAAAGTTTTTTTTTTAAAATATTAATTTATAAAATAATGGGAAAAAAAGAAAAGGATATAAATTTAATAAGAAATTAAATTTATAAAAATAACATACCATTCGCATAGTTGCAGAGGTAAAGTTAAAAAGGTGTGTGTTGGATTTCTTGCTCCAGCGTTCTCCATCAATTAATTGAGCATAACATTTTTTATATTTTTAATAAATAAATTCCACCTTTGTGTCAGAGAAGTTATTTATGGGACGACATTTATTGTAGTGAATCTGTGAGTGAATTGATTATCTGTGTTCAACATATCATGCCAGAGACAATATTTAATGAGCCCTTAATTTTGTACATCCATCATTTTATAATTTATGTTATATTATCTTTATCCCTCTTTCTAATTTTTATCACACCATTCATTACATTTTCCAGCCATCTCTTTTTCCTTCATATTTTACCGTGTTAATTGGTAGATTGGAAAAAAAAATATCTATACCCACCAACACTATTTTTTTTCTTCTATTTCTCTCTACCTCTCACATCATATTTTATATACATCTATATAATTGCATATATTTTAGGTAATCAAGACGATGATGAAGTTGGTTGATACCAACTCTGCAAGTGTGCAGAGTGGTTGTAGTAATAAAAAGATCGAACCTTAGGAATAGTTTGTCTTATCAATTCTTGCTTGAATTCCACATTCTATAATGCAAAGTAAAAAGAATAATGATTGGGTTTTTGATTGATAGCAAGAGAAATTTTAGACAAGAAATAAGAAAATGATTGGTAACTTCTTCAGATTAAAACAGCACTTGGGGTTTTAGCTTCACCTTGTCTATTTATAATTCATAGCAACTAAACTTCATATGAATCTTTGAATCCTTTTTATGGTGATTAAGTCCAATCTTCACTTGTTAATTCCTTATACAAGCAAATCATTCAGTTTTAAAAAGCTAACCTAATTTCTTAGTACCTAGTCAGTTCAACTGAAGAATTATAGCATACATTTCTAGGCTTTCACATTTGACTCTTACCCTTATTCCTAAGATGCAGAGAAAGCAAACAACCTATTCCCAAATCCCTTACCGAAATCAAACTTCCGTTTGTGCGAAGATAAGTGTAAAACTTGCGTTAACTCAAGCTGAAATGTAAACATAGAAAAGGGACATAGAAATAGAAACTTTGATTCATATAGTTCGGAGGGTTGAGACTCACAACTGTTTGTCCCCTCTCAATCCTTCCTCCATGGTTTAACTTCAACCTACAATAAAAGCCATGAGGAGAGACTTTCCTGATCAGATAAGGTCCAAACCATCTTGGGTTTGAATTTTGGGGGGAGGGGTTAAAATTAGCATAGGCGTTGGGCTTATTGAAAAACAATTCGAATTCTTTTCTCTTCAGCTCAGCAACTTGATTCCTTCTTCATTAAAGCTCTTGAAAACTCATAATTATCCATTAAAGCTCTTCATACCTGCAACAACTCACCAAGGCACACAAGTAACTGAAGACAACCCCATTAATTCTCATAAACCCCATATGAATCAGCACTAACTCACAATCAACTTCTTCAAAACTCATGATATTCCTCTTGAACTCACCACTAATGAGTAGAGACTAAATGAAACAGAACGAAATGAAAGCAAAAAAATAAAACTTCAGCTAAACTGAAATAAAAACTAGACTAATCATGAACATGTGCTGATGCAAAGACAAGACACTAAAAATACCGGAAACACCACTGAGACTCAACAAAACAAAGAAAAATAAGAGAAAAGACACATGCAAAAGCTAGAATACCTCTGGGTCATCATTGGTCTCTATGGGTGTTTACAACAAAGTAGTTATAGAGAGTAATTCTTCTATTGTGGTTGACTTGACTTTGACAGACTCTTCTCAAACTTTCCCCTTGTGGAGCTAGTTAAGTAATCCTATGCTTTCCCATAAGGAGGTGGTCTTTTAGTATGTGTCTTAAGAGTCAGGAGGTTTATTGCTGATTGCTTAGCGAGGAATGTTCATTTGTTTAATTTTGATATTCATGTTTTACAACACCCTCGTCTGGAGGTGTAGCTGGTGTTTAGTTTTTCTTGAGCTTTGCCCCTTCATGTGAATAAAAAAAAGCACTTGAAATAAATCTTATATCAAACTGTTTAGTGTTTATGTTTCTCCAATAGCAATACAGTAACGGTAGGAAGAACACATATTGTTTATATATCCTCGAGTCAATTCAAACATTAATTTTTGTTTTATTCCGACATAGTATCTCACTGTCGCATAAAGTGTAACCTTTAAAAACTTGTTCCCATATTTTATCCACATAAAACAACAAAATACTCCATAGTGTTCAAGAAGAAAGCTTCTGAGACTCACCCAAATATTAATTTTTGTTTTATTCCTACATAGTATCCCATATTTTCTAACAAATATTAGAAAATAGGAAGCTAGCTAGCTAGCTAGACAGTGGAAAAACTCTTGTACAAGAAGAAACTTTCAGAGACTCACTCATCCAATCACAAGTCACATGGGCATGATGTGTTAAATTAATATGGGGAGTGACGAGAGTGGAAAAACTGCTCCAAAGTGTTCAATTTGGAGGGTCTGACTGAGTCTGTAGCCAACAACTACAGGTTACACTGTTCTTAGAATGGTAATACGTACACAGGTAAACTACAGATCTCGAAAGTTAATGCAGAACCTGAAAGGGAAAGTGTTAATTTCAAATGGAGAAAGTCACTTTGAATCACAGTCACTTTTATCAGGTTTTGATAACTTGTTGTTGCCTTAATGCCATGCAACAAGGCATCGACACAACAAGAAATGATTTTTGTGGCTAAAGAATATTGAATCTTACAGTTACTATTGTGTCTGTTAGAGGATCTTCATTAATGCAACTCTCATGAGTTGTCACCAGTTGCTAATTCAAATTTTATATTAATTTTTTCATAAAGTCTCATTATTTGTACTATTTTAAATAATTTCATTAAATTCTTAGTTCAAGTACAAGAACTCTAACTTTTTTTAAGTTCCTACAATCTATTACAACCATTAATAACATGGTTATATTTGATAACCGATTATTTACTATATTTACATTTTTTTAACTTTTTCTGTTATTGTTACTATTATTTATTTTTCTAAAATTTACCAACTTTATGAAGTGTGTTTCACTTCATTTGTTAACATTTAGTATACGTTTAGATTCATGTTGAAAACGTGGTGTTTGAATTAATGTGGTTTTCTAAACGTGATCTTAAGTAAAATTGTGTTTGAATAAACGTGATTTATGTTTAGATGATTTTTAACAAACATGACTTGAAAAAAATGAATATTGTTTGGATGACTTTTAGTTTTTTGCGTTTTAACAAATGAATAGTTGTGGAACGTAATTTGCCCAACGCTCCAATTTCTAGCTTCCAGTTGAACGTGGTTTTGGTGACTTTTAGCGTTTTTGCGTTTTGGCAAACGCGTATCCAAACGGTTACGGGAAGCTTCAGAACGTCATATCTCTAAATGCAACGCTCGTTTGACCTCTCAAACACCAATCCAAATAGACCCTTTGTGTCTCTCTACATAGCTATATAGAATTTGTTTATTTTCTGGTTAATTGTCATTTAAACCCAAGTTAATTTTACTGAGTAAGGGACATAAGTTCTCTAGGAAATAGTGCCTATCTGGGAAAGAATATGAAACAAATGAACTCAATATGGACACGCTAGAATATGAAACTTCTCCGACACTGACACCACAAGGGAAGACTCATTTTAGAGTTAAAATTTAGTGTCAGCCCCGACAACAAAAATAAGAATTTTGTTATTAAAAAAAGTAGCGCATGCCAAGCCAAGGTTAAAGTAACATTGATTAAGCAATATGGAACGTATACACCAAAAATATCTCTTTATGGCGGTTTTGAGGGACCTTTTATAGTGGTTCCGAACCATTGCCAATGTCTCCATTATAAAAGGCTTCGTAGCGGTTCTTAACTGTTTTAAAAGATTATTTTGTTACAACGGTTTTTTGTAAGGACTGTTATAAGCAAAAGACCCTTTTATGCCGGTTTTCCATATAACCGCTGTAATTGGTTTTTTTTTTAATTGGAATTAAAGCCTCTATAGTTATTTGACTTCTTTCCCTGCATCTTTGTAACTTTTTTTTGCTGGAAGTTGCATACATAAACATGAAAATAAGAGTTATAAAATCATGTGTGCATTGACAGTTCATATGGCCGACGCTAATTAGAGTCGTTCATAGAAGCCGACTCTAAATAGCGTCAACCGATATGACGAACTCTAGCATTTTCGAGTTTGCGTCGGCCAATGTCATAATCATGTGTGCATTAACAGTTCATATTAGTGTTGTCTTGCCAACACTAATTAGAGTCGTTCGTAGAAGTCGACTTTAAACAACGTTGGCCTATACGACCAACTCTAGCATTTTCGAGTTTGCGCCGCCCTAGAGTCGTCTGCACCGACTCTAACACTTAGCGCCAGCCATTTGGTCGGCTCTACACGTTAGCTTCAACCTTTTAACGTCAGCCACAACTTTGATGCTAGGCCGACGCTAAGTCTATAGTGTCGGTTTGTCAATATTAATAAGTGCTTTTCTTTTAGTGCGATAGGATCTCCGATCCTTAATGGGTGACTCTGAATTGTGTTTCGACTCCTTTTATGACGCAATCTCCTTGTGTTCAAAATCTTCTTCACGTGTAGATTGCGGCGGTGGGCACTGAAAATGGACACGTGTAAAGCGCCCTGATACCTAAGTTAACAAGACTGAATAACAACAAGGATAAAATAGAGTATAAAAGCGTGTACATGCGAGATGTATTTATTCTCAGGGTTTCGTAAATGTGAAGAGAATCAAGTATATAGGGGATATAATCAATTAATAGATATATCACATTATAATAACTGTTAACATAATTAGTAATCATAGTTTCACAAATGCGGTGAACCTCTCTATTTGAGCATGCGTATTGACTCTATCAGATTATTCGAGAACTTATGTTTTCATTTTTCATGATAAAAAACTAAGGAATATTAATGTAAATTCAATTTACTATAGAAGATTGAATAATAATATAATGCAAATTCACTTTACTATCGCTAAGAGGAAGCAATTCCTCAAGCAAGTAAAGGAATGTTCCAGCTTGTGATGAGTTGCCTCACAGAAACGGGTAAAGTAGGGAGCAATAAAGATTTTGATAATCTAAGATATCGAAGCTTTCATGCTGTGACATATATATCTTAGCTGCCACACAAAAAAGCAGATAGAGAGATTCAAATCATTACCAATTCATGTTCTTGAATTTGTCAGCATATGTGGCAAAGTATGAATCACATTCTTAGCTCATTATTCCTTTAACGGGTGTAGCAACTTTTTTTTCCAGCGTGGTTATAACATATACTAATTAATGTGAATCGTACATATAATTGTTCTGTATTCTAGCATTTGTTTCCAAAGAAAAATATTGCCCACTTCCTTATGATTAGGCTTTTGATTTGTATTTTCAGATACTCCAAAAACCCTGTAGTGGAGTCCTACTGAGAAGAATCAAAGAAAGGTCCTCCTTTATTTATTTGTTAGTTTCATGTATCCTCTATGAGAGACAATTGTGTTTGAATCTGGAATATCCATATTATAATGATGTTAACTCTTTCAATGGAGATATTTTTCCATTTACTAAAGTTAAATTCGAGACCCTACTTAAAGTGAATCAAGCATGTACTACTTGAACTAACCACCCATCGGTGGAATGTCTTCCTTTATTAAAACTACATCCTTAAAGGCAGCAAATCTCACTGAAATTGAAATAGTGTTTTTTTAATCTCCAAGGAGAAATTTATATTCCTTTTGCTTTAAGTGGTGTCCACACTTATCTTCCCATACGCTATTCATTAGCTGCACTTGGGATATAATGTAATGTTGAAGCCACATGATTTAGGCATCTTATTAAGCCCTGTTAGGTACAATTGTTTCATTTTATAATGGATGTTTAAATTGTTTAGCTTTAGTCTTATGTTACTAATGATCTGTTTAAATTCAATAAGACGTGTTGGTGGATATTTTCTCAAAGTTAAAGTGCGGACAAATAACATGGATCAACTTGCTTTTTTTAATAGTGATTAATTATAGGTTCTAATTATTTAATTTTGAAAAGGTGTCTGACAAATGACAAGTATACACGGTAATAATAAATTCATTAGACAAGGTAAATATGCCATTGTATAAAATGCTATTTTCATGTTCGGATGATATGCAAGCAGTTGCTTTTTACTCCTGAAAGATACAAGAGTTTCTTAGAGAAGGCACTAGATTTATCAGAGACAGACACAACCTAACAAAATATAATTTAAAAAAGTAAGTAAATTAAAACTTATTATCAACAAATAAAACACATAAATATGATACTTTAAAAAAATCATATAAACATATATCACGATAATCGACAAAAGGTAGTGAGTACTTTGACTATGCGACAATGGGGCTGCAGTAGCAGTAATGGGCGGTAGTAGTGGGGCGATCGACGACAATGAGGCGTAAACCGACAGTGGGAGTGGGGCGACATTGGCGTAGATATAGGGTGGCAGGAGTGGCGGCGGCAGTAGTGGGGCGGCCGACGACAATGCAGCGTAGCCCGGCAGTGGGAGTGAGGCGACATTAGCGTATATATGGGGTGGCAGGAGTGGCGGTAGCGACATAGAAATGGAGCGACTGTAGTGGGTGCAGCCAAAGACAATGTTGCGTAGTCCACCAGTGGCGCAGATATTTGGTGGCGGGAGTGGGGTAGCCGGAGAGCGAGAGGCCGAGAAAGTGTGTGAAAGTGGCAGATCTGGTGGCCGAAGGAGAGGGTGAGCATGGCAGAGGAGGACGAACAAGCGAAACATGTGGCTTTGCTGGAGGGATGGCAATAGTGACGGAGGAGGTGGGGTCGGAGCGGCTCATAGCAATGGAGAACGGTCACTAAATCTCACCTTCCTTATAGTGTTATATTATATTTCTAATACGCCTTTCACATAAGAGCCCATTGGCCTTAATCACAATTAGCTCTCGCATGGACAATGCACAAACCATCTACCTTGTGCCAAATTTCAATTTGTTTTTTTACAATAATGGGACAGTAATGCTCGGGATCACTTGGGGTGGTTTTAGCTGTCGTTACAACTTCTCCTTTGGAGGTCCTTTCCCCAGTCATTGGAAAGGTGTTGTGTCGGAGATGATCCTTATCTTTGGCCTCACATTTAGGATTTATGAAGGTATTGTTCGAGACGGATTGTGTGCAACTATTTAATTTTTGGCGCAAGTGTGCCTCAGGTAGATCCTACATGCATTCAGTTATACACGATTGTTGGGATCGAACTTGGCCTTTGTATTTGATTCAATTGACCTTTCATTTGTTTGTTGTGATGGTAATGCAATTGCTGATGAGTATTAGGAGGTTATTTTGGCTTTTACATTTTGTTTGGATTGAGAAAATTTCTCCTAATCTTTTATCTTTATTTAAGCATGATGTACTTGGGTCTATGCCTATTTCTTTTGATTAATTGAATTTATGTTTTAATAATTTATTTTGTTTGTCAATTACTTTCTTGTTATCAAGAGTCTACATGGTTTAACAAAAGTTGTTTTGACAATATTGCTAGCTAGCTTTCAAAATCATTAAATAAGATAAACAAGTGTGGCCCTTAAGTATGGTAGACATGTGACACTTAACCCCGGGGCCAAAAGATTTGGTGAAAAATCATATCACAAAGAACAGGATAAAGAAGAAAACAGAGGTTTATGACTTGATGTGGGAGCTCTTTGATCCATGGCAAATGTGAACGAGACATTACTATGAAAATGATGTTTAAAAACATAAAAACACAATTGATGATAGCAGAAATGGACAAGTCCAGTACTTCGAGTTGATTACCACCAGAGAATCATGATACGGTTATAGCCTTGGATGATCCGTACAATAGAAGGGGTAGTCTCCACATATAGTTTTTGCAAGACACTTCGGATAGCAAATGAAATGATTCAAATTTAAGAATATATTAATTAACCGTGGAGGGAAAGTAATGACTTGGGGTAAGATGCCGCACTTTTTGCCTAACATATCGCGCAATTTTGTTTGCGTCGGAAACATTTCGATTTTTGTAAGATTTGCTCTCCCAAACGCATTTTTTTCCATGAAAAATGTTACTTAGCTTGAAACATAGACGAATAATTTCTATTGGCCCTTATCCATTAAATTTCATATTAGGGTCCACATTATGTTTTCATAAATATATCTCATTTGTTAAAAAATTCTTGTATGCCTCGCGAATAAGATTGATTTTGCCACATAGCATTTTTTTTAATACAAAACTCGAATTCAATACCTTATTTAAAGAAACAGTATTGCTATACTATACGACTCATTACCTGCACGGCGACGACGAAACCAGCGTATAACCAATGATAATCATTTAAGAAAAGTCAAAGTAGGTCCCACCACATAACACATCCAATGAATTTCGGTCATTTGCGGTCGTGTGTCTGTTTGTCGTGCATCATAACATTTTTCTTAAAAATGACTTAAATACATTTGTAGTCCCTGCAAAATACACTGTTTTTGTTTTCCGTCTCTCGTAATTTTTATTTTTTGTTTTCACTCCTCAAAATCACATGTTTTATTTTTCATCTATGCCGTTTGTCTTTTCATCCAATCCAGATTTGAAAACACTGCCACACACGCTTAGATCTGCTCTGAAAGCGATGAAATCAGGTTCAAGTATATCAGATATTTTCCAAATTGTAAAAACTCAAATCTAAATGGATGGAAAAATAACTGACAGAGACGAAAAACAAAACATGTGATTTTCGAATGACTGAATATTAAAAAAAACTCAAGGACGAAAAACAAAAACAGTAAATCTTGATGGGATTAGAAATGTATTTAAATCTTAAAAAAAAATCATTCGTGTAATTTGAACCAACTATCTAGATAATTTGTGACAAGAATTGATTGAAAACTGAAAAGGGTTACTGGTGTACTTAATGAAAGCGGCCTCCTCTTACGAAATACACATTTTACGTTACGTAAAAGTCTGAAAAATCTTGACTACAATTCGGATGGAGCAGAAGTGAGTAGTACTACATTTTCTATTTCATCATAAACAAATGGTGCGCTTTTGGCATTTTTGAACAACAGGAAGGTTGCTAAAGTAGTTAAAACTTGGGAGAGTTATGTTTCACTCCAACAGAAAGTGTGAGGTTTCAAATTTTTGGTGCTATATTGGTTTGCAACAAGTCAATGAGAAGTGGAATTGAACACTGAACTGAACAGATCACAAGTTAGTTATAAAGTGGGATTGACAAATATAAAGTGGAATTGGAGGGGCCCTGACTTGAAAAGCTGAAAAATATTGGGTCTTGGCGTGGACAGAGTATTCCCATGAAAGAGAAGTAAAAGAAGAGCTAAACTGAATGAATTATTGAGATCGTGTTCGTGGCCAAATATATAGAATCTTATGTCAAAATGATGAGTGGGGGTAAAGTGTCCATTATGATATTAGATCACTTACCTCATGTGCTTGCATTAGGAATCAATTTGTAACTCTTGCCCAAAACATAAATCAATTTTTAACTTAACTAGGGTCGTTTTTAACCTCAACTCCTTGATTTAACTTTATTTGATAAAATAAAGAGGGCTTGGTGTAGAAATGAAGTAGCCTAGATTAGTTAGGTTTAGTTTTCTTGATAAAATTAGTGTTGAACCAATAGATAAAATAGTTGATTTTTTTATAAAAAAATTAATATCTACAGTGGTCCACCTAATATGCACAACTTTAAAACTCATCCAGCTTCAGACCACTAATTTTAACTTGCTATTACAGGTGTTTTGGAAACTCAGAACTATAAGAAATGACGATGATGACGAAAAATGCTCACTAGGTCTCACAAGTCTCAAGAAAAGGACTCTTTCTGAAACCCTAGCCGCCGATTCAGTATATTTTATGAAGAATGGAAAAATGATCCCTTTACATGAGCATCTCTTTTCTATTTATAGGGGGGTGAGATAAAAAATCCTAACTTCACATCTTAGTGGACCGCTGGGCCTTACAACTCTTGGCCCAACAGTCTTTACATGATTCTAAGCCCTTTCAAGAATGACCAGGTAGAAGGCTCGTCCTTAATGAAGACACACTTCGCATTCATGCTTTAGGCACGATGTCTTGTGGACTGGTCATAGGTGTCCAGGTTGAAGGCTCGCCCAAGTTATGGCTTAGTAGAGGTGATTCATCTATCAACGCAAGTGGACTGGTCAAGGATGACCAGGTAAAATGCTCGCCCAAGTTATGTGTGAGTCGAGGCGATTCATTTATCAGGGCGATTCTCCTTTGGATGGTCTCTATGGTCTTGAAGAATGAGGGGCCCAATAAGCAATCTCAAGGAAACTTTTTGAAGGCCAAGAGATATCTAAAGATCATCTTATTCAGCAAAGGACTTCCATACCTAGCGAGTGATACCTTTGTGCAGTGAGTGGCACTCACACCCTATTGTTGATCTATTTAACTGGCGAGTCATATCTTACTATGAGATAACTCGTGTACATTTGGGCCGCTTTTGAATAAGGCCCAAGTTCTAGAGAGATTTAGATTTAGGGTTACACCCTTACCACTACGAAAGGAAAAGTTACCTCTTGTAAATTTATGTTCACTTGATACTATAAAGGTGGCTACGATAGGATTTTCACTTGATCTTCTTCTCTTTTAACTCGGTATGACCATTATGTGACAATAAGATTTAAATAATTGCTTGATGAATAAAATCGTCCACCCAAAATTTCTCTTTCCTGAGAAAAAATAGTTTTGCATCAAAACTAGATAAATGTTACAAATTAAAAGGGGATTCTTGGGGAATTGGTTTTGATGCCATCTCAGTTGGTTCCTATGCATCTCATTAATTTCATAAACCCAAAATACCATTAAATATAAAAAAAAAAACTCTATCTCACTCCTCACTCTTCCTCATGCACCATCTCTTCCAAACCTCCATCTCCGCCATACCTCACCCCACTCAAAATGGATTTCATAGTTCAGTTGGATTTCGAAATGAATTTCCAAACCTCCATCTCTGGAAGAAAAAAAAAGAGGTTTAATAGCACTTTTGGTCCCTCACTTATCACGATTTGACACTTTTGGTCCCTAACAAAAAAAATTAGCCTAAGTGGTCCCTCACTTTAACAAACGACAGCAGTTTTAGTCCCCCGCCACTATTCCGTTAAAAAACTAACGGTTTCTGTCAAAAATTAACAAAAAAAATTTTTTTTTGGTAAAAAAAAACTCTGATGAAAAAATATTAATTAGAATAAAAACAAAACCTGTTAAAGTTTTAATTTTTTTATTTTCCAGAATCCCCAATATCATGTTCTTCATCTTCATCCCCTCCACAACAAACCTACCCTCTGATTCTCTCTCACGCACCCTTGATTTTTCCACCTTCCTCTTTATCGTTTCAAAACAAACCCCTCCCCCACCTTATCTCCTTCAATTCGCACCAGAATCCAATCCTCCGTATTCGATTTTAGGGTTTCTTCATCACCCCTCTCTGAATTCAATTTTCTCTGGTTATACGCACCATGAAGATCTTCAACCCCTCTAAATGCTTTCTTGGGAATGTTGTGTGTCCCTCGGACACTATATTCCTCAAAAGCCAGAATCTTTCCTCAAAAGCCAGAATCTTTCCTCAAAAGCCAAACAGATCTTAAATTTGGGGGAAGAGGAGGTGTTTAGCTCTAGGTGATTTGGGAGGAAGGATCCAAAAATATAGGAGGGGTTTGGTGTTGTTGTTGCTGTTGCTGGGTTCGATAGAGAGAGTGGTGGAGCCGTGGAGGTTGGTGGTGGTGGTGGGATTGTTCATGGCTGTTGCAATGTGAAATTATGGTTGAAATTTGGTGGATAGGAAAATACACTTTATCATACCTGCAAATATACCAACAGTAGTTTGAAATCTCCATCATATGATAAATTAGGTATTCTATCAAAAAATGAGCCAATGCATAGAAGAGTGAAAATAAAGTAGCCTCGTAAAGAGGCTTATTTTCAAGATTGAATGCACAGAGCTAGCAAAGGGTGCAGGTCAACAGTGTCCATGTTCCAAATGTGCGTCCATGAATTTCAATCACTGAAACAATTTATAAATTTTCATTAGTTCTCATATTCAATAAATAAATTATCTGTTGGATTTTTTTTGTTTTTTTTTGTTTTTGTTAAATATTAGATGAAAACCGTTAGTTTTCTAACGGAATAGTGACGAGGGACTAAAACTGCTGTCGTTTGTTAAAGTGAGGGACCACTTAGGCTAATTTTTTTTATTAGGGACCAAAAGTGCTATTAAGCCAAAAAAAAAGCGATATCATTTGAAATGGATTTCATAGTGTACTTTTTCTCCACAGTCAAACATTTGGATTCCCTGTAATTTAAAAATCAACTGCAACTATGTCATTTTAAAATGCGTTGCAATTAATATAGACTTTTTCCTTTTTTTTTTTGAAGTTAGCGTTTTGCACTTTTCTTTTATTAAGTTTGATTTTAAAATATAAATGTATAGTTTCAACGAAAAATGCAAATGATGAAATTTATGGATTTTTTTTAGAACTACAGAGAATTATGGTGAAAAAATATCACGTAAAATTGCTCCTATAGTGCATGAGGAACATGAAATTCGCACTTATAAGTGCGAATTTTACATGAGATGTTTTTTTGAATTTTACACGTCCTAGGGCCTATTCACACCTATAAGTATGTGAGGAACATAAAATTCGCACTTATAAGTGTGAATTTTACGTGATATTTTTTTTTAATTTTTACACGTCCCAGAGCCTATTCGTATCTATAAGTATGTGAGGAACACGAAATTCGCACTTACAAGTGTGAATTTTACGTGAGTTTTTTTTTTGAATTTGTACATGCCTCAAAGGCTATTCGCACCTATAAGTGCACGAGGAACATGAAATTCGCACTTATAAGTGCGAATTTTACGTGAGATTTTTTGTTTACAAGTTCCAGAGGTTTTTTACAACTCGAAAAACGCATCTTCATAATATGTGCGAAATAAATACAACTGGAAGGTGAGAAAGTGCAAAAAACAAGACCCAATGATGATGGGTGAGATGGAAAAGATGATTGTGGTGAGGTTGGTTTGAGGTAGGAAGAAGAGGGTGGAGATAAAGGATGAAGACAAGATTTATTTTTAAAGGATAAATTAGTAATTAACTATGTAATGAAGGTGACATAAAAACCAATTGGATGACATCAAAACCAATTCTCGTATCCTTATCTTTCATTAGAATTTTGCTTCTCAATGTGTCTCTATAGGCTGAATCACAAGATGTGATGCTATACTATGCAATGGAGAGAAATTGGACCAAAGAAAGAAAAGGGCAAGAGCAATAAATGTAGAAGCATCATGCGGCATTGTCTTTGTCAGTTTGTCTACATGCACTAGGGTAGCGTTTGCAAAGAGACAGCCAGCATAAAGTCAAGGGTATAAATCAGCTTTTATGAGAAGGCTTCTATTTCTAAGACATATCTGTGCGTTCTCGTATGATGTTTTGGTCTTCTTATTCTGCCATGCACAGGTGTACATGCTAAATGTTTCACAAATCATAATGGTGAGAGAGAAGAAGCAAATGTTTGTCTCAAACCTCAGTGTATATGTCAGGGAATGATGACGTGCTTGCTAAAGAAAAGGGTTACCCCAAACGCAAGTGTATATGTTATTTGTGTGACTTCTCTTTCACTCTTGCTTTCAATGTGAACCAGCTTTCCGACATGATACCAGCTTTTTTTGTCATTTTTTTTATTATCTTTAACGGATGTCGGCTCCTAAAAAACAGTTGTATGTCTTTCTCAACAAATGTCATTTCTAAAATTTAAACTTGTGCTCCCATCTTTATGATATCTAGACTAAAACCAACACGATGTTTGTAGCTTTTTTGTCTTTGTGATAATTATTCGCCTGAGTGCATCTTAGTACACCCTTCTTTTTTCTTTCAAAACTTTGTTACATGATGGAATATTATTTCCTTTTAGATCATGAAACCAGCAAATAAACCATGGACTTTGCATTTTTTGTGGAAGGGGTTTGCATATGAAAAGCGGAGAAAATAAGTTATGTTAAAAGAAATTATGTAGTGTGTTTTTTGGAGAGTTCACTTGATCGATATCGTTGACATGAAATAAGCATAAATGGATTCAATTCAAACTTATAAATCACGTTTTAAATTTGGGTGTTGCATTTATACCTTTTAAAAATTAGAGGGTTTAGATATTATATGATAAACTAAAATAAAAAAGTATGAAACCTCTCATTTTAAATGAGTATTAAAGAAGTTGTCTTCCATTTATTCCTGCCCTTTATCGTAAGCTCCTTGAGCCCATTTTAACTAGTTAACGGTGAGTTTTCTGTTTAACAAAAAAAGTTGGTTTCAAAATAAATCATATTCATTTTTATTTTTCTAATATGGTATTCCATTTTTAATTATTCTTAATTCTTTGCTTTTGGGGTCAAGAATAACTTTTTATTGTAAAACCCAAGTTCCAAAAATGAGTGTGACTATATATGGATAAAGGTCATGCCTATAATCCCGTTACCCTTTTTTTTATAAGGGCCCAGTTGCCAATGATGAATACTCTAGTTAGTCCACCAAGACCAAACTATTCTATCTCGGCCCATTAAGCCCTTATTAGTCAACCCTCAGCATCCCTCGGAGACGCGGTCAATCCATTTCGTAAAATAAAAGAGAGGTGAATACAATAACGAAAAACCGGGTGTATGCAGTCTGCATATTAAATAATTATTCGACATTATTTTTTTAAAGAAAAAGAAACGCATCATCATAACAGTCTCTTTCTCTATCTTTGTTGTCGTAAGCTCTTTTCTTTCTGTTGAGCTCAGGGACCGGTGAGATAGAGAAAGCAAAGCAAAGGGCCGTGAGGGAAGTCTTACATGGGCACTCTGTGGGTGTCGTCTCACTTCACCAACTGCTGCGTCGCACTTCCTTCTGCCGGCGACTGTAACCACCTCTCTCTAGCACGCAACCGCCACCTTCTCCGACTCCAATTCCCAACAACTTCCGTCTCTCCCACTCCCACCCTTGGCAACTTCCAACTGCGCGCTTCTCAAACCAACACCACCACAAGGATAAGGACAAGGTTCTTCCATCTTCTTCTTTCTTCTTCTTGTTGATTGAATTGAGACGAAAGGCTGAATTTCTTTGATTTGGTCTCATCGCAGGAAAAGCCGAAGACTCAAAAGCGACGCCGAGATCTGCGACGACATTCGCCTCTTCCTCGCTTCGGTTGGCCTCCCTGAGGACCACATTCCCTCTACCAAGGAGCTCTTGCACCACGGAAGGTTCTTTCTTCTTCTCTTTTGCTTCTCCTCTTCAATTTTTGTTTCTTTGCTGTTTTTTTTCTTCAAACTTTATATCCATGTGTTTTGTGCGTCTTCGATTTTAGGATACGCATAATTGTCGTTCACTAACTCAAAGCAGTTAAGAAATCAAGAAAATGATTATTATTATTTTTTATTATAAACGTAGCGTATAATGCAAACCAGTACCTTGAGCCTTGAGGCACTCATTAACATGTGCTGGTTAAAAAATGCATTTAACCCCCTTTCACAATATGGGGTTTTCCTGCATGTGCTTGCAAGATGGCTTAAATTTTTACTACTCTGACTAGCTTGATAACTATAGGAATTAGGAAGCACACTTGCTTTTATTTTTGGGCTAATGACCTGAAGTTGGATGGGGGGTTATGTGTGTTTTACGCGGATGAGCCTTTATCTTTCACTTGTGTCAACTACAGTCTACAGGGCAAATGACCTGTAGTTGGATGGGGTTGTGTGTTTTAAGCGGTTGACTGGTTGAGCCTTTTATCTTTCGCTTGTGTCACCTATTTTAACCCTTATGTTTACAGGAATGAACTCGCAAACATTGTCAGACGTAGAGGACATAAACAGATTAAGGAGCTTCTCACAAAGTCATTAAATGTCGGCGTTGATACTTTAAACCTAGAGAAAAGTGTGGATGAAAGGCGAGATGCTGCAAATGAGTGTGAAGTTCTTTTAACAGGTCAAAAAAATTCCTTCTTTCTGAATGGACTCTTATTTTGTATTAATCGTGATCATGGGCTGATGACCTCATATGATACAATTTAAAGGTCAGGATGAGAAGGTGGACAGTCTGGTCGATGATGTCACAGTGTCGACTGAAGTTCTTTCAGGGAACAGTTCTAGTAGTTTGTCCGCTGGCTCCACTCTGAGTTTAGTTGAACGCACTTCCATCCCTGTAGAGTCCTTGGCTAATTCCTCTGTAGAGGATGGCCTTGGTGAACTCAAAGATCATGCTGAAGATGTCAACAATGTGGCAGAGGGGAATTTCTACTCAAGTGAAGTGATTACTGTGGATAATGATTGCAGTAGTTCAAGGGAAGGTTTTTATCCGAGCTCTTATAGCCAAAGTTCCATGCCTACTGAAATTTCTGGTGAATCCTCATTTGATACAACATCTTCTGGATCAAGGGAAAGATTTTTTCCGAGTTCTTATAGTGAAAGTTCCATGCCTACCGAAACTTCTGGCGAATCCTCATTTGATACAACATCTTCTGGATCAAGGGAAAGTTTTTATTTGAGCTCTTATAGTCAAAGTTCCATGCCTACTGAAATTTCTGGTGAATCCTCATTTGAGACAACATCTTCTGGAAATTCAGCGTGTGTGGACGGTTTAGTGGGCAAAACGGCTGGACACATAACCTTGCTATCCACAGTTCCTTCCATGGAAAACCATTCAAACACTTCATTTACTGTTTCTGATGGAGATAACGAGTTAAGTCATTTGCAACCAACATTTGATTTGTCCTTGGTGAAAAAGGACCGGTATGCATTAGAAAGTCTAGACGACAGCAATGACAATATTACTGAAGATGTTCCCACAACCTCTGAAAGCAGTTCGATAAATCTTGACACTTCGGCCAACTTGTCTTTGGAGGAAAAGGTTGCAAATTTTATTCAGAATGGAGATTTAGATCCAGTTGAAGAAGGTAATTCTAATATATAGTTTCCTTTGTGATGGATGCCTACTTGACAACTGAAGCTTCTGGTTTGAGTTTCAGCATATTGAATAAAAAGAAAAGAATAAAAAATGTAGAAAAGAAAGCTGTATTGTCTTAATGTTACTTGTCTGTCCCAATTTTTTAATACTGAGTGCCATAACCCTCTTAATAAATTTATGATGCTATGCAAGTGACTATAGAAATGGATGATCTATCTTGTCTCAACTCAAAGTTTCACTTTAAATGTTGGGTTTTGGCAACAAGTGGCCATGCTTTATGCAAGCCCTTGTACTTGTAATGGACCAATTAAGTAAAATAATAATTTCTCTCTTCAGTATAAATTTTAGGGGCATTTTCCTTTTACCTTTGAGAAATGGACAAGTCTAACTGTTTGATACTTAGATCATGTTTCTGGCATTTCAAACGGAGATTATTCTCAGGACAACAAAGTTGATATTGAATCAAAAGCTGTTGTTGATATGCCTCTAGGCGCCCATCCACCTAAAGATAATAATGTCATGGCTCTTACTGGGAACTCGGAGGCTTCAGAAGTGCAAAATCAAAGTGAGATAGATCATCTCAAGTTCATGCTGGTAGTAATTATAAAGTTTCTTTCATACTTTGATATTTTAGCTAATTTTTGTTTAGAATAGCTGTGAATATAACTTGTTATTATCCCCCTCTTATGCAAATGGTGTTTTGTATGTAGTATCAGAAGGAGTTGGAGCTGTCTCGGCTGAAGGAACAGATTGAGAAGGAAAAGGTAGATGAGTGATATCTGAAAAATAACACTAAAAGATGTATGTATTTATTGTTATGGTCTCACATTTACTTAATGTGTGGCCAAAGTACTCGTAACAATGACTTGGGCAACAATGACTTGGGCAATCACTGGACTCTCTTCTTGAACTAGCTTTTAGGGTTGACTTTTGTCCGGTCAGTTCTCAACTCTAACATATATTTTCTGGCATCCGCCACCTAAATTGTTAGCATATAAATAATGTTTCTCTGGGCTTTTGCTCCTTTTATTTCCCAAGGAAAAAGGAAAACATTTGTAAACTCATTATGACCTACTATTAAAGTTGCTAGATAGACAAGAACATGTGTGCCAGAGGTAGGGAGGGAGGGAGGGTGCAGATTAATGTAACTTAGTTTCTTTCATGAACAAAAATTACTGTCCGATCATTTTCAATTTCTTTTTCTTTAAGAACTATTGGATGTCTCCTGTCTCTATAATGGAGTGAAAAAGGTTACAAAAATAAATTCTATTAACAGGAGTCCTTCATGAGAGAACTTTGTAATGGGTGTCACCTTCCCCTGTTATAACAGCATTTGAACTTCCTAAAATTAATGTCATACCAGCAAGTCATTTCTAATTGCATATGAATTATGATATGCAACTCACTTAGAGTCATGTTATTAATTTTTATTGCTTTCAGCTTGCATTGGCTGTCTTACAAACCAAAGCAGAGGCTGAAATGAGCAAAGCCAGAAATCTTATAGCTGAAAAAGATTCTGAGTTACGTGTTGCAGAAGAAAGTCTTCCAGGACTCAAGGAGGTATTGCATCTGTGTTCTCGTGGACTTTTAATTCACTAATGTGTTCAGAGCATCTTGCATTTTCTTGGCCTAATGGTTTGATTTTGTAAATATTTTAGGCAGTTCTGGATAGGACTATTGTTTATGAAATTGAAGAATAAAATATAAAAATAATCCACAGACTGTAGTAAATTAGATTAGAAGATCCCCGAAACCAAGTTTTGATGAGCTTACCATACAAATGTATATCCTTGCTTTTATGGGCGTCATGAACCAACTATCTCAAAAGCTTAAGTTGTAGGGTAAAGATACATAAATGGATTCATTCTAACATGCCCCCTAATGTAAGAGCCATTTGGGCTCGAAGTGGACAGTTCGCAGGCCTTCCCATGTTAGAGTATATTCAGGACTCGGTTCTTTGCATGTAATGTATACAAAAAGTGTATTTCAAACTTTTAGATACCTCTGATGTTTCTGTGGTAACTAAGTCAGTTGAGTTAATTATGGGAGTTAGAGAGATAGTTAAATGACAGCTGTTTATCATAACTGAGGAGCTGCAGCCATTCCTTGTACATGTGCTCTAGCCTCTATTGTACACTTACACATTGCAATGAAAACAGAATACACAATTTAGAAACTACCTCTGATTTTCTCTTTTCTCTTACTCTTTTTCATCTCATTTCTCAATATTTTGGGCTGGAATTCAATTTTGTTATTAGGCTAATGGGGGTGTGTTTTAGTTCTCCTGCCAAATGTCAGTGCCGGATCAGATACAATTTTAACCAGACAGAAACACTTCAAGCAGCATTTTGTGTTCAAGAGGGACCTATGGTGGGCCTTAAGTTTTGGCACTGGGGTACATGAAATTTACTTAATTATCCATTAATCCACTATATTTTATATGAAAGAGTACACAATCCTTGTACTATACACATAAACGATGAACCAGAATACAATATATTTTGTAAACAACTTCTGGCTGTTACTGTTGGGTTAAGTGAGGTTTGGGTGAGTATATATGTATGCTACTGGATATGAATCTAAAATATGGTTGGAACAATTGATCATCAAATTTATATTTTAATTGTGAAAATCTAACAGTTGAATTCAAACTTTAATCCAGCTATTAGTTTCAATAACAGCATGGTGACAGGGGCATACATTTCACATGAAAGAGATATTGGTTGAAATGATCTTGTATATGATGTATTTGGAATCAGTAAGTGAAATTGTAGCTGTCAATCCAAAAAGATAAAAAAACTAAAACTGAATTTTTGTTTGTCATTAAAATCTGTAGACCACTGAAAGCACTGTGTGACCTTGTATTTGCAGGTTCAGATTGATTTCTGTGGCGATGCTGATGTCGTGGAGGTGGCTGGTAGCTTCAATGGCTGGAATGACCGAATAAAAATGGATCCTCAACCATCAGCTGGTGTTATAGATCTTGGTGGATCAAGGTGCTATTGCCAAATACTTCAGAGATACGATACTTGTATTTTGTAGTTTGTACTGAGACTTCAAATCTAATTGAAATTTCAACTAGTAACCATTAACTGAATACATATTTATTTTCCTTCAGTCTGTTCTTGTTGATTACATATTGCCTATTGATTATGTTGTTTACATGGCAATTAGAGTTTGGGCTGAAAGCATCATTTCATTAATTTGTTATCTGTTGCCCGCCTTCATAAAATAACATACGAAGATCATTTTAGTATATGAAGGATTTAGTCTGTCTTATTAATAATATTGATATCTGTTGTTCATTGTGATAATGTTTAGGAGATCCAGAATTTGGTCAACGGTGCTGTGGCTTTATCCTGGTGTATATGAGGTATGTGCATCTTTTACTAATGTTTATGCCATCGATTTCTGCAATATTCACTAACTGGATATAATAATAAAGTAATTCACTTTACTTCAACATATAGTTGCAGTGCTTTTAGGAAGATCATTTCTTTCCTTTACTTTCATGGATTATCTTATCTTGAAAACTCAAATATGTTATTGTGACATTTATCTTTCGTTAACTTTCATCATATTCTTTTTTTTTTTTTTTTTTTTACATTTGTCCTTATTATTGTATATTTGTCATTCTCAACCAGCCCCCTTATGTAATATGCCTTGTATATATATGGATAGCCTAAGCATTGTGAACATCTCAAACATAAAATTAAAACTAATTTATAATGTGAACTGGCCTATAAACATGAGTTTATATTTGTCATGAATCAACTATATTAAAAGTTTAAATTAAGTGAATGCACATGAATGATTTTATATTATATTTCTAACACGCCTAGGCCCACTTACTTTTTTTTTTTTAAATTCAACTTTTTATTAGAAGAATGGCAGCAGTAAGTTCAAAGTTTAGATCACTTGGTTAAAGAAGTTATAATATATGTCATGAACTAATTATACCAAAAGGTTGAACTGTTGAGTAAAGACACACAAATGGTTTTTATGTGATATTTCTCACAATATTGATCCAATCTAACACGACAAAATATCAACATATGTAAGCATGACATCTGATCGTTTTGTTTCTATCCAGCTGTTCCTTAACGAAGGGTGTTTCCTTGTAATGTGACCTCTTTTGTGGTAAAAATATGGAAAAATATATTGTAGACACATTGTTGATGAGATGAAACTGATATTGTGTTGGCAATCTTGACTTTCTTTGTGAATATATCTATCAGCTGAGTTGATAAATTCTAAACTCACCCTAAAGTTTAAGTGATAATTGAATTAATGAAAATTTACTTTATACACAACCTTATTTTAATTTTTCTCATTCTCTTTCTGTTCTTTTAATGTTTTTCTTTGATCTGGAGTAGTGGTTGGAATAGGTTTGATTGTGTATTACATATTTTTTTCTAGGGCATAAATACTTGAAAGATTTAATAATTTTACATGTTTGTTCTAGATAAAATTTGTTGTTGATGGCCACTGGAGAACAGATCCTCAACGGGAGTCAGTAACAAGGGGTCACGTATGTAACAACATTCTAATAGTAGATAGATGATCCGCTCTGGCTAAGATCACAATTGCTAGATGTATATAAAAAAAGGTGAGACGATAATTTCTATCTTCACTGTTCTTAATCATCAATTAAATGTTTGCCAGATTGCACTGAAAGTATCACAATCAAACTATGGGTTTTGATTCATAATTGATAGACGATGCATTTAAATCTTGACTTCTTAATCTTGTCTGGGTTTATTCACTCTCCTAGTTAACGTCAGCACATTCTTATAATTTTTTTGCACTTTGAATAATATTGAAGTTGTGTTTCACATTGGGAGAGTGACCTAATATTATTGTGGACTGTTGTAGGATAACATGAAAATGGAAGACAATCTTTTGCTGTGAATTTCTCGTATGACAGAAATATGGGCAAGAAGGGACACAAGTACTCTAGAATGAGCAGCATTTAGATCGAGTGTCGTTTAATACCATCCAGTGTGTAGATTTAGGTATGAGATTAATGTTGAGATCATAACATCACCAGGACTGTGCAGGGATTAGTTAGGAATTAGGAGAAATTAAACCATTAGACGATTGGCCAGTACTGAAGAGTTTTGATAGTTTAGACTTCTGTGTGATCTTTTGTAGCAATAATAAATCTGTCCAGTACATGGACTTGTGTTTGGTTTTAATGCAAATTTTACCGCCATTGATAATTGTACTATCTTTGTATTTGGGAATTTACTGGGCTGGGTACATATTTCATATTTACAATTACTTTACCTTCGGTTTTTAAGGGGGAATTCTAAACAGATTTCTTGTCATGTGAAACTGTTTTATCTTTTTTATAAATATGTAAAGAACCACCATTGTGTAATACATTTAGAGAGAGAGAGAGACACACATTCCAACATAAGAGGAAAAGGATCCTGTAAGACCCACATGGCCTAGTTTGATGTATTTGCTGGCTGGCACATAACTCAACTTCAGTCTAAATTTTCAATTTTACATTAATTTATTTGGTTTAAAATAGCTTTGTTCATGAGTTCAAGAGATAGACAAGAATAGTAAAGTCAATATCACATCTTAACCAAAAATTCTTAGCCATTGAGTTCGTGAGTCCTTTACACTTATATTGTCTTTAATTTACCAATTTTTATGTAATATAAGACTTCATTACTCACACTTTGAATTTTGTAACATTTCCCCCCTGTGAGCATGGAGTTGAGCCCTAACTTGACCATTCCTCAAGCGGAATCCTTGTTGAGTATTATCAGGCTACAAACTAATAATGGCATTTTATAAAATTCTTAGTCAATAACAATAATAAATCAGGTGCACATTGCACATTTTTCCTGCCATTTGCCCTTTAGATTAGCTTTGTCTCTTTGTTGTGAGGATGTATGATTGGCGTGCAATCTATGTTAAGGGTGAATTTGCTTGTGGTCACTGGTCAGTTCAAGGTACATGTAGGCCTAAACTGATAAATCTATTTTTGAAGATATCACAACAAATGAGGGGTCATAATAAGTTCGATTCTATTGTTTAGAGGGGAATATTTACTCTTAATTATTACACATCAATTATTTGGAAATTTCTTTTAAATTATTTTTATAAGAGAATATTAATTATTAATTACTAACAACATTTGTAGAAAAAAATTAAGGGCGGCGGCTACATACATTAGATAATAGGTCATGTATGTGTGTATGATAGTTTTTTTATCATTGGTACAATAATAAAACACTGAGTTGGCGTAGTGGTTCAATATTCATTGCGCTGACAGTAAATCATGAGTTTAGGCTCAGAAAATGAAGAAAGGTTGAAACCACGTGGAAAGGTTGCATTGAACACGATTTTTTTTTAAATAATGTAAAAAAATATTTTTTTTGTCAGAATGGGGCACATTTGAATTTTTTTATCAAAATGGGGTTGTTCCAGAATGAGACAAAATTTTAACGTGTTTCATATAAGACAAAGAATCAGAATCAGAATCCACACTCTGTGTGTGAGGGACTAAGGGGACGGGAGAGTAAACTGAACACGTTAAAATGATAACGTGTTTGAATGATGAATGATTATCACGTGTTTGAACACGTTAAAATCATAGCGTATTGTAACACGTTAAAATCTTAACGTGTTTCACCCCATTGGCTGCCTCGAAGGTAGCATCCTTCCCCACCCCTGCAATCTGCTCCTTCCCCACCCCCACCCACCATTTCCCACACATCCATTCCCCACGACCCCCCCATCCTCTAGCCCCTTTCTACCTATTTAAAACCCCACTCTACCCCACTCCTTCCCCACATTTCAGCATCCAACCCCTTCTCTCTCCCTACTAAACTCTCATTCTACCCCACTCCTTCCCCAAATTTCAGCCTATTAATATCACTTTTTCCTCACATATTTTTAGTTTATTATTATTTCACACTGCCACCCTCTTCTCAGCCTATTCCTTTCTAACATTATGGCGGGAGAAAATGTCATTAATCTAGGGCCACTGAATCCTTCACTTCTGATGAAACAATCTATTCACGTTTCCGAGCAGGTCTGGAGCGGGACTTATGAAGATAGAATATTAAGAGTCAGATGGGCCCGCGACGTGAAGCCCGTTCAAGGCCGAATCATGAGAAATGTTCCTGTTGAAATCACGGGCCACCTCAGGCGTGCTGGATTTTATCAGTGCGCGTTGGTGGGGGATATCATGACGGACTTTCATCTCCTATCTGCGTTAGTGGAGCGCTGGAGACCTGAAACACACACGTTTCATCTCCCTGTAGGCGAAGCCACTGTAACATTGGGAAATGTTGCAGTACAACTTGGGCTGAGGATTGATGGTCAGGCGGTTACTGGCCTGACACACGACGATTAGAAGGAGCTGATTTTGGAATTACTTGGAAAGCCCATGGGTGATGCGGACATCAAAGGGATCCGGTTGAAGCTGAGGTAGTTGAATAACAATTTTGTCGATGTAAACGAGCGCGAAGGTGCGGTTTGGTTGGAGCAGTTCGCTTGTGCGTACATATTGCGGATGATGGGAGGTTACCTCTTCTCGGATAATTTCGGCGCTGAGGTATCGTTGTGTTATTTGCTATTGCTACGAGACTTAGATACGGCCAGAACTTACAGTTGGGGTTCAACTGTTTTATCTCACCTCTACCATTCGCTATGTAAGGCGACAGACTACACCCACACAGATCTTATTGGATGCACGCTGCTTCTTCAGCTATGGGCACGGGTGAGGATTCCCAGTACAGACCCAAAAACTTTGCATGTAGGAGCACCTTTCGGTGGAAGGTACCAACGTATTTCCTTATATTACATACATGTAGGAGCACCTCTCTACATAGTTTTAATATTTAGAGATTCTGATTACGTTCCTTAATTCTAAAATTAACTAACAAGTGGATCCAAAGACCAAAGGTGGATACGTATCCCATTTGGTCTTACCAGAACAAGCTAGACGCCCTGACCAAGCACGACGTAAGTGGTTGTCCGTGAACTTATATTTGCAGTGATTATTATCAATCGATTCATTATAATAATTTTCAATTTACATGCAGTTCGTGTGGACCTATACTCTGAGGTCGTGGGTTTTCTTCCCCCGCAATGTGTGCAGGACCAACATTTGTTCAGGGCACTGGTACCGTTGATCCACTATAACCTTGTGGAGTGGCATCAATCCAACCGTGTGCTGATACAATTCGGGATGAGTCAACCTATTCCTTGTGAGCCTTTGCAAGATGATAGTCTGCATGATGTCTCAAGAAAGGGGAAGACACACCTGAACTGGAAAAACGATATGCGGGATTACATAGAGATGTGTGATGCTAGAGAGATCTTTGTTGTGCCACCCACCCCACTGATGGAGGGATCCGGGCCCAGCGATGAGTACATGATGTGGTACAGGCTGCACACGCGTCGCTGGATGATGTTGTCAATTGCTGCAAACACACTTCTGGTTAGTGAATTTTTACTAACTTACTGTTTCTACTTCTAAAATATTAATACTAACAATTCTTTAATCGATAATGTAAGATGAGAGGTTGCATCGGTTGTGGACCATGTCCGCACCTGGAAGGCGTCAGAGGCTGTCACTCGAAGATGTACATCAGGAGATGGCTGCCTGCCTCGCGATCACGAAGGAGATCAACCGGATACTTATTCCTTCTAGACCAACTCCAGAAGCGACCGTGGACGTGCCACAACCTACTCCAAATCTGAGGCCCAAGGTTAGGAAAAAGGAAGGCGTAGGCATTGCACGTAGGAGGAAGACTTTCGTTGCCTCTGATGTTACCTTTGATACTTCTATACAGCCAGGTTACGAGCAATATTTTTATCCAGATGGTTAGCGGGGAGACTCCCAGGCATATGTGCCATATTAGTATCCCTTCAATGAGGATACCCATCCTGAACAGTATGCCGGGGGTAGCAGTTTCACACAGCAAGGTGGGCCCTCTAGTTTCCATCAGTCAGGTGGTAGCTCCAGTTTCTACGACCCTCAGCCTGAGACCGGATAATAGAAACCTTCGCCGCACGGAGGATTTGACGGTTTTGAATTTCAGACGCAATCTACATCGTCCATTTTTCCAGACATGGTCACGCAGCAATCAAGCTACATGCCTGATTTTGCCACACTAGACATGCTGGCGGACGCGACTGATCCATTGACTCCACGTGCACCGGAAGTACCCCACTACTACAATACGACTCCCGTTTTGAATTTATGGTTGAAGTTACTAGCAATGTGCCGGATACAGTACACATGGTGAGCATTCGGTGGGTGCCATTCGGGAAACACAGCCATGACTGACTTGATACTTTTTGTTTGTCGGATATGAGGCATATACCTTGCCTCGCAGTCACGTGGAGGCGTATCAACTGCAAGAACCACGACCAAGCGCTCAATGTTTCTCCTTTGACTACAGCAAACGCAATAGGCAAGATATTACCGTTCCCATCTTGTGTAGTAGCAATGAGCAAGGTACCTCGATACTTCCCGTAAAGGATGGTACCATCAATTTGTATAATGGGCTTACAATAGTTTAAAGCGTCACAACGCTGCTTGAAGATCCAAAACACCCTGCTAAAGATCTGGTAATGAGGATCAACAACCCCATTTCGTTTGTACTGATGAGTCTCAACTTTGTAGAAGGATCCCGGTGAAAATGGCAACATATACTCCAACCATCGTGGATCGTAAGACTCCTCCCAGTCACCAAAAACCTTTATAAGTGCTTTTTGTTTGGCTTTCCACGCTTTGGTATATGACACTAATAGCCAAACATTCCGTTCACCCTCTCTTGAATAAGAGAAATGAAGATTGATGACTCTTCCTTGACCATACCTACGGAAAGATTACAACAAAATATTAGGATTTTTTTTAACAAATCTCACAGCAAAATATCAACAATGTCAAATAGGTTCTATACCAATTATGCATGAGCATATGAAGTCAGAATACACTTGCTATGGTCCTGACTATACATCTAGTTGACGCACGTGTGTTGTCCACCCTATTTCATTATCCCCCATTTTATAAATCTTTTAGACAAGATTGCCTTGATCCTCCATGGACAAGTGTGTTCCTCTGTGGAATTCGGGCATTTTACATAATAGACGGTTGGTTTGAATTCAACCACACGAAAAGACTGGTGAATCTTCATTGCATAGTGCTTCAAAGCATGTTGAACAGCTTCTTTGGAATCAAAGCGTAGACCAACGTACAACTCATCGCTAGCCTCTCAATTTCCAAGCACATCCAAGCAATCCCGCTCTGGTTCTTGATCTGGGTGTTCCCAATTAATATATGTATAATGGGGAGTATCATTCCAGAATGGGACCGTAGACCCATCTGAACATAAACATTTAAATTATCCACAACATAATATGTAAACAATAAGGCGTGGCGTGTAAGGATAAAAAATGTCACGTACCGTTTGTTCCTAGATGGATGTTGATCGGTACTTCCACATGGATTGGGGATGAAGGGGAAACCGGTGCCATCGGACCTTCCGTATTTGACGAGTCCTCAACAAGAAGTTGATCGGCATCACGCTCATCGTCATCTGCAGAGTGATAGGCGCCAAGATCGATATTAAAATTCGTGTTGTTGTCACCATCATCTGTCAAACGAACGGTGAGTGCTTGACTATCATGTTCTTCTCCACCATATGACTCATCATAGGGTAATGAATGTTCTATGTTCGTCAAATCGGGTAGGACATGTATGGATGAGCTACCAGCCTTATCGATCTCAACATACAATTCTAGCACTGTCATGAATGTCTGTTGCGAAAATGTGTCCACCATGATTCCCACATCTTCGGTGTCGCATACTTCAAGCCCAATGTATTGCCTTGGATTGCGTGAAGCCAAAAAGCGACAGGTGACGGAAGATTTAAGCTGGTTGCGTCCAAGCTTCAACTTGTTATGAAGTTTCTTCTTCAAGTTGTTCATGCTCAAGCCGTGTTTGAGTCGTGTGGTTCTCTTTTCACCTTCGAACATTTGCCCTTCACTGCCTTCGAATTTTCTACCATTGTAGTAGATCAGAGCAACAACTTCTGCCATCGATTAAGGTCCTCTAGAAACTAACACAGATATAAGAGAAGAAGTGAATGAAAGTGAAGAGAAGAAGTAAATGAAAGATTGTGTGTTCAAAGTGTGGAAAAACTCGAATAAATAGGTAGAGGGAGGGCTAGTGCGTTGGAGGCAGTCAATGAGGTGAAACACGTTAAGATTTTAACGTGTTACAACACGCTATGATTTTAACGTGTTCAAACACGTTATAATCATGCCTCATTCAAACACATTATCATTTTAACGTATTCAATCTGCTCCCTCGTCCCCTCAGTCCCTCACACACAAAGTGTGGATTTTGATTCTGATTCTCATTTTTTGTCGATGAAACACGTTAAAATTTTACCTCATTCCTAAATAACCACATTTTAACAAATATTTTTATATATTCTTAAAGGTACCCATTTCTGGCAAAACAAATATTTTCAAATATTTTTTTACATTATTTAAAAAAAAAAACTCCATTGAACACACTCCACTCTCGTACACAGGCGTGTCTCTTTCCTCACCTTTCCACTCTCTATATCTCTTATTCTTCCTTCGCCTTCTCCTCACCCCTTCACTTTACCAACCATAACAGAGCTTCTTCTTCTTCTGTGTATTGCTTTTCCCTCCCGCATTCTTCACTTCCGGAAATGGCGATGATGGCTATCTCTTCCGTCAGCGTCGGTCTCCGTCCTCTGTTTCCACCTTCGCCGTTTCACTCCCTCGCCGCAACATCAAAACCCCTCAGGTGCCTCGCGACGAAGCAGGAACACCTTCCCGAAACCCTAGAAGTTGAATCCAGAGAGAAAAGCGAAACCGTCTTACACTCTTTCTCCCCCTTCCCGTTGCTTTACGCCGCTGCTCTTCTACCCGGAGGTAGCTTCTTCACTTCAATCTTTGATTCGAAAACAACAACACGTTTTGATTTTTCACTATTTCTGATTAATTTGATCGAAAACAGGTGGTGCTGTGAGATCTGTGTTTGGGCCTATCGTTGAGATTGTGAAGACGTTGAATCTACCGGACTGGCTTGTGCATTGGGGTCACCCTGGCAACATGGTAAGCAACAGAAATAACTGATTCTGTTCTATATGCAGTTAAGGAAAGAAGGGGCATTGTTGTTGTTGTAATGTGAAGTGAATTTGAATTGGTGTCTTCTCTTGATTTTGCAGGCGGTTGTGCTCTTTGCAATGGGTGGCTATGGTACCTATCTGGGTTTCCGCATTCGTTACTCTGATGACGTGGTATGAGAAATATTCATTTACATCTCCTCATTCCGAGTTATGTTTCATAGACATTTTTTAGATGTAGACGAGAGAAAAGAAGAAAAGAGAAATAAGTAGAGAAGGTTATATATGATGGATATGATAAGAAGAGAGAGATAGAGAAAAAATGAAGGTGTCCATAGGTGTGTGCACCGTTTATATCTTTATTAATATTTTTGTCTCATTCCATATAATCCAAACATGATAAAAGTATTAAACTTTTTTTTTTAGAAATTAATCTTGGATCGAATTGTATTGTTTTTTGAATGAATTTGTAAAAAAAAAAAAAACTCAATCGAAGTTATGTGCGTAATGTAATTACTAGACCATTCATACTTGCATAAGTACTAAGTAGATTTGTATCAAGAAAAAATCATGTCAATTAGTTTTGTCCATGGTCTTACTTATTTGAAGTTATGTCTTATTATTTTGATGTTCTCTATAAGTTTATTAGTTTTAGATTATTATGGATTTTGTTCTTGTGTTTCGTGACTCCTTTGCTCCCTTTTATTCTACAACTTTTATTTTTTTTATTTTTTATATTTTAATAGGAGAAGCTATAATTAAGTTTAATAAAGCCACATCATAAATCAGAACAAATTTGTGACTTGAAATACTTGTTATAATTTGTGTTGTTTTTTTTAGTAGAGTTTAATATTGTCTCCTAAAAAACAAACTAAACTGAAATGCTGGTCCAATTGAAACCACAGGTAGTTATGTTGAATAAGATCGGATTTGGATACTGAACCAAACTGATTATATGCTTAAATAAGATAACGTTGATTCTCTTTACTATTCTAATTCAATCTGCAAACACCCTTATAATGACATATTTTATAACCTTTTTCTTGTAGGAGGAAAAGGCTAAGGCCAAGGACTTGCATCCCAAGCTTCTAGCTGGTATGTTTTTCTTCTTTGCCCTTGGAGCTACTGGTGGAGTAACATCTCTACTCACATCAGATAAACCCATATTTGAAAGGTAATCGGCACCTTTTTATGTTGTCTATCACCTTTTGAATTCCAACTCCGCAATCTGTGTCTTGTTTATTCATTTTCGATGCAAAAACAACAATCTTATGCAGTAGTTACTATCTTCTTACATTGTTTCACCTCGTTCTTTTGTTTACATGCAGTCCCCATGCTGTTACAGGCGCCATTGGCCTTGCTTTGTTGACAATACAAACTATATTGCCTACACTGTTTGAGGTAATGGGATTTTCCAGCGAGCTTTGTACTGATTTCCTTTTCTCCCCTTTTAAAATTTTCCTCTTACAGCAGAGCTTGCTAAGTTCCCCAAAATTCGGTTACTAGCTCATACCCATTTCCCACAACTTCACGCACGTAGTTAAAGAAATAATGAACACCGGCACTTGTTTATGAAATAGAAATGAATTGATTAATGACTAAATATTATGAGTGTCACTGTCTTGCACTTAAGAAAACTATCGACAAGGAACTAAACCAAAATAACATCTACAGTAAGAACCAGATATCTAAGAATTGTGTTAAAAGCTGTACATTCTGAATTCGTTTATTTCTCATTCCCCCTCGTCATTGAACTGGTTACCAATTTTCACCACTCGTTTTTAATCACTTGAATGGTATGCAGGGAAATCCTGGACTAAGGAGTGTTCATGGTATCTTGGGTAGTGGTATCATGACACTTTTTCTCATTCATGCTGCCCTTGGACTTCAATTAGGCCTCAGTACCTAATAACTGCTTCCATTGAACCTGCCTTGTTAATGTTGAGTTCATTATTTATTTTATGGTGTACATTCTTTCCTGCACGGCTTCCTAACTCCAATTGAGAACTTTGATTATCGGGATGCTATGCTCTCTTCTGTCATTTTGCTTTAAAAATAATTCAAATTGGTTGCTGATCCACTCTAATAGAGGAAAGCTGACTAATAATCATACAACAAGCTAGTAGTGTTTTTCACATTCAATGGTGGATTCAGGAGTGAGCAATTGAGATTTTAGTACAATAAATGTGCAATTATCTGACTGAATCTAAGATTCCTATTACAGTTTTTGAATTAATTGTAACTAGTTACTAAATGGCCAAACACAAACACTATGAGCAGATATACCAGAGATCAATTATATATTGTAGCTTTATTTGTTACAGAATGTGAGGCATATAACCTGGTTTGTAGTTGTTCTGTTGTAATTTATGCTGGCTATAAGAATCTATCATATGGTATGGTAATTAATAGCTTGGAAGGTAAATATGAAATACCACAATTGACAAAAAGTGTTCCAGTTGCATGAATTACCCGTTTTAGAACTCGAATCCCCAATCCCAGTAATTTGATATGCAACTCAGGGTAAGGGTTGTCCAGGAAGATCTTCAAACAAATGTAGCAATGCTGTTGGTGACTAATAACTTAGTCCACAGCAACTCTGGACCTGACCAAAAGGAGCCATAATTTTAGAAGATTATGGGGGCTAAAAACTCGGACCTGGCAAGACCATATCAGCATTAATGCGCTGTATACTCATTTTAATCCCCCTTCTAGATGGGAAAGAGAAATTTGTGCATTGCTTATGAGCACTACCTTTGATTAACTCAGTAAACTCCGGGTTTTGTGCTCTAAAATTTATTGTTAGCATGTTAGTCCATTAACAAAGTTTTCTTCCTATATTTGAGCCAAAAATTTATGATGTCATTACATTTGTTTTTATGACAAAATGGTACGTAAGAAAAACGTCAAAAATGAAATAAATTTTTTTGGTTACATAAGGAATAATAATAACAAAAAGCAAAGGAAATGAATTGCACAAGATTTCAATTACGCATTGGACACTCCGCATGAGACGTTTGTTTCACCAATGCATCCGCCACATCATTTCTATTCCGCGTAACATACGAGAACTAAACCTTCCAATCCTCAGCCAACATTTCCTGAATAGACGCAATAATGTCCCGTTGCCAATAAGTTTGAGTGTCTCTGTTCTGTCTCAGAAGCTCCACAATATCTTTACAATCCATATAGCAGACAATTTCTCGGAAACCCAAATCCCAGTCAAGCTTCAAACTAGTTCTCAGTGCCAGAAGCTCCGCATGAAAAGCACAACCAGCCCCACAAGAACAAGCAAACCTTGAAATCCATCGGTCAGTGGAGTCCCGCACTACACCACCACCACCCATCTGATTTGGCCCAGAAGCCCAACTTCCATTCGTATGAAGATGGATCCAATTCGGACCCTTGACAAACATGGATTCACGAGGATCCGACGTCATCTTCCCCCACCGCACAAACTCATTCGCCGTTATCAAAACCTGTCGTTAAACCAACTGAACAAGCCACAAATGTGGATCAAAAACCACACTATTCCGCCACCGTCAGATACACCAGAGAATGACAATCGCAAACGCCTACTGAGGTCCCTGAAGGAGGTGTCGAAACCAATCCTAGAAGGAATACACCGCAGGAGGGGTTGGCAGCAAGCTTCGAAAGTGGCTCCATATCAATTGAGAATCACGACACTCTCGCAATAGATGTTTGACATCCTCATCCTGCTCGCCACACCGAGGACAAGTCGCGGTCACACTCAGATGGTACTAGCGTCGCTTCAAATTTGTCGGGAGAGCGCTGCACCCTACCAGCCAAAGGAAAAAAATGAACCTTTTTCGGAGCCTAAGATGTCTAGATCGTCTTCCAGTCACGAGAGCTTGGCTGATCATTATGCTGAAGCATGTGGTATGCGGAGGCCGTCGAGTAAACTCCTGAACTGGTTTCTGACCACAGAATCTTGTCCTCTTCCTTAGAGTGCAGCGGTATACTGGCCCAAGCAATTTCACTAACAACCTCTGATGGAAAAGGTGTGTACAATGCAGTGAAGCTCCACACGCCATGAACCCAAAGATTAGAGACCTTAAGCTCCGTATCCGAGATATGCACATAAGAGACACGGTGACACAGACTCCCAGTTCCAAGCCAGTTAGAATACCAAAGCGAGGATTGCCCATCACCCAAACACGGTTGGAAACCTTGCCTGACCGCATCCTTGGCATTGATAATTCCTTTCCACACATAGGAGTCCTCATGATGATATTTCGCCGACAACACCGAGTCAGCTCCCACATATCTTTGTTTTAATACTTGAACCCAAAACATGTCAGTATCATACACGAGATTATTAACCAACTTCCCCAAGAGAGCAATGTTATTCTACCGAGAACTTCGAATGCCAAACCCCCTTTGTCTTTGGGTAAAACCACATCATGCCAAGGCACTAAATTCCAACTTCGAGTCGACCCTCCCTTGGACCAAATACAATTTCGAACTAGCTTGTCAATATGATCACAGACTGATTTAGGAAGCCACAAAGCTTGCATAGTATACACAGGCAACGAAGACATGACAGACTTGGCCAAAAATAACCTCCTCGCCTTATTCAAAAGCTTATGTTTCCAAGATTCCCGTCGAGTGTTCATCTTATCAATTATAAGAGCAAAAATATCCTGAGTTACACGGCCCTTGAGGAGGGGTATGCCAGATACCTACCAAGATTTGCTGCCCTACTAATCCCTCAAATGTCTGATAGTTCCTGCTATTTTTGTTGGCCAATGTTCAGTGAACAAAACATGCGAGACTTCTCTAAATTCACTTTCATTCCGGACGCTTGACAAAAATCAGAAAGCGTATTAGAGATAAGTTGCATTTTCTCCTTCGATGCATGGAAAAAAAGGAGGACATCATCAGCAAAGAACAAATGTGAAATACCAATACCTTCCTTGGTAACTCGAATAGGTTGCCATACATCTTCTTGGACAAGTTGCTGAATATGAATGACAAGACGTTCCATACAAAGCACAAACAAGTACGGGGACAAAGGATCACCTGGCCTTAACCCACGATGCGGAGCAAAGGAAGGTAGCTTAGAGCCATTCCAAAGGATTGAGATATTCGACCCCTGGACACCCCACATGATCAAATCCACAATGGAGGGAGGGAAGCAAAAATCATAAAGGGTTGCTTGTAGGAAATCCCAATTCACCCTATCATAAGCTTTCTCCAAGTCAATCTTCAAGGCAACTAACCCACCTTTCTTCTTATGAGTGTGAATCGTGTGCATCACCTCTTGAGAGCTAGAATGATGTTATATCTAGTCTCTCTCCCTGGAATGAAACTTACCTGAAGTGGTCCCACTAGCTCAGCAAGCAGCGGTCTGAACCTATTAACTAGCACATTTGTAATAACTTTCTACGCCACATTGCAAAGGCTGATCGGCTGTAAATCCTTCAGATGAACTGGGTCATCCACCTTGGGGATTAGCACAAGCAACGTGTCCAGTAAGGAACAGTCAGCTCTCCCATTCTGAAATGCCATAGAAACCATGTGATGGAGATCCGTACCCAAGATATGCTAGTATTGCTTATAGAAGAAAGCCCGAAAGCAAAATGAAATAAAATAGTAATAATAAAGGAAAAAATATTAATTATTTTATACATTTTAGGAATTGATTTAATATATTAGAATGTGTTTGTGTAATCAACTTTATTAAACAGGTATGTACCCAAAAAAAACTTTATTAAACAACTTAATTATTTTATTCATAAACTAATTTGAAAAATTTATTATAATAAATTCAAAATAGAATATTTGATAAATATAAACTCTTATTTATAAACAAATTTGAATAAGTTATGAATAATTCAAAATAGGTTATAGGTAGGTCTTTAGCTATTCATAGAAGCTCTTTCAAATACTTGTATAAACGTTTATGCTATAATATAAATTTAAATAAATTTTTCCAAACTATGTCTTAATATTTAACCATCCTTAACCTCGTGCGGTATACTTGGTGGCGCATACAGTGGGAGATATGAATATGATCTCCTCTAAGAGCAAGCACATGAATCAGTTGATGTTGACTATATTTAACCAATGGTTTCAAGTTAAAGACATTGGGTATGCAATTGTATTAGAGTGAGAGCTTTGCTTTCTATAAAATTGCACAAAGATACTTGTGGTTCTAGGTAAAATGTAATAAAATATGTAAGTCACTAATATAATTCTATATTGATATTTTGTTAGAGGAGAAGTTTATTTTAGTATTAACCACGTATTCCTATGGTTAATAGATGTAGACTAATTTGTTACCTCACTGTTAACACATTAAGCGGTAGGAAGTTGTTCAAAGAGTTTTTTTCATTCACTAGAGTTGATAATCGAACCTCCAACCACTTACTTAAGAGATAAAATACTAAACCACCACGACAACACACTATTATTAGAGCAGGAGTTTAATGGTTCATTTAATTTAAAATATAGGCTTAATAGCACTTTTGGTCCCTCACTTATCACGATTTGACATTTTTGGTCCCTAACAAAAAAAATTAGCAATTTTCGTCCCTAACATTTACAGAAAGTTGCACTTTTGGTTTTCCATCTATTTCTGTTAAAAATCTAACGGAATATTCCTTTAATATGCCTTTAATTAATTAAAAAATATAAAAATATAAAATTTAAAAATCAGAAACAATTTTTCTGCCCTAATCCCTCATCTTCATCTTCTTCTTCATTATCCTCAAAACCACCTCCTCACCTTCCCAAGCCTCTGAACCTATTCTACCTTCTATTGAACCTTTTTTTTTACAATTTTTTTTGTTTATTTGGGGTAGAATAACTGCAAATTATTGGTTTTCAGGGACTCTTGGTTGCTATCGTCTAGCATGTATATGCTTCTAACATGTTCCCCAATTTTGTTGGTTAGGTCCCTCGTAAGTACTGGGCATAATTTTATAATTTCAACTCTACTGGGCATGGGCATGGGCATGGCAGAGTCATCTTCCTTTCTTTATTTTCAAACTCTCTGCAGGAACTAGAAAATCATGGGGAGTGAGATGTGTTGATTTGGTCCCTCCTCTGTTTTGGTTGTGAATTAAGGATGTTATGGAGGATTATAGTTGATTGATTTTGGTCCCTTGCAGAGATGTGGATTATGGTTGAGTTATGTTGATGAATTTATGGGTTTGGTGAAGAACAAGGTGAACTTATGAGTTAATTTCTTGTTTGGATTTGAGTTTAATTTTTCTGTTGTTTCTGGGTTTGAGAGTCACAGTTTGCTGGGATTTTGAAGAATAAGGTGAAGATGATGAAAATGGTCTACTGTAAGATGATGAAGATTTTGATTTCGAAGAAGTTTTCCATTTTGCGTCCCCTGATTTCAATTTCAATTTTTTCTGGGTTTTTGGAGTTAAATGTTGAAAATAATGATGAAGATGGTTGAAGGTGATGAAGATTCTGGGTTTGATTTTTTTTAAACCCAGAAACTGTTAAATATTTGACAGAATTGGATGGAAAATTGAAACTGCAACAGTTTGTATTAGTTAGGGACCATTTAGGCTAATTTTTTTTGTTAGGGACCAAAAGTGCTATGTCGTGATAAGTGAGGGACCAAAAGTGCTATTAAGCCTAAAATATATTCCCTTCGTTCCTTAATAACTGTCACTTTAAGGTTTCGGCACATGAATTAAGAAATGATGTTAATGCTCTTGTTTTTAGTCAAATTATTTTCAAACTTCCTTATATACCTTTTATCTCTCTTATTAATTTTAACTTTTCAATTTTCCTATCACGTTAAACTAAGAGTATACTTGGTAAAACATAATTACCACTTTCTTCGAATTGTAAAAGTAACAAATAAATAGAAACAAAATAAGATGAAAATAGTGACGGTTATTAAAAACGGAGGGAGTATTAAATTAGCATCATCCAAAAAAATTAACACTTTCGTTAAGTGAGACCATTGGGGATTTGGATCATCTCATGAGATATGATAATGTTAAGTGAGATATTGTGTTTGTCTCTCTCAATAAATATTTAAAAATTCTCACATATTTAATACATATGAAGAGAGAAATAGACACAAAAACTCCACAGGACAGAACATAAAAGAGTTTCACATGAGAGGATCCTAATACGTTGGAAGTTAAGTTCGGCCTCCAACTTTAATGCGTGTATTGATATGACCTAAGGTGCATATTAGATTTGCATACTTTAATTTCAGAGTGAGGTTTTGAGTTTTTCTTATGAGCCAAGAAAAATGTAATTAAAGAGAGTAAAAGGGTACCCTAACTCAAATAGAGGACTGACCTGCCAAACACCAGTCCACAAAAGTGAGGGTTGAGTACAACGATTAATGAATCTATTCCTACATATAGATGAAAAATTACAATAAGGTAGCTATTGATGGCGTGTCATAAATAGAGTAATGTTAGAGGATGTCCAAAGAAAAAGAAGGATGGTGTGATAAGTTCGGCCTCCAACTTTAATGCGTGTATTGATATGACCTAAGGTGCATATTAGATTTGCATACTTTAATTTCAGAGTGAGGGTTGAGATTTTTTTTATGAGCCAAGAAAAATGTAATTAAAGAGAGTAAAATGGTACCCTAACTCAAATAGAGGACTGACCTGCCAAACACCAGTCCACAAAAGTGAGGGTTGAGTACAACGATTAATAAATCGTATTCCTACATATAGATGAAAAATTACAAGAAGGTAGCTGCTGATGGCGTGTCATAAATAGAGTAATGTTAGAGGATGGCCAAAGGAGGATGGTACAGTTTATTACAGTTTTACTGATACTCTTGTAAAAATTGCTAGATGAAAAGTCTTTGTGCTAAATTAGGATTTTAAAATTGTTGGGTCAGAAGTCATGAAGATGAGTAGAAAGCAAGCGATGAAAACGAAATGTCGCAAAAGGAAAGCTTGAAAAAGAAAAAAGTTGCGTAAATCAATCATGAGTCATAAATTAGAATACTACAAAGTTAAACTAGAGATGGAGCGAGTCATCCGTCTACGTTCTCTCTTTCTCTCTCTCTCTCCCTCCCAATACAATATATGTAGATAATAACACTGTCAATCTCATCTCTTCCTCTTCCTCTTCCATTTTGCATTCTTTTCATTCAGTCTCAGAGCAAAACAACAAATACACAAGGTACGTACACAATTCAGAATTCACAATGCCTGCTTCTGCTTCCTTATGATTCCTATTCTTCATCGCCATTCCATTCCACTCTGGTTATATATCATATTTGGATCAGTTTTTCTTTTTTCAGAATCAGTTGAATATGTTTTTTTTCTTTCTAGTTCTTGTTATTTCGACTCTTTTTGCAATGCGAAACAGTTTCCATTGTCAATTTGGAACTGATGATCTATGTTATATACTTTTACTGGATCTCGGGGATCGATCGGAAATGTCAACAGCTTCCCAAGCACATTAATTAACAAAAGAAATTCGACAAACCAAAAAATCTTGCCACTTTTCCTATACAAAATTTGCACAAAAATCCAATGACTAAAATACTCAAATGTATTTTGTTACGAGAAATCATGCCACGTTGTTCTTGTGTTTCTTCTAGTATTAAACTAACAATTTTTCTTTGTTTAACAACAGAGATGGAAACCTTCCTGTTCACCTCAGAATCTGTAAACGAAGGCCACCCAGACAAGATCTGCGACCAGGTTTCCGACGCCATCCTTGACGCGTGCTTGGAGCAGGACCCGGAGAGCAAGGTAGCCTGCGAGACCTGCACAAAAACCAACATGGTCATGGTCTTCGGCGAGATCACGACCAAGGCAAAGGTGAACTATGAGAAGATAGTCCGAGATACGTGCAGGGGAATCGGTTTTACCTCAGCAGAGGTCGGTCTCGACGCGGACAAATGCAACGTCCTCGTCAACATCGAGCAGCAGAGCCCTGACATCGCACAAGGAGTTCACGGCCACTTGACCAAGAAGCCAGAGGAAATTGGAGCTGGTGATCAAGGCCACATGTTTGGCTATGCCACGGATGAAACTGCTGAACTCATGCCACTCACTCATGTTCTTGCTACCAAGCTCGGTGCGAAGCTCACTGAGGTTAGGAAGAACAAGGTGTGTCCCTGGTTGAGGCCTGATGGGAAGACACAAGTGACTGTTGAGTATAGGAATGATAATGGAGCCATGATCCCTATTCGTGTGCACACGGTTCTTATCTCAACTCAGCATGATGAAACTGTCACTAATGATCAGATTGCCAAGGACTTGAAAGAGCATGTCATAAAACCTGTGATCCCTGCTGAATACCTTGATGACAAGACCATCTTCCACCTTAACCCTTCAGGTACATATCTAGGTGATATAGAACAACAACTATTCACAAACCACTATACGGTACATATACCTCATGACACTCTTTTTTTTATCTCTATTTTTTTCTTCCAAACACATCACATCATATATTATACTTATTACTTATCTCTCATTTCTTCCTATCTCTCTCTAGTGGTCTGCACCTTTTACGTATGCACCAATTTTTATTCGATATAGAAATTTGGGATTAGCACCCAAGAGAATTTTTTTATTGATAAAGTAGTATTTAAAAATTGTTGTATGTTGAGGGGTGGCAGTGCGGGTCACCTCATTCCGTCCCATTTTCAATCCATCTAAAGAGGGTCGAGTTGAGTTGACATGTTAGAGAATATGAGTTATAAATCCAAACCCACATTGTCTCTGACTCACCCCGCTCTGCTTGGTGGTTAAAGCGGGTTGGCTCGGCGGGTCAAACCCACAGTGTCACCCCTAACTCCTTTCTTAATTAGACATTCTGAATTTTGCTCACTGAGTTAATTTTCGCCCTAGATTCATTTTTTCTGGTTTCGTCCTTGTTCAGGGAGGTTTGTGATTGGTGGACCCCATGGAGATGCAGGGCTAACTGGCCGCAAGATCATCATTGATACCTATGGAGGGTGGGGTGCTCATGGTGGAGGTGCCTTCTCAGGCAAGGACCCGACCAAGGTTGACAGAAGTGGTGCATACATTGTTAGGCAGGCTGCAAAAAGTGTGGTGGCTTCAGGGCTTGCACGCCGGTGCATTGTGCAGGTTTCTTATGCAATTGGGGTGCCAGAGCCACTGTCTGTGTTTGTGGATACCTACAAAACAGGGAAGATTCCAGACAATGATATTTTGAGTCTGATTAAGGAGAATTTTGATTTCAGGCCTGGAATGATTTCCATTAATCTTGACCTCCAAAGAGGAGGAAACTTCAGGTACCAGAAGACTGCTGCTTATGGCCATTTTGGACGAGATGATCCTGATTTCACATGGGAGACAGTGAAGATGCTCAAGCCCAAGGCTTGATTGAGTTTTCAGCCATGGTGGTTTTGGAGGTGGTTATCACAGTAACCATCTTTCTGATTTTTGGGTTTAAAAACATAGTAATAAAAGGAGCATCACTGAGTACATACCTTAAGATATGTTTTTCAGCTTGGATGAGAAGTGAGAGAAGATATGTGCACAATAGGAGCATGCGGCATTAGCTACTTCTTTCATTTTTGGTTTTACTTCTATAACTTTCTTTACTGTTACCATTCTTTTCCCCAGCTTTCTGCTATTGATTATTTTGCAACCAATCTTGTGTGGTTGGTGTAAATGTCATTTGTTTGATTCTTTTATATTCACCATTCATCTTTACTTTGTTATATTGTTTGCCATAGCAAAGACCTTGGCAATTATTTCCAACTCCTACTGGTCATAGTTTCTAATGGAAAGGGGCAACATTTATATTTTAATTATGACATTCACAGAATCAAAATATTTGAATTATTTTTAACATGGTAAATATGGAAAAGCATTTAATGCTTCACGAACTTTCTAAAATCAGAAAAACTTACAAACTGGCTTATAAATAGTAACAGGAGAATGTATAGTCTTTTCCTAAAATTTATAACTTTTAAGTTGGACTGTGTCACCCTAAAAAAAAAAGTTGAACTGTGTCTAAATTTTCTGACCTCTCTTCTGAATTTTTCACCTTCTGCAACTTCATTGCTGTAAAAACCCCTTTTGATCACGATTATTCTTCTTGAAATGTGAAACGTTGTCTGATTATCCTTCTCGACTCTGTTTCAAAGTTGGAGATACAACGTCCAATACCCACTGGACACTCGAAGATCCTGAATTTTCTCAGAAAATTCCAAAATGTCAATATCCATTTTATTTTGGATAAACCTTCACACAGCAAGATCGCAGGGCATCCGTATCTCTTCCTTTTGTTATTTTGTCATACTTTCATGAGAACTTAATTAAGCCAACAATAACCCCATTTGGTCAAAGCAAGAAGTTTTCACCTGAAACCTTTCTCGACTCAATAGCATGTCTATATCAACTTAATTTTTTTATCAGAATATATTTCTGGCACCAGAACTCACAGAAGATTCTTCCTAAAATTGATTATTTTTAGAATCAGTTGTAGAAGAATCGCTAACATGCTATGAGTCTACATCAAACACCATTTTTGATGCATTGATGACATGTCCGCTTGATTTTACTCCCATATTGATGTCCCTGAGCATCAGCTCAGTGGCTTTGGCTTCTGGGTGAGACTTGTCACCAGCCAGAAACTTATGAAGACCTCCATTCATTTCTACATAGCTCCAACCAGGAGGCTTCTGGATGACGACATTATCGATTGCATTTCTCACACTCGTAGCTTCGTCATGCTGATGTATGTCAGCTAGCATATTAGATAGCATAACATAATGGGCTCCGTGATTATGTTCCACCGCAAGCAGCTCTTGGCAGGCAAGTTTAGCCAATTCCACATCTCCATGTACCTTGCAAGCACTTAACAATGCTCTCCATATGACAGCATTGGCCTTGAATGGCATATTCTGAATTAAATGATAAGCTTCACTCAGAAGACCACCCCTTCCAAGAAGGTCAACCATACAGCCATAATGCTCCATTTTAGGATTGACGCCATAGACAGTCAACATAGATTCAAACAGCTTCTTACCCTCATCAACTAAACCACTATGACCACAAGCACATAGAAGTGCTACAAATGTAACCCCATCCGGTACTAATCCTAATAACCTCATTTCTTCAAATAAAGTCATAGCATATTCACCAAGGCCATGATGAGCAAGACCAGAGATAATAGAATTATAAAGAATAGTACTTTTTTCACCCTTACTTGTTTTACAGAATACATCCAAAGCAGTGTCTATGCCTCCACACTTAGCATACATATCAACAACAGCAGAAGTGAATCCCCCACTTTGACCACCGCGCCAGTTCTCAGTAGCATATTTAAGGTGAATCCTTCTTCCCAACTCAAGGGCGCCCAATCGTGCACACGCCGAAAGAGCAGCAACGACAGCAACCTCATCTGGTTTCGTCCCCAAACCCTCCAACTGCTCAAACAATTCCAATGCTTCCTGGAAATATCCAGCATGAGAGTAACCACTAATCATGGCTGTCCAAGAAACCACATCTCTTTCACCCATTTGGTCAAACAATCTTCTAGCAACCTCAACATCTCCGCACGACGCATACGCGCTCACCAAAGAAGTCCAAGCTGCAACAACACTCTTCTCACTTCTAACCCCACTCACAACAACTCTCTCCGCCATCCCCAAACACCCACATTTGGCATACATATCGACGAGGGCATTCACCAACAGAGCATTGTCGCCTAAACAACCCAATTCCCTGTAAACCAAGCCATGCACCTGCCTCCCAATCCCCTGATCCTCCAACGACGAGCAAGCAGACAACAAAGCAACAAGGGTATACTCATCAGGCTGAATACCAAACCCCCTCATGTCCCCAAAAACTTTCAGAGAACAACCAGCACGACCCACACGCACAAACCCATTAATCATCGTGTTATAGGAAACACAATCTCTAACAGGCATTTGCTCAAACACCTTATATGCATTGTGAGCATCCCTGAAAACGCAATAGAAGTGCGTGAGAGCGTTGGCGACAAAGACATGGGAGTGAAACCGAGATTTGGCGAGGTGGCAATGAAGCTGAAGACCAAGATGGGGGGTTTGTGCGTTAGCGCAGGACTTGAGGAGGAAAGGGAAGGTGAAGGAATCAGGGGAGGGAGCAGAGGAAGAAGAGAGCATTGACTTGTAGAGAGAGAAGGCGTGCTGAGGGGAGAGAGAGTGGGCTTTGATGAGGGCGTTCCAGAGGAAGAGGTCAGGGTTGGTGACGGCGGAGAAGAGGAGGCGAGAGTGGTGCAAGGCGCGGTGGTCGGCGAAGAAGGAGATGAGTGCGGTGGAGAGGAAGAGATCGTTGTGGAGACCTGTTACGAGCATGTGGGCATGGATTTGGAGGGCTTGTTGAATGGTGGTTCTGCATGATGCTAACAATGCTTTTACACGATCGTACCTTGCTGCTGATGATGCCAATGGATGCATGGTTCCTCATCGACATCGTATCACACCACTAGTTCATGCTTGCTTGGCTTGTGAACCGGAAGGGGATCTATGTCCCTCTGTTCCCACTAAAAAGATTGGTATAACAACAAGTAGTGTTAAAGGTAAATTTTCTTCTTCTTTTATTTCCTACTTTTTAAGGTAAAAAACCACCACAACTAGGGATTTGAGTGGTACTGGTATATGTCATGATTCATACCTACATGATTCAATTTTCACTTATTTCTCTTCTTTTTCACTCTTTTATTTTTTTGGAAATGGAGGATCAACCAAATTTCGTGAATCTTATGGGATGACGAGAAATACATATGTGCAAGATTACATAATTTTTAAGGTTAAATATGCTTTTTGTTCGCGACATATAGGGGTGACTCTGTATCGAACCTTTGATATTTTTTTTATTTGAAATAAGAACTCATGACGTCATAACACATATATGTCTTATTATTTATCGAGTCACTTGCTCATGTGGTAATCCTTGTGAGATGTAGGTTGTCCACATGAACTTTTTCAAGTTTTGGTCCCTCAAGATTTCTTTTGCGAGATTTGGTCATTGTCTCTTTTCCCCACCTCCATGAACCTCCCCCCCCCTCTCTCTCCACCATACCAACCACCCCCTAGCGTCCTCCTCCATACCTCATTTGTCAATTTTCAAGTTTTGGTCCCTCAAGATTTCTTTTGCGAGATTTGGTCATTGTCTCTTTTCCCCACCTCCATGAACCTCCCCCCCTCTCTCTCCACCATACCAACCACCCCCTAGCGTCCTCCTCCATACCTCATTTGTCAATTAATTCTGGATATCACAAAACCTCTCACCCATTGCAACTTAGACCACACAGAAAAGAAGAAGGTGAATGTAGAGAGGGGACAGAGGTAGTGAAGTCATCGGGCACAGGAGATTGGTCATTGGTCTTAGAATCTAATGACACCACCTTTGTGGTGTGCCTATGGTGTAGAACAAACTCATTAATGTCATTCCCAACCAAAATCAAAACCTCCAAACCTGCAACACTACAATGAATTTGGAACCTCCCCATTAATCATATTAAACCCTAGATTAAGAACCCTCAACTTCCTCAAACCACTGAACAAAGGTGAAACCTTTTCGAGCGGTGATGCAGATGATGGGGCTGCAGCGTTGTGGGCTCGCAATGGTGTTGGTCGGTGGCCAGTGTCCAAGCTTCATGGTAGGGGGACAAGTTTGTGGTTTGACAACAAAGGGTATGATGAAGGGTTTCGAGTCAGGGATGGCTTCGAGGCTTCATTAGCGGAGGTGGCAGGGAACGCCTGGTGGAGTACATATTTCAACACGACGCGAGTAAGTTTGGAGTACAATATTACTTTGCAAGTGTTTTTTTTTTTTCTCATTTCACCCCTCTATCTTTACTTGTTGGTTCCATCCCTGCTTCACTTTTCCCTATTTTTATTAGAAGGCTTAATAGTACTTTTGGTCCCTCACCTTTCACGATTTTGCACTTCTGGCCCCTCTTAGAATTTATTTGTAAAAAACGTCCCTCACTTAAACAAACAACGACAGTTTTAGTCCCTTATCACTATTCCGTTAAAAAACTAACGTTTTTTAGATTTTCCATTTAATATTTAATGGTTTTTGAAGAAAAAAAATAACAAAAAATAATCCCTCTGATTCTTGATCTTCTTCCTCTTCCTCTTCATCATCTTCAAAACTAAACCCAGAAAAATTCAAAAAATTCATCAACCGAAGCCACTTCCACCTCCTCCTTCCCCCCAAATCATCATTTTCCTTCTCCCTTCAAACCGAATCAGCCAACCCATGACCTTCCCCTGCATCAAACATAACCAAACCCCCCAAATGATCAACACCCCGAATTCTTAAACCAGAAACAAAGCAGCCACAAAACAAAGGAATAAACAACATTTGCCATCATCATCTTCTTTCTCCATCAAGCCAGGATTCATAGCCCACAAGCCCTACAACCAAGATAGAACCCCTATTTCAGCTTTCAATCTTCTTTTCCTCCTCATCCACCATCGATTCTCCTTCAACAGAAATCGATCTCGTCTAAATCATCCACCACTCTCTCAAAACCCCCATTGGTTTTGGGCCACCATCTCTGAACCTCAGCCTCAATTAGAAAATTACAGCAAAACAAATAAAATCGGTATCTCTCCATCTTCTTCTTCAAGCTTCAAGTCATGGCTAGGATTTCTCCTTCTTCGGGCGGGGGATGCGGAGGGCTCGGGAGCTGGGCTCTGGGATCCTCCAGCTGCAGCTAATGACAATGACAACTATAACTCCGACTGCAACTGGATTGGATTATCGCCATAGAAAAAGCCAAGTCCTGGAGTCGTATCCATGAAGCCACCAACCTCATAATTGTAGTAGCGAGGTGCCATTGTGCTCCTGGAGTAAGTGGAACAGATGAGTCTGCCGACATGTATGGAGTGGAAAAATCAGGGATGTAATCCGATTGCTGCGTGACCACAACTGGGAATACGGACGGTGTAGACCGAGTTTAGAAGTCTAAACCGTCAAAGAAATTGGGGCTACCCTACTGTTGGAAACTGCAACCCCCGACATGCTGCTCAGTGAAGGGGTACTGATATGGTACATATGCTTGGGTGTCTCCCCGCTGACCATCTGGATAGAAATACTGCTTGTACGATGGCTGTATAGAAGTATCAAAAGTAACATCAGGGGCAACGACAGTCTTTCATCTACGCCCAATGCCTGCACCTTCCTTTTTCCCAACTTTGGGCCTTAGATTTGGGGTCGGTTGGGGCATTTGCAAGGTCGGCTCAGGAGATGGTCTGGACGGAACAAGTATTCAGTTGAGCTCTGAATTGATCGCAAGCCATGTACCCATCTCCTGATGAACATCTTCGAGCGAGAGATCGTGACGGTTTCCAGGTATTCTGCCCCGTTATTTGACCGTAGATACTTGATTTTTCTCCCTGTCTGATTTTCCACCTCAGCCTTCCACAATCTGAACTTCTTCAAAACTTCAGATTTGTGCTTCATGAAAATCACCCAAACTTTTCGAGAAAAATCATCAATAAATGTAACAAAGTACCTGGAACCTCCAATGGAAGCCTCCCTAGTAGGCCTCCACACATATGAATGAACATAATCAATGATTCCCTTTGTTTCATGCTTCCCAGTCTTCAAACGAACACGACACTTTTTGCCTAACACGCAATACTTGCACAAGTCCATCTTGCAGCTTCGAACACCCTTTAAAAGATCCCTCTTATGAAGTGCCATCATCCCCTTCTCACTGAGATGACCCAAATGCATGTTCCAGAGCCTCATTGTCAATTTTAATTGATGCAACATCACCTACAACGGTGCTCCCCAACAAGCGGGTAAATATTCCCTACAGTACGCTTTGCAGTCATCACTGTCAATGCACATTTGCAAACTTTCAGGGTATCTTTACCTCCATCAGAACGGAAAGAGTAACCATTCTCCTATAGAGTACTCAAAGAAATCAGATTCTTCCTCAAATCTGGAATATACCTCACGTTACCCAAGGTACGCGAGCCACCATGATCCATAGCAATTTTGATATGTCCGATGTCGGTGATATCACATGTTTTGTCATCACCTAAGTAGACAAATCGAAAAATTCCCGTCTTGAACGAACTGAACCACTCCCGATGCGACGTGATATGGTAAGAACATCTAGAATCAAGAATCTAGACATTTGTGCATTTGCTAACACATACATTACAAGAAGGGAATGCGTGTGCAGACTTCATGAAAAAATATGGAGCTCACCAAGATCCAGCTTTAGTTTTTGTCCAAGATGTCATAAACACCTTGTTTGAGATGGTGTAGTTTTTCTTTGCTTTAATTAGTTTTGCTTTTCTTTAATTTTGAGGCTTTGCCCCCGATCTAGCATAGAAAAAAAAGGCCCATGAGAATCTGTATTTGATGGTGTTTGCATATCAATAAGTTAGCCTCGACCTAAATAAAAAACACTACTTTCCATTAAAGCCTATGCTAACTAGTATAAATTAGAGTCGGTCTATACGACTATCATATTGGAAGTAAACTAACATCAGCTATAGTATCAAATATGTTCATCGGCTAAACTGACGCTAAAGATAGTGTGAGCTAAAGAGACTAAGCCGGTGCGAGTAACAATGTTGACGCTAAATAGACTTTAGCGTTGGCTTTTGCTTCAATAACCAACACAAATCCATATTTTTCTTGTAATGTATGGGATGCGTCTTGGGCCCAACAAGGCGGTCGTAAAAACTATTGTAATTATGCTGTCATAGTGTGATCTATCACACTAATTACAATCAATCATGTTGGGGAGATAGGGGGAGCCTATAATCCCATAAAATAAGACACTAAGAGAAGCCGACACCACACTTTACCTAAAACCTTAAGGCATTGGGTTTATGAGTCACATCTCTTACAAAGTCTTCATCTCACCCATACTTAATCAATGTGAGACTTCAACTCACACTTAAATTCTCAATAAAGCCTACGTAATTTAAAATATATATCTACTGAATTATTCAAAGAGCTTCTTAAATAATTTGTGAACCGGATTTATGCAGGTTGCTTAGCTTCAAAGTGTCACTATAAAGAGCCAAATGAGTTCGGGAAGAAGATTTTGCTATAAATCAAGTCTTTTCATTATGTTACGCAAAAGCTTTCAAGTTTCAATATTGTGTTCATGCACAAAAGAACTTTGCCCCACTAGTTAGAAACAACGAGGTAATTCTTAACGCAACAGTCATAATCATTATCATCACATAACTTGGGAGGGGACAAAATCAAGTCTAAGGTGGAATAGATTTCTTTATATAAAGGGAAATGTGAAAGACAACCCACATCGATCGTTAGATTAGTTTCTCAAACTCACCTGGATTTGGTTTGGGTTCCACAAGTTTCTCTTAAATAATAATTTAGGTTCGAGTACTGTTCTGAAAAACTATACTTGCAAGAGCTACTGCCGACTCAAACACATTGTTTCCCGTAATTGATAAGTCTATATTCTCAATAAAAAGAAACATGAATAAAAATGGGAAATGCAACATAATAATTGGAATCATAATCTCAGGTCTAGTTGTTTAACACATGTTGAGGATTAGGTTAGAGTGAAAATGATTTTCCCTTAACGTCCTTGTCCTCTTATAGCTTCCTTTTATCTCCCATTTTGGGTTGCTAGCCGCTTTGGTATTATTGTATTACTCCCTCCGTTCCTAATTAACTGTCACTTTAAGGTTTTGTACATATATTAAGGAATTGTATTAATGTTCTTGTTTTTATTAAAGTTACTACCTAACTTCCTAATATACCCTTTATCTTTCTTCTTAATTTAGACTTTTTAATTTCCTATCACCATTAATTAAAGGGTATAATTGGTAAAACATAATTAATACTCCCTTGAACTTTGTAAAGTGACAGTTAATTAGGAACAGAAAATGGATAAAATTAGTGACACTTAATTAGGAACGGAGGGAGTATTCAATACATATTAAGTGTATTAATAATTGATTTAATTAATTACACTTTGGGGTTACGAGTACTACTTTTTGCTAGTATTATGGCTCTAGACTCATGGGCTCCCACTTAGTTAACCGGCTGCTTCTCTATGATTGGGCTATATCGGGTGGTAACTTGGAAGCGTGATGGGTAAGCTCTTGCTTCCGACCGAGTTATTACAGGTGGTAGCTCGGAAGGCACACAACCCTTGAACTCCAAGTTCAAGCATGTGGCTTATTAGGTTTTAAGATAAACTCCTCCTCTGAATCCGATAATCACGGGTGGTAACTCGGAGGTTCAAATCTAATTGAGGATTTGATACGAAGAAATTAACAAATTCCTTCAACCAAAGCAAGAACAGTAGCAGCTACACTAAGAAAGAAGATAAAAAACTTTAGATTAATTTTCTGGTGCCTCTACCATTTAGGTTTTTGCCATATATAGGCTAGTACAAGCTAAAATGGGCCTGGGCCCTAACACTACCAGTCCAGTACATTAATTGAAATTGACAGAAAATAACAAGAAATAAAGCTAATACGTATTAATTAATACTAAAGGACCATCAACTAAGCACCATCCTTTATCCAGCCTCTATAGCTACCAAGTCTTCTACCAGGATTATGAGTTGATTTTACGAATTCTTTGATTCTTTCTATGGACAAGTCCTATGATACACTAGAGTAGCCAATCCAAGGCAATTATGTAATGAGCTTTGTCATTTGTGTCGGTTAAGGAAAGGTGTCCCTACTTCCATCCCCATCATGCCCTTCAAGAAAAACTCCTCCATCTCCCTTCATCTATGTGACCGACAGAATAGTGCATGTGTTTCCCTTTTCCAATCGTGTGAATTTGTCTACAAATATGGGTCAATAAAAGAAGCTCTTGCAAGCTGTATTTGAGCACACAACAAGTTCCCCATATCACACGAGAAAAATATTTTATATAAAAAAGTAAGAATAAATTATGAATGTTAGATCTAATCATGAATGGTCAAGTATATAATGCACCTACTCCTATTTATTAACCTTGAAATTGATTTCGACTAATTGATCCCAAGTATAACATTTGATGTGTGTTGTCCATGCACCAAGTGTGGTCGATTTCAATCTATATAAGTTCTTTTTCTTGATTAATCAAAATCTTAAGATCATGAGCCATCCATTTAAAGGGTTATTTTATTCTACGAGTCAATTAACCAAGCGTGTGCCCCTTCACATCAATTAAACCTTTAGGGACCACCATTGTATTGTTCCTGACCCACTTCGTTCATCAAGTTTCCATAGCTTCAACCGCACCATTACTCACTTTAGATTCATCAGTATTGACTATATCAGAATCTGGCCCACATTTCTTTTCACTGTAACTTGTTGTTTGCTGAATTATTTACTCAATTATTTATTTTTAGGAAAAGGATTTCTAAACCCAAGACACTCTCATATTCAATTGAGCTATAAGTTTTTAGTGGTCTAAATTCGATAGTAATGTGTAAAGTTATGAAAACACTTAAGCAAAATTAAATTCTCAAACTTAATTTTTACAGATTTTAATTACTGATATGTGTTTTTGTGACAATGCACATAATTGATACTCCAAAACCGTCATAAAATATGTATATCCATTTGAATGATGTCTATATGGTGCAATCCTTATTATACTTCATGTGCAGTTATGCTGAGAAGCCACAAAAAATTGGGTTAACCCTGCAATTGCTTTAAGAGCTCAGACGCATTTTTAGGAAAGGGTTGTGTTAGTTGAGCACCAAATTTCATATACTACTTACACTTTCCCATTTATATATATATATATATATATATATATATATATATATACTTTATTAATAAGAAAGTAAGTGATATTACAATTATGTAACAAAAATGTCTGATCTGTGTAAATAATATAGTATCAGACTGCAGAGCCATGCAACCTCAACCCATGTGTAAATTGTAAAGAGTAACATCAAGACCCCAACCACAAAATGCGTAGATCAACTGACACATGGTTATTTTAACTTAAACAGAGATTTCGTGTTTGAGCCTCTGTAAATATAACTACATTACGTACTTGGTAAAAAAAGTTTTATCGCCCATTACTTAGCTGAACAATATTGCCTGAGTGGAAGATACCTCTGTGGTTTTAAAAAAACACATTTAAGACCCCCCATCTACCCTCTTCTGCATGCCATTGTCTTTACTATGCTCTCCTACCAAGTTAAAAGGCTTTCTGTCATTAATAGTAAGAAAGAAAGTAGTTGCATTGGGAAAAAGAGAATGACATGATTTAAGTAACCCTCCAAACTGTAATTGAATATAATCCAACACTTTAAGACCATCCCTTTTGTCTACAATGATCTATAATTAATCACTATTTCTATGCTTAAACTTCTAATCCTTCCTCAATTCTCCAATGAGTTTCAAAATCAATTCTCTGTGTAGGGACCCACTGATTTTCTTATTTATATCAAACTTTACTGCCACACTCTTCTTCCACATCAAACTTATTTTCTTGGATCAGTCCCTCTCTTTCTTTCACTCTCACACACACCCTGCATTTATACCCAGCAGTAGTATCATAATTCAGCTTTCAACTCACCTAACTTTCTTCATTCATGGCTCTGATATTTCTCTTTGCTATTTTACTCTTTATGATGGCTCCTTCAAGCAATGCCTATTGGCCACCTTCACCTGGCTACTGGCCTAGTTCTAAATTCAGGTCCATGAGCTTTAACAAAGGTTATAGAAACCTCTGGGGCCCTTCACACCAAAGACTAGATCAAAATGCATTAACAATTTGGCTTGACAGAACCTCAGGTTTGAATCTGATCTGATTAGTTTCAATTCACTTTAAATTCTTCATCTATACATAATACATCATTGAAATGTAACATAGCTTTTTGTTTTTCCTGGTTAATTAACAGGAAGTGGCTTCAAGTCGGTTCGTCCATTTCGGTCCGGGTACTTTGGTGCTTCTATTAAGCTCCATCCTGGCTATACTGCAGGAGTTATAACATCTTTTTATGTAAGATATGATCAAGTGATTTTGATAAAAGAAAAGTTTGAATGATGGAAGCTTATACATTCACATTTGGTGCCTAATGATTTGATTAATTGCAGCTTTCTAACAATGAAGCACATCCAGGTTTCCATGATGAAGTGGACATTGAGTTTCTAGGGACTACATTTGGAAAGCCTTATACTTTGCAGACCAATGTTTATATAAGAGGGAGTGGTGATGGGAAAATTATAGGCAGAGAGATGAAGTTCCACCTCTGGTTTGATCCTACCAAAGATTTTCATCACTATGCTATACTGTGGAGTCCTAATGAAATAATGTCAGTCATTTAAAATTTTCACAGTATATTTGACTTTGTGTGTGTTTGAATTGGGTGAAATAATGTCAGGCACTTAAAATTCTCACTGTATATTTTTGACTTTGTGTGTGCTTGAATTGGTTCGACTGTTCTGGTGTGTGTTTGGATCAATGTTTGTCACAGTTAATTTTGAAAAAATTAATTATGATAAAAACAAGTTATAAGTGAAATGATTTATTTTTAGATATATATATGAAAAGATAATTTTTGTGATGTCCAACGCAGAAGCTACTATCTTTAACTTCTGCTCTAAAACTAATTCTCCAAAATGGCTCTGAAACTTGAATTGTGAACTTGAAACCAAACATACTGCTAGAGTGTAAACTTTGGAGAGACAGGATAGGCAACATTTAATGTTCTGATTGAGCAGATAAAAGAGAAGATAAAAAGAATCAAGAGTGTAAATTTGGGCTCCATGTAAGTGGCATTGATTTGATTGGTTCTTAGGAAAAGGTTCTACAGTTTAGGCACAACTGACAGATATTTTGGAAGATGAAAAGGGGAGAATTTCGTTTTCTCTGAAATTAAGGAGAAAAGCAAAAGAGATGACAAATATTTGACAGTGTTAATCATATAAAATCAAGATCACATGAATAGCACAGAAAATGTGAGAATAGAAGTGCAGGGTAAAGGAAAAAAAGTTTGGTCACTCCAAACAAATGAAAAGTAACATTAATTTAGTGATATACTTGTTTTTTATAACACATGAGTTATTATAGCAAAGAGATTGTTGGTTCAAGTAGTACATGCTTGATTTTTTTAAGTAATGTTTCGAGTTTATGTCTCTTGTATGAGAAATAAACACCTGTTAGGAGAGTTAGCTCCACAAGAATGTGAATGTCCAGGATCAAATACGATTGTTTCGCGTGGAAGATAACACTTAGATGAAAAAATACCACTTAAGTTATTATAAAATTAGTTTCACAATAACATTATACAATTGTAGCCAAATATGAAGTATTTTATTAATTGGTTTGTATATTTAATTACTTTTGCTGACATCATTATTAAACAATGTTTTAGATTCCTTGTGGATGATGTACCCATAAGGAGGTACCCTAGAAAGAGTGCTGCAACATTCCCACTAAGGCCTATGTGGGTTTATGGTTCTATATGGGATGCATCATCATGGGCAACAGAAGATGGAAAGTACAAAGCTGATTACAGATACCAACCTTTTGTTGCAAGGTACACCAACTTCAAAGCTAGTGGTTGCACAGCCTATGCTTCTCATTGGTGCCATCCAGTCTCAGCCTCACCCTATAGGTCTGGTGGGTTGACCACACAACAACACTGGGCAATGAGATGGGTGCAGAGATACCACATGGTTTATAACTACTGCCAAGATTCCAAAAGAGATCACAGTTTAACACCAGAGTGTTGGAAGTCACGAAATTCCTAAATTCATGCCGTCTAAGCCGTTCGATTAAGATTTGACGGCTCAAATTTGAAACCGTTCGATGTCATTGAAATATATGAGTCGGCAGATCTTGGTCAAACTGCGTGAATATAGGATTGTCCTGATCGAAGGAAACTGAAATCCTGAGGAGTTAAAAGTTAGAAAAGAAGTGAATCAATAAAATGGGATGGTTTGTGTCCCCAAATACTTTGTTAGTGTGATTTGTTATGTTGTTACCTTTCAGAATGTTTTGCTTTTTTTTCTATGGGCCCTTCTGGATTGACAGCAACCTTGATGCAATTGTAAGGATTGAGTGTACAAGGGTCCTCCTAGACACAAGAAAATGGGAGCATTATGTGGTTTTTTTACTGTTTATGTTATATTTCTCTTTTGGCTTAGAACAAGGCAAAAAGAAAAACATGGGGAGAGAGAAGAATAACATCAGTGTTGAGTGAAAGGCCAAGAAGTACTGGATCAGAGTGAATGATGGGATTTTATTTGAGTGCGAATATTGAAAGCACACTCTTTATTTTGTAATGTTATTGTCATTTTTTATAATGATGAAAATGATTTTTCTCTTTTGTGTTAACTGTTAAATTAAATGTGTTCACATTCATTTTCATTTCTTTTTCAGATAACTTGTTTTGGAAAGAAACCAACAGAGGGAAATGTCATTTTTTATGAGAGGAATTAAAAGTGTCCGTAGTTCTGGAACTTGCAGTCACCATATTTTCCATCACGGGAAATGCATGTCATGATTTGCTTGAAACTAAAATAAATAAATAAATAAAAAAACAGAAAAAAGACTTCAGCAGATAATAAAGATTTATGGTATATTTTCCAATCAAATACTTTTTTACCAACTTTATGTGGTCTTATGAGAAGCCAAGTCTTATAATTAGCTCCTTTAAAATAATTTAAGTGGTATTATATATGTTTATGTGAAATCAGTATTCACAATCCGACCTTAGCTCAGTTGGTAGAGCGGAGGACTGTAGTGGGCTTCCAGCAGATGATCCTTAGGTCGCTGGTTCGAATCCGGCAGGTCGGAATTTTTTGTATAAATCTAGTATTTAAGGATTTTGAAAAAAAAAAAAAAAACCTAATTTTAGTTCATGTATCATTTATCAATTTAGTCATTAAAAAAAATTATGAACTAAATCATTCATTATTACACTGAAATTTGAATTTTTGTGATCGTGGCTAAAGATTGTAATAAGAATTATATAAATCCTTGAAAACTTGAACTAGTTTCCATACAATTTGGTATAAAATATCCAAAAACATTCCCGAAAAAGTATGAATGAGAATGTTGTATTTCCGTATTTGATAGAATTTTGTAAAAATATTCTCAGGCATAATTTATTCCTAAAAATGTGTTTTACACAAACTTTGTCATTTTTCTATTCCCAAGATAAAAGATGAGTATCTTATATTCCTATGAAAATGAAAGTTACATTTAAAAATAACTTCTCACTTCTTTTTTTAATTTTTGAATTAAATAAAATTTAAAAATATTCCCAGAATATAAATACCTACCGAACACATTTTTACAATTTATGCAGGAGTAAATTATGCTAGGAATATAGTATTCCCGGGAATATAATTTTATACCTTCTACTGTTTGTTATAAGTTTTACAAAAAAAAAAAAAATACTCCCAAGAATGATGTTTCCCATTAACCATATTACTAGCAAAGTTATTCCCAGGTAAAATGAAAAATATGTTTGGTTTGTATATATCATTTCCTAGGTTTCTTTTTGAAAATTATTTAATTAAAATATAAAAATAGAAAACATGTAGTGGGAGGAAGAGTTAGTGGGAAATAACTTCCATTCCCATGGGAATGTAAGATTCTCCCTCTTTGAGATGGGAATAAAATTTATAAAATCATGTGTAACTTACATGCCCAATAACCCATAAGAATCTTGATGGAGCTCTGAATGACCACAACTTGCCGAATACCTTGTCTTCAGGTTCTGCTACTTCCCTTACCAACATCACATAAGTCAATTTCACATAATAACACCATCTTGTTCTTTAATCCACAACCATCAATCTAACCTACCCTCCAACAGGTGAGATTATACCTAGTCATCTTCTAAGCTCCTCCACCATGCTCTCCTCCATCCCCCTCAACTCTCTACGCCATCTAAGCTGCCAACTCCAAGCCCCATCACTCCAACTACCCATCTCCTTTATAGTGTTGTTTTGCTGGATGGAAAGATTATATAATCTTCCAAAGTTCTCCCTCCAAGCCAGTCCTCCTTCCAGAATAATACTTTGGTACCCTAACCTAGCCTTCTACCCAAGCCTTCTTGGAACAAACTACCAGCCAACTCCCTAAAGCACATATTAGATATCTTTCGACCAATTAGAAGCATTTGTAGGAACATCTTCCCGATATTTAACACTCAGTATTCTACAACACACGCTTTCCTTTTCATGTTACATTCTCGATCTCTACTTTCCAAGAAGTTCTTTGTTGAAACTTCCCCATTCCTTCACTCATAAGCCATCCTCCGCCTTTGGTCTACAAATCTTGTCTCGGGTAACCCGCGCAATTGTTTTTAACCCTCTACTCCTCCCCATAAGAAATTCCTCATTACTTTCCTGCACTTTTTAGATGATCCTTGCAGGCATCTTGAACAATGAGAAAATAAAGAGGGAGAGTAGATAGAATACTTTCAATTAATCATATACTACCTCCAAAAGATGGGAATTTTTGCTCGAACTTGACAATTTCTGGTGCAATTTTTGGATAATAGGATTCCAAAAATATAGGCGCCTCAGATTTGCTCCCACTGGGATCTCCAAGCACACAAATGGCACTTTCATAACCCTGCAACACAACAAGGAAGCGATTTTTCTGATTGTAAGAGTGAAGGAATGGGGAAGGGTATTCTCCACTAAAATGCCCGCTATCTCTCTCTTAGAGATATTAACCTTCAGACCTGGGACTAGTTCAAAGAGTAAGAGAATACCCTTCAGGAGCACTATGCTTTGCAAGGATGCTTCCCCAACAAATAATGTATCATCCGCAAACTATAGTAACGTCACTTCAACTGGATTTTTTGTCCCTACTTTGAATGTTGAAAATTTATTAAGTGATACTGCCCTCTTAACTAACCCATTTAGCTCTTCGACAACAACAAGGAAAAGGAAGGGAGCTAGCTGATCTCCTTGTCTAATGCCCTTAGAAATTTTAAATTCCTCTGTAGTACTACCATTAATTAACACAGAAATCGTTGAATATTCCAAACAACCTTTGACCAAACAAATCCATTTTTCACTAAAATTCATCCTCCTGGCATATACATAAGGAAACTCCACTTGACTGGGTCATAAGCCTTCTTGTAAGACCCTGAATTCTGTTCAAGGGTATTTATGGTATTTCCTTTATTATTAATTAAATAAATATTATTGGATGCTATTATTAATATCAATGTGATGTTTGGTCTTTAGTTATTTAACTAAGGTGAAAGGAAAATATTTTTTCTTATTTTGGTGATGCTATGAGAAAATTGCTATATTTCCTAGGGGAAATATTTATTGTTTTATTTGTATGATATTACGTGAAACATAAGAAGGAGAAAAAAATAATAATATTGGTATATTATTGTTATGAGGGGCCCGAAATTTATTAATAAATAGGGAGAAAATAATTTTTATTTTATTAAATTAAATGGGATAATTCTGAGGAATATTCCATAGAACCTTCTAATTACCGTATTTAATTAAAATTAAATAGAAATCATAAATTAAGGTTAAACGAACCTATAAGCTTTATTCAAGGGCGTATTGGATTTTACTAATTGCTGGAGAGGACGGTTCAGGTTTTTCGACGCCTGGTTCTTTACTATAAATAGAGGCCCTTCGCTCTTGGAAAGTTCATTTACCAGTGAGCAGAAAATCATTCGTCTCACTTTAGAGAGAAACTCGAGTCCTCCCTCACATTGAAAGAATTCTCTTTTCGTTTTTCAGTTGTTAGAGTTGCTCATAGCCTTCTTCCCTTTCTCTCTCAAGTTTCAAACCCCTCTCTCTCTCTTTGTTGGTGGAATTTTCTTCTTTCTCCTTGTGTTTGAGGTTGATGAATTCTTTCTCTATGTTTAATCTTTAGTTTCATATAGTGATCATACCAGAAGCATCAAGATTATAAGGGTTGGGGTTAAGGGTTTGTTTTCTTATGAAATTTGATGTTTTTATTGTTTTTGTTCATCATGGTTCTTCGTAAAATATCTCATGATGATGGAATAAGTTATGGGTTTGATCTAAAAAGTTGAAAAATATCTTTCCCCATGTGTTGTTGGCTGCGGCACATAGTGCAGTTTTAGGGTTTTTAGTTGCTTTTTCTCTTAATGATTTTATGATAGAGATTTTGAAATTAAATGGTTGTTATATTATTTGGTTGATAATTATCTATTTTAGGAACTTTAAATTTTAATTCAAACCTGAAAAATAATCAGTTATTGTGTTTAAGATATGATTAGATTTAGTTTCAATTTGGAGTATTATTAATTAAAATAAATTTAGTTGTTGGAAAAAAAATAGATAATGGCTAAAACATATATATACTATGCAATATCATATGGTTAGGATTTATATTTTTGAATTATTAGATATTTTGTCTGTTTTTAATTTTGAATACTTACTAGAAATGCATGCGGTTAGGATTTTATTTAGAAATATAAATAAATAAATATATATATATATATACATATATATCACATGCGAAATTTTTATTGATTTGATGAGTAGAATTTCAAATTTGAATCTTGAGAAGATATTGCGTTAATACTTAAAATTAATTTTGAGATTAAGTTGTTTTTGGTAGTTAGAAAATTGATATATATATATATATATATATATATATATATATATATATATATATATATATAAATACCTAGAGGGTTACTTCAAGACACTTACAACATGTGAGAATAAATCTCAAAGAGCGATACTGCAATGGAGAAACATAAGCATTTTCAAAATCAGCATGCATACTCAAGCAAATAAGCTAATACATCCAGTGAAGACCATGATGTAAAACCCCTAAGGACCGTACAAAAGCCTGTAAAAAATCCCAAATTGACAGAGAGACCAATTTACTTATGAGAGGAGAAGCTTTTATCTTAACTTTTAAACAATATTCCTATTTTAACAACGAATCCGGATCTACTAGAGTTGCAAACTGAACGACTATCAGGGAAGCCCAAGTCGTGGCTTTAGTGGCATAAATGGAGGATAATCTCACATCTTTTATAATAAGGAGAGAATAGGAAAGTTTATGTAGATTCCAAAAAAGCAACAACAAAAGTTGAGCGGAGCGATGGAGGCAGTAGAGACAGGGTGAAAACAGTGCAAATGACAGTGGGAGCGGTAACCATGCAATGTCCAACGGTGGGGAGGGGTGGGAGACCTTGGCTGAAGCAGTTGTCTAAGCTTGTAGGTGGTGGTTAGCGCCTATTGACATGGACCATGGAGCAAAGGTTGAGGAGAGGAACGTAAGGAACTCCACAATCGACCAAACCCCACTTCATCTCCAATTCAAAACAAACCAAAGCACTCCATTTTCAACCCAATGCTCCGATAGAGAGAGGCAATTGGAATGATGGCCTCAGGCTTGAGTTGCGGTAGTGCTCATGATAACGAAGACATGCGAGGTGGTGGTCGTTGTTGGGTTTTTGGGCTCCCATCTTATATGGAGAAAAGACCCAAATATGTCAAGCCCACTAGTCTCCCTTAAAAAACTGGAGAGGGTCAGTTTAAGGTAAGAGAGTAAGCTGATTTTGATAGGAGAGACAAGAGAAAAGTGAGAGAGAAGATAAGAGGAACTATTTTCGCACATACTCAGAGCAGCCACCGTAGATATGTTGTTGTGCCTTCGTTCACCGTTGGATCGGGCTGAAATTTAGACACTAGGTTTGTGACATCTAGTTCTTCAATATGAAAGGTTGGATCGGTGAGAAGTTGTTTGAGATGGGAGAAATCAGGCTCGAACAACAGCGGTGTTTTATGGTTTTTTTTGTTTTCTTTGTTCTCTATTTCATACTTGTTACCTTGGTTCTTTGGCTGATTATTGAGCATGATTTGTGCTATGATTTGGGACTTTCTTGTACACTTATTTTGATCATAGTGGAGCTTGATTAACTGGCTTGGTCATGTGGTTTTTACTTCTCACACTAAGAAGATTTTCCACGTTAAAATCTTGGTGCCCCTTTGTTTGTGTGATTTTTAGTTGCTGTGTTAATTTGTTATTGCTCCTCATAGATTCTTGCAAGTTGGGGAAATTATAATTCGCTGCATATTGCTCTGTTTGAGTTGTTATTGTGTTGATTTTACCATCAACCGCGTTGCCTTAACATTGGATCTGGAGCAAGGCTCTACTTGGTAGATGGAGGCGACGAAGGCGGCCAAACTAGAGGCTAGAGTGGAGGGGGGCGGAGGATAGTGGTGGCCAAGGAAAGATGAGAGAATGTGAACAAAAACAGGAGGAAAACCCACTTACTTGGGTAACAGATCTACCGAAGGAGGAGGAGAAACCACTTATTATGGGGAGAAAGTATCTACCAAGAGCTTCCCTAGAGGAGGAGGAACCTCAAAGGGAGAAACAATGCTCTCTAATTTACTTGCTTTCTAACCCAGACGGAGCGTGATTAATTATTTTATTATGTATTTTTTCTGTGGACTTTTAGCAAGAAAAAAAAAAAAAGCTTGCGAGTCCATAGGCCATGCCGAATATAATCAAGGGAAGTACTTTTTGAACACCTTGTTTGTTTTATTATTTACCTCACTCTCAAACTCTCAAATTTGTCTTCATAAAAAAAAAAAAAAAACTCTCAAATTTGTGTTTTTGACTTATTATTTCTTTCAAAAAACAAAAAGAGTTTTTATATTTTATTTAAAGAGAATGGGTGTGTAAATAATAAAAAAAGATGTGCAAAAACGTCTTGCTTTGTCTCTAACCTTCTGGCTCCGGCATTTGATCTGCTTTCCCTGCTAGCTACGCTACGCTACGCAACTGAATCAACCAACAACTTCTCGGTTTTCTTGTCAACTGTTCAACCCAACATGGTATTTGCTATGATTTCCCCGTTCAATTCCACTTCTGCGACCAATTTCATGTTTTAATTTTTCAATTCAACGAAATTGAATGTTTATAGGTTTGCATAGCTTGTTTGTTGCCCCTCTTCCTGGTCCCGATCATCAACATCCTCCCTCTTCTCTTCGATTTTCTTATGGTAAGTTCAATTCCCTCGTTATGTTTGTTTTCTTACCCAACAACAGCATCCCACACCACTAATGATTTTAATTTTATCCATAACTAATCTAAGGTTTTCTTGTTCCAATGAAATTATCGATCTCTAATTTTTCAAAATGCCTCATTTAGGGTTTTTCATAAAGTTCCTTTTCGGAATTTAATGTAAATTAGCATATGTTGGGTAGCTATGATGAAAAAGTGCACAAGTGAAGAGACAAGTTATCTAGTACTGTTACGAATTTTTATGTATGGTTTCACCATTTTGCTAACTATTTCAGCAATTAAGGATCAAAATGAGGCATTTTATAATTTAGTGACTAAAATCTAACATTGAGAATTTTACTGAGACTGAAAAGATACTTTACCATAAATCTAATCTGTAGATACAAGGAATGTCTATGTTTCAATGATTGTTGAATGTTCATCAGCATGTTCTATTTTCTGATTCCAGGCAAAAATATATCGGGTCTTTGGCTGGGAGTACAGGAAACCGGAGAGGGCTCCCCCAGCATGTCCATACAAACCATCCAACAGTGTTAGTAAAGTAAGTGAATGCCCAGTGTTATTTTTTCTTATACAATTAGCTTCTGTTTAATTCACCTGTGTTTCAACTCCTTGTTATTAAAACTATGGTGAAATGGGAACCCTGATTCTTTTTATTAAAACAAAGGCCGCATTTGGTAGATAATTTTAAAATTAAATTTAGATAGAACAGAACACATATGTTCTATTTTATGTTTAGTGGATATTAAAAGTAGAACAACATAGGGACACAGTGGTACATTTTGATTCCGCTTGAAAGACTGGAAACAAAGCTAATAGAACAGAACAACCTGTTCTCTTTTTTTCTGTCTGCACGTCTAACTCTTTATTAGAGTTACTTTATGATTTTGTTTTCTACTTTTACTAATAATTACAAAAAATATCATATTTTTTTACTTTGCTTTTTGTCCTAAAATGTTTTTACACCAATTCGTGAAAAACAAAAAAAAAACCAAATTCATCCTTGAGAAGCCATTAATACATCCTTGATCCGGACTTCTAGTCAAATTTCTTTCCACCCCTACCATCAGAGCTTGGTCAAATAACAAATTAACTATAGCAGAGACTTTATTAGTGCTCACTTAGGTGGTTTGAATGAAAAATTCCTTTGTTTTCTAGTAGTATGGAATAATCCATGGTTCTGGTCAGTATGAACTACAAACCTTCTTCCTAGCAAGTAAGGTCGCCACTTCTGGATAGCGAGGACAATTGCCATGAGCTCTCTTTCATAGACAGATTTGTTTTGGCTCCTCTTCGACAAAACCTTGCTCATGTAAGCTACTGACCTCTCCTCCTGCATTAACACAGCCCCTATCCCTTTTCCTGAGGCATCCGTTTCTAGCACAAACAGTTTGTCAAAATTGGGAGCTACCAACACGGGAATTGATGTCATGGCTACCTTCAATTGTTCAAATGCCTCATCTGCTGCCTGGTTCCACTTGAACCCATCTTTCTTTAGTAATTCAGTGAGGGGTGATGCAATCTTACTGTAATTCTGGATGAATTTCCGGTAGTACCTCGTGAGCCCCAAGAATCCCCTGAGCCCCTTCATATCCTTAGGTGCTGGCCAGTAAACCATTTCCTTAATATTGTTTGGGTCTGTAGCTACCCCTTGTCCCGAGATAATATGTCCTAGGTACTCTAGTTGTCTCTTGCCAAATGAACACTTTTTTTGATTGGCATACAAATCATTCTCTTGCAAAGTGAGAACTATCTGCCTTAGGTGTCCTTTATGGCTCTCCTCATCCTCACTATAGACTAAGATGTCATCGAAAAACACCAAAGCAAACTTTCTGAGATAGGGTCTTAGTACCTGATTCATTGATGACTGAAAGGTAGAGGGTGCATTTGTCAACCCAAACGGCATGACAAGGTATTCATAATGTCCCTCATAAGTTCAAAATGCTGTCTTGGGAATGTCTTGTTCTCTCATTCGGATTTGGTGATACCCCGACTTGAGATCAATTTTAGAAAATATGTGTGTTGTTCCTAGCTCATCCAAGAGCTCTCAATCACTGGGATGGGGAACTTGTCTGGGCTTGTCAACTTGTTTAGAGCCCTGTATTCAACACAGAATCGCCAACCCCCATCTTTCTTTTTTGACTAGGATCACTGGGCTGCTATAGGGGCTTGTATTGGGTCTGATTATCTCTGTGTCGAGCATGTGTCTGACCAGTTTCCCCAACTCATTTTTCTAATAATATGGGTACCTATAGGGTCTAATATTAGGGATGGTTGCACCATCTTTTAGTATTATAGCATGATCATGTTGCCTCCTAGGGGGTAGGCCCTGTGGTTCCCTGAAAACTTGTGGAAATTCAGCTACAATGGCTTCTATTGCTTCATTACAATCAGGTTCTGCCACTGTGCCTTCTTGCTGGTTTTGATATGACAGATAGTAACCCTCTCCCTCATTATGCAGTGCCTTAACCATGGTTTTCCAAGATGCTTGGGTCCGGCAAAGTGAGGGGTCTCCTCTCAGAATCTTCTTATGAGTTTCATTAGTCCATTGAATAGTTAGGTTTTTGAAATTGGCTTCGATGCTACCCAAACTGACTAACCAGTCCATCCCTAACACCATGTCGGTTCCCCCAAGTTCCAGCAAAATGAAATGTTGGACTATGCTCATCCCTTGCACATGTACTTGGAGATTCTTACAAATTCCCTTGTTCCTCTCCTTAGCACCATTTCCCACTTCCACCACAAACTCAGGGGTCTCAGTCACTTCTAACCCCAATTCCTCCACCAATTTATGGGAAATGAAGTTGCTTGTAGCCCCACTGTCAATTAGAATCAAAACTGACCGTTCTTCCTTCTTTGCAGCCAACTTCTCAAGCCCTTCTTTACTCCGGAGTGACAATTGCAGAGTTTTGCCTTCCATGAGGAGTTCTTCTGATTCTGCCTCATAAAAGGGGTCTTCTTCATCTTCTTCCCCTTCTTCTGCTTCCATGAGGACAAACTGGTAGTGTCTCATTTTACAGACATGCTCTCTGTCCCACTTTTCCCCACACTTGAAACACAGGCCCTTCCTACTCCTTTCTTGTAGCTCAGCTTGGGAGAGTCTCCTTCCCCCTGTCCCCTTCTTCTCCTGTTGTCTGGTATCCCTTGATTTTAGTTCTACACCTATTTTCTTTTCTGGGTTACCCAAGCCAGGGTTGGAGTTGCGCCATCTATTACCTTCCCCCCAAGGTGGATTTCTTCCACTAGCTCCACCTTTCTCCTTCCATCCCCGCTTGTCCTCATCCCCTGCCTGTCCTCTCATGGCTGAGTTTTTCTCCTCCAATAACAGAGCCTTGTCCATTAATTCAGTGAGGTCCTCTGAGTTGTACAACTTCAGCTCCGCGCGGATCTCCTCCTTGAGCCCATTGAGGAATATCCCCTTTAACATACCTCTGTCGGTGTTTCTCAAGGGCGCCGCCACCAACTTGAATCGCTCTCGGTATTCCATTACACTCCTCGTTTGCTTGACACTCAGCATAGGCCCATACAGGTTCTGGACTAGACCCGGTTGGAATCTCCGAATCAAAGCTTCCTTGAAGGGTTCCCACGCTCTTACCGGAGCTCACTCCTCCCACCACCGGAACCAATTCAATGTGCGATCCTCCATCGCAATCACCACCATCTCGTCCTCTGCTACTCTGTTTAATCGAAAGAATCGCTCAACCCGGATGATCTAGCCGTGAGCATCTTCATAGTTAAACAGGGGAAGATCCACTTTTCTTCCGGTGCGGTTCTGCAACTTGGGTGCCGTACCATCTTGTCACCGAGACCCATGATGAGAACTTCGGGTCGTGGATGACGTTCGGGTCCCAGAGCGGTGACGGTGCTTCAGGGTCTGGGATCGACCCCTGGTTCTGCGTCGCTCTCTGGAAAGCAACAACTGTCGGAGCTCGTCGAGCTGTTCCTGCAACCCAGACCTCATCTCAATGATAGATCGCTCCACGTTCTCAACTCTGGACTCCATTTGCGAGCGGGTGGCTACCATTCAAAGCTCTCTAGACAGGGAGCTCTGATATCAAATGGTAGGATCCAAAGATTTAAGAGAAGAAGAAAGTGAACAGAAGCACTATTGTATTGCAATATTATGGAGACTGAGGAATCCCCAGATCCAGATCAAGAAATTACAGAGAAAAGCAGAGAAAATGCAGAAAAAAGATACAAGGCAATCAGAGGTTGCCTCACCCTCCCAATCCCAACTGAATATCAGCCTACCTATTCTCTCTCCAATCCTAGTATTATATTATTCCCTTGGCAGTGATTCTCTCTCACAGAACCTGCCAACTCAGCAGTTAGTTACCACTGGTGACAGTGGTAGTGGAATTCTTCCCATTCCCCAATCTACCCCTTCTCACATAAACATTAGAAAACCTCCTAGCCTTGTTAATACTTTGGTGCGTATCACTAATATTCAAACACAGCCATTACCTGAGATGTTGACTGAGGATTAGGAATTGTTGGTCTTCCCTGAAACTGTGTTGGATGTCCGTGAATCTGTTTCAGGTGATATAGAGGTGTTGGTACGGTGGTGGAATCTTCCATCCTGTGGGAACAGCTGGGAGTCAGCAACCTGGATTAAAGACGCTTTTCCAGGTTTTCACCTTGAGGACAAGGTGAAACTTTAAGGTGGGGTATTGATGCACCCACCCATTGTGAAGATGTACGGAAGTTGGGGTAGGAAGGCAGCAGGGGATTACAACCCTGTACCTTCACGGGTAGTTAATAATGGTTAGTAATTAGTATAGTTAGAAGTGTGACTGAATTGGTTTGTGACAGCTGGCATTAGCAGTTGTAATTGACTAACTAGTTGCAGGGAACTATTCAGGTAGTATAAGATTGAAAAGGGAAAGGGAAATGAGTTAGAGAATTAGTTGTGAGTAATCAAGGAGAGCCTGGAACTCTCAAACTTCTAGACAATCTTGTATTCATCTTTCTTTCTCAGTTCTTCCTCAAATTGGGGAAATTCTGAGAGATTTCAATCAAGATCTACATTCACCTAACCTCGTTCTTATCACCTCTTAGGTTTAGAGTAATTCTTGCATGAGCATAGTTTCTATACACAACCGATCGAAAGTCCAAGATAATATTAAAATAACTTCATTACAAGTGTTGATTTCTTATCATTATTTTATAATGCATCCTAAACTCTTGATTGTTTGTACCTATAGAGACTGTACTCATGTAAACTTGCTCCTAAAGAACATCGACCATCCCATGTTCAACAATATTTCGTTGTAACACAATACAAAGCTTTGCACTGTACTCATGACAACTATGTGGCTTTTGTAGATCTTTATGAACATTGTGGGTGACTAATGATTTCAAAACATGACTATTCATGAGAGTATAAAGAAGATTCGGAGATTTGAGGTTTTATTAGATTAATTAAAAGCACATTACAGATCCAATGATGCCTTCTTGCATTGTTTATCAATATCCATTTCGTTACAGTTCAAGTTGCTTTAAGTTAGTTCACATTTCATGTCTATAGCACAATATAAATCAAATAGGATATGATGTGATCCATACTTGAAATTTCGAACAGTTTTTCATAAGTGTCAGGCTGTATCAAACAGAGCATAAGAGTTAATCCTTTCAGTATCTCTTTATAGAAGTCTTTATTCGGGACAATGTTGTGGAATAGCATTTGAGAAAAATAGTATTTTGTATTCTGCAATCTGGCTCATTTTCTTTAATTTGCTTTTTTAGTTGCATATATGATAATTTAGTACTAATTTACATGAGAGGAGTTAATGTTGCTACTACATCACAGATAATGCTTGATCTGGTTCCAAACATTATGACCCTAATAATATTGAAGTTACCCAACCTTTAAAAAAAAGGAAAAATTTATTCTTTTGCTGGTCACTTTTCTGAAAGGTGTGATTTAGAAACTGAATTCTGTGAACTTTCAATTTCGATGCCTTTGCCCTTCACTATTCTTTGCCTATTCCTAGTGAAAGTGATGGCTCAGATTCAAAAAAGTGTAACATTGTCTAAAATTTGGAAAAGACGAAAACCTAGTCCTAATAAGTGAATAGTAATTGATGTGAAATTCCTTGAGTGTCTATCGGATTCTGTATAGGAGTACTGAAAATTTTCTCCAGGTAGCGCTGCCTATCAGTTGTCCATGTTTGTAGTTGCTGCTTTGCTAGTCCATATGACTTCTTGATGGATTCTTTTTTAAGGCGTCTTCATCATGCATGTTAATAGTGTTTGTGTTTACTTAATTTCCTGCTGATGGTTTCATCTGATGAAGCTTCCATGAATAAATATAAACTTAAGTACAAATCTCCCAATTTTATAGCAGGCTGAGGCAGATGCTGAACCAGCTCCACCAGAACCTGTTAAACCTGGAAGTGTAAATGTCAAGGAGGATTAATCTGGGATTAGCTGCTGTACATCAAGGCTTGACAGGAGGGAAAAAAGTATGACCACATCTGATGGTCTTTATCTGTAACTTATTATTATTGTTTCTCTTGTTATTATGTCCTAAGACCGTTTATAATGTAAGTTGGTAAGCAAAATGGCTCCTGAATCCAGTGACCTCCATAGTACATTTTGTGGTTGAGGCAAGAGGTGCTAGAATTTGATGTTAACTTTTTATATGTGACTAATTTGTTATTTTAACTTTTAGAAGACTGATACAAAGGTGAATGTTTAAGGAAAAGGCTTAACAAGAAAAAAGTGTATCCAGATATCAAATCAAAGAGAAAGAGGTATGTTCTACATATGATATTGATGCCCGTCATTCTAACTGATGTGGTTGTTGCTATTGTTCTCATAGTGGTGTTCAGTGGTGGTGGTCTTGCTTTATGATTGCACCAGAACGACTCCAATAGCGGTAGTGGTGTTGTGCTCCAGCAAGTTGATTTTGATTAAGTTGAGGTTGTCAGAGAAGTAGTAGTGAGAGGAGTTGAGAACGAGCCTTTGGGTTTGAAGGAGCAGGGAGGAGCTAGAAGAACAACATTCGTTGTGGCAAGCGAGGGGATAGAGATAGAAAGGAAAAAAAGATAGGGATATATTCATCTTTGAACCTTAAAAATTGAAGTTTATTACAGTGTGTCGATAACCCTAGGCACCACCCCTTAACATTTGTTTGTTGCAACCTATCACAACACTCCGATAACAGAACCCATCAAGCTTGGTACGAGACCCAACCTACTACTCCTTCACGTACTACTCATTCCAAGTGAACCTCGATCGGTTGCCCCCTATTTCACTCTGCCGGCCATGAATGCATGGGGACCAATGTTTCATAGGTTGAAGAAAAGTAAGAAAATCAAAGACTTAATAGTATTTTTGGTCCATCACTTATCACGAAAGTGCACTTTTGGTCCCTCACGAAAAAAATTAGCCTAAAACGTCCGTGACTTATACAAACTGTTGCAGTTTTGGTTTTTCATCCAATTCCGTCAAAGATTTAACGGTTTCTGGATTAAAAAGAAAACAGAATCTTCAACCATTTTCATCATCTTCAACATTAAACCCAAAAAACTAGAAAAAAAATTGATTTGGGGAATGGATTTTGATTTGAAGAAGGAAGGGATTTCTGTGTGGGGAATGAATTTTGATTTAATCATATTTCTACTTTCTGTCCCAAATGAATACAGATAATAGACGTTAGTTTTTGCTTATAAAAAATATAAAAGATGAAGAAGAAGATTTGAAGGAGATGATGGAAGAAGATATGAAGGGAAAACCTTATTCAAACAATTTTATTTTCTGAGTTTGTGATGGAGAAGAAGATGAAGATAATGGATTTGGAGATTTTGGGTTAGAATTTTTTGAATTTTGGTTTTTTTAGGGGTGTTGGGTTTTTTTGTTTCTTTTTCTGTTTTTTTTTTTGGGTTTAATGTTGAAGATTCTATTTTCTTTATTTTTGTTCTCACATTTTCTTCTCAACCAAAGTGGAAAAGATTCTTTAAAATTTATATTTTCATTCTGTTGCTTATTTTCTAGCTTTTCAAATCAAACAATACATACAAGTTGTGTATGCACAATCGTCACCCTTTGTAAACTTGTTATATATCCAAAGATGTTAACTCAATATCTCACCTTTAATTAAGTCACTTAAGTGACTCATCGATTGACTAGTCATATAATTATGTCTGCCTTTTTCTTTTATTTTTGTGGTTGGGGATTTTCTCCCAAAGAAGCTGTTGGGTGCAATTCAAAGAAAGCTTTTCCATTAGATGTAGGAGGAATATCCAAAAAGAAATTGATATAACTAATTAGTCTACATTATTATTATTTTTCATGTCTCGAGTATTCATTTTCTTGGTCATATTTTATAATTGGTAGTTGGAACAAGCATATCCACATTGGCGCATTGCTTTGTGAATAATTTAATTTCAAATGAATCTATGGAATCCCTATCCACCCACTCTCTCACTCTGTCTCCAATGCATCCAAAACTTGACTCAAACTGTTGTCACTTTCCTGCTGCTTTATCTCATCTTTTTCTAGACATGTATGGATCTAATTTAGAGCGCACTTTCAATATTAATGTTATGACTTCATTTGGTGGGATAAGAATTTTATTATTGGTGTTGTGTGTATATTCAGTGCTAATGAGTTTAAAAAAACCTAAGCGGCTCATTTTACAAGTATGTACTTTGTCTAAGAAAGAAATCTAATAAAAAAAGAGCAAATCTATTTAACCATTTTTGTCTCATCAAAAACAATAAAATATCCGGTAAATGTAGTACGAGTATCGTATCGGAATCTGACACAAGTACAATAAGAGGTGTTTGTGCTGCCTAGCTTTCCAATGAGGCGGACCTACTAGAGAGGGAGGTGGGGCACTTGCCCCACATCATTTCCAAAATTTTCTCCAACACCTTCATTATTTTATTGTAAAATATTTAATTGCCCCAACCAGAAAATAAATGTCTCTACAGCTATACAAATTTATTTCTAATGCCATTAGAAGTTTCAATTTCTCAACTTTGTATTGCCACTTTTTGAGAAATACTCCAAACTAATACTCATTGCATAAAAGATGAATTTGTCTTGACCATTGTATTAAGACATTTTGCCTCAAATCTCAAATACCCAAAGTAAGTTAGTACTTGGTCCAAACTCATTAACAAACACTATTAAATATTAGTTTGTCAAACATAACATAACTCACTATTTGTCAATTTTCTCTTAATTTGTAAGCTTAAATATGTTTTTAGATTATGTAAAATATGAGTGAATTGGATTTGATCCTTTAAAAAATTTCATAGCTTTAGTCCCAATATTAATGAAATGAGTGAAATTAGTCCTCAATTCATTTTGTGGCGTTTACTTCACCCCTCGATTTATTTTGTGGCGGTTTAAACCATCACTAAAACACAAAGTACATATTTTATTGCGGTTAAAAATCACCACTAACACACAAAAACCGCCACAAAATATAGATAGTGACTAACTTCACATATTTCAATAATATTGGAGATTAAAAGTTATGAATTTTTTTTAGAAAAAACCAAATTCAATTCACTCATATTTTACAAGGACTAACCTAATTTCTATTGTTTGAGAAACGACAACAACCGAAAGTGATATGTGAGTCATTAATTGAGTTTTATAGCTAATTATACACACGGTCATTCATTATTGTAAATTTTTAATTGAGCTTTTTAGCTAATAATAGAACTTATCATTAAAAAGGATTATTAACATGGTAAAATTTTCGCCCTCTTCACTAGTTTTTCTAGTTCCGCCCCTGATAATATATTATGTTTTTAAAATTACAAATTTGTATGTGTATATTGCTCTCACAATATAAAATGTATGGGTCCGCCGGTTTTCCATCGTTAATGTTATGAATTCAACATACTATGAAATACATTATTATGTTATAGTCATTAGGCAGAAACAGTTCCACTTTGTTTTTACTTTTTGTGTTAAATTAATCCTATGGATTACTAAAAATGGTGGCTTCTGGGGTGCACTTGCAACTTAAGTGTTGCACCGCGCACCACCCTAAATGACCTGCTACAACAGGTTTTTTTACCTGATATTTAAAAAAATTTAAAATAATAATAATTAGTTAATTACATTTTTACCCATTTTTTAAAAAAGAGGTAAAAATGAATTATAAAAAGAAGATTAACAAAGAGAAGGGAGTTTATAGTAATTAACAAATTAAAATTATAATAAATTATAAAAATAAAATAACCTGTAGAACCGATTACTGGTTACCTAGACATTTGACGCAATCTTATTGGACAAAAGTTAGTGGTGGATAATGCACTACTTAATTGGTAGTTCACCTTACCTACCAAATGTAAAAGAAAAACATGAACAACGCGAGGCCGCATTAAATGCATGCGCTTAATTATATATCTTCACCGCCGCCGCCGGTAACCAGTTTGGTCATGACCCACTCGTGCGTGGCATCCGACAAAGCAACCGGCCCCAGGATTCTTTACCATTATTAAATTCAATGTTAAACTATAAATAAATAATAATACTCCATTGTAGTCTACCGTAAAAATACAAAATAATAATACTGCCATCAACTTTAGAAAAATGGAAGTTTTGGGGATTTAATTTGGAATAATTTGTTCCTAGTTCTCAAAGTGGATGGAATAATTAAGTGGAATTAGTGGCAAGTGAGAGTGTTAAGAGCTATGTACGAAGATTTTCGTTGAACTTAATATGAATTTACGTTAAAACTTAACGTATTAAACTTATATTTCTCATATCCATGTTAAACCCAATGTGACCAACTTTAGTTTCTCCTTTAATGTATTAAGATACATTAAATCACGTTTATTTAATACTAAATAATGTCAACTTATAACCAAAAAAAAAGTTAATGTCAACCAAACATACACAAGGTGTGATGGGAAATAGATGCATGCAACGCATCAAACGCATCATGTAATTATATTAGTTATATCTTATATCTTATCCACATTAGGATCAGGATCCTACATAGGATTAGAAGGGGGCAAAAGATCGTAAATCGTAGGATCAGGATCCGGATTGTAGATCCTTTAAGGTCCTAATAGGAATAAAAATATATACTTCATAAAATAGACATACATAAACGTTCACATGCATAAGAAAAATAACTCATAATTCACATCAAAATTCATACATATTGACATAAGTTCATAATCTAAATAGCATAAACATATAATCTTATGACATATCCATAAGAAACATATGTTCATAATAGAACAATAAAAAATATCCCAAAATAACATAATCTAAATGCCTAATATATTAATATAATTATTCTAGTATCTTGTGCAAGCAAACCCAAAACATAGTGTTGTTCCAAATTAGTTAATTCATCATCCTTATCAATGAGTTGAAGAATAAAGTAAGGAGAAAAGATAATTCCATTATTTACCTCACATATTACATGAGTTGAAGCTCTATTTATAATTGAGTAACTTATAACTAGTACATAACTACTTAAATAAAATACTAAGTAAACAAAATGCTAATGATAAATTGCTAGTGGTTATATAACAAAACATAATGACCATCAAACAATAGTCATATGCCCCTTAATTCTAGTACCTCATGACCTTTTATCTTTTATAATAACATGCAACCTCCTATTTTCTAATTAAAATTTATTAATGTATTAACTTATTTCTAACAGATCTAAGCTTGTTCACCGCTCATAATTAACCCGAAACTAGCAAAATTTTCCATTGAAAAAACAGCAACTAAATTTGCTTTTAATATGCCAGGTTGTGGAGGAAGCCACAACCTGAAACTTGAAAAAGCAAGAAAACTATTTTTATTTTTGTATGGACATAAGTTACTTTTATTCAAAAAATAGGGCCGCCAAATTCAAAATTCTGAATTTCTTAATTTCATCATAAAATCTTATAGCATGTATTAATGAATTTATTTTTCTCATAAAAAAAACATTACAGCGTGGTTCACGCAACCTTACCAGCACTTGAACTAGGGTATGCGAGCTCACATGATGTTTTGTCCATTTTGAAGTTTTTTTAGTTGACTTGTTGACATGAACGGTAAATGTCCACTCAGACACTTAGTTTACGTTTATCTTAATAAAAAAACAAAATATTAATATTATTTTGATTCTTTGAGGAGGTAGCAAGTAAATCTTAAATATCACAATAAACATACACAATTTTATAAATTTATGTACACATCAATATAAATTAAATCTAAGAAATTATAGTTATTTGTATCGGTTAAATATGTTTTTCTGTGTGACTTATGCATGCACATCTAAATTGGTCCTTCTAATTATTATTTTTAGCTTTTCATAACTAATAAATTTTGTTTTTGCTTAATTTCAAAAACTCTGATGTCATACTGCTATGTTTCCGTTATTTTATCAAATAATAATTCCACATGTAATTATTATATCCTACATAGATCAGTAAATCCTACATGTAAAATTTAACCCTAATTAATCTAAGTAAATCTCTAATTCCAGATTTTATCTCTAAATATTACCTTCTCCCGTGGAAGAACACGACTAAGTCAAGGAAGAAAGACCACCGCAACGAAGAGAAGAAGAGGATGAAGGCCACCACTGGTAGGAAGAACGACGACCACGTCGAAGGCTAACAAAGACAACTATGAATGAGAACGAACGACCACCGCTTCGACTACTTCGAAGGTATGTTTTTGCATTTAAGGTTTTCAAGCATGTAGGGTTTCTATCATTGCTTATTGTTTTGCTGAATGAGAGCCATTCATGGTTTTCCACCATGTAGGGTTTCTATTACATGTCTCTATTTTGTGTACTGAGATGATTTTCAGTCACATTGATGAAGGGGGACAAATTCATGCCATACATGGAATTGATGAGGATAGGTGGTCATACTTTGAAACTAGAGATCATATTGTCAAGGATACCTTTGGAGTTTGAATATAATGGGAATTTGAGGCTATAGTGGAAACCAAGGGACATAGGCATTGAGCAAGGGTTGAGGGAGATGACTCTGGATAGTCATGCTCTAGAAGTCTCAAGCTAAATATAATCATAATTACATGATTTTGTTATTTCAATTCCGAGAATTTCCTCTAAATTTTGATATTTCTCAATTACTGGTTGCTATCTTCGCATTCTTATTCTTACTCTTTCTATTTTCTTTTCTACTTCTAATTCTAAGTTTGCAAACCCTTCACCAAAATCTTTGATAAGCTTAGATAATTAAGACTGCAAACAATCAATTGTTAATAAACAATCCCTATGGATACAATAACTTTTTATTATGTGATAAGACCTTGAACTTGCACTTAACATTAGTAGGTGCGGCAATGATGATACGTCTCATCTAAAGTGACAATCATCTCTCTGGAGGGAATGTGGAAGGAGGTCTCTCAGTACCACTTCTTAGAAAAGGTTGGCAGTGCTCCTTTATCGACAATAGGGGCCAAGCTTGAGTTTTGAACCATTGTACATATGAACTCATGGGTCATGGTCAATGGAAAGGACACCTCTGGTTTTTGACCAACTCTTTTCTTTTCTTTTTTGCAAGGAGGGGCTAAGTTTGGTTTTGGCCATCTCTACATATATGGTAATTAAACTAAATTCATAATCTAATCTTATTCCAAAGAGGAGAAAACTTATGTGCAGTTATGTAGAAATGTTGGTGTTGTTGTCCAATGAAATATATACCAAGTAACACACTCTTTAATGATTTATTAATTTTAAATTTTCTCTCAACTTCCTATTTTTAACCTAGGTGTCATATTCTGATTGGAAAACAATAAAAATAATACCAATAGAATTGTATGTAAGTTTTATCCTCCCGAAAACTAGTTTCAGAAATATATTTCACTTGCTTCCCGGAATAAGTTTATGAAATTAGGGTTTTACAGTGTCCAGAAATCAACTTCTGAAAGCTACATGACCATAGAGAAGTAAGTTATACCTTTCAAAAATTGCTTTCGAGAACTTCAATTCTGAAATATTTATCCGATAGTTAGACACTGAAAGAAAAACACAACAACTCACCCTCTGAATGTGGGCGGCGACCGCTTCAACGGTGCCTATAGGGAGCTCAGTGTGAGAGATAGAGAGGAGAGGCAGGGGAAGAGCTGGGAAAGGGAATGAGTTGAAAAGTAATATAAGTATTTCAAATGAAAATTTACAAAAATGGGTGGTGTAGGGAGATATTTTTTGGGTGCAAAAAGTAATTCCCCTACTTGGGACATTCACATGTCCAAGTCATGAGGGTGGCGCACTACTACTAGCTGGGCTATCCTTTTCTTATAAACAAGAGTGACCCACAGAATCCCGTAATAAACAAACATGGACAACAAAATCAACCACATCAGTAATATAAATAGTAAACACAATTTGTTTGCTAATTACCAAAATAAATATACTCTCTCATGTATAAACCCCATGTTATTTAAATTAAAACCCTCTGAAGTCTTAACTTATTAAATGTCACTAACTAACACCCATTTTTCTGGACCGTTAGTGACACATCATACTAGTATTATTAACATGGGTAACTTTGTTTTGTTGTGTTGCCATGAGACCTAAGGGAGCTAGCTTTTGTCGGGTGTTTTAACTTTTTCCATCCTTCAACAATGATATTATTTGGAATCCAAAATATCTTACTTATTTTAAATTAGGTTTATATTATTGATTTTTAATGTTTTTCGTCGACTTAACATTCATATTAGGACTTATGATAACTTGGTTGAAGCCAGTGTCTTAGCGTCACTTGTTTTGACCGACATCACAGGTTGATGCAAATTTATAAAATAAATTTTTTATATTAGAGTCAACTAATACTCTAAACGTCATAATTTAAAATCAGTCTGATCAAGCTAATAACAATTTTAATTTTTTTAATAAATAAATCGTAATACTTTTTTCACAGACCATGAACATATCAAAATATCTAACTATAACAGGTGGAACTCATGTAACCTATTTTGGTAATATTAAATTCGCTTTGAAAAAGAAAAAAAACAGTAGTTGTGCCCTTTGTCACATACATGGGTAATTATTTTTTAAATAACACAACATGAAATTATTTACCAAAGTTTAAAAATAATTTACCAACATAAGGTAGTTTTGACCGTGTAAGAAAGAGAAATTGGATTTTTCATCTGAAAATTAATCCGCCACAGAATCATTTGATAAAACTGTCCACCAAATAATAGAGATAGAGTTAACTACAGGATCTTGGAGAGATAATTTTTTAGTCACAAATTTCATCATAAATTTATGCACTAAAGTTATCCTCCTAAATTTGTGATGAAATTTGAAATGGAAAATTTTCCTCTTTAATTTTATTTTGGCTAATTTCATCTTTCATCATAGGATTTTATGGCGGATTAATTTTTCATCACAAATAACAAGTGTCTCTCTCCTACATAGCCAAAATTATCCCATATTGATAAATTGTTTTATCTTTTATATTATTTATAAAAAAACTGACGTATACTTACATAGATTTCTTTTGTAATGCATACTTTTTTTTACATAAAAAAATATTTAAATTCCCCTACCAGAAATTAATCAACAACCATACACAGAAACACTACCACTGAACCGATGCTGATTCTTTTGTAATGCATACATAGATACATCGATATATAACACTTACCACTTTACTAATAATTTTGGTGTTTAAAAAAAATGGCCTATGTGCATTTTATAATTTTTTTATTTTATAAAAATAAAAGTCTTAAAATTAAATAAATTAATTACTTCATGCAAATGACTTTGTCTACTATAAACCAGGAAAAACAAGGTTTACTTTCGGCCTTTTAATTTCTTTACCGCATTATGCACTTTATCCATTTTTAGCCTTTCAGTTTAGTTCTTAGACATGACCTAGTTAAAACCTTGTGATATGAATCACTAAAAGCTTTTTGGAACGTCTTAGTAACCTGTAGTGAGAAACATAGTCTCTTCCTCAAGTAATCACTTGATTAAAAAATTGTTAGATTGGTTTTTCAGCCGACCCAAACGGCTACCTAATTCCAATTTTATTTGTAAACCACAATATCCTACCATTTCAAACTCTAATTCTTCATCTGAAAAAATTGTGAGAAAATAATTCTTTAATAAAAATGCTATTGTCACAGTTTACACATTTGACATGCACTCTCAAGGATTATATTTTTTTTGTGAAAAATAATTGACATGTAATTATGAAAATGTAAAAGTGAGAATAAATTGAGTGCGGGAATAGTTGTCCCTTTTCTTGAATTTGTGATATTCAAATCATGAAGCATTAATACAACAAGTCTTAAAATTTTAAGGTAAAAAATACTGATTTCATTAAGATGAAATTTGATAATTAATTACAAAGGTCCTGAGCGAGAAAAACTTCAAGACCAATCGATCCTTCTTCTACCCAAACATTATTAGAATAAGAGTAGGCCATCTTACACATGAAATCAGCTGATTTGTTAAGCTCTCTCCAAAAAAAGAAAACAGAAACCTCATGAAAAGCATCAGAGCAAATTGTGGAAGTAGAAAGGTACTAACTAGCATGAGCCAAAATCTGACAATTCGTCTCAAATGCGACTCTAGAAATCCCCAGATTATGACAAATATTCATTGCTCACATTAAGCACAGTACCTCTTCGTGCCCAACATCCAATTGTTACCCACCAAAGAAAGATGTTGCAGCCAACAACACTCCTTCCTCATCGCGCACCACTAGCCCAAAACCCGCACCTCTACCATCCATGAAAGCAGCATCTATATTGGCCTTCACCCACCCTAAAGGAGGTTTGGACCATGGAGGAAGAGCTTGCAAATTTTAAGGCACCGTAAGCAGATAATTATCAAACATTTTACGGTTACGCCGCATCCAAATTGCCCATGCCATAGAAGAGACAACACCTGAGACCAAATCATCACCATTGTCCCGTAATTCCAGCAACTAATCTTGAAAGGAACTATTGCTCGAATTCTAGGAGCTTACCGGAAGCACATTTGTGAACAAACACCACAAAACATCAAGGTATCTAGGACCTCCATTCATATTCTAGAGTTTTTTCCAAAAAAAAAAAGGTGGTAGACCAGCAGTTGTTTAATTACTTTTTGTCATTATATATTATTTTTCTTATATGTCAATCTAAAATTATTTATGATGTATTTTAAAATAAAGATCAGTAGACATCCAAAGGGTGTATACCACTAGAGAAAGATGTGAAGAGATGACAGATAAGTGATAAGTGTGATATATGATGTGATGTAATTGAAAGAAAGAGATAAAGAGAAAAAAGAGATATCCAGAGATGTCTGTACTATTTGGGTGTACACCAATCAAATCATTTTCGATACTTTTAACTTGTGTATTATGATTGGTGAATTAAGTTCTCATATGTTTGATGGTCTATACATAGCTTTAGCTTTAGCTTCTTGGTTGTGATTTTCAATGCAAAGTTGGTGATGGATTATACTTCATCCGTTCGTTTTTATAAGAACTAAACCAACTTTGCACACCCCTTAAGAAAGTTAGTATAGCTTTTTGCATTAAATTTGTTCTCAAATGTTGTTGAATTTTCAAAATTGTCTTTAACATATTTCTGTTTAATCTATTTTCATCATTAATGCAATTATATATTCCCAAAATAGAATAAGGGTAAAAATGTGAAAAAATAATTAATATGGCACAAAATCTTATTTGGTTCTTATAAAAAGGAACGACCAACACACCTCATCTAACTCTTATAAAAAGAAACGGAGGGAGTATAATTTATTAGACTTTTTTTAATAGCAAAAATTTATTGAGACGATACAAGCTTGTGAACAGCTCTCTAAAGAGAGAATGCCAACAAAACCCGACAATCACAAGCCCCAACCAAACTGAACCATGGAGAAAAAAAAACCCTAAGAACAAAGAGGACCAAAGCTAATATCTCCTATGGAAAGAGATGAAACCTTTACAATCCTCAACAACCTAAAAACTAGTTTAGAGGTGATAATTGTCTTTTCATATGGGGCTATCTTGGCTATATCTCTAGTCAATGTGAGATTTCTCAACGCACCCCTTCACACCTAGGGTTAGACATTTAGAGTCTGAGATTTGTAGGAATGAACATCGGCGTTGGCCAATATATGGGTGGTCTCCAATGAACGGGCTAGGAAAGACTTTAACACCATATTATAATATAGGTTAGACATAACTCTACCCCAAAAACTAGCTTAGATGTGAGGATTGTCTTTCGATATATAAGGCTATCTTGGTCATATCTCTAGTCAATGTGAGACTTCTCAACACACTCCTCACCCCTAGAGCTGAACATATGGAGTTTGAGATTTGCAGGAATGAGCACCTGTAAGTGGCCAATATATGAGTGGTCTTCAATAAACGATATATGATAGGCTCTGATAGGATATTAGAGTTTAGGATGCCTAATTCTACCCTAAAAGCTAGATCCCAAAAGCTAACTTTTGGGATAGAATTAAACCCAACCCAAATTCAAAGTCAATTTGTTAACAATTTAAAATACTGTAAATTGGTGCTCTCGACCAGGCCAAACACTACACTTCATTTAGAGAAACTAGCATAGTAATTCTAAGTTATGGGTAGTATTTTCCCCGGTTAAAGAGCGGCCAATTTACGGGCATGTAAACAGTGATCAATGATGTAAGTCACCACATTTGGATTGACAGTTAAGGTTAGAAGCCATAGCCAATGCTAAAAGAGTCGGCTCATACAACCGACTCTAACTTTTATAAATTTGCATCGGCCAACGTCCCCAGCGAGTCGTGTCGGCTTAAAGTCAGCCAAACTGATGCTAATATTTAATATTAGTCTTCTGACCGACTTTAAGAGTCAGTTTTGACTCTTCTAATGTCTGTTCCAAATGCCAACGTAAAACAACATTAAACAAGCTTTGCCATTAGTTTTTAGCTTGTTAACTTCTGCTATTGATTGATGCTAATTGGCGCTTATTTTATAGTGGTATGAAGATTTGAATTCAATATGCATGAGTGAAGTCCTAGACGTGTCTATGCTCTGGTATCCCAATCGTTGGATATGAAGTCAACAAAATAAATGAATGTCAATGACCCCGGAAGAGAACATGAAAATAAAAAGGACAACAATAATTGAATAGAAAAGCAATTAAATGAGGACAAATTGTTGGTAGCGAGGAATCCAACTAGGATGGTGAAAGGGAGGGATTTTCTAAGGCAACCAGCAGAAAATTAAAAGAGGGCCATCTTTTTCTCTAAGCAATATAGGTAAAGTTAGAGTAAATCCTAAAATTCATCTTAAATAGTTTTTTACTGTTATCAGGTTGGATCTTACCTAAAAAATGAAAATATCAACTTCAAATCCAAAATCAAACTATATCCGGTGAGAAAAAAAATAAGAAATATAATAAATAATGTACTAATAAAAAAGAAGAGAGATAAGAAAAAAAACAGTAAAAGTAAGATGAGAGAGAAGATAATGGGTGAATGAATCAAAATCTCTTAAAAAAATTCATTTCTCTAAATTTATTATTTACCATAATTTATTTTAAAATTTTTTTTATTTAGTATTTAGCTAATGAGAAATGAATCTTACTGATTCCTCCAATTAAGATTTTGTGTTCCTCACTCACGTGAAGGGACCATGTTTACTAAAAATGATACACGTGATGCTCGCTGCACCCTTCTTTTTATTTATTCATTATTAATTATTAATAATTATACCCTCCCTGTCCCTGTGGTTTTTAATTTTACCCGATTCCGTTAGATCCGATTCGAGCCGGAGGTAGATTCCTGATAGACACAAACGCCGTCGGATACGAGACAAGATGTATTAGATACGAGATGGTTCCTTCCTACCTCTCCGTAAATGAGTTAATCAGTAGTGAACTGAAGGATGATTCTTATTATTAGTGCACGTAGACATGATATTAAATAACCTTAATTAATCATGTGATCATTTAGTCAATTCCTTTAATTTTTGCATAATTTTTTTTTTCTCTAACTTGCTCTGTTCTTATCACGTGCATTACTTTTTTCTTAAATCTTTCTTTTCTTATGCACTGTGCTGTTGTCAAAACAATTAGCCGACAGGTACCTTCACTTTCACAATGCAGCACTACTACTACTCATAAATCCTATCTCTCTCTCGTTTTCGCGATATATCGTTGCCTCCAACTTCTCGACAAGACAAGGATTCCACAACACCAACCCCAACCCAACCCAACCCAACCAGTGAAGCACAAGACATAAAAAAAACACAGAAACCTCTGTTCTGGTCCTCTCTCTCTCCCTCCCCTGCTTCTCCGCACAGAGAAAAACGTTTCAAAACACACCCAACAGCAATAGCTGATCCTGCTCAAGTTAGCTTTGGTTGAATTAGAACAACATCAAAACCAGCAACAACAAGGAGAAGCTTATGGGCATACTGTACGACGACGTAGTTCTTATCAGGCCGCCAGAGAAAGAAGGTGACCCAACTGTCATCACAGTCAATTGCCCTGACAAGACTGGTCTTGGTTGTGATTTGTGTCGTATCATACTCTTCTTTGGTTTAAGCATTGTCAGAGGAGGTAGCTCAACAACTTAACTAGCTTTATATCAAGTTTGCACATACTAACAATCCTCTTTTTTTAATTTTGTATTTTAGACCTTATGAAGGTGCTGTTTAGTTTGAAAGTGTTTGATTGGAATCCATTTAAAGATCAAATATTTATCCTAAATTTTCATTTTTTATTTGAATTTGAGAGATGGGTATGTGAGTTAACTGAATTTGAGAGATGGGTTTGTCTTGGTTTCTATGTTTGACCCTCTGAATCAGTAAATTTCATAAATTTGAGATTGACATTTTTTTTGTTTTGTTTCATTTTGTGTGATGAAGACGTTTCAACTGATGGGAAATGGTGCTACATAGTTTTCTGGGTGGTTGGGAAGCATAAGACAAGGTGGAGTTTGTTGAAGAAGAGGCTGGTTGGGGCATGCCCTTCTTGTTTCTCAGCTTCTGGAATCTCTTATTACTGCTCTGACATGCACCCACCCAAGCCTTCTGATGTCTTCCTTTTGCAGTTTTGCTGTCAAGATCGGAAAGGGCTTTTACATGGTAATTTTGGAAACTGGAAACTGTACTTGGGATTCCTATTTAGTCTTGGATTTGCAGTTTATGTTTTAGATCTTGCTCTTTTTGATAAAATTTAGACACTATAAGTTAGTCTAATACTTCCTTCTTGATATCAATCCATTTATCAATGAATATAATATGATATAAATATTGTATCTATGTAAGTTCAAGATTTTAGACTTTGGGGCTTCATGATGTGCTGATGGTTTTGGTTTCTCCAACTTCTAGGTGTTATTCCCCCAACCTCCTTTGTTCTTACTTGTTTAGGGGAGTGGTTTGATTCTTGTTAAGATCATTCAAATAGGAAATTTAAATGGCTGTCTTAAAATGGCAATTGATGTCATATGCTAAATGCAGTCCAATTCTAAAGCTTCATTTTGTGTCATTAATGGATGCATTTACTGTGCCTGCCCTGAATTTTGCTGCCCTTCCAAGTATATTGATTAGAAGTTATCTAGTTTTTATAAGATCATCATTACTTTGTGACCGGATGTTGTGTGGAATTGGTAAGATATCAGCCTGTGTTTATGATGGTGACAGATGTTACAGAGGTTCTTTGCGATCTAGAGCTTACTATACACAAAGTGAAGGTATCCACTACACCTGATGGCAAAGTGATGGATCTGTTTTTCATCACAGATAACAGGTTCTTACATTTTCTATTTGCCAGTTCATTATTACTGAAACTTCTTCATCATTTTACTAAGACTGTGTATGGCAATAATTTTTCCTAATGAAAAATGCAACTTAAACAATAGAAGTTTATTTGCTGATCTACAAAATGCCGATTTGATGAAAATTCCATCTCCTTTGAGCTTATTAGTTTCAGTCCTTAATCTTGCATCTATATCAGGGAACTTCTACACACGAAGAAGAGAAAGGACGATACGATTGAAGAGTTAACAAGCATTTTAGACGACGCCATCATTACCATCGACATTGAATTAGTTGGACCGGATTTTCCCGCTTGTTCCCAGGCATCATCATTCCTTCCACCAGAAATCACAGAAGATGTCTTTGATTTGGAATTGCCAGTTTCGGTTCAAAATGGATCTCTCAGGTCAGATTATGTTTCTATCACTATGGACAACTTGCTCAGTCCTGCTCACACCCTTGTCCAAATTATGTGCCAAGACCACAAAGGTCTTCTTTATGACATCATGAGAACTCTGAAGGACTACAACATTCAGGTATATACTAATTCAAAATCTGGACAAACAATATTTCTTAGACCTGGTTTTTTGCTGCTATGAACTTGATCTCATATCAAATTTGCATATTTTTCTATGTGAATACCTCATGATGAAATTTCACTTTGTCTTAGTTATTCTAAGTTGCTTTAACACTGGTATACATACACTGTCTTAGTGCATGTTTGTTTTCACAATTTGCATAGAATCCCGTATTCATTTACTCGGAAGCTAAGACTTTTAGTTTTTAACCAGAACTGATTCTAGAGCATTTCAGTATGGAATCAAACATGGTAGTCATTTTCAGTATCCTAAGGTCCGGCCTAATTTGTCATTTGAACCAGATTTCTTACGGGCGCTTCTCACCGAAACCCAGAGGAAAATGTGAGATTGACTTGTTCATCATGCAAGCAGATGGCAAAAAGATAGTTGACTCACACAAGCAGGAGTCTCTGTCATCACGCCTCAGAATGGAACTGCTTCGACCGCTCAGAGTAGCTCTTGTGAGCAGGGGCCCTGATACTGAGCTTCTGGTTGCAAACCCTGTAGAGTTGTCCGGCAAGGGACGGCCTCTAGTTATTTATGATATCACTCTTGCTCTCAAGATGCTTGACATTTGCATCTTTTCGGTAATTACTGATCTTATATATGCTTCCTACCTTTTGTGCTCTAATAGCTTGCCCCCTACCCTTTGGCTCCATTTCAATTTTCTCAATGTTCCAACGTTCCACTTTCTTAAACCATGCTCAGTTTCTCACAATAAACAAAAGGGTAAAAAGAACAAACAGGAAGTTACCAAAAGATAGTTTTATAGCATGTTTGGATCAACTTATCTCTTCGTATAATCAATTCTGACATTCAGAAGCTACTCACATATTCTTCTTCCCATAATTGATTCTAGTTCAAACATGCATTTGCTAGACTTTACTAACTTTGTCATTATTTTTTGTTCTAGCAAATTGGTCTATTTGAGTTTACATTTCTCTATTCATAATTTCTTTTCTAATTTTGTTTTTCAATTAATATTCTGGAATTGATTGTCATAACAGGCTGAAATTGGGAGGCATGTGATCAGAGACCGGGAGTGGGAGGTTTATAGAATCTTGCTTGATGAAGGGGAGGGATTGTCTGTTCCAAGGAACAAGATTGAGGAGAGAGTTTGGAAGATGCTGATGGGTTGGGAGTAATCCATTAATTCCATGGTGTTGCTGTCATGGCTTTCTTTCTACCTTTCACATGATCCCCTATCAGTGTACAGATGACAAAATCAGCATGATATCATTTAGTTTATTAGATGTAATTGTAAAATATGTGGTGTGCAAAATGATCTTTGCTACGTTATATATCTCAGAGCTCTTGTAATTCTAACTTAATGTTTATGAATGAGAAGGCAGTATAGCAAGTATGAAAATGGAGGAAGGTGTTTTGCTCAGAAATGAAATATTGTAAAGTGGTAAATATATTCAGTCCTTTTTTTAATTTTTCTGCATGCACTTTGTTTAAAAATAAAGAGCATCTAAAGAGCCTGTTAGAGAGTTCAGATGAGTAAACAAGTTTTACATTAGAAATATAGATTGAATTAATCTGGATTCCTGTTAATCTCAACGGTGTTTCATGTTTGAGTCAACGTGTCATAAAATTTCTTCTCCGTTGATACGTTGGATGTGTGTTAAACGCAACACTTAAAAGCTTGTTTGATTTCTGTATTTCAAAACAATATCTAAAATTTGTTTTCTAATAGAATTTTTTTTTGCTTAAATAAGATGTTTTACAATGTCAAGAAAACAGTAATTTTTGCAAACTAAAAATAGAAATACAAAATATCTTTGAGATGTTTAAACTAAAAATAGAAATACAAAACATCTTTAAGATGTTTTAAAAATTGAAAATAAGAATTATTTTAAAAAACATGTTACAACAAATAAGTTTTAAAAAATTTCAACTTTTAAAAATGGAATTTTTTTTTTCCAAAAACTGCAAACCAGCAAGACCTTAAAATGAAGAACAAGCCTATAATTGTGATTTTTTTACCAAGAAAAGTCTTGTCCATAATAAGGCTAAGGTGTTCATTTTTTAAAATTTGTTCACATCTCAATTCTTCTTATACTTAGGAATAAAAGACTGCGAATTAAAAAAAATCGGATTTACAACTCTTACCATATCGCATCATATATTACATTTATTGTTATTATTTTTTTCATTTCGCCCTCTAAATGTCTATATTAATTAAATGTCTATGGAACATTTTTGTTTATATTTAGATGTTTTAACATAAACTCTATAATTTTAAGGGCATTGTTTCAGTATACTCTCGAAGGTTTTGAAACCCTTTAGTTTATTATTTAATGTTGAAAAATTGATTATAAAAAAAATATGAAAAATTAAGTGATTGAAGTTGCCTAACTTAAAAAAAATTAAAAAAGCATAATCTTCATGAGTTGTCCACCGTACGGACATGAATAAGGTATGATGTGAAGTCGAAGACCCCTAAAATCTGGTTTTAATTGATTGTCGTTACATGTCCCACGGTTCACAATCAGGGGTGTGTCTTGTTCGTGTACAGGTGAGTATGACTCCGTTTGTACCTACCCTGCCCACATTTTGATTTTTGTTTGAATTAATTTTAGACCTAAATTAGACCATATTCATATTGTGGGGTTGCTCTGGGTATTGCATATTAGGAAACGCCACCACAGGTTTTACTACTACTTTCTTGCTATTTCCATCAATAATACTACATCATATGCTTCATGTCTCAGATATTTTCGGCTCCTGCGTTCACATTTTGCTTATATAGCATAGCACTGCTTCATTTGATTAGGACAATTTTCATGTAGTAACAAACTAGCACAATGAACAATGAACTGAAGGAATAATGGTATATTTCAATTCAATCTTAATCAATTAATGGTGTTTATTTTTCCGCCCACGATTTTAAACTAATAGGTAGCCCGTGCATTTACTTTTAATATTTAATTTGCAATATTTTTATTTAATTAATTTTATAAAGCTAATAAATATCGAACATATGTTAACATTTCTAGACATGTGTATAACATGATTTCTTAATTCTTATTAATCCAATAATTGAATAAAAGAATGAAAAAATATTTCAATTTCAAGTTTTAGTCTTAAATGAAATGATTAGACTACAATTATCATATTTCTTTCTACCATACTATTCTACAATATATATCCTTTTCCTTCCTCATATTCATATATATATATATATATATATATATATATATATATATATATATGTAATGTACATAGCAAACATGATATATTCAAGTAAAAAAAATTCACAAATAATAAAATTAAAGTAAATCACATGACTAATATTAAAATAGTTCAGGTAAAATTTACGTCATACCAAAACTAAATAATGTAATTAAATTTTGATAACAGAAATAGAAAAACATCTAACAAATACTTATGTAGCAATAAGCTCAACACAATGAATATCTTATTTCACTTCTCTATCTTAACATATTTTAACTCTTAAGTGACACATGTTGGCCTGAAAATCCATTTTGTCTTTTTGGTTTTGTCATAATATCCTCGCTTGTCAGAGCCAAATTTTCATAGCTTCATTGATATACTAAGGGCCCGTTTGGTGGTTAGGATATGATAAGAATAGGATAGGATAAAAGATTGGATAAACACAGGATATGATAAGAGCAGGATAGACTCTTATCCTATCCAGCGTTTGGGGTGGACATGATATTGATAGGATATGATACAAACAATGAAAAATGTATCAAATTTTCCTGAAATAAAAAATACATAATATTTTTTAAAATTTAATTTTCTAAATAGTTTTTTTAAAAAAAGTGATTACTCTATTTAATTTAATTTTTTTACATTTTTATAAATAGCTTATTTTTTAATATTAACTAAAATAAAATTAACTTTTATTAATTCGGCCATTTTAATTTTTTCGAAGGGAGTCTATTTTAATTAAAATTATTATATATGTAACCAATGAGCTTTAACTTAGTAGGGGTAAGTGATTAATGATAAAAATTATTAAAATATATTATTCTTTCAAAAATATTTTATATTTAAATTATTAATTATAATATAAGTAGAGAAATAATTTTAAATAATATCATATGATAATATAAAATTAGTCTATATTTACTATTAAAAAATTAATATATATATATATATATATATATGTGTGTGTGTGTGTGAGTAGCTTATTTTATTGTTAGTGAAGAATTATTTTGTCTATTTTTATTATAATATAAATAACGAAAAATAATGTTAACTAAGTAGTAGTAAGTGATAATGAAAATTTAATTATTTTATATGAGTAAATCCAATATTTTCACCATTTCTAAATAAGTTTATTTTTTAATTAAATTTATCAGTAACTAAATAATTTAACTTAATAATAACAATTAGTAATAGATAAGTAATAAAATTAATATTTTATTAAAATCAAAAATTTATATTTAGTAATTAATATTATTATAAATTATATAAAATATAAATATTGAAATTAATTTTGGGTCACGGTAATAAACAAACCAAAAACTGATATCCTTATTCTGTCAGGATAATTTCTATCCTAACTCCCCCCTCAGGATAACTTTTACACATGATGGACAGGATAGGATAAGGGACAAGATAGTGTTATTCTATCTTGCTGCCACAACAAACAACAGATAACAACAGGATATGATTACTATCCTATCTTGTCTCTATTTATCCTATCCACCAAACGGGCCCTAAAAATCTTGAGTTCTTGATGAAGTATAACAATGCTCAAATCATTCATTCCGTAAATCTCCAAATTGTAAGGCAACTGGTCATATATTCAAAACATTGATAACACAATTAACATTGTCCAAATCTTATTTATCATACCCTATGAGAATATACAAAGCACAAAAAACTAACCATTCATATATTCACTTCACAAATTGATAACATAATTAAAAAGAAGAAAATACTGAAGCTGTTTGCCAAGAGAAAAAATGAAAAGACCGAATTGTTTAGCACACCATTAATTACCTGAAAGCCATCAAGGTCCTCAAAATGTTTGACCCAATCCTCCATCATGACCACCAGTTTGTGACATGAATTCGAGGTCATTAACAGTCTCTCCTCCTCCCTTATCTTGTTGAGGATAATGGTCAATTCAAACCTCCATCCCCATATTTACCTCACAATTTGCATTCAGATGTGAAAACTCATGGAAGATAATGGTGCATTCCCATCCCTATATAAACAGAAACAAATTTCAAATAAAAAAAATTGAATTGTCCCTCACCCTAACTTTAATTATTTTTGCAGTTTAATATCATATCCGATGATTTATAAAGAATAGTTCGACAAATTCATTATCTCATTTTCAACGTCATTTACAAGAAATTTGTTAAGTAGTAAATACTTGCCTTCTCCTCTATTTTCATATTGTCAATTGGAATTGGGTATTAATCTTTATCAATAATAACTCCGTGTGTCCCGCTGTAATAGCACCCTCGATAAATCTCATCAGACTTATTAGAAACATTGAAATACTATAAACTCCTGAAACGTAAATAAAGAAATTGCAGAGAGAGTGTAAGTCAAACTGGAAGAAAAGAGATTCAAAACTCATGAAACATAAATAGAGAAACGAAGAACAAAAGCACCCAAAGAAGAACATCTTGAAAATAAAAGTCACTGAGGAGAATGACGCTACAGGCCGTAAGTCAATCCAAAAAAGTATGAAATGTAAAAAAAATGAAGAACAAATACTCCAAAGAAAAAAATACCTGATCGGCGGAACCATTGAGAATGATTCTGAACCCTAATCCCTCCAAAAATAAAAGAAGATTTGAGATTATACGAAATCCCCCAAATTTCACCCTAAACCATGGTGATTCAGAATTGGAGAAGCGATGTTGCTTTTCGTTTGCAGAATAAAAATCCATTATTATAAGAAGCGATCCCGACGTGATTCAGGGACTTGAGATTCGAAATTTGAAACTGACAAATGAATGAAATTGAGAGGTGATTCAGAGATACGATTTGGGAGGGTGAAAGAGATGAGGAAAATTTGAAATTGAAGAATGAAAGAGAGAGTTATAGAGCGTATGAGATTTTAGGATGAGATGATTGTAACGTGATTTAAGGAAAGAGATTTTCCCGAGAGAGTTAGAGAGCGTGAGTGACACGGACGAATTTGAAAAGTGAGAAATTTTGAATGTGCTAAAGTGATGACGAGTCAACCTATGAGGGACTCAATTTTCCAAGAGCGTTTGAGGTTTGAAATAGATGACTCAACTTTAGTAAATATATAATGTGGATTTGATGGCCACGATTAGGTTTTTAAATGTGAAAATGGCAGTTGAAGTTTTATTTTACACTCTTTGGCTACGTTACAACCTTTGGTTTTCAATGTCTTTAAAAATCCAATCTTTTAATGACCTTTGATTAGGAATGAAGTTGTTGGAAGGGAAAAATAGAACACGGCCTTTTTATAAGAAGAAAGAAACAGGAGGCCTTGGTGTCATAAAAAAAGTTGTAGTGTATTCCTCTTTTTTGATTCTGAGCATGATTGTGAAGACTCCAAAATGCGTAGGTTTTGAGTACAGTATTTTGTTTGCAGCTGTGTTAACTTTAAGGAGCAAACCCGACAAAAGATTGCACCAAAGGTCTACCGGAATTTTTACTTTCAAGACAGTGATTCTTCCACGGCGCAAGTTTCATCCTTATATTTTCCAACATGAACAAGGTTGATTCTTATAGAAGGGTTTAGTTTTGTTTTGTTGGGCTTTTAGCCCCATAGTTTGCCAAAAAAAAAAAAACGGTTGGAGCATCTTTACGAAGAGGATCATAACCTGGATAACTGAATGTACACATACCTGTAAACGTTATGGGAAAAAAAACTGAAAATTACATACAGGACCTAAGTGTCCTCGCATCCCACACATGGCCTAGTATAAGGGAAGTGGCAAAAAGAGGGGGCAAAAAAACATGTATAAACCTATTTATCCATGTAACAATTTGAGAATATAGAAAATTGGAACATATTGAAAGAGTATACATACTGTGTATGATCTCCTTTGTTCATCCCTGTAATAAACCATGAAACTCCAATCTGGAACATAGAGGGTGAAGATAGTGACCATGTAAATGACAAATGCCACAAAGCCCCCTAATTAACCTACGTATATATGTGAATTACACACATACATAAATGTGTCATTATTAATCAAAGCAGTTATTCGCAATCTCTATTACAATTTTATTCAGTTGAGTTCAATTTTTAATATGAAATGTGTTATCATTGTCTCTATGTGAGCTACGGCACAGTATATAAGAAATATTCTCGGTAGATACTCAAATTTATCATGGTTACTACTCATGAACAGAGTTGTAATTGTGAAGAATTTAGGTAATGTAACTTAGGACTACGGGTTTTACCCATGGTAGCTTCAGTTTGCTCTTCACCCAAATCCTTTATGGTCTTTCTAAGCCAAATGGCTTGGTCTGCAGCTGCTGCTGCTGAAATATATTCAGTCTCTGTTGTAGATTGAGCTACAACTTCCTACTTCTTTGACTTCCAAGAGAAAATACTACCGCCAAATGAGAAAACATACTCAGAAGTGCTTTTGGAAACAACAATACTTCCAGCCCAATCATCATCTACATAGCCTTGAAGCTTCTCATCCATCTTCTTCACATACCATATGTCATAATCAAATGTACCTTTGATGTACCACAATATTCTTTTGGCTGCTGCATAATGAATTTAGGTTGGAGATTGCATAAACCTCAAAAGCAAACTTGTAGAAAACATCAAATCTGGTCTGGTAGTGGTTAAGTACAATAAGCTTCCAGTCAAACTTTTGTAAACCGAACCATCCACCTTTGAATCACTCTCAATTTGAGAGAGCTTTCCATTTGCTACAAGAGGTGTAGCTACTGGTTTGCACCTCTCCATGTGAAACATTTTTAGGATTTCTAAAGCATACTTTCTTTGAGAGATAAAGATCTCATTATTGGATTGGCATATCTCTATTCCAAGAAAGTAGTTCATCTCTCTAAGGTTTGACATTTCATATTCAACCTCCATGCCTAGCTTGAATTGTTTTACCGCATTTAAATTATCACCTGTAACAAACAAATCATCAACAAATAATGAAACTACAAGATGAACTTCTTGCTGCAAGCACTTTGTGTACAAAGTAGCTTCACTTTCACTTCTTATGAACCCTTGGTTTAATAAGTAAGTAGCAATTCTGTTGTACCAGACCTTTGGTGCCTTTTTTAAGCCATACAAGGCTTTCTTTAGCTTGTAAACTTTATCTTCGTGACTTGCCTCAAAAAATCCCTCAGGTTGCTCAACAAAAATCTCTTCTTCGAGGATCCCATTGAGGAAAGCTGACTTCACATCCAGATGAAAAAATTTCCATCCCATTTTTACGGCAAAGGCTATTAAAATCCTTATAGTATCATGCCTTGCAACTGGTGCAAATGTTTCTGAATAATCAATACTAAACTGTTGAACATAACCTTTAACAACCAGCCTTGCTTTCAATTTGTTCACAGAACCATCAGGATTGAGTTTGGTTCTATAAACCCATTGACACCAAGAACATTGTGGTTGTTTGGTCTATCAACCAGCTGCCAAGTTTCATTCTTCTTTATCATTTTAATCTCCTCCTCCATGGCAATCTTCCAATCATTTGATTTTGCAGCATTGCCTTGTGAAGGGAATATGGCACTTGCAACGTTGGGGACTTCTACCGTTGACTTCTTGATTCACTCTTCTTCTCCTAGAGGCATGCATGACATTTTATTCAGAAATATTGGTGGTGTTCAAGCCTTGAGGCGATAACTTTTTTGTTCATTTGCTTCTGTACCAAAAAAAAATCTAGTCCTCCAGACATGAAGAAGAATTTCATCATGTGATCAGTACTGCTTCATGCGATATTAAATTTAGAAGACCAACCTTATACGATTGAATAACACACCGAACTGTCCATATAAAAGAGCAAGAGAGCGAGGCATGGTACTAGAGAAAGCGCAAGAGCATATGTTAGTTGAGACTTGAGCGTGAGGACATCGTTCGGAAGAGAAATTCATGTCAGTATGCCCTGTTGTGAAATTACAGTGACAGGGAGCAATATTTTTTATAAGCCAAATTTTATTTTATTACTAAAGATACTTAAAACCCAACACATACCAAAATCTAGTCAAAGCAATAACAAGTAAATATCATCTGCTATCCTAACCTAAAGCACAATAATGCTGATCTCCCTATAATTGGGTATCCAACTCCCACATACAACAAGACAACATAGGTCCTACAGTAACAGGGAGCATGAATAAGTTTCAGTATACAAACACCACCATACAAACTTCAAAAGTCATTATTGTTAATGTCGAATGTCATTCCTTCTACTGCACTTTAAGCGTGGTATGCAAAAATACATACCGTACTTTAGCATTTTAAAGTGCGGTATGAAAAAATGCATACCGAAATGCCTACCACACTTTCACATTTGCATAGTGCATTTTAAAGTGTGGTAGAAGGGAAGGCATGAATAATAAAATGGGTGGCATTAATAGCAATGTCCAACTCTAAAATGGCATAAATTGACCGACTTGTCTGTAGACTCTTACCCCATCAACCTCGATAATTACGAGCAAGCACAACATTTTACAGATCATAGAACAGTTCAGCAAACCCTTTCTAAATGAGGCCAAGATAGTAGGGACTACATTTCAGTTTCATATTAGCCTTTTCTTCTGATTACTTTCAGTCTTTCACTTTCTTTTCCCTTTCTATTTTTTACTTGTGAAAATAAAATGCCATTTTCTAGCATGATGACACTCTGGTGACATTATCAACAGAGCCAGCTTCTGTATTCTGCACCATATCTTATTACAATCATAATGCAGTGCAGTAAGAAGTAACCAAAATTTTCATCAGTAACCAACTGAGCATTATTTACTAGACTTACGTTACAGGTTCACTTCTTAACAGAAGAGTTTAGTAACTCCAAAGGTTAAATTATACCATGAGAACAGCAAAACACATGAGACAGGACCATGCAATTTCAGTATCAAGTGTTCAATTGCAATTTGCAAGCATTCGCATTTAAAATTCAAATGATATAATCTGACCACTCGGACATGAAGGAAGTATGGTCCATGGACTCCCCAGGCACATCCTCATGCTGAGATGGCTTCTCCTTGCCACCGACCAATCTCGCCGGATTCCCAACTGCGGTGGTCCGCGGCGGCACATCAATCAAAACCACTGAACCAGCACCGATCTTGGCACCTTCCCCAATCTTAACATTCCCCAGAATGGTAGCACCAGCACCAATGAGCACCCCATCCCCAATCTTGGGATGGCGGTCCCCACCGACCTTCCCGGTCCCACCCAACGTGACGTGGTGCAGGATAGAAACGTTGTTCCCGATCACCGCCGTCTCGCCTACCACCACCCCGGTCGCGTGGTCGAACAGAATCCCCTTCCCAATCGTCGCAGCCGGGTGAATGTCCACCGCGAACACGTCCGCGATGCGAGAATGCAGAGCCAGAGCCAACGGACGCCGAGACTGCCGCCACAGTAGGTGCGCCACGCGGTGTGCCTGCAACAAACAAACACACACACAACAGAAAACCCTAAAATTAGGGTTTGGTAGAAACTGAAAAACCCTAAAAGTGAAGGATTTGGGGGAACCTGGCAGGCGAGGAAGCCCTTGTAATTGAGGAGGCAGTGAGAGTAGGAGACGCAAGCGGGGTCGCGCTCGCGGGCGGCGCGGAGGTCTGCGACGGCGGCGGAGCTGAGGGAAGGGTCGGAGGAGAAGGCGTTGAGGAAGAGGTCGTAGAGAAGGGTGGAGAGAAGTGTAGAGGAACAGAGCTTGTTGCCGAGGTGGAATGACAGGGAGCGTTCGAGAGACGAGTGCGAGAGAATCGTCGAGTAAAGGTAACTCGCCAGCGCCGGCTCTGACTCAGCGTCGCGGCGTGCCTCCGCCTTGATCTGCGCCCACACCCACCCTTCTTCTTCGTAGCCGGCGGCGGAGGAGTTGGCCATAGCCTTGGGCGGCGATGCGTAGCGGAGTTCGCCGGTTGGCATTGGTCGATGGGTTGCGAAGTGTTTGGCAGCAGATAGTGGTTGGTTTAGAAACACGGCGGCGAGACGGTTACTGCGACAGTGACACGGTGTCACGTTTGATACGCTGGTGGTGTAGATTTTCCAAGAAACCAGCATAAAAAACTCAACTTGTGTGCGCGTTTAATTTCTTTTTGTTTTTTTGGGGTGTGGTTTGGTTTGCAGTATCTGCTTGACTTTTGTGTACATATATTTATATTTATATTTATATATTGAAAAATGGAAAGATCACAAAAGGGGCTTGCTTTTGCTTCATCAAGAATTTTGGATGTCATGTTACCTATCTTATCCTTGATTTCCATGTGCAATGTACGATGAATGATAGATATCACTTTGGCTTCTCGAGCCTTATATTTTTACGGATAAAATTAAATAAACTGAAAAACAATGAATTAAATGTTGGACATTGCAATGGTACGTACTCTGAGTTGGTACAGAATACCTTCACTTTTAGAGGGTTGGTGAAGAAATTGTCTTAAATTAAATGTTTTATACATCGTCAATATAAACTTTTGATGACATCAGTCCTCCTCCTTCTAGAACACCATCCCGATGTTGGTCCTCAGTCGCAACCGATCTACTTTCTAAACATAGATCTTGTATCGCGAACATCGCCCTAAAGCCATCCCAAACATGAACCCTGAAGCAATCACGAACACGAACATCACCCTTAATGACGAAATCGCAAACATGAACGATGAAATATTGGTTGTCGTTTGTTGAGCAACGCCGCCACCGCCGATCTATTCGTTCGCACGCCGCAGGCCTGTTCATCCTTTTCTCCATAGCCACCGTCCATCACTTGGTTACGACCTCCATCGAGTCTTGTTTAGTAATTAATTATCTTTCCTCATATGCCTCACTTTTTTTTGTTTCTGGAAATATTATCTACTTGAAATTGATGGTTATATCAAACCATTTTGGTCTTTCACATTCTAACTGTAGTTGTGAGAAACAATATGAATTAGGAGTTAATTTACTTGTTTCTGTTTCCTTAAACCTAAGTGTTTATGTGGCTTGCTTGGAGGGAATATGGTGATTTGATGGAGCTGTTGTTAGAGATACAATTGGTTATGTTTGGGCTACTTGAGAAGTCTCATTGTGGTTGTGATTAGGTTTAGGTAGCTGAAGTTTAGGGTCTCATTTACGGTTTACCTGTTGCTAATTTTTTTGGCTTAAAACTATAATGCAATTGGAATTTGCTGTTTGAAATTATGTGAATGTGTTAAGTTTGCACATTTCTTAGTGTCAATTTTGATGGGTACTGCAAATTCTAACAATTGTTAGTGTCAATTTCATATTGTAGAGTCACAACAATTTTGATGGGTCACGGATCCTTGCTCGTGTCTGGCTCAATTTTGATTTTTGATTGAGAAGAGAGGGTGGGTTGGCTAGATTAGCAATAGTCTTGCTGCATAATATTTTAGTTGCTACTTCTTACACTATGAGCGAACTATGCAGGGAATTAGATGGGTGCGAGGGTTCATTGACTATGTTTGTTCATAGAAGGTTGAATTACTGTGTATGTTTTGGGTTGGGTTCTGTGTCACATCCCGTTATTTTACCGGTTGACTTAAAGTAGGTTTATATATATATATATATATATATATATATTAATGGAATAAATGGATAATTCAAGGATTGTAGAAGAAAATGCAATATCTCACTAGGCATGAGATAATTTGTTTCCCTGAGATTATAATAGGTTAATATATGTATATAAATGTTATTTATATTATTAAAATAGAAGGAGGAGCCAAAGTGTAAAGTAGGATTTTTGAGGGATTAGAATTTCAACCTAGTTAATTACTCCCTCCCATCACCATACCTCAGGTAATCATGAGTTTTCCTTCATCGCGATCAATCTTAGTTCAGAAATGGTGTCATCCATAAAGTCTGAATTTTGTTAACTTGCACTATGCTGTTAGAGAAAAGAATCGTCTGCTGTTGGAGGTGTGCAGAAACAGTCATGTTTATCCAGTAGCAGTAGTAATCCCGAAATATCCGGGATCTTATCTTGCATTTATTATTGTTTACGTTTCCCAATGTACTTACGTTTCCAATGTAATAGTTTGACCTCGGAATGTCCGTCGTCACTCTGTATAAATACAAAGCTTGTAACCGAGAATTATTAAGTTAAGAAATTGAAGTGCAGTACATTACAAATAACGTATCTTCATTTTTTTCTTCAATTCTCTCTTCCATCCCTTCCGCCTTCGAGAACCTATTCTGGTTCTTAACACACTATGATGAGAATTCATGAATTTTAAGTGGTGCAATGTCACATTGTGAGACAGAAGTTAAGCTCACTCAAGTAGTATGTCACATTGTGAGAATTCAAGAGTTTTAAGTGGTGCAATGTCACATTGTATTACCTTTTGTTTGCATTTGGAATTGGTGGGATTAAGTGTTTTTGAATAATTGAACTGATCTGATCTGTGAATGATGGTATGCTCATGTCTAGCAAAGTTTGGCTTGATAAAATGAAAAGAGATTGTCTGAGATATTGTTCCATGATTTGTAGCATTGATGAGGTATTATGTATTGGAACCTCTGCATGCTGTGATATGAAAATGTGCATCTGTTTCTTGTAAATGGAGATATTGCAAGCTAAGGATAACTGGCGTAACCTAATGAGTTATATGATAGGCATTAGGTGACCTAAGTCGAGGATTCACTCAGTGGGAAATGGATATTGATGATGATACCTTAATAAGCTAACCTAGAGAGTAAAGATTGGGGACCTAAGTTAGGTTTTCATAAAGATTGGGGACCTAAATGAGATTTCAAGAAAGTAAAATCATGAAAGTATAGGGACTTGTTTTGAAAATCATGGAAGTTTAAGGACTTGTTATAGAAATCATAAAAGTTTGAGGGCTTATTTTGAAAATCATGAAAGTTTAAGGACTTGTTTTGGAAATTATAAAAGTTTGAGGGCTAGTTTTGAAAATCATGAAAGTTTAAGGTCTTGTTTTGAAAATCATGAAAGTTTAAGGACTTGTTTTGAAAATTATGAAAGTTTAAGGACTTGTATTGAAAATCATAAAAGTTTGAGGGCTTGTTTTGAAAATCATGAAAGTTTAAGGACTAGAAGTTGTATTTTATATAAGTTTGAGGATTAAAGTTAGGTTTTCATAAAGATTGGGGACCTAAATGAGATTTCAAGAAAGTTTAGGGACTTGTTTTGAAAATCATGAAAGTTTATGGACTTGTTTTGATAATCATGAAAGTTTAAGGACTTGTTTTGAAAATCATTGAAGTTTAAGGACTTGTATTGAAAATCATAAAAGTTTGAGGGCTTGTTTTGAAAATCATGAAAGTTTAAGGTCTTGTTTTGAAAATCATGAAAACTTAAGGACTAGAAGTTTTATTTTATATAAATTTGAGGATTAAAGTTAGGTTTTCATAAAGATTGGGGACCTAAATGAGATTTCAAGAAAGTATAGGGACTTGTTTTGAAAATCATGACAGTACAGGGACTTGTTTTGAAAATCATGAAAGTTTAAGGACTTGTTTTGAAAATCATGAAAGTTTAAGGACTTGTTTTGAAAATCATGAAAGTTTAAGGACTTGTTTTGAAAATCATGAAAGTTTAAGGACTTGTTTTGAAAATCATGAAAGTTTAAGGACTTGTTTTGGAAATCATAAAAGTTTGAGGGCTTGTTTTGAAAATCATGAAAGTTTAAGGTCTTGTTTTGAAAATCATGAAAGTTTAAGGACTAGAAGTTGTATTTTATATAAGTTTGAGGATTAAAGTTAGGTTTTCATAAAGATTGGGGACCTAAATGAGATTTCAAGAAAGTATAGGGACTTGTATTGAAAACCATGAAAGTATAGGGACTTGTTTTGAAAATCATGAATGTTTAAGGACTTGTTTTGGAAATTATGAAAGTTTGAGGGCTTGTTTTGAAAATCATGAAAGTTAAAGGACTTATTTTGAAAATCATGAAAGTTTAAGGACTTGTTTTGGAAATCATAAAAGTTTGAGGGCCTGTTTTGAAAATCATGAAATTTTAAGGTCTTGTTTTGAAAATCATGAAAGCTTAAGGACTAGAAGTTTTATTTTATATAAGTTTGAGGATTAAAGTTAGGTTTTCATAAAGATTGGGGACCTAAATAAGATTTCAAGAAAGTATAGGGACTTGTTTTGAAAATCATGAAAGTATAGGGACTTGTTTTGAAAATCATGAAAGTTTAAGGACTTGTTTTGAAAATTATGAAAGTTTAAGGACTTGTATTGAAAATCATGAAAGTTTGAGGGCTTGTTTTGAAAATCATGAAAGTTTAAGGACTAGAAGTTGTATTTTATATAAGTTTGAGGATTAAAGTTAGGTTTTCATAAAGATTGGGGACCTAAATGAGATTTCGAGAAAGTTTAGGGACTTATTTTGAAAATCATGAAAGTTTAAGGACTTGTTTTGGAAATCATAAAAGTTTGAGGGCCTGTTTTGAAAATCATGAAAGTTTAAGGTCTTGTTTTGAAAATCATGAAAGCTTAAGGACTAGAAGTTTTATTTTATATAAGTTTGAGGATTAAAGTTAGGCTTTCATAAAGATTGGGGACCTAAATAAGATTTCAAGAAAGTATAGGGACTTGTTTTGAAAATCATGAAAGTATAGGGACTTGTTTTGAAAATCATGAAAGTTTAAGGACTTGTTTTGAAAATTATGAAAGTTTAAGGACTTGTATTGAAAATCATGAAAGTTTGAGGGCTTGTTTTGAAAATCATGAAAGTTTAAGGACTAGAAGTTGTATTTTATATAAGTTTGAGGATTAAAGTTAGGTTTTCATAAAGATTGGGGACCTAAATGAGATTTCGAGAAAGTTTAGGGACTTATTTTGAAAATCATGAAAGTATAGGGACTTGTTTTGAAAATTATGAAAGTTTAAGGACTTGTATTGAAAATCATGATAGTTTAAGGAATTGTTTTGGAAATCATAAAAGTTTGAGAGCTTGTTTTGAAAATCATGAAAGTTTAAGGTCTTGTTTTGAAAATCATGAAAGTTTAAGGAATAGAAGTTGTATTTTATATAAGTTTGAGGATTAAAGTTAGGTTTTCATAAAGATTAGGGACCTAAATGAGATTTCAAGAAAGTATAGGGACTTGTTTTGAAAATCATGAAAGTATAGGGACTTATAAGTGGGATGGGATTAAAATCTCCACTAGAGTTTTATAAGCTTCCAATTCCAGCATAACCGTGGCAGTGTAATTGGACTCGACAAGGGTTATGTTGGTCTCAGCGGTGCCATTTTCACGCTTTCTACAGTGACAACTACAATGCTCTCACTCTCTTCTTCGCTTGGCTTCCTTCTGCAATTTCCTTCAGTTTCATTCCGGCGTTTCGGACGCTGAAAACCGCCCCGAAACAGAACAAGGACGACAGAGTGTTTTACAAGCTTCTGTACCTTTCACTTGGCCTTGCAGGGTTTCTCATGGTGCTGATCATTGTGCAGAAGACCAAGAGCTTTATGCGGGCCGAGTACGTTGCGGGTGGCGCCGCGGTTCTTATCTTACTCCTCCTCCCACTTGCTCTGGTTTTTACAGAGGAATTCAGGGTAAACCTTAGTAATGATTCTCAACTAAAAGTGGCGGTTGGTTCGCAGCATGAGGAACCGCCACAGGCTACCACACAAAAGAAAATTTCTTGTCTGAGTCTTAGAAACATGGTGACATGGTGAAACCCCCAAACAGGGGTGAAGTTTACAACATCTTACAAGCTCTGTTCAGCATTGACATGTGGTTCCTGTTAATCTCAACAACTATTAGTATTGGTGGAACTTTAACCGCACTTGACAATTTGGGCCAAATTGGGAACTCTTTAGGGTACCCCAAGAAGAGTCTTACAACTTTTGTGTCCCTTATGAGTATATGGAACTATCTTGGAAGAGAAGCGTGTGGCTATGCCTCTGATATCTTGTTAGCTAAATGCAGATTCCCTCGTCCATTGGTTCTCACTCTTGTCATGCTTCTCTCTTGTGTTTAGTAGCATTTGGTGTGCCAAACTCTCTCTACATTGATTCTTTGATCAATGGGTTCTGCTTTGGTGCTTTGTGGCCGTTGATGTTTGCCATAATATCTGAGATTTTTGGCCTCAAATACTACTCCATCTTGTTCCATTTTGGATCCATGGCGAGTCCTCTTGGGTCTTACATGCTCAATGTGAAAGTCACTGGTAATTTGTATGATAAGGAGGCTTTGAAACAATTGAGGATGAAGGGACTCACAAGACAAGCAGGGAAGGAATTAACTTGTGTAGGAGTGCAGTGTTATAAGATGGCTTTTCTCATAATCACTGCTTCTACATTGGTGGGTTGTTTTGCTTCTTTTATTTTGGTGATAAGGACCAGGAAGTTTTACAAAGGTGTCACCTCTGAAGAACCAAATAAAATCAATGGAAAATGATGGTGTATTTAGTTATAGTTTGCAAATCATCCAAATAGTACAGACACCTCTAAACACTTTTTTTTTTCTATCTCTTTTTTCCAATTACATCACATCATAAATCACACTTATCTCTTCTCTCTTCCTATCTCTCTCTAGTGGTCTACACCCTTTAGATGTTCACCGATCCTATTCTAGTTTGCATGGTTCAACGGAACAAAATGCTATTGTAATGTTACATATATCATCTCTCTATGTAAGATATATGATTTGCTTGCTATTGTACTTGAATAAATCTTCATTGACTTTCTTAAAAGTGTGAAAGTGTGGATGAAGGGGAAAGAAGAGGGATAGGAAGAAAAGAGAAAGAAAATAAGAGATTTAATAGATGATATAATTGAAGAAAAGAGAGAAAGAGATAGAATGCGAAGGTGAAAATGAGGTGAGAGTGTGAATGTATTATTACTCATTGTACCTGATTTCCAATCAAGGTTAGGTGTCTTAATTAGGTGTAATAAATTTATCCGATGTGATGAGCAACTTATAATTGAGAAGATTTATTACTTTTATTTATGTAATGTGCAAAATAGTCTCTATCTTTACAAGTCGCCACCACCTACAAATTCAACACCAAATTTCTCTTCATCGAACATGTGGTGAGCATGTAGTCCATACTATCTGCTCAACCCTAATTATTTTTTCTCTTCAGCCTTGCAGGCTTAAGCGTCAGAGTTCCTTGCAAGTACCCACCTTTAGTACCCACATGATCCCAAAATACAAGAAGAAAGAGACTCTTCCACAGAGGAGCAGTTCAGCGGAGCAGCCTTGCCACTTCGCCCTAGTCCTTTACTCAAGTTCAAATTTTCCTTAACTGAACGTTGGTGCATCTGTAGGGAGCCATAAACTCTATTTCCATCCATCATTGATATTGAAAACACAAGAAGCTATCAATAATCACTGACGGCTTTAGACGTCGCTAATTACCGATGGCTTTGGCCTGTATGATTACTGACGGTTCTAGTCGTCAGTGATGACCGGCAGTTCTAGCCATTGTTAATGTCTATTTTATTTTTAATTTCGGTTTTTTTCATTTTTCATTTTCATTATCAGTTTCAGTTAGTCCTCTCTTCGTCTCTGTCCTCCTTTTTCAGTTCATCATCCATTTTTGTCTTCAAAGATGCAAACTTAGCCTGCACAATTACAATGTATGTTAAAATTATAATAATATAAATTAAAACTAATTTAAATCATCATCATACTTACAAAAGTGGTCATCGGTCTTTTGACTATCCAGCTTTGTTGTCCTTTCTCTTTCTTATAGGTTCGTTTGAATATTTCGTCCACAGTTAGTTGTCTTTCAGACACCCTCGAATTGTTATTGTTAGAAGACATCTGTTTTAATTCAAACGTCAATTATTAAATATAAATATAATATATTACTCAATTAAAATTAAACAATTAATTTTCGTATACTAACATTTTTAAACAAGATAATGCAGTATAATTAACCAACAACAATAATCTATCCTACAATACAATAAAAAAAACTAAAACTATAAACAAAATAAAACATTAAATATAATAAGACAAAACTTACTTGTTGAAGTCTTATGTCTTTAAGAAGAAGAAACTTGTGTAGAAACGGTGCAAGCGAACTATATATAGGGTAATTAGCGATGGCTTCTTGTCACCATTTTATAACTTATCAATGGAAATTTCCGTTGGTAATCTAGCGATCAGTTGTCCCGCCTAACAAAGTTTGAAAAAGCAAATCGAAATAATGTAAATTATCGGTAATATAGCGTGAAATGTTCCCGCCATACTACCAACTATATTGCCTGTCGGTAATTAGCACACTAAATTTTCCCGCCAACTTACTTACGGCTTATATTTTTTTAATTTTTTTTAAGAAAATTTATTTCAGATGGCTTTGTGACCGTCAATAATTTCTTTTTTCATGTAGTGTCTCCTCGTGCGATCATTTGTTAGACATTTCCTCGAACATTGTGGAAAGTAGCCCTTATGTGGCTCTAGTCCTTGGCTCCCATATGTGTTATGAGTTGGCGCGATCACTCTACCCAATTTCAAAGGACGTGTTGGCGGATGTAGCATAAAAATCTTCCCCCTCTCAAAGCTCGCTTGTTGTTGCGCTAAAAATACACATGAAAATTATAGCAAGTGCGTCGTATCGCTCAAATAATATAGAATTGTAAATCTCAGTATCAAATCCAAAGCACAAAACAAAATAATTAAAGGGGTTATTTCACAGTTCAAGCAAATAAGGCAAATAATGATTAAAAGTGGTGGTGTTGTGGGCATGCATATATATAAGAAAACAAATACAATATATAGAAAATCAGAATAAAAGAGCCTCGAGATTGCAATGCAGTTGGATATTTATGTGGTGTTATATTTGTTATCCTAATTAATCTACGCGTTAGATTATACTTCTCTTTTTAATTGCATAATTTTTTTAAAAAAATCATTGGCATGTAGTAGTAATATTTTTGAATCATAATAGACAAAGTGTTTTATGACCCGAACATGTTTATGAAAATTACTTTTTCATGTTCTTTAATATAATTTGATGTAAAAGTCACTTTTATAGTTTTATATTCAATTAATTTAAAATTACATTTTTAAGTGAAGCGCATTTATAATATTTGTAGACAGATATATATAATGAATTTCTACTTTTAAGAAAAATAAAAATAATTGTTTAAAAAAAAATTCACTTTTTTTACAATAACAAACGGGCCCTATATTTGTTTGATTTACATGGCCAGATTTAGTCTCATCTATGCAAATAGTAAACTATACCAGGTTTATAGGTATTGACCCAAAAAAAAATACCAGGTTTATAGGATGGAAAATGAGCAAAGCATTCACTCATAAAAAAAGGAGCAAAGCATGATGAATTGCAAACACAACCTACTCACTATGAAGAATGGCATAAATACCATCTCTTTAATTATTTCCATGGCTTTCATTATATTATTATTGCATTTTGTTCACACTACTGTATGTTCAGTGCTCTTAATCAAGAACTGTGAATTCAGAGTTCTACACATGACCATTAGTTAATATTTAATCTAGTTAAATGAAAGCATATTTCATAGGAAAAGTTTCTTGCTTGCATATATACCACTTATTAATTTATTCAAAGGAAATTATTAATGCATAGACCTCGCAATTAAGCATTCGCATTTGGTGCTGAATTGACTGATTATATAATTGACATTATTCCTTCACAACTACTGACCCAAATCGCACTGTGGAAATGCTACAAATACGATTAAAAAAAACTGTCAGGTGTCTTTATTTGAAAAACCTTAAATAAGTTTTTGTCCCTGTAATATAACACATTTTCATTTTTAGTCTTTGCAATTTTTTTTTTGGCATTTTTGTCTCTCAATCCAAAATTGCCAGCTTTATTTTTAGTTTTCGATATTAAATTTACCATCCAACTTTTACAGAAGTCCACATGAACCTGACATGCGGCATTTTTAAGGTTCTGTTTGGCCAAACTTATTTTAACATATCTTCTCCTTTAAAGGGCCGAATATAATTTATGAAAAGCTCTTGATAAAATAAATAACTTACTTTTATTGAAGAAAAAGATAATAATGAGCTTTTTAGAAAAAGATATGAAAAAAGTTTTTTTTCGAAAAAGTAACTATTTTCTTATAAAGGTCATTGTGGCGTGTTCTTATTTACCTGGTCTTTCTATCATCACCTCCACCACCACCACCATCTTCAACACTGTTTTTGCCGCCACTGCCACCATAACCATTACTACCACCCTCCACCACTGTCATTGTCGCCATCGTCTCCACCATCGCCTCCTCCACCCCCACCACCATTGTCGTCACCACTACCTCTACCATCATCAGCACCACCGCTCTCCACCACCACCACCACCACCACCCCTGTCACTACCATTGCGCCACTATTTGCCTGGAATTTTTCTTAAGTCTTGGCTTGGTCGAAGAGTACACAATGAAATGATTTTGACCAAAACGGAAAGATATTTAGCTAAGGCTAATAAGGCAATTTCCAATATTCGACTAAGATGGCATGCTGAGTCGAAGTCGAATTCATGTTGGAAATAAGATCTTAAAACTGACAAGTGTTAAACTTGTTTTCAACTAAAGGCCTTAGTGTACATGAAGTTACATGTTCGACGGAAATTATAGGCTGTTACTCAAACAAGACGCGTGGAAAGCAAAGAAACAGACACAGGACACGTGTCAAACTCAGAGAATTCAACCGTTGCAAGCAGTTGAAGAATCAGCCTATAAATAGAAGAAGTCGAGCACAAAAACGAGGTCTTTCGTACCATTCGCAACACGTCCATAAATGTTAATTCTCAACCCCTAACGCCATAAGTCCAAGAAACCGTGACACAGAGCAACAAGAACGAGTCAAAAGTGAGTGACTGAGCGAGTTCGACTGGCCACCTTTAAATTTCATGCAAAACTCTTTATGTTTTCCTGCACTTTACAATTCAATGCAGTTTTTCCTTTCTTTTGCCTTTACCTTTTTATCGCTTTGAAGCACTTTTACTTTTAGTCTTTTCTTTTAAATGTTGTTTATCCAATTCGTTCGAACCACTTTCGACGAATATCCTTTCATCCACTCCACTTCACAATTCATGCACTAGAGAATTTCCATATTCTAGAGCCCGTAAGAGGATCGAAATCCAGCCTCTTTATCAACATTTGAATTTTCTTGTGCTTTTACCTTATTCTATTTGTTTACCAAAAATCAAAGTAAACAAATTGGCACACCCGGTGGGACCAAAGGGATATGTTTTCGTTAGAAATCTTCCCCAATGTCTAATGTAAGACCCTCAAGTTTTGAATATTTATATTTTGGTCCTTGGATATTTTATGATTAGGTTTTGATCCTCTAAGTTTGGATAATTGTGTTTTAGTCCTTGGACTAGTCAAAACTAGATTGGAATTTAGTATTAGGAGTTTTAATGATGTTTTGAATTCAGATTGGGAAAATCAGGCTCAGGATCGCAGCTCGCCAAAAAGACCCTTGTTTGCGATGCCATGTGCCAAAAGATGCAAACAAGTTCAATAAGTCACGTGTTCTATAATACATGACTCCAAAAAGCCAAAAATTCAGATCTGCATGGAAGGACACAAAAATAAAATCAGTATTTTTATATGATTGAATAAATTTAAAAAAATGCAGTAATTAGTAACTTACACTTCAATAAGCTATCAATCACAGCGCATATGCTGTGATTGAGATGATTGACCACCATCTCCAACTGCAGCAGCAGCTCCAGTTGCTGTTACAACAAGTTTTCGCAATTTTTGGAAACAATGACAAACAAAGCAAAAAACACAAATGAGAACCAAGATCACAAAAAATTATAAATGATGAAATATAATATGAAACATATACCAGTCACAATCGTTTCAGATTCTTCAAGCTCATCACTCAAGTTGATGTCTTTGAATTAGAAGCGACAAGGCCTCAACCAATTCTGAGAACAAATTAAACCTTCCGTCATTTCTGGTAAAAGATAGCTTCTAAATACGTCAATGACCCTACCACCAGCACTGAAAGCACTCTTTGATGCCACGGTAGAAACAGGCATCGCAAAAACATCCCTGGCCATCATTGATAATATGGGCAATTGAGAGCTATTATTTTTTCACCACACAACTAGTAATTGATAAGTAATGAAATTAATATAATATTAAAATAAAAAAATATTTATTTATTGATATTATTATAAAATATAAATATTGAAATTAATTTTGAGTTATAGTAATAAACAAACAAAAAACTGATATCCTATCCTGTTAGGATAATTTCTATCCTAGCTCCCCTCAGAATAATTTTTACCCATGATGAACATGATAGGGTAAGGGATAGGATAGTGTTATCCTATCCTGCTGACATAACAAACAACAGATTACATCAGGATAAGATTACTGTTATCCTATCTTGTCCACCAAACGGGCTCCAAGTGTCTAAAATGATATCCAAATATACGTAAAAATGACACTTATCAGTCAGTTCGGTCAGTTTTGGACCCAAACTGAAACCGATCGACTAAACCCATAAAAAACTAATTTTTTAACCCAGCCAAACCCGCACTAGATCCGAACAGGCCCAGTGAAAAAAAAATGACCAATTTGACCAATTTCAGGTCGGGTCAATAATTGTTAGCCAGCTCTACCTCAAGTGATTCTATTGCACTTGGGTGGAGATTTTATTGATGAATTAATGAAATTTGGGATGGATCTCAAAAAGAAGAGAAAAAAAATAGTCAATTAAAGTCAAGTTTTTAGCAACTTGCGGTGCATGCATCTCTATCTCGTACTGGTCTCCATTATCCTCAATGACATGGCAGCTATGGATCGACAGACCGTGCCACTTGATTCACACACACGCCCTTGTCATATCGTTACATGAGATTGCCGAGCCCGAGATTGACTTCTAAATAGGTTAGGTTTAAAAGCATTTTGAAATAAATGTTTGTTTTGGCATTGATTCACCGTAAACATAATTTGGTATTTTAAGGTATTAATAGAAAAATTAGAACGTGTCACATTAAGTTTACCATGAATTATAAAGAATTAATAGTTTGACATGTCTCTGAAGTTGTACCGATATCTGTATTTGGTTCATTTCTGGAAAAAAATGTGGTAAAGGTCCTTCAGTTTGCACCAAATTTTTATTTAGTCCCTGTAGGAGATCGGAGCTCTGAGCAATCTCAGTTTGTCAACTGCTTTAATGATAATTATGTTGATTTTTTATTTTTTTAAAGGGAAAAGATGTCATAAATTTAACAATTACTAATTACCCTCCAAATACTTCATATTCTTAATTTTCCGGCAAACTAAAAAGCTGAAATTAAAAAAGCTAAAATCTAAATTGTTATCAAAATCGCTCAATCCCAGAATCACTAAAATTGAATCCTCCAACTCTTCTTCTAAAAAAACTATCACACATCCTCCGTGCTCAACCTTATAGCACATCAGCGTCGATTTAAAATGGATAAACTTTATCTAAATTAGAGTCGACCCAAACATTCGTTATGTACTGAATTTAAAACGATTCCTAAGAAATTTTCAAATATAGACTTCTGATCTAACATATATGTATTATTAAACTCAGTACATGAGCATATCCTTCTCCATTCTAAACATTTCTTTTCATTTTCACATGACTATTTCATGGAATTCCTATTCTTTATTTATGAATGAAATCCAATTCACCTTCACCTCATAAATTCATGTAGCAACAGAACTAACGGAACATGTGTCAGTTAAGCACATTGAGTGTTACATACGACATTAACATGCCACGTGGAAACTCATAACCCCCTTACTCTTCACTTATAAGCCACGTATGGCACCGGACCAACTCCAACTACACTCACTCCATTACACTCTTGTCTTGTGGATGCTTTTCAATCATCATCTCTCTAACTTAATCCATTTTCTCTCTTTATCCAATTCAAAATTCGTACTAATAATTATCAAAAAGATAAAGTAAAGGAAACACAAATAATCCTACCACTTAATTCAATATACACGAAACAGAACACATAAAATCTAGCATTTTGTTTATATTTAATAAATAAACGAAAATGAATTAGTGTAATAAAGCAGTCTACAAAGGACAGCAAACAAGTTCAAACGAAAATAAAAAAAGAAAGAATTCTTTTGTGACGGGTGGTTTACAAGATCCCACCATGTCCTTTAACTCATTTTGGGCTATGTATCGTATTTCATTGGACATAAATATGAGTTTAAATTTAAAAATTAAATCAATATTTAAGGTCGGGTAAGGTCGGGTGAGATACAATTTCAGCTCGTCCTAACTCATCCCACTAAACTAATACCCTACTTCTCCTTCTCATAATTCAAGAAATGACTGATTCTAAAACGCGATTATTGTAATCTATAATCACTCCCTTCTCATATGCACATATCTCTAATTTCTTCCATTAATTATATTTCTTTCACTTTCTCTTTCTAAATCGGTCTCTGTGTGTTTGCCATTCCTTCTTCTATCTCAGCTTCATTCTCGCCGCCGGAACATCTCCGACCGGTCGATTTTCCGGTGATCCAACTCCGATGATTCCCCACCATGATCCATAGCTTTCTCAATCTCCGAATCGCTCTCTCTCACCATTCTCCTCCCTCTTCACCTTTTCCCCTTGTCGATTTCAGATCCCTTTCCCTTCGAGTTCCGATGCGAAAATCGGGGAAGAACAAACATTTCATGGATTAGCAAACGCTTTTTCCCCATTTCCCCCATGCAACACCTCATGAGACCACTCGCTTTACTCTTCCACAACCTCGCTTCTTCCACCTGAATCGAATCCTAGGGTTAGGGTTACAAAAATGTTCAAAAAAATCATGAAGGGAGGGCACAAAAAGCCCTCCAAGTCAGACACCAGCGACCCTCTAGCCGCCGGGAACAACCGCAGCTCGGCGGCGGCGGCCACCCCCAATGTGGTTGTCAACCACGCGTCGCGCGGTGGAACCGCGGCGGCGAATTCCGCCGCCGGCGGGATGGGGCCCCTTACCCCGTCTTCTGGCGCCATGGAACCTGTGCCGGCGTTCCGCGACGTGCCGGTGGCGGACAGGCAAAACCTCTTCCTCCGGAAGCTGAATATATGCTGCTACGTGCTGGATTTCTCCGACACACTGAAGAGCGTTCGGGAGAAGGAGATCAAGCGGCAAGCGCTGATGGAACTCGTGGACTTCATCCAATCGGGCTCCGGCAAGATATCGGAGAATTGCCAGGAGGAGATGATCAGAATGATCTCCGTCAACATTTTCCGGTGCTTCCCGCCGCTGTCTCACGAGAACACCGGGCAAGAGCCTACCGATCCCGAAGAGGAGGAGATGTGCCTGGAACCCTCGTGGCCTCACTTGCAGCTTGTTTACGAGCTTCTCCTCAGATACGTGGTGTCGTCGGACACCGATACCAAGGTGGCGAAACGGTACATTGATCACTCCTTTGTGCTCAAGTTGCTTGATTTGTTTGACTCTGAAGACCCCAGGGAGCGTGAGTATTTGAAGACCATTCTCCATCGTATATACGGCAAGTTCATGGTTCACAGACCCTTCATCAGGAAGGCCATTAACAACATCTTTTACCGGTTTATATATGAGACCGAGAGGCACAGCGGTATTGGGGAGCTTCTGGAGATTCTTGGGAGCATCATCAATGGATTTGCTTTGCCCATGAAGGAGGAGCACAAGTTGTTTCTTGTGAGGGCGCTCCTGCCACTGCATAAGCCTAAGTGCGTTGCTATGTACCATCAGCAGTTGTCATACTGCATCACTCAGTTTGTGGAGAAAGACTTCAAGCTTGCCGATACAGTTATTAGGGGATTGTTGAAGTATTGGCCTCTCACTAATTGCCAGAAGGAGGTTCTCTTCCTCGGAGAACTGGAGGAAGTGCTGGAGGCCACACAGCCTGCTGAATTTCAACGCTGCATGGTTCCCCTTTTTAAACAGATTGCCCGCAGCCTCAATAGTTCTCACTTTCAGGTTCCTGGAAAATTCACTTTTTTTTCCCTTTTATAATGCTGTTAGTTGGGACTTTGGATTATGACTAGCTTTTTTCTGTTTTTAAAATTTTGGTTTCGGATTTGCAATATTAATGCTGGTTGAACTGAACTGCTTCCTTTTATGTTAGTATGATAACTTATACATCCAATCTAGGTTCATTATTTAACTTGCCATATTCCTACTTAAAATATGGTTCTTTATTTATGGAATCTATCAACCTAGGGTGGTATCAGTTTCGCTGCCTAATTAATAGACATTAATTGTCAGATTCCTTTTCTGTTTCTCCTTTTATAGGCCCAAACTCTGTCGTGATTCAATCCTTTTATATTTTGTATAGCTGAAGTGGTTAATTGCCTTTTAAGCCATGCATCTATTAATGATTATTTCATAGGGAAAATCTATAATATTTCACTATCTATGAATGTGAGAAAATGCCTTTTCCTATCTTACTCGATTGGTTTCTGGCCTTTCACACATGGAAATTCAAACATAGGCAGACACATGCACATGCATTTTTCATGTGCGTGGATTTCGAATTCATCATTGTTCATCTTCTGCTTCAGAACTTAAGAACTGAAATGGCAAAGTTAACCATAATTGAAACTCACCAGGTGGCTTTTATTATTTTTATTCATTATCAAATTGTAAGCGTTATCTGTAATCTTTTTAAACAGTAAAAACCTTGACATGTAATAAAGACTATATCGGTAACGGCCTTTGTTTCGGATTGTGATTTTAATTTTCTATTTAATAACTATAATCCTGAAGTTGGTGATTTGCCTGACTAAATATTTTAGAAATCTCAGTTATTTGTTTTGTTCTTTTATTAATTTACCTTATCTTTTTTGTTTATCATGCTGTCACATGTATGTATACTTGAAGAATGCCAACATAGTTGGGACTGAATCTTGATATTGCAGCAGCTGTGCTGGATATGATTATAGGGTCAACTGTTCTATATGGCCCCTAATGTATTCAGCTGACGCCCTTCTTGATTTAAGAAACTAAGCACATTCCCCTCTGATTTAACACGATCCATTGCATTGTGGCACCTAATATCAAAATCAAGGGTTAGTTTTGATTGAATGGGCTTCACCTGCAAGTCACATGACCTATTTGCTGGAAATAAAAAACAAACAGCTTGGAAGGACATAAGAACCTCCAATGATTTTTTCTTTGGGAAGCTGGGCAGCTTCTTCAGTAAGTCATTGTAGTGGGTGATCTAGACCTTGTTCTCAATGAAAGAGAAATGGGTAATATTTTAATGGGATATATCTGGTTCTCAAGCTGCCAGCATCATCTAACATCCTCCTCTTTACAGATTCTCCCACTGTACATTTGTAAATAAAGTTGCTCTTTTACGAAGATGATTACTAAACTAGTAAACATAGACCTTCCAAGTTTTTGGAACTGATGTGCATGTGATTGATAGGGCTGACTCGAAAACCGGAGAAAAATAGGGATTTTATTGAAGAAAACAAGATGAATACAACTCTCCAGAACTTTTGGGAGGTCTGTACTCTGGGCTCTCCTAACTTTCCTGACTGAAACTGTTCCTCAAAGAACACTCATGACTCTTCCTCTCTTATAGGCAACATGCCTTACTCATTAATTTACTAACACTGTTCTGACCAATTTCCTAACTCCCATTCTATTATTATTATTATTGTTCTGTTGACTATTAACTAACTATACCTAACAATACTCCCCTCCTAAACACTCACCTTGTCGTCAAGATTAACAGTGTTTATGAACGGACAACTCCTATGGAATTTACCCTATTCCTTCACAATGGGTTGCATGCTCACAATCTTAAATTTATGTGTCCTGTTCTTGCAAATGTGCTCAGGGCTATATTTTTCTTCACATGTGAAACAAAGCCCTTTTTTTTCTTCTATCATTGTATTCACCATCATGCAGCAGCCTTAACCCCTTAGTGTTGCTCCCTTTTGGCTTGACAATAGTACTCTGCTCTATGCTACTGTCAGATTTGCTCCTATTCCCGGCATTTCTCTAGCTATTGACTGAATTCAGCCCAGTTTCATTGTTTTTAAAGAATCTTTACCGCTTGAGCTCCTCTGCTCCACTTTCTGTTCAGCTAGTTCCAAAACAATCTCTTCTTGCACCCTAGTGATCCTCTGAGGTTTATGTAGACTCAGAAATTTCTCCGAGGGACTCCTAAGGCCTCCCAAGAATATATTTAGTGCCACTGAATTCTCCTCAACAACATTGGCCAGCGACTAATCAAAGTCTTTGACATATTGTCCCAAAATGTCTGTTTGCTTTCAACCTTGTAAGCTTTGGTAGCGGATCCTCATAATTCCCATCATCAAACCTGCACATAGCATCATAAAGAATCTGCCTTCATGTCAAATTTTCTTCCCCTTTCATCGCTGTGTAATGCCTTAACCAAGGAAAGACTTTTCCCTCCATTGCCATCAATAACTACTTAGATTTCGGAATTTCAGGCACCTCCTCCAACAAAAAGCATTGCTCACTGTTAGAAATAGTTATATAAAACCATTCATGTGGCCCTTACGCAACAGCTTAAGCTTTTGGCATAATTGGTTATTTCATCTTTGACATGGTATCAAAGCCTCTATGACCAAACGGTCTAGAGTTCAATCTTTGCCGCCCCTAATTCTATTAATAAAAAGTTGAATTTCAGCACATGGTAGGTGGGCTTGTGCATTGTCCACGCTTCAAGCCCAAACGGGCTCTTGCGTGTTGCGTTAGGGGGCGTGTTAAAAATAATAATATAAAACTATTCATGTGGCCCTTACCCAACAACTTAAGCTTTTGGGATAATTGGTTCTTTGACACTCACATCCTGCCCTCCACTCTCTGTATCCCCAACCATCAGAAGACTAGGACGGAGTCTATGGTGCCTTTGCAACCCACTTTCCTCGTGTCACCACTTCTTCCCTTCTCCCCTGTGATTATACGAATTAGTCTCTTGCATTGCGCGCCTGCACCTTTTCCATATTCTCTTTTAGTGCCCTCATGGTCTGGCTCATCACGTCAAACTGCTCCATGTTCTACCACTGCATCTCCTCCAGCACGTCTCCAGCTCCTTGGTCGAGACCATCTTTTCTTGTGTTGCTTACTGGAACTTCGCAAGCCCACTCTGCCTGAATTGAGCTCTGATAGTGATACCCGTTGATAGACATCGATTTTATTGAAGAAAACTAGATGAGTACAACTCTCCAGGACTTTCATGAGGTCTGGACTATGCTAACCTTTGCTTACTGAAACTGATACCCAAAGCCCCCCCCCCCCCTCCAACTCATCCTTTCTTCATACTTTATAGGCAACATCCCGTTTTCACTGACAATCTACCAACTAACTATACCTAACAGTAATCTTGCTTTGCAATATTCCCCTGTTTGAGCATGGTCTGTGGAATCTGCTGGCAAGTTGTCTTTTTGAGTGGTTCCAATCTGAAGAGTTTAGTTGAGAATGCTCTTGCTCTTGGTCACTTGGTCAACAAAATGACTTGCTGATGCTTGTATATCTCTGGAGACTGTAACTGCTGTTGATTGTGGTACTGAAGATCAGGGCAAGCAATATAGAACACATTTAACAGAAATTTTAATTCCATAAAACATGCTGGAGAAGTAATGATGTAATTTACAGGGGGTTGAAACCTGTCTTGAGATTGTTGAGTCTTTGAATTACTAGAGCGTCATGCTCTGGAACACAAGAAATTTCAAACCTTGAATCAGTATACTCAAATTGGTTCCTACACAAATTATTTGGGTTTTTCACATCGGCTGTGGGACACTGTTTTTGTTGCTCAGAAAAGAGCATGCATTTTTGTTTTTAGCCTATTAGTTGTGTTACTTAGATGCAGCTAGTAAACATAACCTTCAATTAGATTTTTTTTTGGGGGGGGGGGGGGTACCTGCATGGGGAACGGCATTGCAATTAATCCAATGATTTCAAGGGCAAAGAGCAAATGAGCCTTCTTTTAACTTCTCTCTAATCCATGCATACCTACTCTTTTATGGTCTTGTTTGTCTACTCATCTATTGTAACATAATATTCTCATCTTTGTAACACTGAGCTTATTTCCATATTAGCCCTTTATCTCCAAAGGTACAATCCCATACCACATCACAAGTCTTATAGCTGTGGTAAAAATTTCATTTTGAAGTATGATAATATGCAAACCACTCTTGAACTCAACTGTAGCAAAAAAGCCTCTACTGCTACTTTGGAAATTAACTGGCTTAAACTTCCATTAACTAATACGTGAAAGAAAGTAAGAAATGGGATCATCTGAGCTACTACATAGCAGACCCAAACCCTAGCTTAGCTGATCCCATTTTTTTTCTTTCATGTACTCCCGTAAGACTTGTGATGTTGTATGGGATTGAAAATGCTAGGAGATAAACTAATAAGAAAATAATCTTTATTTTTCAACGATGAGAATGTTATGATGGATGAGTAAAGATACAAAACAACATAGGATTAGAATGAGCACATTAGAGAGAGACTTCGGGTAGCACCTATTTTGGAAAAGATGATAAAATATTATTATAAGTGGTTTGAATGTATGGAGAAGCCTTATAAAAATTCCAGTTATGTAGGGATGTCAATGGGTACGGGTGGGCATGGATAGTATATATCCACCACCCGCTCCGTAGGTTAAAACTCTTACCCGTACCCGCTCCATACCCATGTGGATATCCATTAATTGAGTTTCAAACGGATTTTAGAGTATCCGTTGATATCCACGAATACCCATGGACATATATGGATTCACAAATATTTATTCAAATTAACAAAATATTAAAAATAAAATTAAAAGTAAATTCAAGTTTAGACTCACGGCCCAAGGCCAATGCGTGAAGGCGAATATTTCTTTTCTCCCCCCTCTTTACCATTACCATGTACAAGTTTACTTCAAGGAGAACCATGACCCGAAGCTCAAGCACAATGTCATCTCTTGCTAGATTATATATATATATATATATATATATATAATATATATAATAAATATATATGGTATTTAGTATTTTATATATCGGGTGGGTATCTATGGGTATGGACACCTCAATATCCGTACCCACTCCATTAATAAATGGATAGTGAAAATATCCATTAAATAAATCCGTGGATGCCCATGGGTGTGGGTCATTTTACCCATAACGAGTTTTTATCCGCGAGTATCCGTGGGCATGGGTAATTTTGACATCCCTACAGTTATGAGAATAATTCGATGGAGGGTAGTTCAATATTTAGATGTAGAGGGAGATCAATAAAAATTGTAGACCAAACCACTAAGAAGGATTGAGATACAAATGGTTTGTCATTGGAAATGATTCACAAGATAACATTATGAGTTGTTTGATCCATGTAGCTAACCCAACCTAGTGGGTAAAGATTTTGTTGTTCTGTTCAATACCTCTAACATACGCATCGATTCAATCTCTTGTATAAGACAAGTGTTCTATTTCCTTTTTCCTTGAGATCATTAAGCTGCAGTATAGGTGTAGATGTTTTCATATGCAGATAAGTACTTTGAATTCTTTTAAGAGTACAAAATCTAAATGGCTTCTGACTTTGGTCTATTTTAATTGCAAATCTTGATGAGCATATTGGGTTGTAATCTTGATGAGCATATTTGCTATTATAATTACTTTGGTTTAAATGTTCCCTTTGTCTTTGCTGAAGCACAGTTTCTATGCAGGTTGCAGAGCGAGCCCTCTTTTTGTGGAATAATGAACATATTGTGAGCTTAATCGCTCAAAACAGGACTGTGATATTACCAATAATATTCGAGGCGTTTGAGAAAAATGTGGAGTCCCATTGGCACCAGGCAGTTCTGGGGCTAACTGTGAATGTTCGTAAAATGTTCATGGAAATGGATGCAGAATTGTTTGAAGAGTGCCAGAGGCAGCACGAAGAGAAACAGGCTAAAGCCAAAGAAATGGCTGAGCAGCGGGAGCTCACTTGGAAGAGACTGGCAGAAGCTGCCGCACAGAACGGGCCGGAGGATATGGTTACAGATTAGCGTTGTTAGTTTCCTGCCTCAACTCAACTCAAAAGTGTGAATGAATTAAATAGGTGAAGAAGGGTCATTAATGTGCTCCACTTTTTCTATTTTGGTGCCATTATTTATTGATTTCTTTTGTTTCCATACCAATTTTTTTCTCCTCTTCTATCTTATTATCTCAGTTGGATAATTAGCAATTTGAAGAAAGTGACTAATGTAACTTATTGGAAGTTGTTAGCTATGTCTGATGATTATAAATGTTCCTTGTAAAACTTTCTTGTATTTTTCCCTTTTTACAAAGAGAAATACAGAAAGTTTCTTTTTCTTTATCCTATTTTTTCGGCTCGCTTTTAGATAAAATAAAATTGTACTTTGCAAAGGGGCAATATGAGAAGTATTAACAGTCAAAGTTATTTTAACACATTTATATTATTAGGGAGGCTTTACCTTAGAGGGATTTATATGATTTAATGAATTAGATATGAATTGTACTCAATGAATTAACAGTACGTTTGAAACGTGTGATATTAGCATATTTGATAAGGAAATTGTTATGAACAGAACTAGTATCAGAACAAGAGTAAATGGGAATTTAATGATGATTTTATTAATGAATGAATGATTAATGTATTCATCACTGTTCAATGAATCAGTTCAACATGGTATTTTCTTTACCAAAAGAGTAGATTTCATTTTTCTTTTTGCATTTAGATGATTTCGTTTGAACTTCATAAAAGTACATAACATTAGAGGGGTATAGGAGGCATTCACTAAAAGAGCATAAAATCTAGTTATAATGCATGAAATGGTAATCCAGAGTGCTGTGTTCTATATGGAAAAAAGGCCTAAAGTGTAAGCTTAATTGTCTAAGTGGAGAAGAGTCTAATTACGGTACGAGGCTAAGAGCTAACAGCCACTTGTTTGAGACTATCTTATACTATCTTTTGATCACAGTGAAACTGTTTCTTCAGTCTCCACGGCTTGTGATTTACTCTTGCTTTCAGGGGTTTATAAAAATCTTGGTTTTGCCAGGGTGTTTGTGGTATTTAGTTACTGTCATACACTTGTTATAAGTTGGGGAGACTTATTTTGTTTTTGTGTTTTTGTTGTTACTGTGTTGTTGTTCTCCCATCATCTAAAACTCAGTCATGAATAAAAAATCCAAAAAGCTTAAGTTGTTGGGTAAAGATACATGATTTTATATTATATTTTTAACATAAATTTTCACACAAGAGCACTTAGGCTTAAAGAGCGGACAATGCAGAAGATCACCCACCATGTGCTGAAATTCAGTTTTTTATTAGAATAATGAATACAATAAAGATCGAACTCCACACGACTTTGTAAAAAAGATTTGTCAAAAAGATAGAGTGCATTTGTGTGGAGTCTGCATTTTCCTATTGGAGATGTTCTTTCTAATTCTAAATAAGGAAAGTTATTGGATTTTCTTAGTATATCCTAGTTCTTCTGCACCCCAAGAATATTTTTTTAGAGAATAAAACAGTACTTTTATAGAATATTTAGGACAAGAGTACGATCTCTCAACATGGAGAGCAAGAACCTAACTCAAGATACAAATCAAACTATTCTACTGTCAAAATAAAAGGATCCATCCCAAATCACAGTAGAACCCCTTCAATATTTTCAAGTGAATTTACTTACCACTGACTTATTCATGATGATATTTTTTTTCTGGTTTTCCAAACCTTTTACACTAGGCATAGAGTTTCTACTTTATAGGGGAAAAAGGAAATATGGTGAAAAATCATAAGCCAAGCAGACCCCATATATCCAAAAGCTCCAACTGGTCATGCCACCACCATACTCAGGGGGCTAAAAGAATAGCAGTTCAAGTGCAAGGAAAATACTTGGAACACTTATATGGCAGGACTTGTTATTCCAACTTGGAAGTTGCAAGTGTGCATTTTATATATTTTTGCTAACTGGCTAACAAGATTCCTGTTGTGGTGGGTGCATTTTGTTTTTTAGGGGAGTTAGAGGAATATTGGATAGGTTGGTTTTGTCCCTTATTGTTCTGTTTTGGTTATAACAAAAACTTTAGCAGAAATTGGGTAGGAGAGAAACTACATCTCCACCAACCTTGATTCATTTACACTCAAAATTGGGTCTTCTTTTTCCTCCGAAGAAGAAATTCTTTATTACTGGTGAACATGTTATATTATGTGTCTACACTTATAATTTATCCATCAGGAAAACTACATCTCTACCAACCTTTCATTCATTCATATTCTAAATTTGTTTACTCAATTTTCACTTAATTATTTTGTTTTTACTTCTCTCCTCATTTCCTATCATGTCACACATCACACCTCATATTTTTTCTCTATTTTCTTTCTATCTCTCTCCTCCCCGCATTTTTTACATTAAAATGAGGTGTGAACGAAACATTATCCATATCCCTACTTAGGTTAGGAATATGACGTGTATTAGGAAACTATGTAATTAGCGTTATTTTGTCAAATTAGGAATATGGGGTAAGTTAGATTAGTTTATACTATATCCAGATTCTCCTATAAAAACAAAAATTAATCAGGGCAATGAGCATAACTTAGTTGGACAAGTAGGTAACGAAGAAAATACTATGAAAAATCTGAGAATATTAAAGACATGTTGACCTGCTGACAACATCAATTTGAGCCTATTTCTTGCTCATGTATGCAGAGTTCATGAATGAAGCCTCAATCCTTTCCAGTGTATCTGAATAAAAGCTAGGAAGATCTTAATGGATATATACATGTGGGTTTCCTCACCCAAAATTCTATCCTATCCTCTATCTTTTTCTCTTCAAAAATGTTATCAGTCTATTCAATTATCAATTGCACTGTCTTCTTTTTCACACTTTAATTTTTTATGCAATAAACATCCATATCTTGTTTCTAACACTACAATGACAAAAAGGATATACATCAATAATCATAAGCTCTATATCTAACTAGTTGTTGCTGAAGTAGAGGCATGTCATGGAGCCTCACTGCACAAAAGGCCAGGATTGCTGATGCCTAGAATACTGATATATCATAGAAAGTGTATCTAATCTCAGAAGAAAGAATGACCTAATTATTTAGTTTGGTAACTTTCATATTAACATGTAGAAACAAAATCCTTACCCCATCAATCAAATTGTGTCATGTCATTCAAAAACCACTTTATGTTATGTGTTACCTATATAGATTTTAACCAATCAAAATGATAGTGTTAGAAAGAGAGTGTTGAAGAGTGTTACTAGCATTTCACTATGTTATTAGTAGAATTTGAGAGCTCTAACTCTACCCTAAAAACTAGCTTAAAGAAAAGGATAGCACTTCATCTTATCTCTAATTAATATGAGACTTCTAAGTTCTAATACACCCCTTCATGTCAAAAGTTTGACATCTTTGCAACGTTGAACATGTGCGGGGTGGCTCAAATATGGAAGGTCTCCAATAGACGGATCTAGGATATGGTTTTATACTACATTAGAATTTGCGATATGCCTAAGTCTACCGAAACGCTAGTTTGGAGAGGAAGATTGTCTTCCCATATATTATGACTACTTTGGTTATATCTCTAGTCAACGTAAGACTTCTCAACACACACTCTCACATGCAATGTTGGACATTTTGGAGTATGAGATTTGCAGGAAAGAGCATCTATGGGTGGTCTCCAATAAACAATCTAAGATAGACTTTGATACCATATTAGAATTTGGGAGGTTTAACCCTACCTAAAAATTAACTTAGAGGTTATACCCTACATTTTATAAGCACTATCTTTTCCTTATCTCTAGTTGATGTAAACGTGAGACTTCTAACCATTATAATTATCACTCATGCGTACATAGCACAGGACAAATAATGAGATGTCAAACGGTGACTGAGGATTAAATTGTTTATTTATTAATTGTTAAGCTAATAGCTGGTGGGGTTCCCACACTCATTCAGCAATATTATCCAGCTCTAGCGCCCTGTGAGTTGTTCTGGTCATCTCTCCTTTTCACTTTTCCAAAACTTATGTTTTAGGATTTTTCTATTGTCATCTCCTACACTTTGTGTGCATATATATGTGTGGCCTTAAACCCCTCTTCATGAACGTGGGAACATATAATTATGACATATAAATCTCAAATAGCCATGCAAATGCAAGGAGAACATTTGCGTAAAGGGACTTGGCTTCATGAGGAAGATGAACAATTGATCAGCTTTGTGACCCGTCTTGGGGAACGTAGGTGGGATTCCCTTGCCAAAGTAGCCGGTATGTATATAAATTATGGTGAAGATGATAGAGAATGAATTGATGAATTTCCATTTCAAATTGATCCTCAATATTTTGTGCATGCTTAGTCAGAAGTGGTAAAACATGATCTTTATTCATAGGCCTCAGGAGAAGTGGTAAAAGCTGCAGGTTAAGGTGGATGAACTATCTTCGTCCAAATCTCAAGCATGGCTCTTTTAGTGTTGAAGAAGAGCACCTGATTGTGGAGCTTCAGCAGCAATGGGGTAACAAGTGAGATTCTACTCTTACTAGTAACAACAAAAAATGTCTATTGAACTCACTGAGTGAGAGATCCATAAATTTTATGATATGGGGGCAATACATATATGAGAAAGAAAATATTATATTTATACATTAAATACACCTCCATTTAGATAAAATTTGAAGAGAAGAGATGTTGATATGATGACTGATGTGTTAAGAAATACAAAGAAAAATAGGAAAAAAAATGAATGAAAATAAGATGGAAGAAAAACTGAAGTGTGAATATATATGATATCATACATGCATGAACCACGGATGTAAGTACAATATTAGGGGTGCATTTGCCTCCCTTAAATTTTGAGATAATATATGAGTAATATACAAAGGTTGAGCGGGAAGAAAGTAATTGAAAAAAATATCTATAACATACAAATCATTTTTTATCTATTTATTTATTCTTTTCAATCATATTACTAATCACATCTTTTATTTTCACTATCTTTTCTTCCTATCTCTCTTTCCTTTAATTTTCATCATTTTTATGGAGGTGTGAATGAAACTTTACTAATGTTTTTAGCAAAATAAGCCTAATTGGTTAAATTTGTTCATTTTAGTAAATTTTATTAACAAGTTTTCCTTTTTTTTAACTCTATCTAGAAATGGAAATTTTTAGAAGAAGAACATAAAAACGACCGTCTTCTCTTCAAAAAACATTTTTGGATTTTGACTCAGATAAAGATTTGTGAATATTTAGATTTCGACAATCTTAACTTTTTGCGGTAACGATGAGTCAATATTTTTAAGTAATAAAAAAATTCATTAGCTTGTAGATTTTTTTTTCCAATCACAAATCATCAAGTTTTGAAAAAAATTCCCATGACTCAAAATTTCTGGATCTATGACTTGTAGACAGAACAAGTATAGTTTGAGTTAGGAAATTGGAATATTATGACAACACAACTTGTCAAATTTGGAACTTACGTACAATGAATCTAGGTGGTCGAAAATTGCTCGAAGGCTTTCGGGAAGAACAGACAATGAAATAAAGAACCACTGGAGAACTCATTTAAGCAAAAGAGCACAAGTTCAACAAGAAGGTGCAATTTGCTATTTCTTACCTACATGTATTTTTTAACTTGTTATTCACATCCACTTACATTAGTTTCATGATCATTCCCAGATGAGTTGAAGCATAAATTGGAAAACACAGTAGGAGAGTACAACCAGAAAAGCTCTAGTATGATTTCCAATGATGTTAAAGTTTACAGTGAAGACAGTGAATGGGAAACTAAGGATAGCTCCATCAGCACTTTTACCTTATCAGACTGGGAATTGAGAAGCTCACCTTATGAAACTAGGATATTAAATTGGATAACAGAATGGCAAAATGAAGAAAAAGAACTAGAACAAGATTGTAATAGCTCAGGAACGTACGACTATTATGATTCTCAAGAGTTTGCAGAAAATTGTAATATATGGGACTATTCAGGTTACCTGTGGGACATGAATTAAGATGATTGTCTCAAAATGTTAATATGAAGGAGTTCTTACTAAGTTTAACTATTCCAATGGTATTATTATATGTGTCCTCATTGTAAAATCCAACTCATTTCATTATTATTTTTTATAAATTTAATTTTAAATTTAATTTTTAACTTTATATAATTATATTTTATAATATTTAATTATTGCTAATTTTATTTGGAACATGCTTAGTCATTAATGATTTTTATAAATTAAAATATTTTAGAATTTCTGAATTAATTATAAAGGATCAATTATTTATAACGTATTAAAACAATGCTATTTATAATTAATAAAAGTATCTGCTATTTATAGCATGATTAGAGGGTAATTAAATATTAATTAAATTTTTTAAACTTGTAAATCAAATTTAAGTTGGTTTTAAAATTTGATTTCTTATTAATTTTAAAGATAACTTTTAATGGAAATAATTATTTATGTATAATTATTTGTTTCAATTTTTTCATAAATGATATCAAATTAGTTAAAAAAAGATTCCAAGTATTTTATATACTATTTTTCATTTATGATATATATATATATATATATATATATATATATATATTCTTCTTTTTTTCTTTCAAAAAAAGATATATGCATATATATATATATATATACTATTTTTTTATTTTCATAATTAAAAAAGGGGCTCCAGTTAAAATTAGTATTTAAAATTGAAAAAAATTATTTCATCATTTATTTTACAAAATTGATTTAGTTTTTAATTACTTAATTGTATCAAATAAAATTATTGAATTTTTTAAATAAAATATTTAAAATGTTATATTTAACAATATTTTTTAATTTATATTTTTTAAATATTTGATATATCAAATAAAGGATTCCACGTAAAATTAAGAATCAAAATTTCAAACTGGTTAGGTTAAATATAAAATAAAATATGTTCATGCTTTCATAAAAAATATATCTTCTTGAGTTAATATTATTTTACATTTTTTTCAAAAATCCTGGAGTGGTTAAAAATATTAATATATTGATTATTGTCATAGGCAGTATTAAAATTTGAAATTAATGGATAGGAAAGAAATTCAGAGATATTGATATTTTATATTGGAAGAAAAATGAATGACTTAGGTGGCGGGACACGTGAGAGAAGGTTATAAGAAAAAAACTTTCTTTCATATGTCCCAAGGAATTGTATGCACCACTAATACATCAACTTAGTTTGGAACACCTAAATTTGAATCATCTAAAACAATATCTCATCTTACCATATGATCAATAAGATGAAGCAATATAAATCCATCAAGTCAAATATTATCAAAAAAGAGGTATCTTTTCTTTTCGAATTTATATTTTCAATTAATCAAAATGAATTCAGGATATCAAATAATATAAAGACAAAAGATAACTTAAATACATTACAGGCTGCATTACACGTAACAAAAAAATGTAAATAAAGAATCACCTTCTTGAAGATAATACGCACCACAGAAAAAAAGCAATTGTGAGATGCCAAGTATGGACAACACTAAAAAACCAATGTTATATAAAAGTACAAAAATTGAAATAAAATAGTCAACATTGCTGAGAGAAGATTCATCGCGAGAAAGAGAAAAACCTCGAAAATTTGAAGAATATCATAGCCTTAGGGTAGAAACATATATAAAATGAGAGGAAACCTTGATCTGATAATGAGGATGATAAAGGGAAAAATAAAAGCTAAAAAGAAGGAGAAGCGTTATGAGAAAAACACATTTTATATATTGATAACCAAAAAGATTGTTATATTTTAAAAATTCATTCCAAATTTGAAATTCGTTAAAGTTTGGCATTACATTTATTAATCAAATTAATTAACACCAGTGAAATTTGAAATTTAAATTAAGAATTACTTAATTTGTAACCTTCCCTTTAAAGTTTTAAAATTGATTTAAAAATATTTCAAAATTATTAGAGGGACCCCTTATATTAATTTTCATTTTAAATTTAAATATTTAAATGCTCTATTATTTACAATTTTTATATAAAAATTAATTACTATACTTAATTTAATTACTTAATTTATTATTTCAATGCTCTAAATATTTCAAATTTGAATTACTTAATTTATTTCATAATGTTTGAATTAACTAAAAAAGATCGAAGCTGTGATATTTTTATCATTAATTTTGAGTTTCATATTTTATTTTTAAAATAGTTGGAGGAAATTTGAGCATTAAATTTTTTTTTATAGAAATTAAATATTAATTTTTCATTTCAAATTCTAATTTTTCAGAAATAGAAATGAATTTTATTTATGTTTTCTAAAAAATGAATTGAAAAAAATTTATATATTTCAAAATTTCAAGATTATTGGAGGGAGTCTAAATATTATAATTAATTTTTAAATTAATATAATTATATTTTATAACATGTAATTATTTCTGTAACAAAAAAAAAACATGTAATTATTTCAAATTTGATTTGGTAGAGGCATAGTCAAAATGATTTGTTAAATTTGGATTTTTAGTCAAATTATTTTGAATTATTTCAAAATTATTTTTATTTTTTAAATTTGGATTTTTAAAACTGAATGATTTGTTAATTTTTTGATTACCTGTTTTATGAAGTAATTATTTAAATTTGAAATTTGGATTAAAAAAAAGAATTTGATAATTTTTTAATTGCAAATTTTATGAATTAATAGTATTATTAATTCGAAATTGTTGTAATTTTGTACTTTAGTCTTTATCAAAAGATAAAAAAAAAAAACAAATCAACCTATATATTATTTAAAATATCCCACGTGATATAATGTTTAAAACCTATACCAACACATATGTTCCTTATCCTACGTGATATAATATTTAAAAAAAACAAATCAACCTATTATATATTACTTAAAATAGTGTGTTAAATCAAAACTGCTATTTTAATATTTAATTGAAAAATATAACTGGGCAAATCAAATTAGAAAATTATTCTAAAAATAATTATTTAATGTAAGAAATAATTATTTAGAATAAGATCTTAATGAGTAGAACATATTGGAGTAAATGGGATTAAACCTTATTTTATATAATATATAGATATAGATAGATGTGAAGATATTGTGCCATTTACTTGTGATCTATTAATTTTGACCATTGAGACCCAACACAACACTTGTATAATTGAGCATTACCCATACTATAGCACTAAGCATTGGCAAGAAGCAACTTGACTTTCAGATTAAAGGAACGTCACCATGTTATTTCCATTTTTCACGGGGCATAGTTTTAAATAATCAAACAGATATGGAAAAGTGTATAAAAGTGCTGCCACATAATAAGTAATTAGGAATATCACAGCCACCATTGGCTATATAGCTTTAGTCAAAAGGAAAAGAAAACAATATCTGCTAATCAAAATACAACATTAAATTGCAAGCAAGAGAAACCTAATACACACATGCATTGAACGGACTTCGGGCGAGTTGGCGTCACATGATTTTTAATACATCGAACCTCAAATATCACATTAAGTGGGTAAACGTCTCACGACAAATTTTTTCCATACACATCGCTCACAACAAACATGAACTAAATGCTTAAAGAATCTAGGTATCCATCAACTGTGTTGGACCTTATCGGTGATTTGTGATACTTTAATTTGTCTCATCTCTAACAAACTAACATATTTATAGACAAAGTTAGAGAATAAAACCTACCCGACAATAACATCATCTCCTTCCTATCTAATTCAAAAACTATTATAAAGATCAGAACTCAGGTAGGCCAACACATGTAATCACTAGCACTTTTAAAACACATGTTTGTTTGCTCTCACAACAAGTTGTTCGACACATATGAATGGGTAGGAACTATATACGAACTCGTAGTATCTTTTTATCCATTCGAATTAAAATACACGGTAATCGCTGGCCATTTGATAGCCATCTTCAAGTGAAAAGCTAATGAATAATAGGGATACAAATTCTGTTTTTTTAGGGTTTATTTTCTCCTCATGAGGATTTCAAGAAATATTATAATTTATAAACTTGTTCTCTTTAAATTCTGGGAATTATGCCAAGTATAAAAATGCTCAGCTTGATGTCCCAAAATTCGTATAAGTGAAGATGTCTTACCCGGTTGGACCAAAATCCCTTATAAAGGCTCCCTTACAACCACTCTTGGTTAATTGTGACGTTACAGTTTGGCTTGTAACTTTTCGTGTGGTTTGCTTGTGGGTTCCAATCTCGGGGGTACACAACCTTTCAAGTTCTAAGCGTTTATCTTAATGGACTTGAAGTGTAACTCCTTCTCCAGGTTGTGTTTTAGGTTCCAAACTCAGGGGCTACACACCCTTCAAGTCCAAAGCGTTTATCTTAATGGACTTAAAGTTGTAATTCGTTCTTCAGGTTGGGTTTTGGGATTGTTTAATGGACTTGAGCCTTAGCCTCCCTTTTGTCTGGGATTTAAGGATTATTTTGGCAGGAATGTTAGAATTGTGATCGTTTAGTTTGCAATATATATACGTGTTTTATCAACCGTTAGGATTACGCTTGGGTTTCGGTTTCCAAAATCTTTGCCTCTAAATATTTGCTTCCTTCCTTTTCCTAGAATCAAATTTATATCATGCTTCGAATCGCCCTCTGTTTTGCTACATATTCCCTGATGTTAGCTATTTCACAGACCTCTTCTAGAAAGTCCAAATCAATCTTGATTTGTTCCCTTTTTTTTCTCGATTGAACACTTCCATTCGCAAGTTTGGCTCCTGCAGCTCGATAGGGATCACAAAGTCCACCCTGTGGACAAGTTTAATGGGCGTTTCTCCTATTTCTGACTCGATGGTAGTGTGATAGGACCACAGAACTTGTGCAAGGATTTTCACCAAGCAGCCTTTAAGATTTTCAAGTCTCTTCTTTATGCATTGATGGGCACTTTATAAGTGTACAAAGGCTTGAAGTAATAAAGAAAGATATCGTCTCCACAGGGTTGTGTTCAATTACTGACTTTCCACTAATTATTTGATGTAGAGTATGAAAGCAGAAAATAAAGGTTTGGGGGCTTCTCTGAATTCATCATCGATTTATCTCCAAATACAACATCTTCTATGGAGATTTCTTCCAGCTCTTCTCTATCAACCACTTCTTTTTGATCACCCATCTTGTTGTCACATTCTAGCTCAAGAGTATATGTGAGAACTTCTTTTGGGGATTCTTCTTCTTACTCTTGCACAACTTGAGGAATCAAATTTTCTTCAATTACTTCACAATCCCCCGCTTCCTCAATTTGTGGCTCCTCACATTGCTCCACAGGGTCACTTTCATGAACAATGGGTAATTGTTCTTCCTCCTACGAGAGATATTCCTCATGATTTTGAAGACTTGGGAATGAACCTTGAGAGTCCTCACTAATTTTCTTCGAGATCTGCTCAATGGGAGTCTCCAAGTTCATAATTGGAGCTTCTTCATCCCTGAAGTTGTTTATGGATTCATTTATGAAGCTTGCAAGAGAAAGTTGGAGATTGCTGGTAGCTCGGGCCAAATTCCCCACAATGTCTTCCAACCTCTACTTACCACTATCTTGACTTTGATGGGGTTTGTCTTGCTCAAAAGGTTGATACTCATACTTTCCATAGTATTGATGCTCTGGTGGATTCAATATGTTGACCCATCCTTGGTCATGGTATTGGAATTGACCATATCCATGGAATCCATAACAGTTAGTACACCTCCAATTGAAAGCATCCATTGCACTTTCCTAAAGTCACAAGAAAACAAAGGTTAGTAGCACCTGTACAACACAAGAGGATTTTATATGATGTTTTTAGGGTCTTTTTAGTCTTTTTATTTTATTATTTTTGAGTCTCATATAGGATTTTAATTATTTTTATATAGATTTTCTATTTATTTTGCATTTTGCATATAGATTAGTTTTTATTTGTTTTTTAAACTTTATTTTATATTTTTAGGAATTTTTATAGTTATTTTTATATTTTTAGGAAAGCTGGTATAGTTATCATTTTTGTCCAGGGACCAAATTGTAAAGTTTCGGGAAAGGAATGATTAAAGTGTAAAAGTTCAAGAGCGGAGGATGAAAAGTGAAGTTTCAAGGACTTGAAGGATTGAAATTGAAGTGCTAGCAAAGAGAGGACTTAAAGTGGAAATCAAGAATATGTAGCAACACTCTTTGATTTAAGCACATGGAAAATAAGGATTAAAGGATGAGTGGAGAATTGATGGTAGTGGGAAGGAGTTTTCAAAAGTTAATTGATGGCTAATGAAGGCCATAATGGCCATCAACTCCTCCACCATTGAAATTTTTGCTATAAATAGGAGTGCTCATCCTTTGTAAAAGACACACCTATTCAGAATACAACAAGTGTTCTTCTTTCCTCCTAAAAGATCATTGTTCCTAGGAATTGTGGGAAGTCATACTTGAGCTCATATCCAGGGTAATTCAATGACTCTTTTAGCCATGCTTGGCTAATTCTTTTTAAGTTTCTTGGGTTGTAGTAGTTTATAGTTTATGTTCTAGTCTTTTTCTACATTTCTGAATAATATTTCATTTCATGTTTTATTTCCTTGCTCTTAATATTATCTTGCTGTACACAAGAAGTTTTGCTTATTATTTATGTCATAAGATCATTTGGTAAGTAGTAAGGGAACTAGGAAATAAAAAAGGCTATAAGTATATATCTCTAAAGATCATTTGGATAGACGTAGCTTTATGTTGGCCTGAATTCATTCTTCATCTTCTTTTCTGGTTAACTAAATTACAAGATCTTGGATTTAGTAATTAGGAAGAAAGTTCTACATTTCTTAAGATCATTAACTTGTAGAAATTATAGGCTATAACATCATGAAATTGGACTTAAAATTCAGAAATTAAGTAGGACTTGCTAGCATATTTATAGACTACGTAAATCAACCCAAGAGCTTAATTCTCATCATCTCTATTTCTTATCTTTTTATGCTATTGTTTCTTGCTAGTTCTAAAACCAACATCAAATATTCATCTTTTAATTTTTCTGCACAAGTACTAGATATTATAATAATAAGAACACCTATCCCTTGGGTTCGATCTTTTTATATTACGCGATAGTCAATCGTGCACTTGCGATTTGGGTATCATATACTACGATATAATGCTAAACGACAGTGTATTAATTATATCCTAACGCAATCCTGTCAACCAATCAGATTCTAGATTACACGGATATTACGGAATAAGTGCTCATTAGCTGTCTTCAACTGTCCACGTAATAACTCTAACCAGAGGAGGCCTAGCAACTCCAGGAAGAAAATCACTTACGTGTCAGTTGCAGATGAACTCTGCACACAAACTCAACAGACGATCTCAACGGCTCCAAGCCAGACGATCTCCTAGAGTCTCCAACCAGACGAGGACGTAGTATCCAATACCAGACGAGAACCTAGTATCTAATACCAGACTAGGCCAGTATAATGAGCCATACTCAACACAAGGAAATTAATTAGTGTACAGGCTCAACACCAAAGACCATCCCAAAAGACCGAAATACCACTGAGTCACTCAAGAAGCCCTACACCTAGCATCCAACTCATCAAAGAACCGCATCTGCTCATCCCTTGATCGCATCCTCTAGCTTCTCCAACGATGCACCCTCCGTGTAACACTATCCACCGAGGAACCACCCGAACTCCCCGAAGTCGCGAGGCGAGCCGGATACTCCACTGCTTCCTCGTCATAGGCAGCATCAAACCGAGAAATGAGGTCAAGCACCTGTCTAGGCGGCATAATCACACACAGCGTCCCCTGGTAGTATGTCTGATCCATAGTGAGTCCATGCAGTCGCGTCTAACCACCCTAATCCAACTGCAATAAGTTGAAGAGTATGAGATCTGGTTGAAGGTCCACGTGGACTCTCTACTGACCTCAAGGAGCCTGAACTCCTCGTGTCTGGGGAAAGGCACTCCCCTCCACGGCAAGTCCATTGTATGGCGTTAAGCGCCCACACAACACACAGTCAAAGCAGTGTAAGGGTCAACTCCAAATAAATAATACAAGATATTATAACAACAGAATATTTCTAGCAAGATATCACATATAACAGAATATATAAGTATTTGAACAGCAACATATTTAAAACATGTTATCACAATATCTAAACAAATTATCAATTAAATAATTGTAACCGATAAACCAACCACAAAAAAACCTAGGTTAGTCTATGATGAGTGCTCAGTAAAACCACATTTCACAAAAATATGATCTGCATAAAATAACGTCAAGCCACGTAGGAAGGCGGGACAAACACGACTCCACGATCCAGCGGTTTGAATGCATCAACTCGAGCGACGGAATCTAAAATGCAGGTATGCATAACCTCAGTTTTTATCTATTTTTCAGCAGTAGAAGTCTTCAGTTGAGAAGATGATGGAGAAAAACGCTTTTTGGAGTTAGAAGCCATTGAACCAGGTTTCTAAAGAACTCGAAATCCGAAAAGGTTTGAGGTAGAGAAAGGTGTGTGAAGTTTCTCTATTTATAAAGAAAGAAGAGGGAAACGGAAAAGGTTTTGATGGGTTTCATGGAACTAAAAAATTATTCAAAATGATTAAGTTCACAACATTCATTTCAGGCACGTGGGTCAGTGTAATGGAAAATCAATACCCATCATTGCCTATTTACTAGCATAGTGGGCTATTAAATGCTTAACTATCATGAGTAAACCGTTAATTTTCATTTAATTAATTAAATAAAGGATACTTAAATTTGTCTTTTATTTGGTTAAAAATATCACACTTCTCAGCAAAGGAATTCCTCGAAGTATGATATTTTGGGGGGAATCTGTTAGCCTAGAATTTTTCCTAAATCTCAGCTTTGTCGAAGATTATACAATAAGATGAATTCGACCAAAATGAAAGGTATTTAGCTAAGGCTAATAAGACAGTTTCCAATATTTGACTAAAATAAAGAGGGCATGTTGAGTCGAATTTGAATTTATATTGGAGATAAGATCTTAAAATAGACAAGTCTTAGACTTGTTTTCGATTAAAACCTTGATGAGCATGGGGTTGCATATCGACGAAAGTTATAAACCGTTAGACCAGACAGAACACGTGGAGAGAAAAGAAGCAAGCACAGGACACGTGTAAGGCTCAGAAGATTCGTCTGTTGCAAGCAGTTGAAGACTTAGTCTATAAATAAAAATGGTCGGGCACATAATCTAGGGCCCGTTCATTCCATTCGCAACACGTCAGAAAACGTTAATTCTCAACCCTCACGCTATAAGTCCAAGCAACCATGACACACGGCAACAGGAAGAGTTAAACGTACGTGAGTGAGCGAGTTCGAGTGACCACCTTTACATTTCATGCAAACTTTATGTTTCCTGCACTTTTAATTGAATGCAGTTTTATTCTTCTTTTCCTTTTAACTTTTTACTGCTTTTAAGCCCTTTTTTTACCTTTAATCTTTCTTCAATACTGTTTATCCAATTTAGTCGAACCACTTTCTGTTGAAGTCCCACATTGGCTAGAGATATGACCAATCAAGAGTTTATAAGGGTAAGGTAAACCTCAACTCTTAAGCTAGCTTTTGTTGTTGAGTTAGGCCTCCCAATTTGTAATATGGTATCAGAGTCTATCCTAGATCCGTTTGTTAGTGGAGACTGCCCCTATGGGTCACCCGCAGATGTCCAGTCCTACAAACTTCACGCTCCAGATGTCCAGCCCTGGGCGTGAGGGGGGTGTGTTGAAGTCCCACATTGGCTAGAGATATGGCCAATCAAGAGTTTATAAGGGTAGGGTAAACCTCAACTCTTAACCTAGCTTTTGTTGTTGAGTTAGACCTCCCAATTTGTAATACTTTCGACGAATATCACCATCCACTCCATTTCACTTTCGCGCACTAGTTTCCATATCTTAGAGCCCGTAAGAGGATCGGAATCCATCATTTTTATCAACATTTGGATTTTCTTGTCGTTTTACCTGATTTTATTTGTTTACCAAAAATCAGAGTAAACAAGAACCCACCATGTTCTTTGGCGAGACGAGGGGGCCTGATCAACTTCGTGGCAAAGACCTCCTTGAGTATCTCAGACTGTCTTGCCCTCACACGAGGAAAATATCTTCCTTATTCGTTTTTCCTTTTGTAATGATTTTAATTTAATTCAATCAACTACCCTATAAACATTGGCATCCTTATTATGAATTATACCTATTCAGCCAAATGACTAAAGAGTAGCAAACCACACAACCTATTGTACCAATTTCATTTTACTCTTTAATGGTCTACATTATATTGTGATTTTTTTGAAACTCCATTGTATTGCTCATGTTAGGGTTTGAGTTCCTTATTTCTAAATGTCATTTTATTTGGGTTTATCCATTTTTTGAATATTCGTTGAAAAAAAGTAATAAAATAAGCGTTGACAAAAGAAACAACAAAAATAAGGTCACGAATATTTGATTCTTTTTTCAAGGTTTTAGAGAGCCTGGGCATTCCCCATTTGTTTAGGAACACCATCGATGGGTGGGTTAAATTTCCCCTTTACTGGACCGAGTTGCCAAATTACGCTTTGAGCATAGAGGATAAGGCCCTAACCGGCGAGGAGTGGAGTGTTGTTGAGTATCTCGCCACTTTATAGCCCATCAATTGTGGTGGGCTCATAAGTGCCCACCTGAAAGGCAGTGCCGCTAAATATTTGAGTAAGTTTCTAAACCAATTGTGGACTGGGCGAGCTAAATCAAGAACCAAGAAGAGCGACATGGCAACTCTCAAGTAGGCGATTGGAGACCCAGGGCGCTGGAATGAGGGGCTGGCCAGAGAAAGGGCCCAAAATCATGTAAGTACAATTGGGCCAAGAGTAAGGCCCAGCGGTCCATTAGGAAGCTAGGGTTTTCATCTCATCCCCCTATAAGCAAATGGAGGTTCATGTAAAATGATTTTTTCCCATTTCTCTCACTTAATAATAATATACTTATTCGTTGCTAGGGTTTTGACCTAGTAAGTCGTTTTCACATCCAATCTCTTTTCTTACTGTTTTGCATTGCTAAAACATTTACAAAATTTAATATAATATAAATGTATAAAAATTATTTTAAAGGTTTTAAATTATTTTATATGTAAAATGAAAATAATAAAGGTAATTATATTATGTAATTTGTTTTTGGTCACAAGCAGGAAAATAAAAATTGTATTTATATTATGCAATGAGGTATTTATTATTATTTTTATTATTATTATTATTATCATTATTACTATTATAATTATTATTATTATTATATTATGTATTTAATTATATAATTCACTATAGATAATATTTTTGAGGTAAAATTGTATTTAACCTAATCATTTATTCATAATTCACTTCTGCTTATTACCATTGAATAGCATATTTTTAGTGAAACAAAAATCTTTATAAGAAAATTTACATTGATTTATTTGTTATTAAAACATTTTTTGGAGTAAGTATTTATGCTTCATTATCTGTTACATAATAATTTTTTTCTCTAAAGTAATTTAGTATTCTAAAAATTATAGTGTAATGTGGTATTTTAATATAAAGTAACTTTGCAATGTAAATAATTATTTTTTTTGGTGCGGGGTGTGTTGTTTTCAGTTTGTAGTTGTGTTGGCTTTGGTTTTGTGGTGGGCTAGGCTGTCTCTTGTGGGGTTAGAAACTCTTTGTAAATATTCTTTTTCTCAATAAAGTTTTTTTTATAATAAATAAATTTTGCGAATTAGAAATTTAACAATTAATGGTTAATATAAATAATAATATAAAGTGTCATGAATGATTAATAAATATTTCAATATTTATTAGAACCCTTATTATTAATAAGTAATATAATTAAAAGTATAAAGTGTCATCAGTAATAAAATAATATTGTGTTTAACTCAAAACCCAAGTTAATTTTATTTATATATATAGATACTAAAAAAATTTAATGGTTAATCATTCACACTACAAAAGCATGAAAAACCAAACAACTAAAAATAATAAAAACACTGGCTGTGATAGGGAAGAAATGCATCAATATTAAAGACTTTCTCGAACACAAAAATATTATTCAATAAGAAGTTTGAGTAACAACTCAAGAAAGTACAACACGAAATAAACGACTCAAACGACACCACCAAACAAAAAAGACTCAAACGTCGCACAACCACGCGAAACAAAAGCCGACAACCAAATCTTCCAAAAAGTAATTTGGAAAACTAAAACAACGAAGAAAGAACCGAAACAAACCCCAACAAGGCCTCAATCAAAAGGTCGCGCAAACCCCAACTCCATCGCAAACCCCTAAAACAACTTTATGAGATTTAAACTGGCCCTAACAACCACACTAACATTGTAACTGGACTAATAATAAGAAAACCCTATAGATTCACCATATTCAAACATATGTGAGAACTTATGCAAAAGGTTCTGATTTGACATTGGCACCAGCTAAGCCAACACCATGAGCTTCCATTCCAGCAGCAGCAATCTGATAATGGCTCTGAAGGTCACCTTCAACTTTTACCTTCATAGTAAGGTCATCTCCACCCTGCTCATTAACCTTTGCAGTCCCTGCAGCCTCAGAAGAAATAGGAACAAAGGTGAGACCATCACCAACCTTTTGAAGGGTAATAGTTTTCCTTTGAACTCTTTTCATAAGTCTCTCCCTTCTTTGATCTGTACTTTCATATTTGTAATGATCCGAAGAGACATGCGCTGCGAAGGTCTGTGAGGTCACAAATTGTTTTTTGCACTTAGAGCATGTATATGGTCCATTTTTTATATATGGAACACTATGGATCCTGCCATCATTTATATCATGAAGCTCATGATCAGAAACATTGTTCTTCTCACCACGATCCGCAGGTGAATGATTTCTCTCATTCAGCTTAGATGTGGCATGATTGTCATTGTTTTCCTTGATAGGTAATCTTTCTGAAGATGAGAATTTTTTAAGAGCACGAGCATAGAAATCAATTGTTAGAGGAAAGGAAGGATTGCTAGAGCGGTTGGTGTTGGGCATAGCAAAGAAATTGAACTGGGACAAGGTGGAGAGGGATATCGGAGAAAAAGAGAGTTTAAAGTTCAGATGTGAGGCAGGTGCTTTGCAATGAGTGTTGTGAGTCATTTTATAGCAGAATCATATTAATTATTTTTTATTTTCATGTTATGGTACCATTAATAATTTATGTGAAATAATTGAGTAGATAATGACACATTAATTATCATAGTATATTATTATTATTATTGTTAATATTATTATTATTATTAATATTATCTAATATTTTATAGTTGAATAAAATTAATTATTGTTGCACTAATGATTTATTTGAATTCAATTGATTTGTTTGACTAGCAAATTAATATGGTAAGGAGTTTGAAGATAAAAGTTAATAATTTTATTTTTTATATTTTAATATTTATAGTGGAATAAAATTATTAGTATTTTCATTAATGATTTATTTGAATTTAATTTATTTACTTGACTACCACATCAATATGGTAAGAGTTTGAAGATAAAAATTATAGTTTATGTCTATTGTTTATTTTAGTTGAATTTCTTTGTAAAAATATGCTTTACTTATTAAAATAGCTTAAAATCATTGTAATGTATATAAGTTATATTTTAAGTACTAAAAGTATAAAAAAAATTATATCTTATACTCAATTTTGATAGGTCAGCTCTAACATGTACTCCTCAATAATAGATGGCAAAGATAGGACTGCAAACGATTATATATAAAAAGTAAATAAAAAATGTTTCATGTAATTAAAATAATATATATATATATATATATGAATCATAAATATATAATAAATGTATTTAAAAGATATTATTAATTTAATTCCAGAGGAACTTATTATAATTATTGTATGTTGCGTTTTGTCTACAGCTAGCAAAGGGTAATTAATAGGACATTTTTGAAATATTTATGTCTTTCTTTCATTTTTCATTGGTCAAAACAAACGTACGATTCAATTGAATAAATAATTGTTAAAGGAAAAAATTATCAAAGAACGAAATGTACTTAAAATAATATTTTTACCTTTTAATTTAGGTGATTAGTAATATACCTAATACACTCTTTATAATCCATTTATTAGGTGGTATTTATGTTTGTCCAACTAAAGTAGAATGCTGAAAAATTGGAGTAAAACTCAAGATGTAGTGAAGCTCATATGAATTTAACACAATAAAATGTTCCGGTAGAGTATGTAATTATATTTTTCATTTTTCACATTTTAATATGTGTTTCGTTTATCGAATTTATATTCAATTTTTTTTTCATAAATTAATATTATCAATAGAAACGATTCATGTAATGGATGGCTGACCAATGATAACTACACATATTTATTAAATAGTATGAATCTTTTAAATTATAAAAATAAGAACAAGATTCTTGAACTTATATGTTATTAAATATTATAAATTATGTATGATTAAAAATTTTATTAAACAAAATTGACTAATAAAACATGCAAATGATTTGATTTTTGTCTATGATTACTTTGAACGATCATTAAGGATTAATTTTATATATCTATAGAAGTATTGATTATAAATTTTTTTATTCATGTAATATTGGCTAATTATATTATTATATACACATTCAAAATTTAGTTAATCAAATTAAGTGTATTCTTATTAGTAAAATATTTCATTAAGTGTCAAACAAAATGGGAGTGATAAGAAAAATTGTGAAAGTAGGTGACACCAATCTTAATAAGTGATAAAAAAAAATTCATCAAGTGTCAGACAACATGAAATACTGAAAGTGTTATTATTTAATGAGAAGCGTTAAATATGTTTTTGTCCATGTATATTGAGCGAGTTTGGTTTTCGTCCCTCGCCGGCGTAAAGGCGGATTTTAGGCCTCAAACTTTGGTTATTTTTCGATTTTCGTCCCTGCCGGTGGAATGGTCAACACCGGAGTGTTTATGTGTGTCGATTTGCCTACGTGGCACTGCCACGTCAATTAATGAAGTCCAGTTGGAATTTAATTTTCTTTTTCCTTTATATTTCTTTCAATTTCCAATCATTAACACTAACAAAACTCTAATTAAACTTAATTCTTAAATTAACTAAACCTAATTTCTTTAAAAAAAACAAAAAAAAAACCTAATTACAATAAACACAATCAGACGTTCATCATCTTCTCCTCTCCTCTTCTCTTCACCTTTACCAGATCCGCCACCACCATCTCTTCTCTTCAAGTGAAACATTCCACTGACCTCTCTTCTCCTTTCTCAAACCAACCACCGTCGCCAACTCTGGCTCTTCCCCCAAATTAGCCTCCGCCTTATATTTGTCCACCACAACCACCGATTCGCCATCACCGCACCTTCCTTTTCCTTCACGAACCTTCTTCTCCGATCACCTCAACCCTAGACGCCACTTCTCCTTTTCCCACCGCCGTTCCTTCAACACCACCACACACTAAGCTTCTTCATCCACCGAACCCAACATGCACTCCTTCCTCAATCGATTCCACTGTCAATTCCTCCTTCTGAAACCTCCACCAAAACTCCTTCCTCTTCCTTCAAACCCGCCGCCATCAAAACCATAGAAGACTAAAATTGGGGGAGAGGAAGATTAATTTGGGGATTTAGGGTTTTCTAATTTTTTGACCTGTTTTCCCATTATAAAAAAATTCCACATCATCTTCATTAATACAGTCAGTCGGCCACATATGCACTCGTCGGAACTCCGGTCTTCGACAAGGACTTATAGCAAACTTGGTGCAATAATAGGGACCTATTACAAACTTATTTCTGGCGAGGGACCAAAGACAAATCTTGGTGCAACTACAGGGACCTAGTAAACCATTAACCCTAAAAAAAATGTCAATTAAAAACCATGAAGTAAATTTATTATTGTCTCGTGTTTTCTTAATTGATAGTAAGACTTCATTAATAAGAGAGATATTTGGGACACTATTTGATGACCAATCAATTTTTAATGGCTTGAATCCACTTTTCATCCTTGTAGTATCGCGATTGTGGAATTCGACTCTCTAATCTTCAAAACGGGCGATTTGAGTCCTGACACTTTTAATTTGTGAAAATCACTCCCCGGTCAAGTTGTCATCCAATTGATGACAGACGTTGTTGATGTGTCAATGATGTGGATCTTACATTGGTCTCCACTTGGATGCCATGTTTGTTATTAATAAAAAAAATTAAAACATAATTAAAAATAAATAAAAATAACTAAAAAGACCATAAAATATTCTCAAATCAACCTCATCACCTTTCTTCATCATCATCTCCCTCCTTCTCACCTAAACAAACCCTAAAATCCCCAAATCCAAGGATGCAGCCTCTTTTTGAGGATTAAGGCTCAATAGCAAATGAAAAGGCGTGAACAGATGGAAACTCACTTATCCATAAGATTTGTCCTAATCCTCCAAAGCAGATGAAACCCTCTAAACAAATGCAACATCTTAATGAGGTTTAACGTCAACGACCTCAATCCTCCATGAGAAGTCCCTCGTCGATGATCTAGTGGTGCAATTTACGATGTGGAGCGATGGCTGGGCTAAACGGTGGCCTTGAGGCAGTGCGATGCGGATGAGGCTTGGTGTCCGATGGCGCGGTGGTTCCCAAAGGGATGTGCTCTCTACGGCACGACAAAGATGGAGGGGTCGACCTCAGCGACGATGGTGCTCTGAGGTTGGGAGTTCTGGCTGAGGTGATGGTGTTGTGGTGGTGGTGCTTGGCTGAGAGCCCTCCCTTAAACTTCCATGCCTTAACTTTCTTCCTGGTGGGTCAAGGCTTTAATGATGCTTAGCTGTTACTCAAAACTCTTTGTTACCCTGAACTAAAGTGTCGATGGCGGTGGTGTCACAATCTGGGTTTTGGGGCTTTCTGAGATGGTTCTATTAATGAGGGAGGAGGAATTGGGAAGGGATTGAGTTAGGGCTTTTCTCTTTGTTACCATAAACCAAAGCTTTTCTCCCATTCAAAAAATCTCTATTTTTTGTTTTTCTCTTCACATTCAATGTGATAATTCCAAGATTTGGTTAATTTTTGGATTGAAGATTGTTGAATTTCTAATATTATGAGATGATACATGATGATTTTCAGTCTTCCTTTTCAGATTCAATGTGATGATTGTGAGATTTATTGAATTTTGAGGATTTCAATTTTGATTTCTAGGTTGATGTTCAAGTGATAGTGAGAGGGATGAAGGTTGAAGAAGAAGGAGATGGATGGAGGTTGAAGAAGGAGATGGATAAAAAATAATAAAAGGAAAATAAAATTTAATGCTTAAGTTGAAAAAAATTAATAAAAAAAATTAATGAAAATGCCACATCAACAACATCCGCTTTCATTTAGATGGCAACCGCTTTCATTTGGATGGCAACTTGATGGAGGAACCAGATTTCACAAATTAAAAATGTCATCACCCAAATCGTCCGTTTTAAAGATTATGGAGTCGAATCGCATAATCGCAATACTTCATGAATGAAAAGTATATTTAAGCCATTTTTAGTATGAAGATTACGTGTGATACTTCCATGTTATTTTCATGCTGGAGGACAACGTGGGACAGATAATGGTTAAGCCACTAAAGGGATCAGAACAAAAATAGAGGGAAATTGAAGATACATAATGATAATGGCCTAAATGATATGGAGCAGGCCCATTTCATTTCAGTAGAGTCAATAAACAGCACCATATCAAAGATGCCTGTTCTTCATTGTTATAGAACTACTGTTAAGGGTATCGCATGAGACAAGCACAACAATGTAACAAAAACAGATACAAGAGTCAAAGTATGTGAAGGGGGCAACAGCATTGTACTCTGGGACATATCATCCGTGTACTCGGGGCCCAAATCTGAAATATAAGCACCACCATCGTTGGGTCCTCTGGTCCACATGCCCAGATTATTGTCCCTGTTCATTTCCAGATTTGAAGGATATCAATTTGCTAATTTCCAGATTAACATTTATCCCGAATAAACAGTTACAGGTGAAGAGAATATTTATCTATTATCTCCTTTCAGCTTATTATTAGGTTTGATGAAATAACTAATAACTAATACTGTTGCAAATCAAAGCCCCAAGTCAAATTAAATTTGAAACTAATATTTATTTTTTGAAAGAATTATTAATATCATTGAGATATGCTTTAGTTTAATGAATCAAAAAACATATGATTATGCTAGAGTCATTTAGCAAAAGTAAAAGATAGAGAGATACCTAGCAACACCGAGAACACCGGCGCCCATGGTGAGCAGCGAAATCCGATCCGCAGACTTAGGGTCCACACTGTACGCCTTGTCATACTTCCCTTCACCATCCGCACCGGAAGCCACGAAAAACGCTCCGTTCATCATCACATCCCCCTCCGAGCGCCAGTTCCACGCGCTCCACTCGCCGTCACCGGCATCCAACCTCTTCGTCACCTCCTTCGCGAAACCGTCCTCCGGCGCCGTGTACCGGTTCCCCTGGCTGTTAATCGTGGGCCCGGCGCTCCCGCCGATCGCGTACATCTCCCAGCGCGTGAAGTCGTTGTTGACGACGTGGATGTAGCCCAGCCTGCACCGCGGCATCCGCTGCACGAGATCCTCGCCGAAGTGGTTGAACGCGATCGTGACCTGCATCGCGGAGTCGGGGGTGTAGTGGTCGCTGTGGCCGAGGAGCATCACCTCGTTGTGGTGGGAGAAGTGGTTGTTGGAGATTGTTATGGCGGTGGACCCCATCACGGCGTCTATGAGTCCGTCCTTGCACCGTGAGAGGGTGCAGTGGTCGATCCATATGTCCCGTGATCCGAAGATGGAGATTCCGTCGCCGTCCGATAATGTGCGGTACCCGTAGTGCTCTGGACTTGACCGCACGTTAGTATTACCTGTATATAATATAAAATAAAAGTAATGATAATGGTAATAATACAACTTTGCTACCCTTAACTCAAGGGTTAGTTAGGGAATGTGTGTGTAGGTGAAGCTTTATTTCAAAGAATGTAGGAATGAATGATTCTGTAACTCATAAGTGAAGATATTAAAACTAAGGAGACAAGTGGGGCCTAAACTTGTGATAATCACATTCAAGACTTTCTCCACACTACTAATTAGTAATTTTGAATATTGGAAGACCAAATGATGATTTTAAAGTTTTTAGAGGATAAACTCAATGAAAAATGCTAATAATAATGATAATAATATAAATATAAACTACACCTTTTTGAATTCTTAAAACTAACTTTAACTTTTCTTATGATAAAAATTCTCAGCATCACATTTTAAATAAACAAGCTTTATCCACCTAAATAAATAATGAATTTCGACTATAAACATGTTAATTCATCTAAATGGTTTTATGTCTCATGCTTTAAAAGTTTCAAAAGTAGTCAAATGCTTGCTTAACTTTCTCTCAAGCTACCCCTCGATAGTGACATTTCAAAAGAAAAAGGCCTCACAGTATATTGGCAAGAGTGATCAAAAGGGGGTGCAAACAAACCAAAAAAGAATACTCCAGTTCAATACCCAATGAATGAAATTTATCTTACCCGAGGGATGACAATGGTGGACATGAATATTGTGAATGATAACATTACTAATGTACTGCAAAGTAATGCAACCTCCACCAACAATGTGCACATCAGCGCCACGACCATCAACAGTCTTGTAGCTGTTAAAAATAAGCTCCTGCGAAAGCTTAATCATCATGTTACTGGGGAACACGATCCACAGTGGCTCATTCTGAATCACCGCGTAACGGAGAGTGCCGGGTTTCGGGTTCACAGGGTCATGGTCGGAGGAGTCCGTGACGATGTAGAATTGACCGCCTTTGCCTCCCTTCGCACCCGTCCCGAACCCGATTGCGCAATCGGCTAGCCTCTGCCTGTTGTTAGCCCAATCTGGGTCGCATTTCCAGCAATCATCAATAGGGTTCCCTGTTAAGCACGATGTTGAAACGTCTTTCTCTGTAACAGCTAGCATTTCCCTCCTTGCCAGTGAGACATTCACTTTCCTGCACCGCAAAAAAACTAGTAAGTAGAAAGTAGTACACCAATTTACACTTTCATGAGCCAATTTGAGCATTCACTCAAAAGAAAATGAAAATTGGTATTATGGGAATTTTGGGTTATGAGGTTATGACCCAGATGCACAGATCTATCATTTACCCCTTCTTGATTTAAGTTACATAGGAAACTGCTTTGCAATGTAGGGTTGTAAACATGAGGGGGATATTTAAAGAGGCCAAAATGAAAACAATGTTTTGCATCAAACAGGTGAATGAAGAAGTAGAAGACAGAAAAATGAGGTCTTGGAACAATGTAGGTACCAGTGAACTTCACGTGCAACAGCTTCCGGGTCAGGGTGTTGACCCGGTAGAGTGAGGTTTAGCATTGCTCTTCCATGGAGGAATAACGAACCCACAACTGCAGAGATGAGCAAAATGCAGGTTGTTTGGAGCATTGTTGATGGAGGAGGTAGTGGTTTCACTGCTGAGTTTAGGTGCTGGTGCTGCTAGGTGTGCGACTGCAACAGTTCACACTCTCTCTCTCGTCACTCATTGTGGGTAGGTGTAACTACAAGAACCATGGCTGCTTCTCCCAAAAGGTTGTTACTTGTTACCGGTCTTCGATAAGTAGTACTATTAAATATTAATACACAGTGAAAGTGTTAAGTTCCGTGATTAAAGGAACTAGTAGTAACCAATAGGGTGGAGTGTGGACACAAACACAGGATAATCACTTTCCTAATTAACCTCTCAAGTCTCAAGGCCTTTTTTATTTAGAACTGTGTTCTTCAGCTCAAACAATCTAGTTTTGATTAAGAAGAAATAAGTCTAGAGTTGGAAACAAAAATTTCATTCATTAAAGAAATTATCATAAATTGTTAGAAAAATACGACCACTGATTCATAACAAACAAGAAATAGGAAACTAAATAAAACTACTAAGAAGGAGGAATATCTTGGCCAGGAATAAATATTTCTTTCTTTAATTCTCAATTCTTCATTCTCGAACTACCCTGTTAGAAGCAGTTCCTTCATTCTTAAGTCCAAGATTCATGATGATCAGTTGATTAACTGCGTTATCAAAAGCTATTTTCATCCTGTAGACAAGTAAAGTTGATAGACTTTCAATTGTTTTTGTCTTTACTTTGCAGTAGAGCTGGGTAAGCGGTCTGACCCGCCCCACGTTGGTCCGTAATTAAACGGATCTCTATTGAAGTGGTCCACGTCCGCCCCGCGGTTCTGCGGACTAGCCCGCGGGCCACCACAGCCTTTTGTTCCTCAATCAACCAAGAACTTGCCTTGTCCAAACCGTTGCCAGATCAGAGTAGAGGAAGAGGGACCAAAATCAAACAGGAACAAAAACCAATATCCACAAACAGAGAGGAGTGAAGAAAGAAAGAAACAGTTACCAACAACCAGAACATCGACCATCTCAGCCACCTTCAATCAACCCCAGCACCGGCCACTGTCATCAGTCACCACCGATCGCTGGTCGCCACACTCCTCATGCCGTCGCGTCGCACCCTCGCGGTTGCATCCGGCGCGCTTCGCTGTAGGCTGTAGCCACCCAAAACTCCAGCCGCCATCGCTTCCTCTCTCCTTCTCTGCCTCGGTCTCCGACGACGGTGGCGTGGCGAACAAGGGCGGCGACGGCGGCGTTGTGTGATACCAATTCTGCAAGTGTACAGAATGGTTGAAGTAATACTAAGATCGAATTCACTGGGATATGTGATTTATCAAATTCAAGCCAAGGTTCAAGGTTCAAAGCAGAAAAATGAAAGATATATTTTAGATTGTATGTCACAAAAGGTGATAGCATAAAAAGCGAAAATAAATGGATTGTAAATTATGATGGAAACAACACTTAGGTATTAGCTTCACCTAACCGAATTAAGCTTTTTACAAACAGATAACTATATGAACTTGGAAATCATTCTATGGTGATGTAGCCTAAACCTTTACTTGTTAATATCTTAACCAAGCAAATCATTCAATTTCAGTTGTTAAGCCTAATACTTTAGTACCTAGTCAATTCAATGGAAGAAGTTTTGTTCTTTGATCATGCCCAACACAATCGATTCTCACCCTTATACCTAAGTAGCGGATAAACCGATCAATCTAATCCCAGTTCCCTTAATCCTACCAAACTACCGTTTAAGCAAGATTAGGCATGACACTTGTGTGCACTCAAACAAGATAATCAAAGAGAAAAGATACATGAAATGATACTTTATTCATACAGAGCACCAAAAGCTTAGAGCATAATTCAGAAAAGGATTCACATAAACCCAAGTACTAAGAAAGAACTAGCCTAGCATGGCTAGATTCAACATAATCAAAAGCAAGAATAAAAACATGGAACAAGGGCTCAAATGGCCTCTTACAACTCCAGAAGTAGTGTATCCAACAAAGGGCTCAACCAATTACAACATAAAACTAACAGAAACAAGTGTTCAATTTATAGAAGATAAAAAATCTGCAGAGGTCCAGCACCTTGGCATTGGTAAATTCCCACAAATTTCCTCGAGTTCCAGAATGCCAGCGCCTTGGCGCTGGCTTCCCAGCGCATTGGCGCTTGGATCCTCTATCATCTGACCGAAGTAAACAGAATGCTAGCGCCTTGGTGTTGGGGCCTCTTCAGCTTCTTCCGATTTTTCTTCCTTTCAGCTCAATTCTTTGTTTCCTTTCTCTTTAAACCTCTTAATAGATTTCATTGCTCCTTTAAGCCTCATAAACCTGCAGAAAACTCATCAAACACCCATCATGGCTCAAGATGAAACAACCATTTAACATAAAAGCCATCATCATTGCCTCATTAACTCATTGAAGAGCCTCATAAACTCATAATCAGAATTAACTATTCAACATTTTATGACCATGGTTTGCAATTAAAAGAAGACTCAAGGACTAAACTAAAAAGACTCAAATAACAATAAGAAAAACACTAACAAGGACTAAAAATGCAAAAAGACTTAATTAGAACCTAAATGCAGAAAACAATACAAAGCAAAGCTAAAATCAATAAAAACACTACATGAGACAAAGGAAAAATAACAAAATAAAAGACTCAAAAGATCATAAAATCCCGGCTCATCACACCACTAAACCCAACGATAGCTTGTCCTCAAGCGTAAACCCCCAAGAAAACTTATCCACAAGCACAAAACTAATCACCCCCAAAAACCAGATATCAAACACCAAAGCTTAAATATACATATCTCAATAAAAGCAGTTGGGTAATGCACAAACTGATTGAGAAAGCAACAATCATCACAAAGTAAGAGAGTGAGAATTTATCAAAGGAAAGACGATTAGAGTTCACAACAATAACTCACAGATAAAATGCACTCATCCTCACAACCTTTGTGCACTGACATATAAACACAATGCATCAGTTCTGGTAATCAATCAAGTCAAAGTCAAATAGAGCAATGATATGCAATGCAGAGACGCAAATAGGTTGTATATTGGCTTAAGGTGCAATGCTAGGTAGGATTTAGAATAAAGGGAATTGTACAAAGGCTAAGACAGATAGTTGAGTGATCATAAATTAACAATATGAGAGCATTTCCTTTCCAGAACTTGAGTGTTTCCTATCCTCTTCTCCCCCCTTTCTTTTCATTCAACATTTCTTTCTTTCTTTCTTTCTTTTTGAAACAAGGCACATACCCCATTTTTAACAATCATAGGCACACAAGGGAGAGAAGAAAACTCACAAATATTCACACTTCACTTGCTCTACCCACAGTTAGATCACTCAACTTGAACAGAAATCTTCCAAAGTTCAGGACCAAGAAAATAAACATTGAGGCTCAACTTGGGAAACTAAGGGATACTGAATTCAAAGTCTGAAAGACACAAAAATTCCTACCATTCTCTGAAAAATACATAACACCATAATATCTAACCGATATGCATTTCAAAACAGAACCAAACAAGTGCAAGTATGTCAGGAATATAGCAAAGTAGGCTCAGTGTAAGACCCTTTCTTTTTACGTGTAATATAAAGATTATGTTTGAGCTCGTCTTAGTTTAGATGTGTGAAATGTATGAAAATATGTTGAGATAGGTATTGGCTAAGTTTTGGTTGAAACCGTGAAGTTTTGAAGTGAAGTGGATGATCATTTTGGAGATCGTCTGGTGGCTTGTTGTATGAATAATTTTAGTACTCGTCTGGTATGTTTATTGTTGGTATACGTTTGGTATGACTACTTCAGTACTCGTCTGGTGAGATATTTTTGTACTCGTCCGGTGTGGCTTTGTTATAAGTCGGTTTAAGTCTCGTCGGGTCTGCCAGCCACTATTGTTGACTTTGAATATGTGTCAGAGTCATTAATGAGCATTAACGACCACCGTTTTCGTTGACCACTTTACATTAAATACTTGTCAGAGAGTCGGTTTATTCACTCTATAAATACGAAACCCTTAGCAATACGTTAATTTTTTAGTTTTCTCTGGAACCTTGTACTTTCCTTCCTACGAAGAAAGCTCTGAAATCTGAAGTGCTTATTACTGTTCATTCTTCTTCTTGAGTTCAAGTTTCTTTCTGTTTTGTTGAAGAACAAGTTGAAGCTTCATCATTTGATTCAGAAGAAGCCAAAGCAAGACAAGGACAGACGTAAGTGATTAGAAGTTATATATCAAGCGTATGCAACCTAAGAGAAGGTAAGGGTAACTCATGTCCTAGAAATGTCTTAGTGTCTGTGATGATTTCTTATTGAGTAACTGAGTTGTGCTACTGATAATGCTATGATTTGTTGATTGGGTTACTTCTGTAACGATGAATATTGTCAGTGATATACTGGAATATATCTAGGGTGTACTGACTATATTATGCATATGATTTTACTATGACTATGAAACGAGTGAACCGTATTTGTTCATGAGGATTCTGGAAACGAGTGAACCGTATTTGTTCATGAGGATTATGATTGATTGTCATAGTATATGCATCATATATAGGATTTTCCAAGTTTTAATGTGGCGGACTATTATGCACCGCAGGATCATACCAAGGGTGATGTGGTGAAGTCTTGTCCCACGAAATCGTCCTGGCCCGGATACGGCAAAACTCATTTGACATCGGTGTTGTGATCATGATCGGGATGGAATGGTCTATCACCGCACCGCTATCGTCTTCTTGCGCAAAGGCTAGTGGTAAATAAATATCGGCCTTCTATTGTCGTTGTGTGGAATGCATGAGCGCGTTGTTTTGCCCTTTCCTTGCCTTGGTGGAGACTCCCCCTTCTCTAAACCCTCCGACGATGCATGGAATCCATTGAAGGTGCAAGAAACACACAAGAAATGAGGGGTTTGAATTGTGTGACCCATTTTTCAAATCTCTTTTTCTAATCTTTTGTTTTATTAATCATCCGTTAGAGTTCATTTATTTTTATTACAAGATACTCTATAGAATAAGTGGAAATGCAAGAGATATTTGACGATTATTGAAAGTTAGATATTTATTCGTTAATATGATTTAATCATGAGGATGTAAACGAAAATGCAGCGAGGAAGCAGTAAGGCATGAAAGTAAAGCACACATAGTTTTTATCCTGGTTCACCCCCATAATCGACAGGGCTACATCCAGTCCTTGGCTTCACCAAGATTTTCACTATTTCAACGAATAGTACAAGTATTATCAGGGACTTCTCCCAACAAGTATTCTAAGGACTTCTCCTATCAAGTATTCGAAGGACTTCTCCTTACAAGTATTTGAAGGACTTCTCCTTACAAGTATTATTAGGACTCCTCCTTACAAGTATTATCAGGACTTCTCCTATCACCTTTTCAGGATTTTTCTTTTCTACAATAATCTCTTCTTGATAAGAGTGGGTAGAAGAAATGAAGCTTATAGAACAGAGAGATCATAAGCAAGCTGATCTCTTGTCCTAAGTTATGTGTGTAGAGTATGATGAGAGTAAAACTCTATAAGGTTTCTACACACATAAGCAACTCAGCTCAGGTTGAGATATGACTTGAAATTTTCTGAGCTGAGACCAAGGTTGCCTTGGTCTTTGGACGAACTAGATCGAGATGTGTACAATTTAGTTCTAGTCGCCAAGTTTACTACGGGAGCAAGGTTTTCTATATATATCTTCAGTTGAAGATCTTTGTTCATTCTCCTCAGCAGGAGTGAAAACCTGCCCGAAGTGCTTCGTCCTCTCCGGAAGCACATAACGGCTAGTTCTGCATCTCTCAGCAGGCGTAAGTCACGATCAGAAGCTTCTCTGCAAGCGTAAGATATGATCTGGAAATCATCAGTTCATCTGGGTTGATGTCGTCTGGCTCCATGCTGAGCGAGTAGCCTTGAGCTGGTTTCTTCGTATATAACGTGTAAAAATACAGCGGTGAGGACTGCTTTGACTCTTTTACCCCAGTGCTTGACAGCTAATACTCATCACGTGCCTTGGTCAGTTTTTTGAATTTCGACTGTTGAGAGTGTACGATGCTCAGAGATTCTTGCCGTTGATTTCGCGATGTCAGCTTGATTTTAGGAAAAGCAGAGAGGTAGTGGGACCAAGAGGTATTGGATTTATTGAGTCCCATCTTTTTTTCTGTGATTGCCAGGTTTTGATAATTGTGCAGACGAGGAGAGAGGTATTAATTCAAAAGAATAATTTCTTTAATACTTCTGTTGACTTGATATCCTCGAAAGACGTAATCATTGATCTTTGTATCTTTGGCGCGATTCATACTTTGGTGGACGGATTCTTTCATTTAGCCTTGGCAGACGCAGTCTCCATTGAATACTCGAAATTCCGTGATTAGCTCGTATTGCCAAACGAATTTCCTTCAGTCAGTTCTTCTTTAAGAAACAGAACATTCTTGTCTGAATCCTTTCTTTCACTGAAGTTCTCCATCTGAGAGAGTTGATCCACAACTCCTTTATATGATGCTAGAGAGGTTTCGAGGCAGACGGAGTTTCTTCAAGATTGTTATACCTTAATACAGTCTTCACATTTGATCTTTGTAGATTCGGGTGGTGGACTGATTCAGCTGCTTCAAGTGGGCTTGATTCGGGTGTGCAGATTTCCATCAAGTAGTCGTAAGCAGAGACGCTGGTCATTTGAAGCTTGTTGATCCATCTCTCTTGATTCACCGGACAATCTTGTACTTTGAATATCTTTCTTTCTTGCACCATCAGACTAACTCATACGAGAATGTTTTTCTACGTATATCCTTGATGTTGTTTCCTTCGAGGTGACCGAACGAACTCTTCTGGCGAACTGATTCTCTTGATAGGGCAGTGATGTTTATTTATTCCTTTCAGAGATGCTTGTTCCTGTACATGATAATTTTCACTATGTTAGGAATTTTATCTTTGACGCTATTGAAAAGAAATTGTTAATTATCAAAATATAATAATTCATTTAATTATTTGATCTAACATCCATCCTTTGGCCGTAAGAGGTTTCGCGGAGCACGGAGTCGCTATGAGTTCCTACTCTGTATGGAGAGGAAAAGTGACATTGAATTCTCGATCCTTCTTCCATAGACGACGTCAAATGTTTAGGTGTAAATCCTGGACAGTGGTTCTCTCAGCGAGGCTGCGGCGGCTCTCGCTGTGCTCCGGCGTGAATGAGGTGGGGTCTTTAAGTCCAATGCGCCGGGAGGACCTGCAAAAGACACTCCAACGCTCAAATCAGTAAGGGAGCTTCCAAGAGCTCAGCTCAAACATGTATGAATGCATAGCAAACTTGTAATGTAAGGAGTGAGTAAGAAGTGTTCCAAGGGAACAGTAGAACCTGTATTTATAGGCATCGAAGGTGTCTCTGCAAGTGTTGGGGAAACTCATAAGTGAGGCTTCCGAGCGGGAGTGCTTGTAGGCCGAGTGGCCTGTGATGTGCTTTCCCCTCGGTATGTGTTCGAGCCGGTCGGATAAGGTACCACTAAGCCGGGAGTGCCTGTCCCTTAGCTAAGTCAGGAAACAAGAAATAGTTGATTTTTGATTCTTAAATCTACATTTAGTTTCTTCAAACATAAAATCAAAGACACCCTAATATAAGAAGACACAAGTTAACATGGGGAAAAAGAGATTTGAATGAAAGGGCGTGCAGTTGCAGACGCATTGCAGTAACCGGGGACCGGGAAGGGTGCAAGTTGCAAGCATGAGTATTGAGCACCGTTATGAGTGAATCACGGTGTCGCAGTTATCGAGGAAAGTGGTTTCCCTCGGGAGCAGAATAAAGCTGCATATTTTCGCGATGTTTGACTTCCACGGCCCATTACCCATATGGTAGTACTCCTCCACTACTGTTCATTCTGACACCTTCGACAGTGACATGAATTCTTGATTGAACCGCAGAAAGAAAGAGAACCACCAGGACAAAAAATTAACAACACTCTTTCTTTTACTGGATTAACTCACTTTTGACTTTTGAGCCACCATATACTCATTCAAAATTTCCTGTATTAACCTCCTCTGTGTTTTTGTTTTTGATAACAATTAACCTCGTCTGTTGTTCACGTTAATTCTGGTAAAATTTCCCTGAAATAAATTTAAATTATAAATAAAAAACTGTAATGTGAGCAGTGACGGATCCAGGGATTTAAGTATGGGGGCACAAAAATATGCACATACATTTGTAACATAGAAAATATAACATAGTACTATTAAAAATTTGAAAGTACATCATAATTATTCCCTACGAGTTTTCATATTTTGAAAACTCTGTATTATCTTGTCATTCTCAACATTATCAAATACATCTTTCTCTATAAAAGTAACTAAACAATCATTTAGCCATTCATCTCCCATACGATTTCGCTTCTGATTCTTGATGATATTCATTGCGGAGAAAGCTCTTTCAACTGTCGCAGTTGCTACAGGAAGTATCAAAGCTAACTCTAAAAGCTTATATACCAACGGATATACAATATGCTTCCTAGTCTCCACAAGCTTTATAGCAAGATCACTAATTCCCCGTAGTCCTGAAAGTGCATCATCAGAGCATGCATCAAAGAAGTAATTTTCAAGCTGATTATCTAGTGCCAAAAGTTCAATTGGGGAAAAATCTGAAGGATAAAAATGGGCCAAATGAATCAATTTTTCCTTATCAAATGCAGCAAATGAATCTCTTGGACACAAGCAAGCTACACAAAGAAGCAACTCGCTATTCACTTCAGTAAAACGATTATTCAACTCTTGAAGTTGTCGATCTATCACTTGAAAAAATAATTCAACCTGAAAATGATGCACATTTGAAACTTTCTCCATTTTGCGTCTTGATCTGCCTTGTGCTTGAAATGTATCAGCCATATTAAGAATGACAACATTGTGCCTTTCACAAAACAATGAAACCTCTTTGAGCAAAGAATCCCAACCACCATCTCTCATAACTTGCAATCTCTGCTTTGACACAGTGACCAACTTCATAGCATTTACAATATCTTGATCACTTCTTTGTAATGCTTGAGACAACTCATTAGTTATCCCTAAAATGTTTTTCATCAAGTGCAAAATGAAAATAAACTCAAAAGACTGCATCAAATTTAGCAAAGTACATGCTTCACCTTTTTGATCTAAACTTATGCCATCTTCCTCAACAAATTCAAGCACATCAACCATTGAAGAGAACAAAGACATTATACTAAGTAGTGTACCATAATGTGATCCCCATCTAGTATCCCCTGCTTTCTTGATCATTATTTCTTGATTCAAACCACGACCACTGGAAATTTCTCCCTTTTGCAATGCTTCTTTCACCTTAGCACTTTGACTATCACGAAGAATATCTCGACGCTTACATGAAGCTCCAACAACATTAGATAAATTAGCAATTGTATTAAAAAACGATGCAATTGAAGCATGTTTTTTTGCTACTGCAACAAGAGCTAATTGGAGTTGATGAGCAAAGCAATGAATATAGAATGCACAACTATTCTCTTTTAGTATCAAACTTTTGAGCCCATTAAATTCACCTTGCATATTACTTGCTCCATCGTATCCTTGCCCACGCAATCTTGACAAGCTTAACCCATATTTTGCAAATAATGACTCCAAAGCCGATTTTAGTGATAAAGCATTAGTATTTGAAACATGAACAAGACCAAGAAGGCGCTCTATAACTTGTCCTTTACTATTCACATAACGCAAAGCCACCACCATTTGTTCCTTGATTGAGATATCACGAGATTCATCAATCAAAATAGCAAATAGTTTATCTCCCAAATCATTAAGTATAACTTTAGTAGTCTCACTAGCAGCGGCTCTAACAATATCTTTTTGAATAGAAGGAGCTATTAATTTGAGATTTCTAGGAGCATGCTTCAAAACTTGATGAATAGTGTCATTGTGGTTGGAAAGAAAATCCAGAAGCTCAAGAAAATTCCCCTTATTGTTTGAACACATTGACTCATCATCACCACGAAAAGCTAACCCTTGGCGCAATAAAAATCGAATGCAATCAATGATAGCAATCAAATGAATTTGATAGTCTTCTTTTGCTTTGTCAGACTGTTTACCCAAAGCAACTTCAATGTGTTGTTTTTGTTTCATTAGCACTTGACAATTTCTCCAGGCTTGATTATGAGGACTATTTGGGCCTCCAACATGAGTTTCCAGTCTCTCACTCTTTTTCCAGTTTGTAAAACCTTCAGATATAAATGTATCACCACCACTTTTATAATCTTCAACATCTGATCTCATGAGATAACAACATAAGCAAAATATCGCATCATCTTTTTGACTATATTCCAACCAATTGCCAAATGTGGAATACCAATCAGGATTGAACCTACGCAAGTAACGCGATGTTTGCCCAAATTGTCTTTGTGGAAAATCAATCTCTTTTGGTTGACAAGGACCTTTTTGTAGATAGTATCTCCTGATTTCATCTCTATCACTAGGATGATATAAGGACATTGGTGGCCTTAACCCAGGATCACTAGGAAGATTTTCTGAGTCGAACTCTAAAAATCTTTTTTTCAAGATTGGACCTACTGTTTTTTGGAGTTCTTGAGGTTGAGGGGAAGATGCTTGAGAAGATGCTTGCTCTTGCACTAAACTTTTTCTTTTGAAATATTTTTCCATTGCTGGATAAAGTTAAAGAAAAAAAGAAAATTGTTACTATTAACACCAATCTACAATCTGGATAACTAGATTGAAACACCAACCAACCAAATCATTTCCAAGTAATTCAAAAACCAACTAATTCATTTCAGTATTACACATTTACAAGTAATTCAAAAACCAACCAATTCATTTCAGTATTTCACATTTCAAAGTAATTCAAACACGAAACACCAATCAATTCATTTCACAATCTATCACCTAACCTTACTTGAGGTTTGGATTGGTTTCTGTGTTGGAGAAGGATTGTGCAGGTACTGTGTTAAGGAAGCATAATGTGCCTCATGGATTTTCTCAATTTTTCATGTGGGTGAAGGAGAACAGGAATTAATACGCTAACGGGTTTTATAATTTTCCAAGTGCAACAAAAGAAGAAAAAAAGAGAGGCTAAGGGGTTTTATAGTTGATTAAGATTAATAACAACAAAATATGGTTTAGATAAGTTTTGCTCAGTAAAATGGTTGGGGAATAATTAACCTAGAACTCACATAATGGGCATTTCAAATTGCTAGATTGACTAGATTGAAGCAAAAAGGGAGAAATTCCCAATCCTAAAGAAACAGACACAATCCTAAAGAAACAGACACAATCAAATGTGAAATTCTCAAAGCCACATGAAAACCCAACCACTTAAGATGAAATAGCATGTCATAAGAAAGAAACAAGAAGTACCCACCTCGTTATTGCTTTGACCCAGTGGAGAAGGACTGAAGGAGGAGGAGGCTGTGCGTCCGGCGGCCGCGCGAGCGAGGACGAGGAGGCTGTGCGTCCGGCGGCGCGAGCGAGGACGAGGAGGCTGTGCGTCCGGCGGCGCGAGCGAGGACGAGGAGGCCGTGCTTCCGGCGGTGCGAGCGAGCGACGAAGGAGGCCGTGAGTCCGGCGGCGCGAGCGAGCGACGGAGGAGGCCGTGCGTCCGGCGGCGCGAGCGAGGACGGAGGAGGCCGCGCGAGGAGGATGAAGATTCAGAAACGGCGGAAAGGAGAAGGAGGGAAGAAAAGGGTAAGCCACGAAGAAGAAAGAGGAAGAGGAAAGAGACTATTAGGGTTTGCAAAGGTAAATAAAAATAATTATTTTACATTATTATTATTATTAGTAATAAATTTTTTTTTTTATTTGTATGTGGGGGCACGTGCCCCCCCACTAAGCAATGTGGCTCCGTGCCTGAATGTGAGTAGTTATTGACCAACAATGTGTTAGTCCTTTAAAAAAACAATCTGTTAGTCTACAACGGTGGCTTATAGGGTGCACTTGCATCCTAAGTGGTACACCGTGCTGCACCCTAAGTGGTACACCGTGCACCACTCTAAATGATTTGTTACCGCAGGTTTTTTTACTTAATATTTAAAAAAATTCAAAATAATAATAATAATTAATTACATTTTTACCCTTTTTAAAAAAAATGGTAAAAATGAATTATAAAAAGAAGATTAAGAGAGAAAAAAAGATTCATAGTAATTAACAAATTAAAATTATAATAAATTATAAAAATAAAATAACTTGTGGAACCAGTTACCAATTACTTACCTGGACATTTGGCACGATCTTATTGGTCAAAAGCTGGTGGTGCCGGTGCACTACTTAATTGATAGTTCACCTTAGACAACACCACAATATAGAAGCTAAAAAATCTAATAAAATTTATCAAATTAACAAACTCAATAAGAAGAACATACTGAAGTTTAAGCCAAAATGAAGTACAAATGATATAACACCCAAATTGGTCTTTCTTCTCTTCTCTGGTGGGCCGGGCCTTTCTTCAAATTCGTTTGATTCCCTTTAAAACAAACCACATGGGCTACGGCCTATGAAACATATAATTCCCTTCTATTCTTTTTTTCTGCATAAAATTAAGTGTGTATAGTTAGAGAGCCTTATATCATGATGTTCTTTTCCATTTTAAAATATAACAAATAAACTGGGAAGATAACTCATATGTCATTTTCCATCTCATTCCAATCTGGTATCATAACTCAGCAACTACATGGAGAGTGTTGTCCTCAATTTATCTAAGGTGATGTTTGAGAAGGTGCTTGGTGCTCCTTGTCCCAAACATCTCTCGGAATAGCGTGGTGATTGTTTACATCATCAGAATCGACATCACTGTTCAAAACGTCGATGTTCCCACTCTCCTTCTCACTGCTCATAATTTCCTTCATTGCTACGTCTTTGGTGTTGCCATCAATCTTCACCGTCATCATCATGGTACTTTTATTAACATCCCAAGCGAAGTCTGCCATCACAAATAAAAGCAGCAGCAGCAGCAAAACAAGTTTGATCTTCAATTTCATGGCTATGGAACTTATATCTGCTTTAAATTTAGTGTTAATTAAGGTTGATGCATGCCCTTGAGAAGATTTTATCATTAGCAGTATTTATAGGCTCGTAAGGGAAAATATCTCAATTGTGGGTTTCCCATCAACATCAAGGTGATCACATAATGCTACTGTATGTCTTGAATCTTTGCTTAATTCCCAAATCAAAGAGTAACATCTTGCAAATATATAAAACCTAGCCTAGTTACACTTTATTAGAGGGTAGACATATATTTAAAAGTATAATGGGGAGACAACGTCCATCATCAATGAGTTCATGGTGGGCCAGGAAAAATATCTTGAAGATGAAGATGATATGGAATCGTGCTAGAAGTCTCGCAGTGCACTTTAGTTTCTGATATCTTGGTCATTTTGCGTGTTTATATACATATGAATAAAGATTGGTAGACATTTAAATGGTGTAGATAAGTGATAAATATGATATATGATATGATGTAATTGAAGAAAGAGAAAGAGAGAAAAATATAGTGTCCAAAAGTGTCTGTACTGTTTAGGTGTACACGAATCATTGTCCATATGCATATGATAGAAGTTACCCAATTCTGGAATATTGTTGTTAAGTGGGCTATTGTTGGCGTTCTACATGAATCTTGTTTGGGTTGAGAATATATACATTCTGATGAGACTAATCTTTCCGTGGATATTTTTTCATATACAAGATTTAAACTCTATTGGCACGCGAAAGTTATATAACAAGTATAACGGTAAGCCGAAGAGGTAGGTTAGCTGAGGCAGAGTAGCTAGTTGTTGGGAGGGTAAGATAGCCGAAGAGTTCGGCTGACCGCTGTAATTCCTCACCGCTTCGTTCTTGACAATCCAAGCCGGACCTTATGGCAAATTCCACATCGATTAGATTGAGGGCAATCCCACAATAGACCTCCAGCTTAGTCTTAGAAATTTGAGGAGAGGTTGGTTGTGCCAATTTAATCAAAGAGGTCTTCAAAGAGATGAACCACTATTGATGCACCACTATTGGAGAGGAAGCCTTGGTAGATGCAAGAGGGACCGCTAGTGGGACTTAAAGTGACATTAGGGTTGTTCCAAAATGGGAGATTCCCTAATAGCAAAATCAGAAGGAGCACTAGCTTCAAGAATTTCCTCTTCCATAGACAGCTTAAATGGGGTTTTAGCCGAGGGAGAAGGAACAAGATCATAGAATCCTTTACCGCCAAAGACCTGTTTACTTGTATTTTTGATAAACAGTTAGAAATCCAAATTATGATAAAGAGGCTGGAATTTGATCCTCTTTCGGTTCTTTTACTGAAATTACAATGCCTAAAATGAAATGAACTAAATTGGTTAAGTCATAATCCAATAAAGATTTGTATCTCGAGCAATTTGTAGCGAAAGCCTTTTTTTAAACCTGGCGTTCTCTATTTGTAGGCTAAATCTTCAACTGCTTGTAACGGGCACATAGTCTAAGCTTTACACGTGTCTCGAACATTATTCTCTGCTCTCCACGTGTCCTGCACATTTTAACCGTCTAAATTGCTCGTCGAAGAAGGACTTCTTTGTATGCCAAGCTTTTAGTTGAGCCAAACCTTTTGGTTGTCTGGCTTAGGATTTGCTTTTGATTTGGATTTGACTTCGACTAAAAAGTACACCCTTTACTTTAGTCGAATAACTCCTTTAATTTAGTCGAAACGACATGTCAAGTATCTTTCGACTGAACCAAGACTTGTAAAAATCTCAGGCTAACAGATGTCCCCCAAAATATTATGCTTCGGTAAAATTCTTTTTGAGAAGTATGATATTTTAATAATTTTAATCAATAAATAAAGGACAAATTCAATTATCCATTTATTCATCAAAATTTAAACCTGACGGTTACCATGATGGAAGTGTGCAACTTCTAGCCTACTATGCTATTTAATAGCAATGATGGGTTAGTGGTTTCTCAAGAAACTTAAACCCACGTGTCCCAAGAAATAACATGATGGAAATTTAATAATTTTTAAATGGCATTTAGAAAACATGACAACTGCCATCAACCATCACCTGAAGACCCTTCACGTTCTCATTCCCTCACTTATAAATAGAGGTGTCTTCTTCATTTCTCCTTTCTACGCTCTCTTTCTTCTGTTTCATCTTCTTCAAATTTTACTCCAGAAACGCTATCACTCCAAGCTTTTCGTTTCCAAATTTCTACTCTCATGGCTTCTGATTCATCGGCCCCATTCCTTTTGCAGGCGAAATGGAAGGTCCTATCCCTTCAGACCAATGTAAGTTATGTGCCGGAACCACCTCACGAGCTGAAAATCTTGCTATATGAAAATCACAGGTACTTATTCCCTTTTCTATTGGAGATAAAACCCATGCTTTGTTTGGGTCCTTACCTTAGTAGCCATCCTGAGAGTTATAGTGAGTTTTTTCCTTGCCCACTTGCTTCTGAGAAAATCTTGGCTTTCAGAGATATTTATGACATATCATTTCTAGAGGACCCTAATAGAGTGTTTAGGTCTTCTCCCATGTTGAAAACTGAGAGATTCTTGAACTGGCTCAATAGGATAGAGTAAAAAAAATCTGAACATTGGAAGAAATTAGGGATTTTCAACCTAATTCAACTATCTAGGTATAGCTTAAGTTATAATCCCCCAATGTTGATAAGTTCCTATTTCTTCTGGGAACGTTCGACCAATTCTTTCCATGTTCCATTCTAAATGATTTCGCCCACTCTGTTCGACATCGCTGCCATTACTGGTCTTTGACCAACTGGCACAATTTTCAAAGCCGGTGAAACTCTTCCTTCGACTCCGATTCAACTTCCCCCTCACATGTTTACCTTCAACCCTTTTATCATCCAATTCCACGGCACTTCCAATGAAGTTACCGATTCAGAGCATGTGGCTTTCCTTTGGCTATGACTCTCAGCCTTTGTTTTATGCACTAAATCTCTTCAACTCCCTATGAGTTTGCTTCCACTAGCAACTCTTCTTCATGAAGGAGTTGACATTTATTTGAGTAAATTGCTTTTGGCCAGTTTGTATCAATCTTTAGGAGAAACTGTTTATCACCTCCAAAATCAAACAAATAAAACTTTCGCCCCAGCAGGCCTCTTTGGTTACTACAATTAGGGACTCTTTTTACATGAGAAAACCGAAAGTCCCCAAAGGCACATTTAAAGTTTCTTTGATTCTCTTCTCAATTTATTTAAATTTAAAGCTAATTTTCAAAAACAATTCTTAAAACATGTTTTAGAAGAAGAAACGCCACATGTTTTTCACATAAAAGACATCTATGATTTGAAATTTAGGTGTTAGTTAGTATTTTCAGTTTTTTCTAGTTTTCTGATGTATCAAAAACATGATTTGAAAATTAAAAAGAGATACAACAAACATCTTAGAAATGATTTAGAATTTAAGTTTAAAAAATGAAAATAAAAACTATTATTTATTTTAAAAAAGAGACCATATCAACCAAGTTCTTTTTTTTTCCTTTTCTATTTAAAAAAATAGAAAACTACTTTACAAAACAGTGATCAAGCATACCCTTACAATCCTGAATAATAATAGCCACGTAAGATTTTGAATTGTTCGGCTTTACCCAACAATCTTGATCCAATCAATGCCTAAAGAACTCATTAAGAGGTTTAACTTTTATTTTCCTTATTTTCCCCCTATAAAAAATAGGTTGTAGTACGTACACTTCATCCAACAAAATGGAATAAAGATAGGTGAACACATAAAGAACTTCAAAATTAATAATAAGTGTGATATATGATATAATGTAATTGAAAGAAAGAGATAATACAATGTTTAGAGGATCATTGGTGAACAAAATGTGAGACAGCTTCGAGAATCTCATACTCGGATACTCCATAGATTACTGACCAGAGATTATTAAATATTTACTTTGGCTCCATATATAGTTGGGTTTGGTTTGAAAGGTACATTTTTCTCAAAATAACAACCCCTTTGTCTTTCACCAGCCAAATATATTTTCAAAGATTAGAGTCGATCCTTCCCAATTCCCATTACTGTGTACACGAGTCACAACAACCATCCAGGATTTAAATAAAATTTTCACACTGCCATATTTCATGTGTTAGATGGTATGCCTCAATTTTTCCTAGCTTGGGATAAAAGTTAAATAATTTATTTTATTCGCTATTTCTTTTTCCTGTAGTTCTTCATACATTAGAAAGTATCAAAAAAATTATTAGGTATACAAGAGTATAAAATTCGCTAATAGTATAAATTTATACTAAATTAAAAATATATAGCTCAGTTTAATTTGATAGTCAACCCACAGTTTTAATTGGTCAGCCACATTATATATATAAATCACATGATAGAAACTATTTACGGATGTGATTAAGCACGAGTCAACTTAAACATTTCACCTAATGACGTTTTACTTTGAATCTTTTTATAATTAATATTTAACATGTACCTAATTCGTGCTCAATAAGAATTAAAGTCAAATCTGGTAACCTAACAACATGCATATAGCTGTTAGAGACGAAGGTGTGTGCGTGCAGCGTAACAACGTCAACGGCGGCGTAGACGGCGGAAACAAAAAACAAAGTAAAACAGAGTAACGGTTAACAATGAGAGAGAAAAAAGAGTGGGAATTTGAAATTTGAATTACTATTTCTGATTATTTTGCTGTGCGTATTGTATTATACACAATTTACATGAGTCACTCTATTTACATAAACCCAAACAATAAGTGCGTCTCAACATCACTACCAAAATTTACTATGTATCTCTTTCAAAAATAGCATTATCTCATGTCATAAAGATGAAAATGTAAAGCATAAGAGTACTGACACGGCTTATTTGACAAACAAATAGGTATCTATTAGTGGTGTTCATAACCGATCCAATCTAATAAAAATTGAAAAACTGATTTAAAAAAACCGAAATCCAATTAAACCGAAAACCGAACGGATCCAAAATCGAGAAAACCGATTTTTTTCGGATTAGATCGAATTTCGGAATTTTTTTGGCATCCATTTTCCAGAATACCCGACATCACAGCTCCATTTTAAATTTTATAATATTTTTCACAAAGATCCAGCTTCTTAATTGATAGCACTAGTCACAGCTGCACGTAGGGGTGTATAGGACTGGCATGTCCCTTGACCCGTCTCAGCCCATGTTTCTTAAATCTGCATCTCTTCGGATTTAAGGATGTGTTCGAGTTTAAAAATTAAATCTGGTCAATATTTATGGTCGGGTGAAAGTCAAATTCAAATCGTCTCAAACCGTCCCACAAACACCATTTACACACTAACTTCAAAATATGATTTTGTATATTTTTATTTATAGTCTGGTTTTAAGTGAATATATGTATTATTTTCCGTAATTAAGTATATTGTTATGAAAAACTTTAGTCCTATATATATAGATAAAAACTAGTTAGTAACCCGTGCAATTGCACAGGGTTTCTTTAATTTATAATTTACATATTTAAATTATTTTAAATTAAAATTATATTTTGAAAATAACAGTAAAATAGAATATTTAATAAACATTTTATCCATTAGTATAAAAATATAATTAGATTTTTTTTAAGCAAACTAATATAATTAGATGAATAGCAAGATGTAAATAAAATTTAAACTATAACAGTACAAAATTGTTACAATATGAACACCTAAAGCTCATCCATCTAAGATATCTTACCCCTCGAGACAAACACCTACCCTAAAATCTCAAATGTCATCTTCTGATCAAACCTCATTAAAGTTTCATTCATTAAAGTAATTAATTAGAATGAAATCTCATAAAAATGTCTAAATTAGAGTTTTTTTAAAAGATAGTGACGTGGCTTAATGAGAGTCTAGAATGAGGACTCAAAATTATATATAGATATAGTGCCTAATCTCAAATGTGGGGCATATTGAAATGTACATGTCACGTGTAATTTTTTTCATTGGTTAATACGATTTATTAACCTTCAACGCAACTACTAAAACACTCACATACCCCATTAATGCAATTAATTTAATCCTTCTATTTCAAATTTAAATTATTTCAAATTGCACCGCACAGTAAAATAAATTGAAATGAAGCCGACATTATTAATTTAATACAAATAAATTTCTGTGTCTTTTATTTCAATTTTGATTTTTTTCAAATTCCACACCCTTTTTAAATTTTTCAAATGAGTCTTTATTAGTTACCGATATTAACTTCAAGTATATTAGAAAGTAATTCAATGATAATTAATACACTTTAATTCACAAATGTGATTCTATGGTTTAAGTTTAATATAATTTCTTAATTATCATTTAACTCACAAATTTAATACACTTTAATCAAACCCCATTAAAGTTTCATTTATTGAGCTCATTAATTAGATTAAAATTTCATAAAAAAATATCTAAATTAGAGATTTTTTTTAAAAGACAGTGACCTGGCTTAATGAGAGTCCAGAATGAGGACTCAATTATAGATATAGTGTAGATTTCACTCCCTCTTTATTTTTTTCAAATTAGTCTTTATTAGTTACCGGTATTAGCTTCTAGTATAGTGGAAAGTAATTCAATGATAATTAATATACTTTAATTTCACAAATGTGATTCTATGGTTTAAGTTTAATATAATTGCTTAATTATCATTTAATTCACAAATTTAATACACTTTAATCAAAACTCATTAAAATTTCACTCATTGAGTTCATTAATTAGATTAAAATCTCATAAAAAAAGTCTAAATTAGAGAAATTTTTTTAAAGTTAGTGACGTTGTTTAATGAGAGTCCAGAATGATACTCAAAATTATAGATATAATATATATTCAATACATTTTAATCAAACCCAATTAAAGTTTCATTCATTGAGGTCATTAATTAAATTAAAATCTCATAAAAATGTATAAATTAGAGATTTTTTTTAAAATACAGTGGCGTGGCTTAATGAAAGTCCAGAATGATGATTCAAAATTATAGATATAGTGTAGATTTCACTCCCTTTTTATTTTTTTTCAAATTATTCTTTATTAGTTACTGGTATTAGTTTCAAGTATATTGAAAAATAATTTAATGATAATTAATACACTTTAATTCACAAATGTAATTCTATTGTTTAAATTTAATATAATTGCTTAATTATCATTTAATTCACAAATTTAATACACTTTAATCAAACATCATTAAAGTTTCATTGATTGAGGTCATTAATTAGATTAAAATCTCATAAAAAAATGTCTAAATTAGAGAATTTATTTTTAAAAGATAGTGACTTGGCTTCTTAATTTTTTAAATTACAGCTCCATTTTAAATTTTATAATATTTTTCACAAAGATCCAGCTTCTTAATTGATAGCACTAGTCACAGCTGCACGTAGGGGTGTATAGGACTGGCCATGTCCCTTGACCCGTCTCAGCCCATGTTTCTTAAATCTGCATCTCTTCGGATTTAAGGATGTGTTCGAGTTTAAAAATTAAATCTGGTCAATATTTATGGTCGGGTGAAAGTCAAATTCAAATCGTCTCAAACCGTCCCACAAACACCATTTACACACTAACTTCAAAATATGATTTTGTATATTTTTATTTATAGTCTGGTTTTAAGTGAATATATGTATTATTTTCCGTAATTAAGTATATTGTTATGAAAAACTTTAGTCCTATATATATAGATAAAAACTAGTTAGTAACCCGTGCAATTGCACAGGGTTTCTTTAATTTATAATTTACATATTTAAATTATTTTAAATTAAAATTATATTTTGAAAATAACAGTAAAATAGAATATTTAATAAACATTTTATCCATTAGTATAAAAATATAATTAGATTTTTTTTAAGCAAACTAATATAATTAGATGAATAGCAAGATGTAAATAAAATTTAAACTATAACAGTACAAAATTGTTACAATATGAACACCTAAAGCTCATCCATCTAAGATATCTTACCCCTCGAGACAAACACCTACCCTAAAATCTCAAATGTCATCTTCTGATCAAACCTCATTAAAGTTTCATTCATTAAAGTAATTAATTAGAATGAAATCTCATAAAAATGTCTAAATTAGAGTTTTTTTAAAAGATAGTGACGTGGCTTAATGAGAGTCTAGAATGAGGACTCAAAATTATATATAGATATAGTGCCTAATCTCAAATGTGGGGCATATTGAAATGTACATGTCACGTGTAATTTTTTTCATTGGTTAATACGATTTATTAACCTTCAACGCAACTACTAAAACACTCACATACCCCATTAATGCAATTAATTTAATCCTTCTATTTCAAATTTAAATTATTTCAAATTGCACCGCACAGTAAAATAAATTGAAATGAAGCCGACATTATTAATTTAATACAAATAAATTTCTGTGTCTTTTATTTCAATTTTGATTTTTTTCAAATTCCACACCCTTTTTAAATTTTTCAAATGAGTCTTTATTAGTTACCGATATTAACTTCAAGTATATTAGAAAGTAATTCAATGATAATTAATACACTTTAATTCACAAATGTGATTCTATGGTTTAAGTTTAATATAATTTCTTAATTATCATTTAACTCACAAATTTAATACACTTTAATCAAACCCCATTAAAGTTTCATTTATTGAGCTCATTAATTAGATTAAAATTTCATAAAAAAATATCTAAATTAGAGATTTTTTTTAAAAGACAGTGACCTGGCTTAATGAGAGTCCAGAATGAGGACTCAATTATAGATATAGTGTAGATTTCACTCCCTCTTTATTTTTTTCAAATTAGTCTTTATTAGTTACCGGTATTAGCTTCTAGTATAGTGGAAAGTAATTCAATGATAATTAATATACTTTAATTTCACAAATGTGATTCTATGGTTTAAGTTTAATATAATTGCTTAATTATCATTTAATTCACAAATTTAATACACTTTAATCAAAACTCATTAAAATTTCACTCATTGAGTTCATTAATTAGATTAAAATCTCATAAAAAAAGTCTAAATTAGAGAAATTTTTTTAAAGTTAGTGACGTTGTTTAATGAGAGTCCAGAATGATACTCAAAATTATAGATATAATATATATTCAATACATTTTAATCAAACCCAATTAAAGTTTCATTCATTGAGGTCATTAATTAAATTAAAATCTCATAAAAATGTATAAATTAGAGATTTTTTTTAAAATACAGTGGCGTGGCTTAATGAAAGTCCAGAATGATGATTCAAAATTATAGATATAGTGTAGATTTCACTCCCTTTTTATTTTTTTTCAAATTATTCTTTATTAGTTACTGGTATTAGTTTCAAGTATATTGAAAAATAATTTAATGATAATTAATACACTTTAATTCACAAATGTAATTCTATTGTTTAAATTTAATATAATTGCTTAATTATCATTTAATTCACAAATTTAATACACTTTAATCAAACATCATTAAAGTTTCATTGATTGAGGTCATTAATTAGATTAAAATCTCATAAAAAAATGTCTAAATTAGAGAATTTATTTTTAAAAGATAGTGACTTGGCTTCTTAATTTTTTAAATTACAGCTCCATTTTAAATTTTATAATATTTTTCACAAAGATCCAGCTTCTTAATTGATAGCACTAGTCACAGCTGCACGTAGGGGTGTATAGGACTGGCCATGTCCCTTGACCCGTCTCAGCCCATGTTTCTTAAATCTGCATCTCTTCGGATTTAAGGATGTGTTCGAGTTTAAAAATTAAATCTGGTCAATATTTATGGTCGGGTGAAAGTCAAATTCAAATCGTCTCAAACCGTCCCACAAACACCATTTACACACTAACTTCAAAATATGATTTTGTATATTTTTATTTATAGTCTGGTTTTAAGTGAATATATGTATTATTTTCCGTAATTAAGTATATTGTTATGAAAAACTTTAGTCCTATATATATAGATAAAAACTAGTTAGTAACCCGTGCAATTGCACAGGGTTTCTTTAATTTATAATTTACATATTTAAATTATTTTAAATTAAAATTATATTTTGAAAATAACAGTAAAATAGAATATTTAATAAACATTTTATCCATTAGTATAAAAATATAATTAGATTTTTTTTAAGCAAACTAATATAATTAGATGAATAGCAAGATGTAAATAAAATTTAAACTATAACAGTACAAAATTGTTACAATATGAACACCTAAAGCTCATCCATCTAAGATATCTTACCCCTCGAGACAAACACCTACCCTAAAATCTCAAATGTCATCTTCTGATCAAACCTCATTAAAGTTTCATTCATTAAAGTAATTAATTAGAATGAAATCTCATAAAAATGTCTAAATTAGAGTTTTTTTAAAAGATAGTGACGTGGCTTAATGAGAGTCTAGAATGAGGACTCAAAATTATATATAGATATAGTGCCTAATCTCAAATGTGGGGCATATTGAAATGTACATGTCACGTGTAATTTTTTTCATTGGTTAATACGATTTATTAACCTTCAACGCAACTACTAAAACACTCACATACCCCATTAATGCAATTAATTTAATCCTTCTATTTCAAATTTAAATTATTTCAAATTGCACCGCACAGTAAAATAAATTGAAATGAAGCCGACATTATTAATTTAATACAAATAAATTTCTGTGTCTTTTATTTCAATTTTGATTTTTTTCAAATTCCACACCCTTTTTAAATTTTTCAAATGAGTCTTTATTAGTTACCGATATTAACTTCAAGTATATTAGAAAGTAATTCAATGATAATTAATACACTTTAATTCACAAATGTGATTCTATGGTTTAAGTTTAATATAATTTCTTAATTATCATTTAACTCACAAATTTAATACACTTTAATCAAACCCCATTAAAGTTTCATTTATTGAGCTCATTAATTAGATTAAAATTTCATAAAAAAATATCTAAATTAGAGATTTTTTTTAAAAGACAGTGACCTGGCTTAATGAGAGTCCAGAATGAGGACTCAATTATAGATATAGTGTAGATTTCACTCCCTCTTTATTTTTTTCAAATTAGTCTTTATTAGTTACCGGTATTAGCTTCTAGTATAGTGGAAAGTAATTCAATGATAATTAATATACTTTAATTTCACAAATGTGATTCTATGGTTTAAGTTTAATATAATTGCTTAATTATCATTTAATTCACAAATTTAATACACTTTAATCAAAACTCATTAAAATTTCACTCATTGAGTTCATTAATTAGATTAAAATCTCATAAAAAAAGTCTAAATTAGAGAAATTTTTTTAAAGTTAGTGACGTTGTTTAATGAGAGTCCAGAATGATACTCAAAATTATAGATATAATATATATTCAATACATTTTAATCAAACCCAATTAAAGTTTCATTCATTGAGGTCATTAATTAAATTAAAATCTCATAAAAATGTATAAATTAGAGATTTTTTTTAAAATACAGTGGCGTGGCTTAATGAAAGTCCAGAATGATGATTCAAAATTATAGATATAGTGTAGATTTCACTCCCTTTTTATTTTTTTCAAATTATTCTTTATTAGTTACTGGTATTAGTTTCAAGTATATTGAAAAATAATTTAATGATAATTAATACACTTTAATTCACAAATGTAATTCTATTGTTTAAATTTAATATAATTGCTTAATTATCATTTAATTCACAAATTTAATACACTTTAATCAAACATCATTAAAGTTTCATTGATTGAGGTCATTAATTAGATTAAAATCTCATAAAAAAATGTCTAAATTAGAGAATTTATTTTTAAAAGATAGTGACTTGGCTTCTTAATTTTTTAAATTACAGCTCCATTTTAAATTTTATAATATTTTTCACAAAGATCCAGCTTCTTAATTGATAGCACTAGTCACAGCTGCACGTAGGGGTGTATAGGACTGGCCATGTCCCTTGACCCGTCTCAGCCCATGTTTCTTAAATCTGCATCTCTTCGGATTTAAGGATGTGTTCGAGTTTAAAAATTAAATCTGGTCAATATTTATGGTCGGGTGAAAGTCAAATTCAAATCGTCTCAAACCGTCCCACAAACACCATTTACACACTAACTTCAAAATATGATTTTGTATATTTTTATTTATAGTCTGGTTTTAAGTGAATATATGTATTATTTTCCGTAATTAAGTATATTGTTATGAAAAACTTTAGTCCTATATATATAGATAAAAACTAGTTAGTAACCCGTGCAATTGCACAGGGTTTCTTTAATTTATAATTTACATATTTAAATTATTTTAAATTAAAATTATATTTTGAAAATAACAGTAAAATAGAATATTTAATAAACATTTTATCCATTAGTATAAAAATATAATTAGATTTTTTTTAAGCAAACTAATATAATTAGATGAATAGCAAGATGTAAATAAAATTTAAACTATAACAGTACAAAATTGTTACAATATGAACACCTAAAGCTCATCCATCTAAGATATCTTACCCCTCGAGACAAACACCTACCCTAAAATCTCAAATGTCATCTTCTGATCAAACCTCATTAAAGTTTCATTCATTAAAGTAATTAATTAGAATGAAATCTCATAAAAATGTCTAAATTAGAGTTTTTTTAAAAGATAGTGACGTGGCTTAATGAGAGTCTAGAATGAGGACTCAAAATTATATATAGATATAGTGCCTAATCTCAAATGTGGGGCATATTGAAATGTACATGTCACGTGTAATTTTTTTCATTGGTTAATACGATTTATTAACCTTCAACGCAACTACTAAAACACTCACATACCCCATTAATGCAATTAATTTAATCCTTCTATTTCAAATTTAAATTATTTCAAATTGCACCGCACAGTAAAATAAATTGAAATGAAGCCGACATTATTAATTTAATACAAATAAATTTCTGTGTCTTTTATTTCAATTTTGATTTTTTTCAAATTCCACACCCTTTTTAAATTTTTCAAATGAGTCTTTATTAGTTACCGATATTAACTTCAAGTATATTAGAAAGTAATTCAATGATAATTAATACACTTTAATTCACAAATGTGATTCTATGGTTTAAGTTTAATATAATTTCTTAATTATCATTTAACTCACAAATTTAATACACTTTAATCAAACCCCATTAAAGTTTCATTTATTGAGCTCATTAATTAGATTAAAATTTCATAAAAAAATATCTAAATTAGAGATTTTTTTTAAAAGACAGTGACCTGGCTTAATGAGAGTCCAGAATGAGGACTCAATTATAGATATAGTGTAGATTTCACTCCCTCTTTATTTTTTTCAAATTAGTCTTTATTAGTTACCGGTATTAGCTTCTAGTATAGTGGAAAGTAATTCAATGATAATTAATATACTTTAATTTCACAAATGTGATTCTATGGTTTAAGTTTAATATAATTGCTTAATTATCATTTAATTCACAAATTTAATACACTTTAATCAAAACTCATTAAAATTTCACTCATTGAGTTCATTAATTAGATTAAAATCTCATAAAAAAAGTCTAAATTAGAGAAATTTTTTTAAAGTTAGTGACGTTGTTTAATGAGAGTCCAGAATGATACTCAAAATTATAGATATAATATATATTCAATACATTTTAATCAAACCCAATTAAAGTTTCATTCATTGAGGTCATTAATTAAATTAAAATCTCATAAAAATGTATAAATTAGAGATTTTTTTTAAAATACAGTGGCGTGGCTTAATGAAAGTCCAGAATGATGATTCAAAATTATAGATATAGTGTAGATTTCACTCCCTTTTTATTTTTTTTCAAATTATTCTTTATTAGTTACTGGTATTAGTTTCAAGTATATTGAAAAATAATTTAATGATAATTAATACACTTTAATTCACAAATGTAATTCTATTGTTTAAATTTAATATAATTGCTTAATTATCATTTAATTCACAAATTTAATACACTTTAATCAAACATCATTAAAGTTTCATTGATTGAGGTCATTAATTAGATTAAAATCTCATAAAAAAATGTCTAAATTAGAGAATTTATTTTTAAAAGATAGTGACTTGGCTTCTTAATTTTTTAAATTACAGCTCCATTTTAAATTTTATAATATTTTTCACAAAGATCCAGCTTCTTAATTGATAGCACTAGTCACAGCTGCACGTAGGGGTGTATAGGACTGGCCATGTCCCTTGACCCGTCTCAGCCCATGTTTCTTAAATCTGCATCTCTTCGGATTTAAGGACGTGTTCGAGTTTAAAAATTAAATCCGGTCAATATTTATGGTCGGGTGAAAGTCAAGTTCAAACCGTCTCAACCCGTCCCACAAACACCATTTACACAATAACTTTAAAATATGATTTTATATATTTTCATTTATAGTCTGGTTTTAAGTGAATATATGTATTATTTTCCGTAATTAAGTATATTGTTATGAAAAACTTCAGTCCTATATATAAATAAAAATTAGTCATTTTACAGAATGATATGTATTTATAATTCTTTGGTGAGATTTAAAACTAATATTCAATTTGTCCTTCGGACCAACTCGGACCCGTTCTCTTGCGGTTGAGTTTGTGTTAAACCCGCGCCCCGTCGGATCTCTCTGGGTCTAGAGACAGGTTCAGGTTTAGAAACTAACGCTATTAATATTTAGAGCCGGGTAAAACTCAAGACAAACTCGTCCCAACCCGTCCCATGAACACCCCTAGCTGCACGCAAAGTACTGTTCACTCAGAATCGGATGTCTTCTAGAATATTTATTTTCAAGACAACGGTTCTTTCATGGCCCAAATTTATCCTTATTTTTTCAACAATACTTAAATGTACTGAGTCTCTACATAATGCTCAGGAATTTTAGAAGAAGAGGAAGACTCAGTTTTATTTTTCTCATCTTGCTTTTTAAACAGTTTTGTTTCTATATCTCTTATAGCAAGGCCGTGCGTTCCTTTTCTTCTTCCAATCTACACCACCTCAAAGAACCATTAAACTTATGTTTTAAAATCCATTAGGACAATGCTTTTAAAAACCATTAAGACAATGCTCTAACGTAGCAAAATGGTTTGAATAGAAACCTGTAACACCAATCTTTTCATTCAAAACATAATAAAGCTAAGATAAATCATAAATGTCATATATTGAATCCGTCACTTTAAGGAAAAAAGAAACTGAACTATTTAAAATCAATTTATATTTTTATTGAGTAGTTGAAAAAAATAATTAAGATTGAAACAAAATCAATTGCATCACTAAAGATATAATTAACCTTTTCTCCTTGACTCTACAAATGAGAAAATAAGAAATATTTTGAACTCTTTGGCATATGGCATATAAAAAACATGCTCATGCTGAATAAATGTTAATATTTTCCACCACTAATGGCATAAAGTGGTGGGCAACCAGTCTAATGAGCATGAAAGATTCCTGGTCAACAAGAATAAAAAATTAAGGAGAGGGAAACTTCACATGTGAGAACATAGATTCTTTGACCTAGGAATCGGAAGTTTCACTAATCTCTTACCAAATCTTGAAGCAGCTTTCATGCCTACTAATGTATATATATAGTAGTGGCATTGCTCATACCACATTGCAATTTGCAAGTCCCAAATCCCAATCTTCAATTTTTTTGCCTGAAATTAACATGAAGCGCCAAACCAGGCTCATAGTGTTCCTTCCAAATTTGCTAATACTGTTAACCATTCTTCTCCATCCAAAAATATGGACTGTGGCACAGGAAGTTGGTAAGAGGATTAATGAATCAAGCCTTCTTCTTATTTCTTCTTTTGAGTATTTCATATACTTTGTGGTTTAATCTGAGTTTCATCTTTTGTGTGCAGAGGATGAGAGTGAGTTTAGTTACATAAAAGGGAGCGAAACGGGTCCCTCTCATTGGGGAGAACTGAAGAAGGAATGGGAAACATGCAAAACTGGTAAAATGCAATCTCCCATTGATTTGTCAAGCCACAGGGTGAGAGTGGTGCCAAAGTTGGGGGAGTTAAACAAGTGTTATAAGCCCCAGAATGCCACTGTCAAGAACAGAGGCCATGATATTGAGGTAATCAATCAAGAAAATCCATCACTCATCAAACAAGTTTTAATTACTCTCCATTTTTCTCTGCTTCAAGCATCCTCATTTCTGATGTGAAAATTATCTCATATTCTCCCTGTTAATTTTTTTTTTTGTCTATCTCGTTCTTTGCATTTATGTATTAAATATGTATATATGTTCTTAATCCAGCTGTCTCCTCGTCATAGAGTAGTTTTTATTTTTCACTATTCTCTAATTAATAAAAAATGAAACAATAACTTTTATAACAACCCAAATCGTTATCCGAGCTGACTAAGATATTTTGTTTCTAGCTATTTAATAACTATTTTCTATCTCACCAATTAAATTATGTTATGTTCAAAGTTTATATAGATATGACAGTTATAATATTATACCAATGATTTTTACTTTTTACATGCACAATTTAATTAGCGAGACAAGAAAAGAGGCACCAAGATAATTTTACCTTTATTTATATATATTGAAGTGGTTGACACTTAAGCTGCCATTAAAACGCGGTTTTGTCCAGATTAAGCTATAATAAGATATCTGTATATTTTAATTTAGTAGTAAATAATTTCACTCAACGCGTATGAGTTATGACTATTGATTGTTAACTAATTAAGTTTTGATTAAAATTAATCTGAAATATCTTTTTATATGTACATATAACTGATGCAGCTGAAGTGGGAGGGAGATGCTGGATCAATAAACATCAATGGCACTGAATTTTTTCTGCATCAATGCCACTGGCATTCACCTTCTGAACACACCTTCAATGGCAGAAGGTTTGTCTAGTTTCACTCTCTTTTTTTTCTTTTCTTTTCTTGTTTTTACTTTTTATCCATAGAGTGAATCCCGTCTATTTTTATTCAAAAGATTATTTGATGGAGAAAAGTAATTTTTTTTAAAAAATTTGAAATATTAGGTATGATTTGGAGGTGCACATGGTTCATGAAAGCCTAAAAATAAATGGGAAGAGCAAGATTGCTGTTGTTGGACTTCTGTATAAGATTGGTCGACCCGATCCTTTTCTCAATAAGGTAACTTCACATCCAAACCAAATAAATGAAGATGAATATAGGTGCAAATTTGATGCTATAAAGCTCCCGTAATGCACGGGAAAAGACATGACTCACTTTGTTTTTGTGCTTAGAACAAGTTGAGCTTTTATATTGGGCTTTAGGGCTTCTATTTTGGTCCATATAGGATTTTTAGGATTGAGCTTTCACATTGAGGCCCAATAGGTAAAAGATGAGAGAGAATAGAGTATGAGGATGAGTAACCAAGTTGGGGGCTTGGCTTTGGACCATTTAACAGCTTTAGGTCTTGGCTTTCCAACCATATATAAGGGAGAAGTCTTTGTATTTTCCTTCCACATTTAATCATAATTGAAATTTAAGTGAGTTTAGAATTTCCTCCAAATTCTCTATGGAGAATTCGCTTGATAATTATCGATGCACGACTCCAACAAGTTCTCAATGAGAAATATCATCTATTGAATATTAGAGAGTAAAAAGGAGCAGAGTGATCGAATGATTTTTCTCCTTTTTGTTTTCCGATATTTAATATGGTATCAGGGTCTATTCTAGATCCGTTTGTTAATGTCCAGTCCTGCAAACTTTGCGGTCCAAATCTCCAACCCTGGGCGTGAGTGGGTGTGTTAGAAGTCTCACATATGCTAGAGATATGGTCAATCAAGTGTTTATAAGGGTAAAGAAAACCTCGGCTCTTAAGCTTATTTTTGTGGTTGAGTTAGACCTCTCAGTTTTTAATATCTAAAGTCATTTCTCAATAAGCAAGCATGCATGAGTCTTACCTAGTATTTTTATAAGAGTCTGATTTCATTGCTTGAACTTGTAATCAAACGAGACTATATGAATGATCAGCTTAATTAGGATATTTATTTTATTTATCTGAATAAAAGTATGCTTGAAACTGTTTCAGCTGTCAAAACACATAAAATCCATGGTGGATGATGTAGCAGAAAGGAGCATTGGGGTGATGGATCCTTCAGAAATCAAGCTGGGTGGCAAGAAGTACTACAGATATATGGGTTCCCTCACTGTCCCTCCTTGCACTGAAGGTGTCATTTGGACCATAAATAAAAAGGTACTACTCATTACATTATAATCTTCAAATGAGCAAAAATATATAAAAAAAAAAATGGACTTCTAAAAAAAATTCATATTTTTTTCTGTTATAACAATTGGTTGTTTAACTGAACCTTTACCCTTGCATGATCATTAGATAAGAAGTGTGTCAAGGGCACAAATCAAGTTGCTAAGAGAGGCCGTCCATGATGTAAGTACTCTTGGTTCATCTGCTGCACTCAATAATGTACTTTAAAAGCAAACATACAAGTTCAATTCAATAACATTAAGTAATTTATTTTTGAGAAAAATAAATAAGGAAATTAACTTACATATCTCTAATTATTTCTTATTTGTGATCCTGATCTATGCAGCATGCAGAGAAGAATGCCAGGCCTAGACAATCCCTGAATAGAAGAGGGATACAACTCTATAGTCCAAAACGGAAGGAATATGTATAAATCAATCACAAAGTTAACTATTACTTTTTTGCATGCAGCTATACATTTTTCATTATTTGTCTTGAGAATTCTTTGATTAGTCGTTGCTGATCCTATAGCTAGTCTTGTTATGTTTCTAGCATGTTGCTTATAAATTTATAATCAATTCGCCCCTCCCCCGAATGATTGTGTTGCTCATGTTTGTTTCAATCAGAGAGCACCCAGATGAAATATATACTTCTCAAACTAGTTGATATCCAATTAATTTAGCATTCTAATGATTTAATTACAAAATGTTTTGAATTTTTACATAATAACTGTCCTTAATTCATGACAAGAAAGATCGGTGTTAACTAATGCTAAATAATGCGGTTTAGAATCGGTGAAATCGATGCAATTCCAAAACAAATCGCGAAAATAAATATAAATGGCTAAAATGCACTTTCTGCCCTTAGAAATATACACTTTTGCGAAACGTACATGAGACTAATAAGTGGTAAAACACCTCTTTTGCCAGTTGAGCTACACAATCAATTAGTAATAATATGAACAAACTTTTATTTATATCATCAATCATAACAATAAAAGAAAAAAAAATGTCCAGTTCATTGCAGTACCAACATGTCATCTTTGAATTGGTCTTTACCGACCACAGAAAAAAAGCAGCAGCAACATGTCCACTATGCTGCTACCTTCTTCCATTTTCAATTCCTCTGCCTCCTCCATATCCTCTTCCACCATTGCTTCTCCAAACTATCATTTCCAAGGACTATTAGAAAACCAAAACCTTGTGCCTCAAGTGTGTGGATTCTCTGGTTTACCACTGTTTCCATCTCAAAACCAAAGCAACAACAGAAACAGCACTAGTAGCAGTGTTGTTGAAGTTGATGCTTCTAATTCTCCTTCAATGGATGATACATCGGCCACATTTATTTTTATTTACGAAAATCTGAATTCTGGAGATTTTTCGGCGGAGGTTAGTTAGAGAAGACGGTGGCTCGCAGCGGAGCCCCAGCGGCGCCGTCACTAGAGCAAAAATTGGGTGTTGTGTCCTCTTCCTTTCGCGGCCAGGAACACGATGGCGGTGTCCGTTTCTCCAAAAGCTCCACTGTTTGTTCGAAAAGATCAGTTATAGGTTCGACGGAGCTTTTCCAAAGGTTCCGGAACACGTCCAAACTCACAACAATGGCTTCCAGGGTTGTCCCTCGTCATTTTGGAGTACAGAAACATGATTTTCGTGGATATTTGAGCTTGTTTCAAGTGCACCCATGGTTGTTGAGGTTCACGGGAAAAAACAGGGCAAGGAACTCGCAGCTCTCTTCTCCTCCCATGCGACGGTGAATCGATGAAGGAGATGACAGCGAGGGTGGAGAGGATTGGACGCGATGGTTGACAGAAGTAAGAGGAGAATGAGGGGGTTCGGTTGCACAGTGTAGAGTGAGGGAGGTTAGATGAAGATGATGAAGGGAAAAGAGGTGGTTGGCGGCTGAGGCTGGGTAAGAGAGAGGAATTAGGGTTTTGGTTGAGAGGGGGAAGAGAGGAAGAAAGGGTGGCAACTGGAGTGAGAGAGGGAGTAGATGAGGGCTGCATTTTTTTCTTTCTTTTATTGTTATGATTGATGATATAAATAAAAGTTTGTTCATATAATTACTAATTGATTGTGTAGCTCAACTGGAAAATGAGGTGTTTTGCCACTTCCCCCACCCCTTTTTCCAAGTAGACGCTGCACATTTGAAATTCTAGGGGTACACTTCGTGCCAAAAAACTTCTCAATTTAATTAGAAATGTGTTAAAGATAATCCTTATATGTATGGAGATATATATGTGTGAGAAAGTTCTAAGGTTAGTCCTTAGATATGTCTCACCTCTCTTAAGCTAATTCTTTTTTTTATTTTTATTTTTTGAGTTCGGCCTCCTAGATACTAATGCTTTTTATGTGTGAGAAAATTAATCAAAGAATAGTCACTATGCAGAGGACGAGAGTGGTTATACTAAAGGAAGTGATCAGGGACCTCATCACTAGGGAGAGATAAAAGAAGTCCAGTGGGAGAGTCAAAATGATCCCAAATTCTCGCCAATCAAGACCAATTATAGATCTCTTAATGTCACTAGATTCGAAGAGGACCTCCAGGTTATAGGCTGGTGCGGGGAAAGCTTAATTAGGCGGGTTGATTTCTCTCAAAACCACCATGACTGTGGCAAGTAGAGAACTCTGGAAATGCAAACTCAAGGGCGAGCTACCTCTAAGCAAGACATGATTGGCGAGTTGGCGAGCCACATGGAGATTAGGGAAGCCCCCCCTTCCAGATCCTTCTGCGAGGAATCCTTAGGCGTTTAGACTCTCTAGGTCGGACATAAATACAATGAGGCCCAAGAGTCCATTAGGTGATTAGACACCTACCCACTATAAAAGGGAAAATATTTATATCGTAAAAGGGATCGATGCATGTTTATAGTAAAAGCGGCTCGGTTTTTATGGAATCCTACTTCCACTAGGGTTTTAGATTCTATATCACTTCTATTACTCACCAAGCGTGAGCAACCACTGTTAAAAACAGGTTCAGCTCCTCTAAAGTGAGTCACTCACTTTACATAGTAAAATGATCATCACAACTATTAATTGAGTTCTTTTATTGACTTTTTCAAGATAAATAATTATTATAAATGATTGTGATGTTCACTTTAACATATAAAGTGAGTCCACTAACTTTAGATGAGTTGTCGCGAGAGAGGCTATGATATTGCGGTGTGAGAAGCTCCTATGCTTATAAATACCAATATATAATGCACTTGTGACTTGATTTTATATCTTCACACATAACCTTGTTATATGAAACTTCCTAATGAGCTTCTCTATGTGACATGACAAACTCTCTACAAAATATTCTAAGAAAATCACCTCACGGTCTCGTAAAATAAAATGGTATATATCTAGAATTGCTAACAATTCATGGAAGGGTTTCTTGCCATTATTGATGGTAACGTATATTCGTTACTGGTCATGGGATAAGTTTATTCCATCTAGAATTTGTCATTAAGAAATTCTTATAAATTGGAATCTTTTTCTTAATACAAACTTTAGTAAATAACTCTTTCCTTTTGCAAACTTGATATACTCTATAAAAACGTTAAATCTTTTGAAGCAAATGTTCAAGAATGCCCAGAAGGGATTGATAAAGACCATTGGATAAAGTTTATGCGGCATAAGATAAGTGAAAAACAACAGGTAATAAGAATACAATCATCTTATTGAACGCATTCTAAATGGATTTATGATTAGTTGATTGTTGTTTTTGTAATAATGCAGGAGATAGCTGAAAAAAATGCAGCAAACCGGGCAAAGCAAACGATCCCTCACACACTAGGATCAAAATCACTTGCAAGGAAGAGATATGAGCTGGTAAAATTTACTCGAACTGTCGGTAGCTGAAATTATTAGATATATTAATCAACTATATGATTATTGTTTATATGGTGCAAAAACTTAGGAGTTGCAAGATGGACGACCATATAATAGAGCTGATATGTACATTGTTTCTCACAAAAAAAAAATGATGGATCTTTTATTAATAATGAAGCTAGAGAAAAATCTGTGAGTATAGTTTATTGTTAGTCATTTATTATTGTCCTTAGGAAACTTTATCATTGTGGCTTATATACGTGTCTTTTTAAAAATATATGCAGGATCAATTGCTCAATGCAATTGACAATTGTTCGGATGAAAATGAAGCATTCCATAATGTCTTTGGAAAGGAACATCCTGGATATGTACGCGGCTTGGGCCTTGGAGTTACTCCAACTCAGATCACTGGACCCAAGTTTGGCAAATCAACAGTTGAAAATGATAGCAGAATTGAAAAAATGCAATCTGAAATTGATTCTCTGAAAGAAAAAGCTGCTGAAGTTGATACTCTAAAAGAACAACTTGCTTTCCTTATGCAAGTTCATAGGGCAAATGGGGTAAAAAAAATCTCTCTACTTGCTATGCATTATTAACTTATTCACCAACTAGCACTTAATCTTTTATTTCTTTTTTATTTCAGTTCACTAACGTGGAGTCACCGAGAGAAATGAGGCCCTCTTCCTCGTCTAGTCATGTGTTTGAAGATCGAAGAGCACCATCACGATAGAATTATTTAGATTATTAAGATTTATAGTACTAGGTGGATAATGCAATCCTTTATTATTTTTTCTTTTAGCTTTTTTTAAGCACTTATGGCTATGTAGTACTTAATTGAAACTGTATACTTAAGTAAGTACCGTAGGCTGGGGAGTTTTGTACCAATATGGTATGATGATGGAATTATTAGTGGACATGGTATCCCTTGGTCTACTACTGTAATACTACTATGGTTGCTGATAGGATTAAAGCAAAAATTTTAAAAATTTTAATAGATGCAGGAACAGAACTGCTTGGCGGTGATGGAACCATCTGGGGGTCTTCAGCACTGCTGGGTTATTGGTGGAAACAATGTGTGTGGTATTGCACCACTATATTCTGCTCTATTCATCCATTGCCCTCTTTAGAAGAAACCACGGCTGGTGTGAGGGTGGTAAGACTTGTGGAGGTGCCAATATTCCCTTGCATGCTTGATATGGTACTGATATATTGATACAAATGGGGTCGAACTCAATGTCCTCTCAACAGTAGGAAATGGACTGGTTTTTTTGCCTTTGGTGCTGATCCTTCAGATCAATTTTTGTCTGTTTAGGAATTTTAATTGTTTGTTTTGCCTTCATGGCCTTTTCCCCTTCTTGTTTCATTCTCTCACCATCTACTGTATTGTATTATGTATTATGGGTTGGTGTACCTCTAGTACCCCAATCTAATGCAGTCTTTTAGCTTATAAAAAAAAAGTATTTTGGTGCATTTGAATGGATTTATTTGCTATATATATATATATATATATATATGTCTCTCCTAGTATTTATTATCTTTTTACCAAGTAGAACTTATAATAAAGTAATCAAAAAATATAAGCAGGTAAAAAATATAAGCAGAAAAATAAAAAAAAATAAAAAAACCTGTATAATTTTCGCGGCGGTTTAGAACCGCCGTCGTATTTGGAATTAAACAATAACAATCTTCACATTTACCGGCGGTTATAACCGCCCTCATAATTTCTAAGGATTTTGCGGCGGTTCTAAACCGCCGTTAATAACCAAGTTTGGAAGTGTTGAGGATGTTAATTTAACAGCGGTTGTAACCGCCGTTAAATTTAGCACGTCGGTTTACGTGGCGATTTGGAGAACCGCCGGCAAATGCACTGGCGACGCTCAGAATAGCGGCGGTTTGTATACCGCCGTGATTACCTTTTAGCGGCAGTTATAACCGCCGTCGGTTATACTAATAACTGCCGCTAAATAAGCTTTTCCTTATACATATATATATGTGTGGAGCAGCCATTCTCCAATGCAAGGAGTTCCGCTAAGAACACATTACCATTCTCAATGCACATAGCAATACCAGAAATCTAGCGACCTGAGGAATCAAGGAGAACACCAACACAGCCCATCATCCTGATACGGGGTCGTAGCTACCATCAACGGCCAGCCTCGGCGTTGCAAACCCTGTGACAACTGATCTCGACGACACATCAGCAGTGGGAGAAGAAGGATTTGACGATAACCCAGAAGAAGGCCATTATATTGCGTCCAGCAACACACGTCGAGCAACACCTGGCGCATGACAAATTTAGTCTCCCACTGTTTGTCAAATTTCTGGTTCCTCCAACGCCACATCCACGAAAGCACTGCCACTGAAATAACATTTTGTTTCTGATTCAGGACTTTCACGAACCACAAATTAAATGATTTTGCAGCATCAAAACGCGGCATAAAAACTCGAAAAATGACCCCATAAAATCGTGGAATCAGGACAGCTTCTGAAAATATGACTCACATCTTCATATGTGCCACAAACTGAACAGCTTGCAAAAGCACTTAAGTGATTATGATTCCGCTTTGCATTGGTCAGTAAAGCTTCCTTCCCAACAAGCCAAAGGAAGAATCTGATTTTCTCTGGGACTTTGCAACTCCAGGTTTTTTCCAACACACCAAGTGATTCTAATTATTATCACCTGCAAGCATCTCATAAGCAGAAGCAGTAGTAAACTTACCATCATGGGAAGTCTTCCATAAAATTAGACCAGTTCCTGTCGAGCTAAAGGGAACTTGTACATGAAGAATTTCTTCACGGACGTGAAGAGGAAGCACCATACTCAGTTGTAGTAAATTCCAATGGCCATGGCTCCATACATCTGATACCTTCAACATTGTATCCGAAATGTGAATAAATGGTAATTTATGACAAAGTTTACCCGTTTCCAACCAATTATCATACCAAAATGAGGAGTTGCCATTACCAAGGAGTGGTCCAAAACCATGAAAAAGACTCTCCTTGGCCTTAACAGTAGCAAGCGGTAAATAATAAAATTAGTTAAATTTAAAAATATTATTAATATTATTCAATATTTAAGTTATAAGTAATTATATAAGTCCAGAAATAGTAGTAAGTAATTAATAATAGATGATAAGATAAATTAATCCATATTTATCATTAATAAGTTAATATTTATAAGTGAGTAGTCTATATTGATATTAGTGAATAATATTAACTAAATAATAGCAAGTGATAAGGAGAAAAAATGTATATTTTATACAAATAAAACCAGTATTTTAACCATTTATAAGTTAGTTCATTTTTTTAATTAAATTTATATGAGTAACTAAATAATTTTAACTTTATAGTAAAACTAGAATTGATAATTAATAAAATCAATATATTATTAAAATTGCTATTTTTCTATTTATATATTAATAAATTACAAATTATAAAAAGAATTGAAATAATTTAATTTGGGATTAAGGGTGCTGAAAAGGAATAGTAAACTGCTATCTTATCCCATAGTTCTAACACATCTTCCCCCAAAAGATAAAATTTAAACATGATGGACATGATATGATAAGAGACATGATTGCATTATTCTATCCCGCTGGCGAAACAAATAACGAATTTCAGCAGGATATGAATACACTATCATATCCTGTCTCTTTATCTAATCGTGGTCAGGATAAGGGAACAATATAAGATAGTGTAATCATATCCTGCTATAATATGTTATTTGTTGCGCAAACAAGATATGATAACACAATTTTATCCCGTAACTTATCTCGTCCATCACGCGTACAAGTTTTCTTGAGGGGGAACTGCGTTATAACTTATCCTAGTAGGATAGGATATAAGTTTTCTATTATTTTTAATACCTAACCCCAAATTAAATTAAATTATTTTAGTATTTATATTTTATATAATTTATAATGATATTAATTAATTAATATAAAAATATTAATTTTATTATCTGTCAATTATTAATTGTTATTGCCAACTTAAAATTATTTAGGACTCTTGTAAGTTAAAATTATTTAGTTACTTATAAATTTAATTAACAAATAAACTAATTCATAAATGATCAAAATATTAGATTTACTCATATAAAGTAATAAAATTTTCAATATCACTTTCTACGACTTAAGTAGCAATATTTTTCATTATTTATATTATAATAACAATAAATAAAATAATTATTCACTAATATTAAAATAAACTACTCACATATAAATATTGATTTATTAATAGTAAATATAGCCTAATTTTCTATTATCACCTGCTACTATTTAAGAATTCCTCTACTTATTAATAATAATTAATAATTATAAGATCAAATAATTTTAAAAGAATAATATTTTTTAAATACTTATTTAAAATTTAATTAATTTTTATTGTTTATCAGTTACCCCTAATGAGTTAAAATCTATTGTTTAACTATATAATTGTAATTAAAATAGGCTCCTTTCAAAAAAAATTAAAGTAAACTAATTGAAAAAAACAATAATTTTATTTTAGTTAATATTAAAACATAAGTTCATTTATAAAAATGTAAAAAAAATTGAATTCAATTTAATGACTGTTTAGTTAAACAGTGGGAGAGTTTTTCGTTGATAGAAAAAGGCATATGGTTTCTAATAAAAAGAAAAAGCATATGGGAATAATATGAATGATAGCGTCTGGAAGTATCGGACACGTTTATAAAATTAGCAAAAATTGTGGCTGCTGGGATTCGAGCCCAGGTCTCCACGGCCACAACGTGGAATTCTCACCACTAAACTACAGCCACATGTGTTGCTACCGAACTCTAGTAAAGTATTTTAATATAGTATCGAATAAAAATTGGAAAACAACCGACATAAAATATTTATAAATTTTGAGTAATGTTTTTTTTTGACATAGTGTACATTAACCAATTAATCACTTAATTACAAATCGTTATAAACAAGCCTTAATGTACTAATCAACCATTTTTAAATTAGAATGTGTTTTTTTCTTTGTTTTTCCATATGCTTAGGAGAGTGTTATTTTAACAATCCTAACTAGTGTGAAATCATTAAAAGGGTTCCAAAAAAAAGGGGAAAAAATGAAAAGGATGGCGAGGGCGTTATGCATTGTCATTATACTCAAGCAAGCTTATTTTATTACAAGTTCCTTCCAGGAATCTACTTTTACTCCTAATGGAGTTTCCATACATCCAAAACCTTGTAATTGATTTTAGAGTTTGTGAGGCTCTGTTTCACTTATCTAACCTTTTGACATGCTTGAAACTATTGTACACTGTGAGGACCGGGAGAGAATGCTAATTGAGAAAGAGATATTTGGGAGGGAAGTCAAAGCCTTCAATGCTTGTTTTTTTTTTTATGCTTGAAGAAAAACAAAAGAGAAGATAGGCTAATGTGACAAAATAGAGAGGCTAGAGACATATAAGCAGTGGTAAGCACGTCAGAGAAGTAGACTCCATTCAATTATTTTTATCAGTCAAATTTCTTTTCCAGTGATTGATCTCGGGATATTTCCCTTCCCAACCCATATGCCTGGTGTCCTCAACTCTTACCACTTCAGCTATCCTTTGCGGACTATTATATTTATATATGATTTACGAATACATGTTTTGACTTATGTAAGGCTTGTGAATAAAACTTAGCTTTCTAAATTTTTGTTGGAATTCTTATTTGTGATGCTATTCCTCTAATACAGGGCTCCAGCACATTGGGCCAGATGACGAAACGTAGGGCCCAACTCAGTAGAAAGAGAAGAGGACAATCATAAGGCCCATCCGGCTACAAGACTATATTTAAATAATTGAGCCCAAATTAGTTTATTTACATAAGTTTGAGTCCAGCTTGAATTATCAACAGGTATTGATCACCTTCTTTTAGTATTTAGGTTAGGACAAGTGTATGACTATCACTGACTTGTGAGGAATCAACCCTAGGTATCTATTTAATGCGTCAATTCAATCAAAGTAGCACCGAATTAATGAAAACAAGTTTTTTTCCTTTCTCTTGTGAGCTAGGGTTGCACAGTTTCCTTCTTGAACTTCCATTGATAGGGATCACCCATATCAATTTGGTGCTTTCATCCCTGAACATGCCTCCTACGGAACCAGACCTGCTTTCTTCCATTGCCGCTTCTCTTGCCGTCATGAACCAACGCCAAGACCAGCTGCAACAACACAGTGAAGCAATCACGTTAGTTTTATCGGGGTTAATGGATAAGGTAAACTCCCTCACACTCCAAACACCTCAAATTCCACCCCACCCACCTCCAGATTTCCCACAACACTCAAGTTCATCCTCCATACACCAACACACTTCCCCAAAACCTTATCACGAGACTACCCCTAACCCTCAACCCAAAGTTCCCAAAATCGTGCTACATGTGTTTGAAGGGCAGGATCCGCTTGACTGGCTCTTCCATGCTGAAAAGTTTTTCTCTTTCTACCAAACTTGTATGGACCAACGCCTAGATCTAATTTCTTTCTATATGAAAGGGGAGGCACTAAGTTGGTACAAATGGATGCACAATAATTTCCAACTCTCAACATGGGAGGACTTCACGTGCTCTAACTCTCCGTTTTGGGCCCTCAATCTATGAAAATGACCAGCAAACCCTGTTTAAGATGCGTCAAACATCTTATAATCTGGAGTATTAGTCCCTCTTTGAGCGCATCTCCAACCAGGTAATAGGTCTCTCCTCTGAAACCCTTCTAAACTTTTTTTTGTCTGGTTTGAGCCTTGATATAAACCGGGAATTGGTTGCCCTCCGCCCTTACTCCATCTCTCAGGCTATTGACCTTGCCAAGCTCATTGAATCTAAGTTGTGAGGTTCTAAACAACAACCCTATAAATACACTAAACCCCAACCTTCCCAATATTCCCACTCAACCAACCACACAACCCAACCATCGCCAACCCCATGCCACCCTACCCGTAAAACGGTTGGCCCCAGCCCGGATGCAGGAACACAGGGCTCAAGGCCTGTGCTACAATTGCGATGAGAAGTTTATTCTCGGTCACAAGTGCCAACCTAAGCAGTTCCCGTTGCTCCTTTGTGAGGACATTCTTGAAGTCACCACCTTATCCCACCACCTCTCCCTTCCTCCACCACAGTTCCTCCCGTCAACCTCCATGCCCTCCGCCACAACCACCACCAGACCTTCTCCTCCTCCCACTGATCCCTTAAATACGGAGAGAACATAGTTACCCATTTGTTGCCCCTGAACATGGCGTCACCCATTATTTGTTGTCTTTATCAAATTTATCTAACCTTTTATTTGTTAATCAATCAAGGATACAAGGAAGGGCTTAGGAACTGTTCGTTCGATTTCAAGTCCCATAAAACATTCGAACTTCAACTCCCAAGGCCAAGACCCTGCAACCTAATCGAGGTTTGAAGGCTCCGGCTTCAATGGGCAATGACATTAATGAGAGCCTGCAAAGTAGAAATAATATGATGGGTGAAAGAGGAAGAGATATTTCTGAACACCAGAACCAACAGAACACCAAATCGGTGATGGTTTTGCGGTGGTATGGGGTGGAGTTTCGAAGGGGTTTCTGAACACCAGATCCAGGACCAGAACCCAATTTTTTAACATTGGCACCAGATCCAAAACCAGAACCCAATTCCAAAACTCCATTTGTTGCCCCTGAACTAGATCCAGACTTTTTCCAGTTATGTCGCTAGAAATGAGGAGGTATCCAGACTTTTTGCAGGTTGAGGAAAATGAAGATTAAGGGTTGCGGGTTGAGGAAGATGAAGATTTCTATAGAATGTTTTTTGTTTGTTTGTGGAGAGATGATTGATTTGGTATTTTTAATATAAATGCTATTAATATTATTGTTTTATAATTATTAATGACCAATATTGTTCTAGGTGATATAATATACTAACTTTAACATAAGGCCCTGTTTGGTTAGAGGGGAATGGAGGGGAGGGGAGGGGAGGGGTTTTTAAAAACAGATCTTGTTTGGTTCAAATTTTTGGAGGGGTGAGGAGGGGAGGGGAGAGGACCAAAACCCCTCCTAGCTCAATTTTTGCTTCCCTCCAATAATGGGGGGATTGGTAGGGAAATATTTTTGTGGACAAAAATATCCTTCCAAAAATATAAGAATTCCAACTTTACTTAAATCATCTCTAAACCGGCGGTCACCACCGACACTTCTCCTCTCACTAAATCACCATCTCATCTACAAAAACCACTGCACCTATTTCTTCTCTGAGGCCGTCAGAGCCACCCTCATTCTCTCCTCACACAGCCGTCCACTCCCTTTACCTCTTCCCCCCAATCTTCGTTCCTTTCAATCGAACCCCACTCCATCAATATCACCATATTCCTCCTCCAAATATTTCGGTCCCTTTCACATAGAAGCTATTTACCTTTCCTCTCTCTTTCTTTCTCCTCCATCAAAATCAAACCCAAGAACAGACCATTACCAAGAAAGTGCAACATGTTTGAAATGCAAACATGTTTGAAATACAAGTAAATTTATAAAGGGTACAAAAGTAATTTAATTATAGAACTCCTCCCCTCCCCTCGCGAACCAAATAAAAAAAGAGTTATTTTCTCTCCCATCCCCTCCTATAAACCAAACATAATAAGTATTAAAATCCCTCCCGTCCCTTCCCTCTATTAAAATCCCTCCCCTCCCCTCATTTGAACCAAATAGACCCTAAGTTTCCCCTAGAATGTGACATGAGATTGAATCCAGGTTCCATAAAACTTTACACAATTTTCAATGATAAATTCTTTAAAATAGTTGGAACCATCCCAAGATCCAAAAGCTTGGTGGGTTTATGTAGAAATTATATTTAAAAAGTCAACTAAGCTTTATTTAACACGTGGCAATGCCATATAGGTCTGGCGAGGCCACATGGTAAAGTCGTTGGCGCTCAGACTCCAATGAGAACTGAAAATGGGTTATTTTCTAAAGTAAAGGATGTTTACCAGACTTTATGTGAGAAAAGGACTAAAATCAAATTTTACCTATTTTACACGTGCCGAAAACAATGAAGAAATTATATATGACGGTGAGCTTTAATTGATTTTAGTAGTTGGGGCGTAAGACTGAGTCACACTCTATATACTGTAATGTATAATACATAGGGGGTGTTTGTTACGAGGTATGAAAAATCATTTATGAAGTTTCCCGAGAATATTAGGATAAAAATATTATGTCTAGGTATTATTAAGAAATGTGTTTGTTTAACAAATTTAATTCCATGGAATTTTTTTTATATTCCTAGGAATAATTATAACATATGTTTGATTGAAAATGCATATTCTCGAGAATGGATAATAAAATTACTAAACCACCCTTATTATATATTATTTAAATATTTTTAATGTAATTATTAAAAATGAAATAAAAATAAAGTGATTATTACATTTATAGTATGAAATAAGTGTTTTTTATAGAGATTATTTATAAAAAAATTATATTTTCTCATCTAAATTTAAAGTCAAACTATATTGATTAATATCACACTAACATTATATGGATGGAATTACTGAAATGATATATATGCTTTAAATATTAAGAGTTTCCAATACTACTAGAAACATAAAAATGTTATTTAATTTTTATTTAAATTTTAAAATTGCAACAGCAAAGACAAAGAAAATAGAAGGGCAAAATAAAATTTAACTATGCAAAATTGCAGACCTACCACCTCGCTTTCCTTGGAAATCTTTCATACCTACCCTCAAGGATTTCGTAATCTCATACTAAACGTGAGTATCTATTATTTCACACCTCATATTCTTGAGAATATTTTTTTTAACCATAGTAACAAAACGCCCCATAGTTCATATTTTCCATTGCTAAATGATTGGGAAGACCGAATGTGAATAAGACTATAGGATCATGCATATATATCAGGCGTGATTGTTGGGTTACTATCCAATGAGGTAGTGACTAATGTGCAACGACAGAAGCAGTTGGTGTCAACTCCACATAATCATTAATTTCCTTCTAAGCTTGTGCGTAGTGCTACTATTAATTATCAACTGTCATCCTGCAAAACTAGCATATTAGTATTAATTAATAATACAAGATAATTCCCCTAAAAAAAATAATACAAGATAATCTGGCATCACATTCATGTGGATCGTGTCCAAACCATAGTTTCTACACCTGGAGCTTGTTAAACTTTAAAATTTAGTTAAGTTATTGTGGAAATCTTCCATATATATCCTTAAATTATATCTCATTTTTCTTAAATTTTACAAATGAGAGATTGTTTATGTTATGTAAGTTTTTTAACTACTTCACCCATAGGGTTACATTAGATATTCAATATTCAATCGACACATAATTTTTGTAGGAGTTTTAACTGGCATAAAGTTGAAAGTTCAAAAATTACATTAAACACGAATGTGTTTCATGTATGGTTTTGTACTCAAAATTTGTGATGATTTTATTACGTCACAATCACAGATTATATATATTTTTTCAACATTCAATTTTGTGACGGTATAAAATCGTCACAAAAATTGTGTGTCGATTGAATGTTTGTACGAATTTGGATTGTTTGCACCCGGATAGTCCGTAAACTCAGATAATCAGCAAATCTAAGTTATCTGATCAATCAAATAACTTACATTGTAAAATATGTCCACCGCCTGATTTTAGTGATAAATATGAGCTGATTCATCATGATTTTTATGATCCAAATTTCGTAAAAATGTGAATGTAGGAGATTGATGAACATTTTCAGCCTTGAATTATTGCTCTTAACAAACGAAGCTAGACACAAATTAAGAATTGGAGAACAGAAACACAAGCAAGAAAAGATACCAAAAAAGGAGGTAAAAAAACAAGTTGCAAATTGTGTGCGGTTTCAGGCTTGCAAAGCAAAGCAATCCTCCAGAAAGGAACCGTTGAGAAAAAGTAATTGGTTTGCTTCAAAGCCAACCGAATCTCACTCGTTTCTTCCTTCCCCTCCTCATATATACTTCACATTTTGCATTTCTCTCTCACACACATCATCTGTTGCATATAATACAAAAATATTATATGACTTCCAATGTTGGAAAAGCAAGTCTGGCAAACCCAAAACACGGTTATACTTATATACATACCCTTCACGAGGCATATACCTATTGCCTCTACTTGAAACCTTCCCTCACACCACTAATATATTAACTTACTCTCTTCCATTTCCTTCTTCAAAAACACTATTGTGCCTCCACTCACTCTTGACATTGGTACACAAAAAGCAACAACATGCAGATGCTAGAGGAACTTGTGTTTCCCAACAATCAAACAACACAGATAATCAAAGGCAAGAGGACCAAGCGTCAAAGGCACTTACCTTCACCAATTACTAAGTCTAAAACCACAGTTGAGTTGAGGGACAGAACAGAAGAAGAAGAAGTAGAAGAAGACATAGCCAATTGTCTCATTTTCTTGGCTCAAGGAAATCATCATCACAATAGCAAGAAGTCAAGCCTATACCTTAATTACCAGTGCAAGACTTGCAACCGGTGCTTCCCTTCATTCCAAGCTCTTGGTGGACACAGAACCAGCCACAAGAAACCGAAAGCAAACGGTAATCATGGGGAAGAAGAAAAGCAAGGGGTTATAACTAGTTCTTTGGATGAATTAGAGGATCATCATCATCATGAAACCGCCACAAGTACCATTTTGTCATTGCAAATACCAAACAGGGCTTCAACAAAAGATAAAGTTCACGAGTGTTGTATCTGTGGTGCTGAATTCTCTTCTGGGCAAGCTTTGGGGGGTCATATGAGGCGACACAGAGGTAGCTCTGAATCCCAAGAAGCCAAGAAATCCAGAAGCGTTTTGAAGCTGGACTTGAATCTTCCCGCACCAGAGGAAGATCACAGAGAACCCGAGTTTTCGTTTCGGCCTAGAGAAAAAGTAATTGTCTTCTCTGGATCTTCTTTGGTGGATTGCCATTACTGAATGTTTGTTTTAGAATCAATTGACCTTTTTTCTGTAATTTTCTTTTCGATCAGCTTGTGTATATGTTGATGATTCTTTCCATTCATTATTCATCATTCAATCAATAGATTCACAATTTCGTGATTTAGACTAATTTAATGTTGTGTTGTTTGTTATTTTAATTTAGTCCATTTCTCAGTCTTACTTGGGACAAATTCCTCCGGGCCTCCCCTTTCTGCCTTTCATGTGCTAGAAAGGTAAGTTTGACACTGATCAAATATAATCCAATCAGTCACCCCAAACAGGTGTTAGTGATTTCAGGAACCGATGATTACCATAGTGGTCGTCTTCATGAACTCGGATGAATAGTCTTCACTAACTCGACTCTTCTAGTGACGTAGGTGAGTGCCTTGGGGGTTGTCTTAATGAACTCGGATGGTCTTCACTAACTTGGCTCTTCTTTAGGTTCTCCTCCTCCACACGCCGTGGACCCGCCGGGGGTGGTACCTGCAAAGAGACTCTGACGCCCAAGTTAGTGTATGAAGGAGTGGAGTGGGAATGTGTTAGAACTTGAGAACTTACCTTCTAGGGTTAAACGATATCCTATTTATAGTACAGGGTTGGGAGTTTCATGGTTGGACCACTATCACTTAGCATCCACTTTGTCGAGGCCTTTGAGGACAGGTCGCTATCCTTCTGCGCTTAGGGTCGGCGGGCGTCACGCTCCTCCGTTGGATCCATACTCGACCCTCAAGTTGTGGAGATAAGGGGTAGAGATCATACCTGACATCCGGTGGACTCTGACATTATTCAAGATTCGTCTTTTCTCTCGTCATATGGCTATCTCGACCATCGTTCCATGGCTATCTCGTCCGTCGTCATATGGCTATCCCGTCCCTTGTGATATGGCTATCTCACCCCTCGTCATAAACGTTGGAATCCGTTAAAACATGGTAAGTCGTCCATCAATTTGTGGTCATCATCCATCAAGTCTCCCATCAATATTGGTAAGTCATCCATCAATATGTGGCATGTCGTCTGACTCGTCAATGGTGGGGATTCCATGGTTGCGTCGTCTCTTAGGTCATGAGGCTCTGAGAAAGGTCGTGCCCGTTCTTCAGAACAGTAGTCCCTTAGTTCGCCATGCTCTTTAATGGGCGTGCCAAGATAAATGTGTGTGACCTCCAGACCAGTAATCCCCTAGCTCTGGCCATTGCCGAAGGTGATGGTCGAGCTATCTGGTGTCACAGTGATGATAATCGCGATGCCCACCTCTGGAACAGTAGTCCCCTAGCTTTAGACGTCACTATGAGTGAGGGCTTGAGATATGAGATATGTCGGTTGGGGTGCGATTTGTTGAACTGGAATTGGAACAATAGTCCCCTAACTTAGCCGTTGCCGAAGGTGATTGTCGAGTTATCTAGTATCACAGTGATGATGATCGTGATGCCCACCTCTGTAACAGACACAACCAGAAAAAAGAGAGAAATGAAGGGAAATGGTGGCAAGTCACACTAGTGAATTAATCGATTGCCTAACATATATGCAGACATTGAGGCAATACTCAGGTCTACTCGTCTCACCTCACTTTCAACCCGCTTAAAATGGGTCAATTACTTAAGTCAAGTTGACCCGCTAGAGAATATTAGTTGGAAATGTCAACTTGTCGGGTTGGTTGAGTAGCGGGCATAAAATATTAAAACATATAATACACCAAAGGAAGGATCTTGTCTAAGAGAATCAATAAGCTAGAGGCCATAACCATGTTATGTTTGCTTATGTTTTACATATTATATTTGCTTACGATGTTAAGTCCAATATATCTTCTTATATGCATCACTCGTCAAGGACCTGTTTAAGATGTCTGCTACCCGTTAACCATACCAGGCCATTCCAATAAAATTGGAGGTCTAGAGGTATGGAGTTGGGTGGTTCATAAGAAGAACGAAGCAAGTGTTGTTTATCCAACTATTTAATAGAATGAATTATATCTCTTGGCCCAATAGAAAGTCATCCAACAAAAAATTTCAAATCAATGTCTTGAGAATCATTGCTTTGAAAAAAAAAAGTGGGAGATATTTAATTAAATCCTAAGTAAATATTGCAATACAATGATACTTCTTCTACTTGTTTTAAACACATAAGGTAGCTTGTCATTCTCATGTATCTTTGAGAATGATAAGTTTTCTAGAAACAATTTTTCAATTGTTGTCAATTATCTCATTAGCTTAAACTCTTAGGTAAGAGCCACATAAATAATTTTATATTATTTATGGGGAGAAGAGGGCTCGGGGTCGCCCCAGGAGGTAGGTCAGATGTCAGGAGATGAGTAACCTGGCCAATTCCAACCTCTCTCAGGTGGAGATCGGGGTGGGAGGTGAAGGCTATGAAGATCGCCATCTCTCTCTTCAACCGTCCGAGTCTTTGGTGCCTCCGGGGGTTTTGACGAGGGCTAGGCGCGCCATTGCAGTGGGTAAGCTGGTGGGCGTAGTTTTTGATTGTCCCGATGATGTGACAGTTAAGTAGATAGCGGCTCATATTATGGAAAGTAGAATCTCATAGGAATGGTCCCTTCTTGTGCTTTTGATTTTTTTTTTTTGGGATTTTTTTCTGATTTTTTTGGGTGCCTTGTTTTGGCTGGGTTTTGTACATTCCTTTGTTGGATTGTAGTGTGGTCTTTGTCCACTCCCTGTGTTTTTTGGGAGGCTGTTTTTTGGGTGACGGCCGCTATTTAGGGTGTATATTCCTTCTCTCAATATATATATTTTATCTTTCAAAAAAAAATTATATTATATTCTAACAATGATAAACTTGGCAATTGTACTCAAGTGTGAGAGAAAGGAAGACATCCTTGAGCAACTCATTCCTAAACCATCTGTTGCTCATGTGCTGCCAGTAAATGCCAACAGACTCAGGCATCAACTACTTGCCTCTCCTCTCCTACGTGTACGTGATGCTCTTCTCTTGTGGAAGATGTTCTCCACTGTTTGCGTGATTGTCCCGACGCCCGAGAACTGTGGTTGAGAATGGGGGCTCTTGCTTGGCCTAATTTTATGACTCAGAATGTTAATCTATGGATTCAGGACCAAACATGGCGAGGTACTAGCAGCAGGTTCGTTGCAGGTCTTTGAGGAGTTTGGTGTTGGAGAAGTAATGTCTTGTTGGATGACAATCCTTGGTCTGTGATCGAGGAATGGAGGAAATTATGTCACAACCATGATGAATTCTCTTGCTTCTTGGACCTTGAGCGGGTCGCAAATGGCAGTAATAGACTAAGATTGGTCTGGACTGCCCCATGCAAGGCATTGTTAAACTCAATGTGGAAGTTAGAGTGCTAGAAGTTTCCCATTTTGAGTTGGTAACTCTCTTATTGATAGAATTTGTGCTTGCTTATTAGTTGTTTCATTTTTGTATTGCTTTTTAATATATATAAAAAAAGTATAATCTAATTTATGTTTAGTAGTTTTTTTAGTATCCATCTCATCTATCCTCATAGATATTTCTAATAAACTAATCTAATTAGTTTTAGAATGGTTTTCACCTTTTATTGAAACAACATTTCAAAAAAAAAGCTTTTATGCATTTAAAAATAATTTTTAATTATAAAAATGATTTTTTACTAAAAAAAATTGAAACAAACGCGCTTTGTATATAAGAAACGGCATAGTGAAAATGGTACCTTACATTGGAGTGGCGGCGGCGCTACGCACAGTCACAGAGAGGAGAAGAGTGTCGGCGAAATCAAACCAATGGCGGTTCCTGGGAGGCGCAATGGCATGAACGAGGATGAGGAAGATGAAGAACCAATGGCCCTTTTCGAAGAAGAAGGTCTTCTCGAAGATGATGAAGAAGCCCAAACACCTCCTCATCTCCGTGCCCTCTCCCTCGCCGCTCAAGGTGGCGACGTCAACGCTCTCCGCCTCGCTCTCGGTACATCAACCTTCCTCTCTCTTTCTCTCCGTTTTCTTCAACACATAATTCTTCTATACCTGTTTAGAATTGAATATTGAGCCCCCTCTGCTAAACCCGAAATTTAATCCAAACCCCGTCTTATATTGAGGAAAAGTTTCGGTTTTCAGCGGCTTCACTATGGTATTTCATTCTGCCACCAAAGGATTGATCTTGGTGATACATTATTGGTCATTTGGTTTGTTATAGAGTTTAAGCTTTTAGGGTTGAGATTACTTCTCTTTTTTTATTGTAAATCAATTGGGCAAATGGGTTCTGCTTCGAAGCGTGCTCTACAGCACCAAGTAGAAGTGCCTTGATAGACTTTTGTTGAAATAACCATCAACAAATGCACCTGTGAGACTGTGGCAGTTGTCCAAAAGCTGTAAGAAAACAAAATTGATGGGAAAATGGGGTTTTATGTATTTAAGTGTATTAGATGTACTGTTTTATTTCTATGGCATGTGAATTTGATGGGTCCTTTGTCTGGTATGTAGAGGTAAATGTCTGAAAAGCACCAGAAAAAGAGGAAAATGTTTGAATTTATTGATGATTGACATGGTTTGCATTAGGGGTGCCCCTAGCCGTGCTACACTGTCCCACAGCTTTGCAATTTAGAGTAGCGGCTGCGGCTGTAGTGTCGCGCCATTTGGCCCCCTATGGGAAGGGGTTGACAGAAACCCTAAACTACTGGCAGAATATTAACATTTGGGTATCTTATAGGGTATTTTAGGGTTTATGCTTCAAAAACATAATGAAAAAGTTATGTTTTGGTTTAAGACACTGATGACTTTTTATTTTCAATTATGAATGTCACGAATTCTGAGTATCTTTTAGTCCTTATATATGTAAATTGTATGAAGAATTCAGCATAGCTGCCATCCCACTATGCTCTATACCGCTATAGCATTTTTTGGGGTTGGCTGCTATCCAGAATTGACAACACTGGTTTGCATTGTAACTTAAAAAATTATTCTCAAAAACTTTCGATTTGTTTGATATTTTAACACTTCCTCATTGGGTGTCCTTTTTACTGATGCTTAACTTATGTTGTATAACTGTAGATAACTTGACTGGCAGTATTGATGAGCCAGTGGAGGATGGGGACTCAGCTCTTCATTTGACCTGTCTATATGGCCATTTGGAATGTGCCCAGGTTCATTATCTTCCATCCTTCATGCGTTCATATTCACTTATTCTTTGACATGTAATGAATTGTTGATCTTGTTTGATATATTTCAGCTGCTGATAGAAAGAGGAGCGAACTTGGAGGCTCAAGATGAAGATGGCGCGATTCCTTTGCATGATGCTTGTGCAGGAGGTAGTTTTACTCTGAAATTATGTTCTAAAAGTGGAACTACTCTTTTTTTCTTTTTCTTTCTAAGTTTTTTAATATCATTTTGCTTTAATTGGCCATATCAGGATTTATACAGATAGTCCAACTGCTACTCAATAGTGCTAACAACGCAGAGCATATAAAAAGGATGCTTGAATCAGTTGATTCTGAGGGTGACACTGTGAGTGTTTATTTACCCTTCAAAAAACTTGAGTTCCTGGATGCCCCAAAGTCAACAGATGGCCTAATATAAGTTATATAATAATGCAGAAATTTCCCACATTTGTGCATATTATATAACTTGGGACGGGGGATTAGATGAGATAGATGCTAGTTCAATTTCCCTTCCCTGATACTCTTTCAGCTATGTTTGATGAAAATCACCCGAATTGGTTAATTTTTCAGCCTCTTCACCATGCTGCCAGAGGTGAGCATGCTGATGTGATTAGGTTCTTGCTGTCTAATGGTGCGTCTACCACAAAGACAAACTTATATGGAAAGGTATATCTTTTAGGATTTTACTTTGCTGACGTAAGAGATGTACTTTAGAAGCTAAAATGTAAGCTATAACTTTGAGATTTATGCTAAAAAGCATAATGTACATATAACAATGAACTATTAAGTTGTTAAAAGTCTCAATGTTGATTTTCAATCAATGGCTGTAATTTGACCCTTAACTCATTAAAGTGTCCACATTAGAGGATCTAAATCATAGCGTTTAGAAGAATTTTAGAATTATCATTTTAGAATTATCTGTTTCTTATCTTCTTTAATTCCTTTGATAATCTTTTGCAGACCCCAGCAGAGTTACCTGATCATGGCACAGATGCCAAGGTGCTGCTGGAAGCAGCCGCTAGAGCAATGGCAAACTAATAGCATAAGCACGGTGGTTAGTGGAAATATTTAGTTTCATTCTGACAGAGATAGTTCTTATTTTGGACCATACAATGTGTTATACTGTATACTCATTTCTCGTAGTACAGATTTATTTAGACACGTTTGCGAATTTTAACTTTCGAGGGATAAAAACGAGGACTCATTGATCAAGTTATTTATAGGGGTTTACCTGGCCTGTTTTCATTAGTTTTGCTTATTTGAAATGTATTTACATATCAGGCTGTTACTACTGAACTGCAACAGGATGGTTACACTTCTAGTTTTGCCAAACTTAAATTAGGTTATTGGTTCCGTGAGCATAAATTTGCATTTAATTCCTTTCTTTTTTTCAATGGAGAGCCGAAGCCCAAACAGTGAAGATTATACCACTACCGTTCTCAGGAAAGAACCTCCTATATAAACTAAAAGTAAAAGTGAGGGGTGTTCATGGATGACTTTGTCCTAACTTTTACTCGGCTCTAAATATTGATAGAGTCAGTTTTTAAACTCGAACTCGTCCCTAGACCCGGAAACCCGGAGATGCAGGTTTAACATAAACCCGACCATAAAAGAACGGGTTTGGGTTGACCTCAATGACAAATTGAATGTTAATTTTAAATTTCACCCGAGAATTATAAATACATATCATTCCATGAAAAAAACTACTTTCAAATCTTATTAATGAATTATGAAGAAATTATATATAATTAAAATTTCAATTAAAATTTCTCATAACAATGTACTAAATTAGAAAAAAAAAATACGAATTTTATTTACTTGAAACCTGATTATTGAAACTTGATTATTAATGGAAATATACAAAATTATGTTTTGAAGCTAGTGTGTAAGTAGTATTTGCGGGACGGGTTAGACATGACTTTCATTCGACCTTAAATATTGATCGGGTCCAGTTTTTGAACTCAAACTCGCCCCTAGACCCGAAGAAACTCAATGAGACGCGGGTTTAAAGGACAGGGGTTGGGACGGGTCAAGGCACAGAGCCAGTTCTTGTACACCCCTAAGTAACACTCCTACGCTCGCTACTTGGTTCACTAAATATCAGGACACTAAGGGGGGTACTTTATGAGATAAACTAGCTAAACAATTTGCAACTTGACCGCTTAACGCCTGATATGGATAAAAGATACATCCCATAGGCGTTCAGCAAGAATCCTATTAATCATGTTACCATAAGATGATTTGGCTCCAGACCTGGAACCTGTTATTCACTTGTTGTTCAGACCTTTTCTTTTTTATCCTTGTGAGAGCATAGAGCGAGTCAGAATGTGACTTGGTGAGGCAGAAAAGCTTGCCTGTATAAAATCACTATTAACATCACAAACACAGATCGTATGAAGACCAGATCGAGGAAGAGCGAGAGAGATTAGAGTCGGTGATGTTGAAGAAACAACAACCAACGATAAAGTTGTAAACTTTATAGATCTGGTGGAGTTTAAAAGAGAAGATTGCTGGATTGGGGTTGGCTTTCGCAGTGGTTTCAGGGAGTGGGTTTAGCTGGAGGTGAAGGTTGAGTGGTGATGGTTCATGGTGGTCGGAGGGGAGGTTGGGGAAGGAAGAATGGTTGTGGTAGTTGTTGGCTTTTGTATTTGGATTGTATGAATTCTAGGTTTGGAGTTGAGGTTCTGGGTTAGGTTGTATGATTCTGGAAAATTAAAAAATTAAAGGGTTTTATTTTCTTTCAATTTAAAAATAGATTAAATTTTATAAATTTGGAAAAATAAAGAATTGGCACACCTCCTTTAGTGGATCAAAAGGGGGTTTATAAGGTTGCATAAGAAAAAATTTATGCGTATTAAGGGGACCCCTTAAAATTAATACACTTTTTTCATAGATGCATCCAAATAGGGAGAGAGATCCCAGTCATCCAAAATATGTTAGAAAAACAGCTTAAATAAATTTTTGGTCCTTGTAATATACATCATTTTCAACTTTAGTTCTTGTAATATTTTTCATTTTTCATCCCTCCTAAATTTTGACTTTTACATCTAGTCTCTGACATTAGTTTTTCCATCCAAAGAGATGGAAGTCCACGTGAGTGCGATATGTGGCTTATTGTAAGCATTTCTGTTCTACATCACATGACACATGGAGCATATGTGGATTTCTCCTCTTCCCTCCCTCCCCCCCCCCCACCTTCAACCCAACCATTGACCTTACGCCTCTTCCCAGTCATTGTAACCTAGTTTTAGTTACCTCTACAGTCGAATAGACCCTGCAAACGATCATCATCTTTGCCCATCCTCTGCGTCAAACCACAAATACTTTTTGTGTCAAACAACTGTCATGCAACAAGAACAATAGGTAGAGATTCAACATAATCTATGCCCATTTTTTTCTCAAGACACAACGACAACAAACGAGTTCGCATCACAGCGCAATGACTGGGTCATTGGCTGGCAGAGGAAGGGGTGGCCGGGGTAGTAGTGGTGGCTCAGTGGTTTGAAGGCTACAACAGGAATTGCGTGTTAGGGTTTGGCCAAGGGAAGCTTCACCGTCGATAGTTACAACATTTACCATGGTTGTTGCAGTTAGGTTTGGTTTGGGTTCCTTAGGACGACGGTGGCAATTGATGATGAAGGGCGGCAGCTAGGTTTTTTACAAGAGTCAAAATTTTGGAGGGGACGAAAATGAAAAACAAAAAATTTATAACTTATATGCATATAAAATATTTTAAATGGTTGAAATTTGTCTGTGATCTAACCACTGAAAAGAGTATATGCCCGTTTAAACATAATACACTTTCTTTTAATCCCATTTTTATCTTAAATAATATTATTAAAAATCAAAATTCTGATCCAAGTGTTTAGTGCGACATCCACTTGTACAACAACACTACATCAATCTTTAAATAGGATAGATTCGTATGAGAATTTCACGTGACAGATCATGATGGGAGAGATGCACATGAAGACATATATTTATAAGTAATTGACCAAGTGTGTATTCATTTGGATAAAACATAGAGGTCGAAAACAATAACAGAAGGCAAAGAAATTTACACAACCTAAGAGACGTTATTGTCGCCAGTTCCCTATTTGTAACGGTAAGCAACCAAAAGACAATTGCACTCACATATACAGGAATCAGAGAATAAGTCCAAGATATTAAATATAGTAGTTAAGACTCAATGTCCACATTATAGCATTTTAAGAGCAACAACCAACATCTTGTGATGCTTGGGGTTCCTGTTTTTGCTTTAAAATATTCCTTTTCACTCCTGTTGACCCTTCTTCCAAAAGACTTGGAACTTCCATTATCTACGAAATCAATAATGCCATATTTATCTACCCTCAGTTAACTGGAAAATTGTCTTATACACATGGAAACAAACATCATAAAAGCATACTTTAAAAACTGTACCTTCAGTGCAAGTTCCTCGAAGCACCGCTCCACGTTCTCTCGAGTTTTGGCACTACATTCAAAAAACAAACATCCAAACTCTTCGGCAAGAGCTACACCCTCTTCTCTGCTCACAACCCTTTCAGAATCCTAAAGTTAGGTGAATAAACCATGAAAAAGTTATTGAGCAGAATTCACTTCTGTCAAACGTGCATGCAAGTAATAAGCTCAATGTTCACTGAATTGACATCCAATTCATAAAAGCATGCTATTTGGAAGGTGGACCCAAAAGACTTGAGATTTCAAGCATTTATAAATGGGATCAATTTTCGTTTATGGTGAAATATAAAATAAGGGTCCAATTCTCTGATGGATAATTGGATATCAACAGGAAATCATGGTGATAGTGGCGGAGAAGTATGAAATAATTGTATAAGCATCGCATGGTTGTCCATACTTTTGTGAGTCGTAGCCAAGACAGGGTCATAATTTAATCAATTTTTGTGGGTCTTTAAGTTTCGAACCTAGAAGAATTGAGGGATAGAATTGAAGTTATTCACTTCAAGTTATGAGAGTGTTACACATTATTATATAACAGTGTAATTCATGATAGAGAAGACATGAAAATAGAATTTGAATATTGTTTTATAACCTTCATGCAGATTGCAGACAAGCTAAGAGCTATATATTTTCATTGTACTCCATAATTTAGCTTTTTGATCATTTCATTGAAGAAGTATTTCACAGTAGTTACTGATTCTTTTCGTTGGGTCATATATTCATGAACTAGACAAAAAACACAAAACTTACTCTATCAACTTTATTTCCAACTAGCACCTTCACGCAATCCTGATTCGTTGAATAGAGTTCCACTTCCTTAGACCACACTTCTGATAAGTTTGTAAATGTGTCTCTTCTTGTTACATCATAGACTAAAAATAAAACAAATTTACTCCATGAGTGTGTAAGCCTTGGATTTAAAAGATGTTAACCAGTAACAGTTCAAAAAATATGTATTGATCATCATACTCATTACAAAATGGTGGTTTCAAAAGCCCCAAGAAAAATATGCTTATAAACTGGTGGTATGAAGAATTATGCAAGTTACTTAACACAGTATTCAAATCAGAACCTAAAACTGGTGTAATATATGGTTCATAGCAAAAGTAGAGTTCCTATTTTATTGGATGTCCTCATAGGGACTATGAAACTTCACAGTTAAACTCAGAACAGACTTCATTGCTAGATGCAAGTTTCAACAAAAAATAAAAAACACAAATCAATTTAGCATACCAAGAATGATTCCTTGTGCTCCTCTATAGTAAGAACTAGTTAGTGTTCTGAACCTTTCTTGCCCAGCTGCAATAGATGTAATTTTGTTAGTCTTCAATATACTATTTCAACCAATCATTTAGGTCAATTGATAAGTGATTCAACAGAATGGCCCTATGAGGAACATTTCATTGCATTTGTTTACATCCAATTCACATGATGCAGACAATTAAAAAAGTTCTAATGTCATGAATTAGATTTAACAATAGATTACCAGTGTCCCAAATAGTTAGTTTCAATCTCTTCCCACCTACTGTGAGCAGCTTGATCTTAAAATCAACACCTACATCACATAGAGCAACAGAAGATAAGAACAATAGATTGGACTATGTCAAAACTCAAATCTCATAAAAGCAGCATGACAGTGAGAGGCAGAAAGAAAACAATAGAACAGTGAAATTTGCACAGGATAATATGGTATAACCTATATATGAAGCAAACTCAGAAATTGAGGGCCATTGATTGAATCACAAAAGCAGAGTAAAACCTAGAACAGAGGAATTCTATGAATCTAAGAAGTAAAACAGCTTCTATAAAAGCATAGCTTTTGTTTTCCATGGTTAAGGTCCAAATTTTTTTAGGGCAATCACCACACAGAAAGAAAGAAGAGTTTTTTTCAACCAGCAATGAATTTTACCAATTGTGGGGGCAATATCATCAACAGAGTTGGAGATAAAGCTAACAAGTAAGCTACTTTTCCCCACAGCAGAATCACCGATCAGCAAGATCTTGAAAGAGAGATCATAGGCACTGCTCTGACCAGAAGAGGAGCTCATTTTTGTCACTCTCTGAATGATGAAGAAGACAGGGAAGTGCTTTTCCGAAGAATGTTTCTAGATTTTGGGGAAAAAAGAGAGAGAAAGGGAAACGGAGGAGAGAAAGAAAAGGTACCGGGTAATGAAATTATGAAATCCAATGGGGTATTATATCTCAGCAGCATCTTTCATTTATTGGCTTTTTGTAAGAGAGAGAGTGAGTGAGATGGAAGCTAAAGAAAACGGCTACCTATGCCGGAGTTCAGGAACAATCTGTTGACACACCACATCAACGTATATATTCTTTTCTTTCCTTTCCTTTCCTTTCTTCTATATAAACCTTTTGTTTCACCAATTATTCTTCTATACTTTTTGACATGTTGAATATGTGTTTTCCTTGTAAAGTTCACTCGGTCTAATTTTAAGTCTTTAAATCATTTATGCATTTGGGGAAATACCCATATTTTTTATCCTCGCTAGAGAAAAATGGGCTCTGACAACCTTATCATGTATACGGTGGTAAAAACGTGGCAGACCACGAGTACTAATGTGAGACTAAAATTAATTTGTTTTCAACATGACTTTTATTAACACATTAATCCTTTTCTAATAACACCCTAATAATTTCTGATTAAAATGTTTTTAATTAATAAATGAATAAACGACATGTTTTTAAAATGACCAAGTTCACCTTCTCCAAAATTTAAGATGAACACCATGAGTTTAAGATGAACAAACCCAACCTAGCAACATCAACAGAAAAAACGTTAGCTACTAAGCTTAACGGCATGCAGAACAAAAACGCTTGAAGCCGGATGCCTCAAAAGCAATAATAATATAAAAAATCACAAGTAAATATTAAGGATGAGGAAGAGGTGCGAATGGTCAAGGCTAGCTACGACTATATATAGGTTACTGACAATTTCACCGTCTATACTTAATTATCGATGACCAAAGTGTATTGCCAACAGTTTAGTTCGTCGGTAATTTATATATACTCAAGTTCGTGTTTCACATTACTAATGACTAAGACTATCGGTAGATTTCGTGGATGCTTATCGCAGGTCCATACCCACGGCTTTTGCCATCGGTAAACTGACAGCCACGACCCCGTCAAAGTGGGCATTTACAACCAAGTTATTGGTGGTCATAACTGTAGGTAAAATGGCCGAATTTCAATTCTCCAAAGTGAAAATTTATTGCTGGTCATAGCCGTCTGTAACATTTCCCGCAAAAAACCGCTAATTTGTGACGACTTTGACCATTGGTAAGTTGTTTTTTGTTTTTTTAGTGAGCCTTAAACCGTCAATGAACTGTCGGTAATTTGTTGCGATATTGACAGTTTTGAAGCTGTTGGTAGAAAATTGTTGGTAAATGCTGATTATTGTAGTGAAATGATGTTTGATGGAGAAGATTTGTATTCATGAGGGATGTTATACATATTAGTATTCATGTGTGTGATGATTGGCTAAATATCTTCCTTAAGTTAATGATGTAATAGATTATTTGAACCCCACTTTATAGTTTTATAGCATTAGTTTCTAATTGATAGGTGTTTTCTTTTTGCGCTAATATCAATATTTGGACTTGATCAACCGTAGTATAGTCGTTGTAATTTAGCTCTCTTTTAACTAGGGTGCTAATTTATGAAACTGGGAGAAAAATGAGTAGAGGGGAGTTTCTCTTAACTCATAGAATTTGTCTAAGAATGGTAGACCATAGAATCACCTTTTAGGTAGCCACCCTGTGCTTCATGCTTACTCATTCCAACATGCTTGTTGACAATTGCTGTTAGGTAGTCCCTTTTGGGAGGACTGTTAATTATGTGTACAACAATCTGGTTAACAACTTGGGGGTTATAATTAATAATACATGTGATGCGCGTCTAAACCTCATACTTTTTACTATGATTTTCATGCTATTTTGTGTCTGTGGAATTACCCTTACAGAGCTAACACATTTCATGTTAAATGTGCAATAGGCAGGTCACACGTCGAAAAAGTGGAAAAGAGAAGGAAACCAAGGAAAATGGAGCATTTTATGAAGATTCATGTGCTGAAGAAGAGGCATAATCGTAGATACCCCAAGGGCATGACCATGCTTAATTAAATAATTAACCACGGCCGTATCTTCCCCCAACTTGCCCATGCCTGTCGTATTAAAGGCCATGATAGTGCCTTATGCTGGCCATGACCATGCATTCTGGTTTGGTCAGAATCATTAAAAAGCCCTAATACTTTCTATTAAAAGGGGACAAAGGCCAAATCTTGGGTATGTGTAGAGAACATTCAAAGCATTCTAAGCTAGAACGGATAAATTGGTAAGTAGTAAGAGAAATAGGACTTAAAAGAAGTGGTAGTGGTAGTGGTAGTGGTGGCGGTAGTAGTAGTGGTAGTAGTAGTGGTAGTAGTAGTAGTAGTAGTTGTGGTGGTAGTAGTAGTAGTAGTAGTAGTAGTAGTAGTAGTAGTAATAATAAGGGAAATTGGTAAGTAGTAAGGGAAATAAGACTTAAAAGAAGCTATATGATATATCACTAAGGAATTTGAATAGACTTAGCTTTATGTTGACCTAAATTCTTTCTTCATCTTCTTCTTGGTTTTTTCTAAATTGCAAGGAATTGAATTTAGTAATTAGGAAGAAAGTTCTACATTTGTAAGGAATTAATTTGTAGAAACATTAGGCTATAGCATCATGAACTTGGTTCTAAAATTTAGAAATTAAGTAGGAGTTTACTAGCATATTTTATAAGCTATATAATTCAACTCAAGTACTTAAATCTCATCATCATCATCTTTCTTCTATTTTATTTTATGCTATTTCATTTTCTTGTTCTAAAAACCAAACATCCAAAATACATCTTTTTATTTTTCTACTTAAGCTCTAAACAAGTTAATAATAAGACACCTATCCATGTGGGATTCGACATCTTTTATATTACGCGATAATCAACCGTACACTTGCGGTTTGGCTATCATTCCTCAATCTTCATTCTGCTTCTGCTCCCACCACACCACCACCATTACCCATCACTAGTTTTTAACTCGAAATACCATTGTGGTGCTTCTTGTAACCACCATTCAGCAACCGTTGAAGCTACCACCACCATCAAGCTCTGTTTAGTCATGATCTAGTTGATTCCATTTTCGTCTTCTTCGAAGTTTTCCCTTTTCCGGATTCTATTTCTCGGTAAGAAAGTTTTTATGTTTCCCGGTATTACATGAATTAGTTTCTGAATTGTAAATGCCGGAATATGCATATCTTCCGAGTTTTAGAAACCGGAAATGATACAGTGTTTGAAATTTTAGTTTTTCCGGTTTGTAAAATTCGGAATTCCAAAATGAAGATGCCAGACATGTTATGTCCGGATTGTACATCTCGGAAAGACAATTTGTATTCCATGTTTTAAAACTCGGAATACATACAGTGGCGTTTATTTTAGACGTTCAAAGCATGATTATTGAACAGATATGGCAGATCAAATATCTGAGGAGGTTGATATGTTACCGTACGATTTAGCTCCGGAAAATGACCCGGATTACGGTGGAAAAAATGACGCACAGGGTGAAAACGGTAACGGTCCGGTTCCTTGTGTTAGTGTGGACTTCACCGATATGTTCACCACTAATCAGGTAATGTCATATGTAACGCGACTGTTGATTTGGATTTTAAACTGGAAATTTTTGGAAATGTACTAAATACATTGGTTCTTCCAAAATAATAGATTTTTGAGACTCGTGATGATCTCTGTGCCTGGGCTAGAGGGGTCGGGAGGCAGAATGGCTTCGTTGTTGTGATCACAAGGTCTGATCTTGGAGGTCTTAACAAAAAGACGTTTATCACTCTTGGGTGCCAAAAAAGTGGAAAATATAAGCCCTATAAAGACCCAGGATTGTTTAAATACAAGACAACTGGTACCAGAAAATCCGAGTGCCCTTTCGGACTTAAGGGGAGGCTTGGGAAGGCTGAAGGAGGGTGGTGGCTGAAAGTAATGTGCGGAATACACAACCACGAACCAGCTGAGACATTAGTTGGCCACGCTTATGTGGGTCGTCTGACGAATGATGAAAAGGAAATGGTAGAAGGCATGGCAAACAACATGGTGCCTCCAAGGAACATGTTTCTATCTTTGAAGGAGCACAATCCCGCCAACTTGTCAACCATCTCCCAAGTGTATAGCATATGTGATAACCAAATTCGCAAGTGTACGGTTGATTATCGCGTAATATAAAAGATATCGAACCCACAAGGATAGGTGTCCAATTATTAATTTATTTAGAGCTTGTGTGGAAAATAAAAGATTGATCTTGGTTTTTGATGATGGTTTGTTTTAGAGCAAAGACTAGAAAAAGCTTGAAAATATAAAGAAAAGATAAAGATGATGAAAATTAAGCACTTGAGTTGAGTTACATAACTTATAAAATATGCTAGCAAACCTCTACTTTAGGAATGAAGAAACTGGGTTGTAAAATTTAACCCTTGGCGCGTCAAATCTAGGCCCCTTAAACAAAATAGATATCTGGTTGACCCTTAATTAACCTCAAACGTTGAGACTAAATTTGATAAAAAAAGAATGAAGAAATAACTGAGAGCTCATTGCAACCAGGGAACCGAACGTTGAGGCAAGCAGGGAGCTTCAAATACCGATTAAACGTTGCCACTAGAGGCTGAAGCTCAATCCATAGTTAACGTTGTGAAATAAGGCTATGAAAAAGTGGGAACCAATGTACGAGGTAAGTTCTGAACCCTAAAACCGCAAATTGGTTTGCCCGCCGTTTTTCTGTTCACATAAAATCAGTAATCACCATACAAGGTAAGGACTGAACCCCCATTCCATATTTATGTATAATAGTAGTGCTGTGATGAGACTCAATCGTCAATGGGAACCTATAAAATGTTTAAATAAGTGATTTGGTAGTTGGATGCTGGGGGAACAATAACAGACAGAGAGAGACCAAATATGAAGTGCTGAGATGACTGACCAGAACTATTGATATAACTGGTGACCCAGTTGAGGAATGACATAGAGGATGTGTACAAAGTGGTAGTATTGTTGTTAACTGCTGCAACAGACTTGGGTGAAGTGGGTAAAGCTGCTGAAGTAGAAGTGAAAGTGATATGAGAAGAAGAGGTGGCTAGCTTTGACAGTGGAGGATGGGAATCTTGATTCATTAAATTGACCATCCTTAGATACTACTAGTTTACCCTTTTATGTAGTCCTAATGGCAAGGTTATTCGACTGATAAGGCCTTATAAAACAATAGCAATCACAGTCAAACACTTCTCCTGGTGCCTTAGTTTTAATGTCGTGAGTATTCTTTTATGGTGCACTTAGTATCAATTTATAATGATAATTTAATTTTGCTGGTGTATCTTTAGCTTTATAAATGACAATTAAATTAGAAAAATAGGCAGCTAATTAGTCAAGACTAACTGTTTATATTTGTATATTTCACTGCTCTGAAGCACACTTTATGAAATGAAATTGATATTGTTTGCATAGAGCCATCATACATAAACTCCAATATCCACTATTCTTTTACAACTTGGAGTCAGACCTTCTTTTCACACTATTTCGGATACGAAAATAATGGGAAAAAGTGGATTCCATTGTCAACTGCTCCTATCAGAAATAGGATTAACTACGGATTCGAGCAATAGCACATGATTTCATAAAACCGTACGATTTTCTTGATCTAAATAAAGCAGGTTTTCCATGTAGAAGATTTGGCTTAGCATGTTCTATTTGCTACGGGTAGGGGAAGAACCCGACTCGGTATACTTAATAATTCTTAAAAAAATAGAGAAATCAGAACTAAGTCAAGACAATACGGATCGACCCCTCTTTTTGCATTCTTGCGCCCAAAGATCTTACCATTTCCGAAGTAACTAGAGTGACATCTATCTGTGCGCGTGTGTGCATGTGTGTGTGTGTAAATTAGTCATGACTAATTGTTTGCTTTTGTATATTTCACTGCACAAGTACATTTAGTGAGCATGAAATAAAATTTGTTGTATTATTGTTTGCATAGAGCCATCATACATAAACCCCAACATTTAAAGTTTATGTATGCATGTATGTGTGTGTACCACAATTTATTTTAATGTTAAAATGTCCTCCATTTTGATGCAGCTGGATAACACTGGCAGTGATTCTTTTCTTAATTTGGATGATGATGGAGATATTGAATTTGAATATGATATTAGCTCTGGTGATAGTGGTAGCGAAGAGCATAATGATTTGGGTGATAAGGATGAGGCTGAGGACGTAGATGCAAAAGATGATCACTATAAAAGAATATTAGACCTATCGGCGGATGATATACGACATCTAGACTTTTGTAGTGAAGAGGAAGCCTATCAATTCTATCAAGCATATGCAAAATATCAGGGTTTTATCGTCAGGAAAGATGATGTCGGTCGAGATTATCATGGGAATGTTAATATGCATAAATTTGTATGCAATAGGGAGGGGTTGAGGAGTAAAAAGCACTATAACAGGACAGATAGAAAAAGAGAGCAAAGACCTGCTACTCGTACAAATTGCCAAGCTAAGCTCCGTGTACACTTAGATTACAAGATAGAGAAATGGAAAGTGGTCTCCTTTGAAGAGTGTCATAACCATGAATTAACCCCTGCAAAATTTGTGCATTTCATTCCTCCTTACCGTGTGATGAATGATGTAGATAAAGCTCAAGTCGATAAGTTACGTTCACATGGTGTTAGAACATGCTACATAATAGGATACATGGTGCAGAAGGGAGGATATGGTGGTGTTGGGTTTCCTAAAAAGGATTTATACAGCTATATTGACCAGCATAAGCGTGTTGAGATTAAAGATGGGGATGCAAATGTTGCCTTGAGTTATCTACAAGGTAAGGCGGACAATGACAGCATGTTATTTTCCAAGTACACATGTACAACAGATGGAACACTTGAGCATCTATTTTGGGCAGATGGACAAAGCAGAGTTGATTATCAGTGTTTTTGTGATGTACTTGCTATTGATGCCACATACAAGAAGAACAAGTATAACAAGCTGTTGGTAATTTTCTCTGGCTGTAATCACCATTCACAAGCCATTATCTTTGGTTGTGCTTTGTTGTTGGATGAAACAATTGAGACATATAAGTGGGTGTTAGAATCATTTTTGGAAGTGATGTGCTTTAAACACCCTAAAGTGGTAGTGACTGCTGGTGATGGTGCTATAAGAGAGGCTATCAAACATGTGTTTCCACATGCATCACACAGACTTTGTGCATGGAACTTACACAGAAGTGCTTGTGATATTGTCAAGAATGATCCATTTCTGGAGGACTTCAAGAGGGCAATGTATTCCATTTTTACAATTGATGAATTTGAAGACTATTGGAAAAATATGGTTGAGAAACATGGTCTTATAGGAAATGAATGGGTTTCTAAAGCATATGAGAATAGGTCAATGTGGGCGCATGCATATATGCGGGATGACTTATTTGGTCTTGTTAGAACTACGTCTCAGTGCGAAGCAATTAATTCATTGATAAATGTTTGTGTTAGGCAAAAAGATAGCATTCTTGACTTCATTCGTAATTTTGAGCAAGTTGTGAGAGAGTACAGAAACAATGAGCTCACAGCCGATTACAAATCTCTGTTTTCTGAACATGTGATGACTACTACTCTTTTGAAGATTGAGCGTGAGGCTTCAAAAAGTTTCACGTTTGAGATTTTCAGTGAAGTAAAAAGTGAGATTGAAAAGTGTGGTGCTTTAAATGTGATTGTTCGAATGGAAGATGGAATTAAGTTGAGGTTCAAGATGAACAAATATGGCGAACCAGGGAGAGAAATCAACGTTTTTTATGATAGAGAGAACTCTACATTTTTATGTGATTGTCGTCTATTTCAATCTCGTGGTATTCCATGTTGTCATATCTTTTGTGCCATGAGAAATGAACATGTTGAGTCCATTCCTAGCAGCTTGATTTGCAAACGCTGGACAATGACCGCTAAGAGTGACTTTATTTCCTCTGCTTTATCAGAGGAAGTAGATTCTGATATCGCGGAGGAGGCCCGTTATGTTGCATTAGCAGCTGCTTCTAATAGTGTTTGCCGCATAGCATCAAAAAGTATTTACCATTTCAATGAGGTCAGAAATGAAATCCTTAGGCTGGCTGATAAGTTTGAGAAGCAAGGGAATCCATGTGGCACACTGAGTTCATCTGTAAATGATGTATGTGATCCAACACTGGCCAAGACAAAAGGTGCTCCAAGTAAGAAAAAGCATGTGTTGAAAAAGAGACGATGTTCACATTGTAATAGCAATGGACACATTATCAGGACATGTCCTACACTCCTTGGCATGCATGTTCGACATACTACGAATACTACACCATCACCTTCAAGTACTGATGGTGATAGAAGAGAAGTAGATCCTGTAAGTTCTTATAGTTATCTATGAAATGTTAGTTTGTGGTAATTTGTCAAAGTGTTACAGTGTGACTTGTTATTAGGGTCTGTGATGCAGGACAAAGCAGACACTCCATTTGACGAATATAATGTCCAAGACAGACAGCTAAAGAATCAGCATAGAAACTACAATGCTAATGTAAGGTCAAATTATATTTTTGTGTTAATATATATTTGCTTGGTTTGAAATTCTTTTCTTCCTAATATTGCAGAAGGTGGAGGTGAAAGCAAATGGTTCAGGTAAAATGAAGGATGTTGTGATATATTTATTTGTTTTTAGGAGATATTTTTCATTATCTAGTTAGGTTGTTATCTTTTGTTATCTTATTAGGAGATTGGGTTCTTATCTAGTTGTCTTCTATATAATGTAACCTCTTTGGAGTTTTAATTTAAGAAATAAAAATATATTTCTCCATATTTCAACTTGGTATCAGAGCTCTCGATCTTGAGGGCTCTGCTTCCGCATCTAAACCCTAGCCGTTTTTCACTACGGCATAGTTCTGAGTTTTCTTTTTCCTTCACTGCTGCATATTTCTTGGAAAATACCACAGTGCCACGTCCACCGTCGCTTTTCCGGCCGCCACCGCGTACCACCACCACCTCCACCGTGCTCGCCCTGCCCAGATCGGTCAGTTCCCGAAGCCGCGTCGCCAGACCGCCCAGCACGCGCCCCCACGCGCCGCCTCCGCCTCGGCGAGTGAGATCCATGATAATTAAAATCGCAAGTGTACGATTTACTATCGCGTAATATAAAAAGATCGAACCCAAGGGATAGGTGTTCTTATTAATATAAAGTTTAGTACTTAAACAGAAAAATTAAAAAGGTGTATTTGTTGAAAGTTTGTTCAAGGTAGCACATGGAAAAGCAATAAAATAAAAGAGAATAAGATGATAGAAAATAAGCTTCTTGGGTTGGTTTACATAGTCTATATAATATGCTAGTAAGTTCCTACTTAATTTCTAAAATTATAAATCTAATTCATGATGCTATAGCCTAATTATCTACAAGTTAATTCCTTACACATTGTAGAACTTTCTTTCTAATTACTAAATTCAATTCCTTGCAACTTAGTTAACTAGAGAAGAAGATGAAGAAGAAATTCAGGCCAACATAAAGTCACGTCCTTCCTAATTCCTTAGCGAAGTATACTTATAACCTTTTTTAAATCCTAGGTCCCTTACTACTTACCAATTTCCATTCGTATAAGTAATAAGCAAGAAATCTTTTGTACACAAGATGAATGAAGAACAAGGAAATAAAACATGAAATATAAATAATATTCAGAAAGGTAAAAACAAACTAAGACATAAACATAAACTACTACAACCCAAGAAACTTAAAGAGGAATTAGCCAAGCATGGCTAAAGGAGTCATTGAATCACCCTGGATAGGAGCTCAAATATGGCTTCCCACAAGTCCTAGGAACAATGCTCAAGAGAGAGAAAGAGAGAATACTTGTTGTATTCTAAGAAGGTGTGTCTTTTACAAAGGATGAGCACTCCTATTTATAGCAAATATTTCAACGGTGGAGGAGTTGATGGCCATTATGGCCTTCATTGGCCACCAATTAACTTTTGAAAACTCCTTCCCACTACCATCAATTCTCCACTCATCCTTTAATCCTTATTTTCCATGTGCTAAATTGGAGAGAGTTGCTTCATATTCTTCTTTTCCACTTTAAGTCCTCTCTTTGTTAGCACTTCAATTCTGGCCCTTTAATTCTCTCAATCTTCACTTTTAGTCCTCCACTCTTGAACTTTCACATTTTGGTCCCTGATTTCCTGAAACTTTACAAATCGGTCCCTGGACAAAAATGATAACTAAACCAGCTTTTCCTAAAAATATAAAAAAACTATAAAAATTCCTAACAATATAAAATAAAGGTAGAAAAACAAATAATATCTAATCTACATGCAAAATGCAAAATAAATAGAAAATCTACATAAAAATAATAAAAATCCTATATGTTACTCAAAAATAATAAAATAAAAAGACTAAAAACTACCTAAAAACATCATATAATATCCACTCATCACACCACTATACCCAACGACAGCTTGTCCTCAAGCGACAAAACTTAAAGAAAAACTCGTCCCTGAGTTTTGAGAAAGTTTTATCTGATTACAACTTGAAGCACAAAAATCTTTCAAAGAAAGCTTAGCAGATTAAGGAAGGCATGCATGTTTTATAGACAAAGAATCAAGAAAGTTAGGCTTGGCTTTTAACATGTTTGAGTTCATCAAATAAGCTCACAAAATGATATTCTCCATGAAAACAAGAAAGCTCAATGATCCTGCCTATAATTCAAATCAAAACTGAAGTAAAGCAACCAAGTGATGTTGAAGAGATTTTCAAGGTTGTAACTTGGCCAAAGGGTTGAACAATTTAAGGTATGGATTTCAAGAAATTGGCAACTCTAGTGGCTGACTCAGAAATTTGTTGTTAAGTGATTCTTCTTGACTAAGAGCTTCAACAATTACAAGTAAGGGTCCTCTCAATTTTTTTTTTCTTTTTTTTTTCTCTTTTTTTTTTGAACAAAGTAGTGGAATGTATGGGATGAATGACTTGAATTTTACTCCCCTCATACTCTTTCTCACCCCACCACTTCATTACTATTATTTTTTTCTTTTTTTCTAAGGCACATACCTTATTTTTTCCAATTTTTTCCTTCATTTTTTTTTAGAGAGAAACCCACAACGTAGCTCTAACGATTTCAGCACATGAATCACAATAACAACTTTAAGAATTATCACACAAAGTAGGCTCCAAAGAATGACTCTTTTAAGGCTCAAAAGGGCTACTAGTGGATATAAAATTTCAAGCAAAAATCTGAGTTTTCAAAAATGCCTATAATCTCTTCTCAATTCACAAAGTATACAAAACTCCAATCAACATGCAACACAAGGCAGAAAAATTTTACAATCATGCATTCAGAGTCCTCAGCTCTCAGAAAAAGAAGGGTAAGTGGTACCCTTTTTAGAACTCAGAAAAAAAAACTTTTGCCAACAACCCAACAATCAAGATGTCAATAATCCTTTCTACAGCATGCAATCCTAACTGCTTAAAAACATAGAACTTTTCACAAAGCAGTTCAATCAGATAAAGCATTTCACAACGCTATAGCAACATTCAGAATGGATAATATACTCAAGACTCATGCAAAAATAAAACAGAAAAACTAAACTAAAAATAAAAACTATAAAAATAAAAACAAAAACTAATAAGCTGGAATAGTAACAAATTTCCCACAAAGGTCCAAGGGAACCTCAATGTAAAAATCACTTTGAACACTCAAGTTCAAGAGGGTTCTTCCTCCTTTTGGTACCTATCCTGTAACATTGAACAAACAAAAGTCTCACAAGTAGAAACTTGCTTGACTTGTTAGTCCCAAAAACAGCACACATAAGATCATGGGTTGAAAAATTTATGTCCACCCTTTAAAAACAGAAATTCTTGAGTTCCCAAAAAAAATTAAAACCAGTTTAGAACCAAGGGAAAACTCATAGAACCTTAAAACTTCCAGAAAATGGTGAACACAAAATTTATTAAAAACTAAAAACAGCAAATAAAAACAAAAACAGCAAACTGCCCGAGCTCCAGCGCTTGAGCGTTGGGGATGCCAACGCTTGGGCGCTGGATTAAAATAAAAACTGGGCAATCAGAGGTGATAAGCAGGGGCCTAACGCTTGAGCGTTGGCCTCCAGCGCTGGAGCGCTGGCCTCTCCTGCAGCAAAAACATAGAATTTTTTCTTTTATTTATTTACAAGAGTTGTGCAGAAATTTAAATGACAAAAATTTAAACTATCCTAAGTTGGGTTGTCTCCCAACCAGCTCAATGTTTAGGTCCGAGATAGACCCTTCCACTAATTACTTTCAACCGGGGTCTTTTACAAAATTCATTAGACCCCGCAAATCATGCATATTTTGGCACAAGTACAACATCGTGCCCAATGAATTTTCAGCTAGCAAGGCAACATCAATCACATTACAAATGGAAGAGATAAGAAAAACTTCCCCTTCTTGGTCTTTGCCTTTTTGTTCTGAACCTATAACATAGGTTCTTTGAGGTTCTTCTTCCTCCACCTCCAATTTGTCTTTAAGGACAAATTCTACAATGAAGGTTGCTTTCACCTCCTCTTTTTGAACCACAAGTTCACTTTCATGAACAGGTGATTGTTGTTCATCCCTGGGATGCCTCCTTAGAATGCTTTGGATTTTCATTTGTAGCTCCTCCATAGCCTTACATTCTTGCTCAGGGATTGGCAAAAATCCGGATTTTCTCTTGCAATCTAAATCGGAGTAAAACTCGTCAATTAGAGTGCAGATATCCTGCTTCGTCTTCTCATATTCCTTTTCAACCTCAGCCCGGATTTTTGCCTCCCGTTGTTCGAATGTTTTAGCCATTGCTATACCTGACAATACTTAGCAAACAAAATTAGCAGCACCAGTTCATCACAATTTTTTCTTTTTTTTATATATATATATGAACAAAAAGTACTAAACAAAATAAAAATAAGAACTTAAAAAGAACCTATCCCCGGCAACGGCGCCAAAAACTTGATAATTAAAATCGCAAGTGTACGATTTACTATCGCGTAATATAAAAAGATCGAACCCAAGGGATAGGTGTTCTTATTAATATAAAGTTTAGTACTTAAACAGAAAAATTAAAAAGGTGTATTTGTTGAAAGTTTGTTCAAGGTAGCACATGGAAAAGCAATAAAATAAAAGAGAATAAGATGATAGAAAATAAGCTTCTTGGGTTGGTTTACATAGTCTATATAATATGCTAGTAAGTTCCTACTTAATTTCTAAAATTATAAATCTAATTCATGATGCTATAGCCTAATTATCTACAAGTTAATTCCTTACACATTGTAGAACTTTCTTTCTAATTACTAAATTCAATTCCTTGCAACTTAGTTAACTAGAGAAGAAGATGAAGAAGAAATTCAGGCCAACATAAAGTCACGTCCTTCCTAATTCCTTAGCGAAGTATACTTATAACCTTTTTTAAATCCTAGGTCCCTTACTACTTACCAATTTCCATTCGTATAAGTAATAAGCAAGAAATCTTTTGTACACAAGATGAATGAAGAACAAGGAAATAAAACATGAAATAGAAATAATATTCAGAAAGGTAAAAACAAACTAAGACATAAACATAAACTACTACAACCCAAGAAACTTAAAGAGGAATTAGCCAAGCATGGCTAAAGGAGTCATTGAATCACCCTGGATAGGAGCTCAAATATGGCTTCCCACAAGTCCTAGGAACAATGCTCAAGAGAGAGAAAGAGAGAATACTTGTTGTATTCTAAGAAGGTGTGTCTTTTACAAAGGATGAGCACTCCTATTTATAGCAAATATTTCAACGGTGGAGGAGTTGATGGCCATTATGGCCTTCATTGGCCACCAATTAACTTTTGAAAACTCCTTCCCACTACCATCAATTCTCCACTCATCCTTTAATCCTTATTTTCCATGTGCTAAATTGGAGAGAGTTGCTTCATATTCTTCTTTTCCACTTTAAGTCCTCTCTTTGTTAGCACTTCAATTCTGGCCCTTTAATTCTCTCAATCTTCACTTTTAGTCCTCCACTCTTGAACTTTCACATTTTGGTCCCTGATTTCCTGAAACTTTACAAATCGGTCCCTGGACAAAAATGATAACTAAACCAGCTTTTCCTAAAAATATAAAAAAACTATAAAAATTCCTAACAATATAAAATAAAGGTAGAAAAACAAATAATATCTAATCTACATGCAAAATGCAAAATAAATAGAAAATCTACATAAAAATAATAAAAATCCTATATGTTACTCAAAAATAATAAAATAAAAAGACTAAAAACTACCTAAAAACATCATATAATATCCACTCATCAATCCACGCGCAGCTTCGTCCCGCGCGCGTGAAGCTCACGCGCCGCCTTCCCAGCCTCCGTTCGTGTCCGCGCCGGCACAGAACGGGTCGCCAGCCTCTCCTCTTGCTGTTCCAAGCCTCCTTTTGTCCAGATCGGCCTCCGTTTGTTGCCGCTAGTGACGTTTGATTCTTCCTCCCTTTGTAGGAGCGTAAGAAGAGGCTCGTGTGTCCAGCTTTAGAGTATTTTCTGGGTGTTCGTGAAGCCCTTTGTTTTTCCGAACGTTTTCTACTCATACGTTCACCGTTGGTGCAGCTGTTTGCTCTCGTTTGAGCCTTTGTTTCTTACCGGCTGCTTGCTGCCCTTGCTTGGTTGCAGCCTTTGAAGCCATCTTTGTTGGCGTCCTTGTTGGTGAACCTTGGAATCTTTGTTACTTTTCCGACGTTGTTGCTTTCTCCTACTGTGGGAAGGTTTGTTTCTCTTCATGGACTCCTTGAGTAAGTCCTCTGACACTAGTTCTTTCGCCATGACTGGTATGAACTCTAGCTTTTTATCTTTGAATGCTTCTTGTACGGAAGATTTCTGGATTGTTGACTCTGGTGCAACTGATCACATGACCCCTCATATGTCATATCTCTCAAATTATTCGCCTATGCCTGGTAAACGTCATATTACTGTTGCAAATGGAATTCGAGAACCGATTGCCGGTTATGGTAACCTCCACCTTAGCCCATCTCTTTACCTGAGTCATGTACTTCATGTTCCAAATATTTCTCACAGTCTTTTGTCCATCCACAAACTCACTACCGAGTTGCACTGTGCTCTAAGTTTTTTCGATAACGGTTGTGTTTTTCAGGATATTGCCACGGGGAAGACGATTGGAGTTGCTTTTGAACAGGGCGGGTTATATTATATGCCGCATAAAATAAGCAAGTGTCATTAGACAAGTTCAGACTCTTGGAATTCTTCACAAATATGGCTCCAACACAGGCGTCTTGGGCATCCTCCTTTTCGTATGCTTAAGTCTTTATTCCCTCACTTATTTAACAAAGTGTCTGTTGAGTCGTTTCACTGTGATGTGTGTCAGTATGCCAAATCTCATCGAGCAACTTATTCCCCGAGTGATACTAGGAGTGTTGAACCTTTTGATCTTGTTAACTCTGATGTGTGGGGACCTTCGTCAGTTTCTAGTATTTCTGGTAAAAAATGGTTTGTTACTTTTATTGATGATTGTACTCGGGTTACATGGGTTTTTCTTATGAAAGACAAGTCTGAGGTGTTTCAATTGTTTGTTAACTTTTTCCACATGGTTAGAACACAATTTGGGAAACCTATTAAGAGGTTACGGTCAGACAATGGGAAAGAGTATGTCAATCAGAATCTTTACAATTTTCTAAAAAATAATGGTGTTGTTCATGAGTTGACTTGTGTTGACACCCCACAACAAAATGGTGTTGCTGAAAGGAAAAATCGTCATCTTCTTGAAGTCACTCGAGCATTACGCTTTCAAATGAATGTCCCTAAGTTTTATTGGGGGGACGCTGTCTTAACCTCTGCTTATTTAATCAATAGGTTACCTTCTAGGGTTTTATCTGGCGTTAGTCCCGTGCAGGTTATGACTAGTTTCTTTCCGTCAGTTCCCATGATGTCGAGTCTCAAAGGTCGTGTTTTTGGTTGTTCTGCCTTTGTGCATGTTCATGGTCCTCATCGGGGCAAGTTAGATCCTCGGGCTATTAAATGTATCTTCATCGGATATGCTTCAGATAAGAAGGGATATAAATGTTATCATCCTCCTAGTCGTCGTGTCTACAAATCCATGGATGTTACCTTTCAGGAAACAGAGCCTTTTTATCCTAGTTCTCAGCTTCAGGGGGAGAATAGTCAGGAATCTGAGTCTCTAGATTTGTCTGTTATTCCTCTAACACGGGAGCCCTTGATGCCTTCCTCGATTCCTACCACCACTGAGGAAAATGATCCAGAGCCAATGCCGCCGGTCCAGAATGACGATGATGACAATGATCCTGAACCAATACAGGTACAAAATAATGATGGTGATGACAATGATCCTGAACCCGTCCAGAATAATGATGGTGTTGACAGATATAGGATAACATACAAGCGGAAAGTTAAACCCGTCCTGTTCCAACAACAAGTTCAATCGTCTGAACCCGAGGTAAGTGTTCGTAACATTGAGCCTAATAATTCTTCTGAGCCTAACCTTGATGAGCTACCTATTGCCTTGAGAAAAGGAAAACGATCATGTACCAAGTATCCTATATCCCAGTTTGTGTCTACTAAAAATCTGTCTTTGGAGCATCAGAGTTTTATATCAGCTATTGACTCTATTAGAGTCCCTGCATCACTACAAGAAGCATTAACAGATAAGAACTGAATTCAAGCCATGAATGAAGAGATGCATGCGCTAGAGAAGAATGAGACTTGGGAGATTGTTGAGAAGCCAAGTGACAAGAGGACTGTAGGTTGCAGGTGGATATATACAGTGAAGTATCGAACTGATGGCACACTTGACAGGTATAAGGCAAGACTAGTTGCAAAGGGATACACCCAGACTTATGGAATTGACTATGAGGAGACGTTTGCTCCGGTTGCAAAAATGAACACTGTAAGGATCATTCTTTCCTTAGCAGCTCACTTTGATTGGGAGTTGCAACAGTTTGATGTTAAAAATGCATTCTTGCATGGAGATTTGGAGGAAGAAGTGTATATGGAAATTCCGCCGGGCTATGATCCTACTTCAGGAAGAAATAAAGTGTGCAGATTGAAGAAGGCCCTATATGGGCTCAAACAGTCTCCCCGAGCTTGGTTTGGGAGGTTTACTCAAGCTATGGTTTCCCTTGGTTATAAACAGAGCCAAGGAGATCATACGTTTTTCATAAAACATACTCAAAATGGCAAACTCACTATTCTGTTAGTCTATGTAGACGATATGATCATTGCAGGTAATGATGATCTTGAGAAGCAGAACTTGAGAAAGGAGTTAGCAACTCAGTTTGAAATGAAGGACCTTGGAAAGCTGAAATATTTCCTAGGTATGGAGGTGGCATACTCAAAACAAGGCATTTTCATCTCTCAGAGAAAGTACGTCCTTGATCTTCTCAAAGAGACTGGCAAACTGGGTTGTAAGCCCACTGGAGCCCCTATAGAGCAGAATCACAAGATTGGGAGTAATGAGGAGGACCCAAGGGTTGATAAGGCTCAATACCAGAGACTTGTGGGGAAGCTCATTTATTTATCTCACACTAGGCCTGATATAGCTTATTCAGTTAGTGTTGTCAGTCAGTTCATGCATGACCCACGAGAGAGGCACTTACAAGCTGTGAATAGAATCTTGCAGTATTTGAAGGCAAGTCCAGGAAGAGGTCTATTGTTCAAGAAAAATGAGCAGTTATCTATGGAAATTTATACTGATGCAGATTATGCAGGATCAATGGATGACAGGAGGTCCACTACAGGATACTGTATGTTCTTGGGTGGAAATTTAGTGACATGGAGGAGCAAGAAGCAAAATGTCGTTGCCAGGTCAAGTGCAGAGGCAGAATTCAGAGCCATGGCTCAAGGAGCCTGTGAGTTATTGTGGATGAAGATCATACTAGATGACTTGAAGATAAAGCGTGAAGCTCCCATGAGACTTTTATGTGATAATAAGTCTGCCATTAGTATTGCTCACAATCCAGTCCAACATGATAGAACAAAACACATAGAGATAGACCGGCACTTCATCAAAGAAAAGTTAGACAGTGGTCTTATTTCTACACAGTATGTCCCCTCAGTACTACAATTGGCTGATGTGCTCACCAAAGGACTTCCTTTGGAACGATTTCGAGATCTTACTTGCAAGCTGGGAATGATAGACATCCATTCACCAGCTTGAGGGGGAGTGTTGTGATATATTGAATATTTGTTTTTAGGAGATATTTTTCATTATCTAGTTAGGTTGTTATCTTTTGTTATCTTATTAGGAGATTGGGTTCTTATCTAGTTGTCTTCTATATAATGTAACCTCTTTGGAGTTTTAATTTAAGAAATAAAAATATATTTCTCCATATTTCAACTAAGGAAAAGGAAGTAAATGGCTTGAGACATGACTCAGTCAAGGACTCAGTAAGTAGATGAAGTTTTTAGTGTTGTGTTCTATTGGATGATTAATTAGTACTTTCTGTTTGACTATTGCTTGATATATGAAATGCAGCCCATTACTTCTTCAAGTAAAGGCAATCCCGTGATTCCCAAAGTAGTGCCTATATTACCCCGGCAACAGAACTTACAATTTGGTTACGGCACATCAAGCCATGGGATGTCTATGTTTCCCTACGGGGTATTTCCTGTATACCCCAATTTTCCCCAATTTCCATTTCATCCTCAAATTTCTCAGGTGTGAGATTATCTACTTTAACTTCAATTTAATATCAACGGTTTTTATGCATGTCTTATTGAGTAATGAAATAAAATAATTGTTGGGACAGTATGTAAGTGGAATGCAGAATGTTCGTGGAACTAGTTCATTTGATGATTTGTCTCAACAAGTTTCTAAAAGTGGAGCTGGAACAGGTTATGGGAATGGCTAATCTCAATATTTTTGTGTTTGATATTGGTGCATAAAGCACAATTTTAAATAAAGTTGGTTGATGGACTATAGGTGGCAAGCCTAACCGGCCTTAGTGATCGCTGGGGAAGCTTTGTGTGGCTGCGAAGAGCTCTGGATATAGCGGTATGCATGTAACAATTTTTTATTAGTAAATTGATTAATTCCAAACTTTTACTTGCCGATGCAAGAAAGATCAAAGGATTAAGACTTATATTACTAATTAGTTTCCCTGGTTCACAGTAAATTCTCAATGGCTCTGCTTCTGATAGATTGGGTAGAATGGGCTCCAAGTAGACTTATACTACAGTTCAATAAAGAAATGTAGCATCACATCATGATTTTGATGGTTGTCCTAATTTCAGCTGACAATTTTGAGAATGATGTTCACTGGTATGAGTGACGAAGTTGAGCTTGATATGGACTGGAATTTAATTCATTTAGCATATGCTGTTTTCTTATAACTGTTGGTACTGGATCCCGTAACTGTTGTTATGTGAATTGTACTGCGAAGTCAGATATCCATCTCAACCTTCTACTTCTGAAGCTGGGAGTTAGGAGCATTCCCTGGTTGGATGCGTGAGATGTAATCTCTTCATCATCTAAAGATTTCTCACCAACCTGAGATGTTTGCATTTAGTATGCAGCAGATGTTTTCTTGGTTTTTCTACAAACTGGTTTTGAGCGTGGATTCATTAATCTTGGGTTTTGCCACTGCACATTTGTTTCATGATTTTAAGCTGTACTCTTGAGGACATAAATCAGGTGATGCCGTGATATGACACACTTAATGGTACTTCATATTGTTCCCCCCTGCATTTTGTTTCATGATTTTCCCCCTACTTCATGTTTATCTTTATGTTAAATCATCTTTAATATTGCTGACATTCATCTATTGTTACAAGCATTCGAGTCGGTGGTCTTGTTTGACATTGACTGGAATCAACTGGCAATGAAATTTGTACATGATTTTTTTATGTAAATAATTTGCTTTACTGGTGACTATTTCTGATCTTTGTTAGTTGGTATGTTTTCAGGTTTGTCTGCAAGTCCAGGCAAGGGTTCAAATCCAAATTAGACTTTCTCTGGCAAATCCAGTGCTGCTGTAGGAATCAGTTACGTTGGTATTGATTTAGACTTTCTTTATTACCTCACTCCTTTTGCAGCAATGACTCATAAGCATGTCTTTCTGATAGTACCAGAATTATTATGCAGATGAAAGAATCACCAAGAAAACCAAGATTGTACTGAATTGCGAAATTTACTTATAGAATGTAGTTGAAATTCAAATGTTACAGAATAGATTTTTAGGAAGAAAAGAACCTCAGGTTACCAAGAAACCTGATCTGATCACCCAATAGATCAGCCCCAATTCTTACTTCCCAAAAAACTCACTTCTAACTCAAAGATACAATTATTTATAGTAACTGACTCTAACAAAATGGTACAGCTAATGCCAGCTAATTAAAACTGACTATGACTAGGCTTAACTAACTATAACAGAATTAGTTAAGTCTCTATTACAATCAAAGGTTGACTCTAGTCAGACCTTCTATAATTCTTTCTAACATATACTTTCTTAATAACTGGCCTTTCAACCCTATCACTACCCCCCCCCTAAAAGATGGACCTTGTCCTCAAGGGGAAAGGTAGGGAACCTGTCTTGGATCCGTGCCGCAGATTCCCAAGTATTCTCACAAGCTGGTAGGTCCTGCCATTGAATCAGAACCTCCAAATTACCCTGAGCATCTTCCCTGGTGTCCACCACCCCTGCTGGCAGCACTTCCAACTCCAGCTCTTCATTAAGCATCGGAGGTAAAGGCTGAGGAATCTGAGATGGTTTAAGGGCCTTCTTGAGTAAGGAAACATGAAAGACAGGATGGATTTTGGAGTGGTCAGGCAAGGCTAATTTGTAAGCCACAGAACCTACCTTACCAAGAATCTGGTAAGGGCCATAGAACCTAGGAGCCAACTTAGCACAAGGGCGTACTGCCAAGGATTTCAGCTTATAAGGCTGAAGCTTCAAATAAACCCAATCGCCTTCTGCAAATTCAATTTCCCTCCTATGTTTATCAGCCTGAACCTTCATCCTTTTTTTGAGCCTTGAGTAAGTTATGCTTGAGCTCCTCGAGTATGGTGTCCCGCTTATGCAGTAACTGATTTACTCCCTCCACTCGAGAAGGGATAGAACTAGCTTTGAGCAAGAGAGGGGGATCCCGTCCATATAAAGCACGGAATGGAGTCATCCCCGCTGAACCATTATAGCTAGAATTGAACCAGAACTCAGCCCATGACAGCCAATCAATCCAGTTCTTAGGTTTGGGTCCAACGAAGCAGCGCAAATAGGTCTCCAAGCATCGATTAACCACCTCAGTTTGGCCATCCGATTGAGGGTGATAAGAGGTACTGAATTTTAACTTAGTGCCTGCCATTTTGAACAACTCTTTCCAAAACTGACTCAAAAATAAAGGATCCCTGTCAGAAACTATGGTTGCTGGAAACCCATGTAATTTGACCACTTCTTTGATGAAAACAGTGGCAACATCCTGAGCAGAGTACGGGTGTCCCAAGGCAAAAAAGTGAGCATACTTGGAAAGCCTATCGACCACTACGAAAATTGTATCCTTACCCCGGACACGAGGAAGTCCTCCAATGAAATCCATGGAAACATCTGTCCAAACTTGGGTGGGAATGGGTAAAGGCTGTAATAATCCAGCAGGAGCCAAAGTAGAATACTTGTTTTGTTGACAAATATCACAAGCCTCCACGAAACGCTTAATGTCAGCCTTCATGCCCTCCCAATACAGAAAACTGGCTATACGCATATAAGTCCGGAAATAGCCAGAATGACCACCCGTAGGTGTGTCGTGGCACTCAGAAATAATGAGAGGAATGCGGTTAGAAGACTTGGAAAGCACCAGGCGACCCTTATAGTGCAAAACTCCTTTCTTGAATTCAAAACCAGGATGGGAAGTGGGAGAAATTAACAAGTCTTGAATTACTTTATTCCATTTCAAATCCTGTTGAACTTCTCGTGTCCAAGCATCCGAATCAGCTTCAGATACTATAGAAATGGCAGAAAACATCTCCTTCCTGGATAAAGCATCAGCCACGGAATTGTCAGACCCTGGTTTATATTGAATCTCAAAATCTAAGCCCATCAACTTGACTGCCCACTTGAATTGGTCGTCACTGAAAAGCCGCTGTTCAGTCAGGAACTTGAGGCTCTTCTGGTCAGTCCTGATAACGAAATGCCTACCCAAAAGATAGTGCTTCCACTTCTGAACGGCTTGTACCAAAGCCATCAACTCCCTCTCATAAACTGATTTTTGTTGCCCTCTAGCCGATAAACCTGTACTCCAGAAAGCTAAAGGCCTGCCCTCCTGCATTAAAACAGCTCCAAGACCCTTGCTGGAAGCATCAGTCTCAATAACGAACACCTTGGAGAAATCAGGTACAGCCAACAATGGCAAGTCAGTCACTGCAGTTTTCAAATTCTCAAAGGAAATTTGAGCAGTGGCATCCCAAAGAAAGCTATCCTTCTTAAGTAAATCCGTTAAAGGTTTAGCAATCTTACCATAGTCTTTCACAAAACGCCTATAGTATCCGGTAAGGCCAAGAAACCCTCTCAAACTCTTTAAATCTTTGGGAATAGGCCATGAAACCATAGTTTCAACTTTACGTTCATCAGCAGCCACGCCTCCCCCAGAAATGATGTGGCCTAAATACTCCAAACTAAGCTGACCAAAGTTACATTTTTTCCGGTTAACTGTCAAATCATTGTCTGCCAGTAGTTGTAACACCAATTTCAAATGCGTAACATGAGCCTCCAAGTCTGGACTGTAAACCAAAATATCATCAAAGAAAACCAAAGAAAACCTCCTCAAATAAGGTTTAAGCACTTCATTCATTAGGGCCTGAAAAGTGGAAGGAGCATTAGTAAGACCGAATGGCATTACAAGGAACTCATAATGCCCTTCATGAGTCCGAAAAGCTGTTTTCTCAATATCCGCCTCCTTCATCCGGATCTGGTGATAACCAGATTTTAAATCCAGCTTAGAAAACACCTTAGCCCCTCCTAACTCATCCAACAGTTCCTCAATAACCGGTATAGGAAATTTGTTAGGAATAGTAATCTTGTTTAAGGCTCTATAATCCACACAAAACCTCCAGCCCCCATCCTTCTTTTTAACTAAAATGACTGGGCTAGAATATGGACTAATGCTGGGTCTGATGATTCCAGCCTCTAGCATGTCAGCCACTAACTTTTCAATCTCAGATTTTTGATAGTGAGGGCATTTGTACGGTCTCAAATTGGGTATTTGAGCTCCCTCTTTGAGATGGATGGCATGATCATGTCTCCGCTGAGGTGGGAGACCTTGAGGGTCAGCAAATACCCTACCAAATTCCTGTAGCAACTGCTGGACAGAATCTGGAATATTGGTCTGGAATTTGGGGGTATCATCACATTGGAGCAGCAATCCCTCTCCTTCCGATAATAGTACTTGCATGAAAGCTCCATAGGATAGTTCAGTTCTGATCAAGGCTGGATCTCCTGTGATAGTACACAACTTATCCCCCCGCCTCACGATTAATTCCAGCTTCCCAAAATCTGCCTGGACTTTCCCAAGGCTGGCCAACCAGTCCATACCAAGGACAATGTCAACACCTCTCAATGCAAACAAGTAGAAATCTTGGACCACTTCTAAACCTTGCAAAAATAGCTGTAATTGTGAACACTTTCCCCTGCACTTAATCTTGTGCCCATCTCCAACCTCTACAAAATATGGTTTAGTGTCCTCCACTTGCAACTGTAGAGCAGTAACCAGCTGTTGAGAAACGAAGTTGTGAGAAGCGCCACAATCAATCAGCACAACCACTGGGTGTTCCCTCACTAACCCACCAACCTTCCATGACTTCTTGGAAGTAAACCCGGTCATAGAACATAAGGATAATTGCAGAGAACAATATTCTACAATTTCTTGCTGGATTGGTTCAACGCCGTCTTCCTCCTCCTCCTCCTCCTCCAAGAGGATCATCCGCAAATGTTTATTTTTGCACCTATGTTCTTTCGTAAAGGGTTCATCACATCGAAAGCACAACCCCTTTTCCCTTTTCTCCCTCATTTCTGCACCAGTAAGGTGTTTGAATTCTCCTCCTCTGTTCCCAGAATTCTCCCCTGTTTGCCAGTTCCTAGAACCCCCCGCTGTACTGCCTACTGATGGGTTCTCACTCTTTTTCTCCATCAATAGTGGGGAATCAAGAATGAAGGGTTTACTGTAAGAATTTCTGCTGACTGTGCCTTGGGGTCTAGAAAAATTACTACCCATTCTCTTATTCATAACGAAAAGTTTCTGCTCAATCAAGAAAGATTTCTGAATTAATTCAGTTAAAGTTTTCAATTCAAACAGCCGAACCTCAACCTTGATCTCATCCTTGAGCCCATTCAAGAAGATGCTGCGCACATATTCTTGATCAATCGCAGTTAGAGCTCCGGAATATTTCTCGAATTCGCCCACATATTCCTCCACTGTTCCTGTTTGGCGTAGAGAAAGAAGTAATTCGAAGGGATTCTGGACCATCGTTGGTTGGAAACGCCGAATAACAGCAATCTTGAAACTTTCCCAGGTTGGATTAGGAGTGCACTTCGTCCACCATTGATACCAACTCAGGGCGCGGCCCTCAATAGCTACCATTGTAGCATGCATACGTTCCTCCTCAGGAACTCCCCGTAGTAAGAAGTATCGTTCTAACTTCTGAGTCCATCCATACGCATCAGCACCGGAAAAAATGGGGATTTCCAAGGTACGCCACTGTTCCCGGCTTTGGTGCTTCGTATGTTGTTTGTGATAATCCTCATTGTCACTTCCTTCATCACGGAAATGATCTGAACGTCGTGAACCCACCCTGGCCTGAATCGTCGCCCACCGCTCCTCCGAAGCTTGTAACTGCTGGCGCACCAACCGCGCATCCTCCTCTGCCTGAAGGGTGCGATCCTCCATGTGTTTAGCTCGTGTTTCAAATAGCTCCATTCTTGCGCGCAACTCCTCATTCTCATGGCGCCACTCCTCCTGGTGCGGAAGCCGGCTATCCCCGCTCTTCGACATGCTTCGCGTCCCAACCATGCACCTCCCAAACGCTGGGTTGCAGTACCACAGGGCACCAAGAATCGGTGCTTTGATACCAAATTGATAGTACCAGAATTATTATGCAGATGAAAGAATCACCAAGAAAACCAAGATTGTACTGAATTGCGAAATTTACTTATAGAATGTAGTTGAAATTCACATGTTACAGAATAGATTTTTAGGAAGAAAAGAACCTCAGGTTACCAAGAAACCTGATCTGATCACCCAATAGATCAGCCCCAATTCTTACTTCCCAAAAAACTCACTTCTAACTCAAAGATACAATTATTTATAGTAACTGACTCTAACAAAATGGTACAGCTAATGCCAGCTAATTAAAACTGACTATGACTAGGCTTAACTAACTATAACAGAATTAGTTAAGTCTCTATTACAATCAAAGGTTGACTCTAGTCAGACCTTCTATAATTCTTTCTAACATATACTTTCTTAATAACTGGCCTTTCAACCCTATCACTTTCTCTTATTCCATTCTTTCTATCTTTCTACATAAAATTGACAGCTTTGTAGCCACTGAAGATCACTGTACCATTGCCCACGACATCAACTAACCAAGTGTAGTCAGTGCCCTTTCTATCTCCTGATCTACAACCATAACATCATAGACCACTATAGTGATCTACTGAAAAAATTATTGCAACCGACTCAACTTATAAACCAATTTTAGACCTCTTTATAATAATGCCTCCACCAACTGTTGAGCCAGCCAAGACCATCGTCTTCCCCTCAAGACTTGGCATGATTCCACCTGATTCATAAAGCTCATTCATGTACGAACTAAATGTCATCCTAGCTCATTCGTATACATGATCCATCAAGGTAACTATTTTTGCAGCTTCTCCATCAGTAAAGGTCAGTAGCATTTCAACTTTTGTCTTTCAGTGCTTGCAGAGGATGGATGAAATGAAATCCAAGGAAGAATAGAAAGTTCATCTGCATAGGATAGCGAAGCTGAATTATTTTGTAATCTCATTGCTAATACAATGATTTACCTTGTTTCTAGGCTTAACTATTAGTGGATCATAGAGCCAATAACTGGTCCAAAAATGCTGGAAGGCTCGAAGGTCGTAGTTTGGTAAGCAGTAATGTATGATAAGCCTTGGAGAGGCTAAGACTACTCCTATTGGTGCCAAACCGAGTAAGCTTCAAGTTCCCTTTTATCTTTACTTCAAGTTATGTTTCTCTGGACTTATCAAATTATATTGTCGACTTTATACAGCAGTTCAGTTCAGTTCAGTTTATTTTACTGCTGCATTTTCCTTTTTGTTTTCCTTCAAGATCTATTCCTCTGATTGTGTATTTGTTCTTTTGTCTGCTAGACTTCATTAGTGTCTCTTCAATCAATCCTTGCTGCAATAAACTATTGAGTTGTTTTCCAAGGTGCAAATGAGTTGCCTCATCTTATCGATTATTCTTCATACTGGATGTTGGTGATTATTACAATTTAATTATCCTTTATGTCATGTTGACAATATAGCTCAATTATCCCATCACGGTGTGCTTTTTCTTCCCCTTGGATATACCTTCGGAAGTGACATGTTTGAAATGGATGTGGTGAAAAGAGGCCCCGCGTATGGTGCCGGAACTTTTGCAGGAGATGGGTCTCATCAACCTACAGAGCTAGAACTGCAGCAGGCCTTTTACCAGGGTAAATATATTTGCTGAAATAGCAAGAAGATTGAAAAACTCCACATTCTGAATGACAAATACCCAACAAGATAATATGAAATGCTATATTGTCAAGAGCTTTGATTGTACGGGCTCAAGGATTGCTTTCAATGAGTACCGGGCTGCAATTTGCCTCATTCAGAATCTTTAAATTATTCCGGTTTTAATTTTTGATAAATTAAGTGATAAATTCTTAACAAGTATCTTACACTTGCTATTGATTCTGATGTGAATAGCTTCTGAAATTTTAAATTAATTATTGATGAAAACAGAAGCTGATTGAAATATCTTTAAGGATAATAATAAGGAAAATAATTTGTAGACATACGTATAGTGCAGACATCCATCAAACGCTCATAGTGAGAAAAGAAAAGAAAAGAAAAGAAGGAATTTATTGATGTGAGATAGAGATCCGAAGTTTACTTCTTGTTTTTGGAAAGCTTAGCAGGATGCTCTGGATTCAAAGTTGAGTTTGAGCTCTGCTTATCATCCACAGACTGATGGACAAACAGAGAGAACTATTTAGTCCTTGGAAGATCTCCTTAGAGCTTGTGTGCTTGATAACCAAGGGAGTTGGGATGAGTTATTGCCATTGATCGAGTTCACTTACAACAATAGTTTTCATTGCAAGTATTGGGATGGCACCATATGAGGCGTTGTATGGGAGAAGATGTTGGACACCGTTGTGTTGGTTTCAAGATGGAGAACACCTGTTAGTTGGACCTGAGTTAGTTCAACAAACAACGGACAAAGTGAAAATGATCAAGGAAAAGATGAAGATATCTCAGAGCAGACAAAAGAGCTATGCAGATAACAGACGAAGACCATTGGAGTTCTCGTCTGGTGACCATGTATTTCTTCGTGTGTCACCCACTACTGGAGTTGGGAGGGCAATTAAGTCCAAGAAGTTGACACCAAAATTTATGGGTCCTTATCAGATTATTGAGAGAGTTAGACCAGTGGCTTATCGAATTGCATTACCACCTTTCTTGTCTAAGATTCATGATGTTGTACATGTGTCTCAGTTGCGAAAATACGTTCTGGATCATTCTCATGTTATTACTCAGGATGATATCCAGTTGAAGGAGAATTTGACGTTCGAGGTTTCCCCTATGAGTATTATTGATCGTAGAGTTAAGCAGCTGAAGTACAAATAGATCTCGCTTGTGAAGGTAGTTTGGAATCAGGCAACTGGTGATACTACGTGGGAATTGGAAGAAAAGATGAGGGAGCAATACCCTGCTTTGTTTTCTTAGCTGTAGTTTCGTGCGCGAAACTCTTTTAAGAGGGGTAGTACTGTAAGACCCTTTCTTTTTATAATATAAAGATTATATTTGATATATGTGTGTGAAAAATATATTGAATATGTGTTGATTAAGGTTGGCTTATTTTTATGCCTATTGTTGGTTTCGTCTGGCGAATCATAGTCGTATTCGTCTGACAAACTACGTTTGTACTCGTCTGACGAATTATGTTGTATTCGTCTGGTACATTACTGAGAGAGTTCGTTTTGGTGAATTATTTTAGGTACTCGTTTGGTGAGACACCTTTTGTCCTCGTTTGGCTTAATGAGTTGGTATTCGTTTAATGGAGCTGTGTAGTAAGTCGGTTTGGTACTCGTTTGGGTAGTTAACTGGTTTTGTTGACCTTAAGAGGTAAGTGTCAGATGTCTTGGAAATGATAAACTTCCATTTTTGTTGACTTTGAATATATGTTAGGATCATTAATGAGCATTAATGACCCGCTGTTTTCATTGACCACCTTTCATTAAATGTTTGTCAGAGAGTTGGTTTCCTCACACTATAAATACAAAGTTCACAGTTACATTTCAATTTTTAGATTTCCTGAAATCCTCACTACTTCCCTCACTTCGAAGAAACTTTGCTTAAACACTTTACTGAAGTTCCTCTTCTTGTTCGTTTTCTTTGGATTCAATTATTCGTGTTGTGATTCGAACCAAAGAAGGTTGGTTCTTCTTATTCTATTAGTTTTGCGTTTGAGTCCTTATATTTGTATAACCCCTTATCGTAAAAAGGTTTTGATTCTTGAAAACGGAGTAAAGACATATTTTTCTGCTCATCGGTCATGAGCGTTGGTAAACTAACGCACGAGCGTTAGAGAGCACTTTGTTCTACCCTGTTTTTCATAAAATTGGAGTTTTCAGTGATTCTGTTTCCAGTTTAGTTTGGGATTGTTTCTTATCATTAGAATGATTGTTTAAACAAGTTAATGTGCTTTTGGTAGGTTGAAGACTCAAAGTGTATGCAACCTACAAGAAGGCAAGGGTAACTCGTGTATTAGCTTTATCCTAGTACCTGCAAAGATAATTGTTTTAGTTACTTCACGTGAATGCTGCGAACGAATACTGGAATATCTCCAAGAGAAATTATATTATATGATTACTATGACTATGAAACGAGTGGACCGTGTTTGTCCATGAGGATTCTGAAATGAGTGAACCATTTTTGTTCATGGAGAAATATGATTGGCCATCATAGTATATGATTTTTAGGTTTTTATGTGACGGACTATTATGCACCGCGGGATCATACCAAGGGTGATGTGGAAAAAGTCTCGTCCATAGGATCATCCTGGCCCAGTTATAAGGCGAATCATTGAGCAATAGTCATGCATTTAGCTACTAAGAACTAACGAGCATATGATTGTGAAATTGTGTTGTTGTGAGAACCATAGACTGCTATTGTCATTGATGAAATGTACACTTTACTGTTATTATCGTATAGTATGCTTATTGATTCTTGTCTGTATTGAAGTTAACCCTTTTCTGTTTGTGTTTCTCCATTATGGCGTATATCGCCAGACGGACACTAGTGTTGATTCATCTGCGGTTATTCAGGAGTCAGACGAGGACGACTTGTGAAGCTCAAAGACCGAAGCTTTATTTTGTTGTGTTATTCGCTTTATTATGCCTCTTTTTTAAAAGAATGGCACATGTTGTGCAATCGAATACTTTCATTACATCTTATCTTCTTTTAAACGTATAAATATATTACAGTATGGGTTACACTATTTAAATATTATAAGTGACCACGTTTGGGAAACTTGATATGTTTTGAAAGGTTAAAATTTTAATGTTGTTTCCGCATGGTTACTATGTGATACTCGACGCAAAAAATCGGGCTGTTACACAGAGGATACATGGAAGATGATGGAGTGAAGGATGGAGAACACATGTGACATACATCTGGAATTTATAAGAAAATGAGGGAATATGATAAGTTGTTGAGTAAATGCGCAATCTGAAAAGTTGCGTTGAGAATTGTGATATTATGTGGAAAACACGCAAGATGATAGGTTGCAGAGTAAAGAGGGAAAAAGTTACAAGATATAATAATGAAACGGCGCAGCATTTAAGAAGATAGCTGTCAGGACTAGGCGACAGAGGCGACATCCAACGACTTGACTGTTGAGATAGCTGGCAGGACTCATGGTAGAAAAATAAAAGAAAACCCTAGTTCTGAACAACAACAAAAATCTTCAAAACAAGACCCTAGTTCTGAACAACAAAAATCTTAAAAAAAAAAACCCTAGAAGTAGAAGCAGGTTAAGAGTACTCACCAGTGAGGTAGAGAAGCGGTAGTGCCATTGCGGAGAGAAGGATTGCCGATGATGAGGTGCAACGGTAAGGAGCGGCAGTCATGAGATGCAGCGGCAAGGAGTGAGGAGCGGCGGTGACGAAGTTGAAGAGCGATGGAGTCGTAACAGAGAAAAGGGAAGACATAGGGTTTTCGATCTCCAAACAAGGGTTTCCTAGTTAAATCATCACATTTTATTATTAATATAATTCCTATTACAACGGTTCCAATAAAACCGTGGTAATAGACAATTTTAATTGAAATAATATAATTCCTGTTACCACGGTTCCCAACATAACCGCGGTAGCAGACAGTGTTAATTAAAAAAAAACTATCTCAGTTACCACGGTTCAACACGGAACCGTGGTAACAGAGCTCTGGGCAGCATTTTACCAGGGTCTGACACGGAACCGTAGTAATAGGAGCGTGGTAAAAAGGCAATTATGTAGTAGTGTTATGTGTTACAAAATTTTGCCTAAAATATGTAGATGTGGGTTGAACATATCAAATTGGTTGTACATATTATATTGGTTGTACATCATTTTGTTATGGGTGTTTGGTCTATATATATGTTCTATCACATACTGTTGATCATGGTAGCATGATGGATTTGATTTGATTATTCTCTAATTTGTACGTAGCATTATAAATTATTAGATTACAGACTATTTGACCAAGAAGTAGTTATATTTTTGCATACTCTTGGCAGAATGCCAGTGCATGAGCGCTAGCTTCCCAACGCTCATGTGCAAATGAAGCTGTCGACCAAATACTTGGAAGAATGCTAACGCATGAGCGCTGGCTTCCTAGCGCTCGGGCGCTGGAAAAAATAACATAGGTAAAAAAAAAACTCGAAGTATATTACCACGGTTCTTAAAGGAACCGTGATAACAAAGGTAAAAAAATAAAACCAAAGCATATTACCACGGTTCTTACCTGAACCGTGGTAACAGAGGAAAAAACCAAACATATTACCATGGTACATGTAGGAACCGTGGTAACAACGATAAAAAAAATACCAAACTTATTACCACGGTTCTTTATGGAACCGTGGTAACAGAGGAACAAAATTATCATGGTTCCGCCTCGAACCGTTGTAACATGGTGTGATATATTATCATGGTTCCTCTTTGAGCTGTGTTAACAGAGGCATGATATTACCACGGTTCTACCTTGAACCGAGTATCACGGAGGTATGATATTGCCACAGTTCCGCCTTCAACCTTGGTAATTGATCTATTACTACGCCGAGCAATACTACAGTTTAATCGTGGTAATATACTGTCCAAAACCATAGTAAAATGACAATTCTATAATAGTGTTGGATGTTGTAGTCTAGTCTTTGTTTTCTCTTAGCTTTCCTCTTGTAAAAAAAAAATCTCACAACTCATTGCGTGAGATTAATTTTATTTATTAATTAAAAGTGTAAATCACATATCAATATCAAAATTTTCCATTGATTTTTTATTGTTACTTTTCTTATGTCGAACACTAAGAATAACTATATAAGTCAAGTATGATCAATAAAATGAACAACGAGACATCAAGAGAATGCTAAAGGTGAATGAATGTCACCATATTGCTTATATATACACTAACTAATAATTCTAATGAAACCAAAACAAAAGCATGATTAAATAAATCTTTCAGAATCAATCTAATATTAAAATATTAAAATTGAAATCTGAATATTATTATTGGCACAAAGAATCTAATTTTTCATTTGACTTTAGCATAGAACAAATTTTAAATGGTTACCATGCCCTACGTTCTGCAACTTTATTAGAGTAGTCCATGTAGTGAAAATAATAACAAAGAGATGAGCCAAGTTTTTTATACTCAACACAGTACGTTCTTGTTGAAATAAGCAAGTAAGAAGACATAAACATACCAGATTCTATGACACGCATGCACGGGAGTCGCTGGTCAGTGTGCGACTCGTGGGAGTCTCTAACAGCTCCTCTTTTTCCAGCACAAGTCACAAGTCGCATTGGCCCATGCGACTCGTGTATCCTGAGGCCCTAAATCGCACTACCTTCTGCGACTCGTCTTTCCTAATGCCACCTTGGATCCAGCATGTACAAAACTACCATAGTTTTGTAATTTTTATTTCTTTTAACTGGTTTTGTTAAATTTTTTTTTGCATTATTGAAAAAAAAAACCCACAAATTAAGTTTCAACACAGTACGAAGCCTGGTTATTATTCGCATCTTGGAGTGCGATTTAAAAATCGCATCTAAGAGTGAGATTTAAAAATCGCATCTAAGAGTGCGATTTCATATTAAAAAACATCTAAAAAAATTCAAAAAATTCCCAAACGATTTTTAAAAATTATGGGACCACCACAGTTAGTCTAGTTGACATATTTAGGAATTTATGGTAAAATATTTTTTTTTCAAAAATTTAAAAAAATAGCAAACGATGGAATTTGGGCTCGGGACACCGAGCTTATGGCAAAGCCATAAGCGTCCAATTACTTTTTTTTTCTCTTCAACTTTGTAGTTCAGCCCGTCGCCATCCGAGACCGTTAGAAATTCCTTTTTCAGGGCCAGAAATATTAAAAAAAAAATTAAAATACTATTTCGCACCTATAAGTGCGACTTGGAGGCCCATTTCGCACTCTTAGGTGCGATACACACTTTGAAAAAAAAAAAAAAAAAAACTATTTCGCACCTATAAGTGCGATTTGGAGGCCCATTTCGCACTCTTAGGTGCGATACACACTTTGAAAAAATTAAAATAAATTAAAAAAATTAAAAAAAAAAAAACTATTTCGCACCTATAAGTGCGATTTGGAGGCCCATTTCGCACTTTTAGGTGCGATACACACTTTGAAAAAATAAAAATAAAATAAAAAAAATAAAAAATACTAGTTCGCACACCTATAAGTGCGATTTTGAGGTAAATTTCGCACTTGTAGGTGCGAATTTTAACCAGTGTTACGAAAATAATTGGAAACGACGGGAGGGAGCAAGGAGGAAACAAGAGGAAGGATGTTGATGGTTAGTAGATGAAGGAGGTGGTTGATGGAAGATGATGAATGTGGTTGTTACAAGATGATAATGTTGGTGGTGAAAGGATGGAGAGAAAGGGGGGTGGGAGAATGGTGGAAGGATGAAGATGATGATATTTATTTAATTTTTTAATTTTTTTAATTTTTTTAATTTTTTTAATTTAAAAGGGTAAAATAGTAATATTTTAAATTTTAAAGGGCAAAATGGTAAAAGACGCATTAAAGGGGGGCGTATGGCGCAATAGGGGCGCCAAACGCAACACCCTTGATTATTTTCTATAACTATCTGATTTTTATTTTCTAGAATCATCTTCTCATTATCTTCTAGAAATTTCTATTTTATTTATTTTTGAATCTTTTATCACTTTTAAATATCTTTGATTATGATTTATTTTTCATTTTTTATGATGTTTTCTAATTTTAATATTTATGATTTTTTTATATTTTTTGTATTTTTTCTTATTTCTATTTATTTATTGACGTTTCAGATTTTTTAATTAAAAAATTAATTAATTTTTTAAGAAATAGGATCATATTACACCAATGTGTTAAATTTATTTTGATACCAAATCCTAACCTTTAGTTTTAATTAATCTAACGATATAAATTATTTTCATTAATCAGGTCACATTTTTGCCTCCACTTAGCTATTTCCATTGTCAGTATCGCTCACCTTTCTATCATGTGAGTAAAAAAAAACCCAAACCCACTATAACCCAATATGGAAACCTAACAAATCTAATCATTCCTCACAATCTAAAATTGCGATATCCAAGTTTCAGCGTAAGAATAACACAATTCCAACTTGGATCCCCAAATGAAACTACAACTTAATCAAACAATTACCATAAACCTAATCAATCTGATATTTGTATATTGATCAATTGAATCTGGCGTTGATTCTCAAGGGCTCCCGTGAGTCATGCCTATGGTTGTTCTACAATGTAAAAAAAATAAAATTCATTCCTGTGCCTATTATGGGAGTTATGTTTAATGCCATCTCCACTGGTTTTCATGTCATTCTCTTATTTTCATAATCCTCAAAATACCCCTAAAATAAAAAAAGTAAAAAATCTTGTTCACACGCTTCATCTTCTTCATATTCATTTTTTTGCAGAGCCCGTTGTGGCTAATAGAGGCTAAGCATTGTACTGTTCTCCAGCAATCCCAGCAACCGCTCTCAAACTTTTCTTGCAGAGCCCATTGCGGCAAGAATGCTTGCTCTCCTTTCGTTCCTCATTCGATGAATTGATATTTTGTATCTTTCGTTCCCCAGCGTGTCGACTGAAAGAGGATTGAACAGAGTGAGTAAGTGAGATGTTAACCCCTTGTATTTTCCCGATCTGCAAAAAAATTGCACTTGTAAGTGCGATTTTTCCTCCCTGGTTGCACTTACAAGTGCGAAATTGGTATTTTAATTTTTTTAATTAAATCGATGTGTATCGTACTTGTAAGTGAGATTTTTTCTCCTTTGTCGCACTTACAAGTGCGAAATTGGTATTTTAATTTTTTTAATTAAATCGATGAGTAGACGATGGGGGAGTAGATGATGAGTGTTTCTGGGTCCATCTTCTACTCCCCATCTTCTACTCCCCCCAGGAAGATGAAGAAGAAGAAGAAAGGGTTGGAGGTTGAGGAAGTGGGGGAGTAGACGATGAGTGTTTCTGGGTCCATTGTCTACTTCCCCATCGTCTACTCTCCCCACGAAGATGAAGAAGAAGAAGAAATGGGTTGGAGGTTGAGGAAGTGAGGGAGTAGACGATGGGGGAGTAGACGATAAGTGGTTCTAGGTCCATCGTCTGCTCCCCCATCGTTTACGCTATCGTTTTCTCTATCGTCTATTCCATCGTTTACACTAATATCACACCTATAAGTGCAATTTTGATGCAAAATTCTCACTTAAGGTATGACACACATCGATTTAATTAAAAATAAATTAAAATACCAATTTCGCACTTGTAAGTGCGACCAGGGAGGGAAAATCGCACTTACAAGTGCAATCATTGTGGAGAAATCCCTCCGGTTTGCATTCCCCATGACAAACAACCAGGCAAAGTACGAGTCATGAATTGCCAGGTTAGTGACGGCCTTCGATTTAGGTGCGAAGAGGGTAGTCGTCTACAGTGACTCCTAGCTAGTAGTTTCCCAGATCAACGGGGAGTACCAAGCCAAGGAACCAATCCTTCGAGTCTTCAATCTTGGCCTCTTGTTGAGCCATAATAGACTCCAGCTCGGCAACCCGGTTGGATTTGGCAGCCGCAGAGTCCGAGCTCAGATGGCCCAACAGAGTGTAGTCCCGGAGCAGCTGCACTTGGACCTCACCCACTCGCGCCGCAAGAGGCGGACTCGTTCCAAATTGAAGCGGGGGAGCCAACACTCCCCTTGACCGACTTGGACCTCAAAGCAGAAGATCCTCCACTCGAGTGCGTCCTCAGTTTTCCTCCAACGACAGAGCTCTTAGGCTTGAACATGGGCTTCCCGCCAGGGTTAAAGCCTTTTCCCCATCCTTCTTACCCTTGGAAGGAGGGATCTTCTTCTTCACAGCGTGGGGGGCAGTAGTGGGAGTAGCGACCCGGTTGCCGACCTCCTCAATGATAATGTTTCTGCCTTTGTCAGCCTTCTCAAACTCTTTGATCAGTCGACGACGCTTGGGGATCCGCTTCTCAGTCGGCTCCCCGCCCTGACCGACATTGGGGGCATTAGAATTCAGCAGAGTGGCCCTCTCAGTCGGAATTGGCTCAGCCTTCGCCCCACTTGTGGTATCAGCACTAACACTGACTACCCTGAGTGATGGGTTGTCAAGATTTCTGACTTCTTGCTCAACCGACACTTGATGCTCAACTCCGCCCCCCCCCCCCCTGGATGTCGTTGAGTCCCCCATGGGAAAGATGAGAGGCCCAAGCAAGCGATGAGGTTGGCATCCATACCTTCCATTTTTACTACAAGTTAAAAGACAAGGGAGTTAGAAACAAATAGTAAAAAAAGAAATAAACAATACAAGACACCGACTAGCTTCTCACCGAGGGCTCTAATAATTCCTTTCGGAATTCTTTAACCCACATGGTTATGAGGTCGTAACACCTCAACAAACGAGTGGGCTTCTCGTTCGCCTCAAACGTGACCACTATCTTCTGGAGCAACGTCTAAAGAACACGGTCCTCAGCCGACAACGACTCTTCATCATCAACAACGTACCAAGTTGAGCCCCGATTAAAGTGGCACCTCGTCCATGCTAAGGGAAACCTAGCCAATCTACGACCCTCCTCGTCGTAGTAGTGCCAAAAAGGCTCCGTCTTCGGGGAATGGGCAACAAGGAAATACAATTCCTCGAAATATTTATATTTGTCCGCCAACGGGTGGAGAACACCACCACCGTCCGCTCGGCTCTTGATTTTCACGAGCCTGAAGCCTCCAAAGGCTCTCGTGTGTAGGGGCTCGTACAGATGAAAGAAGAGCGTGGGGGAAGCCTCCCGGCACCTGAAGAGGTGGCAGGTCACCTCAAAACCCTTCACAAAGGCCCATCCTCCCAGTTGGAGCTGAGAAAGAGCCACCTTCATATGGTGGAGGATGTCCATCTGGAACTCGGTCAAAGGGAACCACACCTTCAACTTCTGCATAATGTAGATGCGCATATAAACCCCTATATCGGGTTTATAGCAGATCTGATCTTTCTTAGTCGGGGAGTATATCTCAGCAAACCCAGTCGTACTGCATCAAGTGTGGGGGCAGGGGGTCATACGAGGCCTTGATTGCTAGCTACTTCTTCGACGGCTCCACAGGCAAATATTTTTTGGCCACCTACTCCTTCTTCTGCCCCCGCTGAGAGGTACCACCCAACTCCGGTTGAGACCTTTTCTTCCCTATTGGTTTACCTAAGAAATCTGCAGAGGTAAGGGCACCACGTCAGAACCCTTGCCATCAGCAAGAATGGAAGGGCACTGGTGATGCACACGGCCCCACCTCCGCAGATATGGCACGATGTCGCGAGCGTCGTCGTGCCATACGCATAAACCCTAACGGAACCACCCTCGGTTCCGGCCAAAAAGCCTAGAAAAGGAGAAATATAGTAGCAAAGGGAGAGTTTTTACCTGATAAAGTGACGGAACGGTCTGAAAAACCCTTCACAACGACGGAAGGGCCTGGAATAGAGGATGGAAATAGTGGCAGCAACGGAGCAAAGTTTCAACAGGTTTCAGAATTTCAGAAGTGAGAAGAAGAAGGACAAAGAACCTTATTTATAGGGGTCATAGGGGTGCGTCAAAAAGGCACTCCGCCTTAACTCTGCCAAAAAGGCACCGCAGGGAAACGAAGCGACGCGACCATTCGGGTGCTGCCACGCATCCCACTAACACAGACCCGTCCCTTCGGTCCCCAACCCACCTCCTTTCATATTTAATGGCCTATCAGATTCAAACAGGAAATCATGACGCGGGCACGACTCAAGAGGCTAACATCAACCGAGAGATGCACCTCATGGCACCCTTACCCGACTACTAGGACTGGAAGACCAACATGCTTTATTCCCCCCTTGGAAAAACGATTGACTCATCAGGAATAGGTGATATACCTCTTAACACTCATCGAGTGTCAGAGCTAGGGGGCCAATGTTCTAGGACGCTCCCTCCCAAGACACCCCCTTTTGGACACGCTCGACTCAGGAGAACCAAAGAATAATCTGGAACCAGCCAGGGCCCTTTTGTTATCCCCGGGCCCTTGTAACCAAAATGCCCGGGCTGGGGTGCTACTATTCTGGGAGTAACCCTCTCGGTCCCACCTGGGAGTGGTTGCTCCATAAAACACCCCTTGTGCCGACCAACTACACTCAAAACTTAGCCCTGGGCACTTGTAACCAAGTGCTCGGGCTGGGGGGCGAATGTTCTGGGAATTATTCTTCCAACATTCGACCAGGCATGCAACCGAGAGGAGAAGCCACCTGACCGGCCAAGGGAGCATACCCAGTCTCTCGGCCCTATGACAATTGAAAGGGAGGCTCTCTGACACATACCTGGCCACCGATTACTCCTAAAAGTCAAATCACCAATCCCTTCAACTAGTCTACCCTCATAGGCGCGGCGCTCTAGGACCTGCGACGCCTTCCCGAGGAACCCTTCTCCGTCCGATCCTCTGAGCACTGTCGAGGATCCAATGGTCCAGGAGAAACCAGGTACAAGGTCATCATCACAAACCCTCGAGGAACGTGTCGTCGTCCAATCCCTATATAAGGAGGGTTCACTAAGCTCATAAGGTACACACTTCTTATCCCACTCACCCAATTTCTCCCTCTCACTTGAGCCTCTCACTTTGGCATCATAGTTTCTTTGCAGGGACCCCTCCCGAGCATAAAGACGACGGGCGACCACCTCCATTGCAGAACCACGACACTCGAAAGAAGTGCAACGCCCCCTCTACCGCCCCCACGTCACATCAAACACTGTTTGCGGTGATCTAACAAGCTTTGCCTGTTCAGTTACCGTACCCTACGTTCTGCAACTATATTAGAGTAGTCCATGTAGTGAAAATAATAACAAAGAGATGAAATAAAATTAATTAATAATTAATGCAACATTTATGTTTTACAGAAATTTGAAATATTACCTATTTTGCAAAAAGTATTAATTAATAATTAATAATTTGTGAAACAAATTAATGGCGCATAAATAAAGTCAACTTTCAAAATTAATTATGTTTTAAAACAATTATAATTTTGCACTAAATTAAATTAATGACTAATTAATTTAATTAGTATAATAATGCCAAGATTTATTCCAATTAATTTAATTGGTTTATTATTTATTGTATTATTCTACCATTAACACCGAAATTTTGTTACCTTTTTCTCTTTCTGATATGTACTACTCCCTCCGTCCCAAATTATAAAACTCTTTAGAAACAAACTTGATGTACTAAATTATAAAACCCTTTCTAGATTTTAGAAAAAAAAATACACTTTTTTTTTACCCTTTGCATTCATTATATTTTAAATTCCAAAACTTTAATTATCACATCCACTATTAATATTAATAACTAATTAATAAATTTTGAAATGTTACCATTTTAACAAAATATAGTAATGACTAATTAATTTAATTACAATAATTAATATTGACATTTATTTTAATTAATTAATCATACTGCGTAAATTTTAAAATTTTTGAAGTGTTATCTATTTTACTAAAAGTATTAATTACACATTAATAAATTTTGAAATACTATCATTTTAACAAAATTTTATAATGAATAATTAATGAATATAGAAATATTACCAATTTTAACAAAAGATAATAATGACTGATTAATTTAATTATCCTAATTAATACCAACATTTATTTTAATTAATAAATTAATACTGACATTTAGTAAAAAGTATCAATTACTAATTAATTTTTTTTGAGATATTACCATTTAAAAAAAGTAATTATGGCTAATTAATTTAATTATCCTTAATTAATGATTATTTATTACTACAATAAGTGCAAGTCCTAAATTTATGGTAATTACGTAATACTGAAAATTATTTTAATTAGTTAATCCGTAAGTATTTCAAATTTTGAAATATTACATTTTTACCAAAAGTATTAATTACTAATTAATAAATTTTGTAATATTACCATTTTAAGAAAAGGTAATAAAGACTACTTAATTTAATTAGAATTAATTTTCTACTAATGTTAATCAACAATGATTACTTACTTAAAAATAATTACCTTTTTTTAATGTAAAAATTAACTATTTTCTCATATTATTAAGTTGAGCGTGAATATATTTTCCTCCTCTAAAAAAAAAGCTGACCCTGAATATTTATTTAAATGAAATAAACATGAAGAAGCCCGTCAGCAAATATGTTCACCGGGGTAATTTACATCAAGTTACAGAGTAAAAGTTTCTCACGGGAGTGAACATTTTTCATGAGAATACTTTCATATTTAAACTAATTGAAAAACATTTTTTATATAACTTTAGAACTTATTTATATATATTTTTAATAATTATACGATTAAGTATATATAATAATATAATTATTTGATAGTGAAAAATTGTTATGAAGAAATTTAAGAACAGTAATATTTATATATAATCTACTTTTATTTATGTACATATTATGAGGTAAAGAGCTCACACGGGAGTAAATACTTTAGACGAATATACTTTCATATTTAGGAGTATGTATATATAGAAATATGATAGTGTAAATATGAGATGAGAGAACTAGAAAAATGTTCATATATAGTATACTTTTATTTATGTACAAGTTACATGGAAAAAAGTTCATAAGAAGTAAACATTTTAAATGAAAATACATTATTATTTAAAATATTAAAAAAGTATATTTTAATATAACTTCAGTAGTAATATATATATTTATGTAATATTTTTAATAATATACATATATATATATATATAAAAGTATGATAACTGATACTGAAGAAAAATCATGCGGAGATTAAGAAATATTAGTTTTTATGTTTACGTTTATTTATGTACAAATTGTATAATAAAAAGCTCACCGCAGGAGTGAAATTTTTACACAAAAATACTTTCATATATAAATAATTACATAATATATAAATAAATTTTATATCAATAGATGTCTATAATTTTTCTTTTACAAAGTAATACCCCATGCATAACATGAGTCTCACACTACTCAATAGCAGCATGTTAGCCTTCCTTCCATCAATGCCGGTAGAAAATGAACATTTGACATGAAAATATTTTCATGCTTAAAATAATATAAAAGTAGATTTTATGTATTTACAACACTTTTATATAAATTTTTAATAATTTAAAGAACAAATATATACAAAATTTTGATAATTTGAAAAATAAGAATATGTCAGATTATAAATATTAATATTTATATATACCCAGCTTTTATTACTTTTTAAACGATATGGTTAAAAACTCTAATGGGGTATGACGTCTTACATGTAAATATTTTCAAGTTTAAAATACTAGAAAATTTTATTTTAATATATTTACATTGCTTTCATGTAATTTTTAAATGATTTTAGGAGTATAAATTTAAAAGTATAATAATATAATAGTGAAAATATGTAGTGCATACATGGAAGTTAATATTTATATATAGTCTAATTTTATTAATATGCAAATTATATGGTAAAAATATCACACGAGTAATGAACATTTGATATGAAAATACTTTCATGTTTAAAATAATAGAAAAATAATTTTTTTTGAAAGTGAAAATTATTTATTGAAATAAAGGTTAAAGCATGAAAATAACCCTCTCATGTAGGATAAGCTACAAGTCTCTAAGCACAAAATTCTTGCAATGGGACGTGCCTATCACAACATGATTTGGCTAGAAAATCAGCCACCGAGTTTGCCTCACGGTAGATATGAGACACCCCAATACAAACCACCTCATGACAAATAATGTCAATCATATGTAAATCACTGAGTAACGTGCAAGGCCTATGTGCCTTTGAATTTACCCAACTAACAACCAAAGTTGAATCACTCTCAATAAGAATGTGCTACAAGCGATACTGCTTACAAAACTCCAAAGCACAACAATTGCCTTCACTTCCGCCTCATACGCCCACAACTTCCCCATAGATTTTGAGAACAATCTACATATCTCCCCCGCACTATCTCTTACCACACCTCCAATCCCACTTTGCCTCGGTGCTCCTTTGGATGACTTGTCTACATTAAACTTAAGAACTCCCTCAAGGGGTGGGCACCAAACAGAACTCCTCTTCCTTACCATTCGAGGTTGCACACAAATATGATGAATTTTTTTCATAAAATCATAATCTTTGTAGGGGAAATCCACCCACACCGCTCTTACCCACCAAAACATCTGCATAAGGTGCAAGTCCCAAAACCCCCTCATCAGAAAAAAAATTCACTATGGAAAATTGCTCCATTCCGAGCCAACCAAATCGACCACCAAAGGCGCGTATGGAATCAAAGACCAAAGAATACGGTCCGTTTTAACCCGAACCATGTCCCACTCCAATAAGAACATTCCCAAGGTGGCTTACATGCACCACAACACACCTTCACGAGCAACAATTCGCTACCACAAACCAGCTGCGACAATACAATGACAAAGAAGGTGCTCCATGGTTCCAGCTACTTGACCACACAAAACACACACTGCTGCAACATATGTTAAGTTCAAACAATCTCATAACGTTTATTATATTTTCAGTGATAAAAAACTTATGTAAGAGTTTATTTATAATAGATAAATATTTCCTAAACTTTGTTTTTTATTCTTTTCAGGAAATATCTCTATCGTCTTCTCAACAAATATCTCTATTGTTTGCTCAACAAAATAGAAGACTAAAATAGCTCTATTGTCTGCTCGACGAAATAAAAGGCGGAATTATCCCTATCGATTACTTGACAGCACTATCTACTCAAAGAGAAGTATCGTTTACACGCATTGTCAAATATCTAGAAGAGTATCGTCCAAGTCAACCATCTGTTAATACCAGAATTTTATCTTGGTCGAAATACTAAGAAACCAAAGATAATAAGTTGTGCTAAGTTTAACTTCTTAGTCGAAATTATGGACCACTAATGGATTTGGCTATCATATTAGTATGCCATAGTGGATTGGAGAAATAATTTGACCTGAACAACTGAATTCTAATTTTGGATTCTAGTTATCGAAGTTTATTTCGACCTCAATATTCACTTTAAATTATAATGCCAGTTATTTTGATACTATATATTAAATGGCAATTAGAAGCAGAAATTGACATTGATCAAAATTTATATGTCAGGTGTGAGAAGCAATTGAAGTATTGGTTGAATTTAATGTAAGTGATATTAGACTAATATTCGAACATGATTCTTGAAGCCTTTGAAGCAATATTTCGACATATTTAAAGATGTAATGATAATATTTCAATCGACCAAGTATTTTAGTAACATTCTTGACCCAAGAAGTGAAGAGATAGAGACCATTGAATTGAGAAAGAGACAAGGAGTCAGCATAGAAGTTATGAAGTGTTACAATGAGTCATCAGAAGAAGTTACTGGAAGTTGCTACAAGTTGCTTATTTTATTTAAATTATGCCAAGTGTGTGGCTCTAGCCTTAGGAGTTGTTTTCTAAGATTTAATTTCCACCACATGATTAGAGTAGCTGTTTTATTCCCAGCACTATAAATATGGCTTCTAATTGTAAATTAAGACAGATTCATACACATTTACGCTCTACAAACTCTGAAAGCCAACACGTCTGATGCGACAAACGGTAAATTAAGGCAGATCATGAGCACGATTGTTGTGTTTATCACCTTTATATTCAATGCAATTTACTTTTGCCATTTTGATTTCCTTTGCCATTTTGATTTGTTTTTTTCCTTTTGATCCCTTTCCTCATTTGAATTCTGTTTTATTTTCATTTTGTTCTTCATACTTTCTATTATACTTCATCTTCTCTCTTAGACTTCGAAGAACATTGTTCCGTTCTTCATTAAAACTCGGAAACGATACTTACACATTTTCACATAAAGGACCCAAATAGGGTCAGAATCCAGCCTCTTTATTAACATTTGGATTTCCTTGTGGTTTACCAAAAATTGAGGTAAACATCATCGTCCATTTAGACTTAAACGGATGCATCGTCTGAGAGCAAGAATATAAGCATCATCTAAGCAAAGAAGAACTATCGTCCAAAGACAAGATGAGAAATATTGTCTGAAGACAAGGAAAGTACTGTCTAGAGAAGTACTGTCTGCTACTCAGAGAGAAGTTTCGTCTAAAGGAGAAGCAAGAGACTACAACGTCAATGTCATATCTCAAGTATGATCTACAGCTCTATCGTCTGCATGCATAGTCAACGTCTGATGGAAAGCATCAACTGACAAAATGGAAAGCATCATTTGATCAAAATGGAAAGTATCGTCTGATCAAGTGAGAAAGTATTGTCTGATCAAACGAGAAAACATCGTCTATGTCAAGCAGAATATATTATTCAAAGAAATATCTTATGAGCTGTCTACAGCTAGCATGAACAGTTACCGAGGAGAAGAGCTCAGAATCACGTGACAAAGTCAGAACATCAACGACTCTATTTCTCTTCCTGCAACTGCATTGTTCACGTGACAAGCTAAAAGAGCAAAAAGCACTTTCCACGAAGAGCAAGTACAATGGTTTCATAACGTGTCGACATCAAACATACCCCCAAAGAAGAAATAGGCAGACAGTGGCAAGCTACCTACTACATCTGAGCATCTACTTCAAGCTATGCCTCTGATCAAAAGCTTTCAACGGACAAGAGCATTAAATGAAAAGATATGTTACTTACAATGAAGATATTCTGCAGATCCACACTCAACATCTTCAGCAACGGGAGTTTGAACTGAAGATATAAATAGGAAGACTTGAAGGTTTGAAGATCAGGGAGACTAAGGGACAAAGAACGAAAAACAAAGCATAGAAAAGAGCAAGGAGAATCGAGCATTGCATAACATGAACTACACAAGCTCTAATTTTCAAATTCCTCCAGTGTCAAAACCTATAGAGTAAAAATACTCTTAGTGTGAGAAAAACTTAAGAGTAAAACACTATCAAGTTTTCACACCAAAACAGAGAACCCATCGTCTGATCACCTATGTTTTCACAAAACTCAAGTATATTCCCAAAGTATCATATCCTCTATACTTAGAGTTATCTGTGCTTAATTTCTTTCTACCTTACTCTTTTAAGAAGAGACTTTGTAGAAGAGATAATTCTTGTAAAAGAATTGGGAGAAGTCCTGTCTAATACCTGTTGGGAGAAGTCCTGTCTAATACTTGGGAGAAGTCCTGTATAATACTTTGGAGAAGTCCTGTGGGAATACTTGTTGGGAGAAGTCCCTGAGAATACTTGTTGTGAGAAGTCCTTGAGAATACTCTGGAGAAATCATGTTGGAATACTAGATAGGAGAAGTCCTTCGAATACTTGTTTCTGGAGAAGTCCTATGTCAAATACTTGTACTGTTCGGTTGAATAGTGAAAATCTTGGTGAAGCCAAGGACTGGATATAGCCTTTTCGTTTCGGGGGTGAACCAGGATAAATCTTGTGTGTGCTGTTTTTACTGCTTGCATCATTTACACATTTACAACATGTATCGTCTGCTCATTCACTGCTTGCATCTTCTATACATTTATTTCTTGCATCGTCCACACACTTATATTCCGCAGCAGTAAAACGTTTAATCCTATCGTTTACTATCTGATTATTATTCCACTGCTATCGTTTAAGAAAAGATTTTTGAAAACTAATAATTGTTTTTGAAAACTAGGTTTTATAAGGACATAATTCAAACCCCCCTTTCTTGTGTCATTTCTTTATTTATCAACAACGACGTCCACCCCTCACTGTTCTAAATTCAATAGAACAACATTCTTCCCTTGCACAGCTTGCCGTGCGAACAACGCCACCTTCAGCGGCACCACTCTTTGATTTTCGCCGGCATAATCCATGACGATACACCATAAATCTGCAGTTCTGAAAACTAATATAAAAATATATTTCAATGTAATTACTAATGTTTGCAGAACCGAATTGGATATCGAACCATTCCAGCTACTGGTTCACGGTTTTATGGTTCAACTGAGGTTGAACCGTGGTTGAATCGATATATATAATTATATAATGTGTTCAGAAACCCTAAAGACAGCCGTCATTCTCAAGCTATATCCCTCTCCTCTGCTTCTTCTCTACATCTCTCCCTCTCCTCTGCTTATTCTCTTCTTCTCTCCATCTCCTCTGCTTCTCTTCTTCTCCTCTGCTTCTCTTCTTCTCTCCGTCTCCTCTTCAACAGAACCCTTCTCGCCACTGCCGCGTTCCCGTCGCACGCTCTTCTCCTCTGCTCTAGAACCCCAATCGCGATGCCGTAGCGCCGTCACCGTCGTCAGAACAGTCGTGGTCGAGGGTGATTCAAGGAAGAGATCGAGGTTGCGATGGAGGTAGAGATCAAGATCGAGGTTGCGATGGAGGTTGCGATGTTTGTCTCTGATGGAGATATGACAGATTTGGCTCGATGTGGTTCGATCTGGTTCGACCAGTGATGATGTCGCAGATCAAAAGAAGATGGTGAAGCAGATGGTGATTGGTCATGATTCTGATGAACTTGTCATGTGTATTGATAGCGGAATCGCAAGTGTACGATTAACTATCGCGTAGTAAAAAGATCGAACCCAAGGGATAGGTGTTCTTATTAATATAAAATTTAGTACTTGTGCAGAAAATTAAAGATGAAAATATGTTGTTGTTGTTTTTTTTAGAGCAAACAAGAATAATAGCATAAAATAAAGATGTGATAAATATGATGAGAATTAAGTTCTTGGGTTGGTTTACATAGAATATAAAATATGCTAGCAAGTATCTACTTAATTTATGAATTTTAAATCCAAGTTCAAGGTGCTATAGCCTAGTATATCTACAAGTTAATCTCTTACACATTGTAGAACTTTCTTTTTAATTACTAAACCCAATTTCTTGCAATCTAGTTAACTAAAGAAGAAGATGAAGATGAAGTTCAGGCCAACACAAAGCTACGTCTATCCTAATCTCTTAGCGATATATACTTATAGACTTTTTTAATCCTAGATCCCTTACTACTTACCAATTCTCATTCGTATAAGTAATAAGCAAAAACACTTGTGATCATCAAGATAAAATTAAGAACAAAGTATTAAAACAAGAACTGGAAATAATATTCAGAAAGGTAGAAACAAAACTAAAACATAAATTTATAAACTACTACAACCCAAGAAACTTAAAGAAGAAGTTAGCCAAGCATGGCTAAAGGAGTCATTGAATTACCCTGGATAGGAGCTCAAATATGGCTTCCCACAAGTCCTAGGAACAATGCTCAAAAAGGGAGAAAGAGAGAGTACTTGTTGTATTCTAAGAGGTGTGTTTTTTACAAAGGATGAGCACTCTTATTTATAGCAAAAGAAATTGCCTTTCAATGGTGGAGGAGTTGATGGCCATTATGGCCTTCATTGGCCACCAATTAACTTTTCAAAACTCCTTCCCACTACCATGAATTCTCCACTCATCCTTTAATCCTTATTTTCCATGTGCTTAATTTAGAGACTGTTGGTTCATATTCTTGATTTCCACTTTAAGTCCTCTCTTTGCTAGCACTTCAATTTCAATCCTTTAAGTCCTTGAAACTTCACTTTTCATCCTCCGCTCTTGAACTTTTACACTTTAATCCTTCCTTTCTTGAAATTTTACAATTTGGTCCATGGACAAAAATGATAACTATACCAGCTTTTCCTAAAAAATATAAAATTGCTATAAAATTCCTAAAAATATAAAATAAAGGTAGAAAAACAAATAAAATCTAAACTACATGCAAAATGCAAAATAAATATAAAATCTACATAAAAAGAATAAAAAACCTATATGTGACTCAAAAATAATAAAATAAAAAGACTAAAAACTACCTAAAAACATCATATAATATCCACTCATCATGTATTTTACTTTTGATGAACATGTATATTGTTTTTCTGATGAACTTGTCTATTGTTGTTGATTTTTTCCTCATCCTTTGATCTAGTTATCTAGTTCTCCTCTGATTTTTTTTATGAAATTTCTTCTGATTTGTTCCTTTAACAAGACCGACTGACTCGGAAAACCAACGGTTTTGATCGGTTTCACTGGTTCAGGGACGGTTTTTTCGGTTCTCTTCCAGTTTATTTCTTCCCGGTTATATGAACAAACCAAACCGACCTTGTATGCGGTTCGTAGTTTCTCCAGTCGAACCGACCGGTCCTGTTCGGTTTTGCTAACATTGGTAATTACAGTACTTTCATATATTTTTTTAGTAATTTTAGGAATGAATATATATAGAAGTAAGGAAATTTGATAATAACAATATGTTGTACGATAATTAGAAAACGTTAATATTCATATATAATCTAATTGTATTAGTGTTCAAATTATAAGGTTAAAATTTCCTACGGGAAATGAACATTTTACATGAAAACACTTTCAAGTTTAAAATAATAGAAAATTTTACTTTAAAATAATTTCATTGCTTTTATATACTTTTTAAAATAATTTTAGGAGCATAAATTTAAAAATATGATAATTTGATAGTGAAAATATATAATACGAGGATTATAAATTAAAATTATATATATATATTTATATTCTACTTTTACCAATGTTCAAATTACACGGTAAAAATATGTTATACGAGTATTAGAGAACAATAATATTTATATATAGTCTATATTAGTTTATGAGCCAATTACATTGTAAAAAGCTCTCACGGGAGTAAACATTTTACATGAAAATACTTTCATATTTAAGCTAATAATAAATATATTTTAATATAACTTCATAAATTATTTATATTTTTTTAATAGTATTTATAATAGTATTTATTTTAATATATTTTAATATAACTTCATAAATATATATATAATAGTATTATTCAATAGTGAAATTTTGTTATACGGGTATTAAATAAAAATAATATTTATATATAGTCCACTTTTATCTATGTATAAGTTTCGGGTACAAAGTCCACACTGGAGAGAACATTCTACATTAAAATACTCATATTTAAGTTAATAAAAAAATATATTTTAATAGAACTTCACAACTTATTTATAACTTTTAATGATTTTAACATTAAATGTATATAATATGATAATAATAAATAAGTTTTTAATGATTTTAACATTAAATGTATATAATATGATAATAATTTGATGGTCAAAAAGTGTTATGCAGGTATTAAAGAACATGAATATTTATATATACTCTATTTTTATTTTTGTCAAATTACGTGTTTAAAATCTCTCACGGGAGTGAATATTTTACATTAAAATACTTTCATGTTTAAATTAATAGAAAAATATATTTTAATATAACTTCAAAAGTTATTTAACATTTTACATTAGTGTATACATATAAAGATATAAACTACTTTTATTTTTTATTTATGTCAAGTTATTTGGCAAAAATCTCTCATAAGAGCGAACATTTTTTTTTTGGTTACATAAGGAAATAAAGACAAAAAAAAGCAACTAGACTACTGCATCTTTGCACAGAAGTGGAATCACAGAGGATGGAAGCTCCTTCCAAACTCGCATCGGACACTCTGAATGAGAACAGGGACACCCGATCCTTTTGGCAAGGAGATACTATTGATTCTATTCGAGCTATGTTGGTTGGGGACTGGAAGGTCTAATTGTCCTATGTTTCACGTGATCGAAATGCGGTGGCGGACGCAAGAGCGAACTTTAAATATGAAATTTTTTTCATATTCATAGAAATATAAAATTATATTTTAGTGCAGCTTTAGAACTTATTTATGGCTTTTTAATAACTTTAATGATTATATATATATATATATATATATATATATATATATATATATCCTCATATAATATAGGGGTCGGCTAAATGATCTCATGATTAATTGGGGTCATTTAACCTCATGTCCACATGGATTAATAAGATTGTGCCATTTGTTTTATTTATTTCCACATCATTTTTTAATTTTAATTATATTTTTCCAGCTTAATTAATTAATATTTTTATTTAAATGATTTTAAAATATATATGCTAAGTAACATATTTGTATTTAGACCCCACTTGAGAAAGAGTTTTCATTTTCCACCCCACCCCCACCCCTACAAGCTGAGACGTGTGACATTAGAACCCACCCTACACAGCCTGTGAAGTTCTACCTTGTTCTCTCTTTCTTTCTCCCATTTAAATTCATTCACCAACAAGAGCTACTGCAGGCCAGATCAGAGATAGGAAACGCACCAAACTTAGGCCCCGTTTGGAAGAGTTTATATGAGCTTAACTTATAGTATAAGTGCTTATGCAAGTGTTTGGGAGAGCTTATGTAAATAGCTTATGACCAACCTATAAGCTATTTTGAGCTTATTTTCATAAGCTAACCAAAGTAGCTTATGAAAAAGAGTTTATGTTTATATATAGCTTATTTTTAATTTATTTCAATAAATTTCTTAAAATAACTTATTAATAAGCGCTTATGCCATAAGCGCTTATGGTCATAAACGCTTAATTAAGCTGTTTTCCCAAACGCGGCCTAGAGAATGTCGAAAATCTTTACGCTCCCCTTTTTCGAAATGTTTCAATGTTCAAGAGGTATTATTTGATTATTGTGGACTTGTCGTATTTTTGTTTGGAAAAATATTCAAAAGTATCTCCTGCAAAGAAATTTCTTCCTTAGTACTAACTGCTGCCTCTTCATTTCACCTTCTTATTATCCTATGACTATTACCGGGAGGTATAAATTAACGGAAAAGACTCTCAAAGTGTATGTATACAAAGAAGGAGCTAAACCCATTATGCATTCACCATATTTTGTTGGTCGTCTTGTTGGTGAATGAGTTTAAATGGGAGAAAGAAAGAGAGAACAAGGTAGAACTTCATAGGCTCTGTAGGGTGGGTTATAATGTCACAAGTGGCAGCTTGTAGGGGTGGGGGGGAATGAGAACTCTTTCTCAAGTGGGGTCTAAATACAAATACGTTATTTAACATATATATTATAAAATCATTTAAATAAAGACACTAATTAATTGAGGTGGAAAAGTATAATCAAAATTAAAAATGATGTGGAAATAAATAAAACAAATGACACAATCTTACTGGTCATGTGGACATGGGGTTAAATGACCCCAATTAACCACGGGGTCATTTAGTTAACCCCAAAGAACAATAATATATATATATAGTCTAATTTATTTATGTACAAGTTACTAGGTAAAAAACTCTCACCCAGTAAATATTTTACATAAAAATACTTTCATATATACAATAATTAAAAAATGTTAATCGTGTATCCGGTGCATGGCATGAGTCTCACTTAAAGTTGTCTCATTTAAGATATACACTTCTCTTTTATTTTCTATTTAAATTAATTATATTGAGCTTTGTTTATTGATATTTGATTATATATAAAACCTTAATGAGTACGAAATATATTACAAATTAGTACCCCGTGCGTCGCATGGGTCACAGACTAATTAGGTTTTCAAAGAAAATGAATGACTTCTTCAGGAAACTCCCATGTTTTTCAAAAATAGAAGAAAATAGGCTAGAAAAACCATGAAGAAGAGTTTTTGTGTTTAGAAAACCTCTCCCCTTGTTTTGTTTTATGAAAGTACGTTAATAGAAAAATGTTGATTGCATAGATAGGTTCCCAAGGATAGGGCTCGGAGTTACCACGTACCTTGGACTAGCAGATAGTTTGAATGGGACGTAGTATGGTATAGGACTTACTACGTAACATGGAAGGTTGATTTGTGAAAGTCAAAGGTGTGCAAATGTAACCTCTGACATAAGAGATACCTTTATCCCCGTAATGGCTAACTAGAGAAGATTGAGCCAGGGATATGAATTAAGATACCCGTCAGAGTGGACGAATGTCTGTCAGAGTTGGAAGAGGAGGATGTGAGGGAGATGATTGATACTTGTGTGTATTTGTGTGACATGCATAATGTGCATTGTGAAAAGGAAGGAATAACGAGTAGGAACATGCGACAACTTCCACGGGGAGATCGGTGTGCACCTGATGTGGAAGCCGAGATACCTGAGACGACATTTCAGAGATGAGGTGACCTGAGGATAATCTAGTGGTGCAACTCAACACTAGGCCGTTGATTTAGGATCCCTTGTATTTCGGCTAGTTGAATGGGAATGTCGAGAAATGTTTTATCATCCCGACTTAAAGCCAATAGGGTAATCATTGCTCAGCAAGAGGAGCGTAAATACGCACATATAAAATATTAAAAAAACTAATCATATAAAATTTTAAAAATTATAATTAACATTTTACTTTATAATAAAATATCAGCACTAATTTTAAGAAAATTAGTAATTTTTAAAAACCCAAATGATTTTTAATTGTTAATATAGTTAAATACATAATGATCTTGCAACTAATATTAATTTATGCTAATATTTAAATGTATCATTTATTTATTTTTGAAAAGTAAATGTATAATTTATTTTTATTATTTTTCCATTGTCATATAACTAAAAGATTTAAAGCAAAAATTAGGGGTATTTTTGTCCATGTAAAAGTTTTAAGAGATTATTCCATTATGTTCTCCTTGGTTTTACCATTTTCTATGGAACGAAAGTGTTCCATTCGAGGATCCTTTTGTCCTGTTCTATTCCATCTTAAAACGGTAATAAACACAAAACAGAGTGCAAATGTCTCACCGCCCCATTTAGACTCGTTTACCAAACTTTACCTAAGTCTTCTTATTCTACTTTATTTTTAGTGTATGAAATTGCTCTCGCAATTCCGACCCAAGTGTGGTGAAGGATAAAGGTCTCCCCAAGAGTGCGATTCCTAAACATAATGGAAACTTCATCGATCTTATCTCATTAATTAATGTAATTCTTAATTTTTGAATTAAATCACCATTTATTGTTTAGGCGTGCACCAAAGACTATGCGCGGCCATGCATTTACTGACCGGAACCTTTTCAGCTGCCTTTTTCTCTTTGACAAGGGACCTTTAAGATTCATTCACTTCTTCTCGAAACTTTTCTGCTCTCCTTTACATTCTGGTTTTTAAAATTTCACAGAATCGCATTACCATTTTCCTCTCCAGTTTTTTTTGTTCACCCTTCCAATTCGCCTTTTCTCTCTTCTAATCCGGCGAGTTTCTTTCGTTGTACTTCATTTTCATGTTTCAATTGATTCGCTCAATCTCTTTTATTTTATTAATTTTGCTGATGTTGTCTTCTTTTTCTTCTGCAGCGGATCTCTCTTCTTTTTCTTCTGCAGCGGATCTCTCTTCTCTTCTCATCCAGTAAGATTCTTTAATCTCTTTTCATTTTCATGGTGCAAATTTTACTTCAATAAGTCCACTCTATCTTTTTTATTTATTTTTTACTTTGTTGTTGTTGTTGTTTTGTTTTCTTCTGCGATTCTCTGTTCTCACCTGATGAGATGCTTACTCTTTCAGTGTTTTCATGGGTGACATGCTTAATGTTCGTATTTTTTCTACTGTGTTTTAGATGTTAAAGAGTTATTTGCATCACCGATTGTAATAAATATCGTATCTTTCTCTCTTTTTCCATGAAAAGATCCATCATTTTCATTGTAACCACGTAAAGTTTTCATTTTTAGGGTTTTATTGTTTTTAGAGTTTGATTTGTGTTTTTTCTGAAAAAATTCCAAATTTTCATGCGAGCATTTCTTTCCAACGTTGCTTATGAAAGATTTAACTCTTTGAAAGACTCCAAAGAGTTTTCTGTGTTTTATGTGATGATGAGCTCTTTGCATCATCCATTGTAGTAAAGGTCAAATCTTTGTCTCATTTGTGACAGAAAGATCATTCACTTTCACCGTGACTAGGTAAAATTTTGGTTTTTTAAAGGTTTCACTTTTCATTTTTCTGGAAACATTCAAGCTTTTCATCTGATATTCTCTTTCCAGCTTTGGTTCTCAAAGTAAACATTTTTCTCCAGTTATTGATGAACCGTCTCTGATATCCGAGAAACTGTGATAATGCTTCTACGTTTTCATTTTTTCTAATTTGTGTTTTAATTTACCTTGATCTCAATCTCTATATCTATAAATGTAAATGGTTTTTAGAGCCAAAACCTAACCCTAATGTATTATAATCTCATGAAACATTCATTCTTTCCCCCTATTTTCAATGATAAAATAATATTTTCTTCATTTTCATTGGTGTATTTGTTGAACCATCATTTCTACTTTAATGTTTTGATTGGTGGAGTTGTATTAGGAATTTAATTTCTAACTCAATGGGATTTGGTTGTACAACAATCTTGACATAGTGCTGGAAAATGAAAAGTCATGTGCATTCCCTTGTTTTGATAATCAATAATCAATTTCCCCTATCTAGATTCTACTTGTGTTAGACCCTCTCTTCCTACATTTTATATTCCATTCCCCCTTTTCATTTTCAAACTTTGCATAGTTGGTAGGGGTGCACATGGACCGGGTTAACCTGACCAGCCTGATCCATCCACTCTGATCCGAAGATAAAAGTGTGATTCGGTTTGGATTTGCAGGCTTATTCGGATCTATTTTGTGTTAACCTGAGCAGATCAGTTAGGATCTCAGATTTGAAAAGTTTGGAACTGAGCCAAACCGAGTATCCAAACCACCCGAATTTCACTATGTATATTTCACTAAATTATGATATTTGACATTTAATGGGATAAATTCCAAAAAATTTAATTTGGATTTAGTTGAAATATTAAAAGATAACTCTTTTTTTTAAAAAAATCTCCAAATTTTTTATAGTCAAATCACATTTATGAACCATTTAGATATAAAATTTTCCTGAACTTTTTCAGAATTTTAGAACATTTTATGATTTTTTTTAGAACTGAGTACCCGATCCAAACCAACCCGATCATTATTGGTTTGGTTCGGATTCGAATAAAATAAAACTTGAAATCTGATCTGAACCAACCCTAACACTTTTGATTGGTTCAGATTCTAATATAGTCAATCCGTCCACACCCTAAAAGTTAGGTTGTTGCCTTAAGTGCAAATGACCTAGCTTCAGGCATTTTTAGGTTACATAATATTTGTTTTTCTTGAAAATTAAATGACTTCAATATTCTTTCATCGGCTACTTTTTGTACTCATTTATTTTCTTTATATTTTGTTTAACATTACAAATTTCTTACTGTTTAGGGGCATAATCTTTGCAATCTGGCAACGGACTAAGCTGCAGGTACGTTTGTAATATATCTTCTTTTTGTCCTTCAAATTTTTTCTGATTCCATTTCCTTTCCTGTTTCATTTTTTCAGCTCACATTTGTGTTTTCTATTCTACTAATCATTAAAATTTTGTAGTTGATAACAACATTATGGTCAGGTTTTTAAATCTCCTTTTTTTTTGGTATTGACCAAGGTATTCCTACATCCGGTTTTAAATCTCCTTTTAATCCACTCCATCGTTATTATTACTTTATCCATTTGTCCTGACTTGTGGTTTGTTCGTTTTGTCTCTTTGGATGCAACATAAATTATGTTGTGTCTTTTGTATTGTATGTTTTCTTTAATTTCCTCTTTTTTCTCCATTCTACGAGTATTAGACTATCTTCTTGCATTTTCTATATTGGCACGTGTCCCATGACAAGTGATTTTTCTTTGTTTTCAATTTTTTTTAAGTTTTAAATAGAAAAAGTTAAATATTTGTGAAGGAATGTATTGAGTGTTTAGTACTACGATAGTATTAAAATTTTACTCAAAAATGAAATGAAATAAAAAGTAAATGTGAATGTATAAAAAATAATTATTTCCATTTTTTCTCTTCCTAACTGAGTAATACTACCAAAGAAAGATGTTATCAACACTATTAGTTAAAATTCATATGTTGTCAATTAAAAATATATGTCTCACTTCTAATTTACTACAACCAACTTAGACTTTAATTAATAAAAGGGAGTCTTGGAAAAATGATTGTTACAGTGAGTATTGTTAGCATTTCTTACTAGCAAATATTCTTCCAATTGCTTGTTTCATGATTTTTACAAGTACTTGCTTCATATTTCTACCCCTGTGTTTCATTTATTTCTTTATCTGATTTTTCTTTTGACTCTTCTTCCTTAGCTGCTTTTGACTCTTCTTCCTTAGCTGGTCCTGCAACTCTACTTTCAGCAGATATGAAAAGGTTCGTTTTTTTATCTCATGCTTGTGTAGTTTCTCATATTTGGAATATACTTTGTAGCCGCTATAACTTCCTTATGATGTGAAAGTTTGGTGCTTTAAAGCTCATGTTTTGACTCAACAGTTCTAGTTTCTGATTTTGGAAGTGTTGTGTTTAAGTTTCTCAAATATCTTTGACTCACATAAATTCTTATTTGCACCATTGATTCTCTAAAGGGTCATGTTTTTCTTCCAGTCCTAACAGGTAATTTTCTCTTATCAACTAACACTTCCATTACTTTGTATTCATTAATAAAGATTCACAAACATATAAATAGTATAGACACCTAAAAATACTTTATTTTTCTCGCTATCTCTCACTTCTTATCACATACATTACATATCACATTCATTACATCTCTCTGTTATCTTCCTTTCTCTATAGGTGTCTACCACTAATGGTGGTCTATGAATCATAACTCTTGATGATTTCCAATGTTATTTTATTATCTTGAATTCATGATGGGTTTTGTTGTCTTTACTTATGTTTTTCTCTTTAACTTTTTCCCCTTCTTTCTCTTTAACTTATTTCATACATTACATATCACATTCATTACATCTCTTTCTTTTCTTCCTTTCTCTCTCTTCTCTTCTTTTCTCTCTCTAGGTGGTCTATGAATCATAACTCTTGATGATTTCCAATATTATTTTATTCTCTTGAATTCATGACGGGTTTCGTTGTCTTTGCTTATGTTTTTCTCTTTAACTTTTTCCCCTTCTTTCTCTTTAACTAATTCCATACATTACATATCACATTCATTACATGTCTCTCTTCTCTTCCTTTCTCTCTCTAGGTGTCTACCACTAATGGTGGTCTATGAATCATAACTCTTGATGATTTCCAATGTTATTTTATTCTCATGAATTCATGACGGGTTTCGTTGTCTTTGCTTATGTTTTTCTCTTTAACTTTTTCCCCTTCTTTCTCTTTAACTTATCACATACATTACATATCACATTCATTACTTCTCTCTCTTCTCTTCCTTTCTCTCTTTAGGTGTCTACCATTAATGGTGGTCTATGAATCATAAATCTTGATGATTACCAATGTTATTTTATTCTCTTGAATTCATGACGGGTTTCGTTGTCTTTGCTTATGTTTTTCTCTTTAACTTTTTCCCCTTCTTTCTCTTTAACTTATCACATACATTACATATCACATTCATTACTTCTCTCTCTTCTCTTCCTTTCTCTCTCTAGGTGTCTACCACTAATGGTGGTCTATGAATCACGACTTTTAATGATTTCAAATGTTATTTTATTCTCTTAAATTCATGACGGGTTTCATTGTCTTTGCTTATGTTTTTCTTTTTAACTCTTTCCCCTTCTTTCTCTTTAACTTATCACATACATTACATATCACATTCATTACTTCTCTCTTCTCTTACTTTCTCTCTCTACGTGTCTACCATTAATGGTGGTCTATGAATCACGACTTTTAATGATTTCCAATGTTATTTTATTCTCTTAAATTCATGACAGATTTCATTGTCTTTGCTTATGTTTTTCTCTTTAACTTTTTCCCCTTCTTTCTATTTAACTTATTACATACATTACATATCACATTCATTACTTCTCACTCTTCTCTTCCTTTCTCTCTCTAGGTGTATACCACTAATGGTGGTCTATGAATTATAACTCTAGATGATTTCCAATGTTATATTATTCTCTTGAATTCATGACGGGTTTCGTTGTCTTTGCTTATGTTTTTCTCTTTAACATTTTCCCCTTCTTTCTCTTTAACTTATTACATACATTACATATCACATTCATTACTTCTCTCTCTTCTATTCATTTCTCTCTCTAGGTGTCTTCCACTAATGGTGGTCTATGAATCATAACTCTTGATGATTTCCGATGTTATTTTATTCTCTTGAATTCATGACGGGTTTCGTTGTCTTTGCTTATGTTTTTCTCTTTAACTTTTTCCCTTTCTTTCTCTTTAACTTATCACATACATTACATATCACATTCATTACTTCTCTCTCTTCTCTTCCTTTCTCTCTTAAGGTGTCTACCATTAATGGTGGTCTATGAATCATAAATCTTGATGATTTCCAATGTTATTTTATTCTCTTGAATTCATGACGGGTTTCGTTGTCTTTGCTTATGTTTTTCTCTTTAACTTTTTCCCCTTCTTTCTCTTTAACTTATCACATACATTACATATCACATTCATTACTTCTCTCTCTTCTCTTCCTTTCTCTCTCTAGGTGTCTACCACTAATGGTGGTCTATGAATCACAACTCTTGATGATTTCCAATGTTATTTTATTCTCTTGAATTCATGACGGGTTTCATTGTCTTTGCTTATGTTTTTCTTTTTAACTCTTTCCCCTTCTTTCTCTTTAACTTATCACATACATTACATATCACATTCATTACTCCTCTCTCTTCTCTTCCTTTCTCTCTCTAGGTGTCTACCACTAATGGTGGTCTATGAATCACAACTCTTGATGATTTCCAATGTTATTTTATTCTCTTGAATTCATGACGGGTTTCGTTGTCTTTGCTTATGTTTTTCTCTTTAACTTTTTCCCCTTCTTTCTCTTTAACTTATTACATACATTACATATCACATTCATTACTTCTCTCTCTTCTCTTCCTTTCTATCGCAAGGTGTCTACCACTAATGGTGGTCTATGAATCATAACTCTTGATGATTTCCAATGTTATTTTATTCTCTTGAATTCATGACGGGTTTCATTGTCTTTTCTTATGTTTTTCTCTTTAACTTTTTCCCCTTCTTTCTCTTTAACTTATTACATACATTATATATCACATTCATTACATCTCTCTCTTCTCTTCCTTTCTCTCTCTAGGTGTCTACCACTAATGGTGGTCTATGAATCATAACTCTTGATGATTTCCAATGTTATTTTATTCACTTGAATTCATGACTGGTTTCGTTGTCTTTGGTTATGTTTTTCTCTTTAACTTTTTCCCCTTCTTTCTCTTTAACTTATCACATACATTACATATCACCTTCATTACTTCTCTCTTCTCTTTTTTCTCTCTCTAGGTGTGTACCACTAATGGTGGTCTATGAATCATAACTCTTGATGATTTCCAATGTTATTTTATTCTCTTGAATTCATGACGGGTTTCGTTGTCTTTGCTTATGTTTTTCTCTTTAACTTTTTCCCCATCTTTGTCTTTAACTTATCACATACATTACATATCACATTCATATTTTTCTCAAACATATAAATAGTATAGACACCTAAAATTACATTATGTTTCTCGCTATCTCTCACTTCTTATTACATACATTACATATCACATTCATTACTTCTCTCTCTTCTCTTCCTTTCTCTCTCTAGGTGTCTACCACTAATGGTGGTCTATGAATCACGACTCTTGATGATTTCCAACGTTATTTTATTCTCTTGAATTCATCACGGGTTTCATTGTCTTTGCTTATGTTTTTCTTTTTAACTTTTTCCCCTTCTTTCTCTTTAACTTATTACATACATTACATATCACATTCATTATTTCTCTCTCTTCTTTTCCTTTCTCTCTCTAGGTGTCTACCACTAATGGTGGTCTATGAATTATAAATCTTGATGATTTCCAATGTTATTTTATTTTCTTGAATTCATGACGTGTTACGTTGTCTTTGCGTATGTTTTTCTCTTTAACTTTTTCCCCTTCTTTCTCTTTAATTTATCACATACATTACATATCACATTCATTACTTCTCTCTTCTCTTTCTTTCTCTCTCTAGATGTCTTCCACTAATGGTGGTCTATGAATCATGACTTTTAATGATTTCCAATGTTATTTTATTTTCTTGAATTCATGACGGGTTTCATTGTCTTTGCTTATGTTTTTCTCTTTAACTTTTTCCCCTTATTTCTCTTTAACTTTTTACATACATTACATATCACATTCATTACTTCTCTCTCTTCTCTTCCTTTCTCTCTCTAGGTGTCTACTACTAATGGTGGTCTATGAATCATAACTCTTGATGATTTCTAATGTTATTTTATTCTCTTGAATTCATGACGAGTTTCATTATCTTTTCTTATGTTTTTCTCTTTAACTTTTTCCCCTTCTTTCTCTAACTTATCACATACATTACATATCACATTCATTACTTCTCTCTTATCTTTCTTTCTCTCTCTAGGTGTCTACCACTAATGGTGGTCTATGAATTATAACTCTTGATGATTTCCAATGTTATTTTATTCTCTTGAATTCATGACGGGTTTCATTGTCTTTTCTTATGTTTTTCTCTTTAACTTTTTCCCCTTCTTTCTCTTTAACTTATTACATACATTACATATCACATTCATTACATCTCTCTCTTCTCTTCCTTTCTCTCTCTAGGTGTCTACCACTAATTGTGGTCTATAAATCATAATTCATGATGATTTCCAATGTTATTTTATTCTCTTGAATTTATGACGGTTTCGTTGTCTTTGCTTATGTTTTTCTCTTTAACTTTTTCCCCATCTTTCTCTTTAACTTATCACATACATTACATATCACATTCATATTTTTCTCAAACATATAAATAGTATAGACACCTAAAAATACCTTATTTTTCTCGCTATCTCTCACTACTTATTACATACATTACATATCACATTCATTACTCCTCTCTCTTCTCTTCCTTTCTCTCTCTAGGTGTCTACCACTAATGGTGGTCTATGAATCACAACTCTTGATGATTTCCAATGTTATTTTATTCTCTTGAATTCATGACGTGTTTCAATGTCTTTGCTTATACTTTTCTCTTTATTTATTTTCCCCTTCTTTCTCTTTAACTTATTACATACATTACATATCACATTCATTACTTCTCTCTCTTCTCTTCCTTTCACTCTCTAGGTGTCTACCACTAATGGTGGTCTATGAATCATAACTCTTGATGATTTCCAATGTTATTTTATTCTCTTGAATTCGTGACGGGTTTCGTTGTCTTTAGTTATGTTTTTCTCTTTAACTTTTTCCCCTTCTTTCTCTTTAACTTATCACATACATTACATATACATTCATTACTTCTCTCTTCTCATTCTTTATTTCTCTGGGTGTCTACCACTAATGGTGGTATATGAATCACGACTTTTAATGATTTCCAATGTTATTTTATTCTCTTGAATTCATTATGGGTTTCATTGTCTTTGCTTATGTTTTTCTCTTTTAACTTTTTCCCATTCTTTCATTCATGCATTGAAGTTTCACTTTTTCTTGTCATGTTCTACGGTTTCCCTTTGTTATTTAATGTATCTTCAATGGCTATATATGGTAACACTCTTCTTTTTATTTGCAGTAGGAGTGATCTAGTAATGTCATCATGCAGGGCAAAGCATCGAAAAGGTTCATCATCGTCCATGGTCTCTCAAAAGACTCTTACATTACTTGCTCCTTCTGAAAAGAGACAGAAGCAATTAACTCTCAGAGAACGTAATGTGAGAAAAGCATTGAAAGTATTTAGAGAACTGTCTTCCGAAGCTTTCAATAAACTTATAAAAGACAACCCTAGAGAACCAAGAGCAAAAATAAAAGCTTTGTGGGACGCTAAAGGTGTAATCACTCGTGAGGATGGGTGTGAAAACACTCAAAAAAGAGTGGGACCTCTAGAAGGAATTCAAATCGGTGACCAGTTTAGATACAGGGCTGAACTTGTTGTTGTTGGCCTTCACCTACAGCCTCATTGTGGAATTGATTATGTGGAGTACAATAATAGGTCGTTGGCAACGAGCATTGTGGTTACCAATCGCTATGAAAACACATTTTACAACGGTTCCTTGGTTTACATTGGTGAGGGAGGTAACCCCGATGGCAAAAACAGTGCTTCTATCCATGATCAGAAATTGCAGCGAGGAAATCTTGCTTTGAGTAATAGCATGGAAGCTAGAAGTCCTGTGAGGGTTATATTGAAAGTTTCCAAAAAATCTGTCAATGATAGTGAGAATGAGAGTGAGAACACCTCTATGTTCTCTTATGTCTATGATGGGCTATATTTGGTACAGAATTGGACCAGAGTGAGAGGTCAAAATGGAAAACTTGTCTTTAAGTTTACATTAAACAGAATGTCCAATCAACCTCCCTCCTGTGTTGCACATGGAGATTTGGGTTGGAAAGGGTCATCTGCAAGCTCCCGTACTCGCAGAAGATCTAAAGGAAGCTCAACATCTCAAAAGGAGAAGATTCGAAGGAATGATGTGTCTGAGGGTAAAGAAAAACATGAGATTCCGCTTATGGCTAAAAGTGACTGTGTTGAGATGCTCCCACCCTTTGAATACATAGTCAATGCAGTTTATCCAAGGTGGTTTAACTGGATGCCCCAGCCAAATCCAAAAGATTTCCGTGTTAAATTCCAACTAGCTATCTATAAGACGGAAAAGAAGGGTTGGGGTGTGAGAACCCGGTCTTTCATTCCACAAGGAAGCTTGGTATGTGAGTTTGTTGGGGAAGTTCATCCCTATCCAAAAGATGGACCAAGACTTGGTCCTAATAATTACATTCTTGGCATGGGTATGTATCTTTCTGAATTCTTATGAATATTAATCTTCTCTAGTGTTATTCGGACTTAATTTAACATGTGCTTTAATTTCTTCTTTTTTTAGGTGCTGGAAGGGGCTACATTGATGCGAGAAGGTGCGGAAATGTAGCAAGATTCATAAATCATAGCTGTACTCCAAATCTTTGTGTCAATGAAGTGTATGAAGATGGTGAGAGGCTTCCCCGCATGAGGTTGTTTGCTGTGAGGCACATACCTGCAGGCAGAGAGCTTACTTATAATTATAATTTCTGCAACAGAAATCTAATTAAGACTGACAGGATCAAATGCTACTGTTCTTCACAAGAATGCAAAGGACAAATTTATATTTGAAGGTATGCATGGGTTCACATGTTTAATCATTTTTCTTATTGGCTGAATACAGTTTGTTGTATTGAAGACCATTTATGCTAAGTGAGGCAAATGTTTTGGAGGCATGATTTGTGGATTTTGATAAACATACTAGTTAAGTTGAAATTGTGATAGTTTAATTTTCTTCTACTATCTATCTATCATATAAAAAGTGTGATGTTTGGTGATGATTTCTTGTCTTGCTGAACTGTTATTGGCTGTTAACTAGAGATATATGGGGTGCTTATAGTAATATCATCTTAACATGTCTGCTATTTTCAGGGTAACAAATGACATGAGATAACTAAGGAGTTGAGAATATTCTGAAATTTGAAGTGTTGCTATCTTGATTGTAGGCTTGTAGTAGTTTAGGGTTGTTGAAGTAGTTGGTATGCTATGCATGAAGATTGATACTTGACAGGGTCTTGATTAACTACTGAACATTTTTTACCCTTAACGCTAGCATATAAAGATGAGTGCAAGGAGGAGTATTGTGATTTTTGGTGTCCTGCTTGTATGTATGATATGGTGGTTGAAAAGTTCAATTGCATAACTTATTTTGTTTGTTTGTTTGTTACTTTGTTCAGTTTCTTGTGGGCTTTGATTGTTCTACATTTAATTAATTTATTATTTTTTTAAAGTAAATTAGATAATAATTAATATAAATTCAATTAATTTATTGTTGGATCCAGGTTGATGACTTTCACAGGTTGATAACGGATCTAGGTTGCGCCTTGGTTTGGACATGTAGATGCATCAATTTGACACCCATAAGGACGTCCTTGTCAAAAAGTCATTGACCTACTTTGGGTTATGCAAGGAGGCAGCCATGAAGGAGAAACCATAGGAATCAGTTGCTTTTTACAATTTTGTTATGATTAAAACACCTATTCGGTTATCAAAATTTTGTTTTGTACAATTTTACCACCGGACGGGTGGTGGTTTAATTTCGCAGTGATCTATTTCGGGATAATATTTTTAAGCACTTTATTATCGTTTCTAAAAATTTATGGTTGGAGTTACAATTTATCATTTAAATCTCATATTAGTTAAATTGTTTTAATTAGAGTTGTCAATATGGGTTCTGACCCGCGGGCTGGTCCGGCCCAATCCAGCACAAGGGCGGGTTGGGTTGATTAAATCGTAGCCTGTTTAAAATGCAGGTTAGAGCAACCCGGTCCGTTTAACCCGCGGGTTGAGCAATAAAAAAAAAACTTTTTTTGGTTGATTTTCTTATATCTTGGGTTGGGCGACTAAGTTATGTGGATTTGTTATTTTGATAAACTATGTTAGATTTGGACCGGTTGTGTTTGTATTGGAATTCAACTATGTTGGATGTGAATGACTTGGATTTAGATATGCACAAAGTGTATGGCGCAACATTGTTATGATCTTGAATTAGTAGGTTTAGCAAAATGCATGTGTTAGTATTTTTTTAATATGAATTTTTATTACTTTTTTAATATTTTTTAATTGAATTTTTCATTTTTAAAAATTTTTTTTCTACTGCCAAAACGAGCCAGCTCACGAGGCGGGTTGGGTTCATATTTTCCTAACTCATTTAGAAACGGGTTGCTCTAACCCAACCCGTATTGAACCCAACCCGTAACGGACCAGGCCATATGGGCCGACTGGCCCGTATTGACAGCTCTAGTTTTAATCATTATGTGTTGTAGTGTTAACATGTTCTTAATGTAGAATTTGAAGGTGATATAATATCGGTATGAATTGCAATATTAATAAATAATCATGTGTTTGTGTTTCATTGTTTTCCATAAAAAAAATTTCATTTAAGATTTATTTGTGCCCTTGGTCTCTAAGGTGGGGAATGATTAACCTTATACTTATATAAGCACTCACATGGCCAGATAGGAAAAACACATGAAGCAGAAGAAAATGGAAAAATAGGAGAGTAAAAATGTTAATTTATATGAGTATTTTTCAGAGAGTTTGAGAAAAGTAGTAATATTATTTTCTTGTTCTTGATTTTTGTATATGTATTTCCGATTCTATTGAGCAATCTAAGAGAGTTGTTCCGGTGCTCTAGCTAGTTCATGTGTAGTGTTAATTGGAAGTAGTTGTTATATCCTTGAAGGTATTAGATTTGAGACCATTTGCATTAAGTAATTTGGTGACTAAATGCTCCTAAGTCCAATGCTATGCACGCCTTAAACAATGTGATAAGTTTATTTGATTTAATATATTTTATTGTATATTTTTTGGTATAGTTTATTTTAATTTGTCTAATAGGGAGGTGTATATTTTATAGTGTAATTTTATTTATAATTTTGTTGTTTCAATTATTTTTTAATTATAACTTTGATTAAATATTTCCTACAATCTTCAAAGTATTATCGTTCATATTATTTCATGTTTTAAAAGGATTTTTTTTCACATGTTAATAGTTGATTTATTTTTAAAAATCATTTTCATGTTTATAATGTCGATCTTGTGTAATTACCTCAAATTTCCGGGGTTAGAGTTTTCAGAATATTAACTTCCAACCTTTAGGCCTTGAATGTCAATTTAAAATTTGTTTTCAAATTCGAATTCAATAAAAAAAGTTATTTGCTTTTTTGTTTATTTTATTGAGTTTTGATAGTTAAATATGACATGATAAATTTATGAAGTCTTGTCTAGTTATATAATGAGTTGTGTAAATTAATGATGTATATTACTGTTTGTTGGAATGATAATGAGATTAAATATGAGTAGATTTAAGATTTTATTTTTAACCGAGATGTTTTCGCTTCAAGTATTATAAGCAGACCTGTATACCTTGGACTATTTTGGAAGCCAAGTTTATTATTGTAGACTTGATGAGATTCATACATTGTGATTGCTAAAATGGTATTGAGAGAAAATATGAACTGCTATCTTTGGGATCATATTTCTAATTCTGTGATGAGTTTGATGGATTAACTAATTATGACAGCCTTTTTCAAAAAAAAAAAAAACTAATTAGGACAGCCACTGAGCACGAAGCTAGTGATGAATACATCGAGGGGGATCATGGGCGTATTCAGGATTTTTTGTTGCGGGCCAAAATAAAATTATAAAATATTTGTCGATAGATATTATATATACTTTAAATAATAAAAATTATTTAAATACAACTCTCTTCGTCCTTACTAATTTTTTTATCTACTATTGTATCAATAGTAATCAATTCTATCTATCGAAAATTTTGAAAAAAAATATATATGGTTTTGGGTTTCATATTCCTCAAAATTAAAAGTCAAATAAGCAAAAATATTTTTATCGAATCAATATTGTTTTAAAAAATTCATTGGTTAAGTTAATTTAATTGACATGAAACTACCTAAAAAAATTAAAGTTTATAAATACAAATAAAAAAAGAAAAAGAGAGTCGTCTTACCTGGTAGAAATGCATAGATATGGAGTTCTCGATTTTAATTGAGAGCGAGAGTTAGACGATATTTTGATTCACAAGTTTGTGGAGGATCGCAATAAGAAATTTTATAGAAAAGACAAAGAGTAATATGAATTTTATGATTTATGCAGTACTCTATTTTAAGAGAGAGTATAGTAATTTAAATTTAAATCTTCAAAAATATATAAAAGATTTAATAGTAATAGAAAAACAAGATAAATTTTTTATTCCCAAAATATTATATCTTATTAGATCAAGTTTTTATATTTTTTTTTATCTTATCTATTTTTCTTTTCTAAATTAAAGATAAATCTCAACAATATTTTGTTATATAAAAATATTTGATTGACTTTTTATCTCATTAAGATAAGATTTATCTTTAAATTTTTAAAATTTAAAATAAAGATAAATTTAATAAATCTTCTATGCATTTAAAATTTTGAATTGATTTCTTTTTTAAAAAATTGAAGCTTCCTGATAATTGAAGGACCGGGCTAATATTCTAGAAAAATATTTGCGGGGAGTGCGGAGGAACTGTTGTAATGAAAAAACTACTAAATCTTTGAGGGGAGAACTAAAATAAAAACATACATAAAAGTACATATCGTCGGCAGGAAATTTAAAAATCTATGGGGGGGGGAGGGGGTGGCCCTTGCTTGCCGCTTGTGGGGGATACGTGCCTAAAACAAAAGTCATATCCGAACCATATACATAGGTTTAGGGTTTTGGATATTGATTTCTAAGCTTGTTTTGGATGTTTATATGTGTTAAAGGTATGTTTGGACAATTTAAAGAAATTAATAGCTTTTAAGTACGTATAACCGAAACCTACATGTGTGTTTTAAGTGATTTTGTTGTTTGGAAAGCTTATCTTCAAGTGTTAGAATGGAAATAAATTTTTGAATAAGCTAGGGACTAGATTTAGAAGTTTTATCAAATATAGGAACTAAAACTAATTTTTATAAAATTATAATGACTAAATTTTATACTATGAAAAGTATAAGGACTGAAAATAATATTCTTGAAAAGTCTAAGGACTAGAAATGAGATTTTACAAAAGACGGAGGACTAAAAATTGAAACATAGTGAAGTATGGGGACTAACCTGTGATTTCTTAAAGTTAAGGGACTTAAACAGAATTTTAAGAAAATATAAGGATATTTTCATAAAGTTGGTTTCGTTTATTAATCATTATGTGTGAGCATATAGTTGCAAATAACGTAATAAGGTCAGTATCCTTTATCCAAGGAGTTAAGTTGTTTTAGAAACTAGCTTAGAACGTTTCTTGTGTAAGGTATGAGACTCAAGGATGAGCGAGGCTTAGAGTGACAAGAGCTTCACGTGGATAGCGTATCGGGTAAGGGCTCCTACACATATTTGGACAACTAAGCCTTGTGATCTAGTTTGTTGTATGTTTAATATATGATATCAATTGTATAGCATAAGATGTTTGGGGAATATTATGGTTGGCGACATCCAATGGATTGACCCGAAGTTTGCTGAAGGATGACTTGAACTGTTAATGAAAACATGTTTTGAACTGCTATGCGATAACATGACTTGAACTGCTATGTGATAACATGATCTGGACTGCAATATCTATTGATTACTGTTATATATGTGATACTGTAACATGAGAATTTCCTTGAATGAAGAGCGAACATGCGCAGTATTTTTGCCTTTGTGTCTCTGGGGATTTTTAGAGGATTTGCTCGAGGCAGTTCTCTTTTGAGGCAGCTAGTCGTGCAAGGAGGAGGCACAATCAAGATCGGCAAGCAAGACTGGTCGATTGAATTGTTCACCGAGTTGTTACAATTAGTCAATGAATATATTGTTCTTGTTCAAGTGTTCCTAATTAATGAGAAGTTTGTGATTCACCATTTAAATATTTGGCAAAATAGTATCTGCATAAAACTTATTTATTTTTTCATGGTTCAAGGTTCTTACAACAACAGAAACATTGCCCATATCACATTTATCTCTGAAGCGAACTTGATCTTCTTGTTCAAGTGTTCCTAATTAATAAGAAGTTTGTGATTCATCTTTTAATTATTTGACAAAATAGTATCTGTATAAAAATATTTATTATTTCATGGTTCAAAGTTCTTACAACAACAACAACAACATTGCCCATATCAAATTTATCTCTGAAGCGAACTTGATCTTCAACTTGGTTGAGACTCGATCAAGTCCATCTCGTTCCGGATACGAGTTGACTTTGGACGACTCTTACCACACTATAGTCGGATCTGAAATAATTCAAGGTCCATTGTTAGGCTCCATGTTCATGTCATTACCAATGGGATACCACTGAAGTTGATAAGCATCTACAATACTCTGGATCTTATAGATTGGGTCCACAAAATGACAATAGTCCAAAGACCATCTGGCGCATGCCACAATAACATGTTCGCAAGGGTACTTGTATGTTTGGAAGACGCCACAAGCGCATGTTCTATTATCCAGAACATAATCATCATGGCAATAGGTTGTAAAGTTTCAATAGTTATGGTGGCAATTTTCTCTAATTACCAGAAACAGATAGGAAACCCCTTTACCGGTTCCTACCACAGCCACAGTAACAATAGGTTGTGAAACCTGCTGGACATGCGCGTTGCGAACATATTTTTAAACATAAATAACACATTTAAATCAATTATTATAAACCATGCCATGCACAAAAGGTGATAATGTCACAATGTTCACACTTTCTGAATAAACTAATTAACTAGATGAAGTTAACCCCAAACTTTATCTTCCTGGCACATTTGTTGGGAACACTTTCTGAATAAAATCCAGGAAGCGACGTGAGTAGAATGTAGGGTCAACCGCCGAGATAGTAATTGAATCAAACTGAAGTGATTTATATGCATGCTCAATCTTCTTAGTCATGTTGTACTCTTGCAATATATCAATGATACCCAGGTAAAGTACGACATCGTAAGCCTCGTGAAACATTTGCATGTCCTCTTTTCCCGGAATCTGCTCTGCCCTTGCCGGCATGTTCACACCTAGTTGGATTTGTAATCTGCAGAACACGACGTCGAAAAAGAAAACTTTCAGTCTAGAATATTCTAGCAACAATGTTGCATTGAACAGCAACTTTGGTTTAATCAATAGGGTCCTATGTGAAATGCCTTGACTGTTAGGGGCAAAAGGGGATAGATCTAATATCTCTTCTAGGCAAAAATAGCCAACTTAAAAAAAAAATACTACCAATATGCAATGAATGTGACATAGGTTTAGGATCCATAAACATCCAAGCACGGTTAAGAAAGATTAAGAATTATGAATCTTCCGTTGTAGAGTACATCATATTTTCTTCAGCCTGAAATCTGTCAATCAGCTTCTAGCATTGCAAAATCACCTTTTACACATGATTCAGAGAGGTTAACAAGAATTATCTTTATACAGGAGCACGCATACAATCATTTGGCAACAACTAGGTCATCTCTGAATCACATCAGACTCATCCTTAAAAGTAGGAGTGCAACTGAACCGTCAGCTAGTAACTGCTCAAATTTGTTATTTTATGAACATACAAGAAGTGATTTGAATTCGGAGGTGCAATGATCAAACATAACAATAGGATAGCTGGGGTGCTACTGCTATGATGTTACTAGTGATAAATAACAAAGACAGAACCATTAAAATCATGAAGAAACAATACCTTGCTGTACCAGGTAGAAGTAGATCCACCTCCTCGTCACCAGCAGCAGAAGCTCGCAATCTGCTACCCCTGATGTGGGACCCTACAACAACACTACCATCATCTGCTCCCCGAGGGACCAGAACAAGGCCTTGCGGGTAGTTGGATACTTCATCCTCCAGAGGGTCTGTCAGTTGATCATCCACATAGTTTTGAAATTAATCAGTTCCATGATTATAGTTCTAGTAGAGAAAGCAAATACCTAAGTCACAGCTGAAACCTTGTCCAAAACAAAAAGAGAAAAGAAAAGACATAGCTGGAACTTGAAAGCATAATGACCGAAAAAATTCTAGATAAGGGGATAAACCTATAAGTTTTTCTAAAAGAGTGCGAAATGTAATCATTATCATAGTTGTAAAACCCCGACTCTAACCAGAAACCCAACCAAGCACCCAATTCAAGAGTTCAGTTACCAATTTCAGTAAGAAAACTCACCAAGACAAAACTAAAAATTCAAAGGAAAAAAATGAAGGAATAAGCTACAATACAAGGATGTCAGCATATTTTAACTAGACCAACCAAGGACCTGGGTTTCCCTTTCAGACCATCCAGTGCAGACCATGCAAAGAAATTGTTCCTAAACAATCAACACAAATTGTTGATAACAAACAGCACAGAAATTGTTTATAACAAAAAGGTCACATGTGGTCTACAGTACCTAAACATAATAAGCAGTATTTATATCTGGTCACATCAATAATTGGGGGCAAGACATTATCTATTCATTCCTGGTCATTATTTCACACTTCTGATGCACAACGAATTTTAACTAAAGATACCTTACTATGATAAAAAATATATACTTTCAGAAATAAATGTCAATCACATAAAGGCAAGGCACAAATGATTAGCTATCTAGATAGGTTATGACCTTCCTCTGCAAGCACTGCCAAACTATCTGCATTAATACTCTGGTTGTAGGATGGGCGAGGATGCAGCTGCTGTGGAGCTCGATAATGAACACCTAGAAGCAGGCTGTAATCCATTATGTGTTGTTCTTCCAAGAACTTGCTATCAATCTCAATCTGCCTGCATAATAGTATGAGTAAGAGGTAATCCTCAATTTTTTAAGTCAAGCATTATAGGACTCTACAATCTATATCATAAAAGTTGAGGAAAAACTCGTCTTACAAAATTTCAGAATCAAACAAACACTAACAGTTGCTATTTTTAATAAGCTGCAATATATGGGCACAAAAATGTAAAAAGCATTCCTTACTTAAACTTTACATACTCAATGTATAGAGTATCAAAGTATGTAATAAGGGTGTCCTTCCGCATTTCCTGTAATGTACAAATAAATACACACTGACACACACACATTATATATGCATACATGAATGTTGCATGCATGTGTTTAAATTTGCTATGTTCAATGTAACTTTGTCAAAAGGAGAGTAATTTATCTTCCTCTTCTTTATATTCCTAGTAATAAAGACCTTTTTATAAGCCCAAAAACAAAAACAAAATATTTTGTAAATACCCCTTACTTTAATAAAGACTCCCGCCATGATGGTTCCAAGAAAAAGCAGTAGTTCAGATCCAAATCTTTAAGAGTGGTATTCTCATCAATTTCTATCTTGTCAGAAGAACGTCCAAAGGATGAACCTTTTAAATCAAATCTCCTATGGATCCTTAATTCTGTGCAGAACATATTTCCCATTACAACAAAGCGAAACTGCAAGATAGAATATTTTATATAAATATTTGCTCCCAATGAAATGAAAAAAAGATTATTAACTCGTTTTGCAATAAAGATGTAAGTCGTCATAGGTTCATATATTTGATGTGGTACATTTGCATTATTAAGATTTTTATTCTTTTTATATTTCAGATTTTCAAGTATTAAGTTGCATATAATGGCATTAGTAATCAACAAATACTCCAGAGAAAAACTGATTTTAAGGAAGAACACACATTACCTTTTGTCCACTCGAAGGTATAATCCTATGCAGACCGAAAAATTTTGTGACAAGTGTATTCTCATATGACTTCACATGATGATGATAGTCTGGAAGCATTCTTAGAAGAACCTGCATTTCAAATTTTGGTCACTAAGTTTATACTTTATAATGAAAAAAGGAAAGTAGACAAGAACAAGGGAACACTGAGATATCATTACTGAACAAATTTACCCGAAGATGATTAATTGTTAGCTATTAGCTCAATTTCCTTATGTCAGTTTTTGGATTAAAAATTAGTCCTTTAAGAGAGGAAAGAGGAAAGAAAGAAATAGAATAAGAGGAAGCATAAAATAAATATCATACAAAAAGGGAAGTAGACAAGAACAAGGAACACTAAGATATCATTACTGAACAAATGTACCCGAAGATGATTAAGTGTTGGCTACGAGCTCAATTTCCTCTTGTCAGTTTTTGGATTAAGAATTAGTTCTTTAAGAGAGGAAAGAAAGAAATAGAATAAGAGGAAGCATAAAATATCATACAAAACCAACCCAAGAATACGAGAGAGAATTCAACGTGGAAAGGAGATAAAAAACCAAGATTTCTGTGAAGATGTCTAGTATCTTAAGGACTCAGAATATCAGAAACCAGAATTCCTTTGAAACAGTCACAAGAAGGGCACGTAATATACACAACTTATACCAGTCAAAGCTAGAGGCCTGTAAAAAGGTATGCATTCCACTAAATACATTAGAGAACTGAAATGTGAAAACACCACACAATTTTCATGAAGAACTTTAGGCCTTGTGGTTTCTGTAAAGTAATTAAACCCAACCATGAGAAGCAGCTATATAGTGATGGGTCATAACTCATACCCAATGATCATCAAAAAACCAAAGAAGCTACTCAGAAAAGGAAATTAACACATAACAATGATGACATAGATTATGTATAATATTTTAAGTAGGGTTGTCAATAGCACGCTATAGCTGCGCAACAGAACAACAGCACTGACGCAGTGTGTAGCGGCCCCTTCATGTGTTGTGCTGCAATTTTGTGTAGCAAGTAGCGACAGCCGCAGTTGGAAAACGAGTCCATCTCAACTCAATTTGGCTGCTATTAGGTGGGATTGATAAAAACTCAAAACTGTCCTTGAAGCCATCCTCAGAGAACCTGGTCGGTTATGGTTTAGTTTGAGCCTTAGAGGCTTAAAGTTTTCCGTTACCATGACTTTGTTTGGCATTTAGTTGTCCGCTTTGTTCAAGACACCTATGAATTTTATTGTTAGTCATTAAAGTCATCAATTCTGAGTATTTTTTAATCAGTGTTGACTATTTATATATGTATGTAGTATATACTTGTTGTTTTACGTGAATATATTATTTCTAGAAGTGTTAAAGATATTAAGGTCCAACATTGACTGAAGATACGACTGAAGAAGTCCTTCTAAACAACAAGACAATCCTTACTCCTAAGCTTGTTTTTGGAGGGTAGGATTAGACCTGCCCAAATTCCTAACATGGTAACAAAGTCTATCCTAGATCCACTTTGTTATTGGGCCACTCATGATGAGCCACTTGCAGAAGTTTCAAGTTTAAGAATCAGCCTGACCCACAATTGTTTTATACTTTTAGGAAAAAATAATACCCACGACTATTCTAGGGGATATTGATAAAGTCAATGTGGCCTCATAAATATCCCATGATGGGCTTGAAGGCATTTCCATAAATATCAAGCCTACAATCTCCACGCTCCATATGACCAGCGCTAGCGCGTGAGGGTGTGTGAAGGTCCCATATTTACTACAAATATGGCCAAAGAAGTCCTTGTAAAGGGAAGGACAATCTTCACTATAAGCTAGCTTTTGATGCAGGGCCTAGCCCAATATTCTCAAGAAAAGGTTATATATATTATATTTTTATATTTTGTGCCACATTTCAGTGTCATCACGGGCACAATGATGTCATCAGCTCTTGTTGATGTAATTGATAATCACACCAAAAAACATACAGGAGAGATGGAGATAACCACACCAAAAACACATACAGGAGTGATGGGGATATAAATGTTAATTGATGAAGAGCGCCATTCTATGGAGTTATCATGCATTTAAAACTGCAAATTAGAAAGAGGACCAGTAGAAAACAAGCCTCCAAGGCATATCTTATGTATAACAAATGCTAATGAATAAGATCCACATATAAACATACCTTTACTTCAGATCTTCGCAGTGTCTTGATCATAAATCGATCATCTTGAGACAGGAAAAAGACGCTACCACTTTTCCCGGGAGAAGATAGTTCCCTCAGGGCATCATTTCCGCAAATGGACATCATATAGTCAGCAGCATCAATCTTGAACAACTCTCTCAAATTTCTGCAATAGGATACAAGGTCATATACAACGACCAAATGACAAGTGACAAGAAAGAGTAGAGAGCAAAATAAAGGCTGTAGCTGTGGTTCCTTAGGCATGTGTACAAACACAATTGTAAACAATGAAAGGTCAATTTTCATTATGACATTTGACATCAATTTTCTGTTTTATTCTGTTATCTTTTTGTTCAAATTTGTCAAGAAAAATAATGCATGATTATGAACGTGTACAATTCAAAGCACAACTCAACAACTCGTAAAATACTTAGATGGAATTCCAGCCTAATGGAAGTGCACCAACATAAAACTTAAGGTATTCATGTAACTGAAGCAAGAATTCAACATGTAATCCACATGGCTTAATAAACAATTACGCAATTACAAGTCAATACTGAATAATAATTCTACATTTGAATTTGTTTCAACTTTAACAAGCAAGTTTGATGATTATACCAAACCATTAAGAAGGATTTGGATTCAAATGGCCTATCATTACTTTGGCATTATCTAATACGTGCAGCCAGCCCCACGTAGTTGGATAAAGATTGTTATTGTTGTAGCATTTATGCCAAGCGGTCCACTACCCATTGTAATATGAAATAAATACGCAAAATCTGATGCATAAAACTTATGTGCACATTAATTTTTTGTTGTTGTTTCTAATAGAATAAAAGTAAATTATAGAAATAATATGGTAGGCTAAGGTTTAGTTAATTGAAGAGAAAAAAAATGGAAATTTGGATGAAAACAGAACTAGTCATTTAGCCTGATGCTAGCAACCAATCATAAAGAGTGATAAAGAGTGATTTAATGAAGTAGATGCTCAAGATATGAATATTATAAACACTTCCTTTACAGATATACAATGTGCCAATAAAGGCAGAGCTGCATACAGAAACAAGGATTGGTCTAAATGCATGCCTAGTAGTCCATGGATGAAACTTCAGAATTAAATTAAGCCTAAAAAAGTTTTAACTACTTACCTGAACACCATTGGGCAATAATCTTTCCATTTAAAATCCTCTGACTGATGAGGAGGTGTCAATTGAGAACCTTCTTTAGGAAAGTTCATCCAAAAACTTGCTCTGGGACCAAAATCTGATGCTCGAACTTCCCGTCTCTGTATGGGAGTAATCTTACCCACAGTATACCTAGCCATTTCGAAGCCCATTTCTATATTATTTATGGAAAACCATGCAAAAGAAAATATTGATGTTCCAGAATAATATTTTGTCTTTTAAAGTTAGGTAGGTTTTATGCCTTCATTTTTTAAGGAGAGAAGGGTAATATCCATATTCCTTTTTCTTGAAGCCCTGGAGGCCTGGAGTTATAATTTAGTGATTTGTAATTAGGTTATAGTTCAAAGGATGATGATCTGCAAGTTGAAACTCAAAAAACAAAAACACTCTTTCAGAGCCATATATATCAGATCTTTATTATTTACTGTTAGTAATAGTGAAAGAACGGGAAAGGAAGATGGCCATCAATATGGTTAGTGAAGACATGTATACAGCCAGATGAAATTCTCATATAAAAGATATATATTTTCTAATCATAAGAATTTATGTCCCCCTTCCATTATGGATTCATCATGAGTTTTTTGTGTATAGAAAAACATTAAAAAAATGAAGAAGTTGCAGAATGCGAATTATGTGGTATTGTTACAAATGATCAGCTAAAGCAGTTTGATGTGCAAAAAGTCAAGATAGCGTCTTTTACCTTATTCCGAGTTGCAGACTAAGCATAAGATCATAACTCCTGTGGCCCTTAATGATTGTTTCACCAGGTCTTTTAATCTCTTTGGCAAGTTTTCTTTGAAGCTGTTTTGCTTTTCTAGCCAATGATGAAAAACTACTATTTAAAACTAGCTCACTAATTAATACACCTTGCATATACTCACGTTCCAAAATTGGGATCTTTACATTAGCCTCTTTATCTCCACTTTCAAATACAGAATCTGTTGAGCTAAATTTTGAATCATGACCAATCACTTTCTCAATAGATACCTCAAGACTCCAGCGTCTTTCTAGAGAAACATTTTTTCCACGAGATTGTTCCAGATTTAAAAGGTTGCCTTTAGCCAGCTTATCAGATGAAAAACGACTTGATCTCTGGTTCTCACCAACCTTGACATTCCCCATATCAACTGATGCAGCATGATGAATATGCACCTGTTTCTGTTTTCTCAAATCTGGCAATAGTCCTCTTTTTCTCAATGCATTAAGATATATTTCTTGTGCTGATGGAAGACAGCTGCCTCTTGGATAAAAGGTTCCTTTGCCATCTTTCAGGCCCCGTGTCCAAGTCCCAACATAGCAGCCTCCATCACTCCAAGTATATACCCCAAGACCATGCATCATACCATTTAACCAGCTTCCTTCAAAGGAGTCTCCATTTAACCAGGTGAGAGTTCCTTTTCCTGACATTCTCCCACCTTTCATATTCCCCAAGTATACATTACCATTTGCCCAGGTATACTTTCCTGGTCCCTCCGGTGTTCCTTGGATCCAAGAGCCTTCAAAGATATCTCCATTTGGATAAACTTGATAACCCAGCCCATGTTTAAGATTCAACCGCCAGCGACCTTTGTAAGTCAGACTATCAGAGCCAGTATATGTTCCGGTACCATTGATATAGCCACCAGAAAATTCACCCTCATATATTGCTCCAGTCCTCCATTGTATTTTCCCATATCCATTTCTCATCCCCCGGCTCCACTCTCCCTCATACACACAACCATCTAACCATACATACCGACCCTGACCCTCTGGAATGTTGCCGAGAAGGGACCCAGCATACGTTTCCCCATTATCAAGTAAAAGTTCCCCAGTTCTAAATCCAGGAATTTCAGCAGAATGACCAGCTTCACCGTTTGTCAATATTGATATGTGGTCTATCGTAGAAATGACATCAAGAGATTTTGTTCTCTCTGCACAAGAAAGTGCTCCATCCAAATTATCAACTACGGCCACAGGGCTAGACATGCATAGATCAAAAGGAATATTTCCTTACAGAATTATAAATTTATAACTATCCCAAATCCTCAACAGCTACAAGACAAGAAGGGTTGCACATAGGAAATCTTACCACCAGATTGACCCTTGAAACTCTTTGTCCTTTCAACTAGAAAAGAGTAGTGAGGAAAAAAAATTAGAACTGTATCATTGCACAGGCCAGAAGAGATCCACATTCATGTTGTCAAAAAAGAAGGGAGAAACAAAGGTTTGTCAAGAACCTAAGGGGGCATAATAGAGCGTACAAGGAAGAAAATTAATTTTAAATAGCAGTGACAAACACACCATTTCCTTTGCTAAATTTGGCAGACTGCTACATACATTGGGAAAACAGTACACAAATTGAACAGACACCAGTCCACAACTACAAGCAATAGAAATTTCAAAAGAAATTATTGAAAGGATAAAAATTAAAAGAATCGAATGAAAAAACAAAGTGATAGAACCAAGCACAAAATGGAAGCATAAGTGCCTGGCTAGGAAGCTAAACTTTCTTACTGCCGAAAGTCTAGAAACCGAACAACTTGCAGCATTTTCTCCTCAATAAGAGAAAATTCGATTGATTTCATAAAAATTAGAAAATGATGACATACAACCACCAAAAATTAAAAGTTCAAAAATCCAATTTTTTGCACAATGAAGCAACAAGTGCTATTCCAATTTCTTAATACAGCCTATATCATAACACCAAAAATCCTTAACTCAAAGTTCAAAACCAAACAGTTGCTTAAAAAGTGCATTAACCTTCAATTTCAAATCACACAAGCTGTCAAAAGCAAAAAATTGAACTGAAATTTTCTGTTCAGAAAATTGAATGGTTAGTTCCGTGGCTTTGATTGCGTCAGAACAAAACGTTTGAAATAACATGAGTATATTTTAATTTAGCAGAAAAGTCAGATTACAACTTGAACTGGAACACGGAAAAAGAGTCACAAGCAAAGAGCAATCAGAAGATAACAAACTCTCACATAAGAGATTGCACATTCATTTCCATTATGTGCCGATTCAGCAACATCCATAACCGCAATGAGAGAGAGAGAGAGAAGTACCTTGAAAGTGAAAGAATGAGTCTCAAGAGGAAGTAAGGAAAATCAAAGAGGAAGAGGGAAGCTTGGTCCAGCAGCACTAATCGAAACTCTCTCTTCTGTAGCTCGTTTTTTTTTGTTTCCACCCTCCGAATTTCGGTTTCGTTTTCTGATGAGTTTTCTTTTGCTCCTGTGGATTGTGATTATGGTAACAGTGTTGTGTCGCTGATCGGATCTCCAACTTCGTGTTGTTTAACTCTCCCGCTGTCGTTTCTTCAACCCAACGAGTGGAGATGAGAAGACATGATGATGGACCTTTATTCCAATTTCAAGTTACATTTTTCTATGAATAAATGCAATTTAATGATTCTAATTTTGTTTGGTCATGTTTTGGCATAAAAACTCAAAGGGTGTCCTTATTATAAGTTTTAAAAAAAAGTCACACTTATGATATGCAAGAAATCTCAAATAGTTCCATAGGCATGCGTAGATACATAAGAAAATGAAGAAAAATCATGCACACTTAAACAAACTAAAAATATGATACAAAATCTTAATTAAAGGTTATAAAAAGGCTCTCAATTTCTAAAATTATAAGCTTTATGAGAGGAGAGAAAAATTCATTTAAAAAGTGCTAATTTAATGAATTTAAATAAAATAGCATGAAAATACATAGAGTTTTTCATATTTGTCAAATCATATTATTTTAATATATTTTTATTATAATTTAATTTTGATGTGATAAGATGATGAATTTTTTTACTATACATTCTCTCTTGCTGGGAAGCTTATAGTGGTTCTTTCAATAGATGAATTTTTCGAAGTTCAAACTTGCATTCTGACCTTAGAGGTCTAACCTGCTTACTTATAATGTGATAAAATGGTGAATTTTAATTATAGTTGTGTAATTTTCTTTACATCATAGATATTAGGCTTAAATATGTTTGGGGTCCCTAACATTTGAAATAGAATCAGTCTAGATCCCTGAAAAATTAATTTGTTAAATTGAGTCCCTGACATATTTTTTTTAATCAAATTAAGGACAAATCCCAATTTAAGCTGATTAATGATTCTAATTAGCCCAGTCAGTAGTCCACGTGGCTTTTACTCCTTTTTTTTAATTCCACGTTATATTAAAAATTAAAAAATTAAAACTAATTCAGAAATAAAAAATTTCTTCTTCTTCTTCTTCTTCTTTCTTCTTCCTCTCCCTCTACCGTCCAATTCTTTCTTTCTTCTTCTTCCATTTTCTTTCTTTCTTTCTTCTTCTTCTTTCTTCTTCCTCTCCCTCTACCATCCAATTCTTTCTTTCTTCTTCTTCCATTTTCTTTCTTTCTTTCTTCTTCTTCCATTTTCTTTCTTTCTTTCTTTCTTTCTTTCTTCTTCTTCTTCTTCTTCTTCTTCTTCTTCTTCTTCTTCTTCTTCTTCTTCTTCTTCTTCTTTCTTTCCTCTCTCTCGCGACCCTCCCTCTTCTCCCTCTCACCTGCGGTGCTTCCTCTTCCTTCCTTCTATGGCAACCGATTGGCCACCACCACCACGAACCACTGTCACCACCAAGCCGCTCCACCACTATTCCTCCTTGTGGCCACCATCACCGCCACCGCAGCCTTCTTCTTCAAGTTCTGGAACCGTCGCCGCCACCACCTTCTCTCCTATTTTCCGGCGATGCCGCACCTCCAATGGACAAACCACCACCACCACCAAAATCCCCTCATCGTCCGCAACAAAACCCCTACAGTAATTCGACGATCGGCCACCGTCGACCACCGCCACCGCCGCCGCTTCAATATGGGTTTGACGAGTTGTTGTCCCTCTTTCTCCCTCCGCCATCGTCTTCTTCTTCCCTCCTTCCTTTTCGCGGTCTCTCTTCTTCCAGATTTGTTGCGCAACACCCCCAAGCCTCTGTTGTTGTCTCTGAATCTCTTCCTCTTCTTTTAGATTTGATGGGTTGTGGTGGTGATTAAGGTTGAAGATGAAGATGGAGAGAAAGAGGGATTTGATGATGAAGATGTTCTCTTTGGGGTTTATGGGTTCTATGGAAGAGGTTCTGGAAGGCTCTGGAAGGATTGGACGGCGGCGGCAATGGAGTCGCGGAGGGAGGGAGGGAGGGAGGTCAGAGGAAGACGAAGAGGAAGAAGATTTTCTGAACAATTGGGTTTTTATTTTTTAATTTTTAATATTATTCAGAAAGGCTGATGTGGAATTAAAAAACTGGCTTAATATTAAAAAAAATTGACTGGGACTGCTGACTGGGCTAATTAGAATCATTAATCAGCTTAAATTGTGATTTGTCCTTAATTTGATTAAAAAACATATGTCAGCGACCCAATTTAACAAATTAATTTTTCAGGGACCTGGACTGATTCTCTTTCAAATGTCAAGAACCTAAACATATTTAAGCCTAGATATTAAACTCAGATTTAATTAATATGCATTGATAGTCTTTGATAAGAGGTTGTCTAGTGGAGGATGACAGGGTATAAGACCTGATAGGTCACAGGTTCGAACACCCACTAGTCTCATTGGGGTGAGGTAAATGTAAGTCTTTTGTAATTGTTCTTTAAACCCAGCAACTTTCTCTGCCTTAAGCTGGGGCACCATCCCCTCACCCTAATTTTTTTTAACATTAAAAAAAAAGACAAATACTATAGAATTATATATATATATATATATATATATATATATATATATATATTAATAGTGTAAGGTCTTTCACACAATTAACCAATCACATTTATAATATATGCTAGATTATCATCTATATTTATAGAATCTTTTAATTATACGAAGCTCTTTTCATGTCATCTTTAATGCACTAAAAGACAAAAATTAATAATATATAACTTAGAGTATAGGTAGAGCGAGAGAAATAGTAAAAAATAATCAACATTAGAATAAGAAAACTTAAAATAACTGACTACTTGCAAATTAGATAAAAATAATACTGTCAAATTTGATAAAAATAATACTGTTAGAAAAAAAAGATGACATTGCGGAAATCTAATTGCATGCAACAAGCTCCCTTTGTTAAATTAAGTAAAAAGTATTGTTTCTCTCACATATTTAAAATAGTTAAATACTCATAAGATCTAGTATGCTCGGTTGTAGGAGTGTACAGGACCCGACCTTGTCCTTTGACCCGTTCTGGCACATGTTCCTTAAACCCGCATTTCTTCGGGTTTAGGGACGAGTTTGAGTTTAAAAATTGAACCCAATCAATATTTAGGGCCGGGTGAAAGTTAAGTTCAACCCGTCCCAACCTGTCCCTCAAACACCATTTATACACTAACTTCAAAACATGGTTTTATATATCTTCACTTCATTTATAGTCTGGTTTGGTGAATATAATTTGTATTCTTTTCTCTAATTAAGTATATTGTTATGAAAAACTTTAGTTTTATATAGTTTCTTACATAATTCATGGATAGGATAAAAATTAGTCTTTTTGCAAAATGATAATTCTTTGGTGAGATTTGAAACTGATATTCAATTTGTCCTTCGGGCCAACCCGGTCCCGTCCTTTTGCGGTCGGGTCTGTGTTAAACTTGCACCCCATCGTGCTTCTCCGGGTCTAGGGACGGGTTCGGGTTTAGAAACTGACCCTATCAGTATTTAGGGCCGGGTAAAGTCAAGACAAACTCGTCCCAACCTGTTCCATGAACACCCCTAGCTGGTAGGCAGTTAAGTTCCTTAAACATCTAGTCTAGGGTTCAATTCTCAGCGATGCCAATGGATAAAGATTTATTGTGAGAGCCTAGTCACTTAACATGATTTCAGAGCATAGTTGATGGTCGGGAAACCTCGGAAAAATAAATTGATTAGATGATTACGTAAAGTTCCTTACACTTTTTTAGTTTTTTTACATTGGAAAATAGTCCTTACACTTTGTGTGTGTATACAAAACTTATGTACTAATAGTTATCTATCTAATCTTTTCTATCTTTTAATTTACTTTAATCATGCCTAGGTAATATGATTAAATTTAATTAAATATTTTTGTATGGGTTAGAGGTTATAGTTATTATTTATTAAATTGGAAGAAAAATGGCTAGAATTTTTTTTTACCACCAGCTAGTGATAAGACTAATTTATTCACGTTAAGTGAATATACTTTTTCTAATAAATTATTTTCATGCACACTGTCCAGAAATCAAAACAACGAATAAATGCTTAAAAATTTAACTATCTATTAGTTGTGCTAAACCTTGTTATCAGTAGATGTAGTTTCATATTGGCCCGAAAGCAAACAAGAATTCACTGCGATATGATATTGAAGAAGCATTTCTCATGCTAAATATAAGCGCGGGTGTTGAAAAGAAAGGAGTGTATTGTCCGTGTTGAGTTGGAGTGCAGAAACTAACGGTTAAATCCAAAAATTAGGTTCTGAAACAGAAACAAGCAAGTTGTGAGTTGTGACAAAGAGCGTCCCTCCCTCCCAGCTAATCTAATCTAATCTAGCGATGACCATTGGATTTGGTCTTCTCATTAAGCTCAAAAGTCATATTCTATGTTTCCAATTTCCCAACTAGTGTCCCAACCCTCCCCGTGATGTCACTATTATATTAATTAAATTTCTCTATCTGTACTTCCACTTACGTCATTATATTATATATTCAAATTTAAATTTAAAATAGTTGGAAATATTCCTTTTATTATTATTATTTATAAGCCACGATTAACTAATTGATATATATATATATATATACTAAGAAAATTATCAATCTAATTTTAAGAAAAAATATGTTAACTATTCTAAATTTTATTGAAAATTTAAATGAATTTTGTGGTGAGTGATAAATAATTAAATATAAAGTATTGACTATTATTGTTGCACCGGAACTTTGGGACGACGACTCTCTCATTTCTCTAGTGGTGGCGCTCAGTCTGGGCTAGCCATGGTGCGAGGTGTCTCTGGTTGTTGTGCGACGAGGGGGAACCTGCAAAAGACAATTTGGTGCTCTAGTCAGTGTGAGAGCAAAGGGAGAATCCTAGAGCTCAAGCGAACTAAGTAGTATGCAAGTTATAAAGTCCCTGTGACATGTTTTGCTTTTGCATGTAATCCATGACTGGTAGTGAATTGTAAGTTCCGTTCGGTGATACCGTGTTCCAAGGGCATAGGTATTTTCGGTCAGTGATGGTCAATGCATCTGAACTGTTACTCTATTCTGCTCGATTAGGGTAGTGATTTTCACATATACCTTTCCAAGACAACGTCATTTTGAAACAGAAGTTTTCAATTCTCCATGTCTATAAATCTCACCCGTTCTTCAACAGAACTCTTCATCAAACCATTGACATTTCTAGGTTTTCTCTTCGAAGATCTGAAAACTTTCTTCCTCTAAGAGATGTCTAAATTCGTTGCTCTCCTGAACGTGGACCAAGAAGTGGATGAATCTATTGATGAATGGTCTGATACAGAGGATGCCTCTTCTGTTCTTGAACACAATATCTCAGGAGAAGACACCTGCAGTAGCACCATCATCCCTAGTGCTAACACCACTGTCTAGCCTTCCTCTATAGAAGGCCATTCCACTGGTAACCCTACCCCCAAGGTACACGAACTAGACACTCAAAGGAGGAAGGAAGATACCGAGGGCACTTCGCCCCAGTAGACCTCTTCAAGTTACTGATTATGACAAACCCTCCCTAGGTGGTAATGACGACGATCCTTCTAAATCCCCTACCCTGGAAGACGAGAAATGTCAGCCACGATGTTGCAATTGAGCTTCCCGAGGGTAACGTTGAAAACGTGGTTGAGGAACCTTCTTTCTCAATCATACGAGTCTCTACCTTCACCACTCACTCTGCCTTGATCGGACCGCAGAGGGGATAGAGCGTTTTGTCTAACCCGTTCAAGCCCCCACTTAAGTCACCTAAGCTTCAACCTTTGACGCTGGACACCATCCAGAAGTGAGATGAAGCATTTTGTCAATGTGTTTCCCAAAATGGGTGTAACGAAGGATATCTCTTCCAGAAGCTCACGATTCAGAGACCCCATGAACACTAACCCACTCGGTGTCATGGACTCCATGGTCTACCGTTCTCTGCTCCATGCTATCAACGCCTACCTTTTCAAGCACGAGATCTTCTCCGCATATGAGCGTGACCTCTCTGACAAGGTCCTAGAGTTTAAGAACCGCTCAGAACTGGGCCAAGAGTTAGTTCTGAAGACCAACCAGATGGAAGAGGAGAATAAAATCTCTATGGGGAAATTAGGGACTTGCAGGCTCGTGCTTCCATCATCCCTGAGCTGGAAAAGAAAGGAGCACTCTTAACTGAGGAGGTTTATATCCTGAAGGAGGAGAAGCAATCTCTTTTAGACCGACTTAAGGCTTCCGAGGAAAAACACACCCAGATGAAGGCTCTCTTTGAAAAGGTGAACACCCACATCTTTTTAGCTAGATCCATGCTAAATGAAGGGTGCAAGAGGGCTTTCAAAAATTCCATAGACCAATTCTGAACCCGGGGATCAAAACCCACTGAACCTCCATCCACTGGAATGTGAAGGAAGGAGACATTGGAGAATACAAGGGCACAATCTTCCTTCCTTCCAACATCTTCTATGATAATCCTGCAGGTCCTCAACAGTGCATCCTACGATGTGAGGGTCTCCATGAACTCTTCCAACTTATGGATGCTCCTTGCTTACAAATGAATCAAATAACACTCTCCATGATGCTATGCTTTCCTAGGTCTTCTTCCGACTTTGTTGATCGACCTTTCTTTTTGTTTCCACGTTTATCTTCTTCTCCTTACTTTTACCGAATCCTATTGTAATCTCTTCGATAGTTTAATGCAATCACTTGTAGCTCTTTGACATTTTAATGAAATTGCTTGTAACTTTTTGACATTTTAATACAACTGCTAGTCTTTCTTTTCCATTTTTTGATCACTTGTTATTCCCTCTTCGCCTTTGCCGCTCCCTGTAGCCATAGACACACATTTCTTAGCCAGAAAGGGTTAACCCGAGCATGCCCTCCACGGAGAACGAGCAACTCTTTTAGGTTGCATCTGCGCTTCTCTTTCTTTGATCTTCTTGATATTCTTACCTGCGCTGTCATTTCTTTATGCACATTTCTCATCTTACTCCTCGCACTTAGTTAAATTCATTAATTTTTAACAAGTAATAAAATCAATTATCTTGTAATGTAGTGTACTTCAATACCTTAGCGATTTTCTTTCCTTTTGCATGTTGGATTGTGCCTCTTTGCAAGGTTTCTTATCTGAGCAGCTTCATCCCGAGGCGGTCGGTATCGTACCCCTTAAGAGGTTTACTTACACTCGTTGCTCGGTTGGACCGTATACCGTCAAAGGATTACTTTTTCTATACTCCAATTCGCCCCCGTGCGAGTGATGAGGTTGTATATGTTAAAAGAGTTAGTTTTGCTCGCCACCTGGTGGATCGTATCCCTTAAAAGGGTTACTTGCGACCATGTCTTTAACCATGACGGTCGGGGTCATATCCCTAAAAAGGGTTACTTACACCCGCTGCCTAACGGACTGTATCCCTTAAAAGGGTTACTTATGTCCTGGCTCTGTCCTACTCCAGTACGGGCGACGAGGTTGTATCTCTTAAAAGAGTTATTTGTGCTCGCTTCCTAGTTGATTTTATCCCTTTAAACAGTTACTTGCGCCACGTCTTTAAACGAAACATTCGGGATCATATCCCTGAAAAGGGCTACTTACACCTCACCCGCCCGGCGGGCTGTATCCCTTAAAAATGTTAATTATGTCCTAGCTGCATCCTGCTCTGGTACGAGCGACGAGGTTGTATCTCTTAAAAGAGTAACTTGTGCTCACCACCTAGTGGCACTACAAGAAAATCGCGTTTTACTGGCGACCAAAAGCCTTCGACAACGCTAAAAAACCGTCGATAATAAAGAATGACCGACTTGCAGTTGCCTGTCGTTAAAAGTGCCATCGACAATTTTTTACCGACGGATGGTTATCCATCCATCGGTAATTCCCCAACTTCCAACACCGTAGGTAAATTACCGAGGACTGCATATCCGTCAGTAATTCATTGATGGCCTATACCGTCAGTAATTTATAGACAGATAATTATCCGCCGGTAACCTACCTACGGTGTTGGCTGTCGGTAAGATTATCAAAAACTTGGCGTTGACACTGCAAATTTCTGATGGTTTTGGTCGTTAGTATTTCTTTTTGAAATTACATTTTCCAACCACGAACATCTTAATCTTCATCTTCATCTTCATATTCATATTCATCGTCCTCTTCCTCTTCCTCTTCCACGTCCTCTTCCTCTTCCTCTTTAGCTACCTCTACATGCTCACCATTAAATCTTTCGAACCCGCTAAAATGTTATGTAACCCATTTATCTTCTCTAGTTAGGTTAGTTGGTTCCACGTATGACATTTCTTCACCATGGTATGGCACGTCATTTTCAGTCTCATCATTATCCAAATGATCCAATCGTCATGTCTTAATCACAACACACCAATGCTTCTTATCTATTTTGGATTTTGGATAAGGCATGTAATAGAATTGTGTTGCTTTTTGTGCAACAATAAATGGATCAACAGGACGATACACTTTATTCATATGGAAATTTGGACCCATCCTTGTGCCGCTAGTCGGGTCAAACCATTTGTAATAGAATAAGACGACTTTGAGCTCCAAGTAGTACTCCAATTCAAAGATCTTTTCTACGATTTCGTGAAATTCATTTTCTCCTACTTCATTCGAACTAAATTTCACACACAAACCACAATTCACAGTTTTTTCCCCACACTCCATGCTTCAGTGTGGAACCTATAACCATTCACAAAATACTTATGCCATGTTGTAACCTTTCTATCTGGACCCCTAACTAATACATGTAAGCTCTTGTCTGTGATCATGTTTGTCTTATTATAAACCTATGAAAAGTAAAATATGTAGACACGTGAAAAGATGATTAATACACAAAAAATATATGAATTTGAAGAAATTATACATACATATGCCTGAAACCATCTTGCAAAGTTTGCGTGAATAAAAGCAGATGATCCAATGTAGGTATGCAACACATATTGAGCCTTCAACGCTAGCTTTGTTCTTCACTGAACACTTGAATTCACCCATCATCCTACAAATTCGATTAGATATAATTAGACTGTTAGTTGAAGAAATATAGTGTTTGAAGAAAAAAATTGCAAAATGAAAATATTATACATTTCAAATGGATACATCCATCTATACTAAACAGGTCCACCCAAAAGCGCTTTGTGTGGAAGATGAATCAACAAATTCTCCATCGAGTCAAAGTCGTTCAATTTTGCAAAGGATTATGGGAATGTTTTCCTTCAGCTTAACCAATTCATAGCTCTTGAGAGTACCAGAACACAATTCTTTAACAAATTAACAAAGCTCTATAAGTGGATTCAACACATGGGGCGACAATGAACTAAATGCAATTGGAATCAAGCACTACATGAACACGTGACAATCATGGGTCTTCATCCAAACGATGCATCCTTTTCTCACACCTGCGCATCTACCCAAATTTGAAGAGTATCCATTAGTCATTCTCAATCTTGTAACTCATTCCATTGCTAACTTGGCTTGCTCTTTTGTCAGGGTGTAGTTAGCAGAACACATATATTTGGCTCCATCATCTACTACAATCAAATATAAATCCTTGCATGCGCAAATGTCTTTTAAATCTCTTCTTGATTTTTCATTATCTTTGGTTTTCTCATTCACATCCATAACTATTAGGAAGACATTCTAAAAACAATTCTTTTCAGTGTGCATCACGTCAATGTTGTTCCTCAATCTGTTGGTTTTCCATTAAGGAAGATCCCAAAGAATGCATTTTTTTCCTAATTATGAGTTATCCTATGTCCATTGACTATGATTTACGTCCACATATCATGTCTAGTGAAGAGATTTTAGAAATCGTTTCTGATCTCCCCAATTCAATTGAGACAGGAAAAAAAGGTAAATGTGCATGGACGTTTCTGATCTCCCCAATCCTTTCTTACATGCCTTTTTTCTCGTCTCAATCAGATTGGGGAGATCAGAAACGATTTCTAAAGTCTCTTCACTAGACATGATATGTGGACGTAAATCACAGTCAACTTTGTTTCTGGTAAAATGCTTCTTCTGCCCCCTAAATTCATGATTAGTCGGTAAGAAACGACGATGACATTCAAACCAACAAGGTTTACAACCATGTTTCAACTGAAAAGACTTTGTATCACCCAAACAGTATGGACAAGCCAACCGACCATGTGTGCTCCAACCAGATAAGATAGAACAACCTAGAAAATCATTAACAGTCCACAACAAAGCAGCCCACATAAAAAAAATATTCTTTGCAGATATATCATAAGTGTGTACACCGGTCATGCCATAACTCTTTCAACTCATCAATTAGCGGCTCAAGATAGAAATCAATCATGTGGCCTGGATTTTCCGGACCTGAATACAAACATGTTAAAAACATGTATGGTCTAGTCATACACATCTCAAGCGGAAGGTTGTACAGTGTAACAATGACAGGCCAGCATGAGTATGGTTTTGTGTTACCTTGGATGAAAGGCGTAAAACCATCTGAGCAGAATCCCAGTCTCACATTTCTAGGCTCCTTGGAAAAAATTTAATGTCCCTTGTCAAACTCTTGCCACGCATTGCCATCAGAAGGATGACGCAAAACATCATCATCTTGTTGATTTTCATGATGTCATCGCATTGCTTGTGTAATGTGTTCTAATGCATATAACCTTTGCAATCAGATTTTCAAGGGAAAAGAAAACATCATCTTCAACAAAACATCTATATCAATGCCCATCCCGCCTCTACGAGGAGCATACCTTGAATCACCACACGTTTTGCAATTAGTTAGTTCTTCCCTATCTTTGTAGTACAACATACATCCTCTGTGACAATAATCAAACGTTTGTGCCTTCAAACCAAGCATAGATGCCATCCTTTTGGCTTGGTAATTTTTTTGGCAACGTAGGGTTTCGATGAGACACATCTTGCATCATTGAGTTAGATTTGCAAGCCAACAAACGCACACAAATTTCTAACTTGGAAACATAAGCTCCTTCATATATGAGTTTATTAGCCTCCGTCAACAGAGAACTGCTGCCATGTTTGGGTCTAACCCACTCAACATTTTCTCTCGAATATCGTCCTCAGATTGTCTCTTTGTCTTTTGTGGGATATTGAGTCTTCATCTCTTTTCTGATTGAGGTACTTTTTTTTCAGGAACCCCTCTCATATGAGCCTTAATATATGTATTTGAAGGTTTCAACGATCTTCTGTGCCATGGTCGAACCATTTCTCTTTATGTAAGCCTAAGGAGTGCTTGGTCGGATTATGATAATGAAGTAGTTTTGCATAAAAAAACTTCTTTAGAATGTTGGCTTTACTTGTGTTCAGGGGAAAGAGATGCCTTCTCTGCTTATTAGGTTTCTCCTCCATCGTCCTTCTATCGAATCTTTGTCGATCAGTTCTTTTGTTTCCGTAAGGCCGCTTATCATCATAGACCGGGGAGCTTTCCTTGCTCTAAGTTTTCTCTTGAAAAATTTTCATCTTCACCTTCTTCCTCTTTTATAAAGGAGGGTGCTCTCTGCCTTATTCCTTCTGTCACAAAATTGGGGGCTTTTATGAAATCATTAAAAAGCTTGCATTTTAGATGATTATTTGCTCCATTAGTCATCATTTTAGTCTTGAAAGGTTCCAGGCATTCTTCTGAGTCAAAAGTTCCACTATACATCTCAAACTAAATATTCTTGAGTCATCTAGTTTTTACTCAGCTAAAATCTCGTCAGAGAAAGGATGAGAATATTCCTCCAAGATTTGGACAAAGGTTTTGGCTCCTCCTTTCTCTTTTGAAATGGAGTCATGTTGAGTTTTCGTAGCCTGGTTTTGCTATTTCAACACATTCATGGTGGCTAGCATTGCATTCAAAATTTATGAATCCGGTGTTGTTGCTATAGCTGAGGTAAAGTATTTGCAAGTTCTTTCTAAATTTAGGGAATCTAGGCCTTTGTTAGGAGCGTTTGGTCTAGGCTCCAATAACTATGCTAGAGTGCATATGCCTATTTAGTTGAGATAGACCCCCTCTTAAAGGTTCATTGTTGTTGTTGGGTTGCTAGTGTTTTTCACACTTATTATGTGATTAATAAGTTATTTAAGGATGACATGATTAGTTAATTAATTTGGTAGCTACAATTGGCAGATCAATTATGGTATTACAGTTGGCTGGCTACGTAGGATTATGATTTCCCGACCCACGACATTCTATCTGCCAAGTTTGACCATGATGTTCGTTTGAGGGGTGAGGCATACAAAGTTGACCCCTCCATTAGACTGGGCTAGCGCTTGGAAATAGCTCAGTACGTACAAAATCCTATCCTAAGCGTTTTGTTTAGTGGACTTGTCAAAGTTAACCCCTCCTTTAGGCGGGCTAGTGCTAGAATTGCTCGGCACGTACACCACACATCTATCTTAAATAAATATTATATGTAAGATCCCAATTTCATTGATGAGTTAACTCTAGACATGCAACTTGTTATTTTAAACACACATGCACATTGCCATCACCGAGAAGAACTTTGGCTTATGCGGAAAAAAATGAAAACGCGCCGGTATGAAGGTACAGAAGATGATGCAGGTCAATGTAGGCAGAGCTTGAAGAATCAAACTTTAGTGAACTATATTCCTCAAAACAAAAAGCACGCCTCAGAGAAAGGAAACTTCTTTCACAAAATACCAAATGCAGACCGCACAACTTGGCCATATATCTTTAGAAGAAATGGAGAATCGATCGATCAGTGGAAATGATTGGATGCTTATTCCACTTTCCAAAACGTCCTTTCCTTCATATTTATAATCTTAAGACACAAAAGGTATTCCAACTTGTTTTCTTTTGTTACTATTTGTAGAGGTGTTTATAATGTATGTTTAATAATCAAAATCCTGTGGTTCGTAGGAGTGAGAACTGGATGGAATCCACTTTTGTGCAGACAAACTCAATACTAAAACAAAAGTGGGTGGTGTTTGCTCTGTCCATTATTATTCTTCTTCCCCCTTGTTTCTGTGTCGCTTTTCTGACTTTTTGTTGTTCTACTAGTTTATGATTTCGTATAATGGCTTCCGGGGCCTACCAAACTTAGCGTGAGTAAAACTATATGATGATTATTAAAGACAAACTTGTATTTTTTCACGTTAAATAGATAAACTTGTTGATATGATCAAATCATAATGAAATTCCACCATGAAGATAATGTATTTTAGTGCATCCATGCATATATTGTGAATACTTATAAGGAAGCTGCTGCATGCTTTTGCTATTTGTATGACGGGTGAGATTGTGATCTCAAAATTGAGGTAGTGTAGTCAGTGATGGACACATGCGATGAGCCACTGTTTTAAACCATTATAAATATAGATATAGGGGGGAAATGCTTTTATGATATCCTAAATGAAAAGGCTCCGAAGACACCACTCATATATGAGTATAACATCTATTTATAATATATTAATAAATTTCATATGCAAAACGATACTAAAATTTATAAGCCCTCATTTTTGCCACTTAATAATTTTTTGCGACGTGCATCTTTCTGTGCATCGGTGTCATACATTTTATTTTTTTAAAAAATGGTTGAATGATAAGAAAGCACTCCTAACTACTGGGGCAGGACATCATGTTGAGGAGGGCAGAAGCCCACTCTTAAGTAAGAGCTTCAGGGATTTCTCTTAGCAAGGTTGCCTACCAATTGAGATTTTACTAGGCCCAGGGATTCAAACACTCGATCTATGGAGATGTGAGAGTTAAACTCGGAACCTGTGACCAGTGTGCCAACCCATTGGATTTATTAGGCTTAAATACATTTTTAGTCCCTGCAAAATACATTGTTTTTTATTTTCGTCTCTGTCGTTTGTTTTTCCATCCATTCAGATCTGGGTTTTTACAATCTGGGAAAAATCTGAGATGATTGAACTTGATTTCACCGTTTGCAGAGCAGATCTAAGCGTGTGTGAGAGTGTTTTCAAATCTGAATTGTATGGAAAAACAAACGGCAGAGACGAAAAACGGAACATATAATTTTCGGATGACTGAAAACAAAAAAATATACCGAGAGATAAAAAATAAAAATAGTATATTTTACAGGAATTAAAAATGTATGTAAAGCAATTTATTATTTTATATTAGAGGGCAAGAATTAATGATTTGTTACTCGCTAATAATACAGAGCTGTCAATTTGGCCCCAAGCCCCAGGGCCAGCCCCAAGCCCCACTATCTTGACCCTAACCCACACAACCTCATTTTTAAATGTGGGCCAAAAAACCCTGCCCATTTAGCCCAACTAGTGATGTGGGCTAGATAGGGCCAGCCTCAGGTTCAACCCACATTGCATTTTTTAATTTTGAATATGTTTTTAAATTTTAATTTAAAAAATTAATTCTGAAATAAAATGAAATCAGGCTAAAAAAACCCTAATTCCCAAATCAATTTTCAATTTCAGCCTCCTTCCGCCTCTGCCCTTACTCTTCTTCTCCTTCGACCTCTCACCGCCGCCCTTCCTCTTCCTCTCACCGCCACTCCTTCCGCCTCTACCAAAGACCTAGCAGAGCTCTTTTTCCTCTCCGAGCTGCCTCTGATGTGTTTCAAAGTGTAACACATCCACATTGCAAACTTACTAACGTGGCCGCTTTACAACGTGACAATGTTGGGACCTTAACGCGGCAGCGTTGCAACATGAACACAACAAAATTTAAGAAAATGGTAAAAATACCTAATAATCCAATGAAGAATCTAAATTAACCCAAAAATGCTAAAATGTGAAAACTAAGCCTAAAATACCCTAGAAGTGCTAAGCTACCCTAATTTATTTACTAAATTACGCTTAAAAACCTAAGAAAATGGTCTTATAACCCCGGGTCAACAATCAGAGCAGGTAAAGATTCATCTGAGAAACTTAAATATGTTCTCATAAATCAAAGCTCTTCGCATCGATCTCGCTCAAGTGTGGTAGTTCTTGTCCGAAAGAACTGGATTTATCATAACTGATGGTGGATTTTCTCCTGGGTGAATGTACCATGGACTTCTAGGATTTTGTGTTGGATCTTGATCCTGTAATCCTCCATTTTGATTTGATACAAGACCATGATTGTTCTTAGTCTCGCCATTGCTTAAGCTTGATGGTAGAGACCTAATTGGAGCTATGATACCATCAAAGTAAAAGACATAGCATAAAGAAAGAATGTAACACAGAATGTAATCTGAGAATGAAGACAATGAATTCTGTATATTCATTCGTACTTGTGTACAATTACAGATTGTTATTTATACTACCTTTTGCTAGCTTAGTAGGAAATAGGTTCTAAGTCACAGATTAACCGCTTCAAACTAAGCTAATAACAGAAAGGTTACAACTCCCTAACTAAGTGCATGTGCATCAGTTGATGATGTGACATTATCATCATTTAACATTTAACATGGAAAAAATATTGATAAACATATAAACAGTGCAGACACTCATAAACACTTTCATTTTTCTTTCTATTTCTCTTTTCTTATCACATCAATCATATATCACATTCACAACTTATCTCTTTTTTTTTCTTTTCTCTCTGGATGTCTACACCTAAAAGATATATATGAATCATAACTCGTGAATTCTTTCCGGAATACATAATTCTTAGGTGTGGAAAGTCACCAATCTCCCTCGGGATGCTTCCAACTTTATCTTGATTCCAGTTGTAAAGAGAATAAATTATTATTGTGCCACTTGAACTTTCTATACCAAGAAGTACATTTTTCCAGATTTTCCTCTCAAAAGGATCACAAAACGACAGGTTTTGAAGCTACAAAATATATGAATAATGAAAATAATAGAAACGGGAAACACACACAGCATCTTTATTGTCCTAAACCATCAATCCATATGATCAGGTAACATATCAATCTCTAAGCCATTATTCAAATGGGGCAAATAACTTTTATCGTTAATGATAATTAGGAAATAACAAAACATCTGGGGACAATTTTTCTATCTATTGATTGAAAGACAACAATGGCTGATATATAGCCTTACACAGTAACTGAAAGTAGAAAACCAACACTCCATGTTTGGAATATAATTAACTCTTAATAATGGATCAGAAATTCAGAACCAGCAGTAGCCCTAAAACAGTGCATTTGGGTAAACAACTTAATTAAGCGTTTATGGCAATAAGCACTTGTTCATAAGCTTAATGAAATAAACTCAAAATAGCTTATAGATAGATATAAGCTGCTTACTCACAAGCTTACTGAACTCTACAAGTGCTTATGCTATAAAATCAACTCAAATAAGTTCTTCCAAATGTAAAGAAAGTAGTCATTGCCTGATCTAAATTTTGATCTTATAGAACTGGATTGCATTTCTTGCAAAGAGGTCTTTTGCAGCTTCCACAGCCTCTGGAACTGAGAGCTCCCCATCAATGCTTGCATCGCGCAGGACAGTGTAAACAACTTCGCGAGCGTTCTTTGCACCTATCAAAGCAAATCTCAGTAATTTAACCAGTAATCTTCACAGTTCACACAGTATATAACTACACAGGTGGAAATATTTAAAGGCAGAGTGAAAGCAGCACAGAACAAATTGTTGCACTCATTTTTTTCATTTCAAGCAATAAATAAAGAAAAGCTTTAGTATAATCTTCAAGTTTAGGAGCCACAAAAGATGTTAACCAACCTAAGTAGAAGAGTTCAGGAAATGCATATCCATCAGTACTGAACATCACCTGCAATGAAAAGTTTATTCTTGTGAGACATTAAATTTCAGGGCCAGAAGTTAAAGCACTCTTCTCCCAAATTACACGTTTCATTTGACTAGTAAAGCTCAAGAAGATTCTAATTCTATTATAGACGATATAAAACCTTAAAGAAACTGTATTTTATGTTTTAGTATATTGCATAATGTAAGTCATTTCACTCACAATGTCTAACTAGATATATAATTTTAGATGAAAATATCTATTTCCAGTGAATAATCCTTTTAATTGCTTATATGTTCACCTTATTCATTGGAGCCTGCTCTAAAAGCTCTTTGACTGAAGAAATCATCCCATGTTTGCTAAGCTTTGGAATTGCTAACCCAAAATCAAGGTAAACCTGAAGGAGAAGATAGTGTTATTCGCCAGTGAACATGTAATCGAAATTCAAATCTACTAATAGAAGACACTGAGTTATAAAAAATTTGCCTGGGAGTACACAGATGCTAGATATGATGCTTCTTTTGAGTATGGATAGGATGCATGTAAAAGAACAATCCGGCTCTTTGAAAATCTCTTGTCCTCAAGAACATTGTAGAGATTAAGAGGATTGGTCAGTCGCAAATCCAAACCATATCCTCCATCCCCAAAGCTAGTTTCAGAAAGAAAAGTTTAGAATATTAGGTAAAAGTAACAGGTATAATCAAACAGAGAATAATGGTGATGATCTATCTGCTGATAGTAGTAAATAAAGGGTAGAAAAAGCTCCTGCGCGTACGGGTCCAGGATGGGCTCCAAGTCCGACCATTTGGTCTGTTGTGCTTAGCTTACCTTATTTTTTACACAAGAGACTGTTTCCACAGCTTGAACTCGTGAGCTCAGTCACACGGCAACAACTTGTTACCGTTCCCCCAAGGCTCTCCTGATAGTAAAATAAGGGGGGAAACTGCAGCTTTGACATGTCTAAGATTGGACAAGATACACAGCTACACACTAATTTCACCTCATTAACACGTGCATAGACCCTAATGTTAGATAGTCCCATTTCAATATCCTTTAGATATTCAAGTAGCCTTCCTAATTGAACTCCAGTTAACAACTTAAAAATCAAATTCTTTCAATTAAACTTATCCCACACTTTTATTGTAAATTCCCCCAAAAATGTTTGGATATGGATATATGTAAAAGGTATCAGACAAATTAAAACCAAGCATTACCCTGTGTGTATCTGCATTGGCAAATCATGGGATTGAGCAAATTCCAAACTTAGCAAGAAGATGTAGTCAACAAGATTTTTGTTTCTTATCATGATTGGCTTCTCAGCTGAAAGTATAGAACATTAGCATGAACAACATGAAACAGATTACATCAAACAACCAAAAAAAATTCCATTCTCTACTCACCACTCAACACCTGTCTCAGACCCTCCTCAGCATCCTCTTTAGTCACATGTGTATTGATTTCTAGGCCTGCGTAGTATGCAACTATGCTTTTCAAGCAATAGATCTCACCAGCCACTGTAATAGTGATGCTTAGGAATCCATCTAAAATATTGAATGATTGTTCAAAGGTAGGAGTTTATTTTGTGTGTGTGTGTGTGCTTGTATAAATAGATAGATGAAGGATATGAATTCAACTTTGAGGAAAATGCACCGATGAATGAATCCAGCGTCCAAGAAGATCCATCTGGCAAACCCTTCAGGGAGAACCAAATGAAATTTAAGATAACATAAAGAGAAAAGTTGGTGAATGGCTTAGAGGCAGAATATGAATACAATTGCAAGTAGAAGAATGCAATAAAGCAGAAGTCAGAAAATGTGCAATGGAACCATCACTTCTTGCTAACTAATAAAACTGACCTAAATTCAGACTTTCATTGAGAATACTATTTATTAGAATTCGGGTTAGGCGTAACTCTACCCCAAAAGCTAGCTTAGGGGTGATGAATGCTCTACCCTGTATAAGAACTTATTTAGCCATATCTCTTGTCAATGTGAAACCTTAACACTATTCCACAAACATTCAGATTCTCTAAACTTGCACGTGCAATTAGACTCAGCAGTGTAATAACCCTCCAAAGATTATGAAACTTTCACTGTCCTGAACAATAAAATGAAAACAGATAACAGAATTTGATGTGACCTTGGATATGTTTTCAATTTCAGCCACCAACAAAATTATTGAGTGTGGGAAAATGGTTAAAGAGGTGTGCATTTGAATGAGAAGGCTTGAAATCATAATAAGGAAAAGTTCCTCTAAGACCTTCACTTTAATTTCCTCTAATCACCAGAATCAAACAAACCTGATAATTCATCCTCATTTACAATTTTTGTTGTCTAAAAAAAAGCAACTAGTTTTATCTCCTGACTCCTGATATCATGTTCTGATGAGTGATGACTTTGTCATCTAGATTTTTATCCTAGAGACTTTAAGGGTCCTTTTTCCAATTGCTTATTTATTTTTTGGAGTGCACCAAGGTATTCCAAACGCGGCAGCGATGACACCAATCCCTTTGAGGCTTTGAGACCACATTAAGTGAGCAGACATCTCCCAACAAACCATTCTCTATACACACCGCCCAAGGTTTGAACTTCGAACCCTTGACTAAATGCTTGAGAAGCCCGACTATCTACAACTGTGTTAGACCTTGGTGCAGTTGCTTAGAATGTGGAAAAAAAAATGTCATTTTCATGAAATTTCAGCCAGCAAGTAAAAACATGACCTATGAAGATCAGAGTTACCTGTAACAGTTAGACAGAGAAAAATAAAACCCCTAAGATGTCTAATATTGGAGGAAATGCAGAGCAAAAGTGAATGTGTATTGGTATCTCACTTCTTGAAGGATGTTCTCGGCTAGCTTTTCAACTCTTAAGATTCTACCAACAATAGGTGTAAAACTCGTATGCCATTGTATATCTTGCTTTTTGTCCATTTCTATGCCATCATCAAAGAGTATGGCAGAGAACCTCGCAGCTTTGAAACATGTTGAGCTGATTGAATGCAATCCATTGACTCTTCGATATTCTTCAACTCCTTCCAAAGATAACTCGGTTCCATAGAGCTCAGCTACATCTCTCAAGTTTCTCTGGCATTACATAATAGGATGTCATAATATGATTCCAGACAGAAAATATTGAATGTTCTCCAAAACACAAATGTCAAGAGGATCACATTTGAGCAAATATTGGTATAACTTGGAAATCAATGCACATGTTTAATAATGTTGATATCAAACAAAAATGATTGGTGAACCACAAAATAATGACAAACACTTAGACACTTGGAATTTGGGGTTGCCATATGTCACTATTCCGTGATTCACCGATCAACATTTTATCAAGGTAGGGGTATATGAAAAGTTTAAATTTTAAAGCTTTCATAATAAACTTTCTTGTACTAGGTCAAGAGGATTAATTATTGACACACAAATATTTAAGAATGGTAAAAATTAATCACATGACTACCTAAAACATAAAAATATCGTCTAAATATATGTTATAAAAAGTTGGAGTGATTGACCAACTAGTTAAAAAATAGAGTTGCTTCATTAATTAGTATGTGCAGATACCATCAACACCTGCAATTTGTAACAGTTTTTGACCTCTACAAACTATGGGCGTTGATGGTATCTCCTACGTACAAAGTGGTATTTACACATCATTTTTGGAAAAAAAATGAGAGGAAGGAGTTGCCTTGAAGGATATAGAGTTATTTGAGAAAGCAACGGCATCACCATGGGCGAGAGAAAAGGCATGGATAAAAGCAAAGTTGGAGTCGATATCAACCAAGTTGTGGGCGTGACCATCCACCAGTTCCACCTCCTCCACCGCTTTTCTCAACTCATTGAGATCCTCACTCTCACTCAGTCTGTGTGTTTCAGAAATGGTAAGAGCATGCATCAGTAGTATACAAAGCAAGCACAAAGTATATCTCAGTATACCAAACGTTGGATACATTGTACCAAGCAAAAAATAAAAAGTCTCAAAATTAACATGCTTCAATGAAGCATTCTATATGAACATGCGGTCCAATTGACCTTTGAGTGATTAATTAGATTTTTCTTTGGAATTTTAGAATTTGGATGGAGTGAAGAGTTACCACGTACGTTGGAATGTGCTTAATGACATATTAGTGTGCAAGAAAGAGTCATTTTGAGTTACTGTCCCTTTGACTCTTGAGTCTTGACCATTAAAGCAAAATTTAACGCATTTTGACCCCACCGTTTAGCGGGTGGTGTCTTGAAATTTTTTACTGGAAGAAAAAAGATGGTAAGATATATTGAAAAAAATACGAAGAGATAACTATGCCTTTCCATGAAAAGCCAAAGTTGTGAAATCATAGAGCTATGACATGTGTTACGAGACTAGAAGAGACAAAATGCACCAACGAAACACGTGGATATCTTTGCCTTATCAAGAAATGAAAAAAAATGTCAAGAAATTTGAGGGAAAAGCGTGTCAGGCGCTTAAGATTGTCATGAGTATGTTAAAAAGTTGAGCTATTAAAGAAAAATGCTCGGTTGAAGACTAACGCTAATGATGCAAAACTGACGTTATAATTGATTTTATTTCGGTTTAGCGTTGTGATTGACAGTAAAAAGACTTAAAGTTAACATTTTGCGTCGGTCTAGCCGACATTGGAGATGTATAGTAGTCGGTACAAATAAAAAGCATTTATACATATTTTAAATATTCAACTCAGAAAATAAATGAAAAGCAAATAAGAGATGAAATTGGATAGTTATTAATCTACATGAATTTAGCGCTGTTGTAGTGAAATTAATTCTAACATATTTATACAATTAGAAGACATTTGCAATAACAAACAACAATAACATTTATAATATTATATTAATCATTTATTGTCTTATTATAATAATTATTTTGTTTCATCACATGATTTAACTCTTTCATCTTTTTATACATTCTTAACTTTAAGTTTATGAGTAACTCTTTCGATCTCCAAAATCCGTTTTCCAAAAGCAGAGGTGGTTTCTTTTTCTCATTTCATTCGATCCTCGTTGCTCCCCAACAACATTGCTTTTTTAGGGTCTTCTATGACTTTGCAATTAATCTAAGGTACTTTTTTTTCAGTTTCTTTCACAAAATCTAAGCTACTAATAACAAAGTAGTAAATTTCACTGAAACCTACTCCGAGCAATTTTCTCACATTGTTTCAATCCTTTTAATCTTCACTTTGTTTTAAATTTCGAACCGGTTACCAAACAACTATCAATCAAATGGAAATCTCATTTCTTAAGTAGTTATTGAATGACATTGTATCTGCCAATTCCCTGACACGACAACTCGATATATTGCATACTATAATTGAATTTTGGTTCTATTGGAAAAGAGCAGTAGGTCAATTTATAAACCATCACACACACTTCAGGTACACACTTTTGTCTAACTCTAATGTTTATTTATTTCTTAGTCTTGCTGACTTGAGTGTTGGAGTATCACGTAGGTACCCACCTCTAGTGCCCACCTAGCCACTACTTACGAGAAGAGCGCCCCACATGAACAGTACAACAAACTTGCAAATGTCTTAATCTTGGAGATGAGTGCCTACTAGGTCCCGACTCATATTATGGCTGACCTCAAAAATTTCAATGCGACCCCCTTCATAGTGGGGCAAGACAGGATACGCGAGTGCTTGGATGCGCCTCTGGATTGTTGCATATTCGGGAATTACAGGAAGAGGTTGTGCCCAAACACGTTCAACTATGATCATAGGGGGAGGTTCAGCTGCAATGTGACCGTCCAGGATAATAGGAGGAAGTTGTGCTGGGTCGATGCTACTCGCCGAGGGAGGTACCACAACCCTCTTTGTAACGCCCCGATTTCCATGAGGGTTATTATCGTAAATATCAACAAATAAAGAACATTGCAAAAAGTAGCGGAAATTAAAACCGAAATGAAACTGATATATTAACTGCCTCAAGGCGAAGATGATTCAATAAAAGAGTACATGACTGAAAAAGAAACTAAAGTCAACACAACCGAGAACCACACGTAGGTAGATCCTTCAAAAGTAAGACGCTAAAAACAGAAACTAAGACATAGAACCTTGGGAAACCCTATGTCGAGCCACCAGACACTTCAGCCTATCACGCTGACGCAACAAGTCTCTCCTACGCCATTGAGCCAAACGAGCAGTAGTCGCCTCCGACGGTAGGTCATCCTCCGAAGAAAACGTCACATGCCTGTTGATAAGCGGATCCTCTGGCCGTCACCCACAGACTATATCGTCAAAAGAACTAATAATGTCTAATATACGTCGCAGAGGAATAGTAATGCAGATAGTCCCTCTGTGATAACGCACATCCACAGTCAAACAGTCACGATCTCGTCGGTAGTCCTAATCCATCTGGTATACGTAGCAGTTCGGCATATACAACTATAGCTCCAGGTGTCTCCAACATCTAGGTCGAGTAATTGGATCTCATCGTGTCTCGGATACGGTACTTGATGAAACATGTACTCCTCCATCTAGCGATAAGCACCCAGACAATACATATTCAAACAAGCAAGGGTCAACTCAAAGCAAACAAGACCCCAAATATAATCATGTGTACATATATCAAGGTAATTAAATAATCCAACATTTAATCAATCAATTATGAAAGTCCAATTACGAAAACGCGTCACTAGGGTTAGTATAGGATGCAACTACAACTAAATGATCGCGATAAGGTTTTACGTAGGGACGACCACAGCCTCCTCCGAGTATGAGGGAAACAACAACAACAACAACAACAACAACAACAACAAAACTAGCCGTTTGCATGGACCAAAATACAGGAACCATCCACAGTCGGACAACAACGACTAGGTGAACCAAAACAAGGAACAATAACGGGGAAAGTCGTGTCCAGGGAACCAATCGACAAAGTCATGCGAACCCCAACTATGCATATGAGTATATGAGTGAGTCGAAATATCCTAAACCAAACCACCCAACAGTAAGGGAAAAACAGTAATCTCAATTAATAATCAACATTATCAACAACACAGATATATTCCGACAATAAATCACATAGTCATGTTCAACATATAATGCAGCCACATATAGACAAGACTAAGACCAAATGCCCTTAGTCAACATACAAGCAACATATATCAAGCATATAAAGCACATAAACAGTTAATCATATATTCATCATCATAATCCACACATGCTGACTTTTTAAGACTGAGTGCCCTTACTCAGACATACAAGCAACATATAGCACATAATCATAAACACAATCAAATTACACGTAGCATTCCGCACATGCAAACGAAGTTAAGGCCGAGTGCCCTTACACAAACAGACAAGCAATATAGCACATAAATCGAATCACATAAGCACATAGCATTCCACACATGCAGGCATAGTGAAGACCTAGTGCCCTTACACTTCATTAAAATAAATAAGTTTTAAACACAACTTTAATTATTTTGAAAACTAGCCACGTCTTTAATTATCACGTTCTCTCTCCCATCTTATAAAAAAACGTTCTCTCTCTCACTGCACTCTTTTGACAAAAAAAAAACTTGTTCCTTATGCTTGCCATTGCTATACCATCGGACCGTTTTTCTCTTTTGACGAAAACGACAGCTTCTTCTTGTTTTCCCTTAATTTCTTCCTCTGCAACTAACAAGACAATTTCTCAACTATTTTTTTCAATCTTTAATTTTCAAATTTCAATTATTTAGTCTTCCTTTGTGAAGAATACCTCTCCTTGACTTTGGCTGAGTTTTGATGAAGACAAGGTACATTACCAAAAGAAGAAAAAGGTGAAGACCACAATGAACCAGAGCTCAACCATTCAAGATTATTTAGCTAATGTTCTAAGTTTTTGTTTTAAGTCTTTTACCTTAGTATAGTTTGCTTTATGGTTATACTACATTTAAAGGCTCATAAGTAATCAACTAATTAAGTATAACTTGTTTTCAAAGTTACAAATAAGTAGAAACACTTAACTAGGGTTTAAACATCAAGAAGCTAAGTTTTAAACCTATAGTAATCGATTACAAGCTTATAGTAATCGATTACAAGATGAATGTAATCGATTACATCATAGTCAGTAATTGATTACTTGCTTATTTTTGGCACTTTGAACATAACGACTAGTTTGGATAATCGATTACCGCGTTCCAGTAATCGATTACACTGATCAGCAGTTACGATTTTTCATGAACCAATGTGTTTTTAAACATTGGAAAGTCTTTGCAATGGTTCATGAAAAGTCACTAGTGCCTATAAATACTTGCTTGATGTTCAGAAACGCACAACAACTTTCATTAATCTTTGAAACATTATTCTGAGCAAATTTTCACAAATTTCATAAGAAAGCTTATGATGTTCAATTTTTAGAACTCAGAATAAACTTGAGCCTTTGATTGTGATTGCCTGAATGCATTCTATCTAAGTTCAATCCATCCTATGTTTGAAGGATTGATCAGCCTGTAAAATCTTCTTCATCTCATCATTCAGTTTGAGTGATATCACCATAGTATTTGGTGATGATTTGTACTATCAGAAAGTGGTGTGCTTTCTGAAGTGATAGGAGTTCTTAGAGTGCTTGGTGTAAGACTTGTAAGGATTTTTGATAATAGTGAAAAATCCCTGAATCAGAACGGGGGACTGGACGTAACTTTCGGTGGTTGAAGGTGAACCAGGATAAAATTGCTGCGTGATCTTCTTATCCCTTACCTTTTACTTTTCGCACTTTACATTATCAGCTATAATTTATTCAGTGTTACATTTGTTACTTGTCTTTCTGATTAAGGTAAAATGTATTTGAATAGGAATTCAATTTAATAAGGCAAAAAATCTTAAAAATCTAATTCACCCCCTTTTTGGTTGCTATCTGTAGTTACATCCTCTGCAACTAACCACAGAAACCATTGGTTCAAAATTCTTCTCCTTCCTCTCTTCAATTTTGAAGCTCCTTATGGGGATTTGCTTTCGACGGTCATGGGGAGGACATCCTCCTCACCGCAGAGTCGGACGAGGTCGAGGTGCGCAGTCCTCGTGGTCGGTAGGGTTTCTTGCCCTTGGCCGGCGGAAGCTTGCAAAACTCTTTACTGTCCCGGAGGACGAGGTTTATGTGACAATGGAACTATGGAAGGCCATAAATTTTTCGACGAACTAGTGATAGTTTTGGTGACCTTTCTTCTCCCTTTCGGACGAGTTGGACGGCAAAATAGTTTTGAAGAAGAGAAGAGAGGATGAATTGGATAGGTTAAAAAAAGAAAAGAAAGATGAAAGAAGAGAGAGAAAGTAATAGAGAGGAAATGACATAATATGTGTAATTTAATTATTTGTAGTGTATGCTCACCCAAGAATTACCGTGTAGAGTATCCAATTCTATCAACTCCACATTTTTATAAAGTATTTTTGTTGAACATGAGATTTTAAACTCTTTTTTGAGTATCCAATTGCCAAGTGACTCGCAAATCCACGAATATATATAATTCTGCATCTTACTTGACAATTAATTCCCTTGTCTCATGGCGCTCATGAAGGGAGAAAGTTCCAATGTCATCCGCTAATCAGCTATTCAGTTAGCTAGCCTACTTTGATGATGAAGGATCAAAGCATGCATGCATGTTGACATGGCCTTCCATTAATTTCATTTGGGAATTTGTCAACTCCTGCTTCATTAAGCTCATACATATATATATGTTTCCTCTCATCATCAATTACTCGATCGCCGACCCCTTGGTCAAAGCACTGTCCAAGTCACAGCTATCCTCGCTCTCCAGATTGCGTCTTCTCAACTTATACATTGGGAACTTCAGGACGGCTGTTACGTACCGTCACAGTTAGTTATTATTATCATTTTTTTGACGGAAGTCACAGCAAATTTAAATTCCGTTATGTAATTATGTTAGGTATGTTTGGGATGGTTGTCGGTTCTCAACTTTTAGTTTTCTAAGTGTAAATTTAAAACTAAAATGTATTTCGCAAAAATCATGTTGAAATAGTTTTTTCTCGATTTAAAATTGGTTTTAGTCTAATTTTTAAAATTATAGAATATGGTTTTATGATTATCATTATTAGTTTTAATAATATGTAACATCATCATCACCACCACCCTCCGCCACCTTCACCACTGCTACCCTCTACTGCTACCACCCTCCACCATTACTATCGCCACCACCCTCCACTGCAGCCACCACCACCATCTTCACCCTCACCACCACCACCACCTTCATCGCCACTACCACCACCTTCACTGCCGCCCCACAACCCTCGATGCTGGCACCACCACCATTTCCGTTATTACTGTCCCCGCCACTACCACTGTCATTAGGTAACATTGACCTCTACTACCACTGTTATCTAGTCCCTCCATTATCCTATCACTGCTAGCACTCACTATCGTGAATTTACAAAGTATGTGATTGTTGTAATTATTGTGAATTTACAAAGTTGATAACAACTTTTCTAAACTGAAAAACCACAAAAAAATAAAATTGGATTTATAAAACTGAAAACTAGAATGAGGACTTTCTATCATTTTTATCTGCTATCCTGTTAGGTGTTATATATACTAGTATTGATGTTTGTGCGATACCCGGATAGAACAATAAATGAGATAGGAATATATAAGATACGAAGAAATAATGTAAAATAATAGAATTATGAATGACCTGTTCTTGACACCTGGATGAAAAAATTGAAGGAAATATCTCAAATAAATTCATTTTCTTGTGTAGATATGTCGAACTATGAAGATCATGCAAATTGTAAAAAATCAACTGAATATTATAGTCTGAGCAATATTTTGGTGCCATGGAAAATGCAGATGAAAATAGAACACTGGTATCAAATTGAAATGTAACAAAGTCATAAAGAGAGAGTCATTTATGAAACTCTTACCATAAACACAACATGTGAGATAATTAAGTTAACCACTCGAAACAAAATTAGTTGAAACAAATTAAGTAAGTTATCAAATATCACCAAAAAATTATCTTATAAGCTACATTGGTTGTTGTCAAGAACCAATTATCTGAAAAGTTTAAGCTACTGGGCAAAAGACACGTAAATGGTTATATTTCTAACAATTGTCATTGGACAAACTTTGTCTTTATCATCTAATGCAAGGATTTTCAATTATTCTTAGCTTGTAACTCGTGAAACAGCGATGCACAATTGGTCATGAGTAAAAATATGTATTGGAAGATATAATCTGACATGAGGAAGTGATTGCCATTGACACCTGTAACAAGAAAAAAAATATCATAGAACAAAAATCCCACAAAACATAAGGTGTGAATAATAATAACATAACATATTACAACCTCTTGCTATAACCTATCTATGAATACTAATAAGAAACATTTTCCCTTTAGCCTCATTCAAAGAGAAAGGTAAAATAAAGAAGCAATGAAAACCTACCTAGTCACAACACCCATTGAGCGTCCCCATAATCCAATCAGAGAGACATTTTCATCTGTCCGCAGATAGTTGACCACAACCCTCAGATCATCCTTCTGAAAACAGTTAACAATGTTAAATGATCTTCATAATAAAAAAATGGGAACAAGTCAAACAGTAGTAATGCATATGCAAAATCGAAGTGGCGAACAAACCAAAGATTTTTTTTAACTAAGATATATTCAGCAATTTATTAAAAATAAATAAGGACAACTATCCTGCAGGCACATGACAAGTATCCTGCTACAACTTTTGAAAACATGACTCCTAACTAAGATTTTTGGTATTCCCACTCATCTACCCAACATTCTTATCTCAGCTACACTTATTTTTTCACTCCGCTCTTCATGGTACTTCAATGCCCAATAAGCAACATTCACCGCCACAAGCTCTAAAGGTGTTATAGTTATCGAATAGAATCGTCGTTTGAGTTTTATGGTATTTGGTAACCCATCTTCAATCCCCGGTGTTACAACCCCATCCATCTTCCTATTACTTTGGAAGATATACTCAAATCAAGCAAGTTGTGGCATGATGTTATCCCCAATTTTTTCTTCCAAAACATTGAGGCATTAGGATATGCCTAGTTAAAATATGACTATAACAAGATAGAGGATGGAGAAAATTTATCTTTATTAGAGACAGCAATAAGATCACTCTAAATAAATGATAATTATATTCTTTCAAACAGTTATTGATCAATCACTTACTTCATTACAACCAAGAGTGACATGCTCCCCTCCAGAAGTTCCAGATCCCGAGAAGTCCATAGTAAAAACTGTAATATTTGAAGGAAGTAAGACTATAGCAGCTTCACTGGCATCTACCTTGCATCTGCCATAAACATTGATAGAGTAAGCAAGACCATATCAAACATAAATCTATTAAGTGTGCAATACCAAACAAACAACCACCGGCAATGAACCTCATAAAAGATATCATCAGAGTTTACTAATATCTAAAACTTCATAGTTTGCTAGCACTAGTAAAATCCATTGGCACCAGCTTAGAAGCTGTCAATAAACAACAGAATTCAAACCCTAATCTTGAAATTTATCAGAATTGAAACAAACAATAGTAAAGGTGAATAATGAATACCTGCTCGACAATCTTGTCAATCTAGAAAGGTAGAAAGGTAGCATAATTGTCCTACTTGGAAAGAAAGAACATTAGAGACAAAAAAAGAACTCATAAACATGTCAGTTTCAAGGAAAGGCAAATGAAACAACAATTCTAAACACAAGCCAACAGAACCACAAGTTTTAAATCACCCACAAATTGAAGCTCATAGAGATAGTTAGCAGAAGATAGAAATCACAAACCCAACAGTAAACCAGGAGCTCAACAACGAGACGGTAACCAGGTCCAGTAACACGGTGGCTTATAAAAAAAAGGTCTTATATATAATTTAATATTTTTATTTAAAAATTATTAAAATAATGAAATACTTCCTCCATTCCTCATTAATTTTCAAGAAAGAGAAGAAACACATATTAAGAAGTATAATTAATTTTGTCAATTTTCAAGAAAACATTATTTTTTTTTCCTACTTTATCATTTAGAATGTATATTATCTCTTCTCATTGATTGTTTTCATCGGAGTAATAATTGAAAAAATATAAATTAATATTTTCTTGAAATTCTAAATGAACAAATGGGGTTGGCTAAATGGCCCCATGATTAATTGGGGTCATTTAACCCCATGATTAATTGGGGTCATTTAACCCCATGCTCATATGGACCAATAAATTGTCTCATAATTTAAATTAAAAAATAATGTAAAAATAAATAAAATAAATAGCACAATCTTATTGGTCAATGTGAACGTGGGGCTGAATGACCCCAATTAATCATGGGGTCATTTAGCCGACCCCTGAACAAATATATAAAAACATTTTTTTTTTGTCAAAATGAACGGTTATATAAGAATGGAAGTAGTAACATTTTCTATACTCCGCACCAAAACCATTAATGACTAAAACTGAAACTTGAAAATGTGCACTATTTTAATAATTATCATATTAAATTGCATTATAAGTGTAAATGTCACGTGTATAGCTTTCGTGCCCTAAAAAAAAATTTGATACATTCACATCCATATTTTTATTAATTTTTTATTTATTTTAATTTTGTATACCATTAGCTATTATATCTTTATTTTTTTTTTGATGTTCCTATGTTTTTCTGAAGGTGGATGGAATTTTAGTGTAGATGAAATATTTCCCTTGGTAATGAATAGCATGTATGTGTTTATTACCGTACATTGTTTGAATTTGAATAAAATATCACATAATATAATAATGATGTATTCAATGTACTCTATTTTATATTCACTCTCATCAAATTCATAGTCATGTATGCCTTTGGTCAATTCTAAACACACTAATACAGAGAGAGACAGAGACACAAGAGAGAAAGAGAATGGATTTCAAAGAGTTGAGAAAAGCGGTGGAGGAGGTGGAACTGGTTGATGCTCACGCTCACAACATAGTTTCCCTGGACTCCAACTTTCCTTTTATTCATGCCTTTTCTGAAGCCTCTGGTGACGCCCTTGCTTTCTCACCATACTCTCTATCCTTCAAGGTAAATTAACTTCTTCCTCTGACTTTTCAACTCCTTAGTCAAACACCGTTTGCCATCTCCAACTTTTTGCAGCACTCGCTTCATTTCCTCGGCCTGTTACAGTGCAGGAAGAACGTTTTCTAATTAACCTGCTTATTGCATATGCTAGTAATAATAATATAGTGTGTTTGGAAAAATAGTTTATTTAAGCGCTTATCAATAAGCTATTTTAAGAAATTTATTGAAATAAATTGAAAATAGGTTATAAATAAGCATAACTTTTTTTATAAGCTATTCTAAACAACTTATGAAAATAAGCTCGAAATAGCTTACACTTAAGCCATAAGTTGTTTACATAAGCTCTCTCAAACACTTGCATAAGCGCTTATGTCATAAAATAAGCTTAAATAAGCTCTTCCAAACACCAAAAAGCTTAAACTTTCTTTTGGGATAATTGGTTGTTTGACATGTTATCAGAGCGAGCCTCTATGATCAAGCGGTCTAGAGTTCGATTCGGGCCGTCCCCAAACCTTCTAATAAAACAAAGGAATTTAGCACATGGTAGGTAAGCCAATGCATTGTCCACGCTTCAAGTTCAGCCGGACACGGCATGAGGGGCGTGTTAGAAATAATAATATAAAACCATTTAAGTGACAATTGTTTGTTTGAGAGCACCATGTCGCAATTCTATAAAAGGAATTGGACTGGCCCAAATGATGTTTTACATTCTCAAGGATTTGTAGTTTTTGCTTTGGGAATTCAATAGTATTTCATATGTGCATTGGTTTCCCATTCAACATGTATTTGCTAACATGCTATCCTCTAGAGTGTAGACATTTGTTTGTTTTGTGGAGAATTTTCAATCTGTTATGTTTGGAATCTCATTATGGCATCCTATTATGTTATTTATTTCAGAGAAGCTTGAGAGATCTAGCTGAGCTATATGGATCTGAGTTATCTTTGCAAGGTGTTGAAGAACACCGAAGGGTCTCTGGATTGCACTCCACCTGTTCGACATGTTTCAAAGCTGCAAGGATCTCTGCCATACTCATTGATGATGGCTTAGAATTGGACAAAAAGCAAGATATAGAATGGCATAGGAGTTTTACTCCTCTTGTCGGTAGAATCTTAAGAGTTGAAAAGCTGGCCGAGAAAATCCTTGAAGAAGTGAGATACTTATAGACTTTTGATCTGCATTGCTATTATTATGATGAGGCATCTTTTATTATTTTAGGGGCTTTATTTTTCTCTGTTTTATTTGTATTGGTAACCATGTTATATACATAGTTTGCTCTTTTCTAGGTTGTGTTTATTTTTGCTGGCTGAAATTCCATCACAGTATTTCATAAAGAAGAAATAATTTAATTTTTCTCATTCTAAGATGCCATAAGAAACTGGAGAGGAGTTTTTGTCCTTATAGTCTGTGGGATCAATGTTTTGACAAAGACATCAGACCATGATAGCAGGCCATAAACCTAATTGCTTTTGAGAGAACCAGAATTGATCGAATGAGGATGAATTCTATGGTTTGTTTGATGCCTATAATTGTAGAATTCCTTGGTAATCCATGTGAAGATCTCTCAGGAATATCAAAGTCACTTATTTTAGGTGCGATTCATCACAGAGATTCCAAGCCATATCCCTTCAAGTTCAACCCTTTAATCGTTCTCTCAAAGTTCTTGGTTTAAATTGAAAATACATGTAATCATATCAAACTCAGTTTCCACTTTTCATTTGTTTTTCCAAAATTAAATAAAATTATGCTCTTTGGAGGATTATTACACAACAGTTAAGTATAAAAGTTGAGTTGCCAAGTTGGAAGATTTGAGATTTTTGGGAAATTATTCTCAGCAAAAAGTCCATGAACTAAGGCCAGTGTTGATAGATAGCAAGAAGCAATGGTTCCAATACATATTTCCTGATTTCTTCTTTATTGCATCCTTTTATTTGCAACTGTATTCATATTATGCTATATTATACGCGATGCTACTTGAAGGATTTGCCAAATGGATCTTCTTGGACAATGGATTCATTTACTGAAGCATTTGTCTCAAAGTTGAAATCATATCCTTCATATGTTTCTCTCTCTCTCTCTCTCTCTCTCTCTCTCCTTACACTTAAACACATAAAATAAATGGCTAGCTTTTTTAAAATTTTCAATATTTTAGCTGGGTTCCTTAGCGTCACTATTACAGTTTCTGGTGAGATCTTTGGATTGAAAAGCATAGCTGCCTACCGCAGTGGCCTAGAAATCAATACAAATGTGACTAAAAAGGATGCTGAAGAGGGTATAAGACAGGTGTTAGCTGGTAAGTAGAGTATACAATTTGGTTTTAATATGATTTATTTCTGGATATTCATATGTTGCATTCTATACTTTCAGCTGGGAAGCCTGTTCGTATAGCAAACAAAGATCTTATTGACTACATCTTTTTGCAAAGTTTGGAAGTTGCTCAATCCCATGACCTGCCAATGCAGATACACACAGGGTAATGTATAGTTTTAAATCGTTTGAGACCTCTTTGGGGAATTTACCATGAAAGCATGGGGTTTGGATAACTCTATAAGAATATCAAATAATTACTCAGCTTAGTTTAATTGAAATTATAATGTTACTTAAGCATAGCATGTTGAACTCAGACCATCTCACATTTTATTAAACACATGTGACTAACCCTAATGAGGTGAAATTAGCCTAATACGTCTATTTAACATTAGTCTAATACGTGTATTTAACATTAGAGTAGCTAATTAACTGTTCTGTTAGCCTAACTAATCAGGTTGTTTGCTTAGTGAGTCAGTTAGTAGTTATCGGAGTTAGCTAATTAACTGTTCTGTTCTGTTATTAGCTAATACGTGTGTGCCTTGTCCACTTCTAGTATCTACAACTGTTTTCCCAAATGTCACAGCTGTAGTTTCTATTCCTATTTACAGCTGTCAGGAGATAGATCACCATGATTTTTGTTTGATTGTTCCTCTTATACCTAAAATACTAAACTTTTCTTTCTGTAAGTAGCTTTGGGGATAAAGATTTGGATTTGCGTCTGTCCAATCCTCTTCATCTCCGTGCAGTTCTTGAGGACAAGAGATATTCAACGTCTCGGATTGTTCTTTTACATGCATCCTATCCATTCGCAAGGGAAGCATCATATCTAGCATCTGTTTACTCCCAGGCAGACATTTTATTACTCCGTCTTGTATTAGTATATTTGAATTTGGATTACAGGTCCAGTGGTGGGTAACACAATCTTCTCCTTCAGGTGTACCTTGATTTTGGGTTGGCGATTCCAAAGCTTAGTGTACATGGGATGATTTCTTCACTTAAAGAGCTATTGGAACTGGCTCCAACAAATAAGGTGACAATATAAGAAAATATTTATGTGGTTTGTGCAACTAATATTAGATGTTGAGAGTATTTAGATCCCAATCAAAGGTAATACATTTGCCAAATATATCACTTAATCCAAGTATCAAAGTCTTGTGACAACATCTTGTATTCTTTCTTTCTTTATATCTTTACCCTGATCCTTCCTTTGTTCATCAACCTCTGTATTTCAAAAAATGCATATCTAATTTCAAAAGTCAAAAGGAAATTCCTTACCTATTGTTAAATTCCCATAACTTTTCTTATGAGTTCAACAAAATTCCGATAGTGTGTGAAATAGCCCACTTGATGTAATATACTCCCTCCGTTCCTTTTTATAAGAACCAAACTACCATTTCACGCTTCTTAAGAAATATAGTTAATGTAGTTAGTAGCTTAATGAGGAAGGGCAATCTATATTAGATTTTTCTATAGCATATGACCTCAAAAATTTGAACACTTGTTTTGAAAAGGGGGAGGAACATCTTATTACCTATAAGAGTGGGGCATCGAAATCACAAATTGATTTCTTTTTGGTTAGATAGGAGGACATGCACGGATTGCAAGGTAATACCGGGAGAGAGCTTAACTACCCAACATAGAGTCTTGGTCATTGATGTTCGCTTTAAGGGTCGTAAACAGAAAAGTCGACAAGTTATAAACCCAAGGATTAAGTGGTGGCAGCTCAAGGGAGAGAAACTCTTGACTTTTAAGAGGAAGTTAGAGTAGGAAGGTAATTGGGAGGCATAAGGTAATGCTTATTGCATTTGGGATGATGTGTCTGAGAATGTTAGGAGGGTGGCCAAGGAAGTCTTGGTTGTATCTAAAGGTTTTGGATATAAAGATAAAGAATCGTGGTGGTGGAATGAAGTGTGCAAGAAAAGGTAAAATCTAAAAGGGAATGTTTTAAGACCTTACAAGGAGACAACAACGCTGAAAATTAGGATCGGTATTGGAAGGCTAGAAATGGTGCAAAGAAAGTTGTGACTGAGGCACGATCCAAGGCATATGAAGAGTTTTATAAAGACCTTGGAACAAAAGATGGAGAACGTAAAATGGAGAAAGAAAATCAAGAGATTTAGACCAGGTGAGATGTATTAAGGATGAGGACGGCGGAGTTTTGGTTACGGACCAAGGTATTAGAGAGAGATGGAAGAATTATTTTAATAAACTCTTCAATGATGACCAAGGATCGGATATTAACATGGAAAGCTTAGAAGTGAGAGATAATGAGCAAAATAGGACTTACTATCGTAGAATTCGAGTTGGAGAAGTTAAAGAAGCTCTTAAGCGCATGGATAATGGCAAAGCGGTAGGTCCTGATGAGATCCCTATTGAGGTTTGGAAATGTTTAGGAGACAAAGGTATCGGTTGGCTCACTAGGTTGTTCAATGAGATTTTGAGATCTAGACATATGCCTGATGCGTGGAGGAGAAGTACTTTGATCCCTATTTATAAAAGCAAGTGGGATATTCAAAATTGTGGGAACTATAGAGGGATAAAACTTATGAGTCACACTATGAAGTTATGGGAAAAAGTGATTGAACATAGATTAAGGGAGGAGACTAGGATAGAGGAGAATCAATTTGGTTTTATGCCGGGAAGGTCTAAACAGAAGCCATCCACCTCCTACGTAGGTTGATGGAAAGGTATCGGAGTGTAAATAGGGACTTGCATATGGATTTTATTGACTTGGAAAAAGCATATGATCGGGTCCCTAGGGAAGTGTTGTGGAAGGCTATGGAGAAGAAAGGAGTCCACGTGGCGTGTATTCGAGCTATACAAGACATGTATGAGGGGGCAAGTACTAGTGTGAGAACTCCTAGGGGTGTAACTGATGACTTCCCTATAAAGATAGGTTTACATCAAGGCTCAGTCTTGAGTTCATACTTGTTTAATATGGTTTTGGACATGCTTACCAGAGATACACAGAAGAGCATTCCAAGCAACATGTTGTTTGCGGATGATATAGTCTTCATTGAAGAATCAAGGGAAGCCATTAATTCTAAACTTGAGATTTGGAGGAGGAGTTTGGAATCTAAGGGTTTTAGATTAAGCAGAAGTAAAACAGAGTATATGCATTGCAATTCTAGTAAGACTGATGTAGGAAGTAATATGGAGGTGAGAATTGGAAACGACATCATACCACAAGTTTCGCAGTTTAAGTACCGTGGATCGATTATACAAGATAATGGAGAAATTGACAAAGATGTTACACATCAAATCCAGACAGGGTGGTTAAAGTGGAGGAAAGCATCAAGAGTTATTTGTGACCGCAACCGCAAAGTACCTGCAAAGCTTAAAGGAAAGTTTTATCGGTTCGCTATAAGACCTACTATACTCTATATAAGCGAATGTTGGGCTTTAACGGGACAACATGCAATTTGGAATGTAGAAATGAGAATGTTAAGATGGATGGGTGGACACACTAGGAAGGATAAAATACACAATGAGCGGATTAGAGAAGATATTGGAGTGGCGCCTATCGTGGAGAAGTTGATAGAAAATCGGTTCAGGTGACCTATGGAGGCACCGGTGAGGCGTGTTGATAATATGGTTTTTAGTCCTACAAAGAGAGGAAGAGGAAGACCAAAAAGAGCATGGGAAGATATTGTTAGAGATGATATCATTATCAATAATATCCCTCATAATCTAGTTTTTGATCGAGTTCAATGGCGTAGTGTGATCCATATAGCCAACCTCACTTAGTGGGATAAGTCTTTTGTTGTTGTTGTAGTTACTAGCATTAAATTTGTTTTCAAATTATATCAACTTTCCAAAGCTACCCATAATCCACATTTCTTAATTTCTATGCATCATTAATGCTTTTGTGTGTGAAAAGAAAGAGAAAGCTCAATTAAATAAGGGTATTCTTGTCAAAAAATAATTAATTCACGGCAAACTTCAAGTTGGTTCTTATATAAAGGACCAATGTGCACCTTTAATTTGTTTCTTATAATAAGGAGCAGAGGGAGTACTTAAATATAGAATACAGAGTTTTTGAAGATGTTTTATCATTTATAACTAGGATCTTCTAAAACTTTATGAGTAGTCAAATGAAACATTTAAATTGAGAGAGGAGTGTTTTAGTTTATTTTCCATGACATTTAATGTCTCTAAAGAATAAACTTTGCTGCAGGTGATGTTTAGTACTGATGGCTATGCATTTCCTGAAACCTTCTACTTAGGTTGGTTGACATCTATTATCTATTATGTGTTATGTTATGACATCTAAATTTGAAGATTATGTACTCATGTGCTTTGTTGTATTTGTTTCAGTTTCACTTGCTTTTCTTCTCTTGCACATCACTTTGAAGTATCTTGTTCCTTTTGTCATGAAATATATATGCTCACTTCCTTGTCTTGATGTTTCACTGAGTACCTGACACGTGAAATTTCAGAATCACCTAACCGACCAATTTAAGGCCAATACGTCATTAATTGGCCAGAAACAAATGATTGAAATATGCTGGCTGTTTATTATCCACTTGTAAGTTGTTACTTGAGCTATGCATGAGTTCCAAATATTTTGTGGATGATCAACGGCAACCATGTACCAATTTATCCTGCCAGGCGAATGCTAGACATAATTTTGGCAAACTGGTTCTATAGATATCTTGTCTGTATTGGATTTTCATGTCTATATTAATGGCATGGCCTTGGTTAGATCAGCATAGTCCATAGTCATGGAAAACCAAATAAACATCATACCTAGTTGTTGTGGTAAGATGGTGAAACTAATAATTTTCATTGTAAACTCTTATGGTTGTTAGATCGAAGAGTGTACCAATAGAACACTGAGAGATAGATATGTTTTAGAGCAGAGGCACTAGCTCAATTTATAATGATGAAAAGTTGGATTCGTTCTATAACCTCTGTAAAGAGGGAAAAGAATTAAAGAAGAGATTTGAGAAAGAGAGAAATTGAGAAACTGTAATGGTGCCCTGCAAAGCGGTCTCCATGATATATATAATGCTAGGTTAAGTGTGAAGTACAATGTGCGTAGTACAAAGTACGTAGTATAAATACATTTGATACAGGCCCATACACTCCCAATAATCTACGTCTAACTCATAACCCTAAGGTGAGGGTGACTGCCGAGAGATCTGAAACTGAGTATATCTGGCAAACTCATCATCACTCATAACCACCACATGCCCTTCTGGCTGTGGATTAGCAGCATTTGGCTGATAAAAAGTGTTAGTCAAGTGAGGATGGGCTGATTGCTGTGAATATTGTAGGTGGTGTAGAGGATTGGGACATCAATTCCAGTAATTACCCAGTTCTCCATAATTATAATAGTGCAGGTGACCGGTACTACCACCACGACCTCTAGCATCATGGCCTCCTCTGCCTCCACCACAATCACCACAAGTGCCAAAATGGACTGCTAAAGCATAATACTTATAACTTAGATGATGATTTCAACTTATGTTTTAAACTTAGATGCGTTTGAATACTTATAACTTCTTGGATTCCCAAAGGACCATGAGGTAAACATATTGTCGTTCTGAATCTATTGAATTATTTCTTGTGTTCTTGTATGAAAGATGAGTGCAGCATTTAGTTTTTGGGTGCAATTGATCTGTCTTTTAAAATTTCCACCTCTTGTCACATTGGGTATGAAGATTACTCGTTAAAATCATTGAATTTTGCTTTCACAGGTGCAAAGAAGTCTCGCGAAGTTGTTTTCTCTGTTCTTCATGATGCATGCATTGATGGTGATCTTTCAATTCCCGATGCTGTGGAAGCTGCAAAAGACATCTTTGCAAGAAATGCAATCCATTTCTATAAGATTACTTCTGCAAAATTTGGTGTTAGTTCACATAATAATTTGCCCCAAGAGTTGAATGATGGCCTAGAGATTGATGTATCATTTGTTCGTATTATATGGGTTGACAATTCAGGACAGCACAGATGTCGTGTGAGTTCCCTTGAGCTTGTTTCTGTTATTTCATTATTCATATCCTTTTTAAATTCAGCCCCGACATTTCTGAACTTTGGAAGGAAAATCTAGAAAATATTTACTTCTTGATATGGAAATTTCCGGTAGTAGAACACTATTATTTTTGAAATTAGAGTCAAATTAAATTGCAAGTTCCTAATCCTCACATCAATCATGCTGCTTATTGTACATTGTAACTTTTTCCTTTAGATATTTGTACGACAAAGAAAAATGATGAAGCTCACCAAAGAAGTTTTGCTTTCATTTTGCATCAACACATAACATGTCAGTTCACTCAACATTCTGCCTTCCCAAAGAAGTATATTAAGAAATTTTGTTGCATGTTTTCTGTCCTTATGCAGAATGAAAATTTAAGCCTTTTTGGCATATTTGCTTCTGGCTGTCCAGAGTAGTAAGATACTAAGATGTCAATGTAGACAGTTAAGGGACTTTTAAGTTATATATTATTATATTCTGAGATGCTGTCAAATTTTGTTTCAGGCTGTTCCTAGAAAGCGTTTCAATGATGTTGTTACCAAGAATGGGGTTGGTCTAGCATTTGCAACCATGGGAATGTCTTCTTTTTTGGATGGGCCTGCAGAGGGGTCTGGTCTAAGTGCCGTTGGTGAAACAAGATTAATTCCTGATTTGTCTACTAAAAGGAGAATCCCTTGGTACACAGTATCTTTCTAAGAGGATATTCGGGGCATTCATTATTTCAACTTGTTTTGCAATTGATCTTCAAGTTTTCAGAAACCATATTTTTAAAATTTCTGATGATTTTCATAAATTTATAGAAGAATGAGAACCTGAATGCAAGAATTCTGTGCTTCCTTCCAATTAAATATAGATATCAATATGATGTATTACAATTGAACTCTTACGTAGTTTCCTTTTCTTATTTTTCTTTTTTGGATAAATAGTGAGACATAGTTTAGTGATAATATGCAATTCAACATGTGCGTATTTTGTCTTCAATTAGTTTTTAGGGGGAGGGAGCCATAAATCATATCTTAGTTATTAAAATATATATTTCTCATTGTATGTTTGTTTTCATAATTTATCTAGATAGTAATTGGAAAGAAATCCTTTTACAGTGCATTCTTCCGATTTCCGGTCCTCAATGTGGCATTTTATTCCATCTCATTAAATATTTGGGAGCAGATAATTTTATATCAATACACCTTATTTTTCTTTTCAGTTTGCTTTTTCTCGTTTAACTCTTAGCACCATTAATCTGTTTGACAAATTTTTACTGCTCATGTTTTTGTTTATCCTGTTATGTAAGTTCTAAGCATGTTATTTCTTTTTCTTCTTTCCATTAGCTATTATTTTTGTATTTGATTATTGCCATATTTATTAACTAAGTAAATGGCAATTGCATGGATCGAGAGCTTGTATTCCTTTACGTAAATCATTAAAAGTGTTGGCTCTTTTGTTCGGCATAAATCTTTTTGAGAAGACAGATCGAATTATTTAAACTTATGCATTGCAATTCTCTTATTTTATAGGAGCAAGCAAGATGAAATGGTTTTAGCTGATATGAATGTTAAACCTGGCCAAGCATGGGAATATTGCCCAAGAGAGGCCCTAAGAAGAGTTTCTAAAATTCTGAAAGATGAATTTGACTTGGTATGTTGCAGAGCTTGCCTTGTTTGTGAAGTAATATGGTGTTAACTTATGGTCTGTTTTCAGGTAATGAATGCAGGGTTTGAGAATGAGTTTTATCTCTTGAAGAGCATAACAAGGTACGACATATCACTCGGTATTATCTTTTGATCTGAATAGCGCAATTTAACACTGCAATTAGTTAAAAATGTTAAAACAAAATCAACCATTCAGGGAAGGCAAAGAAGAATGGGTTCCATTTGACTCAAGTCCTTACTCCTCCTCGTCATCCTTTGATGCTGCTTCTCCCTTACTTCGTGAAGTTGCTGCTGCTCTTCATTCCTTGGGAATTTCAGTAGAACTGGTAAAAAGGAATTTATGAGTTATGACTTGATCAATTGTAAATGAAAGATGTGATAGTGGCTTCATTTAATTTTCATTGGATTTTGTTTTTATCTGTCGAAAATTGCTTTCACATAAATATGGTTCACTAAGTTTCAAAATTACTTTGGACCTATCCCTAATCACTTCCTTTAACCAGACGTCTAATAGGTTTGTCTATTTAAGTAAATATAAATTAAATAATATAATAGTATTTTATTGTTAGTTACTAATTTATATTATATTTTTAATATAATATCTTTAAATTATTTATTTATTGACTTGTTTAAAGCTTACATCTGATCTTAGCATATATAAATATTTGTGCTTTTAGAGATAGATTTATGACTCTTCTTTAATGCCTTATTATAAAATCTTAAATAGATTTTCAGGTCAAACCTTACTTTAGAAAGGCCAAGTCAGATTTTTATCCCATCCTATCCTATTTTGTCTCTAATTATTATAGGGGGATACTTCTGGAACAGAATGTTCATAAAACTGAATGCAAGTACTGAAAAACCGAACAAACATAAATCATTTAGGTTGTTATGTGTGACCAAGGTCCCTAGAAGGATCATCCTCATTAGTATGTTTAAAAACATCGCTTAAAAGTGGCCTTTTCTGGCCTTTTATTGGTATTAAATAGCTTCCTTTCTGAAAGTTTTTAACTACAGCCCATTTTCTGAACTTTCTTTTTTTACAATGTTGTAGTTACATGCAGAAGCTGGAAAAGGTCAATTTGAGCTGGTTTTGGGACATTCCACTTGTACTAATGCTGCAGATGACTTAGTTTACACCCGTGAAACTGTTAAGGCTATCGCCAGAAAACATGGCTTGTTAGCAACTTTTATTCCAAAGTAAGTGGCAAAATTTGTTATAAGTTTGAATTATACCATGTGTAATTCAGACTTTAAGCAAAGAGAATCACATTTACACTTCAAACTTTCCTTGAAGACAGTTCAAACACCATCTGGACATGATTGTGTTGTGATGTTGTAAATGTGTTCTGGTCTATTCTGGTGAAAAAACCTGCTTGTGTGCAATTCATGTACAGAAAAATGTGACTCGTGACTATTATATTTTAACAATATTTGAACATGACCAATAGCCTTCCCATAATAGTTTACGTTTTAATTTAAAAGTGTTTGGACTTACTACCAATTCAAAATACCTAGACAAATTTAAAATTTAAAATAAATATCTTTCGATCAGTTCGTTTATCATAAATCTATAACCAAACAATGCTTTGACAATGTTAAGCGAAACAGATATATATGATATTGATCTATGGAAAAAAAATACTCATGTTCAAATATTGGAGGCATAACTGGTCAAACTAAGAACTGAAAATTTTGAATTTGAACTACATAACATGGTGTTTCTCTTGTCATATTTAAGGTACGCATTAGATGATTTGGGTTCTGGATGCCATGTCCATCTTAGCTTGTCGCAGAATGGCCAAAATGTATTTATGGCATCTGATGGATCATCAAAGCATGGAATATCAACTGTGGGAAAGGAATTTATGGCTGGAGTTCTATATCATCTTCCTTCGATTTTGCCATTTATAGCACCACTTCCTATCAGGTTTCTCTTCACATTATCTTGCTCATGCTATTTTGACTAAAACTGATATTATGGTGTACTATTATTCCACTAATTTTGGTAGCTTTGATCTGTTATCTATGATTAGTGGAATAATAGTATACCATAATTATTCCCAGTTCCCACTAGAAACTGATATTATGGTATACTGTTATCTTAAGCATTCTGCTAAAAGCTCTAGTTTTAGGTGGAGGCTTATTTAAAAAATCTCTAACAAGCATAATAGTAAAGCAGATTTCATAATGACCATCTTTTGAACTTCTTTTGTAATTACTTTTGAAATTACGTAATTTCTTTGCAGTTATGATCGGTTACAGCCCAACACATGGAGTGGTGCATACCAATTCTGGGGAAATGAAAATAAGGAGGCTCCATTACGAGCTTCATCTCCACCTGGAACTCCAAATGGTCTAGTGAGTAACTTTGAGGTTAAATCATTTGATGGCTGTGCAAACCCGTATTTGGGTTTATCTGCCATAGTTGCTGCTGGCGTTGATGGGCTTCGTAGGCATCTTCCTCTTCCAGAACCTGTTGGTAAGATCATATAACCTTGATTATACAGTGTGTGACGTGTGTCGTGAAATAGCGCATGTTTCTAGTTTCTATCAACAAAGAGCTTATGCGATTTTGAAATAAATTGTAAAATACAAGTATAAGTGCCTATGGAGTGTGGAGTATCTGAAAAATATAAGCATCTGACATGAATGTGACATGACTACTCTTTCAAAGTTTCCGTGCTTCCTAAATCTTTACTTCTATCAAGCTTTGCTTCAAAAATCTCCTTCATGTTCCTTATACAGAATTTGCATAATAGTTGCATAGTTTTTTTACTCTTATAATTTTCAGCAATAGTTTCAAAATATTTGACCAAATAATGAACTTCTTATTTCTTTTATGAAACAGATGCAAATCCAAATCCAGAAAACCTTAAGAGATTGCCAAAATCACTTTCTGAATCTTTGGAAGCGCTCAATAAGAATGACTTCCTTAAGGAATTTATTGATGATAAGTTGCTGACCGCCTTTAAAGCAGTTCGAAAGGTATGTATTTCGCTTTGATGCATCTAAATCAATAATTCCTTAGAATGTAGAATGCTTTTTACACTCAGATAGTGGCACTTGTGAACTGCGTGGTATATAGTTTCTAGTGGGGAAGAAGCCTTTGCTTGTTTTAGATTTAAAAAATTGGAAAACTAAGGGTCTCTTTGATTAATGATTTGAAAAGCAGTTTTTAACTTTTAAAAACAGAAAAAGAGATGAAATCGTTTGATATTATTAACTGTATTTAAAAACTGTTCTTAAAAACACCTTTTGTTTTTAGATTTTAAAACTCGAATCCCGAAAGATGTTTTCTGTTTTTGTTTTTAGTTTTCGAGGCACATGTCTTTCGACTTTGAAAAACATCTCGTTGAAACTATTTTATTCTTTTCTTCTTTGGAAAAACATGTTTTAAAATTGTTTGTAAAAATTGTTTTTAAATTTAGAAAACTTAGAAGGGAATCAAACAAGCCCTTAAAGCATATTTTTCATAATGTATTTTGCCTGTCCCTAGTTTTGTATGCCATCACACCATCAAGATCTTAATCATGTCTTATCTTGCTTGTATAAAAAGCCTTTTAAACAAAATTTCAGGATTATGCAGAGTGGTTGAGTGAGAAACATTGGTAATGTTACTGTGTACAGCTGACTTATTCTTGAAATTATCTGGTAAATAATCTGGATAAAAAACTCCAGAGTTTATCTCTATAAAGTGGACGAATTATGATTTCCCCATTCTTAAATTTTAGTAGATTAAGATCATGATTTTTTTCCTAGAAGATACTTTAATTTAAATCAATGGTAAAAATAACGTTGCTTGTTCTTTTTAGAGACAATTTAACTTTACTCTTTTATTCATAGTGGTAGGCAAACTAGATCTCCACAGGGATCAGAATATAAGTTCGAACCCCGATAAAACCAACTTTTTTGGAGGAACTGCCACAGTTTTCTGAACTGGTTTGCACATGTTAAAAACCAAAAAATATTCTGTAGCAGGATCATGAATTTATTAGTGGACTGCTCTTAGCTTTTTTTCTCCCTCCTTTGCTGTGATTCTCTTAGCCAACTTGTTAATTTTGATGTTTAATTTGCACAGGCTGAGATTGATCATTATTTAAAGAACAAGGATGCATACAAGCAACTCATACACCGTTATTGAGCTAGTTGATTTTGTTCCTGTGGTGCAAGACTGGTCAGAGCAGCATAATTTGAATAAAGACTAGTCATTGCTTGCATTTTCACTTCTGAGTTGTGCCTTAAGTTTCAGGGTAGTAAAACAAAACAGTTATGGCCTGTTCAATATTTTAGCTTAGCTTTACTTTATTTTCTTCTTGTTGGCGTTGTAAGATATTAAATCCAATGTCCCTGTGCATAACATTGATAGTTATAATTGCACCACATATGAATGCCTCTGACCCTACAAAACCACTTCTTGTAATTGTAGCGTCTCGAACAAAACTATATCGGGTGTTTGTTTTGGTACCACCCTTTGGATTCTCTCACCATCCAAATATACCGCACATTTGTTTGCACGAAGCATTTGCATACCGTACTTTTGAGTGCGTAAGACAAAACTACACTTACTACACTCTACACTTATGGTTGCGGATAAAAGCGAAAATTAGGATGGTATAAGAATATAAAAGGAATCCAACTATTGAATTCCAACACTACATGAATTCCCAACTATTTCTTCTCCAAATCAATATGAATAATTTAATAGTTATACCTAACTTAAAAAAAAAAAAAAACTCTCGAGTGTGATGTATTTTGTAAAACCCAACTCCAATGTCATCATTTCATTTAATGAGTTTTAGCATCTCATAAATTAATAGGATTAATTATTCTGAACGTGATTGGTGTAATTAATGGCTGTGTATTTTCCTTGACAACTTTAAATATCAATTTTGAAACGATCGTGAAATAAAAATGATTTTTCTTTTAAAAGAAACTTAAAAACAAATAAGAAGATTATATCCTATCAAGATAAAACTATAATATTTTTTATATTTTGATTATGATCATTAACACTTAAGTGAAAAGTGAAGAGCATTTAATGAAAAATAAATTATTTTGATTATGATTATTTTTCTCCCAACGTCTACATCGGGCTATGAGCATCCGTCAACCTTTCACTATGGACCAACAACTTTACTCGCCGCCAGGGCTGTCGGACTAACCAGGGACCATCAGCTCTGATACCATGTCAGAGTGGCCGTCCACATTGGGCTATGAGCATCATAAGTGGTTTGGACATCATCCACATACATTCACCACAAAACCTTAAGGTAATGGGTGAGTGGGTCCTTCCACTTATAAACTGCTCAACCCTTCCTTATCTATCTAATGTGGGACTTGTCAACACTATCTACGAACCAACTACTTATTTCTTTAAAATTAAGATTAGGGGAGCATTAAAACACATTCAACTACATATTTAACTTTTTTCCAACTCAGTAAAGTTGTTGGATTGAGGAAAAGGACATTCACATTCTATTCAATGAATAAACAAACGTATACTAAATCAGTGTCTCTTGGTGGAGTTTCCACTATAAATATTTCGTCATATCTCAAACTTTGTGGCTGCAGTGTCAAATTCGAAGTTTAAAGGCAGCTTTTGATGGCTCATGGCACCCTTCTCAAGCTTTTTCTTCCCTTGCTGCTGATGCTATGTTCTGGTAATGTATAGTATTTTGTTACACTACAAGGTTAAAAAGGTTTCATGAATTTTAGATATGCTCATTTCTCTTACACTTCAGTTCAAATAATACAATCATTAATGAACTGAGCTGGTGGGTTTTATTAATTGACTTAAATAGAAAATTTAAACCTTCTTTGCTGTCTTGCTCCTCTACCTTTGATTTTTCATCAACGATGTTCAATTTCATTTAATCAGATTCACTAGCATTAATGTTTGACTGAAATGAACGATTTTTTTCGTTTGCATGTCACGAATTACATTATAATAATATTTATGTTTTAAGATCTAAATTGATTGCTTCTCATCTTTCAAGAATTATTTTAACTATTTAAATCATTGAGAAACTAATTCAGCTCACCCTGTATTTTATTGATCAAAATTGTAAGAGTACTTAATCTAATGCAATGTCTCTTGTTTGACATGTTTTTTTCAGAAGTGTGTTCTGATGTCACGCTTAATTTCAATAACCTGTGCGCACAAACTATATGGCGTGGCTCCAAGCCATACATTTCGGTTTCGGCCGGACAACCAAACCTAGATCCGGGAGTCGTTTCAACACTCACATTGAGTGATCCTTGGTCCGGAACCATTTGGCCTCGGACACAATGCAGAATCAACGGATCATCATACTACTTCGCATGTGAAACGGGTGATTGCTTGACAGGAGACTTGACCTGTCCAGCAAGCCCCGTACACCCGGTAACCGAACTCAATTTCAAAATCAACAATTCCGTAGTCTCCTACGGTGTAAGCTTGCTTCACGGACAAAATGTTCTAGTCCGCATCAAACCCAACGGTGGAACATTGGTGGGTGGAGGTTCAGGTCCTTGCCCTATGGTGGAATGTAACAATGACCTTAGAAGTGTGTGTCCCTCATATTTGGTAACGTATAACCAATCTTCACAATATGTGGGTTGCAAGAATCTTTGTGATTTTATGCTAGATCCAAAGTATTGCTGTGATGGCGTTGCTTGCAGACCTGATGTGCACATGAAAGATTATAAGCAGCTTTGTCCTGATGCTGTTACCTTCCTTGGTGATGAACCGCCGCCATATCAGTGCAAAGGGGCTGATAGTTTTGATATCACTTTCTGTCCTAATTGATCCCTTGTGATATTTGATGTAATTGCAATAATAGATTCCTCGAATAGCTTTATATATATGCAACAATGAACAATCTGGGATTGTGAGCATGGGCCTTGACATATTATAATATTGGAGAATAAATGGAAGAAGATTCTATATGTTCATTCTATTTTATTTTATTTTTTTGTTATTTTTGTGCACAAGATACAACCTTGTTATATTAAATTAGTAGAATTGGTTAAAAAACGAAAGTTAGTCGTAAAGTTGATGATAATCACAACAACAATGTGTTCATTTAGAGTCGTTCACGACACTAATGTTTGGATTATTTGCATCGGCTCAACCGACACAAAGAGCTAAAACAAAACTACTTAAACATTGAGTCGGCCGAACTTACGCATTGCGATGGCTTAATGATCACTAGCTCGGGTTAAAGCCGCTGTTAAGTTCATTGACCAACTTAATTAGTGCCGACTTCCAAATGTGTAGTGACAGTTTAAGCGTGATACTACTTTTGTCGATTAACTAGTCGACGCAAAGTTGTAAGTGTACAGTTTCATTGCGATATATGTGCCCGATGCCTAGCGTTGGCTTTGACCAACTTTAATGCGGCTCCATGCCCCAAGCAACATGTCTTTACGGTGTAATTGATTTCTCTTCCCACCCCCAACCTTATCTCTCAAACCAATGGTATTTAGGTCTTATCGACGGTTTTTGGTCGTCGGTATAATATGCGTTATTCTTGTAGTGTGCCGCCGCTTATTGTCGCCCACTACCGACGTCGCTACACTACAAAACAAAACAAAACAAAACCTTAGTCGAAAAGTAAAACTTAAAGTAAGGCTTCAAAGCTCAAGGTAAGGCCTCAAAGCTTTCTCCGTTCCTTTTTGCACAAAGATAGACAGCTGAGTATTTCTTCACAATAGTAAATGCACTATCACAACCCACGTGTTACATGGAAAGAATACTTTTGTGTCGAAATACTTTAAGTACTTCACTTGAATTTTCCAAAGTAGAAGAGATGACCGCAAATTATGTAGTCTTGGACCTCAACTTCTTTACTTGATCTCCAAGATTTTGACTCATTTTACACCTTCAACCTAATTCAAAGTCTTGGTAAAATTTTGATTAACACATGCTAATATTTTGTTTTAATTGAGAGTATCGATCGGATCCTTTATTTGATTTTATAATGACATTAAAAAATCCTTAACAAATGCTTACAAATTTCACATCTTATTTCATTCAATTGTAGAGTGCTTGCTTCGGTACAAGCAATTAAATTTATTGTATGATACACTAGTGACATGTACCAATAGTATTAAGACATTTAAGCCGAGTAGATAATTTATCCTTACACTTTCATTATTTACGTAGTAATCCCACTTTTATTTAATTACTTAATTGGTTGACAAGTAATTAAATAAATAAAAAGAAAATTAACTAGAATTGTAAAAAAAAATCATAATGTGTCTAAACCCTAAAATTAAAAATTCCTAAATCTACCAAGATTCAATTTTTTCCTTCTGCTTTTGTTAACAATGTAAGATTCAACTGTGCAGAGGCATCAATTCAAGGTTTGTTCTTGATCTTGACAGGTAGTGTTAATTTTGTGATTTCAGATCTTGAATTTTTGCTCTTCTCACTTGGATTTAGTCATAAAAAACACATTACTGGCCAGTGTTGAGTTTTGTGATTTCAGGTTAGAGGGACGTTGTTGATTGGGAAAATCTTGGTTAAAGGAAAAACCTCAATCCTTAAGGTCCTCCTTTGTTGTGTTTGATGTGTGTTGTTGATGTGTGGTGCGGTGGTGGCGGCTCAGCGGTGGGAGTGGTGGTGGTGCATGGTGAGAGGGGAGAAAATGGGGGTTGAGAACCAAACTATGAAAATCAAGAGATTGAACCCAGAGCTTTTGTGAAGTTGAAGGTTCTGGTCTTTTTGAACCTCTTTGTTGCAGATCTTGCAGAAGATAGAGTTTGATTTTCTGGGTTTTGATGAAGGTGTTGGAAGAAGAAGGATGAAAATGATGAAGATGATAGAGAAATAATTAGGATTGACATTTAGGGTTAATTTAGTTTTTAATCCATGTTAAGTTTTTTTCAGTTTAATTAGGAGCTAAACTTGAAAACAGTTAAGTCATGTGGCAATTTCGTAATTATAATTAGTTTTATTCATGAATAATAATATTACAATAGAGATTAAAGGTGTAAAAATACGACTCGTCCAACTCATTCCTGTACACTACACTAAAAAAAATTCATGTACAATTATAGTAATAACTCATACCAGTCCAATAGATTGACTCTTCTTTGATTGGTGTCATGTGGAGTATACATTAATCTACTTTTTTTGCACCCATATGTCTTGATCCTACAAAATAGTTTCCTGTACTCCTTTCGTTTTATAATAACTGTTTACTTAGAGAGAAAAAAATTATTTCATAATAACTGTCAATTTAGAATTTCAATAGAGCATTAATTGAGGTTTTTCAATATAATGCCTCTATGAAAACAATAAATAAAGAGAGATAAAATACATTTTAAAAATTAAAATATGAAGTTAAATGATACTATATTTTAAAAAATTATCAATATTAATTGCATTAATATGGTGTTCCCACCATGAAACGGATTAATTAATTGTTGGGTCTCGAACAAACTATATCTTCTGAAGATCAATCAATATAATCTAAGAAAACCCCCAAGTATGATGTCTTCCCACCTATTGCATAACTTCTTATGAGTTTTTCTTACTATATTTTGGTAAAGTCCAACTCCAACAACATCATTTCATTCAATGAGTTTTAATTAGCATCTATAAATAAATGGAATTGATCATTTTCAACGATTGTTACATACAAAACAATTTTGCATTAAAGAACTACTTTAAATATCATTTTTGAAACTATTGTTACATAAAAATAATTTTTCTTTTAAAGTTGTAAGAAAAAAACTTAAAAGCTGATACTATAATATTTTTGGTTGTGAAAATAATCTAGATAAAGTTTAGATTAAATTACCATAGTCCAATCACATTTAAGATACATAGAATTTCTAGTCCACTTATCTCAAATATTATTGGTCTATTTAGAATTATGCGATTTAATTAACCTAAACTTTTTCTAAGATCATTTAGACAACTCCAATATTTTTTTTATATTTTGATACTTAGGTGAAAATAAAGTATTTTTTTATATTTTAATGACAAATAAAGTATTTATTAATTTTAATTGGAATTGAAAATATAAAAGTGAAAATAATGTTTTATTCAAATAAAAATTGCATTTATTTCATTATTAGAAAACTACATTTATTTTATTTTGTCAAACATTATATGTCCATTTTTTTTAAAAAAGATTTTATTTTATTAAATATTTCAACACATTTGACTTCAATAAATATATATATATATATATATATATATATATATTTTTTTTTTTAATTTTTCATACAGTAACAAAAAACATATCTTTAAAATTAAAAAACAAAAAAGATTACGGGGTCGAGTAATCTTCTAAATTCTAATGCGGAATTGGAAAACATTTAAATTGAGCTTTGAGTGTGTGGTTTCCAGTTAACCTTGGTGGATTTGAATTCCAATGTATTTTTGCAAACTTGTTGGATTGAGGAAAAACAGGAGTAAACCTTGGTTCCTGAAAAGTTAGTCATTGAAAGTGTGACATTGGTTATAGTAGTCATTTTTCAATTTTTCGTTGGTCCTTGAGACAGAAAACACCAACGAGGGTTATTTTTTTATACGTATTTATCTGAAGTGTCACGTTTTTAGAGTAAACCTCAATTTCGGTTCCTGAAAGACTACTATGACTGACGTCGACACTTTTAGGGACTAACTTGGTGGGTAAAAATAATACAAAGACCAACCGACATAAATAAACACTTTTAGAGATTGAAATGAAGCTGTACTCGGGAAAACAGGTTCACATTTAATTCAATGAGTCAACAAACTAAACACTCACTAAATCAGTGTCTCTTCGTGGTGGTTGTTTTTTTCTTTTTCTTTTTCAATACAGTTTTGGCCATCCACTATAAATCTTTCGTCTACATATCCCAAACTTAAATTTTTGGCTGCGCTCTCAATTTTGAAGTTTAAGGCAACTACTACCTTTTCATGGCTCGTAACGCCCTTCTCAAGCTTTTTCTTCCCTTGCTGCTGCTGCTGCTGCTGCTGCTATGTTCTGGTAATCTATATTTTGTTAAACATATATAGAGGTTTCATGAATTCTTTATAAATTGATTTTGCTCACTTCAATTAATACAATCATTAATAAATATACATTCAATTAATGACATCATCCTTACTCCCTCTCGCACACATAAGTAATTCGTGAGTAATAACTTTCACCAAATTTGAACTTCAAAATATACGTACGGTTGGTGAACTTGGATAGAAAGTTCAATCTGATGCAATGGCTCTTTTGACAAGTTTTTTCAGGTGTGTTTTCTGATGCCACATTCCATTTTGAAAACAAGTGTTCACATACCATATGGCGTGCCTCGAGCCCAAGCATTGGGGACGCCGAACCAGATCTAGAACCGGGAGTCCTTTCAATATTCATGATGGACGATCTTTGGTTCGGATCCATTTGGGCTCGAACTCAATGCTCAACCAACGCATCAGACTACTTCTCATGTGAAACCGGTGATTGCGGGTCAGGAACCTCGGACTGTTCAGGCCCAGAACCCAAATACCCGGTGACCGAGCTCATTTTTAAAATCAACGGTTCAGTGGTTAACTACGATCTAAGCTTGGTTCATGGACAAAATGTTCTGGTCCGCATCAAACCCAATGGTGGAACCTTGGTGGGTGGATCAGGATCAGGTCCATGCCCTATGGTGGAATGTAACAAGGAACTTTCAAGTGTGTGTCCCCCACATTTGACAGTGTATAACCAAGATGGACAATATGTGGGTTGCAAGAATACTTGTGATTTTATAGATGATCCAAAGTATTGTTGTGATGGGGTTGCTTGCGTTCCTGATGAGTACATGAAATTGAATAAGCAGCTTTGTCCTGATGCTGCAACCTTCCTCGGTGACAAACCGCCACCAGTGTATCAGTGCCAAGGGGCTGATAGTTATGATATAACCTTCTGTCCTGATCCCCTGTAATTGCAATAATAGCAAAGTAACAATGAACAATCTGGGATTGTGAGCATAACATATTATATTGGAGAATAAATGGAAGGAGAAGATTCTATATATTCATTCTTTTTTATTATATATTGTTATTTTGGTGCATAGGATACAACCTCTTGCTATATGAAATAAGTAGAATAGGTTACAACAATGAAAGTTAGTTGTAAAGTTGATGATAATGCTAAAAAAATAAGAATTATCTATTAACCATGATTGGTGAACTAATTTACAGAAACTAAAAAGTGATGGTGTTGTCTAACATGTGTCACCCTCAAAAGTTGCATCATATACTTCCAAATAGTTAAAGATATTTTTTATTTTTCATATCACTTTATAAATTACAAATAGGCCTTTCTACTTATCATGATATTCAATCCCTCCCACCACTTATGCCACTATCACAACCATCTCCAGCCACCTGTCCTTCACCTTCGACCACTGATCATCTAGAGCCTCCTTCACCAAAATCAAAGTAAAATAAGTTATTTGTTTTTGTCAAAAGAGTGCTCAATCACATGTTCTTCGATTTTCGTTTTGACCCATATTCGCCCAATTAGAGAAGTTTCATATTCACCCAAAAAGTTAAGTTCCAGATATGAAGGTTCATCTTCCACTCACAGATAAGATATTGATGAATCAAAAAGAGCCGACTGCAAATTTGATGTCTTTACAATGTCTTACCATCAACAAGGACTTCCACTACAAAAATTCACAAAAATAATGGCGGTTTTTTTACGGCGGTTTACTTGAACCGCCACTATATCATGTAGAAAATGACGTTTAGGCAACCGCCATAATCAAAAACAAATTGCGGCGATTTTTATAAGGTTGTGGAGGTTTTAACCGCCGTTTCATATTTACTTTAATGGCGTCTCAACCCCAAACACTAGCGCGTGTGAAGATCACTATCAACACCTTGTGCTCTCTCTCTCAAATTTCATTTCACTCCTGCGTTGCCCTCTCTCTCTGTCCATGGAGATCTCTCGCAATTCTATTGTCCTCGTGCTCTCTCTCTCTCTCTCTCTCTCTCTCTCTCTCTCTCTCTCTCTCTCTCTCTCTCTCTCTCTCTCTCTCTCAGATTTCACCCTAACACATTCTGGTTTGTTCTCATCTTCATCGTAACTTTGGAAGCTCCAACAATTCACCTGGTTTCGATCGCACTCTTCATCATTTCAATCTCACTCTCCATCATAGTGATTCACCAATTCTAGTTCGATGTCTCTCTCAGGTTTCACCCTAACATATTCTGGTTCGTCCTCTTTCTCTAAATCCCTAATTTCGTACTCATTATTTGAAAGATTCATCAATTTATAGATGTTGAAATTAACTTCTATTTTTTCTTAATCAATTTTCACAAGATGACTAATTTGAGTTCCATAACAATTTGCACCTTTATTTGTTTTCTTCTCATCCTGCACGATCTCTCAATTGTTGATTGGGTTTGATGGTGTTGAGTCTTTTCATTAGTCTATGTTTATTAGATAGCTTTTTGGTGTAGTGTAATGATAATATGCAAAACATCATTAGATAGATTGCTTGTTTAAGTTGTTTTACATTTACGGTTCTCAAGAAACATGTGTTGTCAAGTTTTAGCAGAAACCTTATCTTTACTCTATGTATTTTGTATAAGTAAGTCTTTCAATGAATGAAAAGCATAGTTGTTGTTTCATGCTCCCACCTTAGACTCTAAAAACCAACAGATGGTATCAAGAGCACCTTGATCTTAATGAGTCTGTGAGTGTGAGAGAGAAAACAAGTGAGAAACCTTCAACCAGAAAAAAAACACAAACCAGAATGGCATCCAACAGTTCTTCCTTGCCTTCACCTCCTGTATTTGCAGGAGAAAACTATGATTTATGGGCTGCAAAAATGAGAACTTGTTTGAAAGCTCAGAATTTGTGGGAAGTGGTAGAACATAGCAGTAATCAAACCCCTCAACCGGAGAACCCAACTGTGAATCAAATAATATTTCACAATGAAGAAGTTTCCAAGGAAGAAAAAGCACTTGCCATCATACAAGCAGCAGTACTTGATGAAGTTTTCAACAAGATTCTGAATCTTGAAACAGCAAAAGAGGCTTGGGACAAGCTTAAAGAAGAGTTCCAAGGCACCGAATGAATGAAGAAGATGAAGGTTCTAAATTTGAGGAGACAATTTGAAGCATGCAAGATGAAAGAATCTGAAAATGTGAAGGAGTTTTCAAGAAGGCTTCCAAAGATTGTCACATAGATCAGATTGCTTGGAAAGGAGCTAACTAATCAACGTGAGGTGGAGAAAATCCTTGTATGTCTTCCGGAGAGGTTTGAGTAAAAAATCTCCTCTTTTGTAGGGGCAGCAAGCACAAGTTGCTATCACGCAACATCAAAATGAGGAGAACCTAATTGTTGCTACTTGCTTTGCAGCAAATAGTACCATGGATTCTTGACTGATTGATAGTGGTTGCACAAACCACATGACTCCCAATGCTGAAATGTTTGTAGAGTTGGATGAAAGCTACAGATCAAAGGTGATGATTTGAAATCAAGTTTATTTTGATGTCAAAGGCAAAGGTGTTGTGGCTGTAAACACACCAACAGATACTAAGTTAATTTCTAAAGTGTTGCTTGTACCTGAAATAGCTCAGAATCTTTTAAGTGTGGGTCAAATGCTTGAAAATCAAGAATCTCTACATTTTGAAGACGTGACATGCTCGGAACCAATTTTGAGCACAAATTAGCGCTTCAACGGTCTTTGGAGAAAATGAACTCCTATAATTATTAAGAACTCTTCCCCCGGTGCTGAATGCAGATTCCGAAGCAACTGTAGATACCGGCATAGCCAATACATCCTTAGCTATCAAACCAAGAGTATGATATTTGCTAGAATTCACCTTCTCCCAATTCAAGATATCAAACTGAGGAGTTTTCTTCTCTAATTTCTCTATAAAATAGGAATCCACCTCATTTGTATTCATACTTTCACTCATACTCATATCCTTGTCAAAATTCCAAAGCAAATGAATTATCATCATCATCCAACTCAGTAGTTTCCATTTCAGAAGCAATTTGGGTGATTGACTGAGATTGACCATTTCCGAAAAAATCTTTATAGCTATTGAACATCTTATTGAAAGTATCCTTCACTCTTCCACTTAAATATTTAGCATCCTCTTGATTATAAAGCTTTCTAAAGCTCCATTACACAAACCGAAGTTTGTATCTAGGGTCAAGTACAACAACTATGAAAATCATCATGTTGACATTTTTTAGGCTCCCGCAATATTTGTCATGCTTGGCTTTCATTTTTAAAGCCATAATCCCAAGTAATGGATTTAAACTCCCAGCCCATGTGTTTAGCGTTTTCAACACCGGGCAATATTCATGAAAGCATTGAGAAGAAGTCACAAACTTTGAGCTTGAAACTTTAACAGTGACATCATAAAATACTTTCAAAAATATCACAAACACTCGTGCATTATCCCAATCATCCGATTTAGGGATCCCACCTTTCATCGTTGCATACTCTACATCTCGCTCTGCTAGCCTTTTAAAAGCCTTTTGAAACTTCAAAGCACTTTCAAGCATAAGGTGAGTAGAGTTCCACCTAGTCGGAACATCTAACTGTACCAAGCAAGTCTCTTGTAGCCTACAATCCTTAATGAAATTATTGAACTTATCTTTATGACATGTGGAAGCACGCACAAATCTAGTAGCATTCCTAATCTTTGTAACGGAATCATGCAAGTCCTTCAAACCATCATTAACAACAAGATTCAAGATATGAGCACAACATCTAACATGCAAAAATTCACCTTTCAATGGATGTGCACTCCAATCCTCCACTTTAGGTTTTAAGTAAGAAATAGTTGTATCATTTGAGCTTGCATTGTCAATAGTAAGAGTGAAAACTTTAGAAATTCCCCAACCCAAAAGTAACTTCTCAATTTTTCTATCAATTGTGTCACCCTTATGATTCTTAACCTAACAAATGTTCAGTATCCTCTTGTGCAACTTCCATTCATTATCAATAAAATGAGCCGTCAGAGAAAGGTAATACAGATTTTGCACAGAACTCCAGCAATCAATTGCTAAGCATACACATTGATTGGGAGCACTAAAAATAGCTTTCAGCTTTTACTTTTCATTCAGATAAAGATTCCAGCAATCACTAGCAATTGTGATCCTTCCAGGAATACTTAATATAGGTTGCACAAGACTCATAAAATAACGAAATTCCTCCCCCTCTACAAATTTAAAAGGCAGCTCATCCACAATAAGCATCCTAGCAAGACCTTGCCTACATGCTTCGACATCAAATGCAACAGCAACAAAACTATTAACAGCCCCTTTCCCATCTTCTTTTTTCAATTGTACGAGACTAAGAACTGATTGACTAGGATCATTTGCCTCTCTTGGAAACTTTTTGCATTGATTCAACAAATGATTATTCATATTACTAGTGCCATTTTTATGAGTATCACATGCATAGGTTGCCCCACACCAATTACATTTAGCTCTAGGGTTTTTAGACTTAGCAATTACTTTAGTGAAATGATCCCAAGTCCAAGGTCGAGGTCTAGCAGGTTTCCTCTTACCTGATTCATCGTCTCCCTCATCTTCCTCATCTTCCTCTTCATTAGAAGCAATTTTTGCAAGCTTCCTCTTCTTGGCACTCTTTTTTTGCACTTTTGTCTTGTTTGTAGTTGCTTGTGGCACAATAGCTTTTAGAATTGATGTTGATGGACTCTGATTTATCAACCCTAATAGATATTTTGTCAACCTCTTGGTCTTGAGAATTTTCAGTCTGCATACATCAAATAAAATCATTAAGATTTAATTGAAAAATTATCCCAACATACAAATTGTAAGAAATAAGCTCAAAACTTACCTGAGACATTCTTAGAGGATGAGTCAGAGAACAATGGACAGGAAGAGCAGCTGAGTTTGATTGCTATTTGCTGCAAATCAACAAAATGATGTGAATGGATAGAGTTTTACCAAAGACAAAACATAAATCAGTGCTTCCAATGCGTTTTGTGGTAAATTAGTTTCCAGGATTTGCCAATGCATTTCAGAAATATCATAGGGACAATAATAGAAAACATAGCTTTACAAACACCAAACAGCATACAACAACTCCCAAACACTAACAACAATTGCTAGTTCACACATGCAACACATAGCAGTTGAATCACAGGGAATCAATAAGTACTTAAATGAATCAATAACCAGATTAAACTACTGCATAATAGGGAATTCTCACCAAAAGCACAGGGATTCCGAGCAGACTAGCAGAGGAGATTCAGCGAGATCAAGCAATGAAGTGAGGGACGTCGAGCAGTGGAGGAAAGGACGAAGGGCGTCGAGCTGTGGGCTTTCAATCGAGCAATGGAGCAGTGGAGAGCTTCAGCGATGTCGAGCACCACAAGCACTATGGATGCCGCTGCCACTATGGACTCTTTCTCCTTCGGTTTCAGAAATCAGAATTAGGGCAGATTCTAAATATGGACTATGGAGTTCATATTTCTTCAGATTCTAAAAGGGGCAAAAGTGGAAAAATAATAATAAGTGTGGTTAAATATGTAATTTGGTATATAAAAAAAAGCCTATAACATACCTTCGGTTTAGTCCAGTTCGGTTTGATTTTGGATAGTGGAACCGAAAACCGAACTGATCCAATAACTGAGCATCGATTTTTTCAGTTTTCAATTTTTCAGTTTTCAATTTTTTTGGTTTTTGGTTTTTTGGATTTGACCAGTTTAGTTTGGTTTGGTTTGGTTATGAACACCCCTAGTGTAGGGTGAGTAAATAAGGGATAACTTTGGTATTTTAAAAGTTTGGATAGGGTGGTAAATCTTGTGTTTGAGGTAAGAATTCTAACTCCCTTTGTAATTCATAATGTAGTTGGGTCTTCCAAATTTGAGGTGAACTTTGGCCCAACCCATCCCAGATTACTTTTGGTCACGCATCCTTTGGTTGAAGAGCAATGCTTGTATCTTAACTTAGTATCTTATAATTATTTTTATGGGCCATAGTGCCACACATGATACCGATACATAATTTGCTCCCATGGTTAATACCTTATTTTGCTTTTAATTGGGTTTTACAATACTCACAATAGTTGGTACCATATTTTACTTTTGGATAAATGAAAGAGAAAGAATTACTATTTTTTATTGCTCGGTCTTGCTAAGACATAGTTCCTTCCACAAGGTACAGACAAATCCAACATATTCCACACCAGCTTGCTCTAATGCAAGGTACCTTATAAAATCCGTATTAAATATCATATTAAAATATCGCATCGGAGATGCTCTTGCAATTTGGAGATCATCCATTATTTAATTATCTGATTCTTCTATTTTTACTGTTCTTTTAAAAGTTGAACCCGTCAATGAACCAATAAGGCACTTCACAGTGTTTTGATTCAAATGAGGTCGAACAGGTGACAATATAATTTGTATTGTTTTATATAATATATTAAATAATTTTTTAACATAAAATATTCTCATAACATGGTATTAACAGAAGTCTACACCATTAACTTCCAGGAGTTATGTGCAAAAACCATCATCTGTTAGATATTCTCTTTTTTGAGTAGTACTAAAGGAGTGAAGTATTATCTATAGAATATGTTCATTACTGTTAGTAAACAGATACAAAAATATGTGATCATAAGTGTTTCCCGTTAAACAGTAACAATATGCATTGTTGACTACATCTTCCTAGTTTGAAATAGCAAAGGTATTACAAAAAAAAAACTCCATGACCGCAACCTAAACAGCATAATCAGGAAGGTTATGGTTAGTCCAAGAAACATTAAATATTGCACTATTGTCCCTCAAGCCTGGCATGGGAGGTCACTCTTCCCAGGAAAATGCTCAGGTAGAATTAGAAATTCTCCACATACCGGTCCTGTACCCAACAGACATGAGTACAAGCTCCCAAAGCATGTTTGGTATACTCAGAAGATTCACCTTGGATCCTGGAATCTCAGACCAGTTTACAGAGATTTCTGAAATTGGGATCTCAAACCATTTACACAGAAAGACTAATTCAACATCAAAGCACCACCTGCAGAGAATGAGAGGCTATTATAGAAAATTATAACATTATTGTAGAATCATAAAGTGGTTAAAACAAGAAGAGAACACAATGTCTAGAATTATTATCTAGTGTGATTTCCTAGGAATAGCAACAACATAGTCTTGCTTAATAATATTAATATAGCCTTCCATGGAGTAATTGTTCAAAAGGAAGCACTTATGATTGTGAGTAATTCGACAAACTTGTTTAAAGCGAATGATAAACAAGTCAAAATTTGCTTTCTTTCTTTTCTGGATATAAAGTTTACATGCTTTATGATCTTAATGAATAGTTCTAATCAAACTATTATGGTCTAGTGTGATTTCCAAGGAACAGTGTCAGTGGCAACATAAAATCCTGCTTAATAAAAGCCAGTGTCAGTGGCAACATAAAATCCTTGCTTAATAAAAGCCTCCATCGTGTAAATGCTCACAAGAAGCACTTCTGATTGTGAAAATTTCAATAATGTTATTCAAAAAGAGTGATAAAGCAAGTCAGGATTTGCTTTCTTTTCTGGATAAAAAAATACACGCTTTATGATCTAAATGAATAGTTCCAACTTCCAATGAAATTATTATGGTCTAAATCCTAGATAGATAAGCCCAAGGAATAACATGTTTAATTTTCTTTATGTAATTCAAAGGAATGCGAAAAACATTTATCCCTTATCAGAATTCAGAACCTATAGACAGGAGCATAGTCCAATGATAATAGAAATATGACATTCCATAAAACAAGATGTTTTGCTGACAAAATAAGGTAAAAACAATCTATTTTCTATTATGCCTAAATTATGAAGCAACCATTGCATTCTATAGTATAGAGTTGTGAGAGCAATCACCTTTTCAAGCGGACATTTGAAAAAAGCTTCCTAGCTGCAGCCCTAGTAAACATCTTGAAACCACACTGTGGATGTACTAAGTCAATATTAGACAGAATAAAAACCAAAATCAATATACATGCACAAGTAAAAGCATTGGAGAAGCAGTGAAGCTCTAAAAAGCAAAAAACTCGTACTAATATCAACAGGCATTCATGACAAACCGAATCCGGCAAAGCTTGTGGTCATTATGTGTACTAGACATCAGTAGTATGGCAGTCATGAGAGTAACAAATCAGAATGCAAGGTCAAAAGTAAATGGAGTAGGAAATAACCTGTGTATCACGAATTCCTGGACCAGCAGCTAAGAGAACCACAAGATGGAACCCCTTCATCAAAAAATTGCGGTACCACTTCCTCTGTAGACGGTAAGCTAAGTTATTCAACCAATATGATCTACACGCATGACAAAAATAAAACAAAGAATGAAGAAGGCCACACTTAACTGAAGCCAATGCTTTCTCCTCTAGATGAGCTCGTGAACCAAAAGCAACAACAGGGATATCAGATATTCTAAAGCTAGGATCACTACCACTTGAATCTTCATTATGAAATTCCTTTTTGGCAACAGCTTGAATCTGACAGAAGATTAGAGTGTATATCAACACCTAGCGCCAAAAATATAACCAAAAATATGATTAAGATCTATGAAAGCATGCACATCATAGCATTCCAGTAACCTGATTTTCAAGCTTCTCTAGGTCAGTGACCTTAGTTGCTCCATCAGCATCAAGCATAAGAAGTAATTCACCACGTGAGTGCAACATTCCCTGTAATACGATGCTTTCAAGGAAAGAAGAAAGCCTTAATTATCAACAAGCATAATGTGACACAGCCATTCAATATAAGGATGAACTTTAAAAGATTATAATTCAAATTAGACTCACTTTTCTGATTGCTTCTCCCTTGCCATGATTTCTTCCAAGAAGTATGACCCTTACATTGTCTACTGTGTATTTCCTTACAAATTCAAAAGCTACTCTTTTAGTCTCATCAACACTTCCATCATCAATAATCACAACCTGCTCAAGTGCATTGATAAGAGAATGCATAGACGAGTCCACAGAAAGTTACAAACACATTTTGAAGCAAGTACATTGGGGAAAGAGTTTCAAATGTGCCCATTTTAGACCAAAATGATTTGAAGGGATACAGGGAGTAGTTTAACTTGACCTTAGTAAAGTTCATGAGTGAAATAGAGCCTATTTATATATGTTCACCAGAAACATTGGAGTGATTATTTTAGGGAAAAAACATAGAAAAAGTTCCTAGCATCAAGTTCTCCATTCAAACAATGATAAGTGGACTTTATTTCTAAAAATAAATGGCATTCTGTAAGAATTTATTGCTGAATTTTAGAAAATTATACGCATGCATTATATGATTGGTAAACTTGATGAAATAGATATAAAGAACTTGATATAAGTTTTGTCCATTGTTTTACTATTACATCACTGTTTTACATGGTGTAATACATACTTGTCCTTACAACTCTAAATAACATAAAAATATTCTCAAGACAATATGCGACAATCTAAAACAAAATTCCAAGAAAATGAAATTAAACTAGGGTTATAAAGATAAAAACCATAAGCGGTTGAATAAAAGAAACTGAAGTACCTCATATGAAAATGAAGAGTCCTTTAAAGCACGTTGTTGAAGATAACTACAAAGTAAAGGCATAAGTAAAATTATGCTCTTAGTAACAACCTTAAACAATAAATGCTACGCTACTTCACAAGAGCAGAGCAGTTACTAAACCACTTACACCACTACTCTATGTATGAACTACTAACCCAATCAAATAAATGGTACCGTCAAGAAAGTGCGTAAAAATTAAATTTATCTATTCAATAGAAGTTCAGATTTTTCCCTTTCTTGGGCTGCATAATACGGCTGTTTCCACTCTTCTTTTTTCTTGAGAGAATGGGAGGTTAAACTTGTTAACTTATTTATATGAACAATGAAAGCCTAAATCTTGGTAAGAACATGTGCTTTGACTTACTTCATAGTTTCCTCAAGGGCTCCAGGAAGCCTATGCTCTTCATTGAATGCAGGAATTATCAAAGAGATATACTTTGAAGCTGGATCAACAATGTGTGGACAAGGAACCTAAATAAACAGAGTTAAAATCAGTCAAAACCAATTCACAATTGGGAGGTATCTTCATAGACGTATGCATTAATTCAACCTCCCAAAAAAATACTATAAATATATTCAGTTTGTAATACAAATTATTGATATAAATAAGAAAGACAAATATGAGAATGTCAAAGCACTTGGGATGAAAGGTGTTCAAAGATGTATGTCAAATGCACTTGGGATGACGAATCCTTCCTGACTTGCATTATTAAACAAGAAAAAAAAATTAAGGATAGGCCACAAAATACCAACCACTCCATCTCAAAATAGAGCAGAGACTGCAGATGAAAGAGAATGACCTGTGAAATTTTAATTATTTCACTAATTTAAAGATCACTACAGCAAACAATCACAAACAAATATATATCTGCAAGTCATGATGTTACAAGGGCAGTGCAAGAAATTTAACATAAATGGTCAACTCAAATGTTAAAGGGAGATTGTTAAGATTCATTCCTCAGCCAAGTTTTAAATTGAAGTAAATGATATGCACATCATGTTATTGAATAAAAATCGATCATTCCCTTCAGTCAAATATCATTCTCAAGAAGCATAACTTTTTTATGAACCTTTTTTCTTTTCTTTCTTTAGGTTATTAGTCCATCCATTATGAACTTATACAAACAAGAAAACACTAACAAACAGCCATACTTGATATTTCCAATAATTTTCTCTAAAACTTGATCACTTTATGACTTTGTTATCAAAATTATAATATCTATGCTCGACTACACAGTAATATCATGATAGGAAACATCAGTTAAGCCATGTTGCCTCTAGACCTACTATCTACAATTGCTACTAGTTGTACAATTGAAGCAAAGTACTTTCATGCAACCAAATTAAAAATTTCCCAAACCCTTGCAGCAACAAAGTCACAATTTTGCATAACAAAATTCACTTGAGGATCCTTTGTAAATAAAAACACAGCTGAAAAGGGACGAAGGGGTTGAAAAGAGGACTCCAAAAGTCAATTAGTCTAGACTCAGGGACAGAACCAGGAAAAATGGGTCCAAGGGGAGAAAATTTAACACACTAAGCAAAACCAACATTGGTTAATTAGAGGAGGTCTCTTGGGGGATGACTGCCCCATTATTAATATAGCTGGGTTCGTCCTTGTCTAGACTTATCTCACTAACCTACACTTCTAAATGAATGTCCCCAAAATAAATGAGTAGAGATTGCTCACAAATATCTTACATCACAGTAGATGCTCTTACACAATGCAAAAGGAAAGACTTACCTGTTTCAATGAATTAGGATCCTCAAAAATAGCCGGAGCTTCAACATGCCTTATGAAAACCAAAATGAAAATATTAAACCAACAATCCAAGTCCATAACATTTTTGTCAATGTACTAGACCAGATGAGTGAAAAATAAGGACATACTCATGGTTGTTTCTCCTGCTATATGCACTAAAGAAGATCACAAAGACAAACCCTAAGACCGCAATCACAAAGAAGGCCACAATAAGACACATAAACTCCATTCCTTTTCAGTGCCCTATAAGATACTGCAGCTATTGCCAATATCCTGCCCCTGTCATCAAGCACACAGAATTTGCATACATTGTTCACATTAAACAACACCAACGCAGTACATAAACATAAATCACACAATTCAACATAACACATACAGACATAAGCTCATATTGCAAACCGGGTACGCACCGGGTACGGGTACGCCGTACCGGATGAATGCGTTTGCAAACAAACAAAAAAACTGGGTGCGAGATGGATGGGTAGGGTACGTATTGCCAGATCTCACCTTTGCCTTCCTCAATCGTGAACCCTTGCCACGTCCGCCGTCACTGGCTTCGCAGTTGTGTGACTCCACTGATCAGAACGTTGTTACTCTGTCGACCACCGCGCACAACCTCTAACATCCGCCGCTCTCCATCGTCCACCGCAGACAATGGCCGCTCTCCAACTCGTTCGTTCTACTCTCTTTAGTCTTTTCTGATCTGTTTTATTATGCACTGACGGTCTATCTTTTTTTTAAAACATTGACCATATACTATTTTAACATGTCCAGTACTAAAATTTGTGTTTAGTCCTTACCCAGAAAAATGACGTTTAGTGACGGTAAAAGACAGCCAGCAATTGTAAAAAAAATTGCCACTAAACGTCATTTTTGTGGGGAGGAACCAAACACCGATTTCGATACAACTTCATGGACCTATTGAGTCATTAACCCTATACTTTTATTCCTTTTTTTTTAATTCTATTTTTGTTCTTTAGTCTTTAGTACTGAACGAGTAAATAAGCATTTTAGTCTCTGAAAGTGTATTTCGCTCAATTATGAATCGCTATAGCCGTTATGATCTGAGTGCCATTTTCTAACATGTAATCGATTACTGAAATTTGGTAATCGATTACTGACTGCCTGGTAATAGATTATTGAAATCTGGTAATCTATTACTGACTGCTTGTAATAGATTACTGAAACCTGATAATCTATTACTGCAAGTTTGAAACTTGGTTTCTTGATGTTCAATCCCTAATTAAAGTGTTTCTACTTAATTTTAGCCTTTGAAAACAAGTTGTACTTAATTAGTTGATTACCCAAGAGCCTTCATATGCAAAGTAACCTTAATAAAGCATAGCACACTAAGTAAAAAGACTTACTAAGAGTTAGAACCCTGATAGTTGATCTTGAAGATTTGAGCTAGTTCTTGAAGTCTTTCTTTTTCTTCTTTTTGTGATGTGCTTTGTCTTCATCAAAACCTCAGTCAGAGTCCAAGGACGAGACCTCCTTCACAATTTTTTCCAATCCTCTTCAGGCTTATCAAGTATTCTAAGGGCTCCTCATATTCACCAAGTATTATAAGGACTCCTCCTACCAAGTATTTTTATGCAAGCTTCTCCAGGCTTATGCAAGTTGTGTTGGGGGGTTTTGGAAGCTTGTCTTATGCAGTCTATGAAGGAGCTTATGATATCCCTGGGTTGCATCCTTCATACAACATTAGCAGGATAGACAAAGTATATTCATGAACACTTCCTATCATATTCTCTCTCAACTTGATTAATGCTAACTTTATAAACATAATGGATTAGTTGATCAGAGTCTTCTCACCATTTTTCCTCTTTGGCTCAGAACATCTATCTTTCCATTTAAGCCTTTCTCTTTTTGTCTCTTGATTTTTTCTAAAGGTATACTGAATTTTCAATCTAAAGCATAAATTTCACGAGCAAGTGTTTGAGTATGGACTAAGGATACTCAGGGATGTTCATACTCATAGGCAATCAACATGATAAACATGAGATGCATGTTTCCTAACACTTGAGTGATTATGGGTGCACTCAATACACTCATTCCTCGTTGCTACACTCCAACTGCTTGGACAACACAGTGATGTCTACTAGACTTCGTCCACACTTGCATTCGGTGCACGTTGTACTTGCACATGCACACACATTTCTTTCTTATTTGAAGGATGTATTTATAAGTAGAGGTGCAAATATGACCATTGCTGACTTCGAAGCTTCAATGAATATTTTCCTTTAAGTTTATTATAGTTCCAACAGCTCTTTTTCTGATACTCAAGTTGCAAAACATTTGAACCTGAGTCTTTTTGGTTTGGACGTAGTTGCTTCAGTGATTCAACCTCTATTGTCTTCTCAATGTCACTTGAATCCTTCGTCTGTACGTTCTGAGCTGAAACCTGTTGAGGCAGGTTGGATGTGACGCTGGAGAGAGAAACTTCAGAGAGAGTACAATACATCAGCGAATAGTGGTTTACCTCATCGAGGCATTGAATGCATCCACTTGAGAGAGAAGGGAAACGTTGGAAAAGGTTCCTGTCCTTTTGCACTTCGTACTTTCCTGTTGAGAGGGTGACTGAAGATTTGAGATTTATGTATTCCGTTGTTAGGGAAATATTCAGCGACAACTTTTAAAGATATCATTCACATGTTGAAGATAGATTCCAGTGAACTATGCTTCTAGTAGACACTACTTCTAGAATCTTCATGTGTATTTAGACATGGATGAATTGTACCTGGCTTCTAGTAGTTTGACCATTTACATACTGGACCTTCAACGTACAGTGGTTGTTTATCAATAATGATTGTGATGACTCTTCATGCACATGTCATTATTGTAAACCTCATTGAGGCATATAAAACTTTTTGATATGACAAGACTTGGGAAGTTACATTGTCTTCTGCTGACTTCTTAGTCTATCAGGCAAATAGGTTGGGATGCCCATTGTCAGACTTGAGGTCTTGAACATCTTCAATAATATCTTCTCAAGCTTAGAACAAATGATAGGAGCTCTGATGAGAATTCTTGTGTTTGAGCTTCGTTTGATAGGTCCTTCTCTTCAACTATCTTTTCCTTTGATAATGAGACTTGGCAAGTCTTTGACCTTGAATGAGGAAAAAATGTATCATCTCTATATGGAAGTTGGACCTTAAGATTCTTTGACTCTTGAGATTGTTGATGTAATTTGATGGCTTGTCTTTAGGATTCCCATGTCTTTGTCTTGATTCAGTTGGAGAATTTCTTCTGTTGTCTGTAGGTTGATCTGCTTTGTAGATGAGCTTCCTTTGAGAGCTTGAGTAGTCAACCATTCTTCTTGATATCTTTGACTGAATCTACTTGCTTCTTGGCTAAGTCTTCTTGATCTTGAGTAAAGAGTGTTCACGGTTTCAACAAGCTTGCTTACAGTTAATTGAACTTCAGCCCAGACTTACTTCCTTTCTCCAATCAACCACTACTCCTTGCTTCCAATGAATGCTGATGAATACACCATAGCCATTTTGAGTTCAATCTTAATGATTTGTAGATTGGCTTCTAGATTGTTCTATGTCTTCATCTTCCTTTGGCCTTGATGCATTTATCTTCCATCTAATGGTCTTCTTTATTCTTTCTTGGATCTTCATACCCGCATTCTGATCAACACTTAGAGATCACAATGTCATTAGCTTTTATAACTTTGTGCATTTTTATCATTAAAATCTAAACCTAGGACGGAGACTTCATTCCCCAACACATAATACTTATGCAGATTCAATAAATATAAAGTTCAACATATTAACGTTGTGTGAAATTTCCGCATGAGAGGATCATAACCTGAGTCACCCCTATGGTCAAATTGCAAGTCTAACATGTGGCAGAGGTATAATTGGGACTAGTGGTGGCGCCACCTTATTTGGCCTACAGCCCTCCACATTTATTTAGTCAAAGCTTCAAACACACACTGCTTCAATCTCTCAGGAGCCAGGACCCCTAACCTCATTAAATTTTATCTATTCACATAGCACATACATGGTTAAAAGTATTGGGTTGAGGCACATAATGTTCTACTTTGTAATTGAATCCTTTCTTCATGTCTGTCTGATTTATCTTCAGTACAATTTTTTTTTTCTCTTGTATTGAGTTGAGGCACTCTCTTCAGTGAGAGGTATTGCTCTAGGAGTCCCACACTCACCAACTCAAAATCATCAAAATTAGCATCGGATATCGGGTATAAAATTTCAAGAATGAGTACTTTTGTTATTTTATTCAAATTGTATTTGGATCTTGTGTTTGGCATCTCATTGTCACTTGCAAGGGAAGGATCATACTTTCTCCAAAACCCAGCATATGATGCGTGAGGAAAAACATTCACTTTTTCTATTACTGTACTAATTATTTTTAAACTTTTCTTATTCTTCACGCATACCCTTCGCATCAAAGATTCCATTCTTCTCTTCTTTTTATTCTTTTCTTATTTTGTTCTTTTCAAGGGCATTCCCACCCCATTTGAGTGTGAGACTATTCTGTTGGTAAAACTGTCGTGGCAGTTCTCTCAACATAGATCCCAACAGGATATTCCTTTAGGAAAAAAAAATTAAAAGTGTTAAGTTGTTTCATCTAACTATTAATTTATATAAATTTAATAATTAAATAAATGAGAAAGAAAATTACATCAATAGTTAAATTGAGGAATTTAACACTATCAAGTTTTTCAATAGAAAAAATCCATACCCATGAGATTTTATCGAGGCTTTTACCGGAATCTAATTTATTAAGCATTAAACTAATATCCTGTTGGTTTTCTTTTCTCCTTTACGTTTACACATTTTGCCAATTCTAACTTTTATTTTTCTTCCAAATATATTTAAGATTACATTCAAAAACTTTTATACAGATTGTATGCACTTTATGAAGTTATCATTAAATTAAAGTTTGTATGGTTACTTTTAAATATGATGAAACTTATATTGACTAGCTTTTAAATTTTAAATGTATCACTTATTTTTCTTTATAATCAATTCTAATATTGGACTCACTGATCTATCAATAATTTATATATATTATTTGTGACATGCTAAGCTTGATTACATTGCTTTTATCCATTATGTGAGTGGCTTAGCTGAGTTCTAACCTCTCACAATTATTTGGATTTTTCATAAAAAAAGTGCTTAATCTTGTATTTTTAGCTTCTATGACCATTTATGCTAGAACAAGTTGAATATGGAGCTACAGTGGTTGGAACGAGACAAATAATATGTCGTTGGAAAGTTAGAAGAATTTCCCACAACTTTCACGCTGAGCTTTACTGATGAGTCTGTCTCTAACTTGGTCAAAATCTCATTCTGAACTTGATGAATCTGTCTCTAACTTGGTCAAAATCTTGGGCTACAGAATTCGGAATTGAACACGGTCAGAGGCCACATGAAGCTGACTTAAAGAGCCACAACTTTCATGAAGAGACCAATTGAAGACTCGGCCATCAAGCTTGTCTTGAACTGGACCAAAGTTAGCGCAGTTTCCTGCATGTTCATGGGCCGTCTGAGCATTGGACCACTTACTCCTTTCGGGCTTGGACTCATAATAGCTGAAGATAAGCAGAGATTACTTGGTGGACAAGTAGATTTACTTGGGGATAAGTTGGTTTATTATTATAAATAGGCTAGGTTGAGACCATTGTAATCACCACCTCCCACCTCACCTCATCTTATATTTCTTAGTTTTAGTTTCTCTTTCTCTATGAGTTGCTAAACTTCTAGTCAATCCTAGGGTTCTTAATCTTCTTTCTAACCAAACCCGAGGTTCCATTCTTAATTATAATATTTCGTCTTTTTATTAAAGTTGATTTTCGTTCTTTAACTCTATGCTTGAATATGACTTAGATTCATGCATGCTGAATTTTGAAGTTATATTCCTTATTAATTGTTTATCTAAGTGAGTTGAATCAATTAAGGGATTCTTTAACTGATGAGACGATGAAGCGATTGTGAATTTGTTCACCAAAGAACATTAATCTCTAATGTCGATAAGTTTGTTAGCTTTGAGGATTCTGTGACCAAAGACTGTTCTTGTACTTCGAAGGGGCGATTGCTCTATACATAACTTGAACGAATCGAATTTTGTGTGCGATTGTCCAGTAGAGAATCTGATCTTCCAACTCATGATTGTGAGTTGGTGTTCACTCAAAGACTTTAATAAGAAGTGAAATTAACCTTTTGCGACCAAGGACGGTTTGAAATGCAATTGAATGATTGAAACCTGAGGATTGATGCTTTCTCATCTTGATTCTTATATCTCTTTTATTCGTTGTTAATATTTTCTACAAACAAACAATCAACCAACCCCCCCCTTTACTTGCTTTCGTTTACTCTATTTTCAATTAATAATTCACCAAGTGCTTGTGAGAACGATCCTAGTGTCTTGCAACCTTGTACTGCGCTCTTTTGAAAAATTCCTTTGACACACACCCACGACAGTGCGTTCGTCACTCACAATCAATTCTAACATTCCTATTCACATAGATTTCTCCCCATAATTAGTTTTGGTTTCAAAGTTATTTTTTTACCCATATTCAAATATTTAAATTCCGCTTAGAGAGTTAGCTCCACCATGATATGCATGTTTACGGCTCCAACAACATTACCTCCGGTGGAGATACCTTTAAGCAATGTTTTAAATTAGGGTTTGCGATCTTGATTTCACCCGCAACGTTAAGGTTTTGGAGGCTTTTGAAACCTGAACACGACAATGATTTCAACCGCAACAAGTACTATTGTTCACAACTATTCACAAAATGAAGAACAACAACACAATCGTGACGCGTCTTTAACCGTTACCGCGATCAGAATTTAAAACCTTGCTCGTAAGAAGAAAAAATATATCCAACTCCTATTAAGGCGCTTTCATCGCCAATAAAGCCAAAATGGTGCATTGTAGTATATTTAGGGTTGTGATATGTTCAAACTTCATTTCTTTTTCAATTTATTTCACATTCATTTTTATTTTCTATCTCTATATGTATTTCCTTTAACTCACATATCATTTTTTTTTTCATCTAAATTTGTATCAAGTGGAAGGGAATCCGAGTGTGGATTTTTATTCGCATATTTATCTCTCATCCGTCACAGAAGAGAAAGTGGATTCATTGCAGCATATCCATCTCCAACACTCAAAGCAACACACAAATGGCTTCCCAAGCACCCAACCTCCACTTCATCTTGTTCCCTTTGATGTCCCAAGGCCACATGATTCCGATGATGGACATTGCAACAATATTGTCACACCAGCAGGGTGTTACTGTCACAGTAATCACCACACCCCACAACGCATCACGTTTCACCTCAACCTTCACTCGCTCAACCCAATCCGGATCTCAAATCAGATTACTCGAACTCAAATTCCCACAACACGAAGAAACCGGATTACCAGAAGGGTGTGAAAATCTCGACATGCTACCTTCACTAGGCACTTCCCTGAGTTTCTTCAATGCAGCAAGCACCCTTCAGAAACCAGTGGAGAAGCTTTTCGGCGAGTTAACACCTCCACCAAGCTGCATCATTTCCGACATGTGTTTGCCGTACACCGCCAAAATTGCAACCAAATTCAACATCCCAAGAATCTCTTTCCTTGGACAAAGCTGCTTCACCCTGTTTTGTCTCTACAACATAGGCCGCTACAAAGTTCTGCAGAATATGACCTCAGAAACAGAGTACTCTGTTCTGCCTGGTTTGCCTGACAAAATTGAGATGACCAGAGCTCAGATTCCAGGGCCAGGAGGAGCAAAGGCAATGGATGAAAAGTGGAAAGAGTTTTATGCTGAAACTGGTGCTGCTGAAATGGCCTCTTATGGGGTTGTCATGAATTCGTTCGAAGAGTTGGAGCCAGCTTATGCAAAGGGTTACAAGAATGTGAAGAATGATAAAGTTTGGTGTGTTGGCCCTGTTTCACTCAGCAACAAGGGTCAATTGGAGAAAGCTGAGAGAGGCAACAACAACAACAAGGTTTCAAATTCAATTGATGAACACTCTTGCATCATGAAGTGGCTTGATTTGCAGAAATCAAAGGCTGTGATCTATGTTTGCCTTGGAAGCATGTGCAATTTAACATCAGCACAATTGATTGAGCTTGGTTTGGGTTTAGAAGCTTCAAATAGACCCTTCATTTGGGTCATCAGAGGAGGAAATGGAAATCAATTAGACGCATTGGAGAAGTGGATTAAGGAAGAAGGATTTGAGGAAAGAAACAAAGGTCGTGGCTTTTTGATTCGGGGTTGGGCTCCTCAGGTGGTGATACTATCACACCCTGCTATTGGAGGCTTCTTAACTCACTGTGGTTGGAACTCGACCTTAGAAGCGGTTTGTGGCGGTGTGCCTATGGTTACATGGCCGCTATTCGGGGACCAGTTTTTCAATGAGAAACTGATTGTGCAGATATTGAAAGTTGGAGTGAGAGTTGGGGTGGAGGCTCCTGTTAAATGGGGCGAGGAAGAGGAAACAGGGGTGCTGGTGAAGAAAGAAGATGTTGAGAGAGCAATTGAAGAGTTGATGAATGAGAGAAGCAAAAGTGATGAAATGAGAAGAAGAGTTGAAGAGCTTGCTGAGATGGCTAAGAGAGCTGTGGAAGAAGGAGGGTCTTCTCACTCTAATCTGGCCCTCCTTATTCAAGATATTATGCAACAAACCAAGAGATCTAAATGATTTTTCTCAGTATTAATTATGTTCAATTGGTTAATCTTAGATTGTCTCTTACCATTAAGTTCACTCCATTTCATTCGAGCATGATGATGCAGTCTGGAAATTTCTCTATATACCTCTTGAATTTCATTTATTAAGCTGTTGCTCAAATCAATTGAACTTTTGCAGCACAGTGTATTAATTTATTTGCCAATCTATCTTCGAGAGTTGGCAGGATTAATTCTCTCAAGATCCATTTTTATTTTTATCTTTACTTTTCAGTCCTTTACTTTTCAGCCATTTAAATTTTGTATCGCTCTTTGCAAATTATCTTTAAGTCGATTTACAACTTTCAGCCTTTATTTTTTTTACAGCTTTTCAGCCCTTTACTTTCCTTAGGAGTAGACATTAGTTCATAACCAAAGTCATATTTCAACATCCTTCAATAGAGAGGCACTGTGAGCTTTTTAGAGTATTTTAGGAATCCATACTGAGGAACGTAATCCCTTCCTCGAGTAATCGCTTAATTAGGGAATCATAGTTGGTTTTTCAGCCGGCCACACGACTTCCTGATCAACCAAATTTATTTATGAACCAACATAATTGATGCTAGTATTTCCCCAGGTAGGTTGGATATCTCTTGCAGAACTCAATGGGTGATCAACTGTGGGGTTTATAATCTGGTTTTGTCCCTTTATAAGTCATTTTCATTGTTTGAACTCGAAAGGCACGGTTTAAGTATCAAATTCAAAACATTGCGTAAGGTTTTGGCTTGACTTTTCCATGAAGATAAAAGGAAACTTCCACCCCATGCCAACACTAGTCTCTAAAGCAAATTTGACAGAGTAGCTTAAAAGTTAGGATTATGATTTACTTACACCTCTTGTTCTCTTACATTTTCCATTTTCACTTTCATTTTTTCCTTGTCTCTTTCTTGTCATCACTTATCATATTTTTTCTTGTTTATAAAGGCGGAAGGAGTCAAGTGTGAATAACAATTATGCTAAAGTGAAAAAGAGATATATGGGGTCACCGGTCACACGCGTGTTGATTCTGTTCGCTATTCAGCTAATAATATGGGTTAGTTACAAATACGGTGGCAGGAATAAATTTTTTTGAAAGCGGTGGCAGGAATTAATATTTAATTGTTTACTTTGAAAAATAACGATAAAAATTAAAGCTCATTAATTTAATATAGTACTTTTGGAACGGAATCAAAATGCTTTAACATTTATTTAATCTGATTTGGTAAAACCAACAAGGTGTTTATTTAGTAGTAAACAAATAAGAGTAAAATCATAAAATCGAATTACAAGAAAGTCATTTGTTGAAAAAGACCGACACCGTGTTTTGAACAAGTTAAGACCTATAAAAAAAAAGTAACTTAGCAAATCATAGAAGTCTTTCCTTAAAGCATCAGCAGCAACAGTTGCTAATTGAAAAATGTCTGACACTTGAATTTCTTTTGTGTTGCTTAACCATTGCAAGCTAAGAGTTTCTCCATGTTGGCACATGAGAGTTGCTCACTAGAGTAACTCAAACCTTCCAAAAAGTGTGATAAAAAAAAAATGTGTGAAAGGTAACAAACACAAGAGGTTAAGTGATAAATGTGGGTCCATTTCAAAAACATTTTAGAATTGTTGGGATGCACTAAAAAGTAAGTAGAGTTGATTAAAATGGTGCAAATGACGTGGAATTATGAAAAATTATAAAGAATGATATAAAATTTAAATGCTTAATAGCACTTTTGATCTCTCACTTATCACGATTTGATACTTTTGGTCCCTAAACTAAAAAATTAGTCTAAACAGTCCTCAACTTATACAAACTTTGACAGTTTTGGTTTTCCATCCAATTCCGTTAAAGATTTAACGGTTTCTGGGTTAAAAGAAAAAAAAAACCCAGATAATTCATGATCTTCAACCATCTTCATCAATATTTTCAACATTAAACTCAAAAAACCCAGAAAAAATAAAAAAACCAACACTCCTAAAAAAACCGAAATATAATTACATGAAAAACTTCTTCTTCTATTTCTTCTATCCAGGACACAACAAAGGATCAATATATTGTCTTCTCCAAGAAAGCATAAAGCCAAACCAACCAGCAACAGCCTCAAAGAAATCGAAATCTGAGGAAACATCAGATCCATTGAATTCACAATAAAATATTTAAACTTTATCAAAAACTAGAAAATGGGGTACTGTTTAAACGCACACACACAGATACAGAGGGAAAAGAAAAGCAGAGGAAGAGAGAGCTGAAAGAGAGGACCATGGTCGCAGATCTGGATGGTGGCTCGATGGTGGTGAAGACGGCGAGCCGATGAAGAGAGAACGACGACAACGAGGAGAAGAGTGGAGCAAGGAAGACGGCGTGGACGGTCGCGGATCTGGATGGTGGCTCGATGGGGGTTTAATGAAACTAAACACAGTCCCCCTACCCCTACCCCACCGCCACTGCAACCCTTACCCCCACCCCCACCCCCATCGTAAACCCAATTCCCCCCACCTTCTTCCTTCTCCTCCTTTAGAAACTCGCAACCTCCAGGACCACATGAAACCTCCAAGACCACATGAAACCTCCAGGACCACATGAAACCTCCACCTCCAGCAACTCATCTCAGCTACCGCTATTCCCAAATCCACCACCATCGACACCCAAATCCCCCACCATCGACACCCAAATCCCCCACCCCCACCACAACCCGAACCCAGAAAGAGATTTCATAGACGAAGGAGAAGCAGAGTTGGTGTTTTGTTTGGAGTTGGACGAAGGAGAAGAAGATCCGACGCTTGGAGATGCAGAGGAGTACAAAACTGGACCAGCGCATGTCGCGCACGAGATGCAGAGGAGGTCAGGGTTGCGTAGACCCACATCAGCGTCTCAGGCACTGGCGCCGCCACAAGCCATTGAACGACGCGGCCTCATGAGACAGAGGCTGGTGGGAGTGGTGGTCTGAAGGAGGCTCGCGAGATTCATGGTGCACGACATTGACGAGAGCAGAGGAAGCGAGGTATGGATCGGACGGTGGGGGTGGACGTCGATGTGGGCCTGAGGGAGAGGTGAGTAGAGGAGGTCAGGGTGGTTGTGGCAGGAGGAAGCGATGAGGGAGAGGTGAGTGGAAGAGAAGATCTGGTGGTTTTAATAAAAACAGTTTTGGAAAAAATTGAAGAAGATGAAAAACATGATGAAGATCATCATGAATTTTCTGGGTTTCTCTTTTTTTTTTAATCCAGAAACCGTTAAATCTTTGTTAGAATTGGATGAAAAACCAAAACTGCCAAAGTTTGTATAAGTTGAGGACCGTTTAGACTAATTTTTTAGTTTTGGGACCAAAAGTGTCAAATCGTGATAAGTGAGGACCAAAAGTGCTATTAAGCCAAATTTAAAATAGAAACTCTAATAAGTTTCTTGGATGATGATGCTCTTAGTAGTCTTTGAATAAAAAAATCACTTTATAATATCCTTTTGAGAATACTTGCATAGGAAATTGGAAAATCTACATGGGAGTCCAACGTAACCGACGTCTCTGTAAACCCAAACACAATCGTTTTACTTATTTCCAACTTATTAAGCGAAGTCTACTATGCGTCTCTATATATGAGGTTCAATTGTGGAAAAAATTGAAATGTAACGAATCGATGATGCACATTACAATAATGATTATTTGGAGTAGAAAATACCGTATCTGAAATACAAGAATCTTCACCGCGACCGAGAGAACGATCAGAAATCATAGGTGGACTTTAATCATCTACGTTCGACACAAGCCACCTCATTCTTTTTCCTCCTTCTATTATGCGCTTTTCTTGGACGACAACACTTCTTTGGAGTAGGAGGAATAACACCTGCCACAAGACCTCCCCTAACAACCTCAGATTCCATATCGTCTTTAGAAAAATTTCCCTCGACAGGAACTCTCCGTGGTTGTCCTCGCTTCTGTTTAGCAACCTTCGCATCAGTATTTCTCAGTTCTTCACAGCTGAAATCAGAATCAGCAAGGTTCTGAACCCACCCCACACACAACATCCCACTCAAAATCGGCACCACGAATGGCAGTAGGGGCACCGCAGATTTCTTCTCTCCATGAAAAATAGGGAGAAGATAACCCCAAGAGGGATATCATGACAGAACATTTGCATGACCCATATCATCTTCATGAGCCTCAGTTTTTTCCTCATACCCAACAACTTAAAACTGAATACAGCCTCCAAACCACATTCAACTGAATCATGCAATACCTGTGGTTGATGAGAATGGCCGGAAGTAGCCACCTTGGATGAGTTTAAGAGGAGACAACCAGTGACATCCAGATGAAAAGCGACATAACGGACTGAGGAATGATGAACTTGTATAGAGTCCACCTCCAAAAAAACCATCTCCAATTCGAATGGTCCCAGAAGAGGATGAAAGCCAATTGAATGCTCATAACCACTCCTAAACACCAAAGAATAATTGCATTGAAATAAAATTTCCCCAAAGTCATTAAAAACCGCAAAACCCCATCTATTTTCCAGCATGACAGGAACTACATTCAAAGCAATTAAATGATTTCTATTATGGGTAGAATTCAAAAAAGAATTTGCCTTTTGCCTTGCCTCACCATCGCTTCATCTTCCTGGCAGGACAGAGATAACGCTTTAGGGAATAAAATGCTGTCAGGAAAAGACCATACCTCTTCTCCTTCCTCCAAAATAGACGAACCATCAAAAGCTTCTGGAAATAAAACATCATCAGAGAGCCTCGAAATTGAATCACAAAATCTCTCCAACTAGGATAACATGAAATCCTCCTCCAAGGACAAGAACCCTGCCTTGACAACCTTTTGTGTCCCTTTAACAATGTCGCTCCAAGACCATGCAGGCTGAGAACACTGACGAGTTTCGCTGCCAAGCCTTCTCCAAATGACTCTCCTCTCCCTTCCCTTTCTTAGCGCTGACAGGGCGCCACTGACGAGAAGTGATCTCCTTCTTTCGAAAGACTTTTTCTAGTTTAACATACAAGCAAGCACCCTCAAGTAAGCCATTCAGGGAAGCCAACTACTTGATTAAGCCCTAAAAGTTATGATCGATAGAACACTATTAGTGGTAGACATTTAGAGAGAGAAAGGAAGTGATAAGATGTGAGGGATAAAGAGAAAAATAAGATGTTTATAGGTGTCTATATTGTTTATATGTTTATGAATCTTTATTGAAACACTAAACAGGGACAGGATAGGATAGTAATCATATCTTGTTGTTATCTGTTGTTTGTGTAAAATTTATCCTGAGGGGAGCTAGGATAGAAATTATTCTGACGGGATAGGATATCAGTTTTTTTTTATTACCATAACCAAAATTAATTTTAATATTTATATTTTATATAATTTATAATAATATTAATTAATAAATATAAGTTTTTTATTTTAATAAAATATTAATTTTATTACTTATCAATTACTAATTGTTATTGTTGAGATAAATTATTTAGTTACTGATAAATTTAATTAAAAAATAAATTTATTTATAAATGGTGAAAATATTGGATACTTATATAAAACACGGTTAATGGTTCAACAGGTCCCTGAAGTTGTACCAAAATTTGTGTTTGGTCCCTCCTCAGAAAAATGACGTTTAGTGGCGGTAAAAAACAGCCAGTAATTGTAAGAAAACCGCCACTAAACGTCATTTTTATGGGGAGGGACCAAACACTGATTTTGATACAACTTCAGGGACCTATTGAACCATTAACCCTATAAAATAATTAAATTTTCATTATCACTTACTACTACTTAATTAACATTATTTTTTGTTATTTATATTATAATAAAAATACACAAAATAATTCTTCACTAACAATAAAATAGGCTACTCACATATATATATATATATATATATATAAATAATAATTTTTTAATAGTAAATATAGACTAATTTTATATTATCATATGATATTATTTAAAATTATTTCTCTACTTATATATTTATAATTAATAATTTAAATATAAAATATTTTTGAAAGAATAATATCTTTTAATAATTTTTATCATTAATCACTTACCCCTACTAAGTTAAAACTCCTTCGAAAAAATTAAAATAGCTGAATTAATAAAAAAAAAAATTTTTTTAGTTAATATTAAAAAATAAGCTATTTATAAAAATGTAAAAAAATTAAATTTAATAGAATAATCACTTTTTAAAAAAACTATTTAGAAAATTAAATTTTAAAAAATATTATGTATTTTTTATTTCAAGGAAAATTTGATACATTTTTCATTGTTTGTATCATATCCTATCAATATCGTGTCCAACCCAAACGGAGGATATGATAAGAGTATAGGATAAGAGTCTATCATACTCTTATCATATCTTGTTCTTATCCTATCCTGTTCTTATCCTATCATGTCCACCAAACGGACCCTAAGTGTATAAATGAGTTCTAGAAGTGAAAGAATCTCAAAAAACCAGTTATGGGAAATTCTGGAAATCAAGGCCGACGGAGAAGATGAAGTACGGCAAAGGACACGGGGGCGGCGGTTGCCTGTGGCAAGCTGACTGTGTCAAGTTGTTCGCCTCTTATCCAGAATCATGATGGTGGTCGAAGATCCTTGATCAAAGACCGAATGGAAGAGAAAAATGTAACGCCCCGATTTTTAGGCCATTACTGTAGTGAATGAACAGTAAATAAACGTGCAAGTTATATTTTCAAAACTGTAGGAATACGAGCACATATTTTTTTCTTTTCAAAATATGCCATGATGAGATGCATTAATAAATATTCATACCTCGTTTAGCAAATAGTCATACATATGGCATATCGTGTATGGTCAGCAGTGATAAAATAGCTTAACAAAACGAATGACTTTCGGTTTAAGAAACTTTGCTGCCAGCTTTTAAGAAAGCAAGATAAGACTCCCTACGCCGGTACACCTCCTATGATCCCACACTGGGTGACCACATAAAGGTATAGAATTCAGGAAACCCCTACCTGATACCTAAACGTACTTGATGTCATACACATTAATTAAAATGACTACAACAATTATTCCACGAATAAGACACCCGTTCTGCTACCTTTATCTCCCTTGGGTTGACATCCACCTATAACTTCCAGCTAAAGGTTCCCCGGCTGGCGACGGATCGCCAAAAACACAAATAACAAACAGGTGTAACGGTCAACTTCTAAAGACAAGCAACACAGGGTAACAACTCATGACATCATATAGGGTATTAGCAGAGAGATAGCTACATCGTAAGATTATAGTCAAACAAAACTACTAGTCATACAAAGCTAGCAGTTCAATCAAGAGTCGAAATTCCTTAAATTAGCATGGGTATTTACACGCCTAAGCCATTGACTCTATGTCGCATTCATCGACCCCTGGGGTTCGCCACTTGCACAGGTGCGACTTAAGCCTCCCTAACCAAATAATACGTGACCAGAACTCTGGCTCAAGCGAACTCTTTATAGTCGCTTACCACTTGGTACGTATACACAATTAACCCCAATCAACAATAACTGAATCAAACCTTGGGATCATCTTTTTACGAGTCTCAGTTTGCATCCAAAGGCGCATTCGTCCTCATATGTGACCCTGCATGGTTTCATGTCACCAATTGGATTATATCAAACCACGTGAATGATATCAAAATCAAGATAGACAAGTCATAACATATGCATTATATTCTCATTAGACAAGCTATAAAGTAAGTCCAGAAATCATTCAAACAATGTCATACATCAAACAATTCTAATCCAGCATATCAGATGCCTTCAGATCCATGCATTAATATTTCAATTAACACAATTCTAAATCAGGTCATTCTTAGAACGTCGTCAACTACAAATTTAGTAGCATAGCATGTACATTCTTATAATTATATACATATGCTTAGTAGCTAAAATAGCAAAGAGCCCTTACCGAAGTGATAGTCGATCCGGTTTGCTACGTTTGCTCCGTTCGTCTTGTTCGGTCCGAAGTCCTGAAGTCCTTCAAGAACATAGGCTAGTTTAGGACTTGAAACTTAATCCTAAGGGTTAGCTATTGGACTTGCAAGGTTTCTAACACTTGGGTAAGAGTCTTCATTCACAAGAAAGGATCCATGGAAGTCAAAACATTTTAGCAACTTTGGCAACCTTTAAAAAGCTTTGAAAAACTCTAAGTTACAATTTCCAAAACTTTCCAAAACTTCAAACCCTTTAAAGGGAATTTAGTCTAGATGTTTCCTTATCAATTTGAGAGTCGTAAACAAGTTCTTCAAAGCAAAAACACACACAAAACTTCAAAACCCCAATTCTGTCCAAAAACCCTAAAAACCTTATATTTTCACCAAACAATTCACTAAATCACCCAAAACAATTTCACAACCCAAAACTTAACTTCTATTACAAGTTTCTAAAATAAATTTTCAAGTCTTGAACTCAAGAAATTCTTAAGTGTCGAAAGCACAAAATTTCCATTCAAATTGTCAATTTTCCAATTCTAAATTCCTTAACTTAGAAAAACCATAAACAAGCTATAAGTTCCAAAATCCAATTTACCCAAAAGCTCAATTTTAGTCCTCCTAATCACAAATTCCCCAAAACATATAGAAATCAATTTTCCAAAGTCTTAACAATCCAATTACTCTAGGCTCTCTTACACTAATTAGGGCAAAAACTTTCCTTTAAACCCAATTTCACATACAAGCCTTAAACACACTCAAAAGCTAGTTAAAAAACAATTCCCCCTTGTCCCAAAACAATACCTACATTCGGCCATGTCACCTAAATTATCAAGATGAATTTTTCTTTCAAAACTAATGTACGCATCAAAGGTATTAAGAAATCTATGGTGAAAATCAATTTTAAAGTTTGAAAATCACTTATTTCAAATAATCACTTTTCAAAAACTTAACTTCCAAGAAAACTAATTAGAGATATCAATATATCGATTCCATGGGAATAACATTCCCAAAGGCATCCCTAGCAAAATCTCAACATCAAAATGCTCTAGGGACCAAAGCTCAACCAATTGAAAATCTAATCGGTTCAAATTGAAGGTTAAGACCATGGAAACAACATTAACGAAGTGGGTTTAGGATTCTATCAACTAACAATAACCCAAAATCAACGTATTGAAATTCTAAAACCATAGGATTGTAGATCTCGAGGACGAGATCAACTTACCTTAAAGAGTCAAGAGGAGAAAATGAGTTGAAGATGGAGCTATGGAGGAAGGATAATTTCAGCCATGGGGGTTTGGAGGAAGAAGATGATGAATAGTTCACTTGTTCTTCACTTTCTTTCTCTTATTTCTTCCTAAAATCTCACTTAACTCAAGTTAACCCCCTTTTAAGATGGTTTGGCCGCGGGTTTGATGGGCCTTTGGGGGAGAATTTTTAACTTTTCACTAACCGTAGGACCAAATTTGAATGGGTAAAAGTCTAGGTAAACATATCTTTTTACTATTTGGGGACTAAACCATAAAGTTTCAAAGTTTAGGGACTAAACTCTAAAGTATAGGGACTAAACTCTAAAGTTTAGAAAGTTCTAAGAAAATATATAGGATTAGTTTAATATTATATGTCTAATTCCAATGTCGCATCATCATGATGACGTCATATTTGTCAGTGCGTTAGTTGCGTCAGTGCGTTAGTGCGTCAGTTGAGTCATAATTCTCATCGTTATCCGAAGGAAAATGCGTTTTTCGTGTAGATCAAACCCAGATCGTGAGCCCTTCTTCAGATCTTCGCACCTTCTCCCCTGCATCTCCTCATGACTGCCTCCCATCGTTGGAGAAAGAGGTTGTTTTCAGATCTACATGGAGAAATTGCGATTGTGGTTGAGTTTGTGTTCTTCTAATTCAAAAGTTGAGGTTGGGTATTTGGTGAAAAGTAAAATAACCATGGAGGGGATATTATGGTGAAGATTGTGCGCTGGAAAAAGTGGCTGTTGTGAGTTGGGGAAGTTGATGGTGGATGGAATTTATCATTTGTTGGTTCAGTTGATGCTGCGAAGGGTGGGAATCAGGTGATGGTTTCGGAAAAATTTGGAGATGAGTTTCTGGGAATAAGTGTGGGTAGGACTGAGAAGGATAAATTTCAGATGCACATAAGTTGTTTGTCGAAATGTTTGCATGGTAATCAATCCTCAACAATTGCTTCTTGTCTGCACTTGTTTCGATTCTTCTCCGTCTCCTTTTTGCCCAGGATAATTGTTGTTCTCAATTAGCAAGATTTGATATTATCAGTTTTTTTTTTCTTTTTTGTAAGATTTTTTTTTAGTTTTTGGGTTTAATGTTGAAGATTGATGATGAACAGGGTTGAAGAATTGATGAAGATTCTGGGTTTCTATTTTTTATTTTTATTTTAACCCAGAAACCGTTAAATTTTTAACGGAATTGGATGGAAAAATAAAACTGCAACAGTTTGTATTAGTTAAGGACCATTTAGGCTAATATTTTTTGTGATGAACCAAAAGTGCTCTTTCATAATAAGTTAGGGACCAAAAGTGCTATTAAGCCTAAATTTAAAAGCTCACCTAAAAAGCGAGTATAAACTAACGCTATGGAGATAAATTAGACTCAGCTATAGTGTCAAGTTGTTGTGTGGTCTCTGTGCCGACTAAACTGATACTATATGTAGTGTCGGTCATTGTGGTTAATATCTATTTTAAGTCATTTAAAGTGCCGCCAAACCAACACGAAGTTAATGCTAATTTGACTTTAATGTCAAATTTCACCTCATTAGTGCGAGCTTGGGGAAATCTTTTATATACTCCCTCCGTTCCTATTTAAGTGTCACTATTTTTATCCTTTTTTCGTTTCTAATTATCTGTCACTTTACAAAGTTCAAGAAAGTATTAATTATGTTTTACCAATTCTACCATTTAATTAATGATGATAGGAAATTAAAGTGTCTAAATTAAGAAGAAAGATAAATGGTATGTTAGGAAGTTAGGTATAATTTTGATAGAAACAAGAACATTAATACAATTCTTTAATATGTGTGCAAAACCTTAAAGTGACAGTTATTAAGGAACGGAGGGAATACATTATAAGTTTGTTTTTTTCTTTTAACAAAGTACATACGGTACGGTCTTTATGCACACCATGTCTTAAACATTTTGAGTTCTTTTTTTCACGTTGATGCTGTTTTAAAATTAAATCCATTCTAAGAACAAAACATGAAGATAAAATTGAAGAAATTCTTGCCAACGAGGCTTAAAAAATTGATAGAGAAGTTGGGGAGGCCTCTTGGCCTAACCAATATTGGTGCTGCTCTGTTCTTAAATTGTTACAACAACTGGGATTAGTGCATCTTATTGTGGAGGATTGACAAAGGCCAGTTTCCCAATGTCCTCAACTAGCATTTTCATGTTATGATAAGAAGATCCTCCAGCTTCCATAGATTTTTTTGCAAGCTCTGCAAGCTTTCTAACCCTCTCTCTCTTCTCTTCCTTTTGAGTTCCTTCACTCATAGCCTTGTCTAAGGCCTCTAAGATATTCTCCCTCTTAATCATAGCCCCAAACTTGTCTTGTTTCCCAATGGGGACAAAAACCTCATTCCCCAGTGCTTCACCAACACCCAATATCTGTACAATCAATTTCTGATTGAAAAACTGATCACCAAACATAGGCCAAGTCACCATTGGAACACCGGCACAAATAGCTTCTAGCGTCGAATTCCAACCACAGTGAGTCAAGAATACTCCCATTGCAGGATGTGAAAGCATCAAAACTTGTGGTGCCCAACCATGGATCATAAAGCCTCTTCCTTTTGTCCTCTCTTCAAACCCATCCTCTGACAACCACTTCTTTCCTTCTCCTGATTCATCTTCTCTCATCACCCAAATGAATGGCCTTTTGCAAGCTTCTAAGCTCAAAGCCAGTTCCTTGAATTGCACAAGAGCAAGACGGTTAAGTGTGCCAAGACAAACATAAACAACTGATCTTGGTTCCCATGAATCAAGCCATTTCATGCAAAAGTCTTCATCAACAGTGACTCTGTTTCCTCTCTGACCCACATCCTGTTCTGCCCTGTAGGATAGTGAAACAGGACCAATACACCATACTTTTCCACCTTTAACTTTCTGAAATTCTTTGACATAGTCCAACTCCAAATCTTCAAAACTATTAACCACCATCCCATATGCTCCTTCTTCAGAATCTCTTATCTTCTGATGAACATCATTGAAGTCCTGGGACTCTGGATTCAAGTCCAATGGAAGTTGTGCTCTTGTTAATTCAATTCTGTGAGGCAAATCACCAGGCACCACAAAAGGCTGAGATTGAGGGAGAGTCTCATAAACCTTGGAGTTCTTGAGCAAATTGTGCACGCAGAGAAGGTAAAAGCAACAAGTCCCATCAAATAGAAGCCTTGGTATTTGGAACTTTGTACAAACAGGTTGTGTCCAGTGGAGGTGTTTGTCAACAAGAAGGCAAGTTGGGGTGGGTTTTAGATCATCAATTAACTGCTCTAACGGTTTCTGCAACTTGCTGAAGGCGTCGAGGAAGTTCCTGATGAGGTTTCTTGAGGGGACTAGCTCCATGCTTTCGCATCCTTCTGGGAGGCCTGCTTGGAGTAACGGAACTTGGAGTTGTACGAGTCGAATGTGGGAATCGTGAATCATGGGTCTGATTCGTGTGGCGTTGAGGGGTGTGGTGACGATGGTGACAGAAACACCTTGCTGGGATAGTAGCCTGGCTATGTCTGCCATGGGAATGAGGTGGCCTGGAGCTGGATAGGGTAGTAGAAGAAAATGGTGGTTGTGGTTGTGGTTGTGGTTGTGGGGTGGTGAAGCCATTTGCAGTTGCTAAGAGGTTGTTGGGAGAATAGAGTAATAGAGTGAAGGAGGACAAGTTGGAGAAGAGTTCAAATATGGACAAAAGGAGGGGATGACTCAGTGGTAGTACAACAGATGCTTCTCTCTTTTTAAAGAGGTATGATTCATGGGTCTGCCTATCGTGCATGAAGGAGGTACAGCGATATCATGCGTTTGAAGAAAATTATGATTTTTTCAATTTCAGCTATTTGTAATGTAGTCATTCATTTGTCCTTCAATTACATTTTAAACCTATGCACTTATTACCCCACATTTTCCATAATTTCCACAAAGGCCCCCACTAAATCTGGTTAAAATTTATTCTTTTTTGTCCATTTCCAACTTGCCCATAATTTTTTAACTGTTTTTTTTGTTGTTGTTATGACCAAAAAAATTTAAAATTAAAATTTGTTATGTTCACACATATTGGTTGTTGTAAATATTAATTTAATATTAATTTTTTAATAGTAATTCTATACTTACATGATTATAATTTATAATTTAAATATAAATTACTTTTGTAAGAATAATATCTTGTAATAAATTTTAAAATTTTTATTAATTTTTATCATTAATCACTTACCCCTACTAAGTTAAAACTCATTGGTTACATATATAATAATTTTAATTGAAATAGACTCCATTCAAAAAAAAAAAACCGAATTAATAAACATAAATTTATCTTAGTTAGTGTTAAAACATAAGCTCATTTATAAGTATGTAAAAAAATTAAATTTAATAGAATAATCAATTTTTAAAAAAAAATATTTACAAAATTACATCTTTAAAAATAATATGTATTTTTTATTTTAAGGAAACTTTGATACATTTTTCATTGTTTGTATCATATTATATCAATATCTTGTCCACATCAAACGCATGATAGAATAAGAATCTATCCTACTTTTATCATATCATATGCTTATCGAATCATTTATCATATTCTGCTCTTATCCTATCCTGACCACCAAACAGACCCATACGACAAAAAACATGTGGTATACCAGATTAATCGTTATCACTCCCACCACCAACACCAAAACAACCACCAGCATGTCCACCACAACCACCAACAATACAACAACTAATATGTGTGAACATAACAAATTTTAAATTTTTTTTTGCCATAACAACAAAAAAAAATAGTTAAAAAATTACGGGCATGTTGGAAATGGACGAGAAAAAAGAAAAAATTTCAACCAGATTTAGTGGGGGCCTTTGTGGGAATCATGGAAAATGTAGGGTAACAAGAGCATAGGTTTAAAATGTAATTGAAGGACAAATGAAGGAGTACATTACAAATAGCTGAAATTGAAAAAATCATAATTTTCTTCAAACCATGGTACCACTGTACCTCCCTCATGCACCATAGGCGGACCCATCTTTTTCTATCATTTGATTCACATCAACTATGGTATCTTTCAATTTTCTATTTTCTTTTTTTTTTCTCCCCACGAGGTGAACAATTTTTTATTCTTTGGTCAAACATATATAATATTCTTTTTGTGAATAGTCAAATATACATAATATAATATAATTTTAGAGTATAATATAATATAATTATATTATAATAGATTATTATATATTATTGTAATTATCACTACGTACTATTATTGATATAATATATTATAATAAAATAATTTTACTAAATTATAAGTATATTATAATATGCTATATTTGTTTATATTATATTAACAATAAGATCTAGCTCGTAAATAACAATGAATTTGAAAAGTTTTCATAGATGAGAATGATGAGAATAAATATGACTGTTAGACGTTTACGTGGCTATTTAAAATACTCACATAACTTAATATTTTAATCATTGTCGTTTATTGTTAGATCTAACGGTCACAATTTATTTTTATATTCTCAATAATAAGGACTTTTCATAAGATACATCACATATATATATATATATATATATATGTGTGTGTGTGTGGTTGTAGGTAGAGATGAAAGTAGACCAGACCGCCGACAAGGGCCTACGGCCTAACCTATATCAGGCGTATGCCAGGCTAGACTAAATTCTAAATAAACACAGTCAAGATTTTTTTAAAAGTCTATTTAGTTAAAAAGACTAGGCTTGAGCCACTCAGAAAGTCTTGTAAGTCTAACAGGACGACCTATTTAAATAAATATAAATTTATTTTGTTATTTTACATTGATTTTTATTATAATATTTTAAAATTATATACTTGTTCACTTATTTATATATTTAAACATGTTATACTATATAACGATTTAACTATAAACCTCTTTTTAAGATGACTAATGACCTATGTACTTTAACTTGGACCATATAATCATATTATTAGATTTAGCTCATTAGTCTATAAGTTTGTTAACATGTTTACGAGTAGTTTTTCAGTCTACTTGAATGTATTACAATAAAATATGTTTTTAAACAGGCTATCAGACCAGACTTTCAAATAGATCAGGTTTAGGCTTAAAAAAAAAGTCTATAACAGTCAATAAGCCAAACTCATGTCTTAGATTTTTTAAGCAGACGGCACCTATTTAAACAAAATCTTATCTAACCAAACCTACTTTTACCTTAGGCGAGAATTACACTATAGGAATTGATAATACATATTTTAAAGAAAAAGTTAATTTTTTTAGTGTTGTAAGTTGCTCTCCTAATTGTAATCTGACTCAAATGTTAAAGGTCTCCTGTGGGGTCAATAAATATCTAACTCTGAATCTAGAGTTTAAAGTTTAAACAAGTACTTTAAACCATACCGACTTATTGGGTAGAATAAAGTCATATTGTGAACTACATTAACTTTAATTATTCAGCACCTTTATTTTATGTTATTGTTTATAATTAAACTATTCTTATTTTTATATATTTCATAATGTGTATATGACGATGATCTTTATGCAGCAAAATGGCTTATTAAATAATTTTAGATTTATATAAGATTTTATAGATATGATTTATATTATATATGATTGCAACTCCTTAAATTTTTGAGACAAGAGAGATAGGCAGGATATTATATTTGACATTATTATGTGATATGTGATATATTAATCTCTAAGATATTTAAAATCTTCTTTGCAGACCACATTAGAAGTGAAATTGTGGCATTTTAAACCACGTATCGAACGACACCGAGTGTCAAACTTATAATTTACACATTTCATAACTTTTCATATAATGCAAATTTAATCAATTTAAATAATTAAATCATGTTATATTATGCTAATTATCATGCATATAATTAACGTAAAATCAAACTTTTTTTAAAAATAAGAATGAGAAATTATTAAATAAATTAGCGCTATTAAAGGAAAAGTATTATTATTATTATGAAAGGTAACAGAATGAGGTAGTAAATGTATTGTATTTCCTACAAGGAAAGAAGGTAATGGAGTTAAATTATTATTATGAATATTAAATTGAGATTGTAAAAACACTAAAAATCCTACTATAAATGAAAACGTTTGGTATAAATCAAACGAGTATAGACACTTAAATGAATAAAAGAAACAGTAATGAATATAATAAAAAGATAGGGAGAAAAATATAATGTATGCATTGATTTGGTGTTTATGAATCCAAACTCTATAAGTATAGATATGATAATCTTGAAAGTAATTTAATGACAATAAAAGCTTTAATTTTTCTACCATCTTCTTAGAAAATTTCCTTTTTATAGTTGAACTTTAAGGAATTAGGATATGGATGTCGTCTGCTTTGGAATAACAGGATATGCATGAAAAAAGCATAACAGAGCGAGCAACCTCCATATAAATAATTAAATCCTAATCTGAAACACCGCTTGAAAACCTGTCAGAATTCTCCAATGGGTTCAACAACATCACTAAGCAACCTCCACTTCATATTCATCCCTTTCATGGCACCTGGTCACATTCTTCCCATGGTGGACATGGCCAAGTTGTTGTCTTCTCAACATGATGTCAAAGTCACCATAATCACCACACCCCTCAATGCAATCAAATTCACAGCCACCATCAACAGAGAGATCCAATCAGGTTCACCAATCCAACTCTTGCAACTCAAATTCCCAAATGTTGAAGCTGGAATCCCAGAAGGGTGTGAGAGCCTAGAAACTCTGCCTTCAATGGATCTCAAGGAGAATTTCTTCACAGCTTTAAGCCTATGGCAGAAGCCACTAGAAGAGCTTCTTGAAACGCTGGACCCCTTTCCAAGCTGCATTGTATCTGACAAGCACATTCCATGTGTTGCTGATATCTCCAAGAAATTCAAACTCCCAAGAATAATCTTTGATGGGACTAGTTGCTTCAATCTCTTATGCAATCACAATTTGCACACTTCACAGGTCTATGAAACTGTCTCTGATTCAGATCAATTCATAGTTCTCCCTGGATTGCCACACAGAATTGAAATGAGAAAATCTCAGCTACCTGCGATATTCAACCCAGGCCCAAATGAAAAGCTTAATGCTTTACGCGAGATGATAAGGGAATCTGAAGCACAAGCATATGGGGTAGTGGTGAATAGTTTTGAAGAGTTAGAAGCAGAGTATTTCGAAGAGTATAAAAGAGTCACAGGGCACAAGATATGGTGTGTTGGCCCAGTTTCGCTCTCAAACAAGGATGACATGGACAAAGCTAACAGAGGTGGCAATTGCAAAGACTCAATTGAAACAAAATATGTGAAGTGGCTTGATACATGGCCTTCAAGCTCTGTAATCTATGTCTGCCTCGGTAGCCTTAACAGGGTAATGTCACGAACCAATTATCTCAAAAGCTTAAACTATTAGGTCATGAGTAATTTTATATTATATTTCTAACAGGTAACACCTCAGCAACTTATAGAACTCGGTTTAGGACTCGAAGCTACGAAAAGGCCTTTCATTTGGGTGCTGAGAGGAGCTTATAAAAGAGACGAGATCGAGAAGTGGCTGAAAGAAGAGGGATTTGAAGAGAGGGTGAAGGACAGAGGGATTTTGATCTGGGGTTGGGTGCCACAAGTGCTGATACTTTCGCACCGGGCGATAGGAGCCTTTTTGACACATTGCGGATGGAATTCGACACTGGAGGCGACTTGTGCTGGCGTGCCGTTGGTCACATTTCCGCTGTTTGCTGATCAGTTTTACAATGAGAAGCTTGCTGTGCAGGTGCTTCAGACTGGGGTGAGGGTTGGGGCTGAAACTTCTGTGCATTTTGGAGATGAAGAGACGATTGGTGAAGGTGTTCAGGTGACTAGGGACAATGTGAAAGAGGCTTTAGAGAAGGTAATGTTGAAAGTACTGTGAACTGAATCATTGTTTTTGCTGTTGAGAATTGATGTACATAGCATAACTGCTTCTGGTTTCTTACTATCTAATAGGTACTGGGTGAAGGTGATGAGAAAGAGAAGAGAAGAGAGAGAGCTAGGAAGTATGCTGAAATGGCAAAGGAAGCGATTGAAAAAGGTGGATCTTCTTATCGCAACATGTCTCTACTGATTGAAGACATAATGCATGTCAAATTGCAAAATCAAAGCTAGGCCATACATGTGTATTGGTGAGGTTTTGCCTCTAATTGATAATAGCATTTGGTGTTGGAAAGTATTGGTTCTTTGTTTTTCTGCTATGTGAATTGTTATGGTGGTTCTTACTTTTTGGTTTTGTTTATCTTATTCATAATAAATGTGGTGCAAAATTTGAACTTGAGTTTTATAAGCTAAAATCTTGAAGACCTCTGATTGTTATATGCATTTGGTTATCTATATGGGTCTCCTTCGTTAGTAGGTTGTTTACTGTAGAGGTTTTTTTTTTTTACATTATTACTGTAGAAGTTGTCGCTAATTACATTGTTTACATGGGAATGTAGAAAGACATTTTTATATAAAAATAAAAATGTAAGAATTAATCATAACTGTTAAATTTAATCATAAATGAGTAAGATTAAAATATGACGTCATGTGAAATTCACATGATATTTTTAAGTGATACCATTAAAATGTTTTGATATTAACAATTCATAATAGATATAACTATTGTGATTTAGTCCTACGTTCTCATATAAAAATATTTTTCTTATATAATAGTCTAGGTTTAAACTTTGAAGTGAAAACGCAACTACTGCAACAAAAAAAAGTCTCAGGAATAAATAAAATCAACATAAGTACTCTCAGTTTCAATGTTGTAAAAACCTGGATTATCCAACCAGTTGAACCGAGAACTCATTAAATGATTGAACGATCTATTTAAAGGAGAAAAAAAAATGGTACATCTCATGATCGGCTAGACGGTTAGAACTGGGAATAATGTTCGAATCAAGACAAAATCAGTAAAAATCGAACAAAATCTATGCTACTAAACATGTATAACCTGGTTTGAATCGTCCATATTTGAAAAAAGTTCAAATTATTTTATAACTTTATTTGAAATTTAATAAAAATACATTTTATTAATGTCTAATGGCAAGTTAGAACATCCGCATAATATGAGATTTTATGCCAATTTAAAATGCATTTTAAATAACTTTCTTAAAATTTTATGTTAATAAATTATTGAATATATAATAAATTTTGAAACTTGCATTTAGTTATTACCGATTTGCTAACGGCTGGTTGATTCAAAGTGGTACATGTTTGATTCCCCCTAAGCAAAGTTTGGGTTCAAGTCTTATAGATAGAAAAAAAAAATCCAATGGAAGGGTTAGCCTCACCATGATGTGGATGTTCCCAACTCGAACAGTATTGCATACGAAGGAGAATACCTGTCTTACACCTAAAAAAAGTTTTTACTGATTTGGCCACCGATGAATGATTGAACCGTGAACCGATGCCTTCATCGATTTCAATGACACGAAGATAGGAACAAGGAAATTACCGAGGGTAACAATGCACTCGCTACAAGAGGATAGAGGGCAACAAAGCTTTTCTTTCTCGTCATTTTTTCTTCTTGTCTTTGATTCTTGTGATTGTTGTTATGGGTTATTTGAGATTTAAACCAATTTCTAAGCAATCTCCCTTATTCTAGGGATTAGAAGTAGCTCATTGACATCTGATCAGAAATTAGGAATTTTTATTTTCCTTTTAATATTCAGTTTTGTTCTTGATTCGATTTACGTTGAGTTTAACTTACACAATTGCTCCTTCTGCAACGGACTACATGGCTCATATTGGACTTCAGTTCCCCTTTAGAACTCATTAGGTAGACTCTCCCTTAAGAGAGTCTTATAGGCTAATCTCTATTGATGGTTGAAGGTGTTGGTTCAGATACTTAGATTGCACAGAGTAACTTTAGGAGAAATTAGGGTTAGAAAGCACACATAAAAGTTTGTTCACGCAGTTCAACCAATTTGTCTACCTCTGCGGCTATAGTGGCTATAGCTCCGATTCATTCAGAATAATTAGGGTGTTAGTGTTACACCATATATATACAGGATTCGACAAAGTATCAATAAATCCTATCGCAATCCCCTTAACCAATCAGATCCTAATTACAGCTGATATTATGGAGTCTCAGTGCACATTAGCTGTCTTCGGCAGACTACGCATCTCTAACTCAGACAATCACACATCTCTAAGGAAGACTATCTACGACATGTGTGACTAAGACGATCCAAGCCTCTCTTACTCAGACGATGCCAAGCATCTCTCAGGCAGACGATCCTAGTGTGTCTGTCTCAGACGATCTAAGCATCTCTGACTCAGACGATGCAACTCTAATGAGCCAGTTTTGACTTTCCCTATTCCAGTGATTTCACATGTTTTGTCATCACCTAGATATACAAATCCAAACTTTCCTGCCTTAAATGAACTGAACCACTCTCAATGTGGCATCATATGGTAAGAGCATCCAAAATCAAGAATCCATACGTCTGTGCATTTATCTGATGAGACACTTAGCATATCTCCTTCACTGCTGGAATCATCAGTCTGAGCCACGTTTTCAGAGTTAGAGAGATTCGGAAAATCCCTCTTCCAGTGACCAACCTGCTTGCAGTTATAACCCTCTGTTGTATTCCTCTTCTGCTTGGATTTAGAACGTTTCTTCTTCTCTGCAGATTTACCCTTATTCCGTCCACGATCTTGTCCTCCCTTAGCAAACAGACCTTCACCTTGACTTCCTTCCTCTACATTCTGTCTCCTTTGAGAGTGAGACAGGAGTGTAGACATGATAGCATCAAGCGTGATAGCGTCCTTCCCGTAGGTAAGAGTAGTGACTAAGTGGTCGTAGGAACTTGGTAACGAACACAATAGAATAACTGCTTTATCCTCATCGTCAATCTTCACCCCAAGTCGCAGCAGATCTGCAACTATCGTGGTGAAGTGATTAACATGACTCTGGAGATCACTTCCCTCCTGCATTTTCAGACTGTAAAGCCTTTGCTTTTCAAATAGCTTATTCATCAACGATTTGGACTAATATTGGCTCTCCAACTTGTCCCAAACGGCCTTTGGAGTCGTGAGATCCGCAATATGAAACATCACCTCGTCAGAAACGCAGAGACGTATCAATCCAGCGACCTTCTCTTGCATCTCCGACCAGTCTATGTCTGTCATACCCATTGGTTTCTCCTCTCGTTGTGTCTTCTGCAATCCTTGTTGAGCCAACAAATCCTTGACTCTCTATTGCCATAAGCCGAAGTTGCCAGTTCCATTAAACTTTTCAACGCCGAACTTTGCGCCACCAGTAGTCATTGTTGCTCTGATACCAATTGTTGGTTCATAACTTAGATTGCACAGAGTAAATTTAGGAGAAATTATGGTTAGAAAGCACACAGAAAAGTTTGTTCACGCAGTTCGACCAATTTGTCTACCTCTGCGGCTATAGTGGCTATAGCTCCAATTCGTTCAGAATAATTAGGGTTTTAGTGTTATAACATATATATATACAGGATTCTAATGCTACGTGACAAAGTGTTATTAAATCCTATCGCAATCCCCTTAACCAATCAGATCCTAATTATAGTGGATATTACGGAGTCTTAGTGCACATTAGCTGCCTTCGGCTGACCACGCATCTCTAACTCATACGATCAAACATCTCTAAGGCAGACGACCTACGACATGTCTGACTAAGACGATCCAAGCTTCTCTTACTCGGACGATGCCAAGCATCTCTCAGGCAGCTGATCCTAGTGCGTCTGTCTCAGACGATCTAAGCATCTCTGACTCAGACGAAGCAACTCTAATGAGCCAAACTCAACAGAAGGTCACGTCCTATGGGTCTGTTTTGTTTATTGGTTAGTGTCTTTTTCGGGCACTTAGCATCTCCTTGTAATAAAAAAAAGACTTACACAATTGAAAATTCTAAGGTGTAACTAGTGCTTGAAAACCAACTATTACACTTTAACATAGTCAAAGTTTTCCATATTTTGATTAAATCAACCTTAGACTCTCTATAGCTAAAGATACATAAACCCCCCACAAAGTACATCAACATGACCACCAAATCAAAAGAGACCCACACAAAAAATTGGAGCGAATGATCTATATCTGAAAACAACCATCTACTTACGTTCTTGAGAATTTTTGGTCCGGATTTTAATGTTGGTTCCGGGAGGGAGGTCATTATAACTTGTATTTTATTTTTGTTAGATATGGATGATTTTATGTTAACATTGTTGAACAGTTGAATGTTTTTGTTAATATTGTTGAATGTTTATTGCACTTAATTATTAAGTGTTTTATTTTATGATAAGCTATTTTAGAAATATTTAGAATTTGTGACCTAAGTCTAAGTGATAAGCCGGGATTTAATGCTATTTTTCTAGATTATTTTTATGTAGTTTAATATATATTTTTAGAGTATTTTAGTCATTTTAGGACACTTTGGGTTTATTTCATGCACTTTTCTATTTTAAATATATTTTATTAATTTTTATAGTCTTTATATTATTTTTCTAGATTTTATTAGGATTTGAATTAGTTTTATCTTATATTTACTTTTATTAGGATTTAGTTGCTTGAATTTAGGATTAGATAAGTTTATCTTATGTTGTTATCTAATTTTTATTTTCTATTTATTTTCTTTTATTATCTCTTAACTATTTTTCTTTATTTTTAATGTTATTTTAAGAATAAATAAGGAAGAGAGGGAGAGAATCAGAAAAAGAAAAAGAAAAAAAAGGAAATTCAAAGCTACACAAGGTCTGGAATCCAACGCGTCGCGCTCGTGGAAGCTTACCATGTACCTACAGTACAATCCCGCCACCTGTCATGTTTCTAGAAATAAACGCGCCAAATTTCAAGGGACCATGCCCCCGTGGTGCGCGCGATTAATTACATAAGTGCTACTGATTTTGCTCACTGAATATTTTTCTAGGACTTTGAGTTTCTCTCTTTGATCTAGAAGCTAACTTGAGCGTCAGAAATGTCATTTACACTATGTCCCTCCATGGACATTGTCCACATCGGTGTACATTCAGGCTATATTCACCACGTAAAGATGTGCTCAATTCTATTTCTAGAAGAACATAGTATAATATAAGTAAATACATTTGACTAATCTTTCTAATCTATCAGTCTTTCTATATAGTATTTGATAATTTTGTTCAGAGGATTGTGACGTGTTAACTGTTATGTGCAACTCATAGGTTTTTTTTAATTGGCTAAAATGCACTTTCTGCCCCTGGTAATGCACACTTTTGCGAAACATACCCCACCAAGTTTTTTATCACGAATTGTACCCTCCTGTTTTTTCACATGTGCAGCGTCTACCCTTCCGTCAGTCGGTAGTGGCAAAACACACCTATTGCCAGTTGAGCTACACAATCAATTGATAATATAATGAACAAGATTTAATTTATATCATCAATCATAATAGTAAAAGAAAAATAATTGCAGGCCCCAGCCTTCCTTCCTCTCTTCCCCCTCTCAACCAAAACACTAACTCCTCTCTCCTTACCCAGCCTCAGACGCCACACTTCACCTTCATCCTCTCCACCTTCTTCCCCAAAACAGAACCCCAATCCCGCTTTCTCTAGATCTCTCACTGCGCCGCCACCACTCCTCTTCTCACCCCTCACATCCGAACCCCTTCTCCTCTTCGTCACTACACCTCTGTTTCAGAAGCCGCCGCCGCCACCCTCTTCTCTTCCTCACCTTCTTTCTTTGACAGCCATCACAACCACAACTCTCACCATTCCTTCCTCTCACATCGACCTCGCGACCATCATCATCCCCATCCCACCACTGCGCCAGAGCCACTTCCAGAAAACCAAAAACCACCATCACCGGCTCTCCACCATCCTCAACTTCTCAACCTTCGATTTTCCCTCCTCTGTTTCTTCCTCTCAACCTCGCAACCTCTATTGATCTGTGCCCTAAACTACTTGCCCCAAATCAGAGAAGAAAGAGATGAATAAGAGACTGAATTCAACAAATCAAACTCAACCACCGCAAAAGGCTCGCCCTTAGTTGCGCATCAACACACATCCCGTAGGTCTGGTCGCCATACGACACCCACTGCTCTGTTTGAACCCAGGTCGAGGTTCAATAGCGAACCAAATTAGATGAAGAGGAATAGTGAAGCTTGGAGAAAGGGGTCTGATTGTTATTGGAAATTGAAATGGTGATTTCTGGGTTGTGTTGGTGATTTTCCTGTTGATTGCTTCCTTTTTTTATTGTTAGGTTGGAGAAGATATAAATAAAAGTTTGTTCATACAATTACTAATTGATTGTGTAGCTCAACTGGCAAAAGATGTGTTTTGTCACTATGCATTTTAGCCTTTTTAATTCTTGTATGGGGTTTGTAATTCACTTCGTCTCTAACTTTCATCTGTGTAGATTATTTACTCACGATCACGATTGCTGGTTAATTTGTTAGATTTTAAAATTTATTGATTTTATAAAGTGAAAGATTGTAAAAGACGATGTGGAAATATATATTTTTCTCTCTTTTATTCAACATACACTCTTGTCTTTCCTTCCCTTCTCCTAAATCCTCACTCTTGTCTTTCCTCACTGATATGAGATAGCATCATAGCATTGTAGCCAATATCTTTATTTACAACTTATGAGCAACATTTAAATATTATTTACCGGCAGCGTTTTTATAAATCATGTTTAATTTTCAATAAAAGTTTAGGCACTCTTTTTTTAATTATATTGAATGATTGTTCTTCATTTTATGAGATTGCTCAATTATTTCCATACTATACTTGAAAATTTTGTTTTTTTCTTGCGGTTACAAGAAGACAATATAAGGGCGTACGTGATAAAGTAAAATATATAATTATAATTGTTAATCAGATTTTTGAAATTGAAATTTCAATAACTTTATAGTTTTATTATTATATGAATATATGACACCAATTTATTTTGAGATTCAACTTTTTGTAAAAACAAATTATGCAACAAGATTTTAATTTCATTTACAAACGGGCCTTTAGTTATTATCTTATACACCAAAATCATTCAAAGACCACAATTCCAAAATTTATACATAGACCTTAGCATTATTTGGACAAACTCACCCTTGGTGGGAATAACAAGAGTTAAAAACAAAGCTTCTTCAATCCAATCCATTAAATCAAAACAAGACTTTGAATATCCTTTTACATACGAGGCGAAGCTAAAGATATGTTTATCTCAATCCTAGAAAAATTGAATTGATAAAGCAAAGTTAGGAACAATGTAAGACAAACATGCTCTTACTAGAAAAGAGGCAATAGAAGTTCTTCTTCACATTCATAGAACAAGGTTTCTCACTTGAGATGTTTTAGCAAACCAATCCAGCAAGTCCTTCACAGCTCCTGCATCTTCATTCTTGTACCTCACACTCCACCCATGTGAGACTTTAGGAAATATTTTAACATAACTATCAACCTGCTAAAAAAATGACAATTCAGAAGCCACATCATTCTAAATAATAATCAGTAATTGGAAATAAAACAAAAAATAGTTATTTAGCCAAAGAATGTCGCGACAAGGATGGTGAAAAGGAAAAATGGAAACAGAGAAAGAAAAAACTCATCTTAGAATTGTGGAAAAAAAATAACATGGTTACAAGGAAATAATATCATTAGCAAAACATAAAGCTAATATAAAATGATGATAGAAAACCAGTAAAGAAAGAAAATATCTGACCTGACCTGGGTTTAGCAGTTAGAACTTGTTCAAACCGTTTCAGAAGCTCTGAAGGAGACAATTTGTCAATCTCAGCTCCAAGTACAACAATTGGAATATCAACACCTAAAGTTAGACAGAAAATTGACTTAGAATGACCATCGTAGTTACTGCTTCAAGAAATCTCTTTTGATTGCTCATCCATTTTTGCATTTTAAACCATTTAAAATTTAAAAATGACAACTGAATGAGTTGGTATGGAACAAAGTCCAATAAAACAGAACCAATGCACAATCAATTAAACCAGCAGAAGTTCAATACACTGTTGTAATTGATGGAAAGACAATAAAGAGACTTTTTCAGTAGTAACATAAAATATAGACCCACCTTCAGATAAATAGATTGCAAACAAATGTCATCTCGGAAACCTTCAACGTCTACACGGTTCAAACAGACCGACTAATTCAAATTCTGTTTAGTTGGATCGGCCAGTTTAGATAGACCGACCGGTTCAGTTATCCAATCACAATTCTGTTAGACTGCCTGGTTCATTAACAGTTCAGCTAGAACAGCCGGTTCAAGTCACGGTTCAGCAAAGGTACGGCCAGACCGGCCGGTTCATTGTTGGTTCAGTCAGACCGGCCGGTTCAGTGGCGGTTCAATTAGACCGGCCGGTTCAGCGCCGGTTCAGTTAGACCGGTCTGGTTCAGTTAGACCGGCCGGTTCAGTTAGGCCGGCCGGTTCAATTAGACCGGCCGGTTCAGTGGCGGTTCAGTTAGACCGGCCGGTTCAGTTAGGCCGGCCGGTTCGCTGTCGGTCCAGTTAGACCGGCCGGTTCAATTAAACCGGTCGGTTCGCTGCCGGTCCAGTTAGACCGGCCGGTTCAATGACGGTTCGGTTAGACCGGCCGGTTCAGTGCCGGTTCAGTTAGACCGGTCGGTTCGGTGTCGGTTCAGTTAGACCGGCCGGTTCAGTGGCGGTTCGTTTAGACCGGACGGTTCATTTAGACCGACCAGTTCAGTGGCGGTTCGTTTAGACCGGACGGTTCATTTAGACCGGCCGGTTCACTTCCAGTTCAATTAGGCTGGCCGGTTCACTTCCGGTTCATTTAGGACTGGCCAAGTGCTACCTACGTGTTAAGAGCTAACCGTCCATGATCTTTTAACCAAACAGGTAAAGGCCTGTTAGCATTCGCAGGATTATAGGGGTCACCATAGCAGAAGTCAGGAACAACCACAAAAAGATGATACTACAAAGCAAATCGAGCATGTGAAGCTAAAAGATGATATTGGCTAAATAACCATTAACAAAAGATACAAATACAACAGCCAAGCCTCTTCTCTTTTCTACTATCACTCATACTCTGTTATTGCACTTCACAACACTTGGGATCAAATTTTGGAACAAGCCCTACGACACCCAAAAGTCCACTCAAATCAGCAAATGGGTCGAGAACATCAGGCAATAATATGAAATGAATTTGCAATAATAATGATGAATCAAACTAGCATAATAAGATGTATATAATATGAGCTGTAGAGAAGTTTTTTTCTCAGCATTATTGGAAAGCAAAAAACTTATTTAAGCATAGAATGTGCTTGGAAGTTGGATACACAGAAGTTGAATATTTCTTTACTGAAATTAGCAAATCATCAATATAATGATTTAAAAGGAATGTTCTCAAAAGCAAAAAAAAAAAATTAGCTACAAATACACGTACTCAGCAATGATAAACCAACAAATAAGCACATGCAGTTGCGAATTAAATCCTAGACCCATATAAAGTCAAACACTGCCAACCACTGCAGTTATAGATTCATAATAGTAGGAGACTAGGGAACAAATTAACTCTGATAAGCTCACGAAAATCAAAGCTAAAGGATCAGAGCATGGAATAGCTTAATTGTTGTTGAGTGCATGAAGATTTTGGTAACCATTTTCTTAACCGGGAGATGCATATAGATAGCTCCAAGCATGTCATAATTGACAGCCCCTTAAAAACCAAATGAGGAAACTAAATCCTAGTCTAGATGAACAATCAATAAAAACTAACTACAATTATTCCACACACAAAATAATGACAAACCATGCCTTCCTGAACAAGGTCCAAATTGAAGTTCTTGTGCAACAAAGAAAGACGCAAAGAAAGCCAAATTTTCTGAAGCATGAACTAGCATAATAAGATGTATTATGACAGAGAGAGAGAGAGAGAGGTGAGTTAAAACTGATGGGTAAATAACAATGTCCATAGATAATTAGAAAATTGCACTGAGCCATTGAATTGAAGAATGTGTAAAGGAGAGCTTGAGGCAAAAAAACAATGGGAATCTGACAAAAAAACTCATTGCACACCTCAATTTTGTCATCAAAAATAGGATCCAACGCGTCTGAAGCATGAACTAAACCACGTAAACCACCTGGCAAACCAACTACAAGGTCTTTATCATTTACTTCAGCAACAACTCCCCAAATCTTCATTCCAGGAGTCACATTCTGGCATATATGCAAGCATGAAAAGTTTAAGCACCGCAAAGACACACAAAAAGAATACTAGGGTATGATGTCAATAAGCCGAATAAAAATAGGAAAAAATAAATTTAGAAAAAAAAAAGACTTAAAGCATATTATTGCACTTCACAACACTTGGGATCAAATTTTGGAACAGAGAGATGAATTAAGTGAAGAAATGGGCCATTCGACTTCTAACAAAGGAATTATGCTATGCTCTTGCGTTTTTTTTTTTGGGTTAATGCTATTGCTATGCACAGACATCATTGTGGAACTTATTCCTCAATCACAGGTTTAGTTTAGTTTTCACACACACAAACAACGAAATTGAATGGAAGCAGACCATCATAAACTATGAAAGAATTTAGTTTTCAACATTGTTGAACTTCTTGCCATGGAAGAGAGAAGAGTAAAGTGAGAAAGGAAATGATATTCTTTTCCAAACCTATTTGAAAGGTTCAGATTTGCGTTCTATCTACTTCAAAAAGTTTGCAGAACACAGGGAAGAGATAGAACACCTCACCTGAACCTATTGCTCAAATCACAAAAACCCAGAAATAGAACACCTCACCTGAATCAAGAAGCTTCAACCCTCATAAACCACCAGTGAGACACCATAGCCCTTCAACCTCCGAATCACCAACCCAAAACTGCCATAGCCACCCTCTGCCACCTTGACTCTCCCCAGATAAGTCTAACTCTACAGAATCATAATCAGATAAGAAAGGATGAAGAAGGGGATAAAATCAAAAAATCAAATCAGTCCAACCGGAGGTCCGCCCGCACCGCCACGATTGATCCAGCGCCACCGCAAGCCATCACCGTCACTCTCACGCAGCCGTTGTCGCACCCTTCGCTCTAGACCTTGTTGTTTGAGTCGTCGCCTGCCAGATCGTAAACGTGGCTCTGCACCCTCGTTCCATCTCGCCACGGTCGCCGCTGCAGAAGCCTAAGCTCGTGAACCAACCACCGCGCCGCCACTGGTGTTCACCGTCACCATGCCTCGTTGCAGATCTTGCCCTTCACGCTCCCATGTCTCAATAAGTTTAATTAGGGTTAATTGCTAGTGCATGTGTGTTTTGGGCTCATTTGTGTTTAAAGTGAAAAGTTTATGATAATACTTTGTGTTAATTTTATATATGTGATTAGTAGTGAGTCATATTTGATATGTTTATATTCGCAAGTGTATATTCGTGTGATTTAATTTTATATTATTATGATTTTTTTATTTATTTATTATATGTCCCTTGTATTTTTTTGTTTTTTTTTTAGTGTACCTATTGAAAAATCTAAAAACATATATTTAGGAAGCCGCAAACGCGTCGTGAAGTCTCGACTCTTCACATAGGAGGTCATGTCTAGCGACGTGTTTTTATTTTCTTAAATAAATATTAAAATTAAAATACATTTAAATGCGTCGTGAGATTTCGACTCTTCACATAACTATAATTTTTTTATAAGAACCATTTTAGATAAAGATGCATATGTGAGGAACTAAAAACAGATTTAACTCTTTCATGTATAACCTCTTTTTGATAAAGATGTGTATGAAGTTTACCATTTCTCGACTTTCCTATGAAATAACATAGATGCTCTTTACTTACATTTTTTTATTTGAAACTGGTAATGCAAGCTTTCACCAGAATTTACAATTTTTCTTGGTAATTTAATTGTTAAATGGTTGTTTTATGCTGAAAAATATCATTTGAGTTTATGGTATAATCATCAACGATGCTCTTGATCCAAGGCTTAATGCAAGCATGCTCATGAGTTTGATAGATATTTGCTCGTTAAATTATCACTTATTTATTTTATGTTATATTAAATGATGGTTGGTGCATCTTTTAAACTCACCATAAATGAATATCTATGATTAGCCAATTTGTGTGTTTTACACGTGAGTCAACCGACCCATAAGGTGGGCTGGCTCATAGGGTGGGCTAGATGAATACAGCTAACCAGGAAAAAAGTTTTTGAAAATTGCAGACTCATGGGCTGGATCTAGCCCACAGTGCTTTTGAGGCTTTTAGCCTTGTGGACTTTTTTATGTGGACCTTTCTAGTCATGTGGGCTCTTTAGGTGGGCTATTTAGAGGGCTCTATGCGCAAAGTCATTTTCGAAATATACTTTCATCCTTGGTCTTATCTCTCATTTATCTAGATCTGTTGCGGGTTTGTCCCCTATTCTAGATTTGAAGAGGTTGTTTTCGTTTTCTTTCATTTTGGCTTTGTTTCTGGATCCTTGAACTTCTCCTTATGGATTTTTTTGTTGTTTTTTCGTTTCTGGAGAGAGGGTGAGTGAGGGGAAGAGGAAGAAATTGGCTTTTGTTCCTGGATTTATGGGTTTGGTGGTGGTTCTTTCGTTGGGTTTAGGGCTAGGTTTATGGATTCAGATATTGAGGGGGTGGGTGTTGGGTTCGGTTGTGGTTTATGATTTTGATTTGGTGAGGCTGATTTGATGGATTTTTTTTTCCTGAGTTTTCATTAGTTTATGATGGAGCAACCATGGTGAAGGATGGAAATCTGATGACAAAAAATGTTTCTTCAGGTCAAAGCCATACTCAATATGGGTAATAATTTTTTGGAGGCGAAAACATTACCGAATGAAAAATGGGATGAAGATGATGAATTCTGAATTTTTCTAATAAAGATGATGAATTTCTAAGATTTTATTTCCGTTTAACTTTTAAAAAAATTCCATTGCTAAAACGTTTGATGGAATTAGGGACTACAAATGCTACTTTCAAAGTTTAAGGGTCTCCAATTGCACATTCACATAAAGTGGAGGACCAAAAGGACAATTAAGCCATGAAAATATAAGGTTTCCTGGATTTTTATTTTATTTTTTAATTAATAAGAGAGACGGTATTACTTTTTTACCTTTGTATCATCATTTCAATCCTAACCATCTATTTAAAGAATATTTCTAGATTTTAAAATCTAATGGTATTTAATGGAGGAGCACCGGTGGTTCCAAGAGAAAAGGACCACCTTAGTGGCCAACCCAATCTAGATCAAAGACTAAAAACATGTTTAACCCTAGATTAAAAAAAAAAAGCAAATATACATTCCGTGCAACTCACGGCTTACCTCACAAGTTTGAATTTCGATATATGAACAACAACCCAACATAGCACCAGCCTGCATAACTAGAGAAGCCTATATGCATTAAAAATGACCCCAATCTCCTTATAAAGTTAAGGATTGAGGAAACTTTCAACCCAAAGTACCCACCTTTAATCCAATATGGATATGGATATGGATACTGGCTTGAGAGAACATTACACCTTACCATCTTGGGCTTGGAGATTGCATTGATATTATATTAACTGTGACTAACAATAATAACTGCCAATAGAAACTTATCAGCTAGTGATATTATATTATCTTCCTCCCTTATGCATCTAAAATTGGTTCCATTTCGATGCTCTCATATGACTGATCTGAAATTACATTGGCAACCTGTTCGAATTGCTCATCATCAATTACGTCAGAAGTCTCTTCATCTTCAGACCAATCATCCTCGCTTAAGTCTGAATTTTGTTCAACATTATCATGCTTTCTTGTGTATTTGTTGGCTTGATTAGACAGATCTTCCAATCTGACTTTCACACGCTTTCCTTTGATGTACCTATATTCCCATTTAGGTGGTGGATATTTAGTATGTAACTTCTCGTATCTGTCTAGCATACCCAGCTCCTTGAAGGCATCTCCAATCATCGACACAATAGAAATACTAGGTCGAAGACCAAGCTCCTCCATGTCTGCAAATACCTACATGAGAAATTAACAAGTAAATATCCCTTATGTATTGAGACTGAAGTCCCTTCATACAAAGGGGCATGTGAAGTTGACAAATACTACACAGTAATGTTATTTATTGGGAATTCAGTACAACAGGCACTTAATCTTTTCATTGAACATCACATAAGTAATATGTTAGTCTTAAAATTCGGGTTAGACCTAACACGTGATTGCCTCCATTTATAAGGACTTATTAGGTCATATTTCTATTCAATGTGAGACTTTAACACAGGGGACTAAACATCTGGAACGTGAAATTTCGCAGGAATGAACATATGCAGGTGGCTCATATATGAGTGATCTCAAGTTCTCAACAAATCTAGAATAGACAGTGATACCATCTTAAAATTCGAGTTAGGCCCAACTCTGTCCTATTGCCTTTTTATAAGGACTTCAAGATCTTAGCTTAGTCAACTTGTCTTGGACAAGTAGACCTGAAATATTGTTATTTTTTAAAATGATATAATATCCTATGTTCTTGTTCGATTTTTCCTCTTTTGTCTCTAAGAGTTTTTCTTTTATCGAAATATAAATTTCAGCAGAAGAACATTATAATCCAACAAACAACCACAACAAAAAGCCTTATCCCATATAGAACTTGCACATAGTATGCACAAAAAAAAACAACAAACTACCAAAAAAAAAAATGGTATATCTAATGTACATTATAAAAATGGGCATTTGTTTTACCGTCATCCCCATTGATTTTAATGCCACCCCATATTGAAAGATTTTACTAAAATACCCTTAAAAAACAATTTTCATCCCTTTCCTATCCTCTTCCCTTACCTATCCTCTTCCAACCTCACCACCATCCTCTTCCCATCCTTCACCATCCCTCACCATCCTCTTTCTATCTTTCACCAACCTCACCACCATGTTATAATCTATCTTCAACATACTCATCACCGATCCGGTTATCCGATCCACCTCTACTTCGTCCCCATTGTCATCCAGCCTCTGCTTCGCACTTATAGCTGCGAATTTTTTTCACACTTATAAGTGCAAACACCTGAAAAACTTGTTTTAAGGTGTTTCGCACCTAATAGTGTGAAATTTATTAAAAAAATGATTTTATTCGCACTCATGAGTGTATGACATAATCAGTTCTGGAACAAAATAAGTTTTTTTTTTTTAAAAAATAAAAACCAATTGGCACCCAAAGGTGCGAAATTTAGAAAAAAAATGCATATTTTCGCACTCTAGAGTGCGAAACTTAAATATCTCTGAATCAATTTTTTTAAAAAAACAAAGAAGGCCGTTTTCGCGCTCAAGAGTGAAATTTTACAAAAAATTCATTTTTTCGCACTCATGAGTGTGAACAGAAGGTGCGGCTAACAATACACAATTTCGCACCTGTTTAGTGTGAAAATGCCTTGACAGAAATGGATTTCACACCTATTAAGTACGAAAATACCTATTAAGGTTTTTTTTATGGTCAAGGGTATTCTCGAGTTTTAAAAATATAAGGATGACATTAAAATCAATGGGGATGGTAGTAAAACAAATGCCCTATCAAAATAACCACTTAAACTGACACACAATGGTAAATCATAATACCTCAAACATCTTCTCATGTATGCCCCTCTTACGGTAGATAGATATCATTTTATCAAAGAATCTACGAGGCAAGCTTTCCATGTACTGCATTAATAACTTAGTCCAAAGCTCTTCTGCTTCATCAAGTCGGTCATCCTCCACTAAAGCATTCAGTAACGTGAAATAGCTTCCCATTGTCTTTCCTTGACCTTTGCTTAACATCCATTTTGTTATCTATAGTGCCATATGTAATTTGCATAAACATATATCAAAGCACTGGGTCAATACATTTTAAAAGAAAGACAAATGTATAGAAATCAACATTTTAAATTCATAAGGATACAATTCTTTTAAAAAAGTACCTGTATTATACGCTTCCATTCTTGTTCGTATTCTAGAGTCTTGAGTGCCTTTTTTACAGTAATTAAAGGGAACTCTAATTCCCAAGCAACATACGAATCAAGAGCTCCATAAACTTCCTCTTTGACATTTGATAGTTCCTTAATCTGCATAATACATCCGAAAATTATTTTTCCAGAAAAAGCAAACCATTCAAGAAAAAATTCAATCTAAAAGCTTCTATATAGAATGAGAGCACCACCACCACAGAAATGCAAGGAAGAACTTACAGACTGAACAAGTTTAGCAGCCTTGGAAATGGTCCCAATTTTTTTCTGGGTCTTCCAAACTCGGGGATATCTTGGTCTTTTACCTTTTGCAGCACATACCTGATATTAAAAAAGAAATTCAGACGAATTTTTTTCACCTGTCATTTCCTAGAGGAAAAATATTTGGTGTAAAAACAATTACATCAGGGAAATTTTGGTTTCCATCCATTAATAACCATAAACCTAAGGATCTTACCACGGTGCTTCGTATACTTGTTGATATTTTAATTTCTCCAAATGGTTTAGCAATAAGTAGTGGAGAATATGTCAGTGCAAGCATCCTAAGGACCTGAGCAACTCTACAAAACATGATTAGGAGATTGATAGGTACCAACAGTGAATGAGAAGAAAAATTATTATTATTTAAGAATAGCAATGAACTACAATTACTGGTTACTGAAGAGAACCAGCACTCTCCCTAGAATTCCCTTATATTACAAACAGGATACCCTCCTACTCCCCTCTCCCTATTACTTTTAGTCTCTCATATCTAACTAACCCCTTAATAACTAACTAACTAATTAACTAATTGTCACTAGAAGTTATCTATCAGAGATATGAAACCAGTAGGACCTTTCAAATTGTCCCAGGGTATGAATTACACTTAGCATCGCAGAACCACTTCTTATGCTTTATTTGGTAGTAGTTGTGGGAAATTTCTGACTTAACAACAATTTCTAGCATGAAAATTGCCATGATAGTCATCACTAAGGGAAATTTAGCTAGTTTCTTATTCCAATTTTTGCTTTTAGCAGATGCTCATTATTCCAGCTTCTGAACCACAACATAAACATAAATATGGTGCCAACCTGACACATAAGCAGTTCCAGTCTGGAATAAATAAGACCTAAAAATGCCAGACATAATTTACATATACCCCTTGGATCATGTTGGGAAATGGACAAGAGCTGGATGAAGCTAAAACTGAAATTGAGAAACTCAAGGCACTAAGATCCAAGACAGATTCCCTAGAGAACTTGAAAAAATCCCATAATGCACAATACAATCAAAATATCAGATTCAGGAAGCCAAGTTCAAATTTCAAAGCTGAGAATGCTTCTACATTACGTAGCAACTTTCGACATGAAACAAGAGGGAATGCTTCTACATCATATTGCACCTTTAGACATGAAACAGCCTCAGAAACCTATGAGCAACCAAAAGAAAACTAAGGAAGCAAATTTGTTGCTAAATGTAATTTTAGACCAAAATAATGTTTCATTTTGAAAATGTTTATGGAATTCCTATTTTTGAACAACTTTAACACTGCACCATTGGCCCCCACTGGATTTAGTTCTTGGTTTGTTGAAATGGAAATCACCAACTGGCATAAAACAAGCACCAGTTTACTGGAAAAAGAACGAACCATAGTGGTAAGCAATTATTTCCAAGACAAGCCAAAGTGACCATTATTTGGGTCAATCAGCCATGTCCCTCACACCCCAGCCCAGCAATGAGAAAAAATGCTTGCAACACATCAACAGCAACCCATGCTATACGACATTAGTTAAAAAGCAAGATCAAATCAACCAGTTCATCCAAAAACCAATGAACCAATAAGGTATCTGGTCTATTTCGCTTGCCCAAAAAACCAGTTGACCATAGAACCCATGGAGAACTGGTCCAAAACCAATGGTTTGAGTTGGCTGTTTCTATTTTAAATTTTAAATTCAACCAATTTTTTTAGCGTAATATAGGCTCAAAATCAAGCTACTAAGGCCCATATATGGAACTTTATATTTTAGCTTCCTATTATCAATCTTTTACATTGCAAGACATACAAATACAATATGGTAATTTTATTCTAATTATAGATTTTACCTAACTTGATTGATGCAATCACATAGAAGAGTAGAGAAACCACTTCTTAAACAAACAAACAAACAAACAAAAAGCAGTGAAGTATACATCATATAACACCATATCATGTTCAAAACATAAGCATAACAAGATCAATTAGTCGAAATTGAAAGCTATCAAATACTTGAGGGTCAGGAACCAATTTCGAGATAACATTGGCACGGTTGCATGGATATGGGTACGGTACCGGTACCGGGTACGGTACGGTACCGGGTACGCGTACGGGGTACGACAATTTTAGAAAAACCTAGCTGCGGGTACGTTAGTGTGTGTATATATATATATATATATATATATATTTATATACATATGATGATGTAAAAATATATATGTAAGATGTTTTCTAGCACAATATTGTTAAATAAATATAAAATCTCTCATTACTCATATTCCATGAAGCACAGACACGGACACGGACACCGCGACACGGCTAACATTCAAAAGTAGAACACGGGGACACGGCATAAATATATATATATATATATATATATTAAAAAAATGTAAAAGAAAATTATATTCATAAAATTAAGGGAACGTGAGGAAAAACAGACAAGGACCAAGAAAAAGCCTCTATAAAAGGACGATCCTACTAAAGTAGACAAGGATGATCATTACTGTTCTGTGAAACTGAAATCATAGGGAAAAAAAACAGGGGAGGAAGCAAGGGGGAAAAGTTCACAATAAAACCTAAATCACAGGAACAACACAACACTTGGGGAGCCAGAAACATAGGGGTATTCAGTTCAAACTTCAATCAAACCATAAACAATCAGGAGAAAAGCAAGGGGAGGAGAAAATCATGAGAAAAGTTCTTACCTTTGTGATGGGAAAACGCAGACGCAGAGGGTGGGCGGAGTACGCGGCGGCGGCGGAGGAAGCGGTTGGCGGGGCAAGACGCAGAGACGAAGGCAGAGCAAGGGAAGGCAGAGGGTTCAAAAGGATGAGAAGTTCAGGTTCATGAAAAATAAAATTGAAACGTACAACCAGTACTCTCTCTCTCTCTCTTTATTTAATTTGATTTCAAATTTATAATAATATCTGACTTTAAAAAATAGCATACTTGTCCTGCCACACGTGTCCAGCCGTGTTGGTAATATACTTTACTACATTGATACATTCACATCCACTTTTTCTTCTATTCCATCTCAATTCTACATTTTTTTTCTTATGTTTATTATTTTCCATGACATCCCCCATTGTGTTTCTCATTTTTCTTTCTTTCTCACTCTTGGTGTGGGTAGAAATTAGGTTTCAACATAACTATTAGAACTTTGGAGGCCTAACTCTACCCCAAAAGTTTCTAATATGGTATTAGAGCTTCACACGTTTCTGAATTTTCTCCCAGTACATAGTTAAAATCAGGGTAGTCGATCGCGCGCGATAGCGCCGCTATAGCGGCGTTGCGACGCGTCGCGCCCCCTCCCCGCAATTGCTCCCAAATCACGTCGCGCATCAAAGTCGCGGCCGTCGCGGCTCGAATCGCAGAAAATCGCAGCAGATGCGGCGCTACAGGTTGAAGATGAGTGAAACTCGTGGAAAAACCCAAAGTGCCCTTGAAATGTTAAAATTAGGTTAAACTTTGAGGGTACTTTTGGGATTTCGCTCTCAATAAATGAAACGCGCATTTCATCTCGAGGCTCATCTTCTTCTACGCGAACTCAACCAGAACCTATAGTCACTGTGCGACCTCCTTCAGCCACCGTCGACCAGCACCCATGGCCACGGTCCGACCTCCGACGAGCACCGTACAACTTCGGGCGAGCCTTTCTCTGGTGACCACCGCCCCTGTTTCCCTTCGACCTCTGTTCTGTTCTGAGTTTTCTGGTCTATCAAGTGTGCTTGCTCTGTCGTTTATCTTTCTATTCCTCTGATTTTCTTTCCTTTCTTTTCCTCCTTATTTTTCGATTCTCAATCATTTTATTTTGTTATCCTTCGGTTCTCTCCTCTTCCAGCATGACATCCTCCTCCTCCTCTCTTCTCTATCATTTCATCATGCTACGAATTTTAAGTGATATTTATCACTTTTTAGTAATTATATGTATATAGTATATACTATTAATTATATAAAATTATATATGAAAAATCAGAATAGCGGCCATCCCGCTATCCACTATCCCGCTATCCCACTTTTGGGGTCGGCCACTATGCGCCGCTATCCGGGATTGACTACTATGGTTAAAATGGCACATGCGAGCCAACTATGAAGCTTCAAGCCATCTTTTGTTTAATTGGAGCATTGCCTGAGTGCTGCGAAGTGTCTGATCCATCTTTAAATTCAGTGGAGCTGCTATCTTTTGGCATTCCTTCTTCAAATACCTTAGCCAGCATGTAGGACCTTATCTGCATGATGTTCTTGATAAATTGAATGCAGCGATTCCGAGTCCGCAGATACTGATTTTACACGACCAGTCACACCTAAGCTTTCCTTGATATGACAATAAGTTGTAATTGAAGCATTTTGATTATCAGTGTTAATACCTCTGCCAGCACATATAAATGCAGTGATTCTGCGCCTGGAGATACTGATTTTGTGCTATCCATCGCACGTAAGCTCTCATTGATATGAAAAGTTTCAATTGGAACTTCTTCATTACCAGAGTACTGCAAATATTCAGATTCATCTTTAACTTTAACAGAAACGGAAGATCGACAATCTTTCGGTTTGTTCTTCAGCATTCATACCTCTGCCAGCACATGCCTCTGCATTATGTTCTTAACTAATAGAATGAAATGATTCGTGTCATGTGAAACTGATTTTATGCTATCCATCGCACAGAAACCTTCCTTGATATGACAACTCTTGTCTTTGCAAGAAGCTAAGGAAAAAAGATTCTGGTTATTTACATTCCCTACACATTCTGATCCATCATTAAATGCATTAAGAGCACAATCTGTAACTTTTTCTCCTCCTTCGCTTCATACATGTCCCCTGGCATGACTATTATTCTTATCTTCAGAATGTGCAAGGAACATCAGGACTAAATGTCTCATTGTTGAGTTCCAGTTGGTAATTACCTATGAAGCACGGGTACTCCAAAAATGTCAGAGTACCCGTAGTGGGTACGTACCGGGTAAAGCAGATTGACTCTTGGCATTGGATTTGAGTGGCCTTGTTCTGTTTTCTTCTCTTTGGTGATTTTGTTCTGGTTTCTTTTTCGATAGTTCTTGTTTGGGTGGCTGTTCGATTGTTGGGGTCTCTTTGCTCGGTGTTGGCTGAGCGGGTTGTTTGCTCTCTTTTGTTTGGCTCTTGTTCTTTCTTGAGCTTTTGCTCATGCTTTCTTATTCAGTAATATCTTTAGCTTTTGAAAAAAAAATATATATATATATATATATAATATAATATATATATATATATAGTGAAGTAAAAATATAGATAATACAAAATAATCCAGAATCCAACCCTAACATAGACAATAGCACAAATATATAATAGCCCATAAATAACCCCTAACTTAGAGCTTTAAACAACTATCATCATAAATGATCTTAACAAAATTCAGACTTATGTCCACTACATAGACAATAGCACAAAATAACACAAATTAAGATAACATTCAATATATATAAGATGGTTCAACATCAACAACAAAAGCCTTATCCCACTAAGTGAGGTCGGCAACATTACGAATTAAAATAACATTCAAGAGACTAAAAACCAGAGCTTATTACAGTAAGTGAAAAGGATCAGAAAACAATAGTCAAAATCAATGAAGACAAGACAAACATTCTGATTGAAACCAAACTTGGTGCTTGTCGGAAGTCTTCAATAACAAAATAGGAAACCAGTAACCAGACAAGACAAACATTCTGATTTCTGAAACACGTAAAGAAAAGAAGAAAAATCAGAGAAGAAGAAGAAGAGAAAGAAACTCACCAGATCGAAGAAAGAGAGAGAGGACGATGGATTGGAGAAGACGGCGAGCGGCGACAAACGTGAAGGCTGAAGAGCAAGAGTCGTGCGAACATTCTCACGAGCCTGAGAGGCTAAAACAGGATTTGGGGTGATTTGGGAAATTGGGGTAAAGTATTAGGTTGTTTACTATTTTATTTTATTTTTTTAAAACTAGGTTGCTTACTATTTTAATTAAAATAATATTAATTTTAATTGTTAATAAAAAGCCGAAAACAACATAATTTTACTCGAACGTACCATTTACGTACCTGAACGTGCCCAAATACATACTCAAAATTTCATTGTTTGAAAATGAAATTGGTTATTACGGGTGCGTACCCGAACATACCGCACTCGGTGCGTACCCGGTGCGGGTACTTTTGGCAAATCCACATACCCATGCTTCATAGAGTTCCTTTCCTCCGCTCCTTCGATTTCATTTACTCTTTAATAGACTCTTTAATAGATATTATAGTACAGGCAGCAATAAATAAAGCATTGAAATATTTTTAAGCAAAATGGCATTAAGCTAAAACATACTTTGGTCTTCTTCGTTTTTGGAGCTTTAAGGAAGGTGCCCTCTTTTGGGGTCGTGAAGGATGATAGGTCAATTTCATGTGAGCGTGGAAAGGGGACTGGGACTGGGACTGGGCATTGTGTACAAAGAAATTAGAAGAAATAAAAGACATGCACGGAAAAAGAAAAAGAAGTTAAGCTCTTATACAAAGAATAATGTTATCTTAATTAAAATTATTTTTTTTGTTATCCTAATCACATGTAGTACGTCATGAAATTCAAATTAAAATTTAGAGTAAATAAAAAAATTGAAAAGTAAGAGCTTTTAGTCGTTTTCTTTACAACTCAAATACATCTCACCACAATCTAGCAATGTCATTAATTAAAATTCTCGTGCACCTGGTGTGCAATAGGAGAAAAATAAAAATAAGCTGGATAAAGTTTGGTGTTGAAAATATTAAATGAGATAAATAAACCTCTTCAAAGGTTTGGGTGTCTGCCTATTGTTATTAAGCTTATCTTGTATTGTATTCTCCTCCTAACTCTCTTCTTCGAATAGCTCAAGATTGTTGTAGCTTGCGCCCCCTCGCGGTCTTCACCTAGGGGATCCTCTCTCCTGTTATCGATTTATGCTTTATATGGAATTGATAAATATAGAGACAAAACAAGAAAGGAGGGGTTTGAATTGTGTTCGTATTAAAACTTGACTTTTAAAACAATTATTAGTTTTCAAAAGCTTTTGTAAACTATGTGAAGAAGACCTCTTCCTTGACTTTGGCTGAAGTTTTGATGAAGACAAACATCAACAAAAGAAGAAAAAGGGAAGACTTAAAGGAACCAACTCACAACATTCAAGACTATTAGATAAGGTTCTAGTTTTAGTTTTAAGTCTTTACCTTACTCTAGTATGTTTTAAGGTATTATTGCATATGAAGGCTCAAAAGTAATTAACTAGTTAAGTATAACTTGTTTTCAAAGTTAAAATTAAGTAGAAACACTTAATTAGGGATTGAACATCAAGAATCAATTGCAGCAACCTTCACTTGGAAAGTTCTATTTTGTGACATTGGAGTTCTCAAAACTTTTCTGTTGTGAGAATCAAGCACTTCAAGATGTCCCTGGACCATGTGCAAAGTAAACCCTTTCCCTAATAATTGACCCATGCTTATGAGATTGCTCGTCATGCCAGGTACATATAGAACCTCAGTGATTATAGCATTTGACCTATCTCGTCTTTTGACCAAGACATCACCAATACCTTATGCAGTTATGAGCCTATCGTCTGCAAAGCAAACTTTTCTCTTCTTACTTTCATCAAAATTGACAAGCCATTCGTTATGCCCTGTCATATGATTCGAACACCTAGAATCAAGATACCAATTACTAGAGTTGTGGCTTCCTTCCTTGGTTACCATCATGAAAGTAACCGATTCTCCATCGGAAGCAGGGCCTTCCTTGGCTAAGTTTAACTCATCATTGGTTCTCCCACAAGTGTCTCCACTACTAGGAGCTTTGCACTCATTGGAGAAATGCCCTATCTTGTTGCAATTGAAACACCGAATCTTTTTTCTATCAAATTTCTTCTTGCCACCTCTGTAATTGCTTGACCCTCCTCTTCTTGATAAAGATTTAGGTTGATCCTGGTGATCTTGATCGGATTCTTGATTTGAATTTCTTCTAGAATTGCTTCAATAATCTATGGATTTCCCTTTGCCTCGATTTCCCCTTTTGTTAGAGAAACCCCCTTTCTTTGAGGTTTGAGCCTGCAACGCTTGGTCCACAGACCTATCGTTTGATCTTTCTGTCATTCGTTGCTCGTGTGCCTCAAGTGAACCTTGTAGTTCTTCCACTTTCATGATAGCAAGATTCTTTGACTCCTCTATTGCCACCACAATGTGATCAAATGTTGGAGTAAGTGTTCAAAGAACCTTTTCCACTATCATTTGATCAGTAATCACTTCCCCACACTTTCTCATCGTGTTTGTCAACGCAATCACACGACTGAAAAACTCTGAAATCTTCTCGTTTGTTCCCATCTGCATTAACTCATTGCCTTTGCATGGTTTGCAATCGAACTTTCTTCAATTTCTCAGCCCCTTCATTGCATTTTGCAAGAATCTTCCATGCCGCTTGAGCATTCACAGTGCCTGCAATCTTGTCAAAATGCGGAACGTCTATGCATTGATGGAGCAAGAATAGAGCCTTGCAATCCTTCTTCTTATTTTCCTTGAACGTAGTCCTCTGCGCTTCTGTGGGTGCCTCAGGCAGAGCTAGGAACCCATTCTCCACTATGTCGATGACTTCTTGATACCCCATGATCACCCTCATCTGGATCTGCCAACGATCCCAATTTTTGCCATCAAGAACAGGGAGATTAGCACGAAAATTGCCATTGTTTCCACCCATCGTCGTTGATCCCCTTCAAGAAACACAAGATCTGGATACTAGATGTTGGAGATGATGGTGCGCAACGTGAACAGTAGCATAGACGATAGGAAACAAAGAGAAACGATAAAGCGAGAGAGAGAAAGAAAAGAGGGAAAATTGAAAAAATTTGAATTACTGAATTTGTTGTTATTATTGTACATGTGCATGGGCTAACCTATTTATACACAAACCCAAATATCCACTCTGACTAAGTCAAAGCCCACTAACTAACTAACTTTGAATTACACTTTTTAACAAAGGCGAGGGTCGACCTCGCCAGCGCTGTCGGTGGCGATATCCATGCCTTATCTTCCCCTTCGTCGTTCTCTCCCTCCCCCAAAACCCAGATCTGTGACGCATCGGTGGGTGGTTGATTTGGAGGTGGAAGAAGGAGGGGACAGTGGGGGGTGGTTGATTTGGAGGTGAAGATCCTTCTTTTTTCATCTTCTTCAAGGGGTCATGTTGTGGCTTTGAGAGAGAGAGAGAGAGAGAGAGAGAGAGAGAGAGAGAGAGAGAGAGAGAGAGAGAGAGAGAGAGAGAGAGAGAGAGAGAGAGAGAGAGAGAGAGAGAGAGAGAGAGAGAGAGAGAGAGAGAGAGAGAGAGAGCTTCAGAGTGGGGGTGGTTCATCTGTGAGGTAAAAATCGAAGAACAACAACAGTGACAATTACTCTGCGGAGAAAGCCCACATAGATAGCAGCACGAAGAAGATAAATCGTCTATGGAAATGGAAGCATGAATGTAGGATAAGTAGAATCAGTAACAGTCACCACTCACACCTCATAAAGTCACAACCATGATCTGGGCAGAAAAAGTACTTTGGGGTTGTTCACCGATGAAGGTGGTTCATCCTTCTTCTTTCAATGTTATTTGATCGGGGAAAAAAGTATAAATAAATTATTCTTATTATTCAAAAAATAAAAAAAATAGGCAACCAGTTCAGCCAACCCTTGTGTAAGGTTACGCAAAAAATTTTGTGTGCAAATTAGATGCCTCCTCATGAGAACTAACATTTTCTACTTTTGGTCACCTCCACAAAACCTTTCTCTCCCTCTCTCTCCAATACTAGCCACCCTAGCCTTCTCCTCCCCACATCATCGCAACCCAGAAACTAGTCGCCTTTCTCCTCCTCTTTCCCCACCTCCCCCTTCATTCCATACACCGTATCTCTTCTATGAACCCCAAAGCATGTGATATTGGGTACCTAAAACACCTACATGCTCCACCACCTGAATACTTATGCATAGTGTCACCACCTTCAACTTCCCCTGTCGCAAAGGGTTCACTTGTTTAGTGGTTTGAGGAAGTTGAAGTTCTTAATCTAGGTTTTAATAAAATTTCTAGAGAGTACTAAATTCATTGTCAAGTGTTGCAAGTTTGGAGATCTTAAATTTTGGAATTAATTTTGGAATGAGGACAGGAGGAAGAGGTTATGGGATGGCTGGTATGGTAGGGAGAGATGGGAGTGAGAGAGAGATAGAGGTTTCATGGAGGTGGGGAAACTGGAGAAGGATGAAATCTCTTAAAGCAGATATGAAAATTCCACTGATTGTAAAACTAGCTAATTGTAAAACTAGTGTAGCTTATTTAGATTGGCAGTTTGGAGTTGTTTTGCTAAGTATAATTTCTACTACTGCTACAAGAAGTAGCAAAACATCAAGAGCACTTGGTTCCTTGTATAAATAACACCTGGAATATGATTTTCTAATATTTTTCTCAAATGTGTTTGAATTTATAACCCTGTCCCAACGTTCTATCCAGGAGCTTTGCTGCTACCATGGCTAGGAATTCCAATTCATCACAAGGCTTTGTGCTAGATGTATCCGATTTCAAATGGTGCAATAGTTTCATTTTTTCTTGGTTAATCAATTATGTATCATAATTCTTTAGCTACCTCAAAAATACCAACCTGAATTGGATTTTCACCTACAAATATGGAAGTCCGGGATATCAAGGAATTTTCAAACATCTATATACACCAACGCCAACAAGTGTAAGAGAGGAGGGGTCATAGGTGGGGATAGGATAGAGGATGAAGAGTCAATATTCTTCCACATCTTTAGAGTTGAATAAACTAAAGTAAAATGAGGTAAATAGAAAAAAAAAAAAAGACGTGAGAGGTGTAATAAATGATGTAATTACTAAGAAACAAGAGAGATAACAAAAGTAAATTGTGAGTGTAAAATTGGTAAGTACGAAAATGTATTTGGATCAATTAAATATCCACAATTAAGATAGAAGAAAAATAATCTCTTCACGCTTATTTCACCTTCACCTTGATGAGAGAGGTAGTAGATAAGAAAAATGATGTAATAGAAAAAGAAAAAAGAGGTAAAAAAAAGGGTGAAAATGTGATATAAAAGAAAGCAACCGTGAATAAATACAAGTTCAACATAGAATCACTTTAAAATTGAAGCTACAATATTTAAATTTTACATATATTGTAATTGGATTAAGTGCATGCTGTAAATCTAAACAAACATTGAAGAAATCAATCAAGCATTCGACATAACTAGAATTAAATTTTCCGTTTAAGGAGGGGAGAAATAAACCATGAATAAGACATTAAAAATATCGGCAAGCAATTTGAATAAATAAACCTCAAGAGTCATAAATTAAAACCATAGTTTAAAACTTCAGTCAGAATAACTGAAACAATAATAATTAACGGGACAAAACTCCTTCAATAAACTACTAAATGAAAGCCAATAAAACGTTCAAACAAAAAACAACAAAGATAAATTTGCATGCTCAGTTGATAAATCAATGATAATAATGCTGAAGGTGGTGGAGTAGTGAGTGAAGCACTTGCATGATATGCTTCAAAGCACATACCCCATGTATTATATATCATCGTCATCCTTGACCAAGTTGATAAATCGAATTTATTTTCTGGAGGAAGATCCAACATTCCCACGATCATTACTGAAATTTCGACCCAAAGTGAGCCTCAGAAAATCATTGTCATCTTGAGAGTTTGCTTCAAGCTTTGGAATATTTGCATTCCTATGTATTGCAGCAGCCTCCATCGAATTATCATCTTTGAGAGATTCAGCAATGTTAATGGAGAAATCTATGTGTTTTTTCAAGGGAACCTCATGGTTATGTTTGCCCTCGTAAGTAGTGACCACACGATTCAAATTATTTGGATCCCTTTCAACTTGTTTCTGAACAGGACATCCAGCAGTTGTGCACCGGAAGTACCTCCTAGAGTAGACCCATGAAAACATGTTGAAATTGTATGAAATAAGTGATTGCAATATCATATGCTACAAGATAATTAACCCTAATGTGAAAACCTTAATGGACAACAAAGAGAACATATAATAGTATGAAGGATGAATTAGCCATGGATGAATCTACTCGGAACAAAAGATAAAAGAAATAAGGGAACTAAAATGAATACAAATGATTAGATTGAATAATATCAAACTGTATTGGAATTTTACAAATCAATAATTAAGATATACTTAAAAAATAAAATGTAAAGTTATGATAAAATAATTTAAAAATCTAATAGTTTAAATTTTAAAAGCTTCCTAAATCAATAATTATAATTTAACACATTTAAAAAAATCAAAAATATTCATCATAAGGACAATAAATAAGTTCATAAGAATTCTGGGAATTAACAACTCAAGTAGATACATATAACGAAAGAGGTAAAAAAATAGGACATATTTGATTATGTAATAAACCATAAATAAATATAACTATTATAACACTGATACACTAAATCTCCCAACTAAGCATGTCTATCCATTTAACAAATTTAAATAACAGCTTTCATGGTCTTATCACATCATTATTGATTGACTCAACAAATAAGGATAATCACTTTCTATGCTAACTACACACCTTATTACCATTATCTACAACTAATCTACCAAGTAATACAATTCCTATGATCCTCACAACTAAATTGAAAAACTCAAGTCACCGTACACCAATAGCATATATCGTAGTCCATGTGCACAAACATTGTTATTATAAAAATGAAAATAAAGATGAGTACCTAGGCATAGTACTTCCATTGATGTGCCTCTGTCCATACTTACGCCAACGATAACCATCATCCAACACATCCACTTTGCTCTCTACTTGGACTACTACTTTTGGTAGCATACGCGTCCTCCTCGGAAGCACTTTGCTATAGTAATCGAAATCCAAATCGAAGCTCTTCCTGCAACAATAGCAAAAATATAAATGCAGAAACAAAATATTAGATTTACATTATTTCATTTTATTTTATTTCAACTACTAGAGACATGAATGGTTGATACAAGTGTAACATGCATGATTTTCGTTAAGAAAATCTTGCGTATGGAATAAAAATCTCGCGAGAGAGTTAGCCCACTGAAATGTAGTTATTTCTGACTTGAAAAATATCACATCTTGTGAAACATGTATATTTTAAAAGAAACATATTGATCTACTAGAGTATACAAACAAAACCACCTCTTTGACCCAGATTCAGGAGGAGCAGCAAAAGCAGCAACAACGTCTTCAAAAGGTGAGATACTTCCTTGAGTGACTCCATTTTTTTGACTTTTTCCTCCTAACTGAATTTCTTTAGTGACTGGCCAGTCTTCATCAACTTTTGCACCGTTGTCCTCATAATAATCCATCGGCATTTTACCTTTATTAGTATCATGAATTGCCAAGTTAACCTGCTTTCCATCGTTGTGTTGTTTATGACTATATTTTGTAGCATTTCCTTCAAGAGGAGCCAATGATGTTTGAACTAGATCCTCACCCATTGGCATGTTTCTATCAATAGCATATACCTAATGAATTAAAAGTAAAATAATTAACACATGCTCTTTCTTAGTGAGAAATAACAAGTTATATCAGAAGCTTTCACACATTAATAGAATGATATCTTAGAAAAATATACATATGCAGATCACAAGATTGAGATACTTAATACAAGTTCAGTAGAAGCTTGATTGGGAATTTGTTTAAATTTGTATCAACATCATTTTAAGTTGTAAGCATTGATATTATTCACAGAAACTACTGCATATCCAACAAAGAAATTAATTGAGTAGGGACTTTTGAATCCTCTCTCGCCTCTACAATTAATAAAATAAATTAATTGTGTAACTATTTTGACAGAAAATAATCTGTAAGCAATCTTAGCCTTTGAAAATGAAAAACAACAACCAAGATTTTGCAGGATAGAACTTGGTTGGAGAATATCTATTTTGAGTAATTAGCGGTCTTTTGTTAATTCTTCGAAGTGAATATAGATCAATTGCTTCAAATTAGGTAGCAAAGCTGAGCTTTGTGGGGAAATAATACCTTCACAACTCAATTCCACTCCACATAGAGAGATATAAGAATAAGAGAGACAGATACAATGAGCGGTGATACATACAAAAATAAGTGAGAAAGGGAAAAAGTGAGTAAAAATGAGATGGAAGAAAGTACATGTAGATATTTCAATACTTGATTTATATGTACTATATAACATAAAAGCTTTTATACATTCACACACACTTGTATATTTGTGTTTGTGGTACTTCTTATGTTGAATTGCAATGGGCTCTGCTAGGGTTTTATACCCTAGGAGGGCTAAGTCACCATACAGTGGGTGGTGGGGTGGTCATTTAATTTCCAGCCTTCCAGGTCACGTTGGCATAGCAAGTCACTATGGCTTGAGGATGAACGATGACCTCAGTGGTGCATTCTGGTAGGGAGCGAAGGAATGACTTTGTTCATGATAGGAAGAGTTTACTTAGCATGTTGCTGCAACTTTGGCTATGGTTTTGGTTTTAGTGGGATTGGATCATAATTCATATGGGTATTCCAATCAGTGGATACGTCCAAGTGAACCTTATATGTTGGGGTCAAACAAGCACAAAACAAAAATCAATGTTTCTCTTCGCACCCAAAAACGATGTTCCCCATCTCTCTCATCACGCCGTACCCTTCCCACCTCGTCTCACTCACACTGCGCCCAACTCAAATATGGAATTCATTATGGGAAATATACATAGTGAAATTTTTTCTGGACAATTCTCATAATTTTTCCTTCATTTCACCAAATTGCATACATTAATAAATATCAAATTTATAAGATTTTTTCTGAAAAAATTCACACACTTTATTTAAAAGTATTTATTAAAATATTTATAAAAAATTAATGAACCATAATTCCATTTCACAATCAATGCTAATTTATTGCCATTTAATATAATGTAATTTTTTTTTGTAAAAGTTGTTATGTTGTTTAAAATAAGGAATGCATACTCCGTGTATATTTTGGGCTTTTGACTCATGTGACTCATGAAACCCTAATTTATTATACATTACGCCACCCTAGGTATTAGGACACATTCTGCCGCACGAGCTTCTCCTCGCATCAGTTTGCTCTTTTCTTTGGGAGAACAAATCTTCTTTTTCTTTTTTCCAGTTTGCATGAGTTTATGTGAACGCATTCTTTCAACTTCTCTTCCTATCTTTTTGTTTCTTTGTTATCATCGATCTATGGATGTTGGGGTGCTGATAACAGGTGGACGGATAAGAAAGAGACAAGCATGGAGGAGCGCCGCGATCGTGACATACCACCAACGAGTACAACAATTTTTAATAAAACAACCGAGTTAATCGGTTGTCACCGGTTTAAATCCGATTCGCTGATCTAATATTGAGTGGCTTCTATACTGATCCCTAATACAAGACCAGAACAACCATATGTTTGGTTTCTGGTTGGATTGATTAGACCACCTGGTCCGAGTTTGATAACACTAGTTACCTTTCTTGATGTGAGTGGAATCAGGTTGAAATTTCTCTTTCGCACCCAATTTACCCACATCTAGAAAAAAATTGAAATTGAAGAGAGATAATGAAACATGCGATAGATGATGTAATAGGAAAAAGGGGAAAAAAGAGAAAAGGAAAAAAGAAATAGAAGATATAGTGAATGAAGATATATTAAAATCAATAACATTCAGAGTGAATTTGAATCGTGAAGAGAAATCAATACCTGAGAATTAAAAGACACTTCATTCATGGGAGAAGCAGGAGGCTCTTTGTTTAAATCAAAGTCTCTTCTCTCTCTTTCATCCTCAGAATCAAAAATCAAGATGTTGTTGTTATTGTTTTCCATGGCGTTAGAGAGATAGGTGCTCGGATGAGGTGAAACAAATGAAGCTTTCGCTCTAGGTTTGACTTTGAATGATGGATGAAATGACTATGAACCTCACCTCACCCCTCCCTCATTTAAAAGGAAGAACATCACTAATGACAACGGTAGTACAGTTACCAAAGGGGTGGAAAAAAAGGAAAATGAGTAATACTTGTGATAATTAGCATTAAAGAATTTATATAAAGTTAAGTTTCCATATACAAGAGTGTATTATTATTATTATTATTATTATTATTATTATTATTATTATTATTATTATTATTATTATTATTATTATTATTATTATTATTATTATTATTATTATTATTATTATTATCAAAAAATTCCATAAAAGACAATAGCACCAAAAAAAAATTATTAATGAATAAAATAGTAGAATAAGGTTATTCTCATAGTAAAAAAATAAGTTTATTACATTTGCTAATAATTTTTTTCTAAATATATCATCTTGGTTACGAATACCATAAATTAAATAATACTCCATTCGTTCCTAATTATAAGCTAACATTGACATCTATATGGTGCCATTAAATATAAGCTAACTTAACAAAAGTTAATTTCTCTTTCCATATTTGCCCATGCATTTATTGATAGTGGAGCACTATTAATACTATAATAATTAAATTTCTTTTTATCTTAAATAGGGTTAAATAGGGAAGATTGTACAAAAAAATTTAAAACCAATGCATCAACTAACCTTATCATTTATTTTCTTAATAGGCGTGGATTTTACAATGTTAGTTTATAATTAGGGACGGAGGGAGTAGTTTACTTTATCGTTTTAAAATATTTAATTTCAAATATATCATCTCATAACTCATACCATAAATAATATATTTGTCTATATCCCATCTCACATCAAGAAACGACAAATACGAAAGTCTCCTTCCCTCGATTCATATTTCTTAAATTTAAGAATATCTAGCACAATTAATGTTTAGAATAAGAAAATAATATTAATTACAATTAAACAATAACGATTATTTAGATATAATGTAATATGTAAGTTTGTGCAATTTTAGCCACATGTAAAAATATCTCTACTCATCCAAATAATCAATTCTTTTATTTATGTTTTAGGTAAATAATAAATTCTGATTTGCATTGCACTTTTTCAAGCTTATAATCGTCCGTTATCAAATCATACTAGATTTAATACTCGTTTATTGGACGGGTTTATTTTCAATATTTTTCAACATTATATAAAATTATTAGTGTTTAAATAAATCAATATTAAAATAATTTTTACCTATAAAATATAATAAAATATAAATAGTTGTGTTAATACATTTCAATTAAAAGTATTAAAGTTATCTTTGTGTTAATAATTAATATTACCCAAATTTTATAATTGATATTTAATAATTAGCATTGAATTAATTTTAACAATTTAATAATTTATTTATTTACTAATATAATCACAAGTGAATTTTAAATATTTTTAATTGAGTAATAAGTTCTTAATATCATCAAATAAGTAATAAGAGCACATTGATTTTAAATATTTTTTTATACTTTTTATAATTAATAATTTAATTTTAACTTTTAGAGTTACAATAAGTTATAAATTTAATAGCGTAAAATTTTTATTTTATTCCACTTTGGTCATAGATGTTTTACTTTGTTATGCTTCCTCAAGTCATTTTTACTAATATATAAAGATAAAAAAATTTAAATAAAATTTTCTAAATAATACACAGTCACACAAATACGTTTTAGTTAATAGTAAATATCTTATAGCGCCATTTTTTAATTATAAAAATATTTTATCTAAATTATTTATTTATTAATATCATTTTAAGATTAATTAATATAAATTATTAATATTTTCTTTATATAAAAATATTACTTAATAAACATTTTATTTTGGCCCATGCATGGGAGCTGGGTGTTCGTGATGTCGTCTGTGCGTTTGATTGCGAGAATGTGGTGCGAGCATTACAAATTCGTAATGATATATGTACCTTCTGGGATAGGGAGGAGATCGCCATGGTGAAGGAAATGCTTAGCTGGGATTGAAATGTTCCTGTTATCCATGTCGCAAGGGAGGAAAATAACACTGCAGATTGCCTTGCGAGACAAGCGACGCGGGATGTAGCTCCTCGGCGGGTCTGGAAGTAGTCTTTGTCTTTTGTCTATGCATCTACGTACCTTGACGCGTTGAGTAGCTAGTTTGCTTTTCTTTTCCTTCGGCAACAAAAAAAATTAGCATCTTATGTATACTCTATACATTTTAAAAGACTTAAATAATTATAATATACATATACAAATTTTTAATGTATGTGAAATTATTTTATAAATTAACACAGAATAACATATAGTCAATATTAAACAACATACATAATCATTTAAAAATTTTAAAATAATTTCTAAAATATATATTTACATAAGGCATTTAACCATTGACTCATTTTAATATTTAATATATTTATTTTATTTATAAGATATTACTTTGTATTATTTTAATTTTTTAATTTTTTTCAACTTTAGGTAAATAATTAATATTTTAACTACTTCTTATATTTAATTTTTATTTATAAGTTTCACAATTAAGTTAATATATAGATTATAATAAAAATGACAATAATTATATCTATAAATGTTATTATTTAGTGGAGGTAGTTGAGTAACTTTTGACATTACAAACTTTTAAAGTTTTAATTTTATAATTTAACATATTTATTAAAGAAAAATTGTTATTGTTTAATGTATTTTGACACACAAGTATGAAAGTTTTTATTACTTAATATATTTAATGCAAAAGTCAAGTGAGATGTGCATTTAGTGTCACAAATGAAAAAAAGGAAAGGTACAAAGTGTCCATTGATTGCACAATATGAAAGTCAAATAAATTATTTGTCATAAAAAATTCAGAGTGGAAACAACTAGTGATTATACCCGTGCGATGCATGGGATTAAAACGCTTAATAGATGTGGGAGCAGATTCATCTGGGACTATACGTGACAACAATGTATTATCTTTATTAAAACGATATGTATCGTCTTCAAATCGCACGGTTCCTTCTTAGTTTTTAAATTTGAAGATTAAATTATTATATAGTATAATAACCTCTACCATTATAATTATATTATAAAAAATGAATTTTTTTAATGTAATATTATAAAAAATGAATTTGCTAACAAATGTGGTTGTTATTTGTTTTTTTTGTTATTAGTAGATTACAAATATGTGATAATGATTGATATAAGACGCAAAGAATAAGGTTCACTCTTGGAATTTGAATTTGGAAAATGTTAACATTTTTTCATACCATTCAGTCTATAAAACCAAAAGAAACTGCATATTAGGTTCACTATATGAATCTAGAAGTGGGAAAAGAAAACTTTTTTCAATCCCATTCAATCCATGAAATCAAAAGAGATTGTCAGATCATCAAGGCAAGTGGGAAGTTGGATATTAGGGGATAATTTCTCAAGTTTGAAATGGAAAAGGAACAAAGGGATTAGAGATATTGAATCAAGTTGTGAGGCAAATAATACAATCAAATATGGACTGCTGCAAAAGAAAGGGATATTATCACTTCATTTAATACGCTTGGGATTGTATACATATAACTTAAAAGCAAAATGCAAGAACAATGATGTCAAAGTCCAAACACCACCTTATTTTTTTCCTCCAGGTGATAGACAATTTGCTTCGGAGAGTATATTTTGAGCTCTCTCCTCGCGTAGCATATCAGTTATCTGCATTATTTCCTTTTCTTTTTCTACATCTTGACAAACTTTTGTAACCAGTCTCTTTTGTTTATCTAAGATTTTTCCTCATCAACATCTCTTGCTAACTCATCACATACTCATCACATCAAATATCAGTAGAGTGTTGATTGTACAAACTTGGTCCCCACATGTCTGTATCTGAGTGTAACAGTAAATGGAGCTCATAAAAGTTTTGGGCTTGCCATAAATGACATTATACATTTGCAAAGAGATCAAATCATCTAATCCCATAGTAGGTGATTACAAAAATAAACGAACCTCTCATCAGCCCAATATTATGAGGTATGATCGAGAGAAGGAAGAACAAATATGTAACACCCCGATTTTCAGGGCGTTACTATAGTAAATGAACAGTAATTAAATATGGATGAAGGTTTCCAAGACTGTAGAAAAAGAGGGTATATTTTTTTTCCTTTTCGAAATATGCCAAGATGAGATGCATTAATAATATAATTACCCTGATTCGCAAATAGCAGCAAATGGGCGTAAGGTGTCTGGTCAGCGACTTAGAAATAGTTTACAAAACGAATGACTTTGAGTTCAAAAGACTTTGCTGCCATTTGTAATAAAATAAGCTAAGACTCCCTACACGGATACTTAAACATACATAAGTCCATGCAAATCAATCAAAACGTCTGCGACAAGTCATTTTGCAAACAAGCGTCCATCTTGATCTCCCTTGAATCGTCATGCACCTGCGACTTCTAGCTAAGGCTGTTCGACTGGCGACGGATCGCCGACAAACACACACAACAGACAATGCAAGGGTCAACTTCAAACAAAAACTCTCCATGCGAGCACATGGGTGAGGAAACAGACATCAGCATACATAAACATATCAAGTGATATTCATTCATTGCATTTTATATATACTAAGCAACTAAAACTACAACTGTGCAGGGAAATTGACAAGCAAGCATTGATTATAAAGCAAGTAGAGTTGCAACCAAAGCATGTTCAACAAGCAACGCAAGGCAAGCATAGCAATCGTGTTACAAACCCTCGAGATGTCATGATAAACATAATGTTCTGGTTGCTGCATTGCTGTCGGTGCACGGTCTCCGCATAGTCTCCCCACAGTATCCACACAGTAACCACACAATATCCACACAGTATTCCACACAACATTCCTCACAGTATCCACACAGTCTCCGCGCAGAGTCCACACAGTAACCACACATCATCCGCACAGTATCCACACAGTATTCCACATAGTAAGGACACAACCAGCTGGTCGGATAGTCCTACTACTCCAACAGCTGAAGAATGACAACGACGTCGTCTAGAGGAACGTTCCTGCATGCAAATTTATGAACAAGCAACAAAAACAAGATGGACAGGTTCCTCATTCCAATTTTCCCATCTAGCGGAAACGTTGTTTTTATGAATCCGAGTCCCTTTTCGAAGGCAGTGTTATCCTTGTCAGAGTGCTCGTCTACTTCGAGGGATTGTGAAATCCTAAACCCTCCTGGTCCAGTGATCTCTCGTCGGTAGCCACCGAAGCGTAAAACGCTTGCTACTACCAACGAAAGCATTACCGAATAAGCTACCCAATTTTCTTGAGAAAACATCTCTCAAAATATTTTCGTAAAGGTCTTTAGAGGCTTTCAGAAAACATGTCTTATGATTCCTCCTAAGGAAGTTATTATAGTTCTTTTTCCAAGAAGCGACTTATTTTTCTTTGCAAGATAAAACTTGTAGAAAAGAAGTGTAATCGTCCTTTAAGTTCATAAAAGGGTTGATGGATTCCTTTACTACATTATGATTTTCCTTCAAGAAAGGTAGGACAAATTCGTTTCAAAAACTCACGGTTTAACTGCAGGTTCTCTTGAAAGCGTGTTCCAAAAAGTTCATTAAGTTTCTAAAAGAAAGCTTCTCTTCTTATTCTTTTCGAAACCGTTAAGCCTTTACTTTTTCCAAAACAAGGTCTGCATACTTTATTTTGAAAGGAACCCCATAACCATGGTAGCTTACACTAATTCCCCGGCTAGCACACACAATAACAATTGGTGATAAAGGCATAGCAATATTGCAACAAGCAAGGTCAAAGGAGACGGTAATTCAATCAACATGTTATCAAACATAACATACATATTCAAGTAAGGCTTGCTCTTTTCATATGAGCTAAATAGCATGCTTCATAATTAACAATAATCATGTAGAGCATGGATACATATCTTAACAGATATAAATCATGTGCGAACGAAGGTCATGCTTACAATTAACAGTATAGCAAGAACAACAAACAAGTCAAGCCGCACATACAAGCAAACATCAATCAATTCTAATCCAGCATATCAGATGCCTTCAGATACTCTCAATCAAATTCAAGCAACTTAAGTCGGGTCATTCTTAGAACACCGTCGACTGACAATTTGTAGGTCATAGTATGTACAATGCCTAGTGGCTAGGAATAGAGAAGTGTCCTTACAGAAGAATTGTTCGATTCGGGTGGTTACGTAAGCTCCGTTCGTCCTAGTCGGTCCGAAGTCTCGTAAACCTTCAAGAAACATAGCCTAGCTTAGAATTTGAAACTCAATCCTAAGGTCCTTGCTACTGGTCCTACATGGTTTCTCTTTCTTAGGCATTGGTCCTAACTCTTAGGAAGGAATCTCGGAAGTCGAAAACGTTTTAACAACTTTGACGACCGTCGAAAGAACTCAGAAAACTCTAAGTTACAATTTTTGAAACTTTCCAGAACTTTAAATCTTTAAAGAGTATCAAGGCTAGATTCTTACAAACCAATTTGAAGGCCTTAAACAATATTTTGAATAAAAAACACACACAAAACCTTAAGAGTTCAATTCTGCCCAAAAACTTTAAATTCACAAAAACTTTCCTTTTTTACCAAACAAGTCATAATGTTACTCAAGACAATTTCACAAACAAAAACATAACTTCTAATACAAGTTTCTATACAATTTTTCAAGTCTTGAGTTTAAAAACTCCTAAGTGTCAAAAGCACAAGTTTTCCATCCAAAAGCCAATTTTTGAAAACCCGAATTTTCTTAACCTAGCAAAAGCCCTAATCAAACTATGAGTTCCAAAATCCAATTTACCCAAAAGATCAATTTTTAACTTCAATTCCAAGTTTACCAAAACTTCTAGAAATCAATTCTCTAGGGTTTTAAACACACAATTTTCTCTAGGCCATTTTGCACTAATTAGAGCAAAACATTTCCTACAAACCCAAAACCATTTACAAGCATTTAAACTCACTCAAAACTAGTTAGAAAATCAATTTCTTCACTTCCCAAAACAGTATGCAATTCGGCCAAACGCACTTAAATTCCAAAATCAATTTTTCTTTCAAAACTAACTTGTACACATCAAAGGTTACATGAAATCTATGGTGAAACCAAATTTTAAAGTTTGAAAATCACTTATTTCAAATAATTAATTCTCAAAAACCTAGCTTCCAACAAAACTAATTAGGCAAATCCATAGATCAATTTCATAGGAATAACTTTCCTAAAGGCAACCCTAGCAAAAGCTCAACTTGAAAACTCTCTACGGCCAAAAACTCAACCTATCAAAATTCCAATCAGTTCAAATTAAATCCCAAGGTCATGAGAACAACATTAATGAAGGGTGTTCGAGGTTATATCAACTTCCAAAGATTCAAAACTCAACCTATCAAAAATTCGAATCGGTAGAAACGTAGATCGGGACGAAGGGAGTAACTTACCTCAAAGGGTCAAGTGAAGGAGAAGGGTGGAAGGGGATGCCATGGAGGATGAAAGGTTCAGCCATGGAGGTTTAGGGAGGAAGAAGATGAATAGTTTCCTCAAGTCTCACTTTCTCTCTCTTAATTCTCTCTAAAATCACTTAATGAAGCCTTAATGAAGAAAACCAACATGGAGCCCTATTTAGAGGGAGGAGGCCACGACCTAGAGGGGTAAAATGGGGTGAATTTCATCTTTTAATTAACCCTAGGGACCAAAGTGTGAAGGGTAAAAGGTTAAAGTAAAAATCTCTTTTTACTATTTGAGGACTAAAGTCTAAACTCTCAAAGGGCAAGGACTAAACTATAAACTTTGAAAGGGCAAGGACCAAACTAGGATTATAGAAGATTAGGAAAATATCTTGAATATTTTATTATTATATTCCTAATCCCGGACATCCTTGGGCTCTAGGTCCCGTGCTGTGCAACTCGGGCCCGGGTCGTTCTTCCTTGAAGTTCGTGCCGCACTCGACCCGAAAACACTATTCACAAATTTTTTATTGCACAACCGATCTCGAGACGCCACCGAATTTTCAATCAGGAGTCCCGAAGTCGTCCGTTTCGCTTGCTGAATTTTCAACAGTTCCCATAATTTCAAGAATCCTCATGAACTAACAGTACACACAATATACAGTCATAGTATCAACATATGCATAATATAGTCAGTTCTTCTTAGAAAACATTTTCATCATGTTATATCCAAAAAATTCAACTCCAATAACATATAACCATATTCAACATGTTACAGCATCAATGAAAAGAATCCAGAATAAATTCAAGGAAAACACAATCAGACCCTTCAAACAGAATCACAAAACACCACAACGACACAACACTAAGACTGAGTTACCCTTACCTCTGATTAGGTTGCATACACTTGATCTTCAACCTAGAATTAGCATAAGAACTCATTTAATTAACTATTCTAAGGATAGGATGCAATCAGAACAGAAATTGGACTCAAAACCGTCAAAATCAGAATTTTTCATAAAACAGGGTAGAACAAAGCATGCTCCAACGCTCAAGCGTTGGCACCCAACACTCATGCGTTGGCCTCGTCTGGTGAACAATAATTTTGGCAGAAGCCTAACGCTAGGGCGTTGGAAATCTAGCGCTCATGCGCCAGCTCTCGTCCTGAGAGCTCAGAAATAACATTTTTCACGTAAAAATCATTCAAAACTCTATTCTTCAAAACCCAAAATTTTTCATGGATGAAACTCATTGTAAAATGGATCTAAGATAGTTTCTATTCAGAATTCAAAGGATTTTCTAAGACACAAGGAATTATAACAAAACTCTAACATAAGAACTAGAAAGGAAACCAACCTTGTATGGCTCAAATGATTAAGGGATTTGACACTTTAATTTTGTCCTACAACGAACAGAAAGAACTTCAAACACGAATCAGCTTTGTCTTTTAATGAAAAGGAAGAACTTCGAATATGAGTCAGCTTGGTCCTTCAACGAATAAGAAGAACTCGAACAGGAATCAAAAGATGAACGGGTATTACTTCAACACCAAGTATTTCCAAAGAGTACAAATAATGGAGGTTTCTTTGAAGGAAGAAAATATTTTGGAAGAAAACTAAATATTAATGCACTGCTACAAATTCTCTATTTATAGAGTGAGGAAACTGACTCTAGAATGATTAAATATTCTGAGTCAACGAAAACGGCAGTTTATCATTTCCAAGAACATCTGACACTTATCTCATAAGGTCAACAATAGCGGCTGAACAGACAGAACGAGACAAGAAGTGACCGACTTAACCAGTCACTAAGACTAGTCTGCCAAACCAGACGAGTAACAGTAAACCAGACGAGTAACAGTTAGGACTAGTCTGCCAAACCAGAAGAGTAACAATTAGGACTAGTCTGCCAAGTCAGACGAGTACTACAAGACGAGTCCTACAAGACGAGTCCTACAAGACGATCTCTACTTTCTCTTCAAAACGTCACCATTTCAGCCAAGGCTTAAACAATGCATAATTCCATACACAATCACACATTTATCATAGATAGAACTCAATATATCAACCCAAAGCTAACTCGAATTATTGAAATAATTCAAGACTAAGTATGACCATTATACTTTAAAGGTTCAAACTATATTACAAGAATTACAGGGACTAAGATGAAATTACACAAAATTGAGGGTCTTACATTTTCTGATGTCTTTGAGAGGACTAGTTTGTAAATCTTCTTAAAAAGTTATTATTTTATGTGGAAAGGTGTTTAATTAAGATTATGTTAATGTAAATTAATCAATTAATTATGAGGGGATGGAATTCGAATTTCAGAGATGTTTAGGGACTGGCGTAACTTACTACAGGTTTCGGGTTTAACTTTCACCCCTCGTAGATTGAGAATTCGAATTCCTCTGTATCCAGACAAATCTTAGTTTGTGGACAACCCTCCTCAAAGAGATCTCAAGTATTTTCTCTCCTTTCTACCATTTTCTAGAATAAAAAAGTTAAGTTTTTAATTCCTCATTTTGACACACAAATTTGATTTTAATCCCTACCGTCTATTTTTATAGTTTTGGCTCCATTTTTACAAATAACTTTGGTTTCACTTTCGATTTTATAATATCCTACTATAAGTTGGTGATATGACTAATAAAAAAACCACGTCACAATTGCCACGTATATAGAGTAATCTTACATCCAAAAAAGATTTCGAAATTGAGAAACCATAATATTACATAGAGAGGAATTTCTCTTTTAATACTCATTGATCTAATTAGTCACCTCACAGGTTAACAAAGAGATATTGGTAGGTTTCATAAAGAGATAGAATGGGATAGAACGGAACGTAACAGGACAATAATGTCATGTGAACCGTGTTTGGTAAACAGAGCACCGAACATGACTATTAAATCCTGTTTCGTGTTTGGTGCAGATTAGATATAACAGAACAATAAGATTAATTACATATATATACAGTTAACATGTTTAATGCTTGATTAAACAGTTTTTTTCACCAATTTTTTTAAAAATTTTGCAGATCGTCAGGTGAAGGAAGATTTAAGAAATTTTGCAATTCAGCGGCCAAGAAAATGGAAGTAGAAGTACAATTTCATCTTTATTTTGCTCATAAAACTTATTGTATTGGGGAGTGGACACGGTATAAAGTGATTGAAATTGGTGGGTGATAATTCGTGATTTCTCAAGGGTTCTATCGATTGCATGTACAAACTAAAACACATTCGCAGGAAAAGAAAAGGAGTTCTACAAATCCCCTCAATATTTGTAGGAAACATTCATATCGAAGGAAATCCGCAAAGAAAACGAAATATTCATAATCATAGCTAAATCTGAAAAAAACAAGAATGTTAATAAATTCGCAAGTATCTAGAAAATAATCCACGAAAGCAGTGTAGAATTCTGGGCTATTTTTTGATTTAAGAATAAAAAGAAACTTTTCTCCTTAACCAAACTAACAGAAAAAGAAAAGAAGTTGTGGTAGTGGTACACTGTCCTGTCATTGTGCACACACAGAAGCCTTTGAAATAACGACACAATGTTGCTCCATAACCTCCTGTAAAGCTTGGATGTGACGAGGAAGGAGGCGCTGGCTTCAGATGCTTCAATCGGGTTTAAATTGCTAGGCGTTGGGTTTCTTCTCCACATTACTTTTCTATACCTTTTAATTTATCATTTTAAAATCAACCAAGCATCATTTTTACAAATAACAACAGCGTTTATTCAAGATAAAAAAAAACAGCGTTTAATTTTTTTTGTTACATATGTTTTGAAAACAAAAAGAAAGCAAACTAAGCTAGACATCTTTGCATAGCAACGGAATCACATTAAATGGTGGAGAACGCCAAATTTGGAGAGGTGGTCCTCCCTTTGCAGCATCACGGGCTAAAGCATCAGTATCAAAATTATGCTCTCTTGGAGTGAAAGACATAGTCAGGTGGCTTCTAGGGTGCACTTGCGCCCTAAGTGGTGCACCGTGCACCACTCTAAATGACCCGCTACAACAGGTTTTTTTACCTGATATTTAAAAAAAATTAAAATAGTAATAATTAGTTAATTACATTTTTACCCTTAAAAAAAGGGTAAAAATGAATTATAAAAAGAAAATTATCAGAGAGAAAGAGGTTTATAGTAATTAACAAATTAAAGTTATAATTGTAACAAAAAAAAAAATTAAAGTTATAATAAATTATAAAAATAAAATAACTTGTAGAACCGGTTACCGGTTACTTACTTGGACATTTGGCGCGATCTTATTGGCCAAAAGCTGATGGTGCACGGTGCACTACTTAATTGATAGTTCACCTTAGACAACACCACATAGTCACCACCCAATCCCAGCACAGCTCGAATGCGAAGAATAACATCCCTGTCCAAAAAGGTAGCAATATCAACATTGTTACTCTAATAATTGATAACTCTGTTATAACTAACAGAGATAGTTAATAGCTGAGTTTAGTTAGTTAAGCTTCTGTTTTTCAGTTAGTTTAGAACTCTAGTTACTAATAGTTAGAACTCTAGTTAGTTTAGCCTAAACTAGAGTTAGTTCTTATTCTAGTACATAAATACATTGTAATCAGTCACATATTACTATTGAAAATCATTCATTACATCTTCAAGTTCTGCTTTCTGTTTTTCCTTTCTTCTTTGTGTGTGTGCACTTCACACACTTATACTCAACACATGCAGGCATCCCTACAATCTAAATAGCGTTTAATTTGAAACAAGACTTTATGTTCTTCTCACTATGTTATAAAAAAATTGTGAAAGTGTTAATAACAAAATTAGTTTCAAATAAATAAACAATAACAAATTTTATTATTTTAATCAAATTTGTCAAATCAAGATATATATGTTCTGGGGAAAATAATATGGATTGTGTTGTATTTTATAATAAAAGATATTTACAAAGAGAAGGTTCTTCCTCGTGAAAATATGTAATTAAGCGGTGTTTCCACCTTTGCATCCAAAACAATTCTAAGAAAATGTTAAAAATTGAAAGTTAAGAATTTGATGATGAAAATCTACATCTTTTTTTGTAATTTTCATTATATATAATTATACATATGTATACTAAAAATATTATTTAATTACTACACGTTCGACCTCAGTTCAACCATGGTCAAACCTTTAAACCTCGAATCAATGTCTCGGTCGGTTTAATGACCAGTCCGGTTCTGAAAACATTGGTTATTATTGCTTCATCCCTTTCTGTTATAGATTGGACTAGATAAAGCTAAACAACATATAATTTCATTGTCAAAACAGTATATTGGATGGTGTCATGGTGGTTCGGCGGCGGTGGTTCAATGGTGGCTGAGTCTGGTTGGATGGATCTAGTGGGTTGGTTATTAGAAGATTCTGTGTTATGTTTGGGTTGAGTCTATTGTGGTGGTGGTGAAGATGTCGTGGTTGGAAGTAATTCCAGTATGAACAAAATGAAAATGCTTCACATTTAAGCGATTCATTTGAAAACTTAAAAACATTTAAATGTCAGCAAAATTCATATACTACCCTCGGCTGTTTAGTCTTCTAGCACGCAACACTTTTTTAAGTGGAACACATTTACCGTGGTATCTCAAGACACCAAGTAGCAGAGGCAATTAAGGAATTAGTTGATGGCGAGGAGATGGATTTCATGGATCATGAGGGGATTAGGGGGTTCAACAAATAAGAAGCAAGGGGAAATGATGGAAAGCTTAGATAAGCCATCCATATAGAGGTGGTCTTGGGTGTCGCAAATGGATTAGCAAGAGGGACTTTGTGCCTCTGGAAAGTAATTGGAACGAAAGAAATAAGTGGAACAAAAGTAATCAGATAGCAAGGTCAAGTAATCAGAAATAATTGTACCGTCATGTTTTATTTAGGAACAGGTGCTATCTTAGTTAAGGGAGAATGGTGGAGTCAAGGGTGTTATTATTGAGGTGCTCAAGATGAAGAAGATGAAGATATGACTTTTTTGGGTTTTTGGGGTGGTCTTGGAATTTCTGGGTTTATCCAATGAAGTCATGAAGCTTTCTAAGTTATAAATTTTGTGATTTTTTAATTATTTCTTAAGGAATATTCTGTTAATTTTTTTATGGAATTGAACGGAAAACCAAAATTACAAACAGTAAACGTGAGGAACAAAAACTGCTAATTTTTTTTGTTAAGGACCAAAATCACACATTCAGAAAAAGTCAGGGACTAAAAGTGCAATTAAGTCATATATAAGTTATTAGTTTTTATATATATGATTTACACGTATAAGTTATTTTATCACAAATTTAAATTTAAATACATTAATTTTGATTAGGATCATACAATCAATGTTACAATCCTTTTTATTTACAAACTTGCACCACAGAATTCTAGGTTAGCTGTTGATTTTACAACCCTAGGGTATTCACCGCCGATAGCAGTGACTAACCGTGAATGCTCGCACCTGACCACAAAATATGTTTTATTCACATGAGCAATAATCGCACCCTCAACATCATAGTTAAATAATGAAATGAGCAAACACCACGCTCATGGTTTCTATTGGTGTCTTGCCGTCAGTAAAAAATTTGATTTCGCATTCAAATACTAACATTAATATAAAATGTATTAAATTATATGAGGAACATCTAATTTATATAAAACAGCTGTGTTGCACTGCAAAGCACAGGTCCAACGTCCAAGAACTCTGGTATGGTTGACAGAGTAGCCAAAACATATAATAGAAAAATTAAATCATATACGTTAAACAAATGCCATGAATGAGATCAGGAATGGCTTAAAATAACCGAAAGTTGATTCTTGTAGAAAGCTAGCAGAACGAAGAAAAGGAGACGAGCTAGGGGTTTTAACCTTTCATGATTAACACTCTTGTTAATATAGACTTCTCAGGATTCAGTATTGATTACCCGACATTGAGGCACCGTTTTATGAAGCATAATTGTCCCTTTGAATGCCATCATCTGACAGCAGTTCTTTCTATAGTCGGTAAGCTGCAGCACAAGTCCATAAGTGATTTAGTTGATAAATAATAATGGAGCTATAAACTATCAGCCACAAACGTAAAACTTGAAATGCTAAAATAAAGTGGCAAAATGTTAACCTGCTCCTAACTAGTGATAGTTCAAGCTAAATACATACCTGGTCAGGTTTCATCTTGCTAAACCCAAATTTATCAGTCCATATGGATTCTGCTTCTTCAGCAGCTGGTAGCACAAGGTTTTTCACACTCAAGAAAGACAACAGTCTCTCGATACACGAGAACAGTGTTTGAAAGTAGCCCTGTTAGGGTTAACCAATATTAATATAAATAGTACCAAGACGTAGGCATAAGTGATCGTAACTTCAGAATAACCAAGTAATATCTAGCTTTCTTACTATTCAAATGACAAATCTTAATAACAGTAAAATATTAAAATTTTAGAGAACAAAAAACTTCAACAAGAGAAAATATTATGATGCAAGCAAGACAGACAGGCAACCAGAAATTTAGTTACAGATTGCAACTAAACATGTGCAGACTTTGAAGCTTATTAGATATGTTGTACAGATAACTTGCACCTTGCCCCAGCATGCCCACTTTAGATCCCCACAAAACAAAGAAAGGCATGAAATATTTTAAAAAGGAAATGAGATTGGGGGCAGGTGAGACACAACGGTACCCCAATAAATTTTATAAAGTCAGTACAGTCTTGCACCTTTCCACGGTTTTTATTTCTTGTTGCAATTAAAGGGAGTTCTGCAATATCGCTACCGAAAATTCGAAGCATGGCCGCAGATGCCACAGATGAACTTCAATGTCAAGGAAACAAAATGTGAACAATACTGCAAGAGAAATATGAAATAATAAAAGATAGATAAAGAAAACCACTTCTTACTTGACCATCAATAATGCACAATACATTCCTCCAAAATCCTGAGTCCGCAAATTCCTTCTGTATGTGAATGATAAGTTAGCTGAGACAAAGGGAAAAATGAAATTAAGGAGAAAAATGAGAAGCAAACTAATATTCTAATAGGAGTATCTTACCCATATACCATTGCTGGAATAAGGTCACGTCCAGTAGCAGGATCCACTATAGGATCAAAACATTCCTGAAACATGTAACGGAGTTTAATAGTTTCGAAAAGAGTCTCGCAAAGATAAATAGAAATGCATTACGACGTATACATACATAATATAAATATGCACATAGACACACTGGTCACATTATTACTCATGTGCAAAACATACACAAGAAATGCTCTGCGCAATGTAGTACCCAAGACAGACATTTTATGTACATGTATTATATATTGTGCAACAAGTGAAAAGGGCCATTACAACTGAGTTTATTAAAGTCATCAGAAACATTGGCAGGAAGGAAAGGATCATAAAATCCTTAATGGGTGAACTGTGAACATACATTTATGTTCGGCAAAACTTTTCAACATATTCCTAAATATGAAGTTAAATGTAATTTTCTACAATGGCTGTTAAACAACATGCTACAACCACACATTGACATAAAATGAATACGAATCAATTCAAAAATAAAGAACAACACCGTTACACCAATAATAACAAAAACTGTAATGCAGCTCTAGTATATGTTGGGGAACAACCAAGGATTATCATCTTCAATGACCCAAGGGAAAGAAGAAGATTTCATGATGATGACAGTGATAGAGCAATTCATAAGAACAGGCACAACTCACATGAAACATGGAAACAGCCTCCAAAAGCAATGGCCTAGTTTCAGGAGAACCAACTCTGCCATTAAGAAGTCTCCATCTTACATCAATCTCAATGAGGGGTTCTAAACATCTTTCCTCTTGCTTTTTCTTTATGACGTCCAAAAGAGATTCAGGTAGTTTCTCAGCGACAAGGAGGTTCTCCAAAATAGAATGTATTCTTGTGCAATCATTGCAACAAAGCCAATTTCCTTCTGGCAATTCCTGTTGGTTCCATACATATGTCCAATGGACAAAGGAGAGCTCAGTGTCTAAATTAATGTATATCCACATATAAAGACATAGCAACACAGTGAATACCTTCAAATATGCTATCTTATGATCCCTCAAACAGCCGACATGATATTCCTTTTCACACTACAACAAACAAAGGAGGCCAGCAGAGGGTGTTTAAGAAAACAGCATTAAGTTAGTTTGGTTCCGTAGAACCAAATCAATTCTTAGAGATAGATACTTATATCATTCAAGAATCTAGCACATCTTGTTGATCATACCCTTCAAACAAGGAAGCTTGACTCTATGTTACTGGGGTCTTACATGCATTGTCAAAATAGAAAATGGACTAGAATGGATACCTGATCGCATATTATTATAGTGCGTGGACCAAATCCTGATCTGCTGAAGTCAGAACCCCTAGATGCACAAAATTTTCTCTTTACAATATAAAGGTGGAAAATAGTGAATCTATTACATTGGTCTATGATTAAGCATGAAACTGAACTAAGAAAACAGCAAGTCAGTAATACTTGCTGATTTTGAAGAAGTACAATGTCAGATGAGAGCCAAGCCCATACATTGGCTTCCAAGTTCTTATCGATACAATGTAATTATCACCTGCATAAAGCACATCCACCAATCTCAGAGTCGATATTTTTCACTATGCGAATGCATCTCTTGGAAATCTGTTCAATAGAATCAACTCCTTCCGTCCTTCCAGCTGCCACATCATCATCAGATTGTGTCACATATCTTTTTCGAAGGAAAATGTGTTGACAAATTTGATAATACCACACACCACGTGGAAAATATTATACACAAGCACGTTCTATGCGCTTCCAAACATAGGAACATATAAGTTCATTTAAAAGATGAATATGCTGTGATTTATCTAACAAGGCAAAACTGCTGCTTCCAGTTCCGTAAAATCATGAAACAAAATTTTATGCAGAGGACATAAGTGCCATTATATATGAAATTGAAGATTAATACCTTTAGACAGTAATGCCCTAGTATTATAGAGGTTCATATTCAAACTGCCTAAAGGATGGCCAAAGTACAAAACTCTACTGGATAAATAATTCCATCAATCAATCAATTATATTAGAAAATTCAGATTTTTGTAACTTGTAAGCATGTAGATAAAAAAACCTAATAGACATAACTATTAATAAGGCATTTAACAGAAGAGGTCAAAAAGATGTTAGAGAAGCCAAAGAATAGATAAAAAAGGATTTTTCTCAAGTTCCTTGTTCAGTTTTCTTAATTTGAAATACATTTGATTTTATCCCACTAAAATTCTGAGTGATACTCAATTGTGTATTTTATGGATAAGCTCACTTTTAAAGGAGCAAGTTCCTATGTTAGCATCATAGGAAAAACAGTTGTTTAGAGTTGTTGCATCTCAAATATCTTTAGTTCAATATAGGTGATATAGAACTTCTTGCCACAACAGCAGAGGACAAATAATTAGGGGGAGAAAAGGATGCTCCCACACACATTATACACTAGAAACTAGATACTTTGTCCACTGAATCTTTTTGATTTAAATCTGACCTTTATGAAATGCCCTTGGGCATCCATCACAGGGCAACAGATTTCCACCATCCCAACAAACAATGCATGAATCATCATTATACTTTGCATTGTATTTGCGATCTTTAGAGAGAAGAATTGCCAAGTCATGAAGAGACACCCCATCCAACGTGTAGATGTATGTATAACTGCCAAAAACATTTCACTGCCATGAAAATCCACAAGTACAAGCAACAAACAGTTCAAAAAAGCTTCTGAATATTCTTCCCACGCAACCATGATACCCCCTCCACCAAACAGGAGCGAACGGAAGAAAAAGAAAACTCACGGTTTCTTGCGAGAAGCCCACCCTGCATGGACCTCAAACTGTGAAGGGCTGATCTGCACAACATTTAAATATTGAAAGCATCAACTACACAACTTATGAATTCCTGAGGTGTGCCCACAAACATAGAAGAGAAAAGATGAATACCACAGTGCTGCAGCAATGACAAAGAATCCCAGAGCGTCTTTTGATACCCTCGAGAAATTTCTGTTAATCAAAATGCAACTGTCAACAGAGTAATAGACATACAATAACTTCTACATGAATCACACACACAAAAAACACCTGTCCACGTGCATAATAAGCTACTTCAGCTCCATCAGGTAATCCATCTTCTTCAAAAATTAATTTATGCATTCTCTGATACCTTGAGAATATATTGGGTGAACAAATAATCACGATCACTATAAAGAAAAGAAATAGAAAGACTACGGCAAGACAGATATACACACAAATAAAAGTATACACAAATGAAAAGAGAGAAGGAAACTTACTTTTTAGCTATCTTCCATTCACTCTTATTTTGTGTAGGTAAGCTCTTCAGATTCGAAGTAGCTGGAGCAATCTTCAATTTAACTGACAGTTCTGATGACCTAGTAATAACAACTGATTAAGTAAAGAGGGGAACAGTGACTGGGTGGTAAAACTAAACGTATATTATCCTAATTATATCAAGGATGCTATATAAATAAATCCAGTAACAAACTTCATTTCCACGCTGCACAACCTTTTCTTTCGGAATAGAATAGGCACAGAAGCACCATTGGAAGAATTTGATCTGCTAACCCGTTTGGATGACCTTATCAACAGGTTGATAGCATGTAAGTAAAAAGAATATATAAACAGCAACAAGAAAGCAGATGAAATATAAAAATGAGAGAATTCTTTGATAAAATTCATCTAGTTTGAAACCATGTAACCGCAAATTATTGGTTAGCACAAAACTAATTAAATTAGGTTCACATACAGGATATATGAAAGAGATGTAATAAATACCAACTTTGTTCTTTTCTTCCAGTTTCTTTTAGTTAGTGAAGAGATACATAGTTCAGAAGAACAGGATGGACTGGAGAACAGCATGGGTCGAGGGAACCTGAAATATTGTAACAATATGATGAAGGAAAAGACAGTCAAAGAGGGGAAAAGGGCTCAAGAACTCTTCATTGCAACTTACACATGATTTCAACATTTTGAACTTATTTTACTTACATTTAAACTAGAATGATGACATATGTGGATAAGTTTGGTTTTGTTCATGAAGTTATGTTATTGCCTACTTAAGATTAAGATATTATTTGTCACAGTTATAATTGAAGGAACACGTTATATTATCATCAATTTAACAGTTATTGATAAACATCTGAATATCAGTATATCAACCACACAACTTGGTAGTCAAAGCAGTGACTAAAATATGAGTATACTTGCTGAGAAATCCCAATCACTATCCATTATTTCAGAACAACGAAATTATAATATCTATTTAAACAATCTAGAAAATGAATAAGGTTTTTCTAGTTATAGGAAGAAATTATTATATGAAAATTTCCCTAGTATCAATGTCGTTCATTTGATTCGTAACTAGTAAAAATAAGCAAAAGAACAGTTTTGTAAAACCGAATCCATTTAAGGAAAGGACGAATAAGAAACTGCCTTTTTATATTTACCAAGAGAATTCACTTCATTTTTTCTTTTCTTTTTTTGATAATTCATTTTTCTTTATTTCCCTGCAATGCTTACATTTTCCATTTCTGTCTATAATCTACCTCTAAATACTCAATTTGAGTTATCTTTCTCGATCCTCATGAAACCACCTCATACTCTCATCGTGAAATCACATTTCACTTTTATGTTATGACATGTATTTAGAGCTTCAATAATAAATTAAATTAAATTGATCAATTTCTCTATAATTAACTCTAATCAATCAAACAAAAATTTTACTTTCTTTAATTTCTTCAATCAATACTTTAATTTTTTAATTAAAAATCATGTATAATGAGATATTTGAAAATAATAATTAAAAATATTAAATATTTTAAGAATCAGTATCTTTATATTTAAATTTTTTCTTCAATTTTTAAAAAATTCATTAATAAGACTATTTTTTAGGTTAAGTTTTTTGCAACTTCTGGAAATAATGGTGTATTGTACTACATACTTGCTAGCGACTATCACATAGCAACTGTGTCAGTTAGCAAATGTAAAACAAAGTTGAATAAACCACCAACTTCAGTCCTTCAAAACACAATTGTTCTAAGAAGTCCCAGATTAATACTGACTCTACTTCGTAAGAGAAAATAAGCATAGGGCATGATTTTTCAAAATCTCAACAAAGAAAGCTAGTTAGCTATTAAACCGGAAGCTAGTTAGCTATTAAACCCAGCGGGCAAAAGAAATAATTACCTGACTCTTTTACCAACTGCATGAATAGATTTGTCTTCAGATTTCCTCGCTTCCACGCAAGAATGGCAAATAGGCCCTACTCTTTTCACAGTTGAAGAAGGGAAACATCCTATGGTAATAATAATGCTACTAAGAAGCATCCAAAACAATCAACAAAGAAAAAATAAAATAAATGCTCTGTAATCTTCAGTTTAGCTTTTAAGTTGTACCACAAAAACTATGATCAGCATGACAAACCCAACAATAAAAGCAATCAACATCCTATGGTAATAATAATGATACAAGGGGGGGGGGGGGGGGGAAGCTCTGTAATCTTCTGTTTACTTTTTTAGTTGTGGCAGAAAAACAATGGTCAGCGTGACAAACCGAACAACAAAATTACAAAAACTCTAGTAACAAAAGCAAAGCTCGTACCTCTGCAACTTCTGCAAGTAAAATATTTTTCTTCAGGCGGCGAACCAACAAAATTTTGAATGGTCACCTCCAAAGCATGTGCTGGAGCTGTTCTGCATACTCCTAATAGTTCAAGCAGGCTCTTCCCATTTTCAAAGCAAATATACTGCGATGCTCTCTTATATGTGTTGCAAGCATGAATCTCGAACTGGGAAGGTGGAATAACCTACATAGGCAGAAGAATCAAATCAAAACAAATGAAAGAGCAGTTTCAACCCAAAGAAACCACTGGGAAGTGGGTACCCAAGACTGACCCAAAGACAGAATGAATTTTATTTTTTGGTCAAAAGACATAATGGTTATGATTACTCACACTGCGTCCATTGCACAGACAGCACGAGCACAATATACCCCCATGGATAATTACACCCTGCAATCCTGATGTTGAATCCTAAAATCACAACGCGCCAATATTAAACTCAGAGAGCAGAGTAATTATTTACAAAAGCAACACTTTAAAATAATAATTTGAAATAACGTCATATTGAGTCAAGCATGTGTATATAGAAAGGCTACTGATGATAAAGAGTTTAATTTAGAAGCAGTGTGAGTCTTAAATCTCTTATAATATCATTCAATAATACGGGATCATGGTATCATTCCATTACGTGACTGCAACTCATTAAAAAAAGTTATAAAATCAATCCACCATTGTCTCATTCCTCCATGCTCACATTTTTTCCAAATCACAGAAAAAAGATCCAGTATCCAAATTAAAATTTTCAAATCCAGAAAATAAATACATAAACCCAGGAAACCAAATTATAAAACGCAGATTTTGTTTGTGTTCTCAGATTTCCCATTTTGGCGAAAAGGAGAAATTGGTCACCAGATTTTCATTTTTTTTCATACAGTACATCTTTTGTTGATTAGCTGAAATAGGAAGTAAGAAAACACTTGACATATATGAGGAGATGAAGCTAGCTAGCTCACTGGTTTTCAAATCAAGTCTAAGGGAATTCCTACTCAAAAAAAAGAGTGTGTAGTTTGGTTTTCTGGGTTTATGTATTTATCTTCTGAATTTGAAATTTTTAATTTAGAACTGGATTTTTTTTTATTTGGAAAAGAATGAGAGCATGAAGGAATGAGACAATGGTGGATTAATTTTAGAGAAGAAGAAATTGGGGATTAGGGTTCTTAGTTTTTTTTTTTTTTGGAAAAGAGGTTCATTATTTAATTTAAACTAATTGATGGATTCAATGTATAAATAAATTATTTAATAAAATCAAATTGACGAAAATATAAAATAAAAAGAATAATAAAATGAGTTGGATTTTATAAACACACATGTAACATGACTTGTAACATAACTTGGAATTTATAAAGCCACTTGGAACACCTAGACTTGGGTTATTTAACCCAACTTTCATCTAGGGTCACTTAGACAACCCCACATCAAATATTAATCATTTTACTAGTCAAAACATACCTTACTATTTATAATGTTTTTTTATAGAAATTTTCATCATTATTTCCTTATATATTCATTAATCTTTGTGTAGTGAATATTATTGTTGATAAAAGTTCTTTACATTATTATCTAATATAATCATATTTTCTAATATAATCATATTTCAGCAAGTTACTTCCTCATTTCTGAAGACCTCTATTTGGTTACTTATTTTTATAAATAGTTTCATATGAATATATGTTCTACAACTCTATTACACGTTGTTTAATATAGAATACTAAGTGGGAAGAGTTCTCGGGTTCAATTCACTCCCACACACCTGGGGAGGAGGGATGAAGAGATTTAACTGTAACTACGTCCCAAATCCGGAATAGTCGGCATCCGAAGGTAGACCAATACCCCAAAAAGAATATATAGAATAATAAGTTGAGACTATTTCACACTTCACACTTCACACAACAATCAACCCAAATGAGGCTGGAGTAAAACCAAATATTCAAAATCTTATACACACTTGTCCTACTAGTAGCATGTAATGTTATTTTTGTTACTAAAAGTTAACCACATAAGCTTCTTCCTAGAATCAATTGTGAAAGGATCTAGGAAAATGCAATAAATAATCTCAATATGGCTCAAGGCGTCAAGCATAGTCGAGTATGAAAGAAAATTAAGACAAGAAATCGTTCAGGCACGTAGCACAACCAATTACATAAATAAAAAAAAAAAATTGCCTTGTTAATGTGAGAAAACGAACCTTCTTGCAACCCACGTAAACAACCGGAACCCCATCGAGCAAGCCAGTGTCGAAGAGCTCCTTGACGGTCTCGGGCTTCTTGTTCCACATCGTCACTTCCAGCTCTCTCTTCTCATTCGCAGCAGCAGCAGCAGCTTCTGACTCGGCCTCGGCCTCGGCCTTCTTAAACGTGGATCGCCGATGCCGCTTAATCCTCCCGAAAACTAAATCGTTGAGCACCGCCTCGCGGGAGCCACCTTCCTCCGCTCTAAACCCTACATTGTCTCGAACCTCGCATGTTCTGAGCCTCTCATCACTTGCTTCCTCATTCTCGGAACGGACGCTCCTCTTAATTCGTCGTGTGTAAACGACGTAGCCGTTCACCAGCTCCCCTCTCCGCACCTGGCGGCTGTGGTTTTCGGAGTGATGCGACGGCGCCGCCGTTTCGGGTTCTCGATTGACAACGTCCATGGACGGCAGGGGTTGCTTAATCAGCAAAGGGTTGGGAGGGAGTGAGTGGTTGGGAAGTGAATTGAGGAAGGGAACATAGGAATTGGAGATGGCGGAGAGGGTTTTGGTGAGGGTTTCAGAGATTTGGAGATTTCGATTGAAGAAGAGGAATGGGGGAGGAGGGAGTGAAAGACGAGGGGTCCACGAGTTTGACTCAGTGAGTCACTGGTAACTGACCAGCTCAGAAATCGAGGAGGGGATGAGGCTGAACGCATGGGAGGATGACGTGCTTCAATTTCGGAGTATGTAATAACAATAAAAATATTTTTTAACTTATAAATATAATTAAAAAAATTATTTATTATTGCTTTCGTGCTTTAAAAGTATTTTTTTACTTGATAGGTGAGCCACTGTTCGAGATGAGGCGGCAGTACTTTTCCAACAAATAACTTTTTGGGAATTCATCTTGTACCATCATTCTTACTGGATACTTTAAAAGTACAGGTTCGGTCAGTTGTACATCACTCAGTCACTTACGTTTGACTCATTCCCGTCGCACTGCGTTGCATTCGCTTGGACTTATGACTGTGAAGTTTGAGAATTAACGCTATCAGACATGTTGTGAAGTGGACAAAAGACCCTTAATTCTGGCATGTCTTCCTCTATATATAGGCTGCAATCTTCAACTGCTGGGTAACGGACAGCTTTCCTGCGCTTGACACGCGTCCCACGTTTGCTGGCATGCTTTCTGCATGTTCACTTTGAGTAAGTGCTTGTAACCTTCGTCGAAATGCCTTCCTGTGCCTGCTGAAGGTTGAGTCAAAAGCAAGTTCAGCACTTGTTCATTTTAGAGTCTTGTCTCCAACATAGATTTGACTTCAACTCAACAAGCCATTTTGGTCGAAGTATTAGAAACCGTTTTATCAGCCTTCATTGCATATCTTATCTTTTGGTCAAAACCATCTTGCCATGCAATCTTCGACCAAGTTAAGACTTAGCAAAAAATCCCAGGTTAACAGTTGCGAACAGTCCTGACTTTATTCCTCAATTTTGTAGACACCCACTTAGCACTTGCAGTCTTGTTCTAGAAAACTCTACCACAAGTATGTGGTACATTCAAAGTCTTGATTCTGTAGGTGTCCTTCCCTCCCACTTTATTGCACAAAATTAGAAAATTAAAGTTTTCTCCTCTGCATCCAATTTTGCATCTCTTGGTATCATTTTTTATGAATTTGATTTCCCTCTCGTTGATGACTGAGTGCTCAACAATAGCCTCTCTGAACTGCTTAATTGATGTGAATTCCATGCCCTTGGTGAACTTGAATTCCTTGCACATATCTTCTGGGAAGTACCTCTGGAAACGTCTCTTTCAATAACCCTCTACATCACCCTCACTTGCCACACTGTCCAGGTCCTCACTGACATAACCCTCAGCCATGCCATTGTCATCATCCTCATTCACCTTGCTAATATCATCTCTTTCCAGATTTTCCCCATTTGCTAGACCACTTTTCATCTATATGATTTGATCATTTAGTAATGCTTTAGCCTCCGCAGCGTGTTGAGCTTCAAATCCATCATCAACACCTAAGCCTCTTTCCTCCTCATTGTCACCAAACTAAACATCAGAATGTGCAGAAATCTCAGAGTCATTATTATGATCAACTTTTTGGTTCTGTGTAGCATCGACATGTGTGGCATCAACATGTTTAGCATCAACTTCTTCAGTTTGTGTAGCATCAACATGTTCTTCAACAGGTTCTTCATGGGGTTGTGTATCATCAACACCTTGCATCCATGGAGCTGTAGGTGTGTTCTCAATAGGTTCCTCATCAACAATAGAAATTATCACCACAGGTATTGGACCCTTATTTTGAGATGGTTTGACCATTTCCTGAACCGTCAAGATCTCCTCACTCTTTTGATAAATAAAGAAATGACACAAAAACGGGGGGTTGAATTGTGTCCGTATTGAAACTTAATTTTCAAAAACAATTATTAGCTCACAAAAGCTTTTCGTGAACTATGGCAACGGAATAATTAATCACAATTTAAACGGTGCAGCCAGTAAGTGTGCAAACGATACAAGCAGTTAAATGATTGGACGATGCAAATAATAAATGATTGGACAATGCGAGCAATAAGCGATTGGACGATGCAAGCAATAAACGGTTGGACGATGCGAAAAATAAATATGTAAACGATGCAGACAATAAAAATAGCACACAAGAAATTTATTCTGGTTCACCCAAAATCAGTTTGGCTACGTCTAGTCCTTGGCTTCACCAATATTTTCCACTACTCAACCCTGAACAGTACAAGTATTAAACAGGATTCTCCCAAGTATTCAACAGGACTTCTCCTAGTATTTGATAGGACTTCTCTCAAATATTCAACAGGACTTCTCCCAAGTATTCAACAGGGCTTCTCCTTGTATTAGACAAGACTTCTCCCAAGTATTATACAAGACTTCTCCTAATTCTTTTACAAGAATTTACACTTCTACAAAGTCTATTCAGAAAGAGTGAGGTAGAAAGTTTAAGCACAGATAACTCTAAGTATAGAGGATATGACTCTTTGGTTATATACTTGAGTTTAGGTGAAACAGAGATGATTGGACGATAGGTTCTCTGTTTGGGTGTTGATAGCCAAATCCGCAAGTGTGCGGTTGATTATCGCGTAATATAAAAGATATCGAACCCACAGGGATAGGTGTCCAATTATTAATTTTTTTAGAACTTAAGTAGAAAATATAAAGATTGATGTTGGTTTGTTTAGAGCAAAGAACATGAAATAGCATAAATATAAATAAAGAGAAGATGATGATGAGAATTAAGCATTTGGGTTGAATTACATAACTTATAAAATATGCTAGCAAACCTCTACCTTATTTTTGAATTTTAGAACAAATATTCATGATGCTATAGCCTATGGTTTCTACAAGTTAATTCCTTACACATTGTAGAACATTCTTCCTAATTACTATACTCAATTCCTTGCAATTTAGTTAATTAAAAGAAGAAGATGAAGATGGAGTTCAGGCCAACATAAAGCTAAGTCTATCCTAATTCCTTAGTGATATATCTTTTAGCCTTCTTTTAAGTCCTATTTCCCTTACTAATTACCAATTTCCATTGACATAAGAAGTAAGTATAATTTCTTGTGTGCACCAAGATAAGTGAAGAACAAGGAAATAAAACATGAACTTGTAATATTATTCAGAAGAGTAGAAGAGAATAAAAAGGTGTGTTTTGTTGATGGTTTGATTATGATAGAACAAGATATAGCAATAAAATGATAAGAGATAAAGATGATGAAGAATAAGCTCTTGGGTTGAATTACATAGTCTATAAAATATGCTAGCAAGTTCCTACTTAATTTCTGAATTTTAAGTCCAAGTTCATGATGCTATAGCCTAGAATTTCTACAAGTTAATTGCCTTAAAAAATGTAGAACTTTCTTCCTAATTACTAAATCCAAGACCTTGTAATTTAGTTAACCAGAAAAGAAGATGAAGATTGAATTCGGGCCAACATAAAGCTACGTCTATCCTAATGTCCTTTAGAGATATATACTTATAGCCTTTTTTAGATCCTATTTCCCTTACTACTTACCAAATGGCCTTATGATATAAGTAGAAAGCAAAAACACTTGTGATCATCAAGATAAAATTAAGAACAAGGAAATAAAACAAGAACTGGAAATATTATTCAGAAAGGTAGAAACAAACTAAAACATAAATTATAAACTACTACAACCCAAAAAACTTAAAAAGAATTAGCCAAGCATGGCTAAAAGAAGCATCGAATTACCCTGGATAGGAGCTCAAGTTTGGCTTCCCACAATTTCTAGGAACAATGATCTTTAAGGAGGAAAGAAGAATACTTGTTGTATTCTGAATAGGTGTGTTACAAGTGCAAATTGCCTCCCTATTTATAGCAAAAATCTGACCTCCAGCGCTTGAGCGCTGGCATTCCCAACGCTTGGGTGTTGGGATGCATTAAAATCCCACGTTCAGACATAGGCCCAGCGCTTGAGCGCTGGCTTCCAACGCTTGAGCGCTGGGTGCAAACTCTGACTCACATCCTAGTCAAAGTTCCAGCGCTTGAGCGTTGAGACTTCCAACGCTTGAGCGCTGGCTGGAACTCTGGCAGCTCTTCTTGGATTCATTTCTTCTTCAATGGTGGAATTGATTGGCTTAATTAGGCTCCATTCAGCCTCTATTAAGTTCTGAAACTCTTTTCTACCACCATTAATCTTTCCAACCTTATTTTACATGTGCTCAAATCAAAGAGTGTTGCTTCACATTCTTGATTTCCACTTTAAGTCATCTATTTGTTAGAATTTCAATTCTGGCCCTTTGACTCCTTCAAACTTCACTTTTCATCCTCCGCTCTTGAACCTTTCCACTTTGATCCTTTATTTCCTGAAACTTTACAATTCGGTCCCTAGACAAAAATGATAACTATACCAGTTTTCCTAAAAATATAAAATAAAGCTAACAAAAACAAATAAAAGTTAATCTATATGCAAAATGCAAAATAAATATAAAATCTACATAAAAAGAATAAAAATCCTATATGAGACTAAAAAATAATAAAATAAAAAGACTAAAAACACCCTAAAAATATCATATAATATTCTGTCATCAGGGGGTCGCTAACTTCTCCAAGGACCATGAGCCGTCACCCCCAAAGAACCTGCAAATTAGAATAAAAAATATGGACATAATCAACCAAGGTACAAAGAGGACCAAGGCCTGACCAATTAGTGAACCAAAAAGAAGAATTTCCGACCCTTATCTGTCAACAAAACCCTCTGAGAGCACACCCTAGGCCTTCACTAAACTTCTCCAAATATACGAACTATTAGGGATTCTAGTGAACATATCTCCCCCATTGAAAACCATATATTTAGCTCGAATAATATCAGCCCAAAAAGGACAACGATTTCCACATCAAGGCTACTTTAATTTGGGCTCTTTTGTCTATTTCATACACACATATACACAATCACAGACAATCCCAAGTGACTCCAGATTTATCACATGCACATTCTGATTTCTGTCTATATCTAAAATCCTATGTGATTCTTTACTGAGAGCTTAGTTTATATATTTTCTGATACAAAAACGTACACCAAATAAGAATCAGCCATTACCGTGACTGCATAATTAGCAGTAAGCTTCTTGAAACACAGCCATGCTACTCACATGGAAATTAAACTGTCAGAAATAGACAGATAAATATTAGAATTTAAAATTGGTGAGCAAGCCCCATGTTATTCTATAATTTGGACGTAACTGCAACGACACTGAGAATAATTGGGACGTGCTTTTCCCTTGTGATTGACCAATGACTAACGAATACAATTTGCTTTTGTATCAGTACTAGCCAATAGCTAGCTTAGAAACGTGTGAATTGAATATCATCACCTATAGCATGTCTCCTTCTAGCAAACACATGACTAAATTAACTTGAGGATAATTTTTGAACATAAATTGAAGAGGAAAAAGAAAGAAAAGAAAAGGACCTTCGTCGATCTCAACCAATAAGAATAGCATGGGAGAGAAAGTTAGAAACATGAAGCACCAATTTTCCGCAAAAGTTGCAGAACACGTTTACCACACGAGATAGTGGAGAGCTTCTTTAATTAATTAGTTTGCTTCATGTGATATGTCAATTGCAGTAGATTTTTTTAGCCCGGAGTATCCACCGTAGCAGTGATTAATTCGCTCGTGAGGGTACTATTCCCTTGTCGATCATATTTGCACTAAGCATTAAACAACCGGTCACGAATTGCGCTAGAGATCAGAGTAAATGAATAATGGTGTAAGATGCCAAAGCACTAGATATATCAAGGACAACAGCAATAACTATGGCCTGAGGCCTATAAAAACGTACATTTATTGTAAAGCTACTATAGTCCATAGCAGGCAACATCATACAGAGTTACAGATAGACATAGCTTGAAGTTGAAATCACATCACAAACAAGGACTAGAAGAAAATAAAAAGAGAGTACAGTACATAATAGAGATGTTGCCAATACGATTGGAAAATGCCAAAGGATCGAAGTTGCCCTTTCCAAGAGAAATCGCCTTCAAGAAATTGGAGGTCCATTCCCAGCAATCTTAGCCTTGAAAGAAAAGGAGCATAGAAACACAAATACCATTATACACACCATCCAAATCTCCAACACCCCCACTGCTCCCAAGTTGTGCCATGGAGGGGCAGTGGGGTGGGTGAGAAAAGCTTTAGTAAAAGCATTGTTACATGTTTGGGATGGGGTGAAATTCAGAGAGGGTTCAAAATTGTAGGTTGGATTGCCTTGTTATAGGATTTGCTTCTTGGTCATGATGGCAATGGAAGAGTGAGAGGACTTAAGTAGCATGTGTGGTGCTGGAGGGTGACTTTTTGGTTAAAGGGAACATAAATTAAAGTGATAAAGGGTGAAAAGGAGGTTCCTAATTTAGCATCTTCCATGGGATATGCCCTTGCTAATGCTGCATCTATTGTTCCACATAGGACAAACACCTTTGCCATTCTTGCTTCACGTGGCTTCTCTTTTTTGCTAAACTTGGGGTCTTATTATAGTCTTTGATCAAACTCGCCATCCAACGGTTGTTTGAAAGCAGAACGATTCCTCACTGCTCATTCAATTTGCCAAGTGGAAGCAAATAGGAAGCAGAAATCTAACCTTGAGGACTTCTGACCTTCGCGTGATGGTTGTAGGCTGAAACCTCTGGATGTAAAGGTGATGTCCACCACGAAGCATGGTGAGCAACGATGGGTATATCTGCAAATGATACTCCGCTTAAGCCGGCTTCTAAATCGGAGAAAGAATTTCAAAGTTTAAGAAGAACTAAAAGTCTACATAATGAGTATTAATGTTTAAGTAAATGAACAACTAAATCTGTATTTATAGGCACGACGTCCGTCATATTTGTGACTTCAGGTCTTTAGGAAGTCTAGTTGAAGGACTTTTGAGATGATAATTATTTTTAGATAACCTTGTAGTATTTCATTAAATATATCGGAACGATCTACTCGGCTAGTTGTTTATCGTGATTTTTGGTAAACCATAAAAAAATTCAAATGTTTATGAAGAGGTTGGATTTTATCCCCTTTGAGTCCTTTAGTGAAAACGTTTAAGTGTCGTTTCCGGATTTTGATGAAGAACGGAAGAATGTTCTTCAAAGTTGAAGAGAGGAGATGAAGTAGAATAGAAAAGACGAAGAAGAAAGGGAAAGTAAAACTGAATTCAAAAGAGAAAAGAAATAAAAAAGAAAAGACAAGTCAAATGGCAAAAGAAATTGCATTGAAATTAAAGGTGAAAAACACAACAATCGTGCTCGTGACCTCCGTATTGTCGCAACCCAAATGTGTTAGCTTTCGGAGTTTGTAGAGCGTAAGTGTGCGAATCTGATTATTTCCTAGTTACAACCTACTATTTATAATCCTACGGTTGAAATTCAAATAGAAAATAACTCCCTAATCTAGAGCCAAACACTTGACATAGTTACAAACTAACTTTGCCACCTAATAGACACATGTCTATTTTAAAATAAACTAACTAACTTCTTTTGACAACTCCTTGCACCACTTCATTTTTGCTTGCATGCTGTTAAGTCTTCAAATATTACTCGACTCCTTTTCTTTCTCTTGGGTCGAAGGAATAATGGAAAAAGCTGTCCAAGTATTGGTCGAAAGGATAATTATGATTGAAATGAAAACTTGGGATGCAACTAATATTGTATCAACGTTGAAATACAATATCAAAGTGCAGCAACCAATTTTGTTTCTCTTTCCTTTAAGCCATAAAACCATATTAGTCAAATAAATATATATAAGTTATATCATATAAAAAAGATGTTTTTATATGAGAAAGTAATAATAAATCATGATCGTTAGATCTAATCATGAATTGTTAAAATTAAAACATGAAGTCATATACCTTTTTAAAAAGTCACGTGATATTTTTAAGTAGTCATGTGACTACTAAGTTGTTTTAATCTTGACCGTTCATGATTAAATCTAACGATCATGATTTATTCTCTTTTTCTCATATAAAAATGTCTTTCTCATATGATACCTCTCAAATAAATAAATAAATAAATATATATATATATATATATATATATATATATATATATATATATAAATATATAACCATACTGGCCGAAGATGTTGATATAGGCCAAGGTTACCAATCATATTCTTAGTCTGTTGCCTTGGCCAATTTGTCATATAACTTTGACTAAGAAAGCTTCCAATAAACTTGACCTAACAGGGTCTAGAATTCGACCAAGTCTTTGGTCTCTTAGTATTTCGACCAAGATAAAATTCTGGTATTAATATTAGTGCTGGGACATTCCTTAGCTTAGTCATCTCGACCATCTTCTTTTTCAGTACTTAGTTGCAAGACCTTTAAACTGGATGAGATTCTATTGGACATTGAAACCAATTTAGGTCGGTTGGAACAATAGTACGGCTCTTAAGATCCAAACTCTCAACCTAAGAATATAAATAACCACTTTTTACCGGTGCAACCGGTTAAGTTCAAACGTTCTAAAGAAGTTTATTAGACTTTGAATGATAACAATTCTGTTATTAATTATGATAAATAAAAATTTCCTAAACTTTGTGAATGATCTTTTTCAGGAAATCACTTCTATCGTCTGCCAAGAGAAAAAATTCCATCGTCTGCCAAGGCTATAATCAAGTGAAGTATCTCTATCTTCTGGCAAGACTATTAGCAAATGAGGCAACCTATCATCCACCAAGCCGTATTGTTCAGCGATAAGGAGAAAAACAACTTATCGTCTGTGAAGTCGCATTGTCGAGCGACAAAAAGAAGCTGCATCGTCTGAAGCATTAATGTCCATAGACAATAAGTAACGTTCAAAGATTCTTTGAAGAATGTCGTCTGCACACATTGAATTGCATCGTCCAACCAAAGAAGCAGAGCTCATTAAATAATTAACGAAATTCATTTATGAGCTGTTCAAAGTTGGCATGGCCAACCCCCGAGGAACAACATTGCAACCCTTGCTGAGGTGTCAGCGCGTCAACGACTATTCTCCAAAGGCTAGGTACAATGTTTGAGAATAAACAAATGGGTTTTATTCTCTCTCTCTGCCGAAGCAATTAATGTCTGTTTTCTCAGTCATTCTCAGCATTAAATGCTTGCTCGTTTATCGAGCAACAACATTAAATGCATATCTCCTTCAAACACATTAAAGCTTCCGGAAATCCCTCTACGTCTACATCAAGTTGAATCAAAAGGGATATTTTCAAAGATTCAGCCTACAACAAGCAATTTGCTCTATCGGACCATCTATTTCAAGCTATCAACGGTCAAGAGAATTAAATGAAGAGATCTGTTAGTCACATTGGAGATATTCTGAAGAAATCACGTGACCAACTCTTAGCATTGTTCAAACCACTGCCCGAACAGAACTATTTTCAAGTAGAGCTATAAAAGAAAGACTTGAAGAAATCAGAAGTAACGAACAACGCTCAATCTTCGAACTTGCAATTTCAATATGCTTTCTTCTCTATTTCTTATTTTTCCTAAGAGTCAAATCCTTCAGAAGAAGAAACCTTCCTTCGTGTGAAAAGCTCTTAAGTGTCAAACACTCTCAAATCTTCACACCCAAAACAAAGACCCTATGATCTATCCTTCTCTATTTTAGTTCAAACTTAAGTACAAACCCAAGAGTCACATTTTCTGTACTTAGAGTTTCAAGTTCTTCATATTTCTACATAACTCTTTCTGAAGAGAGTCTGTAGAAGAGAAAAATTCTTTTTAAAGAATCAGGAGAAGTCCTGTACAATACTTGTAAGGAGAAGTTATGAAGAATACTAGGAGAAGTCTTGCATAATACTTGTACTGTTCAGGTTGAATAGTGGAAAATCTTGGTGAAGCAAAGACTGGACGTAGCCCTATCGTTTAAGGGGATGAACCAAGATAAACTCTTTGTGTGCTTTTATTTTCACGCTCTGTTATTTATTCCGCTGCTCAAAGCTTTCGAAAAGATTTCTAAAACTTATATTTGTTTTGAAAAACAAGATTTTAATATAACAAAATTCAAACCCCCCATTGTGTTATTTCGTTATTATCAATTGGTATCAGAGCTTAACGGCTCTGAGAATCTAACACTTTCACGAGTGCAGAGTTAAAGGTCAAAATGTCATCTAGTATAAAAAACATCTTTTTCTTTTACCCTTCGCCTTCACCTTATTTTTTTTTCTTTTTTTCTATCATACCAAACAACCTTTAAAATATTTTTTCTCATTTATTTCTCTCTACTCATCTTCTCACTTTTTTTATTACTCTCTTCTTTTTTTCTCCCATCTTCCAAACAAGACATTAGACATTAGAGTTTGAGATGGAAAGACGCGGCTAAAGGGGCAGCTTGAAAGGAACATATCAATGAGTTTTGATTCATTCACATTCTAGTTTCTCTTCAATTTAACTTTCACTCATTTTGTATTTTTATTTCTGCCATATTGTTCTATCAAATCAAACATTATATTTTTCTCCTCTCTTCTATTTATATATCTCACTAGCTTTGAGTATCTTGGGAGTACCAAAGTATCTTTATTTCATATCGATAGCCGCATCTCAATACCCAAAGTATTGCAACTTGCAATTGACCAGTCATCACTTACATGCCCGTTTGAAAAAGGAAAAGTATTGCTTCACCATTAATTTGAAAGCTCTTAAATCTAATAACATAGTCATAGACTAACTTTGGCATCATATAAGACCTAATTCACTATTGCACCGAAGAAGCAGCCGATATACAAAGGCATATGCTTCGGCCAGGCTCCACTGAATATTTTACCACTATTTCAGGCAGTGCTGGTCTCCTTTTTGATTATATAATATGGATCAGTTTATTTTTTGTGAAAATCAATTGTGCTGACACCTAAAAGTTAATCAGATAAACTTTTTATAAAATGAGTTAAATATGATTTTAATATGTATAAAATAGGAGTGAATTAAATGTAATTTTTTTAAAAAAATTATAGCTTTTAGTTTTTAACATTATTGAAATAGATAAAGTTAATCCCTGTCGTACTTTCTGTGGCAACTTTTGTATATTAGCGGCTATTTTTAACTGTCACAATTTATTTATTTTTTATTTTAGTGGCGGTTTAAACTGCCTCAAAATGAATCGAGAAACTAATTAATTTCACTTATTTCATTAATATTAAGGACTAATAGTTATGAAATTTATTTAGAATGATCAAATCTAATGTACCCCTATCTTAAAGGGGTTACAAGTATATTTAACTAGGGATGGCAATTCCACCTACATATAGGGAACCCTGCGGGGGTGGCCCCACTAGGGCCCGTTCTTCAAGTATTTTTCCCTGTGGGGACGGGGACCAAGACGAAATCCCTTCGAGACAAATTTGGGGATGGGGATGGGGTGGGGATCAGTCTCGCAGCGCACCATCTCATATACATAAATGAAAATACAATAATGTCTTAATAAATATTTAAATAGCTGATAAATAAATAATTATAAAAGACGACTAACAAGCTGTAACACAACTGAACGATAGTTGAGATCCCTAAACATATAGGCAAGGTTTGATCTCAGACGGTGCATATGGAGAAACATTTGCTGGGAGAGACCTATCCACTTAACTTGATCTCCAAGTTTCTAGGAATTAGTCTCATGATTGCTGGCCGTGGAATACTTTGGAGAAAGAAAAAACCAATTTCTATGGTACCCATCTAAAAATAAAGAGGTTTCACCATCTAAATTTTATTTTCCATGATTTCTTTATAAAAAACTTTTATAATTTATAATTTAATACTCTAAATAATAAACGGAAGGATTTCGAACCCCCATTTTAAGAGGGTATTAGAGCAATACTAAAAAATAAGTACAAATAAATGGCCCTAAACATAACCTAAGAAAAAAAACTAATTTAAATAAAAAATAACTCTTAACCCTAATTGCCATCCCTAATTTTTTTTTTGAAACTATTGCCATCCCTAATTTAACCGTTATCAAATTAATTTCAGCTTTAAAAATAATTTTAACAAAATTCCGAACATGCACCAAATTTTTGTCATGATAATATTAGTCACGACACATTTCGCTTTGAACCATTCTGAGTCAGACTTTAATTTATGTAGCTTTTCTTATTATTGTATGAGTGAGATTTCATATTCTTAGTGAAAACACAATCATCGTCATCATTATTTGCCTTGCCTCTTTTTAGATCTAAGTTTGGTTGCTTATTTGCATGCGTAATGCTTCTTTTAGTCTTAATTTGAAGGGTATTTTGAGGCCAGCCTTTATTATGTTAATTAATTTGGGGCTGAAGAAAGATACACCCTAGCTCGCAAATTTAAAAATAAGTGTAACCTAGAATTTCCATAAAGCTATCTTTTTTACTACAGAAATTGAAATAACTACATGATGGCCAGGGATGAGGTTGAATTGTGGCTTTTAAAATAGTTCATAAACAAATGAGTTCAGGCAATAACGAAACTATAGATCTTCCGAAAGTTTTTCAACAAACCCCTTAGATGTCAAAATATATAAGGGTTAAATATGTTTTTGTCCCTAACATATACATTCTTGTCCAAAATGTTCCTTGTAAATTTTTTTCATAGATTTTCATCCCTGACAAATTTTGTTTGATTGAAAAAAGTCCTATGATGTAATAATGCTTATGTGAATTTTTTTAACTAATAAGCGGTCCACGTAAACGGTCTATATGGACATTTCACATCCATTTTAGTCCCTAAAATTTTTCTTTCATTAAATTAAGTCTTTCTCCCTTCCTTTCACCTCCATCATCATCTCTCACTCATATCTTCATCTCAAAACCCATTAAATTCATCACATAAACCCATAAATTCATCTTCTTCCTCCTAGAAATAAAAAACATTCAACCCAAAATCACAAAACTCATATTTTGCCTCTTCTCTTCTCTACCGCCACCAAACCCACAAAGACCACTTTCTCAATACCTTGGAACAAAGCCAAAAACCTCAACAAACACGTAAACCCTCCCTCGCCAAACATAGCAGCCATCGTCGCACCAAAACCATCTCTTTCTTCCTCCATAAATCGACATGCATACCCTGTCATAGGCATGTTCATGTTTGCCAAAAACTCCCATCTCCCAGCCTAATCCACTCTCTCTCCTCCTTCTCATTCTTCTTTTATCAAAACCATAAAAAAAAAAGAGATCAAGAGAAAGATTCAAAGTCGAAATTATAGATCGAGAGCGAGATTCAACCAACCCAACAAACAATAACAATTGCGTCACGACCAATCATGCAAACGTAATAGAAATTCAATCCCTTCTTCTATATTTGAACCCTAAATCAAGAAAATTAATTTTTCCCCAAATCCCTTCCAGACCTAGGAAAAATGAAGAACTGTCACATCCACCACCAACACCATCGAGGGAAGTAGGGAAATCAAGAAGCAAACGATGACGACAGGGAAGCACAACATGGGTTCGAGTGGGAGAAGAGGTAGAAAAGAAAAAGGGGTTATGTGAGTTGCTCACCTCGGCATAGAGGAGGGGTTGCGCGCGTTGTTCGAGGAACTCTGATGAAGGGTCAGACTGGATCCGTGGTTGTGGCTGTGGTGGCATTGCGAAGGAGGAGACACCGAAGTGGGTTGAAGGTTCGAGCTTTGAGGAGTGGTGGCTCGAGGTTTAAGAGTGACAGTGTGAAAGTTTCGCGAGGGAAACAACAAGGCATGCATTTTATTCTAGATTTGGTGATTAAAATTTCTCTTCACCTTAATCAAAAGGAAAAAAAGGAAGGTGAACAAGATAAATTTTGGGATTTGAGATGAAGATATGAGTGAGAGATGATCATGGAGGTGAAGGGAAGACAGAATGACTCAATTTGATGAAAGAAAAATTTTAAGGGACTAAAATTGATGTGAAATATCCACGTAAACCGCCTACATGGACTGTTTATTAGTTAAAAAAAATTCCACATAAACATTATTATATCACAGAGACTTTTTTCAATCAAATAAAACTTGTTAGGGATGAAAAGTTATGAAAAAATTTTAAAAGAACCATTTTAAATGAGGGTGTATATGTCAAGGACAAAAACATGTTTAACCCTATATGTAAAAAGAAAATTTTTAATAACAGAAATGCACAACAAGATTTATTGATCTACGTTCAGTGCTTGACCACGGTCACAGTTAAGATTTTTTATTAAATAAGTGTTTTTCATAATTTTTCTCTTACAAGTATTTTTTTTACTTTAAGCCTCTTCAGACTGGCACATTTTATAAGAAAGGAAACTTATTCCTAATATTCCTTAAAAGTTTATATGCATTTTAGTTTTTTACGAACACTCTTAATGAACTTAAGCTTAATAGAGATTTTCAAAGAAGAATAGAAATAATAAAGAATTAAGCACTTCAACATAATACTAGTAACTAGTAAGCATGTGATTGTCCTCCTCCTCCTTCTCCTTCAAAGTTGTATATACTTTTTGAATGAGTAATCCTTCAATTTGGTTCCTGAAAATTTTCACTTATGGTTGTTTGGTCCTCATATTATTTTTACCCACTAAATTAATTCCTGAAAGATTCGCCGTTAGTCAATCTGGTTCCTGAAATTTTTTTCCATTAGGTCCCTAAATGGAAGTGAAAGAATACAAGTGTAAGTTAGTCAAATTAAATTAGTCCTTGAAAGAGTAAATCGTCAGTCAATTTAGTCTTCCGTTATTAAAATTTTGAATTTTACCGAAAGAATGTGAGTTAGGTTCAAACTTGAGACTTGGAAGTAGCAAAACCAAGTATTTACCAGTTGAGCTATTTAATCAATTAATAAATATGTGAATACAAGTATATTTATATCATTCTTGTTCTTCTTCTTCTTCCTGTTCTTCATCTGCCTGCATAAGTGGGTAAAAATAGTATGATGACTAAATATTCACACGTGAGATTTATTCATTTTCGTTAGACCCAAAGCTTCTTTCAATGAATCTGCATTTAATGTCCGGCAACTTTGAGCTTCCTTCTCTTGTGTTGTAAATTTAGCTACCAAAACAACTTCATGAAAATTTAGCTAAATTTAGTTGACACACAAAGGTCTCTTTAAAAACGTTATGATTAGTAATTTAGTATAACCAAAAGCGTTTAAGGTTTCAAGAGATTTGACTTTGATTCGTGAAAGACTTCTTTTAGTATAAATGTTCTAGACGGTCTTTTTGTAAATGTGAAAGTCCTACGGTCTGTGGTTAGAGAAAATTTAGACACTAAAATCATGAATAAATAAACCAAAAACACTAGCTAAGACTAACTACACCCTGAAACGTATATTCAATTATCATATTTCTATCATCTTGGATATCATATTTGAATTAGAGTAAAAAATATAATATGTTTAAACATAATCAAACTGTGCATAAAACTAAGTGGGTTGGTGTAATGTTTTAGCACTTTATATCTTAAATAAGTGTCTTTTAAATAAGTGATTAAGTATTTAATTCCTAAATTTTGTGAATGGAAAAAAACTTCTTATCAATTTTCTACCGCTTAATGCATGTTAATCTCACAATAACATATACTTAAGTTAAAAAAAAGAAACTATGCATACAAGTTGTTTGTTTTCTAAAGGGTGAGAAGAAAAAGGCAAGTATTATTTTGCCGCCACCAATCACATGAAAAGTAACGGCTTATCTGAGCTAAGCATTTCCTCGGTGATGGAATTTCTTTGTAAAACAAAAGTAACAACAGTGAGAATTACCAAAAGCAAAAACAATTATAGGAACTGGGGAAAGTACATGCGTCAGTTAGACGGTTAGTGAATACTTTTAACGGCCTAAAAAGAGGAATATTATTTGATGCCCAAAAAAACTGCATGAAACCTCTATCTAGTTTGCTGTTCCATTTTTTTGTTGGCCCGTTAAGGTAGCTTGAAAGCATATAGTATTTTGGAAATGGAGGCTTAGACAGCTACTACCAGTGTAGGTAGGTATCATAGAAAAAGATATAAGATTCTAATGTCATTCGTTATGCAGAATAAAATGTCACTGAAAACTAATTGACATATAAAATATTTCTTTGATGACATTTTGGTAAATAAAAAGTTTGATAAATAAATGATTTTTATATGTTAGTTTGCGGAAATCTTCATTTGACTTGAAATTCGGATTATGGTCATCTACACGTTAAAATAAATTTAAAACAGATTAAAGTTGGTTATAAACATAAGCTCCTTCAAAATTCAAACACTTATATAAATATTTATGCTATATGATACACTTAAATAATTTTTTTCACTCAGAGACATGATCTAATAAGACTTAATTCGCGCCATTCAATCTAACTTGTCTAGCTTGAAGATTCAATCTAACTTATCTTACGAGGAAATAGTATTGCTAGCTCTGCTTTTCTAGTATGGAAGGTCACCTGGCACTATGGAAGAGACATTTTTATTTTGTATATTCGTGTTTTCTGTTTTAAATAGACTTAATAGCACTTTTAGTCCCTCACTTATCACGATTTGACACTTTTAATCTCTAACAAAAAAAATTAGCCTAAATAATCCCTCACTTTGTCAAACGACAGCAGTTTTGGTCCCCCGCCACTATTCCGTTAAAAAACTAACGTTTTCTGTTAAAAATTAACTAAAAAACTTTTTTTTAACAAAAAAAACTTTTAAAATGAAAATTTTCAATGCAATACAGGTTTGGTCACAATCATGATTTCTTCATCTTCATCTTCATCTTCATCATTCTTCATCTCCATCCTCATCCTTTTTCATCCTTCTCCTTTTTTGGGTTAAAAATAAAATTAAAAAGAAGATACCAAGAATTTCTTCATCATTTTTTGTGATTCTTCGTCTTCTTCAACCATCATCATCATCATCATCTTCATCTCCATCTTATATTCCAGAACTTAAAAAACCAAAAACTTACCACCATTTTCAATCATGAATCTACAAAACCCCAACTCCCAACCCATAGATGATGAAATCGTATAAAATCAGCCCCAAACCCATAGCCCCCACTGTGACAATTAAATCTGAAGTAGAAGAAGGTGAGAGGGAGCAATAACCCCAATCTCAAACAAGCCCAGAATCAATTTCAAACAAAAACAACAAAGGAGAAACAATATAAGATTTCTGGGTTTGTGAAGAGGAACTCGTAGCAGAGAAGGAGAAGAGAGCCCGAGATGAAGGTGAAGCATGCTTCCAAGATGGCCTCCACCCCTCTTCCATTCACCGTCAAGCCAAAAGCCCCAAACAAACTCTGCGATTTTAGAGCTCAATCGCGAAGAAACTCGCAGCAGAGAAGGAGAAGAGGGCTCGAGATGAAGGTGAAGGCATGCTTCCAACTTCCAAGTGAGGAGAGGAACAGAGCAGCAACGGCGAACGGCGGTGGCCTCAAGCAGAGTAGCAGCGGCGACGGGCCATAAGCAGAAAGAGAGCAGCAGCAGCGGTGAGAAACAGAAGTGATGACGACGCTGTGGTGGTCGAGGATGGAGAGGGAAGGAGGAAACCAGTGGTGTGTCGAATTGGAGGAGGTGTGGTGGTGAAAGAGAGAAGTGGGCGGCGGATGGTGAAGAGAGAAGGGGGCTAGGGTTTTTGAAAGAGAGAGAGGGAAGGAGGAAATTGGAAGAGAGGTCTGAATTTTTTTTCTTTTTCTAAAAACTGTTAAATATTGGATGGAAACGTTAGTTTTTTAATGGAATAGTGGCGGAGGACCAAAACTGCTGTCGTTTGACAAAGTAAGAGATTATTTAGGCTAATTTTTTTTCTTAGGGACCAAAAGTGCCAAATCGTGATAAGTGAGGGACCAAAAGTGCTATTAAGCCTTTTAAATAATAGCAACACTTGTAGAAGTCCTCAAAATGGAAGTTGCTTGTTTGTAACTAAAATGGTTCTTTCCACCCTCTGAAAGAGCAAGTATTGACTGCTCAAGACAATCATAATATCACTTTTGACTGTAATTCTACCTTCAAAATTTCTGTTATTTACAACTGTGCATTATAGTTTTATTGTTATTTTTCTAATCAATGATTCATTTCTATAAGGACACATCCTTTTGTAGATTAAAAACTCCGTGGCACTTCAAATTGGTTAAACAAGGTATCATCTGAGATTGGCACCTCGATAAGGGGTCATTGGACTTGGTCATAGTTCTATGAGAGCCATCCTTTTCTGGTCTTTGATGCCTTGAGCTTCATCACAAGTTCTTCACGCTCAGTTTCTACCTCAGCGTATTTAAGGCTCAAGTGGAAGTAGCGCTCCTGAATATCTCTTAAGTCTGCTTCTAGAATTGATTTTGTATGTTCAAACCTTTCTTTAGTCACTAGTTCTTCAGAAATTGATTTTTCTGGGACATTTGCCTGGTTGTTATGTCCTTGAGAGGACGATCTGCAGGATATAAATTCAAGGAACTTCATTACCCAAAAGACGTATAGATCAATAAGGCATGGGAAAACATCAGAATATGGTAGTATTTCAGAAGCTATTTTATAGTGAACATATTTCTAAAATGATAAAGCAAAGCTATTCATCTTAATTTTGAACATGGTAATAAATTAAACTAATTGCTAAAAAGAAAAAAACACCAGCTTCAATAGGCAACCAAGTGAAACTGAATCCTGTGTTTTCATATAAAGTACACTTAATCAAACTAAATTATAATTAATCACAAGGTGTTTGGTATCAATCTACTGTAACTAATGCCCTTTAATTTCTACAACTTTTATGCAGTATTTTGATCTGACAATGATGCTGGGAGCCAAATATCCCATAGCTTAATTGCTTAAAACCCTAAACATTCTTGACAGAAAGAGTTTTTGTTTTTTTTGTTAGTATGTTCAAAGTCATAGGCTTAAATTGTCAAAAACAATTTCACTCTCAAATTTGTCCTAATCTGTAGAAAAATCAATGCTATGAATATATTCAAGTTTCAAGCAACTTTCTTTTAGGACATTGGAGTTATCCTGCCTGCTAGAAGAACCCACCTGGGGAAAAACGTTTCTGTTTTTATTGATGCTGCTGCATACTTAAAAATAAAAGAAAAAGATTCAAACTAGTAACAGAAACAGAATAACGGGTCATACACACATTTGAAAGGTTTTTTTTTTTTTTTTTTAATCGTTTTGAAGGCACAATGGGTTCCTCTAACCTGTTAAGTTGAACTTCATAAATGTTATTGGCTTTTGCTTTTTTTTGTTCAGTCTGAAGAACTTGAGTTTTTGATAGTGGATCTACTTCAACATCATGAACACTTTCATCATGAAGTCCATGTTCAGTTTCCACCTATTAAGAAAAAGGAGACATGAAACAAAAGCATTGAGTTTCCGGTGAGACCGCAATTATTTGATATTATCACTATGGCGCATACAATTGAAATTATAAAATATACTCGGTAACCATTGACAAGGAGGTAAAATATAATGAAGACATTCAAAACATATCACCTCACTCTGATGTTTGTTGCTGTAATAAGGATCCGGTTGATCTTTCATGATTTCTCTGTCATTCTTTGAAGATGACTTTTTCCTATTACTTCGAAGTTGATTGATATTCTTCCCCACCGGATTCTGCTAAATCAAAGAAAGAATGAAAATTTAGATGTCCTCTCATTGAATGCTATCATGTCATTAAAGAAAAATAGACACTAACTTTTAAGGCCTTCAGATCATCGTGAAGAGGTAAAGGTTTCCTGTTTAACTTTGAAACTTGATTTCGCTTTTGTTCCTTAATCAGCTTCAATTCTTCTTCAAGTGCTTGGGTTTTTCTCTGGAACTCAGTTTTTTCCTGCTCAAGCAGTTGTATGGTCTGTTGATGCTGGCTGTTCACTCTTTTGATGTTACTGAGCTCAGTATCCTGGATACATCTTGTTTCTCTAGCCTTCAGCTCATTCTCCAACTGCATAAGCCTTTCTTCAAGAGATGATCTAGTTCTATTGCAGTCCTCCAGTTCTGATGAAGTCTTCTCCAAGGTTAAAATTCTTTGTTCAAATGATGTCTTCTCTGCCTTCAAATCTTCACATAGTTCACATTTCTGGTGCAATGAGGCTTCCAGACTCTTTTTCTCAGAGCTGCAATCATTGAGCTCATTCTTGAGAACCATAATCTCATTTTCAAGTTGATGTGCCTGTTGCAACTGAACCTTTAAATTTCCATATTCATCCATGAACTGTTGTCTTTCATATTCTGTGACCGTAAGTTTTAATTCAAGGGAAGCTATAGTGCTTTTGCATTCCAGTTCTCTTGATTTATAGTCCTCCGTCAGCTTCAACAAATTTTCACGTTCAGCCATCAGCATTTGCATATTAGTTTTGAAATCGGCAAGCTGGGATGTTAGGTCTTTCAGCTTTTGATCATATTGAGCCTGCATCATATTAACCTCGGTCTTGGACAAAGTCACTTTAGATTGAGCTTCTTTAATAGCAGATTCCAGTTTGGCTTTATCAGCATGTAATGAGGATACTTCAAGCAAAGCATTGGAAGCTATTCTCTCTTTTTCATCATAGGCTGCGGAAAGTTTCATGTTGAGGTTTTCAATTTCTAATTCAAGGTTGTGAATTTCTACCTCCTTCTGCAATTGCATCTGATTCAATAAGATCTCACCTTGCTCCATATGTTTCTTATTTTCATCCAAAATACCACCTAAAGCTGAAGTTAGATGCTTCTCCTTTGATTCAATATCTTCCAGCATTGAAGCAAATTTCTTCGCCAAGTATTCAACTCTTGCTGCACAATCAGCAAATCTTTCATCTGATTCGCTCAACCTGACTCCGATAAGGGAGCAATGCTCCTCTAAATTCAACTTTTGCTGCCTCAAATCTCCATTTAGCTTCTCAAAAGAGTTGCATTTTTCTACGAGATTCTCCAGAGTAATTTGTAACTGCTGATTTTCTCCTCTGAGATACTCACATTCTTTCTGTGCTTCTGACCATTGTAGTTGTGTCATCTTTAAGTTTTGTTTCAAATCCTCTCTCGAAGAATCCATCTCAGGTTGCATCTCCAGAATCTTCTCTTGAAGCCTTGCAGCTTGAGATCTACAGTTCTCTAGCTCTGATAAACGGGACTCTAGTTCATTTGTCAAATTTCTCAGTTGGACTTCTAAATCAGAAACCAGGGTCGATAATTGTTCATTTTCTCGTTCTACATCTGATACATGGAGCTCCAGCTCATGCTTTCTTTCTTTAATGACGACCTCCATGTGTTCCTCCAGTTGAAGTTTCTCTTGTTCAAGATGATAAACTTTGGCCTCCAACTGACACAGGAGCTTCTGCATAACTTCAATCTCCTTTTCTTTACTGGATAAGTTAGCCTCAAGATCTTCCATCTCAGATGTTTTATTAATTAGTTCCCTATTCAGATCTGTGATTCTAACTTCTAGAGCTAATTTAGAAGTCTCAAGCTCTTGAATTGGAATATGATCACGATTAGTAATCTTCTTGGTGCTTTCCCCCTGAAGCATCTCTTCTGAATGGAATATTCGAAACAAATTGTTGCTTACTTTAGACTCAAAGCTAGCAAAAGATTGATCTTTGAGCCTGTTTTCAAATTCATCTCCATCTTTTGAATTGCTCTTTGCTTCGTTTAGCTTGCCTAAAAGCTCAAGGTTTTCCTCAGTCAGCTCAATGCAGTCTGCCTCAAGCTCCTGAACTTTCTCTTTTAATACTTCAATTTCTCTCAAAAGCTCTGCATCACAGCTTTCTGGGAGAGATTCAATCAGCCTTGTTTTCAAACTTGAAATTTCATCCTCCTGAGCAGATAATTTGCTTTCATATTCCATTTCCACATCTGAAAGTGCTTTTTTGTTTGGAAATCTTGCTTGTTCAATGCCTCGCATTTTATCCACCAAGGTCCCCTCCAGCTCTTGCACCTTCACTAGCAGGCTTTTCTTTGATTCCTCCAACTGTTCTAGTTGTTGCGTTAAGCTCCTGTTTTCTTCTATACTTAGTTGGAACGATTTCTCCAGATCACTGAATTTTGAGGGTAGTGATGAAAGGTTTTCTAGCTCATTTTTCTGCTGTTCTATGGTCTCTTCTAGTTCCTGGAGAACAGAAACAAGCTCTACATTTGCTTCTTGGCTCTTCTTCAGTTGCAAAGACAAGTTAGCATTGGATTCTTTCTGAAACTTAAATTCATCTTTTAGAGATTTTTCAATGTCTGGAGTGCATTCACCTTGAGATATTGAATCTTCCCATGCTTTCTGCCTCACTATTGGATCCTCTGATGACAACTTTAACTGTTCAACTTCTTTTTTAAAGCTATCGCGTTCCACATAAGCTGCTGAAAGGTTCATTTCCAGACCTGCCAGTTTTTTGGATTGATCTGAGAAATCTGTCCTCAACATCTCCAAGTCACCCATTAGCTTTCTTGCGTTCATCTCCCACATCTTTGCTTCTGCCCGTAGCTCTTCAGTTTTGTCTTCTGCAGCTTCCAGACGGTTATTAGAAGCATTGGTCATCTTTGGAGATGATGCAGCAATATCTTGGATATTCTGAGAATTAGATGATGAATTATTCTCAGAAGAGTTACTAGCAGGGTAATTGTGATGGGATACACTTTTCCGGGAACTGATTGAATCTTGTCTTCCAGTCAGGCTCTGATCATCACTGATACATGGGGAGATATTTCCCCTTTCTGTGAAACCCTCTGAGTTAAAGCTGTAATTTGATACAGATCCAGAGAAGCTTGTTGCCTGCAAATAAGGTGAAACCTGTCAGTATCATGGTAAAGCAGGCCAAAGTAAATTATGCCACAACTCAAGCATAATAAGCAAGCTGATAGCTCTACATAAATAAATCCTTTGGTTTGCCGGAACCTGATTGAGCACACTGTACAACGAATGACGTTTGAGTACCTTTTAGGATGAAATGAAGTTGCCATTTCCCCCCAAAAATCTCTCAAAAACAGTAATGTTTGCATACTTAAGGGGAATAAAAAGCCAGTTAAATTTGAATGGTGGAGCTGACCTAACGTGTCTAGTACAACTGCAAAGTTTCTCAAGTATAAACCTAATGAATTCTTCCTGGTATACACCAGGAGACCTTAAACCTAAACAAACTATTTAACTGGAGAATTATTTGAGTCTAGAAAGTTATCCTTGATCATTATTTGAGTCTGCAAACTGATTAGATATGTATAGGCACAGAGAATTATTATTTACCAACATGCATGTTTGGGTAAGGATATATAACCATTTGTGCACCAGAACAATGATTGTAGGGAAAATTATACAACTTTACCCTAGTTTCAACTCCTCCGGTGGATAAGGTAGAGTCCACATCATCAACTGAGGAAGATTCAACACTCTGTACATATGAACTATCTGATTCTTCTGATTTAACAGATACATCATGAATATTTTCATTCATAGCCTTCAAATGGGAATTTGTCTTACTTGATTCTTGATCCCTGAAAAAGGGTAAGAGATCCATACTTACTAGAATAATAGATATTGTGATACAGGAAGACTACCATCCAATACAAACCTGAGTTTCTTTCTTGGTGTAAGGCACTGCACAGTTACCTGCAAAATGCATAACCACTAAATTCCCAACTCTTAAGTTGAATGACATTTTACTGCAATAGCAATAATGGTAATATAAGCCCATAGTTTTCCCCTATACTGTGAGAGGGATCATTGAGTTCTGCTTGAAGGAGCAGAAATGAACAATTACAGTTCTCCTAACAGATAGTTATAATGAGATAGTAAAACAAGTGAATTCAAAATGAAGAACCTGCAGCTGTTTTATAAAAGTAAGAAGGGAAAAGCCATGTCATATGTGACTGTAGTACACTTGTGGGGTAATGGTCTTCATAAATAAGAAGTAAATACCACTCCGCCAAAAAATAAGAATAAAAGATGAAAAAGACTCAAAAGACAGTGCCATCATCATCAGGTTGTTTTATGTTAATGAAACAGAGATTTGTCATAAAGGAATCATGCATCTGCAAGAAGAAAAGAAATTAATTGTTTCCTTATGATAGGTATTGATGTATTGATAGAAAAATAGATATAGAATACTAACTTACTACTTTCAGGGCGCGTTTCTGTTTGTCCAAGAGCAAGTTATTAAGTTGAATGGTAAGATTACAGAATCACACAAACTTAACTCATATCACATGGAAAGTAAATATATGAAGAAGCCAATTTTATATTTTAAAATCCTTTATTTGTTAATTCAATTAGCCAGCTACTGGTTCCAGATTTTCAGTGTCATGTTTTCCCTCAATTTGACGCACATCAACGTGGAATCCGATCCTAAATGGTACATAACTATCCAGGAAATCACAAAAGAAATGCTTTTTTACTTTCTACAGTCAGTCACTAATAAGATTTAGCTTCAGTTGTATGACTCACATGCAAAACTGTACCATGGTTGCACTTCTTCAGCGGGATTGAAAGTGGAATAGCAGTATCTGAACTCACATAGCTGTTCATTTTAACAGTAGCTTCTCCCAAGATGCCTGATCTTAAAGATCCCTGTTTTTTATTTGACAATCCAAACAGAGAAACTTCAAACTGTTAAAGCTGATTATGATAAAAGGAACAGAAAAAGGAGTACATATAGTAAAATTGGCAGCACTAGTGAGTGATAGTAGTACCATGGCAACAATAAGCTTGAGGAGACAATCATCAATCTCCTTGGAAGAATCATCTCTTGAAACCCATATAGATTCTGAAAAAGTATCTGACCACTGGCAACTCCCATTACGCACTGGCACCTTCCCTGATTTTGCAACTGTTTTGCCATTTTCTATGGAAACAACAGAAACAAACAGCTTGTCCCACCCCTTGGGTACCTGCAAACATTAGAATTAGCGCGCATTTGCCAATTGACTCAACAAAGACCTTTCAAAAGCATTTGGTTATGCAATTCCTACAACAAAACTTTAGCCACGAAATCAAGGAACATTATAACAAACAGCACCTTATCATCTTTAAATTATTTTCATGACTTGTATCACCGTTAACATTAATTAACAATCCTCGCAAAAAACACATATAGAAGTTCATTGTTCTGCATTTCATATTACCATGAGAACAGAAATTACCACAAAGCTAATGAATATGCTATCCAAACAAAGCGCCACGATCCGAAATTTAGATTTCATAGTCTTCTAAACCATGTTCTTTCCATTAAAATTCACCACTAACTAATGTAAAATTTAATCACTCCACTCCTTTAACTGTTTTCCCATTTCCAAAATGTGGAAGCGCTTCACATGATAAATATCCTTCACGCCGCACACACACATATCTATCATATTATTAGTGTTTGCTACTTCCAAATTAGGATCTAAGAGTTTCAGTTGCATCAATCAATGAAGTATTATTGCGGATCAATCAACAATTCCGAAGATGAAAAATCACAGACACCAGTATACACTAGTTACATTGATCGACGCAGAGCTAAACGAGCAAGAAGAAAACGAAATTGAAAAAGAGAAATGAATAAACAGTGAAGAAATTAAAGGAACCTGAAGAGCCTTGAGATGAGAGATTCTGAACTCGATTCTGTCCCCTGATTTCGCAGACCGGTGCTTGTGCAGCCTAAACATTCTTCTTCTCTTTCTCTTTCAACTTCCTCTTCTCAGTGTGTGCGTGCGTGATGCAGCTTTTTGTTCCTCAATCACTCTCTTCAATTATACAAAATTCAGCATCATCTTCTCTGCAACCACCATCACCAACTGAAGAAAGAGACGAAGAGAATGTGAATGAGAGAGAAAGCGTTAGCTAAGTGGTCATTGTTGTGAACGGGTGATATTTTATTGTTCCTTGTAACCATTGCGCATTGTGTTTGCGGGAGAGAGAAATGGAACAGAAAACGAGGCACGAGAAGAAAGAAAGGAAACAGCCAAAACTGAAGGAGGCATAATTGTTACATTATTTGGGTTGTGTGCTATATCCGTAACCATGCTGCATCATGGTGTATCTCGAGTGGAGTGAAACTGAAAGAAAAAGCTACGACCCCAATCCCAAATTTTTCTTTTTCATTTTTTCAGTTTCATGGAAAAGTTAGGTAACGATTCTACCTGCTGACGTGTCATGTGGTGGTTGGCCAAGAACCTAAAAGGTGTTACTTTCCAGTAGGGGAGGTTGCAACTTATCAACACTGCTACAACCATTTACTCAAAAGCACTCAACTGAAGGAAGAATGTGGCGTTGTGTGTATCAACTCTGATTTTTCATACCCATTATTTCGCATTTCATCAACAAATGCTACTACTTGTATGGTGTGAGTACTGTGTTAGTAAATGACCAAATGACCAAAAGCGCCACGCCCTACCCCATAGTGAAGACCGGAACTGAATACATCTCGTTTTCCATCTTATTTTATTTTATTTTTTTTTGGCATTAATTGACTTTTTTTTTCTTCTCTTTATATTGTTATTTCCATTTTAAGTGCATACAATTGAAGGGGCGAATGTATCAATTTTTTTCAGACGATTCTACATAGGAACCGATAATAGGATTAAGAAAGAGACTTTGCCTAGACCGTGTCGCGATTTGTTTGTTATTTCATGGGAATAGAGAATAGTTTGATTGTGATATACTTAGTGTGTTCCGTACGGACAGCTTTGCACCTTCCTCCGAAGGAAAAGAAATGGAATTTTCACGTTGGTGGTTGACTTATTCAATTTTGCCTAGAAATGAATTATGTTATATGTTCGAGCCGAAACTTAATGGGGTTAACTCTTTAAATTTCATACATAAACTTTAAATTTCGTACTTATTTAAAAAGAATCAAACATTATACTATTATTAAAACCAATAACTCACTCACTGGTACAGTGGTATGTATTCAATTTGTATATGCTTTGTAAATTGCTAAAGTGGTTGATTCTAAATGAAAAGCTAGTAGAAAGAAAGTGAATAGAAATTAAGGTGATTTTTTAGATTATTTGAGAAAAATGAAAGAAATGAAAAGAAGTATGATATATAATTGTTATTTAATCCTTATATATAACTTTAATTTTTACTAATTATTTCTTTGTCACATCATATAACAAATGATTATGGGCATGGAAGACTATTGGGCCTTTGTTCTCATTTTCTTTTCAAATCTAAGAAAAAAATTATTTTTATGGGACCACTTTTACATGCTAACCATAATCTTAATTTATATGTTTTATTGACGTAGTGGTTCAGCACTTCATCACTTAAATAAGTGGTTAGAAGTTTGAATCTTAACTTTTGTAAATGTAAAAAACTGATTGACTAACTCGTAGCATTTAGAGCATCAGCAACCAACCGCAGTTGTTGATTTAAAAAAGTCAACACTTCAATTTCTTTTGAGTTGCTTAACCATTGCAAGCTAAGAGTTTCTCCATATTGGCACATCAAAGTTGTTCACTTTAGCAACTCAAAACTTTCATAAAGTGTGATTAAAAAACAAAATAAAAATGTGTGAAAGGTAACAAAAGATATCAAGTGATAAATGTGAAGTCCATTTAAGAAGTTTTTAAAGTTGTTGGGATGAAGTAAAAAGTAAGTGGAGTTGGTTAAAGTGGTGCAAATGACATAGTATTATGGAAAATGTAAATAATTATATAAAATTTAAATTAGAAACTCTAATGAATTACTTAGATGATGACGCTCTTAGTGCGCAAATAGTGGGTTAAAATTAGTCTTACAACTATTGACTACGCGATAACCGGTTGACACCGGAAAAAAAAAAATTCTTTGTACATGGATTCTTTCTCTACCACACAAAGCATAAATGTTAAATACATTTTAACATTTGTTTGGATGTCTATGTCAATTAAAATTGTAGTAATTAAGGCATTACTTGTTGGCTTTATTAACACAAAATAAACGACCTCTTTTATGTAAGTTTAGTTTTGTCTTTTCAGGTTTGCTTTGGGGTCGCATCGGTTGGCTCCAAGGTTAATCAACAACTGGCCCCAGAGCATATGAAAGCTGCTGCTATTTTGAAAAGAATTTCATCATTCTCTTGCCATGAATACACGTTACACAAGATTAGGGTCTCTTCTCTATAAGGCTAGCTATATTTATGTGGCAATGGCCACTTATTATCACCAACTCTCCCTCAAAAAGTCAATGATAGATAACTATTGTTTCTCCTAATCTTAAGTATTATATTAAAAGAAAATTTCGAAGCTTAAATCCAAATGAACAAGACATGCCAAAAATGAAGTGAAACCCAAGGCATTATTAGTTCATGAATGAGGCCCCATGACATTACCATCCAACAATGAGTACCCACAAAACCATTAATGAAATGAGAGATCACTTTAGAAAGTGAAGTGAAAAAAGCCGTTATAATAATAAAAAAAATTAGAAATCAATAGTCTAGATTATGACGATATATTTGCAAATGTACGAAAAAACTATGATTTTCTTAAAAACTCAACAAATGATTTCCTCTATTAAATTTATTTTCCACTTTAAAATGAATCTTTCACTTTAGAGCAGTGTTTTAAAACTCAACTCGATCATTAACTCGGTTGAGGTACTGAGTTAATGAGTCACTGGTCGGACCACTGAATCAATGGACTAACGGCTTGATTTAATGTATATTAAAAAAATAAAAAATTAATAATACTGACCAACATTAATCAATAACTTCATGTGTGTATAATACCTATTATCCAAGGGGCGTTTGTTAGACGGTATAAAAAAATATATCCAGAAATTTTATTCCCGAGAATATTAGGATGAGGATGTTATTCTCAGTCATCTTTAAAAATTGTGTTTGATTAACAAATTTGATTCCTGGAATCTTTTCCAACATTACTGGGAACAATTATAACATGCGTTTGGTAGGGAATGCATATTCCCAGGAATAAATAATGAAATTATTAAAATACACTTAAATATTTTTTCACCTTCATGAGATATTGACGGAAAACATGGGTGAATAAAAGGGTAAAATAGATTTTTCCCTAAAAAAATGGCTACCCAGTTTAGAACATTCTCAGACATCTTTGATACCCACCCATGAAGATGGGAATGTTGAGGTGGGTGAATGTGTGAAAATCATTTTCCCGGAAATGAGGGATACCAGGGAAAATATTTTTCTAATCGGCTAACAAACAAGAGAATCTACATGTCCACAATCTCATTCCTGGGTATATTTTGTTATGTCCATCTAACAAACACCTCCTAATATAAAATAAAATTTAAAATTATTACAATGAAATACAAAATAAAGTAATACATAATTAGAATATCTTGTATTTATTTTGTTATATATATATATATTATATTTTAAAAAACAACCTTATGTTTTAAAATTTAAATGATAATAAAAACCATTATGAAGATCCTAGCCAAATTTTATGGGCTACACATGATGACAAAGTTACATGAGTGATGGGGCCATTTTCACAAATGCAATGCACCGAATTTTATATATATATATATATAGAGGATGTATCTAGTGAGAAAGCTCTTCTTATATGAGAATGGTGAGAATAAATCGTGGCCGTTAGATTTAACAATGAGTGGTCATGATTAAAAGAAATAAGACACGTGACTTGTTTAAAAAATCACTTGACATTTTTAAGTGGTCATGTGACCACTTATTTTTTTTAATCATGACCACTCATTGTTAGATCTAACGGCCGCGATTTATTCTCACCATTCTCATATAAGAAAAGTTTTCTCACTAGATAATATTAATTAGTTTTTAAGTGTCATTTTCATTATTATTTATATATATACTAATTGTAAAACTTCTTATACATATAACTAAAATATTAATTATAAGAAATATTTAAAATATTAATTATCAATCTTTTGAGAATAAAAATAAAAATAAAAACAATAAAAGCATACAAAGTAATAAATTTTCAATAAAATAAATATATTAAATATTAAAAATGAACCAATAATAGAATTAGATAGATCTCTATGAGTATGAGTAAGGAAATTATTTTATTCTCGTCACTAATTAATTTGTTCTGTTATTATTTCTTAATAAACACCTTAGAAGCGAAGAGATAAACTAAGAGAAGAAAGCAAAATAGAGAGATGTAATGGATAATCTAATGAGAATGTAGCATAGAAATATAGAAGAGAGAAGTGGCCATAAAAATAGTGTAAAAATACTTAACTGATATCGTTATTTTTTTTTGTTACTTAACTGATATCGTTTAGCACTAGATGAATTGAATTGATATTATTTGACATGAGATAAATTGTGCATATGAGTGAAAGTTATAAAAAAATAATAAATCGAAGAAAGTGAAAGAGGAGAAAAATAACAAATTTTTGACATTTAATTATTCTTCTAAAAAATACAAATTAATTTAGCTCAATAACTATATATTGACCATGTATTAATAAAGGTTATGTTAATATCTAATCATTTTTATATTATATACATTTTTCTAAATTTAATTCAATTATGATGTAGTAAGTTGATGATATATAATTAGATGTCCATATAAAATTTTCTGGTCTAAGGAGACCAGAAATATAATTAGGTGTCCATATAAAGCCCATGACCAATATAATCATTAGTCAATTTTTTTTTTTTTATAAAATAATTAATGTCTGACTTCCATGTAAATCTCATTTACATTATTTTTTTATAGTCATTAAAATTTTTCTTTTTATAATAATAATAATAATAATAATAATAATAATAATAATAATAATAGTAGTAGCATTAGTTAATGGTCAACATGCACAGTGGATGTAAAATTCCTATAAATTTGATGAATAAAATAAGAACACTGCACAAAAATATCCTTCTTTCTTTCTCTTAGACTACAATGGTTAACAATAGTCGTGTACCCTCTCTCTTCCCAACCTCTGAGAATGGCTCCTCGGAGCACAACACTAGGAGCTACATTGCCCTTCTTGGTGGCTCCTCCGTCTTAGGTGGTTCAACCAAAGGACGAGGAGAATACACATCGATTGGCCTATCACAACATACCAGCACAAACAACAAACAAATGCCTACACCACCCTCCCAAACACAACCACCACCCACCTCTGAGTACCCTATCCTGCCGAAGGAGGAACTGAACACTCCACCACTCTCTAAGAGACCAAGGGGAAGGCCCCCTGGCTCTAAGAACAAGCCTAAATCACTGATTATCGACAGTGAAGAGTATGCCAACACCCTAAAGACCATCGTAATTGAAATCCATCCTGGAAATGATGTCATTGCATCAATCATCAAATTTGCCCGCCATCGTAAAGCTAACCTCATTGTCCTTAATGCTTCTGGTATTGTGTCAGACATTCTTATTCGCCATCCTCTTACTCGCTATGAGTCTGCTTTTCCCTTCCGCGGACTCCACAGAATGACTTCTCTCAAGGGCACCTTTATGAATTTCCATTTCCCTTGCTTTTCTTCCTTCGCTAATGACCCTCCCCGTCAGAAGAACTTCGTGATTTACTTATCTGGGAGTCAAGGTGCGGTCTATGGTGGAATTGTTGCAGGGAAGGTCATGGCTGCAAGTCTTATAGTGGTAGAGGTCATAATGTTCAAGAACTTTGATTACCACAAGGTTTCCTACATTGATGAAAACATGCTGATTGAGGAAGATGAAGAGAATTCCTCATCTGCTAATGATCAACATTCAAGTGGTTCCAATAGCGCGATGGTTAGCAAAAACAATGCGTAGGTCATTTCAAACATGTCCATTTGTGATGTTGTTTTTGAGTCAAACAGTGATGAGATTTTCAACCCCGTTGACATGAGTTTGAGAGTTTAGGTATAATGTCCGCTTCCATGTCTTTATCGTGGTTTTTTTATGCATTTTCTTTTTTGTGTCTCTATGTGTTGAGTCAAATAGTGATGAGCTTAATGTCATCTTCCATGTCTTTATCAAATGACATTTCATGTTTGTTTTAATGTGAGCATAGTTTTCATAGTTTCTATATCATTGCAAATACTAGTTAGTTTTAGTTGTATAGTGGAATTACTTTCCATACTACAATCTTTATATTATTTACGCTCCTTCTCATTTATAACCTCAGCAATTGACCATATATATGTGAGTATAAGTGAATGTTTAAAACATTAATCGTGGTTGGACTTACACTTCACTTCTCTATTAACCTATCAACAAAGGATTTTTTCAAGATGAGTAATGATTTGAAGACATAGCTAATTAAAAATTTAAAACAAAGAGATTATAACATACACTAGTAAATAGGTGTATCAAAAATTTAAATATTGTTAAAATAATTATAACACACTAATTGTGTGCCTTTTGAGATGTTTGTGAGTATGTGATGTTTAATTTTCTTTTTACATACTTTTAATAATTTATATTTATCTTAAAAATATAACATCAAATTATTTCAATTTCAAAAAAAAAAAAATATAACACAACTTAATTTCAATATTTTTTAGAAGTTAGTGGAAAATCCCTTAAGACGTAAGGGGACTCGAAATAGCTCAAGATTAGGGTGAACTAATATAAATCTTGTGTTTTTATCTTCTTACCTTTTACATTCTTATTTTCAAATTATACTAACTTAAATGGGACGCTGAACTTGATTTAAAACTCATTTTAACTTGAACGTATTTTATTTGATGCTAAACTCTGAAGGTTTCATCTTGGTTCTGAACTAGATTAGAAGTGGCAATCGAACCTGTTAGGCTAAACAATAAAAAAATCATATGTTTCTCTTTTTTTAAAATAATAAATAAATGAAATTCCTTATAAATTAATTTACATTTAATTCATAAATTTAAATATATAAACCATCAATCATAATGAATAGTAATATCTCTTTTGGAGTATAATATATATTTTCATAATTATTAAAATATGCACAATTAACTAAAGGTCTTAGTCGTGAGTCTATTTTATTTTAAAATTTTAGGAGCGGTCGTGACAACTCACTTTCCCTTTTTGCTTCATTGGCCTCACATTCTTTTCTCCTCTCCCTTTGGGTCCACCAGCAATGTGCCTCCTTAAAATGAGTACTTCTTGATTTCTTAATTGATTTGACGATTCTCCCTTCATCCATTTGACGAACTAGGGTGCACTAGAAGGGTTTATATATATATATATGTGTGTGTGTGTGAAAACTTGATAGTGCAAATATGCCATACGTAGATTACAAAACATTAATATACATATAGTCTATATTTACTTATGTTTAAATTACAGGCTAAAATGCTCCTACTTATGTGAAAACGCTTTCATGTTCAAACTAATAGAAACATTATAAACATGATTTTAATACTTTTTTATACTTTCATGGTTAGGCAGTGAGATATCTATTCAAAGTATATTTTAATTTTTTATCTATTTAGCTGATAAAGGTTTTTTTCTTGATTGAACTGCTTTGGAACTAAACCCTTAAAATTCAATCTTAGTAAGCATATACGGGTTTTGTTGTCCTCTGAGAGGTGTAATACTTAAGTCGTTCTATAGTTTGCAAACTTAAATGATGGTTTCACAATAAGTTGATTTTTTTTGTATAAGAACATGAAAGTAAATGAAATCAAATAAAATGACGGAGAAACTATCGGTATGAGAAGCTTGTTGGGATTTTATTTCATTGTTTGGGTTCTGTGCATTTTAGTGATTCAAATACATACCAAGCCTAATCATATGATTCATCTACACGAGTTCAACCCTACTTCATCGATGTCTCGCATGAGTGGATAATAATAACTCTCTAATCCTAAACATTGATGTCTCACATGATTAAGAAAGATAGTTATCATGAAGTTTAGGTGTTTAAAAGTTTAGGTGTTTAAGTGACTAACAAACCTAACTCTATGTCTAGAAATTAGGATTATTAGGTGATTAACTCTAGTTCAGACTCAAAACGTTGTAGCTTCCGCTCACAAGTTGAATCAAGCAAAATACCCTAGGTGATCAATCTAAGATATAGCATGAACATGATTTATATTAAGGAAAATCACATAGAATACATAAGTATCAAACAAATATATCAAATCCCAACAAAAGAGAGATTAGCAATCCATGGAAATGGATAGCTTTACAAACATAATAAGAAGAAAGAATAACTGAATACGCCTCGATGTCTCGCCATCGAATCCGGCTCCCAAGCCTCGTCTCCAGCCTTCTAAGCCTCTTCTCTTGTCTCTCCTTCGTGTTCTCACTATTTTCTTTCAATTCTGAATGATGGGTTATGTTCTAAGCTGAAAAACATGACTTTTATACTTTTTTTTGAAGTAATGGGCGCTGAGCGCCCTTAGACGGCCACTCAGCGGCCTGCTTTGAGGGTTTTCTTTGCTGCCTTGGCCGCTCAGCGGCCTCTGAGACTCGCTGAACGGCCTGCACACACTTAAACCTTCATTTTCTCACTAAAACTTGTACCGATTCATGATCCAACCGTTCAAATTAAATTTCCATGAGTTGGGAACCATATATCCAAATTTTAGGACAATCCAATGGTTAACGAATACGGTGTTGCAATTTCGCTAAGACAGCTTTGAATTTTCTACATCAAAAAGTTGGGATTAGAATTGAAATTTTCATTAAACCTAACCTAAACCTAAATAATTAATAAACTAATCTATTGGGGATTAAAAAGATATAAATCGAAGCACACAAGTCAAATAAGTGCCTAAAATGATATTCAAATATACGTAAAAATAACACTTATCATTAGCTCCCAAATTATTCTTAAGCACTTATTTTACTTGCTACGGTTTTTATTTCATATTTATTTATCCATTTACATTAAAATAATTTTATTTTATAATTATTTAGTTATTCTTAAGCACTTATTTTTGGGATCACTGTGAAGTACTTTAAAAATTGCCTGCATAGTAAGAGTTTTCAAATAAATCAATCACTACCAAAGAGAATAAAAATTTACCCACTGAAAAACATAGATTTCTAATAAAAACATTAATGGCATGGTTGGAGATGATGAATGTGTATCACGTTCTCAAGAAGCCACGAAATCAAGTGTCAAAATTTATTCCATGGATGGAGGCAAATAAAAACGATCCAAGAGCTAGAAATATGAGGTATTTAGAATTTCCCACTTAATTTGTGTGAATTTCTCCCTTTGAAGCTTACTTTTAGTTCCTCCCGGGAGTGGAGAATAAATTATCTGAGTTTATTCCTAAATTGTACAAAGGGGCTTGTGTGATTTTCAATCATAAGAAAAGATGATGGAGTTTAATATGACACCTTCAAGGACGCATGCTATGCATTGTACTTACTTGAAGACGATAAAAAAATACATTTATGGCATTATAGAAGCTTCATACAAGGGTATTGCATAAATATCTTATAAGACTTTCTACAACTTTGTTGTTATCATATCATCTTTCAATGACAAATTTTGTTTGGGAAAATCTTGAGATTTTAAGTGACGTTATTTTGTATAGACAAAGACTTTTTATGCAACATGGTGGTGAGTAAATTTTTAATCAAAGATTATATAACAATAACACTATTAAGATTTTAAATTATAATGATTTATTCTTAAACAACTATTTATAATGTCGTTGCAGATTTAATACTTATCGAGGAACAAATAAAAAAATTGGTTCTTGTGGAAATATACTCTTTGTTGCAAAGTAACGACGGGTCATTAGCTGACTTCTCCCAAATGCCTCAGATTGATAGGTCCACAACATCAACTTCTTAAAATAATCTTATAGTAGATAAACTATGTTATGATAGAGAAGCTTTAACCGCGGAGCATGTACATCTTTCTATCTAACATGACATCAGAACAAAAAATGAAACGATCATGTTATCAATTACTCACAACAAATGAGGGTTATTTTTTCCCTATTGTTATGGAAGAACAGGGAAAACTTTCATTTGGAGAGCATTAACAACTATAAGGTCAAGAGGATATACTTTAACTATTGTATCAAGTGGAAGTGCATCTATGCTCATTCCTGGTGGTTGTACAACACAATCCATGTTTTGTATTCCAATTAATTTTGATGATGATTCTACCTGCAATATTGAACAAGGTATTCCATTGTCATTATTGATTATCATAGAAAAAGTCATTATATATGATGAAACACTCATGACTCACAAGCATTGCTTTTAAGCTGTAGACCGAACTTTTAGAGAAATTATGAAATTTCTATTAACAACAACTTTAGCAAACCTTTCGAAAGAAAACTTGTTGTGTTAAATTTTTATAGTTGTGCCTAATAGTAGAAGACAATATATTATGCATGTCACTATCAATTCTTCTTATCGTTGGGATCATTGTCTGGTACTTTTATATTTGTCCGAATAGTAATAAGTTTTCATTTATTCAATCATTACTCAGAGAATCAACTTTAACCCATTGGAAAACATATATTTCTAGCAAAAGTTTATTTTGTTTGAATATATATTTTGTTATTGTAAATTTTGACCAAATAAATATTCTAAAATTAAAATTTAAATAGATATTTTATTATACACAAATATCTGTGATACTAAAAATCCTTCTTATCTTTGGAATCACTATCAGGTATCTTCACTAACAAAAAAAAATATGAGGCTCCAAATCAGAAGCTCTGATACTGAAGTTGCTAAGCTAAAAAAAATATAGAGTGGATATTATGCTTGAGGGACGGAAAGTGAACAGGTAGATGATGAAATTAGCCTAAGCATCATCATGAATTTTTTATCCCACATTCAGGTCATCTGATGGTTTCTATAGTCCAGTTAACTTATCTGTTTTTCCTTCAAAATTTGATAAATCCACAATTTTTCAGCATCATGCTATTTTAGCCCCAACTAATGAGATTGTTGATAATTTCAATGAATATATGATACCATTGTTGCCCAAATTAAGGCTAAAAATTGGTGTTCCAGTATTGCTTCTAAGAAACCTTGAGCAGCGGGAACGTGGAATAGTACACGTTTAATAGTTACTCATACGAGATTATATGCGTATTGGAAGCAAATGTGATATCTCGACCAAATGGTGAACATAGAGTGTTCATACCATGACTATCATTGATTCCATCACATAGAAAACCCATTTTAAGTTTGAAAGGAGCAGTTTCCTATAACACTCTTTTTTGCCATGACAATAAATAAAAGTTAAGGACAACCATTAAAATATGTCAGTTTATATTTCCCAAATCTGATATTTTCACATGACCAACTATATGTATAATTCTTACGAATCGAACAAGATTAAAAATGCTTATTTACGAGAAAAATGGCAACAATTCTCATACTACTTCAAAGGTAATTTACAAAGGAGTTTTTCAACATGTCATATCAATAATTTCTTTACATCGTTGTATATAAAAATCAAGCAGTATTTGAATTAATTTAATCAAATAGTACTCATATAAGTATTACTTTTGTCCTCCATGTAATTACTATATTAAAATTTTCGTTTTAATGAATTTTATATAGAAAAACCACATTAAACTAATAATTATTTTTCTCTATTTATTTTCATTTATCTCAGGAAGTTCATTAGAACATCCGTCATTTTTAATGTAATCATTCCATTTGTGAAAAAAAGAGGATTTTCTTACTGTCTATTATTAGCTTATAACTTCAACTCAATGCAAAAAAACTATTAAACTTTTATATAAAAAAAATAAAATAATGCAACATTTAAATAAAAACGGTAAAAACCACAAATAAATTAAATAATTATGCTTCTACAAAACAAAAACAAACACATCCATCATAAAAAATACTTTCAAATTTATGTTTTCTTATATCTAAAATAAAATTTGATCTTTAAAATCATAGATTATATTTTAATAAATATAACAAAAATAATACAGATTTTAAAAATGTCACGCGATAAACAAAAAATGAATATTAGTTAATTCTAAAAGAGAAGAATAAATAAGTAGATTTTGAAAGCTGAACAAAAAGCTGAACAAAAATAAATAACATTTTAATTTGGTATTTGAACATTACAAGAACTAAGTACAAGTTTTAAAACCCTGTGACCGAACAGTGGGAAGATTGAAAGAAGATTTTGAAACTTGTAGAGACCATCATGGCCAAAAAATTCTATGAAGCAACAATTGATTAAAACCCTGTGATTTTACAACACAAGAAGTTGAATGAAAATTAAAGAACTCATTATTATCTCTTGGAAACCTTGTTAACACATAGAAGGTTTTAGTAACATGAGGAACATGAAACTGATTTTTAAGAGTTGAAGATATGGGAGGATCAAGAGGGGACTTAAAAAAAAGGTAGAGCCACTTGAGTTAATGCTCAAACCTTGACCATTAATGAATATATGGTTCTTTTGGATGTATATTCTGAAGTTGTGAAGTCACATGATGTGAAGCTTCAGAATCTGGATAACAAGTAGGTACAAAAGATGATGATGCAGAGTTCGTAACCATAGCATGTGGTTGCTGAGAACTAAAGGTCTGAAACTAAGTGCCTTGTGGTTTAAACTGAATTGGATGTTGCTGGTTTGGAGCAAAATGTTGTTGCCAAGATGGTTGTGATTGTTGTTCTTGCTGCCATGAAGGATAACCTCCTTCATAGTGAGAACCAAAAGAAAACTGTTGCAGTGAAGGTAAAGCAACATAGACTTGATCAAACTGATAATAACACACAGCAGTAGCTTGTCCAAACCTAAAGAAAACTTGGCACTGAACAGAAGCTTGGCCACCACAACCTCTGCCTCCTCTTCTATCCTACCTCTTCCTCTGAAACTAGAGTTTCTTCCACCACGAAAACTCCATGAACAAAAAAATTAATACTCAAAACAGGAAGAATGGGACTGATATTGGTCATTAGCATCAATTAACATTTTTAATCCAGGAACTGACGTGGATGACGTTTTACAACATGAACGACTAAATGAGGCATTTTCTAAGTTGAGAGATGAACTTAACCAACACTCGTACTTTCATTCATGAACCAATTTAACTATTCACTCTTTAAAATTACATGCTGCCACATGTGCTAAATAACGTACTTTAAGTAACCTACTAAATGTTACTTAAAGCGTTTTAGAGAACACATATTTTAAACAAATCATTAGGATGATATATATCATTAATCTACGAGTCATGTAATCAAGTGAATTGACGTAGTGGTTCAACACTTTAATCCCTAAAATAAATTATTAGAGGTTCAACTTCTAACTCTTGTAAATAGAAAAAGACTCATTAACAAACTCACTACTACTTAATGCATTGAGTATGAGATGAAGCATAGTCTCACAACTATGAAGATATTGTTAAGACAAAATAAACTACAAAAAATGTATTTAAAACATATAAAAAAACACGCAAAACACAAAAGACAAACATTACAGAACATAGCAGTATTCATCCAAAACACAGAAATTAATCATTTCACAGATATTAATTTAAAATCAAATCTAACAGTAATTACCTTTTTAAACAGTCATTCAATCTAAGAATATTTATTGCTAATTCCCTTATTTTCAATCAGTAATAAATTTCTTTAATCAATCAATATCAAATTAAATGAGATAGACACACATCATTATTAATTCTCAATCAAAGTAATTTTGTAAAATTATTAAAAATAAAACTTTAAAACATTTTAAGATTTTTTATAAATAAAGAGTAAGCAAGTACATAGAGAAAGGAGAAGAAAGGAACAAGAGATAGAGAAATTGTGTGATGAGAATACTCTCCATGGAGCAACCTCCCTTGTATTTATAATATTTGATCAAGAGTGTAAATACAAGTATGTATGAGCTTGGGCCATAGACTGACCATAACTCCTAAGGCAAGTACATAGAGAAAGGAGAAGAAAGGAACCAGAGATAAAGAAATTGTGTGATGAGGATACTCTACTTGGTGCAGCCTCCATTGTATTTATAATAAACAAATATGTATGAGATTGAGCCATAGACTCTTTATCTATCTCTAACTCCTTACCTTGATGAGCATCCAAATATTCATAACAAGATTTATATTTTATATTTTCATTTTATTTCTTTATTTTTCACTAAATTACCCATGCGACCCACAAGATACTTGGTAATTTAAAAAGTATTTGGAACTTAAAATTCTAAAACAAAAATAGAGGATATAAATAATAACTTCCAAATATAATTTAAATTTGGGCTAGATGCGAAGCAAAAGATAAAAGGAGTGTACCATTTATTTTGAAGTGTTGCATGTTTTTACGCCATGTTGGCGACCTATATGAGTTAAAATATTTATTATGCCATGTTGGCGACTTATATGCTTTATGGAATTCTCCATAATATCGTCTTGACTTTATATTAAAGGAAGAGACCGCCCTTGCACATTGGTCGAAACCACTAGTTGAAGGACAGTCCCCATAATGCCTTCGTGCATGATGTCTTGTGGGCTTGTGGACCGGGCGGAGCGCCCTATCTCATGGGATCGCCCCCTATGGTACCCTCATTTAAGGGCAAGTAAAACGTAAGATATGCAGGGCTGGTATCAAGGCCCACATAGCAGAGTAAGATACACAAAATCATAGGATACACCCCTTTTTGGTAGTCAGTACTTTTGTACAGATTTCTGGACCAATGATTAATAGGCTTAGAAATGCCCTTTTTAGAAAAATTAGGGTTTACTAGCTTTCCCAGTAAATAGGGGTGATGAAATTAAAAAAAACATTCCATTCTTGGGCATTTTTTTTTAAATAATGCAATTAAAAAAAAAATTTAACAAAAACAATTAAAAGAAAATTAAATTGCAAAACTATGGCACTTTGTGCCATGTCGGATTCAGAGGTGGCCTGGGGAAGGAGGAGTCGCAACACCCCATGCGACTTGCGTCCTTGGAAAGAGCAAGTCGCAGCCTTTAATGCGACTTGCATGTGCAGGGGGGACAGGGGGACAGGGCTAGAAGTCGCGTCTAACCAAGCGACTCCCAAGGCCTGGAATCGCGTCTGAACAAGCGACTCCCAAGGAAGACTCACGTGCATCAGTCGCATTTTTTAAAAGTGTGTGTCGCACCTAAGAGTGCGAAATGGGCCTCCAAATCGCACTTGTAGGTGCGAAATAGTATTTTAAATTTTTTTTTAAAGCAGCAATCTGGCCCTGAAAAAGGAATTTCTAACGGTCTCGGATGGCGACGGGCCGAACTACAAAGTTGAAGAGAAAAAAAAAGTAATTGGACGCTTATCGCTTCGCCATAAGCCCGGTGTCCCGGAGCCAAATTCCATCGTTTGCTATTTTTTTTTAATTTTTGAAATTTTTTTATTTCACCATAAATTTCTAAATATGTCAAATAGACTAACTGTGGTAGTCCCATAATTTTTAAAAATCATTTGGGCATTTTTTGAATTTTTTTAGATGTTTTTTAAATCACACTCCAAGATGCCAATAATAACCAGGCTTCAAGGTTTCTTGCTTGCCCCTTCTTTTACATGATAACATAAAGGGAGATGACAATGAAGTGGATGGAGAAAAATGTTGATGGTGATGAGTTGAAGAAATTGGAGTTTTGAAATTTTTATGATTTTTTTTTTTTAGTTTTTTTTTTTATGACATGCACGTGAGTCGCGCCGCCATACGCGATTCCAGGCCTTGGGAGTCGCTTGGTTAGACGCGATTCCTGGCCCCCTGTCCCCCCTGCACATGCAAGTCGCATTAAAGGCTGCGACTTGCTCTTTCCAAGGACGCAAGTCGCATGGGGTGTTGCGACTCCCCCTTCCCCAGGCCACCTCTGAATCCGACATGGCACAAAGTGCCATAGTTTTGCAATTTAATTTTCTTTTAACTGTTTTTGTTAAATTTTTTTTTAATTGCATTATTTAAAAAAAAATGCCCCATTCTTGAAGTGTCGGATTCGTAATAATAACATAAATAATAAAGACACCGCTGTAAAATAGAGATCGATAATCCATATGGGTTTTAAGTAGAGAACAGTTCTGTGGCTGGAATTTGTCGGCATTCTGCACTAGTTCTTCATTCGGTAATTCAATTAAATTCCTTTACAAAATATGGAAAATATAAATAAATTGATTTTACTGTTGAAAATAATTTCTACATATTTACTAGATAACTTGTGATACATCAACTAACAAAAATGGAAAAAAAAATCATCATAAGAATTTGATATACTGAGATATAGACAAGTTTACAGCTTCTTTGAAGAAGATGAATTGCAAGTTTACTATTTCAACCGTCGACTCAGTTTCATGTACAAGCCCTGTAAAAATAAAATCCCATTAGGTCACAGTAACATGAACTATTAGATGTCTGAAGCATCTCTTTTCCTTTGTTTGAGTATTTAAAAATCAAGATAAGTAAAGCGATAAAATTAAAAGATTTTCTTCCATATTTGACAAAATTAAAGGGAAAGAAAAAACTTGATAAGACTTAAATAATTTAGCATTTCCTTTTGCTGTCATTCCCAACTTGCAAACATTAAGTGAAACTTGCAAAGCTTAAAAATTTGATGCAAGAGGATAACTCTTGGACTAAACAAGCCACAAGTAGAAAAAACACCTCAAAAACTTAAGAAGATAATCTTACATTTGTTGTATGTATTGTTGCTCCTGTGGTCATACTAATATTCTGATCAGGGACCAGCTCAAAGTTCATGTGCTGTAGAAAGATTGCAAGAGAAACTGTAGCTTCCAATAAAGCAAATTGATCACCAACACACTTGCGCGGCCCTCCACTGAATGGGATGAATCTGTACCATGTTTTGACTCGTTAAAATCCGAGTAAACTCGGATATACAATTACAAACAAAAAATACTCCATAGGAGTGATTAAAAAAGATAGGTTACATTGATCAATTTAGTAGGAACACATGCTAATCATTCAGTCAAAAAGGCGGGGGAGAAGGGGAAGGAGAAGGAAGAACCACCGGCAAAGAAGACGTAAGCTAGTTATCTACCACAGTGGAGGTGGCAGAATGTACACCACTTATGTGGTGTGCAAGAATTAGTTCTGTAACATAATGCACACCTGAAATCTGTATTTGATTCATTTGGCATTGGACCATCCAAATCAAATCTTTCTGGCAAAAACTCTTCAGCTCTATCCCAAACCTTGCAAAATCATAATGAAATTTATAGAAAGGATCAAAATAGGGACCTTAAAAGTGAGACACAACATTCTGATAGCAAGACACCTTGCATATCATATCTAATCTAGCAAAATTACAAGGAAAAAAAAGAGTACACATCTACACCAAGATACAAATAATGTGTGCATATATTTTTTCAATTACCTGCATAAAGATAGGATCCATAATGTTTGAGTTTGACTAACATCAAGAATTTAAACAAAGCAACTACTGATTGGAAAAATTACTTACCTTGAACAGCAATAACAAAAGTAAATTGCTTTTAATGATACAATTATTTCTATACTGAAAATCAAAAAAGAAACAGGGGATAACTATTTAACACTCTAAAATCAAACTTATATTGTCATCCCAGGTATTCTTTTACTTTTCTTTTCTTTCCAGATGTCCTTCAAAACAAGAAAAACAAGAAGAGAGAAGATTCTTTTGAAATGGAATCCTGCAGGTTCTAACCAATTTAAAATATTCAATAGAAAAAGTACAATGAAAAACAGGGTATTAAAGGCTTTATGATGTGTTCATATGTCTCGACCCTGCCTGCAATAGAAATAGTTATAATATAAAAACACTCACAAATCGCATATTTGACCATAGTACAACTCAGTTAATCCAAGGAGGGGTCATATAATGAATGAAGGTGAAAAGGTACAACAGGGGAGAGGGGCATTCATTTAATAGGTTTGTAATATGACAAGCCATAGCAATTTTAACATTTAGGAAGCTTATGAAATAAACATATATCTCCTCTGCATATTATTCAGCTATACCAGTATTGGCAAGCCCAATTACTGTGATTTAAAATTTCCGTCAACTTTTTTTAACAAAAATATAGAGGTTTGGCTACAGTCAAACAGAGACAAAAGAAAGCTTTACTCAAGAGAAAACATCAAGTAATACCTCAGAAGAGTGATGTATGTTGTACACTGAAATCATAATATCTTGACCAGCATTGACTTTGTAAGCACCCGGAAGCTCATCAGGAACTTGAGCTCTTCTTATCAATACCTTAAGGATGTATAAGTTTATATAAGACTATCAGAAACTGCAATATTAGTAAAAGATATTTGACGAACCAGCTTCAACAAATATTTGAGAAACTAAGGCATACTGCTGTGAACTTAACCCGTTCGGAGAAATCTTATGATATTTTACAATAGTTTTCCTTATTAAATGACAACTTTTTTCTTGAATTAATATTTTTATTCTAAACAGTTATGTCTGCGAGGAGATTAACATATGTAATCAAAGAATACTAAAGAATAACATAATATTTACAAAGAGGGTTAAATATATTTTTCGTCCCTATAAAATTGACACATTTTGATTTAAGCCCGTACTACAACTATATTTAGTTTCACTCATTAGAAAATATTAAAATCATGTGGTTTTAGTCCCTCATGAGGATCTAAAGAGGGACTAAAACCACGTGACTATTGTACTTTTTTAGGACTAAAACAGAATAACATTTTAATAAGGACTAATTTCTGTTCTGATTTCCCTCATTTTCCTAATTCCAACCCTTATCCTATGGTCCCACTACCAAAGTCATAAATCCTAGAAACTACTGCCTGCCAGACCATTAGATCACCAAAATTTACTTTCAAACCTGCTTGCCATATCATTAGTTGTTTGTAACTGTCAATTTCTATGTTACCAATTACCATGCTAATGTATCTTCATAATAAGCCTAACCTAAACAGAAGCAAACAACTCACACACAAAAGATAATACAAAATATTTTGCATCTCATATAGATATTTGTAATAAAAATCATAATATGGAGGAACATAGTGACCTACTGGGGGATGTGGATAAAGCCGGAGTGACTCAATAATACAGCGTGTCAAGAACTTGAGATTTTTAATATCTTCAAAGGTAGGACGCCTTCCTTGTAAAACTGTGTCTACCTCTTCTTGTGCTTTTGTCAATGAGGAAGGATCCTGCATCAATAGGGCTTACAATTTATGGGGCGAAGACCATGATCGAGTTCTTTTTTTCTTCTTAATTCTCAAAGCTGCCAATTGTATGTTACAACGCATAAATAAAGACATATAAGGAATTCAAAATAAGAATGGATGAATATTCACAAAGACCTTGAATCAGTCTGGAAGCTGAAAAAAATTAGAAGGTTAATGAGGTCATTTAAAAATACTTTTGATGTTAATATCTTTCAACCAGGTTAAACTGGTTTTAAAATTTCCAACTTTCCATATTAACAATTAGATTAGTTTGAAGACTCAAAAAAATAAAGTAATTGGATTAAATTCGAGGTTCAAAAGGAAAATGTAAAACATCATAAACATTATAAATTCCCACATTACCCCATCAAAAATATGCAACAGCAACTCATTGACACTGATGAGAATTGGAAAGAGGTTTTGCAGTCAATCCATAAAGTTGGTGGGCGGAGGGTGGGGGTGAAAACATTATCTTATAATGGGAAAAATAGAGAGAAGAAATGTGAAATGATACCTTACTTAGTAGATAAAGTGTCCAGGTCAACACTGAACCAGTGGTCTCATGACCAGCAACTAACATGGACAAAAGGTCATCCCTTAGCTGAACACTGGAAACCTGACATGTAGAATCATTAACATGAAGAACAGAGATCCAAAGAAAGAAAAAAACTCCATGATATAAAAGTAGACTAAACAACCCATAACAAAAATAAGAAAAAGTGTCATCATCAAGGAAGTGATGGTGGTGCAAACGTTCATTTTAGAAGTAACAAAATGAAGCAGAGAAACTCAATAAACAAGCAATAAGAACAACTACACTAAAAGAACATGAAAAGTCACAATTTGTCTCCATATAAAATACTACCACAACCAGAAGTCAGAAAAAAAAATACTAGTTGGTTGAAAACATTTCAAAAAGTAACACACTAACCAAGAAAAAACAAGGCCACAAATGAACACTCTTAAGTCTTAAGTAAACGATAGAGAATTATAGGATGAAATTTACTTGGCTGTGCTATGATCAATCAACACCCAGCCTGAGTCACTTGAACAGAGTGTTTAGTAATGAAAAACAACCATAAATGCACATAAAATCAATTGATCTAACAGGAAAGAGACAATTGATCTATAATCTAATGGGAAAGGGAAACTTTATACATTATCAAATTCGTATCAAAACTATCATTAAAAGCTCTGAATACACAGCAACCCCATGAGAACACAATGATAAAATTACAGTATGTGTTAGTAATAAAATACAGCAAACCTCTTCTCTGCTGGCAAGCAAGAACCGGAGAATACTAGGATCACTGTCATTCACATATTCATCACCATCAATTCTTTCACCCTCAGATTCTACAATCTCTTTACATTTTTCAATAAGATCTTCAACAGTTTCTCTGATAATGCTAACAGCATTTTCAGCCTTTATTTGTCTTGGTATTATCTTACGGAGAAATTCAACCTGCAACAACAAAGAACAAGAAAATAAAAACATGGCATAATAAACTCAGAGCAAACCCATATCATGAATGGGAGATGAGAAATAACTTGCCTGCCAATATGGCAAAAGATCAGTTGATCGAGCCTCCGCCTCTTTTAATGCAGTGTAAACAGCACCAATAACAGGACTGTCTGCATTAAGTGAGTCAAAGTCGTAGTTGAATACAGATAAACCGATAACGTCAAGAGTCAACTGAGAAAACTTATCCTCCATGTTAACAGCAGTTCCGTTAAGCGCATCAGGTTGTAGCTTTTCCACTAATCTCTCAGCACATCTACAAAATACCCTATCCACTATAACAGACAAGTACCGTTTGTGAAGAGATGGAACCACAGCCCTGCGTCTTGCCTAATACATATCAGAAAATAGCTGTAACAAAGAGCTGGGTGCCTAAAATACCCTACAAAATCATGACTAGAAGCGCATCTATTACCAATTTAACTATAAATGAATGATCTATACTCTGCATATTCGTTTGGATGGAGAGTATTTCAGGGAAAGGAAAGGGCAAGGGCGGGCAAAAAATTTATTTGAAGTTAATTTTCTCCGATTTAAGAATTATTAACACTATAAGAAGTAAAATGAAATATTAACATGAACCTTAATGCCCTAATCTCTATAACTCTTAATTCAAAAATAAAAACTTTACCCTCCTTTTCCTTTCCTACAAAAGCAAGACAACATTATTAAACATATGAAACAACAGATTAAAAACATTGAGAAGAGAAAGAGTCTTTTAGGAGGAGGAGGAGGAGGAGGAAAAGAGGGAGAGAGAGAGAGAATACTAAACACATGTTTGGAAAGCAGAATCAATTCTACTCGGTTAAAATCAATTCTAACTAGTAAAATGATGTTCGGGTGTACTAGTTAAATTGATTTTATGGGTCAAGAATCAATTCTACTTGCCACAACAAGTAGTTGCTTCTACGTTAAACGTAATAAATTCTGAGATTTTACAACTGAATTTCATAACATTACCCTACAAAAAGCACTTTACTCACAACAGTATCCAAACAGAAATCAGGTCATCTTAACTCACTTTTACCATACGCAATTTTGGTAGAATCAATTCTGTCCGGAATTAATTCAGCTAACGCCGTCCAAACACACAAACACTAAAAGATTGAGCATTAAGGCATTGCATCTAATTACTTAACAGTCAGTGAACACTAAAGCACAGGCAGAACAGCCTACGTTGCTATACACCATTGATTTTTTTCATCATCAAAACTCAAAACAAGCTCATAAACATAAAAAACAAGAATTTGATAACCTTGAACAATAGAAAAATTACCGTCCAGAGTGGACCCTCAGCAATTGCAAAACCGGACCCAAACAGAAACTCTGAGACCTCAGCAACGAGACCCTTGCCATATTTTCCATAATTCTTGAGCACATGCTTGGCAATGGCGGGGTCACTAACCACCACAAAGTTTCTTGGGCCAGCAGCTAAGCGGTAAATGGGGCCATACTCTTTCATCCATTTGAACAAAGGAAGAAAAAGGGCACCACCCAGAAGGTCAGAAACATCATCAAGCTTGGCACTTGCGATAGGAATGCCAGAATCGTCTTTCCCTGTGGTCAGTGACCTAGATAGCGAAGTGAGCCAATCTGGGCTAACCCAGGAACTGGATTTGGTGCTGGTTTCGGAGTTCTTGTTGATTGAGGATTTCACAGAGAGAGGGTGAAGTGGATAAGGTTTTCGAGTGGGAGGGGAAGGAGTGATTTTGTGGGGAGGGAAGAGGGAGAGAGGTGAGAGTGAGAGTGAACAAGGCATTGTTGATGTTTGAGGGTGGAGTGTGGCGGTTAAACGATGGTGGAATTGGAATGGAACCACAGTGTCTGCGTACAAATTCCCAACGCCATAAACTGCATCAAGTAGCTTTGGCCACAGGAAATGATGACAAGAAATTGAGCTTAGTTTTGGTTAATGTTTTGCTAGGAATGGTGTGGTTGTCCTCTGCTTATTATGGTAGATGGCAAGGCCAAATTTCCTTTCTATTTTTGGTATTTAAATCATTCATGTGAAATAAAGTGCACAAACGTTGTACTAATAGGATTGCTTGAACCTCATATCGAGAGTTCAATTGCCAACATAGGTTGGCATCACATGTTATAGGTTTAATTCTTACATTTTAGTAGTTTGAAACTTTGGGAGATTCTCTAGCATTTTGGCCTAAGAGTGGATCTCAGTTTACCTTTTTAGTATGTCACTGGCACCATGTCTGGTAATTTAAAAGTGTTTTCATTCTATTCTGTTATTTTTTATAAATAAATAAAAAAGTTCGATTATTAGAAATCGCACTATTAATGAGATATTTGGCTTTCATCACAATTTGTCACAGCAAATTGCAAGCACCAAAACAGAAAAGCTAACGGGAACATATATTAATTATTTAATAACACTTAAAGATTGTACTTTGACTTAGTTACACTTTTAGTCTATGATGTTTCACTTTTATGTGATAGTGGCCTCTCATGTTTAAAACGAGTGGTTAAGGTCTTTGACGTTTGCATCACGAGATAAAGTAATCCTCTCGTCCGTCTTCGTCAGTTGACTAACAGTTCTAGTCGATGTGTACATCATTAATTGACGTGGCAACTTATGTGGCTCTTCCATGTAGATAAATAATTATTAAAAAATAAATTTATAAAATAAATGAATTTTAAAAAACACAAAAAACAAATTAAACCCAAAATCCTCTTCTTCTTCTTCGTCATCATACGTGTTCATCTTCATCATACTTCATCTTCTTCATCTTCTCCACACCAACCACAATGTGTAACCACCCTCAACCCAGCCCCTTCCACCGTAACCACTCCATCTATCTCTTATCGTCCCTTTCCAATCCCCATCAACTTCGTCATGTCTTCTCCCTTTACGATTTGAACCAAAAACTCCAGATCCGTGTCCCTCAATCACCTCAACCTTCAGCGACATCATCTTCATCCTTTTTGAACCTCACACCACATAGATCAGAAAACATCAGTTTCGAATGGTGACAACAAAGGTGGGAGGATGAAGGGTTCGAGCTTTGATTTATGTTCTAGGAGTGATCCCTCAGCACCCGCCAAGGCCCCCAGCTACCGGTGGCACGCCCCCGGCGTACTTGAACCACCCGAGAGCCTGTCACACCCTCATGGGCTAACCGACCGCCTGTCACCCTCGAACGTCAAGTTAGTAGTCCTTTCACCAGGCTACCTCCGTAGGCGCGCCAACCCAGGACCGGCTCTGGCCGTCCGATCCCCTAGACATGGCAGAAGATCCAACGGTCCGGGGCGATCCTCTAAAAAGGTCATCATTACACATCCTCAAGGGTTGTGCCGCCTCCAGACCCCTATATAAGGAGAATCCACTCGACCATAAGATACACAATCTTTGATACCCTTCATGCTCCCTTTAAACCCCACGCCTCTAACTTGAGCGTCGGAGTGCTCTTGTAGGGACCCCTACCGGGCACGAGGATGACGGACGGCGACCACCTCCCAGGAAGATGACCTCCACCCATCGCGACCCGACATCAACCTACCACCCCCACCTCTCCTCAACCACCGTGTGCGGTGGTCCGAGCAGACCTAGTCTGTTCATTTGGCGCCATCTGTGGGGATCGTAAAATTCAACCTTCACCACCATGGGAAAAGCCAAGACCTCGAAGCAACACCACTCCAAAAGAAAGCCCACCCCAGAGGGACATGTGGAGTCCCTGGACGGAGGAGGGCATTGCCTCCGTTCCCAAGCGCAAACTACTTTTGTGCATGCAGAAGATGCCACCGTCCGGAAAAACAGGACAGCCAACCAAGCCCAGCGCGACGCCGCAGCAGCGAAACGCAATCCTCCACGCGCTCCCTCTCCGTCGGACCTAACAGTCCCTCCACGAAACTCTAGGTTGACCTTAGAATGACTCAATCAATGGGTAATCGCACTGGAGCAAAGACGGACAAGGGCCCAACCCCTCGGTGCAGAATCCCTCGCCCTCGTGCAACAGATGCAGTACTAAATCCGACATATTCCACAGGAGCGCGACCACCTCCAATCAGAAAGGGACATGGCTCAGGCAGAGGCCAACCAGAGCAATGACCGATCACCCATGCTCCATGAGGAAGGATCCGTGTAGATCCTCGGGCAGGGGAACGAGCCCTCAACCTGTGACTGTGCAGACAGGCCAGCACCTCCCCCAGTCACCTTGGCCTCCCCTCCGGTGCATGACCCGTTTGCTCCGAAAGTCATCTTAAGACCCTGGCCCCGAGGTTTCGTCCGACCCCTTTTCGCACACCCATATGCTGGGACAATCAACCCCCAAATCCACCTTAACTTTTATTTGGCCTCCATGCAGTGTGCTGGAGCCGACGAGATCGCCGTGTGCCGGTGTTTCCCGCTCAGCCACGGGGAGAACCCGTTGGCCTGGTTCTAGTCCCTCCTCGCGGGGTCCATCAAACGTTGGAACGATCTCACCCAACAATTCTTAAGGCGCTACGCAACCTCCCGACAACTGCCGAGGACCAGACGTTGGCTCTAATTAAACAGGGACCCAAGAAACCTCTCTGTAGCTACCTCACTAGGTTCTATGACGAGGCTAGCCGAGTGCCCAATCTACAGGAACAAATGTAGCTACAATTCATTCAGCAGGGCCTCTTAGAACCCAACCGTCTACTATCCTCCCTGGACAAAAACAAGCCAACTACAATGCAAGAGTTTGTCACCCAATCAGAGAAATTCTTGAATCGGGAGGACAACGAAGCAGATCGGAAGCTTGCCCAGGCAATCCCCTTAGGACCACCTCCAAATAACATGCCCAATATAGCACCACTTACCACTGCAGGAAAAGAGTCGGCCGGTCTGCGCGGCTTCAACAAACATTTTGACAACTACTCCCCTCTCAACACCTCACTGTCTCAGATCTTTCAGGAAAACCAGCACTCGGATCTCAAGGACAAGCCACCACCCTTGAAAGACCAAAAGAACGTGAGCGGTTCCGCGTTCTGCGATTATCATGCCGGGCATGGCCACTCCACTGGCGAATACCGGACCCTGAAGAGTAAGATAGAGGAGCTCATCTGAGGAGGCCTCCTAAAGAGGTACGTGAATTCGAACCAGCTCTACGCACCCAGCCTTCGGTGGCCGTGGAGCCCCTACTGAAACTAGACACGGTTAAGAGACAACGACCGATGGAGAGAAAGAGACGACCAGAGGGGAAGCTATCCGAACAGGATAAACCACCGCCGCAATGACCACAAGGATACCAGACGCGAAGAAAGTCACTAGGATCACCAGGGAAGGAGATCTACATAGAAGTCAACGGCATCCGACTCGGCGGACAAAAGAGCAGTCGTCTACAACGTCTCTCAGGTCAAAGAGAACTTTAAACCTTCACCCCTCATGATTTAAGTTCCTTTTCGTACAGGTGACCTACCACCTATACGGTCAGAAGGGGAAACATTTTGTAAAACCCAAGATTGATGAAAGCACTTCCCAAAGTTCAAGTCACTTTTTAGCATCACTGGCACTTTGTCCCTTGAAATGAAGCAAAAACGAGTACATCCTCGTAGCTCGATGAAGACCCGAGAACTTACTCAGAAGGAGTGCACACAAGTACATCCTCGTAGCTCAAAGAAGACCCGAGCACTTACTCAGAAGGAGCGCCACGAGTACATCCTCATAGCTCGAATAAGACCCGAGCAGTTACTCGGAAGGAGTGCCCACGAGTACATCCTCGTAGATGATGAAGACCCGAGCATTTACTCGGAAGGAGCGCACACGAGTACGTCCTCGTAGCTTGAAGAAGACCCGAGAACTTACTCGGAAGGAGCGCACACGAGTTTCTATTTCAAAACACAAGATATATATGTATCATTATATAATTATATTCAAAACATAATGTAAGCATGGCACATCTCACAAACAGATATTTCACCTTAGACTCTTCGGTTTGGTGTTGGACAACAAATTCCCTCCACCGGCTATAATCGATCACTCGGGCATAAGAGCGCAGTGGATGGTCAATCAGATTACCATCTTCATCGAAGATGTGTTTGGCTAGTTGCGCGTGAAAATATCTAGCCAAAGCACTTGTTTTCTTGAGCACATAGTCTCTACGCTTTGGTTCAATATGAAAGCCAGCCTGCAATAACACAAGTTCTATTGATGTTAAGTATGTTTCAATAAATAGTTTAATGCACAAAGTACTATATATGTATCTAACCTCAACTTTTTCCCATATGTGTTGTTTGAGTTCGTCGTCCACATCTGGCCACCAATTTTCAGTAATTGGAACCATTGTGCGAGCAAGGAACACTATATAGCCTACGGAATATTTCTTGTTGGGGTTAACAGATACACCATCCGAATCCCAACCAACCTAATACATGTAAATGTTAAGCAAGTTAGTAGAGTTTAAACTTATTAAATTGCTTAGAATCCATGCTATAGGTGTTGAATGATGACTGTAGTCACAATTTTTGATGTAGGAATGAAGAATGAAGGGCCATTGCTACAAAACAAGAAGAAAATAGAGCATTGCCTTAAATTGTTACCTCAAACTTCAGTCCTTTACTCCTGATAACACGGGCTGCTTTCATGATGGTCCGTCCGGGCCTGATTATCCTGTTCTCACCAGTCTCACCACTGCCTTGCTGTGAAGGATCCATTTTCCTGAAACAACATGTCAAAAATATTCAAAGTCTAGTACATCCTCACATAATCTTTACAATCGAACATGACCTCACAAAATAGAGTACAAATATATTCCACGAAATTTACAAAACAACAACAAAAATCTTCAACATAATACACATTCCACAAAATGTACTGAACAACAACAACAAAGGCACAGGAATTGGTAATTATCAAACAGATAAGCTCCTTAACTTCGACAAAAATTAAAATGCCAAGCAAAGGTACTAAACAACAACAAAAATCTTCAAAAGAAAGAAAACCCTAGAAGTAGAAAAATGTCAAGAGGACTCACAAGTGAGGTGTGGAAGCAAGATGAACGTGCTGAGTAGCAGGAGGAATGAGCTTAGTGAGCACACAAAGAGGGAGGCCGCGAGCATGAGAAGGATTAGCCGCGACGAGCAAAGCAGTTACGAAGCGAATGCAGAGAGAACGAGCGTTGGTGATGAAGTGCAGCGACATGCGGCAACGAGCAGAGGTAATGGGGTGCAGAAGGAAGGAATGTCGAGTGGAAGTGACGATGTTGAAAATCGATGGAGTCAAGATAGAGAAGCGGGAAGACAAAAGATTTTTCTCGAGAGAAGAGTTTCTATTGCTATAACAAGGGGTAGTCGAAAAATATAAGAACCTGTTACCATGGTCCCCTCACAACTGAGGTAATAGACAATGTTAGAAAAAAAAAACCTTATTACCACGGTTCACCGTGCAACCGTGGTAATAGTCTTTTTTAATTAAAAATAAAAATAAAAACTATGTCAGTTACCACGGGTCACAAGGAACCGTGATAATATAGAACCTCAGTTACCGTGGTTCAACATGGAACCGTGGTAACAGAGCTCCGGGCACCATGTTACCACGGTCCGACACGGAACCATGGTAACATGGGCGTGGTAAAAAGGAAAATTTGTAGTAGTGTGTGTTTGACCATAGGAGGATATAGCAGTGAGGTCAATCATGTGCATGTATGACCATAGGTTGGCGGTGAGGTCAATCCTATGCACGATTGTTGATGCATCGAGATTATCAACTAATCAGTAAGTGGCGTCCCGCCTTTAGTGAATGTTGGTGTAATATCCGGATGATCATTGAGGATCACATGTGCATGCCATGTAGGGTAACATTGAGGTTAGGGTTAACCTGTTGGACTGAGAAGGTGTCCAGGAATTTGATAGCGTGACTCTGAGGAGTGTGATATTGTGTTGTGTGCATTTTGATCGATGTTTCTCTATGAGTAGTTGTGCCTAGGATTGTTCAATATATATTTTTTATGTGAACTATATATATATATATATATATATATATATATACTATTGACCTGCTTAACTATATACTATTACTGTTTTACCCTTGTACTTCTTCAAGGAGTTTGTTTTAAAAGAAGTTGACCCTTGTGCTTAATTTTCTATGGTGGTGCTTGGGGGGCGTCATTCACAGGCGGTGACGTCTGCTTCAGGGAGGAATCCTAACGATAGAGATATAGGTGAAGATGGAGGTGACTACTACGACGTTGTGGTGTTCTTGAGCACAAGGTTGTTTGTATGACATGTATATACTATTGTTGTAATAGAATATTGGTGGAAAGATATAGGGTATATGTAATGCATGAGTCACAGCATTATTTCGAAAAAAAATATACTTGCAATTTTCTACCTCGAAGATCATGAGCATGTTTATTTTACTGTTTAGTTACTAATGTGACCCTTGAGAAATTGGGGCGTTACAAAAAGAGAGGGTGGGGTGAGGGTGGTGGTGGAGAAGGAAGGGGACGATGGAGAGGGTGAGGGTGAGGGTGAGGGCGGCGTCACAAGAAAGGGGAGGAAGAGGGTGAGGGTGGCGGATGAGGAGGATGGCCTGACGAGAGAGGCTGAGGGAAGGGGTAGCGGAGGGGGAGGGAGGGTCGATGGGAGAGTTTGATGGTGAGGGAAGAGAAGGGAGATGGTGAGTGTATAAGGGTTTAAAGAATGAGGGAAATAATAGGCTTATAAGGAAAATGAAGCCGATAAATCAATGATTATTAGCCCTTGAGGCCCCGGAAAAAAGGGCCATGTGCTGGTGCATTAGCCATGGTGGAAGCCAACACTAATTGTCGATGATTGGACGCTATGTTGACTGATGATTTTAGCGTCAATAATAGCCGATGCTAATTACTGTCGGCATGGCTGCAGCTAAAATCAAGTAGGTTTTTTTTTTTTTTCCGGGCAGTTTGCGTCGGCTTTGCGTCAGTTTCACCAACGCTAAGGGGCCAAATTTAGCGTCAGTGTCATGACCGACACTAATTTTGAACACTAAATTGCTCTTTTCTTGTAGTGGATCATTACGACTGCAGTGGACCATCATTTCCGTCAACCATCCAAGCCTGCATCGAATAAAAGGTCGTTTCCTTCGTTGGAGCCATCATAGCTTGAGACGCCCTTTGTCGCATACCGGTTTCCCCACCCTTGGCTGGTTGTATTGTATTGCCCTGTCAGATTTCATTTCGATGGTGTAATAGAGACAGAGACAGTGAGTCTTCTTCTTCGATGACGTTGATGGACAAGACGTGCTTTTCATGTGGGGATATGTGGCCTAAGCAAGCTCGTAGACATGAAGCCTCCATGGATGTGTTATGGGAAGAAGAAGAAGAAGAGAAATGAGTTGTTGTAGTGGGAATAATAAGGTGGGAGGAATAAAGCCAAGGAAAAGGAAATATAGGAAGAAATTGAAGGGAAAGAAGCAGCAATAAGGAGCTACAACCAAGGTTACATGGCGGCGGCTCCACTGTGATGGTGGTGGAAGGACTCTGCGGTGGTGTAATTTTGTAATTTTAGTGTTTTTTATCAAGATAATTCAAGTGTTTAAATATAAATTAATCTGCCATCAAACTTTTCTAATCATATATATCACAAGCTTTTTTTTATCTAATGTACCTTGACCATGGTACACCTTGCGACCACTATAAAAGCCGCGACAAAGAGAAAACCTTGCCAAAACTATCATCTATGGATCATGATATTTTATGAGAGCTAGGGATTTTACAGAGGCTAGCATCTACGTTCACGAGACTGATCGATCATGCACAAACATAATAACAGGCAGCACATGCATAAAAAAGAAAGTGATAATTGAACAATTATTGTAGTGTGCCATGGCAATATGGCATGGACTTCACTTTAATAATCTATAATTTTGGTCCCTTGTAGTTCTAGACTCTAGTCACGTAGAAGACAATTTCAAAGAGTCGAGGAAACCCTTTCTCTTGGTCTCAGTGGTTGAAATGTAAGCGAGAAAAGCTTCAAAGTCCGTGTCCGCGTAACGTCTGGGATTCGCTTCATCAATGAGTTTCGGTGACGGTCTCACGGTGCTTTTGAATGGAAGACTATGCAGGGAAGCCACTGAAGTCCTGCTATTCGCTGAATTCACCACAACCCTATGTAACACGCTCTTGTACTTCCCGTTGCTATATATCTGATAATACAATTGAATCCACGCAAAAAATCAACAACTTAAATAGGACCCACAATATGACTTTATTTGTTTGATGTTATACAATATGACTTTTTGATTCATGTGTATGATGAAACGGTCATGATCTAGAACTTTTTGGTTCATATATATTAATTGTACTTTTCAAGAACTTTTTATACACAATAAATTTTGCCAATTTGGTAGTTGAGGTGAAATTTCTTATAAATTGAATTGAACAATAAAGTAATACAGTATAGCACAATTGATAGATAGTTGAGTTTTTTAAATATTTAGTTACCGTTGAGATACTTTAATACAACCAAAAATAAATTTGAGTTTATATTTAAGGGTTCAGTCTGATGTGACCTATTAGCCTGTTTGCAAGTCTATTGCACAGAATTATAATGCTTCTCTTAAATAGTTTAATGCCTAACAAGCTAATAGGTAGCGAGTTCAATGTATACCATCTTTTAACAAAATAATTTTTTTTGGGTTTTAAAAAAATTAATTAAAATTGCATATGATATTAATTTGTATTATTAATAAAAATAATATTATGCAAGTAGGCCGGCCTATCAAGCTAAATGAGCCTTTTGATAGGTGGGTCTAACCTTTTTAGTTGATCAAACTTTCTTAAAAGGCTAAACCTAATCTTTTTAATAAACGAGCTAGGTTGCGTGCCTTTCATGGACCGTCTATCCTATTTCCATCCCTGTACGTGGATACTCTAATTCTATATTAAACATTTATTTGAAAAAGATATACTTTTATTAAATTTAAATAAAAAACATAATTTACTGATATTTTAAATTTGTTTTAATATGATTGATTCAAAATGGTTACGACCGGTTTAACAGTACCAGTTTGATCTTGTTTTGACTTGTTCTTTTCATTCCGGTTCTCACCAGTTCTAAAATTTATCGATTTTTCTTCAAATGAACTAATCACTTGATCGGGTCTCAATTTAACCGGTTGGACCGACCAGTCCACTGATTTTTAAAACTATGGTTTTTACATATAACAATTAATAGAAAATAAATTAAATGAATGGATGGATGAATTTGCTTACCTCAAGATGATCACCAACATTTACAACGAAGGCATTGTTGACAGGTTGAACAGTGAACCAATTCTCTTGGAATTGGATCTGCAAACCCTCCACCTGATCTTGGAGGAGGAGTGTGAGGAATCCATAATCAGAGTGAGGGGGCATGCCTAGGGTTAGGTCTGGTTCAGGACATGGTGGGTACAAATTGGACACCAAAACCTGGCTTCCATCTTCCATTTCTTTGATAATATTGTCCTTTTCTAATGTCTCATCTCCTTGGTTACCTTCCATGATTCCTAAACTCTCTACGATGGCTTCCATTAATATCAGGAATAACTGTTTGGTTTCTTCCGCGTAGGTAGCCACCACTTTCCTACATTTGATTTAAATAAATTAAGAATTAAAATACAAACATTAATTGCAACTATTCAACAAAAAGGCATGACGATAAATTTGTCCACAAGTGTCATCGTAGTGTTGACATTGCAAGGAATTAAAGATTAGAAAACAGAGAAAATACAGAGAGAAACAAGATATATTTATTTAATTGAATGAAAAAGAAATTATTATATTTAATTATTCAAATGTCCTTAAATACAGTATAAAATACATATTGACTTTATTAAAATATTTTGAAATAGACTTTATTAAAATATTACTCGATATATAGTTGAATAATTGATTATAATGATAGCCAAAATAAAAAAATAAAAAAGTAAATGATTATAATCAATCTTGCATTGTTTACTTATGAATTACTGACACATTTTAATTTTTTTTCAAAGGACAATAGTCCATGAGGGAAAAATGATATCACTTGATAGAATATGGAAAGAAACGATGACGCTGTATTTTTTTCCTATCACCTTTTCTTCTTCTTCTTCTTCTTCTAAACGGCGGTCTCTTTTTTATCTTAATTATTCTTCTTTCTATTTTTTTTTTTATACAAAGCAACGATTCTTTCTATTAAATTGATAAATATATAATTTTACTTCCTCAATAAATTGTCACACAAATTTAGTTCCTTAAATTTTTAGTTACAATTAATTTCTTTCATGAGCATCTCTTTACCTAAAAAATGTCTGTTTGAATATTTTTTTCATGAAAAAAACTTATATTTTAAAAATGTAAAAAGAGGTTTTTTTATAGGATCGGTTTTGAAACACAAAATTTAAATAGTTCTTAATTTTTGTTTAAAACTAAATCCCAAAACATATAAGAGACACTTTCTATTTTTTATGTTAGCTTTCTTAACCTTGTAAAACATCTTGTTCAAATAGTTTTTTTTTCTCTTTTTAATTAAAAACACATGTTTTAAAAATTATTAACTAATACTTTTCTATAAATGTAATCATATTAGTGAAAATTGAACTAAGTAGCCGGTCCGACCTATTTGAATCGGGAATCAGTCAAATGACCGGTCCAATTCAAGAAAAAAACGGTAGATTTTAGAACTTGTAAGAATCGGTCAAACAGATCAATAATTGTGAAAGCTGAACTAAACTAATGGTATTGAATTAGTCTAAATCGCTTTGAAATATCATATTTTTAAGATTTTAAAAATTTCATATTTTATTTAAAAATTAATAAATTATATTTTATTTAAATAAAGTTCTAAGGTCAAATTAGAAGACCCATATACATAATTTTTTATTTCATTTTGAACTTCGTACAATATACAATATGATGATTTTAATTTGATATTTAATACGTTCAAAAAATATGAAATATAATTTAACTTAATTGATTAAATTTTGCGTCAATAAATCATTAAATATATTATATTATATGAAATAAATATATTTAATTATTACTGGTTTAGCCATAAATTAACCACATTTAAATTATTTTTAGGGCATGTCACATGCCTAATTTTGAACCTCAAGTCATTTGAATCTGTTGTTTATACCGGTTGCATCTATCTGGTTGAATTAAATTGATTAATTACAGAAAGAACTATGGCCCCAAACAAATTAACAAGCAACATATACAGTCTCCAATAAATGAGTAGATTAATCAATTCTAATTTTTTTGTTTTATTATCCACGCATACAGAGGAGAGAGAAATAAATAATTGATATTTTTTTTAATGGAAATAATTGATCATTACTTAAAACAAAAATTTAGGTTAATACCCCAAATTCACTAAGAGAGCAAAATAAAAATAGAAGAGCAAGAAATAACCGATGGGATGAATATTGTTTCTTGACCGTCTAAAAGCTACTTGCGGCTATATCCGTTAGTAACCTACCGACGGTTACGCTCAAAAGCTGTTGGTTATTATTTCGGAAGAAGTAATACCGATAGCCCCCTAGGTGTTATTTCTTTTATTGATGACTTTGAGCTTTTAGTGACGGTCTTTGACCGTCCATAACAAGTTTTCTTTAGTGGTGGAATAGAAGATAAATGAGTGCGAATGTAACGAAATTGTTGACTATACATGGTTACACCAAGTTAATTTATTAAGCTAGCTGAGAGTACACACCTAAAGTCCACAGGGGAAGGAGGCCAATCTGGAAGGAAATGAGGCAAGGGATGACAGAGAAGTTTCAAGAAGTCCCTCCAATAGAACACGCTGTCTCTGGTTTGGCTGAAGCTAGTCCCATATCGAACCGGTGCTCTCATATCTTGTGTCATGTATTTAGCTCTCTCCTCAAATGGAAGATTGAAGAACCTTCCGACCACATCTATCATGCTGCTTATAACATCATCTGAGATCCCATGGTTTACCAGCTGCATCCATCAATCCAACAAAAAAATAACTTAACTCAATCACATCACTCCAAATAATAACTTATTCAAAAGTGATTCATAGACATCTACCGAGTGTAGACATTGAGACAAAGAAGGAAAGAGAATAAAGAAATAATGAATGCGATATGTAATATGATCTGATAAGAAGTGAGAGATAGAAAGAAAAACTGAGTGTTCGAGAGATGTTTATAATATTGGTGGTCTAACAATAACTAATTTTCTTAGCTATCAAAGCGTCAACTCTGAACTCTCAACTCTCCAAGGATATAACTGTATATAGATGAAGGTCCAAATGGTTTTAAAATACTCTCTCACCTGAATTGACTTTTGAGGCAAACATTTGGCTGGTTCAAAATTCTTCTATAATTGATTTTAAAGTTAGAATTAATTTTAGGGAGAAGTTTCTCGAAGTGCAGTTGTTCACCTGAAAAAATCCGTAGAGTTCGCAAGCAGTGGCAAGATTTTGAAGGACTTGGGGCCTATTTGGACCAAGCAAATCAGAAAAATCTATGATGGGTAGGTGAAGGTTTTGCTTGGCAACATTAATTGGATCTTCCATATTTGTAGCAGGGCGTTCTGAAGGAGAAAGTATGTACTTTTGAGGAACTGTTTGAAGGCCATTATCAACAAGCTGCTTCACTCCTTTATGGTATTCACCCCTGTGAGAACTTACTGCCATTACAGGAGACATAGTATAAAGTATCCTGCATATAAATTAATCAAAATTATGAACAAGTGCATAACAAAAATGAAAAAAATGAAACAAGTGGTCGATGCTCAAATATTTGTATTTACATATAACATACTAACCATATGCGCATACATAGTGTAAATACTACTTGTTTGGATGTAAATTAAATAACACTTATTAAAACTTATCTGGTTCATTTTCTAGTAGATAAGCTCTAACGGCCAAATCTTATAGTATATGTTGTGTGTGTTTGTGGAGAGATATCAAAATGTGCTTGAGGGATTTAGAAAGAAAAGCTTAATGCGAGATTCCCCATTACCTTAACTGATGAACATGTAAAGTGATAATGAGGAGCCAAAGTTTGGTGGATTCATGTTGCTGTGTTTCATTTTGATGTATATATAGTGAAGGGAAGGGGAGGTGTGTGGGGTAGGGAACAGTAACAAGTTGAAAAGACTGGCTTCTAGTTTAGTGTGGAGGACTGATTCTTTAGTGTTCCAAATTAACAATTCCGTTGACAAAAGTTCAGTAAGACAGCGGGAGAGTTAGACCACATCTAGAGCTCTGAAACTTCTATAAATTCAACTCTTATATAATAACAATTTTCATATATTCACACATATACTTTCTTTCTACATTCTATTTTCATCAACTTTCTTTTCATTTCTTTTTTTTCTTTTTTCCATCATATCATTCATCATAAGCATCACATATCTCTTTTATTCTTGTATTTCTTTAAGGTGGAGATAAAATTTGGGTACATGCATTAAACATATCTTTCCTAGGACCTACATCATTATTTATTTTCCCAGGGTACTATTTCTATGGCTGACCTTTGTGTTACAAAAAGGCTAAAAATATTGGAAAAAGTATCATTTGTATTTTGATACTCGAGGAGACTACCTCTTGGCTCCCGTAAAAAGGTCGGTTACTGACTTTGCACGAGCCTAACTCCGCCCTCGTGCTTGCCCAAGCGGCCTATACCAAGAAGACAATCCTAACGCACGAGTAAAAGCTACAAGCAACCTAGTTCGACCCAACAATGCAGCCATACCTGGAAATGTATCCCCACAACCAAAACAACAAATAACATAAGGTCGCGATCAATTCACCCCTTATTCAACTGTGTTCCCATCAAACTGATTGCATGTGTGAGGAACTGACTCCGTCCCTCATACAACAGCTACGTTCCCCCACGAACCAAATGCATACGTTAGGAACCGACTGTGTCCCTCACAGACCAGCTACGTCCTTACAACCATCCGCCTTGACTGAGGGTGCAAAGCGACGTATCCCTGTCATCCATGTCTTATCCAAAGCCAGTGGATCTCTAATCAATGAGTGAGTGTGTGGAGCTTGAAGCCCTTACTACAGTATGTAAACCCCCTCCCCATATGCCCGATTGAGCCACGTGCTAGAAGATCTAATGACGCCCCTCACAGACCGTACCCAATACTCATCATGATGCTCCCTGTGTCACACCTTCTTAGCCCGAAGTAATAACGTTTCTATTACTCCTATCTATTCTTTGGACAAGAGGTCACCTCAATGTTTTTTTTTTGTTCGTATACTTTCCTACTTAAAGCATCTTACTAGTAATTTTATAAGTTAGTGAAATCTCTATTTGCGGAAGCTAATGCTTTAAATTACCTGTCCTCGTTTCTAAGATCTCAATTTTCTTACTAACCTTGATCTTTCAGTTACGACTATCTATAACCTGATATGAAACAACAATCTTGCATAACATCATACACACACAACAAACGAATATATTACATTGACAGAAGTTCGATCAGAGTGTACAGCTTATTTGGATACCCATGGTATCCACACACCATTAATCAAAGGATTAAAAAACTAAAGCGACAAGTCCATTAGCACAACAACATAGCAAGTTCAATAGACATGAGACAACAAGCAGTTAATAGACAGCTACACCATTTGGACCATTACCAGCCTTGTTCCGAGCCTAATTCACCCTCCCCCCTCTAAGGTTTCTATCTATAGTTACAATATTTTCTATTTAAAGATGCCAAAACCACACAAGAGAGATATCTCTAGACACAATCACTGACAACAACTGGCATTTAGAGAGGAACCTGATACCAGAGAACAGAGCAGCAACACACAGGCAGAACAGAAGGGCAATAGAGAGGTGACACCAGGATTGCAGCAAGAAAGGCATTACCTGTTCATCACTATGTAAGATGATCATAGCTACTAGGACTATGCTTGTTGTAATACTAATTCTATGAGTAGCTAAATCCCTTCTCTAAATGTTGCAATGTAGAAAATGATTTAAACCCCATTTTATTATCTATGTTATAGTTTATATTCAATTTATATCTTGATTCTTTTTCATATGGCGCAATTAACCATTACAATAGTGATTAATTGGCTCCTAACCAAAGGGATTTTCACCGAACCATAAAAGAGAATGGACATGTAGGTTAAAACTAATTCGGTCTTAATCGGGTTCTTAAAATTATCTATGTATGTTTCTAATTTCCTATGCATAATTGGTAGTGAAATACATAGGGAACTTCTATGCACTTCATGTCTATTTTCACTGATCACATTACAATGACGTTTGCTTGTAAGTTAGTACAGTCAGATAGGACAATTGACAATAACTTAACGTGATACTATAAGAAGGTACGATTGGCTAGATAGATAATTAGGCATAGCTTAAATAGAAAATGGGGGGATCGAGATGATCCGATATCATTGCAGTTCCGAGACTTTCTTTCTCTGCTATTTTCTCATATACTGTTTTGTTCCTGTTACAAGCTTCTTAACCAACATTTCAAAATTTGAACCTTAACTATGATCCACTTTTGGGGTGTGATAGTTTCCTAGTCCCTCAGGTACGATATCTAAACTTACTATCATGTATTATTTGAGAGATAAGGTGCACTTGCCTTTAAAGCATGTGTGATTTTAACGTGACACAAGACCTAATAGACCATAAACAACTCATACAAGACCATTCTATAGTGCCGTTGAGGCCAACGAACGAGGAAAAGAACTTCGGAGGAGGATTGGAGGAAAATAGGGCTCTGGAATTGGTTCTTCTCTCTGTCCTTGATCTATTCTATAGCCATAATTATGATTACTTTGTGCTTCATGTATATGATTGTTGGTTAAATCCTCATTCTTGAGATTATGATGTAGTATATGATTTGAACCCCGTTTATATATCTATTATATTATTTATGTGTGTTTGTTTCTCTAATCTTTGCTATGTTATGACCCACCACTCATAATATAAATCATAATAGTTTAGTCTGCTTCTAATCAAAGGGATTAATTTACGGAACTGAGAGATAAATAGAGTGTGAGTAATTACAATTAAACTTTTCGTGAAAGAGTGCTTGGGTTTATGAATAGTTAAACATGCTTCCAACTCATTTAGGTAACTAGAGAATCCTTTACGCTTTCATGCCTACTTTTACTAATCTCCTTATAATTACGCATGCTTGTAAGTAGCGCAGTTGGTAGGACAACTCACAATGGCTTAATGGTGAGTTAATTTCGTGGGGGTATAGTTGACTCATTTAATAATAATAAGAACTTAATTTACAATAACTTAGTGGTGAGTTAATTAATAATTATTATATATACATATATATATTCAGGGGGAGATGATCTAATTTCATCATAGTCTCGATGCTTCTCTTATCTAACCTCTTATCTTCATAAATACTTGCTTTGCTTTCTCATGTGGTCACAAACAAACTCTCAAATGTTTGATTGCCTAATCACTACATCCTTCAGAACTACATAATTTCGGAATACTTAGTCCATTAGGTACGATATTTGGACTTACCATCCTATATTACTTGAGAGATAAGGTGAACGTGTCTTTAAAGCGTGTGTTATTTTAGCATGATAGTGGGTATGAGGATGAGTATTATAGTACCTTGCATAGGCCCTACCTATTGTCATTCCTAAATCCTGACAGAAATTCCACACAAATGGTACATACATTGCCTCTTTTATGCTCCTTGTTTGAGGAAATTATGACCTCCTCATATAATAATTTAGCTTAAGTTGAGCATGTCGTGAATTCTTCAGCAAGTTATAATATGAATTCATGATTTGCATAATTGGTTTTCCACAGACGGCACCAAATGTTCGATCCTGAGAAATTCTGATAGTTCTTCCTTGAGCTCTGCGGTGGAGCATGGCGAAATGAGTGGTGGTGTTTCTACATCCTTGTCACGAAAGGGGGTACCTGCATAAGATACTCCGATGCTCAAGTTAGTGGGAGAGCAAGAAGAGAATCTTACAGTCTTAGTAGAACTCTTAAGAATACTACATTGAATAGCATGTTACGCAAATGAACTATAAGACTTGTATTTATAGGCTCGGAGTCCATGGCATTTGTTTCTGCACGTGTGTGGGAAGTCCTTAGAAGGAACTTCTGAGCGCATGGTCAGCTTTGAGTCGTCTTGCTTTGTTTGTGGTATCTCGACCTTGTGGTAGCTGCTCAAACACTTGCAAGGCAGGATATTCGTTTACTAAGCCTTTCAGTATGCCCTTGTGGCGGCTGCTTAAGAGCGAATCTTTTGGGTCGGCTGCGATTCTATCGAGCCTTAAGGCTAAGAAGCCGGCCGAAACAACAACAATTATTCAGGTCTATAACCACTAAACCACGTCCTATTTTTGCGCAATCCACTATAGATCATGGGGTGTTTGTGCCGCTGAGGCTGTACAGGTTCCAAGCTTGTAACAGTCATTCATAAATTTAAGGATTGGTCTTATTTCCAATTTCTATGTGTTTAAACCTAGATTGTGAACACATACTTAAAAATATCTTCACCCTCGAACCTAGGCTTCTCCATGTGCACAACTTTTTTCCCTTTTCAGCTATTTATCTTGACTTAGCTTAATACTCATACACGCTCATGTCTTTTTAGCCGTTATGAAATGATCAATTTTTAAATGTCAACATCAGTAATATTTTTTCTACCTAGTATTTACTGTACCTGCACTCACAAAGATTTGAACCCAGAAATTAACAATTTATATTGATTTTTAATGGTATTATTTTATTTATGTTTAAATTTTAATTATTTATAACGGAGAGAGTTAACCCTACAGTGATGTAGATGTTCCCGGTTTGAACAGAATTGCACGTGGTTTAATTATTCTATATGCGTAATAATGAAATATTGTTGACGCTTAATGTTAAGTTTAGGCTCTGGGAAGGGGGATTAAGATATTTGGGTGATGATATCAAAAAGATAAGTTAACACCAGCTCAGCAATTTTAGATTACGTACGTGACCCCTTTCGCTTGAATAATGCACCAGCAGAGACAGTGGGGACATATTTGATTAATATTTGGAACTAATACATGCACCAACTCTGTTGCTTAAATATAAAATTTATCACCTTCATTAAAGTCAAATGCTATCAAATTAAAACCCACTTATAGCTGCGTTAACAATTTTAGTCTGTTTCAAAAAAAAAAAAAAACAATTTTAGTCAATATTTTTTTGTCAATAATTTTAGTCAATTAATATTTTACATTGTGACAAAAATTATTAATGTATATCTTGAACCACTATTACAACGAATCAGAGCACGGGCCTTAATTGATTTCTAGTTAATATGGTAAATGCCATAGTTATAGCCACAACAAAATCCATGTACTGGTTTTGGGTGACATATTCTAATTTCTAAGTTGCAAGTTGCAATTGAGTTTTGTCTATAATCTTAGGTAGGTGTATAGGCATGTTTGGTGATGGATCCCACACACGCTCTTAAGCACATTTCACCTAAAGCTCTAAGCCTCTAATGGGTTGCTTCTAGTAGACGTGCATGTGAGACCACTGGAATGTGGTGGTTCTACATGAGAACTACACCGTACTTGGATCCACAATTAAACTCATATAATCACTTTTTGTCGTAAAAGTTATATCTACTGATTTTTCTAATAGCTTATATTGTCTCAACGCAAAAACTCTTTGATTTTTCAACACTCTTAATTTGATGTTGATGAGATTCCAAACTATTCTTACATGAAAGAACGACCGGCCAAGTCATGCGAGACACAAGTAAGAGCTTCATTAGACATGCTTCGTCTTACATAAGGAACGGCTAATCAAGTCAAACCAATTGAACAAGTACACGATCGTGTCATGGAGAAAACACATTTCGACCACACTTGATCATTTTCCATGTCTTGGGAGTTTATGTTCCTAGGCCGCTGAACTATATTAAAAATTAACGATTTAGAATAATTTTAAAAAGATTTTTTTTTAACATAATAAAAATACTCATATGAACAAAAACCATAAAATTTATTAAAAATTAACGATTTTATTAATTAGTGGAAATAAGGTTTTACCGTTTTCTCTCTCCATTCCTTCCTCAATGCTTATTCACCGTTTTAATTTCGTCATTTTGGGGCTTTAGAGTCAGACTTATTTCAATTCTGCGCATTTTCTTTCATCAATTTGGGGAATTTCTGCTTTTGATATTTGTGGCAAGTGGCAACTATATTGACTCAAATGAATCAACTAGACTCAAGAAATGCCCTACAGTTCTTCCGCCCAACAAATCTATGTTCTGGTTTTGCACATGACACACTTGCAAATTGGCTTAGTCCTCTCTTCTCATAATAAAATATAAGAGTCTCCTACGTATTATTAAATATATATTTGATGTGAGGTTATCATTTAATTTCATTACCTGAGCTAGTAGGTGAAGTAGCCAAGTGTGCATGAAGTTGTGAGGTTGTGATTAATTAGTTTAATGAATTAATCTTATCCATGCATTACAGCTGTTTGAACTTGTGCAAGTTTAGTTTATTTATATGCACATGTTAAAGAAAGGGATAATTACATGAATATGCTTACCAACTTAATACAATATTAGCTGAAGCCAACAAATAATCGAATAGTTTTCTCAGTAGCAGGTGGTCATAAACTAATAAACGATCAACCGCCTGTAGGAGGGGATTGGAGCTAATTTACAATTAGGTGGTAAAAAGCTAAAATATCCTTCTTATTTGATCTAATTAATCATCCATTAATTAGTTATATATAGGTGCATGGTTAATATGCGATTTTTCTTGTGGGTTTAATAGTAACATATGTTCAGAAAAAATAGTAACATAAAAAAATATGCTAAAAGTATAAGAGAAAAAGATAGCGGAAGTAAGACCCCTCAGATCTTATTCAAGTGAACATGTCATTTACAAGAGATTCATCTCCCTTTTATAAAGATAAGAGTGCAAGCTTAATGCTAAATCCCTCCAAGGTTTAGGCCCAAGTTAATTTGGGCCCAAAACACAATAAATCGCCAACATGGCGTGAGAAATACATATATCGCCAACATCAGGTGATCAGGAGCACATAAATAGCGCTGGACCCCCCCATATGGAAGAGGTCGCCCACGAGATGAAAATGTCATGACTATGGCTCGCCGTATGCAAGATGACTCACCATATAGGGACTCGCTCGCCAGGTCGTAGAGTCGCTCGCCGAATTCAACCATGTGTTCCAGAGAAGCAACACAAGGGGACGCGCTGAAGTGTTGCTCGGGAAGGTCGCTGCTTAAGTGCTGCCCAGTTTAGTCGACTATGCGCTGCTAAGAAGTAGTGCGCAGGAGTCTCGCTCCGAGGATGTACTCGATTCTTCTTGCTCTGAGGATGTACTCAGTTTACTCGATCTGTGACCGCTGAGAAGCGTTGTGAGGGAGTCTCGCTCCGAGGATGTACTTGATTCTTCTAGATCTGAGGATGTACTCAGTTTACTTGACCTGTGACCGCTGAGAAGCAGTGTGAGGGAATCTCACTCCGAGGACGTACTCGATTCTTCTGGCTCTGAGGATGTACTCTACTCGATTCTTCTAGCTCCGAGGATGTACTCGGTTTACTTGCTCCAAGGATGTACTTCTTCTAGAGTGCTAAAATGCTTCCCGGGCGTGTCGGGGCTTACGCTGCTGAAATGTTGAAATGCCGCTCGGGCGTGCCAAGGCTTACACTGCTGAAAAGCTATTCGTGGGGCTTACGCTACTGAAATGCTGCTCGAGCATGTTGGGGCTTACGCTTCTGAAAAGATACCAGTGGGGCTTACGCTGTTGAGATGTTGCCCGGGCATGTCGGGGATTACGCTGCTGAAAATCTTCCCATGGGGCTTACGCTGCTGAGATGCTGCCCAGGCGGACTCTACCTATGACTGCTCTTCACAGTTTAAGGGAGTAACACCCCGAGGATGTGCTCAGACTCTACCTATGACTGCTCTTCACAGTTTAAGTGAGTAACGCCCCGAGGGTGTGCTCGGACCCTACCTATGACTTCTCTTCACAATTTAAGGGAGTAACGCCTCGAGGATGTACCCAGACTCTACCTATGACTTCTGTTCACAGTTCAAGGGAGTAACACCCCGAGGATGTGCTTGGACTCTAGCTGTGACTTCTCTTCACAGTTTAAGGGAGTAACGCCCCGAGGATGTGCTCAAACTCTACCTCTGACTGCTCTTCACAGTTTAAGGGAGTAACACCCCGAGGATGTGCTTGGTTATTTAAGTAGCAATCTTTTCAACCATGTGTGGGCCATAGGTGAAGGCGAATGAGGCAAGAGAAAGAGACATGTTTCCAATATTTTGCAATATGAGGTTAGATGGTTGACCAACAATATTTTACCGATCTCCACAATACATGCCTTGGTAGTGCATAAGGGAGTCATAAAGGGAGTGATGTTTATATGCCTTAAGCTCCCCCTGCATCAGTGGCTTAGGTGATATTTTGCAAATAAAAAAGGAGAGTAATATCGAACCTGAGGCGTTGTTTCCCGGTGGATTTTTCATGATTTCCCGACGAAGATCTTGACCTTCGGAGAATTCTTTATGTCCGTTCACCGAGGTGTTGGCGCTCGGCGGATTCTTTATGACGTGCTGATGAGGTTCACCTCTTGCTACCTGCTCTTAAGACAATGTCAATATATAAAAAATGTATGTATGCGTGTAGTCGATGCAGTCGACGCTTGAGCAGGCAATGTAGACAATGCTTGGGCAGATGATGGTTGAACATATGATGCAAATGGTGTTTGAGCAGACGATGGAGACGATTCATAAGTAGACGACATAGCAATAGCAGACGACGCTGATGATAGTTGAGCAAACGATGATGGAGAAGGAATAGCAGACGTTGGAGCAGTAGTAGACAATGCAGCAATAGCAGACGATGCTGATGATAGTTGAGCAAATGATGATGGCGAAGGAATAGCATACGTTGGAGCAATAGTAGACGATGCAGCAATAGCAGACGATGTTGATGATAGTTAAGCAAACGATGATGGTGAAGGAATAGCAAACGTTGGAGAAATAGTAGACGATGCACCAATAGCAGACGATGCTGATGATAGTTGAGAAAATGATGATGGCTAAGGAATAGCAGACGTTGGAGCAATAACAGACGATGCTGATGATAGTTGAGCAAACGATGATGGCAAAGGAATAGCAGACGTTGGAGCAGTAGTAGACGATGCAACAATAGCAGACGATGGTTGAGCAGACAATGCAACATTAGCAAACGATGCATCAGAAGATGCAGAAGATGGTGGTAATTACTGAAATCACTTATGTTGGCTTATTCATATTTATCAATCTTGACCGTATACATCACGGTAATGCATAAAAGAGTCATGAAGAGAGTGATGTTCCCATGATTTAATCGTTGCATCGGTAGCTTAAGTGATATTTTGTATATAATAAGAGTAAATGGGAGAGTGATATGGAACCTGGAGTGACCCGTTAGAGCTATCCGAAGAGTTTTGATTCTCGGTGGCTCTCTTATGCTTGCTCGTTGAAGTCTTTATAATTGCTCGACGAGGATCTGGATCGTTGGAGAATTCTTTATGTCAGTTCACTGATGTGTTGCGCGCCCGGGGATTATTTATATCCGCTGGGTGGGTCATTGTCGCTCAGTGGATCTTCCTTGACGAGGGTTTTGGCCCTAGGAAAATTCCCTTCACCCATTTGACGAGGCCTTGTGTGCTCGGAGGCTTCTCTGTACCCACTTGCCGAAGATTTGTGCGCTTGAGGTTTCTTTGTATTTATCATGCTAACAAAATCATGCTAATATATTTGTTCATATAAGACATGCTCTGACAGTGGCGACCAAATTTTTCCTTATTTCATGTGAGTAGCATTCATATTTTACAAAATAGAGATAGATCACCTTGTGTGTTGACACGACGGCCTCTGTTAAAAGGCTTTAATTTCACATCCTCTAGGCCGTATGTGTATGTTGTGCGACATCAATAAATATCATTATATGATAAAGGGTGGAAGACCACATGATTGTTTGCACCATACCTTTGTTATTATGATAATAATAATGAGTAGTTTTTCAAGCCCCCTAATTGATCCAGGTATTGGGCAATAACAGGGTCAAAATGATATGACCTGATAATGTGACCTGAGTGATGTCAGACTGGGATTCACATGGCTCGAGGTCTATCTAATGTAGCTCACGTAATTCGATGCTTTCTACAGGTGCATCAGATCGCGTGAATTACCAACGTGCTCCCGTTCTTCTAGTGCTCGGACGCTATCACACCTGGCCTTTGGGTGGAACTTCGTTTATGCCCTTGGACTTCGTTGATCTGCTGTGATTTCTCTCTCCTTTACCGGATCAGTTTCGCACATGCTTTCTCCGGTGGTCGTCGTGCCTTCTCTGCTCCTTTAGCTTGGGTGAGTTACGGCGGTGCGGGGGGGGGGGACTCTTAAGCGGCGTAGCGGTCTAGTTCAGTGGTAGGGCTTCGTTCCGACATCATCGAAGGGTTTTCCAGTCAAGTTCTTCGAGAAAGCTTGTGAATCTCCCTCGGCATCTCAGTCTCATAAAATCCATACCTTATCTTTGGTTTACAACTCCCTTTTCCTTCGTGGGTGAGAAGGGAATTGTTGATCAGGATCTGGTGTTGTTCTCTCCCCTCTGAACTCCCGGCCTAAGAAAGCCTTGAAGTGGAAGCTGGAGCTTCTTCCCAGGATTAAATCTTCATCTTTTCCTTTGGAGCTGAAGCGATCCCATGGTTGGCTCTAAACATGTTGTCTCTGGTAAGAAGTTTTCGAGGATTTCTTGTTGCTGCTCCATCTTTTTCTTCTCGCAAGGCCCATGTAGTCCTTGTGGTGGTTCTGGTGGTTGTGGAGCTGCTGCGAGCTTTGAGCCATAACACGCTGATGGAGAAGTTTTACTGATACCCACAGACGACGTCAATTGATCGGACTAACCCAGTCAAATCACCCAGAGAGATGTTGGTTGAGGAGGAGCAGTGAAACTCCGATCAGGTGGGGCGGTGGTCTTCGCGGTACTCCGTCTTCCGTAGAGTCTGGGAGGGGTTCCTACGAGAACACTCTGACGCTCAAGTTAGAGGCGTGGGTTTGAGGGAAAGTGAGTTAGAGGCTGTGATCAGAGAATTCTTCCCTTTGACATCAATCCTCATAACGTCATGCTCGATGACACTCTCACTCCAAAGATTTCAGACTTTGGTTTAGCTAAGTTGTGTTCCAAAAACCGAAGCACCGTGTCCATGACTGCGGCGAGGGGAACACTAGGCTACATGGCACCTGAAGTTTTTTCTAGAAACTTCGGCAATGTGTCTTACAAATCGGATATCTACAGCTATGGGATGTTGTTGTTAGAAATGATTGGAGGTAGAAAGAATATCGTAAACAACACTGGTCAAGAAAATAATAATGTTCAAGTTCTGTATCCAGATTGGAAACACTGTTTGCTTGAAGGAAGAGACATGCATGTCCCTATTGATGATGATGAGGAGGAGGAGGAGGAGGAGGGAGATTTTGGAATTGCAAAGAAACTAGCCATCGTGGGACTTTGGTGCATCCAGTGGCATCCTATGCATCGTCCATCCATGAAGACTGTACTGCAAATGCTCCAAGGAGAGGGAGACAAGTTGAAAGTTCCGACCAACCCTTTTCAGCCAAAAGCTTCAACTAGTACAAGCTCTAGTGGTACTATTGCTGCTGCAAAACGTCTGAATTTAGAGCTGGAAGTGATTCAAGAACAAGGTTAAATTGACTATCGATTTTTGTTAATTTGGCATTCATTGTCGATGGCTTATTACATTATTAGCAATGTACTTCGTTAAATTTTATTTTATTTGGATTTAGAATGTAAATTGAAAACTTAAGGGGTTATTTTGGTAGATAAAAGATTTTTTTGTTTGTATAATTTTCTGAAAAGTAGTTTTCATTTTAAAATTTAGAAAACAGGTTTGTTTTGATGTTTTGTTTTCATTTTCACCCTCATTGTCGTTGTCGCCGCCACTACCATCGCCACTACTATTGTCGTCATTGTTGCACCGCCACCGCAACCACCACCCTCATTGTCGTGGCTACCACCACTAACCTCCACTACCACTACTTTTCATCTCACTCCTTTCAATCCTTTTAATTTTCACTTAAAACAAAACGATTTTTTTATTTAATGTTTTGATCAAATTTTAGAAAATGTTTTTGAAGAAAATATTTTCTAAATACCAACCAAATATTTTTTCAATTTTGTTTTTTTGTTTTCCTAAAGAATAAAAACAAGAAATAGACAAACCAAACACCAAACAAGAATGGAGTTTTCCAAATTCTCTATATGTGTGGAAGTATTCATAGTTATGAAAACCTAATCTCCAAAACCTATTTGATTTATCAGTACACCCTATCTCCACACAGTGCATGTATGTCACACATTCCCCCAACTTGAAGAATATACTTCCTTTGGCCGAGAAAAATATCATTCTTTTCTTTGATCTAGCAACTTACTTAATATCCCGAGCCATTTTATCTCAAACTTGGATGCAAGTTGTTATTAGCCATTCCTTGTAACTACCATATCAACATCATACATAATGTAATGAACTAACTCCAGATTTAGAGCTCCCAAGAAGAGAGTCCTAAACCTAGCTATTTCATTATGAAGATGAATATTCGTATTACAAGTGGTACTCCTTACGTAGAGGAGCCTAAACCTACATACATGGATTTGAGCCTAGATACAAACTAGCCCATATAAACATAACCCCCCAAAAGGGAATGGGTTTGCCTAAGCCTAATGGAGGACCTTGGAGAGGGTTTTAAAAATTTCCCAAACCCCTCCCCTTGTTTCTATTATCTCCCAAACAAGTGGAGAACTTCTCATAAGCCTCCCCTTCCCTTTCCCTCCAAAACTCACTCACAAGCACGTCCTAATCTTTTTATGGTAACATGTGGTAAATTAAACACACCCTACTTTAATATGATATGGCACATTGAAGATTTAACTGATTAACTAACGAAATCCTCCATAATTCAAATTGATCCAGCATGGTAGTCTTTGTTTAAATATTAAAGTGTCTAAGAAAGTTTGTTTACTTTACTGGGTATATGCCAATGTACAACGTTTACACAAACATTTGGCCAGAAGATCCATGAACTCCTCCATATTTACTCTGCAGCTGGCAAAAGAGGGTCACCAGCAGAAATTTTATCTGGTTTCCTTCTCAAACTTGACAGAACCCAATATAAGAACCCTGCAGAAAAGAAGCTAACAAACCAAGCATTGTTGTAGATCACAACAAAAGCATCAGGAATTGAAGTTGCAATTCCAACATTCTGCAAGAAACCAGGAACCATTGGTAAAATTCCAACAACCAGAGCCACAATTGCAGCTACATTAAATCCCCTAGAATAATAGTACTCCCCATAAGAACTCCTAGAGTACAAATCCCTTATATTCAAGTTTGTTTTCTGTATAAGATAGTAATCCGCTAGAACAATCCCTCCAATAGGACCCATCAATGCAGAATATCCAACAAGCCAAGTATAAACAAAGCTCTCACTCGACTTCAGAAGCCGCCACGGCTGAAACGCGATTCCGAGCAGCGCAGTCAGAAAAGCACCTCTTCTAAACGTGAACCAAGCAGGGTTGAGATTCACAAGAGCGTTCGCAGGCGCCACAACATTAGCAGCTATGTTGGTTGTAACAGTAGCAAGACTTATACCAATTATAGCAAGTACAGTAGTTCCGAAGCCACCGATTCGACCAAGAAGCTGAATTGGGTTGGAAATCACTTCCCCAAAAATCACTTTTGTAGATGAGGTAACTGCTAAACCAACAAAAGTGAACAACCCCATGAAGATTGGAAGCCCAATTTGACCAATCACTTGATCCTTCTGGGATTTTGCGTAGCGAGTGAAATCAGGGATGTTAAGAGCCACAGTGATCCAAAAGCTTATGTTAGCAGTGAGAGCAGGGAAAAACACAGCCCAGAACTCTGAATTGTTGAGCCTTGAAGATAAATCCAGCATGTGGTTAAAGCCACCAGCTTTCACATAAGACCAAATTAGAAGGCTTGAAGTAAGAGCAATGAGTATCGGAGCTGCGAATTTCTCGAGCTGTCGAATTCCGTCGATTCCTCTTAATACAATTGCTAATTGCGCCACCCAGAACACCATGAAACACGAAAATTCAAGAGGAGAGGTTCCGAGCCAGGGTAGGGTTTTTGAGAAAGGGGTTTGTTTTACTGAATTTGGGAGGAGGAGGAAGATTGCGTCGCCGCCGATCCACGATTCGATACCGTACCAGCCGCAACCGACGAAGGCTCTGAGGAGGGTGGGGATGTGTGCGCCATGGATTCCGAAGGAAGACCTGGCGAGAACCGGGAAGGAAATGCCGTAGCGGGTGCCGGGGTGGCCGGTGAGGATTAGGGGGACTAGGAGGATAACGTTGCCGGCGATTACGGTGGCAATGCCTTGCCACCACGCCATGCCGAGGTCGACTAAGCTGCCGGCGAGGTAGTAAGAGGGGACGCCGACGACGAGTCCGACCCAGAGGCTGGCGATTTCTAAGCCGGAGAAGGTTCTTTGGGCGGTTGAAGTTGGGTTGAGTTCTTCATTGGTGAGTGTGGGATCAGGGGTGAAGTTAGAGTGAGGTGGTGGTGATGGTGTGGGGGTTGAGGAGTTGGAGCATTTCATTGGGAGAAATTTGTTTGGGGTTTTGGATGGAAAGGGATGATGGGTGGTGGAGGAGTAAGAGGGGAGTGGAGTTTTGTAGGTGGGGAAAGGAGTGGTGGGGTGAGGAAGAAAATGGAGGGTTAGGCATTTGGATACCATGTTCACTGTGGTTGTAGAGGTTCTGGCTGTTGTATGTGCAATGTAATGGTGTTTCATGGAGATAGATGATGGGTGGTGGGCATTGTGTAACGTCCCTGAGAAAGAAAAAAAAGTTCCGCATGGGTTTGTTTGTTTCATAATCATATCACGTGATTTTATTTTATTTTTTCATTTGAAAGACTTCCCCCCCCCCCCCCATGCGGTGGTGGTGTATCCAAGAGCTTTTTGGAGTATCTTAAAAATTTATTGCTTACTCTAATTTTTGATAAACAAATAGAATTAGGTAAAACCAAAATAAAATCCTTGGCATATGGAAACTAGTGCACGAAAGTGAAATGGAGTGGATGGTGACATTTGTCGAAAGTGGTTCGACCGAATTGGATAAATAGTATTGAAGAAAGATTAAAGGTAAAAAAGGGCTTAAAAGCGGTAAAAAGTTAAAAGGAAAAGAAGAATACAACTGCATTCAATTAAAAGGGCAGGAAACATAAAGTTTGCATGAAATATAAAGGTGGTCGATCGAACTCGCTCAGTCACATACGTTGGACTCTTCCTGTAGATGTGTGTCACGGTCGCTTGGACTTATAGCGTGAGGGTTGAGAATTAATGTTTTTTGATGTGTTGCGAATGGAACGAACGGACCCCGATTATGTGCATGACTTCTTCTATTTATAGGCTGAGTTTTGAACTGCTTGCAACAGACAAGTCTTCTGAGTTCTCCACGTGTCTTGTGTTTGTCTCATTGCTTTCCATGTGTCCTGCTTGATTAACTGCCCAAAACCCTTCCGTCGAAGAGAAACTTCTTTGTGTGCCAAGCTTTTAGTCGAAACGAACCTTACACTTGTCTAATTTAAGGCTCATTCTCAACATGTATTCGACTTCGACCAGAACTCTATTCTCAATTTTAGTCGAATATCAGAAGTACATTTCTTGACTAAAATGAAGCAACTTCTGAATTTGGTCGAAACCGGTTGTCGAGTGACTTCTGACCAAGTTTTAACTTGGGAAAATCTCAGGCTAACAGATGCCCCCTAAAATATCATACTTCGAGGAATTCTTTTGCTAAGAAGTGTGATATTTTCAACTAAATAAAAGATAAATGTAATTATCCTTTATTTAATTAATTAAAAGGAGATTGACAGTTTACTCATGATAGTGAAGCAGTTAATAGCCCACTATGCTAGTAAATAAGTAATGATTGATATGGGGTTTTCAATGCACTGACCCACGTGCCTGAAATGAGTGATGCGAACTTAATCATTTTGAATAATTTTCAGTTCCATCAATCCCATCAAAACCTCTTCCGTTTCCCTCTTCTTCTTTTTATAAATAGAGAAACTCCATACCTTTGCCTTCTTTACACGCCCTCTGCTTCATCCCTTACCTTCTTCTCCAGAAAAAACCCTTTTCTCTCTCACATTTGAGTTTTCGCAAACTTTGAACCTCAATGGCTTCCGATTCTTCAACTCGCTCGGTTTCTATTCCTTTTGCAAACATAATTGAAGGTCCTCTTCCTTCAGGTCATCGCCTGTACGTACCAGAACCACCCCATGTGGCTGAAAAGCTTGCTATTTTGAAATCCCAAGTACTCATTCCCTTTTCTGTTGGGAATTCTACTCATGAATTTCTGGTTCCTTACCTCAGTGAACACCCTGAAAGTTATGATGAGTTTTTTCCATGCCCCCTTGAATCTGAAAAGATTCTAGCTTTTAGGGATTCATATGAAATTTCTTTCTTAGAAGAACCCAATCGCGTTTTTAGGTCTTCCTGTATCCTGAATGAAGAGTACAATATGTAGTGCCTCCATAATATGATATCAAAATGATGGTCTTAGTCGAAGTAAACCACTTAATAGTTGTTCGAAATATTCTTCCCTCTTGCAACAACCTGTAGCAACTACTTCCTTTTGATATTTAATATTTGCCACGTTTGCAATTCACTGGTGGGAATTATCTTCAATGTGCCCTTGGAATTATGGTCTTCGACCAACTTGAAGTAATGGTCTTCGATCAACTTGGAGCAATAGCCTTCGACCTTTTTCAGCATAATGGAATTTCGGTGATACAGATGCAGCAGCAACAGACGATACTGGCATGCACGCATGGAAACTCCACGTTAAGAATCTTCAAGTCTTTGCCAATTTGGCACATGATTTTAGACCAATATTGTCAACACCATATTTCGACTAAGAATTTAAACTTTGCATAACTTATCTATATATTATATAAAATAAGGTTTAATCTCACCAACCCAAATATGTGCTACCTACTAAGACCCTACCCTAGATAATTATTTCCTACCCTAAATAATTATTTTTATAACTATTTCCTAATTTAAAGAATTTTGATTTATCCAACTATATTTTTCAATTAAATATTAAAATAGCAGTTTTAATTTAACACACTATTTTAAGTAATATATAATGACCTCCCATATATATATATATATATGTAATCAATTTCGGTATAAAATTCACATATTCCATATTTCCAGAATTAAATCCTCATAAGATATACAATTTTTTTCTTATTTTCTTTTTTAATTATTTAAAATTTAAAATTTCAGCATTAACTCTCATTTCAAATTTTAAAAATTATTAATACATCCCATATTTTCAGCATTAACTTCTCATTTCAAATTTTAAAAATTATTATTATTTCATGATTTCATGAGACTCATTATACCTTTTGAAAAATCCCAACAATCAAGAGATTTGGAGATAGTATAAATAGAGATTCCTGTGTAAACAATCTGTTATGCTTACCAACTTTGTTTTTATATTCTTCACGCTTTAACCGTGTTCTAATCATTCAATTTGTTTTAGTTTTGATTCCTTCACATGTTGCAATTTTATCTATTTTTTGTTTGGTTCTCTTTTAATCTTGATTGCAATATTCACATTCTCCTCAATTTTGTAGGGTATAGGAGATGAAGGGGATGGGAAGCACGCTCTTCTACAAGAGAGAGAGAGGGGCAAGGAGTTCCTCTATTTTTAAAGGATCAGCGAACTCAAGTCCCGTCACGAGAAAATGGATCACGTCAACGTTATTATGTTTGAATTCTTCAATACGTTTTAGTTTTGATTCATTATAATGTTACAATAATTTTTTTGGTTCTCTTTTTATCTCAATTGTAATATTTATCTTCTCCATATTTTTGTAGTAGGGTTTAGGAGATGAAGGCACAAGGAAAGGACTAATATTAGAGGTAAGAAAGATATTATTGCTTTTTGATCCTTTGGTTCATCTTAGTTTTGATTTCTTTGGCTTTCTATGCTTAACGATATCAAATTGATTTTGTTTGATACTTTCTCATGTTATAAGCTCTTCGCCACTTGCTTCTCATAATTGTATCTTTGGGTTCTACTGGCCACTTTCTATAGACATGCATCAATGATTTTGGAAGCGGAGCACCAAACAACAACAAGAAGAAGATGAAATTAGTAAGGATCATTCTGTGACAGCTAGTTCATTAAATATATGGAGGAAAATATTGAATTTGAAAACATATTTTTGGATGTTGAATTGATCTTCGAGCAAAACATGCATCATTCGAGCTATCTAGCATCACTATAATAAATAATATATCATTGACATATATGAATAATGAAAATTATTCAAATGAGAACTAATTTTTAATTAAGTTAATTAAATTTATTTTTTTAATGAGTAACAAGTGTACGTAGCAAATTACCATAATTTATTTTAATTATTGTAGCCATTTTTGTTTAATAAAAAAATTTATTAAATGAATATTATTACTTTAAAGGTGGTAAAATGAATGTGGCATGGTCTACAAGGTAAAAAACTTTTTTTAGTAATTATAATAATATAATATAATACAATACAATATAATATAATATAATATAATATAATATAATATAATATAATATAATATAATATAATATAATATAATATAATATAATATAATATAATATAATATAATAATAGATGAATGAAAATATAAAAAATTATTTAGGTTTGAATTATTTGATTGAATACAATTTTAAATTATTTTACATGGAAATTGATTGTATTGATTGCTTTATTAATTTATTAACTAAATCAAGTTAACAAAATTTCAATATTATTGTTCACGATATTGATTTTATTGAATGTTTTACATATTCATTAATTAAATTATTTGAATAATTTATAAAATTTACTAATATTAATGACTCAATTGACTTTATTTTAGGTGTTATTAAATTAAATAACACATATTTTATGATAATTGAATCTTCTATTTAATAGATGAATAAATTAACACAAATCCATCTATCTATATATTATATAAAATAAGGTTTAATCTCACCTACCCCAATATGTCATACCCACTAAAATCCTACCCTAAATAATTATTTCCTACCCTATTTCCTAATTTGAAGAATTTTGATTAAATAGGTTGATTTGAACAAAAAGTAACTAATTATTTTTAAGGTGTTATTTTTTATTTGTTTTTTAAATTATCTTTTGATATATCATCAAAATTAAAGTAAGAAATTTCAGTAGGATAATTACATAATTTAAGCTGATATGTTTTTTTTTTAAATAATCTTAAATAAATAGGCTGATTTTTTTTAATTTCAATAGGATTTAAATATAATATATATATACACGTACTTTAAGAACACCAAACACACAATATATTTAGGGTTGATTTTAAATAGGTTGATTTGTTTTTTTTTTATAATTTCAATAGGATTTAAATATAATATATATATATAGGTTGATTTTTGTTTTAAAATATTCTTAAATAAAAAGGTAGATTTGAACAAAAAGTAACTAATTATTTTTATGTTGCTATTTTTGATTTGTTTATTTTTTAAATTATATTTTGATATATCACTGAAATTAAAGTAAGAAATCTTAATAGGATAATTACATAATTTAGGTTGATATGTTTTTTTTTTAAATAATATTAAATAAATAGGCTGATTTATTTATTTATTTTTAATTTCAATAGACATAACATGTTGATACTTATTCATATATATACGTATATTTTTACATAATTTATGGATACTTACATTAAAAAAATATTTAATATTTTTAGATAAATATAATTAATAATATAAAAAATAACGTGTTGATAGCAATCACTATATAGAAATTTAGATTTTTTTTTTTAATATTTTGAACCAATTTATATTATAAAAAGGCAGAATCAGAGTGCGCTACAACAACCTATGTCAATAAAGACCAAATTGCCAAGAAACACATACAACTCTGCCACAAGCTCTTTAAACTCACCAACGAACCCATAAACACATGTCATAACCTAATTTAAGCAAGCAATGTCACCTGAAAATAGGAATATGAAAGGTACAAAGCTTACGCATTGGTTATGTTTTTCTTCTATAGCATAATCAATTGTACAACAGTTTTAATACATGTACTAACATAAATATTTCTACAGAAATTTGAAATGGATCAAGGCTTAAGAAGATGCTTTCCTTTGTTAGTGAGCAATGGCAATGAGTTATTTTAATCTTATTCAATTATATTATGCCACACTCTTATCGCTTTGAGTTGCACTATATCTTAAAAATCATTAAATAAATTGTGATTTTTTACTTTTTTATCAGATTCCAAATATACCGTCTTCACATATTTAATAGTATAAATACCAAAAGTCACTTATCTTCTGTCTCATATGTTTGCGGTGAGGAAGTTTTAGTTTTTTAGCAATAAAAGAGCTTTGTTTTTATTTTATACCATAAAAAAACTTTTCATAATTTGAACCAAACATATAATATATATAATTCCTAGTTTCCTACATGGTCAAACAATAGAAATTATTTTACAACAATTACTTATGAGATTGTCTAAATCACTCAAGGTAAATATTGGGTAACTCACTTTAATCTTAGTCTTTCAGGTGACCAATATATTTTGACATGTATCATGAGATAGAATTTTGCATGTCAAAATATTATTAGACCACCTAAACTATAGTAGGTTTACTTAAAAGTAGCAAATTATCAATTTAATTATATTTATATGACACGGTTCTTAAAATCACACATGTGGGAGAGTTTGCCCAAATTTAATGTATCAATAGTATAATTTATAAATGACAATTGATAATATTTTCCATTTTAAACTCTTCATGTCAAATATTTTATTATTATAGTAAACAATTGAAAGTGCTAGATTATGAGCGTTGTATACAAAAACAAATGTGATTTTTTCTTCCTGTATGAGTATGGAGAAACAGCTAAAACATTTGTATGGAACACTCTATCGGAATCCATTAGATCGAGAGGTGATATTGTCATTAATGTTGTCTCGAGTGGGTTTGCTGCACTGTTGTTGCCCGGAGAGAGGACGGCGCACTTCAGGCTAAAGATTCTTATACCAATAACCAGGGAACCAACATGACAAAATAACATCTAAATTTAGCACAAGATGTGATGTGGTAGTTAGCTAACTTTGTCCCTCCACTATGCAGAAGCCAGAAGGGGGTTTCGATCATTGCCCATATGAGTTAAGCGCAAATTGTCGCCAACTGTTTACTGCTGAGTAACTATTTCTCACGGCTAAAGTATTGGTCACTATTGTCGACCTCACAACAACATGTATAAAAAGTTATAAAAATAAATCATTTCACACACATTAATTTTAGTTTATCCAAAGTTACCCGTGATAAAATAAATCCAACTAGTTATTTTTAGTTTCTTTGTATTTCGACCAAGATAAAATTCTGGTATTAAAATTAAAAAATTTATAATTAGTATAATTGATAATTTAAAGTGTCATTCAGTACAAATAAGTAGTATTGTTATACACATTAAAATTTTATAATTAATTGTTAATAAATATAATACATAATAAATAGTGACTTCAAAGACTCATTAATACTTTATCAATGTAAAATCAAGTCAAAGTTTAATGTGTTAACTACTCTCTTTTTGCTCCTTAATATATGTGAATATGTTTTACCAATTATACTCTTAACTTAATATAAATCTTAAAAAATTGAAGAGTTAATTTCATAAAAGAAGTAAATGGTATATTAGAAAATTATAAGTAATTTTAACAAAAAAAGAAGAGGGATTGTCTAATTCACTCTAGGTAAACATTAGGTAAAATCACATTAGTCTTAGGTAGCTTAATAATATTTTGACATTTGTCATGAGCTAGAATTTCCTATGTATGTGTCAAAATATTATTGTGCCCCGTAACTTAAGGTGATTTTATGAAATATTTGCGTTGGGTGATCCAGACAACCCTAAAAAAAGATCATTAATATTACTTTTTTATATGTATGTTAAAATCTTAAAGTGATAGATATATAGGACATAGTATATTATATGTGAGGAAAATATTCTTCATAAGTATCATTTAATAAATTTAGTCAAATAGTTTTTAAATGCGCTTTAATTACTTCCATATCCTACGCATTATTTTCATGAACATATTTCAATGTCGGATTTCTCCATTGTAGTACGATTTTCTCATTACATAAAGTTTGAGCCATTGCTATATAAAACATAACATATGTTAAAAGAGAGAGAGAACAAGAGAGAGACATTCAAGGGTTCTACTGATATCCTAGTAATGCGGTTTTGTCCATTTTATGTTGTGATTTCTCTCATTTTCTGTCTCCATGGAGTTGATGGAATATGTTTAACAACTGAAAATAGTTTGGAGCATAACACCTCAAACATCTCTCATCCAAAAACTATAGAGGTTTACACTTATTCTTTATTTATAGATCGTGCAGAGAAAATGAATTAAAATTCTTTCATTTAATAAATGTGATATTTCATGTGTTCAGACTGAATTTGGAGACATCTACGATTGTGTGGAACTATACAAGCAGCCCGCATTTCAACATCCTTTGCTCAAGCATCACAAAATCAAGGTTTCTTCAAAGGAAAATGAAGTTTCCAACAATTTAAGGTATGGATTGAAGGAGGGATGTCCACTAGGAACAGTTCCCATAAGGAGAATAACAAAGGAAGAACAACTATTAGCTAAAGACATTTTCAAACAGCAATTTCAACCATCTGGAAACCTTCAAAACGACCAACAAAATAGGGTGAGTCTTCAAAACTAGTATTCTTTGAAAAATAAATGAAAAGAGGTTGCATATAAATGTTTTTATCTTACTTCAGTTTGCAGGAGTGGTAGCAGGACCAAGTGATAATCCAAAGTTTGTCCGAGCTTTGGCATATATTAGCACACATAACCCTCAAGTTGGAAATGGACAACTAAGTGGTTCTGTGATATCAGCTGAATGTGATGTTGGTGGTTTCGAAACTGTACGGACTGGATGGATGGTACATGTTCAAAAACCTTGGCACTCATTCAATTTATTGAAGATCTATATATAAAGTTTAATAATCTTGTCCATATATCAAATTATGAAGCTTTGGTGTGACAGGTATATCCGGATCTCTATAAAGGAGACACTCATACTCGACTTTCCACAGCTTGGGGTGTACGTCTTTCCTTTCTCAACCCTTAATTATGTTATGCCTTCTCCTTCCAAATTAGATCTACCTTACCTCTGATATTTTATTATTTGAGATTATGTACACAATTTAAGAACTCTTTAATTCATATATAACTTGAAACTAAAATAAATATATTTAAATAGTGAATTATGTTAAAGAGAGAGGATCATAATAGAGATGGAACCCCAAAAAAATTGATAAAGGGGTAAAATATAAATCTTTTAGGGGATAAAAATATAAAATTTGAATACTCTTATATTGAGAACCGACAACCCCATTTGGCTACAAGTTGGTGTGTCCCTTAATGATAGAAACCAAGTTGGTGTGTCTTTAATGAGAAATTGGCTGAGTAATTTACAAGAATGATGACAGCTGAAAATAAGAGATGATAGGTGGAAATTTTTTTTTTGATCGGCCAATTATTTTTATATTTTTTATAGGGGGAAGGGTTTTTTTTTATCGTTTGCAGCTTGCAGGGATCGATCTCTACACTTGCATCTACATGTTCCTCAGTGAGCTATCCTTTGAGGACGATAGGTGGGAGAGATATGCATAGTTAAACATTGAGTAATTATTAATGAAGGTATAGATGGAAAAAAATGCGATAAACAATTTTAATTTCTAAAATAACAAAAAAACCAAAAAACGAAATATTAAAATTAGATTAGTAATAGAGGTAATAGTAATTAGAGTAAATTACTCACCCGTCCCCCTGAGAGAAGCTTAATTATACCTTCTTCTCTAATTTCAAGACATACAATCTTTTCTCTCTTAAGATACATGTCCATTTTAATACAATTAAGCTTGTTATGTGTATTTATTTCCTCTATTTATAATTCTATCATCATTAATATATAGTAATATTTTCCTACTATTAATTATATGACGATGAAATAAATATTTTAGGTGATGTTAGGAAGCAGATAAAATAAATATTTAAAGGGTTTAATAAAGTCAACTAAAAAAATATTAAAGTGATTAAAATTAGTTAATCATGACATCGGTATTTACAAGGAAAAGATTTTTTTTGTTTGGACACTCGTTCATAATCTTCTAAATCATTAAAATATTCATTTAAAATAAAATATACTAAAGTGTAATATACTAATATGTATTTATCTCTTAAGAGATGAGAGATTTAGTTTAGAAATAAGAAGAGAGTGAAGTGTAGCTTAAACTTCTCTTGGGCGAGAGGAAACTAATTCACTCTCATAATTAAAAGACACTTACTTGATTTTTTCGTTTCGGTTTAGGTACATAATATATATAATGGAACACAAAAAGGTTGCTTCAATACTTATTGTTCTGGCTTTGTTCAAATAAGTCCAAGTGTACCACCTGATTTTATCATTGGCCAAATCTCAGTCCCTGGAGGGGAATATTCTTACATCAAACTCAAACTTGACCGGGTGAGTCTTATATTAATGTAATCCCAACATTGATTCTTTACAAATGTTGTATTTCTCATACTAGAATTGCTTGCAATGTAGCACCCTGATGGATGGTATTTAATTCATACGGATGAAAAGTTACTTATTGGGTACTGGCCAAGTGAATTATTCAATTGCTTAAAAGATGGTGCTAAGGTGTTAAGTTGGGGAGGCTGGGTGTCTAGTGTGACACAAAATTTGCCAATGATGGGAAGTGGTTTTCTAGGGAATCTTGGCAGCGTGTTCAGGCAAGTTTATTCAGGACATGCATTGGTGGATACATCATCTTCATCTATGATGAATGAGACTGGAATTCTTAGAAATACAAACTTGCAGATTTCACAAAGTAATTGCTACAAGGCAGGAATTAACCCATACAAGGGTACTTATTGGGGTCAGAGCTTTTGGTATGGGGGTAATGGTGGAGATTTAAGGAAATGTCCAATTTAGTGAGGTGCTTCACAGATTTGTATGAAAAATATTATTATACTCTTCAATGTTGAATGACCTGCAACAATGGTTGTGACTTATTTCTGAGTTGCATTGCTTGCTTTTTTACATACACAGATCGTGTGTCATGTTTATCCCCTTCATATGCACAGATCGCTGCTAGATTGGTAGAAAGGATAACATGTTTCGTATTAAGGTGCCGTTTAACTCAACTTATTTTATACTTCTATTCTACTTAAAAGGAGAAGTTGGGTCAAAAACAATTTATGAAAAGTTATTTGTTAAATAAGTAACTTGTTTTTATTGAATAATTAATAATAAGTAGCTTTCAAGAAAAAAAATTATCAAGATGAGCGTTTTAAGAAAAGGTAACTTATTTTCTTATGGAGACCATTGCGTCGTGTTCTTATTTATGTTGTCTCCTTACAATCACCTCCACCAGCGTCACCACCATAACCACCACTACCACCCTCCACCACCATCGCCGCCACCACCACCACCACCACTACCACCACCACTACCACTGCCATTGTTCCTTTACACTCCTGAAGCTCTGCATGCACGATCTGGGCAAGGAAATGGGAGGAAAACGTGAAGAATCGAAGGTTAGGGTTTGAGCTTCAAAGAACTTGAAACCTGCAACTCCACTTTTCTCTCAATCCAGTACGTTTAAAGCCAAACAACCACCACCATCGTGTTCCTGGCAGCAAGGAGAGGAGGTCCCTGGGCTCTGTTTGTATCGTTGTCGTGAGCGCTACTGTGAGCGCCGTCTCCGGTCGTCTTCTCCGGTAGGTTCGTGGAAATTTTTCCAGAATCAAGTTTTCTCTACACCATTTGATTCCTTACCTTGTGTAGAGTCTAAATATCGAGTTAGTTTTCAAAAATATTAAGTTTTGCATAGTGATCAAGTCCAATTAGGATTTCGGTTGAATAACCTCATGCATGCTTATATCTTGATGATCAAGACTTTCTGAGCTATGGAACTTGTTTCTGAGAACCTGTAGATCACCATAGAACTCTTGCATATGACTTTTGAGGCCTGGAATTGATAGAAAGAGAAGGGAGGAAACCCTCACCTTCTCGGGTTCATGGAGACTCCATGGAGGAGCTCAAACCCAACCTCTTGAGACTTGGATAGCCTCTGAAATGAACCCCAAAACTCATAAATAGTGATAAAGTGGACTAAAACAGAGTTTAATTGGGAGATTGAACAAAGAAAATAAATTTTGAATAATTGAGCAACTTTGAACATAGAATTCTTCAAGTTAGAGGATGATTAAGGAGAAAAGAACCCTCAAACGTGACTCGGCATAATTTTAGGAAGCTTATCAAATATTTTGTTTCTTGAAAAGCTGAAATTGATTCTAGAGAATCAATTCTGTGAAGAAAACAGCTTATTGGCTCTCTTTTGAGCCTAATCAAACACAGCCTTAAGGGAATAATGGTTCTGAACCCAAGGGGCATTTCAGAATCAATTAAATGAAAATCAATGACTGAAAATGAAATTTTGTTTAGTATATGCTTGGAATTAATGGTATGTCCCTACTGTATTGTAGAGGGATACCAGCTCACAGGAAACCATACTCCAACGTCCATACCACCAGGTAAGGGGTTACGGGCTATTAGGACATAATGGGGTATATACTGAGGCCTGCTAGATTGATAGTGGGCTTGTGATTGAATGATTTATCGTGCTTGATGTGGTGATTGTAAACTGACTGCTTATATCTGAATCATTTGTTGACTGTATTTTATATTGCTTGGATTAAGTGTTTGAGTATGGCTGAATTGAACTGAACTGTGAATGAAGTTATGCTTATGTTGACAGAGCTTGGCTTGATAAAATGAAAAGAAGTTGACTGAGATATTGTGTTTATGATTTGTGGAAATGACGAATATCGTGTATTGGAACCTATGTATGTTGTGATATGATGATGTGCATCTATTTTTGTGAATGGAGACAATGCCAGCTATGACTAGCTGAGGAATGGGTATTATGGACTATATGATAGGAATTAGGTGACCTAAGTCGAGGAAATACTCAGTGGAAATGGATATTAATGATGATGTTTTCCTAAGCTTTTGCATATACGGCTAAATGAACCTAACTAACAATCACTAGAGTAATTGCATACGAAATGTTTGAGCATGTTTATAAGTCCATTTCTCATGAGTGTAGGGTTCTGAGGACAGGGCTTGAGGTTGACCTTGTTCTGCAAATCCCAACGCATGATTGGTTAAACGCTATGCTTGAGAAATCCCCATATTGGCTGGTCATATATACCAGGCCAGGGATATTATGGTATGTTGATATTGGAAACTGATGGAGAGGTTATAAGGGGGAGAATACTTGTTTGTATGTTATATGTTGTCATAGTTCATATGCATTGTTACAGAGGAATAAGGAGTAGGAACGCACGACAACTTCCACTATATGGTAGACCACCGTGCACCCGGTGTGGATGTCCGAGATACCTGAGGTGGCATTTCAGAGATAGGGTGACCTGGGGATGAAATAGGGGAGAGACTCAACACTAGGTCGTTGATTTTGGGATCCTTGTATTCCGGCTAGTGGAGTGGGAAGCCCGGGAAAGGATGCGCCATCTCGATTGAAAGTCAATAGGTTAATTCGTAATCGGTAAGAGGAGTGGGTCAACATACCGAGCTCATATTCTCGAGTGGTATTCTGAAGTGTATGGCTATGTATAAGCCAATAGGCCCAGCATTCATAAAACGTTTTTGAGGAGTGAAGGAGTCGTTCTTCTAAGAATGACGATGACACAAGAAAGGGTGGCATGCATTGCACTATTTATGTTATGAGTGTTTGATGAATGATTTATTACAATGCTTGACTTGAGATTTGTCTTGTTTCCGTATATGGCTGTTTATGTTTTATATGCTTTGTGACTCACCCTTGTAGCTTTATTTTTACATACGAAGTGCTAGGTTCTCGAGATGGCGCAGCCTCCCGTTTAGTCCATCATAGCGGATTTTGCGGTGCCTGCGGGCTGGTATGTAGATCCAGCCACAGGTTATTGCCGCTATGAGGGCATGTCCATATTCTGGTATGGGCAGCCAGGTGCTGCTTGGCCTGATTACCCAGTAGGTATGCCTAGATCTTTTTCTTTTTACCTACCTCGCTAATATCTAGTACATGTGCATTATGTAAATGTCGATGTACCACCAGCTCCACCTCCATCACTTGAGATTCAGCCAACACCTGTTGTATACTTGCCACCAGATCATGTCCCTGAGGTTCCTGATGTGGATCCAGCACTTGAGCGGAATGGTCCCCGCGTGAGAGTCGCTGCTAGGAAAAGGGTGTCTAATCCTAGGAGGACCGGAGGAGACGTCCGTGCATATCGTCGACTATTCTGTAGAGTTGGCCCTTCTGGAGGATCGCAGGACTCGATAGGAGATAATGTGGGCTCCGACAGTGATGAGGGAGGACAAAGATCTCATGGGGATGCTGAGGAGGGTGGTGTGGTTTCCTGACTTACTGATATGGTTGTCTCTGTTTACTTATGACTTTTCGCACTCTGGATGCTTGTTATGGATGACTGTATAATGATTAATCTTACCACTTACTCTGACAGGTGCTCGCGACAAAGCTTGGCTAAGTCCCATAGCTTTTTGTGTATATATATATACTATGTGTGTGATGTGTTTGCTTACGTCCCTGGTATTGTGATAAGGATGTTGAGTGCAACAGGTTGAATGGATCATGTTAGCTGTGATGGTAGGAGAAAAACATGAAACCAACACGTGACCATGTGCGCGACGACAAGTGATAAATATTAGTAGTCAGTAAGATAGATGTTGTGTATAATCAAACGAGTATTAGAAGAGTTAATTTGTATATGACATTGCCGAGTAAAAGTAAGCATAGGTAAAGACACATTAGTAACAGAAGAGCAAGTAGATAAGTGAGCAAGTAGAGAGAAAGAAAGGAACAAAATAGTGCAAGATACTGTCAGGAGAAATAACGTGAGTAACGTGAGAGCATATGAGAAAGGTGCTTGAGTGGGTTCCCACATTAAACAAATCGTGCGAACTTAATGTTGTTTAATCATGGTTAACATTAAATTATATTTAGTTAAATCAAGGTTCAAATTAAATGATCAAACCTGAACTCGAGATAATTGAGGAACATTGGTATCTTATTAAAACTTAAAGTTTCTTAATGTACTAAAATTTCTTAACGTACCTACTTCGTGGTTAAATTTGGACGTCGCGCGTTTTGAGAATTGAAAACCTTTGAGTAGCCATCAATTCATGTCTACTCTACCTAATTGCCTTGGCTCACTGATTTAATTAAAGTAGAGAAAAGGACACAGCGTGATTATAAGACAGAACATTCGTTACCCTTTCAATTTTCATTGGGACAAAATATACATCAAGTTTGTTTCTTGTATCCATAAGTCCATAACATTAAGTTCTCAAATTACTTGTGTATAGTTTTTCTTTTCTAAATCAACAACAAATCTCAAATAAATGCTTTTATTTTTTAGAAAAACCACGTGTCTTTGTTTAATTGGAGAACTTGATCGCAAAATACAAAGAACTTGATCTAAGATTGTTTTCATGACAAAATAGAAATAATGGAATAATAAAAGAAAGTAGAGAATGGGAAATGAAAAAAAGTGTACAAAGTACGAAATTACATAGAGAAATAAATATCACCAAAATCATTGAGCTCTTCAAGTGGTCATGACAAATAGTAAGTTGATTTGCGCCAAATATATCAGAAGCGCATAACAAGAATACTAAGTGACAAGTAATCATTAAGTGTGAACGCTAGGAAAAAGATAGAACACAAGCTACAATCCCATTTTTTTTAAGGGATAAAAGGATAAAACTTAACTACAGTACTATAGGTACTATTTATCCTGTTGTACAATAAAAAAATCCACTCACCCATTTTCTTAACATGTGTCATGTTATAATTGAAGAGCAGGACCTAATTTTTGTCCATAATAAAAAACAATGTGAAAAAAAGTGATTAACTTCATGTAAACGGTCCATGTGGATGGTGGGGCATCGAAAACAATAAAACAGAGTACACAAAGTTTTACTTTTAGATTTCTTAATGACATGCACACTCACAACTATCAAACACTAAACAAATATGCATTATTGATTCTTCACAAGGGAGGATGTGTTGGTTTGGGACCCATATCCCCAAAAGAAGCAACTTTCCTATATACCCTTTCCTTTCTTTTCCTTCCCCACTTCATGGACATTGGACAAATGAAACCTTCCACCAAAGCCTACCATTCTTTTTCTTTACTGAAAAATAAATAAACTATGCTAACAAGATTCCCAAGAGGGGATTAATTGTTTCAAAAGAAAACAAAAGAAGAAAATATAGAATAATGAGTATGTACCAATATTTAGGTGAAAAGAAAAAAATGATTATGAGCTAAAAGGAGCCCTGTGAGGAATGCCTTTCCTTCTCCTTGCGTTTGAAGTAGGTGGAGGAGGAGGCGTGGCAGGATACATGCCTTCTTGGGAGCCTTCACGCAATTCTTCTTCATGCTGTCTTGAAGACACTGATCTCCTTGACATCCCCTCCATTGCCAATGCCTCATTGTTAAAGCTTGCATCCCCATTTCTCTTTATTCCCACAAGCTAATTCAATCATTGCCAGCAGAATAATCAATAACTATTAAAATAAACCAATCATATATTGATTATTTTATATGCATTATGCCATGTTCCTATCTGTTATGAAGTAATTATCAGCAACATTATCATGGTCATTAAATGTACTAAAATGCCAATGTATGTAATAGGTAGACATACCCATGATGATTGATGATGGTGGACATATAATTATGATGAGAGTGATTAATTTTTGAGATCAGAGTATACACCGCCGACAGAAGTGACTAATACTTTGGCGGCGGGTGCTTACACTAACACTAACACGAACACGAACACGAAATGTGCTCAATTCTCACGGGCAAGAATTGAAACCCCAACCTCATTCATTGTTAATGATGAGGGTGATTTGAGTTGTGAATAATGGGCATTTTGATAATGACATGAAAATGTTGTGAGAAGGTGGAAATTAAATAATCATAATAGTATATCTCACCTTGCATCCCAAAGAACAAAACCGTAATTTATCCAAGAGGCTTCTTCCACAAATCTCACAGATGTGAGATACTCCTTTCCCAGACTTTGGTTGAGGCCTCTCATTCAGAAACAGAACTCTGGCACTGTTGATCACATATGTCTGCACTCCTCTAATGTCCAACACCTTCTCAATTTCCCCCACCCTCACCACATTGTGATAAGAAGATCTCCTTATCTAACCAACAACAACACAACATTACATAAAATTAGGATAAAGGAAATTGATCAAGATCTCAAGATACAGAATTTGAATCATAACTATTATCATAAAAATCAGCCCCATTGTTCAAATTACCTGAATGACTTGGTGGTCCTTGTGCCTTGAGGAACGGCAATAGAAGCAAAAGGCGTCAACATTGCAGTCCAAGCAAAACATGTTGCACTCGCTCCTGGCGGCATCTCCGTGAATGCGACAAACATTGAAGAAGGGCGTGTTGAGCAATGGCTTCAGCCATGGCGGCACCAACATTGAGTCCTGCTCCGAACCCATAGAATTGTATAACATATATAAATGTATGTATTGAGAAATGCAATGTGCGCCAATGGTGGAGCGAAATTTTGGAATTTGGATTCTCTTCTCGAAACTATAGTGGCGGAATCGCAGAGAGAGAGAGAGAGAGAGTAAACAGGGTTTCAACAACTATGAATTCAACAAGACACAAGAAGAAGAAGCTAAGACTAATAAAGAATTGGGGTTTTAATTGGAGGGTTGGGATTGAAGAGGAAAGATTAGGGCCGTTGGATGAAAAAAGGTGAAGTTCTTGGCGCTTACGCTACTTTGGATCTTGTTTGCGTTAGAGTGAGTCGGCTATGCATCTGCATCTGCATCAGCATCAGCATCAGCATCACCTCTTTCCTCGATGTATAGCTGTATCTCCCAAATTCATCCACGATTAGGGATTCCTTTGTCCAACTGGCATTTTCTCCACGGTTCATCTTATATTGGTGGCCCCCACTTCCAATGGAATCCATTCAACTTTATATATATGGAAACTTAATTTTATTTACGAATAATAATAATGATAATGTCACGTTATTTTTATTTGAATAGAAGAAGTATAAAACCCAATCAACCATTGTATAATTAATTTAAATTAGAATTTTTTATCTTTTTCCTGAAATTACGCCGTTGTCTATTTTAATATAAAATTGTGTATTTATTCTTTCTTATATAACACATGTCATGAATTTTAGTATAAAATCAAATCAAATCAAATTTACTTCTTAATTAATTTATCAAATAAGAATATTTTTCTAAGAAATTCGATGGTCAACTTTCAATTAATAATAAATTTAATATATTACTTATAGATATGAAAATGTTTTTTACTAATTAGAATACATTTCAAAAAAAAAAAGTTCCAAGATATCACATTGTCAGCAGTGATGAGACCAAAGTTTTTCAAATTAAAATTTTAAATCTATAGCTTTAAACTTTTTATTTTTTATTATTAATATAAATTTATCAATTAAACTAATTTTATATAAGATGTTTTTTCAATTTAACTTTTTATTTAGTTATAATCGTACATAGTATGAGATAGTATTGAATTTTTTTATGGATTGCTTCTTATTTTAAACGATTTGATCACATGAAAATCAGCTTATCAACTAAATCTCCGTAACAAAAAAACTTCAATCTAATTTTCTAGTCTTGAGAAAATTATTCTCATTGTTGCTGATGTGGGATGTCTTCGGAAAAAAATCGGTTTAGCAACTCTAAAATTTGAAATATATAAAATTCATTACGAGATAAATAATTACCAATTAAAATACAAATATGTATTTATTTACTATTCATATGTCGCATATCTGTATTAAAAAACATATCGCATATCTGCCTCCCAAAGAACTAAACCACTCCTTTGAGGATACAATGGACAAATTATTAAATATTTATTTTGAGAGAATTTACTAAAAATATGAAAGGAAAAAAGAGAAGAAAAAAAAAATTGCTTCAAATTTGAGAGAGAAAAAAGGGAAAGAAAGGCATATCACAACTTTTCAAGAGCTCTTTAAAAGAAAAGGTCCTCTCCTGTGGGCGTTCACAATCAGCCTAGAATATTGGCATGCTCTGAATGTTTCAAACGTAACCGCTTAATGTGATGTTGAAATTCAAGAGAATTAGCTACCGGTTTTTGGAATATATGTGGGGGATTATTGCAATGTAAGTCTCACATTGGTAATGTTGATGAAGGATGAAAGAGGTCAAGGAAAGCATCAAGGAGAAATTTCACATTGTCTAACATGATGAAAGGTGGGGCAATCCAAGGTTATATATAAAGTTCTCAAGTTCATTCCTACAACACACCAAGCAAAGCATCAAGGAACACTTTAAGCTTACTTTAAGCTTATATTTGTGTTTTCTTTTCTCCTACGCTATTGGTTTAGAGTATTAAAAGATGTAATTTAAATATTTGTTTTGGATGGTGTGCATATATTGGGTCATGGGGTGGTTGAGAGTGAAGTTTATGTATTGTAATAATTTTCACATAGTGATTATTCTCGATTGCCAGTTTTGACAACGATCATGATTTTTCTTAGATTTTAGAGTTTTCCACTTTATATTCTTGTATTATTGATTATGCTCATGCTTATTTTTTTTCTTCAGCTGTGTTATTTCCTAACAGTGATATTAGAGCTTCTGGTTCGATAAGATGTCACATTCTTAATCAACTCTGTGGTTGCAATAGTGTCTGATCTTCCGCATCAAAAAATAAGTGCGATATTTTGAAGGTGCTGAAGAACTGTGATGTTGTGGAAGTGCGGTATTGAAAGGTTCTGGTTATGAAAGACTTGGTACTTAAACGTGCCCGTTGTAACCGCCTCTTTTTCCTAGGAACCTACCCGATGCAAGGTTTACACTTTACAGTTGATATGTGGCAGGTTATGATAGAGAAATTGAATGGAAGAATCAATTTTGGCTTGCGACAAGTCATGGATGCGCTGATGCAATCGAAATTGCACAAGGTGTTCTAGGCATGTAAAGAAAAAATTTCTAGGTGGCACACGGGAAATGGTTGAGATGGATGGAAGGTGTGTCGTGATAGTGCACGGACATTGGTTGCGTTGATGCAAGGTGTGTGATTGTGTTGAAGGTTGATAAACTTTCGGAGAAAGCCAACATGGAAGTTGCACCATAAATTTTCAGCATGGTTTCGACATGAAAAATTCTTGGATGATTAGTTTCAAGTGAAGTGTACTCTTTATGGTAGAGTACTCTTTATGCCAGCAAATTTGACCAACGATTCTATTCATCGGTGACTCAACCACCCATTTTCCATTGTTTTTACCATAAGTAAATAGGTCAACTGAAGCATTGATCGCACCACCGACTTACTAACAACTAAAGTTGTCGATGAATACACTAATTTATAGGTTACTGACGGTTCGGACCGTCAGTAACTTATATATGGATGGTCTAATCATCATTCTCACCACCACACATCTTTTATCCTTTATTTTCTTATTTTTCTTTATTTATATTTAGTTTATTTTTATTATTTTTAACTTTTTTGTAGTTTTCTAACTTTTTTGTTTTTGTAGAATAACTATGAAGAATCAAGTTGAAATGCTCTACATTACACTTCATGGAGATTAGTAATTCATATTTTTATATATATCATCATATAATATGTGAGCATGTATAATTATACCTGTTGATGTGTGATTATAATTTTATAGAGTTATAATCTTAGAATATTGTTAATATATGACTTGTATAGTTAGTAATTAAGTTCATTGGTGTGGGTTCATAAATAGTTTTTAGTTTAGGTAGCCGTTTGGGTCGATTGGGAAACCAACATAACGATTTTCTAACTAAGCGATTACTTGAGGAAGGGACTTTGTTCCTCAATGAGGTTTCTAAGACACTCCAAAAAGCTCTTAGTGATCGCTATTGAGAGGTTGTGACTAAGACGTTTCTAAGAACTAAGTCGAACAACTAAAAATGGATAAAGTATGTAAAAGCGGTAAAGAAATTAAAGGCTAAAATACTGGAAATGGCTGAAAGATAATTGGTAGAAATACTGTAAAGGAAATTAAAGTGTGGGGAAATAAAGGGAGGAAAGTAAATGAAAGGTAAAATGCAGGAAATTTGTATGTTTGATTGATTGATTTGAATTGTGTTACAAATGAGCCTCAAACAACTATTTATAAAGGCAAATCACATCTGATTAAAGCACTTGCTTTCCTTCAATGAATTCTACGACGTTCTCTAAGCACTAAGAAATTATACAAACATTTAGGATCATGGTATCCTACCACTTTCTTCAAAAATCGGCAAACCTACTAGTGGGTTTCCCGTCCCACTTTGATCAATTGGCTCCATTACCTCTGTTTGACATAAAGCTCCTATATTTGTGGCAAGTGGATCCATTCTGGCTTCCTCTTCAAGTTTTTGACTAAAATGTCACTCAAATATTAATTAATTATAGTAAAACTCTCATCATTTGTGCAGAGTATTCCTTCCTTAAAAGCAGGAATTTGTTGTTATCAACAAAAATTGCTGTTAAGAACCAAGGGTTCTTTGACAAAGAAAAATTGAGAAATTGAAGATACTGAATGTTCTTTCTATTCTAATTAATTCACTGTTACAAGCTCTGTATTTATACAGAGAGAAAACAGACAAACAGACAAGATCCCGGATATTCCGGGCCAACATAATCGGTGGGTCATCTATCACATAATGACAGCTGACACCCATCGCACATGGTCAACATAATCGGCGGGTCACCTATCACACATTGATAGCTGACATAACTAATTGACCAGACGATATAGTTATGCAATCGATTCAGCTAGGCAGGCGATGCTGCCATACAGACGATAGAATGTTAACTTATTCAGACGATATTATCTGATGATACAGACGATAGGTATCAGACGATACTGCATTTCTCTGACAATTGCATTATTTCTTGTAGAACGTGGTATATATAAGGATTTTACTTATGCCAACAGCCTTCCACATTTCTAGGCCCAAATCGGCTAACGACTAATTCCAAATCGGCTAACAGCTGACTGACAGCCGATCCAAGTTGGCCAACGATTGACTGGCAGCAGATCCAAATCGGCTAACAGCTGACTGACAGTCGATAATTTGGCTAACGACTGATTGGCAACCATATTTGATACGCTCTTTGCAAGTGTACAAATGCTCGAAGTAATAAAAATATATTGTCTCCATAAGAATTGTGTTCAGTTACTGATTTATACAAGTTCTTTGATTTAGAACGTAAAAGCGAAAAACAAAGGTTTGGGGGAGTTTGTTCTTTAAGGTTCAATTGCATGGAAATAAATAAAGCGATAAACTGGTGTGAGAGATAATATAATGTAGGTGGCACCTGGAGTCTTGTTTCCCTAATTAACAACCGATGCCTGCTAGCCGAATTTTCCCTATTTTTTGGGTGCCAACAATTGGTCTATATTTTTATTGGATGAAAGTGACTTCTTAAATTTAGAGTGATATCTTAGTTTATCGAAGTTGTTTACATGTATAACAATATAAAAAACGCTTCTCAAAATTTGATTAGATAGATTTGTACTGAAGAGAAATTTTAAGAACTAGATTACTAACAAAGCCTTGTGTTCTATTTCGATTTCATTCATCATGAAATGCTTCATCCATGACTTGGATAAAACTTTTCAGGAGGAATAAAGGTCAACTGGAGCATGAGCGTTTCTTAGTAGTTTGGGTCGTCAAATGTTATGTTCTCTGCAAATGTATCTCATTGCACTCTAAGAAGTGTTTTTCCATTGGGTGTACCTGTAGATAATTTCAGTATATTGACATATCCTTCCTGGTATAAGAATTCACATTAATTTAATTATTAAATAGGAATTACCGACAACTTTAGTCATCGCTAAAAACCGCTGGTAACTACTGAGGACTTAATACGTCGGTAATGTTCAGAGGGCTAAAATCATCGATAATATACCAATGACTATAACCGTCGGTTATTTCGACGAGTTTTCGTCCGTTGGCAAGCCCTCAGTAGTCTTGATTTATCAACTTTTTTGGGTGGGTTGCTTACTGACGGTTTTTTGTCGTCCGTAACAAGTTTCTTTCTTATAATGCAGGTTATGGGTGGAAAACGTGGAAACAAAAAAAGGAATAAAAACAAGTAAATTCAAGAAAAGGAGAATTTTTCTTTGCTGAGGAGTCAGCTCGACCGTGAAGCTCACATAGCACAGTTGTGCCTATTAAAATATGGAACCACGACAGTATGAAGTCCTACACTCCCGTGCTTCGTTATTATTGACAAGCATGCTCATGCCTACTAAAGGCCACGGTCGTAACCTTTAATGCGGCCAGGTTGTAACTTAAACCCTAATTCACTTACTATTTAAAGGGGGAATTGATAACATATCTACAAGTGTACAGATTGTATCGAAGTAATATAAAAGATATCGTTCTCCACAGGGATAGGAATTGATTTTGGACTTTAAACTTAATTGTTAAAGAAAATAAAAAGATAAATTTTGGTTGTTTTTATAATTGTGAATTGTGATAACATGAAGCAAGAAGAAATAAAACTATGACAAAAATAACACTCGAGTTTGAGTTTCACCCAACCAAATCATGTCCCTTACAAACTGAAAATCATATGAACTCGGAAATCGTTCTTAGGTGTTTTAGCCTATAGTTTCTACTTGTTAATTCCTTAAGAAAATAGAACTTCCAATTAGATTACTAAACCTAATACCTTATCATTTAGTTAATCCAATTGAAGAACAAATTCCAAGTTCGGGCCAACACAACAAGTTCCCACCCTTATACCTAAGTGGCAGATTATCCGATTAATCTACTCTCATTTCCCTTAAATCCTACCAACTACCGTTGTACAAGAAATAAGCATGATAAACTTGTGTGCACCAAGCATAATAAACATGGGGAGTAGATACAAAGAACAAAGACTATTATTCATATGAAAACAGAGGTTTAAAACATAGATGGATAAAGGATTCACTACAAACCCGCATGCTAGAAAGTACTAGCCAAGCATGGCTAGATTAAACATAAAGAAAATAAATAAATAAAACCTGAAACAAGGGCTCCAAAGGCCTCTTACAAGCTTAAGAACAAAGCTAAAAAGGAACTCAGCCAAGTACAAGTTTCCAGGGTTGATATAAAAGAAAAGCCAAAACCGAATTTATAGCCAAACTACCAGCAAGCCAACGCTCAAGCGTTGGATTCCAACGGTTGAGCGCTGGGATCAGCATTAATTTCCCAACTTCAGAAAGAATGCCAACGCATGAGCGTTGGTGTTCCAACGCTCAGGCGTTGGGAGCACGACAGACTCCTCATTTTCTTGTTCTTAACCTTCTCTTTTGATTCCTTTCATCAATGCTTTGATGGGGTATTATGGTGGCTTCAAGGAAGGTTTGAAACAGCTGAAACAACCATTATCTCCATCATTTCTCTATTTTAGCACATGTTTCTTGCTTGATTCTTCATCTCCTTCTTTAATTTCTTCATTTAGACACATGTTAAACAAGAAAAGTGAGATTGATGCTTCCTCTTCTTTAATTCAGCCACACTTATTCATAAATTGCATCAAGATCCCCACAAATGTTCCTTAATTGACCAGAACCTCTAACAAGGACTAAAACTACAGTAAAACATAACTAAAAGGATTAAAAATAAAATAACAATTAAACTATATCCAAATGCAAAATAAAACAAAAACTCTAACAAAACATAAATAAAACCTATACGTGACTCAAAAAAAAAAAAAGTAAAAAGACAAAAGTACCCCCAGTCATCAGGAATCAGGCCAAATTGAGGTCAATCGAAGGGATTCGTACGGAGAATGAAGACTGAGTTTTGAAGATGAAGTTTAGAGTTAGGATTCAGAGGACGATTATTAGATTTCTCCAATAGAGACATTAGAGTTTATAATTCCAAGGTTGATAAAGATATATTTGTTGGTTACTTTAACAATTCTAGACCTTATAGCGGTTATATATTCAAAAACTTTAGTTATTGAAGAATTAGTTCATGCTAAATTTGATGATAGGACTATTAAGTACTAACAATAATCTAGCTATATTCGATAAGGAATTTGTAGACTTGAAACTAAACAAATCTATTGAAGATGAAGAAGTACCCAGATCGTCTCATCACCTAGATTATTTGATAAACATATATCGTGTGGTAGACCCAGATCGTCTAACCAGTCTACATCGTTGGAAGATATCCCTTTGCCTAAAGAGTGGAAGTACAAAGTGCACCACCATCTATTGAAGATATCCATCTGAACGTGTCAAGACTAAATCGTATTCCAAAGAGTTTAACAATCAAGCATTCATTTCTAAAGTAGAGCCAAAAGATGTTAAGGATGAAAGATAGATCTTGGATACGCAAAAAGAGCTAAACCAGTTTGAGAAAAGCAGCGTGTGGAGTATGGTACATAGACCCAAGGATAAGACAATCATTGGAACCAAATGAGTATTCAAAAACAGACTTGATGAAGATGAAAAGTGACAAGGAACAAAGCAATGTTAGTTGCTCAAGGCTATAATCAATAGAAAGATATAGACTGAGCGAAAACTTTTGCTCTCCTGTTGAAGTTATTGGAATATTATTTGCCACTGTATATCATAACTTAATTGAGTTATATCATATGAATGTTAAATGTGCATTTCTAAATGGATTCATAGAAGTTTTTGTTAAGAAATCGCCAAATTTTGAAAACCTAATCTATCGAGCCATGTCGTCAAATTGAGGAAAACACTATATAATATGAAATAAGCCCCCTAGAGTTTGATGTAATAGATGAGTTCTTTTCTTATGGAGAATAGTTTTGTATGGAGAAAAGTTGACCTAACCTTATTTTGAAAAATATCTAAATATGACGTTAAACTTGTTCAAATATATGTGGATGATATTATATTTTGTGATACTAGCAAAAGTCCATGCAATCCTTATCCTAACCATCTGGAAATATTGGGTGAAAGATGCACGACGGAAGAGAAATGCCATTCCATTCGAACTAAGACATAACTTGTTCAAATAACTAAGTTAATGGAAAGTGAATTTAAAATGAGTATGATGAGAGAAATAAAGTTATTTCTCATACTTCAAATCGAACAAGAAGGAAAGAGAACGTTTATTCATCAAACAACGTACACCAAAGACCAACTTAAGAAGTATCACATGGATGATTTGAAGATGAGTACTTCAATGCATCCAGCAGGTATATTGAACAAAGATGACCACCAATTAGGAAGGTGCATGTGACTTCAGGAAGCGCAACCGCCTCTCCCACATAAACCCGCCTTTTCATACTTAGTTGTTATTTAGCATTAGAACTTGTTATTTGAATAAGTTTGATTAAAGGATGGTTCGGCCAATAACCTAGATAGACGTGTGTCACTCTCACAAAATGAAATAAACCTCAATAATTCAAATTCAAACCTACCTTAAAATCTGATTACAAAAATACTTATAAAGACCAAACCTAATAAAATAAACTAACAACTTATCCAAATAAAATAAAAACTTATTCAAATGAAGTAACAAGTTCTAATGCTAAATAACAAATTAACAAATTTATTTCATCAGAATTCTGTGAGAATTCAGGTTCGGTCTTTACCCAATAATTGCACAAAGCCTTAAAGGCATTAACTCAACAGTCTGAACCATTCTACAACCAAATGACTTCTGTCCAAAATCAGCCAACTGTTCCAGACCGACAAGACCACAAAGAAACATTTGTGCCATTTCTGGTCAAACGAGTTCCAAACAATGGATACTCGATGGTGGTACCGCAGGTCATATATGCTTTTCTTTGAATCATTTCCAATCCTTTAGAAAAATTAAACATATCGCGGTTACACTTCCACATGAGAGTCAAGTGATCACACAAATTTCAGGAACTTTATTCTTCTTTTAATACCTCTACTTGATTAAATTGTTCTACTTACCTATCTTTAGTTTTAATTTGATTTGTTACTTAAACTTACTCAAATTGTACACTTACCTTTTCAAATTTCACTTGCCAAGTACAGGATCTTCCTGCAAACAATGAGAATGATTGGTGTACCTGAACTCAAAGGAGATAAATATGAAATAAAGACATCATTTTCAACATTCAATTCAGTACTGTCCTTAAATCAACCACACTCAGTAAACCTTTTTTGTACATATGATGAGAATCTTCGGCACACAAGGCTAGGTCACCCTTCTCATGACAAGCTCATTTCGGTGCAGAAATGTTACCCATGTATTGATTGTAATAAAACATCAGATCCTTGTAACATTTGAGAAGTGGCATAGTAGAAAAGATAGCCACTTCCTATAATCGAATGAAATATTTGATATGATTCATGTTGATAATGGGGTCTCCTCTCAATTCCTTCAATTTCTGGTCTAAATATTTCTTATCTGTTGAAGGGTTTTCTTTATGAAACACAAATTAGGGACTTTCTCTGTCATTCAATCCTATGTAACAATAATTGAGGCTCAAATTGAAAAGAACTTGTATCCTATCCCAGCAATTCATAGCATACATGATTTAATTCAGAGTATGAGGTTACATGAAAGTAATACATGATTAAGTAAGAGTATAATTATCAAAATCCTCTTGTGTGGAAACTTCACATAACATTGTCATATTGAAATTTCGTGTATATCTTTCTCTTCATAAGATGGAGAGAGATAAACACAGTTTCATTCGACATTGTCGTGTGACATGAGATGATCTAATCCAGGTGACTTTATATAAGAGTTGATAGTTTAACTAAGCCACTAAATTAGTTACTCACAGAGGACCGTCCTTTAGGAAAATGACTACTTTTCATTTTCTACGACAGTAAACCAACTATTTAAATAACAGAAACGAACCTCATCATTCTTCTAAATAACCTAGCTCTTTCTCCCATTTAAGGCCAAACATTTGCCGACCAAAAGGCACAATGAGGTTATAGCGAAAAACCTGCAAGGAAAACGAAGCCATGTGCATCATAAACATAAAAAATAGACTTGAAGATTTGCAAGGACCAAATTCAGTTCTCCAATTTCTAGACAGGGCAAAACAACCTAACTCACCTTATCATTGATTTCCCGTAACTGCAATTTCAAAGCCTCTGAACTCTCAATCCATTTAGAGTGATCTCCACTGCACTTACTTGTCCAAGCTTTCTTCAAGGACATCCTCCATTCAGATATTCTAGATCTTATCTCTTTGTTAAGCTCAACCCACTCTGGCGCACATCCATTTTTCGACAGGATTCTGTATAAGGTGTCTTCAGCTGGATCCGCATGAGGATTTGTATCCAGCTTAAGCGGCTTGCCTTTCCCAGGCAAGTTCTCAAATTGGCCTTCTTCCATGGAATGCCATATTCTTTGCTCAACAACATTGATCACATCAGTTTCTGACCTGTCCAACACCAAATTATGTTAGAGAATACTGGATTAGGAGACAGCCAACAAAAAGTCATCAAAAGTATTGGACTCAAGGCCAATTCTACTGTAATATCAACTGTAGCCCTTGTTCACCATGCCTTTTCAGGACTATAGGAAGATATGGAAACGAATAATAAACATACTAACAAAGAAATGAATGCCCTTATTTTAAATTTGACATAACCTTACTATTATGGTTTTAAATTACGATTCACAACCACAATTGAACATCACAATTGCAATTGTGACCACAACAGCCACATAATTTTTCATAGTATCAATGATCATATCAACACAAGGGCAATAGCAATTTAAAATTTTGTATCTTTCTTTCTTTTCATAGTCATTAAATGGGTAGGGTGACAGAAGATTGGTAAATATATGTGAAGACAGATATTGACACAAAATTCTAACAGGATAATGTCTCCTAAAATTGCAATTTTCAACATGACAGCACTGGTGCATTTAGTGCACACTAGAGTTCACCTAGTTTCCAAAGTGCATGTTTATTTTGGCGTCAACCCGAATGTGATTTCACATATCTCAAGCACCAATGGAGAAGCTAAAATTTGCCACGATGAGCTTAACGTGGATGGGAGATGCAGTGGTTCCGTTCAACGGAAACCCAAATACACACTTCCCTCAAAAACAAGAGAAATTCGAATTTCTTGCTTTTTGTTTCATGCTCACAATTGACTAATGGTAACAGAGTAGACTGGGAAGTTGTGAGTAGTGAAAGATTAAAATAAAAATGATCAAATAAGAAAATAGAACTTTCTTAAGACAAGGTTAACAGGAATTTTGATAATTTCATCTATTAACTATCGATTTGAACGTAGGAGGAAATGGGAATTGCAGAAAGTGATATATATATGCCATTAATTTTGATTGAAATTCGATTGGGAGAGGAGAGACAACGATACCTGACGTTGTTGCGCTGACCACGTAGCTCAGGGGGAAGTTTACGGTCGTGAACGGCGTCGATGACGGCCGAAAGGCGATCCACGAGCTTCTTCTTCCCCGTCTTAGACTTATCGGAAGAAGCTAACGATGGCGGCGACGAAGAAGAAGAAGAAGAACAGCATCTAGCGGCGGAAACCAGCGACCCCTGCGAGTGGAAGAGGGAGATCGAATTATGAGTGGTACATCTCCCAAGGCGAAGGCACGTCGCCATGCCCATCTCTCACCGCCACCGATATTTTCCCACCATTCTTTCCTTCTTTTATGTTTAGTTCGGAAATATAAAATTCATTTTTAATCAAAATATCAATTGAATAAAGTATAAAAAAACAAGGCAAAGATTTCTCCTTTAATAACACTTTTGGTTTCTCACTTACTACGATTTGACACTATGGGTCCCTAATAAAAAAATTAGCCTAAATGGTCCTTCACTTTAACAACCGACAACAGTTTTGGTCTTTCATCACTATTCCGTTAAAAAATTAACGCTTTTGTTTTCCATCCAATATTTAACAGTTTATGTAAAAAAAAAATTCCAAAAATAAACCTGGAAACCCCACAACCCAACCCTAACCACATTCCTCTGATGCTTCTCCTCCTTCTTCCTCTACCAAACAATCCTCAAGTTCTCAACGTGTTAAGGATTCTGTGTTGTCTAGTGGCAATAGTCATGTGGTGTAGGATGGAGGCCTCGGAGCACAAAGGTGATGGTTTTGGGGAGGGAGAACAAGAACAGGAGGAGACTCCCCTTATATTCTATGATGAGACAGAGGTGGCGGAAGCTGTGGCGATGTGTGAGTGCAATGTGGTGGGGAGGATTATGATTGAGAAGCCAATACATAAGGGCTCTCTACAACAAGCTCTTAGTAATATATGGTGTAAACCGGAGGGGTTTCGTGTTGAGGAAGTGGGGGGGAAGGTATATCTCTTTCACCTTGCCAAGGAGAGAGAAGGATGCGAGGAGAATTATCCAAGGAAGCACTTGGATTTTCAGAAACTCTTGGCTTCTCGTTCAACCTTGGAGTAGGCATGTGGATCCGATTGATACGAAATTCTCCCATGTTCCGGCCTAGGTGCAATTATGGGGGTTACCCTTGCATTGCAGAAATGTTAGAATGGGGTCCAAAGTGGGGGCATGCATTGGGGAGGTCCTGGATGTGGATTTTTTTAGTCCACTGATAAGCGAAGCTTTGTGAAGGTGTTGGTGGTGCTAGACATTTCAAAACCTATTAAGGAAGGGGATTTTGCTAGGAGTACAAAGGATGGTTTGTTCTGGATCAATTTTAAGTATGAAAATTTACCACAATTATGTTTTTTCTACGGTGTCTTAGGGCATGGTGAATAGTTTTATGCCAAGACTGCTCGGGCAGAAAGAGGGGAGGTTGTGAAGTCACGGAACATCGGGCCTTCTCTGAAGGTTCTAGTATCGGGCAGAATGATGGGGGGTTGGAAAGGATGGGATAATGGCTCTTCGAAGAATACTCAAGGTCAGTCAACAAAGAGCTCTTTCTCTTCTGAGGTTTTGCAGAAGTTTGAACGTATCTCGATGAAAGAGAATGAACTGGAAAAGAAAGCTAGGGACGAAGGGGTGGATGGTGACCTCATTCCATCTAGTTTCCTTTCTCACCATGAATCCTCGCTGAGCCGTGAGACTAACTCTCAGGTGGTTCCTGGTTCAGAGGGTGTGTCTAGTCTGTAGATCGATCGTCATGATGTGGTGTCGGAGAAGGAACCGGGTGGTGAAGTGGAGTGGGTAGCTTGCCGGATGTTTGGTGTCGAGGGAGTGGGTAGGACAAATGAGACGATGCACGAACTAGGTGGGAGTCGTGGAGGAGTGGATGAGGTGCAGTGAAAGCCTGGTGGTCATGATGTATGTCATCCTGCTGCTCAAAAATCTGAACCACGTGCTGTTTTAAAGACTGTTTCAGTTCCATATTTGGGAACGCAGTCTGATGGTGCAGGGGTGTCACTCCACAATGGTGCAAAGGCCGATGGTGAGGGTGCTCATGCTTTGCTGGGTTCTAGGAAGCGTCGTGCTCTGGTTCTAGGTCCTGACGTGAATTGTGTGTCACGTGTGGCTCAACCAAAGGTTGGTAAAAGAGGGTTGCAGAATGCCATGATTATTGACATGCTTGATAGTGTGAGTGCAAGTGGTGCTAAAAAAGTTTTTTTTTCACCAACGGTGGAAGCTGAGGTTCATCCCCGCCGGCAGCCATGAAAACCTTATCATGGAACTGTCGAGGGCTTGGAAATCCTCGGACAGTTCGAGCTCTGCATGAGCTATGCCAGATGCATGATCCCAACATGGTGTTTTTGATGGAGACTAAGAGGAAAGACTTTGATATGTCTAGAGTGTGTGGTACTAGAGGTTTAAAACATATGATTGTTTAACTGTGTGGGTGAGGGGAGGGCGAGGGACGGTGGTTTAGCTCTCCTTTGGAGATATAGTGTGGTGGTGGATTTACTACCTTTGTCGGCTAACCATATTGACGTGTTGGTGTCTATGGAGGATGGGTCGAAGGTTTGGAAGGCCAAAAAGGTGTGTGGCTTTCCGGAGGCGAATCGGAAGCTTTCGACTTGTGGCTTTCCGGAGGCGAATCGGAAGCTTTCGACTTGTGGCTTGTTACACGATCTAAAGATACAGGGTGATGTTCATGAATGGCTTCTCTTTGGTGATCTCAATCTCGTTTTGTTGGAAGAGGAGCGTCGTGGGGGAGTTCCTCTAAATTATGGTGTTCTAGACGTGTTCAAGGAGTCTTTGCATGATTGTGGTCTAGGTGATATGGGCTATAAGGGGGACAAATTCACATGGTGTAATAATCATGATGGGGACCGTACCATTTTGGCTTGTTTGGACTGTTTTTTGGCCACCACGGAGTGGGGAAGGCTCTTCCCTCATCTGAGGGTGGTTCACTTGGCGAGATATGCCTCTGACCATATGTTAATCCTTCTTGATTGCTTGAAACCTCGTCCTCAAGGCCCTTCAACACGACAGGTTAGAATATTTGAGGAATGTTGGTTATGGGATAAGGAATGTGGGGAGATCCTTAAGCTATGTTGGGAGAGGGGGGAGGAAAGGCCTATGATAAGGCCATTGGCTCTCTTCGTGAGCTTGGGAGGTGGGTAAAGAGGAGGTTTGGTGATGTTCCAGCGAAGATTGAGGAGGTGAAGGAGGAACTTTTCTCTCTTTTTGGTAAGGAAGGGGAGGTGGGGGTTCTGGAGAGGAAGAGGGTTTTGGAGTCTCGCTTCGATGATCTCTTGGAGAGTGCAAGGCAACGCTCAATTTGCATCAGGATCTGCTCATTCGTGTATGTCACTTGGCTTGCCGGGGAAAACGCATACCACAGATGATGAAGATGCTCAGCCTACGTTAATAAAAAAGGAATCATAAGTAATTATAAGATTAATTATCAATAAAGCAAGAGAGAAGATTTTGACATCACCAGTTGCCCAGTTGCTGCAGCCTTGCGCGATACCCAACGTCTCAAGTTTTACCACAACGTATACTCATCATAGGGGCCTACAAAGTTGTCTGTCATCGATTTTGTGATGACATAGTTACGCCTATAGTTCCATAGAGTTCTAAAGTGGTGCATCTTATGTACCCAATCCTCTTTTTCCTTTCCCTTCAACGATGTGTCATGTATTTCTTCACTCTGGAGAGGTGCTTGAGGTATTGGCTGTTGCATCTCGAATTACTGCATGACCCGGTCCGGTTGATTCCACTCAACACGGTAGAAGAGGATAATTGGCACAACAGCTCTCCACAGATGGCTACTTCTTTGCAGTTGTACAAGAAGCGCGTTCGAAACATCATCAGTATATGGCACCCACCGAAACTACAGACAACAATAACAATATCAATGACGTAAATTATGTGTACATTTGGAAAACTAATATAAATAAAACTTTGGTAACTCACTTTATTGCTTCGAAGTGTGTCTGAATTGTGCTGATATACATCAATTGAGAACCTTTCATAATTCGTAGGCACCACATTCCACCTATAAAAAATTGAAGTATGCATTGTATATGTTACATTTATGAGATGTATATGTTACGTTTTTTAAATTTAATTTACAATTTTATGTGCCTACCTTATTGCGAGGGGATGTCCGACCACAGCCTGCAGTTCCGGGTTCTGAAGGCCAATGCCAGGAATCCTTGACCATGCCCACGTTTGGATTAGATATGCACAACCGCTCATCTCAACACGTTCATGATTGGTTGATTCACACATCTCAAAATGCAAATGAGAAAGAATTGCAGAACCCCAGTTGTAATGTCCAGCTGCATCAAAGTCATTTAAAAGTGCAAGACATCTCATAGGTACCCTTCGACCAGTGTGGTTAGGGAGCATGAAACCTCCAATAATCAAGACAAGTATGTATGCTCTTGCATAACAATGCAATCCAACTTGGTCAACAGTGTCTAGCTCCATATTATTAATTATACCGTTTAACCAAAACAACTTAAGCGTACCTCCTTTGAAATCACAGGTTGATGGGTCTGGAGCCACTCCCAGCAACATATGTAGGAGTTCAAACCAGTTAAGCCACGTGTTACCAATGACGGGTAGCTCATCAATGTTCAGGCCTAGATGTACAACCACATTTTATAACGTGATTGTGACTTCCCTGAATGGCATGTGAAAGGTATATGTCTCTGGCCTCCTGCGCTCCACCAAAGTTGATATCAAGTTTTTGTCTAGAAGTTGATTTCGAACTAATGACGCCTCGTTTTTTTTATGAGCAAAATTTATTAAGTAGGCACAAAGGGGTGTCTAAACCCATACACACCGGAAATCATTTTCAAGTGATTTCTAAAGAATCCGGCGCGTTGAAGGCGGTCTACAATTAGTTCAGAAATGGCGTCACGATTCATCCCGGGTTTTCTTATACTTAGAATTCTATTTGGTTTTTCATTCCAAACTTGATTGGACACGTGCTTGTTTTGTAGATGCAAAAGACTCAGATTTCTTGGAACAGGATTGATAAATGCTTCATCCGCCATTTCAATTCCTACAATAAATATAAAATATATGCCCCCTTCGTCCCTAATTATAAGACCTCATGGGAACAATTGCGCTTATTAAGAAAACATGTGATGAGGCTAACTAATGCATTAGTTTTAAAAAAAGTTATACAATCTTCCATATTTACCATTAACTCTTTCTTCATTGTATTAATTGTATCATACTATCTCTTTAATGTTATCACACTCTCTCTTAGTAAATGCAATGGGTAAATATAGAAAAAGATAATAACTTTTTCTTGAAATTAATAAGGTGTCTTATATTAACAGACACTAAAATTTCTCTAAGGGGTCTTATATTTAGGGATAGGGGGAGTAGTTATTAAATTAAAATATTAAAATTCATATTTCAAAACAATAATATATATGTAAATATTAATCAAACATTTACCAAAATAATATCTTGGCACCTTAAGGAGAGTGAGAGGGCTTCAACTTGTTAATTTCAACCAACAATTGAAAGAGCTTAAGTAGTGGCACTTGCAAAAATATTCGACCAAGTTTAGAGAGAAAATGAAGATGTTGTGAGATTTTGAGGAGTATCGGTTGTCTTTATATAGGGGTTAAGACCGCCAAAAACCCATTCATAAGTTGCACAGCCGTACGCGACCCCAGTGCCACGTGGCACATGCATGCAAAGGAAGTCGCAGGGGTCAATGTGACTCCCGGCAATAAGTACACAAACACGATGAGTCACAAGAGTCAACACGACTCCCTGCCAATCAGACCTCGTGCTTCACCCTTCTTGCAATCAGACCTCGTGCTTCCCTTCCTACGTCAGCTTTGTTCCCCTACGCCCCACCATCCTACCACCTACTACCCTGCACCCTGCCAACTTAACATGAAGTCACATAAAGGCCTGCGACTCCTGCCACGTTGAGTCACATAAAGACCTGCAACTCCTGCCACGTGGAGTCACATAAAGGCCTGCGACTCCCTCTCCCTAACCATGTCACCTCCAGCATGTCCAAAACAACCATATTTGCCTAAATATGTTTTTTGTACAATGTTTGTCTAATTTTTTTGGACATTATTGGAAAAAAAAAACTATGAATGAAAGTGCATGAATCTGTGCAGGGCCGTGTATAGACATTTTGGGGCCTAAAAATGTTAAAGTGGATTTTTTAAAAAAAGAATATTAAGAAGACTTCATATATCATATAAATTATTAACTTTTTATATTAATTTTCTATCTTTTTACGCTGCAAAATCATTTATCAGAGTTTTATAATCAAACAATTTTAACATTTCCTTTCAATAAATAAGACAACTAACCCATTTCACCTATTAAACTTACTTCAACATCATTTTTATGAATAGTAACAAATTTATCAAGAGCGCTACGTTGAGATTCAATTAGTTTTTCAGCTTTTTTTTCTTCAATTTTTCAAAACCAGATTCATACTTTTTATTTGACATTTTCTCAGAATAAGAATAAAAAAATATAAATAAAATAGTATTGCAAAGTAAATAAAAAATGATGAACAATAGAACCTAGAACACAAGGAATGTAACAATGAGAGATTTTGCAACACTTTGATATCAAGTATCTTCTTTGATAGTTTACTTCAAGGTAGAAACAATAAAAAAAAATTAGAGAAGAAACAATGAGTGAAGAGCAAATTTGCACAATACAATAGATATATAAGTAAAAAAAAACTAACAGTTATTAGTAAACACAAATTAATTTCCATTATTGGGAATGTAAATATAATAGTTAGTTTATTTATCATGTTTTTGGAAAATGTAAATTTGTTAATACAAAGCACTATTACTAATAACTGTCAAAGTTGAACTTCCCAGTTTCTATGTTTCATTGCCCACATCGCAATTAATATGACCTCATTTGTCATTGATCCATTACATCTCTCAAATCTTAGTAGTATATACAATATAGGTACTATATTTTTTGGGGCCTATATTGCATACCCATATGCACAGCCTGTCTGCATGTAGGGTGTGTTTGTTACAGGTGATTTTACGAAGAGAGAATTCGAATAGAGAGAGTTAGAGAAGAGAGAATGAGTCACCCTTGTTTGGTAGGGACATGAGAGGAGAGAGGAGGAGAAGGGGGTGATCCAACCACCTTTTTGGGGTCTCCCCAAATTAAGGGAAGGGGGTGGGAAGAGGATTTTTTTCCAACCCTAACACGATTTTTGGCAGGACTAAACCGCTAGAAATCGTGTTTTGACGGTGGTGCGGCGGCGGCCTGGTGCTGGCCTCTCTGGCGGCGGCCGTCTTGCCGCTTCCTGAGAGGCGTCAACCTGTCTCGACTCTTTCCTCTGCTGTTCCTCGCCGCAAATACTCTGTTATTTTGGCTTTGATTCTCCTCGCGATTCGCTTTCGCGCGACTTGGTTTCCTCTTTCAACTTCTCCCCTGGTGTGGTGGCGGCGCTGTCGCTGGCTTCTCCGACGGCGCCGTTTCGCCCTCGTCTTCCACCTTCTCTGATGGCGTCTGTTATTTGCTTCTCCTCGTCGTTTGTTTATGCTGGGTTCCGCGCGAATTCCCCCGTCGTGTCCGTCTCTGCTTCTTGTTTTCATTTGCTGTTGTGATTTGCTTTGTATCAAGGGCTTTCTGGGTGTTTCGTCATGAGCCGTCCTTGTTCTGGTTCGTTTTCTCAATCCCAGCCAGGTTCGGCGTTGGTGGGAGGCGGCTTTGGGCAAAGGCTGGCTGCTGTTGGTGGCGAGGTGGAAGAAGGCGAACCGGCGAGGCTAGCGGGCTTCGTGGCAGAGGGGGGCATATCTCGCGTCGCCCATCGGCGCACTATTTCGACCCTCTTCATCGATGGTATCGAAGAGTCTATAGGCTACCATCATATTCGGGGTTTGTTCTCCCTTTTTGATCGGATCGTGAATGTCTTTATTCAACGTAAGCGCAAAGAGGGACGTCGATTCCGCTTCGGTTTCGTCTGCTTTCTGTCCAAGCGCCAGGCTACCTCTGCTACAATCGCTTTGGATGGACTCAAGGTGGGCGGGGCTGTCCTTTCAGTGGCTCCGGCTAAGTTTCCCAAGGGTATTCAGCGCTGTGAGTCTCGTTTCTCGTGGGGTGGGGGTCAGCCTCCGATGGGGGCCGGACCATCCGGGGTCTTTGCTGGTGGGCTCGCTGGGGGTGTTGTCCGTGCTCGCTCGTGGAAGGTGTCTCGTGCGGGAGATCTTTTTGAGGCTGCCGTGAAGGAGATGGCTTTAGTTCTGGGTCTTGTCACGGATGACGGGGTTGACGAGAGAAATCCCGACTTGTTTCTCTTTCCTGAAATTGGGCGTTTGCAGGCCGAGGCTTCCGCGGTGGTGTTTTCTGGTGTCTCTGATGGTTCTTCCCGCGAAATCTCCTTGCTCTCGGATAAGAGCGAAGAGTGTCGTGGTGAGGAGTTGCTTGATGCTCAGGAAGGGTTGTTGTTGCAGTCTCCTAGAAGACGAGGTCGTCCAAAGAAGCAGGATGGTTCAATCAGCTCCAAGGGGGTATCAGTGTCAGCAGGTAGGACTCGTGGACTGGGGGTCAAGCGGCCTCGAGGCCGGCCCAGGAAGGAGGTGAGGTGTCCGGAACCTTCCTCTCCTGTTTGCTCTCTTTTGGAGGTTAGGGCGGAAGTTAATAGTGACGATGGTCTCGCTTCCGCGCTTGTCGTGCCCGAGACTCCAGTGCCCCCGGGTGTGATGACGAGAGCTAGACGTGCCATTGCGGTTGGTAAACAGGTGGGTGTCGTTTTCGAGTGCCCCGACAGTGTAGCTGTTAAGCATATTGTGGCTCAAATTATGGAGCGTCGGAGGGCGTAGGTTCTGTCTCTTTTTGTGCAGGTGTCGTGTTTAGGGATCTTGTTTTTTTTTATGGCTGTTTTCTGTCTGGTTGGGGTTGTGCTTAGGTGGCCGGGCTTAGAGGTGGAAGGAATTGTGTTTTGTTGTCTTCTTGGTTTGGTGTAGGTCGTAGGGCCTGTGTTTTGCGTTTTGGGTTTTTGGGTTTTTGGATATTGGCCATCGTCTGCTTTGGGTGGGTCTTTGTATATTCCCTTTTTGTCTGGTGTTGCCTTCCCTTTTTGTGGTGGGAAGGCAGCTCTCTTGATGCAATGTCGGCCACTGATATATTTATATATAATTTCGCTTTCTAAAAAAAAAAGTTGAATAATATTAATTTTTTAAGTGAAAAATTAACTTTCTCTTTCTCTCTTCTATCTTTATCATATCAAACATGTCAAATTCTACTCTATTTCTCACATCTTTCATTCTACTCATCTTCTCTCTTATCTGTTTCTCTCTTCTCTATCTCTCTTCTAAACCAAACAAAGCAGTAAAATTAGGTTAATCCATCTTAATCAATGGTCTCATGATTGATCTCTGAATATGAAATTATATTAAAGAATTAGGGAAATTTTTTGTTACCTACAATGATTCATACTTGTCTCGAGCAAGGCTCTTTAAGTTTTCCGTGATTTTAGTCTCTATACTTTTTAAAATTTTCAAATCAAATCCCTTTTAGTCATAGGAAACACTTATTTCATGAAATAATTCGACATATATAGACGATGCCAAGATGGATTATTTTCGCTTATAATCAAATGCTGAAAATTGAAAACTAAACCAGTGGTAAGATTGTGATTAGATGCATGAATTGTAGAAATGATTCATTTTATCGATGATGATATTTGTTGTTAGAATATTATTCTAATCATTATTGTAATGCAGTTGTCTGAATGTAATAAAATTGCGATCTTAGAGCATGTTGATTTAACAGAGATTTGAATTGAGCGTGCAAAAAACTTAGTGACCAAAATCATGCAATTGAAAGTATGACCTAAATCCCCCAAAGCTACATTTGTTCAAAATAGTTTGAGAATTATATTTGAACCAATAAATTTGAGTTAAAGAATGATATTGTCTAAATGATATTGCCCATAAAAGACAAGCCAAATACGCTTTACCTCAACTCAAATCTGGATGGTAAAAAAAAACATACTTTGATTTGATTTAACTGTAGCGAACTTTTATGTCTGCCTCTTTTTTTCAACAAAAAATTTAAAGCAGTCAAATGGCAAGGAGTGAAATCAGTTTCCACCACCATTTGAGTAAACTTATGATAAAAAAACACTTATTACATAAGCACTTATTCATAAGTTAATTCAAAGAATAAGCTGAACATAAGTTTTAGATATGCATAAACTATTATTCATAAGCTAATATGAACAACTTATAAAAGTGAGCTAATGATAGCTTATAAATAGACCTTACATTATTTACATAAGCTTTCTCAAACACATGCGTTTATGCTATAAAAAAAAAACTTAAATAAGCCATTCCAAATGTGGTCATTAGCTGATTAAAGAGACAATGCTAACTATGTGGAGGGAGGGCCAAATAGGAAATAAGTAAATAAGATTTGCGCTTGCATCAATATACATCCACAGAGAAATTAAAAATGTCTGCAAACCTTATAAAACGATCAACACTTGCTACATAGGAAAATTAAACCTCAACTTATTCCCGCTAAAGAAGCTACGTTGCTAGCCCAAGGACACATTTGCTCTATTCCCCAAAATATTGGTACTGGGAACTTAACATTTTAACTTGAGTCTAGGGACAGCAGACTCCAGAATTCACACCTCGGATCATAACATTTTGAACATGAACTTACAATATTATAAGCAATAGAAAATCCATGCTATCAAGAGGGAAATTCACCGCACGATAGCATTAAAAACCAAGACTGAACAGGAACTCTCCACCCAAAAACTTAAACCATGATTAGCATGTGTCCATGTAAAATAATTTAAGCACTTGATAGCATGATATACCAATCCTTGGCCAACATTGCAAATTCAGGAGTCAAAAACAAAGTAATCAACAAACTTCAACTTCTGCAGATTGACTTCAACTTCTGCAGATTGACTTCATCAGACCAAACCAGCTTCCTTGAGACATGCTTTATAGTCTTCAACACTCTTTTCTCGGACCTGCATCCCAAGTAACATTAACAAATGAATTTAAGATGTACATGTTAACAACACTTTCAACGAGCAAAGAAAATCAATGAAATTTGCACAATCAATGTTTTGCATCATGCTTTACTGGAGGAAAAACCGAAAGAGTAACGTTAAGTTAATTCTTGATAGTTACCGAGCTGTAAGGGGTTAACTGTAGTTAGTTAGCTGCACTGTTGCTCTGTTATTGTTAGCTTACAATCTCAGACATTCAAGTCATGTAATGTTCCTTTAGGGCTCTGCCAAACACACTAGTAGCAATTCAATCAATACAGTGTGGCACACATTATTTATCTCAACCAACTTCACTCGGGTGGTATCAGGGCCCTAATCAGGGCATCTTGATTCCGCTCATTGGCTAGAAATTCTAACAAGGTTAGAATTCTTAGTTCAGTCACAACTTATAATGTCTCTATGGTGCAGAAGCTCAATATCCATAGACAATGATGGTGAATTCAATTCTCTCTGGAAGAAACCATCCTTCTTAGGCAAGGTCAATGCAGAGAGCGCTGATCTCCAAGACCAAGTTCAGGTTCCTCGATGGAAGCTTGCCTACCCCGAGCAACTTCAATCCTAGTTAAGAAACATGGGAGAGGTGCAAAATTTGCTGCATTCATGGCTGATGAAAGCGCCATCAATTGCACAAAGCATAATGTACACTGAAAATGCAGCAGAGGCAAGGAAGGATTGGAGGGAATTTTCACAAGGTGACATGGTGAAATTTTTTGAACTGCAGCATAATAAACAAGGTAATCTTTCAGTTACTGAGTACTTTACGAGCTCAAGGGACTATGGGAAGAACAGGAACAGTATAGGCCATTTCCACAATTCACATGTATGATCGATGTGGTTGTGATGCAATGAGGAATGCTAGAGTGTACAAAGAGCGAAGTTCTGAATGGGACTAATTGAAAATTTCAGTCTTGAGAGATCACAAGTTTTATGGAACCACTTCCAAATTTGAGTCATGTATTTTCTCTTATCTTACAGCACAAAATACAAGCTGGAATTGGTGATTTGGATGAAGAAGGTGACAGTAAGGAAGGACATGGTAGACGAAGAGGAAGCTTAAACCCTTGGTAGCATGATTGAGCACACAATTAAGGTAAGCTACACAAAGCATTGATTCCCTCAAAAAAGCACTCATGGAACTTGAGCTCCATAGAGGGGCTACAAGGAGGTTACGGGTTTGGTAGGAATTACCCCATACCCTTTCCTTATTACTTTGCATGGTTTGATGATTCCATCATTAGAATTTTTATGGTGATGCTGTCCAGCCTTGCGAGCACACACCAAGCTCCTGAGCTCCAGAGAGAGGCTACAAGGAGGTTATGGGTTTGGTGGAAATTGCCCCATAACCTTTCCTTCTTACTTCGCATGTTGTTGTTTTGATGATTACATGGTTAGATTGTATTATTGGTGATGTTGTCCAGCCCTGCAAGCACACACCAAGCTCCCTTGGTCTCGACAGTGAAGGGTTTAGAGCATAAACCTTAGTTTATGTTTTGCAATTTAGAGTAAATGATGCTTTGGTGATTTAATCATGTATTCAAATGTTAGAAGGTGTTGGTAATCTCGGTAATATCCACTGAATTAAGGTTGAGCTTTCGGAGCTCCCTGGTCTTTAAGTCAATATACATTATGTCCCAATGTGGTCTGTAGAGGTTACTCGCGGAAGAAGTTGTCTCTTGTGTGTGTTTCTCTATAAATTTGCATTTCACTAAGTAAATGGGTTGAGCTCATTAAGTCCCCCGTGATCAAAAGATGTGAGTCATCAACTCGTATTCCTCAAAATTGGTGTAAACTGTAAACTAGTCTATTTTGAACGACTCCGGAATTTAGTACAAATTCCTTGTCATAGTCAATCTAGCTCAATGATGTAGTGTGATCCATAAAGTCGATCTCACTTAGTGGGATAAGGCTTTTGTTGTTGTTGTTGTTGTTGTTGTAGTCAATCTAAATGAGTTTGACCATGACTGAGATGTCACAATCTTAGAAAGTTGCCAATTATCACTTAGATTCCGTTCAGCTTGTGTTGACCATTCCTCGCAGAAAAGACGGAGCCGGAAGGTCAAGTTATCTTTTCGCCTTTAGACTCCTGAATCAAAGCAACCTCACAACACATGTCTTAAGAAGGTTTGGTTCTTTGGTTATTTATGTACTTTGTTGAACTTTGCTTTGTGATGAAGTTGGATGTTGAATTAATTTGGTTAATGTCTCCTTGATGGTCCAAGTAGGTTTACTTTGTACACCATGACAGGTTTTATTAAGTATTTTTTTCATTTTTGATAGACTCTTATGAGTTTACGGGTCAACTCAACGAGTCGAGTCTACATACAAAACAAGTTTGCGTAGACTCGCAATTCTGACAACCTTGGTCATGCATGTCATCTATCTGACCAACAAGGTTCCAACACCCTACCTAGCTCCACATTAGACACCTTATGAAATCCTCTCTCGAAGCATTTCGGATCTTACTGACTTTTGTCTCACTTTGCCATGCTTCCACCCTATCTTCTAAACGACCTTGGCTAAGGAGCAGGACCAAGAAATGTGCCCTCTTGGGTTACAAATACGACGCGAAAGGGTATGCCTTCCTTGATTTGAATACAAAATGAGTTTTCACCAAAAGGGATGTGACCTTTCATAAGCTAATATTCAACAACCAACAAGACCAGACCGAGGCTTCTCGGACTTGCCTACACCTATCAAGCACACCACCCAAAATACATGGAATTTTTTTTATCTACCATGGAAATTTTTTCCCACAGTACATGAAAAATTTTGTATCTACCATTTAGATTAACTCCAATTGGGTGTAGGCGGGTCTATAAGTTAAAGAGGCATGCTGATGGGCTTATAGCTTAGTACAAGGGTCGTCTTATTGCTGAGGGCTACAACCAACGAGAGAGTCTCAATTACTTCGACAACACTCTCCCATAGCCAAGTTGACCATTGTAGTGTGATCTTCGCTATTGCTGCCAATGCCATACCCAGGTGGCATTTACATCAATTGGACATCAACAACACTTTCCTCCATGGTAATTTACAGAAGATGTGTAAATGAGCATTCCCCACCATTACAACCAACTAAACCCAACCAATGTAAATTAGTGAGCTTCGTATACGAGTTGAAGCAAACAAGCCAAAAAATGGTATGGGATGCTCAAAGCCATGTTGCTTAGTTTCGGTCTCACACAAGCTCACTTTCTCGTCACCAAGTTCCATGAAGACTCTTCTACAGCACCCCTTGTGTACTAGGATGATGTGATCCTTGTAGGAAAACACTACGCTATCTGAGTTCAATTCCAAATAGTCTACCCTTCATTCAGCTTTTTCTATCAAGTATTTGGGATCCAATAAAGGCAGACTGTCTTATGCCAAAGGAATTATTATCAACTTGCTCCATGATGCAAGCCTTTCAGGCTGTAAGCATGTCTCCACACCACTTGACGCCGCAAATCACCTTTTCCAAGATGCAAGTGAGCCATTTCTAGCTGGTCTACTCCTATACTGAGGTAACACACCCAAACATTGGAATTGCCATCCAACAACTCAGCCAGCATGGCTAAGCCAATTGTTTACCATGACAAAGCTTCTCTCCAGAGTCTTCTTACGTGTCAACATTGTTCTTCCCTCGTGACTCTCCTCTCCAATTTCAAGCGTAAAGCAACGCTGACTGGGTGCGGCCCAGACATGCAACACTACATTATCGCTTATTGCTTATTATTGGGCCAAAATCAAAGAAATAGATGAGATGACCTTTGCTTGTTCCTCCCTCATCCATGGTCAAGTAACGAACTAACGTGCCCTTGCCACAACAAGGTCTGAACTCCAATGGCTGTCTTTGTTTCGGGATCTTCATGTTACTTGCATTTGTTCAGATGTGTTATTTTGAGATAGTTAGGGTGCATTCTACATTGCAGCTAATCTCATCTTCCATGAGAGGTCAAACACCTAGATATTGATAGCCATACGATGCTAGAACGTCCCCAATCGGGTTCATACAGTTGCTTCCTTCATCTACTCTAGACTAAGTGGCCGACATCTTCCCCATTGTCTCTTGCCTCAATCCTTCATTGTGTTGCTTTCAAGTTGAGCATGGTGGATATTTACCACTATTCTTCAACTTTCTGGTGAGGGGTATTGGAAGAAGAGCCGAAAGAGTAATGTTAATAATTCTTAGTTAGTGTTTATCAAAAAAAAAAATCTTAGCTAGTTAACTCTCAGTTAGTTCCTGAGCTATCAACATTTAGTTACAGTGAATCAGTTTTGTATTTGAATCAACTTTCAATCCTATTATAATTACTTCTCCTGCCACAAAAGCTACTCCTAATAGCTTCTACCAGAATCACTTCTCCCCCGAACATGGAAAGTACACATTAAGTTTCCATTGGAAACTTAATGTGTTTCCTAACACACATAGTTAGCTTACATTCTCATATATAAGTTAAGTAATGTATGTCTTTGGGGTAGCAATTCAATCAAATTCAGTTTCTCGCAAACCATTCATCTTCTCTATTTCATTAAAATGTTTCATGGAGCATCATAATCGAAGAACCACTATCAAGTAACATGTAGCGTACCTCAGTTACATGGGTGCCGAAATGGTTTTCAATCTTCGACATGACGCCCTCATCCCTTTCGCCACATATCAGGTTAAATACAGCCCCTGCAGAATCAAATGAAACAAGTCAGGGGGAAAAGAACTGTTTTGCAACATTACTGAAAATATAGTGCATATCATAATGAGGAACAAATTAACTCCATTACAATAAAAGGAGAAAGCAAAAAAAATTAAAACTGCATGTGAAATGATTGTATGAGCCAAGAAACATAAATTACTGGGGTCAACCAGGTCAACAAAGGGTCTCTGCTTGGTTAAGTGGAAAGTGAAAATTTATTAGGGTAGAGACAACAAAATTCAGATACATAGTAAATTTCTACATTCTAATTTTTAATCTAGACTTCTCTAAGTCCAAAATAACATTAACTTTCCATCAACTCAACATGCTTCAAATATTACTAGCTCCACATAGCAGTAATAGAGCAAATATTAATTTTTGAAACAATGAAACAAGTTGAGAACTAAATTGTCCCTCGGAGGAAAATAATACCTTCCAAGTTCCAAATAGCCGGGCTCAGGTCTACCCTTATAATTGCAATATAATGGAAAGCATGGCTAAAGCGGGCACATTGATTTGTTAGAGATAAATGACCTCTTTACAATGCTAAAGTTCAACTGACTAACTTACATCAGCTACAACGTCACAACATAAAAAAGTAACAACAGGAAGCTCACTTATTACAACAATTTAACAATTAATGAGAACTAAATGATTTTCAAACTTACCCTTACGCCCGAAACGCCCAGCCCTACCGACCCTGTGCAAATACACCTCATAATCGGGCTCAGGTTCACGGGTATACTCAGCAGTGTGTTTCACCGGAAGATCATAGTTGATAACTAAATTAATCTGGACAAATATACAGTGGAAGGATGTAATCACACTGAAAAGCAAATGAGTACATACACAAAAAGGGAAGGGACAGAGAGAGGGTAGAACCAATTCAGCACCTGTTGCTGATCAAAGCCACGGGCAAGAACATCAGTTGATATAAGAACCTGAGTCAAACCATCTTTGAACTCCTTGACAATCTTGTCTCTATCTTCATTAGTAAGAGCACCTTGTATGGCAGTAACCTCGTAGCCCAAATCAACAAGTGCTTTATGCAACATTTTTGCACTATTTCTTGTGCGTACAAATATAATAGTTTGCCCCATGTTCTCTCCTATTTCAAATATGTAATCTCGTATCACTTCAATCTTAGAGAGTTCATCAAGACAACGTACTTTATATTGCTTCACTGCATCTAAAGATAGTTCTTCTTTCTTCACAAAAAGTTTATTATGATCCTTCTTAACTACCTTTGAAACAAAGTTCTTGACTTTATCATTGAAAGTAGCAGAAAACAGAAGAACCTGGAGAATCACAACCCAATCAAAATTCTTAGTAATAAAAAAAACTGAAAAAATCAACTACATCACATTAAAGACACAAGCATTTGAATTACATGAGGAACAGCTATCTAGGTAAAAAGTTTATTCAAGTGCAGATGCAATGGTTCTGTAGCAGTGTAGCACAAATAGTAAGTGTAAGGAGAAACAGTTATATTTCCCCTCTACAAAAATTCAAATTTAGTTATATTCAATCCCTAGCATTAAGCAAACGAAGATTTAATCTTCATAGCTGAAGATTCTAATTCCTAGTTAGACAAAAATGTATTACTGAACAGAATCAGATCAGTAGAAAGAAATGAAAGAGCAATGCTCCCAGCCAATTTATGAGTTCCCTTGTCCATTTAGCCCCAAGCTATAAACCAAAATAGGAAAGTACATGTGGTCCTCATCATGTTTGAATTTCTCAATAAAAAAAAAATCATCACATCTCTTTTTCCTCTCCTCTAATTTTCCCTCCAATTTCTCTATTTAAAAAAAAAAATCATCACATCTCTTTTGTCTCTCCTCTAACTTTCCCTCCAAATTCTTTATACAAGTCATTCCCTGATGCTCCCACCAACTTCATTTTCTTGGGCCTAAGAAAAAAAACAGGCAGGGGCTTTTTGGATCGAGCCTTAGTGGCAGCTGGGTCAGTTGAGTCCATGTTCCTATCAAAATCTATAAATATAATTAAGGTGAGCCTGATATATGCAAAAAAATCCTTAGACTATTATCTTCTCATATGATGAGTGAATGCCTTTCTGTGTTGGGGAATTTTTTCCCATGGGGATGGGGACGAAAACACCCCATAATAATTTGAGGACGGGGATCTGAATCATTGTTCGTGCCCCAAGGGCCCCCGCCCCGTATATATGAGTCAAAATACAATAATACTCTTTCAAATATTTTGATTGCTTATAATGAAAACTTCATCTTTTGGAGTGTTAGACTTCACATTTTTCATGGGTTGAATGTTGGACTTTACATTTCGAATTGCTTATTGGTAGATTTCGCAGAGTGATAAATTTCATTTAGTATTATTTGAACTTTATTATATATTTATATTGGATTTGATGAAGCTGTGTTATCAGCTGTGATTTTCAAATTTATTACATAAACGTATTTTACATATTTAATATAATTTATTCAAAAAAAAATTAATGACATGTTCAGGGTCCTCATGAGGACCTGCGGGGAGGTGGGGACGGGGACAGAGGAGCCACCCCGTCCCCGTGCGGGTGCCATCTGTAGACAGGATAAGGTCTGAGAAACCAATTAAAAGACAAAAGGAAAAACCTGAAAATTTTGTGAATTCGTAAAAAAGAGTGTATGTTTTGTACAATTTTATAAATTTTGGCCCCTCCAGGTATTTTCTTTAAGATCCGCCGCTGACATCATATATCCATATGTATGAGCATGTTATCCCAATAGATGAAGAAGTTCTTGCAGAAAGGCAGTCTAAACAAGTTGCATAGACTAAACCAACCATAAACTGATATATCATCATTTTAAAAGGGCAGCAGTAGTTTGACACAGATATTCATGCAGTTAATCAATGTATAATGAAGATCTGTCAGTTTGTAATTGGCTTAATGACAACTTATATAGACTAGGTCAATGCAAAAATTTCTTGAATGTTGAAATGTTACTCATGCAAGCACAATAAGCAGGAGAGGGTACAACAAACCTGACAACTAGAATTGAATTTTTCAATTTCTTTCATGATCCTCAAGGAATCATCTTGAAATCCATCCTGCAACAGGATAGTTTACAATAATAAAGGAAATCAAACCACAGCATATTTAGAAACCAAACCCTGCTAACAGAAACAAGAAAAGAAAAAAAAATGCAATAATAATTCACTAAACCACAACAATTCACTTATCCTAATTGACTAATAAATTGGAAGAGCAATAATAAATTCAGGAAGAATTCAAGCATGATAAGGTCATGTAACAAGCCCAAAAACAGTTTATCAGCTAGATAGAATTACCTCTGCAAGCATTTGATCAGCCTCATCAAAAACAAGTATCTTTAACCTCGTCACGGCGAGTTTCTTAGAACTCATCCACCTCTTGATGGTGCCAGGAGTGCCAATGACCACTTGAGCCATAACTGCCGGACGTTTGTTTATCGGAATTGAATCCCTGCTGTCCATGGGCACAGCACACTCTGAACTAATCCCAGTATACTTCCCCATCTTTCGGAGAACCTCAATATTCTAACACACAAACACAACAACCAACACGCAAATAACATCATTTAAAACTATCAATTAAGAAGCTATAACAACAACAAAAGTCTTATTCCACTAGGATCACACTACGCTATTGAGCTAGATCAAAATCTAAATTAAGAAGCTAGAGGGAAAAAACTTAGAAATCTCACCTGAATAGCTAACTCCCTGGTGGGGCAAATGCAGAGAGCCTGCGGAGCCTGCATCTTGGGATCAACACGACTGAGCATCCCGAGCACAAAACAAGTGGTCTTGCCGGAACCATTATGAGCCTGTGCGATCAAGTCTCTGTGCGGAGGGCTCAGGATCATGGGCAAGCTTACGCCTTGGATTTTGCTGGGCTTCTGGAACTTCATCTCCACGTAAAGTCCCTTCACCAGCTCTGGCGAGAGATTCAAGTCTTCGAAGGTAGCCGCCGAGGTGTACGGTGTGTCACCGGAGGAAACCTGCACCAATTTATAGCACACAAAAAAACCCTAAACGGTCAATTTCTTTCTCGCCGATGAAGAGAAAGAAGATTAGGGGAAATTAGGGGTCCAACCGCTTGTATATTAGAGTCGTCGGGATCGTCCAACAGCTTGGGGGACTGATTGTTCTCGTCGATCGCTAACCTGTCGAGGTCGAGGGACGAGGTTGCTGTCGCGGAGGTCGAAGAGGCATTGGTTTCTTCTTCGGCTTCGTCGGCCCAGCTCTTGTGCGCCGGCGGAGCAGCGGTGTCGGTGGGGACGGTCGAGGATACGGTGGCGGCGGTCGAGGATACGGTGGCGGCGGTCGAAGAGTCGGTGGCGGCGGTGGAGGGAGTTTCAGCCATAGTAGCAAACGAGGCTGAAGTGAATAGTAAAACTAGAACTGTTCCGAAATTAGCAGTTCCAGAGAGAAATAGAAGGCAATGAATTGAAACAGTGGAGGCAAATTAACTACTGAATCTGGTGTATATATTTGAAGATAGCAATAATATATCAGCTTAAAATCTAAGCAGGTTTAATTTTTTAAAATAATTTATAAAATAACTTAAAGAAAGATTTTTTAGAAAAGTGATAATAATTTTTCATTTAGAAAAAGACATTCTAGGTACGGAGTTTGTAGATTATAACCAGATTTACATTTTAAAAGTAATTTTATCTAAACATTTAAATACAAATCATTTTTAAACAAGCTTTTGCAATATTATTTTCAAATATAATTTATTTTATCAAAAACTAAAATTCAAAATTTCTTTTTTATTACTTATTAGGACGATGGAGCACGAATATGGGTGGAAGAGGGGTTTGGGGTTGCTGATGTTGGGAGGGAGAGGGGTGTGGCGTGAAGATGAAGGAGGAAGAGAGGAAGATGGTGAAGAAAATGGTGGAACCTGGTTTCCAGCGAGGGGGGAAGAAGAATTTCTTGAATTTCAATTTTTTGGTTTTTTAATTGAAACAATTTAGATTTTAGCTTTTTTGATTTCCGCTTTTTAGTTTGGAGGGAAATTAAGAATATGAAGTATTTGGGGGTAATTAGTGATTGTAAAATTTCTGTCATGTTTTCCCTTTAAAAAAAATAAAAAATTCACATATTCATCATTAAAACAGCCAGCACGTCATATATGCCATTGCCAGAGCTCCGGTCTCCGGTAGGGACCAAATTAATAATATGCATTAATTGCAGCATTTAATGCACTTACTTCATCGTCTAGTCTTAGCCGTTATGTTTCGTCTTAGTATTTAATGCAAATGAAAGCAGCAAAGAGAATCTTCTTCTTCTGATCACCGAGATTTGATTATGACCGTTTAGGTGATACGATGTTCAGAGAATAATGTCGTTGGTATCTTGATTTACAGAATGTCAGAGAGGGCAGACAGATACGAGGAATAAAATATCAAATGTGTCCTTGTCTTGAATCTGCTGAAAACAGTGCTTCATTAAATGATGAGACTTAGTGAGTCTTAGTTAGTTGAAGCATTAAGACAAACGCTCTATTTAGAGTGTAGTAAGACGATCTGCTCAAACGTTCTACTCAGACGTTCTTCTCGAACATTACTAAGACGTTCACTCAGATATTCTTCTAAGACGTTCCATTTCTTCGACATATTCAAACGTGCTGCTTTTGATATAATCTTGAATGGAAGTCGGACATTTGCTTCTTCCCAATGATAGATGTTTCCTGAAATATGAAATACTCACAGTCTTAGGAAATCTTTATCTATCAACATTAAACCTTGGATAAAATTGTTAATTATCAAAACATGATAAAAGATGAAATCGTTTGAATCTAACAATCGTGATAACACATCTTTTATAAAGTAATGAGGTATCATATATGTATATGGATATTTTTTGGAACAAGGTATCATATATGGATATTTTATGGAACAAGGTATCATATATGTAACGCATGTTGTCGTTAACATGTTTGAAAAATAAAAATAAAAATAATACTACCCTTTTTCATGTCCTATAAATTAAGCAACATGTTTAATTTACTGTTGGAGTCACTATCGTAGCACCTTGAAAATTAGGGTGTTACATATAGTTCTTCACCTACACAAAGGCATTGGAGTGGAATAAAACAAGTCTTTCATTATCTTAAAGGCACAATGGATATGGGTGTATTTTTTCCCAATATATCTGAGATCGACCTAATTGGTTATGGAGATGCTGGATATTTGTCAGACCTACATAATGAGAGGTCTCAAACAGGTTACATGTGAGGGTACAACCATTTCATGGAGATCTATGAAGAAAACTATAACAGCCACCTAAGCTAACCATGCAGAGATATTAGCATTACACGAGGCAAGTCGAGAATGCGTTTGGCTCAGATCAGTGATTCAAAGCGTACTTGATACTTGTGGTTTGTCCTCTGGAAAAATGTCACATATGAAGAAAATACTGCATGTATTGCTCAAACAAAGGAAGGATACATCAAGAGAGATAAAACAAAGCACATATCACCAAAGCTCTTCTTCACTCATAATCTATAAAATTATGGTGACATAGACATCCAACAAATTCGTTCGAGTGATAATTTGGCAGACTTATTTACGAAGGCCCTTCCAACTACAACATTTTAAAAGCTTGTGCGGAATATCGAAGTTCGTCGGCTTAAAGATCTCAACTAAAATGCATTGTACTCTTTTTTCCTTAACTATGTTTTTTTCCCATTGGGTTTTTCGTGGTAAGATTTTTAGTGAGGCAATGTTTAATGATGAACTATAGAATGTTGTACTCGTTTTCCTTCACTAGGTTCTTATCCACCGGGTTTTGCTAGTAAGGTTTTAACGATGCATATTCTTAAGAGATAGCCATCCAAGGGGGAGTGTTATGAATATTTGGATGCCCATTAAGGTTAGGGTTAGATGAAGGGGCAATGGCTCAAACCCATGTATACTTGTTCTACACTCTTACCTAATATTATAAATACAAAGGAGGCTGCATCATGCAGGGTATCTCTCATCACACCATTTCTCTTTCTCTTGTTCCTCTCTTCTCCTCTCTTTATTTACTTATTCACTCTTTATACATAACAGTTTGAACTATTTAAATGAATTTATGTGAAATTTATTTGTTTTGTGGTAAAAAAAGACAAAAAAAGAGCAAATGGGCTAAAAAATGGTCAATATTTTAGAAGCCTTGCATAAGCGACAAAAAACTGCTGGATTTGAAAAAAAAAAGGCCCAAACAACCCCTGCTTCTCTCTCTCCCTCTCTTTCTTCATTAATTTTTCTTTCTTCTCTCTCATACCCTAGCCATGGCCGCCGAACACATCTTCAACCTCCCTTGTCCTTCGTTCTTTTAGCCACGGCGGCGTTCGGAACAGCGTTCCTCCCTCCACGGCAGCGTTCACTGGGCCAAGGTGGTCGCTCCTTTCTCAGCGACGGCGTCGTTTCTCAATTGAACAGTGATTCACAGTGTTTTTAGAAACAGGGAAATAAGAAGTAGGATTCTTCTTGAATAGGAAAATATTCACGACGTTTGTGCAGGTTAAAATATAATTTTTTGATTTCAGCGGACATGTAGTGAAATTATTTTTATTCTTTTGGAATTTCTGTAATATCTATTGAGTTTATAAATTAACAGCTTTGAACTGTTTTGTTAGAGCAGGACAAAAATGAAGATTGTTTCACTAGCACTCAGGTCGCTGAGTGGCAATTTATCTCATAAGTTTCATCAGACCCATTTTGTTAGAGATCTTTCCATCTGGAATTTTACAGGTACTTAGTTTTGTTTTACTGCCTGCCAGCATAGTTGCTGATTCAATAATTGATTTTAATTATTTGGTTGGTTACGCATTGTGTTTCTATGAAGTTCGAGTATGAAAATCTGTTCTATTTTTAATAACGTGCATTGGGTTAGCTATGCGGGATTAATGTGTAGAGTTGGGTAGAACTGTGTAAACTGTAAAGGCAAAGCTAGTAATCCTGAAATTTTGGGTTAGTGTGTATTGGTTGCTCTTCAACTGTCTTATGTATTATTTTTCATACCCACCATAAGCTTTACTCGATTGCTATTCAAGCCTGTATTTATCTAATAGGAAATCATGGAAAGATCTATAACTACTTAACAAATTCTGAGTCTTATCTCGTGTTTGTGAGGAAGAACTGAAGATGTATAGCCTTATGAAAAATAAAAATTTTCTATATGAATTCTTACTATCCGATCCTCGCCATAAGAAATCGTAACCTATGATATTTGCTATAAAAATTCTACACTAAAGCTTTAGCATAAATTCCTTGTGAATCTTGAAGTTTCAGAAACTCGTTCTATTTTTCGTCATGTGTATTATGGTATTATGGTTTCTACGGGTTGTATGTAGGTGGTGATCTTACTAACCATTGATTATTTTGTATTGGTTAAAGTTTTTTGAAGACACAAACTGGTCACCAGTAAGCTTGTCAGTTTTTAGTTACATAGGAGATCTGAGCACCTGGGAAGGGGAGGGGGATACAAACTGGACTAGTGGAGGATTGAACTTGACTTGGGTTGGTACAATTCAATGACCCCACAGACCTGCTTTTATTGAGGCTTATCAACTGTCATTATCTGTTTTTTGTGGGTGATTTGGAGTCTTAGAAATTTGCTTCTCGTCATATTCTTTAGTAACATTTTGTGCAGTAATGAGAAGAGTGCACTATACATTTGATATTTTTATTTTTTACTGTATGGAAGAGTCTTGTCTTGGCTATTTCTAGTAACTGTTTTATACAGGGGAGGCCACCATAATTTCAGGAATAATAAAGAAAGGAAATGCAATAAAGCAAACTTCTATTATTTACGGTTTTAATTTAGTCAGATGATAATTTCATATTTCTGTTATAATGAGCTTTTAAGTTTTTCTATGGTTTGGATGTTTCAAGTTTGTTCTTTTTCATTCTTTCAGATGGTGGGTTTACTTCTATAATCCTTATGATCTTCTTGTCCAATGTTTAAGCAGAAAATGAACCTGCTGATCAGAAGACTAATAAGTCAGATTCTCTTGATGAATTTGAGCAGCGAATCTTTGGTACTGATAGATATTCCAAAATTGATGCCATTTTGGATAGGCATAATCGACCGGGAAAGACTCAAGATAGGTCGAGTTCAGTTGATGGTGGAAGGTCTGTGATGGATGATCTAGAGCGTAGTTTTGACACATTATCTGATGGAATGGATGGAAAACTGAAGGAGGCTGCCAACTACTTTGAATTTGATCCAGATGAAATCGACAAAGATGATTATTCTTTTCGATATGATACCACTTTTCATCCTGGTTCGACATATGATACAAAGGTATGTGTAATGACAATCCCAAACTTACCTGGTTATCACTGTTTTTATATTTAGTTTCACATGCTCTCTATATATTTAAATTCTTTCTAATCGTTTAAATTTTGTATTGGGCATAAGGGCATCTTATAATTTATGTCTGTATTTGATCTTTCATGCAGGTACAAATTATATACAGATGTTTGTAGGAACTATTTCATGAAGTATAATTAATAATTTTTTCTGGAATATTTCTATGCATTGGTTTCTTTAGGTGGACTTGGAGCTTCTCATATAAATAGATGAAATGAATGCAAAACGAAGTTAGCTTGTCACTTATGTGTTTACTATCATACTTGATAAGGGTTCAGACCCAAGCCCACACAGATCCATTGTCTGAAAATTCTTTGCTTGGAAACACATGACTTAATTTTATTATTGTAATGATATGATTTAATGTTAGTAACTGTTATGCAGCAGTATATGCAATAGTTATGTGTTTCTGTCTTATTGGTATGGTAGGGGTAAAGGGGGGACAGTCATATTTAGAAACTAAGCTAGCTCGGATGAGAAAGAGTTCAGAGACAAGTGTTCGATGAGTTCTGTATAGTGTTTCGTCCAACAATCGATTACAGGGGAAGCTTGGTTTTTAACAATCTTATCTAGATGCACGTAACCAACTTTGTTAGAGTTGCATGTAAAACCAAGGTAGTTCCTTTGCCTCTTCCATGTGAAACTTGGCAAGCAAGTCCAGAAGATATTTGGTTTGAGAAAGTAGCAATGAACCATCATTATGATGCTGGAGTTGGATCCCAAGAAAATAATGAAGACCCCTATGTAAAGCTAGGGGGGGGGGGTAGAGAGGGAGGGAGAGAGAGGGAGAGAGGGAGAGGGGAGGGAGGGGGGGAGAGAGCGGGATAGAGAGAGAGAGAGAGAGACTTGTGTTTGAAGGAGACATGTTGTGGTGGCACTTTTAGAAATTTAGGTGCCTGGACATGATTACTGATTCTCTCTCTTTCCATTTTCAAATTGTGGTTGAAGGAGACATGAAATAGCATATACGCATTGCATTCATAAAATTCAATCAGTGGAATGATTAACCAATAATGTTGATAAATGGCTTTGGGCTTATCATCAGTTTCTGTCTTCTTTTAGTTAGACAAATGCTATGGTTATGATGCTATGGTTTTGTACATGCACTGCTTGGTATTTGTGACCTTTTCTCTGTTGTTGTTTCTTTTCTATAAAATATGTTGTATTAATTTTTTGATTCGTGCTGTATCTTCTTTCATACAGGATCTCGATCTGACAAAACCTGGTGTACAAAAACCTCCAATGAGGTCTGAATTCAAAGTAACTACCAAAGAAGTTCTTAGTCAAGCAGATTTCAGGGTTAGCACTTGTGTCAGAGTGTTTCCTTTATAATATTGAGTCTCTACGAATATTTTAAAAGTAAAAATTGTCATGTACATGAGTGTTTTTTTGTTAACTATTATATGATACAATGAAATGAAAACAATAACTTTGTTAATTTGAGTGTGGTTTGTTGCAGAGTTATTGGTATGAGATACTGTGGTAATATATAGAAGCTAGACTTGTCCATTGTCAAAAATATCTGATACAGATTGGTTAGGTTGTGTACAGTGGCCCCTATATTATCTCATTTTAGGATTTTGTTTTGAAACGGTGTATTGAGTCAACCTGATGTCCTTAACTCAGACATTCAGATTCTCCAATATGTATTGTTAGTGTTGTGACAAAGATGACTTGTATATATTACCCAATACAAATAAAGAATAAATTGTATAGATTGCTGATCCCTTTGAACAAAGGGTGAAGATTTATCCTTTCAGTTTCTCCCCAAGTTAAATCTTAGAGCCAGATTGGTATCTCTCCAGAATTGTGTGAAAATTTCAGGTTGTTTTTCTTCTGCAACTCATCCTGAAATCTTTTGAGTGTTTCTTGTTATGTTATTATGCTAAAGTCACTGTTGATTGATAATGCTATTTTTGGAAGGGCTCTTAGTAGCTTTATATTCTCTTATGCAGAATGTAAGGTTCCTGGCAAACTTCATAACAGAGGCTGGAATTCTTAAAAAGAGAAGCATGGTAAGTTCTAATGTACTGTTGTGTATATTATCATCTTATTTTAAATTGTGGGTACTTACATACTGTGTCTTGTTCATTGTCTAGACTAAAATTAGTGCAAAGGCTCAAAGGAAGGTTGTGAGGGAGATTAAAACTGCCCGAGCTTTCGGCTTAATGCCCTTTACAACAATGGGTACAAAGTCATTTGTTTTTGGGAAAACCATGGAGAATCTTGATGACGACTTTGCTTACAAGACCGATTTTAGAAACGTGCATGAACATGATATGGATGGAGTCAACGCTTAGAAGATCTATATGAATGCTTGTGCTATTGAAATGTTATCTTGCAGCACCTTCTTTTGCAACTTTTTAACTTTGTCTCTCCTGTTTACCTTGATTACTAAGGTGCTTGTTATGCTCTAAACCCAAATGTTGTGTTATTTACTTATTTCTGAAGACTAGAAAGGATTGTCATCCCATAACGCTAGTTGAATAATCTTTGTAAGAAGTTTTCAGAGATTTTCTTATGGTATCATTAAATAGGTTTGATTTTAAATTTATATTTCCAAACCTATAATTACAAATTTTAATTTTATACCTATTAGTTTGGTGAATACTTTAATAGAAATTGGTTTCATTTTTCTTATAATTTTTTTCTTATGTTTTATACATGACTTTAAGCTTTTTTTTCAGGTTCTATTTTTTCGTTCTCTTTTAAAATCATTTAAATTTTGTCGAAGATTCAATTATCTAAATCCATAAAATTAATTTTTATCATCAGTTATTCTTAAAGTATCATGTCTGACATTAATTAAAGAATAAAATTCTAATTGAAAAACAATCCCATTCATTATTACTCAAAGCGATATCCTTTCACCAAAAATAATGAACCAGTTCACAGCGCACCATTTGAATCAAGGAACATGTGAACAATTTTTCTTCTTCTTCTTCTCCCCTGTTTTACAACATATTCCAGAATCGCATTGCTCCTACCCCTTTGATCCTTCGATACATCTATGAAATTGTGTCCAAACTCCATTGCAAGACAAATCATGAACCAAGGACGTGGTTGGAAGCACCTGCTAAACGAATCGATTCTCTCCTTGGGTCTTCATCATCCATCGCCGTCGTTCATGTCGATAGGAAATCGACCTCTGACGACATCTCCGCGGTGAATAGTAGTGTTTCTTAGCAAAAATGGAGGAAACAATCACGATGAACTCGAGGGGGATAGAGGGAGAGAGCGGTTTCTGAGATTTAGCGGAGTGAGTTAATAGATTCAATGAGAGAGTAAAATAATCCACATGAAGAAGGTGACAATCGCCAAATGGGGAAGGGAGGACATGAATCCCAAACGGAAAGGGAAGAGCAGCTGTAGCTAGCCAATCTACTACAGAGTTACGATGCCTCGAAGCAAAAATAAAATGAATATTCCCATGGAAAGAAACCCCATGCGCTATACGAGCGAGAACGTCCCCACACGGGTGCTCTGGGTCCAAAGAAACCGAAACCAAACGAATAGCCTCCAAAGAATCGCTCTCAATAATCACAAGAGGATAGTCTTGCTCAATCGAAACCTGAACCGCAAAATAGATCGCATGCAGCTCTGCCAGCAGTGGAGTAGAGGTCCCTAAATTATTACAAAACCCCAAGACCCACTCTCCATTCGCATTTCGTAAAACACTTTCGCACCCCGCTGATCTATCCTGCTTGACAGCTCCATCGACATTGAACTAATGAACTTCAACCAATCTGTTTCTGGTTTATGCCACCCATGAGACGCCGCCGTGCTGGAGGTAGGAGGAACCACCCCGTGCTGGCCCGAACCCTCCCTCTGGAAACGCGAGACTGATTGGTCTGGGCACAACATCACTGCAAGCTCCCGGTGGCTAGCATCCACCGCCGTTGCTTGGAGGTACGCCCACACATACCAGCAATCAGGAGGAAGGTCCTGGAACATGGAAGCAGTCACGAAAGTCTTAGGCCAAACCACCAAGTGAGCACTCCCATTGGAAACCAGCAAGTTAGAAAGAAGCCAAGAAGACAAATCATAAGTAAAGAATCTCGAGACCACCACGGAATCCAGCAACAACATCCTCCAAAGGGGCGCCACACAACGACAATCACGTAGCAGGTGCAACAACGATTCAGGGCGGAGGAGCACAAGGGATATAGCTCCGACGAGGCCACCCCTCTCCGAACGCGCTGCACGTTAGTTAGGAGGCAGTTGTTCAGAAGCTTCCAGGCAAAAGTCTGAACACGAAACGGGAGCTTCCAAGCAGTTTTGAAGATAGGCTCCCTAGGGACCCGAACAGTGTGCACACGAAGCATATCGTATGCGGATTTTGTCGAGAACACCCCATCCGATGTTGCAACCCAAAGCGGAGAATCAGCACCGCGATGAGGATCAGGACCTCTAGACTGCACTATTTCATGCACCACGGCAGGAGGAAGTAACTCAGAAAACTACCACACCGTCCAACCATTCGACTGGTCAAAGAAATAAGAGTCTGGACTCTCCAACAAATAATCCGGAACCGGAGCGACGACCACATGTTGAAGAACAACTCCAGATTCGAGCCAATCATCTCTTCAAACTTTACTGTTTTACCATCCCCAAGCTTCCAACGCAAGCCATGCACCAAAGAGTCCCAAGTTTTCCGAACCCCTTTCCAAACGTTAGATTCGACCCTTCTCTTTGTGATCACCGGTAAAATATCCGAACCACATCCATATTTTCTATAAATAACTCTAGTCCAAAGGGCCTCATTATTTGAAATTAGCCTCCAACCCACTTTCATTATAAAAGCTTGATTGAACTCCTCCATCTTGCACAACCCAAGGCCCCCATGAGACTCCGGGGAGCAAACGATAGACCAATTGACCTGGCTCATCCTTCTAGTACCATTCTCTGAACCCCAAATAAAATCTCGTTGAAGTTTCTCCAATTCACCACAAACCCCTCTCGGAAGTAACATAGTTTGCATACAATAGGGATGAAGGGCCTGAATAACCGACTTGGTGAGAGTCACTCTACCCGCAAAAATTGAGAGAATCCGCTTTCCATGAGGATAGCCACTTATGAGTAGCATCCAAGATGAACTGATAAGTTTCCTTAGATGGCCTTTTATGAGGCACTCCAAAGTACTTACCGAGATCAGTTGTCAAGCCAATCCCCACAACCTGACTAAGTGTGGAAGCCAACTGCCAAGGGACATTCTGAGAAACCAACACTCTAGACTTGTCCAAGTTTACTTTTTGTCCTGATGCTTCACAGAAGTCATTCAAACATTTCTTCATAACTTCCATTCGGTCCACGAGAGCTTCTCCAAACAACAAGAGGTCATCCGCAATAAAGAGGTGAGTAATCGGGGGGCCGTCCTTAGATAAACGCATCGGTTTCCAGCAAGACCTAGAAAGCTCACCCTGAATCTGATGGGCCAACCTCTCCGTGCACACGAAGAGATGAGGGGACAAAGGATCCCCTTGCCTTATGCCACGAGTGGGAAAAAAACGCTCTGTCTTCTCTCCATTGAACAAGACCTGAAAAGAGCTCAAAGAGACACAACTAATAATAAGATCACAAAAAGACGGGGAAATATCAATCTCCAAGAGAGTGTCCCTGAGAAATCTCCAACTAACTCAATCATAGGCCTTCTCCAGGTCTATTTTCATTGCTACCCACCCCTTCTTCCGCTTAAGATACCTCATGGAGTGAAAAACCTCTTGAGCTATAATCACATTATCCAAGCTATGTCTTCCCGGGATAAAGCTACATTGATTGGGAGCCACAAGATCATTCAAGACCCCTTTCAGTCTATTAGCAATTACCTTCATCATCGTTTTGTAGATGACATTACAAAGGCTAATCAGACGATAATGGCGGAGGGAGTCCAACTTATCCACTTTGGGAATGAGCACAAGGAGAGTGTCATTAGTATCCCGCACCCTACTCGGATCATGAAAGCAAGCCATCAAGGTATCCGCAATTGACTTCCCCATCACCTCCCATTGAGATTGGAAGAAGAGAAGATTCAACTCGTCCGAACTTGGAGATTTAAGCGCTCCTATACTGAACACCGCTTTGCTAATCTCCTCAACGGAGAAATGAGACTGAATTAGATTCAAATCCTCTCTTCTCAACGTCGGAAAACCACCTCGAACATGGTAATAAGAGAGACCTGGCGGACCAGAGTAAAATTCCTGAAAGAACTCGACTGTCATACTCCTCAACTCGTCTTGATCTGTGGTTAAAGAGCCGTCAACAGAAGTAAGAGCCATAATTCTATTCCTCTTCCTCCGAATGGTAGTAGCTGTATGAAAAAAATGGGTATTCCGGTCCCCATGCTGCAACCACATAACCCGAGATTTCTACTTCCACATGAGCTCCTCCTGATGGTACTCTGTCCACAAATTCCTTTGCAATTTCTCTAGATATGGACTAGGACTCATCTGTAGCTTCCTCTTAATGCCTTCCAACCGTCTCATGATTTTCTTCTTCCGCCAGACAATATTCCCAAACATGTCCCTAATCCAGGCTTGAATTCTCTCCCTGAAGGAATCAGAAGCCTCAAACCAGTCTCTCCTCTTTGACCAGGCATCTTGAACAAGCTTCGGGAACCCTTTATCTGTAAGCCATCAAGACATGAATCTAAATGGTCTCTGACGATGATCCACCGGGAAAGTCTGATCTAAAGCCAATGACAAAGACTTATGATCCGACTTCAGCTGCGAAAGATGAAAGATAGACGAATCTGGAAAAGTCTCTAGCCACAAGGAGTTACAAACCGCTCTGTCCAGACGCTCTTTGACCCCATGCCATTCCCAGGTGAATGAAGGACCCTGAAAATACATGTCTGTCATTGAGCAATCAATCATAAAATCACTGAACTTTCTCATATAGAACAAATTGGGCTGCGCCCCTCCCATCTTCTCTGAAGCATGCAGATACGCATTGAAATCACCAACAACCACCCAAGGGAGAGAAACACTTCTGGAGATACGCCAAAGGCTATCCCAAAGGATACTACGAGTAATCACGTTAGGGCTCCTATATACAAACGTATAAACAGATTTAGAAGAACCACGAAGAAGGGTAACTAGAGCATGAACAAACTGACGATGATGCTCAAGAATTTCAACCTCCACTTCTCCGCCATTTCACAACACCCAGATGCCATCGGCAAAACCCTCAGCACCCACCACAAAGGACTTATCGAAACCAATACTCTTCACTATACTACGAGCCTTAGTTCCGCTAACACGGGTCTCAAACAAGGCTACACAACTCAGATGATATTTGTGGACAAGGTCTTTGATAAGAAGAGGGACCCCCTTAGCAGCACCCCCCTAATGTTCCAACTCATGGTGTTCAACATTAAAAACCAGAGAGAAAGAGGAGAGTTATCAACAACTCTTATGGAACCTTGGAGATGAACTCCTTTAATTTTCCTATCTCTTCGACCCTCAGCATCTTTCTTATTATTTTTAATCTTTTCTTTAAATCTTCCCTTCTCATTCAATTCACGTAAACGCATCCACTGCTGTGATTTATTTCCCAGACTCTTTGGTCCATTCACCTAAACGCACCCCTGAGAAGCACAAACTGGCGTTGTGAGTTCTCCGCCATCGATCTCTTTGGTGCGGCACAAGTAATCTATCAGTCTCTCTTGTGTTTCTCCCTACGTCTTGGTCGTTGATGTTGTGACTTGTGGGTCTGTAACTTCAGCCGTTGTCGTCGGGGTATTTCCCCCCTCTCCCTTACGTGCAATGCAGAAGATAAATTAATTATTGAATCGAGTGTATATATGAAGATAACAATAATATATCAGCGTAAAATCTAAGCAGGTTTAACTTTTAAAAATAATTTATAAAATGACTTAAAAAAATGTATTTTTCATTTAGATAAAGACATTCTAGCAATGGAGTTTATAGATTATAACCAGATTTACATTTTAACAGTAATTTTATCTTTCCATTTAAATACAAATCATTTTTAAACAAGCTTATGCAATATATTTTCAAATATATTTTATTTTATCAACAATTAATATTCAAAATTTCTTTTTTATTACTTATTATACCAAAAACATATTTCACTCATGACCAGTTTGGTATCTTGTATAGTATAAAGTCTAAGAGTATAAGGTTCGATAGTGTGAGGTTTGATAGGATAAGGTCTGATAAAAATTTAATATTGTCTAGCGTTTGGTCATACACTATATAACTTATATTATTTAAATTAATACAATTTATGTTTGGTTAAGTATTAAATAATAATAATAGATATTATAAAAATCAAAAACAAAAATGTGTTATTTTTATTTTTGGTTGTGGTGGAGGAGACTGTGGTGGTAGTGGCAGCGACAATGTTGTAGGACGGTGGTGGTGGTGGTGTATAAGGGTGGTTGTGGCGATGGTGGTGGTGGAGTGTGGCGGTGGCGACGATGGTAGCTGTGATGGTGGTGGTGGCAGTGGTGAATGTGGTGGTGGTGGAAGGTGGCGATAGTGATGATGGTGGTGGTGCTGATGACAGTGGCGATGACGGTGGCGGTGGTTGTGGTGGAGGATGGCGGTGGAGGTTGCAGAGTAGCTGTGACGGTAGTGGTGGCAGTTGTGAGATGGTGGTAGCGGTGATAGATTAAATATTTTCAAGTAACTTATACATCACAATCTTATCATGCTTATCCATATCTGTAGGCTAGATTAAATAGCCGGTCATTTTAATGTATAAGAGTGAATTGGTGGACTAGATTATATAATACAAAGTACCAAACAATGGATAAACTCATTATGTATTATATAAGTTTATACTATAATGTCTAATACAATGTACCAAACGAGCCCTCAAATTTAAAAGGCTAAATTGCTATCTAATATACATTTGTTTTAGAAACTGTACTAGTGCATATGCAAAATTGAACGTTGATATAATACTAAAATATTGAACGGTTTAGATTAAAGTATTGAAATGACTAAACTAACCCTATGTAAAACCTTACTCCATTTTCTCCCTCTCCCTAGTAATGTCGCATCACTAGGATCAACCGCCTCAAGCCATCAACTTCCAAAGTAGCCCTTTTTCCAACAACCCAACCATAACAACAACCAAACCAACCACCTTAACACAACTTCGCGGCAGCCATCGTACCGCACAATAACGCACATCAAGGTCACTGTTGACACTCGTCATGAAACCCAATTACCCATTGTGGTGATTGTGGATATTAACACGGAAATTGCTGGTTCAGACAATGGTTACGACAAAACAAAGTTAAGTGGTTAGGGAGTATGTTGCGTTTGAATAATGAAGGAGCTTCAAAACGAGGTTATGATCTTATGAAGAAAATGTAGACATGCCTAATTTCACAATTAATTTTACACATTTCCAATACAAGTCATAAAACAAATGTATATTAGACAACATCATAACAATTCCATAAAATTTTATAGTAGCATTGAAGTTTTTTTCTTGCTATACAATAATATTATTTTAAAAATTTCTCATTAATAAAGCAAAATATGTGTACACACTCCAAGTGGTGTATATACCCATAAATATAATGAGATAAAAGAGAAATATAAGTGATGTTATACCATAAAAATAAAACATGAATTAAATGTGTGTGCACTGTCAGTGTAAACAATTTTTACACAGTCATCTAATTGAATTCTACCACATCATTAAATATATCCTTACTTTAATTAAAATTCAAAACGATAATTATAATTTCTCCTACGTGGCATACTGTGATTGGTTGTCAGTGTAAAACTATTTTACACCATTTCCATTAAACAAATAAAAGATATGTAACAAAATAAAGTGATTGAAAAATAAATATAACGTTAGGTATTTAAAAACTAGAATTGGAGTTTTGTTTAAAAAGTCTTCAGAGTCTTTGTACAGTATTGTACACTTTGATTTGAAAAATTTGGGAGGCTAATGCAAAATATGAGTGTGAATGCACATATTAAATGTAGTCTGAAGTGGACATTCAAAAATTAAAATAAAGGCAATTTGGTTTTGCCCAAGCTAGCAAGTCACACCAAGTGTTACCTCATTGTGTTGTTGGTCACTAAATTTAAATATCAATTTCAGCTGATTAACAGTAATCATCAACAATCATCACGTCCTTTACAAACTGTAACACTTCAACTTTCAATGCTTCAAACCCAGCACCGACGCCGTTGTTCCAATTAGAGAAGAAAACCCAAAAGAAACGAGACAACGGAAATGCGGTGTTTCATTTCACTGTTGTTGGGCTTAGCCGCGGTGCTGGTGTCCGCGGTGTGCGGCGGTTTCCTCCGTTTGGAACGTGGCATTCCGCTCAGCCACCGCGTGGAGATGGAGGCGCTAAGGGCCAGGGACAGAGCCCGCCACGCTCGAATCTTGCGAGGTGTGGTTGGTGGCGTCGTCGACTTCTCAGTCCAAGGCACCTCCGATCCATACTCCGTTGGGTACGGGTAATCCTTTCTCTCTATCTTTGTCTTTCTGGGTTCTCTTCCCATTCCTTTTCTTTTATTAACACGCCCCTTCATTTTTCAGTCTCTTCTTGCTTATTTCCTTTTCTTGGGTAAATGCATTTATTGTGTGCCACCATTAAATATATCACTATACCGTATTAGTTCTGAATTTCATTCTTTTTAATTATTTTGTTTTCTGAGGGATTGGGAATGTGAGGGAGATTATATTTTTGTGTGATGTTCTGGAATTTGTTTACTTGGAAATTGTGCCATTCTTCCTTGTCTAAAGGGAATTAATGTGAGCAACGTTAAAGTAACATGAGGGAGTTTATTAATCTTGGGTTTCTTGTTCAGGCTCTATTTTACCAAGGTGAAGATGGGATCTCCTCCGAGGGAGTTTAACGTTCAGATTGATACTGGAAGTGACATTTTGTGGGTTAATTGCAATACTTGCAGTAATTGCCCTCAATCTAGTGGGCTGGGGGTGAGAATTTTGAATGTGATACTACTTGTTGTCATGCATATTTGTGCTGGTACCTTGGGAAATAAGTTTCTTGTTTGGAGCTTAATTTCTTGCTGTTATTGTTGCTTGTTGTTCTGCATTGTACAGATTGAGCTCAATTTCTTTGACACGGTTGGCTCAACCACAGCTGCGTTGGTTCCATGCTCGGATCCGATATGCACTTCTGGTGTTCAAGGTGCGGCAGCTGAATGCTCCCCTCAGGTTAATCAGTGCAGCTACACCTTTCAGTATGGAGATGGGAGTGGGACATCTGGTTATTATGTTTCTGATGCAATGTATTTTGACATGATTGTGGGACAGTCTCCTCCGGTTAACTCTTCAGCTAACATTGTTTTTGGGTGAGCCCTAGTGCTTGCTTATTTACTGTGATTTGTGAATAAAGGTGTGTTTGTGTGTGTCTGTGTCTGTGTCTGTGTCTTTCCAGTGTGGGATTAGGAATTTAAATAAAGTAGACCTGGATGGGAGGGTCAGAATAGCCTATATCTACTGATGAAACTGTAGGACACACTTGGTAAGAGTGAAAATCAGAGGTAATGGGAAGGAGGTTAAATTGTCAATGTATCCTTGCTAATAGGTTGACTTTTTGAACAAACGGGAGAAAAGGAAAATGAGTGGGGCTTGCGATCTTATTGTTGTTCACTGGTTCGCTCTTTTGCCTATTTACTTCTCGTCTGGTTGTTTTTGCATTTACTCCCATGTTTAGATTAATACTTGGTATGGATTTTCGTTTGAAATGAAACTTATTTGGATGGTTGTTTTGGCAATAGGTGTAGCACCTATCAGTCTGGAGATTTGACTAAGGCAGAAAAAGCAGTTGATGGAATTTTTGGGTTTGGCCCTGGTGCTCTATCTGTTGTATCACAATTGTCATCACGAGGAATAACACCCAAAGTTTTCTCTCATTGCTTGAAAGGAGATGGAAATGGAGGAGGCATTCTAGTTCTTGGTGAGATTTTGGAGCCAAGTATTGTTTATAGTCCCCTTGTCCCATCACAGTATGTTCTCTTCTGCACTTCTTTTCTTATTTTATGAATAATTTTTCCCTAATATTGCATATCATTGTTATGAAACGAATGCACTAGGCATTTCTGAAAGGAATATATGGAATTATGTATTTACACCATCGTCCGTTGTCAAACATTAGTTACTTGTTCAGTAATAATGAAATTATCATTTGTATTTGGAATTTTATATTATAATATACTGGTATGAATGGCAAGAAATAAAAAATCCGCACTGCCCTTTGATCACTTGAAATACAGCTAATTAATCATCATTTTATCTCCGGAACATATACAAAGCTTGTAATTTTAGTTCGGTGTGTTAAAACAGCTTGTAAGCTCAATTGATAATATCTGCAGGGTGAATTCTGTTTTATTGTATTTATCCCAGTGTCTTGAATTCTTGATTTTTGGTAGTTCCTTTATTATACAAGTTCAGAGTCGAATATGTTGACATATTTGGGTTCATGCCTCTTGTGAAGAAGAAACTTTATTGGGTTTGTCAAGATGATATTTCCATTTATATGCATTTTGAAACCCCTTTGTTTTGTTTTCTGTTTTCTCGTACATAAAGTTACAACTTATAACAAGTACCATACTTTCGATTAGTACCTTTTAATCAACCTGATGATGGAAAGCCATTTTAAATTTTCTTTTCTTGAAGTTAATATCTCAAAATGCATATAAATGGAAATATAAAATGCATTTTTTTAATATAATGAAATAAGTGTTTTAATTGAATATAAAAGATAATATTGATCTCAAAGAATCGAGTGTTTAAAAGGCTTCTTATGCTATTTTTGTTTCATGTCAAATAACTTTTAGTTCTTTACGAACATATATAGCAGTGTAATTGACTAGCATTTTTTATTAAATCTTAGGCCTCATTACAACTTAAATCTTCAGAGCATTGCTGTAAATGGGCAACTCCTTTCAATTAATCAAGCTGTGTTTGCAACATCTAACAATAGAGGAACTATAGTTGACTGCGGGACGACATTGGCATATCTTGTTCAAGAAGCTTATGATCCTCTTGTCAATGCTGTAAGTTTTCTTGTACCTTGCCCAAAACTTTGAAACATTGGACTGTGTTGGGCATATTATTGTCCTTTTCCTTTTCCATGACGAGGATTGAACATTGCAAGTAAATAGTGAGGATATTTTTTAACCCTTTGGCTTGCATGTTTTTGTTTATCTATTTCCTTAAATCACTTATTAATGTTTGCCAATTCAGTTCGTTTGGATTCTTATATTCCTGTATTATTTGACTGGTATTAAGTTTTATTCTGTTAGCTACAGATCAATTTTAGACCTTGCATTGATCTAATTGATAATTCTTTTATTTAAAATCTGGAAATGATTTGATTGAGACTTACATGCCGTATACTTAAGCAATTGAACACCATATCAAAGTTTACATCTTTTTTGTATTACTATTATAATAATATTATTTTTTAAAACAGCGGTTTAATAGGGAGGCAGGCAAATTCTTCCTGTTGCTTATTTATCTTATATTTTAGGAATTGATATTGATCTTACCTATAACATGTACTGATGGTGAATTTCTAAATGAATGTGTAGATAACTACCGCTGTGTCACAATCTGCCAGTCCCATCATTTCAAAAGGAAACCAGTGTTATCTGGTCTCATCCAGGTTACTGCAAACACAATATTTGTTCTAAAGACCTTTAAATTCTCTTTCATAATAAAAAGAGAGATTATCCTACTGGGATTTCTAAATATCTCATTAAAATTTATGTTTGTTACATATTCAGTGTAGGTGATGTTTTTCCTCCAGTCAGTTTAAACTTTGCTGGTGGAGTATCAATGGTTTTGAAACCAGAACAGTACCTTATGCCTTATGGTTTTCTTGTAAGTTTATCTGCTATGCTGTTGGTCATTCTTGCATATGGAAGTTATTCTTTGAAATTGAGTGCCACTGATAATATGCTGATGTGCCACTTTGCTTTAACAGGATGGTGCTGCAATGTGGTGCATAGGTTTCCAGAAAGTCCAGGAGGGGGTCACAATTTTAGGAGGTTTGATAATTAACAAATTTAACACATACTAGACTCTACAAGGAATTGGAAGAACTGAGAACTCTTTAATTTGATGATGAAATGGGCACTTTAACAAACGGGTCTTACTAACGAGTGCCCTAAGCCCCAAGGGCATTATTCTAAGGAATCAAGAAATAGAAAGATTTTGTTGAATAGTACAAAATTTATTGCATAGGTAACATTAAATGCTATATTTTTCGTCATTGCTGCTTTTTCCTTCTTTTGCAGATCTTGTCCTAAAAGATAAGATAGTTGTCTATGACTTAGCTCATCAACGCATCGGATGGACTAACTATGATTGTAAGTTCACCACTGGAACCCTTTCTTTCCTGCAAGAGCTATACTTATGCATGATCGTTCGCTCTGTGTCTTAGAACTTTAAATTGCTTCTAGGTTCCTTGTCAGTGAACGTCTCCGTGACTTCCAGCAAGGATGAGTACATCAATGCTGGACAGATGAGGGTCAGCAGCTCGGAGTCGGTGACAGGGATTCTCTCCAAGTTACTACCTGTAAGCTTTGTGGCTCTCTCTATGCACATATTAATCTTCATGAAGTCCCCGCTTTTGTAATTTAATCCAAGATTTATAACCTCATTCTTTCTCACCCAACCATGAAACCTATACTTGAGTTGGCCGGTGTTTTATTCACTATCGGTAACCCTTCTAATGTTTATTCTGATGAAAATGCGGATCTCATTGTAAAGGCGAGAGCTGGCTGAAATGTATATTAGAATGTCTATTGTAACTTGTAAGATTCAATTGTACTATTTATATAGTGCTCTGAGGGCATGGAACAGTTCAGTTGTGGCTAGTTGTGGTCTTCAGCCCTCACGTTTAGGTAGGTTTGTATAGCAATCTCATACTTTGATGGACTCATGAATGCTGTTCAGGGAATTTTGTGATACTTAAATATTGAAATTGTCCGAGAAAAAAAGTTGAAGTTACACCTTTGTTTGAATAGCAGTATAAAAAATGATAGATAGTATAAACATCAAAAATAAAAATGTGTTACTTTTTATTTTTGGTTGTGGTGGTGGAGACTGTGGTGGCAGTGGCAGCGACAGTGTTGTAGGACGATGGTGATGATAGTGGCAGTGGTGGTGGTGGTGGTGTATGAGGGTGGTTGTGGCGATGGTGGTGGTGGCGGTAAGTGTGGTGGTGGCAGTGTTGTTGGGCGGTGGTGGTGATGATGGTGGTAGTTGTGGCGACAGTGATGGCGGTGGTATTTGCGATTGTAGCGACAGTGGTCGTGGTCAAGGGCAGCGACAATGATGGCGCTAGCTGTGACAATTGTGGCAGTGGTGGAGATGGTGATGGTGGTGGTGGTGGTGGTGGTGGTGGCAGTGGTGAATGTGGTGGTGGTGGAAGGTGGCGGTAGTGATGATGGTGGTGTGCTGATGACAGTGGCGATGACAGTGGCGGTGGTTGTGGTGGAGGATGGCAGTGGAGGTTGCGGAGTAGCTGTGACGGTAGTGGTGGCAGTTGTGAGATGGTGGTAGCGGCAATAGATTAAATATTTTCAACTAACTTATATGTCACAATCTTATCATGCCTTATCCATATCTGTAGGTTAGATTAAATAATCCGTCATTTTAATGTATAAGAGTAGAGTGATGGATTAGACTATATAATACAAAACACCAAACAGTGGATAAACTCATTATGTATTATATAAGTTTATACTATCATGTCTAATACAGTGTACCAAACGAGCCCTTAAATTTAAAAGGCTAAATTGCTATCTAATATACATTTGTTTTAGAAACTGGACTAGTGCATATGCAAAATTCAACGTTGATATAATACTAAAATATTGAACGGTTTAGATTAAATTATTGAAATGACTAAACAAACCTTATGTAAAACCTTACTCCATTTTCTTCCTCTTTGTAGCAACGTCGCCTCACTAGGATCAACCACCTCAAGCCATCAACTTCCAAAGTAGCCCTTTTCCCAACAACCCAACCATAACAACAACCAAACCAGCCACCTACCACAACTCCGCGGCAGCCATTGTACCACACGGTAACCCACATCAAGGTCAGTGTTGACACTCGTCATGAAACCCAATTACCCATTTTGGTGATTGTGGGTCTTAACACGGAAGTTGCCGGTACAGACAATGGTTACGGCAAAATGAAGTTGAGTGGCTAGGCAGTATGTTGGTTGTGTCTGATGATGAAGGAGCTTCAAAATGAGGTTATGATCTCATGAAGAAAATATAGACATGCGTAATTTCACAAATAATTTTACACATTTTCAATACAAGTCATAAAACAAATGTACATTAGACAACGTCATAACAATTCACACATATCAATTCCAATAAATTTTAGTAAAATTGTAGTTTTTTTTTCTTGCTATACAATAATATTATTTTAAAAATTTCTCATTAATAAAGCAAAATATATGTACACACTCCAAGAGGTGTATATACCCATAAATATAATGAGATAAAAGAGAAATATAAGTGATGTTATACCATAAAAATAAAAGATGAATTAAATGTGTGTGCTCTATTAGTGCAAACAAATTTTACACAGTCATTTAATTGAAATCTGCTACATCATTAAATATATCATTGCTTTAATTAAAATTTAAAATGAGAATTATTATTTTTCCTACGTGACATACTGCGATTGGTTGGTAAAATTATTTTACACCATTTCCATTAAACTCATAAAAGATATATAACAAAATAAAGTGATTGAAAAATAAATATATAACTTTAGGTATTTAAAAACTAGAATTGAAGTTTTGTTTAAAAGATCTTCAGAGTCTTTTTACAGTATTGCACACTTTCATTTGAAAAAATTGGGAGGCTAATGCAAAATATGAGTGTGAATGCACATATTAAATGTAGTCTGAAGTGGACATTCAAAAATTAAAATAAAGGCAATTTGGTTTTGCCCAAACTAGCAAGTCACACCAAGACCAAGTGTTGCCTTATTGTGTTGTTCATTTAGTTTTTATTTTTAATTTTTAAATTCTCTAGATGATAACACTAATAAATATAGTCAACTTTATTGAGAATAAATTAAATTTGGAAAATAAATTAAAATATACATAATAATAAAGTTGATTTTTTTATCTTTCCAAAGCATAAAAAAAATACAATTATGGCTTACTTTAATTCTTTAGCCTCTACGGTGAGAGTTTTATTTTAAAAGAGTCAAATCCATTTTTACTGACTTTTTATATGTCAATATTTTGGGTCTAGACTCTAAAGTTTCTTTTAAAAACCAATCATAACTTTCTTGAAAGAAATAGTAACAGAATGAGTTGTTTTAGTTGGAAATAAGTATTGGCCATAGTACTTGGATTTAAATAATTATCTTTTAAATATGTTTTTTTATGAGATATTTGTATTTGCTACAAGATAAAACAAGACTTAACTTCACTTTTGGTCTCTCTAATTTGGATTTGTGTGATTTTTATCCTTATAGATTTTTTAGGGCTTTTGCTGATTAAGTCTCAATACTTTTAAAATAAAAAATTTGCCCCCTCTACAAATTTTTCACATATAAGAAAATTCCTTGAATCCTCATTTATTATTCAAATATTCTTGGGCTTAAGGTGGATTAAGAATATAATATGAATTTGAAAGTCTAACAGTACAAAATTTAGTGAAAAAAATATTAAACTTGAAGGATTTTTAAAGATAAAGTATTATGGCTACACTTTATTTGGTTTAGAAGAGAAATAGAGAAGATGGATAAAGAGAATGAGGAGATTTTATAGGTTGTTTGTTATAACAGAAATAAAAGTGAAAAAGAGTAGAGAATATTTTTTATATTAAAAGACATTTTTTAACCATAAAATTTTAATTATTTGTAAAATTGATCAAAATAGTGAGGATAAAATTAGAAAGTACAAAAAGATGAAGTATCTGCACAACTTTTCTTCTCAATGATGCACAGATAAAAGGTGGGATGACCCGACATAATCTTCTTTCTGCTGCTGCAAAGTTTGGGAACCAAACACATAGGGATATACCATCTCATCTCTAACTCTCTACTTTTTCTATCTCTCTTATTTTTTTTTTCTTGACAAAAGTATCTCCACATCCGATTGCCGTGAGACTAATCCTTCGCCCTACGGTTAGCGCACGAAACGGTAGGAGACTGTAATACTATCTCTCTTGTTTAACTCTACGTAAACAAACAAAGTGTTAACAAGGGGACATTTTGAGATTTTTCTTAAAAAATTAGTCATAATGTATTATTTTGATTGGCGAGTTTTTGGTGGAAGAATGTTTGCAATGATTTAGTTAAATAAACTTGTGAAAAAAATCACTTAAAATATTAGTGTTTAAGAGTTTTAAGTATAATAAAGTGAGTGAGGATCAATTTGAAAAATTGAAAGATCAAAATCACTTACAGTAAAGAGAAAAAAGGGGTTGTTATTAATGCCACCAACAGCCTAAACAACATCCCCCATGTCTGTAGTAATTTTGTAAGATGCCCTATGTTTCATTGTTTACCGGTATATAAAACCCTGTGCAAATTTTTGCTATTAAAGTACTGGGATTAAAACCCGGTACATTAAAAATAAAAATTGATTTCGGTTTTTTATTTCCGATACCATTATTGGTAATTTATATGCTGAAAAATTAAGTTCGTTGAATTTAATTACAATAGTACTAAATTTTTAAAAAACCATTTATACACATTAACATCCTGGAATTTAAAACGCGATAACGAGTTATGGTTTTTTTTTTTTATATTCCAAAAACTTAGGTTTCCATAACATCATCCCTTACATTAATACGGTGAATTGTAAAAATTGATATTGTGTGTTAACATTTTCGGGTTTTAGAACTTGATATTATGTGTTAACAATGCAAGATTTTAGGATCCCATAATGTTAACTTGGTGCAATTTCCCGTTTTTTATTTACAATATTGTAACATCACAAAACATAGTCCAACAAGATCATAACATTACAAAATCATATAATACAAGATCATAAAAATTACAAAACATTATATCCAATCATTTGCACAATTCTTTGTGCTACGAACATGACCCGAAACATCATAAAAAATAACATCATCGAAAACAACATAAAAAAATTGTTGAGTTTGGCTCATCTCACAAGGGTTCGAGAATTCGCCAAGGTGGAGATTGTTGGGAATTTGGCTCATCAGTTTTAATTATTTGTTTAAAATCTATTTATTATTAGCTAATATCTGTTTGTTATTAGCTAATATCTGTTTAGATTTGAATCTGATTTGTTGGGGATTGTGATAAGATTGTGATAGGATTTAATGAGATATTATCTTGTAATATTGGATCATTAGAATCCTTATAAATAGGTAAACTCTGTAACCCTACTAGGTGTGGTACTGGGTACCAGCCGCAGAGGTAGGCTCGAAGGCCGAACTGCGTGAACAAAAGCTTTCTATTCATGAATGAGAAAGGAGCTATAGCTACTCTATAGCCGCAGAGGTAGGCAAATTGGCCGAACTGCGTGAACAAAGATCCTGTGTTCCTTCTACCTTAATTTCTCTTCTTGTCACTCTGTGCGAATCCACGGGTGTTCTTACTCTTACAATTGGTATCAGAGCCGATGGTTGTGCGATACCATGGGAACGGCTCCTTGTGTCGAAAGTCTTCCTAGCGATGCGGCTAGTGCGGCGGGTCCTGTTCATGCGAACGGCGGTACAAGTGCTAATTGCTTCCGCTGTATGCAAGTGTGGATTGCAAGAGTGGACACATGAGGAGAAATCGATGGGTGAGGCTGACATAGACAGGTCGGAGATGCAAGAGAAGGCTGCAGGATTGATACGACTGCGCGTTATAGACGAGGCGGTGTTTCATGTCGCAGATGTCATGACTCCGAAGGCCGTAGCAGGGTTCGTGAAGGAACTGGGTGTTGAGCAAGGTGGAGTTCGTTTGCAGTGCAGCCGATACGTTTACCAAGTCAGTCACCGGTTCTCGGAGTTAATCCCGAAAGTCAGGATTCTGAATCTGAGCAGTTGATCTCACAAGGGTTCGAAATTTCGCCAAGGTGGAGATTGTTGAGTTTGGCTCATCTCACAAGGGTTCGAGAATTCGCCAAGGTGGAGATTGTTGGGAATTTGGCTCATCAGTTTTAATTATTTGTTTAAAATCTATTTATTATTAGCTAATATCTGTTTGTTATTAGCTAATATCTGTTTAGATTTGAATCTGATTTGTTGGGGATTGTGATAAGATTGTGATAGGATTTAATGAGATATTATCTTGTAATATTGGATCATTAGAATCCTTATAAATAGGTAAACTCTGTAACCCTACTAGGTGTGGTACTGGGTACCAGCCGCAGAGGTAGGCTCGAAGGCCGAACTGCGTGAACAAAAGCTTTCTATTCATGAATGAGAAAGGAGCTATAGCTACTCTATAGCCGCAGAGGTAGGCAAATTGGCCGAACTGCGTGAACAAAGATCCTGTGTTCCTTCTACCTTAATTTCTCTTCTTGTCACTCTGTGCGAATCCACGGGTGTTCTTACTCTTACAATTGGTATCAGAGCCGATGGTTGTGCGATACCATGGGAACGGCTCCTTGTGTCGAAAGTCTTCCTAGCGATGCGGCTAGTGCGGCGGGTCCTGTTCATGCGAACGGCGGTACAAGTGCTAATTGCTTCCGCTGTATGCAAGTGTGGATTGCAAGAGTGGACACATGAGGAGAAATCGATGGGTGAGGCTGACATAGACAGGTCGGAGATGCAAGAGAAGGCTGCAGGATTGATACGACTGCGCGTTATAGACGAGGCGGTGTTTCATGTCGCAGATGTCATGACTCCGAAGGCCGTAGCAGGGTTCGTGAAGGAACTGGGTGTTGAGCAAGGTGGAGTTCGTTTGCAGTGCAGCCGATACGTTTACCAAGTCAGTCACCGGTTCTCGGAGTTAATCCCGAAAGTCAGGATTCTGAATCTGAGCAGTTGATCTCACAAGGGTTCGAAATTTCGCCAAGGTGGAGATTGTTGAGTTTGGCTCATCTCACAAGGGTTCGAGAATTCGCCAAGGTGGAGATTGTTGGGAATTTGGCTCATCAGTTTTAATTATTTGTTTAAAATCTATTTATTATTAGCTAATATCTGTTTGTTATTAGCTAATATCTGTTTAGATTTGAATCTGATTTGTTGGGGATTGTGATAAGATTGTGATAGGATTTAATGAGATATTATCTTGTAATATTGGATCATTAGAATCCTTATAAATAGGTAAACTCTGTAACCCTACTAGGTGTGGTACTGGGTACCAGCCGCAGAGGTAGGCTCGAAGGCCGAACTGCGTGAACAAAAGCTTTCTATTCATGAATGAGAAAGGAGCTATAGCTACTCTATAGCCGCAGAGGTAGGCAAATTGGCCGAACTGCGTGAACAAAGATCCTGTGTTCCTTCTACCTTAATTTCTCTTCTTGTCACTCTGTGCGAATCCACGGGTGTTCTTACTCTTACAATTGGTATCAGAGCCGATGGTTGTGCGATACCATGGGAACGGCTCCTTGTGTCGAAAGTCTTCCTAGCGATGCGGCTAGTGCGGCGGGTCCTGTTCATGCGAACGGCGGTACAAGTGCTAATTGCTTCCGCTGTATGCAAGTGTGGATTGCAAGAGTGGACACATGAGGAGAAATCGATGGGTGAGGCTGACATAGACAGGTCGGAGATGCAAGAGAAGGCTGCAGGATTGATACGACTGCGCGTTATAGACGAGGCGGTGTTTCATGTCGCAGATGTCATGACTCCGAAGGCCGTAGCAGGGTTCGTGAAGGAACTGGGTGTTGAGCAAGGTGGAGTTCGTTTGCAGTGCAGCCGATACGTTTACCAAGTCAGTCACCGGTTCTCGGAGTTAATCCCGAAAGTCAGGATTCTGAATCTGAGCAGTTGATCTCACAAGGGTTCGAAATTTCGCCAAGGTGGAGATTGTTGAGTTTGGCTCATCTCACAAGGGTTCGAGAATTCGCCAAGGTGGAGATTGTTGGGAATTTGGCTCATCAGTTTTAATTATTTGTTTAAAATCTATTTATTATTAGCTAATATCTGTTTGTTATTAGCTAATATCTGTTTAGATTTGAATCTGATTTGTTGGGGATTGTGATAAGATTGTGATAGGATTTAATGAGATATTATCTTGTAATATTGGATCATTAGAATCCTTATAAATAGGTAAACTCTGTAACCCTACTAGGTGTGGTACTGGGTACCAGCCGCAGAGGTAGGCTCGAAGGCCGAACTGCGTGAACAAAAGCTTTCTATTCATGAATGAGAAAGGAGCTATAGCTACTCTATAGCCGCAGAGGTAGGCAAATTGGCCGAACTGCGTGAACAAAGATCCTGTGTTCCTTCTACCTTAATTTCTCTTCTTGTCACTCTGTGCGAATCCACGGGTGTTCTTACTCTTACAATTGGTATCAGAGCCGATGGTTGTGCGATACCATGGGAACGGCTCCTTGTGTCGAAAGTCTTCCTAGCGATGCGGCTAGTGCGGCGGGTCCTGTTCATGCGAACGGCGGTACAAGTGCTAATTGCTTCCGCTGTATGCAAGTGTGGATTGCAAGAGTGGACACATGAGGAGAAATCGATGGGTGAGGCTGACATAGACAGGTCGGAGATGCAAGAGAAGGCTGCAGGATTGATACGACTGCGCGTTATAGACGAGGCGGTGTTTCATGTCGCAGATGTCATGACTCCGAAGGCCGTAGCAGGGTTCGTGAAGGAACTGGGTGTTGAGCAAGGTGGAGTTCGTTTGCAGTGCAGCCGATACGTTTACCAAGTCAGTCACCGGTTCTCGGAGTTAATCCCGAAAGTCAGGATTCTGAATCTGAGCAGTTGATCTCACAAGGGTTCGAAATTTCGCCAAGGTGGAGATTGTTGAGTTTGGCTCATCTCACAAGGGTTCGAGAATTCGCCAAGGTGGAGATTGTTGGGAATTTGGCTCATCAGTTTTAATTATTTGTTTAAAATCTATTTATTATTAGCTAATATCTGTTTGTTATTAGCTAATATCTGTTTAGATTTGAATCTGATTTGTTGGGGATTGTGATAAGATTGTGATAGGATTTAATGAGATATTATCTTGTAATATTGGATCATTAGAATCCTTATAAATAGGTAAACTCTGTAACCCTACTAGGTGTGGTACTGGGTACCAGCCGCAGAGGTAGGCTCGAAGGCCGAACTGCGTGAACAAAAGCTTTCTATTCATGAATGAGAAAGGAGCTATAGCTACTCTATAGCCGCAGAGGTAGGCAAATTGGCCGAACTGCGTGAACAAAGATCCTGTGTTCCTTCTACCTTAATTTCTCTTCTTGTCACTCTGTGCGAATCCACGGGTGTTCTTACTCTTACAATTGGTATCAGAGCCGATGGTTGTGCGATACCATGGGAACGGCTCCTTGTGTCGAAAGTCTTCCTAGCGATGCGGCTAGTGCGGCGGGTCCTGTTCATGCGAACGGCGGTACAAGTGCTAATTGCTTCCGCTGTATGCAAGTGTGGATTGCAAGAGTGGACACATGAGGAGAAATCGATGGGTGAGGCTGACATAGACAGGTCGGAGATGCAAGAGAAGGCTGCAGGATTGATACGACTGCGCGTTATAGACGAGGCGGTGTTTCATGTCGCAGATGTCATGACTCCGAAGGCCGTAGCAGGGTTCGTGAAGGAACTGGGTGTTGAGCAAGGTGGAGTTCGTTTGCAGTGCAGCCGATACGTTTACCAAGTCAGTCACCGGTTCTCGGAGTTAATCCCGAAAGTCAGGATTCTGAATCTGAGCAGTTGATCTCACAAGGGTTCGAAATTTCGCCAAGGTGGAGATTGTTGAGTTTGGCTCATCTCACAAGGGTTCGAGAATTCGCCAAGGTGGAGATTGTTGGGAATTTGGCTCATCAGTTTTAATTATTTGTTTAAAATCTATTTATTATTAGCTAATATCTGTTTGTTATTAGCTAATATCTGTTTAGATTTGAATCTGATTTGTTGGGGATTGTGATAAGATTGTGATAGGATTTAATGAGATATTATCTTGTAATATTGGATCATTAGAATCCTTATAAATAGGTAAACTCTGTAACCCTACTAGGTGTGGTACTGGGTACCAGCCGCAGAGGTAGGCTCGAAGGCCGAACTGCGTGAACAAAAGCTTTCTATTCATGAATGAGAAAGGAGCTATAGCTACTCTATAGCCGCAGAGGTAGGCAAATTGGCCGAACTGCGTGAACAAAGATCCTGTGTTCCTTCTACCTTAATTTCTCTTCTTGTCACTCTGTGCGAATCCACGGGTGTTCTTACTCTTACAATTGGTATCAGAGCCGATGGTTGTGCGATACCATGGGAACGGCTCCTTGTGTCGAAAGTCTTCCTAGCGATGCGGCTAGTGCGGCGGGTCCTGTTCATGCGAACGGCGGTACAAGTGCTAATTGCTTCCGCTGTATGCAAGTGTGGATTGCAAGAGTGGACACATGAGGAGAAATCGATGGGTGAGGCTGACATAGACAGGTCGGAGATGCAAGAGAAGGCTGCAGGATTGATACGACTGCGCGTTATAGACGAGGCGGTGTTTCATGTCGCAGATGTCATGACTCCGAAGGCCGTAGCAGGGTTCGTGAAGGAACTGGGTGTTGAGCAAGGTGGAGTTCGTTTGCAGTGCAGCCGATACGTTTACCAAGTCAGTCACCGGTTCTCGGAGTTAATCCCGAAAGTCAGGATTCTGAATCTGAGCAGTTGATCTCACAAGGGTTCGAAATTTCGCCAAGGTGGAGATTGTTGAGTTTGGCTCATCTCACAAGGGTTCGAGAATTCGCCAAGGTGGAGATTGTTGGGAATTTGGCTCATCAGTTTTAATTATTTGTTTAAAATCTATTTATTATTAGCTAATATCTGTTTGTTATTAGCTAATATCTGTTTAGATTTGAATCTGATTTGTTGGGGATTGTGATAAGATTGTGATAGGATTTAATGAGATATTATCTTGTAATATTGGATCATTAGAATCCTTATAAATAGGTAAACTCTGTAACCCTACTAGGTGTGGTACTGGGTACCAGCCGCAGAGGTAGGCTCGAAGGCCGAACTGCGTGAACAAAAGCTTTCTATTCATGAATGAGAAAGGAGCTATAGCTACTCTATAGCCGCAGAGGTAGGCAAATTGGCCGAACTGCGTGAACAAAGATCCTGTGTTCCTTCTACCTTAATTTCTCTTCTTGTCACTCTGTGCGAATCCACGGGTGTTCTTACTCTTACAAAAATCTATGAAGTGGAGGTGGATGCATTGGCGACCTTCCTCTTCCTCTGATATGTTACGTTGACATGTGTACTCTGTGTAACGAAGTCCACGACCATATGTATATAACCCTCTCTTATGTGCCTTGCACAAGTGCTCCATGCTCTTCTAGCCCTTTTGTCATCCACTCCTGGACTTGTAGGCAACCAGCCTGAATAAAAGATAATTTCATATTAGATAAGAATAAAAGTATCATAGATTAAAAATTGATGGGTGAAAGTAAGTTGTACAAAAAAAAAACTAACCATCACTTAAACATTATCAAGATCCCATAAACTCGATGGTACTAGCAGAGGGTGTAAGATTCGGCGACACCATGCTTTGTACTCAGGTACTACAATCTGTCGGAATTGAAGCCCGAAATCTTCGTTCAATGACTCGAGTGGCAAATGTCTCCAAACTCGAGTCATTGAACGAAGGGTTCGGTTCATCTCCGCCAATGTCTCATTTCTAGATACACCAAGATATTGAACTAGATTATCAGCTGCCTCGCCTCACTCAATCACTGAAGTATGAAAAACCTCCCAATGATAGGGATATAAAACAGAGATGGCACATCATCTAAGGCGACGATCATCTTCCAAAACGGAAGGTGGAAGTATGACGTCTCCCTTTGCCACCTCTCAGTAAATACTGTGATCAAACCCTTGTCCATCATGTGGTGTGAGCTCGACAACAGAGTTTTGGTATTTAAAAAATTCAAAACAAAAAACAAAAAATCACCGCAAACGGGACCTAATTTAGTGTCCAATATTGTAAATTGTTGACCAAATTAGCCCTTATCACATAAAACATTAGTCAAGTTAATCCTTAATATTTTATAAAATTGGAGACTAAATTTAGTATTTCTTTCTTTCATGGCTAAAGTTGTCATTGACCCGTAGTTTCAGTTATCAATTTGACCTTCACTCTTTTCTTTTTCTCTCTCTCGGTACGCTAACACACCATCATGCGCTATACACGTCTCCCACACAGTAGACAACCTCACCTCACTCATAATCATAGAAATAAGCAAAGATCAAGTTCACTCCAAGGAGTGTTATTAATTTAGATGGTTATCCTATCATGAGATTGAGATATGAGATTTAGGTGTTGTAAAAAGGGTCCATCGGGTGCTGATTCACTCTAATTCTTTAAACAAACAAGTGCATTCATGTTAAAATGTATTAATTTTAGCATATCAGCTTAATTTTAAACAAAGAAGTTTGCGTGTTTATTAGATATGAAAAGGTGTAGGAATAGAGTTTTGAGTTTTAAAGGAGGTGGTTGAATATCAGCTTAATGATTGAAAGAGCTTTATTTTTGTTTTTGTTTTTGAAAAGAAAAAGAGTTTTATTCATATGTATAAAGGCATTCCTATCCCTTGTATAAATGACACCAGAACAGGTTAATATAATATACCTTTAATTGTTTATTTTTATCAAAATATAACTTTAATTGTATATGTTATAATTTTGAGAAGAAATATAATTTTTGTTAACCATGTGCTCCTTAATAGGTAATATTTCTTATTAATAGCCCTTTATATTAATTACTAATTGTAAAAAATTTCAGTTTCTCATATTTAAAAATAAAATTAATTACTATTTAAATTTTAATTATTAATAACAACTTTAGAAAAAAATTAAAATAATAGTAATTAAATATTAAAGTAAAATTGACTTGACATTAACATTAATAAAGATATTAATTATTTATAAATAACCTTTTATATTATTCATAATATTAATTACTGATTGTAAAATTTTCCAATTTATAATATTTAAATTATTAATAACTAATTATTAATTTTACTTTACTTTTTATTATTATTTTAATTTTTTTTTTCTAAATTTGTAGTTAATGGTTATAATTTAATTAATAATTTCTTTTGTTTTTTAATGTGAGAAACTGAAAATTAACATAATTAATAATGTAAAAGTTATTAATAAAAAATTAAATATAGTTATTAATTTTTTCATATTTAAAATAATATAATTAAAAATATAAAAGGTTATTAATAAGTAATTAATATTTTTATTAATGTGGGTATGAAGTCAATTTTACTTTACTTTTTCATTATTATTATTTTATTTTTTCCAATTAATTGGTTGATGGTTAAAATTTAAATAATAATTAATTTTGTTTTTAAATATGAGAAAATGAAAATTATTATAATTATTAACATTAAAGTCTATTAATAAAAAATTAAATATTTTTTTTTTGTTTTTAGATTGATAATATTTAAATATAATTATTAATCACAATTTGAGGAAAACTTTTAACTAATAAAAATAATAAAAAGTGAAACCAACTTGAACTTTACGTAAAATATTAGTTATTTAATAGTAATATTTATATTATTTTATAATTGTAAAACCTTTCAACTTCTCATATATTAAATTCAGATTAATATTATTTTAATTTTAATTATATTTGAGGAATTTTTTTTAAAACTAATTACTATTTTTTATATATAACAAATATATTCTACAACAACAAAAAATATAACAAATATATTAAGTATTAAAGCTCATAATATATATGACTAAAATTAACTTGGTTTTTTCATTAATGACAAGATTAATTAGTTTTTCATTGTCATTTTCATTATTATTTATATAATAATTTTAAAACTTCTTATACATGTAACTAAAATATTAAATATAAGGAAGAGTTAAAATAATAATTATCAATCTAAAGTTGAGAATAAAAAAAAATACAAAGTAATATCTTTTATATAAATAAATATATTAAACACTAAAAATGACCCAGCAACAAAATAAGACAGATCTCCATGAGTATGAGTAAATAAATTATTTTTTCTCGTCGCTAATTAATTTATTCTAGTAGTATTTCTAAAAGAACATCTTAGAAGCGAAGAGAGAAACTAAGAATACAGAAAAATGAAGAGATGTAATTGATAATCTAATGAGAATGTAGCGTAGAAATGTAAAAGAGTGAAGTGACCGTAAAAATTAGAATGTAGAAAAACTTAACTGATATCATTTGACACTAGATGAATTGAATTGATATTATTTGACATGAGATAAATTGTGCATATGAGTAGTGAAAGTTATAAAAAAATAATAAATATGTGAAAGTTAAAGTTGAGAAAAATAACAAACTTTTTGGCAATTAATTATTCTTCTAAAAAATACAAATTATTGTTTAACTAAATAACTATATATTGACCATGTAGTAAGTTTAAAAAAAAAAAAAAAAAAGACCATGTAGTAGTGATAAAGCTCACGTTAATGTCTAATCATTTGTATATTATTTATTTTTCTAAATTTAATTCAAACAAGATGTGATAAGTTGATGATATATAATTATATGTCCATAAAATTTTCTGGTCTAAGGGGACTATAAATATAATTAGGTGTCCATATAAAGTCCATGACCAATATAATCGTTTGTTAAGTTTTTTCTTTTTATAATAACAATTAATGTATGTCTTCCATGTAAAACTCATTTACATAATTTATTTATAGTCAATGAATTTTTTTTATTACATAACAATATAATATAATATAATATAATATAATATAATAATAATTAATGCTCAACATGCACAGTGGATGTAAGACTCTTATAAATTGTGATGAATAAAATAAGAACACTGCACAAGTATATCTTTCTTTCTTTCTCTTAGACAACAATGGTTGACAATTGTCGTGTACCCTCTCTCTTCCCAACCTCCGAGAATGGCCCCTCAGAGCACAAAACTAGGAGCTTCATTGCCCTTCTTGGTGGCTCCTCTACCTTAGGTGGTTCAACCAAAGGACGAGGAGAGCACACGACGATTGGCCTACAACAACATACCAACACAAACAGCAAACAAATGCCTACACCACGCTCCCAAATTCAACCACCACCCACCTCTGAGTACCCTATCCTCCCGAAGGAGGAACTGAACACTCCACCACTCTCTAAGATACCAAGGGGAAGGCCCCTTGGCTCTAAGAACAAGCCTAAATCACCGATCATTGACAACAAAGAGTATGGCAACATCCTCAAGCACATCGTAATCGAAATCCATCCTGGAAATGATGTCATTGCATCAATCATCAAATTCGCTCGCTACCATAAAGTTAACCTCACTGTCCTTAATGCTTCTGGTACTGTGTCAGACATTCTTATTCGCCATCCTCTTACTCGTTATGAGTCTGCTTTTCCCTTCCGCGGGCTCCACAAAATGGTTTCTCTCAATGGAACCTTTATGAATTTCCATTTCCCTTACTCTTCTTCCATCTCTAATGACCCTCCTCGTCAGAAGAACTTCGTGATTTACTTATCTGGGAGTCAGGGTGCGGTCTATGGTGGGATTGTTGCAGGTAAGGTCATGGCTGCAAGTCCTGTAGTGGTCAAGGCCACAATGTTCAAGAACTTTGAATACCACAAGGTTCCCTACATTGATGGAAACATGATGATTGAGGAAGGTGAAGAGGATTCCTCTTCTGACAATAATCAATATTCAAGTGGTTCCAATTGCATGGTGGTTAGCAAAAACAATGCGTAGGTTATTTCAAACATGTCCATTTGTGATGTTGTTGTTGAGTCAAAGAGAGATGAGATTTTCAAGCCCGTTGAAGTGAGTTTGAGAGTTTAAGTTCAATGTCAGCTTCCATTTCTTTATCATGGTTTTTTTTATTATATGCATTTTCTTTTTTGTGTTTCTCTGTCTTGAGTCAAACAGTGATGAGCTTAATGTCAACTTCCATGTCTTTATCAAATGAGATTTTATGTTTTTTTTTATGTGAACGTAGTTTTCATAGTTTCTATGCCATTGCAATTACTAGTTGGTTTTAGTTGTGTAGTGGAATCACATTCCATACTACAATCTTTATATGGTTTCCGCTCCTTCTTATTTATAAATTTAGTGATTGACCATATATATATGTGTGTGTGTGTGAGAATAAGTGTATGTTTAAAACATTAATCGTGGATGTGATTACACTACACTTGTCTAATAAGTATCAACAAAGGATTTTTTTAGATGAACAAGGATTTAAAGACATTGCTAATAAAAAAATTAAAAAAGAGAAATTATAGCATACACTAGTAAATATGCAAACAATTTTTTAAAATATTGTTAATTTAAGAGGTAAGGGGATTGGAAATAGCTCAAGATTGGGATAAGCCGGTATAAATCTTGTTTTTTTATCTTCTTATCTTTTAGTTTCTTATTTTCAAATTATACTAACTCAAAGGGGAAACTAGACTTCATTTAAAAATCATTTTAAATTGAACATATTTTATCTGATGCTAAACTTTGAAGGTTTCACCTTGGTTCTGAACCCGATTAAAAGTGGAAATCGAACCCGTTAAAAAAATCATATTTTCTCCTTATTTTTAAATAATAAACAAATGTTTTTCTTCATAAATTAATTTACATTTAATTCATAAATTTCAATATATAAACTATCAACCACAAATGAATATTAATATCTCTTTTGGGGGTAAAATATACGTTTTCATAATTATTAAAATATGCAGAATTAACTTAAGGTCTTAGGACAAATGTACTGGGGGCGCTGTCGAATTAATTTTCCGCTCTTTCCAATGCATAGATGAACTCCTAAATTCAAACTGGTTTTCTCAGGATAAACCCTTTCAAACGATATTTTTCAATGTTCTTCCTGAGCCAAATAAATATTAGTGGCGAATTTATTTTATTTTAAAATTTTAGGAGCGGTTGCGATAGTCCATTTTCCCTTTTTGATTCATTTGCCTCATATTCCTTTATTCTCTTCCTTTGGGTCCACCAACCACGTGCCTCCTTAAAATGTGTACTGCTTGATTTCTTAATTGACTTGACGATTCTCCCTTCACCCGTTTGATGAAATCTTGTGCACTAGAAAGGTTTAGGGTTTCTGGCACGGTTTTTCTCTTCTCTCATGCGTAGAATATTTTTGGCGGTAGGGATTTGAAGTTTTAAGGTTAATTAGGGCTTTGTTTATTTACTTGGGATCAACTAGGTATATTGTCATCCGGCACACACTACACACTGACATGTCATCCACTTGTAGGCCAAACAAACACATTGGAGTCCACATAAGTAAACCCAGTTAAAAAAGTTATCAATCTCACTAAAAGATGGACCTGATTGGAACATGTAAAAAGTTCTAGGATTAAAATCGATCGTTTTAAAAAAAAGAGACCCAATTGTGCAATTCTAATATATGAGAGACCAAAAGTGCATTAAAGAAAAATCAAATAAAAGTTTTTGGGAAAAAAAATCAAATAAAAGCTGCCTTTGGTTTACGTTCTCAAGACAAACAACTACCAACCTCCTTATGTCAGTGGAAAAGTGTCAGCTCTCATTAATGTGATTGATAACCCGTTGTTTATGTTGACCCGGAATATCCGAGATCCTGTCTGTTTGTCTGTTTTCTCTCTATATAAATACAGAGCTTGTAACAGTGAAATAATTAGAATAGAAAAAACATTTCAGTATCTCCGATTTCTCAAATTTTTCTTTTCTTCAAGAACCCTTGGTTCTAAACACATAGGTTTTTTTTAAGGAATGAGTCTGGTTCGTTTGCAAGTCTCACATGACCTCATATAATAAGACATTCGAGTTAACTAACTAATATTTGTAAATACTAAATAGGCTAACAAACTTATAGGTTAATTCCAACGAATTGAAAGCTTATTTAAAATTCTTCTTCATAGTAAAGTAAATAAGTCATAAATCTATTTTTAAAAATGTTTATGTGGTTAAATCATTACATAGTCTAACATGTTGAAACCTATAAAAAAATCAAATCAATATATAATTGTAAAATATTATAGTAAAAATATAACGTAGAAGTAATAAAAAATATATGATGAATTTATATTAAGTATATTTGTTTAAATAAGTCGGTCGGCAGATTTAAAAGACTTTCTAAATGAGCTAACCAGTGCATAACACTGAGGGGGAAATAAACAAACCTGAGCTGAGACATCTAAACATGTCTAAACAGAAGACGAAAAAATCAAAGAAACACAAGGAGGACTAGTGAGAACGACGCACACTTGAAAGGGAGACACAGCAGAGTAGACCCAAAACCACAACACGAAATTAAACACATACTAAAACACCTGCACACCTATCACCTAACACATTACACATAGTAGACAAGACAACCTCACTCATAATTTCATTTCCTTTCACCCACTCACTCACTCACCAGATAGAAATGATAGGTTCACACATTTTTCTCACTCACGTCAGCACCACGCACAAAAAGAGCAATCTCTCACACACACGCAAAGCACAAAAAACGTATCTTTTACCGGTTACAAGGATGCATAAAAGTGAAACACAAGGGAGAGGGAAACCAATCCATAATTTCTTTGATCTTCCCCCATTTTTTCTTTTTCTTTCTTTCTTTCTTCACCATCTCCTTTCCACCACCAAGAAATGCTGCACCACCATCCATAATTAGCCCTCACTATCTTCACCCTCACCATGTCATTGTTTTGTTGCTAATATCTCTGACTCGAGCTTTTCTGCCATGTTTCAAAGGGTCTGTACCAACAGATTGCTGTAAAGGTGGCAAGAAAGCTCAGTTAGAGAAATTAGCGAAGATCAACTTCACTCTAACGCGTCTTATTCATTCAGCGATGTGACAACAGGACAGATCAGATTTACATTTGCACTGTAAAAGGGATAACATAGAATCTCCATTCTAATTCTCTCCCTTTTCTCTACTCTTTCTAATTTCTTTATGCAAATGCAGGCTTGCTTGAACGAAATTCATGAATGCTAAAATGTTGACACTTGCAACACCTTGAGTAACCCACCCTTGGAGGATGAAGATAAATTGGAAAAGGCTTATGTTATCAAATCTGAGGAAGACACTGATGAGGATTGTGTTTAAGGTCTAAGCTTTTTGTGAAGATTAGGCACTTTTATAGGCTTCTTAAATGCCGAAATTCATCTTTATATTTTCCTGATATTTTTTGTCTAGTCAAATCTGCACCTGAACCTTAAATTCATCTTTTAACTCTTCAATTCTCTTTTCACCAACAAGAATTCTGAGTTTTTTAAGTACTTTTGGTTAGTTATCAGCTTAATAATTGAAGAGAGCTCTGTTCATCTGTATAAATGTTGTCTTACCCTTTGTATAAGTGACACGGGAAGGGCCTTTTATTGTATACGTTGTTATTTTAGAAAGAAATGAAATGTTTGTTAAGTATGTGCTCCTAAAAATCAAATTTCTAATGTAATTGAGACCAACTTGAATGACTTTCACATTCATCACATTGAAACCCGTGTTTCTCCGTTGAAACAGTCTCGTAACACGTATAAACTGATAATCAAACATACACAAAATATTTGTAGCGGGTTAATTTATTGGTGGCATGACAGATACATACAAGTTCTAGCTCTCTGCAGCAGGAATACTACATGCTTTTAAGTTTTAATTAACTGTCAAAATACATTTATTAATTATGAAACAATCTTAGCGATTAAAATAAATGGAGGATAAAGATTTTGCAGGAGAGAGATACAGTGCTGTTGGAGATTATCCTTTTTCAATTCAAATAGGTTTAGGCCCCCAGGGCCAGCCTCAAGCCCCACTATCTTGGCCCTAATCCACACAACCCCATTTTTAATTGTGGGCCAAAAATCTCTAACCCATTCAGCCCTACAAGTGATGTGGGATGGACAGGGCCAGCCCCAGGGCCTGCAAAAAAAAAATCAGATGGGAGGATAACCCTAAATCCCTAATTCCTCTCTTAGTCTCTCTCACTGCCACTCCTTCCTCTCACCGTCGCCCTTCCTCCTCTGTCGTTCCTCTTCCTCTCACTTTCCGCCTCTGCCATTCCTCTTCCTCTCACCTTCTGTCTCTATCATTCCTCTTCCTCTCACCTTCTGCCTCTGTCGTTCATCTTCCTCTCACCGCCGCCTATGTCGTTCCCCTTCATCGCCGGCTGAGAAACGCGACACGCATGCTTCATCTCCTCCAAAAAATCCACCCATTCCCCGTCCGCTGCCTCGCCTCCTCCTCCCATGTCGATCGATGCTGTGGTTCTCATGGTGAAGAAGAATCAGCTCATCCTGCTCATTCAGATGGGGTTGCGGTTGTTGCCGGCTATGCCGGCGCCGCCACCGTGCCCCGCCTCTACCGTTCCTCTTTCTCAATTTTTTTTTTTTTTATCATAACTCATGTTCCTGCACAGTGCATCCCATTTGCAAGAGAATTGTTTTAATTATTTAAATTAAAAATATAAAAAAATTGTTTCTGCGTTGCCCTGTTGGCATATTTTTAATTGTTTAAATTATTAGAAATTGTTTATAAGGGCCACGGGCTAGCCCACAGAGCTTTTGGCCCTGTGGGCTTTTTGTGTGTGGGACTTTTTGGCCCTGGGGGCGTTTTGGCCCTAACCCAAATGGGCTGGGGCTGGCCCTGGGGCTTGGGGCCAAATTTACATCTCTAGATATAAATCATATTTTTCGTGGCTGCCATGATTCCCGAAGTCTGTGGTTGCATTTTCAGGCCATTCTACCTTCTCTCGCTGATCATGTTCCTTTTGATCGTTGGCTGCAGAATGTTTTACAGCACTAGAACTGTATTCCTGGTGCGGCTGCCATGTGGTGGAGTTGGCGATGGAGGAATGATAGGGTCATAAGTTGTTTGTCCCACATTGCTAAGTTGCCAAGTCTTTAAAGAGTTTATATATCAAACTTCTCACGGTGGTGGTGGTAAAGAGCCTAGTAAGGGAGTTGGCCTCGCGCGCATGAGTACTGGGCCCATTTGGCCTAATGCAGTGCAAATTAGAGGATTTGCCCCCCTACGCGCGTGATATAATGGGCCTTGCTAGACTTTTTGCTAAATCAATTTTTCATTTTGCACCTTATTTGCAGAAACATGTTTTACACATGTGCACCGGCTACCATGGGTCAAAGGGCCTGCCACCCAGCTCTTTATTACTGCCACCCATCACTTAATTACCCCACTTACCTAGTTTTCTCAAATAATTCTCCCTATAAAATATGTTATTTTCGCCCCTCGGAGACACAACCAACAACATTTATTCTCTTCTTTCTTTTTCTGTTTTCCTGGGCTAAGTTTTGCACTCACCAGTTCTGAGACCTGGTTCATACCAGAATGGGCTGTTGAATCCTGGGAGAGTGTTCGGATATCACCCGAATAGAACTCTCGAGGACAGTGAATTCATTTTCATGCCTCAGCTCGTTGATTGCAAGTTTGGTTCGTGACTATTTGTTGTTGTCCCGCTCTCCAAATACAACTCTAGGTGATGGCAACGCCCTTCAAGGTACAATGAACTGAACTAGATGCGGGGTCGCTTTCTCATTTTAGGTTGAATGTTGATGGCAGCTGGAGCCCAACGACACTGCGTATGGGACCTGCGGCGATACTGCAGGATCACCTGGGTACTTCGCGATCTGATGTTGCTGATAGCGTAGGTCATGGGAGTGCGTTCCGTGGTGAAGTTTGGGCGGTGGAGATGGGGTTGCTGCTCGCTTGGGATCTTGGCATTAAGGAGGTGATTTGCGCTTCAGATTGTTTGTCTGTGGTGCGAGTTCTACAGGGCCAGCAAGATGTGACCACGTTTTGGGACCGTTAATCATTGTTCGACAGGGATTGGAAAGTTACACTTATTCACATTCCTCGAGAGCAGAATAACACTGCAAATTTTTCAATCAGTCAAGCTTCTCGTGAAGGGTCACCACGCCACGTCTAGAGACTACCTCCATCCCCAATGTTTACGTCTTTGTCTTCTTTTAAACCTTGCTCTTGTAACAAAAAAAAATAATTTTTTCTATTATTTAAAAAAATATTTTTATCCACTAAATGACAAAAAAGAATAAGAGGGACACTTTCACCAAAAAATTTCTTTTTCTCTCTATGGGGCATGACGCACACTAACACACCAGCACACGCTACCACATAATCACACTCTCACGTTCTGTTGCACATCACACACTGAAGGAATCAAACGAAAAGCACTCTGCAGTCTGCACCATAGAAATCCCTGACACACGCAAAGCACAAAAAACGTATCTTTTTCAGTTGCAAAGGGAATGCGTAAAACACAAGAGAGAAATAGCTTGAAAGTCAAGTCTCCTATTTTTCCACCACCTTAGCCAAACCTTCAGCCACTGCAACCTGTTAAACCCAACCACACAGCACCATTTTCCTTTCTCTATTCAAATATCCATAACCCATATGACATGATATTCTTCTTCAAAGAACATCTCCTACCATAAACCTTATTTTACGATAACACTTTTTTTTTTTTTTTTCCTTGTGGGTCTCAAGTGTCAACATAAGATTAAGTTTTTTCATGAACTTATGCAGATTTTGCTCTAACCATAGTTCATTATTTTACTTTTAGTTGGGTTTCACAATACCACATATATTTATAATTTTTATTTCCACCTAATTCTGATTTAAATTTAATATTAATTCAACACTCTAATTTAAATACTAATTTAATTAAAAATTGTGCTTTGGGTACTTTTTCACCGCTACTACCGGCGTGAGGTAGTTGATTTTTAAAATAAGATGGTGGTGGATACATCGGATGTTGTAGACTTGGAGAACTTTCACCCGTATGGAGTGGTTGGTTTTGAAAATAGAATAGTGGTGGATAGATCGGATGTTGTAGATTTGGAGAACTTTCACCGGTGCGGGGTGGTTGATTTGGAAGATAGAATGGTGGTGGATGTTTCGCATATTGGGGATTTGGAGAACTCCCATCGAGGTGGTTGGTTTTGAAAATAATATGGTGGTGGATGCATGAAATATTATGGATTTGGAAAACTTTCACCGGTGTAGGAGGTGGTTTGTTTTGCAAAAAATTGTTATAAGCTTGATAAAGATCAATTGGAGAAAAAAAAAAAACAAGATAACAAGGTGAAAGTTATGAGAAGAGAATTGTGGAGGTAAAAAATGGTACATCAAAAAATTACATGGTTTCTACTATTTATAGTGTAAAAAACAAGTCTAAATTGGTACACAAATGCTCTCATCGTCCATATTTTTTTTATGCTTTGGGTAAAATTCTAGTTTTTCCGTTTTTTTTCAGAAAAAGCAAAAAGAAGAAGGACCAACGGATGAGACACTAGATTGAAAATTCACGTGTCAAAGAACGTGACACATGATGTTATCCGTCTCAAGACCAACGGAAAATGTAAAAAATGACCAAAGTGACCGACGTCGACATTTTCAGGAATCAAAATTGTGGGTCAAAATAGTACAAGACCAAAATGGAGGTTTAGTCCTTTTTTGTTTTTGTTTTAGTTGTTTGTGAATTGTGATATATAGACACTTCTATAGGCTTCTTAAATCCCAAAATTCATGTTGAAATTTTCCTAATATTTTTTTGTGTAGTCAAATATGCAGCTGAAGTTGAAGATGAACTTTCATTTTCAACAGAACTGTTTCATAATGGTGAAAATGCAGAAGACAGAGACCTTGTGGTAATCTTCTTAAACATGGATTTTAGTGATGATTATGTTTATTCGTGTATATGAACAAACTAAACCGTGATGGTGCGAACCTGTGGCTGTAAAAGGAAGAGCAGCAGAGGGATTCAGGAAGCAATTTCATCAAAGCCTGCTCCATCAGAAGATAATTTTGTGATGAAGGCCATGAAAGCATAGAAATTTCCATGATTCTTAGAAATTTGCATGTTTATCAGATATGAAAACATTTAGCCTGTAGGAATAGACTTCAGAGTTTTAAAGGAGGTGGTTTGTTATATGACATTGAATGAGAGAGTATGAGACAAAATAAAAACTTGTACTGTTTTCTTTGTTTCCTTTGTATTTTTTTTTGTTCTTTCTTCCGCCCTTCATTTTGGTTTATGTATTTGGCATCCACATTTAATGAACATTCTGAGTTCTAGCAAACACAACTGCACAAGCCCTGAATTGAATACAGATAATCAAATTTCTGAGTTCAAACTTTTTTTCCTGTTTCTTATTTGGAAGTCCAGGTTAAATTTAGGTTCTTTCGCAAATGCGAAATAAGGCCGGTCCTGTTTCTCATAATTTGCCAAGTTAGCACTTGCACCATCAACCTTCAACGATCTTTACAGCAGTTCTGCACAACACAAAACCATTGAAATTTGCAATGTAAAGGAATCCTTGATATTCTAATAAAGAAATGTGATGGCACCATTACTTACCCAAATGGACTTTGTTTGATGGAAAGAAGTTCAACATCCAACTGCAATCCGAAAGTAGCAATAATAGGTTGGAATCAGTTTTGCTATAACTTGAAACGTAGCAGATCAAGGACGTCAAGATTAGATATTTCACATTTCATCAGAACTTAAACCATCTTAGACAACATTTGGATCTTCACAAATTTTATTGACCAAGAAAACCGAAAGCAAGCAATTTTCCATCCTTAAAATCAAACTATGTCTTCAGACCATGGATTCTCCTTTTTACCAATATCTATTTGGGTAGCCTCCCCTAAATTTTGTATTAGTAGGCAGTCACATTCACTACTCATCTAAAAAAACATATCACACTATATATTAGTCATCAACATATTATTATTATCATGTTTGGAAACTCGTTCGAAAACCATGATAAAGCTAAAATCATCGTGGACAGAACAAAAGCTAAGGGAAGTTGCTTCTATCTACCATGATGTAAACAACTAGAGGCAAAACTCCTTTCCACGTGCTAAATGACTTTCCACAACCATGAGAACGACTTGTGAATGGTTTTATTTATGCGCTCTCTAAGTAGAACAAATATGTTTGAGGGATATGGTGTGAAAAAGGAAAACAGAAAAACAAGTCCTCGTAGGAAACAAAAATGTAGGAAATTTGAAAAGAACAGGTAAAAGTTATTGGACTGTAGTTGTATTGTTATAGTTGTGGACTTGTAGCCTACTACTATTAGATATGATCTCCTAAGTGTGAATCCTTATTACCATCAATTTCTGGGGCTATAATGGTGGAAACAGTCAATGCGAAACCTGCCTTCAATTGAACTGACTGAACCTAAATCACATTGATGTCCAAAGGAGAACAGATTTATCTTGCTAACTTGGAAACGTAAATGGTTTTTAAGCCTAATATTCAGTTTATGTAGATGCATAACTATATAGAAAGGGTCATGTGATATGAGGCTAGAGTGTTAATTTAGTGTCCAGTAACATAAACAAGTCATAACAAAGAGATCAGAATAAACCTCTATTGTTGCGTTTGGAGGAATTTCTTGGACTCCCTTCTTTCCATAGGCAAGTTCAGGAGGAACAATTAACAGTCGCTGCAGAAAACTAACTAAATTACTGCTGGATAAAACCTATGATCCAATGCCAAATGTAACCGATTTACAACCGCTTAATACAAAAATATAATGTAGATGGTGTGCTAAAATAACTATGTGGGATTTCTAAACCCCTCCCAAGTCCCAAGTTCCTCAGGTCTAGTTGTATAGGGGCTGAACAGAAAAACTTCATAGTCTAAAAGGCTAAATATCTTGAATAATCATAATAAAGGACGGCAAGATAGATTAACTTCCATAATGTGTTGCTCTGTAGTTTCCTGAGTAGTGGCTCTGATAAGCTTCCCATATCAAATTGAAAAAAGGATTCATACACTTAGTTTTACTGATTGTCAAGATTTGGATGAAATTTGTAACAAAACAAAGAGACCAGCTTGTAGAATCTGCTCTTACCTGGCCTCCTACTCGCATGCCCTGCACTCCTAAATCCAACCCTCTGAGGACATTTCCTCTCTCAGATTGGCCTACATCAAATCCATAGGGCTGCAGTAATTTCACAATGTTCTCATTAATCATAATGCAAATTTTCCAACAATAAACATATCATAGATTTATACATTACGACTTTCCAGATATGATCACGAACATGGAAAAGACATTGAATCAGAATTCATAAACCAAGTGGACACGCATTGATATTTCGACATGTCTGAGTGCATATGCAAAAACAATGTGTACAACTACATCATAGCCGGCTTACAACTACACATTCCCTAATTGTGTAAAACATATATCTACTATTAATATAAAGCAACATTGACAAGAAAAGGTTTTAGAATGCATGCATTTGAAATTAAATACCAAATTAAAGTCCTACAAAGCAGTGTGACGTGATGTTGCATGAAAGGGATTTCAGTTACACAGCTAGTAAGTAGTAACATAGGTTCCTTCATTTGTTAACCAAAGTTATAATTGGACTAAGATAGAAAACAGTGATGTATCCTGGTCAAGGGGAGAGATAGAATAAGGTTCTCTATCTCAAAATCTGAATATTCAATGGTGATTCAAGGTTGAGTTTTTTTATCATATCAAGTTAGACTACTAGTCAACATACTTCACACAAATATGGAAAAATTTGTTGTAGGAGTTTTGTACAAGAGGATCTGGCATCTGCCTTGTTTATACATGGGAAAACCTATTCACTTAGAACTATCAATTAGAGGATAAATAGATTTGGGAAGAGTTACTTGGATTATACCGTTCCTCCTCCAACGCCCATTCCTTGTCTACTGGTCATAAAGGTGATACCTTTCCATTTAGCAACATAATGAACCTAAAATATGATAATCTGATTATTTCTAAATTATGAGTAACATTTAATCACAATAAACTGCATTTGCAAATGAAAAATATGACTTGAAAGTTGTTCAGGAAGGCTCTCTATAGGAATAAAACTTTAAAGGTGTAGTCTGTGTATCATATTGACATATCTAGGAGCTCTAATGAGTCAATTCTATATAGCATGTAAAAGAACTGAAGAGTGAAACATAATTAACTGCATCACAACCGTACTGCGACACGGGATCCTTTTATCGCCTCAGCTCCATTCCCAACCTTCAAATCATAGTACCTGAACATATCAGAGTTTCATCACAAACTGGCCCTAACTAGCTATACACATCTTAAAAATGAAATCAACTCCAAATAGTGTGAAAGTTTCAAGATTACAACATAGAAAACAAAAACTAAGGGCTAGTCTATCAAATGCTGCCCCTAAGGCCTAAACGCAAAGTAACAGATTCTGTTTCTCTGGGTTGAATAATACTTAAATACATCTAATAGGTGGAGGAATTCCTCTAATGATCATATCCATTTGAAGGGGTTTAACACACTTTTAATCATCAAAGCGTGTTTGGTTTCCCGTTAGGAAACTCCAGAAATCAATTCTGATAGAATAAAATAAAATCAATTCAAGATAAAAATATTGATGTTTGAGAGTCATTTTGCAGATTTCAAACCCAGAATCAACTCTGATATTCTAGTAGAAGACAGAAAGAGTAGCTTCTGCATTGTACATACATAACATTGCCCAACGAAAATCACTTTTTCGGTATGCAAACATAAATCACTACACTTTCAACTCACTTTTACTACAATCAATTTCACCAAAATCAATTTACCGAAATCAATTGTGACAAACGCTAATCCAAACATGCACCATTAATCATCTGAATATGATGCTAATGCAAAAAGGTAGAAAGATCCAAAATTGAAGGGATTTCAGAGGTGATTTACACTTACTTCAGCCCATTGGGCAAGGTTGTGTAATCACTTTCAGGAATTTTTGCTCCACGTAGCTACAGAAAGCAAAAGAAAAGTGCAGAATTCCAATTAGTACTCAGATTTTTCAAAACCCTCATTTCATTTTTCTCAAAGAACATAATGGGGTCACATACAGCTCTTCTACTTGTGCTAACAGCTCCAGCCACATCACATGCAAAGACTCCAGCAACTAACATAAGGCAAAACATGTAAGCAAACATTGAATGGCATATATGAAGAAAATCATGCAAGATGGAAATTAACAAACCAGTTGTGAGTAGACAACTGAGTAATGCTCTTCTTCCTTCAATCTGTAAAGACACTGTAACTGGTTCTGCAGCAGTTTTATTGGAAGAAGAATATGAGCAGCGGCATGGTAACCTGTATGAAGTTTTGTTGTGTGTCCCTGTGAAATTAGCGAAATGCCTTAGCCTTGGTTGGATCATAAGACTTAAGAGCAACAAAAACAAAATTGAGCAGAAGAGCTGAGAGAAGTTACTTGTTGTGAAGAGAATGGAGGTGAGAGGGTAATGAAGAAGCAGAGGATGATGGCGGATGAGAGAGAGTTCCATGATATTGTTGACTAGAAGCTAGTTTATTTATTGTTATGGATTTAGTTTAGTTTGAGTAGACACGAGACAGAAAGAAAATAAGAAAGTGAGGATAACGTGGTTGATTCCATCCACAATTTTGAAGCATTCAGAAATCACAGATTCGCTTGAGAGTTTACGAGATTAGATTATTATTGATGTAAATATAAATATTGGTAATGATATTTATATGCCACCGGTAAACCACATTCCACTGCCGATAGGATCAAAACTATTATAATGGATACAAAAATGTTCGGTGCATGCAATTTGCGGCCTTTTTTACAGTCACAATTCAAGGTATTGATTGTCTATCACTATATTTATCTTCACCAATACTAATGAGGGGTTTATTCAAGTTGTATATGCTTAATTTTCTTTAAGTAAGGGCTCGAGTTCAAGTCTTGTACATGGAAAAAAATGGAGAATTAGATATTCCAAGCTCAAACAGAATTGATTCCGAAGAAGGATATACTTGTGTTGCACCCAAAAAAATGTTCACCAACCAATGCTCTAACGAAAAATGTCTAATGTAGACATATACTTCATTTTTTTTAGCCTAATCATTCGCTCCACGGTTAATCATTAAGTAGTAGAGATTGACTAATGAGTTTTTTTCATTTACAAGAGTTAAAAATTAACCTCCAATAACTTACTTAGGAAACGAAATACAAATACTTTAATATGAGATAGATAAAAAAATAACTAAATCATGACACTCATAAAATTTAATATATTAATATAGTTTTAATAAGTTTATAAACTTTAATATATTTCATGTTATTAGAATATAGTATCCCACATGTTTTTACCAATAAGGGATTCATCTTTTGGGGCCATTTTAATTCTCTTCACTAGGTCAAGTTAAGTTTTTGGTAGTGGCCGCTGATTACTTTACCAAATGGGTAAAAAGTAGAGCCTTTGGTGACAATTACATCAGCCAAAATCCAAAAGTTCTTTTACAAGAATATAATTAGTAGATTTCAAACTATGAGATCTGTGGTAACAAACAATGACACTCAATTCGTTGACGAAGGCTTTGGACAACCATTGGAGGGTTTCCAGACTAACCAACATTTTACACGTGTTGAGCATCCCCAAGTGAATGGTCAAGCTGGAGCAGTGAACAAAGTCATTTTGAGTTGTTTAAAAAGGAGTTTGTAAGATATTGGAGGAAATTTGTCGGTGCAACTAGCCTACATCTTGTGGGACTATCGTACAACCATTTATTCCACATTATGAGAAACACTATTTCGCCTAACTCACAATTCATATGCTCTAATTCCTACCGAATTGAAGAATCAACTTAGAGAACATAAATTATTGCGGAGTCTAAAAACAAAGTAGCCAATTTGGAAGAACTGGATTTTGTTGACAAGATGTAGCAAGAGTACATCTCAAAGAAATAACCAATAAAGAATGAATGTGAGGTCTAAGGTGATTTGAGAAAATTTGTTGAAGGAGATCTCGTCCTATGAAAGGCGAATGCTGGCGGGAAATTTTAGTAAAGGAAAGTAGGTTTCTAATTGGGAAGGTCTTCACAGAGTAGTCCAGTCTACAGATAAAGTAGGTTTCTAATTGGGAATTGTTGCGCCTGAACTCTGGGACGGTGGCTCTCTTAGTGCTTCGGAGGTGGTGCTCAGCCTAGGCTAGCCATGGTGCAAGGCATCTCCGGTTGTGGTGCGATGGAGGGAGGACCTGCAAAAGACACTCCGACGCTCAAATGAGTGTGAGAGCAAAGAGAGGATCCTAGAACTCAAAGCGAACTCAGGAGTATGCAAGTAATGAAGCGCATTCTAAGTAAATGAACGGTAGAGCCTATATTTATAGGCACGGTGGTCGTGTGTCGCTGCAAGTGTGGCAGAAGTCCTTAAATGGAGCTTCTGAGCGAAAAATGGCTTTAAGCCGATGCGCTGCGGACGTTCCCCTCGGCCTTTGGTCAAGCCGCTCGGACACTTTGCTAAGTGTGTTGGGAGGTCTCGTTCCTGAACTAGGTCACGCAAGTCGTTCCGACGGTGGTGCTTAAAAGCGATCCCACGTGGATTGACTGAGACGTCGTTGGACCATATGGTTGGGAAGTCGGTCGAAACAGGAATGCAGCGAATTTGAGTAGATATTATAGTTGAATGTACATATATAGGCAAAATTTCAATTGCTTTGTAGAAGACAAATTGTTTATAGAAAAATGTTAAGAAGTAACCATATTTACGGAAACGGGGAAAGAGTAACATATTTTAAAATTTAATTTAAAAAGAGGTGTTGAAGAGACATATTAGTGAAAGATCGTCAATTGAAGAGTCATGTCATTATGACTCAGTTGGTAAACAATAAAGTATAATTGTCGGCGGTTAAAGCATGATTGTATACATTATTACAGTTCATTTTTCAAAGTTAAGACATTTGAGGTAAGTACGAACAAATATTGATTGGTAATCTTGAAATTTTAGTTATCCATCTCGACATTTCAACCAAATGCTAAGAGGAAGACTACTATTCTAGGCCGAGATCCAACCAACTAACCCAAAGCTATTAAGTCGGCCCAAAATGATTAAGTTCTAAACATAATGATAAATCTTCACACCAACGAAAGTAGTACCGAACTTCTTGTAGTAGCAATTAAGCTACTCTAATTAAGTTGTTAGAACCATGGTCGGCCAAGGTGTTAGAACTAAGATTAAGTTGTCACGTGGCCCGTCAATTATGCCATGTAGGCCAACAGTTAGCACCTAGCAAGTGAACATACGAGGATGACCAACAGATATAAATATAGTCCCTCCCAATGTAGATAATGTAGACTCATTTTTACTCTTTATTGCTCTTCTTGATTCTCTGGTCTGACTTGCAAGTACCTCACCCATTCTGCGCCACCACACTCCTCCATTGCTCTGCCAGTTCATATGGTCAAGCATCACCTTGACGACTTGAATTGTACATCTCTGTGACCAGAATCATTGAGTTCGGGAAGGACACAGAGTGTTTGAAAGTCTCCTCGAAACTACCTAACTAAACCAATAAGATTACTTATCCTTTCAGTCAAACTGGCTCTTAAAAGTAATCCTGTAAGCGTGCCATATCCAACAAAACTCTGGTATGCTTGAATTCTGCTCGAGAAATAATTCTAAACTAGAATATCATTCATACATTCTAAAAATTATAACAGATCGATGCATAATTGAAGAAAACGACTCATTAGAAAGTCTTCTAGCAGAAATATACAAATTATAATGTGAAAAAAGTTTAAAATCAAATGGCATAATCACCATTTCCTTTGCAACAATGCAGTGTCACAGCTTATACATTGACCTTCAAATTTCTTTATTGGATAGTATCAATGACTACATTGCCGATCATGACCTGGACTAATTAGTTGAGTCCGTTTGGATGTGAATTAATGAGCACTTGTTGGAGCTTACTTAATGCATTTTTTGTAGTAAAAAAGCTCCAATAAGTACTTTTTGGCCTCTATCCAAACAGATAGTATTTTGACTTAAGCACTAGAACAAAACCTTGCAGAAGCAGGAACTTCAGGTTTCTTGGATCCATAGAAAACAGAACGCCCCCCAAGGCACTTAATTTCATGAATGTCTTTCTCCTCTGGCTTCACTCTTACCTTTTCACTTCCTTCCACCCATCTCTTCAGCCTTTTAAGCAACTTTCTCCTTGTGGAACATGCTCTATCACTATGAGCAGAGCCAATGCAAGAAACCTTGTGATGCTCCCATAAGGAACACTGTAATTCATGATCTGAATCATACTCCATAACTCCTCCACTTGCTTCAAATTCCTCATCCTGTTGTTGCTCATGGTTTCCCATTAACTCTTGCCTTAAACAAGCATTAATCCTCCTCAAGTGATTCAATTCTTCAACTTCGGCTTCGCGTTCTTTCTTGATCTGCTCCAATTCATTCAGAAGCTGGTTGTAATCTTCTGATTCAATCTGCAAATAATATTTCAGTGGTTTTCTATGAACCTGTTCCTTATATGGAAATGCTTCTGCTGTGTCAAGCTTCTTCTGAAGTTCATTCTTCTCCTCCTGCAATTGATCCAAAACCCTTTTCAGCTCTCTGATTTCATCCTCTAAATTGTTAATTAAACTAATCCTTGTTTGCAATTCATCATGGTGCTTCAACATTTCTGCTTCTTCCTCTTTGATCTTCAAAGTCTGCTCCTTTATCAAGTGAGATTGGGCCTTTGTTTTCCTTTGTAGCTTCTGAACCTTCCTCTGAAGAATACCATATTCTGATTTCCAAAACTCAAGCTGTGCAATGATCCTCAGGTACTGGACTGCGAAATTCTCCAATCTCGTAGTTTCTGCCTCTATGCATGAAACCTCTCTATCCAAGAATTCGACACGAGCGGTTTCCAGGGCCAACATGCTGTTGATTTCCATAAGCAGAGATTCTTGATCTTTCATTTCACAATACTGCTCAAACTGCAAATGTAAGGCCAATTCTCTCATCTGCAGACTTTCAATTCGGCTTCTTAGGCCAGTGATCTCTTGTTCGTATTGTTTCGTGTCCGGTGTCAGTGTCAGAGTCTCTGTTTCATAGGTATCAGGTTCTTCATCTTCCAAAGAGGAAAGGCTTTGAAAGCTTTCTTCATGTTTCATTCCCTTATGACAATTGGTTACAGGGGAATCAGGCTCACTTTCTGATGAAGAAGAGATTTTGGACAAGCTTTTCTTTGCCATGATCCATGCATAGATCAAACCAGCCACAGATACAGCAAGAGGAACACCAGCTTTGAGGATAACTGGCTTTAGATTTTCTGACTTCAGTGCTGTGTTTTCCATCAAGAACAACGAGAGAAGTTTGTTTGATTGTTTTTCTGATCAAAATCCAACCAGAAAAGTCTGAATTTGATCCTTCTTAATACTAAAAAAGTTGTGAAACTTAACCTTGTTTATTTCCTTTGTTTGGAGGAATAGTTTATATGTGGCTTTTTGACCACTCCGAAAGTCCTTCTACGCCAACATCAACACCCTCTTCAAGCTTTAAGGAATCTGATTCCTTTCTGTATTAATCTATTGCACTTGGAAATTGATGTTTGTCATGCTGGGCTTCTTTTCTTTCATAAGGTATTTGTGATATTATAAGTCAAATTATATTTTTTCTCCATATGCTCAAGCATATACTAATGGTAACTTTAGGAAGAAAAAAAGAAGGTACCTTTAGGAAGTTACTTTTGGAAATGAGCACTCTACAACATTAATGGTGCTAACTGCTAAATGCTTCTGTTACAGCCCCTCACAAGTCACAAATTTATGCCCTGATGCGTTGAATTCATGAAACCTAACTGCTTATTACATGTTACAACATTTTTACAGATTTATTTTTGGTGAATTTTTGGGTACGGTCTCAAATTAGAGAGTTTCAAATTTAACCAATATATTCATGACACGTGTTATTAGGTATTTTAAATCTCTAATTTTACCAAAGTGAATTTTAATCCCAAAGAATCTACATTATTATACTTTTGTTCTCAAAATATATTAAAATATAATTTAACCTACTAACTTATCAAATTATATTTTTAATCATCAAATCTCTCTGAAATTAAAGTTTGACCCTAATCGTTCAACGACGTTCAATGTCATCAATAAAGTGAGAGCTGCAAACCCTCAATACCATTTTGTCTCTCACAGCGCCGCCGCCGCTCGACACCAATCAACGCCGCTCGCCGCTCGCTGCGAAAGGTTCTAGAGAGAGTGGTTACCGCGATCGAGGGGAGAAGGTTCGCAACGGAGGACTACTACGCGGTGGAGAGGATCTGGAAGCTTCTAGCAGAGGCTAGGACTTTCCGTGCTTTCTCAGGTTGGCTCTTTCTTCTTCTTCTCCAACACCCTTCACTCCTCATATGAAAGATAATATGTTTCTCACACTCCTTTGTTCACTACCCTTTTTCCTTTTTTTTCTTATTTATTTGACTATAAGGAAGATATTTGGAAAATGGTATTGAGGGTTTGCAGCTCCCACTTTATTGATGACATTGAACGTCCTTAGATGATTGGGGTCAAACTTTAATTTCAGAGAGATTTGATGATTAAAAATATAATTTGATAAGCTAGTAAGTTAAATTATATTTTAATATATTTTGAAAACAAAAGTATAATAATGTAGATTATTTGTAATTAAAATTCACTTTGGTAAAGTTAGAGATTTGAAATACCTAATAACACATGTCACGAATATATTGGTTGAATTTGAGACAGTTTTGAAACTGTCTAATTTGAAACAGTAATAAAAATTCACCTAAGAAAATTAAGTGTACATGAAAGTAAAAGTTAAAGCAATTTAAAAGTTAAAGATAGGGTCCACCCACCATAAAAGCCACGTTAATAGAACACATTCAATCACTCTTTGCTCCCTGGTTGCCTCGTGTTAATTGTGTCTGCACTTCCGGCCGTCTCCCTTAATCAAACATTGAATCCAACAAACTATAAGTCATTATCACTATAAATTAAAACACACCTTCAGTAAAAAAAATCTACAAATTAAATTACTCTTCCCTCTCCGTTCCTTTTTATAAGAGTTAAATGAGGGAATAATTAATACACTCTTATAAAAAAAGACAAGTTAAATTAATACACAGCATTGACCCACCATTGCACTGCACTGCACTAATGCACTGCACTTCCCTCCCTCCCATCAATGATTAAACCCAAGAAATTAAACATTCAACTGTCGTATAACTATAAATTAAACACACATGACATGCGTTTAACTAACTCACTAATTTTGAAGGCCATGGAGGCGCTGCGATTGTCCACCCTCAACCCAAAACCGCAATCATCACGACGTCGCCATACCATTCCTCGCTCCAAACACTTGGTCACCGCCATAATCTCCAGCCCGGTGGCGGTGAGCGCAGCCTCTTCTCCTCTCGTCAGCTTCTCTTCCGATTCCCTTCAGTACCCACCCGGTTATGTCGGGGCCGTTCCGGACTGCTCACGCTCACGCCCAGGCGAGGGCATGAGCCGTGCCATGAGTGACTTGGTGAATATACTCTCTTCAAAGGTTTATGATGTCGCCATTGAGTCCCCTTTGCAATTGGCGCCAAAGCTTTCCAAAAGACTTGGGGTTAGCGTTTGGCTCAAGAGGGAGGATATGCAACCGGTAACTTCTCAGTACCTTTCTTTCTTCTTTCTCCTTCTCAACCGCTAAGGATCGGTGGTAGTGACGGTTATTGTTGACTCCGAGATAAGAGTGCCTCTCTTTCGTATTAAAAAATAATTCACTTACACCTTAAGTGGTGCACCGTGCATCACTTTAAATGACCTGCTGCAGCATCTGTTAATTACATTTTATCATTTTTTTATAAAAAAAAGGTAAAAATGAATTATAAAAGGAAGATTAACATAGAGAAAGGGGTTTAAAGCAATTAACAAATTAAAATTATAATAAATTATAAAAATAAAATAACCTGTAGAACCGGTTACCGGTTACTTACCTGGACACTTGGCGCGATCTTATTAGCCAAAAACTGGTGGTGCACGGTAGACTACTTAATTGGTAGTTCACCTTAAACAACATCTTAAAAATGAGATGATTATTCAGAGATTTTATAAAAAGCATAAGCCAATTTGTATTTGGTTGTGATCTCTCATGTAAAAATTCTCTCATTTTCCTCATATTAAAATATTGTGTCTATGGCTCCTTTTTGTAAATATTTAAAAAGTCTATCTACCTCTATTTAATATATACGTGTGAAAGAAATAAACATCTAATTTTAACATGAAGAAACATGTTGAAGAAACACGAGAAAGTTTTACACGAGAGAATGATATATTTAATAAAACCTAGCTGAAGCCTTCTTGAACAAGGTACGAATAAGATTGACCAAGCCTTGTCATGCTTTTGGTTTAAATACTTGGTCTAGCTTTATTTTACATTTTTTTCACAACTTTTTTTTAATTCATTTTCCTTAAACTAAACTCGTAGATGACTGGAAGTTTGGAGTTGCTCTAAATATTAGTTGATGTGTTGAAGTATAACTGTGTGGGAGCAGTATAATATTATGGGGGCAATTATAATATTAGTACAGTATATATTAGTACCTAATATACTATTATTATAATATATTATGAGTACGAAATATGAAAATGTTGTGGGGGCAATTTCCTTTCTTGGACTAAGTAGATCTGTCTGTCCCCTGCTGATGACATTTGAGTCCAGAAGCTCCCAAATTTATTTCAATAACCTGGACTTTAAGTTGTCCATCCCATCCTAAATCGACTAATAGGATTTAAGATAAGTTGCTAAAGAATTTTAAAAAATATTTCTTTACTTGTTATAAATAATCTTATTCATTGGGTTAAATCACCAACACATCTAACTTGCCAGAAAATAATGTATACATTTAGTCTAATATTATAGTTTTTGTCGATATATATTTTTATAAGTTACTGAATTTACATATATATATATATATATATATATATATATATTTATACATATAAGAGTCTTCATAAAATAAATAAATAATTAATTATACACACAAGAGTATTTTGTTAAGAATATTTAGAATAATTTTAATTTTAATTTTGTATTTTATTATTAGTATCATGAAAATTATTATCTCGGATTTTAAAGCTGAAATAAATCTCAAAACGAAGAAAACTATTGTATGAAAATGAATATTATACTAATAAATCAATACTTGTTCTTTAGAATGTAAGACACGAAGATATTTTCAATTTTGAATTTTTTAAATAACATTATATAGGGTGTAGACCAAATCAAAAACTCTGAAATAACTAATCTTAGGGTTAATGGTTCAACAGGTCCCTGAAGTTGTACTAAAATTTGTGTTTGGTCCCTCCTTAGAAAAATGACGTTTAGTGGCGGTCAAAAACAGCTAGTAATTGTAAAAAAACCGCCGCTAATCGTCATTTTTCTAAGGAGAGACCAAACACAGATTTTAATACAACTTTAGGGATTAATTGAACCATTAACCCCTAATCTTATATATAGAAGTTAAAGTATGACTAGTAAAATTATTTTATGTAACAAATACAAAAGGTGCTCTTACCTCGGTGACAGGATGACGTTTAGGTGAAATTATGCATACTTGTGGAATACTGTCATTCACTATTAATAGTCACCAGATATAGTTTAAAAAAAAAAAAAAAAGTTACTAGATATATATCCGTCAGTTCCACGGGTTTATCTACAATATTTTTTAACATTATATACAAATTAGGGTTAATGGTTGAATATGTCGTTGAAGTTGTAACGAAATATGTGTTTGGTCCCTCCTTGGAAAAATGATGTTTAATGGCGGTAAAAAACAGCCAGTAATTGTAAAAAGACCATCATTAAACGTCATTTTTCTGTAGAGGGACCAAATACAAATTTCAGTGCAACTTCAGGGACCCGTTGAACTATTAACCCTAGAAATTATTATAGTTTAAATAACTTAATATTAAAATAGTTTTACTTATAAAATATGATAGAATAAAAAATGGTGTTAAGACATTTTTATTAAAAGCTTTAGAGTTCTCTTTACGTAAATGACTAATATTTCTGAAATTTAATAATTGATATTTAATAATTAGAAATGAAGTAATTTTAAAAAATTATTTAATTATTTTAAATAATTTATTTATTTAATAATTTAAAAAATTATTAAGTGAATTTGAAATATTTTAAATAAAGTAATGAGTTTTTAATATCATCAAATAAGTTATAAGATCATTTTTTTATACTTTTCATCTACAATAAATTAATTATAACTTTTACAATTAAAATCAATTATAACTTTACTGGAGTAAAATATTATTTAATAAATTTAAATTTATTCAACTTTGGTCATAACTATTTTCCTCTTCTATGTTTCCTGAAGTAATTGTTACTAATATACTAGATATAATACATGTTCGTTGCAAGGGTGTATCTACAATATTTTTAACACTATATAATTTTTTATAATTTAAATAAATAAATATTAAAATAGTTTTTTATTATAAAATATAATAAAATAAAAATAATTTTGTTAAGACATTTCAATAAATAATACTCCCTTCGTCCCAAATTATAAGACCCCTTCTAGATTTCAGAAAAAAATAAGCTTTTCCTTTTTTACCCCTTGCATTCATTATATTTTAAATTCCAAAACTTTAATTACCACCTCTACTAATTACTTCTTTCATATTCCCAACCAACTTTTGGTATATCCAATACTTACATTAACAATTTCCAGATTTTTTTAAATAGGGGCATATTTGGAAGATTTGTATAAAAAGTAACAAAACCAACATATTAATTAGCTTATTACATGTTTTCTTAATAGGCGTGATTGTCTGAAAATGACCCTATAATTTGGGACGGATTGAGTATTAGAGTTCACTTTGTGTAAATAATTAATATTACTCAAATTTAATAATATTTAATAATTATCATTGAAGTAATTTTAATACTTTAATAATTTATTTAGCTAATGATATGGAAAATCATTAAGTTAATTTGAAATATACCCTATGGGTGCCGGTCGCAGTGGTAAAATGAGATTATTTGAATCCCTAGGTCGAGAGTTCGATTACTATGAGCTGCACTCTTTGATAAAGTTTACGTTAAAGTTAATTGTGAATGCCTTATAACGATATATTTAATTTTAAAAATATTTTATCTAAATTATATATTAATAAATATTATTTTATCATTGATTAATTTTAATTCTTAATATTTGTCACTAATACAAAAATCAAGACAATTTTTAAGTTCATATATTTTATTATTTAATTAGGTAGTTGAATAGCTTTTGAGACTCAAGAGGTAAAAATAGGTTGTTTGAACCCCCTAGGTCAAGACTTCGATTTCTAAGAAAAACACTTTTAGGGAGACCTTTGCCTCACCACACCCGGATCAAAATTTCAAGAGCAATTTAACACACTAAAAAAGAATAGCTTTCGACCATACAATTTTTTTCAGTTCTTAATTTTATTATTTAATATATTTATTACAAAGGAAATTTATTATTGCTTCATGTGTATTTTAATACAAATGTAGGAGGGCTTTCTTACTTAATATATTGAATGCAAAATTTCAAGTGAGTATAAGATAATTTTAACTTTTACAATTGTAATAAGTTATAATTTTAGTAGCTTAAATATTATTTAGTAAATTTAAATTTATTCAACTCTAGTCATAATTATTTTTCTCTCTTATAATTTCTCAAGTCCTTTTTACTAATATATAATAGATAAAAAATATGATTATATAGTTTTTTCAAATAATACACGCATACGTTAGTAAATACCTTATTGAGCCATTTTTTTAATTTTAAGAATATTTTATCTATATTTTTATTAATAAAAATTGTTTTATTATTAATTAACAAAACTCAAGTCAATTGTTAAGTTTATAAATGTTATTATTTAATGTAGTTAGTTGAATAGATTTTGACAATACAATTTTTTCAGTTTTTATTTTATAATTTAATATATTTATTACAAATGAAATTTGTCATTGCTTCATGTACTTTAATAAAAAGGCAGGGAAATTTTATTTCTTAATGTATTTAAGGCAAAATTTTAAGTTTCTTTCATATATATATATATATATATATATATATATATTGATAATAGATAAAAAAATATATTTAAATAAATTTCTTCAAATAATACATACATTTTTCATTATAGTTAATAGTAAATACCTTGTAGTGGTATTTATTTAATTTTAAAAATATTTTGTATAAATTATATATTAATAAATAGTTCTATATTATTATTTAATTTTAATTATTAATATTTTTTCATATAAAATTATTACTTAATAAACAGTTTATTCTTAATAGCACCTTATGTCTATTTATACATTTTAAAAGACTTAAATAATTATAATATATATATATATATATAGAGAGAGAGAGAGATTTTAAATTTATGTAAAATTATTTTATAAAATAACACGAAAAAAATATTATAACCAATATTAAAAAATATACATAATCATTTAATTTTTTTAAAATAACTTCTAAAATATATATTTATAAAAGGAATCTAACAATTGACTAATTTCAATATTTAATATATTTATTTTATATAAATGATATTACTTTGTATAATTTTAATTTTTTCCCAACTTGAGGTGAATAATTAATAATTTAAATATTTCTTACATTTAACTTTAGTTATATGTATAAGAAGTTTTACGATTAATATATAAATAATAATGAAAATGACAATAAATGAGTTTATAAATGTTATTATTTAATGTAGGTAGTTGAATAGCTTTTGATATTACAATATTTTCAGTTTTTATTTTATTATTAAATATATTTATTGCAAATGAATTTTTTTATTGTTTTATGTATTTTAATATAGAGGTAGGAAGATTTTTATTACATAATGTATTTAATGTAAGAGTTTAAGTTATTCTTTTTTTTCCTCTTGTAACCAAAAAAATGTAAGAGTTTAAGTCTCTTTGACACATAGATATTGATATTGATTATGTGTGGGTCACCACCTTATGATCTGATAGTACTCTTTCATGGGCTTTGCTCGGGATGAAGTAAGCCTTCCGATTGCAACAAAGAACATTATGATATCTAACTAGTTGGACGGTGAGGATGAACTCTCCTTTTTGATTCCTATCATTTCTTGTGATATATATCTCAAATTAGTATATTGGTTTAATTGCAGTTTTGGTCTTCGATCTTAGGTCCTTGTGCGATTTTTGTCCCCTTTGTTTTGGTCTTCGATCTTAGGTCCTTGTGCGATTTTTGTCCCCTTTGTTTAAAAGTAACGATTTTGGTCTTTGATTTTGTTTGTTGTGTCAATTGGGTCATGCCGTTAAATTTCTAACATAAATCACTGAGTTGGCATATTCATTAATATTTTATTAATATTATTGCCATAAGAATTAATTTTTATTTTTATTTAAATTAGTTTTTACCATGTCACCTTCTTCTTCTTCAAACCCCATCAAAGAACATCAGTGTTTAAAATAAGAACACTTGGGTTTAAAATTTTAAATCAAGAATGTTCAGGCGTGAATCCTGGACAGTGTGCTCTCAGCGAGGCTACGGAAGCACTCGCTATGCTCCGGTGTGAATGGGGTGGAGTCTTCAAGTCCAATGCGTCGGGGGGACCTGCAGAAGACACTCTGACGTTCAAGTCAGTAAGAGATCTCTGAGAGCGTCCAAGATCTCAACTCAGACATGTGAGAACACATAGCAAAGTTGTAATGTAAGGGGTGAGTAAGAAGCGTAGAAGTGAAAAAGGTGGAAAGTGGAAGCAGAGCTCCAAAAGTCCTGAGTGAGACGATAGAAATTGGTGTTTATAGGCTCCGCAAGTGTCTTTACAAGTGCTGGGGAAGATCATGTGTGAGGCTTCCGAACAGGAGTGGTTGTAGTCCGAGCGGCCTGTGAAGCGCTTTCCCTCCGACCTGTGTCCGGGCCGATCGGATAAGTTACCACTAATCTAGGAGTGCTCGTCCCTTGGCTAGTTCGTGCAAGGTGCCTCTTAGGTGTATACTTAAGAGAATCCCTAGTGGGTCAGCTGCTACATTGTCAGGTCGGATGGCTGAAGAGCCGACCGGAACAGGAGAGCCCAAGCTTGGCGTGGCATATGTTGGCATGTCAAGCTATATGAAGCTTTTGGCCGAGGTCCCTTCTGCCGCGTCTTGGAGCCCCCTGCATTTGAGTAACGGGCCCTCCGCAGTTGTGCGAGTCTCTTTATTTTTCTCTGGCCCAATTTTGTTTTGGGGCCTTGGATTGCTCCCCGACGTTGCACTTGATCCTAGCTGGAGTTGTTGATCAGGCTGGATGCAGTCTTTCCGAGCTGGTTGGATCTCGATCCGAGCGGGATTGCGACGGTTGGCTGGTTACACAGTTTATTTGGTTCCTCTAGTGGGTTTAGCCACGGGTGAGAGGAAAGCAAAGATTAGATGGTTGCTTGGATTTGGTTGCCCGTGTGTGATGATGAAGGCAGTGAAGATGTTGATGTAGGAGGGTGAAGATGTTGATGATGATGAAGGTCATGAGAAGATGGTGAAGATTAGGGCTTTTTTTTACTAAATTTATTTATTTATTTATTTATTTGTTTTATTTAATTAACTAGTTATTTATTTTTAGTAAAGTGGCATCCCAGTGGCAAAAGTGTCAGATCCACATCATAAATGAGAGCCACATAGGATAACGTCATTAGCAATTTGGACGGAAGGCTAACGGCAGGACCCAGTTAGCACAAAAAAATTAAGGATTAAAATTGCTCGTTTTAAACAAAGGGGACCCAAATCACACAAGCGCTTAAGATTAGGGACTAAAAGTGCAATTAAGTCTAATATATTCCATGCAAATATCTTTAAAAGCCAAGGACATGCTTTTACATCGTTCTATGTAAATATTTGTTGGGGGTGGGAGGGGGGATTGACGCGAGACGTGGGTCGGACCTAGGTCGAGTAAAACCTACCAAATGCTACAGATCTAGGTCAAGTCGACTCACTCCTCTCCACTTTTTCAATTCGATTCTTACTTATATTCTTTGACAAGAGATTACTTTTGAATGTTATTGAAAAATCTTCACTGTGTAAATGCGCTGCCTTGTCCCGTGTGATGGAAATGTAAGGAACTATGTTCAATTCTCCTAATTAGGAATTTATTTTTATCTATTTTATTTATGAATATTTAGAGGGTTTCAACTATTTAATAAATGTAAAAAAAAGAGGTAGACACATAACATTATCACATGGAGTGGATTTAAATCTTCTATGTGAAACTCTGTGCGTCACTAGCATGTTAAAATATAAAGTCTATCATTCTTTTTATAAATGTTAAAAAGTCAATTCTTCAACTAAGTTCCCATGATCTCAGCACAGGGGTTTCATTTATTTAATAGGTACGAAGAGATGTATAAATATAAAATCACACATAATACTCTCATGGGACATAACATGATCTTAATCTCATATGAAGTGCCCGCATGACATGAGAGGATATTGAGTAGATAAGAGAGCGTCGTGTTTTTATGTGATTGTTAATGTTGATTGAGTGTCTGAAACTTTGGATTGTTGTATAATCTAGGAATTCTCATTTAAGCTCCGTGGAGCTTATAATATGATGGCAAAACTTCCAGTGGAACTTTTGAAAAGAGGCGTTATCTGCTCATCAGGTGGAAATCATGCTCAAGGAGTTGCGTTAGCTGCCAACAGATTGAATACCACTGCCATTATTGCAATGCCTGTTTCCACTCCCGAAATTAAGGTCCTTGTTAATCATATTTATTTATTACTATATATTTCTTTCTAGTCTATTCCTTATCTATTTTTATCTTTATAGTGGAAATTTGTGAAGGAAATGGGTGCCACTGTTGTTCTTATTGGAGATTCATATGATGAAGCACAAGAATATGCTAAGAAGCGTGCAATAGAGGAGGGTCGTACATTCATACCTCCTTTTGATCATCTTGATGTCATCATGGGTCAGGGAACTGTTGGGATGGAAATTGTGCGCCAAATGCAGCTGCAGGGTCCAGTGCATGCTATCTTTGTGCCTGTAGGAGGTGGCGGTCTAATCGCCGGCATTGCTGCTTATGTGAAGAGGGTTTCTCCACAGGTGAAGATCATTGGTGTGGAGCCCACTGATGCAAATGCAATGGCATTGTCACTGCATCATGGTCAGAGAGTGAGTTTGGACAAGGTTGGAGGATTTGTAGATGGTGTTGCTGTTAAAGAGGTTGGTGAAGAAACTTTTTGCTTGTGCAAGGAGTTGGTTGATGGAGTTGTTCTAGTGAACCGTGATTCAATTTGTGCATCAATAAAGGTAAGATTCCCTTTTGCTTGTGAAATATTTCATTCAGAATACTTGATTGTTGTGCTTTATGTTGATGAGTTTAGTTTGAGCTTACTGTACTGTTTTCTATGCAAATTTTATATAATTGACAATTTTTTCTTTCCAAATAAATGTAAAATCTATATTTTTGCACTCATGCGTGGTGGACAAATGCTTTGGTTAAACTAATTGTTCTGATGCTAGATTGATTTAATCTTCATTGCACTCTAGTGTTTTTGAAAGTTGATATCTTATCAGGAGTTTAAGTTTAAGTGAAAAGATAATAGTAAGATTTATTGCAGGACATGTTTGAGGAGAAAAGGAGCATATTAGAACCAGCAGGTGCTCTTGCCCTTGCTGGAGCTGAGGCTTACTGCAAGTATCATGGGATAACAGGGGAAAATATTGTAGCAATAACTTCTGGGGCAAACATGAATTTTGATAAACTTAGGGCGGTAACTGAACTTGCTAATGTTGGTAGTAAACTAGAGGCTGTGCGGGAAACTGTTATGCTAGAGAATCCTGGCATTTTCAACAGCTTGTGAAATGGTATGTTTATACTACTTTTACTGACTCTTTTTCCCCTAAAACCAAGTTCTTCATAGTTGAACTGATTTTTTCTAGTTGGCAGGTAACAGGTGAATATCACTAAATTCGAATAAAGATATTGTCTGGGTGTAGAAATATCGAACCATAATAAGGGTGACAGTGATTAAGGCTCATTTGCATGGTGTAATAATTCTCCTATGCGCAGGGTTTCCTTCTTCTACTTCCAAGTGGCGATGGTGGCCACCTAGGTGGGTCTCAAGTAAAGTAAGCAAGGTTGAGAGACAATTAAGATTAGGGTAGAATGAGTGTAAGAGATATCTCTTGTTTATGTATGTATATGTAGTAAACATGGAGAAGATCATGCAGAACTATGATATAATCTTGTAACAGGTATATCTAGTAATATTAGATATTACCTTAATTAATAATCCTTATTCTCTTAGTTTCAATGGACATCATCCAACGCCATGGACCTCATCGTCTTCTTCGATCTCCTTTGCCATCCCTCTCTTCCTCAACTACATCCATCTCTTTCTCTTGTACGGGGGAGGCTGGGGGACGAGATCAGGGTTCAAATCTGGGTTGGGGGAGGTTGAGCTCGCGATGGTGAGAAGGTCGCATGTTTGAATTATGATACGGCGGTGTTGTCTTTCTCTGGTACGGTGGTGTTGTCTCCGTTAGCTTATTGAAGTGATAAAGGTAGTGTGGGATGAGAAAATGAAGTGGCAGCACCATGTTTTGAAAGTGAAAATGAGAAATCGGAATTTAAGTGTTGCCTTTCTCTTGTTTGTTAGAGTGTTTTTTTTTTTTTGAGTTATTGTTTGTTTGTTTTTCTTTTAAGTTGTTTGATGATGAATTGGTTTGATGAGATGAGTTTTTTTATTTTTGAGTTTATATTGAAGATGATGATGTTTGAAAATGATGAAAATTGTTCTAGGTTTTTATATTTTATATTTTATTTTTTAAAAAAACATTAGGTTTCTAACGAAATGCTGAAGATAAAAAATGCCACCGTCAAGTAACGTTAGGGGACTAATAATAATTCTAATTCTTTTTATTAAAATGAATAAAATGGAGACAAAAATACAGCTAAGCCTAATATATTTCCCCGTCAGCATCTTGTGAAACATAAAAAGTAAAGAGTCCGAGTGCGAACGCAAGGGTTTTTAGGAGGTTTTGTTGCGCAAAGTCCGTCGCTTCTTTCTTTCCTTCTCTCGTTCAACGCAGGCAGCCACCTTGTGTTGAAAGTCGAAACCAATGTCCACGCCGACGCAAAAGCAAATCCCCGAGGAGAAACCCGATGCGGAATCGGAACATCCTTCTCTGGATCAACCACCGCCAGGCACGGAGGAGCCTCCGGCAGCAGGGGAAGCAGAGAACGAGGAGGAGGAAGAAGGGGAGTGCGGGTTCTGCCTCTTCATGAAAGGCGGTGGTTGCAAGGATGCGTTCGTCGATTGGGAGAATTGCGTGCAAGAGGCCGAGAACAACAAGGAGGACCTCGTCGAAAAGTGCGCTCAGGTCACGGCGCTGCTGAAGCAATGTATGGATGCCCATGCCGATTACTACGAACCCATCCTCAGGGCCGAGAAAGTCGCCGAAGAACAAGCCCTCGCCGAATTGGAGAACGAAAAGCAGACCACGGAAGACGAACAGAAAGTTCCTCCTTCTCCTTCTAATCAAAATCAAAAGTGAAATCCAATTTTTCTGATTCCATTTCATGTTATACTTGTATTACCGTGTTGTAACGTTCACGCAAATACATAGGACTTATTCAAGAATTGTCACTGACAAGATCGTGTATGAGAGAGAGCCTGCACCTCCGGGTCTGGATAATCTCAATTTTTTGTCACAATAATTGGAATTATGGGTAGTTTATTAATTGTATTCGCAGTTTTATAACAGGTAATCTATCTCTGTTCAATCAATGCCAGGGGCACTTCATTGTTGAGAATTTCTATTATCCAATGTAGAAAACTGATAAGAATCCCTTTTCGGTTTGTGTGTATGATCAATTCCAACTTTGATGATTTAGGTTGTGTTCAATTAATGTGCTGAAATGAGTTAATGTTGAGTGTTCCACAAAATATTCAGTTACTTAATGTTACTGATAGAGTGCGGGGATAAGACACTGGATCAACTGCTTGATGCTTCATACTGGTGATATAATACTGCTGAGTTGCAGAATTTATGGGCTGGTTGGGACAAATGGAATTGGTTAGTCTACTGCTCTTAAAAGTGTTGGCTGGAAAATCGAAACCAAACCTGGGTCAGTTCAATGTAATAAACACAATTTGACTACTTTCATTGCTGCTTCCTTGATTGATGTTTTGTTGCATTCATTTAATTTTCCATTTCCTTTGCAGAACCCTCCTGATTTGCAGGAAATTTTAACCTGCTTTTGAGGATCTGAACAATTACTTAACTCGTATTCTAGAGGATGATTTGAAGGTGATGTCTGTGAACTTATTTGATATGTATGTATGCATTGATGTCTTGATGTTTTAGACTAAGTGGCAGTCTAGGTTATCCGAGTAATTATGTATTCTACGTGTGTGTTTTTCCAATTTGGTTTTTGTGTTTTATTTCTGTCCTTGTTACTGGACCACTTATTGATTATGTGATTTTAAGAATCCATGAACCTAGTCTGTTAGAATTGTCTCAATTGAGAAGGAATACACTATTTTTGTCAATAGAGTCAGGAAGTTTTATTATTCTGTTGTCCCCTTCAGATGACTAATTTACAGCATATCGCATGGACATTAACCTAACATAGATATGTTGTGACTTGTGAGTCTGTTTGGTAAATATATGTAGAAGAAGCTACTAGTGAGCAGTTACAGTACAGATGATTTTCAAAGCGTTGGCAAAGGTCCAAGTTCAGCTTCAGCTTGGTAATCTAGTCTGTTGCGTCATAGATATGTATGCTAATGATTCACCAAATTGCACTGTTGGAGGCCTTTTCAATATTTATACATTCAAATACCATATTATAATGAATAATCTATCTTAACATATCTCAGCATGCATATCTGAATTTTACTGCATATATATGTGTTTATATCTAGTACAATGGCGTAGTGTGATCCATATAGCCAATCTTACTGTGTGGGATAAGGCTTTTGTTGTTGTTGTTGTTATTATTGTATATGTTGGTTTATATCTAACTATTTCCCTAAACTATGATTACCATGGTAATACAAAATTCTAAATCCTTGTAATATATAAATATAAATATAAATATAAATGTTTCAAAGCATTGTAATCGTTTGATAGTTATATGTTCTATATTTTAGCACAAATCCTGCCTTAAAACTAAATTTATCATTGTAACAATCCCTTTTCCTTTCTCTTTGGAAATTCAGTCTTATCTTTGCTTGATATGCTAGCTTTTGCTCTGCTTACATTTTTCTGAATATTCTCTCATTAACATTAAGTTGCTGTTGAATTTTGTAGTGATAAGATAATATACCATTTAAAAAAGGTTTTCTTCCTGCCTGTAATTGTGCTTATTCTAATATTACATAGGCCATCATCAAGCCTCAGTGTGTTTACCACATTCCAAAAGTTGTGCAAGGGAATGTGGGGGAGGTGCTAGAGCAGAAAGATGAGGGAGATGTAAAGGCAGAGTTTTGTACTGATCTGGAGCTGAACCAGGTAATAGATTGTAATGATGGTGATATATCAGGTGGTGAGCTCCAAAGGTTTGCCATTGCAGTTGTTGCCATCCAGAGTGCTGAGATATACATGTTTGATGAAACTTCTAGTTATCTTGATGTGAAACAGAGGCTTAAAGCTGCCCAGGTCATTCGATCATTGCTCAGGCCTAATAGGTTAGTTCCCTTTTCTCTCAATAATCTCTTCTTTCAATCTTGTCTATATCACCATGTGGTGCGTCCATGATTAAATGTTATGGCAAGTATTGAATTTGTTTGCAATTCTCTTGCTCCAGCTATGTAATTGTCCTTGAGCACGATCTTAGTGTCTTGGACTATTTATCATACTTTATTTGTTGTTTGTATGGCAAACCTGGTGTATATGGAGTGGTAACTCTTACTTTCTCAGTTAGAGAGGGAATCAACATCTTCTGGGCTGGGTTTGTTCCAATAGAAAATCTTAGCTTCCGGGATGACTCTCGTACGTTTGTAGAATCTAGACCTGTATTGCGGATGAAAATGAAATGGTTCAACACTAAAATTGATTTGTTGGTGTATATATGGTCATAAAAGAGGAAGCCTTGGCGCAACGGTAAAGCTGTTGTCATGTGATTGAGAGGTCACGCATTCAAGCCTTGAAACAACCTCTTGTGTAAAAACAGGGTAAGGCTGTGTACACTACACCAAATGGTGGGACCCCTTCCGGACCCTGTGTATGCGTGAGCTCGTGCACCGAGCTGCCTTTTTGGTGTATGTTTAAACATGCCAAAAATAAAATTGACTCATGAAGCGTTGGATATATTTAGTCACTGAATATATGCAGAACCAATCGTGTTATTCAAATCATTACATGGCAGTTGGGGAGGGAAAGGTCTAGGGATCAAATCCCTGTAAGGGAAATTTGGCTGATCAAAAAATAAAAGTTACATGGCAGTTATTTCCTTTAGTGTTGCATCATTTATAATATTAAATGTTCACACTTTCTTCACCTTACCAATGAAAATATTTTAATCATTTTTTAACATTGTTTAATTATATATTACTGCAAGTTTCTGTACTGAATTTTGAATTCCAAAAGTTTTCAGTTTTATCGTATACACCCCATTCTCTTCTTGTGTCTAGGTTGCTGAGACTCCGCAGGAATCTGCGAAGGAAGTTCAAACATATGCTCGATACAAATACCCAACCATGACCAAAACACAAGGCAATTTCAGGCTTTGTGTTGTTGAGGGAGAATTTACTGATTCTCAAATTATTGTGATGCTGGGCGAGAATGGGACAGGAAAGACAACATCTATTCATATGCTGGTATTATTTTAGTCATTTATCTTTATGATACTGTCTAATTCTTCACATATTTATTCACCTAACACTTTTGTTTTACTCAGGCTGGTTTATTGAAGCCTGACTCTGTAGAAGGTGGATCTGATGCGGAGATGTCTGAGCTTAATGTTCCATACAAGCCTCAGAAGATTAGCCCTAAGTTCCAGTCAACTGTTAGACACTTGCTGCACCAAAAAAATTGTGCTCATCCCCAGTTTGTATCAGATGTTATGAAGCCACTTCTTATCGAACAGTTAACGGACCAAGAAGTTGTGAATCTTTCTGGTGGAGAATTGCAAAGAGTTGCATTATATCTTTGTCTCGGAAAGGTATTATAACTTTCATCCTTGTGAACTTATCAAGATTATTTGTGCACCTTAATTCTAGCATCTGCCCCATTTTTTCTTTCCCCTTTGCATTCTTTGATACTTTCTTAGTTTCCTATAGGCCTGGTGATGTCAGGTAGGATGGTCTTTCCATATAATCAAAATGAGTTTAGTGCTAATACCTTAATTTTCTGGAACTGTTAGGATGTGTATTGTGCGCTTTCTGTCTACTATTTCAGACTAAATAGCAATTAACATTTCCTGGTTCATTATTGTTCAACTATAGCAACCTGCAGTCTTCTACCTTTGCCAATGCCATGGCAAGAATTTTGGAACTATTGTCTCATAACAATAACATGCATGCCTCCATTTTTATTTTCCAAACTAAATAGCATTTGAAATTTTCTGATCCATCGCGTTCCTACCGTACAGCCTGCTGACATCTATCTGACAGAGGAGCCAAGTGCAATCTTGATCTGAACAGTGAATTCATGCCATAGTAGTCAATCGCCCGCTATAGTGGCGTAGCGGAGCGTCGCGACCTCCTGCTGTTATGGGACTGGAATCGCGTCGTAGGGGAAGATCGCGGCTGGAGCGGCGCGATTCGCGGCCTGAATCGCGGAAAATCGCAGTAGATCGCGGCGCTAGAGGAAGAAGGTAAGTGGGACACGCGAAAAAAACCAATTTGCCCTCGAAATTAGGTTAATAGGAGGGTACTTTTGACATTTTACATTGGAATAAGTGAAACGCCCGTTTCGTCTTGCACTCATCTTCATGTTTCCTCTTGCGACTCATCTTCATCTACATGAAAGAGTCGACCTCGACCAGAATCCCACGGTCACCGAGCGACCTCCTTCAGCCACCGTCGGCCAGCACACTTGGTCGCGGCGCAACTTTTCACGAGCACCGTCCAGCTTCCGGAGAACCCTTTGCAGCCACAAGAGTTTTGTTTTTCTAAAGTCTCCAGATCCAGTTTCTGTTTTTCTATCTATATCTTTTCTGATTCTTATTTAGGTAGCGTTTGGCCCAGCTTTTTTTTAGCTTAAAAGTTACTTTTAAGTTAAAGCTCACAATAAGATCTTAAAAAAAAAGGCAAAAGCTGTTTGTCAATTTTCATTTTTTTTAACTTAAAAGTTACTTTTAAGTTAAAAGTTGTTTGGTGGTCGGAGGCAGTGGTGGTGGTGGTTGGAGGCGGTGGTGGTGGCCGGAGGCGGTGGTGGTGGCCGGAGGTGGTGGTGGTGGCTGGAGGCGGTGGTGGTGGCCGGAGGTGGTGGTGGTGGTCGGGGGCGGTGGTGGTGGTGGTGGCCGGAGGCGGTGGTGGTGGCAGGAGGTGGCAGTGGTGGTCAAAGGTGGCGGTGGTGGTCGGAGGCGGCGGCGGTGGTCGGAGGCGGCGGCGGTGGTCGGAGGCGGCGGCGGTGGTCGGAGGTGGCGGTGGTGGTCGGAGGTAGCGGTGGTGGTGGTCGGAGGTGGTGGTGGTGGTCGGAGGTGGCAGTGGTGGTCGGAGGTGGCAGTGGCGATGGTGGTCGGAGGTGGTGGTGGTCGGAGGCGGTGGTGGCTGGAGGCGGTGGTGGTCGAAGGTGGTGGTGGTGGCCGAAGGCGGTGGTGGCCGGGGCGGTAGGAAGTGAAAAAAGTAACTTATTAGAAAAAAGCTCCCTCAATTAACTTTTTACTTAAAAGTTACTTTTCAACATTTTGTGTGTAAAAAAAAAGTAACTTAAAAGTAACTTATTTTTTAAGATCTTATACACAATTGTGTTTGGCCCAACTTATCTTAAAAGCAACTTAAAAGTCAAAAAAAAGCTGGGCCAAACACTACCTTAGTACTTTTTTCTTTTTTCTTTGTTGCTTTTATATATTATTCATTCACCGTTTTTTATTTTTCACTCATCAGTCATTTTTTTATAAACCTCACTCATCAGACATGAATTCTGAATTTGTGATTATTTTTTTAGTATCTATACCTTACACAAGATACCCACTAGCTTAGTTTTCCGATTCTAACTGCTAGAAAAGGTTGCTATTCTTAGGGTAAGGATATGCAACTGCATGCTTATCATTAACACCGCTTTAACAAGACATTAACATTTTGGAGTCCAAAACTTCTAGTTTTACGTAACAAGTCTCGAATTAAACTCGTACCTCTCGTCGTCTCTTGGAGACTCGAATCCCTGTTTTAGACATTCATTGATGTAAGAACATTTGACTAAGAACTTAATTTTATCTTCAATTTTATGGTCATTAAACCTAATCTTGTCAAGTATGATTCAAAACCCCTAGGTCTTTGACGAACCAACATCATACAAGCTTCCATTATTTAGAACAAGATTTAAAGTTAAAACTTAGCCATATTAGCTAGGTAGGTTTGGCCCTCTCTTGATTATATAACGAGGTTTTGTTTCCAAAACTAAATGATTCATTGAGAGACTTCATCACCCATTAGACCATATTTAACATAAAAACAAGATTTCTACATAAATCACAGCATTATTTTCCTTTGAATGGCTTTGCCTATCCATAAACTCAAGGTGGAACTTTTCACCCAACCGTAATGGTTCGCAAAGAGTTTATAGTGCTTGAGCACATTCTTGAAGAAACAACATATAACATAAAAGCACAAGGTCATAGCTTCCCCATAGGCTTAACAACCCACAAGACTTGGAACTTTCCATCCAACCACAATGGTTTGAACAAGAGTCTATGGTGCAAAAAGCCTAAACATGGTAAGTTAAGAATTTAAGAACAACATCATAAAAGTCAAACCCCTTGCATAGGTTTGCCAACCCCACCATAACTCAAGATGGAATTTTCCATCCAACCACAATGGTTTAAAAAAGAGCATGTGATGCCTTGTACCCCATTTTGCAAGAAGCATTTTCTAGGTATACTTCAAAAACTCATTTTCAAGCTAGAAACATAAACTGAGAAACAAGACTCTAGATCTCCAAAACTAGGTCCATAGAACTTCCACATCTTGAACCCATTAGCCAAGATCTTAAATTTTCAAAAGCAAAGCAACCAACAACAAGACTTTTGAGAAACCAAAACCATAAAAGTGTAGAAGGATAGGGAACAACATTTCTCAAAGAGTCATAGCCAAAAGCTCTTCTTATAGAATCACTTCAAATTCAATTACACATGTAGACAAAATGTAAAGATTGAGTATTATATATATATATATATATATATATATATATATATATATATAGTCCATCTATTTATTTTGTGATAAAACGAGATGTCATTTCCGTTACGCGTATTATTTTCCGCTCGTCGAAACGAGTCTAATATTCAGTATTATAAAACGTAGTATTGCTAATGCGTATAAATTATTCTTATTTAACTACCCAAAAATTACACACAGACATGTACATGTGTCAACACAAATATAATACGTTGCATAAAATAATTACGACGTATATTAATTAAAACGTCAGACGTATTAATTAATACGTAAAATTAATTAAACGCCTTAATTATTTCACGTCTTACAGATTTTGTTGTCAGAAGCTTCATGGCTGAGATTCTTGTCGCAGCAACTCATCTCCTGCCTCATCCACTTGATTCGCTGGTGGCAAAAGCAGAAGCATTGCGCTGAGCTTCGGCACTTTGTGATTGAATCAGACTCAGACATTAATTGTTGTTAAAGCAATGAATTCAAGTAGCTGTTGATATAGTACTAGTAATCCATGATTGTAGAGCTCTGGCTAGTACCTTCCATAAAGTGGCTTTCATTTATGCAAAGAGACAAGCAAACAATGCTGCCCATATTTTTGCTTTTGTTGCTACTAATTTTCCTTCAAATATCTAGTGGGATGATCAGGCACGGATCCAGGAATTTAAGTATGTGGGGGCAAAATACACATAAATTTGTAACATAGAAAATATAACATTGTACTATTAAAAATTTAAAAGTACATCATAATTGTTCCCTACGAGTTTTCATATTTTGAAAACTCTGCACTATCTTTTCACTCTGAACACTATCAAATACATCTTTCTCTATATAAATAACTAAACAATCATTTAGTCATTCATCTCCCATACGATTTCGCTTCTGATTCTTGATGATATTCATAGCGGAGAAAGCTCTTTCAACTGTCGCAGTTGCTACAAGAAGTATCAAAGTTAACTCTAAAAGCAAATATACCAATGGATATACAATATGCTTCCTAGTCTCCACAAGCTTTATAGCAAGATCACTAATTCCCCTAGTCTTGAAAGTGCATTATCAGAGCATGCATCAATGAAGTAATTTTCAAGCTGATTATCTAGTGCCAAAAGTTCAATTGGGGAAAATTTGAAGGATAAAAATGAGCTAAATGAATCAATTTTTCCTTCACACAATCTCCTTCAATTACACAATCTCCTTCAATTACAAAATTGTCAAATACAAACACTTTTCAACCTAGCATCCACAATAGCAACATTAATCAAGTATTATTACATATATTACATTCATACAAAAGAAAAACATAGAGCCAAACAGTGCCTTGTGAATAAGGGACTCTGCATCAAACTTAATCAATTAGGCAGTAAATTAAACGAACTACTGAACTACATAAGCTGGAAGAGATAGAGGAGAAAGAGAAATTACAGAAATTAGGGTTGAAGGGATTAAGGGAATATTTTGCAGAAAAGTTAAACGTGTTAAGTGTACCCAAAAAATGTTAAACATGTTAAGTGTAGCAAAAATAAAAGTTAAACATGTTAAGTTTAGGATAATACATTTTGCACACCTCCACCTTAAAAGACAAAAAGGAGGAGAGAAGGGAGAGAATTTAGGAATATGATGTATGATGTAATAAAAAAAGATGCGAGAAATAAAGAAAAATAAATCAAAATAAGATGTGAGAGAAAAAGAGGGTGAGAAATGCATTATCCCAAACTTAACATGTTTAATTTTTATTTTTGGTACAATAACATGTTTAACTTTTTTTGGTACAGTTAACACGTTTAACTTTTCTTTTTTGTTTTAAAAAAAAACTTGAGCCCTTTTGTTATTGCTTTTGTTTAAGTTAACACGTTTAACATGTTAAAACAAGTCACCAATAATATGTTCACACCCCATTTCTCTTCTATTTTATTTTCACTTTTTTCTTTCTATTTCTCTCATTTTTTCTCATCACATCACACATCATATTCATCGATTTTCTCTCTTCTCTTCCTTTTTTCTCTTAAAGTAGAGATGAAGAGGTGTGAAAAATATATTATCATTAAGTTTAATAGTAGAGGAGGTAAAAAAAAATAGTAGTGGAGGTGTCGTGAGTACCAGGTGGAGCCCGCTGCAATTGAGTATGTTGAGCAATCAGCCAAATCAGCAATGAACGATACCAGTTTTTTTTTTAATTAAAACTTTGTTTTGGAAAGTAGAAATAATAATATACATAGAGAAATGTCGATAGTAAAAACCTCACAAAGCAATGTGAGCATAATCCCCCAGTGCTTAAAACAAAAACCTAAACCCGAGCTTGCCTCATAAATTTATACAAGGCAACACCTGCAAGTTAGATACAAAACAATTCAGTACAAGCTAAATTGCAACCTGATAACCCATAGGGTAATCAAACAACCAACAAGAAGAGACATTCGTCGGGGACCGAGATGCGACGGTGAAAATCTGCACAAACCTAACAAAAACAGAGCCCATATCGACATTGGGGGAATGCGAAACAGCATGGGACATCAACCAAAAGGGGAAAGCAACAAACCCAACCTTATTTACCGGTGCGATAGCACTGGCAACAAGGCCAAACTTCCAGAACGAGAGGGCCACCCCCACAAGACCTTCCGCATGCTCTGATTTGGCCGGACCAGCACACCAGACAACGAGATTAGAGCGAAGCCAATGCCACCACAACCCTCCATAAGTTGTTTTCTTACCCTACATGACCAGCCATACATTGAAAGTAATATTCATGTGGACAAAGAGCTGTAAGAAACCGATCAATAATGACCCCTCCAGTCTGGGGGAACAATCCCAAAGTGTAAAGCACGGTAAGGTCATTCCAGAAACTATGCATAGGACTCCCTTTCCTTCCAACTCTTGTTGTCCATGAAGATGAGATATCTGCTAGGAATTAACATCCACAACGCATACTACAACAGAAACGCAAAACCGTTCCTACACCCAACAATCCAACACCCAACAAATCTACACTCAACAACAACAAAACACAGCCAGAACTCCCTCTGTGACTTGACGTCATAGAGATTAGGTCGTTCGACCATCATTGTAGCAGACCCCAGTCGTGCAAAGCAAACGAAACGAGCACCCAACAACTAAATATCAACCCCTCAAGCAACCCCATCCAAGCAAAATGCAAACTAATCACCTACTAGGAGAGGTCACCCCACGAAATTGAGAAGCAGCACACGCTCAAACCAACACAGTAGAACCTCAACCGCTACCCAACACCAAATGCAAAGCAAAACTTGGACGCCTCAGCCACACCGCAAAAGCATGGAAGGCTAAACCACAACAACCCAAGAAAGCATCTCTGCACAACATCTGACCCTGGATATTCCGGGATTGCTACTACTACTACTAGATAAACATGACTTCGGCTGGTGTGGACTCAGACGACATGTCTTGTCAGACGATATATCTTGGCTTTGGCAGACAATCCATTGTTCCAACATCAGACCATCCTTACAGGGTCAGACGATGCGTTCTGTTGTTGATCTTCTTACGACAGATCACAGATGTTGCTGTGATTGTTTCTACACGCCTCAACCTCAAAGGATTCTAATTTCTAACAAACACCGTAAAAGAACTGAATTTAACTTATATATCATTTATCGTGGGTTAACCCATAGGAATAATTAATGAAATCAGAACACATGTGCGTCTTCCTCATCTGATTTTCCAAACACCGTTTGATATCTTGTTTTTCCTTAATTTCCGCTACAATTGTTACCGTTTACAACCAACCAATTATACCCCCTTTTTATCGCTTTAATTTTACAAGTTAAATCATTGAAATAAGAGTAAACATTACGATCCCTGGGGTTCGATAATTTTAAAACCCCGGGCGAAACTGTTCACTTGCAGTTTGGCACATCAGATTGTGCGTTATGAAACTTCATAACACGCGAAACGTGAAAGGACCCATGACTTCCGTTAGCATTTAGTTGAGTTCAACTTAAAACCAAACATCTCTGTTCGTTTGTATTCCCGTTGAAATCAACATGAATCCACATTTAAACCAATATGTCAAAATTTTATTTCTCCAATCTACATTAAACTCAACATGGTAAATTTCAACTTTTTCATTAATGTCTTAAATGAAATCACATTTATGTTTATTCTAAAGTCAAACCAAACATGCACCTTATGCCCTAGACATGAAGTTCCCCGCTCATCCCCACCCACCGTGCGTAGGGCACCACCATCGGCCTCAAAGCACCTCACGTGACTCGAGTGGAGGAACAGTACCCAGAGCCAGACACATTGGTCCTTCGTCGTGTTGTGGGGGTTGTGTCTGCACCTCACTTCCCTCCTTTTAAACCAAAGGCACCACTCATAAAACAACAATAACGTGTTCTTCAACTATAAATTATTACAACCTTTTGACTCGCCACCACAACAAGCCCTTCTCGCAGAACCACCACCAACCATGGAGGCGCTGCGATTCTCTAGCACTCACACACACCCATCGCCACCATCGCTCCTCCCCCGCAACACTTTCCACAAAATGCGGAGCAACGCGCTTCACCCCAACTCTCGCCCCAAATCTTTCATCGCCGCCACCATCTCCAAGCCTGCAGAGATAGCACCCTCACCTTCACCCTCCTTTTCTTCTTCCACCGCCGTCGGAGATCCCTTGTCTCCTCCTCGCCTCAGGGTCTCGTCCGATTCGCTTCAGTACCCGCCCGGCTACGTCGGGGCCGTCCCCGACCGGTCACGCTCCGACGGCGGCAGCGACGCCATCGTCACCGCCATGAGTTATTTGACGAATATACTCTCTTCGAAGGTTTATGATGTCGCCATTGAGTCCCCTTTGCAATTGGCGCCAAAGCTTTCCGAAAGACTTGGGGTTAACCTTTGGCTCAAGAGGGAGGATTTGCAACCCGTGAGTTCTCATCTCATTACCTTTCTTACTTCTTTCTTACATCTGGGTCGTTATCAAATTCAGATTTTGATGTGCAGCTATTGTGCTTATGATCATGACTCAATGAACATGATGATAATTAATATTAATAATAGCCAATTTTTGAAAGAAAATAATTATGGCCGTGTTCCTTGAGATATTTTCCTTGTGTGGATAGAAATTGATTGGAAGGAACTGTGTTCAGTTTGTCTTGTTTGAAGCATCTGTATTACCCTTTTCTTTTTTTGTTTAACTTTTTAAGATGGCAGACTTAATACACTTTTCTGGATTTTGTAAAATTGGACCAAATTGACTGTGAAGTTTAACGACCCTGTCGGGTTTAGTGAGAGATGAGTTGGTCACAGACCGTTTGTATATTTAGGTGGAAGGTTCAGAATTGTTTGATTGAATATATGAAGCTGTGGATTGTTGGATATTCCAGGTTTTCTCATTTAAGCTCCGTGGAGCTTATAATATGATGGCTAAACTTCCTAAGGAACTGTTGGAAAAAGGGGTTATCTGCTCATCAGCTGGAAATCATGCTCAAGGAGTTGCGTTAGCTGCCAAGAAATTGAATTGCAGTGCCGTGATTGCAATGCCCGTAACCACTCCAGAAATTAAGGTGCTTGTCAATGTGATTTATTTATTATTGCTTGCTTGTCTGTTTCTTGTTATGTATTGTCTCCAATAAGAGAATCTGGTCAATTAAGTTATGTGCTTTCATGTCTTTTAACTTTACAGTGGAAATCTGTGGAGAAGCTGGGTGCTACAGTTGTCCTTATTGGGGATTCATATGATGAGGCACAAACATATGCTAAGAAGCGTGGAAAAGAGGAGGGTCGTGCATTCATACCTCCTTTCGATCATCCTGATGTCATCATGGGTCAGGGAACTGTTGGAATGGAAGTTGTGCGCCAAATGCAGGGTCCAGTGCATGCGATCTTTGTGCCTGTGGGAGGTGGTGGTCTCATTGCCGGTATTGCTGCTTATGTGAAGAGGGTTTCTCCTCAGGTTCCACACTATTTTGTGTTAATAGTTTTTTTTTTTCATTTTTTGTCTTCATTCAGAAAATGACTATTGACATCTCTTACAATTTTCACAGGTGAAGATCATTGGTGTTGAGCCCACTGATGCAAATGCAATGGCATTGTCACTGCATCATGGTCAGAGAGTGATTTTGGACCAGGTTGGAGGGTTTGCAGATGGTGTGGCTGTTAAAGAGGTTGGTGAAGAAACTTTTCGCCTATGCAAGGAGTTGATAGATGGTGTTGTTCTTGTAAACCGTGATTCAATTTGTGCATCAATAAAGGTAAGATGCCCTTTTGCTTTTGAAAGATTTTATTCGGAATCCCTGATGGATATCAAATTATGAGTTTGAGTTGAACCTAGTGTCTTCTGTGCAAATGTTCTATAATTGAGAAAGTTCATTGTATCTTATCTTGTCAAATGGACATAATTCTATATTTTGTACTCTTGAGTAGTGTAGAGATTCTTGCTTAGGCTAATTGTTCTGACGCTGGATTGAATCTTCATTGTTATCTATATGTTATTGACAGTTGATAGCTGGTCCGAAGTTTAAGAGCGAAGTAATTGAATTAATTAATAGTTGATATTTGCTCAGTGACTGATAAACTTGTCAGCCTGCAATAATGTCAAATTTCAATTCGGTTGTTGGAGGAGTATCTTGCATATAATAGTAGACCTAGACTAACTTGTCAGATTATTTCTAGTTTTGTTTTTCTATATATTCAGTAAGGTTTTTGTTCTCACTGTATCTTGCTCTTATTTGAAGTTTAATTAGATCCGAATATATCACCACATGGTAATATAGGGATGCATGTGTTATAATTAGATAAAATGAGCTGTTCATTTCACTTTACTTTTATATGCTGTTTGCTTTGTTTTAGACATTCTCTCTGTATCATAGTGCACAGGCACTGAATTGTTATTGGTTAAGATGTAGCTCTTTTGTTTGTACAATGAGAATTAGGACTTAATTTGCTGCATAGACTTTTGAATATCTTATACATTGAATGGAAAGCATGGAAGAATCTGTATGCCGTGAACTGTTAGGTTGTGATAATAGTAAAACTTGTTGCAGGACATGTTTGAGGAAAAAAGGAGCATATTAGAACCAGCAGGTGCTCTTGCTCTCGCCGGAGCTGAGGCATACTGCAAGTATTATGGGCTGAAGGGGGGAAATGTTGTAGCAATAACTTCCGGGGCAAACATGAATTTTGATAAACTTAGGGTGGTAACTGAACTTGCTAATGTTGGTCGTAAACAAGAGGCTGTTCTGGCAACTGAATTGCCAGAGGAGCCTGGCAGTTTCAAACAGTTTTGTGAATTGGTATGTCTATTCTACTTTAGCTTCCCTCTTAAAGCAGAGTTCTTCATGGCTGATTTGATTTTCTTCTGGCCTTGCAGGTGGGGCAGGTCAATATCACGGAATTCAAATACAGATATAATTCCAGTAAGAAGGCTGTTGTCCTTTATAGGTAAGATTGTGGCAATAAATGCCTTATCTTTTTTTAATAATTTTAAAAAAGTCAATGTATTCCCAGAATATCAACAACTCTGGCACAATTTATTTGTTTTCAATGATTTGTTTTATCTGTGGTAAATATCTGCTAGACAACAAGTGCTATGCCAAGGGCCTATAATAATTTATTTTCTTTTTTGTATTTGTGTTCAGTGTTGGTGTTCACACAGTCTCAGAACTAAAAGCAATGACGGAGAAAATGGAGTCTTCTCAGCTTAAAACTCATGATCTCACAGAAAATGACTTGGTGAAAGATCACTTACGTTACCTGGTATGTTTGGGAATGAAGTCCCTTCATAGCGAAGTTTATTGAATCCTTTTCCCTTCTGTCATCACTTTCCTAGCTACCGACTTTATAATACAGTACTAGGTACCCTATCTATTATCTAAACCATTTGTTTCTATTCACCTAGTCACTTCTGTTGAGAATTAATGTTGGGTTTATTGCACTTTTTTTTTTATGATTCCAGTCCAAATTAGCTAAGATATTGAACAACAGTAAGAAACATAACAATATAACATGACTAAGAGCTGCTCTATTTGATTTGGTAGTCTTATTTGATTTTGTTCAATTTGTTTTGAACACATTTCAGATGGGAGGCCGATCAAATGTTCAGAACGAGGTTCTTTGTCGTTTCACCTTCCCAGAAAGACCCGGTGCATTGATGAAATTCTTGGACTCCTTCAGTCCGCGTTGGAACATCAGTTTATTCCATTATCGTGGAGAGGTGTGTGAATTTCGGACTTTCAATTCCTTTTGTCAAACAACACAGTGACAGCATGGGGATGATGTTTACACATTTGCTTTCATTTTCGTTTATCTTTGTTCTTTCTGATCAACAGGGTGAAACCAGAGCAAATATCTTGGTTGGAATACAGGTTCCCAGAAGTGAGATGGATGAATTCCATGAGCGTGCTAATAGGCTTGGGTATGAATATAAAGTGGTGAATGATGATGATGACTTCCAGCTTCTAATGCATTGATTGATGTTGTAGGCACTTGCCATTAATTGTTGTGTTGTGTATTTTAGTGGAGTATAGATTATCATATGTATTTCAATAGTGGAGATCAAAGACAAGGAGGGGGGTGAAGCAGGAAATGTTTTGGCCTCCACACATGAGATAAATATTTATTAGAGGAACTAGTGCTTTTTACTTAGTGCGGCACTAAGTAGTACATGTTTTTTATGATTATTCGAAATAATTGATATCGTCTAGAAGCTTTTTAATAATTTGTTTTTTTAAACTTAAAGCTACTTTTGAGCTAAAAGTTGTTTGGTAAAATATATTTAAAAATAGTTTCATTTTATTAAAAATAATTAGTTTCTTGTTAACTTTACTGATATATTTATGAAAATTCAAAATTAAATAAAAAGTATTATGTAAAGCAGAACACTATTCAATACTTTAATTTCTCACTTTTGTTCTATGTCATTCAGTATTTTCTATACGAGAATTTAGTATCATTTTACACGTGATCTCATTGAGCATTAAAAAGACATCTAAACATCACTGATAGAATAATATTGGGAATGTATCATTACTCTTACTGATATACTTCATCACTTTTTATGGTAGAACTCTCATAATATTAATGAAAGTGAAAAGATGTGGGCCTGGCCCAATACACTACCCAACTTTCTTGCAAGGCCAAACAAATACATCAATAAAACTGGCCTGCTTGTTGAAGCAAGAGTAAGACAAAATTCACCACTTTATATCTTCAACATTCAAAATTACATATCCTGCAATGACCCAAAAAAAAAAATTACATATCATGCATAAATGTACGGTGAATGTGATATATGATTTATGTGACAAAAAGAGAGAGATAGAGAGAAAAGTGAAAGGTGTTTAAGAGTGTTAGCACTATTTTTGATGTACAACATGAGTGACTTGACCCTTGTGTTGATGTTGCTTTTTCCTGGTTCTTTTCTAACATACTTGGTGGCTGGTAGCTTAGCCAAACAACTTAAGGCTCTTCCATCTCCCCGTAGACTATGAAAGTAAGCAGAACGAAAACTATTACCCTCTTCAACCTCTATTACAGAACAAAGTGATTGGGCAATACTTTAGCTAAATATCAACTAAATCATACGCGAATGATAATTCAAAATTAAGGTAATATTCATTATTACCGGATAATATCTTTTATATAATAATATTGTATTCACACTTGATTCTCCTAAGATTTGTTACAACTTTATGTATGTATACAGATTATGAGGACACATTTTAGGTACACACTATTATCTGCTTAACAATAATCCTTATTTATCCTCAGCTTTACTGCTTTGAGTGTTAGAGTACTTTATAGGTACACATGTGCTCAACAATAACCCTTATTTATCCCCAACTTTGATTGTGGAATACGATAATAAGAATACCCTTCGACGGAGGAGTTTTCCAACAGAGCAGTCTTACCACCTTGCCTATATCCAAGGATGGACCCAAGTTAGCCCCAAAAGGGGCCTTTGCCCCTCCTAGGAATGAAAAATGGTTCATATATTTACTATAATGCAATTCTCTGCCGCCCTAACAAAAGGAAAACCATTGTCACAAAAGAAAAAAAAACTTATCTCTACCTTTAGTTTCATTTCTTGGTTTCGTCTATGCCTATGTCTTATACTCATGTTTGGTATTCCCTTACCCAAACATTGTTATCTGTGAGGTAAAACATATTCTCATCCAACTCTCCCATGGAAAATACAAGAAGGAAGCGAAGGAACCATGCCCCCTCCCCAGGAGGGCAACCTATCACTATCTGTGAAAGTCACTTCGACCCAAGCGATACCTGCTTGATGGACGACAGGCAACAAATCCCTTGTCATTACTGGCTACGCAACCAAGGAAAGAAGGATTAGAAGACCAAATATCCTTCGAGGTTGAGATACTGGTTACTGCTGGTAGATTTGCCGGTGGAGGTCATTTGGAGACAGCTCGAAGGAAGTGCCTCAGGGAGGTGATGCAAATGTCTTCATTTCCACTGATTTGACCAAGGGATCAAGATCCCTCTAACACGGTTATCGTGTTAAACGACAACGATTTGGGCGCATCAAGCTTGATCATGATGACCCCATCATGGTCGAGGCAAGAATCGCCAACTCAATCGTGACCAGAGTGCTTTCCAAAGATGGGGTTGAGTAATATGGATCCAACACCTTTTTTCTATGATTTTATCAGATTCATTCAGAGAGTTTATATTACCCCTCTTTTCTATGAAGGTTGACCCTCGAGGATTTGTTCAACTCTAAAACAATTCGCTGCAAGTTCCTGGTAACAAATTGCCTGATCTCATCCAGCACAATATTAGGCCAACCTTCACTAAACATTTTTGGTGCCTGCATATCAACAAAGAGGCTCATGCTGTAGTTCCAAGGTGTTAATAGCGAGATCATCTTCATTCAAGAAGACCAGAGGCATCCCAAACTAGCTACCGGATGAGCCTCCAAACAGTGTAAGGATATCGTCAAAGGATAAGGAAAAGTGAGAAAAACTTTGGCCTTATTAAACATATATCCACAGTTAGTGGAAATTTTATCATTTCACCCTTTTGACCAAATAATTTTAAGGGTTAATGGTTTATTAGGTCCCTGTAGTTGCACCAAGATTTGTCTTTGGTCCATGGCCGGAAAAAAGTTTGCAATAGGTCCCTGTAGTTGCACCCAGTTTGCTATAGGTCCCTGCCGGAGACTGGAGCTCCGGCGAGTGCATATGTGGCAGGCTGACTGGATTAATGAAGATGACGTGGAATTTATTTAATTTGCAACAAGTCCCTGTAGTTGCACCAAGTTTGCTATAAGTCCCTCTCCCCCAATTTTAGTCTTCTTCTTCCTCTTCTTACACTGTTTTTGAAAAGTTTCAGCCCAAAATTACCATTCATATTCAGACTTGTCGTTCTCTGAATTCAAGAACTCTTCAAGAGCATGGCTTCATTTATTAGAACATGATAACAAGAGCCACTGAAAACATCAAAAGGGAAAGAAAAAAATACCCAAATTGGACAAATCAAGTTCCTCGTTGTTTTGAAGAAGAAGGTTTTTTTTTTCTCACTTTCTTTCTCCCTCCTCCTCATCTCGAGAAACAGAGTAAGTTCCTCATCTCTCTCCTTCATCACCATCGTCTATCTGGCAGCCCCTAATGAAGAAAATCAAAACAACAAAAAAAACACACTTTGATAATCCCTTTAAGCAAAAACGAAGCACCAATCACTAAAGTCTCAGGAAACCCAAAATTGAAATTTTCAACCCAAAATTACCCTGTTTTTGAAAAGTTTGTGGGGTGTTTGTGCTTGTCAAGGAAACTCTTCAATCATCAAACATTCCATTTTCAAACATATGAATACCAACCAGACAAAGTGTGGTTTTTTTTGTTGTTGTTTTGATTTTCTTCATTAGAGGCTGCCAGATAGAAGATGGTGATGAAGGAGAGAGATGAGGAACTTACTCTGTTTCTCGAGATGAGGAGGAGGGAGAAAGAAAATAAGAAAAAAAACCTTCTTCTTCAAAACAACGAGGAACTTGATTTGTCCAATTTGAGTATTTTTTTCTTTCCATTTTGATGTTTTCAGTGGCTCTTGTTATTATGTTCTAATAAATGAAGCCATGCTGTGTTTGTGTCTTATTTTACTGCAGAATCCAATCGTGGAAGCTTTATGATTTCCAAAACCATGATTTTAGTGCCACCAAGGAAGACTGAGGTTGAAGAGTTCTTGAATTCAGAGAACAACAAGTCTGAATATGAATGGTAATTTTGGGCTGAAACTTTTCAAAAACAGGGTAAGAAGAGGAAGAAGAAGACTAAAATTGGGGGAGAGGGACTTATAGCAAACTTGGTGCAACTACAGGGACTTGTTGCAAATTAAATAAATTCCACGTCATCTTCATTAATCCAGTCAGCCTGCCACATATGCACCCGCCGGAGCTCCGGTCTCCGGCAGGGACTTATAGCAAACTTGGTGCAACTACAGGGACCTATTGCAAACTTTTTTCCGGCCAGGGACCAAAGACAAATCTTGGTGCAACTACAGGGACCTAGTAAACCATTAACCCTAATTTTAATTTCGACACTAGCATTTTACTATACCTCGTAGTCTATATATGTCAATTTTTAATCTATAAAGTTATTAATATTATTAGTTTCAAAAAAATATTAATATTATTAAAATAATATTTTTTGTTATATAAAGTTAATATTATAATATATATAAATTTAAAAATTATTTTTACAATTATAATGATTAAATTTCATTATGATAGTACATATTTTATCTTTTAAAGTATTAATTTACAGCTCAAAAAAATATTATTTTACAATAATCTGAAAAAATTACTATAAAATTTATAAGTTGTTATTATAATAAAAAATTATTTTTAATTCATTATTATTATTATTAGAAACAGAATAAGTCATTCTATAAACAATTTAAAAGGGATGGAAAAGGGATGTACTTACCGTGCTGTGACAGTTTTTCTTCGCACTGCTGGAAGAATAAACAAAAATTGTGAGGCCCACATGCATTTTATGAGCTTATTTCATCTATCTGTGATCCAAACACATGAAAATGTTAAGATTTGCTTAGACATTAGATGCATGACACAATGGACAGTGCATGGTCCTTGATTCTTTACTTCACCTTTCAGAACGACACGTTGGAAATAGAATAAGAATAGGTTGCAAAACTTAGCACGCCAACAGACAAGAAATGGCGGCAAAGGGTAAAAACGGAATCCCAAAACTTGCATGGAAATGCAGCGTGTCAGGACGCTGGGCGCCAGATTGCTGCAATGTCACTCTTTTTTCCTTCTCCTTTTTTTTTTTTTAATTTGTAACACTCGAAAATCATATAATATTAAAAAATAAAAAATAAGATCATAAAATATAAGTCGATATCTACCGTGTAGCATACATAGTATCTCTAATTGTGAGTCCTAACTTTAGAGTGTGAGGTACTCACACGATACACTCTCCCTCACATGCAGTCACATCATTCTTTCTAAAAAAATCTCATTGTCTTCCTCTTCTCTATTAGATGATATAATTCATTTTCCGTTACTTCGATCATTATTTGACATACTCATTCTTTTCATTCTAGCATTAATCAATACATAATTAATAATATTTTTCTCTCTCTCATTCTTTTTCAAAAATTTCTCTCATTAAACTTGAGATAAATTACTATTTTAAATTCATAATTAACCTAGCTACAATTTTTATTTGAAACAATTAACGTAAAATGGATTTGAATAAACAAATTTAAATGGAATTTCTTGAATTTATTTATCTTTATAAGTGTTTATGTTACTATTATAAAATATTGATAGTAAAATGAAACACGTTCAATTTTTTTTTACAATTTACATGACTAAAATTTTTGTATCATTTATATAAAAAGATATAAATTAAGAAATTAATAAATTTATGAACAATTGTACTGTTTAATACAAAAAATACTTAAAAATGTAAAATAATTATTAGTAAAGTTTTAAGTTTAGTCAATAAATTATTATAAACGTATAAGTACGAAATTTTCAGCAACTTTTTGTATTTTATAGTTAATAAATATAAAATTTATAAAAATAATTTGTGAAATTAACTGTAATAATTTAAATTAATTAGACTGGAATTATTGAATAAGAAAGTAAGCAAATTAAATTATTACACAAGTAAAAAAAATTAATAAAAAATATTTTTAAAATATTTCTTATATTTGAAAATATATTATACGTTTAAACGTTTTATCACAAAATTTTAGTCTAGCGACATTTTAGTCTAATTAATAAATATATGTTGATCGAAGATTTTAAAGAAAAAATGTAGCTTTTAAATGAAAATAGAATAAACACATGGAATTTTGTAAAATAATTTTGATATCTTACCAATTAATCCTATATTTAATTTCATATACTCTCTTATTGTGGTCAACCCCCTACCGCTTCGTGCGCTGACCGTGGGGCGAAGGATTAGTCTCACGGCGACCGGCTGTGGGGATACCTTAGTCAACACCAAAAAAAATATATACTCTCTTATTGTTGACATTTTTTTTCTAGTATCTTACCTATGTTTCTCTATACATCTTTTGTCTTTCATTAGCTTGAAAGTATTTATTATTCTAGTATAAGACTTAATTATCATAGTTTTTTATATTTTATTTTATAAGTACTCATTGTGTACGCTTCTTTACAATATTTAATTTTTTTTTAATTATTTTTAGACAATATCATTTTATAATGTAACAAAATATAACAACACTTAACATTGTGATTTTTTTCTTGCGAAAAATATATTTACCACAAGTAAAAATGAAGTTAAGCTTATCTAAAAAACTAGAACTATAATTACTGTGATTTTTAAATATTATTTTAATATAAATAATATTTAATAAAATATAATTTATTAAACTTCTAAAATTACAGGGTACTTAAAAGTTTACCTAAAACTACAGACTATAAATTATAAATTATAAGTATAATTCGTATACATTAGTAGCAATTTTAATGGACATCATCAATAGAATTTACCGTAAATTTATTAGTTATTAACTTTTTAATATTTAAATTGATTGAGTTAACATATAAACTAATATAAGCTATAATTTAGATTTAATTAATACATATAATTAAATTTTTAATTTTCAAAAAATATTTTAACCATCATCAAGTAATAATAATAATAATAATAATAATAATAATAATAATAATAATAATAATAATAATAATAATAAAATCCAGATATTTCAAAGCACATGTATGTAGTGATCCAAAATAAGTTCTTATTCACACTCCCATTACATCTCCACAAAAGAGATAAATGAAGAATGAAAGAGATATTATACATGATGTGATAGACAAATATGAAAAAGATATAATGAGAAAATGAGTGAAAATAAGATTAAAGAAAGAGTTAATTAAGTGTGTATGAATAAAAACCGAGTGATTTGTCATCTCAATATCTCCTCTAACGGAATCGATTACACGTTCGTATTTTGTAATATTGTTTACGTCTATTAGAATATAAGATAAATAATTCGTGTAACATTTACTCAACAACTTAAGTTTTAGGGATAATTGGTTCATGATATGGTATCAAAGCCTAAAGGAAAATTTCAACATATGATATGTGAGCCTACGCATTGTCCACGCTTCAAACTCAAGTGGACTCTAGCGTGATGGGGCATATTAAAATATAATATAAACTACTTATGTGACATTTACCGAATTATTTAGGAACCACGATGTGTGATGTAGTGGTTAACTATCTTTGTTCCTTAACCATGAGGTCTAGAGTTCAATCCTCACCATAGTAACAAAATGTATATCATGACCAGCCAGGTATAAAAAAATAAAACATAATTGTGATGATTTGAAACCACCCTAAATTTGCGTATATTTTCATATGTAGAAATTTTGTGCGTTTTAAGTTATTTTAAACTTTCAGGTCTCATAAGGGTTAAAAATCGTCACAAACTTTGGGTGTCATCAAAACTTGAATGCAAACTAATTATAAAGAGCTAGCATTTATTAGAGTTTATTTATAGTAATTTTTCTAACCGATAATCTCTAATAAATCTTATCCAAACAAGCTCGATATAACTTCAGGTGTGAGTGGAAATGATGTGGAAGTTCATCTCTACCCAATTATAAGTCATATTTTTTGGTTTGAATCCTCTAAAGTGAGAGAGACACTTTAGAAAGTAAAGTCAATCATCACAACAATCAATAATGATTACCTACTTTAAGAAATTAATAAAGCAACTCAATAAATGACTGTGATAACTTATTTTATCTGATAAAGTGAGTCTTTCACTTTAGAGGAGGTGGACCCCATATTTTTATATATTCTCACTTTCACATCTCTTTTTTAGAGTCATTAAGTGGCTCTCTGTGTTTTCTATTATGACTATGTTTAGCACGCCTAGCTGAAAGCTGAAAACTTATAAACTAGTTGAAAGCTGAAAAACTACATGATTGAAAAAGAAATGTTTAGTAAAACTAGTTGCAGAGCAAGCTGAAGTTGTAAAATGATATCAAAAGGCATGCTGGTATAATTCTTTTTATATTTAGCGTTAATTTATTTACAAAACTATACCTATATAATATTAATACTAAATCTATCATATTAATTTTTAAATATTTTAATTTAGTTTCAATTATTTATCATCTTCTTTTTCTTCCTCAGAAAATAAATTATTCATCATCTTAAAAGAATAATATGAATTGTTAATTTACTTTTTAATTTTCATATTTTTATTAAATTTAAATAGAAAAGAAATAACTTTATATTTTAATTTTATAAAATATGCTTATTTTTGTCTACATTAACAAAATATATTTTTAGAATTTTATATTAATAAATTGAATAGTAAAATATTATACTCTAGGTTTGATGTTGTTATAAATATAAAAAGAGTAATGATGGAACTTAATAAAATGATAAAGATAAAAAATGGAATAAATTCAATAAGCTTTAAGCTAGGAATTACCTCAGATAGCTTATTGAAAAAAATTAAACTGCTAAAATAAACTTATTTACCAAACACTTATCGAGAATTTTTAAACTAATAAAATAAACTCTAATCTTACTAAAATTACATTTCAAACATAGCCTACATGTGGCATTCTTCAATTTGTATGTCTTCTTTATTTTCTTTATATTTCTGTCGCTGTAGTTCTTTTCCACCTCAAGAGAGGTTTAGTTGAAGTTATATAACTTCTCATCTTTTCTATTTGACAAGTCTGTTAATCAAATGAGAACAGTCTGACCTTGCACGCCTCTCTTCTTTGTTTTGGATCCTATATATGTTTATTCATCTAATCTAACTCCACTTTTGCAATAACAAAAGACAAAACGGGCACCAACCACACGCACGAATTCCACGACCATCTAATGTAACAGCAACAGCAGCATAAAAGACAAGCCAGCCAGCACTATCATGAATGAAAGACAGTGTTGCATGTTGTTGTCCAAATAATCCTGAAAGTAGTGTGCTTGAGTTTGAGTTTTTGTGCATTGCGGGGTTCAAAAGTACGTATCTTCATCCTCGAAGCTCCATGGTGCCTCTAATCGTGGTTGCAGGGCTTGTTTTGTGTACTGGGTCCGAGCTTTGACAACTGGGTGTAAGAGGGACAGAATTCCTGTTCCCATGATAAATTTTTACTTCTCTTCTCGTTAAAAGGAAAAATTAGTTCAAACAAAATTTATAAAAAGCTATTTGTAAAATAAGTAGTTTATTTTTATTGAAGAAAAAAATAATAAAAAGCTTTTCAAGAAAAAGATATTAGCTAGGAAGAGCTTTTTTAGAAACAAATAGCTTATTTTCTTATGAGGAAAATTGTGTCGTGCTCTTATTTAAGTGGCATCTCTACCATCACCTTGATCACTGTCGTCAGCATCACAACCACTGCAAGCACCACCCCACCCACTGTCATCATCACCACTGCCGCCTTCATTGTCAGTACTTCCACGCGTAACCAAATAAATGCACTTTTGTTTAGCATTGACTTAGTAGCATTTTAGTGTCGGTGTTGGCAGATGCTGAAACCTCCGACCAACGTAGCGTCCACCCACAGATAAATAGCAGCGACTATGTACCGAGGCTACATTAATCGGCCCCCTTAGCGTCGGATATGACTCACTCTAATTTCATGTGTACGACCTATTTCATGAGATGGAAAGCTAGCATCGGTCTAGCCGACGCTAATAGCCATATATTTCTCCACATAGCCTTAATTATAAGCCACTTTCTTCCATGTTTTCCCAAACACTATTTTCACTCTTTAACATTCCTCTGCCTCTCTCCCTGGCCCGCTGCCCTCCCCTTGTCCGCCACCCTTTTCCCTGCTCCACCGCTCCTCCCCCTCACCGCCCTCTGTTGCCCTCACCCTTCTCTGGAACCCTTCCCATCACCTTCCTCCGCCCTGCACCTCTGTTGTCGCCCCCTCACCTTCATCTGATGTGTCCTTCCCCCCGACCACCTCACTGCCCTTCCCCCTCACCTCCTCTGACGCTATGTGAAACTTGTAGACCTCATTGGTGATCTTATGGGAGGAAGAAAATAAAAAATAATATTTGGACTTGTAGAGACCATCTATGTAGCAGCATTCGTTTTTCTCATTCACGGGCTTGTATTCAATCTAATAAATATGATTATTGATTTTTAGTCAATGTGTGTGGGTTAGCTTGGATTAGTTAGTGTTGTGTGCCTAGGAGGGCATCACACTAAAAATCATCAATAATGTTAATTACAGGTGGAATAATGACGGCTAGAAATTCATTGATATGAGCTCTTCAGAAATAATTACTTACAATTATATGTGAAGTCGCCATTAAATTTCTAACGATTTTGATCGTTGGTAATTTTTTAACAGTCAAGGAAATCATTCAACTTTCGACAATCAAGGGCGCTGGTAATTTCATTAGATTGAATGAAAAAACACCCTTTACTAAGGATTAAAGTGTTACGTCTATGAAAATAACTTCAAATCTTAATTTTTTACACCATTTGTGATAATATTGTGATCCTCATTCACCTAAGTTCCATATTCCTATCTATGTTCCCAATGCACCACAAAACAATTGATGTCCATCCATAAGATATTTGTTAAATGATAAAAATTACTTAATATGTTATAAATTGAATTTTGAATTGGCTTCCAACATAACATTTATACAACCTTAAAGTCATTTGATTGTTGTTTGATGAAGATCTCTAAACTCGTAGATATCACACGGGTGTAGTACCTCTAACACATTGCTATATATTTTGGACTGAGTCAGGATATTCAATGTTGTTAGTTTGAATATCTTTATCCATGCCATACTGCATAGCTACATGATATAGGAGATGCTACTACACACAATATCTTCCAACTCAAACAATAAATAAATGACTAGTTGATATAAATGATAAGTTTGAAAGTCTTTAAAAATTCAATTTGAAACCTATTAAGTAATTTTTACCATTAAATGAATATCTCATCAATGAAAAGGCAATTTAAATTTATGATCTTTTAGGGACATAGATGGTGATATGGAACTTAGACGAGTGATGATCGCAATATTATTGTAAATGACGTAATAAATTAAAAATTAAAATTCTTCCCACCGGTATAAGATATCATCCATAGTAAAAGAATCACTTTCATTCAACGCAAAATATGTAATACATACATAATACATACAAGACATAAATTTACAATATTTTTAACTTAATTAACTAAAGCAAATTGAATGATTAGATCACGGTAACGTGTGCAGAATAGAAAAGCAAAGTTTGTAAGAATGGACAGATTGCTTACACAGAGATGTTCTCACGATTGATATTTGAATTTATTCTTTTAAAACGATATAGGAGAGAAACCGTAGTGGTACAATTTACAGGATCAAGTGAGGAGATTAATTGTTAATAAAAATTCATATTTCAAAAAAAATATTTAATTTGGTATTAATTAGTTATGATTCGTTTCTTATTTTAAAATTTGGTTAAATATTTGGTATTAATTAGTTAGGGTTCGTTCCTTATTTAACATTTGTAATCAATATCAATTTTTGTTCCTATTAAAATTTGGTATTAATTAGTTATGATTCGTTCCTTATTTAACATTTGTAATAAATTTTATAAATATTAATTATTTAAAAAATATTTTTTTTAAGAATCTTAAGATTTGGTTAAAAATTTGATATCAATTAGACTAATTGTTAATAAAAATTCATATTTCAAAAAATATATTTAATTTGATATTAATTTGTTATGATTCGTTCCTTATTTTAAAATTTGGTTAAATATTTGGTATTAATTAGTTAGAAAAAAATATTTAATTTGGTATTAATTAGTTATGATTCGTTCCTTATTTAACATTTGTAATAAATTTTATAAATATTAATTATTTAAAAAATATTTTTCGTAAGAATCTTAAGATTTGGTTAAAAATTTGATATTAATTAGACTAATTGCTAATAAAAATTCATATTTCAAAAAATATATTTAATTTAGTATTAATTTGTTATGAATCGTTCCTTATTTTAAAATTTGGTATTAATTAGTTAGGGTTCATTCTTTATTTAACATGTGTAATAAATTTTATAAATATTAATTATTTTAAATTTTTTTTTTTTTAAATCTTAAGATTTGGTTAAAAGTTTGATATTAATTAGTTATGATTCGTTCCTTATTTCATATTTAGGGTAGGATCTTAGTGGGTAGGTCATGATGAAGATAATTAGGATTTATATCTTATTTTAGTAGATATGTGGATATAAACCTTCTTTTATATAATATATAATATATAATATAATATATATATAATATAATATAATATATATATAGATAGATAAGATGTCTCTATGTCTACTACTAATTATTTTTCAGATAAAGAAAAGTAAATAAAAATGAGATGGAAGAGAAAATAATTATTTTTATTATACAAGCCCCCTGTTTGTGAAATAAGAACACCAGCCTCGGTGCCGTGCCTCACCGAGCACGCCTCTGTTCTTTGTTTTGGATCCATTCCAATTCCAATGTGCACTCCTCTCACTCCACTTCTGTAAACGAAAAAACGACAAAAACAAAACAACCACCGCATGCATGATTTCCGCGACCATCCAGCACTGCAAATACATTGAATGGAGTGAGGAGCTGATTTGTTAAACACTGTTGCATGTCCGAATCCTGAAAAGCTTTGGGCTTAATTACCACAATGGGTACTGGTAAATGGAACTTTTCAAATGCATCTTCATCCTTGAAGCTCTTAGTGTCCATGGTGCCTCTAATCTTGGTTGCAGGGCTTGTTTTTGTTCTGGGTTCTAGCTTTTGCAACTGGGATTTCAGTGTGAAAACTCCTCTGTTTTGGAGCTCTGTTAGTGTTGCCCCTTCTTCTTCTTCTTTTGATCAGAAACAGAGATCAGAAGGGGTTTTGGATTTGAGGTCTGAAGCGGTGGTGGAAGTGAATGCTCACAGTAAAGAGAAGAAAGCTATGATTGATGCCTCTTCACCCAAAATTCCTGTTCTGGCCATGCAAACACTTCAACAATCTGTAAGTGCTCAATTTTTTAATTTTCTCTGCTTTGGTGAATTTTATTTTAATTCTGATAATTTTGAGGTTTAATTTTCTTTTTTAGTCAGCTACTGGGTTGGAATAGTAGGAAGTTTTCCTTAGAAAATTGATAAAATATCAGGTTACTTTATTATATTCAAGAAGAAGAAAAAATGTAATCAACTATTGCCATTCATTTTCGTATGATTGATGATGACCAGAGCTAAATTCTTTAACCGCTACCATGAAAAAAAATGAGAGAGAAATGGGGGCAATTTCAATTTTTTTTATTTTTTTTTTACAATCCCCTGCTTTCACAGGCTTTTTTTTAATATAAAAAATAAAAATCCTGATTTTCCTCTTATTTCTGACGTCAGGCATTCTTTGTGTTTCATTTTGGCAGCATTTGCAATGCATTTTTTAATTATTTTCCGCTTTAATTATAGTTGTTTTTTTTTCTTTTACCTTTGTTTCTGTCTTCTGATATGGTGCTACGGTTTCTTTCTTTGCAACAAAAATCAAATGGGTTTTTACTTTTTAGTCTTGTTCTATTTGCTATGTAGTCAATCTGTTATTTATAGAAAATAATTATAATAGGAAATAAAATATACTTAAGAATAAGAGAATATCTTATAGGATATTATAGTCTAGAATTATAAAGAAATCTAATTATTCTAATTATTTAAAGAGATCAATTTTACGTTGGCAAGCATTCCTTGTGTTTCTTTTTGGCAGCATTTGCAATGCATTTTTTAATTATTTTCAGCTTTAATTATAGTTGTTTTTTTTTAAAAAATCCCTTTGTTTCTGGTACTGTACTATTGTTTATATTTGTTACTTATTTGCTAGTTTGTGTTGGGCGTCGGATTTCTCACACCATGAGCAAGATTTTACATCCTTCAATTTTTACATTTCGGGATTTAAATCCTATAAATTTTGCTTCCGAGATTTCAAATCCCAGAATAGGAAGGGAGTGCAGAAATGGGTTTTTGGGTGTTAATTCTAACACCCTTTGTGTTTGCCGTGGGAACCGGCAGTTTTTGCTTTTTCTTAACATGGATGTAGCGCTTTGTAATAATGTAGAGATTTGAGGCATAATTTTGTGGATTATTCTTTGCTTGCCCCTATTCCCTTCTGTAAATTTGGAAAGAGCACAAAGGAAGTAGGGCACCCTACTCTTGTGGAGACGTTTCCCTTTGGTTTTTTGGGTCAAGACTCAAGATGCTAAACGTTTCCTTTTAATTTACTTATCTTTCCTTTTTTTTTTTTGGGGGTCAATATCAGAACTCTGCCTCTGGACTTGTACTCTTTTGGTGCCATATTTGAGGGTTAAGTTTGCAATATATTCCTGAAGTCTCCATGCCTCGTACATTATGGAAATACTTGGTAGACAAGTTAGAACTTGATACAATAGAATATGTCAATTCTTACTTATATTTGATGTATATTAAAAATAGAACATACCAGTATATAACATAGGGAAAATGTTACATTTAAATTTTACATAAAAAGATGGAAATATAGAGAGCAGAATAAATTATTCTATTTTATCTGCCCACCTAATGAATGTTACCTAGGAGTTTTTTTTTTTTTTGGTTTTTGTTTAAATAAAGATTATGGCAATTGATACTTTTTAGTTACTTCTCCATTGAGCAGAATCTTAAATATCAGATTCATAATTATATTTTTTGAAATGCATGCTAACTTTCGTTTGCAATAGTGCTAATGAATATCTAAACATATCTCATTCCAACCCACGTAGACTTGCAATTAAACAAATAACAAATGACCTCCTTTAAACCTGCATAGTCTAGGAGTTATGCAACCTTTACTAATAATCAATTTTTAAAAAACTTAACTGACCATTGAATTGGTGAAGGTATTGATTCACAGTTCAAAAGTTCAACCGTGGATTGAACGGGTAATAATTAAATATATATTTTAATAATGTATAATATATTGAATAATCAACCGTGGATAGGAAATTCTACTTTTCTTCTATCCAACTAATCAACATTTATAGAAAATCCACTCCTCAATTCTTCTCTGTATTTTTTCTACTAATTCACTCTCATCCAAACAAAGCCTCATGTAGCCAACTTAAGGGAAAGACTAGTAATGTCATGTTTCAAGGTAGCACTTTACATGGACCTCATGACATATTTTTAAAGCACTGATATGTCCAGCCATGTGCTTTTCTAGGAATGATTTGGAGGTTTTTTCATAATTTGATTACTGTATTGTTTAAATTGAAATCTTAACATTTCATAGTTTGACTAAAGTTGATGGCTCATCTTTTTTTAGCAGAATGAAACTCTCAATGTCTCCATACCTTGGCCCAAAACAGCTCCTGGGAATGGATCTTATGCACCTCCTCTAAGAAAGAAGCAGCAAAGAAAGTTCAGCATTTTAGATAGAACGGAAGCCGGTCTACTCCGAGCTCGAGCTGCTATTAGAGAAGCCAGGGATAGTCATGAAATACAAGATCCAGATTATATTCCAGTAGGTCCAATGTATTGGAATGCTAAAGCATTTCACAGGTACTTAATGCACTTTTTATCTTTTAACTGTCATCCTTTTACATATCTAGTATCAAATTAATGGACAAATACAAATATGCAGTGCATATAACACCCAACCATTATGTAAATGGCCTAATTGGCAGACCCAGTTCTTTCAATACCACAAGCACAGCAAGTGAACTATACTACTGCAACATTTAGAAATCAGAACCTTGCACTTTTGAGCTATACTCACTGTTTAATACAAGTCACTCATTAATCATTATCTCATTAATTACAAAATTGCTATAACAGAAGCTACATAGAAATGGAGAAACAGTTCAAGGTATTTGTTTACCAAGAAGGCGAGCCTCCAGTATTTCACAATGGACCTTGCAAAAGCATATACTCCATGGAGGGGAACTTCATCCATGCTATTGAGATCAATGACCAATTTCGAACAAGAGATCCTGAGAAAGCACATGTTTTCTTCCTTCCTTTCAGTGTAGTAATGATGGTCCGATTCGTTTACATAAGGGACTCCCATGATTTTGGCCCCATAAGAAAAACTGTCACTGACTATGTCAATGTCATTGCGGAGAAATATCCCTATTGGAACAGAAGCCTTGGAGCTGATCATTTCATGCTTGCTTGTCATGATTGGGTAAGTACTAATACACCAAATAGCTCACTACTCATTCATGATCCCTGCATTTTTTATTTGAATACAACAATGCAAACACCTTGAGTGCATGTTTAGTAACCCTTCTATCTTTTATAATTGATTGTGAAGCTAGAATCAGTTATGGGGAAAGCTTCTTTGGATTTCAGAATTAATTCTGATGAAAGAGATACTGATCCAAACATGCAATGAGATGTTATAATTTTGGACTTATTGTGTTTCAGGGGCCAGAGGCTTCATTCTCTACACCTTACCTGCACAAGAACTCGATTCGGGTGCTTTGCAATGCCAACACCTCTGAAAGATTCAACCCTGCAAAGGATGTTTCTTTCCCTGAAATCAATCTCCAAACAGGTTCAATAAATGGTTTCATAGGTGGGCCATCTGCATCTAAACGTCCAATTTTAGCATTCTTTGCTGGAGGGCTGCATGGCCACATAAGGGTTGTTCTTCTTGAGCACTGGGAAAACAAGGATGAAGACATCCAGGTCCGCAAGTACCTTCCGAAGGGTGTTTCTTACTACGAGATGCTGAGGAAGAGCAAGTTCTGCCTCTGCCCCAGCGGTTACGAGGTGGCAAGCCCGAGGGTGGTGGAGGCAATATACACCGGGTGCGTCCCGGTGCTCATTTCGGAGCACTACGTCCCTCCGTTCAGCGATGTTTTAAACTGGAAGTCTTTCTCAGTTGAGCTTTCTCTGAAGGACATTCCCAACTTGAAGCAAATTCTTATGAGTATTTCTCCAAGGCAGTATATAAGAATGCAGAGAAGAGTAGTGCAAATTAGGAGGCACTTTGAGGTTCATTCTCCCCCTAAGCGTTTCGATGTGTTTCATATGATTCTTCATTCTGTGTGGCTTAGAAGACTCAACTTCAGAGTCAATGATCATCAGTAAGTTATGGGCTTATGGCTACCCAATGTGTGCCATTTTACTTCGAACAATTTTACATTGGCAACTTTATATATGTGAAATGATTGTGTTGTATCATTGGCAATCTTTTTTTTTTGTTCACCACAGTAGGCATAAGGCAACCAGAGCTTTTGAATAAAGAAGAAAAAATTCAGTTTCATTGATAATAACTTTCTCTATAAATGTGACCACACCCCACACTCAGAGGCCCATAATCAGAAGAAAACCTAAACACGAAAATGAAAATGAAGAAGGAAATGAAATGATACATGTACCTTGTAGAACAAAAATGATGAACGAGTCGGTAAAACTAAGAGCTTCCCTAAACACCGTAAAAATGACAAACGGAGCACTTCGTTGAAGATAACTCAAATGCTTTAGTGCGCCAATGTCGAGCAATGGACGAATGGAAGATGAACCATGGACTCTTGAGCTTTTGCTTTTATTTGAATTAGAGAACATGGAGGGAGGGACCAAGAAAAATCCTTTCCTTTTCTTAATTTTGGAAAAAATTAGGTTAGTTTAATTTTTAGGATTGAGATTAGGGTTAGTTTGGTTAACTAATTATTTTATTGGGGTGGTGTGTAATTCATTAAAACCCATGTGCTATCACACAAGCTCACTTATACATGTGCATAAGATGACATAAGCTTTTACCGAACATCGAACACGTAATCAACTCAGATTAAGACGATAATTAGAATCAAACATTCTTCTAATCAGGAAATGAAAATGCAATTTTGCTCAACAAAATAGTAAAATCAAAATTCACTACAATTACGGTGACAAAAATAATATTTAACTATAAACTTAATTACTCAATTGAGAGAAGATTATTTAACATGGGGTTGTCTAAATCACACATAAGAATAATTTAACTCCAATTTAAATGGACAAATAAAACTGAAGATGGAATTTATTAACTTTTTTCTTTATTCTTTGTAAATAATTTTATTAGTCCACTGGGGAGGAGTTAAATCACTATTGTGCATATTTAAATGCGACAATTGACCTCATTGAGTCATCTTAGTTGATTTAAATAACCTCATTTAATATAAGTCCTACCTTATTTGTCTAAGATGAAAACACTCGTGGAGTTAGGAATTTTTTATAAAAGAACAATTTTGGTACAAGCGGACAAACAAAGAAAGAATAAAGATGGATGGATACTCAAATGGTGTAGACTACTAGAAAGAGATAGAAAGAAAAAAGAGATAAGTGATAAATGATAAATGTGATATATGATGAAATGTAATTAAAAGAGATAGAGAGAAAAATAAGTGTCCAAAGACGTGTATACTATTTAGGTATACACGAATCATTGCCCAAGAAGAAGAAGAAGAAGAAAGGGCAAAGAAACCAAGCAAAACAGAAAGAAAAAAAAAGCCTCTAGGTTTGAGAAAAAAAAGTCCCTAACCCATGAGCCAAGAGCAAAGGAGCCATCTCAGCAGGAGGAGCCTTGGCGAAGAATTCAGCACACGCATTTGTCTCATGTAGATGTAGAGTATGAGCAAGCCCGACCTCCCGAGGCCGGTTAAGTATGTCCCTAATACAAGAACCAATAATGAGGCATTAAAATCCCAATAACAAACAAAACAACTCTTCTATACACTGCAATGTTACACACTCAAACAAGCTCACTTAGTTGCCCTTCTCCTAACATGCCACGTCGTTTAACACGTCGACTTTCTTTCACTCTCCTGAACCTTCAAAATAAACAAGGATTTCTTTCCCCTAATTATTCACGCACGCACATGACATGAATGTCCTTCTCTACATGTCACCACCAAGGAGCATCTCATAAACAACGTGTCTACCCCTAACCCCTTCACGCCACGTGCTGCTTTCCATCTACACACGTGTCACTCACCCCTCACCCCTCACACCACAACCAACTCCTATATATCATTCAACCCTCACCTGCTCCCATAACAAGAATTCTTTCATTCTTGCTAAAAGAGGGAAGAGAGAAAAAAAAAACACATCAATTTCGGTTTGTGTAAAAAGCGGTGGTCAATTCATATTCCAATGACGTCGAGGCAACAATTTGAGGAGAAACGGGCTGAAGAAGCTGCAGCAAAAGTTGCTGCCAATGATCTTGAACAAGTTAACAGAGCAACAGACCATGATGTTGCAGACCAACATGAACCCCAGAAGCGTGGCGTCATTAGCTCGGTGCTGCAAGCTGTTCAAAACACCTACGAGAATGCCAAGGAAGTTGTGGTTGGCAAGAAGGACTCCCCTGCTGCGGATTATGCTGCTAACAGGGAAGACCCGGTTCATGTTTTCGGCGGCGATGCCGATGAGGATTTAGCAGTAGCAGGGGAAGTGAGGGATATATCAGCAACCAAATCTCGTGGGGTCTATGGTGATTCTGCCACAGACAGAGCAGGTTCCAAGGTTGGGGAGTACACGGATTGCGCAGCCCAGAAGGCGAAGGAAACGAAGGACGCGACGCAGCAGAAGGCTAGTGAGTATGCTGCTTATGCAGGGGAGAAAGCGAAGGAAGCGAAGGACAAGACAATGGAGAAAGCAGGGGAGTACAAGGATTATGCTGCTGAGAAAGCCAGAGAAGGAAAAGACGCTACAATGGATAAGATGGGTGAGTACAAGGACTACACCGCTGAGAAAGCGAAAGAAGGGAAAGACTCTGCTGCTGATGCTGCCAAAAGGGCCATGGGTTACTTGGGTGAGAAGACAGAGGAAACGAAGAATAAGACTGCAGAGACTGCTCAAGCTGCAAAGAATAAGACTGCAGAGACTGCTCAAGCTGCAAAGAATAAGACTGCAGAGACTGCTCAAGCTGCAAAGAATAAGACTGGAGAGAGTGCACAGGTTGCAAAGGACTCTGCTACTGATGCTGCTAAAAGGGCTATGGGTTACTTGGATGACAAGAAAGAGGAAACAAAGCGGAAAACTGCAGAATCTGCTGAGGCTGCAAAGAACAAGACTTCAGAGACTGCAGAGGCTGCAAAGCAGAGAACTTCAGAGGCAATGGACACTACCAAGGTCTCACTTTCAATTTGTTTAACTAGGGTAGCATGTTTGCATCTGATGAACAATATCTAATCCAAATATACTGCATAGACATACTAAGACTGTGAAATTTGAACTGAGTTTCATTTGTGCGTGCAGGAGAAGTTGAGCGGAGCAGATGAAGAAGCGAGGAGGAGAATGGAAGAGCTAAAGCTGCAAGATAAAGGTTACAGGGATGAATCTGGTGACCGCAGTGGTAAGGTGGCGATCAAAGTGGAAGAAACTCGACCAGGAAAAATTGCAGAAACGCTGAAAGCAGCAGATCAGATGGCGGGTCAGACGTTCAACGATGTGGGACGCTTGGATGATGATGATGATGGAGAAGTCAAAACGGCGGGGCTCCTTCATAGAAAGTACTGATCATATATAAGCCTTATGCAGCAACGATGTAATAGGGGGATATAGTAATAATAGTATGATGATGGAACTTGTTTTTTGGTCTTTTTTGGTCTTTTTTTTCTTTTAAAGTATTTGTATGGTCTTTTTGTAATTGGATTTTGGGCTCTCTTATGATTATGGACTGTGTGAAGAAGACAATAATAAACATTGTTGGCTGTGTCCCCTCCACTCTCCACCAGGCCCTGTCATCTTAAAAAGCTAGCTCAACTTGATTTGAAATGTAGGTTTTGTGAAGAATGAAAGTTTTCAAATATAAATGATTGTGTAAGTAATTCACCGCAAGAGAGGCGATAATTGAAAATCACTATTCTAATTGACTATTTTGTAGTATTAATTTATGTTTGCGATTAACTTAATCCATATAGGTGTTGTGTCTGATTGCACTATTCTCCGCAATGTCTCGTTCTTCTAGGGGTAATGATTCATGTACACCTAAACAATACAGACACTCTGGACACCTCTAGTGGTCACCACTAGATATCTATGAATCATTATTCTTCTTCTAGTATTCATAGCTCATTTGTAACGTCTAAAGTCCTCAATCATATTATGTACCAAAAAATAATATTGAATAAACATTTCAGTTATAAACATGTGCTCCACCCATTTTATATGAGAATATCCATAATATATGGGGCAGAAGTTTCTTGATCTTTTCAACATTCAAATATATAAAAAGCCATCTGAAATAATTTCCATTAACTTTCTCTCTGAAACAAAGTTATGCAACTAAAATCGTCCTCAACAAAAGAAAACAAAAGGATAGGACTGAAAACTATCCTTTTTATTCTTCAAGTTGGTCAACTAGGCATTGACCAAAATTTGGAATGCTGTGGTCCTGCCTTTAATTTACAAGCTTTTCTCAACCAACCCTAGATTTTCCCCTTTGTTTCCCCTACTGCTCTCTCTAAATCATTGACTAGTACAAAAGCCTAAGAATCCACTCTCTAAATCATTGACTAGTACAAAAGCCTAAGAATCCCATGAACTCATGGTTGTTTATCATGTGAATGCTTTTCTCAATGCCAATCACACCTGAAACAAAAATGTTACAATTAGACACTTCAATTCAATGTAAAATGTATTACATTATAAATATACATCATATTTAGACTTTGAGGGTAATTGATTTCCTTTACCCATGGTGAGGGCGCTAGCAAAAATGACACCTGAGAGGATGAATATAATGAGTGATGCCCTCCCAAGATATGCAAGTAATCTTCTTACAAAGAATTGTCCCCAGAAGCCAGCCAAAACAGACACTGAGGTGAGGTATAAAGCTGTAAATAAATAAAATGAAATTGGGTAGAGTTAAATTCAGATGACTGTAGAATGATTTGAAAAAATTATCGAAGCTTGTAGAGTTGATGAAAACTACCATAAGGAATAGGGAACCTCTTGAGAATGTAGAATTCAACCACAGACAAAGATGAGGAAAACATCATCACAAATGTTGCTGTTGCACTAGCAACCTATACCAATTTAAAAGTATCACCATCAGCATCATGCTCAGTGTTCGGAAATCCTTCTACAATTGATTCTAAAGCCATAATATATTCTATATAGAAGCTTTCGAGTTTCAGAATTGATTCTAAAAAAAATTAATCCAAACATACTGTACTTGGGGAATGACGCCTATCTCGAGGAGAAGAGGGCCTAAAATGAACCCACCTCCAGAACCAAGTAGGCCACCAACTACTCCTCCTACAATGCCACAGAGTGCACAAAATGCAATGTGCAAAGCAGTCCAATCTATTGAAGCCTCACAAATGTATTCAAGGTTCCCTGTGCTCATCCTCTTTTTGTGCTCCTTGTACAACTTGATTGCTTCATAACCAAACACGAAAAGTGAAATTGGAAACTGAAACAGAAAGACCAATTAGTCCAAGTCCAACTCCACTATATAAAAAGTTCTAAAATAAATTGAGATTATATATATTATTGTTCTTATCACTGAACCTGCAAGCCAAAAAGCACCCAGTACCATGCACTGCAAACCTTCACATCATTCTGCAGACAAACAACAAAATGTATATTCGAAACAACAACAAAATAAAGTTGAATTGACATGTGACTGAGAAAAAGAGAGGGAAGGAAAACTTGCCTTGATGACTTGAATCAGTAGGAAAGAAACCCACACTGCCAACAGCACTAGAATCCTTTTCCACCTAAGGTTGAGACACAAAATTTGCTGAAAAGGGTTTCATGTCAGAAAAAGATCAGTTCCTTTAAGATAGACAAACTAAACACAATTATCAAAATTTTCATACTAAAGTTGACTTCTCTTCTTTGGGGATCAATGGCTCTAGTTTTGTGTCGATTAGAACTGCAAAGTTCAGGAAACACAGTCATTTAAAATTCATATGCACAATATTTTCAATCGAAGATATGTTCATGTTTCCAAAGGAATGGAGCATAGCACTTTTGTACTATTTGTTTATTCATTGATATGCAAAGATAACTTTTTCAAGTTTATATATGCTTCTCTTACATTCTCCAAGGGAATTAACCAAAGTCGCTTGTTCCCTGGCAATTTCATTCTGCAAAGTAGCAAACAAAAATTAGAGAGAAAAAGATAATGAGTTATTTTTGGTAGAAACTTGCAGTAGATGGCTCATAAGAATATTCATGAACTCAAGTCACAAAAATTTGACCTTGAGAAGAGTCTCTTCCCTCCACATCATGATTCCCTTGGAGAAAGACCTTGAAGAAGAACCTGTACAAAAGTAAAACCAATTTTTCAATAGAAAATAGAGATAAAACACTGTTCTGTGGCTTAAGAATTGATTCTTAAAAAAAAAAAAAACATCTTCATTTGCAAGTAAATTTGTTAATGATGAGTCATGATACATGCCTATGAAGAGAATGATGATGAGGACAGTGATAAGCCAGAAGGGGAAGACAACACTGAGAGTGACACCAACAGTGATACTAAGCATGAGCATAGGCTGAAACAGAAGCGCAAGATCATAGTCTAATATGGGAACCTCTTTGGTTGGATGGGGAACTCTCAGATTATACCAAACTGATGATGCTGATGCTCCCATGATCATACCTGAAGCAACCATTGATGAACTAGTGAAAAAGCATACATAAAAAACACAATAACTAAGTGTTAGAGTAACTTTGCTGCCACGATTCAAAACCTTACCATTTTGATTCATGAAAAAGTAATAACAACACATAAAGGGTCACAAGTTTCAATAAAATTATGGACAACTCTAAAATAATAGAGAAATTGAAAGTGTTACATTTGGAAAGAGCAGCAGCAGACTTGGTATCAAACCCAAGAACCAGATTAAGCATGGGAACGAATATGCCTCCCCCTCCGACCCCACCAACAGTTCCACACGCTGATCCCAGAAAACCAATCATTGATGCCAACGCAAGTCTCCAACTTGGCTTCAATTCCTGCATCCAACGGAACCAGAAAAAATTGGTATGAGAGGCAAAATACAATGCAGTTAAGGGCTGAGAAAGAAGAACGTACGGGCCAAACTTTCTCAGTTCCAGATGATAACATGAGCAGGGATTCTTTGTAATCATGGTGGGTATGGTTGGAGAGGAACAACGCAGCCAGAACAGCAAAAGCGAAACCAGACACTAGATAAACGATGAACCCTCTAGTGGACATTGGCATTGTGAGGAACAAATTACAAAAGCAATAACAACAAACAACGTTACGTTTTTATGTCATGTGTCTCAACTCTCTAGTGCTTCGTTCTGTAATTTTCTGTTTCACAAACACAATTATTATGTAAATAAATACAACAACAAAAACATGGCACAAAAGACAGGTACTCCAAAGGGTGCTATATATTGCAGGTGAAATGGTGAAGAAAGTAAGTAACTGCTATATCTCTGACACACGTGGCACCATGTCACTGGACGGTGGTTCCAGAATATCAGTGCTCTGTCTCTTTTGGTTTTTTGGTACACTCTGTCTGTCTCTTTGGTTTGATTTTGATTGATTTTAATTCTATTTTATTTCCTATTTCATTAAGATTTTCTTCTCGTCAAGAATATTCTCCGAGGAATCTCCTCAATCGTCTCGTCACAACTGATATGGAAAGTCCATGATTTTGTCACTCGTTGGTTTGCCTCATATTTAGGCCAATGGTAATACATGAAACTAATGTAGGCATATGAACACTCACTTTTGTAATGGGTAAATATAGAAGAAAAAAATTAAAAAACTCGTTGTTTAAAACTGCCGCAAAGGTAGATGTTGTGGGTGTTTACCACTATAGAGTAATTTACCTATTCTCACATACTTTTACCATGTCTTACCTACTAAAACTTTACCATATCTTATTGGTACGATCACAACTGTCCATTTTCCCTTAAAAAAAAATCTATCTGTCAAATTTTTGTCTCAATTATGCCATTAATTATGATATTTTATATTTAATCAAAAAGAAAAAAAAAATTCAAATTTGAAATGACCAACACATTAAATATCGAACTATTGTTATTGATTCAAAGTATATTCCCCTAAATGTGAATGGTATATTCACATGGAAGTGCAATATATTGTTATTTACATAGTGTATTGAGAGTGTAATTAATGTTATTCAAGGAAACAATTAGGGAATTATGAAAAAATTGGTTATTATAAAAAAAACAAGTTTAAAAGTCACGCATAGGATAGGAGCTGAATATCACCTCCCAAATTATTGAATTTTTTATTTAATTTTCTTATTTGGTATAGATTTTTGAATTTCAAAAATTCTTAATACTCAAATAATTAATACTATTTAAGTATTAAATAATTTGTTACAATATTTCAGCATTAATTATTTTTTTAATTTATTTTTAAAAAGTAGATATATTTTTGAAATAAATTTTTCAAAATAAAAAAATGTGTATTTGATTTAAGATTTTAAATTATTTAAGATTTTGAATTTATTTGATTAAAAACTTAGAAGTGACTAGAGTTACGTAAAAATTTGTAAAATTCAAAATATTTTCTATGTAAATTAATATATGTGAGAATGTGAGATTAAAGTGATTCAAGGAAACAATTAGGGTATTATTAAAAACAACATATCAACTTAAAACAAGATAGCAACTTAAACAAAAATAGAAATTTATTTTATTGAAAAAACTAATAAATTAAATTACGGTAACAATCTATATCTATCTATCTATATATTTAAATAAAATAAGGTTTGATCCCACTTACCCCAATATGTCCTACCACTAAGACCCTACCCTAAATAATTATTTTTAGAACTATTTCCTAATTTGAGTTACCCAACTATATTTTTCAATTAAATATTAAAATAGCAGTTTTGATTTAACATACTTATTTTAAGTAATATATAATAGGTTGATTTGTTTTTTTTTTAATATTATATCAGGTAGGATAAATAATATATATGTTGATTTGTTTTTTTTAAACATTATATCACGTAGGATATTTTAAGTAATATATATGTTGATTTTTTTTTAAATTATCTTTTGATAAAGGCTAGCTAAAGTACAAAAGTACAACAATTCCAAGTTAATAATACAATTAATTCATAAAACTTGCAATTAAAAATTTAACAGATTCTCTTTTCTAATCCAAATTTCAAATTTAAATAATTACTTCATAAAACATGCAATCAAAAAATTAAAATATCATTCAGTTTTAAAAATCCAAAAAGAATATATCTGTGACTTTAAAAAAACAAAACATCTGTTAAAGGAATGAAAATATATTTTATTTTAATCATCATGATCTTCAAAAAGAATCTCATAATTGAGCTATGCTTTAGACCGATCTTCATAGCCCAACCAAATTGGGCCGATTTGTCATGGGTCAGGTCAGCCACATCTGAGTGATCCATACTCGCGCAGACTAAAAGATAAGAGGAGATTTTTATATCACCATGAATATCTCATATTATTTAAGATAAAGGAGAAAAACTACTAAAATAACAATCTTGCTAGTAAACCATCGGCCACCTTTACGGTATACACACTTTCTACGTATTGTCACTATATTGAGTATATTCTATCATAATCATACAATGACTTGAGCTTCTGAAGCTTGAAGATCACACCGTTCATTCCAAGTCGGCAAGCAAGGAAAGCATGACACTTTTGTCATATGTGGAAAACCTTAAAAACTACTCTCATCACCACAAACACCATCATGGTTAAACCAGCAAGAATGACGCTCCCCTTCCTCAACCAACCCCATAAGGGTTCCAAGAGGACCACATTTAGACAATTCTCAACTAATCCAACAATAATCCCCCCGTCTAAGAGCCTTGATCAACAAGCCTTGAACGAGCAATGAGTATCCACGCAAATGCTTAGCACTAACTTCGAGATAAAAAATGGGAACCCTTATATGAATCGGGATGAAAATTTGTTCATATTGCACTTGACTAGTATCCAGACAGAAAAATACACCCTCCTTCCCTTTGTTTTCAACTTATGACTATGAAACTAAATTTGCAAAAAGAGGTGCTGAAATTAACTACCAGATTAAAACCGAACAACTTACTGAGAAACGAGAAAAATGAAGACTGACACTATGTTCTCTTATCAAGAATATCATTTAGAACAAGAGTACTTGATAATGAACAACCCTTCACAAATAAGTACTGGTAACAAGGAACAAAGCCTGTACCAAAAAAAACAAGGAACAAAGCCAACATCATCTTTGACCTATCATAAGCATGGGGAACAAGAAACAGGATACATCATCACAATGGTACTCTTAATAGTAGGAGCTCTTGGTATCCAACTTCTGATGCTATACCAAAGACTTGGAAGGGATTAGCTGGCACCTAGCGCCAAACAAGTGCAACCTCATTGAATCACGCAGTTCCAGGAACCAATCCGAGGCTAAATAAATATAGACCCAAAACAGTTCCTATAGACATCATTGAACGATCGAAACAATGCAGAGGTACGCTTAGAACACAAAAAGAGTTCACACAGGAAAGAGCTCTAGCAAGATGAACTACTTGTGGCTGCCTTGGAAGGCTTTCTTAGATGGAGAATGCATGAGTGGTTTAGATTCTGAATTGATGGCAATGTTCCCCATTCCTGCCTCCATGGCCTCCCTCTCATCTTTGTCCCTTTTCTTCTGGTCAGAAATAGCAGTTTCAGCAGCAGGGTTGTGATTAGAAGAAGGCAATGACGGCTCCAAAATACGCAGACCTGCATTGATCCATGGATGCAGGAGGCACTGACCAGCTGTAGGCCGTTTCTCAGGAACAAAGTCAAGGATAGGAACCAAAAAGTCAGTCATGTCATTTGCATCTTGCTCGCTAAAATCATACTTCTCCATGAGGACTTTATTCAAGGGCCAGAATCGCAACCGACGGATGTGCCTCAAATCACCATATCTGTTAAAGAAATCACGGGAATAACGGCCCCCTAGTGCAATCTGAGAAATATAATCCACAGACTCGAGTTAACCACTAACTAATGAACATAAGTGCTGAGAAACGAGTAGAAAATTAGTATTACCTTACGAGGCATCATTCCAAGAAGTTCCATCATTAGTGCTAAGTGGTCCTGAAATAAATTAAAAATAGAAGATGTTTATATCAGACATTAACACCAAACCAAAGTGCAAATGCAAGTAAAAGTGAAAGTTTTTTCAAAATGTCAGTACAACGATAAAACTAACGTAACAAAAGAAACATGGTCACTCCCCAGTCCCCAGCAAAGTAAGTTATTATGTTGAAGCCAATCAATGAGTCACATCTGTAAACAGAACAATTTCCTTGACAAGAACACAACCTGCCTGAAGTAAATGATTTGGATAATAATATTTTTTAAGAAAATTTGAGCATAATGGGCATTAGCGAGGCTAATAATAAAAAGGATCTTGATATTGGAAAGCGATATTGGTTTTACTCTGGTCTATGATGCCACAATGTACTGTGTTCGGTTACACATCCTCAATTCCAAAGCGAGGAAATGTGAAAGAAAGCAAGAATTTGTAATGTAGCTTCAAAGTGAAGGGACGTTTAAGGGTGACAAAACATGAAAACAATCATGCTAATAAAAGGCCTATGATAAGCTCTATTCCTTGGAAGGAGTTAAGTTCTGTGTATGGCTTTTGGCTTTCGCGCTCCTTGCTACTGCTGGTGGTGATGGGAGCGGGAGAAGTGATTTTACATTTGTAGGATTTCGAAAGGAAAAATGTGTCCATAGTGTCTGCGGGAGAAGTGATTTTACCTTTCATCTAATGCCAATAATCACTAGGATAGCTGCCAAGGTTGATAGGAAGGAGAGATTGGTCATTGGTGGTTACTTTGGGTTGTGATCCCACAAGATAGCTAAGCTTTCTTCTTTGGAAGGAGTTGAGTTTCCTGTTCTTCTTTTCTGCTGCTTGCCAGGAGGGAAGGCAGGAGATGATTTCAATACTTGGAGGTTTTGTAATGAAAAATTTAAGAGGATATCAAGTTACACCAACTAATAGGGGCCTAGAGGCTTTTACGTGGGAATGTGTTAAGAATTCAAGTGTGAGTAAAAATAATAATAATTAGAAGTCCAACATCGGGTGAAAAAATTAGAAGGTTGAGCATAAGTGAAAAAGATCCATACACTCATTGCTTTTATAAAAATAATTTTATATCTCAGATGAATCAGCACAGGGTGCACTGATCTTTTTAATAAACAAAGAATATCATATGAAGGAATAAGTTTACAAGGAACAAGGAGATCGAAAGCAAGACAGAAAAGGCTTTCTTAGAACTTGATACTTTAACTCAGTGAAAGATATAGACTACAAAACTTCTTAAACATGGTTATTTTGGTGGAAGGCTCATGATTTTACAAATAGTAGGACTCGCTGAAGTTAAATATAATGGCTACTTTGACTAATCGAATCAAAACCAATTTTCTGCTATGGCCTACCTTACTAATATATCAAAACACGTTTTCAAATTCAACACTACTAGGAAGCTCTGAAACATGATATTTTATTTCACTCAATCTATTTCAAGATTCCACATAAAAGTGAACCACTTAGGAAATGTTTTCAAGGAGATAATGAGTTCTTCTTTGTCCAGTGTATTTAGTTTCAGTGAAATACCAAAATAATTAAGATTATAATTTTAGATTCTTAGTACCTTCATGACAGGATTTATATTTGGCTTCTCTTTGATCTTCAGCCTATTGTCATCTTTATAGATGTGTTTCTACTTTCAATTAGTGATAATCAGCAAGACTGGATAACTTTGCTGTAGTTAAATTTGTTTCTTTTTCCATTTCTCTGTTACAGAAGATAGCTTATCCTTTTAGTCTAATGTTACTCCTCACTTCTAAAATTCTTTATTTTACAACAAAAAAGATTCCAAGAACATTTTCGTTATACAAATGGAAACACAACCTTCCAAGATTGATAACTCACATCAAGCAATTGAGATAGTCAGTTTATGCTTCAATATAAGTTTTCCAGGATCAATGATGCTAATCTATGAAGCACCGACTCCAACACGGAACCCGGACAAGTCACAGACACCGTGACAAAGGTAATATACTAATATCTAAAATATAGGATGCCAGGACACCACATATTTATATATTATAAAAATAATCAATATGGCAAATCTAAATTGAGAATTAAGGTTTATATATGTATTTACATTTTCAAAGTCAATACAAGTAAATATTTACAATTTTCTCATGATGATGAGTCTTACCAGAAAACCACTCAGAGGCATATTATTTTACAATGCACATACTCGCCTCTTTGCAAAGAAAATCTAAAGACAAGAAGATGATTCATATTTCTTAAAACAACTTAAGAGATTTGAAAGGACATTTTACGGGTTTGATTTTAAATGTTTTTTTAGAATTTATATATAAATAAGTTGACTTTTAAAAATAAAAAATATTTTTTTTGTGAAATAAGTGCCCTAGAGGTGTCTAGCCAAGAAGAGGTGTTGGCTCAGTCTCTTAAGAAGCGTGAGCCGTGCCCAAGGGTGTTCGAGTAAAAAATAAATAATTTTTAATTCGGACACTGCAAAAAGGGCTTCTTGTTCAGAGGTGCCGTTGCTTCTTAGAAGCCAATAACTACCATATTTGGCCAGGACTCATACACCACCTCCTCAACACAGACAGCACCATATAAACAAGAAAAACTGAAAAACTAAAATTGTTAATAAGACATCACATGTGTAAATAACTTGCTTCTCTGAATCACCAATACATTGGATATTACTCGGAAGGAAGAGCACACATTCACCTCAATGAGCTCCATATAAGGCTTTGATACAAACCCTAGCTGGAAGTGTAGCATTTCATATAATTAGTCAATATCCATTTGATGAAATACTTATACTTATGTTTTTTGGTTAATGGTAGTTTTGTTGAGGTTCAACATTGACTACAGATATAGCTGAAGTAGTTCTTATAAGCAATCCTTACACCTAAACTAGCTTTTGGTAGAGTTAAGTCCATGCCAAAGTTCTAAGATAGTATAAGAACCTATCTTAGATCAGATGTTGGAACCAAAACTTCGCCTTCATGGAGGACCCCTAGTCACCTTCTTTGTAGCCATCAGTTTTACATTTTCCACGCTTAGGATGTCCTTCTTGCTGTGAAGGGGTGTTACAAGCCAGGTTTTGGGGAGAGTTTGACTCATGCCCAACTATAGTAGTTTAAAAGTTGGCTTTTCAGGAAAGTTGTTTTGCCTCAATGTGTGATCCTATGTGGGGTTTTTGTGATATTTGAGCTTTTTTATTGCTGTATTTATTGAATTCTGAATTCCAATTCCCATTATGTAGTTTATGCGTTATTCAAAGACCTTCAAGAATTTGGACTTCGAAAAGCTCACACATTTATAATCCTTTCAATCAATGAAGTAAGAATGTTTAAAAAATACAGCAGCCATAAAATTCATCTATCGGGATAATTTGACAATTCCAGCAGCCCATTTCTTGCTGAATGAGCAGATACAGATATGAATCAGATAGAACATATAAATATGGAAACAAAATATACATACCTCATCCCTGTCGAAGTTGTCACCGCTGTGAGGATCAAATAATACATCTCCAGTCGCAAGCTCAAAACAAATGCAGGCAAAGGACCAAAGATCTGCAGATGTAGAATATTTTGATCCAAGTAACACCTCTGGGCATCGGTATTGTCTTGTCTGGATATCATTTGTAAACTGTTTATATGTCCAGCAAGCATTACCAAAGTCAACTAACTTGCACTTGAGATCAATTGAAGCCAGAAGTTTCTGTCTCATTGACCGGCTCCCTCTTTTGTTCCCCTGATCTTTTACCTTTGTTCCATCAGCATCTGACAACCTACTAGTGCCTGCAGAACTAGAAGCTTGTTCTCTTGCAGAACTTGCATTTGGAGAAGGTTCTACAGCACCGGAGGTTTCAGGATTACCCTCAGCTCCTGCAGAAGCTTCCTTCTCAACACATCCATGAGCTGCTTGCTTAGCTTTTCTTTTAATCTTTTTCTTGTGATTCTTAATCAAATCCCCATTTGCTGTTTTCGTATCCTTTGCAGCCGCTGACTCCAGCACTGTCTTGTCTTTAGTATTAGGAAGAATAAGAGGGGCACCGGACTTTACAGGATCCTTAGACGGATCTATCATCGACAAGAGGAGGATGTTTTCAGGTTTCAAGTCAGTATGTATGATAGAAAGCTGCTTATGTAAGTAATCCAATCCAACCAGAACATGAAAGCATATCTCTTTAACCATGTTGATAGGCATCCCGCGATAATCAGAATACTTGATAAGAGTCAAGAGATTATCCCCAAGGTACTCAAACACCATGCAAACATGCTGTCCATTTGGACCAGAATGCTTGAAATGGTCCAAAAGCTTCACCACACATTTTTTATCTTCCCGGTCTCCCTCCGCAATCTGCTGCAAAATCGTTATCTCATCCATGGCAGCCTCAGTGTAATGCTGAGCACTCTTTTGAACTTTCAAAGCCACATACCTCTGCAGATCTCCACACACACACACACACTATAAATAAGCAAACCAAAAGTAACAAAAATACCATGGCACAAAAAAAAGATTATATAAAACATAAATTGTTCCTACTTATACATGCCAATAATTCTTTCTGAAATAATTAGATTGAACTACCATGTGACTAACTAACAGAGTGATTAAAACATTCGCTAGCAAGATTTGGGGCAAAAGATTAAAACATCAACAAAAAGTGCTTCTTTCACAGCTATGAATTACTTCTTCTTTTTCATATTTTTATGAAAAAATAAAAAACGATAAGATTTTGAGAGAAGGGAAAGCACAGACAGAATGATGGGTGTCCCAAGCGAGCCAGACGGTGGAGAAATGGCCCCAACCGAGCTTGCTCTGAACAACGTAGCGACCGGCTTTGAAGGCGTCGCCGATTAGGACGGGGTGGTAGCCGCCGCGTCGGTAATCCTCGGTCCCTTCGTCCTCGGAGGTGAAATCGCTGCTGTCGGCCGCTTCGTGGTGGTTGTTGTTGTCCCCCATTTGACCCGACACAGAGATCAGACACCGAGATGAGAAAATGGATGAATGAATGTGGAGAGAAGGGTTTTCTGGTGTTTTTTTTTTTTGATTTTTTCAATCTGAGAAACAAATGGGGTTTGGTTTTTGCTTTAATGCTTCCCCTTCCCGGTTAATTAAATCAGTGAGTGAGGTGTCATCTTCATCCTCATAATATTCACCTGGTCATTCATGATTGAGCAGAGCACAGAGACATTATTGTTTCTATTGAAGGTTAGAAATTATTATTAAATTAGTTTTAGTAAACACTGTTTTTTCACAAGATAATATAATATAATACATCAAAAAGTATGAACACCTCCATTTTTATTTGGGTATCCAAAAAACATCAATATTTTAATATATTTACAAACTTGTAATTATCCTTATAAATAAATACTGTTTATTAAAAAAATCTCAAATTTTACCCACATTTTTCATCTTTAATTTCATTATCTTGCACTGTGTTTTAAAAGCCGGATGACATATTGGTTCAAGATTAATGGTCTAACCGGAATTCAACTATAATTAAACCAGTTGTAACTAAATAATATTTTTTAATTTATATAATATATTAAATAATATTAAGGGATAAAATGTTTATCTATAACTTTACAATATTTGAAACTGAAAAGCCCAACATGTAACAATAAAAGCCCAACAAAAAATATAAACATTGTAAATGCACTACCCCTTACCTAAAGAAAACCAAGTGTCTTTTTTTTTTTAAAAGAAAAAAATTTAGTCCACTAGTTCTAGTTGAATAAAGTAAGTATCCTACTAATAATAATAATAACAATAATAATAATAATAATGGTTAAATAAGTTTCTGGTCTCTATATAATACGTGACTTTTGATTTTTGGGAAGTACTACCGTGCCTCGTGCCTAGTAGAGGGCAAAGTCGTGTCGTCAATTCATAATTAGAGCCTTAACTACTTACTATTTCAGGGGAACTAGGCCCTTCCTACAAATGACAGTAAGGTGGTTTTGGACTTTTTGAAGAAAAAGATTTTTACTAGATTTGGGGTGCCAAGGGCGATTATTAGTGATGGGGTAAGCATTTTTGCAATAAAGCTTTTGAAACTTTTTTGAAAAAGTATGGTGTTAATCACAAAGTTGCTACCCTATCACCCTCAAACTAGTGGCCAAGTGGAAGTTTCCAATAGAGAGCTGAAAAGGATTTTGGAAGAGGTAGTTGGTACCTCAAGGAAAGACTGGTCAAGAAAATTAGATGACACCTTGTGGGCTTACCATACTGCTTTCAAAACTCCTATTAGAACTTCTCCTTACCAATTGATTTACGGTAACGCATGTCATTTACTAGTGGAATTAGAGTACAAGGCCCTTTAGGCCTTGAGGCAGCTGAATTTGGATCCCAAGGATGCTAGGGATAAAAGAATGTTACAGTTACATGAGTTAGACGAATTCATACTTCAGGCTTATAACAATGCATGGATATACAAAGAAATAACCAAGAGGTGGCATGATAAGAAGATTGTGCCAAAAGAATTTGTTCCAGGACAACTTGTGTTATTATATAACTCAAGGTTGAGATTATTTCCTGGAAAGCTGAAGTCAAGGTGGTCAGGACCTTTTAGAATCACCAGAGTCTTTCCCCATGGTGCAGTAGAGCTTGAAAATGAAATTACAAAGAACATGTTCACTGCTAATGGACAAAGGCTAAGTTGTACTTGGGAGGAGAGGTTGAAAGAGAAAGGACTCTTACTCGACTTCAGCCCCCTAATTGATTAAAAGGGGAAGAGTCTACCAAAGACTATAACATTGGGCTGCTTGGGAACAACCCATGATAGGTTTGGTAAGTGATTTCATTTGATTAAGGTTCTGTTTTTACTATCTGCATATGAAAAAGAAAAAAAAAAGTTTGATTCTGCAAGCACCCAACGCCCAAGCATTGGAGGCTCAACGCTCATGCGTTGAGCCCCTGCCAACATGCCCAGGTTTTCATAAAACCCAACGCCCAAGCGTTGGGGGGCCCAACGCTTATGCGTTGAGCCCCTGGAATCCCAGAATTGGTTTTTTAATTCCAACGCTCAAGCGTTGAGGCTCAGGCAAGCCAAAGTTAGTTGTTTGTTTTCAATTACTTTGTTTGTTTGTTCTCTTTTGTTGAATAAAGAAGAAGGTGGTACCAGTGACAAAAGAGCAAGTGGTTCTGATGAAGAAGAAAACCCCATGAATCTCCGAACGTTGACCATAGGTTTTTTTTTTCTTTTTAGCTTTTTGTTTTTATTTCTAGGATTTTCATTTTAGGATTTTTAAGTGTTGCATTTGAGTCAGTGATCGCATCCCAGATAATGCCATGTTACTTAACCCTTAAGTGGTTTTACCCTATGCTATGCTATTTTTGAAAATGATACATTTGATCTTTTGTTGGGTAGAATTGCATGTTGTTAGGTTATGAATGGATTCTAGTTGACTGATCTTTGGTATGATCTTAAGTGAGTTCTAAAAAGGGTACCACTTACCCTGTTTTTTCTGAGTGCTTTGAGGACTCTAATTACTTGTGATTGTACTTTTCTGCCTTGTGTTACATGTTGACTGAATTCTTGCATGCTTTGTTATCTTAAGAGAGACTTTAGGAATTTTTGAGAACTCAGAATTTGATTTTGAAAAAGTTAATTTTCCCTTAGTAAGCCTCATTGAGCCTTGAAATTGAGTCTATTTTTATTGGAGCCTACTATTGGAATTATTGTTGAATAGTTAAGTGATTCTGAAAAAGGAAAATGTTAGAGCTATGTATATATAGGTTTCTCTTTAAAAAAAATGTAAAAAAATGGAAATTGAAAAATCTGAGGTATGTGCCTTAGGGGAAAAAATTGAAAAAAAAAAAAGAGAAAAGAATTAAGAGAACCTATGTGCTAAATTATTTAAAGCTTAGTCAAGAAAAATCACTTAACATGAGTCATAATCTGAGTCAGTCATTTGAGTTGCCAAGTTCTTGAAATCCATACCTGTTTCTGAAGCCTTGGCCAAGTTTTAACCCTTATAGTCTCTCCAAAGTTGCACTACTGTACTTGTTTGATTTTGATTTAAATGATAGGCAGATTAGTTTCAATTTACTTGTTATTCATTGAGCTGTTTATTTGTGAGCTTTAATTGGTGAACTCATTCTTCTGCTTTGATCAAATACCATGCTTAAGTTTTTCTTGATGAACTTTGTTTCCCTAACATGCATGTTTTTCAACCAGCTGTGCTTTTTTTGAAAAATGTATCTTGAGCTGTTTAGTGCTAGTTAGGGCAACTTGTTCTAAGCTTGAGATAAGCTTTCTTTAAGTGTTTTACGCTTGAGGACAAGCTGTCGTTTATAGTGGTGTGATAACTGAGATTTGTATGATATTTTTAGTGTCTTTTTCTTTTATGTTATTTTATTTTTATTGAGTCTCATATAGTTTTTATTTTATTTTGTTAGATTTTTCACTTTATTTTTTTCATTTTCATATAGTTTAGCAACTTTTGAGTTTTTAGTCCTTTTAGTTTTGTTTATTGCATTTTTAGTCCTTGTTAGAGGTTCTGGTCAATTAAGGAACATTTGTGGGGATCTTGATGCAAATAAAGGAAGAATTGTGGCTGAAAATAAATGAAGAAGAGGAAGCATCAATTACTTTTGTTGTTTAAAACATGTGGGAAATAAGAATTGAAGGAAGAATTGATATACCTCAGCTGTTTCAAAGACAAAGAAGTGGCCACATGATCGGCATTAATGGTAATCAAGAGCCATCAAGGAAGAAGAGAAGAGAGGCAAGGCAATGAACCATCAGACGAGCCCAACGCTCATGCGTTGGCTCCCTGACTTGGAGTCCAGGAATTTTGTAATTCCAACACTCAAGCGCTGGAGGGCCAACGCTCATGCGTTGAGGCCCTAACTTGTGCCCAGTTTAATTTAATTCCAACGCCCAAGCGTTGGAAGGGCCAATGCTCATGCGTTGAGCCCCTATTTGGCCACGTCTGGTGGCAGTTAAACCCAACGCCTGAGCGTTGGGAAGCAGTCAGAAAAATCTATAAATAGGCTGCTTGTTTCTTTTGTAAAAATACTGGGAGAAACACTTAGATACCTAAAGATACTTTGTACTACTCTTGTTCTGAGCATTGCCTGAGGTGTGGGAAGCCAATTCTTGAGCTCTCAATTCAGGTTCTTATTATGTTTCCCTTAGCCATGCTTGGCTAAGTTTTCTAGTATCTTGGGTTGTAATGAATCTGCTTTTTAGCTATGTTTTAGTTTTCTGTTTTCATTATATGAATAAAGGTTTATGTTCTTAGTTTCTATTCCATGCTTATCATTTATCTTGCTGTACACAAGTGTTATTGCCTAATTCTTATGCAATGGTAGTTGTTAGGAATTGGGGGAAATGGGAATAGAAAGAACAATTGCATGCCACTTAGGTATAAGGATAGGATTGCTAGTGATGGCCTGAACTCATAAATTAATCTTCAATCGGATTAACTAATCACTAAGGCATTAGGCTTAGTAATCGAATTGGAAGTTCTTCTTGCTTAAGGAATTAACAAGTAGAAACCCTAGGCTAAATCACCTAAGAACATGTGCTGAAATTCATATATGAAATTAATTATGATAGCTTAAGTTAGAAGTAGTGAAGCTGTCCCCAAGTACTGTTTTTTATCAAATATTTATATTGTTCTTTTTCCTGTTCATTTGTTCCTCAAAAGAATCAACAATCAAAACCTTTTAATTTTCTGTTTTTAAGCTGTAAACAATTGATTTGGGGTCTTGAAATTCAACCTATCCCTGTGGGTTTGACATATTTTATATTACACGATATCCTCCGTGCACTTGTGAATTGGCTATCACGAGGCTACGCCCAAGGACTAATGTGCCTTCGAATGCAGGCTCGAATTCGTAAACACATGGTCTTGAGGTTTGATTCATTGTATTGTTATTATTACTCAGAGGGTACAGGCCAACGGGGTCAGCAACTGGAAAAGTTAGCCTAATAGCGAAGACTTGGTCGTGCCGTTGGATCAGGAAGGCTTGAGCCTCACCTGTGCAAGTGGAAAATCCCAATGGTCGATGGAAAGCCACCGTCGGGCCTAATATTGAGGAATTGTCTTGTCTCCCACGTATCGGATTTGGCGCTGTATTCGGATAAAAGGGTTCGCGAGGGGCGGCGTAGATGTAATGGCTTAGGAATGAACGTAATCATGATATCTTGGGGGTTTCGGGTTTTAACTGGATTTCTAATTGTGCATGTTCTATCGATTTGTTGTTATGAACTTACGAATGTCGTTATCTTTATGCTACTTCATATGAAGGTCATTATATTTTGGCTATCCTGTGTTTCTTATTTTAGAAGTTGACTATTTCACTTGTTTGTTGTTTGTGTTTGGGCGATCTGTCGCTAGTCGGACAACTACTAGCCAAAGGATGCAGAACCGAAGGAAGTTCGAGGGAGCAGGATGGATAGCTTATTGGTTGATGAACTAGGAATAGTTATTTTGTTTATCGTGTTTGTACTCAAGTATGTTTAGGGGCAAGGTAGATTTCGAGACTCTATGCCTCTATGTGGTCGCCCTGTGTGGGACCACAGGAGGTATACCGGCGTAGGAAGTCTTATCTTGGTTTTTATAGTGGCAGCAAGTTTTCTTAAATCAAGAGACAATTGTTTTGTAAAAATACCTTATCAATGCCGACCACATGTGTCTATGCCATGTATATGGCTATTTGCTAAGTAGGATATCGTACTTATATAGTCCATCTTGTCTATACCATGTCTTAAAAAAAGAAAAAAAATATACTTGTATTTCCACAGCTTTGAAAGATAACGAGCATGTTTATTTACTGTTGGAGTGGCTATTGTAGCGCCCTGAACATCGGGGTGTTACAGCATCCGTAGGTAAGTATTTTAGGTAGAAATTGGTTGTTTATCTAACACATCATAAGTATAGTCAACACATACATTAATTAGGATAACATATATAAAACCGGGGTGAGATAATCCAACTGCAATGCAATCTAGAGACTCTCTCGTTCCGATTTTCTACTTTATTTGCATGCGCTCACAACACCACCACTTTCAAATATTGTTTGCTTGAACTATGAAATCAACCTTAGATTTAGTTTGTTCTCCTAGTCCCTTGGGTCCAATAACTGAGACTTAAATCTTATATTACTTGAGAGATAGAATGCACTTGCTCTAGATTGCGTGTGTATTTTTAGTGCAACACTTCATAAGAGACATTTTGGGATTAGTAACTCTAGGCTCTATTTGTATGATGTTGGCTACTAGGTTCTTAATATGTTTTCTTTGTATCATGAGTAGTCAAACATCCTCTCTCAAGGTTGCGATGTAGGAGATGAAGCGAACCTCGTATTTATATATGCTTATTATTTAGTTTCTTAACCATGGATGGATGCTCATTTCCACGCTTAATTCAATATGACACAATTATTTGTATCAATAGTAGGTTAAGGTGGTATGGACATGTACAAAGAAGACCTATGGAGGCACCGGTGAGAAGGTTGAAAACATGGTTTTCACTCCTGTAAAGAGAGGTAGTGGGAGACCAAAAAGAACATGAGAAGATATTGTTAAAGATGATCTCATTATCAATAATATCTCTCATAATTTAATTTTTGATCGAGCTCAATGGTACAGTGCAATCCATATAGCCGACCTCACTTAGTGGGATAAGGATTTTGTTGTTATTGTTGTTGTTAATAGTAGGTTAGTTTGCTACTATCGGAGAGATTAATCAACAGAATTGAAAAAAGTTAAAGTTTACGGAATTAATGATGAATCTCTTGTGGAGGAGGTTTTAAGATTTTATTTTATTTTGGTTGGATTTGGTAGATTTGTTTCTATTTTTATTTAGCTTATTTATTTTTCTAGATTTTGTTAGGATTTTTATTTGCTTTGATTAGAGTTGATAAGTTTTTATTTAAGGTTGCTACTTTTTATTATATTTTGAGTATTTTATTTCAGGAGAGAATCTGGAAAAATGGGAGAAAATCAGGAAATAAAAGAATAAAAGAAAGCAATTAAAGAATGGTTTCACTTAAATGACATGACCTCATCTTGCGTGGGATATTTCTCATTGCACAAACATTTAATTAAATATCAAACCAATCATATTGAAGATCAATGAGTTGTAAATAACATATCAAAACTTCAGCAGTTTGGTTGTTCTGGCCCGCCAACGTGACATTTACTAGCAGGATGTGAGTTTTTTAGGCAGTCCAGGACGATATTGGATCTGATGATCATTTGAATCGGCTAGAACAGTTTTTATGTGTTAAAGTGAATTTACATGACAGCCCTTTTAATTTATTATTTTTTCCATGGTGGTATTATATATAAATAAATGTATCAGATGTAGATGTACGGAGTACGTAACCAAATAAAAGACTTCATGCAATAAGGTAGTGATGATGTCTGCCCTGCTGACAGCTAGCTAATGTCATCAGTTCCTATGGAAAACGGGTCTTTTCCATCTATCTAGTATCTACGCAACGCAACCAATCAAGTTAATTAACATTAGAGCTCAAATTAAGTTCTTAATTCATACAGCTTAATTAGTACAAATTAGATTAGGGATAATAAGGTAATCCAGGCCAATAGGACATGGCTGGAACTGTGCTACAATCCTGATCGGCCATGTGACTGTGAGTGTAAGAACAGTTTCCCTGATCAGCATTAGCAACATTCTGCTGCTGGGAATGATAATGATGATGAATCTTGGAGCAACGCAGAGCCAGCTCTGACGTGCATTCCACTGTTTCTTCCGCAGAGATCTCTGTAGTATGACCTACTGATACTTGTTGCTCTCTCAGCATACCCTTCAACTTCTTAACCTGCACAGCCACAAAGGAGGAATAGGACTTGTTCAAACTACGGTCACAAAGAGAGACGTTCAATCATAACCACGTATAAAAGTTTAAATTATTAGATAATGGCAATGATTCGTGTACACCTAAATAGTACAGACACCTCTCGACATTCATTTTTCTCTCTATCTCTTTCTTTCAATTACATCACATCATATATCACACTTATCACTTATTTCTCCTCTCTTCCTATCTCTCTCTAGTGGTCTACACCATTTAAATGTCTACCGATCATTATTCATTAGATAATCAAAGTATATGAATAATTTTTCTATCTAACATGCTCTCTTAAAAAGAGCCCATTGGCCATTGGACTTAGAAAAACAAGAGTCTTAATTCATTCACACTCATCCTTTTCTTCCATTTCATTTTCACCTATTTTTTCTTTTTATTTTTCTCTTATTTTTCTATACATCACCTATCATATCTTTATATTTTTTTCTTTTCTTCCTTACTCTCATAAGGTGGAGGTGTGTGAGAGTGTGAACCAAAACTTATTCGAAAAAGATCACTTAACACATCAAATATATAGAAATTAGAAATAGAAGAAAAGTTGGGAGATATATTAAATGACATAATAGAAAAAAAATATATAGAAATTTTTTGGTGAAAATGAGAGAGAAAAGAAATTGGGGTGTGAATAATCAGAACCGTTCTAAAAACTTTAACTGTTTGGTAAAAAAAATATAAGAGTAATGTTATATATCCAACACACACCTCATGGATACTCTTTTACTTGAACAATGGGCAATAAAGAAAAGATTTTAATTCATTCACACTCAACATTCTCTTTCATTTCTTGTTCAACCACTTTCTTTCTTATCTTTATCTTTGACTTTTTTACTCATCCCATCATTTATCACGTCTTTCATTTTCTCTATTCTCTTATATTCTATCACACGATGTAGGTGGAAATAAGTTGTTAACGAAACATTTTCCATATATAACAAACCCACCTACTAATAATGGTTTATAAGGGAAGGTTAAGGGCTAGGGTTCAAATCTTGGAGAATGAACATTTGTAACTAATATTTGCCTAAACAAAACTAAAAAAAATAATGATTTTTATATCTATAAGAAAAGACAGATGTTATACCTCTTTCTCAAGCTTGTGTTTTTCCTTGGCCATGACATCAAATTCCTGTTTAAGTGTATCGTACAAGTGTTCAAGTTGCTTGGTTTTCCACCTTGCGCGTCTATTTTGGAACCAAACAGCAATCTGGCGAGGCTGGAGCCCTAACTCCTTGGAAAGCTTCATCTTCCTATCAGGGTCCAACTTTATCTCCTGCTGGAAGCTACTCTCCAGCGACTCAAGCTGCTCACATGTTAATCGCTTCTTCTTCTCCTGGTTCATCGCCGGAGCTGTCTCCGTCACTGCTTGCTGTTTCACTTCCATTCCTTAACACATACAGAGAAGAGGGTTTAGTGTTTCATATATAGACTGTGCTGTGTTTTCAATGTTGACCAAGCTAGATATATCTACCAGATGTGCCTTTCAAACGTGCTCTTACAAGAATACCATACCTACTTCTTATCACTTCTTCAACGAAAGTAATAGCTTGAGCTTCAAGTTACTATATTCATGCCAAAATTTACAAAATGGACTCTGAAATTAGTCTACAAATGTAAGCTAAATTCTATATATGTTAGCCGTTGATTGATTGCTTCTAATTTGTGTCTACCATAATTTTCCAAAGGAATTTTCAGTGGGTATCAAACATGCACTAAAGTGACTTGATGATATTCGAGGACAAAGATGAATCTTTAGAAGACTAGCTAGTGTTTTGATATGGTTGTTTTACAAACCTGGATAGTAATAGTTGTTGTTGTTGTAGAGGAAGCTGAAGGAAGACTCTGCTCGAGGAACAAAGCGTCTGGTGGTGCTCCCATTCCACTCCATATGATCTCTGCAGCCTTCACTTTCCTGTTTCTCTTCCCTTCAACTGCAGCGATCTAAAACTTATCTGTGCTTATAAGGGCCTCACCCAGTTGGTGAAAGGTTGGACCACAAAGGAATTGATGATGGGAGAAGATAATGAGGGGTCAGGGGTGTGTGGAAGCAGGGTTTGACTCCAAACAAAGGCGAGTACTCCAAAGAGAAAACAAGAGAGCATGTTTTAAAAACTGAAAAAATTTAAAAACATGTTTAGCATAAAAAATTAAAAAAAATGTTTGGCATAACATGTTTTTAAAAACTGTTTTAATTTTCAGTTTTAAAAACTAAAATACCAGAACAACTAAAAGATATTTTCAATTTCTGTTTTTAGTTTTGAAATTTTAATTTTTTAAATGCTGGAAAAAATCTCAGTCAACAGTTTTTTTCTGCTTTTCTCTTGGAAAATAATTTTCAAAAATTGTTTCTAAAAATTGTTTTTAAAACAGTTTTCAAAAAGTGTGAAAGGCCCAAAATTATAAGTATTAATTAATTGAAAAATTAAGGTTTTTTTTACTTCAATCAAACTTTCTCCTTATAATTCCATTTTCACCCGCTTCTTTTTATCTATATCTTCTTTTTCTGTCACAATACATATCATATATCTTATTTCACTCTCTTCTTTTTAAAATTTAGGTTAAGCCTAACTCTACTCCTAAACCTAAGTTAAGGGGATTATTGCTCTATCTTTTATATGGATCAATTTGGTCATATCTGAAACCTTTAACGCATTATCTCATGTCCAGAGTTGGACATCTCAAGCATAAAATTTACAACAAAAGAACATCTCGAGTGGTTGGGTGATCTCAAAATATGCTGTGATATCATCTAAAAATTTGAACTAGCTCATGTTTGAGAATTGTTCCACCATTTATATAGATTTGTTTAACCATATCTCTTATTAATGTAAAAATTTATAAGATATCTTTCTAACAATGTGAGTGCATTTTGGCTGTGAATAGAAGTTTTTCCTTTATCTTGTTGAGCAGGAGGAAAGTGATGAATGAGAGAGTGTATAACAAGACTTGTGAATTTGGTGAGGTTCTTGTTCCTCCTTACTTCACTTTTGGGGAGCAGCAAAGTTATGTGTTTAATGCAGAGACCGTACTATTAGGGAAGCAAGAGGCAGTGACGACAAGGCATGAAAAAGGGAAGGCACATGTCAGATGGCCCCCCAAGCAGCCTCTATTGGGGACCATATTTGATCATAGACCCATGAATCCACTCTTCTAGTTTTTCCTTTTGCATGAGCATGATGGTGCTACAATATAATAATCACTTCTCTCTCAGACAAAAAACAGTGGCCCAAACTATCCCCACCACAGAAAACTAATCATCTGGGCACATTTGCAAAAACGGGTAAAGTGAGTTCCACATTGGCAATTTATTTATTACCAACAAAGGAAAACTTCTTTGGCTACAAAAGAGGGTGACTGGTACACAAAACCTGCCACCACTGCTGCCTTCACATGAGACAAATAAAGGAAGGTAAATAAAAAGAGAACATCTTGGGGCTCATCTCTAAATTTTTTTCTTACCTCCTCTCCCTTTCACCTTAATTATAACGCGCCAGTGTTACAGGAGAAGAAAGCTGCATACAATCTCACTTTCCCTCTTCTGTCTCTGGATCTATCTGTTGCCTGCATGAAATTGGGATCTGGGTTGGGTTTAAATTTTTTGAAATTTGAGATGAAAAAAATGTAATCCAAAATTATTTGTAGACAAGCAATTGATATAATATATGTAAGAACTAAGAAGAGTGAGATACAGAGAAAATTAATGTGTTTGTTAGTTCGGTGTCTGCACTAATTATATATTTAAGTATCATTACTCTAGTGCACTTGATTGTACTGTTGGAGGGCTGTGTATGTTGACAGAAAACAAAAAAGCAGAGGATGGGGCGACAAGAAAGGCCTTTCAGCACGAAATAGTGAGAGAGATAGATGAGAGAAAGATTATTCTAGAATCCAAGTTCAAACTAATGCATCTTTCAAAGTTGTTTACTTTGTTCAAAGTCTAATGATAGTACCATCACATAATCTTGTCATGGAGATGTGGAAAATTAATCTAGGTCATGGAAATAGTAAATCTTCCTAATTGACTCGGTGTGTATGTCTGAGAATAGCATAATCAATTCTGATAGTATAATCAATTCCAGATGACTATAGATATTTGGGACTCATATTTTGTTAGAAGTTAGAGAAAATATATTTTGCGTTAAACATAATTAATTATGAGGTTCTACGTACAAATGAATTTCATAACATTACTCTACAAAATACATTTTTTTGTGAAAATATTCAAATATAAATTATATCACTTTCAAATCATAATCAATTTTACCAAAATTAATTATATTGAAATCAATTTTCCTAACACTGCTTTTAGCTTTCAAACTCTTAAGAACCACTAAATAACATTGTTGATTTAAAACTCTCCTCTTGCTTCTACTCAACTACTCTAATTCAAGTGCCACAAAGTATAGAAATGCATTAATTCTAGTTCCACTGAGAAATGGTCAAAACTGTGACAATTCATACTCGAAGGGTGAGTGTTAACTGTTCCATCAAGGCGCGAGATGTAAGCAAAGCTTCTGCAGTTCTATACCATTTTTGTAGTTACTCTTGTTTTTATATTCTTGTGCACAGAGAAATGAAATAGTAAAGGTGCAGAAATTTGATCTACAAAGTTGACGTTTTATGGTGGGTTTGGATCTAGCAGTGTAACAAAAATCAAATGTCAGGATAGTTTAATTTTTATGAAAACAAACAAATGCATTATTGGTCCTTTTACCCCAATGTTCAAATGTTTCATAGAGGTCAATGGTCTTAAATGAATAAAATCTAAGTACTGTTTGTTTGGTGCCCAGTAATGACGATGCTTCTTCAATTATATATAGCGAAAAGTACTCCTTTTAAGTAGGTTGACTGGTGAGCTTGTATCTTAAAGTAGAGTTAAATAGTAACTTGAATACAGAAAAGTTAAAAGTTACAGTTATACAAAGAAAAGTTAGGTGGCTTTTATGATAAAGTTGGTCCTTTAATATTAAAATAAAGATAAACTGAATTTCGTCATTCCAAATAAATTTTAGGGAGTTTTTTTTTAATATTAGAAAAAAAATAGCATTTTGGGGTTTGTTTGACAATATTTGTTAATATGGGGTTCTTTTTATAATTAGCCTGAACTTAGGAGTCTTATAAAGGGCCTAGATGAGAAGTTTTATAAAACTCCTCATCCGAGGTGTTTTTGCTACAGGACAAAATTGAGGGAATTTGTACTGTGGGAATCTGCACTATGATGGGATGTGTGAGACAGGGGAACAGCTGACATGACAGAAGACTCCTCAGATGAGGAGACTTATGTCGCGCCTCAAATGAGGCGTTTTTTGAAGGCTCCTCAAGTGAGGCGTCTTCCACCCCATTGGTTGCATGGGGTGGTTGCACGTCCTCCAATAAACCCCCCCCCCCCCCCCAATAACTGCTAACCGGCCACCCCCCCTCCCACCCATTCTCAACCCTATTTTTTCCTATATATACCCATCCCAACCCCCCATTTTTACCCACTAATTCCTAAACTCATTTCTACTCTCATTCACTCTATTCTACCCTCATTCACTCTATTATACTCTCATATTTTCTATACCATTCTCTTCCAAATCCCAAACTCTTCATTTTCTTTCAATTTTTAACTACCCCAACAATGTTTGGAGAGAATGTTATTAACCCCGGTCCCCTAAATCCTTCCCTACTGACCCACCAATCGGTACACGTGTCAGAGCAGGTATGGAGCGGTAATTATGAGGATCGAATTTTGAAAGTTAGGCGGTGTCGGGACTCGAAGACCCCTGAAGGGCGAATCGTCAGCAACGTCCCGGAAGAAATTGTTCCACACCTCCGGCGGGCGAGATTATACGAGTGCGCACTCGTGGGGGACGTCGCGGTGGACCATCACCTTCTTTCTGCTCTGGTGGAGCGCTGGAGACCCGAGACCCACACTTTCCACCTCCCCGTCGACGAAGCAACAATCACGCTAGAGGATGTTGCACTTCATCTTGGACTGAGTAGTGACGGCCAGGCGGTCACCGGGGAGACTTCGCGCACTGACTGGAAGGAGGTGATCCTAGCATTGCTCGGTAAAGAAGTCTCGGATGCGGACCTCAGTGGGAATAAACTGAAGATGAGGTGGCTGAGCCAGAACTTCAACAACATAGATGAAGGCCACAGACCGCTTTGGCTGGAGCAGTTTGCAAGAGCCTACATTCTACAGATGCTGGGAGGGTTCCTATTTACGAATAGCTCCGGTTTTGATGTGTCGCTATGCTATCTTCTATTACTGCAGGACCTGGATGTAGCTGGAACCTATAGCTGGGGCTCAGCTGTGCTAGCCCACTTGTACAATTCTTTGTGCAAGGCCACCGACTACAAACGGGCGGACCTCATCGGATGCACATTGCTCCTGCAGTTATGGGCTTGGAGCAGGATCCCCAGCTTAGGACCGAGAAGCGTACCTCCGTTGCGACATGGAGCACCGCTCGGCGGGAGGTATGAAATTTCTAACATACTAATGTCTAAGCTTTACTGTTCAATAATTTAGAGCTGAAATATGTTATTGATGATACAGATGGATCCAGAAACCCAAAGTTGATATGGCTCCCATATGGTCGTACAGAAACAAGCTAGACTTGTTGAACGAGTCCACTGTAAGTGATTTTGATGTTAAATTTGATTACGACGTTTCTCGCATCATAGTAGCTTAAATAATTTATGTTATTACGTGCAGTTCATGTGGTCCCCTTATTCATCTGAAGTCGGTCATCTCCCGGAGCAGTGTGTGAGGGACAGACATTTGTTCATGGCACTTGTACCGATGATCCACTACAACCTTGTCGAGTAGCATCAACCGGATCGTGTTATGAGACAGTTTGGAATGGCTCAGCATATTCCACTCGCACCGATGCAGGATGACAATCTTCATGATGTCTCGCGGAGGGGTAAAATGCATGTCAACTGGGCGGCCGAGCTGCGGGGGTACATAGAGATGTGGGATGCCCGTTTGATGACAGTAGTTCCACCCACCCCGCCTATGACGGTGTCTGGTCCAAGTGACGAGTACATGCTCTAGTACAGGCTACACACCCGACGCTGGATGACACCCTCAGTTGGATTTAAATATTGATCAATCTATTTTGTTGTATTGTAGGCCGAGAGGTTACACCGGCTGTGGACCATGTGCGCCCCAGGTAACTGAAGCGAGACCACGCTGGACGAGGTTTTCCATGGAGCGGGTAGATGTTTGGCCATAACTTCTGATTTAGCCCGGGTCATGGTTCCATCTCGACCGGTAAAGCCATGTTCCATCAACTTGAATGATGGGCTTGCAGTGGTTGAATGCCTCACAACACTGCTTGAACGTCCAAAACACCCGGCTGAAAATCCGAAAACGGGGGTCAACAACCCCATTACGTCTGTATTCGTGCGTGACGACCCTGTACACGGAACCAGGAGCAAAGGGCAGCATGTATTCTAGCCATCGCGGAAGTTGATCATAGGACTCCTCCCAATCACCGAACACCTTTGCAAGCGTTTTTTGTTTGGCCTTCCATGCTTTCGTGTAGGATACCAAGTAGCCAAACATTCCATTCGCCCTCTCTTGAATAAGAGAAATGGATATTGCAGGCTCTTCCTTGACCATACCTATGAAAAATATACGACATAAGATTCGGAACGCAAACAACATAATATAAAACACAACGGAATATGTGTTCCATACCTATTATGCACGAGCATATGAAATCGGAACTGCACTTGTTATGCACTATATACTATTTATATGTCTAAGTATGCCATTATTGTATCATGAGAAATATGAGTAATGATTCATTCACACTTCACTTTCCCTTCCATATTATTTTTAATTATTTTTCTTTCTATCTTTCTCTCTGCATTTTCTATCATGTCAGATATAATATCACTAGCATTATTCTTGTAGTCTTGTACTATACAGTCTGTATGAATCTCTTACTTCAGTATGTTTGAAATTTTCATTTTGAAACTTTTGAAGAAAAAAAAAAAAACTATCAACCATGTATCATCAAAGATCAACTCCATCTCAGCAAAATTTACTTCCACCATTGAAATTAAAATCTTGTGGTGCATCAGAGATCATGTGCTAGTGCTACGCACAAAAGAGAGTGCGAGTGTGAGAGATTGTTTCAGTACTGGTACCACATCCCTAAAACTAAACCAAACAACAATGTATTCACGTTGCCTATAGTAGACAAAATCATTTTGGCCCTAGTGCTCCCCCAACACCATTTAATAAGATTGTGGAAATTCCAGCTTCCATTCCAGAGCATCCCTGGGTCGATCAATAATTAAAGATCTCTCAGTTATGTTCTCAGTGATTGAAATCAGCTATGCCTATTCTCTTTCCTTGGTCCCTCTTCTCACCCAAATAATACTTTGATTGGAAATAAATATAACAAAAGGAAATATAAAAATTTCAACCAATGCTCAAGAATGTAACTACTGCACAATGAGACTTATTTATAAAACTTCGTTCAAAAATAACCTCTTACCAACTTACATACAATGTCAATTTATCCATTGCTAACCCAGCTTTCAACTAGTAGGTGCACACCCTTATAAGTCATCCATCTTATTATCCAACAAAAATGTTACTTTCACACCTCAAAGGGAAGTGGAAAGAGGTGGAAGGAAGAGAGAGATAGGAAGAAAAGAAAAAGGAAGTAGGTTGAGGCTTGTTATGGGGAATGGTTCAGACCCATATACCTAGGTCAAGTTACAACTTAAGAATTCGCACCAAGGTTGAGCTCCGACTCAGACATGCTGACTCACAAGGCAGCAACTGCATCCTTGGTTTCATACGGAACAAAGGGCACCAGGGGAAAGCAAATGTAAAGCCTATTCTTCCCATCCACCTCCCTAACACCTACCCAACTTTCACACACTATTTCTAATCAACCTGATCAGACAAAGGAATAAAAGAAAAATGAAACGACTAAAATACGAAGAAATAGTTATTACATTACCATAGATGAAACATACCTACTGCCAAAAAACAGCAAAATATGACATTCTCCATATTTTCAGCTTTCTTAAGTAAGTATAAGCGGTATGATATATCCCAATAGAGTATTCCGGGATGTCTCACATCACTAAAAACAAATTTCCTACCCTGCATTTGGCTATTTCAAAATGCCTCTTCTCTTGCGCTCTCTCAAGTCACTAGGGATGATAAATATAGAATCTACACAAAGCCCATCTTTTGAATGTGTACAATCAATCGGTTTCATGGAGAATCTAACTTCAGTTGAAGGTTTTGATCCACTGACAATAAACTCACCCACCTTGTAATCTACCCAGTACCCATGGTTATGGTTTCCATGTGTATATCAAGCTCAGTTTCATTTAAACAGCATTCACATGATGCTTGCTGACCATCTGAAGGGGACAACTCAAACTTCACAGGTTTAATATCCCAACTATGGGTGTGTTCATAATTGCATACACGACGTCCAAACCTTTTAGAAAACCGTCCAAGGTGAAATCACGAAGCCTATGGAAAAACCACCACCACCATAGTGATCTCCATCTTGTCCGCAACAAAACCCTATGTTCTGTTGCCTCTCCGCCGCTTCTGCCGCCGCGCTCCGCCGTCGGAGGCGATTACCGCCGCTTCTGCCGCCGGAGGCGATTACCGACGACAACTACGACGACCTCTGATCTAAAAAAGGTTGGTCTTTTCTTGAAGATCTCCAATTTCTCTCTTCAAATCTGAGATCAAATCGCTGAAAGGAGAAGTCTTTATCCTTTGCGTGCCAATTGTAGTTTGTCTCTCTCCAAACCTTGCATTTCAGTGGCTGTCTCTCTCCACGTCTTCTTCTTCGTCTTCTTCTTCTTCTTCTGGCTTGATGGAGAAAGAAGATGATGATGGCAGATGCTGTTTATTCCTCTGTTTTGTGGCTACTCTGTTTCTGGGTTGGCTGATTCGGTTTGAAGGGAGAAGGAATGTGATGATTTGGGGGGAAGGAGGAGGTGGCAGTGGTTTCGATTGATAAATTTTCTGAATTTTTCTGGGTTTAGTTTTGAAGATGATGAAGATGAAGAGGAAGAAGATCAAGAATCAGAGGGATTATGTTTTTGTTATTTTATTTTATATTTTTTTTCAAAAACCGTTAAATATTGGATGGAAAATCTAAAAAACGTTAGTTTTTTAACGGAATAGTGACGAGGGACTAAAACTGTCATCGTTTGTTTAAGTGAGGGACGTTTTTTGCTAATAAATTCCAAGAGGGACCAAAAGTGCAAAATCATGAAACGTGAGGGACCAAAAGTGCTATTAAGCCTATAAAAAAACATAAATATTAATTAGATTATTACATATTTATCTGAATAGGTACTTATTATTTGGAATGGAGGGAGTAAATGCAATAGCAGAGACCTTGTTGTCATCGTGGAAGGGTAAGGGGCGACAGAGGAGGGCAAAAATGTACTAATTGACGGAAGCGGCACCGCGAAAGGAGCGGTTGAGGCGCGCGAGGTTGCAAAATCTCAGGCGGCGTAGTTGCATGAACCTGTTGTTTGAATTTGATTGATGTTTGTGTGTGAGAGTCTTTGATTTTGATTTTCCAGGGAAAAGGAATGCAAATTGGTTAACTGAGGCATGAGGGTGGGGGTACGATGATGGTGAACTAGAACGCATGTGATTCGGTGTGGGAAGGTCCACTGCCGGAGTTTGCCCAACCGCTGTGATTCGTCCATCGCCCGCCACATGGCTTCCTGCAATGATGAAAATAGAAAGGGGAGCTAGAACAGAGTGCATTACTTGCTTTACTGTAGTTTTGTTGATACATTCAACTTCACTGGATCATTAGAATCCTTATAAATAGGTAAACTTTGTAACCCTACTATGTGTGGTACTGGGTACCAGCCGCAGAGGTAGGCTCAAAGGCCGAACTGCGTGACCAAAAGCTATCATTCATGAATGAGAAAGGAGCTATGGCTACGCTATAGCCGCAGAGGTACGCAAATTGGCCGAACTGCGTGAACAAAGATTTCTTTGTGTCTTTCTACTCTTATTTCTCTCTAGTTACTCTATGCGATCCAGGTGTTCTTGCTAACAGTTTTGTTGTTTTGTTCATTACAATTGATTAATGAACCTTGAATTTGAACCTATAGGAGAGCAATAGATAGGACCTCTAGCCAAAGGAATGATGGATCATGTATGGAGCTGCACTCCCTAAGCTTCAAACCATTGCCTTGAAGCTTTTTTCACAGCCATCATCTTCTTCTTGTGTTGAGAGAAATTGGAGTACATATAAGTTCATCCATTCCGCGATAAGGAATAAACTCCACCCTACAAGAGCTGAGAACCTTGTTTACATACATACAAATCTTCGTGTTCTTTCAAGAAAATCCGATGATTTTAAGAAAGGTGAAACCCAAGTGTGGGATATTGGTGGTGAGGAATTTCATCTTGAAGGCTCTAGTATTCTTGACGTTGCCTCCCTTTCCCTTGATGAGCCAGATTTGGAGGGTGTTATTTTCTTTAATGACATTTACACTCTTATAGTTTGAACTTTGGATGTTTTGATTTTGTAATGTTGGTTGTTGTACAATCTATCATATAGTTTTTTTGTAATCAACATTAGTGGTATTGAATGCTTTGATTATGTCTCTCAATGTTATTTTAATTTGTGATATTGTTTGAAATTATAATATTTACCTGGAAAAGACTAGTCCTTTTATTTAATATATATATATACACACACACACGTACCCAAGATTTTCTGAAAATGGAGTACCGTGTACCCGGTACCCTACGCGTACCGGGTACCGTACCCGTGCAACGTAGATATAGTACCATCTAGAGTTCTAGACACCATTTTTGTTTTTTAAGGCTTAAATACATTTTTAGTCCCAGCAAAATACGTTTTTTGTTTTTCGTTCCTGAGAATTTTTTTTTTGTTTTTAGTCCTCTGAAAATTACATATTTTGTTTTTAGTCTTTGCTAATTGTTTTTTCATCTAATTCAGATCTGAAAACACTTTCACACGTGCTTAGATCTGCTCTACGAGCGGTGAAATTGTGTTCAATCATCTCATATTCTTCCCAAATTGTAAAAACCTAGAGTTGAATGAATGGAAAAACAAATAGCAGAAACTAAAAACAACACATGTAATTTTCAGAGAACTAAAAACAAAAACAAAAATTGCTAAAAACAAAAAATAAAAATAATATATTTTGCAATGACTAAAAATATATTTAAGCCTTGAAAATTGAATACTCTTCATATATTCAAATTTTGTCTTCTCCCCCAACACTGAGCTTAATTAAATAAGACTCTTCATCGCTCAAGTGGGATTTTTAAATATTGAAGCTACTTGACGCGAGGATTTATGGAACAAAAACAAGCTGTAAAGTGTAAACTGTAGTAATATACGTGTGTTGACATTTCTATATGCAGTAATTGAGATTTTGGCAGCATTCATTTGAGGTTATGCAAGGTTTAAGAGGATGTTCTGAAACCTGAAGATTGACGATACACCTAAAATCAAGTTAATAGTAAAATAGGAACGTTAAAGGGTCGAAACTCGAAACATAGAGTTGTAATAAACGTAAAAAATATTGCATGTACACGCCCAGTGGGACTCGAACCCACAATCGCTTGATTAGAAGTCAAGCGCCTTATCCATTAGGCCATGGGCGCTCGGATGTACACATAGTTTGAATTATTAAAGTAAATCCATAACATTTAAACCAAAATGTCACTTCATTCCACAGTCCAGTGTTCATCCACACCACAGAAATACCTTGGCCTCTCCTACATTATTTCTATGATTCTATCACTAACACTATGATTGAGGAGAGAAAGAAAGATGTGCGAAATATAATAGGTTATATATGGTCTGGTAAAAAGAGGAGAAAAAATGTAAATTTTGAGTTTTTCACCTGAAAAAACATTTTTACCTCTAACTTCATAATTTATATATGGTTACTAAAATATCAAATTAGGATAAAATTGTAAAAACAATACTTTCTTCATTAATTTTGGGTGATCAATACAAGTTGTGGGCCCATTTTTATTTCTCTCTTCTCATTGCAAGTTGATGCCAAATGAAGGAGGAAACCGCATGTCTCACATATCTTTATCTATTGCTGACATATCTCTCAGTAAAGTCTTGGCTAAAGCTATTCAAAAAACATTTTTAAGTCTAATAGGTCGGCATATTTAAATAAGTATAATTTTGTAACTTTATTTTTTAAAATTGTATACTTATTAACTTAATTATAGATTTAAACATGTTAGTCTATATAATGATCTACTTAAAAATGGACAAATAACCTATTTAAAAATCTAACTATGTATAATTTAAAATAAGCTTTGAAGTCTTAAGAAGTGCTACACAACCTCCTCTATTCTCACACTATCTATTAACATACATATAATCATGCTGACCTATTTCTAATTAGTTTTGTTTTAATGTAGTTATTAGCCTATTAGCTTCTTTGTCTATTTACACATAAGTTTTTCTTTTTGAAAAATAAAGGATTATATTATTATCCACAAAAAGCCTTTGAGGACAAAACCCCAAAGGGAGGAGCGAAGATAAACATAATAAAAAAGAGGCAAATCAACGCGGCGCATAAAAAAAACCCCTAAAAAGAAAGAAATCCCCAAAAAAGAAAGAAACCCTCAACAAGGACCCCAAGCGAAAGCCAACATAGGGCTACAAAACCAGGGAACAAGCCAAAATCAGGGACCAAGCCAAAAGCAAAAAGAACGGCCTATAATGACACAAGAAAAGCCCAAGAGTAACAGAGATCAGGACATGAAATGTTCCTCATAAACCTTTTCAAGACCTTGTATAACATCCATGTCGTTACCTTCATACACCATCCCCAAAACCTTGCCAACAAGCCACGTCTTTTTCGCTCGCGTGAAGTAACAACCATCGATAACACTATCCAAAACCGATGAAGCCGGAGAGACTAAGGGGTAGCTAAAACAAAGGCGAGACTCTATTCCTCAACCTCGACCAAGGACTCATCACGGGCTAGGGACAACAAAAGGGGCTTCTGACAGTTATTGGATTTCTTTTTAGGACGTCCACGCCGACGGGGTTGCTAAACAAAAGCCTCAACAAAACACCCACCTCATGCAAAGAACCGGTGCCCGGCAAATCCCCAGAAAAAAGAACCAGACTAGAAGAAGGATAAGACTCCGGTAAAACAAATAGAGCTATCTGAAGCGGTGTAGAAGCTTCTTCCATTGATGATCCACAAACTGAGACAATCAACTCAACAAACACCTTCCTTTTTCTTTCTCCCCTTTGACGACTTCCTCGGTCGACCGCGTCTCCGGGGCGCAAGACAACCAGCCTCAACACTCTCTAATAACAAACATCCAGTACTCACAACCGAAAAAAACGGACCCAGGATAGTGATGAACCTCGGAGCAACCGAAACCCCTGAACCACCCAACAATGGCAGAAGAGAGGGAGCAGCAAAAATGCTAGAGCGAGGAACGTCAAGGAAGAGAAGACAAATGCTACATCTTTCAGCAGAGGGAACCTGAAGAAGAAAAGAAAACAAACTTTTTTCCCAAATGCCCTGCACAACTGAAAGACCTACAACATAAATACCTTCATAATTCCTTTGCACCCGTCACTTCAACAGCTCCTATCCCACCATTAAAACATCGCACCTTGCGAGCAAAACCCAGGACCAAACAACCATACACACCATCCCTCCCTTTAGTCTCTCTCTCGACACTTGAAATCTCTGAAAAGAGGAACTCATCCAGGACTCTTGAAATCTCAACGGCAAACCTCTCGGCACCATTGCACATCCTCATCTCTTCCTCAAAAAAGGAGGATGAGGACCTTGCCTTCCTGTGCCCCAGAGCAACATCTTGCCAGGAAAAGAGAGTACGAGGAAAGTTACCCACCTTCCTCTGCCGGCACGAAATAGAGAACCACATCCCCTGCTCATGACTGGTCTGAGAACCCCAACCCTTCTTAGACAAATAAGTTTGTTGGTGGACTCCATTTATTATGGAACAAGTCTTTAAATAGGCTAACAGACCGTACCATACTTTTAGAAGGTCAGGCTAGCCATAAAAAAAATTTATGACAAATAGTAGCTCAGGTTTATATCTTGAATTTTTTAAGCAGGCTATACCTATTTATTCAAAGTTTAACCCAACCCAACCTATTTCATCTCCTGATTATATTTGGTAACTCCAGAGTCAAAACAAAACAAATTCATTAGAATAGGACACGACTACAATGTTAACCGCATTTATAACCCTGTCATTTTTTTATTTTTTATTTACCATAAAAAGTTGAACTCAAAAAATATATTTTATTCAGTTCAATATTTTTCAAGTACAATATTTTTTATAAAATATGATAATCTTGTAAAAGTTATCATCTAAAAATATTACAAAATATATTTTACAATAATCTTACAAAAGTAATCATATAAAGCTTGAAATTATTATTAAAATTTTAATTATAATGAAATAATAGCGCCAAATTTATAAAAAATTGCTAATTCTACAAAAGAAAAAGATACACAATTATTAACTTTTAATTTTTAAACACAGAATAATTTTATAATTATATTAATTCATAATTTTATGTGCATTTTTCAATATTATTTTGTTATTATATAACTAAAAGGTTTTTTAATGTAAATTAGCGGTACTTTAGAACTTGTAATAAGTGTTATGTCATGTTTTCCTCGATTCCATCATTTTTCATAAAATAAGGTGTACTATCTCGGAACCTTGTTCGATTCCTTTTTAAAATATGACAAACACTAAACTTGTATGCCATGTTCCATCTTCTCGTTCCAACATGTCTGCCAAATATAATCATGTTTAGTTCATTTTTATCATTCACTTTCATGTTATATTTATTATCTTCTGTCAAATTTAATAATTTTATATCTGAAAGTGATTTTAAATAACTATATCCAAACAACATTTATTTTCTTTTCAATTTATTTTTACATATCATTTAAAACATAAATTCATTATTTTAAACTGATTTTACCAAACTTTAAAACATACTCACTCTTATTTTCTCCTTTTGTTTTTTTTTTTAGTAAAATGTGAAATCACTTTTTTTGTTCCGCAATGTGAAATCACTTAACTGTGCAATTGCATCATATAAAAAATTCAGGCTTCTTTTCCTACTTTACAGCAAAGATTTAATAGTGTTATTGAATTCCTGTCATAGTGGAAATTGAAAAATAAAATGCTATAGTAAACAGTCATTTTTTAATTTGACTTCCATAAAAGAAAAGTTATATATAGTTTTTGTACGTGTAGTTAACTAATTATTTCCATTAAAAAAAAAATTAACTAATTATTCACAAAGTCATCCCTCTGCTCGTTATCTTCGTAATACGGTAAAGTTGTCATGATTTTATGATGAAATATAGTACTTAATAAAAGACTACTATAAGACCAAAAAATTGTTACTAATCTCTATGTTAGTCTTTCTTGATGTACTCATCATTTGAGTTATAACTCCAATAAACAATGTTACATAGAAATAGATAACAATTTCAATCTTCCTAGAAAGAAATAACAAGCTGATTAGGTTTCAATCAATCTTGATCTTGTTAATAATGTTACGTGAAACATTGTTTACCTTTCTCTTTATAAATATTCAGAAAATTTTAACATGATAGTGTCACATAAAATTTATAAATGAGAGAATCAGTAGAGTTCATACAATTCTCGTTCAGGACCGCAAAGAGCAGGGAATAAAATATGCCTAGAACACAAGCTATTAAGCATCATTATTAGTTTGGCAACAGTATCCAACAAACACATTTTCGAACTGTGTCCTTGTATGAATATTAAACACAAAAAATTGGAACCAAGGGCACATTCCCTTGATTTTATGTTCTGACAGCCGGTAAGAATTTGCATCAAATTTCATTTCCGATACATGGATTATAAATTAGCCATCAAAATCAAGTGGAGATAACCCTCCACTTGCAGCAGAATCATCTGCAACTTCTAAGAACTTGGGAAGGATTAAATAAAAGAACTAAAACTAAAAACATAGTTGGATCAATGCACCTCAATCTTCAAGCTCAATAATCTTAACCACAGATGCATCACCAAGTTTCTGGCAAACAACAACTCGATCGTGTGGCTTTATAATTCCCATTGCTTTTCCATGATCAAGGGCAACCTTGAGAATAGACTCATTCGATGCACTAGTTGACTCAGCCTGCACAGCATAGAGCATGATTAACTTCTACTAGACCTGGGACCGTTATGTGATGGGGTGCATGTAAAGTAGCACTATTGGACATTTATACGGACAATGATATCATAAAGCATCATTAATACAAGTTTCATCCAGAATTAAGAATATGTTCCGACAGTGTAACCATAGGTTAGTTTCACAAGAGCAAGCCATGAGAGTGATCATAATTTTTTTAATTAAATTTTTTTACTCAGGAACCAAACTAATTCAAGGAGCTCAAGAACCAGCATAAGCATAGAAGCTGTTAGTGAGTGTGAGAACACAACCCAGAACCCCTAGAGTCTAGCTTCTAACCTGGATCTCAATTCAGGGACTCATGTCAATCTCCAAAATAACAATTTCAACAAAACAACGTGTATAGACTCGAGAAACAATAATAACTGAGAATTCATAAAAGAAAACTTACAGGGTGTCGAGGATCAGCAAGCATGGGGAAGAGGCCTCGTACAATAAGTGATTGTCTTGCCTGTGTCACAATTTGAATTTCTTCATAAGTTGGGTAAACAAGGTGATCCAATGTAAACAACACAACACATCCAGGGCAAATAAAATCATCTAATCATAGAGTATATCCAATAATGTACAGCAGCGTCTTCAAAGATCTATAAAATCCATCACTGCATTCACTTTACACAGGATATAATTATACTAAGCTGAGAATACTTAACAGTAAAGTCAATAGACCTACTATGAGTACAAAACAACCATTCCTTGAACCCTGCCGTGATAGGAGGTTTATAGCACCAGATTGAACATTTCATTATTAGTAAAATATTTACTAGAGTAATTAACTAATTGCATTAGGTGCAAATAAGCTTTCCCCTCAATGAGTTGGCAGCTGATCGGAAATATGAAAACAAAACAATTATTCTTCTTTAGCAATAAAAAATGGGCAAAACTTTGATTCATTTAAATAGTACTATTTAATTAGCATTTCTTCGAACCTAAGTCTATACAAACACGGTCAACCCAATCTCAGGGGGAGGAAGAGTGTCAATAACAGCCATCTATAATTAAAAGAAAAGAAGCAGCTGAATCAAATGTTATCCAACCTCGAAAGCTCCACTAAAGCTCCACTTTAGCTGATTGGTCTTGAGTCTGGGGATCACAACAGAGAGAACTGGCATTGTTGGCCTATACTTTGCTATCAACCTGGCAGGAGCATATAACGTCATTAGACAGCAAGTCTTATGGATACCAGTGGAGAGGCAGGACATAGAATTGACAGAGACATTAATTGAAGGATAGTGTTTGTTTGACAAAATCAAACCAATTTGAGAGCAACTGGTTCATTTTTTTAGTTACTACATATGAACACATTCATATCCGATTACTCGTAAAGGTAGTACCTTGCAGCCCTTCCAGATGAAGTGAAGCAAATTATAATAGAAGCCTTCACCTTAATAGCAGCTCGTACCTAAAAAGTGAAGATTGGCATATGAGAAGCCTACTTTCAAATGTGAAATCGAACCAACCACCAAACCAATAAAAAAAAGCAAGCCATGCACAAGAAAATAGTATTAAAACATAGAAGAGAAAATTTTAACTACCGCAGAGGATGCAATAGATTCCAAGTGTGTCATGGGTTCTCCAACATGTTTGACTGTCTTCTTAAAATAAATGTCTTGGTTGAAAACTTTCTCAGCCTACAAGGACAAAAATCAGATGGTAGAGATATCAGCAAACATGTAGAGTGGCACCGCGAGCAGGAGAACACTGCATATGATTTAAAGCACAGAAAAAAAAGGGCAGCCCGGTGCACAAAGCTACCGCATACACAGGGTCTGCGAAGCGGTTCCACCATTTGGTGTATTGTACGCAGTCTTACCCTGTTTTTATACACAAGAGGCTGTTTCCAGGACTTGAACCTGTGACCTCAGTTACATGACAACAACATTTTTACCTTTGCGCCAAGGCATCCCTTCGATTCAAAGCAGAGAATTTCCAACAAATTATTTGGAGATCAAATGTTACAGAGATAAACCGCCATAAGATAGAAGGAAGCAAAAATGAGAAAAGGAAAAGGTGATAAATGGAGAAGCAAATACTTCCCTGTTTAACTTGACATTTGTTTCCAATTCCAAACACACCATAAAATTCATATTAAAACCACAAATAAAAGGATTTTGATAACATGAACTGATTCTAGTTGAAACAGAATGTTCGATAAAAATGTGTCATGTGTAGAGTCCATAGTATCTTAATCTGGAATATAAATTTCAAGTATAAAACCTGCATGTATTATAATGGAATAAACGGATAAAAAACTGAATTTCAGATCCAGCAGTTGAACCCAGAGGCAAAATCCACGTCTAACTGGTGGTGGTGGTCCATTAACCTATTGATTTCCAACACCAAATTCCTAAGCCCGGACAAAGGAGGGCAGTTGTGTTCAGCTTTCGGCACCCAATATTAAACTCGAAGATATCTTTAATATGGATATGTGATTCATATAGCCAACCTCAGCTAGTATCATAAGGCTTTGGTTACGGTTACATTTCCAACACTAATATATAAGTAATAGCTCCTGAACAAAATACTAACATCATGTTAGGTTTTTTTCCATGTTGCAGTCCCTTATCAAGTCCTTTGACATAATGAATAAACAATCATGGAGTGGCCACCTTAGTTAAACAACAGGAAGGTATTCATTAATTCCCATAACATGACCAAAATATAGAGCTGAATACATCTGATACGAGTAAAACTAAATGGTGCATATATACTAAAAAAATTACCCAATCAAACAATTGTAAAATTAGAAGTGTTACTGACAGGAACCTGGAGCAACGAATTGAGAAAATACGGATAGCTCAATCAATTTCAGTAGTGCCTGATTCTCTCCCTTCCTAATCCTTACTCACGTTCTCCACTCCCCTTACATTCTCCTCTCTTCTCTATCTATATACCCCTTTGATCTAACCAAATTCCATTCCCCAATCACACTGATTGCCATGTAAGCAATCACTAAGCTGAAATCAGTGTGTCATCTGCAGCCTTAAAATTATACGACACACTAGATTCATATTGGCAACAAATCTCAGTCTAACACAAAAAGGAAATATTTTTATCAGAAAACATAAAACCTGAATCAGGAAATCAGAACAAATCCAACATATTGAAGTTGAAAATAAATGAGCCATGAAATGAAGTTACCTCTGAACAAATTCTACCAACAGTTGAAATAGTCTCAACAGGGTACAACCCACGTAAAGTTTCAGCACCCAGAAGTATTGCATCACTTCCTGCATATTTATTGACAGTTCAACAAGCATATACATCAAGTCTTTCTAACTAAAACACAGTAGACAAACACTGACAAAAGAAGCAAAAAATAATTGAGAAGGTCGAATTGCCCGTTAAATAAATAAGAAAACTAGTTTAAAAGGCAGTTTCCAGCATCCTAGATTAGCATTAATAAAAGAAAAACGGCATCATTTGAGTTTGCTAACCACCTAAATAGAAAAAAAAGGAGAGATATTTCCCAACTGTCTGATGATCGATGATAAACTATTTAATGTTACATGAGATTATCGAACACAACATCAACCAAACAGTCTAGTAGTATCACAGACCTAACAAGTGGGGCATCATGTAACCAATTACTTACCATCTAAAACAGCATTGGCAACATCAGTGGCCTCCGCACGAGTTGGTCTTAAGTTGTCAGTCATGCTGTCCACAACACGCGTAAGCACAGCAGGTTTCCCAGCCATGTTACATTTGTTAAGGGCAGATTTCTGAAATAGAAAAACCTACAAATGCAAATGGAAGTTGGTTAATATTAACATCTATGAAACAGTCAGTCTTAGACAGTTAGACTGTTCAGCATTCACACAACGGAGACAGTCACCAGCATATAATCATAAATGGCAATGAGGTCACAATTCATTAACCTGACTCAATTAAACATCCTGTTCCATTACAAAAGTATGCAGCATAGCGCAAGAAAAATATCCTCTTTTTGCTTTTTCATGCTTTTGGGTCATGGATAAACCTCTAGCCCTCTGCTAATTAGATAACTCTTGGCATGGTAAATATAGATAAACTAAAGATTTCAGAGTTTTCAAAATATGCAGCATATTATATTTATAGTTCAAACATAGACATCTAGAATATTTGTGAAAATATATAAAACTTGTTAGACAAACAATAAACTTATTTATTGTTCCGAGACTGCAAGAAAAGTGCTTCAACCTATAAAATGAATTTCAATAGGAAACTGACCTTTTCTGGTGGAAGATCAATGCCCAAATTTCCCCTCGAAAGGATAATACCATCAGCTTCTTGCAGAATCTCATCAAAATGGGTCAACCCCTAAGAAACAACATAGATGTACATATACAATTGAGCATAGCCAATAAGAATATAATTTACAGAGAAATGAAGTTTTCAAAGAACATTATGAAGATATACAACTCACCTCAACATTTTCAATCTTTGCAAAAATTTGGGTCTGGCTAAGATCGCCTAACTTAGAAAGGAATTCACGAGCCTGCATTCCAGTAACAAATCAGGTTCTGATAATATAATAAGAGTCTGGGATGACAAACCCAATGATTCAGAACTCCAATTACCTGGCGAACATCTTCAGCGTGTCGAGTATATGACAATGACAGAAAATCAATTTTGTTTTTAACTCCCCAGGTGCTTATAACCTGAAATAAATAAAATCACCCCCAAACCTTAAGAAACACGCTCCATGCGAGGTGAAAGGTAAATAATTCAAATATGCCATTCAAAAGAAGACTTGCCTCCTTGTCTTTCTCAGTGAGGGTAGGCAAATCAATATGAATTTGAGAGGCATGCAAAGTGAACAATGACCCAGCCAATGTAGCCGAATTCTTGATAATACAAACAACATCTTTTCCTTTGACTTCTGATACCTGCACAATTTCAGGCAGAACTTATCAATCATCATGCATGTCAAGGTTCTCCCAAAGAACCAAATACTCGGTAGTTGAATCATTGACTTTGAAACCACTTGCTAGGGAGGACGGTGAGTCCAAAAGCAAGGGGACCTATACCAGTGAGAGAAGCAACATACTACACGAGTGATTGTGGCACCATAACTCTACCCAAAACCATAAGGCATTTGGTCTATGGGTTTGATCCTCTCTTATTATCTTTATCAAGTCCATTCTTAGAGTTGGACTTCAAACTCACTTGATCCCCATCACTTTTTTATCCCTAGGAACCTACTTAGGCTTAGCAAATATCAATCCAACAAAATATTGCTTTCCATCACACAAAATCACAGTAGAGTCCCAAAACAAATGTTAATGCACATAAAAAAGATGCAAATTCATTACCCAAGTGAAAAGGGACAAGACATGTCATTTAACTATTTAAGAATACCGAGGAACACTAAAATGATACAATAAATATATTGGAATACAGTTTTCACTCTGGGTTCAACTTATATTACCTCTAGCCACACAGAAGTAGTTTCACTTCCTGTGAACAAGTATTGACCAATAAAAATAGTGTCTCCCTTCTTCATTGCCTGTAAACAATTAAGAACAAGGATAAACATTAAAGTTGAAAACCAACTAAAATATTGCACTGAAATTATAGAAATAATTGCATTATACGAACTTTAAAATTATGCAAGCAAGAAATTACAATTCAAGCAGAGGCACCTAAAGATATTTTGAGTGGTGAAAGGAAAATTTCATGTGGGAATAAACTAAACGTGAGATTTAACTACTTCTAACACCATAAGAAAGAATTAAATTGCTTATATAGATAAATTTTATAGAACTTCGAGCCAAGCAACCCTGATGGTAAAGTGCAATGAACTCCAAGCATGTGCTCCATAGGCAAATAAGTGTAAAAAATTAAAAGAAATCATTCAGGTTACTATTGTGTGGAGAAAATGTACATGCAAGAAAGTCACATCATATAATGACACGTTGGAAAATATCAATAAACCTGGGCCAGTCCGTCGAAGTTGATAGGCAATATCTCTGAAGAAGCTTGTTGTCCCTCGTCAGGAGTTAGAACAACCTCAGCATCTGCCTGAAGTGAGATTGCTGTCTCAGTTTTGTTAACAACCTGCATCTCTGCACCCACAGTGTCCAGCATAACCTACCAAGGGCAATCGAGTAACAAACAGTCAGCAACTTTCCCTTTTTTCAGCATTAAACACATCAGTAGTGGAAATTCACAAGAATACAGAAATCTGATATTCTTCAAACAGTAGCAAACAGAGCTCTACCTTGACAAAATGTACAGTAAACATACAAAAACAGTAGGCTGTTTAGACACAAAACCATATGAGCTTTCATCTAACAGTTTAAACTTATATTAGAGTAACGTGACTAAGAATGGAAATACATAAGAAAAAACAATAAAACTGACAAGAAAACTGCTATTTGAACCTCTATATTTACAACTCCAAAAGATGAACTACACGATGCCCACACTCCCTCTAACAGACCCCGCAAATCCCCACTCCTGCTAACAACGCGTCCTTATGTTGCATAAGTAAATCAGTGTTATCAAATATCTGCCATGACGGAATACCATGGCAGGTTTTAGGCTCTCCGCCATGGCTGATAATCCGCCATAACCCGTCATCATTATTTGTCAAATATGGCGGGTTTTTGGCTCTCAGCCATGGTCCGTCATCCACCATTAACAACATTGAACCAAATCACTGCTTTGGAATATTTTCTGACCCCTTCCACACATACACTTTCAGTAGCCTTTGGACATCTATCATAGCTAAGCCCATCATCATTCAACTGAATGTTCCATTCAGCGAGATAGTTCATGGTATCAAAACATCTATAAATAACCATGTGGTCTAAAGTATGATCCTTATTGCCCCATTCTTCTAAATTACTGTATGTAAGTCTCACACACACTTCAAGCCTATAAGAGAAGGAAGAAAACTCACAGCACAGAGCTTCTTGGAACTCTTGATAGCAGCCTTCAAATTCTCCAAAGTCTCCTGGTGATACTCGGGGTTACCCCAGGAAAAGTCAAAACGAGCCACTGCAAACAACAAAAAATCATATAAGCCTTATAACCACCACCACAAAATCCTAAACCAATTCTTCAGTTGAATTTTTGAAAATTGGGTCTCACACTGCACAATTCAAAATTTTGACAAGAGAAAAAAAAATTACCAGACATGCCAGCCTTGAGACAGCCAGAAATAGCCTCAATAGATCGAGATTTAGGACCCAGTGTACCTACGATCTTAGTCATTGCAGGAAAAAAACTCTGCAAAAATAACCATAAATAATTAAAAAAAAGAAAGAAGCAAATCCAAATCCAAATCCAATAGAAAGGGTTTGATGAAAAAGCATGAAAGGGATCCAGAAATTGAGAAGGAAAACCAAAATCGAAAACAATTTAACTGGAAAGAGGAATGAAGAGGAAGAGAAAAACTAACAGCTTTGGATGGCTCAAGGATGGAGGCCATCCTTATGGGTTCCTCGAGAAGCAGGTGACTGGAAGGCATGTTTGGCTATCGATGGATACGGGTTCTTCCACAACCAGAGAGAACGACGGCGTGCAGAATCGAAGAAAAAAGAGAAGCAGTTGCGGTGGTGATTGAAACAGTAGTGGCGTGCTGCGTTCAGAAGAGACCAAACGCAAAAGCTATGTTTAGAAAAGAAAAACCTCTGAACACTGTGTGCTCTTTCTCTCTCGTTTTGTGCGAAGATTTTTGTTTGGATGGGAAAAAAGGGAAAAAATATTCGGTGTGAGACGTGGCGGAATATCAACCGTCCGACGGTTTATGAATCACTGTGATTGACCGTTGAAACGGAAAAGTAGTACGGTGACTACGGTCGGAGGGTGTTTAGGTTTTTTATTTTGGGTAAATAGGATGTGAGATTGGTTTCGTGGAGGAGGGGAAAGGTTTTTGGTGCACGCGCCATGTGACACAGGGATTTACGTGAAGGGAATTGGCGAGGCACGTGGGATTCGGAAGGATTAGGAAGGCACGTGACAAGGTGGAGGGTGAGGGGGGTGTCATGTGTGGTAGGTGACTAGAGAAGGGAAAGCACACCGCATGGTGTTTTTTGTGTGAGACACATTGTGAGCACCACAGCATGGGCCATGTGAGTGATTTGGAAAAAATATTATTTACGGTTAAATATGTTTTTATTTCTCTAAACTATAACGAATTATAGGTGTTGGTTTCTGAATTAAATTTCAAAGAAATAAATCTCTAAAGTAAGGAAGTAAAGGATTTTGGTCCTGAACAAGCAAAGCCTGTCAGATCACCGCAAGTGGTGTTTGATGAGACGTGGGGGCGGTAAAGAGGGTATTGAACTTTTTTCGAGCATCGTAGTTCTGATGATGAGCGGTGGTAGGACGACATCTTCGTGCCCGGGAGGGGTCCTTACAAAGACACTCCGATGCCAAAGTGAGAGGCTGAAGTAAAGGGAGAAATCGGTGAGTGGGATAAGAAGTGTGTACGTTATGACTTAGTGAACCCTCCTTATATAGAGGTTGGAGGACGGCACAACCCTCGAGGGTTTGTGATGATGACCTCGCTCCTGTCCTCCCCTAGGCCATTGGATCATCTGTAGTGTTCAGAGGATCGGATGGTGGAGGGTTCCTCGAGAAGGTGACGCAGGTCCTAGAGCGTCGCACCTACGAAGGTAGACTAGTGAAGGAATTGGTGATTTGACGTTTAGGGGTGTTCGGCAGCTGGGTGTGTGTCAGAGGGTCCCTCATCCTATTGTCCTAGGGCCGAGAGGGTGAGTATTCTCCCTTGGCCGGTCAGGGCCCGTCAGGAGGCTTCTCCTCTCGGTTGCGTGCCGGGAGGGTAATTCCAAGAACAGTAGCCCCCATCCCGGCACTTGGTTACAAGTGCCCAAGGGTAAGTTGGGAGAGCAGTTGGCCGGTAAAAAGGGTGTTTCGTGGAGCAACCCCTTCTACATGGGGCCAAGAAGGTTACTCCCAGAATAGTAGCCCCCCAGCTTGGGCACTTGGTTACAAGGGCCCAGGGGTCATGTAGGGGCCTTGGCTGGTTCCAGACCGTTCTTTGGTTATATTGAGTCGAGTGTGATCAAAATGGGGTATCTCGAGAGGGAGTAATCTAGAACAGTGGGCCCCCATCTCTGACACTCGATGAGTTTTAAGAGGTATATTGTCTATTTTCAATGAGTCAGTTGCTCTTCTGAGAGGTATAAAGCAAGCTGGGCTCTTGGTCCTAGTAGTCGGGTAAGGGTGCCACGAGGCAAGTCTCTCGGTCGATGTTAGCCTCGTGAGTTGTGCCCACATCACGATTTCCCGTTTGAATCCGAGTGGTCATTGAATATGAAAAGACGTGGGTTGGTGACCGAAGGTACGCGATCGGGTCAGTGTGACACATGGTAGTGCCCGATTGGTCGCGTCGCTTTGTTTCCCATGCAACGTCTTTATGGAAAATTTAAAGCGGGATGCCTTTTGGACGCACCTGACCCCTATAAATAGGGGTCTTAGTTCTTCTTCTTTCCACTTTTGAAATTTGAAAACTTGTTGAAACTCTGCTCTGTTGCTGCCGCTACTTCTTCCTCTGTTCTGGGTCCTTTCATCGTTGTTAAGGGTTTTTCAGGCCGTTCCTCCGCTTTATCAGGTAAAAATTCTTTCTCTACTGTTATTTTGTTTCCTTTTTGGGTTTTTTGGCCAGAACCGAGGGTGGTTCTGGTGGGGTTTAAGCGTGTGGCACGGTGGCGCTCGCGGCCCCGTGCCACATCTGTAGGGGTGGGACCATGTGCCTCACTAGTGCCATTCCATTTTTGCCGGTGGCAAGTGTTCTGACACGGTGACCTTGCCTCTGCAGATTTTTAGGTAAACAATGGGGAAGAAAAGGTCTCAGCCGAAGTTGGGTGGTCCCGCTCGGTACCGGAAAAAGCAGGAGAAGGTGGCCAAGAGGTACTTGCCCTTGAAGCCGCCGAAGAAGCAGCTGGCGATCAAGGCTTCATATCCTGACCTGCCTCCGGAACTAATGCAGTACGACTGGGTTTTCTGAGAGGTACTGAAGACCGTGTTGCACTGGGCCAATGACAACGACCCCCTCCACATCCGGAGGAGTGGCCCCATCTACAAGCATCATGTTAGTCCGGGGTATGAGATATACTCCTCAACTAAGCAAGATCGAATCTGCTATAAACCCGAGATAGGGGTTTGTAAGCACATATATTCCATGCAGAAGTCGAGGTTCTGGTTCCCCTTGACGAAGTTCCAAATGGAGGTCCTTCATCATTTGAAGGTAGCCCCCTCCCAACTTCACCCAGGGGGATGGGCATTCGTGAAGGGGTTTGAGACCGCTTGACACCTCTTCGAGCGTCGGGAGCCTTCCCCCACACTTTTCTTTCATTTGTACAAGCCTTTGCACACAAGAGCCTTCGGGGGCTTCGGGCTCGTGAGCATCAAGAGCAGAGGGGATGGTGGTGGTGTTCTTCACCCATATGCGGATTCATACAAAGATATCAAGGATTTGTACTTCCTTGTCGCCCAGGCCGCGAAGACGGAGCCCTTTTAGCGTTTCTACGACAAGGAGGGGCACAGATTCGCCCAGTTTCCCCTAGCTTGGTCGAGGTACCACTTTAAATAGGGGCCCACTTGGTATGCGGTGGACAATAAAGAGTTATTGTCGACTGAGGATCGTGTTCTTCTGGCGTTGCTCCGAAAGACTGTGGTCACATTTGAGGGTGACGAGAAGCCCACTGTGGTCACTTTGCTTGGTCCAACCCTCTTTTGACTCTGCAATGTGAATGTTAAGAGAAAGGAATATGATGTAATTCGAGAAAAATAATATTTCAAAGGATTCTTATATGAGAAACTTTGCTGGAAGCCTTCGTTTTTTATGATTTGTTATCATTAATGACTGGAAATTTAATGGTCTTTTTATTATCTTTTTCTTTGTTTTTATTTTATTTTATTTGAGTCTCATATAGTTTTTATTTTATTTTGTTAGATTTTTTGTTTTATTTTTGCATTTGCATATAGATTAGCATTTGTTTTGTTTTTAGTCCTTTTAGTGTTGTTTTATTATAGTTTTAGTCCTTGTTAGAGTGCTGGTCATTATTAGGTCATTTGTGGGGATCTTGGTGAAGATTAATTGAAGAATGGTGGCTGAATTATGGAAGAAGAGGAAGCATCAATCTCCCTTGCCTTGTTTAACATGTGTGAATTGGAAGAATTGAAGAGGGTTGATGATTGTTGCTGCTGTTTCAGAACAATTTGGAGGCTACATGAAAGCCTTTTATTGCCACCAAAGAGTCATTAAAGAAGGAGAGCAAAGGAGAAAAAGAAATGAAGCATCAGACGTGTCCAACGCCTGAGCGTTGGCTCTCTGACTTGTACCCAATTTTGATGTAATTCCAACGCCCAAGCGTTGGAGGGGCCAACGCTCGTGTGTTAAGCCCCTGACTTGCCTCGTCTGAATTCATTTAATTCCAACACATGAGCGTTGGAATGCCAATGCCTGAGCGTTGGGAGGCTATCAGAAATTATTATAAATAGCTGCTCTTCCTTTCTTTGTAAACACACTTGGAGATACTTGGATACACTTAGACACCATTTGATGCTCTTGTTTCTGAGCTCTTTCTGGAGTTTTCGGAGGCCAATTTGAGCTCTCAATTCAGGTTCTTTTATTTATCATGTCTTACTTAGCCATGCTAGGCTAAGCCTTTTCTTGTATCTGGGTCGTAGGGAATCAACCTAAGACTATGCTCTAGGTGTCTATCTTTTATATATGAATGAAGTTCAAGTTCTTGGTTTCTATTCCGTGTTTTAATATTATTCTTGTTGTACACATGTTTTCTTGCTCAATTCTTGTTCAATGGTAGTTGGTAGGAATTGAGGGAAATGAGAATAGAATGAATGATTATCTATTGCTTAGGTATAAGGGTAGAATTGTTAGTGTTGGTATGAACTTGGTTTTTATCTTCAATTGGATTAACTGAATACTAAGGCATTAGGTTTAGTAATTGAATTGAAAATTCTATTTGCTTAAGGAATTAAAAGTAGACACCCTAGGCTAGAACACCTAAGAACTGGTTCTGAATTCATATGTAGAATTGATTCTGAAAAGCTTAGTTTGAAGTAGTGAAACTCAACCCAAGTACTTGTTTTATCAAACTATCATCTTATTTCTTTTTGCTGTTCATTTGTTCTTAAACTCAACATCAATCAAACCTTTATATGCTTTTATTTTCAAGCTTTAAACAATTGAATTGGAGGTCGAAAATCAATACATATCCCTATGGGTTCGATATCTTTTATTACTTCGATATTTTCTGTACACTTGCAGAAAGGCTATCAATCATCATTATCATCATCATCTCCATCTTTATCATCATCTTCTTCAGGAGTGTTCGACTTTGGTGGAAGAGGTCGAGCTGCCAGTATTAGAAGGTTAGTAAAAAATCAAAATGATGAAGATAATGTGAAAATTTTCTCGAATTACCTTGGCCCACACAGTCGAGAACCTTGACGTAGCCCTCATCAATGTGAATATGGCCACGGTAGTTGTAGTTGTACAACTTAGTCCAAGTAACTCTTTTGCGAGGCGGTTTTGCTTCGTTAGCCAACATGTTTATAACATTCACCAAAAACCAAGGAGGTCGAGGTGCAACTGGAATGGCTAAATCCATTTCACAATTTGGCAAAGGTGGAAATTTTGGTCGATGAAATTTCAAAGTGTTCAAATACTTGTCCACGTGCAGGGGAAAATGAATTTTTGAAAATACTTTTTCCCTTAAAGTCAAAACCACCTGACAAATCGTACTTTCAATTCGACTAGGTAAGTAAACTATTTCAAAATGCTTTTGAAATTGTTGAATTTCTTTGATATGCATACCTCTAGTTTTCCTCTTTGGCTTCTTAATCTGCAAGTCAGAGAAAGCAGCAGTCATTCTCTTGATCCATTCAGCCATGGTGAGACGGATCGAAGAATAGTATTGACTCCGCCATTTTTTTAAGGCCTTAGTGTAGAAGAAAGAGGGTTCGAAATGAAAGGGAGTCAAAATTGGAGCACGCTTGTCATAATAGGCAGGGGCTCTCTTCGCAAGATTTGAGTCAATAGCAGTCTCTGCGAAAAAGATGGCTTGATATTTTGAGAAGATAGAGGTTGGCTGGAATTGGCTAAGTCCAAATTGTCGAGCTACTAATTGGGGTTGATAGCCGAAAGGATAACGCTCTTCTTCAGTAAACCCAGAGAGAAGGACTTTGGGAGTTAAGAATTCAGCCCAAATGGCCAAGGTTTCGGCTTGGGTTCCAACAGTTTCACTTGGAAAGGGTCTGGTAAACCAATCAGGACACCACTTCCAACTACTGAAAGGAGCAGTCGATTCAGTATGGTCCTTTAAGTCAAGGAAATACGAAAAGAATTTCTTGAAATCCCCTTTCACAGATGGCTTTTTAGATTTGGGAGTGAAAAAGCTAAGTCTAGGATCATCAATGGTCGAATGGATGTTTTTTGGGTAGACTACAAATAGTTTTGGCTCGAATACAACATTCAACCATAGTTGTAATAACCACAAAGGGCTCGCTAGGGCGAAGGTTTTATTTGTCTGGTTCCGGAGATGATAAACAACTTCTCTTAATGATTGATACAAACTGGCTAGAGCATTTTGCTCAAAAACATATTAACTCCTTCATGAAGAAGGGTTGCTAACGAAAGCAAACTCTTAGGAAGTTGGAGAGATTCAGTGCAGAAAACAAAGGCTGAGAGCCATAGCCAAAGAAAACCTACGTGCTCTACATCATAAACTTCATCTGAATTGTCGTGGAATTGGATGATAAATGGGTTGAAGGTAAACATGTGAGGAGGAAGTTGAATTGGAGTTGAAGGAAGAGTTTCACCGGCTTTGAAAACTGTGCTAGTTGGTCGAAGACCAGTGATGGCAGCAATATCGACTAAAGTGGGCGAAATCATTCCGAATGGAACGTGGAAAGAATTAGTCGAATGTTCCTAGAAGAAAAAGGAACTGATCAACATTTGGAATTATAACTCAAGCTATACCTAGATAGCTGAATTAGGTAAAAAATCCCCAATTTCTTCCAGTGTTCAATTTTTTTAGACTCAACCCTATTAAGCCAATTCACGAATCTATCTGTTTTGGACATGGGGGAGGACCTAAACACTCTATTAGGGTCTTCTAAGAATGAGATGTCATAGATGTCTCTAAAGGCCAATATTTTCTCAGATCAAGAGGGCAAGGGAAAAAACCACTATAACTCTCAGGAAGGTCGCTAAGATAAGGACCTAAGAAAGCATGGGTATTGTCCCCAATAGAAAAGGGAATAAGTACCTGAGATTTCAAAATAGCAAGCTTTTCAGCTTCATGAGGTGGTTCTGGTACGTATTGACAGTGACCTGAAGGTATAGAGCCTTCGATTTGGCTTGCAAAAGGAACAGGAGCCAAACGTGTTGATGAATCGAAAGCTATTAGAGAAAAGCTTGAAGGTAAGAGGTTTGGAACAAATCGTGTTTCTAGAAACTGAAAGAGAGATGTTTTCTAGAAAGAAGAAAAGAAATGAAGAAGAAGGAGTGTGTAAAGAGAAGAAATGTGAGAAACATTTCTATTTATAAGAAAAGAAGAGGGAAATGAAAAGGTCGTGATTAGTTTGATGGAATTGAAAGTCCATTTAAAAATGATTATATTTCCATCATTTCTTGGGTCACATGGGCTGAAGCATTGGAAACCCAATACCCATCATTGCCTATTTACTAGCGTAGTGGGCTATTAATTGCTCATTAAATAAAGGATAATTAAATTCATCTTTTTTTTAGTTAAAATATCATGCTTCTCAGAAAAGAGTTCATCGAAGCATAATATTTTGGGGGACATTTATTAGCCTGAGATTTTTTCCCAAGTCTTAACTTGGTCGAAAGTCACTCGACAACTGGTTTCGACCAAAATTCCAAGTTACTCCATTTGATCAGGACATATGCTTTTGATATTCGACTAAAGTCATGAAAGATATTTTTGGTCGAAGTCGAATCCATATTGAAAATGAATCTTAATCAAACAAGGGTAAGGCTCATTTCGACTAAAAGCTTGGCATCTGAGGAAGTTATTCTTCAACGGAAATTTTTGGGCAGTTATATCAGGCAGGACGCGTGGAGAACAGAGAAGTAGACTCGAGACACGTGTTAAGCTCAGATAATTTGTCTGTTGCAAGCAGTGAAAAACTTAGCCTATAAGTAGAAGAAGTCAGACATAGAATCGGGGTTCGCTCACCATTTCACAACACATCGCTTAAGCGTCATTACACTCGCCCACTGCTACACGTCCGACGAATGCGACATACAACAATTAAGAGTTAGAACGTACGTGATTGAGCGAAACCGAGCAACCACAACCTTTAAAGTTATGCAAATTTATGCTTTTAGCATTTTCAATTCAATGCAAATTTATGCTTTTAGCATTTTCAATTCAATGCAAATTTATGCTTTCAGTTTGATGCATTTTCCTTTTTTCTTCAACTTTTCTTGCTTTTTGAAGCATTTACATTTAGTTTTCTTTTAAACTCTTTTTTATCCAATTTAGTCGAACACTTTCGACGAATTCCCCTTTTCCACTTCACTTTACACTTAAAGCACTGGTCATTTTAAACTCGTGTATCCTATAAGAGGATCAAGATCCGACCTCTTTATCAACATTTGAATTCACTTGTGGATTTACTTGGTTTTACCAAAAATCAAAGTAAACACCTGGACTAGCATAGACAAAACTCTATATTGAGGGACAACCTCCAACCACTCGGCGAAAGACAAGGAATGAAGAAAGAACTGATCACCAAAATTAAAATTCCTCCCAACCTAATTAGCCATATCGTAGTCCTTCAAGCAGTGAAGCCGAGTTTCAGCCAAATTCTATAAAAAAAAAATATGAAATTGATACACTCGTTGATGCAAATTCGCAGCAGTGGGCAAATCATTGAAATATCATTGCCATGCAAACACCTTAACCTTAATAGGAATTTGCAACTTCCAAATCCACGCCCAACGAATAAAAAAGTCTTGACTCAACAACCAATTATAAATATCACGAAGAGAAAAAACTCCATCCAACCTATTTGTTTAAACTCGCGAATCACCAACCTCCTTGACTAGAAGAACAGAAGTAGCCTGCAACCTTTGACCCAAATTAGCAAAAAAGAGGAGTACTCAAAGCATTGAGGTGACACTGGATATTTCTGAAAATATCTTTAAGGCACAACTTGAATTATGAAATATGAAATAAGGACAAAAGGAACCTGCAAACACAATTTCCCTTGATTTAGCCAGCCATCCTACCAAAAGGAGAGGTCACCTCGCCCAGTATGCCAAGAGAATCCAGCCTGAATAAGATCCCGAGCTTTGCAAATAGCTCTCTAAACATATGAACCATTCGTAACAGTAGGGCTTACGAAGTCTGCATCCATATGATAAATGCCACACAAAAGACGAACCATAATTTATGCTTAGCAAGCAACATATCCTAAACCAACTTCTCAAATAAGGCTACATTAGAAGTTTGGGATTTACACCCTCCCAAGCCCTCAAGGATCTTGGCAAAGCTACAATTACCAAAGAAATCATATGCATACCACGCCGCTAATAATTACTCTAAATAAAATTTCCAACTAATTAAGGAATCAAGCTGATCACAAGTAGCCTGAGGGGTCCATAAAATATGCATCAGGTAGATAGGAATCAAACTCAAAACATACTTAACAAGGGTCACTCTCCATACTTTATTTACTAACTTTCCCTCTAAGATGCTAGTTTTCTAGAGACTCTATTTGCAATAAAATTAGAGTGCTCTTTTTTTTTATCGCCCTTTCTAAATAGGAGTTCCAAGTTACTTCTCAAAATTAGAGGTATACTGAATAGACATTATACCAAAGATCTTGTCCTTCTTAACGCAAGAAACAAAGATCATAACAAAAGCTTTTGAGCATAGAAAAATTAACCTTAAGGTATTAACCACATCCTGAATGACTCTCATTTGAGAAGCCTTCATTTTGGAGAACCAAAAAAACATCATCATTGAAGAAAATATGAGGGGTGGCATGCTCCTTTCTTGAGATCCTCCCTGGAGTCCAAAGACCCTTTATCAACTTTACTCTAAGTAGCTATGACTAACCTTTCAATACACAGAACAAACATGTTAGGGGACAAAGGATCACCTTAGTGCAACTCTTTATTAGGATAAAAGGAAGGAAGCATGGTCTCATTCCAAAGTAAATTAAGGGGATAATATGTTACACAGTGCATAATGAGAGACACATTGCAAGTAAGTAAAACAAAAAACTAAAGAGTTTCCTTCAAGAATGGTTAACTAACCACGTCATACACCTTCTTCAGACCAATCTTAAAAATAATATTTTGATTTTTCTTCCTTTTATGATTCATATGAGACACGACCTCCTGCAAAATGATAACATAATCTAATGTACCGCTACCAAGAATAAATCTATTCTAGGGGGCCAATAAGCTCCTTAAAAAAGGGGCGTAACCTACCCACTATAACCTTTGTAATAAGCTTATATATGACATTACACAAACTGATTGGTTGGTTATCTTTTAATAAAAAGGAACATCCACCTTAGGGATAGGGGCAATAAGGGTATGGGCAAGCGAATGATCAAAGAAACCAGTTTCAAAAGCCTCAACCACCATCATCACCATTAATATGCCAACATTGTTTAAAAAGCATAACCTTAAAGCCATCACGACCCGAGGATTTAAAAGGCTTCATGGGTGATAATGCCATCCAAACTTTCTCCTTAGTCACATGCATACTAAGATCATTAACCTATTCCAAAAGAGAACCCTATAGGTGAGAGACTAGCTGTTGGAAAAAAGTTGTTGGTTGTCATATAGTCAGCTCACCGTTACTTTTAGTTCATGTTTGTGCTACTGCTCCTATTTTTCGGTGTTGTTGGCGCTCTTCATCCACACTAGCCAACAAATGAGGATGAATGTGATCCTCAGAACAAAACAAATTCTTAAAATATTTTGGAGGTTCGTGCTGCCAAAAAATCTCCTAATCACATCAAGAACCACAAGGGAGTATGCACCTCATACCTTCGTCTCCTCACAATTGTTTGAGTATGGAAAAATCTTGTATTACCGTATCTAGAGTTAACATATGTCTAATGGGATTTCACATACCACAAAAGTTCTTCGTGCCTCAAAGTACAATCCAACTCTGCTTGTAATCGACGATGAAGCTGCAAAAGAACTGCTAAGTCCCTCTGAATACTGAGAATCATAGCATCCATCATTTTTTATAGATATAAATGCTTCCATAAACATCCTTATTAAACGAAACAGAATGCTCTTGAACAAAAAGCAATTTGGTCGAGTCATCACTTGTTGAAGCCCAAGAGTCCTAAACTAAGTTTTCAAAATACGAATGAGATGCCCAAACTGCTTTAAAATGAAACAGTCTTGGGCATGGGAAACATGTGCAGTGCTATTGTAGTATGTACTCCCTCCATTCATATATTTGTAGATGTCCTTTAAGTGGTTAGTTTTTTCTCTTTTTCATTTTTTAAATTTAAAATATAAACAAAACTAAATATTTATGAAGGGATGTATAGAGTGCTCATAACTACTGTAGTAGTACTCGAAATATGTTGCTTGGGCCTGTCGGATTCGAATCATCTCAGGTTACATGACAATGTCTTCACAAATATTGAAAGGGTCTCACGTAGTCAATGTATGTGAAGTAAGAGATAAATACAAAACTTTTATGTGAAATGATCACATGCCAGAATCACATAAGGGACTCAAATGTAAGCCCTCGACACCTTTTTGTTTTTTACTTTTTTTTAACGAAACTCAAACATCAATTGGGCCAAAAATACATGTTTGGGTGAGCATGGCCCGGCGCGTACAGTACACTTGCTCTTGTCACTTAACGGGACCGTCACCACGCGTGACGGCAGAACCAAGCTTGCTCACGGAAGGCACCCTCCGTCAAACCTCTCACACACATCTTCCTCAACGCCTTACTCTCTTTCCCTAACGTCCCCGACGCCGTTATGGCCTCTTGCGACGACGACGACGACTTCTCACTCCTCCGTGACGACAACCACCACCACCACCTCCACCAACCCTACGCCCCTCATCACCACCACCACCACTTCACCACCCATCCGAAACCCGTCGACGACGACGATGCCGCCGAGGATTACGGAAATCCGTTCGACGACGACGCCGGGAGCGAGAAACGGAAGGACCGTGACGAGATCGGCGACGGAACTTCGCCGTACGGGTTCAGTAAGAGGCCGAAGTCAACGTCGACGTGCGGATCCGGCGGCAACGGTGGCGGAGGAGGAGAGTACCGGAAGGATCGCGAGGAGTGGAGCGACACGGCGATTGTGTGCTTGCTTGAGGCGTACACGGAGAAGTTCACGCAGCTGAATCGGGGGAACCTGAGAGGGAGGGACTGGGAGGAGGTTGCGGCGGTAGTGAGTGAACGGTGCGAGAACCAATCGAAGAGCGTGGAACAGTGTAAGAACAAGGTGGATAATCTGAAGAAGCGGTACAAGCTGGAGAGGCACAGGATGAACAATGGTTGCATCTCCACCAGTCACTGGCCTTGGTTCAAGCAGATGGAACACATCGTCGGAAATTCTCTCCCTTCCAAGTTTTCCGACGAGGACAAGGCCCTTGTTCCCGCTTCCAATTCACCCAGGCAATCCAAGAGGTTTTCCACACTCTTTTCTTTCAATTCTTTGAAATCTCCTTGTTTTGTTGCTTTGTTCATTCTTGATGTACTTAGGATTTCTTTTGTTCTATTTTACTTTGAGTAGTGCTTAATTAACTCGCATGCTTATGGATTGGAATAATAATTATAATAAAAATATAAACTTTATGACATTACTTTGTGGTACAGCTATGCGGCGTGTTAACGTTTAGTCATTGGTATAGGCTTTTTTATCATGTTTAATCGTTGATCAGTATAGTACTTCTTCACCATTTTACTTAATTACTTTCATGCTAACAATTTGGAAGCTGCAAAATTAAAAACTTTGTAAAATTGCTTTATACTACAGGTGTGCAGCATGATACAGCTTATGGAATCTTAGCATTACCTCATATAGGCTCTTTGTCTTCTTATTTGTTATACAGAAGAATAGGATGCTAGAGTTAGTAGGGGCCTATGAGCTTGAGTGATTGACTGATACTGAAATTTTGTAGTTTTCTTCAGTGCTGTTACAAATAAGCATCATGCTATCTCTGCTCACATGTAGTTCACAAATTAAACGGGAACTGAATTGGTAATTGTAATTTGCAATGCCATGGATGTTATCAGGGTGGAGTGGCATGTTGATTGTGTTGCTAGCACTTGGACTATTTCATGATGAATGTCATTAGATATGAATTGTTTTTCTTCTTATCCAGTCCATATTCTTGCAATACTATGGATATTGACGCGTCCACTGCCTTATTTGTAGATATGGAGTCGCAACGCCTAGCAGTGGAGGTCATGTAAACAGCATGAAGTCCAAAGCATTGTCAAACCTTAGATGGCGGCGGGTAGTGCTCAAAATTAGTGGAGCAGCTCTTACTGGATCTGATACCTGCAATATTGACCCTAAGGTTTGTGGTTTGGATGTACCTCAAATGGAAAAACAGTAGTGCTATGGTTATACATACACAGAAAATTTGGCAGTGTTGTTTGATTCATGACCCTAGCCTTTTCCAAGTAGGGGTCTAAATGTTATCTGAATGTGATGAAACTTATTCCATTTGTTTGTTGAAATTAATTGTCAGGTGGCCATGTTAGTTTCAAGCGAAGTTGCAATAGCTTCCCGCCTTGGTGTTGAGGTATCAATTCTCTTGATTGTCCTCTGGAGTCTGCCGTTCTGCTACTCTTTTCAGTTTACCTGAAGCCTGCGCCTTTCTGTATGATATTTCAGGTGGCGATTGTTGTTGGAGGTCGTAATTTCTTCTGTGGAGATGCTTGGGTGACTGCCACAGGTTTAGAAAGATGTACTGCATACCAAGTTGGGTAAGGTTAACCACTAAAATTTCATTGTAAATTCTCTTAATGCCATTGTAAATTTACTAGAAGTTGTTCGCAAAGAAAATAAATGGAAAAAATAGATCTAGGTCTATGCATCCGTATCCTTGTTAGAGGGGCTACTTGGTGGTGTTACTGCTAAAGAAGGTCACAGCTGGGAAGTCAACTTTGACTCATATCATATGGTATATTGTATTGGTAGTGGCAAATGGAGAGAACTTACCATTGGACTTCAAAGAGGACAAAGGTTCATCTCGTTTTAAAATAGTGATATTTGATTCTCTGGGTAGGGCTGTAAAGTTGGCGGCTGAGTTAGAATGACCAAGGAGGGATTTCATTTGTCTTGTTTCTTGTCTATCTTTATTATCTATTCTGACTAGATGTTCCTCTGCTGATGATTTGCTTAAATCCATTTTTCTCCTTCCTATAGTTGTTATTCTGAGCTTCTTTCGTTTGGTTGCATATTCAAATTGGGCAGTTTTGATTTTAATGAATAGATTTATATTGAACTATGTATACTACTTATTTCTTTTTTAATAGCTTACGTGCCGACAACTTATTTCGATTTATGTCATTTCTCTCCTAAATCATAAATGTCTTTTGATCATTTGACTTTCTAGGCTTCCCATTGTGCTCAGGCAAGTATCTTCCTGATGCCTTGCACATGGGTTAATATTGAACTATGTATACTACTTATTTCTTTTTTAATAGCTTACTTGCTGACAACTTATTTCGATTTATGCCTTTTCTCTCCTAAATCATGAATGTCTTTTGATCATTTGACTTTTTAGGCTTCCCATTGTGCTCAGGCAAGTATCTTCTGATGCCTTGCACATGGGTTAATATGGGGCTGGTGCGTACTTGCATTGCCATAATATGTTTTAATCTTTTTGGTTAATATGTGATTTACTTTTGTTTCTAGCTTACTTTAAAACGTTGACCTGAATGAATAGTGGCTTCTTGGGCAGCATGATGGCAACTGTGATGAATTCAATATTGCTCCAATCGACTCTAGAGAAGATGGGTGTTCAGACTCGTGTACAAACTTCACTAGCCATGCAGGAGTTTGCTGAACCATACAATAGGCAGCGGGCCATCAGACATCTTGAGAAAGGAAGAGTTGTTATATTTGGCGGTGTTGGTATAGGCGCTGGCAATCCCCTTTTCTCAACCGACATTGCTGCAGCTCTTCGTGCTTCAGAGCGTATGCTCCTGTCCCTTTTTTCGTAAAACATGTGTCTTCTTTTTTTGGCAAGCATTGGCATATATCTAAATCTATTTCCTTCTACTTTGCAGTTAATGCTCAGGCAGTCCTCAAAGGTACTAATGTGGATGGTGTATATGACTGCAACTCACGAGACAACAATTTCACTTTCGAGCATATATCCTTCAGGGAGTTGGCGTCGAGAGGTGTCACTTCTATGGATGTGTCAGCATTGACATTCTGTGAGGAAAATGCTATTCCTGGTTAGTATGTTCCATTTTGTTCTTATATTGGTGTGTTTATGGCTTTGGTGCTTCAACTATTCCTTTGCACAGGCAATACATATGCATTGCCATTTCTATCTGTGCCTTGCACTTATGGAGGTCTGTTAGAGAGAGAAATCCCCAACAGCCAATCCAATTAAAACTGGGACAAAAGGGTAATTTCTGAATTAAAATAGCTTTTATTAAAATCTGGAAAATAAGAACCCAGGAAGGAAAACCTTCTTTACAATGGGAAACCCTTCCAAAGGTAAAACCTTTCACAACTCTAATCAATTCCTTATTCTAACCTGATGAGAATGCTCCTATTTATAATAAACAAACCCTAATAAAGATTAACCTGATGAGAGTGCTCCTATTTATAATAAACAAACCCTAATAAAGAAATAAAGGTACACTTAACGACTAAGAAATAAAGATAGACTACCAACTAAGTGATAAAAATAAACTAAACAAAATAAAGTAAACCCAGGCCCACAAGTCAACTAGGCCCAATATTCATAACCCTAACAATACTCCTTCCAAAGAATCAACCTTGTCCTCAAGGTGGGTAATTTTTCACCCATACTTGTTATTCTCATTTTCTTGCTTGTCATCCCTTGGGTCTCTTCCATCTTCGTCCTGGACCAAACAAGGTCTCAAATAGGTCCTGTAGCACATTTAAACCTGTAGACACTGCCTATGCCAGAAAAATCCCTGGTGATATTTTGCTTTTATCAGTGTTGTTAATGGTGGGTGGCGGAAAGCCTAAAACAGGCCTTATTAGACAACACTGATGGCGGATGGTGGCTTGCTGGAATTCCGCCATGGTGCTGCCATGGCTTATATTTGACAATAGTGGCTTTTATATTGAAGTTTATGAGTATCCCAACATTGTAGTCATAAATTGATGGGAGTTATTGAAGCAACCAACGAAGTAGACAATGCATACGTATTTATTTGATGAATTTGCTGCAATATACTTGTGCAGTTGTGGTATTTAATCTACTGGCGCCTGGGAACATCTCAAAAGCTTTGTGTGGAGAACAAGTTGGCACACTAATTGACCAAGCTGGAGCAATAAGCTAACAGTTGATTCAACCGATTCAATTATTATTAGGAGCCACCTAAGTGAGTGGGATTCTGACCACCACTGAGATGCTTGGATAAGAAAATGTCAAATCTGGACAGATTCAGAGTGCTATGTGGCGAAATTAGTGGAAATTGTATTTTGGAGCCGAAGTCACAAATTCCCTGTCACCATGTTTTTTAGGTGGTGGTTGTACCGTTAATATATACATCTGTAAAAAGAAAAAAAATGCCTGTGTAAATTATTCCCAGATTAATTGTAGCATAGTAATGTAGTAGTAGTACCTTCCTTTGTAGCGAATAGAGGTGTTATTCAAATTGAACTTTGCCTGTTCTTGCAAGTGCAGCTCTATTATGGGTAGTTTATGGGTTTTATAATTGATTAAGAGGAAACCTGTGCATTGTCCTATGCACTTATATTATGATAATGAAAAGCTTTTGTGAGTAGTTTCTGAGTTTCATAATTGGTTCAAAGAAAACTCATCTCCTTTTGAAAGTAGAGGAAAAAAAAGAGTCAAAATATGAAAAATATACACTGAGCAAAGAGAAATAAATATTTCATTTGGTGAATCTAGGGAAAAGTCCACTATCCACTAGGGGGAGGGAAAGTGAATTCGAAGGGGAGCTGAGTATATTATAGGTTTGAGTGTAATGATACTCTCACCGAGGGATAAAAAGAAAAAAGAAAAAAGAAAAAAGAGAAAAGAAAAAGAGAAAAAAGAGAGAAAGAGATGCAGGGAAGAGAAGTAAAAGGAAAAGGAAAAAGAAAAAGAGAAAGTAGAAAACAAAGAAAAGACGAGATACACAAAAAAGGTGAAAAAATAACTGAGAAAATAGAGGTGTTGAAGCATAACATAACAATTCAGGTCTGAATGTGTGAAGTGTTGTATGTCTTCAGCTTTATTTACTCATTTCATAAGCAATATCTTAATATGGGTGTGAAATTCCCGTGTTTAATAATTTGAACGTATTCATTAGCCCCAAACTATTTAAGCCATGCAGTTAATTGAAATCATATGTCGCATGCCATGCCTAGCTTTTGAAAGCACTTTTAAGCAGATTCCATGATTTCAGAGTTGCATCTGAGAGAGATTTGGTACTTATGAACTAGTTTCCTCCCTTAACCAATGATAGAAATTTAACAAAGCAAATATCAAAAGCTAGGCATGGCAAATTTAACACAACTATGATTGCCCATTCACATTGCCTTCACGACAGTGCCATTGAAATATATCAGTTATTTCTCAAGACCATCCACTGCTGCAAACTTCAAATGTACATCATACAATTTCAAAAGACTTATTCTAAGCTCAATCTCAAGATCATAAGATTTCTGCTACGTTAAACAATGAAGTTCCAAAATGCTCACAAATTTTACAAGAACACTTAAACAGAATTAAGAGCCAGAAACATGAATAAGTAATGTTCAAACTAACTAGAAGAGGAGCAAAGACAGTTATACTGCTAATACTCCTAACTCCTAAGCAAGACCATCTTCAGTGGTGGGAATGGAAGGTGAAAGTGAATTACGCGATTCATCATAGTCCTCCCCAAGAGGAGATTGCTCCACCCTGATATCTTCAACCATCTTCACAACCTCCGCCATGGTTGGCCTCTTCTCCGGTTGCGGCACCACACAAGCCAAACCAACATGCAGCATTGAAACAAGCTCTTCCTCAATGTTCTTGTAGCGCAGGAGTTCTTGGTCAAACACCTCCGCAGTCCACTCTTCCTTCACAACAGAGCGAACCCATTTAGGAAGATCCACTTGTTGTTCCTCTTCATGAGCAGGGGAAGGGTAGTGTGATGATGAATTAGGAGCTCTCCCCGTGAGAATTTCCAACAGCAACACCCCGAAACCGTACACGTCAGCTTGCTGCGACAGCCTCTTCTGCTCTGCCTGTTCCGGCGCCCTGTACCCGCCCAATCTCGCAATTGCGTGAACTGGGTTCAGCAGCAACGACAACCCGAAGTCGGAGATGCAAGCCACGCCGTTCTTGTCGAGAAGCACGTTGGAAGATTTCACGTTCCCGTGAGGCACTTTAGCTGCACTGTACTCCGCGTGAATCCGAGCTAGCCCTCTCGCCGCCCCCAACGCCAAACTCACCCTCGTAGTCCAATCCAACGGAATTCTCCCCGGACCACGGTTCCCTAACAAAATCAAAATCAGTGAAACCAGAGCAACATACACAAACAAACCCAAAATATAATAAAAAGTAAAAATCTAAACCATGAAGTAGGCCATGGAGGCTTCCATTGGAGAGATAATCATAGACAAGGAGCTTTTCTTCCTTTGCATAGTAATAAGCTCTGAGCTTAACAATGTTGGGGTGTTTGAGCTTCCCAATCACATCCATATACTGTTCAAACTCATGCCTAGCACAGGGATTCGCATCCTTGAGCCTCTTCACAGCAACAGTGGACCCATCATCAAGCACCGCCCTATACACCGTTCCCAAACTACCCTTCCCAAGCATCTCCGCCGAAGCACGAAGAAGATCCTCCAATTCAAACTCACCCCTCCGATCGAAAAACACGAGCTTACTCCTCTCAGTGCCGCTAGTCCCGTCGCTATCGCCGCTCGCGTACACCTTCTTCTCGCTCCCGTAACTGCTCCCACTCTTCCTCTTCTCGCTGGCCCCCACCAAGGAGTTAGAGTGGGACCCTCTCCCACGCGCGCAGCAATGAGCCACCACGAAAGAGGTTACAACTAACATAGCAACGAGATTCGCCACCACAATTGCCACGATGGCGCCGGGGCTTAACCCCTTGCGTGGTTTGCTTCCCGGTCTGGCTATCACGCTGGTTTCAGGGAACCGGCTCGGGTTCGAAGGAACGGTTTGAACCGGTTCAGAAGGAGGATGCGAAGGTAGGTTTCCGGTGGAGGAGCAAACAGGGAATGGTGCTGCACCGCAGAGAGCTTCGTTGCCGGAAAATGTTTCTTCGCCGAATTTGCTGAGCATGGAGGCGGGGACGTGGCCGGAGAATTCGTTGTTGGTCATGTTGAGTTCGGTGAGGTTCGGCATGGCGGCGTAGAGGTCGGGGACGTGGCCGGAGAGGGCGTTGTTCTGGAGGCGGAGGGTGAGGAGGCTGGAGAGATGGGTAACTTCGCCGGGGAGGTCACCGGCGAGGTTGTTGTCGGAGAGGTCGAGGCGGAGGAGGAACTTTGGGGAGGCGATCTCCGGCGGGATGTGGCCGGAGAAGTCGTTGCCGGCGAGGTAGAGGAGCTTGAGGTTGGTGCAGTTGGAGAGGAGCGAGGGGGAAACAGTGCCGTTCAGGCGATTTTCGTGGAGGTCGAGGAGGCGGAGGTGGGAGAGAGGGGAGAGGGCGTCGATCGGTCCTCGGAGGTTGAGGGATGGGAGAGAGAGCGAGGTGACGCGGCCGTTTTGGGAGCAAACGACGCCGCGCCACGAGCCGGAGCACGCATCGCCTCCTGTCCAGTTGGAGAGGAGGCGGCCGTGCGAATCGGTTTGACGGCGGAAGAGGGTGAGCGCGTGTGTGTCATTATGGTAGAGACTCAGTGTCAGACATGGTGATACGCAGAGGAAGAAGAACAAGAACAAAACATGGTTCATGTTGTTCGGAGCCAATTGTGTGTTGTTTGTCTCTGGCGGGAAGTGAGAACAAAACAATGGCTGTGTTTTTTTAAAATTAAAACGAGTGAAAGTCAATATAGGAGAGTTGGATGAATAATTTTGAGGCAAAATTTGGAAGTTCTTTTTTTTTTTTTTGATGTGGAATGATGAGGGTGAGTGTGCAGCTATTATTATATGTCCTTGTGATCAGGACAGAGAGAATCTATGATGATTAAAAGGAATCTGGTTATGGGACTGAGGAGGGAAATAGGTTGTTGTGTGAATGATTGCTGTTGTCCACTCCTTTAAAGAGACAGTCACTGAGGCTCAACAACAAGATTTTGCTTTTTCTTTTGCTTAGTATGTTCTGTGATAGGGTAAAAGAAAAGGGATAATGTGCCATGCTTCTTGATTCTGGTGATCTCATGTCATGTATTGGTATTGTGCCAGATCTTTATAGTACTAATACTATAGAATGGTTCCAACATTAATCTGACCCAATGTAATAGGATGATTGGGTGAATTTACTAAGAGGAAGATACTTGATGATTATGACTCAGGGGTAATGTCAAGGGGGAAGAGGAAGATACTTGATGATTATGACTCAGGGGTAATGTCAAGGGGGAAGGGGCGAGCGAAGCCCCCGTGGTATGGTACGACACGGTCCAGGAGTACTGTTGTAATCTGTAACGTTATTATCGTTATATAAGACTTGTAATACTGTAACCTTAAGCTTTAACATACTCAACAAGATGGAACTACAGCTGCTCTGTAGTCGCAGACGTAGACCCACTTTGTTGTACAACATAAACAAACCTCGTGTGTTATCCTATTGTTTGCAGTCGCGTATTTCTCTATTTCTTCTATTAGTTGTTGTTCTAACAATACCCGTAGAATAAAACAAAGATAATATACAAAGAATGAAGTTAAGAGAAACATGAGAAACTTGTATCATAGTTTCTGTATTTTGGAATTGATATTATGAATGAGAGAAACTTATGTGAGTAGTTTTTGAGAATGTTGTCAGATCTTGATCTGAATCTCTAGCGATCTGAATCGATTGTTGGATCTGAAATGAGGTAGGATCGATCTTGAATCCCAATTTATGGAGCAATGATCTCATGAATCTCATTGTTGCAATCCCGAAGGTTACCGTTTTCCCAATTGGGCTTTCTCATTTTTCAGTCTATAAACATTTTCTCATCGGTCAATTTTGGCTCAGTTTCAAATGACAAAATCCTACCTACCTAGAAGAGATTTCAGGTTTCAACTTTCAAGCTTCAAACTTTAATGTTAGGATTATGAATTTATATTTCTTATCAATAACTCATATGATATGACTTATACGTTTATAGAACTTAGATTATGTTTCTTATGTTATGAACTTATGTCATTATATGTGAATTTTGATGTAACTAATGAGTTATTTTCCTTATGTATGTGAATTTTATGAAGTATATACTTTCATTTCTAGTAGAATCTTAAAGAATTTACTATCCGGATCCATATCCTACGATCTACTATCTTTAACTTAGGATCCCAATCCTAATTAACATTTTGTATTTTAGTTCTTTTATAATTATTTCGTTCTTTAAAACTTAATTAAATTAAAAGCTATTCTACTGTAAAAATAGATCATTACTTTCTTCGTTAGCTGATTATTTTAATAATACTGAAACTAACAAGCTACTAGTGTTACCTCTAGTATACTTTTGCTGTATTGTGATGGGATCCATTTAATGTGGGTATAAGTGAAAAAGTGACCCAAATGTGGGTAAGTCATTATAACCGGTTATTGTAGGTTTTAAATTTATTTTTTATAAAAATTCATAATCCTAATTAGAAATAAATCCCTAAACCCTATCATCTCCACCACCACCATCACCATCACCATCACCATCACCATCACCATCTTCATCCCCTTTCTTCCATCACCACCACCTTCATTTCTTCATCCTCCACAAAAGTAACCTGGTGCGCACGATTCAGAAATCTATACTCATCCCCTCTTCCCTCACAAATCAGAACCCAAAATTCCAAATCCAGTTTCGAACCCTCATCATCTTCATCTAAAATCCCTTTCACTTTCAGAAATCTATACCCAACTCCTCTTCCTCATAAACCAGAAACCCAAAAACCCAAATCCAGCCTCTAACGCTCATCTTCTTCATCACAAATCAAATACCCAAAAATTCAAATACATCCCCCGCGAACGACGAACGATGACGAGGTAGAGAAGACGACGACGAAAGGCCACCGCCGCAACCACCTCTCTTCTAACGCCATCTTTCCTCTGGGTTTCATGGTATGGATTCAAACCACAGTGGTGGAGATGGCTTGGATATAATTTCAAACGTGGAAAGTTTTGATTTAATTTATGTTGTTCGTGAATCGTCTAATTAATCTGGGTTTGGAGCTTCAGCGGTGCCACCACCCGTCTTTCGAAGCTAGAAGATGACAGGGTATCATTAAAGAGTAACAATGTTTTCTTGCGGTTGCCAACATGTTCTGGAAAAGCATTGTATTTTCCTCTTTTTTATATTTTTCTTTCAAGGGGTTGTATCCTCTTAATGCTATTTCTTCCAAAAATTATTTTTTCACATTTTTTCTACATCAATACCAAGCTCCAAGGATTGATATAAAAAGTGAGGAATGATGTTCGTCGTTTGTTCTGGGGTTTTATCATTTCTCGGTTTCAAGCCTTAAATCATTTTGTTGAGTTTCTCGGGTTTGATTTTTGTTATTGTTAATGGGTTTGGAGGTATGGTTTTCTATGGTTTTGTTATTAATTCTGGGTTTGGCGCTTTGACTTTCTGCAGTTTTACTCTTGATTTTTCGGAGATGGTAAAAATAAGGTGAAAATGAAGATGAAGATGAAAGTTATGAAGATGATGGAAGAAAGATGAGGTGTAGAAAAATTAGTATTAGAGTTAAACAAAACCGGGGAACAACTTCCTCTACAGGTTACCCTTCTTCAATCTGAACCATCCAAATTTGAACCTTATATCCAATGGCTAAAACGCAATGTTACAAACTTACCCATCTTTGGGTCATTATTCCAATGTGATGAGTGATGAGAGATTGTAGAGCTCAGCTCAATATTTGAATCTGGTTTTCAAAGGAGGGCCAGTGCTCTATTCTATCGGACAGCACTCCTACCTATGTTTAGAGATCACAAACCACATTTCCAGTTTGACTTTTAAATCAAATAGAGTATATATCAATGAGGCAATAGCATGCGTGAGAGCAAACCTAATTTTTTTTTTCGAAAGTGGAGAACAAACCTATTATATACTCCCTTCTGTTCTTTGTTAACTTTTTTTTTTTTTTTCTTTACCAAGGTATCCCCACAGCCGATTGCCGTGAGACTAATTATTCGCCCCACAGTCAGCGCACGAAGCGGTAGGGGCTGTTCTTTGTTAACTTTACACTTTCAGAAAAAAAAAATATTATTTCTTTATATATACATGTTCACATAAATTTTAAAAGAGTATTATTTAAGAATTTAATTTCCATACACCGTGAGTGTGTGAACTTTCTTTACACAGATATTTAATTAATTTCCGCCACATCAGCAGTTAAGAATTTAATTTAATTAAAATAAAAAAGAAACATAACTACTAATCTTAGATAACATACAATGATTGAATGACGTTATAAAGAATTTTTACATTGTCAATGCATTAAAATTAAATTCATTAATTAATGTTTTTCCAAGTAATACGCTTGTGAGAGCAATGAATGAAGAGAGTTTTAAAGGGTAAAATAAGAAAACGAACGAAGTACAATAATAATTTTATAAAATTTAATAAAACTAATTGTACTTCTAAATATGTGTTTCTTTTGTTTCTGGATAATTAATAAGGAACAGATGACGACATACAATAATGGTAAGTGAATACTAAACACCTACTTTAAATGTAGACACCCAAAATATTGAAGAGACAAAAAAAAATGGTAGATGTAATATGAGATGTTCTGTGATAATAAAACAAATATAGTACTGTACCCAAACACACAAACTTCTTATGTTGTATGACTTTGAGTACATGTGTGGAAATTATTGTTCAATTGATTATAAAGCTTAAACCAATTCTGAATGAAAGCTAAGTAACTTTTGGATGTCAATTAATTTTAAGAAAAAAATTTGATTTTGAGATAAAAATTTGATCTAAACATGCTATGAATTTGACAGGGTGTGTGATTGAAAATTAGTTTTGCACGTTTAAAATAGAGTAATTTTGATAGAAACTTCTGTGAATAATTTTGGTGGTAGGACAAATAATCTACTTATTAGAAATGAATCTAAATTGACATGTTGGATAGTAAATGAATCCATTAAATGATAATAAGGCAACCAATGAAATGACAAGCAGAGGAATTATTTTGATCATACACTAATAATTAATGGCAACCTGTTGATATTTTCCCAAGGCAATTGACCATAATACTCCATACCGCATCATGTTGAAACTCAGTTTCAATATGTAAAAAGCAAGTGTTTCACTTAGATGATCTGTTCAGACTAATTTGAAGTCATTTCCTAGATTACTGTCTATTGCATCTTTTGTGTACATAATTGTTTTTAATTATCTTTTCTAGTCTTCTCTTCTCTTTAATATGAATTGTGTACAAATAGGTCCTTAGTTCTTGTCATGAATGCATGCAATGATGCAATGACGCTTTTAATCGACAAGGTTTAAATAAATATGAGCATACGAATTCTTGGTGGCTGCCCCCTCTAATTTAGGTCAAACTTTTGCTTTATTATGCAAGTATAAAGGAGGTTGATTGTTGACAAATCACCTAAACACAATCCATCTATATATCCTCCTTTTTATTTATGGAAAAAGATTGATAGAAATTCGTGACAAGTTGACACCCTTCGAATATGTGAGGGATTTTTAACCGCTGCTACCTACGTGGTTCACGTTATTTGATTTTTTTCAGTGTATGGTGGAACTGTCATACACTCAAATCTGAAAATGTGTCGAATTATGGCCGCTATCTATGTATCGTGACTGTTTTATATTTAATACTCCCTCTAGAGTTTCATAAAATTGCTGCCCCTTCTCAGTGGCAAAATTTCCTCACTATAATCAAGCCATGCAGGACCATAACAAGCTATTTTCTAATGGCAAGTGTGAGTTTAAAATCCTGTATTATTTTTGAGCAATCTAAGTGAGTTTAAAACCCTGTTTTGGTCAGGAATGAGCTAAATAAATATAATGAGCAAAGGCTTTAATAATACCCAAAATCTCGAGATTTTAGATGAAATGTCTTATTCGCTCTTATTTTCTATAGTGGGTTGAGCTGATCTTGTTATATCATCTTTGCCTGCATACTGTGAATTTTTTATTTTTTGAAAAATCTGGTCGAGAAAAAGAAGCTTATCTGAAATTGAATGGTCCACAATTATACAAATTTTTGTTGAGCTGTGGACCACTGAGGTACTATTGACTGTGTCGGTGAAATTGATTTGGGTAACTTTTGAGGAAAAATGAAAAATGACTTATTTTATTGGGAAAACTTTTGAGGCTTTTCAACAAAAAATAGTGGTTCATTATTTGATTTTGATATGGCTGGTGCTCCTCTTTCCCATGTCGTGGAAGAAAAAAGAGGTCTCCACTTTAAGTCATGAGCAAGCGAAGTTTTTCTGACACCAACCTGCAAATGAAGGGAACATGACTAAATTTCAAACTTGATGAGCGTAAAATTGTCAAGGCTATTTAAGTCAATCGCACCAAATACAGTAGCATTGTCAAAATAGTATTTGAAAATTTCATTGCCCCAAAAGAATTGATAAAATATTTCGGTACATTACTACTAACTAATACGAAATTCCTTTTTATCCCTCTTTTGTTTTGTTTCTTCAAGCTAAATATAACATATTTGTTTACATGATATCGGATAATGTAACGTCCCGATCTAACAACATGAGTTTTTTTAGGATTCTCACTCGCAAGTCTCTCGATGAAACTACTCAGGAGGTCATTCATCTCAAATTCGTCAAGACAATTACACTTAACCTTGGAGTTTTTATGAGTTAAACTCTTGAAAAGAAGATGCATTTTGTTATTATGAGCAGTACCAATCAAATCTTATAAGTCATCCTCAAATGTATACTCTCATACCTATACAACATTGGAATACTTCTCGTTCGGGTGTGAGATCGGTTCAATCATGTATCTCTTCACTTAAAAGCATTGCTAGGAGCTGCTTCTCATATGTGCCTTCTGTTGAAGTGTATTTTCTACTTGCTGATGTGTACTCTTCGATACAAAACAAAGTGGTTAGTGATTGTGGTTAGTATTGTTAGTACTTTGATGGTTAATCAGAGATAAGAGCACACAATTAGAAATCCCCAATTTTATTCTCTTTTTCTCTCTCCTTTGCACGTGTACACTGTGCGTGTGTGTTACAATTTCTGGTTCAACTTTAACAACTGGTATCAAGAGCAAGAACAATCAACGGGTCCTGTATGGCGAGAGTGAGTCAGAACAACGACAATTTTCCGGCGACTCTCCCGATTCTTGATGGCAAAACTGGGACTGGTGGAGTGTCCAGATGAAAGTGATATTCGGATATTAGGAGGTCATCGATATCATGGAGAACGGATTTCCAGAGCTTGTTGATGGTGCGAATGAAGCCCAGAAAGCTGCGCACAAAGAAAATAAGAAGCAAGATTGCAAGACACTTTTTCTTCTTCATCAATGCATCGACATACCCCACTTTGAGGAGATTACAAGAGCCACATCTTCCAAGGAAGCATGGGATATCCTTGCTTTTTAGTGATTTTCAAAGAAGCAATGAATGTTTGGATCAATTTCAATTTTACTTATAATCAATTCTCAATTGCATAAACTACTTTTTGTAGCTTTTCGATCGTTACACATGGTTTTTGATTTAGATGTTGATAAGACTAAATAAGACCAATCACTCAAATGAGTGTTAAGACAGGAAACGGTGAATACTTCGTAAGGTAGGACAAGACTCTACAATTCTTCACGTTGGTGAGGTTTGGCTAGAATCTCCCGACGGTGGTATCTGCGAGAATACTTCGATGCTCAAATTAGACACGAAAGATGAAGAACTCATAGTGGTTTGAGAACTAGAAAAACATAACTTCTATTCTTGTGGTGATGTCTTTAAATAGGGCAAGGTTGGGAAGGCTAAGGTAATGTTAAAATATTACTTGGCTTCCTCATATTGTCATTTGAGGTGGTCCCTTCGATCTCCCTGGGGCTCAGATGATCGCACAATCGGGGATGTCTTGGTGGGCACGCCCGACAGGGGTACCATCGTTGCCCGACCGCCCAAGTGTCAGGATCAAGGGATTTTGAGGATGAACTTGTATCTCTCCGTACATGCGAGCAACGCCCTTCGCGGTGGTCCCTTTGAATGGGTGCATCTTCCCCAAGTTCTGGAAGATGGAGGTGATGATTGAAGCTGGCCAACTGCTAGCTTATCCTCGGGCACAATTCCTAACCCTCTTTAGGTGGGGCAAAAGATGCTAAGGGTGGGACCAATGCCTTTCCCTATCTCATCTTGGTCTCCTTGCTTACTTTCGCTTAGGTAGTGTGGTTGTAAGTCGCCTTGCCTTCGCGGCGTAACAGAGGCACCCTTTTAATGTGGCGGCTTCTTTAGCGATTCTGTGGATGAGTCGGCGGGGACTCTCATGTCTTGACTTCTGGACCAGTGGATGTTCTTAGATGGCAGGGTAGGTAGGGGGTTGGTATGGAAAGGATCTGGCCCATTTTGAGGCCTTGATAGGTGAACCATTGAGGGACTAAAGCTGGCCGAATGTCCACCTAATGGACCCAGGTCTTGGAGCAAGCCCAACACTGAAGCCATCTAACTCTAGAGTTTGACCCAAACACCCCTAGGAGCGTGTGGCAGGATGAATGGCCACATACTTAGTAAGCAAGCCATCATGGTTAGGGTACTCCGAGATCTGCTCTCTATATCGCACGACTTAAAGAGCAAGTAATCGGCTGGATATAGTGCATTAGGTTTAGGGTTTGTTACCTCCCCGATTTTATAAGGGGGACTTCATTATTCGATGTATGTTCAATTTTCACTGAGTATAATCTTAAGAGTCATTTTATCCATATTCGCTCGGCTTCTAGGGTTTACTCGAGAACAACTTCTAAGGGGGTGATGTCATGTTTTGGCTAGTGCCCCTGTGTCTACACCAATGATCAACTGAGATATTCATTCATGTTGTCACATATTTTGCGAATACCGGTATGCCTGTGTCTCATCGATCGGATGACGACTAAGATCAATGATTAGTTTGAGATATTATTGAGTTATGAGTTTAGTTGACGATTGTCGGAAAAATACACCCCTAGCTCCGAGTGTGACGGTCGAGCTACCATGGTCGTGTACTGGAATAATAATCCTCTAACTTTAGACGTGACCAGAGGTGACAATCGAGCTACCATGGTCGTTTACCGAAGTAGTAGTCCCTTAGTTTCGGGTGTGACTGGAGGTGACGATCAAGCTACCCTGGTCGTGTATCGGAAGAAGTGTGGATCTCATTCGCGTTCTCATACATGATGGCAAAGTAATTTGGGAGGTATTTTTGATGGAAAAAAAGTGATTCAGAAGGTTTAATGTAGAACCAAAGTAAATCGTTTTGATGCTTTGCAATCTACCATATCTACCATAGTATCTCTAATTGTGAGTCCTCACTTTGGAGAGTGAGGCACTCACATAATACACTCTCCCTCACATGCAGCCACATCATTCCTTTTTAAAAATCTCATTGTCTCTCTCTTCTCTATTGGGTGGTATAATTCACTCTCCATTACCGCAATCATTATTTGACATACTCATTTTTCTCATTCTAGTATTAATCAACACATAATTAATAATATTTTTTTCTCTCTCATTCTTTTTAAAAAAATTCTCTCATTAAACTTGAGATAAATTACTATTTTAAATTCACAATTAACCTACAACTTTTATTTGAAAGAATTAACGTAAAATTGATTTGAATAAAAAAATTTAAATGGAATTTCTTGAATTTATTTCTCTTTATAAGCGTTTATGTTACTATTATAAAAAATTGATAGTAAAAGGAAACACATTCAATTTTATTTTTACAATTTACATGACTAAATTTTTTGTATCATTTATATAAAAAGATATAAATTAAGAAATTAATAAATTTATGAGCAATTGTGTTGTTTTATACAAAAAAATACTTAAAAATGTAAAATAATTATTAGTAAAGTTTTAAGTTTAGTCGATAAATTATTATAAACATATAAGTACAAATTTTCAGCAACTTTATGTATTTTATAGTTAATAAATATAAAATGTATAAAAAAATTTGTGAAAGTAACCGTAACAATTTAAATTCATTAGATTGAAATTATTGAATAAAAAATTAAGCAAATTAAATTATTACACAAGTAAAAAAATTAATAAAAAACATTTTTAAATATTTCTTATATTTGAAAATAGATTATATGTTTAAACGTTTTATCTCAAAATTTTAGTCTAATTAATAAATATATGTTGATCGAAGATTTTAAGGAAAAAATGTAGCTTTTAAATGAAAATAGAATAAACACATAGAATTTTGTAAAATAATTTAGATATCTTACCAATTGATCCTATATTTAATTTCATATGCTCTCTTATTGTTGACATTTTTTTCCAGTATCTGACCTATGTTTCTCTGTACATCTTTTGTCTTTCATTAGCTTGAAAGTATTTATTGTTCTTGTATAAGACAATTATCATAGTTTTTTTATATTCTATTTTATAAGTACTCATTGTGTACGCTTCTTTACAATATTTGAATTTTTTTAATCATTTTTAAGATAATATCATTTTATAATTTTATAATGTATTAAAATAATACAACACTTAGCATTGTGATTTTTTTCTTGTGGAAAATATATCTACCGCAAGTGAAAATGAAGTAAAGCTTATCTATAAAACAAGAACTCTAATTACTACAATTTTTAAATATTGTTTTAATATAAATAATATTTAACAAAATGTAATTTATTAAACTTCTAAAATTAAAAAACCCGTACATTGCACGGGGTACTTACTAGTTGTAATATAAAATGAAGTGTTGGGTAATGAATGACACATGGGTGAGGGCATTACGGTTACACCACAATTCCTCATCTTTCCATGAAGTTTCCACCGGTATGTACTATGTAGTAACTAGTAGGCTTTATAGCACTTTTGGTCCCTCACCTTTCACGATTTGATATTTCTAGTCCCTCTTGGAATTTATTAGCATACAAGGTCCCTCACGTTTACAAGAAGTTGCAGTTTTGGTTTTCCGTCAACTTCCATCCAAAACTTAATGGAATATTCCTATAAAATTAATTAAAAAATTAAAATTTAGAATTAATGATGAATGTTCATCATCTTCATCTTCTTCTTCATAAAAAACTTAAAAAACCCAGAACATCTCCTCTCTGTTCAATCTCCAACCATCAAAATATCATAGCCATCACTTCATAAAAAACACCCCCAATTTCAGCATCAAACTTATCTCAGCCATGACCAATTCATGCCTCACGAGACCATCATGGAGTCAGCACCGCCCGGTCTTCGATCCACCATCTCGACCACCATGCTATTCGTTCACAACCTCAGTCACAACAACCCTTATTCCCCTTGTTGTCAAACCCAATCACTGAACCCAAACACCCATCAGAAGAAAAGAAGAAATAGAGGACAACAGACTCAAACAATCCTGCTCCTCACCATCGCCGCATGACCACCTAGTCCGTCACCAACCGCCACCGCTCCTTGCCGCTATTTCCTTCACTTTCACCTCGCTCCTCCTCCGCCAGACCTCGTTCATCATCTTCATCTTCATCTTCATCTTCATCTTCATCTCCTTCTTCATAATCTTCATAGACAAAAACTCAGAAAATCCCAAAACCTCTCACACCCAAAAAAAACCAGAAACATCTTCATCTCCTTCTCCATCATCAAACCGAGATAATTAAAACATTTTCATCCCCTTCATCATTTACCCTCCTTCAACATCTTAAACCCGAAGAGAAAGAAGAACCCAACCCCAACCTCATCACCCCAATCACATAACTCAAATCCTTACCACACCCATTTTCCCCAAATCCCTACCAAACCCAGAAATTGTGAGGTCGAGAGAGAGGAGGCGACATGCACATGGTGGCTTCGACGGGACGACCCTGCTCGCGGAGGAGATCGAAATGGCGGTGGACGTGCTTCGTATTTGCCATTAAACTCCGATCTGTGTTCGAGCGGCGTGGTAACTTCTCCTCCTCTTGGATCCACTTATGTTGCACTGCGCCACCGCGAGAAGCGAAGGTTTCATCGCAAGCTCCTTGTTCGGACCCGGTCCCTACTCCCTCATTGCCTTCGTTTCTCTCTCACTAAAATCTGGGTATGGTTAGATCGATTAGGGTAGGAGAGGGTGCATGGTGGTTCTGATTAGGGAGGAGATGAAGGAAGGTGAAAAAAGAGGTGAGGCGGTGGAGGCCGAACGGAGGAGGAGTGGTGGCGGCGCTAGGTTTGGAGTGGAAAGGAAGGTGGCGGTTGTTCAGAGGAGAAGGGTTTGGGTGGTGGCCGCCGGTTTTCTAGAGATTCAGTGGTGGTTGAGTAAAGAGGAAGATGGAGGTTGGTTTTGTTCATTTTTATGGGTTTATTTTGAGTAAAGAGAGAGGTTCGGATTTACACGAGGAACAAGAGATGAGATTCTGGGTTTTCTTTTTTCTTTTTATTTTTAATTAAATTTTTAATCAAAAACTGTTAAGTTTTAGATAGAAGTTGACGGAAAACTAAAATTGCAACTTCTTGTATACGTGAGGGACCTTGTATGCTAATAAATTTTAAGAGGGACCAAAAATACCAAATCGTGAAACGTAAGGGATCCAAAATGCTATTAAGTCTAACTAAGTAACTAGTAATGCACTATTAATGCATGCGGTCGCAAAAAGTGAGGGAATTGTTCAGCTTTTTTGTTTTTATTTTGGATAGTTGTTGCATTAGAATGAGTGAATGACACTATACTTTGGCCCAATGAACATTCAAAAGCAAAAGAAGAATAAAGCAGCAGAGATTCAAGGCGTGATTGGCGTTCCAAATTTAGTAACTTTGGCAGTCACTCTCTGAGCCAGCAAGGCTTCAAAAAGCACAATATTACTGCACGCAGTAGCAGGAAGGAATCAAAATCTGTGTTCTCTTTTTATTTTTTAACTTTCTCTCTCTTTCAGTTGCGTTTATCATATCATATTGGAAAATGGGTAAAGAACAAAGTATTAGTTTAAGAACATTCTGCTTATAAAAGCCAAACCTGAAGATTTTAGCCTCCACACTGTCTATTTAGCTGGATTTTTGGGTATCGAGCATTAGTGGGTATTTGGTTCTTCGTTGCAAATCTCATAATTAATTTTTATCAATTCTAAATAATAATATGAATATTTGAGAATTATTTCAGAGAATTGATTTTAATCCTAAAATTAATTATTATGAAAGTTAGATGGAGTAGTTAATGTGTTAAAGATAATGGGTCCGCTCGTCACCACTTACAAAATAAGTGGTTTTAGAGTTGATTAAAAATTTAGTGATTTTTTGAAAAGTAAGAATTAACTTAGGTTTGTCTGCAAGTATAAAAAATTGTTTTTCACTGAAAAAAGTAACTAAAAATAATTGATTATTTTAAAAGTTACTAGAAATAGTAAGAATTTGTCTTTCAAATTGTGCTTTGGGTTAAATATGTTCGAGGTCCCTAACATTTGAAAGAGAATTAATCTAGGTCCCTGAAAAAATAATTTGCAAAATGTCATCCCTAACAAAAAAAATTTAATCAAATTAAGTCATTTTGATCAATTTTGACTAGTCAACTGTCTTTGTGGCATGAATTTTACCCAATCATCGCCAAGATGGAATTTTTATTTAATTTTTAATCTGCCACATATTCACTTTCATCCTCATCCTGTTCCCCCTTCTCCTTCCTCCTTCATCCTCAAACCCAGAAACTTCAACAAAATCCAGAAGCTTTTCCATCCTTCCCATGAACATCATACAATCTCTCTCCTTGTGTAAACTGATCAATTTCACGTGTTCTTCATCTTTATTTTATTTATGAAACCCTAACACCCAATTGAAAACAAACCTTCTTTCAACAAATTATAAAACCCAAAAAGTTCAAAATACAGTATAGCTAATTTCACCTTACATCTTCTTCTCCCTTCCTTGTCATCAATCACTTTCTCTGAGTCATCTTCCTCTTTACTTCGTGATGTGCCGCACCATCATCGCCCAGAGCTCAACATAACCGCACCAAGAAGATCTGTCACTATTCTTTTCCGCGACGGCCAACATCGTCATCGTGTCGTTCTGTCACCGCCTCACCAAGAAGCTCGGCCTTTTCCCTCGATCTCGCTTTCCCCCACTATCTCTCTCTTTCTCTCTCTCAAGTGCGGCTAAGGTTTTGTCTGAAGGAAGAAAGAAGAAGAGGTAGGAGGTGGTGGCTCGATTCGCACCAGATCTACACGTCTTCCCTTCAATTCACTCATCAGCAAGACCAAAGCAGAGCTTTATTTGAGCTATGGAGGAAGATTTTTGGAATTTTTGGTTTTAAATTTCTGGGTTTTGAAATTTTGGGAACTAGGTCTGGGTTGAAGAATTGAAGCAGTGAAGAAGCCCTGTGATGGAGAGTGAAGACCATTGGAGCAGTGAAGAAGCCCTGCGGATGGCCCGGAAGGAAGAAGAAAAAATAAGTCTTGGAAGGAAGAGAAGAGAGTGAGTGACTGAGCAACAAAGGAAAGCCAGAGAAGAGAGAAAAAGCTTTACGGATGAAAAATCTTTGCTTTTAAGATTTGTTGCAGGATAAGATTCCTTCTGAAAAATCTTACTTTTCACTTTTTACTTTTTATTTTGGGATTGTATGATGTTCATGGGAAGGATGGAAAAGCTTATGGACTTTGTTGAAGTTTCTAGGTTTGAGGATGAAGGAGGAAGGAGAAGGGGGAAGAGGATGAGGATGAAGGTGAATATGTGGCAGATTAAAAATTAAATTAAAATTCTATCTAGGCGATGACTAGGTAAAATTTGTGCCACAAAGACAGTTGACTAGTCAAAATTGGTCAAAAAGACTTAATTTGATTTAAAAAAATTTGTTAGGATGGCATTTTGCAAATTATTTTTTCAAAGACCTAGATTAATTCCCTTTCAAATGTTAGGGACCTCGAACATATTTAAGCCAAAGCACAATTTGAAAAACAAATTCTTACTATTTCTTTAAACTATTTCTAGTAACTTTTAAATTAATCAATTATTTTTAGTTATTTTTTCAGTGAAAAACAACTTTTTATATTTGCAAATAAACCTAAGTTAATTCTTACTTTTCAAAATAGAAATCTTCTACAAATGATCTCTTCTTACAAGACGAATTGTAGAAATTTGTAAGCACAAAGAACTCTAAGTGTTTAAGGGTGATTGATACTGGATTGAATACTTGAGTTTCTTAACAGAGATGATATGGAAACAAGTTCTCTGTTTGAAGTGTGAAAAGGATGAGAGGTTTGACTCTAAGAGATTTTCACACTAAGGAAAACGATTGAACTCAGAAGAGTATGGCACTAGTTTTCTGAGTAAGGTTCAGAGCTTGATTGCAGGAAAGACTTTGAATGCTTGAGATTATGTTCGTTGTAAGTCTCCAAGTTTTTCAGTCTTCTATTTATATCTTCAGTAGGATGAACGTTGATGATGATAATGAAGTTCCATTTAGTATCGTCTTCTCTGTTGCTCCAACATATACTTCTGTCAAGCTTTCATAGCATTAAATGTAGAACTGCTACGCAATCAATGCGGCTGATTCTATCGCCCGCTCTTCTTTTGCGTGTTTCCTTAAATAGTGTTGTGCAATTAATGTAGAGGAAAACAGCAGAGCGTATCTTCTATTCTGATCAACGAGATTTGATTCTGACCATTGAGGTTGTACGATGTTTAGAAAAGAGAGTCGTTGACTGTGAAAAGGTATATCATGAAGTACGGAATGCTCAGAGACTAGGAAAATACGAGGAATATTTCTTCATTAAATATGTCCTTTGTTCGTTCTGTGGAAGCAGTGCTTCATTGAAGAGTGCAGACGACATAATCCTTCTTCTACACAGACGATACGTTGCGTCACTATTTTAATAGTCTGTCGGACGGTACATTTGAACGTAGCTGCTTTAGATTCTTCATGTGTAGGCAGACGATACGTTTCATTTCATCGGACGATAGATATTTCCTGAAATATAAAACATATAAAGTTTAGGAATTTTTTATCTATCGTGATTAAACCTTGGGTAAAATTGTTATTATTCAAAATATGATAAACGTGAAATCGTTTGAACTTAACATTGTGTCGAATACTTGTACTGTTCTGTTGAATAGTGAAAATCTTGGTTAAGCCAAGGACTGGACGTAGCCCTATCGTTCAAGGGGTGATCTAGGATAAATCTCTTTTGTGCTATTATTTATTACTTGCATCGTTTACTACTGCATACGTTTTATTTTCGCTGCATCAAAACTGTTTATTCTATCGTTTACTGAAAGTATCCTATCGTTTACAAAACTGTTTTTGAAAATATATATTAGTTTTAGAAAAGCAAGTTTTTTATACCCACACAATTCAACCCCCTTCTTGTGTTGTCCTTGTTTTATCATATGCATGCCCAACTAACGACTATGCTTTTGCATAGTTATGAAATCCACATAACACTTTTAGCCTCCAACATCCTTCAGCCTTCCTAGGTCTTCCTCTTAGCTTAAAAGGACACTCACATTTCTTTTTCTAGTGCTCCTATTTTTCAACTTGCCCTTGTATGGTTTGTATTTGCCACCCCGCTCACTAATAGTGATAAAACACACAAGAAAGGGGAGTTTGAATTGTGTGTAGTTTTTAAAGTTCTTTTCAGTTATAAATAGCTAAATGGATTCAGATAATCATATGAGTGTATGCAGCAGAATTTAGTGTAAAACTGAAAAGTAAAGCACATAGAGTTTTTATCCTGGTTCACCCCCTTAATCGATAGGGCTACATCCAGTCTTTGACTTCACCAAGATTTTTCACTATTTGATCAACATAGTACTAGTATTCTACAGGACTTCTCCTAGTATTAGAATGACTTCTCCTTGCAAGCATTATACAGGACTTTTCCTAGTATTCGAAGGACTTCTCCTTGCAAGTATTGTACAGGACTTCTCCTAACTAGTATTCTGCAGGACTACTCCTGGTTCCTTTTCAAGGTTGCTTTGGTGTTCTACAATAATTTCTTCAACAAGAGTTAGGTAGAAAAATGAAGAACATTTTGCAGAGAGATATAGATTTAGGTTATCTGTTTGGTTGGCGTGTGGATAGAATAAGAGTAACACTCTATAAGCTCTTCACACTGGCGGACGACTTAACTCAATTTAGGATGGCTTTAATCTTTTGAGTTATGGCAATTAAGGCTTGGTTATGTGGGAAACTTGGTGAGAATAAGAGATAAGTTAGTATTCAAGTCGCCAAGTCAATCCGAATGCTAAGTCCTCTATTTATATCTTCGGTAGGATGTCCCCAGTAAGCTTGAAGAAGATTTGAAAAATAGTTCCGTTGGAGGTTCTGCTTCTTTGTGAGTAACAGATACTTCTGCAATCCTGAAACAACATTAAATGCATTCTGTCATGCATTTATTGCAGCTTTAATTGCTTTTGTTGATGTCGTCTGGTACTATGATGCTTTCAGCCTTGAGCTTTTGTTTGGGCATTGAATGCTAATGCAAGCCAGCTAAGCGAGCATTAAATGTTCTGAATAGAAGATTTGATTTTGATCGTTAAGGAGATACTATGTTTAGAAAGACCCGTTGTTGACTCTGAAAAGGTTGCTTGAATTACGGAATAACAGAGAGGTTTGCAGAAACGAGGAATAAAGTATTAATTATGTCCCTTTCTTCATTCTGCAATCAACAGTGCTTCATTTAATGCGCTGGCGAGGTAGATAGCCTTTGTTGCATAGAGCAGTTATGCAAAATCGGGAAGGCAAACCGATCTGGGAGAAGAAAAGGAGAAGATGACGAAGCAGTGAACAAGAAGAAGAAGAGGAGAAGATGTGCCCTGCAGTGAACAAGAAGAAGAAGAAGAGGAGAACCGATCTGGGTGTGATAAGGTATCTTCAATTGAAAGATCTCACCTTTATCTCTGATTTATTTCAAAAATTGATACCCTCTTCTTCATCTCTTCATCTCTTCATCTTCTTGATGGTCGAATTTTGGGTTCAACTTCTGGGCTCACATGTATGGGTGTTGGTTTCCATGGAGGTTTTGGGTTGTTTCCTGGGTTTAGACAAGGGAGATTCTGTGAAGGAAGCTGCTGGAGCAGTGGCGGCGCGGCGCGGTGCCGGAGCAGTGGTGGAGCATGAGGAAGAAGAATGAAGGTTCATGGTGGTAGGTGGTAGGGTGTTTGGGTTCTGGTTTTTTTTTTTTTCTGGTTTTGGCTTAGGAAAAGTTGTAATTGATGAAGGTAGATGATGTTATTGATGATGATGTTGTAATTTATTGTTTTGTTCAATTGTTCACTGCTTCTGTTTCATCCTTCTTAATTCTGGCTGCTCTGTTGCTGAAAGTGAGGAAGGTTGTTTCTGGGTTTGTGAAGGTGAAGATTGGGTTTATGAAGGTGAGAGTGAGGAAGGTTGTTTCTAGGTTTGTGAAGGTGAAGATTGAGATTGTTCTGTTTCTAGGTTTCTGGAAAGGAGCTTCTGGGTTTGGGAAGGAAGCTTTTGGAGTTATGGTAATGGTGATTGATTTGGGAAGGAAGGAAGAAGAAGAAAAGTCCCACGGCTTCTGTTTCATCTTTTTTTTTTGATTGTTCTGTTTTTTTTTTAAAATGAAAAATAATTAAAAATTCCACGTGGACATCATTAAATGACGTGGCAGTGCCACACGGGATCACCGGAGCTCCAGCGTTGACCATGCCGGCGGCAAGGACCAAAACCAGCAATTTCCCATAGTCTGGGGACTAAAATCCACATTTACGCCGGCGAGGGACGAAAACCAAATCTCACTCATAGTACATGGTTCAAAAACATATTTAACCCAAGATGGAATCACAACTCACAAGTACTTTAGTGCTCTCTCTTCCACTCTGAACCTGGCTCTCCACCCTCAAAGTTCCTCTACTTATAGTCATCCACCTAGGGTTTTCTTGCTCACTAATTCTATTAAGATTTAATCCTATTTTACTACGAGATTTGAAGAGATTCTATTTTAAATTATCTTTCAACTTCATGCTGAAACATGTCCAAGTTCATTTTCTAGAACTTTGTATTATCTTCATCCAAATATTTTCCTAATTACCATTTTCTAGAATCACTGGCTATCAGAATCTTTCAGATTGTTTTATGATTCTCCTAGAGTCATTAATATTTCAAATTTTATTAATATTTAGATCTTCAATTTTACATTATTTCAAATTTTTATATTATGAATATTCTAAATTTCCAATTTTAATTATTATTATCTTCAAGAATTTTCTAATTATTTTTGTAATTTAGTTTTCCCTTAATTTTGACTTATTTTCTAACTTTATTATAAAAACTGTCCAGATGCATCTTTTAGATCCCTCTAGATCAGTTAATTTTCAGATTCCCTCATCTTTATTATTCTCTATAATATTCTAACTATCGTGGGAAAATATCTTTTTAAATTATTCTAATTCTAAAATTTTCTTCTTAATTAATTTTTGAAATTCACTTTTGGTTAGTATTTTTGAATTTATTTACTAATTAATATTTGAACTTTTATTTTTGTTAATTTGAATTTTAATCTTTTAACTTCAAAATATTATTATTATTATTATTACTATTATTATTATTATTATTATTTTAATAAAATAAGGTAGGACAAAATTAGGTGTTCATATAGCTTTTTCACATTCTCCTTCATCGATTCAACCCATAATTTGTTGTTTATCCAACAAATCCCCAAATTAAACCCTAGCTAGAGAGAGTGAAGCTCTGACATCCCCAAATTTCATTCTCAGGAACACAAAAAACACATTTTGGCGGAAAGGTCACTCTTATTCTCTCTTATATTTCTTCTCCCTCGCAACAAACTCTGCTCGAACCAAACCTAATCAAATCAAACCCTCAAAGTGTTATAGATCTGTACAACGGTTGAGCAATTCAGCGACCTAGAAGAATAACATAGTTTTGTGGGTTTTATTATTTAAATTCAAGGATGAAATAAAGCGAGACACCAAGAGGAACATGATGCAAAATTAGAGGAGGAAGAGAGAAACCGCACAGATCTGGAGTCCAACCACTACCCTTGTCGATGGGGCATTTGCGCCCTGCTATGCATCGCCCCTAAGCCCCGCCAGAAGCAGCAGAAGATGAAGAGGCAAAGGAAAAAGAGTAGGTTGTGGTGGTGGAGCATGCTATGTTCTTGAAGGGTAGTGTTGGTGATTAGTGATACTTGTTTGATTCCCCTTAAGAAAAACCTCGGGTTCGAATCTTGTGAGTGGAAAAAAACCCCATTGGGAGAGTTAGTCCCACCATGATGTGGATGTTCCGGACTCGAACATAATTGCCTACATTTAGAGTTGTCAATTTGGGTTAAAACTCGCGGGCCAGCCAGGCCCATCGGCTCGTAGGCGAGTTGAGTTAGTTAAATTTCAGCTCAGAGAAACCCTAGGTCAGTGCAACCTAACTCATTTAACTCGTGGATTAAGCGGGTCATCCAACGGGTCAAACAGGCCAGCCCCTGGGTCAGGGTTTTGTTTAATTAATTTTTTTTTATAACATTTGGATTTGTTAAACTATGTTAGATTTGGAGTTTAAACTTGAATTTAGATATGCACAAAAAGAATGGTGCAATATTGTTATGATCTTTGATTGGTGGATTTGGCAACTGCACAATGTGTTAGTATAGGCCTCTTGGATTGTTAATTCAAATCTACTATTGATAAGAACTGTAAATATATTTCATGACATGTGACTGTGATAAACCTCTTGCCTATGTGTTAATACCAATTTTTTTATAAGTATTTTTATTAATTTTATAATAACATTTTCAACTTTATTTTATCTCATTTCCCCAAATTTTGGATTTTTTTTATTTATTCCACCCAACCCGCGAGCTAGCCTGCTGACCCGCCAACTCACGATAAGCTTGGATGAGTTCATATTTTTTGACTCGTCAAAGTACGAGTTGGTCTGACCCAATCCGTTTTTAACCCGACCCGTGACGGGCCAGCCCATATGCACCGGACTGACCCGTATTGACAGCTCTATCTTCAGTGCAAGTGCAGATGCTCGTAAGAACTTTTTTTTTAATTCAAGTGAATTAATTAAAAGTAATGTATAAATAGGAACAATTAAAATATATATAGGCACCTTCTCTCTAGCGCAAAATTAGAAGGGACGTACAATTAAATGATAGCGCACAATTAATTATATTAACATGCTAATCCATATGAAATCTTCATGTGTGAATTCATGATCAAGGACCAGAGTTATTGCTATCGGCCCATCTCTAAGTTGTACTAATATGTTGCACATGTTAATGATGCTATTTGCTGTTTGCACGTTAAAAACTTTAGAAAGATTTAATAACAAAGCCCAAAAAGTCAATTCTTCCAACTTTTTGTTTAGCATAAAAACTTCCATTAATTGGTCTATTTGTGGACCTTAACAAATACTTTGGAGAAAATCCAAAAACACCAAACTAAAATTAGGACAAGGAAAAAGAAAACACATTCTGTGGCAAGTGCTTTAGTTACCTCTTAGCTCTTATACCCGCTCCAGTGTTCTTGTACGTCCCTCCTCTCTACTCTAGTGCTTAATATGGATCAAGAAAATGATAATAAGGCACTGCTCACCGACGAAGGGTTTATCATATAACATTGAAGTTAAGTGAACACTATTATGTAATGTGGATGCCACTCATTGGGTATATATCTAATCTACATCGATCAATGAAAACCTTTCTACCAACCACATTTAACACAATTGATAGATAGTTAGACTTCTTAAGTATTTAGTTTAAGATTCGATCCCACAGCAGTGCGCATGAAGAAAAATTTATTAAAAAATGTCTATCGCTTAATGTAATTTCTAAGTCTTGCGAAAATTAGTTTCATAACAAAAAATTTGTGCAACTTTGCCCAAGGGGTGAGTGAGCCGGTTACAGGTATTTTGATTTTTCTTTTTCAATTTTTTTTTCTGAATAATAAAAAATCATTTACTTTTAGTTTTTATCTGGTCAGAACCCATAGATTAAAAATTTAATCAACTTCACCTTCTTCTCTTATGAGACCAAACAAAATTTTCTTCTCTCACATCTCCAACCCAACGCGACACATCCCCTCCCCGTCGTCATTATTTTCACTGCCGTGTTGTAATGGGTCTCCTTCCTCGAACCCACTAGGCACCAGTTATGGCAACCCCAACCCATTAGCAACGGTGCCGCACCGCCATAGCCACAACCTTCCTCGCTCTCACCTCCTAAGCTGCCTCTGTCGACCCTCACCTCAACCTCATCAAGGGTCGCGGTGGTGCCCTAGCCAGCGAGGAGTTGGTTGATTTCTGGTTAGATCTGGTGTCTTTTGCTGAAGAAGAAGAAGTTAGGGTTTTTGTTCAATTGAACCAAGTGATGATCTAGGGTGGGGTTTTAGTTTCCCACATCTGTTCTCATTAAAAATCTGGCTATCTGTCATTGACGCAATTCTTGTATTTCTTGGTTTTTGGTTGCAAATCAGATAGATAATTTGATCTTTTTTTCGTTTCCAGGGGTTGTACTTCTGGGTTTTTGGTTTCCAAAGGTTGCATTTCTGGGTTCATTAAAAACGTAAAAAAAGATTAACTTTATTATATTAAAAAATAAAAAACTTGGAAACCTCCTAATATGCACATGGTGACTAGTGGGGAGGGAGGAGAAGATCTGGTCGTGGTGGTGGCAGCGGTTGGAGGATGAAGATGATGGTGAATAAATTTATTTTTCCGGATTTTTATTGTTAGAGGATGAAAATGATGAAAGAATATTGAAGATGATGAGGAATAAATTTCATTTCGATGTTTTTGTGGTTATATTTACTATAATTAATTTCTATTTTTTGAAAAAAAGTTAACCTGAAGACCTAATATAGCAAGTCAAAAGGCATTTGTGCAAGGTTGCATAAATAGACATGGTAATTGGCCCCAAAACTTACGTGTCTAAGGGAGGCATCAACCAAACATATGAGGCTCTTTTTAGCCTTGCTACATTTGATAGGAGCAAACATTCTCGTACATTATTTTTAACTTAAAAGGCTTTGTTATATATCATCAATAATTAATACTACGTTCAGTGCTATTTATAAGATTCAAATGTCTAATTCACACAGTTTAAGAATTATGGTTAAAGTAGTTAAAATGCATTAAATTAAATTTATTCTTATATAGTAAGACTGAACTTCCAAAGTTACCCTTATTATAACTTCTGATTTTCTACTAATCTCTTTCTATCATTAATACATTTCTCCTTCTTATTAATGTCATCAATCAGGAATCTGTATCTTCAAAACCAAATTGTAGTATTAGTGTAGGAAAGTGGAAAAGAGAGAGAATATGATTAATGACTTACACATTTTACTAGTTCAAAATTATTAAGGGTAATATAATCTAAAAATAATTAATATGGCACAAGCTCCAATTTAGTTCTTATAAAAATGACACGACTACAGAATTACCTTTTTACCACGCCCCTATTACCACGGTTCCGGGCCGAACCGTGGTAAAAAGGTTACAAGCTCTATTACCACGGTTCCGTGTTAAACCGTAGTAACTGAGGTGCTCTACTACCACGATTGTATGGTAACTGTGGTAACTGAGATAATTTTATTATTTTTTAATTAACATTGCCTATTACCACGATTGTCAAAGGAACCGTGGTAATATGTATTATAATTTTTTTAATTAACATAGTCTGTTACCACGGTTGTTATGGGAACCGTGGTAATAGGAATTATATTATTAAAAAAATGGTGATATGTTAGCTAGGAAACCCTTGTTTGGATATTGAAAACCCATTTGTCTTCCCCTTTCTCTGTTGTGACTCCATCGCTCTTCAACATTGTCACCCCCACTCGCCACTCCTTGCCGCTGCACCTCATAACCGCCGCTCCTTGCCGCTGCACCTCATCACCGTCACTCCTTCTCTCCGCAATGGCACTGTCGCTGCTATGCAAGTTTGTCAGCGCCAAGCTCGTCTCCGCCAATCGCACTCTTGCTCGCAGCCGTGACAGTAACGTCGTTTCCGTGTTCGTGCATTGTCGTTCCCGTCTTCTCCCTCTGGCCGCTCTTCTCTACCTCACTCGTGAGTACTCTTGACCTGCTTCTACTTCTAGGGTTTTGTTTTGAAGATTTTTATTGTTGTTCAGTACTAGGGTTTTTTTTTTCTATCATGAGAAAGTTTCTCTCAAAATATCTAGGGCACTGTCGAGCTTTGTTGTTGTTCAGTACTAGGGTTTCCTCCATCGTCTAGTCCTGTCAGCCCCCTCACCAGCACCCTAACCCTCTTTAAGTCCCTCACTAGCAACCCCACCCCCTCTAATGCCCTCACCAACAACCCCACCCTCTTTAAGTCCCTCACCAGCACCCTCACTCTCTTCAACTCTTTTTTCAAATTCAATTTTTATTGGACACTCAATTAAAGCCTAATTTCAGGAGGTTTTTTAACAATATCCAGTTTTGTCTCCACTAAATGTTCAAAGTGGAACTCAAGTTCATCATGCCCTTTCACATCATCCAGAAACTGAAGTACATCTGTATCATTATTGAATGGTCTACACCATTGACCAGCCCTAGAGCAGTGTGTTTATACCACACATTGAATGAGACATACCCAAACTTTTGACATCTTTACCCACATCAATAGAATTAATCTCAGCCACAACCCGCCTCTCTACTGTTTTACATGCAGCATTGATATACTCAAATCTAGGTTCTTTAACAAATTTTCCTCCATGCCATATACGAATTGTTACTAACCTAACATAAGTGAGCCTAAAAATAATCAAAGTTGCAATAAAGCAATAAATTAAGCAACCCAACACATCACAAAAGGTAGGGTTAGAAGTAAACCAAGCAACCCAACAAGGAAAGTTACATAATACGACAAATGAAAGATTAAAGAAAGTGTGGAAACTTTACCTAAAGTGCATATTTTCTGGTAGTTACTCTCCACCCGAGAAGGTAGGGTCAGAAGTTGTCTTCTCCCATATGCTTTGTTCAGGGACCACATGTCATTTCTCCTTGTGCTACCTCAGGTCCCTTCTTGCTTTGCAACCTCGACCTCCACGCCTTGAAGCTCCACCAGTCATGTGAGAATCTCCTTGCTGCACCTTTCGATACGGATTCAACAACTTCTGGGTCCAAAATCGCACGGTGAAAGATTAGGGATTCCAGCCGCACACCGTCTTCTTCCTTTCCCATTCACTCTGTCGCTTTCTCTCTATCACTTTGTGCTTCTATTTAGGGGTGGGTAAATTAGGGTTTTAATTGGGGCTAAACATTAAAGAATTTCTGAGTTAAAAAAATGTTAAATTGATCAAATATCCACATGGACTGCTAATTGGGTGCTTTGTCATTTAATGGAAGCCAAATCAACCAGGTCCATTAGTTTTTCAAAGGAAGACTAACGGAGGGAACACTTTCGCTCACGTCAGCAACATCGATGATCAAAAGCACTCATTTTAAACATGAGTGACGACTTTTGCACATTCGTGAAAGATGAAAACTGCATTTAAGCCTTTTATTTATTTTACCATACTATTTTATTTATATTAATTTATTGGTTTATTTATATTTTTTATTCTTATTCTTTGTCATAGAAAATGTTACGTAGAAAGTATGAATCAAGTTTTGAAAATTGAAGGAAAAAAAAGTTGGAAAACCAATTAAATCTCAATGCGGCCCTCATGATAAATTTATTATTATTCATCAAAATGATGTAGAAATAAGTTTAATATGTGAAAATGTGATAGAAAAACCACTTACAAATAGCACTGACAACACAAATATTCACTTTAACATTATTATCATAGACTCCAAAATATTTATACACGAGGTGCTGAAGAGAGTACAAGAAGCACATGAACAGTACTGATTTAAACATCGTTAAGAGAGACCGAATCCTCTTTTTGTTCTGTAAATGGCATATTACAAGCATCACTAATCAAATGATAATGAAAACATATATAATGGCATGTTAGCACTGGGACAAAAAGGACGACAGCAAACTACCATACCCAACCTTTGTCAAAACATTACGGATTGGTTTGGTGTCCTTTTCTAATGCACACAGGATGTCACCATAACAATTAAAGAGCATAATATATGAGTGTAGAACTAGAACTGTGTCAAACAACAGTGATAATCCTCATCCTCAACACTGCAGCTGAAAGAGAGAGCGAGCATGGCCTGCATGTGGCGCAAGAATGGCAGCTGTGGCGGCAACGGGAAGAAGCCGCCACCGGACGTGCCGCGAGGTCACTTGGCAGTTACAGTAGGAGAAGCGAAAAGGAGGTTTGTGATAAGAGCTGACTACCTGAACCATCCACTGCTTCAGCAACTTTTAGACCAGGCATGTGAAGGAAATGGCTCCAACAAGAGTGGTCCTCTGGCTATACCTTGTGATGAGTTCCTATTTGAAGATATTCTTCACTCCCTTCGCCGTTCTTCTTCTTCTTCCCATGTGCCTACCAAAAAGCTAGATTTGAGCTTGTCAAAAGACTCGGTTTCACTACTTGAAGGCTTTGATAGCAAAAGGAGAAGCAACAACTACGAGCATTAAGCATTTAGCAGTTAATGTAGCAGCCTAAGGAAAGCTAATTGTTAGCGTGGCAGAAATTTAAAAACTACGAGCATTAAGCATTAAGCATTAGGCATTAAGCAACAACTACGAGCATTAAGCATTAAGCATTTTGGTACAACTTCAGAGACCTCTGGCTGCTTTGGTAATCTTATTTTGCACAAATTGTTAGCGTGGCAGAATTAATCCTGTTAGAACTTTTTTTTTTCATACTTCACTTCTTTACACCTTAGTTCTAAACGTCATTTGTGCGGTTAAAAGAGGAGATTAAAAAAAAAGGGTGCTAAGTTGAAGTTGTACGGAAATCAGGTGTGAAAATTTTTAAGTTCTAGCATTTCCCATAATTTCCATGCTTATTTAGTGCATGTTTGGATTTGTGAGAACTCTTTCTTAGAAAAATGATTATGGTACGAATTGAAAATGAAATAATTTATATTTAAATACAAGAAGTGTAGAGTAGTGTTATGAAATTTAGCTTGAAAATCTCTCAATCGATTATCATATATCATAGACATTAGGTTTAATAACTTCATGGGTGTGTTTGGTTCAAAGAAGGGGAGGAGAGGGGAAGGGGAAGGAGGAGAGATTTGGAATCTTATTATGTTTGATTAAAGAAGAGAGCAGGGGAGGGGAATGGAGGAGAAATAACTCATTTCTTATTTGGTTCATTTGGGGACGGAGGAAATTTAAAACATATTAACTTGTATTGCCCTTACTTATTTTGATAGCTAAACATAAGCAAGAACATTTTTGTCTAATGAAATATTTCCCCACCATTCTCCACTCCTTCCTTCTAAAAAATTGAACCAAACAATATAAGTTTTGAAAAATCTTTCCCGTCCCCTCTCCTCCATTTCCCTCCAACCAAACAGTATGTAATTGATTTTAAAGTGAGGATCAAATGTGAAAGAAAATAACCAAACACCTAAAAAACGAAAATCAATTCTGACCTTTACAAATAGACATACAACTACCCTCTTATTTCAATCAACCCAAGGTGCATCCACATGCATTTCCTGACACATTTACTCAAAAGTAGGGGGGAGAAAGAAATGTATGAGAAGGGATGAAAATGGAAAAGAGATAGAAAGAAGGTATAAAGTGAGTTTTAAAAAAGTGGTAATAAAAATCAATACTCAATTCCGAAAGATTATGATGTGACAAATTATGCAAGCAGTAATTCTCTAATACCCAGTGTTGTTAGACTCGCGAGTCAACTCATTGACTCGTACGAGTCACCGAGTCTACCTACCCAAAACGCATTGACTCGCTGTGTGACTCGTTTTTAGTGCTTACTCGGACTGACTCGCTCAAACTCGATTGACTCGCGAGTCTGAGTCCGAGTCACCGAGTCATTTTTTATTTTATTTTAAAACCTAATTTCTGCCCCATTTCCTCACATTCTCTACAACACCTTCGCTCAACCTCTGCCTTCTACCCTAAGCCGCGTCGCCGCCTCATTCCGACGCCTAGGACCGTCGTACCACCATCGAAGTCCGTCGTGCCACCGTCAAAGTCCGTCGCGCCACCACTGCAGTCCGTCGCGCCATCGCGCTGCTGCTGAAGTCTTTGCACCGATCTTTGCTTTGGTAAGGTTTTCATCCTTCCTTCCTTCTTCATCTTTTCTTCTTCTTCTTCTCTTTTTTTCTTGTTGAAGTCTTCGTCGATCTCTGCTTTGGTAAGGTTTTCTTCCTTCCTTCCTTTTTCATCTTTTCTTCTTCTTCTTCTTCTCCTTCTCCTTTTTTCCTGCTGAAGTCTTCGCTGATCTCTGCTTTGTTCTGCTTCATACTTCTACTTCATCCACCATTGGTTATCATCTTCCCTATTTGTTGTCTTCTGCATCCTACTTCTAAAATTGTTCAGAAATTCTGATTCTGAGTTTTTGATAATGTGTGGGGCAAATTTGATAATGTTTGGGGCAGAAGCTTCAACCAACACTGACACTGCTGCATCAAATTCCTCTACAGGAAGAAAGAATTACCCTGGAAGATGAACTGATCCTGGGCGGAAACATGGAGTAGATATGGTTGGAAATGGAAAAAAAGTTAGATGTAACTATTGTGCAAAAGTAATTCATGGAGGAATAAATAGGCTCAAGCATCACCTTGCTGGTTCCGGCATAGATTCAGAACCATGTGCTAGTGTCCCTGATGAAGTGAAGGAATTTATGAAGAACCTTGTGGCGGAGGCTCAAGTGCCATTCAGGAAAAAGAGGCAATTGGTTGACATTAGTGAAGGAAATGAAGTGGAGGATGAGGTTGTTAGGCCTCAAATTCTAAGTAAGGGGAAAATATTTTCAGCTTGGCGTCAAAGGGAAAGAGTAGTGGAGGAGGGGTTCAACAAGTTCTGAATGAAATGATGAAAAAGGACTTGAAGAAGCAAGCTTATGATAAAATTGCTCAATTTTTCTACACAAGTGTTTTTCCTTTTAATGTGGTGAAAAATCCTGATTTTGCAAAGATGTTGGAGACCGTTGGGAGATATGGATGTGGCTTCAAACCACCTTCTTATAATGATATTAGAGAAAAACTTTTAAAACGAGCCGTGATTCGAACTGGTGAAATGCTTGAAGTCTCTAAGGATGAATGGAAAAGAACTGGTTGCACGATCATGTTTGATGGATGGATGGATGGACGGATAGATAGAGGCGCTCTATTTGCAACTTCTTGGTGAATAGTCCTAAAGGGACAGTTTTTCTCTATTCATTAGACACTTCCGAAATTTCTAAAACCACTGACAAGGTTTTTAAAATGTTGGATGATGCTGTCAACTTTGTTAGTGCAAAGAATGTAGTCTAGGTTGTTACTGGTAATGCTGCAAATTATAAAGCAGCAAGAGAAAGGTTGATGAAGACAAGTGACAATTTGAATTAGACTCCATGTGCTGCGCACTGCATTGACTTGATATTAGAAGATTTTGAAAAGAATTTGAATGTGCATCAAGTCACTATAAAGAAGGGAAGAAAGATCACCACCTACATATATTCCAGGACATTACTCATTACATTGTTGAGGAGGTCCACTAATGGGAGAGACTTGATTAGGCCTGGTGCAACTCGCTTTGCCACAGCATATTTGACCCTCTCTTGTCTCAATAACTCCAAGCATCATTGATGGCCATGTTTGACTCGGAAGAGTGGAATTCAAGTAAGTTTGCTTCTTCACTAGATGGGAGAAAGGTGCAAAAAATAGTAAAGGATGGTCAATTTTGGAAGAACATAGTGACATGTCTCAAAGCTGCTAGTCTTATGATAGGAGTCCTTCGCTTGGTGGATTCATATGAAAAACCCGTCATGAGTTTCATATATGACGCGATTGATACCGCCAAAGAAAGGATAAAAGCAAACTTCAAGAATGTCAAAAAAAGGTAAATAAATTTTCCTTATTCTATATTTTCTTTACTCTTTCTTGAAACTGAATGTCTTCTAATTAATTTGTATATATTTGGCATATTGAATATATGAGCTTGTATGGAACATTATTGATGAGAGGTGGGATAAACAATTTCATAGGCCCTTACATGCAGCTGGATAATACTTAAATCCCCACTTCCATTGGGATTCTAATTTCAGAAAAGATGATGTTGAGGTCCAAGAAAGGTTATATAGTTGTATGATAAGGATGGTAGGCAACGTCATGGAGAGGAAGAAGATTCATGCCCAGCTTCCCGAATTTCATTATCATAAAGGCCTTTTTGGACTAGATGATGCGCTAAATGCTAGGAAGACTTTGACTCCTGCAGAATGGTGGGACTTTTATGGTGATTCTTGTCCCGAACTAAAGAATTTTGCTATTCGGGTTCTAAGCTTGACTTGTAGCTCTTCCGGATGTGAGCGCAATTGGAGCTCATTTGAAATGGTAAGCTTGACTTGTAGCTCACTTTGTTTCTATACTTGTCTTAGGATTTAGGAATTTATGATTTGTTTTAGATAATAATGAAACTTAAACTTATATTTCATTTCTAGGTTCATACAAAGAGAAGGAATAGATTGCACCAAAAGAAAATGGATGATTTGGTTTATGTCATGTACAACTTGAAGTTGAAGGGTAAACAAATAAAGAAAAATGTTTTTTGCCCTTTTAAGGATATTGCTTCAGATGATGAGCGGATAACTAAGATAGGAGAAGAAGATGGCAATGTTGATGAAGAAGAAGTTGGACTTGGACCTCTTAATGATGTTAATGTTGATTTGGTTGGAAGTTCGAATTTTGCTAATGTTGATGCAATTCAAGATACATTTTCATCTGATGATGAGGAGCTTGATGAAGATGATGACAATGATGATGAAGGAGAATCCGAAGATGAAGATCATGTAATGGAAGATGATGGAGGAGCTTGATGAAGATGATGACAAATTGTCAATGTTGATGCAGCTTGCTTTTTGGTTATTTATGTACTTTGTTTTGGTACTTAAGGTGTGGTACTTTGGCTATGTACTTTATTTTGGTACTTAATGGTATGGTACTTTGGTTATGTACTTTGTTTTGGCACTTATGATGTGGTATTTGATTAAATGTCTCTTTGATGGTCCTATAGGTTATATTTGTACATTATGACAGGTTTTATTAAGTATTTTTTTCATTTTTGATTGACTCTTACGAATCTACGAGTCAACTCGACGAGTCAATTCTACCTACCCAAAACGAGTCTGCTTAGACTCACGAGTTATGACAACCTTAATAGTACGGGTTCACAAAATTTAAAGACATCAACATACTTACAGGAGCCAATCTCATAGGGAATTACTGTTTAAGGGTAACATCAGGGCTTCCAGTAAATACAAGAACTCCATGAGTTATGAGAAAATCCTTATACATCTGCACTTAATTGCCCAAGTTAGAGATGATTGCTCTTCAGCTCCTAAACTAATGTTTTGAAGCGCAAATTTACCACAGTTGCTACTATAGAATATAGTTTAATAACAATGGTCTTGAATGAAGAGTAAATGCGGCATCTGGCATCGATACTCTTCAAGCTTTGAAAGTAAATATTATGAGAAATCGTTGCAATATTATGAAGCTTCATTTCTCATAGTCTTAGTTTCCTCTGCAGACAATCTATTAAGAATATGAAAATTTAGCAAACTCCAAACATTTGCAACAATGTCACTAGACAAACTAGAAAATGCTTCCTTTGCAGCTCTACGACGTGGTTCCAGAAGAGTTGTATTTGTGAAGAGCTCAATGAGAGCTTTTTCAAGCTCTGGTTTTCCAGAAACCTACAAGTCAGCAGCAATAGAGAACAATTCAAGAACATTCGCAGTGTAGAAAATTTTCGATTAGTAAATGTGATGCCTTTCACACCTGAAGGACTGACAAACGATTTGATTGTTGCATTTCCTTTACCATGTGGGAGAAATGCCCAACGTGACAACCTGAAATCAATTATGAGTTTAAGCCACTAAAATAACATGTTGAGATTTAAGAGCTGCCAAAAGATTGTCCAACATGCACCTGTCAAAATAGCACAGCCAGCTGCAGCAGCTTCTGAGATATTATGGCCAGATAAACCTGGAAGGAATGAACCCCCAATCACAGCTATTGGTGTTAAAGTGTACAATTGTCGTAATTCACCTGCCAAAGAAGGTGGATAACAGTATATGTCAAACCTAACAATTCCAACCGCCCAGGTTCCATATTAAATTAAGTTAAGCATAAAATCGCACATTTGCAAATAAAACTGCCAAGTTCAGGACTCAGGAGACCTCACAAAACCTCACAAATCCCTCATTTGAGTAAAGCTGAGTTAAATATTGGCTACTATAAATTATAAAAGACTGAAAAGTGATAAGGTAGATGGAGAATCATGGGAAATAATGTGGTACAAACTCAGAAGCTCTAGAAATCACATGGACATGGCCTATATTCTCAGCACAAAGTTTTACATATGAGAGCTTCACGTCAGTGAAAAGAAAACATATATTACCCAAAGTGTCCACCACATAAGTATTTGTTCCTGGCTTGAACTTCTCATGTTGAGACCTCAGAACTACATTTTGTCCTTCTTCCTCGAATTTCTGCAAAACATCAAGTAGACCCATAATGAATTTGAGAGGTGGTAAGGAAAAAGGTTACTAGAAGCGACAGTGACTTTTATGAGCATCATTTCCTGTCGTATGCAAATGACACTAGAGGATATTTAATGATTGAATTTCATTTAATATGATCATATCCATTCACTGTGATCTAGAAATATTATAATTCCTTAGAACTTTGATTTCATTGAGTATACAATAGCTAAAATCATATTTTCATTAGTCAATATAAGTAGAAAAGGGGCTCTTGAATTATACTCAGTGACTGAGAATGCATAAATGGTGACATCTGTATTGAATGGAGGGAACGAGAGATAGAGACAGTTAAAACATGTTTTGAAGGGAAAAGATACGGGATCAAAACTTGCTTTGGCAATCTCTCGTCCTTGTTGTGGATGCCGAGGGACAACAATAGTCATTATGTTTGGTTGCAGCTGCATAAGGACATTGTGAACTCCTAATATTACTGCAGAGAAAGCAAATCAGATGAGAGTAAAAAAGAAACCATGTTCCTCAAAGAAAATGGGTAGTAATATGTAAGAAATATGTGTTGGCATCTTTACTGACCTGAAAGCAAACAGTCAACTTGATATAAAGACTATGGTAACAAAATGTGAGCAAACAATGGAAAGTATGTAGCTGCAACGATGTCAAAATGCAGTCTTAGCTACATGTGTTCAAACAGTTAAATATCGGCTTTTTTACTGACCTCAAAGCAAGTCTCAAGGAAATCAAACAGCCAATATTATGTCAATTTTCTCACATTAATAATGTCCTCCCCTTTTTTTATGTTAGCCAATGATCAGATGTTTCAACAGTCTCTGAGAAACAAGCAAGTATTTACAGCATAATGCTAGAGGTATAAAAGATGGAACTAACTTTCTTCTTCTCCCCTATGAATGGAAGAAGCCATCCAAACTTGCTTGTGAGAAAGTTGCCGTCTCAGATTTTCTATATTTTTTCTGCCACTTTCATTAACTCCAATGTCCTCTATTACTGAATGAAAAAAGTAGTAAGCAAATATTAGTACAGACCACTTTATTACTTAAAAAAATCAACAGTTTAAAAAGAACAGAAAAAATAACTTTGTTTCTGCAAGTACCACCATGCTTAAAGAATTTTTTTACCACAAAACTGTAAAACTTGCAATGTTGTTTCAAGCTAAATGTTGGGCAGTAAAGTGCCAACAAGAAAATAATATTAGTATTGAAAATATGAGAATGTTAAATTGGATGAGTGATTGCACAATACAATGTAGGATTAGGAATGAAATATTAGAGAGAAGGTTGGGGCAGTTGCCTTTGTTAAAAAGATGATAGAGTCATGTTTTAGATGATTTGGATGTGTGGAAAAGACTAATAGAAGCATCAGTAAAGAGGGTAGTCTAATAGTTATAGGTAGAGAGAAACCATGGAAAACTATAGATTATACCATTAAGAGAGACTTAGATATGATCTATTATTGGAATTATTCATGATAGGACATTATGGGGTCGTTTGATCCATATAGCTAACCTCAAATAGTAGGAAAAAGCTTTGTTAGTAACCATATCAGTGATAAAATTGAGGTCAACTATGCCTCTAGCTTTGTTTTAAAATTCAATAAACAAACTCAGAGAGAAAAAGAACACAATGATGTTGTGTAGAAGAACAGGCAGTCATCAATTTTTTCCATACATTCAATTTTAGCTACTTAGAATCAAGATATTCATAACATACCATACTTGAGATCACCAGAAAAGTTTACAATATATGGAGAGGCTTGCAGTAGCTGAAACCGGATACCCTGCTCTGTACTCTGTGAATTCAAAATGGTCAATGATTGCATAATAAAAGATATGAATTACTGTGAACATAAAAAGATCTCAGAGCACATACCAATGGAACAATCAAGGAAAACTTGGATAACATCAATGAAATTAACGGAAGAAGCATCGGTCCTGACCACACTTTAAAGGATTTTTCAGAAATCCGAGCATTTAACAGTGCCAGTGTTATCTGATAAGAGTAAAATGGGTATAATATGTAAGAATCAGTGAAACTATTTGACATAATGCACAAGAAACATACACAAGTGAGGCAGATGTATGAGCAAAGAAATTAATTGGTTGCTATTTTTACTTAAAACAGAAAGTTGGTCGTAAGTACTGTTTAAGTATCATTTATGAAGTAGGTTATTGATTCCTATTCTAGATGCATGGACTAAACATTCAATTATTTTGTCTTCCATCACTCGGTGCTCTATAGAGTGATCCACAAAATTATGAGAGAATGGCTTACACCATTTTTTGAAGCATCCATGATAAGATTTGGCCAGAGTTCACTTTCCATTAGCACAATAGCATTTGGTTTCCAATAACAAAGGAAAGAGCGGATGGAAGCAGGTGTATCAACTGGTGAAAACTGCCAAATTTGAAAGATGAAGATCAAATGAAATTTACTGCTAAAGTAGTAAATAATAAGCAAGCCAGCAAACAAAAGTCAACTCAGGAAAGAGTCTGTTTGGTCTTTAAACCTGAAGCCAGATTTACATCCCTAAGATCATAGAATTCAGTTAAAAACATTGCAAAAATAGAGTTTGAAACAACATTTCCAAAAATCCAGAAATAAATTTCATTGAGAATCAACATCTCTCTTTTTATTTTCCAGAACAACAACAACAACCAAGTATTTTCATACTAGCTGAGGTCGTATTCATAGATCAGACAACTCTACCGTCGTTTAACTGCATGAACCCATCATCAAAATGGCCAAGGCGAAACTTCATTCAAGAAAAGATGCAAGTAGATGAAGAAACGGCTAAATCTATGTTAGCATTCCCACCTGTAAAATGATTTCACTTGGAAGCCGGTTGCATAATACTTCACTGCATCACACACACAAAATAACCTCATAAAATCAGTTCAAGAATGTCTGTTTCTCTTCTCAAAAACTCAAATCAATGGATATTCATCTCCAAAACAATACAATACTATCATTTAATTATTTATTATGATATTCTCATGATACACAAAATTCAAAAATAAAAGTGCAGCCAGAAGTATTTAAAAAGAATTTTGATATTATTTGAATTTGAATGTGCATGCTTGAGACATATATTTGCATTCAAAATAAAAATACAAAATGGGAGCAGAGTGAGTGTGTTTATACAATGCAGAGAGTGTGGTGATAGTGAAGAGCACGTTCAAGTGAGGCATCCTCTGAATGCATTGTTTGATGACAGGAATCGCAATCATCCCTTCGCCCAAGGAGACGGCGTGGAACCAGATGAGGGGACCTGGCCGGCGAGGCTGGGAGGGCTGACCCAAGCGCTCCGGCCACCGCCGCGGGTGTTCCAGGCCGCGGAACCTGCGCCACCGCAGGTGGAGGCGGATTAACGGCGACAAACCGCAGCTTATGGCTCTGTATATCTTGTACGCCACCAACCCCCTCTCCATCCTCCTCCTCGTGGCGTGGCGTTCTGCCGGACAGCCCAAAGACCTCCATATTCATATGGGCCCGATGAAGATCATACTCGATTGGGCCTTTTTTGAGGAGGCCCTTACTATGTATTTTAGGACAATATTTTTGTTCCAAAAAAAAACCAATAACAAATACAAAAAGTCACTGCCCAACTTTAGAGGGAAACTTTTCCCACCATCTCATTACCTCTCCCCACCACCCAATTATTATTGAAAAAACTAAAATACCCTCCTTCATTTGAACCTTCATCTTCCCACCACCCACTCCACTCTCATTTTTCAGGCGGACAAGGGTAGCAACATGCTGCGCAAGGGCAATTGAAAGCTCAGATCGGTAGGGCTTGTCGTCGTCTTCTTCAGCTTTTTCTCTGTCTTAGACGCCTAAGGTAGTCCGAAAGTTTATTTTTGGAGTTATGTGTTGTTGATGCTTTTCGAAACTTAGTCTTTCAAACTTTATTGTCGAAATGCTTTTCTATACTTAGTTTTAGGTGTTCTAAAAACTAGCTTCTGGTATATAGAAGCCAACAAGGACTAAAAATTAATTTTCGGAACTGTGTTCTTTTAAAAATGGTTTCGGAAACTAAATTATGAAATACTGTATAACACAGATTTCAGAATATAGATTTCAGAAATTAGTTTACATTACTTATTTTGAATTCTAAAATTCTGTACTTTGTTTACAAAGCTTTTGAATTAAAATTGCTAATATAATTATCATCATTGATGTTGTATGTATGCTTAGAACTAGATGAGGCGGTACTTCACATGCTCGTGGGGCTCAATATCCAATGATGTCATTCGCTCGTAAATAGCGTGCAACTGGTGATGCTCAGTAGCATACGCAAGTCATACTTCCTGTTACGCTCCCTGGAGGGCATGAGGACATATTTATCATCACTAGATTTGCTGATCATGTGGCAACATGAATATGGAGTTGAAAGGTATTGATAAGTTATTTTAACTCTACTATTACGTTTGGTATTTAAAACATATATTCATTACATGAACAACATTATATTGCAAGATCGTGGGAAATTGAAGGTTGTCACAAATGGGAAGAAATTGGCGGACTTTTCTATCGACCACTTCATACGCAAGGTAGTTGACAACTCCAACCTCACCCCACTCTTGGATTGCTCTTATTGCATGATGGATAAGAGCTTGTTATCAGCTTTTGCTAAGAGGTGGGAAAGGGAAATGTCACCCTTCCAACTTCAATATGAAGAGATGGCTATCACATTAGACCGTAGGTCATCTGTTATGCACATTTTCATCACTTGGTTGTTTTTCCCGTACCCCCTTATGGATTGAGATGGTGCAATCCAATGTCTTATATAGTTGTTGAAAGTGACACTATTTATGAGGTTGAGCATACTCAGAGGCTTCACGTCATGCTCAATTGACTTCGAGATGTGTGTGACGCTTAGAGTAACCCTTGTTCTTCGTTTCAAATATTTTAGTCAAAACTCAATTTGATTGTTTTCTTGTTTAAGAACAAAGATTTTGGCTCCTAAACTACTCAAGCAACACTCAATATCAAGAAATTGATTAACATGAATATAACTTGAAAACCCTAAGTTATAAAATAGGAAATTCACACCAAACAATGAAGGTTTGAGTATTAGGGGTTCTCTATTGTAACCTTAGAGCCTCTTAAGCAAGAGATTAATCAATCTCCAAGTCATCTCTCTAGATTTCTCCCATTGGATTTTTCCCTAGTTCTCCTCTTTTTAATTTTCTCATTCTCCTTCATGTTCCATGGGGCTCCAAGACTTTCTCTTTCTCGAGTTCTCTCTTGAACTCTTAGATGTGGCTCTCCAATAGTGGTGGTCTCCATTTCCTCCTTGTCTTCCTCTCCCTCTTCTTCTTTCTTCTTTCCCTTCATTGATTTTTTCTCTTTTTTGTCCAGCCCTTCTCCCCCCTCTCTTTCTATTATCTTATTAGTTTCATATATCTACAAATTGCAAATTAACCCTGTCACTCTTCCCTTATCTTATTTATTCCTCAAAGCTCTTATAAAATATGAACTCGCGTCATTTTTCTACTAATTGAATATTTCTTAGTTACCTACTAATCTCATATTCCTCATAATTAGCAATTTTATTTGTCTATAATTTTATTAGCAATTAGTTACCTACTAATTGAAGATGTTACAATTAACACGTTATTTTCATGTGACTTTAAATGTTAACATGAGAAAGTAAAGTTTTAATGAAATGTATCTGTAGTTGAACTAGAAAGGGTAGCGAGGAGGTCACATTTTTCTTAGAAACAACACCATTTTGGCATTTTCCACCATATTCCAAATTCGCTTAGACAGCTAAATGTTTGCTTTAAAACAAAATTGATTCACTGAAATGGAACTAAGCTTGGAACCGCTGTATTTATATCAAAAGTATTAAGTTACTAACCTCCCATTTGAAAATGAGAACTCACAATCACAGATGACATTTAGCCCTGGCACAATGGCAATGTCACATAGTCTATAAACATTTATTTCACAACTTTCTTTAAACGAACACCTTTAAAAGATCTAGAGCCTGCAGATTCCGATGCATCTCTCATGCTACCTTCTTCACCAATCCTGCATACATAGTGGAGACCAACAAGGAGCTCAACCATTGCAGCTTCAGTTTTTGCTTGATTCGCGAAGTAAAGAGTCTGGACAAGCAAAACATTGGCTTTCAGAGTATCATGCTCCTTCTCAAAATTCCTCTCAGAATGCCACCTTACCATGTTGTGTGCCAATGGGGCCAACCATTCCAATATCTGTGTGAGCACTAGACTCCACTCTACTGCAAGATTAGTATCATCATGAACCTTGCTTTTGGCATACCATTTTAGCTTAGTCCTCAGCGCGGTTCTTATCGTGGTTGGTAACATATTGTAAAGATCATCTCTGATTTGAAGATCAATAGGGTGACGTGCTGACACTATCTTCTCTATCAACACAATCACATTTGCATAATGTAGAGCTAAAGCAGCATCACCAAGGGTAGATGAACCTGGCTTTAAACGACCCTTGAGGGATAATTTAAAGTACACTCTACGGGAAAACTTATCCATTGTTTTCATATCATCAATGTTTTTCACATGACAATCACTCAACCTCATGGAACCACCATTAGTTGTTGGCCTGCAGCTCTGAACCACAGGAAAATCATTTCCAACCAACATGCACCCTTTGAAGGACCCAAGATGCTTCAAATGCTTGCTTCCTGAATGGATCACTTGCTTCTCTTTCTTCTTTCTTTTGCTCTTCTCCAAGCTCAACACTGGCTTTATCCCAGCAAGTTCTGAACATGATCCATATGGATTATTAGTCCCAGAAGGATGAACAGAAGAAAGCATGAGAGCAGGGGATGTATGATTGCGAGCATGATGGCTATTAGTCTCATGTTGTTGCTTTTGAATTGGTACATGACTATTTCCAATTCCAAAGACAAGTGTGATTCTCTCCAGAATTGTAAACAATGACCTTGCTAACAACCGGACAACATAGTCATAACTTCTACTCCAAGGAGACATGCCTCTCAGATTTTCCACTTGCTGGCGCTGCCACATGACCTCCCTCGGAAACTCAAGCAATTTCACCCGATTAGAGTTAGACTCAGGGTTCACTTTCATTCTCCTGAAAGTTTGTTCGCGCTCTGCTAGCACCTCAAGCTCTTGTGACAACTGTGACATGGCAGCAAAAAATCTTTCCATTTTCCTCACCTTCCTCTCCATCTTTTTCCATCTGTATTCCCATCCGGCCCATTGAGGAATATTTTCAAACGGGTTACGGGCAAAATTTTCATAGCCATGATACATTGGATCCTTGCACCTCTTACTCAACCTGGCCACAGACCTTGCTAGAGACTCAAAGCTATCGAGTATCTCATTCAATGCAAGCTCCATCAAGAAATAATCATCATCAGACACCAGCACTTTGACCCCAACCGAGTGCGTTATCCATTCCCTCAGACTCATTACCTCCCTGTCACTCAGAGAATGCCATAAACTAACCACCTTAGACATCAAGCCAGTAACTTCAAATGCCAAAATTCCAATTACTTCCTTGTCATCTGAAGCACTCTTGCGCCAAAAACCACTGAGCCATGTCCCATTCACCGATTCACCCTTCATTGATATATCGAATTCAACGGCTATGTCCACCTAATTAACAATCACAGCTACCACTATCCTGTGTGTACATCAAATACATAAACAAAGATCAGAAACTCAAAAACCATTAAGGCCACCAACAGTTTATCAGCACATAATTTCAAACTTCAGATGACATGGAGCATATATAGTACAAGATTTAAATTGCAGAATTATGAAAAACAATAACTTCAACTATGAAGGAAAGTCCCTGTTCCAAAAAAAAAGAGTAGTTTTGGAACTTCAAGCTCAAGGATCCTAAACCCCTTTTCAAAGTTTAAATTATTTTGTCCACCCTTTGTTGTCAATTTCTCATTCATCCAAGTTTCTTACCAAACAAACACACGCACATAGAGAGAGAGAGAGAGAGAGAGATTGGAAATATACCCTCCAGAACTCTGAAGCGGCATTGAGCTGAAGGAGAAGAAAATGAGCCAAAACCAGAAAAAATGGATGCAGGCGATATGGGAAAATAGGATAAGGAAAGGGACAAAGACCCAAATGAGATAAACATAGTGAGACTGAGACATATGCGAGGGAAAAAGAGACAGTACAAAAATTTGGTCAAACCGAGGCTGGTTTTTTTATGCTTTTGGAAACGTGGATGTTACTGTGATAATTCATGGTTGATTGCGTTTGCCATTTAGCGCTAATTTGCGTACACCAGTTTTTTACAACAACACTAATTTGTGATGATTTTTCATTGCTACAATCTGTAAAGTGAAAAATCCTTGCGGTTTGTGGGTGTCGCCGCTAATGTCACACAATAAATGGTATACACGAATAATTTTTGTCCGGCAACTGGTCGTTCAGAATCGTGTCTCCGCGTGCGTGTAGTGCAGCATTGTGTAACCCTTCAGTTTGTATTTTAGTTTTTGGATTTTAGTGAACAATTCGTTAACATAGAGAATTTTAAGATTTTAGTCCAATATGTGGCAAGTAGTTATTTGTAGAAGTTGGCATGCGTACGTTTTCTTTGTCAACATTATCGTCTTCATTGTACCTGGCTAAGGTTGGGGAATTTTGAGTAGCATATAGGCTTGTAATGTGTACACATATGGTGAAGACTTCAGTGTGGAACTCTTGTATCATTAACAGTGTTTGATCAATTTTGGTGGGTATATGCTTTCATGCCTCTGATTGTGGGATTTTTTTTTTACGACTCCCCACGTGACAGTTATAAGACTAATTCCTCAAGTGTCTAAAATTAATTTAAATAAGTAGATCTCTCCTAATAAATTATTCTCCATACGTACTACCTGTGAATTGTATCCTAAACAAAATACTTAAGAAACTTAACTATCCACTAGCAGTCTTTTGAATTTAATGTTTGTAGCTTTGTAAGGGGCCGACTGCACATGACATGACACATCGATCCTATTTGATACAAATGTTTTCATAAATTTCATACGGCTTCTCATGGCATTGATAAAATGGGGAATATGCAATCTAAGTAGCTAAAGGAGTTTAAGTAGACGAAGGGCATGAGACATCATTGCTTGATGGTAGCCGTGTCAAATTAGGGTTAAAATTAACCAAATTTTTTTATGGGAAAACTCTCTCATGTTTTTTTATGTTGAAATTTGTGTTTATATTTCTATTCATATATATTAAATATGAGAAATAAGTAGGGATTCTTTAAATATTTATTAAGAAAGAGATAGAAATAATGTTCCACTTAATATTGTCATGTGATCCAGTCAAAATATTGAAAGCTATGATAAGTTAGTATCATAATTACGAGTGGTAAAATAGGGTGCAACCGTCAGGATACCTTCTTTGGTCTCTCCAGCCCCTTTTTGCCTTGCCAAATGGGGGATTAGGTTGAGCTTGCCTGGGCTAAGTATTTTTTTCTCTTTTAAAAGCTTAAAATTATATAAGTCGCTAAACAATTGGTAGTGAGTGTATAAGTTATTCTATATTTAAATGTATTTATGTTATTTTAATCTATTTTAAAAAAATATAATTTTCAAAACTTTTTTATTTTATTTTTTCTCTTTTCTTTAAGTAGGTCGGCATGGTGGACTAGGTTTTGGAACTAACGTGGGTATGTGGGTAAAAACGTGTTGCAGTTTCTAAAGATCGTGGGTATTGGAACCATTTGGAATGGTTTAATTTTAAAGGTTTGTTTTCGACTTTAAAATGTCATCTTTCTTCAGAGTTAATTTCATCCGAAAAAATGACATTTTTGGGAGGCATCTGTTAACCTGAAATTTTACTAAGTGTAAAGTTAAGGTTATAAAAGAGTAATAGTTGAAGATAAGTTTTCTCGATATCAGAGGTTGTTTTTCAACCATAAAATACTTTGAAAAAATGGCTAACTGTTGAGAGTAATAATATGAATATATTCTTGTCGACTTGTATCGTTTGAGTCAAAATATGAGAAATAGCTCAGCCATAATATGTTGTGACGAAAACTACATAACATCAGTCGAGAAATGCAATTATCAACAGTTGTATAGTTATTAAAGACTTCAAGATAAAGACACATGGGAAAGCTAAGGACCGTCGATGAAGAAATATCAGAAGCCACGCATTTGCTTTTTATTACTTAGCTGTTAGAGGCAGTTAGGGACCGTAGTCTATAAATAATTTTTCTGTAATTGTAATAAGGGTTCGCAATTTGTACTCAAGAAATTCAAATATGCTCAAAAAGTCCAAATCAACGTGACTACATAGCGATTATAAGATTGCAGGGTATGCATTTGCTGAAACCATTTCTCATTCAATGGAATGGAATGTTATGCTTTATGCAGTTTCGTTTTACTTCTTTAGGTTTGATTTGATGCAAATTTATCCTTTAATTGTTTAAGTATAAGTTTTTGTTTTTGTATATATATTTTTGGGTTAAAATCCTAGTTTGTTTAAGTTTCTTGTCTTTTTATTTTCACTTTTCTTGGTCGAAATTGTCCAATTCTTCATTCTTAAACTTCAAAGTTCTTATTTAAATACTTTTGAAAAGCGTTTTCATTAAAAAAAACTCACAAAAAGTACTTGAATTGAGTCCTCACATTGGATTTTGTTTGTTTATCAAAATTTAGTATTCACAACATGACAAATAATTATTGAATGTCCGTCTACGAAAGTTCTACACTAATAATGTATATATGTTTAATTCTTAGTTGGCATTTTCACTCTCTTTTCCTCTTAGTTGGGATGCTTAAAATGAATCTATATCTATTACTTAGGTAGACAAGTGGGAAGAGAACAGAACAGGAAATGTGGGTTCTGCTCCGTGTTTGTCAAGTTTTTAAGATGAAACGAAACAGTACAAAAAGCTTCTCAAACAGAACACTTTAGTTCCCTAAAAAAGATGGTACAAAAGAGAACAGAACGGAACACACTTAAAAATATTTTAGACGGACAAAATTACTCCTAGATTTATTCTCTCATTTTCCCTAATTCTACGCTTCACTCTTCTCTTCTTACTCGAGCCATCTCTTTTATCTGCAATTGTGCACACCATTTTTTCCTCCAATCCACGCATAGCATTGATAGAATTCGCTTCACTCATTTTGTTTCTTGCGACATTTTTTTTTTGGGTTAAATATGTTTTTGGTGCCTAAACTATGAGCTAGATTTGGTTTTCGTCCCTCGCCGGCGTAAAGATGGACTTTAGTCCCCAGACTATGAGAAATTGCTAGTTTTTATCCATGCCAGCGGGATGGTCAACGCCGAAGTGCTTGTGTGTCCCGATTTGCCTACATGGCAATGCCATGTCATTTAATGAAATGACGTGGATTTTTTTCTTTTTCATTTAAATTTTAAAAAAATATTTTCATTTAATTAAAAAAATAATTAAAAGAAAACCCTTCATAATCATCTTCAACATCTTAATCACCATCTTCATCACCCTCATCCATCACCATCTTCATCACCTTCATCCATCACCATCTCCATCACCTAACCAGCCACAACCTTGACCACGTCTCAATCATCACCGAACCCTCCACCTCCATCTCAGATCATTTCTTCAACCTTTCCTTTCTCGTCATGAAACATTCACCACATTACCTCCTCTTCTCGTCTTCCCAAACCCACAATTTGACCGCCATCGACTCCCCTCACCAGAATCAATCCATTCCATCATCGCCACCGCGTTCGCTGGATGCACCATCATCCCCGTCGCAGCTCTGTGTTACATCATCCTTGCAAGTCCTCTTCCTTATCTGCATTTTCTCATTCTTCTCTTCAAATTTCAGGTTCTGTGATCACTGTAAAAAAAGAGGGGGAGAATATGAGTTTCACAACAAAAAATTCTAAACCCAGAAAAAAAAATCCAAAAAACCTTCACCGCAATATTCAAGCTTTGTTGGTGTGCCAAACTCAATTGAAACAGATCAAAAAAGAACATTGTGAGAGCATCCCAGGTTCGCACAAACCCAAGTCCATAACTCATCAAGAAGAACCTAGAAGAAAGTTTGTGTCTTTTTTGTTCAGATCTAGCCATTGTTCAACATTGAAGCTCAAAGTTGAGAAAAGAAATGAAGGAGATGCAGATCTGAGTAGAGGAGGGAGATCGATGACGGTCGGTGCTTCAACAACAGAAAATATGTTTTACTGTACAACTGCGCAGCAACCCTTGATGCCCATCGCGTCGTCAAGATCGGGCCTCCATGGTCGTCGTCGTGCCGTCGCATGACCACCGCGAAGTAACCAACAAGCGCCGCACTTGCAGCCTTGATCAATCGTCTCTGGCCTCCATCTCCCTCAGACACCATGAATGTCCTCATGCTGCCATGGAACTCAGATCAACTGGATCTGCATCGAGCTCTGTCCGCCCCAGATCTGCATCGACCATGGAACCCAAATCAAGTTTTGGGCTGGTTATGAAGCTCAGAGAAGCATTTGGGGTTGATTTGAGGGAGGTAGATGGTGGATCGAAGCTTGTCTGTGGTGGTGGGGGGTGGTTTTGTAGTGGTTCATGGAGAAGCATGAAGATGATGATGAAGTTGTTGAAGATGATAATGGATCTGCAACTCTCTCAGGTCAAGCTTTCTCTTTTTATTTTTAAATAATTAATAACATAATTTATAATTGAAAAAAAAATAACGAGAATAGAAAAAATAATACAGCAAGGCTTTATTAAATTACGTGGCACGGCCACGTAGGACCAACCGTGACAAATAAGCATTTCGGCGTTGACCATTCCGCCAGCAGGGACGAAAATCAGCAATTTCTCATATTTTGGGGATTAGAGTCCACCTTTATACCGGCGAGGGACGAAATTCAAATCTCACTCATAGTTCAAGGACAAAAATATATTTAATCCTTTTTTTTCTACCCCGGTTTACTATTCACGTGATTGTTTGCCTGATCCTTCTTTTCTTTGCAATTTTTTTTAAAAAAAAACAATGCTTTGTATTATCGATTCAGTACGGGTTCCTTTTTCAAATCAATTACACAGTGATTACTTTTTGTATGATGGTCTATTGCAGTGATTCTTTTACACTGTTGCACTATTGCTAGTGATACTATTATACTATTATGGTAGGAATATATATATAAGTAAGTTTATAGTTCTCTTCTTTTTTATCGTATTTATTAAACCCAACACACAGAATATTATTATCCTATTTCATTATGTTTTGATCGTTCCTTTCTATTATATTTTGTTCCATTTTGTCCTCAAACACAACTTTAGTCATAGGTATTTGAGTTGCCCCTCTGTAGAAGTGAGAAATCTGCAAAATTGAAGCAAAATCAACAATAACTAATTAATTGAGGGAATTAGTATAAAAGTTTTTAGGATAAATATAACTCTGAATAGTATATATTGAGAAAAAAAATTCTCTTGGGAGCAACCTATCCATTTTCGATTAACTTGGGTCCTTCGGAGGACCAATGGAGAACAATTGAACAAAGTTGCCGATTTTCAAAATAATTTAATAATTCGGTAACCCACTTTGATCTGTTATATGAAAATAAAGATTATACATTCCATAATTAAATAATTATAGTAGTTAACAAGGTAATCTTGAAAGTTTGAAACTTGATAGCTCTCACATGATTATTACTTGGGAATCTCACTTTGATGGACCGCTTTTTTCCTTGTTTTTAAAAATAGATTTGTGGTTAAAAGAGTTTCGTTTTCCATACGCGTGCTTGAGTAAAGAAAAAGATACATATAATAAGGGAAGGGACGTTTATTTTTTATTCTTCTACTTGATTGCGGTAGAGAAATTAATTTCTCTTTTTACCACCATATTTCAATAGGCATAGGCATGGGAATTGGGAATTTTTTAGGTGCGCGAATATAGCAATTGAATGCTATTATTCTATCAAGAAAAAAAATCTCTTAGGCGGACGGATGCCCCGTTTCTAATAAACATACGTATGTCCGTTACCGGTAGTACATATAAATTAAAATAAGAATATACTAAAGAGATATACAACAAGATGTGATTGAATGTATATGTAGAAGTCATTACACTGTGCAACACATAAAATTTAAATTATAATAAAACTAAATGCTTACAAAATAGATAAAATTGGAAGAAAAAAATGATATGACCTTGACCAAATTACCGACATGGCCTATGGCCTAACTTAAATCAAGCTCAGATCAAGTTTAATTTTTTTGAAAGGTGTCTTTATTAAACAAGAAAGAGCTAGGCACTCAGAAAGTTAGGCCAAGTTAATAAATAGACAATGTCAATATTTTTTTTAAAGTCTATTTAGTTAAAAAGAAAAAGTCAGCATTAAACCACTCAAAAAGCCTTGTAAGCCTAACAGACCGGTCTAAATAAATATAACTAATATATATTTATTTTATTATTTTTGCATTGGATTAATATTCCAATGTCTTAAAATTATATACTTATTAACGTATTTATATGTTTAAACATGTTAGACTTTATAATGATTAACTATATAAATCTCTTTAGAAAGACACTGATGACCTATTTACATTAACTTAGATAATATAATGACATTAATATACTTTATCTCGTTAGCCTAAGTTTGTTGACAGGTTTACAAATAGATTCGTCATTATACTTGAATGTCTTATAATAAAACAAGTATTTAAATGGGTTACAAGCCTAGATTTGGCGTTCAAAAAGATCAAGCTCAGATCCAAAAAAAAGTGTAACACCCCGATTTCTCGAGGGTTAATATCGTAAATATAAAAAAGAATAAGGACATAATATAAGCAGCGGAATATCCAAAGGAAATAAAACCATAAATAACTGTGAGCCAAAAGACATTATTCAAAACTTAAGACCAGAATCAAACTATATTGTCCCTCCCAAGTCAACACACAGGAAGAAACTCCAAGGACGGTGATGATCCTAAGAACATAAAGCAATAAAAACAGCTCACGAGTTACAGACTCAATTGCAGTTTTGGTTTTCCGTCAACTTCCATCCAAAACTTAACAATTTTTTATTAAAAATTTAATTAAAAAGAAAAAGAAAAAAAGAAAACCCAAAATCCCATCTCTTGTTCTTCCTGTAAATCCGAACCTCCCTCTTTACTCAAAATGAACCTAGAAAAATCAACAGAACCCACCTCTCCATCGTCCTCTTTACTCAACCACCACCGAACCTCTAGAAAACCGGCGGCCACCACCCAAACCCTTCTCCTCTGAACAACCTCCACCTTCCTTTCCACTCCAAACCTAGCGCCGCCACCACTCCTCCTCCGATCGGCCTCCACCGCCACACCTCTTTTTTCACCTTCCTTCTTCTCCTCCCTAATCAGACCACCACTCACCCTCTCCTACCCAATCGATCTAACCATACCCAGATTTTAGTGAGAGAGAAATGAAGGCGATGAGGGAGTAGGGACCGGGTCCGAACAAGGAGCTTGCGATGAAACCTTCGCTTATCGCGGTGGCGCAGCGCGGCATAAGTGGATCCAAGAGGAGGAGAAGTTACCGCGCCGCTCGAACCCAAATCGGAGTTCAACGGCGAATACGAAGCAGATCCACCGCCATTTCAATCTCCTCCGCGAGCAGGGTCGTCCCTTCGAAGCCACCATGTGCATGTCGCCTCCTCTCTCTCGACCTCACAATTTCAGGGTTTGGTAGGGATTTGGGGAAAATGGGTGTGGTAAGGATTTGAGTTATGTGATTGGGGTGATGAGGTTGGGTTTGGGTTCTTCTTTCTCTTCGGGTTTAAGATGTTGAAGGAGCGTAAATGATGAAGGGGATGAAAATGTTTTGATTTTATGGGTTTGATGATGGAGAAGGAGATGAAGATGTTTTTGGTTTTTTTTTTTGTGTGAGAGGTTTTGGGATTTTCTGAGTTTTTGTCTATGAAGATGATGAAGAAGGAGATGAAGATGATGAAGGAGGTCTGGCGGAGGAGGAACGAGGTGAAAGTGAAGGAAACAGCGGCAAGGAGCAGTGGCGGTTGGTGACGGACTGGGTGGTCATGCGGCGGTGGTGAGGAGCAGGATTGTTTGAGTTTTTTGTCCTCTATTTCTTCTTCTCTTCTGATGGGTGTTTGGGTTCAGTGATTGGGTTTGACGGCAAGGGGAAGAAGGGTTGTGACTGAGGTTGTGAACGGAGAGCATGGTGGATCGAAGACCGGGCAGTGCTGACTCCATGATGGTCTCATGAGGCATGAATTGGTCATGGCTGAGATAAGTTTGATGCTGAAATTGGGTGTGTTTTTTTATGAAGAAGTGGTGGCTATGATGTTTTGATGGTTGGAGATTGAACAGAGAGGAGATGATTGCTTTAATGATTCTTCTACTATCCATTGTCACGGGAAGCACTTGAATCGATGAAGTGAAGTTATTCAACTATGCAATTGAAGGTTAAAGGTTTGGCTGTTGTGGACAGGGCTTTTGATGATAAATATTTTGAGAATTTTTGGGATTGTTTGAGTTATTTTTTTGGGTTTTTTAAGTTTGTTATGAAGAAGAAGATGAAGATAATGAACATTCATCATTAATTCTGAATTTTATTTTTTTAATTAATTTTAAAGGAATATTCCGTTAAGTTTTGGATGGAAATTGACGGAAAACCAAAACTGCAACTTTTTGTAAACATGAGGGACTTTGTATGTTAATAATTCCAAGAGGGGCCAGAAATGTCAAATCATGAAAAGTGAGGGACTAAAAGTGCTATTAAACCTTATTTTTATTCTGTTTTTAAGAAACAACCATTATATGACGGTTATTTTAAACAACAGGTATTTAAAATAAAAATCAACCATTCTATTCCATATTCATAGCATTTTTTATTGTTATAAACGTTGAAGCGGTTATGAAGCATTATACTGGGAGTTACTTAAGCAGTTTTCTATGACGGTTTTTGTTTCTTTGTTACGAAGATGAGACGTGGTAGATTACTTCTCATAATCATTTTAAATTTTAGTATTTATTTATAGATAATATAGTGTCCTTGGGGAAAAAAAAAACCTAAATAATCAGTTACGAGTTACGGTATCGAAGAATTGAAGACCCCTTTTTACCGAGCAAACTCGAATGACATGGAATTAAAATTTTAAATAAAATTAATCAAGGAAACGTGAAAAGAAGAAAAATTTATAATATTGGCTAACCGTTAATTAATTTATTTCTGTCATAATTTGGTTATTAATTTTAAGTTATTGTAACGGATTGCGTGCTGTGTCAGGAGCGTCAACGGTCTTAGGTTAGAGACAGCTTTTATATCCCTGTTCGCTTTTTCAGACCTAAAATTGGATTTATCTGTATTCATTATTTTTTTTTTCTTTTTTGTGTTTCCTGTTATATATATATATATCATATGAGAAAGAAACATATTTTTTATATTTTTTATGAGAGATCTAATCATGAATGGTGAAGATTAAAACATGAAGTCACGTGACTTTTTAAGAACTCACATGACATTTTTAAGTAGTCATGTGACTATTAAATTGTTTTAATCTTGACTGTTCATGATTAGATCTAACGATCGTGATTTATTCTCATTTTCTCATATAAAAACATCTTTCTTCATATGATACATCTCATGTTTTATATATATATATATATATATATATATATATATATATATATAATATAATGAGCATATCAAGTGAGAACAATGTTTATTGTGAGAGATGAGAGCATTAAATCGTAACCATTAAATCTAACATGGGTGGTTGAGATTTAATGTCATTTAATTGCTCTTACTTAATACGCTCCTTATATATATATATAGATGATGTATTATATGAGAAAGATGTTTTTATATGAGAAAGTAATAATAAATCATGACCGTTAGATCTAATCATGAATGATTAAGATTAAAACATGAAGTCATGTGACTTTTTAAATAGTCACATGTACATTTGTGTGTGACACTTTGACCATTCGTTGCTTTATGTCGTTTAGGGTGGGTGACATACATGTGGTACATCTGCCACATCTCGTCAATCAGAGCAATTACTGGCGTATAAATCAATGGAGGGGATGGTATGACCTGCATGCACCTAAACTGTCGCATCACTCTCTGCGGCTGGTGTGGGTGACTAATCCCTGAGCATCGAAGCCAGCCGCTATAGAGTGAAACATCGTCGAACGACCAAGCTACACGGTGATAATCATACGGTGTCCAAATGACGACGTCACCAGATAAGTCATCTAGGTTGGCGCGCTTTTGTGATATGGAGTTGTCATTCTTAATGCACCCCCAACGCATGGCTCTGGGCATGTCCTCCGTGTATGCCCAATTTATCCTACGGACAAACAACGAGGCGGGGGAATGCTCATATATCCACGCCAAGGTTCAAAGAAACAATAACGTTATTATACAATATGACCATGACAACGTCCTATTAAGCATAAAAAACAAAAAATAAAACACGTTGCAAAATGGGACATAGCTGGAGAAGAGTCGTGTAACCTGAAAGAGACAGCGTACTCCTTCGGCTACCTGCACGAAGGCAATCGTACAAGTACGCCAATGCAGTGGCACCCAAAGCAAAATTCCCCACGTCATGCAGGTCAGTTAACAGGGAAAGGTAACAGACACATATATGAGTCCGAGTTTTATCTGCGAAGAGTGTGATGCCCAACAATCTCAACATGTATGTCTTTGCTGCAGACTCTAACTGACCAAGCCCGACTTTCGCACGGATCACTTTCTCTAGCCATACAAATCGTACGCTCTTCCCCTTATTCCTCACGAGCTCCCCAGTAGCCTGTGTTCTTGTTACCTGAAACTGATCAACAAGAACAACTGCGCATTCATCTGCATCTAGCATTGGAAGGGTGAAGAATTTGCCACGGATGTGGATGTGGAGTAGAGCTGATACGTCGTCCAAGGTGATGGTCATCTCTCCACATGGTAAGTGAAAAGATGACGTCTCTGGGTGCCACCTCTCAACAAAGGCTAATATCAGTCCTCTATCATAAGTGGTGAACTTGCACCCCAACAGGGGCGCCAACCCAAACCTCGCTAGAATACCAGCAATGAACTCGTTACATTCGAGAACATCGAACTTCAGTCTCTTGTCGTGATTATGTAACCGTAAAAGCAACCTATCCGGTATCTCACAATCAATATACGACCTCCACACCCTCCCGGTAATGTGGATGTCATAGCTCCGCAGCACAGATATGTTCATCGGGCCTCTTGGAAAGGATGTCAGCTTCTTATCAGCTGCATCCATTTGAGCCAGCCGGTGCTTTATCTCCTTCTTTGCACCGTCGTCTCGCGCCTGTTCTTCACCATCCTCCTCATCCTCATCCTCATCCTCATCACCATCCTCCTCATCCTTATCCTCATCCTCACGTACCTCTTCGTCATGTGGACCATCATAACTAGGCTGTCCTGCTTCATCAACAACCATGTGCTGGTCATCGTCATCATCAAACGCATTAGGATGCTGCTCATCAAATTGGTCCCGCCACCGCTCCTGTTGCTCATACTCAGCCTCATCATAAGATGGCTCCTCCACCATCGGAGCCTTTCCACGGCGTCTACGGTGGGATGCATGGCCTCTACGTCTTATGTCGTTTTCTTCGTTTTGTGATTCCTCATTTTCAACAGGGTGACCGGTGTAGCGATTCCATGCCATATCTGCACCAAAAATTACAACATTTTATAAACAACAAATTACAGCACCCTAAGTTACAAAAAATGGTCAAAATCGCACCTTAATGTGCGAATTGGATGTTCATAATCGCACTTCAAAGTGCGAACAAAGAAAAATGAGAAATTACAAGAAATCACACCTTAATGTGCGAACTGGATGTTCACAATCGCACATCAAAGTGCGATCAAAGCAAAAGTAGAGTTAAAAACATATCGCACCTTTAAGTGCGAAATAAGCATACGATTTCGCACCTAAAGGTGCAATTTTTTCCCAGTGCGTCATCAATTCGAAATTCACAACAAATTTCTCATAAACAGGATCCAACCAAACTAGATGAAAGCAAAAACTACAAAAACAATGTGCGAAACAAAAAACCCTAACTCAAATTCGAAAAAAACAGAGATTTACCTTTGAGAGGAAGAACGGTAGTGGTTGCTATGGAAGAAGAAAGAACAACAAATGCTTGTAAAGGAGAGAAGCCGGTTCGATTCGTGGGTTTGTGGAAGAAGAAATGAGAAGAATAGAGAAGAAGAGGAACGGTTGGGAACCAGACATGCAATGGGGAAGAAGAATAGATGAGAAGAGTAAAGGGGTGGTGTGTGTAATGAAGAGGTAAGAGGGAAACCGGTGGGGAGATGAGTAGTTTTTTTTTTTAAATAAGGGTATTCTGGGAATTAACAAAAGAAGGGGATGGTTTTAGGACCAATGGGTGGTCCTAAAACCAACTCCCCTTCTTTCTTGTCCGATCTCGCTTCACTAGTCTTTCACTCATATTAGAGTAGCTCATGGTCACCTCTTGTTTTCCTTTGATTACAATTACTTCCCCACTTTTATTCTTAAATTTCAACATATGATGACTACTATAAACTATCACGCTCAAATCATTTAGAGAGGGTCGTCCTAGTACTACGCTACTAACAGATGACCAGACCACCACCAAGAAACATAGAATGATAATTCTATTGATTTTATTTGTTCATGTAGCCCATTGCAATAGTTTGTTCCCCAATGAAGCTAGTCAAATTGGTCATTAATGGAATCAAATCTCCATGATTAGATCCCAACGTCACAAAACCACTATAGCTTCCGGGATCCAACAGAACTTCTCAAATGTCCATTCCATCTAGGACAACTGAAGACTAGGAGGGTTGATTAAGTAATTAATAGTCTCGGTCATCATTTATGGGTGTTTTTGTCGAGGTTATATATTTGGAGTTATATTTTCCCTCATTCTTTCAGTAATGAGGTCCATTCTTCGTACTTGTTTTCATAAGGAAAATACTTCACGGCTCGAGCTCAAAGTTTAGTTAAATTGATTGTAGGTGAAACTAGCAATGATTGATAAAAAGATGTTCCATGGAGCACTGCATTACACATCAATTCTGCAGTTTCTTTGGTTCCTAAATCTGGAATTGTTATAACCTCTCTGTGAAATATTAGGAGAAAATTCCGCAGGGATTCACCTTCTCGGTGCCTTACAAGAATTTTCAGGTATCCATTACCACGTGGATATCGACGCATGGTAAATTTCTGAATAATCTGGCTAGAAAATTCTTCCCGGTTTTTAACAGAAAATGGAGGAGGAGATTTGAACTAGATCAAAGTGTCTCCCTTCAAGTTTGATGAGAATACTTCGCAAGCTAGAATGCTTGAAGTTTCCATGTACTCCATACACGAGATAAATTTCCTCAAGTGTTTTGTAGGATCAGTTTTTCTAGAGAACAACTCCGCATTTATTTGTTCTAACAATCCCGATGGATGATCTAAAGCATGAATTTCCTCATAGAATGGAGCATAGATATTTTCTATCATTCTCGGAGGATGCAAAGAGAGAATCCTTGTTGAGGTGTTTGAAGAATACGAGTTGTTTGAAACGTGACATTTCCATTTGCAATGGGAATTGGCTATGAAAGTTCTTGATTTTCCCCACAGATGACACTAAAATGTTCTTCCAAAATTTAAGCAACTAGATACTCTTGATCTTCTGCGGTGGTGCACGGTCTTAATGGATCTTCCAACATAGTGGTGAGATGTCACGACGAGGGGAGATACTTACAAAGGGTCTCTAGCGCTCAAGTCAATATGAGAGCATTGAGAGAGAGGATCAAAGTCATAGAATATCAATGAGATAGAAAAATGAGCAATTCTTATGTAAATGACAATCAAAACTATATTTATATACTTGGTGAGTGACATACTCGAGGCATTAAGCCTTAGTAAAGCTTGTATATATGGCTTCTGAGATGATAGTTGCTCGTAGGAAACCTTGCAATTGTCTTATAAATGTGGCTACTTAAATTCATTGGACTCCTTGTTGGATGAGGTTAATTAGCTTTTGGTCGGTTGACACCCACATGGAGTCCACTTAGTTGTGGATCCTTCAGGCCACCTCTAAAATGTTCTTAAAAGACGATTTATTGGAGGCTCTTGATCTTCCGCGATGGTGCAGGTCTTGATAAGTTCTTCGACACGATGGTGAGATGTTGACACTTTCGAGGAGGTACCTGCAAAGGTGCTCCAACGCTCAAGTCAGTATGAGAGCGATGAGAGAGAAACTCAAAGTCATAGAAGAACAATGAGATAACAAAATAAGTAATGGTTATGTAATTGAACGAGCAAACATTTACTTATAGACATGGTGATTGGCAAGTGACATACCAAGGCATTGAGCCTCATTGTAGTCCTCATATATGATTTCCAAGATGATGACTGCTCGTCGAAAATCTTACAATTGTCTTATGAATATGCTGAATTAAATATGCTCGACTCCTTGTTGGACGAGATGAGTTTGCTTTTGACCATCTCGGCTAGCTAACATGAAGTTCACTTAGTTATGGATCCTTCAGGCCGTTTTTAAACAATATCGATGTTAATAATTTTTTGGGTCGTCCAAAATAATGACATATATGTATATATGTATGAAATTCTTCATGTACATTATCAGTAAATATAAATTAAATAATTTCTCTTATCTAATTTTTTTAGAGAGCTAAAATAATTATCATCAATAGATAGCTGAGCTAGTTTTTCAATGTAAAAAATAAAATTAGCTGGGGACAGCCCCGTCAGATAAGATTAGAGAGACAAAAAGACTCAATTCAAAATCCCATAAAAGTAATGAGTATCGATTTTAATCCTTTTATCTAATTAATGCACAAAATATTTGAACATAATTATTGATTTGCCCTTAAAAATTGTTTTTAGTACTAGTTAAACTTTATCAATTATTTTTGCAAATAAAAAAGATTATGTTATCACCATCAAATTGAAAAATCTTAAATATCAATAATATAGAAATCATATGATATATTCGATCTCGGTGTCTGTGTATTTAATTTACATATTATTTTAATTTACTTTTGCGGTTCAAGCATAAATCGATGTGGTTGGGAGTTCGAATCCCAACTCTTGTGAATGGAAAAAACTCATTGGCCAGCCCCTACCGCTTCGTGCGCTGACCGTGGGGCGAAGGATTAGTCTCACGACAATCGGCTGTGAGGATACCTTGGTCAAGACCAAAAAAAAAAAACATAAATCAATGGGAATTTTTAGTATTTGTTGATTATTTGCGAGTGTAATATAATGATTTTGTAATAGTTGATAACTATTATTTAATGCAAATTAAGATGAGTTTAATACTCATGCACCATCGGTGTAAACTTATATTACACTCACATCTAATAATACTCGTGACAAATCTTTAAAACTGGATTGGTTGTCGTTGTAAACAGATTTTACACAAACAATACATGAGTATTAAACTCAATTAAGATATTCATATTTATTGAACAACAAAAACTTTTTTTTCTTACTCATATCTCTATGAGAGACAATTATGCTAACATCTACATTAAATTAAGTATGTATCACTTGAGCAGTAGTAAGCAACATAAACTCTAAACAGTTTTAACATGAGATTCTAAAACTAATCACAAAATCAACCGACAATGAACTATTATTTTAATCAAACCACCAGGTTTTGGCCAATAAAATCGCGCCAAGTGTCCAGGTAAGTAACCGGTAACCGGTTCTATAGGTTATTTTATTTTTATAATTTATTATAATTTTAATTTGTTAATTACTATAAATCCCTTTCTCCCTGTTAATATTTTCTTTATAATTCATTTTTACCCTTTTTTTTAAACCTTTTTTTCTAAAAAGGGTAAAAATATAATTAACTAATTATTATTATTTTGAATTTTTTTAAATATCAGGTAAAAAACCTGCTGTAGCAGGTCATTTAGAGTGGTGCACGGTGCACCACTTAGGGTGCAAGTGCACGCTTTTTTAGGGTGCAAGTGCACCCTAAAAGCCACCATTAAATATTAATACATTTATGTTTATATTATTTTATCACTTAATAACTTTTATTTTTAAAACGTTTCAAATTAAATTCTACATATTAAAAAGTAAAAATGATATCCTCCCCTTCCATTCTCTTAAAAAATTTCTCGAAACTAAGCCGGAATAAAAAGAGAAAACGGATACTGAAATTATTCTTTTTACTGAATAAAAAGGAATATTCTGATTTACGTTTTAAGTAAGTTCGGAAACGTGAGATAGAGGGCTAGCCTAGGGGCACCAACTTTTTTATTTTGTTTCGTTCAGATAAAAATTACTTAAATGAAAAAGCATTTGTAATAAATAAATGGCTTTAACAGAAGTGCACCAGTTTGACTGCAATTTAAATATCAGCAGGTTTCGTCTCCAAGAATTCCTGAAACACTCATACAATTACTACTTTTTGATTATTTTAACCAAAGACAGCTGCACAGATGTTCAATTACTATACTGCCCTTTGTATTCTTTTTGCTACCGGTTTAAAATATTAATAGTTTTTTATTTGGTACATAAAAGAAAAGAGACAAAACTGAAATAAAACAATGAATAAAAATGAATTATTTTTACAAAAATATAAATTTAATAATTTGGCTAATGAATCCTCTTCTTAGTCTTAGGTACCGTTACGAAATTAAGAGATAAAATAAAGCATTTATAAAAGAATTTAATTTTTTGCACGCATAATTAACTATATGTTTAAGAGCTTAACTATATACTAATTATATGAAGACTTGTTAGTCAACAAATTTAATTTCCATGCACTATGTTTTATAATGACGTTGAATTGTTTTATGTCACGTCGGTCTCTTTACTTAAAAAGAGCTATATAAATTTTAATTTTGATTAAATTTAAGATTTATTTTTTGATGTGAAAAAAATTATTAGAGTGAATATGTTTTTTTAATTTATGAAATAATATCCTTAATTTTTTTTCCTTTGATTATCTTTAAAAGAAATAAAGAAAATGACTATGTGCCACTTTTCCACAAGAATTATGAGTTATTATTAGAAAGAAAAACATTTCATGATTAGGCTGACTCGTGCTCTAAAAGGAAGGCTCCCTATCGATTAATAAAAATGAATAAATAAAACCATTCAATGCATATATGTTGCACTTTTTGAATTAAAACTTTTCATTTCTTGAACTTAAAATTAGGTTGAGTATACAGAGCAGCCGGTCGGTTCACCGCCTTAGGGCGATTTATCTGCTTATTTTTTTTTTAAAGTTGATTTATCTGCTTGGCGCAATAAAAATTTTAAATTAGTAGTTAATACGTACTTAAAGTACATTAAGTGTGATAGACTCATAACTCAATATTTTTAATATTTTTTTCAAAATCTAGAAACGTTTTTTAAAATTAAATGCACCAATTTGTTAACCAAAAAAATTAAATGCACCGGCTTCTACGGTCAGGAGATGGTAGTGCATAATGCACTACTTAAATAGTAGTTCATCCTAGACAACACCCTAAAGTTGAGTCATAAATCTTAAACCTCAGTCACTCTTGAAAAAAAAAAGACACCCGCATATGTTGACACGTGTCACTTTGTCAAATCAAAATCTCTTCCCTTAATTGCCAAAATCGCTATTAATCTGCAATTCAAAATCTCTTCCCTTGATTGTTGTAATTTGAAAGACAATTCCACATCAAGTACCAAAGTTATCGCTCCCAACCTCTTGCTAAAATCACTCTTATCCTACAATTCAAAATCCCTTCCTTTAATAGCCAAAATCACTATTAATCTTGCAATTTAAACATCTGCCATTAATTGTTGCAATTTGAAAGACAATTCAAAATTCCATCCCTAAATTGTTGCAATTTGATAGAGTTAAAACGTGTCAAGATAGAAAAGTGAAATAAGATCTTCATTATATTGAGACTATTGCTACATAAGTATTTTATGGATGTTTTTCTATTTCTGTTATCAAAACTTAATTACATTGTTTGGTTTTGGTATGACATAAACTTTACATGAATAATTTTAATATTAGTCATTGCGTCTACTTTGGTTTTATCAATTGAGGGATTTATTTACTTCGATATATCATGTGATTTTACGAATATTTAAAAATATTGACATATGTCATATATTTATTAGCTTTATAATAACATCAACTAAAATTTATTTACTTCGATATATCATGTGACGAATATTTAAAAATGTTGACATATCTCATATATTTATTAGCTTTATAATAATACCAACTAAAAAAAATGTTGCAAATTATATATTAAAAATACACGTGCATTGCACGGACTACTTACTAGTGATTTACAAACCACTAAATAGTTCATACATCTCGGGACACCTTTTTACTTATAAATAGAAATTCAAAATATTTCTATACACTTCTATATTATTCTATAGAATCTAATTTTTTATATTCAACAAGCATATAGTGCATGTTTACATAACAAACATATAATGCGTGTCTATAAAATAAGCATATAATACATGTTTACCATATATATATTTGCACATTTTTAGTTTGTTTGTAGGGTCTTCTACTGTTTTTTTTTTTGTTGGTGTTTTGATTGTTTGTTTTTCTTTTCTTGAGGCTTTTGGTATCAAGTTGTTCTTTAATAATATTTTTGCTTACAATTTTTTTATCTACATAAAAATATAAAATTTACTTAACATTTTATTAAATGCATATTTTTTTGTCCATATATTTCTTTAAAAATTAATAATACAAAAGTTAAATTAAATTTCTCATTTCTGAAAATTAATATTAATAAATCAAGTTTTTTTTACCATAATTGATATTTATTTAGTATAAGTAGTTAAGCAAATTTTATGATTTATTATTAGTTATTTTTATTTAATCTTTTAATTATTATCAAATACTATTAATTTAACAAAATTAAAACATTAACCTTTCAAGTTGGTATCTTATTTCTTTGGTTAAAAAATATCACAAGAGTTAAAACTCCAACCTCTTAAGTTATTCTTTTATTTAATTACATTTAATATTTTAAAATAAATATCATTTAATTAAAAAAGTTGTTATATTAATGTAATCCGCGCAACACGCAGACCATATCATACATAACATACTTCCCCGTAGATTGCACGGGTATAATACTAGCTATATTTATTCACAATAATTTTGGCTCATTATAGTTTTTTATGTATATCCAAACCTACTTAGTATGCAATTTAACACGTTTGAATCAATTCCTCCTTTTCCAAACATGATATTAATGAGATGAAGCATCTTTAAGCATTCTTTTCATTTCTCTACACTTTAAAAAAAAACTATAGCTACATAGGGCAATGTCAAATTGAGATTCTCAAGGCACTCCCCATGTGTGGTATACACTATACTCATATTTAAAATGAAATTATATAAGAAGAGTTTATGAGTGTTAGAATTAGTTCTAATAAGATAGTTTTACTTAAATGTAACAATTATATGATTTAACCTTTAAAACAACAATAATTATAAAAAAAACCCTTTAAAACAACAATAATTTATTTGTTGCAAAAAAAAAATTAATTTTTTTTTACATGAGGAAGACACAATAATTTGATTTAAGTGTATGTATAGGAATTATTTTATACTAATTATCTAAAATTAGATTTAATTTTAAGGATAAATTTTGGTGATAATATATTTAGATTAATTTCTTTTTAGAAACATGATATTTATAAGATTTTTTTTGGTTACAAGGAGGGGAGGATCCCAAGCAAAAGACACTATGACGAACCGAAAACAAGCCCTAAAGACACAACCTCACATCCTTTCTGAAGCAAAAACTTATGAGACTCCCCAACCAACCAGAGCTTCCACTAAATGAATATTACGTGATTTTTATTGGCTTAACTAGTAAAAATCCTAGGCAAAGAGCAATAGTTTGGGGTGATCGTCCTGGTGATTGTCCTCATTAGTACCCTTGACATTGTTAAATTGTTTGAAAGTGCATGCGTCAAGACCATATTTGTCAAATTAGTCTATATAGTCAGATAAAATTTCAGTTAGATTAGTTCTTAATAGAACTAAAAACTAACCAAACCGACATTTAACACAATCGAGACATCACATTATTTTTTTCTTTCTAAAAATTAAACTTTTTCAATATTTACACTTTTTAATATAATCTAATGAGTGCTGGTTGCAATTGTAAAAAGTGATTCTTTCAAAACTCAAATCCTAAAAAAAACAAAGAAATTGAAAATTCACTCATAAATTTCACTTTACCCAAATTTAAAATAGCAATTAAAATAATGAAAAGTTGGGGGCGAGTCCCGACAAGAAAATATAGCAGTTTCCGATTCCCAGCCTCATTATCTTCCTTCCATTAATGCAAATTGCAAATGCACAGTGAGAAAGAGAAAGAGAAAGAGAAACATACTACATACTACTAATTTCTTTTCTTTCTTACCTTCAACTTCAACAAAGATTAAAAAGAGAAAAAAAGCCTACAACCCTCTCTATTCCTTCTACTTCTGGCGCCATTTGCACACTACTTTCAAACCACATCACCACCTTCACAAAAAAAAAGCACCACCATCTCAATGGAAGAAGCTGCGACTGCAAACAACACTGTTCCTTCAGTTCCACCCCCACAACAACCAGTGATGATGAACATCAACATGAATGTGGGGAACAACAACAACACGGGTGCGATGATGACAACAGCAACAACGGTTCCTGCAGTGCAAGCCCCAACAACAACCGTGACAGCGACACCAGGAAGCGCCGGAGAAGAAGGAGGGAAAGGAAGCTTTGATTTGTTTGGGAAGAAGAAGAGGGGAAGACCCAGAAAATACGACGCAGATGGGAACCTGAATTTGAAGTACCAGAAGAGTGCAACGTCGCCGAAGGGATTCACTCTGTCCGGCACAAACGAGTTTTCTTCCAAAAGGGGTCGTGGGAAGCCAACTGGGTTCGGCAACTACCACCTGTTTGCTTCTTTTGGTGAGTGAGTGAATGGTTTTTTATGCAAGTTATGATTTGGTGACCTCCTTTGGTTACTGTTTGGTTGCAAAGTTTTTGTTTTTCACTTACCCGCCAAACAGAAAATTGCTTCATCTTCATCTCAAATTCTTGTACTTGATTTTTATAGGTCCACTGCATCTGGGGTTTGGTACTAGAAATTTCCCTTTTTGGGTTTGTGGGGTTGGGGATCGGGGTTTAAGCTCATTTCTAATTGCATTTTTACTTTCAGCCTTGATTCAAATTCGTTACATGTTTTCCTTTTTAGGGTTTTTTATTTTTCTCCTGATAATGGCTAAACTGTAAGTTAGGGTTCATGATCAGTAAAAAAGGTAGGAACTTTACTTTTTGTTGCTAATAATCTCAAGGTAATCTGCACCTGTCTGAGTTTTATGGGTAGAAAAACGTATTCCTTTCCTGATATTTCCTTCGCTTCTAACTTGGATTTTTGAAAATTAGCTAAATCGATATTTGCTATATACATACATTGAGTATTTCTCTGTCTGTAATATTTGAAGGTGAGGTTTTTGCAAGCACTACTGCTGGGGATTTTACACCGCATGTGGTGACTGTTTATACTGGAGAGGTAATGCAGAAACAAGCCTAAATTGTTAGCCTTGCAGATTCATATATTTTCTGAAGCAATTTGAACAGATCTATAGCATTTGTTATATCTTACTTCATCACCTTGCAGGATGTTGCCGGAAAGATCATGTCATTCGCCCAGAAGAGTCCAAGAGGAATATGCATTCTTTCTGCCAATGGTGCTATCTCTAATGTCACCCTACGCCAACCTGGTTCTTGTGGTGGCATATTGACTTATGAGGCATGGTCCCTTAGATTTATATGTTCCCTCACTGAAAAAAATTATTGATTTCATTTTTTCTTCTTAATGTTGATTAATTGACTGTATTTGGTTTCCATGATACTGTGTTCTTTCTGTGATTAAACCACTCCTGAAATAATCTCATGGTCTGGCCTATTTACTTCTTCTGATATCTTTAGATTATGAATATGAATATGCCATATACGACAGAAGTAGGTACATATATGTTAGATGATCTCTGTTTGTGGGAGATTAATATAATTTTCTATCAAAATTACTATGTTGGACTACTGAAAAGCTAGGGTCTACTATAACGTTTTTGTTGCCTTAAGTATTACAAATGATGAGTAACAACTAAAAGTTTATTGGCTTCTTCAAGTTGAGCTATCCATGTCTCGCAACAGATAAATGCACGAAGACATTGTCATAGATTTAGTACATGATGATGATGTGAACCATTTGTTTGATGCATTAATTGATGCCTGTCTAAGGTCAATGTCATGTATCATTTCCTTCTGTTTTGCATTTTCTTGGTTAGTGTTATAGCTCTTGTGATATTCATGCGATTATGGTAATTGATTTTTGAAATTCTTGAACAATTTTTTCATTATTCACTTTCAGGGTCGGTTTGAGATTTTATCTCTGTCTGGTTCCTTCTCTGTTTCTGACAATAGTAGCATGAAAAGTCGAAGTGGTGGATTGAGTGTCTCCCTAGCTGGCCCTGATGGTCGCGTGATAGGAGGTGGTGTTGCTGGTCTATTGACAGCTGCTGGCCCCATCCAAGTATGATATTTTCTAAGATTTAGTAAATTTTTTAGCACACGGTAGATTTTCACGTTGGTAGGAGAATTGATTCTGAAAGATTTAAAAGTGAATCTAAACATGCTATTAGCCTATTACTTCTAAGGGTTGGTATGATATGGGGTAGAAAATTTGATGGTTCAGCTTTCATACAATTTTAGTATTATTACTAACCAATGATTTTTTAGCTTTATTTCTACCCTATACACCAAACTGACCCTGACTTAAATTTTTCTCTTGATTGTGAATTGCAATGATTAGTGGTGCCAATTGAAATCAGAACTTACATAAGCTATCTCAAAACATGGTATATATCTGGGAACAAATTTAAAAAGACTGCATCTATGGAATATTTTCCAAATGACAGCATTCAAAACTCTGTATAGTATTAGTTTATTAATCAAGGCTTATCTTCTAGGTTAATTGACCAAAATCTTTGAACCTTCACCGTTTACCTTTTGAATTTTCAAAATTAAGATGAATATCAAACAGTTGATAGTGCATTTTTGGTCCTCTGTTCTTTTTACAAAATAGATTTTTTAGTCCTGACCTTTGGTAAATATAGAGAAAATAATTTTGTTTTTCTATTTGGTGCATTTTAAAATAGAAGAGAATGGGCATAATGTGAATTTTTTTGATATGTTTTGTTTCCACTAAGTCATAACATAACAGAACAAGTTTAAATCCTAAAAAGTCATTTGTTTGGAGAGACTTTCATAGTTTCCTGAATGAGTTTACACCCGTCAAAGACCAAAAAACAAAAAACAACCTGTTCCATTTCTTACTGTCTGTGTTCCAAATGCTATTGAAGAGTGTATCCTGATTTCATTACACATTCATCTGCTTCTGTTGGAAATTTATTTGGCTATGGTTTATGGTTTCAGATTGTAGTGGGAAGCTTCATGCCAAATGGTTACATCAAGACCCATAAAAGAAAGTACCAACGTGAACATAGAGTGGCATCCCCAACTTCAACTGGTCCAGAAACAGTGACAGTCACAGCAGCAACACCTATCTCACAAGCAAATTCTGATGCTGAAAACTTTGTGATACCTATGTCTCAGTCTCAGATACCACTTCAAACCCAGAGAGAATCGGTGAGTGTTACAAGTGATAAACAGAGCCTAGATGACACACCTGATGCTGCGGCTACTTGGACTGGTTCAGAGGAATTTTCAGATCAGAGGACCTCCCCAGACATCAATATATCTTTGCCTGATGAATATTAGTTTTTGGTACTGCTTTGTCTCATGTCATGTTTCACTTTCAAGTCAAATAATTCTTCACAAATTTCATCAGATTCTAACATTATTTTTTTTCCTGTTTTCTGGTGATGCAGAGGCTGACATGGTAACTGAATGAAACTAACATCAGAACTTTGTGATGACAACTAGGTTATATGTTTGCCATAATGTACAGTTGTCAGGAATTAGAATGGATTGTTATGGCCTCATTTTTTATTTATCTCACAGTTTCTGTTGAACACTTACCAGTTTTCTGTTTATCTTTTCTTTTCTTTTTGAGTTTGGTAGCTAGGTGGATGAGATGATTATAAGACATTGTAAACTATATTCTGTTGGGATTTTGTTTCAGTAAAATTACTTACATATTTTTTTCTCACTTTTACACATTTGGTACACTTCTCAGAAGAGTTCCATGGATCCATGAAGAATTTACTGTCAAACCAAATTAGCTATGATGTGTATTGTATGGTAGCTCCATATATATGTAGGATCGGCCTAAAACTGACGTGTTTGTTGTTTTCTATTTTGTGACTAAAGTTGTAGGATCATAATGAATTATTCTACAAAAATACTCTGAACAATAATAATCATCAGTGTATAAGGGATAAAGCTGCGAATAGTCCTATTCGATATTCATGTCCTAGAATGCATTCTCGAACTTTCAATCAGTTGGAAGAGACAAATTCAACAGTGTTACTGACATTCATTAGAGTTTGACATCTGAATATTTTATATTTGATGGTAAATATTAAATGAAATACTTCAAGAAGACAGAATAAGTTATAATCTAGTTTCAAAATAAGTTATAATCATATTTTATATTTGTAACTGTTAGGTGTCATTTTTCTTTGATTCTATCTTCTTGATCCCCTTTTTATGTCCACTGCCCTCTTCCCCTCTCCTCCCCTCAGATTGTGACATTTTCCAACAACAATTTGTTTTTGTGAGGTCAGGCTGAGCTGCCCTTTCTCTTTGCCAGAGGCATTGCTCCAACTCAAATTTCGCAAAGGGTTGAAACACAACAACAAAAACAAAATGGAGAAATGAAAAGGAGACAGCTTTGGATGTGAAAATGGTTGATCGTTGGGTTTATGATGTGAGATTTTTCTGTTTATTTTTTTGTTGTTCTTTGTCTGTATCTGTAAGAGAAAACATGCTATGAGTTTTATTGTTGTATTTTAAGCATTGCAATATTGCTTTGTTATTTATTGTTGTTCCCTTTGATGTAAGTGTCATTGGACAACTTTAGGGCTTCAATTTGATCTACTTTGACAAAAAAAGTCATGATGGTTGATTTCTTGTTTTTGTTTTTGTTTTTGTTGGAGAAAGTTTGGTTGACACTTCATGTCCACAATCACTTAAATTAGGTGATAGAAAAAGAAAAGATGAATAAAAAGACAAACTGAGTAAAAATTAGGATGAAACAAAAAGTGAGGTGTGAATAAATCAAATTCGATTTTGGTGAGATAATTGAATAGCATATTTCTTTTCTATTTTTTTCTCGTGTATTTACCTAATAATTTTATTTATTGTCAAACCTAATAATATTTTTTTTGTAATAGTTGGTCGGTGGCATGAGTATGGCCACTCACATGTAATTAATATGGTTGGGCTTGAGTTTTTAATGAACGGCTGGGCTGTGTTTGAAACGCTGATCATGAGATTTTTTCTTTGATCCAACAGGATCATGAGCTTCAAAATTTGGAGAGTTGCTACACTTGGCAGGCTCGCTACTTTCTGCTTTGAGTCTAGTTATCAAGTTTGGCAACAATATTTAGAAACTTGAAATTTAGGGCTCATTTAATATGTTATATAGTATGAAGTCTATGATAGTATAAATATAATAGTATTAGGTCAGATAGAGTAAGACCTGATAAAAATGTAATACTATTCATCGTTAAGTCATACATTGTAAAATTTATCATATTGTTTGCAATCCTAAGTTTGATGAAGTATTGGATAGTGATAAATAGTATAAAAATTAAATATTTTAATAAAACTTCTCTTTTATTAAAAATGTATTATGTTTTATCTTTGATATGTTAATCTATATATACAAATGCCAATTTCATATAAAGTTATAGTTATTTATTAATGAAAAAAAAGTTTTAGGAATAACTTGTAGAGTCTCAGTAAAAGCGACTTTTAAAATTTACTACTTGATATCGTAATAGGAATTACTACTTGTGAACGATGATATGGATTGTGTTCAATAGTCGATGTCGTCGGAAGTGCTTCTACGTGCTGATGGACAGAGCTCCAAAGGTATCGCGGCCTGTAGAGAGCCGGTTGCGGGGCTTTAGGAGATGACTCCACGTCAGAAGAGGGGTCGAACCAGGAAAATCACTCCTAACAAACAAACAGGTGTATCATGCTAGGACAAAGCATATTGATGTGAGATTTCACAAGATCAGAGAGTTGCTTGTGTCAGGACAGATACGACTTGAGAAGGTTCATACTTCTGAGAACACAGTTGATATGTTGACCAAGCAAGTCACCAGTGACAAGTTCAAGCATTGCTTGGATTTTTTACATCTGTGTTAAACAGATGGGAAGCACAATCCCGGAAGTCGAGATTCTGAAACTGAGCAGTTGATTTTCATAAGGGTTTGAGAATTCGCCAAGGTGGAGATTGTTGAGTTTGGCTCATTATCAGAAAGGAAGCCCACACATGTGCGTGGCATTCCCAGCGCACATGCGTGGCCCATGCATGAGCGTGACTTTCCCAGCGCACATGTGCGCAGACTCCGCGAATCCTGATGTTTTAAATGCCGTTTCTGTTTTAAGCCAAAATTTGTTTGTTTTAGGATCTGATTTGTTAGGGGAATTGTGATATGATTTAATGAGATATTATCTTGTAATATCTGGATCATTAGAATCCTTATATATCTTTTAACACCGTAACCCTAAAGAGTTAATTTGAATGAAATGGAGCTATAGCTACTCTATAGCCGCAGAGGTAGGCTTAATTGGCCGAACTGCGTGAACAAAGTTGTATCTTACTATCTTAATTTCTCTAAAGTTACTCTGTGCAATCTAAGTGTTTTTACTAAACCTAAGAAGCTTAAATTTGTAACGTAATAGATGCTGTAACACTATATTACAATATATAGATAGATATCTGGCACAAGCCACAATTGCTGAATCTTGCCAAGTTCTAGGAGTTGGGAACAAAAGTGCCAACATATCCAAATGCCATAATCAAGAAAGCAAATGCTTGGATATATAGGAATATGAAGAAGTGGTTTTTCCCAAACATGAGATCATAGCAGCCACAGAAGAAGAGGTAGAATCCAACAAGGAGTTCTAACATGTGAATCCTGCAATTGAACACAAAGACCACAACTTAGATAAGTTAACACTAGATATTATCTGATAAATAAAACCAAGAATAACACTAACACCCTTTATACCTGTCTCCAATCCTAAATCTAAGCTTCTTTAGTGCTTTTCCACCACCTTTACCCTTGAGAGCATCTCCAAGTTTTTCAGTGACAATCCATTCATTCACTCTTGTAGCCTCTAGAAGACCGATAATTGTTGCCTTTGTTCGATGCAGAGACATGGTGTTCTCAAAGAGAATCCAGAACACCATTAAATGGAGCGACCTAAAAAATAGGAAAAACATTGAGTAACTCTTAATTGCAAAACAAGTTCATCATCATCTTCAAAGTTCCAAATTAGACCAGTTGGAAATGTCTCATGCAACCATTTAAGATTTCAAAGGGTGAATAAACAAAAACTTCACAAAATACACAGAATGAAGGATGCACTAGGAATTCCTATTTGGATGTTTGAATCAGCTTCTTTCTCCTCAGAATCAATTTTGAAAACTCAGAAGCTACTCAAAGAAGCTTCTCTCCATATTCAATTTTTATTTTAAAATCAATTGAAGAATGATTTCTAAACATGTATTCTCCACAAAATTGATTCTGACTTCAGAATCAATACTGCAGAATTGCCTTTTTACCACGTCGCCGTTACCATGGTTCCGTGTCAAACCGTGGTAAAAAAGGTTACGAGCTCTGTTACCTCAGTTCCGTGTTGAATCGTGGTAACTGATGTGCTCTATTACCACGGTTGTATGGTAACCGTGGTAACTGAGATAATTTTTATTATTATTTTAATTAGAATTGCCTATTACCAGGTTGTCAGGGGAACCGTGGTACTAAGTATTATAATTTTTTTAATTAACATAGTCTATTACCACAGTTGTTATGGGAATTGTGGTAATAAGAATTATACTATTAAAAAAATAGTGATATGTTATCTAGGAAACCCTTGTTTGGAGATCGAAAACCCATTTGTCTTCCCCTTTCTCTGTTGCGACTCCACCGCTCTTCAACCTCGTCACCGCCACTCGCTGCTCCTTGCTGCTGCACATCATGACAGCCGCTCCTTGCCGCTGCACATCATCACCGTCTCTCTTTCTCTCCGCAATGGCACTGCCACTGCTTTGAAAGCTCGTCGGCGCCAAGCTCATCTCCGCCAATTGCACTCTTGCTCGCAGCCATGACAGTCACGCCGTTTTCGTCTTTGTGCGTCGCCGTTCTCGTCTTCTCCCTCTGGCCGCTCTTCTCTACCTCACTCGTGATTCCTCTTGACCTGCTTCTAGTTCTAGGGTTTTGTTTTGAATATTTTTGTTGTTGCTTAGTACTAGGTTTTTTTTTTCTATCATGAGAAAGTTTCTCTCAAAATATCTAGGGCGCCAAGATTTTTGTTGTTGTTCAGTACTAGGGTTTTCTTGCTCGCAGCCGTGACAGTCACGCCGTTTCCCGGAGCACAAGACACGTCTCCTCCATCTAGTCATGTTAGCTATATTTTGTCTTCTTAAATGCTTCAGCATGCGCCGTTTCACAATTAAAACTTCTAACTGCTTCCCTCTTTACTCTGCAACTTTTCAGCATGTGTCGTTTCCCACATAAGTTTCACAATATTCTCAAGACATCCTCTTAATCGCCCACTTCTTCACCCCTCAAATTCCCTCGTTTTCTTATAAATTCCAGAAGTATCTCTCATCTGTTCTCCATCCACCACTCATCATCTTCCCTGTATCCTCTGCTTCTGTGATCCTTCTTCCTTAAAAACAGAAATGGCAAACGACGTGACTATTTGTCTTCCTTTTACCATCAATTGACCAGAACTACACCGCTATCAAGTTCCTAACACCAATGCTCTGCGTCATACACGTATGTCTGCATTGTGTGATGCCTCTGATGAGTCATCATACCTAGAACTCATCTTGGCCTTCCGGTCCTCCTTGTCCTTTGTTCACAACAGAGGCTTCGTTGGAACAGTGCTGAATCATGAATTTTCCCTAACTAGAGAGAAACTTGCTGAACTCCTCAATAGTGAGGATGAAAGAGTGACGTACTCTGAATTCTAGCAAAGAGATTGTGATGTAGAAGATATTGATGCAGTCATCTATTGCATGGAAAATCCCTTTCTCTCAGCGCTCTCTCTACTCATCCATCACCTTTCCTGCTAGAGTTTTACATCTACTGGTCCAACCGTGCTTTATCCAAGACAAGATCGTCTGAGAGATGTGCTTGACAAAGACCTATTTATCATGTACTCAATTCTGAATGAATAGTACATTAATGTTGTAGACATCGTCTACAATCATTTTGCTTCTGCTCTGGTCGACAACCAGAAAGCTATTCCCTATGGTTTCCTCGTAACAAAACTCCTCAGGGGTCCAAATGGGTTGCCCTTTTTGGTTTGGAACGTTTTAGAGGAGGTGGCTTGTCAGGTGATCGGAGTAGAATTCTTCCTGTCAAGGGGTCTTGTCATTAACGATCCAATGTATGATCTCTCCGAAGACTCGGATGACTCTTCGGACGATTCCGATGATTCTGGGGAATCGTTTACAGAATCAATAGGCTCCTTCCCTTTTCCCTGATTTCTGGCATGGCCAAGTAGTACATATTGTATCTCATTTATTATGGGCTTGTGAATCAGAGTGATTTTTAAATTTGGTTGTATGATTTTTAAATTTGGCTATATGATTTTTTAAATTTGGTTGTATGGCTACACTATTAGTGAATTTTTATGGTCTGCTTCTTATTTGAATGAAAAAAGAGAGAATTTGGTATTTAAAGTTTAGATTTATCTCTGTTTATGGTCTGCTTCTTGTATATATGTCTCTGTTGATGGCTATATAGTTTAATTGGTAATTTGGTATTTAAAATTTACATTTGACCATAGTTTCAATCAATTTAGACACAATGTTGTATGTATTGCAATAGACTGCATTTTTTATTTGTACAATTAAGGTGATAATAAAAGAAAAAAATAGACTTATTACCACGGTTCGATGTTTAACCGTGGTAATAGGAAGATATATTACCACGGTTCCTTGTTGAACCGTGGTAAAACGATAGTTGTATTACCACGGTTCCACCTTGAACTGTGGTAACAGATGTGTGATTTTACTACGGTTTCGTCTTGAACCGTCGTAATAGAGGCATGATATTACCACGGTTCCGCCTTTAACCGAGTATTACAGAGGTATGATATTACCACAGTTCTGCCTTCAACTGTGGTAATTGATCTATTAGCAGGCCAAGCTATACCACTGTTTAACCATGGTAATATGCTGTCTGAAATCGTGGTAAAATGTCAATTATGTAATAGTGAATATATTTACATTGTTTTAATTGTTCGCTATGACAAAGAATCACTATTTGGTGTGTTTATTAATGTACCCTACGAGGATGAGATTTGATTGTAGAGGTAAAAAGATAGAACAAAAGAAAATTTGAAATAATGAAACTAGACCTTGGAGTTCCAACTGCATTTAGAAGGGTAATGATGGAAGGGATATACACAGAACCCCACTTGGGAACCACAACCTCAGGCACCAAAACTGTTGCTGGTAACACAATGCAGTAGAACACAAAGGTGTTGATGTGGGCCACGACCTTCCGAACGAAGAAAAAGCTGTAAATCACATGAATCTTCTTCCACAGAGACACTTTCTGCAATGAAAAAATTAAACAAACATGAATACAGTATTCAGATCATAAATATTAGCCAATACATATTATTGTTCAGCTATTTCAAGGATGCAAACTTTACCTTGTTTGCTATAATCTCCATGACCATTTTCCTGAAAAGATTGGCTGGTCCACAAGACCACCGATGCTGTTGGTAGCGGTAGGCCTTTAATGTACTTGGTAATTCATTTTTAACCTTTAATCAAACCAATATCTCATGTCATATATATAGCAGTTCATGGCATACCAACAAAACCATATATTAAAATGAAACCAATGAAACACAAGGCTGTGTAAATTAATTACAGTATATTTAGAAATAATTCAAAATCTAAAGTCAATTATGAGCGGATACTTTGAAATGTCCCAGCTTCTTTTTCATCACAATCAATTCCAAAGCCTGGAAGCTAATCACATGGGCATGTTTGTCTCTGCTTATTTTATTAAATAATTACTTATTTAAAAAAAAACACTTATGCATATTTTTATGTATTTGTGTGTTATTAAAGAAAATAATGATTTAAAAAAAAACTGGAAACTGATTATTTTCTTAAGCTACTTTGAGTAGCTTATAAAATAAACAATTATGAGGTTTACGAAGGAGAAATTCAATCTTATTTGCACAGTATAGCACTTTGAATTTTCCAATTTATCCAAATAAAATTCTTTAAATTAATATGAAAAGTAATTTTTATGTCTTATAATAATGTAATTTTATATGAAAAGTTTAAAATCACTTATTATTATGAAAACAAAAATAAATGTATTCTTCTTTTCAAAAAATCACATAAAATAAAATTAGTTTTTTATTCAGATAAAATTAATTTTTTATTCAAAGTCACTTTTTTTAATCAAACAAATATGCTGATAAGCTTTTCCTCATAATTGATTCTAAAAATAAACTAATACAAACATCATTAGCCTCACCTCATAGTCCTATAAGTTATATAAGTTGTAGAATCTGATCAAACACAAATTAATTTTTGGTAACTTGTAAAGAGATGAGACTTGGATTGAGATAAGCAATTGGAACCTGTAGATTGGGCAGGTATAAGAACTTCCATCCTTTGAGACTAGCTCTTACAGCCAAGTCCATGTCTTCCACTGTGGTCCTATCCTTCCATCCACCAGCCTCATTCAGCGCCGAAATTCTCCATACTCCAGCAGTTCCTGTATCATTCAAAATGGGCTTTAAATTCATCATGCTACACAATTATTAAAAAACATGTCAAATGGTTGAATTTTTGAATAAATAAGATTTACCATTGAAGCCAAAGAAGGCGTAAGTAGAAGAACCCACTTCTTGTTCCACTGTAAAATGGTAATCCAGTGACATTTCTTGCATCCTGGTCATCAAACATTCATCGGCATTCACTGAAAAAAAAAGACACAAACAAATGTTGTTAATTATTCAACAACCTTCCCTTGCTGCAATGGAATTTACTATTTCATCATATAATTAGGAATTACATTCGTTGGTACAATAGTTATAGACAGTGATTGGGAACTGGCTATTAAAACTGCACATGGAGCTGCCAAACGCAATTTTGTTTTTTCGAATGTGTGTGAATTAGAACAAAATTTAGTACAGAAATAGCTATTACTATAAAGGAGTTATTGTGTTGTATTTATACATCAACAACCACTGTTATAGCAAGAAACGTCGTTATGGTTAGTTGAGATAAGTTAAAACATAAGCTACTAGATAACTAATAGAGACAAGCAAATAATTTGGTTATATATCTTAAATATTCCCTCAAAATCATCTGGAATTGGGAAACTTATCACATGAGTCGTAGTATATCGCATCTCCAACACATGACATTACTAACTAAATTTGTAAAAGACGTAAGGCAGTATAATGACTCCCAAACTAATTTTTCCGAGTTGTGGTCCAACATTTTGGTGATATCTCACTTTGCGGCAACAGAAACTAAGCCCATCAGCACTATAATGAATCCTTTTGTGCCATCATGTTTAATCATCTATCACCTCTTTTTTTTTTATTTTTGACGTGTGTAAACTTATTTGGGAAACTGTGGCGGCCCCTCACAATGAATGGCTTTCTCGGAGTTCGAACTTCCTTACAGCGTCTAATTTACCTACTACTAAATCAACACTTTATTAGTTGAATGAGAGGGACTAATAGTATGTTTGGTTAAACTTACTTTTCCTTAAAATTGATTCTAACCGTTATAAGTTACTTTCATAAACCTATTCTCATAATTAACTTTGATTATTGAGCTCAAGTGGTTAGAGCTGAGGGCATATGGGTTGGGGAGAGTCCAAGGATCAATCGCTGGAAAGAAAATTTAAATGTTTTTCGATGTAAAAAAATAACATGCATTATCAAGAAAAAAGAAATTGAAAAGTCTTTTGAAAATAATGGTGAAGCCAAAATGATGGTAAATAAAAAAAAAACTTTTCTTAGCTGTTGCTTGTGGCGACAACTATAATTTTAATTTCATAGTAGTTTTCGAACGAGTTTCTAATCAATACATGCACGGAGAAATTACCGAACTTCCAGCGCGCCTGGACGAGACCAAGTTGTGGATTGTTGACAAGGAATGGAATGGTGCAGCAGAGGAAATCAGGTTCTGGCTGGAAATCAGCGTCAAAGATGGCAACATAATCACATTGGCTCACGTAGCTACGTTTCATTCCCTCTTTAAGTGCCCCTGCTTTGTACCCATTCCTGTTGTCCCTCACTTCATACTTTATGTTCACCCCTTTGCTTCTCCATCTACTGCACTCATACTTTACCAACTCCTGCATAATTATTTAATCACTCTTCAACTTAATTATTAACCATTTCACTATGATCATGATTATGATTAAATAGTGATCCTTGAAATTGCGGAAAATTGTGTACAAATATGGCTCTTGTCATCCTTGAGATGGGTTAATTTGCTGCATGTATATAGATTAATATACCTTGATTGTTGGGTCAGTGGAGTCATCAAGAATTTGTATGATGATCCTATCTGAAGGCCAAGAAAGTCCACATGCTGCTCCAATAGACAGTTGATAAACCTGCATTTAGGACTAAATATAAAAATATATATTTTTCTACTAAATTACTCTTGCAATTCTGATGATCCTGGTGTCGAGAAGTTTCTACCAAAAAGTTCAACTTTTAACTATTGTGACCGGCAAATTAGTACTTACTGCTTCCTATTGAAATTCCAAAAATTACCTCTCTTTCGTTGTACATTGGAACTTGGACAAGAACCATTGGGTAAGTAGAGTGTCCAAGCTCCAAGTCTTCCTTCGCAGGCTCCCATTTGTAACGCTTCTCTGGTTTTCGACCAAAAAGCTTCACCAAACAAATCACAATGCTCATGTAAACCCTCTCAACGAACATCATAAGCGACATGGCCAGACACAAAAACACTGCCACCCTCAGCAGTGGCACGATCAGTGGCTCTCTGATTTGGCTCCAGATTAGCCCAAGTTGCGAGGCAATGTCATCCCTTCCTCCTTGAAATGCATCCATCTCGAAAAAAAGTTGAAGAATAGAGGTTAAGGACAAACCCCACTTGATTGAAATGAAGTAGACTTGAGTAATAGAAGTATACAGAACCAACTTTTGTAAAGAAATAGGAATATTTTCCTTTTCGGTAAGGGTCACGCAAAAGTGGAATGTAGATTAGCAAACAACACATAAAGTACAGAACATTTTGCTAAAAACAGGAGCTATGCGGAAATGAGAGAGAGCAGAAAATGGATAAGGAGAGAGTGATGGTGCTAAGATTTAGAAAAGAGAGAATGTGTTTGTGTTTTCTGTAAGAGCTATGACCTCTTGAGGGTGCTCTGTTTTCTCTCTGTGTCTATGTTGTTTGCCTTTTATAATGGTTATTTTGCACTCTCACATGCTCAAAATCATTGCTGTTCCCGGGAGTAATATTTGGCTCACATACCAATTTTACTTATTGAGTGAGAAATCATGGAAAAAGAGAAAAAACAATTGATATAATATATGATATGATGAAAAATTATGAAAAATATAAAAAGAAAAATGGGTAAAAATGATATAGAACAGAATTTGAAATATGAATGAATCATTACTCTTGTTGCAGCCAAAGGGTCATCGTCTGTGAGGCTTATGACCGTTGAATAAGAGTTGTACCCTCTCTGGTACCTTTTGAATAAAGTTTTTCCTTAAGTTTTCCCATCTTGCTTGTTGTTACACGTTTACGCGTTTATAGAAAGCTATAGTATTATTGACGATATTCTTATATACTCTAAGAGTCGTGAGGAACACGAAAACCATCTTTGACAAGTGCTTCAAGCACTTTGCGAGAAGGAGCTGTATGTCGGCATATCCAAGTGCGAGTTTTGGTTAGACAAGGTGAAGTTCTTAGGACATGTCATCTCAAAGGAAGGGATTGTCGTGGATCCATCAAAGGTGGAACCAATGGTTGCTTGGGAGAAACCTAAAACTATAACTAATATCTGAAGCTTTATTGGTTTGGTTGGATATTATCGACATTTTATTAAGGGTTTTGCAAAGATCAGAGGACCTTTGACACAGCTTACAAGGAAGAACCAACCGTTTGCTTGGAACAAGTTTTGCGAGTTAAGTTTCCATGAGATGAAGAAGCGTTTGATGACTTCGCTGGTGTTAGCTCTACCTCATGAGGGAGAATCCTATGATGTGTATTGTAACGCTTCACATCAAGGTCTTGGTTGTGTGCTGATGCAGGAACGTAGGGTTGTGACATACGTTTCGAGACAATTGAAGATTCATGAGCGAAACTACCCGACCAATGACCTGGGATTGGTATCCATTGTGTTTGCCCTAAAAATATGGAGACAATATCTCTAAGGCAGCACATTCACTATCTTCAGCAACCACAAAAGCTTGAAGTATCTCTTTGATCAGAAGTAGCTTAATATGCGACAGCAACACTGGATGGAATTCTTGAAGGATTACGAATTCACCCTCCAGTATCATTCGCAAAAAGCTAATTTAGTAGTCGATGCCTTAAGTAGAAATGCCATATGTGCATCCTCGATGATGGTAAAAGAGATGAAGTTGTTGGAGAAGTTCAGAGATCTTACCATAGATTTCAAGATGTTGCCAGGAAGGCTGAGTTTCGGAATGATCACTATTTCCAGTGATTTCTTGAAGGAGATGTATGAGAAATAGATTTTAGACGAGGAACTTTTAAAAAATAGACGGTGGACTATTCTGGGAAAAGCACCGGACTTTGGAGTAGGATCAGACGATGTCATACGATGCAAAGGATGAGTATGTGTGCGGAATGACTTAGGAATTAGAAGGATGATCCTTGATGAAGGACACAAGAGTAGGTTAGTATTCATCCAGGAGCGACGAAGATGTACCAGGATTTGAAGTTAAACTTGTGGTGGCCTGGGATGAAGAAACAAGTAGCTAAATATGTGGCAACTTGTCTAACCTGCCAGAAGACAAAAGTAGAACATCAGAAACCCGTAGGAGTTATGCAATCCATGGATGTACCCGAATGGAAGTGAGATAGTATCTCAATGGATTTTGTAGTGTCTTTGCCAAAGACTGTGAAGAAGTATGATTCGATTTGGGTGATCGTGGATAGATTGACCAAGTCGGCTCATTTCTTACCATTGAAGACTACTTACAACATACAACAAATAGCTGAGGTTTACATATCTGAGATCGTGTGACTTCAAGGAGTACCCACAAGTATTGTTTCAGATCAAGACCCTAAGTTTACCTCTCGTTTTTGGAGAGCTTTACATGAGGCTCTAAGAACCAAGTTAAGGTTGAGCTTGGCTTATCATCCTCAAATGGATGGACAAACCAAAAGGACTATACAATCCCTAGAGGACTTGTTGAGAGCTTGTGTTCTTGACAACCGCGGAAGCTGGGATGATCTCCTACCTTTAATAGAGTTCACGTATAGTAATAGTTTCCACGCTAGTATAAGGATGACACCTTATGAAGCTTTGTATGAATATTCTAAATGGACAACCTATTTGACTATTCTAAATGCCAAGTTTAACATCCGACATCCTCCCTTAAACTTAAACTTGGCTTTCATTATTCCATGCGAATTCTTCAATTTGAATAACTTGTCTTCTTCTCCTCATTCTAGATAACATGGTAGTTGCTCTGTTAACTAGTTGTTTGAGTCACTCTCTTGCTAGATTTAACTTCTAACTCACGACTGCTAGCTGGATTTTCTCTTTTTTTTTTAACCCACCCACATTTTTTACTGTGAGAACTGTTTTGTTCCTCACACACAACATTCTCTTAGTTTTATTGATGAAGCTTTCTTTCTTACCTTGTTTTTTCCATACACTCACAACCCTCCTATAGTCACAAGTTTGAGATTCCACGCATTACACCTTGTTTCTTAGCATTACAAGACTTGAGCGCTATACCCCTTTTTAACAACATAACGGTTATCTCTGCAATTGTAATCAACCACTTCTTCTCATTTACCTGACACAACTTTTTTTTGTGATGGTTCATTTTTCATCATCACAATCATTCACGTGAATCCTTTGTTGATTCATCCTTCATTAATAGTTATATCAACCCCTCTTTTTCTTCTTGTAGAATTACTTGTGAAATATGCAAACGTTCCTACAACAATTTTTGCAACCTTTCCTGCAAATTTAGCTGCTATTTTTTTTTACAATTTTTCTTGCGAATTTTGCTATGAATTCGCCTTCTTCTACCTCAAGCACCAACAATCGCGCATGAAACTATGGGAAGCGCGTTGGAGTGAGTGTGGGCTCTTCAAACCTCCGTTTAAACTTCCAAAAACATGTTCCGGCCTCGTCCCGACAAGAGGAATTCATTAATGGCCTCCAAATTAGATTTCGAGCAGCTTCAGAAACAGGTACTTTTGAAAAACTCAGGATTCCAGCCATTTCCAAGCTCTGATACCATTTGTTGAATCGAAAAAATATGATGACGAAAAGAGGGAACACTTAATTTATCACACAATTTTTGGCTTTGTTAAAAGTCATATTACATACTAAAAACACAGAACAATTCAAGCTTGTTGAAGCCTGCTAATTTTTTAACCTCACAATCTTTGGTGCTTTCATTTGCATCTTATAGGTGCTCAGGTATATGAATCTGACACACACAAGCACTCTACATGTTTTTCTCTGTTTTAGTACATCTTACAATTGAATCAATGCCACCTATTTATACTATTGGAACATACTATTTTTAGCTTCCATAACTCATGTCCAAAGGCTTTTCTGGAAACTATCCTAATAAAATGGGCAAGCCTTTTTCACTATTCTAAATGTCAAGTTTAACCTCCAACAGAACCAGGAAAAACAGAGTACAATTAAAAGCTTTTTTATTGTTGATTTTTAATATAGGTAAGGGACGATAGACCATACGAACAAAAATATGAGGAAAGTATGGAACACGAGAGCCCAACCAATGGAAGCATTTCATAGGAAGCTCTTTATGCCTCATGGACCAGACCCCCAATTATGACATTTCTGTGTCATGGAAGCTATAACTAATTGGATGGCATGTGCTACAAGATATGATTTCTCATTACAATTACAACAAATGAGAAATATGACGGGTCACTAGCAAGTAACAATTTTTTTTCTTTCTAAATTCCACTTTATTAGCTATAATAACATGAATAGGAGTTTCTTTCCTATCAATAGATTGATTTTAGATTATATTATTCTCATCTTTACCTTTACCTGATTTGTAAGTTGTTATTTATTTTAAATATTCTTATTTAACTGGTGATTAGTTATTGTTTCTTTTTCTCTACCTATATTTTATGTCGTAGGTTATAATTTTTTTTGTTTCCTAAGATTTTCCCATAGCTGACACCATAAAACTAATTCTCCAAGACTCTAAGATCATATTGAGTGAGTAGACATCTCCTAACAAATCTTTCTTCATACATCCCACTAGGGATTGAATTCTGGATTAAATGCTTAAAAAGCCCAAATATCTACCAATTATGTTTTTATCTTTTTAGTGTTTTAGAGATGAAATGCATGATGCCTATGATAACAAAATCCCACCTTGGCACCTTGGTTCAAACATTGTTGTTTGCCAACTTCAAATGCAATAATTAACCATTTCCATTGGCAAGGACTGAATGACACTACACTACAACCACGTTCAAAATTGCTTAACATCTCAAAGCTAAGACTATATCAGCTAGAAGGTCCTTTTTATATATACTTCAACTATTCAAGTTTTTAATAACATCATTAATTTTGTTTATGGCTTCGAACAATACCCTTATTAATGTAATAGAAAGCTCACCTCAGAGTGATTGTTACAATATGAGGAATTTCATTGACAGTTCTTCCACAAGTTAATATTGTCTTCTACTATCAAACATTCAAACCGTTCGCCCTGAAAGATCAGGGACACCTAAACTAAGGGAAGTTAAAGAACGAAAACAACTCAAAAGGAAAAAATATAGACATAATTACACTTTTAGTCCCCACAAATGGTTATTCCGTGAAAATGGTCCTTAAACTTTAATAATCCAATTTTCCTCTCCGATATTAACCTCCGTAAACAATTTTGGTCCCTCAGCACTATTTCGTCAAAAAACTAACGAATTTTGCTAATGTGGCTTTTTTTATATTATATTTTAATTAAAAAATTGATTTTAATTTAAAAAATTGATTTTTTTCAAAATAAAAAAAATCTTCCTCGGCGGAGGTGCAAAAGAGGTGCGGTGGCGCTGTCACCGTAGTGGAAACGAGGTAGTGGGTCCACTTCCTTTTGCAGCGAGAAACACGATGGTGGTGTCCGTTTCTCCAAAAGCTTAGTCGTTTGCTCAGAAACGCTAGTTTCAGGTCAAGGTGGTTTGTTGGAAGTGTCTCAGATTGCGACGAAGCTTGGTCCAATGGTAGGGGTGGCAAATAGATGGATTGGATGGATATGGATATGGATTGCAATGGATGGATCCAAAACAGTCCATTATCCATTAAGGATCCATTAAAATTGATTAAAAAAAATCCATCCATTAGTGAAAAAAATCCATCCAATCTATCCATTAGTGAAAAAAATTCATCCGATCCATCCATTAGTGAATTTTTACCAGATGGATATCCAATCCATCCAATAACTTAAAACGGTCGAAAACCTAAAAAAACGGTGGAAACTAAAAAATCGGCCCAAAACCCAAAAAAACAGTCGAAAACCCAAAAAACGGCCCAAAACTCAAAAATCTGACCCAAATAAAAAAAAGGTGGAAACTTAAAAATCGACCCAAAACCCAAAAAAATGGTGGAAACCCAAAAATCGGCCTAAAATCCAAAAAACGGTCGAAAACCAAAAAATCGGCCCAAAACCCAAAAAAATGGTGGAAACTCAAAAATCGGCCCAAAACTCAAAAAAATGTCGAAAACCCAAAAAACAGCCTGACATTCAAAAATCAGCCCAAAACCCAAAAAACGGTCGAAAACCCAAAAAAACAGTGAAAACTAAAAAATTGGCCTAAACCCCAAAAAAACAGTAGAAAACCCAAAAATCGGCCCAAAACAAAAAAAAAAGGTCGAAAACCCAAAAATTGGCCCAAAACCTAAAAAATGGATTTTGAGTTTCCACCGTTTTTTTGGGTTTTGGGCTGATTTTTGAGTTTGCAACGTTTTTTTTTGGGTTTTCAACCGTTTTTGTCGGTTTTCGACTGTTTTTTTGGGTTTTGGGCCGATTTTTGAATTTTGGGCTAATTTTTGATTTTCCTCCTTTTTTTGGGTTTTCGATGGTTTTGTGGGTTTTGGACCGACTTTTGAGTTTCTATAGTTTTTTGGGGTTTTCAACATTTTTTTGGGTTTCGGCCAGATTTCTGAGTTTTCGACCTTTTTTGGGGTTTTTCGACCGTTTTTGTCGCTTTTCGACTGTTTTTTTGGGTTTTAGGATGATTTTTTAGCTTTGGGCTGATTTTTGGGTTTTCGACCGTTTTTTTTTTGTTTTTGGGCCAATTTATTTTTAGTTTTAGGCTGTTTTTTGACCCTTTTTTTTGGGTTTTGAGCTGATTTTTTTAGTTTTAGGCTGATTTTTGGGTGTTTGGCCGTTTTTTTGGATTTTGGGCCGAATTTTAAGTTTCAATCGTTTTTTTGGGTTTTGGGCCGAATTTTGAATTTTCACCGTTTTTATTCACATTCCATTTAATTCATTTTTGGGATCCACTAGAATTTTAAGTTAATCCATCACAATCCTTCAAATTTCAATATATAGATCTAATGGATTTTGATTTTAAATTGGTGGATTATGGACATCCAATGGATTAAATGGATGGATTGGAATCCATCCATTTAAATTATTTTTTTATATGGATGGATTTTGTGATGGATGGATTGGATGGATATGGATTAACGCATAATTTTGCCACCCCTACATGATAGTCAACTTGTGGACTCAAATGAGTTTGCTTTTCAACCATGCAAAATCGATTTAACTTGCTCACAAACTCCATTTTGGTTTGACTCACTATAGCATTTTTTGCGTTTAGCAATACTGGTTTAAACAACATGCAAAAAGTATTGTCTAAATATGAATCAGGAATCAGTTCGTAACTGTTGTAATACGGGGCTCGTTTTAGGCAACAAGTTTTTTTACAACACTAAATAAATGTGTCGTATATAATAATAGAAAACAGTTATTACGTGAAATAGTTGCATTTTATTTCAACATAATAGATTACATTTTCTCACAATGTAGAGTATAAGAAATTGTTATCAAAGAGAATAGATGAAAGCGGAACATGAGATTGTCTTAAACTCTTGTATAAGGTTTAGTAAACATTTTTATGTGTTTATGGCTATACTTTTGAACTGTTATGAAAAACAAAAAAATGTTGTCGTTATTCTACTAAAATCGGCAGGACTCCATAAGAATCAGATACACTCACGATTTTAGTATGATTTTGTGAGTTTGAAAAGAAACCAAAATTTTCCCCAAATAACAAGAAAGAGAGAGAGCTACTTGGGCACCACTGTTGCGCCGCCGCTTGGGCTTAGTCGTGTTGCCGGAACACCCTGTCCTCAACCATCTTCTTCTTCCCACTTCATCCGCCGCCTGGACTTCGCATGCCTTTGCTTTATTGCATTGGCCTCCACCATCTTCGAGTTCTCCACTTCTCCTCATAATGTTTGTTCTTTAATACTATCACCCTTATCGTCTGAACTATCATAGTAACAGACACAGGGGATGGGCTGCTCTCAACTATCATCCTTATTCCTATTTTAGAATCTATAATGCTTGAAGAAGGAAGGGTTCTCGACGATGATGCAGAAACCCACGAAGTCCCACCCACGAAGCCACCAAACAGCACAACGATTTCGCAGCAGAAGCAGGGAGGATTCGATTTCGCAGTAGAAGCAGGGAGGAAGATGAACTTTCAGATTGGGGGTTTCTAATTTAGGTTAGGTTAGATGAAATTGGGGAATTGGGGGTGTATTTGTTTTGGGGGTTATTTTAGGATTTAGTTAAGTTAAGGGGTTTAAAGTTTATAATGATTTTTATTATTTGTAATTTAAAAAATAAATAAAAATTCCACGTCATCATTAGTAATACAGTCAGCAGTCCAAGTAAGCACTCGTCGGAGCTCCGGTCTCCGGCGAGGACTAAATCCAAACTTGAAATAAACACAAGGACTTATATCAAAAAAATTTCCGGCGAGGGACCTATCGCAAACTTGGGTACAAACGCAGGGACCTACCATACCATTAACCTTTCTTTTTAACATCTATTTTAGTTGCAATATACTTGGAAATTGGAAACATAGGCAGATTGCATACATAAATGATGTTCTTTATGGTAGTACTCTATGACCAACTTGAACTGTTTGGCTTGAATGTTGGTCCTTGCTTGAGTGAGTGTATGTCCAACTCATTCATGTATTGAACTTCTATGTGATTTTTCTCTTTTATATACCAGTACACATTGCAAGATATACATAGTTATCTTCAATTTATTGATTGATGTTTTCTTATATGTTTTTTATAGTTAACAAATGGATCCGGGAGTAGTTGACACTTTAGTCCCTTCACAAAAACGTAAAAGAAATGAAGAAGAGGCGAAATTTCAGGAGCAAATAGCATTCATTGTTGCTAGTGTTGTTGCTATGATTTTAGGTGTAATAGCTTGGTATCGGGAGAAGTATTTTGTTAAGGAACCGTCTCGAAATTGGGAATCGGAAAGGCGCAATTTCCTTAATCGTCTATATAAAGGAATAGAAATTGATTGCATTGAACAACTAAGAGTTAGTAAAAGGGAATTTTTTAAACTTTGTAGAATTTTACAAGATAAAGGACAGTTGGTAAGAACAAGAAATATCCTAACGACTGAAGCAGTGGCAATGTTTTTGCACATCCTTGCTCACAATCTAAAGTATAGAGTAGTGCACTTCACTTATTATAGATCCAAAGAAACAATAAGTAGGAAATTCAACAATGTCCTACGAGCTGTGATGAAAGTGAGTGGGAAATATTTGAAATTTCAAGACCATAATCTAGAGGGCTCTAGGCAAAAAAATGGAGATGGTTTCAGGTAAACTCATCGTATGCTTGAGTAATTATATGACATTTCTAGCAATTACGACTTATTTATGATTCTTAAACTTTTTTATAATTCGATTGGAGCACTTGATGGGACACATATTCCAGTAATAGTGTCAGCAGAAGATAGACCTAGATATCGTAATAGAAAGGGTGACATCTCTACGAATGTATTAAGGGTTTGTGGTCCAGATTTAAAGTTTATTTACGTGTTACCTGGGTGGGAAGGCTCAACAGGAGATTCACGAGTATTGCGAGATGCTTTACATCGTCAAAATCGCCTTCAAATTCCGAATGGTAATATTCTCGACCTCGATAATTGTTTACTGTATTAAATACAATATATGATTTTTGTTTTCTTGGAAAAAAACCATTGCAGGTAAATACTTTTTGGTCGACGCAGGATATACAAATGGCCCAGGATTTTTAGCACCTTACCGAGGGACTAGATATCATCTCAATGAGTGGATTGGAAACACCCCTCAAAACTACAAGGAGTCGTTCAATCTCCGTCATGCAAGTGTAAGGAATGTAATTGAAAGATCATTTGGGATATTGGAAAAACGATGGAGTATATTAAGAACTCCATCTTTTTTTTTTTATATAAAAAAACTGATAAGAATTATTAACGTTTGTTTCATACTACACAATTTTATTAGAGATGAGCAACAATATGACCCAATTTTTGAGATCCAAGACTTGGAGCTTTTATCAGTTGTTGATGAAGAGTTAACCAATCAACATAGGGAAAGAGTTACAAGTAATGTTGCAGGTGAGGTCACAACTATTCAAGTAACCGAGGCATGTACAACGTTTCGAGACACTTTAGCAATGAATATGTTTGTTGAATATCAAGATAGAAGAAACTTAGTTTAGAGAGAAATTTTTAATAGACTTTTTATTTTATTTCTTTTATATGTAATTGACTTTATTATACTCATGTTTGTAATTGAGATTTATGATGATACAAATAAACTTTTTGTTTACACTCTCATTTCTATAAATGAAAACATAATTTAATTTAATTCAATTTAAATATACTATCAAATTTAATTATTTCATTTTTGTAAATAGTTTTTCTCATTACTTCATAAAAGTAAATTTTTTAAAATGGAGAGAATTTTAATTACTCCATACAAACAAGTAATTTCAAAATTGAAGCAATTCAATTACTTTACCCAAACAAGAGATTTTGCAAATCCATGAAATTTAATTAATTCAATTAAATTACCTAGAATTTGAATTCCCTAGAAATCCAGAAATTCACCATCCAAACACACTGTAAATGCATAGCATATCAATATCCAGAACGCAGGGGTCACCATCTAGTTCTAATTAATGTAGAGTATTAATCCATTTGCTAAGCAATCAAGAGCTGACACTCATCACTGCCGCTTTGATTTTTTCAACTGTGCACTTCATTGAATTGCACGCTGAGGACATTATGCTAGGAGCCAATGGTTGTGGAGTTTCTTCAACCAACGCCTGATATGCAACTGTACAAAGACACCCTCCAGATCCACCATCAGTTATGGGCCCGCCGCTCGACCCAGACCCATCAGGAAAAATGGCAAAGCCCGAGGATAGCATGGTACCATAATCTGAATTTGAGCCACTTAACACTAAATTCATGGTACTAAGTTCAACAGGAGCATAAACCATGTATGAGCCAGTAGAGTCAGTGAAGGTCTCTTGAACTATGATCTTACTGCTTTGGCTAGTATTTGCACTCTACAATGTCATTTACCAAAAGGGTTTTTGGGTTATTTATTATATTTTGAAATATATAATCTTGGATAAGAAAAATTCTAAACGAAACCACATACTTACATTGGCACATAGTAAAGAGATGAAACTTCCAGGATCACGACCATTTGCTATGTGTGCCAGCTCTTGAACATGAAAACCGTTGGTGAGAATATCCCACTGAAAATTCAAAATAAAGTGTCTAAGTTTATAGGGTGGGATGTAAGAGCCCAAAGTAAAAATGGGCCATGGAAGTAGACATCTAAAGAACATATAATCATACATAACATATAATCATACATAGGAATATTGTTGATTCATTTCATTTGGTAAGAATTAGTATGGAAACTCAATATTTCTAGTGAGCAGATCTGCATATATAGATTTCTCTTGTCACTAAAAAAATGAGGTGCACACTTATTTTTCCACAATCCACATGTATAGATTTCTCTTGCTTCAACCATCATGTAAGAATTAGTTGAAAATTTTGTATTAACCTGGTTTCTTGAGTTCTCATTTCGAAGAAAATCAAAGAGCCTCTTGGAAGGAACTAAAAGCGAGAAAGAAGTTGTAGCACTGATTACAAGACCGATATGTGCGCCCGATGCATCAGTATGGTTTCTTGTCATGACCTTCACATCATCATTACCAGCTGGTGTTTTCTGGACTGTCCAAACATGTGCTGGTGGGGAAGCACCAACATAGTTGCAATAGCTCTGCATAATTTTCTCTGCCAACTTCATCAAGTTTTTTCTTCCCTCAAGAGTTATCCTTGTATCATATGCTTAAACAGATTGAAATTCATAATTAAATGTAAGACTTTATTAAACTTTAATCTAATAAGATCTTAATAATGAATGGAACAAAAAAATTGAGAAGTATACATACCACTAATGTCCCCTGGTGGTATATTAATGGTCATTGTGCAAGCAAGACGTTCACATTGTCTTTCTAAAGTTCCTATCCACTGCCTAGCTCCAAAGGCAAAGCCAGAATTAACTAGATGTTTGAAGAGATCATGAACTTCCTTGTCTTCAACTTCTACATGTTCAATCCATGTAACCTAAAGAAAACAATTAATTGGTTTCAATACTTGAAGATGATATATTATCAACAATGTGGTGAATAATTGAAGAAATTGTTTCATTTGAAATAGCACCTTTGAGCAACCATTTGGCAATTCATGAATCATACAACCAGAGGGTCGCCTTTTGCATCTTTTGGAAGCACCAAGTCGCAAATAGTCCAAGGAAATATCAACCACAGCCCACGCCCCATCAGGGTGATGCTTACAATACCTTAAGAAATAGTTGTCACGTGTATTAACAAGATGTGACAACACCTGGAACTCAGCTGACATCTGGAAAAAAAAATTAATCACATGAAACGCAAATTCTGAATTTATAATAAATCATGGGGAGAAGCTACAAGCTTCTGAGTTTCAAAGCTTATTCTGAAGAAAGATAAACAAATACAAATATGATATAAATAAACACTCATGAGAGGTGAAGAAATGAGAATGTGGAAAAAGCTTTTCATACCGCTTGCAAGGCTCCATCATAGTTTCCTTCCCCTCCGGTTGATAAGATTTCAGTTATCGTTGCTCTTGAAACAATACGATGAAACACAGTTGACCATTGATTCTGAAAAATTATTGTTAATGCAAAGGTATATATAAAGGTAATTAATATAATTACGAAAATATACTGTTTGTAACATTCAATTATAGTACTCACCACATTCATAAGCATCTCAATGAGATTATTAGGATTCATGATAACAATCATGGACTCCCTTGAAGCTTCAGATCTAAAACCCATAGGTCTGGTACCTATTGCTACAGGGAAAGCCTTAACATATTCTTGTTGATTTAGAATCTCACTATGCATTCCAGGGATCCATAAAGGTGCTCCATCATGAGCCATCTTTGTAAATTCTGCCATTGCTCCAACTGCAAGCTCCACAATTAAGACTTTCTCAGATTTAGTAAAAGGAGTCGTCATAATTGACCTTTGAGGGCAACTGCCACCATGCACTTGAACTTCCATGATGGGTTGTGGAACATAATTAACCACATCATGTGAGCGCAAAAGCGTTGGAGTATGAGGTGGTGGTGGAAGGTCAGAGAAGGAAGTCCCTCCAGGTTTTTGAGCATTTTTTGCTGCAATCTTTTCAATCTGAAAGTAAAACAAAGAAACAAAAAAATACATTAGTTTTGCTCAAGCAAGAAGAAAAGGAGAGATAAAAAATTTGAGATGAAAATTTTCGTGCCGCTTCTTTCAATCGAGCATTCTTAAGGCTCAACTGTTGCCTTTTAAATGACATTTCACCAACAGAAGCACGGTACTTAGCATTATCCAGGGCCTCCTTGTAGAGCAGGTTCTCAACATGAAGCTTTTCATTCTCAGCAATCAAAAAATTATTCTTGTAACGTTCCATAAAAACCTACATGTTTACACGACCAAAGAATTATTGCATAATAAGTGCAACTTAATAGTATTTCATTTTCGAAAAAATTAAGAATACAATCTTGTTGGATATTTACACTCCAATTGGGATAAAAGATAAGAGATGAACAAGGTTTGTTTAAGACAAGTTGTATATAATTAGGGTCTAAATATAAACATGGTTTGTTTTAAAGATAAGCCAAACAATTTTAGGAAAAAAAATATTAGCACAAAAAATCTCATTAGACTTATGAGACAAATGAGGGGTGTGATAAATGTTATGATAAAACAAAGAAAGAGATAAGAAAAAAAGTGACTGAAAATGAAATACAAGAAAAATCGGGTTTCATCGTATCAAAAATTCACAATTTAATCTTTTCATTTTTAATATTATTGATAAAAATTATGATAAAGTAATTTACTCTAATACAATAATATTTTGAGTGAGGAAAATAATTGATTTACCCCTAAAATATACCTTCCACCTCGAGATAGATGGAAATAGGGGAAATAGATAAGTGATAAGAAAAGAAGAGAGGTAAGAAAAAAATTTGAGAGAAATTGAACGAAAAAGAGAAAGGGAGTATGAGTAGTGCAGAGAGACGACAACCGACATTGACATTGACAAGTACATTAGAATTTAATACAACTATTGTAGAATGTTAGAGATTCTATCATTTACCTTCATCTGGGTGCGCTTATTTTGGAACCAAAACTTGACTTGGCTAAAACTCATCCCGAGCATATTTCCAAGCTCTCCTATTTTCTTGTGATCAGGGTAAGGGCACTCCTTGAAGATGCTGACAAGAGAAGAATTCAAGAAAAAATGCAAAGTAAGCAAAGATAATCAACAAAATATCTCTGTCTTTATTAGATAAAAAGAGATACATTGAAGCCCTACCTTTCTATCTCCTTAACCTGGTGTTGTGTGAGGCGATTATAACGCTTACTTCTAGGTTGTTGGTTAGGATCTTGGACTTGGGCATCGTCACCAGAAACAATAGGAGCATCTTCCATATTCTTCATAGCTTCAGCTTCAGGTTGTTGATCACTGTCTATGTTCCTTCCATTTTCACCATGTGATGAGGTTGGTGGTGTCTGCTGGAATGATGACGCATCATGCTCGACTTGTTGAGTTGCAGAGTTCAAAATTATTGCCATGATGTCTCTGTGCTTTCACAAAACAGCCTATTCTCCAATCTGGCAAATGATTTGGTCAAAAAAAACGTCAACTTAAATGAAAACAATTACACATATAGAAGGGTACATAGTTTGAAAATTTATTTTATTTTTATATAAAAAATACCATGCTTGTTAGGTTTACAGGTGGTATCATCAAAAACTGCAAAATAAAGCTTCCAAACTTACATTGCTTTAAATTGTGACACAAATACTTGAAGACATAAAATTAAATAAGTTAAGAAGGCACCCATTTAGAATCATTTATTTTCCAAAAGTGAAGTAAAAAAAAAAAAAAAAAAACTTCCATGATTATCTATTTAATTCATGATGTATAGAAACCATTAATTGGAGGAGACTATTGCACCATTTATAACACAGGTACAAGAAAAAAGTTTGATATATATAGTGCTGTAGAACAATAAAGGAAGATTTTTTTCTCCCCATGCCTTATTAATTATTTGAAAAAGGTTTGTTCGCATCTCACTTTCATTCACACGGGCAAGGAAGATAAGAATTAAAGAGATAAAAGTGAGAGACATGATGAGTGAAGTGATCAGAAAAGATGATAGAGATGGGAGAAAACATGGGTAAAAACAAACTAAATAGAAATTGAGTGTGAATGTACCGGAAAACCGAAAATCTTATATTTACAATTCAAAAATGTTAGTTTTTGAGTCCATTCAAATTCATGTTCTTGCCTTTCAAGCTTCAATATTGTATCTATGTAAATGTTTATTCTGAAAAAAAAACATGAAGACATTGAAGAAAGGAAGAGCTCACCGGAATTTCTTCTTTGGCTGCCGACACCACTTTAGAAACCTTGAACTAATCAGAGCAGCGGTACTGTGAAATTCTTGTTGTTGTGAAATTCTCCAATCACTCACCCCTATTTATAACTCCAAGGGTACAGAGTGTGGGGTTTAATATATTAATGAATCCATGAAATTCTGTGTATCACAATGAAAATAATTAATACACGGGGTTCTTACGGGGTAAGCAATAAAAGAGCTTACTTATTAATTTTTTTTTCTTAATGCTTTTGCGTTTTCTTTGACAAAATGCACATGATGATTCAGCAAGACAAAAACAGATTTGCATAGTGATAAAAAAACATTGATAATGGGCTAACAAAAAAGGAAAAAAAATATTGTAACGTTTAGTGTGATACTGAGTGAGCGAGTTCAAGGCTGGATATCTAAACATGCCCCTGTCTTTGTTCCAATGAATTCATGTAACTGAAGAGTGGATTAAATGTATGGAATAAGTCAAAAGAAGAAGTATCAGTTACCCTAGCAGAGGCTCCAAAGTGTGCGTTTTAAATATTAATGTAGCCCTGAAATTCTGTGTGCCACGATGAATATATTAATGTAGCCCTGAAATTCTGTGTGCCACAATGAAAATAGTTAATACATGAGGTCAGGGATGTCAAAATTACCAATGATTGCAGATATCCGCGGATAAAAACCTATGACGGGTAAAATTACTGCACACATGGATACCCATAGATTTTTTCAATGGATTTGTTCTCTACCCATTTATTAATGTGGAAGGTACGGATATCAGTATATCCATACCCATGGAAACCCAATATCTTATATGCCCCTAAATATTTAATAAATTTTCCTGATCTCATTCTTTTTTGTTTCCCAAGGCATCCCATAGCCGATAGCCATGAGACTAATCCCTCAAGGCTTTGAGATCACGTTAAGTGGGTAAGACTAGTACATCAGTAGGAGGAGAAGGAGGTACTGGTGGTGCTCCATCTGAAACTAGTAGTGGATTCAACAAGCGAAGATGAAAATAAAAGGAAAAAGATCTAGGAAGAGCAACGAGTTACCGGGGGCCATAGAGCTTGGCTGACTCTACCAGAAAACACACATCCCTACATATCTACATAACCCTGAGTCCGAGTCTATCTCCTAAGCCATAACCGACAGTCTTGTCATAGTCTAAAATAAAGTGCAAGGGTGAGATACAGAACATCTCAAACATAAACAACCATATAAAGAAATCAGGGCAGAAATCAAGTAAAGCCAATTATACACCAGCATCATATATTAACTGAGAAGCATATCAACATATATGTCAACCTTTGCATTATATTAACGGCAAAATGTGCAAAGAGAAAAACAAATCATAAATATGCATAATGAAATGTATGCCACCACTTCAATGTCCTTACTCTCCCTTCTCGGAAGCAGTAAGTGTGACACCCCATTCTCAATGACATGAATGTTGGACCCATCGGCTAAAATCATCCAAACTCACTTCGGAACACCGCTCAGGAACATAGGTACGAACTCTGGACCACTTTCTTTACCGAGCAATGATTACCATATTGGCTTTTATTCGGGACGACGCAGCCTCTCATGGGCTTCTCATTCCACTAGCCGAAATACAGGGGATCCTAAAACAACGACCTAGTGTTGAGTTGTACCATTGAATCATCATGGTCACCTCATCCCTAAAGTTTCCCCTTAGGTATCTTGGGCATCCACACCGGGTACCCTGTGGAAGTTTTCGCCTGATCTTACTCCTTATTCCACCAACTCAATGCATATGATGCATGTCACATAGATAAAAATCCACCAAACATCTCCCCAAACATCTCCCCTTATATCCTCTACTAAGCTAGACCATAAAGGATAACACTTTACTCAATCCAAGGGTCAGACCTACTCAAGTCAACCATACTCGTGGTAGGCATCTTATATAAGTCAACATCCACTCGATGAGAGTAACTCTCACTCAGAGGTGAACCTTGAGCCTTGTCCTTGGAATCATCTACTAATGAAGTGATTGACAATCATTCTTACAAGAGAAATCGTGTAGAAGAATTTTATGCATTTAATTCTAGTCTTTAACTATTATTAACCCTAAGTTCAGTTAATCCTAAATGAAAAACCCTTTTTGCATAAATGCCTTAAAATCCAGTCAATCACAAATCAGCTATTATGCGACTCAGGTCACCTGATGCCATTAATAGCTTTTGGACCAAGTCTGTAATCCCATTACTTCTCATATGAACCCGAGATTATTCCTAGCCACGATGAAGAGAAGTAATGGGATTACATTCTGTAATCCTATTCCTGGTCAATTATGTATCTTATCTAATTTAATTCAACATTATTCTATGTATCCTTTCCAATTCATTGACTCATTATGGTTTCCTATTGTCTTACTAATTATTAATTAATGTAGCTAATCTATAATCACTCTTTTTAGATTAAGCACTTTTCCAAAATCACTTTTTCTTGTAACTTAACATCATCAACATCTCAAAATCCATAATTTCTTCAAATTCCTTCTTCCCTAGCCATGACTTCCATCACCTCATCATCATTAACCTCAATTAAACTCAAACTCTTAATTTTCTAGGTTACAATTTCACTTAAATCATCATCAATAAGCTAAATCACCACAATCATGTATTAAAGTCCATTAACCAACAATTTCAGCACTTGGAACTCAAGTCCAAAGAGATGCAGAGCTACTAGGTCTTGAGTTCTTCTTCTTCCTCATAAAGAAGCCTGAACCCGAGGAGTGATAAACCAAGTACATCCTCCTCCAAGCTTGTTTCTTCAAATCCAGCCCTTGAATTACACACGCAAGAATATGTTCATGATCAACGGGTTCTAAGAAGTAGAATAGATAGTTTAGAAGCTTTGTTTCATCGAAATTTTGGCATACAAAGGGTGGTCTTGACCAAAACCCTAACTCCATATTTTAAATATGAAAATCTTCGAATTTATTTCAACTAATTTGATATTCACACTCAAGAAATGACAAAGATTAAGAATATGCAAAGAAAAATGAATTCCGGAAAAATTGTCGACGAACCTCATCGGAGAAGATGGTGGTTGACAGTGGAGACACAACAAAGATCGGAATGGAAACTTGGGCCTTCTTATCCTTGCTTTCAGAAACACAGTGGTGGTGATAGATCGTCCAAAGAAGGGATCGTGAAAAGAATATTACAGTTACAGGTTGAGATGGTTTCCGAATCCTTTTCGGATTCTAGGCTCTTCTTTGGAACTTTAATTCTTCGCGTTTTTCTTCATTTTTCTTGCCCAGATCACGCTTGCACACCTTCAAAAGATCAATGAACAAGTTTCACATTGTTTGGATGCAGTGGCGGAACTAGGAAGAAAAATTTCGAGGGGGCGAAATAAGATTTTAATATATAAATTAAAATATATTTTTAACAACAATATGCATGGATATTCATGAAAAAATTAAAGATTAAATTAATTCATACAATATAAATATTAGAAATATATTATAAGTTAGGTTAATATTTTTGAAAATTCTCTTCTCATTTTTTCAATTTTGTATTCTCTCAATATATATCTTTTTGCCTTTAAATAATTTTTTTTATCTTCATCATATATTTTTTTTATTCTTACAATTTTTTCTCTTGAAAAAAGAATTTTTTTCTTTTACTTTTGATAATTGTTTTTCTGGAAGAAATGTATCGCATTTGTATATTGTATTTTTTTTCTTAAACTGTTATATTTCAAACTCTCAGTTTTTTATAAAAAGAAAAAATATGTGTATGTGATTCATTTTGTTTAAGCCTAAGTTTCTAAAAAATTTCTGACTTGGTCAAGATGTAAAATTATGTAAAATTATTACTCAAAATGTATTTAGATGGGATTTGAGCCTTGGTCAAGATGATAAAATAAGAGTTGTCTAGCCACTAGGACACCATAAACTTTATTGTTAAATTTGCATCTGTTAACTATATATTTAATTACTTGTATATAGAAAATTTAAAGTGCTTACACTATACAAGATTTTTTTTAAGGGTTTTGGGGAGGCCAAGGCCCTCCCCCGTCCCTTCTATGTTCCGCCCCTGCTTGGATGAGAAATGAGGAAGAACAAATTCAAAGATGATGATGAATGAAGAGGAAGAAGAAGCTCAAAGGTAGAGAGAATGGAAAGCTTCTCTCTACCTCGGCCCTCATAATGTAGAAATGAGGGTGGAGGATGGTTAGGGAGCCTTGGAAAGGCTTAAATAAGTTGTGTGGTGAGTGTGTGGGAGTGGTCGGATTGTGTCTCACAATGAGACTATACACCACTTAAAACTCATGCAGAGTGATCATGGAGCATGGTTTACTTGTCTGCAAGTCAAGGGAAATCAGAAGATATAGTCAAAAATGAAAGGGGACAAGGGATTTCATGATGATTGAAGGCACGGTGGTGTAGAAGTGACTGGTGAAGTTGGTAATAGAGTTTTAGTTTGATTTTCATATATTAATTCTTTCATAAGGTTGAAGCTCTATTACAATTAGTTTTAGATAGAAATTGAATAAGATAAGAGTTCTTATGACTTTTTGAAAAATTGAGATTTAATGAAATAATATTTCATTTCATATAAATCCCATTTTGATCTACATACACATATATAGATATATTTTCGAAATCAAACCTTTTATTGAATTCAAATGGAGTCGAGAAGGTGAAAAGGAAAATAAAATTGCATTGAAATGTAAATTACAAGGGAATGTAAAGGTTTGGCCAATTGACCACCACTCAGCCACTCACGTGTTTCTCGTTCCTGTTGCATTGCGTCACTACCATCTGGACTTATGGCTTAAGGGGTGAGGTTTAACGCTACCGGGCGTGTCGTGATGAGGGCGAAAGACCTTGAATTCTGCCTTCTCTTCTTGTATTTATAGGCAAAATTCCTAATTGTCCACAACGGTCCTTTCTTCTAGTTTCTCCACGTGTCTTCTGTTTCTCTCCTTAGTCTCCACGTGCCTTGTAGGTTCAACCGTTCCCACGCTTTGTCAAGAAAACTGCTTCATGCACATCAGGGCTTTAATAAAAAAACAAGAAAGTTCTAACACTTGTTCGATTTAAGTTCTGGTCTCTTGTTTATTTCGACATCAACCCATCATGCTATCATTATTCTAGTCGAACCGCAGAAGAATGCTATGTCAACCTCATCCAGGAATTTCTCATTTTGGCCGAAATCACCTCATGACATCTATTTCGACCAATCCGAGACTTGGAAGATTTCTGGGCTAACAGATGACCCCCCAAAATATCATACTTCGAAGGATTTTCCTTGTTGAGAAGTGTGATATTTTTCCATTTCAATAAAAGATAAACTTAAGTATCTCTCCTCTCCAAAAAGGAAGATTGACGGTTTGGCAATGATAGTGGAGCAGTTAATAGCCCACTACGTTTGCAGACATGTAATGATGATTCTCAAATTTCCAATGCAAACAGTTCCCATGGTTCGAAATTTGAACCACACGCTAGCCATGTTCGAATGGCTTTTCTCTTCCATTTGTCAGGAAGGAAACCCCTCCATCTTCCTCTATTTCCATATAAATGGGATTAACATTCACGCTTCTCTTCAAACCCTGCTTTCTTCTTCCATATTCCTTCTGAAAATATTCGGTTGAAAGAAGCATTATCATGGTGACCATCTGTCTTCCCTACTCCGTTAACCTCTCCGAACTTCGCCATCACCGGGTCCATGGCTCTATCGCTCTGAGCTGCACCAGCTTGTTGGAGTTATGTGAGGCCTCCAATGAATCTATGTACCCTGATTTGGTACTACATTTTTGGGCTTCCTTATCTCTCCACCGCAGTGGCGGTTTCAGGGGGAATATGTTGAACCGCAACATTTCCCTGACCAGGGAGAAACTCTCGAAGCTTCTTAACAGCGACAATGACAGTGAAGTATACTCGGAGTTCTGGTGGAAGAAACATGGCTGGGAGGATATCGATGAAGTCATCTACCACATGGACAACCCTGCTGCCGCTGAACGCTTCCTCTATTCCTCTCTTTCCGTTCCGGCTAAGTTTCTTCACCAAGTAATCACAAAAGTGATTTGCCCGAGAGTCAATCACTTGGAGGATATGTTCGACAAGGATCTGTTCCTCAAATACTCCATTCCAAGTGAGGAGTATATCAACGTTGTAGATGTCGTCTACAACCACTTGGCCTACACCATCACAAACAAGGAACGAGCTATTCCCTATGGCTTCCTTGTTACCAAGCTTCTCAAAGGCCCTAACGGATTACCTCCTCGAGCTTGGAGGGCTTTGGAAGTAAGGTCTTGCCGACGAATCGGGGTGGAGTTTCTTCGCGCCAAAGGTCTCAACATCGAAGATCCATCCTCTTCTGAAGACTTCAATGATTCTTCATACGACTCGTCGAGTGGCTCTGATGATTCCATGGAGTTTGTCAAAGAATCGATCGGTTCTTCGCCCTTTTTCTGACTTTAGGCAAAACTTTAGGAAACCTTTAGATTAGAACTAGGCTTCTCAATCAACTTGTATCTTTTCAATTTTGTATCGACGGTCTGATGTAACCACTGTAATTTTGGGATCCTGCCTTATCGTAATCTAAAAGTTTATCATTAACTTATCTTTTGTAGTCTTTCCGCTTTGTCGCATTCCGGGTTTGACTCAAAACTAATAATTAACTTTATCTCGATTATAATTGAACCATTCTGCTGAAGCCTTTTTCTCGACCTCGATTAAGTATCACAGGCTTTGACAAATAAATTTCAAGTAATAAATCGTTAAGTTAACTCATTATAAAGAATCATAAAGATAAGTTAGCCTAATACGAATCTTGCCAAATTTTGCGCATTGCCCTTAAAAAGTTTCATTAAGGCAATAATACGATGCTTGCTTCGCCATAACTCACAAAAATCACAATACCCTTTTAAGGCAAGACTTAGCCGTTTTCCGCTTTCTGGATTTATGTCAGCTTGCTCGAACTGCGTCGGAACCAAATTCTACAACCTAAGTCGAATTGTAACTTTATTCAAAGAACAAGCGTGATTATAACTGGAACGCTTAAATCGACTTTTATTTATAATTATAACTCTATAAAAAGTACATTTAGGCATAATCATGGTAACGAAATCACACCTATAGTTACATCATTTGAATTCTCTATGGTAACGACATTTCTTTGATGTCATCGACATATTCGACATAAAGTTGCACATTTTCATAAAGTATTTGTTGAGTGCATTCTTAGCACACTTCGGCTCCTCGAACCGTTTGGTCATCAGCATTTTCGTCTATCTGAACCGAACTTCGAGCGCCTTTTGCTCAAATAGGATCCACCATGTGCCACTCTCCTGTGGCATCTTCGTCTTCTTTCCTTGGGTGGAACTCCATTCTTCAAAAGAAACCATATTCAGGGTCAAGCCTAAATGAACTTGGTTTATATTCCCCCTTCATTTCATTGTCCAGGTCATTGTAATGTGGAAGTAGCTTTGATCGGCATCAATATTTGGCTAAGAAGTAGCTTTGATCGGCATCAATATTCTCGAGGACGTCGTCTTCCCTCTAGAGGGATAACTTTTGTTGCAAGGTCGAAGGAACCGCTCCGACTCGATGAGTTCACTCTCTGCCTAAATGCAAATTGTAGTTTGCCTTAGCTAGAACTACTACGAATAAGTGATTCTTGTCACCGTACCTACGGTGATCTCAAGTGGAACCGCACCAAGTGACTTGTTTGTTTTTCCCTTGTAATCAAGGAGAATTAAGTTATAAGGCTACAAGTCTGCCTCATTTTTGCCCAATTTCTTCATTAAAAATCTCGGCATTAGGTTTATTGTTGCCCCTTCATCGACTAGCACCTTGTTGACTCCTTTGTCTCCAACTCGAGCCCACACAAATAGTGGCTTTATTTGCTTCTTCATCTCTGGATCCAGCTTCTTAAAAACCATGTTCTGCTCTTCGACCTTGCCCTTAGTCATTATGTAGTAGCACAGAGGGTTGTCATCGTCTTCGTCTTCGACATAGTAGTCATCTTCACTTTCAACTACCTCTGTGGTCTGGTCAAACTCAGAAGGAAGGATAGACACTGCATTGCAAATAATGTCTAAACTTTCAGTGTCACTGCTGAAGTTATCAGTGACCAAACCTTCCTCTTCAGTAGTTGATAATTGGGGGGATACAACTTTAGGTGTGAATGGTTCGGCTTCAGGACTTAACTTAGGCTTGTACGCTAAGTCCATATAGGGTAACTTCCTGATTCGACTGGGTTGACTAGTCTCAAATACAGATTTCCCCTCGTTATCCATTTTTTGTAATGGATTCTTCTTTCCAGTATCTTCGGCTGCAGATTTCCCTTTTTGTGCAGCTGCCTTCTCTCAGGCGGCTTTCCTCTTTCTCTGTAGCCTCTTCCACTAGGTTTTGGTCATTGGGTTCATTCCAGAATAAGTTTTTGGAACATAGGATTGATTCCTTGAAGTGTAAGGATTCCCCTTCCTAACTGAGACATGTCCCACTTAGACCTTTGATTTGACAGTGGGCCCTGGATACACTAGGACCACCCATTGATTAGGTTGGACCCTTGTTGAAGGGACATAACTCTTCCTCTTATGCGTTGCAGCATGTTGTGGTCTCGACTCGAATGAGTTTTTTGAACCTAAACGTTGAGTTGCAGGGTGTCGATGCCCCAACCTCTGTATCGCTGGTCTGCGATTCGCTTTCCTGGCCGCCTCCACGACCTTCACAGCGTTTCGATCGAACACTATACTGCATCTAGGACATAGAGTCACCTCAGCGTCCTTTTCCTTTCATCTTTGAAGATACTCGAGTAAGGTTTCACCATCTTGTGGGTTAACCTCCTTCTGCAACTCCTTGTCAAGTTCTTCTACCGACATGATGTTGGAATCAGGGACATATTGTCGTAGGCTCCACGAAGTTAGTGTCCTGAATCTGTAATGGGTCAGAATCAATCTTCATGGTAGTCTTCTCCTTGGGCTCGAAGACTAGCCTTCCTTCTTAGATAGCTGTTTGGACCAAATTCCTGAATGCAGAGCAGTAATTAATCCAGTGGCCAAAAGCATTATGATATTTACAATATTTCCGACCTTTCCTTTGGAATCCAGAGGGGGAATCTTTTGATCAGGAGGAATGTCTATCTGGTCATCTTTTACCAAAACATCGTAGATAGCCTCACATTTTTTTATATCGAAACTATAAATTTTAATAGGATATTTTGAATTACGAGGCTCATCGTTGTTAGGTGATCTCCATTTGTTAGGTGTCAGCATTTTGCAAACATAAGGAGGGCCTTCCTTAAGTTCAGCCAACTGAACGTTGTGACGTTTGAAATCCTCATAGGGCTCGAAGGTCACAGGGTCATTTCGACTTATATCTCCCGTTTCGATATAAGCTACTTTGTCCTTCTTAGGAAATTTATTATTTTTCAATTTCTCTTGCCTAAGGAACTCAACTTTTCAAATCCTAGCGACTAACTGCGCCAAGTCTCTTATATGCTGAGTATCTATTTTCTTCCTAGTAGGTTAATCTAAACCGCGTGCAGCTAACTCGACTAGTTCGTGTTCGGGGACTTGCATGAAGCATTTCGACTTCATGTGCCAGAATCTGCCTAAATAGTCATCGACAGTCTCCGACGGTTCCCTTATTATACTCACTAGTTGTTTTAGACTTACTTTATACTCTCCTCTAAAGTATTGGTCATGAAAAGTGCATTCCATTTGATTCCAATTGAAAATCGAATTTGGTGGTAAAGTCGTGAACCACGTAAATGCGTTCTTCGTCAAAGAACTAGGAAAATACTTCATTTTCAAGTATTCTTCATTTGCCAAATCTCCGGCTTTGACCTGGTATCTGGCAATGTGTTCTATCGCAGATTCTTTGACGTCCCCTGAGAATTTAGTGAACTTAGGGACTTTCCATCCCCTTGGCAGTTCTTTCCATAGAACTATCTCGGGAAAAGCCGAAACGAAATGTGGTCTATTAGCGTAGCCCATGTTGAATTCGTGTTGATTCAACAATTCTTCTACTATGTTGGCAACGTTCTGTTGCCCCTCAAAATTGTTTTGTCGGACTCTTTCCAGAATTCGATCAGCGTTCTGGTTTCTGTTGACCAAAATTGGGGCTCCCTCATTTCGACCAAGATTATCTTGGTGAACAGTTTCATTCTGGGGAACGTATGGATTCATTTGAACATCAACCATTTGTGGTTGAATATTCAACACTTGAGGTTGAACAGGCGGAGGCATTTGTCGACCACCCTGAGCGACTTGTTTGACTGTTGGGTCGGGTGGACCGAAAATGTCCGTTATTCTCCCCAATTGAGTTTTCAATTGTTGATAGGCAGTCGCGGTGTCTCTAATCATAGGATTAAAGACCGTACCAATTTTTTGAGTCAATGTATTGACCAACTCATGGTTACTATCGTCCATCTATTGCCTAAGTAAACTTACCGTGTTGTTAGTCAGTGCAAATGGGATGCATCTAAATTTGAATATGGGTGTCCCATATTCCTCAATCCAACAGCCCCTGACCCAGACGCCATGAATTGATGCATTGGGGAACTCGTTGAAACAATATTGTCGGAATATATCGAGACATAAGTTCATATCCCTTGCATTAACGACAATGGCATCCCATATGGGTGACTAACTATATTCTGAGGGTTTCTATTGTTGTTCCAGAATCCGGGTTGAACAACGCCAACTACAGTCTGTGAAATTGTAGGACTCGTAGGACTTGGAATTGGCATTGGGGTCGATACTTGTGATAAGGTTGGTCCTACAGTGTATGAACTTGATGCCTGCATAGAATTCATTTTGACAGGCATCACTATTTGTGACTGAGTCAAATCTTGACCAGTCGAGACTGGCGGTTGGGTTTGACTTGTTTGAGTGTTTGTAACCGCCCTGTCTGAAATGGGGACGACCTCCAAACATGAATGATTTACTGACAGATTAACACTACTACTAGCATTAATCTGCATCTCTTCACTAACATTAGGACCCATATTAGATCCTGATGCTTGGTTTACTCTTGAACGGTTGGTCATTTTACCGCTCCGTAATCTCATACACTATTCGAATTTTCACTTAATTCAAAATTTAAATTCTTAATTAGCAAAATTCGTTTGAGGCACAGAGATGATTTCAAATGAAAACAACTCCTCGTGGTCCCACTGGGCGTGCCAATTTGTTTACGCTGGTTTTTGGTAACCAGGGTAAAACCACAAGAAAATCTGAATGTTTATGAAGAGGCTGGATTTTATCCTCTTTTCGGGTCCTGGGGAGTACAGAAATCTTTCGTGCGCGCGTGTGGAGTGTGTGAGAATGGAGAGGAACCCATTGAAAGTGGTTCAAGCGGAATGGGTGTGTGTGTTAGGAGTAGTCGAGGAAGGGTTTATAGGCAAAGAGAAGGGGTTATAGGCATGAAAAAAAGGGAAAACAAAGTGAATAGGAAAATAAAATTGCATTGAAATGTAAATTACAGGGGAATGTAAAGGTTTGGCCAATCAACCACCACTCAACCACTCACGTGTTTCTCGTTCCTGTTGCACTGCATCACTACCATCTGGACTTATGGCTTAAGGGGTGAGGTTTAATGCTACCGAGCGTGTCATGATGAGGGCGAAAGACCTTGAATTCTGTCTTCTCTTCTTGTATTTATAGGCAAAACTCCTAACTGTCCGCAACAGTCTTTTCTTCTAGTTTCTCCACGTGTCTTCTGTTTGTCTCCTTAGTCTCCACGTGCCTTTTAGGTTCAACCGTTCCCGCGCTCTCTGTCAAGAAAACCGCTTCATGCACATCAGGGCTTTAATAAAAAACAAGCAAGTTCTAACAATTATTCGTTTTAAGTTCTGGTCTCTTATTGATTTCGACTTCGACCCGTCATGCTGTCATTATTCTAGTCAAACCGCAGAATACTGCTTTGTCAACCTCATCCAGGCATTTCTCATTTTGGTTGAAACCACCTCATGACGTCTATTTCAACCGATCCGAGACTTGAAAGATTTCTGGGCTAATAGCACGGTAACGCAACGTTGACCTATATGGTTATGGTTAACGCTAAGATACTAGCTCCGTTCAAGTTATTGTGTGCCCCGATGCCCCCGATGCCAACACTAAATTGGATTTAGCGTTAGCTTACTTTTAGTGATCAATGAATAAAGTCTTACTACGTCCTAGAACCACTAGGGAGCAATAGAGCATCAAAATTATCACTAATAGGAACTCAATAATGGGTTCCTATCCCAAATAACAAATAAGAGAAAACTCCAAATAAAATATGCCATATTTTAGAACTCAATGACATAAACATGTTAACATTTCACAAAATACAAAGCACATTTACTATACTAACAATCGGTCTAAGAGATCAATTCTTCTTCTCTTATTCTTTCTGCACCGCACACTTCTTGCTTTAATTTTGTGGAAATTTTCTATTTCTATGTTCTTGCTTATATACATATACAATATTGAACTTGAAAATCTTTGTTCTTCAATGTCTTCAAACTTTCCTGTTTCTCATGCATGAGCATGATGAGTCTTTGATCTCTTGCCCTCTTTTTGCCAATCATGCTCTTCATGTTGAATACTTTGCTATAAATTTTTGAATTGTCTGGTGCATGTCAACAAGGAACATGGCCAAGTTATATTTAGCCATTTATCTTTGCTGCATATATTAATCAAGGAATGTATGGTTACCAAATCTATGTCGATCCACTGCAAGGCCTAAGAGAAATACAACAAAATAATCGTGGAGAAGAATTTAACGACCATTCTTCTTTCTTCAATTATGCTATGGATATACTTCCTCCGTCTCAAATTATAGGGTCATTTACAGACAATCACGCCTATTAAGAAAACATGTAACGAGCTAAAGGGTGTGTTTGATTGTGTTTTCGATTTTTTTGTTTTCAAAATTGTTTTCTAAAATAGTTTTTAAGAACTACTTTTTAGAACAATAAAAGAAAAAAACTTGTTTGGTAATATGATTTTAAAAACATTTTTGAAAATAAAAAAATAAAAAACCCTTACTTTCTAATTCCTTTTAATTACAGTAATGTCATTAATGAAATGAAAGAAAACAACATGTTTTCCGTGTCTTGGTTATTTTTGAAACAAAAGCTGAAAATAAAAAACAAAAACAACTTTTTTCTGCTTTGGTTTTTCTGTTTTAAAAACAAAAAAATAGGAAACTGTTTTTAAATTAATTTTAAGAAAACATCTTAACCAAACAAGTTTTTTTGTTTTTTAATTTTATAAAACTGAAAACTGTTTTTAAAAACAGAAATCAAATATGTTGGTTTTGTTACTTTTTATACAAATCTTCTAAATATGCCCCTACTTAAAAAAATCTGGAAATTGTTAATGTAAGTATTGGATATACCAAAAGTTGGTTGGGAATATGAAAGAAGTAATTAGTAGAGGTGGTAATTAAAGTTTTGGAATTTAAAATATAATGAATGCAAGGGGTAAAAAAGGAAAAGCTTATTTTTTTTTCCTGAAATCTATAAGGGGTCTTATAATTTGGGACACCGAGTTTGTCTCTAAAAGGTCTTATAATTTGGGACGGAAGGAGTATAAGTATGGGAAGCCCAAAGAACAGTTTTGTATGATTCAGGGTGCTCTCAAATGGGTCATATATTAGATCATCACACCTCAAAACCGCCACCTTTCACTAATATTATCAATGTGGAATATTGTTGATGTGGAAGAAACACTCATACATTGGATATAAATCATAAACTCAATTTATACTGAGTTACCAATTTAAGATTTATTCTGTCTCTACTACGTGACAGGGTTATCCGGATCATCTATTTTTTACAGGGGCAACGAGAGTACATGTTTTTATAAGGAAGCCACTGGTTAAGAAGTTCATAGATAAACTATTTTAAAGAATGTAACTTTAAACACTTATTGTTGTGATATGATTATTTAATTATGCATTTAAGATATTCTTTAGTTTACTAAAACTTTTGAATGTTGAAGTTTGACCATGACCTGTCAAGAAGCTTATTATCTATGTTTGAGTTTGATTCTATTATTACACTGCATAATTTGCGTAAGACAGTATCAAACACTCTTCATGTGTCCAAGTAACGGGGGTAACTTTTTTTTTTTTTCTGATAGTCAAGACAATTACGCACGTAATTCATCATCTAAATTATTTAAAAACTACACAATTTCATCATAACTTAGCTATCCCTTTAAGTTGTTACTATTTAATTATTCCACAAGTTATGCATATTTAACCAAATCTTAACCCGATAATAAAAAAACTAGAACTGGTAAATGCAATGAACAAATAAATTTCGCACAATTATTTAAATTTATAGCATATCAATATCCAGAACGCAGGCAGTTCAAAAAAAAAAAAAATCCAGAACGCAGGGGTCCCCATATAGTTCTAATTAATGTAGAATGTTAATCAATTTGCTCAGCAATCAAGAGCTGACACTCATCACCGCCGCTTTGATTTTTTCAATTGTGCACTTCATTGAATTGCACACTGAGGACATTATGCTAGGAGCCAATGGTTGTGGAGTTTCTTCAACCAACACTTGATATGCAACTGTACAAAGACACCCTCCAGATCCACCATCAGTTATGGGCCCGCCGCTCGACCCAAACCCATCAGGAAAAATGGCAAAGCCTGAGGATAGCATGGTACCATAATCTGAATTGGAGCCACTTAACACTAAATTCATGGTACTAAGTTCAACAGGAGCATAAACCATGTATGAGCCAGTAGAGTCAGTGCAGGTCTCTTGAACTATGATCTTACTGCTTTGGCTAGTATTTGCATTCTACAATGTCATTTACCAAATAGGGTTTTGGGGTTATTTATTATATTTTGAGATATATAATCTTGGATAAGCAAAATTCTAAATGAAACCACATACTTACATTGGCACATAGTAAAGAGACGAAACTTCCAGGATCACGACCACTTGCTATGTGTGCCAGCTCTTGAACATGAAAACCGCTGGTGAGAATATCCCACTGAAAATTCAAAATAAAGTGTCTAAGTTTATAAGGTGGGATGTGAGAGCCCAAAGTAAAAATGGGCCACGGAAGTAGACATCTAAAGAACATATAATCATACATAACATATAATCATACATAGGAATATTGTTGATTCATTCCATTTGGTAAGAATTAGTATGGAAACTCAATATTTCTAGTGAGTAGATCTGCATATATAGATTTCTCTTGTCACTAAAAAAATGAGGTGCACACTCATTTTTCCACAATCCACATATATAGATTTCTCTTGCTTCAACCATCATGTAAGAATTAGTTGAAAATTTTGTATTAACCTGGTTTCTTGAGTTCTCATTTCGAAGAAAATCAAAGAGCCTCTTGGAAGGAACTAAAAGCAAGAAAGAAGTTGCAGCACTGATAACAAGACCGATATGTGCGCCCGATGCATCAGTATGGTTTCTGGTCATGACCTTCACATCATCATTACCAGCTGGTGTTGTCTGGACTGTCCAAACATGTGCTGGTGGGGAAGCACCAACATAGTTGCAATAGCTTTGCATAATTTTCTCTGCCAACTTCATCAAGTTTTTTCTTCCCTCAGGAGTTATCCTTGTATCATATGCTTAAACAGATTGAAATTCATAATTAAATGTAGGACTTTATTAAACTTAAATCTAATAAGATCTTAATAATGAATGGAACAAAAAAAATGAGAAGTATACATACCACTAATGTCCCATGGTGGTATATTAATGGTCATTGTGCAAGCAAGACGTTCGCATTGTCTTTCTAAAGTTCCTATCCACTGCCTAGCTCCAAAGGCAAAGCCAGAATTAACTAGATGTTTGAAGAGATCATGAACTTCTTTGTCTTCAACTTCTACATGTTCAATCCATGTAACCTAAAGAAAACAATTAATTGGTTTCAATACTTGAAGATGATATATTATCAACAATGTGGCGAATAATTGAAGAAATTGTTTCATTTGAAATAACACCTTTGAGGAACCATTTGGCAGTTCATGAATCATACAACCAGAGGGTCGCCTTTTGCATCTTTTGGAAGCACCAGGTCGCAAATAGTCCAAGGAAATATCAACCACAGCCCACGCTCCATCAGGGTGATGCTTACAATACCTTAAGAAATAGTTGTCACGAGTATTAACAAGATGTGACAACACCTGGAACTCAGCTGACATCTGGAAAAAAAAAATTAATCACATGAAACGCAAATTCTGAATTTAGAATAAATCCTGGGGAGAAGCTACAAGCTTCTGAGTTTCAAAGCTTATTCTGAAGAAAGATAAACAAATACAAATATGATATAAATAAACTCTCATGAGAGGTGAAGAAATGAGAATGGGGAAAAAGCTTTTCATACCGCTTGCAAGGCTCCATCATAGTTTCCTTCCCCTCCGGTTGATAAGATTTCAGTTATCGTTGCTCTTGAAACAATACGATGAAACACAGTTGACCATTGATTCTGAAAAATTATCGTTAATGCAAAGGTATATATAAAGGTAATTAATATAATTGCGAAAATCAACTGTTTGTAACATTCAATTACTCACCACATTCATAAGCATCTCAATGAGATTATTAGGATTCATGATAACAATCATGGACTCCCTTGAAGCTTCATATCTAAAACCCATAGGTCTGGTACCTATTGCTATAGGGAAAGCCTTAACATATTCTTGTTGATTTAGAATCTCACTATGCATTCCAGGGATCCATAAAGGTGCTCCATCATGAGCCATCTTTGTAAATTCTGCCATTGCTCCAGCTGCAAGCTCCACAATTAAGACTTTCTCAGATTTAGTAAAAGGAGTCGTCATAATTGACCTTTGAGGGCAATTGCCACCATGCACTTGAACTTCCATGATGGGTTGTGGAACATAATTAACCACATCAAGTGAGCGCAAAAGCGTTGGAGTATGAGGTGGTGGTGGAAGGTTAGAGAAGGAAATCCCTCCAGGTTTTTGAGCATTTTTTGCTGCAATCTTTTCAATCTGAAAGTAAAACAGAGAAACAAAAAAATACATTAGTTTAGCTCAAGCAAGAACAAAATGAGAGATAATAAATTTGGAGAAGAAAATTTTTGTGCCTCTTCTTGTAATCGAGCATTCTCAAGCTTCAACTGCTGCTTTTCAAATGACATTTCACCATCAGAAGGTTGGCCTCCACAGGCATGACACTTAGCATTATTCAGAGCCTCCTTGTACTTCAGGTTCTCAACATGAAGCTTCTCATTCTCAGCAATCAAAAAACTATTCTCGTCACGTTCCATAAAAACCTACATGTTCACACAACCAAAGAATAATTGCATAATAAGTGCAACTTAATAGTATTTCATTTTCGAAAAAAATAAGAATACAATCTGGTTGGATATTTACACTCCAATTGGGACAAAAGATAAGAGATGAACAAGGTTTGTTTAAGACAAGTTGTATATAATTAGGGTCTAAATATAAACATGGTTTGTTTTAAAGATAAGTCGAACAAATTTTAGGAAAAAAATTATTTGCACAAAAAATCTCATTAGACTTATGAGACAAATGAGGGGTGTGATAAATTTTATGATAAAACAAAGAAAGAGATAAGGAAAAAAGTGACTGAAAATGAAATACAAGAAAAATGGGGCGTCATTGTATCAAAATTTCACAATTTAATCTTTTCATTTTTAATATTATTGATAAAAATTATGATAAAGTAATTTACTCTAATACAATAATATTTTGAGTGAGGAAAATAATTGATTTACCCCTAAAATATACCTTCCACCTCGAGATAGATGGAAATAGAGGAAATAGATGAGTGAAAAGAAAAGAAGAGAGGTAAGAAAAAAATTTAAGAGAAATTGAACGAAAGAGAGAAAGGGAGTATGAGTAGTGCAGAGAGACGACAACCGACATTGACATTGACAAGTACATTAGAATTTAATACAACTATTGTAGAATGTTAGAGATTCTATCATTTACCTTCATCTGGGTGCGCTTATTTTGGAACCAAAACTTGACTTGGCTAAAACTCATCCCGAGCATATTTCCAAGCTCTCCTATTTTCTTGTGATCAGGGTAAGGGCACTCCTTGAAGAAGCTGACAAGAGAAGAGTTCAAGAAAAAATGCAAAGTAAGCAAAGATAATCAACAAAATATCTCTGTCTTTATTATAAAAAGAGATACATTGAAGCCCTACCTTTCTATCTCCTTAACCTGGTGTTGTGTGAGGCGATTATAACGCTTACTTCTGGGTTGTTGGTTAGGATCTTGGACTTGGGCATCGTCACCAGAAACAATAGGAGCATCCTCCATGTTCTGCATAGCTCCAGCTTCAGGTTGTTGATCACCGTCTATGTTCATTCCATTTTCACCATGTGATGAGGTTGGTGGTGTCTGCTGGAATGATGACGCGTCATGCTCGACTTGTTGAGTTGCAGAGTTCAACATTATTGCCATGATGTCTCTGTGCTTTCACAAAACAGCCTATTCTCCAATCTGACAAAAGATTTGGTCAAAAAAACCGTCAACTTAAATGAAAACAATTACACATATAGAAGGGTACATTGTTTGAAAATTTATTTTATTTTTATATAGAAAAATACCATGCTTGTTAGGTTTACAGGTGGTATCATCAGAAACTGCAAAATAAAGCTTCCAAACTTACATTGCTTTAAATTGTGACAAGATACTTGAAGACATAAAATTAAACAAGTTAAGAAGGAACCATTTAGAATCATTTATTTTCCAAAAGTGAAGTAAAAAAAAAACTTCCATAATTATTTATTTAATTCATGATGTATAGAAACCATTGATTGGAGGAGACTGCTACACCATTTATAACACAGGTATAAGAAAAAAGTTTGATATATATAGTGTTGTAGAACAATAAAGGAAGATTTTTTTCTCCCCATGCCTTATTAATTATTTGAAAAAGGTTTGTTCGCATCTCACTTTCATTCACACGGGCAAGGAAGATAAGAATGAAAGAGATAGAAGTGAGAGACATGATGAGTGAAGTGATCGGAAAAGAAGATAGAGATGGGGAGAAAACATGGGTAGAAACTAACTAAATAGAAATTAAGTGTGAATGTACCGGAAAACCGAAAATCTTATATTTACAATTCAAAAATGTTAGTTTTTGAGTCCATTCAAATTCATGTTCTTGCCTTTCGAGCTTCAATATTGTATCTATGTAAATGTTTATTCTGAGAAAAAACATGAAGACATTGAAGAAAGGAAGAGCTCACAGGAATTTCTTCTTTGGCCGCCGACACCACTTCAGAAACCTTGAACTAATCAGAGCAGCAGTACTGTGAAATTCTTGTTGTTGTGATATTCTCCAGTCACTCACCCCTATTTATAACTCCAAGGGTACAGAGTGTGGGGTTCAATATATTAATGAATCCATGAAATTCTGTGTATCACAATGAATATAATTAATACATGGGGTTCTTACAGGGTAAGCCATAAAAGAGCTTACTTATTACTTTATTTTTCTTAATGCTTTTGTGTTTTCATTGACAAAATGCACATGATGATTCAGCAAGACAAAAACAAATTTGTATAGGGATCAAAAACATTGATAATGGGCTAACAAAAAAGGAAAAAAAATATTGTAACGTTTAGTGTGATACTGAGTGAGCGAGTTCAAGGCTGGATATTTAAACATGCCCCTGTCTTTGTTCCAATGAATTCATGTAACTGAAGAGTGGATTAAATGTATGGAATAAGTCAAAAGAAGAAGTATCAGTTACCCTAGCGGAGGCTCCAAAGTGTGCGTTTTAAATATTAATGTATCCCTGTAATTTTGTGTGCCACAATGAAAATAGTTAATACATGAGGTTAGGAATGTCAAAATTACCCATGATCGCAGATATCCGCGGATAAAAACCTATGATGGGTAAAATTACTGCCCACATAGATACCCATAGATTTTTTTAATGGATATGTTCTCTACCCATTTATTAATGTGGCGGGTACGGATATCAGTATATCCGTACCCATGGATACCCAATATCTTATATGCCCCTAAATATTTAATAAATTTTTCAAATCTCATTTGTTTTTGTTTCCCAAGTTATCCCATAGCTGATAGTCATGAGACTAATCTCAAATGCTTCTTCATACGCACTGCTCAGGGATCGAACTCTGGACTAGATGGTTAAGGAGTCCAACTATCTACCACTTGAGCTACACCTTGTTGGTCATGTTCTTATTCTTTGATATGTATATATACGTAAATAATTAGTAATTAAATAAACATGTATATAAGTTAAATAATGAGAAATTTTAGCATATTTGTATTTGAACTTAATATTATAGCATTTTTATTATTTAAAATTATTTATCTTGAATTTACCTCTAATTAAGTTTTTGTTATTTATTAAAAATTCGTGAGTATATATCCACGGGTACGCCTGGATGCACATGGATATTCTAGAAACCGTTAAAAATTCCACTTAATGGATATCCATGTGGGTATGGAGCGGGTGTGGGTGTGGGATTTTACCCAAGGAAGTGGCAGATATACGCTATCTATGTCCACCCACACCTATTGACATCTATACATGAGGTTCTTACATACTAAGCCATAAATGAGAGAACTTCTAAATTTTTCTTGTTCTTAATGATTTTACGTGTTCTTGGATAGATGATTCAGAATAAGAGAAAATCATATTGGCGTAGTGATGGGAAACATTGATAATGTGCTAAATAAAAAATGAAAAATAAAGATTGTAAAGTTCACTGATACATTGAGTGAGTTCAAGGTTGGATAGCCGAACATTACCTTGTCTTTGTTTCAGGGATTGTGTGTCATTTAAGGTTCTCTTTAGGAAAGAAGAGGACGAGTTATGTTTTGTCATGACGAATAGTGTGGGGACCTCCTAACTACTCCGCCTGATCCCAACTCTTTGATTGTAAAAACACTCACTCATACACTACTCTCACTTTTCACTACTTATTAAAAAAATTGTCTTTCCTTTGTTCTCATTACTCGCACTCATCTTTCACCCTTATTTTACAAACACATACTCTACCACATTATCAAACACATCATTAAATCACTTCCTTTTCACTTAACTTATACCACCACACATCTCACTCCAACGCTCACGGAATCGTGGCAGTTACTTCTACGCACTCACTGACCATAAACACACATCAAATAACCATAAGCATCACACACACCTATATGTACACAAGGTCATAAAAAAGGAGCAAGGCTACTGCCAAGCTTATGACCCACGTCAGTCAAGAGTATTGCTGTATTCACAGTCATGCAGTCATCATAGTAGAGATACAGTCATCCAATCAAAAGTAAGTACTAGAAACATAAACAAAAAGATATGCCAACCCCATCACCAGTCATACAGTGCTACCACCACCTTCTCCTCCATCATGCATACACATGTCACTGTCATCCATGCTACGAGTTTTTTCCCTCGTTACTAGAACCCTCGTAGAATCGGAAGTCTCACCTTTGCTAAACTTAGCCCTGTAAATATGAGCATCTCCACCGGTCCTCATTGGGGTTGGTACCTTCTTTCTAGCTGTAGTGATAATCCAAGGACCATTTTTGACAGGTACTAGTGCAATTGATGGAGCTCATGAGCTGGAGTAGGAGCGAGCACATCAGTAGGAGGAGCAGAAGGTACTGGTGGTGCTTCATCTAAAACTAGTAGTGGATTCAACATGCGAAGAGGAAAATAAAAGGAAAAAGATTTAGGAAGAGCAATGAGTTATCGGGGGCCATAGAGCTAGGCTGACTCTACCAGAAAACACATATCCCTACATATCTACATAACCCTGCGTCCGGGTCTATCTCCTAATCTGAGTTCACAATGAAGTCAGGTAGAATGATCTCAATGGGAGGCGGAGCCATAACCGGCAGTCTTGTCATAGTCTAAAATAAAGTGCAAGGGTGAGATACAAAACATCTCAAACAAAACAACCATATAAAGAAATCAGGGCAGAAATCAAGTAAAGCCAATTATACACCAGCACCATATATTAATTGAGAAGCACATCAACATATATCTCAACCTCTGCATAATATTAACGGCAAAATGTTCATAGAGCAAAACAAATCATAAATATGCATAATGAAATGCATGCCACCACTTCAATATCCTTACTCTCCCCTCTCGGAAGTAGTAAGTCTGACACCCCATTCTCAATTATATGGATGTTGGGCCCATTGGCTAAAATCATCCAAACTCACTTCGGAACATTGCTCAGGAACATAGGTACAAACTCTGGACCACTCTCTTTACCGAGCAATGATTACCGTATTGGCTTTCATTCGGGACGACGCGGCCTCTCATGGCCTTCTCATTCCACTAGTCGGAACATAGGGGATCCTAAAACAACGGCCTAGTGTTGAGTCGTACCATTGAATCATCCAGGTCACCTCATCCCTAAAGTTCTGCCTTAGGTATCTTGGGCATCCACACTAGGTTCCCTGTGGAATTTTTCGCCTGATCCTACTCCTTATTCCATCAACTCAATGCATATGATGCATGTCACATAGATAACAATCCATCAAACATCTCCCCTTATATCCTCTACTAAGCTAAACCATATAGGGTCAACACTTTACTCAATCCAAGGGTTAGACCTACTCAGGTCAACCATACTCGTGGTAGGCATCTTATATAAGTCAGCGTCCACTCGACGGGAGTAACTCTCACTCAGAGGTGAACCTTGAGCCTTGTCCTTGGAATCATCTACTAATTAAGTGATTGACGATTAGTCATACAAGAGAAATCATGCAAAAGACTTTTATGTATTTAATTCTAGCCTTTAACTATTATTAACCCTAAGTTCAATTAATCCTACATGAAAAACCCTTTTTGCATAAATGCCTTAAAATCCAGTCAATCACTAATCAGCTATTCTTCGACTCAAGTCACCTGATGCCATTAATAGCTCTTGGACCAAGTTTGTAATTCCATTACTTCTCATCTGAACCCAAGATTATTCCTAGCCATGATGAAGAGAAGTAATGGGATTACAACCTATAATCTTATTCCTAGTCTGTTATATATCTTATCTAATTTAATTCAACATTATTCTATGTATCCTTTCCAATTCATTGACTCATTATGGTTTCCCATTGTCTTACTAATTATTAAATAATGTAGCTATCTATAATCACTTTTTTTAGATTAAGCATTTTTTCAAAATCACTTTTTCTTGTAACTTAACATCATCAACGTCTCAAAATCCATAATTTCTTCAAATTCCTTCTATCCTGGCCATGACTTCCATCACCTCATCATCATTAACCTTAATTAAACTCAAACTCTTAATTTTCTAGGTTCCAATTTCACTTAAATCATTTTCAACAAGCTAAATTACCACAGTCATGTATTAAAGTCCATTAACCAACAATTTCAGCACTTGGAACTCAAGTCCAAAGACATGCAGAGCTACTAGGGCTTGAGTTCTTCTTCCTCATGAAGAAGCTTGAACCCGAGCAGTGATGAACTAAGTACATCCTCCTCCAAGCTTGTTTCTTCAAATCCAGCGCTTAAGTTACACATGCAAGAATATGTTCATGATCAACGGGCTCTAAGAAGTAGAATACATAGTTTAGAAGCTTTGTTTCATCGAAATTTTGGCATACAAAGGGTGGTCTTGACCAAAACCCTAAATCCATATTTTAAATATGAAAATCTTCGAATTTATTTCAATTAATTTGATATTCACACTCAAGAAATGATAAAGATTAAGAATATGCAAAGAAAAATGAATTCTGGAAAATTTATCGATGAACCTCGTCGGAGAAGATGGTGGTTAACAGTGGAGACACAACGAAGATCGGAATGGACACTTGCCTTTTTATCCTTCCTTTCAGAAACACAGTGGTGGTGATAGTTCGTCCAAAGAAGGCATCATTGAAAAGAAAATCACAGTTACAGGTCGAGGTGGTTGTCAAATCCTTTTCGGATTCTATGTTCTTCTTTGGAACTTCAATTCTTCACTTTTTTCTTCATTTTTCTTGCCCAGATCACGCTTGCACACCTCCAAAAGATCAATGAACAAGTTTCACATTGTTTGGATGAGAAACTACCCTTTCACCGCCCTCAAGGTAGATTGCATGGGAAAAATTACCATCTCATCACCTTAGGTATGATCACATGGGACAAATTACCATCTCATCAACCCTCCAGAACCTCCAAGATGCATATGCCATGTCAACAACAACAATTTCCAAAACTTGAACTAACAATTCAATTTCAATTCCAAAGAGTCATGTTACAAGCATATATCATCATTAGTATCTCAAATCCTCAATTCACAACATGTTATAAATCATGTGAAAATAATTAATTCATGTCATACCAGAATATTTCAATCCCAAACACATCACAATAAGATTTCAGAAAAAATCTCAAAGGGAATTGCACAACAAATCACAACTGACTCGATACTAGCACTGAGTTGCCCTTACCTTCGAATAGGTTGCATAAACGTGTTCTCTCACCTGAGCAAGATAAAATAATGAACAACCATCAACAATCATTGAAAAAAGGTGGAAAACAACCCCTAAAATGATTTTTAAACAATTAAAACAAAAACAGCAATCTGGCTGACAAGGGCCCAGCGCCCATGCGTTGGGATGCTAGCACCCTAGCTCGGGCTCCTTGTCTGGCCACACGACCAGTGGCAGAATCCCAGTGCCATGGCGCTGGGAGGCCAACGCCCAGGCGCTGGCTCGCTGCCAAGAGCCCAGAAAACAACAGTTTTTCACACAGAATTAATTTTAAAACCCAATTTTTCGAAACTAAAGTTTTTCCATGGCCAAAATACATAGAGGAATCAATTGAAAAGATAAAATTTCTCAAAAACACAAGAGGTTATTTAAGCAAAATGTAGCTTGAATAAGAAGGTACAAGAGTTTGAGAAAATGTTTAATTCTTGGAACAACGTCTCAACAACAATACAAATTTGCAACGCTATGAGAGACTAGAGGAACCAACCTGAGTTTAGACCGACCAAAGGAAAGGAATACGCTCGTCCACCTCGAACTCGAACAACGATCGTCCAACAATTATAGCAACGACTGAAACCTTCGATGACGAAACCCTTGGAACGAAACGAGAAACCAAAGAACAGAAAGAATCATATCAGAATCATGCTCCAACGATCACCACTCGAGATAAATTTTAGATAAAGGATTATTCACCGTTAATTCTCGGAAATAAAAGAGAAGAATACTCGAGCAAATAGAAACAAGAGGAAAAGGAATTTCGATTCTCCAAGGAATGAAGAAGGTCTCAACCACAATAGCAACAAGAAGGAAGGAAAGTTTGGTTCTCAAAAGAAAGGAAGGAGGATTCGGCAGTAGTAGCAGATTTAGGGAAATTTTCAGCACTTGAGAGAGAGTTAGGGTTTAGTGTTTGGATGAAGAACAACAATGGGCATCCACCACATATAGAGTGGTTCGAACCCTAGAGGAAAGAGGGGGATTTGGTTTCAAATTTCCTCATCAAATCAGAACATAATCTCTATCAAATTTTTCCCTGACAACCCTAAGTAATAACGGTTTAAAATAGAATCGAATCTTCCTCCTTTAACGGAAAAAACTGAATATTAACTAATTAATAGATATAATTTCAAAAAAAAATTTATTTAGAATATATATCTCCCAAAATCAGAAATATTAATCCCTTTTTAATCTCCTTATTTTCTAACAGAATCAAGTAACAGATAACAAAAAATAGAAGATAAAATCTGCTCTAATTAAAATTAAATCACCACATCTAAGAAATCAAATCTTCAACATCTATCATTCAAAAACTCAGAGATATTCTCATATCTCTACACTCAATTTCGAAATCATAACAAAAAAAGTCAAACAAAAACCCTAAAAGGTTAGCAGGAACCAAACTCAAAACTATAAAATAGTCCAGGGACCATTTCATAAATATGAAATAGTTCAGGGACCAAAACATAAATATCAAAAATCGAGGGTCCAAAATGTAAATTCACAAAAAAATGACGGTCTTACAGCTTCCTTGATGCCATCGTAGAAGAAAAACAAGAAAAAGCAACAGTCTGGTGAAGTGAAACCCTATTCCACAAGAATGGGAGAAATACGTAGAGAAAGGCTTGTCCACGTCAACAAAAACGTGGTCAAAACAGAAAACCAGCAGGGAGGAAAACTGCACTGAATGCAAGGTTGGGATCCCTTTGCTATTGCTGTTAGAAAATCAGTGTGCGCACACAGCCGCCGCTGTACGAAACCCTAGGGGAGTTGCTAGGGCAATTCTATTTGTGTGTTGATAATTATTAAAATGTTATTTCCGCAACTATCTTTTTTTACATTTCAACACTAAGGTATGTTTAGTAGGGAGAAGAAAAGTGAGAGAAAATAAAATGAAAAGAAAGAAAAAGATAAGAAAGAAAGAGAGTAGAAAATGAGATGATTTTTAGGTTATTTGGTTGAAGAGAAAGTGAAAAGAAAAGTAAGAAAAGAGAAAATATATATTGATAAAATGACAAATATTCTAGATAAAAGTTCTAATAGGTAACTTTTATAGTAAAAAAAAATATAAGTGGCTGATTGTTTGTTGGTAAATGTATAAAAGTTATTGTTGTTGATCACTTTTCTTCACGGTTGAGAGAAGAAAAGAAAGTTAGTGGGGCCCACATATTTTATTCTTTCTTTGTTACGCATTATTTAGTTTAAGAGAGAAAGAGAAAATAGAAAAGATGAGTAGAGAGAACAAAGTGAGAAATAGAGAATATTTTATATGTGGATTGGTAGGGTAGAAATAGAAAAAAAAAGAAAAGAAAGAATGAGGTGTAAAGTTACTTTTTTTTATAAAAAAAAAAAAATTACCGTAACATATGTATATAATAAAAAACAGTGATGGTGATAATTTGAGGGCAAAACAGGAAGAAAAAAAAAAGTAGAAGTAGCTTTACCAAATTCTCTTCAAATTGAAGAGAAGAGAGTGCAAAAAGACACCCAATAATATAAAACATGGTTGGAATATGTATCTCTCCTCTTGCATTTCTCTGTCATCTAAATCCCCCCAATCTGATGATAAATATTTATTAATACCGAAATATCTTAAAAATGCAGGCTGTGGGGTTCGAACCCACGCGCACTTATGTGCAGAAGATCTTAAGTCTTCCCCCTTAACCACTCGGGCAAACCTGCTTTTTTGTTTATTGAGTTAAGCTCATAATATATAATAATACTGTAATTGTAATCCCTCAACAAAAGATATAAACTTTCATTTTAAAATATAAAAATCACTTTAGGAAAGAATTTGATTTGACTATATTTATATTCAGAAAACGATCTAAAACTTTAATAGAATAATTTTCAATAAAGTTTTTCTCTAAGACAAAAGTAAAATCGAAATTATACTCCATTCTACATCCATAAATACAATTAAAACGTATTGACAATATATAACCATGATTAAAAAATATTTTTTTAGACTTAATTACACTTCTAATCCCTAATATTTTAGAAATGCGTGATTTTGGTCTATATAATTTTGATTGCTCAATTTAAGTTTATACTTTCAAAATTGAACAATTTTTGTCCAAACGTTGATTTGTCATCTAATAACTAATAAAAAAAAGTTGATGTTGATCATAATTTTTTACGCGAATAAAAAGTTAAGATGATTTATGTCACTTTACATGTAACGCCCCGATTTTTAAGGTATTACTGTAGTCAATAGACAGTAAATAAACATGCTAATCTTCTTTCACGGTTATGAAAATGCGAGTATATTTTTTTTTAAATCACGTAAAGGCGAAATGCAATACATATACCCATATACCTAAGTATGACTTATTACAACACAATACTTTTATGTATACATATCCGTCATAGGAGGACTAATGCTCAAGAACCTATCAGTGTCGTGAAAGAGTCCCCCTTGTCCTTGTGCCCTTCGTTGTCACCGGGTGTCCTTCAGCTAGCAACTACTCAACTGGCGACGGGTCGCCCAAACACAAATAACAAACAAGGTGCAAGGGTCAACTTCATAATAATAAACTCCCCATGTGAGCACTTGGGTGAGGCAGCAATCGTCAGCAAATATCAGCATGTCAAGTAATGTCCATTGTAGTGCAGTTATCTATATATATATATATATATATATATATATATATATATATATATATATACACACTAAGCAATTTCAACTACAGTTATGCAGAGTAATTCACAATCAAGTATCGATTATAGTGCAAGTATAATTGCATCCAAAACACACTCAATAACCAACTCAAGACACGCATAGCAATCATGTTACAAACAGTCTAGATGTCATGATGCTGCTATTGTGTAATATGATCCGAATATCCAATTTGCTGCTTTGAGCTGGCACATAGCAGATTGAGGATAAGCTTGTTATACCAATCGTATTGTCTTCACATAGTCTGCACCAAGCCTACACACAGTCTGCACCAAGCCTGCTGGATGGATAGTCCTGCTATTCCAATCAGCTAAAAGAATGACGACTACGTCATCTTGGGGAACATTCATGAAAGCATGAATCTACATGTTGTGAACAAACAACACCACGATATAACGGAGGCGTCTTGACGCGAGCCCGGGTTCCCCGTTCCAATTTCCCCACCTAGCGGAAGCTTTGTTTTACGAATTTGAGCTCCCTTTCAAATGTGGGGTCATCCTTATCGGAGTGTCCGTCTTACATCGAGGAATGTTGGTCACGTGGCCCTCTTGGTTCAGTGATCTCACATTGGTAGATATGGATGCATAAATCGCCCGCTACTACCAACGAACACATTCCCTAATAAGCTACCCAATTTTCTTGAGAAAACATCTCTTGAAATTCTTTTCATAAAGGTCTTTTCAGAAAACATGTCTTATGATTCCTTGTAAGGAAGATCTTATAGTTCTTTATCGTCCTTAAGTTTATAAAAGGGTCTGGTATCTCCATTTAGTACATTATGAATTTTCCTTCAGGAAAAATTAGGACTGGTTCAGTTTGGAAGCTCACGGTCTTAACCACGGGTTTTCTTGAAAGCATGTTTCCAAAACATTCATTAAGTTTCTAAAAAGAATGTCTTTTTTCTTATTATTTTCGAAACTATTAAGCCTTTACCTTTTCCAAAACAAGATCCTTATGCTTTATTTTGAAAGAAATCGTATTCCCACGGTAGCTTACTCTATTTTCCCCCGGCTAGCGCACACGATAACAATCGATGATAAGGCATAGCAACATTGCAACAAGCAAAGACAAGGAAAAACAGTAATTCAATCAACATGTTATCAAACATAACACATCATACATTTCAGGTATGACTTGCTCTTTTCATATGAGCTAGATAGCATGCTTCCTTACGGTAAGTCAATAATAATAACTAAATCAAACCTCGGGATCGTCATTTTACGAATCTCGATTTGCATTCAAAGGCGCATCCGTCCTTGGATGTGGCCCCGCATGGTTTCATGACAGCCAATGGATTATGTCAAACCATATGAATGATATCAAAATAGAGATAGTCAAGTCGTCTGTTTCGCTTGCTAGATTTTTGAGTGGAAGTCTCGCTAGCGAGAAATGCCATTTTCGGGCTCCGGAAGGAAACCATATCAATATTACAATCGTTCTTCATGAAATTCTTCACTGATCGTCATGGAGATAGTGAGAACGTCTTATTCTCTCTCGAATTCTAAATCGAGTTAAGATCAGTCCTACAACGAACTTTCGTTTGGAAAAAATCGCTACGATGATCCGAATAGCTCTTGACTTTAACTCTTGCTTGCAAGCATCCATAAGTATGCATTGACTGATTAAATAATTATTTAATTTATCTAAGGTCTTACATTACACATTTAAAGTTGTGATATGTGTCCAACTTTCTTAGTTTTTAGTGTCAAATCAATATTTGGACCAAAATTGTTCAATTTTGAATGTACGGGACTTGATTCGAGCAACTAAAACTGTAGGGACTAAAATCACGTATCTTAAAAACTATTTCTTACCAAAATGTGTGAACCACTTATTAGACTATGACTTGGCTGGACTACTCAACAAATTTATTTGCTTATATTACTTTTGGGCAATTGGATTTATTGTAAACTAGTATTTTAACTCGTGCAATACATCAAGAAAATAATTTTTATAATAATTAAAATATAACTTTGTAATAATTATTTTAAAAATAATTTATATTACATATTTGAAATAAAGGGGTTAAAAATGTTCTTAGTCCTCAATTTATACACTTGAATCATAAAATATCCTTAAGAAAAAAAACCTATTTTTTCATCCCTAAAAAAATTTCTTTGATTGTAAATAGTTTTTATGACGTCATAATGCTTATTTGACAATACTATTTATCTAATTTGGGTCCGTTTGGTGGACAGGATAAACAGAGACAGGATATGATAGTAATCATATCCTATTGTTATCTGTTGTTTGTTGCGCCAGCAGGATGGGATAACACTATCCTGCCCCTTATCCTATCATGTCCATCATGTGTAAAAGTTATCCTGAGGGGGGAGCTAGGATAGAAATTATCCTGATAGGATAGGATATCAGTTTTTTGTTTGTTTATTACCATGACCCAAAATTAATTTCAATATTTACATTTTATATAATTTATAATAATATTAATTAATAAATATAAATTTTTGATTTTAATAAAATATTAATTTTATTACTTATCAATTACTAATTGTTATTGTTAAGTTAAATTATTTAATTACTGATAAATTTAATTAAAAAATAAAATTATTTATAAATGGTGAAAATATTGGATTTACTTATATAAAATAATTAAATTTTCATTATCACTTACTACTACTTAGTTAACATTATTTTTCGTTATTTATATTATAATAAAATACACAAAATAATTCTTCACTCACAATAAAATAGGCTACTCATATATATATATATATATATATATATATTAATTTTTTAATAGTAAATATAGACTAATTTTATATTATCATATGACATTATTTAAAATTATTTCTCTACTTATATAATTATAATTAATAATTTAAATATAAAATATTTTTGAAAGAATAATATCTTTTAATAATTTTTATCATTAATCACTTACCCCTACTAAGTTAAAACCCATTGGTTACATATATAATAATTTTAATTAAAATAGACTCCCTTCGAAAAAATTAAAATAGCCGAATTAATAAAAATTAATTTTATTTTAGTTAATATTAAAAAATAAGCTATTTATAAAAATGAAAAAAAAAATTTAATAGAATAATTAATTTTAAAAAAATATATATTTAGAAAATTAAATTTTAAAAAATATTATGTATTTTTTATTTCAAGGAAAATTTGATACATTTTTCATTATTTGTATCATATCCTATCAATATCATGTCCACCCCAAACGCAGGATAGGATAAGAGTCTATCCTGCTCTTATCATATCCTGTGCTTATTCAATCATTTATCCTATCCTGTTCTTATCCTATCCTGACCACCAAACGGGCACAAATGCATGATGTTTACTATATGTTTCCCATGACTTTGTGCCTAAATGTAAAAAAAACATGCAAAACGAAGCGAAAAGAAAAGTGTTAAGTGCTGAAGAAGGAGCACGGCTGTGGAGCTTACAAAGCACGACCGTGCTTAAATTAAATTAGAGAAGCACAATTGCATTAAAGGCCGGCATGGGCAGCACGCTCGTGCTGGTTGATTTTTTGAAGCACAACCGTGCCTCTTAGGGAGCATGACCGTGCATATTGATGCAACCATGTTCTTTAAAGCCCTTAACCACTTGCTATTTAAGGGGAAACAAGCCAAACCAAGAAGGGATTGGTGACTGGTGAACTCGCAAGAGTTCGGAGTTTCATGAAGTTAGAGGGTAGAGACATAGTCCAATGTTAGGATTCAGAGTGGAAAATTGTTGAAGTTCTTCTACAAATTCATTTTGGGATCAGTCTTTCTTCTCCTTATTGTGTATGATGTTAGATACTTGGGTTATTTGTTTGTATTGTTTATCATGAGTAGCTAAACATCTTGTAATGCCCCAATTTTCAGGAACTACTAAAGTTCCCTTTACCGTAAAAATAAAAATGCTCATGATCCTTCAAAGTTATAAAAATGCAGGTATATTTTTATTCAAAACATGATGTGACTCATGAATTACATATACCCCGTAAATAATATTCTACTACATTAATACCATATACAAATCATACATAAATAGACAGTGCTCAAGCACACCTAGCGCCATAGATGAATCCTCCATCTTCACTCGCATCTTGTTAAAAGGGTTTTCACTTCTTTTATTAAAAACCAATACTTAAGCTGCGCTCAAACCTCTTTTAAGATTCAATTGCAGTATAGTAAGGGTGTTATCGATCCACAGAGAGCAAATGTGTTTGAATGCCTTTCTTTAATTAAGAAGTTAAGCAAGAAAGAAATAAGAGTTGTTTGTTTGGAGAGACTTGTATTTAAGAGCATGAAAATAAGAAAGCAAACGATTGAGAGAATAACAGATTGGGAAAACAGTTGGATTATGGTTTCATATTTCACTATCAAGGATTTATTTATTCTTGATTACAATCACTTAAAATCTTTAATTTATTCCCGCCAGTTCTTAACTAACTCACCTATTCCTAGTATGAGAAGTTGATTCAATTACTTTCCTAATTACCGCTTCCACAGGAAATTAATCAAAACAATTGTAAATATATAGGCGTTAAGGAACTAGGTGATCTAACGCTATTCCTAGCAAATTAGCTTCTCCTAGATTAAACAATTTATGTCAGATTAATAGAGTAGCTTCCACATACAAAATTAACCCAAAATCAGATGAAAGGTGATCAAGCAATCATAAGCAATAAGAACAAAATTGTTTAATTGAAATTAAAAATAGAAAGTAACAAAGAACCAAATAGAATCCTATCAAGATGAAATACTACGCCAAAATCCAACTAAAAGGGAGCTTAGTTATCCATAGAATGGAAACTAGCTTGCTTACAAGAAGAATCAATTAGGAATTGAGGAGACAATGAAGAATCCAAGCATCCGTGGTTGAAAATCCTCTTTTCCTTCTCAAATCAGAGCTCTCTCACGTCCAAGGGGTGTTTGGAGGAGACCGGGGTTGAAAGAATACCCCAAATAGGCTAGAAATCACGTTTATATAGAGGCTGGGCGCCGCAGGGGCGCTTAGCGCCACCGACGGACGCCCAGCGGCCTTGGGCTTGGGCTGGGCGCTTAGCCACTTCGAAGAGGCGCCTAGCGCCCTGTTTCTTCATTCTGGGCGCTTAGCCCTTAAATGGGGCGCTTAGCCATCCTGGGCGCTTAGCCACCCTGGGGCGCTTAGCCCCCTGTTAAGCCTGCTGGCCGCTCAGCGGCTTGTAGCGGCGCTTAGCGCCCCGAAACTGTCTCCAAATCAAGATCCAACCATTCATATTGAAGTTCCATGAGTTAGGAACCACATACTCAAATTTTAGCTAAATCCAACGGTTAACGAATGAGATATTGCAATTTTGCTCGGGCTGCTTCAAGATTTCTGCATCAAAAAGTTGGGATTAGAACTTAAATCTTCATTAAACATCAAGAATGTGCCTTCTAACCCATAATTAATAGCAATTCCTCATTCCTTTGCAAAACATACATTTCTTGGGGGTTTTAACAATTAAAACTCATAATAAGTGCCTAAAAACAATGTTAAAACTATGAACGTTTGACACTTATCACATCTCTAACATCAGGAGTCGTCCCTGAAACGAATGTCACCCTCTGTGGATGACGCCCTCACGAACAACCACAGAAAATAAAGCGCAAGGGTCAAATTCTTGACAAACAAACTCCTCATAGGAGCACATGGGTAAAACAGTAATAGTATATAGATAAACGGGACAGACAATATATATAAGTCAGATCACGATTATATACTGAATAGTTCTAGCCACAACTATTCATAGCAATTCATCAATCAAAAGCATACATCATAATATCACACTCCTTAGAGTCACACATAATCAATCACCTGGGTACCTCTTCGGTCCCACGGGTTAACCACAACCTCAATGTTAGTCTATATGGCATGCTCATGCAATTCTCAAATGATCCGGATTTCACACCAACACTCACTTGAAGGCGGTACGCCACTTAACGATTAATTGATAACCTCGATGTTATCAACAATGGGGTACATAAATTACCTCACTACCATCCTGTGGTCATACAGGAACATGAACGACCTCACTGCCATCCTATGGTCAGACAAACACATGAATGACCTCACTGCCATCCCGTGGTCAACATGACCTCACTACTGTCTTGATGATAAGCAAGTATGACCTCACTGCCGTCCTAGAAACAATAACAAGCACGGCCTCACTGTCGTCCTAGAAACAATAACAAGCACGACCTCACTACTGTCCTGGAGACCATACGTATGCATGATCTAATCTACAGATAGTCACATACAACAAAAATCGTCCTCATTGACATTCGAGTCCATTATCGGAAAGTCTCCGCTAAGATCACCCTAACTGATGTCCTATCTTCTTCAAAACAAAAGCATAATGGAAATGTCTTTCATACGCATTCGAGTTCCTTTTCCAGTGCGGGTCCACCCTAACTGAGTGCCTGTCTTACATTACATTATCTCTTGTCACTTGGTTGTATCTGCCAATGATACACATCAATAACAATCGAAGATCAAATCATCACTCTGTTATGGGTAAAGTCTCCTCATTTATTTTGAAAAAATCTCTTGTGATTCCCCTCGGGAAAGTCTTATGCTTCTCTTTAGAAAACATGTCTTAAGGCCCTTCTTTAAGAGATAGTCTTATAGTTCTTTACAAAGATATAACTTGTGTTACGAAGAAAGTAGAATCATCCTTTGATTATAAAAGAGTTTGACGTATTCATTTAGTACATTATGAATTTTCATTCAAGAAAGCTTAGGACATATTCGTTTATTTTCGAAAGCGCTTGATTCTTTATGAAACATATTTCCGAAACATCGATTTGGGTTCATAAATAAGAATATGTTTTATTAATCTTTCCAAAACCATTAGGCCTCTGTTCTAAGCAAAACCTTCATATCAAAATACTGAAGGGCTTCCCGTCCGACCGGTAACTATCCTTTTTCCCTCAGCTTGCTCACTTGATGACAATCAAGAACATAAACAAGGTTGCAAGCATAACATATTCAGGGGATAACATCAATCAATCAACATGCTATCAACCATACAATTTAATACACTTCCAGTATTACTTGCCCATTCATACGAGCTACATAACATGTTTTGCATATAATCAAGCAGCATAGAAGCAAACATCGTTGCAATCATTCAACAGTCATTACAATACGCACACAAGGTGCCACATTCAAGTTAGACATATTCATCACATTTCATACATCAAATACGTATATATCATATAACATATAGAATATAAATATTCAAATATCAAAGTGCTCTTACCTTGGCCGATTTCCTTCCAGCGAACCGACCCTCGAATTAACTCCGACTCGACCTTGAGCCTCGCACCTTACACAAGATACATTTTATCTTAGTCTCATAAACTAGACTTACTCTTAGGGTAAGGCTAACTAGCTTCCTTAAGTATACATGCTACCTACATGCTCAAGGTTCACAACCAATCATTAAGGAAGTTTTAACTTTTAAAAGAAGTCCTTCAACTTTCACAATCTTTAAAATAAGTCCTTAAACTTGTATAACTTTCAAAGCAAGTCCTAAACTTTCATGACTTTGAAAACAAGTCCTTTAACTTTCTTGAAATCTCATTTTGATCCTCAAACTTTATGAAAACCTACTTTAGTCCTCAAACTAATATAAAATACTACTTTTAGTCCTTAGACTTTCTAAAATATGACTTTCAATCCTTAAACTTATAGAAATCAAACATTGACCCAAAAACTTTTCAAAACTTCAATCTAAGTCCTCAAACTTATTTCAAAAACATTTCATTTCCCCATTTAAACACCAAGACTCTAACAACCTTAAATCAAGTATCCGAGCAACAAAACTCACCCAAAAAACCTCGATAGGTTCGGCCTTAACCCTAAAATAACCATTAAATTTCTTAAATTCACCAAATCACTTTCAAACGTCATTTTTAACACTTAAGCATAACAAATAAAGGCTTAAATCAAAAATCCCAACACCCTAACACTAGTGGGTAGGTTCAGCCAACACAAGTTAAATACCAATGAGATTTTCTTTTTCAAAACTAATTTCATTTATGAGTAGATCTAAACATTCTAAGCAACTTTCATGTTAAGCAAGAGTATAGGAGTATATTAGAACACAAGGTAAAATAATATTAAGTGTCTAAATATTAGTGGTCCACGTCACTCCTGTACATACACTCTTTTATAAATAGGGGTACCACAACAAGGGTGACCTTCTAACAGCAAAATTCTAGCTATTTACCATTTTGAAATGATCAAAACCGATGGAAAATTTTACATTGACTAAGATCCACTTGGCTCTAATTTACGATGCTAAAAATATATTTAGGATGACTTTAGGAAAATAACTTACTTAAACATTTATGTAAATAAGTGTTTATTGCATAAGCGCATGTTCATAAACTAAAGAAACTTATTGAAACAAGTTGAAAATAAGTTATAAATAAGCATTAAGGCCCCGTTTGGAAGAGCTTATATGAGCTTAACTTATAGTCTAAGTGCTTAGGCAAGCATTTGGGAGAGCTTATGCAAATAGCTTATGACCTACCAATAAGCTGTTTTGAGCTTATTTTCATAAGCTATTCAGAGTAGCTTATGAAAAAGAGCTTATGCTTATATATAGCTTATTTTCAATTCATTATAATAAATATCTTAAAAGAGCTTATTAATAAGCGCCTATGCCATAAGCGCTTATGGTCATAAGCGCTTAATTAAGTTGTTTTCCCAAACGGGGCCTAACTCTTATTCATAAACTAATCTAAACAACTTATGAAAATAAGTTCAAAACAATTCATAATAGGTCATAAGCAATTTACATAATTGTTTATACTATGTAATAAACTCAAATAAGTTCCGTCATCGTACAATGTTGAATAGAATGAGCCCGGATGAGGCAAGATTGGATTTACAAGAAACATGCCTCATGTGAGGCGAATTTAGCATTAACTCCCGCTCACATGCCTCATTTGAGGCACATTCCAACTAAACTCAGTCATGTGAGGCACATTTTATCCAACATGCCTTATTACTATCAACATGGCCAAAACAACCTTATTTGATAAAAAATTTTTAATTTTTATTGGCATTATTTAAAAAAAAACCTGAACAATGTCTTAATAATAAAAAACTAAAAAAGAGCTTTTTGAAGAATCCAAATGAAAATTTAGACTAGGCGAGCACATTCTCTACCAACCTAGCATCCGAACGCGAACCTGAACCCGAACCTGCAGCTGATATTGAAGTCCCAATCTTCTTACTCACTCGAGTGTGATAAGAGTCACACATGGATCTGGGTTTTCTCCTTCACGCTCTCATTCCATCTTGGAACTCCGTTAGTCCCTAGTACTCAGCTCCCACTTCTTAAACTCAGTTATTATATGAATGCAATGATCAATTTCCAATCTTTTTAACCTTTTGGAATCTGGGTCAGGCTGCTTTACTTGCGGGGTTCTTTGCATACTTGGCAATTGCTGGATCAATTGTGCCTGGAAAACTCATTCCCGGGGTTGCTTTGCCAGATAAATCTCGCCTTTACTATCGCTGCAATGGTCACTTCTAATATATACACTGTGCTTGGCAATGTGTTCAGTTTTTCTTTTTTCACTATGTTGGGGGTTTTAACTTTATTGGCTTTTTCTCAGGTCTGCTCTCGCTTCTTCTGCTGGTGGCACTTCTTGGGATCAGTGCCAAGATGGGTTTTTTATCTCCTACTGTATGTGTTCAGTGGATTTGTCTATGAATATCTTAGTTATTTTAGCTGCTGTTTTGTGCTTCTTGGCCATTTGTTTATCTAGTTTTTGTAGATGCATTTTGTAACTTAATGGAATGTAAGCTAGGATTGGGGTGGCCCTAGAGTGTGACTTTTGATGCAGTAGTAGTTTCTTTCATGAAGATTCAGGTTATGCAGAACATAACTCGTTTTAGGTGCTATTGTTTGCAATTCTTGCAGGCCATATCAGAGAGAGGACTTGAGCTGCTTTCCACAACTTTTATCTTCAGTTTTCTTGTATGTAAGCGTAGAATTGATATTTGGAGCTTCAAAGTAATGTCATCTGATAATTTATTTGTGGGTCATGTTTGTCTGTGTGAACACTTAAGAGTGACATGTATTCACTGTGATTCAATATCTCTCCTTGAGCTTAGCATTTTCTTCACGACTCTGCAGATTTTGAATGATATGTTGTCACTTTCAAAAACCAGTCTAGGTTGAACTTTAATTTGTTTCTTTTTCATGGCAAAGGTTTTCAATTGTTTACATGTACTATCTTGTTTCAGAGGTCATTACTTCCCCAATACTGAAAAACTCTGTTATAGACACCAATATATTGTAAATATATTAGTTTTCAATTTTTTCCTACCTATATGTTAGAATTGAAAATATGAGCAAATATTCCACTTCTAGACTCAATTAACAACAACAATCTAGTCTTATGTTGACTCTATAGACCAAAGATCACTAGGATCGATCAAAAGCAAAACTTTTAGTTAAGCCATTTAGAAGGTTCTGTTTTGATGGTTTATGTAACTTTTTCTTTCACATTCCTTTACTCTTGTAATTGAACTTCTCCATTTGATCCATTTTTAAACTTCATTGAAAAAAAAATTTATATGACCAAGTTTTTACTTCAATACCAACTGCCCGAAGTTTGTGTTATTCTCGTGCAATATTTACCTAAGATCATTTGAACTGTATTCTACAATATTCTTAATTTTCTGCTTAGCATGATAATTAACTTCCCTTTTGGTTGTTGATTTTGTTCATCTCTTGCACATAAATGGCAGGTGACGCTAATCCTTTATTTTTCCGGTTGCAAGTCACAAAGTAAATCTTCATCACTAAAACCTCATATCAGTGGTAACCTGATACATGATTGGTATGTTGTAAATGTTAAGATTACTTTAACTGATGGCTGCTTTAATTAAAAAGTTTTAAGGTGCCATAGTTTGGAAGTTGTAGGTATCTTTAAATATTTCTTGTTAACTCTGTAACCTGCGGGGATCTGGCTAAAAGACTATGCATATCCAATGAGTTATTCCATGACTCAAGTCCTTTCGTTTCCAAGTTTTGATATACTTTGTTATGTTTCATTTTACACTCCATTAACCAAGAAAAGCTTCTCAATTGTTGCAATTTCCTGCCCCTTGGATCCCCTGCAAAACTTTGATGTGAAGACGTTACATGAATTAAAACAAACAAAAACTGTTGTTGTTTAAGGACAGGTTCTGATGCTTTGCATGCAAAATAGTACTAAATTAGAAAAGAAAGAATTAATATTTTGGCCATACCTTTAGGTTTAAAACATAATTGTACCTAATTGTATTTTGTTTCATTTTTTATCCATTCCAATTTTTTTTCTTCATATACTAGATATGAATGAGACCATTGATATCTTTTCTTTACCTTGCTTTAGCTTTGATTAGTAGTTTTAATAATTAGCACTTGACTTTGTTAAAGATATTGTGTCTAATAAGTAATGGACATCATGATAGACTGCCAAGTGCCATCTGGGCATCTAGATGGGTCAAGTTTGATTTCTAACTGCATTTATGACAAACTTCTTGCATTCAGTGGCAAAATACTGTATGTTTGCACTTACCATGTACCAACTTTCTGTCTCTTATAATGAAGTACTGGCTTCTGCAATCAGTGGCAACATAGTTTACTTTAATCCCATGGAGAAATTGCATTGCTATGGTTAATCTTGTTGATTTTTCTTTTATATTGTTTATTAGGTGGTTTGGAATACAACTGAATCCTCAATTCCTGGGTATTGACCTCAAGTATGTGATCCCTCCACTATTGTTCCTTGCTTGTTTTCACTTAACATGTATGTTTATTTGTTGTGACTCGTGAGCTATGGTAAAATATTATTATCTTACCCCGCCCCTGCCAGGGAGAAATGTATATTTTCTTCTCACTTAACATGACTACATTAATTGTGAGTTATGAACTTATAATGATTGATATATCCTCCCCCTCCCCTGCTAATGAAAGGCGTTTCTCTTATTGAACACCTTCATGTTTATTCTGAAAACCAAATTTTTCTCTTCCTCTTCTTGTAGAAGTTGTCTCTGTTTGCCCTGCAAGGTTTATTGGCACCCCGCATTTCACATGTTTTGATAGTGGGCCGATTCTAAAGAGGGTGTACACCAGGAAACATAGGCATGGCACACGAAATAACACCCCAGCTGACTGAATTGTCGTGCTTTGCACGCTAGTCAAACATGTTAGCATTAGGTTATATAGGAGGAGAAGAGGGGGTATTGGGCAAGAGTTGGACTGGTTTGGGGGAGAGCACTTGGTCTCTCAAATACCCTGAGTTGCATTATGTTTCCTTTCTCATCTCCTGATCACACTGATCATACACATCTTTCAGTTGTCATTTCATTTTCTTTCTCTTTTATTAGTTTGGCTTTATCATTTATAATAGATTATACTTATGTGACACTACAGCAGTACAGCCCGGTCTATGTAAAAGTAGAAAAAACATGTATACTGTATACATGTTTGAAGGAATCAAGTTGACCTTTTCTTGTACTGGATACTAGCTGTCATGTTATGGAGTAAGCATCGGCCAGAAATATGTATATTGTATTGGAAGTTGAACTGTTGAAAGCTTGGATATATATGTAACTATAAACTTGAAGCTGGTTCAAATAGGCCTAGACCTGTGAATCTAAAAATTATTTGTGCCCTCCTACACCCTAGTGTCATGTCCTATTTTCTAAAATTTCTGTCATTTAATTTGTGTTGTATTTTGCATCATTTGACCAAATTTAGAGATAGTATTTGTTATCCTTATTTTCATAGGTAATATTTTCTTTGCCAAAGTTTGTATATATATATATATATATATATATATATATATATTTCATATGCACCTTAACTGATTTTTGAAGATAAGACAAATAAACATCACCAACATAATTAAGAGGTATGAATGATGGCTGAAATCAAGAGGGCATGTTACTATGCATTTAATAGAGTCATCAAATTGCAGATTTTTCTTTGTTCGAGCTGGAATGATGGGGTGGCTACTTATCAATCTATCAGTTCTCGCAAAAAGTATTCAAGATGATACTTTGAGCAAGTCAATGATTCTCTTCCAGATATTCTGTGGTGTAATCACAAAAACTTGCATGCTGTCTTTTGGTGATTGAAAAACTATATTTTTGTTGGCCTGATGTGTGAATATCTACTCGTTTGTTCCAGATATACATTTTGGACTATTTTGTACATGAAGAGTACATGACATCCACGTGAGTGAGTTACAAGTTTTCCACTAGAAGACTATTGTGTTCTCTAAATGTCATCATGGGTTTACACATCCTATTTTAAGTTATATAACGATAACATCCATTCACATCGTTGTAAATCAAACCCTTATGCCGATGAGAACTTTTATATGATAAGTTTTAGTAAGACTCTTCCTATGGATTGGAAGATTCTATCATCAACATCATGCTTATAAAAGTTCACATTAATTCAAGATTGTTTTGCAATCCTTTGAATTGTAGAATGTCTGTGCATTTGTTTACTATGGTCAAGTTTATAGCCACAATCTTTAAATTACCATCTTTCTGCCTCATGGAAGAAATATAAAAAACTAATACCATTCTTATGGAATCCCATGACAATAAACTGACACAATTGAATGTGTATATAATAGATGCATTAGGTGGATGTAGATGTATATCTGCACAATTTCTTTCTGTGTGAGGGCCAGTTTGGAATGGATCTTAATTGAAAGTTTAATTGGTGGAACATATGATTTTCAAATTCCCTTCAAGGCATAAGGTGGTTCAAGCTAAGTTGCATAGGTAAAATATATGAGTAAGGTATCCAAAACTATACAATATACGGGGATACAACAATTTGTGAAAATCTAGAATCTAGGTTCTGCTTTACATATAGCAAATAAAATAGAAAGCATGTACACTAAAATTAATATAAACATTATTGCATCCTAACTTTCATTTTAAAATATTCAAAGATTTAACAGAACTCCGTTCCTCCTGATACCACTTGGTATATGATCTGATTTTGTTTTCTAGCCTTTTCCTTGAATTCTGTTTTACAGCTGGGACATAATTGCAGAGAGACTGGGTTTCATGTTGGTCTTTGGAGATTTAGTGTGGATCCCTTTTACTTTTAGCATACAGGTATTTCTTTTGTGACTGTTATAAATGCTTAAATCATAATTTTTTCCTTTACCAAAGGAAGCACATGAACATACATAACCAATTAATTTAGTAAACTGAATACTTGGTGAATTACACATCAGTGACAAAGTCTATTGAAGAAAATAGTTTATACTGATTACTGTACAAAAAGCTGAAGAATTGAAAAATAATGTCTGACAAAATTAGACTGACATGGAGGGTATGAGATTGTATACTGATTAGAATAATGCTTCTCTCTCAAATGCATAATTTTCCATCATCATTACGAAATGCATGTTATTTCTGAGTTCGAAAATGCCTTCTTAACTTCTTAGCTTTGCATTGATTAGTCTCAAACATGATGGAATGCTATGCTATGGAGGCAGACAAGTTATTAAGTTTGGGGAGTTTTAAATCACTTAGTTTTTCTCGTATTTTCAGCAAGGAAAATTTCCCACATGCTGAATCCAATTTTGTTTTTGTTACACACACCACACATAAAACTAATGGTCAAACTAAAGACTCAAAATTAACCAACAAAGCTACATATGTGCTCTAGAATTTACCAAAATTAATCTTGCAACAGGTTCTGTTAGCTCCAGTTTATTTATCTCTTCCACTTCAATATATTGCGTGTATTGACAATCTGCAATTTCTGTTAGGGTTGGTGGCTCTTGAGGAACAAGGTGGAGTTAACAACGGCTGCAATTGTAGCTAACTGCTTTGTCTTCTTGATTGGGTAACTTAAACATAATCTGTATACTTCAATTCTGCAATGCACTGCCTACTCTCCTGAAGTGACATGAAAGACAATTGTATGAAAGCTGATATTGATCTAATAATAATTGGTGAATAAACATTTCTGCCACTGAACATTATAAACTGAGTTTGTTGAATATTACGGCAGATACATGGTATTTCGGGGAGCGAACAAGCAAAAACACGACTTCAAAAAGAATCCAAAGGCCCCTATCTGGGGTAAACCTCCAATAGTCATTGGAGGCAAGCTACTTGCTTCTGGTTATTGGTAAAGATTTTCTGATCTTTTTATCATTATGTTCTTTCTTCTTTCCTTGTTCAGTTGTTATGGGGTAAAAAGAAAAGGAGATAGTCAAATTTTGCTGAAATTATATGCATATGTGCTCCTTTTTTAGAGAAGCTACTTTTAGTAGCTTTTTAAAAAACTATTTTTATAAGATAATGTTCTCCTTTTTTTCAGACAGCACTTTTTATAATTGTAACCGAACATAAAATAGCTTCTGCTTTTTGCAAAATCTCTAAAACAATAAATTAATTTTTTATATTATATTAAAATTACCATTTTAAAGGTTAAACAAACAGGTTAGTGACAAGGTTCATAAAAAATTAATATGACATAAATAAGTGTTTTGTCCCTCATTTATTTGGTTTCGGTCCCTACCGTCTAATTTATATAGTTTAGCCCCTAGTTTTACAGATAACTTTGGTTTCAATTCTCACTTTAAAATAGCTCAATGTTAACTGGTGTTGTGGCTAACAAAGGGGCAGGTCACCATTGCCACGTGCCTAGAGTAATCCTATGTGGCATATTTTGCTACCAAATCAGATCAATGACTAGCTTTTTTTATATATAAAAAGAATATAATCAATCTATTTTGCTTGGAAGTGAAATGGGCCATTTAAGATTACTCTAGATACATGGCAATGTTGACGCAACCCTCTCTTAGCCACATCACCAGTTAACAGTAGGATGTTATGAAACGGAAATTGAAACTAAAGTTATCGGTAAAAATAGGGACCAAAACCATAAAAAATTGATGGTAGAGACCAAAACCAAATTTTAGTGTAAAATGAATGATCAAAAATTTATTTAAGTCAATTAATATTTAATACCTTCATTATCGTTTATCGTCATCCTTGAGTACATGCGAGCAATGTCCATATTCTTGAAGTTGTTTCTCGTGGAAGTCATTATTATTATTATTTTGTTGAAGGGGTGTTGCTAGGCACTGTAATTACCTGGGGGACTTGCTGCTTGCCCTCTCTTTTAGCTTACCTTGTGGGATAAGGTAATCTCTTTAACTATATGATGTTTATTAATATAGAGTTATGGATATTGATCTTTCTGAAGGAAAATAATGCCAAACATATATGATTTACTCATCTTTGCAGTTCACCAGTTCCGTACTTCTATCCAATTTATCTTCTTATTCTGTTAATCTGGAGAGAGAGAAGAGATGAAGCTCGTTGTGCAGAGAAGTACAAAGAGATATGGGCAGAGTATCGTGGACTTGTTCCTTGGAGAATATTGCCTTATGTGTATTAAGCACGTTAATCTTTTATCTCACCTTTGGTATTAAGCACTTCCATGTAAATGGGTTTTGTAGTCCCAATGCATTCAGGTTCTGCTCTTTTTCTTCCCATCTTTATTTAGGTATCAATTATGCTGATGACCTTTTTTTTTTGTAATGACATATGCTGTTGTCTTTGTTTTCAAATGATGTAACCAAAGCAGTGTTGCGTTTTCGGATTTAGTTCATGATGTTGGAATTTTTACCTTTTTGGTCAACTGGATTGTTTACTCTTGAAGCTTGGCATAATCAGAAGCTTGATGTGAATCATTGAAAACCTGCGGCTGTTGTGCATAAGCTCTTGTTAATTTTGGCAAAGAAAAGATTAACGAAAAAGGAGAGAAAGCTATGAATAAGCATTGGAAAAAATGATACATTGGAGCTAGATGATTTGCCTCATGGAAGAGAAGTGATATTTATCTGAAATGGGTGTATAAAACCAAGTTCAATGATGATGGGAGTATTTAGAAGTATAAAACTAATTTAATAGCAAAGGGATATTCACAACAACCCAAAATTGATTTTACTGAAACGTTCGCTCTTGTGGGCACATATGGAAACTATAAGAGTTTTCTTGCTTTGACTATCAGATTAGAGTTGCAAGTCTTTCAACTTGATGTTAAGTTTGCATTCCTAAATGGAAATTTGGAAGAAGTATTAGTGTAGGAGCCTCAAGTAGGCATGACAATCAAACCCGAACTCGTGGGTTTCCCCAACCTCGACCTTGACGGGAAAATCCTACTTTGACCAAGTTTAGGAAAAATTGAACTCGAACCTAAGCCGAACCCGAAAAAGTGGGGATGAGGATGGGTTTGGGGGGTGCTAGTACCTTGCCTTGATATTATAATTACATAAATTTGAATTATAATAGTAGTTAAGAAGTAATATTTAGCTAATATATTTTGTTAAAAACATGATTTAATTCTTCCATTTCTTATATTTTTAAGGTTATTGATGTCTATTTTTTGTAAGTTTTTTTTTTTGAATAATGCCTACAAAATATATTAAGAAAGATTGGACACAGAGGCCAAAACATCAGCGGTCACGGTCACCGAAGGGACAGCAAGTTATTTGAACTAAAATGTCTTCTGCTATATGATATATTTAACTATATCTATAACTCGACAAAATTAAAGACAAAGATGTGAAAATAAGGACAAATGTTTCCCGTGAGTTTTCCCAAACCCGATGAGGATGATGTTGGGTTCATATTTCCATCCCTAGCTTCCTCAAACCTGCCTGACTATTAGTTGGGAGGGGGTGGGGGGAGCTTAACTCACCCTTGACCTGCCCCATTGTCATGCCTAGCCTCAAGGATATGAAATAAAAGGGAAGGAAGACAAAGTTTATAAGCTTCACAAAGCACGATATGGAGTCGAGTAGGATCCTCATATTTGGAACTGCAAAATTGACTCACATTTTTACAGAGTGGATTTGTGAGAAGTCCAAATGAACCCTCTCTATGTAAAAAATAACACACACAAAGACTTTTTGGTTTTTTCTTATATGTGGATGATTTGATCTGCCCCCTGAGCTGCCCTATTGTCATGCCTAGCCTTAAGGATATGAAATAAAAGGGAAGGAAGACAAAGTTTATAAGCTTCACGATACATGATATGGAGTCGAGTAGGATCCTCATATTTGGAGCCGCAAAATTGACTCATATTTTTTGCAGAGTGGATTTGTGAGAAGTCCAAATGAACCCTCTCAATAAAAAAAATAGCACACGAAGACTTTTTGGTTTTTTCTTATATGTGGATAATTTGATCTACACCAACACTTATGAGGATGATTGAAGAATTTAAGAAATCAATGATTAATAAATTTGAGATGACAGATCTTTGTATTATGAAGTATTTTTTGGGGATCCATGTCAATCAATTAAAATGAGAAATTCTCAAGAGAGATACATAGAAGATCTCAACAACGGCGGCCTTCGCGACAACGACAGCCTACGCTATGATGGCGACCTTCGCGACAACGACGGCTTGCAAGCGAGGTGACGGCGCTAGGGTTTCATGCGGCGCTAGGGTTTTCATTTTCAGGACAAGTGAGAGAGAATGAGATAAGAAAAGTAGTCTGAAATGAAATATGAATGGGTAACTTTGTTGTTTGGCTGTCGCTGATGCTGCATAGTGGGCTATTGGGCTGGGCCAAAATGCAATGTTTTTTTTCTATTTCGGGCGGTTCGGGCGGTTTTGCCACTGAACCGCAACCGACCGGCCAGACCCATAAAAAAACGGTTTTCTCACCCAGCCAGACTCGCAAGAGACCCGAACCGACCCAGTAAGCGAAAAAACCACCGGTTTGACGGTTTCGAGTCGGTTCACTGATTTTTGGCCAGTCCTACCTACCACGGTGCTTCCCAACAAGCGATAGATATTCCCTATAGTCTTCTTTGCTGTCATTACTGTCAATGCACCCTTGCTCACTTTCATGGTATCCTTCCCACCATCAGAATGGCAGGAGTAACCATTCTCCTAGAGAGTACCCAAGGAAATTAGATTCTTCCTCAAATCTAGGACGTATCTCACACTACCCAGTATAGGCGTGCCACCATGGTCCATAGCAATTTTAACTTGTCCTATTCTAGTGATTTCACACGTCTGGTCATCATCTAGATAGACAAATCCAAACTTGCCCGCCTTAAACGAACTGAACCATTCCCAGTGCAGCGTCATATGGTAAGGGCACCCAGAATCTAGAATCTAAACATCTGTGCACTTGTTAGACGAGACACAAAGCATGTCCCCTTCACTGCCAGAATCACTCGTCTGAGCTACGTTTGCAGAGTTAGAGAGATTAGGGCAATCCCTCTTCCAGTGACCAACTTTCTTGTAGTTAAAACACTCTGATGTGGCCCTCGTCTTCTTGGACTTAGAACGCTTCTTCTTTCCAGCAGCTTTTCCCTTTTTTTTGTCCACAGTCTTGTCCTCCTCCCTTAGCAAACAGACCTTCACCTTGACTACTGCCTTCCTCTGCCTTTTGCTTTCTCTAAGAGTGAGACAAAAGTGCAGATGTGATGGCATCAAGCGTAATAGCGTCCTTCCCATATGTAAGAGTGGTGACCAAGTGCTCGTAGGAACTTGGTAACGAATACAGCAAAATAACCGCCTTGTCCTCGTCATCAACCTTCACCCCCAGTCGCAGCAAATCTGCAACTATTGTAGTGAAATGATTAACATGACTTTGAAGGTCACTTCCCTCCTGCATCCTCAGACTAGTCTCTGCTTTGCAAATAGCTTGTTCATCAACGTTTGGGATTGATATTGACTCTCTAACTTGTCCCAAACGGCCTTTGGAGTAGTGAGGTCCGTGATATGAAACATCACCCCGTCAGAAACACAGAGACGAATCAATCCAATGGTCTTCTCTTGCATCTCCAACCAATCTATGTCTAACATCCCTGTTGATTTCTCCTCTCGTTGCGCCTTTTGCAATCCTTGTTGAGCCAACAAATCCTTGACTCTGCGTTGCCATAAACCGAAGTTTCATGTTCCATTGAACTTTTCAACGTCGAACTTAGCACCTCCAGCAGCCATTGTTGCTCTGATACCAATTGTTGGTCTCAGACACCTGAATCGCACAGAGTAACTTTAAAAGAGAAAGGGATCGAAAGTACACAGAAATCTTTGTTCACGCAGTTCGACCAACTTTTTTCTACGTCTGCGGCTATAGATGGCTATAACACCGTTTCATTCAACAGTAAGAACGAACATTAGGGTTCTAGTGTTACAGCATATTTATACTAGGATATAATGCTATACGACAATGTCTTAATTATAACCTAACGCAATTCTAACGTAATCCTGTCAACCAATCAGATTCTAGATTACACGGATATTACGGAGTAAGTACTCATTAACTGTCTTCAACTGACTACGTAATAACTCTAACCAGACGCGGCCTAGCAGCTCCAAGCAGACGAACTCTTACATGTCAGTTGCAGACGAACTCTGCGGACGATCTCAACAGCTCCAAGCCAGATGATTTCCTAGAGTCTCCAGCCAAACGAACTCCTAGAGTCTCCAACCAGACGAGAACCTAGTACCAATACCAGACGAGGCCAGTACAATGAGCCATACTCAACACACAGTAACCAAGTATTAGTTGATGTCTTGTTTGAGAGAGAGAGAGAGAGAGAGTAGTTTCTATTTTGGTTTGTGATTGGTGTTTTTTTGGCCCATTGCTCTTTTCTTTCTTCTTTACCTTCATGTATAAAAAAAGGAAAAAAAGCTCTCTTAAAATATGACTTATAACTAAACTAAAAACACATGGAGATAATTTTTTATGAAATTGTACAAAAAAAAATGTGGTAATCAAATTTTAGCTTGCACTCAAAAGAATTAAAATACGATTAATTCTAAAAATTGATTATTTCTTTCTTTCTTGTTGTCAATACTAATTCTGATACAAGACCAGGGATATTGATTAACTACATCTATAAACACCGCTGATGACAACTTTAATGAGGAGGAATCGACAAAGCGGTAGAGTTTGGAACTTGTGTTTCTTTCACGCATGCCCGATGAGCTTTTGTGTTGATCTTCTGGAAAAATAAAAGGAAATTAAAGGGGGTGACTTTATGCTGCGAGTGCGAAGACTACACATTAAAACTTGATTGAAATTGATGGACTGAACAAACATTGATTGATAGATCTTCATTCATGGTGGTCCCTTCGCCCAAGCGCAGGCAACAAGGGTAAATGGACAAATCATCACAAACTTGTCAGCATATGCACACATCACTCTTAATTGGTCCTCTTCATAATTAAATGTGATAACATTATTTAAGTTAATATGATCATGAAACGGAACAAGTTGCATTTAATACACGACACTCCATCTATTACTATGTACTCCGTCTGTTACTTATTGTATACTCCCTCCGTTCCTTTTTATAAGAGCCAAACCAACTTTGCACACCCGTTAAGAAAGTTAGGTAGTATAGTTTTTTGCATTAAATTTGTTCTCAAATGTTGTTGAATTTCCAAAATTGTCCTTAACATATTTCTTTTTAATCTTTTTTTCATCATTAATGCAATTCCATATTTCTAGAATTAAATAGGGGTAAAAATGTGAAAAATTAATTAATACGGCACAAAGTGTTATGTGGTTCTTACAAAAAAGAACGGTCAACACCCCTCATCTAGCTCTTATAAAAAGGAACGGAGGGAGTATCACTTTAAAGTTTCTACACATGTATTAAGAAATATTCTCTTTATTCCTAATTATAAGATTCTTTTAGGACATTTATGTTAATGTATTATTTTTAGAAAAATTTATATAACCTTCTATATTTATCATTAATTAATGTATTGGGTATCGAAGAGAATTACTCGCTTTATTCCTATATAATTGTCCATTTTGAGAGGGAATATATATATATATATATATATATATATATCTTTCCGCTTAGATTTTCAATAAAATTTATATAAGCTCTTTCTAGATAGTTAATAAGAAACGGAGGGAGTAGTTATTAGTGGTAATCAAAATGTTGGAATTACAAAAGTTCAATAAATGCCAGGGATATATATATGGAAAATGATAATGAATATTTCTAATATTTAGTAGGGGTCTTATATAAAGGGACATCAAGGAGTATGTCTCTAAACGGTCTTATAATTAGGAACATAGGGAGCCGTGTTAATGTTCTCTTTTTGTTAAAATTACTCTCTACCTCCACCTTGTGGAATTAGGAAGATAAGAGAGAGAAATGAGATATATGGTAGATGATGTGATAGAAATAGAAGAGATATATAGAAATAGAAATGAGTGAAAATAAGATGGAAGAGAAGGTGAAGTGTCAATGAATCAAAACCCCTTCGTAATATACCCTTTATTGCTCTTATTAATTCCGACTTTTCAATTTTCTCATCACCATTAAGAATTATATCAAGTTAAGGGTATAATTGGTAAAATGTGATTAAGGTTCTCTTGATATTGTAAAAGTGACAAGTAAAGAGGAACAAAATCAATCTCAAAATAGTGGAAGATATATAGGAACATAGAGAGTGTTAGTATTTTTTTATTTTATTCACGTATATTGTATATATGTTTCTATGAGGAGTACTAGCAACTCTCTTCAACACTCTCCTTCCAAAGTTCTCTCATTAATTGGTTGAAATTCATGTGGTCTCAATAATTTCGAAGTGAGACCCTACATTTTTAGTGAACCTCACATGATTTTCAAAGAGAGTGTGGGAGAGAGTGTTCCTACCATTAATCATGTTCCTACACATAAGAACCAAATTTGTGGTACCCTTGGGTCTTTTTATAAAAACCAGTGTGAAGTTTATGGCACATGAATTATTTTTTGAGAAGAATACTATCATTTAATTGAAGATCCTCTCTCTTTCCACTATCTCGGGCATTAATGGTGCATAGAATTAAGAAAAGTAAGTTATATATGAGTAATTTTGAAAAATTGCTATAAATTGAGAACAACTTTAATGCAATTAAAAAATTAACTAATTTTCTTAAAGGGTATGAAGTAGTTGCTTGACTCTCTTTTTTTGTCGAAGGTTCAAATTTGATTCAATACCTAAAGGTTGCCCAACGACACTTACAACTGATCACCCATACATTCAATGAAGAGAATTGAGTTATAAGCCCAAAACAACTTACAAGACAATTCATTAACACTTAAGACCGCGAAACCTTAGTACATCTAAACTGAGTTAGAACTAATGGAGATTAAGAAAACTAATTGCATGTACACCTAAGAGGCCAAAATCACTAAGCCCATGAAAGATGGGTCAAACAACCCTAGCCTTTGGGGTCTCCAAACCTTAGCCAAATACGTAATAGAGGTGGTGGAAACGATGGTGAAACGGCTGCGGCTCCAAAACTCGACTCAAGAGAAGATCTGCTGCAAACATAAGTGAATCTTTGATATTGAAGATTGTAAACGTCACTTCTTCTACCTTTTCGGCTCTGCCTTCTATAAGTTCATCATCAATAAGGTTCACAACACCTCTAAAACATGGGACAAACCCACAACAGAGCCAGATCTAGATGAACGAAAAGATAAGACCAGGGATGTACTGTCATGAGCGATGGAAGCCGCAGTTGGTGGTTAGTGGTGGAAACCGCGGCCTTGGCACCAGTGGAGACAACAAAGAAGTTGCTTGAGAAGAAACAAAGGTGGATGCTCGAAATCTTCAAAATAGAGCCAAACTTCGAACAAGTCGAGCCTCTGAAACTAAGGGGAGGGGGATGATGGGGGTAACAGCAATGGAGGAGGATGCGAGCGAGACTCAGGTGACGATGAGGCACAAATTAGGTAGTGGAGGCGTGGATGCTACTGCACGGTGACGAAAACGACGATCGGTGTGTGGAGGTGGGCGGAGGATAGCAACAAAAAAGGGAAAACCAACCTAAAGAGAAAAAAAACACACTTATTGGGTAGCAAATCCACCTAATGTGGAAGAAAACCCACCTATTGTGAGAGAATAACCTACCTAAAAGAAGGAACCTCCATGGAGGAGGAGGAAACCCCCAATGGGGGAGGAGCCCTTAAAGGAGGTGGCGGTTGGACTCTCTCTTGTGCCCTCAAACCCTAGCAAAAGAGAGAAAACACCACCACATTTCTTCTAGAAACAATGTTGGGAGGCTTGACTCTTATATTAAGGAACTGAGGGAGCATAAGTTATTGGCTTAATTGCAATTTTAGTCCCTCATGTATCACGTTTGTGCGATTTGGGTCCCCCGATTTTTAATTGCGCGATTTCAGTCCTTGAACTTTTTTTTTGTGCGATTTTAGTCCAGCCGTTAGTCTTGGTTAAATTCGAAACAGAATATTCCTATCGAGATTCCGTTTTACTAACCGCACCCCTTATTTTACTAACTACACCCCTCACATAAATATAAAACATAAAAAATAAATTAAATAATTAAATGTAATTAATAGAAAAATATTATTTTTATAAATAAAAGAAAAATAAAAAGCTGAAACCCTGCTTCTTCTTCTCTTCCTTCACCTTCTTCTTCTTCCTTCACCGGCAAACCGCACCACGGTGGCCAACTCCGCTCAGCGCATTTGATGACTCAATAATAAGTTTTTTCAATATTCGAGTATGGGGTAATTTAATTAAGAAAGTTAATATGATTTTTTATAAATTGAGACTAATAGCTATTCTTAATTAATTTTCTTAATCCATATAAATCAGGTAAAAGTAACAAATTATTAAGAAAATTAATTAAGATTTGTTATTAATCTCAAATTTATGAAAACTTGTATTAATTTTCAGAAATTTTCTCTTATTAAAAAATTAAATGAACTTATTAGCAAATATTAGATAATTAAATAAAGAGCATTAAATACTATTGATAATTTTGAAAGTTTTATTTATTTTATTAAACGGAATAAGGAACGAAATAAGTGAAAGTTTTCAGTTTTGCTTAAGGGTTTTATTGTATTCAAACTCTTTTAATATAATATAATAATAATAATAATATATACAATTAGAAACAGGTAAAAAAAATTCCCTACATAAAAAAAATACTCCGTTCTTATTTATAAGTTATTTTTTATGAATTAATTTTTCTAAATATAAGTCATTTTACAATTTTAATGAAGCATTTAATTTTTTTTTTAAAACTATCCTTATATTTAATATGAAAGAAATAATGATATTTTAAATATATTAATTTAGAGAGAGAAATTTATAAAAATTAAATAAGGATATTTTAGAAAAATGGATAAATCATTTTACAAGCTTTTTTTTTGTTACAAATCATTTTACAAGTTTATTACTAATAACTATTTTTCTTAATTTAAGAAAATTAGTTAAAAGTAACGGAGTAATACATTTTTACATTAAGAGTCAAAGTTTTAATAATAACCACATGAGATATTGTAATAGAAGCACACTGATGAAAAAATTCAGATTTACCTCCGGTGGCGGATGCACCTTATAGCTTAAGGGGGCAGTTCCCCCTCTTAATTTCCAATGTTTGATAATAATATACTAAATAACTATAATACTAATTGGTTAATTGCCCCAACTTATATTCAAGTGCCCCCGTGACTTTCTATTCCTTTTTCTTTTCATGTTTTTTAGCTTATGTTTTAAATTGCTTTTCTTTTTGTGACAGAAAAAAAGATTTTTATAGTTTTTTTCTTCTATTATTTTTTAACTTTTATTCCCTTTATTGCTTTTCTTAATATGGATATGATAGTAAATTCATGTTTGAATACATGGTAGAAACCTACGGTAAGTCAAAATAATAGTGGATAGAAGCAGTTTCTCCTAGTTTTTGCTTCTGTTCAAAAGTGCAGCTTCTAAAATTCGAGCACTCAATATAAGAGTTTAAACAGTCATTTTTTATCACTGCAACTTTTTTTTTACCGTGGCTAAAGAAAAACAAACACTACGACCTTAGGGTAAGAACCCCAGAGTAGTCAGACCAATATATACTCGTTTTTTTTAAGTTATAAGAGGAAAAAAAGACCTAACAACATTTCAAGAAATTTAATTAATTTATTTACATGTAATAGGTTAAATGGGGTATGCCATAAAATGATTAAAAATAATAATGACAATAATGACATGGTGATTATAATGTGCATTTCTTTCATATACTTATTTTTTCATTACTGATCTTTAATAGTTTGTGATTTTTTATGCAAAACAGGTACCGATAGTAATAATAGTTAATAGTAAAAAATATATTCGTATCAATTGAGATTGTGTGATACGCATTTAATGATTTTTTGTCTTGAAATGTAATATTTTTGTAACGACCTCCTTATATAGGATCCTAAGGACTAATATTCTATAACCTCGTTAAGATTGTTATTTAAAACTTTGAGGAATATTACTAATATTATATTTACAGCATCTTTTTCTTAAGAATTATAGTATTCAATGGAACACTAAGTAGGTTGGATCATTTATAAGAGTTAAACCAACTTTGCACACCCCTTAAGAAAGTTAGGTAGTATAGTTTTTTGCATTAAATTTGTTCTCAACTGTTATTGAATTTCCAAAATTATCTTTAATATATTTCATTTTAATCTCTTTCCATCATTAATGCAATTCTATATTTCTAGAATTGAATAAGGGTAAAAATGTGAAAAATAATTAATATGGCACAAAGTCTTATGTGGTTCTTATAAAAATAAACAGGCAACACTCTTATAAAAAAGAAGAGAGGGAGGGAGTATATAATAAATAATTAAAACGTTATCCTCTCCGTCATTCATAAACGAAACTTGACACATGTGCAAAACATGTGAATATGTGACTTAGGTGGGTAGTTGGATATGTGATATGAGACATACTATTTTTAGGTAGACAACACTAAAAGAATCAAAAAAACTGAAACCCTTAACAGAGACAAACAGTTATCTCCTAGTCATAGGCACTCCTTGATAATCAGCGGGTCCCCTTAATATGAAGAAAACAAAATTGTGCAACTTTACACAAGCGCTTTTTTAACATGTTATACTGGGTTATCAGGTAAATTTATTTTTAAAAAAAGAAATTAATTATAGGAAATTATAGTAAATAAAAATCAGAAATTAAAATTATCAAAATTAGGATTTCATCAAATCCCCTCCTTACCGCAACCACCTCGACCAATCACAACCCTCCCCTTTTCCTCCACCTCCAACACCGCCGCCGCCAGAAACTCATTGTAGTTTTATTCTATAGTTTTATTCCTTTTCAGCAGCATGACTGTTAAAGCAACAAGTTTCTAGCTGATCTTTCCAGTTTGAAACTCATTGTAGCCTTTCGGGATATTTTTGGCCTTCTGTATAAAATCAATATAGTCATTTTTAGCATTTCTATATGATCTTTCCCGTTTCAGAACTTGCATAAATTTTCCCAGAGAACATCAATTGTTCCGTTTCTATGAAAAAGAGCAATAATAAAATCACCCAAATAGTTGCTTGTGCATTAATCATGAACAATGCCAATTGCAAAAGAATTAGAGATCTATATACCTATCACTAGATGGCCTACAGCTTCCGAACCCAGCAAGCAAATCGTCAAAATTAGAAGCACCTCTATCATCCTTCTCCGATCTCTTTCTACACAACCCAACGAAGTAGAAGAAAAATGACTATCGTGTTGAATCAGGCTGATGCTCGAAGAAGCTTGCTTGTGAACATCATCATTGCTTCTGAATTGTCCAGCAATAAATAGCAAACTTAGACAATAAAACAATCGGAACCGAGCCCACCCGAAACTTAGAAGCGGAAGCTTGCATAAACTCTCAGGTGTCCACATGTAAACCACTTCAAATCTGAATCGGAATACTACAATCATGAAGACAGTGAAGAACTATTTCCTGATGTCTTTTACAAAAATGGAAGCTACTAAATAAAGGAATGCCTCGTTGATTAAGAGTAACAGTTGTTGGAAAGGAGTCATGACAACACTGCCAAACAAAAAAAACTCACTTTCTGTGGAACATTCAAGTGTCAAATCCACGCCAAGCATCCTAAGAAAAGGAAGAATATAAGTCCCTTTGCAACCAGCGATACCCACCCTTAACTGAACACCTACCATGCATCTAAATTATAGTTCCACACTAAAACATCAAGAACGTCTTGGGTAGTATGAAAATGAACATTACGGAGATGGTGACAGACACCCAGTGAGAGTTCACTATAGAGATTCCTAACATCAACAACACCATGTAAGAGAACATTGATCCTTCACACTAGGATCTGTATCATTAATATGAACATACAAAACTTTGTTATAAAGAAAACCCAAGTCTGACCAGTCTTGGTACTAGAAGGAAAAATATCCTCGCATAATTCTTTATGAAAACCGATCTCTGAGTTTGTCACGAGCTTTATAAATTGCACTCCACAAAGGAGAACAAAATTTTGGCTCAATTGAGAAAAATCCTGACCCTAAACATATTTCCCATACAGGATTCTAACCTAAAGTTTATCAGGATTGTGCAACATACTCTAAAAAAATTCCCCAAAATAGCGATATTAGAGTCTCTAGCTTTGCAAAGACCTAAACCCCCAAACCTCTAGATAAGGTGACAGTTCCCCAAGAAAAAAGATTCATACCTCTCTGATTCCCTTTGATCCAAATAAAATCTTGAGCCATAACATCGAGGTGATTACACACGGATTGATGAAGCCAATAAATATGCATGGGATGAATAAGGAGGAATTCAGAACATATTTAACAAAGGTAACTCTACCAACTTTATTCAAGATGATGCTTTTCTAAGAAGATAACTTTCTGTAAACACTAGATAGCAAACTAAGAAGCGGAGTAAATTATATTTGTAGAATTATTGCCAATTTTAAAACATTACTAAAATCAGAATTTTGTTCTAACGGCAGAGTATTCATAAATAACAATGAGTTCATGATTAAGGAAATAAAGTGCAGTGAAATTGAAATGCTGAAAATAAAAAACAAGGGATAAGAAGATCACAAATAGATGTATCCTGGTTCACCTTCACCAACCGAAAGCTACGTCCATTCCCCCTTTTTGATTCAGAGATTTTCCACTCCGTAAATGATGTTCACTACAAGCCTCACACCAAGACTCTCAATAGTATCCCCAAGAAAGCACACCGCTTCCTTGTTACGCAGCACTGACCAAACCCTATGGTGGACTCTGAATCACCCTGACTCAAAGTACGTTTTCACTATCACCAAACCCTATGGTGACCTTCACCATAGAGATAGAGGAAGGTAGAGAGAGAAGGAGAGATGTTGAAGAGGGGGAAAGGGAACTCGAATGGACGCCTGTTGGATAAAATCTACATTAGGGATAAGAAGCTTTACGTCAACGTCCCTAGATTTGCTAGAAACCCTGTCCATAACAGCAGCGAGGAGGATGGAAGAAGGCAACAACTAAGGTCCCAAGCTACGGAGGCTGGAAGGGAACGAAGGAATCCCAGTAACCAAAATCCTTCTGTGGATGCTTTACGTAACTCTGGCCAAGGCATGATGCTGGAACGCTCTCAAAATGGGGCATTTCAGAATCCAAGAAGATCTTACAGACAAGCTCTTATGAACAAAGTTGAAAAGAAAAAGGAATTAAGGGAGGCAGACCCAAACAATTTGAATAATTTGATATGGCAAGAGGAAGACTTGCAACTAGAAGGCTCCATTGAGAAATGGATGGAAAGGAGTTTGGTGGGAAGATTAAAATCCCTCAACTCTATTCAATTTTCTTAGGACTGTTTTGTGATGGCTAGATTACACACGGTTTGGGTTCGATATATGGTTGATCACTTGGCACTGTTAATAGGGGAGGAAGGTGTGAATCTGATGGAAGCAATAACAAGCTCAGGCGAAGGGTGGAAGGAGGTGTTTGAAGAATTATATCCCTAGGACCCATCTGTAGTGCCTAAGTGCAAGGTCCCTTGGATCAGATGTGAGGGCCTGCCTCTTCAATTTTGGAACCAGAGAAATTTTGAAAGACTGGTTCGTCCGTTAGGTTCTGTTCTATTGGTGTACGATGATATAAATTCATTCTCAAACATCATATTCGCAAGGTTAAGAGTGAAAACTACAAGGTTGGAGCCTGTGATGTTTAATCCTAAGATCAATCTAGGAGAAGAGGAAATAGGGGTAAGGCTATTTGAAGAACTTGAGCAAGGGGTGTGTCCGGGGTGTAGAAGCAATCAGGAGACGGATTTAGAGTTGTATTCCTCTGAGTGGACGATGAAGGGAGTGGAAGAGGAGGTGCTAGCGGCGCTGCCGGTGCTGGAACATGAAGGGAGTGGAAGAGGAGATTCCAGCGGCATTGGTAGCGGAAGTGACATAGGCAATCCGTTGGAAAAGATCCTTCCCATTAATTAGCCGCTATTTGCATTAAATCCTTCGTGGGGGGTCCCACCTTTATAGGAGTACAAGGAAGGGGAATTTATTCCCCATGATGAGATTGGGAATATCGTGTAAGGTGGAGCTGTCAATATCCAAAGTCAACAGTTGGACCCACTATTGTAGTTTGGGAATTTTCAAGTGAATGGAAGTAGAATTGATAGGTTGGAGCAAATAGGGCTTCATAATGGTATCAGAGCTGAAACTAGGGGCAGGGACTTGGGCCCAAGCGCTGTATTTGGCCCATCTGGGGGTGAGAATAATTATTTGCCCAATATTGAAAACAAGGACTGTGAAACAAAACATATTGTAAATAATGAAGATAAGGATGGAAATAGCTTAAATTTCATACTAGAATCGCTGGAGAGGATTGTTGAAGGCGTTGAATCTCGAATGGAAAGTCCAGCATCTGTAACTCAATTGAATAGCAAGGGGCTTACCGTGGTGAACCAAAAATCGCTGGCGAGGGATTCCGTTATGAGGGGCGATGCAGTTCGACATGATTCCTCTTCATCTGTGGGTTCGTTCAAAGACCTTAATTTCCCAAGGCTCGGAAAGCAGGTGCGTCAGAGGGTTTATTCTGCATGTTCTCTCCGGGATTGAAAGTTGTAATAGGGGTTTCTAGTTAAGGACTAAGGAAGAGGAAGCATGGAATTTATGGGAATTGGGCAAAGTTTTGGGGGTTTCTTTTCCTGGTGAGGAAAGGGATGTCATTAATAGGTTGATAGCCATGGACAGCAGAGATAAAGGAGAAGGTTATATGTTAGATGCTGCAAATAAGGATAAGGGTCAGGATCCTGCAACAGTCTTGGAGAACAGAGACAACATAGTGGAACTAATGCCAGATGCTGCAAACAGGGATGGTGATCAAGCCAATTTACAATGATAGTGTTAAGCTTGAATATGAGGGGGACAGGCAGCAGTCTGAAACAAAAATCAATAAAACAGCTCATTTTACAACACAAAGTAGATATAATATGTATTCATGAGACGAAACTACAGGAAATAGATGCTAGAATATGCAAACTAATTTGGGGTGATGTGGATTTTGGATGGGATTACGTGACGGTAGTAAATAGAGGTGGGGCTTTATTGTGCATTTGGAGGAAATAATTCTTACAGGTTTGAGGGAGGGCCATAGGCAATAATTTTATCTGCATTCTTGGGACAAGGCCTGGAAATGACATGGTGTGTGCTTTCTTAAACGTGTATGCTCCTTGTGACAAGGATGAGAAAATATAGTTATGGGAAACTCTAATTAGACTAAAGAGTTCACTCAATGCAGAGTGCTGGTGTGTCTTAGGTGATTCCAATGGAGTCCGAGATTCAGGCGAAAGGAAAGGGAGTGTTGCTTCATCCCAATTACATAGGGAAGAAATGGAGGATTTTAATTCTTTCATAGAGGAAACGGAGGTTCAAGATATTCCATTGGTGGGAATAAAATTCACATGGATTAGCCATAATGGGAAACATATTAGCAGATTGAACAAGACCATGGTGTCCTTGGAGTGGCTGGATAGATGCCCGGGACATGTTCAAGAGGTTTTGAAAAGGTATTTGTCTGACTATTGCCCTATCATTCTCAGAAGATCTAAGGTTAATTGAGGCCCAAAGCCTTTCAGAGTTCTAAATTGCTGGTTTGCAGATCCGAGGTTCACGGGTTTTGTTGAGAACTCTTGGAAACAATTTCAGGTTATAGGCTGGGGAGCTTATGTGCTAAAAGAAAAACTAAAATTGATGAAGGCAAAGCTCAAGGTGTGGAATCAGGAGGTATTCGGCAACCTAATTAATATGAGGAAAGAGGTGGTGGAGAAGTGGAATGCTATAGAGATAAAGGCAAAAGCTGTAGACTTGGAGGAGAGGAAATTGTGTGAGAGAAAGGAACTTTGAGCAGAATTTCGGAGGGTATCTAACCTGATTGAATCCTTGTACCGCCAAAAATCAAGGATCAATGTGAACTTTTCCTAGAATAAATTAAGCATGAGTTATAATTTTTAATTTCTAGCTTATGTGATACTCCACTGAATTAATTGAGTCTTTCTTTTTGTTGATTGGTCAATTACTGGTAAATTTCTAAATAATTGTTTCAAAATCTTTGGAAACTTATTTGAAATATGACCACATAATGAGGCTAGAAAGATGGCTCAATTAGAAAGAAAAGCAGGTTGTGGCTGTAAGGATATTAGGGGAAATACATGGAGATAAACAGCCAAGTAGATGAGATATTGATTCATTTTATTTATTATATTTTGCTAGGTTTTGGTTGTCAATAAAAATTTACAGTGAAGCTTATTCCAAGAATTCATGTAAAGAGTCATGGAAGATGTTGAAACTATTGCTGGGGGAGTAGAAAGAGACAAAGAAGATTGAAAGGGAGAGATCATAGACCTCTTACCTGATCTTGCAAAATAAATTTCAAAGCTGAAAAAGAGTGGTTGATAAACTTAAAGCTGCAAAAAAATGTTGAAAGTGATGGATCTAGTGGCGGATCTTCGGAATTTTTTTTGAAGGGGTCAAAGTAATATTTGTAATTAGAGAAGGTAATTATATAATAGACTTAACTGCACTTTTGGTCACCGACTTTACTTATATGTGCAATCGGAGTCCCTAAACTTCAGAAATAACATTCTTGGTCCCCGACTACACTCCGTCAACAGTTTTGGTCCCCCTTCCATCTTCCGTCCAAAAACTAAAAGTTTTGATTTAAAAAATTAAATAATAAAACAAAATTTAAAACCTAGAAAACACATGATTTTCATCTTCTTCCTCTATCATCTTCATCATCTTCAAACCCAAAAACCCAGAAAAATCTACAAAAATCCAAAAGCACATTTCTTCCCTTTGGACACGTCCCAACCTCATGTTTCATCCCACTCCCAAAACCCATTGTGTCATTACCCTCTAGCAACACAACAGACAACATATTCCCAACACAACCCTCATGTTTAATCGAATCAAATTCATGAGTGTGAAAACCAATAAATTGAAATCACAGGTTATTTCAAGGTTGCCCCTTGAGGACAGAGAGGAGACGCTTCCGTTTGTCGACCTCATTGAAATGTTGGCGTCACTGATTCTAATCCCACTCTTGAAGAAAAACTTTCTTATAAAGAAATCTCAGACCACCACAGACAGCGAGACCTTTTCCTCATTACCACTTGCCTCCGGGCAATCACAGTCGAACACACCACCTTGGACCTCCAAGAATTGGGTTCGAACCTACTGCTTATATAACCTTCTCGACCATGACTTGCGCCACCATGATGGAGCTATCCCACCATGAAGCTCCTTCGAACCATTGTGGCAGAGCCTTACCCCTCTCCCTCTCGATCCCACTCTTTGTGTTCGACCTTTGGATCTTCTTGTTTTCCCTTTTCTGCAGCCACTAGGGATTATGTTAGAGAAGGAGGAAGGTTGGGGCTTGGTTCGGTTGTTGAAGTAGAGGTAGTGTGGTGGTGGCTAGGGTTTGAAGTTAGGGGAAGAGGATTGGAGGTTGAGACTGTGAGATTTGGAAGAGAGGGGAAGTAGTGGCTGTGAGGGTTTCAGGGTTAATGGAGGAGGTGGTGGCGGTTTTAGGAGAGGATGAATTGGAGGAATTGGAGGTGGTGGTTGTTGGGTTTGGTGGCTGAAGAAGGAGTTGGTGGTGGCTTTGTTTGGTGGTTGTGGGTTTGGGAAGGAGAAAAGGAAATGGCTGCTAGGATTTCAAAGCGGAATAATGATGATGTATTTTTTGGGTTTGATTGACGAAGATGGAAGAAGGAGGATAAACTTTCTAGCTTTGGTTGAAGAATATGGAAGAATGATGATGAATTTTTGGAAAACCTAAAAAATGTTAGAAAATGGAAGGGGGACCAAAACTGTTGATGAAATGTAACGTTGGATACCAAGAATGTTATTTTCGATGTTTAGAGACTCCGATTGCACATTTAGGTAAAGTCGGGGACCAAAAGTGCATTTAAGCCTACATAATATTATATTATGTTATAAAGTTTTTAAATGCATTGTTTTTTCTTTCATTTTACGTTTAATTGCGAATAGTTTATTCATGTTTCTTATTAATCGTGTAGCTAGAATAGAAGAACGTATATAACTAATTTAGGTCATATAAATTTAACATGTTAATCCAAATTTGGTGATAACTTGCATCACTTGCTAACATTTTGGAGGTCCCTAAGTTGACGGTTTAGTGCTGCTAAACAATGTCCCAAACTTAGAGATATTATGCATAATAACTCCAAGTTAGGTGTATTGTTTGGCATGCCAATAGCGACCAATTTAAGGGCGAGTAAGTTGTGAGCAAATGGATCTAACTCATCATCTATTTTTCATTGACAGCCAATAATAGTGTCGGCCACGGTCGACGCAAACATTTTGATTTTCCACATCATCCATAGTGTCGAACGAGCATATACTATTTATAGTCGGCCTATACGACTGACAATAATTTTTTTGAATTTGCGCCGGCCTATACAACCACATAAACCGACACTAAAGTGTAACGCCAAGCTTGTGGCTGACACTGTGAATTAGCGTCAGGCCATTTAACGTCAACTTTGATGTCGATGCTAAATCAGAGTTAGAGATGATTTTGACTAGCTGACGCTATTCAGTGATTTTCTTGTAGTGATGTGATCTATTAAACTTTAAACAAACATAATGTTAAATGATGGACACAAGATGCTAACCTGTGCATTGCCTGAGATTATTAAAAACTATTTTAATTTTTTTAAAATTGAAAATTGTATAGATTAAAATTTACTTATAATAAATATTATAAAATTAAAAGATGAAGAAAAAGTAATAGTTAACTAAAAAATTGCAAACGCTAACATAATAAAAACTAAACAATTATGGTCAATGAGGATGAATAAAATAAGGAACATAATTAAAAGAAATAAGTAAAGAGGAGAGGATACCTATCTAACACCAAAAGAATAAAGTAAAATAAGACATGATGGCTTAAGATTAAGGATTTAATTTATATGCATTCATTCAACCATATCTCTTCATTTTATTTTAAATATTTTTAAATTCAAATTTAATTATAATATGATAAATTGATAGATTCTAATTATACCATTGTGTAAAACTTTTTTTACACTATCGATACATAGTAAATTCTTAGATTAGTTCAACAAGTATAACCAAGTGGGTTGGTGTAGTGGTTCAGCACTTCACTCTCTACTGCGTCGTGCGCTGACCGTGGAGCGAATGATTAACCTCCCGGCAACCATCTGTAGGATACTTTGGTAAAAAAAAAATTAATACAACAAGTCTACTAAAGAGTTATGACTATATCTTATATATTTAATGGTTAAGATATAAATAATTCTGTAGTTCATCATACATATACATGCGTGTGATTATAATCTTAACAGTTAGTTTTTTAATCAATTGCCATAACTTCTTATATTTATCAATAAAATAATCATTCACTTAAAAAGAGTATATCTATATTTTATGATATCCATTATTAATTATGGGTGTAAAAGCTCCTCATAAAGAAATCAGATCTTTTTCAAAATGTTGAGTCCTGTTTCATAAAAAAATTAAAGTGATGGGTATAAACGTAAATTTATTTTTTAAAGTCTAGAAATAATAAGGATATAATAATTTTCTAGTTCATACTCAATTACGGTAACTCTTAAGTTTTTTAACAAAATCGATATTTCATTTTGAAGAAATCAAATTTGTAGTTTATAATATTTATTTTAAGAGCATTGCTTGATAAATTCACTTAGAGAAATGATAATTATTTGAAAAAAAATATTAAATATACCAATAACTTAAAAATAGAGTTATGATTTATTCATGGAGTTGTCTAATGAAAAAAGTTTAGTTAAATCATCCTGTATTTAAGATGAGTTGACTAAAAATTCCACTTATCTTAAATTGTTCATCTAAGACTACGATGATTTAACTCAAGTTTTTCCTAGAGTCGTTTAGACAAGCCATTTATTCCCACCTTCATTTCATTTCCACCCCACTTTCTATTTATATCTCTCTTCTCTTTCAATTATATCATCAATCACATCCCTTATTTTTTATTTTTTTTTGTACTTTTCTTAATATCTTTCTTTCTTCTATTTCATTTGCTCTTAAAATGGACTGTGAATGAAATTTAATTTATTGTTAAAAATACTATTCTCATAGTATTGTTTTAGAAATGTTAACGGTTAACATTTCTTAAAACAGTTCTATCAATAATTCTTAGAACTCCTATTTATCAGTCATCGTCTCAAGTCTCAATTACATGTGTAAGAGCTGGTTATTAGCAGAAAAAAATCACTTAGCTTGTTGAAATCTTATTTTATGAAAAATTAAAATTTACACGTATAAATGTAATTTTTTAAAGTTTAATAAGAATTATTTTCCCCAAATTCTTTATTGTAATATTTTATTCTCAATCAACTAACTTTAAAATGAAGAAATCCATTTTTATAATATTTTCACTTAATAAAAATGTAAAACTATATGTCGTGGAAAAAATAATAATTTTTTTAAAACTTTGTAATGAAATTAAAGTTCCATTTAACAAAAGCAAAAAAAATTACGAATCGGACTATAAATTTAATAATAATAAACACTCTTTAGCGTTCTGCTACACTAACGAAATCACTTGTAAGTTTTATTATATTATAATAATACCCAACATTCGTTTAACATCTGCTGCCCGCGGGCGCCAAAATATCGGTGTATTAAAATTAAACTCTAAAATAATATTGCATGCATGCATGTACATACGTAAACAGATGTGTTGATAGCATTACTCTTTTTAACAATGATCTTGTCCCTTTACATCTTCTGGATGAGCAACTACTTAAATATGATAGAGAAAAAATGGAAGATACGTTTTATCACATTGCATCATATATCATATACATATACATGTGTTCTCGTTGATTTGCTCATTCAATTGAGAGAACTTATAAATTAAATTAACCTAGTTGTGATTCGGTTCATTCTCATCTGTGAGTGAGAAAGAGAGAGAGAGAGAGCTCACAACAATTTAGTACGTTACTCCGAATCGGAGATATCAGATCTCCAGCATTGACTCTATGTAACTACTTTCCCCGTGAATCTCTCTTAGTTTCTGTTTTAGCTTTCGTTTTGGTTTTCTCTTTCGTTTTGCTCACAGAAGCGGAGGTTCCAAAGGGGAACAACAAGTTCATGTTTCATTCGAGGATTTTAATGTCAATTGGGGCATAGACCTCTTCAATCCTATCTGCAATTACTGAGTTGTTACAAGCTTTTGTTTCATCGCCGGTTACTTTTGCAGAGGTAATTACAATTTACAAACCCCACATCGGTCAATGTTGTTTTAAGGGCATCATGAACTGTGTTTTCATCTGTTATTATCTTCTTCAATTTCTCTCATAAATTAATTGATGTTTGTTTCCCATTTTTCCCATTTAATTTTCCTCTGTTAGGTTCATCCCTGGAAATGCACCTACCAATCAGCACTTTCCGGGGGAAGGTTCCAGATTCATCAAAGCTGTGGCCTTTACCGGAAAATTGAGCTCCGGCGAGTGTCCTGAGTCAGCAATTACATCTCATTTCATCAATTTTCAGTTTTCTCGACGTTAATTGAAGAAACCCAGTGAGGTCAACTGTGAAAAAATGGAGGTTGGGGAAATGGACAGTGGAAAATCACAGGTAGAGGTTCCTTGGATCCCTAACACCCCTGTTAAGGTTTCTGTTCCGAAACCAGCTCCGATCTGCACGGCGGCGGAGGAAAACCGCATAGGTCCCCATTCCGATGAAGCAGTTGCATGCGGTGCAGAAAAAGACAAAACGCCCTGTGATGACGTGTCAGTGCCGGTGACAGACATTGCCGGTGACAGTGGCAAAACATGGCAAGAGACAGGTTCTGATAATATTTATTCCGGCTGGAGCAAATTTTTCTCTCCTCAATGTTCGTTTCTGGCAGAAACAGCGTCGGCGAATTCTTGTGCAACACAACCTGGCAATAACGATGGATTGAACAATTCCCAGGATCATCAGGGTAAGTACAACTATTTTTCACTTCAGGTACAATTTGCATTTGTTTGTGTTGCAGAAACCATTACAAAAAATGTGATGTTGCAGAAACTATTTTTGTATGTTTGACTGTTATCATCTGTTTTGTATAGAAATGAGGACATGTAAATCCAATTTTTGTTTTTGAAGCCTTCATTCAGAAAACTAGTGTTCAATTAAGATAATTTTATTTGCATTTTAGAGTACATTTTTAAGCTCTGTGACACTCACAGAACAGGCACAAGATACCCTGTTTCCTCATCAAAATGTTCAGTTTTAATCCTTTTAATTGCTGTATCAATCAGATTGGGGTCACATTGCTCTTACTGTGGTATTTATGCAAACTTTTGACAGAAACATCAGACAATGCTTGCTGTAGCACCGCACTGACACAAGACGATTCTATCAATGCAGAAAGTAGACAATCTGCATCAACACAAGTCAATATGGAAGAAAAGGGTATAGGAAGGGAAGTGGAAAACGTCCCCGCCGAAAAGCTTGACGATAATGGAGACCCACCCAACTTAGGACTCAATGACTCTGTCATAGAGTTTTCTGCTGTTTCTTCACCATTCAAGGAGGGCCTAGATAAGGGAAGCAGCCAAATTGCGGATCTAAATCAAACGCCGCAACAAAAGCCGAAGAGAAGAAAGCACCGTCCGAAAGTCATCGTAGAAGGGAAACCCAAGAGAACTCGGAAGCCAGCTACCCCAAAGCCTGTTCAATCAAAACAAAACTCAACTGTCAAGAGGAAGTATGTGAGAAAGACAGCATTGAACAAGACTTCTACTCCTCCTGCAGAAGTGATTGGAGAATTCCCTAAAGAAGTGCCTGAATCTGCCAAAGGGTCTTGTAGAAGATCCTTAAATTTTGATATAGAAGCTAGAGATGAAAGTTGTGCAGGAGGAGAAAATGCAACTGCAGTTCTCAATGTAGACCTTGCATATGATTTAAGTGCTTCAATCAAGCAGGCCGATTGCGTGTCATTACCAGAAGAGACACAAGCCCCAGATACATCTACTTCACGAAGAACCTGCCCTGGGGCAAAGCCAAGAGAAAAGACAACTAGCAAGAGGAAGTATGTGAGAAAGACAGGATTGAATAAGACCTCTGCTCCTCCAACAGAAGTCACGGGAGAAGAGACACTAGCAAGAGAAGAAAGTTTTGCTGTCAAAGAAAATGCAACTGTACATCTGAGCAAAGAAATTGGTGTAGTCACTCAGGAAATGAGTGCAAACCTTGCCTATGATTTGGACATTTCCCTGGAGCAGGCATCAAACATTTACAAGTTATTAGCAGAAGGCACACATGCCACAAATACATCTTCAGGAACAAACCCCCATGAGGCAAAGCCAAAAGAAAACCAAACAGCCAAGAGGAAGCGTGTGAGGTCAGGATTGAAGAAGTCTTCCACTCCTACAGAAGTGCCCGGAGAATTAATTGAAGAAATGGGGCCCAAATCTGCCAAAACTTCTCGTAGAAAATCCTTAAATTTTGACAAAGGAACAAGAGATGAAAGTTCCGCAGGCAGAGACAATGCCAAGCGGAAGTATGTGAGAAGAAAAGGACTGAATAAGTCTCCTACTCCAACAGTAATGGCAGGAGAAATGACAGAACCAATTATGACAGAATCTAAAAGCCTAGATGTGCATGTGGGCGAGGAAAAAATTGCGGCAGTAGAGGAAACACCTGTAGGCCTTGCCTATACTGAAGATGCTTGGATGAGGCTGGCATTAAATAATTGCATGTCATTACCTGGAGACAAACTAGCCCTGAGTACATCTTCAGAAAGCAATCCTCCTGGAGCAAAGCCAAGAGAAGAACCAACTTGCAAGAAGACATATGTGAGAAGGAAAGGACAGAATAAGTCTCCTACTCCAACAGTAATGGCAGGAGAATTAACTGAACCAATTGCGCCTGGAACTACCATAATATCATGTAGAAGTCCTGCTCCTGATGAAAACACTTTGGTGAATGAGGCATTATATAATTACAGGTGTTTCAGCGATATGGTCAATCAAGCTGTAAGTATATCTCTTACAAAAAGCAATCCACTTGAAGCAAAGCTTACTGCCAACTCTCAGGATGGAAACATCAGTAATGGTCAAATTTCAACAATAGGGTCACAAATGGTTGGTTCCAAGAGAAAACAATCTGGTACCATCGAATGTGCAGATAACAGCAGCTTGAATCTGATTGGGGCACACTATAATGGATTGCCCTCATACAAGTCAAAGTTTTCGGTTCAGTTTCCAAATGTTCAGAGGAAAAGGAGAACTGGAAAGGGGAAAACTTCAGACACTCATATGACATCTTCTGTGACTCCCGAAAAAGAATTACAACTAACATACTCTCAAGAAGATGCTCAAGAGCATCCTTATGCATCCAATTCCAGCTGCTGGATTTATGGTTCTGGATACAATGCAGCTATACTCCCAGCCATAAGTGCATCAACAGAAAATGTTATTGGTAATACTCAAATGAATGATGAGTATAATGAGTACTTGTTATCGATGAGAAGGCTGACAGAAAGATCTCGATTCTCTACGCTAACTTGGGATTGTAATTCTCTAATGACAATTGGAAACTGTCATTCTGAACAAAATTATGCTGTAAAACAACAAGGCATTTCAAACTGGCTAACATTTCAAGATACAGATAGACCACAAACATGCATTAACGCTTTAGTTGCAGAGAACGAGGTCTCCCTTTCTCAAAAGAAGAGAAATATCAAGAAAGGCGCTCCTTCCAGTTCAGCATATCCTAGCACAAATGAGATGCAACAGAACCAAATTTTGGTATTAAGAAATCACTTCCTGCCATTGGGGGCGTCATCAGGTATGTTAACTGAACTTTATTTTTGTGCCAATAACATTTTATGTGTCAACAAATAACTACACCATGCAATTTTGCATTGCAGATGTTGCTCCTGTGAAGAGAAATAGAAAGAAGTTTGCTCCTTCCAGTTCAGCATGTCCTAGCACAAATGAGATGCTACAGAACCAAAATTTGGTATTAAGAAATCACTTCCTTCCATTGGGGAAGTCATCAGGTATTTTAACGGAACTTTATTTTTGTGCCAATAACATTTTATGTGTCAACAAATAACTACACCATGCAATTTTGCATTGCAGATGTTGCTCCTGTGAAAGGTGCTTCTTCCAGTTCAGCACATCCTAGCTCAATTGAGATGCAACAGTACCATAATTTGGCATTAAGAAATCACTTCCTGACATCTGAGAAGTCATCAGGTATTTTAAGTGAACTTTATTTTTGTGTCAATGACATTTTTTGTGTCAGTGGACAAATAACTACACCATGCAATTTTGCATTGCAGATGTTGCTCCTGTGCATGATGTCGAAGCATTAGCAGAGCAATTTAGACGGCTAAAGATAAACACAGAAGCCAGAGACCTTGCCTTGCTTGAGCAGCATGCTCTTGTTCCCTTCAAAAAACATCATCCACGACCTAAAGTTGACATTGATGAAGAGACTGATAAAGTGTGGAAGCTTTTGATGTTAGATATAAACAGTCATGGGGTTGATGGAACTGATGAAGACAAGGCCAAATGGTGGGAAGAAGAACGAAATGTATTTCGTGGACGAGCAGACTCATTTATTGCACGGATGCATCTAGTACAAGGTATAATGCAATACTTTCCATAATATTGACACATACCTCTAGTAAAGCACCTACCTATATGTGATCGATGAAGTAGAAGAAACAAGAGAAAAGTCTATACTTTAGGAGGATGCCCATATTAACGTTATCTGTTTTCCTTACTTCCAAAGTGTTCCAATATCATGCCCAAGAAGCCAACCATAAACCCCATCCTCCTAAAACTAAAAACAAATATCATTTGTATATGACCACCACAACAGTGAAATGTTTTGAACTATCTACAAGAACAATGTAAAGGCCATTATCAATATCAAATGCAAGTAACTCCATTTACTCAGGTGATCATCAATTGGAACTTCTTTAGAATTTCAGTAAAGGCAAGAAACTTGCAATAAAGATATAATAGAATCCTATATCCTATTCTTTATTCATAACCAACAGAGTATCTTACAAGCAACAAATCAGCAAAGAAAACAATAATTGCTGCTTTGTTATTCTGGTGAATCAATGGGGGAGCATCTCCAAACTTGATTTTAGATGACCTTACTTTTGCATAACTGTTTCTGGTTAAAACTGGATCTGAAGTTCAAGTTATTTACATTTTAAAAGTTTTGTAGAAAAAGTGTTAAAATCTTAAATTACAACAAAAACTACATTTTTTATGTTTTAGTTCAACTTGTCTTTAGAAGCAAACTTGACTTTAGTTTGCTATTTTTTTCACAAAATCATAACACCTGAGTTGGTCGAACACTCCCCCAAATGCAATCAATCTAATTTGATTTATATGTACCCCTTATTGGACATTATAATGAAACCAAGTACTTCAGTATATATTAATTTCACAGCTTTTGCAGCTTCAAATGTTCCAGGAATTATCTTGAAAACAAGCAGCAATGTGCAGAAAAAACATTTACTCCATAAAAATATAGAACAATAAAGAAAACTTGAGTAAACATGATTCCATTCCATTGCATTTGGTCACATATTTCATACATTATTATAAAATGTAATTAACAGGAGACAGACGATTTTCTCGATGGAAAGGATCAGTTGTGGATTCAGTGGTTGGAGTTTTCCTCACACAAAATGTGTCGGACCATCTTTCCAGGTATAAACTCTACCAGTTTATTCTTGGCAAACTTATAATTCAATGAGATGCCACAGCAACATGTTTTTCTCTGTTGACAGTTCGGCATACATGTCCCTTGCTGCTCGATTTCCCCCAAAGCCAAGCAGCATGTGCAACCACGGCGAAGGCACTAGCTTGGTAGTCAATGAACCACAAGTGCAGATAGTGGAACCAGAAGAGAACGCAGAATGTGATGTCAAATTACTGAATCAATCTGTTCATGACCAGAGTTCTATGACAATAGATATAGCTAAGCATTCTGGAGAAAAAGAAGCTGTCAACAGTGATGATTCCTGCAGAATTACCAGCAGTGTAACTAGCTTAACAGATGAATCAAACTGCAGACTGTCAGAATCATCTCAAAGAAATATTAAGGAACACCATAGTCCAATGAGGAGTGGATTAATTAGCACTTCAATTGAGGAATTGGAAGAAAAACCATGCTATGACAGTGCTGGGTTAGAGTCAAATGTAGTTTCATCCCAATGCTCTGTCATTTCATCTCAAATGTCAGGAGATTTCTCAAATGATCAAAATCCTGAGAAGGTAGGATCATCCTCAGATAGCAACTCAGAAATAGAAGATCTCTCAAGCACAGCTATGTATAACAGTGTTTATAGCGGCACTTCCTTTAGCAAGCTTCTAGAAATAGTAAGTTCAACCAAGTTTCATGAAGTTAACAGTGAAATAAGCAAATCAACTGAGAACTTAAGAGATGCATATAGCAGCCCAACAGAAAGCTTGAAAATATCAAATGCTGCTCAAATTGCAATTACTCATTCTCAAACTATTGCATCTCAAGTCCATCCTCAGGAACAAAGCAGTCACATGCAGCAAAGCTTTATCAACATTTCTGAACAAACTCAAGATCTTGTGAACAAGGAAAGGGGGTTGGATCTTGGTGACCATAAAGATACTGCAAGGAGTGAAACCAATGAGATAAGTTCCACCCCAATAAAATCAAAGAGCAGAGGACAAGGAAAGGAGAAACAGGAAGATTTTGACTGGGATAGTTTAAGAATAACAGCACAAGCCAAGGAGGGGAAGAGAGAAAGGACTGAAAACACCATGGATACCTTGGACTGGGATGCTGTTAGATGTGCAGATGTCAATGAGATTGCTAATACCATCAAAGAACGTGGCATGAACAACAGGCTTGCAGAGCGTATTCAGGTATATAATCAAACTTCTATGAGACATGATTTATCACTTTCAGGAAAGAAACAGCCCATCAATGTAGCTTATATTACATGGTATACTATGCAGGATTTCTTGAATCGACTGGTTGAAAAACATGGAAGCATTGACCTTGAGTGGCTGAGAGATGTTCCACCTGACCAAGCAAAGTAAGTCCAGTTAATTAAGCTGTTTAATTGAAATACCATTTCTCATACATGCAATGTTAGCTTGTCTTGACTGTATGATTGGTGAAACCAACATCCTGAACTCTCAATTCACTGGTAACACACACAAGCAGTTAGACATATTTCATGCAAGCAGAATATATTCATAATAAAAACTCAATTCGTACATACAGAGAATACTTGCTCAGCTTCAGAGGACTGGGATTGAAAAGTGTGGAGTGTGTGCGGCTTTTAACACTGCACCATCTTGCCTTCCCGGTAAGTTGAAAAGGAAAGTGTGTATTACTGGAAATGTCGAATAAGTAGTGATAAATTATTGCCATACAACAGGTGGACACAAACGTTGGACGTATAGCAGTACGACTGGGATGGGTACCTCTCCAGCCACTGCCTGAATCACTACAGTTGCACCTCCTAGAAATGTCAGTATTACATAAATGATGTAAGAAATTAGTTCACTTTGATAAGAGCTAATATCATTGCCCTGTGCAGGTACCCCGTGTTGGAGTCCATACAAAAATATCTATGGCCGCGACTGTGCAAGCTAGATCAAAGAACATTGTAAATATCTCTTAAATTTCACGTAGCATACTAACAGAAACAGACAAATATTTTCCTTGTTTCTGGTTTACCTATTGATTCTCTTATATGAATGTTGCAATATATTACAGATATGAGCTACATTACCAGATGATTACATTTGGAAAGGTAAATCACATTTTCTTACACACATCACACTGACCTTACTTTATCAAAATCTATTGTGCTTGGATCATAAACTAAAATCAATGCAGGTCTTCTGTACAAAAAGCAAACCAAATTGTAATGCATGCCCAATGAGAGGGGAGTGTAGACACTTTGCTAGTGCATTTGCAAGGTATGTATATAATATATTATAATTCTTTGCATGAAAAGATAAATCATCATACAGCATCATTCAAAAGTCCTTTCTCGTAACATAGAACTCTATGAGGCACTGCAAGTAATTTTGTTGGTAATATAGATAAGGAACTTGAGAGACATATCCAGTATTATATGATGACAGCACTCATTGCATTATATTCTCATAAAAAGGCTACTTAGATAACAGCTAATACTACATTGCATGCAGTGCAAGGCTTGCCCTACCTGGACCAGAGCAGAAGAGTATAGTTACCACAGCTGGAAATAGTGTAACTGATCAGAACCCATCTGTATTAATTGGAAATAATGTGACTGATCAGAACCCATCTGTACTCATCAGTCAGTTGCGGTTGCCTCTCCCTGAGAGTACAAAGCAAGCAGAAGAAATTCACCAAACAGAAGTGAGCAGACAAATACAATTGAAATCTGAAATAAATATCTGCCAACCTATCATTGAAGAGCCAACATCTCCAGAGCCAGAATGCTCACAAGTATACATAAGTGATATAGAGGATGCCTTCAATGAGGAGTCATGTGAAATTCCAACCATCAAACTTAACATTGAAGAGTTCACTCTGAATTTGCAAAATTATATCCAACAAAACATGGAACTTCAGGAAGGTGAAATGTCGAAGGCCTTGGTTGCTTTGGATCCACAAGCTGCCTCCATTCCTATGCCTAAGCTAAAGAACATGAGCAGATTACGAACAGAGCATTGTGTGTAAGTCAAATAACTAACTTTCTCAAACTTAAAATCCTAGAATGCACTAACAAAATGCCAGGGGAAGAGAGTAAGGAATTGGTAATTATATTAATCCTCGTATATTCAGAGATGAATAGTTACAAGAAATTTACTGTATTCAAGAATATTAATGGAGGGGAGGGTAGAAAATTTAATTCTTATCATGTTTGCCTAAGAGGAGGGGAATGGAGAGGAAATAACCCCTTTTTTGTTTGGTTCAGGAGAGGAGGGAAGAGATTTTTAAACAAATTTACTTTTACTGCCCTTTCTTTTAAAATATGATTTTAGGTTTCAAAATATTAAGAAGAGCATTTATTCATGTGAATTATTATTTTTCTTCCATATCATCTCACTTTTGGAAGAGACAAAATGAGTAAGGAGGGGTTTTGGACCCCTCAACTCCTCTCCCCTCTAAAATTTTAACCAAACAAAATATGTTCATTAGAAAAAAAAAAAAACCAACCCTACCCTCCCCTTCAATCAAATACTATGCAAAGCAAGAAGCATGAAAAGAAATCAAGAATTTTGCACATAACACAAGAATAGAGTTTCACATGCACAATTTCCACCATGCTATAGCAATTGAAAAACTAACAATTTATGCTGCTTTTGTGTTCACTTTCATGCAGTTATGAACTCCCAGATACGCATCCTCTTCTGGAAGGGGTGAGTTATTTACTACATCTGTTAATCAAAGCCATTTTTTACCCTATATGTCCTACTTTTATTAATCATTCTACATTACAGTGGGACATGCGAGAGCCTGATGATCCAGGCAAATACCTTCTTGCTATATGGACACCAGGTAGATAAAAGTAACATTTTCACTACTCGGCCTCTATCTGGATGAACTTAGATGGGCTCTTTGTTTGCAATATGCAGCACAATAAGTTCAGGAATTTTAAAATATATGATTTGCATCTGTTTTCTAGTGTTTCTAACTGATTTTTCCAAATAAATGATCAAATTAGGTGAGACAGCTGATTCAATACAACCACCTGAAAACAAATGCAGCTCTCAGGAAGAATGTGGCCAACTCTGCAGCGAGAAAGAATGTTTCTCATGCAACAGTTTCCGTGAAGCAAATTCACAGATAGTTAGAGGGACAATCCTGGTCAGAATGCTAATCAAAATAATAATTTTAACCATATATTGCTTACTGAGTCCTATACATTACCGGGGCGTGGGTCATATTTGCATATGAATTAAAGCATTATACTAGACTGACTTAACTCACTATAAATATGAACAGATACCATGTCGAACAGCAATGCGGGGGAGCTTTCCACTAAATGGCACTTATTTCCAAGTCAATGAGGTTAACATAGTGTTGATTTGCAGATTGCTAAGTCTCTTCCCCTTTTATATTAAAGCTTTGCAATTTAAGTAATACTAATATATATTTTTTGAGACAGGTATTTGCTGACCATGACTCAAGTCATGAACCAATAAGTGTTCCCCGAAGTTGGATCTGGAACCTTAACAGGCGTACAGTATATTTTGGAACCTCCATACCAACAATATTTAAAGGTAAAGAATTACAAAGCATAGTAATATATTTAGTGATAAATTACTATATGTCAAACAATTAAGTTGAATATTATTTTCTGCCAAACAGGTTTATCAACACAAGATATTCAACAGTGCTTTTGGAGAGGTAAGACTTTAGTACAAAGATTGAAATCCTGCTTTGTTAATTGAATATCCTACTTTAGCCTATTTTTATTGGTGTGATAAACAGTACTAATTTGCATATTTTGGGGCATACTACAGGGGCAAAGAGCTAAAGAAAGTCATTTCCACAACTTTATTTGCTATCGACACGATGCATGCCTCCTATCTATAGTTTTTAGGTTAATTTTACAAGAGCATGCCTCCTAAATATGCCACCCCCCATTTATAGTTTTTAGGTTAATTTTGTAAGCATCTAATCAATTCATCTATACTAGAAGGTGGAGCATAGAGTGAATTTATAATATATGCCACTTTCTGCTATAAGTGCTACTAAGCTTGCTTCTTTAGCATAAGTTAACAGTATGCAACAAGATCAAATACATCACCCTGCATATTAACCAAAAATATAAGTGCCTTCACAAACAAAGAGAAAGATATAAAATACAGGCTAATTAGTAGGGTGAATTATTTGCGCAACAAAGAGTTATTTACTTGTTTCTAGCCTTCATCTTATCCAAAAGCATTTCATGACTTGGTCAAGTCTATGTGACAACTTGCACTGTTTAGTATTTTACTAGTAAAACAAAGTTAACTATGTGGTTTCCCTCTGGCATCAGAAAAGCAAGTATCCAAGATAAAATCACCTATCTTAACAAATGGTGGAAATGCTTTGCAGGGTATGTCTGTGTGCGAGGTTTTGACAGAATATCACGAGCACCCCGGCCTCTGATGGCCAGGCTACACATGCCAGCCAGCAAATTGCCCAAGCCTCAGCCTAAAGAGAAGACAAAGCCTGAAGAGAAGATAAAAAAAGATCCTAAAGAGAAGACAAAAAAAGAGCCTAAAGAGAAGACAAAAAAAGAGTCTAGTTCGGCGAAAGAACAAGGACCGGAACCAATTCCGGAATTGCTCGAACTGGTTTCTAACAGTCACAGCCTTCCCAAGAAGAGAACAGCCTGAAGACAAGTCTGTACTATACATCTCATACTGTGTTGCTCGGCGGCATGTGTACAATGACAAAGTCATTATGTAACTTAACCTTGGGCTATTTTCTTATAATGCTCAGAGACTGAGCTGTTTTTCTAGACTAGGACTCAATAATGTCCCATTGGTAACAGAATTGGCTCTAGCTTCTTCGTTTTTTTTTTTTAAAAAAATATTACATGCAGAGAAATGTGAGCCATTTAATGCTAAGATCAGAGGAAATGAGGTTACTTGCACAAGAGCTGAGTATTTAATATTCCACCCAAACTCGTGCAGAGATACACTCTGGAAAATTCTTGATTTGAAATTTATGTACCTCGCTTCACCAGCTCCGCTTCCACATCTAATCAGATTTTTCACTTGATGTTCCATTGATAAGATGATAATATTTATACGACGATAAACACTGCAACGAAGAAAAAAACTTCCTATCAGGTTTAACTCAGTAGTCCAAATTTTGGTTCTAATAGCAACAATAGTGAATCCTGACTTGTTAACAATTTTCAAGCTTAGTAACAGTAGCAGCAGAAATAGTTTTCAACCAATTCACATGAAGTCAATCTGGTACTAAATGAATTTGGTTCTTAAAAAATTGGTTTGGTTAACGTGATTTGAAATGGAATAGTTTATGTTTGGATTTCATCCACTAAACCACAAAAGTTTGATAGAGGTGATTCAACCAAAATCACAGTTTTACTTCAAACCACATATGAAAAGACCAAGTGTGTTTTCCCAAAAAAACACACATCCTAGTACACAAATTGAAAAGTAAGATTACACCAACATGTATCCGTGTTGAATTCAATGTAAATTCAAACACACCAATTGATTCAAAACATATTTATAAATCACAAAATTATGTTTTTCAAGATTGAAAAATTAATTTAATAGCATACTTGGTTTTTCCGTTGCGATGGCTTTAAACTGATTTGGGCAAAAGAAACCGAGTCAATGTGTTGAAATCACTTATCCTCAGTGTTGTTAATCGCAGATCGCCAAAAATAGTGAAATGCCAAAAATCTGCAATGTCTAAGCCCTCGGTGGAAAATTGCAACAAATTGCGGATAGCGGTGAGCCATCCGAGCGCTACGCTATAACGCCGCCATATTGTCTATTTGACAACATTACTTCTCCTACAAAAGAGTTATTCATATAGCGCATAGCTATTGAAATGAGATTCGAATCGTGAATCAGAAGACATATTTCTCGAATCGTAATCGAATCTTTTCGTGTATTGTAAAACACATGATATAAAAAAATCAAATTATAAATTGAAACATAAGTGGATATATCATATAACATGCCTTAAAATAACACAAGATACAAGTCATTAATCAATATAAGAAGAAAAATAGTAGGTGCTTTCACAAAGTTTAAGTATTCAACGACTCAAAAAACATCAATAATATGACGAAATGCAAATTATTTTTCTGCTACCTATATCTAAATCCTAGTAAATGATCATAATCTAACTAATTGATAGCTCGTATCAATAAGAAAAATTGCAAAATAGCAATAAACGAATATCACAACGGGAAACATGTTAGTAGATGGAGATAAGTGTCGAGAAGCACTAGGGGACGGAAACCGATAAAAACAACAAACAAGATACTTTTTTGGTGAGCCAAAAATGACAAATGAATTGCTAGTAGGGAGGACCAGTGTGGTTAATTGCGGATAGCGGAAAGTAGCGAAAAGCCAAAAACCCGTTATGTCAAGCCCTCAAAACTTAGTAGAGAATAGCAGCAAATCGCGGTGAGCCCTTAGAGCGCTATGCTATAGCACCGCGATATCCGCTATTTGACAACACTGGGGAGAATCAATGTATGGTTTTTCTTTAAAATATGACATGAGTCTTTTGGAGGAATAATAGTTGGCTATTTCTAGCCTTTTTTTGTAAACCATAAAAAATAACCCAAAAACCTATACGGGTTGCGTAACCCAACTCAACTGAAGTGAAATCTGCACACGACTTTGAATATGTAAGATTCAACTAGCAAATCTTGAATCATAAATTCAACTCTGACTCAGAAATACAAAAACGAGATTCAGATTCATTATCAAATCAAGATACGTATCATACGTCTCATAAGATACTAATTATAGTGTGTTCAGTTTGATGGTGTCCACAAAACCCAGAGCACAAAATCCCAAGAATTACCCTTTGTAGTTGCTCTGTAGAAGTAACTATAAGACATCCCGTTGCAAAAGTAGCAGCACTCTTAAAAATCACCCAGGCCAGAATCAATATTCTTATACTGACCAAAGGGGATTGGATTTGAAACCCTCATTACCCGAATTCACACTCGCTTTTAATGTTTTGGGATTTAAAATCCAGAACGTTTTTGCTTCCACGATTTAAAATTCGGGAATTTTTGCTTCTAAGATTTAAACCAAAAAACATTAAGGGGTGCAAAACCAGTGATGGGTGTCAAATCTGATCCCTTTACCAAAGGTGATTTGGAAACCTTAACAAAAGAAGGCTGCTAAATAGTCCCCAAACTGTATTAAATCAATATTTATGCAGCTAAGCTAGTATATATTCACCCAGTTCACCAAATCATCAACACAATAAAATCAAACTAACTGCAGCTTAGTGAGAGCATAAGTATATGTACTGAAACGAAAGTGTTAGTGGTGAAAGCTGCCAGATATAGATCAACCGACACAAGCCTTGAAGTGAGGAACGGGAAATGAATATAGAGTCAAGAAGCGTACCTTCAGATTTTCGCGCGAGAGATGAAATCGAATTGCCTGTGAGGTGCGCGAGGTAGAGAAGAAGAGAAACAGATTGTGCAGCGTCGGGGGAATGGTGAAAATGTTTTGCAAATTGCCTGTTTTTGCCGCCTTAGCGCCATTTTCATATGCTTTTCTTCCCTCCCCGAATTTTGAGTATTTTGGTGCGTAATGATGTGATGGAATTTTTGCCGCTGGAATAGGAAAATTCTTTACAAGATTTGACTCGACTAAAGTGAAGACGAAAACCCTCTCCCTCTCCTAAAGGTAAAGGTAGTGTCTCCAAGTATTATTAAAATTATGAAGAGTCAGTATTAAGGTGGACTAACTTAAAAAATATCCACCTGTGAGCCATTATTTTTAACCACAAATATATTAATATATTTTGTGGTTAAAAATGATGATTAACCGGTGAATTATTTTTTAAATTGTTCACTTTATATTTTTTTTATTACACTAGAAAACGCCTTTTATAATATTTCATCATGCGTAATATTTTACTGTTATTTTATCTTACTTTAATTTTCCTAAAATAAATGAAAAACCATAATTTCTTGAGTTTTTTTTAAAACCAATTATTGAGTTGAGTTAAACTGTTTTTCGGGTTTTAAAATATACACACTCAATTTTTTATTTCATCTCATTTTCACTAACTTTTTATTCTTATTTTTTTTATCACATCTCACTACATATTTTTTATTTCTCTCTTTACGTTTTCTATATCTCACATAGTGTGTGTGATTGCAGTGCCAAGCCATTTTTATTTCTATTGTTATGGCTTATAATTTTTAATTGTCACTTAGAGCCAACTGAATCCACGGGTTGTTTTATTACGAGATAAAGAAAAAAGAATGATCTTTCCATTTGCCCTTTTGAGCAAAATAAAGTAAAATAAAGATTTGTATATATTTAATGGGGTAGACTATTCGATAGACAAGAGATAAAAGGTAAATAATAAATGTGACATGTGATATGATCGAACATGAGAGATATGGAGAAAAAAGTAGAATCTCAAAGATGTATGTTATATGAAGGGGTACACATGTCATTGTTGGAAAACAGAAACCTGGCTTTGGCTTTGGCTTTGGCTTTGTGGGTTAACATATTAGGGTTGGTTCACCTAATATAAAATAAATAGAAAAGTTATAAAACCTAATAAAAATATAAGTAAAAATACATATTTTGTGAATTTAAGAATTTGTGAATTAAAAGCGGTTTCAATAACTTAAGTAATTCAACCCAACTCAAACTTACTTTGACTTTGAGTTAAGTGAGTTGAGACAAATTAGAGCTTAAATTCAAATCTTGTGTTGCCCCTACCGTCTCCGCAAGAATAAAATAATAAGTGCGTAATAGTTTTGACCAATTTAAACTTTTATAAATCAATCTGAACTATTTAAAATAAAACCTAGGGCTAATAATTTGCAACAAAGAGCTACAGAAAGCTGCATAGAATATACCTATAGAGGATTTATGTTCCTACAATTTAGGGGTGTACAAAATCCGGTCCGCCCTGATGACCCGTCCCAGCCCGAGCCACTTAGGGTCGGGTTGGACCTGGCCCGATTACTAAAAGAGGACAGTAAAAGTTGTTCATCTCCAAACCCGACTCCGGGTGAGGACGGGTTCAGGTTGATCTTCAGGTCACTTGACCCGGCCCGATACATAATTTTCTTAAAAAAATTCTTTAATGTTTTATACTTTGCAACGTACTAAGTCTGGCTTAGGGCCTGATACCTTTTCTTTTTGGGTTTCAAGTTTCTCCTCTGCAGTTGCGATGCTATGCTAGAGGCCCATGGCCATTGATCTACCTTCTGTTTACTCAGATTTTTAATTTTATACTAACACCTTTGTGGCATGTTTTTTATCATGTTGTATCTTATAAATCTATTTTGGGCACACACATAACACTTATTCTCTCATTTTTGTTATTCAAAGAATACCTGAGACAATTGTAATTATTAATTTTTTTGATAAAAGTTACTCATGTAAATTTTTTTCTTGAGCTTTTTATTGGCGGGTCAACCGGGTTTTGTCCTACATTAACCCGGTCCTAATTGGACCCGAACATTGTTTGGTTCTTTCGGGTTTGTGGACGGGTTAGGGTCCATAAAATAACCCGCACGATATTTAGGGCCGGGTGAGGGTTAACCAATATCTGTCTTTACCCGTCCCGCGTACACTCCTTACAACTCATCATAAAATAAGCTAATCTAACTTAACATAAAATATGATCTATTTTTTTATTAATCTAACTCATGAGTGAGCCGGAATGGGTCATGAGTTAGAGTTCACACTCCCCTATTTTAATTTGAATTCTAGCTTTAGCAACAAACCAATGTCTCTTCATAATCTGGCGTAGTGGCTCAACACCTTGTCCCTTAAGCAAGTGGTTGGGGATTCAAATTTCAACTCTTGCGATGGAAAAAAACTCATTGGTGCTTGACAGTTGGGCGAGAGATCAGTCTCACGGCTATGGACTATGAGAATACTTTGTTAACGCGGAAAAAGAATATATTTATGCTCATATGACTTAGGACCCGTTCGGGGTGATTTTGATTTTTAGCTTTTTGGTTTTCAAATTTAACGAATGGTTGCAAACTTGTGAGATGATGAACCAAGTGAGTTTGCGTAGTGCTTCAGCACTTCATCCCTTAAACAAGTGGTTGGGGTTACGACTACCCGCTGTGAGGAGATCTTCAATACCAAAAAAAAAAAAACTTTAGATGATGAAAATTAGACTCTTTCACATGCAGAAAGTTCCTCTATGCAACTGCAACAGAAAAAGCCTCATTTAGTCACATGAAAATCAAATAAGCAACAATTCTATTTAATCACAAATTGGAATAAAACGAATATTTGTGAATAGAAAAATGAAATAACAACAATATACTACAAGAATCTTAGCAGTCATAGCCATGGAAAAGGGAAAAGAAAAGGGAATTAATTTCAACCAAATTAGGATCCCCTATTTCGGGAAAAGAGGGTCAAGTTTGATAAAATCATTCGGTGGGTTATAAAAAAAAATCAAAAGGAGAAGATGCAGATTAGGAAAAGAGGGCAAAATTTAGGAAGAGAGTGCATAGCATGAATGAATATGGAGAGAGAGAGAGAGAAACGCACACACACAAAAGGATGAGAATGTAAAGAGAGACACAAAAGGAGGGAAGAAAGAGAAGGTGAACCGAGAGAGAAGATACTCACTCACAAGAGAGATGGTCCGCAGGAACGCAGAAAATTTTGTGGGTTCACATAATTTTTTTTTTTTATATCTTTTTTAAACACATCATATCATATATAACGTCTTTTTTCTTATCTTTTTAGTAGTCTATATCTAAAAGTATACACCAATCTTTATCCAAATTTGACAGAGACTTGTACTTGCACGATTTTAGGAAATTGAAACAACAAACGTAAAACCTTTTTTTATTGTTTTCAAAATAAGCTTTTGAACTTGAAATTATCTCATCCCATCACTCTTCATCGAGATGAAAGAAAAATAAATCCTTTTGTGCATGGAAAGTGAGATTTTATTATTTATAGCGATTACAAATTAATTCATAACAAAACGATGTGAGACATCAAATTACAAAAGAATTTCCCCCTCTCAGATAAAGTTGAAGGCTATCAAATGAAGTTACCTTGTCCTCTTTTTTGTTCAAATTTTTGTTGTTGTACGATAAACTAGTATAGTGACACATGCACGACGATATATTCTATCTCTTTTACAATAAGTGGGAAGGTAGTAGGTGGTGAGGAAGGTGAGAGAAGAGAGAAAATAATATTTTTTTGTTACATTTGAAGTTAACAGAAAATTATAAGCATGAATTTAATTATTATTCCGCTGAAAATCATTGTAACACTTGGTATTAATGAACAAATTCACATGACTCCTAATACATTCTATCTCGTAATTTTTTCTTTTACATTTGGAAAATATTCTTTCTCACAATTTCATAATTATATGAAAAACTGTTGTTTTGGGCTCTCTGGCAGGGAGCCAACGCATAGGCGCTGGACTCCCAACACCTGGGCGCTAGGGTTCTGCCCAGGATCTTGTTGCCAGGCAGAGAGCCAACGCTTGGGCATTGGAACTCAACTCTTGGGCATTGGAACCCAATGCTTGGGCGCTGGGCCCCTAACATCAATTTTGTTGTTTTGTTTTAATTAGTTCTAAATCCTTTTGAGTTGGTTTTCCACCCTTCCAATGGTTGTTGATTGTTGTATATACATGTGTTTTATCTTGCAAGGTCAGAGATCAAGTGCATGCTACCCGTTCGACGGTAAGGGTAACTCGTTGTAGGAATTGTCTTATCGGTTTGTGATGAATTGTGGTTTTGTTTTGAGGATTCTAATTGTGCCTTGTCTTGAATTTATTCTGGACTTGTTATAGATGTTTTAACATGTTATATATGGTTTACATGTGGTTGAGGTTTGGTGAAATAAACTGAGTTATTTTGAGATACATGATGTTATTGAACTCTATGAGGAATTGACTATATTTGTATTCGATGATTACTTGTTATGGCATATACATATGTGGGATGCCTGGGTTGAGGTGACAAATTTTGTCCCGTGTGGGTGACAAGATGAATTTAATCCTAAGGGAATCTGCCCTTAGATTTTGTGGGTGATAGGATGGGTTAAATCTCAAGTGAATCTACCATGAGACCTAGAGTGATTGGATGGGTTGAGGGACTAACAAGCATGGTTATGTGACATTTTTAAATGAGGAATTGTGGAATATTTTATCGTTGTTGTTGTTGTAATTTGTGCATCATGTTACTGTTTATTATTGCTATTTTGTTTAATCACAAATGTTGTTTTGTATTATTCTTGTATTTGGAGTTAACCCTTTCTGCTTGTTGTTTGTTGATTGGGCGCTTAACGCCATAGACAATCAGGTCGATGATGTACATGAAGGATGAACTTGATGCAAGGATAAGAAGGTGCAAGAAGGTTTAGAAGAACCGGTGATTCTTGAATAATAACATCCGCTGTTTTATTTCCGCTGTTTTGAAATATTTAGCACTTGTGGTACAACCTTATTATGTTTATTTACCTCTCGAATTTATTTGATGTTTAATTAATCTATTTATGGGTTAAGTATTATTGTATTTATTTTGAGAGACTTTCTGTTTTGAAAAATTGAGTGTTTCGAGAGGCTTTGAAGTATTATTTTCGCTTATTTACTATGTGACCCCTGACTATAAATTGGGGCGTTACAATTTCCGGTTATTTCCCAAACCAGAGGGATTATTTTTTGACGTTTCTTCAGTGATGGATCAAAACCAAACTTCGCTAAACCACATGGACCATTAACTTAGTTAACTCATTGAATTTATATATATATATATATATATATATATATATATATAATTTTGGGATTATCATCAAATTGGTCCCTCTGTTTGAGTCGCCGTCTGAGGTAGGTCCTTCACCGAAAAATTCTTAGCAAAAGGTCCATCAGTTTGCACACTATCTGAAATTGGTCCTCGCTGGAGCCTGGAGCTCCGGCGAGAGTGCTAAGTGGCAGGACAGAAATGACGTGACATTATCCATGTCATTATTAATTATTTTTTTTAATTTCTAAATATATAATTAATTATTAAATTATAATTAAAAATAAAAATTATAAAAATCATAAATCTATAATTAACAAAATGCCATTTTCCAGACCTTCAATATGTTCTTCATCTTCCTTGTTTAGACATATACAAACCCCACTTGTTTAGACACAGTTCCACGCCTTGATCCATGAAACAAAGAGAACCGGGAAAGACAAAAAAGGAAATTTGTTAAACTTGACCATAATTTATACAAAAATTATAGGAAAGATAGAAAAAATAGATTGAAGGATCCAAAAATTTGAAGCTCACTCTTTGAACATCTTCATCCATCATCTTCGACATCACCAAATTGAATCCCAAATTAAGAAGCACACAACGAGGGAGAAGGAGCAACAAGATAACAAGAACAAAAACCCATAGATCTGAACCCAGGTAATCAACCAGAAGAGAAGATGAAAGCAAACTCCACCTAGACCTTCTCGAACAACCCCCACCTAGAGTGCCGCCGCGCTACACCACGCCTCTACTGCTCCAGTCTTTGTCGAAGGTCACCATGTGCCTGGCCGCTGTCGTTCTCCTCTCGTCGTTGCCATCTCGTCTCTCCCGGTCGTCATCCTTTTCTCTTCCTCTCGGATTCTTCAATCCCTTTCCCTCTTTTCATCAGCCGATTCCTCTCTCAACCCACTACGGGGATGAGGAAGTTGGGGTTGGAGTTTTTGGTTCAGATCTTCATGGGAAAAGCTTTGTGTTCTACTTCGGATCAAAATGGGTTTTTGTTTTTTTGGTTCAGATTTATGAAGGCTCGGTGGCGGCGAGGAAGAAAAGGTGGTGGCGACGCTGGTAGGGACGATTTTTATGTTTTCTTTGAAGATGTTGAAAATGATGATGAAGTAGGAGATGAAGATGATGAAGGATCTGGATCTGGTGGCCCCATTGCTGGACCTGGAAGGAGAGGAAGAAGAAGAGGTGGTGGTGATTTGGGGAAAGAGAAGGTGCTGGAAGTGGCTGGTGCGATTGAAGATGATGGCAGTATTCTAGGGTTTCAAATGTTGAAGATTGAAGATGATGACAGTGTTCTAGAGAAAATTGAAGATCGAAGATGGTGGCAATGTTCTGGAGAAGATGATGAATATTGAAGAGCATGTTGCTTTTTCTATATTTTTTTAATTTTATAAAATTTTGTAACTTTTTAGTTTTTAACTAATAATTTTATTTATTTTAATTATTAATTATATATTTGAAAACTAAAATTTAATTAAAAATGACGGGGATAATGACACGGCATCTCTGTCCTGCCACTCAGGACTCTCGCCGGAGCTCCGAGCTCCGGCAAGGAGGATCAATTTTAGACAATGTGCAAACTGAGGGACCTTTTGCTAAGAATTTTTTGGCAAGAGACCTACCTCATACCGAGACTCAAAGAGAGGAATCAATTTAATGATAATGCATATAATTTTTTAATAACATTGTTTAAAGTAAAGAAAATATTTCGCAGCCAACTGACTCAATGTGTGAACCAAATGCTGGTTTTTTCCCCACTAAAAGAAAACCAGACCGCTAAAAGTAAACTTTAGAAGGTGAAAAACCAAACCAAACCAAACCAAATGACGGTTTCCGCGACCGAATTAAAAAAATAAAAAAAGCGTCGCCACTTTGATTTCTCTCTCTCCGGCACTTCAATCCCAGAGTCAGAGACAGAGAGAGAAGAATGATTCAACAATTCATTCACACTCACAGTTATCTGGGTTGTAAGTATATTGAGATAAAAGACTGAAACCGTAACAAACAATGGAAAGTTTTAGGGTTTTGTGACCAGAAACACGGTTACCGATTGCGATGGAAATGCCTGCCAGAAGAACCAATTACTCTCTCCTGAACCAAGTTCCCGACGACCAGTTCTCCGGACCCACTGCGCCGTCTTCCTCCGGCGACGGGAAACCCAGCCGAGGCGGCGGCAGGTTCGATTGGGAGCTGGTCGCCGATCACAGGGCGGCTCAGCAGGGGAACAATCGGATCGGGAGCTTGTTCTCTTCGATTGGCTTGCAGAGGCAGTCCAGCGGGAGCAGCTTCGGCGAGAGCTCGCTCTCCGGCGGCGGAGAGTACTACGCTCCCACGCTCTCGACCACGGCGGCGAGCGAGGTCGACGCCTTCGGGTACTTTCACGATGAGGGGAGGAACAGGCTGGCGGAGGCTCCGGCGAGGGCCAGCGGGTCCTCCGGGAAGAGCTGGGCGCAGCAGACGGAGGAGAGTTACCAGCTGCAGCTCGCCCTCGCGCTGCGGCTCTCGTCCGACGCCACGTCCGCCGATGACCCGAATTTCCTGGATCCGTTTCCTGATGAATCATCCCTCAGGCTCTCGTCTTCACCCGAGGCCGTTTCGCATAGATTCTGGGTATGTTGACTGATTGCTGTGTTGTGCGCGCCCTTTGCAGTGACTTAGATTGTGCTGATTTGAATTGTGATCTCGAATTCTGGTGATGACTGTGACTGCGGCTCAGAGTGTTAATGAATAACTAACTAGTTAGAATAATGAATGAGGAAGCTATTTTGGGTATGGTCAGAACATGTGATTATCTGTTTACAGGCTAGATTAAGTGCAGTACAATGTAGACTTGTCATGCGGAGCTGTAGCGGTTCCATGATTGATATGTTCCTTTCATAAAATGTTGAATTTATGTAGGTTCGTATCTGGCTTTTCTAGTACATAGCAACAGGAGGATCAAATTGTGGTTGGCATTTACAAATTTGGTGGGTGAACTTTTAGAAGTTCATTTAGATTGATACTGGTTGGTCCTTTGCAATGAATGATGGGAAGTACAGAACCTTCCTAGGATGTTGTGTTTTGTTCATTGCAGTGAGAGGACACAGTTGAGTTTTGAATTAGTGTTGAAGTCTACTAGGAGTGATCAGGGTATTGGGGATCCTTTCTCTTTTTAACTTTTTTTGGTCCCAGATCCTTGGAACAACTTTTTACCATAGCACGACCTAGGAAAACTACCTCCTGGTTTTCACTTTTGGTTCATATAAGTTTGCTGTGAATTCTGGGCCGTGTGTGGGACGTGTTAATGTGCGCCTTACCTTACATGCTAATGAACATATTGCATATTCTTCAGTTGAAGTTTGTTTACAAAAAGTGCCTTTATCATTGTTGCACTGCTTAAAAATTTAATATTGGAAAATATGGTGATTTAAGGAGTTGGTCAAATCTTGAAAATGTGAATTAATATTTTAGTGAGCAAAATGTGCTTGATCACCCTCGAGAAAATTGCCACCTTAAAATCTGATTCTTGAGCTGTTGCATGAGGAAGAAATATAGCCCTTGCACTCTTTATTCTACTCCGTCTCAGAAAGTTGAGGGGAAACCGGAAACTGTTTCATCTTGATAGACTTCATGCACTTATCGGTAGCTATGTAATTGTTGATTTTGTGTCTTGTTAATACTCTGCACCAGGTAAATGGCTGCCTATCGTACTCCGACAAAATTCCTGATGGGTTTTACCTGATTCATGGGATGGATTCCTATGTCTGGAGTGTGTGCACTGATCTGCAGGAAAATGGCCGAATTCCTTCAGTTGATACACTTAAATCTGTAGATCCCTGCATCGATTCTTCACTTGAAGTAGTTTTGGTGGACCGGCGCAGTGACCCTACCTTAAGAGAACTGCAAAACACTGTTCAGAACATTTCTTCTAGCAGCTTAACAACAGCAGAGGTTGTAGATCACCTTTCCAAACTGGTTTGCAATCGTATGGGGTGAGACTCCTTGACATTCATAGCTTGACCTATTAAGCTTATTGTCCGATCATGTCAGTCTAACTGTGTTTTATTGCTATAACAAGGGGTTCTGCTTCTGTTGGGGAAGATGACTTTGTTTCTATCTGGAGGGATTGCAGTAATGATTTGAAAGATTGTTTAGGATCTGTTGTTGTTCCCATAGGCAGTCTATCTGTTGGCCTGTGCAGGCATCGTGCTATATTATTCAAAGTAAGGCTCTACTTCTCTTTGGGGGTTAAAGGCTGTGATTATGCAGTAAGCTTACTTGTTTTTATTTACTGGTTTAGTGCAGATTACTGTATTTAAGCTGTTTTATAATTACTTTTTTTATATTAATATTTTCAGGTCCTATCTGATGCCATTGGTTTACCTTGTCGGATTACAAGGGGCTGTAAATATTGCAAAACGGCTGATGCTTCATCTTGTCTTGTTCGGTTTGGCCTTGAGAGGTATATGTTTTATTGCCAAACACATGCTTCTCCATTTATAAGTAGAACTGCAATTTCATAAGCTATGATAACTGTGGAAATCAAAGATTTGTAAAAAGTCTTTAGGTCAGAGGTTAACATTCTGTATATTAATATTTTAAATAGATTTTAATAATAGTAATATTCCTGACATGTCACATCTTACATAATCAAATTACAGGGAATATCTCGTTGATTTTATTGGGAAGCCAGGATACTTATGCGAGCCTGATTCCTTGCTCAATGGTCCATCTTCCATCTCATTTTCGTCCCCCTTGCGCTTTCCAAGACATAAACCAGCTGAACCTACCATTGATTTCAGGTCACTGGCCAAACAATATTTCTTGGACTGTCTGTCCATTGAGCTCGTATTTGACAGCAGTTCTGCGGGTAATATCTGTATTTCTTATTTAATTTATGATATTCTAGATCTGGCCTTGTGATATTGTTGTTTCATATATCTTGAAGGACCTACTTAGGCCATATTGTTGTATTTATTGATAATATAAGATCAAGGTGACCCAGATCTCTTTTTTATCTCCACTTTTTAATGATTGATAAAATCTTTTCGTTAAGTTAGTTAATCTGATTCATTTAGTTTGTTTATTTACCAAACTTTACATGGACCTAAATAAATATTATGATACTGCTACAGCTTTCTTATTTGAATTGAACTCTATCGATTTGATGTCTTGGTCAGTTTTTATGCACATGGAAGCGATCAGATATTAGGTGTATGTATCTTTGCCTCTTTCATATAGTCATTGTAATTATTGACAACTTAACTTTTATAAACTTGGAAATTGCAAGAACTTGGTTGCTTATTAAAAAAAGTAGCATGATTCTTCACTGTGATGTTTAGTTTATATGATGTTCCAAGTTGATGATTATTGTGGATGCTTAAGTTGGGTTCTGTATGATGGAATTGGGAGAACAATTCAAGTTATACAATCAAGTCTATTGAATGCCCCTATCAAAATTTAGGTAGGTTGTGATGAAAAGGGGTTTATATCATTTAGTCTCTTTCCAGAATGAAAATTGTTTAGCTATATATTTATTGAGCGGTTGATTTAATGTTTTGATAAATTTGTGAGTTAGTCAATATCTGGAATGATGCCGAAAAGCATGTCCTTCATCTGGATATTCATGTTGTAAGTTGGACATTAACTGTAATTTTGTAGGTAATCCTGCAATCTGGTATGCAATTATCTATGCATGATTATTGTTAAATATTTTAATTGGGTGCACGTATAGTATACCATGAATTTTTCATCACTTGATCTGTTGACTGTTACTAATGGAAATTTTGGATTCTCCATTTCAGAACAGTTTGATGGGAACTCCAATGTCAGGAATAGCCATAGACCAATATCAAATGAGAGCAATAGAAATTCTCATTTTCCTCTGCATCCACAAGCTTCACATCCAAGCACACATGATCAAGGTTTTGAAACAGATGTATCATGTAATCCTCCTCAGAACATTTTAGACTCAACAACAGTGGGCAAGTATCCACCCCATTTCAAGCAGAAGCGTCCTGTTGGTATGCAAACCCCGCTACCACTAACAAATGCCAATGATGACATTATTGAGGGCAGGAGGTTTATTGAAGGAAGTCAACTGATGCCTAGCAAAGCTTCTCGCGAAATTTCACTTGACATGGAGGATTTGGACATACCGTGGCGTGATCTTGAGTTAAAAGAAAAAATAGGATCAGGTATATCTCGTCCTTTATAAATGTCATTTTTTAAAAAGTCTTCCTTTTGGGGGGGATAGAAGAAACATTCTTTTGAAGAGGGAATAGACGGGTAAAATGGATATCATCCTAGCAATGACAATAGAGAAGATGATAACAAGAAGAGTAAGCCAACTCATTATTACGAAGCTCCCAATCCATATTTATATTTGTCAAGGTGGTTTCATTAAAAAAAAGTCTCAGAGCACCAAATAAAAATCATTCAAAATTTTGTACCCAGTAAAATTCATCACTCCAAAAATACTATACCGCCATAAAATTTTGCCATGCCCCAAACCCTCTAAAGGTAATGAGATCTGATCTCTACTAAACTGACATGGTATTTAATGTATTTGTGACATAACTTTCTTCTTCTAGTGGTATTATTTATGCAATTAATATCAGCAGTCATTACTTGATGAGGACCTATTGTATTTCAGGTTCTTTTGGAACTGTACACCGTGCTGAGTGGAATGGCTCGGTAAGCCACTTTTTATTTATTTAATGCTGCATAAATCAATCATATTATCATTGTTTAACCTGTTTCAGTTGAAATTTTAGGGAATGAATGACAAAAGATGTTGAGAAGGCTAACATTGACTAGAGATATAGCCAAACAAGTCCTTATAAAGAGTAGTGCAATCCCTACCCATGAACTAGTTTTTTGGGGTAGAGTTAGGTCTAATCCAAATTCTAAGTTGGTATCCCACACCCATAAATGGGCCATCTGCAAATGCTCTGCAAATTCCATGCTCCATATGTCCAGCCTTGGTTGTGAGGTGGTGTGTTGAGAAGTCTCATATTGACTAGAAATATACCCAAATAAGTCGTTATAAAGGGTAGTGCAATTCTCACCCCTAAGCTAGCTTTTGGGGTAGAGTTAGGCCTAACCCAAATTCTAAGAAAAGAGAAAATAGAGTATATATTTAAGTAATGAGATGCCAAATTATTGTTATAATGTGATATGAAAACTAATTGTGCTTCTATTTGTACAAGTAGTCTATATCAAGTACAAGTGTAGTACAACTAATAAAAGCACACAAGTCCAGTCCAATGATACTCCTAAAAGATTTTAATAAGAAAACATCAAATAAGCTGAAGCCAATGTACAGCAAGTAGAGCCCAGCCCATGTTAGTATTATTTTTCATTGGTCTTCAGGATCTCAGTCGTCGCATTGGAAAACGATGCTTATTATGTGTCACTACTATTATATGAATACATGAATAACATCATTTTGTATGTATAGTAGTAGTCACTAATCCTAAATGTTTTGAATATTTTTGAGATTTGTTGCGTAAGCATTTAGTGCTTATGGATTAATCCAGTGCGGTATTTGAAAATAAGCCGCATTCTTATTCCTTCATCAAGCATTATAAACTCAACTAGCAGTTCACTGGTAAATGTCTTTACATGAAATGGTTACATATGTTGATAATTCCATTGGTCTCTTCCCTGAATCGGTGAATTCCAATTTTAATTTACGTAGTTTTTTATCCTTGCGTCTAGTCAATTGAAATTTTTTTTGATGGGCAGAAATTACTTGAGCAAGAAATATATTTCAAAACAGAATTTATCTAAAACAACCAGCCATTGTACTTCAAAATTTATCCAAATTCAGATTTTTTAAGCTGTATTTTTGTTATGATTTGGAATGCATATATGTTGAGGGCATCATATATCTTCCTACAGGATTATGACACTCTTTTCAGGTTTGCTTTATTAAAGTTCATAGCTGAAATATTGATTCATATTTTTCATGCTTCTCTCTTCCTCTCCATATTTCCGTGTTGTTTTTTTCTTTTCTTTTCTGTATCCTTTAACAATTAACACGTTAATTGCAGGATGTTGCCGTGAAAATTTTGATGGAACAAGAATTTCATGCTGAACGCTTCAAGGAATTCTTGAGGGAGGTATGCTTGAAAGTTCTTACCGTGTTTTATGCAGAGAACACCAATTGCCCTTTAAATATTTGCTTACTTTAGATCTGAGCTGTATTTTCACTTCTCTTGCTAGGTTGCAATAATGAAACGTTTGAGACATCCAAACATTGTTTTATTTATGGGAGCTGTCACTCAACCTCCTAACTTATCAATTGTCACTGAATATTTATCAAGGTTTTACTCCTCTACCAGCCCTCATTCTTTTCCCCTGAAACAGGGAATTTTTTCAGGGTCATTGGATATTTTAACCTTGAGATCCTAAAAAAATTTGAGCTAAGTGCAGGGGTAGCTTATATAGGCTGTTGCATCGACCTGGTGCCAAAGAGGTGTTGGATGAGAGGCGTAGGATTGCAATGGCTTATGATGTGGTATGCATGTAAACATTAAACATAATTGCTTCTGGTCTGTGTTAATTTTTGAATTGGTAATCTCAAAATCATTTTATTCTTTTGTTGACTATTATTCATTTGCAGGCAAAGGGGATGAATTATCTTCATAAACGTAATCCTCCCATAGTTCATAGAGATCTGAAATCTCCAAACCTTCTAGTTGACAAGAAATATACAGTGAAGGTAAGAGTTAGGATTTTTCTAGTATACTGAATAGCCATGAAAGTTTCATGGAGATCATTTGTCATCCTTGGCAGTAGGGTTCCACTTCTTTTTTGCATCTCTTGCTAAGAGCTTTGTATGGTTGTACTGATACAACCTATAATCAGCCACCAAGGTTCATTTATTTTTTGGTTTAGTATAGTATGAAAGTAATCAGGTATTATATATTTAATGACACTTTTTGGCCAGCTATTCAGACCTTTGCTCTGATAGCCAGCTAGTCCAGGTTTGATGTGGGGTTGTAGCAGCCTTCTTCCCCCATCACTCCCTTGGAACTTGTACGTTGTCTTAAAAAGAAATGGCACCACTCATTCTACTTTGCATGGCAGCCATTTCTGGCTTGTCTATGAAAATTAAACTAAACGAATAAACTATTGATTTCATTGGCAGTTGATACTTTTTTTCTGGTAAATTATATTAATGATTTGATATTTTGATTTTATCTGGTACTATTGAACTGGTGGAAGATTGGAGTTTATTGTAAAACTTGCTCTACCTTCACATAGCTGATAGGAGTTTCAGCATTCTGCTACTTCGCTGTTTTTGTTTTGATGCAAATTTGAAATGTTGTTGAAATGCCAATCAATATGAAAACACCATGTGTAGTGTGCTAGAAACAATTTTTTTGTGGGGTTTTTATTTGCGCGCGCAGGGGGAGGAGGGTGGGGGGCTATCTATTTTTTTGGATATTAATGGTGTTTTTTTAATATTTCCATTTTAGGTTTGTGATTTTGGGCTTTCCCGCTTAAAGGCCAATACATTTCTATCCTCCAAGTCGGCTGCTGGAACTGTAAGTTTATATTAGCTGGAGATATTTCTATTTAGTGTATCTAATATTTCAAAGGTATATATTTAATTTAATTTAATTGTGCTCCTTTCCCTTCCTTAGCCTGAGTGGATGGCTCCAGAAGTTCTTCGTGACGAGCCATCGAATGAGAAGTCTGATGTTTACAGCTTTGGTATAATCTTGTGGGAGCTTGCAACATTGCAACAGCCATGGGGTAATTTGAATCCAGCACAGGTTTGTTGTATACCTCTGGTACATGAAACTGCAGTATGTTTATGCTTAAGAGTTTCTATTATAACTATGTTGCTTCAGTTTTTATGATTGATTTGTAAGATCTGAAACTTATGACTGTAAGAATATAACAATATAGTATGGACTATGGAATAGCATGCAGCTGGTGATGGAAACCTGAAAGTGTTTGCCAGAAGTGTATGTTGGTTGAAGAATGTGTCGAACAGTTCAAAATAGGTATATATATCGAACAGGGCAATGATCACATTCATATTGATACGCCTTCATTCTAAAAGAGAAGGGGGCTGAATGGGCTGCAGCGAGCAGCTCCGTCGGTCGGGTACGGTCGGATTCGGGCCCAAACTTCAGTTTGGGTCGGGTGAAATGAGTCGAACCACCAGCCCGTCACCTTCCGAACACTAACGTCGGGTAGTTTGAGTTCGGGTCCGGCGAGTCTCGGGTGGACTCGGTCGAAACCGATTTCAAGAAAAAAAAAAGAAAATCGTAACCAGATCGCAACAACAAAACCAGATTGCGAACCAAATCAGATCGCACGATGAAGACGAAGCCCAGATCGAGACAAATCAAGACCTAATGAACTCTGATATAGAGGAAGAAGCACGGATGAGGAAGTAGCGCCGCCGCCGCTGTGAAAAGATGAGGAAGAAGCCCAGATCAAACGATGGAGTGATGAACCTTTGGTTCTCGAGGCGAGGAGAGGAGGAAGAGAAGCCGGAAGGGGAAGATTGCGCCGCCACCGCCGTCGTGAAGAGAGAGCGGCTGTGAATTGGAGTGCTAGGGTTAGGAAGAAGCACAGATGAGGAGTTTGATTGAAATGTGTAAAGAGTTGAAACGCGTTTTGCATTCTGTTTTTTGTCAAACGCGTTATAGGCCAGCCGTGTTTTTTTTTTGAGACAGAGAAAGTCTTGGTTTTTGGCCACTTTTTTTTTTTAGATTAACACTGCTGCGGTCGGGCTCGGTTTTTGTTTTATAATTTTTTCCAACCCAAGCCCGACCAATACAAACCATTGCCAACCGAATTCCGCCATTTTCTACCCGACCACTGACTCGGTCCGACCCGAGACAAAAAACAGGCCGGATTGAGCGGGTTGGGCCGGGCCTCGGGTTGATGGACAACCCTACGAGCAGGTGTATGAAAAGAGGAATAAGGGTCAGAATAGGTAAAATCTGTTGGGACAGAATCTGTTAGAGGAGATAGAGTTGTGAAACAACCATGCCAGGTGATATGGTAGTGATGGAGAAGTAAATACAGGCATCGTACCAGAACCCAAATGAAGCGACAACATAGGAGAGAGGCACTCGTAGTTTAAGGAGGGTTTGGGTGAAGAGAGAGGGGCTAGGACCTTCTGCATGCCTGCAGCATCTCTGCAATTTATTTACTTTCTGGTTTGCAGTTTTCTGTTTTTCAGTATAATATAGAGGGATACCTCCGTTGTAAGGAGCTGGACTCCATTTTCTTTCTAAATAATATAAGTTCCTAGCGCTTAGTTATTTTTCCCTTTGGCCAATCAATGGTGTGTCAGAATCAGTTTTTTCACAAATGCATGATGTCCTGTAGGTCGTCGCAGCTGTTGGCTTTAAGGGAAAAAGGCTTGAGATCCCACGTGATTTGAATCCCCAATTAGCTGCAATGATTGAGGCTTGCTGGGCCAAGTGAGTTCAGATACATCTGCCATTTTGTATTCTACTACAATATTGTCGTAATTTTTATTGATATATTTCTTTTACTGCAGTGAGCCTTGGAAACGGCCTTCTTTTGCCAGTATTATGGATTCTTTGAGGACAATGCTTAAGCCCCCTACTCCTCAACCTGGTCGTCCAAACATGCCATTACTCACCTGAATGGTTGGAAGGCCAAGTTGTTACTCATGCACATACCACAGGATTTTATTATTTTTGATGACTAACAGAATAACACTTTCAATTGTCATAGGTACGTGCCAAATTCCATAATGATGTTGCCAACACTATATCTAGCTTCAACATAGTATTTCTCTGTTTTTGGTTGTCTTGCGGGGTAAAGGAATTTGTATCGGTCTTCTACTGAAGTTATGATCTCATTGTTATAATTGGAGTGTACACATGCTTTGGTTCAATCAGTAATAATCACGCTGAAAACGCTGTTACAACTAATTCATCTGAAAATTCATTTGAGGTTTCATTTATTTATTTATTTTTGGGGGGTAGTGCTGTCCAACCTGATAATGCTTATCCCTTGTTAATTTATTTATCCTTTGCCCCTGATAATGTCAGCTTATTGCATGTCCAACCTGTTATATGATAAAACTAATGCTTGTTCATGTTTTTTGGTTGCAGAGACAAGTTGTATATTTTCTAATTCAGGTTTGAGATTACTGGTTTCCCACGCAAAGCAAGGATTCTCCATCTTTGTTCCAAACAAAATTGTTTTGAGTAGGTGATATTGTAATTTCACCGAGAAATATTTAATTTTTTTCCTTTCATAAATTTGTATGTAAAAATTATTCCCCATTGTAATTACACTCAGTTAATGAATGGTAAGCAGCTTGCTGGCGGTTTGCACCAACAATTTTTTTGCCCTGTATTCGTGTAATGTAATTGAATCTGTCATTCCCTTCCTGTTCGAAAAAAAAGGTCAGTGCAAGGGGACGAATTGATTCTTTCGAAAGGAACTAAGAAGAGTTGTGTGACTTACGAACGCCACAGAGCATCAGAAACTACTTATGCCACTTCTTCCTCGGTTACTTCGTACAATTATTGGGTTATGATAAAGAGTTATAGTTCTCTGTTAAGCTATTAGGGTAGTTGTATTCTATTGTAGTAGTTAGAAGATGTTAGTAAAGTCCTTGTATAATTAGCTATGTAAGAGCATGCAGCCCAGTTGTAATATATAAATTTACATTCTGCAAAATGAAGCTATACTACATCTTTTGATCCCATTGATTTTCATGTCTTCAAGATGGTACCAGCTCTAAACTAGAGTTCTCGTTCCATTTGTTTTTCATCTTTCTTTAAAGAATGGCCATTTTGATGAAACAATCCTGTAAATCCGCCTTACCTCCATCCAAACGAGAACCCTTCATTTCTTGGATGGAAGGAATTATCATGCATGGCCTGTGCAATGTGCTTGGCTCTGTTGTCAATAATATGATAGTGTTTGGATAAAATAACTTAACTATGTTTCATTAACGCTCATCACATAAACACTTATTCATAATTTGATAAGCTAATTTTTTTTTTGAAACTGAATAAATATATTAAGCTAATTTGATATAGTGGCTTCTGCCCCTGTTTCTTAATTTGATAAGCTAATTGAAATAAGGTCAAAATAACTTATAGATAGGTTTAAGCATTTGTTTATAAATTAACTTGAGCAATTTATGAGAATGAACTCCAAATTATTTATAAGTAAATTGTAAGTTATTTACCTAATCTCACAAAATCTTGTATAAGCATATATGATACAGCATAAGTTTAAATAAGGGGAGTTAGATTTCTCACTCCCAACACTCAATTTGGAACCCCAGTTCTGTGTAGTAATTGTCCTAATTACCCTTGTCATCACGTACATTCCGGGTTTACAAATCCCGGAATACACTTTGATTAACGTTCCAGGTTTTGTAATCCCGGAATAGATACTGATTGTTGTACACCGGGTTATACAACCTGGTACGCATATTAAAATATCTTCCGGGAATTTAAATCCCGGAATGATATTTATTCAATATAAACATATTCCGGGAATTGTAAACCCAAAAGGTGTTTATTCAAATTGGATTTTCAAAACCCAGAATACAAACTAAAATATCTTCCGGGAGTTTAAATCCCAGGATGATATTTTGCTTCCGGGTTATATATCCCGGAGTGTAACTGGAAAAAATGAAAAACTATGTTAAATTGGATTCCCTATGTGTAGGTACTGGATTTTAAAATCCTGGAATTCATTTTCAAATATCTTCTGGGAATTTAAATCCCGAAATTATACTGCCAATTTGGTCTATCGGGATATATCCTGGAATGATGTTGACAATTTTATGTACCGGTTTCTATATCCCGGAATGTAAGTCAACAAATTAGGCTACTGGGTTCTATAACCCGGAATTACACTGCTAATTTGGCCTACCGGATTGTAAAAACCAGAACGATGTTTACATGTTCGTTTCCGGGATCTATATCCCGGAATGATATTTGTAATTTATTCTAACAAAATTAAAAAATTCTAACTGTTCTAAAACATCACACATTCACAAAAAAATATCATTCATTCAAAAATATTTGGCAAATGAACATCATTCATTCATTCAAAAATATTGAATCTACCAAAAAATATCAATATCGATTACATGTCAAATAATACAAAATACTTGACAGCACGAGGGACGGCGACGACCATCCTCGAAAGGCTTTTGGAACCGCAGGTTGAGGGTGTTGGGGTTCCTCTGTTCTCTTCATTCATTTTCCCGTGTTTGCCTCATTCCCCGATTTGGGCTCTGTTCCCTTTTGCTGATTTTGGTTCCTTCTTTATCTTTTGTGGTTTTGGCAAAGAAAGGGGGTGCTGGAACTTTGAATCGAAGATGGCTTGGTTGGGCAGCGAAGAGGCTTGAGAAAGTGTTAATACCAGAATTTTATCTAAGTTTTAATTTCTTAGTCGAAATATGGTGTTGACAATGAAGGCCTTGGGAGAGCCAATCGAGAGCTGGCGACCTCTAATCAACAATTTAAAGGGCTGGTCAAGCAGCATACTGATGAGATAGCCGCTTGGATGGTTGAGAAGAAGAAGCTTGAAGATAATTTTAAGAGGATTGGCAAGGCTTCCTTAAAAAATGCCATCTCTCGGTTGACTGTCCTGAATCCCAACCTCTGTACCGAGCATGCCAATTTCCGGCGGGCGGTCATTGATGGTCGTATTTGGACCTTTGTTGGTGAAGAGTTCAAGTCGATCTTCCCAGTTCCGGATGAGCAGTCTGATGGGGGTGGAGACAAGGGAGCTACTCATTCACCAGTGCAAGAGGAATCTCTTGCTGAGCCCGATCAACTTCCTCGTCATGTTCGAGATTAGTTTTTATTTCTGCCATTGGTGTAATGGGCCATGTACCCTACTCGTCTTATTTTCAGTTATCATCCATGTAAGGGTTGTGCCCCACTCGTCTCTGTGTAATGGGCTATGCCCCTCTATACCTTAAGTGAAATATATAAGTTTGATTATTTTCCCTGATGCCTTTTGTTGTGTTCTTAGTCTTTCCACTTATCTGTTAAATTAGCTAAGTCATAAAAAGTTCCGATTGCTTGTTCGGCATGCATAGTTGTTGATAGATCGAGTATTAGGAAGTGTAAAATTGTGTAAGTCGTAGTTTCCTTTTAATCAAAATTTCCACTTACAATGTACTTGTGGTTCAGCTGAGCGCGGGCGCTCGCTGCCTAGGTAAGTCGGATTGTCCTCTTGGGGACTCAGTTGATTGTGCTCTTGGTTCAGCTGAATGCGGATGTTCGCTGCCAAGGTTGATTGGATTGTCCTCTTGGGGACTTAATAGATTCTGCTCTTGGTTCAGCTGAACGCGGATGTTCGCTGCTAAGGCTGATCGAATTGTCTTCTTGGGGACTTAATAGCTTCTGCTCTTGGTTCAACTGAACACGGACGTTCGCTGCCAAGGATGATCGGATTGTCCTCTTGGGGAATTTATAGATTTTTCTATTGGTTCAGCTGAACGCAGATGTTTGCTGCCAAGGCTGATCGGATTGACTTTAGTAGTGTGCTCTGAATGGAACATTCTCATTCAGCTTGTCCAAAAAATACAATTGGGGCTCAAGTCGTCTCCTGAGAATGTTTTAATCATAAAAGACAACAATAAGAGTCCTAATCGGCTGATTGTAGCTTGTTCAGGTGCAGTTACTTCGTCTTCTTGCCTTCTCTTACCAAAAGAGAAGAGGGTTTAACTAAATGTAGCAACGCCTAAGGTTTGAGGCGTTCAAATGATGTGGTACTTATGTGCCATCCAGCCTCTCCAGCTTGTATGCCCCACTCCCTGTAGAGACGACCACCCTGTAGGGACCTTCCCATTTAGCTGCAAGCTTTCCCCGCCCTTCCGATCGTGCCCCCACGCTTTCTCGATGCAGTACTAGGTCATCTGGTGAAAACTTCCTAAGTACCACTTTCTTGTATTAACGAAGGGAAGCGTGCTGCTTGGCTATCGTCTCATGGTGGTTGGCCGCTTTTCGTCTTTATTCTGCCAAGTCCAGTTCCTCAGCTATTTGCTTGTCATTTGTTTCTTTGTCGAAGTCGAGTACTCTGACACTCAGCTCTCCTATCTCTGCTGGGATGAATGCTTCAGTTCCATAGGTGAGTCTGACCGGGCTTTCTCCAGTGGAGTACTGAGGGGTGGTTATGTAGGACAAAGTACATGGTCCAGCTGTTTGGCCCACTAGCCCTTTGCTGCTTTCAATCTCTTCTTGATTCCTTGTAGGATGATTTTGTTGGCCAACTCGGCCTGCCCATTGGTTTGAGGGTGTTCAACCGAGGTAAAGTGTTGCTTGATATGGAGTCCATTGAGCAGCCTCGGAATTTCTTGTCAGTAAAATGAGTCTCATTATCAGTGATAACCGATCGAGGGACTCCAAAGCGGCTGACAATGTTCCTGTAAAAGAAACGTTGGACCCAAGCAGAGGTGATGGTGGCGAGTGGTTCTTCCTCCATCCATTTAGTGTAGTAATCGACTGCAACAACCAGGAACTTAAGTTGTCCAGGAGCCTTGAGAAAGGGGCCGAGTAGGTCCATGCCCCACTGGTGGAAAGGCCACGGGGAAGACAAACTCGATAGGTTCTGTGTTGGGGCTTGATGTATGTCTGCATGCTTCTAGCAGGGGTCACAATGTTTGACATGGTCAACTGCATCTTGGTGTAGAGTCGGCCAGTAGTAGCCTGCTCGGGGGACCTTCTTGGCCAAAGTTTAGCCTCCCGGGTGATGACCGCAGCTCCCCTCATGAACTTCTGCTAGGACGTAAGAGGCTCTCTTCGGATCAATATATTTCAACAAGGGAATGGAGAAACCCCTCTTGTACAGGTTGTCGTCGATTATCTTGAACCAGGAAGCTTTCCGAATTAGCTTCCGTTTCTCCAACTCGTCCTCGGGGAGCCAGTTTTGCTGAAGGTGCTTCTTGATCGGAACAGTCCAATAATCTTTCAAAGTGGTTTGGAGGATCTGAGGTGGGGCTTGAATTCTCGGATTGTTAATTGTTTCTTGAATGAATGATCGGTTGTTTTCAGGTTTTTTGGTACTAGCTAGGTGAGAGAGAATATTGGCCCTCTCGTTCGTCGATCACGGCACATGGACGAACTCCACTTTGCTGAAACGCAGGCATAATTTTTTTAGATGCTCTAAGTAGTGTTGGAGAATTGGCTCCTTGGCCTGGTATGACCTTTTGACTTGTGAGATGACAAGTTGAGAGTCGTTGTGCACCGTCACTTCTTGTGCCCCTAGATCGAGTGTCAGGTGGTTCAGTTGTCGTCCATAATAGCCCCTAGGAATACCCACATTGCTAATGTTGTGAAGGAAGAAAGAGGTCAAGAAAAGCATCTTGGAGAAGTCTCATATGGCCTATTATGGTGAAGGATGGACGAGTCCAAGCTATATATAAAGATCTCAAATTCCTTGTAACAACACACCAAGTACCAACACCGAGAAACATTTAAAGCTTATATTTGTGTTTTCTTTTTCTCTTATGCTCTTGCTTTAGAGTATTATGAGATGTAGTTTAAATATTTTATTTGGAGAGTGTTGGTGCATATAGGACATGGGGTGGTTGAGAGTGAAGTCTATGTATTGTAACAATTTTCACATAGTGTTTATTTTCTGGTTGTCGTTTTTGACAACGGTCGTGTTTTTTCTCCAATTTTAGAGTTTTCCACGTTATATTCTTGTGTTGTTGATTGCGCTCCGGTTTATTTTATTTCTTCAACTATGTTATTTCCTAACAATACACTGCAACACTCTCATTAACCTCACTCAAGTCAAATTGAAAAGAACCATAATTCCCTAATCATGAGACTCAAATGCTAATCTAATAATCATTAGTAACAAATTCTTTCCTCATCCTCTAAAATTTGAACTTAATTGTAACTTATCATCTCAAATTCATACCTAATTTCATTTCATTCTTCACCTTTATAAATCTCTCGGTTTTTATGTTCATCATCTCCATCTTGGCCAAAATTCTATCAGTAAAGAACTATTATCTTCATCTAAAGGTGAGAATAGGTTAGGCTAATGATAGGGGCATATGGCCTGCCTAGTTAATAAAACAGCTACCTTTTAAAATGTCAATTTATTTAACTAGAACAAATAAGCCTAAAAATATTCTAGTAGGCCGACACATTTTTACATATAGTTATATTTTAATTATATATATATATATATATATATATATATATATCACTTTAACTAAAATTTAAAATTTAAGGCTGGGAGTAAGTCAAACAATTCTTCTAAGCATAAGTTCTAACTTACATTGGGTTCATGTCAAATTTTACTGAATTAATAAATAAATGCAATCATAACTTTTTAAAAATATTATTTGGTAAAAAATATCAGATTTAGTCGCATAGACCATTTATAAAGACTTTTAAACTTCATATGTCAATCTATTCAAGTAAATGAAATTAATAGAGATATATAATAACTCTTTTTGACTTTTATTATAATCTCTTAAAATGATACACTTATTAACTTGTTTATAGTTTAAACATGTTGAGCTATATAGAGATCTAAACATATAAGTCTATTTAAAAATAGATTTATAGCCTACTTAAATACCTTATTGTGTAATAGGATTTTACATATACTATGATCAATTTAGGCTTGGAAAAGGCTACACTAGACTCAAAAAATGACGTACATCAAGTCAACATGTCAGACTCAGACCTTGAGTTTAGGAAGCATGCCGGACTCAAAATTTAGAAAGCCCACTGCAACATATTTTCATCCTACCTATTAGCTTATAAGTATGTTGGTATGCTTATAAATATATTTGTTTTAGTATATATATTTTAGTATATTATCTTATAAGTTTTCTAGTAGATTTACAGGCCGTTTTGCTGGCCTAGTTAAATGTCACATTGTGAATAGGTCTTTTGACCGGCCATCAGGTTAGACTTGACTTAGATTTTTTAAATAAGTTAGACTTATTTATGCAGAACATAGTCTAACCAAGCCTATTTTCACTCTTCATGATACGTCACAATAGTAATGTGTTTAGAATAATAAATATTTAAACAGGTTAATATATATATATATATATATATTATACTTAATATTTTAATGAAAATACATACAAGCTTATTTTAGCATATTTAATTTAAAAGTCTTTTGGTATGTTTACAGGTAAATTATTTTAGTATATCATAGGAGGTTAGTATATAAATCTAATGTCACTAATACATGTTGACTCAGTTGGTAATAACATAGTATTTTCTTTTAGAAGATTGTGTATTCGATTCTCCATTTGTTGTGTTGGTAAGCGATCTGTAAATACATCATCTGTACGCAACATGTAATCCAGGAAGCATGCCTATTCCGTGATGCTATTCAAACTTACTCAAAATTTTATTTATTAAAAAATATAAATATAATGTCATATTCACACATAGAGTTGTTATGAATTTTGTAAAGATATTATAATTAAATATACATTTAAATAGATTATTAAACTATGTTGGAATTTTAAAAAGGCTAACTATGAGTTCGAATCCCAACTATTGTGAATGAAAATAACTCATTAGTCAGCCCCTACCACTTCGCTAACCGTGAGGCGAAGGATTAATCTCACAACAACCAACTGTAGAGATACCTTGGTCAAGAAAAAAAAGCACAATTTTTTTTCCACGAGGTACGTACAGCTATAAAAAAAATATGTTATTGAATCGACCATAGACCAATTCCTTTTTTTTATTTAGGAGTATTTATGGCTAAAAAATAGGCTATTAGGGGGGGGGGGGAGTTAGTCCTTCAATAGGAGTATAGAACTTGGCGATGGATTGGCTGCTCATTCCATCTAAATTGTGACACTTACACGTGTATAATTAGCTATTCATACTATCTAATAATTTTTTTAAAAAATTATTTTACAAAAACTGCCATATTTTTTTTGGTTGAAAAAAATATAGGGTGAGATTGTAACACTAATTTGCACTCAGTCCTCCATTACTGAAAAATTTACTCCCAAAACAGGGAATAAACCAAACTTAATAACTAATTATAGAAAAACCTCCGCCAAACATTTAATATTTAATACCAAAATGAAAAGGATTCCATTCTTCCCCTTTTCAACCAGAATTATCATTTCCTTTTTTTGTAATAGAAATTATTTTAGAGAAAGATTAAAAATCATTTGGGCCCAGCAAAATCCTCATAGAAGACAACATGTCCCAACCACAAAACCAAAAGCAAGTTTACTACTTTGTGATTGGGCATTAGAGTTTCCTTTGCCTCTAAGTATTAGATCAGATTAGAACATCGCCAATAACATAGCACAAACAACACAGTTCAGTGATGTCGCTCTCAATCTAACGAAAGAACAATAAAATCTAGGTTTATTTATGTTTTTAGTCCCTAGAAATATAGAAATATCATTTTTAGTTCCTAAATTTTTTTATTAGTTTTTAATCCCTCAAAGTATATATTGTTATTTTTTAGTGCTTGTCATTAATTTTTCCTTATATGATATGACATACAGAATGGTGATTCATTCATCTTAGATGACTATTTACATATGCTTTCACGTTTAAGAATCACACAATTTAATTTGAAGTCAATTACGTGTCACATAATTTAATTAAAGTTTCACCGAGATTCATGTGATTCCCACTTGCACAGTGTACACGAAACCTACATGACACTGAATTGTGTTAATCAGTGAGTTTCACAATATCAAATTTGATGAAATATTCTATGGCTGTGTCTGTATTGTGTGAGCTGCATAAGTAAAATTTAACGGCAACCGCTAAAACAGATTATAATGTTATTTCTAGAGGTTAAAAACTAAGACATATTTTTACAAGGATTAAAACTAACATTTTCTATATTTTGAGGTACTCAAAACATATTTAACCCAAAAATCTAACCAATCAGTGAACTCAGAACAACACAGTGTAGTAGTGTACTGTACCTCGCGTGAGCAAGAAAATATCTAGCCCGCACGCACGTGGACCCAAAAGTCCAAAAGAAACAACCATCCCCAGTTACGAACCAACCAACGTAACTGCCAAGAAACAACGCCAAAATATCAAAATCAATGTCGGCGCTACACTCACTACTCATTCATTTCCAGTTTGCAAATTGCGAACCCCACCACTGATTTTCAATTTCGATGGCCCTTCTCTTCCACCGCCATCACAAATCTACAGTCTCCACCATTCACCGCCCTTTCACCCTTTTAAATTTCTCACCATCACCATCACTTCACATTTTCATTCTACCCACCGAACCCCAAAACCAGAAAAGGAACGATTTTTATGCTGTACAGTGCTCAGAATGAACCCGAACGATGAAAACTCTCCGAAATTTTCATCGCCTATGGACCCCTTTGATTCCCCTTCTTCGGTGGAGTTCGAAGCTGGAACTGGGTCTGTTCCTGTTCCCATGGGGTGCTTGCAGGGGACCCCTGTTCCGCCGTTTCTAAGCAAGACCTTCGATTTGGTCGATGAGCCTTCTCTGGATCCGATCATATCTTGGGCCTCCAACGGCGTTAGCTTCGTCGTGTGGGACCCTTTGGAGTTTTCAAGGCTCGTCTTGCCTCGGCATTTCAAGCACAACAATTTCTCCAGTTTTGTTCGTCAGCTCAATACTTATGTGGGTATCACGCAGCCTCTAATGGCTGCTGCAGTTTCTGTTGTGTAACTGTTTCTCTTTCTTTCTTTTTCTCTTTTTTGTTTGTATGTAACTAATCCCCAGCCCCCCTTCTTTTGTAGCTCTGTTCTTTTGTTCACTGTTTGTTGATTTTTCTTGTAATTAGGTTTGATGAAGATTGGCTATGTATATTTTTGGTTGAACTAATTGATGTATCAATCGGGAATGTAACAAATAATTTGAGGCATTTTGCTGCTGTATACTATACTGATTCCTATAATGGTTCCTGTTGTGTTTGAGAGATTGTTTTTCTATGTACGTGACTTTATATTGATTTTCTTGTTGTTTGTGCAGGGAGGTAGAGTGAAGCATAGTTTTTTCGTTTTTTTTGTTTTTCTTATTTGTTAAAGGCAGACTTATGCTGATATTGTACTCTTTGTAATTGTAATTGTAATTGCTACCTTGAGATGTATTTTAATTAACTATTACTAGTGGAAGTGTGTGATAAGAGGATGGTTCAGAACTTCAGATGTTTCCTGATTACATTGTAGTTAGGAATGAGACACTCCTACTACTGCTGGAACTGGCAACAGGAGAAATTTTTGCCCTCCTGTAGAAGGGAATTCATCTTCAGCAGGTAGTGCTAAGAGTTTCTGTGGTGTGTTTGTGTGTTGCTATAATTTTGGATTTTTTACTTATGCCTATGCAAAGCTTGTTTTGGTTTCACAGATTGTATTCTCCACTACTGCTAGCCATACCTGCTCATAATGACTAAGTTTTGTTACACCTAGAGGATCTTGTTTTGCATTGCTTATTTTCTTCTCTTTTTTTCCCATCTGACTTGCCTTGCCTTGAGGCCTTCTATTTCTGCTCCATTCATTCTCAGATAATTTGGTTTTTGTATCCAGGGATTCCGCAAGATTGACTCTGACAAGTGGGAGTTTTTCAATGATGCTTTCCAGCGAGGGAAGAAGCACTTACTGAAGAACATCCAAAGGCGCAGGTCGTCTCATTCTCAGCAGGTTGGTAGCTGTGTTGGATCTTCTTCTGATGCCGGGAAGTTCGGAGTTGAAGTTGAGATAGAAAAGCTGAGGAAGGAGAGGACTGTGTTGATGCAAGAGGTGGTTGATTTGCAGCAACAGCAGCGAGCCACGGTTCAACACGCAGGTGAAGTGAATCAGAGGCTCCAATCTGCAGAGCAAAGGCAGAAACAAATGGTTTCTTTCTTGGCAAAGTTATTTCAAAACCCAAGCTTCCTAGCACGCCTTAAGCAGAAGAAGAAGGAACAAATAGGTATAGAGTCTCCAAGAGTGAGAAGAAAGTTTCTCAAGCAGCACCAAAATGAAACAGGAACCTCAGAAACTCTCAAAGAAGATCAGATAGTGAGGTACCAACCAGATTGGAGTAATATACCCATGTCTGCTGAAACTCCTGTGCTGAGTCCAGTTTCCATTGAACATTCTCCTCACTACCTTTCACAGGATTTAGCAAGAGAAATGAGTGTTGAGAATATTGCATCAGATGAACTTGCTGCACTGCCTGGGATTGTGCCAACTCCAGAAATCTTTGGAGATGGACCATCTAGCTTTGGACTTGAAGATCCCCTTTTGAAAGGGAAAAATGTGATGAGTCCTAATCAAGAAGTACTTCCTGAGTATTTTCTTTCCTTCGCTGAGGTTTCGACCGAGGAGAATGGCTTTCCTGAGTTTTCACCTCTTGAAACTGAAAGCATGATCAAGCAAGAAGATTTATGGGAGCCTGAGTTCAATATTGATGTTGCTGCTTCAAGTAGTGGGAATGAGCTTTGGGGAAATTCTATGAATTATGGAGTTCCTGAATTTGGAGTCACAAGTGGTTTGTCAGAATCAGACTTGTGGAATATTGACTTTGGAAGTTTGGGTATTGATCAGTGGCCAGGTGATGAATCTCCTCTTGATGAAAGAGCTGACCAGCCAAAAGAGGATTAGACCTAAGAATGAATAGGGGTTCATCTGCTCCTATGCACTTGTTGCCCTTTGGGTACTTGCTGTGTTTTTAGTTCCCAGGGGCCATATTATTGAATAATTTGATTTATAAACAGCATTCATTCACCAGCATTCATTCTTTCTTTATTTCCATTTTTTAATTCTTTTAGATTAATTCTTTATGTGTCAATACTTCTCTTTGTAAATTTTTATTGTTTAATGTTGTTAACTTGCATTCAAATAAATCATACTTTTTCTTTCACCTGAGGGACTGTTTTAATTACACATTATCAGGTTTGTACCCCATGAGATAGGTATCATCAGACCTCTCTTATCAACTTACTTAGTGTATGTTTAAAACTCATTCTACAATTTATTCTGAAGCAATAATTTGATTTTGGAGAGGAACATTTGTGTGTAGCTTCTAAATTTTAGAATTGATAATGATTAAAAAGAAATTTATTCAAAATAAGTATATTTCTCTGCCCTGCCCTGCCCTAAGACTAATATTTATCTGTTAATAGTGATCATGTATTGAACAAGGTAGAAAAGTAATAGTTCAAAAACAAATATATGTCTCTACCCTTAGATTGTATACACGATTCCAGCAATAAAGATGTGGGTATTAGTTTTAATGTCATTCCCATTATTTTTCATGTCATCCCTTATTTTGTAAAACCCCAAATTACCCTTAATTTAAAAAAAACTAAAATAAATCATATTCATTTCATTTCCCCTACCACCCCTTTGCTAATCTTCTGCCTCCCCTCTTATTTCTCACTTTTGCTTTCACCATCCCCTCTCACACTGATCTCTTGTGTTCTACCGCCATTTTGCGTCCAAGAACTGACATCGTTGAGGTATTTTCTTTGATTCCTGAACATTGGTGTTGTTCTGCGTTCTTTTTCTTTCATAAATCTTGATTCCCGATCTGCTCTGTTGTGTGTGTAACCATTTTTGTCGTATAATTTTTCGCACTTAACAAGTGCGTTTTTCACATTTTTGCTAAACTCTCGCACTTAACAAGTGTGGATTCCTTGTTTCTGCTGAAATTTCGCACTTGTTAAGTGCGTTTTGTGGATCTGGTCAGAAATCGCACTTAACAAGTGCGTTTTGTTTGTGGTTCAAGTTCGCACATATGAGTGCGAATTCTGGTAATTTTCTCCTCTTTCTTTTCGCACTTTTAAGTGTGTTTTTTACACAGCGGGAGCAATCCCTCTTGTTCGCACTTGTGAGTGCGAAATTTACATTTCACAGCGAGTTTGTTTTGCACTTACAAGTGCGATTTGCATTTGGAAATTCCCATAATTCGCTGGGAGGGTGTGGAGGTATTATCTTGACCCTACCATACCGGATAGGCCTGTGCTAAGGGTCTATAATCAGTCAAGGAGGTTGGCGAAGAATGTTGATCGAGGTGTTCCATATATCACTACAGTTCTGCAGAGATTAGGCCTTGCCTCTCTTTCCCATTGCAGGTACAATGTGAGATTTTCGCATTTGTGGAGAGGTGGTATACGGAGACCTCGTCATTCCATTTGCCTTTTGGTGAGATGATGATTACTGTAACGCCCCAATTTCCGGTCGAGGGTCACATTGTAAAACGCGGAAATAACACTTTAAAAATCCTTTCAGAACATCTCAAGTTTCTAAAATAAACGTCTCTCATATATTTATAATAGTGTAGCCCATAATCAATAAGCAAGGAAACAAGACGTAATGAAAGTAATATTCTGCACCGCATGTGCTAATTGTTGCAGAACTATCAACCCTCACCTGTTTAATTCTAGTTTTCTCCTTCGCAAGCAATTGAAGAGCTTTCGCTGAGACAAAACCTATCAAATTCTTGTAGAAGGGTCCTCTGAATTTGTTATCCTTGATGAATATATTATGCTCAAAAGATGACATTATCTTTGTATGTTGCAGTATGGTTGGCTTGTTTATGGCATCCCAACAAGAACACAAATCACTCTTGCTATTTTTTAAGCAAATGCTTCAACCTCGCACGAGCACCTTCAACCCTGAGTTTTTTTTAAAAATAATAAATCATTATAATAATTATAATGTAACTATAAATTAAGCAAAAATAAACATTAAAATAAACAAACTTGTTGGTTGTCGTGTTCCCAAGATGCATAGCCGCATCAATCCAGCACTTCACAAATTTTTGCCTATTATCTACCAGCCAAGTTGTCTGAACATACGAGTTGAACTAAAGAAACGGTTCACATACAATTTGCATGGTCTTCATATGGCTATCATACTCCACTTCAGATTCAGAATCCATGAGATCTTGTCATGCTTCCATGATGCCATCCCACAGTGTCTTCGGTTGACAATATAACTTGCGCTTTGCACTAACATTCTTCGAAATATGGAACCTGCACAGCAAGTGTTTTGCTGTTGGGAAAACCTCTTCTACGACGGCCATCAATGCAAGGTCTTTATCAGTCACAATGAGACTAGGCAAGTTATCTTGTTTAACAATCAACCCCTTCAGTTTGTTCAACGCCCATACAACGTCATGTGTACGTTCAGAGGACATATAAGAAAACCCTATAGTGAAGATCATGTCTGTTGATGTGCCACCAACCATTCCAAGTAGTGGTAAGCCGTACCTGTTGGTTTTGTACGTATTATTTATAAGCACAATAGTGGGATACATATTAAACAACTCAATGCCACCCGGATGTGACCAGAATATATCTTGAATAACCTGAGTTTCATCATCCATCTGATGCCAATGAACATATTTGTCTCATTCCAATAAATGCATCAAATGTTGAATCTTGGTTAAAGGATCCTTCTTTGTCCTCTTGTACCGTCCACATGCATTGTAAACTTGCTGAATTGTTGTTATATTCTCAGGATTCTTATCCTTCAAAGAAACGAGCATATGGCTTGGTTTAACCATGTTGTCCACCATCTCTTCAACCAACTGTTTTTCTGTAGAAGCCAATTGTCCAGCATATGCGTGCCCAACCAACGACTGTGTTCTTGCATGGTTATGAACTCCACATAACACCTTGAGCCGCCAACCCCCTTCAACTTTTCTGGGTCTTCCTCTTAGTTTAAATGGACAGTCACATTTTCTTGTTCCAGTGCTCCTCTTTGTCAATTTGTCTTTGTATGGTTTGTATTTCCCACCCCACTCGCATCCTAACGTGAGAAGTTTCTCTCTTTTGAGGCTTCCATAGTCAGACTTTGCGGTAACGACAACAAAGTCATTCTCCTTCCCCACCAACCGAGCCCAATCAAATAGTTTATGGTGATTAAGGAATTTCTGCAAACAACAAACACAGTTAGGCATACAAACCATTATTTGTATGTAGCTTATTAAGCGCAAGAGATATGTGTACCTTATCAGTTGTAAATGCTTCTGTACAATCTACCCGAACAACAGAGGATGATGCATTTACCAGAACTTGCATTTGTAATATGGTTCTCAGACTTCACTGTGTAACCCCTTTCTTTTATGTTATCGACGTCGTTAACTTCTTCTTTAACATCCACCATCCGAGCCACTTCTACCCCATTAACAAACTTATCAACTTCCTCAGACAGCACATGAGACATGAATTAGTATCCTGAAACATTTGATAATGACATGCATAATCCAACCAAGATTGATTCGCACATAATAAGTGCGAAAATTAAACGCACTTATTAAGTGCGAACTTAAAACATACTTAATATGTGCGAACAACTTATAAACCTTTCGGATCCGTCAATGGATGGTGAAGGATGGGAAAATGATGGTGGTGAGTCGGTTGAATGATATGGAATGAGGTAAGAGAATATGATATGTTAGGAATGAAATTAGTTTTTAAGGGTATTTAAGTAAAATACTACTAAAAAAAATGACATAAGAATTAATAGGGGATGACATTAAAACTAATGCGCAAATCTGTGTCGTAAAATTAAAAAAATTAAAAACCATATTTACACTGTACACACTAACAGTTGAAATTTCAAATCGACATGATTCCGTCACTTCGATCCAACCTTAATTAAACTCATATCAAGTCTCCAATTTAAAATTAACAGATAAAAATTAAGTCCGATTTAGTGATAAATAGAACCCCATTCTATGCTCGCCCAAATTTCTTTTATTCTAAACAAATTATCAATTTATAGTGTGTACGTTAAAGAATTTTTTTTACCTTTCTTTTCTTTTTCCTCAAAGCCTGCATACAAACATACTTTGGTATCTTATGTCAAAACATTGTTATAATCTATCACCATCTAATTAGAAGTGATATATATAGATGTGAACATAAATGAACACGTGAACTAAGTTGCAACAAGCGATTCTAGGAACTTATGGATAAAGGGCATTTCGATCTGACAAAATTATAGAGAAAAATTGCCCTGAAAATGAAATGATGACAAAACTCCCCTGTGCAGGGGAAATCAAGAACATTCATGTCTTACTTCAAAAAAAAAAAAAAAAGAACATTCATGTCACCTACAAGATACTAAATTAGATATAATTTGATCCACAACGGATCATACTTCATAATCAAAAGACATGGGTAATTTGTAATAATATTAAGAAGATTCTTCCTTCTTCCTTTTTGATGCATGTTCATCATTCTGGTTTTTCCGCTTGGCTTCTCGGCGCTCCCTCTTCACTCCCTTTGCTATATTAGGCAAAGCCATTTCACCAATCTAAAAAATAACAAAGTGTGATAACTAGTTAGATAGATATCTTTAGTGGACACTGGACAGAATAAGAACATAAGCACAAGTCATGTCCTTTTCTGTGACGGGAAATAACTCAACAGTTGATTCAAGCTTACCTTCTGATCTGGAATATAAACATTTCCAATCTTTCCTTGCAATACATCCCCTTTAACATTCTTCTCCTGTGAGCAGCAGAACAGATAAACAATTTAGACATACAACTTCATTTCACATCAACAGATAAACTAGAAAGCTTTAGACATTTTGCCAACCTTTTTCTTTGGCTTCTCTCTTGTAGTTTTCATGGCTTCCTTCCTAATACTCTCATTAGGAGGACGATGCCGACGAACAACCAGATCCATGGAAGGGCCAACTTCAACCAATTCCATTCTTGGCACAGTGGTGCCTGATTTTTTCAGTCGCAATGCACAGTGTGTAAAAAGTACCCTATTAGGTGATATGGCAGTACATACATATGTGCGGTCCACTCCAGCAAGATTTAAATTCTCCACAACCTGCATGAATCAGGTGCATCACATCTATTAAAATAATTCCAGTTGACAATAAGAGGATGTGCAAGACTAAGGAAAGCAAAGATGCACCTCTCCGCGAAAAAGATCCAGTAAAACTTCCTTCAAATGTTTTAGCTCTTCCACAGCTTCAAATCCTTCTCCAATAAATACAATAAAAGGCTTTGTCCCTTCCTTTGGAGCTATTTTCTTATCATAATTAAATGACTCCAAGGGTTTAAAATTTTCAACCCCTACTTCTACTAGATCATACACATGGTGATCATACATTCTCCCTATAACAAGGTTATCAGGTCGCTTCTTCGAGTGAGATCCATACTGCAAAATACAAGCAGCAAGAACCATTACAAAATGAAACAAGGAACTCAATCAATTTCAAGAGGAAGAGTTGAATAACCTATATCAAGATGTCATTTGCTATCATAAACAACCATCTTTTTTCCTCTCTCTCTCTCTCTAATTTGGAAGAAAAAGTCCTTTCATTACAAGACTAAATAATATCAGCGCAAACAATCTGAAGACAAATCAAGATGCACCTGATATTCCTTCATAGCGAAATGTGCTTCAACCAAAACATCATCAAATTTAAATAGCTTAAGAACAAAGTTCAAATTCTAAACCTTGACAACATAGGTGCTTGAAGATGAAGGTGGTAAGCTAGTTAAAGCTCATAAATATCTATGTCATTATTTAAGTGACTCGGTAGCAGTGTTGTTGATGGCCAATTGCGGAAAGCCAAAAAACTGCTATGATAAGCCCTTATAGCAGAAAATAGCGGTGAGAGCTACGCGATAGGGCTATAGCACCGATGAATGGGTTACTTGAAACACTGCTACTAAGTAAACAACAATTGAAGCACAAACGAATCCAATAACTTGAGTTCCCATACAAACATCAGGCAAAAAATACGAAAAAGAAAATTCTTATTGTCAATATTAACAAAGTTCTGCCTATGAATCAGAACAATCACAACAACAACAACAAAAAAACAGAACAATTGAGAAATTACCACAAAGATGCTGCAATCGGTTTTAAGGGAAAAGAACTCCAAGGAAGTCTCGCCGCCACTCTCAAAGGGCTTAATGTTTTCGTTCTTGCGGCTGTACTTCACCGCGCTTTCCTTCTTCAGGTGATAAATCTGAGTCAACACGGCGTTCAACACCGCGCTTGTCTTCGTCCCGTGCAATATCAGCGTCTTCTTCCCCGATTCGACCTGCGAACACAGGAAACCTCAATGAAAAACATTTTCCCGGAAAATTCAGTCATATTTTTTCCGAGAAACAAACGGCACAAAGAGGAAAGAGATACTCACGAGTTTGGGAGCACGCTTCTCGAGCTCCCGTTTACCCCTGCGAGTTCTGGCGGTTTTGATTTCCAACATCTCAGCCGAAGCAGAAGAACCAGACGCAGAAACGTATTGTGCAGTGTATGCTCTAGCACCTCATATTAGGTTTTAGGGTTTTATATGTCTTCCATGAAAGACAGGGGGTTTTGTCTTTTTTTTTTTCTTTCTTTTTGTCCATTGTTTAGGTCAATTAATAAAAAAATAATTTTAAAGTGATAATAGAAATCACTATTCAGATATTTTTTATACTAAAAAAATCCATATCTAGTATTTTATAAAATAATTTTAAAATGAATAATATTTTTTTATAAGCTTAAAATGATTAAAATTAATTACAATAATTATTTAAAAATAATTTACATTATAGAATTAAAATGAAATAGATAAATTTAATTTTTTTATACATCAGGTAAATTTAATATATAGATATTAAAGTATAATTTTCTAAATAGATAAAGAAAAAATGACATAAAAGTGGAATTCATTAGGAAAAAAATTGCAAAACCCAAAAGAATAAGCAAGACATAACATCAATAGACCAAATAGTGTCTGAATGTGTAAGACCCTGAACTTCACTCAATAATTAAATAATTATTAAATTATTCTATGTACTGTTTGGATCCGCTCCCATGCACTAACAAGTGATACCGTCAGTCGAATTACCGATGAAGTGCTCTTTACGACACTTAGTAGTAAATCAACTTTGACCTGACTTTGAGTTCAGATGAGAATAAGACGTTCTCACTATCACCATGACGTTCAGTGAAGAATTTCGTGCAGAACGACTGTAATATTGACAAGGTTTCCTTCAAGAGCCCGGAAAGGGTATTTCTCGCTAGCGTGACTATCAGTCGAAAATTCAGCAAGTGAAACAGACGACTTCGAGACCTCGGACCAAAAATCTGAGAATCACTGAATGACTTCGTTTGACGTGACGGGTCCAGATATGCGATAAAAACTTTTCTGAATAGTGATTTTTATGAATAGTGTTTTGTGAATAGTGTTTCACGAGCAGCTTTCCCGTGAATAGTGCTTTCGGGCCGGAATCAGCATAAACTTCGAGGGAAACGACCCAGGCTCGAGTAGTACGAGCACAAGGTCCAAAGCGAATGAGTAATTGGTGTTAGATACTCTCAGCTACGCCAGGAAACATATCGATGACCGGATTCAGATGATGCACTGATGCACTGACGCGTCATGGGTTAGACATATATTAATAAATAAACCCTAGATATTTTCTTAGAAGTTTCTAGACTTTAGAGTTTAGTCCCTAAACTTTGGAACTTTACGGTTTAATCCCTAAATGGTAAAAAGATATTTTTACCTAGACTCTTACCCATTCAACTTTGGTCCCTAGGGTTAATGAAAAGTTACAATTTCCCCCCATTTTCCCCCTCATACCCGCAGCCTTCCCTCCATAAAAAGGGGTCTATGTTGGACTTTTTCATTAAAACCTCATTAAGTGAGATTTTAGAAAGAACTAAGAGAGAGAAAGAGAAACTTAGGAACTATTTATCATCTTCTTCCTTCAAGCACAATGGCCGAACCTCCTCTCTTCCATGGCAACCCCTTCCACTCATTCTCTCCTCTTGATCCTTTAAGGTAAGTTGATCCCCTCGCCCCAATCTACAATTCTACCAATTTAGAATTTCAATATGTTGAGTTTGGGATTTTGATAGTTGTTAGAATCTTGAACCCTCTTCATTAGCGTTGTTCCCACGACCTTGAACTTCAATTTGAACCAATTAGAATTTTGATTGGTTGAGTTTTGGTCCCTAGAGAATATTGAAGTTGAGCTTTTGCTAGGGTTGCCTTTAGGAATGTTATTCCCATGAAGTTGATCTATGGATATCTCCAATTAGTTTTCTTGGAAGCTAGATTTTTTAGAATTGATTATTTGAAATAAGTGATTTTCAAACTTTGAAATTTAGTTTCACCAAAGATTTAATGTCACCTTTGATGTGTACAAGCTTGTTTTGAAAGAAAAATTCATTTCGGTAATTAAATGGGTTTCGCCGAATTTGGGCAGAATTTAGAACAAGGGAAAATTGATTTTCCAACTAGCTTTTGAGTGTGTTTAATGCTTGTATATGATTTTGGGTATAAAGGAAAGACTTTGCCCTAATCAGTGTAAAAATGGCATAGAGAAAATTGTATGTTTAAGACTTGGAAAGTTGATTTCTAGAGGATTTGGGAAACTTGGAATTGAAGGATTAAAATTGAGCTTTTGGGTAAATTGTATTTTGGAACTCATAGCTTGATTGGGGTTTTTGCTAAGTTAAGGAACTTAGAATTGTAAAATTGACAATTCGAATGGAAAACCTTGTGTTTTAACACTTAGAGGATTTTTGAGTTCAAGACTTGGAAATTGTTTTAGAAACTTGTAAAAGGAGTTATGTCTTGGGTTGTGTCATTGTTTTGGGTACTTAATGAATTACTTGGTAAAAATGAGAAGTTTTTATGAATTTACAAAGTTTGGACAAAATTGAAGACTTGGAGTTTTCTGGGTGTCTTTGCATTCAAAATCTTGTTTAAGGCTTTCAAATTGTTATGTAAACATCTAGCCTACTTGCTCTTTAAAGGTTTTGAAGTTTTGGATATTGTGACTTAGGGCGACAAAGTTGCTAAAAATGTTTTTGACTTCCAAGGATCTTCCTAAGAATTAGGACAATTCCCAAAGTGATAAGAACCTTGTAAGACCAGTAACTAAGCCTTAGGATTAAGTTTCAAGTTCGAACAAGGCGACATAGCTTACCTTCGGAACCTTCATAGCTTTTGGAGCAAACGTTGGAGCTTGGAGCAAAGGACTTCGATAAGACACTTCGCTATTCCTAGCTACTAAGCATATGTATATACTATGACTTGTAAATTGGTAGTCTACGACGTTCTAAGAACGACCCGACTTTGAATTGTACTGATTGTGATATTAATGCAAGTAGCTGAAGGCATCTGATATGCTGGATTAGAATTGTTTGTTGTGTGAAATTGCTTGAATGATTTATAGACTTACTTGATAGCTCGTCTCAATAATAACATAATGTCTATGCTATGACCTGTCTATCTTGATTCAGATATCATTCACATGGTTCAACATAATCCATTTGGCGAACGTGAAATCATGCATGGCCACGTCCGAGGACGAATGCGCCTTGAATGCAAAACCGAGATTCATAAATAGACGATCCCGAGGTTCGATTCATTTATTGTTGTTGATCGACTATAAGAAAGCATGCTATTTAGCTCATATGAAAAGAGCAAGTCATACTTGAAGTATATGTTATGTTATGTTGATAACATGTTGATTGAATTACTATCTTTCCATGATCTTGCTTGTTGCAATGTTGCTATGCCTTATCACTGATTGTCATTGGGTGCGCTAGCCGGGGAAAATAGAATAAGCTACCGTGGGAATAGGATTTTTTTCAAAATAAAGTATACAGACCTTGTTTTGGAAAAGGTAAAGGCTGAATAGATTTCGAAAAGAATAAGAAGAGAGACTTTCTTTTAGAAACCTAATGAATGTTTTGGAAACATGCCTTGCGCGGCATAATACCAAATGAAAAGGTGGATGATGCATGGTGAGTGAATCTAGTAGAACATGTAAAGAGTCAGGTGACAGAGATTTGAGTGAGTTTTGGGAAAATGCAGTAAGGTTATTTAGAATACCAAATTTGTGGGAATAATACATGAATTAGAGATTCCTCTTAATCTTTATATTGGGCTCACACTCTTTTTGGTTGTGAGTTTGATAAAAGAGCACACATGTGAGAATATAGTAAGTGATAAAAGTACAAAATGAGGGAAGGATGTGAGTAAGGGAACGAGACATATTTACATCACTGAGCATGCCCCCAATCATATCCCTACCTTGTTAACAAAAGAAAGAATTAACCCGGAGTTGGTAATAACTCTAAAGGGTTGAAAAAAAGCAAAAGCAAAAGGACGTATGCGTGCTCATAATACAAAAAGACAGGCTATCATTAGTGGAGGGTCTCCAATGCACACTCAACCTCGCCACTCAACCCCAATTTCCATAATCCTTGATCCTTGAGGAAGATAAAACTTGAGGTAGAGGAAGAAAACAGAACCTAGAAGGAAAGAGGGAGAGAAAGGAAGACCAGGGGAAAAGGAAAAAAGGATGGTGGTAGATGTAACGCCCCAATTTTAGGTTGAGGGTCACATAGTAAATAAGCGGAATTAAGAAACCTTTCTCAAATAACTCAATTTTCCAAAAAAAAACAAATTTTGTCGCTCAATAATTATTTAATCATAATAATAGTTCCCATAATTAACTAAACATTGCGCAGAAAAAGAAAGAAAATAAATAAGTGTTGCACCATATTTGTGCTAAATCATATATTAAATAAACAGCGGAAAAACATAAGATATTTTTCAAGTCTTCAAACCATCTCCTGACCGCTTCCTCAACTGCTCCAATTAAGTCTTCATTAAAACCTTGCGCTGTAAATCTATGGCGTTAAGCGCCCAACAACAAACAACAAAACAGAAAGGGTTAACTCCTAAAACAAACAATAAGAGCAAGAATGTACAACATGTATAAAATCAAAATATCATAAATAACAGCAGCATAATATAAATAGAAGCATATCCACTTCACAAACCAAAAATAGTAAAACATGTTATCAATCCCAAACATAGTTCATGCTTGTTAATTCCTCAAGTCTATATGCTCAACTATGGCCAAAAACGTCGTTCCAACAGGAACCGGACAATCACGTGGCAAAACCGTCCACCCATTGTCCTTAGGCACGATCACGTGGCAATTACCGTCCACCCCACTGCCCTCAACGGTCACGTAGCAATTACCGTCCACTCCACCGCGTCCAACGGTCACGTGACAATTACCGTCCACCCCACCGTCTTCAACCTAAAAGAACACACATGCCATGACAACCCACAATAATTCATGAACCAACAGTTCCTCAAAAATATCCAACAATCATGGTATATTAGCACAATAAATTGTCATCATCAACCATTTCAGTTTCTCAAATCTTCACAAACATAGTATCAACAAGTGATCAATAACTCTTGTAATCATATTATAACAACATACCAAGGAACATCTCAACCTCTATCATTTAATCAAAATGACCTGCAGCAACATAGCATATTCGACATACGATAGAAACTCAGTCACAATCAACTCATTCAATTCAATCATCATACAACATGCATGACTCAAGACTCTCTAGGACATGAGTTACCCTTACCTTCGAATGGGTTGCATACACATTTACATAACAATCAACAACCATTGGAAGGGTGGAAAACCAACTCAAAAGGATTTAAAACCATTTAAAACAAAACAGCAAAAAGTGCTGTCAGGGGCCCAGCGCCCGTGCGCTGGCTCTCGGCCAGAGAGCCCAAAAACAATGTTTTTCACCACAAAATCAATTTTAAACTCTACTTTTCGAAACCAAAGCTTGGTTGATCAAAAGGGAATGAACCACGACCCTTTGTCCTTCAATGGAGCAACAAGAACTCGAGTTTGGTGAGGAAGAATGGGCTGGGAAAAATTCAAATCAAAACCTTAACAAGTGAGAAGGGAAAAACCAAAGAGAATTTAGAAATTGGGTGAGTTAGACAACCTACCAATGGACCAACTCCAAGCACTCTTGGAAGGAGAAGGAGAAGCAACCTTGATCATCAAAGGAAGAAGGAGAGGCGGCAATAGCACTAGCATTTTAGAGAGTTTTAGGTTTGGAAATGAAAAAAGAAACAAGAAGAAACCACTCATATAATGAATCAGAATTTTTTTAGTACCAAGGAAGAAAGAGAGAGGGAGTCAACCAACTCATTGAGGGGTTTAACTCCTCATCAAAACATTCATAAACTCCAGACCAAGGCATTAATCCTCTTCATTCTCCATCACTCTCTTATGACTTCAGATTTCAACACAATTAAGAGCCCTATTAATGTGGAATTCAAATTCTAATCCAATCTGAACAGTCCAAGGACTTTAATCTAAGTATTCAAACTCAAGGGACCACACAAAAATTTTAAGGAGTCGAGGGACTAAAATGCAAATACCAGGAGTTTAGGGACCAAAGTGCAAATACCGAAAGTTAAGGGTCTTGCAGTAGAAGCTCCGTTATGGCTGCGGTTGTGCAGTCCCATAAATGGTGGATTTGAGAGCTTCTTGTAGGGGAGGTTCTGTAGCATATCTGGTTTGTTAAGGGTGGTCCTGGACATGGACATAGGGGCATGGTGCAGGTGAGATTTTTTTGATACATTTACCATATCGATGGGCTGATGGCGCAGTGGGCGAGCCTTCTTCTCAATACTCTCTTGGCACTAGATCTGATTCAACTCTCTAGTGACGCTGCTAGGGGACTGTCGTTGTTGAAGATTTGCTTCAACCCAAAATGCCAGATTTGCTTGCTGAAAAGCGAGCTCTGAATCCCCCAAGAGTTGTCAGATTTTCTTCAACCCAAATCGTGCCGTTCTTCCATTTCCTCTAAGTCTTCCTCTAGCACTACATACGTTTTCATTTCCATCTTTTACAAAGTTTATGCATTTTCCTTTGATCTTTTCATTTTTTCCTCTCGTTTTAGGATGTTATGCGGTAGATCCATTTCATATATGTTGTTTATCTTTGATAAAGTTATGATTTTTCTTTGCCGTGGGGAGTTTACAATTGGAAAAGGAAGGACTAGGTATGAAAACCCCTCCACCAACCGAATTTGACCTTTTATTTTCTAGGTTTTTTTAGGCATCGTGAAAGCATTTTTCTGAGTTATTTTTGGGCATCGTGAATATAGTTTTACCTTTTGAAGTGTAAGTTTTTTGTTTTTTTCATTGTTATGGAGAGAGTTTGTAGTTTGATGGGGAAGATGAACAAAGTTGGTACATTGCAAAGCTTAATTTAGACCTTGAAGATGGTGGTTGATGAAGGTCCCAAATGAATAGAGCTTAATGGTGGAGATAAATTTGGGGGATTAGGAAATATTGATTAAGAAAATTAGAGTTTGTTTCTTATAATTAGAATTATGAATTGAGAATTAAGGAAATAAGTGTTTTCGTAAAAAAAAAATTTAATTTCATTTAATTTAATTATTTATTATCTACATAAAAAAAATTAATTAAAAATTACATACTCTATTTCAAAATAACTCTCCAGAAAGAGAAGAAACGCGCATATTAAGAAATGCAACTAATATTGTTAACTTTAGAAAACATATTTTTTACTATTTTAAACTTTAAATTGTATTTTGATCTCTCCTCATTTGTCGTTCTCATAAATGTATTATATGAAAAAATATCAATTAATATTTCATTGGAATTCTAAGTGGACAATTATTATAAAATAATTTTTTTAAGTTGACAATTATTTAGAAATGAAGTGAGTACATCTAAATTGACACGCCAGTTTGATTAAACACATATAAGTGTCATATAGAACTGGGCTGACACATGCCAATGTGACCGGAGCACGGGCTCTACCGAGAAGTAAAATTGGACTATTTTGTAAAATAGAGAGAAGAGATTTTCCAACTTATTTTATAGGATTATGAACATAGTTTTTTTGAATGAAGCGTGCAAAATATATTAAGAAGAAATAGTGGGTCCAGATGCCAAAACATCAGCAACCACCAAAGGGACAGCAACCAAAGGAATTTTCTCCACCCAAATTGTATCTGAATAAGTAGAGGAATTCCTAGCCAAAAAGTCCGCTACTGCGTTACCAGAGCATCGAACAAAAGAAAGAGATGCAACAGAAAAAATATCAAAAAGAAAACGACAATCCCGAATAAGTGAAGCCAAGCAGGAGTTTCCCTCAGCCCCCTTCGTCCACCACTATAAGAGTTGAAGACAATCAGTTTCAAAACAAACATGAGTAAAACCTAACTCAAGCGCCAAAACAACAGCCCAGCGAAAGCAAGTAGCCTCAGCTAGCAGGGAAGACAATGCCGCTGGAGGAGATGACACTGCAACAGCCAACACCATCCCTTCCTAATCTCTGGCCATCATCCCAAAACCAAGGGTGCCTCCACGTCTCAGAGAAGCGTCAAAATTAAGCTTCGTAACTCCTCCCATCGGTCTGATCCACCTCGCGTTAAGCTCCGCAGTAGGGCGGGCTCGCACAACAATATATGGCGGCCTCGCATGTAGCTCAGTAGCCCGCTTCAGAACCCTCGAACAGTCCCATGAAACTTGTTGAAAGGTCTCACCATTTCTGGCCTCCCACAAAGCATAGAACGCCGCTTGCACATAAGACAACAATATAGGATCCAACTGATGCATTACCTCTATCAAAAACTCATGAACCGTGGCAATAGAACCCGCTCTCACTGAAATAAAGGACCCGAACCAGAACTGTTTAGCTGCTGGACAAGAGAGGAACAAATGGTCAATCGTCTCCATATCGGCATCACACCGAACACAAGCTGGGTCAAGATCAACAACCCGGCGAAACAAAGCCTCCTTTACTGGCAAGTAATGCATGACCGCTCTCCAAGTCACTTCTTTATGCCTCGACTGAGAAGGGGCTGCCCAATTTTTTTTCTAATCCGATGTAGCAAGCCTTGACAAAGAAGAAGAATAAGAAGCCTTTGCAGTAGACAAAAAATGACGAATAAAGTTATAACCCACTTTTGAGCTATAGTTACCATCAGTTGCCTGTGGCCAAAACAAGCTATCCCGCTCCTCATTAAAAGGTAAAGGAATAGCTAAAATGCACTGAGCGGTGACCGGGGAGAAAATTTCTTCAATTTCCTCTTGCTTCCAACACCTGTTAATTGAATCAATTAAATTTGCCACTTTTACAATACCAAACTGAGACACAAGCTCCTCACAATAAATCCATGGACAACCATTCGGAAGCCAATTATCAAGTAAAACTCTAACGTGCATTTCATTACCAATTCTCCATTTAGCTCATTTATCAAAAATCGTTCTCAAAATGCTAAGACAAAGCATAGTTAACCCTTAAATCAATCAATATAAAAACGCCTCCTCACTCCTTCTTGAGATACGTGACAAACTAACTCGGCGTTCCTTGTCTGAAGAACGACCTCTCTCTGCTTTACTCTTCAACAGTTCATTCATTCATCGTATTCTAACCTTCTCTCTCTATTCTATTCCTCTTCTCTTCTCTTCTCTCTCTATGTAACCCTTTCGCCTATGCGATTTGGGATTAGGGTTTCTTCTCCCTTCTCATTGTATAATATAGAATAGGTTTTATTTTGTTTCAATCTTGTATTTTTTCCCTTTCACTTCTAGTAATTCAATTTTAATAACATCGACGACGATGCTATTCTCTCGTTGTAATCTAGATTTTTTCTCTTACTGTGTGCAATTCGGTGTAAACTAGGACTAGGATTAGGGTTCTTGAACATTTGATTTTGTGGGGTATGGAGAGTTCACGCAGACCGTTCGATAGATCGAGAGAACCGGGTCTGAAGAGGCCCAGAATGATGGAAGAGCCGGAGCGTGCTGCTCAGAACCCAAGTGCGCGGCAGTTTATTCCTCAGCGACAACAAGTGGCTTCTGGGATTTCAACGTTGTCATCTGCAAGGTTGAGAGCGAGCAATAGGGACTTGGAAAGCAGTGATTTTGGCCGCGGCGGCGGTGGGGGTTACCATCCACAACCGCCGCCATTTCAGGAGCTTGTGGCTCAGTATAAGAGTGCCCTTGCTGAGCTTACTTTTAACTCGAAACCGATAATTACCAATTTGACGATAATTGCTGGCGAGAATCAAGCCGCAGAGCAGGCCATTGCATCCACTGTTTGTGCCAACATTCTAGAGGTGAACTTAGTTTATACTGTATTATAGTTGTTTCTCTGTTCAATTGGGTAGTTTTTTCCCTTTGTTTCTTTGTTATGGAGCCAATTGCTGATTGAATTGAATTGTTGTAAGCCATTTGGAATAAGAAATCATTTTGGTCTTCCTGATTTAAATGGTGTTGTTTCATGTTTAATTTGTGTGGTGTGTGGGCAATTACTTTGTGAAAGAGAGCCATGGGGATTTTGTGTATTGCAAGTTTGCAATTAGTGGAATATGGTGTTCTAACTTGTAATCGTTATGGAAGTTGTTTGAAGATTATGGGGAAGAGTTTCGATTGTCATGAGAAGAGATCTATTGTTTAGAAGGGACTTTCATGATTCATCCAATTTCATTGCACGTGGCTGCTCAAGGCTTTTTAACCTGTGGAATGGCTTTGAGTTGTACGTTTTACCCTATCTAGAAATGAAGTTCAACAGAAAAATGGAAATAAAAAGAAAAACCTATGTAGCTTTACAAGCAAAATAAAAGGGGATGGGGGGCTGTCCTTCTGCAATTGCAAAGATTATGGCAGTTTGGTAATCTATTTGGGACAGACAAGCAGCATCATTAGAGAATGCTACTCTGCGGTGCTCCTGGTTTTTTTGTTGACTTCGTATGCAGTGGGGAGTACGAATCTTTGCAAACATTTAATTTTGTACAGTATAAATGATAAATGAATACTCCAATGTTTCCCAATTAATGTTGCATTTCTCTTAAGTTTTTTTGTAACATTGTAATTGCATAGTATTTTAGCACTTGTTAAAGGTAGTTCTGTTTCATAGATCACAACCATTAGCATCTTTCAAGTCTTAACTCTTAGGTTTGAGTCATGTACAGGGAAATACAATTCGCCTACAGCTTTTTGGAGGTTATTTTAGACAGGAATGTTGTATAGCCAAGATGAAAAAGATATTCTACCTTGTACCATTTGGCTTTTGTGTTTGTGGATTTACTTTGATTGAAGGAGCCATATATAGCGTGTAACTAAAGATAGTATCAGTAATTTCTTTATGATCAAATTGGATCAAAGAGCAGATGGAACTAGTCAGTGTTTGATATGATTTGGAAGATTGGATAGTATTCATTTTGCAGGAATCAAGATTGTGACTAAGACATATCATATTTGGTGATTTTCCTAAGGCTCTTTCTATACGTTGAACTTTTTCCACGGAGTGCAAGATATGATCAAAACTATCTATAAAATGTGGAAGGTTTGGCCTGCATTTAATGGTGGCTCTTACTATAGTTTGTTGTGTTAGTTGCCTCCTTAGTATGAGATCTTGGCTGTTAGAGGCAGCTAGAATAAGGAGTAGAATGACCAATAATTTTGAACAGATATGACATTTTTTGTAACTTGTATGTAATTTTATAGCCAATTGCTGCTGAATATTGCTGGATTTTGATGTTTTTTTTGCTGCTAAATTCTACATATGAGCTACATATTATTTTCTGTCATTTTCATTATATACATGTCAGGGTCTCTTAATTCTAGCTTTTTGATAGCTAATCTTTTTGTTTTATACATAACGATCTTTTTTCATTGAATTGTGTTAATGACTTTCCAGGTTCCTAGTGAACAAAAACTACCATCACTTTATCTCTTGGACAGTATTGTTAAGAATATTGGGCGGGATTATGTGAAACACTTTGCTGCCAGACTACCTGAGGTTGGATACTTATTCTTCTTAGCCTGCTACTGTCCTTTATGTCTTCTTAGATGTACTTATGCATGTCTTTACTGTGGTATATGATGAATGATGAATCCTTCAATTGTTAAGTTATGCAAAATGTACTTATGCATGTCTTTCCTGTTCGTTTCTCATCTTACAACACTATTTTTAACTAGGTACTTGCTAATTACTCCTTTTGTTTCAGGTATTCTGCAAGGCATACCGACAGGTTGATCCTCCTGTCCATCAAAGTATGAGGCATCTTTTCGGAACATGGAAAGGAGTCTTTCCTTCTCATACCCTTCATGCTATTGAGAAGGAACTGGGCTTCACACCTGCAGTCAATGGTTCATCTTCCACATCTGCTACACTCAGGAGTGATTCACAGTCACAACGTCCACCTCATAGTATCCATGTTAATCCCAAGTATTTTGAAAGACAGCGTCTTCAGCAGTCAAGCAGGGTAGGTGAAATGGTTGCACTTCAAATTTTCTGTCTTATAACACATTGATATACTTTGAATAGATCCAGATATGATATAATTACAGATTTATATTGGGATGAATTGAATTGCTTCATTCCTTTCATGATGAAACTGGATGGGTAGATGTATGTCGTCATTTTTTTATCTTGTTGTTGCTTATGGGGCCACCACAATATTCTTGCAATCACTGTATTTTTTTTGGACTTTTCCGATGAACTAATTTATACTCCTTTCCTTTGTTCTCCTGATTAATCATGAAATGTCCTTCTTTGTCTGTTGTTTTATCTGGTTGTTGACTTTTTGGATATCTAAGACAACCCCAATAGCTTGGAGGCATAAACTGGTAACTGCTCTTTTTGATCTATAGGTATTGTCCACAGTATGCAGACCTACGTTAAGTTACACTGCTATACCATTAGACATCCTCTCATGTTACTTTAGTTTGCCACATTCCTTTTGATATCACATCTCCAATGCATAATACTTTTGGCATGTACTTTTTCTGTCATGAAGACTAAAGGAGTTGATGATACGTCTGGAGCAATTGCAAATTCAAATGACGACCCAGAGATGCCTGATAGAGCTTTGGGTGTTAAAAGACCAAGGGTGGATCCTAGTGTTAGTTTTAACTACCACTTCAGTGAAGTCATTTTTCTTTTCCATTTATGCTATTCTCTATTTCAGTTGTCATATTTTAATGTTATAATCCACATTGCAGAATAATCAGCGCTCTCATAGAGATGTATTCAGTGATTCCATTCCGGAAAAGAGCATCAGTGCATCCTATGGAGGCAATGAATATGGTTCTGATCTTTCAAGGAATTTGGGCATGGGTATTGGCAGAACTGGTGGTAGGGTGACTGAGTTAAGAAGTGACAAAAGTGGGTACAACAAAGCTGCTGCTGCTGGTGTTGCAGGGACCATATCTGGGCAAAGAAATGGTTTGACTGTCAAGAATAATTTTTCGAATACTGAAGCATCCATGATTTTGGATGCACGTAATCAGCCAAGACAAAACATTACTAGCACACGGAGAAGCGTAATGTCAAATAGCTGGAAAAATTCTGAGGAAGAGGAGTTCCTGTGGGATGAGATGAACACTGGATTGACTGGTCATGATGCACCCAGTGTCCCTAACAACTTGAGCAAAGATTCTTGGACTTCTGATGATGAGAATTTGGTAAGTTTGCCTGAATTTGGTAACTTGGGTATTAAACTGATGCATAACAGAACCAAGGAAAGAATATTAGAAACCAGAATTCTGATGCAGTTTCAAAACGTACTGTGGTAGATTTTTCTGTATCTCTGGGCAGAGGAACTTTAGACACGTGTGATAACAGATTAGTTTTGTTAGGATACCCTTAATACAGACAACCCTAATCTAAGTTAAAAGACTCTAAAAATATTAATCCCTAAGAGGTAAACAAAGTTCTATACCTTGGGTTCCAAGTTTGATCTTAATAGCTTGATCTTATGTTCCAAGTTTCTAATATTTAAACCCTAAGGCTTTGTTTGGGAGTTTTTAGGGGAGGGGAGGAGAAGAGAGGGACAAGGGAGGGTATCCCTCCCTTTGTTTGTTATTTCAAAATCCTACAAAAACCCCCAATTAGGGTGAAACTCTTAAAATAACTGAACAGTGACTTTTTGAGGGTTTAAGAAATTTCCCATATCCTTCCCCTCTTTCTAAAAAACTCCTAAACAGGGGGTGGCCTTCTCATAAGCCTCCCCCTCCCCTCCCCTTCAAAACCCAACTCACAAACATACCCTAAATCTCCAGTTACAAACACAAATTCCTAATGACAGATACAATCTCCTAATTCTGCATTGTTAATATTATATAGATTTATTGATTTTTTTTTCATGTTCAGGAAGTTGAAGATAATCACCACCAAAGCAGAAATCCTTTTGGGGCACATGTTGATAGAGAAATGTCCATTGAATCTCAAGCAACTGAAAGGAAACTTTTACCTGCATTGCGGCATCATCCATCACTATCATGGAAATTGCAGGAGCAGCACTCAGTTGATGAGATGAATCAGAAACCAGGTCACTCAGATGGATTTCTGTCAACTCTTGGTGCCCTACCTACCAATACTAATTCTGCTGCTACTAGGATGGGGAATCGGCCTTTACTGCCAAAGGCAACAATTGGCTTGGCAGGAAACCTGGGACAACTTCATTCTGTGGGAGCTGAGTCCCCTTCCAGACAGTCAAGTTTGCGACAACAGTCTCCACCACCAGTAAGTGCGCACCACCCTAGTCTAATGCAAAATTTGGCTGAGCAAGACCATCCCCAGACTCATAAAATATCTCAATTTTCGGGAGGTCTGGAGAGCCAAAATATTAAAGATATTTCACCTGCTCTTCCTCGTAATATTCAGGTCAGAAACTTGCAACGATCACAGGTAAGAGACTTGCAGAGTGGTCCTTTCTCTTCAATGACATTTCAGCCAAGGAACAAGCAGCAACTGGGCTCTTCTCACACTCAAGTTGCTGCTAAGAGTGAGAAGCCACCCGTGTCTAAAGTTCCTCTGCCCAGAGAAACAGAAAAATCTACCACAGTTCGTTTTGAAACTGCAGCTGGGAAGGGTGGAATGTTATCTGACATGCCAATTACTAATAGTCTTCCTACTTCAAAAAGCTTGGATACAGGGAATCTTCCTTCTATTTTAGGAGTTCAGCCTTCCCTGTCAAGTGGTTCTTCCCCTGCTGGATTAACTGCTCCTGTGTATGCAATCACATCACCTCCTTCATCAGGTCCTCCCAATGCTAATTCATCTGCTCTGCCAAAAATACCTCAAAGAAGGGCTGGACAGCCACCAAGGGCATCTGCTCTACCACCAGCTTCCTCTAATGTCAACAGTGCCTCAGCCCAGACATCAGGTTCTACCCGTAATGCCTTAAATCCAATTGCAAACCTTTTAAGCTCACTAGTTGCGAAGGGTTTGATATCTGCAGAAACCGAGACACCAATTAAGGTGCCATCTGAGATGCTGACTCGATTGGAAGATCAAAGTGACAGCATTACCACCAGTAGCTCTTTGCCTGGTGCTTCATTGTCTGGTTCCGCAGTTCCAGTCCCTTCTACCAAAGATGAGGTAGATGATGCTGCAAAAACACCTATATCTGTATCTGAATCAACCAGCTCAGAAATCAGAAATTTCATTGGCTTTGAGTTTAAGCCCGATGTAATCCGAGAGTTGCATCCATCTGTAATTAGTGGATTATTTGATGATTTTCCACATCATTGCAGCATTTGTGGCCTTAAGCTTAAATTCCAAGAACAGTTCAATAGACACTTGGAGTGGCATACCACAAGAGAAAGAGAACAGAGTGGGGTATCGAGATGGTATTTGAAATCAAGTGACTGGGTTGTTGGCAAGGTTGAAAATCTATCTGAAAATGAGTTTGCCGATTCTCTAGATAGATATGGCAAGGAAACAGACAGAAATCAAGAGGATGCAATGGTTCTAGCAGATGAAAACCAATGCTTGTGTGTGTTGTGTGGTGAACTATTTGAAGATTTTTACTGTCAGGAAACTGGTGAGTGGATGTTCAAAGGGGCTGTTTATGTTCCTAACTCTCATAGCAATGATGAGATGGGAATTAGAGATGCGAGTACAGGAAGGGGTCCCATCATTCATGCAAGATGCTTATCAGAGAACTCAATTTCCACTGTCCTCGACATGGTAAGGCTTATTTTTTGATGTAATTCTAGTTTGATGTACAAAGCTCCAATCTATCTATTTGAAAGAGCAGGCGTGTTTCAAATATTTGATGGCTAGGCTCATATATTTAGGGTTGGAAGATGAGTTTAAAAATTTAAACTCACCCTGCTGTTACCAGAGCAACGCAAATGGTGGGCCTAGGTCCTCTGTTTCTCAAGTTAAAATATGCTTACATCAAAGTGAATGTCTTTATTACTGGTAATTGATCTAACCCTGTTATATTTTGCAGGAGCAGGATTAAAACAAGTTTAGGCATTGGAGCTCTGATGTAGCAACACTAATAAGCTGAGGGAACCCAGGTTTACTTTGAATTCACTGATTCTTGATGGCTCTTCATACTAAATTATTTATCCAGTTGGTTTCTAGAGCTGTCAAGCAATTTTTTGCTCTCTTCTTTTGCTTTTGCTTTTGTTTTGTTTTGTTTTTTTTTTAAACTCAGGAAGAGGTGCTAATTCCTTGGTGTTCAAAGTATATAAATGCGATAGTTTTTGCAGCTCAACTTGCTCATTGATGTGTTTTGTGTATGTTCATTTTACATGATGAAGTGGATTTGTGCTTTTAAAACAGCATCATCTGGTTGTAGCGTGAGGCAGAGCTCTAAGGTCTTAGTTGTCGCAAATGTCTAATGGCGTTCTCTTATCACTAGAATTGCTACTATTCTGGTTACCTTTTTGCGTTCTCCGTTTCCATGGGATTTGGAATTGCAGTATTGTTAACTGGACATTAGTTTCAATATTTCCTGAATTTCAGTTTTATAGACAATAATGGATATGTAATTTGTTTTACTTTTCCTTCTGCTGAGACTTTCATTTTTGGTTGTCGATAAGTGTTGAAGAAAAGAGATATTTTCCTATTTGGATGCTGAGCCATTGTTTAATGTTGATAATTGCCTACCAAGGGTGGTTAGTTCAACTGATATATGTTTGATTTTTCTTAAGTAAGGTCTCAGGTTTAAGTCTTGTGTATGAGAAAAAACCTTAGAGGGAGAGCTAGTCCCACGAGTATGGGATGTGGTGGATTTTCATGTTAGATAAAAAAAAACATAGGTAAGTGTCCTGTTGATAATTGTCCGTCGGGTTCTGTTAGGTAAGTACGCTCTTTCACTCTTAACTGGGGTTAGGTTATTTCAGCTTGGTCTTAGACTTTTACAGCATGTATGGATCCAATTTAATTCTTCTAGAACGACTTCTCCAAAGAAAGCTACTTCTACTAGTATTTCCAAAATCTGTTCTTCCCAAAATTTGGAAACTCGATACAGACATATGTAATGAATGATGCTCGTGCGTACGAAATTTCTTCGAGGTGATTGGTTTACCTTTAATTTTGGTCGTATTTATTTACTTTTCTCTTGTTCCTTTATTCACTTTAGCAAAAAAGTTGCCATGTAGTAGTTGAGTTAGGCCTTTGTTAACAGTCAGGACTCAGGAGGCTACTTCTACAATGTATACCTGTTCACATTTGTATTCTTGAAAGCGCACAATTAATTATTTGCGCACATTTCTCATCAGTTTACATGTTTACAATTCGCCATTTGATTATAATTGGAGTTTTTTTTTTCCGTCACAGGTGTTGTAATGCGTGTTTTTAATTTGTCTAGATGTTCTGGAAGCACTTTTCTTGTGAAAGTTAAACAGGAAAAAATATATTAAATTATGGTATAACAATTGAGTTTTTCATATAGTAAATAATCCTCATAAATATGTTTCTTTTATGTAATTACATTTTTCCTAAGATTTGTCGTGCTTTTTTGAATTTTCATATTAAATCAATAGTGTTTGTTGAAGCAGTTATTTGATGAAAAAAATGTCTTCTATTTTTTGGTTTGTCAATGGAAAAAATGTCATTTAGATTCTTCAATTAGTATTTATTTTTAATTAAAATTTTGTATATTTAAAAATTAATATGCTAATACTTTTCTAATTATATTGAATGAGATCTTTAAATTGTAAATTAAATTTATGTTAATTTATATTTATTTTTCAGTAAGATAATTTTTATGATTTAAGCTAATTTCTTAAGTATTTTTCAATGTGTGGTCTATTTTAACATATCTGTTGCAATGTGAAATATAATACTCTCTTCATAACTAATTATAACATAATTTAGAGACTTACTACGTAGTGTCCCTCTAAAAAAGTCCCTTTACTTCATATCATTTTTCATGTATACCCCCCTTATATCTTTTTATACTTTTATAATTCTAAGATTTTAATTATCATTAATGATTTATTTTTTCTACACTACTTAATACATTAATTAAAAGTAAATTTAGAAGATTGTATAAATTATTTAAAATCAATATGTTACTTAATTTTGTTACATATTTTTCTAATAAATGTAATTGTCTTAAGATGGTCTTATAATTATAATTAGTAGGGTAGGGTTGGAGTATTTCTTAGTTGAGGAGTATCCAGTGGTCGTTTAAGTGACAAAGTATTGTTATCACTTGGTTAGGTTCCTAATATAGCTTTTCTCATAATAAACTTATCAAGTAAGCGTGATGTATTCTTGGACCTAGTGGTAATTCTACTTCCCCTCCCTTCACCACTAGTGGCATTTTTCACCTTGTTGCCCACACTGGACAATGGTTGGGTTGTGCCAGATCCATCGACAAAAGCGATGCCTTTAGCACTAAAAGAAGAACATATCTTCATTTTTCTACTTTTTTGCAAGCGACACAAGCTATCCTCGTGATTCATGAAAAAAGAAAAGGAAAAAGGTTCAGTAATTATTGTGATCGATTTCAATTATAATCTTCGATTCTTCGTATGCTGTCTCAATTTACGGATTAATACTGTGTTGTATCAACTTGGTAAAGCTTCAGAGTTGCAAAATGACTGATGAACTTGCCAGCACTTACAACACATTCTAAACTGACAAACTTATGCGACATTGAACATTTATTCAACGTGTTCCTTAGCACAAAGTTAGAACCACATAGCTTATTTGATATCTCTGATTTAACATTGAAATTTATATCCAACTCATGCTTAATGCTCTGCATTTGATCTAAGGATTCACTTTCAATTGATCCAGATTTCAGGGCTTAAGGTGTTGGGTGTAGATGTAATCCAAGTGGGCCTCCGCAATCATCCTTCTGCTAGAGCATTCTTCACCCTTCTCATAGCAACCTTCTGATCCCTTTAACTACTCCATGAAATTGCATGTAAATTGTAATTAGGGGAAGGAGAGAGAGAGAGAGAGAGAGAGAGAGAGAGAGAGAGAGAGAGAGAGAGAGAGAGAGAGTATTAGAAACAGATAAACTAAAGAAGCTAACTAATCAGTGTAAAGTGCAAATAGAGACGGGGGAAAATAATAAGTACTTTCTTACTTCCTCCATATCATCTTTCAACTCAGCATATGACCGAGCAATAGCATTATCATCGACCTTCAATTCCTCTTCACCTATATCAAGTTGTTCAAAGATAAAAAAAAGTTGTTGACAGAGGGAGGTGAGAAAAAAAAGAGACTAATAAAACAAATATGTAGATATTTATTTTCATAGTACCATGTAGTTAGTTACCTTGTGTTGGTGGTACATGGAGATGAGCAGAAGCTAAGAAAGAGGAAAGAAGGAAAACAGAGAAAAGCAGGGCAATTTGTTGGTTCATTGGTTCATTCAGGGAATGAAAGATATAGCTAGAGAGGAATCAAAGCAAAAGAATGTTAGCAAGCATGCATCTGATCTAGGAAGGTGGAGAAGAAGGGAATAAATAAATGAAGGAGCCAACAGAGCTTTTGCATAAAGCTGCTCAGCGGGGTTTGAGTCACGTGAAGACCAAAAATAGTCCACGACTTTGCATAAAGCCTTATACTATCTTCGGATACTCGTTGCCCCACCCCCAAGTTCAAATGATTCCTTAACATTCACTTAGATGCAAAATATGAAGGGTTAATATTCATTGCTAGTTCACATTCTCTTTCATATAATTTTCACTTACATTTTCTTTCGATATATTTCTCTCATATTTTTCTATCACATTACATATAATATATTTCATTTCTTTCTTATTTTTCTCCTTGTTTCTCTCTCTGTATAATTTGATATCAAGTGTGAAAGTAACATTTCTCAAAAATAATCAAACTCTTCTTATGGATAATGATAAAAGTAGGTTTGCATTTCACTTATGTATCAAAATACACACGACACGTTAGTTTCAAAGTTCGGTAAAATTAAGTTTGATATGATTAAGGTTTTTTCTTTGATGATTAAGTTGAGTACTATCTGTTAGTGCAAAGCACCTAGATTGCACAGAGTATGAATGGAGAAATAGAGAACGCAAGACATAAAAGTTTGTTCACGCAGTTCGACCAATTGAGCCTACCTCTGCGGCTATAGAGTAGCTATAGCTCCGTCTCATTCAGATTATTCTTTAGGGTTACAATGTTACAAGATATATAAAGATTTTAGTGATCCAGATATTACAAGATAATATCCCACTAAATCTTATCACAATCCCCCCAAATCAGATCCTAAAAACTAAACAAAATAAACAGAAAAACCAAGTCAGCGTTGTACCGCGTATGCGGTACATGTACCACCGCATTGCGGTACATCACAGCTGCACGACCTTGAGGTCGTTTACCGCATATGCGGTATGCAAGCTTCACGACATCATTGTCGTATATCGCATATGCGGTAGCTCCTGCTGCTGCCGTTTTGCTTAATGAGCAATTACTCAACAATCTCCACCTTGGCGAATTCGCAAACCCCTGTGAAGATCAACTGCTCAGTTTCAGAATCTAAACTTCCAGGATTGTGCTTCTCATTTGTTCAACACCGTGAAACATGTAACAAATTCAAGCAATGCTTGAACTTGTGACTGGTGACTAGCTTGGTCAACATATCAGGTGCATTCTCAAAAGTATGAACCTTCTCAAGTCGTATCCGTCCAGACATAAGTAACTCTTTGATCTTGTGGAACCTCACATCAATATGCTTTGTCCTAGCGTGATACACCTAATTGTTTGCAAAGAAAATGGTACTTTGACTATCACATGCAACCGAACTCCACCTTGCTTAACACCCAACTCTTTCACTAACCCCGTAAGCCATAATGCCTCTTTTGCTACCTCAACTACAACCATGTACTCAGCTTCAGTTGTAGACATAGCCATTATGGATTGAACTGACGATTTCCAGCAAATTGGTCCACTAGTCAGAGTAAAAGTATACCCTGTTGTAGACCTCCTGTTGTCAATGTCACCTGCATAGTTGGAATCAACATATTCCACAATTCTTGGATCAGCTTGTTCACTACTGAACATAATACCATGACCCGATGTACCCTTCAAGTACCTGAGTATCCACTTGACTGCCTCCCAATGACGCTTCCCTGGTTTGGACATAAACTTGCAGACTTGGCTCACAGCTTGTGCCAAATCCGGTCTAGTGCAGACCATAGCATACATCAGACAACCAACTGCATTGACATAAGGAATTTTCAACATATCCTCGACTTCTAGGGATAGCAAAAAAACCCATACCCGACCCGACCCGAATTTACGGGTAAAACCCGTTCTGTGTGGGTTCGGGTTCGGGTTTTACCCAATTCTGAAAGTACTATTCGGGTTCGGGTTTGGGTATGGTGAAAGCCTACCCGAAACCCGATCTCTATATATTAAATTACTAAAATATCTTTATATATATATATATATATATATATATATATATATATTAGTACTTTAGTAGTAATTATTAGGATTTCATTTTTTCAACTTTCAAGTTTCTAAATATATATCTTTATATATATATATATATATATATATATATATTCATGATCTTGAATATGGAATTTTGAATTGGCTTCTAGAGTCATTTTTTAAATCATTATGAAGATGTTGCTGCTACTGCATTAGTAATCGGGTTTGGGTATGGGTCGGGTTTTCGGGTTTTTTATGGTTTCCCTTTGTTTACTGCGGGTATGATTTCGGGTATGGGGAACCCGAAACCCAACGGGTTCGGGTATGGTTTTTCTACCCGAATAGGGTTTGGGTTTGGGTTTGGGTTTGGGTTTGGGTTTGGGTTCGGGTATATGATTTCGGGTTCGGGTATGGTTAAACCCGCACCCGACCCTACCCGTTGCCATCCCTATCGACTTCCTCAGTTGTCTTTGGAAACTAATCCACTGAGAGCTTAAAGTAATTTGTCAATGGAGTACTCACTGCTTTTGAATTACTCATGTCGAATTTGATTAACACACCTTCAACGTAGCTTTTCTAAGATAGCCACAATTTTCTAGCTCCTCTGTCTCTGTGAATTTCCATCCCAAGAATCTTCTTAGCAGCTCCTAAGTCCTTCATGTCAAACTCCCTACCCAGTTTGGTCTTCAGATCATTCAAATCATGTAAATGATTAGCAACAATTAGCATATCATCCAGATACAATAACAAAAAATATAAGAACCATCATCAAGGCTCCTCACATAAACACATCAATCATAGCCACACCTTCTGTAGCCAATCCTCAACATGTATGAATCAAAACGCTTGTACCATTGCTTTGGTGACTGCTTCAACCCATACAGAGACCTCTTCAATTTACACACCAGTCTCTCCTGACCGGAATCAATGAATCCTTCGAGCTGCATGTAAAGTTTCTCATCTAGATTACCATGGAGGATCGCTGTCTTCACATCCTTCGAGCAACAACAACGAAAGCCTTATCTCACTAAGAGAGGTCGGCTATATGAATTACACTACGCTATTGAGCTCGATCAAAAACTAAGTTATGAGAGATGTTATTGATAATGAGATCATCTCTAACAATATCTTCCCATGTTCTTTTTGGTCTCCTACTTCCTCTCTTTACATGACTAAAAACCATGTTATTAACACGTCACACCGGTGCCTCCATAAGTCTTCTTTGCACATGTCCATACCACCTTAACCGGTGCCTCCATATGGATCTCATCAGGGCCCACTGCTTTACCATTATCCATGCGCTTAAGAGCTTCTTTAACTTCTTCGACTCGAATTCTACGATAGTAAGTCTTATTTTGCTCATTAAACTAATCAAATAAAAATAGTTCTATTTTAAAATCATAATAGTCAAATTCAAATAATTTCAGTAATATATTAAAAAAATGACATGCATGGTACCTATGTATAATACAAGTTGGATCCAGGTGCTAAAATGAATTTTTATTAACAATCGGACGATAAGGTAATGGAAGTACACAATTTTCACGAATTAAAAGTCCTATGATCAAAGTCGCTTGTTTTAAACATAGTTAAAAATCACACCATCATGATAAATGAGAGACTAAATGTGCAATTAAGGATAACTTTTATCATACTCTTTTCCTTTCATTTTGTGTCATTTTTCTTTTGATCCAAACAAGTTAAAAAATCATCTTATTTTTCATTCATATTGTTTTCTCCTTTATTTTTTTCCTCTAGTTTTCATCTATACATCCAATGAAGTAATGTTAATTTATGGAGTGGGGGCCGGAGCGAGGATGGGAAGTAGTGTCGAAGAATGATTTGCTATAGGAAAATAGTAAAGAGTTTGGAGTCCTTGTTTGGTGGCAGTTTTAGGACAAGTGAGAAAAAGAAGATGATAAGAGAAATTTGTGTCCCAGGAAGAACAACACGTGTCTGTGCCCCTCTCTTTTACTCTACATATCCATGTAATAATAACATGTTTGCAACTTGTTCAGCATCTTCTACAATTACAAGAAGACCTTTATCTTTGTCACTCATCTCCACCACTTTCTCTGCATTCATCTTCTCACTTCCTCTCCCTTCTTCCTCTTCTTCTTCTTCTTCTCCCATTTCTTCTAAATTCCCTATATCAGACTTCTTTGAGCTCCCCAATTCCGGTGGCGTTAAGGTATTGGACCTCCTTGTTGGTTCAGGTGAAGTTCCCGCAGATGGAGACCGGGTATTTATCTTCTTCCCACCTTTACTCAATAGCTATAGTGCTATATAATATATTTAGGTCACATTTGATTTGAAAGAGTTTATTTGAACTTAAGTTATAGCAGTAATGTTTATGCAATTAATTGTTGGTGATAGTTTATATAAATAATTTATTATCTAGCTATAAGATAAGATGAGCTTATTTTCATAAACTGTTTAAATTAGGTTATGAATAAGAATTTAGGCTTATATAACTCATTTTCAGCTTATCAGCTTATATAATACATTTAGGTTCTATTTGGAAGATTTTATTTTGAGTTTAACAAGTTACTAACATAAACATTTATGCTCGGCGAGAGTTTATATAAATAGGTTATGACGCAGCTATAAGCTGTTTTGAGCTTATTTTAATAAGTTATTGAAATTAACTTATAAATAAAAGTTTATGCTTATTATAACCTATTTTCAGCTTATTTCAATAAATTTTGTCAAATTAGCTTAGGAATAAACTCTTATGAGATAAACGCTTATTGCCATAAACACTTAATTAAGTTGTTTACCTAAATGCACATTTAGTGCATGTGGGGAAATCCTTTTACAGAAAAAATGCTTATGTGAGAAACTTATGAACTTCAGAATTGATTATGAGAAAGGAGAATGGATTTTATGCCCTTGACGGATTGGCTTTGTTGGATAGTTAGAGAAGTTGTAGGATTATGTTTATGTAATTTCATGCATAGGTGTCAAGTTTTTAGTTAGCTATATTCATTATGAGTCGGTTATAACTCTAGATATGTTGTTATTTTGAAGGTTGCAATTCATTACTATGGCAGGTTGGCAGCAAAACAAGGATGGCGTTTTGACTCTACCTATGACCACAAAGATGAGAATGGGGATCCTAATCCTTTTGTCTTTGTCCTTGGTGCTGGCAAGGTATATAAGCATCATTGTGGTAGATAAGCTCTTACCATTTGTTTTTACTTTCTAACATGGTGTTACAGTCCCACATTGACTAAATTTATGACCTAATGAGTCATTATAAATGGTGGAAGACAATTCTCATCTCAATTTAACTTCTCGTATAGAGTTAGTCCAACCTAAATTTCAATATATGTTATTAAACTCATTTACAATTACAACCTTTATGTTTTGTAAAATTTCCATTTTCAATGCTGTTTTGTAGATGGACTGTCAGAATGTCAGACTTCTATATGCATCAATTTTTGAAAAGTTAAGAATTTAACCATGTGAGAATAAAATGGTACAGGTTATTGGTGGAATTGATGTGGCAGTGAGATCAATGAAAGTAGGTGGTATTCGGAGAGTTATTATACCACCATCCCTTGGGTACCAAAACACATCACAGGAACCCATTCCACCTAATGTAAGAAACTTTTTCTGCTATGGACTTGTATGCTAAAGCTCTGATGGATTTTTCATCTTGTTTTGAAAAAAAAAAGATGCAAGTTTATCTTAATGCTCATTGTTTGTACCAGGTAGAACAGAGCCAGCATCAGGATAGCTTATAGTTATTTATATATGTGCAGTTTTCAGCATTCTAATTTGGATGGCCAAACTAGCAATTTTAAAAATATTTGTATGTGCTTTATTAAATTTAGAGAAACTAGAGAATTGGAGAAAAAACAGAAACTATATTGAATGAGGGAAAAGTAGTTACAAGGTGTGATATATAAAAGAGAGGTAAGTAGCTAGGAGGGAAAACTAACTACTAAGTAACTATTTACATAACATAACAGGAAATTATTAACTACTAACTAAATCACTTAACTAATACTCCCTCCGTCCTAAATTATAGGGTCCTTTTCAGACAATCACGCCTATTAAGAAAACATGTAATAAACTAATTAATATGTTGGTTTTGTTACTTTTTATACAAATCTCCCAAATATGCCCCTATTTAAAAAAATCTGAAAATTGTTAATGTAAGTATTGGATATACCAAAAATTGGTTGGGAATATGAAAGAAGTAATTAGTAGAGGTGATAATTAAAGTTTTGGAATTTAAAATATAATGAATGCAAAGGGTAAAAAAGGAAAAACTTATTTTTTTTTTCCTGAAATCTAGAAGGGGTCTTATAATTTGGGACATCGAGTTTCTCCCTAAAAGGTCTTATAATTTGGGACGGAGGGAGTATCTCTCAAGTTGGGTGATATATCCAAAATCCCCAACTTGGTGATGAAAGCTTGAAACACAGTAGATGGAAGTAGCTTAGTGAAAAAAAAATCTGCTAATTGGTGCTTACTTTATACATGAACAAGCTTGATTATTCCACCTTGAACCAATTCCCGGATGTAATGATAATCCACATCAATGTGTTTAGACATTTGATGGTGAACTGGATTAGAAGCCAAGTGAATGGAAGATAGGTTGTCACAGAATAGAAGAACAGAAGGAACATGCACTGCAAAGTGAGAAAGTGAAGAAATAGTCATGTATTCGGACTCTGTAGATGACTTTGAGACAGCTCTGATATCCAAGAGATCAAAGCATCACCTAGGAAGACAACAAACCCAGTAATAGAACGCCTAGTATCAATGCAATTAGCCCAATCTGCATCTGAATAAGCAGTGAGGTGCAAAGAAGAGTTGCGGGCGAAAAAGAGTCCCTGGCCTGGAGATTGTTTCAAGTATTGAAGAACTTGATGAAGAGCTTGCAAATGTGAAACACGTAGGGACTGCATATAGTGACTTAGCTTGTTGACTGTGAAGCTAATATCAGGTCTAGATATTTTAAGGTATAACAATCTACCAATAAGACGCGTATATCGGGTAAGAGATCACCATCAGACATGTTAAGTTTGAGATGAGGGTCCATAGGAAGCTTGGCTGGCTTTGCTTCTAAGAAGCCAGTGTCTTGCAACAATTGAATGATATCTTGTAAATTTGGAGAAGGTAGCATGTTTATAAGATAAGCTACATTGAGGAGATGCTAATGCTTCCTCTCTACAAACATTTTGTTGTGGACGTTCAACAAATCAAAAGATGAACTTGAGAAATTGTTGTTTGAAACAAAAGAAAGCCTTCTAAATTTGCAAGTGGACAAATAGAACAAGAGGCTGAAGAATAAGATCTCCTGTTTTTCCCTGTGAATTCTTCTCCTGTTGGAGCCAAGGGTTGCGCACACAACAAAAGTAGTGAAAATATATGTTCTATTAAGTGTAGCTCTTTGTTAATAACCTAATGTTACTTTTAACATTTTCTGGTTTTGAATGATATTGTGATCCATTTTTCTTTTTCCTTTCGTTTTAGACGTTGTACAGTTTGCAAATGCATTGGATATTATATTATATTATGCATTTCTTTTTCTTTAGTTCTTACTTCTTACAATACTAACTTTTGTCTCATTCCTTCAAACAAAAACAAGTTCTTTGACAGGCAGAGGCTGTTCACCACCATTTTTAATCCAACTCGGCTTGCAAATGGTGAAGGCTCAACTTTAGGGACACTTATATTTGATATTGAACTGGTTAGTCTGAGGCATCAGTGATATATGTCAGCGTATATGATCAGCCATTTCTAGAAAACAAAGTAAAATACAATTATTTTAGGGGTGGGGGTGTCAATTAGTCAACTTTTTGCACTGTAATATATAATGATTGATACTGTTCTATTGCAGATTATGCAATTATATCATGAGCTCTACTTCGTGATTAGTTTTTGAATTTTTTTTTTGGCGTATTAATAGTCAATTTTTACCATTGCAACTGTTGGGTGTTTGAATTATTCTTTGGGTAATACTTTGTGAGAGTTATGATGGAAAAGGTGGAAGTGAGATATTTAGAAATATGATGTTCAACTTGGTAACTCTTAGGGGTGGTGTTGCCAAAGGTGTCAATTCAGGCCAACATAATTTGGATCGGGCTAAAATAAGTGAGTGCGGACTCTTAATTTTCCAGCCCAGCCGAGTATGTGCTATGGGTCGCTTTTAATTTTAAAAGTTTACTCAAAATTAAATAAAAATATATTAATTGGCCAACCAATTTAGTCCGAATTCTTAAGAAAAAATCATTTCTCAACTTAGAAAAAAAATACATGTATTAACAAATGAAATCAATGATTATTTTTGGGTTAAATAAGAAAATATGAAATTAATAATATAACATTAACGTGTCATGGTATATAGGCTCAAATCTAAAGATAATATTTAGATTTGTTTTATGCTTTTTGGTCCTTGACAATTTTTTTATTCAAATAAGAGCAAGTGACGTTATAGTGCTCACACGGTTAATCCACGTAAACTTTTCACAGTATCTTTAGTCCTTATAAAATTTCTTTAATCAGTTTTGGTGCTTTTCCTCTCCTTCCCACTTCTTCCTCCTCCTCCTCCTCCTCCAGTGCCTGCTTCTTTCCCTTCTTCCTCCCACCCAACCCCTCCTCTCCCTCTCCCTCCCCCTTCCCTTCCCCTACCTCCACAACCCTTTCCCGTTTCCTCATCTTCACCCAACTCCCCCAAAACTCTCCTCCCTCTCCTCCCCCACCTTCGCGCACCTTCAACCTTCAACCAACAATTTAAGAAAAGAAAAACTAGGCAAGGAGTAAAAGAAGAGGAGGAAAGGAGGAGTGACCAAAATCAAAAGAGTCAAATGTTGCAGATCTAGTTAATTCTTACATCTTACAGTTTGTTCAAAAACACTCTTTCATATTCACTCACATCATTTTTCCTTATTCATTGCTCGCTCTAAATTGAACAAAAACCTTTGGTTTTTCCAATTCAAAATTCTCCATAATTCGCTCCTTGTTAATTTCCCCCTCTGAGTTGCATGACTATAACCGGGTGGAAATGTTTATGACTTCGTGTGTTAGTTAGGCGCTTCATCCTGAATTGCAAATAGAATGAGGTTCGCTTCAACCAAATAAATTGAACGAGCCACAGAATTCTTCGCACAATCAAATACGTCCATGGATGAATTTCAACGACTCAAAGGTGGGCAAAAGTGGGGGAAGGGGAAGGGAGGCTAAGGTAAGGGGAGGGAGAGGTAGGGGTTGGGTGGTGGTTGTGGAGGTTGGGTGAGAGGAGGAAGAGGAAGAGGAAGAAGGGGAAAGGGTAGGAGAAGGACAAAAGCGATTAAAGAAATTTTAGAAGAACCAAAAGTGATGTGAAACATGTGAACACCATGATGCCACTTGTCCTTATTTGAATTTAAAAAAAAATCTAGGACCAAAATGTTATGTTCAAACATTGAGTCTCTTGCAATGTGTATCTTAGTTTGGGTGATAACAATATAGAAGTTATAAAATCTTAAGGCAAAACATATACTAAAAGTATGACGAATTAAAATTCCATGTCACATACAATACAAGGTCCTGTAATACACCAAACCAACCTGCATTGTCTATCACTCCTCTAGTTTGCACAAGATTCATTATCTTTGAGGAAGAGTAGTCCATAAAGTTTGAAGATCACCTTCGTCCAACATTTGGCGCTTTTATCAAAGTCCAGTACAACGTTGCCAAAGGAAGGTGCACATCATGTCAAGAGTCTGAAATTCTTCCATGGGACAGAGAAACTAGTTTTCCTAAGTCAACACCGGAGTTGCACCAAAGAAGGAAACATCGTATGTTGTTCTTGCCTAAGCTACTTTGTGTATCACAATTTTTGGCAAACCTTTGAGCAACAATCATCTCAAGTCTGCCAAACGCTCAAAATATTAAACGCACAACATGGAGCCATTTGATTCTTTTGAAGAAGAAAATCTAATTTAAGTCTCTCATACTTCAACAATCATATCTTCACTTTCATCATATGTGCTTATTTTGTCATGTTAATTCTAAGATTGTTTGCTTAAGGACAAACAAAGGTTTGGAAGGGGAGAGGTGATAAGTGAAAATTTTATAGACTTTTGCATATCATTTTGAATGTCATTTTGACACTATATAGGAAGTTTATTTTCTTTTTTATCTTATTTTAGATGAAATTTTATACCTTTTATCATTTGGCATTGAAATGAGTAAAGAAGTCAAGAATGAAGTTTTTATGAGATAAAAAAGTCAAAGAACAACATTGAAAGCTGTTGGAAACCACTACTAGAAATGTGCTTATTGCCTGTGCATTTTTTGTTAATTTTTTTTGGGTTAAATATGTTTTTGGTCCCTGTACTTTGAGAGAGATTTGGTTTTAGTCCCTCGCCGGCGTAAAGGTGGATTTTAGGCCTCAGACTTTCTTTTTTGTTTGATTTTCGTCCCTGCCAGAGTCTGCCGTTGACCGCCGTGCTTACGTGTCACGGCGGTGCTTACGTGGCATAGGCCACGTCATTTAATGAGGACACCTATTTTTTTTTACATTATTATTTATTAATAAACATAAAAAACAAAAAAAAAAAAACAAAAAAAAGGGGAAATCAGAAGAAACCATGTTCTTCTTCTTCTTTCCCAAACCACCACTACCGCATCACCCACCACCACCACCACCTGCAATGGACCCACACCACGACATCTTCTTCTTCTTCTTCTTCTTCTTCTTCTTCCTCCTCCTCCCCCTCCTCCTCCTTCTTTTTCCTCTTCTTCCCCAAACCACCACCACCACCACCACCTGCAATCCCCAAAATTCAGACCGATAAATAATCAAACACAAAATCACCCAAAAAACCACAAATTTCTATACCCAGATTCAAGCCATTTTTAGTTGCATTATTATTTCACAAATCACAAACCCAGAAAAACTCAATTGCAAACCCAGGAAAACCTTCACAAACCCAGAAAAATCCAGAGGAAGAAAGCTAGAACAAACATAGATAAAGATGAAGAACAAACCCAGATTACGAAGACGAACCCATAAAGACATGCAACCACATGAACATATCAAAGCACTAACGAACCAAGACCAACCCAAATCGAGCCAGATCGAGATCAAACGAAGCGAGACAGAACCATCCCCGCCATTGACGAACCAAAACGTCCCAAATTGAGACAAAACAAACCCAGTTTGCAACTTTGGTCTTAGAAGAGAAGGCAACAACAACAAGAAGAGCAAAGGACGGTGAGCGACGGCGGCGACAAAGGACCATGGGATCCTCTTCTCCTCGTGGCGAGGATCATCGTCGTGCAACCCGTTTTCTCAGAAGCCAAAAAGATTGGCCGGAAAACAGCCATGAAGGCGGCGGCGGTCGATGGCGGCCGATCGTCAAATTTCTTTAGGGGTTTTGATGCGGACGTTGTGGGGATTCCATTGGTGGTGATGGTTTCTCCATTGGTCCACTGGTTCGGCCGGAAATGGAGGGAGAAGGAGATAGCATCGCGTCGTGTCGGAGGACAGAGGGAGGAGGACGACGACGCGATTTGCTCGTGGTGAAGGGGGACAGTGGCGACGGGGGAAGGAGACCATGGTGGTGGCCGGTTCAGTGACGGCGGCGCCTCAGGTGGTGGTGACGTCTTTTGGGGAGGAAGGAAGGAAGAAGAAGAAGAAAAGTCGAGGAGAGGAAGAAGAAGGAACAGTTCTGTTTTTCTTTTTACATTCAAATGAAAAATAAATAAAAAATTCCACGTGTGTTTCAGTAATTGACGTGGCAATGTCACGTGGGCAAAACGGAGCTCAGGCGTTGACCACGCCGGCGGCAGGGACGAAAACCAAACAAAAAAGAAAGTCTGAGGCTTAAAATCTACCTTTACGCCGTCGAGGGACTAAAACCAAAACTCGCTCAAAGTATAGGGACCAAAAACATATTTAACCCTTTTTTTTTTCAGGAATTTCCTGCAAATTTTACTGCATTTCATGTGCCATTTCATGCGGGTATACTTTTGAAGAAAAATTTGCAGGTAATATAAAGTTTCTTGCAAAATAACCTACGGATCTTCTGTTTGCAGCTTTATCTTAATCTGTGCTGCCAATATTTTTGCGATTTCAATTTGTAAGAAAATTTCGAAATTTGATGGGGGTTTTGCTTTGAAATTGTGCGTAGGAAAATGTCGCAGGAAACTATAAAGTTAAGAATTCAAAGCAATTTTGATAGGAAATTAATTTAAATTAAACATGGCGTGTGAGTACGTGTTTTAACACTTATTGTTAGGTATACCACAGAGAGGCCTCAGGTTAGAAGTTGTGCTGTTGTTGATAGTAATGAAGGTGGTGCACTCGATCATGCATTCTTCTGAGAATGAGCAGTTGGATTTGAGTGGCAAAAGTAAGTAAATTTTTGGAATCCTTTCAGCTTGTCTTTTCATATTTACTCATTTTCCTACTATTGTGTTATTTTAGGGTAGTGGAACACTTCCAAGACTGGACAAATTGGCTACTTTACAAAGGTGGAATTGGTGTTAAAAGGAAGAAATAGTAGGAAGTTTTGGAACGACTGAGTGGAGAACCCAACGTAGTTTAACATTGATTTCATTACTTTGTGTGTTTCACTGTCATAGTTTAAGTGCTCTTTACTTTATATTTTCTTAATACTTGTAGACTGTCAGTGTTAGATTCTATGGTTCTTCACTTTGTTATGCTTATTTTTGTAAGTACTCGTTTTTTATGCTTGTTTGTGCCCTAATTTGTTGTATAATACGTGTTACAATTCTTGTTGAAAGATAAATTAGAGCTAAACCAAATGAAGAATTTTTTTAAAAAATATTTGCGCATTTACCTGCAAATTTTACTGTGAAATTAGTTTTGAATATGTTTGTTGCGAAATTTTCTACACCGATTTTCGGCGATTTTACCTGGGAAAATTCTGCTGCGAAGTTACCTGTGTAATTCGCTGTGAAATTTACTTAAATTTCATAAGAAATTTGCTGCGCTTTTCAAATGCGCAGATACGATTATCTATGAAGTTATTAGCAGAGTATCTGAAATTAGTAAAAAAGTGCGCAGAAAATTAGATTTCTACGAATTTTTAAGTAAAATTCACAGAACAGGTAATAAACAAATTTCTAGTAGTGAAGAGCCGACCATTTAGATGAATTTTCGCCTAAAATTCAACGAATATAAATTACGACCCCATTTTACAATTTGCATTATATATTGCATGGAACTGAGCGTCAAACAGTGATGAATAATGATCATGACTTCATTTTATTTTAATTTTATGTATATTTATTCGATGACAAATACATTAATTTATTCCATGCTTAATCAAGAGTCAATGTCAATAATAGAGTATAATAAAGAGTAAAAGATATAAATTATGGGGCACTTCAATTAAAAAGTTCATGACGGTTAAATATAGTAATTTCTACAAGTTTTTCTGATAATTAGAGTTCAACTGAATCAAAATTAAATAATATCTCCTAAATATTCACATTTTAATAACTATCAACACAATTTAGATTAATTTTCTATTAAAACCCAACCAATATAAATTTCCTCAACAGTCATCGTGAGTATTCGTACTAAGTAGCAAATGATTGTGAGCTAGTGGTTAAGTCACACATTTGTAATAATATAAATTGCAACCCCATTTGCTAGTTGCATTATTGCATGGAATTGAGCGACAAACAGTGATGAATAATAATAATCATGACCTCATTTCATTTTGAGGCTCATTTGGTGCTGTGTTAGGCCTAATTGTAAACGATACATTATAAGTTTATCAATTGTTTGATACTAGCATTGTATTGTATAAACTTATTCATTAATTCATTATTATGCATTAAAATAATGAATTATTTTATCCAGCCTACAAAGATGAGTTAAGGTCTAATAAAATTATGACGTATAAGCTACTTGAAAATATTCAATCCACCGCTACTATCACCACTGTCGCAACTGCTATCGCCATGCCTTCGCCACCACCCGCCACCATTGTTACCACTACCGCTGGCGCCATTGCAACTGCCACTACCACCACCACCATCACGGCCACACCCTCACCACCACCACCCTTCGCCATTGACATCGCCACCACCAAAACCACAACCAATTCTGTCACCGTCACCTCCACAACCACCATTGCCATCAGTACCACCACCACCAACCCTACCACCACCACCCACCACTACCCCACAACTACTACCACCACCTCCACCATCATCACCACCACCCTTCACCGCCTCTACTGTCACACATTAATAAAGTTAACTAACTTTAATTTCGGGACCAAGAGATTAATTTAACCCTTTAATTTATTCCATGCTTAATCAAGAGTCAATGCCAATAATGGAGATAATAAAAAAATAAAAATAATAGAGTATAATAAAGAGTTTTCATTTAAATTACAAAGGTCATTTATATAATATTGATATCAATGTTTAAAAAGAATAAGTGTGAGTAGACATTTCACAGTTTTTAAAGATAGAACAAATAGTCGTTTTCTCACAGGCATGCATTAGGTTGTCATTAATTAACAAGTAACAACAGGTTTATAAAAAACTTATCATCATAGAGCTAAGCATTCATTATTAATATGATTATAAGGCGTGTCTTGGCCCGTTATCAGTATTCAAAATATATATTTTAAGAAGAAATATATTTTAAGTTAACGGTTGAATTTACAGTTTTTTTTGTAATGATTTACCCTTTCGTGACAAAGAAGAGAATTTGCATTGACATGGGAAAGAATGCAACCTGGTTTTGTGCCGAAGAGGAACTAGTTCAGATGTAAATAAAGTGGGTCTCACTACTGCTACAATTTTCGCAAATGGGAAGAAAATGATATGGAAATGTGTAGTTTTCTCTTATTTTTTCTGAAAATGTAATTTTATTTAAATTGAAACATTAACATTTTGATAGAGCTAACCCTTACAATAGACATTTTCCATACCCTAAATTCAAATTTAAGGTCTTACTTAAGGGGAATCAGTTTGACAGATACCACTAGAATCAACAATCAATTAGGCAAAAAATATTGCAACTTTTTGAATTATCCTTTAGTATTTTTGACAAATTACTTTTTTATTTATCTTATACCAAACAATGTCAAAATCTATGACAATCTACTCTTTTATCAACTTTTCCTTTCTTATTATTTTCTCTTTTACATCAAGCAAAGCATTGAGTTTTGCTAGTATTTATAATTCTTTTATAATAAGTTGTCATGGTCCAACATTTACTAGATATATAATCAAATAAGTCTATGTAAATGTTTGAGAAATTCTAGCCTTTAAGTTAACTTTTGCGATAAAGTTAGGTCTAACTTATATTTTAAAATTGGTACTAAAGCCTCCTCCCACCACGCCAGGACTGGAGTATTACATGCCACTAGTCAAAAGGCCTAGCCCACATCCAACACCACACGCCTCAGGGCTGCAAAGCGTGGTGGCCATCAGGCTTTGCAGCCCCATCTACTACCACCTTCCATTGCCACCACTGTGATTGGGCCATCACCACCTCCACCCTCCATTACCACTGCCGCCGCCACCACCTCTACCGTCACCGCCTTCCACCGTCACCGCCCTCCACCATTATCATTGTCATGACCATCGTCTCTACGAGGTAGCACTCACCTCCACCACCATCACCATCACCTCCACCGCTGCCAACATCACTGCTGCCGCGAGAATCACCTCCACCACCCTCCACTGTTGTTGCCACCGCCCTCTACCCTCTACCACCACCACCCTTTCCAGAGGTAATAGTCACCTCCACCACACTATTGCCGCCACTATTAGGTAACTCAAACCCCCACCAATATTGTTGTCTGGCGCACCACTATTGTGTTGTTGCGGCTACCTATCTTTTGTGAATTTATAAATTGATAAATAGCTTTTAAATTAAAAATAGTTTTTAAGCTTTAAATAATAAAAACTAACAAACAACTTTTATTCTTTTCTTTTTCTTAAAGCTCTTATTTTGAATTTTAACTTAAAAGTAACTTGTAAGTAAAAAGAAAAGTCTAGCCAACCAATACATTTAAGGTTAAAAGTGGCTTAAGGTTAGAAGAGTAGGAGCTAGAATTCGACACTTTTCGTCCCTTTTATCCCTTCTATGATTTAGCATATTAGTCCTTCCGTTCCTATTTATTAGAGCTAAATGAGAGGTGGAACTTAATTCTTTTTATAAGAACTAATTAAAACTTTATTGTGCATTAATTAATTTTTTTACAACAATACCCTCATTTAATTGAGTTTTTTCTCTTTTCTCATTATGCAATTCATTAATAATGAATAGAAATTAAGTAAAATAAGTTAGGATAATTTAGGAAAGTTGATATAAATTTGAAATAAATTAAAAGCTACCAATTACTTTAACTACATTTAGACGTGAAATGATAGTTGATCATTATAAAAAGGAACGGAGCACGTATTAATCACTGATTTATTTTGACTAAAAGAAATGCTAATAGAAAGTTTATTCCTTTATTCTCACAAAAAGAGTAAAAAGGTTCAAAATTGAAAATAGGACAAGGAAATGAAAAGGTTGACAAAGTAGGGAAAGAGGAACCACAAGTGTGGCGTGAATTCGAGGCAGATGCGAAGGTTCGACATGTTTTTCGGTCCTGTCAATCTTCAACCTTCAAACTAAAACCAAAGCCCTCATGTTATGCCCCCTTTTCTTGATTTCTTATTTTTCCGTCCATTTTCGCCCATTGATGTTTACTTTTCCATTAATTTGCTTATAAAATATTCAAACAACTGCTTTATAAATATTCCACCTCAAACACTTTCTTTCTCACTTGTCTTCTCTGCTTTGGAAACATCTCATAAACCAAAGCCTTCTCTTTCTTCTGTGATCTCACAAAGCCACCAAAAGCCACCATGTCTTCCTTCAAGAGCAAGTTCCAAGGTGAGTGAATATTCCTTAATGTTGTAGGTTCTCAATTCTTCTTTTTCGTTACAAGTTTTTTCATAGTTTTATTATTCCTTATCAGAGATGGCTTCAAGGTTTTCCGATCATTTTTCATCTGGGTATGCGGTTTCTACGATAAAAGTTTGATTTTTTTGTACTGTGGAGGGTTGTGTATCCCTCTTTCATACTGATGATCTCAGATGGACAGAGAATGGAAAGTTTGAGCTTTTGTTTATAATTGTGTGTTTTGATTAGAAAACTATTTGAGAATTTTACTGACATGCAAATTTTTTGGATCTAATATCTTTTAATGGGTGTATCTCCTTTGAATACTTTGCCTTTTCCCCCCATGGATGTATTAAATTCATGTCGTCCTTTGGTTGGGATTTATATATGTAAATATGAATGAACAAATATTTCAAATCATAATTTTCTATAGAAGTTAGGACTGAAAAATTAGCTCAATTGTTGCAACCAATCGGCCATGTTCTCTTCCTTTGTGAATCATAAATGAGTGGTAGATGTGTTTTATTTTGTCCTCCCATCTCCTTGTTTAAGACTATTATAGTGTACCACTATGAAAGTATTCGAATTTTATGTGCTCTAGTGGTTTATGTTTCTGAAGATTTTGGCATGAATTGCAGATGAGCTCATAGCCAATGCGGCTTACATTGGCACTCCTGGAAAGGGTATCCTTGCTGCTGATGAGTCGACGGGCACAATTGGCAAGCGATTCGATAGCATCAATGTGGAGAATGTTGAATCAAATAGACGCGCTCTTCGTGAGCTCCTATTCACGGCCCCTGGGTGTGTAGAGTGCCTCAGTGGTGTTATCATGTTTGAGGAAACCCTGTACCAAAAGACTGCTTCAGGTACTGATCATTCTGGTTGTTTATGGTATTTACAAAATATTACATTGCAATTAAGGCTACACAAACAGAACAAAGTAGTAGACATAGGCTAATTTCAGATACTCGTAGTTGCATATATTTTTCTTTTAACACTCATCCAATACAGATAGGAAAACTGCAATAATAAAATGAGCTACAAAAGATTTGTGTTTTTGTATCAATTTTATGCTTTTATGTGTTTTATTACAATTGTCTTTTCATATAATCCCTGTCTTTATGTCAAATTTGTACTTTTAGTATGTTTGGAAACCCAGAAGTTTTTTCTCGAATCAATTGTAAAAGGGTTTCTAAACATGCACTTTCGATTGCAATATTGATGAGTAGTTCCGTGTGAGAAAGAAATGAACATCTTAGTTACACTTCCATCATATGTATTTGGTTTGATGAAAATTCAATTTTTCCAACTAAGTTATACAGTTTATGTTATGAACCTGCCATGTTTCTCACTCTATTAGACCCTGACTATCTTTTCCTCTAGGAAAACTCTTTGTGGACGTGTTGAAGGAAGCTAAAGTTCTTGCTGGTATCAAGGTTGATAAGGGAACTGTTGAACTTGCTGGGACGAATGGAGAAACCACCACTCAGGGTTTGGACGACCTTGGCAAGCGCTGCCAGAAGTACTACGAAGCCGGTGCACGGTTTGCTAAATGGCGTGCCGTGTTAAAAATCGGTCCAAACGAACCATCTCCATTGTCGATCCATGAAAACGCCTACGGTTTGGCTCGATACGCCGCCATATGCCAAGAAAACGGCTTGGTTCCCATTGTGGAGCCTGAGATTCTTGTTGATGGACCTCATGACATCAACAAGTGTGCTGATGTAACCGAGCGCGTTCTCGCTGCGTGCTACAAGGCTCTAAGTGACCACCATGTTCTTCTCGAGGGTACCCTTTTGAAGCCTAACATGGTGACGCCAGGATCAGATTCGCCAAAGGTTGCTCCGGAGGTGATTGCTGAGCACACGGTTCGAGCATTGTTGAGAACCGTTCCGCCCGCGGTTCCGGCCATAGTTTTCTTGTCTGGCGGGCAGAGTGAGGAGGAGGCAACTGTGAACCTCAACGCGATGAACAAGCTCAAGGGGAAGAAGCCTTGGTCTCTAACATTCTCCTTTGGGAGGGCACTTCAGCAAAGCACTCTCAAGGCTTGGGCTGGGAAGGATGAAAATGTTGCCAAGGCTCAGGCTACTTTCCTCACAAGGTGCAAGGCTAACTCAGAAGCAACTCTTGGAAGTTACAAGGGTGATGCTAACCTTGCTGAGGGTGCCTCAGAGTCTCTCCATGTCAAGGACTACAAATATTGATGGTGAGAGGGGGTGAGGTTCTATTTGTACTTGTTTTTATGTTGTTTGCACTGTAGGCGTTTAAGGCTACGGTGATCTTTTGTAGGTTTAGAAATTAGAGTCACTTTTTTGCTTCCCATTCTCAGTCATTGGAGGGTTCATGGTAAAAGTGAGAATAATGGCTTTCAAGATGCATAACTGCATTTGCTTGATCAGCATTTATCTGTACACTTTCTACATCACACATTTTTCAAGTTAGTTTCTTTTTGTGTAATAAAACGAGATACACCCTTCTTAGTTCTTAGTGTGCACTCTCTTTTTTCAAACAAGTAGGTGTGAGTGACTGTTTACATGGATTTTTTTGTAAACAAACAATTTCAATTTGTAAATTGGATTCAAGTCAAATTGTAGGTTCTTTGATGAAAATGTTTTTTAAAAGCGTGAGAAATAAAACAAGTAGAACTTTATGTTAAGTTCAAACGATCTTAAAACGTTTATCATATTTTGAGTGATAACAATTTTGTTTAAGAGTTCAACTATGATAGATAAAAAATTCATAAACTTTGTGTATTATGCTTTTAAGGAAATATCTCTATCGTTTCTATTTCAAGGGAAGTCTCGTCTACACGCATTGTCTAACATCTAGAAAAGACTCGTTCACTCAACCAACGTCTACTTAGACGATAAGGAAAGAACCATCTGAACAAAAGAGAACATCGTCTAAGGGAAAGCAAAAGACCATATTATATCAAGAAAAATATCTCAAATAGGTTTACAGCTGGCAAGGCCACACACTGAGGAAAAGAAGTACATATCACGTGACAAGCGTTAGAGTATCAACGGTTACATATTCCCAGACTCAGTACAACGTTGTCAATAAGACAAAATGGACCAGCTCTTTCTCTTTCCTTCAAATGAAAAAGATTCGCTGCAACATGAAGTCTACTTTTGAATACTTCATCGTTTAAGGAAAGATTGTAGAGACAATAAGACAAATGCATTAAATGCAAGTAAAGAGTCGTTGATGAACGGTAAAGGAAAATGAGTGGCTCACAATGATTCACCATGTTATCTTCAGAAACCCTACCTTTGAAGATTGAAGATATAAAAGGAGGACTTGGAGATTTGAAGAACATACAAAGACACGTAACTCTGATATTCAAAACAACTCAAATTCAAGTGTTAAACCAAAAAGAGTGAAATCTTCCAAATGTGAGAAACTCCTAAGAGTCAAATACTCTCAAGCTATTCACACCTCACAGAGAACCTATCGTCTAATTCTCTCTGTTTGAAAACACAAGTATATTCCTAAATGTCATATCCACTACCAAAATACTTAGAGTTATCTAAGCCTAAATCTTTCTACCTCACTCTTTTAGAAGAGATTTTGTAGAATAAATCATTCTTGAAAAAGAATCCAGGAGAAGTCCTTGATAATACTTGTACCAGGAGAAGTCCTTGATAATACTTGTTTCAGGAGAAGTCCTTGATAATATTTGTTTCAGGAGAAGTCCTAGATTATACTTGTTTCAGGAAAAGTCCTTGATAATACTTGTACTAGGAGGAGTCCTTGATAATACTCTGGTGAATAGTGGAAAATCTTGGTTAAGCCTAGGACTGGACGTAGGCCTATCGTTTAAGGGGGTGAACCAGGATAAAATCCTCTATGTACCTTATCGTTTACATTTCTGTTTATTCTTCCACTGCCTAACGTTTACGAAAAGTTTTCTAACAACTCATAACTGTTTTTGAAAAGTAAGTTTTTAAAAGAACACAATTCAACCCCCATTTCTTGTGTTGTTACATTATTTATCAATTGGTATCAGAGTTTAGGCTCTGAGAACTAACACTTTAACAGATGTAGAGAAAAGATCCATGGAGGGTAACACTATTCCAACATGCTCAACCATACACAAGCCTCCATTATTTGATGGCTCAAATTATCCATACTGGAATAAACATATACAAATGTTCATTGATTCCACAAGTTACAAAATGTGGGATATCATTTAACAAGGAAACTACGTGCCCAAAAACAATGCTGGTGAACCTATTCCTAGGGCACAATGGACAGACAATCAACATGTGTAGAATCAACTATATGCCAAAACTAAGCTATTCCTCACCTGTGCTTTGAGTAAGTTTGAACACGACAAGATAGACAGACTCGACACAACAAAGGAGATCTGGGATACTCTAGCAATGGCACGTGGAGGAACTTCAAATCTGAAACATACAAGAATAAGCATGCTTGTTGCTTAATATGAAGCGTTTAAAATGAAGGAAAACGAATCTATTGATGATATGTTTTCAATATTTCAAACAATCATCAATGGGTTAAGGAATCTTGGAAGAACCTACAACAACCTTGAATAAGCATGCTTGTTGCTTAATAAAAGTGGTTTAGGATATTATAGCAATAGTGATAATGTTACATCGTATGATACTGCAACGTCTGACATTACATTTGTATCGTCTACATCCATATCATCTGAACCTGTGACGTTTATGGTAAAACATAGACTTAAACAGATCACTGAGAGGACTTCTTATGACAAGAAGGTTCCCCCCAGAATTTCCACTAACAAATCAGGACCCAAGAGTATTAGGGTACCAAGAAAGTCTCCTCTAGCCTTGTATTTTTTAAGAACCAGTCTTCTCGGTTTCCTTCACTACTTTCATTTACTCTTGGGCCTTATTCCTTGGGATTTTAGGGTTCTTGTCCAGTTCTTCTTGATAATCTCTTTTATTTCTTTTATGATATTATTCATTATTATGCCAATCAGTGCACATCATTATCTTTCGGTATGAGGAATCCTTTACTCATTATTGGCGGTTCTTTGTTAACAATGATATTTTAGAGACGTGTCTCATTTTGAAATCATGCAGGTCCCTATACTTATTTCCCTTTCCCATTTTTGTCATTTTCCTTTTCTACTTATATATCTCCTTCCTTGGTTTGTTGAAGAGCCAACCTCTATGTGGCTTCTTTTGGTGCGGTAGAGCTGCTTGTTCTAGTATTTCCATCCCTCCCCGCATCTTCAGTAAAGCCTGTTGGTCTTGAAAATATGGGCAAAGAAGAAAAATGAAGGATATAAGAAATATTTTAGTCATAAGCTTATTTTGATGTCCAGTTGATTAAGGTGGATTAGTAGGATTGTTTATGTTTCTGCACTTTTATGTATTTAGGTTTTTTTTTTTATAGAATTGTAAGCAAGCATGTTGTGTAATGTAGTGTTTATGATCTGATGCATTGCTGTTTGACTGCCCTCGTAACTAATATATTCTCCTTGATAAAAAAATAGTCGCAATATTTGAACCACACATGGTAACCGACACCTCAAGCACCCACGTTTTGTGGCAAATTTGGACTGCCACAAAGTGGAGTTTATTTTTTATGAAAAATGGTGATTGTGACGGTCTGGATCGGCCACAAATTTCACATACGAAAACATGTGATATTTGTGGTAGCCACCACAAAATTTTTATCAATTTTTTTTTGTGGATAATTTTTTTTTTCCACTTCATAGCGGTAAAAAACAACCATTGAATACGGATCTCAGAAGTATCACTACTATGCACGTTGCTGCGACCATTCTTAGAAAAAAATCTCATTTGTTGGATGATCTAGGGCCATGACCCAAGAAAAGCCCACTAACTTTCTCCTAATACGGCCCAGGACAAATTCAAATTAAACAATTGAAAATGGTTACTTTTTCTTAGTACCCAAAAAAAAGGTTAGTTTTTCGGGGCCATTATGTTTTTTTTTTTGTTACATAAGGAAATAAGGGGCACTATGCTTTGCTTTCACTACCAACAACTCGAGGGTAGTTGTTTTGGCGAAGATAATAAATCAGGCAATGACTACTACCACAGACAAAATTTAAAAAGAGAGTCAATGACCTTTTTCCAAGACACTAGACAACATCATAATTCATAAGGAAAAGTCCCTCTCGCACTTGCCTCTCTCTGCCACTCAGAAAGAACCTGATCGCAGATTTTCATTATTGGTGTTGAATTCTGAAGAAAAATGGTTTGCCTTTTACGGTCAAATTTACTTTAACCAAGTTGCAGAAGCCAGATGCTTTCCTACCTCGATTCTGCGTGCAATAGTTTCCCCCCTAATCTCGACTATGCTCATAACTCGCTTTTAATTTTAGTTTCAAAAAAATTAGTTAAAATTTAAAGGGTTCTTTTAGGGTTTTTACATAAGGAAATAAAATAAACAGCAAGAAACAAATTAAGCTACTATGTTTTTACATAAGAGCGGAATCACGGAAAAATGGAGGCTCCTTCCAAATACGCATTGGACACACTGTTCGAGACGCTTGTCTCGCCAACGCATCCGCCACAACATTTATATCTCGCAAAACATAAGAAAATTGAACCTTCCAATCCGCAGCCAACATCGCCTGAATAGAAGCAATAGTATCCCGTTGCCAAAAGGTTTGGGTGTCTCTGTCTTGGCTTAGGAGCTCCACAATATCCTTACAGTCCATATAGCAGACAATTCCGCGAAAACCCAAGTCCCATACAAGGTTCAAACCTGTTCGAAGCTAGAAGCTCCGCAAGGAAAGCACAACCAGCCCCATAAGAACAAGCAAAGCCCGATAGCCATCGGCCAACGGAGTCCCTCACTACACCACCACCACCACCACCCATCTAATTAGACGCAGTAACCCATCTTCCATCCGTATGGAGATGGATCAAATTCGTACCCTTGACAAACATGGGGTCACGAGGACTCGGCGTAATCGTCCCCCACCTCGCAAACTCATTTTCCGTTATCAAAATCTGACGCCAAACCAATTGAACAGGCCACAGATGAGAATCGAGAACCATGCTATTCCGCCATCTCCATATACACCATATAATGGCAATCGCGAACACCTGCTAAGGCCCTGGAGGAGGTGTCGAAACCAATCCTGGAAGGAACACGCCGAAGGAGGGGTTGACAACAAGCTATGAAAGTGGCTCCATATCAGTCGCGAGTCACGACAGTCTCGCAAGAGGAGTTCAACATCCTCATCCTCCTCACCACACCGTGGACAAGTCGCGGTCAAGCTCAGATGGCACTGGCGCCGCTTCGAATTCTTTAGAAGGGCGCTACGCCCCACCAGTCAAAGGACAAAACGAACCTTTTCCAGTGCCTTAGATGTCCATATCACCTTCCAGTCATGAGAGCTCTGCTGGTTATTACGCTGCAACATGTGATATGCGGAGACCTTCGAGTAGGCTCCTGAACTAGTTCCTGACCATATAATCTTATCCTCCTCATCAGAGCGCAGCGGTACACTGACCTGAACAATCTCATTAACTAACTCTGGTGGAAGAGGCGTGCACACAGCAGTGAAGCTCCACGCCCCATGTATCCAAAGATCAGAAAGGGACACAGTGACACAAACTCCCTGTTCCAAGCCAGTTAGAGTACCAAAACGATGATTGTCCATCACCCAAACACGGCTGGAAACCTTGCTTGACAACATCCTTAGCATTGATAATACCCCTCCACACATAAGAGTCCCTCGGGTGATATGCCGCCGACAACACCGAATAAGCTTCCACATATCTCTGTCTCAACACTTGAACCCAAAGCATGCCAGTGTCATACATGAGGTTGTTAACCAACTTCCCCAAGAGAGCAATGTTATTCTGCCATGCACTACGAATGCCAAGTCCACCCTTGTCTTTGGGTAACATCACTGTTTACGCTGATTTTTGGTAATGAGGGTAACACCACAAGAACATCCGAATGTTTATGAAGAGGTTGGATTCTATCCTCTTACGGGTCCTGGGAATGCGGAAATCTTCTCGGTGCGCGTGGAGTCCTTCGAAAGTGGTTCGAGCGGATTGATCGTGCGAGTTTGAGAGAAGAGACTTGAAAGCGAAGCACTTCCAAGCGTCGAAGGGGGAAAGGCAGAGTAACAAAGGAAAAGAAAGTGAAAAGAAATTGCGTTAAAAGGTAAAGTGCAGGGAAAATACAAAAGGTTTGCATGAAATTTAAAGGTTTGGCCAGTCGACCATCACTCAGCCACTCATGTGTGTCTCGATCCTGTTGCTATGCGTTGCTACCAGTGGACCTATGGCCTAGGGTTGAAGGTTAGCGCTACCAGACGTGTTGTGATGTGGGAGAAAGACCTTGAATTTTCCTTCCTTTCTTCTATTTATAGGCAAAACCTTCTAACTGCTTGCAACAGTCACTTCTTCTTGTCTTTACACGTGTCTTCTGTCTTCTTCTTCATTCTCCACGTGTCCTGTTGATCTAACTGCTCCAATGAACTTCGCCGAAAGAAAACTTCATGCATACCAAGGCTCCAATTGAGAAGAAGCTCTAACACTTGTTCGTTTCACGATCTTATCTCCAATGTGCATTCGATTTTGACTCAGCATGCCGTCGGTATTTCAGTCGGACCTTGGAAACCTCCTTGTTGGCTTTAGCCAAATGTTTCTCATTTCGGTCAAAATCGTCTCATGGCGTATACTTCGACCAGACCGAGACTTGGAAAATTTCCAGGCTAACAGATGCCCCCAAAATATCATACTTCGAATGATTTCCTTGTTGAGAAGTGTGATATTTTTAAATAAAAGAAAAATTTAAGTATCCTTTATTCAACAAATGGAGAAAGGATTCTGACAGTTTGCTCGTGGTAATAGGGCAGTTAGTAGCCCACTACACTAGTAATTAGGCAATGATGGGGGCTGCAATTCCAATGTACAGGTCCACGTGCCTGAGGTGAGTGATGGAGACTTAACCAAATTTGAATTATTTTCAAATCCATTTGTCCCATCATAGTCTTTTCAGTTTCCCTCTTCCTTTTCTATAAACTGAGAAACTACAATCCCCTTTTCTTCCTTTACACACTCTCTAGAACGTTTGACGAAGTTAGTGACTTAGAACATGTCGCTTTTCTCTGGCTGTGGCTTTCGAATGATATTCTTAGCGCTTTCGATCAAAAATGATTCGCCAAAGACGACTTTTCGTACTATAATTGTAATCTGGGCTTCGACAAATCATAACTTGCAATTGAAAATAAGCACGAGAACCACTAAGATGCTAAGTCGACTTTTTATTATGTATAAAACTTTATGAAAGCACACTTTAGGCATAATCATGAGATCGAAACTACGCCTATAATTACATAGTTTAAATTCACTGAGGTAATGACATTCCTTTGACGCCATCGTCGCATTCGACGTAAAATCATACACTTTCCAAAAAGTATTAGTCGAGTAGCACTTAACGGCTTTTCGGAATCGTTTGATTGTCATGTTCAGCTAGATTACCCGTTCGAACAAGAATTTCCTTTTTTCCATTTTCTGTAATGGATCGGAATCAATCTTTACGATGGTTTTCTCCTTGGGTTCGAAGATTAACCTCCTGTCTTGGGTAGCGGTTTGGACTATCCCTGAATTTAGAACAATAGTTAGTCCAATGGCCAAAAAGATTATGGTATTTACAATACTTTCAACCTTTCCTTTGATCAAGAGAAGGAATCTTTCAATCAGGCGGAATGTCAGTTTGACCATCTTTTACCAAGATGTCATAGATAACCTCGCATTTCGTTATATCGAAGTTATAAACCCTAATAGGATATTTTGAATTTCGAGGCGTATCATTGTTAGAGGGTCTCCATTTGTTGGGTGTTAGCATTTTACAAACATAAGAAGGACCTTCCTTGAGTTCAGTTAACTGAACATCATGGCATTCGAAATTCTCATAAGATTTAAACGTCATGGGATCATCTCAACCTATATCGCCTACTTCGATATAAGCCGCTTTCTCTTTCTTAGACAATTTAGTATTTTTATGCAAGGAACATAATTACTATTTTTTTTTAAGGTAACATAATTACGATTCTTAAAAGTAATATAATTGCTCCAAGGATGTTTAGTTAAGTATGACATCACTGATTTCCTTAAACAAGTTAGTGGAAGAGTTACATAATCACAAAATTTATGACAGTTAATATTTAAACTATCAGTTCCGTAGCTCTATTTGAAGAGACTTTATTCTTCGTCGAATTTTTTTTAGTGTTTATATATAAACTCTAGAATAGTGTTTGATAGACACGTATGAATGGAACGAAATATAACATTTGTGCCGTGTTTCATGTATATTGAACTTTTCTTAAAATTTTACACGAACAAAGTTACTCCTGATTAATATTTTAAATGTTCAAGCTATAAAATGATAGAAAAATAATAAGAATAAATTACTCATATAATAATATTATAACTTTATTAGTTATAGATTAAAAATATTACACATGTTTAACTATATTAACACAATTAAAAGTTATGTGTGTTTTTAAAAATTAGTTTTTTTTATAAAATTAGTGATGATATATTATTATAAACTAAAATATTAATGATAATTTTCAAACTTTTTTATGACCATTTTTGTTAAATTATATATGTGTGTCTATATATATGTTGTGATAATTTTTATGCTGAATCAAATGTTAAATATGATAGAGTTATAAATGTAATTAAATTTGTAGTTCTAGTGACCTAGAGTTACTAAACACAACAAAACATTATCGTCCTTTCCATTTCATTACCTAGTTACTGACAACATGCATGTTTACATTTGAGGTGGGAGCCCCAAACTCAAATTTCAGTTTAGAGTCATGGAAAAAGGAATATGTTTGCATGGAACTATGCTTTCAACTAAATTTGTTTTTATTATATTGTGTGTTTAGAGTGCTATGAACAACCTCATAATTAATCTTGAAACACTAAATATGGTGGTGAAATTATTTACACATATTTGGATACTTTTCTATTATAATCAATTATGTGCTCATCATCGATTATCGATTATAGATAACACACATGGTGGTAGTTTATGAGTGAGTAAATCATTTATCAAAAATGAAATCAGTCACTACACTATTTTTAACTTTTAGCAACAAATGGTATATGCAACATGTAAAAAGTGTTGCCTAATGTAAAAAGTGTTGCCTATAAGGTGCATCGGGAATCAGTTTGTGTTTGCTGTCATAAATTAGTTATTTTAGGCAACACAATTTTTAACACTAAATAAGTGTTTACTATCTTACAATATGGAACAATTACTACGTAATAATTGTTGCATTTTCACCAAAATATGTTACATTTGCTTACAATGTTATCATAGAGTATGAGAAATTATTGTCCAATGGAATAGGTAATGCTAGAATATGAGACATTAAAAAGTATTGCATAAAGTTTATGAAACATTTTTTGTGTTTATTGCTATACTTTTCAGATGTTGGGAAAAGTAAAAAATGTTGTAGTTAGTTTTCAATATTTATTTATTAAAATGTCTAGTGCTTGCAATATTCACTTTATCACTTTCTTTCTAACATTTTCTTTGATTAATTAAAATTTATGTATGTCCCACCAAATTGGTAGTGAGACCCACATAATTTTGTGGATCATAAATAAATTGTAACTAATAAAAAAAGAGTGTTAAAAAAAGTGTGTAAGGAAGTGTTGCTCACATTTCTCGTGATATTATAATATTCATACTCATTTTAGTTATTACACGTTCAAAAGCAATTCTTATTAAAAGTATCCAAACGAAATTATTTTAAAGAAATCATTTTATTGATAAATCATGTCATTTTTTTTTACTCAATTCTTTCAGAATCAATTTTATCATAATCAATCATACAAACGTTAATCTAAACACACACATAATAGATGTGAAAAAAATATTATTTTTGTGTTGATTAAAATATTTTAACAACTTATTTTAGGTTTAAGTGATTTTTAACTAAAGTAATTATAGGAAATGATCTCAAATTTAAGTTTGCAAAAGGTGGAGATATGCAAATAGAAGAAAGACCCGTTGGAGAGAAGGAAAAGGTGATCCAGTGACGACAATGACAGGCAATTAACATGTCTCCCCATCCCGGCAGAATCACTTTTGCAGGAAGCTTCTTTACTCTTTCCCAGGTACAGACGACACTGCCTGTGTGTGTTTATGTGGTAGTGATGCATGCCAGTACCACCAGCCTTTTCATGATGCAAGAAAATATCACACTGCACTGCACAAAAGGCCCTTTCTCCTACTACTATACTTTTTTTCTTTCCTATCTCTCTACTCCCAAATCAGAAAAAACAAAAAAAGAAATGCACAATTTTGATGGGGATTTCTCTTTCATGACTGCTGCCTAGTGGATTAGTCCTGTGGATTCACATTTTTATGGCATGCTCTTCATCATATACAAGAAGCTCATTTGATAATAACGAAACAACACAAGAAATGAAGGTTTGAATTCTGTGTGTGATTTTAAAAACTATTCTTTTAAAACAAGGATAGGTTTCAAAATCACTTTTCTAAAACTTGTGCAGCGGAAAATTAACAGAGCTGAAAAGTAAAGCACACAGTGAGATTATCCTGTTTCACCCCCTTAATCGACAGGGTTACGTCAAGTCCTTGGCTTCACCCAGATTTTCACTATTCACACCGAACAGTACAAGAATTGTGCAGGACTTCTCCCAGTATTCGAAAGACTTCTCCTTACAAGTATTATACAGGACTTCTTCTTACAAGTATTAGACAAGACTTCTCCCAATTCTTTTACAAAGAATATTTCTTTTCTACAAGGTCTCTTCAACAAGAGTGAGGGTAGAAAGAGTTTAAGTGCAGATTACAGAGAGAACATGAAAATGAGTTCTCTGTTTTTGAAGTGTCAGAAGGATAAGAGTTTTCACTCTATGAGGATTTCACACAGGCAGACGACTGAACTCAGAATGGTATGACTATAAGCTGTTAAGTTCAAACGATTTCATGTTTTGAATAATAACAATTTTACCTCAGGTTTAATCATGATACATAAGAATTTCCTAAGACTTACATGTTTTTACATTTCAGGAAATATCTATCAATGGAGAAGAACGCAACTACACATTCCTTGAAGGAACTGAAAGCAGAATGGTTAAACATATAGATCAAATGAATATCAAAGAAGAACGTCTGCCTACTCCTGTAAAGAAGAAGAAGTCTGCCTATGGTCAAAAAAGAAGGTCTGACTACGTTCAAGACAGAACGTCTCCGCATATTCAAGATGATACGTCTGCCTCAATGTTCAAACAACAAAGACTTGCAAAGGTCTGAATATTAAATGACCTTTGAACATTCCGTAAATCAAGATACACATTTTTCAGAGTTAACGATACTATTTTCTGAATATCGTATCACCTCAACGATTAGAATCAAATCTCCGTGTTCAGAATAGAAGATATGTTTTGCTGTTTCCCTTTGCAATAAATGCTCAGAAGTTATATATGGAAACAGAACAGCAAAGACCAGACGACTGAAGCAAGTGCATTAAATTATGCATTTAATACATAGCAGGCTTGAATTTAATGCTTCTAAGAACTTGCCAGGAGTATCTGTTGTACCTTTAGAGAAGAAGAAATTCAAACGGAACTCCATGAGCTTCACCAACGTTCCTCCTACTGAAGATATAAATAGAAGACTTAAACACTGGAATCAGTGGCAACTTACTTACGAAAGTGTTCTTCGTGCTTTTGTCTATCCAGCTTTGTTGTGATTTCTCTTTCTTATAAGTTCGTTTGAATAATTCCCCCACGACTAGTTGTCTTTTAGGCACACCCAAATTGTTATTGTTACAAGACATCTGCTCTAATTCAAACATTAATTAAATATACTACTTAATTTAAATAGTAATTAATTTTCGCATACAAACATTTTTAAACGAGATAAAGCAGTGTAATTAACAATCATCACTAATCTAACTGACAATATAATCAAATAACTAAGACTATGAATAGAATAACATACAATAAATAAAAAAACTAAAACTATAAACAAAATAAAATATTAAAAACAAAAATTTGAAAAGCTTACTTGTTGAGAAGCATATTCTTCAACAATGGAAGCTGTTTTGAATGGTGCATGCGAACTATATATAGGTTATCGATGCTTTTTTCCTTCAGTAATCACCTACGGCCTTGTGTCGTCCTCTTATATATTACCGACGGACAATTCCGTCGGTAATCTGGCGGTCAATTTTTCCACTCAATGAAATTTGAAAATCCAAATTGAAATAATATAAACTGACAGATGTGACCGTCGGTAATATAACACGAAACTTCCTGCCACTTTGCTAACGGATGCAACCATCGATAATGAGCGCGCTAAATTTTCCCGCTCATTAACCAACAGCTTACACATTTTTAACTTGTTTTTTATATTTTTTTCAAGAAATATCATTTCCGACGGTCAAACGGTAATTTAGACATTTAACAACGACTTCTTGCAGTGTGTATAAGTATAGAAATATTTTATTCCTATTGTAAATATATGAATGAATTATTGTAAAAAATTGAAATAATCGCAATATATAATGTTTTACATTATATAATGTCGTAATTTATATTTTACTAAATTCCACATTTGCGTCGGCTTTGCTTGTCGCTAGATCGTAAAAAATTAGAGCCAGTCTACTCGGCACAATAGTGTCGGTTACCTTGGCACGTACTTCCGTCGGCCAAGCCAAATCTAATAGTTAGGACTCTATAACTTAGCTTTAATCATTTTAACGTTCACCCTGACACCGACTTTAAAGCAGTTGTTGTGTCAGTTTTTGCCTCATTAGCGGATGCTATTCCGCATTTTTTTGTTATTATGGTAGCACCGGCCATAAACCATTGCTAATTTTGGGTAAGTGTATGCTACATTTGCTGATTATTTTAGCGTCCGCTGCCACCGACGCTAACTTATTGAATGCCGATGCTAAGTGGCATGACTTATACTTGATTTAACTTCAAAACAAATATAACTCTTCAAACACTAGAAACGATTAATACTCTTATCTAAGCAAGGAGTAAACCTCCCTATTTTTCACGATAGTCAAGGACAAGAGAATCTCAATTAGGTAAAAGATCCTAATAAATTAAAAATTATCCTCCTTGAAGAAAGTGAAGAAGCAATTGTCAAAATGCAACATTTTTGCCTATTTATTAAAACCTGATATTCTTATATTTTTCATATGTCACATGGGTCCTCAATGAAAGGGGGAAATTTTTTGTTCATCACCGAATATCACACCATATAGGAATAATAGAGAGAAGGGCATATACTTTGATATTTAAAATTGTAGAATGGAGAGAGCAAATCTAGACTAAGGGCAGAGCCAGTGAGTGATAAGTTAGGAGACAGTAGAGACTCACTCTTAAATAGAAGTGTAAGTGAGTTTTTTTAGAAATAGTGTCCACTAATTGAGATTTTAATGATAGAAAAAGAAAGATATAGAAAAAAAAATTGATTCAAATGAAAGGGTAAAAAAATGGATAGAAAATGAATCAAAACTTTCAAAAAAAGGATATATGGACTTAAAAGTCTTCCGAGCATCGGTTATATCAATTTATGATGTTCGCATTCTTCATTCATGCATCGTAACCCTAAACATAAATAGGGCCGCAAAAGAGGGTGAAGTACACGGTGGTGGTCGACAAGTTTACGTTGGTGGTCTATATCACAGTCAACTAGCAAGGACCACATAATATATATCACTGTCGAGTGTATCGCTGGAGAATTACTATGCTGCAATTGTATGGCTTTTTCTGGTACATACTGCAATATGTGATATTGATTGATCCTTGTGCACAAACCTGCTAACAGTATCGTCATTAATTTACAGACCTACTGTCAAGTGCAGTGCACGATGTGCTGATACGAACGTGGATTATAATATTACACATTCATGTTTTGTGTGTGTGTGTGTGAAATCTCAATTGCAGTTGCAGTTGTGTATGTACTTAATTGAGGAAGTATAACTCTTCCTTACAATTTGCTGATTCTACATACTCATTTGATCATCATCACTGTTGATAGTGTCCAAAAAAACTTTCAATTGCAGCCTGCAACCTGGTGCAGCTAAAGTGGTATAAGGATGAAGATGGATGAAGGGTTATAATAGACCTCTTAGCTAGGTTTTATTCCTGGTAAAAAAAATCTGATGTGAGGCAGGGTTACGTCAAATGTATATCCATTTTTGCAAGCATTGCAATTTTTTTATAAGCATTGCAATTATATAAGTGTGTTACTTCCCCAACTCAACCTAAGAATCAATTTTCATTGGTCAGAATTACTTTTATAGAAAATCTGTTACTACCATCCCCACAGCTACTCTTTTTAATACAATTCTTTGACTTATTAAAAGAGGGTGTTAAAATTTCCATCCCACCCACCCAATTTTAAACCCCACGTAGTAAAATACTATAATACATTTGATTTTTGTTGTTACCGGGTTTACTAATCATAGAATACATTTTTCTTGGGTATCGGGAATTTAATCCCGGAATGAGTTCACGTGAAAAAGATTTCGAGTTTTATAATGCGGAAGGTAATTGGTTAGGTGAGTCCAAGTTTTAATATCCCAGAAAGCTAATTATCTTCATTTCGGGAATTTAAAACTCAAATTCCTCAAGCGTTTGTGTTCCTGTTTTTGAAATCCCGAATGTTATGCAAAAGTTAGTTCCGGGATATTAAATCCTGGAATCTAGTAAGCACTACATTCGTTCCGGATTTTAAATCCCGGAATGTAGTAGGCACAACATGCATTCCGACTTTTAAATCCCAAAATTTTGTAGGCATTACATGCATTTCGCCTTTTAAAATTGGATAAGCACCCATTAAAAAATTAAAATAACTACTTATGTCATCCTTATAATAGTATGAAAAAATGCAAACTGCGCTTTAAACCAATGTGCATTTTTTCCATAGAACATATTAAAAATGCGGTTTTGTATTTTTTTTCCATACTGCACTTTAAAATATTTTTTAATAGAGATGACATTAATAATGTTGGGATGGTACTAATAGCTCTACCCTTACTTTTAAAATTAATAGGAATAGTATTGGAGAATTGATTTGGGTGTTAAAGTTAATTTTATGCAAAGAATGTATAGAGTAGCTTTTACGATAAATATAACCATTTGTGGGATTTCATAACACAACCTACACACAATTTTTTTCACATAAATCATATTAATTACAACTCACCTTTGGTACAAAGAATCGTTTTATAAATTATATATGCTAAATATTAGGTGTTGTTTTTTATTGTTCGGACGACGTGGCTATTATTCGGATGGTGGACCAAATCATGGAGCGAAAAGTGTTATAGGAGGGCTTCTTCTCCGCAGGGTTGTCTGCTTGGGGCAATCCTTTTGTGGCTTTTTTAGGTGTTCCTTTCGGTTGGGTTTCTGTATTTCTTTATTGGCATGAGGCGGTGCTGCTGCCCCTCTCCAGTTTCCGGAGGCTTGTTTTAGAGGCGGACGGGCAGCTCCCCCTCTTTTTGGTGGTGGCCTTTTTTGTGGAGGTAAAGTTTATATGAATATATCCTTCTCCTTTCGAAAAAAAAAAATATATATATGCTAAATATTAGTAGTAATCATCAAGTGTGGTCAGTTTCATGCATGGTTCCCGGTAGAATTACCTTAATCATAATTAATAATGAAGGCTTGTACCAAAAAGTTATATTAAAGGCCTGACTATGATGCTTAAATGATATGAACACATCAATATCCTTTTCATAAGAATATCTTCCAGGAACAAAGACAATACCCTCAATTATGGGAATGGGTGATGTTAAATTTTTCTCATGTTTTTTCATGTTGAAAATTTCTCATAAGTACTTTAAATATCTCACCTATAACTAGTTAATATATACATATAAAGAGAGAAATTGACACAAATATTTGAACATGAAAAACATGAGAAAAAATTGATATGAGATTCAGTACACAAACACCAAAGAGCTGCACTACTTATCCCAAAATACACAAAAGGAATCAATGGGGAAGCAGAAAAACAGTCACCAACTGATGTAAACATCATAGATATGCAGGTGTAGCACACAAAGCAATACAATTTTAATTCCATTATATTTGCCTGCATAAAAGAAAAAGAAACTCACCTGAATTGATGTCCTATTAATATGCATGTGAGCCTTTGCCACCTTCGTCTCCCTCACTAAAATTGAACACTTTTTCTCTAAAGGTACTCATAAATACATTCAAATTGACCATTTAGTCATCAATCTCTATACATAAATCCTCAGTTAGCTTTTGCATACATAACATGTGTGGGCCAGCCTTGGATAAAAAAGACCGTCAAATTTTGTGCTTCTTACAGGTCACCGATCTTTCACTCCGCGCATATATGGATATACAGTGAAAAACCACCATAGAAAGTTAAAATCACAAGGGACAGAAACAACTTTCTTTAACTTTTGACATTGTCCTCTTTGATTCTGACTTCACGGTTGTTTTCACCGTGTATTTGGATACACACACTTAATGGTTTTGGTTTGCTTTACTGAGCTTTAAGCCATAGCTCTCCCACCAATTCCCTCCCTCACTCATCAAGAAGGGAAAATTACAGCTTTCAACAGGAGCAACATTTCCAAAATTGAAATTAGAAGGTGAAGAACCATCATTTCTTTGCACCTTCCCAATATTCTCCTTCCTTTGATCACTGATATCACAATAGTAATTACTTCCTTGATTGTAAAGGCAAGATTGATGATCATTGTTGTTATTGAAGCAAAAACCACTTCCTGTTACATTTTGCAAAGCCTCCATTAGAGCAGCATCCCTGGCTTCAATCCATGCTCTCTCTTTAGCCCAAAACCTTTGCTCCCTCTCTAACCTGCATGCCTCTTGCTTCTTCCACTCCTCCTCTCTTACCATCCTCTCCTTCTCCTTCTCCTCCATTGTCTTCACAATTTTATCCAACCACTCTTCTTGCTTCTCCACCAGCTTCTTCATTTGTAAATCAATGAAGTCTTTTATCTTCACCTTCCAATTCTTCCTACTCCTCCTCTTTTTCCTCATAAACTCACTCTCTTCAATGCTATGATGATCATTGTCATCATCATCAGATGAAGATGTGTCAAATTCAGTGGAGTTAGTGAGGCTGAGGCTAGTAGTATCGCAATGCTTGTTGTTCTGATGAGACTGAAACATTTCTTGATTTGTTTGGAAATGAACTGAGCCTGCAGGGTTACTACTGTTTTCTCCATATAAGGCTTCAAGTTGGCGAAAGAACCTGTAGTGCTTCCCATCATGTCTTCCTGCTTTGCCTTCTTTTGTCTTCTTGTAATATTTGTACAGGTTCTCAAACTTCTCCCTGCACTTTTTGCCACTCCTTTGGTATCCATGTTCCTCAGACATGATCCTGAGATCATCAACACAATCAAACAGAAATGGAAGAGAAGTTAAAACAGGAAAAGGCTAAGATTTGAGGATGACCTCATTGTAGGAGATAAAGAATAAAATCCTAGTTAGAAGCCCCATCTGATGATGGGGTTTGATAATCAATAACTGCAGAAAAACTTTTTCATGCCCTTCCATTTGCTTAGAGTAATGCATACATATTCTGGATTGAGATCTTCCGGCGGCTGGAAATGGTGTTTCATAATTCATTTCCGGTCCCACCGATAAACATATGCCATAACAATTAAAAAATGAATGGATATGTGGTTTTTAATTAACATACCAAAATTTTATCCGTGAAACAGAAAATCAGACACCATTAGAAAATATTGAATCTTGATCCACATGCTCAGCTCTATACTTCAACATCATATAAATTTTCTTATTTATTAAATTGAGAAAATGTTAAATGTTTTTATATTTTCAAGATGTATTTTTTTGTTCAGGTGTTAACCTATTCGGGATACGGTGGCAGTCCCTTTCAACATATGATTTTCTCGGAGTTTGATCTTGTAACCTCACCCTTACGAAAATCTAACTTACCTACCACTAGACCAACACCTTATTGGTATATTTTCTTACATAATATAGTAGGAGGATTTCTTTGGAGGATTTATAGTTGAATAATACTTGGTTTATAAACCAAATCCACCTCCAAAGTGAGATATTAAGAGAAAAAAGTTATATAATATATGATAAGATAGAAAATGCAGAGAAAAATATAAAGAAATTAAATATGTGTGAAAGTGATATGGAAAAGAAGTGGAATGTGAATGAATCACTACTCTCTATAGTTGTTATACGTAGACATTCAAGTAGTATATATGAACGCTCCTCTTACACCACACTTTTCTCTCTATGGATCTCTTTCTTTTTGTTATTACATCACATGATATACTATATTCATTATTTCTCTATTTTTCTCTCTTTTCTTTTCTTTCACGATATAAATTTCTATATTTCATAGAGTGTCTATCTAACATTATTCAAGGATTTATACTTGATTATTTGTGCTCTCTTATAATTAATCAATAAATAATTGCTTAATGCAACAAACATCATATTGTAATAGATAATAATGAATTATAATTAGTATTTTAGCAATGAATATGGAGAAGATAACACAAGCTTCTAAAAAACCCAATTCTATGCAATGTCATGCACTTGCTTACGTTTTTATGTTCTTGCTATGGCAAACACAACTTTGCACACGACAACTCAATTGCCATAGACATGAGTTTTCGAAGGAAGAGCCTCATGTAGATGTCATTTCATACGATGGAATCAGAAGTCAGGTGCAAACGCATCGGTATGGTCAATGAATTCCAAATTATGGAAAATAAAAGGGGAAAAGTTGCACTTTTAAAGAGGGTACAATATTTCAAATTGGGAAAACAAGACAGCATTAGAACCGTACTAAACTCAGTAATATATGAAAGTCAAATGCTTCCAAGTGCAAGATCAATACTCAAAATTGAGTAGATAAAATTAATCAAACAGCTAATGTACAATGTATGTCATTTTCCAAACAATAAAAAAGAAAGTTACAATTGATTATGATGAAAATATAAAGCAATAGTGATCAAATCTATATTTGAAAATTCTTTTACAATTAATTATGATGTAGTGAGAAGAGTTTCTGAATTTTAAAATTAATTTTAATGAAAGAAAATTGATCCAAAAGTGTTATAAGTACCATTGAAGATGAAAAAGAAGAAGAATGCAACTAAGTAGCAGTAAATTAATTTTAAAAAAAAAATAGCAGTAAATTATAAATTAACAATAAATAAATATGTAACTTGTGTCTTTGATTGCACATTTATTAGATGTTTGGAAACCTTTTCCAATTCATTTTGAAATAAGAAGAAATTTTTCAAATGGTTTCTGAACTTGAGAATCAATTTTTATATGGAAGCTAATCTAATCATGCTATAAGTACTTTATAAGATGAAGAAGAATGTAATTATTAGGGAGGGGTAGTAGTAAATTTGTACCTAGAGACTTCATCCCACAAAGGTCCCTTTTGATTAGCCTCTTTGAATTTAGGGTCAAGGCGAGATCTGACCTCAAGAAGAGTGAGAGTCTCTTGTCTGGGCCATCTTCCTGTGGAGGCGTCTCCACCGAAGCATGGTGCGGCTGCCTCAGCATCTAAGCCACCGCTACTACTTCCGGGAGGAGTCGAAGCACTGGCGGTGGCAACAGTTGCGGTCATGGTGGAGGCGTGAAGCCCACGTGGCATTAACATCATCATCTCATAGTGTTGTTGTTGTTGGTGGTGGGGAGTGGGTAAGGGTGTCAGATTCCGGTGGCCGGGAAAAAGCTCCGCTGTGGGGTGTGGCGGCATAGAGGGGAAGTGGGTCGACAAGTTCCTAAGATCGGTGGCCATGTCATACTGTTGTTGATGATGATGATAGTGGTGGTGGTGGTGATCTTCCATTTACATGAGAGGTTGAGGAGGTTAGGTTAGGGTATATAGTTGAGATAGAAAGAAGAAGAAGAAGAAGAAGAAGAAGAGGGTGAAGTGTGTTGAGGAAGGAGAAGGAGAGGGAAGAGAGACGGATCCTGTCGTTAAGGAAAAGGGCTCAAATTTTGAGCTGAGGACAATGGTGTGGTGATGGTCCCATCTCCAAGTGTATGCTTGCTTATGGTGTATATGTATATGTATGAGAAGGAATGAGAGTGTTTGTGTAGGAAACTCTCTCTTTCTCTCTCTGTCTGTTTATACTTCATTTCATACTAGTGTGTAGTATTAATTAGTATTAGTATTAGTATTAGTGTTGGTGTTGTGGTGTGTTAGCTAGTGTCTAGTGACTAGTTTGGATTTTTGGAGAACAATGCTGCTTCCTTCCCTGTCTTTGTTCCGTACAGTGACTGGGGTGGGGTTGGACTATAGGATCACAATTTCTACTTCTAAGTTAAGATGCCTTGCTTGGAGTTCTAATCTTGGGAGATATCACCAGTGGAATGGGACTGAGATGAAAATAATTGGTGAAAAACTTGGGGATGAGGGTCCTTAACCCGCTGGATTAGGGTATATATAAGTGGAAATACAATTATATTATTGATAGAAAGTTAAATAGCTAATTAATAAAAAAATTAGGTGAATTTTTCAATATTGTCTCATTTAAAATAATTTTAAAACAGTCTCAATTTCAACCAATAAAATTATGACATGCGTTATTCATCTTTCAACACTAAAATTTTACTAAATTAAATTTTAATCACAATTAATCAACATTATTATACTTTGCTTGTAAAAATATAATAAATTATAATTTAAAGGTGGCTTCTATGCTACAGCAGTTTTTTCTACCTGATATATAAAAAAATTCAAACTAATAATAATTAGCTAATTAAATTTTTACCCTTTTTAAAAAAAATAAAAAAAAATTATAAAAAAAATTAACAGATAGAAATGGGTTATAGTAATTAAAAAATTAAAATTATAATAAATTATAAAAATAAAATAATTTGTAGAACCGGTTACCGGTTACTTACCTGGACACTTGATGCAATTTTATTGGTTAAAAGCTGATGGTGCACGATGCACTACTTAATTGATAGTTCACGTTAGACAACAATTAATTATTTAAACCACTAATATTTAACAAATTACATTTTAATCTTCATATTTTAAAATTTATCAAGCAATATTTTATACTGTATTCTAACAACTATCACAAATTATATTTTACTTCATCACCCTAAAAAACAATTGAACTTCATGTACTGTGAAAATCAAAACCGCATCTCCATCCTCTTTCTCTCTTTCGAACGAGCAGCAGATAGCCTATTTGCAAGTATTCTCTTTGCACGGTTGGGGTCAATCGACCATAGCTCAGCTAACTTATAAGGTAGCATAGCTTTCTTAGCGTCCATAATCGACCTCGCCGTTCCCACTCGGATTTTCTCTGTTTCCGGCACCGGCATACCCTCCGAGATTGTCCATGTCAATGTAAGTCGAGAAAAGGTCGTCCTCGGAATCGATCTCCTCCAGGCTCGCGTCGACAGCCCGCCGGTGAACAGATCGGACGGCGACAGGTCCATCATGTTGTCCGGCAGCAAAAAACTGACCTTCGAGTGGGCCCTCCAGTGGTGAGACCCGACATTGCCGTTATAGCGTGAAAACTTAGAAGATGACGAGGGGGTGACGACGGTAGTACCATCCGTTGACGGGGGCGTCGGTGGTAATTAGGAAGCAGCGCTGGCACTGTGAGGACTGGGATTGAGATTGGAATTTGGGTTTGTAGAAGGTGGATCTTGCATCTATGTTCCCCCAATTGCGCTTCTATTTTTTTTTTGTCACACAACAACACAACCCAAATGCATTTCATATAAAATAGTGATGGATGGAGCTTAAAAATGTAATATTAAAGGGGTTGGCCAAATGACCCCATAATTAATTTGGGGTCATTCAACCCCATGCTCACATGGACCAATAAGATTGTCCCATAATTAAAATTAAAAAATAATATGAAAATAAATAAAATAAATGAAACAATCTTATTGGTCCATGTGAGCATGGGGTTGAATGACCCCAATTAATCATGGGGTCATTTAGCCAATCCCAATATTAAATGTTAATTGAACAAATTATAATTTATTATATTTTTAGAATAAAGTATAATAATATAAAGTAATTGGAGTTAAATTAATTTAGTAAAATGTTAGTATTAAAAGATCGAATAATATATGTGTATTGGTTAAATTTGTGACAATTTTGATACTGTTTCAAATGACACAACACCCAAGAGGTCATCAAAAAATTATAAAGGGTTCTAAACACAACCCATTATAAATTCTCAAGGAAATATTCAGAGGGTTAGATTTCACATTATGGATATGTTTAATGTTGGATTTTATATTTTGAATTGCATTGAATTTTATATTTTGAATTGCTCACTTTGTAAATTTCATTTAATGTTATTTGAACTATATCATATATTTGTATTTCAAAATTCACACATTTTAGGGAGAACTTATACACACCTCTTTTAAGCGAGGAGGATAAAACAAAGAAAATGTATGTTCACTCTTTTGTTACACTTCCACCTTGATAAAATATAAAGAGAAAAGAGATAAATGAGAGATACAATAGATGATGTGATAGAAAATGCAGAGATAAATAAAAGGAAAAATAAGTAAAAATAAGATAAAAGAGAAAATGAAGTTTGTATGTATCAAAATTCTAAAACAAAATGCAAAAAAGTTTTAAATTTTGTCAGCAATTTTTTTTATAGTTAGACCTCTTTTTTTTTCATTTATTATTTTTCATTTTTATATCTCTTATTGTCTTGAGTAAATCCAAATTTGAGTTTTTTATGTCAAACAATCAATTATTCCAAAAGTTTAAGTTGTTGGGTAATGGTCACATGAATGGTTTTATATTATATTCTAACATGCCCCCTCACGCAAGAGCCCTTTGGGCTTGAAGCGTGGATAATACACAGACTCACCTACCATGTGTTGAAACTCAACTTTTATTAGAAGAATTGAGGGCGGTAGGGATTGAACTCTAGGCAACATAGTATAGAGGCTCTGATACCATATTATAATCTCGGAGATTTAACTCAACCCAAAAGCTAGCTCAAGAGTTGAGGGTTGCTCTACTCTTTATAATCATTTGTTTGGCTATATCTCTAGTCAATCTAAGACTTCTCAACACACTCTCTCATGTCTGGAGTTGGACATTTAGAGCATGAAATATGCAGGAATCAACATCTATGGGTGACCCAGATACGAGTGATCTACACTTAAACGGATCTAGGATAGACTCTAATACTATATTAGAATTTAGGAGGCCTAACTCAAGCACAAAAGTTAGTTTGAGAGCTGAGGGTTACTCCACCCTTATAAAGTTTATCAATATCATATCTTTAGGCAATGTAGGACTTCTTACACTTTACATATATATCATTTATCAATTTAGTCTTTCAAAAATAAATTTTATCAATTCAAAGTTTAAAATATCCAAAAAATTTAGTCATTTTACTCATTTAACATTGTTAATTATATATAGGCATTTCTTATTAATTGGTCTATTAGGAACCAAAATGACATTTTGATTTTAATTTTCTTTATGTTATTTCTTATTAGGGAGTGACACGCCTCTAAACGTGAGAAAAAAATATTACAAAAGAAATCATATTAAGAAATAAATTGGGATTAATATACATACATTTATGATGTAAATAAATCTTGACCATGAAAGTGACCGAATGTACGGAGCGAATCCATCTAAACTTTTTATTTATTGAAAAATATTGCAAATAAAATTCACATAAATATTTAAGTAGATTTCATGATATTATCATATAATAATTAAATTAAAATTAAAATATAACATAATAAAATATGATTAGAAAATTAATTAAAAATAACATAATAAAATATTATTAAATAACTGCTAATGCCAGACAGCCATTTTTGCATCGCTGACTCGAGCCCTTTGGATTCTACCTTTTTCATTTTTGGTAATAATTCGTAACATTACTTTTACTGTTTTACCTTGTTTATTGCTATATTAATAGTAAACTAATAAATAAAAAATATAGTTGAAGTTAAATCGTAATATTGTATGTAATAAATATTTGTCTTGTCCGAACACTCTCTGAACTAAAAATATCTATAGTAACACAAATTCCTTACTTTCTAATTGCCACGCTTTGCCTTCTGGTTTTAGTTCTTTTGTTTTCTATTTTGTTAGGTGAACACCTCTTTTAGTTTGGGTTGAAGAGGAACCTTCGGACATCAACATCTTCTGCATTCTATGTTGTTGCCTCTGTTATTTTTGCTTAATTTAATGAAAGTCATTTAAACAAAAAATATAGTTAGTAAATAGTTGAGCTCCGTAAACATATTCTTAAGATATGTGTATAGAGAATAATTCGTTGCGAGAGACTCACCAATTTAATTGTATCTAAAAGTCTCGAAGAGATTAATTTAATAGTTAGTGTTCAGACTATTCCTTCTTCCATTATGGATTTGTGCACGCACGTATTGAGCAAATGATTAATAATTTTTTTTAGTGGTGATGTGGAGTGAAAAAGAACTGTTTAGCAAAACCAAAGAGTATGGGTTGACTCACTTGGATTCCATATGTTTGAATCCGCTAATCTTGCTATCCTAGCTACACGTACGCGGAGGAGCATCGTGCAGGCCAAGTGGTTAGTTGACTGCGGCAATTTATGGAGGTTAGGGTCCGATGAGAATTTGCATAGTTGGAGAAATAGGTGGGTGCCAAATGCTCTTGATCATTACTACACAAATAATCTAATACACTAACTTGATATCTTTTAAATATATATATACTACTAATAATAAATATATTCATTTTACAAATAATACGTCTAACACAAATAAAAAAGTCACAAATGAGCAGGCAGCTGCAATATAGCAATGAGAAGTGGCAGGGGAACGCAAAAATGTGGGGCAGCTGGCAGTGCGACGAAAAAAGATGGGCGACAATGCAACGGGCGGTAGTGGATTAGGCGATGCAAGGAGGAAGGAGGGAGAACCAAAAGTATCGCCAGACGAATAAGGAAGAGGCTAAGAGAGACAAAAGGGGAGAGGGAGAATAACAGTGACAGAGGAGAAGGGAGGGAGGGACCGAGGGAGAAGAAGAAGAAGATGATGGTGGTGGAGGAGAGAGGTATGAGGAAAAATAAGAGGATGGCGATAATGGAGGAGGAGGAAGGGGACGAGGGAGAAGAAGAAGGTGACAGTGGTGGAGGAGAAGGGAGGCGTCGACAATGATGGTGGTGGAGGAGGGATAGAATGAAGGATAGGGTTTGGAGAGTGAAGGATAAAGAAACTGATATTGAAGCACTACTACAGAATTGTCATGTTACCACGGTTCTGAGCAGCGTGTTACCACGGTTAAACCGTGGTAAGAGGCGTCGAAGTAATAGATAAATTACTACGGTTCAAGGCGAAACCGTGGTAACATCATACCTCTGAAATACCCGGTTCTACACTAAGTCGTGGTAATAACAGGCCTTTGTTACCACGGTTGTAGGAGGAACCGTGGTAATTTGTCCCTCTGTTACCACAATTCCTTTATCAACCGTGGTAATAAGAACCCACTGATGAACCAAACTCCGGAAATCTAGGCTCGGCAGCGCACTGATCTACACCGCGGTGAAGATGGGGATGTGGTGAAGGAAAGGGAAGGAAGGAGAAGGAGAGAGAAGGAGGGGACAGAAACAGAGGGATCCAGAGAAGGGGGTTGCCGCCACGCCGATGCGGCGCGACGACCACCCAAGAAACCCTAGATCGGGACGGAGGAAGCAAGAGAGAGTTAGACAGAGGTACAATCGTAGAAGATTTCTTAATCATGGATCTTTGAAAAGGTGTTTCAGAACTTGAAATCCCTTCTTCCCTAAAGGAAAAAAGTTTGGATAGACAAGGAGATCCTAGAGAGAAGATGTTCATAACCTATTTGATCGGGCGAAAAAGTGAGGAAAAACGTCGAGATAGCGTCAAGAGGCGAGTTGTCTGAGAAATACAGTCTCATTGTCGTGAAAACAGATACTCTGGTTTGTTCTGAGTGTACCCGAGGACTTACTCACACACACACACACACACTTATCCTTTCACATAATTGAAACTTAGGGTTCCATTTAACCCTTTTGAATCCTTCATCTGTGATTACTTGAGAATAACCCCTTCTCAACTTTACCTAAATGCATGTACTCTCGTTAGCGTACCAAGTCTTATTTGATTATTTTACCATTCTCGACCCAAAGTTGGCCTTTATCTTTATTTTCAATGTCTCCAAACTTGGTTGAGGCTTTGTTACACTATGGAGCCACGTTAGGAGGAAGATTATAGAAACTTATACTCAAACTTGTAAGAAGTGGTATAAGGATGAGTTTCTTTTTGTAAAGGATTCCTCGAACGAAACCCCATTTTGGAAGAGGGAGGACGAGACAGACAAGTTTCCTCTGTGTTGGAAAGAGGGTTACATGCCAACGAAAGTTGACAAGCAAGGACACTATCACACTTTTGTTTGCTTTAATTTGTTAATAAAATGCGAAAGCCTTTCCTTTCTACGGAGTTGACCAATCGGACTTATTCGAAGATTAAAAATATTTCGGTAAATGCATTTATTTAGTGAGGCAGAGGTGAGGAGTGAGATTCATGCATGGTATGAGGATGAAGAGAGAGAGTGAGAGATATTATAAAGACAAACCAGTGTAAATTTCATTAAAGATTAGTGTTGGTTTGACATTCACTAACTCATGGCCCAATTAATTGGGCTAGATTGATTTCAATGTAGCGTCCCTCATGGACGACACAAAGTTGGTCCGTTAAAGTAGCGTCTGCCAACACCAATGCTAACGGACAAAGATCATATGAAAATTTGTCCGGTTAAGTTACCTTCAGCCTAAACCGACTCCAATTTGATGTCAAGTCAACGCTCCCTTTAAGTGGAACAAAATTGAAATTCAAACACTTAGGGTGAGCTTTGCATCGTTAAGCCGATACTAATGACCAAAAAATTAGCGTCGACGATGGCTTTCACTCCATTAACCCCTTATTAACAAATCAAATTAATTTTTTTATTGCATGATTGGGTTTACTTTTAATTTTCTCATAATAAATTTTTCCAGTAACTTTTCCCATAATCACTTCTTCACAAATATGAAAACTTAAGACGTGAAAACTTAAGATGTTTCTAATCAGACACTTGATATAACCGTAAAGTAAGGTAGAGACCAAGTAGGTACGTATCTGAAAACCATGTAATTGGACATGCGCTGATGCCAAAGGTACAAGAGAATGGATATTCTAGTTAATAAAAATAAAGATGTTCAGTGATACCTAGAGAAATTTATCATGTAAAAAAAGGTTTAGATTATTATCCAATGATATATTGTTTACAGAGTTAATGAATTAGACAATTCAAGTATTATTGAGCTTATTAAATCATCTGGTATGTAACAGTTTTTTTTAGTATTGGCTGCAATACAAATTGAGTTCTTATCTAAATGTTAATATTCCATTATCTAATTGTTAATCCAAGGGTGGTTAGTAAAGCTGGATTGAGACATATATTAAAAGTAGTCTTTTTAAAAGATGTAAGATTCAACATTCTATTGTAGAAATTCGGATAGTTTAAGAATAAAAGGTTTAATCATTTCAACACTATTCATCATTCATGAACCAAATTTCTAAACATGTGAGATTATATCAATTCTTTAAAATAAGAACTAGATGCGGAAGGAAGCGTACCTATGAATCCATTGATCGCTTCAACATGAAGAACCGCACTTGATGATTGTAAGATGAAGCACAAAAACAAATATGAGTTAAAGGATGATCTTCCAAATTATCAATGTATGAAGTTAAGTGTTCTTTAGAACGGGGAGAGAATATTTTCATGAGAATGAAATCTGGGACCATAACTCTTATTTAAACTTAAGTTACTATAATTTTAATTTGGCCACTCAACAAATTAAAATATCACTTCCACCTCTACACAATAATTTCATGACAATTACAGATTTTTATCATTAATATCTTAATTCTAAATTAGATCACTTTATTTATTTATAATAATGGCTACACATTTGATGATTACATGTGTAACCCTATATGCTGAATTTTATTTCAACATTGCCGTGTTAAGTTTGGTAAACTAAATTTATCATAACTTTCACGTGAGAAAATAGGTACGACAATTACATTACTTTAGCTTTAAATAATCTCCCATTAAATTTTGGTCTGAGTACATTTTGACACTTTGGTTGTGTGAAATGGCTGTCTACTGCGTTTGAATGGTGGAAAAGGCAGCACTTTTTGCACAATATGTATATGTTAGTGCGAGTGCGAGTGAGAGTTCTTGAAGCATTTCATACATCCAAGATGTGTCATCTGCTTTTTCTTTAGCCGCCTCCTGAACCATGTATGCTTTATTGCTTTACTTGGCGTTGCATGCCTTAAGCTAAGTAAAATAGATTCCACCATTGAATTTTATATTTTTACTTAGATTTTATATCGGTGCGTTTCATAGAAGAAAAGAACCTAGAATCTGAGGTTGTCTGGTTAGCCAAACACCTCTTTCTGCTGGTGGGTTATTAAGTTGAACATTTTCTTTCAGTTGTTACATAGAGAATGAGTTTAACTATTCTAAAGTGAATGTGTCACTTTAAAGAATAATTTAGGATTTCTTGATTCATTGATTGTTCTGTCCCGTTGTTGTGAGGATATTATTGCGCTAACCATGATTGTAATACAAGAGATATGATTGATTACTTCCCTCTTAAAAGTGTGGTCGGTAAGTAATGGCAGAAATGGTTCATGTTGCCATTAATGCACACTTAGCTGACTAATTGGGGACATCAGACAACACATAGCCCCTAGGACATCAAGAAACTTGTTGCATAGAAGCTTTTAAAGTGTAATAATCAGTCGGTCAGAGCAACGTGACTGCCCCTTCCTTTGGCGTTTTGCTTCCTTTCACTACAAGAATGTGCGCTTTTAGTTGTCAAAGTTAGCCTCAATCAGGACACTACGCTAATTAGCATCGATTTGGCCAATGCAAAGATTTAAAATACAAATTTCCGCCACTTAATGTTAGCATCGACTTGGTCGATGCTAACAAGGGTTGGCTTACTGGCCATAAGAGTCAATTAAGCCATGATAAAATCACTGGCCATGACAGAATCGACTTGGGCGATGCTAATTTGAAATGGATCTGCCCCATTTATTCAGCTCATGAATTACCGTTGGCCAAACCGATCTCAATGTTCGATGTATACTATGCTTGTGTGAGACAGCAGCAAGTGCACGATTATATTGCGCAGTAAAAAGTATCGATCCCACGAGAATTGTAATTAAATAATAATTGTATTGCACACTAATTATCTAAACTAAATCAAATATCAAGCTAAATATTTATAGAATTTTAGAAAAGAAATAAATATGATAAAGATAGAAAAGAGATAAATACGAAGATATGATAACAACGAGATAATCCAGATAATAAAGTCATTCTAGAAATAGGTTTCATAACAGCACATTATATTTTTTTTTTTAGAAAGCCAAAATGAATTAAAAGAGGTACATACAAGATATTAGTTAGCAAGAGTATAGGTGTAAACCTCTTGACAGAAAAATTAAAAAAAATTTGGAAACATCATAGAAACAGCAAGAGTATAGGTGTAAACCTCTTGACAGAAAAATTAAAAAAAAAATTGGAAACATCATAGAAACATCATACAATGAAAATATCACATACAACAGACCAAAATAAAATCTTCTCTGTCTAAATCCCTTCACGACACAGCAACATGAAATAACATTCCTTCAAGCAGCCAGAAAAGTTCCCTGCCATTCCTCAGATTCAAATTAATCATGATATTAGGACCAGCTAATTCAGTAAGAATGAATAACAAGGTTCCCATCATTGCTATTAATGTTACCAATCCATCTGTGATCTGTCGATCCCTTGATACAAAACATAACATTACAAGTTTACAACATCTCATTAAGTTTCAGAGTACCTGCGCAGCTTCTTGCCAACCCTTGTTAATCTCCATCGCATTCCATTTCCTTCTTGCCTCATGATACTCCTTCTAAACAGAACTTTGGGTTAGATGACCATTCAAAAAAGGAGTATGTGAACCCCTTCATCTTGTTCCGAAGCCAGTTCCACTTCCATGATCCTTTCCAAGCTCACATCAGCTGACTTGAAAACCACCTCATTTCTTACTAACCAAATGGTCCTAATACAGGTACACCACTCCAACATTCACTACTATAAAATTACCTTTTTACCACGGTTTCGAGCAGCATATAATCACGGTTAAACCGTGATATTGCGTGGCGAAGTAATAGATCAATTACCACGGTTGAAGCCGGAACCGTGGTAATATCATACCTCTGTAATCCTCTCCGTTCGAAGCAGAACTGTGGCAACATCATGCCTCTGTTACCATGGTTCAACACGGAACCGTGGTAATATCACACCTATGTTACCGGGGTTCCAGGTGGAACAGTGGTAATTTTGTTTCTCTGTTACCACGGTTCAAGGTGGAACCATGGTAATTTTGTTTGTATGTTACCACGGTTCCAGAAATAACCGTGGTAATATGTTTGTTTTCTTTTTACCTCTTTTACCACGGTTCTTGTATGAACTGTGGTAATAAAATATTTTTTTTACCTCTGTTATGCCTTCTTAGCGCATGAGCGCGGGGAAACCACCGCTCGTGCGATGGCATTTTACCAAATATTTGGTCGACAACATTCTGCCAAGTAAAACAGCCTATAATCTAATAATCTATAGCGCTACGTACAAATTAGAGAATAATCAAATCAAATTAATGCAACCATGATCAACCGTATGTGACACAACATATATATATATATCAAACAATAAATAATGTTAATTCAAAATAATAAAAATTATTACCACAGTTAGTTACTGTAAGAATCGTGGTAATAGACTAATAGATATGGTTAATTCAAAAATAATAAAATTTATTACCCCGGTTCATGTTCCGACTGTGGTAATAGGCAGTATCAATTAAAAAAAACATCACATTTACAACGGTTACCATATGATCATGGTAACAGAGCATCTCAATTATCACGGTTCAACACAGAACCGTGATAACAGAGCTCCAGACAGCTTTTTACTGCGGTGCGACACAAAACGGTGATATCAAAAAAGTGGTTAAAGCACAATTTTGTAGTAGTGATTCATTCTAGCTTCTTATCCATTTTTCCTTCCGGACAATGCTGTTCAAAATGGCTCTTAACATCATTTGGCAGCACCGTTTGGGTGCCCCACCAATAATGACAGGACATCCACACCCTCCAAGCGATCCTGCAAGAGAAGAGAAGGTGTTTTGAACTTTCCTCTACCTCAAGACAGAAAACGCAGCTGCAATCTGGTCCTGCTTGGAGAACACGCCATCCGCTTCCGGCACCCACCTCCATTTCCAATCCCATTCAAAGAGTTCTCTCCTCCACCAAACCCTCTTCCATCCCTCCACTCACCAAACTCCAGAATTTTGCCTTCTTGCTGGACCGAAACCTCAAACAATCTCGTAAACTTCTGTTTTTAAGAACACTACTCCTCTCCTACCCACCATCACAACATTGATAACTAATAAAATATAATTCTTGAAAGTGAATTACCTTAATGTAATCATTGTTCTCTTTCGACAGAATCTCATGGTCTACGTTTGTGATGTTTCATTATCAACTCAACTTAAAAGTAAGCCCATATGTTCCATGTTTAAATATCTAATTTTCTGAAATAAAATCCTAAGTTTAATTACGAAAAATAATGACCATGGTTTACCTTTATGTATGTCCCCTAGCATATAAAATCATGCTTTTATGTGTGGGTACCATAAGACAAGCATTAAAGACAACATATTCATATCTACAACATTTATCATAAAACAGAATTGACAATGGCCTAAATACCTAGATACCCTGCAAAATGCACAATTTTTGTTTTTTGTCCTTAGATTTTGTTTTTCAATCCTTCAAAAGTCACATGTTTGCTTTTCGTTTTTGCCAGTTGTTTTTCCATTCATTCAAATCTGAGTTTCTATAATCTGAGAAATATTTGAGATGCTTAAACCCGATTTCACTGCTTGCAAAGTAGACCTAAACGTGTGTAAGAGTATTTTTAGATCTAGATTGAATGGAAAAACAAACGGCAGTGACGAAAAACAAAACATGTGGTTTTCAGCAGAGACAGGTGCACTTAGGAAGGGAGGGGGGCACTTGCCCCCACCATATTTTTCAATTTTAACACTAATATACTATATTAGTATATAACATTTGTACTTAATTACCCCACAAAATAATAAATGCCCCCATGCCTTGTTATTTTTGCTTTCATTAAAAATTTCAAATTTTATACTTTGTTAACTTCTATTCATGTATCAACGGATGATTGGTTCAAGTAGTACATGTTTGATTACTTTTAAGCAGGGTCTCGAGTTTGAGTCCTGTGGATGAAAAAAATTCTTAAAAAAATCAAAGTAATCATCAATCTCAAGTATTAGAAAAAGCATTACTCGTGAAGGGATAAAATCATATAAATTTGGTAAGGGAGATGAAAATTTCAACATTTAAATAAAATTAATAATGACTAATTGAAAGAGATGTGAGTACTTCATATTCAGATTTTTTTTCTCATCAAATGACAACTAACTCATTTTCATACTTGGATTGGATTTGTCATTGGGTACAATTATGGAAAAAAAAATTGAATTCAATTCACAAAAACTTCCTAATATTTTTTAAAATATGAAAACTTAAAGAGAAAAATTATAATGTATATTCAAACTCTTAATAATAAAAATATGTTATGCTTTCTATATTACAAATTTATAGGTATATGTTGCCTTCACAAACTATAATTTCTAGATCCGTCACTGATTTTCACTGATTTTCAAAGAACTAAAAAAAGAAAACAAAAAATTCCCAAAAATGAAAAAACAGAAACAATATACTCTACGGGAACTAAAAATTGTTTTTAAGTGATTAACAATTCATTATATAAACGAGAATTAAACAATTCATCAAATCTATTAAGTATTAACCGTTTGAGGCTACTGAAACAGAAAATTTGTAAGAAGATATTTAAACAACGTAAACGCAACTAACCAGAAATCACTCCATGAATATAAAATGAAGTAAAGAATACAATATTATATATGGAATTCTTGATGCCCAAAACGTGATCTACAGAAAAACCAAATTATGCAAAAAAATTCCAAATTAAAAACAATGCACAAACTTAAAGAGATGGGTTACCTTCCACCAAATTGAAGGCTACATCTGGCCATAAATTGCTTCGACAGATCTTACACCAAAATCTCTCGTGAAAATTCTAAAATTCAAAACTTGCAAGCACCTGACTTGCATACACTTCACACACTAAACCATATGGTGAAAGGAAATCCATATGGTGAAAGGAAATTAAATAAGAGAAGAATTTTTAGCATATGAACTTTATATTTCCAGTCTTAGTTATGAAACCCTAAAACCGATAAACACATGAAACTCTCAAACAGTCTTGCTCTCAAATCTTTGAAGAATCTAAATGTAAGTTTTTGTATGTGTTTATAAATTTAGGAAACTATTTATAGGATTAAGAAGTCCTTTGAAAATCAAGGTAAACGGTTTAAGAAGGGAAATTAAACTCTAATAGAACATAGATTTATTTGTATCTAATCAATTTTCCACATTTTTATCCGTTCTTCTTCTCTTTTTGGTAACAAAACTAGTAACCTCAAATTGAGACTGATAATCTGTTACTAAAAGTTGTTGTCCGAACTTTGAAAACTTATGAAAATCCCCTTAAAACATTTTCATCATGTTCCTAAGTCTTTTAATTATCGTAAAATTAAACATGATTTTTCAGTTCCGATTGAGTTCTTTTAAACATATTTACTTAAGAGGAAGACTATGTAAGTTCTCATGCATATTCAACTACCAAAGGAAGACTAAAATATTAAACTAATAAAGCAAAAAAATAAATTCTTCATACCGTCAAGTTAATTAGGAGCTAATCTTTTCTACAGTAAATCTGGAGTTCATTGATGCTGATCGCTAAAGGGCCGACATAGTCACAAAGGTCTTACCTAAAGATAAGTTTAAGATTTTTTGGGAATCGGTTAGTTTATGTTTTCTGTATGAATAATTGTTTACCATGTGTTGATGTTGATGTGTGCATGCTGATGTTTTTCTTCCACAAATGTTGATTGTTTATGTAATTTTGTGTTTTAAAATTATATGCTACAAATTTTTACATGTTCTGTATTAATGAATTGGGTGAGTTGGCTTACCTAATTTAGAAAAGATATAAACTTAGAAAATAATTAAAAATAATACAAAAATAAATTAAACTAAGAAAAATACAAGAAAATTGCATTGTATATGATAATATTTTTTTAAATAATATGTAAAATAACAGTACGCTAAGTAAGAAAATTTGGCTTTATCGCATTATGACTCACGGGTTAAGTGAGTCAGGTCACATTAACTTGGGGAATTTGACTGTACTTTTACCAACCAATCGACACGTGAGCCGAGTCGGCTCACAAGTCAAAGTTCACATTGACAGCTCTAGCTACAATAAAGTGATTGAATCACTTTCAACGGGAAAATGTGCAAATCTCAATCATTGATTGAGAAATAGATGACTAAGATTGTAATGACATACACATGTATAATAATCTAGAGTGTTATTTACATATCTACCGTTGTATCTAATCCCATTCGCTCCCCTAGTTTTCACTTCTCAGTGTTAGTGTTGGCCTAGCATAGTGCTTTCGTCGTTGGTGTTCTTCAATATCTCTACTCATTTAACCACTCCACCGAAAATTCCTTCTGCCCTTACTGCTCCAACTTGGTAGTTTCCACCACCTGTCCTGGGTTGAGACCTAGGATTTGACGGCGAATTTAACAAGTCACCTAAAGACACATTACGCCACTAGGCGCTGAAGTAACACATGTCATACTCCGAGGTAAAGCCCCAACATATTCGACAAAAAGGGTACCTGTACCCGAAATCGACACATGCGGGTAAGTAGAGAACACATAAAGACACGAGACAACTCTCACTAAGAAACTTAGCAAAATAGTCTCGTAACTTTGGGAGAAGGGATGCCTTCTCATAATTGATTTTTTCAATAACTAATTATAATAGCTAATTGTACTATGTAAAAAAAAATTGTCTCACGAAGAGATAAATCCTAAAAAAATAAACAGAACTAAGATTTCATTACGAGTGAATTGAACTTTATTTCCTCTATTTTATTTTCCTCATTGCTGGAAAATTGGACCATATTAGACCAGTCAGTTTTGACTATTGGAACCGGGAGCTAGTCAATCCATTTGAATGAAAAATCGGCAGATCTCAAGACCAACCGAATCCAGACAAAATTGCTATTATTAATTAGTCTGAACTTGTTTGAACCATTTTCCAATTTTTTTCCAATTTTTATTTTAAACTCAATAAACGTATATTTATTGAAATTAAATTCTAATGTCAACTTAAAATACTCAATAAGTATGTTATTTTTTTATCTATTTATTATTCAATTTTTCTTATAAAATATACATTATGATAATTTCAGATCAATATAAAATATAACTTTAATTAATTTTTAATATTTTTTGAAAATAAATCATTTAACATAACACAATATTAAAAATATTTATTTAATCACTACAAGAAAAGCGTCCATTAGTGTCGGCTTGGCAAAAAACAACGCTTCAACCGATTTTACGTCGGCGTTGATTAAGTCGACTCTAAGTGTAAGACCCCTAATTTATCGTAATTATTGCAGTTTAGTCCTTGAACTTGTTTGTAATTGTTTTCTAGTCCTTAGACTTCTTGTATTTATAAATTGACCCCTGAGTTAATTAATGAAGTTCTAGCCTTGGGCTATTTGATTTATTGGTTGGGTCATGTTTGCTTTCTTGAGGATCATTTAAATAGTTTTGCTTAAGTTGTAACAAGATTGACTTTGGCTTAGCGGTTAAGATTTCTGTGTTACGGTTACAAGGTATGGTTCGAAAGGAAGGTTTTATTTTATTTTTAGATTTTGAAGAGGCTAAGAATTTTGAAATTTAAACTGAAATCAGAATTATTTGGCTTTCATTAGGGTGATAAATTCAGATTTCATGGGGGTTATGGGTGTTAAGGAGGAGAATTAAGGTAGTTACTATTTTGTCTAGAGTTAAAAGGGTGTTGAAGGGGATTAATGGTGATTGAAGGAGGTGTTTGGGCGGTCCCTCTCTTCTCATTGAAGCTGAAAAGCTGGTCATACTCTTGAGCTTGGGATTCCTTTTGAAATTTAAAAAACAAAACAATGCATTAAGGTGAGTTTATGAGGGTTGATTACCTTGTCCTTGGCCTTGATGAGCCTTGAAGGCAAAATAACACAGATTTATTCTGAATCATGATGCTTGGGGCGTCCCTCTCTCTTCTCTTTGCTAATGTTTTAAAATTTAAAGTGTAGTGATCATCACCTTGTTTCCTTCACACAAGAAATTGCAAAAAAGAAAACCTAGAACACTAGAGCTGGAAAATATCTAAAGTTTTGTTGTACCTTGGAGCCTTGTATCGACCCCTCTCTTTCTCTTGTGGGTGTTCAAGTCATGCCCTCTAATCATTCCAAGTGCTCTTGTGATAGTTCAATCGGTAAAAGACTAAACCCTTCTAAATTCTGAGTTTTTGGGTGATCAATCTCTTGTTCTCTGAGGATTATGTACATGTACATGTGGTCTTGTAAAATAAGAAATTGTGATTATCTTGATATCATTGTTGTTGCTTAACTATTTATGTTTTGTTGTTTACCTTGCTGTTGTTATATCATAAATGCTATATGTTATTTTTTTGATTTTTGAGTTAACCCTTTCTGCTTGTCTTGCTTGATTGTTTGGGCACTTAACGCCATAGATAACCAGGGAAATGAGGCTCAGGAAGGATGATTTGGATTCTCGAACAAGCAATGAAGAAGGACTCAAAGAAATGAAGAACTTAGTTGAAGAATAATTTTGTTTTCCCTCTGTTTTGGTTTTTAGCACATGTTGTGCAACTTTAACTAATTTGAATTATTCCGCGTCTTTTTTGTGATGACTATATAACTTAATATGTGATGATATTTATTTATAATTATTGAGTGATGTTGGTTTTGAAACTTGAGTGTTTTTTAGAGGTTTTAAAGTATAATTTCCGCATATATACTATCTGACCCTCAACCCAAAAATTGGGGTGTTACACTAAGCCAATGCAACATGCTAGTGACCATGACCGACACTAAATTGCAAATATTAGTGTTGGTTGTATGGGCCTACGGTACTTTGGTACTAATAGCTTCAGCAACCAAATTCATATTTGAATTGGTATTTGTCACCAGTATCATGCATCATCTTTAAAGGCTTTGAATTTGGTCATAGAACTTGGTGACTTGATCAATATAATTTCTCTATTACCTACCCTCATTTAGATGAGTTTTGTAACGCCCCAATTTTAGGTTGAGGGTCACATAGTAATTACGCGAAAATAGTATTTTTGAAAACCTCTCTGAAAATCCTCAAGTTTTCAAAAGAATTTCATTGCTCAATAATTATTTATTAGGTTAATGGTATGATAGGTCCCTGTGTTTGTACCCAAGTTTGCGATAGGTCCCTCGTCGGAAAAAAATTTGATATAAGTCTCTTAGTTTGCACAAAGTTTGGATTTAGTCCTCGCCAGAGACCGGAGCTCCGGCAAGTGCTTACGTGGACTACTGACTGTATTAATAGCGCTGACGTGGATTTTTTTAATTATTTTTAAAATTCCAAATCTGACTGGTAGCGCTGACGTGAATTTTTTTAATTATTTTTGAAATTCCAAATAATTAAATTCATTTTAAATTTAAAACCCCTTCTTCTTCTTCTTCCTCTTCTATTCCTCTAATTTCTGGCTTAACCCACACACATAATAATAATGTCAATAAAAACACACATATTAGATACAATACATTAACACTAAATAGAAAAAATCAGAAATCAAAAACACTGCTGCAAAAAAGGATAGAAACAGACGTGAGATGAGAGCAAAAAAGAGAAAGGGGATCGAGGGAGAGAGAGAAAACCGCGAGAGAGAGCATGAGAGGAGGCGACGGTGAGGAGCTTGATGACGGAGGAACGGCGGCGGCCAGAGAGTGGTGTGCGAGGCGGCTCGACGGTGGTGCAGCCGGAGGAAGACGAGGTCGTGGTGGCGCTAGAGATCTGGAACGATGGCGACGACAACGAGGAGCAGAAATTAGAGGAATAGAAGAAGAGGAAGAGGAAGAAGAAGAAGAAGAAGAAGAAGAAGAAGAAGAAGAAAAACCCAGAAATTAGGGGAATATAAGAAGAGGAAGAAAAACAGAAACCCAGAAATTACAGGAATAGAAGAAGAAGAAGAAGAAGAAGAAGAAGAAGAAGAAGAAGAAGAAGAAGAAGAAGAAGAAGAAGAAGAAGAAGAAGAAGAAGGGTTTTTTAGTGTTTCAGAATTGAATTGAATTAGGGATTGGGGGTTTAGGGGTTAATTTAAGATTTAGAATAGTTTAGGGGTTTTAAATTTAAAATGAATTTAATTATTTGGAATTTCAAAAATAATTAAAAAAATCCACGTCAGCGCTATTAATACAGTCAGCAGGCCACGTAAGCACTTGCCGGAGCTCCGGTCTCCGGCGAGGACTAAATCCAAACTTGGTGCAAACTAAGGGACTTATATAAAAAAAATTCCGACGAGGGAGCTATCGCAAACTTGGGTACATACACAGGGACCTAGCTATCGCAAACTTGGGTACATACACAGAGACCTACTATACCATTAACCCTTATTATTATTATTATTATTATTATTATTATTATTATTATTATTATTATTATTATTATTATTATTATTATTATTATTATTATTATTATTATTATCATTATTATTATTATTATTATTAAAAATTTCGATAAAAAGACAATAGCACCAAAAATATTTTAAATAAATAAAATAGTAGAATTATGTTATTCTCATAGTAAAAAAATAAGTTTATTACATTTGCTAATAATTTTTTTCTAATTATATCATCCTAGTTACAAATAACATAAATTAAATTATAGTTTATTTTATCATTTTAAAATATTTAATTTTAAATATATCATCCCATAACTCATACCATAAATAATATCTTTGTCTATATCCCGTCTCACCTCAAGAAACGGCAAATACGAAAGTCTCCTTCCCTAGATTCATATTTCTTAAATTTAAGAATATCTAGCACAATTAATGTTTAGAATAAGAAAATAATATTAATTACAATTAAACAATAACAATTATTTAGATATGACGTAATATGTAAGTTTGTGCAATTTTAGCCACATTTAAAAAAATCTCTACTCATCCATGAATAAGACGTTAAAAATATCGACAAGGAATTTGAATAAATAAACCTCAAGTGTCATAAATTTAAACCATAGGTTAAAACTTCGGTCAAAATAACTGAAACAATAATAATTAACGGGACAAAACTCCTTCAATAAAATACTAAATGAAAGCCAATAAAACGTTCAAACAAAAAACAACAAAGATAAATTTGCATGCTCAATTGATAAGTCAATGATAATAATGCTGAAGATGGTGGAGTAGTGAGTGAAGCACTTGCAAGATATGCTTCAAAGCACACACCCTATGGATTATGTATCATCGTCATCCTTGACCAAGTTGATAAATGGAATTTATTTTGCGGAGGAAGAGCCAACATTCCCACGATCATTACTGAAATTTCGACCCAAAGTGAGCCTCAGAAAATCATTGTCATCTTGAGAGTTTGCTTCAGGGTTTGGAATATTTGCATTCCTAGGTATTGCAACAGCCCCCATCGAATTATCATCTTTGAGAAATTTAGCAATGTCAATGGAGAAATCTGTGTGTTTTTTCAAGGGAACCTCATGGTTATGTTTGCCCTCGTAAGTAGTGACCACATGGTTCAAGTTATTTGGATCCCTTTCAACTTGTTTCTTAACAGGACATCCAGCAGTTGTGCACCGGAAGTAGCTCCTAGAGTAGACCCATGAAAACATGTTGAAATTGTATGAAATAAGTGATTGCAATATCATATGCTACAAGATAATTAACCCTAATGTGAAAATCTTAATGGACAATAAAGAGAGCATATAATAGTATGAAGGATGAATTAACCATGGATGAATCTACACGGAACAAAAGATAAAAGAAATAAGGGAACTAAAATGAATGCAAGTGATTAGATTGAATAATATCAAACTGTATTGGAATTTTACAAATCAATAGTTAAGATATACTTAAAAAATAAAATGTAAAGTTTTGATAAAAAATTTAAAAATCTAATAGTTTAAATTTGAAGAGCTTTCTAAATCAATAATTATAATTTAACACATTTCAAAAAATAAAAAATATTCATCATAAGGACAATAAAGAAGTCCATAAGAATTTTGGGAATTACCAACTCAAGTAGATCAAAATACATATAATGAAAGAGGTAAAAAATATGACATATTTGATTATATAATAAACCATAAACAATTATAACTACTATAACACTGATACACTGAATCTCTCAGCTAAGCATGTCTATCCATTTAACAAATTTAAATAACAGCTTTCACGGTCTTATCACATCATTATTGATTGACTCAACAAATAAGGATGGATCACTTTATATGCTAATTACACATCTTATTACCATTATCTACAATTAATCTACCAAGTAATACGATTCGTATGATCCTCACAACTAAATTGAAAAACTCAAGTCATCGTACACCATTAGCATATATCATAGTCCATGTGCACAAACATTATTATTATAAAAATGAAAATAAAGATGAGTACCTGGGCACAGTACTTCCATTGATATACCTCTGTCCATACTTACGCCAACGATAACCATCATCCAACACATCCACTATGCTCTCTACTAGGACTACTACTTTTGGTAGCATACGCGTCCACCTCGGAAGCACTTTGCTATAGTAATCAAAATCCAAATCGAAGCTCTTCCTGCAACAATAGTAAAAATATAAATGCAGAGACAAAACATTAGATTTACATTATTTCATTTTATTATTTCAAATACTAGAGCCATGAATGGTTGATACAAGTGTAACATGCATGATTTTTGTTAAGCAAATCTTGTGTATGGAAAAAGCTCTCGCGAGAGAGTTAGCCCACCGAAATGTAGTTATTTGACTTGAAAAATATCACATCTTGTGGAACATATATGATTTTAAAAGAAACATATTGATCTACTAGAGTATACAAACAAAACCACCTCTTTGACCCAGATTCAGGAGGAGCAGCAAAAGTAGCAACAAGGTCTTCTTCAGAAGGTGAGATACTTCCATGATTGACTCCATTTTTGTGACTTTTTCCTCCTAACTGAATTTCTTTAGTGACTTGCCAGTCTTCATCAACTTTTGCACCTACGTCCTCACAATAATCCATCGGCATTTTACCTTTATTAGTATCATGAATTTCCAAGTTAACCTGCTTCACATCATTGTGTTGTTTATGACTATATTTTCTAGCATTTCCTTCAAGAGGAGCCAGTGATGTTTGAACTAGATCCTCACCCATTGGCATGTTTCTATCAATAGCATAAACCTAATGAATTAAAAGTAAAATAATTAACATATGCTCTTTCTTAGTGAGAAATAACAAGTTATATCAGAAGCTTTCACACATTAATAGAATGATATCTTAGAAAAATATACATATGCAGATCACAAGATTGGGATAATTAATACAAGTTTAGTAGAAGCTTGATTGGGCATTTGTTTAAATTTGTATCAACATCATTTTAAGTTGTAAGCATTGATATTATTCAAAGAAACTACTGCATATCCAACAAAGAAATTAATTGAGTAGGGACTTTTGAATCCTCTCCCACCTCTACAGTTAATAAAATAAATTAATTGTGTAACTATTTTGACAAAAAATAATCTTTAAGCAATCCTAGCCTTTGAAAATGAAAAACAACAACCAAGATTTTGCAGGATAGAACTTGGTTGGAGAATGTCTATTTTGATTAATTAGTGGTCTTTTGTTAATTCTTCGAAGTGAATATAGATCAATTACTTCTAATTAGGTAGCAAAGCTGAGCTCTGTCAGGAAATAATACCTTCACAACTCAATTCCACTCCACACAAAGAGATATAAAAATAAGAGAAACAGATACAATGAGTGGTGATACGTACAAAAAAAAAGCGAGAGAGGAAAAAAGTGAGTAAAAATGAGATAGAAGAAAGTACATGTAAATATTTCAATACTTGATTTTATATGTACTATATAACATAAAAGCTTTGATACATTCACACACACTTAGCTTGTATATTTGTGTTTGTGGTACTTGTTATGTTGAATTGCAATGGGCTCTGCTAGGGTTTTATACCCTAGGAGGGCCGAGTCTTTAGACAGAGGGTGGTGGGGTGGTCGTTTCAAGCCTTCCAGGTCACGGTGGCTTGAGGATGAACGGTGACCTCAGTGGCGCGTTCTGGCAGGGAGTGAAGGTATGACTTTGTTCATGATAGGAAGAGTTTACTTAGCATGTTGTTGCAGCTTTGGCTTTGGTTTTGGTTTTGGTGGGATTGGATCATAATGCATATGGGTATTCCTTCCAATCAGTGGAAACGTCCATGTGATGAACCTTATATGTTGGGGTCAAACCAGCACAAAACAAAAATCAATGTTTCTCTTCGCACCCAAAAACGATGTTCCCCATCTCGCCGCACCCTTCCCACCTCGTCGTCTCACTCACACTGCGCCCAACTCAAATATGCAATTCATTCTGGGAGATATATATAATGCAATTCGTTCTGGACAATTCTCATAATTTTCCCTTCATTTCACCAAATTGCATACATTAATTGTTCTGGGAATATCCAACAGTTAGAAATTAGGTTTTGAGGGAAGTCCCTTTTACAATAGAAAAATACCATATTTATAGATGAGGGGAGAAAATCTAGTTATGTCTCTCTAATGAGTTTTTGGGCTTCATAATCATCAGCCCAAAAGCCCTTACAACACGTCTAAAAAGGGAGTCGTCAGGCAACTCGTCTAACGGGACCCTCAGCTCGCCATAGCCATAGCTATTTTGAGAGGGGTCACCTCACCAGCAGGGGCTCGCCCAGTCTATTAATAACTATCAAATTTATATAATTTTTTTTGAAAAAGTTCACACGCTTTATTTAAAAGTATTTGTTAAAATATGTAAAACTAATTAATGAACCATAATTCCATTTCACAATCAATGCTAATTTATTGCTAATTAATATGATGTATTTTTTTTTGTAAAAGTTATTATGTTGTTTAAAAAAAGGAATGCACACTCCGTGTATTTTTTGGGCTTTTGGCCCATGTGACTCATGAAACCCTATTTTTGCGAATAAGAAAGGGACAAGCATGGCGGAGCGCAGCGGTCGTGACATACCACCAACGAATACAACGCGTTTTAATAAAACGACCAAGTTAATCGGTTCTCACTGGTTTAAATCTGGTTCGCTGGTCTAATATTGAGTGACTTCTATACTGATCCCTAATACAAGACCAGAAGAACCATATGTTTGGTTTCTGGTTGGATTGATTAGACCACCTGGTCATTGTTTGATAACATTGGTTACCTCTCTTGATGTGAGTGGAATCAGGTTTAATTTTCTCTTTCGCACCCAATTTACCCACACGTAGAAAAAATATTGAAATTGAAGAGAGATAATGAAACATGTGATAGATGATGTCATGTAACAGGAAAAAAGGGAAAAAACGAAAAAAGAAAAAAGAAAAAAGAAATAGAAGATAAAGTAAATGAAGATATATTAAAACCAATAACATAAAGAGTGAATTTGAATCGTGAAGAGAAAACAATACCTGAGAATTAAAAGACACTTCATCTATGGGAGAATCATGAGGCTCTTTGTTTAAATCAAAATTTATTCTCTCTCTTTCATCCTCAGAATCAGCAATCAAGATGTAGTTGTTATTGTTTTCCATGGCGTTAAAGAGATAGGTGCTCGGGTGAGGTGAAACAAATGAAGCTTTAGCTCTAGATTTGACTTTTAATGATAGAGGAAATGACTATGAACCTCACCTCAGCCCTCCCTCATTTAAAAGGAAAAACAGCACTAATGTCAACTGTAGTACCGTTACCAAAAGGGTGGAAAAATAGGAAAATAAGTAATACTTGTGATAATCAACATTAAATTATTATTATTATTATTATTATTATTATTATTATTATTATTATTATTATTATTATTATCATTATTATTATCATCATTATTATCATCATTATTATCATCATTATGATCATCATTATGATTATTGTTATTATTATTATTATTGTTATTATTATTGTTATTATTATTATTATTATTATTATTATTATTATTATTATTATTATTATTATTATTATTATTATTATTATTATTATTATTATTATTATTAGAGTTAATGGTATGGTAGGTCCCTGTGTTTGTACCCAAGTTTGCGATAAGTCCCTCGTCGGGAAAAAATTTGATATAAGTCTCTTAATTTGCACCAAGTTTGGATTTAGTCCTCACCGGAGACCGGAGCTCCGGAAAGTGCTTACGTGGACTGCTGATTGTATTAATAGCGCCGACGTGGATTTTTTTAATTATTTTTGAAATTCCAAATAATTAAATTCATTTTAAATTTAAAACCCCTAAACTATTCGCCGACGTGGATTTTTTTAATTATTTTTGAAATTCCAAATAATTAAATTCATTTTAAATTTAAAACCCCTAAACTATTCTAAATCTTAAATTAACCCCTAAACCCCCAATCCCTAATTCAATTCAATTCTGAAACACTAAAAAAACCCTTCTTCTTCTTCTTCTTCTCCTTCTTCTTCTTCTTCTTCTTCTTCTTCTATTCCTGTAATTTCTGGGTTTCTGTTTTTCTTCCTCTTCTTTTATTCCTCTAATTTCTGGGTTTTTGTTTTTCTTCCTCTTCTTCTATTCCTCTAATTTCTGGGTTCTTCTTCTTCTTCTTCTTCTAATTTCTGACTTAACCCACACACATAATAATAATGTCAATAAAAACACACATATTACATATAATACATTAACACTAAATAGAAAAAATTAGAAATCAAAAACACTGCTGCAAAAAAGGATAGAAACAGATGTGAGATGAGAGCAAAAAAGAGAAAGGGGATCGAGGGAGAGAAAGAAAACCGCGAGAGAGAGCGTGAGAGGAAGCGACGACGAGGAGCTTGATGACAGAGGAACGGCGGCGGCTAGAGAGTGGTGTGCGAGGCGGCTCGACGGTGGTGCGGCCGGAGGAAGACGAGGTCGTGGTGGCGCTAGAGATCTGGAACGATGGCGACGACAACGAGGAGCAGAAATTAGAGGAATAGAAGAAGAGGAAGAGGAAGAAGAAGAAAAACCCAGAAATTAGAGGAATAGAAGAAAAGGAAGAAAAACAAAAACCCAGAAATTAGAGGAATAGAAGAAGAGGAAGAAAAACAGAAACCCAGAAATTACCGGAATAGAAGAAGAAGAAGAAGAAGAAGAAGAAGAAGAAGAAGAAGAAGAAGAAGAAGAAGAAGAAGAAGAAGAAGGGTTTTTTAGTGTTTCAGAATTGAATTGAATTAGGGATTGGGGGTTTAGGGGTTAATTTAAGATTTAGAATAGTTTAGGGATTTTAAATTTAAAATGAATTTAATTATTTGGAATTTTAAAAATAATTAAAAAAATCCACGTCAGCGCTATTAATACAGTCAGCAGTCCACGTAAGCACTTGCCGGAGCTCCGGTCTCCGGCGAGGACTAAATCCAAACTTGGTGCAAACTAAGGGACTTATATCAAAAAAAATTCCGACGAGGGACCTATCACAAACTTGGGTACAAACACAGGGACCTACCATACCATTAACCGAGTTTTTTTTTGAATATTAGAAAAAAAATAAAAAATTAGCATTTTGGGGTTGGTTTGACAGTATTTGTTAATATGGGGTTCTTTTTATAATTAGCCTGAACTGAGGAGTCTTATAAAGGGCCTCAGATGAGGAGTTTTATAAAACTCCTTATCTGAGGCGTTTTTGCTACAGGACAAAATTGAGGGAATCTGAATCTGCACTGTGATGGGATGTGTGACAGGACTGATGTGCAGAAGACTCCTCAGATGAGGAGTCTTATAAAACTCCTCAAATGAGGCGTGTTTCAGCTTTTTAGAAAACGCCTCATTTGAGGAGTTTTATAAGACTCCTCATTTGAGGAGTCTTCTGCACGAGCTTCCATGCACCAGCTCTGGTTGCCTATATATTACCCAACATCTACTCTTTCAACTCAGGAGCAGTGTGTGAGGGACACCGGTCTACTCTTTCAACATCTACTCTTTCACCAGCTCTGCGTGATGATGATTGCCTTCTCGCTGAGGATTCGTCAGATGACGAACATCCGAGGGCATCGGTCTCCCTTTCATCCCCACACGCTAATTATAAAAAGAACCCCATATTAACAAATATTGTCAAACCAACCCCAAAATGCTAATTTTTTATTTTTTTTCTAATATTCAAAAAAAAAAAACTCCCATTAACCCTTATTTATTTAACAATAATAATAATAATCCCCATAATTAGATAATCAACGCATAACAAAATATATACTTAAATTGCACCACAAGTGCTAAGACAGAGTAAACAGCGGAAAAACATAAAACTCTTCAAGATCTTCAAGTCATTCTGGCATCATCTCCTTTAGCCGCTCACAATCTATGCTTCTTCAAATCCTCGTGCTGTACACCTCTGACGTTAAGTGCCCAAACAACAAACAACAAACAACAAACAACAAACAGAAAGGGTTAACTCAAAATACAACAATAATACACACGCCAATTGTGATAAAACATGCAACAATAAAATACAGTAATTACAAATCCAATTACCAAACCTCATATACAGATCACCACAACCTCATACTTGTTAGTCCCTCATCAAACACCATCAGTCTCATGGCAGTTTCACTTGAGATTTAACCCATCCAAATCACCTACACATCTCGGGCCGATTCTATAGGGATTAAACTCATCTCTGCACAACTCACTTGAGATTTAACCCATCCAAACCACCCACAGATCTCGGGCCGATTCCATATGGATTAAACTCACCTCATCACCTCCAATTGTAGTCAACTCCTCAAGGATCCATCACCATCAAGCATCTCAAAATCTCATAATAGTTTTCGACAAAACCTCAACAATAAATAATTCACACAAACCCATTACCACATCATCACAAACCAGTCCAAAATCAATTCCAACAACAACCGCAATCAAAATTTATTAAACAGAAACACAATACATCACAATCAACAAGGCAAATCATACGACGAGTTGCCCTTACCTTCTATTCCTTTGCATGAACTTGTCCTCCTACCTAACAAGATAAAACACATTTACATAGCAATCAACAACCATTGGAAAGAAGGAAAACTAACTCAAAAGGATTTAAAACCATTTAAAACAAAATAGGAAAATTTGTTGTCAGGGGCTCAGGGCTATGGCGCTGGGATGCCAGGGCCCTGGCGTTGGCTACCTGTCTGGCGAGCAACATTTTAGCAGAACCCCAGCGCCATGGCGCTGGGAGTCCAGCACCCGTGCGCTGGCTCTCGATCAGAGAGCCCAAAAACAGTTTTTTTCACCCCCAAAATCAATTCCAAACTCTACATTTCAAAACCAAGGCTTTTTCCATGATTAAACCACTTTATATACTGATCAAAGGCCATTTTCTTTCAAGAAACCAAAAGGATTTTACAAAACACAAAATGCATGAACAATGAAGTATCAAGAGTTTCTACATATGAATACTGAAGAGAACCAAACTCAATTTCGATCCCGACTCCAACTGCGTAGCTTGTGCTTGTCCACCACACCACGATGTTCGTCCGCGTTTCAAGGAAACCATTTAAAATTAAGCAAAAGAAAAGAAAAAGAAAAACGTGAACGCTTGGAGTGGACATAGTGGTTATTGTCGCATGCATATGAAGCAAGGTGATCAGGTGCTGCAGGGTGCCATACCTTCCCCTATTGTAGGGTCTAGGTCCTAACCATGGACTTCGAAGGCTACTGACAAAGCACATTATAAATAGTAAATGATTGGATGATTTATTTTGAAGATAGACGGCATTGAATTTCGTGAACACAACCACCGAGGCTTCTGTCGGCACAGAGAGTTTGAAAGTGGGCCCCCCATGTCATATAGCTGGCAATTACACACGCATTCTTGTCATTGTTTTGTAATGGACGGTCAGGATTGGATTGATTGATCAGAAGTTGACATTTGATTTCACACACACTCTCACACTTCATTAGGCATTATTATCCCTTGCAAGTTGCATATGTCAATTCTTTGCACCATCGGATCACACAATATGCAAATGTTTTGTTTGTTTATAAGAGAAATAGAGAAAGTAAGAAGAGAAAAGATATGAAAAATAGTAAGAAATGTTTAATTATAGGGCGAGAAGGGAAAAAGTGGAAAGAAAGAGAGAAAAGAAAATGAGATGATTTTATAAATTGTTTATTATTACTTGGTTTTGGTTTTGGCGAGGACCAAAACCAAACTGGCTGCAATCGTGGGGATAAAGATCAAACTTTTTTTTAGGAGGGATTAAACTCGAATTCTTTTACAAACACAAGGACTAATTTTAATGATTAACCCATATTTTTAAATAAGTGTGATAATGATGAACGGATAAAATAGAAAAGTCAAGTAAGAATTAGGTCTCACTGATAAATTTCTTCTCTAATGTGGGAGACTGAAAATAAGCTGATGGGCCCACCATTGAAACTCTCTTCAATGTGGTCTCTTCAACCAAAAAAGGAGAGATTAACATCTCTTGCATATCTACATCTCACCGTTTTTTCCCATTACAAAGTTTCTCCTACACTTATGCACGTACACACACAGACACAAGAGATGTAAATGATTTTTATATGATTTTTGTTTCATGCGCCTTCAAAGTTCCTACGAACTCATCCATTCTTAAAGTGGAAAGATCATTTGCTTCTTCAATGGCTATCACCTTAGGTGTCCATTTTTCAGGCAAGCTTCTTAGAACTTTCCTAAATTGATCAGTTGTAGAAACATGCCTATCAAGTCCTTTAAGACTATTGACAATAGTTTGGAATCTTCCAAACATATGATCAATTATCTAAAGGGGTTACATCTTGAAAATCAAAAATTAATGAGTGGCAACACTAGCTCTGGCTTCTTTCACAGTATTAGTTCCCTCATGAGAATTTTCTAGAGTATCTCACATCTTCTTTGTAGTCTGGCAGCTATAAACTTGTCATACTCAGATTGACTAAGAGGTTGAGACAAGTTGAGATTTTTCAAACACCCTATGTTTGCCACGTAAGGAGAAGTAACACAACGTAGGAAGGTACTTGGTGAGAGCATTCGCAACTTGGTCTCTAGTAGAAAAATGAGCCACGATGAGTTTATTAATGAGCCCTCGTTCCCTTACAAAGAAAAGATCACTCTCAATATGTTTGGCGCGATTGTGAAGAACTGGATTGTGAGAAAGAAGAATTGTACTAAGGTTATCACAAAACACAGTAGGGGTAGTAAATTGAATACCTAGCTCACTCAGTAAGGTTTTCAACCAAATAATTTCTGTTGTGATCTAAGAAAGGCTACGATATTCAGCCCCAGTGGTGGAGCGAGCAGCAAGAGGTAACTTCTTTAAGTACCAAGAGACCAAATTAAGACCCAAGAAGACACATGTACCATAAGTGGAACGTCGATCATCAGGATCAAACACCCAATCTACATCACAGATAGTAGTGAGGTTCAAGGGATGAGTTATACTTTGCTACAACAAAAGACCATGAGGGTGAGTACCACAAGATAACGAAGAATACACTTGACAACCTTACGCTGAGAAGATATCTGGGCATAAACTGACAAACTTTGTTAATAGAAAATATTTATTGGGTCGTGTGAAGGTCACCTGTTGTTAGCACAAACACCCGGACCGCACAGAGTAACTTCAGGAGAAATAAAGTAGAAATAACACAGAAATCTTTGTTCACACAGTTCGGCCAATGATGCCTACCTCTGCGGCTATAAAGTAGCTATAGCTCCTTTCTCATTCACTGAGTTTCTAATTAGGGTTATGATGAGCCATGGCTTGTTGCGCAGAGGAGAGTTCGGCATGGGTAAGAAAAAAAGTCACATAACATTTTGGTTTGGTAATTCCATACTTGGATCTAGTGTTCATAGGGTGAATGGATTGAATGAGAGGCATGGTTGGTCTTGCTAGCTCATACTCTGGAGCCTTGCCATGTAACTGTGTAAGGAATCTCATAATTAAGAGTATCTATGAGATAAATTGTGGTTAAGAAAGCATGATCCCAAAATTTAAGCAGCATAACTGCTTGAGAAAGTAATGTAAGTACCAACTCAGCAATGTGACTGTGTTTGCACTCAACCGAGCCATTCTGGTGAGAGGTTTGTGTAAACGTGAGTTACAAGAAATACCAATATCGGTAAGAGGTTAGTAAATGGGCGGAATTCTACACCAAAATATGATCGAACATATTTAATTTTCAAGAAAACTTGAGTTCAATTGAAAAAGAAATCTTCAATTGTTTTGTCTGAAAAAGAAATATTACATGAGTGTCATACTTTTTTGAACAATTATTGAATAAGTGTGTCCTAGTCGTCTATGCCAAAAATTATAGGAAGACACATAAGTCTCACCATTATTAGGGTGGGAAATAATATTAAATAAGTCTTCAAACTTATAAATACCATCTGTTCCCAGTGTACCTCGAATTATAACAAAATTTTGTCCGCTGAGATTTAACCAAATAGTGGATTGGATCAAATTCAAAAATTACAGATTTCTCCTTGGCAAATTGTCTAACACTCAATAGATTTCTAGTAATATTAGGAACTAGATAATTATTCCATGTGAAGAAGGTAAGGGGGAAAATTTCCAGAGTTGTATGCAAAGAAAGCCTATGTCACTTGTTGAATTTTTGGCACTAATGGTGGATAACGAATCATTGCAGGCCACATAGTTGCTTGTATAGGCTGAGAAGGGAAACATGTATATCTAGAAGGGAATATTGAAAAAAACATTGTAACATATGGTTGCATCTGTTTTATTTCAAATGGTGAAATAAATGTGACTCCGATAGTTTATCATATCACTCATTATATCATTTTTTTCTTATTTTTTTCTCATTTTTTTCTTCATATATCCTTTAGGTAGAGGTGAATTTTAATGTGAAGATAACTTTTTTCAAGATACAACATCAACCATAAAGCATTGGTTGTCCAATGAGAAGCCTCAAATTCAAAATTGCTGCTGACGGTCTAGTGTCACTCTATGAGATAGTGGATGATCAAGATCCAATGTGGACCATATTCCACGATGGCCTTTGTCCCATGATGGTGTTTGGGCCCAACTCCATAAAAAAGAAACCCTTATTACTAACTAAAACGTGAAAAGTATGACAAAAATTTAATTTTGTATACTTGATTACTTTCATAAGATATTCTTAAATCTAAACACAACGGAGAAAAGAAGCTTTTAAGAAAATAAACCAATTAAAAACTTTAAAGCTACGAGTGCACATGTTTATTTATATATGGAGCTAGAGAATCAGTTTTGGCTAGCTAAATTTGGTTTCACAGGTTGTAATAATGATGAAATAGTTTTGTCTGGATTTATATTGGGAATTAAAATATAAATTAGGTAAAAATTAAGAGAAATTGCCTATTTATTAAAGATATCCTGAAAATTATAGCACTTTCAAATCTATTTGTAGTGACATGCTACGCAACCTATGCACCAGTTTTCATACCCTCATCTCTCCCTAAGAGCCTCTCTAGTGAGATCTTATTTTGGTGTCTTAAACACTTCTGGTGAATTCATACTGCCACATAGGATTTAAGACACCCATAAGATTCAACTGCACATTTCGCTCCAGTGGTTGGGTTCTTATTTTACTTTTAATTGGACCCACAATACACAATATATTTATATTATTTATTTCCACCTAATTTTAAATTAAATTAAAGTAATAATTCTATACAAACATAATTAATAATTAAAAAAGATATAGTATAATTAAATATCAATTAGATAGGAAATACATAATTAAAGTTTAACATGATATTATTTAATTGAAAATGAAAGGAAATACATATTATTGAAAAATAAATGAAAATACATTTTAAATAAAATACGTAATATTTCATAATAATTAATTTTCATCATTCTGATTCCCAAAACGCTCCCATATATGCTCAACCAAGTCTGCTTGAAGTTGGTTTCTGTTGGTCGATTGTTATTTGTATGAAAGAGAAACAATATTATTTTACTTAAGATTCCACTTTAAAAGAGGAACCAGCCAAGACACTAGAATAAGATCCCAAGCCACGTCACCCCTCTCCAATGGGTGGGATTTTATAAAATTCAGATCTTATTTTAAGATCCCACTTTTAAATCTTGATTGGGGAAGATCAAACCATATATATAATATAACAAGTAAGTGATCATAGTTTTTGTCTATCATCGACCCTAGATTGTACGAGAATATGAACACAAGAATTATTTCTGTTTCAACAAATTGTATTCTCTATTCAACCCAATCTCAGATTACAGTATTTATACAGACTTTACCAACTAACCACATAACAGAACACAACTAGCCACAAAACCAACTAACCACATAACATAACACACCTAGCCACAAAACTCAACTAACAGAATACAATTCTAACAACCTCCGGTGTCGGAAAATATTCCTGTTTCAAAATATACTCGATATTATACTTTAAACTCATGAAATTAGACATAGATGGTTATAAACATATTGCCGTCGTCAAATTCTCATCCAAATAATTATTCGAGCTTTATTTGACGTCGTTTTCCGATCATTTTCGAAACGCGTTCAAAAACCTTCAGCTTTGTCTCCAGAAATAACTAATACGACAAGCAAAACACATAAAATTACTCTTCGTATAATACACTCGAGTAATTTAAAATACATCAAACATGTTAATAATGCTTAATAAGTCGTATTTATTTATTGATTAATTAAAGTTTTGCTTAATTAATCCGGGTCTTACAATACTACCACCCTTAAAATAGTTTCGTCCTCGAAACTATGAGTCGATAAACAACTCAGGGTATTGTTCTATGATCTTATCTCACAACTCCCAAGTAGTGTCTCTCCACTCTTGTAGTCAGAGTAACCCGTAGGATCACATGGTCTCCATCTTAAAAGTCCAAAGTTTCTTGCCTCTGATCGGCGTAACTCTCCTCCTTACTCGGAGAAGTATTTACCTTCACTCGGATTTGCCTCATTTTCTTGTCACACTTAAGTTGTCTCCAAAGTCAGTTTCCTGATCATCCCATCGTAGATGGTCAACATTCCAGACCTTAGCGTCCCACTCGTAGCACAACACCACTTATGATTCCGCATGATACTACCCAATATTAAGTTGGCCACACTTAGTATTCGGTATGGCAGAAATTAGAAGAATAACTGGTATGACTAGAGAATACGCTCTGACTGCACTATCCACAGTCTGATGATATCCGACACTCCTGAGATTCCTCCTGCAAGGAGATGCTCATGCGGATACCCATCAGGTATCTGGGATATCCTAACTCGGAAAACTACCGCCCTTCGGTGAAAACCAAGAGAACTCGGTGGTTGGGTAACCAACTTACCCAAAAAGTATATGTGTGTCTAAAGGCAAACGAAACAGACTACGTAAATGCAGTAGCACACCAAACAAAACACAACATATCTCAAAACAAAACGAGCGCTATGCTCATACCAGTGCACACTAGTCGCCATCTCGACTAGGTGATCTTGGTATAACACTAATACACCAAACACGGGGTAAATAAAACCCTTGGACTTCGAGGTCAATGGTTCCGTCCACCATTTCCTCAATTCGATGGTTCCATCTGCCATCTAGTTCGCTCGATGGTTCCATCTACCATCCGTTTTTCCCGATGGTTCCGTCCACCATTTGACTTATCCGGTGGTTCAATCCGCCATATCATCCAGTTGTTGGCTCCATTCGCCACTCTCGTTTTACCGATGGTTCCATCCACCATCTGTATTTGACCGATGGTTCCATCCACCATCTCTTTTAAACATATGGTTCCATCCAACATCTGTTTTCAACCGATGGTTCCCTCCACCATCGCTTTTCAATTGATGGTTCCATCCACCATCACTAGATCGATCAATGGTTTTGCCCACCATCTTATCAGCTCGATGGTTTCGTCTGCCATACTACCAGTCCGATAATAACATAACACAACAACACACACAAGAACTTGGGAAGACATTAACTCAAACCACAACAAATGGTACGTGATGACCTGGGGTTTTATAGTCTTTTGAGTCTTTTATTTCGTTATTTTTCCTTTGTCTCATGTAGTGTTCTTAGTGATTTTAGTTTTAATTTATGTTGTTTTCTGCATGTAGGTTTTAATTGAGTCTTTTTGTATTTTAGGTCCTTGTTAGTGTTTTTCTTATCTTTATTTGAGTCTTTTTAGTTTAGTCCTTGAGTCTTTCTTTATTTGCAAACCCTGGTCATAAAGCGCTGAACCTTTAAGTATGATTATGAGTTTATGAGGCTCTTAAATGAGTTAATTAGGCAATGATGATGGGTTTTAAGTGAAAGGGTTGTTTCATCTTTTGCTTTGACGGTGTTTAATGAGATTTTGCAGGAATAATGAAATTTAAAGGAGCAATGAAAGCTATTAAGAGGCCTTTTAAGAGGGAGAATCAAAGAGTTGAGCTGAAAAGGGAGTTGAAGGAGTCTGTAGAACCTCCCACACATGTGCGCCCAAAAGCCACGCACATGCGTGGCCATTCTGCCAAAGGAAGGATTTTGCTCAAGCCTTCCACGCATGTGCACCCAAAAGCCACGACATGCCTGGACATTCTGCCAAAATTGGTCTGCTGCTCGAATTTCCCACGCGTGTGCGCCTAGAATGCCACGCACATGCGTGGGACACTGCCAATTTAGCTATAAATAGAGAACTTTGGTTTCTTTTAGGGATATCTTGTATTTTTCTGAATTCTACCTTGGAGATATTGTTCTTAGAGCTTGTGGGAGGCTCTCTAGGCCATTGTTTCAGGTTTAATTTCACCTAACCTTGTTTATGTATTGCCTAGCCATGCTTGGCTAGGTTTTCCTTAGTACTTGGAGATGTTGATTCTTTTCCATAGTTTGTTATGAACTTCTGAGTTTTTATGTGAATATTTTTGCTTCATTCCTATGTATCTTTCATCTGATTTATAATTCAGATTGAGTCGACGCAAGTGTTATGCTTTTTCTTGCACAATTGTTGTTGGTAAGGATTAGGGACTTGAGATTAGATTGATTGAATTTCTCTACCACTTAGGTATAAGGTTAGGATTCAGTAGTGTTGTCCTGATTATATGATCTATATTTCTTCAATTGAATTGAGTTGGTAATAAGGTATTAGGCTTCGCAACTGAGATTGAATGATTTGCTTGATTAAGGTATTAACAAGTAAATGTAAAGGCTACATCATCATAGGAAGGTTACAATGATTCATATAGAACTCTGGTTGCTATTAGCATAATTGGAATTGGTGAAACATAAACCCCAAGTACTTCTTTCTCCATAAGTGTTTACAAAATTCTTGTTTTTCTTTCTAGTTTGTCACAATCGCTTCACTACAAACAATCTTCAATATATTTTTCGCTTTTCTCCTCCAAATTGCAAAACTTAGGCTTGAACCAATAAATAAACTATCCCTATGGATTCGAAAATCTTTTATATTACTTCGAGCAATTCGTACACTTGCGGAATTGTTATCAAGTTTTTGGCGCCGTTGCCGGGTATAGTTTTCGTTTTGTTGGTTTATTCTTCGTTTTTCTGTTTAGAATTTTGGCCACTTTTTGCTGAAATTTTTTTGCTGTGCCGAACTGGTCCAGAGTCGCTTTTGTTCGACCCGGAAATCGACCGCACTTTCCACTGTTTACGTGCACATCAAAGAGGAGCAACTAAAGCCATTGATATGGCTAAAGGCGAGACACCGAAACAAATTGTAGCAAGGCTCCAAAATGAATTCAACGCACGGGTTGATGCAGAAGTTGCAGCCCGAGTTATTAGACAACAGCAGGAGCAAGAGGAGAGGGATGCCAATAGATCCCTGAGAGACATCACTGCACCTCAAGTGGACTACAATTTCGAGGGCAGCATAGTAGTTCCTGTGGATGCACCTCCGGATTTCCAAATCCCTCCACACTTCATTACTTTGGTGAGTCAGAACCAATTTGGAGGAGGTGCCAATAAAGATGTCCACACTCACTTGGAGCGTGTCACGAGACACTACGCTACCCTCAGGTGGAATGTGAACTTGGACACTATCAGGTTGATGTTGTTCCCTTTTTCTCTCAGGGACATGGCAGAAGAATGGCTGAGTTCATAACCTCTCCGGAGTATCACCTCATGGGAAGACTTGGCTGAAAAATTTACAGCAAGGTTCTTTCCTTACAACCGCATAAGGAAACTGAAGTAGGAGATCAATTCCTTCATCCAGCAGGACTCTAAAAATTTGTATGAGGCATGGGAGAGATTCAAAGGCCTCTTGAGAAGATGCCCAGGCCATAACATTTCCACTGCTAACCAAGTGGAGAAGTTCTATGCAGCCCTCAATGACTACACACACACAACTGCCAACGGAGCTTTTGATGCTCTTCCAACTCAGTCGGTCCTTGACATTATCAACAAATTGGCTGCTAGAGCTGCTCATTCAAACCGAGACAGGCAAAACGGGAAGGGAATATATGAGGTAGAAACTCTTGATGTTGTTCTTGCATCTAATAAGAGACTGTCACAGAAGGTGGATACCATGGTGTAGCGCATGGAGAGCTTACAAATGAGGCCACAAGATGCACAATTTCATGAGGAAGTGAAGGCCATGGGGAATTATCAGAATGACCCATATTCCAAGACCTTCAATCAAAATTGGAAGCACCACCCGAACTTTTCATGGAGGGACCAAAATAATTCAACTGATGCTGGGAATTCAAGGCAATATTCAAACCAAAGGCAGTACCAGCAAAACTAGAATCAAGGTTGTCGCAACCGGGGTCGCGGCGGGACGACGCATAAAAGAAATTACTAAACAGATAGAGTCGCCACTAATGTTTATCAAAGGAAAAAAAACCTAAAAAGGACAAATAGCCTACGAAACCTAAAATCTAGGTTCGGGAGTCTATTACGCGTTGGGAAGGTTTAGCACCCCACAGCGCCCGTTTAAAACGGTACCTAAGATTGATTGTGCAATTCCATAGCTTTCTACATCATTAATTTTACCCTTACTTGTTTTGCCCTTTTATTATTACCTTTTTTTTTGTTAATTATTCGAAGAAGAAACAGAATATTTTATTTTTATTTATTTAGCCTGATAGGTGTGAACCTAATCCTACGTACTTCCTTTAAAAGGAAGATCAAGGCTTACGCAGTTTTTGATTTTTTAGTTTTTTTAGTTTTTTATGAAAACGAGCAAAAATGCCGAGGGACACGACATTCTACGCAAACAGCCGACCGCGACACCATTGCATTTATTGATTTTTTACATGCATTGGCGCAAAGACGAAAGGGTAGCGAAATGGTACGAGGAACGACATCCTACGCAAACGGCTGATACCACGCATTGCATTTGCATTTTTTATTTTATGCGCATTGGCGCGAAGAGGAAATGAAAGCGAAATGGTATGAGGTAACGACATCCTACGCAAATAGTCGATACCTCGCATTGAATTTGCATTTACTGATTTTACGCACATTGACGCGAAGAGGAAAGGAAAGCGAAATGGTATGAGGAACGACATCCTACGCGAACAGCCGATACCTCGCATTGCATTTGCATTTTTTAACTTATGCACATTGGCGCGAAGAGGAAAGGAAAGCGAAATGGTACAAGGAACGACATCCTACGCGAACAGCCGATACCTCTCATTGCATTTGCATTTTTTATTTTATGCGCATTGGCGCGAAGAGAAAAGGAAAGCGAAATGGCAAACCGAAATCTTTAATTGGAAATTATTAAGTACCGAATATTTTCTTTCTTTATTTCTTTTTTCTTTTCTCCATGAAGCAAGGTTCAATTTTTACGACAAAGAAACCATTTTTATTATCAAGACTCAAGCTAACATCAAAGTTCACTTTTTTTTATTATCAAAAGCAGCACCAGTTTAAGAATAACACCTAAGAAACAATATTTCCAACTGTGAAACCATGCTCAAAGGAAACACGCAGAAGATGAAAAAATGACATTTGTTACTGTACCACACAACAGTCATAGACTGAAATCGTAGAGCAATAAACAAATACATGATAATGAATCCAGGAAGAGGGTAAAGCACAGAGTCATCAAACAAACAGTAATTTCTCCATGTTGTATCAGCAACAATGACAATCAAATAGAGAATTAAAAAATTTACATCTTTGAATATGATAGTGCATAGCATTAAGCAAAAATCATGACTCAGAAGAGATTAAATAGAGAAACTTCTTTTACAAACACGACTAATTAATGTGACGTCACTATAATTGACCCCCGAAATTTTAGGGGTGTTACATTAACACTACACACACATAACATATTCATCTTGGTCAATGTGTGACCCGCACGTGGGTTTATAAAATAACATGAATATTGTTGTTGATTTTGATTGAGGAATTATATATTGGGAAACAAACAAAATGAGAAACAAACAAGATGAGAAGGAAATATTGGCAAAAGTCTATTCAGCCGCTTGGCAAAAAGGTCTGGAAAATCAATAAGTGCTAGTGTTCAAATGACTACTGTGGTACCGAAAGCAAGACCGATGTCAACAAATGGTATGAAGAGGAAGACTTAGGTTTTCATAAAAATCCTAAGTTTGGATGCTGAAGGCAAGCATTTTTGGCATAGATCTCTTTTGCGTTGCCAAAAGGTTACCAACGCTTACAATGACGTGGTTTTCCAGAACCTGCACATTTTGAAGAGGCACTATATGGTGTGCCAAATCTTGTACAACTAGTCAACTATGGATAGGATTTGAATTTGAGCATGTTTGTAATTATGTAGTTGGCGGTTACACCACATTCTTGGGCATTTTTAGGCTTAGTGTAGTTAGTGCTCAAGTTTTAAGATTTAGGTATAAATAGGAGTTATGAAGACTTAGTAAGGGTTTGACATTTGAACTAATGCACAGTTCCTACTAAATCTAGGAGAGTGTTCCAAAGTCCCACTGTCCCAGCCAGTTTAATTTCATACTGTTGTCTATTTCAACTTTGCAATTTAAATCAAGTGACTTTTCTCAATTCTTTTTTCACTCTTTTATATAAGTAGCTTGATTATTGCTCAAAACACAAGTTTGCATGCGGGATTCCTTTACTTTCATTATGCTTTCGTTTGCTGTCTTGTCCCTACTGTGTTGGTGTTCTTTCTTTCGAAAAAACAGAACGATTTTATTCAAATTAAAAGAGATAATTGATGAAAACAATTATCTCAAAAATGACAAGTCCTTACTGTGTTGGTGTTTTGTAATATGAATATCATGTTCATAGCTCAAGTGATGCAGTTATTTTTCTGCTTTCATTGTGTTTAAAACCCGCGTTTGTGTTTGAAAATGGCTTCTCTTGTTCGTTTTGTTTGCATTTCTGTAGAGCTTTTATTCCCATTTTTGTTTTACTGCATTTGTAGTTTAAGTTCAGTTGTTAACTCCTTCACTTGCACCTGTACCCAGAAAATTTATGAATTTCACCATCTCCTTCATTGAAATAGCTAGTCTGCATCATTTTCCAATTTCTTTCGGCACTCTCGGAACTTAGGCATTTTAAACAGCTTATTGTTCTTCCTTTCGGCATTTTGGCTTTGTGTAATTCTGCTCACTAGACCTATCGTTTTCTTTTCCAACTGTCGACTCACAAGATTAACAGGAAATTCCGACCATTTATTGAAATAAAGACGCCATATTACCGAAGATTCCTCTGACCGAGGTACACTACTCTATCATAGAAGTGAGACTTGATTTAATCACAAAAGAAGTTTCTTTTATACTTTCTTCATAGTATAAATATGACTCCACGTTATTTCCAATAGAAAACAACTTTGCAGCTTAAAGAAATGCATTGCCCAGCTCGTTTTACTTCATGATTTACCTTTACTTTATTTAAAATCAGTTTTGGTATAGACACATCCTATTTTTTCTTCCTCTCATTTTATTTATTTTATCTTTTTATTTTTTATTATTTTTCGATGAGATCATTCATGATCATATCAATCATTTATTTTTTTTATCTTCTTATTTCTTTTTTTAGAAAGGGTAATTGTATTAATTAGAAAGGCTTGAGAACAGGCTCTCTCAAGTGAGCTAAAATAACCATACAAAGCTTTTACTAAACTAGAAATAAAGCCTAATAGACTATAAATAAAAGGTCCCAAAATGAACCTTACACATAAACCATATACAACCAGAGACTGGATAGCACATAGCTCTTATAAGCCCAACAAAGGAAGCAAGCGTTGGCACTAACAGTGTTTTAAACTATCCATATTACAAACCAGTAGTATATACAACAACCATTGAAAAAAGATCTCCATTGCCCCTGCAAATTCGTTACCAACAGCATGTTAAACACTTGATTTAGTTGTCATATATCCTCGACAACAAACAGATCAGCAGTTTCACTCCCAGCAGCAACAAGGAACCCAGCACCAGCAGCAAGAATTAATTGTCAAATATCCACACAGCACCAGCAGCAAAAAGGAACTCACTTGAATTAATTGTCATATCTCCAGCAGCAAAAAGGAACCCAGCAAATTTATTAAGAGCAAGTTTAAGGCAAGATAAAGGCAATGGTAAAAGCAGATCAGCAGAGGCCAAAGGCAGCAGGCAGCAGAAAACACAGGACCAGTGACCAGAACCAAGGCATCAACAGGCATCAGAAACAGCAACACAGGACAGAGAGCCTGATGAATGAAACCGCTGGACAAGACTACCAGGTGGATGAGATACTGAATAACAACAAAGTTAGGGGCAAGAACGCAAACTTGATATCAAGCAGAGTGACCAGACATCATTGACAGAGGCCCTTGGAGAGTGAGAGCAGAGCATTTTCGTAAATAGCAGACAAAGACCAAGCAAGGATGTGAAGCTAAAGATCATGGCCAAACATGGAACTTAAACAGCAACTAATCAGCACAGTTCCCACACCGGGTACTCCCTATCGCATCCCAATTTCGCAAGGTAATCAGCCACACCATTTGCTTCTCTGAAAATATGTATGACCCCTTCACACTCCACCTCGATCATCAAGCGATCAATCGTGTGCAGATCATTCAGAAGCTTCCATGGTCGATGATCCTTGCAAGAAACCCAACCAACCGCAAGCATCGAGTCACTTTCGATCAGGACTCGCTGGATTCTGAATTCTTTACAGAATAATAACGCATTTAATATGGCTTTCAGTTCAGCCTCATAGGCCCAAGATACTCCTGTTGACTTAGAGAAAAAGCCCCTGATGCCCCCATCAGAATCCCTTAACACTCCACCTATACCACTCGCCCCCGGCGACCCTTTTGCAGAACCATCGACGTTCCATTTCAATAGGCCGCTGGAAGGGGGACACCACACGCAGAATCTGGGCAGCTTGCGATTGGTGAGAATGTTGATCTTCTCGTAGTGATGTATGAAATCAAAAGCAGAGAACGAGCAATCGGGCATAGAAGCCTTAATCCACCACATGACTCTCATGATGTGCATATCCCAAACAGCACCATACTCAACCTGCTTTTGTTGGAAAATCAATCCGTTGCGGGCTAGCCAAATTGACCACACTAGGGAATATGGGATAAGTTCCCATAGAATTCTGTCTGAAACCACTCTTAGCTGCGACCACTCTGTCATAAGATGATTGAACGACGGCGGAGAGCACCATACCAGACCTTCCCTCTTGATAACAGAATCCCATAAATTGGAAGCAAGGGAACACTGGACCATTAAATGATTTTCAGTTTCAGTGGTCAGCCCACAGATTTCACACACCCCTCCGTTTTCTAAGGCTATACCTCTCCTTATTAGGTTGGATTTTACGCCAATGCACTGTTCCTTGAGCTGCCATGAAAACAGCACCACTTTTGGAGGGACAATCTTGCGGATACGGCTAGGAATCGAACCCGACGGGTTGACAATGAATATTCTCTCTTCCGCGGCTCTGCATAGGGCCCTAACAGAGAATTGACCAGTCACATCACCCAGCCATATGATGGTATCAGGTGCTGAAGAGGGAACCACTGCGTTGATCAAATCAAGCATCTGATTGAGAACCTCGTTTTCCCAATCAAATAGGCGTCGCCTCAGCTGAATTGACCAGACCCAAGATCCATTTGTGAATAAGCCCACCTCACTGATTGTGGCATGCCTCTCCTCGGAAAGCACAAAGAGTCTAGGAAAACGTAAATGCAATGGGACCAAGTCTACCCACGGGTCCAACCAAAATCTAATATTTTGGCCATGACCGACCTTGCATCTCGTTGCCTCCCGGAAAGCTTTCGCCAACACGGTATCTTCTTTGATCACCTTGAGTATATCTTCCATCATTTTTGAATAGCTTTTGTTGATGACTACATTCAGATGCAGCAGCAGAAGCTTCAATCCCCACCCATACTTGGCACAGACAACCTGCCTCCACAAGGCGTTGTTCTCCACACCAAACCTCCACAGCCATTTTATAAGAAGCGCTTTGTTTTTCCATCCTAAGAAGCCTAGGCCCAAGCCTCCTAGTTCTTTGCTATTGCAAACTTGGCTCCAAGCTATCCAGGAAATATGACGGTTGCCATCCCGTCTACCCCATAGGAAGGACCTCATCAATTTTTCCATTGCACTTACCACCCCTATTGGTGCCAAAAATATTGACATGTAGAAAGTTGGAATAGCGCTGAGGACGGCTTTAAGCATTGCTATCCTACCACTAAGGGACATGAACTTTGAACTCCAACCCTCCAGTTTCAATCTCATCTTCTCAATTACCGGCTGCCAGAACTGCTTCCTTCGGGGGTTATCTCCGAGGGGACAGCCAAGGTAAGAGATAGGTAGGTGCCCCACACTCACATCCATCATATCTGCAGCCTCCCGCACGCACTCTTCCCCAACGTTACAGCCCATCAACAAACATTTGGAGTAATTCAGTTCCAACCCGGAAATAGCAAGGAAAGTCTCTAATGTCACTCCAATATTGTCTAGTTGGGAGGGAGCATTCTCACAGAAAATTAAAGTGTCATCGGCAAACTGAAGATGATTGATCCGGACTCCGTTCCCCAAAGGAAATCCGCAAGGATCTTCAAGAATTAGAAGTTGATTCAGCATGCAAGAGAGCCCGTTAGCACATATGTTAAAGAGGAAGGGGGATAGAGGATCGCCTTGTCTCAATCCTTTTTCGATTGCAAAAAAATTTGTAGGAGAACCGTTAACTAGGATAGCCAACGAAGCTGAGGAGACGCATTCTTCCATCCATTTTATCCAACGTTCCCCAAACCCCATTTCTTCGAGCATATCTACCAAAAAAGACCAATCTACCTTATCGTATGCTTTGGCAAAATCCAGCTTCAGCACTAGGCCCCCCTGAGGATGCCTCTTCATGACGTCCACTACCTCATTTGCGATGAGAATGCAATCGGCAATCTGTCTACCTTTGGTGAACGCAAACTGGTTGTCGGAGATGATGAGAGGCATTACTTTTTGCAGACGGCCCGCCAACACCTTAGAAATCAGTTTGTAGATGCTTCCGATAAGGCTTATAGGGCGGAAATCAGAGATGGAGGAGGTGTTGCCAGACTTTGGAATTAAGGTAATAAAAGCCGCATTAAGTCCCCGCACTAGTTTACCGTGGTTAAAGAAGTCCTTGAAGACCCTACAAACATCATCTTTAACCATCGGCCAGAATTCCTTGAAGAATGCAAGATTGAAACCATCCGGACCCGGTGCTTTACTTCCATCACAAGACTGAAGAGTAGACCAGATTTCAGATTCAGTGAAGGGAGCCTCTAGCAGATTTTGCATTGCCGGTGGCACTTTCTTGATATTTGGGCATTTAATCTTCCCTTTACATCGCCAACCCCTCAAGAAAAAGGATTGAAAGTGGCTAAACACGGCCCTTTTGATTGCTTCTGGGTCTGATAGCGTCACGCCCTCAAAGTTTAAGTTAACCATAGAAGACCTGGCCTCCTTTGTTTTCCACACTTTATGGAAGAATTTAGTATTTCTATCTCCCTCCTTTATCCACCTGATCCGAGCTTTTTGTACCCACATGCTCTCTTCACGCCTGTATTCTGCCCATAATTGGTTAAGTACCTGTAACCTCTCAGTCCTTGTTTCCTCGGAAGCACCATCCCTGACAACTCTGGACATGATATCATGCAGTTTATCTTCTAGTGTCTTGATCTTTTCAGAACCCCACACCCCTCTGTTCTTCTGCCAGACCCTTAATCTGCCTCTCAGATCTTTCAGTTTTTGCTGCAAGACAAAACCTGACCAGCCTTGAACAACTGAAGAGTCCCACCACTGTTGCACGAGTTCTCTGAAGCCATCTTCTAGTAACCAATAATTGTAGAAGGTGAATGGTTTTGGCCCAAAATCATGGGAGCCAAGATGGAGAGAGATGGCCCTATGATCTGAGATACCCCAATCCTCAGCCGCTTGATTTGCCCCATTGAACCAGAGTAGTGCTTCTTCATTGATGAGCCATCTATCAATTTTGCTTTGTAAGCCCCCCTCTCTGGTAGAGCACCAGGTGAACTCCCCCCCTCTTATAGGCATATCGATAAAAGAGAAACATTCTACAAAATGCTTGAAAATAACATTTCCTTCCGTATTCTGACCCCGGCCTTGTCGTTCGCCATCATTTAAGATTGCATTGAAATCGCCACCCACAATCCAGCACCCAGGGAAAGATTCAATCTCGGATCCAATTGCATGAAAAAAATCCCCCCTCATAGATTCATCATTAGGACCATAAACATTACACACAATCAGATTCCTACCATCAGTCACAGATTGGGATAAAAGTAAAAGGAACCTGTGATTTTTCTTGACTTGAACGACATTGAGAGCTTTTGCTTTCCACAAGGTTATGAGGCCACCAGATGCACCCACAGAAGGAACAAATTCGAAGGCCATATCCATCGACCTCGCCCAACATTCAATTAGTTTCTTCCTGTCTTCCGTCAGTTTAGTTTCTTGGAGAAGAATCACCTCCGGTCTGACTTTACGAATAGCCTGTTTGATGGCCATCCTCTTCGTCGATTTTCCCATGCCCCTCACGTTCCATGTTATCCAACTACGTTTTAGCATATCTGGGAGCTAGGACTCAAGCCCGCCTGTGTTTGGCGATTTGCAATTTTATGCCTTCCACAGCTTCTTCCTCCGAGCACTCGAAAACCACACCAATCGCTTTTCCGACAGCAACAGCACGCTTCGCTCGATTCAGAATAGGGTCGGACGGCAGTGACGGAGTGGAGCTAGACTCTGGTGATCGTGGCCCTTGATCAGAACAAGGAGAGCCCGACGAGAGTTGCGTAGGACAGTGACGCGGAGGCCTCTTTGAGTTTCTCCTCAAAGAGGAGGAAACACGATTACCATTGATGCTGGGCGGAAAAACTAGAGGTTGAAACAAAGATGGGGAATTTTGATTCTCAGCACGATTAGATTTTTCAAGGGGACCCCCAAACTGGTTGAGTTCAATTGGGTAGGCCAAATTCCTGTGGGAGGGATCCAGGAGAGTCACTTGGCCCAAATCAATGGTTAATGTAGAACTATTATTTATTTTTTGGGCCCCCTTTAACCCATTTTGGTCAAAACGCTCCAAACACCTATTCACCTTAGATGGGCCCAGCCGGGTAGAGTTAGAGGGTTGAGATAACCCTGCTCTATGATGTACGGCCGCCATAGGTGGAGTGGCACAAAGGGATTTGTCCCATTGACACAGAGCACGATAAGCAATGAGGGGACTTGGTAGCATAGCCTTCGAAAGCCCCATTGTCATAATCTTGATCATGGCTTTTCTCTGACTTTGCACTATGATGGAATCATGTAGAACCTTGATGTTAAAACCCTTTTCCCCTTTCTTCGTCAGTCTGTAATTACCACTAGAAATGGCAAACTTGGATATCACCCCCAAAGCACTGTCACTTTCAGATCTCTGTCCACCCTGCAGCTGGAGTTTAGGGTCAACGGGAATGGGCCCACCAACCTCGTCGAACTCCTCCATGGCACTGCCCTCGCCGGAATCCGCCGTCCCCTGTACCACTGATTCCTCTGAAGATGCCCAGTTAGTGCCCCTGTGATTCTCGACGGAGTCAGTATCTCTCCTTGATGAGTTCGATGTGTACCCAGATTCTTCCTTCTGCAGTGTTGTATCGCCGAAACCAGACATTTTGATGGAGATCGCAACCACCTCTTCATCGATCTTCACCTTCAATCGCTGATCAGGGATGGATGGCACCGGGGAGGAGATGAGCATCCTTGCCCGATCCATTCTAGTTTGATTCCTGGTTTCTTCGTCAACACAAACGAAATCCCCAAAAGGAGCAGCTATTGCAGCAAAGAAACACACGTTCCATGCCACGAGAGGTATCATTGTTATCTCTAACCATATGAGGTGTCTAGTGGGAACTGACATTTTTGATGCTGGGGTAATGATTTCAAACTTTCTGGCCAGATATTGTTCCCCAGTTACCAGGAAATTCATCATTGAGTCATTATCCTCAAACACTAGTGCCACTTCCTTGGCCCCCATGGATTGGATTTTCACATTCACACATCCATTTGCTATTAGGAAATTCCGTAAGGAGTCCATGTTTTGTGGCTCCCTTAATGACGCCACTGCTGTCCTCTCCACCCTCTGGCGATCTTCCTCCTTAGTTTGATAATAGCAGGCCACACCAGAGTCACAATTGTTGCTGTCCTGTTTGGCCGTGTCCTGTTTCCTCCTCCAGACTTGTTGGGGCTTATATCCATTATAAGTTTTTTGATTTTTTGGCCATTGAGTTCCTACCCCTTGATATCTCTGCTTGATGTTGCTGGGGAACTTAGACCAGGATATCCAAAGATTATTGCCTTCCAATGACAATCCCTTCAAATTTTTCAAGGCTCTGATCGCGTCAATGTCATAACAGAATCTTACAAATCCAAACTTGTATTTTCTTTGGGGCCTTCTGATTTTTTGGACATATACCCCCTTCAGTTTACCAAACCTTGAAAATAATGTCTTGATTTGATTATAAGAGATCTGGTCAGCAAGGCCATCAATGAATAAGGTAGTATCCTCACCATTTCCTGCACTGACTCTCCCCTTTCTCTGCTTATTACCTGCGTTGGTCTTCGATGCTCTCGCCAGTTTGTGCCTTGTGAAGATGATCCCCGGAGCCTCGCCACCCCCCATTTTTAACTTATTAGTAGCTTTTGGGGACCAATTCACAATTCTATGAGACACAGAAGCAAACACACATGAAATTTTGATGTGAAAATCCAATCCAAGTTAGAAGCAAACACACATGAAATTTGTAATCTTCTTATTTCTCTAGGTGTGAATGAATTTAGGAAGTAAAGATTTAACTTTTTATTTAAAATATACACTTCCATTCACTAATTTGATGAGGATGAGCTTAGGGACTTTAATGGGACAAAAGAAGAATCACCCCCTCTTTCATTTCTTTAAAAATCATCCATAAAAGATTTGTGCTCTTTTTATCTCTTCCTTCCTCTTCCTTTTTAAATTTTACATTAGTATTCTGTGGTCCAAAACTCCAAAATAATGATAATGGTCGAAGTAATTGTCAGTGCTATTGTAAACCATGAGTTATATTGCAGACAGACCCAGAAATTAAATGAAATCACACAACTAGACATGATCATAGTAAAATGTGATAACCACACAGCAAATCACTATTTAATATCTGAATTTGTCATTAACTAATCTAGAGTTGATATGAACATAAAGTATATATTAATTTTGTAACATATATATAACTTAACTTTGATTTCCCTTGTGATTTGTAGAGTTTTGTGTTTAGATCAGTTTTCCCATAGAGTCAAATCCACAGTGGTTTCTCCATCAACCCAATTGAAGCCTCTCTCCAACGCTGGCGGCGTGATGATCAACCCTTCCGCCATGCTATTGATCAACCCAGGCAAGTTGAACACCTCCTCCTCATCCCAATAGAATCTTCCAGAATCAGAATCATCTCCCTCCAAACACAACTCGTGAGAACCGTGATTAATAGTCCTTTCATCCCCGACGTCCTTGCAAGGAAAGTGCTTCTCCGCCGCTTCCATGGCCGCGAACTGAATAGCTCTAACAGAACACGTCCGCGCGTTGAGGCGCGGCAACGAGGTCGCGGCGTGAGGGAAGTTCAAGGATGCAGCGTCGCCTTTGAAAGCCAACGCCGCAACATCGTAGGCTACGGCCGCCATGTCGGGGTGAGAAAATGTTCCGAGCCACACGCGCGCTTTTCTGTTGTTAGGTTGGCGTAGCTCGCACACCCACTTCCCGTTCCTCTGTCTTACACCTTTGTAGGTTGGGTGTCGCGTTTCATGGAACTTCTTCCTCCCAGCCTTTCGTTTCTGCATTTTCGGCATGCAAGTCATCTTAACTCTTAAGTATCAAATAATTGAACAACGTTCAAGGTTTTAAGAGTTTTTAACACTACACTACACACACACACCATACAAGTCTTTTTGGTCAATGTGTGACACGCACGTGGGTTTTAAAACTAACATGAACATGGTTGTTGTTGATTGAATTATATATTGGAAAACAAACATTTCCTATATATAATATGAAAAATAGTTTGTTCACGTATTAATTCCACCTACAATTTATTAAAATATAAAAAGATAAAAGATAAATAAGTGTATGATAAATTATGTGATAGTAAATTCAGAAAATTAAGAAGAAAATAGTAAAAATAATATAAAGGAAAAAGTAAGTGGGAATGAATCGTTACTCATAATAGGTTTTAATTTATCATGGTGAGAATACAAGTACTCGGAAGTTCTTGTGTGATTTTCATGGTGAGAACTAGTGGGGAACGGTGAGGGGATTTGTGTGGTATGTTTTGGGCTTTGTGGCGGGTTGTTGGGAGAGAATGGGACAGAACTATTAGAGCATTTGGATGGTGTGAAAAGCGTGCTTAAATGCTTTGAACCCCACATTCTTATATTTTATGCTGCGCGTCGTGATGAGAAAAACTAAATAAAAAGATATAGGATGCTGCACGTGTCGGGGTGTGAAAGGTTGAAAGCTCCTTCAACAAGTCACGTGGGGAAAAGAAGAGAAAAAACTAGGTTTTTGCAATTATACACAAACACAAGTTAACAATTTACTTGAGTGGGAGTTTGTTTCAAGGAAATATTGAGAGCAAGAATTAATATTTCCACATTTCTTACAAGGTAACAAATTTTAGATTCTTGTGTATTAATTAATGGGCGTTACTATCTTATCCATTGAAAATGAGAGAGTATGATACCTTTTAGTTTATTTTTAACAGACAAAAAACTAAATTATAAATTTAAACAGTTTTTATGGAGAAAACATAACTAAAAGGTTTGGAACCGTAATTTGCCTTAATTATTCTCAAAAATGAAATAATGGCCAATTTCCTATCATTTTATTTCGGTAAATAGGTTGCAATTATTACATTCCCATATAAATGTTTTGAATATAACCTCTCAGTACTTTTGCCAAATTCTACATATATATTTTCTTTAAATTGAAAAAAATTGAAAACCATTCCTGAGAATAATAAAAATTTACCATATATATAAACTTTACCCCGCGAATAACTTTCCAGCAATCATATTGCTTTGTTAGTTAATGACAAACCAGTGTGTTGGACGCCATGAGTGTGACGCTCGCCCTAAAAGAGGATCCCTTTGAGCTGCCAACTCAGCTGAGTGATCCCTTACTCAATTGGAGGGTCGCCGCCATCGTCCATCGCTTGGCCGGAGCACCCCTCACCAAGGACTCTACCCTTGGTAAAGGTCATACGTCCTCAACTTATTCTTGTTCACTAGGAAATCCTCCTGAGCTTGGATGAAAGGGGTTTCCAACCAAATAGTCTCAACCAACTAAGTGTGTTCGGCTGCGAGCGAGTACGATGAAACTCAAAAAAAAAAAAAACTAATCGTTTAACACTTGGAAAAAACTCTGAGTGTTCAGCACTTGGAAAAAAATCTAAGTGATCAAAATTGGAAAAACATCCTGAGTATCCAAAAAAGTATGGGCCCACCCACTTTAAATATCGCCAAAGGTTGGCTCAACAAAGAGGGTTTGTAGCCAATCAAAGAAATCGGCCTCGAGCAACTCTTATACCTAGACAAAATTTCTAAAGATATTTTTAGTAACACACTAGGGAAACATAATTGCAGCAGCGCCGTCAACCCCCTTTGGGGAGCCTCCAACCCCATTGGGGTTCCTCCTCCTCTTGGGAGACTTTTCCGTTTGTTTAGTAGATGGTTTCCCCCAAGTTGATTGGGCTTCTACCACATCAAGTGGTATTGATACCCAAATAAGTGGATTTTCCCTGTTCTAGTATAGGTTCTCCCTCTTTCTCTTTGGCCTCAGCTCCTCCACTGCCACCACCTTGGTCGTTTCCTCCACACTCACTTCCATCAGGCAACTCAGGCGCGTTCACAAGTACCACCCACTTTTCGCGACAAGCTTTACCTACCCTGTAATCTTCTCTCCACCGGATCCATGTCGTCCATGATGGACGGCACCTGTCACCTCCTACAAGCACCTACTTCAGCTCCTGTCACGTTCCACACCTCCCACTATCAGTTTGCGCTATCAAGATCCACTTCTGTCGCTGTACTCTGATGTTTCCATCACCCGCTTCATCTTATGTTGGCGTTCGTTTTGGATCTACAAGAGCCCTCCTCTTCTCACTATATTTTCAAAGTTGTCGTTATGACCTCATTTGATGTCGCTGAAGCCAAGATAGGCGCTTCTATGAAAGCCACATTATTTGCAACCTCAGCAAAGTCGGATGTGTTGGGTAGATGGGAGCGTTGTGTAAAAAGGTGATAAAAATTATTTGCTCTTAGAAGCCAATTGGCTTATTTGTTAACTTTGGGGTTTTTTCGGGGTATTTTGTATGGCCTTGAGGGTTCTACTTCATGGTTTAGATGGATGTATTAGCCTCTTATCTATAGTAAGCGTGCTTGATCTCATTTTGATTATGTATGTGCATTGTGGTATCACTCTTTGACATTTATTCTCACATATTGTAAGTGTCCTGAGGCAAACCTTTGCGTATTTATTCCAAACATTTTTAACAAAAAAAATAAAAAGACGTATGAGGCTTGGTGAAAATATAACTAAGTTTCATTAAAAAGGGTTTTAAATACCGTGACACTATCAGAGAAATTCTCATTAGTGTCAGCTAGAAGTCAATGCTAATATTCGTGCGTGGACTCTGAACGGTGGCTCTTTGATGCTCCGTTGGTGGTGCTCAACCTAGGCAGGCCATGATGCAATGAGTCTCTGGTTGAGGTGTGACGGATGGGGGACCTAAAAAAGACACTCTGAAACTCAAGTCAGTGTGAGAGCAAAGAGAGAATCCATGAGCTCAGGCGAACTCAAGAGTATGGAAGTAATGAATTGCATTCTAATTAAATGAAGGATAGGACCTGTATTTATGGGCTTGTGTTTGTATTGAGTTTCTCTGCAAGTGTAAGGGAAGTCCTTTTGTGGACCTACCGATCGGGGGATGACTTTGTGCCTACATGCTATGGATGCTCCCCTCAACCCTTTGTCAGTCCGTTCGGACACTTTTCCAAGTGAGCTGGGAGGGTCCATTCCTAGACCAGGTCACGCAGGTCGCCTTGGTGGTGTGTGCTTAAGAGTGAACCCATGTGGACTGGTTGCGACGCAGTCGGGTCGTATGGCTGAAGAGCCGACCGGAACAGAAGCCCCCTAGCTTGGCATGTCAATATCTTGAAGCTTTAGTCGAGATCCCTTATCATGCACTTGATATCCCTTGGCAGTCGCCTGAGGCCCCTGTGATGTGTATTTTCTTATGCATTTCCTATGGATCTTGGTGAACTGTGAATTCTCGCTCAGCCTTATTGCAATCTGAGGGTAGTGTGAATTTCTGGCCGGTAATGACTCATGCAATTGAACTGTTGCTTTTCTTTTGCCTGGTCATGCCTGTTAACTGAAACTGCGTCGCTTTGAAACAGAAGTTTCCAGCTTTTTAGGTCTATAAAGTATCTATGTTCCTCAACGGAGCTCTCATCACACTTTTGGCATTTTAGGTCTTCCTTCAAAGAAAAGACTTAACTGCTTTTTATTCTTAAAATGTAAGATTTCCTCAGCCTTCTGAATGCAGAGCATGAACTAGAAGAATCCATCAATGCTTGGGATGACGGAAAGGGCACCTCCCTTATTCCAGATCCCAGAATCTTAGGAGAAGATGCTTGAGGCAATGCTCATGGCCCAAATTCTAACCTCTCGGAAAAACCTTCTTCTGACGAGGGCCAACTCAAAGATAACCCTCACTACAAGAAAAAATGGAATTATCAATGGCCTTTTACCGTCAGAAGTTGCAGTAATTACCGACGGCCATTCATTCGGTAATGATTATGCGGGTTTTAACAAAAACTGTAGCGACGGTAAAAATCATCGATAATCGGAAGGAAGGGTGGCGGGAAAGTATTTTGGGGCCAAAGCGTTGGCGAGTCACTTACCGACGGTAGTTAAGACAATCGCTAATTGGACTGACACATTCTGACGCTTATTCCAATGGAAACTACCATTGGTAATTTCATCGTCAATTTTGGCATATTTGTTTTTGGTTTTCATTTGAAGCATTAACTTTTGCCGCCCATTTACAGACGGTATAGGTCGTCGGTAATTTCACCGTTCATTTTCACAATTTTAATTTGAAGCGGTACGTATTGCCGCTCATTTACCGACGGTCACTACCGTTGGTAATTTCGTGTTTATTTAGCTTACCGAAGGTCGCTTCCGTTGGTAAGCTATATATAAACTGCAGCCCATCACTCTAAAACGCACATCTTCTATTCTTTACTCTCTTTTCCTTACTTTAGATATAGTTTTCATTATTTTTAGTTTTTTGATTATTTTTTTTTATTATGTAGTATTTTCAATGCTTGTATGATTGCTTCGTGAAGGTTAGTAGTTTTTTTAATAATTTTATGATATTTAATATATGTGTTATTGTTTAACTATGTTAATGTAGTTGTTATTTATTATTTATTTGAATGCTTTAATTTGTGTATTAGTTTATTAGAATTGTATGTTAACGGGAAAAAAAAAAAAAAAAACTCTCTTTATTAAGGATGATTTGTTTAACTGGTTGTGAAAAATTTTAATTTTTAATTCTTTACACTTTTCCGGATAATGTTTCATATCTCATTTGTCTAAGTTTCATATAAATATTTGTATTTTAAAATAATAATGAAATAACTGTATAAATATTATTTAGGTACTTATCAAATCGTGAAAATTATAGGCGTTACAAATTATACTTTGTAATGTTTATTTATTTTTCACCATTTGATAATTACCCAATTGATATATGTTATAATTATTTTGTATTTTTCTAAAATATGTATTTATATGGGACTTGGATTAACTGGGTATATTATATTGTTACGTAGAGTGCAAAGAATTAAAAGCTAATTTATTTTTTGCAACCAATGGAGCACTTCACACTTAGCAAAGAGGTTTTTTTCCCGTCCCATCCGAGGAAATTACTGACGGTTTAAAACCATTGTTAATTAGAGAAGGTTTTAAATCGTCGCTTAATACCGACAACTTTTATTGTATCAGTAATTTACCGAAGAGCTTGTAAAGTCGTCAGTCAAATTTACCGACGAGTGATTTAACGACGAGAACTGAGTTGTCGGATGGTCGTTGGTAATTTATCATTGCTGACGGTTTTTTCTAGTTTATGATAGCTTTCGGTCGTCGGTAACATCGTGTTTTCTTGCAGTACATGTCATCGAATAAAAAAAAACCTGATCTTCAGAAGGAAAGAAAAGATACTGTGGGTACTTCACCTCCCAATACTCCCACACAAGTTTCTAATGATGACAATCACTCGCCACGAGGCACTGGAGATGACTCTCCAAGACCCCACTCTCTAGAAAATGAGGATGTGGATCATAACATTGCTGAGGATTTCGGAGTGGGTAACATTGAAGGTGAAGCCGAAAGGCCCTCCCTTTCGCTCGTTGAATTCGTTCCCCTAATCACTCGCTCTACTTTGGCTAGTTTAAAGAGGGGGCTAGATTCTTTGTCTAACCTGTCTGAACCTCCACCCAAAATGCCCAAGCTTCAACCTTTGACACCGGATGCCGTCAAGAAATGAGAGGAGTCGTTTCATCATTGCGTCTCTTAGATGGGCATGATGAAGGATGTCACCTCCGAAAACCCACGATTCAGGGCCTCCGTAAATACAGACCCCCTTAGGTCCATGGATTCCATGATCCATAGTTCCCTCGCTCATGCTGCAACTGCCTACCTCTTTAAGCATGAGGTTTTCCCCGCTCTCGAGCGTGAGCTCTCTAACAAAGCAAGGGAATTTCAACACCGCTCGGAATTGAACCAAGAGTTAACTATGAAGACCCATCGCCTGGAAGAGGAGAACAAAAAGCTCACCAAAATGGTTGAGGGCTTGCAGGCTCGTGCTTCTACTATTCCTAAAATAAAGAAGAAAGAGGCGCTCTTGGCCAAATAAGTTCGCTTCCTGAAAGATGGGAACGAGTCCCTTACCGGGCGGCTAAAGTCCTCAACCGAGAAGAATGACCAGTTGAAGACCCATCTTGAAAAGGTGATAACCCACATACTCTCTAGGAAGACCATGCTAGATGATGGGTGCAAGGGGCTTTTCAGAATAATGGTGATCATCTCAAAGTCTTGAAACCCGGGCTCAAGACACAAGGATCTAAGTCAACCAAAATTTGAAAGACGGGGTCATTGGAGAGTACAATAATGTTATCTTCATTCCTTTCAGAATCACCTTTGACGATCTCTCCGCCTTAATATTCCCTTTAGAAGACTCCATATTTATACGCATCTTTTTTTTTTCTTTTTGACTGAGTTTATCTTCAATCTGAACTATCCTTGCCTTGTAAATATTTATATTTTAATGCAATTTCTAACTTTTTTCCCATCCTTGATTCATATTCATTATCTTTATTCGCGTTCCAAATTTCTTCAATTGTACTTTCATATCTCGCCATCTTGAAGATATTAATTCGAGCGAATTTTCTTTGTTGAGCGGTTTTTAACTTGCGATGGTACCTCATTAGAAACTTTAATCATTTCACCTGCTTCGTTTTTATTTTTTCATTCTTTTGAACTTATCAATTATACTGAACATATTCATCATATTTTGACAAGTAATGTTGTAAGAAGGTTATATGCTAAAACGCAAAAAATTATTTATCTAGTAAATAATTTGTAAAGCAAAGCATCTTATATACCTTAATGGTTTTCCTTCTTTCTGGATGCCGGATTGCATTCCTTGTAAGGTTGCTTCACTGAGCAGGTTCATTCCAAGATGCTCGGGATTGTATCCCTTAAATGGGTTACTTATACCTGCCGCTTGGTTGGAGTGTATCCGTTAAAAGGGTTAGTTAAGCCCAAACAGCAATCTCCATGGCGGGAGCGACGAGACTGTATCCCTTAAAAGGGTTACTTGTGCTTGTCGTCCTATGGGTTGTATCCCTTATGTTATTGGTTGTTATAAATTAATATTTGGAAAGTATGAGGTATATGTAATGCATAAGGTCATAGCATGTTTTTTTGAAGAAAAAAAATATACTTGCATTTTTTCCTAACTTGAAAGATCACCGGCATATTTAATTTACTGTTGAGTCACTAAGGTAACGCCTTGGAAATCGGAGCGTTACAGGAGAACATTTGGAAATGTTCCCGTGTGCTAGAGACGATGTAGGCTGTTGGTAACCTATAAATAGTCAAGCTCTCGGTAATTCAAAAAAAATTGAACTGCGGTGGCCGAGAACTTGGTAACATTTGGAAATTTTCCCTTGTGCAAGAGATGATGTAGGCAGTTTGTAACCTATAAATAATCATTTTCGAACCTCCTCCTCCTCCTCCTCCTCCTTCTTCACTAACCAAATAAATTACCAACTGAAGGAAAAAGCTGTCGCTAATTACCGCCGACCAATAGAAAAATCTGTCGGTAATTGCCAATGAATTTATAAGCTTGCGAAAAAATTTACTGACGAGCCAAATACCCACGACTTTCTAGCTGTCGGTTACAGATGGCTTTTTTGGCTTACCAGCGACTTTGTCTATTAATAATAGTCATTTTTCCTATAGTGATAGAGATGGTGGTTACCCACTAGGAACCAGCCAATACAAGTAATATTAGTCAAAATAGTCTTCCAAACTAACTAGGAGTGAGAAAGCACATATAACACCCCACGATTTGTGAAGTGGCTTGTGTGAGACCAAGACGTGGGCTAGTAGTTATAGATCAGAACAATTGTTGAAGTTAGCCAATACCTCCCTATGAATAGGGAAGAGGTTATTTGAAAAAGACACAATCAAATCATCAATACTACTTACAAATTTCCCACAGTTTCTCTGTTTATTTTCCTTTATTTACTTTACTTTTCTACTCTGTTCTTTTTATTTATGCCTTTATTTTTAGGTGTTTAAGCATTCATTTATCCATTTTTTGCATTAATTTAAATTATATTCAACTACTTCATCTTCAACCTCTCAACAACAATTATTATGAGTTTTTTGGAGGGTCTTAGGCTATGTTTGGTTTGGTGGTACGGGGTGGGATGAGATGAGAAATTTTTAAGTTTTGTTATTTGAATAGATTAATGAAGGGTGGGATGGGATAGGAAGGAGTGAGATGGATACCATTCAATCTCATTGAATCCCATCATTTTTCTTCCCACCCAATTTGGGGGGTATGAAGTGGGATCATAAAATACCCAAACAATTGAATGAGATTTTCATTCCGCTCCGCTCCATTCTATCCCATTATATCTCATCTCATCTCACCCCACCCTCTACCATCAATTCAAACACACCCTTAGGAACATGCATTGAACGTTATCCCTTCCTCAAATAATCGCTTGTTTAGGAGATCATTACGTTGATGTTTCAGTCAACTCATACAACAACCCTAAATCTTAATCTATTTGAACCAGCACACCTAAATGAGGAAGATAGAGAAATGGAGAAGATAGACAAGTTATAGATATGATACATATGATTCAGATCCATCGGAAAAGGGTGATAGACAGAATAATAACTTGTATATTAGGTGTTGTTACTATTTTGGTGTCCAAAAATGAGATTCTTGTTTGAATTAATTAGGTGTCTATATGCATTGCACTGTGGTTACCTATTAATACGACATGGTTTGATTTTGTGTGTGAGATGAGAACAGTAATGCTTCTTGCTCTCATATTTCAAAGTCTCTTGTACGTGATTACTTCTCCATGTTGGTGATAAGAAATAACAATCTCCTTTTCAATCTTACCAAGTGCACTTTTTTATTCAATCTTTGTATTGTACTTTGTAATAAAACATTATATTGCGTCTCAACATTCTTCATTTAAGATTTGGAGCTTATGAGTTATGACTGTCATTATTAATTTCCTGCAAATTAAATGATTATGATTGATCATACATACTGGGAGGATATGATGAATGACACACTTTACAAAAGCGAAAAAAGAAAAGGAAAATCACAAACCAAGAATTTAAAGTTGATTAATTGACATGAATGGACCTTGGAAAATAAAATAACATGAAAAAGTGAAGGGGATTAGAGTGATTAGTCATTGTCAAATTGTTCCTTTCTTCACAAGGTCTTCGAACTATATTATTCCTATTCTAGTGTCCCAAACTGTAACTCCTACTTTTCAAATGAAATGGCCTAGGCTCTCATATTCCTTCTGCACAAGTGGAAGGAGAATCGGAAACAAAGAGTAACGTACAATCAATTTTGAACCCCTTTACTATATCAGTAAACAATAAAGATTAGAGTACATGATGAGTGTAGATCATTAGAGAAATATGAAGAAAAGAGACATAAGTTATAAATATGAAATATAATATAATAGGAAAAAAAAGATAGAGACAAAAATGATATGTATGGAATGTGTCGTTACTATTGAGTGATTTATGTATCATTAATGATTTGCAAATGCTCTTAAACATATATACTCCCATCCATTTTAAAATAAATGTTCATTTAGAGAAAAATGATATTTCATAATAACTGTCAATATAGAATTCTAAGAGAGCATTAATTAACGTTTTTTATATAATGCTCCTACGAGAATAATAAATGATAAGAGATACAATACACTTTAAAGGTTAAAATAGTAAAATAAATAATACTCCTTCCGTCTCTAATTATAAGATTCCTTAGAGAAATTTTGGTGTCCCTTAATATAAAACCCCCTACTAATTTCAAGGAAAATTTATTATCTTTTTCCATATTTACCCATTGCATTTATTAAGAGAGAGTGAAATAATATTAAAGAGATAATGGGATACAATTAATACAATGAAAAAGAGTCAAGGGTGAATATGGAAGATTGTATAACTTTTTTTAAAACCAATGCATTTATTAGCATCATTACATGTTTTCTTAATAACTTTAATTTTCCACATGAGGTCTTATAATTAGGGACGAAGGGAGTATATTTTAAAAAACTATCAATATAAATTGCATTTTTTAATATGCGTATTTTTTCTTTTTTGGACGCTATTTTAAAATGGAGAATGTATGTACTCAGACTAATTTTTTTTAACACCAATTTCCAACTCCACTTAGATACTTAAGAAATAAAAGAGAAAAAATAGGTGAAATTTGGATGAAAAAGAGGTGGATATCAATTAAAGTTGATGGAGTACTAACTAAGGATGTTAGGATGACATTTAAGAGAGTTTTAGAGTCTTTTTTAGATGAAAAAATCAATAGATCAAAGTTACTCTCTCCGTTCCTTCCTTAATAACTGTCACTATTTTCATCTTATTTTTAATTTTATTTATTTGTCACTTTTACAATTCCAACAAAACATTAATTACGTTTTACCAATTATACCCTTAATTTAATAGTGATAGAAAAATTGAAAAGTTAGAATTAATAAAAGAGATAAAGGGTATATAAGAAAGTTTGAAGATAATTTAACTAAAAATAAGAGCATTAACATCATTTTTTAATTCATGTGCCAAAATCTTAAAGCGACAGTTACTGTTAAGGAACGGTGGGAGTATTGGATTATAATGAAAGTCAATTTTTCTTGAATGTGTTTCCAAACACAAGTTTTGCATAACTTATTAAGTACACATTTCTGGTAATAAGTGTATTCATTTGTTCTTTGAGGTGGGTGGTAAAGACAGACATAAATGAAAGAGAAACTTTGACCTTTTGTTTTTGAAAGTAGAGAAACTTTGATATTGGATCCATTAACATTTAGTTTTAGCCCCCATCTCACTTCATCCTCATTATAAAACCGAAACAAAACTAGCACATGCCGTAAGAATAACGCGAGGGATCAATAACTGTAAGAATTATAGTTTTCTATTGAGAAAAGTGATTTACAGCATATTGGTAACCAGCTCCATACACGAATAATGTACATAACCCACAACCAAATCATCTTTATGGCTCTCTTTTTTCTCTAACTAGCCTATTCAGATAATTAAGGAGCATGTCAGACTATACTCTTTTAATGCATTCATACTAATTAAGTACTTGAGCTGCTTCAAAATTTGCCCACATTAACACACTAGTTCCTCTGAAAACTCATCAACTAGAAAACAAAAGATAGCAAGCTCAAGTTCCTCAGCTAGCTCTCTTTTCTGCTCTGAATTTTTCTTCCACCCATTTTCCTCTCTAGTGAAATCCTCTTCTATCATCATATCAATGGTGTTGGGTTCCACTTCTTTCCACAATTCCAGCCTCTTGAAAACCCTTCTCATCATCATGTCCATATCTTCTGAAGAACCAACTTCTCTCTCTTCTTCCTTAATCAAATCATAAACCAGTCTCTTAAGATCTTCCGGGGCTTGCTGTTTATCTTGAACGCTTGAATGGCAACAAATTTCTTCACATGATGTTTCGCTGTCATCCTCTTCAGTAAAAGTTGCAAATTCCTCTGCTTCATCTAACATTCTTTTCTCAAGTTCTACTGGATCTAACTCTGCAAGTTTCTCAAATCTACTAAGCCTGTCCAGTAACTGCTTCTTAGTTCCTGAAAATTCAATACACAGTTAATACACATCTTTCTTCGATTAACTTTATAAAAATTACCATCAATGGAAGTTAAAAAGGGTTAAAATGCTCAAGCCCTATAATAAAACATTGAATGGAAGCATCACCATCAACACAGATCTCCTGACATGAAAAATTTGTGGGTCATGTTGAAATTTATTACTATATTGCCTTTGTCTAATGGTAAAACAAAGAGTAGGCCAAGTCCACATTCAATGCCAAATGCCTGCTGAGTGATGAGCTACTGTAATCTTTAAATGGAACCCACAAAGATTATATATCATTCAGCAATTATAGCCCCTCTTACGGTTATATTGTGACGGACAAATCAACTTAGAAGAAACGTTTACGATGCAATGTTCATGGAAAACGACCATAAAACAAAGAATGGTAGAAGAAAACAAACAAAATGTGACATACTTTGTACATTGGCATAGCTACACTCCAAATCATAGCCACCATCTTCATCGTCGTTTTCATGGCCATCATAATCATCTTCAAAGGGTGTGTCTAAAACAGATACTGGGCTGCACTGTTCTTTCTCTTCCTCTTCTTCTTCGTTGACTCCATCATCAGCTCCATTACTTTCTTTGTCCTATCAAAATTCACAACAACCTTAATTAGAATATTGCCTTGATTGGGTAGTAGTTGAAATAATTTCTTAATCATTCTTATTAAGCCAATGATTTAGACTCAAAACTCGCTTTCATAATTCGGTTACTCATATAATTGGGTTGTTGTTGTTGAATGTTGACTTCTTTTTTGGTTTTGGTTACTTGCTACACGACCCCACTAAACAAAAATACAAATGAGAAACTGTTTAAAGAATGTCGGGATCAGATCAGATAATAACAAGAGAACAAACAAAACATAATATTTCTCTGAAGAACTTTATTTTACCGAATAACCCCATGAAGTAAAAAGTTAAAAAATATAGATAGATATACAAAAAGACAAAACCGAAACGATTGAACTGAATTGGCTTATATAACCTTGTCCTAGATGGATCTTTCACAAAATTGGAAAAAGTTGTGGGGTATAATTGTCAATCCATAGCAAAAGCAACGTTCCGGCAAAAGTTGCGGTCGCAGAAACCCAGATCCTATTTGCCGACAAAAAACGCTACTGAATTACTGAACAAATTAACACGGTTTAGCTCACGAGTTCAACTCGGTTCTCCAACTCACTGAAAAGCACCGAGTCAAACCGGCGAGTTGACCTCTGTGGCCTAAACCCACCACACCCACACTGAAATTCTCTATTTTATTTGAAACTAAATCTAAAAAGGACGAACCTGTATTCCGCGGCGACTAGGTGACGCCGCCGGCGAGGAAAATTCCGGTGGCCGGTGGCCGGAGGAGGAGGCGGAGGGGCTTTTTTGGAGAACAAAACGGAAAGGGCTCTGGGAGAAGAAGCCACGATGGTCATCGAAGCAATCGCAATCTGCATTTTGTTTCTGGTTTTCCCCAAACGAAACAGAGTCACAAGAGTGGCCACAGCTGCTGGAGGTTTCTTCTTCCATGTCCATCGATTTCTCCGACCAAGCAGCGCTGCTAAGCCTTCCATCGCAAGAACAAGGAAACCCCATCTCCGCGACAACAACATCATCCTTGTTTTTCAATTTGTTTTCCACGATACTCGAAGAAGAAGGTTTTATGCTCTTTGTTCCAACAGAGGAGTCCCACCTCAATAGATCCTTAACAGAAACCTTCACATTATTGCTATTGCTGTTGACACCACCTTCAATTCCACTCTTTCTGTTCCTGCCACGTAGAGTTAGTTTCTTGAAAAACGACCCAAACACCGCGAAGCCGTTGTTCTTGTTTTTGTGGTTTGGTTTGGGGTTCTTTGACTGTTTCTGAATCCTGAGTGCGGCGTCAAGAAGAAGCGACGCCGTTTTGGCAGGGATGTGGAGGAAAATAGCGTCAGAGGGGGACCTGCAGGGGCTTCTCTTAGCGAGTTCGAAGAGCGGGGATTTTCTGCCATCTGGCGTGGTGTTGAAGGAGAGGAAGCACGCGTTTCTGCAGAGGAAGTTTGTTGAGTTTGTTGTTGTTGTTGTTATTGGTGATAATGGTAACGGTTTTTGTTGTTTCTTGAGTTGGAGAATGGTCTTTTGGGAAGACCTTTTCAATTGGGTGCGCTTGTTGGAAATGTAGTTGTTTAGAAGGAATGGCTCTTGGTCTTCCTTTAGAAGCTCGTGCAGCAAGTGCTTGTTCTGAGCCATCATGAGAAGTAAAGGTACCCAACACGAGGGTTATACTTATATATGATGACGATGATGATGAAGAAGAAAAGCTGGGTGTGATTCTAGTGTAGGTTGAAGAGGTTTCAACTTTGTTGCTATAATTTGGGTAGAAATAAGAGAGAGACAGAGGAAGGAATGAGGAGAGTTCTTCGTGATTCAAATCTAGCTAGATGGGTTAAAATACCGAGGCGAGCGAGAAGGTGATGATAAAAAACGAATTATAATAATTAAATAATAATGAATGAAGGTGTGAGTAATATATTGAAGAGAGTTGTTGGTTTATTTTGGGTCGAAAATTGGGTGCTACTTGTAGGTGTGTCTTGTGTCCTGCTCTGAGATAAGAGGGGGAGCATTTTTTGTCGTTTCTCTCAGTCTCTCTACACACACGTCTACAGGGTGAGGATTCCACCACACCATAGAGCAACCTTATACACGTAAGTAAGGCACACATTAGGCTGCTACAGCTGGGTAATTATTAGTGTACATTTATTTTATTTTATTATAATGTTCATTATTTATTTATTAATTATTAACATGGTAACTAAAATGTGACTGACTGTGAAAAAAAAAAAGTTATTAGGATGTATTTGCTGGGAATTACAGGACAGGCAGTGCAGTACATTCGTGACCTGGTAGTGAGACCCGGTGCTGGTTTGGTCGTGCTGCGTCTTTTGCTCTGACCATCAATGTATTTGTTTTGTTTGTTTGGCTATATAAGAAAATTGGGTGAAATAATAGAAAAAGAGTGAGGAAAATATGTGGGAGAGTTTCTCTCATTATAATTATAATGTGGATATTCATGATTCAAACCAGATTGTTTCTTGGAAATGATACTCGTAAGCACCAAAAACAAAAAGAGTGAGAAATATGAGATAATTTTTGAATTATGTATCATGAGAGAAGATGAAATGTGATCATGCAAAACCTGAACAATCACTCAAACGAGTGTAACTTCCAGGACAACGAAACGGTGATAGCAAATGCATGATGGCTCTGAACTTCTCTTATTCAAGGCAACCTCTGCGTCGATCTGGGCTTCCGTCGGTGTGTGAGGACTCTCCGACGCTCAAATTGCTAAGAGAAGTGAGGAGTCAAGAATCAAACTTTGGTGAGAACAAACCTTGTGGTGCTTACCTCTATCTCTTAAATTTGCTAAGGTTTGAAGAGCTCACAAGTTATGTCAAACATCGCTCGCAGAACTCGTTGCGACTGGCCTTTGAATTGTCTCGACGTCAGGATTATGAACGGTGGAGATTTATGGGTTTTGATTCTTGGGTCAAGGGGTTTAAGGTGGATATTTGATATTGTGCTTAGTGTATGATGTGTTCCCGCCTTCGATCCTCTGTGTCTGTTCACAAGCTAGGGAAAATGAACAACAATAATCTCTTACGCGTAATGCTAACCCATCCATGAGGTTGGTGAACAACTTGGAGAACTGTGTTAGTTTGACTTGCTTTGGGCGAGAACAACCTTGGGGGGTCATAGTCGTTGTCTTTTAATTTTGACTTCGACTTGTGGTTTTAGCAAAGTGTTTTCATTTACCAAGTGCGTCCATGTGAGGGTTTACCTCGCGCGACACTTTCAACACACTAGCCTTACAAAATGGTTGGCACGTGGTTGGCTTGGTCGTATCCATTGGTGTGGGTATGGTCAGGTACAAATCCATGGTTTGCGGCGAACGAGAGTCCCCTAACTCTAATCATCACGGTGATTGAGGGCCGAGGGCTAATTTTTGGTCAAATCAAAAGGGGATTGATTTTAAATTAAACTCAACTAAACGTTAATGAGTCTTGAATTTCTTTCACGTTTCACTTATTAAGAGGCTTCATCATACACTAGGGTGAGCAGCCCTAGGTATGGTTACCGACACAAGAATATTTCTCTGAAGCCATTTGACGATTTACTGTGGATTTGTAATAATGGGAGATCGATGAGGACAATGAGAGGACCGGACGGAATGGTCATGGTTATGGTCTGAGTCTAGGAGCGCAAGAGCCCAAACGGAGAGCAAAACGATGAAATTACGTAACATAATACTGTATTACACACCAGATAACCGGATCTTGATCCTATCAATGCGTTGATACTATTCCAATATTAATTAGCTTCTACGTTAAATCGTTGACTTACATTGACTTTGCAGATCCTCAATTTAATCCTGCACTATCTTCCTTGCCTGAATTTACCATGTTAGGTCCCTTTCCATTTTCCACTTCCTTTTCCTGTCTCTTTCAAAAATATTGTCACCGTTGGTCTTGTTTACTTCATATGCAGTGCTATAGTGCTAGTGCTAGAGTTGTTTAATTACAGTTTGTCATGTACCTTATATGGATTTTGCACCGTGAAATTAGAAACAGGTATATATAAAATCGGGATTGTCTGGCATAGGGGGGAGTGATACCTGACCCACTTGATTCAACAGTTTCTGAATTTTTGCTTCTCCCTGTTCCCTTTTTTGTATTTTGTAAACTCGATTGGGTTTTAACTTTTTCAAGTTTCAAAACCCCAGGTAGTATTATTTATTTTCTTTTCTTCGAGAGATAACTGTCGGGTCACTATTACCTCTAGAGCTTGCAGCTTGGCTTTTAGTCCCATGTTTCATTGTTAGGTTTCAAAATCGCTTCTCATTTGATAGATATTGTTTTAACATACTTTTTCAGAACTTTTTTTACTCCAAACATGAAAATTTATTGAATTTACAAACATAATATCAATTGTGATTTTGTACATACTAACACTACTCACCACCAATGAACATAGCGGATAGTGGCGGCTTTTTCACCTCCACAATTTGCAAAATGGTTAAAAAAAAATATTAATGGGTTAAGAATGTTGTTGAAACCGCCATGAAATTAGTGTATTTATTTTGTGAAACTTTAAAATTTCCACTAAATGTTTTTAATTTTTTTCACTCTTCATAACCATCACTAAACGTGTACTTCAATCGGTGCTCTCAAAGCATATATTTCAAATATTGCGACCATCATGAGTTTAACATTTGAGTGTCTAAACAAATTTTACTTGTCCTCACACAAAAAGTAGGGCACTAGCAATATAGCACATTATAGACCTCACGCAATGTGTGCGAAAAAACCTATGTTGGTTAAAAATATTCTTAACAAAAAAACTATTTTATATAATTGTCACTATTTCTTGTCATATATTGTTTTTGTTAGCTTATCTATACATTTTTTGAAGTGATTTTTCAGAAATCGAGCAAGGTGGTTCTCTGAGCAAGCGTGGTGGTATACGGTAAAGAACACAGTGTTATATAGGGATGTCCGTTGGTCGGTTTCGAGCCCAAATCTCGATTTCGGCCGGGTGAAATGAGCACTCGGCCAAGGACCGCCGCCGACCGTTCAATGGCTACGGTTCCGTCGAGTTCGGTTTTGAAGGGTGGCGGTTTGGCCGGGCGGGTTCACCGGATTGTTGATCCATTAACACAATCACAAAAAAAAAGAAACATAAAAGGGAAGAAACAAATCTATACCCAGAAAATAATCATACAAAAAGTCCATACAGATCCATACATGAAGAAATAAACAGATCCATATAATATAAGACTTGAGAGCAAGTAGATGAAACAGAGGGCAGTGGTGCTTTGATGGCGACGATTGAGGGCTTGATGTAGTAGAATATCAAGGGGCTTCCTACTTGACGGTTATAGAGCAACCAAGGGGCTCCACGTTCAGCAAGATCAATGCTGCATCTCGCCAATGTCGCAGTGCTTCTGCATCTCGCCACAATCACGATGTTGCTGCATCTCGCCACGCATCGATTTGATCATCCACATGCATAAAGACTAACAAGGTGAATCTGAGCTTAGTAGAAGGGCATATGAAACCATTAGAAGAGACTTAGTGTGGTGAGGAAGCCATCGAAAGTCAAAGGGGGTGATATTATTATGTGGTTGGTTTTGGTTAGTTGCTTTTGTGCTAAAAGAGCACGTGAAGAGAGTCACATGGTGACCTAGTGTTAGTGGTTCACAGCTGTGCCTCATAAATGCTTCCACCTGCTGTGACATGGGCTATTATGTCAAAGACTTTAGGGCTAGACTGTGCTACCATATATATATATATATATATATATATATATATATATATATATATATATATCATCTTTATTTCAAATTAAAGTTACCTCATAAGCGGTCGGATCGGGCGCTGACGGAATGAATTTTCCTCACCCGAATCCGACCACCTTTAACCATCTGAACCCGTCTTCTTTAACCCGTTCAGCCCGTGACCCGAATCAGCCCACCAGTCTTCGGTTTCGGTTTGGGCCGAAATTTTTGGACAATATTGACTACACATAAACATTTTCTCCTGTTGCCAGAGTTGAAGCTATTCACATACTCCTAGCGTTTGCATGCCAACATTCGATCAAGCTCTATCAAATGGACGTTATAAGTTCATTTCTCAATGGCTTCATTGAAGAAGAAGTCTATGTGAAGCAACCCCTAAGATTTGAAGAGACATCACTGCTAGACCACGTCTTCAAACTAAAGAAAGCTCTCTACAGTCTGAAGCAAGAACCCAGGGCATGGTATGATCGGCTTAGCATTTTTCTCATGAGTAATGGCTTCACACGCGGTAGAGTAGACAACAGTTTATTTAGAAGAAAGTCAGCGAATGATTTCATTTTAGTTCAACTATACGTTGATGATATTATATTTGGTGCTACTAACGAAAAATTGTGCAAGGAATTTTCTAATCTTATGCAAAGTGAGTTTGAAATGAGCATGATGGAAGAACTGAAGTTCTTTCTTGGACTTCAAATCCATCAAGAGAAGGACAAAACATATATCCATCAAACGAAGTACATTAAAGATTTCCTAAAGAAATGCAACAGGGACAATTCCAAGGAGATGAGAACTCCAATGCATCATGGATCCACATTAGACAAGAATGATGAAACCTCACTTGATGATTCTACAAGATATAGAGGTATGATTGGATCACTACTTTACCATATGTCTAGTAGATCAGGTATTATGTTTAGTAGCTGTCTATGTGCAAGGTTTCAAGTAAACCCACAAGAAGCTCACCTCAGTGCTGTAAAAAGAATTTTTAGATATTTACACACACACTATTCCAACCCCGTCTTTCTTGTGTTGCTTTACTATTATCAGAGAAGAGAGGAAAATAAAGAACTATCGTTTATCGTATTTCTCATGTTTAAAAAGGACCCTTTTATTGGAAAAGAGAGGGAGAGCATACAAACATTTACAAAGTTTCCATACAACAAAGTTTTTATATGAACCCTTTTCTCTATAAAATTGTCATCATAAAAAAGGGTGAGATTGTTAAGTTCAAACGATCCGATAACGTTTATCATATTTTGAGTGATAACAATTTTACTTAAGAGATCAATTATGATAGATAAAAATTTCCTAAACTTTGTGTATTATTATTTTCAGGAAATATCTCTATCGTCTGCTCGGCAAAATAGAATGCTGAAATATCTCTATCATCTGTTCGACAACATAGAAAGCTAAAATATCTCTATCGTTTACCACTTCAAGAGAAGTATCGTTTAACACTTAAAGAGAAGTCTCGTCTACACTCAATGTCCAACATCCAGAAGAGACTCGTTTACTCTACCATCTTCTACTTAGACGAAATGGAAAGCATTGTCTAATCAAATGAGAAGCATCGTCTAAGGCTAAGCAGAAGACTATGTTATATTCACGAAAATATCTTATGAGCTGTCTACAGCTGGCGAGATCACTCACCGACGAAAGAGCTCAGATCATGTGACAAATGTCAGAATGTCAACGGACATAATTTCCAGGCGCAAAACAACATTGTCAAATAAATAAAAGTGATATATTCTTTCTCTTTCCTTCAAATGGCAAAAATTTGCTGCAATAAGAAAGTCTATTTTCAAATACTCCATCGTTTAAGGAAATACGTCATAGACAAAGAGACAAATGCATTAAATACAATGCAGGGACCCGTTGATGAACGGTCAAGAGAATTGCGTTTTTCACATAGCCTCTCTGCAACATCTTTAGCAACCCTAATTTGAAGTGAAGATATAAAAAAAGGACTTCAAAATATTATAATAGAAGAATATAATGACAGAACTGAGAATTAAAAACATACAAGCGAACAACAAACACAAGCTCTGATATTCAAATACTCAAGTGTCAAAACCTCAAGAGTGAAAATCTTCTAAGTGTGAGAAAATCTTAAGTGTCAAACACAATCAAGCTATTCACACCATCACAGAGAACCAATCGTCTGATCATTTCTGTTTTACAAAACTCAAGTATATCCTCTACCAAAAATACTTAGAGTTAGTTGTGTCTAAATCATTGTACCTCACTCTTCCAGAAGAGACCTTGTAGAAGAGACCGTTCTTGTAAAAAAATCTAGGAGAAGTCCTGTACAATACTTGGGGGAGAAGTCCTGTACAATACTTGGGAGAAGCCCTGTCGAATACTTGTTGGGAGAAGTCCTATCGAATACTTGTACTATTCGGTTGAATAGTTGAAATTTTGGTTAAGACAAGGACTGAACGTATCCTTATCGTTTAAGGGAGTGAACCAGGATAAAATCCTTTGTGTGCTTTATTGTTCACGCTCTGTTTATTATTCCACTGCTATCGTTTACAAAAAAATTTCTAAAACTAATATCTACTTTTAAAAACTAAATTTTATAAGTACACAATTCAAACCTCCTTCGTTTCTTTATTTATCAGTTTGCATATCATTAGTCGAACCCAAACCCTGTTATCAATTTGCATTGCATAATATACATATCCTGCACTAATTTGGCACAAATATGGCATCACAATCTACTTTTACCACAATTAATTTTACCTACATCAATTACGCCAACGTTTATCCATATGCACACCAATTGGATCGATCATCGAGAGTACAACTACGCCATTTGCACAACTCCACTCCAACTGGATCAACTTTTACACTTTTGCAGTTTTTTTTTCCCATGTGTAATTGTATAATTCCGAATTCTATAATATTTGCTTCATCAATCTTCTTCTGAACGAGATAGTTTGAAGTGCATGTATTAGCTAAAATTAATCATCAATTTCCATATCAGCTAAGTATAATGCAAAGCTTGCATGCACATTCTACTTGCAGTACTGCTACACACACATAACTTAAACGTGTATTTTTTAATAGTTGATTGTCACAATATCAATCATCAAAACACCGAAATCAGAATAAAATGCTAATCAAAATCAAGTTAGGCGTTTGCTTATTCTTGTAGGTTGGTTAGATAAATATCTAAGAGAAATCGCCCACACTGTCATGGGACAATGCGACCATTCTCCATGTAATTTTCAGTATATAATTCGCTGTGATATGATTCTCATCAAAGTAGTAATTTACTAATTGTTATGAATTTTTTTTGCAAAATGTCTGCAATGCCAAACGCAGAACATGAGGATCAAGAGGACAAGCATGACAGCTTACATAGTGTAGTAAATTATGCTAGTAGTATTCAACCACATTTCAAACATTTTTAGTAGTCATTTTAATAGAACAGAATCCTTTTGAGCCTCTACTTCCTTGGTTTTTGTTTTTTTATCAATATTTAACAGCTCTTAATCTACTCGAATACTTCATCCCACCTTTAAATAGAACAACCAAACATCTACATGTTTCATCGTGTTGTTTATGATAAAAGACAATTGTCACAAGGATGCCCATTACGTACCCGCTAACTTTAACTCAACTGCTCCCTCCATTTCTTAATATGTGTTGTATTATTTTGAATATTTTTTATTTTTATTTATCTCTCACTTTTATAGTTTCAAGAGAAGATTAATTATGTGCTATTAATTATATAATTTTCTTAATTAATTCTCAATGGTGAAAAAAAATTTAAAAAATCAAAATTAATAAGAGAAATAAATGACATATTAAGAAGTTAAAAGTAACTTTAACAAATAACAATAATATTACTTCTTAATACATGTGTCAAAATCTTAAAGTGACATACATATAGGAATATAATGAGTAACAAACAAGGTACAAAATTATGTAAAGTTTCATATGTGCAATTTTTAACTGTTGCCGAACAAGACTATAACACGGGAATGAAAAAGGGCAGTTTCAGGATTAATTATTACAATTAAGTTAGTGGGTAGCTAACTATTTTATTAATTAATAACATAAACAGCACATAAAAGGCAGTACCTAAGTTTTACCTTTTATTTTATTTCATGCATGTTAAAACTTTAAAGGGTTGCTAGACATGAATCCTGACATCCGGGAGACATCCGCATTCCGTAGTTTTATTTTGATTTTTTTATGTGAATTTTTCTTCAAATTAAAACTTTGAACTTTTCTATAAATTTTCTCAAACGTTGAATATTAGAAATTTATATAATTTTTATAGGCAAATTGTAGGGAAATTTCCGTGATTCGATTTATAGAAATTATATATTATTTTTCGCAGCAAAAAATTGATGGAAATTTTGCACTCATTCTCTGTTAAATTATGATGGTTTTAACCGCTGCAATCAAATACTACAAGAAAAGAACTCAATAGCGTCAGTCAAAAGTCAAAAGCCGACTCTACCAATGATTTAGTGTCGATATCGAAGCTGTTGTTAAACGACTTTAAGCTAACATATAACGTTGATCACGCAGTCAATGCAAGAAGTTAGCATCGGTTTAGCCGACTCAGTTATGCAGGCCTACTACCGACGGACTAATCCATCCAAATCACCCAGCTGAGTGCTTTATTTATGGTAGGTGGGGGTAGGGGAGATAGTGGTAAAATGCGATGATGAGACGGTTCCTATGTGTGCTGAGGTGGAAAGGGGAGTACCTATGCTTGACTCTTCGTCGTCGGGCAAACACGAGGGGGATTGTTCAAGAAAACACTTTAACGCCCAAATCACGACGTGGGTGATAAGTGAGAGGATACAAGATAGATTGATACGTGGAGAGCTTGACTTGTGTCTTTATATAAGCGAGATTTGTGGTTCGCTAGGTAGCAAAGAACGAGGTTAGTGCGCTGCTCTGTCGGGGTGGGGGTCCCGGGGTACACTGATTGAGGAACGATGTCAGATTTCTTTGACCGTTGTTTCACTATGCGACCCAGAATTAGTTTGCGTGCAAAGCTCGACTTTCTCGAATGTAGTGCTACAGCTTGAGCAAGACATTGTTGACTCTGGATGAGACGTGAAGGAGGGGGAGACCCGAGGCATTGTAGTCTGGTTGTCGCATGTGGCTATGGTGAGAGGATGTTTTTGACTTTTAACCTTTTGGATGAGTACGAGTGAGTGTTAGATCATTGAGCCTCAAAGAGGCGTTAACTGAGTGTCCCTTCGAGGTCGGTAGGAAAGCTCAAGACGATAGGTTGGGGTGCTGAGTGTATGCAGGTAACCGGACTTAATCGTTAAAATAGTAGTCCCCTAATTATGGTATCGACTAAGTCAATTGAATGAAGAATCATAAAACATTTTGGTTGTACCTTGACACTTTGGGGGGTGCCTCCGATGTTTTCGAGGCTCCTAGGGTCAGAACGAATGCCAGATTCCAGTGCACCGAGTGTAGTGTAGCTAGATTCCACTGTCGAAACACCTACAAAATCTGTAAAGAGCTGAAAAACCTCTATTGTTTTCTTCCCCTTCTCTTGTTCTCCTTCTTGGTAATAGTTGGTGGGACCACAAGAGACAATAAAGAAGAAACAGATCTTGCAAACATAAGATTCAGGGGCGACGTGGAGCAGGGGATCACATGACAAAGAAAATAATAGTATGTGCAGAGAAAGTTGCGGGTTGACGTGTTGTCTGCCGACTGATGCGCCTGAAAGAAAAGGAGCAATAACACTACATGACAAAAATAAAGAAGTAACTGGGCCAAAGTACAAAGGGTCCAACAGGGATGAAAGGAATCAAGAGGAAAAGAGGACATGTTCATTTGTAACCATATATAATATCATTGTAACAATGACGAGGGAGAAAAACAGTGAGTGCGCCACCACCCTCCTTTGGGGTCTCCTCCCCATTTGGGGGGTTCCTCTTCCTCTAAGGAGGCTTCTCCTTCTTCAATGGTAGGAATTTTCTTCCCACAATAGGTGGGTTTTCTACCACTATAGATGGTTTTGATACTCAAATAAGTAGGTTTTTCTTCTTTTAGTATGAGTTTCCTTTGTGGCCATCTCCGATGTCTCCGCCTCTAACCATTGTCGCGTCTGCCTCCACCTCCATTGTCTCCTCCCTTGCGCCTCTACTACTGTCGTTGACTCAGCCGCTTCCACCTACGCCACCGCAGCCTCCATCCCCCTCACCAACTTTCTTATGTTGTTTGTCTGGGTTGTTCAGAAGCCACCTTCTCCTTCTGTGTTTTTAGTGTTTTCAGTTTGACCCATTTCAGTGATGCTAAAATCGTGAATTGTCTTCAAAATTTGCAATTCCAAAAGAGTCAATTGTCTTGTTAAAATTAGAGCATTGTTTAAAAAGAAGAAAAAATCTATTTGCACTCAGAAGTCGACTGGTTTGCCCATTGAATTTTTGGGGCTAGGAGCTTCTTTCACATTTTTACTTTGTATTTTAGATAGGCATGCCAATAATGAGCATGTTTGTTCTTAAGCTACTTATCTTAATTTTTACATTACAATATCACTTTTTAAAATTTTAATCTCAAATAATATAAATAATATAAATGGCGCTAGACAATCCTTTGGATTGAGAGTTTAATCCAAACAATATTGATCTTTGAATAAAAAAAAACTTCTTCCTCCACTTTCCCTGTGCTCGGTAACCTTTGTAAAAAAATACAATATGACATTAGTATTAAATATATCAATATTCAATGCATATATATTTCCATGTTAAACGTGACATCATTTATGACAATAAAATAGTATATCCATGCAGAACGTTTAGCTGATAATTTCCGAAATATTGTGTGATTAGTAAATAGACAGTGATATGTGAATGAGAAAGAAAAGAGAAAAGTACAAGCAAAAGAGGGACATATTTGTGGTGTGCAAACTTGAGAGGTCACCATCTTAGGCGAATTCATCACCACGTATTTGATTTCAGAATTGGAATTAATCCCATTAAAAAAATTAATTAGTAACAAGAAAGAAATTGTATATATCAATTAGGTCAGCTAATATGATTAAATTCAAAATTACACAACTAATTAATAATTGAGCTCTTTTCTAAATATATAGTATAGAATTTAATTTTTGAGCAGTACCTATGAATTTTTTTTTATATGTATGGTGAATGATTGTTTAGGAGAGGTATATCTGCTAATGTGATCTCATATCTATATGTGCGAACGAACAGTGATACTACTTTAGAATGAAAAGAAAAATAAATTCAATAGTGTCCTAATAATAAGGATCGAACTTCGTACCAACACCGTTGCGTGGAACTGTGCTAATCCGTTAGTAAATATGTTATTTTTGTATGCATTTTCCAATTTTGGAATGGTATTTTTCATGTCTAATTAACTTTTTTAGAGTAAAAGACAATGAAAACGAAAATCAGAAGAAGATGGGTCATAGAGAAGGACAAAGGTTTTCGCTAACGACAAAAGCAGAGAGGACAGTGTGTAATGAATGCACCGTCATTCGGTGTGCCCCACGTAATGCAGCCAATGGTTAGAGTTATTTTCGCACGTGTGGGTTGAGGATGGACCACTTACACGTGTCAGTACCATTCCAATGTTTTGTCCCCAAAGCCTGACGTGGCTCTTCTTCTCAACATTGGATTCCCCTTCTCCGTCCTTAGGTGCAATGCATGCGCTCACTGCCCTCAACAAACTTTTCTGTCGTTGACTCAAAATTTATTAACTATTATTATTATTATATTCCCCTAACATATACAATTTTATAAAATAGGTTGCAAGATTGTTTGTACTTTGTAGTATTATTTTTTTTGCCGGTGGTGAAATTTTGTGGTAGAAGAAAACATAAATGTAAAATAAATAAATTAAATATTCAGTGTTTTTTAAGTATTAAATACTCGCTTTGTTCCTTTAGTGAAATAAGATCGGTTACCTTAACATCTTAGAAGTCTCACATTAGTTAAAGATACGTAAATCAAACATCAACTCTCAAACTAGTTTTTGTGGTTGAGTTAGACCTCTCAATTTCTAATATGATATCAGAGCTTATCCGATTTCACACTCTAGATGTCCAGCTCTGGGCGTAAATGAGGTGTGTTAGAAGTCCCAAATTGGCTAGAGATATGACCATTCAAGAGTTTATAAGGGTAGAGCAAACCTCAACTCTCAAGCTAGCTTTTGTTATTGAGTTAGGCCTCCAAATTTCTAATAGTTTGAACCTAGTCACATTCTTGGGAGACCTGTGTTTTGACTTTTATCACATATCATGTCGAAATTACGAGACCAATTAAGTAAATAAAAAACCCTACTTTTAATTATTGAAAGATAATAGTAAATAAAATAGTTTTTAAAAGATAAAAGTTGATCTCAGAATCTCTAAGATTAATCTCATGATTGTCAGTATTGAGATAGTTAGGAAAAAAAAAGATAAATAGTGATTATTTAAGTGCCTGAAATAAATAAATGGAATATTTTTCATTTCTCTGTGATATTTTCACATATTTCTAAATGGCCGACTCTAAATATCATGGAACTAAAATGACAATTCAATCTCTTATATTATGATGATTCTTTAAGAAAACACCAAATACTTGTGAGGTTCTTAGCCTTCCTTTTAATCAATTACGCACAGTTAGCGTATTTACATTCATCGTTAAGCACTGTAAAAATTGAATTTAACGAAAACACAGCACACACCGTGCAGAAGTAGTAAAAATGAGTCTCATGTTAGAATTTGTCTTATTGAAGGTTTTCCTATGTACCTAAATGAACCACGCGGCGCAAGCATGGGAAATTAATATTATAGAAGTTTTGTAGTTACTATTGTTTTGGCCCTTACCCCTAACATATGTTTTTTAACTTAGGTTGTGGTCAAACATTTCATTCAGCTCAAATAGTACAACGGACGAATGCGACAGCTTGTATAATAAAATATTGAAGTGGTCACTCCCACAGTAGACACGAGAATCTTTCAACGCTTTTTTTAAAAGGCTTCTACGGACATGGAAGACCTTGCATACAAAACGACACGGCTCCAATCTCTCTTCACTCTCAAACTACAGGTTCTCTTTATGTAGCCATGAAGTCGATGTGGATTTTTCCTTTTCTCAAATCAACCTTAAGATATGGAAAACGGGTATGTAGATTCTCCATATTTAAGTGCCAATTCATGTGGGATTTTTTTCTCCCAATTGATACTTTTTTGTGATATTATAAGAGCACTTTTTTATCAAGAAATTAAAGTTCGTATTAATTCGGCACTCGTCACCCTCATGGGTTATGGTATACCTTTAAAACCTTTAATTGGTCGTTTACAGAATTATTTATAAATCGTTCACCAACACAATTCTCACATCAAGATACAACATTTTAAGAGGAAGTGGTCGTCCTTAATAAATAAACCAACAAACATATGTTAGTATATAAGGGAAATTTTGTTTTTTTTATCTTTAACAGATGTTAACATATTTTGAATACGGCGACGGTCTATCATAAATAAACAAATAAATTTATCAGGATTCAATTTTGTAACGCTATAGTAAGGGAATTTAGTTTGCCATATCAACCTCTTATTGGTATTGGTGGCAATTTTTTTATATGAACAATACTTTTACTTGTTATAAAATATAAAATATGATATATGATATTTATAATTAAAATAAATTTCACAATTAATTAATGAATCAGATTTATTTCGATATATGGCAGACAAAATCTATCTTAAATACAAAATTTAAATTTTAAACACAAAAGAAAACTAACATTTTAATAATTCAAAATATTATATATTGTGTGTTGTTTGATATTAAATTGTTTAAAACAAAATTTTAGAAACTACAATAAAGCATATATAAAAATAATATATTACTTTAGAATATTAATATTATATTTGTAATTGATTTAGCTTTCTGTTATATAATTCATTAAAGTGGTAATTGTTGCTATAAATTTTTTTTTTATCAAATTGCTCTAACCATGATGAGCGGGGTGTGATGAAGATCAAAAATTTTCCTAAAAGTAAGACTTTTGAGAATAAAAAAACATTCGATCTAAAAGTTTAAGCAACAACTTGGGGTATTTTCCTATATTTGCATAGATTTACTCACGATAAAAGTAACGTAATTTCATTGAAGTGGTGATTGGTCCTAATTCCTATAACCTTACATTATCCTTGACACAAATATAATTTGTATTTATTGAATATATATGTGGAACGTGGTAGCTAGATAGAAAGAGTAATGATAATATGGGGCCAATAATAATGAGTAAAAGGCATAGGCATGTCGCTTCGGCATGTTCCACCATACTCATCATGTTGCATGACGACCACTACGGCAGCACCGTCGTTTAATTTGGATCGTCTGAGATTGAGAAGCGTAAAAAATAATAAACATTTCATTGGCTTCACATGATGATTAGTGATTACCTCGTCGTTTTTGTGCGCAAATAGATGAATGATTATATATATATATATATATATTATAAATACTATTACTAGGTGTTGTGCTTGTGATAGAATCCTATGTTCAACGAATCATTAATTCAAGTAAATGTCGTGGAGGCTTCTTCCTGGATCCTAATTACTCGACAAGATCCTTCACAAATTCACAATCATCAACTCAACATACTTTATATTCATGTTCATGTTTGTATTAATTAATAGTGAACATTTGTGTGAGTGTACTGTAATTCCTGGTGTGCATGTTAACACGATATTCCAGTTTGAAGCCATGAATTTTCCTTTGACATTTGTTTTACATGACTACTAGTTCCCTATCCTCTCTTTTTTTTATTTAATTTAATTTATTCGGGAAGTTACGATAACTTTTCATAAGATAAATTATTTATTTGCTTTTCTTCATTTTCAGTCCAATTTGACTTCTTCAGTAAAGATAGCAGATAGATAGTAGTCAATGGGAGCTAGTAATTAAGCTCCGGCTAATATGCCTTGACAGGACGTCCTTCTCCTTATGATTCTATCAATTTTAGCAAACAAAAAAAGGTACTAGTAAAGAATGATATATATCCAAATGTTTACACTGTCAATTAATTAGATTTTAAAAATATGAGAAATTTTTATTTAATTTAACTAATTGATGCAGTACATATTTGAACTGATTGCTTGATTGTGTAAAAAAAAATTACACCAGAAGTGCATATAAATTACTGTATTTTCCTAGTTTTTCTTTTGGAAAGATAAATGTATGGTTTTTTATTTCTATCAAGAAAATAGAAGTGTGGTTAATAGCCACATTGTAGCTGTTTTTTGGGTCCATGGATCTGAGATACAATTCAAGGCCCACCAAAGGCCATAGTAGCAATACACTGAATCCAATATATGATAAGATTTTTTGGTACAAAAAAACATATAGCAAGAAAATAAAAAAACATATAACAAGATTTGACCAAAAGATAAATACATAACAAGAAAAATAGTGAACTTGCTTGTGGAAAGCTTGCTTCTGACCAATCTAACTAAACGAAAAAGATAAGTGAATCATGAAACAGTAAAAACATATCCTGACAACGTGCTGGAGGAAGAAGTAGCAGCGATGACAATCACCAACATCTAATTATTTAAATACAACATCTATCTATATATTATAAAAAGAAGGTTTATACCCACCTACCCACTAAAATAACGTATAAATCCTAACTATCTCCACTATGACCTACCCATTAAGACTCTACCCTAAATAATTTATATTTATAAAATTTATTACAAATATTAAATAAGGAATGAATCATAACTAATTAATATCAAATTTTTAACCAAATTTTAATAGGAAATAGTTAACATACAATCTTAAGATTTTTAAAATAAATATCTTTTAAATAATTAATATTTATAAAATTTATTACAAATGTTAACTAAGGAACGAATCATAACTAATTACAATCTTAAGATTTTTTTAAAAAATATCTTTGAAATAATTAATATTTATAAGATTTATTACAAATGTTAAATAAGGAACGAATCATGACTAATTAATACCAAATTTTAATAGAAAATAGTTAACATACAATCTTAAGATTTTTAAAATAAATATCTTAAATAATTAATATTTATAAAATTTATTACAAATGTTAAATAAGGAATGAATCATAATTAATTACAATCTTAAGATTTTTTAAAAATATATCTTTCAAATAATTAATATTTATAAAATTTATTACAAATGTTAAATAAGGAACGAATCATAACTAATTAATACCAAATTTTAATAGGAAATAGTTAACATACAATCTTAAGATTTTTAAAATAAATATCTTTTAAATAATTAATATTTATAAAATTTATTACAAATGTTAAATAAGGAACGAATCATAACTAATTACAATCTTAAGATTTTTTAATATTAATTTTAATTGGATCCTTTTTTAAATATGAAAATATATATATACATATATCTTTTTTCGAAGAAAAAAGAAGAATATATATATAAAAAATGAAAAATAGTATATAAAATACTTGAAATCTTTTTTTAACTAATTTGATATCAGTTTTAAAAAAATTGATACAAATAATTATACACAAATAATTATTTCCATTAAAAGTTGTCTTTGAAATTAATATGAAATCAAATTTAAAAACTAACTTAAATTTGATTTTCAAATTTAAACAATCTAATGCATAAACAATCTAATTAATATTGAATTACCCTCTAACCATGTTATAAATAGTAGATACTTTTATTATGTTATAAGTAGCATTGTTTTAATACTTTATAAATAATAATTGATCATTTTTAATTAATTTAGAAATTCTAAAATATTTTAATTTAAATATAAAACAAATTTTCAATATACCATTAGTTATAAAAATCATTAATGATTGATTATGTTCCAAATAAAATTAGCAAAAATTACATGTATGAGTATGGAGGAATAACATTTGTATGGAACACTCTATCGGCATTCATTAGATCGAGAAGTGATATTATCATTAATGATGCCTCAAGTGGGTTTGCAGCACTGTTGTTGCCCGGAGAGAGAACGACGCACTCCAAGCTAAAGATTCATATACCAATAATCGAGGAATCAACATGACAAAATAACATCTAAACGTAGCACAGGATGTGGCGTGGTAGTTAGCTAACTTTGTCTCTCGACTATGCAGAAGGGGGTTTCGATCCTTGCCCATGAGAGTTAAGAGAAAATTGTCGCCAACCGTTTACTGCTAAGTAACTATTTCTCACAGCTACAGTATTGGTTACTATTGTCGACCTCACAACAACATGTATAAGAAGTTATAGAAAAAAATCATTCCACACACAATAATTTTAGTTTATCCAAAGTTACATGTGCCTCGCACAGGTAAATCCAACTAGTTAAGTTTAAAGTTGAGAGGTTGGATGGTTGGAGCTCTAGGGTTCTTGGTGATGGCTATGCGCCAAGGAGATGAGAGGGAACTCTTTTCGGAAGACCATTGTTTCACTTCCCTTTGGGTTTCATCTTCACATTTCCCTCCCCCTTTATGTTTTATAATTTCTTTTTCTTTTTTGTATTTAGGAATGATGAATTTTCCTCTTTTTCTTTCACAATACACTTTTTCAGTAATATATTTGATTTCCTCTCATGATTTGTTGTTTGCCTCTATGCTCTATGCATCGATTGGCCATTGGATGATTTTAAGGGTTTGCACACAATTGAGAAATTGGTGTAGACTTAGTTTAAGGGGGAAACCGCCCAAGTATCAGTTATCATATGATATGAATATCATAGGTTAGGAAAAGATCTTGGGTATGTCTCATCGATGATGAATGAGTTTATTAATAACTTTTGAGATTGCTAGAACTTTGAGACTAGGGTTTCAATTGGTAGGTTCGCTTAGCTAAGGAATTAGCAAGTAAATACCTCTTGTCAGCATCTTATATAAGGGATTAACCTTATATAGAAGTGATTGGTTAAGAGCAAGTGATAGATTAAGTGAAAGCAATTCTTAAATATGCTTTTCTCCTATGTTTACCTCTGTTTAACTTTACCTCAATTCATTTATCGCTTTTCTTAATCAAAACCCAACATCTACCTCTTGATTCTCTCAAACAATGTTTAGTTAGTAAAATGAATACTTAACACACAATGCTAGAGGAGATAATATTTTTATTACCTGACAACACACTTGCCAAACTTAGCCATTAGTTATCAATTGGTCTTCTTGTTGCTCTGTCAATGAACTTTTGAACTGGGCTACAGACATGTCCAAGTTGGCAACTCTTGCTTGGAAGTCCTTTACTTTGGACTTTGGAGGGAGAGACCTCAAAGTAGTAGGTTGTTGTGAGAATGTTGAAGTTAAGATGAATGGACTCCAGAAGGTGTAGGTTCAGAAGGAGCCACTCCATATGGTTGAGAAGCAGAAGGTTCTTATTCTGTTTGAGTGACCTTCTGCCTTTTAAGAGAAGAAGCTTCTTCAATTATCCCGGTTGCCTGCTCTTCTAGAACTTGTCTTCTTGCATATTTTTTTCTTGTGGAAAGTGGCTCGGAAAAGAATGTGTTTGCTTAATTTTAGATCCCCTCTTATTTGAGGAGTATTTCTTTAAAGTCTTTAAAATTTTCAAACATTAACCTCATCTTTCTCATTTATCACCTTCTGTAGCTCTTCAGTTAGAACCCTATCCTTGAGATCTTATTCTTTATCGTTCAAGCCTCTGAATCTCTTCAGCAATAGCCTCATTGAGATTCATCATAAGCAATGATTTGGGGAAAGGGTTGGCATCACTAGATTCCCTTTGTAAATCTTCTTCCTTGTATGGATTGACCAAAGAGCCGCCCTTTGAGGCCCTGGCCTTGATCCTAGCCTTTTTGGTCCCTTAAGGATCCCCCTCAACTCCTGCACTTGGAAGCTATATTGTAGGTTCATCGATCATGGAGGGTTCATGCTCATTATGAACAACCTGAGCAGAAGAACCTTGATCTTCCATTACCCCAGAAGGAGGAACCATTGGCTCAACATGATTGTCTTCATGTTGCTCAACATGTTCCATCACGACTTTCTCTTCAATAGGAACGGGAGCAGCAGTAGGCTCATCAAGATATGTTTGTTGGCTTTTCATACATTAAATTAATCATTAAATTTTTTTGAAAGACTAATACGTTGCACGCGTAGGGTACCCGGTACACGTAGAGTACTGGGTACGCAGTACGCCATTTTCAGAAAATTTTGAGTACGGGTATGTTAATATTTTTTTTTAATAATATATATTTATATATATTAAATAAAATGACTAATCTATTCCAGATAAACATTATAATTTCAAACAATATCACAAATTAAAATAACATTAAGAGGCATAGTCAAAGCATTCAATATCACTAACGTAAGTTAAAAAAAACTAAATGATAGATTGTTCAACAATCAACATTAAAAAATCAAGCGTCCAAAGTTCAAATATTAAGAGTGTCAATGTCATCAGAGAAAAGAACACCCTCCAAATCTGTCTCATCAAGGGAAAGGGAGGCAACGTCAAGAATACTAGAACCTTCAACACAGTTGCAGTTGCAGAGGCATCGAAAATAGAAGTATAGAAATTAGAAGAAGTATAGAAGTAACAAAGTATTATTTAATAAGGAACATTGGAACAAGCAGCAAGAAATTATTATTTAATAAGGAACATTGGAACAAGCAACAATAAGGAACATTGGAACAAGCAGCAAGAAAGTATTATTTAATAAGGAACAAGCACTGCAACACGGTATTATTTAATAAGAAGTATAGAAATTAGAATATATAAAGTATAAACAAAAGAAGATTTTAGCAGAAAGAAGCAACACAGTTGCAGAGGCATAGAAAACAGAAAAAGGGCACCACCGTACCAGTCACCGGTTGAAGGAGGAAGAGAACGCGAGGGCGGCGGCAGAAGACGGCGCACAAGGAGAACGAGAGTTCTGCGTTTCTGATTTGGAAAGAAGAAAGAAGGTTTGCTTCTGAAAAACCCAATTTAAATAAAAAAAAGGAAAACGACGCCGTCTCGCGTCGAAAACGCACCGGTGCGTGAGGCCAAATCCGGTACGCCCCGCCGCGCACCGGCGGCGCACCGCCGCGCACCCGCACCGGGTACGTACCCGGTGCCTCCTTCATTTCAACGTACCGGTGCTTCGTATCCACCTAATGTGCACCCCAACAAAAAGGGTCCAATTTTGGACCCGTAACTTTGCTATAGGCAGTTGAAACCTATTACCCAATAATTAGAGTCTATTAATTAAATTTAAGCCTATTCATGCCTCTTCTTCTTCCCACAACCACCAGCCTTCTTGTTCTTCCTCCTCCTCCCGTCCTCCTCTTCAGACCTAACCAGAAATTTCTCCCACCTCATCCTCGAGATTCGGTGCGCTACTGATTGATACTAGTACTGTAACTCATTTATACCTCTATACTGTCATTTCAAAGGGTACAGTGAAATGCCTTATTGATAATCAGAATAAGAGGACAACAACGGAAAATGTTTTGTTATTTTGATTTTGTATCTCCATAAGCTCATGATAACTAAAGCTTAATAGCTTGGCTACACTGTATATCTGTGTCACGAATAATCTTCTTTGAAGGAAGAACAATTGCAGCCACTGGTTTATCTTTAAATCCACCACCTTCATCAATTATCAGCCTATAGCCATCTAAATGGAGTTTTGCATGGTGACCACTAACAATGATTGTTGGACTTGCCCGTAGTTCCTACAAGACAAGAAAACAGTAATTTTAATTTTTTTGGACTTCAATGGTGGAAATGAGGTTTGAATTTATAACCTCGTGGAAACTACCCAAATTTCTCACCATTATTTGAACAAGCTACAAAACCAACTAGAAAAGGAAAAGATTAAAGGTACATTTAACAATATGCATATGCATTCAAAAAACATAAGATGTTGCAGTACAGCAAGGGATTACCTCTGGAATGTCCCATACATTCTTTCTCCCACTTAGAGCCTGCACCTTAGGGATCCGAGTATCCCGAATTTTCAAACATTTTAACTGCTCATTCACATCTCCTTTCTCCAAACCAGCATGAACAGCAATCAACTTGCAGCACTTAACTCCATCATCGGTGTTTATAAAGACATTGTCCTATTAAAGCATAATCCAGAGAGCTTTGAGAAGGTGTTCATTTAATTCACATATATGACTGCAAATGAAACAAGGATTGTTGCTTCTATAGGACAACCTGATTTCTGGGAAATCTATGTCACTTGACATGAGTCATATGACTACAAAGTACAAACACAAAGAGGCAAAGAAAGTAAGCCACACCTCCTCATGGACCCAAACTAAATCAGCAAGAAATCTCTTATGCTCATCAGGAACTGCCTTAACCAAATCTGCATGCAATGAACTTCCCCTTAGGGCTAATTACACTTCAAAATTTGTACGGAGTCATTTATTTATAGCACTGAAACTCTCAATCTACACCACTCGCACAAAGTTATGAAAAGTCGTACATACCGACACAGCTATCAGAAAACCAAAAATAAAGCAGATTTCATCAACACCTCAGCGTTTTCTTCTTTTCTCTTCAAAAGCCTCAACACATCAAACACTTATTTCGACTAAGTAACATCAAATATCAAAATACCATGATTAAACAAAAAAGTAATGTTAATATCAACTCAGTACATAACATGTATTCACAATTCAAAATATAATTACAAAAACAAACAATATATGTACATAACAAAATTCAATGGCAGATACATACAGGCTTTACTACGAACTCAAGTCCCTTGTGACATTATTACCGGATGCATAACTCTTATTTGCTGGCTAATTTCCAAGTTGGTTAGTTTCAATTTGCTGAAGTTAGTTATTATGATATAGGCACTTAGTTCTACACTTAGTTCTAATTGATTAGTTAGCTTCTATTTTTTATATCTTATATAGTTGTACAACTGATCTCAAGATGAATACAATTTCAGAATTTCATTCTAAAATCTTCTCTCTATCTTTCTTAACTTCCGCTTTATGGTATTGCTCTGCATACCCAATTGTTCTTACATTATTCACCAACACTAATACCCATAATACAGGGACTGGGATTCAATGGACAAGGGAGAGGATCCTCTCTGCACACACACTCTCTTGTAATTCTGCATATAATACAAAAATTGCAGATCCCATGTTTGACTTGTGGCACTATAGGCTATGGGATCCTTCTCATCCAGTTTAACAGAAAGTCGCAACTCAATTTCCTTACGTGAGATTTGATTCTAATAAAATGTAATTTTGCTAAGCAACAAAATTCCCTTTTTCTCAATGTGTGGACACTGTTACAACTCCTTTTGCCTTGATTCACATAGATATCTAGGGACCTCTAGGTATTCCTTCTATTCATGGTCACTGATATTTTCAACCATGGTTGATGATTACACGAGGCACACATGGGTGTACCTTATGCAATCGAACCTTGAGGCTTGTGGATTTCTTATAAAGTTTGTTATGTTGGCACTGACCCAATTCGACTGTAGAGTTAAGGTAATTAGAATAGATAATGGAGCAGAATTCAACGTGGTTTATTTCTATGATCAACATTGGATCATCCACCACAGCATAATGCTGTCGCCGAGAGGAAGCATAAACACATTCTCAATGTGCCTCGGCTCTTCTTTTTCATGCCAATTTTCCAAAATTCTTATGTTCTATGCTATCAACCATGTTGCTCACCTTATCAATCGATTACCCACATCAGTTCTTGGTTATCTCTCATATGCTTGCACATTACTGGCAGGCGGATCCAAATTGGACTCACGGGCGAGAAAATGCATCTTTCTTGGATTCAAACATGGCACAAAGGGCTATATTCTACTTAATATCACAATTAGAGAATTTTTATATCCAGGAATGTTGTTTTCTATAAGCATTGCTTTCCTTACAAACAGAAGTCTATGGAAGACAACACACATCACGATGCTGATCTCACAGCACCAGCCCTTGATGTTTTGAAGTTCATATTCCTTCACACAAAGCAGTTGCATAGTCTCCTGCTAAACCTGATAGCATACAGCAAGGTATTTCTAATACCGATGGTTCTATCACATCTCCTGCTGCTGATCCTACTATCAAACACTCGCCAGGCATCTCCTAGATTTTCACTGCTACCAAGCTGTCACATCGCTTGCTGCCAATGCAAGCTTTGATGAGCTCACATAGTAACGTTGTAAGTGAATATAAATGAAAAAATTAAGGCTTAATAGCACTTTTGTTCCCTCATTTATCACGATTTGACACTTTTGGTCCATAGCAAAAAAAATTAGCCTAAATGGTCCCTCACTTTAACAAACGACAGCAGTTTTAGTCCCCCGTCACTACACCGTCCAATATTTAACGTTTTTTTGGGGAAAAAAAATTAATAAGAAAAAAGTAAAACCCTCATCTCTGACAAAAGGCTTATCATCTTCATCTTCCATTCCCTCATCTCTCTCCTCACCCACCGTCATTTTGTCTCTTCGCTCTCTCTCCTCACCCCTAGCCACCACTGCCGCTCATCATCTTCATCTTACCTTCCCTCATCTCTCTCCTCACCCACCGCTATTCTCTCTCTTCCCTCTCTCTCCTCACCCCTAGCCACCACCGCCGCTCATCATCTTCGTCTTCCCTGCCCTCATCTCTCTCCTCACCCACCGCCATTCTCTCTCTTCCCTCTCTCTCCACACCCCTAGCCACCACCGCCGCACCAAAGCCACGCACAAAAACCCTAGATGTGAAGTTGAAACCCTAAATCAATTGAACCCATGGATCTGTGACTCCTTCGCGATCTAGTTCACTACAGATCAAAGGATCTAGGTTCGCGATCTGGAAGCAAGGAGGGAGAGGATCGCTCAATCTAGAGGCAAGCGACACAGGTGTGGTGGTTACGAAGGTGGGATCGCCGTAGCGGGCGCGGTGAGGCTGAGGCTGGTTGAGATTGGGGTTTTGAGTTGTGAAGGTAACTGTTCTCTTTCTTCTCCATTTTTCTAGTTGTGGCTGAGGTTCAGAGATGGTGGCCCAAAATCAATGGGGGTTTTGAGAGAGTGGTGGATGATTTGGATGAGATCGATTTCTGTTGAAGGAGAATCGATGGTGGATGAGTTCAATTGATCTGTAGGTGTTTTCTGGTGGATTCACTCGATGTGAAGACTTTGTGCAGGCTGCAACCAACGCAGGGAAAAGCTAAAAAAATTGTGCTTGTCTTGATGTATTCGAATGGTAAACAACATTTCTTGTATTCTCTGCGGGAATGTAAGATGCCTGTGCACTCTTGGGTTGGTTGATTTGGTTTGAAGGGAGAGGGAAAGTGGTGATTTGGGGGAAAGGAGGAGGTGGCAGTGGCATTTGGGGGATTTTCTAAATTTTTCTAAGTTTAGTTTTGAAGATGATGGAGATGAAAAGGAAGAGGAAGAAGATCAAGAACCGTTTGGTTTCATTTTCTGAATTTTTTTTATTTTATATTAATTTTTTTCAGAAAACGTTAAATATTGGATGAGAAATTCAGAAAACGTTAGTTTTTTAACGGAATAGTGACGAGAGACTAAAACTGTTGTTATTTGTTAAAGTGAGGGACCATTTAGGCTAATTTTTTTTGTTAGGGACCAAAAGTGTCAAACCGTGATAAGTGAGGGACCATAAGTGCTATTAAGCCAAAAACTAATTAGTTATTTCACTACCAAATCAATATTTTTAAAAATAGTGGCTTTTAATGGTTCTTGATTTTTGACCTGAGCTTAAACCTGATGTAGTCATCACACAGGCCTTCGCGAGCAGGTCTATTTCCAATGAGGTAGTCAAAAGCTAGCTTTAGCAATAAAGCGAAAAGGGGCTCTAAAGTGTAACCTAAAGTGTACGCTTTAGCCGGTTTTGATATATATATATATATATATATACACACACGCATATAAATACTTATATGCACATAAAAGGATATAAATAACAAAAGTTCTTAGGATGTCATAATAAATTATAAAGTATCATAGAAAATAACTCATGATTCATAAGAATGTCATACATAAGTCATAAAAGACTAATCCAAAACACCATAAAACTTAAACATAAAGTAGTTCTCATCATCAAAGCATAAAACTTAAACATCCAACTTAAGCTAGGAACTTATCCAAATTAAAATCACCAGATCGCTCAATGTTTGGTGAAAGACTTGTGTCGTGTTTCTATTTCTTGAGAATCAAAATATATGAAATTTAGGGTTTTAAGAAACTGGGTCAGAAAAATGGGTCAAAACCCAACCCAGTTAAAGTCTTGCTAAGCTTCCAAAAGCGTGCTTTAGCAGCGCTTTATTTCCACTTCAGCATGAATTGGGATTTAGCAGCGCTTTAAAGGCGCCAGGGGTACCTAAATCGCTAAAGCTCTTTAGCGCTTTTGATTACACTGATTTCCATCACTACCTCAAGGCTGGCTTTGACGTGTTGCAGAATCAAGAGATAACGTATTTTACTGAAAAAAAATACAAAAACCAATGCATTAATCACATAAAGAGTGCGTTTGGATAAGCGTTAGCCGAATCGATTATGGGAGAAGCAGAAGCTACTATGACCAGCTTGGCAGCTTCACCTCGGACTCAATTTTGTTAGAGAGAATCAATTTTAAAGGAAGAATCCAAACATGCTGACATGATGCACCACGCAACCAAAAACAGACTACTAGATTCTGCAACTTTTAATAAAAACTTTCTACTTTTGTTCCTAAGCATACCTGAAGAACCATGGGGAACACCATAGGACTCAAAGGTGGGACCAGCGTCGTAAATGGAACCCTGATACGTGGTGCCCTTAGCAACGTTGTATTTTTCCTTGATGTTACCACTCCACCTTCTCCCTTGCAGGTGCATCTTCTCATACCCATCACCCTTGAACCACCCTTCCCTCTCCTCGCTAGCCTCGAACTCCTTCCACCCCTCCGAGAAATCGGACCCGTCGGGGGGCGGCGGCAGGAGGCGGAGGAAGGCGGCGAAGGCGAGGTCGTGGTTGCCGGAGAGGAACACGTGGCGCTGATTAGGGTAGCGGGAGGGCAGCGCGATGAGGAAATCGATGACCTCGCGGGTGTGCGGGCCCCTGTCGCAGTAATCGCCGAGGAAGATTATGGTCGCGGTTTGGAAGTGTGAAGGGTCGATGGAGTTTTCGAGGTTGGACCACAGGTTTTGGAGCTTGCTGATGTAGCCATGGATGTCGCCGATGCAGCATACGATTCTGGACTCTGGCTCTGACATTGGTGCGCCAGTTCTATGCTTTGCTTTTGGTCGATTTTGTGAATGCAGGCTCACTTCGGTTTTGTAGAACTTGGTTTGTTTATCACGTGCTAAACGAGGAGATTTTCTTCAATAAAAAAGGACGGTATTTGTGGTTGTGCTGGGCCACGGCTCAAAACCATATCTGTATTTTCACATTCAGCCAACAGAAATACAAATAGAAGAAATTGTGCTTCGGAAAATGGGAATCTTTCGTGGATTAACATTGGGATTGAATGAACTCAATGCATAAACAAACACACAATTGTAAGCTTAAATCTCCAAATAGGTTCTGAAAACTGAATTTCCAAGGCACTAACCATCGCTAAAGCGTTATCAAGCTCTCTATGACTTAGAGGTACCAGTAAGGGATGTGAATTCTAGCGATGTCATGTCTAGTCCTCGGGTACACACTATGCAGAATCGCAGCCCGGCCCCTCGGTCAATGACTCGAGTGATGTGTGTGACCCAACTCTCATCCATCTCCCTGGGCGTAAGTGGTCTGCTTGTAACGACATGAGGGGCATAGGGGACTCCCTGCAGGTGCGCGAACTGTCTGAGAACCCTCTCCGGCATATGAGCTCATATGATGCGTGAGCACCAGTTGTAGCCCGAGTACAAAGCGATATTCAGGAATGGACGATGAGCTATATGATCAACATACAGCTGCCAAGTGATGGCATTGGGAGCGATGTCATCTAGATCGAGTTGCTTCTTCTATACCATTCCACCAGTTCTCAAGCAAATCCACCGGGTTTCCTTAGGCTTCTCTGTGTAATTTGGGTTAAGACTTTCGTAAAAGACAGATTATGGGAAACGATCAATGATCCAGGCTTGTAATATGAGCATGCACATGTATAAGGCAAAAGGTATATAAAAAAAAAAAAGTGAAGTTTAAATGAGAATCAAATATGTAACAGGGTCATGTAACATGTCCTATGCTTAGTCCCCTTCAAGCTGGCATTACCAAGTTGGTCATAAAAAATGCAAGTGCATTGGGCCCCATACATATGTACCAATGGTCTCCAAATCCTCAAAGAGTGAAAGGTAGAGTACTGTGTTGATATACGTCTAGCTCTTGTTGGAAAAGATGGTGCAACCAACAAGGTGGAGAAGAAAGTTGTAGTTGCGACCTCCAATTTCCTAGTTGCAATTGTTGTTGTGTACTAGTCCAGTAGAAGAAAGAATCTCATGTACATACCCCTAGTCTGGTTCAACTCCGTTAAAGCCTCGGCAATAGAGGCACTAAGCAGTTGACATAGACTCTCAGTTGCCTCAGCTCGATCGATCACTGAGAGTGTGAAAGACTCCAGTAATGGGGATATGTAGCATAGATGACAAATTATCTAAGGTGACTGCTAGTTCACTAAGTGGAAGGTGAAAATATGAAGTATCCCTTTGCCACCTATCTGTAAAGGCAGTCAACCATGTAGTGTGAGAACTTTAATAGCGAGTAGAGACTCGATCTCTCAACCACCTCTCGTACAACTGGATGTCTGCATTTTAGTTTATTCACCTTTTTGCCATTGCTGACAATCCTCAATTTATGCAGTCTCCTGTTAAGTTTTCCAAATTAGAATGAGAATAATTTGGCAAAAATACATTAAAAAACAAAGCAGCTTGTGTATACCTCTAATCATCTTGTCCATAGAGACGAGGCAATATGGTTGATGTAACTTATGAGTACAGACAGCTCCTCGAGCCCTCGGGAATGGTGGATCTAGCTGTTGTAGTGGTTCTTCCTGCAACGCTTCTTATTGTTGTGGTGGTGGCGGCTCTCATCTTGTATTGGCTCCACAACATGAGTAGCCACACACGCTCTCTGCGTGTATGTAGTCAGCGGTCTACACGGTGATCCACGACCACCAGATAAAGCTCTTCATATCTAGCCATCATTAAAATGCAACAAATCAAGTTATATCTAGTTCAATGATGACATTGAAAGTGATAAATAAATGAAGTTTGTTTAAATGCAAAGGTAGGTGAACTTGATTTGAAATCATTGCAAGTGGCAAAGGATGGTCGTCCATATTAAACAATATATTTTCATGGACTCTTATGTGTGTGGATACAATATTATCTCCAATTTGACATGCAAATAGAAGTCTAACCTTTGAGACTATTTATTTTATGTCTTATTCTCCTAACATATTTTAGAAGCTGAAATGTGTTCTAATATTACCGGGTTTTAGAAGTTGGTTATATTGTTATCATGCAAAACTGCCTTGCTACATGGTCCTAAATCATGGTAGTATTATTGGGTTCTAAAACCAGGTAAGTAACCATCCACCACTACGACAGGGTTTCAGAAGCGCTAACCTAACACCGTGGTGTATTAGATCCCAACATGTAATCATCCCCATTACTACCAGGTTTTAGTACCTGATACTACCTTGATACTACCATGATTTAGATCCCAATATGAAATCATCCCTCAGTACTAGCTTGTTTTTAAACCTGACACTACCCAAACACTACCGTGCTTTAGAACCTGGTAAGACCTTAATGGAGGAAGCCTCGTCGCAGGCACCATGAAAAGAATGAAAATGGGAAAATAACTTACTAGAAGGAGGGCATAGTGTGATGGGAAGGTAAGGGTATGAGTTCCTTAAGGAGGAGATGGTGAGAAAGATGAACAATTAGTGAGAGCCTTAAGGAGGAGATGAATGGTACGGTGAAGGGGAAGAGAAAAGGAGAAAAAACGATGAATTGGGTTACAAAATGAATAGAGGTATTTTCGGGTTTTTGTGAAAATTGGATGGTGAGATTTGGGATGGGGTGGTGTTTTTAACATTACCCAAGTAAAAAGTGCATTGCATATCTTATTGACCAAAAAAATACATACATGAAGTCGTTTGTATGCATATCTCTCATTCTCTCATAACCGTGCCTATATATATAGTCTTTTGGTGTGAGCATCTCTAATTAAGTCCAAAACGTATTTTGTTTACGTTGTCTTGAAAATGACTTTCCGTGTATAAACTAAAGAGTTGTTCGTGAAAGATTAAAAAGAAGTAACTACAATTAACGAGTAAACCTCCAAATTGGTCCCTGAAAGATCTCACTTATGGATGTTTGGTCCTCATACTATTTTTATCCACTAAGTTAATCCCTGAAAGGATGGAAGTGTAAGTTAGTCAAATTAGTCCCTGAAAGAGTAAATCGTCGGTCAATTTGGTCCTCCATTATTAAAATTCTAAATTTTAGAGAAAGAATGTGATTTTAGTTCGAACCTGAGACTTGGAAGTAGCAAAACTAAGCTTTTGCCAGTTGAACTACTTAATCAATTAGTAAAAATGTGAACTCAAATATATTTATATCATTCTTGTTCTTCTTCTTCCTGTTCTTCATCTTCTTGTCGTTCATCTGCAACACTAGTAGAAAGAGCCGCCACCCCTCTTTGGGGGGTCTCCTCCCCCTTTAAGGGGTTCGTCCTCCTCTATGGAGACATTTCATCCTTCTAGATAGGTATTTCTCCCACAATTAGGTGAGCTATCTTCTATATTAAGTGAATTTGCTACCAACAAGCCGTGTCGCCGTCTCCGCGTCAACTGTGACCATCTCCACCTCTACCACCATCATCCTCCTTCCCCCCTTTGCTTTTTACTCTTGTATGTTGGGGTATGCTTTGAAGCTACCTTAATTTCCATAGTCTCGGTGTTTCCAGCATCACTCCTCAGTGCCGTTGGAACCACGACATAGGCTTCCTTGAAACTCTAGCAGAGCGAAATAAATTGCAACTCTACCAGAGCTGGATGAGTTGTAATAGATGGAGCTGCTAGTTAAAAAGGGGGACAAAAACTACTCCACGGAAAGTCAACATAGTTTATTGCTGTTCATAAGAATTTAAGGGCTTTGTATGGATTTAGGTATACTAGCTACTTGTATAAGCATGAGTGATCATACTTTATTCTTAATGTTCGTATTGTAGTATCACTCCATCTAAATCCCTCCACTCCATGGGATTTTAATTCCCCTGATGTAATTGCCGCATTACCGCCGGACAACCTTTTGGATATTAATCTAAAACTACTCCACGGAAAGTCAACATAGTTTATTTTAATTCCATGGGCTTTGTATTAATTTTTTTTGTAAAAAAGAAAAAAAAATTGCGACTACCAAATTGCCATGTAACCTGAACATCCTACACCTTATATGACAACAACATACCGTGTTAAAATCAAAACTAATTTACAACATAGGCTTACACAATTGTTACAGCTCGACGCATAAAGCATAGAGGTAAAAAGCAAGGGAATCCATAACAAAATTGCCACTCTTGCTAAACAAGAGTCTCTTTAAAACAACTCAAATTCCACTTGTTCTCCTGTTGCTTTACACTCTAAATACTTACCACCCTTCCCTTGTGACTGAGAGGCCATATCCGAAAATGCAAACTCGCAAAAGTCTGGAAGTTCCGGTGGGATGGCACAGCGTATCAAAGCCCAATTCAGGCCCTCGAAGAAGGGATGCTGTTTTATTTCTGCTGCCCCTTTCTCTGTACCCAAACGGTTTTCAGGTTCTTTAACCAACAACCCTCTAATGAGATCCCTTGCTTGGAAACTAACAAAGGGGCTGTCAGGGAATCTGAGACCTTGCAACACCACGTTGGCTAATGTTTCTTCATTGTTAGAACCTTTGAAGGGTGTTCTACCATATAAAAGCTCATAGAGAAAAACACCAAATGTCCACCAGTCAACCGCAGCTCCATGTCCCTCTCCTTTGATGATCTCAGGAGCTAGGTATTCATGAGTGCCAACAAATGAATTTGATCTTGCATCTGTGGGCTCCGCCACGAGCTGTGGCAAGGATCTGATCTGAGCAGCAAGATCAGCTTTTAATTTCCTTGCTTTTGCTGAAGGGGGTAAGAATCTAGGGCTGAAGCATGGAACTTGACATGATGGTTCAATGCAGAATGGCTCAATACAACTTGATTGTGCACGAGGACCAGAAACCTTAGCAGGATCTGCATCTGATGATTTCAGAAGCGTCGGGTTAACATCACACCTCAGTGACAGGTCAAAATCTGTGAGCATAATGTGGCCGTCTTCTCTAACAAGAATGTTTTCTGGTTTCAAATCGCGGTAAACAACACCAAGCATGTGCAAGTACTCCAAAGCAAGAAGGACTTCAGCAACATAGAATCTGCATGTACAAAGGTTCTGGTGAATACAGAATCATATTCCAATATCTGTTTTCATGTGGCAAACAAGGCTGGATTGAACTAGCACCAGATTGCAGATGAGAAAGCCAATTCATTTATGTTTGCTAATCGAAGCAATTTGCTCCTCAATAGCTATTATAAAGCATACAAGTGACACGATTTATTTGTTGAAAAGTTGCATGCATATATACACATGGGGGAACTTTTTAATCAGGACTAATGGCCCAGCACACCACTGCAATGCACATAATTTCAATACAAAAAAAAATCTCTGGGTAGATTTTTTAAAACTAAATTATGTGTTCTAAATTTTTCAAGTAACTTAATCTTGATCATGACAAAACGCAGAAGAATGACATTTAGTTTTCTGTGGATACTGGTAACTCGTAAAAGCACAACAAAATATTGACAGAGCAGTCGACACAAGTCATATTTCATAGACTAAAAGGACAGTCTTAAATCATAATAACAAGAAAACTGATTTGTCAAGCTCAACTCATGAAGCTTTTTGTTTCACATATAAGAAACAGAAGAAAAAAAAACTTCCCCTATTTTGAATGACCTGCATTGCACTCTATGCAAGAACAGTGTCATACCCTGTTGCTGTGCAGCATAGATGCCGCAGAAAGCCACATATTGATGTATGTATGAACCGACAGAGGAAAAACTACCCACCAGAAATCATATGGCTGTTTGATAATTTTATGAAAGTTCTAGTAACAGCCAAACTATGCTTCTACCATATAATACAGGAGGTAGTTGTCACTGACTCGCTAGTTAACACCAATTTTTTATTAATAATTGAAAAAATCCTCTTTTTCAATTCTACAAAGACCAAAGTGGCAACCATGAATAGAGGTCAAACTAGCTGTCACTGACTCGCTAGTAGTAACAGTGAATGTAGCAAGGATAAAAAAATTTAGGCTGCAGTGGCAGTGAGAGTCTGGTGGTTAGTAGGTGAATAGAGGTGTAGGGGTACATCTTTGGCTAAAGAATGGCCAAAAAAATATGCAGCATGCATCCCACGAGCATGTTGCATGACAGCAGATCAAGGAGACAGCAGGACTAACACGACATCTTCCTTAAAAAACCTCATCAGTGAGTAACCAAAGTCACTGGCAGGATTTCATTTTCTAACTCTTTCAATTCTACCAATTTTTATTAATACAAAAAAAAAAATGTCTACCCTGAAGAACCAAGTAATCATGAAACAAAAAAGTGAAGCAAACTACAGGGAACTAATTCATAGCTTCAAGATTTACAAGGTAGGGAGAAGACATTTTCAAGCTATACAAGACTTAAAAACATAAAAGCAACATTTTATAACTCAGATCATATTTTATATAGTGCAGAAACAAGGCATATATTATACCTAAAAACATCAAAATTTAAAACCTTATCGAATGCAAAAGATACACCAGAAATACATGACATGATTATTTATGAGAATGAGCACAGGGATATTTTAGTAACTATTACTATGTAAATTAAACATATTTGTTGTACCAGCAATACTTAAGGAACCGTGTCGTTTATTGCATATCTAAAAATTAGTAGCTCAGAGGTTGCACATGATATAACTTCTGACCAAACAGAAAATAAAATACTAATGTATTATCGAACATTTCTTAGAATTGTACCTTGCTGCTGGCTCTGAAAAACTTCTACCAAGCTGCTTCTGCCTTAGAACATGAAGATCTCCACCTGGGCAATACTCCATTACCAGACATGAAAGATTATCTGATGTAAACTGCCCATATAGTGTTGGAAGAAAAGGATGATCCAGCATCCTTAAAATTTCTCTTTCAGTTTGTGCCCTAGGCAATTTCTTCCTTCTTGCCAAAAATTCATTATCCATGACCTTTATAGCAAACAAACAATTTTCGCCAATTAGCTCAGCAAGATATACAGTCCCAATGTCTCCACAACCAAGTTTCTTCAAAAGATTGAAGTGTCTCAAGCCTAAAACTCCATGTTGCATTTGAGCATGTCGAATGGCTTCCCATCTAACATCCTTTGACATGTGAGGTCTATTGCCACAACTAGAACCACTGACATTGCTCTCATCACTGGTACTTGTACTACTACTGTAGTCACCTTGGCTACTCTTTGAACTTTGCGAAAATTCAAGTTGCTCTTTCAATCTGGTGTTCTTTTTTGCTTTTGTAACTTCTCTGCTGCTATTACAGTCAGTAGATGCTGAGCCAGAGTGCACATCACTCAAGTATATTCCACCACCAGGGCTAATAGAGTCCAATGTTCCAATACCTTTGCTGTTTTCCAAGTTTGTATTTTCTATAGCACAGCAACATCTCTCGCAAACAAGTTGAGTTGTACCAGGAACTGACTTGTTATTTACTTTATCGGATGGAGGGTTGGGTAAAGCAGAAATGGGATCCTGCTTTAGTTTCTTCTTGCCCAAATTCTTGTTCCTGATGACTGATTTGACTGTGCGGGCTCCATTGCGTGACAGTTTGCACACTCTATTGCCATTTACTGAAGTAGATGAGGAAGATACTATTTGTAACCTACCTTTCCTTACGCTCTTTGGCACAGGTGTTTTATTTCCTAACTTTTTAGGGGATAGAGCTTTTCCAGGCAACTCTAATTTACTGCCATTGGTGTTACAACTAGATGGAGAAGATGCAGATGTTTGTTTTTCTATTTGAACAGGCTCCAACGGATGTGATGGAACCTCAACTTCACTTGATGAACATGCTAAATCACTTTGCATCAATGAAGCCCCAGCATCATCTTGTGTAGTTGCGACAGCAGTTTTGGAAGAATGAACATTATGGCTCAATGGTGTGCTTTTGGCAGTTTGATGAGACTGAGATTCCTTATCCAAGGAAAGTGACTTGCTTTCTTCTGGCAATGTAGATATTTCAATTGTACTCCCTTTACTCACAACATTAGAAGGCCCAGACCGTCTAGCTTCAGCTACAACTGAATTGTACAATGTCTGAATCTTGCCAACTTCAGATATTCTTGGAGAAGCTGATGACTTTGATAATCTTTTCATAGCAGCCATTTCTGATGCCTTAGATATACATAGGTCCCTTAATGCCTGCTTCAAAGTCACCGGCTCAGATGTCCCAACCCGCGGGGACCGAGGAACGCCACCAGTGATTGGCCTTTTTAATGCGCTTTTCATCTTAGGGCTTGTTCCATTTTGTAAAAAGCCTGAATCCCTGGAAGAGGATTTGAGAGTGATGGATTCAAACAGCTTATTAATATCATCATCTAGATTATCCTTGTATCCCAGTTTCAGCACAGGAAGCTTCTGGTTTTTCTCAGCCACAATATATCCAGAATTGGACTTATAAATCCCCTCATCTTTCCCAGCATTTAGGTCTTCCTGTACTTCAACAATTTCACAAGTGCCAGAGAACGAACCCATCACAGATAAATTGCTCCACTAACTTAATTTTGGAGTGGTACATGTAACACAAACAATTTGTCTCCCAGAGCAAAAGTCTACTCTAATTCATTTCAAATGCAGAGTATCACACACAACAAATTCACAACTCAAGGACAACGAACCCGCAATCCAACTTTCAGAATCAAAATCATTCTTTTGGTCAAATCAAATTTAAAGTCCAAATGGTACATCCACTTCTTTACCAGCTATGGGACATGGTATCCTGATGCAATGGCCAACATTTGAATGGATCAGTAAACCAAGTGGAAATATGACATGGTCAATTAAGTAAGATAAAAGAGGGTAGGACACGAATTGACAGAAAAAAGATAATCAAATAAATAGACATCATCAAAACTGTAGGAGAAACTTAAAAATGAGTAATTTCATAAGCCATTCACTTGCAGGACCTGGGGAGGAATACAATCAAATTGCACGTAGTAAGTCTTTTGGTTCTTTATAAAAATTCTGACCAATTGACACACTCCAAAATTAATATGAAGATAAGAACACAAGACAATACATCTCATAAAATACAAGAATTTAAATATTCAGTTATTTAGCAAACCAAAGAAGAATAACCAAGAGATAAATCAAGGACTAAAAAAAAGGGTATTAAAAATTAAGCCATGAATTGATCTGGATAGTGACAGGACCAAGTTTATATTAATCACAACTATTCCCCTTCGCTGCTTTTCACCTAACAGTGAAATTAACAGATCAGATGGAAGGTGAAGCAAACCAAAGTCGTAAGCCAGTTCTTATTCATGTTCTCACTAGGAGACATTATCCAATAAAGAAAAAGGATAGGAAGTAATGAGAATCCAATTACAGATCGATATAGATGCGCATCAAAAAATTAAAATTTTAAACAGAATACCCCAACACACACACAGATACAACTACATCGAAGGTGGTTTAAAATGAAAAATCAAATTAGATTATCAAACGAAGCCATTTGGCTACATAACAAAATCCATGCCTCAATAAAATTTCAAGCGAGGTGATTCAAAATCCCACAAAAAAATAAAGTTAACGGAACACACGCACACATGAAATGCAGTTTGTTCTTTCCAGAATGAAGAATCCAACAGCAGCAGGTTCTTCTCCGAAGTGAAGTTCCAGAACCACAAAAGGAAAAAAGTCGAAATCTGAGATAACAGATTCAGACAACGCAGTACAGTATATATAAATGAAAAACAAACACCGTTCACCAAAGACAGAAACGGAAGGAGTTAGCAATAGCATACAACAAACTAATGAGAGCGCGATCGAAACGCAGATGCCGCACCTGCAAGCAAGCAAAGTCGGAGAAACCGGAGCACATTGATGGAGTCCAGAGCACTGAAGAAGCAATAGCGTTGGAGGAGAGAGAGATACAGAGAGAAACCCTAGACAGCCATGGAAATGGTGCAGAAAGCTCAGAGAGAGAGAGAGAGAGAGAAGAAGAAGAAGCACAATGTTTATTTTCTTTCTTATGGTGTGCTTTCAGCACTGGCACTGATTATTTTGTTCATAAGGGGTCCCACCCTCTACGCTATGTGCTCAGACAAACTAAAAAAATAAATAAAATTTGAACTGTTTCATGTTATGGAATTTTTGAAAAATATAAAAAACATATGTGATGGGAATGAATTATTTAAATAGAAATAGTAACTTTGATTTTGTTTGTGTTATTTGTCGCATTTTGCTTTAAATAATGCTCACCCACTTGAAAATCGGCGATCTCAGATTTGCCTTTAGATGATAAATAATGAAAATAATTTAAAATTATGAAATATTTTACATAGTATCCGATGCTCTTACTTTCTTTTTCTATTTTTTTTATGTATAATAGGGTGATATTCTATCCAATGTATAATACGGTGATATTCTATCCAATGTTATATACCACTTAGGTCTATTTGGTGTACATGATAAACAGAGACGGATTGTTATCTGTTATTTGTTGCGTCAATAGGATCGGATAACACTATCCTGTCCTTTATCTTATCATGTCCATCATGTGTAAAAATTATCCTGATGTGAGCTAGAATAGAAATTATCCTGATAAAAAAATATATCAGTTTTTCGTTTATTTATTATCATGACCCAAAATTAATTTCAATATTTATATTTTATATAATTTATAATAATATTAATTAATAAATATAATTTTTTATTATAATAAAATATTAATTTTATTACTTATCAATTACTAATTGTTATTATTAAGTTAAATTATTTAGTTACTAATAAATTTAATTAAAAAATGAAATTATTTATAAATGGTGAAAATATTGGATTTACTCATATAAAATAATTACATTTTCATTATCACTTACCACTACTTAGTTAATATTATTATTCGTTATTTATATTATAATAAAAATACACAAAATAATTCTTCACTAACAATAAAATAGACTACACACACATATATATATACATTAATTTCTTAATAGTAAATATAGACTAATTTTATATTATCATATGATATTATTTACAATTATTTCTCTACTTATATAATTATAATTAATAATTTAAATATAAAATATTTTTGAAAGAATAATATCTTTTAATGGTTTTTTTCATTAATCACTTACCCCTACTAAGTTAAAACCCATTGGTTACATATATAATAATTTTAATTAAAATAGACTCCCTTCGAAAAATTAAAATAGCTGAATTAATAAAAAATAATTTTATTTTAGTTAATATTAAAAAATAAGCTATTTATAAAAATGTAAAAAAATTAAATTCAATAGAATAATCATTTTTTAAAAAATATCTAGAAAATTAAATTTTAAAAAATATTATGTATTTTTTATTTCAAGGAAAATTTGATACATTTTTCATTATTTGTATCATACCCTATAATATTCTGTCCACCCTAGGATATGATAAGAGTTTATCCTACTCTTATTATATTATGTGCTTATCTAATGCTTTATCATATCCTGTTCTTATCCTATCCTCACCACCAAACGGGCCCCTACTGTTTAACTCGTGCGATGCACGGCTTACACATTTAGTAAATCACGGGAATTGTGGGGGATTTATTTCTTTTAAAAATTTATTATATTTAATTACATTTTAATATTATTGATTTCTTTTGTTTAAAAAATTTGTGAGGTTAGATCAATACAAAATAAATTAAGCAAGCAATATAAATAAAGAAAATAAGAAAAATATCTAAATATTTAAATATTTTTCCAATAAATAGGAAATAATTTTATTTACAAATTAAAGATAATATTGTTCAGTAAAGCAGAATTGACAATATCCGGATCAAGATTAGGCAGCAAGCACTGAGGACAGTTCACAATCGAATTAAAATAAATAAAGCCAGTAGGCCTTATCATTTATCAACAAAGGATAGTTGGCAAAATTGTAAGAAACCAGCAAGATTCTTACAATTCTTTACAACAGCAGCCAGGTTTGACAAAAACAGTGTGAATTTTTTCCAACCATTTATTCAGACAATATGTTTCAAACCAGACTTTAGTAAAACACAACTCCTAAGCTAACACCATAGCCCATCTAAAAGTAATTGATTCAGCAATACAAGCATCAAGAGTAGCCTCTTTTTTGGCCACACTAGGGGCTAGAAGCATGTCAAAGGAGTCCCGAGCTACAAATTCAACACCAATAGGACACAGGTGAATAAAATATGCATCAATATTATTTTTAACTATCTCACCGACAGGAGGAAGCCAACACTTCATGGATAAAGAAGGGTTGCAGGCTGAGAAGAATTTGTAAAACCCATGACAGCAGATACATATTGAGTGTATGCAATGGTCTAGAGATAGATTTCTCATTTTCCAAATTTCACAAGCTATAGTGTATACTTGATCAATAACCCAATCATCTTTGGACTCCAAGAAGCTGATCAACCAACTAAAAATGTCAATGTTAATTGAAGAATTAAAAGGAATCAAGAATCAGATATAAGTTGATAAGAGGAGTACTATAACACACTCTTTTAAACACGATTCTCACTTTTATCAGTTTTTCCTTTGGGATACTTCATGATTTTATTATTATTATTATTAAAATTTAGAGAGTGAGGGAGAGTGATGTTAGTTCAGATAGCAACCTGAGAGGGGGGGTGAATCAGAGTTGCCCCGATTTTCGCCTTATTGAAAATGTTACTTTCAAGATAATGATGATCACGAAACGATTGTTGTGATTGCAGCGGAATTGAACGTTGCTTGAAAGTAAAAGATGAAGGATGAGAAGAACACACAAGGATTTTATCCTGGTTCACCTTCAAACCTAGAAGGCTACGTCCAGTCCTCTGATCACACAGAGATTTTCCACTATACCAGAAAGCAAACCACTTTCTGAAGAACCACTCCACTGAATCCCACAGTGAAGATTTACAATGATCAAGTACTCTTGCGGATACTTGCACCAAGGACCCTAAGATCTCTTATCAATCTTCCTGAAGCAACCCACTTCTGATTGATCAAGTCTTCTTAGCAATACTTGTGCCAAGGACCCTAAGAGGACCTATCAAACCCCAGAAAGCAAACCACTTTCTGATGACACCGTATCACCACGGTGGACTTTGAATCAAACCCGATTGAAAGGGCCTTTTTACAACCACCGAAAACCACGGTGAATGAATCAACATGATTCAAATAGAAGAAGAAGAATATGCCTTTTCTATGGATGATTCAATCCTTTAGACAAGAAGGATTGATCTTAGTTTGTATGCTCCAGGCAATTACAATGAAGGCTCTTCCATTCTGAGTTTCTCAAATGTTGAACATCATGAGTGTTCTTATGAAAAATGAGAGAACCGAAACTCAGAATGATGACTTTAATGAATATGAAAGTTATGGACCAAGTCATTGATGTTTCTGAGTGTCTAAGGACTTTATATAGGCACTAGAGGTCGTCCATGAACCAACACAACCTTTCCCAACCGGTTTGAGACACAATGGTTCATGAAAAAACACATTTGTCGACCTGGTAATCGATTACAGCATTCTGGTAATCGATTACGCTATAACCGTTATGTTCTAACGGCTATTTCCTGACAGGTAATCGATTACTGAAAACTGGTAATCGATTACTGAGAACTGGTAATCGATTACGCTATGCCTGACTGACAGGTAATATATTACTGACTGCCAGGTAATCTATTACTGCAAGTCTGAAACTCAGTTTTAACCATCTTAAACCCTAATTGAGTGTTCCTACCAAGTTTAACTTGTGAGAACATATCGTACTCAATTAGTTGATCTTTCATGAGCCTTCAAGTGCAATTAAACCTTAATAAAGCATAGCACACTAAGTTGACAAAACTTACTTAAAACTAGAACCTTCATGTATGATTTTGACGTTCCGAGTCGGTTCTTGAAGTCTTTCTCTTCTGTAGTCTTCTTGAAGTCTTCCTTTTCTTTTCTGAAGTCTTTCTTCTTTTTGTGATGTGTTTGTCTTCATCAAAACCTCAGCCGAGTCCAAGGACGAGACCTTCTTCACAAGCGATAGTCTCACTCTCTAAAGTGAGGACTCTAATTTATATAATACATAGTAGATTTATAATAAAATATTATTTTAAGTATAATTTATTGTTTCATTTAAAATAAATGGTTTAATGCAATTTGATGTATATAATAAATAGTAAAGAGAAAAAAATTAGTTATTTAAATTTGGGACACTTATTCAATTTAATTTGTAATACCATATTATGGTTGGATAAATATATTAAATTTTTTTTATAGAAAATTTATATAAATTGACAATAAGTGATATCCAAATGAAATAAAATTGTAAGAATAATAATTTAAATTTATTCGCAAAATAAATTTTTATTATAAGAGAATTGTTATAGTTTCAAATTTGAATTAAAAAACATGGATCAGTATTTAAAATTTAAAAAGTATTTAATGTTTGACTTGAGATAATCTCACTCTCAATGCAATTGGAGAGGGGAGAGGAGAGAGAATATTGTAAATAGTCTAATTGAGAGAGTAGGAGACAGTGATAGTCTCACTCACTAAAGTGAGGACTCTAATTTATGTAATACGTAAATAGTCTAATTGAGAGAGTGTGGGAGAGTGATAGTCTCACTCTCTAAAGTGAGGACTCTAATTTATATAATACAAAGTAGAAGTAGATTTATAATAAAATATCATTTTAAGTATAATTAATTGTTTGATTTAAAATAAATGGTATAATGCAATTTGATGTATATAAATAAATATTAGAGAGAAAAAAATTAGTTATTCAAATTTGGGACACTTATTCAACTTAATTTGTAATACCATATTATGGTTGGATAAATATTAAAAAAAAATTGGTTAGAAAATTTATATAATTTGACAATAAGTGATATTCAGATGAAATAAAATTGTAAGAATAATAATTTAAATTTATTCACAAAATAAAATTTTTATTATAAGAGAAGTGTTAGTTTCAAATTTGAATTAAAAAACATGGATTGGTATTTAAAATTTAAAAAGTATTTAATGTTTGACTTGAGACAATCTCACCCTCATGAGAGGTGTGTGAAATTCACGATGCAATATGAGAGAAGAGAGAATATTGTAAATAGTCTAATTAAGAGAGTGGAGGAGACTGATAGTCTCACTCTCTTTTTTTTTAGAAAACGAAAAGGTATATTGATAATGAATATAAACCAGCCAACCCGCCACAAAAAAGGAGAGGGAGGAGCTATCAACACAAACCTAAGAGGGACAGAACAGACCCCTAAGCAAAGAAAATCTCCCTATACAGAAGAATAAAATATAACCCAAAAAGCAGAACCAACACAAAAAGCCTCCTGAAAATCACCCAATAGCCCACCTAATCACCACAACAAGAAAACTCCCAAGAAGAAACATAAACAAAGAAACCTCCCTAAGAAGTCCTGCTCGACAAAATATAAGCCACAATGTGGTTCAAAGCAACCTCGTCAAGATCAGAAAACACAACACCCACATGTTTACCCATCGAAAGAGCACACCTTGCCCTCGTGAGAATGACATGAGGCACTGAGTCTTCAGCAGGCGAAAGCACCTGAAGACGGCCATCGTCACCGTTAGTAACCGCAACGCCCTCCGCTTGCAGACTGGGAGGAGAAGATTCGACAGGGGTATTAGGCACATGATTCCTGCATTTCACCTCCCTAGGTCGGCCTCGAGCCCTCTTAACTTCAAGCCCACATCCTTTCACAGAAGAAAAACCCTTCTCCGCAGACCCACCACGACGAGTAAGTTTCTTGGGACGACCGCTTCTTCTGGGCACCTGCACGACCATCCCCTCCCTAGCACAGCTTTCCACTGCCTCGACATCGCCATCGAACCCAAGAGAGGAGGAAGCAGGAAGAGGAGAGGCCACAACGAGTGCAACCTCCGGAGCCAAAGGAAGCAAACCTTCGTTAGAGCCAAACATCCAGGTGCCGACTTCAGGGAAGAGAAACTCCACAGGCATCTTATCGACAGAAACGCAGCCCTTCTCAATGCCCAAAACCACTGCCACCTCCTGAGAAGCAGAATTAGAGAAAATCCCCACGAGTGCCTCCTTCCCTGATTTCTGACTCCCAGCGACCCCCCCCCCCCCACACCCGCTGAACCGAGGCGGTTCAACCACCGTCGAAGGAGAAACACAGACGCGAGAAGCCCTCAACGACGTGCAAACTAAATCACCCCTGGGGGACCAAGCCGGAGCCACCAACAGGTTTGCACCACCCATCTTCAGACCATCCAGGACACGAATAGCAGAAACAACGTGCTTACTAGAGATGAAACGAACGAAGCCGAATCTGAAATGACTCCCAGACCTCCTATAGCGTTGGATGAAAACATTTGAAATCCGTCCAAAAAGGGAGAACAACCTACAGATATGGTGGTACCCCACCGCCTCCTCAATGTCATCGACGAAGAGAGTGAAAACGCACCGCCCCGAGCCACCAGCGACCTATGGCGGAGCAACCCTCTAAGCCTCGAAATCCCTTTGAGCCGACGCATCAGAACCCGCCTCCACGGTAGAAATTGATCTCCCCGCCGCATCTGTCGTCCCATCCCCGTCTCCTTCGGCCGCCGCCCCAAGCCCAGAAGAGCCGCCGCCAGCCGTCAAGGCAACATGGCAAGGAGAAACCCTAGCAGAGAACTTCATTCTGTCGATAGTCTCACTCTCTAAAGCGAAGACTCTAATTTATAAATATATAGTAGATACCCTAGGGGGCAACTGTTCCTAAGTACCATTCTGGGAACTTAACCCTGCCGGTTGGACACCCCCAGCCGACCAGGAAGCTAGACTACTGGTCGAAGTACACGACAGGGGTCGGTCAATACACAAACACCAGAGCAAGCTCCAGTGTAGGCCAGCTGTGCCAACTGACACTCTCCTTTGTCCTGTTTCCTGCCATATCTGCGATACTATCACCAACCTAGGTCAAAGGGCTTGATAGCGGCAGGTACTTCCAATAAAAGCCAAGCTCCATCGCTTCACAAAGGCATACACATTCTAACCTCACATAAACTCCACTTCGCATAGTCATTGACTTTAGCATCGGAGTGTCTTCGCAGGGATCCCTCCTGGACGACCACCAAGAGAAAAGCAGCAACCGTCCGTACCACTTTCACCGGAAGCACCGTATCCTCCTCGTTAAACACTTGTTCAAGGTGATTGAACAGCTTATTCCGTTCAATATGTTTGGGTAAAATTTCTTTATTATGACATTCAATCATGAAAATGATAGATCCATTTAATTAGTTACATGATTCTTTTTCAAAGGTAAACGAGAATTTACTAGTAATAGAGAAAACAATCTACAGAAAGATTGATAGACAAAAATCCACAAATAAGCTAATCTAACAGGATCAAGCCAAACCCACCAACAATAACCTCAGAAAAATCCAATGCACCAAACCAGAACCAAAAGCCTCACATCCAACCAATCCTAAACCCAAAAATAACTCAACCCCTTCCGTATCATTACGAGACCCAAACCGTTCAAAGTACTCTGGAATGAACTCCTCCTCTGATAAATGAAAACCAATACGAACTCTTTGCCCCCCACAATGAAAGTTCTCCTCGCTCAAGTCAAGATACCATCTAAATCCTTACCCTCCGACAAGATCAGAGGATTATCCTTAATAGGCGTAGTCTCCAACTTCTCCAGGGAACCGGACTCCTCAGCGATCAAATCAAATAGAACCTTCATTTTGCCTTTTAGAAAATTTACTAGGACGCCCTCGATTCCTCCGAACAGAAAACCCAAATCCTGCCTCAGGACTGAGAGCACACTCTGATGGAAAAGAGGATCTCTACTAGGGACTTCGCTTGCATGGCCCAAGGACATGAACAACCTAGAGAACACGTCCCGGAGGCAAAACCTCACAAACACAATCGCCACAAACGGAAGACACCACCTGCGAAGGAGAAACACCCGGCGTGGGCGAAGAAAACGATACATCTTTAGAGGCCACTCAAAGTCATGATCCTCAGCAGTACATATTTGCAATGGTAAACACGAAATCTCTGCCGCACTGCAGACCAATTTCGAGGCATGAACCCCTACTTTACACCACATAAAAGAAACTGGGTCGCGACCACACCTAAATCTAAAGCACCGAGGAAACAACTAGACCAAATGGGAAGCTTCCGGATTAGTTTAGTTAAATTTAAAATTTACTTTTGACATAACAAACAATCATTGAATGTTACTTTAAGAAAATTTACACCGAATGTACATTAAATCCTAAAATAAAACTACATAAATGTATTATTTTTATTATTGGAATAAAATGCATCGCTTTCTATTTTGTGTATTATATTATTTTATTTTTAATACATGTTTCAAATATAAAACATGAAAACTATATGCTTACTGTTAGCACGTATAGTAAAATATCAGGAAATTGGAAACATATAGATAACCTTTATTTATTCAGAAAAGACATATGATTACTTGAGAGCTTTCGTAAAAGGCTTTATATTTTCGATTACTTATATTCAAGTAATCAATGATATGTATGAAGAGATCAGCAAGTATGCAAATGATTTTTTTTTTAACCGTAAGTCTATACCAATGGGTAACATTTTATATTTAATCTTAGATTTTATCCTAGTTTAAGACAGAGGTGTAAAATTAACCCCGGCACAACCCTCCAAACTCCTTATTTTGGCTCACATTTTTATAACCCACTTTAAATAAGAGCTTTTTTAGACCTAATCCACACAACCCACTCATTAAGTGGGTTTGGTTACTTGGTTAGGCCTAGCCCTAGAGCCAACCTATTATCCATTATCTTTTACTGAAAATGTGAGGAGAGAGGAGAGGGAGTGAGGGGAGAGGCAAAATAGAGAGAGATGAAGATTTTGAAAATCACAACTCATGGGATGACCCTAGCCCACAAGGATTTTGAAAGGTTTTGGCTATATGTGTTTTTTCTAGCCTTATGGGAATTTTGACCCTAGCCTTCAAGGGCTAGGGGTGGGTTAAGTAGGGTCGTCCAAATTTACAGTTATACTCTCGGACATGTATAGCTGGATTTATGCAAGAGTTTATGCTTCATCTATGCTTTTTAAAAAATGAAATGATTTTACGTGGAGGGTTGCAAAAATACATACGTTAAGAGCTCGTTTGGTGGTCATGATAAGATAAGAATAAGATAGGATAAAGAATTGGATAAACACATGATATGATATGAGCAGGATAGACTCTTATCCTATCCTACGTTTGGGGTGGACAAAATACTGATAGGATATGATACAAATAATGAAAAATGTATCAAATTTTCCTTGAAATAAAAAATACATAATATTTTTTAAAATTTAATTTTCTAAATAGTTTTTTTTAAAAGTGATTATTCTATTAAATTTAAATTTTTTACATTTTTGTAAATAGCTTATTTTTTTAATATTAACTAAAATAAAATTAATTTTTATTAATTCGGCTATTTTAATTTTTTTACATTTTTGTAAATAGCTTATTTTTTTAATATTAACTAAAATAAAATTAATTTTTATTAATTCGGCTATTTTAATTTTTTCGAAGGGAGTCTATTTTAATTAAAATTATTGTATATATAACCAATGAGTTTTAACTTAGTAGGGGTAAGTGGTTAATGATAGAAATTATTAAAAGATATTATTCTTTCAAAAATATTTTATATTTAAATTATTAATTATAATTATATAAGTAGAGAAATAATTTTAAATAATATCATATGATAGTATAAAATTATTCTATATTTACTATTAAAAAATTAATATTTATATATATCTGTGAGTAGCCTGTTTTATTGTCAGTGAAGAATTATTTTGTGCATTTTTATTATAATATAAACAACAAAAAATAATGTTAACTAAGTAGTAGTAAGTGATAATGAAAATTTAATTATTTTATATGAGTAAATCTAATATTTTTACCATTTATAAATAAGTTTAATTTTTAATTAAATTTATCAGTAACTAAATAATTTAACTTAACAATAACAATTAGTAATTGATAAGTAATAAAATTAATATTTTATTAAAATCTATTTTTATTAATTAATATTATTATAAATTATATAAAATATAAATATTGAAATTAATTTTGGGTCATCGTAATAAACAAACAAAAAACTGATATCCCATCGTGTCAGGATAATTTCTATCCTAGCTCTCCCCTTAGGATAACTTTTACACATGATGGACATGATAGGATAAGGGACATGATAGTGTTATCTTATCCTACTAGCGCAACAAACAACAGATAACAACAGGATATGATTACTATCATATCCTGTCTCTGTTTATCCTATCAACCAAACGGGCCCTAAAATTTAAAAGATAGGTCTTGGAACCACGTGTCTTCCACTTAAGTGAAGTAAAATAAAGTAAATAATAATAATAATAATAATAATATTATTATTATTATTATTATTATTATTATTATTATTATTATTATTATGTATGTGTGGGTATAGGGCGGGTTATCCATATCCACACTTATACTATCTACTTTTTACGAATATTTATTCATGTCTAACATCAACCATCTAACAGACGTTTTTTTACTTGTTGTGAGTATTTTTACGCGCACCCAATGGACCCAAGACTCATTGTCAGACTTGGATCGGGGTGCAAACTAAGACTCTAAGTGCCTTGGCCGCTCCATCGTCATTCAACATGTGCTCTTAAGAGAGTCTTTATTGATTTTCAACTGGTGGGATGCACGTGATCGAAAGGTTGTGCCTCAGATTGACTCACAATCAAGTTTTCATTTGTATTAGGTATTGGATCTTTAAGACACGAGTATAGTCAAATATGTAATAAAAATCTGTTGTATTTATTTAAAAAGTTGAATGAACAAATTTTCTGAGTGATTTCAAATGAAATAACAATAATAGAATAGCATAGATCCTATAAACTTCATATGTAGTATCTCCTGAGGTTCGAGATGTTCCATTTGCACAAATTTCGTTGTCTCGGAAGTTCCCCGCTTATACTCCTTCCGTTCCTAATTAACTGTCACTTTAAGGTTTTGCACATATATTAAGGAATTGTATTAATGTTCTTGTTTTTATCAAAGTTACTACCTAACTTCCTAATATACCTTTTATCTTTCTTCTTAATTTAGACTCTTTAATTTTCTATCACAATTAATTAAAGGGTATAATTGGTAAAACATAATTAATACTCCCTTGAACTTTGTAAAGTGACAGTTAATTAGGAACAGAAAATGGATAAAAATAGTGACACTTAATTAGGAACGGAGGGAGTATACTCTTTCGCCGTATCAGATCTTGGGGGTGCTTTCTTCTTTGATTCTTCATAGAATTTTTATGATCCCGAATTTTTGGAAATTAAATTTGTTTAAATTTTCTGTTTTTATGCTTAGATTTAATTTTAAAAGAGAGATATGGTTAAGATTTGATTTGGTTGTTGGACAAAATATATATTGGCTATTATATATAAATATATATATATAATTTTTTTTAATTAAATAATTTCCAATAACAATGATATATGATAACTTATGTAAAAAAAACCAGATCCTCTGCTAGGGTTTCTTCTTCTGCTTTGCCTCTGGGCGGCGGCGGCCTGCTACTGGCCTCTCTGGCGGCGGCCGCCCTGCTGCTGGATCCTTTCTTCTTCAGCCTTTCGTATCGGATCTGTTTATGATTTCCCCCTGCTGCTGGATCCTCTTCTTGCGATCCCCTGCTGTTTATTGCTGTTTTTTTTGTTCTGCTTTGCTGCGTTTTGTTTCTGATTCTCCTCGCGGTTCCTTGCGCGCGATTCTCCCCTGGGTGTATGCTTCTGATTCTTGTTTTTCCTGGTTGTGCGTTTCTGCCTCGGCTGCTGCTTTTTGTTCTGCTGTTCCTCGCGAATCCTTTCGCGCGTTCTTCCCCTGAGTGTCTGTTTCTGCTTTTGGGTTCTCCTTCGTGAATCCCTGTGGCTCGCTGCTGCGCTTCTCCGCTGCGTGTTTTGTGATTTGCTATGAAGGTTCATTTTGGTGTTTCGGGAATGGAACTACCCTGTTCTGGTTCGGTGTGTGGCGGCTATGGGAAGGGGCTGGCTGTTGTGGGTGGCGAGGTGTCAGAGGGTGAGCCGGCGGGATTAGAGGGTGCCGTGGCGGAGGGGGGCATCTTTCATCAGAATCGCGTCGTCCCTCGTCGCAGTGTTTCGACCCTCTTCATCGACGGCATTGAAGAGTCAATCGGCTACCACCATATTCGCGGTCTATTCTCTCTTTTTGGTAGGATTTTGAATGTTTTTATTCAACGTAAACGCAAAGTTGGGCGCCGGTTCCGCTTCGGTTTCGTCCGTTTTTTGTCCAAGCGTCAGGCTGCCTCTGCTACAATCGCTTTGGATGGCCTCAAGGTGGGTGGGGCTGTCCTTTCAGTGGCTCCGGCTAAGTTCCCCAAAGATCTCCAGCGCTTTGAGTCTCGTTTCTTGTGTGGTGTGGGTCAGCCTTCGACGGGGGTCGGGCCATCCAGGGTCTGTGCTTGTGGGGTTTCTGAGAGTGTTGGCCGTGCTCGCTTGTGGAAGGAGGCTCTTGTGGGGGATCTTGTTGCGGCTGCCGCGCAGGAGATGGCTCTGATCCTGGGCGATGTCCAGGGAGACTGGGATGACGAGAGAAGTCCCGATGTGTTCCTCTTTCCTGAAATCGGTCCCTTGCAGGTCGAGGCTTCCACGGGGGTGGTTCCTGGTGTTGCTGATGCGGAGATGCTTGGTTCTCAGGAAGGGTTGGTTTTGCAGTCTCCTAGTAGACGTGGTCGCCCAAAGTTTCTGGGTGGCTCAGGCTGTTCCAAGGGGGTACCAGTCTCAGCAGGTAGTGCTCGTGGTCTGGGGGTCAAGAGGCCTCGTGGCCGGCCCAGGAAAGAGGTTAGGTGCTCGGAGCCTTCCTCTCCTTTCTGTTCTTCTGTGGAGGCCGGGGCGGGAGATGTCAGAGACGTTGGTCTCGATTCCGCGCCTGTCTCGTCCGAGACTTCAGTGCCTCCGAGCGTGATGACGAGAGCTAGACGAGCCATTGCGGTTGGTAAACAGGTGGGTGTGGTTTTCGACTGCCCTGACAGCGTGGCAGTTAAGCATATTGCGGCTCAAATTATGGAGCGTAGGACGACGTAGGTTCTGATATTCTCTGTGCAGGTGTTGTTTCCTAGAATATTGATGTCCTGGGTGGTGTTCTTTGTCTGGTTGGGGCTGTGCTTAGGAGGCCGGGCTTAGAGGTGGTGGGTGCTGTTTTTTTTTGGTGGCCTGCTGTAGCGGCTGTTGTTCTTGTTTGCGGCGTTTTTCTTGGTTGGAGTAGGTCGTAGGGTATGCCGGTTGCGTTTTGGGATCCTGGTTTTTGTGTATAGGCTGTCGCTGTTTTGGGTGGGGCATTGTATATTCTCTTTTTGTTTTGGTGTTGCCGCTCCTTTTGTGGTGGGAGGGCAGCTTTTTTGGTGTTGTGACGTCCACTTCTTTTTAATATATAATTTCGCTTTCTAAAAAAAAATATAAATATATATAATACAAAATTTATCGTATGCATGTGGTTAGGGTTTTAATTTACATATCTTAGATATCATATGGTTAAGATTTGTATTTTTAATGTATTAGATGTTTTGTTGAAATTTAATTTTTAAATATTTACTAGAAATGCATGTGGTTAGGACTATAATTTAATTTATTAGATGTTTTGGTTTTCCGTTAACTTCCGTCAATAATTTAACGGTTTCTGGGTTTAAAAATAAAATAAAATCCAGGACCTTCTTTCTTCATGGTGCTTCCAGAACTTGGCCATCTCTTGTACACCAATACCATCTTCCCCATCATCAGAACTCCTCAATCGGCTAGGACCTCTGCAATTCTTTCTTCCAGCATCTCCAAGAAACCCAAATCTAGCCATAATAGCCAAAACCACTACCCTAGGGACCAAACATTACAATCACAATCACACAGACCCATATCTCTGAACTACCATTGACCAAATCAGAACAAAACCCATTTCACGATTGAAGCCAAATCTGCTCACCTTTGTTTCCTCCACCGTATACATATTTTATTTGTTTAAGAAAAGCAAGATACACTTTAAGAAATGGATCTTCAAACTAGAATCACTACTACATGAACAAAGTTTTTGCAAAATCAACGATTTTCAATGGAAGAAATTGAGGGAAATCAATCCAAAGTAACAGAGCGAAACCTAAACCTTGTAAAGAAGTGGGAGATGGGAAACGAAGTTGAGATGAATCACGGAAGGGTTGTGGTGAAGAAGCAGAGATTTTTTACGAAGAGGTGTTTGGACTTGGAGACTGGGAGCATTCTCTTTCTTTCGAGATTTGAAACCGAAACGCATTTCTCTAAACCGCTCACGCCACCATCCAGATCGCCTCCACCGCGGCGATTCGAGCCCAGCATCACGCCGCTAGGATGGGCACCCCTCCACCACATCGGGCCCCGTCCTCCCTCTCTCTCTCTCTCTCTCTCGCACCCTCTCTCTCCCTCTCTCACCCTCTCTCTCCCTCTCTCGGTCTCGATCTCGATCGGTTTTCTCCCTCTTCTCTCGATCTCGATATGCTTCTCGATATCCCTCTGTTTCTCCCTCTCGCCTCACGCTCTCCCTATGTTTTCTCCCTTTTCTTTCACTCTCTCTCTCTCTTGCCGCTTCTTCTCACCCTCCTTTTACTTTCTTTTTGATTTGTTTCTCTTCCTTTTTTTTATTCATTTGTTTCTATGTTTCATTTTTTCCTCTTTTGTACAATAACTGGACCAAATATTATTTTTCTGGGTTTTTTTTATTTTAAAGTTGAAGATGATGATGAAGATGGTTGAATATGATGATGAATTGATGAAGGTCCTGGATTTTTTTTATAAACCCATAAACCGTTAAATAATTAACGGAAAACCAAAACTGCCAAAGTTTGTATAAGTTGAGGACTGTTTCGGCTAATTTTTTAGTTTAGGGATAAAAAATATCAAATCGTGATAAGTGAGGGACCAAAAGTGCTATTAAGCCTAAAATTAATAGTGAGTTTAAGCGGTTATTTTGGTAAGGCTTAAATATGTTTGGGGTCCCTAACATTTGAAAGGGAATCAGTCCGGGTCCCTGAAAAATTAATTTATTAAATTGGGTCCCTGACATATATTTTTTAATTAAATTAAGTCATTTTAACCAATTTTTACTAGTCAAAACCTAGTCATCACCTCCACATCATCCCACTTATCCTACATGGATTTTGATTTATATTAAAAGGACTAGTCAAAATTGGTTAAAATGACTTAATTTGATTAAGAAACATATGTCAGGGACCCAATTTAACAAATTATTTTTTCAAGGACCCGGATTGATTCCCTTTCAAATGTCAGGGACCCCAAACATATTTAAGCCTTTTGGTAATTAGAAATTTGAATATATATATATAATATGTGTAGTTGGACGCGGGCCATATTATATAGGAGAGATTATATTTTTGATTTTTTTGAACATGGTATATGTGATGTTAATTTGTTAGGAAGATAATTATTTAAATTAATTGGTTGATAATTAATCATTTTGATTAAGCTCATTTTATAGCGTGTATATATGTATAAACTTGCAAAAATTCAGAGTTGGAGACCTCGTACTTTGTAAAGCTGATATTGGAGGACGGAATTCCAGAAAAGGGAAACTCACAGCAAACTAGGAAGGCTCTTATGGGGTAGTGCAGTCAACTGACAAGGAACGTATACTGTAGTATAATAATTTATAAATGTAAAAATATTAATTTAATAATATATTGATTTTATTATTTATCGATTTCTAGTTACAACTACTAAGTTAAAAATATTTAATTACTCGAATATATATTTAATTAAAAATGAATTATTTATAAATTGTGAAAATACTGGTTTTACTCATAAAAATAGATAATTTTTCCTTATCACTTGTTAATTACTACTTAGTTAACATTATTTCGTTACATATTATAATAAAAAAAAACTAATTATTCACTAAAAGTAAAATAGACTACTCACTTATAAATATAGATTTATTAATAATAATTATAGGCTAATTTTCTCTTATCACCTGCTATTACTTATTGTAACAATTTTCTACTTTTATATAGACTAATTTTAGAAATAAATAATTTTAATAGTATTTTTAAATGTAATTAATTTTATTATTTATCACTAGCTACTACTAAGTTAAAATTAATTCGTTACATATATAATTTTAATTTAAAATGACTAACTAATAAAAATAATTTAATTTTAGTTACTTTTAAAACATAGACTCGTTTATAGGAAAATGAAAATAATTTTAATGGATTAATTACTTATTTAGTTAAAATATTATTCAAATTTTTTAAAATATTATCTGTTTTTTATTGAAAAGTGATTTTCCTTAATTTCTCATTAATTATATCATATCTTATGATTATCCACTTCACCTTAAATATAAGATAGAATAAAAGTCGACCCTTTTCTTATTCTATTCTAACCAATCAATGGGTCCTTAGGAACATAGATTTTTTTGCCCATCATGGTGGCGAGCATCCAACCTCTAGGTACGTACCATTTTCGTCTTCAAAAGGAACAAATTATTTGAATGAAATTTTTTTCAAAATAATTTTTTTATGAATAATTTTTAAAGCAAATAATATGAAACATGTTTTCTTAGCTATTTTTAAAAGCTAAAAATTGTTTTACAAAACTGTAATTAAACTCGTTTATATTCTAATGAAAAATAGCTGGAAAAAACACACTATGTATGTATATATTGAGAAAATTATTAAAATGAAAAGTCAGGAAATTTGTGGTGTTTGTCATTAAGGGACAACAACGACAGCTCTACTACTCGACATAAATGGTAGAAAAAATAGAATGAAAAGCAAAAAAGTCACACAGAGGTAGCAAATGTTTAAAATGCTTGAGTAATGAAGACAGCAATAATCGACCTTACACAATAAAAAGGCATTAGTATTCTAACAAATAAAGTATTTCTTAAAAGAACTGATCGATGAATTAAATGTTGAATTTAAGTGGTAGTTACATGTATACTAAAACAATAAATAATTAGGGTATGGGTTTAGATAATTTTCCAGATGTAACAAAAAAAAAAAAAAAAGGTATGGGTTTAGACTTTTAGGTAAGACTACAAAAATTTCCCTAATGCAAATAATTTGTCAAAGCTTACCAAAAGGAAATAATAATTTCTCATAATAGCAGGGTCTACCCGAAATCTTAAATCAGAAGTCAAGTTGAGTGGAATTAGCGACTAATAAATATGATTCCCACCTAATGATGTGTGAACTTGACCTACCAGTAATACAGTTAAAATAATTAACATTGCCTCAATTCAAGTATGTTTGAAGTTAGAATATCACATTAAGGTGAACACATCACCTTATAGCTTCTATTAGATGGGCTCTAGAGTGTATGCATAACCGATTTTCAAACATGCTTTAACCGTGCACGTGTTTTGCTTTCTTCATTTGGGTTATAGGAAATGCTAACAACACTATTTTTAACATGCTATATCTAACATCTCTTTAATTAATCAAAATCATGTAGGATTGGTGGTTTACAAATAAATTTGGGATTAGAAAGATGCATGAGTTAGTTGGGATACCAATGTATTGATAAATAATGTAACAACACAAAAAGGGGTTCGGATTGTGTTATTTTAAAAACTTAATTTTTAAAAGCAGATATATATTTTTAGAAAACTTTTCATAAACGTTAGGCAGCAGAAGAATAAATAGAAATGTAAACGATAAAGCACACAGATGATTTTATCCTGGTTCACCCCCTTACACGATAGGGCTACGTTCAGTCCTTGACTTAACCAAGATTTTCCACTATTCACCAGAGTATTATCAAGGACTCCTCCTAGTACAAGTATTATCAAGGACTTCTTCTTATTCAAGTATTATCAAGGACTTCTCCTAGTACAAGTATTATTAAGGACTTCTCCTAGATTCTTTTTCAAGAATGATTTCTTCTACAATTTCTCTTCTGTAAGAGTAAGGTAGAAAGATTTAAGTTCAACTAACTCTAAGTATTTGGGTAGTGAATATGACACTTAAGGATATACTTGAGTTTTGAAACAAAGAAGATTGGACGATAGGTTCTCTGTGATGTGTGAATAGCTTGAGAGTATTTGACTCTTAGGGATTTCTCACACTTGGAAGATTTTCACTCTTTCAGATTTTGACACTTGAAAATTCGAGTTGTTGGATTATCAGAGTTCTCTCTATTCTATATTTGAATTCTTCAAGTCCTCCTTTTATATCTTCACTTCAAGAATAGGGTTTCTGAAGATAAGGTAATGAAGCATTGTGAGTCACTCATTTCTCCTTGACTGTTCATCAACGGCTTTTTTCTTGCATTTAATGCATTTGTCTCATTGTCTCTTCAAGCTTTCCTTAAATGATGAAATATTCAAAAGTAGACTTCTTTTGCAGCGAATCTTTTCCATTTTAAGGAAAAAGAAAGAGTTGATTCATTTTGTCTTATTGACAACGTTGTACTGAGTCTGGGAATATGTGACTGTTGACACTCTGATGGTTGTCACGTGATATGTACTACTTTTCCTTGGTACGAGGCTTTGCAAGCTGTAGACCATACTTGAGATATTTTCTTGAATCCATATAGTCTTTTGCTTTCCCTTAGACAATCCTTCTCATATGTTCAGACAATGCTTTTCTTTTCTATTGATTTAACAATGCTTGACTAAACGAGTCTTCTCTAGATATTAGACAAAGCATGTAGACGAGACTTCTCTTGACATGTAGAAACGATAGAAGTATTTCCTGAACTACATGAAGCACAAAGTTTAGGGAATTTTTTATCTATCATAGTTGAATTCTTAAACAAAATTATTATCATTCAAAATATGGTAAACGTTCTAAGATCGTTTAAACTTAACCATCTCCCCCTTTTTGATGATGACAATTTTATAAAGAAAAAAGGTTCATATGAAAACTTTGTAAAATATATCTATATTCTTCCCCTCTCTTTTCCAATAAAGGTGTACTTTTTAATATGAGAAAACGATAGAGAAAAGCTTGTTCTTTTGTGAGAGATGATAATAAAAAACATTTTTCTATCTTCCTTCTCGTTTTTCTCTCTTCTCCCTTATTTGTCTCTCTTCATTTTTCTTTATTTCTTTATTTTTCTCTCTTCTCCCCCTTTGTCATTAGCAAAAACATATGTAATCATTAACGCATAAGACCATAAGAGCATATTAAATGGAGACTGAAAACAATAGCATACTGGCAGAGCAAACGTAAACTATAAACGATAAGATGTCAGAACACATAGCAAATTGTTAGGAAGCAGAGTAAATTGTTCAAAAAAGATAGTGAAAGAGATAATCGTCAATCTAGCTTCTTCAGAATTAGAGCAAGAGTTTGTTCAATGGTTGAGAGCTTCTGATCCACATAGGTTTTGTGCTCCTCAAGTGCTTGAAAAATGTCCTTCTGAGCAGCAACAACAACTGGAATTGCTTCTTCAATTTGCATGGAGCAAGCACCAACTTCAGACGTTACTTCAGGCGGGGAATCATTGTCATTTGCAGCTTGAACTGATTCAGGGATGACTTCTTCAAATCTGGGTATCCTCACAGGAAGCTTGGGAATTGGGTAAAGGTCATTGACACTATAGCGCCCATAAACATCTGCAGGAAAGACAATAGAAATCCAAGAACCAAGAGCAAGAACTAGTTTTCTCGGTCCAATCAGTAAATAGAATGGCACAAAGCCAACATATGCAAATAATGCTGGAACTTCCCAATTCTCCCGAGGAGGATCTTCATCTTTTCGTGCATGTAGCATGTAACACTCATTCAATGCAGACGAAGGGACCCAAGAGTGAATGATGTATCCAAAGACAGAATTCCTGATTTCTACAAATAATTTTTTCCAGAAATGACTTCTTCCACTGAAGTCTTGCAATTTGCATTGTTTTCTTGATTCTCTTCAGAGAGATTTGCACTACCATCTGCAGATGACGCTTACGTGCCCTAAAGGCAGTAAGGGGTGCAATAGATGATGCTTTTGAGGATGAAGCTATCTTGGTTCCAGCAGGAAAGGTGCTTTTAGACATTGGGATTGCTTCAATTGTAGTAGTTTCAACAAAAATTTGGTGGCTTGAGGAAGTGTCGTTCACTGTGGGAGTTGGGGAATTTTGAGGTTGAGTGGTGGTGTTTTCTTTTTCTGATGAAGAGGGTAATTTTTGAGTTGTGGTTTGTGTTGTGGTTGGTGGAGTTGATGGTTTTTTAGTGGTGATAAGTGGTGGTTCTGGTTGATTAGTGGTGGTAGGAGGTGTTCTTGGTGGTGTTTCATTGATTTGTGGTGATTGAACGTGTGGGAGTGTGAGAACAGAGGTTCAATTTTAGAGTTTTCCAAATTGTCAACAAATAAAGCATTGACAAAACAATGTTTGGGAAGATACATGAGTTACCTGAGTTGGTCCAAAGATGGTGACTGGATCAGGCATCACCAGTTCTTCTTCATCGTCCTCTTCTTCTCCAACAATCAAATGTATCTTGGCAAGGTTTGGTGGGGGCCTCGAAGGTCTATAGACTTTAGGCTCCTTTCGTTTGCCTAGTTGAGAAGACTATTGAGCTTGCTTTCCAGGTGATGAATTCTTAGCAGACGGTGGAGGTCGAGCAAACCTTGTTCGTGTTGCAATAGAAGAAGGATTGAACAATGGGGCTCCACCAGACGTTATTCTTAACTTCTGTCTTGGAGTAGGAGCTTGTTCAAGTTCCTTAGATGGTTCAATCCTTAGTGCTTTTGGAACAGTTCTTATAGGCTTTGAGGGAGTTGATGTGGTTTGCTGCTTCATAGACTTGCCTTTTCCAGCAGCAATCTTCTTCTTCTTTGAGATGAATTCTTCAGGAAGCTTCGATTCATCAACAGTGATTTTCATTCGCTTTACATCACCAATCTTGATGGGGGTTGGCCAAATGATGTCCTTCTCCAGAAATTGGGTGCTTTCAATGTAAGGAATCAACATCTTTTTTTGTGAAAGATGGTGGAAATCAGTGATCCATAGGGAAGATTCCCTATTGGATTTTCTAGGCAGTTCACCAAGTAGGCAAAAATCAAGTGAGTAGGGTTCACTTTCACCATGTTGATCATCTTGTAGAGAGCATATCTAGCATATTTGTTCACATGGTTCCTAGCACTTTTCTTTGGAAGGAAAGTTTTCTAACAACAACATTGAGAAAACAGTAGTCGTCTATAAGGTTGTTGACCTCGTGCCCAGCAGTTTGAGGAGATTGTTGCCAAATTCTGTCAGCATCTGAAGTGTTGTTCTTCCAAGATGGTGAGTAATTTTCACCAGTTTCGGAACTGATATCCAGTGCATCAACAACGTCTTCCACTGTGATGGTTGTAATTATGTTGTTGAGTCTTGTGGTAATGGTGCCTTTTTCATGAACGACACAGTCAAAAAATTCCTTCACCAAAGGGACGTAAACTTCCTTCTTTGAGATTTCATAGGCGGTTTCCCAGTTTTGATGAAATAGTTCTTGAATTCCAGCAATCATTAAATGAATGAACATCTTCATCTCCAGGTAACGAGGGGAGATGATGGATTTGTCTCCGAGTTTTTCAACCAAGGATTTGCCAATCTCAGCATCTTGGCATCGACGTTGATCCAAAACCCTTTCATGTCTTTCTTTTAGGATTTCCAGTTCTGCAACAAAGATGTTGAGTTCTTTTTGAATCTGGGAAGATGAGGTTTCCATTGTTGAAATGCAAGAGGTCTTCTTTTCCTTTGTCTGAAACACATGCTAGTTTGCAGAGAGAAAGAGAAGAAAGTCTAACTGAGAAGTGTAAAGGTTTGTGTGAAAAGAATGCTATGTTATGTTTGATAACATGTTGGTTGGATTATTGTTTTCCCTTATTTTGCTTGTTCTCAATGTTCCTATGCTTTATCACCGATTGTTGTCGAGTGCGCTGGCCGAGGGAAAATGAAGTAAGCTACCCTGGGGATAGAGGTTCTTTTAATACTCACCTATAAAGATCTTGTTTTGGAAAATATAAAGGCTTAATAGTTTTGGAAAGAATAAGAAGAGAAACTTCCTTTTTAGAAACTGAATGAATGTTTTTAGAAACATGCTTTCAAGAGAACCTGTGGTTAAGACCGTGAGCTTTCAAAGGGAAAATGAATGTGTCCTGATCTCTTCTTGAAGGAAAATTCATAATGTACTAAATGGATATATCAAACCTTTTTGAACTTAAGGACAATTCTACTTCTTTTCTACAAGTCACATCTTGTAAAGAAACCTAAGACATATCTTTGTAAAAAGAACTATGAGATCTTCCTTACAAGGAATCATAAGACATTTTTTCCTGAAAAGCCTCAAAAGAACTTTACGAAAAGAATCTCAAGAGATTTTTTCTCAAGAAAATATGGTAGATTTTTCGGGAGTGTGTTCGTTGGTAGTAGCAGGCGATTTACGCATCGATGTCTATCGATGTGGGATATGTAACACCCCAATTTTGGGTTGAGGGTTACATAGTAAAGACGCGGAAATTAAAAACCTCTCAGAAAAACAACTCAATTTTTCACAAAGGTTTCGTCTCTCAAAAATATTAAATTAATAATATTCCCATAAATATTAATTATAACCACGCGGAAGCAGAAACGAAGGAATATTATTACAAAAATAAACGCTCAACAAACGAGCCCAAATTCAAAACAAAACAGCGGAAGTTCTTTAACATTGTTCATCTTCTTCTGAATCTTCCACGCTTCCAATGCGCACTCTGATTCCGTAATGCTTCTTCAAGAGTAAAATCATCGCCCTGTCTGTCTCTGGCGTGAAGAGCCCAAACACAAACAGAAAGGGTTAACTCTTAAACAAACAAGTACCAATCAGCATGCAAAACACAACTAACAGTAACAATATTTTCAACATACAGTAACAACAACTTAACGACAAATCCAACAATAACAGCAACAGTAATAACTCAATTCAACTTCCTCAAATTCTATATGCAAGACTCTTGGCCAAAAATCCTCCCAAAACTGGCGAGAACAGTCGCAGGGGACAAATTACCCTCTCACCGAACTCAAGATAGATCGCATGGGACAAATTACCATCTCATCTACATTAGGCATGATCACATGGGACAAATTACCATCTCATCATCCTTCTAAAAATCATCCACTAGGCATGATCACATGGGACAATTCCCCATCTCATCATCCTTCCAAATGCACATGTCATAACCCATAACAGCCAACACAAGAACCAACAGTCATATTACAACGTATATTATCCATTTTCCAAACTCCAGTTCACAACATCACCAACAACATATCATAAACATCAATTCTCAAATCCAAGCATGTATTACAAATACCACCAATTTCATCGTAAACAAACAGAATAGTCTCCAATACAAAATCATAGGTAAAACACCACTGACTCGATCTTGAACCGAGTTACCCTTACCTCCTCTTCCTTTGCATGAACTTGTCCTCCGACCTTATTAAGAAAATTGATCATGAAGGTATATGGCATGACCCTAGACCTCCAAGAATGCAAGGAACCTCGAGTTTGGTGGAAAACAAAGGTAGAAACAAGACTAGTTACACCCTAGAAAAAACGAGAGGTTGATCACCAAAACTCAGAATTTAGAAAGGATCGATCACTTACCGATAAAGCTAACCTCAAGGGTTCTTGAGAAAGGATTAGGAAAGAGGTAGAACACCACAAGAGGAAGAAACAAGGTCGACCCAAAGCTCCAAGGTTCAGCAAAACTCCATAAAAATTAGCTCTAACGTTCTGGGTTTCTTAGCACTTTGTGTGAAGGAAGAACAAGGAAACAACCACTAGGTCATGTCCTCCTCCTTTAGCAAACAGACCTTCACCTTGACTACTGCCTTCCTCTGCCTTTTGCTTTCTCTGTGAGTGAGACAAAAGGGCAGACGTGATGGTATCAAGCGTGATAACGTCCTTCCCATACGTAAGGGTGGTGACCAAGTGCTCGTAGGAACTTGGTAACGAGCACAGCAAAATAACCGCCTTGTCCTCGTCATCCACCTTCACCCCAATCGCAGCAAGTCTGCATCTGTTGTGGTGAAATGATTAACGTGACTTTGAAGGTCACTTCCCTCCTGCATCCTCAGACTGTAAAGCCTCTGCTTTGCAAATAGCTTGTTCATCAACGTTTGGGACTGATATTGGCTCTCTAACTTGTCCCAAACGGCCTTTGGAGTCGTGAGATCCGCGATATGAAACATCACCTCGTCAGAAACACAGAGACGAATCAATCGAGCGGCCTTCTCTTGCATCTCCAACCAATCTATGTCTAACATCCCTGTTGGTTTCTCCTCTCGTTGCGCCTTTTGCAATCCTTGTTGAGCCAAAAAATCCTTGACTCTGCGTTTCCATAAACCGAAGTTTCCTGTTCCATTGAACTTTTCAACGTCGAACTCAGCTCCGCCAGCAGCCATGGTTGCTCTGATACCAATTGTTGGACTCGAACACCTGAATCGCACAGAGTAACGAGAGAGAGAGAGAGAGAGAGAGAGAGAGAGAGAGAGAGAGAGAGATCAAAAGCACACAGAAATATTTGTTCACGCAGTTCAGCCAAGTTGCTTACGTCTGCGGCTATAGATGGCTATAGCACCGTTTCATTCAAAACTTAGAACGAACAACAGGGTCCTAGTGTTATAGCATATTTACACTAGCATATAATGCTAAAACGACGGTGTCTTAATTATATCCTAACGCAATCCTAATAACCAATCAGATTCTAGATTACACGAATATTACTGAATGAGTGCTCATTAGCTGTCCTCAACTGACTATGTAATAACTCTAGCCAGACGCGGCCCAGCAGCTCCAACCAGACGAACTCTTACGTGTCAGTTGCGGACGGACTCTTCAGAGGGACTCCAATCCGGACGAACTCAACAGCTCCAAGCTGAACGAACTCAACAGCCAGACGAACTCCTTGAGTTCTGGCCAGATGAAGTCACTATAATGAGCCATACTCAACACGCTTCCTCCTAATCTAGCGGGATTGAGTCTAGTTTCACTTCCTTCAAGTTGAAGCCTTCTAGAAGCTCTATGTTTGTTTAGCTTGGTGCCCGCGCTTCTGCATTTCGTACCAAATCTTGTATAGATGCATTGCCTTCTAATTTAGTCGTACCCTCTTGGTGTTCCAACGGCTAACTCTTGCTCCTCGGCAGATGTCTTAAAAAATCTAATTATAATTCTGGCAAACAAATCCAGTCGCGGAAAAATATTCAGCAACTATGCAGGAAGTTTAACATTTACCGTCATAAATAATTGCAGAAAGAAACATTGAAAGCAACTAAAGATGGGGCTTTTCTGCATCAGCTAATAGAAAACGCAAATTTCCCTGATCCTAATTTGGCATTTTTCTGCAGTGTGTTCCTTGGGGTGTCCCACAGAGGGTATCACTTGGCATAATGTTCATTATAATATTATATGAATATGAATTCTGTATCTAACATCGAAGAAAACGAAATTTTGAAAAGGGAGTCAGCTACTATTGCGTGAAAAATGTCAGGTTATATACGCTTGTCTTAATTGAAACAGCGACACTTACTTGGCCCCACCTCATCAACTTGTTCACCGCTGATAAATCTCTTTCACCGTATTCATTATATCGTACCGTACTACACAAAATCAAAATATATGATATGGATCACTAGATTTTTTCAACATAATAAAAGCCACGCTTAGGTCTAGGTTTTTTCTTTTTTCTTTTTACAATTAAGACAAGCTTTATTAATCAGAAATAAAAGAGAGTATATCGGAAATTAGAAGTGATAACAAATCTGCATAATAATCCTTTATCCAAACATGGTGTCTTGGGATAAAAGCTCTCGTAGCAAGATAGTGTGCCGCATAATTACATTGACAACCAACATGGACGGAACCACAAGAACTATGTGAAAGGAAAATACAATCTTGGATAAGAGTATATAGATAAGAAGAATTTTGCAATTTAGCCACACAAGCATTGTGGAGCATCAAGCAATCATTTTCAAACAGAATTGTTATGAAACCAAGGTCAATAGCCAATCTAAGAGCTCAACTAAAACAATAAGTTTCGGCCAAAAGAGGGGAATTAATCTCCGCGAAAAAATCAGTTGATGTTGCCAGAACATGACCTATGCTATTTCTAGCGACGAAACCAAAGCCCGAACCCTGAGAATGCTTGAAGGAAGCGTTTCACATTTCTCAAAACATCCTCTTTAATCTGCACTTCTCAACAGTCATGACGGTTACTCTTCTTCATCTCGTTTCACTTTCCTTGTTTGCTTATAAATTCAAGAAGTATATTTCAGTTCTCCATCCATCACTCCATCATCTTCCCTGCATCAATCTTTTCATGTGTTCAGTAATCTTCATCAAAAACAGAAATGGCAAACGTTTTCAAAAAATTTCTTCCTTATACCATAAATTTCCTAGAACTTGAGCGGTATCAAGTTCTTAGCACCGAATCTCTGCGTAACCCACGTTTTCGAGCATTGTGTGATGCCTCTAACAAACAAATGTACACAGACCTTGCCTTCGCCTTCTGGTCCTCCTTAACATTTTCTCACAATAGAGGCTTTGTTGCAATAGTGGTGGGTCATGAGTTCTCCTTAACCAGAAGGAAACTTGCTAAACTCCTCAATAGTGAGGACGAAGGAGACACGTACACTAAATTCTGGAAAGAAGAATGCGATGGAGAAGATATAGATGAAAGCATCTATATGATGGAAAATCCATCCGTTTATGAGCACCGTCTCTACTCATCGCTCAACCGCCGTTCCAGAGTGCTACATCAATTGGTCACTGAAGTGTTGTGTCCAAGAGTCGATCGTCTGGAAGACGTGCTTGACCATGACCTGTATATAATGTACATGATTATGAATAATGAGTGTTTTAATGTTGTAGACATCGTCTACAATCACCTTGTTTCTGCTCTGGTTGACAACCAGCAAGCCATTCCATATGGTTTCCTCGTAACAAAACTCCTTAGGGGTCCAAATGGGTTGCCCTATTTGGCTTGGAACCCTTTAGAGGAGGTGGCTTGTCAGGTGATCGGAGTAGAATTCCTCCGGTCAAGGGGTATTGACATTAGTGAGCCACTACTGGATGAACCCTTCGAAGACTCGGATGACTCCTCTTCGGATGACTCCTCTGATGATTATATGGAATCGATGGGCTCCAATTTTGTACCCTGATTTTTAATTCAGCCAAGCAGTACATGTTGTACCTTTTTTTAAATTTGGTTGTATGATTGTTAAATTTGGCTGTCCAATTTTTCTTCAATTGAATATAATTTTTCTTCTAGTTATTATATGGCTGATCTTATTAATTCCTAATAATCTCCTTCTCTTTTTATTCATTGTTATATTTTTTGGAATTATAATGCCAGGAACTGTTCGGAATGGCTTAGCAGTATATTATGTACATAAGGAATGACTTAACAGCATATTACGCATGCTTAGCAGCATTCCAGGCTCGGAGATACATTAAAGGCGATGTATCAAAAGCAGTTGGGAGCACAAGCAGGAGCACTAAGATCAGTTGAAGATGTTATGAGTTGTTCTACTACTGAAATGTTTTGGCATTGAATTGTAACGAGATATTAGGATAGTTTCCTATAGAGCATGTTTTAGTAATCTCATATACATATTATATATAGTTTATTTGGTAGTTTGGTATTTATAGTTTCTTGTAGACCATGTTTTAGTTAATTTGGTATTTTGGCAATATAATATACTGTATTTTTATTTGTACGTATAATTAATTAAAGTGAAATAACATAAGAAAAACCAAAAAAAAAAAAAGTTAAACCTATTACGACGGTTCAACACTAAACCGAGGTAATAGGAAGAGATGTTACCACGATTCAGAAAGGAACTATGGTAACAGAGCTTCAATGTTATTAAGCCTTCAATCGTGGTAACAGAGCTGCAATGTTACCACGGTTACACCTTCAACCGTGGTAATAGAACTGCGATGTTACCACGGTTCGCTTTGAACCGTGGTAATTTATCTATTACTTCACTGTCTGTTACCACGGTTTAACCGTGGTATTATGCTGCCTAGAACCATGGTAATATGTGAATTTTGTAGTAGTGATTGGAGATGGGAAGTCTTCTACTGTCAACTCCCTCTATTCAGGCAGGTAATCCAAATCACATGGGATACACATCAATTCAGCAACCTTGTCCAGGGTTTCTTGGAGCACCTTATGTTGTGAATCCATTACAACCTTCAGTTGGCCGTGGATCAGCCTGGGTGTTATCTTCCGATTCTTCTATATCTCATTGCACCTCTGCCCTCATCATGACTACCAAAATTCTGGGATCATACAAAGTGGCATCTCCCATTTCTGCAATGGAAATATCAGCTGCAAAGGGATTCTGATCGGCTGGGAAAACTTTGATCCTGTCACCAATCTAAAAGATTAGCAGCCAATGCAAAGTCGAGGGTACACGAAGACTGGGGTGTATCAAATCCCTTCCAAACAGAACGTTGTAGCTGCGCTTGCCATCGACCGAGAAGGAAGCTGATCGACTTGCCTTGAGTTCTATCGTGATATCGACAATGAGAACCCCTGCAGTACTAGAGGATCCTCCCGTGAAATCATCCATCTTCACCTTGGTTTTCAATAAGTCATGAGTGCTTTGCCCAATTTTCTCAAGTTTGAGAATGGTATAACATTCAGCACAGCATCGGGGTTGACGAACACCCTTGACATCGGTTTTCCATTGAGGTGAGCACTAACAAAAAAAGGTTTGAGATTCTTGGAAATCTCTTTTCTAGGTTTCTCAAATGATACTACCGCATCAGGAGTAGATGCCAAGGAAAACCATTCAGCTTCATCTACCATGACATCTCCTTCCAATGCAGTGGCTTTCCCCTGGACTGAAGCAAACTCATGGGGAATTATCCATGTCGCTGTTATGTCAAGGAGGTCATCCTCCTGGAGGAAATCTTCCAAATCCTCTTCAGTTGAGGAAAAATCCAAATCCCATCCTTCCTCTCCCCATTGTGAGGCTAGGAGGGTCTGAACCCTTGAACCGAAACTGCTTTCGGCAAACTATTCTATCTCTAGTAAGAATGTAGCTTCTGGGAAACCACCATCTCCCTTGCCGAGGCAGGTTCCTGCACCTCGGGAGGCGCAACGACCATAGTTACTCCAGCTGAAGTGGGTTCCTTGATCTGAGGAATGGGATCAGTAATCTCCTTCGGCTCTTTAGTCGTGCCAAGCTCTTGTATGGTCTGTTTCATCTTATGCATAGCCCTAACTCTCTACCTTCTTCTCTTTTGACAACGGGAGAGTGTTCAGGGTTCGGATGGTGATCCTTGTCATTTTTATTCAAGACCCACTTATCCTTTGTCACCCCTGACCTGGGCTTGATCATCTTCTTGATCACCAGAGAATCTTTCTCCTTGAGGTAAACCTTGAGTGAGGTCTTCCCTTAACAGGTACTTATCTCGGTAATCCTAGTTTCTTCTCCCTTAATCGGCTGTTGGATATGTTTTCGGTTAGCCCGACCTTGTTAACCGCCTCTTCTTGATGACAAGGGGTTCTAGCCGATCGAACACGCTCTCCCTAGCAACAGGCTCCGAAGCATAGGTTTGTACTTCCTCATTTCTCACCCAATTCTTAGTTGTGGAAGTCATTTCTTGAAAGGAAACCATATTAGCTGGAGCAGAAGAGAAAGGATCGGTGTCAATCTTCAAGCTTGTCATTGTTTGGTCTGTCAAATTTAGTATACCAACTCGAATTCCCTTCTTGACAATGTTCCGGAAGACAACACAGTTGGTTGTTGAATGGTTGTAGGAATTATGCCATTTATAGTGAATCAAAGATTTGGCTGTAGGAATTATGCCATTTATAGTGAGGAGATTTTGTGACCATTCGGAAATCGTATTTGCTGGTCCTTCTAGAGTGAATCAAAGATTTGGTCAGCCCGAGTGATATCAAAGAGATATTCCTCTTGGTTATCCATTTCCTTACTGATGACTCGATTTTGTATGATGTTTTTAGGGTCTTTTTAGTCTTTTTATTTTCTTTTTATTGAGTCTCATAATTTTTTTTACTTTTTATTTAGATTTTCTATTTATTTTTGCATTTGCATATAGATTAGCTTTTATTTGTTTTTTAAACTTTATTTTTATATTTTTAGGAATTTTTGTTAGTATTTTAGAAAAGCTGGTAGAAATAGTCATTTTGTTCAGGGACCACCAAAGTGTAAACTTCAGGAAAGAAAGGGCCAGAAATGAAAAGTTCAAAAGAGGGAGGACCAGAAGTGAAGTCTCAGCAAATAAAGGACCAAAAGTGATAGAGTTGGAAGAGGAAGCACCATTTCTATTTGAGCACATGGGAAAAGGGCATGAGTGTAGGAATTAAGACCTATTGTTGTTTCAGATTTAATAGGGGACAAAAAGGAGGCCATTGAAGGCCATAAAACTCCACCAAGTTGAAGAACAAAACAGCAAGAAGAGCAACCATCAGACGTACCAACGCTCAAGCGTTGGCACTCTGACTAGGATCCCAGTGTGCAGTTCATCCCAACGCCCAAGCGTTGGGCCCCTGTTTGCAACATCTGTATTTAATAATTCCCAGCGCTCAAGCGTTGGGATCCCAGCGCTCAAGCGCTGGGAGGAAGTCTGAACACTATAAATAGGACTACATTTTGCCTTTGTTAGATACACCTGAACACAACAAGTGATTCTTTCTTTCTTCCTTTAGAGCATTATTTCCTGAGAATTGTGGGAAGCCATTCTTGAGCTCCTAGTCCAGGTTAATATAATGTCTCTCTTAGCCATGCTTGGCTAAGTTATTTTTAAGTTCTTGGGTTGTGTTTTAGCTTATAGTTATGTTTTAAGTTTCTTTCTTATATCTGAATAAAGTGCTTTTCATGTTTCATTTCCTTGTTCTTCATTTCATCTTGCTGTCCACAAGTGCTTTTGCTTATTTCTTACTCAATGATAATTGTTAAGTAATAAGGGAAATAGGATTTGAAGGAACATTCGCATATCACTAAGGTATTAGGATAGGCTTTGTTTATGTTGGCCAGAATAAAATCTTCATCTTCTTCTTAAGTTAACTAAAATCTAAGGAATTAGACTTAGTAATTTAGAAGGAAGCTTTGCATGTTTAAGGAATTAACTTGTAAAGAAGCTAGGCTAAAGCATCATGTTTTTCTTGCACTAAGCCTTAGATATAAAATTGATTCTATGAGCATATACTATAAGCTATTTAATCAGCCCAAGTTCTTAAGTTTTATCGTTATTTTTCCTTTGCGAATTGTTATTTCAAGTTCTAAACTTAAACCTGTTTCAAAACAAACCTTTTACAATTTCTGCACTAAGTTCTAAACAATTTGATTTTAGATTTTAAAAACACATATCCCTGAGGAGACGATATCTTTTATACTACTTCGGTAACCACCGTACACTTGGGGTTTGGCGTTATCACTTACCCTTGGGAGGACTTAGTGCATGACAGGTGTATGGCTTCCCCTGTAAGAGTTCTGCATCCATTACATCCCCATAGAGATCCACAGCCGCCTCCTCTGTTGCCTCATCATCTATGATGGAGATGAGGTGAGGCTTTTTGCCTGTTTTGTTTAAGCGTTTCGCTTCCTTCTCTTTGATGAAGGACTCGATGCGTGAGGCTTTTGCTACCAATTGAGTCAGATCACTATACTCTTGGGCAATAAGCCTGTCTGCAATATGAGGATGCATATTTTTAGTGACCATATGCGCATACTCAGATTCGGGAAACTGTACAGGGCATCGGCTCTACAACTTCCTGAACCTTTCGAGATATTCACCAACTAATTCATCGGCTCTTTGATAAGTACCCATCAAATCAGCAATTGAAATATCAGCGCAAGGGCTGTAGAACCTATCATGGAAACTCCTTTCCATTTTTTCCCAGTTCTGTATGGAAATGGGAGGCAAGGAGGAGTTCCAATTGAATGCTTCCCCTGTTAACGACAAGGGGAACAATTGCAGATTGTAAAACTCGTTTTGATTCGCTTCTCCACATTGGGTCGTGAATCGGCTGATGTGTTCCATCGTGGGATTATCATCCTCGCCTAAGAAAGTAGTAAACCTCTCGGCAATGGGACAGTCCAGTCCACCTATTCAGGGTACAGCTTCTGATAGACAGGTCTATCGATGAGCCACAGTTGAACGCCAAAATGTTGCCGCATAGCTTTGGCAATCATGTTGGGGTCAATGAAATTTGGTCCCCTGGGTTCCCCTCCCATGCGTTAGGAGGATTCCCCTGGTGTCCAAATCCTTGAACTGGTGGCGGTATGGCTATTGGTCTTGGCTGAGTCGGTGGTGTCTGATAGTGAAAAGTTGGCTGCACTGACTGCTCATAATAAGGTTGCTCAGGAACTCCACCGAATCCAGTGCTGTATGTGGGGGTTCACTGCTAGTTGTTGTCTCTCCCAGTCCACTGAGGCATGTTGGGTCGAACGGGTTAGGCTGACAACGGTGGTGGCTGGACAAAGGAACTTCCTTCAGCGTGGAAAGTAGGTTGTGGAGACAAATTCGGCTGTGGGGAACTGCCGATTCTGACACCTTCTCCACGCTTTTCTATGGAAACTTGTCCATATTGAAGGGAAGCCATGTAGGGATAACCCTGGATGGCCTGCCCCCCGAGTGTGGGCACGTTTTAAATAGCATGGGGTGGAAAATCCGGCCCTCGCCGTTGCAAGTCCTCCTTGGCAAAGTACATCCCGTTGTGCACCATGGGTTTGACGATTTCGGCCAAGTTCTTAGAGACTTGAGCGATGATATCGTGAATCCCCAGGTCGATCTGCTGCCGAATGAAGGAAGTTGCGGTAACGATGCTCAAGTATCTCTCTTCATTTGTTGACTTCAACGTAAGGAGAAACAGTCACTGCGGCTATCGCTAAAGTGGCGTGGCCAGCAGTATCCGTAGCAGGTCCTGTTTGTACTGGCATTGTAGTGGAGGTAGAAGCGGTACCAGGGGGCGAGGTACGGCTACTACTGACTCTGCGATTTCTTGAAGACTCAATTTTCTTTCCAGACCTCATATGCATGCGCCCATTTAGGTCGTGAGTAGGTGATGGAAATCGTTGAATGGTGAGAGTGGTCCCACTGGGCGTGCCAATTTGTTGGTTCACAAATAGATTTGGTCCATGATGACAGGATAATATATGATGTTTTTAGGTTGTTTTTAGTCTTTTTATTTTATTATTTTTGAGTCACATATAGGATTTTTAGGATTTTTACATAGATTTTATATTTATTTTGCATTCTGCATATAGATTAGCTTTTATTTGTTTTTCTAACTTTATTTTATATTTTTTAGGAATTTTTATAGCTATTTTATATTTTAGGAAAAACTGGTATAGTTATCATTTTTGTCCAGGGACCGATTTGTAAAGTTTCAGGAAATAAAGGATCAAAGTGCAAAGGTTCAAGAGAGGAGGATGAAAAGTGAAGTTTGAAGGAGTCAAAGGGCCAGAATTAAAGTTCTAACAAAGAGAGGACTTGAAGTGAAATTGAAGAATGTGAAGCAACTCTCTTTTATTTGAGCACATGTAAAATAAGGTTGGAAGATTAATGGTGGTAAAGGGGAGGTTTCAGAACTTATTAGGGGCTGAATGAGCCTAATTAAGCCAATCAATTCCACCATTGAAGAAGAAAGGAATCCAAGAAGAAGCTGCCAGTGTTCGTCCCAGCGCTGCAGCGTTGGAATTCCCAACGCTCAAGCGCTGGACCTCTGACTAGGATGTGAGTCAGAGGTTGCACCCAGCGCTGCAGCGTTGGAAGCCAGCGCTCAAGCGCTGGGCCTATTTCTGCCCGTTGGATTTTAATGCTTCCCAGCGCCCAAGCGTTGGGAATGCCAGCGCCCAAGCGCTGGAAGGCTGATTTTTGCTATAAATAGGGAGCTTTTCTTCACTTGTAAGGGACACCTATTGAGAATACAACAAGTGTTCTTCTTTCCCTCTTAAAGATCATTGTTCCTAGGAATTGTGGGAAGCCATACTTGAGCTCCTATCCAGGGTAATTCAATGACTCTTTTAGCCATGCTTGGCTAATTCTTTTTAAGCTTCTTGGGTTGTTTTAGTTTATAATTTATGTTCTAGTATTGTTTCTACCTTTCTGAATAATATATCCAGTTCTTGTTTTATTTCCTTGTTCATAATTCTATCTTGATGATCACAAGTGCTTTTGCTTATTGCTTATACGAATGAGAATTGGTAAGTAGTAAGGGACCTAGGATTAAAAAAAGCTATAAGTATATTTCGCTAAGAGATTAGGAAAGACGTAGCTTTGTGTTGGCCGGAACTCTATCTTCATCTTCTTCTTTAGTTAACTAGATTGCAAGAAATTGGGTTTAGTAATTAAAAAGAAAGTTCTACAATGTGTAAGAGATTAACTTGTAGATATAATAGGCTATAGCACCTTGAACCTGGATTTATAATTTAGAAATTAAGTAGATACTTGCTAGCATATTTTATATTCTATGTTAATCAACCCAAGGACTTAATCTTCATCATATTTATCTCTCTATTATTTTATGCTATTGTTCTTGCTTGTTCTAAAACCAACAACAAATACTCATCTTTTAAATTTTCTGCACAAGTACTAAATATTATAATAATAGGAAACCTATCCCTTGGGTTCGATCTTTTTATTACGCGATATTGAATCGTACACTTGCGATTTGGGTATCAGTCCATCAGGTAGCCGTGTGGTCGGCTAGAAAGCCAACTATGATTGCCTAATCAAGCGGTTGCTCGAGGAAGGGACTTTGTTCCTCAATATGGATTGCTAAGATACTCCAAAAAGCTTTTAGTGTCTTGCTATTGAAGGATGTTGAAATAGGACTTTGGCTATGAATTAAGGTCTACTCCTAAGGAAGGTAAAGGGCTGAAAAGCTGTAAAGAAAATAAAGGTTGAAAGTTGTAAATCGGCTGAAAGATAAATTGCAGAAAGCGATAAAGAATTTAAAGATAAAATGCGAGAAATTTGTAGATTTGATTGGTTGATTGTGTAATGACTCTTCCTCTATTTATAGAGGCAAATCGGCTAACTACTTGGCAGTTGGAAAGAACATATGACATCTCACATTCTCAGATCATTACAAGTGCTTACAAAATCGTGGGGTATCGTTGTTCCCTCTCTCCTAGTCAGCCTAGAGGATTTGTTTCAGTCGTTCCCCATTGCATCGGCTAGCTCACAACCACTTTCTCATATTTTCGCGGGAAAGAGCCCACTAACTACTTTTGCACGTGGAAAATTTCTTGAAACCTGATGACTCATCTTACTTGAAGCCTAAGTTTTTGCATCTCCCCTGAATCTTGTCCTTATACTCTCAATTCTCTTTGACCGATCACTTGTGCTACTAATCGGCTAGACCCACTCAAATCGGCTACTATTCTATTTCACCATGCTATCTAATCGACTCGAGTGGTCATTTAACTCTTTATTAGCCGTTACGGATTTTTAGGTGGCAACAGTAACAAAAACCAAATTGCTACTAAATTGACAAAACTCATGAAACGCTAGGACAAAAAAATCAAGTGACGCATAATCACGTGGATATGGGCCTAACTTTGTGGGAAAGGGATGGTTCTAAGGGGGATTGTCTTTAAAGCCAAGGGAGAAGGTACACGCACTCGGAAAGCAACCCCTGTTTCGACTCCAAAAGAAACAAGAACTAGAACTTGGTTCAGCTTGGAAAGCAGCTACGCTTAAAAAGACTTCAATATACATTCGTTTCATGTCCAATATCACCTTTTAGTTTCACTTTCAGAGCTTTTATAGTTTACTGGTTATGATACAACCATAACTCTGATCCAAAATAATATATGTACGAGTCTCAACTACATTTCTATCGTAAATGTCAATTGAATTTGAAAAATGTGGTCCTTTCGGTACATGGTTGATATGGCTCGTTCACGGTCGTCAAGTCCAACACGGTTAATAGATATTTAAGCTAAATATTTAGTCCTAAGTTTGACCTCTAAATAATGTGTAATATGATTTGTTAGAAAAGATTATAAATCTCTAGTTTCAGAAGTTAATCTTATGACGGTCGGTTTTGATATACCTCCGAGAAAGAAAGAGAAAAAGCTAATTATGGATAAATAAATAGTGCTTTCAAGATAACACATCATCCTTGTGCGATATTCTTCGCCTCGTTAAAAGGAACATTCTCCTCATGAGTGCTATTGTTCTGCATCAATTCATATGTGCCTATTATCGTTTTTTTTTCCCCGAAAATTTCAGATTTTGTAAAACTTGTAACAATTTCTACAAAATAAAGTTATGAGCTGTGAGAATTGTATAGAAAAAGTGATGCGCAAAATAATGTGAAAAAGTGAGCAACAATTGTTGGTGTTATTAGTTTAAGACAACAAACATGCAGTGCTGTCTAAGGATGGAATTCATGTTCTAGAGCCACCGACCACGTCAAAAGCTTTTTTCCCTTTCAAAATTTGCGGCGTCTTTAATCATTTTGGCAGGTTCGTTGCAAGTTTTCATTCACATTGGCTTTTTTTAATGCAGACTTATACACCTCGGCACTTATTTTTTATTTCTCTTTGGTCCATTGAAAAAGGAAGGCCCAAAACACGGTCCAAAAGATCCAGGGTGATAAAGTGTACTTTTTTTGTCTACAAGTGTAAGAAGTGAGAACATGTATTAAATAGAGAAGGTACTTGCCTTTTATAGTGAGACAAGTATCCAAAAATCCTAAGTCTATTATAGTTGGGTCCCTCGGTATCCCTGACTGGGCTTTGTGCCATCTAGTCAGTCCGGACCCATAGCTAGGGTGGCGACTCACCTAGTTCACGTGTCCTGGTTTGTTGGAGGACTAACTCTAATTAGGGCGTGTCGCCCCACACCTGTTCACAAGACACCGAGTTCGAGGTACGATGACACATGTGTCTTATAAGCATCTATCACGCGAGGGGTCCCTCTCCTGAGCTTCGCACCCCTTCCCAGTCAACATGCTCTTAGCGCCTAAACTAGTGATTGAGCATGCATTCTAAGTCAATCGCCTCTCATCTGAGGTTTGGTTGGTTTGCATCTTATGCATAAGTTGCTAACATGGCGTGTAGAGAGAAAGTAAGTAGGTCGCCAACATGACTTTGTGAAAGATAAATAAGTCGCCAACATGGCGTGAATAAAATTTTAACTAAAGTCCACAAGCGCGCGCCTCTGAGTTTCATGTCTTCTCGCCATTTTTTGTTCGCAACAATTCACGCGCCGAATGGCACGCTTGGGGCTTCTCTTCAAATCCCTTTGTCTAATGGGACATGAACTTTCTGCATCTCAATAACTAGTCACGCCTCTCGAGGCTTCTTTAGCACGTGATGCCAAGCGTAGTGTACGCAATGATACATATTTTACTAATTGTACGATAGGCGACGCTCTTGACACATCTCTCTTTGCGTTTGAATTTCACCCTTCAATCTTCCACCTTTTTCAAAGAATTCAATCACCATCATGAATTTACTGCAACATTAATTAGCACACTCGAAATGGTGGCCAACCAAGAGTCGTGTTCTTTCACGCACCCTTCCAACGCCCTGTTATAAATGGCACCCCATTTCATCTTTCCCTCGTTTCACACACTTTCTCTCTGCTCTCTCCATTGTTGCTTCCTTCTCTAAACTTCTTAGAGAATTTTACTCCCTTCTCTTTTCATCTTCTTCATGAGGCTTTTTCGCTATTCACTAATGGCTTCCCTGACGAACGCTTCCAGGGTTCTCGTTGCCAACCCTACCATCGTCCTTGCCGGTTCCGAGGAGTAAAACCGGTTGAACCTTGTACTACTGGTGTCAACGCAACCACTTCCTCTTCTCAGGCTGTGCCTTAACCTTTGGCTCGCGTGGCCATGAATGCTGCCTCCACTGGGGAGTTTTCTCTTTCTTTCCCTGTTTTCTTAGCAAGGTGAAGAATGTGTACGACTACAAAAACTGAAACAAAGCATGCCCAAAGGATTCATACCCATTGTCCATCATAGATAAACTTGTGGGTGGCACCTTGGGCCATGGGATGTTGAGTATGATGGATGCATATTTGGGCTACAACCAGATTCGGATGCACCCGGCGGACGAGGACAAGACTGTCTTTTATGGCGAGAGAGTGAATTATTGTTACAAAACCATGCCTTTTGGATTGAAAAATGCAGGCGCCACACACCAATGGGTGATGGACCAAGTGTTTAGAGACCAAGTTGGGCAAAATATGGAGGTTTATGTGGATGACATGGTTATCAAAACTTCGAAAGGAAAGGAACATGGCGACGATTTGGAAGAGGCGTTTGGTTCTATGAGAAAACACAACAACATATTAAACCCTGAAAAGTGTACGTTTGGGATAATGAGCGGCAAATTCCTGGGGTTCATGATATCTAAGAAGGGAATAGAAGTAAACCCGGACAAATGCCAATCTATTAAGGACATGAAGATCCCAACATCTGTCAAAGAGGTCCAAAAGTTAACTGGAAGAATTTCCGCTTTGTTAAGATTCTTGCCACATTGTGGAGGGCAAGCAACCCCATTTTTTTAATTGTCTAAAAAAGAATGTTGACTTCAAGTGGACGACCGATTGTGAAGAGGATTTTGTTTGCCTCAAATGCCTGCTTTCAACACCGGTAATCCTCTCTAGGCCCCAAGAGGGTTTGCCTTTAATTCTATACGTAGTAGTGACAGATGGAGCAGTGAATTCAGTGCTGGTACATGAGGTAGAAAAACAACAAAACGTAATATATTTTGTTAGTAGGGCTTTGCAAGGCACAAAGCCCCGATACCACAAAATAGAAAAGGCAGCTTTTGCTTTGCTGGTTACGGCGAGAACCCTGAGGCCTTATTTCCAGAGCTTTCCAATTAGAATACGAACGATTTTTCCCCTCAGACCGGTTTTGCAAAATCCAGATTTTTCAGGATGTCTGGTCGCCTGGTTGGTAGAGCTATCTGAGTACAATTTGAAGTACAAGCCAAGGGGTGTGGTGAAATCCCAAGTGTTGGAAGACTTCGTGCCCGAGCTAACCCCGGAATATGAGCCCGACGAGAGCGTCGTTTGGGTGGTGTCAGTGGACGGAGCCTCCAACCTTACAGGAAGCAGAGCTGGCGTTGTCCTTGACGGACCTGACGAAATCCTGGTTGAACAATCGCTAAAGTTCGAACTTAGGGCGAGTAACAACCATGAAGAGTATGAAGCTCTCATCTCCGGTTTGAAGTTGGCAATAGACTTGTCAATAAAAAGTTTTCTAGTGAAAAGTAGTTCCCAACTAGTGGTTAACCAAGTAAAAGGCGATTATTAGGCGCAGGATGAACAGTTGGGAAAGCATTTATCCAAGGTGCAGGAGCTAGTGAAATTTTTTACAAAGGTGAACTTAAAGTATGTCCCGCGTGATCAGAACGTCAAGGTAGATATTTTGGCAAAGCTGGTCAGCACCAAAAGGTCGGGCATTAACCGAACAATGATTCAGGAAACACTAGCGCTGCCAAGTGTTGAGGAATCAGAGGTACTCGCTGTTTAGGGCTGAGCAGCGGGCGGGTTCGGTCGGGTTCGGGCCCATTTTGGCCCAACCGACCAAAACCGCCCTAGACTAATACTGGCCCATTTTCGACCGTGAATATTTTCGGGTAACTTCGGATGGCGGTTTGTTCGGGCGGGTTACTACGGGTGAAGACGAGAGACACACAAAGAAAAAAACTTGATTCAACTTCATTTCACAAGCATAAGACGTCAAATTAATGTAGTAGAATTTACAATTTAGAAACTAGTAAATCAACCACACTTATGTACAAGAAGAACACAGAAACCAGAAGGGAATACGCATAAGCTTAAAGCTTTAACCACACTGCCGCATCGCGAGGAAGCATGAATCCATCGAGCATCTTCTTGTTGTGTGGTGGTGTTGTTGAACGAAAACAGAGGAAGGAACGGCGGTTCGTCAAATTAGATTAGGGGTTTTGTTGCGGACGGCGAGGGGAGCACGATGGTGCTGCTGGTTTCTCTACCGGCGTCGCGATGTTGCCGGAAAACAGGAGAGAAGGTGCGACGGCGGCGTTTCCAAAACGCGAAGAAGAAGGCCATAGGGGCGGCGATGGTGACCAAGAGGAGGCACGGTGGTGGCGCGCCATGATGGCGACGGCGGTGGTGATGGTGGTGGCCGACGGCTTCCAAGGCATGGAGAAGAGGAAGAGACAGAACGCGGTTGGCCAGAGAGAGAGGAGAAGTGAGAGCGTGAGTGAGAAATGAGAGAGTGAGAGAGTGAGAGATGATTTAGGGAGGTGGGGATAGGGGGACCCACCCTATCTCGTTTCTGATTGGCTGGAGAGGATTCTCCTCAATTCCTATTGGTTGAAAATCCAAAAGAGATAAGAAAAAAAACAAACAAACCAGTATCACGGGTTGGACCGGGTTCCGACGGGAAAAAGAACCGGGACCGAACCCGACCGGTCAGACCCGTGTCTGGCCGGTTTTCTGAACCGCGCCAACCCATTTTTCAACCCGGCCCGACCCAGCAGCTTCAAAAAGGCCGGTTTTCTTCGGTTTTGGGTCGGGCCGGGTTTTTTGCCCAACCCTATCGTTGTTGGCAAGCCACAGGAAGAATGGATGGATCCAATAAGAAGGTACTTGAAGCTTTGTTTGAAAGGTCAAGAAAATGAAAGTAAGGAGCTACGGCGCAAGTCAAGTCATTATACAATGATCGCAGACCAGCTGTGCAAAAAGGGCTACTTAGCGCCACTACTTAAATGCGTCACTTGAGAAAATTGTGGACGATCGTGGACTTGAGTGAATTGATCTCCTTCTCCTTCTCGTCGCCATCGGCAAGAGCTTTGGCCTGGTGTAACACCCCGATTTTCAGGGTGTTACTCTAGCAGATGAACAGTAAATAAACATGCGAAAAGTCTTAGGAGTTTTTGAAAATGCGTGTGTATTTTTTTTCTCGAAATCATGCCAAGGCAGTATGCATACATAGTTAACCATATTTACGGTGCCCTTGACGGTCAGTGCCATCAAAATAGTTTGAGCCGTGCATAATTACATCACCAGTGTAGTGCAGAAAAGTAGAGTTATTTTACAGACCAGATAACCCAAAAGTGGAAAGATACAGCAGGTCTAGGGATTCTGAACTAGACTCCTTAATACCGACATACTTCCCTGAGGACTCCACGTAGGAAGCCCCCACAGAAAGCCATGTATCGGAACCTACCCCATTAACACAAAATATAGACAGTCCTAGTCTACCAAAATACGAACTACCCCTAAAAGAAACAGCCAAAAATCATCTAGGCTCCACCCTCCTCCTCCTCCTCCTCTTCCTCGGGGTCCTTCTCGGAATAGCCGTCAGATCCCTCTAGCCATCCAACACCACCCTCGCCTGGGGAATTTCCGTCAGAGTCCGTGAGGTCAATCACGGGAATGTCCACGTCAACGATGGTAATGGAGACCGTCGTCATTACCTCATACGTCAGGGGTATAATCCGGAAGGGGTCCATCGAAGAGGGAGTGTAGTCTGGGGATAGAGGAGTAGAGGTCTCCACCTTTACCTCGGGGGATGAAGGGTCAGGAGAAGCAGTCGCAACGGGGGATGTCGGGATAGTGACTGTCCCAGACGTCGAGGCGTCGGTTCCGTCAAAGAGGGAGATAGGAGGTAAAGGAAAGTCATAGGTGAAGCGGTAAATCGGTCGCCCCTGAGATTCTCCAAAGCAATCCGTCCTGTCATCAGCCACTCGACCCGTGTACCGGACACGCCAGGACGGCAGGTCAACCGTCCATGACGCCGGGTCGTCTCTGTCAATGAAGTTATTCAAATTTGGGACAGTTATTCAATTTAATTTGTAATACCATATTATGGTTGGATAAATATTAAATTTTTTTGTTAGAAAATTTATATAATTTGACAATAAGTGATATTCAGATGAATTAAAATTGTAAGAATAATAATTTAAATTTATTCACAAAATAATTTTTTTATTATAATAGAAGTGTTATAGTTTCAAATTTTAATTAAAAAACATGGATTGGTATTTAAAATTTAAAAAGTATTTAATGTTTAACTTGAGACAATCTCACTCTCATGAGGGGTGTATGAAATTCACAATACAATTGGAGAGGAGAGAGAATATTGTGAATAGTCTAATTGAGAGAGTGGGGGAGAGTGATAGTCTCACTCTCTAGAGTGAGGACTCAAAATTAATAGATGCAAGGTAGATGTTAACGTCCTTGATTAAAAGTTAGAGACTTGCTATTATAATAGAGATTATAATAATGAGAAGCATGTCTTTTATATATTTTTAATCTAAATTGTTCTTGATCATAGAATTATTGATAATAGGACATCAATAATTCGGATAGATCAATATATGTGTGATGGTATTTATTAGATAAATACTAATAGATCTCATTTATTAAATTACATATATAGATGACGCATATGTGGATATGATCATTGAATTGACTCAATTAAGATTTCCTAATGGTTAAATTACCTAAATTATCAATAGGAAATTTTAAAGAACAAATGAAATAGTTTCTTTTGACATGAGATTATCATAGCAATTAACAAACTATTTATTATACTTTGATTTCTGACACATTGTCCTAAAACATTATTTGAAATTTTGTATGAATATTGGGTATGATTAAATGCTTGTAGAATCAATGATTAATCAAGATGGAATTCACCAACTCTTGATAATGAGTTTGAGCTCTAGTAAAGACATTGGCCAAGGTATTCAAATGAATGAAGAAATGAGTTTCTTAAGTCATTGTGGCAACTTATTAAAGTTTGACAATCATACCATACTTTAAAGTAAGCCCAGAGCTGTAATGATGGAAGGAAACATTTCAACTAATCTTCTAGTGGTTCTTGAAAGTAAAATATATAACTTCAAACTATCTGGACGTTAAGGAGTTTGGCTAAACGCCAACATTGATTAATAAATTAATTTGATTAATTTACTATCAGTTTAGTATTGAACCTACGGGGTCAAACACAAACGAGTGTCCTGATCTTTGCTAAATAATTATGTTATTTGATAATTAAATTAGAGGATTTAATTTGATCAAATAAATAATTATATGCAATATTATTTTAATTCTTTGGTAGCCCGAAGAATTTAAAAACATATTTTAGAATTATTATTTTTTAGCAACAAATAAGGAGAATGGATGTGTTGCTTGATGAAGTGATATATGTGTAGTTACTTTACACCCTTTAAGGCAAGAGTGATAACTCTATGAAGCAACACAAGTTTCATGTCTTAAATGAAGTCATTTTTAAAATGTGTGAGTCATCTATAAATATGATCTCTATTACACATTTGAGGATGATGTTAGACGCACAATTTTTCTCTCTCCTTTATTTTGCTACAACATAGTCACAAAAGAGTTTTGTGAGTAAGAAATTCTCGTTCAAGTTTTTTGATTCCATTAATCAAAGAGTTGATAGCAAAGGTTGATCTCGATGTGGATACACGCGTAGAATCTTCATACTTTTGAAGAAAGCTTTCAAGTTTCAATAACCACAACCGGGTATGCAATTTTCTATGTAGTTTCTAACTCTTAACATATCTTACTCTTATCCAACTCTCTATATTTTTTTCTCTTATCATACCACTAAATGAGTCTGAAATTTATCTAAATAAAATAACATCTGAATTAATGTAGCCCATTTGAATCCATATCTTTCAAATGGATGCTATTAACTAACTTGGATTCTTCTATCTCTAAATTGGATCCACTTTCAAATAGTTAAGTAATCATCTTCTCCTTTAGATCTTGCTTTATCTTCTTTACTTTTGCCCTTGTGATTGGCCCTTGGAACCCTACCAGTGCCTTCTCCCCCTTCTCGTTAATGTGCCTTCCTTGATTCTCAGTAAGTACTCCTCCATTATCAGCGCTATTAGGAGGCTTGTGGATAGAAGCTGTGTTGTTCGTTTTAAGCATACTTTGTGAGAGGGGAAATGCAGCAGCGGATTACTTAGTTAAGTCGGGAGCTAAGTCTTTGTCTTCTTTTTGGGGACAAAGAGAAAATAAAAAGCAAAAGCTACATTGAACCTAAGCAGCCATGCTTATTCGAAGCAAACAACAGACTCAAACTCGCGAGAGGAATAGACCAAATCCTGAAAGTACTCTGCGTACGAATCTCCAAAGAGGTAAGCCAATCTGCACAAGAGTTCGCTTCTCAACAAATATGCATGAACGAGACACTCCAAGGACATGAAGAAATGGAGAGAATCTCATTTAGCAACAGAACTAAGGGAGAAGAGGGCGCTGGAGCTTCAACCAATTGGATGGCATCTAGAGAATCACTCTCACAGGAGACCCGATGAAACCCCAAGTCCCAAGTAAGAAAAAGACCATGTTTAAGCGCAAGGAGCTCCGCATAGAGAGGGCTACAACCCGAAAAAGAACCTGAGAAACCAGCAACTCAAACGGTGGCGTCATTTCGAATGAGATCTCCCACTCCAACTGAATTAGTCGAACTACGGAATGACCCATTTGTATTAAGCTAAGTCTTTGTCTAACTTTGTTTTCCATACTTATCCTCCTTCACAAGAATATGTGAGTAATTTTCTTTCCTTTACCGTTAAAAAAATTGACACTTAAAAGAGAAGTGGAAATAATAATAAGAGATATATTCACCAACAAAATAGTATAAGAGATGTGGAATATTTCTGGTGTGGATGCCGTGTATCAATTACAAATATTTCTGGGTTTTGCTGTCATTGTTGATGCGCTTGGAGCAGTTCATCAGCAATTACTTCTTCTGCTTTTTTCTTTTTAACATCTTGGTGGTTGATTTTTAATCCATGGTTGTAATAGGCATAAGATGGTGTATTATTCTGGGTGAAGTGAGTTTACTGTTTTATATTGTTTGGACTGTTATTGACTTATTGTACTGGTTGGTGCTCTCCTTCTGATTGATGAAGTTTTTGTCTGAACCTTTTTGGGGGTTGCCCCTTGATTTCATCTATTAATGATATGTGCCTGTACTTGTTTCAGTTGATAATCATAGATAACTTCATTTCAGAAAGTTGTGTATTTAATTTCCGGTGAGTTTTACTGATAACCACTTTGTAAATACTTTAAGTGACAAAATATTCGAGAGACATGTTATACCGAGTCCAACCGAAACTTTAAAATGCACCGGATCTATTAATGATATGGTTTGCCTTTTGCAATAAAATGAATGAACCTGGACTGAATAACCAGCCAGTTCCATGAATTCTGTCACTAGAGTTACCGTATAAAATACGTTCAGTTTATATAAAAAAAAAAAAAAAATCTCTTTTTCCGATAAATAAAAAAAATTATCCTTTTGTCTTTAAGGGTTTTTAATTCAAAAATAAGTAAAAGAAAGCATTTATTAAAAATATTACAATAAATATATTAATAGCTAAAACCCATTATAATAAAAATTCTTAATGCTTTTAAAGCTTAACTAGTATAATTTTCCTCTTGTAAAAAAAGACACTTAACTAATATTCTTAAAATATTTGTTGAGGGGCCTAGCTCCTCCATTTTAAAAAAAATATTTGTTAATCTCAGTAAGAAAAGAGTAAAAAGCCTGTATTTTAACCGTTAAAAAAGCCAGTATTTTTTAGATGCTTAAAATATCAAAATAAAAATATTTGGGCCTTTGTAAATGAAAGAGAAAGGTCTTTAAATTCGTCGACAATTGTCCAAGAGCGTTAGAATATTGGACTTGTGTAAATAATTCTAAAAAAGTTTAGGTTAAATCATTATAATTTTAGGTGGATATGTTTCAGATAATTTGTAGAACAAATTTTTTTATTTATTTTTTGATCAAAGAAATATATTAACATGGGGAAAAAATCTCATTTCATATTGGCAAATTTGGAGCCAGGAGGGAAAGGAATCAATGATCTTTGATAGTGCCACGGTGATTCGTGGTGGCGAGAATTGAAATTTTGCAACCGCTAACGGTGAACGAAGCTGCCACGTGAGCATGATTCCTTTCACACAACGCGTTTCCCAAAATAACCTTCGAAAACCAAAAGCCGAGAAACCCAATAAAACGGATCTGACCAATTGCTAGGCCCAACCATTCATCCAGTGCCTCGTCGTCGTGAACGCTGAAGAACTGAGCTCTTTTTTCTTCGCAGCGATTCTCAGAGTCACCTTCTTCAATGGCGAAATCCTTCAAGTACGTTATCCTCGGAGGAGGAGTTTCCGCTGTAAGTTCCACGCTTTTCACGCCATCAGTTTTTACTTTTGGAATTTGCTGATCTTTGAAATTCTAGTGTGGTTTAGGTTTAATTCAGCGTTCTCGTTGATCCCTGTGAGTTATCTAACTGAATCAGAGAACGGTTTTTGTAGAATTAACCGAACCTAGTTGGTGTAGGTCAAATTGTATTTCATTTAGCTTATTGCGTTTACTGTGTTCGTTTTTGAGAACTGTGAGCTTGAATTGCATTGTGATGAAATGTGAAAACCCTGATCGTTCGTGAATTTTTTTTTGTTTTGTTTTTGTTGTGGTGATCATGGATTGTATCGAGTTTTGACTTGCTGGATATTGAAGTTTATTATCTGTTTAAAATTGCAGGGTTATGCGGCGAGGGAGTTTGCCAAACAGGGAATTAAGCCAGGAGAGCTGGCAATCATATCGAAAGAAGCGGTACACTTCATTTCACTGCTTATTGCATAATAGACTAGACAATGCTTTCTACTTTTCTTGTAATTCTCATATTTGCTTGCAATTTTCTGATGGCCAAAGTGGTGGAAGAAACTTGATGCATATTCTTTGCAGTGTCTCCCTTATTGCTCTTTGTACTTTTTGCTTATACCAAACTTTGATTTGGTCTCTAAGGGTGTGTTTGGGAGTTTTTTAGGGCAGGATGGGGAATACTTTGAGGGGAAGGGAAGATAAGGGAAGGAAGGGTAAGCCCTCCCCTTGTTTGGAAGCTCAAAATTTCACCAAAATCCCCAATTTAGAGGAAGTCCACAATTATTGGAGGGGTTTTGGAGGGTTTTTAAAAGTTCCTCAAACCCTTACCCTTTCTTGAAAAACTCTCAAACAAGGGGAGGACTTCTCATAAGCCTCCCCTTTCCCTTAACTCCCCTCCAAATTTCAACTCCCAAACACACCATTAGAAATTGTGCATGTTTGGGTAAACACACTATCTAAGCATTTCCTCCAAAAACACTCTTCTCATTAGAGCTCATATCAATCAGTGTTTTCGCATGAGTTGATTTTCATGATCTTACCTGAGAAATTTGTTGATTGAAATAAGATTTAAAAAAATTACTTGTAGGTCACATAGTATATTTTTAGAAGTATAAGTATAACCAAACAGTTGCTTAACTGTGTGTCATAATGTAAAACCAAACTTTAGAAAAATAAAATGCATCCATAGTGGCGAGAGGCATTAGTCCCTAAGAATGCTAAAATCCTACTCTCGTTTATAAGAATCACAGATGCTGGCAATCATATCTAATGAAGCGGTATACTTCATATTCACTGCATATTGCATCGTAGACTAGACAGTGCTTTCTGCTTTTCTTATAATTCTCATATTTGCTTGCAATTTTCTTATCTCATTAGAGTTCATATCAATCAGCGTTTTCGAGTAAGTTTATTTTCATGATCTTACCTGAGAAATTTATTGAAATAAGTTTAAAAAAATTACTTGTAGGATATATAGTATATTTTTAAAAGCAAGTAAGTTTATTTTCATGATCTTACCTGAGAAATTTATTGAAGTTAGTTTAAAAAAATTACTTGTAGGATATATAGTATATTTTTAAAAGTATATAAGTATAACCCACAATTGCTTAATTGTGAGTCATAATGTAAAACCAAACTTTAGAAAAATAAAATGCATCTTTAGTGGTGAGAGGCATTAGTCCCTAAGAATGCTAAAATCCCACTCTAGTTCATAAGAATCACAAATGCTGGCAATTATATCCAAAAGAACAGTATACTTCATGTTCACTGCATATTGCATCATAAACTAGATATTGCTCTCTACTTTTCTTATATCTCATATTTGCTTGCGACTTTCTTATGGCCAAGGTGGTGGAAGAAACTTGATGCATATATTCTTTGCTGTATCACCCTTAGTGCTCTCTGTACATTTTGCTTTTAGCAAACTTCGATTTGGTCTCTTAGAAATTGTGCATGCTTGGAAAAACACACTATTTAAGCATTTACTCCAAAAACACTTATCTCATTAGAGTCCATATCAATCAGGATTTTTGCATAAGTTGATTTTCATGATCTTGAGAAATTTATCGAAATAAGTTCAAAAAAATTACTCATAGGTTATAGAGTATATATTTAAAAGTGTAAGTATAACCAACAACTCCTTAATTGTGTGTGATAATGTAAAACCAAACTTAAGAAAAATAAAACACATCCATAGTGGCGAGAGGCATTAGTCCCTAAGAGTCCTAAAATCCTACTCTAGTTCATAAGAATCACAAATGCTGGTCAAATTAGTTCATAGGAATTATGTGTCCAGTGTGTAATGATTAATATGAATGACATTTGAAGATTTAGCAAGTAGAATGGAAGATTTTGCATTTTCAGGACTGATGTGTCCACTGCCATATTTTTCATTAACTAATTTGGGATGTTCATTTTTATCTTGTGCTGTTAGTTTTTCCTACACATTCCCTTATTTTTTATATGTTTGTGCAGGTAGCACCTTATGAACGTCCTGCTCTAAGCAAGGCTTACCTTTTTCCAGAGTGTAAGTTTGTAATGTAATATATGTACTATATTCGTTTTCTTCCTCTTTTTTTTATGTTTCCCATTTCATCCATGGGTTAAATTTTGATGGCAACAATATTGTATTATTGTTCGTTTGATTGCACTTCATTAGAAGTATAATATGAAACCACTCATATGTCTTCACCTAATTGCTTAAGCTTTTGAGATTACCAAGCGGTCTAGAGCTCAATGGGCCCTTGTACTAGGGGTCGTGTTAGGAATATAATATAAAATCATTCATGTGTTTTCACCCAATCAATAGCTAAATTTTTTGGGATTGTTGGTTCACAACACATTTTTTAAAATTAATTGTTGAATTGAATTTAGTGAAAGTTATGTCTAATGTTGTTTATCCTGGGTTTGTCATCTTTGTAGAATCTTACTTAAAATCTAAATATCAACATAAATATCAACTTGCCTTGCTTATCTCACTGAATATTTAACTTCATGTCACAATTCGATGTTGCAGCCCCTGCTAGACTTCCTGGGTTCCATGTCTGTGTTGGAAGTGGGGGAGAAAGATTGCTTCCTGAATGGTACCAAGAGAAAGGTGACTTTGGCTTTCACCCATTATTTTAGGTTGACATTATTATTTGATGGATATGGGAACAAATATTGGACTATTTTATTGACTCTCGTGTGAAAGGAAGAGATAAGTAAGTGGGAGAGTGATGCTTAGCAACTGTTTTATCATGCTAAATTGAAAATTGATCTGACAATTGCAGGGGTTGAGTTAATTCTCAGTACAGAAATAGTAAAAGCAGACCTTGCTGCAAAATCTTTGACCAGTGTTAAAGGAGAAACATTCAGTTACCAGAATTTGGTTATTGCAACTGGCTCATCAGTAAGCTTCCTTATGAATCTGAGAGATGTTACATTCATTGTTCAAGTTTCCCATCCTTTCAACGCATACTAATAATACTGATATTGTTTTGCAGGTTATAAGGCTGACCGATTTTGGTGTAGAAGGAGCTGATGCTAAAAACATCTTCTATTTGAGGGAGGTGGATGATGCTGACAAACTGTACGAGACAATCAAAGCAAAGAAGAATGGGAAAGCTGTGGTTGTTGGGGGAGGATACATTGGTCTGGAGCTGAGTGCAGTGTTGAGACTCAACAATATTGATACTACTATGGTCTACCCGGAACCTTGGTGCAGTAAGTGGACATTTATAGATGTGTGTATGTATTTTCGAATTTTACAAATTTATAAACTATTTTGAACTGATGTTGCAGTGCCACGACTTTTTACATCTGGCATTGCTGAGTTCTATGAGGGATATTATGCAAATAAGGGGGTCAATATCATTAAAGGAACTGTTGCTGTCGGATTCACTGCAAATTCCGATGGGGAGGTATGGTTGCCTGTGATCTTGGAATACTGTCATATGATGGCATTTTAAAGTTTCTCGTCTATTTTAGCATGACTTTCATCCGTAATTCAGGTAAAAGAAGTTAAACTTAAAGATGGAAGGGTCTTGGAAGCTGATCTTGTTGTGGTTGGTGTTGGTGGAAGGCCTCAAACATCCTTATTCAAAGGGCAGGTTGAAGAGGAGAAGGGTGGAATCAAGGTTAGTAATACTGTGTCAGGAAGCTAGTTAGCAGGCCATTAGAAATTCATCATACGTAATGATTAATAAATCTTTTTATCAATATGATGACAACATTTGTTTTGTTGCAGACTGATTCCTCCTTCAAAACAAGTGTTCCTAATGTATATGCTGTAGGTGATGTTGCTACATTCCCTTTGAAATTGTATGATGAGTTGAGAAGAGTTGAGCACGTTGACCACGCTCGCAAATCTGCTGAGCAGGCTGTGAAGGTAAATGAGCTACCCTAACTACTTCTGTTTCTCCAATTATGCACGAATTGATGTACCCTCTCGATCCTGACATCATGTTTGGAAAACGTTTCATAAGCTACTCAGTAGACATATGCAAATTTTATTTCATTCTCCATAAGTGCAAATGCTGTATGCCATTTTGTGATATCATGTTTTGTCCAGGCTATCAAGGCAGCAGAGGATGGGAAAACAGTTGAGGAGTATGATTATCTTCCATACTTCTATTCTCGTTCATTTGATCTGTCTTGGCAATTCTACGGCGACAATGTTGGTGACACAGTGCTTTTTGGAGACAACAATCCAGCCTCATCAAAGCCTAAGTTTGGAACATACTGGATTAAAGATGGGAAAGTTGTAGGGGCCTTTCTGGAGAGTGGAACTCCTGAGGAGAACAAGGCTATTGCCAAAGTTGCAAGGGTCCAGCCTCCTGTGGAGAATGTGGATCAACTCGCAAAGGAAGGTCTTTCCTTTGCTAGTAAAATATAATGATACTGTTGGGAAGGATAAAATTGCTTGTTGATTGCATAGAATATGTTTGTAATGGCTTCATTTTACTCTTTAGTTATGACTTGAGGAATAAAGGAATCTTATTGTGTGTGTTCTTTTTTTGGGGTTTGATGTGTCATTGTAAGGGATATATGCTTTACCAGGTCTACTCCATTTCTCTAGCAATTTTTCTTTTCTGTTCACGTACTCCGCGCATCTAATTGCATTGTAAGTAAATGATTAATGGAAAAACCGATTTGGTTGAATTTGGTTTGCATTTTGTTTTTCAAATCTATTCTAAGTTTAGCTCAAGGTTTCAAAATAACATTTAGATGAGTAGTGACACCTATAAATTAATAATTATTAAGAATGATTTCACTTTGCATTTTATTAAGTACATATGACTTTAATTAATAATATTTTAAAATCACGTGATTTAATAAATATTAGTTTATGTATAATATTTTAATGGCTAAAATAACTTTTTGGTCTTCGATCCTTTATTGTTTTTAGTCCTTGAAAAAAAAATCATTTTTAATCCCTTGAAAATTAGACGTTTTGTTTTACATCCTTAACTTTTAAAGTTTTCCATTCAATGTGAACCGGAGTACACTTAGACGTGGGATTTGATTTTTTTAAACACTTAGTTATGCCATTCTAAAAACCAACTTTTTCAAAAATGACTTTAATTATATTTTCGCACGCTTTTTGTATAGGACAATATGTTCCGCACTTTAAACTGCGGTATTGATGCACGTTATAGTGCGATTGTGACACTTTATAGTGCGATTGTGTCGCACTTTAAAGTGCGGTACACCTAAATTTATGTTATTATGTTATTTCGCACTTTAAAATGCGTAAACATGGAAAATATGCAGTTCAACCAGCAAGGACACTTTAAGTCATGCTTCAAACACATAATAAATTATTTTATGGTCATAATACAATATTTGGAATTACAATTCATAAACAATACTACAAATTGTCTTCACATTGAGTCGTGACTAAGATCTATAAATTCGGGATGTTCATTGCATTTTGTTGTGCAAGAATTTGTTAATATTGAGCCATGCAGTCCAAATATGGTGTCTTGCGGCAAGACATGATGGAGTACAATGCGCATGTCAGCAGTAGCTGGCATAGAGAATCCATGTTTCAAGTACACCTACAAAATACGTGATGTTAGTTTTTTGTTCAACCATTAAAAGACCATTAACATTGTAATGTAATGTAAAACATAAAAGACTGTTGCACAGAGTTATACCTACACCCAGTGATTGTCGTTGACACTCAGAACAACTATAACATTCTGTGAAATGGGACTTGGAACTGGACCACCAAGAGGAAAGAATGTGGTTCATCCCTTATACCACAACGTCCCAAGAACAACATGAAACTTTGTAGCAATGGGGTAGCCCATATCCAGAATGGACATCCATTTATCCTCTATAGAAATTTTTTTTGGAAGAAGATAAAGAGCATCATATACTTTTGAAATGCTTTCTTTGACCCATAAAGTGTAACATATCCAGAAAAATTATTGTCAAGTTCCCTCATCAATAAGTCCTGAATTTTAAGCCACATTTCTTCACCCAGTCCCATCAATGAGGCAACACGCCTATAACCACAATTTCCATCATCTTCGACATCCACTATGTTAACTACATGAAGATGGAAGGCTATAGGCACTTGATCAATGTAATATGCAGTGTAAAATATGGGGGGCAAGCTTTTTGGCATCACGTTCCCTTAGGTGTAGGGTGTAGATGGTGTGGGAGTACATGTCTTCTGTTTTGCCCTTGCTTTAGGTACATTGGGCTTCTTAACGGAAGAAAGTGTTGAGTTTTTATCATTAATCGACTCCATGAGTGCATCAACATGTTCCCAATGTGAAGGGTCGCGTTTGGTGGATCCTTTTGATTGTTTTTTGCTACGACCCTTTGTTTTAATTTTGTCATGAGGAGGACACATGGAAGTCTGATCTGGGTATGCAATCTCTCGAAGTTTCACTTTTATAGTAAGCTTTTTGGAAATACCAGCTTTTTCAAACATTTGTGATATAACTTCCCATTCTGATTGTATACTCAATCGCAACACAGGTTCAGTTTTTTCATTTGATGTTGTTGGAGAGAGTCTCGTCCAAATGTGATGAACTGACAGTAGTGGAACGGAAGAGTACCTGGAAAGATCACAGGCACAAGGCAACCCGTGGGTTTTTTCTAAGAATACACTCACATGATCCAACTCGCACCTTCTCCTTTGCAATCAATTGTAGGGATTTTTTTAACACCAAACCCCGCAAGTTATCATAACACTTCACTTTGAATCTATGCTCAGTGATGATAATGATGTTTGCTCGAAAGATGCCACAATCTATGTGTACTGCAAGATTGTTAGCTTATTCATGGCAATCCAAGCCACACACAAGTTACATTTTCTATCTCTAAGCAACATCTTAAACTGAGCATGTGCACCTTCAACTCTATGCAATGCAAACAGTTATAATTAACATTAAAAAATAAACCATTAACAAATTTTTCTAATGCCACTTAAGAGTACTTGTTAGCTGTTGTGTTCCCTAGATGCATAAATGAATCTATCGCATACTTCACAAATTTGTGTTTATGCTCCAACCAAGTAGTGTTAACGTACTGCATAAACTCAGATGAATGACTACAAAGTGAATGCATAAAATCCAACCAAGCTGCATACTCTTCCTCACTTGCAGAATGCATCAAGTTATTACATGAGTCCATAAATTCATCCCATAGCTCTTTGGGTTGCACATATAACTAGCACTCTGCCTTCACATTCTTCACAATGTGAAATTGACATAGCAAATGTGTAGACGTAGGGAAGACCTCTTCTACGACGTTCACCAAGGCATTATCCTTATCAGTTATAATAACCTTTGGGAATTCACCCTGTTTAAGTATCAGCCCTTTCAGTCTAGTCAGTGCCCATGTCACTTCAGGTTCACGCTCATTGGACATGTATGCAAAAGCTACGGTGAATGTCAGGACGGTTAATGTAACACCTACCATCTCAAGTAAATGTATCCTATACTTATTGGTTTTGTAGGTACTATCAATGAGCACGATAGTAGGAAATTGATTAAAAAGCAGGATTACATCAGGATGTGACCAAAAAAGAGATCTAACACCACAGGTGTGACTTCGACCCTACTCCAATGTGTATACTTGAATTCCTCCAACTTCTTCATCAAGTGTTGCATTTCCGTTAACGAACCCCTCTTTGACCTATTGTATGATTGACATTCATTGTAAACCTGTCTAATGGTGATCAGTATAGCTGGATTAGAATCCTTCAATGAAAGCAATACGTGACCTGGCTTAACCCTGTTGTCAACCATTTTTCCAACCATGATCTTTTCTTCAAATGATAGTCGACCAACATATGTGTGCCCAAATAAGGTTGCCGCTCTTTCATGATTGTGAGATCCACATAACACTTTCAACCTCCACCCTCCATCCTCCTTCCTATGTCTCACTCGAAAGGACACTCGCACTTTCTAGTTCTTGTGCCCTTACGCGTCAACACTTCCTTGTATGACTTGTACTTGTCATCCCGCTCGCATCCTAATGTCAAAATTTCCTTCCTATTAAGGCCTCCATTTACTTACCTCGTAGTAGTAACAACAACGGACCATTTTCCTTTCGAACATTTCGAGCCCAGTTAAAAAGCTCATCCCGAGATGCAAATACCTGCACACACAAAGGTTTTATTCATTACATAGTCGCTAAACAATAGGAGAATGTTAAAGATAAATATCTACCATATCAGTGGTGAGAGCCTCTGTACAATCTAAAGAAACAACAACACCTCCCTGAACACTTAATTTGACATCCTCGAACTTGACTTCTTCAGTGGTGATGGCTTATCAACTTCCTCTGACTTGACTGGACTCATTGTTGTACAATGAAAATAGTCAACAATCAACAAACATACAGAATCTTAGGCGTCCGCACTTTTAAGTGCGGAACACTCGCACTTTAAAGTGCGTAACCGTCGCACTTTAAAGTGCGTAACACACTCACTTTAAGAGTGCGATAGTGATGCACTTTAATAGTGCGACTAAAGAACTTTTCAACAGAGTAAAATGAGACAGTTACGCACTTTAAGCTTCGACGACTCTGCACTTTAACGTGCAAGTAATTGCAGATCGAAAAATGGAGAAAAGGACAACAGACTTACCCACGCGAGGAGAGCGACGTCGACAACCACGAACGGCGACATGGATGTTGGACGAGATTCAGGGATGACAGAGGTCAGAGATGAGGGATGGAGGTGGACACAACCAGCGGTAAAGTTAAGGTGGGGTGGTGAGGTTGGAAATGAGGAAGGGAGAGAGAGGATGGCAAGTGATGAAGGTGGGTGGGGTATTTTTTAATGAAGGGTATTTGTGTATTTTCCTCAATCTTGGGGTGGCACAATTAGTCATTAGGTGACATTAATAACAATTCCCTTTCTGAAATTGGGGAATTTTTGTTTAGGGTGAATTAGGGGTTTTCTATTGGGAAAATTCGGGGTTTACCAAAATTTAGGGTAATGGTATCTTTTCTTAATTGGTTTATTTTTTTTATTTAGGGTTGATTAGGGGCTCCTAAAAAATGTTAAGAGTTTTACTCGATGTTCAAATTGTGATGTTTAGGATTACTCATTTGACATGTTTTACGGTTTTCTGCTGGGATAACATGGGGTTTAAACTGTGATGTGTGATTTTTGTTGTATGCATGAAATTCAATTTTTGTGTGTGTGTGATTTTTGTTGTATGCATGAAATTGTGTGTGTGTGTGTGCGCGCGCTCGTGTGCGCATGTGGAGTTGATTTTTGATTCATTTGGATTTTAATTATATGTAGCCATGTCGTTTAATGTTAACTTTCATCACAAGCGGAGATTTGTCTCCAAGCTTGGGGCTGTCTATATTGCTAACGACCTAGACATAGACATATAGGGATTTTTTTGAAGCAAGAGATATATTGAGGGATGATTGTAGATGTAAAGGTGATTTGAATTCATGGTGGAAGGATTCAGGTTACAAGTTAGATGCTTTGTACGAACTGAAACTTGACTCTCATCAACAAACTTGCCAACTATGCAGTGGCTAACAACTGTGTAATTGATATTTATGGGGGGTTGTGGAAGATGTTGTGGAAAGTCCCGTTGAAGATGTCATTGTTGAAGATGCAATTGTTGAAGGGGTCTGATGATAATGATGTTGGTCATGTTGAGGATATTGAAGGGTCGATGCTTTTTGAGGATGCTAAAGGGTATAGCACTGATGGGAGTGGGAGAAACATACACTTTAATGATAATAGAGAGGAGAGGTGCCAAAGCATGGAGGATGAGCTTGTGAGTAAAATATTCATAAACATAAAACAGTGCAAACACCTGTCTTTGAATCATAACTCGTTTGTCGGTCCAATTGAGGGGATTGGGAGTATTGAGAACTCTAATACAACACTTGCTAGTGTTGAGACACCTACGATGACCCTTGATGAGACACCTTCTATGAGACCCGCTATATCAGTTATGCTATATGCAAATCAGAACCCCTATCAATGGGCTGAATATGTGGCCCACAAGTATATGCTATAGATTTAGATTATTTGTTATTAATTTGACTTTTTTTTAATGGGAAAAGTAACTATCCCCTTTATAGCTATCAATAATATTTAGTGTGATAAATACACCATCCTGATATACATACGATGTCACATTTAATTAAAAAAAATTTACCTCATGTATGCCCAAATATATTATCGTAACATGATATTTAATTATTTAATTTCATATTTAGTTTATTTCTTTAGATAGCTATATTTAGTTATTGCTAAAAAATAATCATTGGAATCATAGGAATTAGTATTAGAATTAGAATCGAAACTAAGATTTAGAATAAGAGATAATGGGATAAGAATTGCAAATTAAATATAAAAATAAGCGACGGATTATTAATTAAATTAAAGAATAAGAACTATAATAAGAAGTCAAATAAAAATTAGGATAAGGAATAAAAAGTAAATTATAAAAAAGAGAATTATAATGTTTCATGACAAATATAAATTCAGTTTTGATAGATTGTTGAGCTATTGAAATTTAATTTCATCACATGATACTAAGTGGTATTCATTAAATTTGAATTATAAGCCTGTGAATTTGATTTCATATTAAAATGAAGATAAGAACAGGAAAAAAGCATAGGATAACATACATTTTCTCAACTTCTAACTATGCTCCACATTTTGATCTAGATAATCCACCATACCGAAACTAAGCTGAATTCCAAAGGGCTTAACGGCAACAAAACGATCACATTTATACTCGCATAATGCTAAATTGATATTTTAAACAATTTGAAGTTCACTACACCAGAACAGTATCGAATAATATACTATACTTTAGGTGTGAACTTCAATAACATATATAGGTCTCATATGTAAGACCTTATTATTTAAACTTATTATTTAAGCTTATCTTACAGCATAATTTAGGCGCACATGTTAGAGAGAACTTACATAACTAAATAGTTGACAACCAATAAGAAGTTTTGAGCATATTTTCAAAAGCTATTCAGATTAAATTACAAATAAAACTTATTCTTTACCTATAAAATATTTTCAACTTATTTCAGTAAGTTTTTCAAATTAGCTCAAAAATAAGCGCTTGTTGCCATAAGCACTTAATGAAGCTATTTTCTCAAAAGCAACCTTATTTAACAGTTCTACCCTTGAATAACAAGAAATGTCTAAGTGAAAATTGCAACGTTCATCACGAAATAAACTCCACAATGACCAAATTAAAACTCCATAACAAGAAACTAGATATCAAACCGAATTCATCAAATTTAGTTTGAACATGGAATTGAAATCATACTACGCTACTCTTTAGAACAAAAATCGAACTCAGCAGCTCTAGAGTTAATATAGAATATGCTCTGGACAAATGCTGAATAGACTACACCAATTAATCAAAGAGACTGAAACCCATATCCTGCAACACAAAATAAAGAGAAGGATAAACAAATCAGAATAATTTCAAATAAGATTTCCCAAATCAACTCATGCTTACAATTTGCACAAAAAACTAGAAAGCAAGACATTGTACATAATACTGCAATACTTGAAGGCAATTTGCAAGGTGCATTGACCCTATCAATGTCATAATGTTTGATCTAAGATCTAAAAACTAGAAAGTTAGAACCATTTCCAGCACAAAACATGCAATTCTAAGCTAGAATGGGTCACCAGCCAACTACAAAACAATTCTAGCATGAGCAACGTCTACTGGACACAACTAATCAAAAGTTTAAGATGAACTTGTAACAATTTCAATGCAAGTTTGAAGTTTTTTAAATCATGATTTCAATCTATTCTAAGTTTATGATTCAATATACACAATAGACTCTATGTTCACGTAAGATTTGCTCCCAAGTACAAGAGTTTAGAACCATTTCTAGCCCAAAGAAATGCACAATTACAACACCTATAAGATGAAATGAAGCACAAAAGGACTAGAAAAACAAAAACTCACCTCGTCAGATTCCTCTTTCTCCTCCACCTTTTCCTCTTTCTTTGCCTCAGCAGCTGCTGGGGCAGCAGCAGCGGCACCTCCAGGGGCGGCAGCAAGAACAACAGCACCACCACCAGCAGGGACCGATGCCAATTTATCCTTGCCAGCTGCAATAACCTCAACTAAATCTCTTCCCTTAAGTTCAGACAAGAATGATTCAATCCTAGCATCATCAGCTTCCCCTCCAACTGCACAATAACAAAATTGAGTCAATTTCACAGTCAATGAAAGCTTCAAGCAAAGGAACTACCCAGCAAGCATACATTTTGAGATCCATGATACACTATAAATGACTAAAAAAATAAATCACTCCACCAAACTTTTAATAGCTGTGAGAAATCAATTCGGCCAAGCAAAAACTCAATCAGAGAAGCATAAACTTTCAATAATCAAAAGATAATTAACTTAATTAACAGAAACAGAACATACTATAAACTAAAACTAGTTAATTTAATTACAGAAACAGAACATATTCAAAGCTAAAACTAATTAATCACGAAAAAAAGCAAAACCTAATTGGCAGGAAACTCTTTTCAAAAAAAGAAAAACGATGGCATGTAAATAAGAAAAAAAATGGTGTTAATAAAGTGATGGAAGCGAAGAATGTACCGGAGCCAATGATTTTTTTGATAGTATCGGCGGAGGGGCTGTCGTTGCCTCCAAGAACGGCGAGCATGTACGCAGCGATCACCTTCATCTTTCTGTCAAATCAAGTGTGATTACACACGGATGAAGAAGAAGGAAAACGAAGAATGGGGAGAAAGAGAGGGAGAGAAAACCTGAGAGAAAGGGTGCAGATCGAGAAAACAAGCGGCGACTGCAAATGCAACACAGCACTGTTATTTTCAATAGAAATGGAACGCTAGGTTTGTTTTCGGGGTTTTGAGGAACGGGTTTTAGGGCTTTGTTACGTGTATATGATCCATAACGTATGGGCCTGGATATATGGATGGGCCTTCAATTTTGAAACGAAAACTCCTGTATTGAACACAATGATGGGCCTTCAATTTTGAAACGAAAACTTTATTTACCAAAAAATATTACTTAAATTAAAAATTACTTTTAATTAAAATTCTATTATTTTTAATAAATTTATAATTTATATTTTAAATATACGAAATATCATTAACTAAATTTAAAATATGTTAGTTCAAATAATTTTTTTAATATTATCATATAAGTTATATTACTATATATTGTTTTTATGTTATGTTTTCTTATTAACAATGAAGTAATTTTAACTATTAAAATTATTATAATTTATAACCTAAATAGCTAATAAATTATTTATTAAATTATATTTATTCAAATACGATTATAATAATCTTGTCTCTCATATTTTCTCAGGTCAGTTTTACTAATATATAATAATTAAATATGTATTTAAAGAACTTTTTCAATTAATATATACATGCATTATAATTAATATTAAATAGTATACACTAACATTAAAAAAATATAAATTAATTTTTATACATTATAATCAATAAGTAGTGTTGTATTATTAAATTAATTTTAATTTGTAACCAAAAAAAAATTAATTTTAATTCTTAAATAATTTTAATATAAAATATTATTATCAAAAAAAGATATCAAAATTATTTTACAAATTTCTATGTGTTTATTCTACTTTCATTTAAAAGCTACATTTTTTTCTTAAAATATTTGATCAACATATATTTATTAATTAGATCTTTCTCTCTGATTAAAGCTGAGATAAAGTTTAAATTTTGCTAGACTAAAATTTTGAGATTAAACATTTAAACGTATAATCTATTTTCAAATATAAGAAATATTTTAAAAATATTGTTTATTAATTTTTTTACTTGTGTAATAATTTAATTTGCTTACTTTCTTATTCAATAATTCCATTTTAATGAATTTAAATTGTTACAGTTACTTTCACAATTTTTTATAAATTTTATATTTATTAACTATAAAATACAAAAAGTTGCTGAAAAATTTGTACTTATATGTTTATAATAATTTGTTGACTAAACTTAAAACTTTACTAATAATTATTTTACATTTTAAGTATTTTTTGTATAAAACAACACAATTATTCATAAATTTATTAATTTATGAATTTATATCCTTTTATACAAATGATACAAATTTTTTAGTCATGTAAAATGTAAAAAAAATAAAATTGAACGTGTTTCTCTTTACTATCAATTTTTTTTATAATAGTAACATAAACACTTATAAAGAGAATTAAATTGCAAGAAATTCCATTTAAATTTTTTTATTCAAATAAATTTTACGTTAATTCTTTCAACCAAAAATAAATTGTAGGTTAATTGTGAATTTAAAATAGTAATTTATCTCAAGTTTAATGAGAGAGAATTTTTAAAAAGAATGAGAGAGAGAGAGATATTATTAATTATGTGTTTATTAATGCTGGAATGAGAAGAATGAGTATGTCACATAATGATTGCAGTAATGAAGACTGAATTACACCACCCAATAGAGAAGAGAAACAATGAGATTTTTTTAGAAGGAACGATGTGGCTGCATGTGAGAAAGAGTCTTGAAGTTGGATGTCTCACTTTTAAGAATGAGGACTCACAATTAGTAAATACAGTAGTAGATATGAAAGTGAAAGTGAAAATGAAAATGAAAATAAATGGTTTTCGAAGCCGTAGATGAGAGTTCTTGAAGCCATGACAAGAAGAACGTTTAAAATAAATTGGCTAAGTGATTGCAAAATGCTAGGTATATTTCGATCCAATCTTTGCATTGCTCTAAGGTATACATATGTATATGTATATTGGCTATTGAAAGATTGTTTAGACTTGGCATAAACAATGTTAGTAAAAAAAGGTCAAATTTAATGTGTCTCGACCAAGTTTTTACTAGTATTTTTTACCAAGAAAAATATTCTGGTGCTTGGATCAAAATGTTGTTCCTCTCACTTCCTTCAAGAAACAACATTTTGGGGGGCCTCTGTTAATACCAGAATTTTATCTTGTTATTTAAAGTATTATGGGACCGATGGGCCACCTAGTGTTGTGGATTGGGAGAGTTCGAGGGTATTTGTAAAAAAATTAAGAATTTTCTATGAGGCTACCAAGATCTTTTCATCATCAACACATGTGCGTGTGCATTATGCTTTTCATCAATTGGCTTTGATCCATATGGAGAAATATGATAAGTGTTACAACAGTTCAAACTATACTTTGAGTAAAATGGGTACGGATATAAAGGAGAAATATGATAAGTATTGGGATAACATTAAGTCAATTAATAAGCTCCTTTATTTTGGTGTTATTTTTTACCCTCGATACAAGTTAAGTTATGTAGAATGGTCCTTTAGTCAGATGTATGGTGAAAACCCAAATTTCTTAAATGAAATCTAACCTAGTGTAAAGTATGATCTTTCTGAAATGTACAACTGGTATGACGCAACGCATAAGGAACAAAACAGATATGGGCAATCATCTCATGGCCCCTTGGAGGGGAGTGGACAATGTGCATCATATGATCCTATGGAATGTTCATCGTTTTTAGAACGAGCTGATGCTTTTAAGAAGCATTTAAAGGAAAATAATTCTATTGATAGAAAAATGAGCTTGAGACATACATAAGTGAAGCTAATGACGAGTTTGACTTGCTAGAATGGTGGAAGCAGAATTCTGGCAGGTTCCCTATACTGTCTTCCATGGTGAGAGATGTCCTTGCAACTCATGTTTCAACTGTGGCTTCAGAGAGTGCATTCAGCACTGGTGGTAGGGTGATTGACACATTTAGAAGCTCCCTTAGCCTAGAAATTGCAATGTTTGATTTGTGCCCAGAACTGGTTGAGGCCTTCCCTTTACCAGTTCAAAGATCTTGACCTTAGTGAGGAGTGGGATATTTCTGATAAGATTGTAACGGGTACTGCTGTTTTATTCTCATTTATTGTGTATTATACTATCGTAATTTATAAATGTTAATCAAGTCTTTCATTTTCTTATCATATGATCAAGAACTACAAGGAGCAACAGATTCTCAAAGTGTTGGTGGGTCAGCAACAGCAGCTAGAACATCTTCTCAGCCAATGAATATTTGCTAAAAGTTTACTTGAAGGTACAAAATAGAAGAATTTTTTTCCCGTCAAGTGCTTAATTTAGCAGATTCTAATGTACTAATATATGTATCTTTTACAGGTGTATACCTTCTTGGAGTCATTTTCATGTCAAGTGACTCAATATAATATAATATCTATTTTGGTATGTTTGTAAATGTTAGTTGTGTTGGAACTTGGAAGCATTGCAAAAGGTATCTTGAACCTAACTTTTGGAGGTTTGTACCATGTCAAATTGTTCTTAATTTGATACTTGTTGTATCAAGTTTTCCTTCCACTCGTGCTTTTCCAACTACTTTCTGGTTGAATCACCTATGTTGAATATGATTTTTTGTTGGAGCAACAGTAAGGACTAAGGATGAGCACAAAATTAATCACATCATTTTAGTAAATACTAGTATACCAATATCCTCCTTTATAATAATTATATGTTTATTTCCTTTCTTCTAATTAGTATATGTTTATTTATAATAACAATATTGTATGGTTGCATCTATTAGCTTTTTGAAATACTTGATGGAACACTTGGAACATGATGGAGAACATGGAAATCAGATCTTTATGCCAAACTGGATAAAGAAAAGAAGTTCCTTTCTTTTAATTTAAATGTATGATTGCATGTTTTGAATAAATAAGTATTGTGATTTGGTTTGTGTGGTGATCACAGAATTTAATCCATTAGCTTTTTGAAAGACTTGATGGAACACTAAGAGGATGAACTTGATGGAAAACAGATGCTTACCTTATGCCTTTCCAGGTAAAGAAAATAGATTCTTTCTTTTTAATATAAGTGTATTCTTGCATATTTTGGATAAATAAGTATCTGATTTGGTTTGTGTGGTGATCACAAAGTTTAACTACTATTGCATTCCAATAATATATTTTAATCCATTTAGCTTACTCCATCTTGTAGGATTTGGTTTGGATCTTTGGAAATCAAAGAGGATTTGGTTTGGTTCTTGTGTGGTGATCATAGACATGCTGAAGAGGAAATCCTAAATGATTTAAATTTTCAATCTTTAGCGATATTTCATATTTAAACTCTTGTAATATAAACTTTCGTAGACACAATATTGTTACTGCCCTGCTGGCTGCTGCTCCTACTCTTTAGTGTGATTCAAGACTCAAGTTGTAGTTGCAACTGACGTTAAGCTTACAGATACAATCCAATTTGTGTTTATGTGAATGATGTTAAAATTGACTCTGATTATTGAGCTTTTAATCAATTTGTGCTGTGTTTTACTGTGCTATTAAAATTAACCAGTATGCTTAACTGAGCTTTTATTGATTTATTGGTTTTTTTTGTTCAAAAAATTTATTAGCTTTTTAATTAGCTTTGTGATGTTTTATTTTTGTTGGGCTAATAGCTCACATGTTTTTCAACAATTTTTTTTAAAAAGATCAAACAAACAAATAAAAAATCCAGCTCAATAAAGGGTCCAACCTACCCCAACCGAACCGGCTAATCCGGCTAACCGTTTCCAACCGACCCGACTAAACCGAGTAGGTTCATAGTCAAAGTCGGTCCAAAATATGAGCAACTCGGTTACTGGTGGTTGGACTAAAATTGACTCGAACCCAACCGATGCTCATCACTAATACATGCATATAGTTTACCTGTTTTCCAGGACTTGGATTAAATTAACTGATTATTCCTCCTAATCAGGTCATTTATTATTATTTTGGTGGGCTGCAACTCTAGAATATGTTGGTCCAAGACTCGCTGGTTCGTAACCTGCTCCTCTTTTTTAATGAGGAAACGTTAGATTAGCAAGCATGAATAGATGTGCGTGTGTGTAAACAAGATATGAACTTGCTCAAGTCCAAGAATCAAGAATTCAAAAGCAGACATGACTACCATTGAAGCAACTTTCACGTGCCAACTATATTTCCTTTGCCTTTTTCGAGAGGAAGAAGGTGCAAGGTAATAACTAAACGAGTGCAATACAACCATCAAAAGAAAACGCACCACAAATTTGACTCTAACTCCTCATCATGCACGTGCCACATCATTTTTTAAATAAATATAAGGATGGAGTTCATTTTGATCACACAGTCTTATATGGCAAATTGAAGTGAGAGAGTTATTTTTGGAGAATGAAAAAAAAACAATATAATTATTTAAAAACCATGCATGCATAAATAATTAAAAGTTATTTAAACTGATCATTTAAAAATGACTACGGGTAGGAGTGGTTGAATTAGTTGTATAAATAATACTACAAATACAATTACATTAATTTTAATCTAAAAATATTAATTAGATACATGAGAGTGGAAAAAAGATAAGGTTGATGAAGCTCCAGGAAAGTGACGACCGAGACTGCTACTGAAATCAACATTCTCTCAAACACCTGCACTCAGTCGCGTGGTTGGACGTGCTCACGTGCATACCACCAAATTTTTATTTTTTTTTAAACATACTCTTTCCGTTATTACAAAACCAAATTGGATGCGCCATAGTTCTTTATATAAGAATTATTTTAAATTTTTTGATAAATTAATTATTTTTTGATAAAAAAAAAATTTAAATTAAGTTTTCTCTTTCTCTTCACTCGCAAAAGCATTAATAGTGCTTATAAATTATGAAAAATGAGTTGCAGATAATCTTGGGAAATTGATATAAATTTAATATTACTAACTACATTAACTATGTTTCTCAAGGAATGTGAAATTACAATTTGTTTCTTATTAAAAGGAACAGATGGAGTATAGTTTAGTAGATATAAAGTTTACACTAATAATGCACAATTTTTTAATTTTTAGCTCAAGATGTTTGCGACAACAATGACTAATATCTTTTTGCAGCATTTATTCACACTAAGCGGTAAACACAGTTGATCAAAAGATACGCTCTATTCCTATAACGATGATCAAACCACCAATTTCATAATTAAGAGATGAAATAAACTAACTACTACACCACTATGAAAGTAGCTTTTAAAATATAGTTTTGAAAGAATTTCATTTTTTTTACAGTAAGAATTGTATAACAATTAGTATGTCAACCATATATTATCTCTCTAACATTTCTATGCTCAATATATGCTATATAGACAAAAAGTAGGCCTGTGTGATTTATGAATAAGGTACACAATAAAAAGGGGACAGTGATGTCCATTAAAGCTGGGACACACAGCATATGCATTTCTTGAAATAGAACAAGATAAAAGAAAAAGGGTAGGAAGATTTGCTATTATGGGTCCATGTATGTATATTGGTAGCTAATATTACTTAATGCGCCGGTGAGATGTCCTCTCCCTAATGTTTTCGCAATAAAAAATTCTGGTTGATTGGCGACATAATAAATTTTACCCAAGATATCTATTCTACCTATTTATTATTTTTTTATTGACTAAGGTATCCCCATAGCCGGTTGCCGTGAGACTAATCATTCGCCCCACGGTCAGCGCACGAAGCGGTAGGGGGCTGACCAATGAGTTTTTTCCATTCACAAGAGTTGGGATTCGAACCCCCAACCACTTGCTTAAGGGACGTAGTGCTGAACCACTACGTCAACCCACTTGGTTCCTACCTTTTTTTTTTTGGTTTTGACCAAGGTATCCTCACAGCCAATTGCCGTGAGACTAATCCTTCGCCCCACGGTCAGCGCACGAAGCGGTAGGGGCTGGCCAATGAGTTTTTTCCATTCACAAGAGTTGGGATTCGAACCCTCGTATATATGAATAAACTAATTATTAAATTCATGTTTTTTGTGATATATATTACATGTTAGTAAAATTAAGTAACATAAATAAGTAAACAAGATAATTAATTTCGTAAAAAAGAATGAGTAAATGATATTCATTCAATACATCAAACATTACAAAAAACTTCCTTAAACACTATATTTAAGGTGGGAGTCTGTAGTTTTTCCGAATCATCCAATATACAAATTTTAAGATTTTCTTTGACCGTACTTTAGAGAGTGCTGCGTACAACTGACCATGAGTGAATACGGGTCTCGGAAGAAAGAGTTCAACTTGAGCCAATGTTTGTCCTTGGCTTTTGTTTTTGATCACCGCAAAACAGACAGTAATCAGAATTTTTCTTCTTTGGAATTTAAATGGAAATTTGGGATCGGAAGAAACCAAGTCCATTCTAAGAATGTGTATTTTGTCCCCAACTTTTGTTCCAGTGATAATAGTTGCACTAATAACATGTTCTCCAAGTTCATCAACAATTAACCTGGTCCCATTGCATAAACCTGCTGCTTGGTCTATATTTCGCAAAAGCATGATTGAAGTACCCACTCTCAATAGTAGTCCATGGTTAGGGATTCCTAAGCTTTTGACGTTGTTTAAAAAGTCAGTGGTATTCCACTCACCTTGGATTTCAAGATCCTCATTAGACCGCAAAGTACTGTCGGAGATCAAATATTCAAGTTTTGTTGCAACTATCAAGCCAAGCATATAAGTATTTATCATTTCAACAATCTCCGGTGTTAGAGCCAATATTGCTCTGTCTTGAAAGAATTTCGGGTCTTTCATGTTGCGTGAAAGGCTTGGATATGTATATTTAATCAACTACATTAATGGATCAACACAATATGGGGACTACAAAATTAAGATAAGATTATTAAGCACTGTTTTATATTATTAAGATAAGATAAATATAGTTTATAAATCCAAACTAATTAACCATGTCCTATGAAATTCTCTACTTGATGTTCACTAATTACTTACTAATAAAGACATTAAAAGTAATTTTAGCCGGAGTTGGAATAAACTCATACCAAATTAAATTGACTTTCATGTATTGCATGGAAGGTTATTTTCTGGTTGTGCACTCATGTGAAGAACCTCAACCATAAAAGCAAGTTGTTCTTCTTTAATGTGTCCGATTACTGTGTTAAGATTTAGGAATAGAACCCGTCATTATGATTCATAGTATTTTTTTAAATGACTTTCATTTCATGAAATTAATGTTCATAAAAGAGTATGTGCTAAGTCTCTCTCCCTCCCCTTGGGCGTGGTGGTCCGTGCTATTTGGGTGTTGTTAGTTTTGGTTAAAAATGAAGAACCTTGTTGATGGTTTTATTGTTCAAGGTTCACAGAGTTTGAAATTTGGGGATAAATTAAATTCCAATTTAACAGAATATGGGATTGAATTCCTATTTCTGAGAATTAAGGGATGAATCCCAATTGTAGAGAATTGCGGGATGAAATCAACTGCAATATAAAAAAGGACTCAGAATTGAATTTTCCTAATTTACACTCAATAGGAAATAGGTAAGCGATCTAGACCATTGAATTAAAATTAATATATCATACGGTTAAAAATATGGTTTACCCCTAAACCACCCATACTCTTCACATTAAAACCACTCATTAAGTTTTACATTCTTACTAATCACAAAGGCTTTGAAATGAATTACCAAAGCTACCTCAAAGATACCATATATCTTCGGTTTGAAAGCTTAAAAACACATCATACTTGAGGCCTGAATGAGTTTTACTCGAGCAACAATGTTCACGTAGTGAAAATGGTGTTGGGTCCAAGTCTGGAAACGACTCATTTTTTTTTCAAGTTTTAATAAATTTTTTCATTTTTATGGGTCCAAATTGCTTCCCATAACTTCTCCACCATGTTCCATATGAGTTGTTGACTCGCCTTAGCATTTTCCAATCTGACATGGTCTTTGAGTGTGAACTTCGAAAAAACAACTTAAATAACTTCTCCACCATGTTCCATACATTGTTTGCATACAGTAGATTAAATAGAACAAAGATAGAAAACAAAAACATAACTGAATGGTGGATTAATCCTTCTCCTTCTTGATAAGTTTGATATGTGTAACATTAGAGCCTCCATAAGCATCTTCAATCAAGTAACTTCTAAAACCCTCTACAAACTATCACCAAGAGCAACATCAACACTTTCTTCTACAAACCTTGCACTTCAGAACCCACTATGGAATATGCTGCCATCAAAGGATGGACACTGACCATGATATCTGGTTTGTACTCCATCAGCCCTACCACCCCCTCTCTGAAAATGAGAGGGTGCAATGCCAATTTCAAAACACTCCTTAATTTCATATTTTTATAATATGTGATTTAGATATTCTTCAGTCACAATTAATAATAAAAAAGGGGATTTTCTTCCGCTGAAAAAATTAGTGCAATTTTGCATAGCAAAAGGGAAGGACTGTCTTAAAGAAGCTGCAACCACCATGTTACTTTTATAGCAAAACCATTATCGAGGAAACATATTCAGCAAGGAGGTACTACATTTTAAAAAAATTATAATAACAATGTCATAACTATCACTTAAATCAACAAAATAGGCAAACGGGAGTGAAAGAAATATTGAATGTAATCAACTTTGAGTAGTGGGTGAAAGTGCTCATATGTAAAGAGTAAACCAAGAGCAAGTAAATGATGGCTTACTTTTAAACATTGCCACTCTCCTCAAAGCATGTAAACATGGAACCCCCTAATCACTTGAAAGTAAGATAGAGCAACCATCAGTTCTAAAATATTAGGGGTCCATTTACTTCATACTTTTCTTTCTTTTAATGTAAACATGTTTCATAATATGTGATAGTGATGACATGTCTCTTGCTTATATGTTAATACTAATTTTTATACGTATTATTTTTTATAACATATTCAACACTTTTTAATCTAATTTCTCCATTTTTCATACTTTTTTATTTATTAAACTCAACTCGCAAGTGAACCTGCCGGCCCGCCAACTTGTGGCGAGTCGAGTTGGGTTCATATATTTTAGGCTCTACAAGATGCGGGTTGGCATGACTCAACCCGTTTCAACCCAACACATGACGGGCCAACCCATATGAGTCAAGCTGGCCCGTATCAATAGCTCTATCCGGGAATATACCCCTCAAAGTTTTAAGTGTTTAGCTTAATGAAGAGTACTATCAACATACTCTTTTGAACACATTCTTTAACACACTCCTTATGATTGACATACTTTTAAAATAGCCAATGTATTTTCTGTCTCTTATTAAAAATTGTGTTTCCTTTTGGAAAAATAAACTTGTCATAATTTAAAATAGTCAATGTATGTAAGATCAATATATTCAAAAGAGAGTGTACTAGTATTTTTCCTTCGGGCATATACGGAATTTGGGACCTAAAATTAGGCATCTTCACTAGGCTTGGTTTAATCTCCAGAATTTGGAGAGAAAAATTAATATTTTTTTCAGAATTGATTTTACAATATATAAGACCATATCTAATGGTGAGATCTTATTTTAGTGTCTTAAAGACTTTTGGTGGTTCCATACTGCCACATAGGATTTAAGACACTCATAAGATCCCACTGCACATTTCGCTCTAGTGGTTGGAATCTTATTTTACTTTTAGTTGAACCACAATACACAATATATTTATATTATTTATTTCCACCTAATATTAAATTAAATTAAACTAATAATTCTATACAAACATAATTAATAGTTAAAAAAATGTAATATAATTAAATATCAATTAGATTGGAAATACACAATTAAAGTTCAACATGATATTATTTAATTGAAAATAAAAGAAAATACATATTATTGAAAAATAAATGACAATATATTTTAAATAAAATACATAATATTTCATAATAATTAATTTACATATTAATAGTTGAATGTTGGTTGAATGAGAGAGAAAAAATATTATTTAATTTAATATCCCACTTTGAAAGAGGAACCAGTTAAAACACTAAAATAAGATGTTAGGTCATGTCACCTATCTCCAATTATGGGATTGTATAAGATACAGATCATAATCTCAGTTTAAAATCTCTATTGGAGATGCTCTAATTGATTATAAATTTTTTTGATAGAAAACCAAACACACCCATATGTAGTTGGAAATCTTTGTTAGGATTTTCGGAACAAAGATGAATTTTTGAGATGGTGACAACGTGATTTACACTTTCTCTAACGAAAATGTGGAGAAACGCACGAAGAAACATGGATTACGGGATAAATATGTGAATGGTTTTTGCTATTGTTTTTGTTAAGTACTTTTAATTATTTTATTTAAAGTACCCTAATGTAGCTATAAGCTATATTTTTGTAAAGGCTTGAACCTGAGACAACTAATTAAGTTGAATCAACCATGTATTCACATATTACTGTAGTATTTGGCAGTAGTAGATCTCAGTTTCTGATTTGAAGAGTTTAGAATATACTTTTTTTTTTGTCGATGTATACATAATTTTTGGAAATTTAATTTTGTGGTGTTTACCTAGCCTGAAGATTTGCTTTTTGTTTTTTATTTTCCTTGTCTGTTTTGTGAATTGACTCATGAAATTGCCCCGAACTTGGCATCCAACAATCTATGTGAGTTTTGAATGTCAATGCAGACGAATTGACTTCAACAGCCAACCAAGTCTGAGATTTTCGCACGTAAAAATAGAATAATGATATTTACATTGGTGCAGCAAGTTGTATCCAAAACTTGTGTGAAACACGATACATAGGTTTATTTTTCAATTAGAAGTGGTTATAAAATCTTTGTCAAACAAATTCCACCTTCTTAATTTAAACAAGTTTATATAATCAGATGATAAATTTGCATAATCTAAAATGGATTTTAACCATTGAAATTAAAAGGAGAAGAATGAAATTGAAAAAAGAGAAAGTACTTCCTAACCAAAACTTTTGTTGTTTAAGGTTATACACATAGTTTAAAAGTTCATTAATTAATGTTATAAATTGACTAAAAGACTTCTATTTAAAGTTGGAAACAGGACAATCATAAGCAAATACTTATGACTCAAAATTTGGGAAGTAAAATTGAATGTAAACTTTGTGTGAAAAGGGCTAAGTGCAACTGTTCGTATTTATAGTAAAAGTTTGAGAAACAGGTAACGTTCTATAACATTAACACCTTTTTAATTCAAAAGAAATATGAAAGAGCATGAAACTTAAAAGAAACAAGAAACTATATAAAAGGAGGCTATGTTAAAAGTCACGTCTTTATGACATAGTTATAAATGTCAAATAATAACTAAATAATAGGTGTAAAGTTCACAAAATATATCTACATTTACTCCACAAAACTAATAATATCTTACTATTGAAAAAAAAACATTTTTATTAAATTGCTTTTTCAATACCATTTCTAAACTAATTATATCAATTTGCATTTTCATTTATTTAAGCAAGGTATTTTCGAAACTGATAATTTCGAGGTCGTTGAAACCTTAAAAAATGATCAGTATCGTTTTCATGAATTGGAAAATGAGTTCGTTGATCTTCATCGTCTCCTATTTCGAGATTGGGAGATGCATCTTCAACATACTCATAAAGATGCCAACGAACCTGCAAATAGCTTAGCTGGTATGAGAGCTCGCCTTCAATGAGTGTAGACAAAGCTCAAGGATCCTCCTGATAGGATAGTGTCTTTGTTGTTGCGAGACATTTTTAGCCTTTAGTTTTATTGCTTTATTTTTCCTATTAAAAAAGTATTTTATTTTCTAAAAATAAGTTAATCAGACTCAAGTATTTTTTTTTTTTCGATAAGCTAATCAGACTCAAGTATGAATAGCATGGACTACAACATCACGTTCTGGTTGCCATCTACTCATCTTTGACTGTAAGAAATTTCTAATGAATAGTCCTCGCTTTTCCCCCAAATTAACTTCACATGTGGGGACGCATTAATTATTTAAGGTAATATGGATTAAATATAGTGGTTATAAATCATGTTAACATGTCAATTTGGAATTTTGAATGCCCTTCGTAAACGTTAATCTTACATATCGTAATTAGCTGTAGCTGATTACATCATAATTAATTAGAAATCAGAGCAATGGCTTTCTGAAATTATAAAGGTAAATTATTTGTCTTGCCTATGGACGACTAAATGGCCTGACCAAAAAGTCATAAGATAATATGAAGTTATTGTTTTTTATACTACCAAATTTGAGATGTGGTCCCACACAATAATCTTGAAGTTATCTTAAATGTGCGATGGTTTTTAAGGATATTTGACAAGTTAAAGTTTATTAAAATTTTCATAAACAAAAAATTTATCAATTTAATTATGATAGTTTATAAATTAATTTTCTATGAAAATGAAAATCTATTTAATATTTTGTCACATCATTTTACTCCAACACTATATGATAATCTCCCTTTAAAAAAATAAAAAAAATACTATATGATAAGCTGTTTAAAATATACAAAATTAATTTACAAAATTGGATTAACTATTATACATTCACAATATAAATTAGTTTAATAGACATTTAATAATTTTTGTCATTTTATAAAATTATAATTGAATGATTAAAATATAATAAAATATTTACACATGTATAAAAAATATATCATTCCTTAAATCTCAAACTTTTAAATTTTGAGAAAAAGGTACATACACTAACAGTGAATTTTTTTTACACCGCTAACCAATCATATTTTAAGAATGTTCTACATAAACTAATTAGATTTTTGTGCTTCCACTTGTTTTCACTAACCTATTTTCTGTGGATGTTCAGGTTTCTATAAATTATATTGTGGAAAATATGACTCTTCCATTTTGCCTAAGGAGAAGGAGAAACTAATTAGTCTTGTTTCTATGGTGGAGTTAAGGAGCGTTTCTATAACTATGGACTCTTGTAAAGCTCTAGGGCTTGATGGTTTTCAGACATTTATTCTATAAGTAGTATTAGCTTATTATTGGAAAAGATGTTCATCATATATGTCATATGCGTTTTTGGAAGGGATAGTGGACCCAACTCTATTGGAGATCTTATTGTTTTAGTTCCTAAAGTGGACAACCCTACCCACTTCAAGGAATTACGATCAAAGTTCTTGTCAATAGGTTCAAGCCTCTGCTAAGTGATCTGGTGAGGGGCCTCTTTAGGCCAGTTTTTACCAGCAAGAGGAACCAAGGATAGTATTATTTTATCTTAGGAGATAATATATACTATTCACCCTCATAAAAAAGGGGTGGAAGATTAGTGGCTTTGAAGATTGATCTTAAAAGGAGTACGACTGAGTTAGCTTATATTTCCTACGTGCCACTTTACATGATTTTGGGCTCCTTCCTTCTACTGTGAACCTTATCAAGTGGGTCTTGGAGGCCCCTAATATCTCTGTGCTTTAAAATTGTTTTAAGTTGCCCTCGTTTATTCCACAACTAGGACTTCAACAAGGTGATCCTACCTCTCCTTATCTCATTGTCCTTTGCATGGAGAGACTTGCTACTCAGATTCAACGGCTGGTTATGAGGGGTTGTGGAGGCCTGTGCGCATTGCTAAGAAGGGCATTGGTATCTCACATCTTTTCTTTGTTGATGATGTCCTTCTGTTCTGCCAAGTTCCAAAGGATCAATTGAGGTTGGTTTCTCAAACCTTGAAGGACTTTTGTGATGCTTTTGGCTTGAAGGTTAATTTACATATATACAGGCTTGTATGTTCCAAAAACATTGACAAAAGGAAGTAGGAGGAACTATCACTCATATCCGCGATATATAGGATAAGTAATCTTGGGAAATATCTTGGATTATCGTTGTTAAAAAGTAGGTTGACTAGGGATTTTTTTTCCTCACTTATTGGTACAATAAACACTCATCTTGCATCTTAGACAAATAAGCTTTTGAATAAAGCAGGAAGGTTTTGTCTTGCCAAGTCTAAATTGTCCTCACTTCTGATTTATGTAATGCAATCCTTTTGGTTGCTGGAACCGATGTGTGAACATGTGGATAAGAAGATCTGAAATTGTATTTGAGATAAGGCAGGTCTTGATCATAGTTGGAACTTGGTAGCTTAGGGAGATATTGTGCATCCAAAGGCTCAAGGTGGGCTTGGCATTGCGCCCGTGCCAACAATGAAGTAAATTTGGGTAAGTTAGTCCATGGTATATTGCATGAAGAGAATAAAATTTGGGTAGAGGCCCCAACAGAGAAATATCTAAACAACAATACAATACTTAATGATTCCTACAAGTCAGTTGAATCTTATATTAAGAGGGGTATCATGAAGGCTAAGACTACCATTGTGGGTGGGTATGCACTACAAGAAAAACCCATTTTACCGAAAGCTTTTAGGCGTTCACAAGTCTTAAAAACATCGCTAACGCGGGATTACCTACGGCGAACCGACGTCCAGAAGACTGTCGTTATAGAGCTCGTCGGTATTTTTTATCGACGGTTTACAAAAGTCTCAGTATTTTACTGACGGATAATAACTGTCGGTAAGCGTCATCGGTATAGTTGAAATTTAACGACGAAAAGAATATTGAAAAGGTTGTCAATAATGTATATAATTTTTTCACAAATGGTTCCAGATTACATTATCAATCCTCATCATCATACTCATTTTCATAAATTTGATAAGCGGTATCCCAACCAGCATCAATGTTTGAAGAAGACCCACAAGCAGCAAGCAGAGTAGAATGAAGCGACCAAGCAGTACATTGAACAACATCAGTAGGAGGTAGAAGCGGAGAAACAACAGGAGTAGGCTGAAGCGCAGAAGCAGTAGGAGTAGGCTGAAGCGAACTAGCACCTGGAGTAGGTCTAGGATTGGTTGCAACTATCTCATGTTCAGCATAGCTAGCATTTGCCCGTCGCATCCAGTCCATGGAGCGTGAGATGGCATTGAACTGAGTACTCATTTCTAGAAATCATTGTTCCTGTGCAGCCTTCATTGCCTTCATTCCAACCCGCGTTTAAGCTTTTTGTTGTCCAATCTGCTCCTCAATCTGTCGTTGGAGTTTAGACTTCTCCTTCTCCATCTATTCACGGAGTGCAACATTATCCTTCTCCAACCTCATCATCGTCTCTTGTAACTCTAGATTTACCTGCAAACTAGAAACATAAGACAATTGCGAGGCCCTAGACTCCTGTGTGAGGGAATGAACACTATCACCGAGCCTATATCATCCGGCCATATCACCAGCACCATATATCCGCCCTTCCCCTTTCTCCACTTGCTTTGATCCACAGTTCATTATAAGTGGTTGAATCAACCTCTAACCCCCCAGCCTCTGAATTTTGGGCCTCTTTCTCACTAACTTTTGCTTCACAATCACTCTTAAATAACAAATAAAATTTAATTAACATATTATACAAATGATTGCATGTAAAATTTTGAATTATAAACATACCCATGTTTTCCCAGCTCTCGGGTCAACTGATTTCTTATCAGCCTTGTGATGATGTGTACCCTTAAAGATCTCTCCTAAACTTATTTGCTCTACCAAAATCTTTCACATGAAATAACATGAACAATGTGTTTAAAACAAACATCAAATAAATATGAAGTGAATTCATTACTGATCGTCGTCCATGCTCAAGTGTTGAAATAGAGACACCCATGTGAAGTGACCCACTTTGTGTGATGTTTTATTCTTCTTGGCCTTTTGCAAATTTTCCATGAACTTATCAGTCGAAAAATGTCGCATAAGATTATTGCAACCACTTTCACCTATCCACCCAGGTCTCTTTCTCGCTTTTCTTGCGGAACTAAGCATATTAGACAATCGATTTGTGCATATATGCTCAATATTCTTTCTGACTGCTTGCTCATCCTAAGCAACCCACTCAATGTGCCTTGTAATTTAATATATACAAGCTCAGTATTGAAAATATAAATAACATGCAATAAATCAAACTCTTGTTCGTAACACAACCTCTGAATGCCTCAAACAAATTATGACATGTGTTCTCGCAATAGTAATGACATTAGCAGCAACACAACCAGGTAAAAAACTACAAAAATATATTTCATAATCATAAATTGATTTGCATTTAAATAAAAAATATATTGTTATATTATTATTTAAGTAACTAACATACCCGACAGCCTTCGGAAAAATCATTTTTTTACCTCTTGCATCGAACACAATATCCTCTGAATGGCGAGGATCACTATTGATTTCTCTCTCCAGCTCAGTAGAATCCCAACTTTCAGTGTCACTATTGTGGATGTCATCCAATGGACGAGTTAGGTCAGACGCGTGTGATGGAAATCTGCAATCTATGGGGGTCATTGAACTTCGTCTTGCTAAAGCCATAAATGCACTTGCTGGAATGTATTGGGGTACATTCGGTGTCAAAATATGTGAGGGTGACAGAGTGGGTTCTTCGTTGACTGAAACACCAACAGAAGAATTCATGCGTCCACACTTCTTCTTTTTAGAAGAAATGTCATAATTCACAGGACTCTTTCCTTGCCTAGGATCACGACCATCAGATGGATCACGTGACGACATTTATTAAATTTTGTAAATAGATATATATATAAAACCTATTGAATAAATTACAACATTTATAGAAGACTATAACAATAAAGTAAATTTTCTAGTCCTAAATATTTATGTGAAAATAAATTGTAGCGTACTAACCTCGTGTTGAAATGAAAAAAATTACTATTCTTAATAAGCAATTTGTAACATTAAGAGAAAAGGAATTAGAAAATAAAAAATTTCAAATAAAAAAAGAAACAAAAATGAAATGAGATTCATAAAAAAAAACACTTACAAAAGGAGCTCGACCAAAAACCTTTACAATTTGAGTTTCAGCAAGCTTGGGTGAATGTTATGCAAAACCGAAGCATATAGGTTACCGATGGCTTAAACAATTGGTAATAGCGACAACTTAAGAGAACTTTTATATAGACTACGGATGGATCAAACCATCAATACATTAATGGCGGAAGGAACTGTCGGTAATAAAATTCTAGAATTCACTTTCAGTGGGAGTTTTTTCCCGCCAAGTTTATCGGCGGCTAAAAACTGTCGGTAATTTTCGCGCCTCGAGATAACGAGTTGGCACAATTTCACATTATATTACTAACGTGTTTGTAATCTTGGCGCCAAAAGTTTCCCGCGTGAATCAAACAATTACTGATGGCTTTAACTGTCGGTAATAAAAAAAATGTTTTCATTCCCGCATTGTATCCTTTAGTAATCCGTTGGTAATATTGACGGCTTTGCGGCCGTCACTAATAGGTCATCGGTAATATGTCATTTTCTTGTAGTGATGGTGTTCGTTTGGTTGAAGGATCTAATTTCATTTTGGCATGCAGATTGGCTGGGGATAGGCCATTTATGTGATTGTGTTCTATTTGTTCACATTAGTGATTCCGAGTTGTGAATTCTAGGTCTGTGGAAGGACATACAGGGGGGGGGAAACTTGACCAACAACCCATTAGCTTGGATGAGTCCCATTTTAGGGAAGGTGAAGTTGAATGTTGATGAGAGCTGAATTCCTAGTTTGCAGAGGATGCAAAAAGGAGGAGTCCTCCGAATCATAATGATGGGTGTTGTATTTTAGACTTTTCTTGCGATAGTAGTGATGGTAGTGATGGAGGCCTTTGCATGCCGAGCTACTTTCTATGGAGGAGGGATTACGACATGTCTGAGACTCGGGAATATACAATGAAATTTCTAAAATACCCTTATATTATTTAATAGTACAATATTTTTCAATGTAATTATTAAAAATTGAATAAAAATAAAAATATACTGAGTACTATATTATACTATGAAATAATTTTTTTATAAAAATTATATTTACTCAAACGACATTAGTTAATATTACACTAACATTATATTGATGGAATTACTAATATTATATTGATGGAATTATTAAAAAGGCAAGATTTATAAAATATAAAGTTAAACATCAAAAGTCTCAAATACTACTAAAAAAAAATTGACTTCGATTTATTGAAAAGCATTTTGATTTTTCATTCATTTTCTCTCATGTTCTATAACTTCTTGGTAAAACAAATGCATGTCATCAAATGAAAATGGGGTAAATCATTTGTAATTAATATGTGGGAAAGAACATGTTGTAGTGGGTAGGGGCAACTGAGAATTTTCACAAATTAAATCTCATTTCCTAGTCTCCAGGAATCACTTTTCCCATCCCTTTAGCTTGGGAATGAAAAAAGCTTATAGATGAGAATATTACTTGCCTGAGAATGAAAGATACCCTAAAATATTTTTTCCAAACCTTCTTCCAAACCGTGAAATATATATTCTAACCGAGTCATTCCCGGGAATCCTACTACAAACGCCCCATTTGTTTTTTTTTTCTTTCTTTATCTTCTAACGTGGCTATCTCCGTACCGTGGAGTTGAATCCAAATTATGTACACTCGGTCAATTAAATTCTAATTTAAATCCCCAAAATTTGAAATTATTACCTCATTAATGAAACATTTAATAAGTAGATGAAGGGGAAGAAGAACCAGCGAGTGCGTAACCAAAATTGGTTACAAACGAGGCGCGTAGGAGAAGTCGAAAATAGCAAAAACAAAAAGTTTAAGATAGAAATTGACAGCTCCCTCATCACCCCATATATAACTATCAATGTATGCCTATGGTTGCTGTCCTGTGCTGACTTGACTCACTCCAACGAACCAAAACCAGTTCGTTCTTCCCTCCATCCTCACATTCCAACAAAAGTGTGTTGATCAACAGAACCAACCAACCAACTCACTCTCTCGTAAAATTACAAACCAAAACCGCAAAATCCTCACAATCCAATTCTGAAACTGTGATCTTCTTTGTTTTCCCCTCTTTCTCTCTTCAATCTGCAGTAAAAACCCTTAAACCCCTGCTAAATCCTTTTTCTGTTTGATTCAATGGAGGTTCAGACTCACCCTAACCCTTCATTCCCGTACTCCATCAGCGACATTCACCCGTCGGATTTTCGGAGCTCCGAATACCCGGACCCGATATCCCCTCTCTGCTCCTATGATCCGTCACTGCCCGATTCTCCACACGCACTACTGGCTCCAGAGCCCCACGCGCCAGGACGCGCGTGTCCTCAGAACACCGCTGCTCTTACGGTGCAGAAGGTGTACCGGAGTTACCGCACGCGCCGGAGGTTGGCTGATTCCGCCGTCGTCGCTGAGGAACTATGGTGCGTCCTGCCTGCATGCCAAACACACACACACACTTTCTCTCTCTACCTATATATAATTTGTTTAATGCAAAATATGTTAATTTATTAGTTCGAAAGTTTTCTTCATTTTTTTTTATGATCTTTGAAAAAAGTGTGATTGAAATTTGTGAAGGTGGCAAGCCATAGATTTTGTGAGGCTGAACCACAGCACGATTTCGTTCTTTAATTCGCCTGAGAGCGTAGCGTCACGGTGGAGTCGGGTCAAACTCAACGCTTCCAAGGTCACTCTCTCTCTACCTATTTTGGTTTTTTGCTTGTTTTTTCTACGTACAGTATGTTTATACGGATATTATACGGGTATTTATACGTTTTCTGTGTTGTGTGTGTTTTTTTGTGGTGGTGGAATATTCTACTTGTTGGTGTGCCTGATTTTGATTGTGATTTAGGAAAGGGACGATTTTTGAGTTTGTGTGCGGTTGAATATTGTATTTTTGTGGGTTGACGCAGTCATCTAACCCCCCTCTAAGCAATAGTTGGGTTTTGGATTTCCATGGTTGGGGATTCGATTCCTAACTCTTACAAATGAGAAAAACTCATTCGTCAACTAGCTACATTTCAGTGGGCTTGTAGTGGGGCAATAGATTGGTCTTGCAGGGGGGGTTCGGGATACCTTTGTTTTAAAATAAAATGAAATAAAATAAAAACAAATATATATATATATATATATATATATATATATATATATATTTACTGTACTAGTTGGCCTGCCTGATTTGATTGTGATTAGGAAAGGGACAATTTTTTAGTTTTGTTCTGAATTCAACTGTTTTTGGCAGGTGGGTAAGGGGTTGTCCTTAGACGCCAAAGCACAAAAACTGGCTTTTCAGCATTGGATTGAAGCTGTGAGTTTGCAGTTATCCAGACCCTTTTATATTTGTTTGTTTGCCTAGTTTGGCTAGTATTTCTGAATCTTCAATGGCCTTAACTTGGACTGTAGATTGATCCACGCCACCGCTATGGGCATAACTTGCATTATTACTACGAAGAATGGTGCAAAACAGATGCTGGTCAGCCATTCTTTTATTGGTGAGGCCAATTTACTTGAAAGAAAACCTTCCATTTGGTGCATACTTGGTTTTTAGTTAAATCCATCTGAATGTCAACGAAAGTCTTAGGTTCTTTTTACATTTTGCATGTTGAGGCATGGTAACGCGCATGCTCGAATTCCAATGTACCAAATGTCATTTCGACTGAAAATGAAACATGCAACTGAAAATGAAACATGCATGTGATATATCTTGCAGCGGGTTGAATTTGGTTTGTGGTTTGATACAGCTTCTAATTGCTAATTTGCTGGTGATATTGCATGATTTCATTGTGGAAATGATTTGTTTATGGCTTTATGCTCCTATAAAAGTTCATCTAAATATTATAAACTTCCTTTGCCCAGAGACAAATAAAGGATGACAGATTTGTTAGCTGGAATATGGATTTTAAATTGTGTCCTATCTGTTGTTTAAACAAAGGTCCAATTTGTTGAAATGGGGTTAAGGTATAGAGTGTGATCAGAAGAGTTGGAGTTTTGTTACTGAAATTTTTTCGCATTCTGCAGGTTGGACTTAGGAAATGGGAAAAATCTTGATCTTGAGAAATGTCCCAGATCAAAGCTCCGTAAACAATGCATAAAGTATCTTGGACCTGTAAGTGCGCCTGCTGATTGGACCAATGACTTATTTAATTTGATTGTAGTTTAAGTTGACTATTTTGACTTTCTGCATTATTGCAAAATTTGTCTCCTGTTTGTGCTTTACTGACTAGTTGATCTTTCTTAATAATTTCCAAAAATAGCAAGAGAGAGAGAACTATGAATATATTGTCTGCAATGGAAAAATTATCAACAACCAATCTGGAGATTTCCTTCAAACCAAAAGAGACTTTGAAGATGCCAAGTGGATATTTGTAATGAGCACCTCTAAGAAACTTTATGCTGGCAAGGTAACAATTCAATCTCAATTATTATTTCTAGTTTTCAAAATTCTCATTTACGCAAGGGCACTGTGCCATTTCTATCCAGCTTATTGATACATTGTAATAACCTCCCAGAAAAAGAAGGGACAATTCCATCATTCTTCTTTTTTGGCTGGTGGAGCTACCTTAGCTGCTGGAAGGCTCGAGGCTGAGGATGGGATTTTGAAGGTATAATTAACTTCATAGAATTGCATGTTCAAATTGTTGCGCTATTGGTACCTTTTGGAATCTAGGATGTCCCTACCAGCATTAGCTGTCTTATTGAACGTTTGAATACACGGTATGGAAAACCACGGTGATGTCGAAAACATGGTAATGCCAAAATCATGGTGACCAGAAGAAACTTCCCTTAACTTTTGCGACTGTCCATAATGATGAACATATTTGGTGCACCGATAGGCTGCTATCATCTTTTTTCGTTGATCTTGTCTTTTTTTGGGTGCATAATGTGCGGCTATAGACGTTGAATCACATTGATGGACATATTTGATGAATTCCAATTTTATGCGCATTGATAAATGTCTGATTCTCAATGGCTTTGACTTTTCAGTCCATCTCTGCATATAGTGGACACTACCGACCAACAGATAAGACCCTTGACACTTTCTTATCATATCTCAAGGAAAATGGTGTCAATCTTGATGAAGTTGAGGTAATAATTGATAATCATCAGGGCATTCTTGTATAATTTTAGTGTCCTTTTACTCATTTCACTACTACTCTGTCTAAAGCTTGTTTACACAGAAATGCTACCATCAGGACGTTCTTGTATAATTTTGTGTCATTTAATAATCATAGCATGTTTAGATCAAAATCTATTCACCACAGAATTGAGTTTGGTTACATAATCAATTGTAGAAAGATTTCCAGACATAAACTTAATGAGAAAATGTGGCAGTAATCACATGATTTTTTGTTTATTGAATGGCTCCTCTGATTCATTGTTTCAGATTGGCAAGGGGAACGATGACATCGATTTATATGAGGATGGCAAGCTTCGTGGAAGCGCGGCGACACATGAAGTTTCTAGCACTGCTAATACATCTGAGCCTGTGATTTCTGAGGGAGCTGAGAATACCCCATTATTAGATAAGGAAGATCCTGCACCCGGACCCGTTGGTAGTTATAAAAGGACACTATCAGGTGGTCTTCAGAACCCAGGAGCAACTGAGGTGCCAAAAACTGCGATATTGCAACGAATCAATTCAAAGAAAGCGACAAAATCCTACCAATTGGGGCATAAGCTTTCACGTAAATGGTCAACGGGAGCTGGACCTAGAATTGGGTGTGTTGCTGACTACCCTGTTGAGCTTAGATGGCAGGCATTGGAGATGCTTAATCTTTCTCCAAAGCTTCCACCCTCTCCTTCGTCATACATGTTAATGGGGGATCTTGTTTCACCTGCAGCTTGTCCAACACCGAGTGGCACTCGAATTTACAATGGTGAAACCTTTGCTAACTGAGCTCCTTCATGATCTGAGGATCATGCTTCCCACTTAGTGTAGTGTGATGCTTTAAGTTTTTCTTTTTTTCTGCTTTAGTTTATGTAAAATATCCGTTCTCTATGTGGTCTCAACTTCTGAAGACTTGGATTTACTTCTAATAAAAATTAATCGTTATTATCATCTCATCCCATGGTTTTATTTTTTATTTTTGAAGGACATCTCATCCCATGGTTGTTTCCACTAAAGTGTGGGTATATAATTGGAAGTGTGTTTTGTTTGAGAGTTAGAAATGACACCCCCAGCACACAAAATGACACCCCAAGTTAAACTTTTGATAAGCAAAGTTGGAAAGAAATGCTCGCATGAAAATTTGGAATCTTTTCAGAAAAATCACAAATCAAACCCTAAAAATAAAAAAATAAAAAACCCTAAAAACAAAAATTTTACGTGGTTACAATGAAAATTATGGATATTTTCATGGAAAAAGAGAAATATATGATATTTATTACAATTGGTGATGCAAATAACTCTTGAAATTCTAAAACACAGAAGAAAAATTAAAAACATTAAGCATATCACCCATGAAAACACTAAAAGATTAAGCATCTCATCGGGTGAGAACAAAGAATCGCTTAAGAAAACATAACAACAAAAAATTTAGAAATAAATAAAAAAGACTGAGTGAAATGATTGAAGTAAAAATTTCACCATGAAAATGAAAAGAAAATAAAGAAACATACTGGACGAGAAGAGAGGTCTGCTAATGAAGAAAAAGAAGACAGAACATCAGCAAAATTGAAAAAAATAAAAGAGATTAGGTGAACCAATTGAAGTGAAAATCGAAACATTAATAAACTCACCAAATTAGAAGAGAGAAAAGGCGAAGTAGAAGAGTGAACAAAAAAATTGGTGAGGAAAATGGTGAGGGGATTTTGTGAAATTTAAAAAAGCGGAATGAAAAGGAGAACAAAAAAGTTTCAAGAAGAAGTGAATGAATGGGCTGAAATAATGTTAACAAGAACTTCCAGGGATGGATCTTAGAGCATCTCCGATGACAATTACCAAGAAGTGGGTTCTTAACACTGTTCACGTGGGGCCATGTGCCATGTAGGATCTAAGCAACTCTTAAGAATTGATGCAGATTTCGCTTGAATGCCGAGTTCTTACTTCCAGTTCTTAGCATTATTCACTTGGTCCCACACCACCTTATATTGATGCACATTTTGTTGAATGAGAGAAAAAAATTGTTTTTTAATATAAGAAGTGAGTTGTTATTTAAGAAGATCTTACTTTCACTTCTTAACAAGAAGTGTCACCTCACTTTGCTCCAATTTGGCAGCCGAAGCCCGAAGAGGTTCCGCTCAGTAAATGCATGGCCGCGCTTATTCAGAAGTACATAGTCCTTTGTGCACTGCTAAACTATAAATGGTGATTTAATTCAAGAATTATGAATATATTAATTAATGAGATAAGATTGTTGAATTGCCATTATGTCTAAAAGAGCAGAATAAGAAGACTCAGGTAGTGTTTGGAAAACGGGTCTGAATGGGACGACATGACATTTGAGCTATGTTCCATATTTATTATATTTTTAAGATGGAATAGAACAGGACAAATGACTCCTCAAATGGAACACTTTCGTATCATAGAAAATGGTGAAACCAAGGAGAAAAGAACAGAATAATCTCTTAAATTTATTACACGGACAAAAAACACCACTACTTCTTACTTTAAATCTTTTAGTTATATGAAAATGGAAAAACAATAAAAATAGGTTAAACATTTAATTTTAAAAAATAAATAAATTATACATTTAAATGCTAGTATAAATTAATATTAGCTACGAGATTATTATGCGTTTAACTATATTAACAAATAAAAATTATGTGGGTTTTTAAAAATTACTAATTTTCATAGTGCTGATATATTATTATAAAGTAAAATATTAATTATAATTTTTAAAATTTTATATGATAATTTTTTTAAATTTTATATATGTGTGTGTTCATATATTTTATTTAATTTGAGTTTAACTTTTTATACTCAATCAAATGTTAAACTTTACAAAATTATATATGCATTTAGACTATATAACTCTAATGATATGGAGTTACGAAATATTTTTTGAGAACAAATTTTTTATTGATAATCAAACGATGAGTACAGCCCCTAGAGGGAGTTACCAAACATGTTACATGATGCGCGTCTAAAATGCATGATAAAACCCTCGTTTCACTATCATTTTACACATGCACTTACTATGCAGAACTCACGTGCTTTCAAGTGTATTTGCATCAGTGACAGGGACTACCCACTCTTCTATTGCCTTCGCCTTCTGCTTGTCCATCCTAATCTGGCCCCACTGATTTGTTTCCTATCAGAGCATCAAGCAGAGCAGAACAATAAAGTAGAAAACAGTGAAAAATGTGTAAAAATGGACACAAAACGTGGACCTTGACAACCGTGCCAGCTTCTAGCCACAACCATGCTAAGAAAATATAGGAGTCCACGCCCCTGCCAGTCCAACATGCCCATGCTAACGTCATTAAAGCCAAAACGACCGTGCTTCCTGAGCCACAGTTGTGTCTGATCGCGCTGCCAGAAGGAAACATGCAAGAAGCCCAGCACGACTGTGCTGACTAAACCACGAACGTGTTTCCGTCGCTGAACAGGGCCTCGAGTTTAACCTAATATTTCCTATGTAAAGAGGCTAAAACATCAGAATACACACACACACATACACACACACACAAGAATAGAGAGACACAAAAAGAGAGAAAAGTTCTGAGAGTAGTCAGAGCACAAAGAAGTGGCAGCACAGGAAAATTGCAGCAAAAAAGGGAAGGCACCAGATTGTTCATCAATTCTGTAAGATGATCATAGCTAACATGACTATTATGATTTGTAATCTTATTTCTACGAGTAGCTAAACCGATTTTCTCAGGTTTACAATGTAGGATATGATTTGAACACCAATTTATTATATATGTTATAGTTATTATTCAGTTTATTACTGCTTATTTGTGATTCTATTTTAAGTTCTTATTTCATATGGTGTAATTAACCATAAAAGTAGAAACTAATTGGCTTTTAATCAGAGGGATTAGTTATCGAACTATAAAATAGAATGGACATAGGAGAGTTAATATTAATCCGCTCCTAATAAGATGTTATAGGATTAGTTCTTGTATGTTTCAAATTTCCTATGCATCTAGGTAGTGAAATATCCATAGGGCACTTCTATGCACTTCATGCCTGCTTTCACTTATCACCTTACAATGACGCTTGCTTGTAAGTTAGTGAATTCAAGTAGAAAATTTAACAACTTAAAGGTGAGTTAATTAATATAAGAATGTATGATTGGCATGATAATTAATTAGGATTAGCATATATAATAACAGGGGAGAGATGATCCAATATCATTACAATTCTGAGCTTTTCTAAATAAAATCTCTTAATCTCTATTTACTTTCCTGTATAAGTACAACTTAGACCAAAAAACTCCGAACCTTAACTATGATCCACTCTTGGGGAGTGACAGTTTCCTAGTCCCTTGGGTACGATAATATGGGACTTCAATCCTATATTACTTGTGCGATAGGGTGCACTTGCTTTTAAAAGTGTGTGTTATTTTAACACAACATTACACATTACATTATTGTCATGTTCCATCCTTTTACTTTCTATTCCATTATGTTTGGTTCTATTACTAAACGCTACTTTAGATTTAAAGAAAGATAAAGAGAAAAATGAGATATATGTGAATTTTCTCTTGAGATATTTAAAAACATAGATTAATTATGGAAAAAATACTTATAATTTTAACTATTATATTGAAGGTAATCATAGGGTAACAAGAAGGGGAGTTGAGTTGTGTCTATGAAAATTTTTCGCATGGTTGACAACTTTTCATCATTCTGATTCAAACTTTCCTTCTAACAATTTCTTAAGACGATGGTGCAGCGGATAGACGTTGTAGGCATGATTTTTAGGAGGGTATAGACGATATGCACACTCAAAATTTATCCTGGTTCACCCAACGCGGGCTACGTCCAACTTTTGGTTTTATACCATGATCTTCAATAATTTCAACGAGTAATTGCAGGATTCCTACTTTTACAAGTTTTATACAGGAATTCTTGTTCTCCCATATCTGATACAATGTCCTTCGACCTTGTATAATATTATTCGACCTATTCAAAACAAGCTCGAGAAAGATCAAACAGAATTCGACGGATATGACAGCATAAAGAAGGTCGCAGTTAGAGAAGAAACAAACTGAAGATGGAAGTTATTTTCGAGGTTATTTTTAATTTGTAATTATGTCAGTTGGCTCTAGTATAGGGAGTTATTTCGAAGATTTAATCTCTACTATAGGATGAGAGTAGTAGTATCCTTCCAAGTTCTATATATATCAGTTTGTAATAAGAACAAGAGGTTGGATCCTAAAATTCTGCAAAGCTCTAAAAAAACCTCACGCCCATGGTTATGGCAAACGACTTCAACGAGTGTCCGATAAACGGATTCCTTCCACTTTTTACCATTCCATTAATTTAATTTTCTTGGTTCTTACTTTTGTCTTCTTTGGTTTTCTTTTCCATTTCTCACAATCTTTTTTCGTCTTCCTCTTTTTCTTACTTTTCAATCAATACTCTCTGGAGTGTTTTTCTTCTAAGATGTTTTGAGACAATTTATTTGTGTTTCTATAATTGTTAGAATCAATTCTAACATTAGACAAAACAGTGCAATTTCGCAAGAAGAATACAACATATATGTGTCTATGTATATAACTAAAGTATTTTAAATTTTTGGGAGAAAAAATTCATTGACATCCATTTTTAGGTGAAAATGGATGGAAGGAAAAGAGAGATAGTTAAAAGAGAGGAAGAATAGAGAGGAAAAATAGAAAGAAAGAAATAGTAACGAGAATGTGATGACGGACATGATTGAAAAATAAAATAGAGATAGATAGAAAGTAGAGGTGAAAACGGGGTGAAAAAAGGAAGTGTGGGTGCGAATGAGCCGTATCTAGTTAATGATATTGAGTCACACCAAAAACACACTTGAGAGCAAGCGTACATTGCAAAAGAAATATAAAAGTGAATCCAAGTTATTGAACTCAAGAGACTAAGTGCAAATACTAATTTCCATAAATTTATAATTGTTTAGGCAAATAAGAATGGTTGTGAGAAAATGTTTTTCAAGCAAGAACTTATTTGCATGTGAATAAATAAAATGATTGAGAAGAGGTTTAATTCAAGGATTAAAATACTTAAGGTTATGACGTTAATTGATCACGATTCCTTCAATTCTATTTTGTTAGAGAATTTTTTTATTGTCAATTCAATTTCTCAAGATGTTAATCAGTTCAGTCATATAAACTAACAGTTTTTCCTATTCTCATTGTCTATTTGTCCTTGTAAACATAGATTATTACTAAAAATTCAACTTGAGAATACACACAACACCTTTTTGAAGCAAAAAAAAAAAAGAGATGAAAGTAAATACATAGACGGGCCGATTAAAAGATATATAATAGGTCCAAACATCCACCTCTTTTTCACATTGGCACATAATGCTCATCAACATGTATCATTCCTTTAACATTTGAGCTTAAACCTTACATAAGATCCTTTACAATAGAAAAATTTGTTGGTACTCCCCCAAGGAACAAGGGCCAAAGTTAAGAAATCACGTTGACCATCCACCCCATCTAACCTCCGATGAAGTAGCATTAATCGAAAGTACCTCATTAAGATCACGCCACGCTTGTTCGCTCAAAATTTGAGCATATTCGGCTTAAAAGTGTGTTGGTCAGGAAGAGGGAGAATCCATAGTATTCTCCTCTGGTGGGTGTGCTGAAATTCAATGTTGATTGTCTACTAGAGGTATGTCGATGCAAGTGGTATAGAGGGTGGTGCGTAATAGTAATGGGGAGGTTTGTGGTTTCTTTTCTAAAGCTAGGGAGAGTTGTGAGCTTATGAAGCTAAGGTAAAAGTAATTATTAATGTATTGTTATTTTCTCTACCATTTCATTTGCATCATATTCTGATGGAGAGTGATTCAGATTTATTAGTTGGTTGGGTTGCTTGCAAATCACATGACCTTGGAAGCTGTTAAATTATCTCAATTTGAGGTTGTGCATATCTATGGGGAATCAAACTCAATTGCAGATCTTTTGACTAAGACAGGTTGTAATAGAGAAGTCCCACTTTGAGAATTTGTGTCTTAACTTTGTTTTGTTTGGTATGTCTCACTTGAGAAGGTTGTTCTCTAGATTATGTTAAAATAAATAAAAAAATTGTTTAATTTTTTTCAAAGATCATGCCATGCTTGATTTCTTTCCTGGAAGAATCCAACAATGGTTGTTCCAATAAACAGCACCCATCTAAAGGCAACTTAAACTCTCCAAATTGCACTAAAAACCAGATACAATCTAGCCTGCTCCTTCATAAGATAATCTTACACCTGCATAATCCCAAAATGGCCACAAAATATGTTTTTTAACCACTAACTCACATCCCAACTTCATATTTCCACTCAAGGATCATGGGTTGTCTGTGCTTCTCACTGCTAGTCAGCTTAGAATATTGGTCTTTTAGTGTATCAACTGATCCCATGCTTGCAAGTTATAACGGGTGCTTCTATTATTAATGAAGGTAACCTAGATTCTGAATCAATATTTGAAAATAAATTAACCCTCAGATCCAAGCCTAACTTGTCCATAAATTTAACCAAATGCAAAGCTTCATCATGTCAGCTAATTATCCTACTTCGGTTACATCAACCCTCCTCATATCGGCTCACATAACAAATCATATACATATTTCTAGCCTTTGTGAATGGAAAATATTTTAGTGCAGACAACATGTTTTAAATTCTCGCCCATCTATATCTTTTTTATGATTCCATTCCTAGAGGATGTCTTCACCTAAAGTCGGTGTCTATGAAACATTTTCCTTTATAGCATCAATTGCTTCAGGGGAACGAAATATTTTAGTTTTAAGGCCATAGTTCATAGGTGGATCAATTTTTAACATGATCCTCCATAAAAATTGCCCTTAACGGAGAAAGTACCCACTATTTTCCATTTAAAAATATATAATACATAGTAGCAATACTTCAGCTTAATAACACACAACCATTTATTTTGTGAAAATACTAGCAACACTCTTCAACACACTTCATGTGATTGAATTTTTTTTTTAAAAGTGAAGAAATTTCTAACTTTTTCAAAATGTAAACCAATCACATAAAAATATTAGAGAGTGTGTAATTATTTGTAACAAGATGCATAACCCTCTAGCCTTGAAGTTGACTAATTAAGATCACCCTTCTGCAAGTTGTTATACACTGCTTGCCAACCTGCTTGCGTTGGATGAATTGGATCCCAAAACATGGTTGATTCTGGATTTTCACAAACCGTATATAGCTTCTCATTGTTCCCATCCACGGTCGCACATTTATCTCTCCAAGTTACACCAAGGCAGCAAGCCGTGTGAGACTCTGTGATGTTATTAGCGGATGGATCGTTAATCACTGACATGAAACTATCATAAAGGTCAAGAAATACGAAGGTGGTGCCATCAATGGTTTCTTGGTTCAACTTGGCAATAGATTGATTCAACAAGTTGTTGTGGAAATTCGGGATATAGTTAATGATCTTAAGGCAACGCTTCAATGGGTTCAACTGTGATAGAAAAGGAATGCAACCAAAGGGTGGTAGACTAGTTACCACAATTTTCTTCACTCCTAACTTTTGGATGCGAATCAAATTGGTGGTCATTTGATTAACCATTGAGTAGATGTGAGATTGGAAACCCTGCAAATATTTAATAAAAAGAGTGAAAGTTTACATTGTTGTCTTCAGGGGAGAACTTTAGGGAAAAATAAATGGATGCACTCTATTTCAGTAATTTTGTATCTTGTTTCCTTATTATTATTATTATTATTATTATTATTATTATTATTATTATTATTATTATTATTATTTTTTGAGTAAATCATCATTTGGATTCCTAAAATATATTTGGCGGATAAATAAACTATTTTTGGGCTCTGTAAGATGAAAAATGCAATAAAAAGTGGACCAAAATACCCGATCAAATATTTGTTTTAAGCGTAACTCTAGGTGGCACGAGAAGGAGTGGTGCACACCAAGCATGAGAAGTACATTGTGAAATGTTTTCAATTTATTTAATCCACTACTTTAAATCAGCATGATAAATTTTTTTTACATCATCCTAATTTCCAATTGGCCAAAAAGTTGTTTGTGCTTTGTTTGTGGTGGATCTCTCGTGCCACCAAGCACTGCTCTTGTTTTAAAATTTTCCTCATCCTCTAGTTAATCAAACAAGAAAGAGGTTATTTAAACTTTTATTATTTCCTCTATGGATGGGAATATACGGGAGGGGAGGGAAGGAATTTTTTCAGCCTAAATTGTTTGTTCATATTTTAGGAGAGGGGAGAGGAGACCCCTCCTAACTCAATGTTTCATTCTTTTCAAAAGTGGGGATTTGAAGTGAAATCATTCATATTACAAAATGTCCTTCATGTTTGATCCTTAGAATTATATTTAAAAGTAAGATAATAAAAGTAATTAAATTTGTTTTGAGATATCTCCCCTCCTCTACTCAACTAGTCAACAAATAATTTACTTTTAATCCATTCTCTCTTCTCTCCTCTCATATTAACCAAATGAGATAAGAATTAAAATCTATCGTCCATTTTCCTTCACTCCCCTCCCCTCCATTAGTATTCATGATCTCCCCTCCTCTCATTTGAACAAAATACATGATTATTATTTTTCCCAATATATCTCATAGCCAGCAGTTATTGGACAAATTCTCTTAAAACTCAGAGATCACGTTAAATGGGCAGACATCTTCAAACGAACTTTTCTCCATACACAATGCTCAAGGGAAAACCCATTATTTTGATAATAACAAATTATTTTATTGATTCTCACTTTCATATGTAACTAAAGCCAAGGAAAATTTAGCTTTTATTTTCTTGTACTTACTATTTTCTCTCATTTCAAATAATATAAAAAATTATTCATCTTTTTTATATTTTTTATTCCACTTCTTTCTTCCCTAAAAGTCTACCCACCAAATGTATTAATTTTTTTTATGGGCTAAATTTCCCTTCCAAGGATTTGATCATTGGACCTTCCCCTCCCCAACTCATATGTCATCCAACTTTTACTAGTTGGTGAGCAAATGAATATGAATAGCTTCCTTGAACAATTTTATGCATTAATTTGTGAATGGATAAGAATAAGATGTCAGCATTGTTTTCCAAAACAAACTAAGATACATAATTATCTTAAATGTTCCCAAATGATAGCTCAAGTGATTAGAGTTAAGGACATATGTATTGGGGAGGAGAAGGTTCACGAATCAATCCTTGAAAGAGGAATTTATATGTTTTCCGATGTAGAAAAAATAATTGTCTTAAATGATCATCAAAGAATGAATAAGAAACCTTTATAAGACTTAATAATGAGAAGAAGAAAAAACCAAGTTCTCATTTAAAAATGAATAATTATGACAAAAATAAATTATAATAATATGTATATGAATATAAATTATAAATTCGTTGTTGGTGTCTCTCCTGAATCTATGACATGTGTGATGCAACTTAAATCTTCTCTTTCGGGGAGGAATGAACAATTATAGTTTTTTTAATGAATCTCTCATCTTATCTTATCTTATACACTACAAAGAAATTTGAAAGTATTTTGATAATGATTCAGATTAACTTACCCAAATAAAGCTTTGACTGATGAAATAAAAGTAGTCATTCCCCAAAGCAGAGAGTAAAGCCAAAGAATTGCTAAGATCTGAGGCATTGTACACATTTTCTTCAATGAGCTGCTCGAAGAAATCGATCTGCGTTGACATATTTGGGTATCCAGCAAATAGACCTGTGCCACCACAGGCAAAGTTCATCCCATACTTCAAGTGGTAAGACGGCACATCATTCCTAAATTGGTAGGGTATTGGCGATTTCAATCCCAAATAGGTTGCTGCACCACACATGTAGTTTTATTAGTTGATTGTGTCATGAGAGGGGAAGCAAATAGACATGCATGAACCTTACCTTAGTTCGATGAATTTTTCCTCAATTGTGTTGACACCTAAAAATTCGTAACGACTAGTAAAGAGCCGAAGGGTCACCCTAGTCGATTAGATAGCACGGTCGAACGACATCAGCTGATTCGAGTGGGTTTAGCCAATTGGTGACACAAGTGATCGGCCAAAGCAAAGTGAGTGCACAAAGACAAGATTCAGGGAAGATGCAGAAACTTAGGTTTCAAGTAAGATGAGTTATCAGGTTTCTAAAAGTTTTCCACATGCAGAAATAGTTAGTGGGCTCGTTACTGCAAAAATAAGAGAAAGTGGTTGCGAGCTAGCCAATGCAATGAGGAACGATTGAAACAAAGCCTCTAGGCTGACTAGGAAAAAGGGAACGATGATACCCCATGATTTTGTAAGCACTTGTAATGATCGTAGAACGTGGGGTGTCGCATGTTCCTTCTAACTGTCAAGTAGTTAGCCGATTTTCCTCTATAAATAGAGGAAGGGTCATTTCTACGAACACACACAATCAATCAATCAAAATCTATCACTTTTTGCAATTTATCTTTCAGCATTTATTTTCTTTACCGCTTTTCAGCCATTTACATTCCTTAAGAGTAGACCTTAGTTCATAGCCAAAGTCTTATTTCAACATCCTTCAATAACGAGGCACTATGAGATTTTTGGAGTATCTCAGGAATCCATATAGAGGAACAAAGTCCCTTCCTCGAGCAATTGCTCGATTAGATAATCATAGTTGGTTTCCCATCCGACCACACGGCTTTCAGATCGACCTAATCCATTTCCTAATCAGCCAAATCTATTTGTGAACCAACAACATAAAAAATAAATAGTTATAGACTAGAAGAATCGAACAACCGAGGAGCTAGCACGCATTCTTAAAGCTAAAAGACACACTTCATCTCATTTAAGACTCGATGTCTTGGGGTTTATGGACCAAAAGAACCGCCAACTAAGGAGCACACATTCCAAAAGCTAATAGACATATTCATATCACTTGAGGCTCAGTGTCTTAGGACTTGTGGATCGGTATGAATGGTCAAGCAATGTCATCAACATGGATATCGGGTCGGGATATGCTCGTCAAAGTGAGCCAACCCGTCTCACTAACTCACTATAAGTTGGAAGAAAGACAACTAAGTTAAGCTAGCTCACTTGTCTAATGAGCATAAAAAATATAACCCATCTCAACCCATCACGAGTTTCTGGGTTAGGTGAACCGACTCACGAAATTTAAAATTGACAAAAATTCATAAAAATTGTAAAAAACACTAGAAACTAGAAAACCGTGAAAAAAAAAAAAATCAAATTTTCAATATAACGCAATAAAATGTGTAAAAGGTAATATTTAATCAATGAGAAATTTGCTCAGATATCATATTATAATCACTTATTTTTTGACTAATTTTTTTAACAAAAACAATGAGCTGACCCCAGCTCATTTCAATTTCGTCCAGTTTAGCCATCCTGGTTCGGAAGGCAGAGCCAACAAAGCTCAAAAAGATATGAGCCTTTATTTTTTTACCGAACCCATCTAAAAAGTTGAGCAAGGCTGGCTCACAAGTTAGAGCCCATTTTGACAAGCCTAAGTTAGGACTACTTCGGCCGCTCGCAAAATAACTAGATTTACTCCACTAACCGACTAACTAACATGTCAAAATTGAGAAAGGCGGTTGCTTAATAGGAAGCTCAGGCCCACTATTCTTGTCACTAGGAGGCAATTACTTAATTGAAAAGTTATTTGTATTTTTATTTGTGATAATTTTGTACATATAATTTTTATGAGTCAATAATATAATCCCTAGAATCATGGGAAAAAAGTGATATTGGAGAGATTTGATTTTATCATTTATAGGTCAGTGTATGCTCTCTTTTGTATTCTACCGCCGAGGGTCAATCACTTTGGTTCTATCTTGGTCACCTAAAGTTCATTGCGTGAACAAATTCAAATTACTATTTATTTTTAACTACTAGAAATTTTTTATTCTTACTTTCATGGTATTTTATATTTTTAGAATCATTAAACTATTAATTATGGGTTATACCTTAATATTTACTTAATTAATTAATAAATGCTTTTGCTAATCACTTAACGTCAGATTAGACTATACTAATTTGTTCAAAAAAAAAGATTAGCCTATACTAATTCATTCTTTTAAGTATCTATTTCTCCATTATAAGCCGTTATAGTGTAATTTCAACATTTGTTGCAGCATAGGTAACGTTATTATTTAGTGTAGGCTTTGTTGACCCTAATTTTCATGGGTTGGTAACTGATTCTGGGGGTTAGCTTGGAATCTTTTGAAGTGAACCCAACTCTTACTGCAAATCCGATGCCATATATATTGTTTTTTTTCTTCTTCTGGATCATCAATGACAAATATACCCTTTTAGCACCACTTTAGGCGACGATTAGATGTTATGCTACGATTAGTTGGTCCCTAAATTTAGGAAATGACTCTCATAGTCCCTAATGTTTGGCAAACGTCGATCACATTAGTTCCTCATCAATTTTGGTTGATGTGAGTTGTTAAGTGCCGACATGGTTGTATCCTATGCTCGGTGGCTTAACATAATTAAAATTCAGAGGAAAAAAAGGGCCTGAACCCACAACTTAGTAGTGACAAAACAAACTACTAGCCAGTTGAGTTGTGTATTATATGAACCCAGAATACCCAAGCTTCGTCCTTTTCCTAGAAACTCAGATTCATGTTCTTCCCAACCAGAAATCCAGAAAACTTGAAACGAAACCTGGAAAATTTTTGGAACCCCAAAACTCAGATTCATGCTCTCTTCTCTAATCAAGAGAACCCAAAATGAAAAAAAAAAAAGTTCTGATCAAGAGATAGTCAGAGAGAAAGAAGAAGATAGAGAGAGAGAAGGAGAAACTTCGAACCTAGAACCCAGATCTCCCTCCTTTATCTTTCGCAAAAAGCCACTGGATCTGAGCTCAAAGATTGATTCGAACCCAGATCGAGACCCAGTTGTTAACAAAAATGTTAAAGAAGATGAAAAGTGGGATGAAGATGAAGATGAAGAATGATGATACGGGGGTTTGAATTCCTCCCACTCCCTTTTCACCAATTTCTGAAATTTGACGAGAACTAATGTGATTGAAGTATGCTAATATTGGGGACTAGAGCCATTTCCTACGTTCAGGGACTAAACCATTCACCCTTTCCTTTCAAGTTAGGAGTTTGCAAATACACTCCAATTCTCACCACTCACGCATTTAGTAATTTTTCAGAATCCCCATATTGAAGTTGTGTTCTATAAATTAAAATATGGAGTACTACATCTATTTTTTTCACTACTGGAAACTAGAATCCGATAATATGACCACTTATTGGTTTTTAGAGTCTTTTTGGAATTTTTCTTTCAATTTTGCACTTCATAAATTAAAGGCTCTAGAACTAGAAACAGAATACTATTAGAAATTCAAAAATTCAACATTCAATTTTAAACTGTGGAATTTTAGAATCCCATAAAAAATTTTTAGAAGACTTACATCACGGTCATATTGTTTGAGAGAAGCTTGAGATGAAGATGAGCTCGGATGAGCAAAGTGACACCAAGATGGAAAGAGATATTATCATAAACTACCGGAAATTGAAGTCATAAACTACCGGAATTTAAAATGCAACTGCTTAATTTAAAATTGCTGTAGTTGTATTTTTGTTATTGGATTTAGCATCTCCGATTGTAATTTGTTTGTAATAGTTGTATTTTTGTTATTGGATTTTAGAATCTCCGGACCGGGCAATGATTCGTGTACATACAGACACCTCTAGATACCCTTTTTTTCTCTCTATCTCTTTCTTCCAAAACATCACATCATATATCACACTTATCATTTATCTCTCTTCTTTTCCTATCTCTCTAGTGGTCTACACCCGTTAGATGTCTACCAATCTTTATCCAAAAAATTAATATTGCGAATTTTAATTTGGATAGGTGTAGTTATATAAACGGGTTAAGACATATTTTGGGTTAAGATGGACTATGACATTTAAGATAAGTGGATTAAAGATTTTATATGTACTAATTTATTTTAAATATTATTGATACACCTAAGATTAGAGTAATAATATAATTCAAATGTTGTCTAGGGTCATATACAATGCCTCCCTACAACATGATTATTATTTATTCCTATTTTAGTATATGACGGTTCAACACTCCGTCCCTTAAATAATTGGTTGGATGTTTGAATCTTAATTTTTGCCAATGAAAAAAATTCATTCGAATGAAAAAGAAAAAAGTTCATCGATCAGTCTCCTACTGATTAATGTATTGACAGTGTGGTGTGAGATTAGTCTCACGACTATAAGATAACACCCGAAAAAAATTATATTCTGATTTTCGATCTAAACGGACACTCCTTCATGACCGTGTCGCGGTGCCATGTTGTGTGTTGTGTCCGTGTTGGTGCTTGATAATATAGTATGCACTGCTGCTACACAGAGTGGTGGCAGAGACTATTTGCTTCCAAAGCATATAATATCCAAACGCAGTACTACCGTTCTTGGGGAAGAAAAGATAAAATCAACCAAAAAAAACATGTAATTTGTAGTCTTCCAACCAATTCAAAGCAACAGAGAGAGAGAGAGAGCTAGCTAGGCACTTACCGATGAAGTCTGTTAGAATTCTACCGTCAGAAAATCTTCCGGCGGGTTTTCCGGGAAAGGTCATGCCGTAAGGGTCTCTCCAGGAGCCAGGATATTTGGGGTCTGTGTTGCCGGTATCAACATAGGAGTCTCCAAAAACGAACAATTTTTCCGAGCGAGCCTCACCTTGCAGCCCCATTTGTCCTATAACAGCGGACAACAGTAAGACGTGTGTCAAAAACAAATATAAAACCATTTATGTGATTTAACATGTTAAGCTTTTAGTATAATTGGTTCTTTGACTAGCTACCATCGAATTTGTGAATAAAGATTAAAGGGAAATCAATGGGTGATAGGATTCATCAATTAAAGTAGTGTCTTTTTGAGCTAGAGTGGCATACTAATTTATGTTCATGATCATACCCGAGAGAAGCAGAAATGGTAGGAAAAGGCGCAAGTGGGAAAACAGTTTCTTGTGTGAGTTCATCATGAGAAAAGCTGTACGTGCAAGTGTTTTCGAGTGAAATTAAAAGGGTAGAGGAGAAGAAAACTGAATGAGGGTAAGAGAAGTACTGATGGGTATGGCTTTTTATAGCCAAAGGATAGAGATTGGGGTGACAAAATCATCTTTGACTTCATACCCATCTAATTCATCCATATACAAAAAATTAATCCATTGTATATCCATAATCCACCAATTTAAAATCAAAATCCACTGGATCTATATATTGAAATTTGATGGATTGTGATAGATCAACTTAAAATTCTAGTGGATCACAAAAATGAATTAAATGGATTGTGAATAAAATCCTACAATATGGATCAAACCCAACCCAATAGATTTAGAAAAGAAGAATAAAAAAATCTAGACCCACCCAATGAATTTAAAAAAACAAAAAACAAAAATATCTAAACCATATCTAGAGTCAAACAACACGTTGCATCCTATCTAGCCCCAAATTGATGAACCCTAACCCTCAAATCTACAAATCAGTTGACATATCAATCCAAATCAAAGCTCGACGTTGCTCCTGAACTTCTACCTCGCCGGCAACAACGTCGCTTTTGCGTGTTCCGATCTGTTTCTTCCCCCAATGTTGTTATCTGAGGTTCGAATATTTTCCCTTTGTTATGCTTCTCTTCTTTTTCGTCGCTTCTCAATTTCTTGCCCCACTTCCATTGGTGATGCTCGCGTCAAGCAAAATGTGAAATTGTCTCGTGTAATTGCTTGTCCCATTACCCAATTGTTTCGTACTAGGCCTTGACCCTTCAAATTTGAATTTTAGTGGAGGAACTAATTGAATTGGGATTTGACCCTTCAAAGTTGAATTTAAGTGGACACCCCAACGCCTTAGCATTGGTAAAAAATTGAAATTCCCACATGCATCCAGAATGCCAGCGCCAAGGCGCTGGCTTCCCAACGCATTGGCGCTGGGATCTTCCATCATCTGATGGTCCTTGGCAGAATGCGAGCACATTGGCACCGGGATCTCCTATCGACTAATGGTCCTTGGCAGAATGCCAGCACATTGGCGCTGGCTTCCCAGCGCATTGGCGCTGGGATCTTCTATCATCTGATGTACGCTGGGATCTTCTATCGTCTAACAAACTAGACTAGTCCCTCTATTGCATCTACTAGCTAACTCACACTAGACTAGTCTAACAAACTAGCTTAGCAGACTAATCTAACAAACTAGAATAGTCCTTCTATTTATTCCTGCTGCAACTTTTGGTCCTTGTTGTCTAATAGTTACAATATTAATTGTTATGAAATAATTGAATCTTGTTATTATGCCCAATTTGGATGAGGTTATCTTTGGAGATTTATTCATGTTGATTCACACAGAAAATGAGTTTAATATGCCCTAGTTGGATGTCTGCTTTCTTTTGATAATGTTAATATTCATTTCCTACTGTCATTATTTATTTTGATATGACTCTAGCCTTTAAGTCTCTGCACATGATGTAGTGCTCCGCTGAACATAGCTTTAGGAAAAAGTTGACATTTTCTCATTTATTTAGATTTTCCCTATATGTTAATTATACTTATCTGTCCTTGAATTTCAAAAAATGGCTTTTTAGGTAAAACGTCTTATGAAATTATCATGGGGATGGAGTATGAAGTTGAAGAGAGTTCAACCCCTAGTTCAAAAAGAGCTAGAAAATCCGTGGTTTGGGAAAGCTTTGAAATAAATTTTGTTGATAAGGGGCTGCCAAGAGCAAAATGTATAGGATGGGGCATAGTATACATGGCAAGAGGTGATGGTGGGACTTCAAATATGAAGCGCCATGTGCAAATTTGTCCTGCTACAATAGTGATGTTTCTTCTTATCCACCTCACTACTACAGAATTGCCTTTTTACCACTCCCCAGTTACCACGGTTCCGTGTCGAACCGCGGTAATTGAGGCTCTCTATTACCACAGTTCCTTGTCACCCGTGGTAATTGACATGGTTTTTACTATTTTTTTAATTAAAAAAGACTACTACCACAGTTACACGGTGAACTGTGGTAATAGAGCTTATTATGTTTTCATCTGACATTGTCTATTACCACGGTTGTCAGAGGACCGTCGTAATAGGTATTATTTTATTAAAAATATTGTTATTTTTTCGACTACCGCCTGTTATAGAAATAGGAAACCCTTCTATTGAGAAAAAACGTTTGTCTTTCCGCTTCTCTGTCTCGACTCCATAGATCTTCAACATCGTCACTGCCACTTGACATTCCTTCCTTCTGCACCCCATTACCTCCGCTCCTTGTCGCCTGTCGCTGCACGTCATCACCAGCTCTCGATCTCTCCACATTCGCCCTATAACTGCTTTGCTCACCGCGGCTAATCCTTATCTTGCTCTCGGCCTCCCTCTTTGTGTGCTTACTAAGCTCGTTCCACCTGCTACTCAGCTCGTTCATCTTGCTTCCACACCTCACTCGTGAGTCCTCTTGACCTGCTTCTACTTCTAGGGTTTTCTTTCTTTTTAAGATTTTTGTGTTGTTTAGTATCTTTGATACTGACAAAATAACACAAGAAGGGGGGGGGTTGAATTGTGTCCTACTTAAAACTTGACTTTTAAAAAAATTATTAGTTTCTCAAAAGCTCTTTCATAAATGATGCAGCCAAATACTATTAATCAGAGTAGAAATTATAAGGCTGTAAAAGATACACACTTTAATGCAGCGTGTGTGCAGTTAATGAGGGCAGACGATGCAAGCAGTAAGCTATGCACGTAATAAATAAATAGCACACAAGAGATTTATCCTGGTTCACCCCTAGAACGATAGGGCTACGTCCAGTCCTTGACTTCACCAAGATTTTTGACTATTCAACCTGAACAGTACAAGTATTATTGCAGGACTTCTCCCAAGTATTCAACAAGTTTTCTCCCAGTATTTGACAGGACTTCTCCCAAGTATTATACAGGACTTCTCCTAGTATTAGACAGGATTTCTCCCAATTCTGTTACAAGAATTTTTTGCTTCTACAAGTGTCTCTTTAGAAAGAGTGAGGTAGAAAGTTTAGGCACATACAAACTCTAAGTATTTTTGGTAGAAGATATGACTCTTAAGAATATACTTGAGGTTTGGTAATAACAGAGATGACTAAACAATTGATTCTCTGTTTTGGGTGTGAAGGGATAAATATATATGACTCTTAGAAAATATCACACTTGGGCAGACGACGAAACTCATAAGGGTATGACTTTTTGTTTTTCTGAGGTATATACAGAGCTTGATTGAAATAAAGACTTTGAATGCTTCAGAATTTTGTTCGTTGTAAGTCGCCAAGTTTTTCAGTCATCAAGTCTTCTATTTATATCTTCAGTAGGATGCACGTTGGTGAAGATTATGAAGTTCCACTGAGATCGTCTTCTCTGTTGTTGTAACGGATACTTTTGTCAAGTTATCAGAGCATTAAATGAAAACCAGCTATGCATTAAATGTAGCATTTAATTCAGAGGAAAACAGCAGGGCGTATCTTCTTCTTATGATCATCGAAATTTGATTTTGACCATTGAGGTTGTACGATGTTCATAAAAGAGCGTCGATGACTCTTAAAAGGTATATCTTGTTGTACGGAGCGTTCAGAGAGTTGCCAAATACTAGGAATATTTTTTCATTAAATATGTCCTTTCTTGGTTCTGATGAAAACAGTGCTTCATTGAATAGGCAGACGTTGTAAGTCTTCATTGTTTGAATGTTGAGGAAGACGTCCATCATGAACATTGGCAGACGTTTCTCTTGAACATAGGCAGACGTTCCTCTTGAACGTAGGCAGACATTCCTCATGAACGCAAGCAGACGTTCCTTCTTCATTTCATCGAACGATACATTTGAACGAGTTGCTTTGGATTCTTCATTAAAGGGCAGACGTTCATTTCATATAATCGATAGATATTTCCTAAAATATAAAACATGTAAAGTTTAAGAAATCTTTATCTATCATGATTAAACCTTAGGTAAAATTGTTATTATTCAAAACATGATAAACGTGAAATCGTTTGAACTTGACAATTCCCCCTTTTTTATGATGATAATTTTATTGAGTAAAAAGTTTAATCTATTTTTGTGAAAATGTATCGAAACTTGTTGTTTGACAAAACCTAAGGTATGAGAGCAATATTTCTTAAATTTTTCTAGGTTTGAAAAACATGAGCGCTTTTGAACCAAAGTATAAGAGTTATTTGATATTATTTCATTTTAGCTTATTATACAGATATGCATCAGAGAAAATTGCTTTGGATTACTTTTAAAGCATGGTATCAGATCATATTATCATAAGCAACATATAACGTAATATCATGGTAGACGATATATTAGAGGTAGACAATTGAACTCTCCCCCTTACATGTATAACCTATTTGTGTCTAGCATGATTCTTAGCTTCCCCTTAAAGCAATTTTTTTCTAATTTATGCTAGGGTTGTTTTTCTCTTTACTCCCCCTCAACCTGAGCTTTTTCTCTTCTCTCCCCCTTTGTCATCAGCAAAAACAACAAACAAAGGTACAAGCATACGTAACATATAATGTAATCAAGGGAAAAGCAAACAACATAGAAAAAATGATGGAAAACCATTAAGGCAGACTATGTATAAATGTGAATGAACTGTTATTGTAAACAAAACAAAAACTGAACAGTAAAATAAAAGAAGTTAAGGATAGAGAAATTGAAGGGTTGCTTCATTTCAATTTGTTCAAGATCTATGACATCATCATCTCCAGTGTGTGGAATTTGGCATCAAACTTGGCTTCCAATTCTTCAAACCGCTTCTTTTCCTTGGCATCTATAGTCTTGATCTCTTCCCTGATTTCATCTTTAAATCTAGCAAACTTTTCTTCAAGCTCTGCGACAATCATGCATCCACTGGAATTTCCATAGAAATAGGAGTTGTTGGAGACTCAACCCTATACTCAGCTTCAAAATCCCTGTGACTCAAACCAAATCCCATCTTAAGAGATTGGACAATGGTGATTGCACTGCTGATGAAGGGAACAGTGTCTGCGAAAGTAAGTTCAGGGGCCTACAAAATATCAAAGTCTTCCTTAGATACCATGATTGGAACTTCAAAAGGAGAGACTGTTGATTCCCAAAAGGGTAGCAATATAACCATCCATGACCCCTTCTCTCTCCTACTGACCCCTTCTCTCTCCTGCCACGTCATTAAAATTCTGCCACGTCATCCTCAGGCGTTAGTTCAGCAACGGAATATTGACGGAAAACTAATTTTGCAACTGTTTGTAATTATTAGGGACCATTTAAGCTAATTTTTTTTTTGTAAGGGACCAAAAGTGTCAAATCGTGATACGCGAGGGACCAAAAGTGCTATTAAGCCTTTTAAAAATTTGTGTCCGAATTAACATTTTTCTAAATAATAATTTTAAAATAATCTCAATGATATATCATTCCAAAAACATAGTTTAAATTGCTAACGTTGAATTTTAGTTTTGAGAGCAAAATTAGAAGGAATGAATCATATATAATATAAATTGATGTCAATAGCACAAAATGTGAAAAGAAAATTAGATGGACAAGGTGAAAAAGAATAATAGTCTGACAATGTGAAAGAAATATACAAAATACAACAATAGCATTTCAAATTCATCTTCGGATTTGTTGGTAAATGAGAAATGACTTTTTGAACGAAAAATAATGGGGTATGGCTTTGAGATGAAGGAGATGGGCATGGTGAAAGAATATAGGGGTAATCGTCGTCTATGTTGAAGAAGGATAAATTGTAAATCATACATAAATTATAAGGGTATTTTTATCCAATAAAATGTTTTCCCTCTCACCCCAACTTTTGGAGGGGACACAAAAGTGAGTTGGGAGGGTTTTGATTCCTCTTTTATTGTTGAAGGGGGTTGCGAAGCCAGGCCGTGTCACCCTTGCTCGCTCCGTCCCCACGGCGATACCTTTATATATTAGGCAACTCAGTTGGCTTCGCCAATGAAGTTGTGATCATATTGATACCATTACTCTTTGGTTTATTTGGGGTAATGGTGGTGATGGGAATTCAGGTGTAGCGCTTGTGTTGTGGGAGGAAATGACGCGCTCCAAGAAACTTGGTGGGCTAGGATTTCAGAGTGTGAGAATGAACAATACGGTGTTGCTTAACACTGAGAAATTCTGGGTTCAGGTTGTGGGTGCCAAGTATACTACGGGCAACGACATCTTAACGGTTCGTGAGTCTACTGGTTCACCTTTTTGGCGTTCGGTGTTGCGAGCTCAAAACCTGTTACGGGATAGTTTTCTCTTCCGTGTGGGGCGTGGAGACAACTCTGTTTGGTATGCAAAATGGTCCGGTCTTGGTCCTCTATGTGAGCTGGTGCCTTTTGTTCCCATTCATGACCCTGACCTCACCTTGAGGGATGTGTTTGGTAATGGAGTTCTCAATCTTTCCTCTCTCTATATTGTTCTACCTCATGATGTATGTACGTCTCTTTACAAACTTCATCTGTGTCTTGTATTCGATGATACTACCTCTTATTGTTTTGCGTGGCGTTCTCGTTTGGATGGGAGTTGTTCAGCTAGGGAGGGCTACCGATTCTTGTTTGGTTCTGGAACATTTTCTCTAGAGAATTGGAGTTGGATTTGGTCGCTGCTGATCCCAGAAAACATTCGCTTCTTAGCGTGGCAAGCTCTGCAAGATGTCGTGCCAACTCATGCTCTTATGTGCCACCGTAAGATCATCAATCACGATTTGTTCCCAGTTTGCAATGGTCATGATGAATCTCTTTTTCACTGCATTCGGGATTGCGATTGCGCAAACCAAGTTTGGCAGGTGCTTGGTCTCGTGCTGCCCCATCACTTCTCTGTCCTGAATCAGTTTCGCGACGCGACTGGGTGCGTTTGTTTCCCGGTTTTGGGTTGTCCATGGTTCTTACTAGTGCATGGATAATATGGAAACATAGGTGCTGCTTGGTTTTTACAAGTGAAGCCATGAATGTTAATAGAATTTAGAAGGATATTCTTGGGTTGCTTTCGGTGATCAGCAAGGTGTACCCGATGGGAGATACTCCGCAGCTTGAGTGTTGGGTCTCTTAGGTTCATCCTTGGACGGGATTTGTTGCTCTTAACGTCGACGAAAGAGCATGGTTGTTTGGCTTCTCACGATCCAATGGTATTGGGGATTTCCATCAAGCAGAGTTGTTTGCGCTACTGCATGGTCTGGAGCTTAGTCGTAGTTTGGTTTTCGTCACATTAAGCTTTTATCAGATTTGAAGTATGCTTTTGGTTTGATCAATGCTCTACATTCAAAATATCATCATTATGATGCGCTTATTGGGAGGATTAAAGAACTTCTGCATCACTTGGGAGGTGCGTCGTCATCACTTGCTCCATGAAGATAATGCCTCTGCGGATATTCTTGTCAAGCTCGGAGCTTCGTCCTCTTCAACTTTGAACGTGTGGCACTCACCACCAGAAGGAATTTCACCTCTCTTGTTGGCGGATTCTTTGGAACAACTTTTTCTAGGCCGTAGGTTTTTGTTTCTATTCCATCGTGTACTAAAAATAAATGTAGTTGGTCCATCAAAGACTAGATTGTTGTTCCCAAGCCGCGATTTAAGACCACATTGTTGTTGCTGCCCCCTCGATTTTCAAGCCAGGATTTAAGATTGCTAGCTGTTCAACGACGTTATTAAAGGACACGTTAAAACCGTTAGAAAGAGCTTTGTCCAGAGCATGAACCTAGCTTCCCAAGCTATCTGATACCCAAATCGCAAGTGTACGATTCAATATCGCGTAATAAAAAGATCGAACCCAAGGGATAGGTTTCCTATTATTATAATATTTAGTCCTTGTGCAGAAAATTTAAAAGATGAGTATTTGATGTTGGTTTTTATAGCAAGCAAGAACAATAGCATAAAATAATAAAGAAAGAGATGATGATGAGTCTTAAGCACTTGGGTTGATTTATATAATTTATAAAATATGCTAGCAACTACTACTTGAATTCTGAATTTTAGTACCAAGTCATGATGTTATAGCCTAATGTTTTTACAAGTTAATACCTTACACATTGTAAAACTTTCTTCTCAATTACTAAATTCAATACCTTGCAATCTAGAAAAAATCAAGAAGAAGATGAAGAAAGAATTTTCAGGCCAACATAAAGTTAAGTCTATCCTAATACCTTAGTGATATGTCATATAACTTCTTTTAAATCCTAGGTCCCTTACTACTTACCAATTTCCATTGTTATAAGCAATAAGTAAAAACACTTGTGATCATCAAGATAAATATTAAGAACAAGGAAATAAAACATGAACTATAGCAATATTATTCAGAAGGGTAGAAGAAAACTAGAACATATATTATAAACTAAAACAACCCAAGATACTTAAAAAGAATTAGCCAAGCATGGCTAAAAGAGTCATTGAATTACCCTGGATAGGAGCTCAAGTATGGCTTCCCACAATTCCTAGGAACAATGATCTTTAAGAAGGAAAGAAGAACACTTGTTGTATTCTGAATAGGTGTGTCTTACAAGTGAAGAAAAGCTCCCTATTTATAGTGAAAATCAGCCTTCCAGCGCTTGGGCGCTGGCATTCCCAACGCTTGGGCGTTGGGATGCATTAAAAACCAACGGGCAAAAATGGGCCCAGCGCTTGAGCGCTGGCTTCCAACGCTGCAGCGCTGGGTGCAGCCTCTGACTCATATCCTAGTCAGAGGTCCAGCGCTTGAGCGTTGGGAATTCCAACGCTGCAGCGCTGGGACGAACACTGGCAGCTTCTTCTTGGATTCCTTTCTTCTTCAATGGTGGAATTGATTGGCTTAATTAGGCTCATTCAGCCCCTAATAAGTTCTGAAACCTCCCCTTTACCACCATTAATCTTCCAACCTTATTTTACATGTGCTCAAATAAAAGAGAGTTGCTTCACATTCTTCAATTTCACTTCAAGTCCTCTCTTTGTTAGAACTTCAATTCTGGCCCTTTGACTCCTTCAAACTTCACTTTTCATCCTCCTCTCTTGAACCTTTGCACTTTGATCCTTTATTTCCTGAAACTTTACAAATCGGTCCCTGGACAAAAAATGATAACTATACCAGCTTTTCCTAAAATATAAAATAGCTATAAAAATTCCTAAAAAATATAAAATAAAGTTAGAAAAACAAATAAAAGCTAATCTATATGCAAAATGCAAAATAAATATAAAATCTATGTAAAAATCCTAAAAATCCTATATGTGACTCAAAAATAATAAAATAAAAAGACTAAAAACAACCTAAAAACATCATAAATTATCCTGTCATCACTATCCAACGTCGTTTGAAGTTTAGAATTCTTCTCCTTCTCAGCTTCAAGGAGTGAGCGAATTTCTTCATCTTTTTTGCAAAAGTTGCGAAGCTTCCGAGGTTTTGGAAACTTTCTTCTATTGCAGACGAGACTACAATTTTTATTTCTCTTCCAAAGACTTGGAAATAGAGAGGTCATTTTCTTCTGTTTCAAAACATTGATGTGTCTACTCGTTGGAAGAGGCCTTTAGAGGAGTTACCTCGGATTCAAAAGCTTTGAACCTGGAGTTCATTCTTTTGTTCTTGTCTTCAATTTCATTAAGTCGGAGGCAAGTTTCTTTGACTCTTCGCTGTGCTGAAGGTATATGGAAGCCTTTTCTGAAAGGTCATGTTCGAAACATGGAAAAACTTTGTTTGTCAAGAACTAAGGGACAGAAGTCGCCCTTTGTGTGGATATCCTTAGGAAGCTCAAGACCAGGATTGTCCGAGAAAATCTTGTCTAAGCTACCTAAGCGGGCAATGGTTTGAACCAAAGAAGGCTTCCATTGATTTTCGTCCAGTTGAGACTTCTCAAGCCCAACAACCTTGGCTTTCTTATGAGGAGAGTCGCTAAGTAAGTTTTGCCCCCTCTTCAAGTTCATAAGAGCAGAAGGAGTGATTCGTTCTTCCACTTCGAAGATGGTGAACATTGTTGGTGGAGAAGCTTCCTTCTCCTTCTCAAAGTTTTCCAAATATAAAAGGTTTTTCCGTCGTATCCTTGGAGGAAGGGGTGACCTTATTTGGTGTTCCATTTTACTGGAGGTTTTTGATACCAAAACCGAAGAAGAAGAGCGTCCAATAGTTTTGATAGGATAAGCCTTGGTGGGAGAAGCCTCATCTTCAAAAATTTCAAGGGTTACTACTTTGGTGGGAACCTTTCCAAGTTTCAGAAGCTTAGCCATGCCTTTAGCTGAAGACATGATGGTTGAAATTTTGTAGAAAAGGGAAGTGGATTCGAAAGATTCATAAAAGAGGAGAAGAATCGAAAGCTGCGCCAAATGAGCGCAGAGTGATGGAATAAAAAATGTTGAAAAAGAGAGAGTGTTTTATAGACAAGAAATCATTCATTTATTAGGAGACAAACTTTTAGACAAATTAATGACGCAGAAACTACTTTGAAAACTAGACGGATGAAGTAAATTTTGGAGGTCAATCAAGTTTTGCCTCACTCGCAACAAGACAAGCAGTCTGAATGCATGGAGAAATTTTAACTCAACTAACGCATGGCGAATTCCAAGCGGATCGAGAGAGTCACAAATGAAGGTTGACTTGCCAAAATTGACACGCTAAGTTGGGGCTCCTATTTCAGCCGACTACAAAGTTGTTAGGCCTAAAACATCTAAGCCGACCAAAAGGCATTGACCAAAGCACTTGCCATAAGGATAGTCTAAATGATTAGGGAAGAAATATCCCGTCCAGGCTAAAGACCTGTAAGACCCTCAATTTTGTGTAATTTCACCTTAGTCCCTGTAATTCTTGTAATTATAGTTTGGATCATTTGGAGTATATTGATTATACATTGTCTTGAATTATTTCAATAATTCGAGTTAGCTTTGGGTTGATATATTGAGTTCTATCTGTGATAAATGTGTGATTGTGTATGGAATTATGTATTGTTTAAGCCTTGGTTGAAATGGTGACATTTTAAAGAGAAAGTAGAGATTGTCTTGTAGGACTCGTCTTAGTTGGCGGACTAGTTTTACTCATCAGACTCGTCTTAGTTGGCAGACTAGTCTTACTCTTCCGACTGATTAGTTGGCAGACTAGTCTTAGTGACTGTTTAAGTCGGTTTTGTTTTTGTATTTCCTGGTCTGGTCAGCCGCTATTCTTGACCTTTTGAGATAAGTGTCAGATGTCCTTGGAAATGATAAACTTCTGTTTTTGTTGACTCGGAATATGTTAATCTTTTCTAGAGTCGATTTCCTCACTCTATAAGTACAGAACTCGTAACAGTGCGTTAATCTTTAGTTCTTTCCCACACCTTTCTTCTCTTCAAAGTAAACTGTAATCCTTGACACTCTCTAGAAGTGTTGTTGTTGTTGTTGGTAAGTTGTTCAGACTCTTTCAATTTCTGGAATTTCCTTTTTACTCGATTCATTTCATCTTCTTGGGATTTGACTAGTTTGTTTCCAGTGCGTTCATATTCTTCGTGTTCGAGTTCTTCCTGTTCGTTGAAGAACAAAAGCTGGTTTGTGTTCGAGTTCTTCTTGTTCGTTGAAGGACAAAGTTGAAGTTTCAAATCTCTTAAACATCTAAGCCATACAAGGTTGATTTCCTTTCCAGTTCTTATATTAGAGCTTTGTTGTAATTCTTGTATTTCTGAAAAAATCCTTAGAATTCTGAAGAGAAACTATCTTAGATCAATTTTTGTAATGAGTTTTATCCATGAGAAAGTTTGGGTCTTGAAGAAATGATTTTAGAATGATTTTTACGTGAAAAACACTGTTTTTGGGCTCTCAGGCCGAGAGCTGGCGCATGAGCGCTGGGTTCCAACGCCCTCGCGTTGGGATTCTGCCAGAGTTGTAATTCCACCAGACGAGGCCAACGCATGAGCATTGGGTTCCAACGCTTGAGCGTTGGAGCATACACTGTTTTGCTCTGTTTTACGAAAAAAATCCGATTTTGACTGTTTTGAGTCCAATTTCCTTTAAGATTGTATCCTACCCTTAGAATAGTTAATTAAATGAGTTCATATGCTATTTCTAGGTTGAAGATCAAGTGTATGCAACCTAAACGAAGGTAAGGGTAACTCAGTCTTAGTGTTGTGTCGTTTATGATGTTTTTGTGACTTTGTTTTAGGACACTGATTGCCTTTGAACTTGGATTGAATATTGTTGATGACATTATAACATGTTGAGTATGCTTATATGTTTGTTGAAACTAAATTGTTTGGATATAACGTCATGAAAATGTTTCCAAGAATAACTGACTATATTATGCATATGTTGATACTATGACTGTGAAACGAGTGGACCGTTATTGTTCATGAGGATTCTGGAAATGGTGTGAACTGTTAGTTTCTGAGGATAGTGATTATTTTTCGTAGCATATTTAATATATATAAGATTTTCATGTTTTGATGTGGCGACACTTTGTCCCGCGGGATCAAACCGAGAGTGATGTGGCGTGTTGTTATTCCACGTGATCGTCCTGGCCAAGTATAAAGCAAATTATTGGCCATAGATTATGCATATAGTTATTGAGAACTAACAAGCATGATTATGTGATATTTGAACATGAGAAATTTGTGAGAATATCTACTGTTATTATTACGGCAGTTCATGCTTTGTTATTTATCACTCATTCTTTTTATCATTGCCTGTATTCGGAGTTAACCCTTTTCTGCTTGTTGTTTTATTGTTTGGGCGCTTAACGCCAGATGACCAACGATGAGGGAATACTTGAAGACTAAACTGATGCAAGCTTGAGGAACTTTTTGGGACAGACTTGAAGATGACGTTTCGATTCTGCCGCTTTTGTATAATTAGCACATGTGTGCGGTGTATTACTTTCATTACGTCTTATATCTTTGCTGTAATATTATTGATAATGGGCTACACTATATTAAATATATGAGAGACGTTGTTTTGGAAACTTGAGATGTTCTGAAAGGTTTTTATTTAAGTGTTATTTCCGCGTTTTACAATGTGACCCTTAACTTAAAAATCGGGCTGTTACAAGACCGATAGACTAACAAAGGACCGAGACACAACAAACTTAAATGAAACGGCCAAAGGCTATCCTTGTGCTCGAAGTTTCACATAAAGGACTTTCCTCATCTTGCAAGGACAACCGCCATGGACTCAGAGCTTGGAAATACATGTTTTATCATTCTTTTACATAATATGATATTTATTCTAAGAATTTTAACTAGAGTTCAAAAAAAAAGTCTCAAGAGAATCTCTCCCAACACTTGTTCTAACTTGAGTGTCTTCTGTAGATACCCCGTCGCTGTGGAACCAATAGCACCACCATCAACTTAGGGATACTCACCACTGCATCCCGTAGTCAACTCTGAGAGGAAATCTCCTCCGATCCATTCTTAGGTCCAAACAATATTTTATTAATTAATAAAATGATAAGCTAAAACAAAAATAAAAAACTTGTAAAACTCAAATGATAAGAAATTTAATAATAAAATCCGACACTAAAAATATATTTAACCATCTGAACTATTTAAAAATATAATTTTTAAGTTCTAAAAAGAATTAATTTTTTTGCTGTTTTTTTTACAAAGGAACAATATTTTTTTGCTTTGATTAATTTATTAACTAGAACTTTAATTATTATACCATAAAATAGAACGTTATTAATACATGCTAACGTCTTTTTCTTTTTTGAAACTTAATTGCTAACGTTAGCATGGGCTAAAATTAGTACCATATAAGGAAAAAAAATTCCTGAAAATTTTAATAAAAAACACATAAAAAGCGATTTGGCAATTTAAAAACGTGATTAATTTCCTAAATGTTTTCCATGTGAAATTTGTGGATATCATGTTTAGCAACAATTGCGATTTTTACACCTTTCCACCTTAGGTCGGTCAAAACATGTCACAAAATCAAGTGTGAAATGGTATCACATTTTTTCCAGTTTTAATTATTACCTCCAATTTTTATGTATTCGCGCTTACTTTCATTTTTATCTTATTTTTACATATTTTTTCTTTTATTATATCATTCATTAATTTTTTATTTTTATCTCTTCTGTTCTTATGTTTCTTATACGAGTGAGTAGAATATGAGTGAATATTTTCCTTATAGCCGCCATCCGTACCACAAAATGTAAACTATAGGAATAACTAAAATATACGGTAGTGACTCGACCCCACGAGGAGCACGAGTTTTTGTTGTTTTCAAGTTTATATATAAACTCTTAAAATATGAAATAAAATAAAAATAAGTGATAATTTTATATATATAACTCTCTGTTATGTAAAAGACTAATAGCTTAAATGAACGGTAGTGATTAGTGACCGGCGGCCCGCACGAGAAGCACGAGTCTTTGCTGTTTTCAAATTTAATTTAGAGAGTTGCGTTTGGCGCCCCCAATTGCGTCATACGCCTCTCTTTATTTTTAAAAATACTAAAATTGCCCTGATTAGAAAAAAAAAGTTGTACTAAAAATAATAATCTCCAAAAGTGATTTTTTTCAAAACCTCACATCCACTCCCTTCAACTCATCACCCTCACTATTTCTCTCCCTCCATACATTTCCGTTATACTCGGATAATGAAATGGACAAAAGGGACAAGTCATAACCTAAGGTGGGTTAACATAAGTGAAAGAAAAAATGGATTTCAAAGTTTTCGACGCGTCCTGGTTAATATTCGCACTTGTAAGTGCGAAAGATTCTTCAAAATTGCACTTACAAGTGCGAATATATGTTATTTATTATTTTTTTAATGTATTTTATTTGGTCGCACCTTTACATGCAATTTTGAGACAATTTTCGCACCTTGAAGTGCGATTTCATATTAAAAAACATCTAAAAAAATTGAAAAAATGCCCAAATGATTTTTAAAAATTATGGGACCACCACAGTTGGTCTAGTTGACATATTTAGAAATTTATGGTGAAATGTTTTTTTTTTTCAAAAATTAAAAAAATAGCAAACGATGGAATTTGGGCTGGGACATCGACCTAATGGCAAAGCGATAAGTGTCCAATTACTTTTTTTTTCTCTTCAACTTTGTAGTTCAGCTCGTCGCCATCCGAGACTGTTAGAAATTCCTTTTTCAGAGTCAGGAATATTGCAAAAAAAATAATTTGAAATACTATTTCGCACCTATAAGTGCGATTTTGAGGCAAATTTCGCAGTTGTAGGTGAGATACACTTTGAAAAAATTAAAAAAAATTAAAAAAATACTATTTCGCACTTATAAGTGCGATTTGGAGGCAAATTTCACACTTGTAGGTGCGATACTTTTTGAAAAAAAATACTATTTCGGACCTATAAGTGCGATTTGGAGGCAAATTTTGCACTTGTAGGTGCGATACTTTTTGAAAAAATTAAGAAAAATTAAAAAATACGATTTCGCACCTCTAAGTGCGAACAGAATTTGAAAAACAAATCGCACTTATAAGTGCGATTTATTCTGACAAAAAGGTAGAAGAAAGGGACATTTCGGGAATCAAAAAAGATTTTAAGGGCATTTTCGTAAATGACCCTATTTAGGGGGACGTAAGGCGCAAATGGGGGGCGCCAAACGCAACTCCCTTTAATTTATATATATATATATATATATATATATATATATATATATATATATAAGGGGATGTATCATATGAGAAAGATGTATTTATATGAGAAAATGAGAATAAATCACGACCGTTAGATCTAATCATGAATGGTCAAGATTAAAACATGAAGTCATGTGACTTTTTAAAAAGTCACATAGCATTTTTAAGTAGTCATGTGACTATTAAGTCGTTTTAATCTTGACCATTCATGATTAGATCTAACGATCATGATTTGTTCTTACTTTCTTATATAAAAACATATTTCTCATATGATAGGTCCTCTCTCTATATATATATATATATATAAAAGCTATTGCTCGAGTACTTTTGAAAATAAGAGGGTTCCATACCTTTTAGTTTATTATTTAATAGTTAGATTATAAAGCACTAAATTGAAAATTTAAAATATTACGTACAAAAGAAGTCATGGAAAATTAAAACAAAAAATATGGAATCCTTCCATTTTGAGTAGGTACCAAAGAAATTACTATATATAAATCTATTAAAATACGAAATAACAAAAGAGTGTTATTTTTTTTTTAACGAAAATTTAGGGTGAGAGGATGGTGGTTCAGTCTAAGGTAGAGAAAGTTGTCGGCAGTGGCGGAGGGAAGGGCGGTCATGGCTATGCCATGGCCCCCCCACTACTTGTTGGTTTAATTCATTTTGTATAAAATTACCTGTTGGTTTTACTCACTTTGTGTAAAATTACTTGTTGGTTTCACTCACTTTTTATAGAAAAACTATATTGGTCCATATTGGCACCACCCAACTTAAAGTTCTTTCTCCGCCACTGGTTGTCGGGGTCAATAAACACTTACAAAAGATGCGACATGTCAGATCTTATACCTTGTCATGTTCCATTCAACCAACCCTTAGAGTTAAAGTGTTATTTTTATAATTATTAACTAATGAAATGAGAATGAAGATGAAAATAACTTATTAAATAAAATATAAGGGTTAAATATGTTTTTTCCCTTTAACTATATTGTCGACCGATCTCGCCGGGGTAAATTCAAATCCTGATCCATAAATTATTGAAATTCTTAATTTTAGTCCTCATTGAAGGTTGAGTTATCGGTGAATGCTGACGTGGCACGCCTACATCACTTGCCACGTCACATGAAAGATGACGTGATGAGTGACGTATGATTGAAAGACTAAAACAAAATTTTATAATTCAGAGGGACCATAAACTTATTTAGTCTAAAATGTTAGATTTTCTCCTCCACGCAAATCCCCTTCCTCCACTCCTAACTAGATTCCACCATAATCACCCATATCCAAGTCCTGATTTTGAGTACAATCCGGACAAAAATGATGCTCTAAGAAAGATTCAAACTTTATCTAGAAAAATGAGCACTCAAATGAAGATTTTCGTTTTCATGAGTCAATTGGCTAGTTTAATTTTTCAAACTTTTTTGGAAGATTTCTAGCGTCATTATATTTTGTTGTGCACAAGGTGCTCTCGCGTTCCCTTTCTCCCCTTAGGGTTTATGCTGCCCACCAATCCTGCGTGGCGGTGGCGGTGGCGTTGCTTGATCCTTTCTGCTTGCGGTCATGCTGCTGTCCCACACTCCATGTGTGCTCTCAATCGATCCTCTACTTTTGGATACTCCCCCTCTCTATGATTCTGTCTCTCTCTTTTTCTCCGTTAAGGGTCTTCTCACTACTACAAAAGCGCTCATTTGGGATGAAAAAATCTGTCGCACAACAGTTAAAATTTCTGTCCCAAAATAAATTTGGGACGGAATTTGTGACTAAATAATTTCATTACGATATTGTGCATCGCAAAGGTGTTGAGACAGAATATGTTGTTCCGTCACACATTTGAGATGGTATTTGAGACCTAATATGATGAGTTATATTTTTTCAAAAAATATATTCGTGTCGAAATTAACGAGAGACTGAATTACTTTGAGCTTAGTAAATTTAACTCATAGAATTAATAAGTTCGAAGAGTTAATTTATGTATTTAAATAATGTTGTAAAAGTAAGTTGTTTGAATGAAATAAGGTGAAACACTTATTAAGATAAAATAGAGATAACAATGAGAAACATGGAAAGGATGAAATAAGTGATTATGGTTAATTTGGTAATTTAAGAGCGAACATAATTACTTCAAACTAAAAATAGGTAGCCAATTACTTTAATTAAATTTAAATTTAGATTTATCAAAATATACACTATATGCTTATGAAAGTGATAGTCAAACTCCTTGACTTCATTTTACTTGTTCTGAAAGGTCACAAAACCGCCAAGCCTGAAAGCATCTCAACCGATTAAAAGGTGTGCACCAAAACCCCTGTCATAAGGACGAACTGAATGACTCAGGAGTGAACATCCCGTCCCGGCTAGAGACCGATCGGCCAACAAAGGACCAAGACATGAAGAACTTACACAACACGGTCAAAGGCTGTTCGCGTGCTCAAAAGTTTTACTTAAAGGACTTCCCTTACACCTGTAAAGACAACCTCCATGGACCCTGAGCCTATAAATACAAGTTCTATCATTCATTTACATAACATGCTATATGGTGATACTTTTATGACTAATGAGATGCTATAATTTCAAATAATCTTTCTTTGAATAATTTATAAACTTCTAATATTTAACTTTAATCTATTCTTTTCCATTTAAACATACAAACACATAAACATATATATATTTCCTATATTATTTATTATAATTATTTCTAAATAGTAACCATAATACTAACAAGCTAACAGGTGTTTTCATGGGATGTGACACTTTCCATATATATATTTCCCTTTTTTCATTTTCTCAGTTTAATAACAATCTTAATTTGTGCACTTGAATTTCTGTTGGGGATTTTGAATTACAAACCTAAACATAGGGTAGAACATTTGACCTTGGTAAGTCTGTATGTGGATTTATCAGTCTTGATGATATATGTAATTGGCCCACATGACTCACCAGGTTTTGCAATAATTCAACAGGTGGAAGAGAGATGGTTACAGGGATGACGGGTACAGGGGAAGAAGTCTAAGTTTTGATGATTACCAATACGAATCAAGAAGCAGAATCTCCTGATAGAGATCATGATCATTGTTATGATAATGATGGTCAATTCTCATATCAGTAAGCAACATTATGGGCAAGCGGGAGTGGAAAGTTTTTGAGCAAAGTGATGGTGGTCCTGGTTGGTTGGGGAGCGTAGTACAGCAATGAAAATTACGAACAGACCCTAGTTGAGGCGTGAGCTTTCAGGCCTATTATATCGTGCGTGCAGGGGGAAATCCTCCGATTTGCACTGCATTTGGCCAAACGGGCCCAAAACTCATGCGGGCAGGCCAACTCCATTTCTATGCACTTTATCACTACCATGAGAATTTTAGTATATAAACTTTAAATGATTGGTAACTTGGCAATGTGGGACTAGCAACTTTTGAAATATTACAATTTTTCCAACAATCCCCCACATATTTCAAAAGTTGATTAGGGTAAGAGGATTTAGAGACAAAGAGTTTCCTGGGTACTTATCAATAGTGTAATAGTTTCGAATCTGGTGCCTTTTGAGCTATGAACCAGACCTAGTTTGATAAGACTTAACACACAAATGAATTGGTGGAGCAAGCTCTATGAACCAATACACTTTGGTGTGTGCTAGTGGCCTTATCAATCATTACACCCCCACAATTACTCACTGTTATCGCTGTGTTGCGCCTTTCGGCCATGTGCGTGCCTGGTGTTCATGAGTGCTTTAGAGATTAACCAAATCTCATGCAAGTGGCCCCACTTGACACTCATATAGGTGATTCCATCAAGTACATGCTGCACTTCATGTACTACCCATAAGGGCTATGGAAATCATTAAAAGCTCTTATGCTTATCCTCTCAAAATGCAGCACAACACTGACATCCTAGGAATGGGATCACAAAGTCTATTCAATTAGTGCTGTCAGATCAATGCGAATAACTTGTTTTTACCCATATGAACCTTCTTCATGGGATCTCCAATCACAAAGGTTGGGTTACCATTATTCACTGATGTCAATTGGTTCAAGTCCCATTCCCCTCGATGTATCATTAATCATTTTTCTACCCAAGGGTTTAGTCAGAGGATCGGCAAAATTTAACTCTGATTTCACATAATCAATGGAAATAATTTCATCCTTTAGCAGCTGCTTTACCACATTATGTCTTAGTCGAAATGTCGACTCTTTCCATTATAGGCTTTATTCTTTGCAATGGCTATTGCCGACTAATTGTCACAGTGCAAAGATATTGAAGGAGTGGGTTTCATTCATAAAGGAATGTTTGCTAAGAAGTTTCTCAACCACTCATCTTTGCTTCCAGCCAATTCCAAAGCTACAAACTCTGATTCCATAGTTGATCTAGCAATAATATATTGCTTGGCTTATTTCCAAGCTACAGCACCCCCACCAAGTGTGAACACATAACCACTAGTGGATTTCATCTCGTCTGAATTCGAGATCCAATTAGCATCACTGTATTCTTCAAGTACAGCGGGAAATCCACTATATTTAATACCATAGTTCATGGTGCCTCTTAAATATTTCATTACTCTAGCAAGTGCTTCCCAGTGTTCTTTGCTGGGGCTGTGAGTGTACCTGCTCAATCTGCTAACAACATATGCTATATCTGGTCGGGAAAAATTCATCAGATGTAGCAAGCTCCCAATAATTTGGGCATATTCAGATTGAGAGACACGTTCTCCTTTATTTTTCTTTAATTGAGTGTTAGAATCATAAGGAGTACTCACAGGTTTAACATCATAGTGCCCGAACTTCCTAAGAAGTTTTTCAACATAGTGTTCTTGTGATAGTATAATGCTATCACCTTTCCTTATGATTTTAACACCCAATATTACACTTCCTTCACCTAGGTCTTTCATGTCAAATTTAGATGATAGAAAATTTTTAGTTTCAATAACGATCTTAGTACTAGTACCAAAAATAAGCAAATTATCTACATACAAAGAAATAATGACACATTCACCATCTAGAGTTTTTGCATATACACATTTATCAACATCAAAGGAATAAAAGCCATCACTAATTAAAACTTGATCAAATTTCTCATGCCATTGTTTGGGTGCCTGTTTCAAACCATATAGGGATTTAATGAGTTTGCACACTTTGTTTTCTTGACCTTTAACTTGACAACCTTCGGGTTGAGTCATATATATTTCTTCCTCTAAGTCTCCATTTAGAAATGCGGTTTTAACATCCATTTGGTGAATCACTAGTTTATAAGCAGAGGCTAACACAATTAATACTCGAATAGTGGATATTCTAGCGACAGGAGCAAAGGTATCGGAATAATCAATGTTTTCCTTTTGTGTAAAACCTTTTGCTACTAATCTAGCTTTATATTTATCAACAGATCCGTCAAGATGATATTTTATTTTAAAAATCCATTTGCATCCTATTGGTTTGGCTCCTGGAGGTAAGTCTACTAGAGTCCATGTGTTATTTTTCATAATGGAATCAATTTCAGTTTTGATGGCTTCTTTCCAGAATTGTGAATCAGGAGAAGAAATAGCTTCCGAGAAGGTCAGAGGATAATTATTATCTTGACGGATCCCAAATCAAAGAAGTGCATTTTCATCGGTTATGGCGAGGACGAGTTTGGGTATCGCCTATGGGATGACGAAAACAGAAAGATGATCCGCAGTAGAGATGCGATCTTCAATGAAAAAGTGATGTACAAGGAAAAGTATAACACATGTGCCAGCAACTCAGAACCGAGTGTGCCAGTTTATGCAGAAGTGGACGATGTCCCTGAAAGTCCTATATTTGAGAATCCTCAGTTAGAGGAATCAAATGAGCAAAGCAGTGAGCAACAACCTGACACATCAGAGCCTCCTACTCCAACTCCTGTATTGAGAAGGTCTTCTCGGCCTCATATGCCTAACAGGAGATACATGGACTACATGTTGTTGACTGATGACGGGGAGCCTGAAGATTATGCAGAAGCATGTCAGGCAGCAGATTCCAGCAAGTGGGAGTTTGCTATGAAAGACGAGATGAAGTCTTTGATCTCCAACCAGACATGGGAACTAGCTAAGTTACCTATGGGAAAGAAGGCACTTCACAACAAATGGGTGTATCGGGTGAAGGATGACCATGATGGCTCCAAGAGATACAAGGCTCGACTATTTGTCAAAGGATTTCAGCAAAAAGAAGGAGTTAACTACACTAAAATCTTTGCTCCAGTTGTGAAGCTCAATACTATTAGGTTTGTTTTAAGTATTGTGGCCAACAAAGAGCTCTACCTTGAGCAATTGGACGTGAAGACTGCGTTTCTTCACGGAGACTTAGATGAGGAGATCTACATGCACCAACCTGAAGGTTTCTCAGAGGAAGGGAAACAGAATATGGTGTGCAGATTAAAGAAGAGCTTGTATGGCCTGAAACAAGCTCCAAGACAGTGGTATAAGAAGTTTGAAAGCTTTATGCACAAGGAAGGTTTCCAGAAGTGCAATGCCGATCATTGTTGTTTCTTCAAGAGATATAAGTCCTGCTATATCATTTTTCTACTTTATGTAGATGACATGTTAGTAGCAGGTCCAGATATGGACGAAATCAGAAACTTGAAAATGCAACTGTCAAAAGAATTTGATATGAAGGACTTGGGTCCAGCAAAGAAGATTCTTGGAATGCAAATCACGAGAGATAAGCAAAGAGGAATTTTGCATCTATCTCAGGCAGAGTACATCAACCGTGTTTTGCAAAGATTCAACATGGGTAAGGCCAAGCCGGTTAGCACACCGCTGGCTAGTCATTTTCGCTTATCCAAGGACCAGTCCCCTCAGACGGAGGAAGAAAAAGAATTCATGGCTAAGATTCCATATGCTTCAGCCATTGGAAGTTTGATGTACGCAATGGTCTGTACTAGGCCAGACATTGGCCATGCAGTGGGAGTTGTAAGCAGGTTTATGGAAAATCCAGGAAAAGCTCATTGGGAAGCAGTCAAATGGATTTTGAGGTATCTACGAGGAACCACAAAGAAGTGTCTGCACTTTGGAAAAGGAGAGTTAAAAGTACAAGGCTACGTAGATGCAGACTTCGGAGGTGAAGTTGATCACCGAAGAAGTACCACCGGTTACATTTTTACTGTTGGTACTACAGCCGTCAGTTGGATGTCACGGATACAGAAGATTGTTGCTTTATCCACTACAGAAGCTGAGTATATAGCAGTAACAGAAGCTAGTAAAGAGTTGATATGGCTTCAAGGATTGTTAACAGAGCTGGGATTCATCCACAATAGGAGTGTTTTACACAGTGATAGTCAGAGTGCAATACATCTTGCAAAGAATTCAACATTCCACTCTAGGACAAAACACATTGATATACGTTACCACTTCATCAGGTCCTTGCTTGAAGATGAGGTGCTAACATTGAGGAAGATTGCAGGAACCAAGAACCCATCAGACATGTTAACAAAGGTGGTAACTATTGACAAACTGAAGTTATGCTCAACTTCAGTTGGCCTGCTAGAATAACAAACCAGAGAAGACTGCTGCATTGATTGAGGTGTGAAGACAAATTGAAATCAGTCTTCAAGTGGGAGATTGTTGAAAAAGTCCATAAGCAATGAATGGTCAGCCTTTTTAATTGTTGAAATACCACATATTCATAGAGGGAAAAGCATAATTATAGGAATTGGAAAGCAATGGAGCCTAACCTCCCATGCTTGCTATAAATTAAGACAAAAACCAAAAACAATAGCATCACAACAAAAGCCAACAAGAAGTAAAGAAAAACAAGAGAGAAAATTTCTTTAGTTTTTGGGCATTTGGGTTGTGAGTTGTGAGTGTTTTGAGTGTGTTGTAAACACTGTATATTTTCTCTTCCTATAAGATATCTGCAGCAGTCTGGAGACGTAGGCATTATTGGCCGAACTCTGTTATCAATTAGTGTGTCAATTATTCCGCATTTATTTTTCACTAACACAAATATGACATTACAGAAAAGTTCAGCGTAATTTTTCTCAATAGTGCAGTCTCTGTTCTCTAGGCTTTCTATGGGTTTCTTGGTATTTTTAATGCTTTATAAGGAACGAATGAACAACTTGAGAAGATGCTCTTGATCTGCAGTGGTAGTACGAAGAAGAAATAGTTGAATGTCTCTTAAATTGGCAGGGTCATTCACATGTTGATCAGGTAAGTATTCTGGATGTCTTTTCTTTTCATCACCTTATGTGACTGTACCTATTGGGTCCATTTAGATCTACTGCACTTCTCTTTTTCTCTGGTTTATTGCTGTTAGTATGAAGGAGGATCAGTTTGTGCATTACTAATGCAAAGTATGAAAACAAATTCATTCTAATTTTTTGTAGAAGAGGTTGATCTATGATCTAATGACTCTTTAACTTTCTAGTTCTTGTTTTCAGGTATCTTTAGCATATATATATACTACTTGCTAGCAAATGACTCAGTTGATGTCATCATATGGTCGGTTTTGTGCTTTTTAGTCCTGTAAGGTTTGGTGATTGGTATTGACTTGACGTCTTTGGTACATTGATAATCTTGTTATTTTTCACTTCTTAGGGGCGTGGTGCAAAGTTAAATGTAAAATTTGGGGCAGGTAAATATATGTTTTTGAGATCATATTTATTGCAAAATGATCATGGTGCATATTTATTGTGAGTGTGACATCTTCATGGATTGATTTGTACATGATCATGATGCATACTACCTATATAAGATGTGCCATTGCCAAAACTTGGAGGGAACATAGGTTGCAAAAGCTGCTCGTGGAACTTCAATTATTCTCAAAGATCCTGACAGCAATAAGTTTCACATGGGTATGTTGAGAGCTTGTTGTCTTATAATTTGTTGTTGATAAGCTTCTAATTGGTCAAAAGCTCAGTTTGTTAAAATGGTTATAAGAGCTAGAATTTAAGACTTAAACCTGCTGCATTGGGATGAAATTAAAATGCTAAGGTGTCTGATTGATGGTGTATAGATAGCTAAAAATCATGTTCTGTTTTTAATTGTAAGAACTTTGATACTTTGCAGCTTTTGGCATTGATATTTTCTATCTTGATGTGTTATTTGGTGTTGTTAAATGATGAAGTTCAAAATCGGATTTGTAGAGTAGGTTTAATGTTTATACTTCCAAGGTTTTCTGCTACTCTAGTTCAGTGGAACTTATTCTTGCATATGCTGCCATATAGGTAATGAATTGAGTGGTAAGTGCAGTGGTGCAAGTGTAAGTTTTATGCAGGTAGTCAGAGTTGTAAGTATTTTTATTTAGCAGCTATGAAAGCAATTTCTGGGGTTTAAAACCGACAAAAAGTGTTATGCAAAGGGCAATAGTGAATTCTACAAAAAAATGTTTTAGCGGCAGTAAGATAAGCCGAGAAGAATGACCGCTACAAGGTGATTATTTTTCCCACCCATTCAAGAAGTCTTTACCAGCGGCCAGTATAATTGCCGGCAAAGCTTTTACCGATCCACGATGCAATAGCTGAAACACAAGTGCCCGTAAAAGTCATAGCGACCAGTTTTATTACTAATAGCAATACTTATTGCAGCTAAAACCGCTTTTTGTTGTAGTGACTTAAGAGGACTTGAATCTAGTCCGGAGGTTGAATATTCTTGAATTCTCATTTGTTTACAAAAAAATTAGAGTAAACACGTGCAAACAGATTCATTAACTTACTGATCTTTTCCTTCAGAAAATAACAATCAATTTGAACATCGCATGCATAGAAATGAAAGTATTGGAAATAAAAGAATTAGGATCCTCTCGAGCAGTGGCGGAGCCAGGGGTGATTAACATGGGCCCTGGCAAGCAAGCATGCAGAACTCTCTAGTATTTAAGTTGACGGAGATCATCCATTTTCAACTTGTTATAGACAGCATTCCAACCTGCTTGCGTTGGGTGAAGTGTATCCCAAAAGAAAGCTGAGTTGGGATTTTCACAAACCACATATTTCTTCACATTGTTCTCGTCCACATTCCCGCAAAAATATTGGCTGCTTACCCCAATGCAGCAATGCTTTAATTGATCCGAGATGTTACCAGTTTTGTTAAGAACTGACATGAAACTGTCGTAAAGGTCGAGAATCACGAAGGTGGAGTGGTCCTTGGCTTCTTGATTCAACTTGGTCACGGATAGGTTCAACAGGGTGTTGTGGAGATGGACAAAGTTGTTGGAGGTGCTATCACAACGCTGGAATGAGGTTGCAGAGGTACTTTGAGGAAGACAACCAAGGGGTTGAAGACCATCCACGACAATTTTCTTCACCCCTAGATTTTGGATGCGAATCAAATTAGTGATAGTTTGATTAACCACTGAGGCGATGAAAGATGGGAAACCCTGCGTACATTAATTCAAACAAAAGTGTTAAAGTTTAGCAAGCAAGACGTATCATATGAGAAAGATGTTTTTATATAAGAAAGTGAGAATAAATCACGATCGTTGAATCTAATCATGAATGGTCAATGTTAAAACAACTTAGTAGTCACATGACTACTTAAAAATGTCATGTGACTTTTTAAAAATTCACATGACTTCATGTTTTAATCTTGACAATTTTAATGATTAAATCTAACGGTCACGATTTATTCTTACTTTCTCATATAAAAATATCTTTAACCGTAATAGGGGTGTCAAATGGATGGGTTTGGATATACAATGTAATGGATAATGGATCGGTTAAGAACCATTCATTAACCCATTAAAATCCACTTAAATTGTTTCAAAAAAATATAATTCATGCATAATTCATTTATAAATATCCATCCAACTCATTCATCACTGAAATTTTAATAGAAAACTTTAACTCCATTAGCTTAGGTTTTTTTTAAATAGTTATCATTTTTTTCTTTTACAAAAATATCATTAAAAAACTCTAAAATCAACCCAAAACACTAAAATCGGTCTCAAGTCCTAAAATAAACTATAAATCCTAAAATCGGCTCCAAACCTCAACCATAAGCACTAAAATCAGTCTCAAATCCTAAAATCGGCCCTAAACATTAAAATCGGCACCAAACCCTTAAACTGGACCCTAAACACTAAAACCGACTCTAAATCCTAAAGCGTTTGGAGTGAAAGAGGGAATGACAATCCTATATAAGAAATGAGTTTTGGTTAATGTTTTAAACATCACATTTGAATGGGTATAGTCACCGATTCACGGTTATATGGTTCAACATCGTCCAAACATGGTTGATTTGATGACAATTGTTTTGATTTATTCACACCTCTGATTTTTAAAATGTCATTTTCACTCTTTTATATGTGTTTTTTTTTTCTATCATATCATCATCATATCTTTTATTTCTTACTCTTATTATTATTTTCTCCCAAAGTGTGGGGGAGTAAATAGGTTTGAAGCAAACTTTTTCAATAAGGATTCTTTTAGAGAGAGCACAAAAAGAAATTTATCAACTAATTGAAAAGTTTATATATATATATATATATATATATATATATATATATTTATAATATGATATAAATCATTTGTATATGAATTTGAGAGAGAAATTTTAAAGAGTCATGATTAAAATTAATTTACCTCGACGGAGCCATTTGTGGCCAAGTAAAAATTGTAATCATTTCCAGCCACGGAAACTTGAGCCACAGAGTTGCTGAGATCTGAGAGAGTGAACACTTTTTCTTCGATGAGCTGCTTGAAGAAATTAATCTGAACTGTCATATTTGGATATGGAAAGGATGTGTTAAATACTCCTGTACCACCATACGCAAAGTTCATCCCAAACTCCAAATACTGTGGTGGCGCCTCTTTCCGAAATTCGTAGGGCAGTGGCGATCTTAGTCCCAAATACTTAGCTGCAACACATTAGTAATTTTATTTTTTTACTGTCTCAGAACATCCTCTCACTAGATAAATGAAAACTAATCTCTCAGAATAACATAATGTATGAACCCCTCTCATCCGTGTATTATTCATACACATGGATCTGGGGATTGACTTGGACAAACACATTCTTGCTCATTGGTAATTTTATTAATTACAAGAGAAAGCAGTAGATATATGAAAAAGGTTCAATAACTGGTGAGATGCTTATAGGAATCAACCGAGAGGAACAAGTTTTTTAGAAATGTTCCTCAAATCAGAATCTAAAGTTTCAAATAATATTATATTTATTTATTAAATTAAAATTTAATTATATTTTTTAGTAAACAAATATTGTTCTTTAATAGATTATTTCAGATGACATAAAAGTCAGAACATCAGATTCACAAAATGGAGAAGAACAAGTTACAATTAATGACTTACGAGTTATATATATTTTGTAGAATGTGGTAAGTAGGATTAGATTAACAAAGAGAATTAATATGCTACACGCTCCCTGCATGAATTAATTAAATAAGATTAACAGCTATGCTGTATTTTTTATTTTATGCAGAATAAATATTTTAAACACGGTGTGATCACGCCACCCTGGCTAGTCTTGTAAAAAATGTGTATAATATGTTACGAGGATAACTAACATGCAAGACACTATTTTGAAACATGCTTTTATGAATAATAATTTTTTAAAAAGCCAACAACAGATTTGTTAAATTAAAGATTACTAATAATGTGGATAGATTTCTATCACATGCAAATTAATATATTCAACACCCATATCGAGTCTGGATGTTATTTTGTGATTTTCCATTCCCTTTGGAATTCCAGATGTGTAAAAGTTCATTCTATGAAATCGATCGTGAACTTTTTTACACAAATGGTATAATTTTAGAAGCTATTTATTACCCCCTCCGTCCCAAATTATAAGACCCTTTCGAGACAAACTTGGTGTTCCAAATTATAAGACCCCTCCTAGATTTCAGGAAAAAGAAAATAAGTTTTTCCTTTTTTACCCCTGGCATTCATTATATTTTAAATTCTAAAACTTTAATTATCACATTTACTAATTACTTCTTTCATATTCCCAACCAACTTTTGATATATTCAATTCTTACATTAACAATTTCCAAATTTTTTTAAATAAGGGCATATTTGGAAGATTTGTATAAAAAGTAACAAAACTAACATATTAATTAGCTTATTACATGTTTTCTTAATAGGCGTGATTGTCTGAAAATGACCCTATAATTTGGGACGGAGGGAGTAACATGGAGTAAAAAAAATTATTGACTTACCAAGTGTAAATTGAGACCCCCAGTGGTGAAAGAATTACATGTGTATATGCACGGTTAATGCAAACAAATTTTATATAATTATTTAATTGAATTTTGTCATATGATAAAATATATCTTTATTTTAATTAAAATTTAAATTAAAAGTTATTATTTCTCCAATATGACATGCTATAATAGGTTGTCAATGTAAAACTGTTTTATACTAACTGTGCATATTTATTAAACTCTCGGTGAAATTACTTTTTATTTTTTGTAATATATATGTCACCATTTGAACTGATGTTATGTTTTATTTGTTACTTTCATTGAGACGAAATATTATTTGCAACAAAAAAAAATCTCTCTCCACATTTTGTTACTAGTTCCTTTTCTGTTAACACTTAGAATTTTAGGACGAATTAGATTTTCATTGCAATGAGAATTAAAAAAACATAATGGCCCTTGCAAATGGCGACATATTAAAAAAAATTTAAAAAGTGATAACGCCGATGAGGGTGGGTGATATAGACTTAGTAGGTAAGAAAAAACCTCGATCGTAGCTTTATTAAGCATAGAGATTGGTAAAACTGATGAGCTAAAACAAGAGTTTTTATATATTAATCACACTTTCATGCTCTTTTATCTTATTTCTACGTATTTTCTCTTCTTTTCTTAATATCTCACAGTTCTCTCTCTTATATTCTATATCTTAATAAGTGGAAGTGTAATTAAATGGGGCATGATCATTTTCTCTAAAACAATGATTTAGCTAGGACACCATATACACCAGAAAAAAATGACTTATTTACACCTTACCACCTCAACTAATGGAGAGAAGTAGGAAGGTAAGATAAAGAATTAATAGATATAACATTTGATTTGATAGGAAAAGAAAATGAAAATAAGAAGAACACAAATGAAAATGAGATGAGATTTGCACTGTGAACAAAATGAGTAATGCATGGTATTAATAAAGACACGTACCCAAGTAGTCACTTAGAACTCGACCGTTGGAGAATCTTCCGGTGGGTTTTCTGGGAAAAGTGAAGCCATAAGGGTCTTTCCAGGAGCTAGATACACTTTTTCTGGTGTTGCCGGCGTCAACATAGGAGTCCCCAAAAATGAACAATTTTTTGGAGTGATGACGATGCAGGCGAGCCTCACCTTGCAGCCCCAATCGTCCTGTAACAATTAATAAGACGTGTAAATTTTTTAATAACTAATCAGTGAAAGAAAAGCAACAAATTACATGGGACCTTAGATTAGTTTAATTTCAATTTTGCCTTAAAAGAAACTATGGGACCTTAGATTAGTCAGATTCAATGAGCTATTTATATATACCTGAGAGAAGTACAAATAACACTAGCGAAAGACGACGGAAGAGAGAAAACAGTTGATTGTGTGTGGTCTTCATCATGAAGGTTCAATTATTGAGGGGATTAGAAGGAATGAGGTACGATGAGTGTGAGAGAACTTCGAATGAATGGGTTTTTATAGTGAAGTGTGTGGATATCGGATTTTTTTTGATATTGACCAAGGTATCCCCACAGCCGATTGCCGTGAGACTAATCCTCGCCCCACGGTCAGCGCACGAAGCGGTAGAGGGCTGGCCAATACGTTTTTTCCATTCACAAGAGTTGGGATTCGAACCCCCAACCACTTGCTTAAGGGACGAAGTGCTGAACCACTACGCCAACCCGCTTGGTTGTGGATATCGGATTTAATTCACCCCATATATATATATTATATATATATTATATAAAAGAATGTTTATACCCACCTACCCACTAAAATGAGGTATAAATCATAATTATCCCCATTATGACCTACCTATTAAGACCCTACCCTAAATAATTAATATTTATAAAATTTATTACAAATATTAAATAAGGAATGAATCATGACTAATTAATATCAAATTTTTACGAATCATAACTAATTACAATCTTAAAATTCTTTTAAAAAAATATCTTTTAAATAATTAATATTTATAAAATTTATTACAAATGTTAAATAAGGAACGAATCATAGCTAATTAATACCAAATTTTAATAGGAACAAAAATTAATATTGATTACAAATGTTAAAAAATAATTTTATGTAAATTAAATTATATATATATATATATATATATATATAACTTAAACCTTGAACAACAACAAGTGCGTTACACTACTGGCTCCAAGTTCCTATTAATTATAAATTAAAGTCAAATGATTATAATTTTATTAATAAATAGTTAATAATTTGACTTATTATTAATAATTGTTTTGAACTTATTAATTATTTAAACTAATTAATACCAAATAATCTTATATGAACTAAAGTCAATGCACCCTTGAACAACATCATTCATATCATAATAAAATAATTATTATTTGGATCACAGTTAGTGCTAGACAGAAATACTGAAATCCATGCCAGAAAATATGTGCAAGAAGTATCTCTTGATTTACTTTCATTGACTTCAAACAGGAATCTATCATACTATTTCACGGTTGTAAGGATAGTTTATTAATTTATCCTGTTTTAATTTAATACTTATATATTCTATTCAAAAAAAATTAATACTTATATATTAAGCTAATTTGTACCCAAAAAAATATTAAGCTAATAGGATAAAATGTTTTTTTTTTGTTAATCCACCTTCTATAAATTAAATTTGAGTATACAATCTTGAATCTCATAAAGTCGCATTCATCCATTTTTCTCATGAAATCAAGTAATGTTAATTTTCATATTAAAAAATTAAGTTAATATTCTTTTTAATACTATCTCATTATATTAACCACAAAATGCAGAGTTTACAAAAAGAACATGATCGTTACACTGACACTTCATAGAAGAAGGGAAGATAAAAACCATCTACCCCAATATGTCCTACCCACTAAGAACCTAACCTAAATAATTATTTCCTACCCTAAATAATTATTTTTAGAACTATTTCCTAATTTGATTTGCCCTAGCTATATTTTTCAATTAAATATTAAAATAACAGTTTTGATTTAAAACACTATTTTAGGTAATATATAATAGATGATTTGTTTTTTTAACGATAAGTAATATATAGGTCGATAAATCTTGAAATCTAGAAATATATATAGTTTTTTCAATTATTTTTTTAGAAAACATAAATAAAATTCATTTCTATTTCTGAAAAATTAGAATTTGAAATGAAAAATTAATATTCAATTTCTAAAAAAAAAAATTAATGCTCAACTTTCCTCCAACTATTTCAAAAATAAAATATAAAACTCGAAATTAATGCTAAAAATATCACAGCTTCGATCTTTTTTAACTAATTCAAAAATTATGAATAAATTAAATAATTTAAATTTGAAATATTTAGAGCATTGAAATAATAAATTAAGTAATTAGATTAAGTATAGTAATTAATTTTTATACAAAAATTGTAAAAATAATAGAGCATTGAAATATTTAAATTTTAAAACCAAAATTAATATAAGGGTCCCTCCAATAATTTTGAAATTTTTTAAATATTTTTAAATCAATTTAAAAACTTTAAAGGGAAGGTTATGAATTAAGTAATTCTTAATTTAAATTTCAAATTTCACCGGTGTTAATTAATTTGATTAGTAAATATAATGCCAAAATTCAACAAATTTTAAATTTTGAATGAATTCTTAAAATATAAGTAAATCTTTATGGTTATCAATATATAAGGTGTGTTTTCTTATACGGCAGAAAATAATTTGATTTTAGTTAATATTAAAACATAAGTTGATTTATAAAAATGTAAAAATATTAAATTTAATAGAATAATCACTTTTTTAAAAAAAAACTATTTAGAAAATTAAATTTAAAAAAATATTATGTATTTTTTATTTGAAGAAAAATTTGATACATTTTTCATTGTTTTTATGATATCCTACCAATATCCTGTCCACCTCAAACACAGGATAGGATAAGAATCTATATTGCTCTTATCATATACTGACCATCAAATAGGCCTTTAAAGTTCATGGATTTTCATCATGGCTCTTAGCTACTCTTCCTAGGTCTTTCAGATTACTATTCATGTTGTTACTAGGTGATCATGAATGAAGAACTCATCATCACATGAGGTATCGCGACGGGAGGGAGTGATTGGCTAGAACTCAAATTCTAGTCCTTCCAACTTTTCTTTATTTTTACTTTGGTCCCTCCTCTAATAATAATAATAATAACAATTAATATTTTTAGTAACAAAAACTGATCTTTTTAGTTAATAATTTACTCAACACAACTATAAACTGGTAATTAAAAGTGGGATATGACACCACTCTTTCTGTAAGGGAAAAAAGAAGACATAGAATTTGAATAACCAACGAATCTCATAATATCAGTCGAAAATCACATAATATTAGTGAATATGACAAAACCCTAACTAGCAAAGAAAGAAAGAGAGAGCCAGATTTACATTAATTAGAGCTTTGTGAGATTAGTTGAGATTAGATTCTTTTTGTCGATACCGTGGAAAGAGCGCAGCACTTGTTCCACATGGCTAGCGAAACCCTACTTTGTTTTGGAGTAATAATAACTACTTTATGCATAACTTATGAACAAGTTGAGTGATGTAGAACAAGTCAGGATCATTGTCTACAGCTCACCTCGTGTCATTAAAATTTGAAGCTATATTTATTTATCCACTTATCAGCCAAAAAAAAATACATCATTTTACCAAGTTTCCGGAACACGTACACCAAAAATGATTTATAAACATATAAACATGGCAGACACCTATAAACATATTTATTTTTCTCTCTATCTCTCTCTTCTTATCACATCAATCATATATCACATTCACTACTTATCTCTCTTATCTTCCTTTCTCTCTCTTAGTGTCTACACCTAAAAAATGTCTATGAATCATACCAAAGGGAAAAAGAAACGAATTGTGATTCCATAAACTCTTTCCGTCGAAAACCAATTATTCCAAGTTTAAGTTTTTTTAGACTGTGATTTTATATTAGCCCACTTTGACTTAAAGAACCAATTACCCAATAAAAAATTAAACTTTTGTAAAAAGGCAATTGATTTTACATAATTTATTTCTAATATTTTCCACGGGAAATTAAAATATTACACACACACACCATATGTAGATATTTTTTTGATAACACAACATATGTAGATATTAACGCAAAGGGAACAATGCAAATCTAATAAACAGAATATACTATAAAATATATTGTCAATAATACGTATTTGACCGATTCACCCCAATAATACATATTTGATTAATGATACTTAAATGTAGCAGTGCACAGACATTCTTGAGACATCTTTATTTTTTTATCCCTCTTTTTATCACATTCATTTTATATTATACTAGTATTGATGTTCGTGAGATGCACAAGCAGCAAAGTCTAATTCGATAAAAATATTTAATAAATACTTATAAAGAAAAAAGAAATATATAAGAAACCAAGAAATTGAATTATAAAAAATAATAGAATTATGAAAGATAGATTTGAATGAAAAATATGAAAAAATTACCTCAAATTGAGTCTTTTATGATGTAGATCTGTCAAACCATGAAAATCATGTAAGTTGTATAAAATTAACTGAACATTATAGTCTGAGTAAAAATTTAGTGCCATAGAAAATGCAGGTACACGTCGAATGTGCAGCAATATAGTGATCATCCCTCATTTTTACCTGTAATTGGCTTTGGCTATAGATGTTGTACTGAAAGAAGCCAAGAATGGTGCGAAGAAGGTATTATTATTGAAGGGAATGAGCATGCAGGTCCTTGTATGCTCTTGAAAAGATACTCCTTGGGACTGAATTATTGTGTGGTGCTGGAACAAGTTTGGCATAGGTGGAGGTGTTAGAAGCATATGGGGAGTTTGAGTAATTTGGATTTATGGCTGAACCAGTATATGGTGGGTGACCTTTGCCCTTTACTTTTTCTACCTGCAATTGGCTTTGGTTTAGTTACTATGTTATGCTGTGCTGGTGCGATGAAGGTACCATAATGGGATACCATTTTCCTTGCTTGTCTGCTTCTGTACTGATACCTTGAAAATATTGGGGTACTAGTGTTATTGTTTTTAGTTCAATTCATGATGGGAAGCTTGGAATGTATTGATACTTTATTCTTTCTTTCCCTTTTTCTTTCTTCTTCCATTTGTATTATGGGTTGGGGTACCCCTAGTGCCCATTTTTAATGCAAATTTTAGCTTATAAAAAAAAATAGAAAATGCAGGTGAAAATAAAAAAGTAGTATCAAATTGAAATGTAAGTAACCCATAGAAAGAGAGTCCGTGTGTGAAACTCTTAAAAAAAACATAACAAGTAAGACAACAATTAAGTTAACCACTTAAAAAAATATAGTTGAAATAAATTAAGAAAGTTATCAAATATTACAAAAAATACATGAATCAATATTACTCAAGATCTTGAAGATGGATCCAATAAATCATACAGCACAAAAGTGTATAGACTTTGTATCTGAAGTTATGTAGTTTGTTATAAGCTTCATTTTTTATGTCATGAATGTATAGTTGGGCAAATTTTGGCTTCCCGTATGTTAGAATTAAGTTGTGGTAGTTTTGATCCCTTATGATAATATAATATAGCTTGGATGAATTTTGAAGGTGAGTGATGCATAATTTTTTTTATGACACCTCAATGTTTTAAAACTTCCGGATGCTTTAACGTAACCTCATGACATGTGTTTTATCTCTTTCTATTCATATTTATATTATATATTATATTTATCATTTCTCACTTCACTTGTCTTTGTTTTTCTTTGTAGTATGGGTGTCTACACCTATAATTGGTCAGGTCTACAAAACAAAAGTTTGTTCCCATTAAATGCTTAATGAAAATAAAATATCTTATTTTATGGAACAAAATAATCAATGGACCAAAGTCCCCATAAATTTTCATTTAATTAAACTTAACACATAATAATAACAATAATAATAATTATATATTGGTTTAATAGTGTTTTTGGTCCCTCACGTATGCATAAAGTGTGAATTAGATCGTAACAAAAATAACTAGAATGCCACGTATGCAGTTCTGATTTTCCGTTAGCATTCCGTGAGAAAACTAATGTTTCGCGCTGATGTCTCCTCTTTTAATTGATGTGGCACCTAGATTGGAGAGAGAGAAAGTGATGATTTGGCCTATTAGGATGCCACTTTATTCAATAAATAAAAAACAAATAAATTAAACAGGTTATATGTAATTAAAACAAAATTATTTTCTTACAACTAAAAAAAATTCCAGAAACTTCACATTTTCATCACTTGATCTTCATGTCTTCAAAAAAATTTTAGCAACAACGGATTAGGAGGGAGAGAAGTAGAGATCGAACCGCATCGTCCCAAACCCTTCCTTCTTCATCCTTCCTTTCACAAATAAAACCACCCCTTGGATAAATACCAGATTCACAAAAAGGGACATCAAGAATGAAAGTGGGAGAGAAAGGGAGATATCAAACACTTTGATTGGGCCGCGATCTGGAAAGGTGCCTCGGTGATTACTGCGGCGAGGAGTGGGTCGCGATCTGGTCCTGTGGTCGTGATCTAGTCTTGCCGCACTCACTGGTCGAAGAAGATGGGTTTTTGGGTTCCATAGTCGATGTAGATCCGTCGTGATGTCTTCATCTTCACCTTGCGTCCAAGAATCAAACCCTAAAGGTTTCTTCGTTATTCATTTTTGCAGCTTGGGTTGATGGGGGAGATTGATCTGGGTTGGATTCTTTGTTCTGATGTACAAGTCAAAGGACCCTAAGAGTTTAGATAATGGATCTGGGTTGAATTCTTCATCTTCACAGTTTTGATTCTGGGTTCGAACTCTTGTTGATGCTATTGGAGAACAAAGAGGTTTGTGAAGGTTGAAGGGGTTGGAGCGGATGAAGAGTTTCTAAGTTTTGAGTTTTGATTTTCATTTTGAATATGAGTTTGAGTTTTGGCTTACTCTTCTTGTTGTTTTTGCTTTGAATTTCAGTTTCGTTTTTGAGTTTTAGCTTGTTGTTCTTGTTGTAGTTGGTTTGAATTTCAGTTTTGAATCTCAGTTTTTGAGTTTTGGCTTGATACTCTTATTGTTGCTTTGAATTTCAATTTCAATATCGAATATGGTTTATGCTTAGAATTTCAGTTTCAATAAAGAGAAATTTCTGGGTTTTTATTGTTGTTGTTGTTGCTTTGAGTTTCTAGGTTTATTTTCTTGTTTGAATTTATGAAATGGTTGAAGGTTGGAAAGTGAGGGTGATATGTTTCTGGGTTTGATTATTTTGGGATGAAGGAGGATGTAGAATTTTGGAAACAGGATGATTCTGAAGAAAAAAAATGGAGGTTGGGGGAAAGGGAAGATGATGAAGATGGTTCAAGAAGATGATGGTTGAGGAAGGAGGAGGAAGAAGAAGTCACGTGAGAGGCACATGGAAGAGTCCAGTCATCACTCCCTCTCCAATCAAGGTGCCAAATCAGATGGAAGGTGACATATAGGTGAAAAATGTTAGTATTTTAACAAAAGATGGACAGGAAACTAAATTGCAATTGTCTGTCAAAGTAAGGGATAAAAGTTGCTAATTTTTTTTGTTAGGAACTAAATTCTCACTTTATACATAAGTGAAAGACCAAAAGTGCTATTAAGCCATATTTGAACCTGGAACCAATCAACCGAGTTCCAAAACAACTACCATCCAGGCTACTATATTATGGTAGGAGGGTTAAGATCTACCAATAAACTAGGAAGCTAGAAGGTAAAATAAAATTCAAACAGGACAAATGATGAGCAATTACCTCATTTTCTGCAAGCATATTTCATTCATTCAGATCCTTATTTAATATAGTTAGTTGATCCCTTAGAAAAAGGAGATCTGCCTTACATGTATCAAGATCTAAACCACAATGGATCCTTCAAGAACAATAAAGTACCTAAATCATAATGGACTTAGATAACAAAATAATCCTGATACTTAGTGGGAAATTGGGTTCCCTTCTGGGCCTAGTGGTATCCTCACAAGGGAAGAAATGACCCAATAGTAGCGGGACTATCAATATACATTGTAACAAAAAATAAAATAACTCACAGAACCACCATGCATTTATTCAAAATTCTAACAAGATGCATAACTCTCTAGAATTGAAGAAGGTGACCAATATCCCCTTTCTCCAAGTTGTTATACACTGCTTGCCAACCTGCATGCGATGGATGAATCGGGTCCCAAAACAGAGTTGATTCTGGATTTTCACAAACCGTATATTTCAACTCGCCATTAACCGAACTCCCACAACCATATCGGTCACTTACCCCGTCGCAGCAAGCCGAGTAAACATTTGTGAAGTTATTAGCGGATGGATTGTTGATAACTGACATGAAACTGGCATAAAGGTCAAGAAATACGAAGGTGGTGCCATCAGTGCTTTCTCTGTTCAAATTGGTAATATTTTATTTCAATAGTGTGTTGTGGTAAACAGAGACGATGTTATAGATGAGAAAGCAACGCTTCAATGGGTTTCGAGCTGATATTACAGGTATACAACCAAAGGGTGGTACACTAGACACGACAATTTTCTTCACTCCTAACCTTTGGACGCGAATCAAATTGGTGGTCATTTGTTCAACCAATGTTTGGGTGAAAGGCATGACATTCTCCAAACGATTCATGAAAAAAAAGGTGTAGTATTAATTAATAAAATAAAAATTGAGATATATATAGTTATAAACTATTAGTTTGTAATGAAGATATATATTTGAAAGTATTTAATTTACCCAGATAGGTCCAGAGTTACTCAAGTAATAAAGGTAGTCATTTCCAAAAGCAGAGAGCATAGCCATAGAATTGCTGAGATCTAAGACATTAGCACTGAACTGGTTCACATATGAGTTCCGATAGAGTTCTTGTGCCTTAATGCATGTCATGGATGTAATATGTAGGATGCTTTCATTAATTAGTAGTGTTGCTATTAGTCTTTTAGTTAGTTTATTTGTTATGTTGTTGAAGTTTGTTAGTGCCTAGGTAAAATCTTGGATTTTCAAAGATTTCTCTTACAACCCTATCTATTGCAAACTTTGTCTTGCTGAATCTTTTAGATCAAGGTCTTCATTTTATTTCTAAATGTCTCCCTCAACCTGAATTGGTAAATTTTGAATGCTAGCGTATTGGGCCAATTAGTTAGCACACACACAAGCCAATATGACAACTCACCAGCATTTGAACTTACTGCTCTATATGGAAATGCAGAATGTGTTGATTTGAATATATTTTAATATTTATCTAGTCTAAACAGCCAATTGAAAGTTGCAAATGAGATCTATTTGTTTGTTACGATGATCGGAGTTTTCCGTTCTTTTGGAACAATATATTTTTCGATTTATTACTCAATCTTCTTTACAATAGCTATTTTACATTCCATATGAAATCTGCAAGTTTCTGGCATTGGTTTTACATGATCTAGCTATGATTTTGAGATCCAATAATAAATGGCTCGTGTTGTGTTGTTGTGAAACTTGCAAATTCTAGTAATATCTTATCCATGCTATATACAGGTATGACTCGTAGAATAAGACATGCTCCCCGGAGGTGTGTATCCACACTAGTTGATCCAGACAATCCACTATGTCCAGATGTTGGCGGCAATCATAGTGTGCCTATTGCAAACTTAGGTTCATCTTCTCATGAAGAGGTACACACCGTCCCCTCTACTCAAGGTCAAGCTAATGCAACTACTTAAGATCATGCTAATGCAACTACTCAAGGTGAAGCACCAGTTGCAAGCTCATCTTCAAAGATAAGAAAGCCAAGAAATGCTTCCTGGGATGTGAACGTAATTGGCATATGTCATTTAGTTTTAGTTTTTTTCTTACTCTTATATTTCCATGGCCTAATATATGTGGTTACATGACATGCTAGATGTCGAGGGTCGTATTACGCCATCACCATTAAGAGCAGTTGATGTCTTGGCAACAAAAATGACGACTAGGATATTGACTGAATGGAATTCTCGTAGCCAACCCGTAGGACACTCTGGTGGATTATTGGGACAATTTTTGGGACTTGTGGCAAGCAATTTTTCCAATTTCCCCATAATTTATGAGGATTGGAGACTAGTTCCTCCTCTTTACAAGGATAATGTTTATGATCAGACTATCAAGGTACAAATTTTAATTAGTTAAATACATTTGATCTATTGTGGTATTGTTCACTTACATATTCCGTTATGTTTATGATGCAGGTCAAATTTTTTGTCAATGATCAAGATCACAAGAAATTTATTTTAACTAGCTTGGGTAAGAAATGGAGAGACAACAAATCTGAGTTGTTCCGTGGTAAGTATGTGTGGGAGAAACCTTTTGAAGCAAATGTTCAAGAATACCCAGAAGGGATTGATAAAGACCTTTGGATAAAGTTTCTGCGGCATAAGATAAGTGAAAAACAACAAGTAATAAGAATACAATCATCTTATTGAACGTATTCTAAATGGATTTATGATTGGCTAATTGTTGTTTTTGTAATAATGCAGGAGATAGCTGAAAAAATACAGCAAACTGGGCAAAGCAAACGATCCCTTACACACTAGGATCAAAATCACTTGCAAGGAAGAGATATGAGCTGGTAAAATTTATTCGAACTGTCGGTAACTGAAATTATTAGAAATATTAATCAAATATATGATTATTGTTTATATGGTGCAAAAACTTAGGAGTTGCAAGATGGACGACAATATAATAGAACTGATATGTACATTGTTTCTCACCAAAAGAATGATGGATCTTTTATTAATAATGAAGCTAGAGAAAAAACTGTGAGTATAGTTTATTGTTAGTCATTTATTATTGTCATTGGAAACTTTTTCATTGTGGCTTATATACGTGTCTTTTTAAAAATATATGCAGGATCAATTGCTCAATGCAATTGAAAATTGTTCATCTGAAAATGAAGCATTCCATAATGTCTTTGGAAAGGAACATCCTGGATATGTACGCGGCTTGGGCCTTGGAGTTACTCCAACTCAGATCACTGGACCCAAGTTTGGCAAATCAATAGTTGGAAATGATAGCAGAATTGAAAAAATGCAATCTGAAATTGATTCTCTGAAAGAAAAAGCTGCTGAAGGTGATACTCTACAGGAACAACTTGCTTTCCTTATGCAAGTTCATAGGGCAAATGGGGTAAAAAAAAAAATCTCTCTGCTTGCTAAGCATTTTTAACTTATCCACTAACTAGCACATAATCTTTTATTTCTTTTTTATTTCAGTTCACTAACTTGGAGTCACCAAGAGAAACGTTGCCCTCTTCCTCATCTAGTCATGTGTTTGGAGATCGAAGAGTACCATCACAATAGACTTTTTTAGATTATTAAGATTTCTAGTTATGTACTAGGTGGATAATGCAATCCTATGTTATTTTTTCTTTTAGCTTTTTTGAAGCACTTATGGCTATGTAGTACTTAATTGAAACAGTATTTAAGTAAGTATTTTGGTGCATTTGAATGTATTTATTTGCTATATATATATATATATATATATATATATATATATTTTTCTCTCCTAGTATTTATTATCTTTTTACCAAGCAAAATTTATAATAAAGCAGTCAAAAAATATAAGCTGGCAAAAAATATAAGTAGAAAAATAAAAATAAAAATAAAAAACCCAGTAGCAAGTTTAGCGGCGGTTTTAACTGCCGTCGTATTTGGAATCAAATAAAAATAATCTTCACATTTACCGGGGGTTCAAAACCGCCATGAATAACCACGATTAGAAGTATTGAGGAGGTTATTTTAATAGCGGTTGCAACCGTCGTTAAATCTCCTACGGCGGTTTACGTGGCGGTTTGCTGAACCGCCGGCAATTGCACTGGCGACGCTCGGAATTACGGCGGCTGCTGAACCGCCGTGAGTACCTTTTAGCAGCGGTTTTAACCGCTGTCAGTTATACTAAAAACTGCCGCCAAATAACCTTTTTCTTGTAGTGAGTATAAACATCTTGTGTGATCTTGTCTCCCTTACCATGTTATATTTTTTATATTAACTTAAGGAGAAACTGAATTGAGTTTATAAGATCTCAACCAAGTTATTTCCGTTGCTAATCTCTTAAGGTTGCATACTCTGGTATTGAACTTTGTTAGCATATGCTAATCTTAAAAATCTGCGTTAGCATATTCTTTCTAACAGCACCTGCTAAGCTTTTATAAATAAAGTGTTATGTCTCTTGAAAAAAAATTCATAATCACAATTCAACCTCCATTCTTATATTATCTTTGTTTATTTCGATTTCCACCCGTAATACTCTTATCCAACTTGTAATTTATCCTATATTCTTTTTATCATACCCGATCACCACCAAACAAGCCCTAACTAACAATAATTTGTAAAATAGATTTTGTAAATGAAATGAAAGCATTGGGCAAAAAGAACGCAATATTTGAGGATAAATGAACGGATGAAAAGAAGGTTCTTTATTGAACAAGAAGCGAGAGGCTGAACTAGCAAGTATATTGAACTATTGAAGCATGGACAACTCTCTAGCTAGTATTTAAGTTGATGAAGATCATTCTTTTGCAACTTGTTAAACACAGCATCCCAACCTGCTTGCGTTGGGTGCAACAGATCCCAAAAGAAAGCTGATTTGGGATTATCACAAACCACATATTTCTTCACGTTGTTCTCGTCCACGCTCCCGCAGTAATACTCGCTGCTTACTCCAGAGCAACATGGCTTTAACTGATCGCTAGTGTTACCCTTTGATGTGTTGTTAAGCACTGACAAGAAACTATCGTAAAGGTTGAGAATTACGAAGGTGGAGAGGCCTTTGGTTTCTTGGTTCAACTTGGTCACGGATTGGTTCAAAAGGGTGTTGTGCAGAAGGGTGAGGTCGTTGAAGGTGCTATTGCAACGTTGGAACGAGGTTAAGGCTGTGATTCCAGGAAGGCAACCAATGGGTTGCAGACCATTCACGACAATTTTCTTCACTCCTAGTTTTTGGATGCGAATCAAATTGGTGGCGGTTTGATTGACCACAGAGGCGATGTAAGACGGGAAAGCCTGCATAAATTTAAATAGAATTGTAAATATTTTGGAATAAAGATCGGTAGACGTCTAAAGGGGATAGACCACTAGAGAGAGATAGAAACAGAGGAGAGATTAATGATAAGTGTGATATATGATGTGATGTAATTGAAAAAAGAGATAAAGAAAAAAATGGGTGTCCAGATATGTCCATACTATTTAGGTGTACACGAATCATTGCACTACAAGCAATAATATTTAATTGAAGTAATAAAAATTGAAGAAACTTTTTCATGAAATTTTACACAAAAATTATATTTAATTTACCTCGGCGGAACCATTAGTGGTCAAGTAAAAATTGTAGTCATTTCCAGCCACGGAGATTAGAGCCACAGAGTTTCTGAGATGTAATTGCGAATACAATTTCTTTTCAACAAGCTGCTTGAAGAAATTGATCTGGACAGTCATATTTGGGTTTGAAGAAGATGTGTTAAATACTCCTGTACCACCATACGCAAAGTTCAATCCGTACTTCAAATAGTGTGGTGCCACCTTCGTGAACTTGTAGGGGAGTGGCGATCTTAGTCCCAAATACTTCGCTGCACGTTAATCAAAATCACATTCTAAGCAGGAAGAGATCAAAACAATTTTTTTTTAAAAGTAGGACTACAACCATAAAAATTAAATTCTAATGACTTAAACTACTAAATCTGACTGCCACATCAGGCAGGAGTTAAAAACTTACTTAAAATTTCAAGTTATTTAAATTAATAAAGAAACAAAAAAATATCAGTTATTGAAAGAATAAATCACGTATGAAAAATATATTACTGGAATATGTTATCAATAAATATTAAATAGATACTATTTTACTATTTGTAAAATTACCATATAATAGTTTCAAAAAAAACCATATAATTAAATAGTAAAATGGGTTAATATGAAATAAGTTACAAATTGAATAGGAAAACTAAGGATATTATATGTTATCAATTAATATTTAATAAGGACAAATATACACATAATCAACAGAAAACTCTTCTTTTTATAAATATAAATATTGAAATTGTGTTATCAACAACACTTGTAGTAAAAAACGACTAATTAGTAATAATAACAAAAACAAAAGTGGCAGGAGCCGAAGCTGGACGTTACATAAGAAATCGAGAAAGTAGAAAACGAACTACGAGTAATTCCGTGAGATTAGAACTAGGTGCCACACTCATATAATGCGATACTTTTCGTTATTTGGGATTCAAAATCATAATTTATGAGACACAAGGCTTTTCTTCATTGGTTGAAAAACCAAAACAAAAAAGAAGCTTGCAAGTAATTATCTAACCTGAATCATGATAATATTAATAAAATTTGCGTGACAAAAACAAGAGAACAAAAACTGATAAATGTGGCTATTTTTTTATGGCAATGAATGATGTGCGAAAGAGAGAACCGAACAGCAACAATATCTAGATATATGAAATATAGCATAAGAAAAGTTAAAGTGGCAAGCCAGCACAGAAATCAACCCCACCCTCTTCAAAACTATAATATAACAAAGATATTCAAGTTCGTTAAATATTTAGTTAAGAGTTTAATTTTTAAATGGTGTTTATGGAAAAAAATATGCAGAGAGACTTAGGCCCTAGTTGATTACAATTTTTTAAAATTGTGTTTTCATACATTGAAATAATTATAATTTAAAAATTAAAACTGAAACTGAAAACATTTTTTACCTATGCTAGTATTTTACTTTAAAAACTAAATAAGAGCTGTTTTTAAAAATTATTTTTAAAAATAAGTTGTGACAACTGTAATTATACATGCCCCTAATATGATTTCAGAGTCTTAAATATTTCTTCCATTCCTTTTTATAAGAGATAAATTAACTTTGCACACCCCTTAAGAAAATTAGGTAGTATAATTTTTTGCATTAAATTTGTTCTCAACTGTTATTGAATTTCCAAAATTGTCATTAACATATTTCTTTTTAATCTCTTTCCATCATTAATACAATTCCATATTTCCAGAATTAAATAGGGGTAAAAATGTGAAAAAATAATTAATATGGCGCAAAACCTTATGTGGTTCTTATAAAAAGGAACGGCCAACAACCCTCATTTAGCTCTTGTAAAAAGGAATGGGGGAGTAATTAGTATTTGTTTTATGCTTTGCAGATACTTTGTGCAATTAACCAAAAAATAAAGTATATATTTTTTTCAATGAATAATAATAAACGTATTTAATACAAAGGAATAGAGGCAAAGCACAAAAAGAACCGAAAAAGCATGCACTTCCATCGCAGTGTTCCCGTTGACAGCATCAAAAGAGAGGTGAGAGAGAGGCACGTTACTTACCGACGTAGTCAGTTAGAACTCGACCGTCGGAGAATCTTCCGGCAGGTTTTCCTGGGAAAGTGATGCCATAAGGCTCTTTCCAAGAACCAGGTTCATCTTTATTGGTGTTGCCGGTGTCAACATAGGAGTCCCCGAAAACGAACAAATATTTTGCGTGAGGACGACGGTGGAGGCGAGCCTCACCTTGCAGCAGCCCTAATTGTCCTGTAACAATTAATAAGAAGTGTCATTAAGTTTGTTTTTATTAAGTAGCAGTGAAAGAAAATCAAAAAGTTACGAGGGACCAACCATAGATTAGTCAAATTCACCTGAGAGAAGTAGAAATAACACTAGGGGAAGACGATGGAAGAGAGAAAACAATTGGTTGTGTGTGGCCATCATATCATAAGAAGAGAGGTGAATAGAACTGATCGAATGAATGTTTATTGAGGGTGAGAGGTATGAATGAATGAAATGGGGTTTTTATAGTGAAATGAGAAACACTTGGAATTTGGCGATTATGATGTTAAAAATATTTAATAATTTAATCACTACTCTAGAATTGTGTTTTTAATACGGTCATGAGCAGTATATTACCACGGTTAAATTGTGGTAGTGCTCGGCGTAGTAATAGATCAATTACCATGGTTGAAGGTGGAACCGTGGTAATATTATACCTCAGTAATACTCTCAGTTCAAGACGGAACCGTGGTAATATCATGTCTCTGTTTACCATGGTTCAAGAAGGAACTGTGGTAATATCACACATTTGTTACCGTTCAAGGTGGAACCGTGGTAATTTTGTTCCTCTGTTACCACGGTTCCTGTAAGAACAGTGGTAAAATGTTTGATTTTTTTTTTTTACTTCTGTTACCATGGTTCAGAACCGTGGTAATATGTTTGGTTTTTTTTTACCTCTGTTACCACGATTCTTGTATGAAACGTGGTAATATGTTTGGATATTTTTTTTACCTCTGTTACCACAGTTCCTGTATGATCCGTTGTAATATGTTTGGTTTTCTTTTTACCTCCAGAGACATTTCTACATTGTCCAGGGGCGCTGAGATACTAGAGAGTGGTTTTTCATTGCCCAAGGTTGCTGAGCGACCAGAGATTGGTTTTTCATTGCCCAGGGCCGCTGAGCGACCCTATGAGGTCGCTGAGTGACTATCAGACAAAATTATGCAGAAAAAACAGGACATTTTCAATCATCTATAATGCTACGTACAAATTAGAGAATAATCAAATCAAATCCATCAAGCAATCATGATCAACAGTATGTGACAGAACATATATGTAGACCAAACATCCTTAACAAAATAATGTACAACCAATATAATATGTATACAACCAAACATAATCCATAACGAGTTTAATAGTACAGTTAATTAACCTAAACAGCCCACATCTACACATTTTAGGCAAAATTTTGTAACACATAAGCAGTCCACTCTTCTTTAATTTCATTTAGCTGGCCCTGATCGTAGGATTCAAATTGACAATCAGGGAAGTACTGCAAAATGATAGTATAAATAACCGAATTTAGAGTTAGAGTACAAATTAAAAATACAAAAAGATAAGAATTTTGTTATGTAAACAACAAATAAATATAAAGTTTCGTACCGCATCAGGAATTGTAGATTGATTGTGCGCATGATGTCTCTTAGAAAGCTTAGCACATAGTACCAACAATCTATATTGTTTGTTTGAGCAGGGCACTACAAAAACATATAAAAAATATAAGTGATTTGGTTGATATAATTGATGACATATATATACCTTTATAGTATTCCATTTGGCTTTGCTCCATTTAATTCTCTTATCATTACAAGTAGCACGGTAGATCTTCATTGCGCTAACAAAATGAACGAATAACCCAATGAGTAAACATGTCGAATAGCAAGACTATATAGCACGGTAGATCTATATCCTTACCGATCAAAAATTTCTTTCATTTCTTTGCGGTTTCTTAAATCACCATGCAAAGGATCAAAGAAAAATAAGGTCCCTTTGGTGGCATTGATCACCACCAACACCCAATGTCCCCTACAACACATGTTAAACAAATAACCATCAAGTAACTAAGTTTCATAAAATTGATTATAAAGTTATAAATGGATTATATAAATTTCTCACCCTGTAATGATTGGTGCGAGATATAATTGGCCTAGGTGTGCATGTGCCTTAATTGTATCATCAATATACTGGTTTTGCTGCTTCACGAGATGCGTTGTTTGATAAGGACTGAGAAATGCAAATCTCTCACACAAATTCTCAGCCACACATGATCAAACAAGTACCTTAAATAGGATTATACAAATCATAAACGATTAACATTATTGTTGAACTTAGAAAACCAAAAACTTAGTTACACTTAAGTTTAACAAAGTACCTTATGTAAACGCAAATAAATGAAGCACCAATGTGCTCAAAAAATATGTTGAGAAGCACCAAGTACCTTTTCTGCATATATGTTGAGAAGTTTGCAGCTCTTAAATTTATCGTCATTTCTTCCAATGAGAGGCCTATGTTGATGACTTGGGGTGCAACAGATTCCCTTGTCCGGTTTGATTCAACCTCCTTCTCCTTCCCTTTCACATTCTCCTTCTCTTTGTCCTCCTCTTCCGCATTTCCTTTGTTCTTCTCTTGCGCCTGAAAATGATAAATTCATGTATAATCAATGAGTGACTACAAATATATGTGATTGAGTTTGTAGAATTATATCATATCATAACATACCGTGCAATCAGCTTGAACAAGGTTGATAGGTCACGCCACCGTTGCACCTATTTGCGTTCTGGATGCTAATCAAATCATCATATTCATCAGGCTTCGGGAGTTCTGCATCACCCTCAATCGCAACGTCAATAGCAACTTTTACACACCCGTTGGGAATTGGGAGGTTATGGATTGTATTGCTCTCATGTTACACACTCTACTCCTAGCAACCACGCGGAAATAGGGCTGTCCAAACACAGTGAACAAGGTGTAATACCCTAAATCAATAACAAAAAAATTAATCATCAAACGCTTACATCGTCAATAATAGATTGCAAACACTAATAAAACATACCTTAGGGAAGTTAATGGATGGTGTTAGTGTTTTGTTCTAGGTACAATTGGCTCGTTCTCGGCCCTCTTCCCCTGCATGAATGAAGAAACTATTGAGGGAACTACCTTTAACGAACTATCATTAATGTATTACAAAAACACAAACAACACCAATTACCTCATGAATATCAACCTGAGGTGTGAAACTATCTTTCCCACTGTGTAAGGCACATGCACAGGCTCCTTGTCAACCTCCGTCTCGTGCATCAAAATAGAGACTTGTTGTTGCAGGGATGCCACCACTTGTAGGAGGTGTGCGACTTCTCGTGGAGTCTCCTTATCCTTTGCCTTCTTTTGAACCTTGAAGTAGGTTTTTTGGCATATGGGAAAGGTCGCTCCCCTTACACGACCTGGGTGCTCGGGTTTTTGCAATGCTTGACCAAGAATGTCATCTGGTGTACATTTGGCCAAGTCCTCTTGCGATACAGATTGTGAGAGATTCTCCTGAGGCATATATAAAAATTCTCAATTATGGGCATCAAAAATAATTATTATTTATCTGTGAATTCATACTTACACATGTACTGATAACTTCTAAAACATGTTCATTATCGATTGACCCCTTCTTGGAAATACGAGCACGCTTCCACAAGAGATGGCGAGGAACGAATGTGGCGCTTGATCCAGACTCCTGCAACTATATTAAGACAAGCAAAATAATCACAAATAACACTTAATTATTTAAATTTAATACACGAGAGTTGAAGGTGATTTATGTGTGTCTGTATACCATCTTTTGCTGAAGGCAAGCGTATTCCATACGCGATAATCTGTATGGGTACTTGGGCTTCAATGCTCTTTTCCTGTTCGCTTCACTTAGTTTCTTTTTCAAAACACAACATATGTATCATTAAATAATTATATTCAAAACATAATATGCACATGGAACGTCACACAAATAGATATTTCACCTTGAACTCCTCACTTTGTTGTTGAGCAACAAATTCCATCCACTGACTATCATCAATCACTCGGGCATAAGCTACCAGTGGATGGTCAATCACATTGCCATCTTTATCTAAGATATGTTTGGCTAGAGTTTCCCTAAAATATCTAGCCAAAGCACCTGTTTCTTTAAGCACATAGTCTTTGCGCTTTTCATCAATATGAAAACCACCATGCAATAACACAAGTTCTATTGATGTTAAGTATGTTTGCATATATAATTTAACGCACAAATTGTAAGAGTATGTATCTAACCTCAACTTCTTCCCATATGTGATCTTTGAGATATGCATCAACATCTGGCCACCAATTTTTAGTAATTGGAACCACTGTGCAAGCGAGATACCCAATATAGCCTAAAAACTTATTTTTGCTGGGGTCAATCGGTATACCATCTGAATCCCAACCAACCTAATACATTTAAATGTTAAACATGTAAATAGAGACATGTGGGTTTAAACAATAAAAGAAAAAACAACAGCAATATTTTATTGAATTGTTACCTCAAACTTCTGTCCTTTACTCCTTGAATTGAGCACTTCTTTCATGATGATCCTTCCGCGTCTAATTGCCCAGCTCCCACCGATCTGACCACTACCTTGCTGTGAAGGATCCATTTTCCTAAAACAATGTGTTAAAAGTGTAAGTGACAAATATAAGAATATAAGAATATTATATATATATATATATATATATATATATATATAATATCTACACATAAATCATTATAAAAAAATCATACTTCTTTAACTTATTTTACTAGTTCTTTTCCTTTTCTTCAATATGCGCATACATGTTTTTCCTATTTTTTCATGGAAAGCATATATTCATTCGAGTTCCCTCTTCATGACCATCTCAAACATACAAACAATCATCTTCATCAGAATTAGGGCCGATTGGTTGTGGTATCCCGAAGAAAAGATCATCCTCAATAGCATTTTCTTCATGAAGGAATTGTCCATCATCATTGTTGATATTTGTTTTATTTGATAAAAGAACAATGGATTTTTTATTGTCAGCGGGATCAGGGACATAAAATATTTGCTCTGCTTGGGATGCCAAAATAAAATGATCCTCCTTTGACCCCACCCTATTAAAATCAATCTGAATGAACCCTGAGTCATTAATCTGAACACCAAAATTATTGTCAATCCACTTACAACCAAACACAGCAACCCGAAATGTTGTGTAATCCAGCTCCCATATGTGTTGAATTACCCTAAGTATGACATGTCTGCATATATGGAGTTTCTATCTTTGGTGCTAGAGACATGCATAGCTCTAGCAACAAGAGTCACACCACTGTTTTGCATTGTACTCCGATCATCTTGGGCTTCCGTATAAAATGTATAACCATTAATTACATAGCCGTTGTAAGAAAAGGCATGTATACCTGGACCCTTTGACAACCATTTCAATCTCTCTGAAATAGAGGTAGGATCTTCTTTCCACTCCTCATGAACGTGATCCTTTAAACCATTTTATAAAAGTCTTGTTGTACTCCTTTGCTAACCAATTTTCAGACCTATTGGGGTTCAACATCTTAATCTCATCCTTGTGTTTGTCAACATATGGCCCAACCTCGGCCGCATTGAGAAAAACATATAAGTGAGCTTGTTGTCATTCTTTGGTCTGTATGGTTACCATCTCACTTTTAAACAACCCTTCCCCTTCTATTCTTCCTGTGTGACGAGACTTTGGAAGCCCAATGGAATCAACATTGAACAGGTGTTCGGTACAAAATTCAATAGCTTCTTCTACTAAGTACCGTTCAACCATACACCCCTTTAGCCTACTTCGGTTTTTTACATAACCTTTTAAAATCTTCATGTAACGTTCAAAAGAATAATTTTAGTATACTTTGACATGTTAATTAGCCTATAAGTCCACTAGTCTCTTTACAAATATGTTTTTTGACCTACATATAAATCTTATTTTGAAACATGTCTTTAAATAAGTCATCAAGTTAGACCAGAATTTCAAGAAGGCTGAAGGAGACAAAAAAAAAAAGTCTATGGCAGATAACATACCAAATATAAGCCTTTAAATTTTTAAGTATAGCTCAACCTATTTATGCAAAGTATAGTTCATTCTAGCCAATTCACCCCAATTCACAAAATATACTAGGCTTCTACTATTCTCCAAAGCTTTGAAAGAAGCACCACCAATACTTTTTTTACTAATATACGAACAACCTTTGTCACACACCACTTTCTTTTACATCAATCTTATATTTTATAAAATTGATTTATAAACATACAAACACAGTGGTGGACACCCCGACACCTGCACTTCCAGAGAATGCAAGTGTCGGGTGTCCTGTTTATGTGTTTATCACTGAATGCCGTGTATTTAAAGGTGCATATATTTCACAATTAACTGATCCAAAATGTCTTCTCACATAAAATCAAAATGCTCAAAAAGTATTATTCTGAAAAACGTCCATAACCACATTGACCAATTATGCTTTCCATCCTTCCAAAGATGAGCAATTTAAAGGACATGTTCAAAGTTCAAACCATAAAACCATAAACTTTACATACATGATTTACCTATATTATTAACCTTTCTCTAGCAAAGCAGAACCTCGGGTTGAAAAAAACATTCCTAAATTGAAACCTTTTCTTTTTATGATCTATTGGTGAAAGGGTTAATCTTGATAACCAATCCAGGGAAAACATCGTCAGGGTCGTGTATATGCGGATTCTCTTCCACAATATAAGGATCCCCACATTTTTCACCGATTGTTTGAAGTGTCTCTCCCTCACGAACCACGTATATCTCATCACAAGCCTTGTGGTAATTCTTCACATTGACATTCTCACGCGTCATCTGAACCACCGTGAGCTCGTTCGTGCTTGACTCGCAGCTACTCAACACCAATATTAGTGCCACAAACAGAGCACAGTTCCAATAAATCTTCTCTGCCATTTCCGCTGTTGACGAAGCCATGACAGTGTCGGTAAATTCTTGAAGAAGGGGTTGTTTTTGAAATGAAGATGCTTGCAATGACAATGTCGTCGTGTCCTTGGTTTTTGGAGGGATTATTTATAGACATAGATAAGATGAGAAAGGTGTTTCTGTTTCTGGTTGTTGGAGTGGGTTCAGTTTGATGTGGGAGTTGAAATGGCTATTTCTTCAGCAAAGTAGGTAACTGTCGAGTGCACTAAGTATATAAGACCGAAACTTTAAAATGGTAAAGAGTTGGTTTACCTGCTTTATTAAATGAGAATGGTATTTGGTTTTGAATTTGACTTAGCTTCTTTTTGGGCTTGGCTTTTCCTTGTCGTCAGTGTCGTGGTTTAAGTTTAATTAACCACCAAGAATCCTCTCATGCCAAGAATTCAAGGCATGTTTGATACACAATGGATTTTGATTCTGGGAGAAGCTACTTGTAGTAGCTTTTGCTGTAGCATAATTGATTTCTGAAATATTTGGACGCCACACAATGAACTTGATTTTGAAGGCATGGTTAATATTTGGTTGAGCCTACCGAACTAGCTGATGAGGGTTACTTGATTACAATTACAATTTATAATCAACCACTTGTACTCCTTCGAACGTTATGCATAGATCTCTCACGAAATACTCCTAGACTTAAATAACAACGGCAATTCTCAACCATAATTGTTCATATATAGATAGATAGGTTGACTTTGAAAGACAGAAAAGTCCTAAATGCAATGAATCATACCTTTACCTGTATGACATGTGGATCATCCTATAACTATGTTAACTAATAAGTTTTGAATGATCTACGAGTCAAAATTTCATTAGAGTGGAAGAAAATAGTAGTTGACATAAGATACATTTAGTGATACCTAAAAAGTCTTTTACATATAAAAAGAGCATTTCCATCTCGGGCATCCAGCACAGGTCAAAATTGTGTATGTAAACACTACAACCAACTTACCGTAAATTAACTGTGAGAATAGCTATTTAAAAGCTAATATTCAAACTATTATTTTACTATTATTTTTCAAATTACAACATGTAGTGTATCAATCAAAAAATAAAAAATGGGTGAAAATGGATTGTAAGATAAGTAGGGTGTGAACATATCACAACTCCGAATTATGTAATGCGTGGTGGTGTTGGTGCAATAATGCCAAGGTAAGACAACTAATTATGAAGGTGACGACCAAGTTGTTGAACCATTTTCTACAAGACTGTAACAAACACTCGGGTCTTATCGGCAGAGCTCGAGGTTGCTAATGTTAGCCATCAACACAAAAAGCCAAGATTTATATTGCTTGGAAAGCACGTTTTATAAAATTGTGAAGGGTTTAACAGTAACCCTGATTATGACTATGGATGCTTATGAAATAATATGTTTGTGAAAAAAATGGTAAATTATACCGATGCCAAAGTTATCTATAGAAAGTCCACGCTTTTTACGGTGGCTTCTAATGTATTATTACATGAGACGCTAAAGTAATCCATAGAAAGTTTAACGGTTGCTTTTAAAGTATTACATGAGAACACATGATATTCTGTATGACATGCATTAGCATTTAGCAGCGGCTTTCATAGACATAGGTTATGTTTAACTTGGTGGCACACAGTGGATGTGATGGAAAAATTTTAAGTTTTGGTGTTTGAATAGATTAATGGAGGGTGGGATGGAATGGGAAGAAGTGGGAAGGATACCGTCCAATCCCATCAAATCCCATTATTTTTCTTTCCAACCAATTTGTAGGGGGTGAAAACATAAAATACTTAAACAATTAAGTGGGATTTTCATTCCTCCGCTCTATTCCGCCTCATTATATCACGTCTCATTTCACCCTATCCTCTACTATTAATCCAAGCATACCCATAAAGAATCATCTTTAGAGGCGGTCAGAAACCATCATTGATTTTAAAGGGGACATTTCATCTCCAATAAAATGTTTATGGAAATAGGCTCATCAAGGTAGAATTTAAATCTAAAAGCAAACCGTGAAGTGCAATCACAACCAGATGGTGCCATAAAATCCATAATAAAAGAGACAATGTCATTCCAAATACAATTTTAGTTATCCTTTAGCGTCTAGGATGGGAGACAGTAAAGAATCTTCATTAAGGCTTTATTTGGTAAAGGTAACTTTGAAAAAAGAGAAAGGGGATAGAGAGAGTTGGAGAAGAGAAAGGGGTAACCTTGTTTGGTTGTAGGATGGAGGGGGTGAGGGAGAGGTGGGATCTACCATTTTTTTGAGGTCTTTCCAAATCGAAAAGAAAATGAGGAGAGCGATAGTTTTTTTATTTTTGACAATTTTACCCTACAAAAATATATTTATGTAATTTTTGTCTTTAGGCACCAAGATCTTATCTCTTTTTATTATAGCAAATAACCTATAAAATATACTTTTATATTTTTTCAATATTTTTTTCTCTACTCATCTTGTTTCATTCTCTCCTCTTTCTCTTCTAAACTAAACAAAAGATAAGTATTTGTAATACACATCTAATACGCCTCAATTGGTCCGTACTTGTGGACTTCTTATGGTATTATTTACACTTGTCCCCAGGTTCCATTATAAAGAAGTGTATCAACTTTATTTACACTTGTCCCCAGGCCATTATAAAGAAGTGTTTCAACTTTCTTTGAACAATGAAAATAGATGACGAGTGAGTGCATGATCAAATAGATCGGGTCATGTAGGAGCAAGGTTCGGATACCTCAACTGCATTGGGCAATCCTTTTTTTATTATAATTTAAGTAGTTTTGTTGACATGTATCTCTCAGAAAATCTTCAGAAAAAAAAAAATACCTCATTATAGTCGCACTGTATTTAAAAGTCAAGTGAAATACATTTTTTTTAAATATATTCCTCAACTTTTGCTTAGGTATCTAATCAAACAGATCCTTTCGTGTAAATTTCTCACGAGATAAGCCCAAAGACCTTGAATGCAACCCACAAAGTTTGCCAAACCCTTACCCTATCCATATATGCAACTCTTGACGAAAGATCCGTTTCATGGTTATCATTTATGCCACAAATTGCCAAGGGGCTGCTGCAGATGTTGAAACTCGAAAGCCCACTTTACACGAAAGGCATTTACCATTTCAGGATATTGCTACCATATAAAATAGAAAGTCAATCACATTACAAAATGACCTAGCCTTCCCAACCAATGGCTTAAAAGATTAGCACTGTCCAAGAAAATTTGAAGTCGTGGAAGACATTGTTTTTTTCTTTTGTTCCGCATGTAAGACAATTCATATGAATCCTGATTCTGCAATTGTCTGGTTTTCTGCAAAGACCCTTTCTTCTGCTACAAGGAATGCTCAGAAATAGACGAAATACAAGACCACCCAGTATGCACATGATAAGAACAAATAGATTTAAAACTTGAGAAAATGCTGAGAAGATAAATAACTTGAGTATTGCACTCCTAGCCCTGAGTCCCAACAACCTCAAACATGAACGGACGAGGTCCGCTTCATTAGAGCAAAATGGAATGGACTAGGTCGAACAAAATTGATTGGAGTAGTTGGACTTCAGCTGGTTTTGGTTTGAGGGCGATAAATAGCATAAACAAAAGTGCCAGTCCCGCATATAATTACAACATTATGAGCACATAACATGCTGATTTAAATATTTCAGCAGGATCAACATGTTTGACTTTCCACTTTGAACAAACAATTTAATCCAAGTTGAACCTCCAGCATGTACTCAGGAATCAGTATCAAAGAGAAAGGGCAACACTTTATGCCACAATTTAGTGTCAAGTGAAAGTGCTGAACCCGGTTAAACACATTCTAGGTTCATGTGGCCCTGGCAAATAAAAAAAGGGATAGTGACAGATAAATAGTTATGATATAGATACACCATTAATGTTTACAGAGCGAAACTGCAAGCAGGAACACCTGTTTGATTAACTATAAGTTCCATACCTTAGTCAAAGGGATTCCTCCCTTGCCTTGAAAAGCATAAATACTGCATGCATCTTATGAATTTTTAAGGTTGGGAGAGCCAATGATATTCAAAGGTGTCTTTGACTGACTACCCTTAGCACCACCAGATGCCTGGCCAAAAGAGCCCTTAGCATGTGCTGCCTCAGCTGCTAGCAACGATTTTCTTATCTGCAAGGAATGTAACCAAGATAAGATTATAAGAAGGAAGTAATCATAACTGTCATCAAATAATAATAACAAATATATACATGATCAGACCAAATAATGGTTAAAAATTAAAAAGAAAATCATACACAGACGTAGCAAGGGTAGCACAAAAAGTATACAAGCATGTCTTCATGCTAGCAGAAATGTACAATCGCAGCCACAAGAATAAGAAGAGCAAAAGAGACTAAAACTTACAGCTGCTAGACGTTCCTTGTGAATATCACTTGTAACCTGTAAAACCATCACAAAAGCACAAGCAAAGAATATGAGTTTAAAAGAAAATAAACCAATCAACAAAAACATAACTATAAGATGTAACAAGGATTGAGAATTCTAACCGGTCTTTTGTAGCTTTTAATCTCATCACCACCAAAACCAGGAAGTGTCATATTCCAACTTTTCTCTATAAAGATGCAGATATAAAGTGTGAGCAGTGCTCAGAATAAAATCCGAGGACGGTTAAATTTTTCTGTAACTAACCAAGATGTAAAAGGATGTCCTTGGCTTCTAAAGTTGATGATTTCCGATGCTTAGCTAGTGAGCATCCAGACCGGGTTATCTATTCAAATGATAGATAGAAGAATATTAATTATTGGAAACAATCTTCTGAGTATATAGGGAAAAAAGGATAAGAGGATTCGGTAGAAAATGCTAAAGAGTAATTGTCAGCTTAATTTGTATACAAACATTTCCAAAATAAAATAGTTCATGGCAAAGAGTAAAATATAAACAAGCCAACGCATGTTCTTTATGTCCCTGGGTCTCCTATTAACTTATTGTCTTTGAGTCCTTTGACTCGTTCTCTTGATTGTATGGTCTCATTCACCAAAAATTCTGTTTTCCTGTAGGATCGAAGTTCGGGACAGAATATTGGCACCGAATGTGAGTCTAATGCCCTTTACCTTCTTCAGCCTTCTGCAGATGCTAGCTCCATGGTGGATTCTCCTCTCCTGATTCATGCTCAATTAGGTCATCCAAGCCTTGCCGAATTACAAAATGTTGGTACCCAAACTTTCCAAGTTATCTACATTGTCTTGTAAGTCGTGTCAATTAGGCAAACATGTTCACAGTTCTTTTCCGAGTCGTGTCAATCGCCATGCTAAGTCTCTGTTTGCTTTAGTTCATTCGGATGTTTGGGGTCCTAGTCATATTGCTTCTAGTATAGGATCAACGTATTTTGTCACTTTTTATTGATGATTATTCTCGATGTACTTGGTTATTTTTAATGGAAAATCGATCTACATTATTTTCTATCATTTCATATTGAAATAAAAAATCAGTTTGGTATTCCAATTGGTACTTTGCAAAGTGACAATGCTCAGGAGTATTTGTCTACACAACTTCAGACTTTCATGGCTGCTAATGGCATGTTTCACCAAACGTCTTGTGCTCACACACCTCAACAAAACGGGGTAGTTGAACATAAAATAAACACTTGGTTGAAACCACTAGGACACTTGCTTCACAATAATGTTCCTCAGCATTTTGGGGTAATGTTGTGCTTTACAGCTTGTTATCTCATAAATAGGATGCCCTCATCTGTCCTGAACAACCAGGTCCCTCGACCAATTCTATTCCCTCATCATTCTCTTCACCCTTTACCTCCTCAAGTTTTTTGGTCTACATGCTTTGTCCATAATGGTTGTCCTGGGCACAATAAACTCTCTGCTCGTTCTCGTGTGTGCTCTTAGGTTACACTAGATCTCACAAGGGTTATAAGTGCTATTCTCCTTCTCTTCACCGGTATTGTCTCAGCTAATTTGACATTCTTTGAGTCTGACCCTTACGTTGGGATCTCTACAAGGTCTGAGTCCACTTTACCCACGTTTTCATCTTTTCATATCACTACTCTTCAGCAGGTAGACTTGTCTCCTCCTCCTCTGCCAACCAATCCACCTCCTTCACATCCTTCGCAGGTTTATCAGCGTGGACCACACCCAAATCCACCACCACCAGTAACTGCAGAAATTGCTCCAGACTCCCCTCCGGATCCACAACTCCTCGTCTCCTTCGGCCCTGCCCCCTAAGAATGATCTCCCAATTGCACTTCGAAAAGGTATACACTCAACCCGTTACCCCACTCCTCATTTTGTTAATTTGGGTTATCATCGCTTGTCTCCCTTGCATTATGCATGTATTTCCTCTTTGTCTTTTGTTTCTATTCCTAAGACTATAGGTGATGCTTTATCTCGCCCTGGTTGGAGGCAAGCTATACTTGATGAGACGTGTGCTCTTCAAAATAGTGGCATTTTGGACCTTGTTCCTCTTCCTCTTGAGAAATCTATTGTAGGTTGTCGGTGGATCTTCACAGTTAAAGCTAGACCTGATGGGCAAGTTGATCGCCTCAAGACTCGCTTGGTGGCCAAAGGTTACACACGAGTATTTGGCTTGGATTATGGTGACACTTTTTCTCTTGTGGATAAAATTCCCTCAGTCAGATTATTCCTCTCCATGGCAGTTATTCGCCACTGGCCCCTTTATCAGCTTGACATCAACAATGCTTTCCTCCATGGTGATCTCACTAAAGAAGTTTACATGGAGCAATCTCCTGGATTTGTTGCTCAGGTGGAGTCTACTAGACTAGTTTGTCGTCTTCGGAAGTCTTTATATGGTCTCAAGCAATCTCCTAGGGCTTGGTTTAGAGATTTAGCACTGTTATTCAGCAGTTTGGTATGACACGGAGTGAGGCAGATCACTCAGTTTTTTATCGTCACTCAGCTGCGGGGTGTATTTACTTGATTGTGTATGTGGATGACATTGTCATTACAGGTAATGATCATAATGAAATCACACAAGTAAAACAACACCTTTGTCATCATTTCCAAACAAAAGACCTTGGCAAACTTCGTTATTTCTTGGGCAGAGGTTGCACAATCCAAACAAAGGATTGTGAGTTCACTGAGAAAGTATGCTACGGATATTTTGGAGTAGACGGGATTGTTAAATGCTAAGTTAGTTGACACGCATATGGATCCCAATGCCAAATTTATGCCAGCTCAGGGGGGAGCCACTTAGATCCAGAAAAATACAGGAGATTACTTAGAAAATTGAATTACTTCACTGTTAGTCAGCCAGATATTTCATTTTCTGTTAGTGTGGTAAGTTAATTTCTTAATTCTACATGCGAAGGGCATTGGGAGGTTGCGATTCCAATACTGAAATATATTAAATAAGCTCCAGGAAAAGGTTTACTGTGTCCAAAGACAAGGGACATGCACGAGTTGTATGATACTCAGATGCGGATTGGGAAGGTTCTCCTTCTGATAGGAGATCCACATCTAGGTATTGTGTTTTCCTTAGTGATAACTTAATTTCCTGGAAGAGTGAGAAACAAAGTGTAGTGGCAAGATCAAGTTGTGAAGTAGAATATCGAGCCATGGCTACAGCTACTTGTGAACTTATATGGCTCAAACAGTTGCTTCACGACCTGAGATTTGGGGATGTTTCACAAATGACACTTGTTTGTGACAAACAGGCGGCCTTACACATTGCCTCAAACACATTGAGATTGTTTGTCGTTTCATCAGAGAAAGGATTTTATCTGGAGATATCAGCACTAGATTTGTCAATTCAAACGATCAGTTAGCTGATGTTTTTACCAAGTCTTTGAGGGGGGGCGGTAGGTATATTTGTAAGAGCTTGGTGCATATGTGCTCCAGCTTGAGGGGGAGTGTTAGACATCTTGTAGATAAGTAGGATATCTTTTATTTAGTAAGGATATATTTTATTAATTGTAAATAGGTAGCATGATCATTGTAAATAGGGTAACAATGATATAATGAACTCTGTTGTGTAGTTGAAACACACGAATTCACCAAATTCCTCATTTCTTTCTTGTCATTCAACAGTCAAAAAAACCAAATTTTGTAGGATATTATTGACCATTAGGTTGCGCTTTATTATCTTCCAACACCTCCTTTTGCCTCCCTTTACTCCTCTTCATAGGACTAAGGAGTTATCAACCCCTCTCATTGGTGCCACCAAAGATCTTCTTTGCACAGGTCCAAACCACCTTATCGGATTTTTTGTCATCTTCTCCAAAATAGATGTCACACAAATATCTCCTCACATAAGATCATTGTGTACCCATTCATCTTGGTTACTCCAAATTTTTTCTCGTGTTTCCTTTGAGCTTGGTGAGTATTTAGTAGTCACAAAAAATCTTGATGCTCGTCTCCACTTTAACCACCCAGCTTGAGTTCTTGGTGTAACATCTTTGTCAATTTCCCCATTTTTTCGTATAATAGATCCCACGTACATAAACTGTGAAACATATGGTATGACCTAGTTTTCAATTTTTACTACCAAATTACTTTTATCTTGTGTCTTACTAAAATTGCAACGCATATACTCTGTCATACACCTGCTTGAGCGAAAACCCTTAGATTCCAAAGTTTTTCTCTAAATCTCAAGTTTAGAATTGGCATTTTCCCTTGATTCTTCAATTAGAACTACAAATATCATGCACTAAGGGATGACCTATCGAATTACCCTGGTAAGCACGTCCAAAACTAGATTAAACATATACCGACTCAAGGCTGAGCCTTGATGGAAACCTATCCTTATAAGAAAATCATTAGACAAATCTACAGGAGTTCTCACACTTGTAGCTGCTCTCTCATAAATGTCTTGCTCTTGTATAGCTCGAATATAAGTCACGCGGAAACTTTCTTTTCCACAGCCTTCCACAACACTTCCCTTGACACACAATCATTTGTTTTTCCAAGTTAATAAAAACCATATGCAAGTCTCTCTTTTTTTACTGCAGTACATCTCCATTAGCCTTCGTAGGAGGTATATGGCTTATGTACCTTCCTGGCATAAAACCAAACTGATTCTATACTATCCTAGTTTCTTCCCTAGCCTATGCTCAATCACCTTTTCCCATAATTTCATTTTGTGGCTCATAAGTTGTAACCCTCTATGCCCAATCTCAACCATATGTATCTGTATGTCAAAATTTAGGATCTTACAGACAATTTTTTTAAAATGGTTTAAATGAATTTAAGAAAATTGTATTATTTTGAACAGACTGGTTTTCTATCAATAATCATACAAATATTTGTGTATGCAATGATCAATGAATCATTACAAAAATAAAATATAACAAAAGAATTAGAATCACAAAGCACCAATGTACAAGCAGCAGAAAAAACAAATGTACAACGATCAGAAAGATGGCAGAGAAAAGTTGAAGGCTTCTATACAAATCAACAGACAAGCTAAGCAAAAATGCATTTATCAACCCAAACAAAACAAAAAGGCATAACAGAAATTATTTTGCAACGAGGTGATTGAAAACAAAAACTAAGAGCAAACAACAACTATGCTTAGACACAATTAAGTAAAAGTAACTCATGGTTCAAAATAATGAGATAGTAAGAAACAGCTTCAGAATCAAAACAAAATAGCAGAAAAAATCCACAAATGTAAGTGAAAAATCCCATCAGTCCATTGAACACAACAAAACTGAATAAAAATACTTACAGACTCAAGGAAATTTTCCGCAATTTCCACAAGAACATCTGCAACTTCAGAATCCAACTTCTCCAATGGATCAACCTACCAATAAAGTAGAAATTTAAATATAGGACACAGAACAAGCAGGTTTCACGAAAATAAAGCTGTGAGAAGATCACAGAACTATCACAAAATCACCAACTTGAAAATGCATTATGCCATGTTGCATTCCATATTCAATAAACAGTCAAAAAGTAATTCATCCAAGATGTCTAAATGCAAGTAGAAGTGTATTTTGACAGAACAAAGTGTATCAGGATTCAGGAATCATCAACAGGCAACTGTAAGCAGTTAAGTGGTTCTAGAGCTAAAGCGCTGCAGTGAATGATGTAATCTTCTGTCATACATTCAGTATGTTACACAAGTTTTCAGTAATGAATTTGAATGAGAAATACTGACTTGCATTTATAAAATAATTCATAGTTTAGCTAATATGCTTGTACAAGCACATCCTCCACTACCAAGATCAAAAACTACAACCAAAAGAGTACAGTACATAGCACAAATCTATATAGATTAGGTCAGAGAATTCAAAGGAATAAACTATCGAACCTACATATAAATACATAAATCAAGTATTCATGCCACTGAGCTGTTGCCCAAAAATGTCACTCAGATACTGTTGCACGCTTTCTCACACTTCTCCCACACTTAGTTTAAATCAAAATTAATTATTGAAATTCATGAACTAATTAAAAAGACAAAATAAAATATTAATTTTATTAATTGTGACTAGAGTATGAGAGGAACTGTGCAACAGTAGCTGTAGCAATACTGCCAATGGATTCAAATTTGAATTGCAGAGAAAAAAACTAAAAGCCCAACTTGCCCAAAAGCATGTTTAACTTTAGAACATAATAATCTAATCAAGTTATCATACTTATTCCATTATATATTATCGTGGATATAAACTACTTTGTATTAACCACAACATTTTTCGAATCGTGAGCAATGTATTTAACCAAACTGGGAAACCCACACAACAAAAAACTGCCTATTTATCATATTAAATTACCATGAAATCTCTAACAGTACATGACTTTTTTTAATTAAAAATAAGGTGTCTCCCATGACCTTCATTGTGGAAGGATAGAAAATAAGAAAGTAGTACAGAAAGAGAACAGATTAGCAAAACAGTTCTTTTCTAAGAACACCTTAGAACCTTTGATAAAACCTAGCATAAAAAAGCAGTTACACCCTTCCATAGTTTCATTTATGACATTAATATAATATTATGGATCCAACTGCCCAAGAATGACTGGTCCCAATACAATACAAACCACAAAGCCCAAAAGCTAACCCGATTTATCTTAGATTCTTAGTAGCTTCAAATGCTTATAAGCTATCATCCAATTCCTTATACTCTAATGTGGACCTGGGGATTCATGAATGAACCTTAGGAGAAATCAGCAAGTTTCTATTGAATATAAACAGGTCATTTAGAATGGGAACTAATCAAATGATAAATGCAAGCCCTATATATTTCAAAATTCAAATTACTTGACTTACTGTCATTATGAATAAACTTCGGAAGTTTCTACCAGAGACCTTTGGCATTCATACTGGGACTACAAAATCTAGATAACTCTGTACATTTACTTAACAATAGGTGCTGATGATTAGAATATGAACCTAGAAAAACTATGGACCACGAGTTGTGTGGTTCACCTGATTGAATAACTCCTGGATACTTCTTTTGCTGAGAATACTATTACATGATTCATCAGGATCTGCATTTGTTAATCTACTTTGAATCGCTGGATGAACTGCACTAGATTGTGCAGCCATAAGAGATGAAGGTTTCTGATTTCCTGGCCCCTGAAGCCTTGTAACCTGTGGCGGGTGAGCCACATGTGGAGCCCTTGACGATGGAACTTGTTGCCCAAAATTCTCCTGTGGTTGGTTGGATGGCAAAGGTTGCTGCTGCTGCTGTGAAGGTGTTGCCGTGGACTGCTGCTGCTGAGAAATATGTGACCTTTGCTGCAAGGATTGTGGGTTCAATTGCTGCCTATAAGACGATGTTGGCAAAGGAGGCTTCCCTTGTGGCCCAGATGACAGCCATGGCTGATTAAGTGACTGCATACTTTGTGATGCACTTGGAGATGGAGCAGCAGGTGATCCCACCGATGAGGGTCTCATAAGTCCATGGCCTTGGAAGCTCTACAGAAAATTTAACTAATTAGGAAATGACAAACATTTTTCCCCAACATATGTAAGTTCATATTCGAAGCACGAGCATTACAGTATGACACATAAAAAGTGAGCAAACATCTTACAAACAAATAAAAATAAGAAATTCTCAGCAGATTTATTCAGTGTTACCAAATACCGGCCATGGCGGTGGAATCTCATGACGGGTTTTTGGCTCTCCGTCATGACCGATATCCCGCCTTAATCCGCCATCATTATTTGTCAAATATGGCGGGTTTTTTGGCTCAACAACACTGCATTTATTCACATACAAATCAAAACGATACAATCTTGTAAAATCTGAATTCTTTTATTCCTTTACCAACCCTAAACCTGGGAGAACCCTCCTTCTCCATGCAGAAACAGAAGCTGCTATCTCAAAAAAGAGAAGTGCACTTAAGGGTACCTTATAAGACTTGATAAACAATTCAGTCTTCTCAACCAGGTGAATTTTTATTTTACAGCCTCATATGGAAGGTGAATGCGTAAAATTCAAAAACTACAAGTTCTAGAAACACTACATATATTTTCAGACACATCCCACTCCATCTAAAATCCATTCTCACCAGTCCTCTGACTAGGCCAAGCAGATAATACTAAAACCCAGAAGTGAAAGACACAACCATGATCATAACATTCACATTAAACACCACAGCTAAAGTAGAGGGAAAGATTTAAAAAGTAAACCCAAACTACTAACTTGTGAACCAGGTTGAGTATTTGGGGCAGAGGATTGTGGTCTAAGAGATGATTGAACTGGTCTCTGTTGATGTGAAGGCATTCCACCGGGCCGCATTTGAGAACTCGAACCCAAAGATCCTAACATCCCCATCCCTTGCATGGGCGTTCTAACCTGAACGTTACAAACAACTGGTGAAAAAGAAGAACAGCGATAATTATTCACAAAGCTTCAAACATCAAAATGCTCGTAATCTAACAACTCTAAAGTAAAGCATACACTATAGAACATAAAGTGTGAAATTAAAACAGTTAATTGCAAAATAATCGGTGGAAATTATAAAAACTTGGTAATTTGTGTAAGTAATTTATCATAATCTCAATCAACAGTTTTAACTGGCACTTCACCTCCTAGTTCAAGGGGGAAAATGTCGGTGGATCGAATAAAACCCTGTAAATTGTAATGCCTTACCTGAGAGGTGGTAGAATTGGAGGAAGGTTCCGTAACGCTGACTCCGGCTCGACCCAACCCGCCAAAATGTTGACTGAAGGAAGAGGAAAACGGAGGGGAGGGGCTCTGGTGGTGCGCGGGTACACCGATTGCCATGCCACCTCTCGGCGCGGCGGCGGTGGCGGGAATCGACGGCGAGGGAGTGGACTGAAAAGAAGAAGCCGGCGGCGACGGAGAATGAGCGGAGGAAGGCGGAAGCGATGAGAAGTGCGAGAAATGGGACGGCTGCTGCGGCTGCGGCTGAGGCGGAGGGTTTCGGTTGAATGAAGGGTGAGGGCGAGGTTGGGGAGGGGTTGGAGTGGGGGGTCTGGGGTTCGGGTTGTGGATTGGGTTAGGATTTTGGATTGGGTTTGGGTTTGGGTTTGGGGCTGGGGCTGGGGTGGGGTTAGGGTTTGGGGGAGGATGGGGTGGTGCCGAGATGGGAGGGGTTGTTGATGAGGAAGTTTGAGGTAGAGAAGATGGTAGTTGTAGTGGTGGTTGAGGTTGTGAAGATGGTGGTTGCAGTGGTGGTTGAGATTGTGATTGTGAGGGCTCAGAGGTACTCCGAGCCGTGGTGGGGGTGGCGGTGGCCGGAGGTTGAGGGTCCATTGAGTTGCACGGCTTCCGAGAATGAAGATTGAAATTTTGAAACGGAGCAATGTCAATACTGTGCCGGGCCTGGGTGTAATTTCCGATTGCTATCGTCAGCGCCTCGCATCTGGTTAAGCGCGTCTCCACTTCAAGACTTTTATACATATAGTAATACTTTGGATACGAGGATCTATCATATGAGAGATGTATATTATAAAGTAAGAATAAATCATGACCGTTAGATTTAATCATGAATAGTTAAGTAGTCATGTGACTATTAAGTTGTTTTAATCTTGATCATTCATTATTAGATCTAACAATCGTGATTTATTCCCATTTTCTCATATAAAAGCATATTTCTCATATGATACATCCTCATTTTTAATATGTTTTAATTGTGAAACGACGCACGCTGCTTGTGCTCCAAGAAACGGCGAGCTGCATAACCCTAGTACTGAACAACAATAACAACAACAACAATCTTCAAAACAAAACCCTATAAGTAGAAGCAGATCAAGAAGACTCACCAGTGAGGTAGAGAAGAGAGGTTAGAGGGAGAAGACGAGAACAACGACGGACGAAGACAGAAACGGCGTTACTGTCACGATTGCGAGCAAGAGTGCGATTGGCGGACACGAGCTTGGCGCCGACGAGCATGCAAAGCAGCGGCGGTGCCATTGCGGAGAGAAGGAGTGCCGGTGATGAGGTGCAGCGGGAAGGAGCGACGGTCATGAGATGCAACAGAGAAAGGGTTCACAAATGGGTTAATGTAGAAGATACAAAAATAATAAATTATATTACCACGGTTAATGTATCAACCGTGGTAATAGGAAATGTTAATTTAAAAATAATAAAAACTATCTCAGTTACCATGGGTGACATGCAACCGTGGTAACAGAGTGTCTCAGATACCACAGTTAAACACGCAACCGTGATAACAGAGCTTCGGGCACCATTTTACCACGGTTCAACACAGAACCGCGGTTACAGAAACGTGGTAATATGGCAAATCTGTAGTGGTGTACACTTTAATTTGCAAGTTATGCAATATTGTATCCTAGTTGGACATTCTCAAACTAAGAGTGAAGCCATAGCGGAACGTTCCTTGGAGCCATAGAAAATCAATTAAAAGAAGTAGGGAAGGAAATGTGGGATCATCTTCTTCACCAATTGTAGGTTTATCTCGTAACCTCGTGCAAGGACACAAGGAAGACTCTAGAAAAGTCAACCTTTACCATGAGGCTGGAACTGGTGGTACAAGCAAGTGTTGGTAACTAGGTAACATGCTTGGCGAGAAAAGATGCTAAGGTCATGCAAATCTTAGAGTTTCCATTCAAGATTCGTAAAGTTTATATCTTGGATGTGGGCTCTTGTCAAAGGCAGATATGAGCCCCCAAGTAGTCCAGTGAGCAAGGACTCGCACCAAATTGGAGAGGCCCCTTACGCCACTAATGCTCAAAGAAGGGCAAGAAAGTCGAAGACCCTCCGAAAGAGGAGTGGGCACATCAGTGGAAGGTCACCAATCTTAGGAGATATTACTGCTAAACAATTCGGACTTTTAGTTTTTGTTGTCTTTCTTTTGATTTTAAGTTTTGTTCATTTAACATTTTCATTTCATTTAGCGTTTTCATTAACAAATAACTTTTCGTTTGCATAGTTGATGATGTTTGTATTTTATTAAGGCTTGAACAACCAGTGCAAACATAGACTTATTTGGAAGTCGGACAAAGGCACAACCTTGCGAAAACGCATACTCAGCTAAATGTCGAAAGCAGGGCTCAATCACAATGCATAGTACCTTCAATATGACGAATTTGGATCATCGCATGTGAAATTTCTCTCATGTGTTATCATGTGAGAGTTTTGTGTTTATCTCTCTCTTCACATATATGCATTAAATATATATAGTGGGACCCTTTAAATGTTTAAGAAGAGAGAGATAGACACAAAACTCTCACACTCACATGATGACATATGAGAGAAATTTCACATGAGAAGATCCAAATCCCAACAGGACCCACATCGGAAAGACAGAACAAGCTAGCTTTTTTCAACAAATTTTAACTTGCTCGACTGCTGCAGCAAATCAATATTGTTGGCCGACTTTGCTTGAGCCACCTTTGTTCGCAGCTCCCTTTGGTGTAGTAAGCCTGTGTCATGTCATGGCCGCAATCTGATTCTTCTCTCTTAGCTACAATGACTCAATGAGTATCTTTCTGGAAGCATCTCTTAGTTGCGTAGGCTAAGATTTAATTTTTAATAAATAATTTTTTGGTGTAATAGCATTTTTGGTTCCTCACCTTTCACGATTTAGCATTTCTAGTCCCTATTGGAATTTATTAGCATTCAAAGTCCTTCACCTTTACAACAAGTTGCACTTCTGATTTTTCATTGATATTCCATCGGAAACTTAACGTTAGAAGCTTATGTGGCAAAAGTTAAGTGATGTGGCAAGTTGATTGGAGAAAGAAAGGGTCAGAACGCCATCACGTGCCCATCACATGATCTGAGGCTCTTCTTCCCCCATTGTTTCCTTTCCCAACGACTCAATTCTAAACCCTACAAATGAGGGATTTTCGTTCCTTTACAAATTGTATGGATGTTGTTGGAATTTCTGAGGACATTCACGAAGGAGAAGAGGAATCGAGCTGTGGTTGAAAGTAAATGGGTTGCAGTAGCGGATTTCCACACTCTTGTTCATCTTTTATGATGGGTTCCGAACATTGGATCCCATTGTTGTGTCATTGTGGAGTCACAGCTCCACTAGTGACTTCTTGGTCGGTTGACAACCATGGCATGAGGTTCTATGGGTGTGGTATGTACAAGGTAGGCAATGTGCCTCTGTTTTGTTCATCTTCGACTTCTTCCCTGCATGTGCTCTGTTTTTTAGCTTCATTGGATCTCTATTTTGGTCAGGTATATGTGAGAAGAATGTGCAAGTTATTTGTATGGTACGATGAGGAGAATTCAACAGACAAGAAGCTAATTCCTTGACTATTGAAGAAGCTAGAAGAAATGAAGCGAAGAGAGAGGTTGTTGGTGTTTTGGTTGGTGATTTGCACTGTGTTGATATTTGTAATGGGAATTAGCTTGGGCGTTTGCAGTGTGAAGAAATAGGAAAATGATGTATTATAGCTACTATGAATTAGCTTGGGCAATTGTAGGTACTATGAATTTGCCAAACAAGAGCAAAGTGATGTATTGATATCCTGTAATGAAGTAATAGAGAATGTTTTTTGGTGAAATTAAATGTGTTTGAAGTGTGACCCAAACAGAATTATATTTTTACAATAACAATAATCCACTTACCATCAAATTAATAGAACCACTGTAATGGTGATTAACAGTATCCACAATAATTATAATTCACTGCAATGGTGATTAACATCCACAATAATCCAACCAAAATGTAGACTTAACATAATCTATAACCATCAAATTATTCCAGACACAAGACAAGATGACACTTAGGCCTTAAATTGTTCTATAGACACAACAAAATGCTTCCTAATACAAACAATTCTACTTAGTCCCACTACTTTCTCCAATCTTCCTCTTGTTTCCCCTGTTTGCAGCTTTCTGAGATGGTGCAGGCTGGCTCTGAGATGGTGCAGGTTGGCTTTGAGTAGCAATTTCGGACTGTGGTGCTCGAGAATCGATAGGAATTTCAGTAGCAGCATCAGTCCTCTGTTCAGGCTGCAAGAGTTGAGCATTGTCCTAAAAAAAATTCCACAAAGTAATTAGCCAAATAGCATTTTAGCAGCATAGTCACCAAGACAAAAAAGAAAAATCAACAGCCTAACCTTACTTCCTCCAACAGGTATTTATCACTATCCCTACACATAATATGGAAACAGTTTAACTATCACTACAAGGAGATTGACAAAAACACAGTTTGTCAAAAAAAAAAAAAAACAGATTTATGTTTTGCTTATCTGAGATGAATGACCAATTTTTCCTCTCCGCACTATCAAGGTCATCCACAAGTAAATTGACAAACTACTTCCAAGATTCTGGTTTCTGCCTCAACTACAGCATACGCAATTGGAAACATTTGATTGTTTCCATCTTTTCCTATAGTTGTTAGCAACTAACCCCCGTACATCCCTTTTAGGAAGCATCCATCTAACCCGATTAATGACCTACAAGTCCTTGCAAAAGCTTGTTTTTGTGCTACCAGGCACACATAAATCCTCTCAAACACAAGTCCATTTTGTCCTTCTCCATCTGCAGTCTTTATAATGATTGTGCAACTAGGGTTACTCCTTAGCAATTCATTTGCATACTTCCTCAGGTGAATGTACTGATTTGTACCAGCCCCATGTATCATCTCCATTGCCTTGTTCTTAGCCCTGATAGCCTTCCACTTACCAATATTAATTCCCCATCTAAGTCTTGCTTCTTCACTCAATGTTGCAGGCTTCAGGGTTGGTGTATGTCTTAAAATTGGAACAAACTTCTTTGCAAGAAATATTGTCTTGGCTTGCCTATTGCCTGCAGTCCTAGAACAGTTATGTTCATTATCATAGCTTACCAAAAGCCAGAAGTCTCTGGTATCAGTTCTGCCTGAGATAGAATGGACATTGCTCCACACACCCCACAACAACCCGCTTCTTGTCATTTTTTTGGATTTTCACAGCATTCTTGAACAATTCTTTGCTTTGAAAAACCTAGCCAACTTTGAAAACAACTTCCTCACCTTCAGTAGCCTTGTACCTAGGGAACCTCCTCTTCCTTACTTCATCTTCATCCTCATATGGACTTTCTAGATCGAATGAGTCACCTTTTGAGTCTGCAAGTCTGAGAAGGTTGTTGGATCTACTATGTTATCATCAACAATGTCAAATCCAATGGGGCTTCAATAGGAGCACTGGGTATGTCAATTACAGACTCTAATAAGACATTTCTTCAATCTCATTGCTCTTCATAATCACTGTCATCCACAAAGACCACATCATCTTCCTCTTGTACCACTTTCTTGCCATTCCTCTACCTAGGTTGCTCATTCTCAAGCACTGCTTCACCCACATCTTGTACACCATGCTCATTCAGTACCTCAGCTTCCACACCATGTTCCCTCTCTAACACTTCTTCCCTGTCAACTTGAGCACCCTGCTCCTTCTCTATACCAGTTTCTGAATCAGCTTCCACACCTTGTTCCCTCTGTAACACAGTTTTTGAATCAACTTGAGCACCCTACTCCCTCTCTATCATAGTTTTTGAATCAACTCCCAAAACCTGCTCCTTGTCAACTTGCACCCCCTTATCACTCTCAATCAGTACCTCAATTTCCGGATCAGCTTGCACACCCTTATCCTTCTCAATCAATACCTCAGATATGTCAATTATTTCCACATCTCCATCAGACTCACACAAATTATCAGCAATCTCCAACACTGGCTCGGTGACAAATGTCTCAACAACATGCTCAACAAATATATCAACCTCATTATGCCCCTTTAGATCTGTGCAGAATTTCCTGACTTCTTCATCATAGTTTAGAGGCCTGATTGCAGAACCATCCAGATTAGGGGGTTTATACCACATACACTTATGTTTTAAATAACCCAAAGCCGTTACTAATTTACCAACTTCAATAGATGAAATTTCATCTGTATCCCACCCCTCAAGACTTTACAGCCCCTCCCACATATGGCAAAGTTGGGTGAAATGTAATTTTACCTCCATGATGGATGTGCATGGTTATCTTATGTGGTACAATTGGCCCACATAAAACCATAAGAATACACCTCATTTATCAACCACATATATTTGCCTAATTTATTTAACATCAGAAAAGGACAACACTTTGCATTGAAACCATTCACCAACTTGACTAGATTCAACGATATAGACATAAAGAACCGAATAAAAAAGGCTATAAAAAACTCACCTTGACACGAGGTTTGGTGGCAGAGATTCGTCACCCCATATAAAGTGCTTCCCTTCCTTGCTTTTGTCTGGGACCACTGCATCACCTTCTTTATGAAGCAAATTCCTCTGACATTGCACATTGTGGTCCCTCGCGATGACCTTCTGTGGGGAAAGCCTCTTCCCCCTACCAGGGTTTCTCCGCCACTCTCACGTTTTACAGTGTTGCAATTATGGACTCTTACCTTTCTAAATTAGGGTTTGAAAATGGGGGAAGAATAGCCTCAGATCACATGATGGGCACGTGATGGCGTTTTGACCCTTTCTCTCTCCAATCGCTTGCCACATCACTCAACTCCCGCCACATAAGCTTCTAATGTTAAGTTTCTAACGGAATATCAATGGAAAACCAAAAGTGCAACTTCTTGTAAAGGTGAGGGACTCTGAATACTAATAAATTTCAAGAGGAACCAAAAATGTCAAATCGTGAAAGGTGAGGACCAAAAAAACTATTAAGCCAAAAAAAAAATTGGTCAATAGGACTATAGGAGGGGCGATGCCCTAAATTTTACTCTTTCTGTTCCAAAATATAAGTTGTTTAATGTTATGAATGAGAATTAAGAGCTCATCATTTGATAAAATATTTTGACCGAAATACCCTTATTTAAAGTTGAGTTATATTAAAGAGAGAGAAACATTGATTATTAATTTAGTGCATAGTGACAGCTGTGATAGGTGAAAATTGAAGGTGGTAAGTGAGAGTTACAATATTAAATGAGGGTATAGAATGAAGAAATTGAGAAAAAATGTTTTAGATTTGCAAAGCAATTTATATTTTGAAATATGGTATAAATACTAGGCTTAAATATGTTTGGGGTCCCTGACATTTGAAAGGGAATCAGTCCGGGTCCCTGAAAAATTAATTTGTTAAATTGGGTCCCTGAAATATGTTTTTTAATCAAATTAAGTCCTTTTAACCAATTTTGACTAGTCCTTTTAATCAAAATCAAAATTCATGTAGGATAAGTGAGATGATGTGGAGGTGATGACTAGGTTTTGACTAGTAAAAATTGGTTAAAATGACTTAATTTAATTAAAAAACATATGTTAGGGACCCAATTTAACAAATTAATTTTTCAGGGACCCGGACTGATTCCCTTTCAAATGTTAGGGACCCCAAACATATTTAAGCCTAAATACTAAAACAACTTAAAATATAACGGATGTAGTAATTATTTTGTTAGCTAAGTTTTTTCAAACCGTTGGGTATTTGATTTCTCATATGTAATTTCCATTATGACATTTATTTATTTTTGAGGGAATATAAAAGCATGAGGTATATATAGCAATATGGACAGGTTGCACCAAAGTTTTACAAGGACGGGTGCCGACATCAGCCCACAGATACAACAAGAATCACAACACGGTGCTGCTGTTACTTTCAATTCCGAAAACCAGCTTTGTATCTGGAGTCCTCTCACACACAGATATTATATGAAACTGTTTAGGAAAGTAACGTATGTCTGAGTCACCAGCTTATCACTTTACTTAATGGATTCATTTGATCCAGCCAAACACGGAGCACTTGTTCACTAAAGGACAACATGCATACGCCCCCTCTTCCACCTCCACTTGCTTAATTCCATGACCTCGCACTCTCAACAGGGGTTCTCAATATGGGACAACTTGGAAAAATTGGTTCCACTAGTCTCATGTAAAACTATCTAAGTTGAATTGTTCACAAAAAATAATAATAACTTGAATTGTAAATTGGACCTATATATTTTCGCTTAATTAAACTTTCTTGCCAAAATAATTTGGATTTAAATTAAGTACCTTTATTCTTTTTTTACTTTTGACAAGTTAAACTGTAGTTGTCTCTTCTAACAAATGATTTTCTCGTGGATGAAACTTGTATTCTCACTCCTACCCTAGTCTAACTTATTTACTACTAGCCCAACACCTTATTTACCATTCTTACGGAGTTTTCTAAATCTCAAAGAGACCAATTTATATCTGGCATTTTTTAATACATAAATGGATAAAACATAACATATACATAATGAGCTGAGAACATATTGTCTCTGAGTGTATACACAAACAATCTCTTAGTATTTTTTAGGCAAGAGTTAGAGAATAGAGAAAGTTAGAGAATAGGGAGGGAGGGAGGGAGGGAGAGAGAGAGTGTGTGACACAATAGTGAGTCTCACTACTTTTGACGGTCTCTCCAAATTGGGAGAAAGGGGGCGCTCACTTTTTTTTGTCAATTACCGGTGGTTTGACACCACAAGAATATGTCTTTAGCTGCTACAAAATCTTTTAAATTTAATACCTTTATTTTTAAACACAAAATGTAACTTGATTATTTCATTATTATCCTTGGATACAGCAAATTGAGTTCGGACCATCGTATATACTACAAAAGGTTTGATGAAAATGATTTCATCATTCAGTTGTTGTATGTGGATGACATGTTGGTGGTTCGCCGCAACAAAGATCGAGTCCAAGCATTGAAGGAACTACTTAGAAGTTTGATATGAAGGACTCGGGACACCAAGCAAGATTTTAAGGATACAAATTCATTAGGACGGAAAAGATAGGAAGATTTGGGTTTCTCCAAAGAATTATTTTCAGAAAGTCTTGTTGCGCTTCAACATGAAAGATTGTCAGCTGATCTCTACCATACTTTCTATTAGTTATAAATTATCCTTAGTTAGCAATGAAGCACAAAGGATGTAAACGTCTTGAGTATTGTATGCATCAGTGGTGGAAAGTCTTATGTGTGATATGATTTGTACTAGAAAAGATATTTCTTAAGAAGATGGAATGGTCAGTCAATCTATGGAAGGTTCAGGTAGAGAGCATTGAAATGTTGTTGAGTGGGTCCTACCATACATCAAAGAAACCTCGGGTGCTGCATTGTGTTTTGGGGGATGAGAATTCATTATCAGAGGATATGTTGATTCAGACTTTGCAGGTGGTCTTGATAAAAGAAAATATACTACTGGCTATATGCTTGCACTTGCAAGAGGAGCAGTAAGCTAACTATCTAAACTGCAGTTTGTTGTAGCTTTATCTACTACAAAATCTGAATATATATGGAAGTCGCCCAAGCGTGTATGGAAGCTATTTGAATTGAAAGGTCAATGGAATAACTTGGGCACAAACAATAGAAGATTATCGTGTGTTGTGACAGTCAGAATACCTTACACATTGTAAGGAATCCAACCTTTCTTTACAGGACAAAGCGCATAAGAGTTCAAAACCAGTTTGTCAAATAAGTAGTAAGGGAATGGAATGTGAATTTACAAAAGATTCACGCTATAGATACCTAGGAGATATAATGACAAAGGAGATCAATATTGATAAATTTTGTATGTTGTAGATCCTCCCGTGGTCTATTAGAAACGTAAGCAGCATGAAACCGACAAAGTTGAGGAATTCTGATAGCTCACCAAAAGTGACTTGGGAGATCATAGACTAACCTTAGTGGGAGAGTCGGTTGATGGAGTTAGTGAAAATTAGGGCAACCAATCTTAGTAGATAGAGTTGCTGGAGTTACTTGGTGGAATTTTTCAATGTAAAAGGGGAGAGAACTTCTCCTATAAATTTCACCCTCTTCCATGATTCTCATTATCCCAAGCGTCTAAATACCTCTAACAATTGGAAGTCTCTTTTAATACTAGAGATAAAATTCAGAGAGGAAATATTGTTTCTTCCATAAGGTTCTCTTAGCAAGTTCTCTCATTTCAAAAGAGTGTAAATTATTATTTCATTATATTTAGAGAGAAGTTGTAATTTCTTTCACTAAGTGAAAGTATTTTTCAACTATTGCCCATGATTTTTTTTCTCATTTGTTGAGAATTTTTCACATGAAATATTATGTGCTAGTTCTAACTGTCTCATTAGTCTATATCCAACGCATTGTTTGGCTTTAACTTTACATACTCAATAGGCTCTTAATTTCTCTAAATATATTAATATGAAGGAGATTATGAAATAACTAATTTTTAAAAATTCGAAAAATTAAATTCTAACAAGTCTTTTTTTATGTATGGGAAAATTAAATATTGAATCTTTATTGTACATTATGGAATAAAAAAGTTAAAAACTTTCTTTCAAAATTATTGTGCTAACACCCTTGCAACATTGGATGGAGGGATCCATTTAACGATAACGTATTAACATGTAACATAAAATTATTAAATAGAATACCCTTCACTTAAGCATTTTTGAATGTTCTTCTGACGTGGCTACCAAATCCATATTCAGCACCATCTTTGCCTGCCTGTCTCTTTCAGACAGTCGGTAATATTGATTTATTTATAGTTTGTTAATTAAAAAATATAAAGATAACGTATATCTTGTCTCTTTATCTCAATAATTTTAAATTTTTAATGGTTTGTAATTAAAAATAAACATAGTGCATATTTTCATCATGCGGTATGAATGCGATAAAAAAAAGACGAATAAGGAAGAGTTGTTAAAAACAAGTAAACAACAGAGGCACCATCACAAATATCAAGTCACAAAGCAATGTTTATAATGTTTAGGCCCTTTTTTTTCGGTAAATAGTCATTTCTTTTTTATTCATTTAATATTTTGTTACAAAATCGTGTTTTAAAAATATTTAGCGTTTTTTTTTGTGCTAATAGTTCTTGCAAATTGCAATAATCGACCCAGCAATATAAAACTCTTTCTTTTTCTTTTTATGGGAAATACCTCATATATTAATCAACCAAAGATGAGTGTACAAACAAGTCATTAAAGACATGAGAGGGTGGATAATACCAATATATATTAGAAGAAAAATTAATAGCACTAGCTGCAAGAACAATAACGATAATTAATTTTAATTTTATGGATAGTCATTTACCACTTAGTGTAAAGTCGCAGCAAGCGAATAAATCATTACTATCAATGCTGGATACCTGATTAAAAAAAATAACTTTAACAGTTTGAAAAAAAAACTTGAATGATAACTATATGGTTAATAAATTAGGTTTATAATTTATGAGGTCATGGAATTGAGGTATGACCATAGAAGCACTGTTTTAAGACTCGGATCGGACCGGCTGGTCCGACCAGTTCGCTTGGGATTCGGACACAAGGTCGGTCCGTTCGTAAGTTCAAATTGGTTGTGTCATCAATATAAGGTAGTTAAAAAATAAGGTTTACCTCTAGGCCACAGTGTTTCAATTATATTTTATGCACATTAATTTACATATACCAATATAATTACATCAACAAAAAATCTTAACTTGTATAAGTTGTATAATTAATTAATGGTTTAAATATGTTCAGGGTCCCTAACATTTGAAAGGGAATCAAATTGGGTCCCTGAAAAAAAATTCTTTGAAATGTGATGCTAACAAATGTTTTTTAATCAAATTAAGTTCTTTTGACCAATTTTTACTAGTCAACAGAGAATTTTACCTAGTCATCACCTCCACATCATCTCACTTATCATACATGGACTTTTTATTTAATTTTTTTAGCCCTTATCTTCTTCTCTCTTCTCCAACTTCTGAAACCTAAAATCTTCATCATGAACCAGACCCCTCACCCATCTCTTAGATTTGAAATCAATCTCTCTCCAAACAAACAAAAGCAACAGAAATCGTTCACAACAAACAAACAAAAGCAACATGTCGACCTCCCCAACCATCAGTGGCGGAGGCAAGGGGGACATGGCTATGCCATGGCCCCCCCACTACTTATTGGTTTCATTTATTTTGTACAAAATTGCTTGTTGGTTTCACCCACTTTGTATAAAATTACTTGTTGGTTTTACTCACTTTTTATAGAAAAATTATGTTGGTTCATATTGGCACCACCCAACTCAAAGTTCTCCGTCCGCCACTGCCTACCATGTTTATGTCCACATAACCCACACCCCCACAGACATTAGACAGACACAATCCAGAACCATCTCATCCACAACCCAGAATCACCAACCACCATCAACCACCTCCCCACTGAGGAATCGCAACCAACCATAGCCCCTCCAACCAATACTTGTCAAAATCGTGATCAAACAACAACTTCATACCACCATCGTGTCCGTAGCGTCACCAATCACACCACCCTGAACCACCTGGCCTCGACTCTAGCCATCACGACTCCTGGGTATTGTCTTCGCAGCACCGTTGCCACAGGAAATCCCTCGCAATCCTTCTATGTGGATGGCGTCAGGGTCTAGCCACCAATCCACTGCGGCTCGAACTCGCTTCAGCGGTGGCCACAAGAAGCACCACCTCTTCTTCTTCTTCTGGTGGTGGTTCACGGGCTGAGAGGGATTGATTTCAGATCTAGGAGATTAGGGTGAGGAGTCTGGTTCATGAAGATTTTAGGTTTCAGAAGTTGGAGAAGAGAGAAGAAAAAGATGAAGGCTAAAAAATTAAATAAAAAGTCCATGTAGGATAAGTGAGATGATGTGGAGGTGATGACTAGGTAAAATTTTCTGTTGACTAGTCAAAATTGGTCAAAATGACTTAATTTGATTAAAAAACATTTGTTAGGGATGATATTTCAAAGAATTTTTTCAGGGACCCAATTTGATTCCCTTTCAAATGTTAGGAATCCGAACATATTTAAGCCTTAATTAATTTATAGAATTTTTAATATAAACCGAGTCAAGCAATCAACTCAGTGACCCACTGGTCCGACCAGTAATTCATTGACTCAGTACCTCGGCCGAGTCGATGATCGTCCCTTAACCATGAGGTTGGAAATTCAACCTTCATTGATGGGAATAAAGTTCAGTGGACAGGTGTTTTAAAATTTTATATATATCTCTTGTAGTATATTATGTCAAGGAAGGCTTTTTCTTTTTTAATATTTTCTCCATTAAAACAAGAGAACGTTTAATTTTTCTTTCTACTTTTTCTTTAAAGCATTTTTTTCTTTCAACTTATTATCTTTCCATCTATATAAATTAAAAATAATTTTTCCTTCTCATTTTTCTTCTATACATTAATATTCATCTAATTCATTTCCTTCATCAAATTCTTAATCCAAAATTGTAACAAAAAAAAATCTCAATCCAAAATGAAAGGCTCTTTTAACATTTTTTATGTGATCGGAAGTTTATCAGAAACTTAACATGAAAGATAAAAACTGTGTACTTATCTTGACTAGTACAAATCAAATCCCCTAACTTTCATGGCACATATCATTCTCACTCTAACTAATTATATAAAAATAAATAACAATTAAAAAATAATTATCATGATTTGTATCTTGTCCGGTTTCGCCGTTTCTTCCTTTTCCTCTCTCACATCACATTCCTTCGTGACTGTTAATCCTTTCCCATTAAAGATTCTTTCCCCCATCCGTTCCCACCACCGTTCTTCTTATTATCTTCTCTTTCTCCCTTCTTCTGCTTCTCATTTACAACCACAACTTCCTCTTTTCATCAACAATCAGGTACTTTTTTTTTCCTTCTTTCTATTTTCCTTTTTAATTTCTCGTTACAGCAACTAAATTTGCCTATTTATGACCTTGCTTTGTTTAATCTGCGTCGAAAAAGAAAACAAAAAAAGATACGGTTTTTGCAGTCTGTATTTCTAATTTTCGTTCCAGAGCCAGCTTTCAAATTATCTTCTGAATTTTCTCGGAACCCAAACGGACTCACACGCGTGTTTTTTGTGTTTTTCTCTTATAAAATCGTATAGGTTAAGAGAATTCTCCGATTCTCCCCTTTGCGAATTTTCATTTCCTCGAAGAAGAAGAAAAACCTGAGAGCTAGCACAGATCTAGAGCCATGGCGGAAGAACACCGATGCGAAGCTCCTGAAGGTCACCGACTCTGCGTCAATAACTGCGGCTTCTCCGGCAGCCCAGCCACCATGGATCTATGCTCCAAATGCTACAGAGACATCCGCTTGAAGGAACAGCAAGAAGCGTCTACCAAATCCACCATCGAAACCGCTCTCTCCTCCTCCTCCGGCGCCGTCGCCTCACCGCCGTCTCCCACGTCGTCTCCGGCCGTCGATCTCGTCGCCGCGCTTCCAGCTCAGGTCGCGTCGAGCTCCGTAACCGCCGGTCCGGTTCTCGCGGCGGCGGCTCAGCCGAACCGGTGCGCAAACTGTCGGAAGCGCGTGGGGCTGACCGGGTTCAAGTGCAGGTGCGGGGTCACGTTCTGCGGGGCCCACAGGTATCCGGAGAGGCACGCGTGCTCGTTCGATTTCAAGACGGTGGGGCGAGAGGAGATCGCTCGGGCGAACCCGGTGGTCAGGGCGGAGAAACTCCGGAGGATATAATTCTATCTGAGCCGTTGGATCAGATGTGGGGACCGCTAGTTCGGGCTGTTCAATCTCATCCGTCCACGTGGACTCCACTGAGAGAGATATCAGATTATGAACCATTATTATTGTATGAGTATCTTCTTCTAATTATTAAAGATAACAGCTGGCCTGTCTCGTCTAGAATGGTTGAATAAGTCATGGTTTTGAGGCTTTGCGTTTGTAAAAGGGAAGAAAAAAAGAAAAGAAAATTGAATTGAAATTTTTAGGTCCACCATCCTCTTATTAGGGATTGAGGGGTGGTTGAACTGTGATTTGATTTCTGATTTGTGTCCCTGGGACTGGGTAATCTTGTGCGGTGGAGCGTTTTATGTTGCTTTCGGTAATGAATGTGAAAGAGAAGTATCATCTCTCATCGGCAACCTAGTCATTTTTTTTTTAAGAATACTTAAGCACTTTTGGTTGCTCACATTTTACCATTTGATATTTTTGGTCCTTCTTGGAATTTATTAACATCCAAAGTCTCTTACGTTTACTAACTGTTGTAATTTTGGTTTTTCATTCATAACCATCCAAAATTTAACAGATTCTGGATTAAAAAATTAAAAATAAAATAAAATATAACAAAAACTTAGAAATCATCTTCTTCCTGATCATCTTCAAAGACAAACCTAGAAAAATGAAGAACCCAAAATCCCTCACTGGCTTGAAATCAGCCACCATCAGAATCTCCCTCCTCAGTTAAACAACGCAGACCTTTAATCCATGAGAAGCTGAAGAACCACTAAAGCCCCAACTGAGCACAAACTTTACATAGGATATCAAATTGCAGAATGGTAGTTGTTCTATCCATGAACCCTAATGAAACAAATCAGATTTTGGGTTCGCAGATCGCAAGAAAAAAACCAAGTCCAATCACAAATCTGAAACAAATCACAAACTAAACAAAGGGGGAAGAAAGCAGTTTAAGATGTTGGGGGAAACAGAAATGAACCAACCGAAGGGGGAAAGAGAAACACAGTGAGGTGGGGTCTGAGAAACTTCAATTTAGGAGCGGTGGAGTGTGCAGCGTCGTTCGAAGTTGACGACAACGTTTGAGGTTGACGGCAGCGCTCGAGAAATCGACGGCGACAGCGGTACGAGCGGCGGCTGGTGTCGGCGCTGGAAGGGCTTCAAAGAGGATGAAGAGGAATAGACGGTGGTCTGGAGAAGAGGAATGGGCGGTGGTGGCTTTCGAAAAGGAGGATGGGGAGAATGGGTGTTAGTGGTGGCGTAGAGAAGCAGTGGTTTTGAAGGGGAAGAGAGGAGTGTGGTGGTTTCAGAGAAGGAGAATGGTGCGACGGTAGATTTTGGATAGGAAGGTGGTCGGTGGTATGGTGAAGAGAAGTAGTGGCGGCGTTGAGGGAGTGAGGGTCGAGGGTTATGAGAAAGAGTGAGATTAGTGGTGAGGGGGAAGAAAAGAGAAGAAAATCAAGAGGTGGGTGGCGGCTGGTATAGTGGGAGGAGGTGAAGGATTTTTTTTAGAGTTTTTTAAGTTTTTGTTATGAAGATGAAGATGATGAACATTCATTATTTATTCTGAATTTTATTCTTTTAATTAATTTTAAAGGAATATTCTGTTAAATTTTGGATGGTTATGGATGGAAAACTAAAACTGCAATAATTAGTAAACGTGAGGGACCTTGTATGCTAATAAATTCCAAGAGGGACCAGAAATGCCCAATCGTGAAAGGTGAGGGACCAAAAGTGTTATTAAGCCTTTAAAGAATGATATCTTTTTCTCTAGCGGATAAACAAGTTAAATGAAAATCAACACGGTAAATGTAAGAGGAAATCTTTAGTTGAGTTTGTTAGTTTCTACTCCATTTAGTGAGTGACTTATATATTTTAAGAAAAAAAAAACAAAAACATATAACTTATTATAAGAGACAAAGCGAATAACTTAATTTAAATATGGAGTGAATAATCAAATTGGTCCTTGAAAGTGTGAGTGCCGGTCAAGTTCGTCCTTGAAAGAAGGAAATAAACAATCTAATCCCCAATCTCATATAATGTCAGTCAACTTAATCATTTTGGTCATATAAAACACCGGTCAAGTTCATCCCTATATATTACACTCTTAATAATAAGCATAAGGTCTTCATTTCTTCATCAATGTTGGTGTTGTTTTGAAAGCATCAAAACCTCTTGCAATGGTAAGAGAGGATCCTTCTTCACAGGAAGAGTAATGACACAGTGAAAGGGTGGCATGCATTGCATTGATTGTGTTTATTTGTGGTCGGTGAATGATTTGATTGTAATGTTTGACCTAAAGTCTGTCTTGTTTCTTTATATGGATGATTATGCTTTAGATGCTTTGTGACTCACCCTTGCAACTTTTATTTTTACAGACGAGGTATCAGGTCTTTGGCATGGCACAACCTCCTGTTGAGACCATTAGTATGGATTTTGCCGTACCTGAGGGCTGACAGGTGGACCCAGCCACAGGGTTATGCTGCTATGTGGGCATGTCCATCTTCTGGTATGGGCAGCCAGGTGCTGGATGGCCTGGTTACCCTGTTTCTATGCCTAGATCATTTTCCTTTTACTTGCCTAGTCGCTACCTTGTTCTATTATTTTATGCTGATGATGATGTACCACCACCTCCACCTCCATCACCTGAGATTCCTCGACCCGTGCCTGATGTACAATTGCCACCAGATCCAGTCCCTAAGGTTCTCGATGTTGATCATGCACCTGAGCAGAGTTGACCCTGCTGGAGAGTGACAGCTAGGAAGAGGGTTCCTACTCCCAGGAGGACCGAGGGAGAAGCTCGTGGTTACAGATGCTTGTTCCGCAGAGTTAGCCCTTCAGGAGGATTGAGAGAGCCAGTTGCTGGTGAGGCGGACTCTGACGGAGACGATGGAGGATTTGGATCTCAGGGGGGATGTTGAGGAGGGTGGTGTGGACTCTTTACTTTTTTATTGTTGTTCCTATCTCTGGATGACTGTTATGTACCTTTGACTTGTTTCTGTTATGCTTGGATGACTGTATAATGATGATGTTTGATAACTTAACTAGACAGGTGCCCGAGACTAACAATGGTCGAGTCCCCGTGGGCTTTTCGATGCTATTATATTTATACATGTAACTTTTAGTGTGCTAATAGTGGTGATGATACTGAAACCAACACGTGACTGTGTGCGTGAGAGAATGTGGTAAGTGAGAAAAAGATAAGAGTGATTATTAGTTAATGAATAAGTTAGTCAAGTGAAGAGATGATTAAGTGAGAATAGGAGGAAGAGTACATATGCATAGTTAAAGAGTAAATATAAGAGAAGGTAAGAAGAAAAAAAAAGGTGTAGTAAAAGTATGAAGAAGAGAAGTAGGAGACATGGGGATTCATGATAGATGTGCTAGAGTGGGTTCCCACAAGTTACGTTGTGCTGAAGGACTCTGATGCCCAGATGGACGCTATGGGTCGCAGGGATTATGATTTCCAGGACGGTAGTCATCTTCTATCTCTCACAGGTGATGCCCATCTGATATCTCTCACAGGTGACGCCCATGGTTTCAACACGGTTGTCTTTGTTTCATCAAAAGCCGATTTTGATGCTGGAGTTCTAGATGATTAGGGGGTGGGTTCGATCAGCGAATTGTGCAAGACCATCTCGTTCCTTCGGTGGTTACTCTTGATGTGTTTTTCTTAAGGTTTGACCCCTCTCTCTATATGTTAATTATCAACAATGACACCATCTCTAAAAGCCCCCTTTCACGTTGAAAACAATCAACTGTTTCAAATGTAGGTGGAAAATTGCTCAAATTGAAATGCCATACTAATTTAGGGGTGTGCGTGGGACGGGTTATGGTTGTCCCTCACCCGGACCTAAATGATGACCGGGCTAGTTTTTTAACCCTAATCCGTCCATAGGCCCGACGAAACCCGATGAGTTTTGGATTCAACTAAGGATGGGTCATAAGAGGACGGGTTAAGGTTGACCTAAAGGACAAACACAACAACAAGATAGGAACAATAAAATTTATCAAACCTGCTAATGATCTACTGCGCAAAATTTTATAAAGTAGTTGGCAAAGAAAGAGTTGCACCCCTGTGTATTTAAGGGGTAGTTGTTGGGTGTTTGCTGAGATTAAACAACACGGTTATACTATATAGCAAACACTCTCAATCCATTTCAAAAGAATAAGTATAACAAATGAATGACAATGAATCAGTCTTAAAAGATATAGTCCCTGTCAATGAACAGAGGCAAGACAATGAGCTGCTCTAATAGCTCATGAAGCAAGCACCAATTTGATTTACTCAACAAACCAAAATTAACAACTACAAAGTAAATACTTAATTACCATCAAATGTAATATTCAGAACAGAAGTGTAACATTAAATTTAGTACATTCAGACTTACATATACCAAAATATAAATATATCAAGTGGAAGCTACCAGCCTACAACATCAAAATCAATAAAAAGTGTAGCTGTATGCAATTTCCTAATTAGCAGCCATGTACAAAACAGAACTGCAACATATCAAATTCCCTTAACTAATTCCCACTTATCTAAGTGTTATAGATCATGATACACCACTAAAAAAGCATATCATCTTAATCTGCAGCCACATACAAAACAGAACTGCAACATGCCTTTCCTACACAAAAAAGAAACAACTATTCAAGTTTCTTTACAAAAAGCAACCAGTGCAGATTTGGTTGGCTATCAATCAGCATTCGCAGCTTGTTGCATGTCACTTCCTCCTTAAGACTCAGGAATCTTAGTGGAAACATCTGGAAAAAAAATACAAAAAAATTAGTTTATATCAAATTCATAATTACATAAGTTAACAAAAAATGAAAAAGAATCAGACTTACGATCAACAATCTTCTCAGTGCTATCAAATTGATCAAAATCCTTCTCATCAAAAGCAAGACCAGCAGGGTTTAACCAATTCTGAGCGCAAACAAGTGCTTCAACCATTCTGGGAGACAAAGAGCTGCATAAGACATCAAGAACAGCTAATACATCACAGGCCATGATAGAAAGGATTGTGTATTTTGATGAATTCGCTTTCCACCAACCCAATATGTTAAAATCATCACTTTCATCATCTATTGCATCCTCATCGAGATATCTCTCAAGATCTGATTGATCTAAATTATTTTTTGCCCTTCTCTGTTTTTTCCAAGGTTACTACACCCTTGGAAGATTCCTTGCCATCTTCACATTCCACATGTTCAGAAATTCCTTTTGAATAAAACTTGTGCAAGTCATCTAAGGTGTCCTTAACCAAAGTTATCATCTTAACTGCTAGGACCTCATCATATGTTTCTTTTAAACTCCAAGTGACATATTCAAGTTTGCATCGAGGATCCAAAACAACAGCACCAAACAGCAAAGGGTTGATTTTTTCAACACTTCCCCAATATTTATTAAATTTTTCTCTCATTGAATGTGCCATAACCCCTAAGAGTTCAGAATGATTAGTACTCCATTCTGTCAACTCAGTTTGAATTGTAGCTATCCCATGGAAGCATTTGTTTGATGTTACACACAAAGAACTAGAGAGAGACAAAGTTTCTTCATAGAAAATTTTCAGAAATTGAACAAATATTCTACCATGATTTTTTCCCCTTTTCGTCACGAAACTATTTAGAGAAATCTGACTCTTGATCCAAAAGTCTATCAAAAGCCTTTTCAAACTTCTCAGCATGTTCCAAAATAGTGTAAGTGCAATTCCATCTAGTGGGAACATCTAGGAACACAAGACTTCTTAATCATTTCAGCCTCCATGCATTCTTTAAATTTTTTAAGTCTTAGGGGTGGAGATTTAACATACCGCACTGCATTCCTAATGCTTTCAATGGACAATTGTTGCTCTTTCATTTTTTCATTCACAACCAAATTAAGAATATAAGCACAACACCTCATATGCAAATATTTACCATGACACACCAGCTCACCTCTAGCTCCTAGTTTTCTTATAAGGTATGTGATCGCCCCATCATTAGAGCTTGCATTATCAACTGTTATTGTAAACACGTTTTCAATTCCCCAATCTCTTAAGCACCTCTCAATCTCTCTTCCAATGGTTTCACTTTTGTGGTTTTCAATTAGGCTAAAGTTTAGAATTCTTTTATGTATCCTCCATTCATCATCAATAAAATGTGCAGTCAAACACATATAGGATAAATTCTGGCATGTGGTCCAACAATCAGTTGTCATACAAACACGGATTTTTGACTTTATAAACCAAGACTTTAGCTTTTTCTTCTCGTCTTAAATGAGCTAGGAGCAATCCCTTGCAACCTTCACTATAATCAAGAATCCTTACAAGTCTTACACCAAGCACTCCATGAACTCCTATCACTCAGAAAGCACATCACTTTCTGATAGCATAAACCCTCACCAAACACTATGGTGATATCACTCAAACCGAATGATGAGATGAAGAAGATTTTATAGGCTTATCAATCCTTCAAACATAGGATGGATTGAACTTAGATAGAATGCTTTCAGGCAATCACAATCAAAGGCTCAAGTTTATTACGAGTTCTAAAAATTGAACAGCATAAGCTTTCTTATGAGATTTGTGAAAATTCGCTCAGAATAATGTTTCAGAGATTAATGAAATTTGTTGTACGTTTCTGAACATCAAGAAAGTATTTATAGGCACTAGTGACTCTTCATGAACCATTACAAAAGCTTTCCAATGTTTAATAACACACTGGTTCATGAAAAGTTGTATATGCTGATCAGCGTAATCGATTACTGGAACGTGGTAATCGATTACCCAAACTAGTCGTTATGTTCGAAGTGCCAAAGACAAGCAAGTAATCGAGACAATGATGTAATCGATTACATTCATCTCGTAATTGATTACTATAAGCTCGTAATCGGTTACTATAAGTTTAAAACTTAGCTTCTTGATGTTTAAACCCTAGTTAAGTGTTTCTACTTATTTGTAACTTTGAAAACAAGTTATACTTAATTAGTTGATTACTTATGAGCCTTTAAATGTAATATAACCGTAAAGCAAACTATACTCAGGTAAAAGACTTAAAACAAAAACTTAGAACCTTAGCTAAATAATCTTGAATGGTTGAGCTATGGTTTATTCTGGTCTTCACATTTTTCTTCTTTTGGTAATGTACATTGTCTTCATCAAAACTCATCCAAAGTCAAGGAGAGGTCTTCTTCACAATCTCCCCCTTTTTGATGATGATAAAATACATATTTGAAAAATGTTGGTCATTGGATGTTTATTATTTGACCAATAGATAATCTCCCCCTGTCTTGTACAGCTCCCCCTTAGTTTTGCAGTTTATGCTCAATGTCCTGAAATGATCAAAACATACCAAGCCTTTCTCTCCCTTTTGACATAATAAAAAAGAAGAAAAAGTAATACAAAAAATATTCCAAGACATACACCACAGGAAATAGCAATACAAAATATATTATAAGACATGCAAGGCAAATAAAGTCAAATTCGGAGAGAAAATTTGTACGAATACTAAGCTATTACAACCCAAAATAAAGCATAGTCATAGTCAAGTACTTAAATAGAACAACTAAAAATCGTCAGATCCATCAAACATATCCGATAAATTTAGAGGAGAAGTAGACATCTGATCCATGCGAGCACTGAGATTATCCATATCAGCACGAAGAGTAGTGTACATCGACTCCATACGTCGTTCCATGCGTTCAAAGCGTTGGGTAATAAAATGCTACATCTCGATCTGCATGCTCTCTATACGATCCAAGATCATGCGTGTGGTAGCGCCACCTCCAGCAGAGGGTGGTGGAATATCGTATGCGGCAGGAGCAAGAGGAAAGTAAGCATCAGGGGTAGGATTAGGAGGGGTATCAAAAGTCAAGTCACTCTTGTGCTTGAAAACACCATCAGTATCCTTGAAAATCCCCATCTAGTTCAGAATATCGATGTCAATACGTTGTGATTTGACATCAACAACAGAGACATATTCTTCATCAGTGGAGACCCCATAATTTTTCAAGATCAAGGATATCACAGGAGAAAATGGCAATGGACTAGACTGATCCTTGTGCTGGAGCATATGGTTCATGACAAGGAATGCCCAATTGATCGACTCACAATTCTTCATGCCATACAGAATTTGTAATTCTAGATCACTAATCTGAGCATGATTGGAACTCTGAGGCAAGATTACGTAACTCAGAAAATAATGAAGTAGACGATCATCGACAGAAAGATATCCAACAACAAGAATATCTCTTGTTTTAGCAGTATCTAGACGTTGCTTCTTCTCCAGAACTTCTTCTTCAGAAAAACGACACATAGAATGATAAAAATATTTCTTATTATAATTCTCGCATGGACACAGCAACTCTGATCCGAGTTTATACAGAGTGAATATAGACTAGTCGGCGGATAGACCAAGGTCAACTATTACATTGGGAAACATAAATAATAATAAATATAAAGATAAGATCCCGGATATTCCGGGATTGCTAGTACTACTAGATAACTGGTTACATCTGGCACAGTACTAGCCAGACGATACATCTGGCTAGACGATATAGCATGGCAGACGATCCATTGCTTCAACATACAAATGATCCTTATTAGACAATAGGGTCAGTTGATGCTTTCCTTTGTCAATCAATACAGCAGACAATCCCAGACGATGTTGTATTTCAATATTGCGCATCTCCAACAGCAGATGATACTTATATCCAACACAATGTAATAGTTGACCTCGGTCTATCCGCCGACTAGTCTATATTCACTCTGTATAAATACAGAGCTTGTAACCTTGAATAATTGGGATAGAAGAACAGAATAAGATCATAATAGAAAGATCATTTACGTATCTTCGATTCCTCAAGCTTTCCTTTTCTTTAAGAACACTTGGTTCTTAAAGAAACGTCGCTTTCACCCATAAATTTTTTCTTGGTTTTTAGCTAAAAGACAAAAGATAGCCTAGTCATCCAACTAATCCTTATCCACTTCAAGTTTAATCATCCTTACAATTATTATGGAGTCACGCACGCGCGCGCGCACACACACACACACATTTTTTTCCGTCGCAACCATTTTGTTAACGAACCAAATAATTTCCAGTCCGAAAATATTTTTCATCTCGAGAATCAAATTCACCATGTCACGTTCGATTGTGACACACTCGTCATGCCCCTAATGAGATCTCGTTCATCCCTTTTAAGTGACGTAAAAATTTAAACGAAATGTGTCTTTGCGAGTAAACTTTTCCGACGTCTGGAAAAATATATATTCAATGTTATATTCTGAATTCATGAAATTAATCATGGATTGTCTTCATGATATTTCCATCATCAAATTCCCGCTCGAATAATTATTCGAGGTTTATTTGATGTTCTACGGCGAAACTTCATTTTTTGAATGTTTTTGAACGCGACTAAAATCTTCTGGCGTCGTTCCCCGCTTCAACATAATCAAAGACGTCACAAAAAAGTATCACATAAAATTAATTCTACTTCTCACAAGTCTCGAGTGATTAAATACATCACACACGCGCTATACAACGTTTAAAACATCGTAATTATTAATTAATTAATTAAGATATTTTCTAATTAATTCGGGTCTTACATCAAGCCAAGTATGCTCGTGATGTTCTGATTCATGCTCAATTATTAGATTCGAAGCTTGTTGCCTCTTTCATGGTGGTTAGTCAAGCTCTTACAAGTGATCGTCATGAATTCCTTGACCTTACTCATTATCGATCATTAGTAGGTGCTCTCCAATATGTCATGGCCACTCGATCAAATTTGGCTTTTGGAGTTAATTTATAGAGTCAGTTTCTCCACTGTCCCACAACTAAACATGTTCAGGCGGTCAAGGGTATTTTATGCTATGTTAAAGGGACTCTTCATTTTGGCTTCCGCTTTTTTCACTCTTTATCTTCTACCTTGCTTCATACTCGTATGCTGATTGGGCTAGTTTCCCCGAAACACGGTGGTTAACGTATGTTATGATGTTTTTCTTGGTTACAATCTTGTTCCTTGAAATTCTAATAAGCAACCAGGGTTGTAGATAGGTGGAGTGTGAGACAGGTTGTGCGGAGCTTGTGGCTGTAGTGGAGGAAGCAAACTCTGACTGTTTTGAGAACAATATTTGCGAGATAAAGGCCTTGCTGAGGCGAGATTTGGAGGATTCTATTCACTAAATCTCCAGAGATTGTGATTCTGCTGCTGATTGGCTTGCTAGAGCGGGGACGAGATACTAGCATCGACGCGTTAGAGCGTTAGAGGTCTCTCATGTTAAGGTGGAAACTCTCTTGTTGAGAGATTCCCTACTTGTTCCTTAGCTTTTTCAAAATGTTTAGAAAACTGGATCTGTCATTGAACTGGTCAAAGCACTGCTTCAAGGTTCGAAGTTCAACCGAGGTCGAACTAGGGTTGAACAGGTAGTAATTGAATAATAATATTATTAATATTTATTATAATATGTAATATATTTACACAATATATTAACACGGTGGTTAACCTATGGTTATGTTGTTTTTCTTGGTTACAATCTCGTTCCCTGAAATGCTAATATGCAATCGGGGTTGTAGACGGGTGGAGTATGAGACAAATTGTGGGAAGCTTGTGGTTGTGGTGGAGGAAGCAAACTCTGATCGTTTTGAGAACAATATCTGGGAGATAAAGGCCTTGCTGAGGCTAGATTGGGAGGTTTCTATTCACTGGATCTCCAGAGATTGTAATTCTACTGCTAATTGGCTTGCTAGAGCGGGGACAAGATACTAGCATCCGTGCGTTAGAGTGTTAGAGGTCTCTTATGTTAAGCTAGAAACTCTCTTGTTGAGAGATTCCTTGCTTGTTCCTTAGCTTTTTCGCAATGTTTAGAAAACCGGACCGGTCAATAAATTGGTCAAGGCACTGCTTTAAGGTTCAAAGTTCCACCGAGGTTGAACCGATAGTAATTGAATAATATTATTATTAATATTTATTATAATATGTAATATATTTATACAATATATTAAGAAATTTAGACTAATTAAATTGTAAATTATTTTAGATTTTTCATTTTATATAATCTATACGATGACAATTAATTATAAATGGTTAAATTTATTTTTAAAATTTATAAACAAATATAAATGCAAAAATAAACCTTGGCTGGTTCAGCCCAGTTTTTAGTAGCGGATTAAAACCTGTTTTGGAACGGTTAATCGGTTCTAGGCTGGTTCAATCTGATTTCAAAAGAAGCCCGTTTTTCCACCTAAACGAATAGGTAACCCTACCGTTTTCGGCTAGACCGATCGAACTAGCCAGTACGGTTAAATTTTCTAATCATTGCTTTATCTTTTCTTGTTTTGCTTCCGAAAGTACAAAAATATATCTTCAAATGCTCATGGAACCCGTAAGAACAATTTGACCTTCTAAAAACCAATTAAAATCTCATATCAATCTCCTATTGGTGGTTAGAGTTAACCTTATTCACGTCAAACATTGTGACCTTGGACAATACAACCTCGATGATACCCAAAATTCAACTTTTTTGTATGTTTTGAAATTCCATTTTAGTCAATTTCCAGCTTTGCACCTAACAATTTTTTAAGGAAAGCTAAAACATGTGTAATTGACAATCACATCTAACTTAACTTAGGTAATTTTGTCCATAAAAGGTAATAAAGTAGGTGTGATTGTGAATATAAGATGATAATATAAAAAGTTAGACAATCCTAAACAAGAGATATTTATGTCGAAATTAACACTTCTCTTTTCACTGCCTTGATTGTTTCTAATTTTCTTCATCTTACAGGTCCAAACTCCATTGTATATAGTATTAGATAGATATGGTTATGATGGCCAAATCTGCAGGCTGCAGATACTCTGTAACAAAGAGAGTATATTTTCAACAAACATTTAATACAAGTAAGTTAAATCCAAGAGAAGCAGTGGTAAAAATGTTGGGACATATGTTGGGTCCTCATGTGAGGCACCTCTTGATTCAGTCTTATGGTTATGTTATACTCCAACTCCACATTACTATTTGTTAAATTATTCATTCTTTTGCATACATAATTCAGTATAATTGGTCATTATTTGTCACATTACTAAATCTAGATTTTTTGCTGACTTGTGGGTCTTGAAAGGGAATCTCAGTCATCATACCCTGTTCTTAATTCTATATCAAAATTGACATTCTGAGCTTCTGACCTGGTTTGGTGACCTTAAGAAGTCAGTTTCAGTTAGATGCAGGGTTACAGCTAGATGAAAAATTTGCGAACTTCCATTCAAATTTTGATTAGACACGTTATTCAATTAATTAAGGAGCAAAAGGTGTAACGTTACACATAGCATGTAGGTATAACATTACTCTGCTCGACCTCTGAAATCAAATTAAGTAAATATATTTCTCGAATAAATCTTTTCCATATACACAACCCTGAAAATAAATCATTTACTAAATACTTAGGAGGTTCAACCATGTACCCTTGTGTTACACACATTCAAATAAAGCTTTATTACCTCTTTGTCTCTTCTTCACCAACTCTAATGAATCCCCATTGACTTTTCTTCTGCATAGATCCTCTCTTCAAAGTTCCAACAGAATCTTAATCCTAAGCCATCTCCGTCATCCTTCTTATTCAACTTTGTTTTTCATCAAAATTATAAATATAACAATTGATCATCATCACAAATTTGCTCTGCTTCATAGGATAGCTAGGTTCACACATTACATGTACCACTTCTTTTTTCTTTTCTTTATTTTGAAGCTCACCCGAATCTTGTAGTTCAAATTGACAAGATATTATGTTATGTTAGTATATAAATTTTCATAATCAAAGAGAGGGATAGAGGAAGTAATGGGACTAAACATATAATAACTAGTTATATATTCATTTCTAGAAGATAGGCCTAATGCACCATACAACCTTGTAGATCAGAAATTGATATCTAAACCCCCTCAAAAAAAAAAAAAAGATATGATTAATTAAACATGGAAATGGAAGTAATAGTAGAAAGGATTAATTCATTGCTACTTGCTAGTATTGTCCTATGGAACAGAACCTACAACTACTGATTCCTACATTGATTCTACACAAAAAGGATAAGAAACACAGTCATCACTAGTGGGGTCATCAAGATTCTTCTTCTTCTTCTTCTTGTTCTTCTTATGATCATGACTAAGCAGGTTAATTGCCAGAACTGGAAGGATTTTGATGAGTTGCACTTGAGCTGAGGGTGAGGTCAAGCATGGTATTTGGAGCAGTATTATTGGTTTTCTGATTCCCCTTGGAGTTGGAGAGCTTCTGTTTCAGTTCAGACAAGAGTGCTTGATTCTCTTGATTCAGAAGCTGTGCTTTCTTCCTCAGCCTCTCATTTTCTTTCATTATGTAACAGTTCTGCAAGTACAGCTTTGAGTTCAACCTTTCCATGATGATCACTCACTCTTTACCAAATCTCTGCACTCACCCTGAAACCACAAAACAAAATATATAAATAAATGTGACAATGAAAATGAAGTAAGAAAACAAGGAACATATATAACAACCTTAGTAAATGACTGAAAACTAAAAGGGCAAAATAAAAAAAAAAAGTTTTAGTGTTGGAAATTATGAATTGCTTTGGTAGATATAATCATGACAAGTAAACGAACAAGGTAATAAGAACAGGGAAAAGCATGGTGGGTGGAGGGTAGAAGAGAAGAGAAGAGAAGAGAAAAATTGAGTTATCTGGACCACCCTGTCAAATAAATATAGCATATGGGTTTGTCTGAAGAACTAACTAACAAGAGGGGAATAAAAGTTGTCTAAACCTGCACTTGAAAGCAGAGAAAAAATAAAAAGAAAAAAGAAAGTTTCTTCCTTTCTTTCTTTCTTTCTTTTGGCTATCCCGAGAAGGAAGAAAAGGATAAAGTTCCTTCCTACGTAGTAAAAGAGACAAGCAGCTTCGTACCAAGATCTTCAGTGTGTGTGTTGTATAAAGTTATAAACATAGTTCTTGATATTCCTAACATATAAGAAGCATTAAAAACAAATTTTCATGCCACTAGTAGAGCCAAAAGTTTCCAAAAGTAAAATTGATAAATAAAATAAACAGAAAATCCCTGACTAGTAAAGAAAGGAAGGTTAGCTGCTAGAGAAAGACAAAGAAACCATTGCGGGTGCTGTCTTTTTAAATTATAATTCAAAAAATGGGAAATAAGTGATACTAAAAAAACCCACCATGAAAAAGATTAGACATCCAACTAAAAAAGTTGGTATAACATAAGAAGAAAAGTAGAGACAGATTAAAGGTGATATCTGGAACCAAATTCTAATTCTCCAATATCCAATATCCATCTGTGAATGTAAGGGGGAAAACAAAGGAATACAAGAGAGAAAGAGAAATAGAGAGGTGGGGTCCTCTCTTGAACTTTTCGAAAAAGATCACCTTAGGTGGAAATGAAGCAGCAAAGTAATCTGGATGAAGGAGTAGCAGAAGAGAATTAGAGAAGAGAAGTGAAGATGAAAGGGATGAAAGAAGGTGTTAATTTATAGAAGAAGAAGAAGAAAAAAGAGTGTGAGAAGGGAAGGGGTGAAGGGGGGACTTGCTGAGTCTGACTGACACAACAATCATGCATGTGTAAGCATGGAAGACGGCCGGTTAGTAGCCTAAAAGATTTTATGTTTCCGTTTCCATGATGATGATCATGGTTATGGCGTCATGTGAATCATGATTCTTATTGCTTCCTTCACCTTTTCTTTCTTTTTTCCATTTTCTCATGTAGTAATTGTTAGTTAGATACTCTGTTTTAGACTTCACTTGTCCAGGGATGATAGCTAAAAGTATGTACATAAAGTTAACTACTAATTGATTTCCATAATGTTGGTTGGTTTAGTGCTAACACTTTCAATATCTGACGTCACTACGATTTCCTGAATAGATCAGAACACCTACCTCATAAAGAAAATAAATGTTAATTAGTTAAACATTACTTTTTTGATGGGATTGTGAATAATTGTGATTCTACTCTTGTTTTTTCTTGTGTGAACAATGGCGCAAATGACAAAAAGTTCCGTTGTGCGCGAGGTTTAGGAAATAGTCGGACCCACTTTGTGAATTTAATGTAGTGAATCTAATCTTACACTTTCCTAAGAAACTAATTACACGACTCAAACGTGTGACTATAAAATCACATGACAACAGCTTTACCGTTAATTTGCGACCTTACTTTTGCATGAGGGCAGAATGGGGATTAACTAAAATGGGCATAATGAAGATGAGAGGAAGGAACAATAATGGGGGCTTTGAGTTAGGGTTTGTCTCAAATGATGATGGGCTAGGCCGTCCCAAGATTTGCAATGATGGTTTGGATTGGGTCCAAAACCACCTTCCTCACCCCCTCTTCCCTCTATCATCAATTACTCTTTTGTTTTATTTATGATACTGCTTCGGTGGTTCTTCTATTTTTAGGCCTCCATAATTTTCACTTTCAGTTTTTGTAATTTTCATGTGTTGGGAAGTGTTGGCTGTAATCATTCTCATTGCCGTAATGTTGTTATTCCTCCTCCTTTTGTTGAAAATGGTGATTTTCGTGCATTGAGACCTGAGAGAAGAGAGTGTTTGTTTGTGAACTTGTCTCCACTACACGGCACTGCTTTTTTTATTAGATGTGTTGATAATTGATTCCTGTAATAGATAAATAAATAAATCGTTTTGGTCATCTTTGTTTTTGCCATCTTCTAAGGAGAATGCTTTTTATTTTTAACAAACCAAAATGTGAAATCATTAAAAGGTTTCCACAAAAAGGGGAAAAAAGAAAAGAAAAAGATGGGGAGGATGTTATGCATTGTGATTATGGTGAAGCAAGCCTTGTTTTTGCAATTAGCACAACCTCCTTCAAGGAATCTTACTTTTACTCTTAATGGGGTTTCCATGCATCCAAAATTGGGTTTGGATTAATTGTTGGGGGGAGAATAGGGGCCCTGAATTCCCTGATGGATTATGAGTGGCATAACGTGAAACATGGTGGTTGACAGAGGGTAATTTGGATGTCTCTAATTTGCTTCTATCACTGAAATTATCAACTACTTCATCAGTGTCCCCCAGGGCTCCTCCATTTCAATCCCCTGTTTAGGATTTTGCTTCCATCAATCTATTTTGTCTAATTATCAGGATTCAATCGATTGCCTAGCTATTCGCGAAATTACCATTTGGTCCTTATTGGTTATACACATATTCATTCATCTATCCAATTAGGTATAAAATCAATTGGGTATTCTCTAAAGATAAGGCTTGATTTAGTGAGAGTCTAATAAAAAAAAAGTAAGGATACGTAGACCCGCGGCGGCGTGACGCTGGATATCCAATCGATATATGTGTTTAGCAAAAGTTTTTAACTACCGCTATGTTTGAAAATTTTATTTTCTATATTTGTTCTTACATTGATTTATAAAACAATGGTTGAATAGTATCTTGATGTTTCCTAAAATCTTGTGAGCAATGGATATTGGAAATCACATGGTAGGTAGGTATACTTGAATTATGTAACACATGGTTAAATGGGACTTTGATGGGTAGGAACCATTCAAACTATGTCATGAAAGAGAATGGTTTGATAACATTGTAGCTCTTCGTGTAAGAATATATGTGAACCATTATAACCTACATGAAAGGGCAGGTCCCCTCTCCATTTTCTCCATAAAATTTTTACTTGAGTTAGATGATACATGATGATGAAACTATTATCTTAAATTCCATCAAAGTTGAGAATTAAGGAGGAAAAGATCCTATCCTACAAACTAAGACATCCAAGTAGATCAAATGCCTCCAACATCAAGTCAAGTTGAAATGGATACTAGACGTATGTCATAATCTGTTCTCTTAAAATATCGGTGTCCTAATTCATGCAACTATAATCCAATATGAATGATTCATATTTTTTTTTTATATATTGTGTGTTATGAATCATGTTTAAATTTCTTAACACATAATCGTGAAAAGTGAAAAATAAGTTTAGTCGGGATTTTTATCTTCCCCAAATAAACACACATTTTGTGATGATTCGCAAATGGCCATAAATCTTTTTTTTCTTAATATAATGCAAATTCCACATGTGTCGGGCGAAGAAGATTGCAACTTACCATATATCTAACAAACACTACCAAACAAAAAACTGTTGGGAATTTATACACTTTTTTGATATTATTTTTATTATTAAATGAATTTCATCTGAACCTTATTAATAAGTTAACTTTTTTTCTATTTAGTAAAAATTTAATGATATGAACTTAATAACTAAAAATTAATAAAATGTGTTATTAAGATATCTCGTAAAACTAATGCTATGTTTGGTAGTAAAGAAAAGTGAGGGTAACGAACGTAAGAGTAGAGAAATAGAAAATAAATAAAGAGGAAGGAAAGTGACACAAATTTTTAGCTTGCTAAGTATGGAAGAATGTTGGAGTAAAAGTAGGAGGAGTGAAAATATATGTTTGTGAAATAACATAAATATTCTCAAGTAAAAATGAGACATGGTAATTAACGCTTTTAATAAAAATATATTTTGTAAGAATACTGTTAAAAAATGACTACTAAAAATATTCTTATTAGATTTGAGTTTAAAATATTTTAAATAAATCAGCACTTACACCTATTCATTTCGCTTTCCTATCTAAAATTAAAAGGAAAAATGTGCATTGAGATTTGTATAAATATCTTGGGTTAATGGTCTATCAAGTTCCTGTAGTCGTACCAAAATTTGTCTTTGGTCCCTCGCCGGAAAAAAGTTTGATATAAGTCCCTGTAGTTGCATAAAGTTTACTATAAGTCCCTGCTGGAGACCGGAGCTCCGGAGAGAGTGCATATGTGGCATGCTGATTGTATTAATGAAGATTATGTGAAGTTTTGCTTTTTTTTTTTTTAACGGGAAATCAGGTCAGAAAATTCTTTTAATTTTTAAAACCCCTATTTTTACTAACTCTCACTTTAACCCTCAATTTCTCATCTTTTATAAACATGGCCATTCATCTCCATCCACCACCAATGTTCATCTCCAAACCACCAAACCCATATTTCAACCTCCAGCCCATCAATCTCTCACTCAGCTGCCACACTCTCCATCATCCTCTTCACCTTCTTCCCCAAGACAAAACCCTAGACCCCCTTTCTCGTCTGAGCACAGCGGCCACCTACCACTCCTCTTCTCTTCCTCGCCTCTTCTTCAAACCATCTCCACTAGAAACCCCTTTCTCCTCATCTCCTCTCAGCCCCCTCTAGATCGCCGCCGCCGCTCCTCACTCGCCCTTCACCCTCGTCCTCTTCACCTTTTCTCCGACCACCACTCATCCTCCGTTTATGAGACCACTGAATCTTCATCCTCTCTACCCAACACCAGATATGCCTTCCTCCTCCTCAAAACCCACTAGCCAGAGCTAGGGGGCTATTGTTCCAGTGGTTGCCACATGACTTCCATCATGACTCGACACGACTCAAATATCTTGGCGCAACACAAACTTGTCAGACAGGAGCAGAGTTCGAGATAAAAATCTAGGCCACCAACGCATGCGGAAGCAACGTCATAGGCCGATCCATACACCTATTAGCTTGACAGCCACCTCTCAGTGACAACCAAAGCTAGGGGGATACTGTTCCGGAGGCCGCCACGCAACCTCAACCATGTCTCGATACAAACTGAATGTCTCATTGAAACACAAGCCCATCAAACTATGACAGAGGCCAAGACAAGAATCTAGGCCATCGACACATAATGAAGGGCGGTCATAGGATGAGACACTTGCCTAGGCCGACGACACATACTCAAAATGAAATCATTGGCCGATAACATGCCAGGTTTAAGGCCCATGTCTTTTTAATAAATTAAAATAATATTTATTATATTGTTTTTCTTTATTTATTGATGACGTATTGTGTTTTGGATGTTTGATTGCTTTTATGAGCAGTAGATGTCGTTTTAGTGACTGTTAACTCTCAAATTTTATTTGAGCCGGAGTTGTGTTTGATAATTGTCGTAGCGAAGTTATGATGAAAATTCTAAGAATTCTGACTATAATATTGTTACGGTAATTTTTATAGAGAATTTTTTATAAATAGATTCTTATGCGACGTCGCAATATTCTGTGACGTAGCACGCTTGAGTGGACTCTGCCCGGGGTGATGTGTGGGGCGTGATATTCTCTTATATAAGGCAGAATATTTGATGTTGATTTTATGTGAAGGAAAGATATATTATTTTGAATAAGATATTATTTCTTTTGTTTCCTGTTTAACGAAAATATTTTATTTTATTTTAAAAGAAAATAATTTTAATTGATAAGTGGAGATTTGATGCGGGAGAATATATTTGGTCCCATGATTATGATATATGGGGCGTATATATGGTGGGGGAAATTAGAAAGATTTTATGTTTAATGTTTGTTATCATATTTTGTATATTTTATGTGTAAACTGAATATTTGAGATGTTTGATTTATTTAAGAATAGAGGAAATGCTTTTTTTGAGGAAAATCACTTCAAAAGCTGAAGTGGGGCGTGCCAAGCATGCTAAGATGTTTGGAGATAAGTTTTTGAATTTTAAGTATATCTGATTTGATATTTAACAGTTTCTGCATAGTTTAATATCTTTTTATTTACATCAGTTTTGTTTGACTTAAAATAGTAAATGGCTGATATAAATAATGATATTAGGCTATATATTTTGAAAATTGAGTATGCTAAATGATAGAGTAAGATTTGAAATTAATTAAGTTGTTTAGATTAGAAAAGATTGTGTTTTAGTTTGTTAGTTTTGTTTAAATTTGAAAATTCTGTTGTATTTAAAATGTGTGTATATATATGTGTGTGTTATTTTGTGCTTTGTTTTATATAGCAAAGAAAAATTCTCCACATATATGGAGAATTATATTTGCTAATTTCTTTGTTGATTATAAGTGATATCATGATGATTTTAATTATATAATTTAGTGTTTTATTTGAATGTAAAATCAGTTCTTTTCTTAAACAAAAACAAGATAATTGATAAGAGGTTTAGCTAGTGGTTATATCAAGTAGGAAAACAATTTTCTCTCTCCTGTTTTGTTGTTGTTGGTCAACCAAGGTGGGGCTGAATAGGGTTAGGATTTTATTTTCTTATAAATAGCAACCTTAGGCATTAAAAAAATCACCCTGGAGCTCTTTTTCTCTCCTCTTGGGTTTTAAGTTGAAGAAAATTTCAAGCCATACAGAGGCACACTGGCCGCGGGTTTGGTGTTGTTTTTGGGGGTCAGAATTTTTTTTCTGAACCTGTTTTTCCTTAGTGTTGGTCGTGTATTTACAAGACTTAGGAGGGATGGTTTTGAATTCTTAAAACTATGTTCTTATACATAATGATTAGTGACTCTCTAGTACTTTGTTGTTTGAAGGATCGTTCCTGGCTGTGCAAGATGCTAGTCGTAATCAAGGCAAATGTGAGGGTAACTTCGGTCCTAGAGGTCGTGTGATTGATAATGATATTTTTATGGTTAATTTGCTGCTGATATCTATGTGAATTCATGGTTGTTTGATGGTTTTTTAGTCTCTTAATTGATGTTGTTATGCTGCTGAATTTTCTATGAGTGTATGAATGTGATATGAGACTTGGAATTGTGTTTTAAAGGCGATTTATGCAATTTTTAGCTTGCTGATTTTTGTACTGAGTTTTAGAAGATTATAGTTCAGTTTTCATTATTATGAGATGGTGATGCTTATCTGATGTTTTTTAAATCACTTATGACTAACTGTTTGGTCTTGTGAGAGTTACCGAGTTGCATAGCATTGCATGAATGGCTAGCGGGGGCTTGAGTGATTCACGTCAGTTAACCTGGGAAACCATCCGTATGTTAGGGACCAGGAAGGTTCGACAATGTGCGTTTCACTAGGGCGCAGAGGCGCGCCTAAAGAAGAGGCAACTGATAACAACAATGCGTTAGTATGAGGCTAACCCCGATAGAGGAGTCGATTCGTGCGCGGAATGCATACGGCAATGCGTCAGAGTAGACTGGCCCGGATCATGGATTCGTTGTTGTCCCGTCCCTCCTGAGGGTTGTGGCATTGATATTCCAGAATTAACCTTAACCTTGAAGAGTCTTGGTTGTTTCAATTGTGCTATATTCTTATACTTTGTTGTTGCTATATTTGTGACATATTATGAGGATAACTTCTTATTTGATTATCATCATGTTGCTATTATGTGATTATTGATTGCTTGGAAGTTAACCATCTATTTATGTTGTTTGTTGTTTTGGTGCTTAAAGTAATTAGCTAGTGATGATGAGGAGGCAAGGGCGACCAGAGCTTTGTACCTGGTACGCACTACTTGAGAAGCACCGTCCACCCGCATGGACAGTTGATCATGACATTTGGAGTTTGAGGTACACTGGCCACTACTACGAGATGGTCTACGATGGAGAGAATCGGAGGCACGTACACTACTTGTACAAGGAGCTGCTCTTTGATCTACCGCCACCGGGAATTGTCGACCTAGAGGGTCATGTTGCTGTCACTAGGGAACCAGCTCAGTCACCCATAGTGTGGACTTCACCAAAGCGTTCACCTAAGTATGAGGTTACACTAGAGGAGGAGGAGGAGCAAGAACCTATTGAGGAAGACCCGGAAGAGGAGACTACAGAGTAGTGCATTATCTGGATTATTGGAGCGAGGCTTGCTACCTTTTGGGAAGATGTCCGAGGACTTATCCAGATGGATCTTTTTGGAAGGATGCGATTTTGGTTTCTTTCTATCATGTTTGGTTCTTTGACAGTTTTATCTTAAGCGTTTTTGTTTTTTGTTTTGCTGAAGCCTTGTGCGTAACGGTTTGGCACAATGGCAGAGTTTATTTTGACGTATTGAACTATCTTGAATTATTATTTTAGTATGGTTATGGGTATTATTTATTGAGGTTTAAAACTATGATAGCTTTGTTTCTTGGCAAAAAAAAATAGGCCCAATTTTGGGCAAGAGTTTTCAGTTTCTATGTGTAATTCTTCGAGTAAAATTGGGGTGTTACACTAGGGATGCCAACTCACAACTGAGATAAACAGTGTACCAGGTAACGAGGTACCACGGAGGCCTACCCTGAGAAAGGGACCGAGTATGAATCGTTCTACAAGATCCAGAGCCTGGTAACTTATCATAGTCCTATATAATTGAGGCGGAGCAAACATTCTCCCCATTTTGTAAAAATCACCAACCTAGATAGGAAAGACGGGCCTACAGCGCAACGCCAAAGAGAGGATCCATCTGTCATCAGGAGCAATCTCCACCCTTCATTTTCCACAACTTGGGTAACAAGCATGTGATCAAAAGGAGGTGCATGAGGCACGTTGTCCTTAACACAGAGTGACAACGACACGTTCTCAATGAATCCATCCAAATCAAGCACATAAGCATACACCATTCACTCAGCATATGCAAAGCCAGCCAACGCCGGGTTCTAGGCACTCCTGTTCGCACGATTGCTTGGGCATCGCAAATATCGAACGGTCCGAAATCGCAAGAAGAGCAGGAGGAGACAACGAACCAACCTTAAACCCCCTAACCTCGTCATATAAATAGGAGTCAGCCAAACCTAGAAGGCACGTTCTTAGTTCTGGTGTAGTTTTGAAATCTCTCCACTTCGCTTAATTGACTTGGGCGTTGTAGTGTCCTCGCAGGCATTACAAGCTCAGCCGTCTTCCACCAACGTCCAGAGTAGCAGCACCCTAGCCTGTCATCCTAAGCCTTTACAGACCCTAACATAGCTCTCTTCTGAGAGTTTGGTTGGACTTAGTCCAATCAGATATGTATAAAAAAAATTTATGCAGAAAATGACATAAATCGATGTTGTCTATCCTAAACCATTGTTTGGGTGGTGTACAGAAAGACCACCCCCACTAGTCGTTCGATAAAATAATATTTAAATGAGGTAAAATATTCTACATTCTAAAATAATCCATGTGCTATAAGCCAATAATTCTAAGTCTTCTGCTTTTAAAATTAAATAAATTTGATCGTGATATTAACTTATCATCCAATAACTAACAGAAAGTTGTATATGTATCACAATTTTTTATGTGAAAAATGACATAAATCATCTTAATATGTTATTCACATGAAAAATTGTGATCCTTATAAAAAAAATTCACAAAAGGGTTAATGGTCTATCAGGTCCCTGTAGTTGTACCAAAATTTGTTTTTGGTCCCTCGTCGGAAAAAAAGTTTGCTATAGGTCCCTGTAGTTGCACAAAGTTTGCTATAAGTCCTTGCCGGAGACCGGAGCTCCGGCGAGTGCATATGTGGTATGCTAATTGTATTAATGAAGATTATGTGGAATTCATGCTTTTTTAATGGGAAATCAGGTCAGAAAATTCTCTTAATTTTTAAAACCCCTATTTTTACTAACTCTCACTTTAACCCTCAATTTCTCATCCTTTTTAAACATGACCATTCATTTCCATCCACCATCAATGTTCATCTCCAAACGACCAAACTCATATTTCAACCTCCAACCCATCAATCTCTCACTCAGTTGCCACACTCCCCATCATCCTCTTCACCTTCTTCCCCAAGACAAAACCCTAGACCCCCTTTCTCCTCTGAGCACACCCGCCACCTACCACTCCTCTTCTCTTCCTCTCCTCTTCTTCAAACCCTCTCCACCAGAAACCCCTTTCTCCTCATCTCCTCTCAGCCCCCCTCTAGATCGTCGCCGCCGCTCCTCACTCGCCTTTCACCCTCGTCCTCTTCACCTTTTCTCCGACCACCACTCATCCTCCGTTTATGAGACCGCTGAATCTTCATCCTCTTTACCCAACACCAGATATCCCTTCCTCCTCCTCAAAACCCACCACCACCCGAAACTCCCCTCGTCACGTCCACCTTCTCTTCAAAACCCACCACCAGAAATCCCTTCCTCACATTCGAAACGCCGCCCCACCAGAAACCCTTCTTTCCCCAATTTGAAATCCATCACCAAACCGTGACCACCGATGGCCTTAGGTTGCCACCATTATCAAGATCATGACACCTGATTCCTTGCTCGATCCGTCGCTTTTTCTCATTGGAACGACCATCCACCGCACGACTGAGGCTGTGACAGCGAGAGCGGCAGCGCAATTGGGAAAAGGCTGGGTCATGGGTCGATTGTAGCTGTAATTTGAAGAGGAATAGTCAAGATTTATTTGTTCAACCAACATCCACCATCGAGGGAGAGAGATCGGGATCGAAATCGAGATCCAATCAAGATCTTTTTTTTTTCTAGAATGTGTTTGTTCTTTTTCCTGGAATCTGTGTTGGTGATGGTGAGAAATTGATGGGTTGGAAAAAATAGGGAAATAAGAGAATTATTACGGGATTGAGAGTGGTGTGTTCTTTTGAAGAACTCTTCACTGAAAGCTTATTGTTGTTTAGAGAGTCTGAGTTTCTTCCGAGTTGACCCATTTTCTTCATCGTCGCTACCTCTGTCTGCAATATCCTCAAACTCACGCTCTCTTTTGTTGTTCCTTTATCTTCATTGGAGGTTGAAATCTGGGTTTAGTGATTTGGTCATGTTTTAAAAAGACGAGAAATTGAGGGGTTAAAGTGAGAGTTAGTAAAAATAAGGGTTTTAAAAATTAAAAGAATTTTCTGTCCTGTTTTCCCATTAAAATAAAACAAAAATTCCACATAATCTTCATTAATACAGTCAACATGTCACATATGCACTCGCCGGAACTCCGGCCCCTGGCAAGGACTTATAGCAAACTTGATGCAACTACAGGGACCTATAGCAAACTTTTTTCCAGCGAGGGACCAAAGACAGATTTTTGTACAACTATAGGGACCTGGTTGACCATTAACCCTTTCACTAATTATTAAATGACAAATGAATGTTTGAATATATTTTTTCAATTTTAAAAATAGATGGACTTAATTTGAGTAATTGAAACCACCTACCAAAATTACTCAAGTTTAAACGTAGCTCGATCGTGCTCGACATTGCTTTGTTAGATCAATTGGGTGATATTTAGAAGTTATGCCAAACCAAATGTTGTTGAGTCTACAATTCCCTCTTTTTAACAAGATCATAGGAGCGGCTATGGCCAGCTTGAGTACTCAACCAAAGTTGTAGCCTCATGAGTTCCTATATATCTCAACCCTAACATGTGGTATTGTTGTTCTTGGTCAACAAAGCCATATGCCATTAAAATTCAGATCATAATAGCACAGTCAAACAAGTATAGGGAGGCAAAAGCGTGTATATCCCCAAACAGAGCCATAAGCACAAAACAATAGGCAGAGTAAATTGCCGTAAATGCGTGAATGAATCTAATAAAAGGGTCTCGTCAGAACCAAACAATGATGGCAAAGCCCCAACAATAATGCTTTTCTTCTCTTCCCCTACTAGGAGTAATAGTAATAGTAATCCATTCAAACCCCTTCTTAAATAACCATTTTGCTTTTCCCCTGCAATCTTGACTCACCCCCATTTAATAATTTTTTTTAAAAAATAAATTGCATGGGCAGAGAAATAACTAGCACTCATGAATACCCATCATCATACACCTTGTCTATAATTACAATTATGCAGAGTGGTAATGAGCCATCTTTATTTTTACCAAAAGGAAAAGAAGAAAAAATTAAAAGGGAAAAAAAGAGTGTAGGAGATGATTGCATGAGGCAGTGAGAAGAAGGAAAGTAAGTGATTTGTGTGGAGCAAGAAGGACCAACACACGTGAAGGGGCTTTGAAATTTCATGGCATAGCTATCATATCTGCTCATCATGGGTGAGCGTGTGATACTATTGGCAAGAGAAAGATCTGAACTGAAGGTGACCCACAATTACAAAGCCAAGGTAATGAGTTGTTGTGGAAGAAACTAGTGGAAAGAAAGGAACAACATTTCAACCAAACCAAATGGCATGAATGAATGAATGACTTCATCAATCAATGTTGCATTGCATTGCAAACCTTGTTGACATGTTCAACTCTATCCTTACTTACTACTTCTTTTTCTCTGAGGTCATTAATAATGATTTCACATAATACCAATCCCTGCACTGCTAATGATGAATTTTTACATTATTACGGTCCGTAAGTGCATTCAACCCTACACGTGACCTTATAGGGCTTTCATACATTTTTTTAGGGTTAGTGGGGGACCACCACTAGCAAATTACACTTCTTCAACCCATTCTGCTCACACTTATTTCGCTCTTCTATATTTATTCCAGACCCTGTGTAACTTAACCCGGGTTTTTTTCCCAGTTAAAGTATTGATGCAATAGGTACTTGTAAACACTGTTTTAAAACTCGGCCCGGTGAGGGTGATCGACTCGGTCGAGGTACTAGGTCAATTGGTCATTGGTTGGACCGAGGGGTCACTGGTTGGACCGAGGGGTTACTGGTCGGACCGGTTGACTCGGTGTATATTAGAAAATATAAAAAAATTCAATGCTATATGGCTTCTATATATATATATATATATATATATATATATATATATATATATACTAAAATAAGGTTTAATCTCACCTACTCCGCCATGTCCTACCCATTAATACCTTACCCTAAAATGTTATTTTTGTCAATTTAATATTTCAGATTTTTATAAAATTTTGCATTTTAGATTTTTATTTTTGATATTTCAGGTTTAATTCCATCTACTCCACCATATATATTTAGGTTGATTTGTTTTTTTTACATTATCTTTGATATCTAAAAATAAAAGAATGCTTATAAAAACAACTTTCATTGTACCTCTACCGTCTCTAGCCACCAAAATCAAAACAAACAAATATTGCCCCACAGTAGCTGGATATAGACTAATGAATTTTTTTCAAAGTTTTGGATATAGATATTTTAAATTGAATTGGTAGTTTTGACTTTTATTTTAGTCCTTTCTTAAATATGTATTGATTAAATATTTATAATTTGTAACCAATGTAAATTTAAAGTATTAAATATTTCATCCATGTATCGTAATATAAATAATATTAATATTTTTTAAATTCATATTAAAAATAATATTATTCATTTTTTAATTTTTTAATCAGCTTAAAAATATAAATAATAAAAGACATGATTAATCGCTAATAATATTGTGGTGTAGTGGTAATAGTGTTGCTTTTCTACTTCAAGGTCCTTGGGCTTACGCTCATTATCAACATACTTATTAAAAAAAAAATCGGTTTCAGAAAAAAAAATCAGAAACAAAAAAAAAGCAGTTCAGAAAAAAAACAAAAAGAGGTGACTCGCTGGTTCAACCAAAACCAGCCAAGTCACCGGTTTTACCCTTGAACCGGCCGGGCCGTACCGGTTCAGTCCGGTTCGCTTGCAGACCGATCTGATGAGCAACTCAGACTGGCCATGACACCGGTTCCCGGTCGGACCGGCTGGTTCGATCTGATTTTTAAAACACTGGTTGTAAGACTAATTCCTTACCAATCAGCGAATTAAGTGATATGAGACTAATCAATAAGTTTTGTTTCCATTGTCAAGAGTTGAGAATCTAATGAATTTAGATCCTTTCATCTGACATGACAAAGTCAAATAAGAATTGTGTATATATCACTCTTCCTAAATATTTCAAGAGTCCCACATATTAAATGTAACTTAAGAGAGTGATAAACACAAAATCTTCAAATGAGATAATCACATGACATGATCCAAATCAGGAATCGACCTCCAATCACTTACTTAAGGAACGACGTATTGAACCATTATGTCAACTCGCTTGGTTAACCTGAGTTATTTAATCTCGTTATAAGTGGATCAACAATGTTTAAATTAAACCGGTTATAAATTTCATAAATTTTTAATTGATTTTTTATAAATAGTTATATTAGTTCAATATGATGGAGTTAAATAACCTTATGGAAACCAATAAGGTGCACCATAATCAGTAGATAGTTGAGATTCTTAAGCATTTAGTCGGGGGTTCGAACCATGAGTAATGTGTATGGAAAAATATTTCTTGCGAGAGATTCACTCAATGTGATTTTAGAGCGTCGAGAAAATTAGTCTCATAGCTGAAGAAATACTTTGTGAAACAAAAATAACCTTATAGATAAGTTTGACAACCCCTTTATTCTCCCGGAAAAAACATGAAAGTGAAATTTATTATATAAAAATTTAACAATTAGTATAGTATTTAAGTTTTATGTTTATATTTTCTCCTTTCAAAAAAAAAAAGTTTTATAACATATTTTCTCGGTACAATTTAATGTTTATATGTAAAATTAGAATCTCTGTTATTAATTTTTTATAATAATTATAATTATTTATTATTATTTTTAATGAGTTACTTATTTTCAAGATTTAGATCCCTTTCTAACAGTCTTAGCCAAATTTATATCATGGATCTTTATTTATAGAAGAAAGTTTAGGATAAGAAAATAACGCCCCACTCAAAAGGAAGGAGTGGAGGGTTGAATATGTAACTTGTGAAATGTAAAATCTTTTCTTACTTTATTTCATCAACCCCTTAATTTATGTTTTTTTTTAAAGAACACTTGGAATTAATCAAGAAGGAATAAAAACTAATACATCATTCTTCATAAAAGATAAAGTCTTTACCGGTACCTCCTTTATCCAAACAAAATTAGCATAAAAAGACGCATGTCTAGCCAAGAAATCAGCAACTGTATTACCAGTTCTACCGGCAAAAGAAAGATGAACAAAATAAAAATAAATAAATAATAGAGCGACAGTTCTGGACAACTGAATCTAAACATAATCGCCCCTTCGAGCGGTCTGTCCATCGAAGGTACAGTTGCAAGCAATCCGTTTCAAAGCAAACCTTGGGGAATTCAAACTCGGAAGCTAGCCCCATTGCTCCACCGAAGAGCAAGTGCATCCGCAACCACCAAGGACAAGACTGTAGAGGGGTATGGCATTGTCGCTGCTAGCACTTCTCCACCATCTCATAGTCAGCATTCAGCAACCTCTCCATCTCGCGAACAGACACATCGACGTTAACTTTTACTGTGCGAGCCTCAAGCCTCCTCCAAGTGGAACATCGAAGAGAACTCCCTGCCGTCGAAGGGAGCTGAATTTCTGGCCTCCCAAACAGCAAAAATGGTTGTTTGCAGTAATGAAACATTGTCCAAATCTGCTACTGCTAAAAAATGTTGCATAAAATCATGAAATGTGCCAAAACCATCAAATGTCAGATAAACTAGAACCCAGGAGAAAAAGATGATGAATACTCTCCGCTCCAGTGCAACAAAGAGGACCACATGGATCTACATCGACTCCTCTACGATGCCACCCTCCACGCCACCTCCTCATAGCGGGGAAGTGCAGAAGATTTCCAGGATTCTTTTCACAGCTCCGGAGGAAAAGAGACAGCCGAGGACGTTGAAGGACACGAGCCAGCAAGATGATTCTTAATAAATTGGTAACCAGATTTTGAGGAGTACTGATAGGCCCAAAGAAGCATAAATAAATCCAAGCTCATTGTCACCCCCAATAAAGGAATTGGAATAGCCAAAATAAGCTTTGTCTTAGAGGGACAAAATACAGTCTCAATAAGTGATTTGTTCCAACCATTGCCATTCTGAAAAAGAAGGTCTGAAACCTTTGAGACACCCGACTCAGCTACCAAATCATCTTTGTAGATAATAGGTGAGCCTCTCGGAAGCCAATTGTCATTCCGCAAATTCCCCTGGTCCCGTTACTAATCCGCTAAGATCCTCCACGCTAAAAGAAATCCGGCTAGTGAGTAGGATACTCGACCAAGCGTAAATTGGACGATATCCCTTCTTAGCATTCAAAATTCCATTCTTAGGAAAGCACATAGCCTTAAAGATACGGGAATTCTCCACCAATTCTTTCCCACCAAGGCAACATTAAAAGACTTGAAGCCAAGGCCGCTGTCATGCTTGTGCCTACATAGGTTACTCCACTTTCTCCAATGAAGACTACGGTGGGAAGCATCCCACCCCAAAAGAATCTTGCAATCATGTTGAAGAAGACAGACTTGGTCGCTTACGCAAATTCTGATCTCCTACAGAGTGACACGCCCCACTACTCTCCATAGCAGGTACAGCAGCAGTTCGAGCACTATTTTTCCATGGGACTTTATCTCAAGCATGGTTCTTGACCCTTTGGATTGCAAAAGAAAAAGTCAAGTGAACCTTTCCCCAAGAGACCCAAGGCTTCTTCCTCTCAAAAGGTTGTCCCCTTTGAAAGGCTTGCTGCTAGTATCGACAGCATCCCTATGATCAACCTTTGAGTTTTGTGCTACCTTAGAGAAACTCCGTCCTGTCTGTCCCCCGTTTCCTTGCCTTTATCAATCTCATCCAGCCCATCAGTGCTAGTTTTTTCTCATGCCACTCCTCGGTAGCACTCCCATCAGTTGGATGATCCAAATCCTTCCCGACGCTTTCCTCCTTAGAGTTCTTACGCCGGACACCCTGGTTGACTAGCCTGTAAAACCTCAGATTCTGAAAAAGTTTGTCATCCGCCCGTAGCCAGGTTCCAAAAGGAAGGGAAGAATCCCATCTAGGGGCATCAAAAAATTTCAACACTTTGTGAAGCGACCCACAGTGGTAGAAGTAGTTGAAAAGTTTCTCATGCTAAAAGGAAATATTGAAAGAGTTCCCTCCTTCCTCTACCATCATTTTGCCCTTCCTCGGAATATTTTCCCATGCTCTAATACAGAGATAGTCATCGTACCTACTTGCCTCTGACTTACCCTACCCTATGAAGCCAACAAAAAAATTGCCAAGTGACTCCGCAAAAACCTGTGTACAGAACGGAGGTGGTAAATCATGCACCTGAATCCAAAATGGGACCTTTGTCAATAGAACTTTGGAATAATTGGAGGTCGTGTCATACGCGTTAAGAGCGAGCATATGAAGATCAGAAAAACAGGGCCTCGACTGAAGGGCAAAATACCTAGCCTTCGTGGAGGAGAACCTGAACGTAAACAGGTCCGAGCTAGCATACCTGATTTCCTCACAGTTATGTGACTCCCACAAATCACACATAACCTTGAAAGCATGGGTACTGGCCAGATTTTGGGATAAGACTTTCCCTATAAGCCAAACATCAGCCTCCTAATTAGGGTCAACTGCCAAGACACCCACTTTGAGAAGAACAGTCTCACCACCCTCAAGAATAATTTGTGGATCACTAGAAACTGAGGACATTGTACTTGCAATATCACCAAAAGATTGATTGCACTAGATAAAAATAGCAACTCAACAGCACCACTACAGTCAACTTATGTAAACAATACAGACACACCCACGATTGAAACACTGAAACACATGAAGAAGAGATACCGGTGCTGAGAACGAGTTGATGTCTCACGGACAACTTGCTGAAGGCGCCGTACAACCATTCATAGGAGAGAAACCCTAGGAAACTTTTTTTTCATCCCCCCTTAGTTTATGTTGCAGTTAAGAGAAAGTGCTTTCATTATTCTCTAATGCTCTCAAGGGAAATCACAGGGACACAAGAAGGGGGTTGAGTTGTGTCTATGATAACTTTTCACGATTGACAAATTATACGATCTACCTAACGATATTAAAGTGCATATCGTCTTTATGATAGAGTTACAACGGATAGACGATTAAAGCATATGGGCGTAAATGAAGTGAAGAGAGGGACACACATATTTTTATACTGGTTCACCCTTAACGAATAGGCTACGTCCAGTCCTTGGCTACCACCAAGATTTCCACTAATCACTTTGAGTGTTATGAAAGACTCATCCTACAAGCATTATATGGGACTTCTCCCTACAAGTATTCTAAGGACTTCTCCTAGCAAGTATTCAACAGGACTTCTCCCAAACAAGTATTCTAAGGACTTCTCCTATCTCCAAGTATTCTTTTCCGAGCCTCTTCAGGCTTTAATCAAGTATTGGCAGGACTCCTCCGTATCAACGAGTATTCTCAGGACTCCTCCTATCTTAGTATTCTTTCCAAATCTTCTTCAGGATTTCTCCAAATATTCTAAGGATTCTCCCGATCCCCAAGTATTATAAGGACTCTCCTATGAGTATTCTTGTGCAAGCCTCTCTAGGCTTAAGAAATTTGTGTTAGGAGGTTTTTGAAGCTTGCCTCATGCTGTCTATGAAGGTTCTTATGATATCGTTGGATTGCATCCATCATACATCATCAACAGGTTATACAAAGTATATGCACTGACGCTCTTTATCCTATTCTCTTTCAGACTTGATCAATGCTAATTTTGTATACATAATGGATTAGTTGATCAAAGTCTTCTCACTGCTTTTCTCTCTTTGGCTCAGAACATGTATACTTTCATTTGAGCCTTTCTATTTTACTCTCTTGCTTTTTCTGGAGGTATAACATTTTTCCAATCTAAAGCATAAACCTCATGAGGAAGTGTTTGAGTATGAACTAAGGTTGTTTGGGGATGTTCATACTCATAGGCAATCAACATGATAAACATGAGATGCATGTTGCCTTATACTTGAGTGATTGTGGGTGATTGTGGATGCACACAATACACTCATTCCTCGTTGCTTCACCCCAACTGCTTGAACTACATTGTGTCGTCTATTAAGCTTTGTCCACACTTGCACTTGGTGCACGTTGCACTTGCACATGCATGCATACTCCTTTCTACTTTGAAAGATGTATTTATAAGAAGATGTGAAAATATGACCGTTGTTGATCCTCGAAGCTTCAGCGGCTATTTTCCTTTTAGTGTACTGTAGTTCCAATAGCTCTTTTTTTGATACTCAAGTTGCCAGACATTTGAACTTGAGTATTCTTGGTTTCAGCTTAGCTTGCTTCAGTGATTCAACTTCCATTGTATTCTCGATGACGCTTGAATCCTTCGTCCATATGTTCTAAGCTAAGACCCGCTGAGGCAGGTTGGATGTGACGCTGAAGAAAGAAACGTTAGAAAGAGTACGATACAACAGTTAAAGTTGTTTACTCAGAGTTTGAGGTATTGAATGTATCCACTTGAGAGAGAGAGAGAGAGAGAGAGAGAGAGAGAGAGAGGGAGGGAGAGAGAGAAGGGTAACGTTGGAAAATGTTCTCATCCTTTTCACTTTGTACTAGCCATGTTCAGAGTATGACTGAAGATTTGAGATTTATCTCTTCCGTTGTCAGGGAAATCTTCAGCGAAAGCTTCTATAGATTTCATTCACATGTTGAAGATAGAGTCCATTGGACCATGCTTTTGGTAGACACCACTTATGTAACTCTTCATGTAGCTTAGACGTGAGCGAATTGTACCTGACTTCTCGTAGATTTGATCAATTTGAATTCTGGACCTTCAGCATACAATGGTTACTTACCAATAATGAGTGTGATTACTCTTGATGTGCATGCCATTATTGTAAAGCCACAAACAATGGTATCTGCAGCATACTGCATACCACGAACAACACTCGCATCATGACGTCAAGCCTTTAAATGTAAGCAATTTTAAGTAAAAATGAGTAGGTATTCTTTCACATATATAACTTGACTATACTAGTACATAATAAAACATTCTTTCACAAGTAGAAATCTACTTGTTGAAGTAGTTATTATTATTCTTACTCTATTTGGTGTAGAAATCTGACCGCAATACCAACAAATCCCAATACAATTAATAGATAGTTAGGCCTCTTAAACATTTAGTCGAAAGTTCCATCTTTAGGCAATGTGTATGAGGAATGATTAATTAGAAAAGTTCTACCCACTTTATGTGACCTCAAGGGATGAATCTCATAGCTGTTAATACTTTGGTGCGTACTAAAAAAAATCCTACTACAATTGATTCCAAAACCATAATCAAGTTTGGAAAAAAAAATTTGTGAGTAGCTTCTAATTTCAAAATTAATTCTTAAGAAAAAGAAGTTAATCGTGCTATGAATAACTCCCATTTATCAATCAAATCCTCAACTTAAAGTTCTTACTAAGTTAATCAAAGTGACTTGAAATATTTTCTTTTGGTAACTTCAACGTAATATATAATTTACTTTCTAAAATACACGTACATGTCGATTATAAAAATCCTAATAATATTCAATTCTACAAAATGTAAGAGCAGCTATGGAGTAAGTAGATCTAGGAATCTTGTATTCTTTCTTTCCATGAGCAGTACCCCTGCCAACATTTGCAGTTATCTATTCTATCATTGTACAAATCTGGGTCCGTCACTGGGAAAAGAAGCCACAAGAAGCCCAGGAATCCCATTATGAATGCTATACTTACAATCCCTGAAACTCAAAGAAACCAATGAGTAAGTCCAAAAAGACATTTACATGGAAATGAATGGTAAAGCCTAACTCCACCGTCACAGTTTCATGACAAAAAATGAGCAGACAAACAGTACTAACTAGCAGTGTCCCCACCCCTTCTCCTACTCTCTCTCTCTCCTGGTATAAATGATCCTAGGTTCGATGAAGAGTCTGGGATCTCAAGAGAATATATTTTGAAGACAATACAAAATAACAATTTCATCTTAATTCACAAGTGAATTGTTATAACTTTTATGATTGCACGTGATTTTTACTTACAACAACGATGTCGTGCTCTTATTTACTAATAGCAGTTTTACACAGTACATTGATCCCAGACACAATTCTCAAATTTCAGTACCACGCTAGTCTCATTCTTACTTGCTATATCTTTTATGTGTATATATATATATATATACACATATAAATATATATCACTTAGTTAAATAGACCCTGTGTTTAATACGCAGTTACTTTTTGTACTGCGATGTTGATTGATCTGGGGAATGTAATCTTTCCTAATTCTTATTCGTTGGGAGATGGAAACTGAATGCAGCGCACTCATTTATGTTTAATTCTATTGAGTTCAGACTTACTAGTTCTATCATACTATCGAAGTGGACAACAAGTAGTATTTTGATACAACTAGCTCAGAAAATTGAGAGAAAATATTATCTTTATTGCATAACAGAAGGAATCATCACTGAGCTCAGCTCTGACCTAAGCTAGGTGCAGTCTGAGATACAAGAATGATGAAATTCCCATAACACCCTAACAACCCAGTCACTGACAGCTAAAGACCCCTAAGGCCCTAACTGATACCAATTGTACCTCAGTTACTGGTACTAATACTACCAACCTTTCAGTGGACCTAATTACATTCTGTGCTAAGTTGGGCCAAAATCACAAGCTAGCCCAGTATCTCTCTTCATAACATAAAGTCATTTTATTGTTGATCTGCTATCAACACTCCCCCTCAAAGCTTTCATCTTGCCTTCAAGGTGAAAACCAAATAAACTGTTCCCAACGAAGTAAACTGCTCCCATGAATTCCCTCGAGCTGGATTCCCCTTGCCATTTGACCTACAACTCAGCTTCTCCTCTATCATTGTACCGCACGTCTAAAACATGCTGTAGTTTAGCTTGCAACTCCTATTCCTTGGTCCACTAAGGTGGTAAAGGTTGTGGTTGTATTTCACGTGTTACAGTCCTTTTCAAGAGACACAAAAAACATAGGATGCACCCTACTATGGTCTGGTAGCACTAAACCATAAGCATCCTATCCCAAGCTTTCTACAATAGAATCTATTTAATTGTGGAGCCAACTTCTCTTTCCTTTTCTTAGCTCAATCTACATGGTCCTTTTTTATCAGAAACAAAGGGAATTTCATTAAAAAGGGTACTCTATAACCTTTACAACCAAAAAAGTTCCACAGATAATATTCTATAACTTACACAGAAACACAACTACAATCAAAACTATTTAAGGGAGCAAACAGGGCTTAAACTCCAAGAGAAAAGGTAAACTTTTAGGTAGACTTCAATCTATATGGTTGAATATTCAAATACACCCGGTTGTACCCAACTTGATATTCCAAATCTCTCCGCTATTTGAGTTTCATGCGTTGTTGGGCTCTTTCCAAATTTGGGTTTAGCTCCTCAAGCATACTGCCCTGATCATTTGTCAACTGATGCCCCAGTCCCTCGTCAACTGATTCATCTCCTCAATTTTAGAAGGAAAGTTTCCACTGATAAATAAGAGGTGGATCACGGCCATACAAAGCCTTAATGGGGTCATCTTGATTGAGCTGTTGAAAATTGGTGTTAAACCAAAATTCAGCCTAGCTTAACTAAAGGGGCAAGGCTTAGGATTATGATAAGCATCATAGTAAGTAATTTAGTTAGTTTGGGGGAGTTGTTAGAGAGTGAGAGGAAATATTATAACTAAGAGAGGGCTAGAGAGAATTAGCATCTTTGGGATCATTTGTAATTGGAACTTTGCATAGACCTAGATCTCTAAAATACGAGTTTTAGCGGTTTTTCTTCAATTAACTCAGTTTTCCTTTCTTCTTTAATGGTATCAGAGCTGTATCCAGGACTAGGAGCTATGAATACCAATTAAGAGCATATGGCTGGAGAGGAAAAAGAAGGACTCATGAGCTTTACACTGTCACCAGAAGTGAGGAAGAAAATTCGTGACCTTCTTGGAGAGATGTAGAAAGAGATAGCAGATTGGAGGAAAGATATAGAGAAGAACAAGTGGAACCCCAAAGTTTTCTTCAAGCAGGGAACCGATCAGTAGAAATGATCAAGGGGGTGTAGAAAATGGGTCGAGTCTCGAATCACTACCAACACAAAACATGAAGATGGAAGGCTGACCTGGTGGAAATGTTGGATGTCGTCATGTTAGGTGGCCAAGTGACTACGAGTATGGAAACGCTAGGCTGTAGCTACTCCATTAATAGAATCGAGGGAGAAATGAAATGGGGCTCAGCCTCTCCAACACAGCCAGGTAGATGACTTGATTCCGAGTGAGAGCGGCATTGAATGAGCTAACTTAGCAACCAAGTACTCCACTTGGTCAGCCCCAAATGTCCAGTTCTAATAAACCACCAATTAATGCCGTTGCAGTAACTGAAAAACCTCTCTCATGCTTCAAATCTTATCTGGACAATTTATCAAAATATCACCAAAAAACACAAGAATTTCCTCAAGAATGGTTTCAGAACCACATGCATGAGTGATTGGAAAGTGGAAGGTACATTAGTGAGTCCAAAAGGAATCACGAAGAACTCATAGTGACCTTCATGTGTGTGATGAGAACCCAGCTTTAGGTCAATCTTAGACAAAATCTTTGCTCCAAGGTCCAGCTAATTCATCAAAAAATGGAATGGGAAACTTATCGAGGACTGTTGATTGGGATTGGAGTATGGGCTAACACTTGGTCTAATAGTCCCCTCTTTTAATATCTCAGTGAACAACTTTTTAATCTCAGTTTTCTGTTGATTGGGATACATGTAGGGGCTCAAATTTGGAAATGAAGCTACATCCTGTCACGTCTTCTAGAGAGTGGCAGACTTAAGGTCTCTGAAAAACCTCAGTGATGGTATTTGAGCGGACCTGGCCGTTCAATCACCCAAGGAGGGTGTTTGTTGAGGAGGGTACGATGCTTCCGGTGGTGGTGGTGGTGGTGGTGGTAGACTAGACGATTGTCGTGCTTCAGCCTTGGTGAACGTCCCAGAGGGATCCTGCGAAGACACTCTGATGCCAAAGTCAATAGCTATGTGAGGAGGAGGTCATACTGAGGTTGGAATAATGTACCTTAGTGAGGTGAGGGGTCTGGCTCTTTATTGGGAGGGCCCTAGCACCTGTCCTTATCAATCCCCTTGACCAAGGATTGCATCAGCATGGCAGGCAACAGGACAAGGGAGAGTGTCAGGTGGTTCAGTGGGTCCTTGCAAGAGCTTCGCTTGGAGTGTTTAGACGCTGACCGTCTTACCGCCGTCTACCGCGGTCAGCCGGTGGGGGTCCTTGGTCGTCGTGGTGTAGCCGACCGGGCGGTGCCGGTCGTCCATAATAGCCCCTAGGAATAGTATTGTGCAGTGGGCTGCCATATATAGCAGAGCGAAGCTTCTAAAAGAATCCTAACTGAAGTTGTACAACAGCTGTACAAGTAACTCCCTAAGTAACTAAGCTAGGCTAAGACATATTGCAACAAGGCCTGTATTAAGAGAATACAACCACAATCCTTATATTGCAACAGAAGCAAGTACTTTCTGTGCTAACTTGGGCCTTATCACAACCTGGCCCAGCAAAGACTTATATAGTTACACCAAATAACTTATACTAATAACTCTCCAACAAACCTAACTACGTTTTGTAATAGCTTGGACCTTATCACAAGCTGGTTCACTAATCACTATCTCTCCCATCACTGGTCTGCTATCATATTTTCACATTTCGAATTTACTCCATAGGAAACTTACCACTTCTTTGTGAATACAATACAGGCAGCCCCATTAAATTACAATATATATGAGCAACTAATGGAGCGACAAGATGTCCTGCAAAGCACAAGCAAAAAAACAAATATAAGAGAAGAAAAACAAAGACCAGGCCACCAAACACAAAAGGAACTAAGCTGACTTGACATTAGAACTGAGGCAGACCTCAAAAATAGCTTTTAGAACTTAACAATTTGCTAACTGCAGCCATATAGATCAAAGAAAAATAGGGTAAAATGAAGAGTGAAAGAACGATACCATGCCATGATACGATACTTATCCCTCTTTCCTATCACAACCTATGTAAGAGATAAACTTTCTGCACATGTATAGAAACTGTTTCGATCCACCAAATGATAAATTAATAATTGACTTATTATACCTTTATTTTGTTAAAGTCACTTTATAAGTGAAAAGGAAGTTGCACTAATTTAATATTTAATACTTATCTTCTTGATTTTAACATAATTGGAAAGCATAGTGTAGAAAAGACCAGTTGTCTTTAATACTTAAGAGTAAACTTACTTTCAGGCCTAAAGTCTAAAATGCAGTGTCACTTTAACTCTCAACATCTACTATATCAACATATGACATCATTGTCCAATCATTATTTTTATGCAATGTTGTATGCATCAAAATTTGTTTTTCAGGAGCACATTCCATCATCAGGGAATAGATGTCAGACAAAATACATCATAGCCATGACCTATAACATAAAACATGGGTTAAACATCACATACCAGTTCGAATGAAAAGAAAAGACGCATATGACCCGAAGATAACAGTGTAGCCAAGCTGGAGACCTGCAGACATAATTCATTTTGTGGAGTGAGATTATAATCCCACACTAAATTTAGAATTTTGAAATACCACAAAATCTCACATTCTCAGTAAGAGAGACAGCAACCTTGCAATCGAGACTTTTGACAATAAAATCCAGGCACTTGATAAATAATGTAAACATTGACTATACCTATAACCATAACAGCCTTCTTAATTCTGTAGTTATGCTTGGCGTAAATCTCCATGAAATGATTTAGATGTGCTGCAAACCAACCATGCGGTAAAACATCTCAATAAACCTTACATTTGAAAATGACAAAAAATATTGTTCATTATTTTCTTCAGTCTGCAGCCATACGGAAGCTTGTTCAATATTGTTGGGGATCTAGTTCACAATCAAAACTTATATCTTGCATATTTTCTATGCAAAACATACAATAACTTCGTCTACCCAAAATATGCAATAATTTCATAGAATTGTAAAGTACTACCAAACCCTGCCTAATTGGAAAAGGCTCAGTAGTTCTTGTTACTGATGTAAGGAACTACCAAGCCATTCATAAACTTTATAAAACTTTATATGATTACATCTTAAGACACACCATTGAAAAGGAGTGTCTATTAGGGATCGAAATATTGAAGTTAATAAGAATATATTGTCTGTAATTGGAAGTATTAATTATTAGGATATATTTTCTGTTATTAGAAGATAGAATAGTTAAGTTAGAATAGTTATAAATAGGTGAGTTCTCATTAGATTAGGATTATGTTTTGATGGAATTGTAAAGGAATTTTCCCTTGGAAGGGTTTTACCCTTGGAAAGAAGGTTCTCCTTCTTGTGAATCCATTAGGATTGTTTCTTGTCTCTTCCCTCTTCTCTCTTTTTATATTTGCTTATGGGTTATAAAAATAACCTAACAATATTGTCAGGGATCGAAATATTGAAATTTATTAGAATATATTTCCTGTTTCTAGGAGTACTAATTGTTATGATATATTTTCTGTTATCAGGAGTATTAATTATTAGGATATATTTTCTGTTATTAGAAGATAGCATAGTTAAGTTAGAATAGTTATAAACAAAGGAGTTCTCATTAGGCTAGGATTATGTTTTGAAGTATTCAAATTGTAAAGGGATATTCCCTTGGAAGGGTTTCACGCGTGAATCCATTAGGATTGTTTCTCGTCTCTTCCCTCTTCTCTCATTTTATATTTGTTGTTGGGTTATAAAAATAATCTAACAATTGGTCTGACCTGCAGGTCATCCAGCCACCACCACGCACCACTGCCGGATTCTAGCCACCACCATGGCGAAGCATGGTGCCCATCAGGACCAGTATATGGTTATTGTTCAAATTAACTCAAACTATGGATTACTATGGATGTTTGATAACTTCCCTTGAACACTTTTGAATTAAATGCCAAAAAGAAAAAGATTCTCATTTACACATTAGAATGGAAAGTTCAACTCTAAACCTTAGAAAACAGAAACATCACCTAGAATTGACATTAAAGAATTTACCTAGGCTGAAGAAAATGGGGCAAAGAAGCATAGCACTGTATGTTTTAAATCCTCCACAGAGAAGTAAAGGTATCATGCACGCCCTAAACACCAACTCCTCGGTAAGGGGTGCCTGTTCAATATGTCATAACAAAGAATTCCCATATTTCGTGTGAGATATGAAAATAAACCCATAAAACAAACATCACCTAAGCTACATTTACATGTCAGCAAATAGTATTTACTTCTGAGATTTCAATTCTCATTATAACCAATGGAGAAAAATAAGGCACAAGCTCAGTGGCATGCCCGTGGAAGGTCCACAAACACACAGTGGTGAAAAGGATACTCACCACAACATAGTATCGCCACGTCAAAACATTTGATGAAATTGCAGACAACCAGCCAAGAAATCTTATCAAGGCACATTTACATGAATCGAAGGAAATGCCACCACCAGAAGGTGTGTCTTGCCTCCAAGAATCAAGGAGCAAAAGAAACTTGAGGAACAAAGAGCCAGCATACATTAGAGAGGTCAAGGAAAGAGGAAGGACCACAGCCTGCCACTGTTTCATACAGAAAATCGTATTTCAGCAAGGAAAAATTCAGATCCGAGTAACCCGGTTTTCCCAATCTGCATACCATAACAAGAGCATAACTTGACATCACATACACAAGACAAAAGTGCTCTTCTACTCTATCCCTCAATTGAACATGTGAATGTGATAGTGATACTCACAATGTGATCCCCTCGGATGCCATAAGCACCAAAAATGTAAGGCAGCTCCTTTGTCACCTGCCCCTCATGGTAAAACAAACACGATGATGATGATTAACATCACGGATGACATGAGAGTAAATTAATCAAGCATTATAAAGCATCAAGAAAGCACATACAAGACACAGGACACACAGCACAACACGAACATGGGATAAGTTATAGGACATAACTGTAATACAAATTAGTATGGGAAAACAGCTTAATTAAGCGCTTATGACCATAAGCGCTTATGGCATAAGTGCTTATTAATAAGCTCTTTAAAGAAATTTATTATAATGAATTGAAAATAAGCTATATATAAGCATAAGCTCTTTTTCATAAGCTACTCTGAATAGCTTATGAAAATAAGCTCAAAACAGCTTATAGGTAGGTCATAAGCTACTTATATAAGCTCTCCCAAACGCTTGCATAATAGCTTATGCTATAATATAAGCTCAAATAAGCTCTTCCAAACGGGGCCTAAATTTAATCTAATACAAAATTCTCAAGTCAAAAGAAACAAGATATATTCTGAATTGAAAAATTAAAATGAGTGATTATATACAAAATAAAATATTATTATGTATCTAATTATTGTGCCATATTAGCAAAAAAATCAAAAAAATGAAAAAGAACATATAAAATACAACTAAAAGAAGTGTCAAAAATATATATTGAGCACAGTTACCACACAACTCGACTACTGATATTTCTCAAAAACTTCAAAATTGTTATAATTAAATCTAAGGGGTTATTTGGGTAAACAGCTTAATTAAGCACTTATGGCAATAAGCTCAAAGCAAGCTTATAGGTTGGTTTTAACCTATTTACATAAACTCTATCCAACACTTGCATAACAGCTTATAAAGTTCTTCCAAATAACTTCATATGCTAATTTTTACTAAAACAGTAAAACGTACAAAGAAACATCACGGGTTGAATATAAAAAAAAAGTGAGTGAGAGAGAGAGAGAGAGGAGCGTACATACGGGGAGGATTAGAGCGGAGAGGAAGAGCGAGAGAGTGGTGGAAACGGCAGCGCATATGAAGCGCCGGATCACGAAGCTGTTGAGAGAAGACGGAGGTGGGAGACGAAGGAGCACGGTGGGAGCGTATAAGGAAGCCACGTAGAGCAACGCCATCGCGACGCAAGCGGAAACCGCAACCGGTTCCGAAACGGCACCGTCTTGCACCTCCATTGCTGAAGCTTCTTGTTGCAGTAGCGGAAACCCTAGGGAGGAAGAGGGAGAGAAGGGCATAAAAATAGAATGTCGTTGATAAATAAATAACGAAAGGAATGGCGATGAATAGGGCTGTGTGACTGTGACTGTGTCTGTCGAAGTTCGAATCTCAATTTCGTTTTGGGACTTTAGGTGGACTCCTTCAGTACGGTTATGATCTTCCTCCCCATACTATTTCAAGAGTAAAGGAGGCAGTTAGGCTTCAATAATTTTTTTTACAGTAGACTTAAATAATTTGTCAGCTTAAATATTTTGAGTTGTAAAGGAATCAAATTGGGTGATTAAAAACACTTCAAAATGTTATTTTTGAGAAAAAATTTAATTAAATCAAGTTATTTTGTTCTGCGTGTCATTAATTGTGATTAGTGTGTAACCAAAAAAAAAGTTGTGATTAGTGAACAATCCAATGGTGAGTCTAATCAGTTAAGGGGGGTTACGTGATCTTTTTCGCATCAATTTTTGTCCCTGTAAATTTTTTAAATCATATTTGAGTCTCTCCTCTTCCACTACCATCTTCTTCCTCTTCCACTTTATTTCCTTCCTCCATAGCTCATGCATTTCAAGAAATGAAAAACCAAAAAATTCAATTTCCTTAATCTTCTTCATCTTCCCCAAGGACTATAAAAAGAAGAAGATGAAGAAGATTGAAGGCAAGTGATTCATTCTAAGTTTTCATATGTGCAAGCCATTATTGCAATGCCTCTATGTAGTTCTTGAGCTCAATTATTAGTAAAAAACACAAGAGTTCCCTAGTGCTTATACCGTCTACTACCTACTACCTATTTTTAAAGGAGAAAAATTAAAATAAAACTTTTTCACCTATGTAAAGTTTGTAGAGCCTTGAGAGGAGAGAATACATAAAAAGAGAAGTCCTTGTAAGATTACGTGTTATTTAGTAGATACGTTTTGTGGTGACCAAGGACCGAAAGTAGCCCAAGATTTAAGGGTGAGCCATTATAAATTTCTTAAGTATTCTCTTAACCCTTACTCTTTAATTTACGTGTTATTATTTCTCTGCAAGTAATAAGAGGTTTTATTGAAAAAAATTTGAAAAGAATTTATACGACATCGTCTATCAACTTACAAGTTTACTAAAATTCTGATACACAATTCAATATCCCTTCTTGTGTTCGAGTGCTTACTTCACTTCATTCCGATGTGATTCAAAATCTCAAAGAGGGATGGGAATGATGGTTTGAGGTTGCCCGAGAAGAGGTGCGGAGAGAGGGTTGTGGTGGAGGAAGGGGTAGTAAGGCCGCGAAGGCCGAAGGGTGGGAAACAGTGACGGATTTGGGAATTCTAACTCATGGGGGCAACATATACATATAAATTTGCAACATCTAAAATATAACATTAAAATTGAAAGTTGGAATATACATCATAATTTTTCTCTTCAAGTTTCATATCTTAAAATATTAGAAAGATTTTATGAATCATGTTTCAAAAATTTTTTTTTTTTATATAATTGGAATATGGGACGGACCCAGGTTACACTAAAATGGGACAGCCACCTCTCATGGCAATTTTTTTTTATATAATAGTATTCAAATGTTATATTTGCCTCTCCTAAAATACTTTATATTACCTCTTTCGGATAGTTACTATTGATTTTTCTTAACGTGTTAAACTCTTGCTCTATAACAAAAAGAAATTTGGGTTTCATCCTTGATTTGACTCAGTGATTTAAGCAAGGGTTTGAGATTAAAGAGTAGATGACTGTTATATTTTTTTCTATAGAGAAACTTTTTCATTGCTAGAATTAAAATCAATATAAAAAATTCACTCGAATAGGTCAATTTCATTATTCGCCAACCAATATTGCCATAATAAATATTGTAAACATAACTTTAATATAATATTATAGTTAAATTAAGAAATCTATACCATTTTTATGTCATTCATATGATTAATTAAGTGAGTTACGAACTAATGAATATTACATAGGGGAAAAATACTGAAAAGTGGATCACAAGAATAAGAGTTGGCAAAGTAAAAAAAAATAGTTTTTTAGTGAAAGTTACTATCAAGCGCGTAGATCAATTAACAAGATGTTGTTCTAGCTTAAGTAGATTTAAAACACAAAAAAAGTGTAAAGCCACGGGGCATTCATTATCTTGTGGGGGCAAATTAAACACCCAATAATCTAAATATATAGTATAACATGTAGTATATGGTGTTAAAGGTTGAAAATGTAGTGAGGGAAAATCCCCCCCTTCCCCTCTATATGGATTTGTCCCTGGTGGGAAGGGGTGTGGTTGAGGTAATGTAGTTGGCGGTTAGGGAGGAAAAAGAAGCTAGGGAGATTAGAGGAGATATCGGCGACTTGGTGAGGGGTGGGAGAGAGAAGGGTTAGAGTTAGATGTGAGGTGTTTTAGTCATTTAAGTAATTCAATCTCAAACCTTCAATATTTTAAAGTTATATCGATGGCAATATTTGCAGGTGTATGCATACACTACGTGCTACATGTCATTAAAAAATGCCACATCACATGCCACCTTATTCTCTTGGGTTACATGTAAGGAGATTTTGTAAATTTTGGACAAGTGACTTATAGAAGAATGATTATTGCAACGTTTCCTAAATGTCAAGAAACCAATGCATTGTATGAGCTAAATAAAATTTAAGATTAAATTTAAAATTATAGTATTTATATTTATATAGTAAAATTAAAATTTTATGGCAGCATCTCTCTTCCCTTCAAAGTAATATTGTTATTCCTTGGATGATTGTGGGGGATATCCTTCACCCTTCAGAGGTTCGAGGTGGCAACTTCTTGGCAAATAGAGCTAGCAGATTCTCGTCCATTCTGGATGATTGCAGATTGGTGGACTTGGGTGTTGTTGGTGGTAGATATACCTGGTTTAGAAAGGTGAATGATAAAATTGTGCTTTTGAAAAGGTTGGACAGGGAGCTTGGAGATATAAAGTGGCGCCTAGCTTTCTCGGATGCGTATGTCGATGTCTTGAAATGTATTCACTCAGATCATTGTCCACTCCTGGTCCACTGCAGTATCTCTAGTGTGGAGGTATCCAATCGTCTGTTCTGGTTTGTAGCAGCTTGGGCAGACCACCCTGAGTATCAGAGTCTAGTTGAGGAGGCTTGGCAAGGAAGATGGGAGAACATACATGCTAAACTTGATAGAGTAAGAAGTGAGTCACTCTCCTTAAAAAAAAATTATTTGGAAATATTTTCATGCGTAAGCGTAGAGTGGAAGTCAGGCTGAGGGGTGTCGAGAGGGAATTAGACTTCAAGATGACTTCCAACATGACCCGTTTTGAGGCGGAATTGCAAGTGGAGTATAGAAACCTTTTAAAGCAAGAAGGGTTGTTGTGGTACCAAAAAGCGAGGGAAAATAAGGTGTGTTTTGGAGACAGAAACACAACCTATTAACACATCCATACTATAATTAGAAGGAAAAGAAACATGATTCATCATTTGAAGCTTAGTGATGGTGCATGGTGCTATGATAATGATGTGTTGATCAACAAAGTCCAGTCGTATTTCCAATCCCTATTGTCTGAAGATGCTAGCTTGAATGGTGATTCTTTTATCCATGATGGCTTTCCTTCGCTTTCTGAGGGGGATAGAAGCATCTTGACTCAACTGGTTATAAAGGAAGAGGTTCATAAGGCACTCATGTCTAGGAATTCCTTCATTACGTCGGGCCTTAACTTAATAAAATCATAAAACGGTCGCCAAACTTAAACAAATCACTTTCACAACCCAAGACTCTTAATAATTATTTTCAAGTCCCCAATCTTTTAATAAGTCATTTCTTAGTCCTCAAATTTTAAATAATTTATTTTCAAAACAGAAAACTTTTTATATTTATTTCATACTTAAGAATTATGGGGTCTAAAAATAGTGTTGAAGAATCAAGCGTGTGCGAAAATATAAAAACACTTCTTATCCATGAAATTCTCACTCTTCTAACTATAAGCCATCTGAGCTAATTAACTTTAGGTGGAGGAAATCTTTAAGGCAAGTTTGTTGGTTGTTGTTACAGCCAAATGCAAATTACAACAATCAATTTTTCCTTGCTAGTCTCATAATCTCCGTTATGTACGCTTTTACCTTATTATCTAATTGAGATGATGTCAACAATTTTCTACTTCTGTTGGGTAGTTAGCTCTAAGTTTGACTTCATGTCATGATTTTGGTGAAGTGTATCAAACACTACACAATTGGATTCTTCACTTGAGACAAATAAGCATATGTCAGCAGCACGAGCGTTGAATTATGGTGGAGCTGCTACGAGAGGAGTTGCTGCATGCTCTGAAAATTATCAATTTATCACCCTCTTGATCCTCTTTGACCGTTGCAGATTTGTTGGAGAGCGTTCTACTTGCCACCATCCACCTGAACATCCAAATTGCCACTATAAATTACGTCAAATAATATACCACTAGATAAACCATGGCTTCTTCAGTTGAAGATTGTGAAGAGCACAGAGAGGTTTATAACCAAGATTTTGGAATGGAAGAGGATGAAGATCTATTTGAGATTGACCTGGAGGCAGTGAACTGCATTCCACCACGGGAAAGCTACTTCACTTCCACAGGGAATGTTGCACTTTTGGCCAATTGTTTGATGCCGATTTCTCATATCTCTAGCGCTGTTCCAGCTTGTAGTTTTGCAGGGAAGAGTAATACCACCAGTGTTGTCCTCGTCTCAGAGCCGATATCGCTTGGGGAATATCTTAGGCTACCCTTCTTGGGAGATTTTGGATTAATAGATCATCAGAAGATGAAAGCACGATTTCAGTTTCAGTTTCAGCGTTAGTGACTTCATTATCGGCGTTGATGTCACCATTGCTCTTTAGGCCAAAAGACATTCCAATTACATGTACTTTTCCGCTCTATATGACTGGCTCCTCTTATCAGTTATGATCAAGTAGTGATTAGTTACTTCTATTTTTGTTAGCTTTTCGAATTAATCACTTTGTTCTACGTTTTCTTTTATTGGCAAGGATTATTCCAGCACTAGAAGCACTTAAACCTTTCGGAACAAATATAGCATCCAGATTACAGCAACCAAATTATAAATTCTCCTGTAAATTCCAAACAAAATGCCCCATGAAAACTATTAAAAGCATAAAGTGTTAAGTTCAAACTGTTTACGACGTTTTTCATATTTTGAGTGATAACAATTTTATTTCCTAAACTCCATGTATTATTCTTTTCTAGGAAATACCTCTATCGTCTAAACGAAAGGAAAAATATCGTTTGCTCACATTGTCAAATATCTAAAAGAACATCGTTCAATCAATCGTCGTTTATTCAGACAAACATGAGAAACATCGTCTGAAGACAAGAGAAGGACCGTTTAAAAAGAAGCAATAGACTACAACGTCGAAGTTGCATCTCAAGCACAGTCTACAGCTCTATCATCTGCATGCATTATCAACGTCTGAAGGAAAGCACTGTCTAAGCAAAAGACAATAAGTATCGTACAGAGAACAACTACCGTTCAAAGACAAGGAGAAAGGAGCATCGTTTGTACAAGATGAGACAACATCGTTTATGTCAAGCAAAATATATTCAAAGAAATATCATATGAGCTGTCTACAACTGGCAAGACCACAAACCGAGGAGAAGAGCTCAAAATCACGTGATAACGTCAGAACATCAACGACTCTATTTACTCTCTCTACAACAGCATTAAATGTTATGTTCATTCAGACAAGTTAAAGGACGAGCAAGTACAGTGGTGTCATCTCTTGTCTACATCAAGTACAACCAAAGAAGAAATGTGCAGATTGAAGCAAGCTACCTACTACATCTGAACATACACTTCAACTCTTCAACGGTCAAGAGCATTAAATGAAGCAGAGATCCGTTGAGGAGGAAATCGCGACTCACACTCACAATCTTCAGCAACGAGATTTTGAAGAGAAGATATAAAAAGGAAGACAGAAGAACATGAAGAAAAAGGGAATAAGAGAGAACAAAAAATAGAGCATAGAACAGAACAGAGTCAAACTACTCTAAGCTTACATATTCAACTCCAATTCAAGTGTCAAACACCAAACGAGTGAAATCTTCCAAGTGTGAGAAATCTCAAGAGTCAAACACTCTCAATCCATTCACACCATACAGAGAACTACATCGTTTATTCTCTCTGTTTTCGAAACTCAAGTATTTGCTTCTAAGTGTCATACTCACTTCCATACACTTAGAGTTTGAGTAAAATCTTCAAAGTGTGAAATTCTCTTAGAGTCAAATCTCTTTATCCCTTCACACACACAAAAAAAAAAAAAAACAGAGAACCTATTGTCTATCCTCGCTGTTTCTAAACTCAAGTGTTTGCCCAAGTGTCATATTTGCTTTTTTTTTTTGTAAGCCAAATATTATTGAAAGGGGTACAAGGGGTACCCCAACCCATAACAAATAAATCACGTGATAGGAAAGAAAAAAATAAAAACAATAATAGCTTAATTGGGGCAATTGCACAGGGCACACCCACAATTAAACTAAGAAGAAAGACCGAATCTAAATAAATTCACAGCAACAATGAACAACATGGGTTCCCTGCACCAGCATAAGTTCGACGCAACAACTAATGTACATGATTTTGAATAATGAGCGTTTTAATGTTGTAGACATCGTCTACAATCACCTTGCTTTTGCTATGGTTGACAATCAGCAAGCCATTCCCTATGGTTTCCTCGTAACAAAACTCCTTAAGGGTCCGAATGGGTTGCCCTTTTTGGCTTAGAACCCTTTAGAGGAGGTGGCTTGTCAGGTGATCAGAGTAGAATTCCTCCAGTCAAGGGGTATTGACATTGGTGAGCCACTGGATGAACCCTTCGAAGACTCGGATGACTCTTCTTCGGATGACTCCTCCGATGATTATATGGAATCGATGGGCTCCATATTTGTACCCTGATTTTTAATTCAGCCAAGCAGTACATGTTGTACCTTTTTTTAAAATTGGCTGTATGATTGTTAAATTTGGCTGTACAATTTTTCTTCAAGTGAATATGATTTTTTTTCTAGTTATTATATGGCTGATCTTGTTAATTCCTAATAATCTCCTTCTCTTTTTATTCATTGTTATATTTTTTGGAAATATAATGGCAGAAACTGTTCGGAATGGCTTAGTAGTATATTATGTACATAAGGAATGGTTTAGCAGCATATTACGCATGCTTAGCAGAATTCCAGGCTCGGAGATACATTGAAGGCGATGTATCAGAAGCAGTTGGGAGCACAAGCAGCAGCACTAAGATCAGTTGAAGATGTTATGCTGCTGCTGTGATCTACTGCTGAATTTTATTTTTTTTAGAATGGACTGCTGAATTGTTTTGACATTGATAGTTTCCTATAGGATAGTTTCCTATAGACCATGCTTTAATTAGTTAATTACTTGGTAATTTGGTATTTATAGTCTCATGTAGACCATGTTTTAGTTAATTTGGTATTTTGGCAATATAATAGACTGTTTTTTAATTAAGGTAAGAGAATATAAGAAAAATCAAAAAAATAAAATAAACATATTACCACGGTTCAGTGTTGAACCGAGGTAATAGGAAGAACCAAGGTAATAGGAAGAGATATTACTACGGTTCAGCAATGAACTGTGGTAACAGATGTACGATATTACCTCGGTTCCTTGATGAACCGTAGTAACAGAGCTGCGATTATACCACGATTACGCCTTCAACAGCGGTAACGGATATGTAATATTACCACGGTTCCGCCTTGAACCATGGTAATTTATCTATTACTTTGACGTCTGATACCACGGTTCAACCGTGGTAACAGGTTGTCCGGGACTATAGAATTTCTTAGACTTGAAGTCGATAAACTACTCTTCGATTAATTAATAATCAAATAGAGAAAATTATAATCCCACCCTATTACTCTATTCTACCAAATTGTTGGATATCAGAAAAGAAAAAAATAAAGGGTAAAACAATAAAATATAATCCACCATAGTTGAAGTGTGACAATTTTACCCCTACCCACAAGTACCTGTCCAGACCTGATCCGATTTGATGGGCGAAACCCGTTTTGATTTGGTTTGGGTTTGGCTTTAACTCGATTTTCAAAATCGGGTTTGGGCTTGGTATTGGTGTTACCCACGCCTTGACCTGACCGGAACATGCCCAATATACATGAAATTATATAACTACCTATATAAATATATTAGTAAAGTTAGGATTTTTTTTTCAGTTACTCCCCACTCACACCGTCACTCGTGGAGTTGCTTCTCTTCTTCCTTCAGCCACTCACGCATGTCGATCTTTCTGTTCAGCCACTCTCTTCTACGCTTCTCCCGTGCAGCTACACTATCACTCCCCTCGACCTTCATTTCAGTTCACCCCTTCGTGCATCTGCTTGTCTTCTTCCTTCCGCCACTCACGCTTCTGACGTTCACGAGGTTAGAGCGGGTAACAAGTTAGGGAAACCTGACGGGTTCAGGGTTGAGGTTCGCTTTTCCAAATTTGTTGGAATTGGATTTAGGTATGAGAGTTTGAGTTTAGAAAAAGTGAAACCCGGACTCGGCTCGTTGCCATCCCTGTTATTTTAAAAATTCCAGACAACAAAGCATATTCTATACCCATTTCATTCAAGTCATTCTATTCCTTTCCTACATTTTATGTGCACTTGGATTAAGACTGAACATTGCTCGCCTAGTCTCTTTATTAATTACAATATGCAGTATAATACCGGTAAGACGCACATGACTGAACGTCAAATTGTTAACCAAGAAGCTTTAGAAACAATAATGCTTCATCCAAACCCTTACTCAACCCACACGTCCAGTGAGACAGGTAGAGAAAAAAAATGAAATGATATGATGGAAAAAAATAGTGAGATAAAAGGAAAAAGTGTGTACATAGAAATGAGGTGAGGGAAGATAAAATGAGTGTAGTGAATCAAAACCCTTTCAGAAGGGGAAAATTCATCAGTCATGCAATTCTGACATTAATTCCTGATGTGGCAATTTCCAAAGTTAAACTAAATCAATCCTGACATGTAATCATAAGGAGTTACAACTTTTTCCATCTTTGAAGTTTCAGCAGAAGACTCACCCTAGCAAATAAAGGAAACATGAGCGAAACTAAACCCTAATACACGCACGCACCTAAAGTTAAAGTTACTTTTTGACCTACCTCATTAGAAAATAGAAATAGTAGCCACACCAAGAGTTACATCATGTCCATCGAAACTTCATTACATAAGAAAACTCAAGATTAAATATAAAACATGATTAGATTATTCCAGCAAGTTTTTTGAACCCACGTGAGGTTGAAGCAAGGTAGCACTGAAACTGGTCATATTATAGAGTCCCCCTAGAGATAGCTATCTAGCTAGCTAGCGCTTCTTCGGGACAGTTTCCTTCCGTGCATTGAAGTAGACAGCAGCAACAGGAAGGCCAAGATCGTTCTCAGCACAGAAGTCGCGTGTGTTGAAGTGATCCCTGCTTGAAATTGAAGGTGGTCGAGCTGGGGTAACAAGTGAGCTCCTACGATTTTGCTTGAAAAGGACAAACACATACCTGTGGAGGAAGAGAAAAAAAGATAGTATAAGATGGAGTTATGATTCATAGGTATTTGTAGACATCTAAAGAAAGAAAGAGAGAAAAGAGAGATAAGTAGTGAATGTGATATATGTATGAGTGTGAAGAAAAAAAATATTATAAACAATATATGAGCGAATCAAAACTTACCTATGGATCCCTATAATAGGCTTTGGGATTTCATAGCTGATCAACTCATTGCCTGATATGTGTAAACACATTCCCACCCCAAATTAAGGGGGGGACAAAAAAGAAAAGCGGAGATTGGGGTCAGTTTGTTTCAGAATGAATGATGATCTCTTTCCATGTGCATATTTTGAGTACATCAAAGAAATAGATAGAACCTACCAAATGTGGCATCTGTTGTGCCTGGAATGTCAGTCACCATCCTGCAAAAAGGAAAATATTTCAGCATTGATATTTGGAGACCTCCCAATTTAGAATCATTAGTTCCCTAATGCTGTACGTTCCAGAGTTATTTTACCTTAATTGGTTTAGTTTTGGTCTCATGTAATGAAGATAATGAAATATTTGCAAACCATCCCAGTGGGGTGTATATACCAAAGGGAAAATGATTTGTATATATGGATGTAGTTCATACATCCAACAACACTTCAAATAAGAAAGTAAGATAAAAGTTATGAATATAATATATGATATAAATATAATAAAAAAATATAAATAGAGAGAAAAATATTGTGTTTCTGCACTGTTTGTATATACAAGCATTTACAGAGATACACACTAACTATTAATCTCTTTTTTATTCATTTTTCATCCACTATTTTTCTTATTTTCTCTTTGTTTTGTATGATATGTCCCGATTTTCTCTCTAGGTGAGTGAAATTTTATTATAAATTTTATTGTTTCCCGAATATACAATACCAGGACCATCTCTTCACGTGCTTATTTCCTCATCTGGAGTTTAATGCGATGAAAGGAATGCATTTCTTGAAACTTCTAACCCTTTCATGGATTATATAGATATGTATATATTCAGTTTAACAGGGCTAATAAACCTTATATTTTATTGAACCAATCAAGCAAAATAACTGGTTTCAAGCTATGATATACAAAGTACCAGTGCAAGTGCTCTCTAAGATAAGGATCACTTGGGCCAGGAACATCCGGGTCAATCATAATCTGCAGGGAAAAGGAGACATTTTTATCAAAATGTATTATCATATATAAAGGGGAATATATAACAGCTAGCTCAAGGGTTTCTATCCCCTTATTTGGTGTTAATTAAAGAAAGGAAAAGAGATAAAAAGGGGTTTTCCAAAATATATACCAGTGTAAAGAGGGACCTCATGTCACCTCCAATCTCAATCCTGGGCCTGGTGGTCACTGTGGAAGGGGAGAGCTCATATCCATTGAATATTTCCTTCTTGTTGTAAGTTACAGCCATTTTTATGGTTGGGATGAAAGGATCAAGAACATCTCCTATCACCCTCCCAACTATTAGAGGATCTGACAACACCCTAGCCATTAAGCAATTAATAGGGAAAAGGAGAGAAAGAGGACGAGAGAAGAATACAACTTAATGAATACTACTGAGATAAGAAATATTGGAAGCACTACCTTCATATTTATATAGTCTCTTAAAGGCAACTATGCATTGAAGGTTTTGTGTACCATGAAATCAAGAAAAATCTAGTGTATAAGTTAAAAGTTCTTAACCCCATATTTATTGCTTCACAAAAGTTGTTGGCACCTAAAAATTTTAACGCCAGTGTAGAGCTGAAGGGCCACTTGAGTCGATTGGATAGCATGATTGAATATAATAGTAGCCGGTTCGAATAGGTCTAGCCGATTGGTAGCACAAGTGATCGACCAGACCAAAGGAAAAATTAATTATCTATTTTTTACTTCTGCACTTTTTCAACCAACCCAAAAAAATGGAAAGAATATTAATCTTTTCTTTTTCTTTTTCTTTCCATTTTCCATTCATATAATCTAAAAAATCACTTATTTTATATTTTCTTCTCCTTATTTCCATTTATTTATTTTCTTCTTAAGTTTTGAAGCATCCAAATAAACGGATACTTTATTTTATGGTGGAGAGAAAATAACAAGAAAAAAATCAAGATTTATGGCTCACATAAAAGGGTTTTCTTTAATTCTAGAGAGAAAACTATTTAATTTACTAGAACTTCTCCATTTCTTTCCAACTGGCCACTTTAGAATTTGTTTATTATACTTTTCTTATAAGCATTTTTTTTAATTATACTATTCGTTTTTCTTTTCTTTTCATTGCCATTTAGTTTTTTTTGTTACAACATTGCTATTTAGTTAAATTAAAGGCTTAAATATGTTTGGGGTCCCTGACATTTGAAAGGGAATCAGTCCAGGTCCCTGAAAAATTAATTTGTTAAATTAAGTCTCTGACATATGTTTTTTAATTAAATTAAGTCCTTTTAACCAATTTTGACTAGTCAATACCTAGTCATCACCTCCACATCATCCCACTTATCCTACATGGATTTTTATTTTATTTTTTCAGCCCCGCTTCATCCTCTTCCTCTTCTCCCTTCTTCTCCTTCTCAACCTCCCTTGAGTTATCTCACGGCTTCCTCTCATCTTCACCACTTCCTTTCTTCTTCAATATGTGAGAACTCCAACAGCGAGGTACCAGAACCACCATGAAGGAGGAGGTGGCAGCCACAAGCCTCTTTCTTCCTCTGTTTTCCCGAGGGACCAGCCACAATGGGTGCACTTCAAGTCACCCAAAACCTTCACAAAATCAATGTTTATGTACACCTACGTGAAGTAGAACAACCTAGGAAGCCATTGGAGCAATCTTTGATGAGTTTCGATGACACTCGGACGACCATGCTCGACCTGCAACTAGCTTTTATGGCCAAACGTTGAAATCGTGCTCCTGGCCGCGAAAGGAAGAGAACCCAATACCCCGTTTACAATCCTCGACGGAGGTTGGCCGGGAAGATGGTGGTTCGCGGCGGTGGTGCGGCGGTTCCGTCGACAGATTGTAAACGGGATAGTGTATTTTAGTGTATTTCTTAATATTCCATTTTTATTGAAGGGTAAAGTAGTCATTATATACCACACTTCTTTTCTTTCCTTTCACTTTTTCTTTTACATCCTATCAAACCAAACAACTTACCTTCTACTTTTCTTTCCTCTTACTTTCTTCTCTAATCAAACATAGCCTAATTGTATGAGAATTGAAATTAAAGCCTCCTTAACCGGTACATAACACTAATAACAGAAGCACATAAACTAGGACCTGCACGTACGGACGGGTACACCATTGGAATTTCTTAATTTGTACATTGATATTTAAACATCAAGTTTCCATTTTTGAAACAAAAATTATAAAAATAAAATTAGTATAATATAATAATTGTGCTGTAGTTTATTCGATCTCATGATGCTTAGTATACTGTTTACTTGTACCAACACAAAAAGTATACTGTTTACATTGACTATATTGACAAGTGTTGTAGGGGATGGGATGGAAGCACACGTGCTTGTTCATGAATGAAAGGAAAAGATGGACCACGCTCACTTACTTCCAATTATGTAAAACGGAGGTAAAGAAAATGGAAAGATAAACAACCAAATCTCTGTCACAGCTGATTCCATGTGGAAAAGGGTATTACGTATGAAGTAGACTGATAGAAATAAAATAGTAAAAGTAAAAATTACTTAAGATCAGTGAAATAATTGGAAAGTAAAGAAGGGATCGATAAGACCCAACACATGTGCCACTATCATTAAAAGTCATTGAACGCGTAAGTTGAAAGTTCGATACTTAAAAGTTAATTTTCTTAGAAGATTTTTAGCTTTTATCATATCGGAATAAAAATTGTGATAATAATTTAATAAAAAAAGATAAAATAGAAAACATGCAGGAATATTTAGGATTAATTGCTTGCTTTTATAAAATATTTTGGGCATTAGGTTTGGTGCCTACCATATTGATTCATTTGTCATCCCCCATTTCTTATATTCCTAAAATACTCACGTGTTACAAAAAAAATTACCCATCTACTATTGCTTCTCCTTACTACCCCCTCTGCTAACTTCCCCATTCTTCTCCTTTTCCGTTTCTACTCTCGCCACCCACTCTCTTTGTGATCTTCTTGTTGCTCTACCGCCATCCATAGAGGTATGTGATCTGATTCGTGATGTGTTGTTGGTTTTATTCCATTTTCTGTACTGAATCGTCTTTCACGATCTGCATCTCCTTTTCCGTTTCATTTCTCACCTTTTATGTGCGTTTTTATAAAAGATTGTTTAATTTCGCACTTAACATGTGCGAATATGTTGTGCATTCTTAAATTTCGCACATGTTAAGTGCGTTTTTAGGGTTTTGATGAGAGTTATTTTGCACTTGTTTAGTGCGTATTGGATTTGTTCAATTTCACACTTAACATGTGCGTTTTTGTTGTGATGTCTTTTATTTCGCACATGTTAAGTGCGTGTAAGGTTTGGATGGTAATTTCGCACTCATGAGCGCGTTTGTGTTTTTTGTCTCTTTTTCGCACTTTTGAGTGCGAGTTGTAGTGATTGCCATTTCGCACGTTCAAGTGCGTTTTGAACGTTCGCCCAATTCGCACATTATAGTGCGAAAATGAACGTTTTCAGCCCTGCCATTTCGCACTATAAAGTGCGTTTTTGTACTTTACAGAATTCGCACATGTTAGTGCGAATTTAATTATTCTTTGAATTTAATTAGTTTCAGTTTTATTATTTTCAATTTCTACTATTGTTTTATTTTGTTTTTTTTTACAGAAATGACAAGAACACGCTGGACCGCACCTGCACAACAACCTGAAGCAGGGGTTGCTCAAGCTGAACGTATCCGACCGATTGCGTCGGCACGTAGGCGACTTGGAAAAGCTCCATTGGTGGAGGAACCATCTAACCAGCAATCTGAGGAGGATGCATATGTTGATAATGACCAACAAATGGGCTATGCTCATGAGGACGATCAGCACATTGATGAGGATGAAGACGTTGATGATGGCAATGATGATGACGATGACGAAGATGCTGAGGAGGAGTAGGAGGAGGAGGAGGAAGATGAGGAGGAAAGGAAGCATCTGCGTTGAAATATTTTCCTCATTTTTGCTTCTGCGTAATAAATATTATCTATGGGGAAATATTACTTATATTATTTAAGTATTTTTTAGAGACGAAATCCTTTTGAAAATTGAGTTGTTTTCTGAGAGGTTTTAATTTCCGCGATTTTACTATGTAACCCTCAACCCAAAATTGGGGCGTTACAATTTCAGTGTAATCAATTCCTTCCTGTTGATTGTAACCTTGAGCTACCAGTTTGGCTTTATTTCTTGTCACTTTCCCATCTTCATCTACTTTGTTTCTGAAGACCCACTTGGTTCCTATGATGGATTTGTCTTCAGGTCTGGGAACAAGGTTTGAGACTTTACTTCTTTCAAACTGATTGAGTTCTTCTTGCATAGCTAGAATCCATCCTTCGTCTTGTAGTGCTTCGTCTATGTTCTTCAGTTCTATTTCAGACAAGAGCGCACAGTTACCATAATAATGAAATGAAGATCGAGTTCTTACCTTTTTAGAGACACTACCAATGATCTAATTTGGAGGATGATCAGGTTTGAACCTCCAATCTCTTGGAAGAGAGATTCCACTGGATGTCATGACTTGATCAAACGAGGTTGGCTCAAACGAGGTAGTATCATCTTCCATTGTATGACTATCCGACGATGCAATCTGTTTCGATGGAACATCTGCAATTGATGGTTGAGCACTGGTAGATGATGGCTCCTCATTTATATTTAGGTTGAAGTTAATAATGAAAATTCGTTTTACTAATCAGTAATTACATAATCTATAATTTTTGTATCAATAATTTCTATAAGTAATATTTATTACATTATATAAATATAATAATCACTTTATTTTTAACTTTTATTGCATTTTTAATAATTACATTAAAAAATATTAAATAGTATAAATAATAAGGGCATTTAAGTCCTCAAAGAATAGTTCAAGTGGTAAGAGTTGGAAACATATGGGTTGGGTAGGGGGAGGTCTAGAGATCAATCATTGACAAGGTGATTTAAATGTTTTCTGATGTAAAAAACGGGCATTTAAGGAACTTCATTATTTATGCCCAGGAATATGTATTTTTGACCAAACGGTATGTTATAATTATTCATAGAAATATAATTTTTTTTTCAGGAATTGAATTTGTTAACAAAACATATTTTTTACAGATTCTTGGGAATCATATCGTTTTCTAAACCTCCTAGATAAAACTTTCTAAAGTTGAGTTGCGTAATAGTGATAATGTTTTTTATTTTTATTAAAAGAGCTAGCTATCAAACATTACTTTGAAGTAAAATATGCTATATAAAGTTACTCTAGATATATGGTATTTGTAACATGACCATTTATTAGTCACAACACCTATGGACATATTAGAGTTAGAGACTGAAACTAAAATCATCTGTTAAGTAGAGACCAAAATCATGAAGATTAAGTAGTAGAGTCCCAAATTAAATTTGACGGTAAATTGAGGGATTTAAAACTTATTTAAGTATAATTCTATTGATAGAGTAGTTTCACTGTTAATCCTTTAACTAGATTGGTTTTATAACCAGGCAATATTTTCGGTTTGAACAATTTAAGGTCAATGTTTGTAAAAATAGAAATTTTAGCTAACAACTAGAGAATGAGAGATACTTACCACTAGGAAACGTCCAGCTTCGTTGTTTGACAAATACGAAACACTTCAAATAATTATCAATATGATATGAAAAATTTAAGAATTATGATTGGTTATCCGTAAATTCTTTTACCCTAACTGTGCATGAATATTGAACTCTTTATTTTATGTTTTACATGTTTCTGGTAAAAGAAATTTTACACAAAGTTTGTTTTACAATAAGTTATGGTTAAAATTTCCAAATTATAACATTGTATAACATATTTTCTAGTGTGGTAAAACATATTTTGTTGGTGGTTCAATTAGTTTGTGTGATTGTAATTGTGTTAAATTTAGAGTATGAAGTTGCTAATTAATGTTAGTTACTATTATTAATTTTTAATAAGACTGAGTTAATCAATCCGACTAGTGATTCACCGACGAACCAGTGACCTATTAATTTAGTATCTCAATAGAGTTAATAATCGGTTCAAACTTTAAAACGCTGCCGTCCCTACCAAAATTTAATAACGTTAATCCAAACATTATTTTATTTTTAATTTTTTGGTCAAAATTGATCCAAACATTCTTCTAAAATAATTTACCATCACAATATCGTGGCTCGCCAATTGGTCTTCATTTATCCAAAGTCTAACATGATTGGCAAATCTTTTTGATAACCTTGGCAGTATATTTTTTGTATGAACTACATATTTAATTTAATTTGAACCAAGTAAGATCTCTACCGTCACTTTGTTAAAGATCTTGTCTAGATAGAAAGAGTGGATATGGAGTTTGAGTAGAGGGATCAATATCACCCTCGTTTGGTTGCAAGAAGTAGAAATGAGAGAGTGGGGGCTACTAGCTTTTTCTAGTCTCCTAAATTTGAAGAGAAATAGAACAGATGATGCTAGTTTTTTTTTCTTTTACCCTTATGTCCTTGGGTAGATAATATATTTTAATGCCACTGCTTTTTTACTTTATACGTAGTTGGACAAAATTGATTTCCCTCGTTCAAAATAACTGTTCAGAAATAGAAGAAACAATCATATTAAAAAAATGTAATTAATACTGTTAGTTTTTTATAATATATGATTTGTTTTATTATTTTAATTTTTAAAATGTATTTTTATTTGTCGTCATTTATTGTTCTCGTAAGGGTAAAAATTATTAATATCAATTGGTGTTTATTTGAAATTCTAAACAGACGGTTATTATGAAATAATTTTTTTTTTAAGTGGACAGTTACTTTAAAACGGATGAAGTAACTTATTCTTTCTCTCTTTTGTTTTAATTATGACAAACAATCTTCAAAATCAATTCTATTTTTTACCTCTTTCTCCCTACATATCATTTTCTCTTTTCTCTTATTTATTTTTCTCTTCTATACTAAGCAAAGCCGAGGAGTCTGTCCCTACCAAGATTTTTTTTTTTGGTCTTGACCAAGGTATTCCTACAGCCGATTGCCGTGAGACTAATCCTTCGCCCCACGGTCAGCGGTAGGGGCTGGCCAATGAGTTTTTTCCATTCACAAGAGTTGGGATTCGAACCCCTAACCACTTGCTTAAGGGACGAAGTGCTGAACCACTACGCCAACCCGCTTGGTTGTCCCTACCAAGATTTAATAACATTGGTACAAACATTTTTTTTACTTTTTTGGTCTAAATTGATACAAACATTCTTCTAAAATTATTCACCATGACAATATCGTGGCTCGCCTATTGGTCTTCATTTGTCCAAAGTCTAACATGATTGGCAAATATTTTTTATGCAAAACGAGGACGTTTGGTTCGGCAGTGTTATGCGAATTCAGCAAAGAAGAATTATTGGAGTGTCAACGAGTACTGTGTACACTCTACACCGTACTGTCAATCTGATCTACCTCTCCCCCATTTCTTAGATCTGTCTCTATCGCTCAACTCTAGGTCTTTTATGTTCTTCTGATCGGGTCCTTCTTCTCTAACCCTCGCCATGGCCACCGGAGTGAGCAGAAAAATTTCTGCAGCATCAGCTCGTGCTCACACCCGGAGGGCAAAGAAAACCAGCTCTTTTCAGCTCCCTTCAGGTGAGTCTTCGCTTTTTGCCCATCAAAGTTCTGTTTATGGCATCTTGTTTATTGCCCGTCAAGTTACACAATTTCTGAGTCATGCTGCAACTTTAGAATTGAGGTTTCAGGAAACTTCGAAAACCTTTCCTAATTTATTTTTTAAATCAAGATGCAGAGTTTTCTTTATTCGTAGCATAGATGGATGCTTGTTATTTTGTTTGGGCACATTAAATGAACTGTCTTGTGTGTTCCAATTCAATGGTAGGGTTGGGAATGGCTTGAATTGCACCTGGAACATATTTGTGCCATTCCCTTGGGATTTATCTTCTGTTTAGGAATTGTGATACTTCTCTCCCCTTATCTATGTAACATTTATTAGTTATCAATGGGAGTTTGTCACCGTTTTATTTTGTTTGTTCTTTTTCTTATAGTATGGGATTTTTTCATCTGTTTAATTATTAGTAAGCTGTAGTTTAAGGAGAAGGGAGGTCTCTTTTATCCAGTCAGTTGTAATGTTAGTTCTGTCAGTTTGTTAATCAGTTAGCTAAGCCAGCTGGCTTCAATTACACGTGTCCCTTATCTGTTTATAAAGGAAGCACCCTGCTCCTTATTCGGCGACGATATTTGATCTGATTTTCCTATGCAAAAGTTCTAGTTGAGGGTATCACAGCTCCAACTTTGTTGCCCTACTCAACGCATGTCCTCAAGAAACTCCAATCAACTAGTTTCGAATGTCATGTGTGATGTCTCATACTCGATCGATCGTAGAATCCAGCTTCCCCATACTATGTCTATCCTGAGAGTCTGGATTTCTTGATTTCTTGACAGCAACTGTACTTTTGGGATTTCTGGCACCTTGCCTGATGTAGCAATCCTGAGAGTCTTTGGATCATTGTGCTGTCTCATCTCTATCTTCACACCGATTCAAGCTAGACCCTGAGCTAGGAAATGTGCTTTTCTTGGTTAGCTTGGAAATGTGCTTTTCTCAGCAGGTATTCCTTTATCTCCACACCCGGACCAACCCCAAACCTTGACAATATTTGAACAACCCTTTTGACCCGTACACTACTACATCAGATCAACAACTTCATACTACCTCTTCACACCAACCAACACAACCTACCATTATCCCACACTAGAACCATTCCCATGCTAACATACAAGATTCTCCTACTTCCTCATCCACTCCTCCTACCCCATCAACCTTCAAAGATCCAGCAAAACCGCACAACCTACCCCTCACTTATCAGACTATCTTTGCCATTCTGTGACACATAAATCTACTCGTTGTACAACAGGTTGTCCCATTGCTAACTACCTGTCATAGACACCCCTCTCCACTAGGCACAGAACATTATCTACTTCACTATGTTTGGATAGGGAGCCATCCTCTTATGCTGGATCCTGCAAGCACATTTGATGCCCAATATGACCTTTGCTACATGAAAGGTGCTCAATTTTGTGGGCTCTTCCCCCACACTTCAGCAATTTAGTTAGTGGGCTTCATTGATGCAAAAAGGGGCGGTTTCTCAGAAACATGTCGTTCAATTAGTGCGTGAAGGTCTTACATTGACTAGAGGTATGACTAATGAAATCTTTATAAAGGGTCGAACAATCCTCACCCCTAAGCTTGCTTTTTGGGGTAGAGTTAGGTCTAGCCTGAATTCTAAAATGGTACCAGAGTAAATCATTAGATCCATTGTTTGCCATCCTTGAGGGACCAATTATTGAAGTTTGAAGTTCAAGAATCCACTTGGCCCACAGTTGTTAAAAATAAAAAATTGTTGAATTCAATGGGGTAGAGTTAAGCCTAACCCGAGTTCTAAGAGTTGACATTCTTCCTTTGTGACTCTTTTATCGATTGTTGTTCGAAAAAGCTACAAACAATAGCCAAATTGTCTAATGAAGAGGAGTGCCTATGCATTGGCAGCAGCTACTTGTGAGCTCCTGTGGCTGACATAAATCTTGAGAGATCTTCATGTCACTTGTGTTAAGTAGACTGTTCTTTATTGGGACAGATGTAGTGCACTACTGCACTCCATATCGCGGTCATCACCGTTTTTCATGAGAGAACTAACGACCTTAAAATTTTTAATAGATTGCCATATAGTCATGGAAAAATCCCAGCAAAGTTTCATGAAGCTGCTTCCTCTACCTTCCCAATGTGTAAACTGCTGATAAGTTCACTAAATCCTTGTTGCCTACTCAGTTTCAGCATCTTTTTCCCAAACTGGGGATGGTGAATATCTACCACCCTCTACCTTTGGAGAGGGGGGGGGGGAGTTGGGTTATAAAGTTAGTTGTAATGTTAGTTCAATCAGTTAGTATGCTAAGTCAGTCAGGCAGGTTGTTTATTAGTTAGCCAAGAAGCTTCAGTTACACGATACCCTGCTCTGCATCTAAAGAAATCAGTAGCTTGTGGGGGGGGGGGGGGTAGGGTTAGCAATTTAGTTGTAATGTCAGTTCAATCAGTTAGCATATTAAGTCAGTCAGGTAGGTTGTTCATTTCTTAGCCAAGCAGCTTCAGTACACTGGACCCTACTCTATATGTAAAGAAAGCACCCTGCTCCTTATTCAGCAAATGAAATCAGATCTGACTTTCCTGTTTAATTTTTAGTTGGCAATAGCTGGACCAAACCTAGGTCTTTAAGATGAATTCCTTCAACTCATACCAACTGAAACCAACCCCTGTTGGTCTTAATGTGAGGTTTATACCTGTTCTGAGGATAGGGTAATCAGTTGTGATTGACTTATGGACACTGCAAATGGTTATTTATGTTTTAATTTCTAAGTTTCTGTTTTAATATTTTTAATTTTTAATTTGGTAATACAAACTTCAGGAATTCTTAGAACAACACTAGCAGTGTTGTTTATTGGGTTTCTAGCATGGGCTTATCAGGTTATTCAACCTCCTCTGCCCAAGATATGTGGCTCTCCTGATGGACCGCCTGTAACAGCAGCTAGAATCAAACTAAGAGATGGAAGGCATTTGGCATACAAAGAGCATGGTGTTCCTAAAGATGCAGCCAAGTATAAAATCATCTTTGTTCATGGTTTTAGTGGATGCATGCATGGTGGTGGAATTGCTGAAAACCTATCACCTGTAATTGTTTGTGTACATTTTTCTATCTTACATAGCATTCTTTCATATTTTTATTGTTTTTAATAAATATATATATCTGTTGTCCGCATTTCCAGGATGTTGTTGAGAACTTGGGGATCTATATTGTAACTTTTGACAGACCTGGTCATGGGGAAAGCGATCCTGATCCAAATCGTACACTAAAGAGCATAGCCTTTGATATAGAAGAGCTTGCTGATAAGCTGGGGTTAGGGTCCAAATTCTATGTAGTTGGTCTCTCCATGGGTGGACAGATTGTCTGGAACTGCCTTAAGTACATACCTCACAGGTATTATTTATTCACGTTATTTGTAGTTCTGATGATACAAATTTTAAGAAAATAAATTATCAGTTCTATTTATCTGTAGTATTATTTGATCTTTGCTTACATGATTACATCTGCTTGATTTTATTTCGTAGTGGTCTTCCCCTCTGTCTTTCTCAGTACTCAATTTTTACATTGCTGACAGGCTGGCAGGTGCTGCTCTCTTGGCCCCAGTTGCGAACTACTGGTGGCGTGGTCTTCCGACAAACTTAACTACTGAAGCCTATTACCAACAAAAACTACCAGACCAATGGGCACTTCGTGTGGCTCACTACACACCATGGCTAACTTACTGGTGGAACACTCAAAAATGGTTCCCAGTCTCCAGTGCAATTGGTAATGTTCAAGTTATACTTTCACATCAAGACAAACAGCTTATGACATCTTCGATGATGTCTAAGAGGGAGAATTATGTGGTAAGTATCCAGCATTTAGATGGTAACAAAATTTTGCAATTCTTTTGAATTCAATACACTGAATGATTTAGTTGATATTTTGTATTGGTAGTTGGTTAAATTCATATGATTTGATTTTGAGTTCTGTTGGTGATTATTTTTCCAAATACATAACATCACATCAACTTCTTTGTGGAATATATTGTTTAGAGTTTGATCATAATGGTTATGTTTTTCAGTTTTTCTAACTGTTTAATGTGATGTAGATGTCTGCATATTTTAAAGTTGATGTGAACAATTCTCATTACTTATTATTCATATATTTCTGATTTCTTTGTAAGCATACTCTATTGTTGTTTTTTATTTTAGACTGAATATAAATTCAGTCATAACTTTCAAAAGAAATTTAACACAGAATAGAATGGAATATTTAAAAAGTGATCATTAATGCATTTTATGAATACCAATTTAGGAGTAGATGCAACATTTGTGGACAAATGTTATACTGCCTGATAGTTCCAATTTGTCTTTTATTGTTGCATTTAGTGTTGGCAATGCATGGCCAATGCTAAAATAAATTTAATAATAGTTTCCTCACCAAGGTGCAAAAACAAAAAAAGAAGATTATTTGTAATATAGCCGCTGTTTAGTGTCGATTAAGCTGACGCTAGATTACAAATTTAGCATCAGCATGGAAGCCGATGCTAAATTTCAACTATTTTTAGTTTTTTCTTGTAGTTTAATGATGACTTGTTTCTTCGTTCACCTCCATCAAATGCTAACAATATTGATTGCTGCTTTGACTTGGATAGCTTGGCATAGCAAGTGAAGCAATTATCTTGTTCTTTTATTGTATCTATCAATCCTCTATCCACATCTTCTGGATACCTGTGTGACGTTTATTGATTTCATGAATGATATGTATTCAGAATGTTTCACAATTAGTGAGGATCTTTAACTAATAAATTGAATTTTAAATGCTCTATTGGAATTAGGGATTTTGAAATTTTAAAATTTCGTGCATGTTACATTATTGTTGAAACACAACACAATGGATATAGCTCACTATTTTAGTTGACACTTGATAGTGCTTGGTTAGCATATCCTTTTGGTAATTGATTTTACAGTTATCTGACTAATGTAAAAGCAACTTTAACTTCTACAAGCACCCTTTTTGTAATGAAATTTTTTAAACTCATTTGCTGACAAATAAATATTTTTCTGAGAATTGGGTTCATTTAGGAAGTGGTTGATTAATTGAGCCATCGAATTTCTGATTAGCCTCGTTTTAATTGAGTGCCATAATATTCTGCTGCTGTTTTGTCTTTGACTAACCATGGTATCTAATAACATGTCCTGTTTTAGTTATAATATTGAGAAGGAACTCTTTTAGCTCCTCTAGAACATCAATTTCTTATCACAAATACCAACTGAGATTTATGAATTTTTTTACGTGGGTTCCGCAGGCGTATTCAAGACAGCAAGGTGAATTTGAAACCCTCCACCGGGACTTAAATATTGGATTTGGAAACTGGGAATATAGTCCTTTAGAACTTGAAAACCCATTTCCAACCAATGAAGGTTCTGTCCATCTCTGGCATGGAGATGATGATTTGTTGGTTCCTGTTACACTGAACCGATACATTGCGCAAAACCTACCATGGATTCACTATCACGAACTTCCAGGTGCCGGTCACTTGTTCTCTATTGGTGATGGTGTGAGTGATACTATTATTAAGTCCCTTATAGGCGTGAAGTAAGCTTCTATATAGATCACTTGCTATCTCTGGTCAGCTTCGACATTTAGTATCTTTGTTTTGGAGAATTCAAATGGTTGTTGATCACGACATGTATGATAGATCTCTTGAATATCATTGAGTACATTTAGCTGTACTTATTAATTAAATTTGAGTGTTGTTTTAATTGCTAATTTATTTTACAGAAGATGCAAAGTTTCTCTATAGCCTCATTTTATTACTCTCAAAATGACATGATGAATGTGATGATGGCCATGTTCGGCTATCTATCGATATGCGCGCTTTTGTTACTAATCTCCTGAAATTCAAAACAAATGCAAAGTTATAGAAAGAAGTGATATTCAAGTATTGCTGCACACACAATCTTTCTTTACAAATTGCTTGCCGTTAATATGGCTTAAAGTTTTACTGAGTAGGGAGTTGCTATTGCTACCACCCCGACGACTATTGATGTCATACCAACTTTTTGAAAAATTGAAAATGCCTTTTTAAAAAAACAAAAAAAAAACTCCCCACCACCCCACTTTCCCTCTATCTCTTCTTCCCCACCACCACTCATTTCACCGTCCTATCTTCTTCACCTTCAATTTCAAATTTCCCTCACAATTAGTTTCTAACATCCTCATTCCACATTCACCTTCCCCATTTCACCTTCCCTTCACCATTTCTATTTTCACGATCGCGTGGTTTTGCTCCGCTGGTGCCTCCGCCGCTTCGCGTCACCGTCGCTTGCTTCGCCTTGCTGCGCTCCTCAATTGTTCTGCGACGGTAAGTTCCCCCATTTCCTTTCAGCTTTTTCCGCAATTGTTCATGAGTTTGCTGTGTCAGATATGGCAAGGACAAAAGGAACAACTCGTTTACCTGCATCTACGAGAAGACCAAAAAGGAAAAGTCATATGTCAACAAGTCAGCCTGTGACAGAAACTGAACGTAAGCGAGTTACAACATCAGAACGGAAAAGGCGTGTGGAAGCTTGTAAGCCTGTGGAGATACATGAACCACAGCAGGTGTCTCCCCCAAATTTGCATGTGGCGGAGGGTGATGAGAAGGAAGAGGATGATGTTCTTGAGGAGGATGATGGTGAGGAGGGTTCTGATGAGGAGGGAAATGATGAGGAGGGTGCTGAGGAGGGTTCTGATGATGAGGATTCTGAGGAGGAAGAGGGTGAGAAGGATTCTGATGAGGAGGAAGAGGGTCAGGAGGATGATGGTGAGGACACTGTGATGGGTGAGAAGGAACTTGAGCAACCTGTTTGCTTTAAGGGGGCCTTATAATCTTGGTAGAAAGGGATTAGAAGTGTGTACCTTGTGGTTTAGTGGATCATCCTTATATAGAGGTCTGGAGGTGGCGCGATCCTCGAGGACAAGTGATGATGGTCATGTTAGAGGATCGTCTCAGATTGTTGGATCTCCTGCCATGTCACGGGGATTGGACGGTCAGGGGCCGAGAGGGGGCAAGTACACTAACGAACGATCGTTCCTACACGTCAAGTCAGCAGTCATATAACCAAGTCACCTTCGTAGGCACGCCGACCTAGGACCAGCCTTGACCGTCGACCCCAACCCACCTTAAAACCCCACCCCCATCGCTCGCAACCCCACCCAACCTAGAAATCTCAACCAATCTATCACCCCCAAACCTCCTTCAGATCAGACAAGCAAACACCCTCAAAACCCAAGAAGAAGAGCTCCAACTTTGACCCAAACCCTTTCCTCTGCATGGCTCTGAAGTCTGATATGAGGTGGTTCATTCTCTATGGGGTTTTGGGTGGTGGAGGTGGTAAATCTGAGAGATTTGGGTTTCGATCTTAGGGCTTTAGATTTTATCTGAAGATGGATGATGAAGAAGAAGAAGAAGAAACGTTAACGATGAAGATTGGGGATTCAGGAAAATAAAAGAATTAAAACTTTAACAGGTTTTGTTTTGTTTTTATTCTAATTGATATTTTTTATTTTAAAAAGAAAATAATCATAAACAGGAATTGAAATAAAATAAAAGGAAAAAGAAAAAAAATTCCAACTAGGCTCATTAATTGATGTGGCAGTGCCACGTAGGGTCCAGGTGACACATAAGCACAACGTTCGGAGGCTTACCGGCGGCGAGGACGATTTTCAAATATTTCTCAAAGTTTAGGATGTAAATCAAAAGATTTTCCGACAAGGGATGAAAATCAAAATTCGCTTAAAGTTCAAGGACGAAAAACTTATCTAACCCTTATTTTTAATGTTTTTGGAGGCATTTGTTATGGGGTTACAAAATACATTCCTAGAAATTTGGGGTGTGAAAAAACACATACCCATGTTAGGTACGAGATTAAAAAAAATCATACCCAAGCATGAAATATATCGGGTAAATTATTTTCCCATGTTAGCACGGTGCTCTATTCCTGATCTTGAGAGTGAGTATGATAGATTCTTATGAAAACTGAGATAATAGGTGTGGAATTTTATACAGTAAAATTCCATTTTCCCCTTCCATTTTCCTTGTCGCCCACGTTCTGAATTTGTTTCCTCCAATTTCCTTCTTTTCAGTTGCATGTTGTTCCCTCAATTTGTATCTTCTTCATTGATAAAGAAACATGATTTGGAAGAAAATCCAATTCCAGGAGGATCTAGTGTGGTGAACTAGATAGATAGACGTTTTTTTCTCGTTTTTTAAAGTTAATAATGAAAATTCATTTTACTAATTAGTAATTACATCAACTGAGAAATCTATAATTTTTGTATCAATAATTTCTATAAATAATATTTATTACATTATATAAATATAACAATCGCTTTATTTTTTACTTTTATTGCATTTTTAATAATTATATTAAAAAATATTTAAATAGTATAAATAATAAGGGCATTTAAGTCCTCAAAATGATAGCGCAAGTGATAATAGTTGGGGACATATGAATTGGGTAGAGGAGGTCCATGGATCAATTCCAAGGGCATTTATGCCCAGGAATATATAATTCTTACCAAACGGTATGCTGTAATTATTCATAAGAATATAAAAAAATATTTCCAGGAATTGAGTTTGTTAACAAAAACACATTTTTTACGGGTTCCTGAGAATCATAATCCCATTTTAGTATTCCCAAGAATAAAGATTCCTGGGTAGTGTTTTCTAAACCTCACAGATAAAGCTTCCTAAAGTTGAGTTGCGTTATATTGAGAATTTATTTATTAAAAAAACTAGCTATCAAACATGACTTTAAAGTAAAATATGCTACATAAAATTACTCTAGATATATAGTAACAGTAACATGACCATTTATTAGTCACATCACCTATTAATAGGGACATATTAAAGTTAGGGACTGAAACTAAAATAATCTGTTAAGTAGAGACCAAAATCATGAAGATTAAATAGTAGGGTCCAAAATTAAATTTGACTGTAAATTGAGGGATTTAAAACTTACTTAAGTATAATTCTATTGGTAGAGTAGTTTAACTGTTAATCCTTTAACTAGACTGTTTTTATAACCTGGTAATATTTTCGGTTTGAACAATTTAAGGTCAATGTTTGTAAAAATAGAAATTTTAGCTAACAACTAGAGAATGGGAGATACTTACCACTAGAAAACCTCCAGCTTCGTTGTTTGACAAACACAAAACACTATTATAAAGCTTTGTTAATTATGATAGGCCGGCACCTTTTATTTTAGAGTTTAAATATTCATTACTATTTATGTAAAAGAACTTTACATAAACAACCAATAACAATTCAGATTTTTGCCAAATGAAATAATTAATTTTGAAATTTATCCAAATAATTATGATGTGACAAATTTAAGAGTCATAATTAATTTCTGTTTAAAACTATTTTACACTAACATTGCATGAATATTAAGCCCATTATTTTATGTCTACCACGTTTTTGTTAAAAGAAATTTTACACAAAGTTTGTTTTACAATAAGTTATGGTTAAAATTTCCAAATTATAACATTGTATAACATATTTTCTAGTGTGGTAAAACATATTTTGTTGGTGGTTCAATTAGTTTGTGTGATTGTAATTGTGTTAAATTTAGAGTATGAAGTTGCTAATTAATGTTAGTTACTATTATTAATTTTTAATAAGACTGAGTTAATCAATTCGACTAGTGATTCACCGACGAACCAGTGACCTATTAATTTAGTATCTCAATAGAGTTAATAATCGGTTCAAACTTTAAAACGCTGCCGTCCCTACCAAAATTTAATAACGTTAATCCAAACATTATTTTATTTTTAATTTTTTGGTCAAAATTGATCCAAACATTCTTCTAAAATAATTTACCATCACAATATCGTGGCTCGCCAATTGGTCTTCATTTATCCAAAGTCTAACATGATTGGCAAATCTTTTTGATAACCTTGGCAGTATATTTTTTGTATGAACTACATATTTAATTTAATTTGAACCAAGTAAGATCTCTACCGTCACTTTGTTAAAGATCTTGTCTAGATAGAAAGAGTGGATATGGAGTTTGAGTAGAGGGATCAATATCACCCTCGTTTGGTTGCAAGAAGTAGAAATGAGAGAGTGGGGGCTACTAGCTTTTTCTAGTCTCCTAAATTTGAAGAGAAATAGAACAGATGATGCTAGTTTTTTTTTTTCTTTTACCCTTATGTCCTTGGGTAGATAATATATTTTAATGCCACTGCTTTTTTAATTTATATGTAGTTGGACAAAATTGACTTTTAATATAAAATGTACTTCTCCCATTTAAAATAACTGTTAAAAAAAATAGAAGAAATACACATATTAAAAAAATGTAATTAATATTGATAGCTTTTTATAATATATGATTTGCTTTCCTATTTTAAATTTTAGAATGTATTTTTATCCATCGCCATTTATTGTTCTCATAAGAGTATTATATGAAAAATTATCAATATCAATTGATGCTCCCTTGAAAGTTTAGACGATTATTATGAAACAAACATTTTTTCTTTAAGTAGATAGTTATTTTAAAACGGATGGAGTAACTTTCTATGTCATTCTTTCTTTTCTTTCGCTCTTCTATTTCTCTTATAACAAACAATCTTCATAATCAACTCTAATTTTTACCTCTTTTTCTCTCCGTTTTTTTTTTCTCTTTTCTCCTTTGTACTAAACAAAGCCTATGAGTCTTCCCTACCAAGATTTACAAACATTCTTTTTACTTTCCGTTATGATTCATGAACCACCCTACACTGCAAACACCTCGAGACACCTCTTTTTTATTTCTATCCCTCTTCTGCACACATCACATTATATATCATATCTGTCACTTGTCTCTTATCTCTTTCTATCTCTTTAATAATCTACCCCTGAAGGGTGAAGGGTGTACACAAACCTTAATGGTTTTACTTTTGGTCTAAATTGATACAAACATTCATCTAAAATTATTCAGCATGACAACATCGTGGCTCGCCTCAAATGACTTTTGGTCTTCATTTGTCCAAAGTCTAACATGATTGGCAAATATTTTTTAAGTAAAACGAGCACGTTTGGTTTGGCAGTGTTATGCGAATTCAGCAAAGAAGAATTATTGGAGTGTCAACAAGTACTGTGTACACTCTACACCGAACTGTCTATCGCTCAACTCATGTTCTTTTGATCGGGTCCTTCTTCTCTAACCCTCGCCATGGCCACCGGAGTGAACAGAAAAATTTCTGCAGCTCGTGCTCACACCAGGAGGGCGAAGGAAACCAGCTCTTTTCAGCTCCCTTCAGGTGAGTCTTCGCTTTTTGCCCATCAAATTTCTGTTTATGGCATCTTGTTTATTGCGTGTCAAGTTACACAATTTCTGAGTCATGCTGCAACTTTAGAATTGAGGTTTCAAGAAACTTCGAAAACTCTTTGTTCGAGTAAAGCAACCGAAGGGAGAAATGAAGTAACAAGTAAAAAGTGTATTCAGTCTCCGAAATATCTGAGCCCCCTCTGGCTATTTATAGAGGGGAGCCATAAATAGTATTAAAAACCCATAAATAGTATTAAAGCCATAGATTACATAATACGGGCCACTGGGCCTCAGAATACTTGACTCAACAACCTCAACCTTACGCCTCTTAGCTCGCCTTGCTCGCCATACTCTAGTCCTTGCTTTGGTCGCCAGGTCGCCCTCTACTGGGCGAAGTGCTCACCCAGTCCACATGCTCACAAGACACCAAGGTTGAAGTATGAAAGCGAAGTATGTCTTCATAAGTCTTCATAGCTCACCACCAGAGGAAATGCTCGCCCTGTCCACAGGCCCACAAGACGCCGAATCTGAGGCATGAAGATTAAGTGTGTCTTCATACAGTGCTCGCCATGGAATTCTAACCAACGCTTCCTTTGGGCAGTCATCCCTATAGAATGTGCCTCGTTAAAACCTTCCTAGGAAAAACTCTGTGGGGTAAAAACTAGTGAAGGAAAAAGAGTACAACATCCTATAGAGAAATGAGTCGCCTAAGGCCTGGCCGGGAAGGATAAATATATCGTCAATCATAGCTTGAAGATGTGAGCAAATGAGACTCTGAATTAAGTCGACACGCCTAGCGTGGAATGAAGTGGTCATCAGGTCGCATGGCGGCTCGCCGGAAAGATGTCATTTGCCCCACAAGAGTCGCAACCAGTCCATAATTCCACTGAGCCCATAAGTATGGAACAACTCATCATACTGTAAAGTGACCGTCAATCTATAATCACTCGCCAGGTTGGAATGGAGTCACTTGCCTAGTTGTACCTGATCTTGCTTTCCTTGTCCTATTACCTGTTTTCTATATTTCTCAACTGCAAACATAATCATTAGTTCTCAAAATGATAATTAAATACTTCACAAATACCTCATTTTTTGGCACGCATGCTACATCAAGATCTTTCAGGGGTATTCATTCCCCTTTCCACATCATTCTTCACTCGCAATTTTTTTTTTCTTGATTTGACTTGTTATCGACTTGCTGGCAATACTTTTCTTCTGTCCTTCTTTCTCTTTTGTTGTTGTTGTTGTTGTTGTTGTGTTGCATGTTTCACTCGCCGCTGTGGTGTTTGTTGTTGCATGGCTTCAGCTCGTGTAACGAGACTTAATCTCATGCCTCTTCTGACTAGGTTTTTGTGGCTTGGACTTACGCGACTAGGGCGGCCAAGCATTTATTTTATGAGTCACGCAATGACGTGCACACCCTGTGTTTGTGCTATTTGTCTATTTTGAGGCTTTGGCCCGCCTAAGCAGGGCTTCGCTCAACCTTATTTCGGCGAGACTTCGACTTGATTTAATTCGATCAAGGCTTTGCCTCGTATGGCGAGGCTTTTGCTCAGTGATAATTTTGGCTTGGATCCCATTGGCCACTAGGGTTGCCCAAGGCTTGGCTCAAAGACGGGCTCGATTTAATTCGATCAAGGCTGGGCATTTCCCCGTATCGCACAAGGGTCGTGCATGCCGTCCCAGGTAAACCTCCGTGGCGACCCCCAACACTCTCCCTATAGACGAGGTTAGGACGCCAAAGATAGGGTTTTTTAAGCCCCTTGGCCTACTGGAAGCAGCTGTTGTTCTCATTCTCTTAGGCCGCCACTGGACCATTGTTCTGTAAGAAATAACTTTTTGAGGTCGCCACTGGACCATTATCTCGTCACTAAGAGTGACATTTTTTTTAGGTCACCACTGGACCATTATCACTTCACTAAGAGCAACCGTTTGGGTCGCCACTGAGCCATTGTTCTGTAAGAAATACTTTTTGAGGTCACCATTGGACCATTATCTCGTCACTAAGAGTGTATTTCTTATCTTCCATCCTACATGAAAGAAGCATAAAAAACAAGACCGCCCATAAAAAGTTAAGTAAAGATTCCATGGCAGCCTCCACTAGAGTTCCCTTCAACCAACACTCAAACGCCCTCGTCCTCCTGAACCAAAACTTCACCCTAAACAAACACCTCTCCTTCCTCCTCGCTCCACTAGCCCCCTTCACCCCACCATACAACTACCAAATGCTACCTTGGAATTTTATTAAAACAGACCCCAAAAGGGGGAGGCGGCCACTCGCAAAGGGTCGCCAAATAGCGCTTGACAGGGAAACGTTATCAAATTGAATTAGAAGATCATATGCATACATAATTTATTGTTTGCAAAAAAAGAAGAAGTAAAAGCGAAAGAAAACTTATTAGAACCTTCAAATCACTAGATTCCTCAAATCGGGCTGATAACTTAGTGGCTGTGAAAGCCCCTTACTTTCTTTTCACCGACCTGGCATGTCAAGCACATCCTTCTTTCGTTTGTGGTCGTCATGCTATGTTCGTCGAACGTTGTAGCTCACACCATGGAGATTAACTTGTACAACAAGCCGGAGGTTGGGTTTTTGATATACCCTGTGTCCTGAATTTGAATTCTTACTATCTCCTTAGCTTAGGTTGCTTCAAATTGTTAGATCAAATACAAAATATGCATAACTGTTCACAGATAAAGAATAAACCATTCTGTGTTTCTAATTCTTAAATTGGAATCCAACATAATAAAATTCATATTCATATCAATAGGAAAGTGGATAATGGCAATGTATACTAGCTTTAACAAAACACAGAGCTACTGTGTTTAGCACCTCAAATTAGCATTTAACAACTTTATAAAGCATATAAGAATTATAAACATGTCAAGCAGATCACACTAATCATACAAGCTCGTTTAACGCCTAGGACTATTTTTCTTGCATGAAAAAATAATAATAAACAAGATTGAATTAAAACACCCGGACTACATATTCTTTTCCCAACAAATCAATACCATATGGAAAGGAAAAACTAAACGAGGAACATGAAATCTATAACTGAACACTGCTAAAAGCTGAACCCACTCTCTCAATATTGAATTTAATTTCCCAAAAGAAAGAAAATGCTCTAGAAAGTTTAATTGTGCAAAATGGAACAATTTGGAAATTATAGCATGAAGAAGCATTAGATAATCACGCCCATTAATGAAGGAAATAACCAGTCAAACATGAAGCAAAATAAAAAATATTAAACGCATACCACAATCACATCCATCTAAAAGCTTAGAGACAATTTAAATCGATTCCACTGAATAATCAGTGGCATGCTCAAATGATAAGGTTCATACAAAATTCTCATATTTTCCTATGTTAAATTCTGTGGGCAGAAGAATACAACCCATACATTGATAACATGCTCTGCAAAAATCAGTTCAGAACTACATACAAAACTGGATAGTATAGAATTAGCATCAAGCATCACCGATATATCAAATTAACAAGGATAAATTTATATTCAAAAATTATATTACAAGCTTTAAATCAATATCAAGTTACTGATTATGATTATACTGTGAATCACATGTCAGACTACTAAATTACATGTCTCAGGTGCTTATCATATTGAGAAAACTTATCGAGTTGTATTATACATCTTCAATGGTTTATAATTTAAAAACTCCTACCAAATAATAATGTACTCTCATATGCCTTTAAGTTTGTTCCGCCACCTTAGTAACAAAGGTTCAATTCATAAAACAAAAAATAAAGCATGATACAAACTCGCAAAAACAACCAGGATATTTTACCTAATGATAATTCTTTCTTAACCAGCAAGAAAATAAAAAGTGGAACCAATAAAAAGTATAATACACAAGATGAAATATGCATTAGCCATACACAAGATGCATTAGCCATTATGGAAAATCCATACCAAGACAGATTACTCAGTGTTCTGAAATTAGATAATATATCACAGTGAAATCTTTGAAGCCATTATATAGTGAAATCTTTGTAGTAGGATCAAGCATGAAGAAAATTAAAATAGCAAAGTCACCAGCTTTACTATAAATGATCCATGGAACTTCTAGTGAATTGATATTAAAACTTAAGTGATATTAATCAGAAAATTAGAGAAATCTCCAAGGGTTTCCCCTAACAATTGAGTCGCTGCTTTGTTTTCTCAATGCTAATGATTCTCCATGCTAATTACTCTGCTATAACTAACTGTAAAAATTTGGGAATCTCTAATGGGGAGTGAATAAGAGAAAAACACATAAGAAGACGTGATTCACAACAGCTTTCAGAATTATCATTTTCTTATGACTAACTTTTTATTCCTTCATACATAAATGATCCACAAAATTCCACACTTACAACCTAGAGAACACACACGTCGAATAAGCTACTAATCCAGACGAACACAGAAAAAAGGAACATGCTAATCTTAAAATATCATGGGAAAAACTTGCAAAAGTGCTCTGTTGCTTTAAAACAGAATCATAGTATCAAGACAATTGAGGCTTGAAACCAGAAGTAGTAAGCTCAATTGCCAAGGCTTCTTCAATTTGCGACTGCTCGGAATGGAATCGCAGTTGTTCGGCTCAGGTCCAGGGTGAAGTGGCGGTCGTCCATTTGGCGGTTCATGAAGTGAAGGAGTGACCAAGAGGAAGCCTCGATTCTGTGCAAGAGACAGACGTCGGGACGATGGATCAATGCCAGAGGTCAAGCAGTGACAGTGTGGTACTTCAGGTCGGGGTGGCGTGCTCCATAAACGATGGTGGTTCAGTCACATAGTCAATCAGTGTTTGGGGTTGGCGGTTGATGAAGAGAAGATGAGCGGCGAGGAGGTGAAGGTGAAGAGAAACTTGGTGGCGGCGCATGGTGATGAAGCTTCTAGGGTTTTGGGTGTCTCCTTTGTTTTCTTCTTCCTTGTCTCTAACCTGTTCTTCTTCTCCTTCCCTTTTTCTCCTCCGCGATTCCTTTCCTTCTTCCCCTGTCTTGACCCATCAATCCTCTTTCTCCCGTTCTGTGGTTGGTGTCGAGAATGATAATGGACGGATATGTGATTTTGTAAGATCCTCTTGCCATCTCCAAACTCGACGGCAAGGCTCGCCGTCGCGCACTAAGCATGTCACTGCTCTCTTCTTCTGCTTATCTTTTCCTCGATCTCCCTCCCTCTCACTACTGCTTCCACCGCCACTTCTTCTTCCTCTTCTCTGTTTGTTTTTTTTTCATCCCCTTTTGCCTGCAAGAACACGAAGGCTTTTTCTTGGTGGAGTTGGGAAAGGTTTTACCGATTCCCCACAGACGGCGCCAAATGTTCTAGTAAAGCAACCAGAGGGAGAAATGAAGTAACAAGTTAATAGTGTATTGAGTTTATTCAGTCTCCAAAATATATGAGCCCCCTGGTTATTTATCGAGGGGAGCCATAAATAGCATTAAAAACCCATAAATAGTATTAAAGCCCTAGAGTACATAATACGGGCTACTGGGCCTCAGAACATTTGACCCAACAGTCTCAACCTTACGCCTCTTAGCCCGCCTAGCTCGTCATACTCTAGTCCTTACTTCGGTCGCCAGGCCGCCCTCTACTGGGCGAAGTGCTCGCCCAGTCCACCTTTCCTAATTTTTTTTAAAAATCAAGATGAAGTGTTTTCTTTATTCGTAGCATAGATGGATCTTGTTATTTTGTTTGGGCACATTAAATGAACTATCTTGTGTGTTCCAATTCAATGGTAGGGTTGGGAATGTCTTGAATTGCACTTGGAACATATTTGTGCCATTCCGTTGGGATTTATCTTCTGTTTAGGAATTGTGATATTTCTCTCCCCTTATCTATATAACATTTATTGGTTATCAATGGGAGTTTGTCACCGTTTTATTTTTTTTGTTCTTTTTCTTATAGTATGGGATTCAAGTTAGACCCTGATCTAGGAAATGTGTTTTTCTTGGTTACCTAGGAAATGTGTTTTTCTTGGTTACCTAGGAAATGTGCTTTTCTTAGCAGATATTCCTTTATCTCCACACCCAAACCAACCCCAAACCTTGACAATATTTGAACAACCCTATTGACCCGTACACTACTACATCAGATCAACAACTTCATACTGTTAAAGGTGTAATTCAAATTAGTGGGTTTGACTTAGTCAAACTAATAGAGTGAGGTTTTTGTATATAAAAAAGTTGTATACATTGGCTCAGTTTCCCCAATATCTTTCGTCTCGTATTCTCTTTGTTACTTTCCTTTCTTCTATCCTATTGTCTACCTGTATCGTCTCCCATATCTTCTACCTACGTCGTCTACATCGAGTGGTATCGTTTACCACGCTTAGGATCGTCTACCTCCAACACATACTACCTCTTCATACCAACCAACACAACCTACCATTATCCTACACTAGAACCAGTCCCATGCTAACATACAAGATTATCCTATTTCCTCATCCTCTCCTCCTACCACCATCAACCTTCAAAGATCCAGCAAAACTGCATAACCTACCCCTCACTTATCAGACTATCTTTGCCATTCTATGACACATAAATCTACTCGTTGTACAACAGGTTGTCCCATTGCTAACTACCTGTCATAGACACCCCTCTCCACTGTGCACAAAACACTATCTACTTCACTATGTTTGGATAAGGAGCTATCCTCTTATGCTGGAGCCTGCAAGCACATTTGATGCCCAATATGACCTTTGCTACATGAAAGGTGCTCAATGTTGTGGGCTCTTCCCCCACACTTCAACAATTCAGTTAGTGGGCTTCAATAATGCAAAAAGGGCGGTTTCTTAGAAACACGTCGTTCAATTAATGCGTGAAGGTTCTTACATTGACTAGAGGTATGACTAAAGAAATCTTTATAAAGGGTCGAACAATCCTCCCCCCTAAGCTTGCTTTTTGGTGTAGAGTTAGGTCTAACCTGAATTCTAAAATGATACCAGAGTAAATCATTAGATCCATTGTTTGCCATCCGTGAGGGACCACTTGTTGAAGTTTGAAGTTCAAGAGTCCACTTGGCCCACAGTTGTTAAAAATAAAAAATTGTTGAATTCAATGGGGTAGAGTTAAGCGTAACCCAAGTTCTAAGAGTTGACAATCTTCGTTGGTGACTCTTTTATCTATTGGTGTTTGAAAAAGCTACAAACAATAACCAAATCGTGTAATGAAGAGGAGTACCTTGCATTGGCAGCAGCTACCTGTGAGCTCCTGTGGCTGACATAAATCTTGAGAGATCTTCATGTCACTTGTGTTAAGTAGACTGTTCTTTATTGGGACAGATGTAGTGCACTACTGCACTCCATATCGCGGTCATCACCGTTTTTCATGAGAGAACTAACGACCTTAAAATTTTTAATAGATTGCCATATAGTCATGGAAAAATCCCAGCAAAGTTTCATGAAGCTGCTTCCTCTACCTTCCCAATGTGTAAATTGCTGATAAGTTCACTAAATCCTTGTTGCCTACTCAGTTTCAGCATCTTTTTCCCAAACTGGGGATGGTGAATATCTGCCACCCTCTACCTTTGGAGAAGGGGGGGGGGGGAGTTGGATTATAAAGTTAGTTGTAATGTTAGTTCAATCAGTTAGTATGCTAAGTCAGTCAGGCAGGTTGTTTATTAGTTAGCCAAGAAGCTTCAGTTACACGATACCCTGCTCTGCATCTAAAGAAATCAGTAGCTTGTGGGGGGGGGGGGGGGTAGGGTTAGCAATTTAGTTGTAATGTCAGTTCAATCAGTTAGCATGTTAAGTCAGTCAGGTAGGTTGTTCATTTCTTAGCCAAGCAGCTTCAGTACACTGGACCCTACTCTATATGTAAAGAAAGCACCCTGCTCCTTATTCAGCAAATGAAACCAGATCTGACTTTCCTGTTTAATTTTTAGTTGGCAATAGCTGGACCAAACCTAGGTCTTTAAGATGAATTCCTTCAACTCATACCAACTGAAACCAACCCCTGTTGGTCTTAATGTGAGGTTTATACCTGTTCTGAGGATAGGGTAATCAGTTGTGATTGACTTATGGACACTGCAAATGGTTATTTATGTTTTAATTTCTAAGTTTCTGTTTTAATTTTTTTAATTTTTAATTTGGTAATACAAACTTCAGGAATTCTTAGAACAACACTAGCAGTGTTGTTTATTGGGTTTCTAGCATGGGCTTATCAGGTTATTCAACCTCCTCCGCCGAAGATATGTGGCTCTCCTGATGGACCGCCTGTAATAGCAGCTAGAATCAAACTAAGAGATGGAAGGCATTTGGCATACAAAGAGCATGGTGTTCCTAAAGATGCAGCCAAGTATAAAATCATCTTTGTCCATGGTTTTAGTGGATGCATGCATGGTGGTGGAATTGCTGAAAACCTATCACCTGTAATTGTTTGTGTACATTTTTCTATCTTACATAGCATTCTTTCATATTTTTATTGTTTTTAATATATATATATCTGTTGTCCGCATTTCCAGGATGTTGTTGAGAACTTGGGGATCTATATTGTAACTTTTGACAGACCTGGTCATGGGGAAAGCGATCCTGATCCAAATCGTACACTAAAGAGCATAGCCTTTGATATAGAAGAGCTTGCTGATAAGCTGGGGTTAGGGTCCAAATTCTATGTAGTTGGTCTCTCCATGGGTGGACAGATTGTCTGGAACTGCCTTAAGTACATACCTCACAGGTATTATTTATTCACGTTATTTGTAGTTCTGATGATACAAAATTTTAAGAAAATAAATTATCAGTTCTATTTATCTGTAGTATTATTTGCTCTTTGCTTACATGATTACATCTGCTTGATTTTATTTCATAGTGGTCTTCCCCTCTGTCTTTCTCAGTACTCAATTTTTACATTGCTGACAGGCTGGCAGGTGCTGCTCTCTTGGCCCCAGTTGCGAACTACTGGTGGCGTGGTCTTCCGACAAACTTAACTACTGAAGCCTATTACCAACAAAAACTACCAGACCAATGGGCACTTCGTGTGGCTCACTACACACCATGGCTAACTTACTGGTGGAACACTCAAAAATGGTTCCTTGTCTACAATGCAATTGGTAATGTTCCAGATATACTTTCACATCAAGACAAACAGCTTATTGCATCTCCGGTGTTGTCTAAGTGGGATGATTATGTGGTAAGTATCCAGCATTTAGATGGTACCAAAATTTTGCAATTCTTTTGAATTCAATACACTGAATGATTTAGTTGATATTTTGTATTGGTAGTTGGTTAAATTCATATGATTTGATTTTGAGTTCTGTTGGTGATTATTTTTCCAAATACATAACATCACATCAACTTCTTTGTGGAATATATTGTTTAGAGTTTGATCATAATGGTTGTGTTTTTCAGTTTTTCTAACTGTTTAATGTGATGTAGATGTCTGCATATTTTAAAGTTGATGTGAACAATTCTCACTACTTATTATTCATATATTTCTGATTTCTTCGTAAGCATACTCTATTATTATTTTTTATTTTAGATTGAATATATGATAGAAAGTAGATAAAAACACAACAAATCATAATTTCATTTCATTAATTGGTAATCAGCACTGCTTGTTGTTACGAAACGAAGGAATTACGAAAATATTTCAGCCAATCAGATGTTTTGACGGAAATCATGGGTTGGTTGAAGTAGGAAAGTAAAAATGGCAACACACTCAAAATAATGCCACGTACAGATTCTTACATTTCGTCTGGATTCCATTCGTAACAATTAGCATTTTCCATTGGTAATATGTACAAGTAGTATTGTTTATATAGGAAAACAAAAGAGAGAGAATGCAGCAGTCAAAAGGACAGCTGCAGCTCTCAAAGGACAGCTGTCCAATAAGGACAAATGACACCATCATGGAATCTTCCAAATGACATATTGTGTGATCTCAAGGACCGACAATGTGATGATTGAATGTGTACTGCAGTGTGGCAGTACAACTAGCAATCATACAGGCAGACGATACCAGAGGCCAGACGATGCAAAAGGTAGACGACTCACGATAACAGCTAGAGAATGAGAGCAGACGATACCAGAGGGCAGACAATACCAAAAATAAATTTGGTTTTATTTGTTTGATGGAAGTATATTCCTAACATCCCCCGCATGTTCAAGGTGGGTGAGTAATGCTGAATTTGTCAACTACCTTTAACTTGTCTCTAAGTTATGTGAATCTTGGTGGAGAGAGAGCTTTGGTGAGAATATCAGCATATTGATCTACGGAGGGAACATATTGCACAATGAGGCTTTTGTTCTGAAATTTTTCTCTCACAAAGAAAATGTCAAGTTCCATGTGTTAGGTTCGAGAATGTAGAACAAGATTATGGGTGAGGGCAATAGTGCTCATGTTGTCACAGAAAATCTTAGGTACTTGGAAAGGGATTTTCAGTTCACTGAGCAGTGACTGAATCCATAAGACCTCTGCTTAGTATTGGCAAGACTCCTTATTCAGCCTCTGTGCTAGATCTTGCAACAAGAGTTTGTTTCTTGGAACTCCAAGATACAAGATTAGGACCTAGAAAAACACACAGACTAGCGGTGGACCTCCTGTCATCCACATCAGAGGCCCAGTCTGCATCACAGTAGGCATTGAAAGAGAAAGGTCTGGTTAGATTAGCTTTCTTGAGGTGAAGACCATGGTTGGTAGTAGCTTTCAAGTATCTCAGAATTCTTTTGAATGTTTTCCAATGCTCCTCTAGGGGCTGGGATAAAAATTGGCACACTTTGTTGACTGAAAAGGAAATTTCAAGTCTAGTGAGTGTAGCATACTGCAATGCTCCCACAATGGATCTATATGTTGTTGGATCTCTCGTGTAATCAGAATCTTGCTTGCTGAGCTTGCAACCTCCAATCATAGGAGTTGAAATGCCTTTGGCATCTTCCATTTGAGCTCTTGCCAACAAATCATGAATGTACTTGGTCTGGTTGAGGAGAAGAGAGCCATCTTGCATCTTTTGAACTTGGACTCCAAGGAAATAGTCCAGGTCTCCAAGTTGTTTTAATGAAAACTCAGAGTCAAGATTAGTTACCAGCTGTTGAATGAGGATGATGGAACTGCCAGTGATTATGATATCGTCAACATAAAAAAGTAAATAAATTATAGCATGTGTCGTTTGTAGGATAAACAGAGAGGGGTCACACTTGTTGGCTTTGAATCCTGACTTCACAAGAGCAGATTTAAGCTTGTCAAACCAGGCTCTTGGTGCCTGTTTCAAGCCATATAGGGCTTTGTGAAGCTTGCAGACAAGGCTCTTGTCAGTTGCCTCAAATCCAGGTGGTTGAATCATGTATACCTCTTCTTCCAAAGTGCCATTGAGGAAAGCATTGTTAACATCACGCTACTGGATTGGCCAACCTTTGGACACTGCAAGTGTGAGAATGATTCTGATTGTTGTAGGTTTCACCATTGGAGAGAATGTTTCAGCATAGTCAATGCCTTCTCGTTGGTGGAAACCCTTGGCAACAAGTCTAGCTTTGTACCGATCAACTGAACCATCTGGATTTTCTTTGACACGAAAAACCCATTTACAACCTATAGCAAATCTGTCTGGAGGAAGGGAAACAAGAGACCAGGTTTTGTTTTTCAGTAAGGCATTGTACTCGTCAACCATTACAAAATGCCACTTAGGATCCTTAAGAGCCTGCTTTGCTGAGGTTAGCTCAGCTTGTGTTAATAAAAGTGTGGGAAACAGTTTGGGTTTTACTATGCCTGATTTAGCTCTAGTTTGCATGGGATGGGTATTGACAGGAGGTGGCACTACTGAAAATGGAGAGGACGAAGAATCTAACTGCACAGAAGTGTTTGTAGTAGCATTTGAAACAGGTTGTACACTAGGAGGAGAATTAGAATGTGGAGGAGTTGCGGTAGAAGCAAAAGCAGAAGCAGAGTTAGAGCTGGATTCTGCAAAATGTGGAGATAGAATTAGAATTGAAACTGGATGGAGTAGTATGAGATGTGGGCACTATAGGAATGGTTGAAGGAATAAGTGGTGACTGAAATTGTGAGGAGGGTTGCTGCTCAATAGGAAACAGCTCCGGATTTGAAAATCTTAGTTCATTAAAGATCGCATCCTTTGAGATAAAGATTTTCCCTGAAGCATCAAGACATTTGTATCCTTTGTGGCTGGAAGAATAGCCCAATAAGATACACTCTGCTGACCTGTTAGCAAGTTTAGTGGTGTTATAGGGTCTTAGGAAGGGGTAGCAGGCACAACCAAAAGTTATAAGAAACTTATAGTCTGGAATTTGTTTATAGAGTTTAGTGAAGGGACTGATGTTGCCAAGAAATGGAGTAGGTAACCTGTTTATAAGGTAAGTGGCTGTGAGGAAAGCTTGATCCTAATAAAGGATAGGTACTTTAGCTTGGGCTAGAAGAGTTAATCCAGTTTCCACTATGAGTCTATGTTTTCTCTCTACATTACCATTTTGGTGGTGTGTGTGAGGACATTTGACTCTATGGGTGATTCCTTGGTCTGCAAAGTATTTAGCTAATGGCCTACATTCACCACTCTAAGCTGACTGAATAGATTTAAGTTTGGTTCCAAGATGTAATTCTGCCATTTTTCTAAACTGAATAAATAAGTTAAAAGCTTCTGATTTTAGCTTGATGGAAAAAATCCAAGTATATTTAGTGTAAGCATCAACACAGGTGAGAAAGTATTTAAAACCACAAGAGGATTCAGTGGAAGTTGGACCCCATAGGTCAATGAAAATAAGCTCCAAAGGAGCTGTATAAACAGCAGACGATAAATGTGAAGGTAATCTATGTGATTTACCACGACAACAAGAAGAGCATATAGAGAAAGGAATTTTATTAGGTAATGGGATATTACATTGAAGCAAGGCAGCTTTGAGGGCCTCATGATGAGGGTGCCCCATTCTATTATGCCACATCTCATACATAGTGAGTCCTACGAAACTAGAATTAAAAATAGTGGAGTCTTTAGTTAAAGCAAAAACAGGTCTAGTAGCAGCGGCACACAATGAAGGGGACAAAACAGTGGCAGACGATGAAGGGGACAAAGCTGGAACACTTGCAGACAGGGATGTTGGAGATTGAGCTGAAGGAGTGATGAAAGATTGACCACGAGGAAGATGACAAGGAGTGAAATCATCAAATTGATAGAGGTCATCTTCTCCAAGACTTCCAGTGAGTAATATATTAGAAGAACCCTGAGATTTAACAAGGCAATGAAATTCATGAAATTCAAAGAACACTTTGTTATCCCTGCAAAACTTACTCACACTAACTAGATTCTTTGTAATTGAAGGGACAAGATGAAGATTTTTGGGTTAAATATGTTTTTGGTCCCTGAACTTTGAGCGAGATTTGGTTTTAGTCCCTCACCGGCGTAAAAGTGGATTTTAAGCCTCAGACTTTCATTATTGTTTGGTTTTAGTCCCTGCCGGTGTTAGTCGTTGACCGCCGTGCCTATACGTCACGGCAGGTCCTACGTGGCAATGTCCACATCATTTTAATGAAGCCACGTGTATTTTTTTAAATTATTAATTAAAAAGTTAAATAATGAAATTAAAAAAAAAAAACAAAAGGAGGGTTGAATCGTTTCAGGCTTCAGCCCCTGTTCTTCGACATTATTTCCTTCTTCTTCCTCATGTTCTTCTACCAAACATACTATATGCACACAACAGTTACATATGGTTACCCAATATTAGAGGAACTAACTAGCTAGAGCTTTGAACAGAAGATTTTCTACATATAGGACAAGTGGAATGAAACCTGAGCCGTGGATATATGAATCCACCAGGGTCAACGATTCCACCACATTGATGGATGCTAACGAAATCGAGTTCAAGGAGGTGAGTTTCCTGCAGCGAATCGAGGATTAGAACAACCAATTTGGGGATGAGCTGTAGATTTCGAAGAACCCTAATTTTGGGGGAAGAAGAGGAATATGTCGAACAAGAAGAAGGGGAAATCTTGCAGGCCGAAGAAGAAGAGGAAAAGTGGCTGCAGGTGGGACACGAACAAAAACAAGTTCTGCTTGAATTGTGGAAGACGAAGAATAATGAGATCAGAGGCTGGAGTGGCAGAAGAACATGAGGAAGAAGAAGGAAAGGATAATGTTGAAGAACAGGGGCTGAAACGATTCAACCCTCCTTTTGTTTTTTTTTTTAATTTCATTATTTAACTTTTTAATTAATAATTTTAAAAAATTACACGTGGCCTCATTAAAATGACGTGGACATTGCCACGTAGGACCTGCCGTGACACATAGGCACGGCGGTCAACGACTAACACCGATAGGGACTAAAACCAAACAATAATGAAAGTCTGAGGCCTAAAATCCACCTTTACGCCGGCGAGGGACTAAAACCAAATCTCGCTCAAAGTTCAGGGACCAAAAACATATTTAACCCAAGATTTTTTCGGACAAGTTTGTTGCGTGTGTGAAAGGGAGATTGAACACAAGCTGAGCCAACATTTAGAATTTTCAAACCTTGACCATTACCAACCACAACATGGTTGTCTGAACCAAGGAGAGAAGAGTTATCTGCAAGCTAAGCTGAATCATTAGTGACATGATGCGTGGCTCCAGAATCAGGTACCAGGGCTGTGTTTCAGCTGCAGTTAGGCCTGGGCCCAGAAGGAACGCTTGAGACTACTGCTTGGAGTTCTGTGAATGCTATGAAGTTTGTGGTGATTGACTGGCAGGAGGAGGAACACTTCCTAAATGTGGAGGCCTATACTGAGGTAAAGTGGGTCTGAACTGACTAGGAGGCCCAAACTGACCTGGTCCATAGGGAGACCCATCGGAACCTTGAGACACATGCTGAGGTGACTCATAAAATGGTGATTGAGCAGTGTAACTCATGCCATGGTAGGGTGATTGGCCAAATCCTTGTTGACCATAGGCTGGTGGGCCATAAGGAGATGACCCAAATTGTTTTTGTCCATATTGATTTTGGCCAAATCTAGAAGTTGGAGTCAGACTTTAGAAGCACACATCAGCGTTATGTCCGTGCTTGAAGCAGATCTGGCACTGGACATTGTTCCGACCACCACGATAGCCACCATAGCTGTCGTCGCGCTCTTCACTATAATCATCACGATAGTTTTCAGTGCTCGAATGTTTCTCTTGAGATGATTGTCGCCAAGATGACCTCTATGCTGGAGGAGGTGTGGTGAAGTCCACCGGTGGTGGTGGAGGCGACGGTGCAACAACATTACCAATCGAGAGCTCAGAGAAAGTTTTGGTGAGGGAGGCTTGAGTTGAGGGAGAAGCTTGAGTTACATTTATTGAAGCATCTATGAGTTGCCTTTTCCGTAGGCGATCAAGTCAAGCATCATGAGACAAGACTATCGATTCAATCTAATGAATCTTGTAGTCAGATTCACGATGATAAATCAAAGTCATGAGGGATTTGAAATCTTCAGGGAGTCCATCGAAGATGGCGTCAAGATGATCACGAAAGTTCACCGGCTCGCTAATGGAGGTAAGTGTGTTGGCAATCGTTTTAATCTTCTTGAGATACTCAGCAACGGTCATGGAGCCCTTCGAAATGGAGCGAAGCTCCGTGCGAAGTTGCGTAGCCTTCGCACGAGCTAGAGCTTGAAAGTAGTTGTGAATCTCGTCCCATACTTGAAAGGTATGGACATAGTGTATGACTGTAGGAAGAATAGAGGCAGAAATGGAAGACAAAAGCCATGTAAACAGCTCTGAGTCTTGCTGTTCCCAATCGGAGTTGGAAGAGTTGATTTTGTCAGCTATGCGGTCCTCATAATTGAGATACCGTGGAGGGATTGAAGCACTGGTATCATATCCCTGAAGTTTGTGTGACTGGATCACACCTTCAATCTGCTGACGCCGGGAATAGAAATTGGTGTCATCAAGTTTGATAGAGAGGGTGTGCGTGAACGTCACCGTAGCGTTCGATGCAGCAAGAGAAGAAGAAGGGGTTGAAGGAGTTGCAGAGGTGGCCATGGGTAAGGCTCGGTTTTAGGCTCTTGATACCATAATAGAAAGCAGATAAAAACAGAAAATCATAATTTCATTTCATTAATTGGTAGTGCAATATGTACAAGTAGTATTGTTTATGTAGGAAAACAAAAGAGAGAGAGAGAGAATGCAGCTGTCAAAGGACAGCTGTCCAATAAGAACAAAGGATACGATCATGGAATCTTTCAAAGGACAGATTTGGTCAGATTTGGTCAGGTTTGATGATCTCAAGGACCAAAAATGTGATGATTGAATGTGTACTGCAGTGTGGCAGACGATGCCAAAGGCCAGACGATGCAAAGGACAGACAACTCACGATAGCAGCTAGAGAATAAGAGCAAACGATACCAAAAATAAATTTTGTTTTATTTATTTATGACAGTATATTCCTAACAATATAAATTTAGTCATAAACTTTCAAAAGAAATTTAACACAGAATAGAATGGAATATTTAAAAAGTGATCATTAATGCATTTTATGAATACCAATTTAGGAGTAGATGCAACATTTGTGGACAAATGTTATACTGCCTGATAGTTCCAATTTGTCTTTTATTGTTGCATTTAGTGTTGGCAATGCATGGCCAATGCTAAAATAAATTTAATAATAGTTTCCTCACCAAGGTGCAAAAACAAAAAAAGAAGATTATTTGTAATATAGCCGCTGTTTAGTGTCGATTAAGCTGACGCTAGATTACAAATTTAGCATCAGCATGGAAGCCGATGCTAAATTTCAACTATTTTTAGTTTTTTCTTGTAGTTTAATGATGACTTGTTTCTTCGTTCACCTCCATCAAATGCTAACAATATTGATTGCTGCTTTGACTTGGATAGCTTGGCATAGCAAGTGAAGCAATTATCTTGTTCTTTTATTGTATCTATCAATCCTCTATCCACATCTTCTGGATACCTGTGTGACGTTTATTGATTTCATGAATGATATGTATTCAGAATGTTTCACAATTAGTGAGGATCTTTAACTAATAAATTGAATTTTAAATGCTCTATTGGAATTAGGGATTTTGAAATTTTAAAATTTCGTGCATGTTACATTATTGTTGAAACACAACACAATGGATATAGCTCACTATTTTAGTTGACACTTGATAGTGCTTGGTTAGCATATCCTTTTGGTAATTGATTTTACAGTTATCTGACTAATGTAAAAGCAACTTTAACTTCTACAAGCACCCTTTTTGTAATGAAATTTTTTAAACTCATTTGCTGACAAATAAATATTTTTCTGAGAATTGGGTTCATTTAGGAAGTGGTTGATTAATTGAGCCATCGAATTTCTGATTAGCCTCGTTTTAATTGAGTGCCATAATATTCTGCTGCTGTTTTGTCTTTGACTAACCATGGTATCTAATAACATGTCCTGTTTTAGTTATAATATTGAGAAGGAACTCTTTTAGCTCCTCTAGAACATCAATTTCTTATCACAAATACCAACTGAGATTTATGAATTTTTTTACGTGGGTTCCGCAGGCGTATTCAAGACAGCAAGGTGAATTTGAAACCCTCCACCGGGACTTAAATATTGGATTTGGAAACTGGGAATATAGTCCTTTAGAACTTGAAAACCCATTTCCAACCAATGAAGGTTCTGTCCATCTCTGGCATGGAGATGATGATTTGTTGGTTCCTGTTACACTGAACCGATACATTGCGCAAAACCTACCATGGATTCACTATCACGAACTTCCAGGTGCCGGTCACTTGTTCTCTATTGGTGATGGTGTGAGTGATACTATTATTAAGTCCCTTATAGGCGTGAAGTAAGCTTCTATATAGATCACTTGCTATCTCTGGTCAGCTTCGACATTTAGTATCTTTGTTTTGGAGAATTCAAATGGTTGTTGATCACGACATGTATGATAGATCTCTTGAATATCATTGAGTACATTTAGCTGTACTTATTAATTAAATTTGAGTGTTGTTTTAATTGCTAATTTATTTTACAGAAGATGCAAAGTTTCTCTATAGCCTCATTTTATTACTCTCAAAATGACATGATGAATGTGATGATGGCCATGTTCGGCTATCTATCGATATGCGCGCTTTTGTTACTAATCTCCTGAAATTCAAAACAAATGCAAAGTTATAGAAAGAAGTGATATTCAAGTATTGCTGCACACACAATCTTTCTTTACAAATTGCTTGCCGTTAATATGGCTTAAAGTTTTACTGAGTAGGGAGTTGTTATTGCTACCACCCCGACGACTATTGGTGTCATACCAACTTTTTGAAAAATTGAAAATACCTTTTTAAAAAAAAAAAAAACTCCCCACCATCCCACTTTTCCTTTATCTCTTCTTCTTCCCCACCACCACTCATTCTTCACCTTCAATTTCAAATTTCCCTCCTCACAATCAGTTTCCAACATTCCCATTCCATAATCACCTTCTCCATTTCACCTTCCCTTCCCATTTCTATTTTCACGATCGCGTGGTTTTGCTCCGCTGCTGCCTCCGCCGCTCCCCGTCGCTGTCGCATCCTCCGTCGTCGTCGCTTGCTCTGCCTCGTCGTGCTCCTCAATCGTTCTGCGACAATAAGTTCCCCCATTTCCGTTCTGGTTTTTCCACAATTTTAAAGTGTGGATCTGTTTTTTTCTTCTTCTTTCTAGATTGTATTTTTAGACGCAGTTTAAATTGCGGACGTTAAGCAGTTTAAACTAAGGGTGAAATCACAGTTTAAACTGCGTACCTACGCAGTTTGTAACTGCGACCTCTCTCTTATCGCCAGATGACAAGGAGGTTATACTAGAATTGATTCGAGAGTTCAAGGATTGCTTTGCATGGAGTTACCACGAGATGCCTGGCTTGTCCAAGGAATTAGTGGAGCACCGGTTGTCGATCAAGGGGGGCTTTAAGCCCCGCAAGCAACCACCACGGAGATTTAATCCAGAGGTGTTTCCCAAGGTTAAGGAGGAAGTGGAACAATTGCTCAATGTAGGGTTTATCAAGAAGACCCGTTACGCTGAGTGGCTGTCAAACATTGTTCCTGATACCTAAAAGAATGGAAAGGTACGAGTTTGTACCAATTATCGTTATTTGAACCTGGAAAAGCCTAAAGACGAATACCCTATGTCAGTGGTTGATATGCTGGATGTCCCCAAGACAGTGTTCAGATGCCATGGGGACTTAGGGATCTAAGAATGGGTCGTTATGCCATTTGGTTTGAAGAATGCTAGCGCCATATACCAATGTGCCATGAATCCGATTTTGCACGAGCTTATTGGTAAAACAATGGAAGTGCACATTGATGATGTGGTCGTAAAGTCCCTTGACATGAAGGCACATGCAACCGATCTGCGGCAAGCCTTCCTGCGAATGAGACAACATGGTCTTAAGATGAATCCTGCCAAATGCACCTTCGGTGTGTCAGCAGAAAACTTTCTAGGATGCCTGGTCCATAACCAGGGCATTGAGGTGGATCAGAACAAGGCCAAGGCTGTTCTTGAGTCTTGCCTCCAACAAACAAGAAGGAGCTACAGAGCTTGCTTGGAAAGGTCAACTTTCTATGGAAATTCATTGCCAATTCGGCTGGCAAGCTCAAGGCTTTTTCTCCATTACTAAAAACCAGGAAAGTTGAGGAATTCACTTGGGGGGAAGAGCAAGAAGAGGCTTTCAAACAAATCAAGGAAGCTCTTTGCAAACCCTTGGTGCTCATTCCTCCCAGCCAGGGAAGCCATTGAAGCTATATCTAGCCTTGGCAGAAGAATCCATCGGTTGTTTGTCAGCTCAGGATGTCAAGGATGGAAATGAAAGGGTAGTCTATTACTCAAGTCGACAGTTGCATGGTGCAAATATGAGATACACTCCGATAGAGAAGTTGTGCTTATCTTTGTGTTATGCATGTACAAAACTTGAATATTATTTTCTGCCTAAAGAGGTTAATGTATTGTGCAAGATAGACGTTGTCAAATATTTTCTAAAAGGTCCTGTTTTGAGGGGTTGGTCAATGAAATGGGCCATCGAGCTCAACGCATTTGCCTTAAACTACGTTCCTTTGAGAGCAGTCAAGGGCCAGGTCATATCCGATTTCCTAGTTGAACACCCTATGCTAGACATATGGGATCCCTAGTTTGAAATCCAGGCATTTGTACATTTGGAGCCGTGGACTCTTGCCTTCGATGGGTATTATTGGCCTACCATTTCAGCCGATTGCATCAAATACACCAAGGAGTGTGAAAAATGCCAAAAGCATGGACCTATTTAGAAAGTTCCAGCTGGAGAACTGCACCCAATCATCAAGTCGTGGCCATCCAGAGGATGGGCTTTGGATATCATTGGTAAAATCCATCCCCAATCTTCTAAGCACCATGCTTTCATTTTGGTAGCTACGGGTTACTTCACTAAGTGGGTGAAGCGAAGTCCTACAAGAATGTAAGGCATCAGGAGGTGATTCGTTTCATCGAGGATTAGATTATTAATAGGTTTGGGATCTCCCAAACACTCACTGCCGATTAGGGTACTCCTTTCACCAACAGTAAGGTTCAGGCTTTCGCTCAACAGTTTGGAATTAAGATGATTCACTCATCGCCTTACTATGCTCAAACTAATGGGAAAGCCGAAGCATCCAACAAGGTCATCATTGCGTTGATAAAAATATCATAGATGACAAACCGAAATGGTGGCACGAAACTTTTCCTGAAATCCTATGAGCTTACAGGAATTCTAAGAATAACGCAACAAAAAGCACCCCGTATCGGCTAACCTATGGAAAGGATGTTGTTTTGCCACTAGAAATCACGATCCCATCATTGAGAGTGGAAAATCAAAATCAACTCCAAACGGATGAGTTTCACCAAGCCATGCTCATGGAGCTAGAGTCAATCGATGACGACAGACTTATGGCCTTGGAGAGCATTCGATTGAACAAATCCAAGACGACTAAAACATACAACAAGCACGTGAAAGCTAAAGCGTTTAGCGAAGACGATCTCGTTTGGAAAACTATTCTTTCCATGGGGGTCAAAGAGCCTACCTATGGTAAATAGACACCAAATTGGGAAGGTCCCCGTATCGTTAGTCAATTGATCCCAAAAGGGGCCTATCAGCTAGTAGATATAAACGGAGAAGAATTTGATCGAAGCATAAACGCAAAGAACCTAAAAAATTACTATCCCTCCTTATGGGAGGATTATTGAAAACACAAATCTTTACCAAAATGATGGCCACAAGCCGGTTACCTAGCCGAAGGAAGTGCATAAATTATTTAGCAAGCTTGAAGCGAAAGGAAGTTAATGGTCTGGGTTCGGACCAGTTGCACTGTCTTTGGGAGCCACCGGTACCTGTTCCGTGGCAGCAAGAGCTGTCGGAAATTAAAGTGACAAGACCATTGTTTCCGGACCAGTTTGCCTAGCCGAATCGGCTGTGTCTTCGCCCTGCGGTGCTTGCAGCTATCGGGCTTGGATTAGCCGATCCTTAAAGCTGGCCCAATGGGGAAATTCTCAATAGTATACCAGTCGCATGAAATGGGGGATTTGAGGCCGCTCGGTGAAAGAAAACCATCCAGGGTCAAGGAAATTTTCTCTGGATCCTGGGTCTGAGGATCAAGGAGGCACTGTTTTCTTTGCGGATCGAAGGGAACAAGCGCATCAATAGTGGAAGTTGCTCCATCGCCGCTGACCAGATATGAGAGCACGAACCCATGATGAGCGAGTCGTCAGTCTGGGATTCGGTACAAGATTGATCGTGCCCGTAGGAGTGTTCGCGGTTCTGAGAATCGCTGGCGTTTGACATGAGTATTTTCTCAATGGTAAGCAAGGTTCAAGAAGAGGAATCAATTAGCAAAGGAGCCGAAGGGTTCAGAGATGCGTACTAATCTTTTGAAATTTGAACAGAAGTGAGGATTGGGAAGCATGCGAGGTCATGCTGTTATCTTAACTGTTGCGCCTCGGGGATTGTGCGTAAATGATTGCATTCTAATTCATCCCAACGGATAAAACGAGAATGCAGGGGGATAATTTGTTGGCACCTAAAAATTCGCAACGGCAAGTTGAGTAGCTGAAAGGACACGCCGACTGATTGGGTAAAATAGCTGAAGGAGATAACCGAAGCAATGAGGAACGGCTTAAACAAAGCCTCTTGGCTGACTAGAAAATAGAAACGCACCCAGCACTCCCCACTACCTGTAGTTTAGCGTAAGAATCTGAGGACATGGTGTTTTCATTTTACCGTATTCCATCTATTGGGGGTGCGAAATTGATGTTAATAACATGATGTGATGAAATCACTTTGCATTCAATTAAATCCTCATTTAGCAAAACTAAAAGATGGAACATAATACAACTCTTTTCCTCTCCATTTCATTTCACTCCTCCCATGGATCCATACATAGCCGAAGGCATTATTGTCGCTTGAGGGTCTGAGAGCAAGCTAATGTGAACTAACTGCACTCCATTCTTCATTTATAGTATTGTAGTACGTAGTACACAATGACACAAATACAGTGGGAGAAAGGGGTGGGGATTTTGAAAACTCTCAAAACAAAAAATGAAGCAACAGAACTTAAAACTCGGAGACTGAGAGGCAATGCAGAAAAGGAACTACTACATTTTTTAGTGATCTATCTACCTAACTTGTTTGAGATCAAATTTTCTCCTCATGGTTCCAATCTTCTTAGAACTCAATCCAAAATCCTTCTGCAAAAGCGCCTCATCAATCCCTGAACCGAACACAGCAGATGGTATCTTCTTCATACCAGGATTCTGGCCATTGAAACTTCCAAACAGCGTCGCAGGCTCATCGCTAGCGTTCATCAGAAAATGCACAAGTCCTCTCGGAAACACCATGACCTCTCCTCTTTCAAGAATTCTATAAACACCTTCTTTTTGGAATCCACAAACCCTGAGTACACCTTCCCCTGCACCATATGAACCAGCTCCGTGGCTCTAAGGTGAAAATGCGGCGGGTTGATGCCTCGAACTTCGACATCTGCTCGTACAAACGATATGCCGAGAAGTTCCTCGCAACTTTCATGCCGGAGAAGACCAAGTCGTCGGTGGTGGCCTCGGTGGAATTCTTGCATGGGAGAATGGTGTGGTGAGGAGTTCTGATGGAGCCAAATGTTGGGTTTCGTATGCAGAAGTCTTGAACTGGATCAGGGTCTGAGGCAAGTGAGGTTGAAACTTTGAGGAAGAAAATAGCAAGGAAAAGGCAAAGGGTCTTTTTTGAGAACATTTTTCTCTTGTATCTTGCTTTCTTCCTTTTAGGTTCAGGGAGCAACTTATAATTATTTGTTGAATGTGAGTTGAGTTGGCTTATATAGAAATCAGAATGAAGTAGATGTATATAGATATGTGACAAACTTTCAGAAGGTATCTTACAACTTTGTAATGTACTACACTACACTATTCCACACCTTGTATAATGAATGGCTTATACAGTGATTAAATCATAAGCTAATTCCACACCTTGTATAAAGCGGCGCTGACAAGAACCATGATTAAAATGATTAATTGATAATCTGTGTTTTTATTCATTTAACAGGAAATACACCCTGCGTGCAACATCACTAGCACTAAGGTGTGTTGCCAATGCTGGTTCTTTAGAAAACCATTCATTTGGCTCCATCAGAACTCCTCACCACACCATTCTCGATTTGCTTTGCTTGTCTGTGAAGGAAGGAAAGCATGCGATAGAGTTGGCAAAATCAGAATGATGAATTTAAATCCACGCATCGATGACATGGGCAATAACGTATGTGGTCGTGGTCTTGCTGGAACCATTTGATTTTCGAACAATTAAATATGTTTTTGTTTGAAAATTTCGAACAATTTGATTTTCTTCCCTCTTCAATGTAATTTTTGAATAGCATCTCCAGACCTAGGGAAATAACTGGTTTTGGTCCTCACCGGAGTGATTGCTCCAACCAACTTGTCGTTTGTCATCACCATACTTATGTGACACTCCCACGTGTTTTAATTAGACCAAAATCAAATTTATATTTATAATAAGGGAACTAATCTAAATTTCTTAATAATAATTAACTTTTTTGTCTACTTAATTGCTTTCGTAATTTTGAGATAAATAGGACGACTATGAGCGATACAGCTCTCCCTACCAAATATTTAACATAGTTGCATCCTTAGGACTCGAACCCCATCTATAGTGTTTTTTCATCTTCATCTTCATCTTCATCAAACCCCATCACCCAAAACTCAATAAATTTTCACATCATCTTCTTCCTCTTTCTCAATCTCACTCCACTCCACTCCACTCCCATTTACCTCCTCCTCCTCCTCCTCCTCCTCCTCCTCCTCCTCCTCCTCCTCCTCCTCCTCCTCCTCCTCCTCCTCCTCCTGGTGTATTTTTCACAACATAGATAATAAATAAAATACGGTTAATTGCACTTTTTAACCTTGATCTATTATGATTGTGTTATTTGATTCTCTGATATTTAAAGTAAACGATTTTGGTACCTAAATTTCAAATTTGTGAAAATTAGGTCTTTCTGTCACATTTCCATCCAATTGCTAATTGTGTTCATCTATGTGGACATCATTAATAATGTGGATATGTTCAATTTCCTACTAGGATTCCACTTCACTAGATAAAAAAATAAAACAAAATAAATAAATTAAAAAACAAAATAACTTTAGTAATCTTAATTCTATTGAACCCTAATCCTAAAATTTTAACATCTCTCAAATTAGGAAAAGTTATAAATTTCATTGTTTTCACTCTATCCTTTGTGCAACGGAAACCCTTGAAGAATCGCTTCAATGGAGAGATTTCGCAAACGTGATCTCAATCGAACAGTTGGAGCTCGAGATTCTTCCATAGTGAGTGGAGGGCGAAGAGGAGCACGAGGAACGAATTCCACGCAAAGCAAGGGAAAAATCATGTGGTCCTTGAGGAAAGAACATAAGAAAACACTTCTTCTAACCTAACTTTCTTCTAGGAAGGGGAGAAACTTCCAAAAAATTACCACTTTAGGTAAAAATCCCTAACTTTGTCTTGTCACTTTTGCCCTTTTTTGTATAATGTGTGGGGTTTGGTTCGAGAATTCATAGCATAGTTAATGTGGTTGTTGAAAAATTATCTTAATTTTTTATGTGTGAAGTTAATTACAATCCATCCTTGGCATAAAGGGAATTTTGTGTATGAACCTAGATTTGATTATGTTGAAGGTGTGTGTGAAGTATTATTGAACTGTGATGCTGATGAGATTAATTCTATAGATGAGGGAAAGTCGGTGAAACCCCTTAGTTATGCATCATACAAATTTTTGTGCTATAGACACCCTGATCTCGGGTTGTTCAATGGCCACATACCATTTCATGATGATGAAGATTTGCATGCCTCTCTGAATGATATTAAGGTGCTTGATGAAGTGGATCTCTATGTTGGGCCATGGACATAAACAAAAGTACAAGTTGTTGAAGAGGGGGATAATTTTGAGTAAGAAAATGATAGGGGAAAAAATATATTAGTTGAAATTATTGGTGAGAGATGCTTTAGGGAAGAAGATAAAGAACTTGAGGTTGTGAGTGTATTAAAGGAGTTTGTGATTGTTGGGGAAGAAAAGTAGACTGAGTTAGGTGGAGAACCTGAGGTTGTAAGTGTATTAAAGGAGTATGTGGTTGTTGGGGAAGCAATGGAGTCTGAGGTGGGTGGGGAAGAAAAGGAGCTTGATGTTGAGGAAGAAAATGGTAGGAATTTTAATGGAGACAACATAGATGGAGACTACGAGGCTAAAACATATGAAGAAGATAGGGATTCAGATGAAGTTATCCTAGATGATAGTGATTATGATGAGAGGTGAGATTGAACAATTTTTTCCCACTAAAAAAAACTTGCCTTCTTCAATTCCAAGGCATCGTTATGGTAGCCTCAAATAATCAAAAGGCAACTAACTTTGAAGATTTTGACAATGACGATGGAGATTCTTTCGAGATAGACACCTGTTAAGAACGAAGGTGTTCTTGAAAGGAAATGTAAAAAGATTTGAGGAACCGAAGATGCAAATATGAACTCTGTATGTTCTTATTATAATTCTGCACTTCAAATCCCTAATTATTCATGGTTACAAACTCAATATTTATACAGAGATAACGACGGATATTTCGAGGTCAACTTTACATTGGGAATCATAAAAAATAACAAATACAAGATAAGATCCCGGATATTTTGGGATTGCTACTACTACTAGATAATTGGTTTACAGCTGGCACGGTACTTGGTCAGACGATACTTTTGGCTAGACGGTCTAGCATGGTAGACGATCCATTTCTTCAACATGCAGATGATCCTTATTAGACCAGAAGATGTTTTCCTTTGTCAGTCAATACGGCAGACGATCCCAGACGATGTTGTGCTCGTAATTGCGCATCTCCAACAATAGACGATTCTTATCTCTATGTTAGAGAAGTGTATCGTCTTCTGTGAATAGATTCGCAATATCTTCTACGGTATCATCTGAGTAAGACCATCTACACAAGGAAGCAACGTCTAACATACTAGACTTTCTGACCAGAAGTATCATCTGACCAGACGGTGCCAGCTGTACACCACTAGTAATAGTTAATATTATCTTGTAACCGGGATATCCGGGATATTTATCTTGTATTTATTATTGTTTATGATTCCCAATGTAATTGTTGCAATAGTTGACCTTGGAATATCCGTCGGTCTCTCTGTATAAATACAGAGCTTGTAACCTTGAATAATAAAGGATTTGAAGTGTAGAATAATAATAAGGATCCACAGAATTCATCTTTGCATCTTTAGTTCCTCAACTTCTTTCTTATCCTTTTTCCTTTCTAAGAACACCTTCATTCTTTTAACATGGTATCAGAGCCAGTCTAATATGTGGTTCCTTTCTTTTTCTTTTCTCCAATGGCCGAAGCTCCGCCTTTGTGTCAAGCTTTATCTTTTCCTGTCTATAATTTTTCAACGCTGAGTTTCATGAACAGAGGGGTAACACCTGTTAACGTTCCTCTGAACTCAAGCTTTTATCCTTTACAACTTTCTTGTTTTTCCTTTTCAACGCTGAGATTCATGAACAGAGGGGTAACACCTATTAACGTTCCTCTGAACTCAAGCTATTTCAGCCGTAAGGCCTCTAAGACTCAGATGCAGGAGCAAAACTCAACAACCTTTGAGGTTCCCACTGCAGTACAAGCCTAGGCAAAACAATCAAAAACAAAAATATGTCAAATAATACAGCTCCGACAGATCTGGGAAACAGATTGTATCTTCCTTTATGTGCTTCAAACAACATCCCTTCCAACCCCTGTGCTCCGAGTAAAAGCATCCATGTCAAAGGAGTGCAATTGTATTTATTATCGTTTATGATTTCCAATGTAATATTTGCAATAGTTGACTTCGGAATATTCGTCAATCTCTCTGTATAAATACAAAGCTTGTAACCTTGAATAATAAGGGATTTGAAGTGCGGAATAATAATAATAATCCACCGAATTCATCTTTGCATCTTCAGTTCCTCAACTTCTTTCTTATCGTTTTTTCCTTTCTAAGAACACCTTCGTTCTTTTAACACTCTAACATCCCCCCGCAAACTGAACGTGGTTGAGAAGGAAGACAGCCTTCGAAAACACGTTGAGTTTGACCTTCTTAGCTGCAACTTGCTTGCTTGTACTTCCCTTGCAGGCATCACGAACAGGGTGGAAATATAATGCTAGGAAAAGTTGCGCTCCTTTAACATTGAAGCTTGTACTCGGAGCGAAGGGTTGGGGCGTGTTATGAAGAACATGGAAGATGAATTGTGCTCCTTTGCCAGATCCACCATATCAGCTTCACCAGGACAAAGAAAAATGCATATTTTTGTTTTGAAAAGGCACTTTGGATCATTGATATTTCCATGCCAGTCCGAGGAAGTATTGCCCGAGCTTGTACTTCAGTGAGAACCTTAGAGGTTATTGAGTTTTGCTCCAGCACCTGAGTGTCAGAGGCCTTACGGCTGCAAAGGCATGAGTTCAGAGGAACATTAACAGGTGTTACCCCTTTTTTCATGAATCTCAGCATTGAAAAGGAAAAGTAAGAAAGTCGTAAAGCATAAAGGCTTGAGCTTAGAGGAACAATAACATGTGTTAGCCCTCTGTTCATAAGCCTCAGCGTCAAAATTTTAAAGACAGGAAAAGATAAAGCTTGACACGAAGGCGGAGCTTCTGCCATGGGAGAAAAGAAAAAGAAAAAGAACCACAGATCAGACTGGTTCTGATACCATGTTAAGAACGAAGGTGTTCTTGAAAGTAAAGGTAAAAAGATTTGAGGAACCGAAGATGCAAAGATGAACTCTGTATGTTCTTTATTATAATTTTGCTCTTCAAATCCCTAATTATTCACGGTTACAAGCTCTGTATTTATATAGAGATAACGACGCATATTTCGAGGTTAACTTTACATTAGGAATCATAAACAATAATAAATACTAGATATGATCCCGGATATTCCGGGATTGCTAGTACTACTAGATAACTGGTTTACATTGGCACGATACTTAGTCAGACGATACTTCTGGCCAGACGGTCTAGCATGGCATACGATCCATTTCTTCAACATGCAGATGATCCTTATCAGACCAGACGATGTTTTCCTTTGTCAGTCAATACGGAAGACGATCCCAGATGATGCTGTGCTCGTTATTGCGCATCTCCAACAGCAGACGATTCTTATCTCTAACAACACCCCACTATGAAGTGATGAAGATAATAAAGAGGAAAGGATGAAGTTTCCCATGTTCAAACTAGGTGAAAAAGAGACAAAGGTGACTTTTGAGCTGGGGCAAATTTTCAGCACCGCTACACAAAAAGAGGCTATGTCTGCAATCCTAAATGATATGTTGCAAGAGGGGATTGTCAAGCCCAGTACTAGCCCCTTCTCATCCCCGGTTCTTCTTATTAAGAAGAAAGATGGGACCTGGCGCTTCTGCGTAGACTACAGAAGTCTAAATGCTTCACAGTGAAGGACAGGTTTCCGATCCCAACAATCGATGAACTATTGGACGAACTGGGTGGCGCTACCATTTTCTCTAAGATCGATCTCCGATCTGGCTTTCACCAAATCGGAGTGGTTCCTGAAGACACGCACAAGACCGCATTCAGAACAGTTGATGGCCATTACGAGTTCTTAGTTATGCTATTTGGTTTGACTAACGCTCTTTCTACATTCCAATCAGCTATGAATGATCTATTACGGCCCTATTTACGTCGATTTGTGCTTGTTTTTTTTATGATATTCTGATTTATAGCCCTAGTTTTGAATCACATTTACTCCATTTGCGCACTATCCTAGATACCTTGCTTTCTCACAAATTTTATGCCAAGTTGTCTAAGTGTGAAATAGGGGTTTCTACTGTGCATTACCTAGGTCATATCATTTCAGAGTTTGGTGTTAATCCAGATCAATCAAAGGTAGACGCAATCGTGACCTGGCCAACTCCTAAGTCTCTTCGAGCACTTCGCGGGTTCCTAGGATTAACTGGCTTCTACCGTCGCTTTGTGTATATGTATTTAATCATATCTATATGTATTTTACTTTCATCTATAGATATGATTATACATTTCCTATGTTACCTCTTATAGATAGAGGCCTTAAATACACGTCAAAATCAATTTAATTCCTCCCTATGTCTCGCCTCAATTGCGGCTTCTGTCTTCACCCTGATATGAAGATGCGATCAGCATATAAGGTTGATGACACGTTTCCTTCAATTTCAATCAAGTGATCTCCAAAGGCTCTCGGCCGAATCCTTCCTGAAAATGGGTCAGTTCGTGACATCATATGAGGCCGATTCAGCTTGTCGGTTGAGTGGGCTAGTCCAAGATTATTCACATTTAAATTTATAATAATAAGTAATTTTTTTTACATGTATAAGAAAAAAGTTATAGTAAATAATTTGAATTAGTAACTCAGAATATGAACTATTAAATGACTCAAAATCTTTGTAGGTGTGATTGACAAAATGAAGGAAATCCAAATGCAAGAGAAAATGTGCGGAGTCGAAAAACTTAAAATGGTGATGGCAATTGGCAAGGAAAAGAGATTCATGTATCACAACTACCAAGGTATCGCTGATCACACAGATCCTTTTCGTGGTTTGTCGTGGTATCAGATACCTCACAATTAAGCTCCTGCACTCATGTTGGTTTAATTTATAAAACTCAAAATTCAAAAGTAAAAAGATGGCAGGCAATAGGGGTACGTGTTCAACTCAAACCAATAGTTTCCCCAAACAACCGACACCTGTCCTAAACGTGGCGCATGAGTACGATCAAGCTCGGGAACTTCCAAACTTCTGATTTTTCGCCCTTTAGTTGGGACTAGTTGGGACTATCTGTATAATATTTTACCAAAAACATGTTACTTGCTAAAGATTAAAGATCAAAAACTTCCCCTAAAAATTTGGAATTTCAATTCCGCGGTTGATGTGAAAGTTGTGTTGGTCAGCAATTTGTCTATAAATTGATGTAAAAGTTGTGTCGATCGGCAATTTATTAGTAAACAACTTATGATCCTAAAGACATGTACTGACCCGTAATTGGAACCAAACTTGTGACTAGAAAGACAAATTTTATTTCAATTGTTTTATAACGACATATATTGTTGGGGGCTCTGCCAAGCCGTAATAGAAGATAAGGATATAAATAGTTTGCAGGGCTTTTGGTTGTTGTTATAGACACAGTGTGTAAGTGTTGCCACTGCTACCCTAAAAACAAAACTCTCTTGCTCTTCCTCACTCTCATCGAAGACTCAAAAATCTCTAGGAACTGTTCTTAGGCGCACAAAGGAGTTCGTTGCTGGATCAGTAACTAGCATTTGAGCTCAACAGAGAGATTCCAGGTTTTTTTTCTATCTCTCTATATGCACTTTGCTATTATGTAATGTAATCATACTTTTAGCATTTTTTTTGTAACTGCAATTTTTTTGTTGAGAATGGATTAGCTGATTTTTTATACCATTATAAGCTCTCTTGGTTTGTTATTTTGTGAAGTTTTTTCCATTTATGTCAAACATCTATCTATCAAATATTCCTTAATAGGAAAGAGTTTAATTTTAATACTGTTTTTATTTATTATTTTTTTCTTGTGACACGTGACTAAAGTTTTGAGTTTTGTAAATTATTAGAACCTAGTGTTCATGATAAAAACCAACGCTCTATCTGTACTTTATTTGGCACAATAGTAATGTTTAGGGAGGTCCATATCTAGTGTACTTTTGTAGGCCAATCAAATCAAAGTTGGGTCTAAATTTATGAACTGATGGTAGTAGTGGCATGGTGCAGTTTCAACTTTCCGTGCTAGAAGATATATATAGATAAGAGACTGATCCAATTTTGTTAGTGGAATTCAGTGGAGTGAAAGAACTTCAAGACAGTGGAATCAAGAATAATTCAAAGAATATTAGAAAATATTTGTGTTTTACCTAACTGATTCACTACTAATTGATGTTGTTCTTCATCGGTCTGCAGTGCAGTTTTGGTTCATAATACTGTATTATATATTAATTATGTGGGTATATACTGTAAGAAGTCCAGGGAAAAAATCAGGAGTTCTGAAAATCATTCCCATAAAATAAATTCAGATACAAATAAACAATAATTAATTCAACAACTGTGTGTGGGTTTGTAGTGCATGTAGTTGGATCATATATATCTCTAGTTCTATCTTGTGCATGACAGAAGCAAAATGACTCTGTTGTCTTGTAGCAGCCCTCTATTTCACTCGTTGACATCGTGTACCTGCTATTCTTGGATTCCTCCCATCAAAAAGACAAGGAAAAAATAATAATATGCTTGTCATCTAGAAAATCCCAGGTAATAAACAACTAAAAGAATGGAGATAAATGATGAATCTCCCTTTATTTGTAGCAATAAAGTAAAAGAAAAATTTATTTACACATGCAAGTTCTTAAATTATTTTAACCAAGTTTTGGGTTGAATACATTGAATACGTTAAATATTTGGTAGAGAGATTTTTTCCGCCATGAACATGATTCCGATTCCAAGAGATAAATGGGCATTAAAGTTTAAGAAAAATAATGTATTTTAACACTTGTTTGAACATTTAAGAAAGAATATATTGGTTATCTCTGTTGCAGGCACGGCAAAGTAAAAGAGAAGAAGAAAATGGTGGTGGCTGGTTCTGAGATGAACTCCCATGGCGAGGGGGTATCGAATGAGCAAGAAGCAAACAAGAACCATCCAACATTCTCATCGCTGGGAAGACAATCTTCCTCAATATACTCCCTCACCCTTGATGAATTCCAGCACACGCTCTGCGAACCGGGCAAGAATTTCGGGTCAATGAACATGGACGAGTTCCTCAGCAGCATTTGGAGCGCTGAAGAGAACAACAACTCCAACCAAAACAACAACAACAACAACATCATCAACAACTTGTCTCTGAGCGAAACCGCAACCGAGAAAGGCTTCATAAGGAAGCAGCCAAGCCTCCCTCGACAGGGCTCTTTGACGATTCCGGCGCCTCTGTGCAGGAAAACGGTGGACGAGGTTTGGTCTGAGATACACAAAGGACAGCAATCTCAGCTGCAGAGCAACAACAACAACAATGGGGTCAGTGCTCAGAATACCGACTCTGTCCCTCGCCAGCCTACTTTTGGAGAGATGACTCTGGAGGATTTTCTAGTCAAAGCAGGGGTAGTTCGGGAACAAGGTGTGAATTCAAATGCTATGCCTGTCCAGGTTCCTTCTTCTTCTTCGCAACAACAACACCAATTGCAGCAACAGCAGCAGTTTGGAATGTACCCAAATGCGGGACCGTCATTTAGGCCTGTGATGGGGATCGGTGCTGGTGCTGCGGTTGCGCCTCCGCCGCCTTACCCGGCTGTGGCTCACCGTGGAGGAGGCGGTGCAATTGTGGAGGCGGCTAAAAGAGATGGTGGGTATCCGGTGGTGCCGGGGGTTGGTTATGGAGGGAGGCTGGTGAATGGAGGCGGTGGCGGTGGGTATGGGGGTAATTTGGGAATTGGTGCGCCGGTGAGCCCGGTCTCGCCGGACGGGATGGGCGGTGGTGAGAACTGCGGTGGTCAATTTGGGATGGAGATGGGTGTGTTGAGGGGAAGAAAGAGAGGTTTGGATGGTCCTGTGGAGAAGGTGGTGGAGAGGAGGCAGAGGAGGATGATCAAGAATAGAGAATCAGCAGCAAGATCAAGAGCCAGAAAACAGGTACCTCATTCATTTCAATTGTGCTGTTAGCATGTTTTGATTAGCTCACTCAGAAGCTACTCACCTGAGTTTTTTTCCAGAATTGATTCTGGCTATAAAATCAATCGCAGAAGGATTTCCGTACATGCTATATGTGTTTCACTTGGGCCTTGGGTGAAATGACATTTTCTATGTTTGTCTTTGCAGGCATACACAGTTGAATTGGAAGCGGAATTGAATCAATTAAAAGAAGAGAATGCCCAACTTAAACTAGCTCTGGTACGGCCAAATTAAATTTAATCACAGTTGAACAATGTTGAAAGCTTTACTTTTTATTTATTGTGCTATGTGTCCCTGGTGCAATTTCTGATTTGGACATTATGATTTCTATTCTCCAGGCTGAGTTTGAGAGGAGAAGAAAGCAACAGGTAATTAACTCTTGCTGATTTAATTACAAACCTTAATTTATAGTTTATAATTAGAAGAACTTGATTATTAGAGGGTTTTCTTTCCATTTCCATAATGGTTTTAAATCAAGGTCGGCGGTAGTGATTTCAGCACGTCAAGGTTATGACAATGTGACTGTGATTTCGGCCGCGGTCACAATATTAATCTTGTCCATAACCATGAGAACAATCCATTGTGAAGTGGTCAAAAAGGAAGCAATAGATTACATAGAACTTTTATCTGCATTTCGTTCTCTTTTACCTTCCCTTAATTTTAAGTTTGATGTTCTGATGACATGCTGCAGTATTCAGAGGAAGCGAATGGGAGAGTTCAAACAAACACTCAGAAGGCCAAGAAGAAATTAAGATCATTGAGAAGGAATCTAAGCTGCCCTTTATGAGAAAAACTCAGACTAGTGCAGAAACCGGCTTACTAGAGACAAGGAATCAAATGGAGAGTTGTGAAATTTAGATAGGACGGAATTCTGCTAGGGTAAGTTCTTGATTAATCAAAGATAAATTGGCTCTTCACAAATGATAACTAGTTAGTTAAAGTGTACAAAAAGATAACTGTGTTATTGCTGACATTGTCAATGATGTAATTACCTTATTAATATTTAATAATGCTAGTGTGACTGAAAATTGTTTGTGCCAACACGCCCTTCTTTTTTAAAAAGAGGTGACATTTACAAACTAAGTGGGTTAGAAGCCTAAAGAAAAACAGAGGTTCTGAATTCTACAACTAAAGTTTCGGATTTTGAACACATATATTTGCTCCCGTTTTATAGGTTAATGGGGAAGTGAGCTGGGTAGATGGAACACCATATGCATCTGACCAAGTGCACCTTAGTTAAAGGGTGTGGGCTTGTCTGTGCTACATCATCTTTTCCCGGTTCGAAAAAACTCGGTTCGAAAAGGGTTCGGAAAGACTCGGTTCGAAAAGACTCGTCCTCAAGGCTAGTCATTATCTTCCTTGTGATAAGGTGTGAAAGGTTGGTGACATTGAAATTACTAGAAACGCCATAGGAGTCTGGCAATTCTTTCTTTTAGGCATTGTCACTGACTTTTTGTACCACTAAGAAATGGTTCATCGGTTCTTGGAGAAAGTTTGACATTCTTTTGTTTATGAAATCTTTCTTTTCTCAGGTGAATCTATAACAGATCTTCTTTAAAAGTAACTTGTGTTATGTGTTTATTTCGTTGATCCTTGTACCTTGAGTTTTGCTTTTCAATTCTGGTTCGAATTAGTTCATTGAGGTTTTTTTTTTTATCTCTTTTGCTCTTTGGTTAATATCTCCACTAAACTAATTATCAGTGGATAGAGGAAGATCCAAAAGAACGATCGAGCACAAGACACTACAAAATGACACTTTGCTGCAGCTTGATCGATGGTAATGATGAAAGGGTTGACTTTTGTGGGATCCCAAATGTTGTCGAATATGGGTCATCCTGATATAACTAATGATTTCAAAGACAACAACCTTCATCTATAGGAAAAGAGTAAAATGTTTTTTATATTAGGAATGGATAAGCTTGGAGGAACTCGGTTCAGGACCTAATCTTCTGTTTAGAATTGAGGTGTTTGAAGGCTTCATGATCAAAGTAAATAATGAACTCTTTAGGAACTCCAATAATTTAATGCACATATAATGGCATGGAACTTCTTATCATATGTGGAGTACTTAGCTTGACATCATTTAGCTTTTTACATAAATGTTACTCATCCGTTCTGTCTCTAATTATAAGCTAACATTCACATCTCTATGGTGTCACTAAATATAAGCTAGCTTAACAAAAGTTAATTTTTTTACATATTTACCCTTGCATTTATTGGTTTTTCAATATTATAATGAATGAAAAGTTTGATCTTAAATAGGGGTAAATAAGGAAGATTGTACAATTTTTTCAAAACCAATGCATTAACTACCTTTATCATTTATTTTCTTAATAAGCGTGAATTTTACAATATTAACTTATAATTAGGGATGGACAGAGTATTTGTCTTCCTTCTTATTCCAATAATTGATCTACCTCTTCGTTCCCAGTTTTGAAATAAGAAGGACATGTCATGATTCAACCTTTCATCTGACTATGAAATTGATAGTTTGATACTAGTTCAAGACCCTGTATTTGTTTGTATCTTTCATTTCGTTCCAAAATTATTTGGACCCTTCGAGCATGCTTTTAACGAAGAATGGACTTGTACTTTTTCTTTATCTATTGATCTCTGATGGACTTCTCAAAATGACAGGGATTTCTTGTGGTTTCTTCTGTGTTTCTTCTTTGCATTTTGTTATCTTCTTCAATTGTTTTCCTCAAAATCTATGATCATTTGGTGCCCTCTTGACTTACCAATTATTATGGATATTTTTGTCAAAGTGTAGAGCATAATACTAGAATGAGATATTGTACTATTTTTCTAATTTGATTTTCCTAGCAGCATTGATCGATAGTTTCAACTGCAAATAAAGCTGAGAATTCGAGTTTGAACCTTCTATTGTTTAATATGGTTATGTTAAAAATTGTTTTATATAATCGGCCAAAAAACACCGAGAAAGAGTACCTTAATTAAATGCATGCTATACTCACGTAAGGTCGCATTTGGTGACAGAACGGAATAGAACATAATATAATGGAACAGGACAGAACAGGATGGAACAGGACAATAAGGTTTTGTGTGCTGTGCTTGATAACACTAAGTCATCAGAAAAAATCATAATTTTAAGTATATATATAACCATGCATGTTTAATATTTGATTGAGTATAAAAAATTGAACTCAATTAAATATTATATATAGAGTTCTTTTGTTATTACTTATTCCGTGACAGAATCACTTATTTTCAAAAAATAATCACTTATGATTTTAAGTGATTCCTCCCCTCCTCCTCGTTCTCCTATATTGTTGATTTTATTAAGAGGCGAAATTGTTTTTGGAAATTGAGTTTTTGGTGAGGTTTAAATTCCGTGTTATTACTATTGGGGCGTTACAGAATCACTTTAAGTTCTCACTGGATCAGTGTCCAAAGACAGCTGAGGAAGTCGAAGGTATGTTGAAAATTCCTTATGTCAGTGCAGTTAGTTGTTTAATGTATGCTATGGTATGCACTATACCAGATTTGGCACAAGCTATGAGCCAAGTCTGTAAGTTTATATCCAAACCAGGAAAGCGTCATTGTGAGGCAGTCAAGTGGATACTCAAGTACTTGAAGGGTGCAACAGGTCCTGGGAGTATGTTAAATAATGAACAAGGTGATCCAAGAGTTGTGGGATATGTTGATTCCGGCTATGCAGGTGATATTGACAACAGAAGATCTACAACAGGGTATGTGTTTACTTTGGTGGGTGGACCAATTTACTGGAACTCGTCAGTTCAATCAATAGTGGCTATATCTACAACTGAAGCTGAGTACATGGATGTAGATGAAGCAGCAAAAGAGGCATTGTGGCTTACAGGGCTAGTGAAAGAGTTGGATGTTGAGCAAGGTGGAGTTCGGTTGCAATGTGACAGTCAGAGTGTCATTTTCTTGGCAAACAATCAGGTATATCATGTTAGGACAAAGTATATTGATGTGAGATTTCACAAGATTAGAGAGTTGCTTGTGTCAGGACAGATACGACTTGAGAAGGTTCATACTTTTGAGAATGCAGCTGATAAGTTGACCAAGCCAGTCACCAGTGACAAGTTCAAGCATAGCTTGGATTTGTTACATGTTTCACGGTGCTAAACAGATAAGAAGCACAATCCCGGAAGTCAAGATTCTGAAATTAAGCGGCTAATCTTCATAAGGGTTTGAAAATTCTCCAAAGTGGTGATTGTTGAGTTGGCTCATTAGGAAAAGGAAGCTTGCATCGTTTGTTGGCACTGTTTGCTGCATAGTGGCTTGTATCGTCTGCTTGCACCGTCTGCTGCATAGTGGTGCATCGTCTGCTTGCACCGTCTACTGCATAGTGCTGCATCGTCCCATAGTGCTTTAGGCAAAATGCCAGCGCATAGGCGCTGGCATCCCTAGCGCATTGGTGCTGGCAGTGAGGACAATCAGAGGTGTCAAGGCAGAATGTCAGCGCATTGGCGCTGGCATTCCCAGCGCATTGGCGTTGGGACGTCGCTGCGTCCAGGCAGAATGCCAATGCATGGGACCCCGATTTTCCAGGATCGTTTTCTATTTCTGTTTTATGTCAATATCTATTTAATTTAGGATCTGATTTGTTGGGGGGATTGCGATAGAATTTAATGTGATATTATGTTGTAATATTTAGATCATTAGAATCCTTATATATCTTGTAACATCGTAAACCTAAAAGCTAATCTGAATGAAACGGAGCTATAGCTACTCTATAGCCGCAGAGGTAGGCTCAATTAGCCGAACTGCGTGAACAAAGTTCTCGAGGTCTTTCTACTCCTATTTCTCTCAAGTTACTATGTGCAATCCTAGTGTTTTTTTGCTAGCAGGTAACAATAATTGAAGAGTTTCTCATATTTGAAGGTCACCATAAACGGTTCCCTACCCTCCGCAGCCAACACTTGGCCCTTCCGAAGCGGTCTATCAACGCGAACCCAAGCTCGTATGCGGAAATAAATACCATTGCAACTTGCCTCCGACCTATCTCAGTTAAGAAAGCTATCAAAAGTATCACCCAGAAACTTTGCAATTATTGTTGTTCGATCAGTTTTGGGCAGCTTGTGCACCTGAATCCAGAAGGGAACTCGTGTGAGGGGCACCAAAGCCAGGTCACTAGTTGCATCAAACACATTAAGAGCCAGCATGTAGCGATCAAAGAACCAAGGACCTGATCGGAGAACAAGATCCCTGTCCCTCGTTTCTGGAAATTTGAACTAAAAGAGATTAAACCCCACATGACGGACCTCCGTACAGTTCCTCAATGTCCACAGGTCAAGCATCACTCCCTTGAAAGTCTTAATTTATACTCATAGCATGATGCACCAACACCTTTCCAACAAGCCAAATATTCGCCTGCAGGTCTGGATCTGGATCTTCAGCCAAAATTCCAACACTAAGAACCACATTCTCACCACCTTCAAGAACAATCTCAGGTTCGTCCGCAGTAGGTTCCATGGTGTGGAAAAGAAGAAACAACGTCCAGAGATAGCAACCTCGTCGAACGCGCCCAAAAACGTTCACACAAAACGTACGTAAAAGTCGTGATCCAAAAACAACAAGAGATGTAGAGGCATGCAAGTTTTTTTTTTGGAAAGCCAAAAATTGTATTAGAAGGAGGTACAAGGGGTACCCCAACCCATAATACAAAGAATAAATGTAAACCTTAAAGGAGCAAGGTTCAACATCAGTGAGCACCCAAATACACCCAAAAATCTGCTCACATGAATTATCATTCCTCCTAAAACCCATACAATTGATAGTATGCTTCTACCCACAAGAATTAACAAAACTACTAGACTCCATATAGCTAATATTAAGACAATGCCAACCAAACATAGCAAGGCTTCCAGACAATGCCAACCAAACCATGTTGTGCTAATATAAACCAAAACCCTCCAGATTCGGTAGCTAGCAGAAAAAGGAAGCAAAGGAATAGAATATTATCATCAATGAATGCCAACATGGCATCAGTACCCAGCACCAAAATTTATACCAACTCAGAATGAAATTAAAAGCATTCTGAACTGAAGTTGTGGCAGGGCCCGCCACGCAAAAATGAGGATGGCCCCTTCCAGTGAATGCAAGCACACCATGGTTCACACCTAATACTTGGTCTCGAAAGTCTTAAGCAATAGCGCCACTGTCGCAGCAGCATGAAGTGGAGCATCAGGGACTGGATAGAAAAACAAGATAGTACATCATGACATCCAGCATTATGGTCCCTTTACATAGCCTGTGCCCCTTCACATATTGCAGTGTAAAAATCGAGTATCAGAGATAAGAAATCCTCCCTGTAATGCATGTACCTGGACAATGGCACCACTCATAAAAAGAGAATTCAAATTTGTTTCCCTTACACCTGAGCCAACACCAGGATCGAAACTTTATGAGTTCCATAACCTTGCTAACTTCCACTACTTCTGAATTAAATACAACCCCATTTCGAAGGGACCAAATAGACCAAATACAGGCCCCCCACACAGAATACCAATTAGGCACATTTGCTTTAGACATCCCTAGGCTATGTTGCTCAAAATGTGGCCAGAAGGAGGACGGAAGGACCGTTTCCATTCCCAACCACCTATAGCAAGTAACAACAGCCTAAAAAAACAGTGTGATTTGACGCAGGTCAACGGCGATGCTTAGAAACCCTAGCAACCCCTGTCGTGCTCCCAAACCCTAGGAGCGACATCCTTGGAATTCACAAAGAAAGCATGTTGTATTGCCATAAACTGAAAATATAGCACGTCTGCAATAGAGATGTTATGGCTACAAAAGGGCATTGTCTACAATTTAAAATAAAATATTATTATGGTGAAATTTTCTCAACTTGATTATTATGGTTAAAGCATATGCAAGATTTTAAAGTTAGACAAGTGAGTGTTAAACTACTTTTAATTTAAACTTTGTATATATGGTTGTATCGTAAAAATTTATCTCTTTCACTCTAACATAAAAATATGTATCTCATTAAACCCCTTGTCACACAGGCATACACACATATATATAGGGATGTATCATATGAGATCTTATTATATGTGAATAGAATGAATAGACTATGAATGTTAAATCTAATTATGAATTTTCAAAATTTAATGGTAATGTCTTATTTCTTCCATTCTTGTATAAAAAACTCTCTCTAACAACATACACGTTTGTATATTTGTCCACGAATGAATATATATTTAAATAAATATGAATGTTCATGTAAAAAATGCTTACTAACCATTTAACAAATAAAAATTACAAAATCCTATGTGCATATAATTATCATATTAATTCGTGTTATTGGTATAAAAGTAAGAAATTGAAAATATGATATAATTCAAATTATATGTTTAAGAAGATCGAATAAATATGTAATAACCATTTTTCAATAATAAAAAACTCATTTAATGAGTGTGTGGTCCAGTATATTAGTTCACATGTTACTAGTGTATGAGAAAGAAATTTCAAATAGAATATAACTCAAATTTTTGGTATATTCAAGATCCTATGAATATGTTATAACATTTGATAAAAATAAAAAAGTAAAAACCCATTTAATATGGGTGTAATCCATTATAATAATTCATGTGATTAGTATATGAGTGAGATACTAAAAGTAAAATATAATTTAAATTATAATTATATAAAATATTTTTTATTGACAACTCATTCATGTCATTTTAATGCATTACTTTCTTTTATCACCATAGTATAGAAGTTTAATTAGATTTTAAATATTTTCTTATGGAAATTCATTTAGACATGATAATTATGGAACATTGTTTTAAACTTATTTTTAATATAATTAATTGACTCAAATATTTTAAAATATGTAATCATGTTTTTAGCATATAAGTAAGATATTGAAAATCAAATATAATTCAAATTATTGGTATCTGTTAAACCACAACCCAATCACTGATTCAAAATCTTTATTGTTTTTCCTTTCTTAAGATCTTAATGTATAGAAGTTCAAGATTTCATATTTTTTTTATGGCAATGCATTAATGTGTGATAAATTATGACAGGTAAATTCTTATCCGGTATAACAGACACAACCAAATACTATAAAATATGGTAATTATATTTTCTACATATTTCTAAGAGTAGATGATACCAATCTCTATAAAACCGAAACTGTCCTAGGCAAATGATGCATACAATTTAAAGTTAATTTTTTATTGTTGCCATGACTAGGAAGAAGGTGAAACTTGCTTATATCTCTGATAACACAGCAAGAAAAGCAACCTTCAAGAAAAGGAAGAAAGGTATCATAAAAAAGGTGAGCGAACTCACCATTCTTTGTGGGATTCCAGCATGCGCAATAATTTCCAGTCCTTTTGATGCTGAAGCAGAGGTTTGGCCAAATTCAGAAGGAGCCAAGAAGCTGATTGAGAAGTATCAGAATGCATCTATAATAGATGAAAGCAAGAATATAAACCAAGAGAGCTACATCATGCAGCGAATTGCCAAAGCCCATGACCATTTGAAAAAGCTGCGTCAGGAGAATCGTGAGAAAGAGCTGACCATAAATATGTTCAAATATATGAAGGAAAAAAACTTGCCAGACAACCTGACTCTTGAAGAAGTGAAAGAAACCAATGAGCTAATCGAGAAAAAACAGAAGGATATTGAGGCTTCACTCGAATGACCTAATGTTTTACGCTATTTTATGTGATCTTTATGTTGTGTTCAATGGAATGGGGCCTCTGTTTGTGAGGGAATTGAAATAAATTTTAATTTTTTTTGCAATTTTCCTAGCTAGATGCCAAGAGATCCTATACTTAAGTTAAGAATCTGTTGAAAAATTAAAACCTTAATCAAAACATAAAACGATCGATAAAAAAATTTAATAACTCAAGTGAGATGAGAGAGAGGGAGAGTACTGAGAACGGGTTGGCGCAAGACGGCACCAGGACACACGAGTTGTACCGATAAGGTCCAACACAATTGATAAATTGTTAGGCTCATTAAGCAGTTAGCTCAGAGTTCGATTTATGGGCAGTACGTATGAATTTGAAGAAGAATTTATTAGGAGAGGTCTGCCTTAATGTGATCCTCGAGTATCGAAAGAATTAGTTTCATGACTGCTGTTGTGATACTTTGAAATAAAAAGAGGAATTTTTTTTTCTAAAGCATAGCTTTCATGATTAACAAAAGAATTTGTATAACTAGTGGAGGACATTACATAAATAAAATAATTCCATTTGCATACCTAAAACTAAAATCTCCATAAATTAATTTAGAATAATAGAATTTCATTGGTTGATTCTAAAGCTAGTCATCTTTGATCCAGTTTTAGCACACATGTGGTGTTCTTATTTCTGATTCTTCTCTTGAAGACCTAACCTTATTTATCAAGAACATGTTATTATCTTCTTAACATGTGTTATTCCTCTTGACACCAAAATTTAAAAAATTCCTAGATGACACGTTAATTGATTTCAAAAGACAAAAGCTAGCATAGCCAATACTGGAACAAAGGTGATAACATCGCCGATGAGGGAAGAGCCGGTAGAAGAAAAACTTGTGGAAGACAATTCAATCAAGAAGAAGCTTGGAAATTGAATCATGGTCTTTAGCAAGACATATTTCAAAGATTATTTTTTGGAAAAAATAGGATAAAAGGATATAACCATAAGATCCTATAATATGGGAATGCATGTATTATAATTTTTTTGAAGGTAATGGAGAAAAAATGGATCCACAGACCATAAAAATAGGTTACTGGTTGGAATAAACAAGAGGTAACCCAAGAAGGATGGAGTTTATTTGTTTTTCTCAAATTATTTTAGTTACCTTAAGAACTTTCTACCTTTGTCTATTCATCCTGTTAGCGATTGGGGTGGTTTTCGAGTGCTCGGAGGAAGAAGCTGTCGAAGGCATAAAATTGCAAATTGCCAAACACAGGCGGGCTTGAGCCCTATTTCCCAGGTATGTTGAAACGAAGTTGGATAACATGGAACGTGAGGGGCATGGGAAAATCGACGAAAAGGATGGCCATTAAACAGGCTATTCGTAAAGTCAGACCTGAGGTTATTCTTCTTCAAGAAACTAAATTGACGGAAGACAGGAAGAAGTTAATTGAAGTTTGGGCGAGATCGATGGATATGGCCTTCGAATTTGTTCCTTCCGTGGGTGCATCTGGTGGCCTCATAACCTTATGGAAAGCAAGTGCATTTAACGTCGTCCAAGTCAAGAAAAATCACAGGTTCCTTTTACTCATATCCCAAACTGTGACTGGTGGTAGAAATTTGATTGTGTGTAATGTTTATGGGCCAAATGAGGACTCTATAAGGGGGGATTTTTTTCATGCAATTGGTTCCGAGATTGAATCGTCCCCGGGGTGTTGGATTGTGGGTGGCGATTTCAATGCAATCTTAAATGATGGCGAACGACAAGGCCGGGGCCAGAATACGGAAGGAAATGTTATGTTCAAGCAGTTTGTAGAATCCTTCTCTTTTATCGATATGCCTATAAGAGGGGGGGAGTTCACCTGGTGCTCTACCAGAGAGGGGGGTTTACAAAGCAAAATTGACAGATGGCTCATCAATGAAGAAGCATTACTATGGTTCAATGGCGCAAACCAAGCGGCTGAGGATTGGGGTATATCAGATCACAGGGCCATCTCTCTCCATCTTGGTTCTTATGATTTTGGGCCAAAACCATTCACCTTCTACAACTACTGGTTACTAGAAGATGGCTTCAGAGAACTTGTGCAACAGTGGTGGGACTCTTCAGTTGTTCAAGGTTGGTCAGGGTTTGTCTTGCAGCAAAAACTGAAAGATCTGAGGGGCAAATTAAGGGGCTGGCAGAAGAACAGAGGGTTGTGGGGGTCGGAAAAGATTAAGTCACTAGAAGATAAACTTCATGATATCATGTCCAGAGTTGTGAGGGATGGTGCTTCCGAGGATTTAAGGACAGAGAGGTTACAGGTACTCAATCAATTATGGGCTGAATACAGGCGTGAAGAGAGCATGTGGGTACAAAAAGCTCGGATCAGGTGGATAAGGGAGGGAGACAGAAATACAAAATTCTTCCATAAAGTGTGGAAAACCAAAGAGTTCAGGTCTTCCATGGTTAACTTAAACTTTGACGGTGTGACGCTATCGGAACCAGATGCAATCAAGAGGGCTGTGTTTAGTCACTTCCAATCCTTCTTCTTGAGGGGATGGCGATGCAAAGGAAAGATTAAATGCCCTAATATCAAGAAATTGTCACCAGCAATGCAAAATCTGCTAGAGGCATCCTTCACTGAATCCGAAATCTGGTCTACTATACAGTCTTGCGATGGAAGTAGAGCACCGGGTCCTGATGGTTTCAACCTTGCATTCTTCAAGGAATTCTGGCCGATGGTAAAAGATGATGTTTGTAGGGTCTTCAAGGACTTCTTCAATCATGGCAAACTAGTACGGGGACTTAATGCGGCCTTTATTACCTTAATTCCAAAGTCAGGCAACACCTCCTCCATCTCTGACTTCCGTCCTATAAGCCTTATCGGAAGCATCTACAAACTGATTTCTAAGGTGTTGGCGGGCCGTCTGCAAAAAGTAATGCCTCTTATCATCTCTGATAACCAGTTTGCATTCACCAAAGGAAGACAGATTGCCGACTGCATTCTCATCGCAAACGAGGTGGTAGACGCCATGAAGCGGCACTCTCACGGGGGCCTAGTGCTGAAGCTTGATTTTGCCAAAGCTTACGATAAGGTAGATTGGTCTTTTTTGATAGATATGCTCGAAGAAATGGGGTTTGGGGAACGTTGGATAAAATGGATGGAAGAATGCGTCTCCACAGCTTCTTTGGCTATCCTAGTAAATGGCTCTCCTACAAATTTTTTTGCAATTGAAAAAGGATTGAGACAAGGCGATCCTCTATCCCCCTTCCTCTTCAATATATGTGCTAACGGACTCTCTTGCATGTTGAATCAACTTCTAACTCTCGAAGAACCTTGTGGATTCCCTTTGGGGAACGGGGTCCGGATCAATCATCTTCAGTTTGCCGATGACACTTTAATCTTCTGCGAGAATGCTCCGTCCCAACTAGACATTATTGGAGTGACAATCGAGACTTTCCTTGCTATTTCCGGGTTGGAACTGAATTACTCCAAATGTTTGATGATGGGTTGTAATGTCGGGGAAGAGAGCGTGCGGGAGGCTGCTGATATGATGGATGTGAGTGTGGGGCATCTTCCTATATCTTAACTTGGCTGTCCTCTCGGGGATAATCCCCGAAGGAAGCAGTTCTGGAAGCCTGTAATTGAGAAGATGAGACTGAAACTGGAGGGTTGGAGCTCAAAGTTCATGTCCCTCAGTGGTAGGATAGCAATGCTCAAAGCCGTCCTGAGCGCTATTCCAACTTTCTACATGACAATCTTTCTGGCACCGATAGGGGTGGTAAGTGCAATGGAAAAACTGATGAGGTCCTTCCTATGGGGTAGAAGGGAGGGCAACCGCCATATTTCATGGATAGCTTGGAGCCAGGTTTGTAAAAGCAAAGAACTAGGAGGCTTGGGCCTAGGCTTCTTGGGATGGAAAAATAAAGCGCTTCTTATAAAGTGGCTGTGGAGGTTTGGTGTGGAGAACAATGCCTTGTGGAGACAGGTTGTCTGTGCCAAGTATGGGTGGGACTTGAAGCTCCTTTTGCTGCATCTGAATGTAGTTAACAACAGAAACTACTCAAAAATGGTGGAAGATATCCTCAAGGTGATCAAGGAAGATACCGTGATGGCGAAAGCTTTCCGGGAGTCAACTAGATGCAAGGTCGGTCAGGGCAAAAACATTAGATTTTGGTTGGACCCGTGGGTGGATATGGTTCCACTACACTTACGTTTTCCTAGACTCTTTGTGCTTTCCGAGGAAAGGAAAGCCACAATCAGTGAGGTGGGCTCATTCACCAACGGATCTTGGGTCTGGTCAATTCAGCTGAGGCGACGCCTATTTGATTGGGAAAACGACGTTTTCAAACAGATGATTGATTTGATCAACGAAGTGGTCCCCTCCGCAGCACCAGACACCATTATATGGTTGGGTGATGTGTCTGGTCTCTTCTCGGTTAGAGCATTATGTATAGCCGCGGAAGAGAGAATATTTATTGTCAACTCGTCCGGTTCGGTTCCTTGCCGCATTCGTAAGATTGTCCCTCCAAAAGTGGTGTTGTTTGCATGGCAGCTCAAGGAGCAGTGCATTGCTGTAAAATCCAACCTATTAAGGAGAGGTATTGCCTTAGAAAACGGAGGGGTGTGTGAAATCTGTGGGCTAACCACCGAAACAGAAAACCATCTAATGGTCCACTGTACCCTTGCTTCCACATTATGGCATTCTGTCATCAAGAGGGAAGGTCTGTTATGGTGCTCTCCGTCATCTTTCAACCAACTTATGTCGGAGTGGTCGCAGCTGAGAGTCGTCTCTGACAGAATCCTGTGGGAACTTATTCCTTATTCCCTAGTGTGGTCAATTTGGCTCGCCCGCAATGGATTGATTTTCCAACAAAAACAGGTAGACCATGGTGCTGTTTGGGATATGCATATCATGAGAGTCATGTGGTGGATTAAGGCTGCCATGCCCGATTGCTCCTTCTCAGCTTTTGATTTCATACATCATTTTGAGAAGATCAACATCCTCAGCAATCGTAAGTTGCCCAGATTCTGTGTGTGGTGTCCCCCTCCTAGCGGTATCTTGAAATGGAACGTCGATGGCTCTGCAAGAGGGTCGCCGGGGGCGAGCGGCATAGGCGGAGTATTAAGGGATTCCGAAGGGTGTATCAGGGGCTTTTTCTCTAAGTCAACAGGAGTATCTTGGGCCTATGAAGCTGAACTGAAAGCCATCTTGAATGCGTTATTATTCTGTAAAGAATTCGGATTCCAGCGTGTCCTCATCGAAAGTGACTCTATGCTTGCGGTTGGTTGGGTTTCATGTATGGACCATCGGCCATGGAAGCTCCTGAATGATCTGCACACGATTGATCGCTTGATGATTGAGATGGAGTGTGAAGGGGTCACACATATTTTCAGAGAAGCAAATGGTGTGGCTGATTACCTTGCGAAACTGGGCTGCGAAAGGGAGCTTCCGGTGTGGGAACTGTGCTGACCAGTTGCTGCTTAAGTTCCATGTTCGTCCATGATCCTTAGTTGCACATCCTTGCTTGGTTTTGGTCTATGTCAACAAGTGAGAAAAAAGCTCTGCTCTCGCTCTCCAATGTTCGGCTGCAACCCGAAGTTTGGACACCCTGGCTGTTGGATGCTTGGTGCCTACTCAGTAAGGATACCTGTGGCGTATTTACAATCTATCCTACTGTTGTGCCAGGTTTCGTTTGGGGTGTTTATGAATCTATTCCCCACTGTTGGTTATTTTTGGCTATTGCCTCTGCTGTTAGTGCTAGTTTATTTTACTGTTTTGTGGCCCTGTTTTGTTTGGCCTCGTTGCTCTAGTTTGTGGGGGTCTTTGTTGCTGTGTTCTATTCTGTTTTGGTCTCTTGGATCCTCAGTTTGGGTGTTGCTTTTGTTTTGAGCATTCCCCTGCTGTTCCTTATTTGAATAATATATATATATATATATATATATATATATATATATATATATCATTTCACTTTCAAAAAAAAGAATTACATTAGATCAGATTCTAAAGATCAGCAGGTGTTGAGAAAGTTCAGCATATTAATTAGTGCAATCTTCAGACGATAAGCATCGGATAGTATCTTCTTAATTCATTGAGTAATCAACATATTTTCAATCAGTTTCCCATTTTGCGCGATAGATAAGAATATAAATGACAAGAAATAAGGATACAAAAGACCACACAAGAAAATGTATCCTAGTTCACTCTAACCATGGGCTACATCTAGTCCCCTTACTCCCTAAGGGATTTTCCACTATGCTCGCAAAGATATACCGAGTATATGACTCCGCCTCTCCAGGATAAACATGACACTAGCCTCTCCAAGCTAAAACCCAAGTATAGAAGCCTCTCCAAGCTAAGACCCAAGTAGACTTAACACTAACCTCTCCGAGCTAAAACCCAAGTAGTCTTTACACTAGTCTCTCCAAGCTAAAAAACAAGTAGTCTTTACTTAGCCCCTCCAAGCTAATAATTTTTTTCTAAAAGGATGCAGATACATAGTTCTTCAAGTTCTAAATTGTCTCAAGCTTACTACTAAATAAATGAGAATTCATTTTTAAGCTTATCTATGAGGATTTGTACAAAGTTTTCGAAATTAGATTTAACATTTTGAACACTTAAGAACTTTCAGCAAACATACACATGAGAGATCAAGGTATTGAGTATGGCTCATTATACTGGCCTCGTCTGGTATTGGACACTAGGTCCTCGTCTGGATGGAAACTCTAGGAGTTCGTCTGGCTGGAGACTCTAGGAGATCGTCTGGCTTAGAGCTGTTGAGATCGTCCGCAAAGTTTGTCTGCAGAGTCCTTCTGCAACTGACACGTAAGAGTTCGTCTTCCTGGAGCTGCTAGGCCGCGTCTGGTCAGAGTTATTACGAGGTAAGTTGAAACAGCTAATGAGCACTTACTCTGTAATATCCGTGTAATTTAGAATCTGATTGGTTACATGATTACGTTAGGATTGCAATAAGATATAATTAATACACTATCGTTTAGCATTATATCCTAGTATAAATATGTTGTAACACTAGAACCCTGTTGTTCATTCTTACTGTTGAATGAAACAGTGCTATAGCCATCTATAGCCGCAGACGTAGACAAATTTGGTCGAACTGCGTGAACAAAGATTTCTGTGTACGTTCGATCTCTTTCTCTCTCAAAGTTACTCTGTGCGATTCAAGTGTCTGAGACAAACAATTGGTATCAGAGCGACCATGGCTGCTGGCAGAGCTAAGTTCGACGTTGAAAAGTTCAATGGAACAGGAAACTTCGGTTTATGGCAACGCAGATTCAAGGATTTGTTGGCTCAACAAGGATTGCAAAAGGTGCAGCGAGAGGAGAAACCAACATGGATGTTAGACATAGATTGATTGGAGATGCAAGAGAAGGCCGCTGGATTGATTCGTCTTTGTGTTTCTGACGAGGTGATGTTTCATATAGCGGATCTCACAACTCCAAATGCCGTTTGGGACAACTTAGAGAGCCAATATCAGTCCCAAACGTTGATGAACAAGCTATTTGCAAAGCATAGGCTTTACAATCTGAGGATGCAGGAGGGAAGTGACCTTCAAAGTCATGTTAATCATTTCACTACAATAGTTGTAGGTCTGCTGTGACTGGGAGTGAAGGTTGATGACGAGGACAAGGCGGTTATTTTGCTGTACTCATTACCAAGTTCCTACTAGCACTTGGTCACCACTCTTACGTATGGGAATGACGCTATTATGCTTGATGCCATCACGTCTGCACTTTTGTCTCACTTAAAGAGAAAGTAAAAGGCAGAGGAAGGAAGTAGTCAAGGTGAAGGTCTGTTTACTAAGGGAGGAGGACAAGACCGTGGAAGGAACAAGGGAAAATCTGCTGGAAAGAAGAAGCGTTCTAAGTCCAAGCAGACGAGGGCCACAACAGAGTGTTTTAACTGCAAGAAGGTTGGTCACTGGAAGAGGGATTTCCCTAATCTCTCTAACTCTGCAAACGTAGCTCAGACGAGTGATTCCGGTAGTGAAGGGGACATGCTTTGTGTCTCGTCTGTCAAGTGCACAGATGTTTGGATTCTAGACTCTAGGTGCTCTTACCATATGACGCCGCACCAGGAGTGGTTCAGTTCGTTTAAGGCAGACAAGTTTGGATTTTGCCTATTTAGGTGATGACCAAACGTGTGAGATCACTGGAATAGGACAAGTTAAAATTGCTATGGATCATGGTGGCACATGTATACTGGGTAATGTGAGATACGTCCCAAATTTAAGTGAAGATCGTGACAAGTGTAAAGAAGCTTTTGATAAGATCAAGGGGTGATTCATCCAAGAACCCCATAGAGACGTGGATCGTGATCCTCTAAATTGTAAAAAAATTGACTATGTCGAGTTTTTTCATCTCACCATTGATTTAATTTTCTTTTATTTGTTTAATTATTAAACACACCAAAAATCAATTGCGAGATGGTGAAATTTCACATGAATTTTTTTTTACAATTGAGAGAATCTTAATCTTATAGACGTACTTCACTCACAAAAGGAAATAGACCTACAAAATTCAATTGGCGTTTGTTACACAGGTATCTTAAAACATTCCCGGAATATGAGGTTGGGAATGTAACATTCCACGTTTGGTACAAGTTTTAAAATTTTTATTCCCGAGTAAGAAGGATTCTCATGCATATAACTTGCACATGATTTTTTAATTTTTATTCTAATGTCTAAGAGAGGACATCTTATATTCTCATGAGAATGGAAGTTATTTCCCACTAACTCTTTCTTTCACTGCATATTTTCTACTTTTATATTTCTTTAATTAAATACTTTTCAATAATATTCCTAGGAATATTATACAAACCAAACACATTATTCATTTTTCTCGGGAATGACTTTGTTGGTAATAAAATTTCTGAGAAAACAACATTAATGAGAATATTTTTGTAAAACTTGTAACTAACACCTTATGTTCCTCCTACATTAAGATTCATGACACTTAAATGGAAAAGAAACCATAAAAGACCTAATGGGCTTTGACTCACTTAGCCCAATACATGTCTAATTAAATTAAAAGATTTAAACACCCACTTATAGACCTAGTGAGCTTATCGCTAACTTAGCGCAATTAATTTAAATTACACTTATAATAAGGCCCCGTTTGGGAAAACAGTTTAATTAAGCGCTTACGGCATAAGGGCTTATCAATAAGCTCTTATAAAATATTTATTATAATGAATTGAAAATAAGCTATATATAAGCATAAGCTCTTTTTCATAAGCTACTCTGAATAGCTTATGAAAATAAGCTCAAAACAGCTTATAGGTAGGTCATAAGCTATTTACATAAACTCTCTCAAACCCTTGCATAAGCACTTATACTATAAGTTAAGCTCATATAAGCTCTTCCAAACGGGGCCTAAACCAAAGTCTCAAAATGGGAATTAGAACTAAAAATTCAGCTCAATTCCTAATTAGGCCCCCCTGCAACATTTGCTTTAAGATTTCCCACTATTTTTTATCTGCATCTTGTCTTTGCCCCACCAATTCCTTTCAAAGCATTATTCTCTGTATTTCCATCTTTTTTGTCTTTTATTGCTTCTTGGTTCACATCAGACCTGTGAGCATGTGAGCATGTTCTAACAACATGTACATTTGGATTTCAGCGTTTCGCCAGGATGAAAGAAAAGCTTTTGGCTATGTTTGGTAACACCTAGCTGATAAACTAGTTAAAAACTGAAAAAGTTAATTAAAAGCCTCTAAGCTACTTGAAAGCTGAAAAGCTAGCCGATTGCAAAAAAAAAAAACGTTTGGCAAAATTAGCGGTTGAACAAGCTGAATCTGTAAATAAATGACATGAAAAGGCATACCTATATATGTGAATGTTTTTATATTCAACAATATTTTATTTATGCACCAATATCAATATGATATTTAATTTTATAATAATATTATATAGATATTATTGGGGAGGAAAATGCTTTGATTGCACGATTACCCTACGAAATTCACGACTAGTGTTATCTGATTTTTGAAAGTTCCTTTTATTTTGCTGATGCATGTTTTATATATAAATCACATCTTTTGATTGGTCTATGAAAAAGCGGTTTGGCATCGTGCTTGAATTTGTAGTGCCAAATAGCCTAGCTTTATTGGGGAAGTGGTGACTACTAGAGCAAAGCGAACATGGTTGTTGGGGAAGGAACTAAGTGCATATTTGAAAAAGAGGGGCTGGATCCATGTTTGCAGAAGTAAAAAATAGTTGTTTTTGAATTGCTAGATTCACATTTGGCCTCTCTAAACGTGAATCTAAACACATTGTAGATCTTGCCTACAAGGGACCAAAGGAGGTTATATTATTTATATTTACTTAAATATATTGACCTATTATATCTGAAGACTTTTTAAGTAGTCCAAATAAATAAATAAATTTTTTAAAACATTAATTTAATTTATTTAGTAAGTGAATCTGCTCCAATATGTGTCTGATGCATTTCAACCCTTATATGCTAGAAAGGATGAACTATCTCACTCTAACTTTCTACATAAACATCGGTGTGTATAATAATAGCGAGCTAAACAAGAAAGCAACCAAATCTCCATACCATTATATCAAGAAGTGCATGTGATGAAAGACAACAATTCATTGCATTCTATTATGGATCCTCATATTGATGAAAAGAACTATATAACTACAATCCAACCCTTGTGCTAGTTGTGAATAGCCTACATGATAATACAAACTTATATTGTAGTCTTCTTACTGCATCATGTAACCAACATGATAATACAAACTTCTTAAATAAGAAGAGTTCAACTATTATTCATCAAGGGGTTAAATAAGCCTTACTTTGTGAATAAGAAAGCATGAAAAATAAGTTAATAGAAGCTTTAGATGCATTGCAAATTACTAGAAACAGAAACTACAACGAAGGAATATGGAATGCAGTTCACATTATCCTCGAGGGATACAAAAGGAACGTGTATATGTTCAAGCATGTAAAATTTACCGCAACTGAGATAATGGGATTGGTATAGTGAGGCAGTAAAAAGCAAAAGAAAAATTATGAATGCATAGTGCACCCGGCTCCTTCCTTAGAAACTAATAAACTATAAAAAGAAAGGGGATGTGATGGTAGCAAGGTTTAAGATCTAACAGTAGAACTAAAGATGTAGAAACCAAAGTCTTTCTTTTGCACTAACAATCTGTCACTTTACAGTTGATCAACTCTTGTGCTTCACACTTGAGGAAATGGACAACAAGAAACAAAGAAATTCAAGTGATATAGAGGTGGAAACTTGCTTAATGATGTTAAAACAAGACATTGACAAGCATGAATGAGTAGAGTGGAAGTGTGGAACTCATTACTCATATTCAAACTCAAACTTTACATGCATATAATTTCTTCCAAGTTGAAGAATGAATTCAGTAAATTGGGCCAAAATTTGGCACTCTTCATGTGTTTTAACCTCTGAAACAAAACCATAAATGACCAATTTTTTCAATTTGGGACATCTATCCAAAAGTCCAGCTACCCAAACTGAGAAAAGATCAGTGATTGAAGTCCATCCAAGTTCTAACACCACCACATTCAGCAGAAGAGACAAACCCTGCAAACTATAGTTAAGTACACCATCTCTTAAATCATAACTTAAGGACAGGTGCATCAATTGAGGAAAGCAAACAGAAATTGTCTCTAAGTCCATAACTTCATCCTCATCATCAAAAACAACACCCCACAGTCGAAGCCTACGTAACTTTGATGCATTTGAGACCATGTGATAAAATTTTGGCCAAAAATTTGTGAAGTTGCTGACATCTACAATCTCAAGGTTCTCTGTATTCTGACCAATATCAAGATGGATGACACTAACATCATCAACCTTCAACACCTTCAATGTTCCCTTGCAAATTAATTCAAAAACCTCAAAGGTACAATCTTTAAGATGTAAATTCTCAAGTAAATCTGCCTCTAAGACAAATTTGTCTAAACAGAAAGACTCGACAGAGAAATCCTTCAAAGAAGAGCTGCTAACCTCCACGGAAGCCTGCGAATCTGACAGGACAATTTCTGGACTGACCATAGAAAAGGTTTCAAGCCTAGGACAAGCAGAAAGTAGAAGGCTCAAATCAAGTGCGGATATGCTAACAAAACTCAACGAAAGTGACTTCAGGCAAGGAAACTTCTGATAACTAGGCTCCACGCGGGCAATAGAGTTGCGAGCCAACGCCAGCACTTCCAGCTTCTGCCTGCCACATTTCTCAATGATGTTGAAACTCAAACTCGGAGTCCTCACGTTATAATGCAACCGGCGCAAGGAATCTCTGGTATACATAAGCCAGGCAATAACCGGGGCAGCAGAAAACTCATGGAAATCATCCATGAAAATGGTTAAGCACTGCAGCGCCTTGGTTTGAAAGATTGTTTGAGTGATGAGTATTTCCAACCTATTAGGGGTCAACTCATGATAAATGGGCCAGTCACTATGATTGAATGAAAGGGTGTGGAGGTGGAAGCACCAAGCTTCCCTCCATTTCTTGCAAGTTGCTGAAGCAATCACAACATCACGGGCAGACCCAAGATGAGATAGTATATTACCAATCACTTCAACAGGAAGGTGCTCCATGATTCTTAAAATGGAACAATCAAAGCCCAGAATCACAAATGCTTAACCAGAGTAGCAATAATCAGAAACTGTCAATTTATTCCAAAGATTTCATGAATTAGACTTAATGTGAGGAATACCAATTGAAGAGGGAACAATCAAATTAAAATTTTAAAGAACAGAACTTTATCAACGAATTGAACACCCAAGTGGATTAGAAAAGGTAATACACACTGATAGTAACAAATCAGTATCTGGGCACAGGAAAAAGCGTAACAAAATCAATGAAACGAAAATGGGGACAAATTCACAGTTGAACATACACAAGCATCGAGGTTGGATAGAGTAGGCGAGAAACGGGAAATTTAATTGAAGAAAGTTGCTAACCAGGGAAATGAAGGGATCATCTATCTACTTGCAATGGAGTTTGGAAACCGATCATCTGAAAACCCGAGGCTCGAATGGAAGAAAAAAAGCGAGAGAACTTTGGCATGGTTAGGTTCGTGATTTCGTGAATATTTTAAAAGAAGAGGCAAGTGACTAATCTTCTTTTTTGAGTTGTCTAACCCCAAGTAAAAAGGAGTTAGATTTCTCACTCCCAAAGCACAAAATTTCACACTCTATTCATATTTTTAAAATTCTAAAAATACTTTTTCTTTTTTAGATTTAGAAATTCAGAATGTTTTTTTTCACTGATTTAAAAACCGGAAGTGTGTTTTTTTAATTCTCCGAGATTTAAAATTTCAGAATTGCTATTTTTTCAATTCCGGGATTTCAAAGCATGGAACCTAAGAATAGTGTTTGTGTTCCGGTTTTTAAAATCTGGTATGTTAAAAACATATTGTCGTTTCATTTCTCGGGAAAGGAATTCAAAATTGTATTTCGGGATTTCAAAACCCGGAATACAAGGTTTGTTTTGTATTTCGGATTTTAAAATCCGGTTTGGGAAATGGACTTATTGGGGGAGAGGAACTTATAGCAAACTTGGTGCAACTACAGGGACTTATTGCAAATTAAATAAATTCCACGTCATGTTCATTAATCTAGTCAACCTGCCACTTATGCACTCGCCGGAGCTCCGGTCTCCGGCAGGGACTTATAGCAAACTTGATGCAACTACAGGGACCAATTGCAAACTTTTTTCCGGCCAGGGACCAAAGACAAATCTTGGTGCAACTACAGGGACCTAGTAAACCATTAACCCTATTTTTTAACAAAGTTGTTGACCAAAAATCAAAACTCTTTTAAATCTTTTAAATAGCATCTTTATATGTTTGAATAAAAATTGTAATAGCAACATCTTATGATTTTTTTATGTATTAAATTGCTCCCGCAATTCCGATTCGTATGTGGTAAAACCTATATGTCTCTCTAAAAGCAACTCCTAATATTCTAACACTCAACCATTTGATTTGTGACAATATTATTAATTTTATTTAGGTAAACAAATTATATTATTAATCAATTATATTTTCATAATTATCATATTATTATTGAAATTTACAATATAAGTTAAATAAAAACCGTTTCTACCCATCACTAAAATCTAACCGTTTTGTTTTCAAGTAACGTACGACCGACCCCATTAGACTAATCATCTGAGGCTCTAAAAATTAAAATCACATTAAATGGTAGGCCTCTTCCAACAAATATTTTTCATACACACCAATTCATGGATTGAATTTTAAACTATATGCTTAATAACCACAATTATCTACCATACCAACTGTGCAATACTTATTGGTAAATATATGAGAGCTTAACAATATGTATAAAAGGTTTCAACATACTTTTTTAAATTGTTTTTGGGTGTGAATCATGTGAATTTCACCCCCTGCCACTAACATAATCTGATAATTTTTTGGCTTAATTTGACCATTAATAACTTTTCTTATAAATTATTTACTGGATACTAAAAATAATTGAAATCTGGAACACGTTGGTCACATGCAGTAGCGGAGGGAGAAATTTGAGTTGGGTGGTGCCAATATGGACAAACATAATTTTTCTATAAAAAGTGAGTGAAACCAATCAGTTATTTTATACAAAATGAGTGATACGAACAAGTAATTTTATGCAAAATGAATGAAACCAACAAGTAATGGGAGACCATGGCATAGCCATGTCCCCCTTCCCTCCGCCACCGGTCTCACATGAGGCTAAAGACAAACGGGGGCAGAAAAATCATAATTTGTAGACTTTTGTTAATCTTCTACGAGGAGTGTAAATAATACTTTCTTTTAACCTTCATCTTACAATGCTTTCTTATTAATAGTTTAAAATTTATATTAGTTCAATTAAATTCCAAGTGATACCCATATTTTTAATAAACTCCACTTGAGTTTTAACTAATTAAATAAGAGAGTGTAATCAAAAGTATGTGATAAGCATTTTTCATCTTTTATGGAACCTCCAATTTTGATATTTTATATTGTGTGTTTATGAATCTGCCAGGTCAGATGCAGTACCAAAATTACCAATAGTGAAGTACCTGTCACTCTATGCAAGTAGATGATTCGCCGAACACATTAACATCCAAACATTTCACATTTTCCAAACAAAACCAAAAAACCAATTCCCACACACAAGATTGGAATTGGGAAGAACCTTTCTATCTTCCAAACTCATGGCTATGGCAGCAGGAGGAACTCTGAGTCTCCCCCATTTCTCAGTTCTCAGGCCTATTTCATTGCCCAGAAGGTTACCCAGAAGCAAGGTGCGCATTAGAGCCATGTCAGAAACCTCTTCTTCCACTTCCACTTCCACTTCCACCCAACAAGAACCAATTTCAGATGCTTCTGCTTCATCCTCATCATCAGTGTCGTTCGCTGCTCCCCTCGATTTCAAAGCCCCTGAGCCAAAACCCTTTTCAGTAAGACCTGGCCAGACTGGTGATGTTTTTCGAGCTATACTTCCCTTGGTCTTTCGCTTTGCTACTGGAGTTTTTGTTTCTGGGTAACTAAATTCTTCTCTCTGCATATTGGTTTGTATTTTTGCCACTAACATACCTAAATTCTAACGCTTTTGTGCGCTTCTCTTATTAAACCCATGTATCGGTTTGAGTACCTTCTCGTTTCTAGTTTGTGCAAGGAATGAATTGCTTAGCTTTTGTTTTGGGGTGCAAAATCAGGGCATGTTCAGTGACGAGTGATAGTATATTTTTGACGTTTAGTGAAGTAACTATCTAGGTTGAGTGGCGCTAAAAAAATCTCAGTGGCTTGATTTGGTTTGTTGTGTGATGTTTCTAACACAGGTTCAATAGAAAGAGAAAGGATCGGAAAATGTTTACATAGTTCATATTTGATACTATTGCCGTTTCATTAAGATTGATTCATGTACTACTTGAGTTGTATGTAGAGACCAATGGATATTTAATTCAATGGGACTTGATTCTCTGTTGGGAGAGCTAGTCCCTGTGAATATTCCCAACTCTCACACAATTGTTTCCTGTGGAAGATACCTGTTCTAGGCCAGAAAAAAGAAGTGAGATCTGGTCTTTTTGGCATGATGCTAGCAGGATCATGATACTGTGAGAGACTGGTTGGAATTGGCTTCCCGTTAAAGATGATTACTAGATGTTATATTTGAAATGCTATGTCATCAAATTGTTGTCATCATATACATTCCATGATTTTGAATATGCAACTTAAAATGGGAACCAAGCCTTAAGCTGGAGTAATCTTTTGAAAGTACTATATTGTAATATATTGTGTTTGTTTGTGTGGAGCTCTTGATTTGTCAAATTTATTTTTGTTCAACTAAAGTGGAAAATCATAATTAAGACATCTGTTTTGAATTCAAGTTTTCCTCTGTTTGATTGTCAAAAGATCCTGCTGAATGCATTAATGATTCATATGATTATGATAATATCGAAAAGCCACCTCAACATACTTTATGTGCGTAATCTTTATTAGTTGCGTTGGGGTTTTCCTAAAAGGACAGTGTTATAGTTGAAAATATATCAAGAGACTGGCAGACTCTAATTTTTTGTGCTTTTGTTGTGCAATGGCAGGTACTCTTTTTCATTTGTTTCTAAGGATGAAATTCCACCGAATGAATATGCTCTGGAAGTTAATGGTAGCACCTACTTTCTCTTATGTTTAGTGCTCATGAGTCATGATTGCATGCCAGATTAATTTTGCCAATTCTCAAATTTTCATTAAATATCTGATTGACTTGTAACTGTGACTTAGAAGGTAGAAACATAGAAAGTTATATACCAAATTTACAATGATCATAAATCATTTGTGTCTTGAACCAACTATCTCAAATGCTTAAGCTGTTGGGTGAAGAAACATGGATGATTTTATATCATATTTCTAACATGTTGATGGGTACCCCTAAATCCTAATCAGTTAGCAGTTTAGTTAGTAAGTTGAGAGAGTTAGTTAGGGTGTCGGGGACGGAATATTGTAAATAAGACAGGTTAGGCGGATGATCATCTTTGGGATCATTTTGCAAGCGGGAATTAGCGAGAGATCCTGAGACCCTCGATTTACTTAGCAACCATTGTATTTTCATTTGATATTCTTGAATAATCACAATTCTGTTCTTGTTGGGTTGTTCTTATGCGGGTCATCCATTTGTGTTGGGCCATCTTATCACGTGTCGGGCTAAAACCCAATTTACCATTTCACATGGAACAAAAGGGAACCATAACTCACATCAAAGAGTCACTAGGGATTTTGTAACTGCTCTAGGAAAGTGATTTAGGTGACTTCCAAGCTATTGTTGAAACTATGGAGTTTACTACAGTTGTGGCCAATGAAAGAGAGTAGTGGGATCCAGGTGGACATTTTTGTCTTTTGCTTGTATCATGGTTAACATTTCCAAATAGGAGGACTTCGGTGGGGGTTTTGTTTTAGGTATCTCAAGCTATTCACCTTGAGTACAAGGTAAATCTTCAAGAGCGGAATATTGATTAGGGGCCCTTATTTTGTAATTATTTTAGTTAGTAAGTTCTGAGAGTTAGTTAGGGTGCAGGGAAGAGAATATTATAAATAAGAGAGTTTAGGGGGGTGACCATCTTTGGGATCATTTTGTAATTGGAAATTAGGGAGAGGTGCTGAGACTCTCAAATTACTCAACAACCATTGTAGTTTCATTTGATATTCTTGAATAATAGCAAATCTGTTCTTCTTTTTGGCCGATTCTTATCACACGCCTCCTTATACAAGAGCTCATTGCCCTTAGTCTGTTGGGCAAACATACTGCACCCTTCGTTACCGGCCCTATTGGCTCTTAATTGCATCAACAATGCACATGTCCATCTAAAAAAACTCTGATAACATGTCATGAAGTCCTGAAAGTTTAAGATGTTAGTGACATAAATGGATTTATATTATAATTGTAACATTGTGGATCACTATTTTTTCTTTTGGTATATTTTTCTGCGAAAATTTTCTACAGAAATACTTGTCTGTGCATGAAAGGGTTCCAAAGAAAGATCCATTTAGTCTTTAATACATTATATATATATATATATATATATATATATATATATATATATATATATGTATATAGTGTGTGTGTGTGGTGTGATAGTATATTTTTCGTTTTACTGTCGAATATTCCTATATTTTATGTGATGTACAATTTGGAATAATTTCTGAAAATACTTACACTCGTATAGCAACATATTTATTCTCAACAAGTCAAGTTTTTTCCTTATTTATACTTAAATTTTTTTATCTCGTTCCTTTTTTTCCTGTTGACAATTGACATGAGGAATATGGTTTCAGGCTCCAAGGTAAAAGAAACATCAAAGGTAGGCCCTCGCCCGGAGAAGCCTATTGAAATCTATGAGTTTGAGAGGTATTTTATACTTCTCTGTCAATATCTTAAATTTCCATGACTAAATACCTCTTTAATCCTTCTTCTTCTTCTTCTTCCAAAGCAAAGATAGATAAATAGCTTTCATTTTGGTTTCTACCTTTACATTAATCACTGGCTTTTTGCATGCCACTTGAAGGATTATGGAATAAACTAATGTGATATGTTGTTTTGTTTTTTATTTATGTGCTGTCATGGATCGTGTGCAGCTGTCCATTTTGTCGGAAGGTATGGATTTTAGTTGTGAATGATTCACATTAATATTTTTTTTAAGTTATTTTTTGTGAGAATGTATTTTTCAAGAATATGTATCTTAGCTATGTACACATGTTTGAAGTGTAAGTTACCAAAATAGAATTTTACCATGACAGGAATAAACTCTGAAAGTTATGTAAGTCTTTAAAACTTCCATTATGCTCATCTTTTAATTTTAGGAATTTGAGTTAGAAGATCAGACATGGTTTTTCACCAGAACAGGGATAAACTGTAATCATGCTATCCACTATCAGGATTAATTGCTGTACCTTCCTTTCCTTTAATCTATTGGGGACAATATTAGGCTTAATAACAAAGTTAGACCTTCAAAATCTGTTGATTGATTGTCTACTATTGGCATTTTTGTGTTATTATATTAGCAAGCATTTTTTTTTATGTGGACTAATACTTTGACCATACACAGGTTAGAGAAATTGTTGCTATTTTGGACCTTGACGTTCTTTTCTATCCTTGTCCAAGAAACGGACCAAATTTTCGCGCAAAGGTTGTTGAGATGGGTGGTAAACAGCAGTTCCCTTACATGGTAAGATTGACTGCTTAAAAACTAACTGTGAAACAAAATTGGTAGTCTTTTATTACGTTTTTTGGGACATTTTGATAGCTATGGAAGTATCCTTAAAAACTACTTGAGTGAAATTCTTGCAAAAACTATCCTGCAGTTCATGAATCCTTCTGGTATCTTACGTCATTAACTCTTGCTAATTTGTCAGAAGGTTTGAATTTTAAAGAAAAATGTAACCTAGAATGAGATGCTGGTATCAGATACTCCTGGAAAGAAAAGAAGCTGAATTCAAATGGTTATATCTGAAAGTTCTGAAAGAGAAGGAATGTGGATATTTACCTCTGTATAAACTTCTATTTTGTTGTATTCATATACATACCTTATGATAATGTGAACTGGCTGAAATAAAACAGCACAAAAAGAACCATATAGAGCTGCAGTATAATGTTTCTCTTGTGAAGTTGCTTCTGAAAGCTTTGCCTTGCAATAATTTTACTAGTTATCTATTTATCTATAGTCACTTGCCTTGTCATGCTTCTTGTTGATTACTTAGTGTCTCTGAGTGAGAACAACTTTCTTATGGTCTTTGTTATAGGTTGACCCAAACACTGGCGTTTCGATGTACGAATCAGATGATATAATTCGACATTTGGTTGATAAATATGGTTTGTACCTTCATATGTACCCTTTTCTGTTGCATTCTTATATTTCATAAACTTTCTCATTGCGTTTCAATCCATAAAAAGGGGAGCGCAATTTTTCAAACATGGTGAAAATTAAGCATCTTCCCTGAAGGGAAATATAATTAACTCAAGCATAAAATAGAAAAAGTTATAGACAGTTCCTTATTTTACATACCTCTGAGACCATCTTGTAACATTGCAGCATATACATGTTTAAGCACCTTAATTTTTAAGAGCATAGTTTTACTTCAAGGTTCTAACTAATACTAATTTTGCATGCTTTACCCTAAAATATATCCCATTGTTGACTGGTGACCAATCATTATCTATTATGTAGGTGATGGAAGGGTGCCTTTCACTTTGTCACTTGGATTTTTAACGGTTAGAACCTGATACCACCTCCAGAAACTTGAATTGTATCGTTGATGTTAGTATCTTAACACTTACCTTAACTGCAGACACTGACTTGTGGTCTTGCAATGCTTAGTCGTATTGGAAAGGTAACATCACTTTTCTCAGAGAGCTTATGTAAAAACTGTAGTCCGTTTGTAAAAACTTATTTGAGCTTATCTTATAGCATAAGCAATTATACTAGTGTAAATAGCATATGGGCTAACTATAAGCTGTTTTGAACTTATTTTCATAAGCTGCTATTAGCTTATAAATAAGAGCTTAGGCTTATTTATTATATATTTTCAGCTTATTTCAGTAAGTTTCTCAAATTAACTTATGAATAAGCGCTTGATTAAGTTATTCACCCAAAAACGCCCATTTTTTATTGAAAAATAATCCTTTCTTCACAATTAGTGAAGGAATTACTAGCAAAATGCCAAGGTTGCTGATTGACTATATATGAATTTCATTTTTAGTTGTCATTGAGATTTCACTATAAGTATCGCATTTTTTGTTTTTAGGGGACAACTTATACTCCAGCAAAGTTACCTCCACAGCCACTTAAGTTATGGGCATACGAGGTTGGTGGATAACATGCAAACCATGCATCCTAATATTTAATGAATTCAGGACTGCTATCACTAAATTATAGATTGTCATGCATGAAAATAATGTAACCATTCTCAGCTGCTAGAGAATTTTTAATTTGAAATGCTTTCTTCTTTCAGGGGTCTCCGTTCTGCAAACTTGTACGTGAAGTACTTGTGGAATTGGAGCTTCCACACCTGCTTTACAGGTAGAGTCCATATTTTCTGATCTGCAAACTGTTAGAATCCATATTTACAGGTAATATCAAATGAATCCATATTTGATGACCAATAGAAAACATGAATGATTTATGACAATAAAAGAAGGTAACCTGCTGCATTAAAGCTATTTTACGTAGTCTTACCATATTTTTTACACAATACGTTGTTTCTCAAGGTTTGAACCTGTGACCTTAGTTACATGGCCGCAGCTTTTTACCGTTGCATCAAGGTTCCCCTTCGAATTGTTTATGACTATAGCAACTAAAAATTGTGCCATACAAAAATGAAGGCTGATGCAGTATACAGTTGAAAGTTTTGTATATTTTCAAAAGTTAATGCTTTTTTCTTTCTGTATAACCCCCCTGTAATTAGTTCTTTCTTCATATATCACTTCAATTTGGTGATTTATAATGCATACTTCATTCAAGTTTGTTTTTTCTTGTTACTTACGTTTACGTTTATATTTCATTTTAGTTGTGCTAGGGGTAGCCCAAAACGACATATACTATATCAGAGAACTGGACATTTCCAGGTACTTGGTTTATTGTACTTGTGATTGTTTCAATATTTTGCAAACACACTTTTTACAAGCTTCATGAGATATTGTTTGATTAGTGGATGATGTCAACCTTTATGGTTATGGTTCACAGGCACCCTTTTTGGAAGATCCAAACACTGGGATAGAAATGTTCGAGAGTGCCGAAATTATAGAGTATCTCAGAACAACTTATGCTCTTCAGTGAGTGATATTAATACATAATTGAATCAAGGGCCTCAACACTAAGCAATGGTTTGAGTTGTGTCAAACTGTAGGTTGTACAGTAGGATTATATTTCATTCTTTATTATTGTCCTGCGAGGCCTTTAAGTATAATGCCTTTGAAGATGATTTTTCTCGGTAAGTTCCATCACTTTTAAAATAAGTGTTTAGAAAGAGAAAAAACACGTATATTGAAGAAATACAATTAATATTGTGAACTTTTTAAAAACATTTTATTTGTTTTACTATTTTAACCTTTAAATTGTATTTTTGTCTCTTCTCATTTATTGTTGTTATAGGAGTATTATATGAAAAAACATCAAATAATGCTACTTTGAGTGGATAGTTATTGCACACGAAGTTTGTTAATTTTAGAAGTTTAATAAATTATGTTTTGTTAAATATTATTTATATTAAAATAATATTTAAAAATTGCAGTAATTAGAGTTATTGTTTTTTAGATAAGCTTAACTTCATTTTCACTTGAGGTAGATATATTTTTCAAAAAAAAATCACAATGTTAAGTGTTGTTTTATTTTAATACATTATAAAATAATATTATCTTAAAAATGATTAAAAAAATTCTAATATTGTAAAGAAGCGTACACAATGAGTATTTGTAGAATAAAATATAAAAAAAATTATGATAATTAAGTCTTATACAAAAATAATAAATACTTTCAAGCTAATAAAAGACAAAAGATGTATAGAGAAACACATTCCCCTTTTGGTGTCCACGTCTACAGGCTTACTATGTTCCCAGTTGCCAGCAAATTCTACCCCCTAACTTCCTTTCCTGTTAGCATTTTGATTTTGATTTTGATTTTGTTACCCAAAAGGAGTATACTCCCTAGGGGGTTGGAAACGGGAGTCCTAGACCCTTTTCGGGCAATTTCCACGTTGTGACTGTTGTCACTATCATCACGTGAGAAGTACCCCCGAGAGGACTGTGAAAGCTGGATACTTTGATCTTCCATTAAATCTTTTCTCGCTTCAAAAGCATGATTCTTCCATCGAAACCTGACAAACCCAAATTTTGATTACTCTTCCTGGCTCTATCTCTATGGACATACACCCCTTCTACTTTTCCTATCTTACAAAATAACCCTTTGATTTGGGAGTGGTAAGTATTGTCATGTAATCCATCGATGAACTCTATTGGGTTTGTGATTCGTTATGTATTCCCTTCTTCGTTGGGTGTTTGCCGGAATTTAAAGGGAAGAGTATAGAGATAAAACATTTATAAAAAAAATTGTAAAAGGGATTATATTTATGAATGGGCTAGATGAACTTTATTAAATGGGTCATGAATTGGCTAGATTTTTTTTAAACTTTAGTGAGTCATAATTGGATTAGTGGAATGGTCAAAACCATGATTACAATGCACCAGCATATCATTGTGAGTATTACTCAAGAATTAAACTTCCGATTCACTAGCAAAACATGGTTTTATCAACAAAGTGTTTTTTGGGCACTTTGGTAATGCCAAAGCTGTTTGTATCACTTTCCTTTCTCTGTAGTTGCTGTTTTACTGATTTAATTATATCAGTTTTGTTGTTCAAAAAAAAGAATCAAACTTTTGATATGATTTCTTAATCAACACATCAAGAATGCCACCCACCACAGGATATTTAAATTTCCCCATTCCAACTTTTCATATGAAGGCCTTCTCTTCTACACACACTAAGGTAAACTCCATTATGATCTAACCAACAATGTCATGCTAAAAAAGTAAATAAACATTACACAATTTACACCCAACTACTATAATTCAGGGGAAAATAGGGTTGCAGCTATCGAAGGATGCTCTTCAAAGCAGCATCGCCTCTCTGCGTGACCGCAGCGATTAAGATTTGAAAACTGGTGCTGAAACTTGTTCCCCCAAAAAAATTGTGAAAAATTAACTTAGTGTGATGCTGTGGTTGCTGCAAGCCTCTTCCAGTAGCAACCCACATATACATCATGTAAGCCTAATACTGCACCTATAGAAATACAGTTGAACATCCTTGAACTTGAACTACTACTGTAAAGGATTCTCATATTAAATCCAACTAGAACCCACCATTCCTTGCTTACTACTGTGATTCAATGACCCACCATTTTCTTCAAAACCGTGAATATTAAGCTTTGCTGGTTGCGTTGAAGTAAATCCATTGGCCTTAACAGATTCAGGGCTTCCCTCACTTGAGTTAATGACCTTTGTTGACTCTGAGTTCTTATTAGATGGGTCAGAAGTAGAAACAGGCTGTTGCAATTGCAACAACTCCATGCGTTTCAATGATGGAACATCTCCTTTACAATATCGGCGCCACATGTGCCTGTATGTTGACTCTAGACCATGGATAAAATTTGACCCATCACAGAGAGGGGACTTGGACATGAGCTCTCGCAGACTCATTCTCAAATTCTGTAGAGCTGAAATGTCAGAGGCCAACTTCAGAGCTAATTTCACATACTCATCTTCATTTTTGGCAATCAAATGCCCCAGACCTGAATGTTAAAAGTGAAATATTCAGTAGTTTTTATGGAAAAGAAAATTGTGCTCTAAAAACTATTTTGGGTATTGACTGCATCATATCCAATGCCCTCTCCCAAGTATAAAAGAAACAGAAGATGAAAGAGCATCACATACAAGCACTAAGAGAAGCAAACATAAAGTCCACTTCAACTGACAGGAAATATTCAGAACGTAAAGCCATGTTCAATTACCCATTCAGTTAACCCAAGTGAAAGAGATGGGAATAAATCCATAATCAAACAAACTGCACTGGCAATTGACTATTCAGGATTCTAAGGGGTCAACAGATTCAACAGCTTACAAAGATATAACACGTTGTGCCACATACTATTAAGATCAAGCCAAAAACGATTGCCAGAATATAGATTATGACTGATTCTTGATTTACATGCAACCATTCTCCTGACTATATATAGCAATCTTTAACACTCATCTCTTTAGTTAAGTTAGTCTCCTTCAGTAGTAAAATACTTGTGTGAAATTATTTGAGGATTAGGTACCTACCAAGCTGATACCTCTATATTTTGGAATGCTGTAATGAAAATCATATAAAAGTCAGCAATGACACCAACTAGACAGAGATACCATAGAATTGCCACAATTTGATTATTTTTTTTAGTTTCAATTAAGATAAAGTAAAAAATAATAAAAAATGAATATCATAAATCATTTTTTAAAATGTTCTATTTAAATAAAAAGCATAAGAAACCAAAGAGTATTGGATAACAGGCAACAATAACCAAGATGGAACTATGAGTAGAAAAATAATAAATTGATATAACAACTACAAATTATAAGTACAAAAGGATGGAGATCAAATTTTGTGCCAAAATGTCAGGAAGTTTAATTGATATTAACCAAAGGCTGCTTTGGCTTGCTTGAAGGCATCCACAAAATCACAAGGTAAAATGTGAAATAAATACTTATTCCATGGGAAATAAAGCAAAAGACTATGCTTTAAGTCAACATGAAACAAATGTTCAAGCGAGTTACTTACCAACTTTGCTAAGAAGACTAACACCAACGTTGTGTGCATGTACTGAACCAGCCATAGTAACACATGGAACTCCCATGTATAAAGATTCGCATGTTGTGGTTGTTCCAGCATATGGAAATGTGTCCAAACTACAAAAGACAGAATACAAGAGGTATAAAAACAAGCTATAGAGCAAAGAAAGCATTCCATTCTTCTTGTGATTGTAGCTTGTAAGTAGTCACTGATCATAAGAACTTATCTAACACTCAACAGTTCAAATTTTTATCATATTTCAGGTGAATATTTCGCTTTGACTTGAATATTGCTACAAAGAAACTACAATAAAATGGTAAAACTTTAATAATGATTCATTAAATTTGTTTTTGATCAGCCATCATGATTCAGTAAATAAGATTATAAGTTTATTGTAAAGATCATCTAATAAAAAAATCTCAAAGATAAGCTGAATATTATTGGGAACTAGTTTTATAATTGAAACATTCAACGAAGTAAAGAAGAGATAACCTTGTACTGTATGTTTGAAAACATTCTTAATTGTGCTTTACTAGATGCCATAGATATGATGCAGTCAACTCAAGTAAGGCATAACTACATAGATAGACTATCACAGATAAATATGAACGGTTAGACTAAAACAACAAAAGATGAATTCTAAAATCTTTAATTCCCAAAAATACCATTGCCAAATTGTGTAACTTATGTTTCCATGCTATACAGTAATTAGCATCAGAAACATACATCCTTAGTAACTAACGAAATACTAAATTTTAGGATGGAAACAAATTTTGAAAGATTAAGAAGAGAATATGTTTGGTTTAAATAAATTTTCGATTAAAACAGCTTTTTGAGTAAAACTCTCTTTAGCATTTTCATTGTAAGCAGTTCCAAACACAAAAGAAGCTAATCCAAATACCGACTTTTAACCTGAGTTATGCTCCGTGCCGAGTTGAGTCACACTAAAGGAGTGCAAAAATTTAATTTAATTTATACTGTATCAGGGCCATATCCTAATCAAACTAAGGATATGAAAAAGGTTAAGAGTTTAAAAAGACAATATAAGATATAGACAGAGGTGCTAAACATGATAACAAGACACCTAGACAACACAAAACCAAAATACGTATGAATAACAAAAATGACCTCGTGCAGAACCATAAAAACATTAAAAAAACACAAAATTGATAATTACCTGATGTCCATCAGAGAATATGCTTGCATATGGTCGTGGTTAAGAAGAATAAGGGGCAGAAGATCAACACGCAGTGGTTCCAAACCTAACTGCTCTAGTGTTGAAAGAAATCTCTGCCGCACACTATCACAGCAAAATGGTTTACATTTTACCACTAGACGAGAATTTGGAACTGCACATAGTATCCTTGCCCAGACCTTCATTACTTTAGGTGTTATCTGATGAAATAAACATGCATCAGGGAGACATGATTTATTTTTTGCAATTTGTTCTGGGAAAAACAGACATACATAATATACTTAACACAATCACTACCTTGGCTAGATTGTTAAAACTGCCAAATGTAACGAAACCATTGGAAAGAGCAGGAGTTGGACAAACAGGACCAGCCTCAGGGGAAGGAGTGTAACAAAGGAAGGAATCCGGTAATCGAACTAACTCCTCAACATGCCTATAATTTAGGAAATGTACCATTAGAAAACATTCTACAACAAGAGTAGCATAAAAGAAGTGCTCTAGTACAGATCAATGACAAGAAAGTATAGAAGTTCAAAAAGAGAACTACTTCTGCTTTGTTCCAGGAGAGTCTGCCAGTGAATCAGTGATTCTATAATCAATTGTAGGCAATCCTGTTGTATTCGGATAACCAATCCAAGTCACCTGTATGACAAGCAAAATTGGTTGGAATTTTTCAAAGATAAAATTAACATACATCATGAAATGACAACATAGCGCATGTTATCCTAAATGACAAATGATACACGCCACTTCAAATCACAAGCTTGATGACTAAATTTAGCACAGAATATATACAGGGACAAAACTATATGGGACATGTGAAACTAGGGAAACAGCATACTTTAGTGATTCCCAGTTTTAGGATCTATGGTATACAGATATGAAGGTACAAGGTACAATAGTAAAGATGGAAACAATCATCCTAAATCTTGGAAATATCATCATAAGGATTTTTTCTGATCCTAACACTTTCCTTGTCTCATTTCTAGCCTTCTAATTACCTTTCCCAATTTTCAGCGTTGTTGTGTCCGCGTAAAGCCATAAAATAATCATACCAACACGTAATTTAACAGTAACATTGAGAAAAGAAAAAACCATACATTAAAGACATGTATACCAAATGATTGTTGAAATTTGATTTCACTCCTAAAATATCTGTTGAATTCTAGCATAATAGTGTTCATCAATGAGTTAAATATTATCACATCTAAGGAAAAATAAAAACTGGCAATTAACTAGGATAAAGTAAACACGATCAATCAACTCTTATAATTTCTATTACTCAAAAATAAAATTTCAACAGCATCATACAGAAGGGGAAATCAACAACGATGTTCTAATATTCAGTTATTCACACTACAAAATATAAATTTGCAGATTCACAAAAACAAAATGCTACTAAAAAGTGATTGTATGATAAAAGGGGGAAAATGTAGTAATACAAGCTGAAAACAAAGGAAAAAAGTATATGTATGAATATGATCAAAAGACCTGGACTGGAGCAGGACGACATGCCATCATTCCCAGCTTATTATTTGCAGTATGACCAGTAAGTTCTACTAAAATATCAACTTGATCTTCTCTAACCATCTCAGCAACCTTCTTTTCATCAGTCCCATAAATATCTCTCCAGGTCCCGCCCTTCTTTAAGACTTTCTCCCTAAACCGAATGGTCTTTGCATCAGCCTGCAATATAGCTATTGATGAGACATATTATGGAACCAAGGTTACGACATTAACAGTATATAAATGTATGCCAAGACGAATTATGTTGCTGTTTTTATGCAGGTTAGAATCAAATTCACTTATTCACCCAGCTAAATCTTAGGATTCATTAGCCACAATAATTAATAGGAAGATAAAGTTCTTCTTTAATACTATCTACAATGGCAGACAACACCAATTTAAATGGATGCCAAGGGTATAAAAAACTATGTCCATGATGAAAAAGAATATCAGCACAGCCAACTTCATTAATGGCTCACGACAATTATAGGGTAGTCTTCCAAAGTCACCAAGATATCCTCCAGCCAGCATTTTGCATCATATTTTCAACACTCTTGACACCAAAACATCTTAGTTTGAGCAGTGACAACGTGGATGCAGATATCATGTAGATGAGGATACCTAAGTGGTCCCCAATCCCAACCTATGGATCGCCATGATGAAGATATATAGGCCTGTAAGTAGGATAGCTTGTACCCTCCAGGCTTCTTAGTAATATCCACAAATTTGTTTCTCTCTTCATTTTAGAATGTGAAGAGGGAAGAGAGAGAGAGGATGAAGAGAGAGAATGTAACTGCACAACTGAATTCTGTTATTTCTGAAAAGATAACTACAGCAGAGGGTATTGCTACTATTTATAGACCTGACTTGAGTGTCAGCCGACTCAAGTCCTTATTCTACTGTATATACTATAATACACCCCCTGCAAGCTCAAGGTGGGTGCCTAACAGGAATATCACACACCTTGAGCTTGGACCTAAGAAAAAGAATTCGAGTAGGTGACAATGGCTTAGTAAGTACATCAGCATACTGAAATTGAGCAGGTACATGCTCAATGGTTAGAGCTTTGCTCATAACCTTTTCTCTAACAAAGTACAAATCTAACTCTATGTGCTTTGTTCTTGCATGCAAGACTGGATTGTGTGCAATTGCAACTGCACTTTGATTATCACAGTAGACAACAGGTGGCTTAAACTTCAAGTGTAGCTCTGTGAACAGTGACTGAATCCACATCAACTCAGTAGTAAGGAGGGCAATGCTTCTGCACTCAGCTTCAGCACTAGATCTGGAAACTACAGGCTGTTTCCTGGACCACCAGGAGACAAGATTAGGACCAATGTAAACACATGCACCATAAGTTGATCTACAATCATCAGGGTCCGACCCCCAGTCAGCATCACAATAACCATAAAGAGAGAAGGGGGCTGCGGTGGAGATGGGCTGCAAATGAAGGTCAACCATTTCTGGTCCCTTGAGATAACTAAGTATCCTCTTGACAGCAGTCCAATGTGACTCAAGAGGTTGTGACATGAACTGACACACTCTGTTGACAGAGTAACTAAGTTCAGGTCTAGTAATGGTCAAATATTGTAAGGCACCAATGATAGATCTATAAAGGAAGTAGTCAAGATTTCCCAAGTGCTTTAGAGAGAAGTTGGAGTTTAAATCTGCAATTAATGTCTTCAGAAAAGTATTATTGTCCCCTGTGACAATAATGTCATCCACATATACCAATAGGAAAACAATAAGAGTTATGACTATAGATGAATAAAGAGGAGTCACATTCTTGGAAACCCAAAGTGACCAGGGCTGCTTTGAGCTTATGAAACCAGGCCCTTGGGGCCTGTTTTAGTCTTTAGACCATATATGGCCTTGTGTAATCTGCATACCAAGTTTCTGTCTTTGCTTTCAAAGCCTGGTGGCTGGACCATGTAGACTTCCTCTTGTAATTCCCCATTGAGGAAAGCATTGTTTACATCCAGCTGCTGTAAACCCCAACCATTGGACAGTGCAAGGGTCAACTATTCTCACAGTGACAGGTTTGACCACTGGTGAGAAAGTTTCAGAATAGTCAAAACCATATACTTGGTGAAAACCTTTAGCCACTAATCTGGCTTTATATCTGCTAACTGAGCCATCTGGATTCTGTTTTACTCTAAACACCCATTTACACCCTATTGGTTCTCTATTGGGAGGGAGAGAAACAAGAGTCCATGTGCCATTCTGCTGAAGTGCAGAAAATTCTACTTGCATGGCAGCTTGCCAGTGATGCCTGTAAGTTCTAGGTTCTGTATGAAGAAGAAAAACTGGAGGAGGAAAATGTTTTGGAGGGACAGCTCCACTTTTAAACCTTGTGGTCATAGGATGTTGATTAACAATAGGTGAAGAAGGAGAAGAGGAAGGAGGTGGTGTAGGAAGAATAGGACGTGAAGAGGAAGATGAAGATGGTTCTGAATTGTTCACAGTGATTTGAGGAGAAGCCTGCACAGTAGGTGAAGGGGACAAAGGAATGGGAGATGGTTCAGGTGTGAAATGGGTGGTAGTAGTGTGTGGATTAGGAGAGGGAACATTGGGAGGCGGAGATGTGACTGGAGTGGAGGAAGGAAAAAGATCAGAGTATGGAAATCTTTGTTCATTGAAGATGACATCTTTTGAAATAAAGACTCGACCAGAAGAAGGCATACACTTGTAGCCTTTATGTGCTGTTGAGTAACCAAGGAAATGACACTATTGGGATCTGAACTCAAACTTGTGTTTGTTATAGGGTCTCAATAGGGGAAAGCAAGCACAACCAAAGACATGAAGAAATTTATAATCTGTTTTTCTGTGGTAAAGAATTTCATATGGAACTGCAAAATCAAGAGAAGAAGTGGGAAGTCTGTTTGTGAGATAGACTGAGGTTAAGAAGGCATGATCCCAGAATTTTAATGGCAAGTTGGCTTGTGCCAGGAGTGTAAGACCTAGATCAACAATTTGCCTATGCTTTCTTTCAACAACACCATTCTGATGGTGTGTATGAGGACAGATAACTCTATGAGAGATACCACACTCTGTTAAGTATTTGGTGAAAACTCAGAATTCTCCACCCCAGTCACTTTGGAGGGATTTGATAGGCTTATGAAATTGTTGTTTGATCATTTGTTGGAACTGCTTATACACATCTAAAGCTTGTGATTTAGTATTTAACAAGTAAATCCATGTAAACCTAGAGTGAGAATCTACAAAAGAAATATAATAATGAAAACCATTAGAAGAAGGAAGAGGTGTAGGCCCCCACAAATCACTGTAAATCAACTCAAAAGGCAGATATGTGTTTTGAGATTTATGTGAGGGAAGCCTATGGGACTTGCCCATACAACAAGCATTGCAAAAATCAACAGAATCTTTATTAGAATGTGGAATGTTACAAGATTTTAAAACCTTCTTCAAGGTATCAACATGAGGATGGCCTAGCCTATGATGCTATGTAGACAAAGAAGTAATACTAGTAGTGGTATTAACATTGACTGGAACAAGAAAATTCTTGGAGAGAGGGCTGCTGTGTGTTGATGTTGGTGTCTTGAATGAAGGATGCTGGAATGGAGGATTGTTGGGAGATGAAACAGGAGTGAAAGGAAAAGAGTAGAGTCCATCAGGGCCAACTGCTCCATGGATAAGAGGCTGCTCAGTAACCTGACATTTGACAAGACAATGATACGGACCAAACTCAAACACAACTGAATTATCCTGAGCAAATTTACTAACACTAAGAAGATTTTTGGTAATATCTGGAACATAGAGCAGATTTCTTAACTTAAATTGGAAAGCTGAGTTAAAAGGAGACTGAAAAACAGAAGAACCAACAGATTTTACAGGCAAACCTTGGCCATTGCCAATGACAACTTGATCTGGACCTTGAAAGGGTTCAGTTTGCTGGATATTCTGAGAAACATTGGTAACATGTGTGGATGCACCCGAGTCTGGAAACCACTGTTGCTGAGAGTCTGAGAAAATATCCTGTGATTGTTGCTGAGAACTCAGATAATTTGCCTGAGGAGGAAACTGTGGTGTGGGCAGCAAGCCCTGAGAGGGAGAAGGACCTCTTGAGGGAGAAGCCCCAGAGAAGTGAGGTGCACCCTGTGGAGAAAAACCTTGGCCATGACCACTACCAGGTTGGCCACGGCCCCAGGTGTTTGGACGCCACTGAGTCTGACCAAACTGCCACTGTTGTGGAGAAGCTTGCCAAGGAGACTGTGATTGTTGCCACTATTGTGATGTCTGCTGCCATGATGGTTGAGCATTCTGCCACTGTTGTGGAGAAGCTTGCAAGGAGAGTGTGGTTGTTGCCGCTGCTGCTGGGGATTCTGCCATGGTGGCTGAGAATTCTGCCATGAATTAGAGAATCCAGAACCAGTACCATTTCCTGGCATCACCTGAGGATTAAACCTATGATAACACCTAGATGCATCATGATTGTACTTTAGACAGAGTTGACATTGAACAGAGGAACGCCCTCGGCCTCGTCCTCTGCCACGAAAACCAGATCCACGACCTCGATTACTGAAATCTTGTTCAGAATCATAGTTCGAATTTTGTTGTTCATACTGAGAACTCTGTTGATCAAATTGCGAAGATGAATCAGGTCGAGGAGTGGGATAGGAATTCTGAGTCAGATACACTGTAGAATAGGGATTCGTGGCAGATTCAGTGTTTGGTGTTGGTGGAAAATGATTCTGAGGCAAATTCACAGTGTTAGGTGCTAGATTTGTCTGTGTCAAATTCACTGAATCATCAATTGAAGATTTGCGATATTTCTGAAGACGTGCTTCCTGTGATAACAGAAGAGATTCAACTTCCTCAACATCACGAGGATCAAACCTGCTATTAATCAAAGCTACGGTGGATTCATACTCCTGAGGTAAAGCTTCGAGGACCACATCGAGATGCTCATTAGCAGAAATTGGATCTCCAATTGCTTCACGTGAATCAACCAGAGACTTGATTCGGAGTATGTACTCTGTAATCTTCAAATCGGCAAGTTTAATCGCATGGAGTTCAGTTCGCAACTGGCGCGATTTTGCGCACGTGTGATTCTGAAAATGCTTGTGAATCCGCTCCCAAAGCTCGAAGGAGCGTTTGCAACCGATAACTCATGTCAGAATCAGCTTCGTCAACGTCGACTGAAGCCATGAAAGTAGAAGCTGATCTTGTTCATCCCAAGCGAGATACGCTTCAGTCTCGATTCCAGCCAAGCAATCTTCTTATGTCACGAATCGAATCGGAATCTGAGGATGAGCAAGAAAACGACGCAAGCGATGGCCGTTGATCACAGGTTCAACCTGTTGCTTCCAAAGAAGGTAGTTGTCATCGCTCAGCTTCTCGGAAATGGAATGCAAGGGCAACGGAGTGGACGCCGCTGCCGGCGGTGGAAGTGGCGGAGGAGGATTTCCATTATCAACCATGTGTGTGGCTCAATCGGAACTTGCTCTAGATACCATTTTAGAATGTAAAGAGGGAAGAGAGAGAGAGAGAGAGGGAGAGAGAGGAAGAAGAGAGAGAATGTAACTGCACAACTGAATTCTGTTATTTCTGAAAAGACAACTACAGCAGAGGGTATTGCTACTATTTATAGACCTGACTTGAGTCTCAGCCGACTCAAGTCCTTATTCTACTGTATACTATAATACTTCACATCCAAAAGTTTTTTGCAGCTAGCCAAGATACCAATCTCCACATTACTCACATAAGAAACATAAGATTTCCACACTGAAACCTCATATAGGTCTATTCTGATTGAAATAAAACATGAAACCAGAATACGGAACAACAATTATACATATATTATATATCGACACTACATCAGTTTGAACTGAGGGAGAAGCAGGACCCGTAATGGACATGAAGCGTAGTGCGAGAAAACTTTTCGGAAGTGGCACTTGCTTCTGAAAAGGTAATAGTGATTCCTAAAAAATTAGTTACCTAGATCTAAAATTATCCACAAAGACCCAGTACCTTTATTCCAAAATATGTCAGTTTTCTGGTGGTAAAAAAGAAGCTCTTCTAACATTTGTGTAATGTTTCTATTAAAGCAAAATGAACACACACACAAGTCACAACACATAAGAAAGTATAGCAACTATAATTTTTCCAGTTCCTACCAGGAAGTACAGACCAACTTAACTCCCAAATTTTAGCTAGCACAGACCTAGCATAACAAAATGCACTGCAGAAGCTATGAAAATTGGCCAAATGCATAGCATAATTAAGTATAGCATTTTGCATCTATGCGTTCATAAATGATACCTTGACAACTGCTGAATAGACAATCACTTTATAATTACTGTAGTCATGATAGACAAGGGGAGCTTCTATAAAATATGACACTGAATGTGTAAAATAATCAGGAGACACATATCCTATTACAAGAGGCCGTTCAGGATCTTTTGAGTTGTCCCATGATGTGAACTGTGAATATAGTTTCATAAATCGCCTTCCCCAGTCCCTGAAAAGAAAAAATTATTCGGTAAAATCTCCAAGCTTCAAGTCATTCTTCTTATTCTTATAAAGTAAGCTGGTAAGTATTATGCTGACAATATTTGGCAATTGAAACTAGCACCAATCAAACCCATGATCAAAATCCATGTATATCATTTATCACATAAAGAGACAGAGAAACACTACTTTCAGAGTTGAACATTAAGAAACATATTTTTCTAAATGCCAATGAAGGATCGTTGTTTATATTCTAGATAATATAGCATTATGATTTTAAAGTGTATTTAGAAGCACTCAAGATCACAATGGTGGCCCCTTTTAGTGTAAATAGACATTTGATAAATGTGAACCTAGTATTACTTGAAAAAAAAAAGGAACTGAATACTATTTTCTGCTGAATGATACATAGGATGTTTACAACATATATAGGTTGCATCTATGACCTATTAGAGTTTGGAAGTCCTAACTCTACCCCAAAAGCTAGCTTAGAGGTGAGGGGGTTATCTTGGCGGATAGAACAGGTTGCTGTGTCTCTGGTGATGATGGTGGAGACGGCGAAGAAGAATGAGGAGTGCCGGCGCTAGCCATGAACTCCCGAACCTAAGCTTTAGATACCATATTAGATTCAGAGAATCTGAGTGTGAGAGAAAGTTATCAGAATCTATCTATATTATTGATTATCTGAACTGAATAGGGTGCACATGCCTATATAGTCAGTCTGAGTGTAATTCACTATGAGCTGGCACCCAACCCTAAACCCTAATACAAGTACGAGAACTAAAAGGTATTTTTCAATCGTAAAAAAAAAAAAAAAAGAGTACTCTTAGGCTTCAAAGTTGATTACTAGGTATCCAGAAATTATTACATCATATAGGTCTATCTATACAAGCTCGCACTCTCTATTTGTGCTATTCTTCCCAGTAGGCAGTTAAGTGAGAAAAATGTCTTTTAACTTATTAATAGTGAATAACTTCTAGTTTTAGTTCACGTTGAGTGAAACAACGACGGATACTAAGTCAAAACCCAAATCGGAGGTTAGAGTTATTAGAGCCTAGCCACTGTATCCTTGTATTGAGTGAACATGAATGATTACAAGATAACATTTTCATTTTATAGTAGGAAAGGCGCAAACCTTAGCCCTAAACCTCAGCTGGACACTTGGGCCCTATACAAATGTGGCCCAAGAATTCAAAAATACTAACATCTTAAGAGTAAATAGCTGATAAAAGGTGGGCCCTATATACTAGCGATACTGAAAGGTAGAAAGGTGGGAGCGAGCCATCCACTTAATGAAGGAACGACTCGCCCAATCACAAGGCACACTATACTAGCATAATTGGGTAGCCCATCTTGTGAATCTTCTCACTCCATGGCCCATAGACTACTTTGAGGTGAATTATCCACCCATAATGTTTTCCAAGCGAGCCTCGGATCTGGGCAGCCCCCTGACCAGTCCAGCTTTCTTCAGCTTTACCATGATCTCTATAAACAGCTAAGCCACAAAGTATTCATCTCTCTCCACCAGCCCAATGCAGATGTATACATGTTCTAGGCAATCAATTGAAGTACTATTTTGTGACCTAAGGAAATTATATAAGTTACCACACATCTATGAAAAATCAATCAAGTTCATTAACAAAACAATTGAGGTACTATTTTCTCTCATCATCTAGGGAGCTTATTTCAATTAAGTTAAAACACTATAGCTAACAATGCCAATAAAAACACTACCAAGAATAAAATAGTTTATGCATAAAAGGTCATGGAAGAAAGTTGTAACCTGTGAGCCTCAAAAAGTTTGTCATCATTTCCTTCATCTATGTAATTCATCGCAAGCAAGCGGTTCTGCACAATGAGGTGCATTAAAAAGATATATCAATTACTTATTAGAAACCTAGCATAGATTGAAAGAGAGAGAGACAGAGAGAGGAAGAGAGAGAAACTCTAACTGAATCTGTTATTATTTTGTTATTACTCAGATTACAGAATACAAGATGATAGCTTCCTTATATAGAAGCTTGGGTAGCTTGCTGCACAAGCTAGCAGCAACTACCTCAAGTAAAAGAAGCCAAGCTCTGAACAGCTGGCACTAACCAACACTAAATAACAACTAACAGAGGCTAAGCTAACATATGGTGAAGTACACAATACAACAGTGTGACACCATCTATATATCTCTAATATTACTGCACAAAAAAGCTCCAACAACCAATAGATAATTCCCGCAAAGAATAAAATCCGGACATCTAAACCATGTACCACAGCTAATATAAATATAACAAGAAAAGATTCATATTATGAGAAGATTATATGAATTCTAGGTTTCAAATAAGTCGCTTTCAAGGCTACTAACGCCCAACTGAACCTATTATTAAAAAAAATGCCCAACTGAACTATTGTCAGAGAAACATGAACTTCCCTCCATTTTTGAAGAAAACACAGAAAATTTAGAACCAGAGACAATGAAAGAAAAGGGGAGCAGGATGGAGAAAAATTTAGCCATCAAGGATATTTAATTATTTATGTATGGGTAAAAATAAGTATCTAGGCTTTCATACTTGGTTAGCAAATCCAATAAAGTACCCACAGCAAACAAGAGAAAAAGGTGAGCTTGCTAGCTCAGTTGGAAGGAAAAACCAAGTACCTTCAGAGATACACACTATACAAACAATGTCCAATAAACTATAAAAAGTCTCTACCAAAACTTAAAATGATTTGAGGCAAGACCTGTGGGAGAAAAGAGTAAAAGGGGGGAAAAAAAAAAAAAGGACCCCTTGGATTATTTGGAAAAAGGATACTTGCAAAACAAAAAGATGAGGCATTAAATAATGTTGGGGCGTTTCATTCTTAAGTAGATTTGCAATACAAGACTACCAACATTGAACACTAATTGGAAATCAGAACACAATCTTGACTATAAAATTGAAATCAATCGACTAATCATGAAATCAAAGCACCAATAAAAAATTCAATTTTTCCTCTCAAAAGCACCAATTAAGTATAAACCAACCAAAAAAAGAATGAAAATAATAAATAAGAAGCTCCTAGTAAAGCCACAAGAGTAATGATAATAGATTACATTCTTGAAAACCAGTAAAGATAATTTATTTCAACAATTAATAGTCTAAAACCAATGTCAATCCTCATTCCTCAAACCAAAAAACTTGCTAGCTTGTTGATGTTAAACAGCCATTTAGAAGCCTTTCACCTCACAACTTAGTGGTATTTGAATTTTGGTTAGGTTCACCATAACCCACTTTTTCAATCTATTGTGAGACATGAATTTCTGTTGAAAGTGCTTTTAAATCTGGCTAATGGAAATCCAGACAAAATTTGGGATAGTTGGTTTACAACATGGTATTAAAGCCCTATGAGCATGTGGTCAAGAGTTCAATCCTTGCCACCTTCTATAAATAAAATCTAAACTTCAGTGTATAATAAAAATGGGCATGTGCATTATCAAGTTCCAAGCCCATCTGACTCTTGCAAAAGGGGGTGCGTAAAGTCATTCATGGGCCCACACCTATAAACTTAAGCTTTTAGAAGAGTTGGTCTTTGACATCAACTGCATCATATAAAAATATTTCTTGATGAGTCAACAGACAGTTTGTCCATGAAAAAATCATTTTCCTAGGGAGTTTTTGCAGATTTTGATTTTGCCACAGGGAAGAGAGAGAGAGAGAGAGAGAGAGAGAGAGAGAGAGAGAGAATATTTTTTAAGAGACCAAATTATGACCACTACATTCATTCCACAATTTCAGGTATCCACAATTTTCATAAGCATATTTATTTATTGGCAACATTAGAGACGAAAAAAATCTTTGGTAACTAGAAACAAGAGCAAAAATAAGGAGAAATAGAATAGATTTCGTCATGATTCAACCTAAAGTGAGAACCATAAGCATATGTTCATGAGTGAAACAGAGAAAGAGAGCATATCCACAATGATGGATGAAGATTAATTATAATACCCACTCAACACTCAAGACCCAATCCAAGTGTACCCAAATACATGTAGCAATAGGTGCTTATTGTGAGAATGAAAGAAGCAAATCTTAAATCAGGTCACCTGTTCCATCAATCCCAAAATTAAAAACAAACCAGTTGTAATTTTTTTTTATTTAACTTAAAACTCTCTTATTTGTTTCCTTGTATTTTAAGACAGGAACAATCTAAAGGTCTCTCTTCTGTAGGGGGTGTTAGCGAAAATGTGGCACTAAACAATCCTTGGGACTTCAACTAACAGCTTATGTTGTTAGTGGTTCTAGTCCTGGAAAACTTTATGCTAACATTAAACATAATAGCAGTTAGAGTGGCTTGATTGTCCAGCCATCTTGCACGACAGTGTTTGTGGTTCAAGTAAAATCCTGACTAAATTAGAAACGGTGCTCTAGAAGAATTTAAATACCAATGTAGTTTCCCTCAACAGCTCAACAGTATTTGATGCAAGGAATAATAAGAGGTCAAACTGTTTCTACACATTCTCTAAAAATGATGACTTAATGGTTTTTATTCAGCGAAAAATAAAAAATTATTGAATGATTTTATTTGGCATCCATGTTAATTTCCAGCTTTGGAAATTTTTACAGAACTCAACAAGAAAGAAATATTCACCCATAACGCACCATACCTGGCCAGCATTTCGAGAGTCCGGATCAATCTTAAGACATTGTTCATAAGCATTAATGGCCAGAGCAATATCACCAGCATCCCTATAAAGAACCCCTGCGCAACAAAAATACAAAAGATAAAGGGTGTCACTAAATTTTCTAAGAATTTCACTAGTTTGTGAACCTTGAAATAATTCATATTTGTAACTAAATATAAAGAGAAAGAAAAATCCATAAAACTTCAGGGGAAGGGGGGACAACTTATGGAAGTCTTCAAACGAACGTAAACACTATCATTTATAACTTCACAAAATTCTTTTGTATAGAATATTTATAGCTCAATGTAGTTTCACAGCGATTTTAGCTATCTGTGCTTCAGCAGAGCAGTAGTAATGCCATTTCAATATAGGCTCCGTAGCCAGCTTTTTGGTCGATACATTGGAATATATATATTGATAAACTATTGAACAGAGCCTAATCTAAGAGAAAGGAGGCATGATTCACTTGTAACTATTTGAGCTTTATTTGTTCACATTTTTTACCATCCTAATAAGTATATAGTGTCACTCAATCACAGTTAGTAGGTAGAAATCTCATGGTTAAGATTGACACTTTGCAACCAAGAAGCTAAGGCAATGTCCAAATAAGGAAAACATCTTAACTATCAATATCAATCACAATCCATATTTGACCCAAGGTCCCAAGCCACACAACCAAATCTAAAATAATGCTGGTAACATGTCAAACCAGAAGCAACACAACCATGAATAAGACAAGCACATTTAAGTTGTGACGAGACCACAGTGACTAAACAACTAATTAATCAGAGAAGGTATTAAAAGACCTAGATTATTGTACGCTTCTGCATATGTTGGATTTGCAATGATGGCTTTCTCAATCATACTTGCGGCAGCATCCATCTTACCCTGGATAAAGAAGATACTAAAATTGAAAACTGAAGACGTTTGGTTAACTACAAAATTCAAGAGTTGCAAAATACTTAACCTGTACAGTGTATACAACACCAAGGTTGTTTAATGACTGCGAAAAGTTAGGTTTGATTGACAAAGCAAGCTACAATACAAAAGAGAAGGTTGTGATAAAAAATCAGTGCAATCCAGTAAGGGTGAAAAGATTGACATGATGGTCATACCTGGTAACATTCTACAGCTTTATCAAGGTTGTCACGATCTTTATATATAACGCCTAGATTGTTACAAGCTTCCGCACAATGAGGATTGAAGTGGAAGGCAAGTTCATAGAACACAATAGCCTAAGTAGTATAAAAGATTTTCCAAAGTGGAAATTAATAATACAACAAAGTTGTATCTTAATATGCTTTAAGCAACTGCATTGTTAGAATTACAAACAGATGTATGTTCAAGACATACCATATCAAACTTAAGCATCTCACCATAAGCAACCCCAAGATTATACATAGCATCAGCATAGTGCCAGTTGTAATACAAAGCTTTCTTATAAAAAGCCACACCTCGGTTGATGTCGCCCTCCAATTTAACCTATAAACCAAAACAGTGATCTCCATAAGCATGACACAAGGATCCAAAGTTGTCAATGTATCTCATTACGCGTGGGAAACAAAAAGAAAGAAAGAATGGTGCCCCAACAATACTGTACACAAGAAAAAATTAAGAAAATTGATTTGCAAGAAGTAAACAGAGGTCTTGAGTTAAAATAGTTTTCCAAAAAATTGTTCCTAATTCACATCAAACAAGGAGACTACTTTGTACTTCCTATAACCCCCTTGAAAATTAAGTTGCAATAAGGGTGTGTTTGGGTAATAAACTTATTTAAGCACTTACGGCAATAAGCACTCATCACATAATTACTTGTTCTGTTGTTCATAAGCTAATTTGAGAAGTTAACTGAAATAAGCTCAAAATAGCTAATAGGTAGACATAAGCGCTTACTCATAAGCTATTTCGATAAGCTTACCAACAATTGCATAAGCACTTATGCTATAAGATAAGATCAAATAAGTTCTTCCAAACGCGACCTAAGTGTTGGTCCTTGGGCAAGAAACCATAGATTTCACCCGTATCAGCGAACAGCATTACTTCAAATTATCTTAAAAAAACAAACCCCATGGTGTAATATTTGCATTGCCTACCAAGTCCTTTCAATTTTATTACCATTGCATTATTACTCATGTTGATAACAAAAGTATTTTATTTTCTATAGAAAAAGAAAGAGGACATCATATATAAAGAAAATATCAATAAGGCTACGGCAAACAAACGGTGTCTTCTGTATCACCTTTGTTCCCAAATCTGTCAAAGCTATAGCCATATTATTCTTTGCAATCTCAAAGTTAGGTGAAACAGCTAAACACCTGCCACAAAACACCAACTGATTATAAAAGACAACATCAAAAGTCAAGTCATCAATTGCATGCTTGGATTAGATTAAGGGTCTATTTGTCTGTATATTTTTAAATAAAAGCCACTATTTTAGTTAAGAATATGTTCTAAAAAACTTGTAACAATTATGTAATTCATCCAGGGGGAAAGCAAAAACCTTAAAAAATTAATATCTGCTAGTGCTCAATATAGTAGCTTCTAATAATAATTAGGATCATAGGGTCACTTTATTCAAAGCTTATGATAGTGATACCACTTTATTTAAGATTATTTTCAGAAGCAATTTTTTTAAAATTTCGAGAAAAGCAATGAACCAACTCTTTTTGAGGTTTCTTCTTTTAGTTCGAAAAAAATAATAATTCTTATCATTTTTAAAACATGTGTTAATCAAAAAAACATTTTTGAAAAAATAAAAGTACAAACAAACAGACCCATAACTTTTAGGGGAAAAACCTTTTTTTTCAAAACCCATCTGAGTAAGATTTTGATTATAAGCTAATTAAACACAAATAAGCTAATTCTTATACACACAAAACAAATAATTAAAATTACATGCAAAATGTGGCTTGTAAAAATAAGTGCAAGCTTAAGATATATGGAGTACCTCTCATAACAAGTAATAGCCGCTTCCAAATCACCACGATTTTTATATATGACACCCATGTTGCAATATGCTTCAGCATACATAGGCCTCTCTGATGCAGCCTTCTCATAGAAGGTGAGAGCCATGTCATATTGCATCATTTCGGAATAGACCACACCAAGGTTATAATATGCTGGCTATGAAGGCAGATAAGAAGTAAAATATTCTTAGTATGTCAATAAAAAGCTAAATAACTTAATAAGGAATTTCATAAAAAGGCAAAATGTAGGGAAAGGTGTGAGACAGAATTACAGCATAGTGTTGATCTATTTTGAGAGCTTCAAAATATTTTTGAATTCCCTCCTGAGTGTTTCCTGCAAGCTTTATGTTGGTACCAATATCCGTTAAAACAATGGCTAAGCATTCAGCAGCTGCTTTGTACGAAGGATCTGCTCGTAAAGCCTTTTGATACGACTGTTCCAAGTAAATTATTTGACTGTCAGTGATGACTACTGTTAAAGATGCTTAGGTTGTATATAATATTGAGTTCACGGTGTAGTTGAGACACAGTTTTCAGCTCTCTCTCTCTCTCTCTCTCTCTCTCTCTCTCTCTCTCTCTCTCTCTCCCTCTCCCTCTCCCTCCCTCCCCATCCCCCTCCCCCTCCCCCCCCCCTCTCTCTCTCTCTGAACTGGGTATTCGAGACACCCAGGACTCTCCACAACAGAATAACCGAATGAATTCCAGGATAACTAATTATCTCTAACCCCTTCTTATTTATAGGCTAATCTCCCAACTAAGTGTATCTATCAATACTCCCCCCCCCCCTAAACATCCACCTTATCCTCAAGGTGGGGAAAACAATGCAATACAATGAAAACAGGGGAAAATTACAAAAGAAAAAGTGACTGAGCAGTTTTCCAAAACTTGGGCCAAAGCTGACTCCATGACCCAGGACACACATTACTTGGTCCACTATTTTTTTTAATCCAACCCCTGCAAGGCCCAACTTCCCCTATGAGCAGTTTGGGCTTGGCCAATTCTTCCTGGAGAAGGGTGCAATTGATTCCCACTGATTGTTGCCTTTTCCGCTGTGCAACACTTCGCTTGGCAAAAACCCATGCTGTCCTTTCCCTTGCTTCCTCTGCCGTAACAGCAAAGTCCGGCGGCTTCACCAATGGTCGTATGGCGGTTACCGGCCTGCCAATGATTGAGCTCCCCTTCCTTTGTTTCTCTGAGGCACCTAGCTGATCGCTACAACAACTCTCCACCGCGCGAACAACAGAGTCGTGGCTTCGCCGGCGGACGGTTGGCAGTTTCTGTTCAACAAGGAGACGAGTCCAGCGGTTTACCCAGCAGATGATTGGTGGTCACGGGCATGCCAGGCCATTAATCCGGCGGTTTCTGCGGTGGTCTTCTCACCCAATCTAGCCCTAAACCAATGATTTGGGGCTGAACAGAGGATTCCGCCTTTCTCCACCATTGAAGGGCGAGAATCTGCAATTTCACCATCGAAGAATCTCTCAGCCGTTGTTGGACGAGAACGATCTCCTCTGCTTCGTCCTTCTCATGATTCATCGTCGCTGTGCGGCCCGAGCCAACCTTCGCAATCTTCGATTCTTCCCTTGTTTCTGGCGCCGCATCTCCGTTCAACAGCAGACTAATAGAACCCAGCCAAGTAGAAGATAGAAACTGTGTATTATTCTCAAGAACCCTAATTCCCCAGTTAGGGAATCAGAGAAGATACAAGAACTGATGAGTATTCAAGAGACTCATCCACTCTCCCCAAGTCCCAAGTGATCCCAAAAGATGCCCAACACTCCCATTAACCCTCTTATTTATAATATCCTCTCCACACTAACTAACTCCTTAAGCTAATAAAACTCTAACTGAAATGCTAACAGAATTACAATAACAAAGCTGCTACCTATCAGCGGGTACCTATCATTACTCCGCCCCGAACATTCACCTTGTCCTCAAGGTGAAGGATTGAACAAGCTACAGAACAGAACAATTACTCCAAAGATCCAATGGTGACAAACTCAGCTTCCAGCTAGAATACAGGCCACAAGCTACAGCAAAAAGCAAATCATCCTAGCCTTGTATGTACTGGTGTGTATCTTCTAGCTTCAACCTGGACCCCACTGCATAAGGCAAATCATCCAAGCCTTAATTGTATTGGTGAGCACCTCCCCTGAGCTTCTGAATAAATTCTGGCAAGGCCCCCTTGCCGGAAAAACACACCAATTTGTCAACTAGTGGAGTTCAATTGGCTAACCTCCAACCCTCCCAAAATATTGATCTCAATCTTTTGGGCCCTCAAGTTACCAATTTCAGCTTCTAATTCATTGGAAGAACTAGACCAATTTGATGCAGCAGTTGTTTGCTCAAGGGCCATATGTTCCACAACTTGAATCAGCTTCAATCTCTTGCCTGGGACCGCACCGCAAGTCACGCTTCCGCCATTCCTCTCCTTGCTCCGATTTGCTTCCTCCTACGCGTTCCCCAGAGTTCCAAGAAGCCTCCTTCCTCTGATGCAGACCTCGATTGGAACTCCCATCCAACCGTTTTCCAACATCATCTTCAACTGGTTCAAGATGCCGCGGCGCTCTTCTTGAATGCGACTTACCAATTCCAGATTGGGCACCAAATCTTCAACTCTTGCCTCCAATTTCTTGTCTGTTTTGCTTCTTTACGGTACCCACAGCTCCAAGGATGGAGCTCTGATACCAATTGATAGAACTAGGTATTCGAGAGACCCAGGACTCTCCACAACAGAATAACTGAATGATCTCCAAGATAACTAATTATCTCTAACCCCTTCTTATTTATAGGCTAATCTCCCAACTAAGTGTACCTACCTACCTCCCTCCCTCCCTCTCTCTCCCTCCCTCCCTCCCTCACAACAACATCAATGCAAATTTTCCACTAGTTTCTTCAAATCATGAGGTAAACCATTGTGATACAGACAAGAACAAGTGTAACATAAGGATATCCCTAATAAGCTATGCATTCCTCATAATAGTCTAACCAGAAATAGCCCCATAATATTAACCAATTGGAGCCTTATGTTCAATCCATAATTATAAAGTAATGTTTTTAGGCCCATAAGTTAACATTACATAGCCGTAAACCATAAGAGAGACATGAACAATTCTCTTTATGTTGCAAAGCTATTTAACTAAAATAAGCTGGCAGTAGTATATGCATATTCCTCAATTAAAAACTGCATGGAAGAAATGTATATTTGTGAAAGAAAAGCAAGTTAGCAAATCTAATACCCAGTTGCTAATTATCGATACATCTGTAAAGGAGAAACCACCAAACAGAATTCTTTGCGCAATACTCAGGCAATAAGGGGCTACATGGAAGTGGATTGTGACAGATTCTATATACACGTAAATCATGACTATTTCAGTTCTTGATTTCAGTGTCAACAAACTTAATCATCACTAAATAGAATTCAGTTCAAAGTCATAAGCAACCAAGCACCATAATGTCAATCATAAGTACAATCTTCTTATTTGAAGCTAAGTGGGCTGAAATTAGCAGTATTAATAACTCGAAGGTTTTACAAGGGTTCCCCACATGATTGTATGCATTTTTATGTAACTTGCACCTATTCAGGGGTGCCCAACACACTATGGTTTCTTCCCTACCAACCAGCTTATTTTTCTTCTTGGAAATAGTTAGTGACTAGTGGCAATGGGATTATGGGTGTTAATGTACCGTTGCAAATACTAGAGTCAAAGAAAATTGTTAATTCTTTAATGGAACTTCTGTCTAATTGCTTTGAATTTAATCTTAAAGTTTCTTTTGTATCTTTATATCGAAAAGAAGTAAAACTTTACAAACTACATTAATAAGCAAAAATGCAAGGCATAATCAGAAGCTAGCCATAGCATAAAATTGTATTATATGTATCACTGGTCTAATATATGTAGGCAGGCAAGTTATGCAAGATGAAATGGAATCAACAAATAAATCTATTATCATCATTAAATTAGATAAATACAAGCGTCACATAAGAAAAGGAACAGTGTAGTAGACAGCTAAAGCACTTTGCACCATCTACAAATGGAATTAAGAAACAAAAATGCCATGCTATCACATCATAAAAGCTACTCATCTGGCAATGACATACCTCAGCTGCCTCCATCAGGCGACCTTCTTCTTTGTACAGAATACCACAATGCGTGAGAGCACAAGCATTTTGAGGATCCAACTTAATAGCCTCAGAAAAACTGTCAAAAGCAAGCCTACCCATATTCTGCATCTGCAGGCATATCCCTTTCCCAATGAGAGCCTCCACATTTCCACTGTCAGTCTCCAGCACACGCTCATACATTGCAAGAGAGTCCACAAACTTGTTCCTTGAGCGTAAAATGTTGGCATAAGAAAGATCGCCTTTCCCTTTGCATTTCTGATTGGGCGCAGAATCAACATCCCCAGCAGGGCCACTAGAACTAAAAGAAGCCTCTGACACTTTCACAAAACCATTATCTTCCGCTAACTCCTTCTCTTTCCCATTCCCATCATTATCTTCCATCCATGCCATCTGGAACTCACTTTTTCTAACCACAAACCAATAAAAGCATATTACAGACACTGATAATCTTCCACTCTGATCAAAATACAATGCCAAGCCCTATTGATTTTCAAAAAAAATCCTATTTTTATTTACTGTTTTCACTTTTACTTACAAAGATACCAACTTGTTTGTGTTAACTTATTTCCACTATTTCCTAAGCCAAACTTTGAAAATGCGATTTTTATAATTTAAAATGAAAATAGGAAATGAGTACAGAAAACAGTTTCACAAACCAAACAGCCCGAACTTTCACAGTAATTCAACACAAATGCCACACAAAAATTATAAATTAAAGTAAAAATCCAATCACCCAGTATAGGAAAATTGAGCTAGCGAACTTCGAGCAATAGAGAGGGAGAAACCCTAGGAAGCAAACACAATTCACATTGGGGATGCCAGGGAGAATAAAGGAAGATTCAAGGGCCAAGAACAAAAAGTTGAAATTTTATGCAAAAATTAGGGCTTGGGAACTTACGGGGTGGGTTCTGGAAGCTTCGTCTTATAAGTGGTGGTGCAGCGAAGACGGCAAGGATGAAGTGAGAGGGGGTAATTAAACCCTCGAGAACTGAAGCATCATCGCGAAGTTGAAGAGAAGAAGAAGAAGAAGAAGAAGAAATTGCGAGGAAGAGGGGAGGGGGGGTTCGAGGTGGAGTAGTTGGTGGCCACTCTCTCTTCTCTCTCTCCACCTCCGACACTCGCAGCAAGTGTTCGACGTGTCCCAAAAGGCCAAAACCCAGAGGACCCTGACACTTGCTCGTTCCTTGGTTACAACATTGGGTGCAAAGGGACAAGACAGGCTTTGTATCTTTAACCAGCAAGGACTACCCTTTTTATCACTGCATTTATTAGTTTCAACAAATTAAAATTTTAGGGGATTAGATTTAACACCCCCACCACCTGAAAATGCACCCCACTTTGTTTAAGTAATTTACCTATGTACCCTCTTTCGAAAACCGTTCCGAGTTTTGAAATCCCGGAACCCATGATTCATGCGTTCCGGGTTTAACAAAACCGGAAGTATACCTAAAAATTAACAAACCGGATTGTAAAACCCGAAAAGTTTAATTATTTATGTTCCGGGTTTTAAAATCTCGGAACACCTATTTGCTATGTTCCGGGATTAGTAATCCTGGAAATGTATTTAAGATTGTTTCCGGGATTAGTAAACCCGTAACGTGAGTTACGAACATCCGAGTTCTATAAACCCGGAATTGTCTTCAGGACACATTCCGGGCTATGTAAACCCGGAAATGAAATGACTTCCGGGTTCTATTTCCCGGAATAGGGAAATTATTAGTCAAAAGGGATTTTTATATTATTAAATATTTGTAAATAATTGAAATCTTACCTGCATATTATGTTATTATTTTTTATTTATAATAAATCCATGATACTCACAATAAGATTATATGTCACACATTAATGAAATTATATAGTCAAAAAATATACTGAAAATGTCGCAATCGAAAATATTACACGGTCAGCCATACTGAAATTATGAAATTAGTCTAATCTAATATAACAAAATCAGGTCCATCATCTGGCCCCGCTAGACGTCGAGGTCGAACTCCCTCCCCTACCCCTCCTTTGGTACACAAAGTTCTATGTCGTCCTCTGCCTAGTGTAGTCCAAAGCTCGCTGCAAGGCAGCTCGACTAGGTCCACCGGCTGGGGGTGCATCATGCGCCGTGAGAGATTGCGTCAACCAACCCTCCAGTCTCTGCAGCATAGACTGAAATGAAACCAATAAAGTCATTGAATTATCAAAGGTGTAATTGAAAAATATTAATATATTTCAGATAAAGAACTTACCGCAACACCAACACTGTCGCGCATCTGGTCTGGTATCAGCAAAGGGTGGGAATGATGCAAGAACCACGTCATATAGTCAGGGGATGACTCTGCAGGGAAAGACACCTGGAGACCAAGTGGGATGACTGCATCTGTGAATGCTGCAAAGGCTGCATCTATGTCATCCGCAGAGGGTGGTGGACCAGGAGGAGGTCGAGGGACAGTCTGTACATGCCCAAACTGGCGGAGGACCCTCTCTGGTAGGTACGGTCTCGTGGCGTCCGGTCCACGGATGTATCCGGAGAACTGAGACACTGGGTGTAAAGGACGATGGTCCCTGCCCAGCATAAGGGGTCCAGATGACCGCGTGGACGTCCATGTCGTCAATGTGTTCCCTCCGTGTCCGGCAGGGGACTGTCCCTTACTTCCCACATCGCCATCTGGCCGCTCTCGGCCTATCCTCTGCATACCCCGGTACTGAATGTCTGAAGAACAATGACGAAGGAAAGTGCTCGTAGATCCATGCCTGGAGGAGGGATGTGTAGCCACTGAGTTGCCTCGTCTTGTAGTGGCTGGCACTTCCGAGCTGATCGTACAGCACTGCCAACGCCATTGTACGCTGGTCAACTCCAACTGGTGGTGGAGGTGGTGGGGGAGGAGGTGGAGCTGATGAAGAAGCATCAGCTTTGCGTTTCCGGTTGGACGCTGTGGGTGGGAGACGCCCACCGGGGATACGACCACTGCCGTCGGTGTTGTTCCGCCCACGACCACGTCCACGGGGTCCGAAGTGAGTCCTTGCCATCTAGTCTTGGGTTTTGAAAATAAAAAACAAATTAAGAACATGCACAACAGAATCAAAATTGAAATCTGGTTTTAGGTTCTGAATTTTCTAATTCCGGGATTTAAAACCCGGAATTAATTAGGTTCCTAGATTTACAACTCGGAAGTTATAATTTTCCTAACACCTTTCCGGATTATATATCTCGAAGGCTAACAAATGTAAAGGTTTTTGTCATTTTGAGATATATAACCCGGAATGGGTTTTAGAAGACTATAACTTTCGAGTTTTAAATCTCGGAACCCAATTAATTCCGGGTTTTAAATCCCGGAATTAGAACATCCGAGTTCTACTTCTCGGAAGACAATCCTTCCGAGTTCTATGTCTCGGAACACATTTCTTCCGAGTTATAAACCGCGGAAGACAATTTTTGTAGAAAAAATAGGCAACAAAATTCCGGGATCTATAACCCGGTAGCCATACGCTATATTCCGGGCTATACAACCCGGAAAGCTATAGTTCTGCAACAATGGCAGAACCATCTAGCCTACACCAACACTAAACAAATGAAGAGAAGAACAGAGGCAGAATGAGGTACCTGGAAGCTCGAAGGAGGAAGGATGAAGCTCGACGTGCTAAACGAAGGAAGCTCAAACGAGGGAAGCTCGAAGGAGGAAGCTCGAACGACGGAAGAAGAGAAGAGGAATGGCTCTCGAGGGTTTCAAACCAGAAGAAGAGAAGACGAAGCAGAGAGGGGAAATGGGTGGGGTGGGGAGTTTAAAGTGTTTTTTTAGATTGGGGGTATTTAAGGTATTTTCAAAAAATGCTTGGGGTGTAGTTTCTTGTAGTGCGGGTGTGAAATCTTATTCCCAAAATTTTACTTGTAGCATATTTGGGGGCACAGATGGAGTAGCGGAAGAGCTGCCCACTTAGGGGCGCTTGTTATAAGGTTCACAAACATATGTCTAGGAATAATATTTTCGAGAATATGTCATTGGTTAAGACTTATAAATGTGTTTGGTTAATATTTAGTATTCTTGCGAATATTTTTTAATTTAATTTAATTTAAAAAATCAAAAATAGAAGAAAATGTGATAGAATTTTAGAGTAGTGGGAAGTTACTTTCACTTTCTCATTTGAAGTGTAAAATTCTCAACCAATTTCCAATTTCACGGGAATCAAATGAAGTGAATTATGGAAGTTATTTCATTCTCAGGAATGATATATACCCGAGCATCAATTTTTAAACCTTATAACAAACGTGGGAATATGCATTCTCAACCTTCATATTTCTGAGAATGTGTTTTCTAACCTTCTAACAAAAGTTGGGAGTGATGGTAAAGAGATGCATAAATAACAGGACAATTTGACCTCCATTAGAAAATAAGCTAATTTCTATAAATTAATATACAAATGTCGTTCTTTAGCGTAATTAACTAAACAATGGGTAAAAAAGGTTGTTTAAAGGTTGTTTTTAATACAAACATAAACAAAGCGGTAAAACAAATTTAAGAGCAAGTTGATTAAACTGTTGGGATTATTTTTCATCGATTAACCTCAATGCATTCTATGAATTGATACATAAATCTTGTCCTATGGTTGGTTTCATCACATCAGTTCTTAACTTACCACACGGTCTTCCAGTGCGAAGATTCTCATCCTATTAAATTAACCCTCAACCTCTTGATTGATTAACTAAGCAGAAAGCATTATACGTGGATGTTTAATTGACTAATGATCTAACCCTATCTCTAGATCTTAGACTCACTAGATGATATTACCTAGGTCAGATTCAAATAGCTAGTTCTCACTATGCTATCAAATCCATAATCATGCTTCAAGTGATCAAACTAAAACAAGCATTAGACATACGGTAAATCATTGAAACCATTAATAGAAACATCAATTAATATATGAATATCAATATGAATACATCAAAAAGGCCAAAAGGCTACAACTAATCCCAACAAGAGAGGTTTAACTATCCATATTCATGGATACTATAAGCTTACAAGAAGAAATAAGGAAAGCCGAAAGCTTGACGACATCGGCGGCGTGTCTCCACTTTGACGGCGACGTACCGAACTCGAAATATCCTTTCTCTCTCCTCATTCACTTCCTAACTCTCAGAATCTCCTCTTGCTCGAGTTCTGTATCTAAGAATGTAAAAAGCCGACTAACTCCCTTCTGTGTTGGACGGATTTGCTTTTATATTGTTTCAGCTCTGCACAGGTCGTTGAGCGACTTAAACAGGTCGCTGAGCGACCTGTTTCTTCACTCCTGGGTTTCCTAAACCGTCTTACTCGCTGAACGGTTAGGATGGGGCGCGGAGCGGCCAGAGAGGGTGCTTGGGGCGCTGAGCTGTTGTCCTGAGGCGCTAAGCGGCCAGAGGCATATCCAGGAGCTTAAGCGATTGTCCTGGGTCGCTGAGCGACCAGGAACTTGTATTTTTCTGCTCAGTTCTTCTTACCATGATGCAATTTTCATCCAAACTTCATTTCAACTTCAAAATATGGGTATAAATCATCATAAACACTATAATGCACCCATTATTGGCAGTTTGGAAAATATAAAACAAAATAGGGGAAATTACTACAGAATATTCATCAATTTCTCAGTATAAGTATCTATTTAGGCTTGTAGAACTATGTAAATATGACACTTATCAACTCCCCGCAACTTAGCACTTTGTTTGTCCTCAAACAAAAGGTAAAGACTGCAATCAAACAAGCATGACTGACATTTTCAAAGCTCAAATTGCAAGATCTTAAATAAATTGACTCAATGACCCAAAACAGAAACATGTTGCCCACAATAGAATGCACAACTTTGATACAACTACTCATCCAACCTGAAACTCAATAGGCACACAATCAATCACTCTGAATCAAGAAATCACTCAATCTAGCTAAGATATAGCATTTGAATCAAACAAGGTTAGTGTTTCACTCATATGCATCACTGAGTCACATAAATCAAGATTTTTACCTGTCTCCACAATTATCAAAGTCACATGTTCAATCAAGGATCACTAAGGACTTTTCAGGGTTGTAATGAGGCTTGGCTTCAAAGAATTTGGTTTATCAGGGTATGCAAAGAAACTCAAAAAACATAAGAGAGCATGTTCACATTTCTCATGGCTAAAAAATATGAGAACATGGAACGCCGCGAGACTGAAATAACCGACAATCACATAGAAATTCATTTTTTGATGTGTCATAAAGAATATTCAATTCAATGTTGCGCTTACCATACTTGTGCATCTTGAATCTCTTAATCTCTCAATCAATTATTTTTTCCATGATATCTAACCCACCCACTTGCTCAATTTGGACTTTCACTTCTTGAAAAATTTATAGGATATACACTTTTGAAGCATCACTCTCAAACTGCATTCACGAAGCCTGTAAAAAAGGACTTGTTCTTCACATTATCTTTTGCATTCTTGTACAAGTGCCATGAACATAGTTGACGGGATCCACCTGGAAACACCTGTTTGATTGCCTCCCTCATAGCCCCATATCCGTGACAACTGATTTGGGTGTTTGTTGGATATGACTTCCAAAAACGTTTCCAAAAGCCACTTATATGTTTCCATGGTTTCATCCACCAGCAAAGCACACAGCACAACAGAAAATAATTGTCTAAGAATGATGATTTGAACCTGAAAAATCACAAGAGGATGGTTATATTTGGTCTTTCCGTATGTGGCATCAAATGCAAGCACATCACCGAAGCACTGGAAGTCTGCTCTACTACAACCATCTGCCCATTTTTTTTTTTTTTCAGTTTACCGTCCTCCATAGTTGTGTATTTCGAATAAAACATGGCATCATTGTCTGCCTTTCTTCTCAAATAACTAATAGCAGCTCGTGCATCCCCACCTCTTACCTTGTAATGTTTCTACATGTGAATATAATTGTACAAATCCTCCTTCAAAAACCTAAGTCTAGAATATCCACCTTTTTGCGCAGTCATGAAACCCATAATACGACATGTTCTTATGCCACATAAATGAAGGCTATCCACCTGAGCTTTATCACTTTCACTCAACGTACGGTAAATCGGTATGACATGTGAATATTTGGACGGGGCAAGTTCATGGTTATGATCCTCCACAAACGACACCACCTTCCATTATGAGGTTCTGTAGTCCAAGCGTATCCGAAGCTTAGCTTGACATTTAGTGCGAGAAAGAGGTCTATGAGGTCTTTTCCTAGCCATAGTGAAGTACTTTGATTCCCTTAGCCCCGCTTTGTTACATACATACTGTCTCATCACAACATTCTTTTGTGTATCTCTCCGGACTTCATCTTTCGTCACCACAAACCCATAAGATTTGGCATAGTTGGCATAAGATGTAAGAGCATCAAATCAAGAACAAAACTTCACACCCCGTATTTGATCAGCTGTTAAGTTGGGAACCACCTTGTATTTTTCATCTGCAGAATCTGAATCTATATCATCAAAATCCTCAGCCGACTTAGCATCATCGTCATCACCAACAATTTTGTCGGGCATTCCTTCATAAACATTTTTAAAATGCCTTGTAGTCTCAGACAAGTCATACATCTACAATTTCATTGAAACACAAACACAACTAATGAACTCCTTCGATAAAGCAAGTGCCAATGAACTCCTGAAATTAGGGCTTTCGAGATCACACAATTTGAACCTTCAATGACATGGCACCCATTAAGCACCCACTTACAACATGGCATCAATTAATTGGATGATACAGAAACGACATTGTAACCCCCTGACAATTACAAACCACCATGGTAAAGTTAGCCCAAAATAAACAGCCTAACTTCCCAAGTGGCAACAGCATTGACCGCCACGCACAATCAGTCACCGGTGCCACAGTCACACGCTCTATCTCCTACCACCACACCCCAAAAAAGACCACGAATCCCTCGGTAATTACAAATCTGTCACGACTTCATTTTCACGAAATAGATACTACTACTGTACCAATAGCAAAGCACGATCTTTGCTTATTTTCTTCTCAACTCAAGTTTCTTTCTTTCTCTTCCTGTTGAACGTTTAAACTTTTGGAGCATGGAACAGCAGAGAAGTTTCTCCGGTTCGTCGCAGAGCCCTAGATCTCCCTCTTCCTCTCAACCCTTCCTCTCCGTCTCCGTTACCGATCCGGTCAAGCTCGGCAATGGCGTCCAATCCTACATCTCCTACCGCGTCATCACCAAGGTATTCATTCATTTACTTCTCTTCTTTTTCCCTTTCACTTCGCGCTCTTTATTATGTATTTATTCCTTTTATCTTTCTCTTTTGTTGGAAAATTGTCATGGAATGAATCCAAGTCGAGCTTTGATTTTTGTTTTGACGGAGATTGTAAAATCTTGGTTATTTGTGTGATTGGTTTTGCTGAGAGGCGAGAAGTTCAGGTTGGGGGATTTTTTTATGATTGTTCTATCGATGGTCATAAGTGGTTAGATTATTAGGAATGATTGAATGCAGTTAAGTGACGATACTTTTCGGAGGTATTGTAATTTGTAATGTTTGGAATTGCAGCATTGCGATTTGTTAGAACTCAGAGAAATATCAAGAAGCTAAGCTGTCTTGGATTTGGATGGCGTTGTTTTTCTTTTCTTTTTCTCCATCTGAAATGCTTGTCTTGTGATTCTGTTGTCAATTCAGTACATGGTGATGTGCATTGATGGCTGTTTCAAGCATATGGTTACTGCTTTTCGTTGGGGAAAAAAAATTTGCCTCATGATTTTCCAGAAACAGAAGGTTCAAGGATGATGGACAATTTTTTATTGGTTGACATAATGTCACACAATCTTAATTATCGGATTACCCACAGCTCGAGTCTATTTATCACATTAAAAGCTCTCTAGGAAAAATGAATAATTATTTCCTCCCTTATTTTCAATGTCAAGATATCTTTTTTCATCATGTGGGTCCCATTGAGTTCTTACGCTTTTATTTTGAAAATCTAATTCATCCGATTCCCACAAACGGCTGCTAATACCCCGTAAGTTGAGGAGCAAAATGAGGAATCTGCCCCAGGAGGGGCTCGCGTCTGATTAGCTAGTTCGTGAGGCAATAACGTACCAAGTTGATCCTGATTCTACATTAGAAGTATATTGATTTTTCCCCAATAACCGAATACTTTTGTCTGTAAATACTGCAGATTTGATTCCATTCATAAATCGATTTTCTTTCCTATGCTCAATAAGAATACTAGTTTTTATGAGTTTTAGCACTTCTTGAATTCATGGGGTAGGTGTGTAACTCCATGTCATCATCTGACTATCTGAAACAATTTTCGGCAGACAAATTTTCCTGAATACCAGGGACCTGAGAAGATTGTCATCCGGCGATACAGTGATTTCGTTTGGTTACGCGATCGCCTTTTTGAGAAGTACAAAGGCATTTTTATTCCCCCTCTTCCAGAGAAAAGTGCTGTAGGTAACATCTAAGAGTACTCTTTCTTGCATGTTTAATAACAGTTTGACATGTAGCTACTGCCATTCAAATTTTTATGCCAATGCTACCTTGAAACTCTTTCAGAACTTTATCTTTCTGCTTATGTTAATTTTCAGAAATTATTGTCTTCTGTTATTGTAACAAAAACATCATAACTCAGGGGAACTGCTGTATTTTTCCATACTGATTTTTACATGGTAAAAAATAATTTAAGAGTTATTTTTTTTTTTAAAAAATTAACTTCGGAAGTATCCTGTCATCTGCTTTGCTTGTTTGTATTTTCCTTGGTCTTTCAGATTTCTCCTAGAGCTTAATAGCACCGATCAGTATCTTAATTCTCCTGTTGCACTGTTTGATCTGGAGTCTTTCTTTTCAGAGTTTAACAAGCTGTACTTTTATATATATGGCGTGATCAACAGCGCATTAGTTTGTGGTTGAATTAACAATGGGATCATTTCTATCAATGATTAGTCTACGTTGATTAAGGTCCTAGAGAACCTTTGTGCTATGCTTATAAAATACTCATTGTAGACTCAACACACTGCTGTTGAATGTTGTTTATTTTACGTATCACCAACCAAAATTCCAGTCATAGAGGAATTTCGAATTCTGATTGCAATTTATTCAATGGAGACTTTAAATGTTGTGGCATCAGCAACTCCATCTGGGTTTAACTTTTGGTTTGTTGTTGCAGAGAAATTTCGTTTCAGTGCTGAATTTATTGAGATGAGGCGTCAGGCTTTGGATATATTTGTGAATAGGATAGCATCACATCATGAACTTCAACAAAGTGAGGACCTGAGGGTGTTTTTGCAGGCCGAGGAAGAGGTGATGCCTCATCTTCAGTAGACTATTTTAGTCTCTATGCATCTGTATCTATCTTAGATGTGATTGATTGGCTTCATTGCTCTTTCCTTTTGTTTCTGCTTCTGTTGCTGTGCCATGTTACTGCACTGTTTTTTGTTTGATTCCAAATGTTCTATTCAGTCTAAGTCTAACCATTTTGACTACGTTAATTGTATAGTTTGATGATGAGTTTGCTGAATTGGCAGTCAAATGCATGATTCGATATTTTATCACTTATATTAGTGACTGATATATGGAAAGTTGAATTATGACTTATGATTGCTGATTCCATAAATGGTTGCTGATTCTGTAACTACCTGCCTTATAATCACTGTGCATGGTGGAGAGTATGGGATACGGAATGTGCAAGACTTATAATACTTTTCCCATCGTTTCCCGTGTATGATGTAGTCTATCCATTGTATTTCAGTTCTGCTCTTTTTATCACATTTGACTTTTAAGAGGGAAAAGAAAAATCTTACTTAAGCTTCATTTGATAAACATACTATGCAGACAATGGAAAGATTAAGGTCCCATGACACTGGCATATTCAAGAAGAAGCCAGCTGATTTAGTGCAGATTTTTAAGGTGAGACATATTTGAATGGTTTTTGGAATATGGATTGTTTTCTTTTACTAGATTGAAATTTGTTAGATGGAGTACTTTTAGGTTTGAAATCCAGTAGTTTCCTGTCTGAAATAACCTGACAAGGGGTGTTTTGAGTCCTTAGTCTTAGTAGCTTTAAACACAATAGGCCTGCACTAAATTATCAGAAATAATGAAAAGAAACTTGATGTATTTTTTAAATATTGGATTTCGCAATCCCATCTGGTTGAGTGTCCTGATGTTAGGCGTTTCATTGGATTTGTAATTACTTATGTGAATTCTCGCAGGATGTGCAATCCAAAGTGAGTGATGTTGTCCTTGGGAAAGAGAAGCCAGTGGAGGAATCAAATCCTGAATATGAAAAGCTGAAACATTACATCTTTGAGCTTGAAAACCACTTGGCTGAAGCTCAAAAACATGCATATCGTCTTGTGAAGAGACATAGAGGTAATGATTGAATTTTAGATTTCATTTTGGTAATTATTAGTCTTCTGTGTCTATTTCTCTCTGTTTTACTCAACTATGCTTACTCTTCACATTTTATCCATTCTTTTGGCTAGATTAATTTATAACTCAAATTGTAATTTATAATTCTCATGCAGAGTTGGGACAATCATTGTCGGATTTTGGAAAAGCAGTAAAACTTCTAGGGGCCTCTGAAGGAAATGCTCTTGGGAAAGCATTCTCTGAACTTGGGATGAAGTCAGAGATTTTATCAGTCAAGCTGGAAAAGGAGGTAAGTCTCCAAGTGTTGGCGTCATACATTATTTTACTGTAATTAATATATGGGTGCTTGCATGTTGAGAGGGGTGAAAAGAATTATCCTACTCTGTCAAGCAGGCACATCAGCTCTTGATGGATTTTGAAGAACCTTTGAAAGATTATGTCCGTGCTGTACAATCTATTAAGGTAGGTCTAGTTTTTTTTTTCTTTGATTATTTAGTAAGTAAATTGTATAACCTGATTAAGATATTGTTTGTGTATTTTCCTTTGTAAAACAATTACTCAAATATTTGATTCCTAACCTTTTTTCCAATCCTCTCCTGAGAGTGAATGGATTGGTACACCTTATTTTTCAACTTAATGCTCTTGTTTTACATTCTGAAACAGGCAACAATAGCAGAGAGGGCCAATGCCTTCAGGAGACAATGTGAACTGGCTGAAACAATGAAGCTGAAGGAGATTAACCTGTATGGTTCTATTACTTGACTAACGTAGTTTGTATGGCAGAATAATTCCTGTTTTACGTAACATTCCTTTCCCCTACTAAAACCCTTATATGTGTATGTAAATGCAGATAAGCCTTCGTTGTGTCTTATATTGTGGAATATGTAAAAATTTACTTCATGTTTGGTAAATAGGGGGTTGAAAATCTCTCCACTGCAAGATTTGCCTCCTCCCCAAAAGTTTGGGGATTTGAAGGGAATAGAATATGATTTGCAATTTATGAAATATATTGACCACAATATCCTTTTATATTTTTTTAATTTCAAAACAGTCCTTATATATTAATACCTAGCAATGCTATGTTACCCATGATACTTCATGCTTCTTCACTCACATAGTGCAAGCCTTAGTTCTATGCCTTCTTTATATCAGTATGAGATTTCTTCTATTTCATTTTATCACCTTATAGAAGGATACTTATGTAAAATTACTATTATGTTTCCTCCCCTCCCCTTACACCCCAAACAATAGGACTCTTATTTTTCTTCCCCTCTTCTCCCCTCATTTGGCTGATGGGTTTCAGAGCCTAGAGGACTACTTGGTGTTTTATATTCTGATTATATTTTTCATTATTGTTTGGAATGCAGTGACAAACTCATGTTGATTCGGTCTGATAAGGTTGCAGAAGCTGAACGTGAATATAACGAGGTAAGTTTGCTAATATTTGGCATATATATATATATTATGCGTCAAGTTTGTTGGCTGGACTGAGATGATTTTTCCATACAGTTGAAGGCAGAGAGTGAACAAGCAACAAAGACATTTGAGACAATTGTGAAGTTAATGATTGAAGAAATAGGGCGTTTTCAGGAACAGAAAACACTAGATATGGGGATCGCTTTCCATGAATTTGCCAAAGGTCAGGCACGCCTAGCAAACGGTATTGCAGAAGCGTGGCGAAGTTTGCTTCCTAAACTGGAAGCATGTTCATCCTCCTAGAGTTAATGAGTGAGTACTGCAGAGCATAGATCAAGTACTCTTCGCGGGTGGTTTGTAACAGGGACTAGGATTTGGCATATGCAGACTCGCGGCTCTTGTTTTGTTAAAGGGCTTACGCAGGAGTTATCTGCTGTTTTCGAATTATGTTGTAAAAGTGATTTTCTTACTTGATTTTTGTACAAATTTTAAACAAAGTAAAGGCTGCTACCAACGTCTTTGAAAATTTAAACTCCATCTTTAGATTAACGACAACCTTTGTCACGGACTCACGGGACTCCGCTGTTTTATTTTACATTTTTCTGCTGTGCTGCTCTTCCCTCCCTTGAAAAATACTAGAAGTTACTATAGGAACCATAAAAAGTGGTAGTTATTATATCTACTACCTACTACCCCTTCCATGAATTCTGCCAAATTATACACTTTGCTTTGCTATATTGATAGATGTTGTCTAAGGTGAAATCTTTTACCGATGAAAGACTCCATTTCCCTTTGTACCAAAAAAAGTATTAGAACAGGTTGTCTAAAGTTCACTTCTACTTTCAACAAAAAAACCAAAAAACCTGTGTTCATTCACTTTAACCCCGAACTTGTGTAAGCAACCACCTTCTCTAGAAGGATTTGAAGCTTGAAGCTTTAGAAAATAAACACAGACGATACCCCCTTCCACCCTCTGGCCAGTACCCCTTCTACCACTCCAGCCACCTCCCCATTCAGAAGATCTAAAACCTCCACTTTACAACCCAAGGAGACACAGATGAGAATGAAAATTTTAAGTATATTAAATCAATCATAATTAGAGGCAAGAGCCATCTAACCAAGTAAAACTGAAGACACGTGAATCACCATCTTCCATTATTTTGCTTTTGTGTGTATTATGCAACAAAAAAGTCCATGCTACATCACTGTCAGCTCATCACAGAGAAACAAGGTGGTGGCTAAACTCATTTAGCTCCACATGATTTGAAGGATGTGTTAAGAGAAGCAATGCCAAGAAAAGAGGGAGAAGAAAAGGGGAAGCAGAACTGTACTACGGTTTACATTATTGTGAATAGTTGATTTATTGAAAAAGGCCACGTTGTAGCAAATGATAGATCCCTATTATCATAAAAAAGCTTCCACTTCCAACTAAAGATCAAAGGACGAGCACATGCTTGTTCGTGGTAGGGAAGGCTGGTATTGGATGAAGAAGGAGCACCAAGCTTGATTCCAAGTGTTAATGTTACTACTCAGCATATGCTTGTTCTGGAAATCGTGTTGTGGTCGGAACATCTCAGCATCTCTCCGAAGACTCGGATTGCTCCGATGATTCTATCGAATCGATTTCAGAATCAATAAGCTCCTGCTCTTCACATGCACTGCTTGATGGAATCTGCCACCCTACAGAGTTCAATTTTTTATCTCAACAATCATGCTGGAATTCAATGAACCAGCATACCTACTCACTATCATGTAGTGCAAGGATGCAAACAACTTCAAATGAGGTGAGTAGCAACGGCTGACAAGCAATTTTATGCTATCTGGAGTAGCATCTTCTTATTAGTCAGCTTCTGCAGCTCAAACATGGCTAATCCGGAATGGTGTTATCCCATGTTTCGATATGCGCCGTCGCGTTGCTCCTCCATCACTAGTTCGAGACCCCGCCGCCGCTGCCGTCGCTGCTGCTCCTCCCTCACTGGTTCGAGATCCTCCCTTGTTCATCTTCTACCACAAATCCCTTCATCTTCTCTCAGAAATCCTATTCATCTTCTCTATTATTAAGATGGTGTAAATGAATTTTTTTACTGAGGTAAGTTAGAAGTTACTGGGGATCATAAAATAGATATTGAAGAAAAGTTGGGGTCATTTTATAATTAATAAAAGTATAGGAGTATATTAGAACACAAAGTGAAGTTATATTAAGTGTCTTAATATTAATGGTCCAAATAACTCATGTACATACACTCATTCATAAACATGATACCACATCAAGCGCCATTCAAAAAATTATAGTTATACCTCCTAACAAATATCTTAGTCTCTCACTCTTATATTACATATCAGTGAACCATCACATTGTTGGCACACTAGATCTTTAAAATTCTAAGTGGCCGTGCGGAAACTGCTACCAGCTACGTGTCCCTCTCCAGAGCCATTTGCTCTTGAAACAAAGAATCATGTTAGCTGAAACCTGGACACACAAGAGCAAATAAAATAAAATAAACTCATATGGAGCCTTATCCAGTTCCACTAACACTATTATAATTATTCCTAGCAACTCACTTCACTTCGCCTTAGCGAGGGCTTCTGGAAAGAGAAGGGAGGGAAAGACACTGCAATTTGCAATGGCATCATCATGCGGTATTATAAGGCAGAGTGTGTACCTGATGAGACCGAATGGAGAGAAATCCCGTGTTCCTCCGCTATCTTCTCCTTCCGTTATTCAAATTCACCACCACACGTACTCATCTCCCCTCATTCGCGACCACATTCATCTCACGGCGGTCAAGTTGAAAGTACCTAGAGCGACTGGAAGCTCCGTATCTCCGAGTAACGACGACGGTGGAGTCTCTCTTGGAACCATGAAACTGCCTCTGAACACTGACCTTCAGAGATTTGATTCCTTGCTGTTTCAGGTAACTTCGTAATTCAATTTGCACATTCTTGTTTAACACTGCAAAATGCTATTATCTGGGAACGCATTAGTGTAACTTTTTACATTTTCATCGCTGAATAAAATTATTAGAGTAAACCTGAGTTTCATCATCCAAACCACTTCATGCCATGGCGTGTTTGGTTTAGCACTTTAGCTTTTACAAAGCAATTAATTTCTGCGTGTTTGGATGTTTCTTTCAAAATTAATTCTAACTCCAAAATCAATTTTGATATGCAGCTACAAAACCTAGCTTCTGCTGTGGATTTTATTAAATTGTCGAATTTCACAGCTGAATCTCTTCTCTCACTGCCTTTCAATTTTACTAAAATCAATTTTATTCAAAGACAATTCTTACAATGCTGATCCAAACAAGTACTTAGGTTCAAAAATCAATTCTAGCAAGAAGTACGAAGTGTAACTTTTGGACAAAATGCACCGAATTTATGCTACCAATCAACTAAATACACATATATATAGCGAATTTATCAAGTGAGAGGAGGGTTTACTATGAGAGAGATGAGATGATTAAATCATGATCATTTAATCTAATTTCGAACAGTTAAAATTAAAACATGTACTCATGTGAAACAAAAGTCTTATTATGATTAATCTAGTGATACACTAGACTTGAGAGGACTGAAATGAGGATTTATTCGAATTATTATTGGAGTTTTTTTTTAATTTATTCTAATCATTGGTTATTATTTTATTTACATGCTTTTTCTTACCTTTGTCTTTTGTTGTGTTGTGACAGTGGGCAAACAGCCTTTGCCAGGGAGCCAATCTTCCACTCGACATGCCTCTCAAGGTAGATATGTTTGTTCTTAATGCATTTAATTTTGTGCTCCTATATATTTGGATTAATTCATTTTGATCAAGGAATCGCTTATTAATTTTGGAGCTTAAAAAAATGTTGAGTTCTCATGCCTTAATATTCCGTCATGTTTCTGGATTCTGAGCTGATTTAGTCCAACAAATATTTATGTCTTGTCTAGTATTACTACGTATCTTTATGTCTATAACCGCATTCACATTGAAGTCGCATTGGTCAAAGGGGTCTATAATAAGCATACACTTCTTGTTATATAAGTTTTGCATTGTTCCTTTGTGCGTCGTTGTTTAATTGCCTGCTTGAGTTATGGGGGTCTGCCAAATGAAGGGTAGCAGCTGAGTGAGATCAAAATATATTTGATTATTTCACTTCTAGTCATAGATTGCTCTATGATTGTCATCAGTTTTAAGGAGCAAATCTTGCTTTCAGACTGCATTTTTTCCCTATAATCGTAGTTGGGCGGTTAGTCATGTAGTTTTCAGTCATTCTTTATAGAAACTTAGAGAAAAATGATAATGATCAGTTCACTCTCACAATTAGTTGTAGCTGTAAGCTGTTGATTCTCTAACTCTTCTATAGCTATTTGATTTGGTAATCTTATCTTGTAGAAAGCAAATTTCTGCTAAATTGTGCTTGAAGTTCCCCGAGTTCATAGTTTTGAGCAATAGAGAATTGGTAATAACTGCTTGTTTAAAACAAACTTAGTGAGGATTCAAATTATAGATGCTTGTAGGTTTATATACAACTCAGGTCAATTGGTTACCACAATAATCAGATGATGCTCATCCAATGCTTCTTGAAGTATGTAATAGTCTTCATTTCAATGAAACAGGTGGACAAAATACCTGGTGGTGCTAGATTGGGTTTTGTCACCATTGGAGATGGGCAAACCGAAGTTCTTGTGTATATTGACTGTGTGGTTTTTCCTCCAACTGACAGTTCTACTCCAATTTTTCGTGCCATTAGAAAAGGGCCCTTAAAAGATAAGGTGCTACCCGGTGAACCCAGAATCATGAGGAGCCTTATGCAAGCTCTTCAGAAATCAGTTCAAATCGCTAGATTGTGATTATTTTATTTTGGGTTTTTCTATTGTACTTGCAGGGTTTTGAGCTGAAAAATTAAATGAAAAGAAGTTTAATTTGATGTATATATTCTGTATATTGACAGAAGAGAGCAACGTTTGTTTGAACTATCAAAGGTAATTTCCATCTCCAACTGTAGTTCTATTTTGTATTTGAGAAATGATATGTATACGAACCATTTTGCCAACTTGCCCTGAGAAATAAGTTTAATGATCCAAATTTATAAAACAGTGGTTTTAGGGAGAAGTCTAAAGTCTACTATGATTTATGTGGTTGGTGGCATAAGAACACTAGAGCTCTTTATGGTTGCCATTCCTAATGTTTTGAAGCATGCAGATGCATTAGTTAAGCCTTACTATGGTGACATTGACTTTGATGCTCTGGAGCACGGACAACGGGAGTGTCTGCTTGTCGGACACGCGTGCGACGCCGACACACGACAACACATGTCTGACACGTGTTGGAAGTGTCTAAATAAGAAATTATTTTTTGGCTTGGACACAGCTCGGACGCAGCTTGAAAACTAAGTTGGCACTCCTTCATGGCTAGACACCCAAAGTATGAGTTTTGTGTTCTTCAGAGTTTTATGTGTTTTTTTTTCCCATGAGTTTTGTGTTTAGTTCTATGTTCACATGAGTTTCATAGAGCCTTCCGGCACCATATCGCGAAATGACAGAGTTTTATTCTTCGCGTTCTCATCCTCTGGTGGTCGAGAGGCTTCCGACACCACAGGTTGTTCACAGTTTCCTCCAGAGGAAACAACCACCATCCTTTCCTAATCACTTAACCGGTCAAAATTTAGTATAGTTTTTACATTTTACTATGTTAATTTATTTTAATATAAACCATATTTTATTACATATATAATTATATTGTATAAAATATTTATTAAAATATTATTTAATTATTAACGGTTGGACCCCAGTCTGACTCTCGTCAAACTAAAGAATTTTGAACCAATGTCTCAATCGGGCCGTTCTGAAAACATTGAAAATTACTTTAAAAGTAGTATGGTATTCCCTAAAAAAAAGTATGGTACTTTATGTTTTTTGAGATTTTCATTATCAGATGCTCTAACACTTTTAACGAGTTCCAATTTAACATTACCGACAACATAATTTATTATAATTTAAGAAAATAGAGTTCTATCATCCATATTATTTTCACAGTAGTAAAGAAACTATTTTATAGCAGCTTATGCCATTTTATACTCACGGTTTTTTTTTTTAAATTACTTTCGTAATTTTGACTCAGGTGTGATAAAGGTCAAAAGTTTCTCCAATAGTGCAACTTTTAAGAATTAAACTTTCAACTTGGGAATTCAAAAAACAACTTTTTACCATTGCGACTAACACTCATTAGATTTATACTTACTACTATAAAAGTTGTATAGTGGTTTGAAAACCCCTATAAAATACAGTTTTATTTATGTTGGCTCTGATTCTTCGGTTGTGTTGGATTAAATGGATTGGATTACTTATGGGGGTTTGACTATTTATACCGTAATGAAGGACTTTGAGGTGCAGATGGATGCTATGGGTCGTAGGGAGTATGATTTCCTAGAGGGTAGTCCTCTTTTCTCTCTAATAGGTGATGCTCATGGTGATGGTTCAGCACGGCTGACTTTGTGTCATTGGAGGCTGTTTTTGATGTTGGTGTTCTAGATGATTCGATGGGTGTGTTCGAACAACGTCATGTGTTGGACCATCCCGTTCCTTCGGTGGTTACTCTCAATGTGATTTTCTCAAGGTTGGATTCTCTCTCTTGTGATCCTTCTATGGAGAAGGAGCCCTCTATGGGCCCAAGTTCTTTTGTTGGGAGAAAAGGAGGCCGGCCTAAGAAAGTTATTGAGAGGGGAACGATAAAAAAGATTTGTTAGGATGTGTTTTCTGACGTTTTGGAGACACCAGATGGCTCGGGCACTTCATCTACTAGAGTGGATCCTCTGATCATACATGCACTTCGTCATTGTTTATGAGAGAGCTCGTCAAATGTGGCTGGTTGGAAATGAGTTTGGTCTTGTTTGGGATGGTTCTGATGAGGAAGTCATTGAGGGGTGTGTGAATTATCTCAAACATACTTATCTTGATAAGTATGTGGATCCTTTAGGAGTCAGTTATCATCGGCTTGGTTTGAGTTTTTTTTTCGTTGTTAGTTCGTTTGTCGTTGTTTCTTTTAGCTTACTTCGTTGTGCTTGGGTTGTACATGTTTTATTTTACATTTTACCCATATGAGACTATTGGTCGTATATTTTCTATCTTCATGAAATTAAGTTGTACTTTTAAGAAAAAAAATAAGTTTTATTTATGAGAAGTGCTATAAAAGAGAGTCACTTTTTTAAGAAAAGATAGCATAAATAATATTATCTATAAGTGATTTTTATTAACCAGTTTAAATATATTTGTAGTCCTTTTTAAAATAGAGTTGAATTGGATTTGCTCCCTCTAAAAATAATTTATAACTCTTAGTCATCAACTTTAATAAAATTGGTGAATTTAGACTTTGTGATACATTTTATAGCAGTCACTAATTCATTTTGTGATAGTTTTTAACTACTACTAATATACAAAAGCTACGGTAGAGACTAGCTTCTCTGAATTTTTTCAAACTAAAAACATATTTAACCTTATATTTTAAAATAGGCCCATTATAATTAAAAAGATTATTTATTAGGACAAATTCTATTTCATCTTATAATTCATTTTCACTTATTTTTTTTATGGGTCTCAATGCCGTTTTTATCGTATCATCTATCAAATTACTTATTTTTCATTTTTTTTCCGGTGTGAATCAATAGTTATTTATCAGTTTATTAGTGTGTTTTGTAGTATCACAAATGGTTAACGTTCGAAACAACTGCCATCACAGTTGGTACATGTATGTATCTGGTGCAAGTTGTCAGGGTGACGTATCACCGTTTGCCTCGTAAAGGTTGTTGGGTAGAGCTCTCGAGTCACAACTGCCACTTTCCACCACTCAAAAACCCTTGTTCTTCCATTTCATTCTATGAACTCAAAGCTATGACTCTTCTCTCTCCCTATTCTCAATTTGCTTCCTCCCCTGTTCCTTCTTTCCCCTCATCCCCCATCAATTCAACTTTCTGCGCCCCCTTCAATGGAAACACCAAGCAATTCGCGGCCTTCTCCAGAGGCACCACCCTCTTGCAGTTGCAGTCTCGGATAATTATGCGCTCTTCTTCTAAGGACCCGCCCTCCGGTGACAACTTACCAAAGTCTCTTAAGTCCTGTGACTTTGTGTTTTCATTGCTTTTTCTGCACTTACTTATAATTTTGGCTATTGGGTATCTTTAAATTTGAAATTTTAGCAATTATTTGAGCAAAAAGTATACTTCTTTTTTTTTGGACCAGCAACTTTTGCATAATAGAGGGGCCAGAGACGGTTCAGGATTTTGTTCAGATGCAGCTGCAGGAAATTCAAGGCAACATAAAGAGCAGGCGCAATAAAATCTTTCTTCTCATGGAAGAGGTAAATTTCCACTCATAGCAGCACTTTAGCACACCTTACTTACTAGGCATAGTTTATGGAACAGTGTCAAAATTTTCATCCATAAATCACAGTAGCACATTTTTTAATACTGAGCTGTGAGTATGACAGGTAAGGAGATTGCGTGTGCAGCAGCGCTTAAGAGGTGAACGAAAAGTTATCAGCGAAGAGGGAGAGGAGGAAGCAAATGAGATGCCCGAAATTCCATCATCAATTCCTTTTCTTCCTAGTGTGGTGAGTCTCAAAACCTTGTTTTGATTAAGATATTGGTGTTGACTGAATCACCCTCCCATGGATTGGTGGAAGATGGAGATGAACATATTGGAGAGCAATTCTGTTTAAGTGACACATAACACAAATGTTTAGAAGTACTGAAGAAGCTTATTGACATGATAGTCTAAACATGTTACTACTCCCACCCCTTCCCCTGGGGTATTGATGATGCAATGCTTTGACACTTATAAGAATTTTTGTAAAACCAATTGTGTTAAAAACATAAGAGTTCTGTTAAGAGTCTTTGTGCGACGGTTGGAGTTGTTATCATGTGATACTTAGGGTATGTTTAGTTAAGTTCAACTGAATGTCAATGGAGCTTGAATGCTCATTTAACGTTTTTTGCTTGGGAAAATGGGATCCCACTTTCAATCTAAGCCAAACATGCCGAGGTCACAGGTTCAAGATGTGAAATATTTTAGGAATGTAAGTTAAGACTACCTGCAATCGATTCGTAATGGCTCTAACAATTACCTTCCCTCAACCCCATGATAAAAGCTTTATAGCACCAAATTGCCCCACTTGTGTTAAACATCTTTTTACTAAAAGTCATCTTTAATAACTTCCTTATTTTTTCTCTATCAAAGGCTTGATGCATTTGAAATAAAAGCATTTGACATTTTTTTATCTTCACTAATTGTGCACTTGTCTTATTGAAGTAGACGCCCAAGACTTTGAAGAAGCTCTACCTAACAAGTGTATCATTCATCTCTGCAGTAATAGTATTTGGTGGGCTTATTGCACCAACGGTAATTTTATTACATAATGTGTTTTTTCCTTTTTAATCCATAGCATGTAATCAAATGAAATCACTTGAATGTCAATCAATAAATCCTTTTGTTCTGTATTTGTTATAGACATCTGATATCCTTTATTATCTTTTTACAATGGATCATTTTAGTTTGAATCTGACTCAGATTGCAGCATTGCACCATTGATCTGAGTTTTATTCCTCCTCTACCATGTTCCCTCATATTTTTCCGGATTGTAGATCCCATTATAGTTTGCTACTGGTTTTAATATCGCTATTTTTCTATTATAATTTACCACTTTCGTTCTAGGCAAATTATTGACTTCAGCATGAAAACCATTTCTCTGCTCCATAACTATATTCCTTTTTCATATGAAATGGAATGGGAATTTTGAAAATGGATAGGTGTTTGAAGGGTACACATATGTAGACCAGGACAGAGGAAGGGCTAAAACAAAAGAAAAAAATACTGAATCCTTGTTTTAATTGCAGCTGGAGCTAAAATTAGGTATAGGCGGTACCTCGTATGAAGATTTCATCAGAAGCCTGCATTTGCCTTTACAACTAAGGTAAATGTTCTGTATTGGTTCAAACTACATGTATCCTCCAATGAGGCAATCTTATTTGAGTCGGGTAGTAAATAATTTGTGTGCTTTATTAATTTGCAATTCTCTTGGGCTGAAACTGTTATGTTGATGAATTATGAACCGCAGACTTGCTTTTTTTTGAAACTGTTATGTTGATGAATTATGTATAGCAAACTTGCTTGATCAATACCTGATTACACTTTGTTTGCTTCATGAATCCAGTCAGGTCGACCCAATTGTGGCGTCCTTTTCAGGTGGAGCTGTTGGTGTGATTTCAGTACTGATGTTAATTGAGGCTAATAATGTTAAGAAACAAGAGAAAACAATGTGCAAGTATTGCCTCGGAACTGGTATGTTCCTACTCTTGAAGATCTTCATTCTCTCAATATATCTCAATCATACGTTAGAGACATTGCATCTTTTTTCTATTGTTTCTGGGATTTATGATGTTAATAGAGTGAAAGTTTAAATGGTTGTTATGAAAATTTAGCACTCTTTCTTTTTAGAAATCGCCGACCTCACATAGTGGGATAAGGCTTTTGTAGAAATTTTTGTATTGGCCTTAAATTTTAATGATAGGGTTCAACTGGGATATCTTATTCTCAACATTAATTATTCAGGTTGTATTTGACTGAGAAGCGTTTGGAACGTGGAAGTATTTTTCACTGTTTAATCATGATTTAAAGAATCATTTTAATTACTTGTTATGTTTGATTTGTATCCTTTACAATTGTTTGCAATTTATGGACAGGATACTTAGCCTGTGCTCGGTGTTCGGCAAGTGGTGTATGCTTGGACATTGATCCTATTTCTGTATCTAGTGTTTCTGTCCGACCTCTTCAAGTTCCTACAACTAGAAGGTGTCTAAATTGCTCTGGTGCGGGAAAGGTATATAATCTGCTGATACATCTAATTCTTTTACTCATTATAGTGTATGCTATTGCTATATACCTGTTTACCTGAAAATTTTATCTGCAATATAGGATTTAGATAGGGTGTCAGATTTCCCACCCCAGCACTGAAAATCCCACCCCAAGTTTGTGTAGTAATTGTCACATATACCCTTTGTCGTTATACATTCCGAGTTTATAAAACCCGGAATACAGATTTTATTGGTTCCGGGTTTTACATTCTCGGAAGAGAAAAAAATTATATTGTTCCGGATTATAAAACCCGGAACCAATATTGATTTATGTTCCGAGTTTTAATTTCCCGGAATTTAATGTGAATTACTTGTATCTACACCTAGTTTAGTAATCCCGGAATGATATGTAAAATCACTTCCGGGATTAATAAACCCGGAATGTTTATTGTTGTGTTCCGGGATGTATATTCCCGGAAAATTGTACAAACATACATTTCGAGTTTATAAAACCCGGAAACAATGTATTTTCCGTAATATAGTTCCCGGAATGTAAAATTTTAAAAAAAATTACCGGTTTTTAAAACCCGGTTTTGTATTTAAAGCTACCTGTTTAACATGTCAAAAAATACATCCAAAATATTTTTCTCAACATCCAAAATATAACAAGTGGAGTTAATAAAAATTTAGCTAATAACAACTGAAGTCAAGTTAATCTAACAAAATTACAATAATCATCTCCCCCCGCTCGACGTCGAGGTCGAACCCCCTCCCTTTCCCCTCCTCTGGTACACAAAGTTCGCCGTCGTCCTCTGCCTGGTGTAATCTAAAGCTCTCTGCAATGCAGCTCGACTAGGTCCACCGGCTGTGGAGAGCATCGTGCGCCGCGAGAGATTGCGTCAACCAATTCTCTAGTCTCCGGAGCATAGACTGAAATGAACCCAAATTATAAAGTCAATGAATTATTAAAGTATACGTAATATCAATTAATAATATGTAATTCAAATAAAGAATTTACCGCAACGCCAACACTGTCACGCATGGCATCCGGTATCAGTAAAGGGTGGGAATGCCGCAAGAACCACGTCATATAATCTGGGGAGGACTCTGCAGGAAATGAAACCTGGAGCCCCAAAGGGATGACGACATCTGTGAATGCTGCGAATGCAACATCTATGTCTTCTGTAGAGGGTGGTGGGCCAGGAGGGGATCGCAGAACAGTCTGTACATGGCCAAATTGGCGGAGGACCCTATCAGGCAAGTATGGTCGGGTGGCGTCCGGTCCACGGATGTAACCGGAGAAAAGAGACACTGGGTGCAATGGACGATGGTCCCTATGCCCAGCATATGGGGTCTAGATGACTGCATGGGCGTCCATGTCATCCAAATGCTCCCTCCGCGTTCGGCATGGAACCGTCCCTTGCTTCCCACACCGCCATCTGGCTGCTCTCGGCTTGTCCTCTGTATAGCCCAGCACTGAATGTATGAAGAATATGGTCGTTGGGAAGTGCTTGTAGATCCAGGCCTGTAGGAGGGAGGTGTAGCCACTGAGCTGCTTCGTTTTGTAGTGGCTAGCAACTCCAAGTTGGTCATATAAAACCGCCAACGCCATCGTGCCCCAGGCATTAGTCCCGACCATGTTTAGGTCCTCGAACGCTGTCAGGTATGTCACACTGTTGAAAGTGTGACTCTTGTTAGCGAACAGCGTCACACCAACAAGGTGAAGCAGGTACAGGCGGACAGCGTGCTCCCATTGCCCCTTTGAAGGTTAAAAAATATAACTTCTCTAGGAAAAAAATATGTAATAGAACCTAAAAGAAGTTTAGATTAGTCATTACCTGTAACCGCCTCGGCGTAGTGCTGGGCCAGCCACGAGAATCTGAGGTTGCACGCCCTCGTCTTCCCAAACTCCACCCGCAAGTCCTCCCGGTTAGCACCAAGCAATCGTTGGCACGCCTCCAGGGCAATTGCCTCGTCGATCACCGGCAACGAGAACATCTGACCGTGCACCGGTATGTGCAGCAAGCATGAGATGTCGTCCAGGGTGACGATCATCTCCCCGAAAGGCATGTGGAATGACGAAGTCTCCGGGTGCCACCTCTCCACAAAGGCAGACACTAGCCCCTTGTCCATCATTGTGTATGAGCAGGACACGAGGGGGTATAGGGTGGACCGTTGCATGATCTCTAACACCTCAGGCACGTCCTCACATGAGAGGTTCGCCAGCTTGTGCCCGCAGGTGGTGAGCGTCAGATCGCCTCTATCAACGTACTCCTGAAAATAAAAAAACAGGACCATGTTAAAAAAGTAAATATTTAAATAAGTCATTAAACATTACCGTTACAAAGGTCCATGCTTACCGGGTGCGACTCCAAGTACGCCTCCCAGAGGATGGGTGCAACGTGCTTCGGGTAGTTCCGGAGCAACGACAAGTCCTCGGGGTCTCCTGCAAAAGGAGGCTCCCGCTGAAGAACAAACTCTTCAGCCTCTGGCTCAGAATGAACCTCCGGTGCTGCTGGTGGTGGTGAAGGAGGTGGGACTACAGCTGGAGGTGAAGGAGGTGGAGGAGGGAGGACCTCTGGCTGAGCAACAACTGGTGGTGGAGGTGGAGGTGGAACTGATGAAGAAGCATCCGCTTTGCGTTTCTTGTTGGACGCCGTAGGTGGAAGACGCCCACCAGGGATACGGCCGCTTCCCTCGCTGGTGTTCCGGCGGCGTCCACGAGCACGTGGTCCGAAATGAGTCCTAGTCATCTAAGTTAAATAACAAATGCATACATGAGTCCTAGTTTTAAAACATTACACTAAAACATGCATAACTAATAAAAGCAAGAACTGACACTTTCAATTCCGAAATATATTACTCGGAAGCAAAGCAAATCATGTGTTTACACTTCCGAGATTTACAACTCGGAAACAAAAAAACAAATGTGTTTTATCCTTCCGAGTTTTAAAACTCGGAAAAAAAACCAAGTGTGTTGTCCTTCCGAGTTTTAAAACTCGGAACCAAACAAAAGTAGTTTTGACTCTTCCGAGTTTTAAAACCCGGAGGCAAACGAATGTGTGTTTTGCTCTTCCGAGTTTTAAAACCCGGAAGCAAACGAATGTGTGTTTTGCTCTTCCGAGTTTTAAAACCCGGAAGTAAACCAACGTGTTTTTAATCCTTCCGAGTTTTAAAATCCGGTTTTGGCCCTAAATTCTGAACTTCCGGGATCTAAATCCTGGAAAGCTAAATCCCATACACCATTCCGGGATTCAAATGCCGGAACCCTAAAACTAAATAAAATGTTACGAGATTTATAAACCGGAAGGACGAAATGCAGGACTGTTCGTCTTCGTCTCCAACAACAATATAATGAAGAAATGCAGGAAGAAGAAGGGTGTGAAGCTTACCTGGTGAAGTTGATGATGAAGACGGAAGAGAGCAGGGCTTGAGCTTCGACGATGAAAGGGTGAGAGTGAGCTTGAGCAGCGCTTGAGAGAGCTTCAGCTTCGAGGGAGAGGAAGAGCGAGGGAGACGAAGAGGTTGCTTCGAGGTCTTGAATCCGGAAGAGTGAGGAGGGAATGGGGTGGGGTGTGGGGTTAAATGGTACAAAGGGTATTTTTGGGATTATAAGAAAATAGCTGGGGTGCTATTTTGGGTAATGGGGGTGTTAATTCTAACACCCATTTAGATATGATCCTCTGAGATCCTAAGTTTAGTGACTCTACTTTGAAACACACTAACTTTCACACATAGACATAATATTTAGTTGTTACCAACAATAGCCTTTTAGATACTTGGAAGTTTTACTTTGTTTAGTGTCTTATTTAGTGGTTGTGCAATAGATTAAGTCCAAAACATTCCCCAATCACTGATGTGACACTGTAAGAGTGTGTGCTTGGATCATCGGTTAAACCTCTCATAATCAATTTTCTCCTCACAAAAGTTGCTCCTAATAACTTTCTTTAAGAATCGCTTTTTCCCAACGTGGAAACCTACCAAATTTTCAAACACACTAACTTACAAGACTGCATAATAATAAATGTTGTTGCATGTGCGAAAGTAATGGGATGATATTGTTTAAATGACCCAAGAAAAAACTTGGGTTACATAACCCAAGTCCTAGGTGGACCAGTGATATTAAAGATAAGTGGACTATAAATTTTATATTTATTTATTTATCCTAGGGTTGTGTAACCTAAGTTTTTCCTTGGGTCATGTAGACAAACCCGAATGTAATGGGATATATGCAAGTGATTAACTTTAATTGAAATTAGTAGTCTTTAGCTAATCATATCTTACATTCTTTTAGGTTATGTGCCCAACCTGCCTTTGCACTGGGATGAAGATGGCAAGCGAACATGACCTACGAATTGATCCATTTCTCTAACTATTCACATGATTTAAGGACTTGTAATTTAGTTGCTCTAAATGTATTGTTTAAATCCCCTTCTCAAGTTTAGCATTAATCAACTCCGAGCATACTAAATTTGAGTCCTCTTTATTTAATGCCATGAAGCCACCACATAGTGTTAAATCTCATGAAACCACGAGTTACTTTTATATATATCTAAAGTTTTCATATTAAATTAAAGGCTTTATTGCATCTTTAGTCACTCTACTATACTTGATGTGTGATTTTGACCCCCTAATTAATTTTTGAGCATATTTAGTCCCTTAATTTTAAAATTTGCAATTAAGTCCCATGATTACTTTTGTTGAAATCTTCCAAAATTGATTTGATTAAATTATTTTGGACATTCTTTTACTCAAAATCCGAAGCCAAAAAACCTCAAATTTCACCTAAATTTTAAAAAAAAAAATTCCAAATTTCTCCACTTTAAAGTTAATATTGTATCTTATAAAATATTCAAAATCTAATAATTTTTCACTAGATTTTGAACTTTTAAATTTTCAAAATTATTGATATTATAAATTCTCTTAAATAGAAAACTATATTTAATGATTTTTTTATATAAAAAATAACATAAGGACTAAATTGCTCAATTTTAGAATTAGAGGGAGTTAATTATCTCAAAATAAACTAGGATGACTAAAATCACACATACCAAACTAGATGCAAAAAGATGTGACAGCCTAAATTAAGTTAAATTAATTAGTTTCTCTTTAATTATCAATAAAACTTTTTACTTTGTTTAAAAAATGCTAAGCACTTAATTTTCTTCAATTAAAAAATTAAATATAATAAAAGATTCATAAATAATAATTTATAATTACTCATTTTTTAAATTTCTAACATTTTTTAATATATTAAAAATGTTTTAGAATAATTTCAATTTTTTTTACATTTTGCATAAGGGGCATTGCTATTGGTGTCACCCTCATAACTATTGATGTCATCCCATTTTCATGGAATGACTAAAATACTCTTTAATTAAAAAACAACTTCCCACTTTCCCATCACCCCACCTTCATCACCTATCTCCTTCCTCATACCCATTGTTTAACATCCCACAACCCCACCTTGAACACCTTCCCGTCATCAACAACCTCATTTCTCCCTCATACCCAATATCTCCTTCTTCCCTCATTCCCGACATGCCACGGTGCTGCTACTGCTCGAATTCACCATCTCCACCACATTGGCCTTATACCCACAGTCCTATTGCTGCTGCTCGGCGTCACCATCTCCAACCTCGCGCGTTCAGTTCTGTGGAGGTAAGCACCTCCATTTCTCCCCACCTTCGTCGCCATTTTTTTTGTGCTGCTGCGATCTTCTGCAGTTGTAAACTACGAGTAAATCGTAGTTTACAACTGCGTAGTCACTCAGTTTATAACTGCGTCAGATCACAGTTTAAACTGCGGAAGGTACGCAGTTTAAACTGTGGGTTGCCCGACAAATTAATTTCTTTCAGTATGGGTCCAAAGAAGTCTGAGGAGGTTGATACATTTATGGACTCCATTCATGGTAGCAACTCAAGCCTTCCCTCCACTTAGATACCTAAGCCCGGTAGCCTTCCCTCAGTTCAGATGCCTAAGTCCAGTAACACCTCCCTTTTGAAAGTCAAGGTAATGTCCCAGAAAAGGTACTCCGCATATTACATTGATGAAATACAAAAATTCTTCCATCCTTATGTTGTTAACATTGTTGATGTCAAGAACGACGGTAATTGTGGATTTAGGTGTTTTGCCTCATTCATGGGATCGGGTGAAGACATGTGGGCTCATGTTCGAAATGAATTGATAAAAGATATAGAAACTCATATTATTCAATATAAAACACTTTAATATATGTGTTCATATATTAAAGAGTTGCACACGTTATTTCACATGTACCAAATTAATTCCCACGTACTATTTAATCTTTCAAATATAGTATCACTAAATAAATGATTTTATTTTCTCTTATTCCTTTATACTTTTATTACTTACTGTTATGTTTTATGATTATTAAAGTTATTTATATAATTTTTAATTTTACATAATTATTTATTTATTTTTATAGTGATAAAAGAATATGGGATGCTACATTACGGGTTAAGAAAAGAGTTTCAGAAAGTACTTAGGTAGTGTTTGGCCCGAATTTTTATGACTTTTAGCTTAAGCAGGGTCAAACACATTTGTTGAAAAAGTCCTAAAAGGTTAAGTAACTTATTTTTATAATATATAATAGAAATAAGTAACTTTTTATAAAAAGTTAGAGAGAGGAGCTTTTTACTTAAAAGTAACTTATTATTATTATGACCACCACCCCCCACGCCGCCACCGCCGTCCCCCCCCCCCCCCCCCCGCTGCCGCCAAGGCCACCGCCCCCATATATGAAACTTTTTTAAAACAGTTTTACCAAACAACTTTTAACTTAAAAGTAGCTTTTTAAGTTATAAAAAATTGAAAACTGACAATCAGCTTCTTCTTCTTTTTAAAAGCTCTTATTTTAAACTTTAACTTAAAAATAGCTTTTAAGTCAGAAAAAAGCTGAGCCAAACGAAGCCTTAATGCTCTGCATGTTCTTCCAAAGGAAATTATCACTCTTGAAAAGTGGATGTTCATCCCTTATATGGGCTATCTAACTTTAACTTCCAGGCTGTTTTTGTGACCTTTTCGCATAAGGGATGCTGTACGTTTTTACCTTTTACTGGTCCGCCACCTTATGCATTTAATCAGAAAGTCATAGCTGTTGGACATGTCAACAACAATCACTAGGTACAGGTATACATTTCTTACAATGTCAATTTTTTTTTAATTAACAATCAATTTTGAACAATGTCAAAAACTAACATTACATAACTTGTAAGTGCACTTGCATAATGGATTTCCTATGCCAGCTACTGCACAATGGTGTCATCATCGTGCTCCAGTAGCTCACGAGTGGAAGACACCCTATTTGGCCTGCATGGCTCAATATCAACAATTTCTTCTTGAACTAAATTTAAACACCATCTTTGATTGTATAGATCTTAGTAAGGATTAAAAGAACATTATTTTGTTTCATAGCATTCCTTTGTTGTAATAATGCTCTACATTACCAAACTATGTTAAGACTTCTCATATTTCCAATTCACTGGTTGTTTGTGTTTAATTGTGTTGTTAGGTTTCTATTAATAATGCAAAAAATGTGTGTATGTCAATTATGTTTATTAGAACGCAGTTTAAACTGCCTAACAAACGTAGTTTAAACTGCGGCGCCAACACAATTTAAACTGCAGACCATACACAATTTAAATTGCGGCTCTCACGCAGTTTAAACTGCGGCCACTAGTTACATATGTTTTCCGCATTTTGTCACTACGGAAAATAAACATTTCCGCAGTTACAAACTACTGACAGAAGATTATTTACAGGTTTTTGCAAAATTGAGATGACGTCAATAATTATTAGGTTTTTGCAACGCTCTTGCATAAGTAAATCTATCATGGTACTATACTAGTCTCCTTTTTAAATAATTAAACTGAGAAATTAAGCTAGAAGATTGAGAGTCTAATATGGATAACTTTTAATCCTAACTTTGTGTCAATTGAATATAATGTTAAGACCTATTTATACCAATATTGTTAAAATCAGTCAATTCTGTTAGGAATTGGCCCGGTGAATGAGTCCGACAACTAATCTAATTATTCATGTACGTGAATTGATTCACATCAGTCAATTATAGTGAAAACTAGTGACTTGTAGCTCGCACTAAAGTGGTCGCGAGTCATTTATACACCCATCACAACCCTTTCTTCCATTAGTCTAGAGTCATGATTCAGCGTAAGAGATCTAGTTAGTACTTGAAAAAGACACTCTCATAGTCAAGTTAAAAAGGTTATGATGAAGGAGGAATTAGGACAGAGTTCAAATGAGTGAGGAGTACTCATCCTTACATTTATTGGAGAGAAATAAATGCATTCGAGCTCCACAAATCCCAAGATTTTCCAAATTTACAATGTTGACACAGAAAGCTTTTTGGAAGATAGATTAGTTCTATCAAACTTCACCTCAACCCAATTAAGGAAGACCCGAGCTCCTAAAATTGATAATTTAACAAAAAGCTTTGAAATGTGTTTACAAAACGTTAGCTCCTCCAAAATGACCTTATGCTTATGTGTTTTGCCATCAATCCTTAGTGCCACACCAGAAGCTTTCCAGTTTATTATGTCACTTAATTTATTAATAACTTTTAGTTATGTTAAGAAATATAATAGGAAGCATAATTTCATCCGACAGTTTGGCCGAGTGGTCTAAGGCGCCAGATTTAGGCTCTGGTCCGAAAGGGCGTGGGTTCAAATCCCACAGCTGTCAATTTTTTCCTCCTTATATTTTTAGCCTAATTTTTTAATTTTGTTTTCACACTTTTTTTTTGTCAAAGAGGATTCTGTTAAGCTTCAATGTTGGACCGAATAGGAAGAGGCCCAAACAAAAATGTAAGAGAAAGCCCAAGTCGCAGTAAACCCTAGAATACAAAGGACATTCATTCACATTCGTCGCTGCATTTCAAGTTGCAGCTGCTGCAGACCTTCGTTAGAACTAGAAGCAAGGAAAGAAGGATGCAGATCTTCGTGAAAACCCTAACGGGGAAGACCATCACTCTCGAGGTCGAGAGCAGCGATACCATCGACAATGTCAAGGCCAAGATTCAAGACAAGGAAGGTGCCAATTCCTTCAATCGCTTCACCATTGAACTATGTTTCTTTTCTTTCCTTGTAATTTTGTGTTTTTACCTGAATTCGATTGAATTGAATTGAACAGGCATCCCACCGGATCAGCAGCGTCTCATATTCGCCGGAAAGCAGCTCGAAGATGGCAGAACCCTAGCTGATTACAACATTCAAAAGGGTGTGTAATCTTTTTTTTTTTTTTTTTTTTATCTCTCTTCTCTTCCTTTTTCATCTAAATAGTCATTTCCCCTTTTAAAAAATATGTCGGTTAGATTAGTCACTGAAATTGTTGTTTTCACCCTGACAGGTAATAGAGGATAATTGTTAGGATTAGACCTTCTTTTACTAGAGTGTATGAAAGAAAATGTAAGAGAGAAGCCGAGTGAAATAACCTTTCTCTCTCATTAGGAGTTAGTTGATGCTATAGTTAGTTAGTAGCTAGTGTAACTGACTGAGTTTGTTTGTCACAGTTGTCAAGGTCGGCTAACTAAGTGTTAAGTGTGTGTTTGGGTAAGTGTTAGCAGAATTGATTCTACTAAAATTGCATATGATAAATGTGAGTTAAAATGGTTATTTATGTTTGAATACCTTTATGAAAAAAATTGGGTTTTGTAGGGTAATGTTATGAAATTCAGTTGTAACTCTTAGAATCGATTATGTTTAGTGTAGTAGAAACTATTTGTTGTAGCAAGTGGAATTGGTTCTGTAAAATTGATTCTACTTTAGTGGTGCACTCAAACATCATTTCAACTGGTCAGAATTGATTTTGACCTAGTAGAAATAGTTGTGGTTTCCAAACATGCTCTAACTGTAGTTGCAGAAGTTACTAACTCACTGGTATCACAGTTAGAAGAGAGGCAGGGGAAAGATAGGGAATTAGTTGGGAAATAGCGGAGAGGCTGGATCTCTTGAAAATCTAGGGGTATTCTTTTGTAAACAGTTTCATCTCTAACTTCTCATTCAAGAAGATCAGAGGAAGTTCAATAGAAGTTCTTTTCAGCTCTCCTTTTCAATTACTTTTTAACCTAATTCTTATAAATAATTTAGTATTTATTTGAGATATGAACTTGGAGTAACTTGATTGAACATGAACAGGACAGTCATTGAATTGCATGCATTCATATTTTTCAGGGACTATTTACTTCTGTTAATTTGGGGAATCTGTTTACCTATATATAAGTAATAATGATGTGAATTGTGGTTACTTCAGAATCGACGCTTCATCTTGTGCTGAGACTTCGTGGGGGTATCATTGAGCCTTCATTGATGGCTTTGGCCCGCAAATACAATCAGGACAAGACGATTTGCCGCAAGTATGCTTCTCTCAAATCTTCCATTTTATGCCTCTACATGATTCACAATTTATTTTGTATTTTTACCTTTTTATTTAATGCATTTTTGGATTTTATTTTCAATTTTTGGGAATGATCCATTTTGGTTTTCTTGAATAGTTAAAGTCAGAATAGAATGCTTTTAAATTCCAAAATAATCTCATTCAAACTGATGCTTATTAATGATAGTTTCGTGGTATTGGCCCTTAGGGGGTGGGACAGAATTGTTCTGAAGCCTCATCTTTGGTTCTGCTCGTAATTGCATTTGATTGGTTTTGTTATGTTTGTTATTGTTGCATGTTGGGATAGTTACTTATCCTCTTTTACTATGGAAGTGCAAAAGCGGTAATGTCTCGTGCATGGTCCCTAATTAGCTTTCCTTGCTTTCGGCTGAGTTTCATGGGTGGTATATTATAATTTTGATGTTTTTCTTTTGGCTGATAAAGAAGCAGAGTCTGTTGAAAGATTAGGCGGGGTGAGATTATCTTAGCATAGGTTGTAAATTGTATCAAATGATTCTGCTGTCATTTTGCTCCATGTCCTGCCTTTATTTACTTGAGCTAGTTATTTAAGTAATGTTCAGCCTTTTGTGCTTGAACTTGAATTAGCACCATAATTCATTTATGATGTTCATGTTTTATTGGTTTTACTGTGTTTTTGCTAAAAAGTTGACAGCTTAAGCATGTTTTATTTTCCTGTTACTGTCCGTGGTGGCTTTCAAATTTTAGGTTGACACATTCCATCATAATTGTATTAACAAATTTTCATATTTCTTCTGTCTTAGATGCTATGCTCGTCTGCATCCAAGGGCTGTAAACTGCCGCAAAAAGAAGTGTGGTCACAGTAATCAGGTCAGTGTGGATTTCCATTAAAATCTTTTTGTTTCATCTTATACTTTATTCTTACTCCTGTGCTTTGTGGTGACAAACTATGCGGGGGCACTGAAATGTTGTTTAACCTCTATTGCAGTTGAGGCCAAAGAAGAAGATTAAGTAAATTGTGGCTGATATTGTTCGTCTCTTGTGGCGACTCAGTACTAGTAGTTGATTTTTGTCGTTACATTTGGTTATATTCCTACAGTTTTGTTAACTGGTGTTTAAATGGTTTTGGATTTATTTGTGTAGACCAAGTATGCTATGATCTGTTTGAAGTACTACTATGACATGATCTGTTTCATTTTTCAGTCTATGTTTTTGGGAATCTTTTATTGGGTAATGTCTAAGGTAGTTAAATTATAAAATGAACCATGGCGATACAGTTTAATCTCTACCCTTCGATATTTTCCACCTCTGCTAGGATAAGATAAAATCTATTAAACTTGAGAAGTTTATCAACACCTTCATAAATCATTTGTTATTGAGCATTTTCTTGTACCGTAATAACTAAACGTTATCTGCGTTACGAGTTTTATTAAAATTATTCCTGCATCAAATCTTCAGTTAAATTTCCTTGACGCAAATCAAAACCAGAATATGTAGTTGAAGCTTCACGTGGAGCTGACAATACACCATGGGTACTTAGACTTTGACGTCGAATATATTACATTGATGGAAAATAAAAGGAGAAATGCTTTTTCTACTTTATTCTCACACATATCATATACTTATTTCTTGCTGGTTAGTTTCGAAGAGCAGATCTCATACTCCAAGCTTTGAGCATCTCAACTGTGACCTTCTCAGAACCGTTGTTGAAAACAAACAAATGAGCCTTTTCCTTCACTGCTAGCGTTGGATAAACCCTAGATAAGATGTTTGTTTTCCCTCCCGCTCCAAAACTCTCCACTACTGAGTGATCGATCTGCCATTAAAATCAAACTCAGCAGTTAGAAGTTATTTAGAGTTCATAAATGTGAGTCTAAGAATTGGGGGAAGTAAGGTTTGCACATACCAGACTCCGAAGAGAAAGTTTCTTATGGGCCAAATCCACATCTACAAAGCCTCCAAATGATGGCTTGTACAATTCACTCTTCAAAGATGAACTGTTGAGAAGTTCAAAAGTTAGAAATACATGCATAAAGTTTTGAGAAAGCAATAACTTGAAGGAAATAACAAGCTGTTCAATTAAGAAAACAATATTTTAACTATTTCCTTTAAAAAGACATCGTTTTAACATTTTCTCCTAATAAATATCTAAAAACAGGGGGAAAAGTAAAATGATATTTTCTAGCTCAAATTAATTAGACAAGAATTGTTCAACCTTGTTGCATCAGAGCACATGAGAACTACATGGTTCTTTGGAGCTTTGAAAATCCTAAAGAAAACAGGAGTAAACTCCTCCAGTTTTTCTGAAGCTAATGCCAGAATCCCAAATGGTCCAACCCCTCCTTGAACCTTTGAACCCTTTTGTGCACAGAGGTCTTGTGCATTCACCCACCCACGATCAAATGCTTCAGCCTTGTCCAAACTTGAGAACGAGAATGTAACTTCCACATCAGCCTGCAATTAATGTATAAATCATGTCATTAACAAGTAACAGATAATGTCATTGTATTAAGGTAACAACTAATTGGTAATTGAAAACCTTACTTGAGCAGCTCTAATCCCTTTTACTTCAACATAATCTCCCTTCTTAAGCTTTTGGTTTCTAATCATTGCTTGTTTCTCTCTAAGACCATTTAATTCTTCAACAGGCCATTGTACTAACTGTCTCCCACCAGAATCAAGCCACAGGGTTCTAGGAATTGCCTGAAAATTTTAATATATGTATCACACATCACAACTACAAAAATTCTTATCCCGCTAAATGAAGTCGGTTATATGAATTTGGTACCTGAATTCCTGCCCATCCTTTCTTAACATCATCCTCTTTAGAATCCGATTCATTCGCCCATCCCCACAAGATCCTTCGATTCTTGCTCGGGTCGAAGAAGGACTTAGAAGCATAAAAGTTGCCATAATCATATCTAAGACCACCCCAACCATCCTCTGAAGTGTTATCAGGAACATACCTATCCTCATCCCAAATATAAGTTCCAACTGTGTAGTATTCATACCTAGTCATATCAAGACTATTTTTCAAGACATGCTTAACACTCTTCCCATTCCCAACCGTTGATGTGTCCAAACCCTTTTTACCTTTCAAACTAACCGGGTAGAAATCCGGGCACTCCCACATACCCGTGGATCTCGCTGAATGGATCGGGTGCTTGACCCGGATCCATTTCACAAAATCCCTACTCTTATATAAAAAAGCCACCCCTCTGTCTTTCCTTTTCCCACCAATTAAAATCCTCCAGTGGCCGTCCCTTCCGCGCCATGCGGTGGTCGGGTCACGGAACACGGACCCGTTGATGCCGGTTCCGGCGACAACAATCGGGTTAAACTTGTCGGGTTTGACCCATTTGATGAGGTCCGGGTCGGATATGTTTTCCGGTACGGCGTAGCATTGGACCTCGTTGCTGTGGCGGTCGACGACGCCGGTGTAGAGCATGACGGGTCCTTGACCCGGGAGGATAGTGACCGACCCGGACCAGCAGCCGAATTTGTCGAAGGGTTTTGACGGGTAGAGCGCGGGTTGAAGTTGTTTCCAGTTGATGAGGTCTTTGGAGACGGAGTGGCCCCAGACGATGTTGCCCCAAACGGAACCTTTGGGGTTGTACTGGTAGAATAGATGGTACACTCCGTTGAAGTGCATTGGACCTGTGTGTTAGTGTTAAGGGAATTGCAAAGATTACATTCTGGTTATTGAAGAAAATGCGAAAGGAGAAACAATACATGAATGGTTGGAAGAACAAACGAACGAACGAACGAACTCACCATTTGGATCTGATTGATCGAAGCATGTTGCAATACCCAATTTTATAGACACCATGGAGGAATTGGAGAACAAACAAAGTAATTAGCATCACTTCATGACATGAAGAAAGAGTTGTTATCAATGAACGCTAACACATAAGCAAAATGTATCTACTACTAGTTAAATCAATGGCAAACAATAAAAATAGTGCATAATTTAAACTAAGAATATTCAAAAAATAAAAATAATGAAGATAGTATTTTTGTAACTAGTAGTAAAAATAATAGCAAAGCTAATTATTTTCTTTTAAACTAAATACACCCTTAACCACATAAACTAAAAATAATATTTGTAATGAATATAAGAAAAAATGTATATAATTATATTTCTTATTGACAATGACAATACTTGTATTGAGTATATCTTAATGGGTCTATTTGGTCTTTGTTGTGGGAAGTTTCATTTCTACTGGGTCATGTGTATGTTGGGTTTTGTTGGAAATTTTTTATGATGCTTAAGTAAACTTATGATATTGGCAAAAAAATAATGTATTAGGTTGAAGCATCACTTGTGCTTTTTTTAATTCATTTTGGCTGTTAAAAAAAATTCAAAACAAAAATGTAGAAACCGCTCTAGCATCAAGTATGTGTTTGAAGAAAGAGTGTATTACTAGTATTTCTCGAAAAAGACTACCTACCTTAGGTTTCAGTCTCAAAAAACGGCACAACATGTGGGCTGAAGCGGCCAAAACTAGCACGTATATAGCTACTTCCATGCATGATGTTTGAGAGATATGATAGCTACCAAAATAGTTCTTGATTCTAAATACTGAGGTAAGATTGATGAGTGTTATGTATGACACGTTTAGACCAGTTTATATATAAAGTATAGATCCTATTGTTTTCCATTTTAATGCAAATTAATTACTCCTGCATGCACCTCCATGTGTAATTGGTTGAGCAGGGGAACCAAAACACACCTGCCATTTGATAAAAGGCTGAGTTTAAGCTCTCCTTTATTCGTATCCTAAGAGTTAAAAATTCCACATTAGATAATTTTTTTCATAGATTCTTTCAAATTCTAATGCTATAAACATTACATTTTGGAATCGAAGACTTCACTTTGAAGTTTTATGGAGTTCAATATTACTGAGCATTTGATTCATATAATCATATTATAGCACATAAATGCATTAGGTGAGTGTAATATCAAAGGACAACATTCTATTTATGACCAGAGTCACCTTTTTCCTTACTTGACATTTGAAAATGACATATTTGTGGTAATTGAAATGGTAAGTTTTCACTTTTGCAATTTTGGCATCTATATCCTTGAAGCACTTGACTATGTGTTAAAAGTAAAAACTCCAATATCATGATATCAGAGTCACTATCTTCGATTTCTACAAAGATTCCATGAAATACGGAACAAATTAAATCGTTTCAGATACTTAAATCTGCATAGCACCAAACACAAACTAGCTGGTTTGTCTTAGCTAGCTTGATTTTCTATAGAAGAGTTTCGCTTGCATGATTGTGGAATCAACCAGAAGCTCATGCAAAAAGGCTTATAATTAATATTTTTATCAAATAATGTAACAACATCATTTTTTGGGTGCTGAGTAACAATAAATCATTAAATAACAATAGTGTTTTAGCTGTTCAATTAAATTAATGCATGGAAGGGAAATAAAACAGTAAGAGTAGGAAACGTTACCGTTAATCCAGTTCCTATGGGGTTGAAAATGGTATTTGGTTCTGTGAAGGTTACTGACGGAACGCGCTGAAATGGACTGAAGACCCGGGTGTATGGTGTGAAACGCTTCAACGACGACGCCATTGTTGCATTTCATCATCACGTAAATGGAGCAACAAAATAGTGTAACAGCGGTGAGATAATTCAGGGAACTCATTAAAATGAACTTGAAATATATATGGAGAGTGCAAGAAGAGAGGTACAGTGCAAAATACTCTATTCTATTGCCACTATTTATAGAGTGAAAAGGGCAGGTGGTGGTGAGTCCCACGCAGACCAAAGATCAGACTTCTATTTAGATACAGTGCAACCAAACAATTTGTGAATTCATTTTATAAATATTTCTAAATTATGTCTAAATTCTTTTAGTCTAAAAGGAAACTATTACTGTGATACAGTTGTTTTTTCTGGTTCGGGACAAGTGTTAAGTGTTAGATGTGTGGGATATGGTGACAGATCCTTTAATACACTCTCCATCACACTCCAGAGATTGAGAAATTGGATTTGTCACTAACTCGATTGAGAAACTGGTTTAAGATTTAATGATAGAACTATGACTGGATCGTAGTAATTAAATAATAATTTTAATATTGTAATATATTTACACAAGAAATTAAGAAATTTATCAAATTATTATAGTTTGTTATCTTATATAATTTATATGATAAAAAATTATTAATAAATGTTTAAAAACATTTTAAAATAAAAAAATATAGCCGCTTCATATTGGTTTCCTAGACTAGTTTTCGTCAATTTTGGACAGGTTTAACCGGTTCTTAACAATTTTAACCGGTTTCAAAATCTGCTAATTTTTGCAGGTGATCGAATTGGTCTAATCCAGTTTTCTAAACACCGGTTTAAAGGTGAGATATATGTGTTGACTTCTTAGAAAATAAGCCAATCACATAAAGTGTGTTGGAGATAGGAGTGGATAAATTGGATGGATTTTAATTCGGATTATAAGGGATGATAAAAATCAATTTGTAAACTCATATAAGATCCACTAATTTTTTAAAAAAGTAAATCTAATATATCCATGAACCACGTAATAAAATTCATCTAACTCATTGGTTAATATAAAATTCAACACATTCCAGCTTGGAGATTTGATGGAATCAGCGTTCCCGTACGTCTAGGCTTAAAAGTATGGGGACAAAAACACACGGTTCTTCCATAGGAAGGCATCTCAGTATGCTAGTAGGAACCATAATTTAAAAATTAAGGATGGTGATGACTAGATTTTATATGATGTTTTTAGGGTCTTTTTATTTTGTTATTTTTGAGTCTCATATAAGATTTTTATTATTTTTATGTAGATTTTCTATTTATTTTGCATTTTGCATATAGATTAGCTTTTATTTGTTTTTTAAACTTTATTTTATATTTTTAGGAATTTTTATAGTTATTTTTATATTTTTAGGAAAGCTGGTATAGTTATCATTTTTGTCCAGGGACCAATTTGTAAGTTTCAGGAAAGGAAGGATCAAAGTGTAAAAGCTCAAGAGTGGAGGATGAAAAGTGAAGTTTCAAAGAGTTAAAGGGCCAGATTTGAAGTGCTAGCAAAGAGAGGACTTAAAGTGGAAATCAAGAATATGAACCAACACTTTCTAAATTAAGCACATGGAAAATAAGGATTAAAGGATGAGGGGAGAATTGATGGTAGTGGGAAGGAGTTTTCAAAAGTTAATTGGTGGCCAATGAAGGCCATAATGGCCATCAACTCCTCCACCATTGAAAGGCAAATTTTTGCTATAAATAGGAGTGTTCATCCTTTGTAAAAAACACACCTATTCAGAATACAACAAGTGTTCTTCTTTCCTCCTTAAAGATCATTGTTCCTAGGAATTGTGGGAAACCATACTTGAGCTCCTATCCAGGGTAATTCGATGCTTCTTTTAGCCATGCTTGGCTAATTCTTTTTAAGTTTCTTGGGTTGTTGTAGTTTATATTTATAATCTAGTTTGTTTCTACCTTTCTGAATAATATTTCCAGTTCTTGTTTTATTTCCTTGTTCTTAATTTTATCTTGATGATCACAAGTGTTCTTGCTTATTACTTATACGAATGGAAATTGGTAAGTAGTAAGGGACCTAGGATTTAAAAAAGGCTATAAGTATATATCAGTAAGGAATTAGGATAGACGTAGCTTTATGTTGGCCTGAATTTCATCTTCATCTTCTTCTCTAGTTAACTAAGTTGCAAGGAATTGAATTTAGTAATTAGAAAGAAAGTTCTACAATGTGTAAGGAATTAACTTGTAGATATACTAGGCTATAGCATCATGAACTTGGACTTAAAATTCAGAAATTAAGTAGGAACTTACTAGCATATTTTATAGACTATGTAATTCAACCCAAGAGCTTATTCTTCATCATCTTATTCTCTTTATATTTTATTGCTATATCTTGTTCCATTTTAATCAAACCATCAACAATACACACCTTTAATTTTCTGTTCAAAGTACTAAATAATTTAATAAGAAGGCACCTATCCCTTGAGTTCGATCTTTTTATTACACGATAATCAACCGTGTACTTGCGGTTTGGCTATCAAGTTTTTGGCGCCGTTGCCGGGGATAGGTTCTTTTTAAGTTCTTTTTATTAATTTGTTTAGTGCTGTTTTTATATAAAAAAAATATTAATTTGTGTGGTGAATAGGTGCTACTAATTTTGTCTGCTGAAATTTTGTAAGGAATTATGGCTGAAACATTTGAGGAATGGTTGGCAAAGATTCGGGCTAATCTTGAAAAAGAAGATGAAAAGAAGAAGCATATTGTTTTCAATTTAATTGATGAGTGTTGCTCTGAATTGGATTGCAAGCGTGCTTCGGGATCTTTGCCCAACCGAGTGCAAGAATGGAAGGCCAGAATAATCTTGCAAGGAAGGTTGAATGCAATTTTGGGGAGGTAGCCAGTAAAACAACAAGGTCCCATTGACCCGGTAAGTGATTCTATGGACAAAATAGAGGAAAAGAAAATTGAAGAAGTGGTTTGCTTAACCAGTGAAAAATCAGTTTTTCTTCCCACACCGGAAGAAAAAGAACAAAATTCTTTTAAATTGTCCATAGGTGATCTTAGTTGGGAAAATGGTGAGGATTATGCTGAACAGGTTTGCATTATTTTGATGACTATAAGTTGTCAAAATTTGCACGACTTAAGGGGTCTAAAACAGTTTGCAATAGACCCCGATTGATTGAACAATTTCTGGAAGGAACCAAGTCTATCGAAGACTATAAAATCGAGCTTCTTGGGAGACAACCCATGTCCAGGTTTGAGTATTTTAAATTCAGTAAATTTTTAGCTTTCTTTTATTTTCTGTTTTCTTTGTTTATAATTTTGTGTCCACCAGTTCTTGAAAAGTTTTTGATTCTTTGAGTTTTCCCTTGCTTCTATTATGGTTTTGATCTTTGGGAACTCAAGAATTCTTGTTTGTTTTTAGGTGGACACAATTTTTCAACCCTTGTTCTTAAGTATACTGTTTTGGGAACTAACAAGTCAAGCAAGCTTCTGCTTGTAAGATTTTGTTTGTTCAATTTTGCAGGATAGGCACCAGAGAGGAAGATCCCAGATCCCTCTTGGACTTGGAGTGTTCAAAGTTGAAGTTGCAATGAGGTTTCCTGGACTGTTTGTAAAAAAAAAAAAAAAAAAATATTTTACCAGCTTTTAGTTTTTATTTTTAGATAGGTTATTTGTTTTTATCTTTTAATTTTTAGTTTTTATTTCATAGCTTTTAATTTTCAGTTTTAGTTTTTATTTTTGCTTTTAGGTTTTTAAACTGCATGGCGGAATGTCTTTATCCAGTTATTCTGCTACTATTGCTATAACTGCTTGTGATGTTTTATCCAGTGAACTTATAATGCTTTTGAAAAGATAATTTGTTTGATGCGGTTAGGATTGCATGATGTTAGAAATGATTTGAACATCTTGATTGTTTGGTTGTTGGCAAAGTTTTTATGAGTTCTAAAAAGGGTACCACTTATCCTATGTTTTTCTGAGAGCTGAGGACTCTGAATGCATGATTGTAAGATTTTTCTGCCTTGTGTTGCATGTTGATTGGGGTTTTGTATACTTTGTAAGTTGAGAAGAGATTATAGGCATTTTTGAAAACTCAGATTCTTGCTTGAAAATTGGAAATCCACTAGTAGCCCCTTTTTGAGCCTTAAAAAAAATTATATTAAATTGTTAATTTAATCGGAGATAAATGTTTGTTTTTAAGTTAATGTGGCTGAGATAAAATATTTTTACATTTGTTCAACCACTCAATGCTTTCTAGTTTTGAAACTTGAGCAACTATGAATAATCATGGTTTGCATTGCTATATCGCTCATTGAGATTTAAACTCCCACATAATTGAAGTGTCGCTAGGCAACCCATTTGAGTGTTTATCTAAACATCTTTTGAAGAAGAAAAAAAAGATTGTGGAGTAACATTCCAGAAGGAAGTTGCTAAATGTAGTGATGAATTAAGAATGCTTTTGGCAAAAGGGAGAAGCATCAAATTGTATTTCCACCTAAAGTTCCGTTCTTGATTATACAGTTTTACTCCAATGTATCTTTTTCTGAATGTTGGAGAGCAGCTAGGAAGCTGTTTGTACAAGTGGATGAAAGTGTGTGCTATAGTTAGTTGTCAATCTTTGTCCTTTGGAGAATAAGGAAACCACGTAATTAAAGTTAAGTCTCCCACCACCACCAACGCAATGTAACTCTCTGTCTTAATTAGAATTTTTCGTCTTTATCGTCCAAACTTTTGGAGATGTCTTTATGGGTATATATAGAGAACTTGATTGTAAGTCTAGGAAAAGGAAAACTCATGAGATAAAAGATGTTATGTAGAAGTAGAACTCAAGTCAAATTAGATTAGAATTAGCTTTGTAAATTATCAAATATAATTATAAAATACCAAACTAGAAAAAATCCGTCAAATCATGAGGATTAAAATGTATATCATACTCTCTTAAATCACACTCTCTTTTTCCAAGTCGTTATGCTTTGATATCTACATCATGCATTAGTAAAAATCTCAAAGGATTAGGACTTTCTCTGTATATCAGACTCTCTTTCATAGTTATTGATCGGGCAAGTTGCAGAACCGTTACTTGATGTGACTTTTTGATCTAGAAAAAATATTTAAACTTAGTGTGTATTTAGATTTCTATTAAACTTCATGAAATTTTCATTAAACAATACAATTTTTAATGTTGAACTCAACGTAACAAAATCATGTTTCTCAATTTAACAAATTTTAGTCTCTCTATTGTTATTTTGAAATTCGTAAAATTACGTTTGCATAGCAATTTGTAGATAGTATTTTATTTAATTTATGACATGGAATTTGTGGTATTATTTGATCATGTAGTCGACTCTCGTCAGTGTTTCAAAATTCAGATAGGACCATCCAGATGGAGCGGAAACTAGGTGTATCACTACTACATAAATGTCATATTACCACGGTTTCGGGAAGCCTGTTAGCATGGTTAAACCGTGGTATCAGACATCGAAGTAATAGATAAATTACTACGGTTCAACGCATAATATGAAAATATCTAGCCAAAGCCCGTGTTTCCTTGAGCACGTAGTCTTTGCGCTTTGGATCAATATGAAAACTAGCCTGCAATAGCACAAGTTCTATTGATGTTAAGTATGTTTCAATAAATAGTTTAATGCACAAATTGTAAGAGTACTATGTATCTAACATCAACTTCTTCCCATATGTGTTGTTTGAGTTCGTCGTCCACATCTGGCCACCAATTTTCAGTAATTGGAACCACTGTGCGATTAAGGAACCCAATATAGCCTACGAAATATTTCTTGATGGGGTTAATGGGTCCACCATCTGAATCCCAACCAACCTAATACATGTAAATGTTAAACAAGTTCGTAGAGTTTATTAAACTTATTAAATTGCTTAGAATCCATGCTATAGGAATGAAGAATGAAGGGCCATTACTGCAAAACAAGAAGAAAATAGAGCATTTGGCAGCCCTCTCTTCATCCTAGCGAAATTCTACCAATCCAGAAAAGAAAGAAAGAGAGAGAAAGAGAGGAAGGAAGGTCGAGGGCAAAGAAGGAAGCAGATCCAAAAAAACCTTTATAAAAAATGCACTTTCAACATTGCCTTAAATTGTTACCTCAAACTTCAGTCATTTACTCCTCATAGCACGAACTGCTTTCATGATGGTCCGTCCGCGCTTGATTGTCTTGTTCTCACCGTCTCACCACTGCCTTGCTGTGAAGGATCCATTTTCCTGAAACAACATGTCAAAAGTTACTATTAAATAAAAAGCTACCAGTTAGTATCCTCACATAATCCTTACAATCGAACATAACCTCACAAAACAGAGTACACATATATTCCACGAAATGTACTGAACAACAACAAAAATCTTCAACAGAATACACATTCCACAAAATGTACTGAACAACAACGGCAAAGACATAAGAACTGGTAATTATCAAACAGATAAGCTCCTTAACTACCACAAAAATTAAAACGCCAAGCAAAGGTACTGAACAACAACAAAAATCTTAAAAAGAAAGAAAAACCTAGAAGTAGAAGCAAGTCAAGAGGACTCACAAGTGAGGTGTGGAAGCAAGACGAACGAGCTAAGTAGCAGGAGGAACGAGCTTAGTGAGCACACAAAGAGGGAGGCCGCAAGCAAGAGAAGGATTAGCCACGACGAGCAAAGCAGTTATGGAGCGAATGCGGAGAGAATGAGCGCCGGTGATGACGTGCAACGACAAGCGACAAGGAGTGGAGGTAATGGGGTGCAGAAGGAAGGAATGTCGAGTGGCAGTGACGATGTTGAAAATTGATGGAGTCGAGACAGAGAAGCGGGAAGACAAAAGGTTTTTCTCGAGAGAAGGGTTTCCTATTGCTATAACAGGCGGTAGTCGAAAAAATGACCATATTTTTAATAAAATAATACCTATTACCACGGTCCCCTGACAACCGTGGTAATAGATAATGTCAGATAAAAAAATAATAAGCTCCATTACCATGGTTCACCGTGTAACCGTGGTAATAGTCTTTTTTAATTAAATAATAATAAAAACTATGTCAGTTACCACGGGTGACAAGGAACCGTGGTAATAGAGAACCTCAGTTACCGCGGTTCGACACGGAACTATGGTAATAGAGCTCTTGGCACCATTTTACCACAGTTCGGCACAAAACCGTAGTAACATGGGCGTGGTAAAAATGTAATTATGTAGTGGTGTATGGTCGGTATGATCAAGGGTTTCAATCGGTTCAAACTCAGGTGAACCAGTTTGAATTTCAAAAGAAATTTTTCACATATTAGATGGGAAATCTAAACGGGAAATGAATTTTAAACGTGCTCAAACTTGGTCAAAAAGCTAATTTGAGTTGGAAACTATTTCGACTACGGTCAAACATGACCAAATTTTGAAGAACAATATAATAGTAAAATAAAATGTTATCTATAGGTTTTGAACTAAGAGTGAATGGCAAGTGTCACTACCACTAAACCACATGTTATGTTATTTTATTAGTGAATATTAATGCACCGGGTTAACTGGTCTAACTAGTGATTCACTGGTTCGATTAATGACCCATGAACCCCGTTTTCCACCAAGTTGATAACCGGTCGGAGTAGCACTACTATAACTACTTAGTAAAGATTTTATTGCCTTTGTTTATTTACCGGTGTATTGTGGTTTTAAGTATTGCATTCTGGGATTAGTTAACTAATTAACGCGTTAGAAAATGGTTATAGTTTAAATTTTTTGATAAATTAAAGTGATCTAAAGAACCTAATTTTCCTCCTTTGTTATTATATAAATATAATGCGAATCTCACTTGAAAAAATAAGATTAAAAAAGAAAGAAGAAAGAAAAGTACCCAAATAATATTGGAGTGTAGGTATTATGTGTGTATATATATCATAGTTAACTAGTGACTTTTAAGGCAAGATACTCCATTGCTTCAAGCAGTGCATGTGAATTTGCAATGATAAAAAGTTAAAAGTTAAAACACATGACAAACTCAAACATATATAGTTATTGGAATCAATAATGTGGAATAGTAGTGATCGATGAGTCACTACAGTATGAATTGCGCACGATCTTTACCAATATTAACCATCACGCGTACTGTGAAACTGATAGAGTTTTCAACCCAGAAAAATAAAGAATCTCTTCGAACGTACTACATTAAAGTGATGCACTCCATTGTCACAGCTTATACTTTCTAATTTTTATATGCAAGTCAAAACACTACCAAAACAGATACAGTTAGCGATGGTTAATTTCAAAGATTAAAGTTCCAAAAACATTATCAACAATTAGTTCCACTTCTTCTGATTCCAAGTCTCAATCAATGCAAAGCAGTTTTTTCCTTTCATTTCAAACTTTATACTCACTTACTCAGTTGCCACCATGACTTTAATCTAGGAATGGGGTTTTGGGGGTTTTAGTGGGAGGATTGAGATCCTCGGAAGGATTGAGATCGTGTTTCCTAAACAATGTCTCATTTCATGTCTCAATCAATGAAATTATGATATGTTAATTAAAAAAATATATGGATATGACATTTATAACCTTATAAAAATGATTTTTAATTAATATAATATAATTTGATTGATGGAACACGAAATGAGACACAAACCGAGAATCTATATCCTTCCTGCATGGTTTTGGTAGGGGGCTTATTTTCTGTGCGTGACAAAAGGGGGAGGGGTGTTGTGTCATGAAATGGGGCATGGGTCACACTAGTGAAGGGAATAACATCTTTCAGATAAAATTTTAAGATAATAGGTGTATCAAACTTTTCACTTATTTCATGTCTCATGAAAAGTTGAAAACAGAGATGGGGGTATCATAATCATTTCTTGTTATATTTATGTTACTAGTTTGTTATTGGTTCTGCTAGTAGTTACAGTTTTAGTTAGTTGGTTAGAACCATAGTTAAAATAGTTTAACTATAGTTAGTGAGTTGGTTAATTCTTACAATAGGTTATAAATACATTGTAATCTCTTTTCTTGATGTAACGAATTCACAATGTAGTTTTACATTTCCAATAGGGGGTTCGTTTAGAGGGATTTGCTAGAGGATGGTTTTATTATTGTTTTTGTATAGTAAAATGTAATTAAGAAAATTAAAAATAAAATAAACATTTTAATTTGTTTTTTTATAAGCCAACAAACTTGAACTAATGAAAGTTAAAAACAAAAAAAAATGAGTACAAGAAGTACCCAAAATCCAGTTTACTACAATCCAACCCAACAAACCATATTCAAAATACAGCACATCATTAAGTTGCAAGAACAAAATTGGCAGCACCAAAAAAAAGTTGCAAGAATAATGCAGTTGAACCAGAGTCTTCTCCACCTCTAGAAAAAGTAATGGCCTGATCAATCTATTCTTGTAGCAGCAGAAAAATACACTAAGCTTTTGTCACAGCATTGTCATTACTATGAAGCTTTAATTCAGTGCCTGAGTAGATCCTTTCATTTTTATCCCCTCCAGCAAGGATCAGTATATTGGCTCAAAGAAACTATTAAGAATCACATCATTAAGATTCAGGGATACACAATCAGAACTGAACACCATGACTACCTCCAACAACCATTGCTGGTATTAATTAACATGTCTATTTTCTTGAGCAGAATACAGAATCATATAGTATTTGCAAGAACAGAAGACCTCCTACACATCTTTTTGACACAATACCACTTCCTTTTCCCACTCACAATAAGTAAAATTGAACTCCTTCACATTTACTCTAAGATATAACAAGGATCTTAGTTTAATCATGTCCAACACAGACACAACATTTACTTCTTCATTTTTGAATATTTTTAGTTCCTGTGCAACCAAATAATAAATAAAAAAACAGTGCAAATTACATTTCAATGGTTGTTTTGAATTTTTCCTTCCCCCAAATTGTTAATAACATTATAATTTGTTAATCAGTTTACTTTCACAATTATAGAATAGTATTCACTTATAATTTATCGTTGTATTTGATTTTATAGGATATATTACATTCTATTTTCATTAAATTAAAATTTATAGAATTACTAATGGCACAAGTTGGTCAATTTTCGCACTATCTAATTTTTCTGGTTCTGTCCTTGTTTGCCACATGTAAAGTAAAAAAAAAACACACACACACAATGCTGAAAGAATTGGTATTCAAACTCATTAACAAGTGAAGAAAACACAGATTTTTGTAATTGGAAACTACAAAGTATTTTCTATAGCTATTGTCGGTGATTGAACGTAAAACTCAAAAAGTGAAGAAAGAGAATTCTAAATATAGGTTTTGTAACAGAAAAATAATTGAAAATAATAACAGACCTCCTAAACTTCAGCCACTAACATAAACAGCTAATAAATAATCATAGTTGAAAAACAATCACTCTTAAAAACTTGGTCAAACAACTAAGAGCAAAATATCTGATTCAAGTGCTGATACACGTTCAACACTCCTCCTTGTATCAACGATTGACAACTCCAAGCTTCTCTCTTAGCAACTCAAACCTGCCTCTTGGAAGAGCTTTGGTGAAGGTATCTGACAACTGGTCTTCAGTCTTACAGTACTTCAAGCAAACTGCACCATCTCATTGCACATCTCTGAGAAAAAATAATTTAATGCTAAAGTGCTTTGTCTTTCCATGAAAGACTGGATTTTTAGAGATGCCAATAGCTATCTGATTGTCCACCATTACTTCTGTAGTTGTCTTTTGCTCCAAATGCAAATCAATTAGTATTTTTTTCCAGCCATAATGCTTGATTAATAGCTGTTGTGGCTGCTATAAATTCTGCTTCAGCAGTTGACTGTGCTGCAATTTCTTGTTTTTTGAAACACCAAGAGAATATCCCAGACCCAAAACTGAAACAGTAGCCTGAGGTACTTTTCATGTCATCTAAAGACCCAGCCCAATCACTATCAGAGTAACCTTGTAGCTCAAAGTTTTGTGATTGACTGAACTTAATGCCATAATTTAATGTCCCTTTAACATACCTTAGCACTCTTTTTGCTGCTTTGAAATGAGATTCTATTGCACAATTCATGAATCTTGACAGTACATTTACAGCATACAAGATATCTAGTCTTGTTGTTGTGAGATACATTAAGCAACCAATTAAACATTTGTAGAGTGTTTCATCCACTTGTTCTGTTCCATCATCCTTGGATAGCTTCTCTTTATGACACATAGGAGTATTCGTGCTTTTACAATCCTCCAAGTTGTATGTCTTCAGTATCTCCTTTGTGTACTTCCTCTAACAGATGAAGATATCACCATTTTTCTGCTCAACTTCCATACCCAGGAAATAAGACATTTCTCCCAAGTTTGTCATCTCGAATACTTGCATCATATCTTTCTTGAAATGTAAAATAAGTTCAACATTACTGCCAGTGACCAGGAGATCATCAACATACAAAGAGATCACAATAAAGTTAGCTTGATCACCTTTGGTATACAAAGTGGATTCACTAAGACTTTTAACAAAGCCTAATTTCAGTAAGTATTCATCAATCCTGCTATACCAAGCTCTTGGGGCTTGTTTCAAACCGTACAAAGCCTTCTTTAATAGATAGACTTTGTCCTCATGTCCTTTCACAACAAAGCCTTCAGGTTGCTCAACGTAGATTTCTTCCTCTAGGAATCCATTTAGGAATGCTGACTTGACATCAAGTCGGAAGATTTTCCATCCATTATGGGCTGCAACTGCTAGCAGCATCCTAATGGTATCCTGCCTTGCAACTGGAGAAAACGTATCAAAGAAATCTACACCAAAAATTTGAGCATACCCCTTTACTACTAACCTAGCTTCATGCTTGTTGATTGAACCATTAGCGAATAGCTTTGTCCTAAACACCCACTTCAAACCAATGACTTTTCTATGTTCAGGCTTTTCAACAAGTTCCCAAGTCTGATTTTTTTCAATCATGGCCAGCTCCTCTTGCATTGCAGCCGTCCATTTGGGATCTTCTTTTGCATCCCAGTACCCTGCAGGTTCAAGGACAGCAACATTGCATCTTTGGTAAATATCAAAGACCAATCTAGTGCCTCTTACAGGAACATGATCAACTAACTCATCTTGATTTTGCAAAGGGTCAGCTGCTGGAATTTTTTCTACATTATTCCAGCTCCATTTCTCATTCTCCATGAAGTGCACATCTCTACTTATCAGAATTTTCTTTGTGTGAGGTTGGAAAACTCTATAAGCTTTAGAAACTGAACTGTATCCCACAAATATACCGAGTTCAGCTTTCTTGTCAAGCTTGTCTCTCTTAATCTGTGGCACATGAGTAAAACACAAGCATCCAAATTCTTTAAAAAAATTCAAAAAGGGTTTATAGCCATACCAAACCTCAAAAGGAGTCTTCCCATCTACGGCTTTGGTGGGCAGTCTATTTAGAAAGAATACTGCAGTGTTTGCAGCCTCCGCCCAATATTCCTTAGGTAACCCTTTCCCATGAAGCATACATCTGACCATCTCCATTATCGTCTGATTCTTTCTTTCACTAACCCAATTTCGCTGAGGGGTGTAAGGACTTGTTAATTGATGCTCAATGCTCACTTCCTCAGAATACAAGTTGAATTGTTCTGAAGTGTACTCCTTGCCATTATCAGACCTCAGAGTTTGAATCATGCAATCACTTTGCTTTTCAATCCACAGCTTAAATCTCCAAAAGACACCTACAACTTCTGACTTAGACTTGAGAAAGTAAATCCAACACATTCTGGAAAAATCATCTATGAAGATGATGTAATATTTACTCTCTTTGAGTGAAGCAGTCCTTTGAGGTCCAGCCAAATCAGTGTGAATTAATTGCAGCCTCTCTGTTGCTCTCCAATTTGCTTGTTTGAAGGGTAACCTTGTTTGCTTGCCATATTGACATGCTTCACAACTTGGTAATTCAGAATCTAAGAGATGTAAGCCACGAACCAACTCCTTTCATTGCATATACAGCACAGCTGCATGATGAAAATGGCCCAACCTTTTGTGCAAAACCTCTGTACTGTTTTCAGAGGCTGGATATGATGCTTGCTCCTCCTCCATTGGATCAAGTGTGAAACTTCTACCTCTCATTTTGATGCTGAAAATGTCCTTGCCACTGACATCTTTAATAAAATAGTGCTTATTTTCAAAGTTGAGTTTAAATCCCTTCTCAAGTAATTGTCCCACACTTAGCAAGTTTTGATCAATCTCAGGCACATACAAAACATCAGAAATTAATTTTATACCTTTGCAACGTTCAATGGCTATAGTTCCCTTTCCTTCAGCAGTAATGAAAACACCATTATCAATTCTGACTTTTGATACCTTTGATCTATCCAACTCTCTGAAAAGCTCTTGATCGTGGGTCATGTGATTGGTAAAACCACTGTCTACTAACCAACATTCAGTTGAGCTACTGCTTGTAAAACATGTTGCTACAAACAATTGCTCTTCCTCCTGCTAGCCAGCAAATTGAGCCACATTCTTCTGTTGAAAATTGCTTTTGCAGATTCTTACATGATGTCCTAGCTTGTTGCACTTTTCACACTTGACTTCGGGTCTTCTCCAACATTTGAAAGGAGGATGGCCCATTTTGCCACAATGCTTGCAAGGAGGAAACTCTTTGTTCCTTTTTTCGTTACTTTTGCTGGTGTTGGCGGCTGCTTCTTGAATGTTGAAGTTCTTCTTGTAATTCTTCCTTTTATTCTTTTCTGCTTGGTTGATTTGCAATTTAGCTTGCAATGCTCCTTCCACATAAACTTCATCCCTCATTTTTCTCCTTTGCTCTTGGGTCTGCATAGCACTTACAAGTTCTGCCAAGGTGATCTTTCAGAGATCCTTAGTATTTTCCAATGAAGTAATTGACGCCTCAAATTTTTCAGGGACTGTCACCAGTATTTTCTGAACTATTCTTGAATCAAAAAATTCAGTACCTAGCTATCTCACCTTGTTTGCAATGCCAAGAAGTTTGTTAGCATACTCCTTGATTGTTTCAGACTCCTTCATTTTTTGCATCTCAAATTCTCTAACCAGATTCAGTGCTTGCATTCCCTTGATCCTTTCATCTCCTTCATATTCATCCTTGAGGGAATTCCAGATTGACATGATTCTGATGAAAATATCTTGTGAGACAGCAGCAAACAAAGTAGCTCTTGCCTTTTACTTTCTTGCTTTCCTCTCCTTGTGATTTTTAATCTGAGCCATAGATGGATTGGTTGGTAAAGGAAGAACTTCGTAGTCCTCCTCAACAGCTTCCCAAAGATCACTTGTCTCTAGGTGTGCCTCCATTCTTGTTACCCAGATGTGATAATTATCACCATCAAACACAGGTGGTGCTAGAGCTGTGTAGGGAGTTTCAGATCCATCTATTTTATGAACTGAAGCAAGGTGTCCAAGCTTTTATGGTGGGGTTTTCTCGATTCACTCACACGGGTCCCTCTAAGAAGAAGGCTCTGATACCAATTTGTTGGTGATAGAACGTAAAACACAAAAACTGAAGGAAGAGAATTCTAAATTTTATTGAATCATAATCTACCTTTTAAATACAGATTCTGTAACAGAAAAACAATTGAAAACAATAACAGACTTCATAAACTCCAGCCACTAGCATAAACAGCTAATAAATAACCATAATTAAAAAAAAATCACTCCTGAAAACTTGGTCAAACAACTAACAACAAAATATCTGATTCTAAGTGCTGATACACGTTCAACAGCTATTTTCCCTTGCTCTTATCGGGTTATCAGCATAGATCAGAACACTTCATAAACATTGAAAAGTTGTACTTGATTTAGATATCTCAACTCTTCCATGGTTCAACTAGGTTCCCAAATGTCAATTATTTTCTCACATTAAACACCATATAGATTCCACTAAACACACAATTCAACTAATAGATTATCTAAGTATAAAAAGGGCATGCAGCAATTATGAGAGAGAAGGCAAAAGGGAGGAGGGGGCGAGAATTCAGAGATCCAAAGCTTTACACATACACTCAGACAAGAAAGTTGACAATAACATAATTTTATTTCAATAGCATCTCAATTTAGTTAGCAAACAGAAGCTATCTAAAGTAACATTAACATGGATGCAGAAGGCCTAAAGACTCGAAACTTACCAAGTACCCATCTGTTGAAGTATACAGTTACAGTTCAAAATTGCCATACAGTTTTTGTACTTGTTAATTATAAGATTTTGGTAGACATGTAAAAATGACTGGAATCATCGTCAAACTACCAATAGTCCCCACACGAACAAGTGCCTTCATTAAAATGGTGAAAGCGATTTGCGTCACGAACAATTATGGACCTTCTCATAATTGCTGAAACCATTTTACTAAATGTGTGACAATCACCACAGACCCTCAGATTTTTGGATATCCTTATGGGATCACCCTCGGGGATGACCATTAAGCCAAATGCAATAGCCAACTTTTCACTATGTGTGTACAACATTTCTTGCTTAACTTCCTCCTCAACATCATGCAACACAAAATCAGTATCTGGTACATAACCAGCCACCTCCAACTTCTTGATTAGACTCATCAGCATTTCATAGATCTCCTTCGATCGAGGATGAGATCTGTCTCCAACGCTAAACTGATACGTTTCGTTATCCACTTCTATCCATGTCCATCCAGGAACTTTCTTCAGTTTCCTTTGGGTCATCATATCCCTAAATTTTGCCACTTTTTCCCACTTGCCAGCTTTTGCATAAATATTAGATAGTAACACATAGTGCCCTGGATTCTGTGGCTGCAGTTCAAGTAGAGAATTAGCAGCCTCTTCTGCTAACTCCATGTTCCCGTGAATTCTACATGCCCCAATCAAAGCACTCCACAGCCTCTCATCTTTCTCAACGGCCATGGCCTCGATCAATTTTACAGCCTCATCTAACCTCCCAGCGCGGCCCAGTAGATCAACCATACAGGTATAATGTTTGACATCAGGTCTAACAGCATGTTCTTCCCACATCAAATTGAAGAAGCGAAGACCCTCTTCAATCAGTCCTGAATGACTACAAGCATATAAGAGGGAGACAAAGGTAATCCTGTTCGGTAATATTGAAGAGCTCAACATCATGTGAAATAAATCAATGGCTTCCTTCCCCTTCCCATGATATCCATATGCAGCAATCATCGCACTCCAAGAAATGACATTTTTTTCTTTCATCCTATCGAAAACCTCTCTAGCACACTCAACACTCCCACACTTGGCATACATGTCAATCATCGCGGTCCCCAAGATCACATCCAGAGAGAAACTATTTCTAACAATATATTCATTAACAGACCTTGCTCTGTGCATAGCCCCCAACTTGGCACAGGCATTGACAACGGTCACCATAGCAACCTTGTCAGGAACAAAACCTTCTTCCCTCATCCGATCGAACAAGACCAACGACTCATAGGCATTGCAATCAGCATAAGCGCCAATCATCACCGTCCAAGTCACAAGGTCCTTACTGGGCATTCCATCAAACAGCCGTTGAGCATCCTCAATCACCGTGCACTTGGCATACATGTCAACGAGGGAGGCAGAAACAAAATGATCCATTTGCAACCCAAATTTCAAGACCGCGTCATGGATCACTTTTCCCATTCGAAGGTCCTTTCTGTCCCTGCAAGTTCTTATCACGAAAGGCAAAGTGTAGTTATCAGGTGAGGCACCACATCTCAGAACCTCCCTGAAGGTTGCATAGCAATTTAGATGGTCACCAACCTTGGAAAACCCACCAACCATGAGACTCCAAGTAGTGGGGTCTCTCATTGTCATTCCATCAAATAGATGATAAGCATCATACATGGCCTTGTGTTGGACATAGGTGTAAAGGAGCTTGTTTGCAAAAAAGAGATCTTGGAACTTTCCATTGGCTATCATGTGGGCATGAACTTGTCTGATATGAACAACGTTTCTGCACCTATGTAGTAGATCAGTACAAGACTCGGCTACCACTGAGTACATACTTGTTTTATAGTTGAGGAAGTGACAGGGTAAAACGAACTTTCTAGTTTGTATCTGGTGATCAAATGTTCAAACAAATATAACTTGAGGATTATCAGCGCCATGCATGGTTTCTTTCACGGGTCTCACCCTCATGACTGATCCTTGTAGCTGAACATGAAATTTCAAACGACTGTTTCTTATAGAAGGGTCCTTGTAAAATTTATTTAAATTATCACTTTCCGCTTCGAATTTAACTCCACTAAATCAAGTGCTTGATACTACATTTTACGATATGAGAACACTCGGTATCTAAAAGCACATTACTTTGACACTCACTTTGATTTGCTATAAGGACCCAGAATCTAGAATAATGAATGCAATTTGTAAAAAAAATTATTAATAACACTTTGACACTCTCTATTGAATACTTTTTTTATCGGTTAAAAATATACGTTCTCCGTTCCTTATTAATTGCCCAATTAGAAAAGAATTTCCTATATATTTATTCATTTAGAATTTCAAAAAAGCATTTGATGTTTTTCCAAGGAATATCCTTGTGATAACAATAAATGGAGACATGAAATACATTTTAAATGGTAAAATAGGAATATTAATTACGTTTCTTAATTAACATGTATTTCTTCTATTTCCGAACCGTTAATTAAAAACTAAGTTCCCCCACCCCAAAATTATGTCTCAATTGGGTGTCACGCGCTGGTATATGTATCTAGCGAGCGGGACCAAATAAGACTTGTCTGCACATTTTGCTGTCACTTAAATCAATAAGCATTTGAGGAATGTGTATCCATTTATTGGTTATATTTTAATAAATAAATAAATAATTCACCGTGTAAAATACTCAGGTGTACATCTAGTTTGTTTGTTAACCAAGACTGTGCCATGTCAAGTACACTTTTTCGCCTGCATATTGAAAAATAAGATTTTGTGTACAAAAGTCCCAATTGTTGTATGTTATGCCTCAATGGCATGTTCAATCCAAGCGTATTGCGAAATTTCAACTCCAGTTTTTATTGTCAGAATTTTTTAGAGCTACCAACAGGGTAAAAGAAGAGTATGTAAAGACAAACAATCATTTTTTTCCTGAAACCCTCATTCTCATAGATCACCAAAGCATTATCAACAATCACAGAAGTCGAAATTACTGTTTAGATCATAATTATAATAGGCGTAAGAGCTTTATCAGAGCATCATGAACATATCTAACCTAGTTCTATTTTAGACATTATTCCGAAAGATGATCTCCTTTACTAGATAAGCAAGAAGTACTTGCCAAATGAGGGGCAAGGTACACGCCGTTGTTGCCAAGATATACAAATTATTACCAATATTACCATAAATCCCACGATGGGATTGCAGCATGTTACATAAATTTGCATTAAATCATACCACTCGATGATACGTGATTGGTGCTAACAATGACAGGTATAATTGTTACAATAACAATGTTACAGATACAAACTTTGAGATGATGACAAGGAACAAAACACCGAGACAAACTTCGATACCGTAGAGGACTGGTGAGCAAGCAAGTCACCATCGCCACCCTTAATTTACTTGGCTGAGGGGAGAACGAGGTATTAGTGATGGTTTCAACTCCTTTACCTCAAAAGATTCGTAAGAATTGTTTTCCCTGAATTCCTCAAGAAGGGTTTCCATTGGCAATGTTCGAAGAGACTCTATTGTTCCCTTACTTGGAACATCTGGTTCGCTTCTTATCGGTGTAGTCCCACTTGGCTCATAGTCCTGCAAAACACACATGTAATGAACATGGCCTATTTAATGATATGCAAAAAAACACAACAGAATATTGGCTCAACATACCCTATACTGCTGCTGAAAAATTTCACATGCTCTTCCTTCAATGGAAGCAGCTTGGCCAGAGTGATCCTCTCTGAAGGTCTTAATTGTATCCGCGTGAGTTTTGACAACACTCAACATACCAGATATGGACTCCCGCTCCTGTGCAGACATGTCTGCAGAAGATAGCACAAGAAAAGGACCACATAAATGCATGCAACAAATAAAAGAGCGAAGAAGTTCAAAAAAATTGGTGTCAGTGTCACTGTCACAGCAATATTATTAAACCAAAGGACAAATATCTTCAACACAACACTCACCATCAAAGCACTGAAGGACACTCTCACTGTTCTTTGCCACATCTTCCTCTACTGCGACCCTTGCAGACCTGATCTCAATGTCATGTTGAGCATTGCTATCAGTAGCACTCCTGTACCAAAGTAAAAAATATCAAACAAAACCTATCAATGAGAACATTAATGGTTACGAAAACAGAAAACTGATGTGAACAAGACATGTCCAGCAGGGATAGTTTATTTCAATCGACCACAAACCTGACAAGTGACACTGATGCAGAAATATGTTTGGTCCCCATCTCATTTACAACCTCATGTGTCCTCTTTGTATGTTTGAATGCTGATTCAGCGGTATTCATACTAAACAGAAGGATTTAGAAGATACTGTTAGAGTGTAAAGAAACAGAACAGGCAGGATATGGATCAACAAATCTAAAAGAACCAATGCTCACCTTTGATGCATGAGCATCTCCATACGACAATGTTTTGCCGCAGAAAAATCAGCAGTATCTCTAGTATCTTTTTCTGCTTGCGTGCAAAAGCCCTGCCATTTTCTCTTTGCACGAGATAGAACATCTCCAACTGATGATACATGTCCATCCAAGAACGATTTGCTAGCAATGCCATTTTCCCTAAGATCAACAAGCTTTGTGTCTACCTGCAAGTTCAACCACCATTCCCTTTTTAGTATGTTACACTCAAAACATGTGATTTGTTATTAGACTAGTAAAACTATCAAAACGCAAAAGAAACACTCAAAACAGACCAGGTCCATTTGACGACGAATGTGATTTGTTACTAGACTAGTCATGTCAGCAATAAGTTTCTCTGCCTCAGATCTTGACAGCTCCTGCAGAAAATAAGCATTACAAATCAGTATCAACAACAATAAACAATATTTTAAGAATAAAAAGCAATACTCTATTATCACCTCATAATCTTTTTTAAACTCGGTGATGCTCTTCATTTGCATTTCATCAGCCTCTGATGCAAAGTTTTCAAGCCTTTTTGCTTCTTCCAAAAGGTTATCCACGAATTCATGAGTGCAGTCAGATATATCCTTTATTTGCTCAGCACTGACATTGAATTTCTTTTTACAAGACACAGTCCAAAACAACAAACAAAAATTAAATTAATCATGCAGTCAAAACAATAAATGATAATATTCAGAGTAAAAACGAGTAGGGAACAAACAGTGAAAGAACAACCACAGATAACTCATGGTGAAAATTATATAGATAAACAGAACAAAAACAGGAAGCACATACATTGCGGAGTTCCCGTGCAAATTGTGCCAATTCACCCTGCTGAGTTGAAAGAGAACTCTGCAGATCATTAAATATTGTACCTGCTTCGGTAGCCTCGGATGCAAGAAACTAATTCACCAGGAAAAAGCAATTTCACAATTATTGTTGAACAAGAAATAAAAATACGTTAACAGACATCACAGTCAAATAAACAATAGTAATTTTAAGTTTTGAACAGCAGAAGCATACTTCTTCAATAGAGTGACCATTGGATGATATAAGAGATGATATTTCCTCAAAGTTGGCATCAGAGTGCGACTTATGCAAACGCACAACATTGTGCACCGCCTCAAGATGAGATATATACAAAGCCTTCAGAGCTGTAACTTTCTCTTTCACATCAACAACTGCCTACAAGCAACCAAACAACAAATAAATGAGCAAAAGAACGAAAAAATTATTTAAATGAGACACAGATAAATGGGAAAAGGAATTACAAATTCAGTGAAAACATGAAAGTGTGTCACAAACAAGAAGAAAGCTGACAACAGAGAATTATTTTACACACCTCATCATGAATGCCCAAAAATGAATGGCAGAGATCCTCCACACATTGTAGGTGTTCACTCTGTCGAGACAATGATGTTGATACAGTATTACAAAGAGAACCAACTTGCTGGGTGAGCTCCACTTGAAACTTACTAACCACAGCCCTGTTATCTGAGTTCAATTTATCTTCTCTGCCTATAGAAAAATATAATAAGAGTGACATTAATAAGTTAATATATAGATCTCCATCAATCCAAGCAGTGGAAAGAGTGAGATCCCTTACCAATTTTTGAAAACAATGAGGCATTGTCCTGAAGAGCTTTCTCCAAATCAGCTCGTAAAATGCATGCTTGATGCGTCAGAGCATTTTCTATTTGCACAATTAATATCAGCACACAAAGCAATAAAAGAAATAAAGATAATAGCACACAATCAAGCATACCTGCTTTTCTCTGTTCAGAAATGACAAAATCCCTCTCTTTCAAGGTATACCGACATTTCTTTAACTCTTCCTCTGTGTTGGCAAGCAATATGCTTTTCTTGTTCAAGTTTTTCTGTATTGTTTTTTTGTTTTATTTAATAAGAATAAGAATGCATATAGAACTTCGTAACAAAAAGAACAAACGCTCAGATAACTCACCTCAGTGGCATCAAGTTTTGTGGACAATTGTGAGCACTCTGAAACTTGGTCAACATACTTGCTTTGCAAATCCTCAAGTTGCTAGGTGAAATATACAGACAAGAAACAAGTTAAGCACAACAGGGACAAGGACTGGGTCAAGATATGTTCAAAATATTGATTTGGCTCCTCCATATTGAGTTAGTTATTTTAGAGAGTAAAGTAAGCTATAACGACTGTTGATTGAGAAATCAATTGTTCAGATGAAACGAATGAACACCATAGTTTACTGTACATGTGCAAGTATATAATCACAATCACAACCATTGACAATGGTTGTGAAGATTTACTGTGCCCTCTACAATAATTCACTCACTCTAGTGGAGCCAAATACTCAGTATAAAATCTGTAAAGAAAATAAACCTTCTGCTGATTTTCTAATGTGATGCTCATCTGCTCAATCTGATCTGCCATGGCCTAATCAGAAGAAAAGCATGCATCAAAAAAGGCTCACCATATGATTTTGTGAAACAGGACACAGAAGTCGAAATAAAATAAAAAACCAAACCATGCTAACAAGTGACCAAGAAGAAAGGAAGTAAACATCTTAGGAACTAAGAATATTCAAAATACACAAGAAAGTGTCACAACATTCTCAGTGGTTTGAAATTAGTGGGAAAAAATACTTTTCTCGATGAATATGTTGATATAATCATGTTGTAACAATAAAGGCAACAAACATTAAAGAAGATAGACAAAAACCTTCTTTTCATTCTCCTCCTGAATGTATCTCTCCTTTGGTATATAGACACCATTTTTCTCACGAGCAGCGTAAACCTCTTAATAAAATCACAAATTTAATCAACCTCAGAAACCTATGCATCTCAAAGAGTACATGAAAGTGGAATAAGTTTGTCAACATAAATGACATAACTAACCTGCCTTAAGGCGTTCAATTTCACCATAAAGATCCTTGATAAGAGTTGTTTTCATCATTTTTTGGTTAACCTATAATAAAATCACAGACGAAAAATGAAAAAGAAATGCTTGAGGCTCAATAATGAATCATACCAAAGCAAAATGGCACATGTCCTATAGTTAATAAAAAATAAAATGCCACATATCTAGCACACCTTATCAAAACTTGTGAGTTTAGGTACGTTGGGAATACATGAATACGTAGTGAGTATATTGCCCTTTTTCTTTTCAAAACTTTCTCATGTTTGCATTTAACTACATCTATCATAAGCATCAAAATGAGCCAGTAATCTCTTGTACGCAAAAACTTGAGTTTCACTACTAATTTTTAGGCTTGCTACCACGTCATTGATCCAAATAATGTGTCTAGTTCATACATTTGTTTTTACCTGTTTGATGTATTTTATGGAGCTTTGTTGAATAATTAGAGTTTGAAAATTATGGAAATTGCATTTATCTTCTTAATTATTTGCTTTATTTTATCTTTAATTTTTGTATGGTATATACCCACATGTACTCAGCATCTGAAATTTGGAATTCTTATCACCTTCATACCTTCGCCTTAATCGAAGATACGTATCCATATTCCATGCAACACACCTTACCTTGTGAGGAAATCTCACTTGTAGAAATAAAATTAGCCCTAAATCAGTAAATTGACAATAAACTTGAAACCTCAACGGATCACCCGAAGGCAAGGTCTCTCAACAAATGGAATAAGAGAATGATACAGCTTCCATTAAATACTTACAAGCTGAGTAAAAACACTCAAATATTTCATAGTTTACTTATATAATATACTTGAAATCGTCAGTATTCTTTAGACTGTTACAGCATAAATAAATATTCCATCTGAGTTGTGGATCAAAGAGAGTAATCAAATGATTGAAATCAGTATCATTTTCAAGAGATTTATAAAGGATGTTCTGCACATATTATGTGTGCATATGTAAGACAAATGTTCCAAACAAATGCCAAAAAAACACAATGATTTTTCTTGCAAAACTTTTACTCTTATATTATAATAGACTAAATAATATAAAGACATAACCACAGATGCACAGTTTAATAAACCTCTCAAGAACAGTCACAGACCTCTGGCTTATTTCGTATGTTCTTCGCCCTGTGTGCATAATCCAATGTGCTCAAGGTCTCCTCTAAGCAATGAACTGCAGGAGAAACGGTTGCTATGATGCATGTTTTTGTTCTTCCGCCAAGCGAATCACGCAGTAAACGTGTCAACTTGCTATCCCTAGATTCAAATTTCTTTTATGTAAGCAAGCAAGAATAAATACATGAAAATATGTAGCTATGTACAGACACATGCCCCCTAAACAAAGAAAGAATGAAGCATAATTTAGCCATCCAATAGGGGTAAAAGAAACCTGTAAGGGACGTGGCCAAGGTGTTCCACAAGTGCACAAATCACCCGCCCTAAAGTAAGCAAGCTTTTATTAATTTCTCCAGCTTCTCTTGCACGACCCTTAAAAATATCACAAAAATGTGAGTTGGCAAGCTTACATTTTTATTCATAGGGCAATTCCAACAGTCAACAGTGTACTGTATACCAAAAAAAAAATTGTATTCATGTAGTGGAATACCTCTCTAGCACCAGAACGCGAAATGTTTTCTGAACCTGCTAGATCCACTAAATTCAGTTTGCCACATTTTATAAGCTCTTCACCTTCTGGGGTTGATTCCTTGATGTGGATTGTAATAGAAAACAAAGAATGTGACCGACTAAAAGGGGAAACAATATGTTAATAAAAGATCAAAAATCGATAATTTTTCCAAAACATGGGGGTTAAAAGAAGACAAAGACAAACAGAAAGCAACAATTACCTTGATTGCTTGTTCAATAAAGTTTCTGCAGTACGCCGTTTAGCAGACCCTCTCTCTAGAAGAGTAAAAATTTCATTTGCACTTGTCACAATTTCTTCCTCCAAACCTCTTACAAGAACACCACCTTTACCATCCTCCATAAGAGGAAGCTGCTTTTTTTGCTTCTCCTCTAGAGTAACTTTTGAAATTTCTTCTGGGGCAAGCAGATCAGTAATCTCCTCATTGTACAATTCTAAAAAAGTGACTTTCACACTATATTCGGCATTCTGGCTCTCAAGAGTATCAAAAATCTGCTTAACAGCTCTAGGTATCACTCCTGCTTCTCCAGGCAAGTCTCCATTGGGCCCACTCTGTAGAATAGTCAAATAACCTTATCAAGCATGATCAATGACTAAATATGTGACGCGTTCATTTCATTAATGACTAAGCATTAGATAAAAACAACATATTACCTTTGCTCTTTTGCATTCACCTTCCATTGTATATGTTTTCCCTGTACCAGTTTGACCATAGGCAAATATAGTACAATTAAAGCCCTCCAGAACTTCATTTACTATTGGAACGATCGCTTGGTCGTATAGATCCCTTTGTCGTGCAGAAGGACCAAAAACCTGCAAGATGACACCATGAATAAATCTCAATTTCTAAAATAAAAAACACTCATTCAGCTAGCCTTCACAACACTTCACCTATTCTATTGGTTAGGCATACAAGGTGAACCATTTAGTGTCGCTGTTCATTATAGAATACAACAAAGAATAAACAAGCGTGTTCAATAACTATTGTAAAAAGGCACTATTTTATTTTCAGTAGCTTCTCCCAGAGTAACTTTTCCCCTAATGTGAAAACCTAGCAGATACCAAACACACTCTTAGTCAGAAGCAATTGAGAGAATCCCATGGTACCGCTGAAGATCTCTAGTTTTGTATCACACTGATACTAATCAAAGTGGTTTTTCTGCACTAAGATTCGTTTATTCTACTTACTTTATGGTTCTTCGGGTCAGGATTTAATTTCTAACCACATTGAGAGAGTAAAAAATGAAGACCTAGAGAACCTAGAACGAAAATTTCACAGAAATTAAGGAAGCAGTGTGAAAGGGGAAATAAGGACCTTATCGAAAGTGAAAACCCTATCAATGTGCTTGCCGGCGATGTTCTGAGACACGTTTACCTCTCTGGTGTAGTCGTTGCAGGTCACAACCTGCGGCGCGTTGCTCCGCAACTCATCTTCACTGAAGGGTCTGCAAAAAGGGCAAAAAAAATTGGGAAAAATAAATAAATACAAAATGAACAAATCGGAAGTTGTGGTTGTGAGGAAGGAATGGAAATGGTGATGATACCTGCAACGAAGAAGAACTTGAACGTTGACGCCTTTCTCCTTGTCGTGGCGGCTAGACATTTTTCCGATCGAGAAGAGAGGAGAAGAGATGAGATAGATCCGTTTGTGGAAATGAAAACGTGCTTTTGCTCTGTTTTTTTTTTTATTTTTTGGTTCTTCTCGCGGGAGGGTTTGAGATTTGAAATTTCAGAGACACGCTCTCGCTGTGTGTGTTAAAATTTGTCTTGGTGGCGTTTCATCGTCTGTATATGTAATGTGTAATCTACGGCTCTTGGGGATTTGGAATCGGGATCTGACGGTGTTGAGTGAGGACGGTCTCTTCGGGTTTGTTTATGTTCTTTTTTTTTTTTGTTGGTATGTTCAATCCGCAAGTGGTTGGTTTCATAGTTGGGCAGTATAATAGACACTTGGGCTAGATATACACCCCCCTTTCCCCTTGTAGCCCATAAACCAAAACAAGAGTTTATGTCTAAACTGGTGATATGCACTGCTTGAAAAGTGTTCCACGGTATACTAGGGAGGGTGTTAAATAAGAATTGAGTTAAGTCATAAAATAAGAACAGACACAAGAAGGGGTGAATTGTGTTCGTATAAATTCTTGCTTCTCTAAAAATAAATATATATTTTTAAAACTGTTTCTTAAATGATAGGTTGTTTTTGGCAAATAATAGGATAAACAGTTTTGATGCAACGGAAATAGAACGTGTTTGCTATTAAACGATAAAACAATAAAATAATAAAGCAGTAAACAGCACACACAGATTTATCCTGATTCACCCCCTTAACGATGGGACTACGCTTAGTCCTTGGTTTCACCAAGATTTTCACTATTCACCTGAATAGTACAAGTATTATCCATAACTTCCCCTATCAACAAGTATTCTCAGGGACTTCTCCTAACAAGCATTCTCACGGACTTCTCTCAACAAGTATTATACATGACTTCACATTTTCACAATAGATCCTTCTACAGAAGTTCTCTTCTCACAAGAGTAATGGTGAAAGCAAACTTAGGCTCAGCAAACTCTCAGTATGTGTATATGGGTTGACTCTAATCAGTATCCTTGAGGTTTGGCTTAAACAGAGATGAATAAACAATGGTCCTCTGTTTCACGAAAGCTGGATAGATTTTACTCTGTTTTTCGCTCAGTTTCTGTGCTCTGTTTTTCTCTTGATTTTTCTCAAATGTTTTGCACTGTTCTCTGTGCTCTTCTTTTTCTTCGAATCTTCAAATGATCCTTTATACCTTCGGTTTAATTCTGATTTCTTGAAGGTGTGTTGTCGTTGAATTGATATGATTATTGAATTCATGACCGTTTAACAACGGCTATAAGCATTGAATAGATTTGACTTTGTTGATTCTACAGAGCCGATTGTTGAGAGTTTGTGCCGTGATTTTCTCCTTTGCTTTGATTGCAATTTCATTATTGTTTGAGCAGAGTTGACCCACGAGTGATGTGCTCCTTGATTCACTCCTTTGTAATAAATTCGTTCATCAATAAATTCTTTTCCTTTTCGAGAAATGATTTGTTCTATTGATAGCGTTGTGCTTCAATCGTTTATACTCTGACGTGTCTCTTGCAAACAGTATATTATCTTGCTCTTCTTTGGACGGTGCTTTCCACTTTTGCATAGACAGTACGTGCAGACGGTACTTCCTTTAGCTTTGTAAACGGTTTGCATAACAGTAAATGCAAACAATACTTCCTTTAGATTGTAAACGGTGCGTCTCTTTAGCTTGTAAATGATGCGTCTCGTTAGCTTGTAAACGGTGCGTCTCTTTAGCTTGTAAACGGTATGTCTCTGAATGATAGAGATAATTCATTTTCTCTTCATTGGACGATGGAGATAATTCCTGAAAAACATAGTACATAGTTCAGTAGTAAAATTGTTATCACTCAAACTAAATGTTCTAAACTCGTTTGAACCTAACTACGTGTTACTGTGGAAAACCTTGAGGAGTGAGTATATTTTACTCTTAATAGTTTAATTAGTGGGTTTTTATGATAATAATGTTTGCAATGTTAAAATTGGCTCAATTTGTGAAGTTTTTTCTTAAGAAAATTAGAATTTGATAGTTTTTATAATAATAATAATAATAATAATAATAATAATAATAATAATAATAATAATAATGGGTCTTGATTTGCAACAATTAAAAAGTTGAATGACTACGTCGTCTCAAAAAATTATTGGTTGGATGAAATTACCTATAGTCGAAACTAGGTCAAACATACATATGTGTGTGTGATCCAAAAATGTCTCCGGAAAGCTCTGCTAGGGCACCGCCACGGCATGGTAGCAAGCTGCCGGGTTTTACAGAGAGACGATGAGTTAGACGGTAAAAGGAGAAGGATCTAGGCCAAGGTAGAACCGTGTTCATTGATGGGTTTGTGGATACAATGACATATCTGCAGTCGAGATTGGAGATGCTACAATTTGGTATGGTCCTGCAAGTTATTTTGTAGCGGAAGCGAAGGGATGGGAGATGAACTAGGTTTGGCTTCGTTAAACTTAAATACAAGAACGATTCATTTGAGGTAGTAAAATGGTTGGATGGAGAAACACTATTTGCTTTTATGTTAATTGCAAATATTGCACGTTATATGTCACACAAAGAGCTTGGCAAGCAGCGAAGACAGAAGGTGTAAGACCCATAAATAGTCTGATGGTATTTTAGTCTTTTCCAATATATTAAATATTATTAGGTAATAATGGTATTATTATTATTATTAATATTATTGGATGCTTTTATGAAATATTATTTATAATGATGGCTCTTAGTTATATAATTAAGGTGAAAGGAAAATATTTTTCCTTTTTTATTTTATGTTGTGCGATTTCTATGCTATATTTTCCTAAAGGAAATATTTCTTGTTTTATTATGTGATATTGTGTGATTATATAAGTGAAAATAATAAAATATAAGCATATATATGTTGTCGACCGCAACCTACTCATATATTTGAGCAGGTTTGGGCTATGTTGTGGTTAAGTCCATTTTATGTGGATTTTTGTCCAAATAAGAGTTTTAGTTAAATTAGAATTTAGGAAACTTCTAGAGAAGGGATATTCCTTGGCATCTAGGGTTATCAATTCATATTTTATCTTTTATTAATAGTTTTTAATTAAAGATAATACTGAGGCTATTTAATAGACAAGTAGGCCTGGCCTAGGTTTTCAGCTATAAATAGCCTGCAAATCCTCCTAGTTTCTCATTCACCTAAAAGCAGAAAATCATTCCCCTCACTCTAGAGAGAAATTCTCTCTCACGTCGAAGAGTTCTCTTTTTCGTTTTTCAGTTGTTAGAATTGCTCATATCCTTCTTTTTCTATCTTGCTCGAATTTCTTCATGTTGGAGGAGTTCTTCTTCTTTTCTTCTTGTGATCAAGGTTGGTGATTTCCTTCCTAAGATTAATTTCTAGTTTGTATGTAGTGATCATGTAAGAATCATCAAGTTCATGATGGTTTTGGGGTTTAGATCTTATTTTCATATAAACGTTGAAGTTTTGTTGTTTTCTTCATAGTTACTATTCATGAAAATTTTAAGAGGTTGGAATAAAATATGTGTTTGATCTAAAAAGTTGAAAAATCTCTCCCCCATTGTATTATTAGTGGCGGCATCATCATAGAATTTTAGGGTTTTAGTTGCTTTTTATCTTATTGGTTTTATGATAGAGATTTTGAGATTAATTGGTTATTTTATTAATTGTAGATGATTATCTTTTCAGGAAATTTGAATTTTAAATATAAAATATGAATATAATTAGTTTTTAAGATTAAAATATGATTACATTTAGTTGGATATGTTATTATTTTAGATTAGATTTGATTGTTGGAAAAAAAATTAGAATTTTTTAGATATATATATATATATATATATATATATATATATATATATATATTTAAACAAAAAGATGTATTGATATAGAATAGCAGCCAAAAAACCTACAGAAGTCATACAGAGGAAAAGCTACCCACCCACCACGAGGAGGAAAATAAAAGAAACAACCCCACCAAACCAAAAAGGGAAAATACATAGCCCCACCCTCAACAACACCAACCTATACAACACAATACAAACATCCCAAAAAGCAAAGCAAAAAAGAAGCAACCACCCCTACGAGATTCTACGCTCCATGATCTGAGCCGCTATCTGGTTCACTGCAACTTCATCGAGGAAAGAAAAGACATCACCCACATGCTTACCCACCGAAATGGCACGTCTCGCCCTCGTCAAAACCCCGGGAGGCATTAGAGACTCAACCGACAAAGGCAAAGATTGTCAACCATCGTCTCTTTCACCATCTTCCATACCCTCAGCGTGAGACTTTGAAGGGGAGGAAACAACATGAATGCTCAGAGCATGTCTCTTGGAGTCCTCCTTCCTGGGCCTTCCCCGAGCTCTCTTCTCCTCGTGCCCTGACGCCCTAACTTCAAGGCCAACTGCCATCTTTGATCTGCCTAGCCCAGCCCATTTCTTGGCTCACCCCCGTTTCCTAGGTAGCTGCAAGTCCGTCCCCTCCTTAAACCCGCTCACCTCCGCCCCAACGCTGTCGTCGCTTCCAGCATAATGAGGACAGTATAGAGGAAGGGAACCGCAGGAATTAGCCTCTGTATCACAATGATCCCTCGCCTTGAAAGAGCCAATCACCCAGGGACTAAACTCGGGAAAGAGAAATTCGTCAGGAATTCTTTCCCCGAAATAGCCACCCTTAGCAGATCCTAGAACCAAGTCCACCTCATGAGAAGCAGATACAGCGAGCTTCCCCACAAGATCCTCCTTCCACGACCGAATGCGCCACGCTCCGCCAATCTCCCCACGAAACCTGACCATGGTTGAATCACCCACCACCCCAAGGGGACCTTCACCGCGAGAAGACTGCGCGACCACGCGCTGTGGGACATCCTTGGGGAACCTTGTCGGCGCCACCGATAGAAAAGCCCCACCTACATTAAGACCATCCAGAGCATCAATTGCAGAACATGCATGCTTCTTAGAGAAGAAGCGAACAAAACCAAACTGAAATCGCCTCCCAAATTTCCGTTTCCGTTGAATGAAGACATTCAGAATCCTACCAAACAGAGAAAACAAACCTCGAATATGGTGGTAACCAATCGCCTCTTCGATGACGTCAACGAAGATGGTAGAGCAACAATGCCAAGATTTGTCACAGTTTTGGACCGCAACGGCCTCCCCTGTCTCCCTCGAACCAGAGCCGCCACAGCCGACTGGAACGGGCCGCCTGAAACATCCGTCAACTCCTCCTCTTCCGCGTTGCCACCTCGCACCGCCACGACACAGGTCTGTATCGCTTTACCCTCTTTTGTCTCCGCCGAACCAGAACCCTTCTCCTTCCTCAGAATTTGGTCGCCACAGCCATCTGCCCCGTCATCCTCATCCGCTTCGCCTCCATTGATGACCGCCCCCTGCGCATGACCGCCTCCCTCTGCCGCCGGCCCTGATTGTGAAGAGGAAACCCTAGCAGAGCAAAAGGGTTTCATAACTGTGTTGAAGAGATTATATATATCTATATATATATATATATATATATATATATATATAACTAAAAAATTTATATATGAATGAGGATAGAATTTTAATTACATATCTTAGATATTATGATGTGAGGATTTGTATTTTTGAATTATTAGATATATTGTTAAATTTACATACATCATCATACATTGTATACAAATCTTACACGTTAACTCATCAATTCTATCGTTCATTCTAATTTTTAATTCATACAAAATATTAATACACACTCATCTCATTCACATTTGGTTCCTAACATACATGGCACACATCAATCCTTGAAGAATTCTTTTACCAAGTAATACAAACTACATAATACGAGTTGTATAATCATGTATTTCGTATAAGTCACACAATTAGACTCACTAATTCTTATCAATCAATCATATCATTCATATATTCTAAAGTCGTCCAATAAGTTTATGGAACAACAAACATATTTAAGCATATAACTCAACTAATCCACAAACTCAACTCTAATGTTTAATTTACACATGGTGACTAATTGGATCATAACTTTTCCTATGGTTCTAAGTTGAAAATAAACATTATCTTATATGAAAGTAGACTCTAAGAGCTTTCTTACAAGTAGTCATAAGCTTAAAACAATTAGGGGGGGGGGGGAAGTTATGTCCTTTACAGTTAAGGGAACGAATTAGAAAATTCCTAGATTTAGTTCTCCCTTCTCTTAACTTATGGTAAGTTCCTAGAACTTTATCACTATCCTATATTTTTCTTCGTTTCATAAATTGAACTATACCAAACCAAATTTGATGATATCTATGTTTTTAGAAAGCTAAGAAACAAGTGTCATTTTTGTATTTCACTTAGAACTTATATAAAACACCTTGTGAGCGAAACTAACTTGAAATGCAAAATAGGTGTTGCTGAAGTTCATAGCCTAACCTCTACTCAGTAAATTAGTCATAAATCAAGCCACACATATGCAAAACATGAGACTAGTGCCAAAAGTTTTATAACTTCCATGGGAACATTTTATATAGAAATACATATTTCCCAATTCCAACATTTTAATGCCTAACCAAACTGATCTTTGTTCAAAAATGGAATTTATATAACAGCTTTACCTTTGCTTACAAAATTGAGAACAACTAGAGCTATACATATCCAAATGAGTTGAAACCAATGGGAAAATTTCACTAATGGAAAGACCTAAATTATTTTGATACTTTCTCATAATTCGGTCCTTAAGACACCTTGAAAAAGGGTTCAAGAGTTCATAAATTTCTATCGAGTTTTCATTTTAATAAAACCAATGCTCATGCATGCTGAAATCAAGAAATCTTACACTTGCAAGGAGATTTTGAGGGTTCTATTGTCACCATAACCCTCTTGAGAAAGAGGTTATCAAGTTCCCAAGATCTCCATGCCCTGATTCCTCCATGGAAGCTTTTTTCTTGCTCTCCTTCATCCTCTTCCTTCATCTTCTTCCAAAACAATGCTATGATGTGAGGGAAATATCTCAAGCTCCAGAATTTTTCTTAACAATCCGAACGATGAGATGAAGACCTATGTGTCCCAAAGCTTGTGTCTAAATTCGAGCACGAGACAACAGTAAACAATCCATAAATGTCGATATGCTGGGATTGTTGTGACTTTGGCCAAAAATGGCTTTTTCCTTCTCTTTTTTTCTTTTCTCTCACTTCTCACTTCTTTCTTTTCTCCTAAAATCTTATTGAGGTTGCATGCTCTCTCTTGTCTTCCTTTTATATTCTTTTTGCTTATTCTCTTCATTGCACATAAATTTTTCCTCTACATTTCCCTATATTACATATCCTTCCCAATACTTTCTAAAATTAAAACTTAACCTTATTTCTCCTAATAGATATTTATTTCTTGCATACTTCATTACTTCATAACTTCTAATGAAATATTAATTTTTTGGGAATTATATGCTAATTTTTTTTCGGAGAGAAACTAAACTCAAACAACTATACTAATATAGAGACCAAGTTTTTTTTTGAAACTTTTTTGGTTACATAAGGAAAGAAAGTTTTTTTTTTGAAACTAATATAGTTTAATGATTAACCCATATATAAATTTATAGATGAGAAAGTTAAACATAAAAATGGTATCCTTGCGTGTATGCATTATTGTATGTTGAGCATCATTAAAGTAAACCTATAAACCTTCTTCAAAAAGAAAAATCGAAATCAGAAACGTAAATACACTTTCGGTAATCGGTACTATCAAGCAGCTAGCGGATTTTCCATGTTTGTTTGTCCCTTAACGTTATAATAAACTCCCGTCCTCACTTGCTTCTCTTCAATTTCGTCACACTCTGTCCCCTCACTCTCGTTCTCATTCACCGCACACAGCCAAACATGGCCCAAGACGGCGAGAGTGAGAACCTCGACCCACCAGCAACACGCGAATCCACCGTGACCCGACCCGTTGGCGGCACTGAGTTCAGCTGGTGCAAGGCCGTTCCCGGCGGCACCGGCGTAACCGTCCTGAGCCTCCTCCTCTCTAAACCCCCACAAGTCCCTCTTCTCCAAAATGCCCTCCACAAACTCCAAAATTCCCATCCGATCCTCCGCTCGAAGATCCATCTCGACCCCTCCACCAACACCTTCCACTTCCTAACCCCCTCGACCCCCCGCGTCCAAATCCAAACCTACGATCCCCAATCAACGGCCGAGATCATCGGGTGCGAATCCGACGCTCACGATGGCGCCACCGACCCCTTCCACGCCCTCCTCGAGCACGAGATGAACAAAGACACGTGGCGCGATCCCAGCGCCGGCGACACCGACGTCATGTACGCCACCTCGTACGCGATTAGCGACGACCGGTTCGCGATGTTCCTCCGCCTGCACACGTCAGCGTGCGATCGCGCGGCGGCGGTGGCGGTGCTGAAGGAGCTTCTCCGGCTGGTGGCTGGCGGCGGCGGCGGCGTAGAAGTGAGGGAAGAAAAGGAGGTGAACTTGGCGATTGAGGATCTGATTCCCGAGGGGAAGACGAACAAGCCGTTCTGGGCGCGTGGGATAGACATGCTTGGGTACTCGCTGAATGCGCTGAGGTTCGCGAATTTGAGTTTCGTAAATGCTGATTCGCCTCGATGTTCTAGGATGGTGAGGATGCAACTCAATGCGGATGAAACTCAGAGCATACTATCTGTGAGTCACCGCATAACACAATTTTTTTTTTTTTATAATTATTGGATAATATTTTATGGCGATTTAAATGGAGGAACTAAAACTAATTTACCCTTATTAGTTATTATTTTTATTATTCTAAGGGACTAAAAATATATTTAGTAACCTTACCTTATTTAAATAATTTTTAAATTATTGATCAGTGTATGTTGGTGTTATCTTTACGTGCTTCCTACTTATAGACTATGGCCCTCTACCATATTAATTTTACACGTACATTTTTGGATAGTGTATTGACCTGTCGCTATTTTTAATCCATATATACGAATAACAATTAAAAATTGTTTCCACAACTTCGCTTGGTAGGTCTGCCATTTAATTATTATTATCATATTATATTTAATAGAACTGAGACGATTGGAGGGACGGATGATGATGATGTTATGTATGGGTAACTTTTGTTTCGACTCTGGGAGTCATTGTCCGGAGAATGATCCGTGATGGGGACACACAAGGGTGCCAAATTATTACGCTTCTTCCTTTTCCTAAACGGAGTATATACGTATCGTTAAACTTAGATTCTTCTGCTCGGTTAAATTAGGGAGAGCTTTACCGGTTTATTTCAACATAAATAAACTTCTTGTTAAAAAAACTTAGATTCTTCAGGGAATTGAATCAATCAATTGGTAGGTATAATGAACTTGAAAATTCCGTTATTTATTAGTTTTTAAATTATTATTATTATTTAACCAAACATTTCTTTCGTTTAAATATTAATATTTCGTTATTCGTCTTAACGGGGTTGGCTAAATGACCCCATGATTAATTGGGGTCATCTAACCCAATACTCACGTGGACTAATAAGATTGTCCAATAATTAAAATTAAAAAATAATATAAAAATAAATAACACAATCTTATTGGTCCATGTGGACATGGAGTTGAATGACCCCAATTAATCATGGAGTCATTTAACATGTTTGCATTTGGTTTATATACCTAACTAAACTCGTGTCACCCTCTCACCCCGTTACTATCCACACCATGTTGATCTACGGGAATTCGGAAGCCATGCTTTTCGAAAATTAATTTCTTAAATACTTTCATTTAATTCGATAACGTTCTTTTCGAAACTAATTTTCGGGTGAAAATTACATTACGAAAATTTTGTTCTTTTCTAGATTGTGTAGCAACTATATATTCCTGAAGGAACATAAAACTATTACATTCTGAAAAACATATATTATAATGATTTTTGTTCAAAATATTTATTGATTAAAATTTATAGAAAAATTAAATATTTCATTCATATTATCTCATTTCATTCAATGAAAATATTAAACAATGACAATAAAAAAAACTAATATAATAATTTTAAGATATAAATACTTTGAAATGATTATATATTTAATATAAATATTTTTTACAATGAATATTATTTATAGTTTTATACACTAACCTGTAAATATAATGCTAAATTAAAATTATATAAAAAAATTGTTGTGTAATTTCACATTTTTCAACTAGTTTTAACTGCTAATTTACCAAACATTTTAAACTCACATAATTAGTTTAACAACTCTCAACTTCCAGCTAAAAACTAGTTTTTCAGATTTTATCTAGCTTTTAGCTAGTTTCCTAATATTTTATTTTACTAAGGGTGTGCTTAGTTTATGTTGATATGTTTTGACTCGGCAAAAATGTTATTTTATTTTGACTTTGTTTGTTTTTCATGTTTTTAATAATTTTCATTGTAGAAATAAAGTGAAAACAAAGGAACATGCAAAGGAGCAGTTAATTTATTGAAAAGTGCTGAGTATAATGTACTGAGTGCATGTAAAAAAGGACTTGACTCACAATATATCTACCAGGAACTCTGCCTCTAGCCGTGTCTGTATGCATAATTGTTCAACTAGAATAATTCTGACATAAGCAAGAAACTGGAATTGTATCTTCTTTATTATGTATTTAGTTACTATCATTAGATTGCTAAATGTAAGAATATAACCATTGATATCACCACAAATACACGCTACCCTACCAATACTTTTTTGCTTGTAATTGTAGTATAGTGCTGTTATAGTTTGGCTTATGAACACTCGCTCTGTCTTTCAAATGTTATTAAGTTAATCTTCAAGATTGCAATCTCCATTTTGCAAGTCTAGGCTTCCTCTTTTCTAACAGGAGACGAAGATAATTAGCCTTGAAAAAAAATTCCTTATTGGCACATTACTTTAAGTCACTCTTAAAAGACAAAGTTATTAAGAAAGTAGATCCTCAATATGAATGACAGCTTTGTGTTTCCACACCCTAGTGGTTTGATCCGAACTCTTTATAATGTCAAATTGATTTATCAGCTAAATAAAGTGATAATTCATATTTGCATATAGTAGGAGAAAATTGCAGCCGATAATAAATCATATCAGCTACAATTTTTTTTCTTTTGGTACAAACCAGCTGCTATGTTACTTCTTTTTACTCATTAGGTATTTGTAATTAAAGTTCATGCATGCATAACATAGTAAGTATAAAAAATTAACACTAGAAAGTTTGCCAGATAAAAATTTCTTCAAAATCCTTAATCTGTTTGTTATGAATCAGATGTATTATAATCTAACTGTTATGAAGTTTGCTCGATATGGCATCCTATTCTGTCCCCACTTTTTGCATATGATCTGGTAATAAGTTAATTATGCATGATTATGTAGGGATGCAAATCAAGAGGGATTAAACTTTGTGGGGCACTTGCAGCTGCTGGAATGATTGCTGCATGGACCTCTAAACACCTTCCTGAATATCAAAGAGAAAAGTATGCTGTCGTAACACTCATCGATTGCCGCTCACTTCTTGATCCCGTCCTTCACAGCAACCAATGTGGTAAGCTGTAGTTTCTAGCAATCTTTATTCTATTTTTTGCTTGTTCTGATGCATCATTGATTTACAATGACATTTGTAGACAAATAAGTGAAATTGATGAACTTGGTTATCTCCAAATCCAATACATGGTATATTGGAATGTTCCAATTACCCATATGATCCAAGCATATGAAGGAATGTGATTCCTTTTCTTATTGCCATATAAAATCTTAACATTCTGTCCATGCATCTGTTGTTTGGTTCAGGATTTTACCATTCTGCCATATTGAACACTCATGATGTTTGTGGAGAAGACTTATGGGATTTGGCGAAGAGAAGCTACACAGCCTATGTAGATGCTATGAACTACAACAAGCATTTCTCAGACATGTCTGACCTGAACTTCCTCATGTGCAAGGCCATTGAGAATCCTGGTTTGACACCGTCATCATCACTCAGAACTGCATTGATCTCTGTATTTGAAGACACCGTCGTCGATGATTCCGCCGAAATGCACGAAGAGCTCGGATTGGAAGACTATGTGGGTTGTGCTTCCACACATGGTGTTGGCCCATCCATAGCCATATTCGACACCATACGGAATGGGAAGTTGGATTGTGCTTGTCTATATCCATCACCCCTTCATTCAAGAGAGCAGATTCAAGGACTAGTGGATCATATGAAGAGAATACTTGTGGAGGGTTGTAACAGTGAAAATCAATAAGTTGATTGATAATGTAGTTCAGAGCATGTGGTGATAATTTTATTGACCAATTAATGAACTTGTTGCCTCTTTATTCTCAGTTTGCTGTACCATTTCCAAAAACTCAGATTCTGTCTTCGTCTCTCAGATGGCCTCAAGAAGTGAAAGGTTTTTTGATTTAGTTCAGTCTCAAACTCAACAACATATGAATGAAGTAAGCTGTTATAATGCTACACACACACAACAGATCACTTCACAGTAGATTTTACTCTGTTTTTTTGAACGTCTATATTTGATTTTGGTCTCCTTACACAGATGTGAGAATATGCTTGGAGTTGATATGCACTAAGCATCTTAGCGCTAAGCATTATTCTTTAAGCTATTGACTATCATTTTTAGATAACCAATTGCCGACGAAAAGCAGAAGTTGAGGGAAACATGTGAAAAAATGCATGTGAAAAAATGAATGGTTGATGGTCTTGATGTTAGCAAAAACATTTGGATTGCACAGAGTAATTCAGGAGAAACAAAGAAAGAATACAGGATTTTTTGTTCACGCAGTTTCCTCAGGAAAACTACCTCTGATTGTCAATTCTCATGCAGGTGCGTTGGGAATCCCACGCACATGCATGGAACTCCTTTCTGCTAATGAGCCAAACTCAACACTTAATAAATAAATCATGTTTTCTTCAATTATATGCAACTTTTGCTAAGTCATGATTGTGTTGTCATCTCATTGTTGATCACTAAATTACAAATTACTAAACTTATTACTATTTAATATGACATGACATTCTACTATACTAAGTAATTACTTATTGACCAATTATGGAGAGGGCGGCAAACCACTCAGGAGGAGTATGACAAACCTCATGCTTTTGCTAATTTATATTGATGTAAATCACCAAACAGTTCAATCTGGTCGGTGTTTGTCAATATTAATAGTTCAATTTTGTTATTATGAAAATGAACAAGTTTTTTTCCATGTTACTTGCAGACCAGTAGATTTTTCAGTTACCCTAATTAAACATTAGGATTACCCTGAAGCCAACTACTTTTCTATATCTTGTGACTGATTCGTGCTCTTGAATCCTTATAAGAGTAGGAAACAAATTGGCAAACACTATTAAGATTAACAAAAGATTACATGGCAGCAATATTTTTGTGGCATTGTTCTACCCATGCCCAAATCACATCTCTGTGAGGGTACCAGAACATTCCATTTGAACGCGATTATAGTCGTGTATACTTTTAGTGCATGTTTGGATATACGATAGTGGAAAATTACGGTGAAGTCAAAATCATAGTGGACACCTAAAAGCTAAGAAAAGTTGCTTCTGTCCATCGTGATTTTAGCTAATATTTTCCACCTTGTATTTTACTCAACATGTGAATGAGTGTAAATGGAACTGCTCAAACAATGGAATATACTCCATATTTACTATTGGGCAAGGAAAGACTTGAGGGAATTAGAGCAACTAATCCAGGTAGAGATTTTTTATTTTTCTTGCCAAATCTATGCATTACAATATTTCTAGTCAGACACATTTGACTAATTGAACGTGCACAATCGTTGCCACTGATTTCTGAGGTCACTTTTGCGGCACTGGATGACAGTTGTAAAAGTTGGGGGCATGTTTATGTGCTGAAAGTATTTGGAAGAATAATATTATATATACTAATATTTTAATTCAACTATCGATCTATCATGCAGGAACTAATTTACATGTCATAGCAATTCTGCTTGAAAACTGTTTGAGCAATAGCTTCAACTGAAATTAAAGCTAGTTCAGCAATCTTGAATATAACTTAACTTGCATGTTCTCTAATCTGGCTAGAACATCCATTCGATAGCATTGTTTAAAACTAACCTCGAAAACAAAAGAGTAGTTTAATCAAAATCTTCAAAAATCTTGCCTAAGTCAAATTTCCCATTGTTGCATTCGATAGCATTTACCACCTCCTGAAATGTGGAAACAGTGCACGGAACTACGAGGCCGTTCTGCTGCGCAAACCCGAATTCATTATAGGCTTTCTCAAGAAGAATCTTGAACAAAGGGTGTGAGAGGTAGCTGGTTGGAACCACGTATCTCTGGCGGTCTTCACCGACATAAAGTGCGAAAAAACCAGTTGGGGTTGTGCTTGTGCTTGAGGGGGATTCTTCCTCATATCTCTTCAGCAAACATTCATGGTAGGGAGGGTCAGGGTCAGGGTCAGCTCCACCAACACCTTTCACCTTCTTCGCTAGTTTCTTCAATGATACCATTTTCTTCCCTAGCATTTTGTTTTTCTGTTCAAATTTAGTACCAAAGGGGATTTCAGAAGTTGTGTATGGAGGAAATTGGAAATTGTTGTTGTGGAAGATGAAGGGAGGACTTGTAAGAACTGAGAAGGTCATGGACCTATTATAGTACAAGGAGAATGGTCCTTTTGAAAAAAAAGTCCACTTTTCCACATTTTAGTTAATGGGATTTCATGAGAGGTGGAATGTTTTTAGCATGGAAATATATTCTCATTCTTTTATTACAACTCTAATTTGTCAACCATTGCTTATTGGCTTAACCCTTACCTGGTAATAATAGTTACTAAAATAATGGGTAGATACCGTCGAGCAGTAGACATCTGACAACTACAGTTTGTGATAATTTTTTACTACTAAAATTTATAGAATTTATTTCATTTCTAGCCTACATCAATCGACACATGCATTTTGTGATGATTTTAACCGCTATAAATTTGTAAAATTTACATAACTAAAGTCAGCAACAACAGTGTACACTCCCGGCACTAAATAGTTAAAGGGATAAAAGTAGATAACTTTGTATTGTTTAAAAAAATTAAGAAAAAAAGATACCCAACAATGTGCGGCACACTAACACTTGAAAGGAGTAGAACGAGCAACATGATAATGATAATAATACAGTTGGTGTGGTGGGTCTCAACTCCAATTTTGTTGGTTGTAAATTATTAGGTGGCTAAAGCATTTGTGTCAATGAGGTGGCGCAAACTGAGGGCTTGTCCAAAGACTTGAAAATTTTAATAATGATCGATGGTATATAATTAAAACTTGTTATATCATTCATTAAAAATGGTAAGACCACACAAGTCCACACTATTACTAATCCTGTGGGCGTTGATATTAGTGGTCCACTTAATCATTCTTGTAATCAAATAGCATAGTGGTTCAACACTTTATTTTTGTAGTTGAGGGTTTGAATTCCAACTCTTATAAATGAAAAAAACTGATTGGTCAACTTTATACTGCTTAGTGCGCACACAGTGAGGTGAGAGATTAATCTCACGGCTACCAGTTGTGGGGTACTCCGTTAAAAAAAAAAAACTTAATCATTCTCGTTTGGAACTTTAAAATGGCTTACACAATTTTTTTAAGGGTTAGAGTTGGCCTCTTTGTTATATTCTAGCTAGCTACATGCACCAAAACTCTAACCTCCAATGCCAAGTTAAAAAAAGGCACTGAATGGTGACCCACGAACGAACTAGCAAAGTGCATGATTTGATTCTACTGTTGAATCACGGTTTTCTTAAACCCTTTAAGATCTCATATCTTAAAAGGACTTCATGATAATAGACCAAAGAAGGAAATAGAATACCAGTGGTAATTTGTTTCAAACTCAATTATCTGAAAGAATTGATGTTATTTGAGTCAATGATTTTGGATCTGTGTATAATTCCGCCACTAAATACAACATTAAGGAAATAAATCTAATCAAGCCAATGAAGTTGCACACACTTTAGCTTCAATGACCTCTAGTTTCCCTTCAAATTTGAAGTGGGATGAACCACTTAGTTGTATTGTTTATGCTCTATTTATAGACTTTGCTTTATCTTAATTTTGTATAACGAGCTTTCCATAAAAGAAAACCATGGCAGGATTGGAGTTATTTTGAAGTTATTTTAATTAGTTTAGTAAGAAATTAACACAATGATAGATGTAGTATATTCTTATTGCCTAAAGATAAAAGGAATTTTAAAAACATTAATTGCCTCGGTCACAACTCATGAGTCATAGGGGAGAAATTTTTTTAAAAAAATATTGAGAAATTAAAGGATAACATTTTTTTTCAAAAGAAGAACTGTTTAACATTTGAAAAAGTACTTTTATTTACATGCGTTTATAAATATTTTACATTGAAAAAATGTTTAATAAAATGAGAAATTAAGTTCATTTCATTAAACTTGGAAAAGAAACCTGATTTATTTTTAAAAAAGTAAGAAAAAAGAACTGCTTAACTTGCCATTTTGAGACACACTTGCTTAATTATCACTCCCAATAAAAAAAAAGTGATATACAATGAGTTTGTTTGTAAAGTGAGATATCTATATAATTGCAAAGCGTGCAGTAAAAAAACAGTTCTATTTTAAACTTAGGATATATCCACTTTCATTAAAAATTGAAACATCTAACTCAACTCATAAGCGAACTTAAAAATATATAAAATGTTATTTTGGTCATATTTATAGTGGACTTTTCAACACACCCCATCAAGCAGATGTCTGGAGCATGGGATGTGTAGAAATGAACATCTGCAGATGTTTCATATGCGGGCGGTCTCTACTTAAAAAGTTTAGGATAAACTTTAATATTATATTAGAATTTGCGAGACCTAAATCGACCATAAAAGTTAGTTTAAGAGTTGAGGTCTGCATTTCCATATATAATGGCTATCTTGGCCATATCTCTAGTTAATATATGACTTCTCAACCCTCTCATGCCCAAGGTCGGACATGCATCTGGAACATGAAATATGTAGAAAGAACATCTGCATGTGGCTCATATACGCGTACTCTCCACTTAACGCAACTAGCATAGGCTTCGATGCTATATTAGAAGTTGGAATACCTAACTCAACCCAAAAGTTAACTCAAGAGTTGAGGATTGTCTTCCTATCTTTAAGTGTTATCTTAGTTATATCTCTAGTAGACTTCTCAACCACTCTTAAATTTTTATGCACTAAAATTATATAGTATATTTTGGTTAAAAAACAATTATAGTATATTTTCAATTAAATCATCATAATTTTTGTTATGTCAACGAGACTCTTTTTGTCAACGATAGAAATTTTTGTTTCAAGAAATAAATTACATAGATTAGTTTGGTCAAATAAGTCTATTGATGAGAGGGGAGCAAGAAAGTGAGGTGAGCCGGGTCATGGAAATGTTTGGTGACTTGGTGGTAGAACTTAATGCACCAAACAACGCGTTGTGGGCATGTGGCCCATGATTGTTTTATACTATGCCCTCCAATGGGCCATGTTTTTACTATTCTTGTTGACAAATAAGAAAATCTTAGTACAAACTAGAGAATGTTCAATGTTGACTATGCTAAATGTTTTCCCCCTATCTCACGTCATGGTTTACGTACGGAATTGTCTTGTAAACTATCAAAGTCAACTGCTTTCTTGACAGGCAATCAAGGGTGAGAATAGTGTTGTTATGTTATGAATGGTACCCCATTGAATTAGTGAATTCCATGTATGATATTATATTTTTCACTTAAAAATATACGGATATTAGATGTATGATTAATTTCACTTATTTATTGTTCAACATTTCATTTTTCACCTAGGACTTTTTTATTTCATTATTTTATTTTTTATTTACACCCATAATTCTCAATAACTCCTTAAAATAACAAATCTTCCCTCTACATAGATCCAAAACTCAACAAATAGGTCAGGCTTTTAAAAAAAAAAATAGGTCAGGTTATTTGTAGACGACTATGGTTTAGCTACACCAATCTTAACTTTTAGGTGAGATCAAATTAATAAAAAATAATAAATTAGGCCTAGATTTATTTAAAAAGTTTTTTAATTAAGAACGTGAGACTCATTCAGAATGTATTATAAGTCTAACACACTAACATATTTAAATGAGGGGAGCGGTAGCTCACTTGGTTGAGCTAAGGGTGAACGGTGAGAGTTCAAACCCTGTAGAAAAAACTAATTTACTAATATTTATCTATAAAAAAAACTAACATATTTAAATAAATACAATTAAAATAATATATTTTGTCACTCTTGTTATTTTACATTAACTTTTATTGTAATAGTTTGATATATCTAAAAGTTTAATCAATAAGCTCAACTAAGATGCTCTGCTAGGGTTTCTCATACCCTTTCCTTGGCGGCGGCGGTATACTGGCCGGCGGCCACCCTTCTCGATCCGCTTGCTGCTCCCTGCGACGCTCGTTATGTTTCTGCCCTAAGCTGCTTCTTGCTGCTCGATCTGCTTCTCGCGACCCCCTTTCGCGTATGCTTCTCGCGACCCTCTATCTCGATTTGCATCGCGTCTCAGGCCTTTCTTCCTGCATCGCGTCTGTAGCTTCTACTGTTTCAGGGCCTCTTGGTCGTGTTCGCTCTGTATCTCGTGAAGGTCCAGCTTTTCCGACCTGCACAAAGTCCAGGTCCAGCGCTCTAATTCGTGCTTCTTTGGTCCTTCGTTAATTGGCATCAAGCGATGGAGTATTCTTGCTCTGTTTCGGTCTCTCCATCCCTTTATGGCTCGGCGGCCGTGAATGGCGATTCTGGGCATGGGCTGGCGACTGAAGATGATGAGGCGGAAGAGGAGGAGCCGGTGGATGGTCTGAATGGTACGTTTGCTCCGGATGGCGTCTCAGCGGGCAATAGGGATTTCGTGGCTGAGGGGGATGCTTCTCGGTGTTGTGTTTCCACCCTTTTCATCGACGGTATCGAGGAGACAATTGGCTATCATCTCCGCGGTCTGTTCTAGCTTTTTGGTAGAATCTTGAATGTGTTCATCCAATGGAAACGCAAAGTTGGTCGCCGATTCCACTTTGGTTTCGTCTGTTTTTTCTCTAAGAAATAGGATGTCTCTGCACTTGGTGCTTTGGATGGCCTCAAGGTGGGTGGGGCTTTTTTGTCGGTGGCACTAGCAAGGTTCCCCAGGGATCATCTGCCTTGTCCTGCGTCACGATTTTCACGTGGTGAGGGTCCGCCTTTGGAGGGGGCTGTTTCTCATAGGGTTAGAGTTCATGGGATAGCCGGGGTTGCTGGTCGTCTTCGTTCGTGGAAAGAGACTCTTGTAGGGAATCTTTCTGCTTCTGCTGATTGAGAGGTGGCTTTGGTTCTGGACTCTAACAAGGGGTGTTATTCTGGTGAAAGGATTCCTGGCGCACTTCTTTTTCTTGAAATTGATCCCCTTTCGGTCGGCTCTTTCGAGGAGGAGATTCCTTCTGTTCCTAAGGGCTCTTCCTGTGGGGCTTCTCTCCTCCCGGCTACGAGCGATGTTTATCGTGGGACAGAGAAGAGTGGTGTCTAGGAGGGGATGGTATTGCAGCCTCCTAGAAGACATGGTCGTCCCAAGAAACTGGGGGGTCAAGGCAGTTCAAAGGCGACTTCAGATTCAGCAGTTAGGGCTCGAGGTCTTGGGGTGAAGAGGGCTCGGCCGTCCCAGGAAAGAGGTTAGTGGCCAAGAGATATGCATTTCTGACAATTCCACTCATTCTCGCTCTCCTGTGGAGGTCGTGGTGGGAGGAGATATAAGCGAGGATATCCCTTCATCCTTCTTTCCGTCTGAGTCCTTAGTGCCTCCAGGTGTTATGACGAGAGCTAGGCGTGCAATTTCAGTGGGTAAGTGGGTGGGTGTTGTTTTTGATTGTCCTGATGACGTGGCAATTAAACAGATGGTGGCTCAAATCATGGATCGAAAAATATCGTAGAAGGGGATTCTTTTTCGCAGTGTGGCCTTTTGGGGTATTCGTTTTGTGTTTCTTAGGGTGTTCCTTTTGGTTGGGGTTTTGTATAGTCCTTTTTTGGCCTGAGGCGGTGTTGCTGTCCCTCTCCGGTTCTGGAGGGCTGTTTTAGAGGCGGACGGGCAGCTCTCGCTCCTTTTGTTGGCGGCCAATTTTGTGGTTGTATATTTCTTATGAATATATCCTTTTTCTTTCAAAAAAAAATTTATATACATATTAACATATTTATATTTTTTACATTTGGGGAGGGGTAGCTCACTAACATATTTAAATGGGGGAGGGGTAGCTCACTTGATTGAGTTAAGGATAATGAAGGGTGAAAGACCAGAGTTTAAGCCCTGCAGAAAGAACTAATTTACGAACATTTGCCTATAAAAAAACTAACATATTTAAATATATATATATATATATATATATATATATATTATCACTATTGTTATTTTACATTAACTTTTATCATAATAGTTTGATATTATATACATATTAACATATTTATATTTTTTTACATTTGGTCGAGGGATGAAGATTCTTACTGTGACTAAATTTTGAATCCGAAATAGTCGGTATCCGAAGAGTGACCAGATACCGAGTGATTTATATCCAAAAAAAAGTGGATTAAGAATTATACTTATTTTAAATACCTTATTATGAACTTTGATTTTAAATAGGCTTCTAGGACTTAAGAAATCCAACATAATTTAGTCTACTTTCATCTTTATTTGTTAGATTATGAGTGTTAGATTATAATTTTCCTACCATGTTATATGTTGATTTATTTTAGTATATTTTACCTCATTAATCTATAATTTTGCTGACTTATTTACTTATAGATTTGTTAGCATATGTAATTATGTAAATGCATTATTATGAAACAAAGCTTTAAATAGATTATCAGGCTGACTACGTTAGGCTTTGGAAAAAAAACATATAACAAGTAGGATTTATATCTTGAAATTCTTAAGTAGATTATGTCTATTAGTACTTAGGCAAAACATAGCTTGGCCTAATCTATTTTTCACTCTTACCCATCCGTCATCGTTCAAAACTAATTGACCCTGAATTAGTAATGGAATCACGTAGCTTCAACATGCTTGAATAAGAATGTGTGAAATTTACTTGCAAAACTTTGGCACTGTGAGATTAAACAGGATTTACAAACTATTTGTAAAAGCTAATTTTTATTTTCTCGCTCATAGTATGATTTTGTTTTAGTTTTTGATAGTTTCCTAGCAAAACACCATTTATGTTTATTACGAAGTTTGAACAACACATTGGACTAACTGGTTTCAAAATTATATTCGGTTTTTTGTAAGTCATCAGTGGGTGTTTGGTCTAGTGGTATGATTCTCGCTTCGGGTGCGAGAGGTCGTGAGTTCGATTCTCGCAACACCCCAATTATTTTAACTTTTCAAAAAAAAAAAAATTGCTGCATAAGAACGAAATAGAACTAGGGTTTTCACAAAACCCGAGGATTTTGTTCTTTCCTACCCTTTGTTACTTTCATGATGATATTTTTAGTGGCTCTTGAAAGTGGTTTGGTGTGGTTATGTGGGCACAAATTACTAGTTTTATTTCTGGTTAAGGAGTGTGTCAATGTTGTGTATTTTCCCTTTAAATTGATGGCTGGATTGGTTATTTGGAGGTTGGAACTATTATAATTCTATCTATATAATTTATTCAACTTTTATATTCCATCTTAGAATATAATTGTGTCAAATCCGGTGTTAGAAGTGAGAGGATTATGATTGTCTTGTAGAGAAAAAATGTGGGATTTTTTATGAGTCAAGAGCACGAAATGCGGGTGTCATTTTGGTTTATGAGTTCTGCTTGTCTCAGTTTCTTAGTCATGTTGCTATGCACATTTGGGTTCAGCCTTAATAATTCATATGCATCTTATCTTTGAAACATGTATAATTCATATGCATCTTATCTTTGAAACATGTCTTTTAACTAAGAGGGTGAAATTTTTCTGGAATACTTGTGTATTTCGCTGCAGTCAAGCTGAATGCGAATCAGATGATTATTGGTACTCTTCGGGGCTTCGACTAGTTTATGAATTTAGTTATTGACAACGCTGTGGAAGTGAATGGCAATGAGAAAAATGATATAGGGATGGTGGTGAGTTCTCATTCTTTGCCTCAGCTAATTAGTCAAGAACTTGCTGAATAGAGTATGATTTTCATTTTTATATTGATAATCCTGTTCTTGCATGATGCTACAGGTAATCAGAGGAAACAGTGTGGTCACTGTGGAGGCACTTGAACCTGTGAACAGGACTTGAGTTCTGTTTGATGTAAACAATTCGAAGTACATTTCTTGGTTTAAAGTGTTAAACTGTGTGTATGTGAACTATGTAGCTATTGAAAGTAACATGTAGCGTTGCACTTTACTCTAAAAGAGAAGAGACTTCTTTCTTCTTTTAGCTGATACCATTCTCATTTGCTCTAAAAGACTTTGCTTGGATCAGAAATATATTTTGGTTTTCACATAAAGAAAATGTTATAATATTAAAATATCTTATGATATAATGATAATAATAATCTTAGACTAATCTAAAGTAATTTATATTATTTTTTAGGATTGAGTTTTTATTTCCTTACTTCTATTGAGTTGTTTTCTTATGTAATTAGGATTAAGATTCTTGATTAGTTTTTCTGTTTTCCTAGAATTAAAAGTCTACACCATTTTTTGGAAGATCAAACACTATATTATATGAATACAATTTTTAATATAATTTTATCCTCTGCATATCTGTTTTAACTCTATATATTAAACCCTATAATTGCATAATAAACATTTAAGTGTTAGCATTCTCAAGTGAAATAGATGCTCAAGTCATTGCATAAATTGATACATAACCCATGTATGAACTTCATAATAAATAATAATATAAGATCCGGCCCATAAATGAAAAGGAAAAAAATCAGTCGCTAAACCCTAAAAAAAACATCGATTAGATATCCATAAAACATCATTGCGCGCAACCACAAGCCCATATTTGTTCTCCCATCTATGCTCAACTTGTTATCCCATCAATGTTTAGTCTGGCTAAAGGAAGGTTAAGGAAACTACTTCGTCTCACGTATTAAGGCCCTCTACTTCTAGACCCCCCATCATCAAACTTGGGGAAGATATTTGGATTCAGGTGTGCCAACCTTCCACAGAAAAAATATAATTTTCCTTTAAAAAAATTGTCATAATGCAATAGCAATCAAAGAAAAAATAAAAATTTCCTTTAGAAAAAATTGTCATAATGCACTAGCAATCAAAGAGAATATATTTAGAAGGAAAATTGCCTAGGAGCGCAATTGCCCCAATTCTGGTCGAGAAGGGAAATCTATAGTCCAGGAAATCTATAGTCCACCCTTTCCTAAAGTGTAATTGGACCAAACCTCTCTGGTTTGGACCCCGAATCCAAATGGCTCCATAAGAATACACAATTTTTAGAGATGAGCACGATTATTTTTTAAGTGGCTTAGCCACTAAGTTTTATGCATCATCTCCTTGGCCAGCTGAGGCCACTTCCATATGAGAAGCATTCATTTTGATCTAAAGTCTTAGTGTCTCAATGTTATCTTTGAATTTGAAAATTTGGTCGTCGAACTCTTGAACGATGCCTCAACTGGCTGAAGGGTTCCTCAGACATGGCTTTCAAAAATCTCTCCCAACATCATCACACACGTACTGGATTTCTGACATTGTGGCCCAAAAAGTAATGAAAAGACATATGAAAATCTAGGGGGGAGGACAACTGGAAGGAAAAGAGAGAAAGGGAACAAGATGACATATGGTGAACCTCCAAAGTTGATAGTAAATGAAATCTTCTCCTTCCTCTACGAGAAGAATGATCAAGTGAAAGTCTTCTCAAACTTTCAAGCTCCCTTCACAGACAAGAATTTTCCCTATTCGCTCAATAGGGAAAGAACCCAAAGACTTAACAAAGCGTTTCCTCTGCTTAAGGCTTCATATTTAAAGGAATGCCTTATTAGGAAACTTCTGTAAATAGCACAACCTAGTGCAATTATTGTTTTGTCTACACATTAACTATGCACAATTAAACACATAGCCAACCATGATTTACCACGAGTTTCACTAACAAGAAGTTACCAAAGAACGACGTTTGAAGATACTCAAGCCATGCCAAATGTTCTCTGGGTTACTTTGAACATTCAATTGCAACCTTGGAAGCTGATGTTACAATCGAGCTTTTCAAAAGTCGAGAATCCGTTCTCCAAAGGCAAGGCCGCAAAACATTTTTCTACAAACAAAATCGATCATTGCACCACACCTCAGTCAAAGAGTTGGCTCCTACATCCGAGAAGCCACATAACTCTACCTAATCACTAGAGGCTCATGTTCTGGATCGACCTGTTGGATGCTAAGCATGGTCAAGGAGCATGCCTGCTTCGGCCCAACAAGAAAGGTTCTTGGCCCACAACAGTACAAAGCCACATGATTGGCTCATATAATTTAAACAAAGAATAAGATCACACTACAACTCTCTTAACAACTTATCTTTAAATAATATTATCAACACCAACTAACGAAACTATCTCCTATATATATATATTATCATCACCAAATACTAGGATTCTTCCCTAACAACCATAACATTAAAATGTTTTGTCCCTTATAACATCGTGTCCTCACCAACTATAAATAAAAGGTCGCCTTGCACACTCCCATTTCAAGGAGTTCATCATCTAAGCTTGCATGTATCTAAAAGTAAACTATGTGTATCATAAGACATGCGTAGACTCTTCTTTATTAATATTTGTTCCCACAGGGTATTTTTTTCTGTGAAACCAGTCACCCTATCTACCTATATGGATATCAGAATAAATCAAATATTTTATGTGGGTGTCTACCTATCATATTTGTAATTGTGCATTAGATATTATTGATATTGGATTAAATGAGATTTTATTGTGAGAAAGATTGTACCAAATCAATAATTAGTTACTGTGAAATATATTTGATTCGTGGTTGGTCATGTTACCTCACCCTTAAACTATAAATAGAATATTATCTCATGGAAATAACAAAATAACATGATCTCAATCCATTAGAATTATTTTTAAGTTCAATATAAATGAGTCTAAACTAAATTATTTTTATTCATCGAAGAAAAAGCTAAATTATTTTTAACACGTTTATGAAAATATTCGTTTTTTATCGCCCATTTTTTTCATCTATATTTCATTTCTTCCTTTTGTTTTCTTCAAATATATATATATATATATATATATATATATATATATAAATAAAGCTTAAATAAGTTTTTCATCCCCGTAAAATACATCATTTCTGTTTTTCGTTCCTGGATTTTTTTTGTTTAGCATCCTCCCAGAGCTACACATTTTGTTTTTAGTCCTTACAGTCAAAATTTTCATCTAAACTAAATGGAACCACATATGAGATAGGTACGTGGAATTTTCAGAGGGTTAAATAAGTTTCATGTGGGATAAGTAAAGCCATGTGGGAAATTATTAACTCACAGTAAGATAAAGTTTACTACTTAGTGAATTGGGGGAAGGTCTCCACTGTCAAACCATAGAGCGAATTGGAAGAAGAGAAAGAAGGTGAAAGCGTGAAGAATGAAGGTGACAAGAATGAAGGTGAAGGCTTATCCGCAATATCTGTATGAATGTCTTTCACGGTAAACTTTCATCACAAAGGGAGATTTTTCTGCAATCCTATATGGAGTTATGTTGGTGGTGAAATATACACTGTTCAAAATGTCAATTCAAACACATGGTAAATGAATCGTTCCTATCACGTAGGTTCTTATCGCCTTCGTTCTTCATGCCTTCACCTTCATTCTCTTCTCTCAGTTCACTCTGGTTTGACAGTGGAGACCTTTACCAAATCACTAAGTTGTAAATTTGATCTTACCGTGAATGATAGTTACTTACATGGCTTTACTTATCCTATGTGGAAATTATTTAGCCTTATGAAAATTCCACTTACCCATCACACGTGTGATTCCGTTTAGCTTGGATGGAAAATGTGACGGTAAGAACTAAAAACAAAATGTGTAATTTTAGAAGAATGTTAAACTTTTTTTTTTCGAGGGATGAAAAATAGAAGGATGTATTTTATAGGGACGGAAACATATTTTAAGTAAAAAAAATAGGGGTGGCAATATGGGCTAGGCTCGTTGGGCCAGCCCGTTTGACCCGCCATTTTTGGCGGGTTGGGTTGGAAAATTCAGCCCACTAACCCACTTCTGACCCACTTTGTTAACCCATTTTTTTTAGCGGGTTTTGGCGGGTTGGGTTGGGCCAGCCCGCGCGGGCCTGCATTTTTTTTTTTTGGATCTACAGCAGTACTAAGGAAAACTGGAAAATGAAGTAAGGATTCATTAGGGAATAATATTCTTCAGACTTCAGTGTGTGTGTGAGCCTTTGTGACTGTGAGGGTTTCTGACTTTCTGTTTCAGCCGCGCCGCCGCGCTCTCCTCTCTGACTCCCTCCTCCATCGCGCTCTCCTCTCTAACTCCCTCCTCCATCGCGCTCTCCTCTAGTCCGCCGCGCTCTCCTCTCTGACTCTTTCCTCCACCGCACTCTTCTCCAGTCGCCGCGATCTCCTCTCTGACTCTCTCCTCCACCGCGCTCTCCTCCAGTCGCCGCGATCTCCTCTCTGACTCTCTCCTCCACCGCGCTCTCCTCCAGTCCGTCGCGATCTCCTCTCTAACTCTCTCCTCCAGTCCACCACGCTCTCCTCCAGTCCGCCGCGATCTCCTCTCTAACTCTCTCCTCCAGTCCACTGCGCTCTCTTCCAGTCCACTGCGCTCTCTTCCAGTCCACCGCGCTCTCTTCCAGTCCACCGCACTTAAATTTATATGTTCTTGGATGACTAACCCAGCTTCATAAGGAATTAAGGATCATGGCTGCACCACCAGCATCTTTAACTGTTTTTCTTTGAATATTCCTTTGAATGTTAGAACTTAGAATTTTAAACTAAGACTATTTTTTTTCAACTACATTACAATTTGGCGGGCTAGCCCGCCAAAATGCGAGTTGGGTTGAGTTGGCCCGTCTCAACCCAACCCACATTTTGGCGGGTTGGGTCCGGCCCGACCCGCGAGCCCATATTGCCACCCCTAAAAAAAAACATGGTTTATTATTTTTCTTCCTCTCGGTCGCCTATTATTTGATGTATATATCTGCTTTGTTAAACCAACCTAAGATGATCTTAGTTGACGTGAATTGATGAGCATCGTGCAACACCGTCTCCGGGCGGTGGCGCCGTCTGGTTCCGACGAGCCGCAGCGCCGCGCTGCGAATCCAACGACGGCATGGAACCTCCGCCTTATGGAGCTATCGAAGCAACGGCAGTGCCGAGAAGCCCTGTCCCTGTACCGCCACATGCTCCGTTCCTCGTTCCTCCCCAACACCTTCACCTTCCCCTTCCTCCTCAAATCCTGCGCCCTCCTCTCCCTCCCCCTCACCGGTTCCCAGCTCCACGCCCACGTCATCCGAACCGGGTCCGAACCCGACCCGTACACCCGCTCCTCCCTCATCTCCATGTACTCCAAGTGCTCCCTCCCCCTCCTCGCTCGCAGAGTCTTCGACGAAACCGATAACCTCCCGATCTCCTACAACGCCATGATCTCCGGCTACTCCCTCAACTCCATGTTCCTCGACGCAGTTAAGCTCTTCCGCCAAATGCGCCGCGAAGATGGGTCGACAGTTAAGTTCAACTCCGTCACCATGCTGGGTTTAGTTTCCGGTTGCAACGTCCCTAACCACTTTACCACCGGCACGTGCCTTCACGGTTGTGCGGTTACGTTCGGGTTCGACGCTGATTTGGCCGTTATGAACAGCTTTCTTACTATGTATGTCAAGTGCGGCGAGGTTGAAGTCGCGCGCCAACTGTTCGACGAAATGCCGGTTAGGGATTTGATCACGTGGAACGCCATGGTTTCTGGTTACGCGCAAAACGGCCATGCTGCGCGTGTTCTGGAGCTTTACCATGAAATGAAGTTGAGAAGGATGAGTCCTGACCCGGTTACGCTTCTTGCGGTTCTGTCTTCTTGCGCAAACCTTGGCGCCCAGGCGGTTGGTATTGAAGTGGAACGGACGATAGAGCAATGCGGGTTCGGGTCCAATCCTTTTTTAATCAATGCACTGATCAACATGTATGCTAGGTGTGGTAATTTGTCTGGTGCTCGAGCCGTTTTCGATGGCATGGTTGACAAGAGTGTTGTATCATGGACAGCTATTATAGGTGGTTATGGGATACATGGAGAAGGGGATATTGCGGTGGAGCTTTTCAATGAGATGGTTAGGTCTGGTGTGAGGCCAGATAGGACGGTTTTTGTGACTGTTCTTTCGGCTTGTAGCCATGCAGGATTGACTGATAAGGGATTGGAGTATTTTGATGAGATGGAGAGGAAGTATGGTTTGCAGCCTGGTCCTGAGCACTACTCTTGCTTGGTGGATCTTTTAGGCCGGGCGGGTAGGCTGAAGGAAGCTATGGATCTCATAAAGTCAATGAAGGTGAAACCTGATGGTGCTGTTTGGGGGGCACTTCTTGGTGCTTGTAAGATACATAAAAATGTAGAACTGGCAGAGCTGGCATTTGAAAATGTCATTGAGCTTGAACCCACTAATATAGGTTACTATGTTTTATTGTCAAATATATACTCTGATGCCAAAAACTTAGAGGGTGTTGTGAGAGTTCGAGTCATGATGAGGGAAAGAAAGCTTAGAAAGGATCCAGGATGCAGCTATGTAGAGTATAAAGGAAAAGTGCATGTTTTTTACTCTGGGGATAGGAGCCATCCCCAAACTAAGAAAATATATAGAATGGTAGCAGAATTGGAAAATTCTGTGATGAAGATTAATCGTACAGATGAGAAGTATCAAGTGAGGAGTGAAGAACTCTTAAATGGTAATGGGGTACACAGTGAGAGATTGGCAATTGCTTTTTGTCTCTTGAACACTAAGCCTGGAACAGAGATTACTATCATGAAAAACTTGAGAGTGTGTGTGGATTGTCATATATTTTTGAAGTTGATAAGTAAGATTGTCAATCGCCAGTTTATTATCAGAGATCCCACTCGATTTCATCATTTCAGAGACGGACTCTGTTCTTGCAAGGATTACTGGTGAAACCAATGCAGCACTGCTGGAATTTGATAGAGCACAATGATTCCTGACCCTACCCACCTAGTTGAATGTTACTTATGGTGAGTCATGAGTGAAGAGACCTGCATCCATGTTGGCAAATTCTTATGCAGCACTTATTCTTCTTACTCACATATTTGGTTCTGCGATACAACCCTGATGGTTAGATACAATCCCTTTTATTGGCTTCTCTGTTCTCACAAAGAAAGAAGGTAACTGTTTGTATCCTGGTTCAGGACTTAGCCATTGATTTTAAATCTGCAAAGGATCTCTTTACTTTTATCCGTTTTTGTTATGATATGCTCCAAAATCAGTAGTTTTACACACTGGTAATCGATATATACTTTCTCTTTGATGCAGAACCTAAGTCAAAAGTTGGATTTCTCTTTCAGCTAAGTAACTATATCCGTAAGGTATTTTTTTAATCTGTACCGACTTTAAGCTTTTTATGTTCGTTTGCATCTTTTATTTGCATATATAAGCTGGAGAAATATAATATAATTGACTGATTGTAATCTCAATGCAACAGTTGTGTCTTGTGTATTTGTGTTCTTTTAGTCTAATTCTCTATATCCATGTCATTTGGAAAAGGGAATTTCTTGGTGCAGTTTTCAGTAGTTTCTCATTTTAGGTGCTGTTTTCTATGTTGCTTGATGAAAAGCAACCAAATGCAAATAAATAAAATGAAGACTAAATCCTTTCACTCAAGGCATATCTAAGTCATGCATTACCCTTGCCTTTAATTAATGATCCCCCTCCCCTGCACTGGTTGACTGATATTGTTACTAGAAACGTCTCCTTGAAAAGCCTGTGGTCAAAAGTTTACTAGTAGCTAACCCATATATGGACAACTTAATAATCAGGAAAGATTTGTACCTCTCGATTTAAAGAACTTTGAAGTTCCATATTGTGGTACTGCCTCTTCTTGGATTCATGCTTTGCTTTAGATCCCTCAGTTCCTTTTTATGTTACACAAGAAAGAAAAATCAGTAAATCACTAATAGTTATACTGCTGTATGGTATATAATACAGCACACAGACATATTATGCGTTCTAAGTTCTATGAGCTGAAAGACATTCATCTAAGGGAAGACTTAAATCTGGGCAAATACATAATAGGAAAAAATGCTCATATATGATGCTCAGAAGTATGCAGAAAGAAAGAAAAGGCAGTATGGGAGTGGGCAGTTACCGCTTTAGGCCAATAAGAAGTTTCACTGATGTTCTCTAATTCTTCTTTCATGACCATCCATTTCATTGGTTCTCTTGCAAACAATTGAAAATACCAATATCCGTGATGCAAAGACATGATTTCAGTTAAATTGGACAGCTGAAAAACTAATAGAAAAGAACTTCCTTGTATTTTTTTTCTTAATAGAAAAAGAAAGAAAACTACATACTACTGATCTTATGTATTTCAGGAACGTGACATCCAATATAAGAAGCTATTAACTGTTAGATTAATCTCTTGTTATGACCCCTGTGAAACAGAGTTAGATTCTCTTTATTTAATGGCATAAACCTAATAAAACCTTCATTTTCAAATGGTTATAACTTTGAAGCCTTGTGATCCTAAATTCGTAATGAACTCGATTCTAAAATCTAACAGTATTTATATACTCCTCGTTATTTTGGTTGCTTATTTTTCTTCCATGTGTCTACATGTTCTTTTATTTTGCTTTCTAGAACTATTTTTCAATCAAGAATCTCCATCTTTTGGTTCATATATTATAGGAGACACTTGGAATCAGTACTTTGAGACTATTTGTTTCATTACACGTCTCATCATTATTCCACTGAGTTATTATCTTTATATTTTTTCTTGCAGAGAAATAACTTGGTGTTCATCCGTGCTTAGAGACACTTGCGATCAACATATACTTGAAGGTTCTATCACTTGTAAGACTTTCTTCTCTATCTTTTCCTCTTAATATTTATGCTATTTTTTTGCGACTAGATTTCTTTCTTTCCTTTTTTGTTATAGAGAATAAAAATGAAAGAGCATAAGAATTAATCTTATTTCCTGCTTTTGTTTTTCTTATAACATCTCACTTAGATTTTCCAAATTTTGCATCCAGCTGTTAAATTTGGTTGTTCATCAAAGTTTCCCACCTCTAACTACATCATCGAACTACATTGAAGGTTTTTTTATTGTTTCACCAAGGAGGTATGCGTGTTATAACATTTTCCTCTTCGTTCTTGTTAAACTTTACTTCTATCATTTAAAATTGTATTCTAAGTTACTCGATTTCCTACTGGTTGGTTATTGTGTTTGCGTCAGAAATGAAGTGCCTGAAAATAGAAAGTGGATGGATAATAGATTGGACTGCAATAAGCACATAATGAAGAATTTGTTATTGGAATTCATGAAGTTTGCTTGTGAACAAGGTCAATTTTATATTGGAAGTGGGAAGATCAGGTGTCCTTGTAAGAAATGCAAGTGCATGAGATATGAAGCAATAGACACAGTAAAAGTCCATCTATGTATGAAATGTTTCATGAGTGATTATTATCATTGGACGAATCATGGAGAACCGATCCCCCCCCTAATTCGCCAAATATGGACTTGCTAAAATATGCTAGGAAATATAAACTTGCCCCCGCCTCATCATATAATGCCAATGGCATCTCGCTTTCAAAATATGAGACAATGATGACTGACTCTAGTTTCCCTTTTGACAACTTAAATCAAGAACCTTAAGGAACAGTTGCCGACTCGTGAGGAGATGATTCACTCTTTGCAAAAGCTATCGCGTTTGGCTCATGAGGAGGAGTCATGTTCGGTTAAGGATAAGCTATTTCAATTCATGGAGAGTTTCTCTCTAGGTCATCCATCTCCATTACCTCCACGTGTTGATCCACTTCTCCATGCACCTACATATCAGGAGCAACAAGATGATAACGAGTTAGATAATGAATCTTATTACATTTGATGTATTTAGATGGATATTTGATGTATTTTACTTTTTGTTGACGTTAATGTTGTTAATGATGTATTTTGATGAACATCTTTGTTTTCCTTGATTAGCTAACATTTTCTTCCTTAGAAGCATTAAGATCTTTTTGAAGTTTTGCAAACTTTTTCTTTAACCTACTGTGTTTTGCAGATAATGAGTGTGAATAATTAAGTAATTCATCATATTCTTCCTGAGAAATTTCAGATGTTACTTCATCTCCTTCATCTCCTTTATCGTCAGACGAATCTACAGACGCCATGAATGCAAAGAATGATTCTTCATCATCTTCTTCTTCCTCTTCATTTTCTGAGCATTCTTCCGATTCTTCTTCTTGGCCTGTGAGAGCCTTCTTTTTCTTGTTGAACTTCTTCGGCAATGGTCTCTTTGAGAGTCGAGGACAATCAGCTTTCATGTGACCAGGTTTTATGCACTCAAAGCAGACGATGGAGCTTTTGCTGGAACTCTTATCTCCATCTCTTCTAGAGCTGGACGAGATTTTTCCCTTTCCAGAGCCTTTCCCTTGCTCTCTTGTTGGTTCATTCTTGATCTGCTTTCTCTTGAGCCTCATCTTCTTGAACCATCTTTGGAAGAGAGCTTCCTCGTCGTTTGAGTAGTCAGACGATTCCTCTGTTTCTTCAGATGACTCTTCAGCTTTCAGAGCTTTAGAGGATTTGGATTTGAATGCCACAGATTTTCCTACGAAATTGCTCTTCTTAGCTTCATCATCCTCAACAAGTTCCATCTTATCAACTTTTAGGGCTCCCAAAAGATCCTCCATTCTTAAGGTGGTGAGGTCCTTTGCTTGTCGAGTAGTAGTCACCATTGACCTCCATCTTGGTGAAAGAGATCTCAGGATCTTGTTTATCTGATCCAGATTGTTGTATGTTCTTCTAAGATTTCCCAGTCCATTTAGGATAATTTGAAATCTGGAAAACATGTCATCGATAAATTTACTGTCCTTCATTTTGAAGGCTTCATATTGTGCGACCAACATACTTATTCTGGTTTGCTGCACGCTTGAGGTTCCTTCATGAGCCATTGCCAGCGTATCCTATATCTCCTTAGTAGTGTCTAGGCCATCAACCTTGTCATGCTCATTCTTGGTTAGAGCACACGTGAGAAATAATCTCGCTTTGGCAATTGAATTGATTCTTAGTACGTTGTTCATCCGTCCATTGTGCCCCGGGAATGACTTCCCCTGCAGCATTTCTGGGGACATAGTTGCATTGCTCCACAATGTTCCAAAGTTTAAAGCTTGTGGACTCTATAAACAGCTGCATGTGCTTTTTCCAGTATGGGTAGTTGGAGCCATCAAAGAATGGCGATTTGTTTGTAGTTGCGCCAGTCGGCATTGCGTTGTTCTCCATGGATCTTTAACTCTTACACCTGTTAAGATGTTAGTTTCTCAGAGCCGTTAAGCTCTGATACCAATTGAAAGTAATGAAACAACACAAAAAAGGGGGGTTTGAATTGCGTGTGTGATTTTAATAAACTTTTTGTTCTAATAAGATATAAGTTTTGAAAGTGTTTTCGAAAACTTGTGCAGCGGAAAATAAACAGAGCTGAAAAGTAAATCACACAAAGAGTTTATCCTGGTTTACCCCCTTAATTGACAGGGCTACGTCCAGTCCTTGGCTTCACCAAGATTTTCACTATTCGCACGAACAGTACAAGTATTATGCAGGACTTCTCCTAGTATTCGTAGGATTTCTCCTTACAAGTATTATGCAGGACTTCTCCTAGTATTCGTAGGACTTCTCCTTATAAGTATTAGACAGGACTTCTCCCAATTCTTTTACAAAGAATATTTCTTTTCTACAAAGATTTCTTCAACAAGAGTGAGGGTAGAAAAAGTTTAAGTACAGATCACAGAGAGGATATGAATATGGGTTCTCTGTTTTTGGAGTGTGAGAAAGATAAGAGTTTTCACTCTATGAGAATATCACACAGGCAGATGACTGAATAGGTTTGAAAGGCTTGATTGCAATGAAAGACTTTGAATGCTTAAGATTTTTGGTTGTTGTAAGTCGCCACTGATTCCAGTGTTCAAGTCTTCTATTTATATCTTCAGTAGGATGAACGTTGGTGAAGATCATGAAGCTTCGTTTGAATTTCTTCTTCTCTGAAGGTGCAACAGGTACTTCTTGCAAGCTATCAGAAGCATTAAATGCAAAGCTGCTAAGCATTAATTGCACCATTTAATGCACTTGTGGATGTCGTCTGGTCTTTGCTGTTCTGCTTCCTTATATAGTGCTTGTTCGTTTAATGCCGAGGGAAACAACAAAAACGTATCTTCTATTCTGAATGCGGAGATTTGATTCTAACCTTTGAGGTGATACGATGTTCAGAAAATAGTGTCGTTGACTCTGAAAAGGTGTCCCTTGATTTACGGAATGTTCAGACACGGCGGGCAGCTACGAGGAATACAATAATAAATATGTCCTTCCTTGAATCTGGTACGAACAACGCTTCATTTAATATTCAAACTTGTCCAAGTCTTTGTTGTTGAAAGCATTGAGGCAGACGTTATATTTCAGAACGTGGTAAGACGATCTGCATGGTCATAATAAGACGTTCTTCTTGAATTGCGTCAGACTTTCTTCTTACAATGAAATATTTAAACGAACTGCTTTTGAATTCTTCAAGATAGGGCAGACGTGCGTTTCGTGCGTTTCTTCCATGTGATAGATACTTCCTGAAATATAAAATATTCAAAGTCTTACGAAATCTTTATCTATCATAATTAAACCTTGAGAAAAATTGTTATTATTCAAAACATGATAAAAGGTGAAAATGTTTGAACTCACGGAAGTATAACAGAATCCATAGATGAAGAAATCAGAGGGGAGCGTTTGTGCTGTTGGAATAAAGGCTCTTGCCACTCTTCAAATGGTCTAAGGCCAGTAAAAGACCAAGATAAAGGGAAGACAATAGGTAGGACGTCAGAGAAAATGACCTACCCAAAACGATTGCCGAGACCACGTGGCACAACTCCGATACAATGGTGTAACGACCGTGCCTAAAAATTTAAGACATACAAACAGAGTCGCCACCAATATTTATTTGTTTTGGGAAAACATTGGAAAAACCCATTTTTAAGCAATTTTAAGCCTACGAACCAAAGTTGGGTTCGGGAGTCTATTTATGCATAGGGAAGGGTGGAGGATGAACCCCACAGCACCCCTAATGCATCCGTCTTAAGACGGTAACTTTTAATTGTTTTGTGCATGTTTTAATTATTTAGAAAATATTGAATTACCCCATTAGAAGAAAGAAAAAAGAATTAATGGTTTTATTGTTAAAAAAGAAGAGTTTAGAAAACAATTTTTATTTTTATTTTTAAGCGCCTGTCGAGACTTAACCCGTCCTACGTACCCTCCTAAGAGGCGTCAAGGCTTACGTAGTTCTTTATTGTCTTAATTGAATTCGATTGTTTCTTGTTTAAAATGGGCGCAAGACGAATGTCATTTCGTTCATGCATACAAGTCAGATGTAATTCTGCTCATGTACTTCCCAAAGAATTTAAAAGAGGATTGAATTTGTGTTTTAAAAAAAGAATTGGGGTGCAAGTCGAATGTCATTTCGCTCATGCATACAAGTCAGATGTAATTCTGCTCATGTATTTCCCAAAAGATAAAAAGAAAGGGTTGAATCGCATTATAAAAAGGGTCGGAGGTGCAAGTCGGATGTAATTCCGCTCATGCATACAAGTCAGATGTAATTCTGCTCATGTATTTCCCCACTAACCAAAGAGGGTTGGATTTATCATTTTAAAAAAAGAATTAGGATGCAAGTCGGATGTTCATTTTATTTTTTAATCGCGTAGAGTCCTAAAAAATGCTACAAGTCGAACCATGAATAAGAGATACATGAAAATAAAAGTCCTTTAATTGATACATTAATCCAGCATAATCAAATAGAATCATGATAAAAGAATCCTCGTCACTCGTCAACGCAATGTCTTGTGACTCCTTCATACCAAAGGTCCAAGCTTTGCTCAAGTTTGCTCAGGCACAAATTCAACAAACCAATGAGTCACAAATAAATGAGACAAGAGGCAAAAACATACTTCTAACTTCTATTATAACAAAGGTGGCATCTTTCATCAAATAAATCAAGCTCACATTTTTATCAAACAAATTCATGCTTCTTTGCCTCGCAGAAAATTCCAAATCAATTTTTGATACCAACTTACAAGTTTAGCCTCAATATAAATTAAGCAAAAGTCTCAAACAAACAATTTCAGTATAATAAACCATAGGAACAATTATTCAATGAAATATAATAGCATCTTTATCACCACTGAAATTAATAAAAGCAAGAAACTTTAGCAATCTAGATCAAGAAGCATTGAGCATCACTAAACTGGTAAGCTAGGAACTTGAACATCACCATAAAAAAACTTTAACAAAACGTGAAGTTCTGACCCAGTTAAATTTAGCAAGAAAGAAAGTTTACAGAATTGATTAAACGAAAGGAAGCTCCAAAAATTCAAAAAAAAAAAAAAAAAAAAAAAAACAGCTTCAAGAACACAGAACCAGCACACATTCAGAACCAACCAACATTCAGAACCAGAACCAGTAAACAAAACAGGGAGTAAAATTTAACATAGTTTATGCCATATATTCATCATTCACCGTCCTTTCATCATGTTCATCATTTTCAACACATACAACAGGTCGAGCTCAACAACAAAGAAAATGAATAAAAGGAAGAACCTTTAACATCATCAGGCCAGAAAAAAAACAGAAACTTTGACATCACCAAATTAAAGAAAGAGAGCACTTTAACATCAAATTGTTACAGCAGCCACAACTCAAACATATCAAAACAAAAAACAAAAACCTTCAAACCCAGTTTCTGGATACAACAGGGAAAATCATCAGAAGATTAAGAAGAAAATGTTTCAGAGGATTGCAACCAGAACAGAGACTAAGAGTTTCTAAAAAAAAAAAAAAAATATGGGGAAGAAATAATGAACCAACCGAAGGGGAAGAGGGGTGGAGCCGCGAATTCTTGAGGCGTTTGGCGGAGCTTCAAGCGGTTCTGGGGCGGCGGGGCCGGTAGTGGTACGGCGGTAGATGTTGGCGGAGGTCGGAGGCGCGGCGGCGGCACTGCAGTGTTGCGACGGGGGTTCTGGAGCGGTGGTTCAATGTCGACGCCGGAATCTGGTACGGAGGGACCAGTGGTGGCGGCGCCCTAAACGGTAGTAAGGAGAAGCGGAAACGCGGCGGCCGAGTGGTGGAAAGGAGATGGCTGGTGGCCGGTGAGTCTCGAAGAGAAGGGTTTCGTGGCCGGATGTTGGTTTGAAGTGAGATTGAGGAACAGCGGTGGTGGTAGTGTCTGGGTGAGGGACGAAGAGGAGGTGACGAGGTTAAGGGAGGAAAAAGGTGGCGGTGGGTTGAGAGGAGGAAGGAGGGGTCGAATCAGTGGTTGCTGCAGGTGATTGAGAGGAGAGGAACGAAGAGGGGGTGGAAGAAAGAGGGCGGCGGCGGCTAGGGGCTGAGAGAAAGGTGAGGATTTAGGGTTTCTTTTGGATTGTAGGAGTGTTAGGGAGAGTCTGCTAGGGTTTTGAGTGGGGGCTGCTGAGTGAATAGTAATCTGCTCTTCCTCGGAACCCGAGGTAGTAGTGTTTAAATAGAGCTAGGGTTCCACGAATTTTCACTTAAGCCCCTGAAGTTTTCTTCTTTTTACACTTTAACCCTCAGTCCAACTAGGGTTTCAGGAGCTGAATTCTCTTTGGCCGTTCCCTTCTTCTCTTGGGCCGCCAGCCTTCTTCTTTTTTTTTTCTTTTTTTTTTCTTTGCAGTTGGGCCACCCTTACTAATTCTTTGAACACTTTGGACTCACTTCTTTTTTGTACCTCTCAAAATTAACTAATATTAAAATCAAAATTAAACTAATATCTAAACTCATTAGATTAAGTCTTTTTGTATTTTGTATTTTTTTGTACTTTCTTAGATTTTTACCATTTTTCGGGATTTTCTCAATTTTTATTCTTTTTTCATGATTTTTACTTTTTTGGATTTTTACCTAAAAAACTACTAAATTAACATAAACCAGGGCAAAATTGGGGTGTTTACAAATGGCAGCCGAGCGATTGCAAGTGAAATACTTACGGAGCCAGTAGAGAACGAAGACTTTATGCTCGGACTCCGAAACCGGACTTGTGTCTTCGCGTTGGCGGCGACGAATTTGGAGTAAGCAGTGCGTTCTTTGCCAATGGTTATTTGGATTTGTTGTGGCGATCCTTCAAATTGCGACGCAGCAGGGGGGAGTTCATCTCCTCCGACCGGGAAGCCCAAGATGTTTGCAACATCGAGCAGGGTAGGAGAAAGCATTCCTGAGGGGAAGATGAAACCATTGACCGATGTCGACCAATAACCGAGGAACCCATAAGTCAGTTGGGGGTAATGGGAAATGTCGATGCTCAAAATTTCGATGGCATCATAGATGCCCCATTCTTTCCAACGGTTGCAATAGGCTCCCTCGACTCTGGCCAGCCAATGGGTGTAATCGGATGCTGCCGTTGGCCAACCCCTGAAGGTTTTAGGGCAACCGTCGAGGTTGAACCAGTCACAAGTGATGGGAGGTTTGAAGCCAGCAGGAGACAGGAAACCAGTTAGTGTGAGGGATATGGGCTCAGGATCCATGTTGCGAGGACCAAGGACGCATCACTGCGAGTTTGGATAAATCAGGAGCAAATGGCTTATAATGGGGGCCGCTCTGACGGAAACCATAAGTTGATGAAGCGAGGAGCTCATGCCAGAAGAGGTATCTGAGGGTGATTCAGAAGACAATTGTTCGCCTCCATAAGAATGTTCGAGATTCTAGCAATCGCTTGAGGACGACATGGAGCCAGAGATGATGAGCTAGGTTCGAATGGTTGAAATCGATTTCGTGGAAAAAGTAAAAGGGAGAAAGTTCGAGAGAAATGAGGATTTTCGGTTTTTAACAAGTTTCGCCTCGTAAGTTGGGCCACTCATCATTGCATTCTAATTCATCTCTAACGGATAAATCGAGAATGCAAGGGGGCAATGTGTTGGCACCTATAATTTCTTAACGGCTAGTTATAAACTGAAAGAGCTACTCAAGTCAATTGGGGAGCATGGTCGAACAGAATAGTAGTCGATTTGAGTGGGTCTAGCCGATTGGAAGCACAAGTGATCGGCCAAAGAAAATCGAGTGTACATGGACAAGATTCAAGGAAAATGCAGAAACTTAGGCTTCATGTAGGATGAGTGACCAGGTTTCTAGAAGCTTTCCACGTGCAAAAATAGTTAGTGGGCTCACCCCGCGGAAATAGGAGAAAGTTGTTGCGAGCTAGCCGATGCAATGAGGAACGGCCGAAACAAAGCCTATAGACATCTTTATTTTACTTTTCAGCACTTTACTTTTCAGCCATTTAAATTATTTATCGCTTTCTGCAATTTATCTTTCAGCCGATTTACAGCTTTCAGCCTTTATTTTCTTTACCGCTTTCCAGCCCTTTACATTCCTTAGGAGACCTTACTTCATAGCGAAAGTCCTATTTCAACATCCTTCAATAGTGAGGTACTAAGAGTTTTTTCGAGTATCTTAGGAATACATATAGAGGAATAAAGTCCCTTCCTCGAGCAATTGTTTGATTAGAGAATCATAGTTGGTTTTCCAGCCGACCACACGGCTTTCAATCAACCGAATCTATTTCCTAATCTTAGATTTGTGAAGCAAAAAAGCTATGTTTCAAGTTTAAATATATTTCAGGAACTTGAGGCGGGGCTTCAGCTTGGTAACATTATGATTTAGAGGGTGCTCAAAGTAGTTTTGAGCTTAGACAAACCTTAGAACTAAGTCTTAAAGGCGAAAGAAATCATAGAGCACACAAAAAATACTGACATTTTACTTATTATTATTTTTACTTAGGTGGCTTATTTAAGGAAATCATAGAGCACATATATATGATAGTATTTTTACAAGAGGAAATTAATTTTAGAAAGCTCAATGATCACAAACTTGAGCCTCTGTGTTGAGAAGATTAAAGTTGGAGAATTTTTGTAAATTACATTTCTAGAAACTCTATGAAATTAGCAAAAGTTGATTTAGGAAGATGGAGAATTTTAGGAAGAAAAATATGAAGCTAAAAACACCTTACGTAATGGAATGTTTACCCATCCAAAATGAAATAATGTTACATAAATTTCTAAGACTTACTAAAACACTTTAAACATTTTAATTAAGGTAACTATTAGTAGTATTTTAGTTATGAATTTATTTACATAAAATCTAAGTATAAAACTTGTAATTTCATGTTCCTAATTAGTTTAAATTATTTCAATTTACTATGCCAAAAAATTCCATGAAATAGAACATTTCAAATAGTTTTCTAGTAAGTGTATTTTAAACTTATGAATTCCCTTATCGTAAAATTCAAGTGTGAACCTTATAACTTATATGCTTTTATTTTTTTGTGTATTTAATTATTTTTCCAATTTGGAGCCAACAACCAACATATAAGCTTGGAACACATGAAAATAGTTAATAATCAAATATAAGCTTGCATTCTAATTCTTTATATTAGTTTCAAGTTGTATATGTTTGATTTCTCTGAAATTAAGTTTTAAATTGAAGTATTGTGTGTGAAAAAAATCTCGTTGATAGAACTAGCCTCACTAAAATGTGATTGTTCCCGACTCAAATAAGATTATCTTAAACATTATAAAAAAAATCACCTCAACACATAGCTTTTTTTTATAAGCACCTCAACACATAGTATGTGTATGTAATTTAAGGGAATGAACATGGGAATCTTACAACTCAGCTCTGTGTTTGAATGAATTACCCTAATTGGTTATCATCAAAGTTCCGACATCTATGACACTGAATAAGTTCTATTTGTTTGAGTAACCTCAATTATTGTACTTAATCGACATCTTAACCAACCAATAAGCCTCTGATCTTGTAACGGCCAATCATCTTAGCATACACTCTAAGATAAATGTGGACGGAAACTCTTGTGAATTGGAATAAAAATCGGCCCACGTTACATAAATGTGGACGGAAACTCTTGTGAATTGGAATAAAAATCGGCCCACGTTACGCTCAACTGATATTAAACACATTATTTATAGAGGCAAATTCAGAAAATGGGCAACGTGACTCCATTAGCTAGATTTATGAAAGAGACTAAGAAACCCAGTGCCAGACAATTATTCTCCAAAGTTTCAGTAGATCTCAGTATCTTACAGACCGTATCCTAGGCAACAGGAAAGGGAGCTCTAAAATAAATCAACACAACTGATTGGATCTCAGTAACTTCCATTGAACTTCCATAAATGATTATTATTATTAATATTCTTTTTGTGTTCGGAAGCCGAAAGTTTATCTTCCGGGAGTGTATTTTTTATTCTTCCGGAAGTGAATAGCTTTCGGAAGTTGAATCCGAAAGTGTAAAATTTGACTGCAGTAACTTAAGAAACCAATGACTTCAGTGAATCCAGATCCCAGCACAACTGATTCCAAAATGCTGAAGGAAGGCAGAATGTAAAGCTGTGAGCAAAACTTCCATTCTATTACAGAACCACTGATCAACACACTGACAGTCTACTGAAGCCACCAATCACTACAGCTCTGTCATTTCCAGAAATACATTCATCTTCAACAAATGGGATTGTTTTTCGCAGGGTCAGATTTACTGGCATGCTCCCTTGGTCTGCACATCACAAACACTAGGCTTTAGCACCTACCAAACCCATAACAATCTTCAACAACAAATGTTATGCATCTAAGCATGTCAGAAAATAGTTTAACATGGAGTCACGTGTGCAATTATGAAAGCAATGTTGTGCGAGTGCAACTAGCATTGATGCGATATACTACTGTTACAGAATGTTTGTTATTTAAGGTTATGCACAAAGAATAAGATTTCATTTATTGATATAAAGTTTGACTGAAATACCCTTATTTATACTCACCTCTAACATTTATTTTTCTCCAGTTTTCACAACTAACTCAAATTAATACCACTCATTAGTAGATAGAGAAGAATGGTGGTTGGTCAATATAAAACGTGATAGGTGAGATAAAGTGTCTAGGATTTCTAAGACAACAAACATTTTGAAAAATGGAAAAGGCTGAAACTAACAAATATACTGGAAAAGAGGTAGTGTTTATAACAAAAAAAAAAAAAAGATTTACTACCTGCACCGATAATGTCCTGTTCTATGCAAACGGCTGCATAATGAGAACCAGCCAAATCCAGAAGCACAAACTGCCAATTGCTCGGGAGATTCTCACCAGAAGGCTCAACAGTAATTTCAGGTTCCTGACAGCAAAGTAAAATGCTAAAGACAAAGAAAACCAATAATTCACATGCCAACATTTAATATGCTACTACTTAAGCAAGGATTCCAACACTATACTGCAATTCCTGCTTGAATATAATCCGATATATTTTAGCTCATGCCACACTAGTTGGTTCCAGAAGAAGAAACAGTTCATCAACATATACTATCTCTAATTAATAGCTCTCTCAATATTTCAAACGAACTCCGCAAGAGTGAGGCATACCTTAGAAATCACGTGAGGTAACAAATGGATGCCTCCTTTTATATGGTCTCTTAATCGAATGGTAAAAGTATTAAAAGGTGAAGCTGAGAAGCCCTTCCCTAGTGCTTTTACATATGCTTCCTGTAAATGGGAAACATCACTGTAAGTGATAGCTGCAGAACATCAAAAGATTTGGTTTTTAAACCTACAAGAATGACAAGCTAGCTCACTCACTACATTATCTTATAGATGGTAAAACAGGTAAGTTTCAAAAAAAATTGTGCACACTGCTATATATAAAACTGCTCACTTGAATAATTTGCACAAGAATAAGGAACTCGTAAATAAATCAAGATTTAAAAGGGCGTTTTAACCTTTAGGTATCTGCTAGGAGAGAACAGAGATTACTTTTCTTGGAGCTAAAAAGGAACGAAGCATCTAGAAACCTTTGAAAAATATTTTATTAATTTACATCTTCACCACTTAGCTCAATCAAAAAGCAATACTCAAATACTATCAAGATAATAGTTCCAAGATTGACATTGTTTCTCACCTGACTCTTAACCAATTAGTCAAAGTGAAATCAGACAGCAGTAGAAACTAGAAACATTCTATAGAATGACTAACCTTCAGAGTCCATAATTTTATAAACTCCTGACGCTGAAGCTCAGGGTCTTCAATGTGAGCAAGCATTTCAATTTCATGGGGAGAAAAGTATCGTCGGGCAAAGGCTAAAATATCATTCTTTAACCTCCTTTGCTTCTCTTCCACATCAATTCCAATCTACAATATGAATGGCAAGTTAAATTAGTACAAAGATAATGGTGTTCAGCAAGAAATATGACAATAAGAAGAAAGCAAAAGTAATAATACTATAAGATAAATATAATGACCCATCTGGAAATAAAATAAATCAATAAAATCTGTATAACATAATAGTAAACACATACAGGTGAACCCATAGTTACTCCACAAGCTATCAAAGATGAAGTGTGAGAGATATTAAAATGCAGAGGTGGTAGGCTCCAATCATCAGCATACTGCAAGTCCACCTGTTCAAGATGCAACTACAAATTTTGGGCGTTCACAAGAAACTTAAGGAACAATTTAGTTCAATTAAGTAAGAATAAAGTGCAATCGTATAGAAGTTACAGGTAATATATTAACAATATAAAAACACACCTCAGGCTTGCCATAATTGTTCTTCCTAAACTTCAACGATTTTGGATCAATCTGACATTTTACCTGATCTAGCAGTAAAAAATATTGTTTAGATATATGACCTCTGTCATTATATAGAAAGACCAAAACTAAATGATGCAGAACAAGAACAATATACAGATTACAAACAAACCATGGCAGATAGTTCTGTCCATGTAAAGGTCCATGAAACATGAAGGCTATATGATAACTACGAGAAAACTAATCAAATAATGTTAACAGTGTTTAAAGGTTAGGAGTTACATAATGTGGTTGATTCAAGATGAAAAGGGCAACAATGTCAACACGTGTAATTTACAATTTTGTGATAGAACCCAAAATGATTCATGGGCCCAAAGGAATGTTCAAGCTGATCCAGGTTTACATAGGCCTAGAGTGTGGCGTGTGTACACTAGGAGAAACAGAATTGAAGAGGCTAACAGAGCATGATGAGGTGGCGGAGAGAGGGTGAGAAAGAGCAGGTTGAGTGATAGTTAGTTACGAGATTTTTGGGTGTGTGAGGTGTGTGTCCTTATAGGCACAGACTAGCATGAGAGTGGGTATCAATCTGAGAATATTGCAGTTTTGCAGAATGGAGAATTTTAATTCTCCATAGGAGCATAGCTCTGGACATATACATCGATTCCCGTGATTGATGAGTTGCTCGATGAGTTGAATGGAGCTATGTATTTTTCCAAGCTTGACCTCAAATCCAGGTATCACCAAGTGCTGGTGCGAGGTGAAGATGTCCACAAGACAGCGTTCCGCACACATGAGGGGCACTACGAGTATTTAGTGATGCCCTTTGGCATGATGAATGCTCCGTCTACGTTTCAGTCCCTAATGAATGAGGTGTTTCGAGCCATGCTTAGAAGATTTGTGTTGGTTTTCTTCGATGATATACTGGTATACAGCCATGATTGGCCATCCCATCTTCAGCATCTCTCCTCAGTGTTGAGGATCTAACGTGACCAGAAGTTGGTTGTCAACAGGAAGAAGTGCGCTTTTGCTCAGTTTTCAATAGAGCATTTGGGTCACGTGGTTTCCCAACAAGGGGTGTCTATGCATCCTGCCAAGATCGCTAGTATCATCAATTGGCCAACTCCCAAAAATGTGAAAGGTGTGCGAGGCTTTCTGGGACTTACTGGATATTACTGGAAATTTGTCAAGGACTACGGGAGGATAGCACGTCCCCTTACAGAGCTGACCAAGAAAGATGGATTCACCTGGAATCCTAAAACTCAGCTAGCATTTGACACTTTGAAGACAAAGATGACAACAGCCCCAATTCTTGCATTACCTGACTTTTCACAACCTTTATCATTAAAAATGATGCTTCAAGCTGTGGCGTAGGGGCAATTCTTATGCAGAATTCCAGATCTGTTGCTTTTTTCAGCAAAGCCTTGAGTGAAAGAAATCAGACAAAGTCAGCATATGAAAAGGAATTGATGGCAATTGTCTTGACTGTGCAGCACTGGCGTCCTTATTTATTGGGTAGGCAATTTACCGTAAATACCGATCAAAAGAGTCTACGGCAGCTATTGCATCAGCGAATTTCCACCATGGACCAACAGAATTGGGCTGCCAAGCTTTTGGGGTACCAGTTTGACATTGTTTATAAACCAGGGGCCACGAACGGAGGGGCAGATGCATTGTCCAGAATGTACGAGACAGGGGAGTTGCACTCTTTAATTTCTTACCCTGTGTGGATTGATGGAGGGCAATAAATTGAGGACATTCATCAAGATGAGGCTTTGGTAACTATCATTGCTGCACTCAAAGCAAATACCACAAGTAAACCTGGTTTCTTATACAAAGAAGGGGTTTTATACCATGAAGGGCGCTTCGTAATTTCAGCCAAGTCCAGGTGGATCCCAAAGCTGCTTCACGAATTCCATGCCACCCCTCAAGGAGGGCATTTGGGTTTTTACCATACCTACAGGAAGTTGGCTGCCAACATCTATTGGGTAGGGATGAAACAAGTTGTTCAAGAATACGTCAAGAGTTGTGATGTTTGTCAGAGGTAGAAGTACTTGGCAACTACTCACAGTGGATTATTACAACCTCTACCTATTCCAGAAAAAATATGGGATGAATTATCCATGGATTTTATCAATGGACTGCCAAAGGTGAAGGGAATTGAATCTGTGTTTGTGGTCGTTGACCGCCTATCCAAGTATGCTCATTTTATTCCCCTCAAGCATTCGTACACAGCTAGAGTGGTAGCAGAACACTTTGCCAAGGAAGTGGTCCGTTTACACGGAACGCCGAAGTCTATTGTAAGTGACCGCGATCCTATCTTTGTCAGCAACGTTTGGAAGGAGTTGTTCAAGTTGCAGGGTACTCACCTTACCATGAGTACAGCTTATCATCCCGAAACGGATGAACAAACAGAGGTCGTTAACTGTTGCTTAGAGACGTACTTACGGTGTTTTATTGCTGACCAGCCACGGACTTGGATCCAATGGTTACATTGGGCGGAGTATTGGTATAATACTACCTTTCATGAGTCCATTGGGGTCACCCTCGTTTATGGGCGCGAACCCCAAGCTGGCTTCGATTTTCTGTAGGAGAAATCAAGGTAGAGGTTGTACAACAGGAGTTGTTGGATCGGGATGAAGCGTTACGGCAATTAAAAGGCCACTTACTCAGAGCACAAGTTAGCATGAAGGCTCAAGCTGATAAGAAGCGACATGACCAAATATACGAAGTGGGGGATTGGGTTTTTGTGAAATTACGTCCACATAGACAGCAATCCGTAGCTCACCGGATCAATCCTAAATTGTCTGCAAGATTTTATGGACCTTTTCCAAGTGTTGGAATGCATTGGTTCAGTTGCTTACAAGCTCCAGCTACCTGACAGCTCACGCTTTCATCCGGTGTTTCATATGTCCCTTCTGAAGAAAGCAGTGGGAACTTGTCAGGTTGAGAAAGACCTTCCTGAGGGTCTGTCTGGTGAAATTGTTGAGACAGCAGAACCAGAGTTGGTGTTAGCTATCAGAACAGAGTCACGGCAGGGAGAAGAGGTGAAGCAATGTTTGATCAAGTGGCAAGGCTAATCAGAAGATGAAACAACATGGGAAGATGAACTCACAATTCTCAATCAATTTCCAGCTTTTAACCTTGAGGACAAGGTTGTATCTCAAGAAGGTGGAATTGATAGAACCCAAAATGATTCATGGGCCCAAAGGAATGTTCAAGCTGATCCATGTTTACATAGGCCTAGAGTGTGGCGTGTGTACACTAGGAGAAATAGAATTGAAGAGGCTAACAGAGCATGATGAGGTGGCGGAGAGAGGGTGAGAAAGAGAAGGTTGAGTGATAGTTAGTTATGGGGTTTTTGGGTGTGTGAGGTGTGTGTGTCCTTATAGGCACAGACTAGCATGAGAGTGGGTATCAATCTGAGAATAGTGCAGTTTTGCAGAACGGAGAATTCTAATTCTCTATAGGAGCATAGCTCTGGACAGTAGTCTCCTACTCTATTTTCCCTTTCTCAACATAAATAATATACATCGTTTACCTCCTTTCTCTTTATTTCTGTGTTGGTCTGTATCATTTTGCCACTAGATAAACTAGTGAGGTACCGGACATTTTGAATAAGTGTATGGATAGTGCTGATTTGCATAATATTTACCAAAACTCTAAATGGCACCAATTGCCAAAAATAAAAAATCAATAACAAGGATAAAGACATCAGTAATCAAGGAATATTTAGCAAATCACTCTTGCTAGTTCTATGGTAGTATGTCCATAAATCCCAAAAAATCAGCAAACAGCATAACTTGGAAATTGGCACATACAAGAAAAATATTATACAAAGGAAATTAACAAAGAAGGAAGAAAAATCAAGAAACTAGTATCAGAACAATAAAACTTACATCTTGCTAACGTAGTGCGAACCAATGCACGAGCTAGGAGTGCTCTTTTCTGTAGCTGTTCCCCATGCATGCGAAGTACATTTTCTTTCTCACAAGGTGATAGAATTTCAAAATACCGGTCCAATAGATTTTTGCTCTTTACCTCATCAGGCAAAACATACCATAAATGTGCTTCCCTACATCCAAACATAAAAGGTAGTTGGCACCAAATGTATCAAGTAACATTCTGGAAGATACACAAGCAGCACAAGATTTTACTTAAAAACAGAAATAGAACCAACAATACAAACGTCATCTTTATTTAAACTGTACAGAAGAACATGACCAGTAATACACAGCACGGTCATACAGTTAAATGCTCAAGATTGTCTCATACTTCTGTGCTGGAAGTTGCACAGGAGGCAAAGAGGATATTGAAGTGACAAGATTCCTCCCAAAGCAATATATGCTCATCATTAACTGTGCTCTGTTGTCTCGTAATGATATCATTTGTTCCTCAACACAGGAACATCCTGGAAAACATTGAACTTCTAGTGAGGTAATAGAATGAACACATGGAAAAGAGAAAAAAAGTGATCGATTCAAAAACATTTTCAATCGAACCCAAGTAGATAGATGTGTTTCACAATTTGTATCTAGTTTAGGTTTGCACAGCCACAGAATGTAGATAGCAATGCGCAATTTAACAAGAAAATCAATAATAAACATATGCAAAAATATCAAAACAAACAAAAGGAAAAGGCCTAAGAGAGAGTAACCTTACTGAACTACAAGTGGGAGAGAGGAATTCCAACGTTAGAATAAACTAGAGCTTTCACGCACCAGGATAGGATCTATTATGGTTGGCTACACTATCAGGGATATTGAGGAAAAAGATGAAAGGGAAACATAGATAGACCCTACTTCTGAAACAGAAAAAGGCCAGGGACGATATGGCTGTAAAGCATATAGGAAACCACAAGTAGACATGTTTTTCGAATCTGAAGGTGCAGCAAACAAACCCACCCCACCTAGGGCTGAAGATTGAAACGTTACAAGTCTTCCGCAACGGCTCATGGCAAAGGTCAGTTAAAAATAAAAGGAGTAAACACCAAAGTTTAGGGAAAACATTGTTGTGCCAGTCAAAGACAGAATGGTAGAAGGTTTAATAATGTTTATTTGCTAAAGACAGGCCATATAGAAAACAATGAACAGAAACTAATGAAGTAACATAACTAAACAAACTTAACAGGACAATCCAGGAACTTAATGACAAAAAAATAAAAAAACCCTTCAGATCAATTAAACAGTATTTTTTATTATCACACAATGAGACAGGACAATAAAAAATCCTGAGATAACGTTGATGGAGAAGGGGAGAAATTCAGGAACGGATAGAGAAAGGGAGAAATGGAGGAACACACCTGAAGCAGAAGTCTGATGTTGTGTCTCCTAGCAAAGCCAATTGTGAAACAGAGACCTTCAGCTGTGCAGATGTGGAAAAAGAAAAAATCAGTAACTGCCACAAAAAAGATTTGCAGCAAACAAAAAAGAGAAAGTATGCAACCAGCTTATGCCTGCTATATGGCAGTTATGCCTTATGTAATCTGTTAGTAAGGCATGTAGGTTAGCTTTCCTGTTAGGCAGTTAATACTGCAATTGAATTGCTCAGCTAATTGGATACGATTACTCTTATATGCTGCTACATTCAACTGATCAATGCACTAAACAAGTAACTTTAACTGATACAACTGAGTAAAAACTGAATTGCAATTGAATGCTAACGGAATTAACTAAGACTGCTTAAATTAGCTTCTCTATATTGCAAACCTCTCTGTCAAGTTAGATGAAAAAGCAGAAGACAACAATTGAGTGCTACCTGATCTAGAAATTGCATTTGGAAGGCTACTGGACCTATTTAACCTCTTTCCCTAACAACCCTTTTAATTGTCTAACTTCCCTCCTAACTGCTAACTATCACTTTTGTTTCTTCTAGTGTACACCTCCATATTTTCCCCACTCAATTACTTTTTCCCCAATCAAGAATGACTACCTAATCTTTACTGAATGCAAACATATTCAAATAGTAAAAATAAAGACTTATCTGAAGGGTCTCGTCTCATGTACTCTTACATTAAGACACATAAGTTGATTAACATGTGACTCTAACAAAGAAAAAGGGCATCACCAAGGACAAAACCCATGAGGAGTGCAGCACACCAGAAAAGGTTTCATTTTATAGAGTGCCATGAGTGGTAGAGGTCTCATGAAATTAATTAATTTTGTACCTTTTCTGAATGTTGTCTGAAGAATTAACAGATAAAGAAATCTATTGACAAGATTGGTCGTTGGTTCTTGTGCAGAGGTGATCAATATGTTTTCTTGGGTAATATACTAGGCTACTAGCTGTGTTTTCCCAGTTCAATTTCTAATTATTATTTTTCTTTTTCAGGGGTTTTAATATACCTTTTCCAGGGTTATGGGGACCCTACACTGATGAGGTTCTTGATTGCTTGATCAATGGAGCCAGATAAAGCAGCAAAGTTGTTTGTCCAGTGGCAGAAACATAGGGCTACTATGGTTCCTAATGGTTCCATTTCAGATAGAGTTTCAGAAGAATTGGAAAACACAAAGATCTTTTTTTTGCAGGGCTTATCTCATGATAAATACCCTGTGATGGTTCTCTAAGCAAGGAGATCAGACTCAACTCAAGAGTAATTATCTGCTTTTAATACATTAAATAGCAGCACTTATAATTATACATGTCAAACATAATTCCATGGATGGAGAAATCTATAAATTAAGATTTTACAAGAAGAAGCATTTTTTAATGAAAAGAAAAGTGGCATACAGAGATGGGTTAAAACTAGATGAAGATGGGAAATAAAACATAATATTTATTATCAGTTCCAAGTGGTAACCCTTCATCAATACGTATGTGTATTACTAAGTACCACTACAAGCCGTTGCCTAGGCTTGTGGTTTTAATGCCAAAATTCCTACAGAAATGCATGATTTAATCAATCTTATCTCACTTTTAACCAATTAATTGAAGTAGGTACTTAGATTTCACACTCAAGTGACAACAGATTTCACACACCATAAAAGTCACTGCCTTCATTAGGAAGCTATTGGGCATGTATATAACTAACTATATACAGTTGCCCAGTGAGGTTTTCACAATACAAAGAAAAGTATGATCATGCATATTATGGCAGAAGAAACTTCGATAGTGGGGTTTGTATTAATAATGAATATATTCCTGGCCTCACTTATGAGCGATTAACTGGGGTACTAACATGCTAGTATCCTCTATTGGTATTCTAAATAAATTTCAGTGCCACAATAAATGCTTTGACGCTGTGCAGCCAATTCATAGCATGAGAAAAATGATAAAGCAAAAGGGTGGTTTAGTCCTAAACTTATGAACATTTTAACATTAGTACTTCACTAAGTTAACTCTGAGGAATGTAAATAATTGTTAATTTACCAAAAGAAAATAGAATGGGTGGTGTTGTTAGGAACTTCAAGTCAATTACTTTACTTTGAAGCTAAAAGTTGTAGATGTTAGTAGGGGGTGCTAGAATCTATTTCTTCTGTTACCTCCGCCGAGGAAATTCTTTTGATGATGGAGACACAAAATGGGGAATTTGAGATCTTAAAACATGCAAATAACCAAAGATATATGTATAATCTCTTGTTTCAAACCGTTTTGCAGGGAAAGAGCTCCCTTAATCAGAAAGTAGATTCATCAGAATTGAACAATAACAATGACATTGATAAACAGAATAAAATTCATAGCTGGTCCAGATAATCGAAACAACCTTACCTGAAACCTTTCCCAATTAGAAATTCGAGAATTAAAAATTCAAAATACATAAAAAAATGGAAAATTGATAATCGAAACCAACAAAATGAAGAAGCTATGAGAGACAGATCAGAGCATGTTGAGGGAGAGAAAATTTACCTAAATGGGTATTCAGATTTGATGAAGAGAGAGCTTCACACAGAGAAGCAGGAGAAAGAAATTCTCCAGAGAAACCGTGGGCGAAAGAGGAGAGCGAGCACGCTTGACAGAAAGCACGAGCTCGAGGAAGAAGAGCGAGACGGAGGAGAGAGAGATAGAGAGAGAGGAGGATGTGATCTGAGCTCGATAGAGAGGGGAATACGGATCCTCTGCAGCTGCCAATTTCATCAATCTCTCTGCAGCAAAATTTCTCACCGTCATGTGCCAGGGCGGCGACTTCACCAAAGGCAACGGCACCGGCGGCGAATCGATCTACGGGTCCAAGTTCGCCGACGAGAACTTCATCAAGAAGCACACCGGACCGGGAATTCTGTCGATGGCGAACTCGGGCCCCGGGACGAACGGATCTCAGTTCTTCATCTGCACGGAGAAGACGTCGTGGCTGGACGGGAAGCACGTGGTTGAGGAGCTAGCTGTGGTGAAGGAGATCGAGAAGTTTGGGTCGCGGAGCGGGTGGAAAGATCATCGAGTGTGGTCAAATCTCTTAGAAGTTGACTAACCCACTCTCACTCTCACTCTCTCCCTATGGTGGCTCGGAATATGAGTCTGATATGTCGTTTTAATTAAAAATAAACTCATGTGATGCAGTAGCCACATGACCCATTATGGCGAGGCAATACGAACAAATGGAGCGGGTCGACGTAGAAGGAGGTGAAGATCATCGAGTGTGATCAAATCTCTTAGACGGCGTTGACTAACCCACCCTATCGCTCTCGCTCTCGCTCTCTTCCTATGGTGGCTCTGAATATGAATATGATCTAGACCTTTTTTGCGTTTTCAATTCGCTGTCGTTTTAATTAAAAATAAACTCACGTGATACAACAGCCACATGACGCAGTACGGCGAGGCGATACGAACAAATGGAGCGGGTTGACGAAGAAGGAGGTGAAGATCATCGAGTGTGGTCAAATCTCTTAGACGACGTTGACTAACCCACCCTATCGCTCTCGCTCTCTTCCTATGGTGGCTCTGAATATGAATCTGATCTAGACCTTTTTTGCGTTTTCAATTCGTTGTCGTTTTAATTAAAAATAAACTCACGTGATGCAGCAGCCACAGGACGCAATACGGCGAGGCGATACGAACAAATGGAGCGGGTCGACGAAGAAGGAGGTGAAGATCGTCGAGTGTGGTCAAATCTCTTAGACGCTGTTAACTAACCCATCCTATCGCTCTCGCTCTCTTCCTATGGTGGCTCTGAATATGAATCTGATCTAGACTTTTTTTGCGTTTTCAATTCGCTGTCGTTTTAATTAAAAATAAACTCACGTGATGCAGCAGCCATAGGACGCATTACGGCGAGGCGATACGAACAAATGGAGTGGGTCGACGAAGAAGGAGGTGAAGATCGTCGAGTGTGGTCAAATCTCTTAGACAACGTTGACTAACCCACCCTCTCGCTCTCGCTCTCGCTCTCTTCCTATGGTGGCTCTGAATATGAATCTGATCTAGACCCTTTATACGTTTTTAATTCGCTGTCATTTTAATTAAATCACATAGTCACCTTCACAGTTGAGAAAGTCAAGCTTGTAAAATTTAATCATATGAATCATAATCTTATATATCAAAAAATACTTTTAAGAATTCTACTAGTCAGTGAGAAACATAGTTTATGTACCGACACCTCAATGAGGATCACAAATTTGGACTGCATAGGTGCTCATCTCCAAGAATGTTTAATTCCAATGTTAAATTCTATGAAAGTGAATTTGATAGCATAGTCAAACATATAATATCATGAAATTAAGGTAGCAATGAAAGCGACATCACTGGGATTATGTCGCGCTAGCACAGTGTCTTATTCATGACCAGCTTTTTCATCCCACTGCTTGAGTTAAACTGTTGAGATTGTTGGAAATATTACACAATGGGATACAAGAAACTTTCCAAAACTCTAAACCCTAAATCAAAATTATAATAGGAATCACAATTGTTTGGGGCGTGTCACATGACACTATCCTCAAGAGTTTATTCGCTCAAAATATGAAAACTCCTTGGGACACAGTAAACTCTTCCAACCAATTAGTCAGGTTCTAAATTGAGAAGAACTACACACGGGAATATCAACCTAAATAAAATAACAAAAATACAATAAGACAAACAAACTTAGAAAACGTATCTCTTCTCTATCTATCGAACACTTGCTTCCCTTCTATATAATTTAGCTGCATATGTTAATACCATTATAACATACGCTGGAACGTATAACTGATTGAAAAAATTGTTACTCTATTCAATCAATTAAAATAATTTTGATACATTATGTAGAACAAAAACTGGAACTTACAACGGGAAAATCCATTAAATTCCAATTAATAATAATAAATCAAACCTTTCAATTTAAAACATGAGTAACGTGATTCCATCGTAAATTTTGATAAGACCTTAAAATGCTTATATTAATAATATAGATAGTATTTTAAATCTTTTGAAATATAGTAAAATACCAACACAGGAAGCCAATGAGCGAAGAGTCGTTCAGATCTCAGGACTTTCCAATGAGCAAACTCGACCTGCAACTGACCATAACTCTCTCCTCCGACCTCCGTTCATCCTAAAACCACCACCATTGTGTACCCCGCCGCCAGGAGAGGAAGGCCCAGTGGTTCCTTGTCGTCACTGCTGTCTCTCATTCGTGCCGCCGCCGTCTCCAGTCATCTTCTCTGGCGGCCCTTGTCGGAAAATTTTCCAGTATTCGAATTATGGAAGTTGTCGACCTTCTGAACTCGTTTATGAACTCAGAACAATGAGTTTCCGAAGGAAAATAACATCTTTCCTTGTATAACTCGTGCCCTAGGTATCTTGAAGAAATTCCACCTTGCATAACTTCTCCATGATGATCCATGACCTGTCCACCGAATAACTCCGCTTTCGAAACTCAAAGTACTGTATCAGAATCTTGCATGGGTACTATTATGTTACAAGAGAAACCATGAAGCTTGGAGAAGGGAGAAATTGGATTCTCACCTTCTCGGCCTCACCATTTTCATGGAGAAGATGATTATCCCAACTAAAACCCTTTGTACTACTGTGGTTGCTCATGTTGTTGTATTGCTGTTGTTGTTGTTGTTGTAATTAAGCTAAGGCAGAATCTAAGAAAGAAAGTAAGGAAGTGATTGTAGTTATAAGCTAAAATTAAATATTAAGCTACATTTAATTGAGAATTAATTAAGCTTAGTGGAGGATTTAGAAGTTGAGCCAGGACTCGAAGTGGTAGGGAAAAATATAGGAAGTTGATTATGAAGTTGGATTTTGAAAAAGCTGAAAAAGTAATTTTGGAGAAGTACTTTTCCAAAGAAAATGGCTTTTTGGACCCCAATTAGTGAAAAAAACAAACACAGCCCAAGAAAGTTAAGAAAATTTCAGAATTTAAATTATATTAATGAAAATGGTAGTTGAAAGAATTTAGAAGTGTCAATCATCAATAACCATGCTTAATTAATCAATTAAATAATTAAGATTAAACTGAGTAATTGGTAACTTATTAGACTCAACTAATTGAATAAAGCTGATTAGTAATGAACGCTAATTATATAGGATCAAGTTGTATGAGTTGAAGGAATGATGTTGGCGTTAGTAACTTTGAAGGGATTAAGTTGAATAAGGCTCGTATAGTGGTGATTAATTAAGCTTGACTAAGCTAAATAAGATTCAAATTCTAATCATATAGAGTTATATATATATACACACACTAAAAGGATTAGTAATTGAGATGGAGGTTAACGGCTTCGTTTGGCCCAGTTTTTTTCTGACTTAAAAGCTACTTTTAAGTAAAAGTTAAAAATAAGAGCTTTTAAAAAGAAGAAGAAGCTGTTTGTCAGTTTTCAGTTTTTTATAACTTAAAAAGCTACTTTTAAGTTAAAAGTTGTTTGGTAAAACTGTTTTAAAAAAGTTTCATATATGGCGGCGGGGGGCGGCGGCGGCGTGGTGGCGGCGGTGGCGTGGGGGGCGGCGGCGGTGGCGGTGCGGTGGCGTGGTGGCGACGAGGCGGTGGCGACGGTGGCGTGGGGGGTGGTGGCGTGAGGGGGCGGCGGCGGTGCGGGGGCGGTGGCGGTGCGATGGTGTGGTGGTGGTGCGGTGGCGGCAGGGCGGTGGCGCGAGGGGGCGGTGGTGCGGTGGCGGTGGCGGCGATGGCGTGGGGGGGGCGGTGGCGTGAGGGGGCGGCGGCGGTGCAGTGGTGGTGGTGATGTGGGGGGCGGCAGTGCGGTGGTGGCGGTGCGATGGCGTGGTGGTGGTGGTGCGGTGGCGGCGGTGGCGTGAGGGGGCGGCGGTGCGGTGGCAGCGGTGCGGTGGTGGCGATGGTGTGGTGGCGGCGGTGCGGTGGCGGTAGTGGCGTGAGGGGGGCGGCGGCGGTGGCAGTGGTGTGGTGGCGGCAGTGGCGTGTGGGGGCGACGGCAGCGACGGTGGCGGTGGTGGTGGCGGCGGTGGCGTGAGGGGGCGGTGGCAGCGGCAGTGGCAGTGGTGTGGTGGCGGCGGTGCGGTGGCGGTAGTGGTGGTGGTGGCGGTGGCGGTGGCGGTGGTGGTGGTGGCGGCGGTGGCGTGGGGGGGGGGGCGGTGGCTGTGGTGGCGGCAGCGGGGCAACGGCGGTGGGGTGGTGGTGGTGGTGGTCATAATAATAATAAGTCACTTTTAAGTAAAAAGCTCATATCTCTAGCTTTTTCTAAAAAGTTACTTATTTCTATTTTATGTTATAAAAATAAGTTACTTAAAAGCTACTGAACTTTTTCAACAAATGTGTTTGGCCCTGCTTTAGCTTAAAAGTAACTTAAAAGTCATAAAAAAGCCGGGCCAAACACTACCTAAGTCAAAGACGTAGCCTTAATTGAACAACGAGAATAGGAACAATGCTAAGCCGAGAATAATGTGTGATGCCTAGCAAACATATAGAGGCATTGTGTGTTGTTGCAGAACTAACCTCAGATCGTGACCTGGCTATGAAGATGAGCATGAAAAAATAAGAACAAACACAAGAAGGGGGGGTTGAATTGTGTTCGTATAAAAACTTGCTTTTCTTTAAACAAATATATATTTTCAAAACCGTTTCGTAAATGATAAGTTGTTTTTAGCAAACGATAGGATAAACAGTTTTGATGCAACGGAAATAAAACGTGTTTACTGGTAAACGATAATGCAATAAAACAATAAAGCAGTAAACAATACACGTAGATTTATCCTGGTTCACCCCCTGAACGATGGGGCTACGTCCAGTCTTTGGCTTCACCAAAATTTTCACTATTCACCCGAATAGTATAGGTATTATCAAGGGCTTCTCCTATCAACAAGTATTCTCAGGGACTTCTCCCAACAAGTATTCTTAGGGACTTCTCCCAACAAGTACTATGCAGGACTTCTCCTTTTCACAATAGATCCTTCTACAGAAGTTCTCTTCTCACAAGAGTAATGGTAGAAGCAAACTTAAGCTCGGAAAACTCTCAGTATTTGTATATGATTTGACTCTAAAGAGTATACTCAAGGCTTGGCTTAAACAGAGATGAATAAACAATGGTTCTCTGTTTCACGAAAGCTTGATAGATTTGACTTTATTTTTCACTCTATTTTTCTCTTGATTTTTCTCAAATGTTGTGCGTTGTTCTCTGTGTTCTACTTCTTCTTTGAATCTTCAAATGATCCTTTTATACCTTCATTTTAATTCTGATTTGCTGAAGGTGTGTTGTCGTTGACTTGATATGATCATTGAATTCCTGACCGTTTAGCAACGGCTATAAGCATTGAATAGATTTGACTTTGTTGATTCTGCATAGTTGATTGTTAAGAGTTTGTGCCGTGATTTTCTCCTTTGTTTTGATTGCAAATTCATTGTTGTTTGAGCATAGTTGATCGACGAGTGATGTATCCTTAATTCACTCCTTTCTAATAAACTAGTTCATCAATAAATTCCTTTTCTTTTCGAGAAACGATTTGTTCTGTTCAATGCTGCAGTTGTATCATTTGCTTGCTGGCGTTTGCAGACAGTAGTATGTAGACGATACTTGAGTTGTCTCTTGTTCCTTCATTAAACGATACTTCTTCGCCTCGGTACGTTTATTTAGCTTGTAAATGGTACGTCTCTTTAGCTTGTAAACGGTACGTTTATGGACGATGGAGATAATTCATTTTCTCTTTATTGGACGATGGAGATAATTCCTGAAAAACATAATGCACAATTCAGTAGTAAATTTTTTATCACTCAAAATTTTAAACTTGTTTGAACCTAACAGAGCATTTGGACGTCTTGTGGAAGCTAGAATTAGGATGCGTAGCCTCTGAACCCTAGAAGACCTGCTTTGGAGTCCAGGTTATGGAGGAGGAGCTATCCTCATGGTTGATAGATATGATTATGTTATGATTCCTATTTGGAATGCTTGCAGTAAGTTATCTATGGTTGCTTGTGTATGTTGAATTATGACTTAAGCATGCCTGTTGAATGAATGATATGATTCGCCTTGTGAATGACTATTGTTAATGTTGTGATGATATGATCTAAATGATGCATATGATGATTATGATAAATGATGAGATATTATGATTGTTGAAATGCATGTGATAATCAAGATGATGTGTTGATGAGACCATGGAAATGCAATAGTAACTTGCTAATGTTGCATTGAGTATTGTGAATGGAGAATGACACACCTAGGGATATGGTGGTGCTGATATGAAGATGAACTTCTGACCGCCAAGTTGTGAGATTAGCCTCAAGGAGGCATGAACCGTGAATATGAGAAAAGTGGATAACTCAAGCTGAGGGAACATGAATTGTACACATTAGGATAGACGTCTATGCAATTAGAGTTGTTTTATGTAATAAGTAACTCTTCGAGGACTTCCCATGGTTTTAAAAGTAGAGTGAATAGGATTTTGAAAACCCTGAAGAAGTGTATTTGTTTCTAGGAGTCTTGTTCACGTCTTTTGAAAGTTATATTTAAAAGTAAAGCCTAATTGCATAGACAGGGTCCCGAGTGATGCGTTGTGTGGTATGGGACACACAACATTGCACGGGGGTTGATTTGTGAAATCAGAGGTGTGCTGAGGTAACCTCTGGCATCTAGATGCAAGAGATCCCCGGAATGACTAGTTATATATACTGAGCCAGGGATGTTATGGTATGACGATAAGGGCAACTAATGTAAAGGCTATAAGGGGGCGGATATTTGTTTGTATGTTATATGTTTTCTCTAGCTCATATACATTGATACAAAGGGATAAGGAGTAGGAACGCACGACAACTTCCACTGTATGATAGTGCATTCGGTGTGGATGTCCGAGATACCTACGGTGGCATCCCAGAGGTGGGGTGGCCTGGGGATGAATCAATGGAGCGACTTAGCACTAGGCCGTTGACTTTGGGATCCCTTGTATTCCGACTAGTGAAGTGGGAAGCCCGAGAAATGCTGCACCATCCTGACTGTAAGCCAAAAGAGTAATTTGTACTCGGTAAGAGTGGGTTGACTTACTAAACCCATGTTTCCGACTGGCATTCTGAAGTGTATGGCTGTATATAGCCAATGGGCCCAACATTCATGTTTTGAGATTGTGGTGTAGTAGCAATCACCATCTTGTCTGCTACATTGACCCCGATGAACCACGTTTGGAGAGCCGACTGGGGAGGACATGAAAGATACAGGGGTTGACACCGAATAAGGGGGCATGCACTTGCATTGATGCATCATTTATTTATTATGCTTGATCCCGGAATGTTGTTGTGATTGTGTTTGTTGTGTGGTAGAAATAGCAATTATGAGATTGACTAATATACCAGCCGTCCAGGTAGGACTTATGGCATAATCCTGTTATTTCCCATGTTGGTAGCTCACTCCCTCCCCGTGGTTAATATTTCAGGTACATGTTTAAGGTGCGCATGGGACAAGTCGAGTACATATCACACCAAAGCTATTAAGCCATGGTAGCTATCGGTGGGTAAGATTTAAGGAAATGAGAGTCAAATAGTGAAGTGACGAGGAACTGAGAGTGTTGTATATATATATATATATATATATATATATATATATATATATATATATATAGCGTTCTTAGAGAGGTGTCTTACAAGTTTCACTATCTAAATGTTGTTTTGAGTTGATAAAAATAATGTTTCTTTGGTTTTTCAGTTAAGGAAAGCAATAAAAGAAGTTAAAATGGGGTAATCATGTTGTTATGGTGAGGGGGACCTCACGGTTATAGCATGAGAGCGGAATGTATATATCTTTTTTATAGTCACATTAGATGATGAGCTTACCACATTAGTGTAGGACACTACGTCTTTCCCCCAAAATCTTAATGCAATCATTGCGTGGGCTCTTTCGCTTATATACTATTCAACACTCTTCTTTTTACTTAAATTTAAGACTTGTTTATTTTATTTCTTATTCACACTTGAAGAATTCCCAACAATCTTCCCCTCAAGTGTGAGTTATTATTACATTACCATTCTCCCCCTCAACGGGTTGTTGTTTAATTAAGTTACCAATCTTCCCCTAAAGTGTTATTTAATTAATTAAATCGTGTGTTTCTTTGTGGTAAAAGCTTTTAGCGTAAGATTAATGCGTAAAGCATCTTTATTTATACTCAAAGGGAATATATATTCGTGACTTAGATAAATATGAGTATCGTGATAGTCCCTTGACTTGGGAAAAGACACCGAGGAACTCAGTCACGTTTTGGAAACGTTTGAAAAAGACGTTTCGCCGTATAAACATCAACTCAGCCTCGAATGATGCTCGAGATGGAATCTGACTTCCTCTATATCTAGATAATGATGTGTGTTGAATTTTATGAATTTTGACTGTGATATTGGTATACTTCTGTTTTAGGGGCCCAAAGAGTCCCTAGCATGCCGTAGAGATTTTGTAGAAACCTTGACGTGAGCAAAAATGGTAGACTGAGACATTTTAAGATTTCTGGACGAGATGGAAATTCTTAGAATGTTGGGAGGATTCTATAAACGGGATAAAAATATTTTCGACGTTTAGTGCTTTTGGGTCGGAGTCGGGGCCGACTCTAATTGTATGAGTCTTTTCACTTATATATAATTCAACACTCTTCTTTTACTCAATGTGAGACTTCTTTATTTTATTTCTTTTTCACACTTGAAGAATTCCCAACAAAACAAAGAAGAAAACGTAATAAGGAATTTTTTTACCTAATCCATCACTTGTTCGCAACTTAAACATTTCTATAAAAGGTTAATCCCTTCATTTAATATGCCGATAAAAGTTATTCACTCTCTAATTTCTTAAATCTTAACAATCTAAAAAGGAACATTAATGTACATATCTACTCGAAGAGACATCCCAAATGTTTTGTTCCTATCCGAAGAGAAGATATCCTAGTTCTAGTTTAGAGCTCCACCTGTCACGCAGAAAAATCATTTGTTCCTAGCTTAAGATAGTCATATACTGATGCATTAAGTGATTTTCCTCTTCAACTAGACCTACACCAACTTTTTAATTGTCATGCAAGTCCTTAACATCATCACATGACCAAAAGATACATGAAGCATGAAGAGAAAAATAAAAAATGTGTAATATTATTTTCTTATTACCGTGAATTTAGCTAAGTCTGAACAAGTATATCGGCAAGTTTGAGGACAAGAATGTGTAATATTGTTAAGACCCACAAAGCTATAACAACCTCAGCATTTGGGACACTGGCACGTGTCAAATAAAAATGAACAAACTTTTTTGCATTCATTTGGACATAAATCCTTGATAATTTTCTGAGTCATTTCTTTCTTCTCTTTTAGTCTCCAACATTTATTCCATAACAAGATTAAAGCACCATAGCTAGAAAGCTATAACGAAATGGCTAGCCCAACACAGACCTCAGACCAATCGTTTCCACCAGCAGATGTTGCAGGGGACCTGAATCCTGGGAAAAACACTCAGGTCGAAGTTGATCCTATATCCTCTGAGGTAGCTGCCTCCAAGGAATTGAAGGTACCTGCATTTTCTTTTTCAACTAATTGAAGATAATTGAGGGTTGATGCGGCCGCAACTGCGTTTGCGATGCTGATGTGGGAGTCCAAAATCTATTACATTGTGGTTGCAAACCGTGATTTGAAACCCTAATCATAAAATTGGAATATTATCTTTTTCAAAGTTTGTGATGGAATTGTGGACTTGTTTGAAGAATGAATGTCTTATGTTCTAAGTTGCATTGTTTCTGTATCATGTTCTGATTGGTGTTATGCATCTACTTGCTTGATTGAAGGAACAAGCTGAGATCAAACAGAAGAAAAAGAAAGCAGAAAAGAAGGACACCTTGCAAACATTAAAATCAGCCATTATAATTTCAGGCATAGTTGTAGCTGTTACGGGAGCTGCCTTTGCCATAACCAAGAAATTGAGGGAGAAATGACCCCACCTTCTCCAAGAGATATAGAAGATTTTTAGATATTAATTGTCTATGTTGGTTTTAATTCCCATACTTCTAGTTTTGGGTTCTCAAATAAGTCCTCATCACCCACAAATGGTAATCATAGAGGCATTTCACGATGTGCCCTCATTCTTGATATTTGAGAGAAAATTATAGAAGTTTATTTTCTTTTTATGTTTTTGCTATGAAATTTAGATACGTTTTTTCCCTTTCAATGAGCATCAGTTGAACAATCAAGCATCTTACCCTGCATTGGGTTCACAACTTTTATATGATCATGTTCATAATTTGTATACCCTATACCTACATCCACTTGTGTGTTAAGGAGAAAAACTTTTTCTCTTAATTCATCTCTTCTTCCTACCACATGCAAATAGACGTAGGAACGGGGTGTCAGAATTTGAATGTGAAAATTCATATTTCTTGAGAGTTGATTAATTGATTCTACAGCATAAGCTAGATATCATGTTTCCAAACCCAACTCTGGTGTGTTAAATAAGAAACATTTATGCTAACGTACATTTCATTCTTGCGTACAAGTACTCATTCGGATTTGGATCCTCTCATGTGTTCATCTCGCATGACTATGTCATGTGAAGGATTTGGGCCTTTAATTACTTTTTTAATGAAATCTGATGGTCAGTATTATTTCCCGCACAATTTTAATTTTCTCCCTCCATATATCCATTAAAGGCTCAGATTCCATCAAAAAAGAATTAAAGACTCAGATCTTCACATGACATGGTCATGTGAGATTAACGCATGAGAGGATCCAAATCCGTACTCATTCCGGTCTTTAATATAAGAACTGTGAAACTACTTTAAGCCCCTTAAAAAATCTAACTAATTTAACTAATTGCATTAAAGTTGTTATCAAAATGTACTATGATACCTCCACATTCTATCTTTCAGACTACACATCATACTTAAAAGAATCAAAACTGAATTAATTATAGAGATGCAATATTACCTTGTGAACTTTTTCCAAGCGGATAATCAATAAAGCAGAAGTTCCATGGATTTATCTTCTATCTGATAAGCATTAAACTCATTGAATCTTCCCTTCACAGCGTGGGCATGTTACAAAAGTGAAACTGAGGACACATAAGTATAGGGTCTGTTTGGTTGAAGGGGAATGGAGGGGAGGGTTTTTTTTTAAGTTGTCTTGTTTGGTTCAATTTGTAAGATGGAAGGAGGGACTAAAATCCCTCCTAACTCAATTTTATGTCCCTCCAAAAGTGGGAAAAATTGGAGGGGAATAAATTTCTTGACAAAATTACCCCTGCACATAATTAAAATCCACTCGTATGCCTTCTTATTCTCACGCCCCAAAATTTCATTTCTCTTTCTTTAACATGTTTCATTGCATTTGCAGCTCAATTGACAATTCCATCCTACATTTATATATGTTATTTATATATGTTGATTTCTTATTCATTCAATCAATTTCGATTCCTCTCTCCACAATTTTCAGAAATAAGTTTTTTTTTCCTTCATTTAAACGGAAAAAGTTTCGTTTTCTACAATGATGTTTGGATAACAAACAAGCTTTTTTTTGCTATTAAGTGTAATTGTTATTTTATAATCGTTGTGTTTTTATGTGTAATTTTCTTTCACATCACAGATTTTATAATTTATTTCTTTTTAAACAATCAGTAAATATATAAAGGGTGGAAAAGTAATTTAATTATAATACTCCTCTTCTCTTAACAAGTAAATGTCTACTTTCCCTCCCCTCCCTTCCCTTGAAGCAAACAAAACAGGTTATGAAAATCCCTCCCCTCCCATCCCCTCCCCTTCATTAAAATCTCCCCTCCCTTTCCCTCATCTGAACAAACAGACCCATAAGGAATGTAGAGCGGTAAATACATTTAAATAATATGCCACAAATAAAAATAAATTTTTGATTACAAAGAATGTACAATATTATCTCTAAAAATAGGGTTAAACAAATTTTTTGTCTTTGACTTATATACCTGAATTTAAAATGGTCCCTGAAAAAAAACACATAGGTAAAGTTTTTGAAAAAGTTTATTTTATCTAAAATGGTCTAATGACATCATAAAGCTTATGGTACAATTTTTTTCCTAGTCACTAATTCATATAGGCTTTCACATAGATTTTTCACATTTATTTTGCTCCCTCATGAATTTTTTCATCAAATTTAGTATTTCTTCTCTTTCCCATCTTCTTCTTCTAGTGTGTTTGGATTCACGTTTGGAGAGGCCAAACGTGGATCCAACAATCCAAAAGCAACTATTTCTTACTTCTGGAAATGTGGTTTCAACCCAAACGCGGTTTCAAACTGGTTCTTCCAAACATGCACTTCCTCTTCCTCTTCCTCCTCTCACCTACCACTATTTATCCCCACCATTATTTCCGGCGAGCCTCCATGACCACCACCCATAGCCAAACCTTCACTAGACCGCCACCACTACATTTATACCTCAGTCAAAACACCTTAAAAGTGATTCAAATGACCACAAAAAAATTCAAAAGACCATCACCATCAAAGTAAATTGGACCCTGTGCAAAATAACAACTCAAACTCAACGACTTCAACCAGGATCAAAGGAAGGAAGAGGTGAAGATTGTCCCTTGGTTTGTTCATGGAGATGGAGAAGATGAGAGAGGAATGGTTTTAGAACGCCCACACACACGAAACAAAGCGTCCACTGTGTCCATTAATTGTTGTGCAACTAAACGTGAATATATATCTATTCAGTTAAAAAAAAAAACGTGAATATATCATGGTTACTTGAATATTTATAATATGCAAACACCCATCATGACGGACACCCCCACACAAAGAGCTTCCCAAAATAATGGCTCAAAGTAAAAATTTGGGTTAAATACCTTAGTGGTATTTAGGTGAATGATATCTAAGATAAGTGAAATTTCTAACTATTTATTTTAAATATCATTGATCAATTTAGGACTAGGGTTATTTAACCCTAATTTTTCCTATGGTAATTTAAACAATTCTCCACATAAAATTTTATTTCTCTTATTATTTTTCACTTCTTACCACATCATATCATATCGCACATTTATTACCTGACTCTATCTTTTATTCTTGGCTTAATAGCACTTTTGGTCTCTCACTTATTATGATTTGGCACTTTTGGTCCCTAATAAAAAAAAATAACCTAAATAGTCCATCACTTTGTCAAACGACAGCAATTTTAGTCCCTCGTCACTATTCCGTTAAAAATTAACGTTTTCTGTCAAAATTTAACAAAAAAAAATGGTTCAGAAACCAAGCCACAACCCCAGAAGCTCATCCACCCTTACACAGCCACCAAGCCACAAACCCATTCAACCCAGAAATCCCAACAAAGTCACCACCACAATAAATCACCTTCATCTAATCTCTCCCTTCAACCCATAAACCCCAAAGCCAATTTTTTTGGTTTGAAAGATATTGTAATATATTTCTCCTATTGAATGTTAGTAATTGTAGCCTGGGAAAATGAAAAACATAGAATTAAAGAGTCTATTATCTGAATGAATTGCAAAGATGAGAAAATTACAATTGCAGCAAATGAACTCTACATTCAATTCATTTCCAATCTGTTACAGTTATAATGCAAAAGCAAAAAGAGTTCAAGAACCCCAAAAAAGAGATCAAGAAAGAAGATGAAGTCGTGTTGGTGACAAAATACCACCGAATATGAATACCAAAAGGAAGAGGGCCTCCAAGCCTCCTCGTCGCCATTAATTTCCTCAGATAAGACCCAATAAGTTCTTCCTCTGTTGGGTAGAATCTAAACCCAGGAAGCACATCTTCATCTTCATTCTTGTCATCAATCCCCAAATGGTACAGAATCTCCTTCAGCTCTGCACACGAGATCTTTCCGTCGCTGTTCTTGTTGATCTTGTTGAAAATCTTACGCACTTCGTCGTCCATGCTAGCGGCGTTTTCTCTTCTCAGTCATCGGCGAGTGTGGGAGAAACAGAGGAGCGGCGCGACGTGAAGGGAAAGGAGAAGCAGGGGAGTGGCGCGGCGTGAAGGGAAAGGAGAAGCAGGGGAGCGGCACCGCGTGAAGGAAAAGGAGAAGCAGGGGAGCGACACCGCATTAAGGGAAAGGAGAAGAAGGGGAGCGGCTGAGAGTGGAAATGAGAAGAAGGGAGCTACGGGTTGCTGCTACAATTTAGGTCAGAAAAGTGAGGGTTATTTTTTTATTATTTTTTGTTGTTAAATTTTGACTGAAAACGTTAATTTTTAACGGAATAGTGATGGGAGACTAAAATTGCTGTCATTTGACAAAGTGGGGAACCATTTAGACTAACTTTTTTTATTAGGGACCAAAAGTGTCAAATTGTGATAAGTGAGGGACCGAAAGTGCTATTAAGCCTTTATTCTTCTATCACTTTCAATGTCTACCCCCATTTGGTGTCAACCCAACACTTTCCGTTACCAGAAATATGCTACTAAAGAATACACAGATGTGAATATATCGCCCTTGCAGGAAATATTCATATAACAAGCCCAGATGATAGGAATGAATTCATATTCCCGTTCAACATAGTTGATCGAGGTAGCTCTTCTAGCTTCCCATTATCCAAAAGGAATACTCGTTTAGCCATCATTACTGTTTCCAAGCGATGGGAGATCACAAGCACCTATAAAAGATTGGAAGAATGTGAGAATAATTCATAGGCAAAAAAATAGAGTTCAACAAATTAACCAATAAATCCAAAAAAATAGAATGTTTGGGTCAACTTCTCTTTCATCAAAATCATTTATGAATCTCAAAAACTACTCTTACAAAATTAATTTTGACTTCAAAATTAATTGCAGAAACATTTTCAAACATGCACATATAAAGGAGTTAAGGTTGCATCAAAGCATATCCCATGAATAACATAACGGAATTGGAAACCAAAAGATAAACGCTACCCGGGTCCTATGATTTAAGCTAAGACCTGGATGTGTCAATAAATAAGATGAACATCACCAAATAAAATGAGATACACATCATGTGCAGCAAATATTTAGCTAGCTCAAATCATGCAATTCTTATAGCTAGTGCCATTTTTCTACGAGCTTGTCCAGGTAAACTTATTCTAATGGAAAGAACGATTCACGTGTTAAGGACAGAAAAATGTTAGTTGCCTTACTGTGCGATTCTCCATCAACCGCTCAACAGCTTGTCTCACTAATAACTCAGATTTACTATCTAATGAAGAAGTTGCCTCATCTAGAATTAATATAGAAGAATTTTGATAGAGAGCCCTTGCAATAGCCAGCCTGTAGTTTTAAGAAAGGAAGGAAGTAATAGATCAATGAAAGAAGCCATAGATCAATGATGAAGTTTCATAAATATCTAATGCATCATTTTTAGCTTTTACATTAACCATACCTTCCAAATTCTCCTTCAATCAAAATTACATGGCTTATAGGAGAGAAGAATGAAGTTTGGATCTGAAACTTTACCTTTGCCTCTGGCCCCCACTTAAAGTTGAGCCCCTTGGTCCAATGTTGGTTTTGTATCCTTCTGGAAGATTTCTAATAAACTCATCTGCATGAGCAGTTTGAGCGACATGCTTCACCCTCTCCATGTCAATTTTCGTTGTAAGATCCCTATAACCAATATTTTCAGCAACTGTACCTGAGAAAAGTGTCTAGAGTATATACATCAGCATTACTGAGATAGCTGTAAGTCAAACCATGAAAATTTGCATGATTATATTTAAAAAGATCACAAAGATTCCAGTAGAAATAAACTATTCATGCCAGCAACCAAGAATGCAAAAACAGCTGAACAAATACCAGGAAAACCAAAGATTTAATGAAATGCTTCAAAAGATGATATGGTAAAAGTATTAGGGGAAGGAAAAAGGAAAAACTAAAGGGATGTTTTGTAACTTCCAAAAACAAGATATCTGAGTGCAACAGAGCAAGCTTTTAAATATAAGGTGTTTAGTAAGCAACTACCTAAATTTTTAAAACTGCAGAAAACAGATTTTGAGATAAAATTTGTTCTTAAGAAAGAAAAAAAAAAAACATTTCCAAGCCTTTTTCTCAGTCCAACTTTTCCAATTCTCCCTATTCATCTTTATTTTCCCTTTCTCTCTCCAGTTTGAACAAAGGCTAGTTATTAGATAAGACATAATTGTAGGGACTACTTACTTGTCCAGTATGCTCAATAAGCATGCTAAGCTTCTTGAATTTAAATATTTAAATTTAAAAATATATTAGATAAAGTTTGGTTTAAACATTTTAACTTAACTATGTGTCAGTAAAATTAGTTAGTAGTCACACAAAAACCTGAGTTCAGATGACTAGTTTATCTTAAACAGTTTTAAGCCAGTTCTGAGACTTTGCCAAACTTTCCCTAAAAGCTTGTAAAAGATACTAAAAATAATTCAAGCTTCAAAACAACCATGTTTTTAAATTCTTGTGGCATCATGAACTTAAGTAGGGTACCTGCATGCATAATAAAGAAGAATATGAAGGCATGACATGAGACACTTACTATATCTTGAGAAACAACACCAACATGTCTTCTTAAACTTTGCAACCGGATGTTTTGGATGTTACGATTATCAACCAGTATAGAACCTGCAGGCGTAAGAAGATAGATAAAAGCTATGGATAAGAAGGGTGAGAAGTGAGTGTAACAGGAAAACCAGTTGGTATAGCCACATGTGCTAAAACTAAGTATTCATCCTTATTTTCAATGACTCACCAGATATAGGATCATAAAGCCGAAGCAGCAGTTTTACAAGTGTTGTTTTCCCTCCACCAGAAGGACCCACAATAGCAACTATCTCTCCAGTCCTAATGTGAAAATTCAATCCATTTAAAACAAGTGGCATGTCCTCATTATACTTAAAGGAGACATCACAGAATTTCAAGTCCCCTGTAACATGGTCCAAATCAACAGCATCTGGTTTCTCAACCACCTAATAGTGAGAAAAAACTGATCTATTATTGCAGAGCAATATGTATATTACCTTGGCTGAAAGTTTCTAAAACCAGAACAGTAGATACCATGTGTTCAACAACCATCCTAGATTATTGTTTCTTACTATCAGAACTTTATCAATGTCATACATTTACCTCATTTTTGAATCTGGTCAAAGCAACCATGCGTTCAACTGCTGGTTCTCCCTGCCTCCATTCATTGTAAGCTTTTCCTACATCCTGCGTGATTCTTTATTTTCAGAATGATAACCAAAGACAGCTCCTCAAAAGCTGAGCCATGATAACAATACCTGGATGGGCTCAATCAAGAAAAGCAATGATGTCACGAATGAAACCAAGCTATAGCGATCAAATGAACCTCTTGAAATCACCAGTGAACCAGCGCAAAGTATGGAAAGGAGTCCTAAATAAATAGCTTGAATAACCTGAGGAATGATTGCTTTCATCCTTTTTTTGTTCAGCTTTGCAGAATAGTCCATCAGAGCCAGTCTCTTAAACCTGGCACTCTCACACAACTCTGCATTGTTTGCTTTCACAAAGAGAATTGCTGGCAGCATCTAGAATTAAATAAATAAATAAATAAATAAATACTAATAACACTAGAACACAGGGTAGAATAGCAAATTGAGAAAATGATGCAAGATTTCTTATGATAAGTACAATTAAGAAGGAGCACCAGATGCTCAAGTTACCTCATTTAGATATGCTGAGATAGCAGCAACGCTAAGGTGCGACTCTTTAGATATCTTGCGAAGTTCTTGGCCAAGAAAGACAACAACTAGACCCATGCAAGGAATAACCTGCGACTCGCAAACAAATGACACATTAATTAAATCTACCCTGATTGAAAGAACAATCTAAGTATGTAATCAGCATAAGCCCCCGACTCACTGTGGCTGCAATCAATGAAAGGACAGGACTTATAGCCAACATCTGCATTACCATTGCCGATAACTGCAAAGTACTGGGTACTATGGTCTGTTATAAGCAAGGGCCAATTCATCAGAAAGCAACAGATAAAAAGAATAACTAATGAGAATTATAGGCATCAGTGCTGCTATGGAAAACTGAGAGAAAGCGTTGCATATAAGAACAAGCTCAGAATGAATGAATGAATTCACATATTGCTCAGAGTGATGATTTACATTTATATATCAATGGTTCACACTATAGTGACACAAACTTTAACAGGTTCAGTTACTATATAACTACCATAATTAACACTGATAGTCTTTACCCTTGCAAAAATGAACTAAAAAATTCCTGCTCAAAATGGAATTACTGTGCAATTAGGTTTGTTCGACAGAAAAGCCGTGGTACACAACCATACATGAACAAAGTACAATAAGGTATGTCATGCTACAGGGTGACAAACATTTGATATTTTGAATAATTTATAAAAATATGAATTCACAAACATGCAGTTTTTATCGAGCATTACTATATATTTAGATCAAACTACTCCATATCATATTTATAAGTTATTTTTAATTAATTCGCATAAACTTATAAAGTAGTTAAAATTAGTTATAATTTCAAATTTATAAATAGTGATTAAATTTCTAAAATTACCCCTTATTGCAAAACTAAAAGAATTTAGTGGAGAGTGTTAGATAACTAAACATAGAGAGTACTAAGTATTATGGATAAACTTAAGAAGAATTTACTACTTCATAAATATTTTTAAATGACTTATAAAAGGAATACAAAAAATTTCAAGAATATACTTTATATAAAACTAGAGAGATTATTTAAAAAAACGTATATTTTTTAAAATAAAATAATTTATTGTATTATTTAAAAAGAGACAAATTATATAGAAATATTTTTTGAAACTAATTATATGGATATATAAAAATAGAAATTATGAACAACTAAAAAAAGCTTAGAAGTAAAAGCTTACACTAAAGGTTAAAATTTACTTTTTCATATTAATTACTAAATGAATTATGAATTTTTAACTTACTTTGTATTATCAATTTCTATTTTTGAACAACTGATACCCCACATTACATTTTTATTTTTATTTTCTTTTTCTTTATTTTCTCTCTTATATAATTTAAACGCGTGTATATCAAATATTTTCCTTTTATTATACCATATGCCCATGTTTATAAAATGTTGTTTGATCTACGCTTGAGTTTTCCAGTTTTTGGATTTTTGACTACACATGAAACCAAACACATTCATGATCATTAGGAAATAGCATGTGTAAAAAGAAAAATGTGTGCTAAAAAATGATGAGGAATTTTACAGTAGCGAGGATACTCACATTAAGCAGAGCGTACAGGGTAATGGCAAGGTCGGAAGCTTCAGCGGTAATTCGATAGGCGATGTCGCCAGCGGAAACGGCGTCGTTGGCTTCGAAGTAGGCGAGTTCCCTTTGCAGCACGTGGTCGAAGACGTGAACGCGAATGTTGTAAACAGCGTGGAGGGAAGCTTCCCAGAGAAGCGTATGCTGCGCGTAAGTGGCGACCAAGCGAGCGAGGACGAATCCCCCGAGCGCGGCGGCGTCGACGGCGGTGCCGGAGGCGGTGGTGATCGCCGAGAATATCGAGAGGAGGTTGGAGAGGGAGTAGACGGAGATGGCGCTGCAGAGCCAGCCGCAGAGGATGGGCTTGTGCTGCGACGCGAGGTAGGGTTTCAGGAACTGCAGGGTTTGTTTGGTTCGGGTGGAGCTTTGGATTCTGAGGGAAACGCGCTTCGGAGGGAGGCGCTGGAGTTGGAATTGGAACTGGAATTGGGGTTTGGGTTGGAATTGGAGGTGGAGATGGCTGGGAATTGGGCTTAGATGAGTGGTTAGTGATGATGAAATTGGCATTGTGGTTGTCGAGGAGGGAATGAAAATGGTGTTGTGATTGGCAACATTGATTTGATTTGATTTGAATTTGATTCATAAAAATATTGGGAACGGGTGACGAGGGAGGAGCATGTGGATTATTGATTCACTAAATTAAATAGTGAAATGACGGTCCATCTTGATGGACCTTCAATCTTAGGAATTGTCTTAGTTAGGACTTGCCTTTAAAGTACGTATCTTCTTGCTCACATTAATGCGCCATGGTTCCATATCTATCTTCTTTTTTATTGATCACATTTTGTATTTTTTATTCTGTGGAAGATAAGGTAACTCTTCTTTAATTCTTTTTATGTCAGAAATTTCCGTTTGATTCATAAAGGGCATGGCCCAAAGAGACAAACAAGGCTCGAGGCCTAACATGTCAACTATTCCACTGGGCTTTACACATTGCACTAAACCGATCCTAGCCTGCAGGTTGACTTAATAGAAATGACTAAAGAGTTCAATTCGAACTAGATACAAGTCTAGTTAAAAGAAAGTACAATAAACTTAACTAAGAAATCTATATGTCCTTAGAAGCAACAAGATAAACTTCTCAAAATTAGGGTTCCTTCAAGTGACTCCTTTTTTGCCTTTTTTTTGCGTCGAAATCCAATGATACCCTACTCCACCTCTTCCATCTCAAAGAGTGGCCTTTGTTCTTCTACTTGACTTTAAACCAGTCTTTTCTCCTCTCTTCCAATCAGTTCTTCTGTATGAGATATGATCTTTTGCCTTTGAGTCGGTTTCCCCGAGCATGATGTCAATGTATCAATCGAGAAAATTTGCTTAGGGTCCGGTGGGATCTGAGGGGGGAAGATAAGGGTTTTGACCATCGCAGTGGATTCCAAGTTGTTCTTAACTATTGACCTTGTCTCATTATGTTGGTGCATAGGTCCAGTAGATTTATGAACAACAGAAGATTGTGTTGGTTGTAAAAGGTGAGAATCGGCTAGTCCGGCAGATTTTTGAAGTGTTAGAGTTTATCTATCACGTAATTGGATAACATAAGCTAAGGAACATGTTATGCAATAAACCCTGGAAGTATTAGTCCAAGCCTTATGGTAGATTGTTTCCTTCTTGATGACATTATAGGAAATGATTCCATCTCGATATTTGCTCTAGATAACAGTTGTAATGGCCCTTGTGGCCACCGCATTAGGTTGTAACCTACAATCAGAGTTATACGTTAATCAAAATGGTTGTCACGAAGTAATATATATTAATTAAGTCAAATTGATATCTTACTCGTTGCTCGCCAAATGAATCTTGTTTACCCCAATGATCAAAGTAACATTAAGGCTCTGTGAATGAGAAGATCCATATCCAAATAACTTTCTATAGAGCTCTTCATTGTTAATATTCTTAGTATCATCATCAACAACAACATCCATATGAGGTGGTGATGGAGGTGGGGCAGCTGAAAATGATGGGTGGATGGGTGGTGGTGGTGGTGTACCACAATAATAACACTGTGGTTCCTGTTGCAGGTCTTCTTCTTTTGCAAATAAGAAGACTCATAATGTGATTTACCCTTCACTCGGGTCAGTTCTTGGCCATCGAATGGATCGCATGATGACATGTGTTTAATTTATTGCATAAGTTATATCTAACAAAATTTATCATGTATATATTGTGATCACTCAACTTACACCTTAAAATTCATAGGAAATCATGCATCTCAAGTAATGGTGAAATCCTTGTGTTGAAGATGAAGAAGAAGAAAACTATTAATGAGATGAAGTAGAAAAATTATATTTGTGTTTATTTGAGGATGTTTCTGAAATTAGGGATTAAGATTTTTTTATTTTAAATTGTTAATTGAAATTTTTAAATTAATTTAATTATAAACTATACAGTGAAAATTGAATTGTAATAAAAAAAATTACACGTGTCACTACCTGTCTACCACATATGACTGGTGTTTTTTAAAAAAAGATCCGACCTGCCGGATTCGAACCAGCGACCTAAGGATATCCGAGGTTTAACCACTACAGTCCTCCGCTCTACCAACTGAGCTAAGGTCGGTTTTGATGATTATAGATTTCATTTAAATTTATATATATATATACAAATGTGAGTTCGAACGAGTATGGATTGGCGTCTTTTAGCCTTTCTTAATTTTAAATCAAAATAAAGATAGTGCCGGAATAATCTGGGTTGGGTCCGGTAGTTGGTAGGTTTTTTATTCTATTTTGAATTTACATAAAAATTAATATTTTTGACAAAATAAATTGTAAATGAATGAAGGGTAAAAATGAGTTAAATTAAAATGTAAGAAACGGTACAGAAATAATAAAATACAAAATATAAAAGATAAATTAATCCATATTTATTTTGTTTTAGTTACTTGACCATGATTGGTTGATGTCTTTTTTATTTACTTGTCCCACAATTTTGATCTCGGTGTCATAAAGGTCACATGCCTCCCGTATGAGCTGCCACTTCTGATTGTTTTCAACTACAATAAGCTTTGTTAGTAAGTACAATAAGCTTTGTTAGTTTTTCTAACAAAAATGGTGCACCTCCTCTAATATAAGCATTACAACATTAATAGTGGTTACTTATTTTAAAAAAGTTAATAAAAAAACTTAATCAATAGTTGTTATACCACTCTACTTGGAGTCCACTCATTTAGGGAGTTGCACCTTTTTCAGAAACACTTCTCCTTTTAACATGAAAACATACTGAAATTCCAAACATATCCTTAGTCATACACGTAGTATGTTACCACCATTTTGTCAGATTCCATAACTTTAGTACATTTTGATTTAAGTCCTTGAAGTAAATGATTTTTACGGATCAAAATGAAAATAACTCTAGATCGTACTGTTTTTTGAAGAACTTGTTTATCATGTTCAACTTTTGTTAGGTTGACATTTAAATCGCCCAATCCTTATGGCTTCACTAATAAAATATTATCAACCTACATTATACCCTTTAGGCTTCTTGATTATAGTACTTTATTGCAAAACAATGTTTAAAAAATGGAGAAGGGATGTTTGATTTGAGCACAGCTAGTGGTACTTCTAATTGAAGCATTACTAATTTTAGACTTTTTAGCCAAATTAAAGGGATATATTCCGACACGTTCGTATCGCATTGATAAGAAAAAAATATAGATGAAACGAAACGAAAAATGGTACTCCCACAGTTGATTTAGTTTGTTTTACTTCATTGGGCCAAAAATACGCAATTACATTCTACACTGCCATTTGACCAAAAGTACTATATTGCCAATACGAATTACTGTAAACTAAATAACAAAAGTTAACATAAACTAATTGAATTTGACGGAATTTGGATAAAACTAGTTGGGTCATCTATGAAGAAAACATAGATACTTGAAGGCAAAACCGCTTGTAGCTGGAAAACTGTGTATCGTATATTCATTACTTGCTCACATTTTAAGGGGGCTAGATCCACGTTTGGGCTTGATCTACGTTTGCAAAAGCAAGAAATTGTTGTTTTTGGATTACTAGATCCACGTTTAGCATTGTCATTGAGAATCCATTAAAAAACAAGTTTCCCCCTTGGTATAGGCAGCTAAAACTGAATTAGCAAACATTCCAAACTCGAAACACACAACGAAATATGAATAACAATCCCGATAATAAATCTATAGATCATTCCAAAATAAAGATGTCAATAAATCTTTAGGCAGTGACCAAAAAAAAAATCTTTAGGTAATCCTAGTATGAGTCCCAGTTGTTTTACATAAACACTACATCACAACTATTGTACTGATAAAATTATTGAAATTTCTAGATCAGCAGAGAACATAATTAAGGGGGTAAGTCTTTAGCTTACCCCAACAGATCTGATTCCTATATACAGTCTGTAGAGATGCCGCCTTTGGCATGCTTCCAAATGAGCTTTACTGATGAACTGCTACTGCCCAAAGAGTAATAACTAGGAACTCTGAAACTGCAGAATGGAGAAATTTTAATGCTCTACATTAAGAATCAGAGTAATGCATCAAGACAAGCGGGTACGAAAATGCTGCATTCTAACAGAGTTTACAGGGATTGATTTTCCCACACCCAATTTTAAAAATGGTGTATATGCTCAATATTTCATTGGCCAATCAGATTAGTCGCAGAACAAATCACAGAACAAAGGAATCAAATCACAAGGTTGGCACAGTGAACAAATCATCTTTGACATACAGCTAAATAAACATTTATCAATCACATATGTTCAGCACCATTTGGCATAATTAGGGGAGATAATTTTTCAGGATTGTTGAAGCATGTTGTAATCTTTGGGCGTCACATCTGTCCTCAGTAAAGAGTGCCAGAAAAAGTGAAAATGGTGCAATTACTAATGGTTTTCTAAGCAACTCAAACCCAAAATTTTAAGCTCGCTGTGTAGTTGCATGATAAGTTAAGGAAGCAAACTAGACTGCTAAGTTTGCTCGGTGGGGTATAATATGACCTAAATTTATGCCTTTTAGTCTTCATCTTCCATGGCCACTGCCAAATTTCTGCTAGAATACCCTCAAAAGTTCAACTGACTTGTGTCTTTGTTGTCCTTTTGATAGAACCCAGCCAAAGAAGAAGGTGAATTGGTATTGATCATGAACCCTAATTCCCCAAATTAGGGAATCAGAGCAGTTACAAGGGTTGTGAGCGTTCGAGAGGCTCACTTTCTCCTAAGTCCCAAATACCAAATGATCCAAAGGATCCCTAAAACTCTAACTCACTCCCTATTTATAGGCTAACCCACTACTAAGTGTATCTATCATTACTCCCCCTATGAACATCCACCTTGTCCTCAAGGTGGGGAAAAAACAGCAAAGAAAAATAAAATTACAACAAGTAAATTCCACCAAACTCCGTCCAACAGAAAACAGGGAAAAGGATGAACAAAAATACAACAAGTACATTGCATCAGTTGGGTCCAGGCTCATTATAGCAAAGTGAGTACACTGTTTTTCATGTTGAGAGACAAGTGTGCGTGTTCCCCCTCTAAGGCCCAATCTTCCAGTTTGGCACTATGAGCTGGGTTTTGCGGTCCAAGTTTGACCCAAAATCCGACCCATTCAGTTTCCTCCCACGCATGAACACATCTGCAGGTCCCAAAACAAAACTGTTTCCAATCTCGAGCCTCAAGCCGTTCCTTCTGCGTAACGTCCGCCGCCGTATCTAGCGGTTCCGCTGGAGGCCGTTTGGCGGTTACCAGCCTGCATGTTCCAGCGACCAAGAAGCAGCGTCCATCGGCAAGGAAGTCCGACGGTTTAGCCGGCAGACGGTTGCCAGTTACCGTCCAACGACAGAACCAGTCTAGAAGCCGATTGGCGGTTTCCGCCATGCGACGACATGAGTCAGGCGGTTTTCGTGGCGGCTGTCCCTCCCAATCAAGCCCTAAATCGATGTTTTGGGGCAAAATGATTGATTCCACCATCTTCCTCCCTTGAAGGCCGTGGATCTACTATTTCTCACCATCGACACAACTTTCTACAACTGCTTGAAGAAGACGAGCTCCTCTGTTACGTCCTACTCATGCTTCGACGACAACGAGCGACCGATGAAATCAACCACGGTGACCAATTGACACGCCACCGTTGTTCACTCCGCCGCCGCCGTTGCGAACCCCGAGTCTTTCCGCGACGCTTCCATCTCAGAATTCTCCGGCGAATGTGGCTTGGCCTCAGATTTCACCAACACTATTCGCCTCTGTTTTGGCTACCTCCAAATCACTTTCCCATTCTTCCTCCCCCGAATCTTGAACTGTTTCTGGCAGGTATGGTTCGAATTCCCTTAGCAATGCCATCACAAAGTCCCACCACGTTGCCCTCTGATTTCTTCTTTTCCAAAAAAACCACCAAAAGAAAGCATCTCGATTCTCGCCTCAAAGACTTCTCCGCCTCTGAAAATTTCTTCTCTTCCGATATTCCTAAGGCCTCACAGTGCTGCTCCACCATGATGAGCCATCCATAAGCATCGCTTCCATCAAATTCTAGAATCATCTTCGCGATCGGTACCCACAGCTCCAAGGATTGGATCTCTGATACCAATTGATAGAGCCCAGCCAAAGAAGAAGGTGAATTGGAATTGATCATGAACCCTAATTCCCCAAATTAGGGAATCAGAGCAGTTACAAGGGTTGTGAGCGTTCGAGAGGCTCACTTTCTCCTAAGTCCCAAATACCAAATGATCCCTAACACTCTAACTCACTCCCTATTTATAGGCTAACCCACTTAAGGGTATCTATCACCTTTCTCATTAGGATTCAATTTCATAATGTGTCTTTCTTTGTAATCCCTCCCCCCCCCCTAAATAAATAATAGAAAATCAAGAATAAAATATTTATCGCCTAATAAATGCAGGTGGACTTTTGTTTAAGAGAAACAATCTTTATTTTATTAAGTCCCCTTTGTGAGATTCAACTTTCAAAATCCAACTTTTACCTTAATAGTTATTCTTTTTCTTTACCTTTTAACCTTCCCTACAAAGGAAGATTACTTAACAAAATCGAGGATTATCTAAAAAAATTATACATTATATGAGATATTAGGTAGAAAATTTGTGAAAGCTGACAGCTTAATGCCAACAAATGAACTTGTCCATCAACAAGAAGATGTGGGGTCAGATAGAGATGCCATAATTCTGTCATGTATGTTTAGATCATAAATTCCAACACACATACATGACTTAGTGCATGTTTGGATGCACGATGGACAAACCGCAGTGAAGCCAGAATCACCATGGACAGCCACAAAAGCTAAGGGAAGTTGCTTTTGTCCACCGTGATTTTGGCTCACCATGTATCCAAACATGCACTTAATGTTTAATCTGGACTCACTCCTCTCCCTCACAAGTCACAATAAACTAGTGACTTCTTGTTTGTATCTATATGTCTATAATACACAAACGGGCAGACAGTAATGACAGTAACCATTTAGGAAAAATTCCTTTAAGAATTAAAGGGAACTTCTGTGTTCGATTTTGATTCACTGTCAAAGTTTTAATATTATTCAATCAATCATGTGTCAACACACCAATAGAAAACTTTTTAGATAGTTATTTTCATAGTCAAGCTATTTTAATGCGATGTCAATGAATAATTAGATGGTAGTGTGCCCAAAATTTTATCAAAACTAAACCCTAGAACTAAGCATTGATAAGAATATGTCTGAATGAGGGCATCCTGTCATAATCCAAAAATAAAAGCATCAATAATGTTGATCAGAAGTTCAAAAATAGATAATTACTTAGTAAAGAATAATCACAGACTAGCTTATTATGCATCAATATGAAAGCATATATTCAACAGTTCTAAAATGAAGTTAAAAACTGAGCAATAACAAATACCTCTACACATTACTGGTTTGGAAATGCTTATGTCTTTCACCAAAATTCTTCATGTGAAACCAGGGAAGTCCTTTGGTGGTTCAACCCATATGTTTTCAAAAGGGTCTTGCTCTCCCCAGTCATGCCACTGCTTACGAGGATAGTATCGATAGTCATCAAGGGAGAATGATATGCAACGCTTTCCATAAAAACGAACTTTAGAGAAGTAGACACTGTTCCTCATCATTCCAGGGAGGTCAGTCCTTGAATGAGAAGATAAAAAACTAGCAAAAAGAGTTACACCATCTAGTGTTCTCATCTCTTCCCATTCCATTAATGTCTGATCTAACTTAAAAATAATGGGGTTTTCACTAGAACATGTATAAATTACTATAACTTCTCCCTCATGTTCTGTCATAAATTTCCCCTTCCACCAATTTTTGGCAAAAAAGTTCTCTGGGCATTTGGGTGGAGGTACTGACAGAACACTCCAAGTGCGTTCAGATGGGTCAAACACCCCTAGCCAACCTGTGAGACTCAGACAATAAAAGAGACCATTGCAAAAGACAAGCTTATTCCATATGCTACTGACAAAGGGCAAGCGGTTTTGGTAATTAACAGTGGTCCATTCTGTTGCCCCAGGGTAACATGTGCTAATAGCCACAACAGTAGGACTAACATGCTTAACAGTAAACAGAACACAATCAGATGATGTTGGAGCACAAGAGAAGGCAACGATCTGGTATGTCATCTCAAATCTTGGCAGTTTGATAATATCCCGAGTAAAGGGATTAAAGAAGAACACTCGGTGAGTTCTGGGACGGTATAGCAGTAACCAACCATCTTTTGTATAACAAACTCTTGATCCACTCAACTCTTGCATCTGAAGGGAATAGGTCTTACGCTGCACAGGGTCATAGAATTCATACCAATCACCATATTTCGGAAAGTACATTAGCCATGGTGCTTGGTTTACCACACGCACAGCAGTAGCAACAGAATGCCACCTCTTGCAAGCAACAGAAGCACGGACATTATCATCTAGGGTTAAACGGGACATGATTGATTCTAAGAGCTCAGCAGGGAGATCAGACCATGATTGCAGCTCTAAATTTTCATTTTTAACCTCTATTGCTGCTCTTCTGCTGTCAGCAATGGCATCACTTAACCTAAATAATAAGAGATATGTATAAGAGAGAAGTTGAAAAAATTCACTTGAATGCACTTAAGATGCAACAGCAAAAGAAAGAGAATAGAACTTTGTGAATTGAACAGGTCTTTATCCCAATAAATATGTACACTCACTTCTTATACCACTCAAGGATTGTAAAACCATAAAAATAGGATAATTTATATCATGAGAAGTATATAACATAATTGTAGCATCACCAATAGGAATACTTTGAAAACAGACAATACGGGTTTGCAACTTTATATAAGCATACCAAAACAAGTTTGACTGAGAGCTATAATCAAAAGAGAGTGTTAAGAATTAGAAAACGCATAGAAGTATTACTATTACTTATTCTTTAAGGGTGTGTTTGCATGAGAGTCTATCACAATTGATTTTGAATCGAATTGAATTTGGTAAAATTGAGTTAAACCGAAGTGATTTATGTTTGGATCATGGTTTTAGATCAGCCACAAAATCATTATTTTGGAGGTCTCCACAACCACATCGCAACCGGCAGGTATCATGGGCTGCATATGTGACCACAATTTAAAACCTTGGTTTGGACTTAGATACAATTAGGGAAAAAATAAACAGTGAAAGCTACAAGAAGCAGATAAAGCCCAAACTCAACCCTAAAATCAAAATCAAATTTTCCAAGACAGAATGTGCTTGTTTGGGCAGAATCATGTTCTAATCAGTTAAACTAACTTTTGAGTGTTCCAAAGGTGATTCCAAACACAAACTAAAATTAAGCAAAATTATAGCAAAGGATTAAAATTAAACACAACATTAGGTCATTAGAATGAAAATCTAACAGAGCAGGTACCACAATCTTCAACAAAAAAGCAATACATCTGACTCAGAAATGATCCATAAACCCTAGAGCGGTGTCACTATCATAAACTAGTCCATTATTCAAATCCAGTCACAGACCAAATAAAAGCCTAGTCCTTTCAAAGATCCAGCATTGAAAACACTTTCCAACACAATTGCATAAAGAAAAAAAAACAAATTAGAAAAGGACAAGCAAAATTCACAGTTGGATTAGGCAGAACAGGAACTTACGATTTCAACTTCCTCCTCTTTTTCCCCGACATTATGCGGAGCAGCGAAGTTGGATTCTAGAGAGAGAGGGGAAGAGGAATTGATGAGAGAGAGAGAGAGGAGAAGAAAAGAGAGCAGGAGGAGATAGAGGGTGTCAACCAGAGAAGAAATGAAAGAAGGCACGTGGGTACTATGAAGTGAGTGGCGGCACTGGCACGTGCGAGGCGGCTGTATCCACGAAAAACGTGTGAAGCCTTGCAGCGAGACACGAGTCACGCGACCACGATATCTATTACCACCACCAGCCTCAGCCCACGTGAATGTCACGTGATCTAACCCCCAACTTGAAGTCTGGAACTCTTTGGCCTCATGGGATGTTTCTTCTCTTGTCCTAAAAACGGAAGATTGGGTAGAGAAAATGAAAACGGTTCTGGCGTATTGCATTCTCTTTTGGGGCATTGTTATGGGTAACATCCCGATAGCTACTCATATTATCCCAAAAATGTGAAAAGTACGTGAATGCCCCTTGTAAAAGTAAATTTTTGTTTCAGTCGCAGTTTAAAACTGCGGATGTGTAACATTGGACACAGTTTGTAACTGCATCTACAGTCGCAATCTAAGAATATCTACGCTAGAATGTAGAGCTTACGAAGGGAATCGTCGAAGTAGATCGGACAGTGGCGGTTGCTCACGCGCCAGTCACGGAACACGAAGTCAGAGTCGCGGGGTCTCCGGTCGATGAAGTACAGGTGGTTCGCATGGCGAATCCATGTTGTCGTCAGCGGAAGAAAAAATAAGGACATTGAAATGATTCAATTGAAGAATTGGAAGAGGGAAAGGGAAAATGCGAGTGAGGATGGGTTTCCTGGGGGAGTAGACGATGAGTGTTTCTGGGTCCATTGTCTTCTTCTTCTTCTTCTTCTTCTTCTTCTTCTTCTTCTTCTTCTTCTTCCTCTTCTTTCTCTTCTTCCTCCTCTTCCTCTTCCTCTTACTCTTCATCTTCCTCTTCTTCTTCTTCTTCTTCTTCTTCTTCTTCTTCTTCTTCTTCTTCTTCTTCTTCTTCTTCCTCCTCCTCCTCCTCCTCCTCCTCCTCCTCCTCCTCCTCCTCCTCCTCCTCCTCCTCCTCTTCCTCTTCCTCTTCCTCTTCCTTTTCCTCTTCCTCTTCTTCCTTCTCCTTGCTGGAAGTGGGGATGGGTTTCCTAGGGGGAGTAGACGATATCATCTACTCCCCCATCGTCTACTCCCGCACTTCCTCAACCTCCAACCCTTAAGAATCACTGCGAGCCCTATCAAATGAATTGTAGATTCATTAGGAAAAAGAGAGAAAAAGGAAAGAATTGATTTTCTCATATTGAATGAATGTGTAAAAGTGATTATAGATCTGTTGACATCAATATATATACAAGTTAAAATCCCTAACTCCTCTAACTAAATTATCTCATTAATTAAACTAGGGCACTTTTGAACATTTCATTGTCAACCTTAGCCGATATCTCTAGGGTGAAATCACCCCTTGGCGCTCGAGCTCATGGAGCCTGAAGTTCAATTATTTTTTCCTCTTCACGCCTTATTCTATGTCCTTCCCGCTCGCCAGGTAAATGCTTCCTGCTAGGGTTCTTACGAGGATCAGTGTTCTTCGGAGGCCACGGGTTCACCCCTACTGGCCGTACGTTCTGCTCACTAGGTCCAACTTCACCCCGAGTAGAGCGTCCATGTTTCTTCTCATTATTGAGTTCTTTGGGGATGAATTCTATCTCTGCACCCTGCTTCGTGTCATAGCCACGATTGTCGTTGTACAAGCGATCGCACAAGTCACAATTTCTTTGGTACTTTGCAGCTCTTTCCTCAAGCTCCCTCCAACTACTTGGAGGTTCGAGGATAAAGGATTCACTGAATGAACTTCCCGTTAGCATTGTCGACTGTACCAGGAGAAAAAATTCCTCCTCCATCAGCGGATGGGAGAATCACCTCCCTGGTAAAGCGCTCGAGAAACTTCTGCAATTTCTCTCCATTGTTATGTTTCACTGCGCTCAAAGAGTTTGTGATCATATGATCATCTTCTGCCAATTTCCTTTTTCCATTCGTTCTATCCTTGAATGCATTGTGGAAGGAGTGGCTGAAATCAATCCACTGCGAAATTGTGAACGCAGGGAGACTTTGAAACCACTGGAGAGCTTCTCCTTTCAATGTTGTTAAAAACAAACTGCACTTCATGGCGTCAACCTCTTGTGTTTCGTTAATGCGCACTGCATCAATCCATCTCTCGAAGAATTCCAAATGCTCCTTTGGATCCTTCCGCTCAGAAAAAGTCTCCACATCAAACAGTTCGATAAGCCCTTGGGGAATTTGGAAGGAAAAGCATCCAAGATCTCAACTTAGACATGTAAGAATGCATTGCAAACTTGTAATGTAAGAAGTGAGTAAGAAGCGTAGAAGTGAAAGGGTGGAAAGTAGAGACAAAGTTCGAAGTCCCAAGTGAGGGATAAAACCTAGTATTTATAGGCGTCAGAGGTGTCTCTGCAAGAGTTAGGGAAACTCATAAGTGAGGCTTCCGAGCGGGAGTGGGTGTTGGCCAAGTGGCATGTGAAGCATTTTCCCTTTGGCCTAAGCCGAGCCGGTCGGATAAGGTACCACTTAGCCGGGAGTGCTCGACCCTTAGCTAGGTCGTGCAGACTCCCTCTTAGGTGTATGCTTAAGAACATCTCTAGTGGGTCAGCTGCTACGCCGTTGGGTTGTATGGCTGAAGAGCCGACCGGAACATAGTCCTCCCATCAATATCAGGTTGTATGCTTCTATTATTTACCTCGAAATTATTTTCAATGGGTTTATTATTACTTATTTCATATCAGTTATGGAATTTCATAGGGAAAACATAATTAGTTTTGATTTATTGAATTATTAATTAAATCTTAAATAATATCAATATTAATACTTAAAAGTTGAAGTTGGTGAATTTAATATTAAATATGATATAACTCAAAAAAAAAAAAAAAAACTTGCCACTAACCCTTTTCCCAACAACAATATAAATTAGCAACAATGTTAAATCAAGATGTTCACTTTACGTAATTTGTGTTAATATCAATGATAAAAAAACTTTCCCCTACAACTATTTGCCATTCATGTTTGAAATAAAAGAAAATTTTAAGTTAAGAAATTTCATAAGACATGATCAATTAGTTTAGATTTAGAGAATATAATAATTAATATTTATTTAAATACTTAAAAAATAAATGTGGATATTTTAACATTAAAATTTATATGAATGCAAAAATTACTTACCAAAAAAAATGTTAATATAAGTTTTGGAGAAATTCATAGCCCTTTCACATATAATTTTTTTATTTATTTCGTGTTTAGTTAATATTAGTTATAGAACTTCATAGGACATGATAAATTATTTTTTATTTATAGAATATTTTAATAAATATTAATAGTAAAATTTAACATTTAAAGGTAGGAGTTTTAACATCAAATCTGATATGAATACCAAATTAAAAATTAGCCTAACCTTTTCACCTCAACTAATTTTTTTTTAAGATCATAGTTAATATTATTTACACACCAAATAATGAGGTTAATATCAATTACAAAATTACACAGGACATAATAAATATTTTGGTTTTATACGTTTTTTCTCCATCCATGGGTGGATTTGGTGCCTCTTTATATGAGATGTCATAATACATCTTCTTCTATTTACCTCAAGATTATTTAAAATGAGTTTATTATTAATTAGTTCATATAAATTAGGGAATTTCATAAGTTTAGATTTATGAAATTATTAATTAAATAATAATTAATATTAATCCATAAAAGTTAAAAGTGATGGTTTTAATATTAAGTATGATATTAATGTAAATAATAACTTTTCCACTATCCCTTATTTTAAATGAATTTATTATCATTTAGTTCATATGAGTTATGAGATTCCATGGGGCAAAAATATATAATTAGTTTTTATTTATTGAATTATTAATTAAATCATAATTATTATCAGTATTTATCCTTAAAAGTTGAAGGTGGAGGATTTCACATTAAATATGATATCACTCAAAAAATAATAATTCACCACTAAAATTTTTCCCTACAACTATGTAAATTAGTGACAATGCTCATACAAGATGTGCTCCTAATCGATGAACATGTATTCTAATTTGTTTGTTTTTTTATTTCCATGGTACCAAATTCAAACTACTTATTTATAAAATTAAAATCAAACATGATTTTTGGTTGATATTTTTTATTTGTTCATAAAACAATACTTGAAGCTCCATGTGTTGACCCGGGTTTTAGGGCTATATTCATAGTTATTTTGTATATAGACTCATAGGTTAATTAGGATCTTTATTAATTTTTCATACATTTAGGTCTCATATCATGCATTTTTATATTTCTAGGTTGTTATATGTTTTTATTTATTTATTAGACATTTTTATCGTTTTTATTTGATTTTTTGGCTTTAGGTGTCTGGCGCGCTCGGGCCAGTTGATGGGGGCCATCGAGCTAGGAACTTGTAACTCCCTGCCAAGGGGGGGCGCGCCAGACGATTGGCGCGCTCGCGGCAGAAAATAAAGCAGCCTGGGCGTTTGCCCCACCTAATGGGCGCGCTCGCGCCAGAGACAGAAACAGAAGTGTAGTTTTTACACAACGTTTTGGGGTGAACGCGCCAGCCTCCTGGCGAGCGTGCGCCAGCGTTCAGATTCCAAAATCTGCTATATATTTCAGATCTAGTTTTAGGTTTTGGAGGTTGATCGTGGAGATGCGCAGCTAGAAACTTGGAGGCCGGTGCTAGGGCACCATGGAGGAGTCATGCATCTCCTATGGATGGCCATGGTTCTGATTTACCTTGGGTTTTATCTTCCTTCTCATCTTCTTCTATGTTGTTTGAATCTATTTTGGTACTTGGGATGGTGTAATCTGATTTACTCTTGTTCAATACATCTTTATGCAATTATTATGATGAGTTTTCATGGTGGTGTGTTGGTCTCTATGTTTAATGCTTCATTTGATCAATTGGTGAATTCTAAAGCTTGTATTGATTCATAGATATATTGGAAAATTGATATGGGTTGATGTATGATTGATTATGAAAGGGGGAAATGCACTCATGTCTTGGGTTTGTTATTTTCCCTTTGTGCTTTATGTATCTCTTGACCATGTGATGATTTTTAAGGCTTGCATGACAAATGGGATTTTGGTGTGAGTTTAGTAAATGAGAGGAACTGCCCTTTGCATTAGTTATCTTAGGAATGGATTGTCTTAGGATAGGTGAGGTCTTTTAGGTGACGATGGGATACACTCACCACTAGGTAGGAATATCTTGAGTCGGGAATGAGGTCTAAACCGAGTGACTAGTCGGGATACTCACCACTAGAGTAGGAGTACCTAGGCGGGAATCAATGGGATTTCATGAGTGACGATCATAGATTCCATCCACTAGGACATGAACTTCTTGGGTTAGAAACGGAGCTTGGGGTATTTCTCATCGAGCGGGTTTATGCTACAATGCGCCTTTTGGGATCGCTAGGACTTAAGGGATTAAGGCTAGGTTCTCAATTGGTAAACTTTTCTTAATTAAGGAATTAGTTAGGTGAATAGATCTTATTGACATCTTAAACGTTAATTCCATCTTATATGAGTTTCTTGGTTGAGAAGAAGTTGTAGATTAAGTAAAATAATTTCCTAAGTACGCTTTCTTCTTTGTTTATCTCCGTCAACTTCTTTTATCGCTTTCTTTATTTTTTTTTCTCTTTTAGAATAATTATAACATTTTGAACCGTTTATTCAACGTCTAGCTAGTGAGATTAGTACGTAGCAACACAATCCCTATGGAGACGACAAAATCCGATACTATACTACGATTGAGTCTTGAAATGGATTTGATAATAGTTAGTGGAGGAAAACCTCTTTTCATCATGCATATCTCTTTCACCACCATGCTACCATTAACTGTAGTCAAATGACACAATTTAACATGTTGTATGAAGGAAAAGATTATGTGATTCAAAATTTTATGGGTCAAGCATCTGGTAAGAAATTTAGAGTCGAAAGCACAAATAAAATATTATTTTAATGGGCATCACAAAAATTGAAGAAGCTACATGTGACTATTCCTTCAATAAAATATGATTTTGTATCATTTCCTGAAAGTCAAAAAACCGCTGATGACCAAAACTTGACGAGTTACTTCTAATACAATAACGATATTACATGTTCCATATTTTTAATCATTATTAATTTTTTCATATAATTATATATTAGATGTTATTGGACATTTAGTTCAAAAGGTGAATTAAAGGAAAATGAAAAGGATGGAAAGAAGAACAAGCATATTGATGTTGTGCTACAAGATTTGGAGCGAGTCTTCGTACATTAATTATTTATATTAAAATATTTATACTTTTAAAAATAAATATGTTTTTGTATTACATTTTTTATTGCAGGGGAAACAAGTGTGTACACTTTGGGGCTGGCGTCCTGGCGAGCAAAATAATGAAGAAACTCCTGTTGCGATATTTCATCAGTGTATGACCAAAACTTTTAGAGGTTCATTATTTGTGAACTTTATACAAAAATTAATATAATTAGTTTCATATTTACTATATCATGTTCCACATAGTTATTTAAGCTTATATTTCATTTGACTGCTTAAGGGAAATTGGAATTTCAAACTACTGTAGTAGTAGAAAATTGCTAATCAACCCTAATGTACTTGACACTGTAGAATACAAGAAAAAAGTTATTCTTTATATATAGATGTATTATTTATCATTAACCATCCATAGAAATTGTAAGAAATGATAATGTTTAATAATATGGTTCAGGTTGCTAAGTACCAATGTGTCTATTTTATAATGAATTACACAAATTCCACCCCAAATAAGACTTTCATTTGAGAATGAATTTCTTGAAACACAAAGGATTGAAATATAAGATATTTATTATTGCACTGAGGTGTTTATGTTATATTATAATTTAAAAAAAAATATAAATGTCCAACATTTGAAACATTTTTTAAAAATATTTTAGCTTTGTAATGTATCTATACTTCCCAAAGTCTGCTGTTGAGTTACACGTAGTAATGGTAGAAGTAATTTATTAAATAGTTCAGTAATATCATAGTATATTGTTAAATGAGTTAACATCATTTTTCTATAGTTGAAATATAATTTTACTTTATATGGTCAAATTAGGTGCCTCATAACCAGGAATATCCAATTGAGCTGAACTCAATGATTGAGGAATATTTTATGATGCAAATTGATGTTACCCAAAAAAAAGTTTTACAATCAATTATTAGCTCATATATGTTTACTTCATCTTTCTATAATAAACTATAAAATTGTTATATAAAAAAATTAAACAATGCAACATTTACATAAACCAGGACAAACAACACAAATAAAAAAATTGTGATTTGACAAAAAAAAAAAGACAAACACATTCATCACAGATAAAAACTTAAAAATTTATGATTTCTAATATCTAAAATAATTTTTTTCTTTTGATAGATAAGTCAAATTTTAAAAAATAACATATAATTCGTAAAATACACACAATAAACAAAAATTAATATTTCCCGTGGATTGCAAGGGTCACACTACTAGTACAGTATAAAAAAAATGGAATTAGATAGAATTTAAATCTTATAAAGAGAAAAAAATTAAGTATGAGAGAAGTACTATCAAATGGGGTGGAATTTTTTTTTTGAACTGAAATGGGGTGGAAATTAATTAAGAGATATAAGAGTCATATCTATTAGGGTAGTAAAAAGACTACAATGCCAATAATTAATGTTACAACTTACAAATAAATGAAATTAAACTTTAAAGAGAAAAAGCTAGTGGTGTGCACTCAAAAAGATGATAAGGCAATGAGGTGAAATTAAGCCTAATAGCATATGTGAAGTGTCACTATCATGGCATGCGCTTCATATAATTTTTTTTATAAGCAAATTTTATTAAAAAGGCGCAAACGGGTGCCAAAACCCGTACACAAAAGAAATCACCGAGATAAGTGATTACAAACCTAGAGAATTACAAAGCAATGCTATTAAAGATTAGAACTAGAGATATCCAGAAAAAGTCCCATCAAGTAGAGGAAAGGACATAAGCTCTGACATGTTAACCATACTATTAAAGCCTTCATGAGATCCAAATCAGAGGGACCAAACCTTCACAAACTCGCAAACCCTTCACTGATATATCCAACATACCATTTCACAAAGCAACAATTCTGCATCAGGGGAAAAATACCAACACGCCATAATGCAAAGCATCTAATAGATGAAAATGAATGATAGCAGCACCTCACATTAGCTGCTACTAACAGGCCTTGCAAAAATAGCAAATCACGATAGATACCTCCGGGAGATGAATAAAGGCAACGCACACCCAACCAAATCAGAATCAGAATGCCAAGAAAAAGATGAGCCCTCCACAATTGCCCCTCCCAATAACCGCAATCAGTGAATACCATAACTCAGATAAGAATTCATTCAAACCTCCTTCATGGCCTTCGCCGGGAGTCTATTACAGCATTTTCACACTGTCTATTGGGTTGGTAATCCATTCGAAGAACGACAATGAAAAGTTCCTATCATTCGCCTTCAGCCACAACCATGATTTATGTTGACATAAGTCCATCATCCGATCTACTTCAACTACCCTTCCCCTGAACACAACATTATTCCGTGAGGCCCAAATAGCACTTACCACCGCAACCCAGATCACGGACAAGGCTCTTTGACCCTTCTTTGAACCTGAAACAAGAGCACCAAACTGGGCAAAATGAGCACTGCTATCCAAAGGCATTGCAGAATGTATTCCTTACCACTGTGTAACCCGCGAACAAGGCCTCCATGATACCTAACAATGCATAAATAAATGCTCAGTGGTTTCATCCAACGCCAAGCAGAACGGGCATAATGTTCCTACATTCAGCGGTAAGGCATTCCGCCGATGCAGATTTATTTTTGTTTGAATTCTGTTTACAAGGATTTTCCAGGCCAGCGCCACTGCATTGGAGGGTGCTTTTATTGACCACAACATAGAGTACACGCCTCCATTCACCTCCTCGATTACTGCTTCTTGCAACAACTCATAAGCTGAACTTACACTGTAGTCACCCGATTTCTCTTTTTTCCAACACCACTTGTCGGCCACACCCACCTTTGGGGAAAAGCTCTGAATATTTTGCCTTAATTCTTTTACCCTCTCCTCCTCCCAATTTAGTAGAACCCTCCTCCACACAAATTGCCACTCCCAATTTCCGCTCCGCCATTCGCCCAATCCACCAATCGCTGCTTGCTGTGACCCTATCTCTCTATGAACTGCAGAGTTAAACCACTCACCCGTATCAAGATCAAAGTAGCTATGATGGAGATCCTTCCACCATGAAGAGTGATTTTGAGATGCTGAGTTTTGGTATTTCGAAAGCAAGATTCGACACCATAAAGCATGTGTTTCATTCATTAGATGCCATCTCCATTTTCCTAAAAGTGCCAAGTTAAATAGCTTAAGGTCCTTTACACCTAAGCCTCCCTCGCTTTTTGCTTTGCACACCTTGCTCCACTTAACCCAAGCGATCTTTCCACCCCCCTCCACACCTCCCCATAAGAATTTCTTCATAATGCGGTTACATTTTGCAATTATTCCTGGCGACATCCTAAAGAAAGATAGAAAGTAGAGTGGTATAGCCATGAGAACAGATTTATTAAGCAAAGCCTACCTCCAAAATAAAGTGATTTTTGTTTCCATTTTGAGAGCTTCCTGCGAATTCTGTCAATTACCGAGTCCCAAAACAAGGCTCTTCCCGGATTACCGCCTACAGGGAGACCCAGATAGACGAACGGGATCGACATCACTCTACAGTTCAACAAACATGCAAGGCTTTGTAGAGCCCTATCGTCCACACAAATCCCTCCAATTCTGCTTTTAAAGAAATTGACCTTGAGCCCTGCAATCAATTCGAAGCACCTCAGGATGCACTTTATAGTGAACAGATTTTGGTTTGATGCTTCACCTATGAAAAAAGTGTCATCTGCAAATTGTAGTACCGAAACTAAAATGTTTGGATCAGAGTCAACTGAAATGGCCAGAACTCGTTCTTGAGCACTGCTTGTCTAACCACTCCACTTAGACCTTCTGCTGCAATAAGAAAGAGGAATGGAGCTAATGGGTCCCCTTGTCGAAGACCCGTCTCCATTCTGAACTCATCCGTTGGGCTTCCGTTCATTAAAACTGAAACAGTAGCCGACTCTAAACAACTTTGGGTCCACTTCTCGTTGAAGTTTAACCTTCACAGCATATATAGCAGATAATCCCATTTTACTGAGTCATAGTCCTTTTCATAATCAACTTTTAAGATAAATGTCCTCTTCTTCCTCCTCTTCGCCTCATGAATGATTTCGTTAGCAATTAAGACGCTGTCGAGCATGTTTTTTTCCCCACGAAAGCAAACTGGAAATCATCAATAATCAGCGGCATCACCTTCTTAATTCTGTTTGCAAGAACTTTGGCCATTACTTTATACATGCAGCCAATAAGCAAAATTGGCCTAAAATCGTTTAAGTTTTGTGCTGAGTCTAGCTTCGGGATTAGAGCTATAAATGAAGCATTTGCGCCCCGAGGCCACACGACGTTGTGGTGGAATTCTATAGCCATCCTCATGAAATCAGATTTTAATAGTTCCCAAAACTTTTTAATAAACCTGAAGTTAATCCCGCCGGGCCCCGGACTCTTATCACCGTCGCACTCCCAAACTGCATTCTTTAATTCTTCCATAGAGAAATCTGCCACTAACTGATTTGATTCCTCCGCCGGGAGAGGAGTGAAAGGTACCCCATCACGCTGGGAGTGAAAGGTACCCCATCCTACCATAAATAGTGGTCCTGATGAGCCAAGGTGCACCTAACATAGCCTTCTTCTTATCCAAATCATTGTCAAACTTAACAAGAAAGTACCCATGATGAAAATCTCGAACTTCATACCCTCTTGAAAGCTTCCACCGCGTTCTCAGCTTCTCACATAACGCACCATGTCCAATGTGTTTCCCTAACAACTTCACTACAAGACAATCCTCCCATGGCTTGCATATTTTCTCGTTAGCCTTCTCATCAATAGATAAGCTGGGGAACAAACGATACCCCTCCACCAACTCCAACTTCATGACTCACTCCTTAACAAGGTTCATAATTTTCTTCGGCCCATCCTTTGACGCACCAAGCACTTTTTCCTTGAACTACCCTTTCTCTCTGGTGGCTTTTCAGTTGGTCGGGGAGTGTTCATCGCTGCGCTTACATCATCGCTCTCCACCTCCATGAATGTGTGTTTTCTTAATCCAACAATTTTGGTCCAATGATGGATTAATGTTTAGTTGTTACTACAATCCTGTGTACAATTTCGTTTATTAAAAAACCTTATACTGATAGATAAAAATTGAAATTCATTAGGTTGAAAGATGAGGTTGAATTGGTAAATTATTCAAACACATGTGACTTACTAGTCTAATGATTCAAAACCAACTAAATTACCAACTCGAGACGCTCTTAACCAGACAAAGGATACGGAATACCTCATGGTATTTTTAAACAAAAATTGAATAGTTCTTTTCTTTCTTTCTTTCTATTTTTTTTTGCAAAGGAAAGAAAGAGTTGTTCTTTTCTATTTACTAAAATAATATATTAAAATGCAGAAGGTTTAACTACTATAAAATATAACTTAAAGGTGATGATTACTCTACTTTTTATAAGAATCATGTTATAAAAATAATTGGAGAAAAAAGTAAAAAAAAAGTTTAATTAGAATATGATTCATTAACATTATCATTATCAATTGGAAACACTTCTAGAAACTGGTTGAGGAAGCTTCAACACATGGAACACCTCCCACTCTCAGTTGTCGACAAAAAAGAAAAAATAAGAAAAACTCTCACTCTCATGAGTTCTCGCGAGTCACGAAATAGTGTTGGCGGCTTCCATTCCGCTACGAGAGCGACCCTACCTTGGTTTGTGTTGGAAACCTTACAAGAAACGAGTAGTCCAATTATCTCAACGTGCTTTGACTTCCCCACTTCCAGAACTAGCCATGTCCCTCTCCAGCATTTCTCAAGTCTCTCAACCAAGGTTCATCCAACGTAATAAAGTTATTAGTTATCCTTGTTTTTATTGTTTCCAGGTTGTTCCTGACACCTTCTAGAAAGATAAAAGCAATTTGCTTGCAATGGTTGCAACTTCATGGCTGATCGATAAAGACACAAACAATGGAAGACAACATAACATCTGTAGTTTTTGGTGCTTAAACACTCTCACAAATTACAAAATATTTCTGCAATTTGTGACGGTATGTCGAAGTAACCGCCACTATTTACATATTTGTCAATACTTTTATTACAGCTTACATATGAGACTACAAACATATATCGACTAAAATTAAAAATGTTAACTTTGAGAATAATTTGATTTGGATCCTATTCTTTTAAAGGTTTCTAGATTGATAAGTTCAGTGTGCTATAGTTTGATCCGATGAATTTAGGTTTAAAAGAAATAATGAATTAAACGTATAAAAGGTTGCAACAAAAGAAATAGTGTCATGAAACTCATACTTAGGGTACCTTTTGGCCTTTTTTTTTCTTTTCTTAAAGCTACTTTTGAGCTAAAACTCAAAATAAGACCTTTGAAAAACAAACAAATCTTGTTCATCAGCTTTTAATTTTTATAGCTCAAAAACTACTTTTAGTTTAAAAGCTATTTATAAATATGTAAATTCAAGATAGTGAGTGGTTGCAATGACACAATGGTTGAGGGGTCAAGTAGCAGAGTGGTGGATGTCAGTATTACCTAATAGCGGCTACTCTGGAGGTGGTTGCTACTCTGGGCCAAATATTTCTGGGAGCTTCTGAAGATGGACTTTAAAAAGGTGTTGGATGAATTTCATTCAAACGAGGTTTGGCTGAGGGGTACTAATTCTTCATTTATTGCATTAGCCCCTAAAGTTGACTCCTTGCAATCTTTAAATGATTTCCGTCCAATTTCCTTGGTGGGGTGCATATACAAGGTTGTGACAAAGATTCTAGCGCAAAGAATGAAGTCAGTTCTGCCAAAGCTTATTGATCAATCCCAGTTTGCTTTTGTTGGTGGCAGGAGCATGTTGGATAGTGTTATAATAGCAAATGAGGTGATCCATGAAGCGAAAACTAAGAAGTCACCTGCCTTTATATTTAAAGTGGATTATGCATATGATTTGGTTAATTGGAATTTTCTATTTTACAAGCACGGGAGGATGGGATTTTGTGAGAAGTGGGTGGCGTGGATAAGAGGATACCTTGTATCTTCGTCGGTTTCTGTACTTGTAAATGATAGTCCTATAGAAGAATTTAAAATGAAGAAAAGACTCAGGCAAGGAGACCCATTGGCGTCGTTCCTCTTCCTTGTTGTGTTGGAGGGTCTCAACGGGCTTATGAAACAGGCAGTTCAGTTAGAGGAACTTTCATCTTTTAAGGTGGGTCGTCAAAATCCGATGAGTGTATTGCTTCTTCAATTCTCATATGAAACTTTGTTTATTAGTGAAGCTTCCCTCCAAAATGTGGTGCTAGTAAAAAGTATCATATATTGCTTCGAATTGATTTCGGGCTTATGGGTGAACTTTGCCAAAAGCAACTTTGTGGGAGTAGCAGTGAATGAGGATTGCATTAGAAGTATGCTGCTCTATTATATTGTCTAACTACCACCATCCCTTTCTTATATTTGGGCATTCCGGTTGGTGGCAATTCAAGGAGGGTTTCTCGTTGGGACACTGTGATTACCAAGATTCAGAATAGATTAACTAAATGGAAGAGGAAAAAATTATCCTTTGGGGGTAGATTGTGTCTTGTAATGAGTGTCTTATCGGCTCTACCCGTCTATTTTATTTCTTTATTTCGAATTCCGATGGCAGTTATCAAGAAGTGTAATAGCCTGTTGAGGAGCTTCTTATGGGGAGGAGTGGAAGGAGAACATGAAATTGCTTGGGTTGGATGGGATAAGGTATGCAGACTAAAGAGTGAGGGTGGCCTTGGGGTGAGAGATTTCTGTAAGTTTAAAAAATCTTTTTTGGGTAAATGGCGGTGGAAGTTGATGTTGAACTGTGATTCCTTATGGTGCCAAGTTGTTTAGGCCAAATATAGAGGGCGTTTCCCTGCTCGTTCTTCATGTTGGTGGAAGGACCTAAACTCACTTTGCTTTGGGGAGGATGAGGGTAAGTCGTTTGAGGATGGATTACAAAGAAGGATTGGTTAAGGTAATGAAACTTTGTTTTGGGAGGATGTTTGACTGGGGAATGATCGATTACAAGACAGTTTTAATTCTCTATTCTTGTTATCCAGCTAGTGGCATAAAACAATTAAGGAGATGGGGGAGTGGGTGAGGTGGCTGGTTTTGGCGTTTTGAACGGCAAGCTACCTTGGGGATGGCTGAAGAGATTAAATTGGCAGAATTGAGAAGGCTTCTGAGTTTTTTTTCTCCAATCCAAGGGAAATTTGATTCATGGCAGTGGTCTCGTGATCAGTTGGGAGGATTCACAGTGAAAACTGCTTATGAATTACTACAAGGACCGGTTTTTAAACCCCAAGATAGGTTGTTCACTCAGTTGTGGTCTGTAAAATCCCCTTCTAATATGGTTTTTATAGAATGGAAGATGCTAATTGATAAGGTCCAAACGAAAGCCAACTTGAGAAGATGAGGGATTGCTTTTAATGATGAAGAGGTGAAGTTCTCGCAGTGTTCATCAAAGGTTGAGAGTACCTCACATCTCATTTTTTCTTGCCCTGTTAGTTGGCTTGTTTGGTCGGAAGTTTATAGGTGCTTTGGTGTAAATGCTCTTGATGCCATTCCAAATATGGGAAAGCTAAACATAAATGGCACCATTGAATTTACTACATGTGTAAATGCAAAGGCCGATAATTATCCCCATCAATTTCAAATGCTAAAAAGAGAGTTAGAAAGTAAACTCCAATTATTAAGGATGTGGGGCGGCTAGCTAGTCAGAGTGCAGGGGAAACATGACGGCTAAACCCAGACAAAACTCTAATTCGACCAATAACAGTAGCAAAGCGATGAAGATGATCGGAGGAAAAAAAATTATGTGCTGGAGGATGGGACTCGAACCATGACGAACCTTCGCCTAGTGGAGGGTAATAGATATGAACTTCTTGACGATGATAGTACACAACATGCCTCTGCCCCAGGCACGAAGGCACTGGTTGCTGGAGGTGGTGCACCATTTGAATTTGGAAAGAGAGAACTAGGGCTCTTGTCTCACACCGGAGTTGTTGTGCTTCATGTGGGTGTTCCTGCCTCCTAACATGTGTTTATGGATCGTAAAAATCTAAGCATTATTTCCTGGAACATACATGGAGGAGCAGGTGCTCCTGACCCGAGGAGGGTGAAGGACTTGATTAAATGCTTTCAACCTTCTATTTTTGCAGTTGTTGAAACCCATTGTCGCTATGACGGAGTGGCATCGTTCTAGAGGGGAATGGTTTATGAAATATGTAGTGCTTCTGAAGCAGTGGGACACAGTGGGGCATATGGATTTTGGCTCCTATCGCACGAAATTTGAGAATCCAAAACAATGGACGTTCATCCTCAGGTGGTCTCGGTGGCTATTTGTTGTGGTGCACGAAATTGGGGTGTTCTATTGTCTATAAGAGTCCTAATATGAACATGAGATAAGAACTCTGGTCATACTTGAAAAGCCTTCGGTGAAGATTCGTTGAACCTTGGCTTACTATAGGTGACTTTAATGAGGTTTGTTTGCGCTGTGAGTTGTGGGGGGTGAATTCACCGAAGCTCTGCCCTGTAATATAATGAATATGATGGAGGAATGTGACGTTCTTGACTTGGGAGCAACAAGGAGCAAGTTTACATGGGAGAGAAGAGAGAATTCTTATATCGACACAGGTAATAATGGCACACGTGCGTTCCTTTTCCATGCCGCTTGGGCTACCCATCACACATTAATTCGAGCCCTTGGTGCGTGAATCATGGAGGAAACCACCAAGCTATTTGGTGGGGAAATTCACAAACATGAAGGATGCCTCGATAGTGTTTAATAAGGAGAAGTTTGACAATGTTCATGAAATGAAGAAGAGGGTGGAAAGACGTTTGCAAGGCATCCAACAGGAACTGGAATGGCGGGAGACCAAGTCTATCCTGCGGCTTGAGAAGTCGTTGAGAGAGTAATATGAGAACTCCCTATTGAAAGAGGAGTTACTCTGGTATCAAAAATCTAGAGAGAAATGGGTTGGATTTGTGGACGGTAACACTAGATTCTTTCATACACAAACTGTGGTTCGACAGAAAAGGAACAAAATCCATGGCTTGTTTGTTGGTGATTCACCACTATACCCAACAACAACTTGCCCTCAAGTGTAAAATACTTAAAGAAAGCTTGTCCTCAAGCTCAAAACAAATCACCTTAACTAGCAAACACAACACATGATACATATTTCAATAAAATCAAGGCTAGTTGAAAACATGCAAGTCAAGGAAGAAAGGTTCATCTAGAAAACCAAGTATGATAATGATCAGAACAGTAGAATGAGTTCATCAAATAAGCTCACAGAAATAATCATCTCATGAATATACAAGTGAAATGAAACTAATCTACCTATCATTCAAATCAAAACCAAACAAGTACAGCATTGCAACTTTGGAGAGATTCTTAAGGGTTGAAACTTGGCCAAGGGTTCAGAAACAGGTATGGATTTCAAGAACTTGGCAACTCAAGTGGCTAACTCAGATTATGACTCATGTTAGGTGATTTGCTTTTCAGAACAAAAGCTTTAAACAAAATAACATAAATGTTCTCTCTCTCTCTTTTTTTTTTTTCATCTTTCAATTTTTTTCATTTTTTTTATTCCTAAGGCACATACCTCAGATTTTCCAATTTTTCCAGAGAGATACCTAATCATACATGGCTCTAAATTTTTCATTTTTAGAATCACCCAACAACAGTAGCAACATTCACAAAAGTAGGCTCCCAAAAAATAAACTCAATTTTAAGGTTCAATGGGTGCTACGAATGGAAAATGGACCAATATTTACAAATTTTGAGTTCTCAAGAATTCCTAAAAATCTCTCTCAAAATAGCAAAGCATGCACAAGCTCAGTCAACATGTAATTCTAAGCAGAAAAGTACAAACACAAGCAATTCAGAGTTCTCTCAAAGCACTCAGAAAAATAGGGTAAGTGGTACCCTTTAAGAACTCAATTCAAAATCATATCAAAACTTAGCAATCTAGAATCCACTCACATTCCCTAATAGCATGCATTTCTACTCAGCATCAACAGCATATGTATCATAAAATTTCAAAAACATAGCTAAGGTGAAACTACTCGAGAGTTAGATAACATGGCATAACTTCTGGGATAAACAACTGACTCAATTCTATCCTACATGCAAGACTCAAGAATAAAAATCTAACTAAAAACTGAAAATAAACTACAAGCTAAAAGCAAAAACTAGAAACTAAAAACAAAAATAAAAAGCTAAAAATAAAAATCTAAAAATTACTCCGGTTTTCAGTTCTGGTCACATGGGTCTTCATCATCACCTCCAGCTCCACCTGAACCTCCTGCACCACTGCTACTCCTCGCTTGGTGGTAAAGGCTCATATTCATCAACCTCTGCTCCAATTCAGACGGCTCTGGGAATCTCTACCACCCGGAATCATTATAACCAGCATAGTCCCAAAGCAATTGCTGGTTGCTTGAGCTGTGGTGCATGTGGTGGAACATGGCATCAATGGCTTCCTCTTGCCAAGTATGAGTAGCCTGAGTGGGAAGAATTGGCTCTGTTTCCATATTAACAGTTGCAGCTCTAGTATTAGCCCTTGACCTCCTTTTCTGACGGTAAAACTCCCTAGGATCCTCTCCCTTCAACTTCCTTTCATGGTCCTTGTAAATTCTCACTGCTGCCTCCAAAGTCATAGGAGGAAGTGGATGAATGTGTACCTCAATGGGAGGAAAGTTCACTCCCAACCTAGCCTGCATGAGTCTTATAATTAGGAGAGGATAGCCAAAACATTTACCTTTTTTCTGCAAGTTAACAGCATGATGGATCCTCCATGAAATGATCCGGGCAACGTCTATTGGTTTCTCCTTCATTAGACAGTAAATGCACAATGCAGCTTGCTTCCTCAATTCTAACTTGTTGGAACTTGGAAATAAAGTCTCCACCAAGAAGTGGTCCCAGACTCGGACCTCAGGCTTAAACAACCTCCTCAATATATAACTCTTTGTCACCTTATCCGCCTCAATCTCCCATCTTGCACCGGGAATTGCCACCGCTTCCAAGACCTCATCAAAAGGATAATGATTGATCAGATCATTGTATCCTTCACCATTGTGCCCAAATATCTGCTTGTCCTGGGCCTCTATAGGCAGCTGTAATAATCTCCTAATTGCAACGTAACCATAACTGACAGCGGTCCCCCTGAACCAAGACTCATAGGTGGGATTGGCAGGCGTTGGTTCATTGGGATCATATCTTGCATTTGCATAAAACCCCCTCACCAAATTTTGGCACCCATCAGCTATTGGGTTGGACAGAACCTGCCATTTTCTCAATTCCACAGCTCTCCCTAGCCTGTAGGGATCTCCAACAGCAATATCCAACGGTCTTTCCCGAATTAGCTCCTTATGGGTAACAAATTCCCAGAAGTATTTCTCCCGTTCCAGGGAAAGAAACCGACCACCATCAAAATCTTCCTCAATATAATGATATCTTCCTCCACTCTTGGTTCTTCAACCCTTTGTCTCCTTCGGGGTGCCACTCTGCAAAACGAACAAAAAATCCACAAGCAACAAACTTGTTAAAAAGTTAGTTCAAACACTAAGCCAAATCCTTCGTTTTGAGAGCCAAACTAAAACCTTAACCAAGAAATAGAACAATGCCCACCAATTTCACAAAAACCACCCTTGAGTCTTCCCAAAATCATGCATAGCAAGAATCAAACAAGAAAACCTCAAAAGAACTCAAGGGTTCCATTCAGACAATATATCAAATAGTTGGTGGGCAATTTCTAAAAGTAGAAAACTATGTGCACAACCTCAAGCCAAAAACCAGAAAGTTTCAATCATAAAGCACTAACAACAACCCACAATGCCAAACCCCATCAACCCCAACATGTATATTGTTCAAGAAATTCAAGGTAAAAAAAGCAATTCAGAAAAGCAAGTAAAGCTAACCTTGAATAATGAAGAACAATTGCAGTAGCACGTTGGGGAAGAAGAAGAGAAGTAATCAACCAAGAATCTAAGCACAAAGTGAAAATGAGTGAGTTGTGTTTGTGTGAAGTGAAACGTGAGTGAATATGGTGATTTAAAATGTGTTGTGTTCGTGGGTTAGAAGGGAGTAAGTGGAAGTTGACAAGATAGTGGAAATAACAAAAGAAAACTGAACTAAAGCTACTCTGCCCGAATGCCAACGCTTGGGCGTTGGAGTGCCAATGCTTGAGCATTGGCGTTAAAAACTAAGTTTTGGATTCCAGGGGCCCAATGCATGAGCGTTGGCCCCTCCAACGCCTAGGCGTTGGGTTTATTTGGAATCCTGGGACTTTGGCAGGGGCTCAACGCATGAGCGTTGAGTCTCCAACGCCTAGGCGTTGGGTCCCCCCTGCATCAGAATCAATTTTTTCTTTTTTTTCAAATAAGCACTTAACAAGAAAATTTAAACACTAAATAAAATACTGAATTAAATACTTCAAACCTGGACATGGGTTGTCTCCCATGAAGCTCGATCTTATAGTCTTCAATAGACTTAGTTCCTTCCAGAATTCAGTCAACCAGGGTCTATTACGAAATGTAGTAAACCCTTCATGTTGTGAAAATTCTGACAACTTGTAGTTATCAGAATAATGCAAACTTGTTCAGCCTCAACCTCGCCACTTTCCCGCACAAGTTCACCTATGGACAACTCTTCTAGGGAATTTTGTTCTTCCTCCTCCGGAGTGGGAAGAGAAACAAATTTAGCAATCATTACATCATTTTGCCATTTAATTTTCAGATTCTCACCTTTGTCCATGGGGTCACTTACAGGGTCAATGGGAAGTTGTTGAATCACTGGCTGCCTCCTTAGAATGCTTTGTATCCTTTCTTGAAGAATCTCCCTGGCTTTGCATTATTGCTCAGGATTTGGCAAAAATCCGGCATTGCGCTTGCACTCCAAATCAGAGTAAAACTCATCAAGGATAGTGAAGGCCTCCTGCTTCTTTTTTTCATACTATTTTTCACAATCAGCTCGGATTTTTGCCAACCTTTGCTCGAACGATTCAGCCATTGCTAACCTTACAAAACTCAACAAACAGATTAAGCAATACTAGTTCACAACACACACAAAACTCTAAATAACCAATTAAAAATCAAAGAGCCAATCCCCGGCAACGGTGCCAAAAACTTGACAGCAATTCTGCAAGTGTACAAATTGTATCGAAGTAATATAAAAGATATCATCTCCACAAGGATTGGTTTGACATAAAATCGGTTTTTTAGAGTTGGAAAAAGAAAAGATATTTTTTGTTTGATTTTGAGACAGCATAAAAACTAAAAGCAATTCTGATAAAAATAGCACTTGGGTAATAGCTTCACCTAACCAAATTAAGCTTTTCATAATCAGATAACTATATGAACTTAGAAGTCATTCCATGGTGATTTAGCCTAGAATTTATACTTGTTAATACCTTAATCAAATAGACTTTCAATTACATTTTTCAAACCTAATACCTTAGTGTTTAGTTAATCTAATTGAAGCATTAGATTTCTTAGTTCTGGCCATCACAATTGATTCCCACCCTTATACCCACCTAAGTAGTAGAATAACCGATTAATCTAATCCCATTTCCCTTTAATCCTACCAACTACCGTTGTGCAAGAAGAAAGCATGACACTTGCGTCGACTCGAGCAAAATAGACATGGGAAAAAGATACATGAACCTACAACTTTATTCACATAAAGCATAATTCAGCAAAGATTCACATAATACCCAAATGCTAAGGGGCTTAGCCAAACATGGCTAAGGAAAACATAAATAAAATAAAAAGAAAAACCTGAAACAAGGGATCCAAAAGGGCCTCTTAGAGCTCCAGGAACAATGCTTGAACAAAATACAAGATGACCTGAGATAAAAATAACCTAAGACAATTGTCCTATTTATAATAGAATTCCGCCTGCGTCCCAACACTCAAGCGTTGGCTTGCCAACGCCTAGGCGTTGGGAATAAGTGAATTTTCAGGCCTTAGGCAGAATGCTAATGCATGAGCGTTGGCCTCGTCTGCTGCTTCACATTCTTGCTTTCTTCTTTTCTTCTTCATGGCAAAGCTTTGATGACATTGACTGGCTTTCATGTGGCCTCTTTCTTGTCCTGAAACAGTTGAAGCACTAACTTTTCTCTTCAATTCTCCAATTAAGCACATGTTAAACAAGAAAAATGCTTCAACTTCTCTTCTTCTTCCATCCCTAAATCAGCCTTCTTCCCTTTCATTCCTCCATTAATCAGCCCATAACAACCAAAATAATAAAACTAAAAATAAAACAACTAAAACTTAATAAAAATCCAAAAAACATAAAATAACCACTAACCTACGTGAAAATGAAAAAATAAACAAAAACCTAATAAAATAAATAAAAACTACATGAGACACAAATAAAATAAAAATAAAGAAAAATACACTAAAAAGATCATACGAATCCCAGTCATCAGTGATAATATGTGGTGCACTGGTAAGAAGGTGCTTCAGGAGGAGGCTCAAAACTTCTACACTAAATTTTTCTCTATTGAATCACAGGTTAGCAACAATTATATCTTGGAGAATAGGATGCCAGTTATCTCCATGGAGGATCGGGAGGACCTTGTTCGTCCAGTTTCCTTTGATGAGGTGCAGAGTGTCGTTGTGTCAATGCACTCTTTCAAAGCTCTGGGTGCGGATGGTTAGCCACATGGTGGGTGTTGATCTTTACCATATGGTGGTGGAGGCATTTCAGAATGGCAAGGGTGACCAGCCTACTAGAAACATTGATTGTCCTTATCCCAAAGTTGGAGGATCTTCCTCCATTCGATTAGCCTCTGTAACGTGGCTTATAAGGTGATTACAAAAGTGCTGGTAAACAGATTCAGGCCTCTGTTAGCGGATCTTGTGGGACCTCTTCAAGGTTTTTTCATTCCAAGAAGGGGTACGAAAGACAACATCATTCTTTCCCAACAAGTGATGCATATCATCCACACCCATAAAAAGGGTGGGGGTCTTGTGGCCTTGAAGATTGACTTGGAGAAAGCCTGTGATCGGGTAAGCTGGGATTTTCTGTGAGTCACTCTCTTTGACTTTGGCTTTCCTCCATCTGTTGCGGACTTGATTATGTGGGGAGTACAGTCAGCTAGTATTTCCATTCTTTGTAATGGGTCGAGGCTTCCTTCGTTCACCCCGCATTGAGGCCTTCACCAAGGTGACCCTCTCTCGCCTCATCTTTTTTTCTTTGCATGGAAAAACTTGCCATCCAAATTCAAAAGCTTGTGAGTGGTGGTGCATGGCATCCAATACATATTGTGAAGGAAAGTATTGGGACATCTCATCTTTTCTTTACGGTTGATGTATTATTTTTTTGTGAGGCAAACAAGGAACAAATGAGGTTAGTAGCTAAGACCCTGCAAGATTTTTGTACTGTTAATTCTGGCATGAAAGTGAATTTTGAAAAGTCTAGAATGTTTTGTTCTAATAATACTTCTCATAATGTCTAGCAAGACCTCTCTAATATTTTGGGCATTACAAGGGTGTACAACCTTGGCAAATGTCTCGAATTGCCTCTTCTGAAGGGCGGGGGTTACCGGGGAGAATTTTGCGTCGATTACCGACAAGGTCACCACCCGTTTGGCATCCTGGAAGAATAAATTTCTGAATAAGGCAGGGCGCTTATGTCTAGCCAAATCTATGGTGACTTCCTTTCAGTTTATTCTATGCAGGAACTTTGGCTCCATGAATCTGTTTGTGATTATATAGATAAGAAAATCAGAAGTTGTATATGGGCAAATGGAGGCCATAATAGAAGCTGGAACCTTGTTTCTTGGAAAGAGATGGTTTTCCCCAAAGAGTTGGGGTCTTGACATGAGAAGCACTGGACACAATGACATTTCCATGCTTGGGGACAGCCTTTATCATGATGAGAATAAGTTATGGTTGAGGGCCCTCTCACAAAAATGTTTATGTAACGATTCAGTTCTTGCAGGTACTTATAAAAGTGAGGACTCATACATGTGGAAAGGCATAATCAAGGCAAAAAATCATATTCTTGACGGCTCTAGTGTCCAACTTGGCAATGGTTCCTCCTCCTTTTGATATGATAATTGGCTGGGTACCTGGAAGCTTTGTTACCAGGTGTCTTATGTAAATATCTCAGATATGGATCGCGCTGTAGCTGATGTTTGGGAGTATGGTATGTGGAGATTAGCCTGTCTACACACCTTGCTGCCACGAATAATTATACAGGAGATTGCTAGCATTCAGGTAGCAATTAATCCTATGGGCAATGACAGGATAATGTGGAAGCCATCCCATGATGGGCTATACACAAACAACTCCTCTTACAATCTCGTGGCTGGACATTCAAAAGGCTCTCTAGGGCCTAGGCTGTTGGAAACATATATGGAAATGCAAAATCCATGAGAAGATCAGGTTCTTTCTTTGGTTAGTTGAGAACGATGTGATCCCTACGAATTTGAAACGCTACTGCAATCAACTTAGTGCGAGTGGCTCCTGTACTCGTTGCGATGCAGACATGGAGGATGTAAACCACTTGTTTCGGCAGTGCCCAGAATCGCGTTAGCTTTGGCTACAATTTGGATCGAGACTACCGCCGCTGCGCGAGGAGGTTCCTTTCAAGGTCTGGTTTGAGGGGCTGGTTCGTCGGCAGCAGAATTTACTTCCTCTTGCGGTTATTTGGTGGGCTTAGAGATGGTGAAACGATCATGTCTTTGGTGATCAAACCCGCTGGCATATGAGCTTTGTTCTCCGTCAGATCCTACTAGACGTCATGAAACGCCTTCATGGCTCATATGTGGATGTGGTAATGGGATTGAAACAAGCTTGGGAACTTGGATACATACAATACATACATGTTCTTTGCTGCTCAGATTGCCTCAACGTCGTCGAGGTTCTCCAACTTGCTGTTGACGCGTCTAGTTTCTGGGCGCGTATATTATCATCAGAATCGAAGCAATGCTTGCTTGGGGCTGGATTGTTAAGATGGAGTTGGTCCCTAGGGATAAGAATGTTGCAACTGACTTCGTGGTGAGGCAAGCTTGTGTGAGGGCTCGCACCTCTCACCGTATTTGGAAGTTCCCCGTGCAATATTGCCTGTTGATGCATTAAGCTAGTTTTTCATGTTTTTTAGTCTTTTTCATGTCAATCATTATCTTAATAGTAAAAGAAAATGTAATATCCAACGAATTCCCATGGTAAAAAATAATTGTTTGAACCACTTGGGTAAAAAGTTTGATTCTAGGAGCTTCACTTTTAGAGAAATTTTTGACTTTCACCCCACCCGATCAAAATTATAAGAGCAATTAAAAAAAAAAAGAAAACATAATAAATATTAACATACTGAAAACTTCACTTTTTTGTTACATAAGGAAATGAAACAAACAACAAAGAAAACAAACTAAGTTATCGAATCTTTGCACAAGAGCGGAATCACAGAGGACTGCGACTCCTTCCAAATACGCAACAGACACCCTGAGTGAGAAGCTCGCCTCGCCAACACATCAGCCACCGCATTTCTATCACGAGAAACATAAGAGAATTGGACCTTCCAATCCCCAGCCAACATAACTCGAATGGAAGCAATAGCATTCCGTTGCCAAAAGTTTCGAATGTCCCTATTTTGACTTAGAATCTCCACAATATCCTTACAATCCATATAGCAGACTACTTCACGGAATCCCAAGTCCCAAACTAGCTTCAAACCGGATCCAAGTGCCAGAAGCTCTAATGACTGGATTTTGTATGATAATTTTAGGGTCTTTTTAGTCTTTTATTTTGTTATTTTTGAGTCTCATTAGGATTTTTATTTCCTTTATTAGGATTTTATATTTATTTTTGCATTTGACATATAGATTAGCTTTTATTTGTTTTTTAAACTTTATTTTATATTTTTAGGAATTTTTATAGGTATTTTTATATTTTAGGAAAACTGGTAGAATTATTCATGTTTGTCTAGGGACCAAATTGTAAATTTCAGGAAAGAAGGGCCAAACTACAAAAGTTCAAGAGTTGGGGGCTGAAAGTGGAGTTTCAGGAAAATAAAGAGTCAGAAGTGAAGTGCTAACAAAGAGAGGACCAAAAGTGAAAAGATTGAATATGAAGCATCACTTCTAATTTTGCACATTTGAAAAAGGATGAGTGGAGAATTGATGGTAGTGGGAAGGAGTTTTCAGAAGTTAATTGGTGGCCAATGAAGGTCATAATGGCCATCAACTCCTCCACCATTGAAGAGCAAAACAACCAAGGAATACCAAGCATCAGCCTTGCCAACGCTCAAGCGTTGGAAGCCAGCGCTCATGCGCTAGGCCCCTGTTTCACACGTCTGGAGTATTTAAATCCCAGCGCTCAAGCGTTGGGAAGCCAACGCTTAAGCGCTGGGTCACAGGCAGATTTTTGCTATAAATAGGAGTGCTCATCCTTTGTAAAAATCATCCCTTACTTTAGAATACAACAAGTATTCTTCTTTGTTCCTTAAGAGCATTGTTCCTGAGAATTGTAGGAAGCCATTCTTGAGCTCCTAGTCCAGGGTAATCCAATGTTTCTATTAGCCATGCTTGGCTAATTTCTTTTTAAGTTCTTGAGTTGTTTTTAGCTTATAATAATGTTTTAGTTCCCTTCATCTTTATTTTTGAATAATATTGCAAGTTCATGTTTTATTTCCTTGTTCTTCATTTATCTTGATGTACACAAGAGTTCATGCTTATTTCTTATGTCAATGGAAATTGGTAAGTAATAAGGGAAATAGGAACTAAAAGAAGCAATATGGCATATCACTAAGGAATTAGGATAGACTTTGCTTTATGTTGGCCTGAACTCTATCTTCATCTTCTTCTTTAATTAACTAAATTGCAAGGAATTGAGTTTAGTAATTAGAAAGAAAGGTCTACATGTGTAAGGAATTAACTTGTAGAAATTATAGGCTAGAGCATCATGAACTATTGTTTTAAAGTTCAGAAATAAAGTAGAGGTTTGCTAGCATATATTATAAGTTATTCAATTCAACCCAAGTGCTTAATATCCATCATCATCTTTTCTTTATATATTTATGCTATTCCAAGTCCTTGTTCTAAACAAACCAAAGCTAAAATTCAATTTTAATTTTCAGCACAAGTTCTAAACAAATTAGTAATTGGACACCTATCTCTGTGGGTTCGATATCTTTTATATTACTTCGATAATCAACCGTACACTTGCGGGTTTGGTCATCAAGCTCCGTCAGGAAAACACAACCCGTCCCATAAGAACAAGCAAAGCCCGACAGCCATCGGCCGGTGGAATCTCTAACTACGCCGCCGCCACCCATCTGATCTGACCCAGCAACCCAACTGTCGTCCGTATGAAGATGGATTAAATTAGTACCCTTCACAAACATGGATTCTCGAGGATTCGGTATTATCTTCCCCCATCTCACAAATTCATTCGCAGTTATCAAGATCTGCCCCCAAACCACTTGAATAGTCCACGGATGAGGATCAAAGACCACGCTATTACGCCAACGCGAGATATACCAAAGGGTGGCAATCGCGAACGCCTGATGCGGTCCCTGCAGGATGTAACGAAACCAATCCTGGAAGGAACTCATCAAAGGAGGTGTTGGCAACAAGCTACGAAAATGACTCCATGTCAAACGCGAGCCTTGGCAATCTCGGAAGAGGTGCTCAATATCCTCATCCTGCTCACCACATCTAGGGCATGTCGTGGTCAAGCTCAGATGGCACTGGCGACGTTTCGAATTCGTCGAAAGTGCACCGCGACCCACTAGCCAAAGGAAGAAACGAACCTTCTCTGTTGCCTGAGCTGTCCAAGTCACCTTCCAATCCTGAGAACTAGGTAGGTCCTTACACTGAATCATATGATAAGCGGAGGTTGTCATGTAGACTCCTGAACTAGTTCCTACCCATAGAATCTTGTCCTCCTCATTGGAGCACAGCGGTATCCTACCCGAACAACTTCATTAGCTAAACCGAGAGGAAGAGGCGTGTGCATATCCGTAAGGTGCCACCCCCCCCTGAATCCAAAGGTCAGAGACCTTAAGCTCCGTATATGAACATAAGGAACACGATGACACAAAATCCCAGTTCCCAGCCAGTTAGAGTACTAAAACGATGATTGTCCATCACCCAGACACGGCTGAAACCCTTGCTTGACAGCATCCTTAGCATTTATAATTCCTCTCCACACATAAGAGTCTCCAGGGTGATATTCTGCTGCCAACATCGAGTCAGCTCCCACATATCTTTGTTTCAAAACTCTTACCCAAAGCATATCATTGTCATACATGAGATTGTTAACCAGCTTTCCCAAGAGAGCAATATTATTAGCCCGTGCACTGCGAATACCAAGCCACCCTTATCTTTAGGTAATGTCACATCATGCCAAGGAACTAAGTTCCAACTTCGACTCGACCCTCCTTTGAACCAAATACAATTCCAAACTAGCTTGTCAATATGTTTACAAACTCCCTCAGGAATCCACAAAGCTTGCATAGTATATACAGGCAACGAGGACATGAGAAATTTAGCCAAGCACAACCGCCCCGCCTTATTCAGAAGCTTATGTTTCCAGGACGCCAGGCGAGTGTTAATTTTATCAATTATAGGAGCAAATATGTCCCTAGTGACTCTCCCCTTAAGAAGTGGTATCCCCAAATACTTACCAAGATTTGCTGCCCTACTAATCCCTGAAATATCCAATAATTCTTGTTGTATCCTTTAATCCAAGTTCCCTGAACAAAGCATACGGGACTTTTCCAAATTTACGTTCACTCCGGACGCTTGACAGAACACAGAGAGTGTCTCAGAAATTAAACACATTTGCTCCTTAGATTCTTGGCAAAAGAGAAGAACATCGTCAGCAAAGAAAAGGTGTGAGATACCAATAACTTCCTTTGAAACTCGAATAGGTTTCCATATGCCTTCTTGAACGAGCCACTGAATATGAATAGCAAGCCGTTCCATGCAATTGTATGCATCACCTCCTGAGCAAGAATGATGTTATCTCTGGTCCCCCTCCCTGGTATAAAGCTACCCTGCAGTGGTCCCACCAGTTCAGCAAGCAGCGGTCTGAATTTGTTTACCAACACCTTAGTAATAACTTTGTAGGCTACATTACAAAGGAAAATCGGCTGCAAATCCTTCAGCCGAACAGGATCATCCACCTTGGGAATAAGAACAAGCAACGTGTCCAGTAATGAAAGGTCCGCTCTTCCATTCAGAAATGTCGTGGAAACATGTGATGGAGATCCGTACCCAGGACATGCCAGTACTGCTTATAGAAAAATGCTTGAAATCCATCAACTCTGGGGGCCTTAAAGGAGTGCATCCCCATGATCGCCAGCCAAACCTCGTCAAGTGAGATAGGTTGAGCAAGTGCCACTCTATCCTCATTAGAAATGACTGGGGTCCTATTCTCCATGACCACGTTCCTGCACACCTGCATGTCAATAGAAAAGAGGTTGATGAAAAAATGTCGGGCCTCCTCTTGAAGGTTCACTGGATCTGCGCACCAACTGCCATCTTGAATAAACAGGCCATGTATCTTATTTTGCTTGCGTCGCACCGCAGTTTGAGTGTGAAAGAACCTCGTGTTTCTTTCCCCCAATCTTACCCAATTCTCCCTGGATTTTTGGTACCATAGTATCTCCTCCTGTATGAGGATATCGCCATACTCTTTCTGGAGAAACCGCTCCAAGCGACACAAAGCTTTAGTCTCACACCTCTCAAGCTCCTTCTGAACCCCATGCAGTCTCCGCTCTACTCGTCACTTCCTGGCGTGAATGTTTCCAAACACTTCCTTATTGAAAGCAAGTGAAGCCTCCTGTACATTCAATAATTTCCCTGTCAGGCTGGTAGAAACCTTATGCCAATTGTCAGTCACCAGTCACCACAGCTTCATACGACGAATGAGTAGCCCAGGCCGCCTGAAAGCGGAAGGTCCGAGTCGTCCAATCACCAGAGGGTACCTCGCAGCGCAGCAAGAGGGGTGTGTGATCAAAGAACACTCGTGCCAGAGTTTCTACGTATGCCTCAAGGTGTTGTAGCCGCCATTCAACATCCCCCAACGCACGGTCAAGCCTCTTTGTGATCAACCTTCTTCCATTTTCCCTCCTTTACCATGTAAATCGTGGTCTTGTCACTCCAAGATCCATAAAACTACATGCATCCATCATCTCGAGCATAATCGTTGCGCGAACATCACAAAACTCCCCACCAATAACCTCTAACGGCGAGCAAATCTCATTAAAATCTCCAATGGCTAACCATGGATCCCTGCAGCGAAGCCGAAAGGACCCCAGATAGTCCCATAGCACATGACGCTTCACGGGATTAGGACTAGCATAAACTATAAAGCAAACCCAATGCTTACCTCGACAACGGATATCCACTGACACCATTTGCTCATGCACATCAATAACCTGAATCGTAAACTCTCTGTTACATGGTGAGAGGATCCAAATCCCCCCGCTATGTCCATGTGCAGAAGCTTCCCCAATCAACTCATACCCCAAACTCTGCCAGAACATTCTGACACGATCAAATTGACAATGTGTTTCCACTACAGAGAAGATAGCAGGACAAAATGATCTCACAAGGTCCCGAACTCGTCGTTGGCCACGTGTATTCGCACCACCATGAATATTCCAAGCTATTAAATTGAAATTTGTACTATCCATAGATACAAATGAAATGTTGAGGGCGTAGATGCGGTTAGACACGCTGTGAGGATTGCGTGTCAGCCACCATGGCCGCGATCTGTCCTGGGTCCGGAGGTTCCTGAGTTACCCTGTTCTCCTTAATACTTGAGCCTCCAGCTTCCATGTTCTCTTGGAAATGTACACTGCTGCCCTTTATTGGCCTTAAGTTCATTGTTGACATTACCCCGCCACCAAGGTGATGAACAACATGATCCCCTACCTTCTTCACCCCTGAATTCACATGTTGTGTTTCTTGACCGCCGGGGACATGACGCAGATGAGTCTCTTTTGGGTGCCCAGGCTATGGCGTCACTATATTATCTTCATGGCGTTCCTCATAGCGGCCACGCTTACCGCCATTGCTCACATTAATTTTCTTCCTAGTATGCTGCTCACTGTTTCTGCCTGCATAAAATATTAAATCACCATTAAAGGGAGGATTTTCCAGAATTGGTAACTTCTTTAACGCAGCAGATCTGTTATCATTAAAGGGAGGATTTTCCAGAAATGGCATCTTCATCAACGCAGTAGATTTGTTTTCATTAATGGGAGGAATTTCCGGATTTGGTAACTGATTTAACGCAGCAAATCTGTTCCTTATCATCTTTAATGGCCGAATTGATGAGCCATTAGATTTGGCTTTTGAATTCAAAGTCTTTCTCCTTTTATCAACCACAAGCCAGCTGCCATGAGGAGAATATGGACGTTTAATGTCATTAACAGCAAGTCCTTTATTTTCGCCTACAATCATGGCGTTATCTTCATGCACATTAACTGCTTTGTCTAGGGTTCCAAGCACCTGAGTTTCTGATTCTGTTACTGTAGCCGCCACAGCAGTCTCCTCTTAGCTGCTGCCCGCCATTGTACTCTCCACCGGGACCAGTTTCTGTACTGAAGGAGCGGTGCAATTCCGCTTTAAATGGCCATAACAGCCGCAAGTTGAGCACAAAAGATGTAGAGCTTCATATTCTACGTTGTAACATGTATCATCAAGACAAATCATCCCCACAACTGGATTATCAAGATCAATCTCGACACAAATACGAGAAAACTTTCCTCGTTTCATATCCACTGTGTTCAAATCAACCTTGATTGGCGTCCCAACCGCAGAGGCCAACGTGCCCAGGATGCTTTCATCATAATACTGGAACCCTAAGCCCGGTATCCTGATCCAAACCGACGTCGTACTGATCTTTGAGTTCGCCGCTCTGAAGTCCGGTCTACATGGCTTCACTGATAGATAATGGTCAAAAATAAGGTACGGTGCTCCCGTCATTACCTTCTCCCTATCGGCCTCCATGTCAAACTTGACAAGAAAATATCCATAATGAATATCTCGAACTTCATACCCTCCTGAGAGTTTCCACAGTAATTTCAGTTTTTCACATAGGGCAGTGTACCCAATGTGTTTGCCAAGTAACTTGATCACCAGACAATCTTCCCATGGCTTGCAAATTTTCTCGTAGGCTTCAGGGTTCATTGGGAATCTAGGAAACAATCAATTCCCATCCACTAACTCAAACTTCATGACGCCCTCTTGCACAAGGTTCAACACTTTTTTTGGCCCTGGCTCTGTAATCCCGAGAACTTTTTCTTTGAACGTAGCCTTTCTCTCCGGCGGTCTATGTAACGCCCCAATTTTTTTTGAGGGTTACATGGTAAAAACGCGGAAATTAAAACCTCTCAGAAAACAACTCATTTTCTTAAAAGGTTTTCGTCTCTCTTAATTACTTAAAAATAATATAAGTAATAATTTTCCCCATAAATAATAATTACTACGCGAAAAATATTACAACAAGGAAAATTGCTCAACAGCGAGCCCAAAAATAAAATAAATTAAAATAGCGGAAAAACTTAAGACATCAATCGTCTTCTTCAAACTTCTTCCACGATTCCGCTGCGCACTCTGATTCCGTAAAGCTTCTTCAAAAGACGACGATCAACACCCTGTCTACTTTCTGGCGTTAAGCGCCCAAACACAAACAGAAAGGGTTAACTCGAGAACAAACAACAAATACCAAACAACATGTTGAAAGGGAATAAAATAATTAACAACAACAATATTATCAATTGTGATATAAAACATCACAAGACCATAACACGGCAATCCATCAAGAACAAAACGAGAACATCAACACAATATTTTTCTTCCACATCATAAAATCAATTAAGATGTGCAAATGCTCTCTACTACTATATGCTTATAGTTATAATATATGGCCATTACATCACCCTTCTCGGGCCCAAAACATCACCCTTCACGGGCCAGGACAATCACGTGGGACAACGATCCACCACATTGCCCTCGGTCGATCCCACGGGACAAAGATCCGTCACATCAACCTTAAAATCCTCAGTTGATCACGCGGGACAAAATACCGCCACATCAACCCAATACATATATATATATACGATGCACATGCTATGACTATGCAAAATTCATGATCCTCATGGACCAACAGTCCACACAAAACATCAGTCATAGCACACCCCATACACAATATAATCATCTTCAATATATCATGTAAACAATTCTCAATTTCAAGCATCACAATACCAACAATTTCATCCTCATAAACAAAATAATTCACAGAAATAAAATCATGGTAAACACAACTGACTCTATCTAGACCCAGAGTTACCCTTACCTTCTAAGGTAGAATCACATAGGCTTCGTGTCCAACCTGTCAAGAGATTCGTAAACCACAATCAACCAATCATCGAGGAACAAACCCAAACCCCATATAGTGTCAAGAAATAACCTTTACTATCAAAAACCAAAACTAGTGATCAAGATTCAACTTTTACGATGAAGTGATTGTAAGGTCCAATTTTTATCAAAGCATTTATCAAAGGAGGTAGAACTAATGAACCCAAACGTTTTTGTTATCCTATTTTATGGAATTTTCTTTATATCGCACTTGCACCTCTAAATTGGAGGTAGTCAGGTAGCCTTGACTCAATTTATATTTATTAACTTTGGCCAATTAAGATGTACAAGTAGGCATTACAAATATCTAGATACTATCGTGTATACAAAAATCATGACTAAGCAAAATAGCAAAGCAAATATGCAATTCTCAGCAGAAAACATCAGATGAATGTACTAAATGCTATTTTTTTGAAATCAGTGAAGGGAAAAAGTATATTGACGTATATCCACACCTTCAAATAGGCATTTCAATAAAAATGTATATATAGAAACTTCAAAACAAGCAGACTGGTTATGCCAAGAAAAGGAAAAGCAAATTCATTTCTGTCCCAGAATTCAGCAAAATACAATGAAATGGCAGAACATAAGGCAAGGAGGAAAAACTAAAACATGAACAAAACCCATAAATCACATACAGAGATGGATCGGGAAAAAAAAAGAAGAAAGGACTAACCGCAACAGAGACTGGGTTTCAGAAATGAAGTTGCACAGATGGAGGATATGTGACGTTGGTGATGGAACCGGAGCGGTAACAACGCCACGAGCAGCAACAGCGGCGGCGCGACGACGAGAATGACGGCTCAGGCAGAGGGGTGCTGCCGCGGTTAGAGGTGGAGGTTTTAGTAGTTCAGCGGCGATGCGAGCTTGGCGGCAGCGGCAAAGACGGAACGGTGGTGGCTGGAGGGTGCAGCGGTGGTTCTGGAGCAGAGGGAAAAGGATACGATGGTGAGGTGACAGAGGCGAGGAGAGTGGCACGGAAGTAACAGCAGCAGTGCGAGCTTGGCGACGGCGCGAGCTTGGACGGTGTGGTGGCGCGTGCTCGGAACCAAGGAAGGAACAGAGGCGACGAGCGGTAGAGAGAGATGAGCGGTGGCTGTGCGAGGTCGAGGGACAGCGAAGAGGAAAGGAGGTACAGTGGCAGTCGTGACTCAGTGACAGTGGTTCGAGAACAGTGTTGGTGACGATTTGGCGCTGCAGAGCGAGGCGGAGTGAGGGCGGCGCAGGTCAGTGGTGGGTGGCGAGGAAGAGGGTTTAGGGGGCTGTTTTAAGGAATGAGGTGAAGAGGATGATGGTGGGGGTCGTGGGTGCGTGTTTGGTCGAAGAAGGAAGGAGCCTTATTTCTGGAGAGAGAGAAGAAATTAATGGGGTAGCTAGGGTTTTTTTTTTGAGGTGAGTTGAGAGAGAGTTGAATTTGTTATTTTTTTTTTGGTTACATGAGGAAAAAGAGTTGAATTTGTTATTTAAAAGGGAAATATGTTATTTCAGTTTTTTTTTCTCCTCTATCTCTTAACTAAAATTCATATCTTAATTTTAAAATTCAAATACAATCTTGATAGGATAAAACACACACTAGTATAATTTAACTAGGTTCATAATCTAAATAACTAATTTATAAAACAGAATTTCTGCTTCGGCTTGTATATTATTTTTTTTATTTTTCTTATTCTAATAATTATATATATATATATAAACTTCCCAAAACAAAACTATAATTAATTAAAATAGAGAAAAACAGCTATTAGTATATCACATAAAAATAGGTAATATGCTCATCTTAATTTTCAAATCAAATCTACTTAATTTTATGATAAGATAAAATACAATTTTGTGTTCAAAATATGATCTCAACTAACAAAAACAAAATATATTTAAATAAATATATCAGAGTCTGTGTTATATATATATATTATTATTTTCTTTTTCCTGTTCCTTTTTCATTTTAAACAAATACGAGAGTCTGTGTTATATATATAGTATTATTTTCTTTTTCCTTTTTCTTTTTAAACAAATACGTATTAACATATATATAATAAAACATTTCTTTAATATAATATATATATATTTAATATAGGTTTCTAAAATAGTTTAACCCAAAATACTCACACTAGAAGACATATTTCTAACAGTTTAAAAAAAATAATAATTCATATATATTTTTCCAAAATTTCCATGATAAATACAAAACAATTCAACTAACACAAAGCTCATTACAATAATAATAAAGCCAATCAAACGGTCAACTAAGGACCAACCTGGAACTACTAAGTAGTTCAGGGATCAAAACATAATTAATCCAAACTAATGGACCAAAAATATAAATACTAAAAATAGAGTGTCTTACAGTCTACCCGCCGGCATTGCACCGTCTTCCGGCGTTGTCACTCCCTCGCTCTCTACCTCCATTCAGCCGTCAATTAAAGAAAAATGAAAATGAGATGGGAGAGAAAATATTTTTGAATAAAAAAAAATTGTAAGACTAACAAATCTTAACACACTGAAAACTTCTTTAAATAGAAAATTCATTCTTATTAAATTAGTGTAAAAACTTTATAGTGAACTTTCCCGGAAGAAAAACCTTTATAGTGAATTTCAGTCGAAATGAGAAAAATAAAATAAATGCATTATGTCTACTACATCTTTATCTCTATTTACAAAATAATTTTCTTCAAAATCAATTGTGATTTATCATTTTTGCAAGCCAAATATCATTATTTTTTCACTAAAAATTAAGTACAGATCCATCATATTAATTCTCAAGGTAGGAACAACTAGTTAGTTTAAGCCGTCAAGTCCTTTGGTTGATACTAATTATAGTATTAGAGAGGTTTGAATATATATACATGCATTGATGCATTGATGAGGAGTTTACCACATGCATTAGTGAATAACACTACACACTACATCTTTATGAGTTTTTTTACTTATATATTATCAAGACTCCCCTTTTTATCAAATTGAGACTTTTTTATTTTATAATTCATATTTAAAGAATTTTCAACAGAGATTGAAAGCTATGCATTTCATGATCTCCTCTTCGCTTTTCAACCGTAGATTGAGTTGCGTAGCTTGATAATTGAAATATATATCTGAAAAGAAGTAGGGGTAAGGCTAACATTGTGAGGACATTCAAGTGTCGAAGGAGGGAGCAAGAGCCACAGTGACGGTGGCTTCAAGGAGAAAGAGAAGACAGATGATTAGGAGGTGATGATGGAGAGGAGGTTGGCGGCAGATCCAAATAGGAGGTTGGCAGCGGAGGTTGACATTCAATTCGAGGAGAAGGGAGGGAGAGAGATGAGGGAGGTGGAGTGGGCGTGTTGTTGGAGAGAAATAGAGAGAATGAATTAGGTTAAATATGATATTTTAGTTATTACACATACATTTAATTTAATTAAACGTCAAAAAAATTTAGACAACCCCTTTTAGTATTATATAATATATCAAGTGTTGAATAAACTATCATACAAGGATACAACGTTTTAATAGCTGGTGTACTGCATCGTTGGCCATAAACTTTAGCTATCGATCATCATATACCTTTCGTGGATGTGTACTTTCTTAGAATGGAGCAACACTACTGAACCAAGTAATCAAAACCACGCCACTGGGTGTGCCATTTGATATGCATGTCACGCTTACGCAGACACAATTTTTTTATTATACAAAAGAAATGTAAAGGTAGAATAGGTACTACTGGTTTAGATCCCGGAAAATCATTTTCAGATGATCGACAATGTATCTCTAACAGGTTAATATTTGTCAATAATAGAAAAAAAAGTTAAAACTAGGAAGAAACTCTTAGAATATCAAAAAGATATTTAATTATATCATAATTATATCTTAAAGTATTTTATAACATATTAGTCTTATATTAGAGTAAATAAGGTAATTTAAATTATGTTTCTGATGTTAAAAAAAGGTTATTAAATTATTTCTTAGATTAATTTGTTCCTTATTTAATTTGAATTAGGAATATTAATTAGTTTCTTTATTTAATTGATTTGATTATTATAATTAGGTGGCTTTTAGGGTGCATTTACACCCTAAGTGTTGCATCATGCAACAGCAAAAATAACCTATAGTAGTGAGTATAATGACTTGTTAATACAAAAATAAAACAATGAAGTTTACACAATTATCCTTCTCCCTTATCTCTCAACCACTTCCATCTCCCTCCTCTGTCTACTTCTTCCTTCTCACCAAATGATGGCGGCTTCCGGTGCAGCGGGTACAAACGACGATGAAGATTACCGGTGACAGGAATGGTGATGGAGGCTGCAACCACCGGTTCTTCATGGCAACGACCTTCCAAAAATCCAGAACTCCACCCCTCTGGCCACCTACCCATTTAAGCGACCCACAACCTCCACCGCGCAACCCACCTGTTTCCACCACGCCAGTCACCACCCCCTCCACTCTTCCGGCCATCATCGAAATTAGATCTGGTTAGAAATTGAAATACACTAGTGAGAGATAAACACATACACCCAACCACCGCACCAACCTCTCCCACAACCACCACGTGGTACTGTCTCCGACCACCGTGCACAACTCGCGCCAGCCACCTCCTTCAAACCCACCGCCTTGGACGAAACTGTTTATGCTGGTTTTTGGTAACCAGGGCAAAACCACAAGAAAATCCGAATGTTTATGAAGAGGCTGGATTCTATCCTCTTTTCAGGTCCTAGGGAAAAGGAAACCTCCCGTGCACGCGTGAGGAGTGTGTGAGATGAGCGGAGAGGAACCCGTCGAAAGTGGTTCGAGCGGAGCGGGTGCGTGTTTGGGAGATGGTTGCGTGTTTAGGAGGATTTCGAGGAAGGAGTTATAGGCAGAGAGAAGGGGTCATAGGCATGAAATCAGGAAAATGAAAGCAAAAAACCAAAGAAAAAAAGGAAAAAATGCATTGAAACATAAATGTTACAGAAATGCAAGGGTTTTGGTCAGTCGACCACCACTCAGCCACTCACGTGTTTTCTCGTTCCTGTTTTCGCGTCACTTACAGATGGACTTATAGCTTGTAGGGGTGAGGATTTAACGCTACCAGGCGTGTCTTGATGAGGGCGAAAGACCCTGAACTCTGCTCTGGCTTCTTCTATTTATAGGCAAAGCTCTCCAACCGCCTGCCACGGTTGTCTCTTCTAGTTCTTCCACGTGTCCTTTGTTGGCTTCCTTGTCTCCCACGTATCTGACGTGCTCTAACTTCTTTGTAACTTCCGTCGGATGGCAGTTTTCTGCATCTCCAGGCTTTAACCAAGAATAAACAAGTTTCACTACCTGTTTATCTTATGTCCTGGTTAGTTTCGACTCCGACCTGTCATATTGCCCTTATTTCAATCGAAACTTCACAAACCGCTCCGTTAGCCTCGGTAAAGCACTTCTAGTCTTGGTCGAAGCCCTCTTTTAGTACAGCTTTCGACTAATCTGAGACTTAGAAAATTTTATGGCTAACAGAAACCCACCTACATCAAGAAAGAAACCAAAAAGCACAGATCTGAGATCTAAGACGAAACCCGCCTCTCTCACACACTTGCATCAAGTGAAGAAAGCCCAAATCGTGGGGAAGGAGAAGGTGATAAAAGTGGGGATGATTGAGAGAAAATCTTGGTGATGAATTGGAAGGCGGTGGCCGCGAAGCTTTGGTGGGTTCGGGTTGTGGGGAGGGGGATTTGGTGGAAGCAGAGGAAGGAGATGGAAGGGTGGGAGGTGGAGATGCGGTGGATGTAGGCGTCAATGGAAGGGTGGTCATGGGGGCCGGTGGTGAGGAGGATGGTGATGGAATAGTGGTGGTGGAGTCGTTTCTTCTTCTTCTTCATCATCTCTGCAATCGTTCTTGCCTTTTACTCAAACCCGATCCATTTTCAACCCATTTCACATATTGAGGGGCAGTTCTGTCAAAAGCTTTTGTTATTTTAATTAAATTAAAAAAATGTATTTACCACCCCAACAGGTAGCTTATTTCTAAAGTGTACATGTGGTATCACCCTATTAGTCAGAAGATGTGAGTGCATGGTGCACCACTTATAATTCACCTTAGAAATGACCCTATAATTATGAGCAAATATTTTATTTTATCAATCATTCACGATGAATTTTAGAAGAGCTTCCGCATTTTCTTTTCTTCTTCTTCCTATTTTCTTTGCATTGCTTATTTTAACCGAAACAAGTTTAAAATAAATTTTTTTTGACATATATACACACTTATTATTTTTCTTTTATCTCATTTGACTCGTTTTATCTTCTTTTTTATTCATCGAAAAATACTCAATCTTTTTATTTCTCTTTTTTTTTCTCTATTATATCACTTGAATTTGATTTTGATGTACTGACAGTATAAATAGTTTTACACATGCATCAAATTACGTCTTTCTATTATTCCTTTAAAATAATTTTAAATCTTAATTTAATTATGATATAACAAATTGACGAATCTAATTGGATGCGTGTGTAAAACTTTAGAATATCACTTATTATATTTATGATTTCTTTCTATTTTATATTTGAAGTGTGAACGAACATATTATTCAAATAAAAAATATGATTTGCATACCAAACCATATTATATTCGTATCAAACACCTTCTGCTTTGACATTGCTTTCGTATTCTTTTGACGAGCAAATCCCAAAGTATCTTTTTCTTCCTTTTTCTCTCCCTCTAGAAGAAAAACGATAGCTGGGGGAATTAACCCAATATTCATCAAATCTTCATATAAATACAACGCGTAAACCACCGCCATAGCACGACGACTCAACAACCTTCAAGCCTTCAAAATCTCCTCTCTCTCTCTTCATTCCAACTTAGGGTTTCAACAAATACTATGCCACAGGTGGATTTGGAAACTCTGGTTTCAGCCTGCGCCGGTGGTTCCGCCGACCGTAAAGTCGCCTGCGAGCCCCTCGCCGACGGAGACGAACCGGAGCCTCATCATCCGGACTCGCCGCCGGCTTCGTTCTGGCTCTCCGGCGACGCCGAGTACGACTGGTGGGACCGGAACGCCGTGACCTACGAGCGGAACGAGTCCGCCAAGGGAAACTCAATTTCAGCGAACCCTGGCTCCAACTCCAACTCTCAGCGATTCTCTAAGAACTTGAAGCATACAAAGGCCGCCATCATCGGCCTCCCGAAGTCTCAGAAAGCTTCCTTCGCGGACGTCAGGGGCCGCCGCAACCACCACCGCCCGTGCAACGCGAGGCTGTTCCCGAAGCGGAGCGCTTCCGCCAGAGGAAAATCGGACGCCGTCGTGGTCGAACCTTTGTCGCCGAAGGTCTCCTGCATAGGGAGAGTGAGGTCCAAGCGTGACCGGAATCGCCGGCTGAGGACACGTCAGCGGTCGATCTCCTCCACCACCACCGTCTCCACCGCCGCAACCGTCGTTAGACAAAAATCGAGCCGGAGCCAGAAAAAGAAACCCGGTTTCTTCGCGAGCGTTTGTGCAATTTTCCGGTCTGGTGGGAGAGGTAAATCGGTCCAGAAACCCGATCCGGATTCGTCAACGAAGAAGAGGAGCCAAAGCACGAAAGCGCGCGGTGGAAGTACGGTGAGCCGAACGGACGCGTCGTTCGAGGAGTCGGTGAAGAGTGAACCGGCCGGTCTGAGTGCAATGAACCGGTTCGCGTCTGGGAGGCGGTCCGAATCGTGGGGGGTAGGTGACCCTGAAATCCAGTTGTCTCATTAGGATTTGTTTTTCGTGCCGACGTGCCGTGAGAATTCGGTGACTGCGACGAGTGGGCCCTACTGAATGGTGCTTTGGTGGGGCCAGTATTTTGGATAGTCGTTAGAGGGGTGGCGTGGCACGTTGAATAACGGTCTGCAACTGTTCTTCACTACTCCTCTAGTGTTAGGTAGTAGTAGATACGTGTGGCTTTCGTGTGATTGAATTTTGTGCTTCTGGTTTTATCCCAAGTCTGTTTTGGCGTTAACAACGCCGTTTGTATATATGATTTGCTGAAGCGAGCAGCTGGTAAAATTTATAATCAGGACTTTTTCAATAATGAACCACTAGTCTTTTTTTATAGCAAGCATTTCATTTTCATTATTTTTTAATTTATTTAAATACTAGTATTGAAGTTTAGTAAATTACATTACAATATCAATTTCTATGTATTTCATAATTAGTATAAATTTAGAATTTAAAAGTTTAAATTTCTATATACTATATGTCTATGCCCAATAAATAAAAATTTCATATGTAATCATTTACGTAAATTATGTTTTTATGCCCTTTTAGAAGTTTATTTTAAAAAACTACGCGTACTTGTTCATTATTTTGAATATTTATCCTTAAATATAGTTTTTAATAGTGATTTTAAATATTACAAATGCCGTACAATATATGGGAATGGGATATTTTCCGGTTATTGTCAAAATGTCAACGATATAATCTGCTTAACAAACATGGTACATTTAAATTATTGAGATGCAATCAATGCAAGAATTTAATGACAATGAGTGTAATTATAATTAATAATGTGCTATTCACGGATACATTTCTAACAAATTTTAGTGTGGAACATTATCATTCATAAAGACCACAAAATATAGTACAATTAATATATAATTGAGTTTTTTTTAAGTATTTAGTCTAAAATTTGATACTAGAGCAATGTGTATAAAAATTTATTTATTACTTAACAAAATTTTTGAGATTCAAAAGATTCAAAAAGATTAATTTGATGGCTGCAGTTATAAGATAACAAGAAAAATAAAAAAAAGTTATCATTAGTAAAGAAACTGCGCATTGTGTTTGCTTTATAATAATTCATCTTTAATTGTGTTTGGACAAGCGTGTAGGAAAGAATATTAGATTCTCCACGCCACAAATTATACAATTCGGGTTACAAATCGAAGGCGTCTAATTAAAGTTCCATTTTGGTCCATGAATTCATATTAAATCACACGAGACGGGAAAGTTGCGCTAAGAAGTTGACCTCAGACATCACCGCAGCACCAGTCCCATGGCGTGGGTTGAATGTTTTGGGTGGTGGAATGACGCATCATGAAGTGGATGTGAATACATGGGGTTAGGCGGCTTAAACATTGCTGAGGTCGGTGGCATCATGGATGAGACTATGGGTCATCCACCTATCAACTTTCAACGATAGCATTTTAATTGTTGGACTTTTTTTTAAGATGAAAATGGTTTAACAATGTATAAAATAAACCAATATTTTATAGTTTACGAACTGTTGGATCATTATCCAATCTTGGACAATATATGCAACTAATTATGTATTAGGAACGGCGTGTGATACCCAATTAAATATGATATTATATGATTTTGGTAATAGTGCTAATAATGTATTTGATACGATTTGTGTCTCTAATGTGTAGAGAAATACATATATTATATATATCTTTATTTTAGTAATGGGTTAAAATAGGAATAAAGATATAGATTTTTATTATCTTTAAATAGGGTTATGGTCCCCAAATTACAAACGTCAAGTTTTTCCTTTTTCCTAGCATCCCATTATCAGAGAAATATTAGAGAGAAACCTAAACGACTTCTATCACGGAATGCTTGTTGATTTGTGTAAGGTCCTACATATTTTAAATAATAATAATATGATTATTAATTAATTAATTATATGTAAGCTTTAAGCGCTATTAAGCATATTTTAGCGTGAAAATGTTTGGATAAATGAATAAAATAATAATATTCATGACTCAATTAATTGAGATCATCCCTCAAGTGATAATTCACGACGTCCCCGTGGTTTGCGTCTTAAAACAGCTGAAAAACAGCAAACCACCATGGAAGTGTAACCCAAGGCATTCTCTTCATCTTTGATGAAGAACACAAGCTAAAAATCAAAAGCAAACTCTACCAAAACTAACTCTCCAATGAAAACCAAACCTTTCACAAAAAGAAGACCATGAGTCTAGAGCTTAGAAGGTTACATATTCCCTTGATGAGGAGATCCAAGCCAAATGAAGAAATAAAGTGGTGGAGGGTGGAGGAGTAGTGGTGGCGGCTGTGGGTGTTGGAGGAGAAGAAAAATGAGATTTTCTTCAAGCTTTCTCACTTTTTTCTCTAATTTCCTCTTAACTTTCTCTCACCAATTATGAAGGACGAAAACAAAATGGAAGTGTTGGAGGGATAAAGGAGGGCAGCGGCTTGTATAAAGGAAAAACGGAGGAAATTTTTTTCCAATGCTTTCCTTAATTCATTGGTTAATAGGTTTCATAATGACTGCCCCATAAATGGAATGATTCCTTTAACCTTTTGTGGCGTTCACTCTAACCAAGACCTTTATGTCGAATTGTATCATATCAAGTCTTTTGATGACTTGTGTCAATCATTCGATCGTCTCATACGTTATTTCATGAAAATATCTCGGAGATTTTCTCGAGGTTCGGTCCCAGCTTCGACTCCGAGCGGCGAAAATATTTTTATTACGTTTCTAGAATCCTCTCGACATTATAAGACTTTATGTCTCGTCCGAAAATCCTAAAAACATCCTGATCTACCATTTTTTCTTACGTCGAGGTTTCTGCAAAACCTCCGCAGAGTGTCGGAAATTCCCTAGGCTCTAAATCAAAAGTATATCAATATTACAGTCAAAATACTTTAAATCAAGAACACATTATCATAAGATATAGAGAAGGACTTATTCCTGCTCTAACCTTAGTTTGAGTATAATTAGGGTTTCTACCCTTCATCAAAGATGAAGATAATGCCTTGGGTTACACTTCCATGAAAGTGTTTGGTTAAATTTTTTAGTTTTTAGCTTTTCTTCTTCTTAAAAGTCCTTAGAAACAACTAGAGCAACAACCACATGAACTTTGTTCTTCAAAAAGTTGATTTCTTGAAAAAGTAATTTTGGACTTCTAAAGTGGTTTTTACCATATATATTGCTTAACAAATATAGTGTATAAATTATTTTGAAGAAAATAGGTCTAGCCCATTTAACTAGTTATGGCCGAATCAATGACATAGTGTCGGGGGTGAGATTTTTTATATTTGGCTAAGTATTATGAAGGAAAAATGTTTATTTGGGTAAGATATAATTATTAGTGAAAGAAAGAAAATCTTTGGGTGAAAATGGTGATAGGGCCGAGAGAAAGAAAATGTTGTGGGGTAGTGAAAATTTAATTCTTGAACTTGATTTTTGTTGAAAGAAGAAAAGAAATAAAGTTAGGGACTAAAACTTGATTTTTAGAAGATTTAAAGTTTAGGTTTTGAATAAGAAGAAATGATTTTGAGTATGTTAAATAAAAGAGACTTCAAGGTAATTTTGGAAGAAAACAAAAGGTTTTAAGTTTGTTTGGTTAAGGGAAAAATCCAAGTTTTTAATTGGGTTGGAAAATGAATCATTTAAAGTGTGAGGACTAGAAAGTATTTATTAAGATTTTGGGGTTTTGGAAAAAATGATATGTTGAGGCTTTGGATTCGTTTTGTGATTTTAATAAGTTTATGGACTGAATTCGGAAACTTAAATGATTCAAAGACTTGTCTTGGATTTGTTCCAAAAGAATTAAAATAGAAATTGTTTTAAACAATAAAAGTCTTAAGGTTGTGTGTGTATAGAAAGAGAGTTGGTCTAGCACTTAGGACTTAAGTAAAAAGTATTAGCTAGTAACATAGCTGAACATGACGGTTGAGTTGATGCTAGGACAAGATGGTGTAGAAGGACTGGAAGGACCAGAGAATGTTTGAAGAAACTATTTACTGTTTTTATTTCCGCTGTTTTGAATAATTAGCACATGTGGTGCAACTTTAATATTTTAATTACCTCTCGAATTTGTTGATGATTAATTAAATCTATTCATGGGTTAAGTATTATTGTACTTATTTTGAGAGACGTTCTGTTTTGAAAACTTGAGTATTTTGAGAGGTTTCGAAGTGTTATTTTCGCATATTTACCCCTGACCATAAATTGGGGCATTACATTTGTGGTATCAGAGTTATGATTAAGATAACCAGCGCTGTTGGGCAGTTGTTATTCTGAGATCGATTGATGGGGTATCAATCGAAAGAAGAATACTATGGATTAATTGTTTATTGATATTATTTGTTTGAGATTGTTCCTTGAGCGGACGATCTAATTATATGTGGTTGACTAACAATTTTCTTGCTCTTTCTATTTTCTGCATTAACCATTAGAATTCTTATGAACAAGAATAAGAGGTTAGCGAATCAGAATATAGAAATGGCTGACCAAAATGCGATGAACGCGATGGCTGCTTCCATTACTAATTTGACTACGCTGATGACGCACCAGGCGAATGTTGTTGCTGCACGTGCAGAAGAAGAGGCAAATCGGGCTAATGATAGTGCTGCTGCACAAGCCCAACAGGCGGAGTGAGAGCAGGCTTCTGCTCATACGATGGGACTACACGATTTCAAGAGGCAGGATCCTCCCAAATTCTCTAGGGGATATGATCCGGAGGAGGTTGACTTATGGTTGCAGGAGATCGAGAAGATATTCACCTTTTTGCAAACCCTTGTCACAACCAGGGTGAACTACGCCGCGTACTTGCTGTATGAAGAGGTTGAACACTGGTGGAACGGTGCGAGAGAGATGATGGAGGCTGATCACCAGGTGGTTACTTGGGAGTCCTTCAAAAGGGCTTTTCTGGGGAACTACTTTCCTCGGAGTGCCAAGGCTTCTAGGGAAAAGGAGTTTACCGACCTGAAGCAGGGGAGCATGTCAGTTACGGAGTTTGCTGTGAAGCTGGAGTCGCTAGCCAGACATTTCAGATACTTCCGAGGGAAGATCAACGAGGAGTTTATGTGTGAGCGCTTCATTGATGGGCTGATCTATGAGTTGCAGCGTGCTGTGCAACCAGTGGGAATTGAGCGTTACCAACAGTTAGTGGAAAAGGCGAAGGGCATTGAGGCCATTGATGCTCGTCGAGGCAAGCAACAAGGGAGCGGAGGATCAGCCAGGTCCCATTCAGTTAGGAACGACAAGGGGAAGTGATGAGTGGATTTTATATGATAATTTTAGGGTCTTTTTAGTCTTTTTATTTTATTATTTTTGAGTCTCATATAGGTTTTTTATTGTTTTTGTGTAGATTTTATATTTATTTTGCATTTTGCATGTAGATTAGATTTTATTAGATTTTCTAGCTTTATTTTATATTTTTAAGAATTTTTCTAGTTATTTTGTATTTTTAGGAAAGCTGGTTTAGTTATCATTTTTGTCCAGGGACCACTTTGTAAAGTTTCAGGAATTCAGGGACCAAATTGTAAAAGTTCAAGAGTGGAGGACTTAAAGTGGAGATTGAGAAAATTAAAGGGCTTGAATTGGAGTGCTAACCAAGAGGGGACTAAAAGTGAAAAAGAAGAATATGAAGCAACTCTCTTCAAATTGGCACATGGGAAATTATGTTGAAGGATTGATGATAGTGGAGGAGAGGTTTCAGAATTGATTGAGGGCTGATAAGTGGGTTTTTAAGGCATTCAAATCCCACTAACCATGAAGAAGGAAGGAAAACTTGGAGCTGAAACAGCAGGTCCCAGCGCTGCAGCGCTGGGAAGCCAGCGCTCAAGCGCTGGCTTTCGGTCTGGCAGTGGATTTTTAATGCTTCCAGCGCCCAAGCGTTGGAAATTCTAGCGCTGAAGCGTTGGAGGCTGGATTTTTACTATAAATATGACCCTTTTCTTCACTTGTAAAAGACACCATCTTAGAATACAACAAGTATTCTCTCTTTCTCCCTCAAGAACATTGTTCCTAGGAATTGTGGGAAGCCATATTTGAGCTCCTAGTCCAGGGTAATTCAATGCTTCTCTTAGCCATGCTTGCCTAAATTCTTCTTTAAGTTTTTGGGTTGTTTTAGTTTATAATTCATGTTCTAGTTTCTTCTACATTTCTGAATAATACTTCCAAATCATGTTTTATTTCTTTGTTCTTCATTAATCTTGTGTACAAAAGATTTCATGCTTTCTACTTATTCATAAGGCCATTTGGTAAGTAGTAAGGGAAATAGGAAATAAAAAAGGTTATATGTTTGCATTTCTTAAGGCTATAAGGATGTACGTAACTTTGTATTGGCTCGGATTCTTTCTTCATCTTCTTCTCTAATTAACTAATAACCAAGGCTATGGAGTTAGTAATTAGGTAAGGAAGTTCTACATTTCTTAAGGCTATTAGGGTGTAGAAATTTAGGCTATAGCACCATGAATTTGAATTTAGAATTCAGAAATTAAGTAGGAGATTTCTAGCATGTTTTATAGACTATGTAAACCAACCCAAGAGCTTAAATTCTTATCATCTTATTTCTTATCATTTTATGCTTTTACTATTTCTTGTTCTAAAAACAACAACATCTTTTTATCTTTTAATTTCTTGCACAAGTACTAAATTTATATTAATAAGAACACCTATCCCTTGGGTTCGATCTTTTTATATTACGCGATAGTTTAATCGTACACTTGCGATTTTCCCTATCAAGTTTTTGGCGCCGTTGCCGGGGATAGGTTCTTTCAAGTTCTTATTTTTATTTTATTTAGTACTTCTTGTTTATATATTAAAAAAAAAAGAGAAAAAAATATAAATATAAAAAATTTGTGATGAACTGGTGCTGCTAATTTTGTTTGCTAAGTATTGTCAGGTATAGCAATGGCTGAAACATTTGAGCAAAGGAAGGCAAAAACCCGGGCTGAGGTTGAAAAGGAATATGAGAAGTCGAAGCAGGATATCTTCACTCTAGTTAGAGAGTTTTACTCTGATATAGATTGCAAGAGGAAATCCGGATTTTTGCCAAGTCCTGAGCAAGAATGTAAGGCCAGGGAGATTCTACAAGTAAAGATACAAGGCATTATAATGAGGCAGCCCGGGGATAAACAACAACCACTTGTTCATGAAAATGAACTTGTGGTTCAAAAAGAGGAGGTGAAAGCAACCTTCATTGTAGAGTTTGTCCTTAAAGACAAATTGGAAATGGAGGAAGAAGAACCTCAAGGAACCTATGCTATAGGTTCAGAAAAGCAAGGAGCAGAACTGGGAAGGGAAAATTTATTTATTCCTTCCATTTTTAATTTAAATGTTGTTACCTTGTTAGCTGAAAATTCATGTGGCACCATGTTGCTTTTGTGCCAAAATATGCATGATTTGCGGGGTCTAAAGAATTTTGTAATAGACCCCGGTTGAAAGTGATTAGTGGAAGGGTCTATCTCGGACCTTAACAATGAGCTGGTTGGGAGACAACCCAACTTAGGATAGTTTACAATTTTTGTCTTTTAATTTTCTGCATCACTCTTGTAAGTAAATAAAAGGAAAAAAATTCTATGTTTTTGCTGCAGGAGAGGCCAGCGCTCCAGCGCTGGAGGCCAACGCTCAAGCGTTAGGCCCCTGTTTTGCACCTCTGATTGCCCAGTTTCTGTTTTGATCCAGCGCCCAAGCGTTGGCATCCCCAACGCTCAAGCGCTGGAGCTCGGGCAGTTTGCTGTTTTTGTTTTTATTTGCTGTTTTTAGTTTTTAATAAATTTTGTGTTCACCATTTTCTGAAATTTTTAAGGTTCTATGAGTCTTCCCTTGGTTCTAAACTGGTTTTTATTTTTGGGAACTCAAGAATTCTTGTTTTTAAGGTGGACACAAATTTTTCAACCCATCTTTTGTGCTGATTTTGGGACTAACAAGTCAAGCAAGCTTCTGCTTGTGAGACTTTTGTTTGTTCAATGTTACAGGATAGGTACCAAAAGGAGGAAGAACCCTCTTGAACTTAAGTGTTCAATTTGATTTTTACATTGAGGTTCCCTTGGACCTTTGTGGAAAATTTGTTACTATACCAGCTTATTAGTTTTTGTTTTTGTTTTTATAGTTTTTAGTTTTTATTTTTAGTTTAGTTTTTTCTGTTTTTCTTTTTGCATGAGTCTTGAGTATATTATCCATTCTGAATATTGCTATAGCTTTGTGAAATGCTTTATCTGATTGAACTGCTTTGTGAAAAAGTTCTATGTTTTTAAGCAGTTAGGATTGCATGCTGTAGAAAGGATTTTTGATATCTTGATTGTTGGGTTGTTGGCAAAAGTCTTTTCCTGAGTTCTAAAAGGGTACCACTTACCCTATCTTTTTCTGAGAGCTGAGGACTCTGAATGCATGATTGTAAAATTTTTCTGCCTTGTGTTGCATGTTGATTGGAGTTTTGTATACTTTGTGAGTTGAGAAGAGATTATAGGCATTTTTGAAAACTCAGATTTTTGCTTGAAATGTTATATCCACTAGTAGCCCCTTTTGAGCCTTAAAAGAGTCATTCTTTGGAGCCTACTTTGTGTGATAATTCTTAAGGTTGTTATTGTGATTCATGTGCTGAATTTGTTAGAGCTATGTTTGAGGGTTTTTCTCTAAAAAAGATGAAGAAAAAATTGGAAAAAATAAGGTATGTGCCTTAGAAAAAATAATGAGGTAGTGGGGTGAGAAAGAGTATGAGGGGAGTAAAATTCAAGTCATTCATCCCATACATTCCACTACTTTGTTCAAAAAAAAAAAAAAAAAAAAAAGAGAAAAGAAAAAAATTGAGAGGACCCTTGTGTGAATTGTTTAAAGCTCTTAGTCAAGAAGAATCACTTAACAACAAGTTTCTGAGTCAGCCATTAGAGTTGCCAATTTCTTGAAATCCATACCTTAAATTGTTCAACCCTTTGGCCAAGTTACAACCTTAAAAATCTCTTCAACATCACTTGGTTGCTTTACTTCAGTTTTGATTTGAATTATAGGCAGGATTATTGAGCTTTCTTGTTTTCATGGAGAATATCATTTTGTGAGCTTATTTGATGAACTCAAACATGTTAAAAGCCAAGCCTAACTTTCTTGATTCTTTGTCTATTAAACATGCATGTCTTCCTTATCCGCTAAGCTTTCTGGAAAATTATCATACTTCAATTGGATAAAAACTTTCTCAAAACTCAGGGACGAGTTTTTCTTTAAGTTTTGTCGCTTGAGGACAAGCTGTCGTTGGGTATAGTGGTGTGATGAGTGGATTTTATATGATAATTTTAGGGTCTTTTTAGTCTTTTTATTTTATTATTTTTGAGTCTCATATAGGTTTTTTATTGTTTTTGTGTAGATTTTATATTTATTTTGCATTTTGCATGTAGATTAGATTTTATTAGATTTTCTAGCTTTATTTTATATTTTTAAGAATTTTTCTAGTTATTTTGTATTTTTAGGAAAGCTGGTTTAGTTATCATTTTTGTCCAGGGACCACTTTGTAAAGTTTCAGGAAGTCAGGGACCAAATTGTAAAAGTTCAAGAGTGGAGGACTTAAAGTGGAGATTGAGAAAATTAAAGGGCTTGAATTGGAGTGCTAACCAAGAGGGGACTAAAAGTGAAAAAGAAGAATATGAAGCAACTCTCTTCAAATTGGCACATGGGAAATTATGTTGAAGGATTGATGATAGTGGAGGAAAGGTTTCAGAATTGATTGAGGGCTGATAAGTGGGTTTTTAAGGCATTCAAATCCCACTAACCATGAAGAAGGAAGGAAAACTTGGAGCTGAAACAGCAGGTCCCAGCGCTGCAGCGCTGGGAAGCCAGCGCTCAAGCGCTGGCTTTCGGTCTGGCAGTGGATTTTTAATGCTTCCAGCGCCTAAGCGTTGGAAATTCTAGCGCTGAAGCGTTGGAGGCTGGATTTTTACTATAAATAGGACCCTTTTCTTCACTTGTAAAAGACACCATCTTAGAATACAACAAGTATTCTCTCTTTCTCCCTCAAGAACATTGTTCCTAGGAATTGTGGGAAGCCATATTTGAGCTCCTAGTCCAGGGTAATTCAATGCTTCTCTTAGCCATGCTTGCCTAAATTCTTCTTTAAGTTTTTGGGTTGTTTTAGTTTATAATTCATGTTCTAGTTTCTTCTACATTTCTGAATAATACTTCCAAATCATGTTTTATTTCTTTGTTCTTCATTAATCTTGTGTACAAAAGATTTCATGCTTTCTACTTATTCATAAGGCCATTTGGTAAGTAGTAAGGGAAATAGGAAATAAAAAAGGTTATATGTTTGCATTTCTTAAGGCTATAAGGATGTACGTAACTTTGTATTGGCTCGGATTCTTTCTTCATCTTCTTCTCTAATTAACTAATAACCAAGGCTATGGAGTTAGTAATTAGGTAAGGAAGTTCTACATTTCTTAAGGCTATTAGGGTGTAGAAATTTAGGCTATAGCACCATGAATTTGAATTTAGAATTCAGAAATTAAGTAGGAGATTTCTAGCATGTTTTATAGACTATGTAAACCAACCCAAGAGCTTAAATTCTTATCATCTTATTTCTTATCATTTTATGCTTTTACTATTTCTTGTTCTAAAAACAACAACATCTTTTTATCTTTTAATTTCTTGCACAAGTACTAAATTTATATTAATAAGAACACCTATCCCTTGGGTTCGATCTTTTTATATTACGCGATAGTTTAATCGTACACTTGCGATTTTCCCTATCAGGAAGAAGCCATATCAGCGGCCCCAAGCCAATGGGCATACTGTTGGGTCCAATCGACCAGTAGGAGGCAACTTGGGCATTCGGGGAGCACCGAAGCTGCTTGAGGAGATTGTTTGCTACAAGTGTAACCAGAAGGGCAAATTAGAGAGGAAGAACAAGAGTTATCACTTTTGAGAGTTGAGGTTCTATCTTTGAGCCTCAATTCTGAGAGTGAGACAAACAGTGAGAAAAATATTCAAGCATCGACTTTTTTTTAGGAGAAGAGCAACAGTGCTAAGGGTTCATCAAGCATACAAAACAGAATTTGAGAAGAAGAATCTTTGAAGCACCAAACCAAGTAATTCTCTTTCTTTCAATCTATTTTTGATTCAGCAAAAATGTGTTTGATGAATGATATCACTGTGCTGGTATTTCGATAAATGACTTTGATTGTTAATTATGATGGGTTGTAGTCACTGTAATCCAACCTAAAATACATCAAATAGTCCATAAGAACAACGAAATAATATAGGGAAAAAGAAACATGTTTACGGTAAGATCAGAGAATACAACACTTTTCCTACCCTTGAACCTCGTTCTCTGCCCCAACCATGGAACTTTACTTCTATTTCTTCCATCTATGAATGCTTCCTTTCTAACCATCTTCTAAAAAAATGAATTAAAATTCTTTTTAGAAAATAATGTGCAGCAACGCCGAAAGTTAAAAAAACTATTAATTACTCTAATATATAAAATGCCTTAATCTAATTAACACAAATCCTTAAAATACCCTAATACTAAATAAACTAAAAAATAAAGAATATTAACTCTTTTTTTTTATGTAGAACTAGAGGTACGCCTCCGTCAGACAACCCAATTAAAAACTCTAAAAGACATAAATTTTTTAAGATATATAAAAGATACCAATATGATAAAAATCGAAGAATACATGAAACACTTGAATAATAATAAGATCAAAAAACACAAAAATATCAAGTTTGTTACCTCAGAACTACGTGGTCTTGAAGACCACATTGCCCAATGGGGGATACGTAGGCATAAGCTTCAAAAGCTTGTCGAGTATGTGAATAATCTTTTTTTCCTTTACTAATAAATTTATATAAGATAAGTAAATTATTTTCTTATGGTAAGATAAATAATTTTAAATTTTGCACTATTAATCAAAGGTCACCGTTTTTCAGATATCGTGGGGTGCTAAGACCTTCCCGGCTTCCGGATCCAGAACTCTAGTTGCAAACCAGTTTTCTAATTATTTTAAGGGTTTTAGTTTTCCTAAATAAATTGGTGGCGACTCTATATTATTTATTATTCATTTTATATTTTTCCGTAGTCCTGTCGTGGTCCCGGTTGCGACAACTATGCACATCTCAAGAGAATATGTTGCTTATCTCTTTTTATGAAAAGAAATTTGAAAGGTTGTGGATAACCTAATCTAAGCGAACGATGCGATGAGCTCCCTTAGGATAGAACCTTTGTAATTGACTGAATGATTTGGTATACAAATTATCTCATTACCCTTGAGATTTTTTATCATGGAACTTAATAATCTACTAGAGTTTTGAATTTTCTTTGAAAAATAGGATTACATTATTTTATTTGAATTTATTAAGTTTTGGGATTTCTTTACGGTTATAGATTATAATAAGTAGATTCCAGAGGATAGTGCTAAGAGTTACCATTGTCCTTGTGTGGGAATCGAGAACCATAGCTTGGTAGTGGACCAGGTAGACATGTGTTGATATCGGGCCTCTATGAGGTACTCCTACTAATGTTGCAAGTGAGTCTTTGAGAGGTGATTGAGAATATTGATATTTTAAAATGAGAGGAATAAGGGAGAGATATATGTACGGATCGAATTACTTGTGATTCATGCATCATATTTCATAGTGAGGTAGGATATGGGGAAGGCACTATGACCACAATCTTCTAAACTCGACATGATTGGCCAAATTTCCTTAAATATTGGCCACAACTCCATGTATTATGTCAAGATCTAACTTATAAATTAGACACGTTATACATTTTTATTTTTCATTCAGGTTTCTTTCGTATTATATAGCATTACTCTATCCAATTAATCAATTTCACACCCCAAAATTAATTTTTCTATTCTAATTAATAATAATGACATCCAAAAGGCACTTGCATTAATTCTGGTGGTGATTTATTTTTGGTCAAAAATTCTGGTAGTGAGGTTTTTTGTGGGCTGCATTATTGTGGCCTAAAAGCAAAGTGCTCTTAATGTTGTACATGGGCTTTTGCCCTTTATTCTTTTGGGGCCCTTACTTCGACAAAAATAAAAGCAGAGTAGGAAACATCACGAGAAAATTTGTTAATAAATAATACTTTGGTTGGGGTTGCTCTGCTCAATTCCCCTGGCTCTGGTTGGGGTGGTAGTACATCTCAATTTTGCGGCCATTCAGTTGCTGAAGAGGCCTTGCGTTATGAAAGAATTCTGGGCCCAATGGTGCCTTTAGGAGCTCCAATTGTTTCTTGGAAACTGTCCTCACCTGCATGTTTAATTAATTACAATTTTTTTCCAAAAACAATACAAATTTTTGAAAATTACCTACTAGTTTAAGTATCAGAAAAATGTTGGATAGACCCTCAATGAGTGTAAACATCCAGCATGATAAATGAATAGAAGAAAGAAATAACACATTTATATCTGATGTGATGGGTTTGTACTATTTAATGTGTACTTATCATATATGTTTTTCAAAAAGTGGAGAGCATGTGATAAGTTACCTTGCCAAGAATGTTCCAAATGACACCCTCTTTGCAGGGAGGAGTGGTAAAAGAGCCAACATATCTGTAATACCTGCAGTGTGGCCTTGAATTTATCTCCTCAAAATCAAAGGTGCCAATAGCAATTTGGGCATCCTTATTGTCTGCACGGTTTTCCTCGGCTAGCTCAACCAGCTTGTCTTCAATCTATACCCACAAACTACAAGAATTAACACTTTGTACTATGAACTATATACGTAATCCATTCTGAATTGCTACTCTATTATACTTTGAACCAAGTGGACTTAGAACACAATTAAGTGAATGTGAGAGTTCAGTTCAACTTTACCTGGGAGATGAAAGGATCGGGATCACCCAAGTTGTAGAGTACTGCCACCACTGCTATGTGTTTATCAGGGCTCTGGTGAACTAGATGGAGCTCAGCCTCATGTCTGTATTCATAAGATTTTTGTGTCAAAGATTAGTCAATTACATTGTAAAAGTCAATTAAAGTCTCGATTTCATTTTTTTGTTCATTTGTTCAGGATGGGGGATGAGTTGTGAAGCACCTACGATTCGATGAACATTTAGTGATGCCTTGCAGCATAGGGTCTTATTGGTTTACCATTTAGTGATGAAGTTGCATTCGAAAATGTTGTGTAAAAGTATGTTTAAAAAAATGAATGTTACTGATAGAATGTAGGGAAACCATTTTTAGGGATAAAATTAGTAAAATAGACATAAGATGATAGATATAATTATTTAAATAAAAATTTTAAAATGGATGATTTTTTTTTTTGTTATAATGAAAGGCTAGCCCCGAAAGAGAAACTAGGCACCAGGCGGGACCAAAGGATCAACCTCCTCATCCGAATCTAAACTAATTAAATGATGACAAGCACCAAAAGGAGAAGATAAAACATAAAAACTCATTTGTGTGGGGGTTTCCTTCCTACTCACCTTCATCATACTATTATAACATATACCATCAGGAAAGAGAATAGAGAAGATTGTTCTGGTTGCGGTTAGGCTCTGATACCACCGCTGACCGGGAGCTCCTTTGTTATCCACACACTGATCAAATAGTTCACAAGATGAGATTTTCGGCAGGCATCGCCATTGGCCTACTTTCTCTGAACCACAGTTACTATATTTGATCATTATATCGATAATAAAGAGGACCGTAGCAATAGATCTCTAGTCGGATATATTTCTGATACACCAGATCCTCATGAAGAGGCAAGTGTAGAGCATATTCTATATCTCTAAGAGCTCTCTTCTCTGTATCCTAATGATCTATGTCATAATAGTAAGAATCAAGCTTTCAGAAAGGAAGAGAAAGAGTTTAGAAAGACATGGACACTAAAACACACTTGTACTATTGATGAGTATCTAGGAAACTTGATGATTTACAAGTGAAGAGAAGAGCTCCTTATATAGGCAAGGGAGCTCAAGTACAACAAAACACATGACATCATCAGTCACTATCTTGGTGGATGCTTACATCAGCATTCCACTTTTATTCTAGTGCATGCTTATATTAGCGCTGTATCATGACTGTATCATTACACACCTATAATTATGACATCATTATTCTATTTTACATAATCACCTCTAGTGATTTTTATTTTACAGCACTATAAGATGACAAATGACTCAGCACCCTAGTCCCAGCCTTTGCATATAGGTTCATGTTCCGGTGACATATTCATGTCTGATAGATAGACTGAGTCATCAAAAAACATTGGATCGGAGGGTTCAGGAGACTATTCTGGACAGGGGTCCTGGGAATCTCGCATTAGTATATAGCCAGGTGTGTCCACATCCACAGTGCTGGTAATAGCTGGTGACACTTTTGTTCCTCCAGTATAAACAGTGGGAGGATCTTCTTTTAGAGGAAAACAGATGATATCCATCGGCTTCAAATGATTACATGTGGAACTAGTATTCACCACTTCTCCTTAAGTACTGTTCAGTTGATGAAGCTGGATTATCAGATCAATTTGGTGATACGGAGGTTTGTCTTTCCCTGTGAAGATCGAGACACTTAAAAATGTTGACCAAAACCTGACTTGATTATGAGTCCAAAGTAACTTTGTTGTAGGATGCTGAAAATATGGACGGTGAATAATTGCCACAGTAACATACTCAACTTGTTCTTCTTCACTCAGCTTCCAAGTTTCCATTCTTTCAAGCTCAGAACGGAGATTTTGCTTCCAGATGTCTAATGTTTGATACCATTCTAAAAAATTCCAAAGTAATGAAGATTTGTTTCTTGAGTCTTCTAGGAATCCAAGCATTTGAATAGTTGGAAATAAGATAGGATAATTATGGAGTAATGCAGAACACCATAAGTACCACATATCTTCTTCAATAAAAGGTTGTCCCATTAAAAGTGCAAAGATATTTAGGAAAGGAGCTGCAGGATGAAACCACGTGGCTTTTGGTTCAATATCATGTTTGTAAAGGGATAGAGTTAGGTAGTGAAACATGTGATCTTCAGCAAATCTCTTGATGAGGCCTGGATTGATATGTTCAATTTTGAGTTCACATGGAAAATACCTTTTAGTGGAAAGAGGGTTTGAAGAGGATGATGATGGATCAATGTTCATCATTATGAGAGAGTAAGAGTTTATGGATGAAATTATCTGGATAACTTTTCCTGGAGGTTTAGGTCTGGAAAGGTAGTCTGGGATAAGGTTCTTGGTTCCTTGAACATGTTTGACAAAAAATTCATATAGAGAAAAAAATTCTTTAAGTCTGAGGATATGAGGATTTGGAGGTGTCTTGTTCTTGAACTCGAGCATTTTTGGAAATAACGAGTTATCAATCTGAACTTCGAAATGATGTCCTCGAAGATGGAAATCAAATTTCTTGATTCCATACTTGACTGCCAGAGTTTCCATGAATGTAGTATGGTAATAGAGCTCAGATTCTTGGAACTGTCCACTCGCATGTCTGCAGTAGAATTTCTGACCATCAATTTCTTCAATCAATACTGCACCCTAATATTGATCACTTGCATCAGTTTGAAGGATTCTTTTTCCATCTCCAGGAATCTTCAAAGGAGGATTTTGAGCAGCATTCTTCAGAAACTTCACAGCTTCTGTTTGTTCCTTTCCCCATGGTGAGGCATTCTTTCTTAACATCTTAGAAAGTTTTGAAGTATATTTAGAGACATGTGGAACGAAATCTCTAATATAGTTTAGAATTCCAAGATATTGTTGAATCTTCTTTGTAGTGAGTCCTTCATCAGGAAACTTTGGAAGTTCTTCAACAATATGAGGTTGTGGAACGTACATTCTTTTAGTAAAATGCATTCCCAATGAATCAACTTCCAGATAAAGACATTGGTTCAGAACTTCCAAATAAAGACATTCTCATTGGTCGTGATATTCATATCATGACCCAGAAGCTTCAAATTCTTATAAATGGAATCAAATACAAAAGAGATTTCAAGCCGTTCAGCTCGGTCCCAAAGCTTTTCTCTTTATCAGAAGTCCCAGCAAGATATGAAGAAATACAACAAAAACTACTCAAGCTTTTTGTTGATAGTCATGACCTATTCCAACACCCAAATCCTCTCTGGAAAAAGGAAGGATTTTTTGTTCATCTTCCTTTCAAACTAAATGAGGACATCAACCCAACAAAAGCAACTCATCCAGGAATGACTCATTCAGGGGTCAAAGCGGAACAAGAGGAATGTCACCAGCTCATGAAACAAGGTCTGATAGAACCAACAAAGTCGGAATGGGCTTGCACAACATTTTATGTGAACAAAATATCAGAACAAGTCAGACAGAAGAAGAGACTTGTGGTAGATTATCGTCCTCTGATTCACTTCATCAAGGATGATAAGTTTCCCCTACCAAAAATCTATTCTCTTTATTCCTACATAAAAAAATGCGTACATCTTTTCAAAGATCGATATGAAGTCAGGATTTTGGCAACTTGGTCTTGATCCAAAAGACAGACCCAAAATTGCCTTTTGTATTCCAAATGCTCACTACCAATGGACAGTCCTTCCCTTTGGCCTCAAAGTTGCACCTTCACTCTTCCAGAAAGCCATGACCACAATCTTTCAACCCATACTCCATACTTCTTTGGTTTACATTGATGATGTTCTCTTGTTTTCACCTGATGAAGAAAGTCATAAAGAACTCCTTCGACAGTTCTATGACATCTGTGACAAATACGGTGTGATGCTGTCATCCAAAAAATCTCAAGTTGGAACCAAAGAAGTTGATTTCCTGGGAATGCATTTTACTAAAGGAAGGTACGTTCCACAACCTCATATTGTTGAAGAACTTCCAAAGTTTCCTGATGAAGGACTCACTACAAAGAAGATTCAACAATTTCTTGGAATTCTGAACTATATTAGAGATTTCACTCCACATGTCTCTAAATATACTTCAAAACTTTCTAAGATGTTAAGAAAGAATTCCCCACCATGGGGAAAGGAACAAACAGAAGCTGTGAAGTTTCTGAAAAAAGCTGCTCAAAATCCTCCTGCTTTGAAGATTCCTGGAGATGGAAAAAGAATCCTTCAAACTGATGCAAGTGATCAATATTAGGGTGCAGTATTGATTGAAGAAATTGATGGTCAGAAATTCTACTGCAGACATGCGAGTGGACAGTTCAAAGAATTTGAGCTCCATTACCATACTACATTCAAGGAAACTCTGGCAGTCAAGTATGGAATCAAGAAATTTGATTCCCATCTTCGAGGACATCATTTCGAAGTTCAGATTGATAACTCGTCATTTCCAAAAATGCTTGAGTTCAAGAACAAGACACCTCCAAATCCTCATACCCTCAGACTTAAAGAATGGTTTCCTCTATATGACTTTTCTGTCAAACATGTTCAAGGAACCAAGAACCTTATCCCAGACTACCTTTCCAGACCTAAACCTCCAGGAAAAGCTATCCAGATAATTTCATCCATAAACTCTTACTCTCTCATAATGATGAACATTGATCCATCATCATCCTCTTCAAACCCTCTTTCCACTAAAAGGTATTTTCCACCTGAATTCAAAATTGAACATATCAATCCAGGCCTCATCAAGAGATTTGCTGAAGATCACATGTTTCACTACCTAGCTCTATCCCTTTACAAACATGATATTGAACCAAAATCCATGTGGTTTCATCCTGAAGCTCCTTTCCTAAATATATTTTCACTCTTAATGGGACCACCTTTTATTGAAGAAGATATGTGGTATTTATGGTGTTTTTCATTACTCCATAATTATCATATCTTATTTCCAACTATTCAAATGCTTGGATTCCTAGAAGACTCAAGAAACAAATCTTCATTACTTTGGAATTTTTTAGAATGGTATCAACCATTAGACATCTGGAAGCAAAATCTCCGTTCTGAGCTTGAAAGAATGGAAACTTGGAAGCTGAGTGAAGAAGAACAAGCTAAGTATGTTACTATGGCAATTATTCACCGTCCCTATTTTCAGCATCCTACAACGAAGTTACTTTGGACTCATAATCAAGTCAGAGTTTGGTCAACATTTCCATGTGTCTCGATCTTCACAGGGAAAGACAAACCTTCGTATCACCATGCTGATCTGATAATCCAACTTCATCAACTGAACAGTACTTATGGAGAAGTGGTGAATACTAGTTCCACATGTACTCATTTGAAGTCGATGGATATCATCTGTTTTCCTCTAAAAGAAGATCCTCCCACTGTTTATACTGGAGGAACAGAAGTGTGACCAGCTATTACCAGCACTAACAAGACGTTTAGCACTGTGGATGTGGACAGATCTGGCTATATACTAATGCGAGATTCCCAGGACCCCTGTCCAGAACAGTCTCCTGAACGCTCCGATCCAATGTTTTTTTATGACTCAGTCTATCTGTCAGACATGAATATGTCACCGAAACATGAACCTATATGCAAAGGCTGGGACTAGGGTGCTGAGTCATTTGTCATCTTATAGTGCTGTAAAATAAAATCACTAGAGGTGATTATGTAAAATAGAATAATGATGTCATAATGATGTCATAATTGTAGGTGTGTAATGATACAGTTATGATACAACGCTAATATAAGCATGCACTAGAATAAAAGTGGAATGCTGATGCAAGCATCCACCAGGATAGTGAATGATGATGTCATATGTTTTGTTGTACTTGAGCTCCCTTGCCTATATAAGGAGCTCTCCTCTTCACTTATAAATCATGAAGTTTCCTAACTACTCATCAATAATACAAGTGTGTTTTAGTATCCATGTCTTTCTAAACTCTTTCTCTTCCTTTATGAAAGCTTGATTCTTACTATTATGGCATAGATCCTTAGGATACAGAGAAGAGAGCTCTTAGAGATATAGAGTATGCTCTACACTTGTCTCTTCATGAGGATCTGGTGTATCAGAAATATATCCGACTAGAGATCCATTGCTACGGTCCTCTTTATTTTTGATATAATGATCAAATATAGTAACTGTGGTTCAAAGAAAGTAGGCCAATGGCGATGCCTGCCGAAAAGCTCATCTTGTGAACTATTTGATCAGTGTATGGATAACAGAGGAGCTCCCAGCCAGCAGTGGTATCAGAGCCTAACCACAACCAGAACAATCTTCTCTGTTCTCTTTCCTGAGAGTATATGTTATAATAGTATGATGAAGGTGAGTAGGAAGGAAACCCCACACAAATCAATGTGTTGTCAATGCGAGATATAACATCCACACATGGATGAGTTTGAGCATGTAGCGAGGAAACCAAGGGAATTTCCTCCAAGGAGTCACTTTCTATAATCACATCGGGAATACTCAAGTCCAGGACCGCCTTCACTGCTGTTTCTATAGCATAAAGCTCAGATAACAAGGCATTTGAAGTGTCGAGGTTGTTACAAAAACCTGACACCCATTCCCCACGAACGTCCCTCAAAATACCGCCACAACTCGCGGTGCTATCCTCCTTCACTGCCCCGTCCACGTTAAATTTATGCCACTCAACATTAGGCCGCTTCCACCAGCTCGATTTCCTCCTGAGATAGCACACAAATCCGTCATATGCAGCAAACGAGGCCCCTGCACAGGGCAAAGCGACAGGGCGAGATTTCTGTAACTTGCGTCGACAGTGGCAGCTTGGATGAAATTCCACGCACGCTGGGCATCCGTTGCAATTCCCTGAAACACGGCTTTGTTCCGCATCCGCCAAATGGCCCAGAGCGTCGTGGAGAACTGATTCTGGTTCCGTTGAACACAAAGGGCACAACGCTGAAACGACAAGGCCTCGACGGAGCAATATCCAAACAAAATAACACGTGTTACGATGTATGCTAACATACTTTTTAAAGAGGAAAAATAATTATATATATATATATATTTGTTAAATATGTTTGGAATAAATAACCAAGGGGTTGCCTCACGCTATTTACAACATGTGAGAATAAATTTTAAAAAGTCAAACCGTAATGCATAAACATGAGCTATTTAAGAACAAACATGCTCATTCAAACAAACAAAACCATGATGTAAATATCCAAAGGGTCGTACAAAATCCCTAAAAACTCCATATTAATAGAGAATCAATTGAATTCTGAGCGGAGAAGTTTCTATCTTCTATTTTAACCAACGCTCCCATTTTTCAACACATCTGGCTCTAGTGGAGGTGTAGATTGTACGACCATAAGGGAACTCGCGACGTGGCTTTAGCAGCACCGAAGGTGCTAATCCAGAACCTCTGAGATCAAGGAGATGGGGGAAACTTCTATAGATTTCAAGCAAGCAACACCAGGAGTTGAAAGGGATGATGGAGCGACGGATGCAACCGGAGAGAAAGAACTAGTCGGGGTGCCAGTGGGAGCAGTAACTGTGAGCGAAATCCAACGGGGGTAGAGACCATGGTTGGAGCTATAGTCGGTGCCGCAGCTGCTACCACAGATGGTCGAGCAAAGGATCCAAACCCCACTTTCACTCCAAAATAGAACCAAACACAACTAACCCCCTTCCAACCAAGATCGCCGCCAGAAAGAAACAAAGGAGAAGTTGGCCTCAATCTTGGGGTGCAGAGATGCGTCGTAGTAGCAGATTGCGCTTCTAGATTGCAGAGGCTTCATCGGAGACATGAATTCCTTAGGATATGGCAATACAACGCTGTATCTAAGGCTGGGTTCCTGGTGGTAGATGGTGGTGACGGAGGAGGACGGTAGTGGGTGAAGGCGTTGGTGGCAGGGGGAGGAGGACGATGGTAGCCAAGGAAAGGGGAGAAAACCTGGACTTAAAATACCCACTTATTCGGGTGTTAAATCCACATATTGTGGAAAAAAACCCACATGATGTGGGAAGAAACCTTCTACCAAGAAAAAAGAAAGTCTCTCTAAGGGGAGAGGAAACCCCCAATGGGGGAAGATACCCCAAAGGGGGGGTGGCGGCGCTCAACTTGTGCCGAATTAATGTTTTTTCAGACTTACTACTTGTATACTCTTAGAGAGAGAAATAAATAAAAAAGAAATAAATTAGTGATATAATATATGATATAATAGAAATAGTTGAGAAATAGAAAGAAAGACGGAGCGAAACAAGGTAAGAAAAATTGGAATGTGAACGTACCATAATTCATTTATGCCTAGTATAGAAGAGTCGCGCAACAGGTAAGTGGACTTTGTGACATCATCTAAGGTGTGTGGAAGTGCGTATATATGTGGGTTTAATATTGTCCTTAAAAAAACACTAAAGTGTGTATATACGTGGGTTTTTGTCTTCAAACGCGTTCTTAAAGAGGTCTCTGCACCATAAAGTTGGCTTAATACTAGGAAAGGCTTGGCTAGGATGTTTTGGAATTATTTTCCAGAGTGAGCTTACCTATAACGCCAGAGTAATGGTATATCTATTATTAATTTAACTTAAAATATATCATTATCTTAACCTATAATTTTGTGTCACATTAGAGTCACCAACATTGTAGAAGTCAATTAGAATCTTGATAACATTTAGTAAAACTTGCAACAATAATTGTGAACAGCCAGTCAAACCAAGCTAAAATAGGCTAAAACCAATGTTATTGAAACAATTATAACTGGTTGAAGTCAGCCATATTTTTAAAAGTCTAACAAATTCCAAAAAGTTTAGAAAAATATACTTTCTATTAGAATACTCTTATACATGGAATTTTATTTTCTATTTTTTATTATTCAATTCTTATCTTATAAAATATACATTGTGATGATTTTATGTTAGTTTAAAATTTAGTTTTACTTTATTTCTTAAATTCTATGTTTATAAATTATTTGATATATAGTATACTATAAAAAAATATCTTTGTTTATCACTGGTTCAACCATGGCTAAATCATTAAACTATGAACTAGTGACTTTATTGATTTAAGGACATTCTGATTTTTAAAATTGCTTGCAAATCAAAGTGATTCATGAATCATAAGAAGGTTCCATACTAGGAATACCTTTTTTTTTTGAGTGAGCTTATCCATAAAATGAGAAAGTAAATGTATCGGTTATTGTCTTAATTTGAAAATGTCTTAATCTCAATCCACACAAAATAGGATAGTTACACTTTTTTTAAACGGATACACTCCTTTATTTTCACTTCATAGGTAGGAAGTGGAGAGAAAAAAAAAAACAAGGTAACAAAAAATATGTATATAATGTAGTCTTAAATATGTTCTTAGTCCTCGGAGATATAGCAAATGGTTGTTCTAGTCCTTGGAAAACCACTTCTTAGTTTTTTATACCGAAAATATACATAAATATCTTTTTTAATCTTAAGTTTGTTTTCTAACTCACATAATAGTTACTCACTCTTCTTAATTAAAATTTTTATTTGATTTGGCAATATGAGACTAACCCATTTAGCCAATTAGGTTTTACACATGAAAAGCATATGAGAAATTGAGACAATGAAAAAAAATTGATGTGAGGAAATTAAAGTTCATTTCTCACTTCTCTTTAGAGAAAGGTCGAAAAAGGGAGGAAGAACTTTAATTTCCTCATAGTCAGATTTTTTTATAGTCCTAATTTTCCATGTTGTTCTCACATGTAAAGCCTAAGTTGTTTACATAGGTGGGACCCATATTGCCAAACCAGATAAGAATTTTAAGTAAAAATAGTGAGTCATCACTTGGTGAGTTTAGATTTAAAAAATATAACCGTGTGTATTCTAGGGATTAAAAATTAAAAAATATTCTCTTGAAAACTGAAATCAACATTTACTATATTTGTTCAGGAACTAAAAACATGAAAGATAAAATGCGTGTGAAAATATAATAGCTCCAAATACCTATGATGCGTTACGCAGCTACCAGCCAATAGCAACCAAACATATTGCCCCACTTTCTAAGCTAACCAGTGGCCATTGGAGTATTTTTTTATACAAGTGGCTATTGGAGTACAGCTATAGGCTCCATTCAATAAGCAATTTCTAATCATTTTGGAATAAACACTTTTCTACTACATAAAATAAATGTCTAGAACCAATTATAATTGAAGAGAGAAAATGGTAAAATGTACAATGATGTGTGAAACTGTGAAGTTTTTCACTCTTCTCTGTTTTTAAGCCATTTCAAGAAACATTCTCCATTTACAGAATCACACTAACAGAACAGAGCTTTCCAAAATTATTTGTCAGATGAGCAAGAGAAGAGATTGAACTTACACATGACCATTAGCCCGGTGTTCTGCTGGAGAATGCCAGTGCAATTGTACCAATGAGTAATTTTTTCCATTTATATGAATATCTCCAACTTTTCCTCCAAAATGCACCTATAAAAATGAAATTCCATCAGGCTATGAGTAATTCATTAAAGTCGGTTTGATTTACGGTTAGAAAATACGAAAAATCAATTAGAAAAAAGAGTTAAATATGTTTTTAGTCCCTCACATATATACTCTAATATAAAATGGTCCCTGTAAAACTTTTGTATAGTTTTTAGTCCCTGAAAGTTTTTTTGTTTTAAATTAGTCCGTGTGACGTCATCACTCATATTTAACTTATTTTCAAATCAGTTCTAGCCCTTCAAAATTATTATCAATAATTTTTGGTCCCTCATTTTCCCTTTCTTCTTCTTCCTCTCTCCTTCCCCTTCTCAGCCACCACACAAACTTTTCGGCAGGGACTAAAAAACATATTTAACCCAACATATTCTAGTGTACTTTTTGTCCGGCTAATTCAACAAAAAGTTCATTTAAACGTGTCATTTGTTCGTTTTCATGCTTTAACAATAAACCAAACATGCTCTATGGGTGATTTGGCAGTTGAAGAACAAACCCCAATGTTGAACTTGTTGTTAACAAGTGTGGCATTTGTAGAAAGGTAGTGTCTGTTTAAGGAATCCAACTCCATGTTCATGACGATATCAGTATTTGTAATATCAACAGGACTCTGAGCTTTCCCGTTTGAGCATGCTGCGAAATCTGGACTTAATGTTCCCCATTTCTCAGGACCATTTGAACCAGTATAACTAAAATTGACAGAATCTAGTGCAGAAAAGAAAACAATTAAATCATGTATGTAACAACTTAATAAGTAATCATACATAAAATTTTAACATAATAATAACAGCTTTCAGAATGAGAAAACAGTGGCTCCTATTTCATTTGTGGAAACCAAACCAAAGTAATTTGAACTCAGAAAAATGAAATCTTACAGTCAAATATTGCAGAAGTGCATAGAGAGAAAACTGCTATGGACAGGGCTGAGATGTAAACCCCAAGGGCCACCATGGTGGATAGCTATGTCTGCCTTGATCTGTGGGACTTTGTTTTATTCCTCAGCTTTATATATAACATATATGATGTGATGTCGTGATACTTTCCTCTTGTGTGTTACCCAATATATTTTTTCATTGTTAATAATACAACCTTTTTAAGAGATACTTTCAAGGTAACCTCTCAAGACGTTTTAAAAGAGGAATTTTTAAGATTCCCTCTCAATATTCCATGATATTTTAATATTGTTCAAGAGGAACAATTCCTTTCTCATTAATGTTCCCAGATACTTGAAACTCGCAAGATTCTTAATTTATTTTTCAATTGAAACTCTTAAGGCTCCCTTCTCAATGTTTTAAGATATTTTTTAACAATATACATTACTTTCAAATAAAAGTAGGAAAATGATCACCAAATATGTACAATTTTAAGTCATTCAATCAGTTATTTAAGATAAAAAATAAAATAAAAAGTGAAATTGCTCGTATGTTTATTCATGCACACAATATGGCGGTTTCAAACAACCACAACAACGTGAACGCATATGTTTAACCAACGCAACCTGTAAAAGTATAACATCATAGTGGTGCTATGCTGCTACTGCGCCCTTCATCCTACTCCACCTCCTGTTGTTGTTCTTCGTCCTACTCTACTCATGTTGTTCGTTTTACTCCACCTCTTGCTACAATTCGAGCTTCTACTTTTAGAGATGTTGATTCTACTAGCGCTGGTTCAGATTCCCCTATCGCATTTTCTTAGATGATGATGATGATGATATATAGGGTTTAGTACTAATGTGTATTTGATTTCCATTTACAAAAATTAAAATAAGTGTAAGTCTGAGAGTCTTTTCCACGACAAAATTAAATCTTCACAAACCGACAACTAAGTCTGTCGAAAATTACCGACAATACCTAAGGCATTTTTTAATCACCGCTTTAAGATGTGTTTAATTTTCAGTTACAACAACATTTAAGTGCCTTGAAATTCACATTCTTGATTTCCAATGCACCTCAATGTGAAGGGGTTGTCTAAATGACCCTAAGAAAAGTTTGAGTTAAACTACCCTAGTCACAATCACAGGTCCACAACCAATGATATTTAAGATAAATAAATAAATATGAAATTCTCAGTGTAACTATATCTTAAGTATCATTAGTCAACCTAATATTAGAGTGATTTAACTCAAATTCTTTCTAGTATCATTTAGATAACCCCCAATGTGAAATGAAGCAATTCTTCTCTAGAGTGAACCAACTTTTATATTCAAAAACCAAATGCACTTCTCCGTTATCACCCTAATTAGTAGCTTTCGTGACATTTTGCCATGTTCGTGTTTGATTAGGAAGAAGCTTGAATGTAATTTATTTTATTTTTTCTACTACATGCAAAGTATCTCTTCTTATTCTCAGACTTCTTTCCTTAGAGCATCTCCAATAGGTGTCTTAAGATGAGATCTTAAAATAAGATTTGTATCTTACAATATCTCACCATTGGAGATAGCTGACTGATGACCCGAATTCGTATGATATTTTTAGGGTCTTTTTCTCTTGTTTTTAGTTCATTTTATTGAGTCTCATATAGTTTTTATGTCACTTTGTTAGGTTTGTCTCTTTATTTGTGCATTTGCATATAATTTAGTAATTTTTGTGTTTTTAGTCCTTTTAGTTATGTTTTATTGCATTTTTAGTCCTTGTTAGAGGTTCTGGTCAATTAAGAAATATTTATGGGGATCTTGGTGCAAATAAATGAAAGAGTGTGGCTGAAGTTAAAGAGGAAGAAGAATCATCAAACCTCCAATGCTTGTTTAACATGTGCCTAATTGAAGAAATTAAAGAAGGAGATGAAGAATCAAGCATTTAGCATGTGCTAAAATGGAGACATGATGAAGAAAATGGAGGTTTCAGCTATTGCAAAACACTCATGAGAGCCACAATGAAGCCCCTTAATTGCATTGAAGAAAGGAATCAAAAGAGAAGGTTAAGAACAAGAAAATGAGGAGTATTTCGTGCTCCCAACGCTCATGCGTTGGCATTCTGTCTGAAACTGGTGAATTAATGCTGTCTCCAACACATGAGCGTTGGAACCCAGCGCTTGAGCGTTGGCCTGCTGGCAGATTGGCTATAAATTCGGTTTTTGGCTTTTCTTTTGTATCAAGCCCTAGAACCTGAGTTCCTTCTTTTGTAGCCTTGTTCTTGAAGCTTGTAAGAGGCCTTTGGAGCCCTTGGTTCAGGTTTTGCATTTTTAATTATGTTTTCCTTAGCCATGTTTGGCTAAGCTTTCTTCTATTTGGGTTGTAGTGAATCTATTTCAACTATGCTTTAGGTTTCTCTTTTCAGTATATGAATAAAATTTCAAGTTCTTAGTTTCTATTCTCTGTTTTAATATTATTCTTATTGATCACAAGTCTTCATGCTTATTTCTTATGCAATGGTAATTGGTAGGATTTAAGGGAAATGAGAATAGAATGAATAATTGTATGCCACTTAGGTATAAGGGTAGACATTGTTAGTGTTGTCCTGAACTTGAAATTCATCTTCAATATGATTAACTAATCACTAAGGTATTAGGCTTAGTAATTGGATTGAAAGTTCTATTTGATTAAGGTATTAACAAGTAGAAACTCTAGGCTAGAACACCTAAGAACATGTTTTGAATTTCAGATATAGAATTGATTCTGAATAGCTTAGCTAGAGGTAGTGAAACTCAACCCAAGTACTTTTTTTATTAAGCTATTATTTCTGCTTTTATGTTTCTCTCTAAATTCCAAAATCAAAACAAAAACTTCTTTACTTTTCCAACTCTGAAAAACCAATTATAAAATCAAACCAATCCTTGTTGAGACGATATCTTTTATATTACTTCGATAACCTCCGTACACTTGCGGATTTGGTCATCACTGACATGGCATGAGATCTTAGCAAAGCTAAGATCTCTGTCTTGGCTCATTCCTCACCAAAAGTGGAATCTTAAATTAAATATAATTCTTTCTCTCTCATTCAACCATAACAGAAAACAGAGGGAAAATAAAAATTCAACCAGAACAACGAAAGGGCAAAGAAATATAATAGAACAATGGAAAAATCAAGAGATCTATTTGGATCCAAAATTTAAAAATTACATCAACAGAGCAGGAGATGAAAAATACATATACATAAAAAAGTTTACAAAAATGGTGAAGAAATCCGTCATATAACTCCTTCAATCTGGCCATGGCAAGGGAGAGGGAGAGAGCGACGGCGGCAGAGAGGGAGATGGAGAAAGCGACGACGGCAGAGAGGGAGATGGAGAGAGCGACGACGGAAGAGAGGGAGATGGAGAGAGCGACGGCGGCAGAAAGGGAGAGGGAGAGAGCGACGACGACAGAGAAGGAGAGGGAGAGAGTGACGACGGCAGAGAAGGAAAGGGAGAGAGCGATAGTTTCGACGTAGAGAGCAAGAGAGAGAGAGAGAAGCGTCGAAGCGGCCTGAGAGGTGAGAAGAAGAGAGGAGCTTGAGAGAAATGGAGAAGGGTTTCGGTGGAGGCAAATGGATTAGGGTTTCTAGAAATATATATATATATATATATATATATATATATATATATATAGCCGAGTGGGCTGACCGGTTTAGCCGGTTTTGGCCATGACCGTTGCGCTGTTTAGGCACCGGCTGGGCCAGTCGTTATATGGCCGTTTGGATCTTTTTTTTTGAAATATCCAGCCATTTTTTTCATTTTTTAGAAGCTTTCTGAAAAGGATTGTCACTTTTTTGCTCATTTAACTGTTTTTTTGTCTTTTTCACCACAAAACACATGAGTTGCACTTAAAATAATTTAAACTTGTAAGACTTTTTCACCACAAAGCACGTGAATTGTATAATTTAAACTTCAATCAGACTTGCTTGAGCATATTTGAGAGCGTTTTGGAAATGAGAATGGTGAAAATTAATTATTATGCAATATTATGTATTTTATTTAAAATGTATTGTCATTTATTTTTCAATAATATGTATTTCCTTTCATTTTCAATTAAATAATATAATGTTTAGCTTTAAATATTTATTTCCTATGTAATTGATATTTAATTCTATTATATTTTTTTTAATTATTAATTATGTTGTATTGAATTATTAGTTTAATTTAATTTAATATTATATGTAAATAAATAATATAAATATATTGTGTACTGTGAATCCAATAAAACTAACATAAGATCTCAATTGTTAGAGCGAAATGTGCTGTGAGATTTTATGAGTGTCTTAAATTCCATGGCTGAAATAATGATTAAAATTTTGAAATGATAAAAGTTTCCACTTTCGGTGACACCGATTGAGGTCAGGGGAATATGGATATGTATGGACGCATAAAGATACAAAGCACTATAAGAGGCTAGGAAAGAGGGCTCCCTTGAGTTTGTGTTCGAGAACAAATGACAGAAGTACCTCATTTTAAAATTATCAACTATCACTTAATTTTCCCAATCAACTGTTAGTTAATTCAAGTAATATAGTATTTAATTTCTTTTAAACATTCAGATCTTAGACTCGAGTCTTGTCTATTGAAAAACTTTCATTGAGAGAGCTTTGCTCACAAGATGTGAATGTTCCCACAATATTGTCTTTCACGGAAGATAATTATATTACACATTAATAAAAATTCCTTAATTATACGTACTAATTATTGAATAGGAGATATTATTGAATTTTAAGGGACCGAATCAAGTTTCTATTACAATACTGATTTTTGAAACAGAAAACCATGCACAGATTTGAAATTAGTAATGTTGATTACAATTTTTTTTATTCCTTATGGGATTGTTGCTTTACAAATAAATTTTGAGATCAGGAAGATGTATAGGTCGGTTGGAAAACCAACGTCCGATTCCCGAATCAAGCGATTACTCGAGGAAGGGACTATGTTTCTTAATATAAGTTCCTAAAACACTCCAAAAATCTCTTAATTCTTGTTATTGAGAAGGTGTGACTGAGTTATGGCTATGAACTCAAATCTACGGCTAAATGAAATATAAAGGCTGAAAAACTGTAAAGAAATTAAAGGACTGAAAGCTTAAATCGGTTAAAAGGTAAAGTGCTGAAAGCGATAAAGAAAGTAAAGTGCTGAAAAGTAAAGGAAAGATAAAATGCGGGAAATTTGAAACATTTTGATTGATGGTTTGATTGTGTGTTGTCCAAATGACTCTTCCTCTATTTATAGAGGCAAATTCGGCTTACTATTGGTAGTTGAGAAACACTTAACACTCCCCCACTTTCTCAGATCATTACACTAATTTACAGGTAGTGGGGAGTGTCAGTTGCTTTCTCTATCATAGTCAGCCTAAATGTTTTGTTTAGCCGTTCCTCATTGCCTCAACCAGCTCTTCAACTGCTTCTCCTATTTTCGTGGGGACAAGCTCACTAACTCTTTCAGCACGTGGAAACTTCTAGAAATTAAACGCTTGAAATATTCTGCTTCAAGCCCAATTTTCTGCACGTTCCCTGTATCTTGTCCCGATACACTCGCTTCATCCGGCCGAACCACTTAGAATTGCTCGGCTACCTCCTTGCCCATCGGGCAGCAGCCAATGACTATTTTCCCCAACAACTAAAATGTGACTTCGACTGCATAACTAGCCGTTGAGGATTTTTAGGGTGCCTACACATTGCCCCCTTGCATTCTTGATTTATCTGTTAGGATGAATTAGAATGCAATCATGACGATTTTGCGGCTTCCAAGAGAACCCATTTCCATTTAAACCCTCTTGCAAAAGACTTTCAAATTCTCTGACAAGTTGTTACTTGATATTTCCGTTATCTTCTTTGCGAATCCTCTTTAAGTACGCAAACCCTACTCCTTGCTTCACTTGCCTCAAACCCATCCTTCATCTTGTCTGCGATCAGTGATTCCTAAAACAAGAGTCAATTCCTGTGGCGATGATTCATCTTCTTCTCTAGCATCATGATCGTCTTCCTCTGTTCCTGCTTCGGTTTCACGCACGCTAGGACCCTTGACCGCTTCTCCTCATTCATAGCATGCTCCATCGTCTCCACTACTGTTGACTCTAACGACCTACAATCAAGAAAATCAGCAATACCTCCTGGGGCCTTCCAAGAAACTACTGAACGACACCAAGGAAGCCCTCCAAATTCGGCTAACTATTGGTAGTTGAGAAACACTTAACACTCCCCACGTTCTCAAATCATTACACTAATTTACAGGTAGTGGGGAATGTTGATATCTTTCTCTATCCTAGTTAACCTAGAGGTTTTGTTTAGTCATTCCTCATTGTCTCGGCTAGCTCTTCAACTATTTCTCTTATATTCGCGGGACGAGCCCACTAACTCTTTCAGCACGTGGGAAGCTTTTAGAAATTAAACGCTTGAAATATTCTACTTCAAGCCCAAATTTCTGCAGCTTCCCCGAATCTTATCCCGATACACTCGCTACATTCAGCCGACACTTAGCATTGCTCGGCTACCTCCTTGCCCATCGGCTGGCAGCCAACGACTATTTTCCCCAACGGCTAAAACATTACTTTGACTGTCCAACTAGCCGTTGCGGATTTTTTAGGTACCAATAGGGATATACTTCCTCAAGTACTCGTCTATTCTTATATTTTAAAATTTGAACTTATGAAATGGCAATTTATTATTATGAGATAGAAACAAAAGCAACTTACTTCGGAGTGAAATTGCTTAGTACAGCTAATATCAACCTGATTTTGCCATGCTTCAACATGGAGCTGCAGATGTTTGTGTCGTCAATTCAGATTCGAATTTTTTTTTTTTTTTACGGTGACAGATTCAATTTGTTTTATGTGAACAATGTATATAGTAAATTTGCCATGACAGTTATAAGCAAGTCACCACTTCAATGTTCTTTTTCATCAAAATAGAAACTAAGCCTGACAAACCAAAGCTCATCAAGTTCCACGACAAAAAAAAATTATACATTAATAAATCTGAGAAATATACCACCAAAAATCATCAAACCCCTTTTTTTTTTTACTATGATTCTAAAATTTTGTAATCAGATAAAATTTATACATTAATAAATTATGTGTGTCTCACACCTTATATGAGGAATCTACTCATTATACAATATATATCACATGAATTTCACTCAATAAAAAATGCGTATTACAAAGTTTATTACCACCATGCTTCCACTTGCATGTAAACATTTTCCTATTACTGTTGTTCGACAATTTTATTTTCTGAAAAGATATTTGTATCCTAGCATAATATAACCATACATTCGACATACATATATATGGCGTCTTGCGACTGTCACTAATACGAGACTGCTACAAATACATTTTCCCCTTTTCTCAATAATTTCATGAGTTGTGCGGTTTAAAATCTCCCAAACTCATATGTTGATGGCATGTCCCGCGAAGCAGGACGGGGTCTTGTATATAAGAAGTGCTTTATTTTAACAGAGGTTGTGAAGATGTTTGTAGTATTGACAGCAACGACGCATAAATCTCCTTAAATAGCACCAAGACTAGAAGACCGCTCACGTGAACTTTTCTTTTTGGTGAACATTCATTTGGATTTTAATTCTAATAATTTTTTGGTAGATTATGTTAAAAAATCGGTTCATCCATGAACTATATTTTGAATGTTAACATTTAATATGTTCATTGTGTGTTAGAATTAGTTAGCAAAGAAACACTGTTAATTGGTAAACATATTTTTTCTTTGTAACTTTTCTAAGACAGGGAAACCGCCATTCTATTGTTTCTGATTAGGAATGATCTAAAACTGAGTATCACAAAAAGTTAGGGACAAAGCTAGAGAATCCATTACTCATCCGAAGAGCCCCACAATTCCATATTCCCAAAGAAAAGACTCCTCGGTCTCCCATCACCACACATGGTGTGTTTCTTGAATCCAAGTCATGCGGAAGCTATCAAACTCCATCCCACCTTTTGAATCCAATTCAGTTATCATTAAAGATGGATCCAGAAATTTGAACTAGTGGGTCAAAATTTAATATTAATTTTTGGTGTTGTATAGGGTGAACTACCATTTAAGTTATGCATCATGCACTGCTATCTTCTAACCAATGAGATCGCGTCAAGTGTCAATGTGAGAAACTAGAAACCGGTTCTACAGGTTATTTAATTTTTATAATTTATTACAATTTCAATTTGTTTATTACCGTAAAACCCATTTTAGTGTATTTCTCCTCCTTTTTCAGACTTTTTTTAGTGTAAGAAGAGGTAAAAATGGTACTGACTAATTATTATTATTTTCAATTTTTTTTAAAATTAGGTAAAGTACCTATTGTAGCAGGTCATTTAGAGTAGTGCACAGTGCACCACTTAAGGTACACGCACACCCTAGAAGCCGCCATGAATTTAATATTGTTATTTAATCACTAATGTGTGTGCGCCATATTATGGAAAAACCATATGTAAGGTTGTTATTCTTTCAATTGGTGTCTATTTGCATTCAACCTCTTAGAGCATCTCCAATGGAGATTTAAAAGTGAGATATTAAAATAAGATTTGGGATTTATAAAATCCCACCCATTGGAGAATGGTGACATGGCTTGGGATCTTATTTTGGTGTCTTGACTGGTTCCTCTTTTAAAGTGGGATCTTAAGTAAAATAATATTGTTTCTCTATCATACAACCAACAATCATGTATTTTTCAATAATATGTATTTCCTTTCATTTTCAATTAAATAATATTATGTTGAACTTTAATTATGTATTTCCTATCTAATTGATATTTAATTATATTATATCTTTTTTAATTATTAATTATGTTTGTATAGAATTATTAGTTTAATTTAATTTAATATTAGTTGGAAATAAATAATATAAATATATTGTGTATTGTGGGTCCAACTAAAAGTAAAATAAGATTCCAACCACTGGAGCGAAATGTGCAGTGAGATCTTATGGGTGTCTTAAATTCTATGTGGCAGTATGGACCCACCAGAAGTGTTTAAGACACCAAAATAAGATCCCACCACTGGAGATGCTCTTAGCGGGATTGAAGAACGTAATCACTGCACTGGCAAAAGTTTCAAATGCTTAATTTTAAAACCCAATATTGTGACAAAACAGTAAAGGCACATCTACTTTTCCTACCACTTAGGTAGTGTTTAGCTCAACTTTTTTTTGACTTTTAAGTTATTTTTAAGATAAGTTAGGCCAAACACAATTTTGTATAAGATCTTAAAAAATAAGTTAGTTTTAAGTTATTTTTTTTACATAGAAAATGTTGAAAAGTAACTTTTAAGTAAAAAGTTAATTGAGGGGGAACTTTTTTCTAATAAGTTACTTTTTTCACTTCCCACCGTCCCGGTCTCAACTATAAACTTAATCATTTAAAGCATGTAAAGATGGATCTTAAGAATTCATAGTTTTCACATAATAAGAATGGTTGTGGGGTACTAACCTCTACCCATGATATGAGATTGATCTTCTTTGATGTTCTTGCGATACGTTCTTGATCCACATTAGAGGAACTCTTCTATCTCTTGCGAAATGTTATTGATCAACAATAGAGAAACTCTTCTATCTCCTTCCCGTTCCTTCTATGCTCTTCATTCATGATGGCAATTATTTAGAGATGATCTTTATGGGTGGAGATAGGGACCATGTTCAAGTCCTTCATCATCAGTATAGTGCTCCCATCAAGCACTATACATAGAATCTCTTTCAAGAATCACATCATTTCATACCAAGAGCCATACCCCTTTATAGAGTCATGTCCCTTCCAATAGTCACGTCCTTTCATACAAAGAGTCACATCTCTTAATTCAAGAGTCACGACTTTTTACTAAAATATCAAACAATATGTCCCTTCATTTAATTATTAAATCAATTATTTAATATATCACATGAGACATTTTTCTTACATCAACCGCCTTCAGCCACTACCACCGCCTCTGGCCACCACCATCGCCTCCGACCACCACCGCCTCCGGCCACCACCACCTCCTCCCACCACCACCGCCACCTCCTCCCACCACCGCCACCTCCCACCACCACCACCACCACCTCCGACCACCACCACCGCCTCCGACCACCTCCGACCACCACCATCGCCACCTCCGACCACCACCACCTCCGGCCACCACCACTGCCTCCAGCCACCACCACCGCCTTCGGCCACCACCACCTCCAGCCACCACCACCACCTCTGGCCACCACAACCGCCTCCGGCCACCACCGCCGCCGCTTCGGTTGTCTTCTCCAGCAGCCTCTCGCAAAAAAAAAAATTTTTAGTAATATTTTACCAAACAACTTTTAACTTAAAAAAAATGAAAACTGGCAAACAGCTTTTGCTATTTTTTTTAAAATCTTAGTGTGAGCTTTAACTTAAAAGTAACTTTTAAATTAAAAAAAAGTTAGATCAAACGCTACCTTAATCTTTGTTTCTCTCTATTTTTTACCTACCGTTTTTTTATCTTAGGTGCCTCACCCTCTATTTCTCTCTTGTTCCAGAATAGGAATATCCTCAAGAGGCTTAATTCTACCATTATTGCCTACAACCATATAAGGAATTGTTGTCTTTGTAAATTTGAGCCATTAATTTCATAATAAACCCCAATAATGGACGCAGCCTCATAAAAATTGGAGTCCGTTTGAGTTTCTAAGCCCTTGTCCTGATTATTACAGCCATCATTAGCAATAATTGGCGGTTGAAAGCTCTGTTTTCAAAATGCACCAGATCCGTAAGTACAAATTTACCGAAATATAACTTTGTTGGATCGTCAATTTTGTACCAAGGGTCTCTTTCGAGTATACCGAATCAGTATAGCTATCCTTCTTCTAACACAGCAATGAAATTTCACAATCAGTGAACAGATTAAGTATTAGATAATTTCCTAAAAACGGGAGAATTTATCCTGGAAGCGGAAGAGCTCCTGAAACTACGCGAAACTATCACAAGGGTTTATGTACAAAGAACGGGCAAACCTTTATGGCTTGTATCTGAAGACATGGAAAGGGATGTTTTTATGTCAGCAGCAGAAGCCCAAGCCTATGGAATTGTTGATCTTGTAGCGGTTGAATAAAAAATTAGCTGAAAAGCTTTATAGGCACAATTTTCTATTTGATTTTATATTCGTATTACCAACCAGATTTAAGATTTAATAGAATAATGAATATTAAAAATTCATATTCATCGGGTTAGGATTGATCTAAACCAGTTCATTATATATATGATTCACCATGCCAACTATGAAACAACTTATTAGAAACACAAGACAGCCAATCCGAAATGTCACCAAATCCCCCGCTCTTCGGGGATGCCCTCAGCGCCGAGGAACTTGTACTAGGGTGTATGTGCGACTCGTTCATATCATAGACTAAGAGAAAAGAGGGGAAATAAAAATTTCCAGTATCGGTGATTGGTTAAGATAGTGTGAATGAAAGAAATTATTCAATTTGGTATGGATAAAAGACCGTCCCATGTTATACTATTTAATTCTCGACCATAAATCTATTTGATAGCTCAGATATTGTTATTCGTGATATTGATCTGATCAGATATCATCGAGATGTAATTTAAACCATTGAATTTACCAATGAAATATTTATAATCTCTATGGGATTAAATCCCCAAGTATTTATTTGAAATTAAAGAGAAATAAAACATAGAAATTATGGAAGTAAATATTCTCGCATTTATTGCTACTGCGCTCTTCACTCTAATTCCTACAGCCTTTTTACTTATAATTTACGTAAAAACGGAAAGTCAAAGTCAAAGTGACTAATTTTATTTAAACACGACTTCTTAATTCTTATTAATCCAATGGTTGAATAAAAAAATGAAAAAATATTTCAATTTCGGGTTTTAGTCTTAGAAATCAGAATAGTATGGTAGAAAGAAATCCAATTTCTTTCTTCCATACTATTCTACAATATATATCTTCTTCCTTCTTCATATTCATATATATATATATCTATGAATTACATATATGTAAAGTACATAGCAAAACTTCTCTACCTTTTCTTTGTTTTATCTATTTGATTTGTATTGGTTCCAACTACAATTTGAATTAATAAAAAAGAAACTCTTATTCTTCCGATTCGCATTTGGACATTCCAGGTATGATATTCTGTATCATATAAAAAAATAATTAAGTAATCTTTTTCGGATTCCAAATTAAGTAATAGATTTTATAGTTGACAGACGATCCCGGGGCTCCGTGAAAAAGTTTTTCCTATTTGAAAAAGGTTGGTGAGAACGGGTTCATTAAATGGAATTAGGGGTAAATTTCCTATGATTTTATTCCCTTCTTTATTTTCTAAATGCGTAGGTGGTAATAATTGAAATATTTTTTTGATTGAAAGAGTGTATTTTTTACTTCTCTATTATCCATAGAATTATATCACTCGAATCAAATTTTAAAATGGAGATCTATTTGAATTTAATTAATTAGTATTTATTTATTAAATAAAAATAAATGAATTCAAGAGTTTAAAACTTTCAGCAGAAACCCAGCTATAAAACAAAACAATTGGTTCGGTATACTCGAAAGAGACCCTTGGTACAAAATTGACGATCCATCAAAGTTATATTTCGGTTAAGTGATTTATTAGATAATCGAAAACAGAGAATCTTGAGAACTATTCGAAATTCAGAAGAACTACGGGAAGGGGCCATTGAACAACTGGAAAAAGCCCAAGCCCGCTTAAAGAAAGTAGATTCTCTTTCCATTTATTTCAAAATGTCTATGATCTCTTCCCGAACCAAAATGAATCTTATTGTTTTAATGAAATTTGTGATGTTTCTCATTCGCTTTTTTGTACTAACTTTTATGGTACTTACATGTTAGTACACAAAAGAGAATGAGAGCAAACAAAAACGCCATTACATTAACCCAAACTCTAGTTTACATGAAAGCATACGTCAAGAGCTTTCCAGAGAGTGTTCGTTTGCTTAAATCCGATAATAAATGAGGAAGTTATGGTCATTTGAAGTAGAGTGCCTCCCAAAGTGGTCGTGTATCGAACCGCACAGAAGCACACTTGACTTCAAATGATCATAACTTCTTCGTTTCTTATCGGATTTAAGCAAACGACCACTCGATGGAAAGCTCTTGATGTCTACTTTCATGTCAACCACGATTTTTATTGTTTTAATGGAATTTGTGATGTTTCTCATTCTCTTTTTTGTACTAACTCTTTACGGTACTTACATGTTAGTACCCAAAAGAGAATGAGAGCAAACAAAAACGCCATTACATTAACCCAAACTCTAGTTTACATTAAAGCATACGTCAAGAGCTTTCCAGAGAGTGTTCGTTTGCTTAAATCCGATAACAAATGAGGAAGTTATGGTCATTTGAAGTAGAGTGCCTCCCAAAGTGGTCGTGTATCGAGCCGCACAGAAGCACACTTGACTTCAAATGATCATAACATCTTCGTTTCTTATCTGATTTAAGCAAACGACCACTCGGTGGAAAGCTCTTGATGTCTACTTTCATGTCAACCACGTTTTTTTATTGTTTTAATGGAATTTGTGATGTTTCTCATTCGCTTTTTTGTACTAACTCTTTACGGTACTTACATGTTAGTACACAAAAGAGAATGAGAGCAAACAAAAACGCCATTACATTAACCCAAACTCTAGGTTACATGAAGGCATACGTCAAGAGCTTTCCAGAGAGTGTTCGTTTGCTTAAATCCGATAACAAATGAGGAAGTTATGGTCATTTGAAGTCGAGTGCCTCCCAAAGTGGTCGTGTATCGAGCCGCACAAAAGCACACTTGACTTCAAATGATCATAACTTCTTCGTTTCTTATCGGATTTAAGCAAACGACCACTCGAAGGAAAGCTCTTGATGTCTAATTTCATGTCAACCACGATTTTTATTGTTTTAATGGAATTTGTGATGTTTCTCATTCGCTTTTTTGTACTAACTCTTTATGGTACTTACATGTTAGTACACAAAAGAGAATGAGAGCAAACAAAAACGCCATTACATTAACCCAAACTCTAGTTTACATGAAGGCATACGTCAAGATCTTTCCAGAGAGTGTTCGTTTGCTTAAATCCGATAAGAAATGAGGAAGTTATGGTCATTTGAAGTCGAGTGCCTCCCAAAGTGGTCGTGTATCGAGCCGCACAAAAGCACACTTGACTTCAAATGATCATAACTCCTTCGTTTCTTTTCGGATTTAAGCAAACGACCACTCGATGGAAAGCTCTTGATGTCTACTTTCATGTCAACCACGATTTTTCTTGTTCTAATGGAATTTGTGATGTTTCTCATTCGCTTTTTTGTACTAACTCTTTATGGTACTTACATGTTAGTACACAAAAGAGAATGAGAGCAAACAAAAACGCCATTACATTAACCCAAACTCTAGCTTACATGAAGGCATACGTCAAGAGCTTTCCAGAGAGTGTTCGTTTGCTTAAATCCGATAACAAATGAGGAAGTTATGGTCATTTGAAGTCGAGTGCCTACCAAAGTGGTCGTGTATCGAGCCGCACAAAAGCACACTTGACTTCAAATGATCATAACTCCTTCGTTTCTTATCGGATTTAAGCAAACGACCACTCGATGGAAAGCTCTTGATGTCTACTTTCATGTCAACCACGATTTTTCTTGTTTTAATGGAATTTGTGATGTTTCTCATTCGCTTTTTGGTACTAACTCTTTACGGTACTTACATGTTAGTACACAAAAGAGAATGAGAGCAAACAAAAACGCCATTACATTAACCCAAACTCTAGTTTACATTAAAGCATACGCCAAGAGCTTTCCAGAGAGTGTTCGTTTACTTAAATCCGATAACAAATGAGGAAGTTATGGTCATTTGAAGTCGAGTACCTCCCAAAGTGGTCGTGTATCGAGCCGCACAAAAGCACACTTGACTTCAAATGATCATAACTCCTTCGTTTCTTATCGGATTTAAGCAAACGACCACTCGAAGGAAAGCTCTTGATGTCTAATTTCATGTCAACCACGATTTTTATTGTTTTAATGGAATTTGTGATGTTTCTCATTCTCTTTTTTGTACTAACTCTTTACGGTACTTACATGTTAGTACACAAAAGAGAATGAGAGCAAACAAAAACGCCATTACATTAACCCAAACTCTAGTTTACATTAAAGCATACGTCAAGAGCTTTCCAGAGAGTGTTCGTTTACTTAAATCCGATAACAAATGAGGAAGTTATGGTCATTTGAAGTCGAGTACCTCCCAAAGTGGTCGTGTATCGAGCCGCACAAAAGCACACTTGACTTCAAATGATCATAACTCCTTCGTTTCTTATCGGATTTAAGCAAACGACCACTCGATGGAAAGCTCTTGATGTCTACTTTCATGTCAACCACGATTTTTATTGTTTTAATGGAATTTGTGATGTTTCTCATTCGATTTTTTGTACTAACTCTTTATGGTACTTACATGTTAGTACACAAAAGAGAATGAGAGCAAACAAAAACGCCATTACATTAACCCAAACTCTAGTTTACATTAAAGCATACGTCAAGATATTTCCAGAGAGTGTTCGTTTACTTAAATCCGATAACAAATGAGGAAGTTATGGTCATTTGAAGTCGAGTGCCTCCCAAAGTGGTCGTGTATCGAGCCGCACAAAAGCACACTTGACTTCAAATGATCATAACTCCTTTGTTTCTTATCGGATTTAAGCAAACGACCACTCGAAGGAAAGCTCTTGATGTCTAATTTCATGTCAACCACGATTTTTATTGTTTTAATGGAATTTGTGATGTTTCTCATTCGCTTTTTTGTACTAACTCTTTATGGTACTTACATGTTAGTACACAAAAGAGAATGAGAGCAAACAAAAACGCCATTACATTAACCCAAACTCTAGTTTACATGAAAGCATACGTCAAGAGCTTTCCAGAGAGTGTTCGTTTGCTTAAATCCGATAACAAATGAGGAAGTTATGGTCATTTGAAGTAGAGTGCCTCCCAAAGTGGTCGTGTATCGAGCCGCAAAGAAGCACACTTGACTTCAAATGATCATAACTCCTTCGTTTCTTATCGGATTTAAGCAAACGACCACTCGATGGAAAGCTCTTGATGTCTACTTTCATGTCAACCACGATTTTTATTGTTTTAATGGAATTTGTGATGTTTCTCATTCGCTTTTTTGTACTAACTCTTTATGGTACTTACATGTTAGTACACAAAAGAGAATGAGAGCAAACAAAAACGCCATTACATTAACCCAAACTCTAGTTTACATTAAAGCATACGTCAAGATATTTCCAGAGAGTGTTCGTTTACTTAAATCCGATAACAAATGAGGAAGTTATGGTCATTTGAAGTCGAGTGCCTCCCAAAGTGGTCGTGTATCGAGCCGCACAAAAGCACACTTGACTTCAAATGATCATAACTCCTTTGTTTCTTATCGGATTTAAGAAAACGACCACTCGAAGGAAAGCTCTTGATGTCTAATTTCATGTCAACCACGATTTTTATTGTTTTAATGGAATTTGTGATGTTTCTCATTCGCTTTTTTGTACTAACTCTTTATGGTACTTACATGTTAGTACACAAAAGAGAATGAGAGCAAACAAAAACACCAATACATTAACCCAAACTCTAGCTTACATTAAGGCATACGTCAAGAGCTTTCCAGAGAGTGTTCGTTTGCTTAAATCCGATAACAAATGAGGAAGTTATGGTCATTTGAAGTCGAGTGCCTCCCAAAGTGGTCGTGTATCGAGCCGCATAGAAGCACACTTGACTTCAAATGATCATAACTCCTTCGTTTCGTATCGGATTTAAGCAAACGACCACTCGATGGAAAGCTCTTGATGTCTACTTTCATGTCAACCACGATTTTTATTGTTTTAATGGAATTTGTGATGTTTCTCATTCGCTATTTTGTACTAACTCTTTATGGTACTTACATGTTAGTACACAAAAGAGAATGAGAGCAAACAAAAACGCCATTACATTAACCCAAACTCTAGTTTACATGAAAGCATACGTCAAGAGCTTTCCAGAGAGTGTTTGTTTGCTTAAATCCGATAACAAATGAGGAAGTTATGGTCATTTGAAGTAGAGTGCCTCCCAAAGTGGTCGTGTATCGAGCCGCAAAGAAGCACACTTGACTTCAAATGATCATAACTCCTTCGTTTCTTATCGGATTTAAGCAAACGACCACTCGATGGAAAGCTCTTGATGTCTACTTTCATGTCAACCACGATTTTTATTGTTTTAATGGAATTTGTGATGTTTCTCATTCGCTTTTTTGTACTAACTCTTTATGGTACTTACATGTTAGTACACAAAAGAGAATGAGAGCAAACAAAAACGCCATTACATTAACCCAAACTCTAGTTTACATGAAAGCATACGTCAAGAGCTTTCCAGAGAGTGTTCGTTTGCTTAAATCCGATAACAAATGAGGAAGTTATGGTCATTTGAAGTAGAGTGCCTCCCAAAGTGGTCGTGTATCGAGCCGCACAGAAGCACACTTGATTTCAAATGATCATAACTTCTTCGTTTCTTATCGGATTTAAGCAAACGACCAGTCGATGGAAAGCTCTTGATGTCTACTTTCATGTCAACCACGATTTTTATTGTTTTAATGGAATTTGTGATGTTTCTCATTCGCTTTTTTGTACTAACTCTTTATGGTACTTACATGTTAGTACACAAAAGAGAATGAGAGCAAACAAAAACGCCATTACATTAACCCAAACTCTAGTTTACATGAAAGCATACGTCAAGAGCTTTCCAGAGAGTGTTCGTTTGCTTAAATCCGATAACAAATGAGGAAGTTATGGTCATTTGAAGTAGAGTGCCTCCCAAAGTGGTCGTGTATCGAGCCGCAAAGAAGCACACTTGACTTCAAATGATCATAACTCCTTCGTTTCTTATCGGATTTAAGCAAACGACCACTCGATGGAAAGCTCTTGATGTCTACTTTCATGTCAACCACGATTTTTATTGTTTTAATGGAATTTGTGATGTTTCTCATTCGCTTTTTTGTACTAACTCTTTATGGTACTTACATGTTAGTACACAAAAGAGAATGAGAGCAAACAAAAACGCCATTACATTAACCCAAACTCTAGTTTACATTAAAGCATACGTCAAGATATTTCCAGAGAGTGTTCGTTTGCTTAAATCCGATAACAAATGAGGAAGTTATGGTCATTTGAAGTCGAGTGCCTCCCAAAGTGGTCGTGTATCGAGCCGCACAAAAGCACACTTGACTTCAAATGATCATAACTCCTTCGATTCTTATCGGATTTAAGCAAACGACCACTCGATGGAAAGCTCTTGATGTCTACTTTCATGTCAACCACGATTTTTATTGTTTTAATGGAATTTGTGATGTTTCTCATTCGCTTTTTTGTACTAACTCTTTATGGTACTTACATGTTAGTACACAAAAGAGAATGAGAGCAAACAAAAACGCCATTACATTAACCCAAACTCTAGCTTACATGAAGGCATACGTCAAGAGCTTTCCAGAGAGTGTTCGTTTGCTTAAATCCGATAACAAATGAGAAAGTTATGGTCATTTGAAGTCGAGTGCCTCCCAAAGTGGTCGTGTATCGAGCCGCACAAAAGCACACTTGACTTCAAATGATCATAACTCCTTCGTTTCTTATCGGATTTAAGCAAACGACCACTCGATGGAAAGCTCTTGATGTCTACTTTCATGTCAACCACGATTTTTATTGTTTTAATGGAATTTGTGATGTTTCTCATTCGATTTTTTGTACTAACTCTTTATGGTACTTACATGTTAGTACACAAAAGAGAATGAGAGCAAACAAAAACGCCATTACATTAACCCAAACTCTAGTTTACATGAAGGCATACGTCAAGATCTTTCCAGAGAGTGTTCGTTTGCTTAAATCCGATAACAAATGAGGAAGTTATGGTCATTTGAAGTCGAGTGCCTCCCAAAGTGGTCGTGTATCGAGCCGCACAAAAGCACACTTGACTTCAAATGATCATAACTCCTTCGTTTCTTATCGGATTTAAGCAAACGACCACTCGATGGAAAGCTCTTGATGTCTACTTTCATGTCAACCACGATTTTTATTGTTTTAATGGAATTTGTGATGTTTCTCATTCGCTTTTTTGTACTAACTCTTTATGGTACTTACATGTTAGTACACAAAAGAGAATGAGAGCAAACAAAAACGCCATTACATTAACCCAAACTCTAGTTTACATGAAGGCATACGTCAAGATCTTTCCAGAGAGTGTTCGTTTTCTTAAATCCGATAACAAATGAGGAAGTTATGGTCATTTGAAGTCGAGTGCCTCCCAAAGTGGTCGTGTATCGAGCCGCACAAAAGCACACTTGACTTCAAATGATCATAACTCCTTCGTTTCTTATCGGATTTAAGCAAACGACCACTCGATGGAAAGCTCTTGATGTCTACTTTCATGTCAACCACGATTTTTATTGTTTTAATGGAATTTGTGATGTTTCTCATTCGCTTTTTTGTACTAACTCTTTATGGTACTTACATGTTAGTACACAAAAGAGAATGAGAGCAAACAAAAACGCCATTACATTAACCCAAACTCTAGTTTACATGAAGGCATACGTCAAGATCTTTCCAGAGAGTGTTCGTTTGCTTAAATCCGATAACAAATGAGGAAGTTATGGTCATTTGAAGTCGAGTGCCTCCCAAAGTGGTCGTGTATCGAGCCGCACAAAAGCACACTTGACTTCAAATGATCATAACTCCTTCGTTTCTTATCGGATTTAAGCAAACGACCACTCGATGGAAAGCTCTTGATGTCTACTTTCATGTCAACCACGATTTTTATTGTTTTAATTGAATTTGTGATGTTTCTCATTCGCTTTTTTGTACTAACTCTTTATGGTACTTACATGTTAGTACACAAAAGAGAATGAGAGCAAACAAAAACGCCATTACATTAACCCAAACTCTAGTTTACATGAAGGCATACGTCAAGATCTTTCCAGAGAGTGTTCGTTTGCTTAAATCCGATAACAAATGAGGAAGTTATGGTCATTTGAAGTCGAGTGCCTCCCAAAGTGGTCGTGTATCGAGCCGCACAAAAGCACACTTGACTTCAAATGATCATAACTCCTTCGTTTCTTATCGGATTTAAGCAAACGACCACTCGATGGAAAGCTCTTGATGTGTTCTTTCATGTCAACCACGATTTTTATTGTTTTAATGGAATTTGTGATGTTTCTCATTCGCTTTTTTGTACTAACTCTTTATGGTACTTACATGTTAGTACACAAAAGAGAATGAGAGCAAACAAAAACGCCATTACATTAACCCAAACTCTAGTTTACATGAAGGCATACGTCAAGATCTTTCCAGAGAGTGTTCGTTTGCTTAAATCCGATAAGAAATGAGGAAGTTATGGTCATTTGAAGTCGAGTGCCTCCCAAAGTGGTCGTGTATCGAGCCGCACAAAAGCACACTTGACTTCAAATGATCATAACTCCTTCGTTTATTATCGGATTTAAGCAAACGACCACTCGATGGAAAGCTCTTGATGTCTACTTTCATGTCAACCACGATTTTTCTTGTTCTAATGGAATTTGTGATGTTTCTCATTCGCTTTTTTGTACTAACTCTTTATGGTACTTACATGTTAGTACACAAAAGAGAATGAGAGCAAACAAAAACGCCATTACATTAACCCAAACTCTAGCTTACATGAAGGCATACGTCAAGAGCTTTCCAGAGAGTGTTCGTTTGCTTAAATCCGATAACAAATGAGGAAGTTATGGTCATTTGAAGTCGAGTGCCTACCAAAGTGGTCGTGTATCGAGCCGCACAAAAGCACACTTGACTTCAAATGATCATAACTCCTTCGTTTCTTATCGGATTTAAGCAAACGACCACTCGATGGAAAGCTCTTGATGTCTACTTTCATTTCAACCACGATTTTTCTTGTTTTAATGGAATTTGTGATGTTTCTCATTCGCTTTTTTGTACTAACTCTTTACGGTACTTACATGTTAGTACACAAAAGAGAATGAGAGCAAACAAAAACGCCATTACATTAACCCAAACTCTAGTTTACATTAAAGCATACGTCAAGAGCTTTCCAGAGAGTGTTCGTTTACTTAAATCCGATAACAAATGAGGAAGTTATGGTCATTTGAAGTCGAGTACCTCCCAAAGTGGTCGTGTATCGAGCCGCACAAAAGCACACTTGACTTCAAATGATCATAACTCCTTCGTTTCTTATCGGATTTAAGCAAACGACCACTCGAAGGAAAGCTCTTGATGTCTAATTTCATGTCAACCACGATTTTTATTGTTTTAATGGAATTTGTGATGTTTCTCATTCGCTTTTTTGTATTAACTCTTTATGGTACTTACATGTTAGTACACAAAACAGAATGAGAGCAAACAAAAACGCCATTAAATTAACCCAAACTCTAGTTTACATGAAAGCATACGTCAAGAGCTTTCCAAAGAGTGTTCGTTTGCTTAAATCCGATAAAAAATGAGGAAGTTATGGTCATTTGAAGTAGAGTGCCTCCCAAAGTGGTCGTGTATCGAGCCGCACAGAAGCACACTTGATTTCACATGATCATAACTCCTTCGTTTCTTATCGGATTTAAGCAAACGACCACTCGATGGAAAGCTCTTGATGTCTACTTTCATGTCAACCACGATTTTTATTGTTTTAATGGAATTTGTGATGTTTCTCATTCTCTTTTTTGTACTAACTCTTTACGGTACTTACATGTTAGTACACAAAAGAGAATGAGAGCAAACAAAAACGCCATTACATTAACCCAAACTCTAGTTTACATTAAAGCATACGTCAAGAGCTTTCCAGAGAGTGTTCGTTTACTTAAATCCGATAACAAATGAGGAAGTTATGGTCATTTGAAGTCGAGTGCCTCCCAAAGTGGTCGTGTATCGAGCCGCACAAAAGCACACTTGACTTCAAATGATCATAACTCCTTCGTTTCTTATCGGATTTAAGCAAACGACCACTCGATGGAAAGCTCTTGATGTCTACTTTCATGTCAACCACGATTTTTATTGTTTTAATGGAATTTGTGATGTTTCTCATTCGCTTTTTTGTACTAACTCTTTATGGTACTTACATGTTAGTACACAAAAGAGAATGAGAGCAAACAAAAACGCCATTACATTAACCCAAACTCTAGTTTACATGAAAGCATACGTCAAGAGCTTTCCAGAGAGTGTTCGTTTGCTTAAATCCGATAACAAATGAGGAAGTTACGGTCATTCGAAGTAGAGTGCCTCCCAAAGTGGTCGTGTATCGAGCCGCACAGAAGCACACTTGATTTCAAATGATCATAACTTCTTCGTTTCTTATCGGATATAAGCAAACGACCAGTCGATGGAAAGCTCTTGATGTCTACTTTCATGTCAACCACGATTTTTATTGTTTTAATGGAATTTGTGATGTTTCTCATTCGCTTTTTTGTACTAACTCTTTACGGTACTTACATGTTAGTACACAAAAGAGAATGAGAGCAAACAAAAACGCCATTACATTAACCCAAACTCTAGTTTACATTAAAGCATACGTCAAGAGCTTTCCAGAGAGTGTTCGTTTACTTAAATCCGATAACAAATGAGGAAGTTATGGTCATTTGAAGTCGAGTGCCTCCCAAAGTGGTCGTGTATCGAGCCGCACAAAAGCACACTTGACTTCAAATGATCATAACTCCTTCGATTCTTATCGGATTTAAGCAAACGACCACTCGATGGAAAGCTCTTGATGTCTACTTTCATGTCAACCACGATTTTTCTTGTTTTAATGGAATTTATGATGTTTCTCATTCTCTTTTTTGTACTAACTCTTTACGGTACTTACATGTTAGTACACAAAAGAGAATGAGAGCAAACAAAAACGCCATTACATTAACCTAAACTCTAGTTTACATGAAAGCATACGTCAAGAGCTTTCCAGAGAGTGTTCGTTTGCTTAAATCCGATAACAAATGAGGAAGTTATGGTCATTTGAAGTAGAGTGCCTCCCAAAGTGGTCGTGTATCGAGCCGCAAAAAGCACACTTGACTTCAAATGATCATAACTCCTTCGTTTCTTATCGGATTTAAGCAAACGACCACTCGATGGAAAGCTCTTGATGTCTACTTTCATGTCAACCACGATTTTTCTTGTTTTAATGGAATTTATGATGTTTCTCATTCGCTTTTTTGTACTAACTCTTTACGGTACTTACATGTTAGTACACCAAAGAGAATGAGAGCAAACAAAAACGCCATTACATTAACCTAAACTCTAGTTTACATGAAAGCATACGTCAAGAGCTTTCCAGAGAGTGTTCGTTTGCTTAAATCCGATAACAAATGAGGAAGTTACGGTCATTTGAAGTAGAGTGCCTCCCAAAGTGGTCGTGTATCGAGCCGCACAGAAGCACACTTGATTTCAAATGATCATAACTTCTTCGTTTCTTATCGGATTTAAGCAAACGACCAGTCGATGGAAAGCTCTTGATGTCTACTTTCATGTCAACCACGATTTTTATTGTTTTAATGGAATTTGTGATGTTTCTCATTCGCTTTTTTGTACTAACTCTTTACGGTACTTACATGTTAGTACACAAAAGAGAATGAGAGCAAACAAAAACGCCATTACATTAACCCAAACTCTAGCTTACATGAAGGCATACGTCAAGAGCTTTCCAGAGAGTGTTCGTTTGCTTAAATCCGATAACAAATGAGGAAGTTATGGTCATTTGAAGTCGAGTGCCTACCAAAGTGGTCGTGTATCGAGCCGCACAAAAGCACACTTGACTTCAAATGATCATAACTCCTTCGTTTCTTATCGGATTTAAGCAAACGACCACTCGATGGAAAGCTCTTGATGTCTACTTTCATTTCAACCACGATTTTTCTTGTTTTAATGGAATTTGTGATGTTTCTCATTCGCTTTTTTGTACTAACTCTTTACGGTACTTACATGTTAGTACACAAAAGAGAATGAGAGCAAACAAAAACGCCATTACATTAACCCAAACTCTAGTTTACATTAAAGCATACGTCAAGAGCTTTCCAGAGAGTGTTCGTTTACTTAAATCCGATAACAAATGAGGAAGTTATGGTCATTCGAAGTCGAGTACCTCCCAAAGTGGTCGTGTATCGAGCCGCACAAAAGCACACTTGACTTCAAATGATCATAACTCCTTCGTTTCTTATCGGATTTAAGCAAACGACCACTCGAAGGAAAGCTCTTGATGTCTAATTTCATGTCAACCACGATTTTTATTGTTTTAATGGAATTTGTGATGTTTCTCATTCGCTTTTTTGTATTAACTCTTTATGGTACTTACATGTTAGTACACAAAACAGAATGAGAGCAAACAAAAACGCCATTAAATTAACCCAAACTCTAGTTTACATGAAAGCATACGTCAAGAGCTTTCCAAAGAGTGTTCGTTTGCTTAAATCCGATAAAAAATGAGGAAGTTATGGTCATTTGAAGTAGAGTGCCTCCCAAAGTGGTCGTGTATCGAGCCGCACAGAAGCACACTTGATTTCACATGATCATAACTCCTTCGTTTCTTATCGGATTTAAGCAAACGACCACTCGATGGAAAGCTCTTGATGTCTACTTTCATGTCAACCACGATTTTTATTGTTTTAATGGAATTTGTGATGTTTCTCATTCGCTTTTTTGTACTAACTCTTTATGGTACTTACATGTTAGTACACAAAAGAGAATGAGAGCAAACAAAAACGCCATTACATTAACCCAAACTCTAGCTTACATGAAGGCATACGTCAAGAGCTTTCCAGAGAGTGTTCGTTTGCTTAAATCCGATAACAAATGAGGAAGTTACGGTCATTTGAAGTAGAGTGCCTCCCAAAGTGGTCGTGTATCGAGCCGCACAGAAGCACACTTGATTTCACATGATCATAACTCCTTCGTTTCTTATCGGATTTAAGCAAACGACCAGTCGATGGAAAGCTCTTGATGTCTACTTTCATGTCAACCACGATTTTTATTGTTTTAATGGAATTTGTGATGTTTCTCATTCGCTTTTTTGTACTAACTCTTTACGGTACTTACATGTTAGTACACAAAAGAGAATGAGAGCAAACAAAAACGCCATTACATTAACCCAAACTCTAGCTTACATGAAGGCATACGTCAAGAGCTTTCCAGAGAGTGTTCGTTTGCTTAAATCCGATAACAAATGAGGAAGTTATGGTCATTTGAAGTCGAGTGCCTACCAAAGTGGTCGTGTATCGAGCCGCACAAAAGCACACTTGACTTCAAATGATCATAACTCCTTCGTTTCTTATCGGATTTAAGCAAACGACCACTCGATGGAAAGCTCTTGATGTCTACTTTCATTTCAACCACGATTTTTCTTGTTTTAATGGAATTTGTGATGTTTCTCATTCGCTTTTTTGTACTAACTCTTTACGGTACTTACATGTTAGTACACAAAAGAGAATGAGAGCAAACAAAAACGCCATTACATTAACCCAAACTCTAGTTTACATTAAAGCATACGTCAAGAGCTTTCCAGAGAGTGTTCGTTTACTTAAATCCGATAACAAATGAGGAAGTTATGGTCATTTGAAGTCGAGTACCTCCCAAAGTGGTCGTGTATCGAGCCGCACAAAAGCACACTTGACTTCAAATGATCATAACTCCTTCGTTTCTTATCGGATTTAAGCAAACGACCACTCGAAGGAAAGCTCTTGATGTCTAATTTCATGTCAACCACGATTTTTATTGTTTTAATGGAATTTGTGATGTTTCTCATTCGCTTTTTTGTATTAACTCTTTATGGTACTTACATGTTAGTACACAAAACAGAATGAGAGCAAACAAAAACGCCATTAAATTAACCCAAACTCTAGTTTACATGAAAGCATACGTCAAGAGCTTTCCAAAGAGTGTTCGTTTGCTTAAATCCGATAAAAAATGAGGAAGTTATGGTCATTTGAAGTAGAGTGCCTCCCAAAGTGGTCGTGTATCGAGCCGCACAGAAGCACACTTGATTTCACATGATCATAACTCCTTCGTTTCTTATCGGATTTAAGCAAACGACCACTCGAAGGAAAGCTCTTGATGTCTACTTTCATGTCAACCACGATTTTTATTGTTTTAATGGAATTTGTGATGTTTCTCATTCTCTTTTTTGTACTAACTCTTTACGGTACTTACATGTTAGTACACAAAAGAGAATGAGAGCAAACAAAAACGCCATTACATTAACCCAAACTCTAGTTTACATTAAAGCATACGTCAAGAGCTTTCCAGAGAGTGTTCGTTTACTTAAATCCGATAACAAATGAGGAAGTTATGGTCATTTGAAGTCGAGTACCTCCCAAAGTGGTCGTGTATCGAGCCGCACAAAAGCACACTTGACTTCAAATGATCTTAACTCCTTCGTTTCTTATCGGATTTAAGCAAACGACCACTCGATGGAAAGCTCTTGATGTCTACTTTCATGTCAACCACGATTTTTATTGTTTTAATGGAATTTGTGATGTTTCTCATTCGATTTTTTGTACTAACTCTTTATGGTACTTACATGTTAGTACACAAAAGAGAATGAGAGCAAACAAAAACGCCATTACATTAACCCAAACTCTAGTTTACATTAAAGCATACGTCAAGATATTTCCAGAGAGTGTTCGTTTACTTAAATCCGATAACAAATGAGGAAGTTATGGTCATTTGAAGTCGAGTGCCTCCCAAAGTGGTCGTGTATCGAGCCGCACAAAAGCACACTTGACTTCAAATGATCATAACTCCTTTGTTTCTTATCGGATTTAAGCAAACGACCACTCGAAGGAAAGCTCTTGATGTCTACTTTCATGTCAACCACGATTTTTATTGTTTTAATGGAATTTGTGATGTTTCTCATTCGCTTTTTTGTACTAACTCTTTATGGTACTTACATGTTAGTACACAAAAGAGAATGAGAGCAAACAAAAACGCCATTACATTAACCCAAACTCTAGCTTACATGAAGGCATACGTCAAGAGCTTTCCAGAGAGTGTTCGTTTGCTTAAATCCGATAACAAATGAGGAAGTTACGGTCATTTGAAGTAGAGTGCCTCCCAAAGTGGTCGTGTATCGAGCCGCACAGAAGGACACTTGATTTCACATGATCATAACTCCTTCGTTTCTTATCGGATTTCAGCAAACGACCAGTCGATGGAAAGCTCTTGATGTCTACTTTCATGTCAACCACGATTTTTATTGTTTTAATGGAATTTGTGATGTTTCTCATTCGCCTTTTTGTACTAACTCTTTACGGTACTTACATGTTAGTACACAAAAGAGAATGAGAGCAAACAAAAACGCCATTACATTAACCCAAACTCTAGCTTACATGAAGGCATACGTCAAGAGCTTTCCAGAGAGTGTTCGTTTGCTTAAATCCGATAACAAATGAGGAAGTTATGGTCATTTGAAGTCGAGTGCCTACCAAAGTGGTCGTGTATCGAGCCGCACAAAAGCACACTTGACTTCAAATGATCATAACTCCTTCGTTTCTTATCGGATTTAAGCAAACGACCACTCGATGGAAAGCTCTTGATGTCTACTTTCATTTCAACCACGATTTTTCTTGTTTTAATGGAATTTGTGATGTTTCTCATTCGCTTTTTTGTACTAACTCTTTACGGTACTTACATGTTAGTACACAAAAGAGAATGAGAGCAAACAAAAACGCCATTACATTAACCCAAACTCTAGTTTACATTAAAGCATACGTCAAGAGCTTTCCAGAGAGTGTTCGTTTACTTAAATCCGATAACAAATGAGGAAGTTATGGTCATTTGAAGTCGAGTACCTCCCAAAGTGGTCGTGTATCGAGCCGCACAAAAGCACACTTGACTTCAAATGATCATAACTCCTTCGTTTCTTATCGGATTTAAGCAAACGACCACTCGAAGGAAAGCTCTTGATGTCTAATTTCATGTCAACCACGATTTTTATTGTTTTAATGGAATTTGTGATGTTTCTCATTCGCTTTTTTGTATTAACTCTTTATGGTACTTACATGTTAGTACACAAAACAGAATGAGAGCAAACAAAAACGCCATTAAATTAACCCAAACTCTAGTTTACATGAAAGCATACGTCAAGAGCTTTCCAAAGAGTGTTCGTTTGCTTAAATCCGATAAAAAATGAGGAAGTTATGGTCATTTGAAGTAGAGTGCCTCCCAAAGTGGTCGTGTATCGAGCCGCACAGAAGCACACTTGATTTCACATGATCATAACTCCTTCGTTTCTTATCGGATTTAAGCAAACGACCACTCGATGGAAAGCTCTTGATGTCTACTTTCATGTCAACCACGATTTTTATTGTTTTAATGGAATTTGTGATGTTTCTCATTCTCTTTTTTGTACTAACTCTTTACGCTACTTACATGTTAGTACACAAAAGAGAATGAGAGCAAACAAAAACGCCATTACATTAACCCAAACTCTAGTTTACATTAAAGCATACGTCAAGAGCTTTCCAGAGAGTGTTCGTTTACTTAAATCCGATAACAAATGAGGAAGTTATGGTCATTTGAAGTCGAGTGCCTCCCAAAGTGGTCGTGTATCGAGCCGCACAAAAGCACACTTGACTTCAAATGATCATAACTCCTTCGTTTCTTATCGGATTTAAGCAAACGACCACTCGATGGAAAGCTCTTGATGTCTACTTTCATGTCAACCACGATTTTTATTGTTTTAATGGAATTTGTGATGTTTCTCATTCGCTTTTTTGTACTAACTCTTTATGGTACTTACATGTTAGTACACAAAAGAGAATGAGAGCAAACAAAAACGCCATTACATTAACCCAAACTCTAGTTTACATGAAAGCATACGTCAAGAGCTTTCCAGAGAGTGTTCGTTTGCTTAAATCCGATAACAAATGAGGAAGTTACGGTCATTTGAAGTAGAGTGCCTCCCAAAGTGGTCGTGTATCGAGCCGCACAGAAGCACACTTGATTTCAAATGATCATAACTTCTTCGTTTCTTATCGGATATAAGCAAACGACCAGTCGATGGAAAGCTCTTGATGTCTACTTTCATGTCAACCACGATATTTATTGTTTTAATGGAATTTGTGATGTTTCTCATTCTCTTTTTTGTACTAACTCTTTACGCTACTTACATGTTAGTACACAAAAGAGAATGAGAGCAAACAAAAACGCCATTACATTAACCCAAACTCTAGTTTACATTAAAGCATACGTCAAGAGCTTTCCAGAGAGTGTTCGTTTACTTAAATCCGATAACAAATGAGGAAGTTATGGTCATTTGAAGTCGAGTGCCTCCCAAAGTGGTCGTGTATCGAGCCGCACAAAAGCACACTTGACTTCAAATGATCATAACTCCTTCGTTTCTTATCGGATTTAAGCAAACGACCACTCGATGGAAAGCTCTTGATGTCTACTTTCATGTCAACCACGATTTTTATTGTTTTAATGGAATTTGTGATGTTTCTCATTCGCTTTTTTGTACTAACTCTTTATGGTACTTACATGTTAGTACACAAAAGAGAATGAGAGCAAACAAAAACGCCATTACATTAACCCAAACTCTAGTTTACATGAAAGCATACGTCAAGAGCTTTCCAGAGAGTGTTCGTTTGCTTAAATCCGATAACAAATGAGGAAGTTACGGTCATTTGAAGTAGAGTGCCTCCCAAAGTGGTCGTGTATCGAGCCGCACAGAAGCACACTTGATTTCAAATGATCATAACTTCTTCGTTTCTTATCGGATATAAGCAAACGACCAGTCGATGGAAAGCTCTTGATGTCTACTTTCATGTCAACCACGATTTTTATTGTTTTAATGGAATTTGTGATGTTTCTCATTCGCTTTTTTGTACTAACTCTTTACGATACTTACATGTTAGTACACAAAAGAGAATGAGAGCAAACAAAAACGCCATTACATTAACCCAAACTCTAGTTTACATTAAAGCATACGTCAAGAGCTTTCCAGAGAGTGTTCGTTTACTTAAATCCGATAACAAATGAGGAAGTTATGGTCATTTGAAGTCGAGTGCCTCCCAAAGTGGTCGTGTATCGAGCCGCACAAAAGCACACTTGACTTCAAATGATCATAACTCCTTCGATTCTTATCGGATTTAAGCAAACGACCACTCGATGGAAAGCTCTTGATGTCTACTTTCATGTCAACCACGATTTTTCTTGTTTTAATGGAATTTATGATGTTTCTCATTCTCTTTTTTGTACTAACTCTTTACGGTACTTACATGTTAGTACACAAAAGAGAATGAGAGCAAACAAAAACGCCATTACATTAACCTAAACTCTAGTTTACATGAAAGCATACGTCAAGAGCTTTCCAGAGAGTGTTCGTTTGCTTAAATCCGATAACAAATGAGGAAGTTATGGTCATTTGAAGTAGAGTGCCTCCCAAAGTGGTCGTGTATCGAGCCGCAAAAAGCACACTTGACTTCAAATGATCATAACTCCTTCGTTTCTTATCGGATTTAAGCAAACGACCACTCGATGGAAAGCTCTTGATGTCTACTTTCATGTCAACCACGATTTTTCTTGTTTTAATGGAATTTATGATGTTTCTCATTCGCTTTTTTGTACTAACTCTTTACGGTACTTACATGTTAGTACACCAAAGAGAATGAGAGCAAACAAAAACGCCATTACATTAACCTAAACTCTAGTTTACATGAAAGCATACGTCAAGAGCTTTCCAGAGAGTGTTCGTTTGCTTAAATCCGATAACAAATGAGGAAGTTACGGTCATTTGAAGTAGAGTGCCTCCCAAAGTGGTCGTGTATCGAGCCGCACAGAAGCACACTTGATTTCAAATGATCATAACTTCTTCGTTTCTTATCGGATTTAAGCAAACGACCAGTCGATGGAAAGCTCTTGATGTCTACTTTCATGTCAACCACGATTTTTATTGTTTTAATGGAATTTGTGATGTTTCTCATTCGCTTTTTTGTACTAACTCTTTACGGTACTTACATGTTAGTACACAAAAGAGAATGAGAGCAAACAAAAACGCCATTACATTAACCCAAACTCTAGTTTACATGAAGGCATACGTCAAGAGCTTTCCAGAGAGTGTTCGTTTGCTTAAATCCGATAACAAATGAGGAAGTTAAGGTCATTTGAAGTCGAGTGCCTCCCAAAGTGGTCGTGTATCGAGCCGCAAAAAGCACACTTGACTTCAAATGATCATAACTCCTTCGATTCTTATCGGATTTAAGCAAACGACCACTCGATGGAAAGCTCTTGATGTCTACTTTCATGTCAACCACAATTTTTCTTGTTTTAATGGAATTTATGATGTTTCTCATTCGCTTTTTTGTACTAACTATTTACGGTACTTACATGTTAGTACACAAAAGAGAATGAGAGCAAACAAAAACGCCATTACATTAACCTAAACTCTAGTTTACATGAAAGCATACGTCAAGAGCTTTCCAGAGAGTGTTCGTTTGCTTAAATCCGATAACAAATGAGGAAGTTATGGTCATTTGAAGTCGAGTGCCTCCCAAAGTGGTCGTGTATCGAGCCGCAAAAAGCACACTTGACTTCAAATGATCATAACTCCTTCGTTTCTTATCGGATTTAAGCAAACGACCAGTCGATGGAAAGCTCTTGATGTCTACTTTCATGTCAACCACGATTTTTATTGTTTTAATGGAATTTGTGATGTTTCTCATTCGCTTTTTTGTACTAACTCTTTACGGTACTTACATGTTAGTACACAAAAGAGAATGAGAGCAAACAAAAACGCCATTACATTAACCCAAACTCTAGTTTACATGAAGGCATACGTCAAGATCTTTCCAGAGAGTGTTCGTTTGCTTAAATCCGATAAAAAATGAGGAAGTTATGGTCATTTGAAGTAGAGTGCCTCCCAAAGTGGTCGTGTATCGAGCCGCACAGAAGCACACTTGATTTCACATGATCATAACTCCTTCGTTTCTTATCGGATTTAAGCAAACGACCACTCGATGGAAAGCTCTTGATGTCTACTTTCATGTCAACCACGATTTTTATTGTTTTAATGGAATTTGTGATGTTTCTCATTCTCTTTTTTGTACTAACTCTTTACGCTACTTACATGTTAGTACACAAAAGAGAATGAGAGCAAACAAAAACGCCATTACATTAACCCAAACTCTAGTTTACATTAAAGCATACGTCAAGAGCTTTCCAGAGAGTGTTCGTTTACTTAAATCCGATAACAAATGAGGAAGTTATGGTCATTTGAAGTCGAGTGCCTCCCAAAGTGGTCGTGTATCGAGCCGCACAAAAGCACACTTGACTTCAAATGATCATAACTCCTTCGTTTCTTATCGGATTTAAGCAAACGACCACTCGATGGAAAGCTCTTGATGTCTACTTTCATGTCAACCACGATTTTTATTGTTTTAATGGAATTTGTGATGTTTCTCATTCGCTTTTTTGTACTAACTCTTTATGGTACTTACATGTTAGTACACAAAAGAGAATGAGAGCAAACAAAAACGCCATTACATTAACCCAAACTCTAGTTTGCATGAAAGCATACGTCAAGAGCTTTCCAGAGAGTGTTCGTTTGCTTAAATCCGATAACAAATGAGGAAGTTACGGTCATTTGAAGTAGAGTGCCTCCCAAAGTGGTCGTGTATCGAGCCGCACAGAAGCACACTTGATTTCAAATGATCATAACTTCTTCGTTTCTTATCGGATATAAGCAAACGACCAGTCGATGGAAAGCTCTTGATGTCTACTTTCATGTCAACCACGATTTTTATTGTTTTAATGGAATTTGTGATGTTTCTCATTCGCTTTTTTGTACTAACTCTTTACGGTACTTACATGTTAGTACACAAAAGAGAATGAGAGCAAACAAAAACGCCATTACATTAACCCAAACTCTAGTTTACATTAAAGCATACGTCAAGAGCTTTCCAGAGAGTGTTCGTTTACTTAAATCCGATAACAAATGAGGAAGTTATGGTCATTTGAAGTCGAGTGCCTCCCAAAGTGGTCGTGTATCGAGCCGCACAAAAGCACACTTGACTTCAAATGATCATAACTCCTTCGATTCTTATCGGATTTAAGCAAACGACCACTCGATGGAAAGCTCTTGATGTCTACTTTCATGTCAACCACGATTTTTCTTGTTTTAATGGAATTTATGATGTTTCTCATTCTCTTTTTTGTACTAACTCTTTACGGTACTTACATGTTAGTACACAAAAGAGAATGAGAGCAAACAAAAACGCCATTACATTAACCTAAACTCTAGTTTACATGAAAGCATACGTCAAGAGCTTTCCAGAGAGTGTTCGTTTGCTTAAATCCGATAACAAATGAGGAAGTTATGGTCATTTGAAGTAGAGTGCCTCCCAAAGTGGTCGTGTATCGAGCCGCAAAAAGCACACTTGACTTCAAATGATCATAACTCCTTCGTTTCTTATCGGATTTAAGCAAACGACCACTCGATGGAAAGCTCTTGATGTCTACTTTCATGTCAACCACGATTTTTCTTGTTTTAATGGAATTTATGATGTTTCTCATTCGCTTTTTTGTACTAACTCTTTACGGTACTTACATGTTAGTACACCAAAGAGAATGAGAGCAAACAAAAATGCCATTACATTAACCTAAACTCTAGTTTACATGAAAGCATACGTCAAGAGCTTTCCAGAGAGTGTTCGTTTGCTTAAATCCGATAACAAATGAGGAAGTTACGGTCATTTGAAGTAGAGTGCCTCCCAAAGTGGTCGTGTATCGAGCCGCACAGAAGCACACTTGATTTCAAATGATCATAACTTCTTCGTTTCTTATCGGATTTAAGCAAACGACCAGTCGATGGAAAGCTCTTGATGTCTACTTTCATGTCAACCACGATTTTTATTGTTTTAATGGAATTTGTGATGTTTCTCATTCGCTTTTTTGTACTAACTCTTTACGGTACTTACATGTTAGTACACAAAAGAGAATGAGAGCAAACAAAAACGCCATTACATTAACCCAAACTCTAGTTTACATGAAGGCATACGTCAAGAGCTTTCCAGAGAGTGTTCGTTTGCTTAAATCCGATAACAAATGAGGAAGTTATGGTCATTTGAAGTCGAGTGCCTCCCAAAGTGGTCGTGTATCGAGCCGCAAAAAGCACACTTGACTTCAAATGATCATAACTCCTTCGATTCTTATCGGATTTAAGCAAACGACCACTCGATGGAAAGCTCTTGATGTCTACTTTCATGTCAACCACAATTTTTCTTGTTTTAATGGAATTTATGATGTTTCTCATTCGCTTTTTTGTACTAACTCTTTACGGTACTTACATGTTAGTACACAAAAGAGAATGAGAGCAAACAAAAACGCCATTACATTAACCTAAACTCTAGTTTACATGAAAGCATACGTCAAGAGCTTTCCAGAGAGTGTTCGTTTGCTTAAATCCGATAACAAATGAGGAAGTTATGGTCATTTGAAGTCGAGTGCCTCCCAAAGTGGTCGTGTATCGAGCCGCAAAAAGCACACTTGACTTCAAATGATCATAACTCCTTCGTTTCTTATCGGATTTAAGCAAACGACCAGTCGATGGAAAGCTCTTGATGTCTACTTTCATGTCAACCACGATTTTTATTGTTTTAATGGAATTTGTGATGTTTCTCATTCGCTTTTTTGTACTAACTCTTTACGGTACTTACATGTTAGTACACAAAAGAGAATGAGAGCAAACAAAAACGCCATTACATTAACCCAAACTCTAGTTTACATGAAGGCATACGTCAAGATCTTTCCAGAGAGTGTTCGTTTGCTTAAATCCGATAAAAAATGAGGAAGTTATGGTCATTTGAAGTAGAGTGCCTCCCAAAGTGGTCGTGTATCGAGCCGCACAGAAGCACACTTGATTTCACATGATCATAACTCCTTCGTTTCTTATCGGATTTAAGCAAACGACCACTCGATGGAAAGCTCTTGATGTCTACTTTCATGTCAACCACGATTTTTATTGTTTTAATGGAATTTGTGATGTTTCTCATTCTCTTTTTTGTACTAACTCTTTACGGTACTTACATGTTAGTACACAAAAGAGAATGAGAGCAAACAAAAACGCCATTACATTAACCCAAACTCTAGTTTACATTAAAGCATACGTCAAGAGCTTTCCAGAGAGTGTTCGTTTACTTAAATCCGATAACAAATGAGGAAGTTATGGTCATTTGAAGTCGAGTGCCTCCCAAAGTGGTCGTGTATCGAGCCGCACAAAAGCACACTTGACTTCAAATGATCATAACTCCTTCGTTTCTTATCGGATTTAAGCAAACGACCACTCGATGGAAAGCTCTTGATGTCTACTTTCATGTCAACCACGATTTTTATTGTTTTAATGGAATTTGTGATGTTTCTCATTCGCTTTTTTGTACTAACTCTTTATGGTACTTACATGTTAGTACACAAAAGAGAATGAGAGCAAACAAAAACGCCATTACATTAACCCAAACTCTAGTTTACATGAAAGCATACGTCAAGAGCTTTCCAGAGAGTGTTCGTTTGCTTAAATCCGATAACAAATGAGGAAGTTACGGTCATTTGAAGTAGAGTGCCTCCCAAAGTGGTCGTGTATCGAGCCGCACAGAAGCACACTTGATTTCAAATGATCATAACTTCTTCGTTTCTTATCGGATATAAGCAAACGACCAGTCGATGGAAAGCTCTTGATGTCTACTTTCATGTCAACCACGATTTTTATTGTTTTAATGGAATTTGTGATGTTTCTCATTCGCTTTTTTGTACTAACTCTTTACGGTACTTACATGTTAGTACACAAAAGAGAATGAGAGCAAACAAAAACGCCATTACATTAACCCAAACTCTAGTTTACATTAAAGCATACGTCAAGAGCTTTCCAGAGAGTGTTCGTTTACTTAAATCCGATAACAAATGAGGAAGTTATGGTCATTTGAAGTCGAGTGCCTCCCAAAGTGGTCGTGTATCGAGCCGCACAAAAGCACACTTGACTTCAAATGATCATAACTCCTTCGATTCTTATCGGATTTAAGCAAACGACCACTCGATGGAAAGCTCTTGATGTCTACTTTCATGTCAACCACGATTTTTCTTGTTTTAATGGAATTTATGATGTTTCTCATTCTCTTTTTTGTACTAACTCTTTACGGTACTTACATGTTAGTACACAAAAGAGAATGAGAGCAAACAAAAACGCCATTACATTAACCTAAACTCTAGTTTACATGAAAGCATACGTCAAGAGCTTTCCAGAGAGTGTTCGTTTGCTTAAATCCGATAACAAATGAGGAAGTTATGGTCATTTGAAGTAGAGTGCCTCCCAAAGTGGTCGTGTATCGAGCCGCAAAAAGCACACTTGACTTCAAATGATCATAACTCCTTCGTTTCTTATCGGATTTAAGCAAACGACCACTCGATGGAAAGCTCTTGATGTCTACTTTCATGTCAACCACGATTTTTCTTGTTTTAATGGAATTTATGATGTTTCTCATTCGCTTTTTTGTACTAACTCTTTACGGTACTTACATGTTAGTACACCAAAGAGAATGAGAGCAAACAAAAACGCCATTACATTAACCCAAACTCTAGTTTACATGAAGGCATACGTCAAGAGCTTTCCAGAGAGTGTTCGTTTGCTTAAATCCGATAACAAATGAGGAAGTTATGGTCATTTGAAGTCGAGTGCCTCCCAAAGTGGTCGTGTATCGAGCCGCACAAAAGCACACTTGACTTCAAATGATCATAACTCCTTCGTTTCTTATCGGATTTAAGCAAACGACCACTCGATGGAAAGCTCTTGATGTCTACTTTCATGTCAACCACGATTTTTATTGTTTTAATGGAATTTGTGATGTTTCTCATTCGCTTTTTTGTACTAACTCTTTACGGTACTTACATGTTAGTACACAAAAGAGAATGAGAGCAAACAAAAACGCCATTACATTAACCAAAACTCTAGTTTACATTAAAGCATACGTCAAGAGCTTTCCAGAGAGTGTTCGTTTACTTAAATCCGATAACAAATGAGGAAGTTATGGTCATTTGAAGTCGAGTACCTCCCAAAGTGGTCGTGTATCGAGCCGCACAAAAACACACTTGACTTCAAATGATCATAACTCCTTCGTTTCTTATCGGATTTAAGCAAACGACCACTCGAAGGAAAGCTCTTGATGTCTAATTTCATGTCAACCACGATTTTTATTGTTTTAATGGAATTTGTGATGTTTCTCATTCGCTTTTTTGTACTAACTCTTTGTGGTACTTACATGTTAGTACACAAAAGAGAATGAGAGCAAACAAAAACGCCATTAAATTAACCCAAACTCTAGTTTACATGAAAGCATACGTCAAGAGCTTTCCAAAGAGTGTTCGTTTGCTTAAATCCGATAACAAATGAGGAAGTTATGGTCATTTGAAGTAGAGTGCCTCCCAAAGTGGTCGTGTATCGAGCCGCACAGAAGCACACTTGATTTCACATGATCATAACTCCTTCGTTTCTTATCGGATTTAAGCAAACGACCACTCGATGGAAAGCTCTTGATGTCTACTTTCATGTCAACCACGATTTTTATTGTTTTAATGGAATTTGTGATGTTTCTCATTCGCTTTTTTGTACTAACTCTTTATGGTACTTACATGTTAGTACACAAAAGAGAATGAGAGCAAACAAAAACGCCATTACATTAACCCAAACTCTAGTTTACATGAAAGCATACGTCAAGAGCTTTCCAGAGAGTGTTCGTTTGCTTAAATCCGATAACAAATGACGAAGTTATGGTCATTTGAAGTAGAGTGCCTCCCAAAGTGGTCGTGTATCGAGCCGCAAAGAAGCACACTTGATTTCAAATGATCATAACTCCTTCGTTTCTTATCGGATTTAAGCAAACGACCACTCGATGGAAAGCTCTTGATGTCTACTTTCATGTCAACCACGATTTTTCTTGTTTTAATGGAATTTATGATGTTTCTCATTCGCTTTTTTGTACTAACTCTTTACGGTACTTACATGTTAGTACACAAAAGAGAATGAGAGCAAACAAAAACGCCATTACATTAACCTAAACTCTAGTTTACATGAAAGCATACGTCAAGAGCTTTCCAGAGAGTGTTCGTTTGCTTAAATCCGATAACAAATGAGGAAGTTATGGTCATTTGAAGTCGAGTGCCTCCCAAAGTGGTCGTGTATCGAGCCGCAAAAAGCACACTTGACTTCAAATGATCATAACTCCTTCGATTCTTATCGGATTTAAGCAAACGACCACTCGATGGAAAGCTCTTGATGTCTACTTTCATGTCAACCACGATTTTTCTTGTTTTAATGGAATTTGTGATGTTTCTCATTCGCTTTTTTGTACTAACTCTTTATGGTACTTACATGTTAGTACACAAAAGAGAATGAGAGCAAACAAAAACGCCATTACATTAACCCAAACTCTAGTTTACATGAAAGCATACGTCAAGAGCTTTCCAGAGAGTGTTCGTTTGCTTAAATCCGATAACAAATGAGGAAGTTATGGTCATTTGAAGTCGAGTGCCTCCCAAAGTGGTCGTGTATCGAGCCGCACAAAAGCACACTTGACTTCAAATGATCTTAACTCCTTCGTTTCTTATCGGATTTAAGAAAACGACCAATCGATGGAAAGCTCTTGATGTCTACTTTCATGTCAACCACGATTTTTATTGTTTTAATGGAATTTGTGATGTTTCTCATTCGCTTTTTTGTACTAACTCTTTATGGTACCTACATGTTAGTACACAAAAGAGAATGAGAGCAAACAAAAACGCCATTACATTAACCCAAACTCTAGCTTACATGAAGGCATACGTCAAGAGCTTTCCAGAGAGTGTTCGTTTGCTTAAATCCGATAACTAATGAGGAAGTTATGGTCATTTGAAGTCGAGTGCCTCCCAAAGTGGTCGTGTATCGAGCCGCACAAAAGCACACTTGACTTCAAATGATCATAACTCCTTCGTTTCTTATCGGATTTAAGCAAACGACCACTCGATGGAAAGCTCTTGATGTCTACTTTCATGTCAACCACGATTTTTATTGTTTTAATGGAATTTGTGATGTTTCTCATTCGCTTTTTTGTTCTATCTCTTTATGGTACTTGCATGTTAGTACACAAAAGAGAATGAGAGCAAACAAAAACGCCATTACATTAACCCAAACTCTAGTTTACATGAAGGCATACGTCAAGAGCTTTCCAGAGAGTGTTCGTTTGCTTAAATCCGATAACAAATGAGGAAGTTATGGTCATTTGAAGTCGAGTGCCTCCAAAAGTGGTCGTGTATCGAGCCGCACAAAAGCACACTTGACTTCAAATGATCATAACTCTTTCGTTTCTTATCGGATTTAAGCAAACGACCAGTCGATGGAAAGCTCTTGATGTCTACTTTCATGTCAACGACGATTTTTATTGTTTTAATGGAATTTGTGATGTTTCCCATTCGCTTTTTTGTACTAACTCTTTATGGTACTTACATGTTAGTACACAAAAGAGAATGAGAGCAAACAAAAACGCCATTACATTAACCCAAACTCTAGTTTACATGAAGGCATACGTCAAGAGCTTTCCAGAGAGTGTTCGTTTGCTTAAATCCGATAACAAATGAGGAAGTTATGGTCATTTGAAGTCGAGTGCCTCCCAAAGTGGTCGTGTATCGAGCCGCACAAAAGCACACTTGACTTCAAATGATCATAACTCCTTCGTTTCTTATCGGATTTATGCAAACGACCACTCGATGGAAAGCTCTTGATGTCTACTTTCATGTCAACCACGATTTTTATTGTTTTAATGGAATTTGTGATGTTTCTCATTCTCTTTTTTGTGCTAACTCTTTATGGTACTTGCATGTTAGTACACAAAAGAGAATGAGAGCAAACAAAAACGCTTATTACATTAACCCAAACTCTAGTTTACATGAAAGCATACGTCAAGAGCTTTCCAGAGAGTGTTCGTTTGCTTAAATCCGCTAACAAATGAGGAAGTTATGGTCATTTGAAGTCGAGTGCCTCCCAAAGTGGTCGTGTATCGAGCCGCACAAAAGCACACTTGACTTCAAATGATCATAACTCCTTCGTTTCTTATCGGATTTAAGCGAACGACCACTTGATGGAAAGCTCTTGATGTCTACTTTCATGTCAACCACGATTTTTATTGTTTTAATGAAATTTGTGATGTTTCTCATTCGCTTTTTTGTTCTATCTCTTTATGGTACTTGCATGTTAGTACACAAAAGAGAATGAGAGCAAACAAAAACGCCATTACATTAACCCAAACTCTAGTTTACATGAAGGCATACGTCAAGAGCTTTCCAGAGAGTGTTCGTTTGCTTAAATCCGATAACAAATGAGGAAGTTATGGTCATTTGAAGTCGAGTGCCTCCCAAAGTGGTCGTGTATCGAGCCGCACAAAAGCACACTTGACTTCAAATGATCATAACTCCTTCGTTTCTTATCGGATTTAAGCGAACGACCACTTGATGGAAAGCTCTTGATGTCTACTTTCATGTCAACCACGATTTTTATTGTTTTAATGGAATTTGTGATGTTTCTCATTCGCTTTTTTGTTCTAACTCTTTATGGTACTTACATGTTAGTACACAAAAGAGAATGAGAGAAAACAATAACGCCATTACATTAACCCAAACTCTAGTTTACATGAAGGCATACGTCAAGAGCTTTCCAGAGAGTGTTCATTTGCTTAAATCCGATAACAAATGAGGAAGTTATGGTCATTTGAAGTCGAGTGCCTCCCAAAGTGGTCGTGTATCGAGCCGCACAAAAGCACACTTGACTTCAAATGATCATAACTCCTTCGTTTCTTATCGGATTTAAGCAAACGACCACTCGATGGAAAGCTCTTGATGTCTACTTTCATGTCAACCACGATTTTTATTGTTTTAATGGAATTTGTGATGTTTCTCATTCGCTTTTTTGTACTAACTCTTTACGCTACTTACATGTTAGTACACAAAAGAGAATGAGAGCAAACAAAAACGCCATTACATTAACCCAAACTCTAGCTTACATGAAGGCATACGTCAAGAGCTTTCCAGAGAGTGTTCGTTTGCTTAAATCCGATAACTAATGAGGAAGTTATGGTCATTTGAAGTCGAGTGCCTCCCAAAGTGGTCGTGTATCGAGCCGCACAAAAGCACACTTGACTTCAAATGATCTTAACTCCTTCGTTTCTTATCGGATTTAAGAAAACGACCAATCGATGGAAAGCTCTTGATGTCTACTTTCATGTCAACCACGATTTTTATTGTTTTAATGGAATTTGTGATGTTTCTCATTCGCTTTTTTGTACTAACTCTTTATGGTACCTACATGTTAGTACACAAAAGAGAATGAGAGCAAACAAAAACGCCATTACATTAACCCAAACTCTAGCTTACATGAAGGCATACGTCAAGAGCTTTCCAGAGAGTGTTCGTTTGCTTAAATCCGATAACTAATGAGGAAGTTATGGTCATTTGAAGTCGAGTGCCTCCCAAAGTGGTCGTGTATCGAGCCGCACAAAAGCACACTTGACTTCAAATGATCATAACTCCTTCGTTTCTTATCGGATTTAAGCAAATGACCCCTTGATGGAAAGCTCTTGATGTCTACTTTCATGTCAACCACGATTTTTATTGTTTTAATGGAATTTGTGATGTTTCTCATTCTCTTTTTTGTACTAACTCTTTATGGTACTTGCATGTTTGTACACAAAAGAGAATGAGAGCAAACAAAAACGCCATTACATTAACCCAAACTCTAGCTTACATGAAGCATACGTCAAGAGCTTTCCAGAGAGTGTTCATTTGCTTAAATCCGATAACAAATGAGGAAGTTATGGTCATTTGAAGTCGAGTGCCTCCCAAAGTGGTCGTGTATCGAGCCGCACAAAAGCACACTTGACTTCAAATGATCATAACTCCTTCGTTTCTTATCGGATTTAAGCAAACGACCACTCGATGGAAAGCTCTTGATGTCTACTTTCATGTCAACCACGATTTTTATTGTTTTAATGGAATTTGTGATGTTTCTCAATCGCTTTTTTGTACTAACTCTTTACGCTACTTACATGTTAGTACACAAAAGAGAATGAGAGCAAACAAAAACGCCATTACATTAACCCAAACTCTAGCTTACATGAAGGCATACGTCAAGAGCTTTCCAGAGAGTGTTCGTTTGCTTAAATCCGATAACTAATGAGGAAGTTATGGTCATTTGAAGTCGAGTGCCTCCCAAAGTGGTCGTGTATCGAGCCGCACAAAAGCACACTTGACTTCAAATGATCATAACTCCTTCGTTTCTTATCGGATTTAAGCGAACGACCACTTGATGGAAAGCTCTTGATGTCTACTTTCATGTCAACCACGATTTTTATTGTTTTAATGGAATTTGTGATGTTTCTCATTCGCTTTTTTGTTCTAACTCTTTATGGTACTTACATGTTAGTACACAAAAGAGAATGAGAGCAAACAAAAACGCCATTACATTAACCCAAACTCTAGCTTACATGAAGGCATACGTCAAGAGCTTTCCAGAGAGTGTTCGTTTGCTTAAATCCGATAACTAATGAGGAAGTTATGGTCATTTGAAGTCGAGTGCCTCCCAAAGTGGTCGTGTATCGAGCCGCACAAAAGCACACTTGACTTCAAATGATCATAACTCCTTCGTTTCTTATCGGATTTAAGCAAATGACCCCTTGATGGAAAGCTCTTGATGTCTACTTTCATGTCAACCACGATTTTTATTGTTTTAATGGAATTTGTGATGTTTCTCATTCTCTTTTTTGTACTAACTCTTTATGGTACTTGCATGTTTGTACACAAAAGAGAATGAGAGCAAACAAAAACGCCATTATATTAACCCAAACTCTAGCTTACATGAAGCATACGTCAAGAGCTTTCCAGAGAGTGTTCATTTGCTTAAATCCGATAACAAATGAGGAAGTTATGGTCATTTGAAGTCGAGTGCCTCCCAAAGTGGTCGTGTATCGAGCCGCACAAAAGCACACTTGACTTCAAATGATCATAACTCCTTCGTTTCTTATCGGATTTAAGCAAACGACCACTCGATGGAAAGCTCTTGATGTCTACTTTCATGTCAACCACGATTTTTATTGTTTTAATGGAATTTGTGATGTTTCTCAATCGCTTTTTTGTACTAACTCTTTACGCTACTTACATGTTAGTACACAAAAGAGAATGAGAGCAAACAAAAACGCCATTACATTAACCCAAACTCTAGCTTACATGAAGGCATACGTCAAGAGCTTTCCAGAGAGTGTTCGTTTGCTTAAATCCGATAACTAATGAGGAAGTTATGGTCATTTGAAGTCGAGTGCCTCCCAAAGTGGTCGTGTATCGAGCCGCACAAAAGCACACTTGACTTCAAATGATCATAACTCCTTCGTTTCTTATCGGATTTAAGCAAATGACCCCTTGATGGAAAGCTCTTGATGTCTACTTTCATGTCAACCACGATTTTTATTGTTTTAATGGAATTTGTGATGTTTCTCATTCTCTTTTTTGTACTAACTCTTTATGGTACTTGCATGTTTGTACACAAAAGAGAATGAGAGCAAACAAAAACGCCATTACATTAACCCAAACTCTAGCTTACATGAAGCATACGTCAAGAGCTTTCCAGAGAGTGTTCATTTGCTTAAATCCGATAACAAATGAGGAAGTTATGGTCATTTGAAGTCAAGTGCCTCCCCAAGTGGTCGTGTATCGAGCCGCACAAAAGCACACTTGACTTCAAATGATCATAACTCCTTCGTTTCTTATCGGATTTAAGCAAACGACCACTCGATGGAAAGCTCTTGATGTCTACTTTCATGTCAACCACGATTTTTATTGTTTTAATGGAATTTGTGATGTTTCTCAATCGCTTTTTTGTACTAACTCTTTACGCTACTTACATGTTAGTACACAAAAGAGAATGAGAGCAAACAAAAACGCCATTACATTAACCCAAACTCTAGTTTACATGAAGGCATACGTCAAGAGCTTTCCAGAGAGTGTTCGTTTGCTTAAATCCGATAACGAATGAGGAAGTTATGGTCATTTGAAGTCGACTGCCTCCCGAAGTGGTCGTGTATCGAGCCGCACAAAAGCACACTTGACTTCAAATGATCATAACTCCTTCGTTTCTTATCGGATTTAAGAAAACGACCACTCGATGGAAAGCTCTTGATGTCTACTTTCATGTCAACCACGATTTTTATTGTTTTAATGGAATTTGTGATGTTTCTCATTCGCTTTTTTGTACTAACTCTTTATGGTACTTACATGTTAGTACACAAAAGAGAATGAGAGCAAACAATAACGCCATTACATTAACCCAAACTCTAGTTTACATGAAGGCATACGTCAAGAGCTTTCCAGAGAGTGTTCGTTTGCTTAAATCCGATAACAAATGAGGAAGTTATGGTCATTTGAAGTCGAGTGCCTCCCGAAGTGGTCGTGTATCGAGCCGCACAAAAGCACACTTGACTTCAAATGATCATAACTCCTTCGTTTCTTATCGGATTTAAGCGAACGACCACTTGATGGAAAGCTCTTGATGTCTACTTTCATGTCAACCACGATTTTTATTGTTTTAATGGAATTTGTGATGTTTCTCATTCGCTTTTTTGTTCTAACTCTTTATGGTACTTACATGTTAGTACACAAAAGAGAATGAGAGCAAACAATAACGCCATTACATTAACCCAAACTCTAGTTCACATGAAGGCATACGTCAAGAGCTTTCCAGAGAGTGTTCGTTTGCTTAAATCCGATAACAAATGAGGAAGTTATGGTCATTTGAAATCGAGTGCCTCCCAAAGTGGTCGTGTATCGAGCCGCACAAAAGCACACTTGACTTCAAATGATCATAACTCCTTCGTTTCCTATCGGATTTAAGCAAACGACCAGTCGATGGAAAGCTCTTGATGTCTACTTTCATGTCAACCACGATTTTTATTGTTTTAATGGAATTTGTGATGTTTCTCATTCGCTTTTTTTTACTAACTCTTTATGGTACTTACATGTTAGTACACAAAAGAGAATGAGAGCAAACAAAAACGCCATTACATTAACCCAAACTCTAGTTTACATGAAAGCATACGTCAAGAGCTTTCCAGAGAGTGTTCGTTTGCTTAAATCCGATAACAAATGAGGAAGTTATGGTCATTTGAAGTCGAGTGCCTCCCAAAGTGGTCGTGTATCGAGCCGCACAAAAGCACACTTGACTTCAAATGATCTTAACTCCTTCGTTTCTTATCGGATTTAAGAAAACGACCAATCGATGGAAAGCTCTTGATGTCTACTTTCATGTCAACCACGATTTTTATTGTTTTAATGGAATTTGTGATGTTTCTCATTCGCTTTTTTGTACTAACTCTTTATGGTACCTACATGTTAGTACACAAAAGAGAATGAGAGAAAACAAAAACGCCATTACATTAACCCAAACTCTAGCTTACATGAAGGCATACGTCAAGAGCTTTCCAGAGAGTGTTCGTTTGCTTAAATCCGATAACTAATGAGGAAGTTATGGTCATTTGAAGTCGAGTGCCTCCCAAAGTGGTCGTGTATCGAGCCGCACAAAAGCACACTTGACTTCAAATGATCATAACTCCTTCGTTTCTTATCGGATTTAAGCAAACGACCACTCGATGGAAAGCTCTTGATGTCTACTTTCATGTCAACCACGATTTTTATTGTTTTAATGGAATTTGTGATGTTTCTCAATCGCTTTTTTGTACTAACTCTTTACGCTACTTACATGTTAGTACACAAAAGAGAATGAGAGCAAACAAAAACGCCATTACATTAACCCAAACTCTAGTTTACATGAAGGCATACGTCAAGAGCTTTCCAGAGAGTGTTCGTTTGCTTAAATCCGATAACGAATGAGGAAGTTATGGTCATTTGAAGTCGACTGCCTCCCGAAGTGGACGTGTATCGAGCCGCACAAAAGCACACTTGACTTCAAATGATCATAACTCCTTCGTTTCTTATCGGATTTAAGAAAACGACCACTCGATGGAAAGCTCTTGATGTCTACTTTCATGTCAACCACGATTTTTATTTTTTAAATGGAATTTGTGATGTTTCTCATTCGCTTTTTTGTTCTAACTCTTTATGGTACTTACATGTTAGTACACAAAAGAGAATGAGAGCAAACAAAAACGCCATTACATTAACCCAAACTCTAGTTTACATGAAGGCATACGTCAAGAGCTTTCCAGAGAGTGTTCGTTTGCTTAAATCCGATAACAAATGAGGAAGTTATGGTCATTTGAAGTCGAGTGCCTCCCGAAGTGGTCGTGTATCGAGCCGCACAAAAGCACACTTGACTTCAAATGATCATAACTCCTTCGTTTCTTATCGGATTTAAGCGAACGACCACTTGATGGAAAGCTCTTGATGTCTACTTTCATGTCAACCACGATTTTTATTGTTTTAATGGAATTTGTGATGTTTCTCATTCGCTTTTTTGTTCTAACTCTTTATGGTACTTACATGTTAGTACACAAAAGAGAATGAGAGCAAACAATAACGCCATTACATTAACCCAAACTCTAGTTTACATGAAGGCATACGTCAAGAGCTTTCCAGAGAGTGTTCGTTTGCTTAAATCCGATAACAAATGAGGAAGTTATGGTCATTTGAAGTCGAGTGCCTCCCAAAGTGGTCGTGTATCGAGCCGCACAAAAGCACACTTGACTTCAAATGATCATAACTCCTTCGTTTCTTATCGGATTTAAGCAAACGACCAGCCGATGGAAAGCTCTTGATGTCTACTTTCATGTCAACCACGATTTTTATTGTTTTAATGGAATTTGTGATGTTTCTCATTCGCTTTTTTGTACTAACTCTTTATGGTACTTACATGTTAATACACAAAAGAGAATGAGAGCAAACAAAAACGCCATTACATTAACCCAAACTCTAGTTTACATGAAAGCATACGTCAAGAGCTTTCCAGAGAGTGTTCGTTTGCTTAAATCCGATAACAAATGAGGAAGTTATGGTCATTTGAAGTCGAGTGCCTCCCAAAGTGGTCGTGTATCGAGCCGCACAAAAGCTCACTTGACTTCAAATGATCATAACTCCTTCGTTTCTTATCGGATTTAAGAAAACGACCACTCGATGGAAAGCTCTTGATGTCTACTTTCATGTCAACCACGATTTTTATTGTTTTAATGGAATTTGTGATGTTTCTCATTCGCTTTTTTGTACTAACTCTTTATGGTACTTCCATGTTAGTACACAAAAGAGAATGAGAGCAAACAATAACGCCATTACATTAACCCAAACTCTAGTTTACATGAAGGCATACGTCAAGAGCTTTCCAGAGAGTGTTCGTTTGCTTAAATCCGATAACAAATGAGGAAGTTATGGTCATTTGAAGTCGAGTGCCTCCCGAAGTGGTCGTGTATCGAGCCGCACAAAAGCACACTTGACTTCAAATGATCATAACTCCTTCGTTTCTTATCGGATTTAAGCGAACGACCACTTGATGGAAAGCTCTTGATGTCTACTTTCATGTCAACCACGATTTTTATTGTTTTAATGGAATTTGTGATGTTTCTCATTCGCTTTTTTGTTCTAACTCTTTATGGTACTTACATGTTAGTACACAAAAGAGAATGAGAGCAAACAATAACGCCATTACATTAACCCAAACTCTAGTTTACATGAAGGCATACGTCAAGAGCTTTCCAGAGAGTGTTCGTTTGCTTAAATCCGATAACAAATGAGGAAGTTATGGTCATTTGAAATCGAGTGCCTCCCAAAGTGGTCGTGTATCGAGCCGCACAAAAGCACACTTGACTTCAAATGATCATAACTCCTTCGTTTCTTATCGGATTTAAGCAAACGACCAGTCGATGGAAAGCTCTTGATGTCTACTTTCATGTCAACCACGATTTTTATTGTTTTAATGGAATTTGTGATGTTTCTCATTCGCTTTTTTGTACTAACTCTTTATGGTACTTACATGTTAGTACACAAAAGAGAATGAGAGCAAACAAAAACGCCATTACATTAACCCAAACTCTAGTTTACATGAAAGCATACGTCAAGAGCTTTCCAGAGAGTGTTCGTTTGCTTAAATCCGATAACAAATGAGGAAGTTATGGTCATTTGAAGTCGAGTGCCTCCCAAAGTGGTCGTGTATCGAGCCGCACAAAAGCACACTTGACTTCAAATGATCTTAACTCCTTCGTTTCTTATCGGATTTAAGAAAACGACCAATCGATGGAAAGCTCTTGATGTCTACTTTCATGTCAACCACGATTTTTATTGTTTTAATGGAATTTGTGATGTTTCTCATTCGCTTTTTTGTACTAACTCTTTATGGTACCTACATGTTAGTACACAAAAGAGAATGAGAGCAAACAAAAACGCCATTACATTAACCCAAACTCTAGCTTACATGAAGGCATACGTCAAGAGCTTTCCAGAGAGTGTTCGTTTGCTTAAATCCGATAACTAATGAGGAAGTTATGGTCATTTGAAGTCGAGTGCCTCCCAAAGTGGTCGTGTATCGAGCCGCACAAAAGCACACTTGACTTCAAATGATCATAACTCCTTCGTTTCTTATCGGATTTAAGCAAATGACCCCTTGATGGAAAGCTCTTGATGTCTACTTTCATGTCAACCACGATTTTTATTGTTTTAATGGAATTTGTGATGTTTCTCATTCTCTTTTTTGTACTAACTCTTTATGGTACTTGCATGTTTGTACACAAAAGAGAATGAGAGCAAACAAAAACGCCATTACATTAACCCAAACTCTAGCTTACATGAAGCATACGTCAAGAGCTTTCCAGAGAGTGTTCGTTTGCTTAAATCCGATAACAAATGAGGAAGTTATGGTCATTTGAAGTCGAGTGCCTCCCAAAGTGGTCGTGTATCGAGCCGCACAAAAGCACACTTGACTTCAAATGATCATAACTCCTTCGTTTCTTATCGGATTTAAGCAAACGACCACTCGATGGAAAGCTCTTGATGTCTACTTTCATGTCAACCACGATTTTTATTGTTTTAATGGAATTTGTGATGTTTCTCAATCGCTTTTTTGTACTAACTCTTTACGCTACTTACATGTTAGTACACAAAAGAGAATGAGAGCAAACAAAAACGGCATTACATTAACCCAAACTCTAGTTTACATGAAGGCATACGTCAAGAGCTTTCCAGAGAGTGTTCGTTTGCTTAAATCCGATAACGAATGAGGAAGTTATGGTCATTTGAAGTCGACTGCCTCCCGAAGTGGTCGTGTATCGAGCCGCACAAAAGCACACTTGACTTCAAATGATCATAACTCCTTCGTTTCTTATCGGATTTAAGAAAACGACCACTCGATGGAAAGCTCTTGATGTCTACTTTCATGTCAACCACGATTTTTATTGTTTTAACGGAATTTGTGATGTTTCTCATTCGCTTTTTTGTACTAACTCTTTATGGTACCTACATGTTAGTACACAAAAGAGAATGAGAGCAAACAAAAACGCCATTACATTAACCCAAACTCTAGTTTACATGAAGGCATACGTCAAGAGCTTTCCAGAGAGTGTTCGTTTGCTTAAATCCGATAACAAATGAGGAAGTTATGGTCATTTGAAGTCGAGTGCCTCCCAAAGTGGTCGTGTATCGAGCCGCACAAAAGCACACTTGACTTCAAATGATCATAACTCCTTCGTTTCTTATCGGATTTAAGCAAATGACCCCTTGATGGAAAGCTCTTGATGTCTACTTTCATGTCAACCACGATTTTTATTGTTTTAATGGAATTTGTGATGTTTCTCATTCTCTTTTTTGTACTAACTCTTTATGGTACTTGCATGTTTGTACACAAAAGAGAATGAGAGCAAACAAAAACGCCATTACATTAACCCAAACTCTAGCTTACATGTAGCATACGTCAAGAGCTTTCCAGAGAGTGTTCGTTTGCTTAAATCCGATAACAAATAAGGAAGTTATGGTCATTTGAAGTCGAGTGCCTCCCAAAGTGGTCGTGTATCGAGCCGCACAAAAGCACACTTGACTTCAAATGATCATAACTCATTCGTTTCTTATCGGATTTATGCAAACGACCACTCGATGGAAAGCTCTTGATGTCTACTTTCATGTCAACCACGATTATTATTGTTTTAATGGAATTTGTGATGATTCTCATTCGCTTTTTTGTACTAACTCTTTATGGTACCTACATGTTAGTACACAAAAGAGAATGAGAGCAAACAAAAACGCCATTACATTAACCCAAACTCTAGCTTACATGAAGGCATACGTCAAGAGCTTTCCAGAGAGTGTTCCTTTGCTTAAATCCGATAACAAATAAGGAAGTTATGGTCATTTGAAGTCGAGTGCCTCCCAAAGTGGTCGTGTATCGAGCCGCACAAAAGCACACTTGACTTCAAATGATCATAACTCATTCGTTTCTTATCGGATTTATGCAAACGACCACTCGATGGAAAGCTCTTGATGTCTACTTTCATGTCAACCACGATTTTTATTGTTTTAATGGAATTTGTGATGTTTCTCATTCGCTTTTTTGTACTAACTCTTTATGGTACCTACATGTTAGTACACAAAAGAGAATGAGAGCAAACAAAAACGCCATTACATTAACCCAAACTCTAGCTTACATGAAGGCATACGTCAAGAGCTTTCCAGAGAGTGTTCCTTTGCTTAAATCCGATAACAAATGAGGAAGTTATGGTCATTTGAAGTCGAGTGCCTCCCAAAGTGGTCGTGTATCGAGCCGCACAAAAGCACACTTGACTTCAAATGATCATAACTCCTTCGTTTCTTATCGGATTTAAGCAAACGACCACTCGATGGAAAGCTCTTGATGTCTACTTTCATGTCAACCACGATTTTTATTGTTTTAATGGAATTTGTGATGTTTCTCATTCTCTTTTTTGTACTAACTCTTTATGGTACTTGCATGTTAGTACACAAAAGAGAATGAGAGCAAACAAAAACGCCATTACATTAACCCAAACTCTAGCTTACATGAAGCATACGTCAAGAGCTTTCCAGAGAGTGTTCGTTTGCTTAAATCCGATAACAAATGAGGAAGTTATGGTCATTTGAAGTCGAGTGCCTCCCAAAGTGGTCGTGTATCGAGCCGCACAAAAGCACACTTGACTTCAAATGATCATAACTCCTTCGTTTCTTATCGGATTTAAGCAAACGACCACTCGATGGAAAGCTCTTGATGTCTACTTTCATGTCAACCACGATTTTTATTGTTTTAATGGAATTTGTGATGTTTCTCAATCGCTTTTTTGTACTAACTCTTTACGCTACTTACATGTTAGTACACAAAAGAGAATGAGAGCAAACAAAAACGCCATTACATTAACCCAAACTCTAGTTTACATGAAGGCATACGTCAAGAGCTTTCCAGAGAGTGTTCGTTTGCTTAAATCCGATAACGAATGAGGAAGTTATGGTCATTTGAAGTCGACTGCCTCCCGAAGTGGTCGTGTATCGAGCCGCACAAAAGCACACTTGACTTCAAATGATCATAACTCCTTCGTTTCTTATCGGATTTAAGCGAACGACCACTTGATGGAAAGCTCTTGATGTCTACTTTCATGTCAACCACGATTTTTATTGTTTTAATGGAATTTGTGATGTTTCTCATTCGCTTTTTTGTTCTAACTCTTTATGGTACTTACATGTTAGTACACAAAAGAGAATGAGAGCAAACAATAACGCCATTACATTAACCCAAACTCTAGTTTACATGAAGGCATACGTCAAGAGCTTTCCAGAGAGTGTTCGTTTGCTTAAATCCGATAACAAATGAGGAAGTTATGGTCATTTGAAGTCGAGTGCCTCCCAAAGTGGTCGTGTATCGAGCCGCACAAAAGCACACTTGACTTCAAATGATCATAACTCCTTCGTTTCTTATCGGATTTAAGCAAACGACCAGTCGATGGAAAGCTCTTGATGTCTACTTTCATGTCAACCACGATTTTTATTGTTTTAATGGAATTTGTGATGTTTCTCATTCGCTTTTTTGTACTAACTCTTTACGCTACTTACATGTTAGTACACAAAAGAGAATGAGAGCAAACAAAAACGCCATTACATTAACCCAAACTCTAGTTTACATGAAAGCATACGTCAAGAGCTTTCCAGAGAGTGTTCGTTTGCTTAAATCCGATAACAAATGAGGAAGTTATGGTCATTTGAAGTCGAGTGCCTCCCAAAGTGGTCGTGTATCGAGCCGCACAAAAGCACACTTGACTTCAAATGATCATAACTCCTTCGTTTCTTATCGGATTTAAGCAAACGACCACTCGATGGAAAGCTCTTGATGTCTACTTTCATGTCAACCACGATTTTTATTGTTTTAATGGAATTTGTGATGTTTCTCAATCGCTTTTTTGTACTAACTCTTTACGCTACTTACATGTTAGTACACAAAAGAGAATGAGAGCAAACAAAAACGCCATTACATTAACCCAAACTCTAGTTTACATGAAGGCATACGTCAAGAGCTTTCCAGAGAGTGTTCGTTTGCTTAAATCCGATAACGAATGAGGAAGTTATGGTCATTTGAAGTCGACTGCCTCCCGAAGTGGTCGTGTATCGAGCCGCACAAAAGCACACTTGACTTCAAATGATCATAACTCCTTCGTTTCTTATCGGATTTAAGCGAACGACCACTTGATGGAAAGCTCTTGATGTCTACTTTCATGTCAACCACGATTTTTATTGTTTTAATGGAATTTGTGATGTTTCTCAATCGCTTTTTTGTACTAACTCTTTACGCTACTTACATGTTAGTACACAAAAGAGAATGAGAGCAAACAAAAACGCCATTACATTAACCCAAACTCTAGTTTACATGAAGGCATACGTCAAGAGCTTTCCAGAGAGTGTTCGTTTGCTTAAATCCGATAACGAATGAGGAAGTTGTGGTCATTTGAAGTCGACTGCCTCCCGAAGTGGTCGTGTATCGAGCCGCACAAAAGCACACTTGACTTCAAATGATCATAACTCCTTCGTTTCTTATCGGATTTAAGCGAACGACCACTTGATGGAAAGCTCTTGATGTCTACTTTCATGTCAACCACGATTTTTATTGTTTTAATGGAATTTGTGATGTTTCTCATTCGCTTTTTTGTTCTAACTCTTTATGGTACTTACATGTTAGTACACAAAAGAGAATGAGAGCAAACAATAACGCCATTACATTAACCCAAACTCTAGTTTACATGAAGGCATACGTCAAGAGCTTTCCAGAGAGTGTTCGTTTGCTTAAATCCGATAACAAATGAGGAAGTTATGGTCATTTGAAGTCGAGTGCCTCCCAAAGTGGTCGTGTATCGAGCCGCACAAAAGCACACTTGACTTCAAATGATCATAACTCCTTCGTTTCTTATCGGATTTAAGCAAACGACCAGTCGATGGAAAGCTCTTGATGTCTACTTTCATGTCAACCACGATTTTTATTGTTTTAATGGAATTTGTGATGTTTCTCATTCGCTTTTTTGTACTAACTCTTTATGGTACTTACATGTTAGTACACAAAAGAGAATGAGAGCAAACAAAAACGCCATTACATTAACCCAAACTCTAGTTTACATGAAAGCATACGTCAAGAGCTTTCCAGAGAGTGTTCGTTTGCTTAAATCCGATAACAAATGAGGAAGTTATGGTCATTTGAAGTCGAGTGCCTCCCAAAGTGGTCGTGTATCGAGCCGCACAAAAGCACACTTGACTTCAAATGATCTTAACTCCTTCGTTTCTTATCGGATTTAAGAAAACGACCAATCGATGGAAAGCTCTTGATGTCTACTTTCATGTCAACCACGATTTTTATTGTTTTAATGGAATTTGTGATGTTTCTCATTCGCTTTTTTGTACTAACTCTTTATGGTACCTACATGTTAGTACACAAAAGAGAATGAGAGCAAACAAAAACGCCATTACATTAACCCAAACTCTAGCTTACATGAAGGCATACGTCAAGAGCTTTCCAGAAAGTGTTCGTTTGCTTAAATCCGATAACAAATGAGGAAGTTATGGTCATTTGAAGTCGAGTGCCTCCCAAAGTGGTCGTGTATCGAGCCGCACAAAAGCACACTTGACTTCAAATGATCATAACTCCTTCGTTTCTTATCGGATTTAAGCAAATGACCCCTTGATGGAAAGCTCTTGATGTCTACTTTCATGTCAACCACGATTTTTATTGTTTTAATGGAATTTGTGATGTTTCTCATTCTCTTTTTTGTACTAACTCTTTATGGTACTTGCATGTTAGTACACAAAAGAGAATGAGAGCAAACAAAAACGCCATTAAATTAACCCAAACTCTAGCTTACATGAAGGCATACGTCAAGAGCTTTCCAGAGAGTGTTCGTTTGCTTAAATCCGATAACAAATGAGGAAGTTATGGTCATTTGAAGTCGAGTGCCTCCCAAAGTGGTCGTGTATCGAGCCGCACAAAAGCACACTTGACTTCAAATGATCATAACTCCTTCGTTTCTTATCGGATTTAAGCAAACGACCACTCGATGGAAAGCTCTTGATGTCTACTTTCATGTCAACCACGATTTTTCTTGTTTTAATGGAATTTGTGATATTTCTCATTCGCTTTTTTGTACTAACTCTTTACGGTACTTACATGTTAGTACACAAAAGAGAATGAGAGCAAACAAAAACGCCATTACATTAACCCAAACTCTAGTTTACATGAAGGCATACGTCAAGAGCTTTCCAGAGAGTGTTCGTTTGCTTAAATCCGATAACAAATGAGGAAGTTATGGTCATTTGAAGTCGAGTGCCTCCCAAAGTGGTCGTGTATCGAGCCGCACAAAAGCACACTTGACTTCAAATGATCATAACTCCTTCGTTTCTTATCGGATTTAAGCAAACGACCAGTCGATGGAAAGCTCTTGATGTCTACTTTCATGTCAACCACGATTTTTATTGTTTTAATGGAATTTGTGATGTTTCTCATTCGCTTTTTTGTACTAACTCTTTATGGTACTTACATGTTAGTACACAAAAGAGAATGAGAGCAAACAAAAACGCCATTACATTAACCCAAACTCTAGTTTACATGAAAGCATACGTCAAGAGCTTTCCAGAGAGTGTTCGTTTGCTTAAATCCGATAACAAATGAGGAAGTTATGGTCATTTGAAGTCGAGTGCCTCCCAAAGTGGTCGTGTATCGAGCCGCACAAAAGCACACTTGACTTCAAATGATCTTAACTCCTTCGTTTCTTATCGGATTTAAGAAAACGACCTCTCGATGGAAAGCTCTTGATGTCTACTTTCATGTCAACCACGATTTTTATTGTTTTAATGGAATTTGTGATGTTTCTCATTCGCTTTTTTGTACTAACTCTTTATGGTACCTACATGTTAGTACACAAAAGAGAATGAGAGCAAACAAAAACGCCATTACATTAACCCAAACTCTAGCTTACATGAAGGCATACGTCAAGAGCTTTCCAGAAAGTGTTCGTTTGCTTAAATCCGATAACAAATGAGGAAGTTATGGTCATTTGAAGTCGAGTGCCTCCCAAAGTGGTCGTGTATCGAGCCGCACAAAAGCACACTTGACTTCAAATGATCATAACTCCTTCGTTTCTTATCGGATTTAAGCAAACGACCACTCGATGGAAAGCTCTTGATGTCTACTTTCATGTCAACCACGATTTTTATTGTTTTAATGGAATTTGTGATGTTTCTCATTCTCTTTTTTGTACTAACTCTTTATGGTACTTGCATGTTAGTACACAAAAGAGAATGAGAGCAACCAAAAACGCCATTACAATAACCCAAACTCTAGCTTACATGAAGCATACGTCAAGAGCTTTCTAGAGAGTGTTCGTTTGCTTAAATCCGATAACAAATGAGGAAGTTATGGTCATTTGAAGTCGAGTGCCTCCCAAAGTGGTCGTGTATCGAGCCGCACAAAAGCACACTTGACTTCAAATGATCATAACTCCTTCGTTTCTTATCGGATTTAAGCAAACGACCACTCGATGGAAAGCTCTTGATGTCTACTTTCATGTCAACCACGATTTTTCTTGTTTTAATGGAATTTGTGATATTTCTCATTCGCTTTTTTGTACTAACTCTTTACGGTACTTACATGTTAGTACACAAAAGAGAATGAGAGCAAACAAAAACGCCATTACATTAACCCAAACTCTAGTTTACATGAAGGCATACGTCAAGAGCTTTCCAGAGAGTGTTCGTTTGCTTAAATCCGATAACAAATGAGGAAGTTATGGTCATTTAAAGTCGAGTGCCTCCCAAAGTGGTCGTGTATCGAGCCGCACAAAAGCACACTTGACTTCAAATGATCATAACTCCTTCGTTTCTTATCGGATTTAAGCAAACGACCACTCGATGGAAAGCTCTTGATGTCTACTTTCATGTCAACCACGATTTTTATTGTTTTAATGGAATTTGTGATGTTTCTCATTCGCTTTTTTGTTCTATCTCTTTATGGTACTTGCATGTTAGTACACAAAAGAGAATGAGAGCAAACAAAAACGCCATTACATTAACCCAAACTCTAGTTTACATGAAGGCATACGTCAAGAGCTTTCCAGAGAGTGTTCGTTTGCTTAAATCCGATAACAAATGAGGAAGTTATGGTCATTTGAAGTCGAGTGCCTCCCAAAGTGGTCGTATATCGAGCCGCACAAAAGCTCACTTGACTTCAAATGATCATAACTCCTTCGTTTCTTATCGGATTTAAGCAAACGACCCCTCGATGGAAAGCTCTTGATGTCTACTTTCATGTCAACCACGATTTTTATTGTTTTAATGGAATTTGTGATGTTTCTCATTCTCTTTTTTGTACTAACTCTTTATGGTACTTGCATGTTAGTACACAAAAGAGAATGAGAGCAAACAAAAACGCCATTACATTAACCCAAACTCTAGCTTACATGAAGCATACGTCAAGAGCTTTCCAGAGAGTGTTCGTTTGCTTAAATCCGATAACAAATAAGGAAGTTATGGTCATTTGAAGTCGAGTGCCTCCCAAAGTGGTCGTGTATCGAGCCGCACAAAAGCACACTTGACTTCAAATGATCATAACTCATTCGTTTCTTATCGGATTTATGCAAACGACCACTCGATGGAAAGCTCTTGATGTCTACTTTCATGTCAACCACGATTTTTATTGTTTTAATGGAATTTGTGATGTTTCTCATTCGCTTTTTTGTACTAACTCTTTATGGTACCTACATGTTAGTACACAAAAGAGAATGAGAGCAAACAAAAACGCCATTACATTAACCCAAACTCTAGCTTACATGAAGGCATACGTCAAGAGCTTTCCAGAGAGTGTTCCTTTGCTTAAATCCGATAACAAATGAGGAAGTTATGGTCATTTGAAGTCGAGTGCCTCCCAAAGTGGTCGTGTATCGAGCCGCACAAAAGCACACTTGACTTCAAATGATCATAACTCCTTCGTTTCTTATCGGATTTAAGCAAACGACCACTCGATGGAAAGCTCTTGATGTCTACTTTCATGTCAACCACGATTTTTATTGTTTTAATGGAATTTGTGATGTTTCTCATTCTCTTTTTTGTACTAACTCTTTATGGTACGTGCATGTTAGTACACAAAAGAGAATGAGAGCAAACAAAAACGCCATTACATTAACCCAAACTCTAGTTTACATGAAAGCATACGTCAAGAGCTTTCCAGAGAGTGTTCGTTTGCTTAAATCCGATAACAAATGAGGAAGTTATGGTCATTTGAAGTCGAGTGCCTCCCAAAGTGGTCGTGTATCGAGCCGCACAAAAGCACACTTGACTTCAAATGATCATAACTCCTTCGTTTCTTATCGGATTTAAGCAAACGACCACTCGATGGAAAGCTCTTGATGTCTACTTTCATGTCAACCACGATTTTTATTGTTTTAATGGAATTTGTGATGTTTCTCATTCTCTTTTTTGTACTAACTCTTTATGGTACGTGCATGTTAGTACACAAAAGAGAATGAGAGCAAACAAAAACGCCATTACATTAACCCAAACTCTAGCTTACATGAAGCATACGTCAAGAGCTTTCCAGAGAGTGTTCGTTTGCTTAAATCCGATAACAAATGAGGAAGTTATGGTCATTTGAAGTCGAGTGCCTCCCAAAGTGGTCGTGTATCGAGCCGCACAAAAGCACACTTGACTTCAAATGATCATAACTCCTTCGTTTCTTATCGGATTTAAGCAAACGACCACTCGATGGAAAGCTCTTGATGTCTACTTTCATGTCAACCACGATTTTTCTTGTTTTAATGGAATTTGTGATATTTCTCATTCGCTTTTTTGTACTAACTCTTTACGGTACTTACATGTTAGTACACAAAAGAGAATGAGAGCAAACAAAAACGCCATTACATTAACCCAAACTCTAGTTTACATGAAGGCATACGTCAAGAGCTTTCCAGAGAGTGTTCGTTTGCTTAAATCCAATAACAAATGAGGAAGTTATGGTCATTTGAAGTCGAGTGCCTCCCGAAGTGGTCGTGTATCGAGCCGCACAAAAGCACACTTGACTTCAAATGATCATAACTCCTTCGTTTCTTATCGGATTTAAGCGAACGACCACTTGATGGAAAGCTCTTGATGTCTACTTTCATGTCAACCACGATTTTTATTGTTTTAATGGAATTTGTGATGTTTCTCATTCGCTTTTTTGTTCTAACTCTTTATGGTACTTACATGTTAGTACACAAAAGAGAATGAGAGCAAACAATAACGCCATTACATTAACCCAAACTCTAGTTTACATGAAGGCATACGTCAAGAGCTTTCCAGAGAGTGTTCGTTTGCTTAAATCCGATAACAAATGAGGAAGTTATGGTCATTTGAAGTCGAGTGCCTCCCAAAGTGGTCGTGTATCGAGCCGCACAAAAGCACACTTGACTTCAAATGATCATAACTCCTTCGTTTCTTATCGGATTTAAGCGAACGACCACTTGATGGAAAGGTCTTGATGTCTACTTTCATGTCAACCACGATTTTTATTGTTTTAATGGAATTTGTGATGTTTCTCATTCGCTTTTTTGTACTAACTCTTTATGGTACTTACATGTTAGTACACAAAAGAGAATGAGAGCAAACAAAAACGCCATTAAATTAACCCAAACTCTAGTTTACATGAAAGCATACGTCAAGAGCTTTCCAGAGAGTGTTCGTTTGCTTAAATCCGATAACAAATGAGGAAGTTATGGTCATTTGAAGTCGAGTGCCTCCCAAAGTGGTCGTGTATCGAGCCGCACAAAAGCACACTTGACTTTAAATGATCTTAACTCCTTCGTTTCATATCGGATTTAAGAAAACGACCACTCGATGGAAAGCTCTTGATGTCTACTTTCATGTCAACCACGATTTTTATTGTTTTAATGGAATTTGTGATGTTTCTCATTCGCTTTTTTGTTCTAACTCTTTATGGTACTTACATGTTAGTACACAAAAGAGAATGAGAGCAAACAAAAACGCCATTACATTAACCCAAACTCTAGTTTACATGAAGCCATACGTCAAGAGCTTTCCAGAGAGTGTTCGTTTGCTTAAATCCGATAACAAATGAGGAAGTTATGGTCATTTGAAGTCGAGTGCCTCCCGAAGTGGTCGTGTATCGAGCCGCACAAAAGCACAATTGACTTCAAATGATCGTAACCCCTTCGTTTCTTATCGGATTTAAGCGAACGACCACTTGATGGAAAGCTCTTGATGTCTACTTTCATGTCAACCACGATTTTTATTGTTTTAATGGAATTTGTGATGTTTCTCATTCTCTTTTTTGTACTAACTCTTTATGGTACTTACATGTTAGTACACAAAAGAGAATGAGAGCAAACAAAAACGCCATTACATTAACCCAAACTCTAGTTTACATGAAGGCATACGTCAAGAGCTTTCCAGAGAGTGTTCGTTTGCTTAAATCCGATAACAAATGAGGAAGTTATGGTCATTTGAAGTCGAGTGCCTCCCAAAGTGGTCGTGTATCAAGCCGCACAAAAGCACACTTGACTTCAAATGATCATAACTCCTTCGTTTCTTATCGGATTTAAGCGAACGACCACTTGATGGAAAGGTCTTGATGTCTACTTTCATGTCAACCACGATTTTTATTGTTTTAATGGAATTTGTGATGTTTCTCATTCGCATTTTTGTACTAACTCTTTATGGTACTTACATGTTAGTACACAAAAGAGAATGAGAGAAAACCAAAACGCCATTACATTAACCCAAACTCTAGTTTACATGAAAGCATACGTCAAGAGCTTTCCAGAGAGTGTTCGTTTGCTTAAATCCGATAACAAATGAGGAAGTTATGGTCATTTGAAGTCGAGTGCCTCCCAAAGTGGTCGTGTATCGAGCCGCACAAAAGCACACTTGACTTTAAATGATCTTAACTCCTTCGTTTCATATCGGATTTAAGAAAACGACCACTCGATGGAAAGCTCTTGATGTCTACTTTCATGTCAACCACGATTTTTATTGTTTTAATGGAATTTGTGATGTTTCTCATTCGCTTTTTTGTTCTAACTCTTTATGGTACTTACATGTTAGTACACAAAAGAGAATGAGAGCAAACAAAAACGCCATTACATTAACCCAAACTCTAGTTTACATGAAGCCATACGTCAAGAGCTTTCCAGAGAGTGTTCGTTTGCTTAAATCCGATAACAAATGAGGAAGTTATGGTCATTTGAAGTCGAGTGCCTCCCAAAGTGGTCGTGTATCGAGCCGCACAAAAGCACAATTGACTTCAAATGATCGTAACTCCTTCGTTTCTTATCGGATTTAAGCAAACGACCCCTCGATGGAAAGCTCTTGATGTCTACTTTCATGTCAACCACGATTTTTATTGTTTTAATGGAATTTGTGATGTTTCTCATTCTCTTTTTTGTACTAACTCTTTATGGTACTTGCATGTTAGTACACAAAAGAGAATGAGAGCAAACAAAAACGCCATTACATTAACCCAAAATCTAGCTTACTTGAAGGCATACGTCAAAAGCTTTCCAGAGAGTGTTCGTTTGCTTAAATCCGATAACAAATGAGGAAGTTATGGTCATTTGAAGTCGAGTGCCTCCCAAAGTGGTCGTGTATCGAGCCGCACAAAAGCACACTTGACTTCAAATGATCATAACTCCTTCGTTTCTTAACGGATTTAAGCAAACGACCAGTCGATGGAAAGCTCTTGATGTCTACTTTCATGTCAAGCACGATTTTTCTTGTTTTAATGGAATTTGTGATGTTTCTCATTCGCTTTTTTGTACTAACTCTTTACGGTACTTACATGTTAGTACACAAAAGAGAATGAGAGCAAACAAAAACGCCATTACATTAACCCAAACTCTAGCTTACATGGAGGCATACGTCAAGAGCTTTCCAGAGAGTGTTCGTTTGCTTAAATCCGATAACAAATGAGGAAGTTATGGTCATTTGAAGTCGAGTGCCTCCCAAAGTGGTCGTGTATCGAGCCGCACAAAAGCACACTTGACTTCAAATGATCATAACTCCTTCGTTTCTTATCGGATTTAAGCAAACGACCACTCGATGGAAAGCTCTTGATGTCTACTTTCATGTCAACCACGATTTTTCTTGTTTTAATGGAATTTGTGATATTTTTCATTCGCTTTTTTGTACTAACTCTTTACGGTACTTACATGTTAGTACACAAAAGAGAATGAGAGCAAACAAAAACGCCATTACATTAACCCAAACTCTAGTTTACATGAAAGCATACGTCAAGAGCTTTCCAGAGAGTGTTCGTTTGCTTAAATCCGATAACAAATGAGGAAGTTATGGTCATTTGAAGTCGAGTGCCTCCCAAAGTGGTCGTGTATCGAGCCGCACAAAAGCACACTTGACTTCAAATGATCATAACTCCTTCATTTCTTATCGGATTTAAGCAAACGACCACTTGATGGAAAGCTCTTGATGTCTACTTTCATGTCAACCACGATTATTATTGTTTTAATGGAATTTGTGATGTTTCTCATTCGCATTTTTGTACTAACTCTTTATGCTACTTACATGTTAGTACACAAAAGAGAATGAGAGCAAACAAAAACGCCATTACATTAACCCAAACTCTAGTTTACATGAAGGCATACGTCAAGAGCTTTCCAGAGAGTGTTCGTTTGCTTAAATCCGATAACAAATGAGGAAGTTATGGTCCTTTGAAGTCGAGTGCCTCCCAAAGTGGTCGTGTATCGAGCCGCACAAAAGCACACTTGACTTCAAATGATCATAACTCCTTCGTTTCTTATCGGATTTAAGCGAACGACCACTTGATGGAAAGGTCTTGATGTCTACTTTCATGTCAACCACGATTTTTATTGTTTTAATGGAATTTGTGATGTTTCTCATTCGCTTTTTTGTACTAACTCTTTATGGTACTTACATGTTAGTACACAAAAGAGAATGAGAGAAAACCAAAACGCCATTACATTAACCCAAACTCTAGTTTACATGAAAGCATACGTCAAGAGCTTTCCAGAGAGTGTTCGTTTGCTTAAATCCGATAACAAATGAGGAAGTTATGGTCATTTGAAGTCGAGTGCCTCCCAAAGTGGTCGTGTATCGAGCCGCACAAAAGCACACTTGACTTTAAATGATCTTAACTCCTTCGTTTCATATCGGATTTAAGAAAACGACCACTCGATGGAAACCTCTTGATGTCTACTTTCATGTCAACCACGATTTTTATTGTTTTAATGGAATTTGTGATGTTTCTCATTCGCTTTTTTGTTCTAACTCTTTATGGTACTTACATGTTAGTACACAAAAGAGAATGAGAGCAAACAAAAACGCCATTACATTAACCCAAACTCTAGTTTACATGAAGCCATACGTCAAGAGCTTTCCAGAGAGTGTTCGTTTGCTTAAATCCGATAACAAATGAGGAAGTTATGGTCATTTGAAGTCGAGTGCCTCCCAAAGTGGTCGTGTATCGAGCCGCACAAAAGCACAATTGACTTCAAATGATCGTAACTCCTTCGTTTCTTATCGGATTTAAGCAAACGACCCCTCGATGGAAAGCTCTTGATGTCTACTTTCATGTCAACCACGATTTTTATTGTTTTAATGGAATTTGTGATGTTTCTCATTCTCTTTTTTGTACTAACTCTTTATGGTACTTGCATGTTAGTACACAAAAGAGAATGAGAGCAAACAAAAACGCCATTACATTAACCCAAAATCTAGCTTACTTGAAGGCATACGTCAAAAGCTTTCCAGAGAGTGTTCGTTTGCTTAAATCCGATAACAAATGAGGAAGTTATGGTCATTTGAAGTCGAGTGCCTCCCAAAGTGGTCGTGTATCGAGCCGCACAAAAGCACACTTGACTTCAAATGATCATAACTCCTTCGTTTCTTAACGGATTTAAGCAAACGACCAGTCGATGGAAAGCTCTTGATGTCTACTTTCATGTCAACCACGATTTTTCTTGTTTTAATGGAATTTGTGATGTTTCTCATTCGCTTTTTTGTACTAACTCTTTACGGTACTTACATGTTAGTACACAAAAGAGAATGAGAGCAAACAAAAACGCCATTACATTAACCCAAACTCTAGCTTACATGGAGGCATACGTCAAGAGCTTTCCAGAGAGTGTTCGTTTGCTTAAATCCGATAACAAATGAGGAAGTTATGGTCATTTGAAGTCGAGTGCCTCCCAAAGTGGTCGTGTATCGAGCCGCACAAAAGCACACTTGACTTCAAATGATCATAACTCCTTCGTTTCTTATCGGATTTAAGCAAACGACCACTCGATGGAAAGCTCTTGATGTCTACTTTCATGTCAACCACGATTTTTCTTGTTTTAATGGAATTTGTGATATTTTTCATTCGCTTTTTTGTACTAACTCTTTACGGTACTTACATGTTAGTACACAAAAGAGAATGAGAGCAAACAAAAACGCCATTACATTAACCCAAACTCTAGCTTACATGGAGGCATACGTCAAGAGCTTTCCAGAGAGTGTTCGTTTGCTTAAATCCGATAACAAATGAGGAAGTTATGGTCATTTGAAGTCGAGTGCCTCCCAAAGTGGTCGTGTATCGAGCCGCACAAAAGCACAATTGACTTCAAATGATCATAACTCCTTCGTTTCTTATCGGATTTAAGCAAACGACCACTCGATGGAAAGCTCTTGATGTCTACTTTCATGTCAACCACGATTTTTCTTGTTTTAATGGAATTTGTGATATTTTTCATTCGCTTTTTTGTACTAACTCTTTACGGTACTTACATGTTAGTACACAAAAGAGAATGAGAGCAAACAAAAACGCCATTACATTAACCCAAACTCTAGTTTACATGAAAGCATACGTCAAGAGCTTTCCAGAGAGTGTTCGTTTGCTTAAATCCGATAACAAATGAGGAAGTTATGGTCATTTGAAGTCGAGTGCCTCCCAAAGTGGTCGTGTATCGAGCCGCACAAAAGCACACTTGACTTCAAATGATCATAACTCCTTCATTTCTTATCGGATTTAAGCAAACGACCACTTGATGGAAAGCTCTTGATGTCTACTTTCATGTCAACCACGATTATTATTGTTTTAATGGAATTTGTGATGTTTCTCATTCGCATTTTTGTACTAACTCTTTATGCTACTTACATGTTAGTACACAAAAGAGAATGAGAGCAAACAAAAACGCCATTACATTAACCCAAACTCTAGTTTACATGAAGGCATACGTCAAGAGCTTTCCAGAGAGTGTTCGTTTGCTTAAATCCGATAACAAATGAGGAAGTTATGGTCATTTGAAGTCGAGTGCCTCCCAAAGTGGTCGTGTATCGAGCCGCACAAAAGCACACTTGACTTCAAATGATCATAACTCCTTCGTTTCTTATCGGATTTAAGCGAACGACCACTTGATGGAAAGGTCTTGATGTCTACTTTCATGTCAACCACGATTTTTATTGTTTTAATGGAATTTGTGATGTTTCTCATTCGCTTTTTTGTACTAACTCTTTATGGTACTTACATGTTAGTACACAAAAGAGAATGAGAGAAAACCAAAACGCCATTACATTAACCCAAACTCTAGTTTACATGAAAGCATACGTCAAGAGCTTTCCAGAGAGTGTTCGTTTGCTTAAATCCGATAACAAATGAGGAAGTTATGGTCATTTGAAGTCGAGTGCCTCCCAAAGTGGTCGTGTATCGAGCCGCACAAAAGCACACTTGACTTTAAATGATCTTAACTCCTTCGTTTCATATCGGATTTAAGAAAACGACCACTCGATGGAAACCTCTTGATGTCTACTTTCATGTCAACCACGATTTTTATTGTTTTAATGGAATTTGTGATGTTTCTCATTCGCTTTTTTGTTCTAACTCTTTATGGTACTTACATGTTAGTACACAAAAGAGAATGAGAGCAAACAAAAACGCCATTACATTAACCCAAACTCTAGTTTACATGAAGCCATACGTCAAGAGCTTTCCAGAGAGTGTTCGTTTGCTTAAATCCGATAACAAATGAGGAAGTTATGGTCATTTGAAGTCGAGTGCCTCCCAAAGTGGTCGTGTATCGAGCCGCACAAAAGCACAATTGACTTCAAATGATCGTAACTCCTTCGTTTCTTATCGGATTTAAGCAAACGACCCCTCGATGGAAAGCTCTTGATGTCTACTTTCATGTCAACCACGATTTTTATTGTTTTAATGGAATTTGTGATGTTTCTCATTCTCTTTTTTGTACTAACTCTTTATGGTACTTGCATGTTAGTACACAAAAGAGAATGAGAGCAAACAAAAACGCCATTACATTAACCCAAAATCTAGCTTACTTGAAGGCATACGTCAAAAGCTTTCCAGAGAGTGTTCGTTTGCTTAAATCCGATAACAAATGAGGAAGTTATGGTCATTTGAAGTCGAGTGCCTCCCAAAGTGGTCGTGTATCGAGCCGCACAAAAGCACACTTGACTTCAAATGATCATAACTCCTTCGTTTCTTAACGGATTTAAGCAAATGACCAGTCGATGGAAAGCTCTTGATGTCTACTTTCATGTCAACCACGATTTTTCTTGTTTTAATGGAATTTGTGATGTTTCTCATTCGCTTTTTTGTACTAACTCTTTACGGTACTTACATGTTAGTACACAAAAGAGAATGAGAGCAAACAAAAACGCCATTACATTAACCCAAACTCTAGCTTACATGGAGGCATACGTCAAGAGCTTTCCAGAGAGTGTTCGTTTGCTTAAATCCGATAACAAATGAGGAAGTTATGGTCATTTGAAGTCGAGTGCCTCCCAAAGTGGTCGTGTATCGAGCCGCACAAAAGCACACTTGACTTCAAATGATCATAACTCCTTCGTTTCTTATCGGATTTAAGCAAACGACCACTCGATGGAAAGCTCTTGATGTCTACTTTCATGTCAACCACGATTTTTCTTGTTTTAATGGAATTTGTGATATTTTTCATTCGCTTTTTTGTACTAACTCTTTACGGTACTTACATGTTAGTACACAAAAGAGAATGAGAGCAAACAAAAACGCCATTACATTAACCCAAACTCTAGTTTACATGAAAGCATACGTCAAGAGCTTTCCAGAGAGTGTTCGTTTGCTTAAATCCGATAACAAATGAGGAAGTTATGGTCATTTGAAGTCGAGTGCCTCCCAAAGTGGTCGTGTATCGAGCCGCACAAAAGCACACTTGACTTCAAATGATCATAACTCCTTCGTTTCTTATCGGATTTAAGCAAACGACCACTTGATGGAAAGCTCTTGATGTCTACTTTCATGTCAACCACGATTATTATTGTTTTAATGGAATTTGTGATGTTTCTCATTCGCATTTTTGTACTAACTCTTTATGCTACTTACATGTTAGTACACAAAAGAGAATGAGAGCAAACAAAAACGCCATTACATTAACCCAAACTCTAGTTTACATGAAGGCATACGTCAAGAGCTTTCCAGAGAGTGTTCGTTTGCTTAAATCCGATAACAAATGAGGAAGTTATGGTCATTTGAAGTCGAGTGCCTCCCAAAGTGGTCGTGTATCGAGCCGCACAAAAGCACACTTGACTTCAAATGATCATAACTCCTTCGTTTCTTATCGGATTTAAGCAAACGACCACTCGATGGAAAGCTCTTGATGTCTACTTTCATGTCAACCACGATTTTTCTTGTTTTAATGGAATTTGTGATATTTCTCATTCGCTTTTTTGTACTAACTCTTTACGGTACTTACATGTTAGTACACAAAAGAGAATGAGAGCAAACGAAAACGCCATTACATTAACCCAAACTCTAGTTTACATGAAAGCATACGTCAAGAGCTTTCCAGAGAGTGTTCGTTTGCTTAAATCCGATAACAAATGAGGAAGTTATGGTCATTTGAAGTCGAGTGCCTCCCAAAGTGGTCGTGTATCGAGCCGCACAAAAGCACACTTGACTTCAAATGATCATAACTCCTTCGTTTCTTATCGGATTTAAGCAAACGACCACTTGATGGAAAGCTCTTGATGTCTACTTTCATGTCAACCACGATTATTATTGTTTTAATGGAATTTGTGATGTTTCTCATTCGCATTTTTGTACTAACTCTTTATGCTACTTACATGTTAGTACACAAAAGAGAATGAGAGCAAACAAAAACGCCATTACATTAACCCAAACTCTAGTTTACATGAAGGCATACGTCAAGAGCTTTCCAGAGAGTGTTCGTTTGCTTAAATCCGATAACAAATGAGGAAGTTATGGTCATTTGAAGTCGAGTGCCTCCCAAAGTGGTCGTGTATCGAGCCGCACAAAAGCACAATTGACTTCAAATGATCGTAACTCCTTCGTTTCTTATCGGATTTAAGCAAACGACCCCTCGATGGAAAGCTCTTGATGTCTACTTTCATGTCAACCACGATTTTTATTGTTTTAATGGAATTTGTGATGTTTCTCATTCTCTTTTTTGTACTAACTCTTTATGGTACTTGCATGTTAGTACACAAAAGAGAATGAGAGCAAACAAAAACGCCATTACATTAACCCAAAATCTAGCTTACTTGAAGGCATACGTCAAGAGCTTTCCAGAGAGTGTTCGTTTGCTTAAATCCGATAACAAATGAGGAAGTTATGGTCATTTGAAGTCGAGTGCCTCCCAAAGTGGTCGTGTATCGAGCCGCACAAAAGCACACTTGACTTCAAATGATCATAACTCCTTCGTTTCTTATCGGATTTAAGCAAACGACCAGTCGATGGAAAGCTCTTGATGTCTACTTTCATGTCAACCACGATTTTTCTTGTTTTAATGGAATTTGTGATGTTTCTCATTCGCTTTTTTGTACTAACTCTTTACGGTACTTACATGTTAGTACACAAAAGAGAATGAGAGCAAACAAAAACGCCATTACATTAACCCAAACTCTAGCTTACATGGAGGCATACGTCAAGAGCTTTCCAGAGAGTGTTCGTTTGCTTAAATCCGATAACAAATGAGGAAGTTATGGTCATTTGAAGTCGAGTGCCTCCCAAAGTGGTCGTGTATCGAGCCGCACAAAAGCACACTTGACTTCAAATGATCATAACTCCTTCGTTTCTTATCGGATTTAAGCAAACGACCACTCGATGGAAAGCTCTTGATGTCTACTTTCATGTCAACCACGATTTTTCTTGTTTTAATGGAATTTGTGATATTTTTCATTCGCTTTTTTGTACTAACTCTTTACGGTACTTACATGTTAGTACACAAAAGAGAATGAGAGCAAACAAAAACGCCATTACATTAACCCAAACTCTAGCTTACATGAAGGCATACGTCAAGAGCTTTCCAGAGAGTGTTCGTTTGCTTAAATCCGATAACAAATGAGGAAGTTATGGTCATTTGAAGTCGAGTGCCTCCCAAAGTGGTCGTGTATCGAGCCGCACAAAAGCACACTTGACTTCAAATGATCATAACTCCTTCGTTTCTTATCGGATTTAAGCAAACGACCACTCGATGGAAAGCTCTTGATGTCTACTTTCATGTCAACCACGATTTTTCTTGTTTTAATGGAATTTGTGATATTTCTCATTCGCTTTTTTGTACTAACTCTTTACGGTACTTACATGTTAGTACACAAAAGAGAATGAGAGCAAACAAAAACGCCATTACATTAACCCAAACTCTAGTTTACATGAAAGCATACGTCAAGAGCTTTCCAGAGAGTGTTCGTTTGCTTAAATCCGATAACAAATGAGGAAGTTATGGTCATTTGAAGTCGAGTGCCTCCCAAAGTGGTCGTGTATCGAGCCGCACAAAAGCACACTTGACTTCAAATGATCATAACTCCTTCGTTTCTTATCGGATTTAAGCAAACGACCACTCGATGGAAAGCTCTTGATGTCTACTTTCATGTCAACCACGATTATTATTGTTTTAATGGAATTTGTGATGTTTCTCATTCGCATTTTTGTACTAACTCTTTATGCTACTTACATGTTAGTACACAAAAGAGAATGAGAGCAAACAAAAACGCCATTACATTAACCCAAACTCTAGTTTACATGAAGGCATATGTCAAGAGCTTTCCAGAGAGTGTTCGTTTGCTTAAATCCGATAACAAATGAGGAAGTTATGGTCATTTGAAGTCGAGTGCCTCCCGAAGTGGTCGTGTATTGAGCCGCACAAAAGCACACTTGACTTCAAATGATCATAACTCATTCGTTTCTTATCGGATTTATGCAAACGACCACTCGATGGAAAGCTCTTGATGTCTACTTTCATGTCAACCACGATTTTTATTGTTTTAATGGAATTTGTGATGTTTCTCATTCGCTTTTTTGTACTAACTCTTTATGGTACTTACATGTTAGTACACAAAAGAGAATGAGAGAAAACAAAAACGCCATTACATTAACCCAAACTCTAGCTTACATGAAGGCATACGTCAAGAGCTTTCCAGAGAGTGTTCGTTTGCTTAATTCCGATAACAAATGAGGAAGTTATGGTCATTTGAAGTCGAGTGCCTCCCAAAGTGGTCGTGTATCGAGCCGCACAAAAGCACACTTGACTTCAAATGATCATAACTCCTTCGTTTCTTATCGGATTTAAGCAAACGACCACTCGATGGAAAGCTCTTGATGTCTACTTTCATGTCAACCACGATTTTTCTTGTTTTAATGGAATTTGTGATATTTCTCATTCGCTTTTTTGTACTAACTCTTTACGGTACTTACATGTTAGTACACAAAAGAGAATGAGAGCAAACAAAAACGCCATTACATTAACCCAAACTCTAGTTTACATGAAAGCATACGTCAAGAGCTTTCCAGAGAGTGTTCGTTTGCTTAAATCCGATAACAAATGAGGAAGTTATGGTCATTTGAAGTCGAGTGCCTCCCAAAGTGGTCGTGTATCGAGCCGCACAAAAGCACACTTGACTTCAAATGATCATAACTCCTTCGTTTCTTATCGGATTTAAGCAAACGACCACTCGATGGAAAGCTCTTGATGTCTACTTTCATGTCAACCACGATTTTTCTTGTTTTAATGGAATTTGTGATATTTCTCATTCGCTTTTTTGTACTAACTCTTTACGGTACTTACATGTTAGTACACAAAAGAGAATGAGAGCAAACAAAAACGCCATTACATTAACCCAAACTCTAGTTTACATGAAAGCATACGTCAAGAGCTTTCCAGAGAGTGTTCGTTTGCTTAAATCCGATAACAAATGAGGAAGTTATGGTCATTTGAAGTCGAGTGCGTCCCAAAGTGGTCGTGTATCGAGCCGCACAAAAGCACACTTGACTTCAAATGATCATAACTCCTTCGTTTCTTATCGGTTTTAAGCCAACGACCACTCGATGGAAAGCTCTTGATGTCTACTTTCATGTCAACCACGATTTTTATTGTTTTAATGGAATTTGTGATGTTTCTCATTCGCATTTTTTACTAAGTCTTTATGCTACTTACATGTTAGTACACAAAAGAGAATGAGAGCAAACAAAAACGCCATTACATTAACCCAAACTCTAGTTTACATGAAGGCATACGTCAAGAGCTTTCCAGAGAGTGTTCGTTTGCTTAAATCCGATAACAAATGAGGAAGTTATGGTCATTTGAAGTCGAGTGCCTCCCGAAGTGGTCGTGTATCGAGCCGCACAAAAGCACACTTGACTTCAAATGATCATAACTCATTCGTTTCTTATCGGATTTATGCAAACGACCACTCGATGGAAAGCTCTTGATGTCTACTTTCATGTCAACCACGATTTTTATTGTTTTAATGGAATTTGTGATGTTTCTCATTCGCTTTTTTGTACTAACTCTTTATGGTACTTACATGTTAGTACACAAAAGAGAATGAGAGCAAACAAAAACGCCATTACATTAACCCAAACTCTAGTTTACATGAAGGCATACGTCAAGAGCTTTCCAGAGAGTGTTCGTTTGCTTAAATCCGATAACAAATGAGGAAGTTATGGTCATTTGAAGTCGAGTGCCTCCCAAAGTGGTCGTGTATCGAGCCGCACAAAAGCACACTTGACTTCAAATGATCATAACTCCTTCGTTTCTTATCGGATTTAAGCAAACGACCACTCGATGGAAAGCTCTTGATGTCTACTTTCATGTCAACCACGATTTTTATTGTTTTAATGGAATTTGTGATGTTTCTCATTCGCTTTTTTGTTCTATCTCTTTATGGTACTTGCATGTTAGTACACAAAAGAGAATGAGAGCAAACAAAAACGCCATTACATTAACCCAAACTCTAGCTTACATGGAGGCATACGTCAAGAGCTTTCCAGAGAGTGTTCGTTTGCTTAAATCCGATAACAAATGAGGAAGTTATGGTCATTTGAAGTCGAGTGCCTCCCAAAGTGGTCGTGTATCGAGCCGCACAAAAGCACACTTGACTTCAAATGATCATAACTCCTTCGTTTCTTATCGGATTTAAGCAAACGACCACTCGATGGAAAGCTCTTGATGTCTACTTTCATGTCAACCACGATTTTTCTTGTTTTAATGGAATTTGTGATATTTCTCATTCGCTTTTTTGTACTAACTCTTTACGGTACTTACATGTTAGTACACAAAAGAGAATGAGAGCAAACAAAAACGCCATTACATTAACCCAAACTCTAGTTTACATGAAAGCATACGTCAAGAGCTTTCCAGAGAGTGTTCGTTTGCTTAAATACGATAACAAATGAGGAAGTTATGGTCATTTGAAGTCGAGTGCCTCCCAAAGTGGTCGTGTATCGAGCCGCACAAAAGCACACTTGACTTCAAATGATCATAACTCCTTCGTTTCTTATCGGATTTAAGCAAACGACCACTCGATGGAAAGCTCTTGATGTCTACTTTCATGTCAACCACGATTATTATTGTTTTAATGGAATTTGTGATGTTTCTCATTCGCTTTTTTGTTCTATCTCTTTATGGTACTTGCATGTTAGTACACAAAAGAGAATGAGAGCAAACAAAAACGCCATTACATTAACCCAAACTCTAGTTTACATGAAGGCATACGTCAAGAGCTTTCCAGAGAGTGTTCGTTTGCTTAAATCCGATAACAAATGAGGAAGTTATGGTCATTTGAAGTCGAGTGCCTCCCAAAGTGGTCGTGTATCGAGCCGCACAAAAGCTCACTTGACTTCAAATGATCATAACTCATTCGTTTCTTATCGGATTTATGCAAACGACCACTCGATGGAAAGCTCTTGATGTCTACTTTCATGTCAACCACGATTTTTATTGTTTTAATGGAATTTGTGATGATTCTCATTCGCTTTTTTGTACTAACTCTTTACGGTACTTACATGTTAGTACACAAAAGAGAATGAGAGCAAACAAAAACGCCATTACATTAACCCAAACTCTAGCTTACATGAAGGCATACGTCAAGAGCTTTCCAGAGAGTGTTCGTTTGCTTAAATCCGATAACAAATGAGGAAGTTATGGTCATTTGAAGTCGAGTGCCTCCCAAAGTGGTCGTGTATCGAGCCGCACAAAAGCACACTTGACTTCAAATGATCATAACTCCTTCGTTTCTTATCGGATTTAAGCAAACGACCACTCGATGGAAAGCTCTTGATGTCTACTTTCATGTCAACCACGATTTTTCTTGTTTTAATGGAATTTGTGATATTTCTCATTCGCTTTTTTGTACTAACTCTTTACGCTACTTACATGTTAGTACACAAAAGAGAATGAGAGCAAACAAAAACGCCATTACATTAACCCAAACTCTAGTTTACATGAAAGCATACGTCAAGAGCTTTCCAGAGAGTGTTCGTTTGCTTAAATCCGATAACAAATGAGGAAGTTATGGTCATTTGAAGTCGAGTGCCTCCCAAAGTGGTCGTGTATCGAGCCGCACAAAAGCACACTTGACTTCAAATGATCATAACTCCTTCGTTTCTTATCGGATTTAAGCAAACGACCACTCGATGGAAAGCTCTTGATGTCTACTTTCATGTCAACCACGATTTTTCTTGTTTTAATGGAATTTGTGATATTTCTCATTCGCTTTTTTGTACTAACTCTTTACGGTACTTACATGTTAGTACACAAAAGAGAATGAGAGCAAACAAAAACGCCATTACATTAACCCAAACTCTAGCTTACATGGAGGCATACGTCAAGAGCTTTCCAGAGAGTGTTCGTTTGCTTAAATCCGATAACAAATGAGGAAGTTATGGTCATTTGAAGTCGAGTGCCTCCCAAAGTGGTCGTGTATCGAGCCGCACAAAAGCACACTTGACTTCAAATGATCATAACTCCTTCGTTTCTTATCGGATTTAAGCAAACGACCACTCGATGGAAAGCTCTTGATGTCTACTTTCATGTCAACCACGATTTTTCTTGTTTTAATGGAATTTGTGATATTTCTCATTCGCTTTTTTGTACTAACTCTTTACGGTACTTACATGTTAGTACACAAAAGAGAATGAGAGCAAACAAAAACGCCATTACATTAACCCAAACTCTAGTTTACATGAAAGCATACGTCAAGAGCTTTCCAGAGAGTGTTCGTTTGCTTAAATCCGATAACAAATGAGGAAGTTATGGTCATTTGAAGTCGAGTGCCTCCCAAAGTGGTCGTGTATCGAGCCGCACAAAAGCACACTTGACTTCAAATGATCATAACTCCTTCGTTTCTTATCGGATTTAAGCAAACGACCACTCGATGGAAAGCTCTTGATGTCTACTTTCATGTCAACCACGATTATTATTGTTTTAATGGAATTTGTGATGTTTCTCATTCGCATTTTTGTACTAACTCTTTATGCTACTTACATGTTAGTACACAAAAGAGAATGAGAGCAAACAAAAACGCCATTACATTAACCCAAACTCTAGTTTACATGAAGGCATATGTCAAGAGCTTTCCAGAGAGTGTTCGTTTGCTTAAATCCGATAACAAATGAGGAAGTTATGGTCATTTGAAGTCGAGTGCCTCCCGAAGTGGTCGTGTATCGAGCCGCACAAAAGCACACTTGACTTCAAATGATCATAACTCATTCGTTTCTTATCGGATTTATGCAAACGACCACTCGATGGAAAGCTCTTGATGTCTACTTTCATGTCAACCACGATTTTTATTGTTTTAATGGAATTTGTGATGTTTCTCATTCGCTTTTTTGTACTAACTCTTTATGGTACTTACATGTTAGTACACAAAAGAGAATGAGAGCAAACAAAAACGCCATTACATTAACCCAAACTCTAGCTTACATGGAGGCATACGTCAAGAGCTTTCCAGAGAGTGTTCGTTTGCTTAAATCCGATAACAAATGAGGAAGTTATGGTCATTTGAAGTCGAGTGCCTCCCAAAGTGGTCGTGTATCGAGCCGCACAAAAGCACACTTGACTTCAAATGATCATAACTCCTTCGTTTCTTATCGGATTTAAGCAAACGACCACTCGATGGAAAGCTCTTGATGTCTACTTTCATGTCAACCACGATTTTTCTTGTTTTAATGGAATTTGTGATATTTCTCATTCGCTTTTTTGTACTAACTCTTTACGGTACTTACATGTTAGTACACAAAAGAGAATGAGAGCAAACAAAAACGCCATTACATTAACCCAAACTCTAGTTTACATGAAAGCATACGTCAAGAGCTTTCCAGAGAGTGTTCGTTTGCTTAAATCCGATAACAAATGAGGAAGTTATGGTCATTTGAAGTCGAGAGCCTCCCAAAGTGGTCGTGTATCGAGCCGCACAAAAGCACACTTGACTTCAAATGATCATAACTCCTTCGTTTCTTATCGGATTTAAGCAAACGACCACTCGATGGAAAGCTCTTGATGTCTACTTTCATGTCAACCACGATTATTATTGTTTTAATGGAATTTGTGATGTTTCTCATTCGCATTTTTGTACTAACTCTTTATGCTACTTACATGTTAGTACACAAAAGAGAATGAGAGCAAACAAAAACGCCATTACATTAACCCAAACTCTAGTTTACATGAAGGCATATGTCAAGAGCTTTCCAGAGAGTGTTCGTTTGCTTAAATCCGATAACAAATGAGGAAGTTATGGTCATTTGAAGTCGAGTGCCTCCCGAAGTGGTCGTGTATCGAGCCGCACAAAAGCACACTTGACTTCAAATGATCATAACTCATTCGTTTCTTATCGGATTTATGCAAACGACCACTCGATGGAAAGCTCTTGATGTCTACTTTCATGTCAACCACGATTTTTATTGTTTTAATGGAATTTGTGATGTTTCTCATTCGCTTTTTTGTACTAACTCTTTATGGTACTTACATGTTAGTACACAAAAGAGAATGAGAGCAAACAAAAACGCCATTACATTAACCCAAACTCTAGCTTACATGGAGGCATACGTCAAGAGCTTTCCAGAGAGTGTTCGTTTGCTTAAATCCGATAACAAATGAGGAAGTTATGGTCATTTGAAGTCGAGTGCCTCCCAAAGTGGTCGTGTATCGAGCCGCACAAAAGCACACTTGACTTCAAATGATCATAACTCCTTCGTTTCTTATCGGATTTAAGCAAACGACCACTCGATGGAAAGCTCTTGATGTCTACTTTCATGTCAACCACGATTTTTCTTGTTTTAATGGAATTTGTGATATTTCTCATTCGCTTTTTTGTACTAACTCTTTACGGTACTTACATGTTAGTACACAAAAGAGAATGAGAGCAAACAAAATCGCCATTACATTAACCCAAACTCTAGTTTACATGAAAGCATACGTCAAGAGCTTTCCAGAGAGTGTTCGTTTGCTTAAATCCGATAACAAATGAGGAAGTTATGGTCATTTGAAGTCGAGTGCCTCCCAAAGTGGTCGTGTATCGAGCCGCACAAAAGCACACTTGACTTCAAATGATCATAACTCCTTCGTTTCTTATCGGATTTAAGCAAACGACCACTCGATGGAAAGCTCTTGATGTCTACTTTCATGTCAACCACGATTATTATTGTTTTAATGGAATTTGTGATGTTTCTCATTCGCATTTTTGTACTAACTCTTTATGCTACTTACATGTTAGTACACAAAAGAGAATGAGAGCAAACAAAAACGCCATTACATTAACCCAAACTCTAGTTTACATGAAGGCATATGTCAAGAGCTTTCCAGAGAGTGTTCGTTTGCTTAAATCCGATAACAAATGAGGAAGTTATGGTCATTTGAAGTCGAGTGCCTCCCGAAGTGGTCGTGTATCGAGCCGCACAAAAGCACACTTGACTTCAAATGATCATAACTCATTCGTTTCTTATCGGATTTATGCAAACGACCACTCGATGGAAAGCTCTTGATGTCTACTTTCATGTCAACCACGATTTTTATTGTTTTAATGGAATTTGTGATGTTTCTCATTCGCTTTTTTGTACTAACTCTTTATGGTACTTACATGTTAGTACACAAAAGAGAATGAGAGCAAACAAAAACGCCATTACATTAACCCAAACTCTAGCTTACATGGAGGCATACGTCAAGAGCTTTCCAGAGAGTGTTCGTTTGCTTAAATCCGATAACAAATGAGGAAGTTATGGTCATTTGAAGTCGAGTGCCTCCCAAAATGGTCGTGTATCGAGCCGCACAAAAGCACACTTGACTTCAAATGATCATAACTCCTTCGTTTCTTATCGGATTTAAGCAAACGACCACTCGATGGAAAGCTCTTGATGTCTACTTTCATGTCAACCACGATTTTTCTTGTTTTAATGGAATTTGTGATATTTCTCATTCGCTTTTTTGTACTAACTCTTTACGGTACTTACATGTTAGTACACAAAAGAGAATGAGAGCAAACAAAAACGCCATTACATTAACCCAAACTCTAGTTTACATGAAAGCATACGTCAAGAGCTTTCCAGAGAGTGTTCGTTTGCTTAAATCCGATAACAAATGAGGAAGTTATGGTCATTTGAAGTCGAGTGCGTCCCAAAGTGGTCGTGTATCGAGCCGCACAAAAGCACACTTGACTTCAAATGATCATAACTCCTTCGTTTCTTATCGGATTTAAGCAAACGACCACTCGATGGAAAGCTCTTGATGTCTACTTTCATGTCAACCACGATTTTTATTGTTTTAATGGAATTTGTGATGTTTCTCATTCGCTTTTTTGTTCTAACTCTTTATGGTACTTACATGTTAGTACACAAAAGAGAATGAGAGCAAACAATAACGCCATTACATTAACCCAAACTCTAGTTTACATGAAGGCATACGTCAAGAGCTTTCCAGAGAGTGTTCGTTTGCTTAAATCCGATAACAAATGAGGAAGTTATGGTCATTTGAAGTCGAGTGCCTCCCGAAGTGGTCGTGTATCGAGCCGCACAAAAGCACACTTGACTTCAAATGATCATAACTCATTCGTTTCTTATCGGATTTATGCAAACGACCACTCGATGGAAAGCTCTTGATGTCTACTTTCAAGTCAACCACGATTTTTATTGTTTTAATGGAATTTGTGATGTTTCTCATTCGCTTTTTTGTACTAACTCTTTATGCTACTTACATGTTAGTACACAAAAGAGAATGAGAGCAAACAAAAACGCCATTACATTAACCCAAACTCTAGCTTACATGAAGGCATACGTCAAGAGCTTTCCAGAGAGTGTTCGTTTGCTTAAATCCGATAACAAATGAGGAAGTTATGGTCATTTGAAGTCGAGTGCCTCCCAAAGTGGTCGTGTATCGAGCCGCACAAAAGCACACTTGACTTCAAATGATCATAACTCCTTCGTTTCTTATCGGATTTAAGCAAACGACCACTCGATGGAAAGCTCTTGATGTCTACTTTCATGTCAACCACGATTTTTCTTGTTTTAATGGAATTTGTGATATTTCTCATTCGCTTTTTTGTACTAACTCTTTACGGTACTTACATGTTAGTACACAAAAGAGAATGAGAGCAAACAAAAACGCCATTACATTAACCCAAACTCTAGTTTACATGAAAGCATACGTCAAGAGCTTTCCAGAGAGTGTTCGTTTGCTTAAATCCGATAACAAATGAGGAAGTTATGGTCATTTGAAGTCGAGTGCCTCCCAAAGTGGTCGTGTATCGAGCCGCACAAAAGCACACTTGACTTCAAATGATCATAACTCCTTCGTTTCTTATCGGATTTAAGCAAACGACCACTCGATGGAAAGCTCTTGATGTCTACTTTCATGTCAACCACGATTTTTCTTGTTTTAATGGAATTTGTGATATTTCTCATTCGCTTTTTTGTACTAACTCTTTACGGTACTTACATGTTAGTACACAAAAGAGAATGAGAGCAAACAAAAACGCCATTACATTAACCCAAACTCTAGTTTACATGAAAGCATACGTCAAGAGCTTTCCAGAGAGTGTTCGTTTGCTTAAATCCGATAACAAATGAGGAAGTTATGGTCATTTGAAGTCGAGTGCCTCCCAAAGTGGTCGTGTATCGAGCCGCACAAAAGCACACTTGACTTCAAATGATCATAACTCCTTCGTTTCTTATCGGATTTAAGCAAACGACCACTCGATGGAAAGCTCTTGATGTCTACTTTCATGTCAACCACGATTTTTCTTGTTTTAATGGAATTTGTGATATTTCTCATTCGCTTTTTTGTACTAACTCTTTACGGTACTTACATGTTAGTACACAAAAGAGAATGAGAGCAAACAAAAACGCCATTACATTAACCCAAACTCTAGTTTACATGAAAGCATACGTCAAGAGCTTTCCAGAGAGTGTTCGTTTGCTTAAATCCGATAACAAATGAGGAAGTTATGGTCATTTGAAGTCGAGTGCCTCCCAAAGTGGTCGTGTATCGAGCCGCACAAAAGCACACTTGACTTCAAATGATCATAACTCCTTCGTTTCTTATCGGATTTAAGCAAACGACCACTCGATGGAAAGCTCTTGATGTCTACTTTCATGTCAACCACGATTATTATTGTTTTAATGGAATTTGTGATGTTTCTCATTCGCATTTTTGTACTAACTCTTTATGCTACTTACATGTTAGTACACAAAAGAGAATGAGAGCAAACAAAAACGCCATTACATTAACCCAAACTCTAGTTTACATGAAGGCATATGTCAAGAGCTTTCCAGAGAGTGTTCGTTTGCTTAAATCCGATAACAAATGAGGAAGTTATGGTCATTTGAAGTCGAGTGCCTCCCGAAGTGGTCGTGTATCGAGCCGCACAAAAGCACACTTGACTTCAAATGATCATAACTCATTCGTTTCTTATCGGATTTATGCAAACGACCACTCGATGGAAAGCTCTTGATGTCTACTTTCATGTCAACCACGATTTTTATTGTTTTAATGGAATTTGTGATGTTTCTCATTCGCTTTTTTGTACTAACTCTTTATGGTACTTACATGTTAGTACACAAAAGAGAATGAGAGCAAACAAAAACGCCATTACATTAACCCAAACTCTAGCTTACATGGAGGCATACGTCAAGAGCTTTCCAGAGAGTGTTCGTTTGCTTAAATCCGATAACAAATGAGGAAGTTATGGTCATTTGAAGTCGAGTGCCTCCCAAAATGGTCGTGTATCGAGCCGCACAAAAGCACACTTGACTTCAAATGATCATAACTCCTTCGTTTCTTATCGGATTTAAGCAAACGACCACTCGATGGAAAGCTCTTGATGTCTACTTTCATGTCAACCACGATTTTTCTTGTTTTAATGGAATTTGTGATATTTCTCATTCGCTTTTTTGTACTAACTCTTTACGGTACTTACATGTTAGTACACAAAAGAGAATGAGAGCAAACAAAAACGCCATTACATTAACCCAAACTCTAGTTTACATGAAAGCATACGTCAAGAGCTTTCCAGAGAGTGTTCGTTTGCTTAAATCCGATAACAAATGAGGAAGTTATGGTCATTTGAAGTCGAGTGCGTCCCAAAGTGGTCGTGTATCGAGCCGCACAAAAGCACACTTGACTTCAAATGATCATAACTCCTTCGTTTCTTATCGGATTTAAGCAAACGACCACTCGATGGAAAGCTCTTGATGTCTACTTTCATGTCAACCACGATTTTTATTGTTTTAATGGAATTTGTGATGTTTCTCATTCGCTTTTTTGTTCTAACTCTTTATGGTACTTACATGTTAGTACACAAAAGAGAATGAGAGCAAACAATAACGCCATTACATTAACCCAAACTCTAGTTTACATGAAGGCATACGTCAAGAGCTTTCCAGAGAGTGTTCGTTTGCTTAAATCCGATAACAAATGAGGAAGTTATGGTCATTTGAAGTCGAGTGCCTCCCGAAGTGGTCGTGTATCGAGCCGCACAAAAGCACACTTGACTTCAAATGATCATAACTCATTCGTTTCTTATCGGATTTATGCAAACGACCACTCGATGGAAAGCTCTTGATGTCTACTTTCAAGTCAACCACGATTTTTATTGTTTTAATGGAATTTGTGATGTTTCTCATTCGCTTTTTTGTACTAACTCTTTATGCTACTTACATGTTAGTACACAAAAGAGAATGAGAGCAAACAAAAACGCCATTACATTAACCCAAACTCTAGCTTACATGAAGGCATACGTCAAGAGCTTTCCAGAGAGTGTTCGTTTGCTTAAATCCGATAACAAATGAGGAAGTTATGGTCATTTGAAGTCGAGTGCCTCCCAAAGTGGTCGTGTATCGAGCCGCACAAAAGCACACTTGACTTCAAATGATCATAACTCCTTCGTTTCTTATCGGATTTAAGCAAACGACCACTCGATGGAAAGCTCTTGATGTCTACTTTCATGTCAACCACGATTTTTCTTGTTTTAATGGAATTTGTGATATTTCTCATTCGCTTTTTTGTACTAACTCTTTACGGTACTTACATGTTAGTACACAAAAGAGAATGAGAGCAAACAAAAACGCCATTACATTAACCCAAACTCTAGTTTACATGAAAGCATACGTCAAGAGCTTTCCAGAGAGTGTTCGTTTGCTTAAATCCGATAACAAATGAGGAAGTTATGGTCATTTGAAGTCGAGTGCCTCCCAAAGTGGTCGTGTATCGAGCCGCACAAAAGCACACTTGACTTCAAATGATCATAACTCCTTCGTTTCTTATCGGATTTAAGCAAACGACCACTCGATGGAAAGCTCTTGATGTCTACTTTCATGTCAACCACGATTTTTCTTGTTTTAATGGAATTTGTGATGTTTCTCATTCGCTTTTTTGTACTAACTCTTTACGGTACTTACATGTTAGTACACAAAAGAGAATGAGAGCAAACAAAAACGCCATTACATTAACCCAAACTCTAGTTTACATGAAGGCATACGTCAAGAGCTTTCCAGAGAGTGTTCGTTTGCTTAAATCCGATAACAAATGAGGAAGTTATGGTCATTTGAAGTCGAGTGCCTCCCGAAGTGGTCGTGTATCGAGCCGCACAAAAGCACACTTGACTTCAAATGATCATAACTCATTCGTTTCTTATCGGATTTATGCAAACGACCACTCGATGGAAAGCTCTTGATGTCTACTTTCAAGTCAACCACGATTTTTATTGTTTTAATGGAATTTGTGATGTTTCTCATTCGGTTTTTTGTACTAACTCTTTATGCTACTTACATGTTAGTACACAAAAGAGAATGAGAGCAAACAAAAACGCCATTACATTAACCCAAACTCTAGCTTACATGAAGGCATACGTCAAGAGCTTTCCAGAGAGTGTTCGTTTGCTTAAATCCGATAACAAATGAGGAAGTTATGGTCATTTGAAGTCGAGTGCCTCCCAAAGTGGTCGTGTATCGAGCCGCACAAAAGCACACTTGACTTCAAATGATCATAACTCATTCGTTTCTTATCGGATTTAAGCAAACGACCACTCGATGGAAAGCTCTTGATGTCTACTTTCATGTCAACCACGATTTTTCTTGTTTTAATGGAATTTGTGATATTTCTCATTCGCTTTTTTGTACTAACTCTTTACGGTACTTACATGTTAGTACACAAAAGAGAATGAGAGCAAACAAAAACGCCATTACATTAACCCAAACTCTAGTTTACATGAAAGCATACGTCAAGAGCTTTCCAGAGAGTGTTCGTTTGCTTAAATCCGATAACAAATGAGGAAGTTATGGTCATTTGAAGTCGAGTGCGTCCCAAAGTGGTCGTGTATCGAGCCGCACAAAAGCACACTTGACTTCAAATGATCATAACTCCTTCGTTTCTTATCGGATTTAAGCAAACGACCACTCGATGGAAAGCTCTTGATGTCTACTTTCATGTCAACCACGATTTTTATTGTTTTAATGGAATTTGTGATGTTTCTCATTCGCTTTTTTGTTCTAACTCTTTATGGTACTTACATGTTAGTACACAAAAGAGAATGAGAGCAAACAATAACGCCATTACATTAACCCAAACTCTAGTTTACATGAAGGCATACGTCAAGAGCTTTCCAGAGAGTGTTCGTTTGCTTAAATCCGATAACAAATGAGGAAGTTATGGTCATTTGAAGTCGAGTGCCTCCCAAAGTGGTCGTGTATCGAGCCGCACAAAAGCACACTTGACTTCAAATGATCATAACTCCTTCGTTTCTTATCGGATTTAAGCAAACGACCAGTCGATGGAAAGCTCTTGATGTCTACTTTCATGTCAACCACGATTTTTCTTGTTTCAATGGAATTTGTGATGTTTCTCATTCGCTTTTTTGTACTAACTCTTTACGGTACTTACATGTTAGTACACTAAAGAGAATGAGAGCAAACAAAAACGCCATTACATTAACCCAAACTCTAGGTTACATGAAAGCATACGTCAAGAGCTTTCCAGAGAGTGTTCGTTTGCTTAAATCCGATAACAAATGAGGAAGTTATGGTCATTTGAAGTCGAGTGCCTCCCAAAGTGGTCATGTATCGAGCCGCACAAAAGCACACTTGACTTCAAATGATCATAACTCCTTCGTTTCTTATCGGATTTAAGCAAACGACCACTCAGTGGAAAGCTCTTGATGTCTACTTTCATGTCAACCACGATTTTTCTTGTTTTAATGGAATTTGTGATGTTTCTCATTCGCTTTTTTGTACTAACTCTTTACGGTACTTACATGTTAGTACACAAAAGAGAATGAGAGCAAACAAAAACGCCATTACATTAACCCAAACTCTAGTTTACATGAAAGCATACGTCAAGAGCTTTCCAGAGAGTGTTCGTTTGCTTAAATCCGATAACAAATGAGGAAGTTATGGTCATTTGAAGTCGAGTGCGTCCCAAAGTGGTCGTGTATCGAGCCGCACAAAAGCACACTTGACTTCAAATGATCATAACTCCTTCGTTTCTTATCGGATTTAAGCAAACGACCACTCGATGGAAAGCTCTTGATGTCTACTTTCATGTCAACCACGATTTTTATTGTTTTAATGGAATTTGTGATGTTTCTCATTCGCTTTTTTGTTCTAACTCTTTATGGTACTTACATGTTAGTACACAAAAGAGAATGAGAGCAAACAATAACGCCATTACATTAACCCAAACTCTAGTTTACATGAAGGCATACGTCAAGAGCTTTCCAGAGAGTGTTCGTTTGCTTAAATCCGATAACAAATGAGGAAGTTATGGTCATTTGAAGTCGAGTGCCTCCCGAAGTGGTCGTGTATCGAGCCGCACAAAAGCACACTTGACTTCAAATGATCATAACTCATTCGTTTCTTATCGGATTTATGCAAACGACCACTCGATGGAAAGCTCTTGATGTCTACTTTCAAGTCAACCACGATTTTTATTGTTTTAATGGAATTTGTGATGTTTCTCATTCGCTTTTTTGTACTAACTCTTTATGCTACTTACATGTTAGTACACAAAAGAGAATGAGAGCAAACAAAAACGCCATTACATTAACCCAAACTCTAGCTTACATGAAGGCATACGTCAAGAGCTTTCCAGAGAGTGTTCGTTTGCTTAAATCCGATAACAAATGAGGAAGTTATGGTCATTTGAAGTCGAGTGCCTCCCAAAGTGGTCGTGTATCGAGCCGCACAAAAGCACACTTGACTTCAAATGATCATAACTCCTTCGTTTCTTATCGGATTTAAGCAAACGACCACTCGATGGAAAGCTCTTGATGTCTACTTTCATGTCAACCACGATTTTTCTTGTTTTAATGGAATTTGTGATATTTCTCATTCGCTTTTTTGTACTAACTCTTTACGGTACTTACATGTTAGTACACAAAAGAGAATGAGAGCAAACAAAAACGCCATTACATTAACCCAAACTCTAGTTTACATGAAAGCATACGTCAAGAGCTTTCCAGAGAGTGTTCGTTTGCTTAAATCCGATAACAAATGAGGAAGTTATGGTCATTTGAAGTCGAGTGCCTCCCAAAGTGGTCGTGTATCGAGCCGCACAAAAGCACACTTGACTTCAAATGATCATAACTCCTTCGTTTCTTATCGGATTTAAGCAAACGACCACTCGATGGAAAGCTCTTGATGTCTACTTTCATGTCAACCACGATTTTTCTTGTTTTAATGGAATTTGTGATGTTTCTCATTCGCTTTTTTGTACTAACTCTTTACGGTACTTACATGTTAGTACACAAAAGAGAATGAGAGCAAACAAAAACGCCATTACATTAACCCAAACTCTAGTTTACATGAAGGCATACGTCAAGAGCTTTCCAGAGAGTGTTCGTTTGCTTAAATCCGATAACAAATGAGGAAGTTATGGTCATTTGAAGTCGAGTGCCTCCCGAAGTGGTCGTGTATCGAGCCGCACAAAAGCACACTTGACTTCAAATGATCATAACTCATTCGTTTCTTATCGGATTTATGCAAACGACCACTCGATGGAAAGCTCTTGATGTCTACTTTCAAGTCAACCACGATTTTTATTGTTTTAATGGAATTTGTGATGTTTCTCATTCGGTTTTTTGTACTAACTCTTTATGCTACTTACATGTTAGTACACAAAAGAGAATGAGAGCAAACAAAAACGCCATTACATTAACCCAAACTCTAGCTTACATGAAGGCATACGTCAAGAGCTTTCCAGAGAGTGTTCGTTTGCTTAAATCCGATAACAAATGAGGAAGTTATGGTCATTTGAAGTCGAGTGCCTCCCAAAGTGGTCGTGTATCGAGCCGCACAAAAGCACACTTGACTTCAAATGATCATAACTCATTCGTTTCTTATCGGATTTAAGCAAACGACCACTCAATGGAAAGCTCTTGATGTCTACTTTCATGTCAACCACGATTTTTCTTGTTTTAATGGAATTTGTGATATTTCTCATTCGCTTTTTTGTACTAACTCTTTACGGTACTTACATGTTAGTACACAAAAGAGAATGAGAGCAAACAAAAACGCCATTACATTAACCCAAACTCTAGTTTACATGAAAGCATACGTCAAGAGCTTTCCAGAGAGTGTTCGTTTGCTTAAATCCGATAACAAATGAGGAAGTTATGGTCATTTGAAGTCGAGTGCGTCCCAAAGTGGTCGTGTATCGAGCCGCACAAAAGCACACTTGACTTCAAATGATCATAACTCCTTCGTTTCTTATCGGATTTAAGCAAACGACCACTCGATGGAAAGCTCTTGATGTCTACTTTCATGTCAACCACGATTTTTCTTGTTTTAATGGAATTTGTGATGTTTCTCATTCGCTTTTTTGTACTAACTCTTTACGGTACTTACATGTTAGTACACAAAAGAGAATGAGAGCAAACAAAAACGCCATTACATTAACCCAAACTCTAGTTTACATGAAAGCATACGTCAAGAGCTTTCCAGAGAGTGTTCGTTTGCTTAAATCCGATAACAAATGAGGAAGTTATGGTCATTTGAAGTCGAGTGCTTCCCAAAGTGGTCGTGTATCGAGCCGCACAAAAGCACACTTGACTTCAAATGATCATAACTCCTTCGTTTCTTATCGGATTTAAGCAAACGACCACTCGATGGAAAGCTCTTGATGTCTACTTTCATGTCAACCACGATTATTATTGTTTTAATAGAATTTGTGATGTTTCTCATTCGCATTTTTGTACTAACTCTTTATGCTACTTACATGTTAGTACACAAAAGAGAATGAGAGCAAACAAAAACGCCATTACATTAACCCAAACTCTAGTTTACATGAAGGCATATGTCAAGAGCTTTCCAGAGAGTGTTCGTTTGCTTAAATCCGATAACAAATGAGGAAGTTATGGTCATTTGAAGTCGAGTGCCTCCCGAAGTGGTCGTGTATCGAGCCGCACAAAAGCACACTTGACTTCAAATGATCATAACTCATTCGTTTCTTATCGGATTTAAGCAAACGACCACTCAGTGGAAAGCTCTTGATGTCTACTTTCATGTCAACCACGATTTTTCTTGTTTTAATGGAATTTGTGATGTTTCTCATTCGCTTTTTTGTACTAACTCTTTACGGTACTTACATGTTAGTACACAAAAGAGAATGAGAGCAAACAAAAACGCCATTACATTAACCCAAACTCTAGTTTACATGAAAGCATACGTCAAGAGCTTTCCAGAGAGTGTTCGTTTGCTTAAATCCGATAACAAATGAGGAAGTTATGGTCATTTGAAGTCGAGTGCCTCCCAAAGTGGTCGTGTATCGAGCCGCACAAAAGCACACTTGACTTCAAATGATCATAACTCCTTCGTTTCTTATCGGATTTAAGCAAACGACCACTCGATGGAAAGCTCTTGATGTCTACTTTCATGTCAACCACGATTTTTCTTGTTTTAATGGAATTTGTGATGTTTCTCATTCGCTTTTTTGTACTAACTCTTTACGGTACTTACATGTTAGTACACAAAAGAGAATGAGAGCAAACAAAAACGCCATTACATTAACCCAAACTCTAGTTTACATGAAGGCATACGTCAAGAGCTTTCCAGAGAGTGTTCGTTTGCTTAAATCCGATAACAAATGAGGAAGTTATGGTCATTTGAAGTCGAGTGCCTCCCGAAGTGGTCGTGTATCGAGCCGCACAAAAGCACACTTGACTTCAAATGATCATAACTCATTCGTTTCTTATCGGATTTATGCAAACGACCACTCGATGGAAAGCTCTTGATGTCTACTTTCAAGTCAACCACGATTTTTATTGTTTTAATGGAATTTGTGATGTTTCTCATTCGGTTTTTTGTACTAACTCTTTATGCTACTTACATGTTAGTACACAAAAGAGAATGAGAGCAAACAAAAACGCCATTACATTAACCCAAACTCTAGCTTACATGAAGGCATACGTCAAGAGCTTTCCAGAGAGTGTTCGTTTGCTTAAATCCGATAACAAATGAGGAAGTTATGGTCATTTGAAGTCGAGTGCCTCCCAAAGTGGTCGTGTATCGAGCCGCACAAAAGCACACTTGACTTCAAATGATCATAACTCCTTCGTTTCTTATCGGATTTAAGCAAACGACCACTCGATGGAAAGCTCTTGATGTCTACTTTCATGTCAACCACGATTTTTCTTGTTTTAATGGAATTTGTGATGTTTCTCATTTGCTTTTTTGTACTAACTCTTTACGGTACTTACATGTTAGTACACAAAAGAGAATGAGAGCAAACAAAAACGCCATTACATTAACCCAAACTCTAGTTTACATGAAGGCATACGTCAAGAGCTTTCCAGAGAGTGTTCGTTTGCTTAAATTCGATAACAAATGAGGAAGTTATGGTCATTTGAAGTCGAGTGCCTCCCGAAGTGGTCGTGTATCGAGCCGCACAAAAGCACACTTGACTTCAAATGATCATAACTCATTCGTTTCTTATCGGATTTATGCAAACGACCACTCGATGGAAAGCTCTTGATGTCTACTTTCATGTCAACCACGATTTTTATTGTTTTAATGGAATTTGTGATGTTTCTCATTCGCTTTTTTGTACTAACTCTTTACGGTACTTACATGTTAGTACACAAAAGAGAATGAGAGCAAACAAAAACGCCATTACATTAACCCAAACTCTAGTTTACATGAAGGCATACGTCAAGAGCTTTCCAGAGAGTGTTCGTTTGCTTAAATCCGATAACAAATGAGGAAGTTATGGTCATTTGAAGTCGAGTGCCTCCCGAAGTGGTCGTGTATCGAGCCGCACAAAAGCACACTTGACTTCAAATGATCATAACTCATTCGTTTCTTATCGGATTTAAGCAAACGACCACTCAGTGGAAAGCTCTTGATGTCTACTTTCATGTCAACTACGATTTTTCTTGTTTTAATGGAATTTGTGATGTTTCTCATTCGCTTTTTTGTACTAACTCTTTACGGTACTTACATGTTAGTACACAAAAGAGAATGAGAGCAAACAAAAACGCCATTACATTAACCCAAACTCTAGTTTACATGAAAGCATACGTCAAGAGCTTTCCAGAGAGTGTTCGTTTGCTTAAATCCGATAACAAATGAGGAAGTTATGGTCATTTGAAGTCGAGTGCCTCCCAAAGTGGTCGTGTATCGAGCCGCACAAAAGCACACTTGACTTCAAATGATCATAACTCCTTCGTTTCTTATCGGATTTAAGCAAACGACCACTCGATGGAAAGCTCTTGATGTCTACTTTCATGTCAACCACGATTTTTCTTGTTTTAATGGAATTTGTGATGTTTCTCATTTGCTTTTTTGTACTAACTCTTTACGGTACTTACATGTTAGTACACAAAAGAGAATGAGAGCAAACAAAAACGCCATTACATTAACCCAAACTCTAGTTTACATGAAGGCATACGTCAAGAGCTTTCCAGAGAGTGTTCGTTTGCTTAAATTCGATAACAAATGAGGAAGTTATGGTCATTTGAAGTCGAGTGCCTCCCGAAGTGGTCGTGTATCGAGCCGCACAAAAGCACACTTGACTTCAAATGATCATAACTCATTCGTTTCTTATCGGATTTATGCAAACGACCACTCGATGGAAAGCTCTTGATGTCTACTTTCATGTCAACCACGATTTTTCTTGTTTTAATGGAATTTGTGATGTTTCTCATTCGCTTTTTTGTACTAACTCTTTACGGTACTTACATGTTAGTACACAAAAGAGAATGAGAGCAAACAAAAACGCCATTACATTAACCCAAACTCTAGTTTACATGAAAGCATACGTCAAGAGCTTTCCAGAGAGTGTTCGTTTGCTTAAATCCGATAACAAATGAGGAAGTTATGGTCATTTGAAGTCGAGTGCCTCCCAAAGTGGTCGTGTATCGAGCCGCACAAAAGCACACTTGACTTCAAATGATCATAACTCCTTCGTTTCTTATCGGATTTAAGCAAACGACCACTCGATGGAAAGCTCTTGATGTCTACTTTCATGTCAACCACGATTTTTCTTGTTTTAATGGAATTTGTGATGTTTCTCATTTGCTTTTTTGTACTAACTCTTTACGGTACTTACATGTTAGTACACAAAAGAGAATGAGAGCAAACAAAAACGCCATTACATTAACCCAAACTCTAGTTTACATGAAGGCATACGTCAAGAGCTTTCCAGAGAGTGTTCGTTTGCTTAAATTCGATAACAAATGAGGAAGTTATGGTCATTTGAAGTCGAGTGCCTCCCGAAGTGGTCGTGTATCGAGCCGCACAAAAGCACACTTGACTTCAAATGATCATAACTCATTCGTTTCTTATCGGATTTATGCAAACGACCACTCGATGGAAAGCTCTTGATGTCTACTTTCATGTCAACCACGATTTTTATTGTTTTAATGGAATTTGTGATGTTTCTCATTCGCTTTTTTGTACTAACTCTTTACGGTACTTACATGTTAGTACACAAAAGAGAATGAGAGCAAACAAAAACGCCATTACATTAACCCAAACTCTAGTTTACATGAAGGCATATGTCAAGAGCTTTCCAGAGAGTGTTCGTTTGCTTAAATCCGATAACAAATGAGGAAGTTATGGTCATTTGAAGTCGAGTGCCTCCCGAAGTGGTCGTGTATCGAGCCGCACAAAAGCACACTTGACTTCAAATGATCATAACTCATTCGTTTCTTATCGGATTTAAGCAAACGACCACTCAGTGGAAAGCTCTTGATGTCTACTTTCATGTCAACTACGATTTTTCTTGTTTTAATGGAATTTGTGATGTTTCTCATTCGCTTTTTTGTACTAACTCTTTACGGTACTTACATGTTAGTACACAAAAGAGAATGAGAGCAAACAAAAACGCCATTACATTAACCCAAACTCTAGTTTACATGAAAGCATACGTCAAGAGCTTTCCAGAGAGTGTTCGTTTGCTTAAATCCGATAACAAATGAGGAAGTTATGGTCATTTGAAGTCGAGTGCCTCCCAAAGTGGTCGTGTATCGAGCCGCACAAAAGCACACTTGACTTCAAATGATCATAACTCCTTCGTTTCTTATCGGATTTAAGCAAACGACCACTCGATGGAAAGCTCTTGATGTCTACTTTCATGTCAACCACGATTTTTCTTGTTTTAATGGAATTTGTGATGTTTCTCATTCGCTTTTTTGTACTAACTCTTTACGGTACTTACATGTTAGTACACAAAAGAGAATGAGAGCAAACAAAAACGCCATTACATTAACCCAAACTCTAGTTTACATGAAGGCATACGTCAAGAGCTTTCCAGAGAGTGTTCGTTTGCTTAAATCCGATAACAAATGAGGAAGTTATGGTCATTTGAAGTCGAGTGCCTCCCGAAGTGGTCGTGTATCGAGCCGCACAAAAGCACACTTGACTTCAAATGATCATAACTCATTCGTTTCTTATCGGATTTAAGCAAACGACCACTCAGTGGAAAGCTCTTGATGTCTACTTTCATGTCAACTACGATTTTTCTTGTTTTAATGGAATTTGTGATGTTTCTCATTCGCTTTTTTGTACTAACTCTTTACGGTACTTACATGTTAGTACACAAAAGAGAATGAGAGCAAACAAAAACGCCATTACATTAACCCAAACTCTAGTTTACATGAAAGCATACGTCAAGAGCTTTCCAGAGAGTGTTCGTTTGCTTAAATCCGATAACAAATGAGGAAGTTATGGTCATTTGAAGTCGAGTGCCTCCCAAAGTGGTCGTGTATCGAGCCGCACAAAAGCACACTTGACTTCAAATGATCATAACTCCTTCGTTTCTTATCGGATTTAAGCAAACGACCACTCGATGGAAAGCTCTTGATGTCTACTTTCATGTCAACCACGATTTTTCTTGTTTTAATGGAATTTGTGATGTTTCTCATTCGCTTTTTTGTACTAACTCTTTACGGTACTTACATGTTAGTACACAAAAGAGAATGAGAGCAAACAAAAACGCCATTACATTAACCCAAACTCTAGTTTACATGAAGGCATACGTCAAGAGCTTTCCAGAGAGTGTTCGTTTGCTTAAATCCGATAACAAATGAGGAAGTTATGGTCATTTGAAGTCGAGTGCCTCCCGAAGTGGTCGTGTATCGAGCCGCACAAAAGCACACTTGACTTCAAATGATCATAACTCATTTGTTTCTTATCGGATTTATGCAAACGACCACTCGATGGAAAGCTCTTGATGTCTACTTTCAAGTCAACCACGATTTTTATTGTTTTAATGGAATTTGTGATGTTTCTCATTCGGTTTTTTGTACTAACTCTTTATGCTACTTACATGTTAGTACACAAAAGAGAATGAGAGCAAACAAAAACGCCATTACATTAACCCAAACTCTAGCTTACGTGAAGGCATACGTCAAGAGCTTTCCAGAGAGTGTTCGTTTGCTTAAATCCGATAACAAATGAGGAAGTTATGGTCATTTGAAGTCGAGCGCCTCCCAAAGTGGTCGTGTATCGAGCCGCACAAAAGCACACTTGACTTCAAATGATCATAACTCATTCGTTTCTTATCGGATTTAAGCAAACGACCACTCGATGGAAAGCTCTTGATGTCTACTTTCATGTCAACCACGATTTTTCTTGTTTTAATGGAATTTGTGATATTTCTCATTCGCTTTTTTGTACTAACTCTTTACGGTACTTACATGTTAGTACACAAAAGAGAATGAGAGCAAACAAAAACGCCATTACATTAACCCAAACTCTAGTTTACATGAAAGCATACGTCAAGAGCTTTCCAGAGAGTGTTCGTTTGCTTAAATCCGATAACAAATGAGGAAGTTATGGTCATTTGAAGTCGAGTGCGTCCCAAAGTGGTCGTGTATCGAGCCGCACAAAAGCACACTTGACTTCAAATGATCATAACTCCTTCGTTTCTTATCGGATTTAAGCAAACGACCACTCGATGGAAAGCTCTTGATGTCTACTTTCATGTCAACCACGATTTTTATTGTTTTAATGGAATTTGTGATGTTTCTCAATCGCTTTTTTGTTCTAACTCTTTATGGTACTTACATGTTAGTACACAAAAGAGAATGAGAGCAAACAATAACGCCATTACATTAACCCAAACTCTAGTTTACATGAAGGCATACGTCAAGAGCTTTCCAGAGAGTGTTCGTTTGCTTAAATCCGATAACAAATGAGGAAGTTATGGTCATTTGAAGTCGAGTGCCTCCCAAAGTGGTCGTGTATCGAGCCGCACAAAAGCACACTTGACTTCAAATGATCATAACTCCTTCGTTTCTTATCGGATTTAAGCAAACGACCAGTCGATGGAAAGCTCTTGATGTCTACTTTCATGTCAACCACGATTTTTCTTGTTTCAATGGAATTTGTGATGTTTCTCATTCGCTTTTTTGTACTAACTCTTTACGGTACTTACATGTTAGTACACTAAAGAGAATGAGAGCAAACAAAAACGCCATTACATTAACCCAAACTCTAGGTTACATGAAAGCATACGTCAAGAGCTTTCCAGAGAGTGTTCGTTTGCTTAAATCCGATAACAAATGAGGAAGTTATGGTCATTTGAAGTCGAGTGCCTCCCAAAGTGGTCGTGTATCGAGCCGCACAAAAGCACACTTGACTTCAAATGATCATAACTCCTTCGTTTCTTATCGGATTTATGCAAACGACCACTCGATGGAAAGCTCTTGATGTCTACTTTCATGTCAACCACGATTTTTATTGTTTTAATGGAATTTGTGATGTTTCTCATTCGCTTTTTTGTACTAACTCTTTATGGTACTTACATGTTAGTACACAAAAGAGAATGAGAGCAAACAAAAACGCCATTACATTAACCCAAACTCTAGCTTACATGAAGGCATACGTCAAGAGCTTTCCAGAGAGTGTTCGTTTGCTTAAATCCGATAACAAATGAGGAAGTTATGGTCATTTGAAGTCGAGTGCCTCCCAAAGTGGTCGTGTATCGAGCCGCACAAAAGCACACTTGACTTCAAATGATCATAACTCCTTCGTTTCTTATCGGATTTAAGCAAACGACCACTCGATGGAAAGCTCTTGATGTCTACTTTCATGTCAACCACGATTATTATTGTTTTAATCGAATTTGTGATGTTTCTCATTCGCATTTTTGTACTAACTCTTTATGCTACTTACATGTTAGTACACAAAAGAGAATGAGAGCAAACAAAAACGCCATTACATTAACCCAAACTCTAGTTTACATGAAGGCATATGTCAAGAGCTTTCCAGAGAGTGTTCGTTTGCTTAAATCCGATAACAAATGAGGAAGTTATGGTCATTTGAAGTCGAGTGCCTCCCGAAGTGGTCGTGTATCGAGCCGCACAAAAGCACACTTGACTTCAAATGATCATAACTCATTCGTTTCTTATCGGATTTATGCAAACGACCACTCGATGGAAAGCTCTTGATGTCTACTTTCATGTCAACCACGATTTTTATTGTTTTAATGGAATTTGTGATGTTTCTCATTCGCTTTTTTGTACTAACTCTTTATGGTACTTACATGTTAGTACACAAAAGAGAATGAGAGCAAACAAAAACGCCATTACATTAACCCAAACTCTAGCTTACATGAAGGCATACGTCAAGAGCTTTCCAGAGAGTGTTCGTTTGCTTAAATCCGATAACAAATGAGGAAGTTATGGTCATTTGAAGTCGAGTGCCTCCCAAAGTGGTCGTGTATCGAGCCGCACAAAAGCACACTTGACTTCAAATGATCATAACTCCTTCGTTTCTTATCGGATTTAAGCAAACGACCACTCGATGGAAAGCTCTTGATGTCTACTTTCATGTCAACCACGATTTTTCTTGTTTTAATGGAATTTGTGATATTTCTCATTCGCTTTTTTGTACTAACTCTTTACGGTACTTACATGTTAGTACACAAAAGAGAATGAGAGCAAACAAAAACGCCATTACATTAACCCAAACTCTAGTTTACATGAAAGCATACGTCAAGAGCTTTCCAGAGAGTGTTCGTTTGCTTAAATCCGATAACAAATGAGGAAGTTATGGTCATTTGAAGTCGAGTGCCTCCCAAAGTGGTCGTGTATCGAGCCGCACAAAAGCACACTTGACTTCAAATGATCATAACTCCTTCGTTTCTTATCGGATTTAAGCAAACGACCACTCGATGGAAAGCTCTTGATGTCTACTTTCATGTCAACCACGATTTTTCTTGTTTTAATGGAATTTGTGATGTTTCTCATTCGGTTTTTTGTACTAACTCTTTATGCTACTTACATGTTAGTACACAAAAGAGAATGAGAGCAAACAAAAACGCCATTACATTAACCCAAACTCTAGTTTACATGAAGGCATACGTCAAGAGCTTTCCAGAGAGTGTTCGTTTGCTTAAATCCGATAACAAATGAGGAAGTTATGGTCATTTGAAGTCGAGTGCCTCCCGAAGTGGTCGTGTATCGAGCCGCACAAAAGCACACTGGACTTCAAATGATCATAACTCATTCGTTTCTTATCGGATTTATGCAAACGACCACTCGATGGAAAGCTCTTGATGTCTACTTTCAAGTCAACCACGATTTTTCTTGTTTTAATGGAATTTGTGATGTTTCTCATTCGCTTTTTTGTTCTAACTCTTTATGGTACTTACATGTTAGTACACCAAAGAGAATGAGAGCAAACAATAATGCCATTACATTAACCCAAACTCTAGTTTACATGAAGGCATACGTCAAGAGCTTTCCAGAGAGTGTTCGTTTGCTTAAATCCGATAACAAATGAGGAAGTTATGGTCATTTGAAGTCGAGTGCCTCCCAAAGTGGTCGTGTATCGAGCCGCACAAAAGCACACTTGACTTCAAATGATCATAACTCCTTCGTTTCTTATCGGATTTAAGCAAACGACCAGTCGATGGAAAGCTCTTGATGTCTACTTTCATGTCAACCACGATTTTTCTTGTTTCAATGGAATTTGTGATGTTTCTCATTCGCTTTTTTGTACTAACTCTTTACGGTACTTATATGTTAGTACACTAAAGAGAATGAGAGCAAACAAAAACGCCATTACATTAACCCAAACTCTAGGTTACATGAAAGCATACGTCAAGAGCTTTCCAGAGAGTGTTCGTTTGCTTAAATCCGATAACAAATGAGGAAGTTATGGTCATTTGAAGTCGAGTGCCTCCCAAAGTGGTCGTGTATCGAGCCGCACAAAAGCACACTTGACTTCAAATGATCATAACTCCTTCGTTTCTTATCGGATTTAAGCAAACGACCACTCGATGGAAAGCTCTTGATGTCTAATTTCATGTCAACCACGATTATTATTGTTTTAATGGAATTTGTGATGTTTCTCATTCGCATTTTTGTACTAACTCTTTACGGTACTTACATGTTAGTACACAAAAGAGAATGAGAGCAAACAAAAACGCCATTACATTAACCCAAACTTTAGTTTACATTAAGGCATACGTCAAGAGCTTTCCAGAGAGTGTTCGTTTGCTTAAATCCGATAACAAATGACGAAGTTATGGTCATTTGAAGTCGAGTGCCTCCCAAAGTGGTCGTGTATCGAGCCGCACAAAAGCACACTTGACTTCAAATGATCATAACTCCTTCGTTTCTTATCGGATTTAAGCAAACGACCACTCAGTGGAAAGCTCTTGATGTCTACTTTCATGTCAACCACGATTTTTCTTGTTTTAATGGAATTTGTGATGTTTCTCATTCGCTTTTTTGTACTAACTCTTTACGGTACTTACATGTTAGTACACAAAAGAGAATGAGAGCAAACAAAAACGCCATTACATTAACCCAAACTCTAGTTTACATGAAAGCATACGTCAAGAGCTTTCCAGAGAGTGTTCGTTTGCTTAAATCCGATAACAAATGAGGAAGTTATGGTCATTTGAAGTCGAGTGCCTCCCAAAGTGGTCGTGTATCGAGCCGCACAAAAGCACACTTGACTTCAAATGATCATAACTCCTTCGTTTCTTATCGGATTTAAGCAAACGACCACTCAGTGGAAAGCTCTTGATGTCTACTTTCATGTCAACCACGATTTTTCTTGTTTTAATGGAATTTGTGATGTTTCTCATTCACTTTTTTGTACTAACTCTTTACGGTACTTACATGTTAGTACACAAAAGAGAATGAGAGCAAACAAAAACGCCATTACATTAACCCAAACTCTAGTTTACATGAAAGCATACGTCAAGAGCTTTCCAGAGAGTGTTCGTTTGCTTAAATCCGATAACAAATGAGGAAGTTATGGTCATTTGAAGTCGAGTGCGTCCCAAAGTGGTCGTGTATCGAGCCGCACAAAAGCACACTTGACATCAAATGATCATAACTCCTTCGTTTCTTATCGGATTTAAGCAAACGACCACTCGATGGAAAGCTCTTGATGTCTACTTTCATGTCAACCACGATTTTTATTGTTTTAATGGAATTTGTGATGTTTCTCATTCGCTTTTTTGTTCTAACTCTTTATGGCACTTACATGTTAGTACACAAAAGAGAATGCGAGCAAACAATAACGCCATTACATTAACCCAAACTCTAGTTTACATGAAGGCATACGTCAAGAGCTTTCCAGAGAGTGTTCGTTTGCTTAAATCCGATAACAAATGAGGAAGTTATGGTCATTTGAAGTCGAGTGCGTCCCAAAGTGGTCGTGTATCGAGCCGCACAAAAGCACACTTGACTTCAAATGATCATAACTCCTTCGTTTCTTATCGGATTTAAGCAAACGACCACTCGATGGAAAGCTCTTGATGTCTACTTTCATGTCAACCACGATTTTTATTGTTTTAATGGAATTTGTGATGTTTCTCATTCGCTTTTTTGTACTAACTCTTTATGGTACTTACATGTTAGTACACAAAAGAGAATGCGAGCAAACAATAACGCCATTACATTAACCCAAACTCTAGTTTACATGAAGGCATACGTCAAGAGCTTTCCAGAGAGTGTTCGTTTGCTTAAATCCGATAACAAATGAGGAAGTTATGGTCATTTGAAGTCGAGTGCCTCCCGAAGTGGTCGTGTATCGAGCCGCACAAAAGCACACTGGACTTCAAATGATCATAACTCCTTCGTTTCTTATCGGATTTATGCAAACGACCACTCGATGGAAAGCTCTTGATGTCTACTTTCATGTCAACCACGATTTTTCTTGTTTCAATGGAATTTGTGATGTTTCTCATTCGCTTTTTTGTACTAACTCTTTACGGTACTTACATGTTAGTACACTAAAGAGAATGAGAGCAAACAAAAACGCCATTACATTAACCCAAACTCTAGGTTACATGAAAGCATACGTCAAGAGCTTTCCAGAGAGTGTTCGTTTGCTTAAATCCGATAACAAATGAGGAAGTTATGGTCATTTGAAGTCGAGTGCCTCCCAAAGTGGTCGTGTATCTAGCTGCACAAAAGCACACTTGACTTCAAATGATCATAACTCCTTCGTTTCTTATCGGATTTAAGCAAACGACCACTCAGTGGAAAGCTCTTGATGTCTACTTTCATGTCAACCACGATTTTTCTTGTTTTAATGGAATTTGTGATGTTTCTCATTCGCTTTTTTGTACTAACTCTTTACGGTACTTACATGTTAGTACACAAAAGAGAATGAGAGCAAACAAAAACGCCATTACATTAACCCAAACTCTAGTTTACATGAAAGCATACGTCAAGAGCTTTCCAGAGAGTGTTCGTTTGCTTAAATCCGATAACAAATGAGGAAGTTATGGTCATTTGAAGTCGAGTGCCTCCCAAAGTGGTCGTGTATCGAGCCGCACAAAAGCACACTTGACTTCAAATGATCATAACTCCTTCGTTTCTTATCGGATTTAAGCAAACGACCACTCGATGGAAAGCTCTTGATGTCTACTTTCATGTCAACCACGATTTTTCTTGTTTTAATTGAATTTGTGATGTTTCTCATTCGCTTTTTTGTACTAACTCTTTACGGTACTTACATGTTAGTACACAAAAGAGAATGAGAGCAAACAAAAATGCCATTACATTAACCCAAACTTTAGTTTACATTAAGGCATACGTCAAGAGCTTTCCAGAGAGTGTTCGTTTGCTTAAATCCGATAACAAATGAGGAAGTTATGGTCATTTGAAGTCGAGTGCCTCCCAAAGTGGTCGTGTATCGAGCCGCACAAAAGCACACTTGACTTCAAATGATCATAACTCCTTCGTTTCTTATCGGATTTAAGCAAACGACCACTCGATGGAAAGCTCTTGATGTCTACTTTCATGTCAACCACGATTTTTTTTGTTTTAATGGAATTTGTGATGTTTCTCATTCGCTTTTTTGTACTAACTCTTTATGGTACTTACATGTTAGTACACAAAAGAGAATGAGAGCAAACAAAAACGCCATTACATTAACCCAAACTCTAGTTTACATGAAAGCATACGTCAAGAGCTTTCCAGAGAGTGTTCGTTTGGTTAAATCCGATAACAAATGAGGAAGTTATGGTCATTTGAAGTCGAGGGCCTCCCAAAGTGGTCGTGTATCGAGCCGAAAGCACACTTGACTTCAAATGATCATAACTCCTTCGTTTCTTATCGGATTTAAGCAAACGACCAGTCGATGGAAAGCTCTTGATGTCTACTTTCATGTCAACCACGATTTTTCTTGTTTTAATGGAATTTGTGATGTTTCTCATTCGCTTTTTTGTACTAACTCTTTACGGTACTTACATGTTAGTACACAAAAGAGAATGAGAGCAAACAAAAACGCCATTACATTAACCCAAACTCTAGTTTACATGAAAGCATACGTCAAGAGCTTTCCAGAGAGTGTTCGTTTGCTTAAATCCGATAACAAATGAGGAAGTTATGGTCATTTGAAGTCGAGTGCCTCCCAAAGTGGTCGTGTATCGAGCCGCACAAAAGCACACTTGACTTCAAATGATCATAACTCCTTCGTTTCTTATCGGATTTAAGCAAACGACCACTCAATGGAAAGCTCTTGATGTCTACTTTCATGTCAACCACGATTTTTCTTGTTTCAATGGAATTTGTGATGTTTCTCATTCGCTTTTTTGTACTAACTCTTTACGGTACTTACATGTTAGTACACTAAAGAGAATGAGAGCAAACAAAAACGCCATTACATTAACCCAAACTCTAGGTTACATGAAAGCATACGTCAAGAGCTTTCCAGAGAGTGTTCGTTTGCTTAAATCCGATAACAAATGAGGAAGTTATGGTCATTTGAAGTCGAGTGCCTCCCAAAGTGGTCGTGTATCGAGCCGCACAAAAGCACACTTGACTTCAAATGATCATAACTCCTTCGTTTCTTATCGGATTTAAGCAAACGACCACTCAGTGGAAAGCTCTTGATGTCTACTTTCATGTCAACCACGATTTTTATTGTTTTAATGGAATTTGTTATGTTTCTCATTCGCTTTTTTGTACTAACTCTTTATGGTACTTACATGTTAGTACACAAAAGAGAATGAGAGCAAACAAAAACGCCATTACATTAACCCAAACTCTAGTTTACATGAAAGCATACGTCAAGAGCTTTCCAGAGAGTGTTCGTTTGGTTAAATCCGATAACAAATGAGGAAGTTATGGTCATTTGAAGTCGAGGGCCTCCCAAAGTGGTCGTGTATCGAGCCGAAAGCACACTTGACTTCAAATGATCATAACTCCTTCGTTTCTTATCGGATTTAAGCAAACGACGAGTCGATGGAAAGCTCTTGATGTCTACTTTCATGTCAACCACGATTTTTCTTGTTTTAATGGAATTTGTGATGTTTCTCATTCGCTTTTTTGTACTAACTCTTTACGGTACTTACATGTTAGTACACAAAAGAGAATGAGAGCAAACAAAAACGCCATTACATTAACCCAAACTCTAGTTTACATGAAAGCATACGTCAAGAGCTTTCCAGAGAGTGTTCGTTTGCTTAAATCCGATAACAAATGAGGAAGTTATGGTCATTTGAAGTCGAGTGCCTCCCAAAGTGGTCGTGTATCGAGCCGCACAAAAGCACACTTGACTTCAAATGATCATAACTCCTTCGTTTCTTATCGGATTTAAGCAAACGACCACTCAATGGAAAGCTCTTGATGTCTACTTTCATGTCAACCACGATTTTTCTTGTTTCAATGGAATTTGTGATGTTTCTCATTCGCTTTTTTGTACTAACTCTTTACGGTACTTACATGTTAGTACACTAAAGAGAATGAGAGCAAACAAAAACGCCATTACATTAACCCAAACTCTAGGTTACATGAAAGCATACGTCAAGAGCTTTCCAGAGAGTGTTCGTTTGCTTAAATCCGATAACAAATGAGGAAGTTATGGTCATTTGAAGTCGAGTGCCTCCCAAAGTGGTCGTGTATCGAGCCGCACAAAAGCACACTTGACTTCAAATGATCATAACTCCTTCGTTTCTTATCGGATTTAAGCAAACGACCACTCAGTGGAAAGCTCTTGATGTCTACTTTCATGTCAACCACGATTTTTATTGTTTTAATGGAATTTGTTATGTTTCTCATTCGCTTTTTTGTACTAACTCTTTATGGTACTTACATGTTAGTACACAAAAGAGAATGAGAGCAAACAAAAACGCCATTACATTAACCCAAACTCTAGTTTACATGAAAGCATACGTCAAGAGCTTTCCAGAGAGTGTTCGTTTGGTTAAATCCGATAACAAATGAGGAAGTTATGGTCATTTGAAGTCGAGGGCCTCCCAAAGTGGTCGTGTATCGAGCCGAAAGCACACTTGACTTCAAATGATCATAACTCCTTCGTTTCTTATCGGATTTAAGCAAACGACCAGTCGATGGAAAGCTCTTGATGTCTACTTTCATGTCAACCACGATTTTTCTTGTTTTAATGGAATTTGTGATGTTTCTCATTCGCTTTTTTGTACTAACTCTTTACGGTACTTACATGTTAGTACACAAAAGAGAATGAGAGCAAACAAAAACGCCATTACATTAACCCAAACTCTAGTTTACATGAAAGCATACGTCAAGAGCTTTCCAGAGAGTGTTCGTTTGCTTAAATCCGATAACAAATGAGGAAGTTATGGTCATTTGAAGTCGAGTGCCTCCCAAAGTGGTCGTGTATCGAGCCGCACAAAAGCACACTTGACTTCAAATGATCATAACTCCTTCGTTTCTTATCGGATTTAAGCAAACGACCACTCAATGGAAAGCTCTTGATGTCTACTTTCATGTCAACCACGATTTTTCTTGTTTCAATGGAATTTGTGATGTTTCTCATTCGCTTTTTTGTACTAACTCTTTACGGTACTTACATGTTAGTACACTAAAGAGAATGAGAGCAAACAAAAACGCCATTACATTAACCCAAACTCTAGGTTACATGAAAGCATACGTCAAGAGCTTTCCAGAGAGTGTTCGTTTGCTTAAATCCGATAACAAATGAGGAAGTTATGGTCATTTGAAGTCGAGTGCCTCCCAAAGTGGTCGTGTATCGAGCCGCACAAAAGCACACTTGACTTCAAATGATCATAACTCCTTCGTTTCTTATCGGATTTAAGCAAACGACCACTCAGTGGAAAGCTCTTGATGTCTACTTTCATGTCAACCACGATTTTTATTGTTTTAATGGAATTTGTTATGTTTCTCATTCGCTTTTTTGTACTAACTCTTTATGGTACTTACATGTTAGTACACAAAAGAGAATGAGAGCAAACAAAAACGCCATTACATTAACCCAAACTCTAGTTTACATGAAAGCATACGTCAAGAGCTTTCCAGAGAGTGTTCGTTTGGTTAAATCCGATAACAAATGAGGAAGTTATGGTCATTTGAAGTCGAGGGCCTCCCAAAGTGGTCGTGTATCGAGCCGAAAGCACACTTGACTTCAAATGATCATAACTCCTTCGTTTCTTATCGGATTTAAGCAAACGACGAGTCGATGGAAAGCTCTTGATGTCTACTTTCATGTCAACCACGATTTTTCTTGTTTTAATGGAATTTGTGATGTTTCTCATTCGCTTTTTTGTACTAACTCTTTACGGTACTTACATGTTAGTACACAAAAGAGAATGAGAGCAAACAAAAACGCCATTACATTAACCCAAACTCTAGTTTACATGAAAGCATACGTCAAGAGCTTTCCAGAGAGTGTTCGTTTGCTTAAATCCGATAACAAATGAGGAAGTTATGGTCATTTGAAGTCGAGTGCCTCCCAAAGTGGTCGTGTATCGAGCCGCACAAAAGCACACTTGACTTCAAATGATCATAACTCCTTCGTTTCTTATCGGATTTAAGCAAACGACCACTCAATGGAAAGCTCTTGATGTCTACTTTCATGTCAACCACGATTTTTCTTGTTTCAATGGAATTTGTGATGTTTCTCATTCGCTTTTTTGTACTAACTCTTTACGGTACTTACATGTTAGTACACTAAAGAGAATGAGAGCAAACAAAAACGCCATTACATTAACCCAAACTCTAGGTTACATGAAAGCATACGTCAAGAGCTTTCCAGAGAGTGTTCGTTTGCTTAAATCCGATAACAAATGAGGAAGTTATGGTCATTTGAAGTCGAGTGCCTCCCAAAGTGGTCGTGTATCGAGCCGCACAAAAGCACACTTGACTTCAAATGATCATAACTCCTTCGTTTCTTATCGGATTTAAGCAAACGACCACTCAGTGGAAAGCTCTTGATGTCTACTTTCATGTCAACCACGATTTTTATTGTTTTAATGGAATTTGTTATGTTTCTCATTCGCTTTTTTGTACTAACTCTTTATGGTACTTACATGTTAGTACACAAAAGAGAATGAGAGCAAACAAAAACGCCATTACATTAACCCAAACTCTAGTTTACATGAAAGCATACGTCAAGAGCTTTCCAGAGAGTGTTCGTTTGGTTAAATCCGATAACAAATGAGGAAGTTATGGTCATTTGAAGTCGAGGGCCTCCCAAAGTGGTCGTGTATCGAGCCGAAAGCACACTTGACTTCAAATGATCATAACTCCTTCGTTTCTTATCGGATTTAAGCAAACGACCAGTCGATGGAAAGCTCTTGATGTCTACTTTCATGTCAACCACGATTTTTCTTGTTTTAATGGAATTTGTGTTGTTTCTCATTCGCTTTTTTGTACTAACTCTTTACGGTACTTACATGTTAGTACACAAAAGAGAATGAGAGCAAACAAAAACGCCATTACATTAACCCAAACTCTAGTTTACATGAAAGCATACGTCAAGAGCTTTCCAGAGAGTGTTCGTTTGCTTAAATCCGATAACAAATGAGGAAGTTATGGTCATTTGAAGTCGAGTGCCTCCCAAAGTGGTCGTGTATCGAGCCGCACAAAAGCACACTTGACTTCAAATGATCATAACTCCTTCGTTTCTTATCGGATTTAAGCAAACGACCACTCAATGGAAAGCTCTTGATGTCTACTTTCATGTCAACCACGATTTTTCTTGTTTCAATGGAATTTGTGATGTTTCTCATTCGCTTTTTTGTACTAACTCTTTACGGTACTTACATGTTAGTACACTAAAGAGAATGAGAGCAAACAAAAAAGCCATTACATTAACCCAAACTCTAGGTTACATGAAAGCATACGTCAAGAGCTTTCCAGAGAGTGTTCGTTTGCTTAAATCCGATAACAAATGAGGAAGTTATGGTCATTTGAAGTCGAGTGCCTCCCAAAGTGGTCGTGTATCGAGCCGCACAAAAGCACACTTGACTTCAAATGATCATAACTCCTTCGTTTCTTATCGGATTTAAGCAAACGACCACTCAGTGGAAAGCTCTTGATGTCTACTTTCATGTCAACCACGATTTTTCTTGTTTTAATGGAATTTGTGATGTTTCTCATTCGCTTTTTTGTACTAACTCTTTACGGTACTTACATGTTAGTACACAAAAGAGAATGAGAGCAAACAAAAACGCCATTACATTAACCCAAACTCTAGTTTACATGAAAGCATACGTCAAGAGCTTTCCAGAGAGTGTTCGTTTGCTTAAATCCGATAACAAATGAGGAAGTTATGGTCATTTGAAGTCGAGTGCCTCCCAAAGTGGTCGTGTATCGAGCCGCACAAAAGCACACTTGACTTCAAATGATCATAACTCCTTCGTTTCTTATCGGATTTAAGCAAACGACCACTCGATGGAAAGCTCTTGATGTCTTCTTTCATGTCAACCACGATTTTTCTTGTTTCAATGGAATTTGTGATGTTTCTCATTCGCTTTTTTGTACTAACTCTTTACGGAACTTACATGTTAGTACACAAAAGAGAATGAGAGCAAACAAAAACGCCATTACATTAACCCAAACTCTAGGTTACATGAAAGCATACGTCAAGAGCTTTCCAGAGAGTGTTCGTTTGCTTAAATCCGATAACAAATGAGGAAGTTATGGTCATTTGAAGTCGAGTGCCTCCCAAAGTGGTCGTGTATCGAGCCGCACAAAAGCACACTTGACTTCAAATGATCATAACTCCTTCGTTTCTTATCGGATTTAAGCAAACGACCACTCGGTGGAAAGCTCTTGATGTCTACTTTCATGTCAACCACGATTTTTCTTGTTTTAATGGAATTTGTGATGTTTCTCATTCGCTTTTTTGTACTAACTCTTTACGGTACTTACATGTTAGTACACAAAAGAGAATGAGAGCAAACAAAAACGCCATTACATTAACCCAAACTCTAGTTTACATGAAAGCATACGTCAAGAGCTTTCCAGAGAGTGTTCGTTTGCTTAAATCCGATAACAAATGAGGAAGTTATGGTCATTTGAAGTCGAGTGCCTCCCAAAGTGGTCGTGTATCGAGCCGCACAAAAGCACACTTGACTTCAAATGATCATAACTCCTTCTTTTCTTATCGGATTTAAGCAAACGACCACTCAATGGAAAGCTCTTGATGTCTACTTTCATGTCAACCACGATTTTTCTTGTTTCAATGGAATTTGTGATGTTTCTCATTCGCTTTTTTGTACTAACTCTTTACGGTACTTACATGTTAGTACACTAAAGAGAATGAGAGCAAACAAAAAAGCCATTACATTAACCCAAACTCTAGGTTACATGAAAGCATACGTCAAGAGCTTTCCAGAGAGTGTTCGTTTGCTTAAATCCGATAACAAATGAGGAAGTTATGGTCATTTGAAGTCGAGTGCCTCCCAAAGTGGTCGTGTATCGAGCCGCACAAAAGCACACTTGACTTCAAATGATCATAACTCCTTCGTTTCTTATCGGATTTAAGCAAACGACCACTCAATGGAAAGCTCTTGATGTCTACTTTCATGTCAACCACGATTTTTCTTGTTTCAATGGAATTTGTGATGTTTCTCATTCGCTTTTTTGTACTAACTCTTTACGGTACTTACATGTTAGTACACTAAAGAGAATGAGAGCAAACAAAAAAGCCATTACATTAACCCAAACTCTAGGTTACATGAAAGCATACGTCAAGAGCTTTCCAGAGAGTGTTCGTTTGCTTAAATCCGATAACAAATGAGGAAGTTATGGTCATTTGAAGTCGAGTGCCTCCCAAAGTGGTCGTGTATCGAGCCGCACAAAAGCACACTTGACTTCAAATGATCATAACTCCTTCGTTTCTTATCGGATTTAAGCAAACGACCACTCAGTGGAAAGCTCTTGATGTCTACTTTCATGTCAACCACGATTTTTCTTGTTTTAATGGAATTTGTGATGTTTCTCATTCGCTTTTTTGTACTAACTCTTTACGGTACTTACATGTTAGTACACAAAAGAGAATGAGAGCAAACAAAAACGCCATTACATTAACCCAAACTCTAGTTTACATGAAAGCATACGTCAAGAGCTTTCCAGAGAGTGTTCGTTTGCTTAAATCCGATAACAAATGAGGAAGTTATGGTCATTTGAAGTCGAGTGCCTCCCAAAGTGGTCGTGTATCGAGCCGCACAAAAGCACACTTGACTTCAAATGATCATAACTCCTTCGTTTCTTATCGGATTTAAGCAAACGACCACTCGATGGAAAGCTCTTGATGTCTACTTTCATGTCAACCACGATTTTTCTTGTTTCAATGGAATTTGTGATGTTTCTCATTCGCTTTTTTGTACTAACTCTTTACGGTACTTACATGTTAGTACACAAAAGAGAATGAGAGCAAACAAAAACGCCATTACATTAACCCAAACTCTAGGTTACATGAAAGCATACGTCAAGAGCTTTCCAGAGAGTGTTCGTTTGCTTAAATCCGATAACAAATGAGGAAGTTATGGTCATTTGAAGTCGAGTGCCTCCCAAAGTGGTCCTGTATCGAGCCGCACAAAAGCACACTTGACTTCAAATGATCATAACTCCTTCGTTTCTTATCGGATTTAAGCAAACGACCACTCGATGGAAAGCTCTTGATGTCTACTTTCATGTCAACCACGATTTTTCTTGTTTTAATGGAATTTGTGATGTTTCTCATTCGCTTTTTTGTACTAACTCTTTACGGTACTTACATGTTAGTACACAAAAGAGAATGAGAGCAAACAAAAACGCCATTACATTAACCCAAACTCTAGTTTACATGAAAGCATACGTCAAGAGCTTTCCAGAGAGTGCTCGTTTGCTTAAATCCGATAACAAATGAGGAAGTTATGGTCATTTGAAGTCGAGTGCCTCCCAAAGTGGTCGTGTATCGAGCCGCACAAAAGCACACTTGACTTCAAATGATCATAACTCCTTCGTTTCTTATCGGATTTAAGCAAACGACCACTCGATGGAAAGCTCTTGATGTCTACTTTCATGTCAACCACGATTTTTCTTGTTTCAATGGAATTTGTGATGTTTCTCATTCGCTTTTTTGTACTAACTCTTTACGGTACTTACATGTTAGTACACAAAAGAGAATGAGAGCAAACAAAAACGCCATTACATTAACCCAAACTCTCGGTTACATGAAAGCATACGTCAAGAGCTTTCCAGAGAGTGTTCGTTTGCTTAAATCCGATAACAAATGAGGAAGTTATGGTCATTTGAAGTCGAGTGCCTCCCAAAGTGGTCGTGTATCGAGCCGCACAAAAGCACGCTTGACTTCAAATGATCATAACTCCTTCGTTTCTTATCGGATTTAAGCAAACGACCACTCGGTGGAAAGCTCTTGATGTCTACTTTCATGTCAACCACGATTTTTCTTGTTTCAATGGAATTTGTGATGTTTCTCATTCGCTTTTTTGTACTAACTCTTTACGGTACTTACATGTTAGTACACAAAAGAGAATGAGAGCAAACAAAAACGCCATTACATTAACCCAAACTCTAGTTTACATGAAAGCATACGTCAAGAGCTTTCCAGAGAGTGTTCGTTTGCTTAAATCCGATAACAAATGAGGAAGTTATGGTCATTTGAAGTCGAGTGCCTCCCAAAGTGGTCGTGTATCGAGCCGCACAAAAGCACACTTGACTTCAAATGATCATAACTCCTTCGTTTCTTATCGGATTTAAGCAAACGACCACTCAGTGGAAAGCTCTTGATGTCTACTTTCATGTCAACCACGATTTTTCTTGTTTTAATGGAATTTGTGATGTTTCTCATTCGCTTTTTTGTACTAACTCTTTACGGTACTTACATGTTAGTACACAAAAGAGAATGAGAGCAAACAAAAACGCCATTACATTAACCCAAACTCTAGGTTACATGAAAGCATACGTCAAGAGCTTTCCAGAGAGTGTTCGTTTGCTTAAATCCGATAACAAATGAGGAAGTTATGGTCATTTGAAGTCGAGTGCCTCCCAAAGTGGTCCTGTATCGAGCCGCACAAAAGCACACTTGACTTCAAATGATCATAACTCCTTCGTTTCTTATCGGATTTAAGCAAACGACCACTCGGTGGAAAGCTCTTGATGTCTACTTTCATGTCAACCACGATTTTTCTTGTTTTAATGGAATTTGTGATGTTTCTCATTCGCTTTTTTGTACTAACTCTTTACGGTACTTACATGTTAGTACACAAAAGAGAATGAGAGCAAACAAAAACGCCATTACATTAACCCAAACTCTAGTTTACATGAAAGCATACGTCAAGAGCTTTCCAGAGAGTGTTCGTTTGCTTAAATCCGATAACAAATGAGGAAGTTATGGTCATTTGAAGTCGAGTGCCTCCCAAAGTGGTCGTGTATCGAGCCGCACAAAAGCACACTTGACTTCAAATGATCATAACTCCTTCGTTTCTTATCGGATTTAAGCAAACGACCACTCGATGGAAAGCTCTTGATGTATACTTTCATGTCAACCACGATTTTTCTTGTTTCAATGGAATTTGTGATGTTTCTCATTCGCTTTTTTGTACTAACTCTTTACGGTACTTACATGTTAGTACACAAAAGAGAATGAGAGCAAACAAAAACGCCATTACATTAACCCAAACTCTCGGTTACATGAAAGCATACGTCAAGAGCTTTCCAGAGAGTGTTCGTTTGCTTAAATCCGATAACAAATGAGGAAGTTATGGTCATTTGAAGTCGAGTACCTCCCAAAGTGGTCGTGTATCGAGCCGCACAAAAGCACACTTGACTTCAAATGATCATAACTCCTTCGTTTCTTATCGGATTTAAGCAAACGACCACTCGATGGAAAGCTCTTGATGTCTACTTTCATGTCAACCACGATTTTTCTTGTTTCAATGGAATTTGTGATGTTTCTCATTCGCTTTTTTGTACTAACTCTTTACGGTACTTACATGTTAGTACACAAAAGAGAATGAGAGCAAACAAAAACGCCATTACATTAACCCAAACTCTCGGTTACATGAAAGCATACGTCAAGAGCTTTCCAGAGAGTGTTCGTTTGCTTAAATCCGATAACAAATGAGGAAGTTATGGTCATTTGAAGTCGAGTACCTCCCAAAGTGGTCGTGTATCGAGCCGCACAAAAGCACACTTGACTTCAAATGATCATAACTCCTTCGTTTCTTATCGGATTTAAGCAAACGACCACTCGGTGGAAAGCTCTTGATGTCTACTTTCATGTCAACCACGATTTTTCTTGTTTTAATGGAATTTGTGATGTTTCTCATTCGCTTTTTTGTACTAACTCTTGACGGTACTTACATGTTAGTACACAAAAGAGAATGAGAGCAAACAAAAACGCCATTACATTAACCCAAACTCTAGTTTACATGAAAGCATACGTCAAGAGCTTTCCAGAGAGTGTTCGTTTGCTTAAATCCGATAACAAATGAGGAAGTTATGGTCATTTGAAGTCGAGTGCCTCCCAAAGTGGTCGTGTATCGAGCCGCACAAAAGCACACTTGACTTCAAATGATCATAACTCCTTCGTTTCTTATCGGATTTAAGCAAACGACCACTCAGTGGAAAGCTCTTGATGTCTACTTTCATGTCAACCACGATTTTTCTTGTTTTAATGGAATTTGTGATGTTTCTCATTCGCTTTTTTGTACTAACTCTTTACGGTACTTACATGTTAGTACACAAAAGAGAATGAGAGCAAACAAAAACGCCATTACATTAACCCAAACTCTAGTTTACATGAAAGCATACGTCAAGAGCTTTCCAGAGAGTGTTCGTTTGCTTAAATCCGATAACAAATGAGGAAGTTATGGTCATTTGAAGTCGAGTGCCTCCCAAAGTGGTCGTGTATCGATCCGCACAAAAGCACACTTGACTTCAAATGATCATAACTCCTTCGTTTCTTATCGGATTTAAGCAAACGACCACTCGATGGAAAGCTCTTGATGTCTACTTTCATGTCAACCACGATTTTTATTGTTTTAATGGAATTTGTGATGTTTCTCATTCGCTTTTTTGTTCTATCTCTTTACGGTACTTGCATGTTAGTACACAAAAGAGAATGAGAGAAAACAAAAACGCCATTACATTAACCCAAACTCTAGTTTACATGAAGGCATACGTCAAGAGCTTTCCAGAGAGTGTTCGTTTGCTTAAATCCGATAACAAATGAGGAAGTTATGGTCATTTGAAGTCGAGTGCCTCCCAAAGTGGTCGTGTATCGAGCCGCACAAAAGCACACTTGACTTCAAATGATCATAACTCCTTCGTTTCTTATCGGATTTAAGCAAACGACCACTTGGTGGAAAGCTCTTGATGTCTACTTTCATGTCAACCACGATTTTTCTTGTTTTAATGGAATTTGTGATGTTTCTCATTCGCTTTTTTGTACTAACTCTTTACGGTACTTACATGTTAGTACACAAAAGAGAATGAGAGCAAACAAAAACGCCATTACATTAACCCAAACTCTAGTTTACATGAAAGCATACGTCAAGAGCTTTCCAGAGAGTGTTCGTTTGCTTAAATCCGATAACAAATGAGGAAGTTATGGTCATTTGAAGTCGAGTGCCTCCCAAAGTGGTCGTGTATCGAGCCGCACAAAAGCACACTTGACTTCAAATGATCATAACTCCTTCGTTTCTTATCGGATTTAAGCAAACGACCACTCGATGGAAAGCTCTTGATGTCTACTTTCATGTCAACCACGATTTTTATTGTTTTAATGGAATTTGTGATGTTTCTCATTCGCTTTTTTGTTCTATCTCTTTACGGTACTTGCATGTTAGTACACAAAAGAGAATGAGAGAAAACAAAAACGCCATTACATTAACCCAAACTCTAGTTTACATGAAGGCATACGTCAAGAGCTTTCCAGAGAGTGTTCGTTTGCTTAAATCCGATAACAAATGAGGAAGTTATGGTCATTTGAAGTCGAGTGCCTCCCAAAGTGGTCGTGTATCGAGCCGCACAAAAGCACACTTGACTTCAAATGATCATAACTCCTTCGTTTCTTATCGGATTTAAGCAAACGACCACTCGGTGGAAAGCTCTTGATGTCTACTTTCATGTCAACCACGATTTTTCTTGTTTTAATGGAATTTGTGATGTTTCTCATTCGCTTTTTTGTACTAACTCTTTACGGTACTTACATGTTAGTACACAAAAGAGAATGAGAGCAAACAAAAACGCCATTACATTAACCCAAACTCTAGTTTACATGAAAGCATACGTCAAGAGCTTTCCAGAGAGTGTTCGTTTGCTTAAATCCGATAACAAATGAGGAAGTTATGGTCATTTGAAGTCGAGTGCCTCCCAAAGTGGTCGTGTATCGAGCCGCACAAAAGCACACTTTACTTCAAATGATCATAACTCCTTCGTTTCTTATCGGATTTAAGCAAACGACCACTCGGTGGAAAGCTCTTGATGTCTACTTTCATGTCAACCACGATTTTTCTTGTTTCAATGGAATTTGTGATGTTTCTCATTCGCTTTTTTGTACTAACTCTTTACGGAACTTACATGTTAGTACACAAAAGAGAATGAGAGCAAACATAAACGCCATTACATTAACCCAAACTCTAGGTTACATGAAAGCATACGTCAAGAGCTTTCCAGAGAGTGTTCGTTTGCTTAAATCCGATAACAAATGAGGAAGTTATGGTCATTTGAAGTCGAGTGCCTCCCAAAGTGGTCGTGTATCGAGCCGCACAAAAGCACACTTGACTTCAAATGATCATAACTCCTTCGTTTCTTATCGGATTTAAGCAAACGACCACTCGGTGGAAAGCTCTTGATGTCTACTTTCATGTCAACCACGAATTTTCTTGTTTTAATGGAATTTGTGATGTTTCTCATTCGCTTTTTTGTACTAACTCTTTACGGTACTTACATGTTAGTACACAAAAGAGAATGAGAGCAAACAAAAACGCCATTACATTAACCCAAACTCTAGTTTACATGAAAGCATACGTCAAGAGCTTTCCAGAGAGTGTTCGTTTGCTTAAATCCGATAACAAATGAGGAAGTTATGGTCATTTGAAGTCGAGTGCCTCCCAAAGTGGTCGTGTATCGAGCAGCACAAAAGCACACTTGACTTCAAATGATCATAACTCCTTCGTTTCTTATCGGATTTAAGCAAACGACCACTCAGTGGAAAGCTCTTGATGTCTACTTTCATGTCAACCACGATTTTTCTTGTTTTAATGGAATTTGTGATGTTTCTCATTCGCTTTTTTGTACTAACTCTTTACGGTACTTACATGTTAGTACACAAAAGAGAATGAGAGCAAACAAAAACGCCATTACATTAACCCAAACTCTAGTTTACATGAAAGCATACGTCAAGAGCTTTCCAGAGAGTGTTCGTTTGCTTAAATCCGATAACAAATGAGGAAGTTATGGTCATTTGAAGTCGAGTGCCTCCCAAAGTGGTCGTGTATCGAGCCGCACAAAAGCACACTTGACTTCAAATGATCATAACTCCTTCGTTTCTTATCGGATTTAAGCAAACGACCACTCGATGGAAAGCTCTTGATGTCTACTTTCATGTCAACCACGATTTTTATTGTTTTAATGGAATTTGTGATGTTTCTCATTCGCTTTTTTGTTCTATCTCTTTACGGTACTTGCATGTTAGTACACAAAAGAGAATGAGAGCAAACAAAAACGCCATTACATTAACCCAAACTCTAGTTTACATGAAGGCATACGTCAAGAGCTTTCCAGAGAGTGTTCGTTTGCTTAAATCCGATAACAAATGAGGAAGTTATGGTCATTTGAAGTCGAGTGCCTCCCAAAGTGGTCGTGTATCGAGCCGCACAAAAGCACACTTGACTTCAAATGATCATAACTCCTTCGTTTCTTATCGGATTTAAGCAAACGACCACTCGGTGGAAAGCTCTTGATGTCTACTTTCATGTCAACCACGAATTTTCTTGTTTTAATGGAATTTGTGATGTTTCTCATTCGCTTTTTTGTACTAACTCTTTACGGTACTTACATGTTAGTACACAAAAGAGAATGAGAGCAAACAAAAACGCCATTACATTAACCCAAACTCTAGTTTACATGAAAGCATACGTCAAGAGCTTTCCAGAGAGTGTTCGTTTGCTTAAATCCGATAACAAATGAGGAAGTTATGGTCATTTGAAGTCGAGTGCCTCCCAAAGTGGTCGTGTATCGAGCCGCACAAAAGCACACTTGACTTCAAATGATCATAACTCCTTCGTTTCTTATCGGATTTAAGCAAACGACCACTCGGTGGAAAGCTCTTGATGTCTACTTTCATGTCAACCACGATTTTTCTTGTTTCAATGGAATTTGTGATGTTTCTCATTCGCTTTTTTGTACTAACTCTTTACGGTACTTACATGTTAGTACACAAAAGAGAATGAGAGCAAACAAAAACGCCATTACATTAACCCAAACTCTAGTTTACATGAAAGCATACGTCAAGAGCTTTCCAGAGAGTGTTCGTTTGCTTAAATCCGATAACAAATGAGGAAGTTATGGTCATTTGAAGTCGAGTGCCTCCCAAAGTGGTCGTGTATCGAGCCGCACAAAAGCACACTTGACTTCAAATGATCATAACTCCTTCGTTTCTTATCGGATTTAAGCAAACGACCACTCGGTGGAAAGCTCTTGATGTCTACTTTCATGTCAACCACGATTTTTCTTGTTTCAATGGAATTTGTGATGTTTCTCATTCGCTTTTTTGTACTAACTCTTTACGGTACTTACATGTTAGTACACAAAAGAGAATGAGAGCAAACAAAAACGCCATTACATTAACCCAAACTCTAGTTTACATGAAAGCATACGTCAAGAGCTTTCCAGAGAGTGTTCGTTTGCTTAAATCCGATAACAAATGAGGAAGTTATGGTCATTGGAAGTCGAGTGCCTCCCAAAGTGGTCGTGTATCGAGCCGCACAAAAGCACACTTGACTTCAAATGATCATAACTCCTTCGTTTCTTATCGGATTTAAGCAAACGACCACTCGATGGAAAGCTCTTGATGTCTACTTTCATGTCAACCACGATTTTTCTTGTTTCAATGGAATTTGTGATGTTTCTCATTCGCTTTTTTGTACTAACTCTTTACGGAACTTACATGTTAGTACACAAAAGAGAATGAGAGCAAACAAAAACGCCATTACATTAACCCAAACTCTAGGTTACATGAAAGCATACGTCAAGAGCTTTCCAGAGAGTGTTCGTTTGCTTAAATCCGATAACAAATGAGGAAGTTATGGTCATTTGAAGTCGAGTGCCTCCCAAAGTGGTCGTGTATCGAGCCGCACAAAAGCACACTTGACTTCAAATGATCATAACTCCTTCGTTTCTTATCGGATTTAAGCAAACGACCACTCGGTGGAAAGCTCTTGATGTCTACTTTCATGTCAACCACGATTTTTCTTGTTTCAATGGAATTTGTGATGTTTCTCATTCGCTTTTTTGTACTAACTCTTTACGGTACTTACATGTTAGTACACAAAAGAGAATGAGAGCAAACAAAAACGCCATTACATTAACCCAAACTCTAGTTTACATGAAAGCATACGTCAAGAGCTTTCCAGAGAGTGTTCGTTTGCTTAAATCCGATAACAAATGAGGAAGTTATGGTCATTTGAAGTCGAGTGCCTCCCAAAGTGGTCGTGTATCGAGCCGCACAAAAGCACACTTGACTTCAAATGATCATAACTCCTTCGTTTCTTATCGGATTTAAGCAAACGACCACTCGGTGGAAAGCTCTTGATGTCTACTTTCATGTCAACCACGATTTTTCTTGTTTCAATGGAATTTGTGATGTTTCTCATTCGCTTTTTTGTACTAACTCTTTACGGTACTTACATGTTAGTACACAAAAGAGAATGAGAGCAAACAAAAACGCCATTACATTAACCCAAACTCTAGTTTACATGAAAGCATACGTCAAGAGCTTTCCAGAGAGTGTTCGTTTGCTTAAATCCGATAACAAATGAGGAAGTTATGGTCATTGGAAGTCGAGTGCCTCCCAAAGTGGTCGTGTATCGAGCCGCACAAAAGCACACTTGACTTCAAATGATCATAACTCCTTCGTTTCTTATCGGATTTAAGCAAACGACCACTCGATGGAAAGCTCTTGATGTCTACTTTCATGTCAACCACGATTTTTCTTGTTTCAATGGAATTTGTGATGTTTCTCATTCGCTTTTTTGTACTAACTCTTTACGGAACTTACATGTTAGTACACAAAAGAGAATGAGAGCAAACAAAAACGCCATTACATTAACCCAAACTCTAGGTTACATGAAAGCATACGTCAAGAGCTTTCCAGAGAGTGTTCGTTTGCTTAAATCCGATAACAAATGAGGAAGTTATGGTCATTTGAAGTCGAGTGCCTCCCAAAGTGGTCGTGTATCGAGCCGCACAAAAGCACACTTGACTTCAAATGATCATAACTCCTTCGTTTCTTATCGGATTTAAGCAAACGACCACTCGGTGGAAAGCTCTTGATGTCTACTTTCATGTCAACCACGAATTTTCTTGTTTTAATGGAATTTGTGATGTTTCTCATTCGCTTTTTTGTACTAACTCTTTACGGTACTTACATGTTAGTACACAAAAGAGAATGAGAGCAAACAAAAACGCCATTACATTAACCCAAACTCTAGTTTACATGAAAGCATACGTCAAGAGCTTTCCAGAGAGTGTTCGTTTGCTTAAATCCGATAACAAATGAGGAAGTTATGGTCATTTGAAGTCGAGTGCCTCCCAAAGTGGTCGTGTATCGAGCCGCACAAAAGCACACTTGACTTCAAATGATCATAACTCCTTCGTTTCTTATCGGATTTAAGCAAACGACCACTCAGTGGAAAGCTCTTGATGTCTACTTTCATGTCAACCACGATTTTTCTTGTTTTAATGGAATTTGTGATGTTTCTCATTCGCTTTTTTGTACTAACTCTTTACGGTACTTACATGTTAGTACACAAAAGAGAATGAGAGCAAACAAAAACGCCATTACATTAACCCAAACTCTAGTTTACATGAAAGCATACGTCAAGAGCTTTCCAGAGAATGTTCGTTTGCTTAAATCCGATAACAAATGAGGAAGTTATGGTCATTTGAAGTCGAGTGCCTCCCAAAGTGGTCGTGTATCGAGCCGCACAAAAGCACACTTGACTTCAAATGATCATAACTCCTTCGTTTCTTATCGGATTTAAGCAAACGAACACTCGATGGAAAGCTCTTGATGTCTACTTTCATGTCAACCACGATTTTTCTTGTTTCAATGGAATTTGTGATGTTTCTCATTCGCTTTTTTGTACTAACTCTTTACGGTACTTACATGTTAGTACACAAAAGAGAATGAGAGCAAACAAAAACGCCATTACATTAACCCAAACTCTAGTTTACATGAAAGCATACGTCAAGAGCTTTCCAGAGAGTGTTCGTTTGCTTAAATCCGATAACAAATGAGGAAGTTATGGTCATTTGAAGTCGAGTGCCTCCCAAAGTGGTCGTGTATCGAGCCGCACAAAAGCACACTTGACTTCAAATGATCATAACTCCTTCGTTTCTTATCGGATTTAAGCAAACGACCACTCGGTGGAAAGCTCTTGATGTCTACTTTCATGTCAACCACGATTTTTCTTGTTTCAATGGAATTTGTGATGTTTCTCATTCGCTTTTTTGTACTAACTCTTTACGGTACTTACATGTTAGTACACAAAAGAGAATGAGAGCAAACAAAAACGCCATTACATTAACCCAAACTCTAGTTTACATGAAAGCATACGTCAAGAGCTTTCCAGAGAGTGTTCGTTTGCTTAAATCCGATAACAAATGAGGAAGTTATGGTCATTTGAAGTCGAGTGCCTCCCAAAGTGGTCGTGTATCGAGCCGCACAAAAGCACACTTGACTTCAAATGATCATAACTCCTTCGTTTCTTATCGGATTTAAGCAAACGACCACTCGGTGGAAAGCTCTTGATGTCTACTTTCATGTCAACCACGATTTTTCTTGTTTCAATGGAATTTGTGATGTTTCTCATTCGCTTTTTTGTACTAACTCTTTACGGTACTTACATGTTAGTACACAAAAGAGAATGAGAGCAAACAAAAATGCCATTACATTAACCCAAACTCTAGGTTACATGAAAGCATACGTCAAGAGCTTTCCAGAGAGTGTTCGTTTGCTTAAATCCGATAACAAATGAGGAAGTTATGGTCATTTGAAGTCGAGTGCCTCCCAAAGTGGTCGTGTATCGAGCCGCACAAAAGCACACTTGACTTCAAATGATCATAACTCCTTCGTTTCTTATCGGATTTAAGCAAACGACCACTCGATGGAAAGCTCTTGATGTCTACTTTCATGTCAACCACGATTTTTATTGTTTTAATGGAATTTGTGATGTTTCTCATTCGCTTTTTTGTTCTATCTCTTTATGGTACTTGCATGTTAGTACACAAAAGAGAATGAGAGCAAACAAAAACGCCATTACATTAACCCAAACTCTAGTTTACATGAATGCATACGTCAAGAGCTTTCCAGAGAGTGTTCGTTTGCTTAAATCCGATAACAAATGAGGAAGTTATGGTCATTTGAAGTCGAGTGCCTCCCAAAGTGGTCGTGTATCGAGCCGCACAAAAGCACACTTGACTTCAAATGATCATAACTCCTTCGTTTCTTATCGGATTTAAGCAAACGACCACTCGGTGGAAAGCTCTTGATGTCTACTTTCATGTCAACCACGATTTTTCTTGTTTTAATGGAATTTGTGATGTTTCTCATTCGCTTTTTTGTACTAACTCTTTACGGTACTTACATGTTAGTACACAAAAGAGAATGAGAGCAAACAAAAACGCCATTACATTAACCCAAACTCTAGTTTACATGAAAGCATACGTCAAGAGCTTTCCAGAGAGTGTTCGTTTGCTTAAATCCGATAACAAATGAGGAAGTTATGGTCATTTGAAGTCGAGTGCCTCCCAAAGTGGTCGTGTATCGAGCCGCACAAAACCACACTTGACTTCAAATGATCATAACTCCTTCGTTTCTTATCGGATTTAAGCAAACGACCAGTCGATGGAAAGCTCTTGATGTCTACTTTCATGTCAACCACGATTTTTCTTGTTTCAATGGAATTTGTGATGTTTCTCATTCGCTTTTTTGTACTAACTCTTTACGGTACTTACATGTTAGTACACAAAAGAGAATGAGAGCAAACAAAAACGCCATTACATTAACCCAAACTCTAGTTTACATGAAAGCATACGTCAAGAGCTTTCCAGAGAGTGTTCGTTTGCTTAAATCCGATAACAAATGAGGAAGTTATGGTCATTTGAAGTCGAGTGCCTCCCAAAGTGGTCGTGTATCGAGCCGCACAAAAGCACACTTGACTTCAAATGATCATAACTCCTTCGTTTCTTATCGGATTTAAGCAAACGACCACTCGATGGAAAGCTCTTGATGTCTACTTTCATGTCAACCACGATTTTTCTTGTTTCAATGGAATTTGTGATGTTTCTCATTCGCTTTTTTGTACTAACTCTTTACGGTACTTACATGTTAGTACACAAAAGAGAATGAGAGCAAACAAAAACGCCATTACATTAACCCAAACTCTAGGTTACATGAAAGCATACGTCAAGAGCTTTCCAGAGAGTGTTCGTTTGCTTAAATCCGATAACAAATGAGGAAGTTATGGTCATTTGAAGTCGAGTGCCTCCCAAAGTGGTCGTGTATCGAGCCGCACAAAAGCACACTTGACTTCAAATGATCATAACTCCTTCGTTTCTTATCGGATTTAAGCAAACGACCACTCGATGGAAAGCTCTTGATGTCTACTTTCATGTCAACCACGATTTTTATTGTTTTAATGGAATTTGTGATGTTTCTCATTCGCTTTTTTGTTCTATCTCTTTATGGTACTTGCATGTTAGTACACAAAAGAGAATGAGAGCAAACAAAAACGCCATTACATTAACCCAAACTCTAGTTTACATGAAGGCATACGTCAAGAGCTTTCCAGAGAGTGTTCGTTTGCTTAAATACGATAACAAATGAGGAAGTTATGGTCATTTGAAGTCGAGTGCCTCCCAAAGTGGTCGTGTATCGAGCCGCACAAAAGCACACTTGACTTCAAATGATCATAACTCCTTCGTTTCTTATCGGATTTAAGCAAACGACCACTCGGTGGAAAGCTCTTGATGTCTACTTTCATGTCAACCACGATTTTTCTTGTTTTAATGGAATTTGTGAAGTTTCTCATTCGCTTTTTTGTACTAACTCTTTACGGTACTTACATGTTAGTACACAAAAGAGAATGAGAGCAAACAAAAACGCCATTACATTAACCCAAACTCTAGTTTACATGAAAGCATACGTCAAGAGCTTTCCAGAGAGTGTTCGTTTGCTAAAATCCGATAACAAATGAGGAAGTTATGGTCATTTGAAGTCGAGTGCCTCCCAAAGTGGTCGTGTATCGAGCCGCACAAAAGCACACTTGACTTCAAATGATCATAACTCCTTCGTTTCTTATCGGATTTAAGCAAACGACCACTCGGTGGAAAGCTCTTGATGTCTACTTTCATGTCAACCACGATTTTTCTTGTTTTAATGGAATTTGTGATGTTTCTCATTCGCTTTTTTGTACTAACTCTTTACGGTACTTACATGTTAGTACACAAAAGAGAATGAGAGCAAACAAAAACGCCATTACATTAACCCAAACTCTAGTTTACATGAAAGCATACGTCAAGAGCTTTCCAGAGAGTGTTCGTTTGCTTAAATCCGATAACAAATGAGGAAGTTATGGTCATTTGAAGTCGAGTGCCTCCCAAAGTGGTCGTGTATCGAGCCGCACAAAAGCACACTTGACTTCAAATGATCATAACTCCTTCGTTTCTTATCGGATTTAAGCAAACGACCAGTCGATGGAAAGCTCTTGATGTCTAATTTCATGTCAACCACGATTTTTCTTGTTTTAAATGAATTTGTGATGTTTCTCATTCGCTTTTTTGTACTAACTCTTTACGGTACTTACATGTTAGTACACAAAAGAGAATGAGAGCAAACAAAAACGCCATTACATTAACCCAAACTCTAGCTTACATGAAGGCATACGTTAAGAGCTTTCCAGAGAGTGTTCGTTTGCTTAAATATGATAACAAATGAGGAAGTTATGGTCATTTGAAGTCGAGTGCCTCCCAAAGTGGTCGTGTATCGAGCCGCACAAAAGCACACTTGACTTCAAATGATCATAACTCCTTCGTTTCTTATCGGATTTAAGCAAACGACCAGTCGATGGAAAGCTCTTGATGTCTACTTTCATGTCAACCACGATTTTTCTTGTTTTAATGGAATTTGTGATGTTTCTCATTCGCTTTTTTGTACTAACTCTTTACGGTACTTACATGTTAGTACACAAAAGAGAATGAGAGCAAACAAAAACGCCATTACATTAACCCAAACTCTAGTTTACATGAAAGCATACGTCAAGAGCTTTCCAGAGAGTGTTCGTTTGCTTAAATCCGATAACAAATGAGGAAGTTATGGTCATTTGAAGTCGAGTGCCTCCCAAAGTGGTCGTGTATCGAGCCGAACAAAAGCACACTTGACTTCAAATGATCATAACTCCTTCGTTTCATATCGGATTTTGGCAAACGACCACTCGATGGAAAGCTCTTGATGTCTACTTTCATGTCAACCACGATTTTTCTTGTTTTAATGGAATTTGTGATGTTTCTCATTCGCTCTTTTGTACTAACTCTTTACGGTACTTACATGTTAGTACACAAAAGAGAATGAGAGCAAACAAAAACGCCATTACATTAACCCAAACTCTAGTTTACATGAAAGCATACGTCAAGAGCTTTCCAGAGAGTGTTCGTTTGCTTAAATACGATAACAAATGAGGAAGTTATGGTCATTTGAAGTCGAGTGCCTCCCAAAGTGGTCGTGTATCGAGCCGCACAAAAGCACACTTGACTTCAAATGATCATAACTCCTTCGTTTCATATCGGATTTAGGCAAACGACCACTCGATGGAAAGCTCTTGATGTCTACTTTCATGTCAACCACGATTTTTCTTGTTTTAATGGAATTTTTGATGTTTCTCATTCGCTTTTTTGTACTAACTCTTTATGGTACTTACATGTTAGTACACAAAAGAGAATGAGAGCAAACAAAAACGCTATTACATTAACCCAAACTCTAGTTTACATGAAAGCATACGTCAAGAGCTTTCCAGAGAGTGTTCGTTTGCTTAAATCCGATAACAAATGAGGAAGTTATGGTCATTTGAAGTCGAGTGCCTCCCAAAGTTGTCGTGTATCGAGCCGCACAAAAGCACACTTGACTTCAAATGATCATAACTCCTTCGTTTCTTATCGGATTTAGGCAAACGACCACTCGATGGAAAGCTCTTGATGTCTACTTTCATGTCAACCACGATTTTTCTTGTTTTAATGGAATTTGTGATGTTTCTCATTCGCTCTTCTGTACTAACTCTTTACGGTACTTACATGTTAGTACACAAAAGAGAATGAGAGCAAACAAAAACTCCATTACATTAACCCAAACTCTAGCTTACATGAAGGCATACGTTAAGAGCTTTCCAGAGAGTGTTCGTTTGCTTAAATCCGATAACAAATGAGGAAGTTATGGTCATTTGAAGTCGAGTGCCTCCCAAAGTGGTCGTGTATCGAGCCGCACAAAAGCACACTTGACTTCAAATGATCATAACTCCTTCGTTTCTTATCGGATTTTGGCAAACGACCACTCGATGGAAAGCTCTTGATGTCTACTTTCATGTCAACCACGATTTTTCTTGTTTTAAATGAATTTGTGATGTTTCTCATTCGCTTTTTTGTACTAACTCTTTACGGTACTTGCATGTTAGTACACAAAAGAGAATGAGAGCAAACAAAAACGCTATTACATTAACCCAAACTCTAGTTTACATGAAAGCATACGTCAAGAGCTTTCCAGAGAGTGTTCGTTTGCTTAAATCCGATAACAAATGAGGAAGTTATGGTCATTTGAAGTCGAGTGCCTCCCAAAGTGGTCGTGTATCGAGCCGCACAAAAGCACACTTGACTTCAAATGATCATAACTCCTTCGTTTCTTATCGGATTTAAGCAAACGACCACTCGGTGGAAAGCTCTTGATGTCTACTTTCATGTCAACCACGATTTTTCTTGTTTTAATGGAATTTGTGATGTTTCTCATTCGCTTTTTTGTACTAACTCTTTACGGTACTTACATGTTAGTACACAAAAGAGAATGAGAGCAAACAAAAACGCTATTACATTAACCCAAACTCTAGTTTACATGAAAGCATACGTCAAGAGCTTTCCAGAGAGTGCTCGTTTGCTTAAATCCGATAACAAATGAGGAAGTTATGGTCATTTGAAGTCGAGTGCCTCCCAAAGTTGTCGTGTATCGAGCCGCACAAAAGCACACTTGACTTCAAATGATCATAACTCCTTCGTTTCTTATCGGATTTAAGCAAACGACCACTCGGTGGAAAGCTCTTGATGTCTACTTTCATGTCAACCACGAATTTTCTTGTTTTAATGGAATTTGTGATGTTTCTCATTCGCTCTTTTGTACTAACTCTTTACGGTACTTACATGTTAGTACACAAAAGAGAATGAGAGCAAACAAAAACTCCATTACATTAACCCAAACTCTAGCTTACATGAAGGCATACGTTAAGAGCTTTCCAGAGAGTGTTCGTTTGCTTAAATCCGATAACAAATGAGGAAGTTATGGTCATTTGAAGTCGAGTGCCTCCCAAAGTGGTCGTGTATCGAGCCGCACAAAAGCACACTTGACTTCAAATGATCATAACTCCTTCGTTTCTTATCGGATTTTGGCAAACGACCACTCGATGGAAAGCTCTTGATGTCTACTTTCATGTCAACCACGATTTTTCTTGTTTTAAATGAATTTGTGATGTTTCTCATTCGCTTTTTTGTACTAACTCTTTACGGTACTTGCATGTTAGTACACAAAAGAGAATGAGAGCAAACAAAAACGCTATTACATTAACCCAAACTCTAGTTTACATGAAAGCATACGTCAAGAGCTTTCCAGAGAGTGTTCGTTTGCTTAAATCCGATAACAAATGAGGAAGTTATGGTCATTTGAAGTCGAGTGCCTCCCAAAGTGGTCGTGTATCGAGCCGCACAAAAGCACACTTGACTTCAAATGATCATAACTCCTTCGTTTCTTATCGGATTTAAGCAAACGACCACTCGGTGGAAAGCTCTTGATGTCTACTTTCATGTCAACCACGATTTTTCTTGTTTTAATGGAATTTGTGATGTTTCTCATTCGCTTTTTTGTACTAACTCTTTACGGTACTTACATGTTAGTACACAAAAGAGAATGAGAGCAAACAAAAACGCTATTACATTAACCCAAACTCTAGTTTACATGAAAGCATACGTCAAGAGCTTTCCAGAGAGTGCTCGTTTGCTTAAATCCGATAACAAATGAGGAAGTTATGGTCATTTGAAGTCGAGTGCCTCCCAAAGTTGTCGTGTATCGAGCCGCACAAAAGCACACTTGACTTCAAATGATCATAACTCCTTCGTTTCTTATCGGATTTAAGCAAACGACCACTCGGTGGAAAGCTCTTGATGTCTACTTTCATGTCAACCACGAATTTTCTTGTTTTAATGGAATTTGTGATGTTTCTCATTCGCTCTTTTGTACTAACTCTTTACGGTACTTACATGTTAGTACACAAAAGAGAATGAGAGCAAACAAAAACTCCATTACATTAACCCAAACTCTAGCTTACATGAAGGCATACGTTAAGAGCTTTCCAGAGAGTGTTCGTTTGCTTAAATCCGATAACAAATGAGGAAGTTATGGTCATTTGAAGTCGAGTGCCTCCCAAAGTGGTCGTGTATCGAGCCGCACAAAAGCACACTTGACTTCAAATGATCATAACTCCTTCGTTTCTTATCGGATTTTGGCAAACGACCACTCGATGGAAAGCTCTTGATGTCTACTTTCATGTCAACCACGATTTTTCTTGTTTTAAATGAATTTGTGATGTTTCTCATTCGCTTTTTTGTACTAACTCTTTACGGTACTTGCATGTTAGTACACAAAAGAGAATGAGAGCAAACAAAAACGCTATTACATTAACCCAAACTCTAGTTTACATGAAAGCATACGTCAAGAGCTTTCCAGAGAGTGTTCGTTTGCTTAAATCCGATAACAAATGAGGAAGTTATGGTCATTTGAAGTCGAGTGCCTCCCAAAGTGGTCGTGTATCGAGCCGCACAAAAGCACACTTGACTTCAAATGATCATAACTCCTTCGTTTCTTATCGGATTTAAGCAAACGACCACTCGGTGGAAAGCTCTTGATGTCTACTTTCATGTCAACCACGATTTTTCTTGTTTTAATGGAATTTGTGATGTTTCTCATTCGCTTTTTTGTACTAACTCTTTACGGTACTTACATGTTAGTACACAAAAGAGAATGAGAGCAAACAAAAACGCTATTACATTAACCCAAACTCTAGTTTACATGAAAGCATACGTCAAGAGCTTTCCAGAGAGTGCTCGTTTGCTTAAATCCGATAACAAATGAGGAAGTTATGGTCATTTGAAGTCGAGTGCCTCCCAAAGTTGTCGTGTATCGAGCCGCACAAAAGCACACTTGACTTCATATGATCATAACTCCTTCGTTTCTTATCGGATTTAGGCAAACGACCACTCGATGGAAAGCTCTTGATGTCTACTTTCATGTCAACCACGATTTTTCTTGTTTTAATGGAATTTGTGATGTTTCTCATTCGCTCTTTTGTACTAACTCTTTACGGTACTTACATGTTAGTACACAAAAGAGAATGAGAGCAAACAAAAACTCCATTACATTAACCCAAACTCTAGTTTACATGAAAGCATACGTCAAGAGCTTTCCAGAGAGTGTTCGTTTGCTTAAATCCGATAACAAATGAGGAAGTTATGGTCATTTGAAGTCGAGTGCCTCCCAAAGTGGTCGTGTATCGAGCCGCACAAAAGCACACTTGACTTCAAATGATCATAACTCCTTCGTTTCTTATCGGATTTAGGCAAACGACCACTCGATGGAAAGCTCTTGATGTCTACTTTCATGTCAACCACGATTTTTCTTGTTTTAAATGAATTTGTGATGTTTCTCATTCGCTTTTTTGTACTAACTCTTTACGGTACTTACATGTTAGTACACAAAAGAGAATGAGAGCAAACTAAAACGCTATTACATTAACCCAAACTCTAGTTTACATGAAAGCATACGTCAAGAGCTTTCCAGAGAGTGTTCGTTTGCTTAAATCCGATAACAAATGAGGAAGTTATGGTCATTTGAAGTCGAGTGCCTCCCAAAGTGGTCGTGTATCGAGCCGCACAAAAGCACACTTGACTTCAAATGATCATAACTCCTTCGTTTCTTATCGGATTTAGGCAAACGACCACTCGATGGAAAGCTCTTGATGTCTACTTTCATGTCAACCACGATTTTTCTTGTTTTAATGGAATTTGTGATGTTTCTCATTCGCTCTTTTGTACTAACTCTTTACGGTACTTACATGTTAGTACACAAAAGAGAATGAGAGCAAACAAAAACTCCATTACATTAACCCAAACTCTAGCTTACATGAAGGCATACGTTAAGAGCTTTCTAGAGAGTGTTCGTTTGCTTAAATCCGATAACAAATGAGGAAGTTATGGTCATTTGAAGTCGAGTGCCTCCCAAAGTGGTCGTGTATCGAGCCGCACAAAAGCACACTTGACTTCAAATGATCATAACTCCTTCGTTTCTTATCGGATTTTGGCAAACGACCACTCGATGGAAAGCTCTTGATGTCTACTTTCATGACAACCACGATTTTTCTTGTTTTAAATGAATTTGTGATGTTTCTCATTCGCTTTTTTGTACTAACTCTTTACGGTACTTGCATGTTAGTACACAAAAGAGAATGAGAGCAAACAAAAACGCTATTACATTAACCCAAACTCTAGTTTACATTAAAGCATACGTCAAGAGCTTTCCAGAGAGTGTTCGTTTGCTTAAATCCGATAACAAATGAGGAAGTTATGGTCATTTGAAGTCGAGTGCCTCCCAAAGTGGTCGTGTATCGAGCCGCACAAAAGCACACTTGACTTCAAATGATCATAACTCCTTCGTTTCTTATCGGATTTAGGCAAACGACCACTCGATGGAAAGCTCTTGATGTCTACTTTCATGTCAACCACGATTTTTCTTGTTTTAATGGAATTTGTGATGTTTCTCATTCGCTCTTTTGTACTAACTCTTTACGGTACTTACATGTTAGTACACAAAAGAGAATGAGAGCAAACAAAAACTCCATTACATTAACCCAAACTCTAGCTTACATGAAGGCATACGTTAAGAGCTTTCTAGAGAGTGTTTGTTTGCTTAAATCCGATAACAAATGAGGAAGTTATGGTCATTTGAAGTCGAGTGCCTCCCAAAGTGGTCGTGTATCGAGCCGCACAAAAGCACACTTGACTTCAAATGATCATAACTCCTTCGTTTCTTATCGGATTTAGGCAAACGACCACTCGATGGAAAGCTCTTGATGTCTACTTTCATGTCAACCACGATTTTTCTTGTTTTAATGGAATTTGTGATGTTTCTCATTCGCTCTTTTGTACTAACTCTTTACGGTACTTACATGTTAGTACACAAAAGAGAATGAGAGCAAACAAAAACTCCATTACATTAACCCAAACTCTAGCTTACATGAAGGCATACGTTAAGAGCTTTCCAGAGAGTGTTCGTTTGCTTAAATCCGATAACAAATGAGGAAGTTATGGTCATTTGAAGTCGAGTGCCTCCCAAAGTGGTCGTGTATCGAGCCGCACAAAAGCACACTTGACTTCAAATGATCATAACTCCTTCGTTTCTTATCGGATTTTGGCAAACGACCACTCGATGGAAAGCTCTTGATGTCTACTTTCATGTCAACCACGATTTTTCTTGTTTTAAATGAATTTGTGATGTTTCTCATTCGCTTTTTTGTACTAACTCTTTACGGTACTTGCATGTTAGTACACAAAAGAGAATGAGAGCAAACAAAAACGCTATTACATTAACCCAAACTCTAGTTTACATGAAAGCATACGTCAAGAGCTTTCCAGAGAGTGTTCGTTTGCTTAAATCCGATAACAAATGAGGAAGTTATGGTCATTTGAAGTCGAGTGCCTCCCAAAGTGGTCGTGTATCGAGCCGCACAAAAGCACACTTGACTTCAAATGATCATAACTCCTTCGTTTCTTATCGGATTTAAGCAAACGACCACTCGGTGGAAAGCTCTTGATGTCTACTTTCATGTCAACCACGATTTTTCTTGTTTTAATGGAATTTGTGATGTTTCTCATTCGCTTTTTTGTACTAACTCTTTACGGTACTTACATGTTAGTACACAAAAGAGAATGAGAGCAAACAAAAACGCTATTACATTAACCCAAACTCTAGTTTACATGAAAGCATACGTCAAGAGCTTTCCAGAGAGTGCTCGTTTGCTTAAATCCGATAACAAATGAGGAAGTTATGGTCATTTGAAGTCGAGTTCCTCCCAAAGTTGTCGTGTATCGAGCCGCACAAAAGCACACTTGACTTCAAATGATCATAACTCCTTCGTTTCTTATCGGATTTAGGCAAACGACCACTCGATGGAAAGCTCTTGATGTCTACTTTCATGTCAACCGCGATTTTTCTTGTTTTAATGGAATTTGTGATGTTTCTCATTCGCTCTTTTGTACTAACTCTTTACGGTACTTACATGTTAGTACACAAAAGAGAATGAGAGCAAACAAAAACGCTATTACATTAACCCAAACTCTAGTTTACATGAAAGCATACGTCAAGAGCTTTCCAGAGAGTGTTCGTTTGCTTAAATCCGATAACAAATGAGGAAGTTATGGTCATTTGAAGTCGAGTGCCTCCCAAAGTGGTCGTGTATCGAGTCGCACAAAAGCACACTTGACTTCAAATGATCATAACTCCTTCGTTTCTTATCGGATTTAGGCAAACGACCACTCGATGGAAAGCTCTTGATGTCTACTTTCATGTCAACCACGATTTTTCTTGTTTTAATGGAATTTGTGATGTTTCTCATTCGCTTTTTTGTACTAACTCTTTACGGTACTTACATGTTAGTACACAAAAGAGAATGAGAGCAAACAAAAACGCTATTACATTAACCCAAACTCTAGTTTACATGAAAGCATACGTCAAGAGCTTTCCAGAGAGTGTTCGTTTGCTTAAATCCGATAACAAATGAGGAAGTTATGGTCATTTGAAGTCGAGTGCCTCCCAAAGTGGTCGTGTATCGAGCCGCACAAAAGCACACTTGACTTCAAATGATCATAACTCCTTCGTTTCTTATCGGATTTAGGCAAACGACCACTCGATGGAAAGCTCTTGATGTCTACTTTCATGTCAACCACGATTTTTCTTGTTTTAATGGAATTTGAGATGTTTCTTATTCGCTCTTTTGTACTAACTCTTTACGGTACTTACATGTTAGTACACAAAAGAGAATGAGAGCAAACAAAAACTCCATTACATTAACCCAAACTCTAGCTTACATGAAGGCATACGTTAAGAGCTATCCAGAGAGTGTTCGTTTGCTTAAATCCGATAACAAATGAGGAAGTTATGGTCATTTGAAGTCGAGTGCCTCCCAAAGTGGTCGTGTATCGAGCCGCACAAAAGCACACTTGACTTCAAATGATCATAACTCCTTCGTTTCTTATCGGATTTTGGCAAACGACCACTCGATGGAAAGCTCTTGATGTCTACTTTCATGTCAACCACGATTTTTCTTGTTTTAAATGAATTTGTGATGTTTCTCATTCGCTTTTTTGTACTAACTCTTTACGGTACTTCCATGTTAGTACACAAAAGAGAATGAGAGCAAACAAAAACGCTATTACATTAACCCAAACTCTAGTTTACATGAAAGCATACGTCAAGAGCTTTCCAGAGAGTGTTCGTTTGCTTAAATCCGATAACAAATGAGGAAGTTATGGTCATTTGAAGTCGAGTGCCTCCCAAAGTGGTCGTGTATTGAGCCGCACAAAAGCACACTTGACTTCAAATGATCATAACTCCTTCGTTTCTTATCGGATTTAGGCAAACGACCACTCGATGGAAAGCTCTTGATGTCTACTTTCATGTCAACCACGATTTTTCTTGTTTTAATGGAATTTGTGATGTTTCTCATTCGCTTTTTTGTACTAACTCTTTACGGTACTTGCATGTTAGTACACAAAAGACAATGAGAGCAAACAAAAACGCTATTACATTAACCCAAACTCTAGTTTACATGAAAGCATACGTCAAGAGCTTTCCAGAGAGTGTTCGTTTGCTTAAATCCGATAACAAATGAGGAAGTTATGGTCATTTGAAGTCGAGTGCCTCCCAAAGTGGTCGTGTATCGAGCCGCACAAAAGCACACTTGACTTCAAATGATCATAACTCCTTCGTTTCTTATCGGATTTAAGCAAACGACCACTCGGTGGAAAGCTCTTGATGTCTACTTTCATGTCAACCACGATTTTTCTTGTTTTAATGGAATTTGTGATGTTTCTCATTCGCTTTTTTGTACTAACTCTTTACGGTACTTACATGTTAGTACACAAAAGAGAATGAGAGCAAACAAAAACGCCATTACATTAACCCAAACTCTAGTTTACATGAAAGCATACGTCAAGAGCTTTCCAGAGAGTGTTCGTTTGCTTAAATCCGATAACAAATGAGGAAGTTATGGTCATTTGAAGTCGAGTGCCTCCCAAAGTGGTCGTGTATCGAGCCGCACAAAAGCACACTTGACTTCAAATGATCATAACTCCTTCGTTTCTTATCGGATTTAGGCAAACGACCACTCGATGGAAAGCTCTTGATGTCTACTTTCATGTCAACCACGATTTTTCTTGTTTTAATGGAATTTTTGATGTTTCTCATTCGCTTTTTTGTACTAACTCTTTACGGTACTTACATGTTAGTACACAAAAGAGAATGAGAGCAAACAAAAACGCTATTACATTAACCCAAACTCTAGTTTACGTGAAAGCATACGTCAAGAGCTTTCCAGAGAGTGTTCGTTTGCTTAAATCCGATAACAAATGAGGAAGTTATGGTCATTTGAAGTCGAGTGCCTCCCAAAGTTGTCGTGTATCGAGCCGCACAAAAGCACACTTGACTTCAAATGATCATAACTCCTTCGTTTCTTATCGGATTTAGGCAAACGACCACTCGATGGAAAGCTCTTGATGTCTACTTTCATGTCAACCACGATTTTTCTTGTTTTAATGGAATTTGTGATGTTTCTCATTCGCTTTTTTGTACTAACTCTTTACGGTACTTGCATGTTAGTACACAAAAGACAATGAGAGCAAACAAAAACGCTATTACATTAACCCAAACTCTAGTTTACATGAAAGCATACGTCAAGAGCTTTCCAGAGAGTGTTCGTTTGCTTAAATCCGATAACAAATGAGGAAGTTATGGTCATTTGAAGTCGAGTGCCTCCCAAAGTGGTCGTGTATCGAGCCGCACAAAAGCACACTTGACTTCAAATGATCATAACTCCTTCGTTTCTTATCGGATTTAAGCAAACGACCACTCGGTGGAAAGCTCTTGATGTCTACTTTCATGTCAACCACGATTTTTCTTGTTTTAATGGAATTTGTGATGTTTCTCATTCGCTTTTTTGTACTAACTCTTTACGGTACTTACATGTTAGTACACAAAAGAGAATGAGAGCAAACAAAAACGCCATTACATTAACCCAAACTCTAGTTTACATGAAAGCATACGTCAAGAGCTTTCCAGAGAGTGTTCGTTTGCTTAAATCCGATAACAAATGAGGAAGTTATGGTCATTTGAAGTCGAGTGCCTCCCAAAGTGGTCGTGTATCGAGCCGCACAAAAGCACACTTGACTTCAAATGATCATAACTCCTTCGTTTCTTATCGGATTTAGGCAAACGACCACTCGATGGAAAGCTCTTGATGTCTACTTTCATGTCAACCACGATTTTTCTTGTTTTAATGGAATTTTTGATGTTTCTCATTCGCTTTTTTGTACTAACTCTTTACGGTACTTACATGTTAGTACACAAAAGAGAATGAGAGCAAACAAAAACGCTATTACATTAACCCAAACTCTAGTTTACATGAAAGCATACGTCAAGAGCTTTCCAGAGAGTGTTCGTTTGCTTAAATCCGATAACAAATGAGGAAGTTATGGTCATTTGAAGTCGAGTGCCTCCCAAAGTTGTCGTGTATCGAGCCGCACAAAAGCACACTTGACTTCAAATGATCATAACTCCTTCGTTTCTTATCGGATTTAGGCAAACGACCACTCGATGGAAAGCTCTTGATGTCTACTTTCATGTCAACCACGATTTTTCTTGTTTTAATGGAATTTGTGATGTTTCTCATTCGCTCTTTTGTACTAACTCTTTACGGTACTTACATGTTAGTACACAAAAGAGAATGAGAGCAAACAAAAACTCCATTACATTAACCCAAACTCTAGCTTACATGAAGGCATACGTTAAGAGCTTTCCAGAGAGTGTTCGTTTGCTTAAATCCGATAACAAATGAGGAAGTTATGGTCATTTGAAGTCGAGTGCCTCCCAAAGTGGTCGTGTATCGAGCCGCACAAAAGCACACTTGACTTCAAATGATCATAACTCCTTCGTTTCTTATCGGATTTTGGCAAACGACCACTCGATGGAAAGCTCTTGATGTCTACTTTCATGTCAACCACGATTTTTCTTGTTTTAAATGAATTTGTGATGTTTCTCATTCGCTTTTTTGTACTAACTCTTTACGGTACTTGCATGTTAGTACACAAAAGAGAATGAGAGCAAACAAAAACGCTATTACATTAACCCAAACTCTAGTTTACATGAAAGCATACGTCAAGAGCTTTCCAGAGAGTGTTCGTTTGCTTAAATCCGATAACAAATGAGGAAGTTATGGTCATTTGAAGTCGAGTGCCTCCCAAAGTGGTCGTGTATCGAGCCGCACAAAAGCACACTTGACTTCAAATGATCATAACTCCTTCGTTTCTTATCGGATTTAAGCAAACGACCACTCGATGGAAAGCTCTTGATGTCTACTTTCATGTCAACCACGATTTTTATTGTTTTAATGGAATTTGTGATGTTTCTCATTCGCTTTTTTGTTCTATCTCTTTACGGTACTTGCATGTTAGTACACAAAAGAGAATGAGAGCAAACAAAAACGCCATTACATTAACCCAAACTCTAGTTTACATGAAGGCATACGTCAAGAGCTTTCCAGAGAGTGTTCGTTTGCTTAAATCCGATAACAAATGAGGAAGTTATGGTCATTTGAAGTCGAGTGCCTCCCAAAGTGGTCGTGTATCGAGCCGCACAAAAGCACACTTGACTTCAAATGATCATAACTCCTTCGTTTCTTATCGGATTTAAGCAAACAACCACTCGGTGGAAAGCTCTTGATGTCTACTTTCATGTCAACCACGATTTTTCTTGTTTTAATGGAATTTGTGATGTTTCTCATTCGCTTTTTTGTACTAACTCTTTACGGTACTTACATGTTAGTACACAAAAGAGAATGAGAGCAAACAAAAACGCCATTACATTAACCCAAACTCTAGTTTACATGAAAGCATACGTCAAGAGCTTTCCAGAGAGTGTTCGTTTGCTTAAATCCGATAACAAATGAGGAAGTTATGGTCATTTGAAGTCGAGTGCCTCCCAAAGTGGTCGTGTATCGAGCCGCACAAAAGCACACTTGACTTCAAATGATCATAACTCCTTCGTTTCTTATCGGATTTAAGCAAACGACCACTCGATGGAAAGCTCTTGATGTCTACTTTCATGTCAACCACGATTTTTATTGTTTTAATGGAATTTGTGATGTTTCTCATTCGCTTTTTTGTTCTATCTCTTTACGGTACTTGCATGTTAGTACACAAAAGAGAATGAGAGCAAACAAAAACGCCATTACATTAACCCAAACTCTAGTTTACATGAAGGCATACGTCAAGAGCTTTCCAGAGAGTGTTCGTTTGCTTAAATCCGATAACAAATGAGGAAGTTATGGTCATTTGAAGTCGAGTGCCTCCCAAAGTGGTCGTGTATCGAGCCGCACAAAAGCACACTTGACTTCAAATGATCATAACTCCTTCGTTTCTTATCGGATTTACGCAAACGACCACTCGGTGGAAAGCTCTTGATGTCTACTTTCATGTCAACCACGATTTTTCTTGTTTTAATGGAATTTGTGATGTTTCTCATTCGCTTTTTTGTACTAACTCTTTACGGTACTTACATGTTAGTACACAAAAGAGAATGAGAGCAAACAAAAACGCCATTACATTAACCCAAACTCTAGTTTACATGAAAGCATACGTCAAGAGCTTTCCAGAGAGTGTTCGTTTGCTTAAATCCGATAACAAATGAGGAAGTTATGGTCATTTGAAGTCGAGTGCCTCCCAAAGTGGTCGTGTATCGAGCCGCACAAAAGCACACTTGACTTCAAATGATCATAACTCCTTCGTTTCTTATCGGATTTAAGCAAACGACCACTCGATGGAAAGCTCTTGATGTCTACTTTCATGTCAACCACGATTTTTATTGTTTTAATGGAATTTGTGATGTTTCTCATTCGCTTTTTTGTTCTATCTCTTTACGGTACTTGCATGTTAGTACACAAAAGAGAATGAGAGCAAACAAAAACGCCATTACATTAACCCAAACTCTAGTTTACATGAAGGCATACGTCAAGAGCTTTCCAGAGAGTGTTCGTTTGCTTAAATCCGATAACAAATGAGGAAGTTATGGTCATTTGAAGTCGAGTGCCTCCCAAAGTGGTCGTGTATCGAGCCGCACAAAAGCACACTTGACTTCAAATGATCATAACTCCTTCGTTTCTTATCGGATTTAAGCAAACAACCACTCGGTGGAAAGCTCTTGATGTCTACTTTCATGTCAACCACGATTTTTCTTGTTTTAATGGAATTTGTGATGTTTCTCATTCGCTTTTTTGTACTAACTCTTTACGGTACTTACATGTTAGTACACAAAAGAGATTTAGAGCAAACAAAAACGCCATTACATTAACCCAAACTCTAGTTTACATGAAAGCATACGTCAAGAGCTTTCCAGAGAGTGTTCGTTTGCTTAAATCCGATAACAAATGAGGAAGTTATGGTCATTTGAAGTCGAGTGCCTCCCAAAGTGGTCGTGTATCGAGCCGCACAAAAGCACACTTGACTTCAAATGATCATAACTCCTTCGTTTCTTATCGGATTTAAGCAAACGACCACTCGATGGAAAGCTCTTGATGTCTACTTTCATGTCAACCACGATTTTTATTGTTTTAATGGAATTTGTGATGTTTCTCATTCGCTTTTTTGTTCTATCTCTTTACGGTACTTGCATGTTAGTACACAAAAGAGAATGAGAGCAAACAAAAACGCCATTACATTAACCCAAACTCTAGTTTACATGAAAGCATACGTCAAGAGCTTTCCAGAGAGTGTTCGTTTGCTTAAATCCGATAACAAATGAGGAAATTATGGTCATTTGAAGTCGAGTGCCTCCCAAAGTGGTCGTGTATCGAGCCGCACAAAAGCACACTTGACTTCAAATGATCATAACTCCTTCGTTTCTTATCGGATTTAAGCAAACGACCAGTCGATGGAAAGCTCTTGATGTCTACTTTCATGTCAACCACGACTTTTCTTGTTTTAAATGAATTTGTGATGTTTCTCATTCGCTTTTTTGTACTAACTCTTTACGGTACTTACATGTTAGTACACAAAAGAGAATGAGAGCAAACAAAAACGCTATTACATTAACCCAAACTCTAGTTTACATGAAAGCATACGTCAAGAGCTTTCCAGAGAGTGTTCGTTTGCTTAAATCCGATAACAAATGAGGAAGTTATGGTCATTTGAAGTCGAGTGCCTCCCAAAGTGGTCGTGTATCGAGCCGCACAAAAGCACACTTGACTTCAAATGATCATAACTCCTTCGTTTCTTATCGGATTTAAGCAAACGACCACTCGATGGAAAGCTCTTGATGTCTACTTTCATGTCAACCACGATTTTTCTTGTTTTAATGGAATTTGTGATGTTTCTCATTCGCTTTTTTGTACTAACTCTTTACGGTACTTACATGTTAGTACACAAAAGAGAATGAGAGCAAACAAAAACGCCATTACATTAACCCAAACTCTAGTTTACATGAAAGCATACGTCAAGAGCTTTCCAGAGAGTGTTCGTTTGCTTAAATCCGATAACAAATGAGGAAGTTATGGTCATTTGAAGTCGAGTGCCTCCCAAAGTGGTCGTGTATCGAGCCGCACAAAAGCACACTTGACTTCAAATGATCATAACTCCTTCGTTTCTTATCGGATTTAGGCCAACGACCACTCGATGGAAAGCTCTTGATGTCTACTTTCATGTCAACCACGATTTTTCTTGTTTTAATGGAATTTGTGATGTTTCTCATTCGCTTTTTTGTACTAACTCTTTACGGTACTTACATGTTAGTACACAAAAGAGAATGAGAGCAAACAAAAACGCTATTACATTAACCCAAACTCTAGTTTACATGAAAGCATACGTCAAGAGCTTTCCAGAGAGTGTTCGTTTGCTTAAATCCGATAACAAATGAGGAAGTTATGGTCATTTGAAGTCGAGTGCCTCCCAAAGTGGTCGTGTATCGAGCCGCACAAAAGCACACTTGACTTCAAATGATCATAACTCCTTCGTTTCTTATCGGATTTAAGCAAACGACCACTCGATGGAAAGCTCTTGATGTCTACTTTCATGTCAACCACGATTTTTCTTGTTTTAAATGAATTTGTGATGTTTCTCATTCGCTTTTTTGTACTAACTCTTTACGGTACTTACATGTTAGTACACAAAAGAGAATGAGAGCAAACAAAAACGCCATTACATTAACCCAAACTCTAGCTTACATGAAGGCATACGTTAAGAGCTTTCCAGAGAGTGTTCGTTTGCTTTAATATGATAACAAATGAGGAAGTTATGGTCATTTGAAGTCGAGTGCCTCCCAAAGTGGTCGTGTATCGAGCCGCACAAAAGCACACTTGACTTCAAATGATCATAACTCCTTCGTTTCTTATCGGATTTAGGCCAACGACCACTCGATGGAAAGCTCTTGATGTCTACTTTAATGTCAACCACGATTTTTCTTGTTTTAATGGAATTTGTGATGTTTCTCATTCGCTTTTTTGTACTAACTCTTTACGGTACTTACATGTTAGTACACAAAAGAGAATGAGAGCAAACAAAAACGCTATTACATTAACCCAAACTCTAGCTTACATGAAAGCATACGTCAAGAGCTTTCCAGAGAGTGTTCGTTTGCTTAAATCCGATAACAAATGAGGAAGTTATGGTCATTTGAAGTCGAGTGCCTCCCAAAGTGGTCGTGTATCGAGCCGCACAAAAGCACACTTGACTTCAAATGATCATAACTCCTTCGTTTCTTATCGGATTTAAGCAAACGACCACTCGATGGAAAGCTCATGATGTCTACTTTCATGTCAACCACGATTTTTCTTGTTTTAAATGAATTTGTGATGTTTCTCATTCGCTTTTTTGTACTAACTCTTTACGGTACTTACATGTTAGTACACAAAAGAGAATGAGAGCAAACAAAAACGCCATTACATTAACCCAAACTCTAGCTTACATGAAGGCATACGTTAAGAGCTTTCCAGAGAGTGTTCGTTTGCTTAAATATGATAACAAATGAGGAAGTTATGGTCATTTGAAGTCGAGTGCCTCCCAAAGTGGTCGTGTATCGAGCCGCACAAAAGCACACTTGACTTCAAATGATCATAACTCCTTCGTTTCTTATCGGATTTAGGCCAACGACCACTCGATGGAAAGCTCATGATGTCTACTTTCATGTCAACCACGATTTTTCTTGTTTTAAATGAATTTGTGATGTTTCTCATTCGCTTTTTTGTACTAACTCTTTACGGTACTTACATGTTAGTACACAAAAGAGAATGAGAGCAAACAAAAACGCCATTACATTAACCCAAACTCTAGCTTACATGAAGGCATACGTTAAGAGCTTTCCAGAGAGTGTTCGTTTGCTTAAATATGATAACAAATGAGGAAGTTATGGTCATTTGAAGTCGAGTGCCTCCCAAAGTGGTCGTGTATCGAGCCGCACAAAAGCACACTTGACTTCAAATGATCATAACTCCTTCGTTTCTTATCGGATTTAGGCCAACGACCACTCGATGGAAAGCTCTTGATGTCTACTTTCATGTCAACCACGATTTTTCTTGTTTTAATGGAATTTGTGATGTTTCTCATTCGCTTTTTTGTACTAACTCTTTACGGTACTTACATGTTAGTACACAAAAGAGAATGAGAGCAAACAAAAACGCCATTACATTAACCCAAACTCTAGCTTACATGAAGGCATACGTTAAGAGCTTTCCAGAGAGTGTTCGTTTGCTTTAATATGATAACAAATGAGGAAGTTATGGTCATTTGAAGTCGAGTGCCTCCCAAAGTGGTCGTGTATCGAGCCGCACAAAAGCACACTTGACTTCAAATGATCATAACTCCTTCGTTTCTTATCGGATTTAGGCCAACGACCACTCGATGGAAAGCTCTTGATGTCTACTTTCATGTCAACCACGATTTTTCTTGTTTTAATGGAATTTGTGATGTTTCTCATTCGCTTTTTTGTACTAACTCTTTACGGTACTTACATGTTAGTACACAAAAGAGAATGAGAGCAAACAAAAACGCTATTACATTAACCCAAACTCTAGCTTACATGAAAGCATACGTCAAGAGCTTTCCAGAGAGTGTTCGTTTGCTTAAATCCGATAACAAATGAGGAAGTTATGGTCATTTGAAGTCGAGTGCCTCCCAAAGTGGTCGTGTATCGAGCCGCACAAAAGCACACTTGACTTCAAATGATCATAACTCCTTCGTTTCTTATCGGATTTAAGCAAACGACCACTCGATGGAAAGCTCATGATGTCTACTTTCATGTCAACCACGATTTTTCTTGTTTTAAATGAATTTGTGATGTTTCTCATTCGCTTTTTTGTACTAACTCTTTACGGTACTTACATGTTAGTACACAAAAGAGAATGAGAGCAAACAAAAACGCCATTACATTAACCCAAACTCTAGCTTACATGAAGGCATACGTTAAGAGCTTTCCAGAGAGTGTTCGTTTGCTTTAATATGATAACAAATGAGGAAGTTATGGTCATTTGAAGTCGAGTGCCTCCCAAAGTGGTCGTGTATCGAGCCGCACAAAAGCACACTTGACTTCAAATGATCATAACTCCTTCGTTTCTTATCGGATTTAGGCCAACGACCACTCGATGGAAAGCTCTTGATGTCTACTTTCATGTCAACCACGATTTTTCTTGTTTTAATGGAATTTGTGATATTTCTCATTCGCTTTTTTGTACTAACTCTTTACGGTACTTACATGTTAGTACACAAAAGAGAATGAGAGCAAACAAAAACGCCATTACATTAACCCAAACTCTAGCTTACATGAAGGCATACGTTAAGAGCTTTCCAGAGAGTGTTCGTTTGCTTAAATATGATAACAAATGAGGAAGTTATGGTCATTTGAAGTCGAGTGCCTCCCAAAGTGGTCGTGTATCGAGCCGCACAAAAGCACACTTGACTTCAAATGATCATAACTCCTTCGTTTCTTATCGGATTTAGGCCAACGACCACTCGATGGAAAGCTCTTGATGTCTACTTTCATGTCAACCACGATTTTTCTTGTTTTAATGGAATTTGTGATGTTTCTCATTCGCTTTTTTGTACTAACTCTTTACGGTACTTACATGTTAGTACACAAAAGAGAATGAGAGCAAACAAAAACGCCATTACATTAACCCAAACTCTAGCTTACATGAAGGCATACGTTAAGAGCTTTCCAGAGAGTGTTCGTTTGCTTTAATATGATAACAAATGAGGAAGTTATGGTCATTTGAAGTCGAGTGCCTCCCAAAGTGGTCGTGTATCGAGCCGCACAAAAGCACACTTGACTTCAAATGATCATAACTCCTTCGTTTCTTATCGGATTTAGGCCAACGACCACTCGATGGAAAGCTCTTGATGTCTACTTTCATGTCAACCACGATTTTTCTTGTTTTAATGGAATTTGTGATGTTTCTCATTCGCTTTTTTGTACTAACTCTTTACGGTACTTACATGTTAGTACACAAAAGAGAATGAGAGCAAACAAAAACGCTATTACATTAACCCAAACTCTAGCTTACATGAAAGCATACGTCAAGAGCTTTCCAGAGAGTGTTCGTTTGCTTAAATCCGATAACAAATGAGGAAGTTATGGTCATTTGAAGTCGAGTGCCTCCCAAAGTGGTCGTGTATCGAGCCGCACAAAAGCACACTTGACTTCAAATGATCATAACTCCTTCGTTTCTTATCGGATTTAAGCAAACGACCACTCGATGGAAAGCTCATGATGTCTACTTTCATGTCAACCACGATTTTTCTTGTTTTAAATGAATTTGTGATGTTTCTCATTCGCTTTTTTGTACTAACTCTTTACGGTACTTACATGTTAGTACACAAAAGAGAATGAGAGCAAACAAAAACGCCATTACATTAACCCAAACTCTAGCTTACATGAAGGCATACGTTAAGAGCTTTCCAGAGAGTGTTCGTTTGCTTAAATATGATAACAAATGAGGAAGTTATGGTCATTTGAAGTCGAGTGCCTCCCAAAGTGGTCGTGTATCGAGCCGCACAAAAGCACACTTGACTTCAAATGATCATAACTCCTTCGTTTCTTATCGGATTTAGGCCAACGACCACTCGATGGAAAGCTCTTGATGTCTACTTTCATGTCAACCACGATTTTTCTTGTTTTAATGGAATTTGTGATGTTTCTCATTCGCTTTTTTGTACTAACTCTTTACGGTACTTACATGTTAGTACACAAAAGAGAATGAGAGCAAACAAAAACGCCATTACATTAACCCAAACTCTAGCTTACATGAAGGCATACGTTAAGAGCTTTCCAGAGAGTGTTCGTTTGCTTAAATCCGATAACAAATGAGGAAGTTATGGTCATTTGAAGTCGAGTCCCTCCCAAAGTGGTCGTGTATCGAGCCGCACAAAAGCACACTTGACTTCAAATGATCATAACTCCTTCGTTTCTTATCGGATTTAGGCAAACGACCACTCGATGGAAAGCTCTTGATGTCTACTTTCATGTCAACCACGACTTTTCTTGTTTTAAATGAATTTGTGATGTTTCTCATTCGCTTTTTTGTACTAACTCTTTACGGTACTTACATGTTAGTACACAAAAGAGAATGAGAGCAAACAAAAACGCTATTACATTAACCCAAACTCTAGTTTACATGAAAGCATACGTCAAGAGCTTTCCAGAGAGTGTTCGTTTGCTTAAATCCGATAACAAATGAGGAAGTTATGGTCATTTGAAGTCGAGTGCCTCCCAAAGTGGTCGTGTATCGAGCCGCACAAAAGCACACTTGACTTCAAATGATCATAACTCCTTCGTTTCTTATCGGATTTAAGCAAACGACCACTCGATGGAAAGCTCATGATGTCTACTTTCATGTCAACCACGATTTTTCTTGTTTTAAATGAATTTGTGATGTTTCTCATTCGCTTTTTTGTACCAACTCTTTACGGTACTTACATGTTAGTACACAAAAGAGAATGAGAGCAAACAAAAACGCCATTACATTAACCCAAACTCTAGCTTACATGAAGGCATACGTTAAGAGCTTTCCAGAGAGTGTTCGTTTGCTTAAATATGATAACAAATGAGGAAGTTATGGTCATTTGAAGTCGAGTGCCTCCCAAAGTGGTCGTGTATCGAGCCGCACAAAAGCACACTTGACTTCAAATGATCATAACTCCTTCGTTTCTTATCGGATTTAGGCCAACGACCACTCGATGGAAAGCTCTTGATGTCTACTTTCATGTCAACCACGATTTTTCTTGTTTTAATGGAATTTGTGATGTTTCTCATTCGCTTTTTTGTACTAACTCTTTACGGTACTTACATGTTAGTACACAAAAGAGAATGAGAGCAAACAAAAACGCTATTACATTAACCCAAACTCTAGTTTACATGAAAGCATACGTCAAGAGCTTTCCAGAGAGTGTTCGTTTGCTTAAATCCGATAACAAATGAGGAAGTTATGGTCATTTGAAGTCGAGTGCCTCCCAAAGTGGTCGTGTATCGAGCCGCACAAAAGCACACTTGACTTCAAATGATCATAACTCCTTCGTTTCTTATCGGATTTAAGCAAACGACCACTCGATGGAAAGCTCATGATGTCTACTTTCATGTCAACCACGATTTTTCTTGTTTTAAATGAATTTGTGATGTTTCTCATTCGCTTTTTTGTACTAACTCTTTACGGTACTTACATGTTAGTACACAAAAGAGAATGAGAGCAAACAAAAACGCTATTACATTAACCCAAACTCTAGTTTACATGAAAGCATACGTCAAGAGCTTTCCAGAGAGTGTTCGTTTGCTTAAATCCGATAACAAATGAGGAAGTTATGGTCATTTGAAGTCGAGTGCCTCCCAAAGTGGTCGTGTATCGAGCCGCACAAAAGCACACTTGACTTCAAATGATCATAACTCCTTCGTTTCTTATCGGATTTAGGCCAACGACCACTCGATGGAAAGCTCTTGATGTCTACTTTCATGTCAACCACGATTTTTCTTGTTTTAAATGAATTTGTGATGTTTCTCATTCGCTTTTTTGTACTAACTCTTTACGGTACTTACATGTTAGTACACAAAAGAGAATGAGAGCAAACAAAAACGCCATTACATTAACCCAAACTCTAGCTTACATGAAGGCATACGTTAAGAGCTTTCCAGAGAGTGTTCGTTTGCTTAAATCCGATAACAAATGAGGAAGTTATGGTCATTTGAAGTCGAGTCCCTCCCAAAGTGGTCGTGTATCGAGCCGCACAAAAGCACACTTGACTTCAAATGATCATAACTCCTTCGTTTCTTATCGGATTTAGGCCAACGACCACTCGATGGAAAGCTCTTGATGTCTACTTTCATGTCAACCACGATTTTTCTTGTTTTAATGGAATTTGTGATATTTCTCATTCGCTTTTTTGTACTAACTCTTTACGGTACTTACATGTTAGTACACAAAAGAGAATGAGAGCAAACAAAAACGCCATTACATTAACCCAAACTCTAGTTTACATGAAAGCATACGTCAAGAGCTTTCCAGAGAGTGTTCGTTTGCTTAAATCCGATAACAAATGAGGAAGTTATGGTCATTTGAAGTCGAGTGCCTCCCAAAGTGGTCGTGTATCGAGCCGCACAAAAGCACACTTGACTTCAAATGATCATAACTCCTTCGTTTCTTATCGGATTTAGGCCAACGACCACTCGATGGAAAGCTCTTGATGTCTACTTTCATGTCAACCACGATTTTTCTTGTTTTAATGGAATTTGTGATGTTTCTCATTCGCTTTTTTGTACTAACTCTTTACGGTACTTACATGTTAGTACACAAAAGAGAATGAGAGCAAACAAAAACGCTATTACATTAACCCAAACTCTAGTTTACATGAAAGCATACGTCAAGAGCTTTCCAGAGAGTGTTCGTTTGCTTAAATCCGATAACAAATGAGGAAGTTATGGTCATTTGAAGTCGAGTGCCTCCCAAAGTGGTCGTGTATCGAGCCGCACAAAAGCACACTTGACTTCAAATGATCATAACTCCTTCGTTTCTTATCGGATTTAAGCAAACGACCACTCGATGGAAAGCTCATGATGTCTACTTTCATGTCAACCACGATTTTTCTTGTTTTAAATGAATTTGTGATGTTTCTCATTCGCTTTTTTGTACTAACTCTTTACGGTACTTACATGTTAGTACACAAAAGAGAATGAGAGCAAACAAAAACGCTATTACATTAACCCAAACTCTAGTTTACATGAAAGCATACGTCAAGAGCTTTCCAGAGAGTGTTCGTTTGCTTAAATCCGATAACAAATGAGGAAGTTATGGTCATTTGAAGTCGAGTGCCTCCCAAAGTGGTCGTGTATCGAGCCGCACAAAAGCACACTTGACTTCAAATGATCATAACTCCTTCGTTTCTTATCGGATTTAGGCCAACGACCACTCGATGGAAAGCTCTTGATGTCTACTTTCATGTCAACCACGATTTTTCTTGTTTTAAATGAATTTGTGATGTTTCTCATTCGCTTTTTTGTACTAACTCTTTACGGTACTTACATGTTAGTACACAAAAGAGAATGAGAGCAAACAAAAACGCCATTACATTAACCCAAACTCTAGCTTACATGAAGGCATACGTTAAGAGCTTTCCAGAGAGTGTTCGTTTGCTTAAATCCGATAACAAATGAGGAAGTTATGGTCATTTGAAGTCGAGTCCCTCCCAAAGTGGTCGTGTATCGAGCCGCACAAAAGCACACTTGACTTCAAATGATCATAACTCCTTCGTTTCTTATCGGATTTAGGCCAACGACCACTCGATGGAAAGCTCTTGATGTCTACTTTCATGTCAACCACGATTTTTCTTGTTTTAATGGAATTTGTGATATTTCTCATTCGCTTTTTTGTACTAACTCTTTACGGTACTTACATGTTAGTACACAAAAGAGAATGAGAGCAAACAAAAACGCCATTACATTAACCCAAACTCTAGTTTACATGAAAGCATACGTCAAGAGCTTTCCAGAGAGTGTTCGTTTGCTTAAATCCGATAACAAATGAGGAAGTTATGGTCATTTGAAGTCGAGTGCCTCCCAAAGTGGTCGTGTATCGAGCCGCACAAAAGCACACTTGACTTCAAATGATCATAACTCCTTCGTTTCTTATCGGATTTAGGCCAACGACCACTCGATGGAAAGCTCTTGATGTCTACTTTCATGTCAACCACGATTTTTCTTGTTTTAATGGAATTTGTGATGTTTCTCATTCGCTTTTTTGTACTAACTCTTTACGGTACTTACATGTTAGTACACAAAAGAGAATGAGAGCAAACAAAAACGCTATTACATTAACCCAAACTCTAGTTTACATGAAAGCATACGTCAAGAGCTTTCCAGAGAGTGTTCGTTTGCTTAAATCCGATAACAAATGAGGAAGTTATGGTCATTTGAAGTCGAGTGCCTCCCAAAGTGGTCGTGTATCGAGCCGCACAAAAGCACACTTGACTTCAAATGATCATAACTCCTTCGTTTCTTATCGGATTTAAGCAAACGACCACTCGATGGAAAGCTCTTGATGTCTACTTTCATGTCAACCACGATTTTTCTTGTTTTAATGGAATTTGTGATGTTTCTCATTCGCTTTTTTGTACTAACTCTTTACGGTACTTACATGTTAGTACACAAAAGAGAATGAGAGCAAACAAAAACGCTATTACATTAACCCAAACTCTAGTTTACATGAAAGCATACGTCAAGAGCTTTCCAGAGAGTGTTCGTTTGCTTAAATCCGATAACAAATGAGGAAGTTATGGTCATTTGAAGTCGAGTGCCTCCCAAAGTGGTCGTGTATCGAGCCGCACAAAAGCACACTTGACTTCAAATGATCATAACTCCTTCGTTTCTTGTCGGATTTAAGCAAACGACCACTCGATGGAAAGCTCATGATGTCTACTTTCATGTCAACCACGATTTTTCTTGTTTTAAATGAATTTGTGATGTTTCTCATTCGCTTTTTTGTACTAACTCTTTACGGTACTTACATGTTAGTACACAAAAGAGAATGAGAGCAAACAAAAACGCTATTACATTAACCCAAACTCTAGTTTACATGAAAGCATACGTCAAGAGCTTTCCAGAGAGTGTTCGTTTGCTTAAATCCGATAACAAATGAGGAAGTTATGGTCATTTGAAGTCGAGTGCCTCCCAAAGTGGTCGTGTATCGAGCCGCACAAAAGCACACTTGACTTCAAATGATCATAACTCCTTCGTTTCTTATCGGATTTAGGCCAACGACCACTCGATGGAAAGCTCTTGATGTCTACTTTCATGTCAACCACGATTTTTCTTGTTTTAATGGAATTTGTGATATTTCTCATTCGCTTTTTTGTACTAACTCTTTACGGTACTTACATGTTAGTACACAAAAGAGAATGAGAGCAAACAAAAACGCCATTACATTAACCCAAACTCTAGTTTACATGAAAGCATACGTCAAGAGCTTTCCAGAGAGTGTTCGTTTGCTTAAATCCGATAACAAATGAGGAAGTTATGGTCATTTGAAGTCGAGTGCCTCCCAAAGTGGTCGTGTATCGAGCCGCACAAAAGCACACTTGACTTCAAATGATCATAACTCCTTCGCTTCTTATCGGATTTAGGCCAACGACCACTCGATGGAAAGCTCTTGATGTCTACTTTCATGTCAACCACGATTTTTCTTGTTTTAATGGAATTTGTGATGTTTCTCATTCGCTTTTTTGTACTAACTCTTTACGGTACTTACATGTTAGTACACAAAAGAGAATGAGAGCAAACAAAAACGCTATTACATTAACCCAAACTCTAGTTTACATGAAAGCATACGTCAAGAGCTTTCCAGAGAGTGTTCGTTTGCTTAAATCCGATAACAAATGAGGAAGTTATGGTCATTTGAAGTCGAGTGCCTCCCAAAGTGGTCGTGTATCGAGCCGCACAAAAGCACACTTGACTTCAAATGATCATAACTCCTTCGTTTCTTATCGGATTTAAGCAAACGACCACTCGATGGAAAGCTCTTGATGTCTACTTTCATGTCAACCACGATTTTTCTTGTTTTAAATGAATTTGTGATGTTTCTCATTCGCTTTTTTGTACTAACTCTTTACGGTACTTACATGTTAGTACACAAAAGAGAATGAGAGCAAACAAAAACGCCATTACATTAACCCAAACTCTAGCTTACATGAAGGCATACGTTAAGAGCTTTCCAGAGAGTGTTCGTTTGCTTAAATATGATAACAAATGAGGAAGTTATGGTCATTTGAAGTCGAGTGCCTCCCAAAGTGGTCGTGTATCGAGCCGCACAAAAGCACACTTGACTTCAAATGATCATAACTCCTTCGTTTCTTATCGGATTTAGGCCAACGACCACTCGATGGAAAGCTCTTGATGTCTACTTTCATGTCAACCACGATTTTTATTGTTTTAATGGAATTTGTGATGTTTCTCATTCGCTTTTTTGTACTAACTCTTTACGGTACTTACATGTTAGTACACAAAAGAGAATGAGAGCAAACAAAAACGCTATTACATTAACCCAAACTCTAGTTTACATGAAAGCATACGTCAAGAGCTTTCCAAAGAGTGTTCGTTTGCTTAAATCCGATAACAAATGAGGAAGTTATGGTCATTTGAAGTCGAGTGCCTCCCAAAGTGGTCGTGTATCGAGCCGCACAAAAGCACACTTGACTTCAAATGATCATAACTCCTTCGTTTCTTATCGGATTTAGGCAAACGACCACTCGATGGAAAGCTCTTGATGTCTACTTTCATGTCAACCACGATTTTTCTTGTTTTAAATGAATTTGTGATGTTTCTCATTCGCTTTTTTGTACTAACTCTTTACGGTACTTACATGTTAGTACACAAAAGAGAATGAGAGCAAACAAAAACGCTATTACATTAACCCAAACTCTAGTTTACATGAAAGCATACGTCAAGAGCTTTCCAGAGAGTGTTCGTTTGCTTAAATCCGATAACAAATGAGGAAGTTATGGTCATTTGAAGTCGAGTGCCTCCCAAAGTGGTCGTGTATCGAGCCGCACAGAAGCACACTTGACTTCAAATGATCATAACTCCTTCGTTTCTTATCGGATTTAAGCAAACGACCAGTCGATGGAAAGCTCTTGATGTCTACTTTCATGTCAACCACGATTTTTCTTGTTTTAATGGAATTTGTGATGTTTCTCATTCGCTTTTTTGTACTAACTCTTTACGGTACTTACATGTTAGTACACAAAAGAGAATGAGAGCAAACAAAAACGCCATTACATTAACCCAAACTCTAGTTTACATGAAAGCATACGTCAAGAGCTTTCCAGAGAGTGTTCGTTTGCTTAAATCCGATAACAAATGAGGAAGTTATGGTCATTTGAAGTCGAGTGCCTCCCAAAGTGGTCGTGTATCGAGCCGCACAAAAGCACACTTGACTTCAAATGATCATAACTCCTTCGTTTCTTATCGGATTTAGGCAAACGACCACTCGATGGAAAGCTCTTGATGTCTACTTTCATGTCAACCACGATTTTTCTTGTTTTAATGGAATTTGTGATGTTTCTCATTCGCTTTTTTGTACTAACTCTTTACGGTACTTACATGTTAGTACACAAAAGAGAATGAGAGCAAACAAAAACGCTATTACATTAACCCAAACTCTAGTTTACATGAAAGCATACGTCAAGAGCTTTCCAGAGAGTGTTCGTTTGCTTAAATCCGATAACAAATGAGGAAGTTATGGTCATTTGAAGTCGAGTGCCTCCCAAAGTGGTCGTGTATCGAGCCGCACAAAAGCACACTTGACTTCAAATGATCATAACTCCTTCGTTTCTTATCGGATTTAAGCAAACGACCACTCGATGGAAAGCTCTTGATGTCTACTTTCATGTCAACCACGATTTTTATTGTTTTATGGGAATTTGTGATGTTTCTCATTCTCTTTTTTGTACTAACTCTTTATGGTACTTGCATGTTAGTACACAAAAGAGAATGAGAGCAAACAAAAACGCCATTACATTAACCCAAACTCTAGTTTACATGAAAGCATACGTCAAGAGCTTTCCAGAGAGTGTTCGTTTGCTTAAATCCGATAACAAATGAGGAAGTTATGGTCATTTGAAGTCGAGTGCCTCCCAAAGTGGTCGTGTATCGAGCCGCACAAAAGCACACTTGACTTCAAATGATCATAACTCCTTCGTTTCTTATCGGATTTAAGCAAACGACCACTCGATGGAAAGCTCTTGATGTCTACTTTCATGTCAACCACGATTTTTCTTGTTTTAAATGAATTTGTGATGTTTCTCATTCGCTTTTTTGTACTAACTCTTTACGGTACTTACATGTTAGTACACAAAAGAGAATGAGAGCAAACAAAAACGCTATTACATTAACCCAAACTCTAGTTTACATGAAAGCATACGTCAAGAGCTTTCCAGAGAGTGTTCGTTTGCTTAAATCCGATAAGAAATGAGGAAGTTATGGTCATTTGAAGTCGAGTGCCTCCCAAAGTGGTCGTGTATCGAGCCGCACAGAAGCACACTTGACTTCAAATGATCATAACTCCTTCGTTTCTTATCGGATTTAAGCAAACGACCAGTCGATGGAAAGCTCTTGATGTCTACTTTCATGTCAACCACGATTTTTCTTGTTTTAATGGAATTTGTGATGTTTCTCATTCGCTTTTTTGTACTAACTCTTTACGGTACTTACATGTTAGTACACAAAAGAGAATGAGAGCAAACAAAAACGCCATTACATTAACCCAAACTCTAGTTTACATGAAAGCATACGTCAAGAGCTTTCCAGAGAGTGTTCGTTTGCTTAAATCCGATAACAAATGAGGAAGTTATGGTCATTTGAAGTCGAGTGCCTCCCAAAGTGGTCGTGTATCGAGCCGCACAAAAGCACACTTGACTTCAAATGATCATAACTCCTTCGTTTCTTATCGGATTTAGGCAAACGACCACTCGATGGAAAGCTCTTGATGTCTACTTTCATGTCAACCACGATTTTTCTTGTTTTAATGGAATTTGTGATGTTTCTCATTCGCTTTTTTGTACTAACTCTTTACGGTACTTACATGTTAGTACACAAAAGAGAATGAGAGCAAACAAAAACGCTATTACATTAACCCAAACTCTATTTTACATGAAAGCATACGTCAAGAGCTTTCCAGAGAGTGTTCGTTTGCTTAAATCCGATAACAAATGAGGAAGTTATGGTCATTTGAAGTCGAGTGCCTCCCAAAGTGGTCGTGTATCGAGCCGCACAAAAGCACACTTGACTTCAAATGATCATAACTCCTTCGTTTCTTATCGGATTTAAGCAAACGACCACTCGATGGAAAGCTCTTGATGTCTACTTTCATGTCAACCACGATTTTTATTGTTTTATGGGAATTTGTGATGTTTCTCATTCTCTTTTTTGTACTAACTCTTTATGGTACTTGCATGTTAGTACACAAAAGAGAATGAGAGCAAACAAAAACGCCATTACATTAACCCAAACTCTAGTTTACATGAAAGCATACGTCAAGAGCTTTCCAGAGAGTGTTCGTTTGCTTAAATCCGATAACAAATGAGGAAGTTATGGTCATTTGAAGTCGAGTGCCTCCCAAAGTGGTCGTGTATCGAGCCGCACAAAAGCACACTTGACTTCAAATGATCATAACTCCTTCGTTTCTTATCGGATTTAAGCAAACGACCACTCGATGGAAAGCTCTTGATGTCTACTTTCATGTCAACCACGATTTTTATTGTTTTATGGGAATTTGTGATGTTTCTCATTCTCTTTTTTGTACTAACTCTTTATGGTACTTGCATGTTAGTACACAAAAGAGAATGAGAGCAAACAAAAACGCCATTACATTAACCCAAACTCTAGTTTACATGAAAGCATACGTCAAGAGCTTTCCAGAGAGTGTTCGTTCGCTTAAATCCGATAACAAATGAGGAAGTTATGGTCATTTGAAGTCGAGTGCCTCCCAAAGTGGTCGTGTATCGAGCCGCACAAAAGCACACTTGACTTCAAATGATCATAACTCCTTCGTTTCTTATCGGATTTAAGCAAACGACCACTCGATGGAAAGCTCTTGATGTCTACTTTCATGTCAACCACGATTTTTCTTGTTTTAATGGAATTTGTGATGTTTCTCATTCGCTTTTTTGTACTAACTCTTTACGGTACTTACATGTTAGTACACAAAAGAGAATGAGAGCAAACAAAAACGCCATTACATTAACCCAAACTCTAGTTTACATGAAATCATACGTCAAGAGCTTTCCAGAGAGTGTTCGTTTGCTTAAATCCGATAACAAATGAGGAAGTTATGGTCATTTGAAGTCGAGTGCCTCCCAAAGTGGTCGTGTATCGAGCCGCACAAAAGCACACTTGACTTCAAATGATCATAACTCCTTCGTTTCTTATCGGATTTAAGCAAACGACCAGTCGATGGAAAGCTCTTGATGTCTACTTTCATGTCAACCACGATTTTTCTTGTTTTAATGGAATTTGTGATGTTTCTCATTCTCTTTTTTGTACTAACTCTTTACGGTACTTACATGTTAGTACACAAAAGAGAATGAGAGCAAACAAAAACGCCATTACATTAACCCAAACTCTAGCTTACATGAAGGCATACGTTAAGAGCTTTCCAGAGAGTGTTCGTTTGCTTAAATATGATAACAAATGAGGAAGTTATGGTCATTTGAAGTCGAGTGCCTCCCAAAGTGGTCGTGTATCGAGCCGCACATAAGCACACTTGACTTCAAATGATCATAACTCCTTTGTTTCTTATCGGATTTAAGCAAACGACCACTCGATGGAAAGCTCTTGATGTCTACTTTCATGTCAACCACGATTTTTCTTGTTTTAATGGAATTTGTGATGTTTCTCATTCGCTTTTTTGTACTAACTCTTTACGGTACTTGCATGTTAGTACACAAAAGAGAATGAGAGCAAACAAAAACGCTATTACATTAACCCAAACTCTAGTTTACATGAAAGCATACGTCAAGAGCTTTCCAGAGAGTGTTCGTTTGCTTAAATCCGATAAGAAATGAGGAAGTTATGGTCATTTGAAGTCGAGTGCCTCCCAAAGTGGTCGTGTATCGAGCCGCACAAAAGCACACTTGACTTCAAATGATCATAACTCCTTCGTTTCTTATCGGATTTAAGCAAACGACCACTCGATGGAAAGCTCTTGATGTCTACTTTCATGTAAACCACGATTTTTATTGTTTTATGGGAATTTGTGATGTTTCTCATTCTCTTTTTTGTACTAACTCTTTATGGTACTTGCATGTTAGTACACAAAAGAGAATGAGAGCAAACAAAAACGCCAATACATTAACCCAAACTCTAGTTTACATGAAAGCATACGTCAAGAGCTTTCCAGAGAGTGTTCGTTTGCTTAAATCCGATAAGAAATGAGGAAGTTATGGTCATTTGAAGTCGAGTGCCTCCCAAAGTGGTCGTGTATCGAGCCGCACAAAAGCACACTTGACTTCAAATGATCATAACTCCTTCGTTTCTTATCGGATTTATGCAAACGACCAGTCGATGGAAAGCTCTTGATGTCTACTTTCATGTCAACCACGATTTTTCTTGTTTTAATGGAATTTGTGATGTTTCTCATTCGCTTTTTTGTACTAACTCTTTACGGTACTTACATGTTAGTACACAAAAGAGAATGAGAGCAAACAAAAACGCCATTACATTAACCCAAACTCTAGTTTACATGAAAGCATACGTCAAGAGCTTTCCAGAGAGTGTTCGTTTGCTTAAATCCGATAACAAATGAGGAAGTTATGGTCATTTGAAGTCGAGTGCCTCCCAAAGTGGTCGTGTATCGAGCCGCACAAAAGCACACTTGACTTCAAATGATCATAAGTCCTTCGTTTCTTATCGGATTTAGGCAAACGACCACTCGATGGAAAGCTCTTGATGTCTACTTTCATGTCAACCACGATTTTTCTTGTTTTAATGGAATTTGTGATGTTTCTCATTCGCTTTTTTGTACTAACTCTTTACGGTACTTACATGTTAGTACACAAAAGAGAATGAGAGCAAACAAAAACGCTATTACATTAACCCAAACTCTAGTTTACATGAAAGCATACGTCAAGAGCTTTCCAGAGAGTGTTCGTTTGCTTAAATCCGATAACAAATGAGGAAGTTATGGTCATTTGAAGTCGAGTGCCTCCCAAAGTGGTCGTGTATCGAGCCGCACAGAAGCACACTTGACTTCAAATGATCATAACTCCTTCGTTTCTTATCGGATTTAAGCAAACGACCACTCGATGGAAAGCTCTTGATGTCTACTTTCATGTCAACCACGATTTTTATTGTTTTATGGGAATTTGTGATGTTTCTCATTCTCTTTTTTGTACTAACTCTTTATGGTACTTGCATGTTAGTAAACAAAAGAGAATGAGAGCAAACAAAAACGCCATTACATTAACCCAATCTCTAGCTTACATGAAGGCATACGTTAAGAGCTTTCCAGAGAGTGTTCGTTTGCTTAAATATGATAACAAATGAGGAAGTTATGGTCATTTGAAGTCGAGTGCCTCCCAAAGTGGTCGTGTATCGAGCCGCACAAAAGCACACTTGACTTCAAATGATCATAACTCCTTCGTTTCTTATCGGATTTAAGAAAACGACCAGTCGATGGAAAGCTCTTGATGTCTACTTTCATGTCAACCACGATTTTTCTTGTTTTAATGGAATTTGTGATGTTTCTCATTCTCTTTTTTGTACTAACTCTTTACGGTACTTACATGTTAGTACACAAAAGAGAATGAGAGCAAACAAAAACGCCATTACATTAACCCAAACTCTAGCTTACATGAAGGCATACGTTAAGAGCTTTCCAGAGAGTGTTCGTTTGCTTAAATATGATAACAAATGAGGAAGTTATGGTCATTTGAAGTCGAGTGCCTCCCAAAGTGGTCGTGTATCGAGCCGCACAAAAGCACACTTGACTTCAAATGATCATAACTCCTTCGTTTCTTATCGGATTTAAGCAAACGACCAGTCGATGGAAAGCTCTTGATGTCTACTTTCATGTCAACCACGATTTTTCTTGTTTTAATGGAATTTGTGATGTTTCTCATTCTCTTTTTTGTACTAACTCTTTACGGTACTTACATGTTAGTACACAAAAGAGAATGAGAGCAAACAAAAACGCCATTACATTAACCCAAACTCTAGCTTACATGAAGGCATACGTTAAGAGCTTTCCAGAGAGTGTTCGTTTGCTTAAATATGATAACAAATGAGGAAGTTATGGTCATTTGAAGTCGAGTGCCTCCCAAAGTGGTCGTGTATCGAGCCGCACAAAAGCACACTTGACTTCAAATGATCATAACTCCTTCGTTTCTTATCGGATTTAAGCAAACGACCAGTCGATGGAAAGCTCTTGATGTCTACTTTCATGTCAACCACGATTTTTCTTGTTTTAATGGAATTTGTGATGTTTCTCATTCGCTTTTTTGTACTAACTCTTTACGGTACTTACATGTTAGTACACAAAAGAGAATGAGAGCAAACAAAAACGCCATTACATTAACCCAAACTCTAGTTTACATGAAAGCATACGTCAAGAGCTTTCCAGAGAGTGTTCGTTTGCTTAAATCCGATAACAAATGAGGAAGTTATGGTCATTTGAAGTCGAGTGCCTCCCAAAGTGGTCGTGTATCGAGCCGCACAAAAGCACACTTGACTTCAAATGATCATAACTCCTTCGTTTCTTATCGGATTTAAGCAAACGACCAGTCGATGGAAAGCTCTTGATGTCTACTTTCATGTCAACCACGATTTTTCTTGTTTTAATGGAATTTGTGATGTTTCTCATTCGCTTTTTTGTACTAACTCTTTACGGTACTTACATGTTAGTACACAAAAGAGAATGAGAGCAAACAAAAACGCCATTACATTAACCCAAACTCTAGTTTACATGAAAGCATACGTCAAGAGCTTTCCAGAGAGTGTTCGTTTGCTTAAATCCGATAACAAATGAGGAAGTTATGGTCATTTGAAGTCGAGTGCCTCCCAAAGTGGTCGTGTATCGAGCCGCACAAAAGCACACTTGACTTCAAATGATCATAACTCCTTCGTTTCTTATCGGATTTAGGCAAACGACCACTCGATGGAAAGCTCTTGATGTCTACTTTCATGTCAACCACGATTTTTCTTGTTTTAATGGAATTTGTGATGTTTCTCATTCGCTTTTTTTTACTAACTCTTTACGGTACTTACATGTTAGTACACAAAAGAGAATGAGAGCAAACAAAAACGCTATTACATTAACCCAAACTCTAGTTTACATGAAAGCATACGTCAAGAGCTTTCCAGAGAGTGTTCGTTTGCTTAAATCCGATAACAAATGAGGAAGTTATGGTCATTTGAAGTCGAGTGCCTCCCAAAGTGGTCGTGTATCGAGCCGCACAAAAGCACACTTGACTTCAAATGATCATAACTCCTTCGTTTCTTATCGGATTTAAGCAAACGACCACTCGATGGAAAGCTCTTGATGTCTACTTTCATGTCAACCACGATTTTTATTGTTTTATGGGAATTTGTGATGTTTCTCATTCTCTTTTTTGTACTAACTCTTTATGGTACTTGCATGTTAGTACACAAAAGAGAATGAGAGCAAACAAAAACGCCATTACATTAACCCAAACTCTAGTTTACATGAAAGCATACGTCAAGAGCTTTCCAGAGAGTGTTCGTTTGCTTAAATCCGATAACAAATGAGGAAGTTATGGTCATTTGAAGTCGAGTGCCTCCCAAAGTGGTCGTGTATCGAGCCGCACAAAAGCACACTTGACTTCAAATGATCATAACTCCTTCGTTTCTTATCGGATTTAAGCAAACGACCACTCGATGGAAAGCTCTTGATGTCTACTTTCATGTCAACCACGATTTTTCTTGTTTTAATGGAATTTGTGATGTTTCTCATTCGCTTTTTTGTACTAACTCTTTACGGTACTTACATGTTAGTACACAAAAGAGAATGAGAGCAAACAAAAACGCCATTACATTAACCCAAACTCTAGCTTACATGAAGGCATACGTTAAGAGCTTTCCAGAGAGTGTTCGTTTGCTTAAATCCGATAACAAATGAGGAAGTTATGGTCATTTGAAGTCGAGTGGCTCCCAAAGTGGTCGTGTATCGAGCCGCACAAAAGCACACTTGACTTCAAATGATCATAACTCCTTCGTTTCTTATCGGATTTAGGCAAACGACCACTCGATGGAAAGCTCTTGATGTCTACTTTCATGTCAACCACGATTTTTCTTGTTTTAATGGAATTTGTGATGTTTCTCATTCGCTTTTTTGTACTAACTCTTTACGGTACTTACATGTTAGTACACAAAAGAGAATGAGAGCAAACAAAAACGCTATTACATTAACCCAAACTCTAGTTTACATGAAAGCATACGTCAAGAGCTTTCCAGAGAGTGTTCGTTTGCTTAAATCCGATAACAAATGAGGAAGTTATCGTCATTTGAAGTCGAGTGCCTCCCAAAGTGGTCGTGTATCGAGCCGCACAAAAGCACACTTGACTTCAAATGATCATAACTTCTTCGTTTCTTATCGGATTCAAGCAAACGACCACTCGATGGAAAGCTCTTGATGTCTACTTTCATGTCAACCACGATTTTTATTGTTTTATGGGAATTTGTGATGTTTCTCATTCTCTTTTTTGTACTAACTCTTTATGGTACTTGCATGTTAGTACACAAAAGAGAATGAGAGCAAACAAAAACGCCATTACATTAACCCAAACTCTAGTTTACATGAAAGCATACGTCAAGAGCTTTCCAGAGAGTGTTCGTTTGCTTAAATCCGATAACAAATGAGGAAGTTATGGTCATTTGAAGTCGAGTGCCTCCCAAAGTGGTCGTGTATCGAGCCGCACAAAAGCACACTTGACTTCAAATGATCATAACTCCTTCGTTTCTTATCGGATTTAAGCAAACGACCACTCGATGGAAAGCTCTTGATGTCTACTTTCATGTCAACCACGATTTTTCTTGTTTTAATGGAATTTGTGATGTTTCTCATTCGCTTTTTTGTACTAACTCTTTACGGTACTTACATGTTAGTACACAAAAGAGAATGAGAGCAAACAAAAACGCCATTACATTAACCCAAACTCTAGTTTACATGAAAGCATACGTCAAGAGCTTTCCAGAGAGTGTTCGTTTGCTTAAATCCGATAACAAATGAGGAAGTTATGGTCATTTGAAGTCGAGTGCCTCCCAAAGTGGTCGTGTATCGAGCCGCACAAAAGCACACTTGACTTCAAATGATCATAACTCCTTCGTTTCTTATCGGATTTAAGCAAACGACCACTCGATGGAAAGCTCTTGATGTCTACTTTCATGTCAACCACGATTTTTCTTGTTTTAATGGAATTTGTGATGTTTCTCATTCGCCTTTTTGTACTAACTCTTTACGGTACTTACATGTTAGTACACAAAAGAGAATGAGAGAAAACAAAAACGCTATTACATTAACCCAAACTCTAGTTTACATGAAAGCATACGTCAAGAGCTTTCCAGAGAGTGTTCGTTTGCTTAAATCCGATAACAAATGAGGAAGTTATGGTCATTTGAAGTCGAGTGCCTCCCAAAGTGGTCGTGTATCGAGCCGCACAAAAGCACACTTGACTTCAAATGATCATAACTCCTTCGTTTCTTATCGGATTTAAGCAAACGACCACTCGATGGAAAGCTCTTGATGTCTACTTTCATGTCAACCACGATTTTTCTTGTTTTAATGGAATTTGTGATGTTTCTCATTCGCTTTTTTGTACTAACTCTTTACGGTACTTACATGTTAGTACACAAAAGAGAATGAGAGCAAACAAAAACGCCATTACATTAACCCAAACTCTAGTTTACATGAAAGCAAAAGTCAAGAGCTTTCCAGAGAGTGTTCGTTTGATTAAATCCGATAACAAATGAGGAAGTTATGGTCATTTGAAGTCGAGTGGCTCCCAAAGTGGTCGTGTATCGAGCCGCACAAAAGCACACTTGACTTCAAATGATCATAACTCCTTCGTTTCTTATCGGATTTAAGCAAACGACCACTCGATGGAAAGCTCTTGATGTCTACTTTCATGTCAACCACGATTTTTCTTGTTTTAATGGAATTTGTGATGTTTCTCATTCGCTTTTTTGTACTAACTCTTTACGGTACTTACATGTTAGTACACAAAAGAGAATGAGAGCAAACAAAAACGCCATTACATTAACCCAAACTCTAGTTTACATGAAAGCAAAAGTCAAGAGCTTTCCAGAGAGTGTTCGTTTGATTAAATCCGATAACAAATGAGGAAGTTATGGTCATTTGAAGTCGAGTGGCTCCCAAAGTGGTCGTGTATCGAGCCGCACAAAAGCACACTTGACTTCAAATGATCATAACTCCTTCGTTTCTTATCGGATTTAAGCAAACGACCACTCGATGGAAAGCTCTTGATGTCTACTTTCATGTCAACCACGATTTTTCTTGTTTTAATGGAATTTGTGATGTTTCTCATTCGCTTTTTTGTACTAACTCTTTACGGTACTTACATGTTAGTACACAAAAGAGAATGAGAGAAAACAAAAACGCCATTACATTAACCCAAACTCTAGTTTACATGAAAGCATACGTCAAGAGCTTTCCAGAGAGTGTTCGTTTGCTTAAATCCGATAACAAATGAGGAAGTTATGGTCATTTGAAGTCGAGTGCCTCCCAAAGTGGTCGTGTATCGAGCCGCACAAAAGCACACTTGACTTCAAATGATCATAACTCCTTCGTTTCTTATCGGATTTAAGCAAACGACCACTCGATGGAAAGCTCTTGATGTCTACTTTCATGTCAACCACGATTTTTCTTGTTTTAATGGAATTTGTGATGTTTCTCATTCGCTTTTTTGTACTAACTCTTTACGGTACTTACATGTTAGTACACAAAAGAGAATGAGAGCAAACAAAAACGCCATTACATTAACCCAAACTCTAGCTTACATGAAGGCATACGTTAAGAGCTTTCCAGAGAGTGTTCGTTTGCTTAAATATGATAACAAATGAGGAAGTTATGGTCATTTGAAGTCGAGTGCCTCCCAAAGTGGTCGTGTATCGAGCCGCACAAAAGCACACTTGACTTCAAATGATCATAACTCCTTCGTTTCTTATCGGATTTAAGCAAACGACCACTCGATGGAAAGCTCTTGATGTCTACTTTCATGTCAACCACGATTTTTATTGTTTTATGGGAATTTGTGATGTTTCTCATTCTCTTTTTTGTACTAACTCTTTATGGTACTTGCATGTTAGTACACAAAAGAGAATGAGAGCAAACAAAAACGCCATTACATTAACCCAAACTCTAGCTTACATGAAGGCATACGTTAAGAGCTTTCCAGAGAGTGTTCGTTTGCTTAAATATGATAACAAATGAGGAAGTTATGGTCATTTGAAGTCGAGTGCCTCCCAAAGTGGTCGTGTATCGAGCCGCACAAAAGCACACTTGACTTCAAATGATCATAACTCCTTCGTTTCTTATCGGATTTAAGCAAACGACCAGTCGATGGAAAGCTCTTGATGTCTACTTTCATGTCAACCACGATTTTTCTTGTTTTAATGGAATTTGTGATGTTTCTCATTCTCTTTTTTGTACTAACTCTTTACGGTACTTACATGTTAGTACACAAAAGAGAATGAGAGCAAACAAAAACGCCATTACATTAACCCAAACTCTAGCTTACATGAAGGCATACGTTAAGAGCTTTCCAGAGAGTGTTCGTTTGCTTAAATATGATAACAAATGAGGAAGTTATGGTCATTTGAAGTCGAGTGCCTCCCAAAGTGGTCGTGTATCGAGCCGCACAAAAGCACACTTGACTTCAAATGATCATAACTCCTTCGTTTCTTATCGGATTTAAGCAAACGACCAGTCGATGGAAAGCTCTTGATGTCTACTTTCATGTCAACCACGATATTTCTTGTTTTAATGGAATTTGTGATGTTTATCATTCGCTTTTTTGTACTAACTCTTTACGGTACTTACATGTTAGTACACAAAAGAGAATGAGAGCAAACAAAAACGCCATTACATTAACCCAAACTCTAGCTTACATGAAGGCATACGTTAAGAGCTTTCCAGAGAGTGTTCGTTTGCTTAAATATGATAACAAATGAGGAAGTTATGGTCATTTGAAGTCGAGTGCCTCCCAAAGTGGTCGTGTATCGAGCCGCACAAAAGCACACTTGACTTCAAATGATCATAACTCCTTCGTTTCTTATCGGATTTAAGCAAACGACCAGTCGATGGAAAGCTCTTGATGTCTACTTTCATGTCAACCACGATTTTTCTTGTTTTAATGGAATTTGTGATGTTTCTCATTCGCTTTTTTGTACTAACTCTTTACGGTACTTACATGTTAGTACACAAAAGAGAATGAGAGCAAACAAAAACGCCATTACATTAACCCAAACTCTAGTTTACATGAAAGCATACGTCAAGAGCTTTCCAGAGAGTGTTCGTTTGCTTAAATCCGATAACAAATGAGGAAGTTATGGTCATTTGAAGTCGAGTGCCTCCCAAAGTGGTCGTGTATCGAGCCGCACAAAAGCACACTTGACTTCAAATGATCATAACTCCTTCGTTTCTTATCGGATTTAAGCAAACGACCAGTCGATGGAAAGCTCTTGATGTCTACTTTCATTTCAACCGCGATTTTTCTTGTTTTAATGGAATTTGTGATGTTTCTCATTCGCTTTTTTGTACTAACTCTTTACGGTACTTACATGTTAGTACACAAAAGAGAATGAGAGCAAACAAAAACGCCATTACATTAACCCAAACTCTAGTTTACATGAAAGCATACGTCAAGAGCTTTCCAGAGAGTGTTCGTTTGCTTAAATCCGATAACAAATGAGGAAGTTATGGTCATTTGAAGTCGAGTGGCTCCCAAAGTGGTCGTGTATCGAGCCGCACAAAAGCACACTTGACTTCAAATGATCATAACTCCTTCGTTTCTTATCGGATTTAAGCAAACGACCACTCGATGGAAAGCTCTTGATGTCTACTTTCATGTCAACCACGATTTTTCTTGTTTTAATGGAATTTGTGATGTTTCTCATTCGCTTTTTTGTACTAACTCTTTACGGTACTTACATGTTAGTACACAAAAGAGAATGAGAGCAAACAAAAACGCCATTACATTAACCCAAACTCTAGTTTACATGAAAGCATACGTCAAGAGCTTTCCAGAGAGTGTTCGTTTGCTTAAATCCGATAACAAATGAGGAAGTTATGGTCATTTGAAGTCGAGTGGCTCCCAAAGTGGTCGTGTATCGAGCCGCACAAAAGCACACTTGACTTCAAATGATCATAACTCCTTCGTTTCTTATCGGATTTAAGCAAACGACCACTCGATGGAAAGCTCTTGATGTCTAATTTCATGTCAACCACGATTTTTCTTGTTTTAATGGAATTTGTGATGTTTCTCATTCGCTTTTTTGTACTAACTCTTTACGGTACTTACATGTTAGTACACAAAAGAGAATGAGAGCAAACAAAAACGCCATTACATTAACCCAAACTCTAGCTTACATGAAGGCATACGTTAAGAGCTTTCCAGAGAGTGTTCGTTTGCTTAAATCCGATAACAAATGAGGAAGTTATGGTCATTTGAAGTCGAGTGGCTCCCAAAGTGGTCGTGTATCGAGCCGCACAAAAGCACACTTGACTTCAAATGATCATAACTCCTTCGTTTCTTATCGGATTTAAGCAAACGACCACTCGATGGAAAGCTCTTGATGTCTACTTTCATGTCAACCACGATTTTTCTTGTTTTAATGGAATTTGTGATGTTTCTCATTCGCTTTTTTGTACTAACTCTTTACGGTACTTACATGTTAGTACACAAAAGAGAATGAGAGCAAACAAAAACGCCATTACATTAACCCAAACTCTAGCTTACATGAAGGCATACGTTAAGAGCTTTCCAGAGAGTGTTCGTTTGCTTAAATATGATAACAAATGAGGAAGTTATGGTCATTTGAAGTCGAGTGCCTCCCAAAGTGGTCGTGTATCGAGCCGCACAAAAGCACACTTGACTTCAAATGATCATAACTCCTTCGTTTCTTATCGGATTTAAGCAAACGACCACTCGATGGAAAGCTCTTGATGTCTACTTTCATGTCAACCACGATTTTTATTGTTTTATTGGAATTTGTGATGTTTCTCATTCTCTTTTTTGTACTAACTCTTTATGGTACTTGCATGTTAGTACACAAAAGAGAATGAGAGCAAACAAAAACGCCATTACATTAACCCAAACTCTAGCTTACATGAAGGCATACGTTAAGAGCTTTCCAGAGAGTGTTCGTTTGCTTAAATATGATAACAAATGAGGAAGTTATGGTCATTTGAAGTCGAGTGCCTCCCAAAGTGGTCGTGTATCGAGCCGCACAAAAGCACACTTGACTTCAAATGATCATAACTCCTTCGTTTCTTATCGGATTTAAGCAAACGACCAGTCGATGGAAAGCTCTTGATGTCTACTTTCATGTCAACCACGATTTTTCTTGTTTTAATGGAATTTGTGATGTTTCTCATTCTCTTTTTTGTACTAACTCTTTACGGTACTTACATGTTAGTACACAAAAGAGAATGAGAGCAAACAAAAACGCCATTACATTAACCCAAACTCTAGCTTACATGAAGGCATACGTTAAGAGCTTTCCAGAGAGTGTTCGTTTGCTTAAATATGATAACAAATGAGGAAGTTATGGTCATTTGAAGTCGAGTGCCTCCCAAAGTGGTCGTGTATCGAGCCGCACAAAAGCACACTTGACTTCAAATGATCATAACTCCTTCGTTTCTTATCGGATTTAAGCAAACGACCAGTCGATGGAAAGCTCTTGATGTCTACTTTCATGTCAACCACGATATTTCTTGTTTTAATGGAATTTGTGATGTTTATCATTCGCTTTTTTGTACTAACTCTTTACGGTACTTACATGTTAGTACACAAAAGAGAATGAGAGCAAACAAAAACGCCATTACATTAACCCAAACTCTAGCTTACATGAAGGCATACGTTAAGAGCTTTCCAGAGAGTGTTCGTTTGCTTAAATATGATAACAAATGAGGAAGTTATGGTCATTTGAAGTCGAGTGCCTCCCAAAGTGGTCGTGTATCGAGCCGCACAAAAGCACACTTGACTTCAAATGATCATAACTCCTTCGTTTCTTATCGGATTTAAGCAAACGACCAGTCGATGGAAAGCTCTTGATGTCTACTTTCATGTCAACCACGATTTTTCTTGTTTTAGTGGAATTTGTGATGTTTCTCATTCGCTTTTTTGTACTAACTCTTTACGGTACTTACATGTTAGTACACAAAAGAGAATGAGAGCAAACAAAAACGCCATTACATTAACCCAAACTCTAGTTTACATGAAAGCATACGTCAAGAGCTTTCCAGAGAGTGTTCGTTTGCTTAAATCCGATAACAAATGAGGAAGTTATGGTCATTTGAAGTCGAGTGCCTCCCAAAGTGGTCGTGTATCGAGCCGCACAAAAGCACACTTGACTTCAAATGATCATAACTCCTTCGTTTCTTATCGGATTTAAGCAAACGACCAGTCGATGGAAAGCTCTTGATGTCTACTTTCATTTCAACCGCGATTTTTCTTGTTTTAATGGAATTTGTGATGTTTCTCATTCGCTTTTTTGTACTAACTCTTTACGGTACTTACATGTTAGTACACAAAAGAGAATGAGAGCAAACAAAAACGCCATTACATTAACCCAAACTCTAGTTTACATGAAAGCATACGTCAAGAGCTTTCCAGAGAGTGTTCGTTTGCTTAAATCCGATAACAAATGAGGAAGTTATGGTCATTTGAAGTCGAGTGGCTCCCAAAGTGGTCGTGTATCGAGCCGCACAAAAGCACACTTGACTTCAAATGATCATAACTCCTTCGTTTCTTATCGGATTTAAGCAAACGACCACTCGATGGAAAGCTCTTGATGTCTAATTTCATGTCAACCACGATTTTTCTTGTTTTAATGGAATTTGTGATGTTTCTCATTCGCTTTTTTGTACTAACTCTTTACGGTACTTACATGTTAGTACACAAAAGAGAATGAGAGCAAACAAAAACGCCATTACATTAACCCAAACTCTAGCTTACATGAAGGCATACGTTAAGAGCTTTCCAGAGAGTGTTCGTTTGCTTAAATCCGATAACAAATGAGGAAGTTATGGTCATTTGAAGTCGAGTGGCTCCCAAAGTGGTCGTGTATCGAGCCGCACAAAAGCACACTTGACTTCAAATGATCATAACTCCTTCGTTTCTTATCGGATTTAAGCAAACGACCACTCGATGGAAAGCTCTTGATGTCTACTTTCATGTCAACCACGATTTTTCTTGTTTTAATGGAATTTGTGATGTTTCTCATTCGCTTTTTTGTACTAACTCTTTACGGTACTTACATGTTAGTACACAAAAGAGAATGAGAGCAAACAAAAACGCCATTACATTAACCCAAACTCTAGCTTACATGAAGGCATACGTTAAGAGATTTCCAGAGAGTGTTCGTTTGCTTAAATATGATAACAAATGAGGAAGTTATGGTCATTTGAAGTCGAGTGCCTCCCAAAGTGGTCGTGTATCGAGCCGCACAAAAGCACACTTGACTTCAAATGATCATAACTCCTTCGTTTCTTATCGGATTTAAGCAAACGACCAGTCGATGGAAAGCTCTTGATGTCTACTTTCATGTCAACCACGATTTTTCTTGTTTTAATGGAATTTGTGATGTTTCTCATTCTCTTTTTTGTACTAACTCTTTACGGTACTTACATGTTAGTACACAAAAGAGAATGAGAGCAAACAAAAACGCCATTACATTAACCCAAACTCTAGCTTACATGAAGGCATACGTTAAGAGCTTTCCAGAGAGTGTTCGTTTGCTTAAATATGATAACAAATGAGGAAGTTATGGTCATTTGAAGTCGAGTGCCTCCCAAAGTGGTCGTGTATCGAGCCGCACAAAAGCACACTTGACTTCAAATGATCATAACTCCTTCGTTTCTTATCGGATTTAAGCAAACGACCAGTCGATGGAAAGCTCTTGATGTCTACTTTCATGTCAACCACGATTTTTCTTGTTTTAATGGAATTTGTGATGTTTCTCATTCGCTTTTTTGTACTAACTCTTTACGGTACTTATATGTTAGTACACAAAAGAGAATGAGAGCAAACAAAAACGCCATTACATTAACCCAAACTCTAGCTTACATGAAGGCATACGTTAAGAGCTTTCCAGAGAGTGTTCGTTTGCTTAAATATGATAACAAATGAGGAAGTTATGGTCATTTGAAGTCGAGTGCCTCCCAAAGTGGTCGTGTATCGAGCCGCACAAAAGCACACTTGACTTCAAATGATCATAACTCCTTCGTTTCTTATCGGATTTAAGCAAACGACCAGTCGATGGAAAGCTCTTGATGTCTACTTTCATGTCAACCACGATTTTTCTTGTTTTAATGGAATTTGTGATGTTTCTCATTCGCTTTTTTGTACTAACTCTTTACGGTACTTACATGTTAGTACACAAAAGAGAATGAGAGCAAACAAAAACGCCATTACATTAACCCAAACTCTAGTTTACATGAAAGCATACGTCAAGAGCTTTCCAGAGAGTGTTCGTTTGCTTAAATCCGATAACAAATGAGGAAGTTATGGTCATTTGAAGTCGAGTGCCTCCCAAAGTGGTCGTGTATCGAGCCGCACAAAAGCACACTTGACTTCAAATGTTCATAACTCCTTCGTTTCTTATCGGATTTAAGGAAACGACCAGTCGATGGAAAGCTCTTGATGTCTACTTTCATGTCAACCACGATTTTTCTTGTTTTAATGGAATTTGTGATGTTTCTCATTCGCTTTTTTGTACTAACTCTTTACGGTACTTACATGTTAGTACACAAAAGAGAATGAGAGCAAACAAAAACGCCATTACATTAACCCAAACTCTAGCTTACATGAAGGCATACGTTAAGAGCTTTCCAGAGAGTGTTCGTTTGCTTAAATATGATAACAAATGAGGAAGTTATGGTCATTTGAAGTCGAGTGGCTCCCAAAGAGGTCGTGTATCGAGCCGCACAAAAGCACACTTGACTTCAAATGATCATAACTCCTTCGTTTCTTATCGGATTTAAGCAAACGACCACTCGATGGAAAGCTCTTGATGTCTACTTTCATGTCAACCACGATTTTTCTTGTTTTAATGGAATTTGTGATGTTTCTCATTCTCTTTTTTGTACTAACTCTTTACGGTACTTACATGTTAGTACACAAAAGAGAATGAGAGCAAACAAAAACGCCATTACATTAACCCAAACTCTAGTTTACATGAAAGCATACATCAAGAGCTTTCCAGAGAGTGTTCGTTTGCTTAAATCCGATAACAAATGAGGAAGTTATGGTCATTTGAAGTCGAGTGGCTCCCAAAGTGGTCGTGTATCGAGCCGCACAAAAGCACACTTGACTTCAAATGATCATAACTCCTTCGTTTCTTATCGGATTTAAGCAAACGACCACTCGATGGAAAGCTCTTGATGTCTACTTTCATGTCAACCACGATTTTTCTTGTTTTAATGGAATTTGTGATGTTTCTCATTCGCTTTTTTGTACTAACTCTTTACGGTACTTACATGTTAGTACACAAAAGAGAATGAGAGAAAACAAAAACGCCATTACATTAACCCAAACTCTAGTTTACATGAAAGCATACGTCAAGAGCTTTCCAGAGAGTGTTCGTTTGCTTAAATCCGATAACAAATGAGGAAGTTATGGTCATTTGAAGTCGAGTGCCTCCCAAAGTGGTCGTGTATCGAGCCGCACAAAAGCACACTTGACTTCAAATGTTCATAACTCCTTCGTTTCTTATCGGATTTAAGCAAACGACCAGTCGATGGAAAGCTCTTGATGTCTACTTTCATGTCAACCACGATTTTTCTTGTTTTAATGGAATTTGTGATGTTTCTCATTCGCTTTTTTGTACTAACTCTTTACGGTACTTACATGTTAGTACACAAAAGAGAATGAGAGAAAACAAAAACGCCATTACATTAACCCAAACTCTAGTTTACATGAAAGCATACGTCAAGAGCTTTCCAGAGAGTGTTCGTTTGCTTAAATCCGATAACAAATGAGGAAGTTATGGTCATTTGAAGTCGAGTGCCTCCCAAAGTGGTCGTGTATCGAGCCGCACAAAAGCACACTTGACTTCAAATGATCATAACTCCTTCGTTTCTTATCGGATTTAAGCAAACGACCAGTCGATGGAAAGCTCTTGATGTCTACTTTCATGTCAACCACGATTTTTCTTGTTTTAATGGAATTTGTGATGTTTCTCATTCTCTTTTTTGTACTAACTCTTTACGGTACTTACATGTTAGTACACAAAAGAGAATGAGAGCAAACAAAAACGCCATTACATTAACCCAAACTCTAGTTTACATGAAAGCATACATCAAGAGCTTTCCAGAGAGTGTTCGTTTGCTTAAATCCGATAACAAATGAGGAAGTTATGGTCATTTGAAGTCGAGTGGCTCCCAAAGTGGTCGTGTATCGAGCCGCACAAAAGCACACTTGACTTCAAATGATCATAACTCCTTCGTTTCTTATCGGATTTAAGCAAACGACCACTCGATGGAAAGCTCTTGATGTCTACTTTCATGTCAACCACGATTTTTCTTGTTTTAATGGAATTTGTGATGTTTCTCATTCGCTTTTTTGTACTAACTCTTTACGGTACTTACATGTTAGTACACAAAAGAGAATGAGAGCAAACAAAAACGCCATTACATTAACCCAAACTCTAGTTTACATGAAAGCATACGTCAAGAGCTTTCCAGAGAGTGTTCGTTTGCTTAAATCCGATAACAAATGAGGAAGTTATGGTCATTTGAAGTCGAGTGGCTCCCAAAGTGGTCGTGTATCGAGCCGCACAAAAGCACACTTGACTTCAAATGATCATAACTCCTTCGTTTCTTATCGGATTTAAGCAAACGACCACTCGATGGAAAGCTCTTGATGTCTAATTTCATGTCAACCACGATTTTTCTTGTTTTAATGGAATTTGTGATGTTTCTCATTCGCTTTTTTGTACTAACTCTTTACGGTACTTACATGTTAGTACACAAAAGAGAATGAGAGCAAACAAAAACGCCATTACATTAACCCAAACTCTAGCTTACATGAAGGCATACGTTAAGAGCTTTCCAGAGAGTGTTCGTTTGCTTAAATCCGATAACAAATGAGGAAGTTATGGTCATTTGAAGTCGAGTGGCTCCCAAAGTGGTCGTGTATCGAGCCGCACAAAAGCACACTTGACTTCAAATGATCATAACTCCTTCGTTTCTTATCGGATTTAAGCAAACGACCACTCGATGGAAAGCTCTTGATGTCTACTTTCATGTCAACCACGATTTTTCTTGTTTTAATGGAATTTGTGATGTTTCTCATTCGCTTTTTTGTACTAACTCTTTACGGTACTTACATGTTAGTACACAAAAGAGAATGAGAGCAAACAAAAACGCCATTACATTAACCCAAACTCTAGCTTACATGAAGGCATACGTTAAGAGCTTTCCAGAGAGTGTTCGTTTGCTTAAATATGATAACAAATGAGGAAGTTATGGTCATTTGAAGTCGAGTGCCTCCCAAAGTGGTCGTGTATCGAGCCGCACAAAAGCACACTTGACTTCAAATGATCATAACTCCTTCGTTTCTTATCGGATTTAAGCAAACGGCCACTCGATGGAAAGCTCTTGATGTCTACTTTCATGTCAACCACGATTTTTATTGTTTTATGGGAATTTGTGATGTTTCTCATTCTCTTTTTTGTACTAACTCTTTATGGTACTTGCATGTTAGTACACAAAAGAGAATGAGAGCAAACAAAAACGCCATTACATTAACCCAAACTCTAGCTTACATGAAGGCATACGTTAAGAGCTTTCCAGAGAGTGTTCGTTTGCTTAAATATGATAACAAATGAGGAAGTTATGGTCATTTGAAGTCGAGTGCCTCCCAAAGTGGTCGTGTATCGAGCCGCACAAAAGCACACTTGACTTCAAATGATCATAACTCCTTCGTTTCTTATCGGATTTAAGCAAACGACCAGTCGATGGAAAGCTCTTGATGTCTACTTTCATGTCAACCACGATTTTTCTTGTTTGAATGGAATTTGTGATGTTTCTCATTCGCTTTTTTGTACTAACTCTTTACGGTACTTACATGTTAGTACACAAAAGAGAATGAGAGCAAACAAAAACGCCATTACATTAACCCAAACTCTAGCTTACATGAAGGCATACGTTAAGAGCTTTCCAGAGAGTGTTCGTTTGCTTAAATATGATAACAAATGAGGAAGTTATGGTCATTTGAAGTCGAGTGCCTCCCAAAGTGGTCGTGTATCTAGCCGCACAAAAGCACACTTGACTTCAAATGATCATAACTCCTTCGTTTCTTATCGGATTTAAGCAAACGGCCACTCGATGGAAAGCTCTTGATGTCTACTTTCATGTCAACCACGATTTTTATTGTTTTATGGGAATTTGTGATGTTTCTCATTCTCTTTTTCGTACTAACTCTTTATGGTACTTGCATGTTAGTACACAAAAGAGAATGAGAGCAAACAAAAACGCCATTACATTAACCCAAACTCTAGCTTACATGAAGGCATACGTTAAGAGCTTTCCAGAGAGTGTTCGTTTGCTTAAATATGATAACAAATGAGGAAGTTATGGTCATTTGAAGTCGAGTGCCTCCCAAAGTGGTCGTGTATCGAGCCGCACAAAAGCACACTTGACTTCAAATGATCATAACTCCTTCGTTTCTTATCGGATTTAAGCAAACGACCAGTCGATGGAAAGCTCTTGATGTCTACTTTCATGTCAACCACGATTTTTCTTGTTTTAATGGAATTTGTGATGTTTCTCATTCGCTTTTTTGTACTAACTCTTTACGGTACTTACATGTTAGTACACAAAAGAGAATGAGAGCAAACAAAAACGCCATTACATTAACCCAAACTCTAGCTTACATGAAGGCATACGTTAAGAGCTTTCCAGAGAGTGTTCGTTTGCTTAAATATGATAACAAATGAGGAAGTTATGGTCATTTGAAGTCGAGTGCCTCCCAAAGTGGTCGTGTATCGAGCCGCACAAAAGCACACTTGACTTCAAATGATCATAACTCCTTCGTTTCTTATCGGATTTAAGCAAACGACCAGTCGATGGAAAGCTCTTGATGTCTACTTTCATGTCAACCACGATTTTTCTTGTTTTAATGGAATTTGTGATGTTTCTCATTCGCTTTTTTGTACTAACTCTTTACGGTACTTACATGTTAGTACACCAAAGAGAATGAGAGCAAACAAAAACGCCATTACATTAACCCAAACTCTAGTTTACATGAAAGCATACGTCAAGAGCTTTCCAGAGAGTGTTCGTTTGCTTAAATCCGATAACAAATGAGGAAGTTATGGTCATTTGAAGTCGAGTGCCTCCCAAAGTGGTCGTGTATCGAGCCGCACAAAAGCACACTTGACTTCAAATGATCATAACTCCTTCGTTTCTTATCGGATTTAAGCAAACGGCCACTCGATGGAAAGCTCTTGATGTCTACTTTCATGTCAACCACGATTTTTATTGTTTTATGGGAATTTGTGATGTTTCTCATTCTCTTTTTTGTACTAACTCTTTATGGTACTTGCATGTTAGTACACAAAAGAGAATGAGAGCAAACAAAAACGCCATTACATTAACCCAAACTCTAGCTTACATGAAGGCATACGTTAAGAGCTTTCCAGAGAGTGTTCGTTTGCTTAAATATGATAACAAATGAGGAAGTTATGGTCATTTGAAGTCGAGTGCCTCCCAAAGTGGTCGTGTATCGAGCCGCACAAAAGCACACTTGACTTCAAATGATCATAACTCCTTCGTTTCTTATCGGATTTAAGCAAACGACCAGTCGATGGAAAGCTCTTGATGTCTACTTTCATGTCAACCACGATTTTTCTTGTTTTAATGGAATTTGTGATGTTTCTCATTCGCTTTTTTGTACTAACTCTTTACGGTACTTACATGTTAGTACACAAAAGAGAATGAGAGCAAACAAAAACGCCATTACATTAACCCAAACTCTAGCTTACATGAAGGCATACGTTAAGAGCTTTCCAGAGAGTGTTCGTTTGCTTAAATATGATAACAAATGAGGAAGTTATGGTCATTTGAAGTCGAGTGCCTCCCAAAGTGGTCGTGTATCGAGCCGCACAAAAGCACACTTGACTTCAAATGATCATAACTCCTTCGTTTCTTATCGGATTTAAGCAAACGACCAGTCGATGGAAAGCTCTTGATGTCTACTTTCATGTCAACCACGATTTTTCTAGTTTTAATGGAATTTGTGATGTTTCTCATTCGCTTTTTTGTACTAACTCTTTACGGTACTTACATGTTAGTACACCAAAGAGAATGAGAGCAAACAAAAACGCCATTACATTAACCCAAACTCTAGTTTACATGAAAGCATACGTCAAGAGCTTTCCAGAGAGTGTTCGTTTGCTTAAATCCGATAACAAATGAGGAAGTTATGGTCATTTGAAGTCGAGTGCCTCCCAAAGTGGTCGTGTATCGAGCCGCACAAAAGCACACTTGACTTCAAATGATCATAACTCCTTCGTTTCTTATCGGATTTAAGCAAACGACCAGTCGATGGAAAGCTCTTGATGTCTACTTTCATGTCAACCACGATTTTTCTTGTTTTAATGGAATTTGTGATGTTTCTCATTCTCTTTTTTGTACTAACTCTTTACGGTACTTACATGTTAGTACACAAAAGAGAATGAGAGAAAACAAAAACGCCATTACATTAACCCAAACTCTAGTTTACATGAAAGCATACATCAAGAGCTTTCCAGAGAGTGTTCGTTTGCTTAAATCCGATAACAAATGAGGAAGTTATGGTCATTTGAAGTCGAGTGGCTCCCAAAGTGGTCGTGTATCGAGCCGCACAAAAGCACACTTGACTTCAAATGATCATAACTCCTTCGTTTCTTATCGGATTTAAGCAAACGACCACTCGATGGAAAGCTCTTGATGTCTACTTTCATGTCAACCACGATTTTTATTGTTTTATGGGAATTTGTGATGTTTCTCATTCGCTTTTTTGTACTAACTCTTTACGGTACTTACATGTTAGTACACCAAAGAGAATGAGAGCAAACAAAAACGCCATTACATTAACCCAAACTCTAGTTTACATGAAAGCATACGTCAAGAGCTTTCCAGAGAGTGTTCGTTTGCTTAAATCCGATAACAAATGAGGAAGTTATGGTCATTTGAAGTCGAGTGCCTCCCAAAGTGGTCGTGTATCGAGCCGCACAAAAGCACACTTGACTTCAAATGATCATAACTCCTTCGTTTCTTATCGGATTTAAGCAAACGACCAGTCGATGGAAAGCTCTTGATGTCTACTTTCATGTCAACCACGATTTTTCTTGTTTTAATGGAATTTGTGATGTTTCTCATTCTCTTTTTTGTACTAACTCTTTACGGTACTTACATGTTAGTACACAAAAGAGAATGAGAGAAAACAAAAACGCCATTACATTAACCCAAACTCTAGTTTACATGAAAGCATACATCAAGAGCTTTCCAGAGAGTGTTCGTTTGCTTAAATCCGATAACAAATGAGGAAGTTATGGTCATTTGAAGTCGAGTGGCTCCCAAAGTGGTCGTGTATCGAGCCGCACAAAAGCACACTTGACTTCAAATGATCATAACTCCTTCGTTTCTTATCGGATTTAAGCAAACGACCACTCGATGGAAAGCTCTTGATGTCTACTTTCATGTCAACCACGATTTTTCTTGTTTTAATGGAATTTGTGATGTTTCTCATTCGCTTTTTTGTACTAACTCTTTACGGTACTTACATGTTAGTACACAAAAGAGAATGAGAGCAAACAAAAACGCCATTACATTAACCCAAACTCTAGTTTACATGAAAGCATACGTCAAGAGCTTTCCAGAGAGTGTTCGTTTGCTTAAATCCGATAACAAATGAGGAAGTTATGGTCATTTGAAGTCGAGTGGCTCCCAAAGTGGTCGTGTATCGAGCCGCACAAAAGCACACTTGACTTCAAATGATCATAACTCCTTCGTTTCTTATCGGATTTAAGCAAACGGCCACTCGATGGAAAGCTCTTGATGTCTACTTTCATGTCAACCACGATTTTTATTGTTTTATGGGAATTTGTGATGTTTCTCATTCTCTTTTTTGTACTAACTCTTTATGGTACTTGCATGTTAGTACACAAAAGAGAATGAGAGCAAACAAAAACGCCATTACATTAACCCAAACTCTAGCTTACATGAAGGCATACGTTAAGAGCTTTCCAGAGAGTGTTCGTTTGCTTAAATATGATAACAAATGAGGAAGTTATGGTCATTTGAAGTCGAGTGCCTCCCAAAGTGGTCGTGTATCGAGCCGCACAAAAGCACACTTGACTTCAAATGATCATAACTCCTTCGTTTCTTATCGGATTTAGGCAAACGACCAGTCGATGGAAAGCTCTTGATGTCTACTTTCATGTCAACCACGATTTTTCTTGTTTTAATGGAATTTGTGATGTTTCTCATTCGCTTTTTTGTACTAACTCTTTACGGTACTTACATGTTAGTACACAAAAGAGAATGAGAGCAAACAAAAACGCCATTACATTAACCCAAACTCTAGCTTACATGAAGGCATACGTTAAGAGCTTTCCAGAGAGTGTTCGTTTGCTTAAATATGATAACAAATGAGGAAGTTATGGTCATTTGAAGTCGAGTGGCTCCCAAAGTGGTCGTGTATCGAGCCGCACAAAAGCACACTTGACTTCAAATGATCATAACTCCTTCGTTTCTTATCGGATTTAAGCAAACGACCACTCGATGGAAAGCTCTTGATGTCTACTTTCATGTCAACCACGATTTTTCTTGTTTTAATGGAATTTGTGATGTTTCTCATTCGCTTTTTTGTACTAACTCTTTACGGTACTTACATGTTAGTACACAAAAGAGAATGAGAGCAAACAAAAACGCCATTACATTAACCCAAACTCTAGCTTACATGAAGGCATACGTTAAGAGCTTTCCAGAGAGTGTTCGTTTGCTTAAATATGATAACAAATGAGGAAGTTATGGTCATTTGAAGTCGAGTGCCTCCCAAAGTGGTCGTGTATCGAGCCGCACAAAAGCACACTTGACTTCAAATGATCATAACTCCTTCGTTTCTTATCGGATTTAAGCAAACGGCCACTCGATGGAAAGCTCTTGATGTCTACTTTCATGTCAACCACGATTTTTATTGTTTTATGGGAATTTGTGATGTTTCTCATTCTCTTTTTTGTACTAACTCTTTATGGTACTTGCATGTTAGTACACAAAAGAGAATGAGAGCAAACAAAAACGCCATTACATTAACCCAAACTCTAGCTTACATGAAGGCATACGTTAAGAGCTTTCCAGAGAGTGTTCGTTTGCTTAAATATGATAACAAATGAGGAAGTTATGGTCATTTGAAGTCGAGTGCCTCCCAAAGTGGTCGTGTATCGAGCCGCACAAAAGCACACTTGACTTCAAATGATCATAACTCCTTCGTTTCTTATCGGATTTAGGCAAACGACCAGTCGATGGAAAGCTCTTGATGTCTACTTTCATGTCAACCACGATTTTTCTTGTTTTAATGGAATTTGTGATGTTTCTCGTTCGCTTTTTTGTACTAACTCTTTACGGTACTTACATGTTAGTACACAAAAGAGAATGAGAGCAAACAAAAACGCCATTACATTAACCCAAACTCTAGCTTACATGAAGGCATACGTTAAGAGCTTTCCAGAGAGTGTTCGTTTGCTTAAATATGATAACAAATGAGGAAGTTATGGTCATTTGAAGTCGAGTGGCTCCCAAAGTGGTCGTGTATCGAGCCGCACAAAAGCACACTTGACTTCAAATGATCATAACTCCTTCGTTTCTTATCGGATTTAAGCAAACGACCACTCGATGGAAAGCTCTTGATGTCTACTTTCATGTCAACCACGATTTTTCTTGTTTTAATGGAATTTGTGATGTTTCTCATTCGCTTTTTTGTACTAACTCTTTACGGTACTTACATGTTAGTACACAAAAGAGAATGAGAGCAAACAAAAACGCCATTACATTAACCCAAACTCTAGCTTACATGAAGGCATACGTTAAGAGCTTTCCAGAGAGTGTTCGTTTGCTTAAATATGATAACAAATGAGGAAGTTATGGTCATTTGAAGTCGAGTGCCTCCCAAAGTGGTCGTGTATCGAGCCGCACAAAAGCACACTTGACTTCAAATGATCATAACTCCTTCGTTTCTTATCGGATTTAAGCAAACGGCCACTCGATGGAAAGCTCTTGATGTCTACTTTCATGTCAACCACGATTTTTATTGTTTTATGGGAATTTGTGATGTTTCTCATTCTCTTTTTTGTACTAACTCTTTATGGTACTTGCATGTTAGTACACAAAAGAGAATGAGAGCAAACAAAAACGCCATTACATTAACCCAAACTCTAGCTTACATGAAGGCATACGTTAAGAGCTTTCCAGAGAGTGTTCGTTTGCTTAAATATGATAACAAATGAGGAAGTTATGGTCATTTGAAGTCGAGTGGCTCCCAAAGTGGTCGTGTATCGAGCCGCACAAAAGCACACTTGACTTCAAATGATCATAACTCCTTCGTTTCTTATCGGATTTAAGCAAACGACCACTCGATGGAAAGCTCTTGATGTCTACTTTCATGTCAACCACGATTTTTCTTGTTTTAATGGAATTTGTGATGTTTCTCATTCGCTTTTTTGTACTAACTCTTTACGGTACTTACATGTTAGTACACAAAAGAGAATGAGAGCAAACAAAAACGCCATTACATTAACCCAAACTCTAGTTTACATGAAAGCATACGTCAAGAGCTTTCCAGAGAGTGTTCGTTTGCTTAAATCCGATAACAAATGAGGAAGTTATGGTCATTTGAAGTCGAGTGGCTCTCAAAGTGGTCGTGTATCGAGCCGCACAAAAGCACACTTGACTGCAAATGATCATAACTCCTTCGTTTCTTATCGGATTTAAGCAAACGGCCACTCGATGGAAAGCTCTTGATGTCTACTTTCATGTCAACCACGATTTTTATTGTTTTATGGGAATTTGTGATGTTTCTCATTCTCTTTTTTGTACTAACTCTTTACGGTACTTGCATGTTAGTACACAAAAGAGAATGAGAGCAAACAAAAACGCCATTACATTAACCCAAACTCTAGCTTACATGAAGGCATACGTTAAGAGCTTTCCAGAGAGTGTTCGTTTGCTTAAATATGATAACAAATGAGGAAGTTATGGTCATTTGAAGTCGAGTGCCTCCCAAAGTGGTCGTGTATCGAGCCGCACAAAAGCACACTTGACTTCAAATGATCATAACTCCTTCGTTTCTTATCGGATTTAGGCAAACGACCAGTCGATGGAAAGCTCTTGATGTCTACTTTCATGTCAACCACGATTTTTCTTGTTTTAATGGAATTTGTGATGTTTCTCATTCGCTTTTTTGTACTAACTCTTTACGGTACTTACATGTTAGTACACAAAAGAGAATGAGAGCAAACAAAAACGCCATTACATTAACCCAAACTCTAGCTTACATGAAGGCATACGTTAAGAGCTTTCCAGAGAGTGTTCGTTTGCTTAAATATGATAACAAATGAGGAAGTTATGGTCATTTGAAGTCGAGTGGCTCCCAAAGTGGTCGTGTATCGAGCCGCACAAAAGCACACTTGACTTCAAATGATCATAACTCCTTCGTTTCTTATCGGATTTAAGCAAACGACCACTCGATGGAAAGCTCTTGATGTCTACTTTCATGTCAACCACGATTTTTCTTGTTTTAAATGAATTTGTGATGTTTCTCATTCGCTTTTTTGTACTAACTCTTTACGGTACTTACATGTTAGTACACAAAAGAGAATGAGAGCAAACAAAAACGCCATTACATTAACCCAAACTCTAGCTTACATGAAGGCATACGTTAAGAGCTTTCCAGAGAGTGTTCGTTTGCTTAAATATGATAACAAATGAGGAAGTTATGGTCATTTGAAGTCGAGTGCCTCCCAAAGTGGTCGTGTATCGAGCCGCACAAAAGCACACTTGACTTCAAATGATCATAACTCCTTCGTTTCTTATCGGATTTAGGCAAACGACCAGTCGATGGAAAGCTCTTGATGTCTACTTTCATGTCAACCACGATTTTTCTTGTTTTAATGGAATTTGTGATGTTTCTCATTCGCTTTTTTGTACTAACTCTTTACGGTACTTACATGTTAGTACACAAAAGAGAATGAGAGCAAACAAAAACGCCATTACATTAACCCAAACTCTAGCTTACATGAAGGCATACGTTAAGAGCTTTCCAGAGAGTGTTCGTTTGCTTAAATATGATAACAAATGAGGAAGTTATGGTCATTTGAAGTCGAGTGGCTCCCAAAGTGGTCGTGTATCGAGCCGCACAAAAGCACACTTGACTTCAAATGATCATAACTCCTTCGTTTCTTATCGGATTTAAGCAAACGACCACTCGATGGAAAGCTCTTGATGTCTACTTTCATGTCAACCACGATTTTTCTTGTTTTAATGGAATTTGTGATGTTTCTCATTCGCTTTTTTGTACTAACTCTTTACGGTACTTACATGTTAGTACACAAAAGAGAATGAGAGCAAACAAAAACGCCATTACATTAACCCAAACTCTAGCTTACATGAAGGCATACGTTAAGAGCTTTCCAGAGAGTGTTCGTTTGCTTAAATATGATAACAAATGAGGAAGTTATGGTCATTTGAAGTCGAGTGCCTCCCAAAGTGGTCGTGTATCGAGCCGCACAAAAGCACACTTGACTTCAAATGATCATAACTCCTTCGTTTCTTATCGGATTTAAGCAAACGGCCACTCGATGGAAAGCTCTTGATGTCTACTTTCATGTCAACCACGATTTTTATTGTTTTATGGGAATTTGTGATGTTTCTCATTCTCTTTTTTGTACTAACTCTTTATGGTACTTGCATGTTAGTACACAAAAGAGAATGAGAGCAAACAAAAACGCCATTACATTAACCCAAACTCTAGCTTACATGAAGGCATACGTTAAGAGCTTTCCAGAGAGTGTTCGTTTGCTTAAATATGATAACAAATGAGGAAGTTATGGTCATTTGAAGTCGAGTGGCTCCCAAAGTGGTCGTGTATCGAGCCGCACAAAAGCACACTTGACTTCAAATGATCATAACTCCTTCGTTTCTTATCGGATTTAAGCAAACGACCACTCGATGGAAAGCTCTTGATGTCTACTTTCATGTCAACCACGATTTTTCTTGTTTTAATGGAATTTGTGATGTTTCTCATTCGCTTTTTTGTACTAACTCTTTACGGTACTTACATGTTAGTACACAAAAGAGAATGAGAGCAAACAAAAACGCCATTACATTAACCCAAACTCTAGTTTACATGAAAGCATACGTCAAGAGCTTTCCAGAGAGTGTTCGTTTGCTTAAATCCGATAACAAATGAGGAAGTTATGGTCATTTGAAGTCGAGTGGCTCCCAAAGTGGTCGTGTATCGAGCCGCACAAAAGCACACTTGACTTCAAATGATCATAACTCCTTCGTTTCTTATCGGATTTAAGCAAACGGCCACTCGATGGAAAGCTCTTGATGTCTACTTTCATGTCAACCACGATTTTTATTGTTTTATGGGAATTTGTGATGTTTCTCATTCTCTTTTTTGTACTAACTCTTTACGGTACTTGCATGTTAGTACACAAAAGAGAATGAGAGCAAACAAAAACGCCATTACATTAACCCAAACTCTAGCTTACATGAAGGCATACGTTAAGAGCTTTCCAGAGAGTGTTCGTTTGCTTAAATATGATAACAAATGAGGAAGTTATGGTCATTTGAAGTCGAGTGCCTCCCAAAGTGGTCGTGTATCGAGCCGCACAAAAGCACACTTGACTTCAAATGATCATAACTCCTTCGTTTCTTATCGGATTTAGGCAAACGACCAGTCGATGGAAAGCTCTTGATGTCTACTTTCATGTCAACCACGATTTTTCTTGTTTTAATGGAATTTGTGATGTTTCTCATTCGCTTTTTTGTACTAACTCTTTACGGTACTTACATGTTAGTACACAAAAGAGAATGAGAGCAAACAAAAACGCCATTACATTAACCCAAACTCTAGCTTACATGAAGGCATACGTTAAGAGCTTTCCAGAGAGTGTTCGTTTGCTTAAATATGATAACAAATGAGGAAGTTATGGTCATTTGAAGTCGAGTGGCTCCCAAAGTGGTCGTGTATCGAGCCGCACAAAAGCACACTTGACTTCAAATGATCATAACTCCTTCGTTTCTTATCGGATTTAAGCAAACGACCACTCGATGGAAAGCTCTTGATGTCTACTTTCATGTCAACCACGATTTTTCTTGTTTTAATGGAATTTGTGATGTTTCTCATTCGCTTTTTTGTACTAACTCTTTACGGTACTTACATGTTAGTACACAAAAGAGAATGAGAGCAAACAAAAACGCCATTACATTAACCCAAACTCTAGCTTACATGAAAGCATACGTCAAGAGCTTTCCAGAGAGTGTTCGTTTGCTTAAAAATGATAACAAATGAGGAAGTTATGGTCATTTGAAGTCGAGTGGCTCCCAAAGTGGTCGTGTATCGAGCCGCACAAAAGCACACTTGACTTCAAATGATCATAACTCCTTCGTTTCTTATCGGATTTAAGCAAACGACCACTCGATGGAAAGCTCTTGATGTCTACTTTCATGTCAACCACGATTTTTCTTGTTTTAATGGAATTTGTGATGTTTCTCATTCGCTTTTTTGTACTAACTCTTTACGGTACTTACATGTTAGTACACAAAAGAGAATGAGAGCAAACAAAAACGCCATTACATTAACCCAAACTCTAGTTTACATGAAATCATACGTCAAGAGCTTTCCAGAGAGTGTTCGTTTGCTTAAATCCGATAACAAATGAGGAAGTTATGGTCATTTGAAGTCGAGTGGCTCCCAAAGTGGTCGTGTATCGAGCCGCACAAAAGCACACTTGACTTCAAATGATCATAACTCCTTCGTTTCTTATCGGATTTAAGCAAACGACCACTCGATGGAAAGCTCTTGATGTCTACTTTCATGTCAACCACGATTTTTCTTGTTTTAATGGAATTTGTGATGTTTCTCATTCTCTTTTTTGTACTAACTCTTTACGGTACTTACATGTTAGTACACAAAAGAGAATGAGAGCAAACAAAAATGCCATTACATTAACCCAAACTCTAGCTTACATGAAGGCATACGTTAAGAGCTTTCCAGAGAGTGTTCGTTTGCTTAAATATGATAACAAATGAGGAAGTTATGGTCATTTGAAGTCGAGTGGCTCCCAAAGTGGTCGTGTATCGAGCCGCACAAAAGCACACTTGACTTCAAATGATCATAACTCCTTCGTTTCTTATCGGATTTAAGCAAACGACCACTCGATGGAAAGCTCTTGATGTCTACTTTCATGTCAACCACGATTTTTCTTGTTTTAATGGAATTTGTGATGTTTCTCATTCTCTTTTTTGTACTAACTCTTTACGGTACTTACATGTTAGTACACAAAAGAGAATGAGAGCAAACAAAAATGCCATTACATTAACCCAAACTCTAGCTTACATGAAGGCATACGTTAAGAGCTTTCCAGAGAGTGTTCGTTTGCTTAAATATGATAACAAATGAGGAAGTTATGGTCATTTGAAGTCGAGTGGCTCCCAAAGTGGTCGTGTATCGAGCCGCACAAAAGCACACTTGACTTCAAATGATCATAACTCCTTCGTTTCTTATCGGATTTAAGCAAACGGCCACTCGATGGAAAGCTCTTGATGTCTACTTTCATGTCAACCACGATTTTTATTGTTTTATGGGAATTTGTGATGTTTCTCATTCTCTTTTTTGTACTAACTCTTTATGGTACTTGCATGTTAGTACACAAAAGAGAATGAGAGCAAACAAAAACGCCATTACATTAACCCAAACTCTAGCTTACATGAAGGCATACGTTAAGAGCTTTCCAGAGAGTGTTCGTTTGCTTAAATATGATAACAAATGAGGAAGTTATGGTCATTTGAAGTCGAGTGGCTCCCAAAGTGGTCGTGTATCGAGCCGCACAAAAGCACACTTGACTTCAAATGATCATAACTCCTTCGTTTCTTATCGGATTTAAGCAAACGACCACTCGATGGAAAGCTCTTGATGTCTACTTTCATGTCAACCACGATTTTTCTTGTTTTAATGGAATTTGTGATGTTTCTCATTCTCTTTTTTGTACTAACTCTTTACGGTACTTACATGTTAGTACACAAAAGAGAATGAGAGCAAACAAAAACGCCATTACATTAATCCAAACTCTAGCTTACATGAAGGCATACGTTAAGAGCTTTCCAGAGAGTGTTCGTTTGCTTAAATATGATAACAAATGAGGAAGTTATGGTCATTTGAAGTCGAGTGGCTCCCAAAGTGGTCGTGTATCGAGCCGCACAAAAGCACACTTGACTTCAAATGATCATAACTCCTTCGTTTCTTATCGGATTTAAGCAAACGGCCACTCGATGGAAAGCTCTTGATGTCTACTTTCATGTCAACCACGATTTTTATTGTTTTATGGGAATTTGTGATGTTTCTCATTCTCTTTTTTGTACTAACTCTTTATGGTACTTGCATGTTAGTACACAAAAGAGAATGAGAGCAAACAAAAACGCCATTACATTAACCCAAACTCTAGCTTACATGAAGGCATACGTTAAGAGCTTTCCAGAGAGTGTTCGTTTGCTTAAATATGATAACAAATGAGGAAGTTATGGTCATTTGAAGTCGAGTGGCTCCCAAAGTGGTCGTGTATCGAGCCGCACAAAAGCACACTTGACTTCAAATGATCATAACTCCTTCGTTTCTTATCGGATTTAAGCAAACGACCACTCGATGGAAAGCTCTTGATGTCTACTTTCATGTCAACCACGATTTTTCTTGTTTTAATGGAATTTGTGATGTTTCTCATTCTCTTTTTTGTACTAACTCTTTACGGTACTTACATGTTAGTACACAAAAGAGAATGAGAGCAAACAAAAACGCCATTACATTAACCCAAACTCTAGCTTACATGAAGGCATACGTTAAGAGCTTTCCAGAGAGTGTTCGTTTGCTTAAATATGATAACAAATGAGGAAGTTATCGTCATTTGAAGTCGAGTGGCTCCCAAAGTGGTCGTGTATCGAGCCGCACAAAAGCACACTTGACTTCAAATGATCATAACTCCTTCGTTTCTTATCGGATTTAAGCAAACGGCCACTCGATGGAAAGCTCTTGATGTCTACTTTCATGTCAACCACGATTTTTATTGTTTTATGGGAATTTGTGATGTTTCTCATTCTCTTTTTTGTACTAACTCTTTATGGTACTTGCATGTTAGTACACAAAAGAGAATGAGAGCAAACAAAAACGCCATTACATTAACCCAAACTCTAGCTTACATGAAGGCATACGTTAAGAGCTTTCCAGAGAGTGTTCGTTTGCTTAAATATGATAACAAATGAGGAAGTTATGGTCATTTGAAGTCGAGTGGCTCCCAAAGTGGTCGTGTATCGAGCCGCACAAAAGCACACTTGACTTCAAATGATCATAACTCCTTCGTTTCTTATCGGATTTAAGCAAACGACCACTCGATGGAAAGCTCTTGATGTCTACTTTCATGTCAACCACGATTTTTCTTGTTTTAATGGAATTTGTGATGTTTCTCATTCGCTTTTTTGTACTAACTCTTTACGGTACTTACATGTTAGTACACAAAAGAGAATGAGAGCAAACAAAAACGCCATTACATTAACCCAAACTCTAGCTTACATGAAGGCATACGTTAAGAGCTTTCCAGAGAGTGTTCGTTTGCTTAAATATGATAACAAATGAGGAAGTTATGGTCATTTGAAGTCGAGTGGCTCCCAAAGTGGTCGTGTATCGAGCCGCACAAAAGCACACTTGACTTCAAATGATCATAACTCCTTCGTTTCTTATCGGATTTAGGCAAACGACCAGTCGATGGAAAGCTCTTGATGTCTACTTTCATGTCAACCACGATTTTTCTTGTTTTAATGGAATTTGTGATGTTTCTCATTCTCTTTTTTGTACTAACTCTTTACGGTACTTACATGTTAGTACACAAAAGAGAATGAGAGCAAACAAAAACGCCATTACATTAACCCAAACTCTAGCTTACATGAAGGCATACGTTAAGAGCTTTCCAGAGAGTGTTCGTTTGCTTAAATATGATAACAAATGAGGAAGTTATGGTCATTTGAAGTCGAGTGGCTCCCAAAGTGGTCGTGTATCGAGCCGCACAAAAGCACACTTGACTTCAAATGATCATAACTCCTTCGTTTCTTATCGGATTTAAGCAAACGACCACTCGATGGAAAGCTCTTGATGTCTACTTTCATGTCAACCACGATTTTTATTGTTTTAATGGAATTTGTGATGTTTCTCATTCGCTTTTTTGTACTAACTCTTTACGGTACTTACATGTTAGTACACAAAAGAGAATGAGAGCAAACAAAAACGCCATTACATTAACCCAAACTCTAGTTTACATGAAGGCATACATCAAGAGCTTTCCAGAGAGTGTTCGTTTGCTTAAATCCGATAACAAATGAGGAAGTTATGGTCATTTGAAGTCGAGTGCCTCCCAAAGTGGTCGTGTATCGAGCCGCACAAAAGCACACTTGACTTCAAATGATCATAACTCCTTCGTTTCTTATCGGATTTAAGCAAACGACCACTCGATGGAAAGCTCTTGATGTCTACTTTCATGTCAACCACGATTTTTATTGTTTTAATGGAATTTGTGATGTTTCTCATTCGCTTTTTTGTACTAACTCTTTACGGTACTTACATGTTAGTACACAAAAGAGAATGAGAGCAAACAAAAACGCCATTACATTAACCCAAACTCTAGTTTACATGAAGGCATACATCAAGAGCTTTCCAGAGAGTGTTCGTTTGCTTAAATCCGATAACAAATGAGGAAGTTATGGTCATTTGAAGTCGAGTGCCTCCCAAAGGGGTCGTGTATCGAGCCGCACAAAAGCACACTTGACTTCAAATGATCATAACTCCTTCGTTTCTTATCGGATTTAAGCAAACGACCACTCGATGGAAAGCTCTTGATGTCTACTTTCATGTCAACCACGATTTTTATTGTTTTATGGGAATTTGTGATGTTTCTCATTCTCTTTTTTGTACTAACTCTTTATGGTACTTGCATGTTAGTACACAAAAGAGAATGAGAGCAAACAAAAACGCCATTACATTAACCCAAACTCTAGCTTACATGAAGGCATACGTTAAGAGCTTTCCAGAGAGTGTTCGTTTGCTTAAATATGATAACAAATGAGGAAGTTATGGTCATTTGAAGTCGAGTGGCTCCCAAAGTGGTCGTGTATCGAGCCGCACAAAAGCACACTTGACTTCAAATGATCATAACTCCTTCGTTTCTTATCGGATTTAAGCAAACGACCACTCGATGGAAAGCTCTTGATGTCTACTTTCATGTCAACCACGATTTTTCTTGTTTTAATGGAATTTGTGATGTTTCTCATTCTCTTTTTTGTACTAACTCTTTACGGTACTTACATGTTAGTACACAAAAGAGAATGAGAGCAAACAAAAACGCCATTACATTAATCCAAACTCTAGCTTACATGAAGGCATACGTTAAGAGCTTTCCAGAGAGTGTTCGTTTGCTTAAATATGATAACAAATGAGGAAGTTATGGTCATTTGAAGTCGAGTGGCTCCCAAAGTGGTCGTGTATCGAGCCGCACAAAAGCACACTTGACTTCAAATGATCATAACTCCTTCGTTTCTTATCGGATTTAAGCAAACGGCCACTCGATGGAAAGCTCTTGATGTCTACTTTCATGTCAACCACGATTTTTATTGTTTTATGGGAATTTGTGATGTTTCTCATTCTCTTTTTTGTACTAACTCTTTATGGTACTTGCATGTTAGTACACAAAAGAGAATGAGAGCAAACAAAAACGCCATTACATTAACCCAAACTCTAGCTTACATGAAGGCATACGTTAAGAGCTTTCCAGAGAGTGTTCGTTTGCTTAAATATGATAACAAATGAGGAAGTTATGGTCATTTGAAGTCGAGTGGCTCCCAAAGTGGTCGTGTATCGAGCCGCACAAAAGCACACTTGACTTCAAATGATCATAACTCCTTCGTTTCTTATCGGATTTAAGCAAACGACCACTCGATGGAAAGCTCTTGATGTCTACTTTCATGTCAACCACGATTTTTCTTGTTTTAATGGAATTTGTGATGTTTCTCATTCTCTTTTTTGTACTAACTCTTTACGGTACTTACATGTTAGTACACAAAAGAGAATGAGAGCAAACAAAAACGCCATTACATTAACCCAAACTCTAGCTTACATGAAGGCATACGTTAAGAGCTTTCCAGAGAGTGTTCGTTTGCTTAAATATGATAACAAATGAGGAAGTTATCGTCATTTGAAGTCGAGTGGCTCCCAAAGTGGTCGTGTATCGAGCCGCACAAAAGCACACTTGACTTCAAATGATCATAACTCCTTCGTTTCTTATCGGATTTAAGCAAACGGCCACTCGATGGAAAGCTCTTGATGTCTACTTTCATGTCAACCACGATTTTTATTGTTTTATGGGAATTTGTGATGTTTCTCATTCTCTTTTTTGTACTAACTCTTTATGGTACTTGCATGTTAGTACACAAAAGAGAATGAGAGCAAACAAAAACGCCATTACATTAACCCAAACTCTAGCTTACATGAAGGCATACGTTAAGAGCTTTCCAGAGAGTGTTCGTTTGCTTAAATATGATAACAAATGAGGAAGTTATGGTCATTTGAAGTCGAGTGGCTCCCAAAGTGGTCGTGTATCGAGCCGCACAAAAGCACACTTGACTTCAAATGATCATAACTCCTTCGTTTCTTATCGGATTTAAGCAAACGACCACTCGATGGAAAGCTCTTGATGTCTACTTTCATGTCAACCACGATTTTTCTTGTTTTAATGGAATTTGTGATGTTTCTCATTCGCTTTTTTGTACTAACTCTTTACGGTACTTACATGTTAGTACACAAAAGAGAATGAGAGCAAACAAAAACGCCATTACATTAACCCAAACTCTAGCTTACATGAAGGCATACGTTAAGAGCTTTCCAGAGAGTGTTCGTTTGCTTAAATATGATAACAAATGAGGAAGTTATGGTCATTTGAAGTCGAGTGGCTCCCAAAGTGGTCGTGTATCGAGCCGCACAAAAGCACACTTGACTTCAAATGATCATAACTCCTTCGTTTCTTATCGGATTTAGGCAAACGACCAGTCGATGGAAAGCTCTTGATGTCTACTTTCATGTCAACCACGATTTTTCTTGTTTTAATGGAATTTGTGATGTTTCTCATTCTCTTTTTTGTACTAACTCTTTACGGTACTTACATGTTAGTACACAAAAGAGAATGAGAGCAAACAAAAACGCCATTACATTAACCCAAACTCTAGCTTACATGAAGGCATACGTTAAGAGCTTTCCAGAGAGTGTTCGTTTGCTTAAATATGATAACAAATGAGGAAGTTATGGTCATTTGAAGTCGAGTGGCTCCCAAAGTGGTCGTGTATCGAGCCGCACAAAAGCACACTTGACTTCAAATGATCATAACTCCTTCGTTTCTTATCGGATTTAAGCAAACGACCACTCGATGGAAAGCTCTTGATGTCTACTTTCATGTCAACCACGATTTTTCTTGTTTTAATGGAATTTGTGATGTTTCTCATTCGCTTTTTTGTACTAACTCTTTACGGTACTTACATGTTAGTACACAAAAGAGAATGAGAGCAAACAAAAACGCCATTACATTAACCCAAACTCTAGCTTACATGAAGGCATACGTTAAGAGCTTTCCAGAGAGTGTTCGTTTGCTTAAATATGATAACAAATGAGGAAGTTATGGTCATTTGAAGTCGAGTGCCTCCCAAAGTGGTCGTGTATCGAGCCGCACAAAAGCACACTTGACTTCAAATGATCATAACTCCTTCGTTTCTTATCGGATTTAAGCAAACGGCCACTCGATGGAAAGCTCTTGATGTCTACTTTCATGTCAACCACGATTTTTATTGTTTTATGGGAATTTGTGATGTTTCTCATTCTCTTTTTTGTACTAACTCTTTATGGTACTTGCATGTTAGTACACAAAAGAGAATGAGAGCAAACAAAAACGCTATTACATTAACCCAAACTCTAGCTTACATGAAGGCATACGTTAAGAGCTTTCCAGAGAGTGTTCGTTTGCTTAAATATGATAACAAATGAGGAAGTTATGGTCATTTGAAGTCGAGTGGCTCCCAAAGTGGTCGTGTATCGAGCCGCACAAAAGCACACTTGACTTCAAATGATCATAACTCCGTCGTTTCTTATCGGATTTAGGCAAACGACCAGTCGATGGAAAGCTCTTGATGTCTACTTTCATGTCAACCACGATTTTTCTTGTTTTAATGGAATTTGTGATGTTTCTCATTCTCTTTTTTGTACTAACTCTTTACGGTACTTACATGTTAGTACACAAAAGAGAATGAGAGCAAACAAAAACGCCATTACATTAACCCAAACTCTAGCTTACATGAAGGCATACGTTAAGAGCTTTCCAGAGAGTGTTCGTTTGCTTAAATATGATAACAAATGAGGAAGTTATGGTCATTTGAAGTCGAGTGCCTCCCAAAGTGGTCGTGTATCGAGCCGCACAAAAGCACACTTGACTTCAAATGATCATAACTCCTTCGTTTCTTATCGGATTTAAGCAAACGACCAGTCGATGGAAAGCTCTTGATGTCTACTTTCATGTCAACCACGATTTTTCTTGTTTTAATGGAATTTGTGATGTTTCTCATTCGCTTTTTTGTACTAACTCTTTACGGTACTTACATGTTAGTACACAAAAGAGAATGAGAGCAAACAAAAACGCCATTACATTAACCCAAACTCTAGTTTACATGAAAGCATACGTCAAGAGCTTTCCAGAGAGTGTTCGTTTGCTTAAATCCGATAACAAATGAGGAAGTTATGGTCATTTGAAGTCGAGTGGCTCCCAAAGTGGTCGTGTATCGAGCCGCACAAAAGCACACTTGACTTCAAATGATCATAACTCCTTCGTTTCTTATCGGATTTAAGCAAACGACCACTTGATGGAAAGCTCTTGATGTCTACTTTCATGTCAACCACGATTTTTCTTGTTTTAATGGAATTTGTGATGTTTCTCATTCGCTTTTTTGTACTAACTCTTTACGGTACTTACATGTTAGTACACAAAAGAGAATGAGAGCAAACAAAAACGCCATTACATTAACCCAAACTCTAGCTTACATGAAGGCATACGTTAAGAGCTTTCCAGAGAGTGTTCGTTTGCTTAAATATGATAACAAATGAGGAAGTTATGGTCATTTGAAGTCGAGTGCCTCCCAAAGTGGTCGTGTATCGAGCCGCACAAAAGCACACTTGACTTCAAATGATCATAACTCCTTCGTTTCTTATCGGATTTAAGCAAACGGCCACTCGATGGAAAGCTCTTGATGTCTACTTTCATGTCAACCACGATTTTTATTGTTTTATGGGAATTTGTGATGTTTCTCATTCTCTTTTTTGTACTAACTCTTTATGGTACTTGCATGTTAGTACACAAAAGAGAATGAGAGCAAACAAAAACGCCATTACATTAACCCAAACTCTAGCTTACATGAAGGCATACGTTAAGAGCTTTCCAGAGAGTGTTCGTTTGCTTAAATATGATAACAAATGAGGAAGTTATGGTCATTTGAAGTCGAGTGGCTCCCAAAGTGGTCGTGTATCGAGCCGCACAAAAGCACACTTGACTTCAAATGATCATAACTCCTTCGTTTCTTATCGGATTTAAGCAAACGACCACTCGATGGAAAGCTCTTGATGTCTACTTTCATGTCAACCACGATTTTTCTTGTTTTAATGGAATTTGTGATGTTTCTCATTCGCTTTTTTGTACTAACTCTTTACGGTACTTACATGTTAGTACACAAAAGAGAATGAGAGCAAACAAAAACGCCATTACATTAACCCAAACTCTAGCTTACATGAAGGCATACGTTAAGAGCTTTCCACAGAGTGTTCGTTTGCTTAAATATGATAACAAATGAGGAAGTTATGGTCATTTGAAGTCGAGTGGCTCCCAAAGTGGTCGTGTATCGAGCCGCACAAAAGCACACTTGACTTCAAATGATCATAACTCCTTCGTTTCTTATCGGATTTAGGCAAACGACCAGTCGATGGAAAGCTCTTGATGTCTACTTTCATGTCAACCACGATTTTTCTTGTTTTAATGGAATTTGTGATGTTTCTCATTCTCTTTTTTGTACTAACTCTTTACGGTACTTACATGTTAGTACACAAAAGAGAATGAGAGCAAACAAAAACGCCATTACATTAACCCAAACTCTAGCTTACATGAAGGCATACGTTAAGAGCTTTCCAGAGAGTGTTCGTTTGCTTAAATATGATAACAAATGAGGAAGTTATGGTCATTTGAAGTCGAGTGCCTCCCAAAGTGGTCGTGTATCGAGCCGCACAAAAGCACACTTGACTTCAAATGATCATAACTCCTTCGTTTCTTATCGGATTTAAGCAAACGGCCACTCGATGGAAAGCTCTTGATGTCTACTTTCATGTCAACCACGATTTTTATTGTTTTATGGGAATTTGTGATGTTTCTCATTCTCTTTTTTGTACTAACTCTTTATGGTACTTACATGTTAGTACACAAAAGAGAATGAGAGCAAACAAAAACGCCATTACATTAACCCAAACTCTAGTTTACATGAAAGCATACGTCAAGAGCTTTCCAGAGAGTGTTCGTTTGCTTAAATCCGATAACAAATGAGGAAGTTATGGTCATTTGAAGTCGAGTGGCTCCCAAAGTGGTCGTGTATCGAGCCGCACAAAAGCACACTTGACTTCAAATGATCATAACTCCTTCGTTTCTTATCGGATTTAAGCAAACGACCACTCGATGGAAAGCTCTTGATGTCTACTTTCATGTCAACCACGATTTTTCTTGTTTTAATGGAATTTGTGATGTTTCTCATTCGCTTTTTTGTACTAACTCTTTACGGTACTTACATGTTAGTACACAAAAGAGAATGAGAGCAAACAAAAACGCCATTACATTAACCCAAACTCTAGTTTACATGAAAGCATACGTCAAGAGCTTTCCAGAGAGTGTTCGTTTGCTTAAATCCGATAACAAATGAGGAAGTTATGGTCATTTGAAGTCGAGTGGCTCCCAAAGTGGTCGTGTATCGAGCCGCACAAAAGCACACTTGACTTCAAATGATCATAACTCCTTCGTTTCTTATCGGATTTAAGCAAACGACCACTCGATGGAAAGCTCTTGATGTCTACTTTCATGTCAACCACGATTTTTCTTGTTTTAATGGAATTTGTGATGTTTCTCATTCGCTTTTTTGTACTAACTCTTTACGGTACTTACATGTTAGTACACAAAAGAGAATGAGAGCAAACAAAAACGCCATTACATTAACCCAAACTCTAGCTTACATGAAGGCATACGTTAAGAGCTTTCCAGAGAGTGTTCGTTTGCTTAAATATGATAACAAATGAGGAAGTTATGGTCATTTGAAGTCGAGTGGCTCCCAAAGTGGTCGTGTATCGAGCCGCACAAAAGCACACTTGACTTCAAATGATCATAACTCCTTCGTTTCTTATCGGATTTAAGCAAACGACCACTCGATGGAAAGCTCTTGATGTCTACTTTCATGTCAACCACGATTTTTATTGTTTTATGGGAATTTGTGATGTTTCTCATTCTCTTTTTTGTACTAACTCTTTACGGTACTTACATGTTAGTACACAAAAGAGAATGAGAGCAAACAAAAACGCCATTACATTAACCCAAACTCTAGTTTACATGAAAGCATACGTCAAGAGTTTTCCAGAGAGTGTTCGTTTGCTTAAATCCGATAACAAATGAGGAAGTTATGGTCATTTGAAGTCGAGTGGCTCCCAAAGTGGTCGTGTATCGAGCCGCACAAAAGCACACTTGACTTCAAATGATCATAACTCCTTCGTTTCTTATCGGATTTAAGCAAACGACCACTCGATGGAAAGCTCTTGATGTCTACTTTCATGTCAACCACGATTTTTCTTGTTTTAATGGAATTTGTGATGTTTCTCATTCGCTTTTTTGTACTAACTCTTTACGGTACTTACATGTTAGTACACAAAAGAGAATGAGAGCAAACAAAAACGCCATTACATTAACGCAAACTCTAGTTTACATGAAAGCATACGTCAAGAGCTTTCCAGAGAGTGTTCGTTTGCTTAAATCCGATAACAAGTGAGGAAGTTATGGTCATTTGAAGTCGAGTGGCTCCCAAAGTGGTCGTGTATCGAGCCGCACAAAAGCACACTTGACTTCAAATGATCATAACTCCTTCGTTTCTTATCGGATTTAAGCAAACGACCACTCGATGGAAAGCTCTTGATGTCTACTTTCATGTCAACCACGATTTTTCTTGTTTTAATGGAATTTGTGATGTTTCTCATTCGCTTTTTTGTACTAACTCTTTACGGTACTTACATGTTAGTACACAAAAGAGAATGAGAGCAAACAAAAACGCCATTACATTAACCCAAACTCTAGCTTACATGAAGGCATATGTTAAGAGCTTTCCAGAGAGTGTTCGTTTGCTTAAATATGATAACAAATGAGGAAGTTATGGTCATTTGAAGTCGAGTGCCTCCCAAAGTGGTCGTGTATCGAGCCGCACAAAAGCACACTTGACTTCAAATGATCATAACTCCTTCGTTTCTTATCGGATTTAAGCAAACGACCAGTCGATGGAAAGCTCTTGATGTCTACTTTCATGTCAACCACGATTTTCATTGTTTTATGGGAATTTGTGATGTTTCTCATTCGCTTTTTTGTACTAACTCTTTATGGTACTTGCATGTTAGTAAACAAAAGAGAATGAGAGCAAACAAAAACGCCATTACATTAACCCAAACTCTAGCTTACATGAAGGCATACGTTAAGAGCTTTCCAGAGAGTGTTCGTTTGCTTAAATATGATAACAAATGAGGAAGTTATGGTCATTTGAAGTCGAGTGCCTCCCAAAGTGGTCGTGTATCGAGCCGCACAAAAGCACACTTGACTTCAAATGATCATAACTCCTTCGTTTCTTATCGGATTTAAGCAAACGACCAGTCGATGGAAAGCTCTTGATGTCTACTTTCATGTCAACCACGATTTTTCTTGTTTTAATGGAATTTGTGATGTTTCTCATTCGCTTTTTTGTACTAACTCTTTACGGTACTTACATGTTAGTACACAAAAGAGAATGAGAGCAAACAAAAACGCCATTACATTAACCCAAACTCTAGTTTACATGAAAGCATACGTCAAGAGCTTTCCAGAGAGTGTTCGTTTGCTTAAATCCGATAACAAATGAGGAAGTTATGGTCATTTGAAGTCGAGTGCCTCCCAAAGTGGTCGTGTATCGAGCCGCACAAAAGCACACTTGACTTCAAATGATCATAACTCCTTCGTTTCTTATCGGATTTAAGCAAACGACCAGTCGATGGAAAGCTCTTGATGTCTACTTTCATGTCAACCACGATTTTTATTGTTTTATGGGAATTTGTGATGTTTCTCATTCTCTTTTTTGTACTAACTCTTTATGGTACTTGCATGTTAGTAAACAAAAGAGAATGAGAGCAAACAAAAACGCCATTACATTAACCCAAACTCTAGCTTACATGAAGGCATACGTTAAGAGCTTTCCAGAGAGTGTTCGTTTGCTTAAATATGATAACAAATGAGGAAGTTATGGTCATTTGAAGTCGAGTGCCTCCCAAAGTGGTCGTGTATCGAGCCGCACAAAAGCACACTTGACTTCAAATGATCATAACTCCTTCATTTCTTATCGGATTTAAGCAAACGACCAGTCGATGGAAAGCTCTTGATGTCTACTTTCATGTCAACCACGATTTTTCTTGTTTTAATGGAATTTGTGATGTTTCTCATTCGCTTTTTTGTACTAACTCTTTACGGTACTTACATGTTAGTACACAAAAGAGAATGAGAGCAAACAAAAACGCCATTACATTAACCCAAACTCTAGTTTACATGAAAGCATACGTCAAGAGCTTTCCAGAGAGTGTTCGTTTGCTTAAATCCGATAACAAATGAGGAAGTTATGGTCATTTGAAGTCGAGTGCCTCCCAAAGTGGTCGTGTATCGAGCCGCACAAAAGCACACTTGACTTCAAATGATCATAACTCCTTCGTTTCTTATCGGATTTAAGCAAACGATCAGTCGATGGAAAGCTCTTGATGTCTACTTTCATGTCAACCACGATTTTTATTGTTTTATGGGAATTTGTGATGTTTCTCATTCTCTTTTTTGTACTAACTCTTTATGGTACTTGCATGTTAGTAAACAAAAGAGAATGAGAGCAAACAAAAACGCCATTACATTAACCCAAACTCTAGCTTACATGAAGGCATACGTTAAGAGCTTTCCAGAGAGTGTTCGTTTGCTTAAATATGATAACAAATGAGGAAGTTATGGTCATTTGAAGTCGAGTGCCTCCCAAAGTGGTCGTGTATCGAGCCGCACAAAAGCACACTTGACTTCAAATGATCATAACTCCTTCATTTCTTATCGGATTTAAGCAAACGACCAGTCGATGGAAAGCTCTTGATGTCTACTTTCATGTCAACCACGATTTTTCTTGTTTTAATGGAATTTGTGATGTTTCTCATTCTCTTTTTTGTACTAACTCTTTACGGTACTTACATGTTAGTACACAAAAGAGAATGAGAGCAAACAAAAACGCCATTACATTAACCCAAACTCTAGCTTACATGAAGGCATACGTTAAGAGCTTTCCAGAGAGTGTTCGTTTGCTTAAATATGATAACAAATGAGGAAGTTATGGTCATTTGAAGTCGAGTGCCTCCCAAAGTGGTCGTGTATCGAGCCGCACAAAAGCACACTTGACTTCAAATGATCATAACTCCTTCGTTTCTTATCGGATTTAAGCAAACGACCAGTCGATGGAAAGCTCTTGATGTCTACTTTCATGTCAACCACGATTTTTCTTGTTTTAATGGAATTTGTGATGTTTCTCATTCGCTTTTTTGTACTAACTCTTTACGGTACTTTCATGTTAGTACACAAAAGAGAATGAGAGCAAACAAAAACGCCATTACATTAACCCAAACTCTAGTTTACATGAAAGCATACGTCAAGAGCTTTCCAGAGAGTGTTCGTTTGCTTAAATCCGATAACAAATGAGGAAGTTATGGTCATTTGAAGTCGAGTGCCTCCCAAAGTGGTCGTGTATCGAGCCGCACAAAAGCACACTTGACTTCAAATGATCATAACTCCTTCGTTTCTTATCGGATTTAAGCAAACGACCAGTCGATGGAAAGCTCTTGATGTCTACTTTCATGTCAACCACGATTTTTCTTGTTTTAATGGAATTTGTGATGTTTCTCATTCTCTTTTTTGTACTAACTCTTTACGGTACTTACATGTTAGTACACAAAAGAGAATGAGAGCAAACAAAAACGCCATTACTTTAACCCAAACTCTAGTTTACATGAAAGCATACGTCAAGAGCTTTCCAGAGAGTGTTCGTTTGCTTAAATCCGATAACAAATGAGGAAGTTATGGTCATTTGAAGTCGAGTGGCTCCCAAAGTGGTCGTGTATCGAGCCGCACAAAAGCACACTTGACTTCAAATGATCATAACTCCTTCGTTTCTTATCGGATTTAAGCAAACGACCACTCGATGGAAAGCTCTTGATGTCTACTTTCATGTCAACCACGATTTTTATTGTTTTATGGGAATTTGTGATGTTTCTCATTCTCTTTTTTGTACTAACTCTTTATGGTACTTGCATGTTAGTAAACAAAAGAGAATGAGAGCAAACAAAAACGCCATTATATTAAGCCAAACTCTAGCTTACATGAAGGCATACGTTAAGATCTTTCCAGAGAGTGTTCGTTTGCTTAAATATGATAACAAATGAGGAAGTTATGGTCATTTGAAGTCGAGTGCCTCCCAAAGTGGTCGTGTATCGAGCCGCACAAAAGCAAACTTGACTTCAAATGATCATAACTCCTTCGTTTCTTATCGGATTTAAGCAAACGACCAGTCGATGGAAAGCTCTTGATGTCTACTTTCATGTCAACCACCATTTTTCTTGTTTTAATGGAATTTGTGATGTTTCTCATTCTCTTTTTTGTACTAACTCTTTACGGTACTTACATGTTAGTACACAAAAGAGAATGAGAGCAAACAAAAACACCATTACATTAACCCAAACTCTAGCTTACATGAAGGCATACGTTAAGAGCTTTCCAGAGAGTGTTCGTTTGCTTAAATATGATAACAAATGAGGAAGTTATGGTCATTTGAAGTCGAGTGCCTCCCAAAGTGGTCGTGTATCGAGCCGCACAAAAGCACACTTGACTTCAAATGATCATAACTCCTTCGTTTCTTATCGGATTTAAGCAAACGACCAGTCGATGGAAAGCTCTTGATGTCTACTTTCATGTCAACCACGATTTTTCGTGTTTTAATGGAATTTGTGATGTTTCTCATTCGCTTTTTTGTACTAACTCTTTACGGTACTTACATGTTAGTACACAAAAGAGAATGAGAGCAAACAAAAACGCCATTACATTAACCCAAACTCTAGTTTACATGAAAGCATACGTCAAGAGCTTTCCAGAGAGTATTCGTTTGCTTAAATCCGATAACAAATGAGGAAGTTATGGTCATTTGAAGTCGAGTGCCTCCCAAAGTGGTCGTGTATCGAGCCGCACAAAAGCACACTTGACTTCAAATGATCATAACTCCTTCGTTTCTTATCGGATTTAAGCAAACGACCACTCGATGGAAAGCTCTTGATGTCTACTTTCATGTCAACCACGATTTTTCTTGTTTTAATGGAATTTGTGATGTTTCTCATTCTCTTTTTTGTACTAACTCTTTACGGTACTTATATGTTAGTACACAAAAGAGAATGAGAGCAAACAAAAACGCCATTACATTAACCCAAACTCTAGCTTACATGAAGGCATACGTTAAGAGCTTTCCAGAGAGTGTTCGTTTGCTTAAATATGATAACAAATGAGGAAGTTATGGTCATTTGAAGTCGAGTGCCTCCCAAAGTGGTCGTGTATCGAGCCGCACAAAAACACACTTGACTTCAAATGATCATAACTCCTTCGTTTCTTATCGGATTTAAGCAAACGACCAGTCGATGGAAAGCTCTTGATGTCTACTTTCATGTCAACCACGATTTTTCTTGTTTTAATGGAATTTGTGATGTTTCTCATTCGCTTTTTTGTACTAACTCTTTACGGTACTTACATGTTAGTACACAAAAGAGAATGAGAGAAAACAAAAACGCCATTACATTAACCCAAACTCTAGTTTACATGAAAGCATACGTCAAGAGCTTTCCAGAGAGTGTTCGTTTGCTTAAATCCGATAACAAATGAGGAAGTTATGGTCATTTGAAGTCGAGTGCCTCCCAAAGTGGTCGTGTATCGAGCCGCACAAAAGCACACTTGACTTCAAATGATCATAACTCCTTCGTTTCTTATCGGATTTAAGCAAACGACCACTCGATGGAAAGCTCTTGATGTCTACTTTCATGTCAACCACGATTTTTCTTGTTTTAATGGAATTTGTGATGTTTCTCATTCTCTTTTTTGTACTAACTCTTTACGGTACTTATATGTTAGTACACAAAAGAGAATGAGAGCAAACAAAAACGCCATTACATTAACCCAAACTCTAGCTTACATGAAGGCATACGTTAAGAGCTTTCCAGAGAGTGTTCGTTTGCTTAAATATGATAACAAATGAGGAAGTTATGGTCATTTGAAGTCGAGTGCCTCCCAAAGTGGTCGTGTATCGAGCCGCACAAAAACACACTTGACTTCAAATGATCATAACTCCTTCGTTTCTTATCGGATTTAAGCAAACGACCAGTCGATGGAAAGCTCTTGATGTCTACTTTCATGTCAACCACGATTTTTCTTGTTTTAATGGAATTTGTGATGTTTCTCATTCTCTTTTTTGTACTAACTCTTTACGGTACTTACATGTTAGTACACAAAAGAGAATGAGAGCAAACAAAAACGCCATTACATTAACCCAAAATCTAGCTTACATGAAGGCATACGTTAAGAGCTTTCCAGAGAGTGTTCGTTTGCTTAAATATGATAACAAATGAGGAAGTTATGGTCATTTGAAGTCGAGTGGCTCCCAAAGTGGTCGTGTATCGAGCCGCACAAAAGCACACTTGACTTCAAATGATCATAACTCCTTCGTTTCTTATCGGATTTAAGCAAACGACCAGTCGATGGAAAGCTCTTGATGTCTACTTTCATGTCAACCACGATTTTTCTTGTTTTAATGGAATTTGTGATGTTTCTCATTCGCTTTTTTGTACTAACTCTTTACGGTACTTACATGTTAGTACACAAAAGAGAATGAGAGAAAACAAAAACGCCATTACATTAACCCAAACTCTAGTTTACATGAAAGCATACGTCAAGAGCTTTCCAGAGAGTGTTCGTTTGCTTAAATCCGATAACAAATGAGGAAGTTATGGTCATTTGAAGTCGAGTGCCTCCCAAAGTGGTCGTGTATCGAGCCGCACAAAAGCACACTTGACTTCAAATGATCATAACTCCTTCGTTTCTTATCGGATTTAAGCAAACGACCAGTCGATGGAAAGCTCTTGATGTCTACTTTCATGTCAACCACGATTTTTCTTGTTTTAATGGAATTTGTGATGTTTCTCATTCTCTTTTTTGTACTAACTCTTTACGGTACTTACATGTTAGTACACAAAAGAGAATGAGAGCAAACAAAAACGCCATTACTTTAACCCAAACTCTAGTTTACATGAAAGCATACGTCAAGAGCTTTCCAGAGAGTGTTCGTTTGCTTAAATCCGATAACAAATGAGGAAGTTATGGTCATTTGAAGTCGAGTGGCTCCCAAAGTGGTCGTGTATCGAGCCGCACAAAAGCACACTTGACTTCAAATGATCATAACTCCTTCGTTTCTTATCGGATTTAAGCAAACGACCACTCGATGGAAAGCTCTTGATGTCTACTTTCATGTCAACCACGATTTTTATTGTTTTATGGGAATTTGTGATGTTTCTCATTCTCTTTTTTGTACTAACTCTTTACGGTACTTGCATGTTAGTAAACAAAAGAGAATGAGAGCAAACAAAAACGCCATTACATTAACCCAAACTCTAGCTTACATGAAGGCATACGTTAAGAGCTTTCCAGAGAGTGTTCGTTTGCTTAAATATGATAACAAATGAGGAAGTTATGGTCATTTGAAGTCGAGTGGCTCCCAAAGTGGTCGTGTATCGAGCCGCACAAAAGCACACTTGACTTCAAATGATCATAACTCCTTCGTTTCTTATCGGATTTAAGCAAACGACCACTCGATGGAAAGCTCTTGATGTCTACTTTCATGTCAACCACGATTTTTATTGTTTTATGGGAATTTGTGATGTTTCTCATTCTCTTTTTTGTACTAACTCTTTATGGTACTTGCATGTTAGTAAACAAAAGAGAATGAGAGCAAACAAAAACGCCATTATATTAAGCCAAACTCTAGCTTACATGAAGGCATACGTTAAGAGCTTTCCAGAGAGTGTTCGTTTGCTTAAATATGATAACAAATGAGGAAGTTATGGTCATTTGAAGTCGAGTGCCTCCCAAAGTGGTCGTGTATCGAGCCGCACAAAAGCAAACTTGACTTCAAATGATCATAACTCCTTCGTTTCTTATCGGATTTAAGCAAACGACCAGTCGATGGAAAGCTCTTGATGTCTACTTTCATGTCAACCACGATTTTTCTTGTTTTAATGGAATTTGTGATGTTTCTCATTCTCTTTTTTGTACTAACTCTTTACGGTACTTACATGTTAGTACACAAAAGAGAATGAGAGCAAACAAAAACGCCATTACATTAACCCAAACTCTAGCTTACATGAAGGCATACGTTAAGAGCTTTCCAGAGAGTGTTCGTTTGCTTAAATATGATAACAAATGAGGAAGTTATGGTCATTTGAAGTCGAGTGCCTCCCAAAGTGGTCGTGTATCGAGCCGCACAAAAGCACACTTGACTTCAAATGATCATAACTCCTTCGTTTCTTATCGGATTTAAGCAAACGACCAGTCGATGGAAAGCTCTTGATGTCTACTTTCATGTCAACCACGATTTTTCTTGTTTTAATGGAATTTGTGATGTTTCTCATTCTCTTTTTTGTACTAACTCTTTACGGTACTTACATGTTAGTACACAAAAGAGAATGAGAGCAAACAAAAACGCCATTACTTTAACCCAAACTCTAGTTTACATGAAAGCATACGTCAAGAGCTTTCCAGAGAGTGTTCGTTTGCTTAAATCCGATAACAAATGAGGAAGTTATGGTCATTTGAAGTCGAGTGGCTCCCAAAGTGGTCGTGTATCGAGCCGCACAAAAGCACACTTGACTTCAAATGATCATAACTCCTTCGTTTCTTATCGGATTTAAGCAAACGACCACTCGATGGAAAGCTCTTGATGTCTACTTTCATGTCAACCACGATTTTTATTGTTTTATGGGAATTTGTGATGTTTCTCATTCTCTTTTTTGTACTAACTCTTTATGGTACTTGCATGTTAGTAAACAAAAGAGAATGAGAGCAAACAAAAACGCCATTATATTAAGCCAAACTCTAGCTTACATGAAGGCATACGTTAAGAGCTTTCCAGAGAGTGTTCGTTTGCTTAAATATGATAACAAATGAGGAAGTTATGGTCATTTGAAGTCGAGTGCCTCCCAAAGTGGTCGTGTATCGAGCCGCACAAAAGCAAACTTGACTTCAAATGATCATAACTCCTTCGTTTCTTATCGGATTTAAGCAAACGACCAGTCGATGGAAAGCTCTTGATGTCTACTTTCATGTCAACCACGATTTTTCTTGTTTTAATGGAATTTGTGATGTTTCTCATTCTCTTTTTTGTACTAACTCTTTACGGTACTTACATGTTAGTACACAAAAGAGAATGAGAGCAAACAAAAACGCCATTACATTAACCCAAACTCTAGCTTACATGAAGGCATACGTTAAGAGCTTTCCAGAGAGTGTTCGTTTGCTTAAATATGATAACAAATGAGGAAGTTATGGTCATTTGAAGTCGAGTGGCTCCCAAAGTGGTCGTGTATCGAGCCGCACAAAAGCACACTTGACTTCAAATGATCATAACTCCTTCGTTTCTTATCGGATTTAAGCAAACGACCACTCGATGGAAAGCTCTTGATGTCTACTTTCATGTCAACCACGATTTTTATTGTTTTATGGGAATTTGTGATGTTTCTCATTCTCTTTTTTGTACTAACTCTTTATGGTACTTGCATGTTAGTAAACAAAAGAGAATGAGAGCAAACAAAAACGCCATTATATTAAGCCAAACTCTAGCTTACATGAAGGCATACGTTAAGAGCTTTCCAGAGAGTGTTCGTTTGCTTAAATATGATAACAAATGAGGAAGTTATGGTCATTTGAAGTCGAGTGCCTCCCAAAGTGGTCGTGTATCGAGCCGCACAAAAGCACACTTGACTTCAAATGATCATAACTCCTTCGTTTCTTATCGGATTTAAGCAAACGACCAGTCGATGGAAAGCTCTTGATGTCTACTTTCATGTCAACCACGATTTTTCTTGTTTTAATGGAATTTGTGATGTTTCTCATTCTCTTTTTTGTACTAACTCTTTACGGTACTTACATGTTAGTACACAAAAGAGAATGAGAGCAAACAAAAACGCCATTACATTAACCCAAACTCTAGCTTACATGAAGGCATACGTTAAGAGCTTTCCAGAGAGTGTTCGTTTGCTTAAATATGATAACAAATGAGGAAGTTATGGTCATTTGAAGTCGAGTGCCTCCCAAAGTGGTCGTGTATCGAGCCGCACAAAAGCACACTTGACTTCAAATGATCATAACTCCTTCGTTTCTTATCGGATTTAAGCAAACGACCAGTCGATGGAAAGCTCTTGATGTCTACTTTCATGTCAACCACGATTTTTCTTGTTTTAATGGAATTTGTGATGTTTCTCATTCGCTTTTTTGTACTAACTCTTTACGGTACTTACATGTTAGTACACAAAAGAGAATGAGAGAAAACAAAAACGCCATTACATTAACCCAAACTCTAGTTTACATGAAAGCATACGTCAAGAGCTTTCCAGAGAGTGTTCGTTTGCTTAAATCCGATAACAAATGAGGAAGTTATGGTCATTTGAAGTCGAGTGCCTCCCAAAGTGGTCGTGTATCGAGCCGCACAAAAGCACACTTGACTTCAAATGATCATAACTCCTTCGTTTCTTATCGGATTTAAGCAAACGACCAGTCGATGGAAAGCTCTTGATGTCTACTTTCATGTCAACCACGATTTTTCTTGTTTTAATGGAATTTGTGATGTTTCTCATTCTCTTTTTTGTACTAACTCTTTACGGTACTTACATGTTAGTACACAAAAGAGAATGAGAGCAAACAAAAACGCCATTACTTTAACCCAAACTCTAGTTTACATGAAAGCATACGTCAAGAGCTTTCCAGAGAGTGTTCGTTTGCTTAAATCCGATAACAAATGAGGAAGTTATGGTCATTTGAAGTCGAGTGGCTCCCAAAGTGGTCGTGTATCGAGCCGCACAAAAGCACACTTGACTTCAAATGATCATAACTCCTTCGTTTCTTATCGGATTTAAGCAAACGACCACTCGATGGAAAGCTCTTGATGTCTACTTTCATGTCAACCACGATTTTTATTGTTTTATGGGAATTTGTGATGTTTCTCATTCTCTTTTTTGTACTAACTCTTTATGGTACTTGCATGTTAGTAAACAAAAGAGAATGAGAGCAAACAAAAACGCCATTATATTAAGCCAAACTCTAGCTTACATGAAGGCATACGTTAAGAGCTTTCCAGAGAGTGTTCGTTTGCTTAAATATGATAACAAATGAGGAAGTTATGGTCATTTGAAGTCGAGTGCCTCCCAAAGTGGTCGTGTATCGAGCCGCACAAAAGCAAACTTGACTTCAAATGATCATAACTCCTTCGTTTCTTATCGGATTTAAGCAAACGACCAGTCGATGGAAAGCTCTTGATGTCTACTTTCATGTCAACCACGATTTTTCTTGTTTTAATGGAATTTGTGATGTTTCTCATTCTCTTTTTTGTACTAACTCTTTACGGTACTTACATGTTAGTACACAAAAGAGAATGAGAGCAAACAAAAACGCCATTACATTAACCCAAACTCTAGCTTACATGAAGGCATACGTTAAGAGCTTTCCAGAGAGTGTTCGTTTGCTTAAATATGATAACAAATGAGGAAGTTATGGTCATTTGAAGTCGAGTGCCTCCCAAAGTGGTCGTGTATCGAGCCGCACAAAAGCACACTTGACTTCAAATGATCATAACTCCTTCGTTTCTTATCGGATTTAAGCAAACGACCAGTCGATGGAAAGCTCTTGATGTCTACTTTCATGTCAACCACGATTTTTCGTGTTTTAGAGGAATTTGTGATGTTTCTCATTCGCTTTTTTGTACTAACTCTTTACGGTACTTACATGTTAGTACACAAAAGAGAATGAGAGCAAACAAAAACGCCATTACATTAACCCAAACTCTAGTTTACATGAAAGCATACGTCAAGAGCTTTCCAGAGAGTATTCGTTTGCTTAAATCCGATAACAAATGAGGAAGTTATGGTCATTTGAAGTCGAGTGCCTCCCAAAGTGGTCGTGTATCGAGCCGCACAAAAGCACACTTGACTTCAAATGATCATAACTCCTTCGTTTCTTATCGGATTTAAGCAAACGACCACTCGATGGAAAGCTCTTGATGTCTACTTTCATGTCAACCACGATTTTTCTTGTTTTAATGGAATTTGTGATGTTTCTCATTCGCTTTTTTGTACTAACTCTTTACGGTACTTACATGTTAGTACACAAAAGAGAATGAGAGCAAACAAAAACGCCATTACATTAACCCAAACTCTAGCTTACATGAAGGCATACGTTAAGAGCTTTCCAGAGAGTGTTCGTTTGCTTAAATATGATAACAAATGAGGAAGTTATGGTCATTTGAAGTCGAGTGCCTCCCAAAGTGGTCGTGTATCGAGCCGCACAAAAGCACACTTGACTTCAAATGATCATAACTCCTTCGTTTCTTATCGGATTTAAGCAAACGACCAATCGATGGAAAGCTCTTGATGTCTACTTTCATGTCAACCACGATTTTTCTTGTTTTAATGGAATTTGTGATGTTTCTCATTCGCTTTTTTGTACTAACTCTTTACGGTACTTACATGTTAGTACACAAAAGAGAATGAGAGCAAACAAAAACGCCATTACATTAACCCAAACTCTAGTTTACATGAAAGCATACGTCAAGAGCTTTCCAGAGAGTGTTCGTTTGCTTAAATCCGATAACAAATGAGGAAGTTATGGTCATTTGAAGTCGAGTGCCTCCCAAAGTGGTCGTGTATCGAGCCGCACAAAAGCACACTTGACTTCAAATGATCATAACTCCTTCGTTTCTTATCGGATTTAAGCAAACGACCACTCGATGGAAAGCTCTTGATGTCTACTTTCATGTCAACCACGATTTTTATTGTTTTATGGGAATTTGTGATGTTTCTCATTCTCTTTTTTGTACTAACTCTTTATGGTACTTGCATGTTAGTAAACAAAAGAGAATGAGAGCAAACAAAAACGCCATTATATTAAGCCAAACTCTAGTTTACATGAAGGCATACGTCAAGAGCTTTCCAGAGAGTGTTCGTTTGCTTAAATCCGATAATAAATGAGGAAGTTATGGTCATTTGAAGTCGAGTGCCTCCCAAAGTGGTAGTGTATCGAGCCGCATAAAAGCACACTTGACTTCAAATGATCATAACTCCTTCGTTTCTTATCGGATTTAAGCAAACGACCACTCGATGGAAAGCTCTTGATGTCTACTTTCATGTCAACCACGATTTTTCTTGTTTTAATGGAATTTGTGATGTTTCTCAGTCGCTTTTTTGTACTCACTCTTTACGGTACTTACATGTTAGTACACAAAAGAGAGTGAGAGCAAACAAAAACGCCATTACATTAACCCAAACTCTAGTTTACATGAAGCCATACGTCAAGAGCTTTCCAGAGAGTGTTCGTTTGCTTAAATCCGATAACAAATGAGGAAGTTATGGTCATTTGAAGTCGAGTGCCTCCCAAAGTGGTCGTGTATCGAGCCGCACAAAAGCACACTTGACTTCAAATGATCATAACTCCTTCGTTTCTTATCGGATTTAAGCAAACGACCACTCGATGGAAAGCTCTTGATGTCTACTTTCATGTCAACCACGATTTTTCTTGTTTTTATGGAATTTGTGATGTTTCTCATTCGCTTTTTTGTACTAACTCTTTACGGTACTTACATGTTAGTACACAAAAGAGAATGAGAGCAAACAAAAACGCCATTACATTAACCCAAACTCTAGTTTACATGAAAGCATACGTCAAGAGCTTTCCAGAGAGTGTTCGTTTGCTTAAATCCGATAACAAATGAGGAAGTTATGGTCATTTGAAGTCGAGTGCCTCCCAAAGTGGTCGTGTATCGAGCCGCACAAAAGCACACTTGACTTCAAATGATCATAACTCCTTCGTTTCTTATCGGATTTAAGCAAACGACCACTCGATGGAAAGCTCTTGATGTCTACTTTCATGTCAACCACGATTTTTATTGTTTTAATGGAATTTGTGATGTTTCTCATTCGCTTTTTTGTACTAACTCTTTACGGTACTTACATGTTAGTACACAAAAGAGAATGAGAGCAAACAAAAACGCCATTACATTAACCCAAACTCTAGTTTACATGAAGGCATACGTCAAGAGCTTTCCAGAGAGTGTTCGTTTGCTTAAATCCGATAATAAATGAGGAAGTTATGGTCATTTGAAGTCGAGTGCCTCCCAAAGTGGTAGTGTATCGAGCCGCATAAAAGCACACTTGACTTCAAATGATCATAACTCCTTCGTTTCTTATCGGATTTAAGCAAACGACCACTCGATGGAAAGCTCTTGATGTCTACTTTCATGTCAACCACGATTTTTCTTGTTTTTATGGAATTTGTGATGTTTCTCATTCGCTTTTTTGTACTAACTCTTTACGGTACTTACATGTTAGTACACAAAAGAGAATGAGAGCAAACAAAAACGCCATTACATTAACCCAAACTCTAGTTTACATGAAAGCATACGTCAAGAGCTTTCCAGAGAGTGTTCGTTTGCTTAAATCCGATAACAAATGAGGAAGTTATGGTCATTTGAAGTCGAGTGCCTCCCAAAGTGGTCGTGTATCGAGCCGCACAAAAGCACACTTGACTTCAAATGATCATAACTCCTTCGTTTCTTATCGGATTTAAGCAAACGACCACTCGATGGAAAGCTCTTGATGTCTACTTTCATGTCAACCACGATTTTTCTTGTTTTAATGGAATTTGTGATGTTTCTCATTCGCTTTTTTGTACTAACTCTTTACGGTACTTACATGTTAGTACACAAAAGAGAATGAGAGCAAACAAAAACGCCATTACATTAACCCAAACTCTAGCTTACATGAAGGCATACGTTAAGAGCTTTCCAGAGAGTGTTCGTTTGCTTAAATATGATAACAAATGAGGAAGTTATGGTCATTTGAAGTCGAGTGCCTCCCAAAGTGGTCGTGTATCGAGCCGCACAAAAGCACACTTGACTTCAAATGATCATAACTCCTTCGTTTCTTATCGGATTTAAGCAAACGACCAATCGATGGAAAGCTCTTGATGTCTACTTTCATGTCAACCACGATTTTTCTTGTTTTAATGGAATTTGTGATGTTTCTCATTCGCTTTTTTGTACTAACTCTTTACGGTACTTACATGTTAGTACACAAAAGAGAATGAGAGCAAACAAAAACGCCATTACATTAACCCAAACTCTAGTTTACATGAAAGCATACGTCAAGAGCTTTCCAGAGAGTGTTCGTTTGCTTAAATCCGATAACAAATGAGGAAGTTATGGTCATTTGAAGTCGAGTGCCTCCCAAAGTGGTCGTGTATCGAGCCGCACAAAAGCACACTTGACTTCAAATGATCATAACTCCTTCGTTTCTTATCGGATTTAAGCAAACGACCACTCGATGGAAAGCTCTTGATGTCTACTTTCATGTCAACCACGATTTTTATTGTTTTATGGGAATTTGTGATGTTTCTCATTCTCTTTTTTGTACTAACTCTTTATGGTACTTGCATGTTAGTAAACAAAAGAGAATGAGAGCAAACAAAAACGCCATTATATTAAGCCAAACTCTAGCTTACATGAAGGCATACGTTAAGAGCTTTCCAGAGAGTGTTCGTTTGCTTAAATATGATAACAAATGAGGAAGTTATGGTCATTTGAAGTCGAGTGCCTCCCAAAGTGGTCGTGTATCGAGCCGCACAAAAGCACACTTGACTTCAAATGATCATAACTCCTTCGTTTCTTATCGGATTTAAGCAAACGACCAGTCGATGGAAAGCTCTTGATGTCTACTTTCATGTCAACCACGATTTTTCTTGTTTTAATGGAATTTGTGATGTTTCTCATTCTCTTTTTTGTACTAACTCTTTACGGTACTTACATGTTAGTACACAAAAGAGAATGAGAGCAAACAAAAACGCCATTACATTAACCCAAACTCTAGCTTACATGAAGGCATACGTTAAGAGCTTTCCAGAGAGTGTTCGTTTGCTTAAATATGATAACAAATGAGGAAGTTATGGTCATTTGAAGTCGAGTGCCTCCCAAAGTGGTCGTGTATCGAGCCGCACAAAAGCACACTTGACTTCAAATGATCATAACTCCTTCGTTTCTTATCGGATTTAAGCAAACGACCAGTCGATGGAAAGCTCTTGATGTCTACTTTCATGTCAACCACGATTTTTCTTGTTTTAATGGAATTTGTGATGTTTCTCATTCGCTTTTTTGTACTAACTCTTTACGGTACTTACATGTTAGTACACAAAAGAGAATGAGAGCAAACAAAAACGCCATTACATTAACCCAAACTCTAGTTTACATGAAAGCATACGTCAAGAGCTTTCCAGAGAGTGTTCGTTTGCTTAAATCCGATAACAAATGAGGAAGTTATGGTCATTTGAAGTCGAGTGCCTCCCAAAGTGGTCGTGTATCGAGCCGCACAAAAGCACACTTGACTTCAAATGATCATAACTCCTTCGTTTCTTATCGGATTTAAGCAAACGACCAGTCGATGGAAAGCTCTTGATGTCTACTTTCATGTCAACCACGATTTTTCTTGTTTTAATGGAATTTGTGATGTTTCTCATTCTCTTTTTTGTACTAACTCTTTACGGTACTTACATGTTAGTACACAAAAGAGAATGAGAGCAAACAAAAACGCCATTACTTTAACCCAAACTCTAGTTTACATGAAAGCATACGTCAAGAGCTTTCCAGAGAGTGTTCGTTTGCTTAAATCCGATAACAAATGAGGAAGTTATGGTCATTTGAAGTCGAGTGGCTCCCAAAGTGGTCGTGTATCGAGCCGCACAAAAGCACACTTGACTTCAAATGATCATAACTCCTTCGTTTCTTATCGGATTTAAGCAAACGACCACTCGATGGAAAGCTCTTGATGTCTACTTTCATGTCAACCACGATTTTTATTGTTTTATGGGAATTTGTAATGTTTCTCATTCTCTTTTTTGTACTAACTCTTTATGGTACTTGCATGTTAGTAAACAAAAGAGAATGAGAGCAAACAAAAACGCCATTATATTAAGCCAAACTCTAGCTTACATGAAGGCATACGTTAAGAGCTTTCCAGAGAGTGTTCGTTTGCTTAAATATGATAACAAATGAGGAAGTTATGGTCATTTGAAGTCGAGTGCCTCCCAAAGTGGTCGTGTATCGAGCCGCACAAAAGCAAACTTGACTTCAAATGATCATAACTCCTTCGTTTCTTATCGGATTTAAGCCAACGACCAGTCGATGGAAAGCTCTTGATGTCTACTTTCATGTCAACCACGATTTTTCTTGTTTTAATGGAATTTGTGATGTTTCTCATTCTCTTTTTTGTACTAACTCTTTACGGTACTTACATGTTAGTACACAAAAGAGAATGAGAGCAAACAAAAACGCCATTACATTAACCCAAACTCTAGCTTACATGAAGGCATACGTTAAGAGCTTTCCAGAGAGTGTTCGTTTGCTTAAATATGATAACAAATGAGGAAGTTATGGTCATTTGAAGTCGAGTGCCTCCCAAAGTGGTCGTGTATCGAGCCGCACAAAAGCACACTTGACTTCAAATGATCATAACTCCTTCGTTTCTTATCGGATTTAAGCAAACGACCAGTCGATGGAAAGCTCTTGATGTCTACTTTCATGTCAACCACGATTTTTCGTGTTTTAGAGGAATTTGTGATGTTTCTCATTCGCTTTTTTGTACTAACTCTTTACGGTACTTACATGTTAGTACACAAAAGAGAATGAGAGCAAACAAAAACGCCATTACATTAACCCAAACTCTAGTTTACATGAAAGCATACGTCAAGAGCTTTCCAGAGAGTATTCGTTTGCTTAAATCCGATAACAAATGAGGAAGTTATGGTCATTTGAAGTCGAGTGCCTCCCAAAGTGGTCGTGTATCGAGCCGCACAAAAGCACACTTGACTTCAAATGATCATAACTCCTTCGTTTCTTATCGGATTTAAGCAAACGACCACTCGATGGAAAGCTCTTGATGTCTACTTTCATGTCAACCACGATTTTTCTTGTTTTAATGGAATTTGTGATGTTTCTCATTCGCTTTTTTGTACTAACTCTTTACGGTACTTACATGTTAGTACACAAAAGAGAATGAGAGCAAACAAAAACGCCATTACATTAACCCAAACTCTAGCTTACATGAAGGCATACGTTAAGAGCTTTCCAGAGAGTGTTCGTTTGCTTAAATATGATAACAAATGAGGAAGTTATGGTCATTTGAAGTCGAGTGCCTCCCAAAGTGGTCGTGTATCGAGCCGCACAAAAGCACACTTGACTTCAAATGATCATAACTCCTTCGTTTCTTATCGGATTTAAGCAAACGACCAATCGATGGAAAGCTCTTGATGTCTACTTTCATGTCAACCACGATTTTTCTTGTTTTAATGGAATTTGTGATGTTTCTCATTCGCTTTTTTGTACTAACTCTTTACGGTACTTACATGTTAGTACACAAAAGAGAATGAGAGCAAACAAAAACGCCATTACATTAACCCAAACTCTAGTTTACATGAAAGCATACGTCAAGAGCTTTCCAGAGAGTGTTCGTTTGCTTAAATCCGATAACAAATGAGGAAGTTATGGTCATTTGAAGTCGAGTGCCTCCCAAAGTGGTCGTGTATCGAGCCGCACAAAAGCACACTTGACTTCAAATGATCATAACTCCTTCGTTTCTTATCGGATTTAAGCAAACAACCACTCGATGGAAAGCTCTTGATGTCTACTTTCATGTCAACCACGATTTTTCTTGTTTTAATGGAATTTGTGATGTTTCTCATTCGCTTTTTTGTACTAACTCTTTACGGTACTTACATGTTAGTACACAAAAGAGAATGAGAGCAAACAAAAACGCCATTACATTAACCCAAACTCTAGTTTACATGAAAGCATACGTCAAGAGCTTTCCAGAGAGTGTTCGTTTGCTTAAATCCGATAACAAATGAGGAAGTTATGGTCATTTGAAGTCGAGTGCCTCCCAAAGTGGTCGTGTATCGAGCCGCACAAAAGCACACTTGACTTCAAATGATCATAACTCCTTCGTTTCTTATCGGATTTAAGCAATCGACCACTCGATGGAAAGCTCTTGATGTCTACTTTCATGTCAACCACGATTTTTCTTGTTTTAATGGAATTTGTGATGTTTCTCATTCGCTTTTTTGTACTAACTCTTTACGGTACTTACATGTTAGTACACAAAAGAGAATGAGAGCAAACAAAAACGCCATTACATTAACCCAAACTCTAGTTTACATGAAAGCATACGTCAAGAGCTTTCCAGAGAGTGTTCGTTTGCTTAAATCCGATAACAAATGAGGAAGTTATGGTCATTTGAAGTCGAGTGCCTCCCAAAGTGGTCGTGTATCGAGCCGCACAAAAGCACACTTGACTTCAAATGATCATAACTCCTTCGTTTCTTATCGGATTTAAGCAAACGACCACTCGATGGAAAGCTCTTGATGTCTACTTTCATGTCAACCACGATTTTTATTGTTTTATGGGAATTTGTAATGTTTCTCATTCTCTTTTTTGTACTAACTCTTTATGGTACTTGCATGTTAGTAAACAAAAGAGAATGAGAGCAAACAAAAACGCCATTATATTAAGCCAAACTCTAGCTTACATGAAGGCATACGTTAAGAGCTTTCCAGAGAGTGTTCGTTTGCTTAAATATGATAACAAATGAGGAAGTTATGGTCATTTGAAGTCGAGTGCCTCCCAAAGTGGTCGTGTATCGAGCCGCACAAAAGCAAACTTGACTTCAAATGATCATAACTCCTTCGTTTCTTATCGGATTTAAGCAAACGACCAGTCGATGGAAAGCTCTTGATGTCTACTTTCATGTCAACCACGATTTTTCTTGTTTTAATGGAATTTGTGATGTTTCTCATTCTCTTTTTTGTACTAACTCTTTACGGTACTTACATGTTAGTACACAAAAGAGAATGAGAGCAAACAAAAACGCCATTACATTAACCCAAACTCTAGCTTACATGAAGGCATACGTTAAGAGCTTTCCAGAGAGTGTTCGTTTGCTTAAATATGATAACAAATGAGGAAGTTATGGTCATTTGAAGTCGAGTGCCTCCCAAAGTGGTCGTGTATCGAGCCGCACAAAAGCACACTTGACTTCAAATGATCATAACTCCTTCGTTTCTTATCGGATTTAAGCAAACGACCAGTCGATGGAAAGCTCTTGATGTCTACTTTCATGTCAACCACGATTTTTCGTGTTTTAGAGGAATTTGTGATGTTTCTCATTCGCTTTTTTGTACTAACTCTTTACGGTACTTACATGTTAGTACACAAAAGAGAATGAGAGCAAACAAAAACGCCATTACATTAACCCAAACTCTAGTTTACATGAAAGCATACGTCAAGAGCTTTCCAGAGAGTATTCGTTTGCTTAAATCCGATAACAAATGAGGAAGTTATGGTCATTTGAAGTCGAGTGCCTCCCAAAGTGGTCGTGTATCGAGCCGCACAAAAGCACACTTGACTTCAAATGATCATAACTCCTTCGTTTCTTATCGGATTTAAGCAAACGACCACTCGATGGAAAGCTCTTGATGTCTACTTTCATGTCAACCACGATTTTTCTTGTTTTAATGGAATTTGTGATGTTTCTCATTCGCTTTTTTGTACTAACTCTTTACGGTACTTACATGTTAGTACACAAAAGAGAATGAGAGCAAACAAAAACGCCATTACATTAACCCAAACTCTAGCTTACATGAAGGCATACGTTAAGAGCTTTCCAGAGAGTGTTCGTTTGCTTAAATATGATAACAAATGAGGAAGTTATGGTCATTTGAAGTCGAGTGCCTCCCAAAGTGGTCGTGTATCGAGCCGCACAAAAGCACACTTGACTTCAAATGATCATAACTCCTTCGTTTCTTATCGGATTTAAGCAAACGACCAATCGATGGAAAGCTCTTGATGTCTACTTTCATGTCAACCACGATTTTTCTTGTTTTAATGGAATTTGTGATGTTTCTCATTCGCTTTTTTGTACTAACTCTTTACGGTACTTACATGTTAGTACACAAAAGAGAATGAGAGCAAACAAAAACGCCATTACATTAACCCAAACTCTAGTTTACATGAAAGCATACGTCAAGAGCTTTCCAGAGAGTGTTCGTTTGCTTAAATCCGATAACAAATGAGGAAGTTATGGTCATTTGAAGTCGAGTGCCTCCCAAAGTGGTCGTGTATCGAGCCGCACAAAAGCACACTTGACTTCAAATGATCATAACTCCTTCGTTTCTTATCGGATTTAAGCAAACAACCACTCGATGGAAAGCTCTTGATGTCTACTTTCATGTCAACCACGATTTTTCTTGTTTTAATGGAATTTGTGATGTTTCTCATTCGCTTTTTTGTACTAACTCTTTACGGTACTTACATGTTAGTACACAAAAGAGAATGAGAGCAAACAAAAACGCCATTACATTAACCCAAACTCTAGTTTACATGAAAGCATACGTCAAGAGCTTTCCAGAGAGTGTTCGTTTGCTTAAATCCGATAACAAATGAGGAAGTTATGGTCATTTGAAGTCGAGTGCCTCCCAAAGTGGTCGTGTATCGAGCCGCACAAAAGCACACTTGACTTCAAATGATCATAACTCCTTCGTTTCTTATCGGATTTAAGCAATCGACCACTCGATGGAAAGCTCTTGATGTCTACTTTCATGTCAACCACGATTTTTCTTGTTTTAATGGAATTTGTGATGTTTCTCATTCGCTTTTTTGTACTAACTCTTTACGGTACTTACATGTTAGTACACAAAAGAGAATGAGAGCAAACAAAAACGCCATTACATTAACCCAAACTCTAGTTTACATGAAAGCATACGTCAAGAGCTTTCCAGAGAGTGTTCGTTTGCTTAAATCCGATAACAAATGAGGAAGTTATGGTCATTTGAAGTCGAGTGCCTCCCAAAGTGGTCGTGTATCGAGCCGCACAAAAGCACACTTGACTTCAAATGATCATAACTCCTTTGTTTCTTATCGGATTTAAGCAATCGACCACTCGATGGAAAGCTCTTGATGTCTACTTTCATGTCAACCACGATTATTCTTGTTTTAATGGAATTTGTGATGTTTCTCATTCGCTTTTTTGTACTAACTCTTTACGGTACTTACATGTTAGTACACAAAAGAGAATGAGAGCAAACAAAAACGCCATTACATTAACCTAAACTCTAGTTTACATGAAAGCATACGTCAAGAGCTTTCCAGAGAGTGTTCGTTTGCTTAAATCCGATAACAAATGAGGAAGTTATGGTCATTTGAAGTCGAGTGCCTCCCAAAGTGGTCGTGTATCGAGCCGCACAAAAGCACACTTGACTTCAAATGATGATAACTCCTTCGTTTCTTATCGGATTTAAGCAAACAACCACTCGATGGAAAGCTCTTGATGTCTACTTTCATGTCAACCACGATTTTTCTTGGTTTAATGGAATTTGTGATGTTTCTCATTCGCTTTTTTGTACTAACTCTTTACGGTACTTACATGTTAGTACACAAAAGAGAATGAGAGCAAACAAAAACGCCATTACATTAACCCAAACTCTAGTTTACATGAAAGCATACGTCAAGAGCTTTCCAGAGAGTGTTCGTTTGCTTAAATCCGATAACAAATGAGGAAGTTATGGTCATTTGAAGTCGAGTGCCTCCCAAAGTGGTCGTGTATCGAGCCGCACAAAAGCACACTTGACTTCAAATGATCATAACTCCTTCGTTTCTTATCGGATTTAAGCAATCGACCACTCGATGGAAAGCTCTTGATGTCTACTTTCATGTCAACCACGATTTTTCTTGTTTTAATGGAATTTGTGATGTTTCTCATTCGCTTTTTTGTACTAACTCTTTACGGTACTTACATGTTAGTACACAAAAGAGAATGAGAGCAAACAAAAACGCCATTACATTAACCCAAACTCTAGTTTACATGAAAGCATACGTCAAGAGCTTTCCAGAGAGTGTTCGTTTGCTTAAATCCGATAACAAATGAGGAAGTTATGGTCATTTGAAGTCGAGTGCCTCCCAAAGTGGTCGTGTATCGAGCCGCACAAAAGCACACTTGACTTCAAATGATCATAACTCCTTTGTTTCTTATCGGATTTAAGCAATCGACCACTCGATGGAAAGCTCTTGATGTCTACTTTCATGTCAACCACGATTATTCTTGTTTTAATAGAATTTGTGATGTTTCTCATTCGCTTTTTTGTACTAACTCTTTACGGTACTTACATGTTAGTACACAAAAGAGAATGAGAGCAAACAAAAACGCCATTACATTTACCCAAACTCTAGTTTACATGAAAGCATACGTCAAGAGCTTTCCAGAGAGTGTTCGTTTGCTTAAATCCGATAACAAATGAGGAAGTTATGGTCATTTGAAGTCGAGTGCCTCCCAAAGTGGTCGTGTATCGAGCCGCACAAAAGCACACTTGACTTCAAATGATCATAACTCCTTTGTTTCTTATCGGATTTAAGCAATCGACCACTCGATGGAAAGCTCTTGATGTCTACTTTCATGTCAACCACGATTATTCTTGTTTTAATGGAATTTGTGATGTTTCTCATTCGCTTTTTTGTACTAACTCTTTACGGTACTTACATGTTAGTACACAAAAGAGAATGAGAGCAAACAAAAACGCCATTACATTAACCCAAACTCTAGTTTACATGAAAGCATACGTCAAGAGCTTTCCAGAGAGTGTTCGTTTGCTTAAATCCGATAACAAATGAGGAAGTTATGGTCATTTGAAGTCGAGTGCCTCCCAAAGTGGTCGTGTATCGAGCCGCACAAAAGCACACTTGACTTCAAATGATGATAACTCCTTCGTTTCTTATCGGATTTAAGCAAACGACCACTCGATGGAAAGCTCTTGATGTCTACTTTCATGTCAACCACGATTATTCTTGTTTTAATGGAATTTGTGATGTTTCTCATTCGCTTTTTTGTACTAACTCTTTACGGTACTTACATGTTAGTACACAAAAGAGAATGAGAGCAAACAAAAACGCCATTACATTTACCCAAACTCTAGTTTACATGAAAGCATACGTCAAGAGCTTTCCAGAGAGTGTTCGTTTGCTTAAATCCGATAACAAATGAGGAAGTTATGGTCATTTGAAGTCGAGTGCCTCCCAAAGTGGTCGTGTATCGAGCCGCACAAAAGCACACTTGACTTCAAATGATCATAACTCCTTCGTTTCTTATCGGATTTAAGCAATCGACCACTCGATGGAAAGCTCTTGATGTCTACTTTCATGTCAACCACGATTATTCTTGTTTTAATGGAATTTGTGATGTTTCTCATTCGCTTTTTTGTACTAACTCTTTACGGTACTTACATGTTAGTACACAAAAGAGAATGAGAGCAAACAAAAACGCCATTACATTTACCCAAACTCTAGTTTACATGAAAGCATACGTCAAGAGCTTTCCAGAGAGTGTTCGTTTGCTTAAATCCGATAACAAATGAGGAAGTTATGGTCATTTGAAGTCGAGTGCCTCCCAAAGTGGTCGTGTATCGAGCCGCACAAAAGCACACTTGACTTCAAATGATCATAACTCCTTCGTTTCTTATCGGATTTAAGCAATCGACCACTCGATGGAAAGCTCTTGATGTCTACTTTCATGTCAACCACGATTTTTCTTGTTTTAATGGAATTTGTGATGTTTCTCATTCGCTTTTTTGTACTAACTCTTTACGGTACTTACATGTTAGTACACAAAAGAGAATGAGAGCAAACAAAAACGCCATTACATTAACCCAAACTCTAGTTTACATGAAAGCATACGTCAAGAGCTTTCCAGAGAGTGTTCGTTTGCTTAAATCCGATAACAAATGAGGAAGTTATGGTCATTTGAAGTCGAGTGCCTCCCAAAGTGGTCGTGTATCGAGCCGCACAAAAGCACACTTGACTTCAAATGATCATAACTCCTTCGTTTCTTATCGGATTTAAGCAAACGACCACTCGATGGAAAGCTCTTGATGTCTACTTTCATGTCAACCACGATTTTTCTTGTTTTAATGGAATTTGTGATGTTTCTCATTCTCTTTTTTGTACTAACTCTTTACGGTACTTACATGTTAGTACACAAAAGAGAATGAGAGAAAACAAAAACGCCATTACATTAACCCAAACTCTAGTTTACATGAAAGCATACGTCAAGAGCTTTCCAGAGAGTGTTTGTTTGCTTAAATCCGATAACAAATGAGGAAGTTATGGTCATTTGAAGTCGAGTGCCTCCCAAAGTGGTCGTGTATCGAGCCGCACAAAAGCACACTTGACTTCAAATGATCATAACTCCTTCGTTTCTTATCGGATTTAAGCAATCGACCACTCGATGGAAAGCTCTTGATGTCTACTTTCATGTCAACCACGATTTTTCTTGTTTTAATAGAATATGTGATGTTTCTCATTCGCTTTTTTGTACTAACTCTTTACGGTACTTACATGTTAGTACACAAAAGAGAATGAGAGCAAACAAAAACGCCATTACATTAACCCAAACTCTAGTTTACATGAAAGCATACGTCAAGAGCTTTCCAGAGAGTGTTCGTTTGCTTAAATCCGATAACAAATGAGGAAGTTATGGTCATTTGAAGTCGAGTGCCTCCCAAAGTGGTCGTGTATCAAGCCGCACAAAAGCACACTTGACTTCAAATGATCATAACTCCTTCGTTTCTTATCGGATTTAAGCAATCGACCACTCGATGGAAAGCTCTTGATGTCTACTTTCATGTCAACCACGATTTTTCTTGTTTTAATGGAATTTGTGATGTTTCTCATTCGCTTTTTTGTACTAACTCTTTACGGTACTTACATGTTAGTACACAAAAGAGAATGAGAGCAAACAAAAACGCCATTACATTAACCCAAACTCTAGTTTACATGAAAGCATACGTCAAGAGCTTTCCAGAGAGTGTTCGTTTGCTTAAATCCGATAACAAATGAGGAAGTTATGGTCATTTGAAGTCGAGTGCCTCCCAAAGTGGTCGTGTATCGAGCCGCACAAAAGCACACTTGACTTCAAATGATCATAACTCCTTCGTTTCTTATCGGATATAAGCAAACGACCACTCGATGGAAAGCTCTTGATGTCTACTTTCATGTCAACCACGATTTTTCTTGTTTTAATGGAATTTGTGATGTTTCTCATTCGCTTTTTTGTACTAACTCTTTACGGTACTTACATGTTAGTACACAAAAGAGAATGAGAGCAAACAAAAACGCCATTACATTAACCCAAACTCTAGTTTACATGAAAGCATACGTCAAGAGCTTTCCAGAGAGTGTTCGTTTGCTTAAATCCGATAACAAATGAGGAAGTTATGGTCATTTGAAGTCGAGTGCCTCCCAAAGTGGTCGTGTATCGAGCCGCACAAAAGCACACTTGACTTCAAATGATCATAACTCCTTCGTTTCTTATCGGATTTAAGCAAACGACCACTCGATGGAAAGCTCTTGATGTCTACTTTCATGTCAACCACGATTTTTCTTGTTTTAATGGAATTTGTGATGTTTCTCATTCGCTTTTTTGTACTAACTCTTTACGGTACTTACATGTTAGTACACAAAAGAGAGTAAGAGCAAACAAAAACGCCATTACATTAACCCAAACTCTAGTTTACATGAAAGCATACGTCAAGAGCTTTCCAGAGAGTGTTCGTTTGCTTAAATCCGATAACAAATGAGGAAGTTATGGTCATTTGAAGTCGAGTGCCTCCCAAAGTGGTCGTGTATCGAGCCGCACAAAAGCACACTTGACTTCAAATGATCATAACTCCTTTGTTTCTTATCGGATTTAAGCAATCGACCACTCGATGGAAAGCTCTTGATGTCTACTTTCATGTCAACCACGATTATTCTTGTTTTAATGGAATTTGTGATGTTTCTCATTCGCTTTTTTGTACTAACTCTTTACGGTACTTACATGTTAGTACACAAAAGAGAATGAGAGCAAACAAAAACGCCATTACATTTACCCAAACTCTAGTTTACATGAAAGCATACGTCAAGAGCTTTCCAGAGAGTGTTCGTTTGCTTAAATCCGATAACAAATGAGGAAGTTATGGTCATTTGAAGTCGAGTGCCTCCCAAAGTGGTCGTGTATCGAGCCGCACAAAAGCACACTTGACTTCAAATGATCATAACTCCTTCGTTTCTTATCGGATTTAAGCAAACGACCACTCGATGGAAAGCTCTTGATGTCTACTTTCATGTCAACCACGATTTTTCTTGTTTTAATGGAATTTGTGATGTTTCTCATTCGCTTTTTTGTACTAACTCTTTACGGTACTTACATGTTAGTACACAAAAGAGAATGAGAGCAAACATAAACGCCATTACATTAACCCAAACACTAGTTTACATGAAAGCATACGTCAAGAGCTTTCCAGAGAGTGTTCGTTTGCTTAAATCCGATAACAAATGAGGAAGTTATGGTCATTTGAAGTCGAGTGCCTCCCAAAGTGGTCGTGTATCGAGCCGCACAAAAGCACACTTGACTTCAAATGATGATAACTCCTTCGTTTCTTATCGGATTTAAGCAAACGACCACTCGATGGAAAGCTCTTGATGTCTACTTTCATGTCAACCACGATTTTTCTTGTTTTAATGGAATTTGTGATGTTTCTCATTCGCTTTTTTGTACTAACTCTTTACGGTACTTACATGTTAGTACACAAAAGAGAATGAGAGAAAACAAAAACGCCATTACATTAACCCAAACTCTAGTTTACATGAAAGCATACGTCAAGAGCTTTCCAGAGAGTGTTCGTTTGCTTAAATCCGATAACAAATGAGGAAGTTATGGTCATTTGAAGTCGAGTGCCTCCCAAAGTGGTCGTGTATCGAGCCGCACAAAAGCACACTTGACTTCAAATGATCATAACTCCTTCGTTTCTTATCGGATTTAAGCAATCGACCACTCGATGGAAAGCTCTTGATGTCTACTTTCATGACAACCACGATTTTTCTTGTTTTAATGGAATTTGTGATGTTTCTCATTCGATTTTTTGTACTAACTCTTTACGGTACTTACATGTTAGTACACAAAAGAGAATGAGAGCAAACAAAAACGCCATTACATTAACCCAAACTCTAGTTTACATGAAAGCATACGTCAAGAGCTTTCCAGAGAGTGTTCGTTTGCTTAAATCCGATAACAAATGAGGAAGTTATGGTCATTTGAAGTCCAGTGCCTCCCAAAGTGGTCGTGTATCGAGCCGCACAAAAGCACACTTGACTTCAAATGATCATAACTCCTTCGTTTCTTATCGGATATAAGCAAACGACCACTCGATGGAAAGCTCTTGATGTCTACTTTCATGTCAACCACGATTTTTCTTGTTTTAATGGAATTTGTGATGTTTCTCATTCGCTTTTTTGTACTAACTCTTTACGGTACTTACATGTTAGTACACAAAAGAGAATGAGAGCAAACAAAAACGCCATTACATTAACCCAAACTCTAGTTTACATGAAAGCATACGTCAAGAGCTTTCCAGAGAGTGTTCGTTTGCTTAAATCCGATAACAAATGAGGAAGTTATGGTCATTTGAAGTCGAGTGCCTCCCAAAGTGGTCGTGTATCGAGCCGCACAAAAGCACACTTGACTTCAAATGATCATAACTCCTTCGTTTCTTATCGGATTTAAGCAAACGACCACTCGATGGAAAGCTCTTGATGTCTACTTTCATGTCAACCACGATTTTTCTTGTTTTAATGGAATTTGTGATGTTTCTCATTCGCTTTTTTGTACTAACTCTTTACGGTACTTACATGTTAGTACACAAAAGAGAATGAGAGCAAACAAAAACGCCATTACATTAACCCAAACTCTAGTTTACATGAAAGCATACGTCAAGAGCTTTCCAGAGAGTGTTCGTTTGCTTAAATCCGATAACAAATGAGGAAGTTATGGTCATTTGAAGTCGAGTGCCTCCCAAAGTGGTCGTGTATCGAGCCGCACAAAAGCACACTTGACTTCAAATGATCATAACTCCTTCGTTTCTTATCGGATTTAAGCAATCGACCACTCGATGGAAAGCTCTTGATGTCTACTTTCATGTCAACCACGATTTTTCTTGTTTTAATGGAATTTGTGATGTTTCTCATTCGCTTTTTTGTACTAACTCTTTACGGTACTTACATGTTAGTACACAAAAGAGAATGAGAGCAAACAAAAACGCCATTACATTAACCCAAACTCTAGTTTACATGAAAGCATACGTCAAGAGCTTTCCAGAGAGTGTTCGTTTGCTTAAATCCGATAACAAATGAGGAAGTTATGGTCATTTGAAGTCGAGTGCCTCCCAAAGTGGTCGTGTATCGAGCCGCACAAAAGCACACTTGACTTCAAATGATCATAACTCCTTCGTTTCTTATCGGATATAAGCAAACGACCACTCGATGGAAAGCTCTTGATGTCTACTTTCATGTCAACCACGATTTTTCTTGTTTTAATGGAATTTGTGATGTTTCTCATTCGCTTTTTTGTACTAACTCTTTACGGTACTTACATGTTAGTACACAAAAGAGAATGAGAGCAAACAAAAACGCCATTACATTAACCCAAACTCTAGTTTACATGAAAGCATACGTCAAGAGCTTTCCAGAGAGTGTTCGTTTGCTTAAATCCGATAACAAATGAGGAAGTTATGGTCATTTGAAGTCGAGTGCCTCCCAAAGTGGTCGTGTATCGAGCCGCACAAAAGCACACTTGACTTCAAATGATCATAACTCCTTCGTTTCTTATCGGATTTAAGCAAACGACCACTCGATGGAAAGCTCTTGATGTCTACTTTCATGTCAACCACGATTTTTCTTGTTTTAATGGAATTTGTGATGTTTCTCATTCGCTTTTTTGTACTAACTCTTTACGGTACTTACATGTTAGTACACAAAAGAGAATGAGAGCAAACAAAAACGCCATTACATTAACCCAAACTCTAGTTTACATGAAAGCATACGTCAAGAGCTTTCCAGAGAGTGTTCGTTTGCTTAAATCCGATAACAAATGAGGAAGTTATGGTCATTTGAAGTCGAGTGCCTCCCAAAGTGGTCGTGTATCGAGCCGCACAAAAGCACACTTGACTTCAAATGATCATAACTCCTTCGTTTCTTATCGGATTTAAGCAATCGACCACTCGATGGAAAGCTCTTGATGTCTACTTTCATGTCAACCACGATTTTTCTTGTTTTAATGGAATTTGTGATGTTTCTCATTCGCTTTTTTGTACTAACTCTTTACGGTACTTACATGTTAGTACACAAAAGAGAATGAGAGCAAACAAAAACGCCATTACATTAACCCAAACTCTAGTTTACATGAAAGCATACGTCAAGAGCTTTCCAGAGAGTGTTCGTTTGCTTAAATCCGATAACAAATGAGGAAGTTATGGTCATTTGAAGTCGAGTGCCTCCCAAAGTGGTCGTGTATCGAGCCGCACAAAAGCACACTTGACTTCAAATGATCATAACTCCTTCGTTTCTTATCGGATTTAAGCAATCGACCACTCGATGGAAAGCTCTTGATGTCTACTTTCATGTCAACCACGATTTTTCTTGTTTTAATGGAATTTGTGATGTTTCTCATTCGATTTTTTGTACTAACTCTTTACGGTACTTACATGTTAGTACACAAAAGAGAATGAGAGCAAACAAAAACGCCATTACATTAACCCAAACTCTAGTTTACATGAAAGCATACGTCAAGAGCTTTCCAGAGAGTGTTCGTTTGCTTAAATCCGATAACAAATGAGGAAGTTATGGTCATTTGAAGTCGAGTGCCTCCCAAAGTGGTCGTGTATCGAGCCGCACAAAAGCACACTTGACTTCAAATGATCATAACTCCTTCGTTTCTTATCGGATATAAGCAAACGACCACTCGATGGAAAGCTCTTGATGTCTACTTTCATGTCAACCACGATTTTTCTTGTTTTAATGGAATTTGTGATGTTTCTCATTCGCTTTTTTGTACTAACTCTTTACGGTACTTACATGTTAGTACACAAAAGAGAATGAGAGCAAACAAAAACGCCATTACATTAACCCAAACTCTAGTTTACATGAAAGCATACGTCAAGAGCTTTCCAGAGAGTGTTCGTTTGCTTAAATCCGATAACAAATGAGGAAGTTATGGTCATTTGAAGTCGAGTGCCTCCCAAAGTGGTCGTGTATCGAGCCGCACAAAAGCACACTTGACTTCAAATGATGATAACTCCTTCGTTTCTTATCGGATTTAAGCAAACGACCACTCGATGGAAAGCTCTTGATGTCTACTTTCATGTCAACCACGATTTTTCTTGTTTTAATGGAATTTGTGATGTTTCTCATTCGCTTTTTTGTACTAACTCTTTACGGTACTTACATGTTAGTACACAAAAGAGAATGAGAGCAAACAAAAACGCCATTACATTAACCCAAACTCTAGTTTACATGAAAGCATACGTCAAGAGCTTTCCAGAGAGTGTTCGTTTGCTTAAATCCGATAACAAATGAGGAAGTTATGGTCATTTGAAGTCGAGTGCCTCCCAAAGTGGTCGTGTATCGAGCCGCACAAAAGCACACTTGACTTCAAATGATCATAACTCCTTCGTTTCTTATCGGATTTAAGCAATCGACCACTCGATGGAAAGCTCTTGATGTCTACTTTCATGTCAACCACGATTTTTCTTGTTTTAATGGAATTTGTGATGTTTCTCATTCGCTTTTTTGTACTAACTCTTTACGGTACTTACATGTTAGTACACAAAAGAGAATGAGAGCAAACAAAAACGCCATTACATTAACCCAAACTCTAGCTTACATGAAAGCATACGTCAAGAGATTTCCAGAGAGTGTTCGTTTGCTTAAATCCGATAACAAATGAGGAAGTTATGGTCATTTGAAGTCGAGTGCCTCCCAAAGTGGTCGTGTATCGAGCCGCACAAAAGCACACTTGACTTCAAATGATCATAACTCCTTCGTTTCTTATCGGATATAAGCAAACGACCACTCGATGGAAAGCTCTTGATGTCTACTTTCATGTCAACCACGATTTTTCTTGTTTTAATGGAATTTGTGATGTTTCTCATTCGCTTTTTTGTACTAACTCTTTACGGTACTTACATGTTAGTACACAAAAGAGAATGAGAGCAAACAAAAACGCCATTACATTAACCCAAACTCTAGTTTACATGAAAGCATACGTCAAGAGCTTTCCAGAGAGTGTTCGTTTGCTTAAATCCGATAACAAATGAGGAAGTTATGGTCATTTGAAGTCGAGTGCCTCCCAAAGTGGTCGTGTATCGAGCCGCACAAAAGCACACTTGACTTCAAATGATCATAACTCCTTCGTTTCTTATCGGATTTAAGCAAACGACCACTCGATGGAAAGCTCTTGATGTCTACTTTCATGTCAACCACGATTTTTCTTGTTTTAATGGAATTTGTGATATTTCTCATTCGCTTTTTTGTACTAACTCTTTACGGTACTTACATGTTAGTACACAAAAGAGAATGAGAGCAAACAAAAACGCCATTACATTAACCCAAACTCTAGTTTACATGAAAGCATACGTCAAGAGCTTTCCAGAGAGTGTTCGTTTGCTTAAATCCGATAACAAATGAGGAAGTTATGGTCATTTGAAGTCGAGTGCCTCCCAAAGTGGTCGTGTATCGAGCCGCACAAAAGCACACTTGACTTCAAATGATCATAACTCCTTCGTTTCTTATCGGATTTAAGCAATCGACCACTCGATGGAAAGCTCTTGATGTCTACTTTCATGTCAACCACGATTTTTCTTGTTTTAATGGAATTTGTGATGTTTCTCATTCGCTTTTTTGTACTAACTCTTTACGGTACTTACATGTTAGTACACAAAAGAGAATGAGAGCAAACAAAAACGCCATTACATTAACCCAAACTCTAGTTTACATGAAAGCATACGTCAAGAGCTTTCCAGAGAGTGTTCGTTTGCTTAAATCCGATAACAAATGAGGAAGTTATGGTCATTTGAAGTCGAGTGCCTCCCAAAGTGGTCGTGTATCGAGCCGCACAAAAGCACACTTGACTTCAAATGATCATAACTCCTTCGTTTCTTATCGGATTTAAGCAATCGACCACTCGATGGAAAGCTCTTGATGTCTACTTTCATGTCAACCACGATTTTTCTTGTTTTAATGGAATTTGTGATGTTTCTCATTCGCTTTTTTGTACTAACTCTTTACGGTACTTACATGTTAGTACACAAAAGAGAATGAGAGCAAACAAAAACGCCATTACATTAACCCAAACTCTAGTTTACATGAAAGCATACGTCAAGAGCTTTCCAGAGAGTGTTCGTTTGCTTAAATCCGATAACAAATGAGGAAGTTATGGTCATTTGAAGTCGAGTGCCTCCCAAAGTGGTCGTGTATCGAGCCGCACAAAAGCACACTTGACTTCAAATGATCATAACTCCTTCGTTTCTTATCGGATATAAGCAAACGACCACTCGATGGAAAGCTCTTGATGTCTACTTTCATGTCAACCACGATTTTTCTTGTTTTAATGGAATTTGTGATGTTTCTCATTCGCTTTTTTGTACTAACTCTTTACGGTACTTACATGTTAGTACACAAAAGAGAATGAGAGCAAACAAAAACGCCATTACATTAACCCAAACTCTAGTTTACATGAAAGCATACGTCAAGAGCTTTCCAGAGAGTGTTCGTTTGCTTAAATCCGATAACAAATGAGGAAGTTATGGTCATTTGAAGTCGAGTGCCTCCCAAAGTGGTCGTGTATCGAGCCGCACAAAAGCACACTTGACTTCAAATGATGATAACTCCTTCGTTTCTTATCGGATTTAAGCAAACGACCACTCGATGGAAAGCTCTTGATGTCTACTTTCATGTCAACCACGATTTTTCTTGTTTTAATGGAATTTGTGATGTTTCTCATTCGCTTTTTTGTACTAACTCTTTACGGTACTTACATGTTAGTACACAAAAGAGAATGAGAGCAAACAAAAACGCCATTACATTAACCCAAACTCTAGTTTACATGAAAGCATACGTCAAGAGCTTTCCAGAGAGTGTTCGTTTGCTTAAATCCGATAACAAATGAGGAAGTTATGGTCATTTGAAGTCGAGTGCCTCCCAAAGTGGTCGTGTATCGAGCCGCACAAAAGCACACTTGACTTCAAATGATCATAACTCCTTCGTTTCTTATCGGATTTAAGCAATCGACCACTCGATGGAAAGCTCTTGATGTCTACTTTCATGTCAACCACGATTTTTCTTGTTTTAATGGAATTTGTGATGTTTCTCATTCGCTTTTTTGTACTAACTCTTTACGGTACTTACATGTTAGTACACAAAAGAGAATGAGAGCAAACAAAAACGCCATTACATTAACCCAAACTCTAGTTTACATGAAAGCATACGTCAAGAGCTTTCCAGAGAGTGTTCGTTTGCTTAAATCCGATAACAAATGAGGAAGTTATGGTCATTTGAAGTCGAGTGCCTCCCAAAGTGGTCGTGTATCGAGCCGCACAAAAGCACACTTGACTTCAAATGATCATAACTCCTTCGTTTCTTATCGGATTTAAGCAAACAACCACTCGATGGAAAGCTCTTGATGTCTACTTTCATGTCAACCACGATTTTTCTTGTTTTAATGGAATTTGTGATGTTTCTCATTCGCTTTTTTGTACTAACTCTTTACGGTACTTACATGTTAGTACACAAAAGAGAATGAGAGCAAACAAAAACGCCATTACATTAACCCAAACTCTAGTTTACATGAAAGCATACGTCAAGAGCTTTCCAGAGAGTGTTCGTTTGCTTAAATCCGATAACAAATGAGGAAGTTATGGTCATTTGAAGTCGAGTGCCTCCCAAAGTGGTCGTGTATCGAGCCGCACAAAAGCACACTTGACTTCAAATGATCATAACTCCTTCGTTTCTTATCGGATATAAGCAAACGACCACTCGATGGAAAGCTCTTGATGTCTACTTTCATGTCAACCACGATTTTTCTTGTTTTAATGGAATTTGTGATGTTTCTCATTCGCTTTTTTGTACTAACTCTTTACGGTACTTACATGTTAGTACACAAAAGAGAATGAGAGCAAACAAAAACGCCATTACATTAACCCAAACTCTAGTTTACATGAAAGCATACGTCAAGAGCTTTCCAGAGAGTGTTCGTTTGCTTAAATCCGATAACAAATGAGGAAGTTATGGTCATTTGAAGTCGAGTGCCTCCCAAAGTGGTCGTGTATCGAGCCGCACAAAAGCACACTTGACTTCAAATGATGATAACTCCTTCGTTTCTTATCGGATTTAAGCAAACGACCACTCGATGGAAAGCTCTTGATGTCTACTTTCATGTCAACCACGATTTTTCTTGTTTTAATGGAATTTGTGATGTTTCTCATTCGCTTTTTTGTACTAACTCTTTACGGTACTTACATGTTAGTACACAAAAGAGAATGAGAGCAAACAAAAACGCCATTACATTAACCCAAACTCTAGTTTACATGAAAGCATACGTCAAGAGCTTTCCAGAGAGTGTTCGTTTGCTTAAATCCGATAACAAATGAGGAAGTTATGGTCATTTGAAGTCGAGTGCCTCCCAAAGTGGTCGTGTATCGAGCCGCACAAAAGCACACTTGACTTCAAATGATCATAACTCCTTCGTTTCTTATCGGATTTAAGCAATCGACCACTCGATGGAAAGCTCTTGATGTCTACTTTCATGTCAACCACGATTTTTCTTGTTTTAATGGAATTTGTGATGTTTCTCATTCGCTTTTTTGTACTAACTCTTTACGGTACTTACATGTTAGTACACAAAAGAGAATGAGAGCAAACAAAAACGCCATTACATTAACCCAAACTCTAGTTTACATGAAAGCATACGTCAAGAGCTTTCCAGAGAGTGTTCGTTTGCTTAAATCCGATAACAAATGAGGAAGTTATGGTCATTTGAAGTCGAGTGCCTCCCAAAGTGGTCGTGTATCGAGCCGCACAAAAGCACACTTGACTTCAAATGATCATAACTCCTTCGTTTCTTATCGGATTTAAGCAAACAACCACTCGATGGAAAGCTCTTGATGTCTACTTTCATGTCAACCACGATTTTTCTTGTTTTAATGGAATTTGTGATGTTTCTCATTCGCTTTTTTGTACTAACTCTTTACGGTACTTACATGTTAGTACACAAAAGAGAATGAGAGCAAACAAAAACGCCATTACATTAACCCAAACTCTAGTTTACATGAAAGCATACGTCAAGAGCTTTCCAGAGAGTGTTCGTTTGCTTAAATCCGATAACAAATGAGGAAGTTATGGTCATTTGAAGTCGAGTGCCTCCCAAAGTGGTCGTGTATCGAGCCGCACAAAAGCACACTTGACTTCAAATGATCATAACTCCTTCGTTTCTTATCGGATATAAGCAAACGACCACTCGATGGAAAGCTCTTGATGTCTACTTTCATGTCAACCACGATTTTTCTTGTTTTAATGGAATTTGTGATGTTTCTCATTCGCTTTTTTGTACTAACTCTTTACGGTACTTACATGTTAGTACACAAAAGAGAATGAGAGCAAACAAAAACGCCATTACATTAACCCAAACTCTAGTTTACATGAAAGCATACGTCAAGAGCTTTCCAGAGAGTGTTCGTTTGCTTAAATCCGATAACAAATGAGGAAGTTATGGTCATTTGAAGTCGAGTGCCTCCCAAAGTGGTCGTGTATCGAGCCGCACAAAAGCACACTTGACTTCAAATGATGATAACTCCTTCGTTTCTTATCGGATTTAAGCAAACGACCACTCGATGGAAAGCTCTTGATGTCTACTTTCATGTCAACCACGATTTTTCTTGTTTTAATGGAATTTGTGATGTTTCTCATTCGCTTTTTTGTACTAACTCTTTACGGTACTTACATGTTAGTACACAAAAGAGAATGAGAGCAAACAAAAACGCCATTACATTAACCCAAACTCTAGTTTACATGAAAGCATACGTCAAGAGCTTTCCAGAGAGTGTTCGTTTGCTTAAATCCGATAACAAATGAGGAAGTTATGGTCATTTGAAGTCGAGTGCCTCCCAAAGTGGTCGTGTATCGAGCCGCACAAAAGCACACTTGACTTCAAATGATCATAACTCCTTCGTTTCTTATCGGATTTAAGCAATCGACCACTCGATGGAAAGCTCTTGATGTCTACTTTCATGTCAACCACGATTTTTCTTGTTTTAATGGAATTTGTGATGTTTCTCATTCGCTTTTTTGTACTAACTCTTTACGGTACTTACATGTTAGTACACAAAAGAGAATAAGAGCAAACAAAAACGCCATTACATTAACCCAAACTCTAGTTTACATGAAAGCATACGTCAAGAGCTTTCCAGAGAGTGTTCGTTTGCTTAAATCCGATAACAAATGAGGAAGTTATGGTCATTTGAAGTCGAGTGCCTCCCAAAGTGGTCGTGTATCGAGCCGCACAAAAGCACACTTGACTTCAAATGATCATAACTCCTTCGTTTCTTATCGGATTTAAGCAAACAACCACTCGATGGAAAGCTCTTGATGTCTACTTTCATGTCAACCACGATTTTTCTTGTTTTAATGGAATTTGTGATGTTTCTCATTCGCTTTTTTGTACTAACTCTTTACGGTACTTACATGTTAGTACACAAAAGAGAATGAGAGCAAACAAAAACGCCATTACATTAACCCAAACTCTAGTTTACATGAAAGCATACGTCAAGAGCTTTCCAGAGAGTGTTCGTTTGCTTAAATCCGATAACAAATGAGGAAGTTATGGTCATTTGAAGTCGAGTGCCTCCCAAAGTGGTCGTGTATCGAGCCGCACAAAAGCACACTTGACTTCAAATGATCATAACTCCTTCGTTTCTTATCGGATATAAGCAAACGACCACTCGATGGAAAGCTCTTGATGTCTACTTTCATGTCAACCACGATTTTTCTTGTTTTAATGGAATTTGTGATGTTTCTCATTCGCTTTTTTGTACTAACTCTTTACGGTACTTACATGTTAGTACACAAAAGAGAATGAGAGCAAACAAAAACGCCATTACATTAACCCAAACTCTAGTTTACATGAAAGCATACGTCAAGAGCTTTCCAGAGAGTGTTCGTTTGCTTAAATCCGATAACAAATGAGGAAGTTATGGTCATTTGAAGTCGAGTGCCTCCCAAAGTGGTCGTGTATCGAGCCGCACAAAAGCACACTTGACTTCAAATGATGATAACTCCTTCGTTTCTTATCGGATTTAAGCAAACGACCACTCGATGGAAAGCTCTTGATGTCTACTTTCATGTCAACCACGATTTTTCTTGTTTTAATGGAATTTGTGATGTTTCTCATTCGCTTTTTTGTACTAACTCTTTACGGTACTTACATGTTAGTACACAAAAGAGAATGAGAGCAAACAAAAACGCCATTACATTAACCCAAACTCTAGTTTACATGAAAGCATACGTCAAGAGCTTTCCAGAGAGTGTTCGTTTGCTTAAATCCGATAACAAATGAGGAAGTTATGGTCATTTGAAGTCGAGTGCCTCCCAAAGTGGTCGTGTATCGAGCCGCACAAAAGCACACTTGACTTCAAATGATCATAACTCCTTCGTTTCTTATCGGATTTAAGCAATCGACCACTCGATGGAAAGCTCTTGATGTCTACTTTCATGTCAACCACGATTTTTCTTGTTTTAATGGAATTTGTGATGTTTCTCATTCGCTTTTTTGTACTAACTCTTTACGGTACTTACATGTTAGTACACAAAAGAGAATGAGAGCAAACAAAAACGCCATTACATTAACCCAAACTCTAGTTTACATGAAAGCATACGTCAAGAGCTTTCCAGAGAGTGTTCGTTTGCTTAAATCCGATAACAAATGAGGAAGTTATGGTCATTTGAAGTCGAGTGCCTCCCAAAGTGGTCGTGTATCGAGCCGCACAAAAGCACACTTGACTTCAAATGATCATAACTCCTTCGTTTCTTATCGGATTTAAGCAAACAACCACTCGATGGAAAGCTCTTGATGTCTACTTTCATGTCAACCACGATTTTTCTTGTTTTAATGGAATTTGTGATGTTTCTCATTCGCTTTTTTGTACTAACTCTTTACGGTACTTACATGTTAGTACACAAAAGAGAATGAGAGCAAACAAAAACGCCATTACATTAACCCAAACTCTAGTTTACATGAAAGCATACGTCAAGAGCTTTCCAGAGAGTGTTCGTTTGCTTAAATCCGATAACAAATGAGGAAGTTATGGTCATTTGAAGTCGAGTGCCTCCCAAAGTGGTCGTGTATCGAGCCGCACAAAAGCACACTTGACTTCAAATGATCATAACTCCTTCGTTTCTTATCGGATATAAGCAAACGACCACTCGATGGAAAGCTCTTGATGTCTACTTTCATGTCAACCACGATTTTTCTTGTTTTAATGGAATTTGTGATGTTTCTCATTCGCTTTTTTGTACTAACTCTTTACGGTACTTACATGTTAGTACACAAAAGAGAATGAGAGCAAACAAAAACGCCATTACATTAACCCAAACTCTAGTTTACATGAAAGCATACGTCAAGAGCTTTCCAGAGAGTGTTCGTTTGGTTAAATCCGATAACAAATGAGGAAGTTATGGTCATTTGAAGTCGAGTGCCTCCCAAAGTGGTCGTGTATCGAGCCGCACAAAAGCACACTTGACTTCAAATGATGATAACTCCTTCGTTTCTTATCGGATTTAAGCAAACGACCACTCGATGGAAAGCTCTTGATGTCTACTTTCATGTCAACCACGATTTTTCTTGTTTTAATGGAATTTGTGATGTTTCTCATTCGCTTTTTTGTACTAACTCTTTACGGTACTTACATGTTAGTACACAAAAGAGAATGAGAGCAAACAAAAACGCCATTACATTAACCCAAACTCTAGTTTACATGAAAGCATACGTCAAGAGCTTTCCAGAGAGTGTTCGTTTGCTTAAATCCGATAACAAATGAGGAAGTTATGGTCATTTGAAGTCGAGTGCCTCCCAAAGTGGTCGTGTATCGAGCCGCACAAAAGCACACTTGACTTCAAATGATCATAACTCCTTCGTTTCTTATCGGATTTAAGCAATCGACCACTCGATGGAAAGCTCTTGATGTCTACTTTCATGTCAACCACGATTTTTCTTGTTTTAATGGAATTTGTGATGTTTCTCATTCGCTTTTTTGTACTAACTCTTTACGGTACTTACATGTTAGTACACAAAAGAGAATGAGAGCAAACAAAAACGCCATTACATTAACCCAAACTCTAGTTTACATGAAAGCATACGTCAAGAGCTTTCCAGAGAGTGTTCGTTTGCTTAAATCCGATAACAAATGAGGAAGTTATGGTCATTTGAAGTCGAGTGCCTCCCAAAGTGGTCGTGTATCGAGCCGCACAAAAGCACACTTGACTTCAAATGATCATAACTCCTTCGTTTCTTATCGGATTTAAGCAATCGACCACTCGATGGAAAGCTCTTGATGTCTACTTTCATGTCAACCACGATTTTTCTTGTTTTAATGGAATTTGTGATGTTTCTCATTCGATTTTTTGTACTAACTCTTTACGGTACTTACATGTTAGTACACAAAAGAGAATGAGAGCAAACAAAAACGCCATTACATTAACCCAAACTCTAGTTTACATGAAAGCATACGTCAAGAGCTTTCCAGAGAGTGTTCGTTTGCTTAAATCCGATAACAAATGAGGAAGTTATGGTCATTTGAAGTCGAGTGCCTCCCAAAGTGGTCGTGTATCGAGCCGCACAAAAGCACACTTGACTTCAAATGATCATAACTCCTTCGTTTCTTATCGGATATAAGCAAACGACCACTCGATGGAAAGCTCTTGATGTCTACTTTCATGTCAACCACGATTTTTCTTGTTTTAATGGAATTTGTGATGTTTCTCATTCGCTTTTTTGTACTAACTCTTTACGGTACTTACATGTTAGTACACAAAAGAGAATGAGAGCAAACAAAAACGCCATTACATTAACCCAAACTCTAGTTTACATGAAAGCATACGTCAAGAGCTTTCCAGAGAGTGTTCGTTTGCTTAAATCCGATAACAAATGAGGAAGTTATGGTCATTTGAAGTCGAGTGCCTCCCAAAGTGGTCGTGTATCGAGCCGCACAAAAGCACACTTGACTTCAAATGATCATAACTCCTTCGTTTCTTATCGGATATAAGCAAACGACCACTCGATGGAAAGCTCTTGATGTCTACTTTCATGTCAACCACGATTTTTCTTGTTTTAATGGAATTTGTGATGTTTCTCATTCGCTTTTTTGTACTAACTCTTTACGGTACTTACATGTTAGTACACAAAAGAGAATGAGAGCAAACAAAAACGCCATTAAATTAACCCAAACTCTAGTTTACATGAAAGCATACGTCAAGAGCTTTCCAGAGAGTGTTCGTTTGCTTAAATCCGATAACAAATGAGGAAGTTATGGTCATTTGAAGTCGAGTGCCTCCCAAAGTGGTCGTGTATCGAGCCGCACAAAAGCACACTTGACTTCAAATGATGATAACTCCTTCGTTTCTTATCGGATTTAAGCAAACGACCACTCGATGGAAAGCTCTTGATGTCTACTTTCATGTCAACCACGATTTTTCTTGTTTTAATGGAATTTGTGATGTTTCTCATTCGCTTTTTTGTACTAACTCTTTACGGTACTTACATGTTAGTACACAAAAGAGAATGAGAGCAAACAAAAACGCCATTACATTAACCCAAACTCTAGTTTACATGAAAGCATACGTCAAGAGCTTTCCAGAGAGTGTTCGTTTGCTTAAATCCGATAACAAATGAGGAAGTTATGGTCATTTGAAGTCGAGTGCCTCCCAAAGTGGTCGTGTATCGAGCCGCACAAAAGCACACTTGACTTCAAATGATCATAACTCCTTCGTTTCTTATCGGATTTAAGCAATCGACCACTCGATGGAAAGCTCTTGATGTCTACTTTCATGTCAACCACGATTTTTCTTGTTTTAATGGAATTTGTGATGTTTCTCATTCGCTTTTTTGTACTAACTCTTTACGGTACTTACATGTTAGTACACAAAAGAGAATGAGAGCAAACAAAAACGCCATTACATTAACCCAAACTCTAGTTTACATGAAAGCATACGTCAAGAGCTTTCCAGAGAGTGTTCGTTTGCTTAAATCCGATAACAAATGAGGAAGTTATGGTCATTTGAAGTCGAGTGCCTCCCAAAGTGGTCGTGTATCGAGCCGCACAAAAGCACACTTGACTTCAAATGATCATAACTCCTTCGTTTCTTATCGGATTTAAGCAAACGACCACTCGATGGAAAGCTCTTGATGTCTACTTTCATGTCAACCACGATTTTTCTTGTTTTAATGGAATTTGTGATGTTTCTCATTCGCTTTTTTGTACTAACTCTTTACGGTACTTACATGTTAGTACACAAAAGAGAATAAGAGCAAACAAAAACGCCATTACATTAACCCAAACTCTAGTTTACATGAAAGCATACGTCAAGAGCTTTCCAGAGAGTGTTCGTTTGCTTAAATCCGATAACAAATGAGGAAGTTATGGTCATTTGAAGTCGAGTGCCTCCCAAAGTGGTCGTGTATCGAGCCGCACAAAAGCACACTTGACTTCAAATGATCATAACTCCTTCGTTTCTTATCGGATTTAAGCAAACGACCACTCGATGGAAAGCTCTTGATGTCTACTTTCATGTCAACCACGATTTTTCTTGTTTTAATGGAATTTGTGATGTTTCTCATTCGCTTTTTTGTACTAACTCTTTACGGTACTTACATGTTAGTACACAAAAGAGAATGAGAGCAAACAGAAACGCTATTACATTAACCCAAACTCTAGTTTACATGAAAGCATACGTAAGGAGCTTTCCAGAGAGTGTTCGTTTGCTTAAATCCGATAACAAATGAGGAAGTTATGGTCATTTGAAGTCGAGTGCCTCCCAAAGTGGTCGTGTATCGAGCCGCACAAAAGCACACTTGACTTCAAATGATCATAACTCCTTCGTTTCTTATCGGATTTAAGCAAACAACCACTCGATGGAAAGCTCTTGATGTCTACTTTCATGTCAACCACGATTTTTCTTGTTTTAATGGAATTTGTGATGTTTCTCATTCGATTTTTTGTACTAACTCTTTACGGTACTTACATGTTAGTACACAAAAGAGAATGAGAGCAAACAAAAACGCCATTACATTAACCCAAACTCTAGTTTACATGAAAGCATACGTCAAGAGCTTTCCAGAGAGTGTTCGTTTGCTTAAATCCGATAACAAATGAGGAAGTTATGGTCATTTGAAGTCGAGTGCCTCCCAAAGTGGTCGTGTATCGAGCCGCACAAAAGCACACTTGACTTCAAATGATCATAACTCCTTCGTTTCTTATCGGATATAAGCAAACGACCACTCGATGGAAAGCTCTTGATGTCTACTTTCATGTCAACCACGATTTTTCTTGTTTTAATGGAATTTGTGATGTTTCTCATTCGCTTTTTTGTACTAACTCTTTACGGTACTTACATGTTAGTACACAAAAGAGAATGAGAGCAAACAAAAACGCCATTACATTAACCCAAACTCTAGTTTACATGAAAGCATACGTCAAGAGCTTTCCAGAGAGTGTTCGTTTGCTTAAATCCGATAACAAATGAGGAAGTTATGGTCATTTGAAGTCGAGTGCCTCCCAAAGTGGTCGTGTATCGAGCCGCACAAAAGCACACTTGACTTCAAATGATGATAACTCCTTCGTTTCTTATCGGATTTAAGCAAACGACCACTCGATGGAAAGCTCTTGATGTCTACTTTCATGTCAACCACGATTTTTCTTGTTTTAATGGAATTTGTGATGTTTCTCATTCGCTTTTTTGTACTAACTCTTTACGGTACTTACATGTTAGTACACAAAAGAGAATGAGAGCAAACAAAAACGCCATTACATTAACACAAACTCTAGTTTACATGAAAGCATACGTCAAGAGCTTTCCAGAGAGTGTTCGTTTGCTTAAATCCGATAACAAATGAGGAAGTTATGGTCATTTGAAGTCGAGTGCCTCCCAAAGTGGTCGTGTATCGAGCCGCACAAAAGCACACTTGACTTCAAATGATCATAACTCCTTCGTTTCTTATCGGATTTAAGCAATCGACCACTCGATGGAAAGCTCTTGATGTCTACTTTCATGTCAACCACGATTTTTCTTGTTTTAATGGAATTTGTGATGTTTCTCATTCGCTTTTTTGTACTAACTCTTTACGGTACTTACATGTTAGTACACAAAAGAGAATGAGAGCAAACAAAAACGCCATTACATTAACCCAAACTCTAGTTTACATGAAAGCATACGTCAAGAGCTTTCCAGAGAGTGTTCTGTTTGCCTTAAATCCGATAACAAATGAGAAGTTATGGTCATTTGAAGTCGAGTGCCTCCCAAAGTGGTCGTGTATCGAGCCGCACAAAAGCACACTTGACTTCAAATGATCATAACTCCTTCGTTTCTTATCGGATATAAGCAAACGACCACTCGATGGAAAGCTCTTGATGTCTACTTTCATGTCAACCACGATTTTTCTTGTTTTAATGGAATTTGTGATGTTTCTCATTCGCTTTTTTGTACTAACTCTTTACGGTACTTACATGTTAGTACACAAAAGAGAATGAGAGCAAACAAAAACGCCATTACATTAACCCAAACTCTTGTTTACATGAAAGCATACGTCAAGAGCTTTCCAGAGAGTGTTCGTTTGCTTAAATCCGATAACAAATGAGGAAGTTATGGTCATTTGAAGTCGAGTGCCTCCCAAAGTGGTCGTGTATCGAGCCGCACAAAAGCACACTTGACTTCAAATGATGATAACTCCTTCGTTTCTTATCGGATTTAAGCAAACGACCACCTCGATGGAAAGCTCTTGATGTCTACTTTCATGTCAACCACGATTTTTCTTGTTTTAATGGAATTTGTGATGTTTCTCATTCGCTTTTTTGTACTAACTCTTTACGGGTACTTACATGTTAGTACACAAAAGAGAATGAGAGCAAACAAAAACGCCATTACATTAACACAAACTCTAGTTTACATGAAAGCATACGTCAAGAGCTTTCCAAGAGAGTGTTTCGTTTGCTTAAATCCGATAACAAATGAGGAAGTTATGGTCATTTGAAGTCGAGTGCCTCCCAAAGTGGTCGTGTATCGAGCCGCACAAAAGCACACTTGACTTCAAATGATCATAACTCCTTCGTTTCTTATCGGATTTAAGCAATCGACCACTCGATGGAAAGCTCTTGATGTCTACTTTCATGTCAACCACGATTTTTCTTGTTTTAATGGAATTTGTGATGTTTCTCATTCGCTTTTTTGTACTAACTCTTTACGGTACTTACATGTTAGTACACAAAAGAGAATGAGAGCAAACAAAAACGCCATTACATTAACCCAAACTCTAGTTACATGAAAGCATACGTCAAGAGCTTTCCAGAGAGTGTTCGTTTGCTTAAATCCGATAACAAATGAGGAAGTTATGGTCATTTGAAGTCGAGTGCCTCCCAAAGTGGTCGTGTATCGAGCCGCACAAAGCACACTTGACTTCAAATGATCATAACTCCTTCGTTTCTTATCGGATATAAGCAAACGACCACTCGATGGAAAGCTCTTGATGTCTACTTTCATGTCAACCACGATTTTTCTTGTTTTAATGGAATTTGTGATGTTTCTCATTCGCTTTTTTGTACTAACTCTTTACGGTACTTACATGTTAGTACACAAAAGAGAATGAGAGCAAACAAAAACGCCATTACATTAACCCAAACTCTAGTTTACATGAAAGCATACGTCAAGAGCTTCCAGAGAGTGTTCGTTTGCTTAAATCCGATAACAAATGAGGAAGTTATGGTCATTTGAAGTCGAGTGCCTCCCAAAGTGGTCGTGTATCGAGCCGCACAAAAGCACACTTGACTTCAATGATGATAACTCCTTCGTTTCTTATCGGATTAAGCAAACGACCACTCGATGGAAAGCTCTTGATGTCTACTTTCATGTCAACCACGATTTTTCTTGTTTTAATGGAATTTGTGATGTTTCTCATTCGCTTTTTTGTACTAACTCTTTACGGTACTTACATGTTAGTACACAAAAGAGAATGAGAGCAAACAAAAATGCCATTACATTAACCCAAACTCTAGTTTACATGAAAGCATACGTCAAGAGCTTTCCAGAGAGTGTTCGTTTGCTTAAATCCGATAACAAATGAGGAAGTTATGGTCATTTGAAGTCGAGTGCCTCCCAAAGTGGTCGTGTATCGAGCCGCACAAAAGCACACTTGACTTCAAATGATGATAACTCCTTCGTTTCTTATCGGATTTAAGCAAACGACCACTCGATGGAAAGCTCTTGATGTCTACTTTCATGTCAACCACGATTTTTCTTGTTTTAATGGAATTTGTGATGTTTCTCATTCGCTTTTTTGTACTAACTCTTTACGGTACTTACATGTTAGTACACAAAAGAGAATGAGAGCAAACAAAACGCCATTACATTAACCCAAACTCTAGTTTACATGAAAGCATACGTCAAGAGCTTTCCAGAGAGTGTTCGTTTGCTTAAATCCGATAACAAATGAGGAAGTTATGGTCATTTGAAGTCGAGTGCCTCCCAAAGTGGTCGTGTATCGAGCCGCACAAAAGCACACTGACTTCAAATGATCATAACTCCTTCGTTTCTTATCGATTTAAGCAATCGACCACTCGATGGAAAGCTCTTGATGTCTACTTTCATGTCAACCACGATTTTTCTGTTTTAATGGAATTTGTGATGTTTCTCATTCGCTTTTTTGTACTAACTCTTTACGGTACTTACATGTTAGTACACAAAAGAGAATGAGAGCAAACAAAAACGCCATTACATTAACCCAAACTCTAGTTTACATGAAAGCATACGTCAAGAGCTTTCCAGAGAGTGTTCGTTTGCTTAAATCCGTAACAAATGAGGAAGTTATGGTCATTTGAAGTCGAGTGCCTCCCAAAGTGGTCGTGTATCGAGCCGTCACAAAAGCACACTTGACTTCAAATGATCATAACTCCTTCGTTTCTTATCGGATATAAGCAAACGACCACTCGATGGAAAGCTCTTGATGTCTACTTTCATGTCAACCACGATTTTTCTTGTTTTAATGGAATTTGTGATGTTTCTCATTCGCTTTTTTGTACTAACTCTTTACGGTACTTACATGTTAGTACACAAAAGAGAATGAGAGCAAACAAAAACGCCATTACATTAACCCAAAACTCTAGTTTACATGAAAGCATACGTCAAGAGCTTTCCAGAGAGTGTTCGTTTGCTTAAATCCGATAACAAATGAGGAAGTTATGGTCATTTGAAGTCGAGTGCCTCCCAAAGTGGTCGTGTATCGAGGCCGCACAAAAGCACACTTGACTTCAAATGATGATAACTCCTTCGTTTCTTATCGGATTTAAGCAATCGACCACTCGATGGAAAGCTCTTGATGTCTACTTTCATGTCAACCACGATTTTTCTTGTTTTAATGAATTTGTGATGTTTCTCATTCGCTTTTTTGTACTAACTCTTTACGGGTACTTACATGTTAGTACACAAAAGAGAATGAGAGCAAACAAAAACGCCATTACATTAACCCAAACTCTAGTTTACATGAAAGCATACGTCAAGAGCTTTCCAGAGAGTGTTCGTTTGCTTAAATCCGATAACAAATGAGGAAGTTATGGTCATTTGAAAGTCGAGTGCCTCCCAAAGTGGTCGTGTATCGAGCCGCACAAAAGCACACTTGACTTCAAATGATCATAACTCCTTCGTTTCTTATCGGATTTAAGCAATCGACCACTCGATGGAAAGCTCTTGATGTCTACTTTCATGTCAACCACGATTTTTCTTGTTTTAATGGAATTTGTGATGTTTCTCATTCGCTTTTTTGTACTAACTCTTTACGGTACTTACATGTTAGTACACAAAAGAGAATGAGAGCAAACAAAAACGCCATTACATTACGCCAAACTCTAGTTTACATGAAAGCATACGTCAAGAGCTTTCCAGAGAGTGTTCGTTTGCTTAAATCCGATAACAAATGAGGAAGTTATGGTCATTTGAAGTCGAGTGCCTCCCAAAGTGGTCGTGTATCGAGCCGCACAAAAGCACACTTGACTTCAAATGATCATAACTCCTTCGTTTCTTATCGGATTTAAGCAAACGACCACTCGATGGAAAGCTCTTGATGTCTACTTTCATGTCAACCACGATTTTTCTTGTTTTAATGGAATTTGTGATGTTTCTTCATTCGCTTTTTTTGTACTAACTCTTTACGGTACTTACATGTTAGTACACAAAAGAGAATAAGAGCAAACAAAAACGCCATTACATTAACCCAAACTCTAGTTTACATGAAAGCATACGTCAAGAGCTTTCCAGAGAGTGTTCGCTTGCTTAAATCCGATAACAAATGAGGAAGTTATGGTCATTTGAAGTCGAGTGCCTCCCAAAGTGGTCGTGTATCGAGCCGCACAAAAGCACACTTGACTTCAATGATCATAACTCCTTCGTTTCTTATCGGATTTAAGCAAACGACCACTCGATGAAAGCTCTTGATGTCTACTTTCATGTCAACCACGATTTTTCTTGTTTTAATGGAATTTGTGATGTTTCTCATTCGCTTTTTTGTACTAACTCTTTACGGTACTTACATGTTAGTACACAAAAGAGAATGAGAGAAAACAAAAACGCGATTACATTAACCCAAACTCTAGTTTACATGAAAGCATACGTCAAGAGCTTTCCAGAGAGTGTTCGTTTGCTTAAATCCGATAACAAATGAGGAAGTTATGGTCATTTGAAGTCGAGTGCCTCCCAAAGTGGTCGTGTATCGAGCCGCACAAAAGCACACTTGACTTCAAATGATGATAACTCCTTCGTTTCTTATCGGATTTAAGCAAACAACCACTCGATGGAAAGCTCTTGATGTCTACTTTCATGTCAACCACGATTTTTCTTGTTTTAATGGAATTTGTGATGTTTCTCATTCGCTTTTTTGTACTAACTCTTTACGGTACTTACATGTTAGTACACAAAAGAGAATGAGAGCAAACAAAAACGCCATTACATTAACCCAAACTCTAGTTTGCATGAAAGCATACGTCAAGAGCTTTCCAGAGAGTGTTCGTTTGCTTAAATCCGATAACAAATGAGGAAGTTATGGTCATTTGAAGTCGAGTGCCTCCCAAAGTGGTCGTGTATCGAGCCGCACAAAAGCACACTTGACTTCAAATGATCATAACTCCTTCGTTTCTTATCGGATTTAAGCAATCGACCACTCGATGGAAAGCTCTTGATGTCTACTTTCATGTCAACCACGATTTTTCTTGTTTTAATGGAATTTGTGATGTTTCTCATTCGCATTTTTGTACTAACTCTTTACGGTACTTACATGTTAGTACACAAAAGAGAATGAGAGCAAACAAAAACGCCATTACATTAACCCAAACTCTAGTTTGCATGAAAGCATACGTCAAGAGCTTTCCAGAGAGTGTTCGTTTGCTTAAATCCGATAACAAATGAGGAAGTTATGGTCATTTGAAGTCGAATGCCTCCCAAAGTGGTCGTGTATCGAGCCGCACAAAAGCACACTTGACTTCAAATGATCATAACTCCTTCGTTTCTTATCGGATTTAAGCAAACAACCACTCGATGGAAAGCTCTTGATGTCTACTTTCATGTCAACCACGATTTTTCTTGTTTTAATGGAATTTGTGATGTTTCTCATTCGCTTTTTTGTACTAACTCTTTACGGTACTTACATGTTAGTACACAAAAGAGAATGAGAGCAAACAAAAACGCCATTACATTAACCCAAACTCTAGTTTACATGAAAGCATACGTCAAGAGCTTTCCAGAGAGTGTTCGTTTGCTTAAATCCGATAACAAATGAGGAAGTTATGGTCACTTGAAGTCGAGTGCCTCCCAAAGTGGTCGTGTATCGAGCCGCACAAAAGCACACTTGACTTCAAATGATCATAACTCCTTCGTTTCTTATCGGATTTAAGCAAACAACCACTCGATGGAAAGCTCTTGATGTCTACTTTCATGTCAACCACGATTTTTCTTGTTTTAATGGAATTTGTGATGTTTCTCATTCGCTTTTTTGTACTAACTCTTTACGGTACTTACATGTTAGTACACAAAAGAGAATGAGAGCAAACAAAAACGCCATTACATTAACCCAAACTCTAGTTTACATGAAAGCATACGTAAGGAGCTTTCCAGAGAGTGTTCGTTTGCTTAAATCCGATAACAAATGAGGAAGTTATGGTCATTTGAAGTCGAGTGCCTCCCAAAGTGGTCGTGTATCGAGCCGCACAAAAGCACACTTGACTTCAAATGATCATAACTCCTTCGTTTCTTATCGGATTTAAGCAAACGACCACTCGATGGAAAGCTCTTGATGTCTACTTTCATGTCAACCACGATTTTTCTTGTTTTAATGGAATTTGTGATGTTTCTCATTCGCTTTTTTGTACTAACTCTTTACGGTACTTACATGTTAGTACACAAAAGAGAATGAGAGCAAACAAAAACGCCATTACATTAACCCAAACTCTAGTTTACATGAAAGCATACGTCAAGAGCTTTCCAGAGAGTGTTCGTTTGCTTAAATCCGATAACAAATGAGGAAGTTATGGTCATTTGAAGTCGAGTGCCTCCCAAAGTGGTCGTGTATCGAGCCGCACAAAAGCACACTTGACTTCAAATGATCATAACTCCTTCGTTTCTTATCGGATTTAAGCAAACAACCACTCGATGGAAAGCTCTTGATGTCTACTTTCATGTCAACCACGATTTTTCTTGTTTTAATGGAATTTGTGATGTTTCTCATTCGCTTTTTTGTACTAACTCTTTACGGTACTTACATGTTAGTACACAAAAGAGAATGAGAGCAAACAAAAAAGCCATTACATTAACCCAAACTCTAGTTTACATGAAAGCATACGTCAAGAGCTTTCCAGAGAGTGTTCGTTTGCTTAAATCCGATAACAAATGAGGAAGTTATGGTCATTTGAAGTCGAGTGCCTCCCAAAGTGGTCGTGTATCGAGCCGCACAAAAGCACACTTGACTTCAAATGATCATAACTCCTTCGTTTCTTATCGGATTTAAGCAAACGACCACTCGATGGAAAGCTCTTGATGTCTACTTTCATGTCAACCACGATTTTTCTTGTTTTAATGGAATTTGTGATGTTTCTCATTCTCTTTTTTGTACTAACTCTTTACGGTACTTACATGTTAGTACACAAAAGAGAATGAGAGCAAACAAAAACGCTATTACATTAACCCAAACTCTAGTTTACATGAAAGCATACGTCAAGAGCTTTCCAGAGAGTGTTCGTTTGCTTAAATCCGATGACAAATGAGGAAGTTATGGTCATTTGAAGTCGAGTGCCTCCCAAAGTGGTCGTGTATCGAGCCGCACAAAAGCACACTTGACTTCAAATGATCATAACTCCTTCGTTTCTTATCGGATTTAAGCAAACGACCACTCGATGGAAAGCTCTTGATGTCTACTTTCATGTCAACCACGATTTTTCTTGTTTTAATGGAATTTGTGATGTTTCTCATTCGCTTTTTTGTACTAACTCTTTACGGTACTTAAATGTTAGTACACAAAAGAGAATGAGAGCAAACAAAAACGCTATTACATTAACCCAAACTCTAGATTACATGAAGGCATACGTTAAGAGCTTTCCAGAGAGTGTTCGTTTGCTTAAATATGATAACAAATGAGGAAGTTATGGTCATTTGAAGTCGAGTGCCTCCCAAAGTGGTCGTGTATCGAGCCGCACAAAAGCACACTTGACTTCAAATGATCATAACTCCTTCGTTTCTTATCGGATTTAAGCAAACGACCAGTCGATGGAAAGCTCTTGATGTCTACTTTCATGTAAACCACGATTTTTCTTGTTTTAATGGAATTTGTGATGTTTCTCATTCGCTTTTTTGTACTAACTCTTTACGGTACTTAAATGTTAGTACACAAAAGAGAATGAGAGCAAACAAAAACGCTATTACATTAACCCAAACTCTAGTTTACATGAAAGCATACGTCAAGAGCTTTCCAGAGAGTGTTCGTTTGCTTAAATCCGATAACAAATGAGGAAGTTATGGTCATTTGAAGTCGAGTGCCTCCCAAAGTGGTCGTGTATCGAGCCGCACAAAAGCACACTTGACTTTAAATGATCATAACTCCTTCGTTTCTTATCGGATTTAAGCAAACGACCACTCGATGGAAAGCTCTTGATGTCTACTTTCATGTCAACCACGATTTTTCTTGTTTTAATGGAATTTGTGATGTTTCTCATTCGCTTTTTTGTACTAACTCTTTATGGTACTTGCATGTTAGTACACAAAAGAGAATGAGAGCAAAATAAAACGCCATTACATTAACCCAAACTCTAGATTACATGAAGGCATACGTTAAGAGCTTTCCAGAGAGTGTTCGTTTGCTTAAATATGATAACAAATGAGGAAGTTATGGTCATTTGAAGTCGAGTGCCTCCCAAAGTGGTCGTGTATCGAGCCGCACAAAAGCACACTTGACTTCAAATGATCATAACTCCTTCGTTTCTTATCGGATTTAAGCAAACGACCAGTCGATGGAAAGCTCTTGATGTCTACTTTCATGTCAACCACGATTTTTCTTGTTTTAATGGAATTTGTGATGTTTCTCATTCGCTTTTTTGTACTAACTCTTTACGGTACTTAAATGTTAGTACACAAAAGAGAATGAGAGCAAACAAAAACGCAATTACATTAACCCAAACTCTAGTTTACATGAAAGCATACGTCAAGAGCTTTCCAGAGAGTGTTCGTTTGCTTAAATCCGATAACAAATGAGGAAGTTATGGTCATTTGAAGTCGAGTGCCTCCCAAAGTGGTCGTGTATCGAGCCGCACAAAAGCACACTTGACTTCAAATGATCATAACTCCTTCGTTTCTTATCGGATTTAAGCAAACGACCAGTCGATGGAAAGCTCTTGATGTCTACTTTCATGTCAACCACGATTTTTCTCTTTTTAATGGAATTTGTGATGTTTCTCATTCGCTTTTTTGTACTAACTCTTTACGGTACTTACATGTTAGTACACAAAAGAGAACGAGAGCAAACAAAAACGCCATTACATTAACCCAAACTCTAGTTTACATGAAGGCATACGTCAAGAGCTTTCCAGAGAGTGTTCGTTTGCTTAAATCCGATAACAAATGAGGAAGTTATGGTCATTTGAAGTCGAGTGCCTCCCAAAGTGGTCGTGTATCGAGCCGCACAAAAGCACACTTGACTTCAAATGATCATAACTCCTTCGTTTCTTATCGGATTTAAGCAAACGACCAGTCGATGGAAAGCTCTTGATGTCTACTTTCATGTCAACCACGATTTTTCTTGTTTTAATGGAATTTGTGATGTTTCTCATTCGCTTTTTTGTACTAACTGTTTACGGTACTTACATGTTAGTACACAAAAGAGAATGAGAGCAAACAAAAACGCCATTACATTAACCCAAACTCTAGTTTACATGAAAGCATACGTCAAGAGCTTTCCAGAGAGTGTTCGTTTGCTTAAATCCGATAACAAATGAGGAAGTTATGGTCATTTGAAGTCGAGTGCCTCCCAAAGTGGTCGTGTATCGAGCCGCACAAAAGCACACTTGACTTCAAATGATCATAACTCCTTCGTTTCTTATCGGATTTAAGCAAACGACCAGTCGATGGAAAGCTCTTGATGTCTACTTTCATGTCAACCACGATTTTTCTTGTTTTAATGGAATTTGTGATGTTTCTCATTCGCTTTTTTGTACTAACTCTTTACGGTACTTACATGTTAGTACACAAAAGAGAATGAGAGCAAACAAAAACGCCATTACATTAACCCAAACTCTAGTTTACATGAAAGCATACGTCAAGAGCTTTCCAGAGAGTGTTCGTTTGCTTAAATCCGATAACAAATGAGGAAGTTATGGTCATTTGAAGTCGAGTGCCTCCCAAAGTGGTCGTGTATCGAGCCGCACAAAAGCACACTTGACTTCAAATGATCATAACTCCTTCGTTTCTTATCGGATTTAAGCAAACGACCAGTCGATGGAAAGCTCTTGATGTCGACTTTCAAGTCAACCACGATTTTTCTTGTTTTAATGGAATTTGTGATGTTTCTCATTCGCTTTTTTGTACTAACTCTTTACGGTACTTACATGTTAGTACACAAAAGAGAATGAGAGCAAACAAAAACGCCATTACATTAACCCAAACTCTAGTTTACATGAAAGCATACGTCAAGAGCTTTCCAGAGAGTGTTCGTTTGCTTAAATCCGATAACAAATGAGGAAGTTATAGTCATTTGAAGTCGAGTGCCTCTCAAAGTGGTCGGGTATCGAGCCGCACAAAAGCACACTTGACTTCAAATGATCATAACTCCTTCGTTTCTTATCGGATTTAAGCAAACGACTAGTCGATGGAAAGCTCTTGATGTCTACTTTCATGTCAACCACGATTTTTCTTGTTTTAATGGAATTTGTGATGTTTCTCATTCGCTTTTTTGTACTAACTCTTTACGGTACTTACATGTTAGTACACAAAAGAGAATGAGAGCAAACAAAAACGCCATTACATTAACCCAAACTCTAGTTTACATGAAGGCATAGGTCAAGAGCTTTTCAGAGAGTGTTCGTTTGCTTAAATCCGATAACAAATGAGGAAGTTATGGTCATTTGAAGTCGAGTGCCTCCCAAATTGGTCGTGTATCGAGCCGCACAAAAGCACACTTGACTTCAAATGATCATAACTCCTTCGTTTCTTATCGGATTTAAGCAAACGACCAGTCGATGGAAAGCTCTTGATGTCTACTTTCATGTCAACCACGATTTTTCTTGTTTTAATGGAATTTGTGATGTTTCTCATTCGCTTTTTTGTACTAACTGTTTACGGTACTTACATGTTAGTACCCAAAAGAGAATGAGAGCAAACAAAAACGCCATTACATTAACCCAAAATCTAGTTTACATGAAAGCATATGTCAAGAGCTTTCCAGAGAGTGTTCGTTTGCTTAAATCCGATAACAAATGAGGAAGTTATGGTCATTTGAAGTCGAGTGCCTCCCAAAGTGGTCGTGTATCGAGCCGCACAAAAGCACACTTGACTTCAAATGATCACAACTCCTTCGTTTCTTATCGGATTTAAGCAAACGACCACTCGATGGAAAGCTCTTGATGTCTACTTTCATGTCAACCACGATTTTTCTTGTTTTAATGGAATTTGTGATGTTTCTCATTCGCTTTTTTGTACTAACTCTTTACGGTACTTACATGTTAGTACACAAAAGAGAATGAGAGCAAACAAAAACGCCATTACATTAACCCAAACTCTAGTTTACATGAAAGCATACGTCAAGAGCTTTCCAGAGAGTGTTCGTTTGCTTAAATCCGATAACAAATGAGGAAGTTATGGTCATTTGAAGTCGAGTGCCTCCCAAAGTGGTCGTGTATCGAGCCGCACAAAAGCACACTTGACTTCAAATGATCATAACTCCTTCGTTTCTTATCGGATTTAAGCAAACGACCACTCGATGGAAAGCTCTTGATGTCTACTTTCATGTCAACCACGATTTTTCTTGTTTTAATGGAATTTGTGATGTTTCTCATTCGCTTTTTTGTACTAACTCTTTACGGTACTTACATGTTAGTACACAAAAGAGAATGAGAGCAAACAAAAACGCTATTACATTAACCCAAACTCTAGTTTACATGAAAGCATACGTCAAGAGCTTTCCAGAGAGTGTTCGTTTGCTTAAATCCGATAACAAATGAGGAAGTTATGGTCATTTGAAGTCGAGTGCCTCCCAAAGTGGTCGTGTATCGAGCCGCACAAAAGCACACTTGACTTCAAATGATCATAACTCCTTCGTTTCTTATCGGATTTAAGCAAACAACCACTCGATGGAAAGCTCTTGATGTCTACTTTCATGTCAACCACGATTTTTCTTGTTTTAATGGAATTTGTGATGTTTCTCATTCGCTTTTTTGTACTAACTCTTTACGGTACTTACATGTTAGTACACAAAAGAGAATGAGAGCAAACAAAAACGCCATTACATTAACCCAAACTCTAGTTTACATGAAGGCATAGGTCAAGAGCTTTTCAGAGAGTGTTCGTTTGCTTAAATCCGATAACAAATGAGGAAGTTATGGTCATTTGAAGTCGAGTGCCTCCCAAATTGGTCGTGTATCGAGCCGCACAAAAGCACACTTGACTTCAAATGATCATAACTCCTTCGTTTCTTATCGGATTTAAGCAAACGACCAGTCGATGGAAAGCTCTTGATGTCTACTTTCATGTCAACCACGATTTTTCTTGTTTTAATGGAATTTGTGATGTTTCTCATTCGCTTTTTTGTACTAACTGTTTACGGTACTTACATGTTAGTACCCAAAAGAGAATGAGAGCAAACAAAAACGCCATTACATTAACCCAAAATCTAGTTTACATGAAAGCATATGTCAAGAGCTTTCCAGAGAGTGTTCGTTTGCTTAAATCCGATAACAAATGAGGAAGTTATGGTCATTTGAAGTCGAGTGCCTCCCAAAGTGGTCGTGTATCGAGCCGCACAAAAGCACACTTGACTTCAAATGATCACAACTCCTTCGTTTCTTATCGGATTTAAGCAAACGACCACTCGATGGAAAGCTCTTGATGTCTACTTTCATGTCAACCACGATTTTTCTTGTTTTAATGGAATTTGTGATGTTTCTCATTCGCTTTTTTGTACTAACTCTTTACGGTACTTACATGTTAGTACACAAAAGAGAATGAGAGCAAACAAAAACGCCATTACATTAACCCAAACTCTAGTTTACATGAAAGCATACGTCAAGAGCTTTCCAGAGAGTGTTCGTTTGCTTAAATCCGATAACAAATGAGGAAGTTATGGTCATTTGAAGTCGAGTGCCTCCCAAAGTGGTCGTGTATCGAGCCGCACAAAAGCACACTTGACTTCAAATGATCATAACTCCTTCGTTTCTTATCGGATTTAAGCAAACGACCACTCGATGGAAAGCTCTTGATGTCTACTTTCATGTCAACCACGATTTTTCTTGTTTTAATGGAATTTGTGATGTTTCTCATTCGCTTTTTTGTACTAACTCTTTACGGTACTTACATGTTAGTACACAAAAGAGAATGAGAGCAAACAAAAACGCTATTACATTAACCCAAACTCTAGTTTACATGAAAGCATACGTCAAGAGCTTTCCAGAGAGTGTTCGTTTGCTTAAATCCGATAACAAATGAGGAAGTTATGGTCATTTGAAGTCGAGTGCCTCCCAAAGTGGTCGTGTATCGAGCCGCACAAAAGCACACTTGACTTCAAATGATCATAACTCCTTCGTTTCTTATCGGATTTAAGCAAACAACCACTCGATGGAAAGCTCTTGATGTCTACTTTCATGTCAACCACGATTTTTCTTGTTTTAATGGAATTTGTGATGTTTCTCATTCGCTTTTTTGTACTAACTCTTTACGGTACTTACATGTTAGTACACAAAAGAGAATGAGAGCAAACAAAAACGCCATTACATTAACCCAAACTCTAGTTTACATGAAAGCATACGTCAAGAGCTTTCCAGAGAGTGTTCGTTTGCTTAAATCCGATAACAAATGAGGAAGTTATGGTCATTTGAAGTCGAGTGCCTCCCAAAGTGGTCGTGTATCGAGCCGCACAAAAGCACACTTGACTTCAAATGATCATAACTCCTTCGTTTCTTATCGGATTTAAGCAAACGACCAGTCGATGGAAAGCTCTTGATGTCTACTTTCATGTAAACCACGATTTTTCTTGTTTTAATGGAATTTGTGATGTTTCTCATTCGCTTTTTTGTACTAACTCTTTACGGTACTTAAATGTTAGTACACAAAAGAGAATGAGAGCAAACAAAAACGCTATTACATTAACCCAAACTCTAGTTTACATGAAAGCATACGTCAAGAGCTTTCCAGAGAGTGTTCGTTTGCTTAAATCCGATAACAAATGAGGAAGTTATGGTCATTTGAAGTCGAGTGCCTCCCAAAGTGGTCGTGTATCGAGCCGCACAAAAGCACACTTGACTTTAAATGATCATAACTCCTTCGTTTCTTATCGGATTTAAGCAAACGACCACTCGATGGAAAGCTCTTGATGTCTACTTTCATGTCAACCACGATTTTTCTTGTTTTAATGGAATTTGTGATGTTTCTCATTCGCTTTTTTGTACTAACTCTTTATGGTACTTGCATGTTAGTACACAAAAGAGAATGAGAGCAAAAAAAAACGCCATTACATTAACCCAAACTCTAGATTACATGAAGGCATACGTTAAGAGCTTTCCAGAGAGTGTTCGTTTGCTTAAATATGATAACAAATGAGGAAGTTATGGTCATTTGAAGTCGAGTGCCTCCCAAAGTGGTCGTGTATCGAGCCGCACAAAAGCACACTTGACTTCAAATGATCATAACTCCTTCGTTTCTTATCGGATTTAAGCAAACGACCAGTCGATGGAAAGCTCTTGATGTCTACTTTCATGTCAACCACGATTTTTCTTGTTTTAATGGAATTTGTGATGTTTCTCATTCGCTTTTTTGTACTAACTCTTTACGGTACTTAAATGTTAGTACACAAAAGAGAATGAGAGCAAACAAAAACGCTATTACATTAACCCAAACTCTAGTTTACATGAAAGCATACGTCAAGAGCTTTCCAGAGAGTGTTCGTTTGCTTAAATCCGATAACAAATGAGGAAGTTATGGTCATTTGAAGTCGAGTGCCTCCCAAAGTGGTCGTGTATCGAGCCGCACACAAGCACACTTGACTTCAAATGATCATAACTCCTTCGTTTCTTATCGGATTTAAGCAAACGACCACTCGATGGAAAGCTCTTGATGTCTACTTTCATGTCAACCACGATTTTTATTGTTTTATTGGAATTTGTGATGTTTCTCATTCGCTTTTTTGTACTAACTCTTTACGGTACTTACATGTTAGTACACAAAAGAGAACGAGAGCAAACAAAAACGCCATTACATTAACCCAAACTCTAGTTTACATGAAGGCATACGTCAAGAGCTTTCCAGAGAGTGTTCGTTTGCTTAAATCCGATAACAAATGAGGAAGTTATGGTCATTTGAAGTCGAGTGCCTCCCAAAGTGGTCGTGTATCGAGCCGCACAAAAGCACACTTGACTTCAAATGATCATAACTCCTTCGTTTCTTATCGGATTTAAGCAAACGACCAGTCGATGGAAAGCTCTTGATGTCTACTTTCATGTCAACCACGATTTTTCTTGTTTTAATGGAATTTGTGATGTTTCTCATTCGCTTTTTTGTACTAACTGTTTACGGTACTTACATGTTAGTACACAAAAGAGAATGAGAGCAAACAAAAACGCCATTACATTAACCCAAACTCTAGTTTACATGAAAGCATACGTCAAGAGCTTTCCAGAGAGTGTTCGTTTGCTTAAATCCGATAACAAATGAGGAAGTTATGGTCATTTGAAGTCGAGTGCCTCCCAAAGTGGTCGTGTATCGAGCCGCACAAAAGCACACTTGACTTCAAATGATCATAACTCCTTTGTTTCTTATCGGATTTAAGCAAACGACCACTCGATGGAAAGTTCTTGATGTCTACTTTCATGTCAACCACGATTTTTCTTGTTTTAATGGAATTTGTGATGTTTCTCATTCGCTTTTTTGTACTAACTCTTTACGGTACTTACATGTTAGTACACAAAAGAGAATGAGAGCAAACAAAAACGCTATTACATTATCCCAAACTCTAGTTTACATGAAAGCATACGTAAGGAGCTTTCCAGAGAGTGTTCGTTTGCTTAAATTTGATAACAAATGAGGAAGTTATGGTCATTTGAAGTCGAGTGCCTCCCAAAGTGGTCGTGTATCGAGCCGCACAAAAGCACACTTGACTTCAAATGATCATAACTCCTTCGTTTCTTATCGGATTTAAGCAAACGACCACTCGATGGAAAGCTCTTGATGTCTACTTTCATGTCAACCACGATTTTTCTTGTTTTAATGGAATTTGTGATGTTTCTCATTCGCTTTTTTGTACTAACTCTTTACGGTACTTACATGTTAGTACACAAAAGAGAATGAGAGCAAACAAAAACGCCATTACATTATCCCAAACTCTAGTTTACATGAAAGCATACGTCAAGAGCTTTCCAGAGAGTGTTCGTTTGCTTAAATCCGATAACAAATGAGGAAGTTATGGTCATTTGAAGTCGAGTGCCTCCCAAAGTGGTCGTGTATCGAGCCGCACAAAAGCACACTTGACTTCAAATGATCATAACTCCTTCGTTTCTTATCGGATTTAAGCAAACGACCAGTCGATGGAAAGCTCTTGATGTCTACTTTCATGTCAACCACGATTTTTCTTGTTTTAATGGAATTTGTGATGTTTCTCATTCGCGTTTTTGTACTAACTCTTTACGGTACTTAAATGTTAGTACACAAAAGAGAATGAGAGCAAACAAAAACGCCATTACATTAACCCAAACTCTAGTTTACATGAAAGCATACGTCAAGAGCTTTCCAGAGAGTGTTCGTTTGCTTAAATCCGATAACAAATGAGGAAGTTATGGTCATTTGAAGTCGAGTGCCTCCCAAAGTGGTCGTGTATCGAGCCGCACAAAAGCACACTTGACTTCAAATGATCATAACTCCTTCGTTTCTTATCGGATTTAAGCAAACGACCAGTCGATGGAAAACTCTTGATGTCTACATTCATGTCAACCACGATTTTTCTTGTTTTAATGGAATTTGTGATGTTTCTCATTCTCTTTTTTTTACTAACTCTTTACGGTACTTACATGTTAGTACACAAAAGAGAATGAGAGCAAACAAAAACACCATTACATTAACCCATACTCTAGCTTACATGAAGGCATACGTTAAGAGCTTTCCAGAGAGTGTTCGTTTGCTTAAATATGATAACAAATGAGGAAGTTATGGTCATTTGAAGTCGAGTGCCTCCCAAAGTGGTCGTGTATCGAGCCGCACAAAAGCACACTTGACTTCAAATGATCATAACTCCTTCGTTTCTTATCGGATTTAAGCAAACGACCACTCTATGGAAAGCTCTTGATGTCTACATTCATGTCAACCACGATTTTTATTGTTTTATTGGAATTTGTGATGTTTCTCATTCTCTTTTTTTTACTAACTCTTTACGGTACTTACATGTTAGTACACAAAAGAGAATGAGAGCAAACAAAAACGCCATTACATTAACCCATACTCTAGCTTACATGAAGGCATACGTTAAGAGCTTTCCAGAGAGTGTTCGTTTGCTTAAATATGATAACAAATGAGGAAGTTATGGTCATTTGAAGTCGAGTGCCTCCCAAAGTGGTCGTGTATCGAGCCGCACAAAAGCACACTTGACTTCAAATGATCATAACTCCTTCGTTTCTTATCGGATTTAAGCAAACGACCAGTCGATGGAAAGCTCTTGATGTCTACTTTCATGTAAACCACGATTTTTCTTGTTTTAATGGAATTTGTAATGTTTCTCATTCGCTTTTTTGTACTAACTCTTTACGGTAATTACATGTTAGTACACAAAAGAGAATGAGAGCAAACAAAAACGCCATTACATTAACCCAAACTCTAGTTTACATGAAGGCATACGTCAAGAGCTTTCCAGAGAGTGTTCGTTTGCTTAAATCCGATAACAAATGAGGAAGTTATGGTCATTTGAAGTCCAGTGCCTCCCAAAGTGGTCGTGTATCGAGCCGCACAAAAGCACACTTGACTTCAAATGATCATAACTCCTTTGTTTCTTATCGGATTTAAGCAAACGACCACTCTATGGAAAGCTCTTGATGTCTACTTTCATGTCAACCACGATTTTTATTGTTTTATTGGAATTTGTGATGTTTCTCATTCTCTTTTTTGTACTAACTCTTTATGGTACTTGCATGTTAGTACACAAAAGAGAATGAGAGCAAACAAAAACGCCATTACATTAACCCATACTCTAGCTTACATGAAGGCATACGTTAAGAGCTTTCCAGAGAGTGTTCGTTTGCTTAAATATGATAACAAATGAGGAAGTTATGGTCATTTGAAGTCGAGTGCCTCCCAAAGTGGTCGTGTATCGAGCCGCACAAAAGCAAACTTGACTTCAAATGATCATAACTCCTTCGTTTCTTATCGGATTTAAGCAAACGACCAGTCGATGGAAAGCTCTTGATGTCTACTTTCATGTAAACCACGATTTTTCTTGTTTTAATGGAATTTGTGATGTTTCTCATTCGCTTTTTTGTACTAACTCTTTACGGTAATTACATGTTAGTACACAAAAGAGAATGAGAGCAAACAAAAACGCCATTACATTAACCCAAACTCTAGTTTACATGAAGGCATACGTCAAGAGCATTCCAGAGAGTGTTCGTTTGCTTAAATCCGATAACAAATGAGGAAGTTATGGTCATTTGAAGTCGAGTGCCTCCCAAAGTGGTCGTGTATCGAGCCGCACAAAAGCACACTTGACTTCAAATGATCATAACTCCTTCGTTTCTTATCGGATTTAAGCAAACGACCAGTCGATGGAAAGCTCTTGATGTCTACTTTCATGTCAGCCACGATTTTTCTTGTTTTAATGGAATTTGTGATGTTTCTCATTCGCTTTTTTGTACTACCTCTTTACGGTACTTACATGTTAGTACACAAAAGAGAATGAGAGCAAACAAAAACGCCATTACATTAACCCAAACTCGAGTTTACATGAAGGCATACGTCAAGAGCTTTCCAGAGAGTGTTCGTTTGCTTAAATCCGATAACAAATGAGGAAGTTATGGTCATTTGAAGTCGAGTGCCTCCCAAAGTGGTCGTGTATCGAGCCGCACAAAAGCACACTTGACTTCAAATGATCATAACTCCTTCGTTTCTTATCGGATTTAAGCAAACGACCAGTCGATGGAAAGCTCTTCATGTTTACTTTCATGTCAACCACGATTTTTCTTGTTTTATTGGAATTTGTGATGTTTCTCATTCGCTTTTTTGTAGTAACTCTTTACGGTACTTACATGTTAGTACACAAAAGAGAATGAGAGCAAACAAAAACGCCATTACATTAACCCAAACTCTAGCTTACATGAAAGCATACGTCAAGAGCTTTCCAGAGAGTGTTCGTTTGCTTAAATCCGATAACAAATGAGGAAGTTATGGTCATTTGAAGTCGAGTGCCTCCCAAAGTGGTCGTGTATCGAGCCGCACAAAAGCACACTGGACTTCAAATGATCATAACTCCTTCGTTTCTTATCGAATTTAAGCAAACGACCAGTCGATGGAAAGCTCTTGATGTCTACTTTCATGTAAACCACGATTTTTCTTGTTTTAATGGAATTTGTGATGTTTCTCATTCGCTTTTTTGTACTAACTCTTTACGGTAATTACATGTTAGTACACAAAAGAGAATGAGAGCAAAAAAAAACGCCATTACATTAACCCAAACTGTAGTTTACATGAAAGCATACGTCAAGAGCTTTCCAGAGAGTGTTCGTTTGCTTAAATCCGATAACAAATGAGGAAGTTATGGTCATTTGAAGTCGAGTGCCTCCCAAAGTGGTCGTGTATCGAGCCGCACAAAAGCACACTTGACTTCAAATGATCGTAACTCCTTCGTTTCTTATCGGATTTAAGCAAACGACCAGTCGATGGAAAGCTCTTGATGTCTACTTTCATGTCAACCACGATTTTTCTTGTTTTAATGGAATTTGTGATGTTTCTCATTCGCTTTTTTGTACTAACTCTTTACGGTACTTACATGTTAGTACACAAAAGAGAATGAGAGCAAACAAAAACGCCATTACATTAACCCAAACTCTAGTTTACATGAAGGCATACGTCAAGAGCTTTCCAGAGAGTGTTCGTTTGCTTAAATCCGATAACAAATGAGGAAGTTATGGTCATTTGAAGTCGAGTGCCTCCCAAAGTGGTCGTGTATCGAGCCGCACAAAAGCACACTTGACTTCAAATGATCATAACTCCTTCGTTTCTTATCGGATTTAAGCAAACGACCAGTCGATGGAAAGCTCTTGATGTCTACTTTCATGTCAACCACGATTTTTCTTGTTTTAATGGAATATGTGATGTTTCTCATTCGCTTTTTTATACTACCTCTTTACGGTACTTACATGTTAGTACACAAAAGAGAATGAGAGCAAACAAAAACGCCATTACATTAACCCAAACTCTAGTTTAGATGAAGGCATACGTAAAGAGCTTTCCAGAGAGTGTTCGTTTGCTTAAATCCGATAACAAATGAGGAAGTTATGGTCATTTGAAGTCGAGTGCCTCCCAAAGTGGTCGTGTATCGAGCCGCACAAAAGCACACTGGACTTCAAATGATCATAACTCCTTCGTTTCTTATCGGATTTAAGCAAACGACCAGTCGATGGAAAGCTCTTGATGTCTACTTTCATGTAAACCACGATTTTTCTTGTTTTAATGGAATTTGTGATGTTTCTCATTCGCTTTTTTGTACTAACTCTTTACGGTAATTACATGTTAGTACACAAAAGAGAATGAGAGCAAAAAAAAACGCCATTACATTAACCCAAACTGTAGTTTACATGAAAGCATACGTCAAGAGCTTTCCAGAGAGTGTTCGTTTGCTTAAATCCGATAACAAATGAGGAAGTTATGGTCATTTGAAGTCGAGTGCCTCCCAAAGTGGTCGTGTATCGAGCCGCACAAAAGCACACTTGACTTCAAATGATCATAACTCCTTCGTTTCTTATCGGATTTAAGCAAACGACCAGTCGATGGAAAGCTCTTGATGTCTACTTTCATGTCAACCACGATTTTTCTTGTTTTAATGGAATTTGTGATGTTTCTCATTCGCTTTTTTGTACTAACTCTTTACGGTACTTACATGTTAGTACACAAAAGAGAATGAGAGCAAGCAAAAACGCCATTACATTAACCCAAACTCTAGTTTACATGAAGGCATACGTCAAGAGCTTTCCAGAGAGTGTTCGTTTGCTTAAATCCGATAACAAATGAGGAAGTTATGGTCATTTGAAGTCGAGTGCCTCCCAAAGTGGTCGTGTATCGAGCCGCACAAAAGCACACTTGACTTCAAATGATCATAACTCCTTCGTTTCTTATCGGATTTAAGCAAACGACCAGTCGATGGAAAGCTCTTGATGTCTACTTTCATGTCAACCACGATTTTTCTTGTTTTAATGGAATATGTGATGTTTCTCATTCGCTTTTTTATACTACCTCTTTACGGTACTTACATGTTAGTACACAAAAGAGAATGAGAGCAAACAAAAACGCCATTACATTAACCCAAACTCTAGTTTAGATGAAGGCATACGTAAAGAGCTTTCCAGAGAGTGTTCGTTTGCTTAAATCCGATAACAAATGAGGAAGTTATGGTCATTTGAAGTCGAGTGCCTCCCAAAGTGGTCGTGTATCGAGCCGCACAAAAGCACACTTGACTTCAAATGATCATAACTCCTTCGTTTCTTATCGGATTTAAGCAAACGACCAGTCGATGGAAAGCTCTTCATGTTTACTTTCATGTCAACCACGATTTTTCTTGTTTTATTGGAATTTGTGATGTTTCTCATTCGCTTTTTTGTAGTAACTCTTTACGGTACTTACATGTTAGTACACAAAAGAGAATGAGAGCAAACAAAAACGCCATTACATTAACCCAAACTCTAGTTTACATGAAGGCATACGTCAAGAGCTTTCCAGAGAGTGTTCGTTTGCTTAAATCCGATAACAAATGAGGAAGTTATGGTCATTTGAAGTCGAGTGCCTCCCAAAGTGGTCGTGTATCGAGCCGCACAAAAGCACACTTGACTTCAAATGATCATAACTCCTTCGTTTCTTATCGGATTTAAGCAAACGACCAGTCGATGGAAAGCTCTTGATGTCTACTTTCATGTCAACCACGATTTTTCTTGTTTTAATGGAATTTGTGATGTTTCTCATTCGCTTTTTTGTACTAACTCTTTACGGTACTTACATGTTAGTACACAAAAGAGAATGAGAGCAAGCAAAAACGCCATTACATTAACCCAAACTCTAGTTTACATGAAGGCATACGTCAAGAGCTTTCCAGAGAGTGTTCGTTTGCTTAAATCCGATAACAAATGAGGAAGTTATGGTCATTTGAAGTCGAGTGCCTCCCAAAGTGGTCGTGTATCGAGCCGCACAAAAGCACACTTGACTTCAAATGATCATAACTCCTTCGTTTCTTATCGGATTTAAGCAAACGACCAGTCGATGGAAAGCTCTTGATGTCTACTTTCATGTCAACCACGATTTTTCTTGTTTTAATGGAATTTGTGATGTTTCTCATTCGCTTTTTTGTACTAACTCTTTACGGTACTTACATGTTAGTACACAAAAGAGAATGAGAGCAAGCAAAAACGCCATTACATTAACCCAAACTCTAGTTTACATGAAGGCATACGTCAAGAGCTTTCCAGAGAGTGTTCGTTTGCTTAAATCCGATAACAAATGAGGAAGTTATGGTCATTTGAAGTCGAGTGCCTCCCAAAGTGGTCGTGTATCGAGCCGCACAAAAGCACACTTGACTTCAAATGATCATAACTCCTTCGTTTCTTATCGGATTTAAGCAAACGACCAGTCGATGGAAAGCTCTTGATGTCTACTTTCATGTCAACCACGATTTTTCTTGTTTTAATGGAATATGTGATGTTTCTCATTCGCTTTTTTATACTACCTCTTTACGGTACTTACATGTTAGTACACAAAAGAGAATGAGAGCAAACAAAAACGCCATTACATTAACCCAAACTCTAGTTTAGATGAAGGCATACGTAAAGAGCTTTCCAGAGAGTGTTCGTTTGCTTAAATCCGATAACAAATGAGGAAGTTATGGTCATTTGAAGTCGAGTGCCTCCCAAAGTGGTCGTGTATCGAGCCGCACAAAAGCACACTTGACTTCAAATGATCATAACTCCTTCGTTTCTTATCGGATTTAAGCAAACGACCAGTCGATGGAAAGCTCTTCATGTTTACTTTCATGTCAACCACGATTTTTCTTGTTTTATTGGAATTTGTGATGTTTCTCATTCGCTTTTTTGTAGTAACTCTTTACGGTACTTACATGTTAGTACACAAAAGAGAATGAGAGCAAACAAAAACGCCATTACATTAAACCAAACTCTAGCTTACATGAAAGCATACGTCAAGAGCTTTCCAGAGAGTGTTCGTTTGCTTAAATCCGATAACAAATGAGGAAGTTATGGTCATTTGAAGTCGAGTGCCTCCCAAAGTGGTCGTGTATCGAGCCGCACAAAAGCACACTGGACTTCAAATGATCATAACTCCTTCGTTTCTTATCGAATTTAAGCAAACGACCAGTCGATGGAAAGCTCTTCATGTTTACTTTCATGTCAACCACGATTTTTCTTGTTTTATTGGAATTTGTGATGTTTCTCATTCGCTTTTTTGTAGTAACTCTTTACGGTACTTACATGTTAGTACACAAAAGAGAATGAGAGCAAACAAAAACGCCATTACATTAACCCAAACTCTAGCTTACATGAAAGCATACGTCAAGAGCTTTCCAGAGAGTGTTCGTTTGCTTAAATCCGATAACAAATGAGGAAGTTATGGTCATTTGAAGTCGAGTGCCTCCCAAAGTGGTCGTGTATCGAGCCGCACAAAAGCACACTGGACTTCAAATGATCATAACTCCTTCGTTTCTTATCGAATTTAAGCAAACGACCAGTCGTTGGAAAGCTCTTGATGTCTACTTTCATGTAAACCACGATTTTTCTTGTTTTAATGGAATTTGTGATGTTTCTCATTCGCTTTTTTGTACTAACTCTTTACGGTAATTACATGTTAGTACACAAAAGAGAATGAGAGCAAAAAAAAACGCCATTACATTAACCCAAACTGTAGTTTACATGAAAGCATACGTCAAGAGCTTTCCAGAGAGTGTTCGTTTGCTTAAATCCGATAACAAATGAGGAAGTTATGGTCATTTGAAGTCGAGTGCCTCCCAAAGTGGTCGTGTATCGAGCCGCACAAAAGCACACTTGACTTCAAATGATCGTAACTCCTTCGTTTCTTATCGGATTTAAGCAAACGACCAGTCGATGGAAAGCTCTTGATGTCTACTTTCATGTCAACCACGATTTTTCTTGTTTTAATGGAATTTGTGATGTTTCTCATTCGCTTTTTTGTACTAACTCTTTACGGTACTTACATGTTAGTACACAAAAGAGAATGAGAGCAAACAAAAACGCCATTACATTAACCCAAACTCTAGTTTACATGAAGGCATACGTCAAGAGCTTTCCAGAGAGTGTTCGTTTGCTTAAATCCGATAACAAATGAGGAAGTTATGGTCATTTGAAGTCGAGTGCCTCCCAAAGTGGTCGTGTATCGAGCCGCACAAAAGCACACTTGACTTCAAATGATCATAACTCCTTCGTTTCTTATCGGATTTAAGCAAACGACCAGTCGATGGAAAGCTCTTGATGTTTACTTTCATGTCAACCACGATTTTTCTTGTTTTAATGGAATATGTGATGTTTCTCATTCGCTTTTTTATACTACCTCTTTACGGTACTTACATGTTAGTACACAAAAGAGAATGAGAGCAAACAAAAACGCCATTACATTAACCCAAACTCTAGTTTAGATGAAGGCATACGTAAAGAGCTTTCCAGAGAGTGTTCGTTTGCTTAAATCCGATAACAAATGAGGAAGTTATGGTCATTTGAAGTCGAGTGCCTCCCAAAGTGGTCGTGTATCGAGCCGCACAAAAGCACACTTGACTTCAAATGATCATAACTCCTTCGTTTCTTATCGGATTTAAGCAAACGACCAGTCGATGGAAAGCTCTTGATGTCTACTTTCATGTAAACCACGATTTTTCTTGTTTTAATGGAATATGTGATGTTTCTCATTCGCTTTTTTATACTACCTCTTTACGGTACTTACATGTTAGTACACAAAAGAGAATGAGAGCAAACAAAAACGCCATTACATTAACCCAAACTCTAGTTTAGATGAAGGCATACGTAAAGAGCTTTCCAGAGAGTGTTCGTTTGCTTAAATCCGATAACAAATGAGGAAGTTATGGTCATTTGAAGTCGAGTGCCTCCCAAAGTGGTCGTGTATCGAGCCGCACAAAAGCACACTGGACTTCAAATGATCATAACTCCTTCGTTTCTTATCGGATTTAAGCAAACGACCAGTCGATGGAAAGCTCTTGATGTCTACTTTCATGTAAACCACGATTTTTCTTGTTTTAATGGAATTTGTGATGTTTCTCATTCGCTTTTTTGTACTAACTCTTTACGGTAATTACATGTTAGTACACAAAAGAGAATGAGAGCAAAAAAAAACGCCATTACATTAACCCAAACTGTAGTTTACATGAAAGCATACCTCAAGAGCTTTCCAGAGAGTGTTCGTTTGCTTAAATCCGATAACAAATGAGGAAGTTATGGTCATTTGAAGTCGAGTGCCTCCCAAAGTGGTCGTGTATCGAGCCGCACAAAAGCACACTTGACTTCAAATGATCATAACTCCTTCGTTTCTTATCGGATTTAAGCAAACGACCAGTCGATGGAAAGCTCTTGATGTCTACTTTCATGTCAACCACGATTTTTCTTGTTTTAATGGAATTTGTGATGTTTCTCATTCGCTTTTTTGTACTAACTCTTTACGGTACTTACATGTTAGTACACAAAAGAGAATGAGAGCAAGCAAAAACGCCATTACATTAACCCAAACTCTAGTTTACATGAAGGCATACGTCAAGAGCTTTCCAGAGAGTGTTCGTTTGCTTAAATCCGATAACAAATGAGGAAGTTATGGTCATTTGAAGTCGAGTGCCTCCCAAAGTGGTCGTGTATCGAGCCGCACAAAAGCACACTTGACTTCAAATGATCATAACTCCTTCGTTTCTTATCGGATTTAAGCAAACGACCAGTCGATGGAAAGCTCTTGATGTCTACTTTCATGTCAACCACGATTTTTCTTGTTTTAATGGAATATGTGATGTTTCTCATTCGCTTTTTTATACTACCTCTTTACGGTACTTACATGTTAGTACACAAAAGAGAATGAGAGCAAACAAAAACGCCATTACATTAACCCAAACTCTAGTTTAGATGAAGGCATACGTAAAGAGCTTTCCAGAGAGTGTTCGTTTGCTTAAATCCGATAACAAATGAGGAAGTTATGGTCATTTGAAGTCGAGTGCCTCCCAAAGTGGTCGTGTATCGAGCCGCACAAAAGCACACTTGACTTCAAATGATCATAACTCCTTCGTTTCTTATCGGATTTAAGCAAACGACCAGTCGATGGAAAGCTCTTGATGTCTACTTTCATGTCAACCACGATTTTTCTCGTTTTAATGGAATTTGTGATGTTTCAAGTTCGCTTTTTTGTACTAACTCTTTACGGTACTTACATGTTAGTACACAAAAGAGAATGAGAGCAAACAAAAACTCCATTACATTAACCCAAACTCTAGTTTACATGAAGGCATACGTCAAGAGCTTTCCAGAGAGTGTTCGTTTGCTTAAATCCAATAACAAATGAGGAAGTTATGGTCATTAGAAGTCGAGTGCCTCCCAAAGTGGTCGTGTATCGAGCCGCACAAAAGCACACTTGACTTCAAATGATCATAACTCCTTCGTTTCTTATCGGATTTAAGCAAACGACCACTCGATGGAAAGCTCTTGATGTCTACTTTCATGTCAACCACGATTTTTCTTGTTTTAATGGAATTTGTGATGTTTCTCATTCGCTTTTTTGTACTAACTCTTTACGGTACTTACATGTTAGTACACAAAAGAGAATGAGAGCAAACAAAAACGCCAATACATTAACCCAAACTCTAGTTTACATAAAGGCATACGTCAAGAGCTTTCCAGAGAGTGTTCGTTTGCTTAAATCCGATAACAAATGAGGAAGTTATGGTCATTTGAAGTCGAGTGCCTCCCAAAGTGGTCGTGTATCGAGCCGCACAAAAGCACACTTGACTTCAAATGATCATAACTCCTTCGTTTCTTATCGGATTTAAGCAAACGACCAGTCGATGGAAAGCTCTTGATGTCTACTTTCATGTCAACCACGATTTTTCTTGTTTTAATGGAATATGTGATGTTTCTCATTCGCTTTTTTATACTACCTCTTTACGGTACTTACATGTTAGTACACAAAAGAGAATGAGAGCAAACAAAAACGCCATTACATTAACCCAAACTCTAGTTTAGATGAAGGCATACGTAAAGAGCTTTCCAGAGAGTGTTCGTTTGCTTAAATCCGATAACAAATGAGGAAGTTATGGTCATTTGAAGTCGAGTGCCTCCCAAAGTGGTCGTGTATCGAGCCGCACAAAAGCACACTTGACTTCAAATGATCATAACTCCTTCGTTTCTTATCGGATTTAAGCAAACGACCAGTCGATGGAAAGCTCTTGATGTCTACTTTCATGTAAACCACGATTTTTCTTGTTTTAATGGAATTTGTGATGTTTCTCATTCGCTTTTTTGTACTAACTCTTTACGGTAATTACATGTTAGTACACAAAAGAGAATGAGAGCAAAAAAAAAAGCCATTACATTAACCCAAACTGTAGTTTACATGAAAGCATACGTCAAGAGCTTTCCAGAGAGTGTTCGTTTGCTTAAATCCGATAACAAATGAGGAAGTTATGGTCATTTGAAGTCGAGTGCCTCCCAAAGTGGTCGTGTATCGAGCCGCACAAAAGCACACTTGACTTCAAATGATCATAACTCCTTCGTTTCTTATCGGATTTAAGCAAACGACCAGTCGATGGAAAGCTCTTGATGTCTACTTTCATGTAAACCACGATTTTTCTTGTTTTAATGGAATTTGTGATGTTTCTCATTCGCTTTTTTGTACTAACTCTTTACGGTACTTACATGTTAGTACACAAAAGAGAATGAGAGCAAACAAAAACGCCATTACATTAACCCAAACTCTAGTTTACATGAAGGCATACGTCAAGAGCTTTCCAGAGAGTGTTCGTTTGCTTAAATCCGATAACAAATGAGGAAGTTATGGTCATTTGAAGTCGAGTGCCTCCCAAAGTGGTCGTGTATCGAGCCGCACAAAAGCACACTTGACTTCAAATGATCATAACTCCTTCGTTTCTTATCGGATTTAAGCAAACGACCAGTCGATGGAAAGCTCTTGATGTCTACTTTCATGTCAACCACGATTTTTCTTGTTTTAATGGAATATGTGATGTTTCTCATTCGCTTTTTTATACTACCTCTTTACGGTACTTACATGTTAGTACACAAAAGAGAATGAGAGCAAACAAAAACGCCATTACATTAACCCAAACTCTAGTTTAGATGAAGGCATACGTAAAGAGCTTTCCAGAGAGTGTTCGTTTGCTTAAATCAGATAACAAATGAGGAAGTTATGGTCATTTGAAGTCGAGTGCCTCCCAAAGTGGTCGTGTATCGAGCCGCACAAAAGCACACTTGACTTCAAATGATCATAACTCCTTCGTTTCTTATCGGATTTAAGCAAACGACCAGTCGATGGAAAGCTCTTGATGTCTACTTTCATGTCAACCACGATTTTTCTCGTTTTAATGGAATTTGTGATGTTTCAAGTTCGCTTTTTTGTACTAACTCTTTACGGTACTTACATGTTAGTACACAAAAGAGAATGAGAGCAAACAAAAACTCCATTACATTAACCCAAACTCTAGTTTACATGAAGGCATACGTCAAGAGCTTTCCAGAGAGTGTTCGTTTGCTTAAATCCGATAACAAATGAGGAAGTTATGGTCATTAGAAGTCGAGTGCCTCCCAAAGTGGTCGTGTATCGAGCCGCACAAAAGCACACTTGACTTCAAATGATCATAACTCCTTCGTTTCTTATCGGATTTAAGCAAACGACCAGTCGATGGAAAGCTCTTGATGTCTACTTTCATGTAAACCACGATTTTTCTTGTTTTAATGGAATTTGTGATGTTTCTCATTCGCTTTTTTGTACTAACTCTTTACGGTACTTACATGTTAGTACACAAAAGAGAATGAGAGCAAACAAAAACGCCATTACATTAACCCAAACTCTAGTTTACATGAAGGCATACGTCAAGAGCTTTCCAGAGAGTGTTCGTTTGCTTAAATCCGATAACAAATGAGGAAGTTATGGTCATTTGAAGTCGAGTGCCTCCCAAAGTGGTCGTGTATCGAGCCGCACAAAAGCACACTTGACTTCAAATGATCATAACTCCTTCGTTTCTTATCGGATTTAAGCAAACGACCAGTCGATGGAAAGCTCTTGATGTCTACTTTCATGTCAACCACGATTTTTCTTGTTTTAATGGAATATGTGATGTTTCTCATTCGCTTTTTTATACTACCTCTTTACGGTACTTACATGTTAGTACACAAAAGAGAATGAGAGCAAACAAAAACGCCATTACATTAACCCAAACTCTAGTTTAGATGAAGGCATACGTAAAGAGCTTTCCAGAGAGTGTTCGTTTGCTTAAATCAGATAACAAATGAGGAAGTTATGGTCATTTGAAGTCGAGTGCCTCCCAAAGTGGTCGTGTATCGAGCCGCACAAAAGCACACTTGACTTCAAATGATCATAACTCCTTCGTTTCTTATCGGATTTAAGCAAACGACCAGTCGATGGAAAGCTCTTGATGTCTACTTTCATGTCAACCACGATTTTTCTCGTTTTAATGGAATTTGTGATGTTTCAAGTTCGCTTTTTTGTACTAACTCTTTACGGTACTTACATGTTAGTACACAAAAGAGAATGAGAGCAAACAAAAACTCCATTACATTAACCCAAACTCTAGTTTACATGAAGGCATACGTCAAGAGCTTTCCAGAGAGTGTTCGTTTGCTTAAATCCGATAACAAATGAGGAAGTTATGGTCATTAGAAGTCGAGTGCCTCCCAAAGTGGTCGTGTATCGAGCCGCACAAAAGCACACTTGACTTCAAATGATCATAACTCCTTCGTTTCTTATCGGATTTAAGCAAACGACCACTCGATGGAAAGCTCTTGATGTCTACTTTCATGTCAACCACGATTTTTCTTGTTTTAATGGAATTTGTGATGTTTCTCATTCGCTTTTTTATACTACCTCTTTACGGTACTTACATGTTAGTACACAAAAGAGAATGAGAGCAAACAAAAACGCCATTACATTAACCCAAACTCTAGTTTAGATGAAGGCATACGTAAAGAGCTTTCCAGAGAGTGTTCGTTTGCTTAAATCCGATAACAAATGAGGAAGTTATGGTCATTTGAAGTCGAGTGCCTCCCAAAGTGGTCGTGTATCGAGCCGCACAAAAGCACACTTGACTTCAAATGATCATAACTCCTTCGTTTCTTATCGGATTTAAGCAAACGACCAGTCGATGGAAAGCTCTTGATGTCTACTTTCATGTAAACCACGATTTTTCTTGTTTTAATGGAATTTGTGATGTTTCTCATTCGCTTTTTTGTACTAACTCTTTACGGTAATTACATGTTAGTACACAAAAGAGAATGAGAGCAAAAAAAAAAGCCATTACATTAACCCAAACTGTAGTTTACATGAAAGCATACGTCAAGAGCTTTCCAGAGAGTGTTCGTTTGCTTAAATCCGATAACAAATGAGGAAGTTATGGTCATTTGAAGTCGAGTGCCTCCCAAAGTGGTCGTGTATCGAGCCGCACAAAAGCACACTTGACTTCAAATGATCATAACTCCTTCGTTTCTTATCGGATTTAAGCAAACGACCAGTCGATGGAAAGCTCTTGATGTCTACTTTCATGTAAACCACGATTTTTCTTGTTTTAATGGAATTTGTGATGTTTCTCATTCGCTTTTTTGTACTAACTCTTTACGGTACTTACATGTTAGTACACAAAAGAGAATGAGAGCAAACAAAAACGCCATTACATTAACCCAAACTCTAGTTTACATGAAGGCATACGTCAAGAGCTTTCCAGAGAGTGTTCGTTTGCTTAAATCCGATAACAAATGAGGAAGTTATGGTCATTTGAAGTCGAGTGCCTCCCAAAGTGGTCGTGTATCGAGCCGCACAAAAGCACACTTGACTTCAAATGATCATAACTCCTTCGTTTCTTATCGGATTTAAGCAAACGACCAGTCGATGGAAAGCTCTTGATGTCTACTTTCATGTCAACCACGATTTTTCTTGTTTTAATGGAATATGTGATGTTTCTCATTCGCTTTTTTATACTACCTCTTTACGGTACTTACATGTTAGTACACAAAAGAGAATGAGAGCAAACAAAAACGCCATTACATTAACCCAAACTCTAGTTTAGATGAAGGCATACGTAAAGAGCTTTCCAGAGAGTGTTCGTTTGCTTAAATCAGATAACAAATGAGGAAGTTATGGTCATTTGAAGTCGAGTGCCTCCCAAAGTGGTCGTGTATCGAGCCGCACAAAAGCACACTTGACTTCAAATGATCATAACTCCTTCGTTTCTTATCGGATTTAAGCAAACGACCAGTCGATGGAAAGCTCTTGATGTCTACTTTCATGTCAACCACGATTTTTCTCGTTTTAATGGAATTTGTGATGTTTCAAGTTCGCTTTTTTGTACTAACTCTTTACGGTACTTACATGTTAGTACACAAAAGAGAATGAGAGCAAACAAAAACTCCATTACATTAACCCAAACTCTAGTTTACATGAAGGCATACGTCAAGAGCTTTCCAGAGAGTGTTCGTTTGCTTAAATCCGATAACAAATGAGGAAGTTATGGTCATTAGAAGTCGAGTGCCTCCCAAAGTGGTCGTGTATCGAGCCGCACAAAAGCACACTTGACTTCAAATGATCATAACTCCTTCGTTTCTTATCGGATTTAAGCAAACGACCACTCGATGGAAAGCTCTTGATGTCTACTTTCATGTCAACCACGATTTTTCTTGTTTTAATGGAATTTGTGATGTTTCTCATTCGCTTTTTTATACTACCTCTTTACGGTACTTACATGTTAGTACACAAAAGAGAATGAGAGCAAACAAAAACGCCATTACATTAACCCAAACTCTAGTTTAGATGAAGGCATACGTAAAGAGCTTTCCAGAGAGTGTTCGTTTGCTTAAATCCGATAACAAATGAGGAAGTTATGGTCATTTGAAGTCGAGTGCCTCCCAAAGTGGTCGTGTATCGAGCCGCACAAAAGCACACTTGACTTCAAATGATCATAACTCCTTCGTTTCTTATCGGATTTAAGCAAACGACCAGTCGATGGAAAGCTCTTGATGTCTACTTTCATGTAAACCACGATTTTTCTTGTTTTAATGGAATTTGTGATGTTTCTCATTCGCTTTTTTGTACTAACTCTTTACGGTAATTACATGTTAGTACACAAAAGAGAATGAGAGCAAAAAAAAAAGCCATTACATTAACCCAAACTGTAGTTTACATGAAAGCATACGTCAAGAGCTTTCCAGAGAGTGTTCGTTTGCTTAAATCCGATAACAAATGAGGAAGTTATGGTCATTTGAAGTCGAGTGCCTCCCAAAGTGGTCGTGTATCGAGCCGCACAAAAGCACACTTGACTTCAAATGATCATAACTCCTTCGTTTCTTATCGGATTTAAGCAAACGACCAGTCGATGGAAAGCTCTTGATGTCTACTTTCATGTAAACCACGATTTTTCTTGTTTTAATGGAATTTGTGATGTTTCTCATTCGCTTTTTTGTACTAACTCTTTACGGTACTTACATGTTAGTACACAAAAGAGAATGAGAGCAAACAAAAACGCCATTACATTAACCCAAACTCTAGTTTACATGAAGGCATACGTCAAGAGCTTTCCAGAGAGTGTTCGTTTGCTTAAATCCGATAACAAATGAGGAAGTTATGGTCATTTGAAGTCGAGTGCCTCCCAAAGTGGTCGTGTATCGAGCCGCACAAAAGCACACTTGACTTCAAATGATCATAACTCCTTCGTTTCTTATCGGATTTAAGCAAACGACCAGTCGATGGAAAGCTCTTGATGTCTACTTTCATGTCAACCACGATTTTTCTTGTTTTAATGGAATATGTGATGTTTCTCATTCGCTTTTTTATACTACCTCTTTACGGTACTTACATGTTAGTACACAAAAGAGAATGAGAGCAAACAAAAACGCCATTACATTAACCCAAACTCTAGTTTAGATGAAGGCATACGTAAAGAGCTTTCCAGAGAGTGTTCGTTTGCTTAAATCAGATAACAAATGAGGAAGTTATGGTCATTTGAAGTCGAGTGCCTCCCAAAGTGGTCGTGTATCGAGCCGCACAAAAGCACACTTGACTTCAAATGATCATAACTCCTTCGTTTCTTATCGGATTTAAGCAAACGACCAGTCGATGGAAAGCTCTTGATGTCTACTTTCATGTCAACCACGATTTTTCTCGTTTTAATGGAATTTGTGATGTTTCAAGTTCGCTTTTTTGTACTAACTCTTTACGGTACTTACATGTTAGTACACAAAAGAGAATGAGAGCAAACAAAAACTCCATTACATTAACCCAAACTCTAGTTTACATGAAGGCATACGTCAAGAGCTTTCCAGAGAGTGTTCGTTTGCTTAAATCCGATAACAAATGAGGAAGTTATGGTCATTAGAAGTCGAGTGCCTCCCAAAGTGGTCGTGTATCGAGCCGCACAAAAGCACACTTGACTTCAAATGATCATAACTCCTTCGTTTCTTATCGGATTTAAGCAAACGACCACTCGATGGAAAGCTCTTGATGTCTACTTTCATGTCAACCACGATTTTTCTTGTTTTAATGGAATTTGTGATGTTTCTCATTCGCTTTTTTGTACTAACTCTTTACGGTACTTACATGTTAGTACACAAAAGAGAATGAGAGCAAACAAAAACGCCATTACATTAACCCAAACTCTAGTTTACATGAAGGCATACGTCAAGAGCTTTCCAGAGAGTGTTCGTTTGCTTAAATCCGATAACAAATGAGGAAGTTATGGTCATTTGAAGTCGAGTGCCTCCCAAAGTGGTCGTGTATCGAGCCGCACAAAAGCACACTTGACTTCAAATGATCATAACTCCTTCGTTTCTTATCGGATTTAAGCAAACGACCAGTCGATGGAAAGCTCTTGATGTCTACTTTCATGTCAACCACGATTTTTCTTGTTTTAATGGAATATGTGATGTTTCTCATTCGCTTTTTTATACTACCTCTTTACGGTACTTACATGTTAGTACACAAAAGAGAATGAGAGCAAACAAAAACGCCATTACATTAACCCAAACTCTAGTTTAGATGAAGGCATACGTAAAGAGCTTTCCAGAGAGTGTTCGTTTGCTTAAATCAGATAACAAATGAGGAAGTTATGGTCATTTGAAGTCGAGTGCCTCCCAAAGTGGTCGTGTATCGAGCCGCACAAAAGCACACTTGACTTCAAATGATCATAACTCCTTCGTTTCTTATCGGATTTAAGCAAACGACCAGTCGATGGAAAGCTCTTGATGTCTACTTTCATGTCAACCACGATTTTTCTCGTTTTAATGGAATTTGTGATGTTTCAAGTTCGCTTTTTTGTACTAACTCTTTACGGTACTTACATGTTAGTACACAAAAGAGAATGAGAGCAAACAAAAACTCCATTACATTAACCCAAACTCTAGTTTACATGAAGGCATACGTCAAGAGCTTTCCAGAGAGTGTTCGTTTGCTTAAATCCGATAACAAATGAGGAAGTTATGGTCATTAGAAGTCGAGTGCCTCCCAAAGTGGTCGTGTATCGAGCCGCACAAAAGCACACTTGACTTCAAATGATCATAACTCCTTCGTTTCTTATCGGATTTAAGCAAACGACCACTCGATGGAAAGCTCTTGATGTCTACTTTCATGTCAACCACGATTTTTCTTGTTTTAATGGAATTTGTGATGTTTCTCATTCGCTTTTTTGTACTAACTCTTTACGGTACTTACATGTTAGTACACAAAAGAGAATGAGAGCAAACAAAAAAGCCAATACATTAACCCAAACTCTAGTTTACATGAAGGCATACGTCAAGAGCTTTCCAGAGAGTGTTCGTTTGCTTAAATCCGATAACAAATGAGGAAGTTATGGTCATTTGAAGTCGAGTGCCTCCCAAAGTGGTCGTGTATCGAGCCGCACAAAAGCACACTTGACTTCAAATGATCATAACTCCTTCGTTTCTTATAGGATTTAAGCAAACGACCACTCGATGGAAAGCTCTTGATGTCTACTTTCATGTCAACCACGATTTTTCTTGTTTTAATGGAATTTGTGATGTTTCTCATTCGCTTTTTTGTACTAACTCTTTACGGTACTTACATGTTAGTACACAAAAGAGAATGAGAGCAAACAAAAAAGCCAATACATTAACCCAAACTCTAGTTTACATGAAGGCATACGTCAAGAGCTTTCCAGAGAGTGTTCGTTTGCTTAAATCCGATAACAAATGAGGAAGTTATGGTCATTTGAAGTCGAGTGCCTCCCAAAGTGGTCGTGTATCGAGCCGCACAAAAGCACACTTGACTTCAAATGATCATAACTCCTTCGTTTCTTATAGGATTTAAGCAAACGACCACTCGATGGAAAGCTCTTGATGTCTACTTTCATGTCAACCACGATTTTTCTTGTTTTAATGGAATTTGTGATGTTTCTCATTCGCTTTTTTGTACTAACTCTTTACGGTACTTACATGTTAGTACACAAAAGAGAATGAGAGCAAACAAAAACGCCATTACATTAACCCAAACTCTAGTTTACATGAAAGCATACGTCAAGAGCTTTCCAGAGAGTGTTCGTTTGATTAAATCCGATAACAAATGAGGAAGTTATGGTCATTAGAAGTCGAGTGCCTCCCAATGTGGTCGTGTATCAAGCCGTACAAAAGCACACTTGACTTCAAATGATCATAACTCCTTCGTTTCTTATCGGATTTAAGCAAACGACCACTCGATGGAAAGCTCTTGATGTCTACTTTCATGTCAACCACGATTTTTCTTGTTTTAATGGAATTTGTGATGTTTCTCATTCGCTTTTTTGAACTAACTATTTACGGTACTTACATGTTAGTACACAAAAGAGAATGAGAGCAAACAAAAACTCCATTACATTAACCCAAACTCTAGTTTACATGAAGGCATACGTCAAGAGCTTTCCAGAGAGTGTTCGTTTGCTTAAATCCGATAACAAATGAGGAAGTTATGGTCATTAGAAGTCGAGTGCCTCCCAAAGTGGTCGTGTATCGAGCCGCACAAAAGCACACTTGACTTCAAATGATCATAACTCCTTCGTTTCTTATCGGATTTAAGCAAACGACCACTCGATGGAAAGCTCTTGATGTCTACTTTCATGTCAACCACGATTTTTCTTGTTTTAATGGAATTTGTGATGTTTCTCATTCGCTTTTTTGTACTAACTCTTTACGGTACTTACATGTTAGTACACAAAAGAGAATGAGAGCAAACAAAAAAGCCAATACATTAACCCAAACTCTAGTTTACATGAAGGCATACGTCAAGAGCTTTCCAGAGAGTGTTCGTTTGCTTAAATCCGATAACAAATGAGGAAGTTATGGTCATTTGAAGTCGAGTGCCTCCCAAAGTGGTCGTGTATCGAGCCGCACAAAAGCACACTTGACTTCAAATGATCATAACTCCTTCGTTTCTTATAGGATTTAAGCAAACGACCACTCGATGGAAAGCTCTTGATGTCTACTTTCATGTCAACCACGATTTTTCTTGTTTTAATGGAATTTGTGATGTTTCTCATTCGCTTTTTTGTACTAACTCTTTACGGTACTTACATGTTAGTACACAAAAGAGAATGAGAGCAAACAAAAAAGCCAATACATTAACCCAAACTCTAGTTTACATGAAGGCATACGTCAAGAGCTTTCCAGAGAGTGTTCGTTTGCTTAAATCCGATAACAAATGAGGAAGTTATGGTCATTTGAAGTCGAGTGCCTCCCAAAGTGGTCGTGTATCGAGCCGCACAAAAGCACACTTGACTTCAAATGATCATAACTCCTTCGTTTCTTATAGGATTTAAGCAAACGACCACTCGATGGAAAGCTCTTGATGTCTACTTTCATGTCAACCACGATTTTTCTTGTTTTAATGGAATTTGTGATGTTTCTCATTCGCTTTTTTGTACTAACTCTTTACGGTACTTACATGTTAGTACACAAAAGAGAATGAGAGCAAACAAAAACGCCATTACATTAACCCAAACTCTAGTTTACATGAAAGCATACGTCAAGAGCTTTCCAGAGAGTGTTCGTTTGATTAAATCCGATAACAAATGAGGAAGTTATGGTCATTAGAAGTCGAGTGCCTCCCAATGTGGTCGTGTATCAAGCCGTACAAAAGCACACTTGACTTCAAATGATCATAACTCCTTCGTTTCTTATCGGATTTAAGCAAACGACCACTCGATGGAAAGCTCTTGATGTCTACTTTCATGTCAACCACGATTTTTCTTGTTTTAATGGAATTTGTGATGTTTCTCATTCGCTTTTTTGAACTAACTATTTACGGTACTTACATGTTAGTACACAAAAGAGAATGAGAGCAAACAAAAACTCCATTACATTAACCCAAACTCTAGTTTACATGAAGGCATACGTCAAGAGCTTTCCAGATAGTGTTCGTTTGCTTAAATCCGATAACAAATGAGGAAGTTATGGTCATTAGAAGTCGAGTGCCTCCCAAAGTGGTCGTGTATCGAGCCGCACAAAAGCACACTTGACTTCAAATGATCATAACTCCTTCGTTTCTTATCGGATTTAAGCAAACGACCACGCGATGGAAAGCTCTTGATGTCTACTTTCATGTCAACCACGATTTTTCTTGTTTTAATGGAATTTGTGATGTTTCTCATTCGCTTTTTTGTACAAACTCTTTACGGTACTTACATGTTAGTACACAAAAGAGAATGAGAGCAAACAAAAACGCCAATACATTAACCCAAACTCTAGTTTACATGAAGGCATACGTCAAGAGCTTTCCAGAGAGTGTTCGTTTGCTTAAATCCGATAACAAATGAGGAAGTTATGGTCATTTGAAGTCGAGTGCCTCCCAAAGTGGTCGTGTATCGAGCCGCACAAAAGCACACTTGACTTCAAATGATCATAACTCCTTCGTTTCTTATAGGATTTAAGCAAACGACCACTCGATGGAAAGCTCTTGATGTCTACTTTCATGTCAACCACGATTTTTCTTGTTTTAATGGAATTTGTGATGTTTCTCATTCGCTTTTTTGTACTAACTCTTTACGGTACTTACATGTTAGTACACAAAAGAGAATGAGAGCAAACAAAAACGCCATTACATTAACCCAAACTCTAGTTTACATGAAAGCAAAAGTCAAGAGCTTTCCAGAGAGTGTTCGTTTGATTAAATCCGATAACAAATGAGGAAGTTATGGTCATTAGAAGTCGAGTGCCTCCCAATGTGGTCGTGTATCAAGCCGTACAAAAGCACACTTGACTTCAAATGATCATAACTCCTTCGTTTCTTATCGGATTTAAGCAAACGACCACTCGATGGAAAGCTCTTGATGTCTACTTTCATGTCAACCACGATTTTTCTTGTTTTAATGGAATTTGTGATGTTTCTCATTCGCTTTTTTGAACTAACTCTTTACGGTACTTACATGTTAGTACACAAAAGAGAATGAGAGCAAACAAAAACTCCATTACATTAACCCAAACTCTAGTTTACATGAAGGCATACGTCAAGAGCTTTCCAGAGAGTGTTCGTTTGCTTAAATCCGATAACAAATGAGGAAGTTATGGTCATTAGAAGTCGAGTGCCTCCCAAAGTGGTCGTGTATCGAGCCGCACAAAAGCACACTTGACTTCAAATGATCATAACTCCTTCGTTTCTTATCGGATTTAAGCAAACGACCACTCGATGGAAAGCTCTTGATGTCTACTTTCATGTCAACCACGATTTTTCTTGTTTTAATGGAATTTGTGATGTTTCTCATTCGCTTTTTTGTACTAACTCTTTACGGTACTTACATGTTAGTACACAAAAGAGAATGAGAGCAAACAAAAACGCCAATACATTAACCCAAACTCTAGTTTACATGAAGGCATACGTCAAGAGCTTTCCAGAGAGTGTTCGTTTGCTTAAATCCGATAACAAATGAGGAAGTTATGGTCATTTGAAGTCGAGTGCCTCCCAAAGTGGTCGTGTATCGAGCCGCACAAAAGCACACTTGACTTCAAATGATCATAACTCCTTCGTTTCTTATAGGATTTAAGCAAACGACCACTCGATGGAAAGCTCTTGATGTCTACTTTCATGTCAACCACGATTTTTCTTGTTTTAATGGAATTTGTGATGTTTCTCATTCGCTTTTTTGTACTAACTCTTTACGGTACTTACATGTTAGTACACAAAAGAGAATGAGAGCAAACAAAAACGCCATTACATTAACCCAAACTCTAGTTTACATGAAAGCATACGTCAAGAGCTTTCCAGAGAGTGTTCGTTTGATTAAATCCGATAACAAATGAGGAAGTTATGGTCATTAGAAGTCGAGTGCCTCCCAATGTGGTCGTGTATCAAGCCGTACAAAAGCACACTTGACTTCAAATGATCATAACTCCTTCGTTTCTTATCGGATTTAAGCAAACGACCACTCGATGGAAAGCTCTTGATGTCTACTTTCATGTCAACCACGATTTTTCTTGTTTTAATGGAATTTGTGATGTTTCTCATTCGCTTTTTTGAACTAACTATTTACGGTACTTACATGTTAGTACACAAAAGAGAATGAGAGCAAACAAAAACTCCATTACATTAACCCAAACTCTAGTTTACATGAAGGCATACGTCAAGAGCTTTCCAGAGAGTGTTCGTTTGCTTAAATCCGATAACAAATGAGGAAGTTATGGTCATTAGAAGTCGAGTGCCTCCCAAAGTGGTCGTGTATCGAGCCGCACAAAAGCACACTTGACTTCAAATGATCATAACTCCTTCGTTTCTTATCGGATTTAAGCAAACGACCACTCGATGGAAAGCTCTTGATGTCTACTTTCATGTCAACCACGATTTTTCTTGTTTTAATGGAATTTGTGATGTTTCTCATTCGCTTTTTTGTACTAACTCTTTACGGTACTTACATGTTAGTACACAAAAGAGAATGAGAGCAAACAAAAACGCCAATACATTAACCCAAACTCTAGTTTACATGAAGGCATACGTCAAGAGCTTTCCAGAGAGTGTTCGTTTGCTTAAATCCGATAACAAATGAGGAAGTTATGGTCATTTGAAGTCGAGTGCCTCCCAAAGTGGTCGTGTATCGAGCCGCACAAAAGCACACTTGACTTCAAATGATCATAACTCCTTCGTTTCTTATAGGATTTAAGCAAACGACCACTCGATGGAAAGCTCTTGATGTCTACTTTCATGTCAACCACGATTTTTCTTGTTTTAATGGAATTTGTGATGTTTCTCATTCGCTTTTTTGTACTAACTCTTTACGGTACTTACATGTTAGTACACAAAAGAGAATGAGAGCAAACAAAAACGCCATTACATTAACCCAAACTCTAGTTTACATGAAAGCATACGTCAAGAGCTTTCCAGAGAGTGTTCGTTTGATTAAATCCGATAACAAATGAGGAAGTTATGGTCATTAGAAGTCGAGTGCCTCCCAATGTGGTCGTGTATCAAGCCGTACAAAAGCACACTTGACTTCAAATGATCATAACTCCTTCGTTTCTTATCGGATTTAAGCAAACGACCACTCGATGGAAAGCTCTTGATGTCTACTTTCATGTCAACCACGATTTTTCTTGTTTTAATGGAATTTGTGATGTTTCTCATTCGCTTTTTTGAACTAACTATTTACGGTACTTACATGTTAGTACACAAAAGAGAATGAGAGCAAACAAAAACTCCATTACATTAACCCAAACTCTAGTTTACATGAAGGCATACGTCAAGAGCTTTCCAGAGAGTGTTCGTTTGCTTAAATCCGATAACAAATGAGGAAGTTATGGTCATTAGAAGTCGAGTGCCTCCCAAAGTGGTCGTGTATCGAGCCGCACAAAAGCACACTTGACTTCAAATGATCATAACTCCTTCGTTTCTTATCGGATTTAAGCAAACGACCACTCGATGGAAAGCTCTTGATGTCTACTTTCATGTCAACCACGATTTTTCTTGTTTTAATGGAATTTGTGATGTTTCTCATTCGCTTTTTTGTACTAACTCTTTACGGTACTTACATGTTAGTACACAAAAGAGAATGAGAGCAAACAAAAACGCCAATACATTAACCCAAACTCTAGTTTACATGAAGGCATACGTCAAGAGCTTTCCAGAGAGTGTTCGTTTGCTTAAATCCGATAACAAATGAGGAAGTTATGGTCATTTGAAGTCGAGTGCCTCCCAAAGTGGTCGTGTATCGAGCCGCACAAAAGCACACTTGACTTCAAATGATCATAACTCCTTCGTTTCTTATAGGATTTAAGCAAACGACCACTCGATGGAAAGCTCTTGATGTCTACTTTCATGTCAACCACGATTTTTCTTGTTTTAATGGAATTTGTGATGTTTCTCATTCGCTTTTTTGTACTAACTCTTTACGGTACTTACATGTTAGTACACAAAAGAGAATGAGAGCAAACAAAAACGCCATTACATTAACCCAAACTCTAGTTTACATGAAAGCATACGTCAAGAGCTTTCCAGAGAGTGTTCGTTTGATTAAATCCGATAACAAATGAGGAAGTTATGGTCATTAGAAGTCGAGTGCCTCCCAATGTGGTCGTGTATCAAGCCGTACAAAAGCACACTTGACTTCAAATGATCATAACTCCTTCGTTTCTTATCGGATTTAAGCAAACGACCACTCGATGGAAAGCTCTTGATGTCTACTTTCATGTCAACCACGATTTTTCTTGTTTTAATGGAATTTGTGATGTTTCTCATTCGCTTTTTTGAACTAACTCTTTACGGTACTTACATGTTAGTACACAAAAGAGAATGAGAGCAAACAAAAACTCCATTACATTAACCCAAACTCTAGTTTACATGAAGGCATACGTCAAGAGCTTTCCAGAGAGTGTTCGTTTGCTTAAATCCGATAACAAATGAGGAAGTTATGGTCATTAGAAGTCGAGTGCCTCCCAAAGTGGTCGTGTATCGAGCCGCACAAAAGCACACTTGACTTCAAATGATCATAACTCCTTCGTTTCTTATCGGATTTAAGCAAACGACCACTCGATGGAAAGCTCTTGATGTCTACTTTCATGTCAACCACGATTTTTCTTGTTTTAATGGAATTTGTGATGTTTCTCATTCGCTTTTTTGTACTAACTCTTTACGGTACTTACATGTTAGTACACAAAAGAGAATGAGAGCAAACAAAAACGCCAATACATTAACCCAAACTCTAGTTTACATGAAGGCATACGTCAAGAGCTTTCCAGAGAGTGTTCGTTTGCTTAAATCCGATAACAAATGAGGAAGTTATGGTCATTTGAAGTCGAGTGCCTCCCAAAGTGGTCGTGTATCGAGCCGCACAAAAGCACACTTGACTTCAAATGATCATAACTCCTTCGTTTCTTATAGGATTTAAGCAAACGACCACTCGATGGAAAGCTCTTGATGTCTACTTTCATGTCAACCACGATTTTTCTTGTTTTAATGGAATTTGTGATGTTTCTCATTCGCTTTTTTGTACTAACTCTTTACGGTACTTACATGTTAGTACACAAAAGAGAATGAGAGCAAACAAAAACGCCATTACATTAACCCAAACTCTAGTTTACATGAAAGCAAAAGTCAAGAGCTTTCCAGAGAGTGTTCGTTTGATTAAATCCGATAACAAATGAGGAAGTTATGGTCATTAGAAGTCGAGTGCCTCCCAATGTGGTCGTGTATCAAGCCGTACAAAAGCACACTTGACTTCAAATGATCATAACTCCTTCGTTTCTTATCGGATTTAAGCAAACGACCACTCGATGGAAAGCTCTTGATGTCTACTTTCATGTCAACCACGATTTTTCTTGTTTTAATGGAATTTGTGATGTTTCTCATTCGCTTTTTTGAACTAACTCTTTACGGTACTTACATGTTAGTACACAAAAGAGAATGAGAGCAAACAAAAACTCCATTACATTAACCCAAACTCTAGTTTACATGAAGGCATACGTCAAGAGCTTTCCAGAGAGTGTTCGTTTGCTTAAATCCGATAACAAATGAGGAAGTTATGGTCATTAGAAGTCGAGTGCCTCCCAAAGTGGTCGTGTATCGAGCCGCACAAAAGCACACTTGACTTCAAATGATCATAACTCCTTCGTTTCTTATCGGATTTAAGCAAACGACCACTCGATGGAAAGCTCTTGATGTCTACTTTCATGTCAACCACGATTTTTCTTGTTTTAATGGAATTTGTGATGTTTCTCATTCGCTTTTTTGTACTAACTCTTTACGGTACTTACATGTTAGTACACAAAAGAGAATGAGAGCAAACAAAAACGCCAATACATTAACCCAAACTCTAGTTTACATGAAGGCATACGTCAAGAGCTTTCCAGAGAGTGTTCGTTTGCTTAAATCCGATAACAAATGAGGAAGTTATGGTCATTTGAAGTCGAGTGCCTCCCAAAGTGGTCGTGTATCGAGCCGCACAAAAGCACACTTGACTTCAAATGATCATAACTCCTTCGTTTCTTATAGGATTTAAGCAAACGACCACTCGATGGAAAGCTCTTGATGTCTACTTTCATGTCAACCACGATTTTTCTTGTTTTAATGGAATTTGTGATGTTTCTCATTCGCTTTTTTGTACTAACTCTTTACGGTACTTACATGTTAGTACACAAAAGAGAATGAGAGCAAACAAAAACGCCATTACATTAACCCAAACTCTAGTTTACATGAAAGCATACGTCAAGAGCTTTCCAGAGAGTGTTCGTTTGATTAAATCCGATAACAAATGAGGAAGTTATGGTCATTAGAAGTCGAGTGCCTCCCAATATGGTCGTGTATCAAGCCGTACAAAAGCACACTTGACTTCAAATGATCATAACTCCTTCGTTTCTTATCGGATTTAAGCAAACGACCACTCGATGGAAAGCTCTTGATGTCTACTTTCATGTCAACCACGATTTTTCTTGTTTTAATGGAATTTGTGATGTTTCTCATTCGCTTTTTTGAACTAACTCTTTACGGTACTTACATGTTAGTACACAAAAGAGAATGAGAGCAAACAAAAACTCCATTACATTAACCCAAACTCTAGTTTACATGAAGGCATACGTCAAGAGCTTTCCAGAGAGTGTTCGTTTGCTTATATCCGATAACAAATGAGGAAGTTATGGTCGTTAGAAGTCGAGTGCCTCCCAAAGTGGTCGTGTATCGAGCCGCACAAAAGCACACTTGACTTCAAATGATCATAACTCCTTCGTTTCTTATCGGATTTAAGCAAACAACCACTCGATGGAAAGCTCTTGATGTCTACTTTCATGTCAACCACGATTTTTCTTGTTTTAATGGAATTTGTGATGTTTCTCATTCGCTTTTTTGTACTAACTCTTTACGGTACTTACATGTTAGTACACAAAAGAGAATGAGAGCAAACAAAAACGCCATTACATTAACCCAAACTCTAGTTTACATGAAGGCATACGTCAAGAGCTTTCCAGAGAGTGTTCGTTTGCTTAAATCCGATAACAAATGAGGAAGTTATGGTCATTTGAAGTCGAGTGCCTCCCAAAGTTGTCGTGTATCGAGCCGCACAAAAGCACACTTTACTTCAAATGATCATAACTCCTTCGTTTCTTATCGGATTTAAGCAAACGACCACTCGATGGAAAGCTCTTGATGTCTACTTTCATGTCAACCACGATTTTTCTTGTTTTAATGGAATTTGTGATGTTTCTCATTCGCTTTTTTGTACTAACTCTTTACGGTACTTACATGTTAGTACACAAAAGAGAATGAGAGCAAACAAAAACGCCATTACATTAACCCAAACTCTAGTTTACATGAAAGCATACGTCAAGAGCTTTCCAGAGAGTGTTCGTTTGCTTAAATCCGATAACAAATGAGGAAGTTATGGCCATTTGAAGTCGAGTGCCTCCCAAAGTGGTCGTGTATCGAGCCGCACAAAAGCACACTTGACTTCAAATGATCATAACTCCTTCGTTTCTTATCGGATTTAAGCAAACGACCACTCGATGGAAAGCTCTTGATGTCTACTTTCATGTCAACCACGATTTCTATTGTTTTAATGGAATTTGTGATGTTTCTCTTTCGCTTTTTTGTACTAACTCTTTATGGTACTTACATGTTAGTACACAAAAGAGAATGAGAGCAAACAAAAACGCCATTAAATTAACCCAAACTCTAGTTTACATGAAGGAATACGTCAAGAGCTTTCCAGAGAGTGTTCGTTTGCTTAAATCCGATAACAAATGAGGAAGTTATGGTCATTTGAAGTCGAGTGCCTCCCAAAGTGGTCGTGTATCGAGCCGCACAAAAGCACACTTGACTTCAAATGATCATAACTCCTTCGTTTCTTATCGGATTTAAGCAAACGACCACTCGATGGAAAGCTCTTGATGGCTACTTTCATGCCAACCACGATTTTTCTTGTTTTAATGGAATTTGTGATGTTTCTCATTCGCTTTTTTGTACTAACTCTTTACGGTACTTACATGTTAGTACACAAAAGAGAATGAGAGCAAACAAAAACGCCATTACATTAACCCAAACTCTAGTTTACATGAAAGCATACGTCAAGAGCTTTCCAGAGAGTGTTCGTTTGCTTAAATCCGATAACAAATGAGGAAGTTATGGGCATTTGAAGTCGAGTGCCTCCCAAAGTGGTCGTGTATCGAGCCGCACAAAAGCACACTTGACTTCAAATGATCATAACTCCTTCGTTTCTTATCGGATTTAAGCAAACGACCAGTCGATGGAAAGCTCTTGATGTCTACTTTCATGTCAACCACGATTTTTCTTGTTTTAATGGAATTTGTGATGTTTCTCATTCGCTTTTTTGTACTAACTCTTTACGGTACTTACATGTTAGTACACAAAAGAGAATGAGAGCAAACAAAAACGCCATTACATTAACCCAAACTCTAGTTTACATGAAGGCATACGTCAAGAGCTTTCCAGTGAGTGTTCGTTTGCTTAAATCCGATAACAAATGAGGAAGTTATGGTCATTTGAAGTCGAGTGCCTCCCAAAGTGGTCGTGTATCGAGCCGCACAAAAGCACACTTGACTTCAAATGATCATAACTCCTTCGTTTCTTATCGGATTTAAGCAAACGACCACTCGATGGAAAGCTCTTGATGTCTACTTTCATGTCAACCACGATTTTTCTTGTTTTAATGGAATTTGTGATGTTTCTCATTCGCTTTTTTGTACTAACTCTTTACGGTACTTACATGTTAGTACACAAAAGAGAATGAGAGCAAACAAAAACGCCATTACATTAACCCAAACTCTAGTTTAGATGAAGGCATACGTAAAGAGCTTTCCAGAGAGTGTTCGTTTGCTTATATCCGATAACAAATGAGGAAGTTATGGTCATTTGAAGTCGAGTGCCTCCCAAAGTGGTCGTGTATCGAGCCGCACAAAAGCACACTTGACTTCAAATGATCATAACTCCTTCGTTTCTTATCGGATTTAAGCAAACGACCACTCGATGGAAAGCTCTTGATGTCTACTTTCATGTCAACCACGATTTTTCTTGTTTTAATGGAATTTGTGATGTTTCTCATTCGCTTTTTTGTACTAACTCTTTACGGTACTTACATGTTAGTACACAAAAGAGAATGAGAGCAAACAAAAACGCTATTACATTAACCCAAACTCTAGTTTACATGAAAGCATACGTAAGGAGCTTTCCAGAGAGTGTTCGTTTGCTTAAATCCGAAAACAAATGAGGAAGTTATGGTCATTTGAAGTCGAGTGCCTCCCAAAGTGGTCGTGTATCGAGCCGCACAAAAGCACACTTGACTTCAAATGATCATAACTCCTTCGTTTCTTATCGGATTTAAGCAAACGACCACTCGATGGAAAGCTCTTGATGTCTACTTTCATGTCAACCACGATTTTTATTGTTTTAATGGAATTTGTGATGTTTCTCATTCGCTTTTTTGTTCTAACTCTTTACGGTACTTACATGTTAGTACACAAAAGAGAATGAGAGCAAACAAAAACGCCATTACATTAACCCAAACTCTAGTTTACATGAAAGCATACGTCAAGAGCTTTCCAGAGAGTGTTCGTTTGCTTAAATCCGAAAACAAATGAGGAAGTTATGGTCATTTGAAGTCGAGTGCCTCCCAAAGTGGTCGTGTATCGAGCCGCACAAAAGCACACTTGACTTCAAATGATCATAACTCCTTCGTTTCTTATCGGATTTAAGCAAACGACCAGTCGATGGAAAGCTCTTGATGTCTACTTTCATGTCAACCACGATTTTTCTCGTTTTAATGGAATTTGTGATGTTTCAAGTTCGCTTTTTTGTACTAACTCTTTACGGTACTTACATGTTAGTACACAAAAGAGAATGAGAGCAAACAAAAACGCCATTACATTAACCCAAACTCTAGTTTACATGAAGGCATACGTCAAGAGCTTTCCAGTGAGTGTTCGTTTGCTTAAATCCGATAACAAATGAGGAAGTTATGGTCATTTGAAGTCGAGTGCCTCCCAAAGTGGTCGTGTATCGAGCCGCACAAAAGCACACTTGACTTCAAATGATCATAACTCCTTCGTTTCTTATCGGATTTAAGCAAACGACCACTCGATGGAAAGCTCTTGATGTCTACTTTCATGTCAACCACGATTTTTCTTGTTTTAATGGAATTTGTGATGTTTCTCATTCGCTTTTTTGTACTAACTCTTTACGGTACTTACATGTTAGTACACAAAAGAGAATGAGAGCAAACAAAAACGCCATTACATTAACCCAAACTCTAGTTTAGATGAAGGCATACGTAAAGAGCTTTCCAGAGAGTGTTCGTTTGCTTATATCCGATAACAAATGAGGAAGTTATGGTCATTTGAAGTCGAGTGCCTCCCAAAGTGGTCGTGTATCGAGCCGCACAAAAGCACACTTGACTTCAAATGATCATAACTCCTTCGTTTCTTATCGGATTTAAGCAAACGACCACTCGATGGAAAGCTCTTGATGTCTACTTTCATGTCAACCACGATTTTTATTGTTTTAATGGAATTTGTGATGTTTCTCATTCGCTTTTTTGTTCTAACTCTTTACGGTACTTACATGTTAGTACACAAAAGAGAATGAGAGCAAACAAAAACGCCATTACATTAACCCAAACTCTAGTTTACATGAAAGCATACGTCAAGAGCTTTCCAGAGAGTGTTCGTTTGCTTAAATCCGAAAACAAATGAGGAAGTTATGGTCATTTGAAGTCGAGTGCCTCCCAAAGTGGTCGTGTATCGAGCCGCACAAAAGCACACTTGACTTCAAATGATCATAACTCCTTCGTTTCTTATCGGATTTAAGCAAACGACCAGTCGATGGAAAGCTCTTGATGTCTACTTTCATGTCAACCACGATTTTTCTCGTTTTAATGGAATTTGTGATGTTTCAAGTTCGCTTTTTTGTACTAACTCTTTACGGTACTTACATGTTAGTACACAAAAGAGAATGAGAGCAAACAAAAACTCCATTACATTAACCCAAACTCTAGTTTACATGAAGGCATACGTCAAGAGCTTTCCAGAGAGTGTTCGTTTGCTTAAATCCGATAACAAATGAGGAAGTTATGGTCATTAGAAGTCGAGTGCCTCCCAAAGTGGTCGTGTATCGAGCCGCACAAAAGCACACTTGACTTCAAATGATCATAACTCCTTCGTTTCTTATCGGATTTAAGCAAACGACCACTCGATGGAAAGCTCTTGATGTCTACTTTCATGTCAACCACGATTTTTCTTGTTTTAATGGAATTTGTGATGTTTCTCATTCGCTTTTTTGTACTAACTCTTTACGGTACTTACATGTTAGTACACAAAAGAGAATGAGAGCAAACAAAAACGCCAATACATTAACCCAAACTCTAGTTTACATGAAGGCATACGTCAAGAGCTTTCCAGAGAGTGTTCGTTTGCTTAAATCCGATAACAAATGAGGAAGTTATGGTCATTTGAAGTCGAGTGCCTCCCAAAGTGGTCGTGTATCGAGCCGCACAAAAGCACACTTGACTTCAAATGATCATAACTCCTTCGTTTCTTATAGGATTTTAGCAAACGACCACTCGATGGAAAGCTCTTGATGTCTACTTTCATGTCAACCACGATTTTTCTTGTTTTAATGGAATTTGTGATGTTTCTCATTCGCTTTTTTGTACTAATTCTTTACGGTACTTACATGTTAGTACACAAAAGAGAATGAGAGCAAACAAAAACGCCATTACATTAACCCAAACTCTAGTTTACATGAAAGCATACGTCAAGAGCTTTCCAGAGAGTGTTCGTTTGATTAAATCCGATAACAAATGAGGAAGTTATGGTCATTAGAAGTCGAGTGCCTCCCAATGTGGTCGTGTATCAAGCCGTACAAAAGCACACTTGACTTCAAATGATCATAACTCCTTCGTTTCTTATCGGATTTAAGCAAACGACCACTCGATGGAAAGCTCTTGATGTCTACTTTCATGTCAACCACGATTTTTCTTGTTTTAATGGAATTTGTGATGTTTCTCATTCGCTTTTTTGAACTAACTCTTTACGGTACTTACATGTTAGTGCACAAAAGAGAATGAGAGCAAACAAAAACTCCATTACATTAACCCAAACTCTAGTTTACATGAAGGCATACGTCAAGAGCTTTCCAGAGAGTGTTCGTTTGCTTAAATCCGATAACAAATGAGGAAGTTATGGTCATTAGAAGTCGAGTGCCTCCCAAAGTGGTCGTGTATCGAGCCGCACAAAAGCACACTTGACTTCAAATGATCATAATTCCTTCGTTTCTTATCGGATTTAAGCAAACAACCACTCGATGGAAAGCTCTTGATGTCTACTTTCATGTCAACCACGATTTTTCTTGTTTTAATGGAATTTGTGATGTTTCTCATTCGCTTTTTTGTACTAACTCTTTACGGTACTTACATGTTAGTACACAAAAGAGAATGAGAGCAAACAAAAACGCCATTACATTAACCCAAACTCTAGTTTACATGAAGGCATACGTCAAGAGCTTTCCAGAGAGTGTTCGTTTGCTTAAATCCGATAACAAATGAGGAAGTTATGGTCATTTGAAGTCGAGTGCCTCCCAAAGTTGTCGTGTATCGAGCCGCACAAAAGCACACTTTACTTCAAATGATCATAACTCCTTCGTTTCTTATCGGATTTAAGCAAACGACCACTCGATGGAAAGCTCTTGATGTCTACTTTCATGTCAACCACGATTTTTCTTGTTTTAATGGAATTTGTGATGTTTCTCATTCGCTTTTTTGTACTAACTCTTTACGGTACTTACATGTTAGTACACAAAAGAGAATGAGAGCAAACAAAAACGCCATTACATTAACCCAAACTCTAGTTTACATGAAGGCATACGTCAAGAGCTTTCCAGAGAGTGTTCGTTTGCTTAAATCCGATAACAAATGAGGAAGTTATGGTCATATGAAGTCGAGTGCCTCCCAAAGTGGTCGTGTATCGAGCCGCACAAAAGCACACTTGACTTCAAATGATCATAACTCCTTCGTTTCTTATCGGATTTAAGCAAACGACCAGTCGATGGAAAGCTCTTGATGTCTACTTTCATGTCAACCACGATTTTTATTGTTTTAATGGAATTTGTGATGTTTCTCATTCGCTTTTTTGTTCTAACTCTTTACGGTACTTACATGTTAGTACACAAAAGAGAATGAGAGCAAACAAAAACGCCATTACATTAACCCAAACTCTAGTTTACATGAAAGCATACGTCAAGAGCTTTCCAGAGAGTGTTCGTTTGCTTAAATCCGAAAACAAATGAGGAAGTTATGGTCATTTGAAGTCGAGTGCCTCCCAAAGTGGTCGTGTATCGAGCCGCACAAAAGCACACTTGACTTCAAATGATCATAACTCCTTCGTTTCTTATCGGATTTAAGCAAACGACCAGTCGATGGAAAGCTCTTGATGTCTACTTTCATGTCAACCACGATTTTTCTCGTTTTAATGGAATTTGTGATGTTTCAAGTTCGCTTTTTTGTACTAACTCTTTACGGTACTTACATGTTAGTACACAAAAGAGAATGAGAGCAAACAAAAACTCCATTACATTAACCCAAACTCTAGTTTACATGAAGGCATACGTCAAGAGCTTTCCAGAGAGTGTTCGTTTGCTTAAATCCGATAACAAATGAGGAAGTTATGGTCATTAGAAGTCGAGTGCCTCCCAAAGTGGTCGTGTATCGAGCCGCACAAAAGCACACTTGACTTCAAATGATCATAACTCCTTCGTTTCTTATCGGATTTAAGCAAACGACCACTCGATGGAAAGCTCTTGATGTCTACTTTCATGTCAACCACGATTTTTCTTGTTTTAATGGAATTTGTGATGTTTCTCATTCGCTTTTTTGTACTAACTCTTTACGGTACTTACATGTTAGTACACAAAAGAGAATGAGAGCAAACAAAAACGCCAATACATTAACCCAAACTCTAGTTTACATGAAGGCATACGTCAAGAGCTTTCCAGAGAGTGTTCGTTTGCTTAAATCCGATAACAAATGAGGAAGTTATGGTCATTTGAAGTCGAGTGCCTCCCAAAGTGGTCGTGTATCGAGCCGCACAAAAGCACACTTGACTTCAAATGATCATAACTCCTTCGTTTCTTATAGGATTTTAGCAAACGACCACTCGATGGAAAGCTCTTGATGTCTACTTTCATGTCAACCACGATTTTTCTTGTTTTAATGGAATTTGTGATGTTTCTCATTCGCTTTTTTGTACTAATTCTTTACGGTACTTACATGTTAGTACACAAAAGAGAATGAGAGCAAACAAAAACGCCATTACATTAACCCAAACTCTAGTTTACATGAAAGCATACGTCAAGAGCTTTCCAGAGAGTGTTCGTTTGATTAAATCCGATAACAAATGAGGAAGTTATGGTCATTAGAAGTCGAGTGCCTCCCAATGTGGTCGTGTATCAAGCCGTACAAAAGCACACATGACTTCAAATGATCATAACTCCTTCGTTTCTTATCGGATTTAAGCAAACGACCACTCGATGGAAAGCTCTTGATGTCTACTTTCATGTCAACCACGATTTTTCTTGTTTTAATGGAATTTGTGATGTTTCTCATTCGCTTTTTTGAACTAACTCTTTACGGTACTTACATGTTAGTACACAAAAGAGAATGAGAGCAAACAAAAACTCCATTACATTAACCCAAACTCTAGTTTACATGAAGGCATACGTCAAGAGCTTTCCAGAGAGTGTTCGTTTGCTTAAATCCGATAACAAATGAGGAAGTTATGGTCATTAGAAGTCGAGTGCCTCCCAAAGTGGTCGTGTATCGAGCCGCACAAAAGCACACTTGACTTCAAATGATCATAATTCCTTCGTTTCTTATCGGATTTAAGCAAACAACCACTCGATGGAAAGCTCTTGATGTCTACTTTCATGTCAACCACGATTTTTCTTGTTTTAATGGAATTTGTGATGTTTCTCATTCGCTTTTTTGTACTAACTCTTTACGGTACTTACATGTTAGTACACAAAAGAGAATGAGAGCAAACAAAAACGCCATTACATTAACCCAAACTCTAGTTTACATGAAGGCATACGTCAAGAGCTTTCCAGAGAGTGTTCGTTTGCTTAAATCCGATAACAAATGAGGAAGTTATGGTCATTTGAAGTCGAGTGCCTCCCAAAGTTGTCGTGTATCGAGCCGCACAAAAGCACACTTTACTTCAAATGATCATAACTCCTTCGTTTCTTATCGGATTTAAGCAAACGACCACTCGATGGAAAGCTCTTGATGTCTACTTTCATGTCAACCACGATTTTTCTTGTTTTAATGGAATTTGTGATGTTTCTCATTCGCTTTTTTGTACTAACTCTTTACGGTACTTACATGTTAGTACACAAAAGAGAATGAGAGCAAACAAAAACGCCATTACATTAACCCAAACTCTAGTTTACATGAAGGCATACGTCAAGAGCTTTCCAGAGAGTGTTCGTTTGCTTAAATCCGATAACAAATGAGGAAGTTATGGTCATATGAAGTCGAGTGCCTCCCAAAGTGGTCGTGTATCGAGCCGCACAAAAGCACACTTGACTTCAAATGATCATAACTCCTTCGTTTCTTATCGGATTTAAGCAAACGACCAGTCGATGGAAAGCTCTTGATGTCTACTTTCATGTCAACCACGATTTTTATTGTTTTAATGGAATTTGTGATGTTTCTCATTCGCTTTTTTGTTCTAACTCTTTACGGTACTTACATGTTAGTACACAAAAGAGAATGAGAGCAAACAAAAACGCCATTACATTAACCCAAACTCTAGTTTACATGAAGGCATACGTCAAGAGCTTTCCAGAGAGTGTTCGTTTGCTTAAATCCGATAACAAATGAGGAAGTTATGGTCATTTGAAGTCGAGTGCCTCCCAAAGTTGTCGTGTATCGAGCCGCACAAAAGCACACTTTTCTTCAAATGATCATAACTCCTTCGTTTCTTATCGGATTTAAGCAAACGACCACTCGATGGAAAGCTCTTGATGTCTACTTTCATGTCAACCACGATTTTTCTTGTTTTAATGGAATTTGTGATGTTTCTCATTCGCTTTTTTGTACTAACTCTTTACGGTACTTACATGTTAGTACACAAAAGAGAATGAGAGCAAACAAAAACGCCATTACATTAACCCAAACTCTAGTTTACATGAAGGCATACGTCAAGAGCTTTCCAGAGAGTGTTCGTTTGCTTAAATCCGATAACAAATGAGGAAGTTATGGTCATATGAAGTCGAGTGCCTCCCAAAGTGGTCGTGTATCGAGCCGCACAAAAGCACACTTGACTTCAAATGATCATAACTCCTTCGTTTCTTATCGGATTTAAGCAAACGACCAGTCGATGGAAAGCTCTTGATGTCTACTTTCATGTCAACCACGATTTTTATTGTTTTAATGGAATTTGTGATGTTTCTCATTCGCTTTTTTGTTCTAACTCTTTACGGTACTTACATGTTAGTACACAAAAGAGAATGAGAGCAAACAAAAACGCCATTACATTAACCCAAACTCTAGTTTACATGAAAGCATACGTCAAGAGCTTTCCAGAGAGTGTTCGTTTGCTTAAATCCGAAAACAAATGAGGAAGTTATGGTCATTTGAAGTCGAGTGCCTCCCAAAGTGGTCGTGTATCGAGCCGCACAAAAGCACACTTGACTTCAAATGATCATAACTCCTTCGTTTCTTATCGGATTTAAGCAAACGACCAGTCGATGGAAAGCTCTTGATGTCTACTTTCATGTCAACCACGATTTTTCTCGTTTTAATGGAATTTGTGATGTTTCAAGTTCGCTTTTTTGTACTAACTCTTTACGGTACTTACATGTTAGTACACAAAAGAGAATGAGAGCAAACAAAAACTCCATTACATTAACCCAAACTCTAGTTTACATGAAGGCATACGTCAAGAGCTTTCCAGAGAGTGTTCGTTTGCTTAAATCCGATAACAAATGAGGAAGTTATGGTCATTAGAAGTCGAGTGCCTCCCAAAGTGGTCGTGTATCGAGCCGCACAAAAGCACACTTGACTTCAAATGATCATAACTCCTTCGTTTCTTATCGGATTTAAGCAAACGACCACTCGATGGAAAGCTCTTGATGTCTACTTTCATGTCAACCACGATTTTTCTTGTTTTAATGGAATTTGTGATGTTTCTCGTTCGCTTTTTTGTACTAACTCTTTACGGTACTTACATGTTAGTACACAAAAGAGAATGAGAGCAAACAAAAACGCCAATACATTAACCCAAACTCTAGTTTACATGAAGGCATACGTCAAGAGCTTTCCAGAGAGTGTTCGTTTGCTTAAATCCGATAACAAATGAGGAAGTTATGGTCATTTGAAGTCGAGTGCCTCCCAAAGTGGTCGTGTATCGAGCCGCACAAAAGCACACTTGACTTCAAATGATCATAACTCCTTCGTTTCTTATAGGATTTTAGCAAACGACCACTCGATGGAAAGCTCTTGATGTCTACTTTCATGTCAACCACGATTTTTCTTGTTTTAATGGAATTTGTGATGTTTCTCATTCGCTTTTTTGTACTAATTCTTTACGGTACTTACATGTTAGTACACAAAAGAGAATGAGAGCAAACAAAAACGCCATTACATTAACCCAAACTCTAGTTTACATGAAAGCATACGTCAAGAGCTTTCCAGAGAGTGTTCGTTTGATTAAATCCGATAACAAATGAGGAAGTTATGGTCATTAGAAGTCGAGTGCCTCCCAATGTGGTCGTGTATCAAGCCGTACAAAAGCACACTTGACTTCAAATGATCATAACTCCTTCGTTTCTTATCGGATTTAAGCAAACGACCACTCGATGGAAAGCTCTTGATGTCTACTTTCATGTCAACCACGATTTTTCTTGTTTTAATGGAATTTGTGATGTTTCTCATTCGCTTTTTTGAACTAACTCTTTACGGTACTTACATGTTAGTACACAAAAGAGAATGAGAGCAAACAAAAACTCCATTACATTAACCCAAACTCTAGTTTACATGAAGGCATACGTCAAGAGCTTTCCAGAGAGTGTTCGTTTGCTTAAATCCGATAACAAATGAGGAAGTTATGGTCATTAGAAGTCGAGTGCCTCCCAAAGTGGTCGTGTATCGAGCCGCACAAAAGCACACTTGACTTCAAATGATCATAATTCCTTCGTTTCTTATCGGATTTAAGCAAACAACCACTCGATGGAAAGCTCTTGATGTCTACTTTCATGTCAACCACGATTTTTCTTGTTTTAATGGAATTTGTGATGTTTCTCATTCGCTTTTTTGTACTAACTCTTTACGGTACTTACATGTTAGTACACAAAAGAGAATGAGAGCAAACAAAAACGCCATTACATTAACCCAAACTCTAGTTTACATGAAGGCATACGTCAAGAGCTTTCCAGAGAGTGTTCGTTTGCTTAAATCCGATAACAAATGAGGAAGTTATGGTCATTTGAAGTCGAGTGCCTCCCAAAGTTGTCGTGTATCGAGCCGCACAAAAGCACACTTTACTTCAAATGATCATAACTCCTTCGTTTCTTATCGGATTTAAGCAAACGACCACTCGATGGAAAGCTCTTGATGTCTACTTTCATGTCAACCACGATTTTTCTTGTTTTAATGGAATTTGTGATGTTTCTCATTCGCTTTTTTGTACTAACTCTTTACGGTACTTACATGTTAGTACACAAAAGAGAATGAGAGCAAACAAAAACGCCATTACATTAACCCAAACTCTAGTTTACATGAAGGCATACGTCAAGAGCTTTCCAGAGAGTGTTCGTTTGCTTAAATCCGATAACAAATGAGGAAGTTATGGTCATATGAAGTCGAGTGCCTCCCAAAGTGGTCGTGTATCGAGCCGCACAAAAGCACACTTGACTTCAAATGATCATAACTCCTTCGTTTCTTATCGGATTTAAGCAAACGACCAGTCGATGGAAAGCTCTTGATGTCTACTTTCATGTCAACCACGATTTTTCTTGTTTTAATGGAATATGTGATGTTTCTCATTCGCTTTTTTGTACTACCTCTTTACGGTACTTACATGTTAGTACACAAAAGAGAATGAGAGCAAACAAAAACGCCATTACATTAACCCAAACTCTAGTTTAGATGAAGGCATACGTAAAGAGCTTTCCAGAGAGTGTTCGTTTGCTTAAATCCGATAACAAATGAGGAAGTTATGGTCATTAGAAGTCGAGTGCCTCCCAAAGTGGTCGTGTATCGAGCCGCACAAAAGCACACTTGACTTCAAATGATCATAATTCCTTCGTTTCTTATCGGATTTAAGCAAACAACCACTCGATGGAAAGCTCTTGATGTCTACTTTCATGTCAACCACGATTTTTCTTGTTTTAATGGAATTTGTGATGTTTCTCATTCGCTTTTTTGTACTAACTCTTTACGGTACTTACATGTTAGTACACAAAAGAGAATGAGAGCAAACAAAAACGCCATTACATTAACCCAAACTCTAGTTTACATGAAGGCATACGTCAAGAGCTTTCCAGAGAGTGTTCGTTTGCTTAAATCCGATAACAAATGAGGAAGTTATGGTCATTTGAAGTCGAGTGCCTCCCAAAGTTGTCGTGTATCGAGCCGCACAAAAGCACACTTTACTTCAAATGATCATAACTCCTTCGTTTCTTATCGGATTTAAGCAAACGACCACTCGATGGAAAGCTCTTGATGTCTACTTTCATGTCAACCACGATTTTTCTTGTTTTAATGGAATATGTGATGTTTCTCATTCGCTTTTTTGTACTACCTCTTTACGGTACTTACATGTTAGTACACAAAAGAGAATGAGAGCAAACAAAAACGCCATTACATTAACCCAAACTCTAGTTTACATGAAAGCATACGTCAAGAGCTTTCCAGAGAGTGTTCGTTTGATTAAATCCGATAACAAATGAGGAAGTTATGGTCATTAGAAGTCGAGTGCCTCCCAATGTGGTCGTGTATCAAGCCGTACAAAAGCACACTTGACTTCAAATGATCATAACTCCTTCGTTTCTTATCGGATTTAAGCAAACGACCACTCGATGGAAAGCTCTTGATGTCTACTTTCATGTCAACCACGATTTTTCTTGTTTTAATGGAATTTGTGATGTTTCTCATTCGCTTTTTTGAACTAACTCTTTACGGTACTTACATGTTAGTACACAAAAGAGAATGAGAGCAAACAAAAACTCCATTACATTAACCCAAACTCTAGTTTACATGAAGGCATACGTCAAGAGCTTTCCAGAGAGTGTTCGTTTGCTTAAATCCGATAACAAATGAGGAAGTTATGGTCATTAGAAGTCGAGTGCCTCCCAAAGTGGTCGTGTATCGAGCCGCACAAAAGCACACTTGACTTCAAATGATCATAATTCCTTCGTTTCTTATCGGATTTAAGCAAACAACCACTCGATGGAAAGCTCTTGATGTCTACTTTCATGTCAACCACGATTTTTCTTGTTTTAATGGAATTTGTGATGTTTCTCATTCGCTTTTTTGTACTAACTCTTTACGGTACTTACATGTTAGTACACAAAAGAGAATGAGAGCAAACAAAAACGCCATTACATTAACCCAAACTCTAGTTTACATGAAGGCATACGTCAAGAGCTTTCCAGAGAGTGTTCGTTTGCTTAAGTCCGATAACAAATGAGGAAGTTATGGTCATTTGAAGTCGAGTGCCTCCCAAAGTTGTCGTGTATCGAGCCGCACAAAAGCACACTTTACTTCAAATGATCATAACTCCTTCGTTTCTTATCGGATTTAAGCAAACGACCACTCGATGGAAAGCTCTTGATGTCTACTTTCATGTCAACCACGATTTTTCTTGTTTTAATGGAATTTGTGATGTTTCTCATTCGCTTTTTTGTACTAACTCTTTACGGTACTTACATGTTAGTACACAAAAGAGAATGAGAGCAAACAAAAACGCCATTACATTAACCCAAACTCTAGTTTACATGAAGGCATACGTCAAGAGCTTTCCAGAGAGTGTTCGTTTGCTTAAATCCGATAACAAATGAGGAAGTTATGGTCATATGAAGTCGAGTGCCTCCCAAAGTGGTCGTGTATCGAGCCGCACAAAAGCACACTTGACTTCAAATGATCATAACTCCTTCGTTTCTTATCGGATTTAAGCAAACGACCAGTCGATGGAAAGCTCTTGATGTCTACTTTCATGTCAACCACGATTTTTCTTGTTTTAATGGAATATGTGATGTTTCTCATTCGCTTTTTTGTACTACCTCTTTACGGTACTTACATGTTAGTACACAAAAGAGAATGAGAGCAAACAAAAACGCCATTACATTAACCCAAACTCTAGTTTACATGAAGGCATACGTCAAGAGCTTTCCAGAGAGTGTTCGTTTGCTTAAATCCGATAACAAATGAGGAAGTTATGGTCATATGAAGTCGAGTGCCTCCCAAAGTGGTCGTGTATCGAGCCGCACAAAAGCACACTTGACTTCAAATGATCATAACTCCTTCGTTTCTTATCGGATTTAAGCAAACGACCAGTCGATGGAAAGCTCTTGATGTCTACTTTCATGTCAACCACGATTTTTCTTGTTTTAATGGAATATGTGATGTTTCTCATTCGCTTTTTTGTACTACCTCTTTACGGTACTTACATGTTAGTACACAAAAGAGAATGAGAGCAAACAAAAACGCCATTACATTAACCCAAACTCTAGTTTAGATGAAGGCATACGTAAAGAGCTTTCCAGAGAGTGTTCGTTTGCTTAAATCCGATAACAAATGAGGAAGTTATGGTCATTTGAAGTCGAGTGCCTCCCAAAGTGGTCGTGTATCGAGCCGCACAAAAGCACACTTGACTTCAAATGATCAAAACTCCTTCGTTTCTTATCGGATTTAAGCAAACGACCAGTCGATGGAAAGCTCTTGATGTCTACTTTCATGTCAACCACGATTTTTCTTGTTTTAATGGAATTTGTGATGTTTCTCGTTCGCTTTTTTGTACTAACTCTTTACGGTACTTACATGTTAGTACACAAAAGAGAATGAGAGCAAACAAAAACGCCATTACATTAACCCAAACTCTAGTTTACATGAAAGCATACGTCAAGAGCTTTCCTGAGAGTGTTCGTTTGCTTAAATACGATAACAAATGAGGAAGTTATGGTCATTTGAAGTCGAGTGCCTCTCAAAGTGGTCGTGTATCGAGCTGCACAAAAGCACACTTGACTTCAAATGATCATAACTCCTTCGTTTCTTATCGGATTTAAGCAAACGACCAGTCGATGGAAAGCTCTTGATGTCTACTTTCATGTCAACCACGATTTTTCTTGTTTTAATGGAATTTGTGATGTTTCTCATTCGCTTTTTTGTACTAACTCTTTACGGTACTTACATGTTAGTACACAAAAGAGAATGAGAACAAACAAAAACGCCATTACATTAACCCAAACTCTAGTTTACATGAAGGCATACGTAAAGAGCTTTCCAGTGAGTGTTCGTTTGCTTAAATCCGATAACAAATGAGGAAGTTATGGTCATTTGAAGTCGAGTGCCTCCCAAAGTGGTCGTGTATCGAGCCGCACAAAAGCACACTTGACTTCAAATGATCATAACTCCTTCGTTTCTTATCGGATTTAAGCAAACGTCCACTCGATGGAAAGCTCTTGATGTCTACTTTCATGTCAACCACGATTTTTCTTGTTTTAATGGAATTTGTGATGTTTCTCATTCGCTTTTTTGTACTAACTCTTTACGGTACTTACATGTTAGTACACAAAAGAGAATGAGAGCAAACAAAAACGCCATTACATTAACCCAAACTCTAGTTTAGATGAAGGCATACGTAAAGAGCTTTCCAGAGAGTGTTCGTTTGCTTATATCCGATAACAAATGAGGAAGTTATGGTCATTTGAAGTCGAGTGCCTCCCAAAGTGGTCGTGTATCGAGCCGCACAAAAGCACACTTGACTTCAAATGATCATAACTCCTTCGTTTCTTATCGGATTTAAGCAAACGACCACTCGATGGAAAGCTCTTGATGTCTACTTTCATGTCAACCACGATTTTTATTGTTTTAATGGAATTTGTGATGTTTCTCATTCGCTTTTTTGTTCTAACTCTTTACGGTACTTACATGTTAGTACACAAAAGAGAATGAGAGCAAACAAAAACGCCATTACATTAACCCAAACTCTAGTTTACATGAAAGCATACGTCAAGAGCTTTCCAGAGAGTGTTCGTTTGCTTAAATCCGAAAACAAATGAGGAAGTTATGGTCATTTGAAGTCGAGTGCCTCCCAAAGTGGTCGTGTATCGAGCCGCACAAAAGCACACTTGACTTCAAATGATCATAACTCCTTCGTTTCTTATCGGATTTAAGCAAACGACCAGTCGATGGAAAGCTCTTGATGTCTACTTTCATGTCAACCACGATTTTTCTCGTTTTAATGGAATTTGTGATGTTTCAAGTTCGCTTTTTTGTACTAACTCTTTACGGTACTTACATGTTAGTACACAAAAGAGAATGAGAGCAAACAAAAACTCCATTACATTAACCCAAACTCTAGTTTACATGAAGGCATACGTCAAGAGCTTTCCAGAGAGTGTTCGTTTGCTTAAATCCGATAACAAATGAGGAAGTTATGGTCATTAGAAGTCGAGTGCCTCCCAAAGTGGTCGTGTATCGAGCCGCACAAAAGCACACTTGACTTCAAATGATCATAACTCCTTCGTTTCTTATCGGATTTAAGCAAACGACCACTCGATGGAAAGCTCTTGATGTCTACTTTCATGTCAACCACGATTTTTCTTGTTTTAATGGAATTTGTGATGTTTCTCATTCGCTTTTTTGTACTAACTCTTTACGGTACTTACATGTTAGTACACAAAAGAGAATGAGAGCAAACAAAAACGCCAATACATTAACCCAAACTCTAGTTTACATGAAGGCATACGTCAAGAGCTTTCCAGAGAGTGTTCGTTTGCTTAAATCCGATAACAAATGAGGAAGTTATGGTCATTTGAAGTCGAGTGCCTCCCAAAGTGGTCGTGTATCGAGCCGCACAAAAGCACACTTGACTTCAAATGATCATAACTCGTTCGTTTCTTATAGGATTTAAGCAAACGACCACTCGATGGAAAGCTCTTGATGTCTACTTTCATGTCAACCACGATTTTTCTTGTTTTAATGGAATTTGTGATGTTTCTCATTCGCTTTTTTGTACTAATTCTTTACGGTACTTACATGTTAGTACACAAAAGAGAATGAGAGCAAACAAAAACGCCATTACATTAACCCAAACTCTAGTTTACATGAAAGCATACGTCAAGAGCTTTCCAGAGAGTGTTCGTTTGCTTAAATCCGATAACAAATGAGGAAGTTATGGTCATTTGAAGTCGAGTGCCTCCCAAAGTTGTCGTGTATCGAGCCGCACAAAAGCACACTTGACTTCAAATGATCATAACTCCTTCGTTTCTTATCGGATTTAAGCAAACGACCACTCGATGGAAAGCTCTTGATGTCTACTTTCATGTCAACCACGATTTTTCTTGTTTTAATGGAATTTGTGATGTTTCTCATTCGCTTTTTTGTACTAACTCTTTACGGTACTTACATGTTAGTACACAAAAGAGAATGAGAGCAAACAAAAACGCCATTACATTAACCCAAACTCTAGTTTACATGAAGGCATACGTCAAGAGCTTTCCAGAGAGTGTTCGTTTGCTTAAATCCGATAACAAATGAGGAAGTTATGGTCATATGAAGTCGAGTGCCTCCCAAAGTGGTCGTGTATCGAGCCGCACAAAAGCACACTTGACTTCAAATGATCATAACTCCTTCGTTTCTTATCGGATTTAAGCAAACGACCAGTCGATGGAAAGCTCTTGATGTCTACTTTCATGTCAACCACGATTTTTCTTGTTTTAATGGAATATGTGATGTTTCTCATTCGCTTTTTTGTACTACCTCTTTACGGTACTTACATGTTAGTACACAAAAGAGAATGAGAGCAAACAAAAACGCCATTACATTAACCCAAACTCTAGTTTAGATGAAGGCATACGTAAAGAGCTTTCCAGAGAGTGTTCGTTTGCTTAAATCCGATAACAAATGAGGAAGTTATGGTCATTTGAAGTCGAGTGCCTCCCAAAGTGGTCGTGTATCGAGCCGCACAAAAGCACACTTGACTTCAAATGATCATAACTCCTTCGTTTCTTATCGGATTTAAGCAAACGACCAGTCGATGGAAAGCTCTTGATGTCTACTTTCATGTCAACCACGATTTTTCTTGTTTTAATGGAATTTGTGATGTTTCTCGTTCGCTTTTTTGTACTAACTCTTTACGGTACTTACATGTTAGTACACAAAAGAGAATGAGAGCAAACAAAAACGCCATTACATTAACCCAAACTCTAGTTTACATGAAAGCACACGTCAAGAGCTTTCCTGAGAGTGTTCGTTTGCTTAAATACGATAACAAATGAGGAAGTTATGGTCATTTGAAGTCGAGTGCCTCTCAAAGTGGTCGTGTATCGAGCTGCACAAAAGCACACTTGACTTCAAATGATCATAACTCCTTCGTTTCTTATCGGATTTAAGCAAACGACCAGTCGATGGAAAGCTCTTGATGTCTACTTTCATGTCAACCACGATTTTTCTTGTTTTAATGGAATTTGTGATGTTTCTCATTCGCTTTTTTGTACTAACTCTTTACGGTACTTACATGTTAGTACACAAAAGAGAATGAGAGCAAACAAAAACGCCATTACATTAACCCAAACTCTAGTTTACATGAAGGCATACGTCAAGATCTTTCCAGTGAGTGTTCGTTTGCTTAAATCCGATAACAAATGAGGAAGTTATGGTCATTTGAAGTCGAGTGCCTCCCAAAGTGGTCGTGTATCGAGCCGCACAAAAGCACACTTGACTTCAAATGATCATAACTCCTTCGTTTCTTATCGGATTTAAGCAAACGACCAGTCGATGGAAAGCTCTTGATGTCTACTTTCATGTCAACCACGATTTTTCTTGTTTTAATGGAATTTGTGATGTTTCTCATTCGCTTTTTTGTACTAACTCTTTACGGTACTTACATGTTAGTACACAAAAGAGAATGAGAGCAAACAAAAACGCCATTACATTAACCCAAACTCTAGTTTACATGAAAGCATACGTCAAGAGCTTTCCTGAGAGTGTTCGTTTGCTTAAATACGATAACAAATGAGGAAGTTATGGTCATTTGAAGTCGAGTGCCTCTCAAAGTGGTCGTGTATCGAGCTGCACAAAAGCACACTTGACTTCAAATGATCATAACTCCTTCGTTTCTTATCGGATTTAAGCAAACGACCAGTCGATGGAAAGCTCTTGATGTCTACTTTCATGTCAACCACGATTTTTCTTGTTTTAATGGAATTTGTGATGTTTCTCATTCGCTTTTTTGTACTAACTCTTTACGGTACTTACATGTTAGTACACAAAAGAGAATGAGAGCAAACAAAAACGCCATTACATTAACCCAAACTCTAGTTTACATGAAGGCATACGTCAAGAGCTTTCCAGTGAGTGTTCATTTGCTTAAATCCGATAACAAATGAGGAAGTTATGGTCATTTGAAGTCGAGTGCCTGCCAAAGTGGTCGTGTATCGAGCCGCACAAAAGCACACTTGACTTCAAATGATCAAAACTCCTTCGTTTCTTATCGGATTTAAGCAAACGACCAGTCGATGGAAAGCTCTTGATGTCTACTTTCATGTCAACCACGATTTTTCTTGTTTTAATGGAATTTGTGATGTTTCTCGTTCGCTTTTTTGTACTAACTCTTTACGGTACTTACATGTTAGTACACAAAAGAGAATGAGAGCAAACAAAAACGCCATTACATTAATCCAAACTCTAGTTTACATGAAAGCATACGTCAAGAGCTTTCCTGAGAGTGTTCGTTTGCTTAAATACGATAACAAATGAGGAAGTTATGGTCATTTGAAGTCGAGTGCCTCTCAAAGTGGTCGTGTATCGAGCTGCACAAAAGCACACTTGACTTCAAATGATCATAACTCATTCGTTTCTTATCGGATTTAAGCAAACGACCAGTCGATGGAAAGCTCTTGATGTCTACTTTCATGTCAACCACGATTTTTCTTGTTTTAATGGAATTTGTGATGTTTCTCATTCGCTTTTTTGTACTAACTCTTTACGGTACTTACATGTTAGTACACAAAAGAGAATGAGAGCAAACAAAAACGCCATTACATTAACCCAAACTCTAGTTTACATGAAGGCATACGTCAAGAGCTTTCCAGTGAGTGTTCGTTTGCTTAAATCCGATAACAAATGAGGAAGTTATGGTCATTTGAAGTCGAGTGCCTCCCAAAGTGGTCGTGTATCGAGCCGCACAAAAGCACACTTGACTTCAAATGATTATAACTCCTTCGTTTCTTATCGGATTTAAGCAAACGACCACTCGATGGAAAGCTCTTGATGTCTACTTTCATGTCAACCACGATTTTTCTTGTTTTAATGGAATTTGTGATGTTTCTCATTCGCTTTTTTGTACTAACTCTTTACGGTACTTACATGTTAGTACACAAAAGAGAATGAGAGCAAACAAAAACGCCATTACATTAACCCAAACTCTAGTTTACATGAAAGCATACGTCAAGAGCTTTCCTGAGAGTGTTCGTTTGCTTAAATACGATAACAAATGAGGAAGTTATGGTCATTTGAAGTCGAGTGCCTCTCAAAGTGGTCGTGTATCGAGCTGCACAAAAGCACACTTGACTTCAAATGATCATAACTCCTTCGTTTCTTATCGGATTTAAGCAAACGACCAGTCGATGGAAAGCTCTTGATGTCTACTTTCATGTCAACCACGATTTTTCTTGTTTTAATGGAATTTGTGATGTTTCTCATTCGCTTTTTTGTACTAACTCTTTACGGTACTTACATGTTAGTACACAAAAGAGAATGAGAGCAAACAAAAACGCCATTACATTAACCCAAACTCTAGTTTACATGAAGGCATACGTCAAGAGCTTTCCAGTGAGTGTTCGTTTGCTTAAATCCGATAACAAATGAGGAAGTTATGGTCATTTGAAGTCGAGTGCCTGCCAAAGTGGTCGTGTATCGAGCCGCACAAAAGCACACTTGACTTCAAATGATCATAACTCCTTCGTTTCTTATCGGATTTAAGCAAACGACCACTCGATGGAAAGCTCTTGATGTCTACTTTCATGTCAACCACGATTTTTCTTGTTTTAATGGAATTTGTGATGTTTCTCATTCGCTTTTTTGTACTAACTCTTTACGGTACTTACATGTTAGTACACAAAAGAGAATGAGAGCAAACAAAAACGCCATTACATTAACCCAAACTCTAGTTTAGATGAAGGCATACGTAAAGAGCTTTCCAGAGAGTGTTCGTTTGCTTATATCCGATAACAAATGAGGAAGTTATGGTCATTTGAAGTCGAGTGCCTCCCAAAGTGGTCGTGTATCGAGCCGCACAAAAGCACACTTGACTTCAAATGATCATAACTCCTTCGTTTCTTATCGGATTTAAGCAAACGACCACTCGATGGAAAGCTCTTGATGTCTACTTTCATGTCAACCACGATTTTTATTGTTTTAATGGAATTTGTGATGTTTCTCATTCGCTTTTTTGTTCTAACTCTTTACGGTACTTACATGTTAGTACACAAAAGAGAATGAGAGCAAACAAAAACGCCATTACATTGACCCAAACTCTAGTTTACATGAAGGCATACGTCAAGAGCTTTCCAGAGAGTGTTCGTTTGCTTAAATCCGATAACAAATGAGGAAGTTATGGTCATTTGAAGTCGAGTGCCTCCCAAAGTGGTCGTGTATCGAGCCGCACAAAAGCACACTTGACTTCAAATGATCATAACTCCTTCGTTTCTTATCGGATTTAAGCAAACGACCACTCGATGGAAAGCTCTTGATGTCTACTTTCATGTCAACCACGATTTTTCTTGTTTTAATGGAATATGTGATGTTTCTCATTCGCTTTTTTGTTCTAACTCTTTACGGTACTTACATGTTAGTACACAAAAGAGAATGAGAGCAAACAAAAACGCCATTACATTAACCCAAACTCTAGTTTACATGAAAGCATACGTCAAGAGCTTTCCTGAGAGTGTTCGTTTGCTTAAATCCGATAACAAATGAGGAAGTTATGATCATTTGAAGTCGAGTGCCTCCCAAAGTGGTCGTGTATCGAGCCGCACAAAAGCACACTTAACTTCAAATGATCATAACTCCTTCGTTTCTTATCGGATTTAAGCAAACGACCAGTCGATGGAAAGCTCTTGATGTCTACTTTCATATCAACCACGATTTTTATTGTTTTAATGGAATTTGTGATGTTTCTCGTTCGCTTTTTTGTACTAACTCTTTACGGTACTTACATGTTAGTACACAAAAGAGAATGAGAGCAAACAAAAACGCCATTACATTAACCCAAACTCTAGTTTACATGAAAGCATACGTCAAGAGCTTTCCAGTGAGTGTTCGTTTGCTTAAATCCGATAACAAATGAGGAAGTTATGGTCATTTGAAGTCGAGTGCCTCCCAAAGTGGTCGTGTATCGAGCCGCACAAAAGCACACTTGACTTCAAATGATCATAACTCCTTCGTTTCTTATCGGATTTAAGCAAACGACCACTCGATGGAAAGCTCTTGATGTCTACTTTCATGTCAACCACGATTTTTCTTGTTTTAATGGAATTTGTGATGTTTCTCATTCGCTTTTTTGTACTAACTCTTTACGGTACTTACATGTTAGTACACAAAAGAGAATGAGAGCAAACAAAAACGCCATTACATTAACCCAAACTCTAGTTTACATGAAAGCATACGTCAAGAGCTTTCCTGAGAGTGTTCGTTTGCTTAAATACGATAACAAATGAGGAAGTTATGGTCATTTGAAGTCGAGTGCCTCTCAAAGTGGTCGTGTATCGAGCTGCACAAAAGCACACTTGACTTCAAATGATCATAACTCCTTCGTTTCTTATCGGATTTAAGCAAACGACCAGTCGATGGAAAGCTCTTGATGTCTACTTTCATGTCAACCACGATTTTTCTTGTTTTAATGGAATTTGTGATGTTTCTCATTCGCTTTTTTGTACTAACTCTTTACGGTACTTACATGTTAGTACACAAAAGAGAATGAGAGCAAACAAAAACGCCATTACATTAACCCAAACTCTAGTTTAGATGAAGGCATACGTAAAGAGCTTTCCAGAGAGTGTTCGTTTGCTTATATCCGATAACAAATGAGGAAGTTATGGTCATTTGAAGTCGAGTGCCTCCCAAAGTGGTCGTGTATCGAGCCGCACAAAAGCACACTTGACTTCAAATGATCATAACTCCTTCGTTTCTTATCGGATTTAAGCAAACGACCAGTCGATGGAAAGCTCTTCATGTTTACTTTCATGTCAACCACGATTTTTCTTGTTTTAATGGAATTTGTGATGTTTCTCATTCGCTTTTTTGTACTAACTCTTTACGGTACTTACATGTTAGTACACAAAAGAGAATGAGAGCAAACAAAAACGCCATTACATTAACCCAAACTCTAGTTTACATGAAAGCATACGTCAAGAGCTTTCCAGAGAGTGTTCGTTTGCTTAAATCCGATAACAAATGAGGAAGTTATGGTCATTTGAAGTCGAGTGCCTCCCAAAGTGGTCGTGTATCGAGCCGCACAAAAGCACACTTGACTTCAAATGATCATAACTCCTTCGTTTCTTATCGGATTTAAGCAAACGACCACTCGATGGAAAGCTCTTGATGTCTACTTTCATGTCAACCACGATTTTTCTTGTTTTAATGGAATTTGTGATGTTTCTCATTCGCTTTTTTGTACTAACTCTTTACGGTACTCACATGTTAGTACACAAAAGAGAATGAGAGCAAACAAAAACGCCATTACATTAACCCAAACTCTAGTTTACATGAAAGCATACGTCAAGAGCTTTCCAGAGAGTGTTCGTTTGCTTAAATCCGATAACAAATGAGGAAGTTATGGTCATTTGAAGTTGAGTGCCTCCCAAAGTGGTCGTGTATCGAGCCGCACAAAAGCACACTTGACTTCAAATGATCATAACTCCTTCGTTTCTTATCGGATTTAAGCAAACGACCACTCGATGGAAAGCTCTTGATGTCTAATTTCATGTCAACCACGATTTTTATTGTTTTAATGGAATTTGTGATGTTTCTCATTCGCTTTTTTGTACTAACTGTTTACGGTACTTACATGTTAGTACACAAAAGAGAATGAGAGCAAAAAAAAACGCCATTACATTGACCCAAACTCTAGTTTACATGAAGGCATACGTCAAGAGCTTTCCAGAGAGTGTTCGTTTGCTTAAATCCGATAACAAATGAGGAAGTTATGGTCATTTGAAGTCGAGTGCCTCCCAAAGTTGTCGTGTATCGAGCCGCACAAAAGCACACTTTACTTCAAATGATCATAACTCCTTCGTTTCTTATTGGATTTAAGCAAACGACCAGTTGATGGAAAGCTCTTGATGTCTACTTTCATGTCAACCACGATTTTTCTTGTTTTAATGGAATATGTGATGTTTCTCATTCGGTTTTTTGTTCTAACTCTTTACGGTACTTACATGTTAGTACACAAAAGAGAATGAGAGCAAACAAAAACGCCATTACATTAACCCAAACTCTAGTTTACATGAAAGCATACGTCAAGAGCTTTCCTGAGAGTGTTCGTTTGCTTAAATCCGATAACAAATGAGGAAGTTATGATCATTTGAAGTCGAGTGCCTCCCAAAGTGGTCGTGTATCGAGCCGCACAAAAGCACACTTAACTTCAAATGATCATAACTCCTTCGTTTCTTATCGGATTTAAGCAAACGACCAGTCGATGGAAAGCTCTTGATGTCTACTTTCATATCAACCACGATTTTTATTGTTTTAATGGAATTTGTGATGTTTCTCGTTCGCTTTTTTGTACTAACTCTTTACGGTACTTACATGTTAGTACACAAAAGAGAATGAGAGCAAACAAAAACGCCATTACATTAACCCAAACTCTAGTTTACATGAAAGCATACGTCAAGAGCTTTCCAGAGAGTGTTCGTTTGCTTAAATCCGATAACAAATGAGGAAGTTATGGTCATTTGAAGTCGAGTGCCTCCCAAAGTGGTCGTGTATCGAGCCGCACAAAAGCACACTTGACTTCAAATGATCATAACTCCTTCGTTTCTTATCGGATTTAAGCAAACGACCAGTTGATGGAAAGCTCTTGATGTCTACTTTCATATCAACCACGATTTTTATTGTTTTAATGGAATTTGTGATGTTTCTCGTTCGCTTTTTTGTACTAACTCTTTACGGTACTTACATGTTAGTACACAAAAGAGAATGAGAGCAAACAAAAACGCCATTACATTAACCCAAACTCTAGTTTACATGAAAGCATACGTCAAGAGCTTTCCAGAGAGTGTTCGTTTGCTTAAATCCGATAACAAATGAGGAAGTTATGGTCATTTGAAGCCGAGTGCCTCCCAAAGTGGTCGTGTATCGAGCCGCACAAAAGCACACTTGACTTCAAATGATCATAACTCCTTCGTTTCTTATCGGATTTAAGCAAACGACCAGTCGATGGAAAGCTCTTGATGTCTACTTTCGTATCAACCACGATTTTTATTGTTTTAATGGAATTTGTGATGTTTCTCGTTCGCTTTTTTGTACTAACTCTTTACGGTACTTACATGTTAGTACACAAAAGAGAATGAGAGCAAACAAAAACGCCATTACATTAACCCAAACTCTAGTTTACATGAAAGCATACGTCAAGAGCTTTCCAGAGAGTGTTCGTTTGCTTAAATCCGATAACAAATGAGGAAGTTATGGTCATTTGAAGTCGAGTGCCTCCCAAAGTGGTCGTGTATCGAGCCGCACAAAAGCACACTTGACTTCAAATGATCATAACTCCTTCGTTTTTTATCGGATTTAAGCAAACGACCAGTCGATGGAAAGCTCTTGATGTCTACTTTCATATCAACCACGATTTTTATTGTTTTAATGGAATTTGTGATGTTTCTCGTTCGCTTTTTTGTACTAACTCTTTACGGTACTTACATGTTAGTACACAAAAGAGAATGAGAGCAAACAAAAACGCCATTACATTAACCCAAACTCTAGTTTACATGAAAGCATACGTCAAGAGCTTTCCAGAGAGTGTTCGTTTGCTTAAATCCGATAACAAATGAGGAAGTTATGGTCATTTGAAGTCGAGTGCCTCCCAAAGTTGTCGTGTATCGAGCCGCACAAAAGCACACTTGACTTCAAATGATCATAACTCCTTCGTTTTTTATCGGATTTAAGCAAACGACCAGTCGATGGAAAGCTCTTGATGTCTACTTTCATATCAACCACGATTTTTATTGTTTTAATGGAATTTGTGATGTTTCTCGTTCGCTTTTTTGTACTAACTCTTTACGGTACTTACATGTTAGTACACAAAAGAGAATGAGAGCAAACAAAAACGCCATTACATTAACCCAAACTCTAGTTTACATGAAAGCATACGTCAAGAGCTTTCCAGAGAGTGTTCGTTTGCTTAAATCCGATAACAAATGAGGAAGTTATGGTCATTTGAAGTCGAGTGCCTCCCAAAGTGGTCGTGTATCGAGCCGCACAAAAGCACACTTGACTTCAAATGATCATAACTCCTTCGTTTCTTATCGGATTTAAGCAAACGACCAGTCGATGGAAAGCTCTTGATGTCTACTTTCATGTCAACCACGATTTTTCTTGTTTTAATGGAATTTGTGATGTTTCTCATTCGCTTTTTTGTACTAAATCTTTACGGTACTTACATGTTAGTACACAAAAGAGAATGAGAGCAAACAAAAACGCCATTACATTAACCCAAACTCTAGTTTACATGAAGGCATACGTCAAGAGCTTTCCAGTGAGTGTTCGTTTGCTTAAATCCGATAACAAATGAGGAAGTTATGGTCATTTGAAGTCGAGTGCCTCCCAAAGTGGTCGTGTATCGAGCCGCACAAAAGCACACTTGACTTCAAATGATCATAACTCCTTCGTTTTTTATCGGATTTAAGCAAATGACCAGTCGATGGAAAGCTCTTGATGTCTACTTTCATATCAACCACGATTTTTATTGTTTTAATGGAATTTGTGATGTTTCTCGTTCGCTTTTTTGTACTAACTCTTTACGGTACTTACATGTTAGTACACAAAAGAGAATGAGAGCAAACAAAAACGCCATTACAATAACCCAAACTCTAGTTTACATGAAAGCATACGTCAAGAGCTTTCCAGAGAGTGTTCGTTTGCTTAAATCCGATAACAAATGAGGAAGTTATGGTCATTTGAAGTCGAGTGCCTCCCAAAGTGGTCGTGTATCGAGCCGCACAAAAGCACACTTGACTTCAAATGATCATAACTCCTTCGTTTCTTATCGGATTTAAGCAAACGATCACTCGATGGAAAGCTCTAGATGTCTACTTTCATGTCAACCACGATTTTTCTTGTTTTAATGGAATTTGTGATGTTTCTCATTCGCTTTTTTGTACTAACTCTTTACGGTACTTACATGTTAGTACACAAAAGAGAATGAGAGCAAACAAAAACGCCATTACATTAACCCAAACTCTAGTTTACATGAAGGCATACGTCAAGAGCTTTCCAGTGAGTGTTCGTTTGCTTAAATCCGATAACAAATGAGGAAGTTATGGTCATTTGAAGTCGAGTGCCTCCCAAAGTGGTCGTGTATCGAGCCGCACAAAAGCACACTTGACTTCAAATGATCATAACTCCTTCGTTTCTTATCGGATTTAAGCAAACGACCAGTCGATGGAAAGCTCTTGATGTCTACTTTCATGTCAACCACGATTTTTATTGTTTTAATGGAATTTGTGATGTTTCTCATTCGCTTTTTTGTACTAACTCTTTATGGTACTTACATGTTAGTACACAAAAGAGAATGAGAGCAAACAAAAACGCCATTACATTAACCCAAACTATAGTTTACATGAAAGCATACGTCAAGAGCTTTCCAGAGAGTGTTCGTTTGCTTAAATCCGATAACAAATGAGGAAGTTATGGTCATTTGAAGTCGAGTGCCTCCCAAAGTGGTCCTGTATCGAGCCGCACAAAAGCACACTTGACTTCAAATGATCATAACTCCTTCGTTTTTTATCGGATTTAAGCAAACGACCAGTCGATGGAAAGCTCTTGATGTCTACTTTCATATCAACCACGATTTTTATTGTTTTAATGGAATTTGTGATGTTTCTCGTTCGCTTTTTTGTACTAACTCTTTACGGTACTTACATGTTAGTACACAAAAGAGAATGAGAGCAAACAAAAACGCCATTACATTAACCCAAACTCTAGTTTACATGAAGGCATACGTCAAGAGCTTTCCAGTGAGTGTTCGTTTGCTTAAATCCGATAACAAATGAGGAAGTTATGGTCATTTGAAGTCGAGTGCCTCCCAAAGTGGTCGTGTATCGAGCCGCACAAAAGCACACTTGACTTCAAATGATCATAACTCCTTCGTTTTTTATCGGATTTAAGCAAATGACCAGTCGATGGAAAGCTCTTGATGTCTACTTTCATATCAACCACGATTTTTATTGTTTTAATGGAATTTGTGATGTTTCTCGTTCGCTTTTTTGTACTAACTCTTTACGGTACTTACATGTTAGTACACAAAAGAGAATGAGAGCAAACAAAAACGCCATTACAATAACCCAAACTCTAGTTTACATGAAAGCATACGTCAAGAGCTTTCCAGAGAGTGTTCGTTTGCTTAAATCCGATAACAAATGAGGAAGTTATGGTCATTTGAAGTCGAGTGCCTCCCAAAGTGGTCGTGTATCGAGCCGCACAAAAGCACACTTGACTTCAAATGATCATAACTCCTTCGTTTCTTATCGGATTTAAGCAAACGACCACTCGATGGAAAGCTCTAGATGTCTACTTTCATGTCAACCACGATTTTTCTTGTTTTAATGGAATTTGTGATGTTTCTCATTCGCTTTTTTGTACTAACTCTTTACGGTACTTACATGTTAGTACACAAAAGAGAATGAGAGCAAACAAAAACGCCATTACATTAACCCAAACTCTAGTTTACATGAAGGCATACGTCAAGAGCTTTCCAGTGAGTGTTCGTTTGCTTAAATCCGATAACAAATGAGGAAGTTATGGTCATTTGAAGTCGAGTGCCTCCCAAAGTGGTCGTGTATCGAGCCGCACAAAAGCACACTTGACTTCAAATGATCATAACTCCTTCGTTTCTTATCGGATTTAAGCAAACGACCAGTCGATGGAAAGCTCTTGATGTCTACTTTCATGTCAACCACGATTTTTATTGTTTTAATGGAATTTGTGATGTTTCTCATTCGCTTTTTTGTACTAACTCTTTATGGTACTTACATGTTAGTACACAAAAGAGAATGAGAGCAAACAAAAACGCCATTACATTAACCCAAACTATAGTTTACATGAAAGCATACGTCAAGAGCTTTCCAGAGAGTGTTCGTTTGCTTAAATCCGATAACAAATGAGGAAGTTATGGTCATTTGAAGTCGAGTGCCTCCCAAAGTGGTCGTGTATCGAGCCGCACAAAAGCACACTTGACTTCAAATGATCATAACTCCTTCGTTTTTTATCGGATTTAAGCAAACGACCAGTCGATGGAAAGCTCTTGATGTCTACTTTCATATCAACCACGATTTTTATTGTTTTAATGGAATTTGTGATGTTTCTCGTTCGCTTTTTTGTACTAACTCTTTACGGTACTTACATGTTAGTACACAAAAGAGAATGAGAGCAAACAAAAACGCCATTACATTAACCCAAACTCTAGTTTACATGAAGGCATACGTCAAGAGCTTTCCTGAGAGTGTTCGTTTGCTTAAATACGATAACAAATGAGGAAGTTATGGTCATTTGAAGTCGAGTGCCTCCCAAAGTGGTCGTGTATCGAGCCGCACAAAAGCACACTTGACTTCAAATGATCATAACTCCTTCGTTTTTTATCGGATTTAAGCAAACGACCAGTCGATGGAAAGCTCTTGATGTCTACTTTCATATCAACCACGATTTTTATTGTTTTAATGGAATTTGTGATGTTTCTCGTTCGCTTTTTTGTACTAACTCTTTACGGTACTTACATGTTAGTACACAAAAGAGAATGAGAGCAAACAAAAACGCCATTACATTAACCCAAACTCTAGTTTACATGAAGGCATACGTCAAGAGCTTTCCTGAGAGTGTTCGTTTGCTTAAATACGATAACAAATGAGGAAGTTATGGTCATTTGAAGTCGAGTGCCTCCCAAAGTGGTCGTGTATCGAGCCGCACAAAAGCACACTTGACTTCAAATGATCATAACTCCTTCGTTTCTTATCGGATTTAAGCAAACGACCACTCGATGGAAAGCTCTAGATGTCTACTTTCATGTCAACCACGATTTTTCTTGTTTTAATGGAATTTGTGATGTTTCTCATTCGCTTTTTTGTACTAACTCTTTACGGTACTTACATGTTAGTACACAAAAGAGAATGAGAGCAAACAAAAACGCCATTACATTAACCCAAACTCTAGTTTACATGAAAGCATACGTCAAGAGCTTTCCTGAGAGTGTTCGTTTGCTTAAATCCGATAACAAATGAGGAAGTTATGGTCATTTGTAGTCGAGTGCCTCCCAAAGTGGTCGTGTATCGAGCCGCACAAAAGCACACTTGACTTCAAATGATCATAACTCCTTCGTTTCTTATCGGATTTAAGCAAACGACCAGTCGATGGAAAGCTCTTGATGTCTACTTTCATGTCAACCACGATTTTTATTGTTTTAATGGAATTTGTGATGTTTCTCATTCGCTTTTTTGTACTAACTCTTTATGGTACTTACATGTTAGTACACAAAAGAGAATGAGAGCAAACAAAAACGCCATTACATTAACCCAAACTCTAGTTTACATGAAAGCATACGTCAAGAGCTTTCCAGAGAGTGTTCGTTTGCTTAAATCCGATAACCAATGAGGAAGTTATGGTCATTTGAATTCGAGTGCCTCCCAAAGTGGTCGTGTATCGAGCCGCACAAAAGCACACTTGACTTCAAATGATCATAACTCCTTCGTTTCTTATCGGATTTAAGCAAACGACCAGTCGATGGAAAGCTTTTGATGTCTACTTTCATGTCAACCACGCTTTCTATTGTATTAATGGAATTTGTGATGTTTCTCATTAGCTTTTTTGTACTAACTCTTTATGGTACTTACATGTTAGTACACAAAAGAGAATGAGAGCAAACAAAAACGCCATTACATTAACCAAAACTCTAGTTTACATGAAGGCATACGTCAAGAGCTTTCCAGAGAGTGTTCGTTTGCTTAAATACGATAACAAATGAGGAAGTTATGGTCATTTGAAGTCGAGTGCCTCCCAAAGTGGTCGTGTATCGAGCTGCACAAAAGCACACTTGACTTCAAATGATCATAACTCCTTCGTTTCTTATCGGATTTAAGCAAACGACCAGTCGATGGAAAGCTCTTGATGTCTACTTTCACGTCAACCACGATTTTTCTTGTTTTAATGGAATTTGTGATGTTTCTCATTCGCTTTTTTGTACTAACTCTTTATGGTACTTACATGTTAGTACACAAAAGAGAATGAGAGCAAACAAAAACGCCATTACATTAACCCAAACTCTAGTTTACATGAAAGAATACGTCAAGAGCTTTCCAGAGAGTGTTCGTTTGCTTAAATCCGATAACAAATGAGGTAGTTATGGTCATTTGAAGTCGAGTGCCTCCCAGAGTGGTCGTGTATCGAGCCGCACAAAAGCACACTGGACTTCAAATGATCATAACTCCTTCGTTTCTTATCGGATTTAAGCAAACGACCACTCGATGGAAAGCTCTTGATGTCTACTTTCATGTCAACCACGATTTTTATTGTTTAAATGGAATTTGTGATGTTTCTCATTCGCTTTTTTGTACTAACTCTTTACGGTACTTACATGTTAGTACACAAAAGAGAATGAGAGCAAACAAAAACGCCATTACATTAACCCAAACTCTAGTTTACATGAAGGCATACGTCAAGAGCTTTCCAGAGAGTGTTCGTTTGCTTAAATACGATAACAAATGAGGAAGTTATGGTCATTTGAAGTCGAGTGCCTCCCAAAGTGGTCGTGTATCGAGCTGCACAAAAGCACACTTGACTTCAAATGATCATAACTCCTTCGTTTCTTATCGGATTTAAGCAAACGACCAGTCGATGGAAAGCTCTTGATGTCTACTTTCATGTCAACCACGATTTTTCTTGTTTTAATGGAATTTGTGATTTTTCTCATTCGCTTTTTTGTACTAACTCTTTATGGTACTTACATGTTAGTACACAAAAGAGAATGAGAGCAAACAAAAACGCCATTACATTAACCCAAACTCTAGTTTACATGAAGGCATACGTCAAGAGCTTTCCTGAGAGTGTTCGTTTGCTTAAATACGATAACAAATGAGGAAGTTATGGTCATTTGAAGTCGAGTGCCTCCCAAAGTGGTCGTGTATCGAGCTGCACAAAAGCACACTTGACTTCAAATGATCATAACTCCTTCGTTTCTTATCGGATTTAAGCAAACGACCAGTCGATGGAAAGCTCTTGATGTCTACTTTCATGTCAACCACGATTTTTCTTGTTTTAATGGAATTTGTGATGTTTCTCATTCGCTTTTTTGTACTAACTCTTTACGGTACTTACATGTTAGTACACAAAAGAGAATGAGAGCAAACAAAAACGCCATTACATTAACCCAAACTCTAGTTTACATGAAGGCATACGTCAAGAGCTTTCCTGAGAGTGTTCGTTTGCTTAAATCCGATAACAAATGAGGAAGTTATGGTCATTTGAAGTCGAGTGCCTCCCAAAGTGGTCGTGTATCGAGCCGCACAAAAGCACACTTGACTTCAAATGATCATAACTCCTTCGTTTCTTATCGGATTTAAGCAAACGACCACTCGATGGAAAGCTCTTGATGTCTACTTTCATGTCAACCACGATTTTTCTTGTTTTAATGGAATTTGTGATGTTTCTCATTCGCTTTTTTGTACTAACTCTTTACGGTACTTACATGTTAGTACATAAAAGAGAATGAGAGCAAACAAAAACGCCATTACATTAACCCAAACTCTAGTTTACATGAAGGCATACGTCAAGAGCTTTCCTGAGAGTGTTCGTTTGGTTAAATACGATAACAAATGAGGAAGTTATGGTCATTTGAAGTCGAGTGCCTCTCAAAGTGGTCGTGTATCGAGCTGCACAAAAGCACACTTGACTTCAAATGATCATAACTCCTTCGTTTCTTATCGGATTTAAGCAAACGACCAGTCGATGGAAAGCTCTTGATGTCTACTTTCATGTCAACCACGATTTTTCTAGTTTTAATGGAATTTGTGATGTTTCTCGTTCGCTTTTTTGTACTAACTCTTTACGGTACTTACATGTTAGTACACAAAAGAGAATGAGAGCAAACAAAAACGCCATTACATTAACCCAAACTCTAGATTACATGAAGGCATACGTCAAGAGCTTTCCTGAGAGTGTTCGTTTGCTTAAATCCGATAACAAATGAGGAAGTTATGGTCATTTGAAGTCGAGTGCCTCCCAAAGTGGTCGTGTATCGAGCCGCACAAAAGCACACTTGACTTCAAATAATCATAACTCCTTCGTTTCTTATCGGATTTAAGCAAACGACCAGTCGATGGAAAGCTCTTGATGTCTACTTTCATGTCAACCACGATTTTTATTGTTTTAATGGAATTTGTGATGTTTCTCATTCGCTTTTTTGTACTAACTCTTTACGGTACTTACATGTTAGTACACAAAAGAGAATGAGAGCAAACAAAAACGCCATTACATTAACCCAAACTCTAGTTTACATGAAAGCATACGTCAAGAGCTTTCCTGAGAGTGTTCGTTTGGTTAAATACGATAACAAATGAGGAAGTTATGGTCATTTGAAGTCGAGTGCCTCTCAAAGTGGTCGTGTATCGAGCTGCACAAAAGCACACTTGACTTCAAATGATCATAACTCCTTCGTTTCTTATCGGATTTAAGCAAACGACCAGTCGATGGAAAGCTCTTGATGTCTACTTTCATGTCAACCACGATTTTTATTGTTTTAATGGAATTTGTGATGTTTCTCATTCGCTTTTTTGTACTAACTCTTTATGGTACTTACATGTTAGTACACAAAAGAGAATGAGAGCAAACAAAAACGCCATTACATTAACCCAAACTCTAGTTTACATGAAAGCATACGTCAAGAGCTTTCCAGAGAGTGTTCGTTTGCTTAAATCCGATAACAAATGAGGAAGTTATGGTCATTTGAAGTCGAGTGCCTCCCAGAGTGGTCGTGTATCGAGCCGCACAAAAGCACACTGGACTTCAAATGATCATAACTCCTTCGTTTCTTATCGGATTTAAGCAAACGACCAGTCGATGGAAAGCTCTTGATGTCTACTTTCATGTCAACCTCGATTTTTATTGTTTTAATGGAATTTGTGATGTTTCTCATTCGCTTTTTTGTACTAACTCTTTATGGTACTTACATGTTAGTACACAAAAGAGAATGAGAGCAAACAAAAACGCCATTACATTAACACAAACTCTAGTTTACATGAAAGCATACGTCAAGAGCTTTCCAGAGAGTGTTCGTTTGCTTAAATCCGATAACAAATGAGGAAGTTATGGTCATTTGAAGTCGAGTGCCTCCCAGAGTGGTCGTGTATCGAGCCGCACAAAAGCACACTGGACTTCAAATGATCATAACTCCTTCGTTTCTTATCGGATTTAAGCAAACGACCACTCGATGGAAAGCTCTTGATGTCTACTTTCATGTCAACCACGATTTTTATTGTTTAAATGGAATTTGTGATGTTTCTCATTCGCTTTTTTGTACTAACTCTTTACGGTACTTACATGTTAGTACACAAAAGAGAATGAGAGCAAACAAAAACGCCATTACATTAAGCCAAACTCTAGTTTACATGAAAGCATACGTCAAGAGCTTTCCAGAGAGTGTTCGTTTGCTTAAATCCGATAACAAATGAGGAAGTTATGGTCATTTGAAGTCGAGTGCCTCCCAAAGTGGTCGTGTATCGAGCCGCACAAAAGCACACTGGACTTCAAATGATCATAACTCCTTCGTTTCTTATCGGATTTAAGCAAACGACCAGTCGATGGAAAGCTCTTGATGTCTACTTTCATGTCAACCACGATTTTTCTTGTTTAAATGGAATTTGTGATGTTTCTCATTCGCTTTTTTGTACTAACTCTTTACGGTACTTACATGTTAGTACACAAAAGAGAATGAGAGCAAACAAAAACGCCATTACATTAACCCAAACTCTAGATTACATGAAGGCATACGTCAAGAGCTTTCCTGAGAGTGTTCGTTTGCTTAAATCCGATAACAAATGAGGAAGTTATGGTCATTTGAAGTCGAGTGCCTCCCAAAGTGGTCGTGTATCGAGCCGCACAAAAGCACACTTGACTTCAAATGATCATAACTCCTTCGTTTCTTATCGGATTTAAGCAAACGACCAGTCGATGGAAAGCTCTTGATGTCTACTTTCATGTCAACCACGATTTTTATTGTTTTAATGGAATTTGTGATGTTTCTCATTCGCTTTTTTGTACTAACTCTTTATGGTACTTACATGTTAGTACACAAAGGAGAATGAGAGCAAACAAAAACGCCATTACATTAACCCAAACTCTAGTTTACATGAAAGCATACGTCAAGAGCTTTCCAGGGAGTGTTCGTTTGCTTAAATCCGATAACAATTGAGGAAGTTATGGTCATTTGAAGTCGAGTGCCTCCCAGAGTGGTCGTGTATCGAGCCGCACAAAAGCACACTGGACTTCAAATGATCATAACTCCTTCGTTTCTTATCGGATTTAAGCAAACGACCACTCGATGGAAAGCTCTTGATGTCTACTTTCATGTCAACCACGATTTTTATTGTTTAAATGGAATTTGTGATGTTTCTCATTCGCTTTTTTGTACTAACTCTTTACGGTACTTACATGTTAGTACACAAAAGAGAATGAGAGCAAACAAAAACGCCATTACATTAACCCAAACTCTAGTTTACATGAAAGCATACGTCAAAAGCTTTCCATAGAGTGTTCGTTTGCTTAAATCCGATAACAAATGAGGAAGTTATGGTCATTTGAAGTCGAGTGCCTCCCAAAGTGGTCGTGTATCGAGCCGCACAAAAGCACACTGGACTTCAAATGATCATAACTCCTTCGTTTCTTATCGGATTTAAGCAAACGACCACTCGATGGAAAGCTCTTGATGTCTACTTTCATGTCAACCACGATTTTTCTTGTTTTAATGGAATTTGTGATGTTTCTCATTCGCTTTTTTGTACTAACTCTTTACGGTACTTACATGTTAGTACATAAAAGAGAATGAAAGCAAACAAAAACGCCATTACATTAACCCAAACTCTAGTTTACATGAAGGCATACGTCAAGAGCTTTCGTGAGAGTGTTCGTTTGCTTAAATCCGATAACAAATGAGGAAGTTATGGTCATTTGAAGTCGAGTGCCTCCCAAAGTGGTCGTGTATCGAGCTGCACAAAAGCACACTTGACTTCAAATGATCATAACTCCTTCGTTTCTTATCCGATTTAAGCAAACGACCAGTCGATGGAAAGCTCTTGATGTCTACTTTCATGTCAACCACGATTTTTCTTGTTTTAATGGAATTTGTGATTTTTCTCATTCGCTTTTTTGTACTAACTCTTTACGGTACTTACATGTTAGTACACAAAAGTGAATGAGAGCAAACAAAAACGCCATTACATTAACCCAAACTCTAGATTACATGAAGGCATACGTCAAGAGCTTTCCAGAGAGTGTTCGTTTGCTTAAATACGATAACAAATGAGGAAGTTATGGTCATTTGAAGTCGAGTGCCTCCCAAAGTGGTCGTGTATCGAGCTGCACAAAAGCACACTTGACTTCAAATGATCATAACTCCTTCGTTTCTTATCCGATTTAAGCAAACGACCAGTCGATGGAAAGCTCTTGATGTCTACTTTCATGTCAACCACGATTTTTCTTGTTTTAATGGAATTTGTGATGTTTCTCATTCGCTTTTTTGTACTAACTCTTTACGGTACTTACATGTTAGTACACAAAAGAGAATGAGAGAAAACAAAAACGCCATTACATTAACCCAAACTCTAGTTTACATGAAAGCATACGTCAAGAGCTTTCCAGGGAGTGTTCGTTTGCTTAAATCCGATAACAATTGAGGAAGTTATGGTCATTTGAAGTCGAGTGCCTCCCAGAGTGGTCGTGTATCGAGCTGCACAAAAGCACACTTGACTTCAAATGATCATAACTCCTTCGTTTCTTATCGGATTTAAGCAAACGACCAGTCGATGGAAAGCTCTTGATGTCTACTTTCATGTCAACCACGATTTTTCTTGTTTTAATGGAATTTGTGATGTTTCTCATTCGCTTTTTTGTACTAACTCTTTACGGTACTTACATGTTAGTACACAAAAGAGAATGAAAGCAAACAAAAACGCCATTACATTAACCCAAACTCTAGATTACATGAAGGCATACGTCAAGAGCTTTCGTGAGAGTGTTCGTTTGCTTAAATACGATAACAAATGAGGAAGTTATGGTCATTTGAAGTCGAGTGCCTCCCAAAGTGGTCGTGTATCGAGCTGCACAAAAGCACACTTGACTTCAAATGATCATAACTCCTTCGTTTCTTATCCGATTTAAGCAAACGACCAGTCGATGGAAAGCTCTTGATGTCTACTTTCATGTCAACCACGATTTTTCTTGTTTTAATGGAATTTGTGATGTTTCTCATTCGCTTTTTTGTACTAACTCTTTACGGTACTTACATGTTAGTACATAAAAGAGAATGAAAGCAAACAAAAACGCCATTACATTAACCCAAACTCTAGTTTACATGAAGGCATACGTCAAGAGCTTTCGTGAGAGTGTTCGTTTGCTTAAATCCGATAACAAATGAGGAAGTTATGGTCATTTGAAGTCGAGTGCCTCCCAAAGTGGTCGTGTATCGAGCTGCACAAAAGCACACTTGACTTCAAATGATCATAACTCCTTCGTTTCTTATCCGATTTAAGCAAACGACCAGTCGATGGAAAGCTCTTGATGTCTACTTTCATGTCAACCACGATTTTTCTTGTTTTAATGGAATTTGTGATTTTTCTCATTCGCTTTTTTGTACTAACTCTTTACGGTACTTACATGTTAGTACACAAAAGTGAATGAGAGCAAACAAAAACGCCATTACATTAACCCAAACTCTAGATTACATGAAGGCATACGTCAAGAGCTTTCCAGAGAGTGTTCGTTTGCTTAAATACGATAACAAATGAGGAAGTTATGGTCATTTGAAGTCGAGTGCCTCCCAAAGTGGTCGTGTATCGAGCTGCACAAAAGCACACTTGACTTCAAATGATCATAACTCCTTCGTTTCTTATCCGATTTAAGCAAACGACCAGTCGAGGGAAAGCTCTTGATGTCTACTTTCATGTCAACCACGATTTTTCTTGTTTTAATGGAATTTGTGATGTTTCTCATTCGCTTTTTTGTACTAACTCTTTACGGTACTTACATGTTAGTACATAAAAGAGAATGAGAGCAAACAAAAACGCCATTACATTAACCCAAACTCTAGTTTACATGAAGGCATACGTCAAGAGCTTTCCATAGAGTGTTCGTTTGCTTAAATCCGATAACAAATGAGGAAGTTATGGTCATTTGAAGTCGAGTGCCTCCCAAAGTGGTCGTGTATCGAGCTGCACAAAAGCACACTGGACTTCAAATGATCATAACTCCTTCGTTTCTTATCCGATTTAAGCAAACGACCACTCGATGGAAAGCTCTTGATGTCTACTTTCATGTCAACCACGATTTTTCTTGTTTAAATGGAATTTGTGATTTTTCTCATTCGCTTTTTTGTACTAACTCTTTACGGTACTTACATGTTAGTACACAAAAGAGAATGAGAGCAAACAAAAACGCCATTACATTAACCCAAACTCTAGTTTACATGAAAGCATACGTCAAGAGCTTTCCAGAGAGTGTTCGTTTGCTTAAATCCGATAACAAATGAGGAAGTTATGGTCATTTGAAGTCGAGTGCCTCCCAAAGTGGTCGTGTATCGAGCCGCACAAAAGCACACTTGACTTCAAATGATCATAACTCCTTCGTTTCTTATCGGATTTAAGCAAACGACCAGTCGATGGAAAGCTCTTGATGTCTACTTTCATGTCAACCACGATTTTTATTGTTTTAATGGAATTTGTGATGTTTCTCATTCGCTTTTTTGTACTAACTCTTTATGGTACTTACATGTTAGTACACAAAAGAGAATGAGAGCAAACAAAAACGCCATTACATTAACCCAAACTCTAGTTTACATGAAAGCATACGTCAAGAGCTTTCCAGAGAGTGTTCGTTTGCTTAAATCCGATAACAAATGAGGAAGTTATGGTCATTTGAAGTCGAGTGCCTCCCAAAGTGGTCGTGTATCGAGCTGCACAAAAGCACACTTGACTTCAAATGATCATAACTCCTTCGTTTCTTATCCGATTTAAGCAAACGACCACTCGATGGAAAGCTCTTGATGTCTACTTTCATGTCAACCACGATTTTTCTTGTTTAAATGGAATTTGTGATTTTTCTCATTCGCTTTTTTGTACTAACTCTTTACGGTACTTACATGTTAGTACACAAAAGAGAATGAGAGCAAACAAAAACGCCATTACATTAACCCAAACTCTAGTTTACATGAAAGCATACGTCAAGAGCTTTCCAGAGAGTGTTCGTTTGCTTAAATCCGATAACAAATGAGGAAGTTATGGTCATTTGAAGTCGAGTGCCTCCCAAAGTGGTCGTGTATCGAGCCGCACAAAAGCACACTTGACTTCAAATGATCATAACTCCTTCGTTTCTTATCGGATTTAAGCAAACGACCAGTCGATGGAAAGCTCTTGATGTCTACTTTCATGTCAACCACGATTTTTATTGTTTTAATGGAATTTGTGATGTTTCTCATTCGCTTTTTTGTACTAACTCTTTATGGTACTTACATGTTAGTACACAAAAGAGAATGAGAGCAAACAAAAACGCCATTACATTAACCCAAACTCTAGTTTACATGAAAGCATACGTCAAGAGCTTTCCAGAGAGTGTTCGTTTGCTTAAATCCGATAACAAATGAGGAAGTTATGGTCATTTGAAGTCGAGTGCCTCCCAAAGTGGTCGTGTACCGAGCCGCACAAAAGCACACTGGACTTCAAATGATCATAACTCCTTCGTTTCTTATCGGATTTAAGCAAACGACCACTCGATGGAAAGCTCTTGATGTCTACTTTCATGTCAACCACGATTTTTATTGTTTAAATGGAATTTGTGATGTTTCTCATTCGCTTTTTTTTACTAACTCTTTACGGTACTTACATGTTAGTACACAAAAGAGAATGAGAGCAAACAAAAACGCCATTACATTAACCCAAACTCTAGTTTACATGAAAGCATACGTCAAGAGCTTTCCAGAGAGTGTTCGTTTGCTTAAATCCGATAACAAATGAGGAATTTATGGTCATTTGAAGTCGAGTGCCTCCCAAAGTGGTCGTGTATCGAGCCGCACAAAAGCACACTTGACTTCAAATGATCATAACTCCTTCGTTTCTTATCGGATTTAAGCAAACGACCAGTCGATGGAAAGCTCTTGATGTCTACTTTCATGTCAACCACGATTTCTATTGTTTTAATGGAATTTGTGATGTTTCTCATTCGCTTTTTTGTACTAACTCTTTATGGTACTTACATGTTAGTACACAAAAGAGAATGAGAGCAAACAAAAACGCCATTACATTAACCCAAATTCTAGTTTACATGAAGGCATACGTCAAGAGCTTTCCAGAGAGTGTTCGTTTGCTTAAATCCGATAACAAATGAGGAAGTTATGGTCATTTGAAGTCGAGTGCCTCCCAAAGTGGTCGTGTATCGAGCCGCACAAAAGCACACTTGACTTCAAATGATCATAACTCCTTCGTTTCTTATCGGATTTAAGCAAACGACCAGTCGATGGAAAGCTCTTGATGTCTACTTTCATGTCAACCACGATTTTTATTGTTTTAATGGAATTTGTGATGTTTCTCATTCGCTTTTTTGTACTAACTCTTTATGGTACTTACATGTTAGTACACAAAAGAGAATGAGAGCAAACAAAAACGCCATTACATTAACCCAAACTCTAGTTTACATGAAAGAATACGTCAAGAGCTTTCCAGAGAGTGTTCGTTTGCTTAAATCCGATAACAAATGAGGAAGTTATGGTCATTTGAAGTAGAGTGCCTCCCAAAGTGGTCGCGTATCGAGCCGCACAGAAGCACACTTGACTTCAAATGATCATAACTCCTTCGTTTCTTATCGGATTTTAGCAAACGACCAGTCGATGGAAAGCTCTTGATGTCTACTTTCATGTCAACCACGATTTCTATTGTTTTAATGGAATTTGTGATGTTTCTCATTCGCTTTTTTGTACTAACTCTTTATGGTACTTACATGTTAGTACACAAAAGAGAATGAGAGCAAACAAAAACGCCATTACATTAACCCAAACTCTAGTTTACATGAAGGCATACGTCAAGAGCTTTCCAGAGAGTGTTCGTTTGCTTAAATCCGATAACAAATGAGGAAGTTATGGTCATTTGAAGTCGAGTGCCTCCCAAAGTGGTCGTGTATCGAGCCGCACAAAAGCACACTTGACTTCAAATGATCATAACTCCTTCGTTTCTTATCGGATTTAAGCAAACGACCAGTCGATGGAAAGCTCTTGATGTCTACTTTCATGTCAACCACGATTTTTATTGTTTTAATGGAATTTGTGATGTTTCTCATTCGCTTTTTTGTACTAACTCTTTATGGTACTTACATGTTAGTACACAAAAGAGAATGAGAGCAAACAAAAACGCCATTACATTAACCCAAACTCTAGTTTACATGAAAGCATACGTCAAGAGCTTTCCAGAGAGTGTTCGTTTGCTTAAATCCGATATTAAATGAGGAAGTTATGGTCATTTGAAGTCGAGTGCCTCCCAAAGTGGTCGTGTATCGAGCCGCACAAAAGCACACTTGACTTCAAATGATCATAACTCCTTCGTTTCTTATCGGATTTAAGCAAACGACCAGTCGATGGAAAGCTCTTGATGTCTACTTTCATGTCAACCACGATTTTTATTGTTTTAATGGAATTTGTGATGTTTCTCATTCGCTTTTTTGTACTAACTCTTTATGGTACTTACATGTTAGTACACAAAAGAGAATGAGAGCAAACAAAAACGCCATTACATTAACCCAAACTCTAGTTTACATGAAAGCATACTTCAAGAGCTTTCCAGAGAGTGTTCGTTTGCTTAAATCCGATAACAAATGAGGAAGTTATGGTCATTTGAAGTCGAGTGCCTCCCAAAGTGGTCGTGTATCGAGCCGCACAAAAGCACATTGGACTTCAAATGATCATAACTCCTTCGTTTCTTATCGGATTTAAGCAAACGACCACTCGATGGAAAGCTCTTGATGTCTACTTTCATGTCAACCACGATTTTTATTGTTTAAATGGAATTTGTGATGTTTCTCATTCGCTTTTTTGTACTAACTCTTTACGGTATCGAGCCGCACAAAAGCACACTTGACTTCAAATGATCATAACTCCTTCGTTTCTTATCGGGTTTAAGCAAACGACCAGTCGATGGAAAGCTCTTGATGTCTACTTTCATGTCAACCATGATTTCTATTGTTTTAATGGAATTTGTGATGTTTCTCATTCGCTTTTTTGTACTAACTCTTTATGGTACTTACATGTTAGTACACAAAAGAGAATGAGAGCAAACAAAAACGCCATTACATTAACCCAAACTCTAGTTTACATGAAGGCATACGTCAAGAGCTTTCCAGAGAGTGTTCGTTTGCTTAAATCCGATAACAAATGAGGAAGTTATGGTCATTTGAAGTCGAGTGCCTCCCAAAGTGGTCGTGTATCGAGCCGCACAAAAGCACACTTGACTTCAAATGATCATAACTCCTTCGTTTCTTATCGGATTTAAGCAAACGACCAGTCGATGGAAAGCTCTTGATGTCTACTTTCATGTCAACCACGATTTCTATTGTTTTAATGGAATTTGTGATGTTTGTCATTCGCTTTTTTGTACTAACTCTTTACGGTACTTACATGTTAGTACACAAAAGAGAATGAGAGCAAACAAAAACGCCATTACATTAACCCAAACTCTAGTTTACATGAAAGCATACGTCAAGAGCTTTCCAGAGAGTGTTCGTTTGCTTAAATCCGATAACAAATGAGGAAGTTATGGTCATTTGAAGTCGAGTGCCTCCCAAAGTGGTCGTGTATCGAGCCGCACAAAAGCACATTGGACTTCAAATGATCATAACTCCTTCGTTTCTTATCGGATTTAAGCAAACGACCACTCGATGGAAAGCTCTTGATGTCTACTTTCATGTCAACCACGATTTCTATTGTTTTAATGGAATTTGTGATGTTTCTCATTCGCTTTTTTGTACTAACTCTTTATGGTACTTACATGTTAGTACACAAAAGAGAATGAGAGCAAACAAAAACGCCATTACATTAACCCAAACTCTAGTTTACATGAAGGCATACGTCAAGAGCTTTCCAGAGAGTGTTCGTTTGCTTAAATCCGATAACAAATGAGGAAGTTATGGTCATTTGAAGTCGAGTGCCTCCCAAAGTGGTCGTGTATCGAGCCGCACAAAAGCACACTTGACTTCAAATGATCATAACTCCTTCGTTTCTTATCGGATTTAAGCAAACGACCAGTCGATGGAAAGCTCTTGATGTCTACTTTCATGTCAACCACGATTTTTATTGTTTAAATGGAATTTGTGATGTTTCTCATTCGCTTTTTTGTACTAACTCTTTACGGTATCGAGCCGCACAAAAGCACACTTGACTTCAAATGATCATAACTCCTTCGTTTCTTATCGGATTTAAGCAAACGACCAGTAGATGGAAAGCTCTTGATGTCTACTTTCATGTCAACCACGATTTCTATTGTTTTAATGGAATTTGTGATGTTTCTCATTCGCTTTTTTGTACTAACTCTTTATGGTACTTACATGTTAGTACACAAAAGAGAATGAGAGCAAACAAAAACGCCATTACATTAACCCAAACTCTAGTTTACATGAAGGCATACGTCAAGAGCTTTCCAGAGAGTGTTCGTTTGCTTAAATCCGATAACAAATGAGGAAGTTATGGTCATTTGAAGTCGAGTGCCTCCCAAAGTGGTCGTGTATCGAGCCGCACAAAAGCACACTTGACTTCAAATGATCATAACTCCTTCGTTTCTTATCGGATTTAAGCAAACGACCAGTCGATGGAAAGCTCTTGATGTCTACTTTCATGTCAACCACGATTTTTATTGTTTTAATGGAATTTGTTATGTTTCTCATTCACTTTTTTGTACTAACTCTTTATGGTACTTACATGTTAGTACACAAAAGAGAATGAGAGCAAACAAAAACGCCATTACATTAACCCAAACTCTAGTTTACATGAAAGCATACGTCAAGAGCTTTCCAGAGAGTGTTCGTTTGCTTAAATCCGATAACAAATGAGGAAGTTATGGTCATTTGAAGTCGAGTGCCTCCCAAAGTGGTCGTGTATCGAGCCGCACAAAAGCACACTTGACTTCAAATGATCATAACTCCTTCGTTTCTTATCGGATTTAAGCAAACGACCACTCGATGGAAAGCTCTTGATGTCTACTTTGATGTCAACCACGATTTTTATTGTTTTAATGGAAATTGTGATGTTTCTCATTCGCTTTTTTGTACTAACTCTTTACGGTACTTACATGTTAGTACACAAAAGAGAATGAGAGCAAACAAAAACGCCATTACATTAACCCAAACTCTAGTTTACATGAAAGCATACGTCAAGAGCTTTCCAGAGAGTGTTCGTTTGCTTAAATCCGATAACAAATGAGGAAGTTATGGTCATTTGAAGTCGAGTGCCTCCCAAAGTGGTCGTGTATCGAGCCGCACAAAAGCACACTGGACTTCAAATGATCATAACTCCTTCGTTTCTTATCGGATTTAAGCAAACGACCACTCGATGGAAAGCTCTTGATGTCTACTTTCATGTCAACCACGATTTTTCTTGTTTTAATGGAATTTGTGATGTTTCTCAGTCGCTTTTTTGTACTCACTCTTTACGGTACTTACATGTTAGTACACAAAAGAGAGTGAGAGCAAACAAAAACGCCATTACATTAACCCAAACTCTAGTTTACATGAAGCCATACGTCAAGAGCTTTCCAGAGAGTGTTCGTTTGCTTAAATCCGATAACAAATGAGGAAGTTATGGTCATTTGAAGTCGAGTGCCTCCCAAAGTGGTCGTGTATCGAGCCGCACAAAAGCACACTTGACTTCAAATGATCATAACTCCTTCGTTTCTTATCGGATTTAAGCAAACGACCACTCGATGGAAAGCTCTTGATGTCTACTTTCATGTCAACCACGATTTTTCTTGTTTTTATGGAATTTGTGATGTTTCTCATTCGCTTTTTTGTACTAACTCTTTACGGTACTTACATGTTAGTACACAAAAGAGAATGAGAGCAAACAAAAACGCCATTACATTAACCCAAACTCTAGTTTACATGAAAGCATACGTCAAGAGCTTTCCAGAGAGTGTTCGTTTGCTTAAATCCGATAACAAATGAGGAAGTTATAGTCATTTGAAGTCGAGTGCCTCCCAAAGTGGTCGTGTATCGAGCCGCACAAAAGCACACTTGACTTCAAATGATCATAACTCCTTCGTTTCTTATCGGATTTAAGAAAACGACCACTCGATGGAAAGCTCTTGATGTCTACTTTCATGTCAACCACGATTTTTATTGTTTTAATGGAATTTGTGATGTTTCTCATTCGCTTTTTTGTACTAACTCTTTACGGTACTTACATGTTAGTACACAAAAGAGAATGAGAGCAAACAAAAAAGCCATTACATTAACCTAAACTCTAGTTTACATGAAGGCATACGTCAAGAGCTTTCCAGAGAGTGTTCGTTTGCTTAAATCCGATAACAAATGAGGAAGTTATGGTCATTTGAAGTCGAGTGCCTCCCAAAGTGGTCGTGTATCGAGCCGCACAAAAGCACACTTGACTTCCAATGATCATAACTCCTTCGTTTCTTATCGGATTTAAGCAAACGACCACTCGATGGAAAGCTCTTGATGTCTACTTTCATGTCAACCACGATTTTTCTTGTTTTTATGGAATTTGTGATGTTTCTCATTCGCTTTTTTGTACTAACTCTTTACGGTACTTACATGTTAGTACACAAAAGAGAATGAGAGCAAACAAAAACGCCATTACATTAACCCAAACTCTAGTTTACATGAAAGCATACGTCAAGAGCTTTCCAGAGAGTGTTCGTTTGCTTAAATCCGATAACAAATGAGGAAGTTATGGTCATTAGAAGTCGAGTGCCTCCCAAAGTGGTCGTGTATCGAGCCGCACAAAAGCACACTTGACTTCAAATGATCATAACTCCTTCGTTTCTTATCGGATTTAAGCAAACGACCACTCGATGGAAAGCTCTTGATGTCTACTTTGATGTCAACCACGATTTTTATTGTTTTAATGGAATTTGTGATGTTTCTCAGTCGCTTTTTTGTACTCACTCTTTACGGTACTTACATGTTAGTACACAAAAGAGAGTGAGAGCAAACAAAAACGCCATTACATTAACCCAAACTCTAGTTTACATGAAGGCATACGTCAAGAGCTTTCCAGAGAGTGTTCGTTTGCTTAAATCCGATAACAAATGAGGAAGTTATAGTCATTTGAAGTCGAGTGCCTCCCAAAGTGGTCGTGTATCGAGCCGCACAAAAGCACACTTGACTTCAAATGATCATAACTCCTTCGTTTCTTATCGGATTTAAGCAAACGACCACTCGATGGAAAGCTCTTGATGTCTACTTTCATGTCAACCACGGTTTTTCTTGTTTTTATGGAATTTGTGATGTTTCTCATTCGCTTTTTTGTACTAACTCTTTACGGTACTTACATGTTAGTACACAAAAGAGAATGAGAGCAAACAAAAACGCCATTACATTAACCCAAACTCTAGTTTACATGAAAGCATACGTCAAGAGCTTTCCAGAGAGTGTTCGTTTGCTTAAATCCGATAACAAATGAGGAAGTTATGGTCATTTGAAGTCGAGTGCCTCCCAAAGTGGTCGTGTATCGAGCCGCACAAAAGCACACTTGACTTCAAATGATCATAACTCCTTCGTTTCTTATCGGATTTAAGCAAACGACCACTCGATGGAAAGCTCTTGATGTCTACTTTCATGTCAACCACGATTTTTCTTGTTTTATTGGAATTTGTGATGTTTCTCATTCGCTTTTTTGTACTAACTCTTTACGGTACTTACATGTTAGTACACAAAAGAGAATGAGAGCAAACAAAAACGCCATTACATTAACCCAAACTCTAGTTTACATGAAGGCATACGTCAATAGCTTTCCAGAGAGTGTTCGTTTGCTTAAATCCGATAACAAATGAGGAAGTTATGGTCATTAGAAGTCGAGTGCCTCCCAAAGTGGTCGTGTATCGAGCCGCACAAAAGCACACTTGACTTCAAATGATCATAACTCCTTCGTTTCTTATCGGATTTAAGCAAACGACCACTCGGTGGAAAGCTCTTGATGTCTACTTTGATGTCAACCACGATTTTTATTGTTTTAATGGAATTTGTGATGTTTCTCATTCGCTTTTTTGTACTAACTCTTTACGGTACTTACATGTTAGTACACAAAAGAGAATGAGAGCAAACAAAAACGCCATTACATTAACCCAAACTCTAGTTTACATGAAGGCATACGTCAAGAGCTTTCCAGAGAGTGTTCGTTTGCTTAAATCCGATAACAAATGAGGAAGTTATGGTCATTTGAAGTCGAGTGCCTCCCAAAGTGGTAGTGTATCGAGCCGCATAAAAGCACACTTGACTTCAAATGATCATAACTCCTTCGTTTCTTATCGGATTTAAGCAAACGACCACTCGATGGAAAGCTCTTGATGTCTACTTTCATGTCAACCACGATTTTTCTTGTTTTAATGGAATTTGTGATGTTTCTCAGTCGCTTTTTTGTACTCACTCTTTACGGTACTTACATGTTAGTACACAAAAGAGAGTGAGAGCAAACAAAAACGCCATTACATTAACCCAAACTCTAGTTTACATGAAGCCATACGTCAAGAGCTTTCCAGAGAGTGTTCGTTTGCTTAAATCCGATAACAAATGAGGAAGTTATGGTCATTTGAAGTCGAGTGCCTCCCAAAGTGGTCGTGTATCGAGCCGCACAAAAGCACACTTGACTTCAAATGATCATAACTCCTTCGTTTCTTATCGGATTTAAGCAAACGACCACTCGATGGAAAGCTCTTGATGTCTACTTTCATGTCAACCACGGTTTTTCTTGTTTTTATGGAATTTGTGATGTTTCTCATTCGCTTTTTTGTACTAACTCTTTACGGTACTTACATGTTAGTACACAAAAGAGAATGAGAGCAAACAAAAACGCCATTACATTAACCCAAACTCTAGTTTACATGAAAGCATACGTCAAGAGCTTTCCAGAGAGTGTTCGTTTGCTTAAATCCGATAACAAATGAGGAAGTTATGGTCATTTGAAGTCGAGTGCCTCCCAAAGTGGTCGTGTATCGAGCCGCACAAAAGCACACTTGACTTCAAATGATCATAACTCCTTCGTTTCTTATCGGATTTAAGCAAACGACCACTCGATGGAAAGCTCTTGATGTCTACTTTCATGTCAACCACGATTTTTCTTGTTTTAATGGAATTTGTGATGTTTCTCATTCGCTTTTTTGTACTAACTCTTTACGGTACTTACATGTTAGTACACAAAAGAGAATGAGAGCAAACAAAAACGCCATTACATTAACCCAAACTCTAGTTTACATGAAGGCATACGTCAATAGCTTTCCAGAGAGTGTTCGTTTGCTTAAATCCGATAACAAATGAGGAAGTTATGGTCATTAGAAGTCGAGTGCCTCCCAAAGTGGTCGTGTATCGAGCCGCACAAAAGCACACTTGACTTCAAATGATCATAACTCCTTCGTTTCTTATCGGATTTAAGCAAACGACCACTCGGTGGAAAGCTCTTGATGTCTACTTTGATGTCAACCACGATTTTTATTGTTTTAATGGAATTTGTGATGTTTCTCATTCGCTTTTTTGTACTAACTCTTTACGGTACTTACATGTTAGTACACAAAAGAGAATGAGAGCAAACAAAAACGCCATTACATTAACCCAAACTCTAGTTTACATGAAGGCATACGTCAAGAGCTTTCCAGAGAGTGTTCGTTTGCTTAAATCCGATAACAAATGAGGAAGTTATAGTCATTTGAAGTCGAGTGCCTCCCAAAGTGGTCGTGTATCGAGCCGCACAAAAGCACACTTGACTTCAAATGATCATAACTCCTTCGTTTCTTATCGGATTTAAGCAAACGACCACTCGATGGAAAGCTCTTGATGTCTACTTTCATGTCAACCACGGTTTTTCTTGTTTTTATGGAATTTGTGATGTTTCTCATTCGCTTTTTTGTACTAACTCTTTACGGTACTTACATGTTAGTACACAAAAGAGAATGAGAGCAAACAAAAACGCCATTACATTAACCCAAACTCTAGTTTACATGAAAGCATACGTCAAGAGCTTTCCAGAGAGTGTTCGTTTGCTTAAATCCGATAACAAATGAGGAAGTTATGGTCATTTGAAGTCGAGTGCCTCCCAAAGTGGTCGTGTATCGAGCCGCACAAAAGCACACTTGACTTCAAATGATCATAACTCCTTCGTTTCTTATCGGATTTAAGCAAACGACCACTCGATGGAAAGCTCTTGATGTCTACTTTCATGTCAACCACGATTTTTCTTGTTTTATTGGAATTTGTGATGTTTCTCATTCGCTTTTTTGTACTAACTCTTTACGGTACTTACATGTTAGTACACAAAAGAGAATGAGAGCAAACAAAAACGCCATTACATTAACCCAAACTCTAGTTTACATGAAGGCATACGTCAATAGCTTTCCAGAGAGTGTTCGTTTGCTTAAATCCGATAACAAATGAGGAAGTTATGGTCATTAGAAGTCGAGTGCCTCCCAAAGTGGTCGTGTATCGAGCCGCACAAAAGCACACTTGACTTCAAATGATCATAACTCCTTCGTTTCTTATCGGATTTAAGCAAACGACCACTCGGTGGAAAGCTCTTGATGTCTACTTTGATGTCAACCACGATTTTTATTGTTTTAATGGAATTTGTGATGTTTCTCATTCGCTTTTTTGTACTAACTCTTTACGGTACTTACATGTTAGTACACAAAAGAGAATGAGAGCAAACAAAAACGCCATTACATTAACCCAAACTCTAGTTTACATGAAGGCATACGTCAAGAGCTTTCCAGAGAGTGTTCGTTTGCTTAAATCCGATAACAAATGAGGAAGTTATAGTCATTTGAAGTCGAGTGCCTCCCAAAGTGGTCGTGTATTGAGCCGCACAAAAGCACACTTGACTTCAAATGATCATAACTCCTTCGTTTCTTATCGGATTTAAGCAAACGACCACTCGATGGAAAGCTCTTGATGTCTACTTTCATGTCAACCACGATTTTTCTTGTTTTAATGGAATTTGTGATGTTTCTCATTCGCTTTTTTGTACTAACTCTTTACGGTACTTACATGTTAGTACACAAAAGAGAATGAGAGCAAACAAAAACGCCATTACATTAACCCAAACTCTAGTTTACATGAAGGCATACGTCAATAGCTTTCCAGAGAGTGTTCGTTTGCTTAAATCCGATAACAAATGAGGAAGTTATGGTCATTAGAAGTCGAGTGCCTCCCAAAGTGGTCGTGTATCGAGCCGCACAAAAGCACACTTGACTTCAAATGATCATAACTCCTTCGTTTCTTATCGGATTTAAGAAAACGACCACTCGATGGAAAGCTCTTGATGTCTACTTTCATGTCAACCACGATTTTTATTGTTTTAATGGAATTTGTGATGTTTCTCATTCGCTTTTTTGTACTAACTCTTTACGGTACTTACATGTTAGTACACAAAAGAGAATGAGAGCAAACAAAAACGCCATTACATTAACCTAAACTCTAGTTTACATGAAGGCATACGTCAAGAGCTTTCCAGAGAGTGTTCGTTTGCTTAAATCCGATAACAAATGAGGAAGTTATGGTCATTTGAAGTCGAGTGCCTCCCAAAGTGGTAGTGTATCGAGCCGCATAAAAGCACACTTGACTTCAAATGATCATAACTCCTTCGTTTCTTATCGGATTTAAGCAAACGACCACTCGATGGAAAGCTCTTGATGTCTACTTTCATGTCAACCACGATTTTTCTTGTTTTAATGGAATTTGTGATGTTTCTCAGTCGCTTTTTTGTACTCACTCTTTACGGTACTTACATGTTAGTACACAAAAGAGAGTGAGAGCAAACAAAAACGCCATTACATTAACCCAAACTCTAGTTTACATGAAGCCATACGTCAAGAGCTTTCCAGAGAGTGTTCGTTTGCTTAAATCCGATAACAAATGAGGAAGTTATGGTCATTTGAAGTCGAGTGCCTCCCAAAGTGGTCGTGTATCGAGCCGCACAAAAGCACACTTGACTTCAAATGATCATAACTCCTTCGTTTCTTATCGGATTTAAGCAAACGACCACTCGATGGAAAGCTCTTGATGTCTACTTTCATGTCAACCACGATTTTTCTTGTTTTTATGGAATTTGTGATGTTTCTCATTCGCTTTTTTGTACTAACTCTTTACGGTACTTACATGTTAGTACACAAAAGAGAATGAGAGCAAACAAAAACGCCATTACATTAACCCAAACTCTAGTTTACATGAAAGCATACGTCAAGAGCTTTCCAGAGAGTGTTCGTTTGCTTAAATCCGATAACAAATGAGGAAGTTATGGTCATTTGAAGTCGAGTGCCTCCCAAAGTGGTCGTGTATCGAGCCGCACAAAAGCACACTTGACTTCAAATGATCATAACTCCTTCGTTTCTTATCGGATTTAAGCAAACGACCACTCGATGGAAAGCTCTTGATGTCTACTTTCATGTCAACCACGATTTTTCTTGTTTTAATGGAATTTGTGATGTTTCTCATTCGCTTTTTTGTACTAACTCTTTACGGTACTTACATGTTAGTACACAAAAGAGAATGAGAGCAAACAAAAACGCCATTACATTAACCCAAACTCTAGTTTACATGAAGGCATACGTCAATAGCTTTCCAGAGAGTGTTCGTTTGCTTAAATCCGATAACAAATGAGGAAGTTATGGTCATTAGAAGTCGAGTGCCTCCCAAAGTGGTCGTGTATCGAGCCGCACAAAAGCACACTTGACTTCAAATGATCATAACTCCTTCGTTTCTTATCGGATTTAAGCAAACGACCACTCGGTGGAAAGCTCTTGATGTCTACTTTGATGTCAACCACGATTTTTATTGTTTTAATGGAATTTGTGATGTTTCTCATTCGCTTTTTTGTACTAACTCTTTACGGTACTTACATGTTAGTACACAAAAGAGAATGAGAGCAAACAAAAACGCTATTACATTAACCCAAACTCTAGTTTACATGAAAGCATACGTCAAGAGCTTTCCAGAGAGTGTTCGTTTGCTTAAATCCGATAACAAATGAGGAAGTTATGGTCATTTGAAGTCGAGTGCCTCCCAAAGTGGTCGTGTATCGAGCCGCACAAAAGCACACTTGACTTCAAATGATCATAACTCCTTCGTTTCTTATCGGATTTAAGCAAACGACCACTCGATAGAAAGCTCTTGATGTCTACTTTCATGTCAACCACGATTTTCATTGTTTTATTGGAATTTGTGATGTTTCTCATTCTCTTTTTTGTACTAACTCTTTATGGTACTTGCATGTTAGTACACTAAAGAGAATGAGAGCAAACAAAAACGCCATTATATTAACCCAAACTCTAGCTTACATGAAGGCATACGTTAAGAGCTTTCCAGAGAGTGTTCGTTTGCTTAAATATGATAACAAATGAGGAAGTTATGGTCATTTGAAGTCGAGTGCCTCCCAAAGTGGTCGTGTATCGAGCCGCACAAAAGCACACTTGACTTCAAATGATCATAACTCCTTCGTTTCTTATCGGATTTAAGCAAACGACCACTCGATGGAAAGCTCTTGATGTCTACTTTCATGTCAACCACGATTTTTATTGTTTTAATGGAATTTGTGATGTTTCTCATTCGCTTTTTTGTACTAACTCTTTACGGTACTTACATGTTAGTACACAAAAGAGAATGAGAGCAAATAAAAACGCCATTACATTAACCTAAACTCTAGTTTACATGAAGGCATACGTCAAGAGCTTTCCAGAGAGTGTTCGTTTGCTTAAATCCGATAACAAATGAGGAAGTTATGGTCATTTGAAGTCGAGTGCCTCCTAAAGTGGTAGTGTATCGAGCCGCACAAAAGCACACTTGACTTCAAATGATCATAACTCTTTCGTTTCTTATCGGATTTAAGAAAACGACCACTCGATGGAAAGCTCTTGATGTCTACTTTCATGTCAACCACGATTTTTCTTGTTTTAATGGAATTTGTGATGTTTCTCAGTCGCTTTTTTGTACTCACTCTTTACGGTACTTACATGTTAGTACACAAAAGAGAGTGAGAGCAAACAAAAACGCCATTACATTAACCCAAACTCTAGTTTACATGAAGCCATACGTCAAGAGCTTTCCAGAGAGTGTTCGTTTGCTTAAATCCGATAACAAATGAGGAAGTTATGGTCATTTGAAGTCGAGTGCCTCCCAAAGTGGTCGTGTATCGAGCCGCACAAAAGCACACTGGACTTCAAATGATCATAACTCCTTCGTTTCTTATCGGATTTAAGCAAACGACCACTCGATGGAAAGCTCTTGATGTCTACTTTCATATCAACCACGATTTTTCTTGTTTTAATGGAATTTGTGATGTTTCTCAGTCGCTTTTTTGTACTCACTCTTTACGGTACTTACATGTTAGTACACAAAAGAGAGTGAGAGCAAACAAAAACGCCATTACATTAACCCAAACTCTAGTTTACATGAAGCCATACGTCAAGAGCTTTCCAGAGAGTGTTCGTTTGCTTAAATCCGATTACAAATGAGGAAGTTATGGTCATTTGAAGTCGAGTGCCTCCCAAAGTGGTCGTGTATCGAGCCGCACAAAAGCACACTTGACTTCAAATGATCATAACTCCTTCGTTTCTTATCGGATTTAAGCAAACGACCACTCGATGGAAAGCTCTTGATGTCTACTTTCATGTCAACCACGATTTTTCTTGTTTTTATGGAATTTGTGATGTTTCTCATTCGCTTTTTTGTACTAACTCTTTACGGTACTTACATGTTAGTACACAAAAGAGAATGAGAGCAAACAAAAACGCCATTACATTAACCCAAACTCTAGTTTACATGAAGGCATACGTCAATAGCTTTCCAGAGAGTGTTCGTTTGCTTAAATCCGATAACAAATGAGGAAGTTATGGTCATTAGAAGTCGAGTGCCTCCCAAAGTGGTCGTGTATCGAGCCGCACAAAAGCACACTTGACTTCAAATGATCATAACTCCTTCGTTTCTTATCGGATTTAAGAAAACGACCACTCGATGGAAAGCTCTTGATGTCTACTTTGATGTCAACCACGATTTTTATTGTTTTAATGGAATTTGTGATGTTTCTCATTCGCTTTTTTGTACTAACTCTTTACGGTACTTACATGTTAGTACACAAAAGAGAATGAGAGCAAACAAAAACGCCATTACATTAACCCAAACTCTAGTTTACATGAAGGCATACGTCAAGAGCTTTCCAGAGAGTGTTCGTTTGCTTAAATCCGATAACAAATGAGGAAGTTATGGTCATTTGAAGTCGAGTGCCTCCCAAAGTGGTAGTGTATCGAGCCGCATAAAAGCACACTTGACTTCAAATGATCATAACTCCTTCGTTTCTTATCGGATTTAAGCAAACGACCACTCGATGGAAAGCTCTTGATGTCTACTTTCATGTCAACCACGATTTTTCTTGTTTTAATGGAATTTGTGATGTTTCTCAGTCGCTTTTTTGTACTCACTCTTTACGGTACTTACATGTTAGTACACAAAAGAGAGTGAGAGCAAACAAAAACGCCATTACATTAACCCAAACTCTAGTTTACATGAAGCCATACGTCAAGAGCTTTCCAGAGAGTGTTCGTTTGCTTAAATCCGATAACAAATGAGGAAGTTATGGTCATTTGAAGTCGAGTGCCTCCCAAAGTGGTCGTGTATCGAGCCGCACAAAAGCACACTTGACTTCAAATGATCATAACTCCTTCGTTTCTTATCGGATTTAAGCAAACGACCACTCGATGGAAAGCTCTTGATGTCTACTTTCATGTCAACCACGATTTTTCTTGTTTTTATGGAATTTGTGATGTTTCTCATTCGCTTTTTTGTACTAACTCTTTACGGTACTTACATGTTAGTACACAAAAGAGAATGAGAGCAAACAAAAACGCCATTACATTAACCCAAACTCTAGTTTACATGAAAGCATACGTCAAGAGCTTTCCAGAGAGTGTTCGTTTGCTTAAATCCGATAACAAATGAGGAAGTTATGGTCATTTGAAGTCGAGTGCCTCCCAAAGTGGTCGTGTATCGAGCCGCACAAAAGCACACTTGACTTCAAATGATCATAACTCCTTCGTTTCTTATCGGATTTAAGCAAACGACCACTCGATGGAAAGCTCTTGATGTCTACTTTCATGTCAACCACGATTTTTCTTGTTTTAATGGAATTTGTGATGTTTCTCATTCGCTTTTTTGTACTAACTCTTTACGGTACTTACATGTTAGTACACAAAAGAGAATGAGAGCAAACAAAAACGCCATTACATTAACCCAAACTCTAGTTTACATGAAGGCATACGTCAAGAGCTTTCCAGAGAGTGTTCGTTTGCTTAAATCCGATTACAAATGAGGAAGTTATGGTCATTTGAAGTCGAGTGCCTCCCAAAGTGGTCGTGTATCGAGCCGCACAAAAGCACACTTGACTTCAAATGATCATAACTCCTTCGTTTCTTATCGGATTTAAGCAAACGACCACTCGATGGAAAGCTCTTGATGTCTACTTTCATGTCAACCACGATTTTTCTTGTTTTTATGGAATTTGTGATGTTTCTCATTCGCTTTTTTGTACTAACTCTTTACGGTACTTACATGTTAGTACACAAAAGAGAATGAGAGCAAACAAAAACGCCATTACATTAACCCAAACTCTAGTTTACATGAAGGCATACGTCAATAGCTTTCCAGAGAGTGTTCGTTTGCTTAAATCCGATAACAAATGAGGAAGTTATGGTCATTAGAAGTCGAGTGCCTCCCAAAGTGGTCGTGTATCGAGCCGCACAAAAGCACACTTGACTTCAAATGATCATAACTCCTTCGTTTCTTATCGGATTTAAGAAAACGACCACTCGATGGAAAGCTCTTGATGTCTACTTTGATGTCAACCACGATTTTTATTGTTTTAATGGAATTTGTGATGTTTCTCATTCGCTTTTTTGTACTAACTCTTTACGGTACTTACATGTTAGTACACAAAAGAGAATGAGAGCAAACAAAAACGCCATTACATTAACCCAAACTCTAGTTTACATGAAGGCATACGTCAAGAGCTTTCCAGAGAGTGTTCGTTTGCTTAAATCCGATAACAAATGAGGAAGTTATGGTCATTTGAAGTCGAGTGCCTCCCAAAGTGGTAGTGTATCGAGCCGCATAAAAGCACACTTGACTTCAAATGATCATAACTCCTTCGTTTCTTATCGGATTTAAGCAAACGACCACTCGATGGAAAGCTCTTGATGTCTACTTTCATGTCAACCACGATTTTTCTTGTTTTAATGGAATTTGTGATGTTTCTCAGTCGCTTTTTTGTACTCACTCTTTACGGTACTTACATGTTAGTACACAAAAGAGAGTGAGAGCAAACAAAAACGCCATTACATTAACCCAAACTCTAGTTTACATGAAGCCATACGTCAAGAGCTTTCCAGAGAGTGTTCGTTTGCTTAAATCCGATAACAAATGAGGAAGTTATGGTCATTTGAAGTCGAGTGCCTCCCAAAGTGGTCGTGTATCGAGCCGCACAAAAGCACACTTGACTTCAAATGATCATAACTCCTTCGTTTCTTATCGGATTTAAGCAAACGACCACTCGATGGAAAGCTCTTGATGTCTACTTTCATGTCAACCACGATTTTTCTTGTTTTTATGGAATTTGTGATGTTTCTCATTCGCTTTTTTGTACTAACTCTTTACGGTACTTACATGTTAGTACACAAAAGAGAATGAGAGCAAACAAAAACGCCATTACATTAACCCAAACTCTAGTTTACATGAAAGCATACGTCAAGAGCTTTCCAGAGAGTGTTCGTTTGCTTAAATCCGATAACAAATGAGGAAGTTATGGTCATTTGAAGTCGAGTGCCTCCCAAAGTGGTCGTGTATCGAGCCGCACAAAAGCACACTTGACTTCAAATGATCATAACTCCTTCGTTTCTTATCGGATTTAAGCAAACGACCACTCGATGGAAAGCTCTTGATGTCTACTTTCATGTCAACCACGATTTTTCTTGTTTTAATGGAATTTGTGATGTTTCTCATTCGCTTTTTTGTACTAACTCTTTACGGTACTTACATGTTAGTACACAAAAGAGAATGAGAGCAAACAAAAACGCCATTACATTAACCCAAACTCTAGTTTACATGAAGGCATACGTCAAGAGCTTTCCAGAGAGTGTTCGTTTGCTTAAATCCGATAACAAATGAGGAAGTTATGGTCATTAGAAGTCGAGTGCCTCCCAAAGTGGTCGTGTATCGAGCCGCACAAAAGCACACTTGACTTCAAATGATCATAACTCCTTCGTTTCTTATCGGATTTAAGCAAACGACCACTCGGTGGAAAGCTCTTGATGTCTACTTTGATGTCAACCACGATTTTTATTGTTTTAATGGAATTTGTGATGTTTCTCATTCGCTTTTTTGTACTAACTCTTTACGGTACTTACATGTTAGTACACAAAAGAGAATGAGAGCAAACAAAAACGCCATTACATTAACCCAAACTCTAGTTTACATGAAGGCATACGTCAAGAGCTTTCCAGAGAGTGTTCGTTTGCTTAAATCCGATAACAAATGAGGAAGTTATGGTCATTTGAAGTCGAGTGCCTCCCAAAGTGGTAGTGTATCGAGCCGCACAAAAGCACACTGGACTTCAAATGATCATAACTCCTTCGTTTCTTATCGGATTTAAGCAAACGACCACTCGATGGAAAGCTCTTGATGTCTACTTTCATGTCAACCACGATTTTTCTTGTTTTAATGGAATTTGTGATGTTTCTCAGTCGCTTTTTTGTACTCACTCTTTACGGTACTTACATGTTAGTACACAAAAGAGAGTGAGAGCAAACAAAAACGCCATTACATTAACCCAAACTCTAGTTTACATGAAGCCATACGTCAAGAGCTTTCCAGAGAGTGTTCGTTTGCTTAAATCCGATAACAAATGAGGAAGTTATGGTCATTTGAAGTCGAGTGCCTCCCAAAGTGGTCGTGTATCGAGCCGCACAAAAGCACACTTGACTTCAAATGATCATAACTCCTTCGTTTCTTATCGGATTTAAGCAAACGACCACTCGATGGAAAGCTCTTGATGTCTACTTTCATGTCAACCACGATTTTTCTTGTTTTTATGGAATTTGTGATGTTTCTCATTCGCTTTTTTGTACTAACTCTTTACGGTACTTACATGTTAGTACACAAAAGAGAATGAGAGCAAACAAAAACGCCATTACATTAACCCAAACTCTAGTTTACATGAAAGCATACGTCAAGAGCTTTCCAGAGAGTGTTCGTTTGCTTAAATCCGATAACAAATGAGGAAGTTATGGTCATTTGAAGTCGAGTGCCTCCCAAAGTGGTCGTGTATCGAGCCGCACAAAAGCACACTTGACTTCAAATGATCATAACTCCTTCGTTTCTTATCGGATTTAAGCAAACGACCACTCGATGGAAAGCTCTTGATGTCTACTTTCATGTCAACCACGATTTTTCTTGTTTTTATGGAATTTGTGATGTTTCTCATTCGCTTTTTTGTACTAACTCTTTACGGTACTTACATGTTAGTACACAAAAGAGAATGAGAGCAAACAAAAACGCCATTACATTAACCCAAACTCTAGTTTACATGAAGGCATACGTCAATAGCTTTCCAGAGAGTGTTCGTTTGCTTAAATCCGATAACAAATGAGGAAGTTATGGTCATTTGAAGTCGAGTGCCTCCCAAAGTGGTAGTGTATCGAGCCGCATAAAAGCACACTTGACTTCAAATGATCATAACTCCTTCGTTTCTTATCGGATTTAAGCAAACGACCACTCGATGGAAAGCTCTTGATGTCTACTTTCATGTCAACCACGATTTTTCTTGTTTTAATGGAATTTGTGATGTTTCTCATTCGCTTTTTTGTACTAACTCTTTACGGTACTTACATGTTAGTACACAAAAGAGAATGAGAGCAAACAAAAACGCCATTACATTAACCCAAACTCTAGTTTACATGAAGCCATACGTCAAGAGCTTTCCAGAGAGTGTTCGTTTGCTTAAATCCGATAACAAATGAGGAAGTTATGATCATTTGAAGTCGAGTGCCTCCCAAAGTGGTAGTGTATCGAGCCGCATAAAAGCACACTTGACTTCAAATGATCATAACTCCTTCGTTTCTTATCGGATTTAAGCAAACGACCACTCGATGGAAAGCTCTTGATGTCTACTTTCATGTCAACCACGATTTTTCTTGTTTTAATGGAATTTGTGATGTTTCTCAGTCGCTTTTTTGTACTCACTCTTTACGGTACTTACATGTTAGTACACAAAAGAGAGTGAGAGCAAACAAAAACGCCATTACATTAACCCAAACTCTAGTTTACATGAAGCCATACGTCAAGAGCTTTCCAGAGAGTGTTCGTTTGCTTAAATCCGATAACAAATGAGGAAGTTATGGTCATTTGAAGTCGAGTGCCTCCCAAAGTGGTCGTGTATCGAGCCGCACAAAAGCACACTTGACTTCAAATGATCATAACTCCTTCGTTTCTTATCGGATTTAAGCAAACGACCACTCGATGGAAAGCTCTTGATGTCTACTTTCATGTCAACCACGATTTTTCTTGTTTTTATGGAATTTGTGATGTTTCTCATTCGCTTTTTTGTACTAACTCTTTACGGTACTTACATGTTAGTACACAAAAGAGAATGAGGGCAAACAAAAACGCCATTACATTAACCCAAACTCTAGTTTACATGAAAGCATACGTCAAGAGCTTTCCAGAGAGTGTTCGTTTGCTTAAATCCGATAACAAATGAGGAAGTTATGGTCATTTGAAGTCGAGTGCCTCCCAAAGTGGTCGTGTATCGAGCCGCACAAAAGCACACTTGAATTCAAATGATCATAACTCCTTCGTTTCTTATCGGATTTAAGCAAACGACCACTCGATGGAAAGCTCTTGATGTCTACTTTCATGTCAACCACGATTTTTCTTGTTTTAATGGAATTTGTGATGTTTCTCATTCGCTTTTTTGTACTAACTCTTTACGGTACTTACATGTTAGTACACAAAAGAGAATGAGAGCAAACAAAAACGCCATTACATTAACCCAAACTCTAGTTTACATGAAGGCATACGTCAATAGCTTTCCAGAGAGTGTTCGTTTGCTTAAATCCGATAACAAATGAGGAAGTTATGGTCATTAGAAGTCGAGTGCCTCCCAAAGTGGTCGTGTATCGAGCCGCACAAAAGCACACTTGACTTCAAATGATCATAACTCCTTCGTTTCTTATCGGATTTAAGCAAACGACCACTCGGTGGAAAGCTCTTGATGTCTACTTTGATGTCAACCACGATTTTTATTGTTTTAATGGAATTTGTGATGTTTCTCATTCGCTTTTTTGTACTAACTCTTTACGGTACTTACATGTTAGTACACAAAAGAGAATGAGAGCAAACAAAAACGCCATTACATTAACCCAAACTCTAGTTTACATGAAAGCATACGTCAAGAGCTTTCCAGAGAGTGTTCGTTTGCTTAAATCCGATAACAAATGAGGAAGTTATGGTCATTAGAAGTCGAGTGCCTCCCAAAGTGGTCGTGTATCGAGCCGCACAAAAGCACACTTGACTTCAAATGATCATAACTCCTTCGTTTCTTATCGGATTTAAGCAAACGACCACTCGGTGGAAAGCTCTTGATGTCTACTTTCATGTCAACCACGATTTTTCTTGTTTTAATGGAATTTGTGATGTTTCTCAGTCGCTTTTTTGTACTCACTCTTTACGGTACTTACATGTTAGTACACAAAAGAGAGTGAGAGCAAACAAAAACGCCATTACATTAACCCAAACTCTAGTTTACATGAAGCCATACGTCAAGAGCTTTCCAGAGAGTGTTCGTTTGCTTAAATCCGATAACAAATGAGGAAGTTATGGTCATTTGAAGTCGAGTGCCTCCCAAAGTGGTCGTGTATCGAGCCGCACAAAAGCACACTTGACTTCAAATGATCATAACTCCTTCGTTTCTTATCGGATTTAAGCAAACGACCACTCGATAGAAAGCTCTTGATGTCTACTTTCATGTCAACCACGATTTTCATTGTTTTATTGGAATTTGTGATGTTTCTCATTCTCTTTTTTGTACTAACTCTTTATGGTACTTGCATGTTAGTACACTAAAGAGAATGAGAGCAAACAAAAACGCCATTACATTAACCCAAACTCTAGTTTACATGAAGCCATACGTCAAGAGCTTTCCAGAGAGTGTTCGTTTGCTTAAATCCGATAACAAATGAGGAAGTTATGGTCATTTGAAGTCGAGTGCCTCCCAAAGTGGTCGTGTATCGAGCCGCACAAAAGCACACTTGACTTCAAATGATCATAACTCCTTCGTTTCTTATCGGATTTAAGCAAACGACCACTCGATAGAAAGCTCTTGATGTCTACTTTCATGTCAACCGCGATTTTCATTGTTTTATTGGAATTTGTGATGTTTCTCATTCTCTTTTTTGTACTAACTCTTTATGGTACTTACATGTTAGTACACAAAAGAGAATGAGAGCAAACAAAAACGCCATTACATTAACCCAAACTCTAGTTTACATGAAAGCATACGTCAAGAGCTTTCCAGAGAGTGTTCGTTTGCTTAAATCCGATAACAAATGAGGAAGTTATGGTCATTAGAAGTCGAGTGCCTCCCAAAGTGGTCGTGTATCGAGCCGCACAAAAGCACACTTGACTTCAAATGATCATAACTCCTTCGTTTCTTATCGGATTTAAGCAAACGACCACTCGATAGAAAGCTCTTGATGTCTACTTTCATGTCAACCGCGATTTTCATTGTTTTATTGGAATTTGTGATGTTTCTCATTCTCTTTTTTGTACTAACTCTTTATGGTACTTACATGTTAGTACACTAAAGAGAATGAGAGCAAACAAAAACGCCATTATATTAACCCAAACTCTAGCTTACATGAAGGCATACGTTAAGAGCTTTCCAGAGAGTGTTCGTTTGCTTAAATATGATAACAAATGAGGAAGTTATGGTCATTTGAAGTCGAGTGCCTCCCAAAGTGGTCGTGTATCGAGCCGCACAAAAGCACACTTGACTTCAAATGATCATAACTCCTTCGTTTCTTATCGGATTTAAGCAAACGACCACTCGATGGAAAGCTCTTGATGTCTACTTTCATGTCAACCACGATTTTTCTTGTTTTTATGGAATTTGTGATGTTTCTCATTCGCTTTTTTGTACTAACTCTTTACGGTACTTACATGTTAGTACACAAAAGAGAATGAGAGCAAACAAAAACGCCATTACATTAACCCAAACTCTAGTTTACATGAAGGCATACGTCAATAGCTTTCCAGAGAGTGTTCGTTTGCTTAAATCCGATAACAAATGAGGAAGTTATGGTCATTAGAAGTCGAGTGCGTCCCAAAGTGGTCGTGTATCGAGCCGCACAAAAGCACACTTGACTTCAAATGATCATAACTCCTTCGTTTCTTATCGGATTTAAGAAAACGACCACTCGATGGAAAGCTCTTGATGTCTACTTTGATGTCAACCACGATTTTTATTGTTTTAATGGAATTTGTGATGTTTCTCATTCGCTTTTTTGTACTAACTCTTTACGGTACTTACATGTTAGTACACAAAAGAGAATGAGAGCAAACAAAAACGCCATTACATTAACCCAAACTCTAGTTTACATGAAGGCATACGTCAAGAGCTTTCCAGAGAGTGTTCGTTTGCTTAAATCCGATAACAAATGAGGAAGTTATGGTCATTTGAAGTCGAGTGCCTCCCAAAGTGGTAGTGTATCGAGCCGCATAAAAGCACACTTGACTTCAAATGATCATAACTCCTTCGTTTCTTATCGGATTTAAGCAAACGACCACTCGATGGAAAGCTCTTGATGTCTACTTTCATGTCAACCACGATTTTTCTTGTTTTAATGGAATTTGTGATGTTTCTCAGTCGCTTTTTTGTACTCACTCTTTACGGTACTTACATGTTAGTACACAAAAGAGAGTGAGAGCAAACAAAAACGCCATTACATTAACCCAAACTCTAGTTTACATGAAGCCATACGTCAAGAGCTTTCCAGAGAGTGTTCGTTTGCTTAAATCCGATAACAAATGAGGAAGTTATGGTCATTTGAAGTCGAGTGCCTCCCAAAGTGGTCGTGTATCGAGCCGCACAAAAGCACACTTGACTTCAAATGATCATAACTCCTTCGTTTCTTATCGGATTTAAGCAAACGACCACTCGATAGAAAGCTCTTGATGTCTACTTTCATGTCAACCACGATTTTCATTGTTTTATTGGAATTTGTGATGTTTCTCATTCTCTTTTTTGTACTAACTCTTTATGGTACTTGCATGTTAGTACACTAAAGAGAATGAGAGCAAACAAAAACGCCATTATATTAACCCAAACTCTAGCTTACATGAAGGCATACGTTAAGAGCTTTCCAGAGAGTGTTCGTTTGCTTAAATATGATAACAAATGAGGAAGTTATGGTCATTTGAAGTCGAGTGCCTCCCAAAGTGGTCGTGTATCGAGCCGCACAAAAGCACACTTGACTTCAAATGATCATAACTCCTTCGTTTCTTATCGGATTTAAGCAAACGACCACTCGATGGAAAGCTCTTGATGTCTACTTTCATGTCAACCACGATTTTTCTTGTTTTTATGGAATTTGTGATGTTTCTCATTCGCTTTTTTGTACTAACTCTTTACGGTACTTACATGTTAGTACACAAAAGAGAATGAGAGCAAACAAAAACGCCATTACATTAACCCAAACTCTAGTTTACATGAAGGCATACGTCAATAGCTTTCCAGAGAGTGTTCGTTTGCTTAAATCCGATAACAAATGAGGAAGTTATGGTCATTAGAAGTCGAGTGCGTCCCAAAGTGGTCGTGTATCGAGCCGCACAAAAGCACACTTGACTTCAAATGATCATAACTCCTTCGTTTCTTATCGGATTTAAGAAAACGACCACTCGATGGAAAGCTCTTGATGTCTACTTTGATGTCAACCACGATTTTTATTGTTTTAATGGAATTTGTGATGTTTCTCATTCGCTTTTTTGTACTAACTCTTTACGGTACTTACATGTTAGTACACAAAAGAGAATGAGAGCAAACAAAAACGCCATTACATTAACCCAAACTCTAGTTTACATGAAGGCATACGTCAAGAGCTTTCCAGAGAGTGTTCGTTTGCTTAAATCCGATAACAAATGAGGAAGTTATGGTCATTTGAAGTCGAGTGCCTCCCAAAGTGGTAGTGTATCGAGCCGCATAAAAGCACACTTGACTTCAAATGATCATAACTCCTTCGTTTCTTATCGGATTTAAGCAAACGACCACTCGATGGAAAGCTCTTGATGTCTACTTTCATGTCAACCACGATTTTTCTTGTTTTAATGGAATTTGTGATGTTTCTCAGTCGCTTTTTTGTACTCACTCTTTACGGTACTTACATGTTAGTACACAAAAGAGAGTGAGAGCAAACAAAAACGCCATTACATTAACCCAAACTCTAGTTTACATGAAGCCATACGTCAAGAGCTTTCCAGAGAGTGTTCGTTTGCTTAAATCCGATAACAAATGAGGAAGTTATGGTCATTTGAAGTCGAGTGCCTCCCAAAGTGGTCGTGTATCGAGCCGCACAAAAGCACACTTGACTTCAAATGATCATAACTCCTTCGTTTCTTATCGGATTTAAGCAAACGACCACTCGATGGAAAGCTCTTGATGTCTACTTTCATGTCAACCACGATTTTTCTTGTTTTAATGGAATTTGTGATGTTTCTCAGTCGCTTTTTTGTACTCACTCTTTACGGTACTTACATGTTAGTACACAAAAGAGAGTGAGAGCAAACAAAAACGCCATTACATTAACCCAAACTCTAGTTTACATGAAGCCATACGTCAAGAGCTTTCCAGAGAGTGTTCGTTTGCTTAAATCCGATAACAAATGAGGAAGTTATGGTCATTTGAAGTCGAGTGCCTCCCAAAGTGGTCGTGTATCGAGCCGCACAAAAGCACACTTGACTTCAAATGATCATAACTCCTTCGTTTCTTATCGGATTTAAGCAAACGACCACTCGATGGAAAGCTCTTGATGTCTACTTTCATGTCAACCACGATTTTTCTTGTTTTAATGGAATTTGTGATGTTTCTCATTCGCTTTTTTGTACTAACTCTTTACGGTACTTACATGTTAGTACACAAAAGAGAATGAGAGCAAACAAAAACGCCATTACATTAACCCAAACTCTAGTTTACATGAAGGCATACGTCAATAGCTTTCCAGAGAGTGTTCGTTTGCTTAAATCCGATAACAAATGAGGAAGTTATGGTCATTAGAAGTCGAGTGCCTCCCAAAGTGGTCGTGTATCGAGCCGCACAAAAGCACACTTGACTTCAAATGATCATAACTCCTTCGTTTCTTATCGGATTTAAGCAAACGACCACTCGGTGGAAAGCTCTTGATGTCTACTTTGATGTCAACCACGATTTTTATTGTTTTAATGGAATTTGTGATGTTTCTCATTCGCTTTTTTGTACTAACTCTTTACGGTACTTACATGTTAGTACACAAAAGAGAATGAGAGCAAACAAAAACGCCATTACATTAACCCAAACTCTAGTTTACATGAAAGCATACGTCAAGAGCTTTCCAGAGAGTGTTCGTTTGCTTAAATCCGATAACAAATGAGGAAGTTATGGTCATTAGAAGTCGAGTGCCTCCCAAAGTGGTCGTGTATCGAGCCGCACAAAAGCACACTTGACTTCAAATGATCATAACTCCTTCGTTTCTTATCGGATTTAAGCAAACGACCACTCGGTGGAAAGCTCTTGATGTCTACTTTCATGTCAACCACGATTTTTCTTGTTTTAATGGAATTTGTGATGTTTCTCAGTCGCTTTTTTGTACTCACTCTTTACGGTACTTACATGTTAGTACACAAAAGAGAGTGAGAGCAAACAAAAACGCCATTACATTAACCCAAACTCTAGTTTACATGAAGCCATACGTCAAGAGCTTTCCAGAGAGTGTTCGTTTGCTTAAATCCGATAACAAATGAGGAAGTTATGGTCATTTGAAGTCGAGTGCCTCCCAAAGTGGTCGTGTATCGAGCCGCACAAAAGCACACTTGACTTCAAATGATCATAACTCCTTCGTTTCTTATCGGATTTAAGCAAACGACCACTCGATAGAAAGCTCTTGATGTCTACTTTCATGTCAACCACGATTTTTCTTGTTTTAATGGAATTTGTGATGTTTCTCAGTCGCTTTTTTGTACTCACTCTTTACGGTACTTACATGTTAGTACACAAAAGAGAGTGAGAGCAAACAAAAACGCCATTACATTAACCCAAACTCTAGTTTACATGAAGCCATACGTCAAGAGCTTTCCAGAGAGTGTTCGTTTGCTTAAATCCGATAACAAATGAGGAAGTTAAGGTCATTTGAAGTCGAGTGCCTCCCAAAGTGGTCGTGTATCGAGCCGCACAAAAGCACACTTGACTTCAAATGATCATAACTCCTTCGTTTCTTATCGGATTTAAGCAAACGACCACTCGATGGAAAGCTCTTGATGTCTACTTTCATGTCAACCACGATTTTTCTTGTTTTTATGGAATTTGTGATGTTTCTCATTCGCTTTTTTGTACTAACTCTTTACGGTACTTACATGTTAGTACACAAAAGAGAATGAGAGCAAACTAAAACGCCATTACATTAACCCAAACTCTAGTTTACATGAAAGCATACGTCAAGAGCTTTCCAGAGAGTGTTCGTTTGCTTAAATCCGATAACAAATGAGGAAGTTATAGTCATTTGAAGTCGAGTGCCTCCCAAAGTGGTCGTGTATCGAGCCGCACAAAAGCACACTTGACTTCAAATGATCATAACTCCTTCGTTTCTTATCGGATTTAAGCAAACGACCACTCGATGGAAAGCTCTTGATGTCTACTTTCATGTCAACCACGATTTTTCTTGTTTTAATGGAATTTGTGATGTTTCTCATTCGCTTTTTTGTACTAACTCTTTACGGTACTTACATGTTAGTACACAAAAGAGAATGAGAGCAAACAAAAACGCCATTACATTAACCCAAACTCTAGTTTACATGAAGGCATACGTCAATAGCTTTCCAGAGAGTGTTCGTTTGCTTAAATCCGATAACAAATGAGGAAGTTATGGTCATTAGAAGTCGAGTGCGTCCCAAAGTGGTCGTGTATCGAGCCGCACAAAAGCACACTTGACTTCAAATGATCATAACTCCTTCATTTCTTATCGGATTTAAGAAAACGACCACTCGATGGAAAGCTCTTGATGTCTACTTTGATGTCAACCACGATTTTTATTGTTTTAATGGAATTTGTGATGTTTCTCATTCGCTTTTTTGTACTAACTCTTTACGGTACTTACATGTTAGTACACAAAAGAGAATGAGAGCAAACAAAAACGCCATTACATTAACCCAAACTCTAGTTTACATGAAGGCATACGTCAAGAGCTTTCCAGACAGTGTTCGTTTGCTTAAATCCGATAACAAATGAGGAAGTTATGGTCATTTGAAGTCGAGTGCCTCCCAAAGTGGTAGTGTATCGAGCCGCATAAAAGCACACTTGACTTCAAATGATCATAACTCCTTCGTTTCTTATCGGATTTAAGCAAACGACCACTCGATGGAAAGCTCTTGATGTCTACTTTCATGTCAACCACGATTTTTCTTGTTTTAATGGAATTTGTGATGTTTCTCAGTCGCTTTTTTGTACTCACTCTTTACGGTACTTACATGTTAGTACACAAAAGAGAGTGAGAGCAAACAAAAACGCCATTACATTAACCCAAACTCTAGTTTACATGAAGCCATACGTCAAGAGCTTTCCAGAGAGTGTTCGTTTGCTTAAATCCGATAACAAATGAGGAAGTTATGGTCATTTGAAGTCGAGTGCCTCCCAAAGTGGTCGTGTATCGAGCCGCACAAAAGCACACTTGACTTCAAATGATCATAACTCCTTCGTTTCTTATCGGATTTAAGCAAACGACCACTCGATGGAAAGCTCTTGATGTCTACTTTCATGTCAACCACGATTTTTCTTGTTTTTATGGAATTTGTGATGTTTCTCATTCGCTTTTTTGTACTAACTCTTTACGGTACTTACATGTTAGTACACAAAAGAGAATGAGGGCAAACAAAAACGCCATTACATTAACCCAAACTCTAGTTTACATGAAAGCATACGTCAAGAGCTTTCCAGAGAGTGTTCGTTTGCTTAAATCCTATAACAAATGAGGAAGTTATGGTCATTTGAAGTCGAGTGCCTCCCAAAGTGGTCGTGTATCGAGCCGCACAAAAGCACACTTGAATTCAAATGATCATAACTCCTTCGTTTCTTATCGGATTTAAGCAAACGACCACTCGATGGAAAGCTCTTGATGTCTACTTTCATGTCAACCACGATTTTTCTTGTTTTAATGGAATTTGTGATGTTTCTCATTCGCTTTTTTGTACTAACTCTTTACGGTACTTACATGTTAGTACACAAAAGAGAATGAGAGCAAACAAAAACGCCATTACATTAACCCAAACTCTAGTTTACATGAAGGCATACGTCAATAGCTTTCCAGAGAGTGTTCGTTTGCTTAAATCCGATAACAAATGAGGAAGTTATGGTCATTAGAAGTCGAGTGCCTCCCAAAGTGGTCGTGTATCGAGCCGCACAAAAGCACACTTGACTTCAAATGATCATAACTCCTTCGTTTCTTATCGGATTTAAGCAAACGACCACTCGGTGGAAAGCTCTTGATGTCTACTTTGATGTCAACCACGATTTTTATTGTTTTAATGGAATTTGTGATGTTTCTCATTCGCTTTTTTGTACTAACTCTTTACGGTACTTACATGTTAGTACACAAAAGAGAATGAGAGCAAACAAAAACGCCATTACATTAACCCAAACTCTAGTTTACATGAAAGCATACGTCAAGAGCTTTCCAGAGAGTGTTCGTTTGCTTAAATCCGATAACAAATGAGAAAGTTATGGTCATTTGAAGTCGAGTGCCTCCCAAAGTGGTCGTGTATCGAGCCGCACAAAAGCACACTGGACTTCAAATGATCATAACTCCTTCGTTTCTTATCGGATTTAAGCAAACGACCACTCGATGGAAAGCTCTTGATGTCTACTTTCATGTCAACCACGATTTTTATTGTTTAAATGGAATTTGTGATGTTTCTCATTCGCTTTTTTGTACTAACTCTTTACGGTACTTACATGTTAGTACACAAAAGAGAATGAGAGAAAACAAAAACGCCATTACATTAACCCAAACTCTAGTTTACATGAAAGCATACGTCAAGAGCTTTCCAGAGAGTGTTCGTTTGCTTAAATCCGATAACAAATGAGGAAGTTATGGTCATTAGAAGTCGAGTGCCTCCCAAAGTGGTCGTGTATCGAGCCGCACAAAAGCACACTTGACTTCAAATGATCATAACTCCTTCGTTTCTTATCGGATTTAAGCAAACGACCACTCGATGGAAAGCTCTTGATGTCTACTTTCATGTCAACCACGATTTTTATTGTTTAAATGGAATTTGTGATGTTTCTCATTCGCTTTTTTGTACTAACTCTTTACGGTACTTACATGTTAGTACACAAAAGAGAATGAGAGAAAACAAAAACGCCATTACATTAACCCAAACTCTAGTTTACATGAAAGCATACGTCAAGAGCTTTCCAGAGAGTGTTCGTTTGCTTAAATCCGATAACAAATGAGGAAGTTATGGTCATTAGAAGTCGAGTGCCTCCCAAAGTGGTCGTGTATCGAGCCGCACAAAAGCACACTTGACTTCAAATGATCATAACTCCTTCGTTTCTTATCGGATTTAAGCAAACGACCACTCGATGGAAAGCTCTTGATGTCTACTTTGATGTCAACCACGATTTTTATTGTTTTAATGGAATTTGTGATGTTTCTCATTCGCTTTTTTGTACTAACTCTTTACGGTACTTACATGTTAGTACACAAAAGAGAATGAGAGCAAACAAAAACGCCATTACATTAACCCAAACTCTAGTTTACATGAAGGCATACGTCAAGAGCTTTCCAGAGAGTGTTCGTTTGCTTAAATCCGATAACAAATGAGGAAGTTATGGTCATTTGAAGTCGAGTGCCTCCCAAAGTGGTAGTGTATCGAGCCGCATAAAAGCACACTTGACTTCAAATGATCATAACTCCTTCGTTTCTTATCGGATTTAAGCAAACGACCACTCGATGGAAATCTCTTGATGTCTTCTTTCATGTCAACCACGATTTTTCTTGTTTTAATGGAATTTGTGATGTTTCTCAGTCGCTTTTTTGTACTCACTCTTTACGGTACTTACATGTTAGTACACAAAAGAGAGTGAGAGCAAACAAAAACGCCATTACATTAACCCAAACTCTAGTTTACATGAAGCCATACGTCAAGAGCTTTGCAGAGAGTGTTCGTTTGCTTAAATCCGATAACAAATGAGGAAGTTATGGTCATTTGAAGTCGAGTGCCTCCCAAAGTGGTCGTGTATCGAGCCGCACAAAAGCACACTTGACTTCAAATGATCATACCTCCTTCGTTTCTTATCGGATTTAAGCAAACGACCACTCGATGGAAAGCTCTTGATGTCTACTTTCATGTCAACCACGATTTTTCTTGTTTTTATGGAATTTGTGATGTTTCTCATTCGCTTTTTTGTACTAACTCTTTACGGTACTTACATGTTAGTACACAAAAGAGAATGAGAGCAAACAAAAACGCCATTACATTAACCCAAACTCTAGTTTACATGAAAGCATACGTCAAGAGCTTTCCAGAGAGTGTTCGTTTGCTTAAATCCGATAACAAATGAGGAAGTTATGGTCATTTGAAGTCGAGTGCCTCCCAAAGTGGTCGTGTATCGAGCCGCACAAAAGCACACTTGACTTCAAATGATCATAACTCCTTCGTTTCTTATCGGATTTAAGCAAACGACCACTCGATGGAAAGCTCTTGATGTCTACTTTGATGTCAACCACGATTTTTATTGTTTTAATGGAATTTTTGATGTTTCTCATTCGCTTTTTTGTACTAACTCTTTACGGTACTTACATGTTAGTACACAAAAGAGAATGAGAGCAAACAAAAACGCCATTACATTAACCCAAACTCTAGTTTACATGAAAGCATACGTCAAGAGCTTTCCAGAGAGTGTTCGTTTGCTTAAATCCGATAACAAATGAGAAAGTTATGGTCATTTGAAGTCGAGTGCCTCCCAAAGTGGTCGTGTATCGAGCCGCACAAAAGCACACTGGACTTCAAATGATCATAACTCCTTCGTTTCTTATCGGATTTAAGCAAACGACCACTCGATGGAAATCTCTTGATGTCTACTTTCATGTCAACCACGATATTTCTTGTTTTAATGGAATTTGTGATGTTTCTCAGTCGCTTTTTTGTACTCACTCTTTACGGTACTTACATGTTAGTACACAAAAGAGAGTGAGAGCAAACAAAAACGCCATTACATTAACCCAAACTCTAGTTTACATGAAGCCATACGTCAAGAGCTTTCCAGAGAGTGTTCGTTTGCTTAAATCCGATAACAAATGAGGAAGTTATGGTCATTTGAAGTCGAGTGCCTCCCAAAGTGGTCGTGTATCGAGCCGCACAAAAGCACACTTGACTTCAAATGATCATAACTCCTTCGTTTCTTATCGGATTTAAGCAAACGACCACTCGATGGAAAGCTCTTGATGTCTACTTTCATGTCAACCACGATTTTTCTTGTTTTTATGGAATTTTTGATGTTTCTCATTCGCTTTTTTGTACTAACTCTTTACGGTACTTACATGTTAGTACACAAAAGAGAATGAGAGCAAACAAAAACGCCATTACATTAACCCAAACTCTAGTTTACATGAAAGCATACGTCAAGAGCTTTCCAGAGAGTGTTCGTTTGCTTAAATCCGATAACAAATGAGGAAGTTATGGTCATTTGAAGTCGAGTGCCTCCCAAAGTGGTCGTGTATCGAGCCGCACAAAAGCACACTTGACTTCAAATGATCATAACTCCTTCGTTTCTTATCGGATTTAAGCAAACGACCACTCGATGGAAAGCTCTTGATGTCTACTTTCATGTCAACCACGATTTTTCTTGTTTTAATGGAATTTGTGATGTTTCTCATTCGCTTTTTTGTACTAACTCTTTACGGTACTTACATGTTAGTACACAAAAGAGAATGAGAGCAAACAAAAACGCCATTACATTAACCCAAACTCTAGTTGACATGAAGGCATACGTCAATAGCTTTCCAGAGAGTGTTCGTTTGCTTAAATCCGATAACAAATGAGGAAGTTATGGTCATTAGAAGTCGAGTGCCTCCCAAAGTGGTCGTGTATCGAGCCGCACAAAAGCACACTTGACTTCAAATGATCATAACTCCTTCGTTTCTTATCGGATTTAAGCAAACGACCACTCGATGGAAAGCTCTTGATGTCTACTTTGATGTCAACCACGATTTTTATTGTTTTAATGGAATTTGTGATGTTTCTCATTCGCTTTTTTGTACTAACTCTTTACGGTACTTACATGTTAGTACACAAAAGAGAATGAGAGCAAACAAAAACGCCATTACATTAACCCAAACTCTAGTTTACATGAAGGCATTCGTCAATAGCTTTCCAGAGAGTGTTCGTTTGCTTAAATCCGATAACAAATGAGGAAGTTATGGTCATTAGAAGTCGAGTGCCTCCCAAAGTGGTCGTGTATCGAGCCGCACAAAAGCACACTTGACTTCAAATGATCATAACTCCTTCGTTTCTTATCGGATTTAAGCAAACGACCACTCGATGGAAAGCTCTTGATGTCTACTTTGATGTCAACCACGATTTTTATTGTTTTAATGGAAATTGTGATGTTTCTCATTCGCTTTTTTGTACTAACTCTTTACGGTACTTACATGTTAGTACACAAAAGAGAATGAGAGCAAACAAAAACGCCATTACATTAACCCAAACTCTAGTTTACATGAAGGCATACGTCAAGAGCTTTCCAGAGAGTGTTCGTTTGCTTAAATCCGATAATAAATGAGGAAGTTATGGTCATTTGAAGTCGAGTGCCTCCCAAAGTGGTAGTGTATCGAGCCGCATAAAAGCACACTTGACTTCAAATGATCATAACTCCTTCGTTTCTTATCGGATTTAAGCAAACGACCACTCGATGGAAAGCTCTTGATGTCTACTTTCATGTCAACCACGATTTTTCTTGTTTTAATGGAATTTGTGATGTTTCTCAGTCGCTTTTTTGTACTCACTCTTTACGCAACTTACATGTTAGTACACAAAAGAGAGTGAGAGCAAACAAAAACGCCATTACATTAACCCAAACTCTAGTTTACATGAAGCCATACGTCAAGAGCTTTCCAGAGAGTGTTCGTTTGCTTAAATCCGATAACAAATGAGGAAGTTATGGTCATTTGAAGTCGAGTGCCTCCCAAAGTGGTCGTGTATCGAGCCGCACAAAAGCACACTTGACTTCAAATGATCATAACTCCTTCGTTTCTTATCGGATTTAAGCAAACGACCACTCGATGGAAAGCTCTTGATGTCTACTTTGATGTCAACCACGATTTTTATTGTTTTAATGGAAATTGTGATGTTTCTCATTCGCTTTTTTGTACTAACTCTTTACGGTACTTACATGTTAGTACACAAAAGAGAATGAGAGCAAACAAAAACGCCATTACATTAACCCAAACTCTAGTTTACATGAAAGCATACGTCAAGAGCTTTCCAGAGAGTGTTCGTTTGCTTAAATCCGATAACAAATGAGGAAGTTATGGTCATTTGAAGTCGAGTGCCTCCCAAAGTGGTCGTGTATCGAGCCGCACAAAAGCACACTTGACTTCAAATGATCATAACTCCTTCGTTTCTTATCGGATTTAAGCAAACGACCACTCGATGGAAAGCTCTTGATGTCTACTTTGATGTCAACCACGATTTTTATTGTTTTAATGGAAATTGTGATGTTTCTCATTCGCTTTTTTGTACTAACTCTTTACGGTACTTACATGTTAGTACACAAAAGAGAATGAGAGCAAACAAAAACGCCATTACATTAACCCAAACTCTAGTTTACATGAAGGCATACGTCAAGAGCTTTCCAGAGAGTGTTCGTTTGCTTAAATCCGATAACAAATGAGGAAGTTATGGTCATTTGAAGTCGAGTGCCTCCCAAAGTGGTAGTGTATCGAGCCGCATAAAAGCACACTTGACTTCAAATGATCATAACTCCTTCGTTTCTTATCGGATTTAAGCAAACGACCACTCGATGGAAAGCTCTTGATGTCTACTTTCATGTCAACCACGATTTTTCTTGTTTTAATGGAATTTGTGATGTTTCTCAGTCGCTTTTTTGTACTCACTCTTTACGGTACTTACATGTTAGTACACAAAAGAGAGTGAGAGCAAACAAAAACGCCATTACATTAACCAAAACTCTAGTTTACATGAAGCCATACGTCAAGAGCTTTCCAGAGAGTGTTCGTTTGCTTAAATCCGATAACAAATGAGGAAGTTATGGTCATTTGAAGTCGAGTGCCTCCCAAAGTGGTCGTGTATCGAGCCGCACAAAAGCACACTTGACTTCAAATGATCATAACTCCTTCGTTTCTTATCGGATTTAAGCAAACGACCACTCGATGGAAAGCTCTTGATGTCTACTTTCATGTCAACCACGATTTTTCTTGTTTTTATGGAATTTGTGATGTTTCTCATTCGCTTTTTTGTACTAACTCTTTACGGTACTTACATGTTAGTACACAAAAGAGAATGAGAGCAAACAAAAACGCCATTACATTAACCCAAACTCTAGTTTACATGAAAGCATACGTCAAGAGCTTTCCAGAGAGTGTTCGTTTGCTTAAATCCGATAACAAATGAGGAAGTTATGGTCATTTGAAGTCGAGTGCCTCCCAAAGTGGTCGTGTATCGAGCCGCACAAAAGCACACTTGACTTCAAATGATCATAACTCCTTCGTTTCTTATCGGATTTAAGCAAACGACCACTCGATGGAAAGCTCTTGATGTCTACTTTGATGTCAACCACGATTTTTCTTGTTTTAATGGAATTTGTGATGTTTCTCATTCGCTTTTTTGTACTAACTCTTTACGGTACTTACATGTTAGTACACAAAAGAGAATGAGAGCAAACAAAAACGCCATTACATTAACCCAAACTCTAGTTGACATGAAGGCATACGTCAATAGCTTTCCAGAGAGTGTTCGTTTGCTTAAATCCGATAACAAATGAGGAAGTTATGGTCATTAGAAGTCGAGTGCCTCCCAAAGTGGTCGTGTATCGAGCCGCACAAAAGCACACTTGACTTCAAATGATCATAACTCCTTCGTTTCTTATCGGATTTAAGCAAACGACCACTCGATGGAAAGCTCTTGATGTCTACTTTGATGTCAACCACGATTTTTATTGTTTTAATGGAATTTGTGATGTTTCTCATTCGCTTTTTTGTACTAACTCTTTACGGTACTTACATGTTAGTACACAAAAGAGAATGAGAGCAAACAAAAACGCCATTACATTAACCCAAACTCTAGTTTACATGAAGGCATACGTCAATAGCTTTCCAGAGAGTGTTCGTTTGCTTAAATCCGATAACAAATGAGGAAGTTATGGTCATTAGAAGTCGAGTGCCTCCCAAAGTGGTCGTGTATCGAGCCGCACAAAAGCACACTTGACTTCAAATGATCATAACTCCTTCGTTTCTTATCGGATTTAAGCAAACGACCACTCGATGGAAAGCTCTTGATGTCTACTTTGATGTCAACCACGATTTTTATTGTTTTAATGGAAATTGTGATGTTTCTCATTCGCTTTTTTGTACTAACTCTTTACGGTACTTACATGTTAGTACACAAAAGAGAATGAGAGCAAACAAAAACGCCATTACATTAACCCAAACTCTAGTTTACATGAAGGCATACGTCAAGAGCTTTCCAGAGAGTGTTCGTTTGCTTAAATCCGATAATAAATGAGGAAGTTATGGTCATTTGAAGTCGAGTGCCTCCCAAAGTGGTAGTGTATCGAGCCGCATAAAAGCACACTTGACTTCAAATGATCATAACTCCTTCGTTTCTTATCGGATTTAAGCAAACGACCACTCGATGGAAAGCTCTTGATGTCTACTTTCATGTCAACCACGATTTTTCTTGTTTTAATGGAATTTGTGATGTTTCTCAGTCGCTTTTTTGTACTCACTCTTTACGCAACTTACATGTTAGTACACAAAAGAGAGTGAGAGCAAACAAAAACGCCATTACATTAACCCAAACTCTAGTTTACATGAAGCCATACGTCAAGAGCTTTCCAGAGAGTGTTCGTTTGCTTAAATCCGATAACAAATGAGGAAGTTATGGTCATTTGAAGTCGAGTGCCTCCCAAAGTGGTCGTGTATCGAGCCGCACAAAAGCACACTTGACTTCAAATGATCATAACTCCTTCGTTTCTTATCGGATTTAAGCAAACGACCACTCGATGGAAAGCTCTTGATGTCTACTTTGATGTCAACCACGATTTTTATTGTTTTAATGGAAATTGTGATGTTTCTCATTCGCTTTTTTGTACTAACTCTTTACGGTACTTACATGTTAGTACACAAAAGAGAATGAGAGCAAACAAAAACGCCATTACATTAACCCAAACTCTAGTTTACATGAAAGCATACGTCAAGAGCTTTCCAGAGAGTGTTCGTTTGCTTAAATCCGATAACAAATGAGGAAGTTATGGTCATTTGAAGTCGAGTGCCTCCCAAAGTGGTCGTGTATCGAGCCGCACAAAAGCACACTTGACTTCAAATGATCATAACTCCTTCGTTTCTTATCGGATTTAAGCAAACGACCACTCGATGGAAAGCTCTTGATGTCTACTTTGATGTCAACCACGATTTTTATTGTTTTAATGGAATTTGTGATGTTTCTCATTCGCTTTTTTGTACTAACTCTTTACGGTACTTACATGTTAGTACACAAAAGAGAATGAGAGCAAACAAAAACGCCATTACATTAACCCAAACTCTAGTTTACATGAAGGCATACGTCAAGAGCTTTCCAGAGAGTGTTCGTTTGCTTAAATCCGATAACAAATGAGGAAGTTATGGTCATTTGAAGTCGAGTGCCTCCCAAAGTGGTAGTGTATCGAGCCGCATAAAAGCACACTTGACTTCAAATGATCATAACTCCTTCGTTTCTTATCGGATTTAAGCAAACGACCACTCGATGGAAAGCTCTTGATGTCTACTTTCATGTCAACCACGATTTTTCTTGTTTTAATGGAATTTGTGATGTTTCTCAGTCGCTTTTTTGTACTCACTCTTTACGGTACTTACATGTTAGTACACAAAAGAGAGTGAGAGCAAACAAAAACGCCATTACATTAACCAAAACTCTAGTTTACATGAAGCCATACGTCAAGAGCTTTCCAGAGAGTGTTCGTTTGCTTAAATCCGATAACAAATGAGGAAGTTATGGTCATTTGAAGTCGAGTGCCTCCCAAAGTGGTCGTGTATCGAGCCGCACAAAAGCACACTTGACTTCAAATGATCATAACTCCTTCGTTTCTTATCGGATTTAAGCAAACGACCACTCGATGGAAAGCTCTTGATGTCTACTTTCATGTCAACCACGATTTTTCTTGTTTTTATGGAATTTGTGATGTTTCTCATTCGCTTTTTTGTACTAACTCTTTACGGTACTTACATGTTAGTACACAAAAGAGAATGAGAGCAAACAAAAACGCCATTACATTAACCCAAACTCTAGTTTACATGAAAGCATACGTCAAGAGCTTTCCAGAGAGTGTTCGTTTGCTTAAATCCGATAACAAATGAGGAAGTTATGGTCATTTGAAGTCGAGTGCCTCCCAAAGTGGTCGTGTATCGAGCCGCACAAAAGCACACTTGACTTCAAATGATCATAACTCCTTCGTTTCTTATCGGATTTAAGCAAACGACCACTCGATGGAAAGCTCTTGATGTCTACTTTCATGTCAACCACGATTTTTCTTGTTTTAATGGAATTTGTGATGTTTCTCATTCGCTTTTTTGTACTAACTCTTTACGGTACTTACATGTTAGTACACAAAAGAGAATGAGAGCAAACAAAAACGCCATTACATTAACCCAAACTCTAGTTGACATGAAGGCATACGTCAATAGCTTTCCAGAGAGTGTTCGTTTGCTTAAATCCGATAACAAATGAGGAAGTTATGGTCATTAGAAGTCGAGTGCCTCCCAAAGTGGTCGTGTATCGAGCCGCACAAAAGCACACTTGACTTCAAATGATCATAACTCCTTCGTTTCTTATCGGATTTAAGCAAACGACCACTCGATGGAAAGCTCTTGATGTCTACTTTGATGTCAACCACGATTTTTATTGTTTTAATGGAATTTGTGATGTTTCTCATTCGCTTTTTTGTACTAACTCTTTACGGTACTTACATGTTAGTACACAAAAGAGAATGAGAGCAAACAAAAACGCCATTACATTAACCCAAACTCTAGTTTACATGAAGGCATACGTCAATAGCTTTCCAGAGAGTGTTCGTTTGCTTAAATCCGATAACAAATGAGGAAGTTATGGTCATTAGAAGTCGAGTGCCTCCCAAAGTGGTCGTGTATCGAGCCGCACAAAAGCACACTTGACTTCAAATGATCATAACTCCTTCGTTTCTTATCGGATTTAAGCAAACGACCACTCGATGGAAAGCTCTTGATGTCTACTTTGATGTCAACCACGATTTTTATTGTTTTAATGGAAATTGTGATGTTTCTCATTCGCTTTTTTGTACTAACTCTTTACGGTACTTACATGTTAGTACACAAAAGAGAATGAGAGCAAACAAAAACGCCATTACATTAACCCAAACTCTAGTTTACATGAAGGCATACGTCAAGAGCTTTCCAGAGAGTGTTCGTTTGCTTAAATCCGATAATAAATGAGGAAGTTATGGTCATTTGAAGTCGAGTGCCTCCCAAAGTGGTAGTGTATCGAGCCGCATAAAAGCACACTTGACTTCAAATGATCATAACTCCTTCGTTTCTTATCGGATTTAAGCAAACGACCACTCGATGGAAAGCTCTTGATGTCTACTTTCATGTCAACCACGATTTTTCTTGTTTTAATGGAATTTGTGATGTTTCTCAGTCGCTTTTTTGTACTCACTCTTTACGCAACTTACATGTTAGTACACAAAAGAGAGTGAGAGCAAACAAAAACGCCATTACATTAACCCAAACTCTAGTTTACATGAAGCCATACGTCAAGAGCTTTCCAGAGAGTGTTCGTTTGCTTAAATCCGATAACAAATGAGGAAGTTATGGTCATTTGAAGTCGAGTGCCTCCCAAAGTGGTCGTGTATCGAGCCGCACAAAAGCACACTTGACTTCAAATGATCATAACTCCTTCGTTTCTTATCGGATTTAAGCAAACGACCACTCGATGGAAAGCTCTTGATGTCTACTTTGATGTCAACCACGATTTTTATTGTTTTAATGGAAATTGTGATGTTTCTCATTCGCTTTTTTGTACTAACTCTTTACGGTACTTACATGTTAGTACACAAAAGAGAATGAGAGCAAACAAAAACGCCATTACATTAACCCAAACTCTAGTTTACATGAAAGCATACGTCAAGAGCTTTCCAGAGAGTGTTCGTTTGCTTAAATCCGATAACAAATGAGGAAGTTATGGTCATTTGAAGTCGAGTGCCTCCCAAAGTGGTCGTGTATCGAGCCGCACAAAAGCACACTTGACTTCAAATGATCATAACTCCTTCGTTTCTTATCGGATTTAAGCAAACGACCACTCGATGGAAAGCTCTTGATGTCTACTTTGATGTCAACCACGATTTTTATTGTTTTAATGGAATTTGTGATGTTTCTCATTCGCTTTTTTGTACTAACTCTTTACGGTACTTACATGTTAGTACACAAAAGAGAATGAGAGCAAACAAAAACGCCATTACATTAACCCAAACTCTAGTTTACATGAAGGCATACGTCAAGAGCTTTCCAGAGAGTGTTCGTTTGCTTAAATCCGATAACAAATGAGGAAGTTATGGTCATTTGAAGTCGAGTGCCTCCCAAAGTGGTAGTGTATCGAGCCGCATAAAAGCACACTTGACTTCAAATGATCATAACTCCTTCGTTTCTTATCGGATTTAAGCAAACGACCACTCGATGGAAAGCTCTTGATGTCTACTTTCATGTCAACCACGATTTTTCTTGTTTTAATGGAATTTGTGATGTTTCTCAGTCGCTTTTTTGTACTCACTCTTTACGGTACTTACATGTTAGTACACAAAAGAGAGTGAGAGCAAACAAAAACGCCATTACATTAACCAAAACTCTAGTTTACATGAAGCCATACGTCAAGAGCTTTCCAGAGAGTGTTCGTTTGCTTAAATCCGATAACAAATGAGGAAGTTATGGTCATTTGAAGTCGAGTGCCTCCCAAAGTGGTCGTGTATCGAGCCGCACAAAAGCACACTTGACTTCAAATGATCATAACTCCTTCGTTTCTTATCGGATTTAAGCAAACGACCACTCGATGGAAAGCTCTTGATGTCTACTTTCATGTCAACCACGATTTTTCTTGTTTTTATGGAATTTGTGATGTTTCTCATTCGCTTTTTTGTACTAACTCTTTACGGTACTTACATGTTAGTACACAAAAGAGAATGAGAGCAAACAAAAACGCCATTACATTAACCCAAACTCTAGTTTACATGAAAGCATACGTCAAGAGCTTTCCAGAGAGTGTTCGTTTGCTTAAATCCGATAACAAATGAGGAAGTTATGGTCATTTGAAGTCGAGTGCCTCCCAAAGTGGTCGTGTATCGAGCCGCACAAAAGCACACTTGACTTCAAATGATCATAACTCCTTCGTTTCTTATCGGATTTAAGCAAACGACCACTCGATGGAAAGCTCTTGATGTCTACTTTCATGTCAACCACGATTTTTCTTGTTTTAATGGAATTTGTGATGTTTCTCATTCGCTTTTTTGTACTAACTCTTTACGGTACTTACATGTTAGTACACAAAAGAGAATGAGAGCAAACAAAAACGCCATTACATTAACCCAAACTCTAGTTGACATGAAGGCATACGTCAATAGCTTTCCAGAGAGTGTTCGTTTGCTTAAATCCGATAACAAATGAGGAAGTTATGGTCATTAGAAGTCGAGTGCCTCCCAAAGTGGTCGTGTATCGAGCCGCACAAAAGCACACTTGACTTCAAATGATCATAACTCCTTCGTTTCTTATCGGATTTAAGCAAACGACCACTCGATGGAAAGCTCTTGATGTCTACTTTGATGTCAACCACGATTTTTATTGTTTTAATGGAATTTGTGATGTTTCTCATTCGCTTTTTTGTACTAACTCTTTACGGTACTTACATGTTAGTACACAAAAGAGAATGAGAGCAAACAAAAACGCCATTACATTAACCCAAACTCTAGTTTACATGAAGGCATACGTCAATAGCTTTCCAGAGAGTGTTCGTTTGCTTAAATCCGATAACAAATGAGGAAGTTATGGTCATTAGAAGTCGAGTGCCTCCCAAAGTGGTCGTGTATCGAGCCGCACAAAAGCACACTTGACTTCAAATGATCATAACTCCTTCGTTTCTTATCGGATTTAAGCAAACGACCACTCGATGGAAAGCTCTTGATGTCTACTTTGATGTCAACCACGATTTTTATTGTTTTAATGGAAATTGTGATGTTTCTCATTCGCTTTTTTGTACTAACTCTTTACGGTACTTACATGTTAGTACACAAAAGAGAATGAGAGCAAACAAAAACGCCATTACATTAACCCAAACTCTAGTTTACATGAAGGCATACGTCAAGAGCTTTCCAGAGAGTGTTCGTTTGCTTAAATCCGATAATAAATGAGGAAGTTATGGTCATTTGAAGTCGAGTGCCTCCCAAAGTGGTAGTGTATCGAGCCGCATAAAAGCACACTTGACTTCAAATGATCATAACTCCTTCGTTTCTTATCGGATTTAAGCAAACGACCACTCGATGGAAAGCTCTTGATGTCTACTTTCATGTCAACCACGATTTTTCTTGTTTTAATGGAATTTGTGATGTTTCTCAGTCGCTTTTTTGTACTCACTCTTTACGCAACTTACATGTTAGTACACAAAAGAGAGTGAGAGCAAACAAAAACGCCATTACATTAACCCAAACTCTAGTTTACATGAAGCCATACGTCAAGAGCTTTCCAGAGAGTGTTCGTTTGCTTAAATCCGATAACAAATGAGGAAGTTATGGTCATTTGAAGTCGAGTGCCTCCCAAAGTGGTCGTGTATCGAGCCGCACAAAAGCACACTTGACTTCAAATGATCATAACTCCTTCGTTTCTTATCGGATTTAAGCAAACGACCACTCGATGGAAAGCTCTTGATGTCTACTTTGATGTCAACCACGATTTTTATTGTTTTAATGGAAATTGTGATGTTTCTCATTCGCTTTTTTGTACTAACTCTTTACGGTACTTACATGTTAGTACACAAAAGAGAATGAGAGCAAACAAAAACGCCATTACATTAACCCAAACTCTAGTTTACATGAAAGCATACGTCAAGAGCTTTCCAGAGAGTGTTCGTTTGCTTAAATCCGATAACAAATGAGGAAGTTATGGTCATTTGAAGTCGAGTGCCTCCCAAAGTGGTCGTGTATCGAGCCGCACAAAAGCACACTTGACTTCAAATGATCATAACTCCTTCGTTTCTTATCGGATTTAAGCAAACGACCACTCGATGGAAAGCTCTTGATGTCTACTTTGATGTCAACCACGATTTTTATTGTTTTAATGGAATTTGTGATGTTTCTCATTCGCTTTTTTGTACTAACTCTTTACGGTACTTACATGTTAGTACACAAAAGAGAATGAGAGCAAACAAAAACGCCATTACATTAACCCAAACTCTAGTTTACATGAAGGCATACGTCAAGAGCTTTCCAGAGAGTGTTCGTTTGCTTAAATCCGATAACAAATGAGGAAGTTATGGTCATTTGAAGTCGAGTGCCTCCCAAAGTGGTAGTGTATCGAGCCGCATAAAAGCACACTTGACTTCAAATGATCATAACTCCTTCGTTTCTTATCGGATTTAAGCAAACGACCACTCGATGGAAAGCTCTTGATGTCTACTTTCATGTCAACCACGATTTTTCTTGTTTTAATGGAATTTGTGATGTTTCTCAGTCGCTTTTTTGTACTCACTCTTTACGGTACTTACATGTTAGTACACAAAAGAGAGTGAGAGCAAACAAAAACGCCATTACATTAACCAAAACTCTAGTTTACATGAAGCCATACGTCAAGAGCTTTCCAGAGAGTGTTCGTTTGCTTAAATCCGATAACAAATGAGGAAGTTATGGTCATTTGAAGTCGAGTGCCTCCCAAAGTGGTCGTGTATCGAGCCGCACAAAAGCACACTTGACTTCAAATGATCATAACTCCTTCGTTTCTTATCGGATTTAAGCAAACGACCACTCGATGGAAAGCTCTTGATGTCTACTTTCATGTCAACCACGATTTTTCTTGTTTTTATGGAATTTGTGATGTTTCTCATTCGCTTTTTTGTACTAACTCTTTACGGTACTTACATGTTAGTACACAAAAGAGAATGAGAGCAAACAAAAACGCCATTACATTAACCCAAACTCTAGTTTACATGAAAGCATACGTCAAGAGCTTTCCAGAGAGTGTTCGTTTGCTTAAATCCGATAACAAATGAGGAAGTTATGGTCATTTGAAGTCGAGTGCCTCCCAAAGTGGTCGTGTATCGAGCCGCACAAAAGCACACTTGACTTCAAATGATCATAACTCCTTCGTTTCTTATCGGATTTAAGCAAACGACCACTCGATGGAAAGCTCTTGATGTCTACTTTCATGTCAACCACGATTTTTATTGTTTTAATGGAATTTGTGATGTTTCTCATTCGCTTTTTTGTACTAACTCTTTACGGTACTTACATGTTAGTACACAAAAGAGAATGAGAGCAAACAAAAACGCCATTACATTAACCCAAACTCTAGTTTACATGAAGGCATACGTCAAGAGCTTTCCAGAGAGTGTTCGTTTGCTTAAATCCGATAATAAATGAGGAAGTTATGGTCATTTGAAGTCGAGTGCCTCCCAAAGTGGTAGTGTATCGAGCCGCATAAAAGCACACTTGACTTCAAATGATCATAACTCCTTCGTTTCTTATCGGATTTAAGCAAACGACCACTCGATGGAAAGCTCTTGATGTCTACTTTCATGTCAACCACGATTTTTCTTGTTTTAATGGAATTTGTGATGTTTCTCAGTCGCTTTTTTGTACTCACTCTTTACGGTACTTACATGTTAGTACACAAAAGAGAGTGAGAGCAAACAAAAACGCCATTACATTAACCCAAACTCTAGTTTACATGAAGCCATACGTCAAGAGCTTTCCAGAGAGTGTTCGTTTGCTTAAATCCGATAACAAATGAGGAAGTTATGGTCATTTGAAGTCGAGTGCCTCCCAAAGTGGTCGTGTATCGAGCCGCACAAAAGCACACTTGACTTCAAATGATCATAACTCCTTCGTTTCTTATCGGATTTAAGCAAACGACCACTCGATGGAAAGCTCTTGATGTCTATTTTCATGTCAACCACGATTTTTCTTGTTTTAATGGAATTTGTGATGTTTCTCATTCGCTTTTTTGTACTAACTCTTTACGGTACTTACATGTTAGTACACAAAAGAGAATGAGAGCAAACAAAAACGCCATTACATTAACCCAAACTCTAGTTTACATGAAGGCATACGTCAATAGCTTTCCAGAGAGTGTTCGTTTGCTTAAATCCGATAACAAATGAGGAAGTTATGGTCATTAGAAGTCGAGTGCCTCCCAAAGTGGTCGTGTATCGAGCCGCACAAAAGCACACTTGACTTCAAATGATCATAACTCCTTCGTTTCTTATCGGATTTAAGCAAACGACCACTCGGTGGAAAGCTCTTGATGTCTACTTTGATGTCAACCACGATTTTTATTGTTTTAATGGAATTTGTGATGTTTCTCATTCGCTTTTTTGTACTAACTCTTTACGGTACTTACATGTTAGTACACAAAAGAGAATTAGAGCAAACAAAAACGCCATTACATTAACCCAAACTCTAGTTTACATGAAGGCATACGTCAAGAGCTTTCCAGAGAGTGTTCGTTTGCTTAAATCCGATAACAAATGAGGAAGTTATGGTCATTTGAAGTCGAGTGCCTCCCAAAGTGGTCGTGTATCGAGCCGCACAAAAGCACACTTGACTTCAAATGATCATAACTCCTTCGTTTCTTATCGGATTTAAGCAAACGACCACTCGATGGAAAGCTCTTGATGTCTACTTTCATGTCAACCACGATTTTTCTTGTTTTAATGGAATTTGTGATGTTTCTCAGTCGCTTTTTTGTACTCACTCTTTACGGTACTTACATGTTAGTACACAAAAGAGAGTGAGAGCAAACAAAAACGCCATTACATTAACCCAAACTCTAGTTTACATGAAGCCATACGTCAAGAGCTTTCCAGAGAGTGTTCGTTTGCTTAAATCCGATAACAAATGAGGAAGTTATGGTCATTTGAAGTCGAGTGCCTCCCAAAGTGGTCGTGTATCGAGCCGCACAAAAGCACACTTGACTTCAAATGATCATAACTCCTTCGTTTCTTATCGGATTTAAGCAAACGACCACTCGATGGAAAGCTCTTGATGTCTACTTTCATGTCAACCACGATTTTTCTTGTTTTTATGGAATTTGTGATGTTTCTCATTCGCTTTTTTGTACTAACTCTTTACGGTACTTACATGTTAGTACACAAAAGAGAATGAGAGCAAACAAAAACGCCATTACATTAACCCAAACTCTAGTTTACATGAAAGCATACGTCAAGAGCTTTCCAGAGAGTGTTCGTTTGCTTAAATCCGATAACAAATGAGGAAGTTATGGTCATTTGAAGTCGAGTGCCTCCCAAAGTGGTCGTGTATCGAGCCGCACAAAAGCACACTTGACTTCAAATGATCATAACTCCTTCGTTTCTTATCGGATTTAAGCAAACGACCACTCGATGGAAAGCTCTTGATGTCTACTTTCATGTCAACCACGATTTTTCTTGTTTTAATGGAATTTGTGATGTTTCTCAGTCGCTTTTTTGTACTCACTCTTTACGGTACTTACATGTTAGTACACAAAAGAGAGTGAGAGCAAACAAAAACGCCATTACATTAACCCAAACTCTAGTTTACATGAAGCCATACGTCAAGAGCTTTCCAGAGAGTGTTCGTTTGCTTAAATCCGATAACAAATGAGGAAGTTATGGTCATTTGAAGTCGAGTGCCTCCCAAAGTGGTCGTGTATCGAGCCGCACAAAAGCACACTTGACTTCAAATGATCATAACTCCTTCGTTTCTTATCGGATTTAAGCAAACGACCACTCGATGGAAAGCTCTTGATGTCTACTTTCATGTCAACCACGATTTTTCTTGTTTTTATGGAATTTGTGATGTTTCTCATTCGCTTTTTTGTACTAACTCTTTACGGTACTTACATGTTAGTACACAAAAGAGAATGAGAGCAAACAAAAACGCCATTACATTAACCCAAACTCTAGTTTACATGAAAGCATACGTCAAGAGCTTTCCAGAGAGTGTTCGTTTGCTTAAATCCGATAACAAATGAGGAAGTTATGGTCATTTGAAGTCGAGTGCCTCCCAAAGTGGTCGTGTATCGAGCCGCACAAAAGCACACTTGACTTCAAATGATCATAACTCCTTCGTTTCTTTTCGGATTTAAGCAAACGACCACTCGATGGAAAGCTCTTGATGTCTACTTTCATGTCAACCACGATTTTTCTTGTTTGAATGGAATTTGTGATGTTTCTCATTCGCTTTTTTGTACTAACTCTTTACGGTACTTACATGTTAGTACACAAAAGAAAATGAGAGCAAACAAAAACGCCATTACATTAACCCAAACTCTAGTTTACATGAAGGCATACGTCAATAGCTTTCCAGAGAGTGTTCGTTTGCTTAAATCCGATAACAAATGAGGAAGTTATGGTCATTAGAAGTCGAGTGCCTCCCAAAGTGGTCGTGTATCGAGCCGCACAAAAGCACACTTGACTTCAAATGATCATAACTCCTTCGTTTCTTATCGGATTTAAGCAAACGACCACTTGGTGGAAAGCTCTTGATGTCTACTTTGATGTCAACCACGATTTTTATTGTTTTAATGGAATTTGTGATGTTTCTCATTCGCTTTTTTGTACTAACTCTTTACGGTACTTACATGTTAGTACACAAAAGAGAATGAGAGCAAACAAAAACGCCATTACATTAAGCCAAACTCTAGTTTACATGAAGGCATACGTCAAGAGCTTTCCAGAGAGTGTTCGTTTGCTTAAATATGATAACAAATGAGGAAGTTATGGTCATTTGAAGTCGAGTGCCTCCCAAAGTGGTAGTGTATCGAGCCGCAGAAAAGCACACTTGACTTCAAATGATCATAACTCCTTCGTTTCTTATCGGATTTAAGCAAACGACCACTCGATGGAAAGCTCTTGATGTCTACTTTCATGTCAACCACAATTTTTCTTGTTTTAATGGAATTTGTGATGTTTCTCATTCGCTTTTTTGTACTAACTCTTTACGGTACTTACATGTTAGTACACAAAAGAGAGTGAGAGCAAACAAAAACGCCATTACATTAACCCAAACTCTAGTTTACATGAAGGCATACGTCAAGAGCTTTCCAGAGAGTGTTCGTTTGCTTAAATCCGATAACAAATGAGGAAGTTATGGTCATTTGAAGTCGAGTGCCTCCCAAAGTGGTCGTGTATCGAGCCGCACAAAAGCACACTTGACTTCAAATGATCATAACTCCTTCGTTTCTTATCGGATTTAAGCAAACGACCACTCGATGGAAAGCTCTTGATGTCTACTTTCATGTCAACCACGATTTTTCTTGTTTTTATGGAATTTGTGATGTTTCTCATTCGCTTTTTTGTACTAACTCTTTACGGTACTTACATGTTAGTACACAAAAGAGAATGAGAGCAAACAAAAACGCCATTACATTAACCCAAACTCTAGTTTACATGAAAGCATACGTCAAGAGCTTTCCAGAGAGTGTTCGTTTGCTTAAATCCGATAACAAATGAGGAAGTTATGGTCATTTGAAGTCGAGTGCCTCCCAAAGTGGTCGTGTATCGAGCCGCACAAAAGCACACTTGACTTCAAATGATCATAACTCCTTCGTTTCTTATCGGATTTAAGCAAACGACCACTCGATGGAAAGCTCTTGATGTCTACTTTCATGTCAACCACGATTTTTATTGTTTTAATGGAATTTGTGATGTTTCTCATTCGCTTTTTTGTACTAACTCTTTACGGTACTTACATGTTAGTACACAAAAGAGAATGAGAGCAAACAAAAACGCCATTACATTAACCCAAAATCTAGTTTACATGAAGGCATACGTCAAGAGCTTTCCAGAGAGTGTTCGTTTGCTTAAATCCGATAACAAATGAGGAAGTTATGGTCATTAGAAGTCGAGTGCCTCCCAAAGTGGTCGTGTATCGAGCCGCACAAAAGCACACTTGACTTCAAATGATCATAACTCCTTCGTTTCTTATCGGATTTAAGCAAACGACCACTTGGTGGAAAGCTCTTGATGTCTACTTTGATGTCAACCACGATTTTTATTGTTTTAATGGAATTTGTGATGTTTCTCATTCGCTTTTTTGTACTAACTCTTTACGGTACTTACATGTTAGTACACAAAAGAGAATGAGAGCAAACAAAAACGCCATTACATTAAGCCAAACTCTAGTTTACATGAAGGCATACGTCAAGAGCTTTCCAGAGAGTGTTCGTTTGCTTAAATATGATAACAAATGAGGAAGTTATGGTCATTTGAAGTCGAGTGCCTCCCAAAGTGGTAGTGTATCGAGCCGCAGAAAAGCACACTTGACTTCAAATGATCATAACTCCTTCGTTTCTTATCGGATTTAAGCAAACGACCACTCGATGGAAAGCTCTTGATGTCTACTTTCATGTCAACCACGATTTTTCTTGTTTTAATGGAATTTGTGATGTTTCTCAGTCGCTTTTTTGTACTCACTCTTTACGGTACTTACATGTTAGTACACAAAAGAGAGTGAGAGCAAACAAAAACGCCATTACATTAACCCAAACTCTAGTTTACATGAAGGCATACGTCAAGAGCTTTCCAGAGAGTGTTCGTTTGCTTAAATCCGATAACAAATGAGGAAGTTATGGTCATTTGAAGTCGAGTGCCTCCCAAAGTGGTCGTGTATCGAGCCGCACAAAAGCACACTTGACTTCAAATGATCATAACTCCTTCGTTTCTTATCGGATTTAAGCAAACGACCACTCGATGGAAAGCTCTTGATGTCTACTTTCATGTCAACCACGATTTTTCTTGTTTTTATGGAATTTGTGATGTTTCTCATTCGCTTTTTTGTACTAACTCTTTACGGTACTTACATGTTAGTACACAAAAGAGAATGAGAGCAAACAAAAACGCCATTACATTAACCCAAACTCTAGTTTACATGAAAGCATACGTCAAGAGCTTTCCAGAGAGTGTTCGTTTGCTTAAATCCGATAACAAATGAGGAAGTTATGGTCATTTGAAGTCGAGTGCCTCCCAAAGTGGTCGTGTATCGAGCCGCACAAAAGCACACTTGACTTCAAATGATCATAACTCCTTCGTTTCTTATCGGATTTAAGCAAACGACCACTCGATGGAAAGCTCTTGATGTCTACTTTCATGTCAACCACGATTTTTATTGTTTTAATGGAATTTGTGATGTTTCTCATTCGCTTTTTTGTACTAACTCTTTACGGTACTTACATGTTAGTACACAAAAGAGAATGAGAGCAAACAAAAACGCCATTACATTAACCCAAAATCTAGTTTACATGAAGGCATACGTCAAGAGCTTTCCAGAGAGTGTTCGTTTGCTTAAATCCGATAACAAATGAGGAAGTTATGGTCATTAGAAGTCGAGTGCCTCCCAAAGTGGTCGTGTATCGAGCCGCACAAAAACACACTTGACTTCAAATGATCGTAACTCCTTCGTTTCTTATCGGATTTAAGCAAACGACCACTCGATGGAAAGCTCTTGATGTCTACTTTGATGTCAACCACGATTTTTCTTGTTTTAATGGAATTTGTGATGTTTCTCATTCGCTTTCTTGTACTAACTCTTTACGGTACTTACATGTTAGTACACAAAAGAGAATGAGAGCAAACAAAAACGCCATTACATTAACCCAAACTCTAGTTTACATGAAAGCATACGTCAAGAGCTTTCCAGAGAGTGTTCGTTTGCTTAAATCCGATAACAAATGAGGAAGTTATGGTCATTCGAAGTCGAGTGCCTCCCAAAGTGGTCGTGTATCGAGCCGCACAAAAGCACACTTGACTTCAAATGATCATAACTCCTTCGTTTCTTATCGGATTTAAGCAAACGACCACTCGATGGAAAGCTCTTGATGTCTACTTTCATGTCAACCACGATTTTTATTGTTTTAATGGAATTTGTGATGTTTCTCATTCGCTTTTTTGTACTCACTCTTTACGGTACTTACATGTTAGTACACAAAAGAGAGTGAGAGCAAACAAAAACGCCATTACATTAACCCAAACTCTAGTTTACATGAAGCCATACGTCAAGAGCTTTCCAGAGAGTGTTCGTTTGCTTAAATCCGATAACAAATGAGGAAGTTATGGTCATTTGAAGTCGAGTGCCTCCCAAAGTGGTCGTGTATCGAGCCGCACAAAAGCACACTTGACTTCAAATGATCATAACTCCTTCGTTTCTTATCGGATTTAAGCAAACGACCACTCGATGGAAAGCTCTTGATGTCTACTTTCATGTCAACCACGATTTTTCTTGTTTTTATGGAATTTGTGATGTTTCTCATTCGCTTTTTTGTACTAACTCTTTACGGTACTTACATGTTAGTACACAAAAGAGAATGAGAGCAAACAAAAACGCCATTACATTAACCCAAACTCTAGTTTACATGAAAGCATACGTCAAGAGCTTTCCAGAGAGTGTTCGTTTGCTTAAATCCGATAACAAATGAGGAAGTTATGGTCATTTGAAGTCGAGTGCCTCCCAAAGTGGTCGTGTATCGAGCCGCACAAAAGCACACTTGACTTCAAATGATCATAACTCCTTCGTTTCTTATCGGATTTAAGCAAACGACCACTCGATGGAAAGCTCTTGATGTCTACTTTCATGTCAACCACGATTTTTATTGTTTTAATGGAATTTGTGATGTTTCTCATTCGCTTTTTTGTACTAACTCTTTACGGTACTTACATGTTAGTACACAAAAGAGAATGAGAGCAAACAAAAACGCCATTACATTAACCCAAAATCTAGTTTACATGAAGGCATACGTCAAGAGCTTTCCAGAGAGTGTTCGTTTGCTTAAATCCGATAACAAATGAGGAAGTTATGGTCATTAGAAGTCGAGTGCCTCCCAAAGTGGTCGTGTATCGAGCCGCACAAAAGCACACTTGACTTCAAATGATCATAACTCCTTCGTTTCTTATCGGATTTAAGCAAACGACCACTCGATGGAAAGCTCTTGATGTCTACTTTCATGTCAACCACGATTTTTCTTGTTTTAATGGAATTTGTGATGTTTCTCATTCGCTTTTTTGTACTAACTCTTTACGGTACTTACATGTTAGTACACAAAAGAGAATGAGAGCAAACAAAAACGCCATTACATTAACCCAAAATCTAGTTTACATGAAGGCATACGTCAAGAGCTTTCCAGAGAGTGTTCGTTTGCTTAAATCCGATAACAAATGAGGAAGTTATGGTCATTAGAAGTCGAGTGCCTCCCAAAGTGGTCGTGTATCGAGCCGCACAAAAACACACTTGACTTCAAATGATCGTAACTCCTTCGTTTCTTATCGGATTTAAGCAAACGACCACTCGATGGAAAGCTCTTGATGTCTACTTTCATGTCAACCACGATTTTTCTTGTTTTAATGGAATTTGTGATGTTTCTCATTCGCTTTCTTGTACTAACTCTTTACGGTACTTACATGTTAGTACACAAAAGAGAATGAGAGCAAACAAAAACGCCATTACATTAACCCAAACTCTAGTTTACATGAAGGCATACGTCAAGAGCTTTCCAGAGAGTGTTCGTTTGCTTAAATCCGATAACAAATGAGGAAGTTATGGTCATTTGAAGTCGAGTGCCTCCCAAAGTGGTCGTGTATCGAGCCGCACAAAAGCACACTTGACTTCAAATGATCATAACTCCTTCGTTTCTTATCGGATTTAAGCAAACGACCACTCGATGGAAAGCTCTTGATGTCTACTTTCATGTCAACCACGATTTTTCTTGTTTTTATGGAATTTGTGATGTTTCTCATTCGCTTTTTTGTACTAACTCTTTACGGTACTTACATGTTAGTACACAAAAGAGAATGAGAGCAAACAAAAACGCCATTACATTAACCCAAACTCTAGTTTACATGAAAGCATACGTCAAGAGCTTTCCAGAGAGTGTTCGTTTGCTTAAATCCGATAACAAATGAGGAAGTTATGGTCATTTGAAGTCGAGTGCCTCCCAAAGTGGTCGTGTATCGAGCCGCACAAAAGCACACTTGACTTCAAATGATCATAACTCCTTCGTTTCTTATCGGATTTAAGCAAACGACCACTCGATGGAAAGCTCTTGATGTCTACTTTCATGTCAACCACGATTTTTATTGTTTTAATGGAATTTGTGATGTTTCTCATTCGCTTTTTTGTACTAACTCTTTACGGTACTTACATGTTAGTACACAAAAGAGAATGAGAGCAAACAAAAACGCCATTACATTAACCCAAAATCTAGTTTACATGAAGGCATACGTCAAGAGCTTTCCAGAGAGTGTTCGTTTGCTTAAATCCGATAACAAATGAGGAAGTTATGGTCATTAGAAGTCGAGTGCCTCCCAAAGTGGTCGTGTATCGAGCCGCACAAAAGCACACTTGACTTCAAATGATCATAACTCCTTCGTTTCTTATCGGATTTAAGCAAACGACCACTCGATGGAAAGCTCTTGATGTCTACTTTCATGTCAACCACGATTTTTCTTGTTTTAATGGAATTTGTGATGTTTCTCATTCGCTTTTTTGTACTAACTCTTTACGGTACTTACATGTTAGTACACAAAAGAGAATGAGAGCAAACAAAAACGCCATTACATTAACCCAAAATCTAGTTTACATGAAGGCATACGTCAAGAGCTTTCCAGAGAGTGTTCGTTTGCTTAAATCCGATAACAAATGAGGAAGTTATGGTCATTAGAAGTCGAGTGCCTCCCAAAGTGGTCGTGTATCGAGCCGCACAAAAACACACTTGACTTCAAATGATCGTAACTCCTTCGTTTCTTATCGGATTTAAGCAAACGACCACTCGATGGAAAGCTCTTGATGTCTACTTTGATGTCAACCACGATTTTTCTTGTTTTAATGGAATTTGTGATGTTTCTCATTCGCTTTCTTGTACTAACTCTTTACGGTACTTACATGTTAGTACACAAAAGAGAATGAGAGCAAACAAAAACGCCTTTACATTAACCCAAACTCTAGTTTACATGAAAGCATACGTCAAGAGCTTTCCAGAGAGTGTTCGTTTGCTTAAATCCGATAACAAATGAGGAAGTTATGGTCATTCGAAGTCGAGTGCCTCCCAAAGTGGTCGTGTATCGAGCCGCACAAAAGCACACTTGACTTCAAATGATCATAACTCCTTCGTTTCTTATTGGATTTAAGCAAACGACCACTCGATGGAAAGCTCTTGATGTCTACTTTGATGTCAACCGCGATTTTTCTTGTTTTAATGGAATTTGTGATGTTTCTCATTCGCTTTCTTGTACTAACTCTTTACGGTACTTACATGTTAGTACACAAAAGAGAATGAGAGCAAACAAAAACGCCATTACATTAACCCAAACTCTAGTTTACATGAAGGCATACGTCAAGAGCTTTCCAGAGAGTGTTCGTTTGCTTAAATCCGATAACAAATGAGGAAGTTATGGTCATTTGAAGTCGAGTGCCTCCCAAAGTGGTCGTGTATCGAGCCGCACAAAAGCACACTTGACTTCAAATGATCATAACTCCTTCGTTTCTTATCGGATTTAAGCAAACGACCACTCGATGGAAAGCTCTTGATGTCTACTTTCATGTCAACCACGATTTTTCTTGTTTTTATGGAATTTGTGATGTTTCTCATTCGCTTTTTTGTACTAACTCTTTACGGTACTTACATGTTAGTACACAAAAGAGAATGAGAGCAAACAAAAACGCCATTACATTAACCCAAACTCTAGTTTACATGAAAGCATACGTCAAGAGCTTTCCAGAGAGTGTTCGTTTGCTTAAATCCGATAACAAATGAGGAAGTTATGGTCATTTGAAGTCGAGTGCCTCCCAAAGTGGTCGTGTATCGAGCCGCACAAAAGCACACTTGACTTCAAATGATCATAACTCCTTCGTTTCTTATCGGATTTAAGCAAACGACCACTCGATGGAAAGCTCTTGATGTCTACTTTCATGTCAACCACGATTTTTATTGTTTTAATGGAATTTGTGATGTTTCTCATTCGCTTTTTTGTACTAACTCTTTACGGTACTTACATGTTAGTACACAAAAGAGAATGAGAGCAAACAAAAACGCCATTACATTAACCCAAAATCTAGTTTACATGAAGGCATACGTCAAGAGCTTTCCAGAGAGTGTTCGTTTGCTTAAATCCGATAACAAATGAGGAAGTTATGGTCATTAGAAGTCGAGTGCCTCCCAAAGTGGTCGTGTATCGAGCCGCACAAAAGCACACTTGACTTCAAATGATCATAACTCCTTCGTTTCTTATCGGATTTAAGCAAACGACCACTCGATGGAAAGCTCTTGATGTCTACTTTCATGTCAACCACGATTTTTCTTGTTTTAATGGAATTTGTGATGTTTCTCATTCGCTTTTTTGTACTAACTCTTTACGGTACTTACATGTTAGTACACAAAACAGAATGAGAGCAAACAAAAACGCCATTACATTAACCCAAAATCTAGTTTACATGAAGGCATACGTCAAGAGCTTTCCAGAGAGTGTTCGTTTGCTTAAATACGATAACAAATGAGGAAGTTATGGTCATTAGAAGTCGAGTGCCTCCCAAAGTGGTCGTGTATCGAGCCGCACAAAAACACACTTGACTTCAAATGATCGTAACTCCTTCGTTTCTTATCGGATTTAAGCAAACGACCACTCGATGGAAAGCTCTTGATGTCTACTTTGATGTCAACCACGATTTTTCTTGTTTTAATGGAATTTGTGATGTTTCTCATTCGCTTTCTTGTACTAACTCTTTACGGTACTTACATGTTAGTACACAAAAGAGAATGAGAGCAAACAAAAACGCCATTACATTAACCCAAACTCTAGTTTACATGAAAGCATACGTCAAGAGCTTTCCAGAGAGTGTTCGTTTGCTTAAATCCGATAACAAATGAGGAAGTTATGGTCATTCGAAGTCGAGTGCCTCCCAAAGTGGTCGTGTATCGAGCCGCACAAAAGCACACTTGACTTCAAATGATCATAACTCCTTCGTTTCTTATCGGATTTAAGCAAACGACCACTCGATGGAAAGCTCTTGATGTCTACTTTCATGTCAACCACGATTTTTCTTGTTTTTATGGAATTTGTGATGTTTCTCATTCGCTTTTTTGTACTAACTCTTTATGGTACTTACATGTTAGTACACAAAAGAGAATGAGAGCAAACAAAAACGCCATTACATTAACCCAGACTCTAGTTTACATGAAAGCATACGTCAAGAGCTTTCCAGAGAGTGTTCGTTTGCTTAAATCCGATAACAAATGAGGAAGTTATGGTCATTTGAAGTCGAGTGCCTCCCAAAGTGGTCGTGTATCGAGCCGCACAAAAGCACACTTGACTTCAAATGATCATAACTCCTTCGTTTCTTATCGGATTTAAGCAAACGACCACTCGATGGAAAGCTCTTGATGTCTACTTTCATGTCAACCACGATTTCTATTGTTTTAATGGAATTTGTGATGTTTCTCATTCGCTTTTTTGTACTAACTCTTTATGGTACTTACATGTTAGTACACAAAAGAGAATGAGAGCAAACAAAAACGCCATTACATTAACCCAAACTCTAGTTTACATGAAAGCATACGTCAAGAGCTTTCCAGAGAGTGTTCGTTTGCTTAAATCCGATAACAAATGAGGAAGTTATGGTCATTTGAAGTCGAGTGCCTCCCAAAGTGGTCGTGTATCGAGCCGCACAAAAGCACACTGGACTTCAAATGATCATAACTCCTTCGTTTCTTATCGGATTTAAGCAAACGACCACTCGATGGAAAGCTCTTGATGTCTACTTTCATGTCAACCACGATTTTTATTGTTTTAATGGAATTTGTGATGTTTCTCATTCGCTTTTTTGTACTAACTCTTTATGGTACTTACATGTTAGTACACAAAAGAGAATGAGAGCAAACAAAAACGCCATTACATTAACCCAAACTCTAGTTTACATGAAAGCATACGTCAAGATCTTTCCAGAGAGTGTTCGTTTGCTTAAATCCGATAACAAATGAGGAAGTTATGGTCATTTGAAGTCGAGTGCCTCCCAAAGTGGTCGTGTATCGAGCCGCACAAAAGCACACTTGACTTCAAATGATCATAACTCCTTCGTTTCTTATCGGATTTAAGCAAACGACCACTCGATGGAAAGCTCTTGATGTCTACTTTCATGTCAACCACGATTTCTATTGTTTTAATGGAATTTGTGATGTTTCTCATTCGCTTTTTTGTACTAACTCTTTATGGTACTTACATGTTAGTACACAAAAGAGAATGAGAGCAAACAAAAACGCCATTACATTAACCCAAACTCTAGTTTACATGAAAGCATACGTCAAGAGCTTTCCAGAGAGTGTTCGTTTGCTTAAATCCGATAACAAATGAGGAAGTTATGGTCATTTGAAGTCGAGTGCCTCCCAAAGTGGTCGTGTATCGAGCCGCACAAAAGCACACTGGACTTCAAATGATCATAACTCCTTCGTTTCTTATCGGATTTAAGCAAACGACCACTCGATGGAAAGCTCTTGATGTCTACTTTCATGTCAACCACGATTTTTATTGTTTAAATGGAATTTGTGATGTTTCTCATTCGCTTTTTTGTACTAACTCTTTACGGTATCGAGCCGCACAAAAGCACACTTGACTTCAAATGATCATAACTCCTTCGTTTCTTATCGGATTTAAGCAAATGACCAGTCGATGGAAAGCTCTTGATGTCTACTTTCATGTCAACCACGATTTCTATTGTTTTAATGGAATTTGTGATGTTTCTCATTCGCTTTTTTGTACTAACTCTTTATGGTACTTACATGTTAGTACACAAAAGAGAATGAGAGCAAACAAAAACGCCATTACATTAACCCAAACTCTAGTTTACATGAAGGCATACGTCAAGAGCTTTCAAGAGAGTGTTCGTTTTCTTAAATCCGATAACAAATGAGGAAGTTATAGTCATTTGAAGTCGAGTGCCTCCCAAAGTGGTCGTGTATCGAGCCGCACAAAAGCACACTTGACTTCAAATGATCATAACTCCTTCGTTTCTTATCGGATTTAAGCAAACGACCAGTCGATGGAAAGCTCTTGATGTCTACTTTCATGTCAACCACGATTTTTATTGTTTTAATGGAATTTGTGATGTTTCTCATTCGCTTTTTTGTACTAACTCTTTATGGTACTTACATGTTAGTACACAAAAGAGAATGAGAGCAAAAAAAAACGCCATTACATTAACCCAAACTCTAGTTTACATGAAAGCATACGTCAAGAGCTTTCCAGAGAGTGTTCGTTTGCTTAAATCCGATAACAAATGAGGAAGTTATGGTCATTTGAAGTCGAGTGCCTCCCAAAGTGGTCGTGTATCGAGCCGCACAGAAGCACACTTGACTTCAAAAGATCATAACTTCTTCATTTCTTATCGGATTTAAGCAAACGACCACTCGATGGAAAGCTCTTGATGTCTACTTTCATGTCAACCACGATTTTTATTGTTTAAATGGAATTTGTGATGTTTCTCATTCGCTTTTTTGTACTAACTCTTTACGGTACTTACATGTTAGTACACAAAAGAGAATGAGAGAAAACAAAAACGCCATTACATTAACCCAAACTCTAGTTTACATGAAAGCATACGTCAAGAGCTTTCCAGAGAGTGTTCGTTTGCTTAAATCCGATAACAAATGAGGAAGTTATGGTCATTTGAAGTCGAGTGCCTCCCAAAGTGGTCGTGTATCGAGCCGCACAAAAGCACACTGGACTTCAAATGATCATAACTCCTTCGTTTCTTATCGGATTTAAGCAAACGACCACTCGATGGAAAGCTCTTGATGTCTACTTTCATGTCAACCACGATTTTTATTGTTTAAATGGAATTTGTGATGTTTCTCATTCGCCTTTTTGTACTAACTCTTTATGGTACTTACATGTTAGTACACAAAAGAGAATGAGAGCAAACAAAAACGCCATTACATTAACCCAAACTCTAGTTTACATGAAAGCATACGTCAAGAGCTTTCCAGAGAGTGTTCGTTTGCTTAAATCCGATAACAAATGAGGAAGTTATGGTCATTTGAAGTCGAGTGCCTCCCAAAGTGGTCGTGTATCGAGCCGCACAAAAGCACACTTGACTTCAAATGATCATAACTCCTTCGTTTCTTATCGGATTTAAGCAAACGACCAGTCGATGGAAAGCTCTTGATGTCTACTTTCATGTCAACCACGATTTTTATTGTTTTAATGGAATTTGTGATGTTTCTCATTCGCTTTTTTGTACTAACTCTTTATGGTACTTACATGTTAGTACACAAAAGAGAATGAGAGCAAAAAAAAACTCCATTACATTAACCCAAACTCTAGTTTACATGAAGGCATACGTCAAGAGCTTTCAAGAGAGTGTTCGTTTTCTTAAATCCGATAACAAATGAGGAAGTTATAGTCATTTGAAGTCGAGTGCCTCCCAAAGTGGTCGTGTATCGAGCCGCACAAAAGCACACTTGACTTCAAATGATCATAACTCCTTCGTTTCTTATCGGATTTAAGCAAACGACCAGTCGATGGAAAGCTCTTGATGTCTACTTTCATGTCAACCACGATTTTTATTGTTTTAATGGAATTTGTGATGTTTCTCATTCGCTTTTTTGTACTAACTCTTTATGGTACTTACATGTTAGTACACAAAAGAGAATGAGAGCAAAAAAAAACGCCATTACATTAACCCAAACTCTAGTTTACATGAAAGCATACGTCAAGAGCTTTCCAGAGAGTGTTCGTTTGCTTAAATCCGATAACAAATGAGGAAGTTATGGTCATTTGAAGTCGAGTGCCTCCCAAAGTGGTCGTGTATCGAGCCGCACAAAAGCACACTGGACTTCAAATGATCATAACTACTTCGTTTCTTATCGGATTTAAGCAAACGACCACTCGATGGAAAGCTCTTGATGTCTACTTTCATGTCAACCACGATTTTTATTATTTAAATGGAATTTGTGATGTTTCTCATTCGCTTTTTTGTACTAACTCTTTATGGTACTTACATGTTAGTACACAAAAGAGAATGAGAGCAAACAAAAACGCCATTACATTAACCCAAACTCTAGTTTACATGAAAGCATACGTCAAGAGCTTTCCAGAGAGTGTTCGTTTGCTTAAATCCGATAACAAATGAGGAAGTTATGGTCATTTGAAGTCGAGTGCCTCCCAAAGTGGTCGTGTATCGAGCCGCACAAAAGCACACTTGACTTCAAATGATCATAACTCCTTCGTTTCTTATCGGATTTAAGCAAACGACCAGTCGATGGAAAGCTCTTGATGTCTACTTTCATGTCAACCACGATTTTTATTGTTTTAATGGAATTTGTGATGTTTCTCATTCGCTTTTTTGTACTAACTCTTTATGGTACTTACATGTTAGTACACAAAAGAGAATGAGAGCAAAAAAAAACGCCATTACATTAACCCAAACTCTAGTTTACATGAAAGAATACGTCAAGAGCTTTCCAGAGAGTGTTCGTTTGCTTAAATCCGATAACAAATGAGGAAGTTATGGTCATTTGAAGTAGAGTGCCTCCCAAAGTGGTCGTGTATCGAGCCGCACAGAAGCACACTTGACTTCAAAAGATCATAACTTCTTCATTTCTTATCGGATTTAAGCAAACGACCACTCGATGGAAAGCTCTTGATGTCTACTTTCATGTCAACCACGATTTTTATTGTTTAAATGGAATTTGTGATGTTTCTCATTCGCTTTTTTGTACTAACTCTTTACGGTACTTACATGTTAGTACACAAAAGAGAATGAGAGCAAACAAAAACGCCATTACATTAACCCAAACTCTAGTTTACATGAAAGCATACGTCAAGAGCTTTCCAGAGAGTGTTCGTTTGCTTAAATCCGATAACAAATGAGGAAGTTATGGTCATTTGAAGTCGAGTGCCTCCCAAAGTGGTCGTGTATCGAGCCGCACAAAAGCACACTGGACTTCAAATGATCATAACTCCTTCGTTTCTTATCGGATTTAAGCAAACGACCACTCGATGGAAAGCTCTTGATGTCTACTTTCATGTCAACCACGATTTTTATTGTTTAAATGGAATTTGTGATGTTTCTCATTCGCTTTTTTGTACTAACTCTTTATGGTACTTACATGTTAGTACACAAAAGAGAATGAGAGCAAACAAAAACGCCATTACATTAACCCAAACTCTAGTTTACATGAAAGCATACGTCAAGAGCTTTCCAGAGAGTGTTCGTTTGCTTAAATCCGATAACAAATGAGGAAGTTATGGTCATTTGAAGTCGAGTGCCTCCCAAAGTGGTCGTGTATCCAGCCGCACAAAAGCACACTTGACTTCAAATGATCATAACTCCTTCGTTTCTTATCGGATTTAAGCAAACGACCAGTCGATGGAAAGCTCTTGATGTCTACTTTCATGTCAACCACGATTTTTATTGTTGTAATGGAATTTGTGATGTTTCTCATTCGCTTTTTTGTACTAACTCTTTATGGTACTTACATGTTAGTACACAAAAGAGAATGAGAGCAAAAAAAAACGCCATTACATTAACCCAAACTCTAGTTTACATGAAAGAATACGTCAAGAGCTTTCCAGAGAGTGTTCGTTTGCTTAAATCCGATAACAAATGAGGAAGTTATGGTCATTTGAAGTAGAGTGCCTCCCAAAGTGGTCGTGTATCGAGCCGCACAGAAGCACACTTGACTTCAAAAGATCATAACTTCTTCATTTCTTATCGGATTTAAGCAAACGACCACTCGATGGAAAGCTCTTGATGTCTACTTTCATGTCAACCACGATTTTTATTGTTTAAATGGAATTTGTGATGTTTCTCATTCGCTTTTTTGTACTAACTCTTTACGGTACTTACATGTTAGTACACAAAAGAGAATGAGAGCAAACAAAAACGCCATTACATTAACCCAAACTCTAGTTTACATGAAAGCATACGTCAAGAGATTTCCAGAGAGTGTTCGTTTGCTTAATTCCGATAACAAATGAGGAAGTTATGGTCATTTGAAGTCGAGTGCCTCCCAAAGTGGTCGTGTATCGAGCCGCACAAAAGCACACTGGACTTCAAATGATCATAACTCCTTCGTTTCTTATCGGATTTTAGCAAACGACCACTCGATGGAAAGCTCTTGATGTCTACTTTCATGTCAACCACGATTTTTATTGTTTTAATGGAATTTGTGATGTTTCTCATTCGCTTTTTTGTACTAACTCTTTATGGTACTTACATGTTAGTATACAAAAGAGAATGAGAGCAAAAAAAAACGCCATTACATTAACCCAAACTCTAGTTTACATGAAAGAATACGTCAAGAGCTTTCCAGAGAGTGTTCGTTTGCTTAAATCCGATAACAAATGAGGAAGTTATGGTCATTTGAAGTAGAGTGCCTCCCAAAGTGGTCGTGTATCGAGCCGCACAGAAGCACACTTGACTTCAAAAGATCATAACTTCTTCATTTCTTATCGGATTTAAGCAAACGACCAGTCGATGGAAAGCTCTTGATGTCTACTTTCATGTCAACCACGATTTTTATTGTTTAAATGGAATTTGTGATGTTTCTCATTCGCTTTTTTGTACTAACTCTTTACGGTACTTACATGTTAGTACACAAAAGAGAATGAGAGCAAACAAAAACGCCATTACATTAACCCAAACTCTAGTTTACATGAAAGCATACGTCAAGAGCTTTCCAGAGAGTGTTCGTTTGCTTAAATCCGATAACAAATGAGGAAGTTATGGTCATTTGAAGTCGAGTGCCTCCCAAAGTGGTCGTGTATCGAGCCGCACAAAAGCACACTGGACTTCAAATGATCATAACTCCTTCGTTTCTTATCGGATTTAAGCAAACTACCACTCGATGGAAAGCTCTTGATGTCTACTTTCATGTCAACCACGATTTTTATTGTTTAAATGGAATTTGTGATGTTTCTCATTCGCTTTTTTGTACTAACTCTTTATGGTACTTACATGTTAGTACACAAAAGAGAATGAGAGCAAACAAAAACGCCATTACATTAACCCAAACTCTAGTTTACATGAAAGCATACGTCAAGAGCTTTCCAGAGAGTGTTCGTTTGCTTAAATCCGATAACAAATGAGGAAGTTATGGTCATTTGAAGTCGAGTGCCTCCCAAAGTGGTCGTGTATCGAGCCGCACAAAAGCACACTTGACTTCAAATGATCATAACTCCTTCGTTTCTTATCGGATTTAAGCAAACGACCAGTCGATGGAAAGCTCTTGATGTCTACTTTCATGTCAACCACGATTTTTATTGTTTTAATGGAATTTGTGATGTTTCTCATTCGCTTTTTTGTACTAACTCTTTATGGTACTTACATGTTAGTACACAAAAGAGAATGAGAGCAAAAAAAAACGCCATTACATTAACCCAAACTCTAGTTTACATGAAAGAATACGTCAAGAGCTTTCCAGAGAGTGTTCGTTTGCTTAAATCCGATAACAAATGAGGAAGTTATGGTCATTTGAAGTAGAGTGCCTCCCAAAGTGGTCGTGTATCGAGCCGCACAGAAGCACACTTGACTTCAAAAGATCATAACTTCTTCATTTCTTATCGGATTTAAGCAAACGACCACTCGATGGAAAGCTCTTGATGTCTACTTTCATGTCAACCACGATTTTTATTGTTTAAATGGAATTTGTGATGTTTCTCATTCGCTTTTTTGTACTAACTCTTTACGGTACTTACATGTTAGTACACAAAAGAGAATGAGAGCAAACAAAAACGCCATTACATTAACCCAAACTCTAGTTTACATGAAAGCATACGTCAAGAGATTTCCAGAGAGTGTTCGTTTGCTTAATTCCGATAACAAATGAGGAAGTTATGGTCATTTGAAGTCGAGTGCCTCCCAAAGTGGTCGTGTATCGAGCCGCACAAAAGCACACTGGACTTCAAATGATCATAACTCCTTCGTTTCTTATCGGATTTAAGCAAACGACCACTCGATGGAAAGCTCTTGATGTCTACTTTCATGTCAACCACGATTTTTATTGTTTTAATGGAATTTGTGATGTTTCTCATTCGCTTTTTTGTACTAACTCTTTATGGTACTTACATGTTAGTACACAAAAGAGAATGAGAGCAAAAAAAAACGCCATTACATTAACCCAAACTCTAGTTTACATGAAAGAATACGTCAAGAGCTTTCCAGAGAGTGTTCGTTTGCTTAAATCCGATAACAAATGAGGAAGTTATGGTCATTTGAAGTAGAGTGCCTCCCAAAGTGGTCGTGTATCGAGCCGCACAGAAGCACACTTGACTTCAAAAGATCATAACTTCTTCATTTCTTATCGGATTTAAGCAAACGACCACTCGATGGAAAGCTCTTGATGTCTACTTTCATGTCAACCACGATTTTTATTGTTTAAATGGAATTTGTGATGTTTCTCATTCGCTTTTTTGTACTAACTCTTTACGGTACTTACATGTTAGTACACAAAAGAGAATGAGAGCAAACAAAAACGCCATTACATTAACCCAAACTCTAGTTTACATGAAAGCATACGTCAAGAGCTTTCCAGAGAGTGTTCGTTTGCTTAAATCCGATAACAAATGAGGAAGTTATGGTCATTTGAAGTCGAGTGCCTCCCAAAGTGGTCGTGTATCGAGCCGCACAAAAGCACACTGGACTTCAAATGATCATAACTCCTTCGTTTCTTATCGGATTTAAGCAAACGACCACTCGATGGAAAGCTCTTGATGTCTACTTTCATGTCAACCACGATTTTTATTGTTTAAATGGAATTTGTGATGTTTCTCATTCGCTTTTTTGTACTAACTCTTTATGGTACTTACATGTTAGTACACAAAAGAGAATGAGAGCAAACAAAAACGCCATTACATTAACCCAAACTCTAGTTTACATGAAAGCATACGTCAAGAGCTTTCCAGAGAGTGTTCGTTTGCTTAAATCCGATAACAAATGAGGAAGTTATGGTCATTTGAAGTCGAGTGCCTCCCAAAGTGGTCGTGTATCGAGCCGCACAAAAGCACACTTGACTTCAAATGATCATAACTCCTTCGTTTCTTATCGGATTTAAGCAAACGACCAGTCGATGGAAAGCTCTTGATGTCTACTTTCATGTCAACCACGATTTTTATTGTTTTAATGGAATTTGTGATGTTTCTCATTCGCTTTTTTGTACTAACTCTTTATGGTACTTACATGTTAGTACACAAAAGAGAATGAGAGCAAAAAAAAACGCCATTACATTAACCCAAACTCTAGTTTACATGAAAGAATACGTCAAGAGCTTTCCAGAGAGTGTTCGTTTGCTTAAATCCGATAACAAATGAGGAAGTTATGGTCATTTGAAGTAGAGTGCCTCCCAAAGTGGTCGTGTATCGAGCCGCACAGAAGCACACTTGACTTCAAAAGATCATAACTTCTTCATTTCTTATCGGATTTAAGCAAACGACCACTCGATGGAAAGCTCTTGATGTCTACTTTCATGTCAACCACGATTTTTATTGTTTAAATGGAATTTGTGATGTTTCTCATTCGCTTTTTTGTACTAACTCTTTACGGTACTTACATGTTAGTACACAAAAGAGAATGAGAGCAAACAAAAACGCCATTACATTAACCCAAACTCTAGTTTACATGAAAGCATACGTCAAGAGATTTCCAGAGAGTGTTCGTTTGCTTAATTCCGATAACAAATGAGGAAGTTATGGTCATTTGAAGTCGAGTGCCTCCCAAAGTGGTCGTGTATCGAGCCGCACAAAAGCACACTGGACTTCAAATGATCATAACTCCTTCGTTTCTTATCGGATTTTAGCAAACGACCACTCGATGGAAAGCTCTTGATGTCTACTTTCATGTCAACCACGATTTTTATTGTTTTAATGGAATTTGTGATGTTTCTCATTCGCTTTTTTGTACTAACTCTTATGGTACTTACATGTTAGTACACAAAAGAGAATGAGAGCAAAAAAAAACGCCATTACATTAACCCAAACTCTAGTTTACATGAAAGAATACGTCAAGAGCTTTCCAGAGAGTGTTCGTTTGCTTAATTCCGATAACAAATGAGGAAGTTATGGTCATTTGAAGTCGAGTGCCTCCCAAAGTGGTCGTGTATCGAGCCGCACAAAAGCACACTGGACTTCAAATGATCATAACTCCTTCGTTTCTTATCGGATTTAAGCAAACGACCACTCGATGGAAAGCTCTTGATGTCTACTTTCATGTCAACCACGATTTTTATTGTTTAAATGGAATTTGTGATGTTTCTCATTCGCTTTTTTGTACTAACTCTTTACGGTACTTACATGTTAGTACACAAAAGAGAATGAGAGCAAACAAAAACGCCATTACATTAACCCAAACTCTAGTTTACATGAAAGCATACGTCAAGAGCTTTCCAGAGAGTGTTCGTTTGCTTAAATCCGATAACAAATGAGGAAGTTATGGTCATTTGAAGTCGAGTGCCTCCCAAAGTGGTCGTGTATCGAGCCGCACAAAAGCACACTTGACTTCAAATGATCATAACTCCTTCGTTTCTTATCGGATTTAAGCAAACGACCAGTCGATGGAAAGCTCTTGATGTCTACTTTCATGTCAACCACGATTTCTATTGTTTTAATGGAATTTGTGATGTTTCTCATTCGCTTTTTTGTACTAACTCTTTATGGTACTTACATGTTAGTACACAAAAGAGAATGAGAGCAAACAAAAACGCCATTACATTAACCCAAACTCTAGTTGACATGAAGGCATACGTCAAGAGCTTTCCAGAGAGTGTTCGTTTGCTTAAATCCGATAACAAATGAGGAAGTTATGGTCATTTGAAGTCGAGTGCCTCCCAAAGTGGTCGTGTATCTAGCCGCACAAAAGCACACTTGACTTCAAATGATCATAACTCCTTCGTTTCTTATCGGATTTAAGCAAACGACCACTCGATGGAAAGCTCTTGATGTCTACTTTCATGTCAACCACGATTTTTATTGTTTTAATGGAATTTGTGATGTTTCTCATTCGCTTTTTTGTACTAACTCTTTATGGTACTTACATGTTAGTACACAAAAGAGAATGAGAGCAAACAAAAACGCCATTACATTAACCCAAACTCTAGTTTACATGAAAGCATACGTCAAGAGATTTCCAGAGAGTGTTCGTTTGCTTAAATCCGATAACAAATGAGGAAGTTATGGTCATTTGAAGTCGAGTGCCTCCCAAAGTGGTCGTGTATCGAGCCGCACAAAAGCACACTGGACTTCAAATGATCATAACTCCTTCGTTTCTTATCGGATTTAAGCAAACGACCACTCGATGGAAAGCTCTTGATGTATACTTTCAGGTCAACCACGATTTTTATTGTTTAAATGGAATTTGTGATGTTTCTCATTCGCTTTTTTGTACTAACTCTTTATGGTACTTACATGTTAGTACACAAAAGAGAATGAGAGCAAACAAAAACGCCATTACATTAACCCAAACTCTAGTTTACATGAAAGCATACGTCAAGAGATTTCCAGAGAGTGTTCGTTTGCTTAAATCCGATAACAAATGAGGAAGTTATGGTCATTTGAAGTCGAGTGCCTCCCAAAGTGGTCGTGTATCGAGCCGCACAAAAGCACACTGGACTTCAAATGATCATAACTCCTTCGTTTCTTATCGGATTTAAGCAAACGACCACTCGATGGAAAGCTCTTGATGTATACTTTCAGGTCAACCACGATTTTTATTGTTTAAATGGAATTTGTGATGTTTCTCATTCGCTTTTTTGTACTAACTCTTTACGGTATCGAGCCGCACAAAAGCACACTTGACTTCAAATGATCATAACTCCTTCGTTTCTTATCGGATTTAAGCAAACGACCACTCGATGGAAAGCTCTTGATGTCTACTTTCATGTCAACCACGATTTTTCTTATTTTAATGGAATTTGTGATGTTTCTCATTCGCTTTTTTGTACTAACTCTTTACGGTACTTACATGTTAGTACACAAAAGAGAATGAGAGCAAACAAAAACGCCATTACATTAACCCAAACTCTAGTTTACATGAAAGCATACGTCAAGAGCTTTCCAGAGAGTGTTCGTTTGTTTAAATCCGATAACAAATGAGGAAGTTATGGTCATTTGAAGTCGAGTGCCACCCAAAGTGGTCGTGTATCGAGCCGCACAAAAGCACACTTGACTTCAAATGATCATAACTCCTTCGTTTCTTATCGGATTTAAGCAAACGACCACTCGATGGAAAGCTCTTGATGTCTACTTTCATGTCAACCACGATTTTTATTGTTTTAATGGAATTTGTGATGTTTCTCATTCGCTTTTTTGTACTAACTCTTTATGGTACTTACATGTTAGTACACAAAAGAGAATGAGAGCAAACAAAAACGCCATTACATTAACCCAAACTCTAGTTTACATGAAAGCATACGTCAAGAGCTTTCCAGAGAGTGTTTGTTTGCTTAAATCCGATAACAAATGAGGAAGTTATGGTCATTTGAAGTAGAGTGCCTCCCAAAGTGGTCGTGTATCGAGCCGCACAGAAGCACACTTGACTTCAAATGATCATAACTTCTTCATTTCTTATCGGATTTAAGCAAACGACCACTCGATGGAAAGCTCTTGATGTCTACTTTCATGTCAACCACGATTTTTCTTGTTTTAATGGAATTTGTGATGTTTCTCATTTGCTTTTTTGTACTAACTCTTTACGGTACTTACATGTTAGTACACAAAAGAGAATGAGAGCAAACAGAAACGCCATTACATTAACCCAAACTCTAGTTTACATGAAAGCATACGTCAAGAGATTTCCAGAGAGTGTTCGTTTGCTTAAATCCGATAACAAATGAGGAAGTTATGGTCATTTGAAGTCGAGTGCCTCCCAAAGTGGTCGTGTATCGAGCCGCACAAAAGCACACTGGACTTCAAATGATTATAACTCCTTCGTTTCTTATCGGATTTAAGCAAACGACCACTCGATGGAAACCTCTTGATGTCTACTTTCATGTCAACCACGATTTTTATTGTTTAAATGGAATTTAGGATGTTTCTCATTCGATTTTTTCTACTAACTCTTTACGGTATCGAGCCGCACAAAAGCACACTTGACTTCAAATGATCATAACTCCTTCGTTTCTTATCGGATTTAAGCAAACGACCACTCGATGGAAAGCTCTTGATGTCTACTTTCATGTCAACCACGATTTTTCTTGTTTTAATGGAATTTGTGATGTTTCTCATTCGCTTTTTTGTACTAACTCTTTACGGTACTTACATATTAGTACACAAAAGAGAATGAGAGCAAACAAAAACGCCATTACATTAACCCAAACTCTAGTTTACATGAAAGCATACGTCAAGAGCTTTCCAGAGAGTGTTCGTTTGCTTAAATCCGATAACAAATGAGGAAGTTATGGTCATTTGAAGTCGAGTGCCTCCCAAAGTGGTCGTGTATCGAGCCGCACAAAAGCACACTTGACTTCAAATGATCATAACTCCTTCGTTTCTTATCGGATTTAAGCAAACGACCACTCGATGGAAAGCTCTTGATGTCTACTTTCATGTCAACCACGATTTTTATTGTTTTAATGGAATTTGTGATGTTTCTCATTCGCTTTTTTGTACTAACTCTTTATGGTACTTACATGTTAGTACACAAAAGAGAATGAGAGCAAACAAAAACGCCATTACATTAACCCAAACTCTAGTTTACATGAAAGCATACGTCAAGAGCTTTCCAGAGAGTGTTCGTTTGCTTAAATCCGATAACAAATGAGGAAGTTATGGTCATTTGAAGTAGAGTGCCTCCCAAAGTGGTCGTGTATCGAGCCGCACAGAAGCACACTTGACTTCAAATGATCATAACTTCTTCATTTCTTATCGGATTTAAGCAAACGACCACTCGATGGAAAGCTCTTGATGTCTACTTTCATGTCAACCACGATTTTTCTTGTTTTAATGGAATTTGTGATGTTTCTCATTTGCTTTTTTGTACTAACTCTTTACGGTACTTACATGTTAGTGCACAAAAGAGAATGAGAGCAAACAGAAACGCCATTACATTAACCCAAACTCTAGTTTACATGAAAGCATAAGTCAAGAGATTTCCAGAGAGTGTTCGTTTGCTTAAATCCGATAACAAATGAGGAAGTTATGGTCATTTGAAGTCGAGTGCCTCCCAAAGTGGTCGTGTATCGAGCCGCACAAAAGCACACTGGACTTCAAATGATTATAACTCCTTCGTTTCTTATCGGATTTAAGCAAACGACCACTCGATGGAAAGCTCTTGATGTCTACTTTCATGTCAACCACGATTTTTATTGTTTAAATGGAATTTAGGATGTTTCTCATTCGATTTTTTCTACTAACTCTTTACGGTATCGAGCCGCACAAAACCACACTTGACTTCAAATGATCATAACTCCTTCGTTTCTTATCGGATTTAAGCAAACGACCACTCGATGGAAAGCTCTTGATGTCTACTTTCATGTCAACCACGATTTCTATTGTTTTAATGGAATTTGTGATGTTTCTCATTCGCTTTTTTGTACTAACTCTTTATGGTACTTACATGTTAGTACACAAAAGAGAATGAGAGCAAACAAAAACGCCATTACATTAACCCAAACTCTAGTTTACATGAAAGCATACGTCAAGAGCTTTCCAGAGAATGTTCGTTTGCTTAAATCCGATAACAAATGAGGAAGTTAAAGTCATTTGAAGTCGAGTGCCTCCCAAAGTGGTCGTGTATCGAACCGCACAAAAGCACACTTGACTTCAAATGATCATAACTCCTTCGTTTCTTATCGAATTTAAGCAAACGACCACTCGATGGAAAGCTCTTGATGTCTACTTTCATGTCAACCACGATTTTTATTGTTTAAATGGAATTTGTGATGTTTCTCATTCGCTTTTTTGTACTAACTCTTTACGGTATCGAGCCGCACAAAAGCACACTTGACTTCAAATGATCATAACTCCTTCGTTTCTTATCGGATTTAAGCAAACGACCACTCGATGGAAAGCTCTTGATGTCTACTTTCATGTCAACCACGATTTCTATTGTTTTAATGGAATTTGTGATGTTTCTCATTCGCTTTTTTGTACTAACTCTTTATGGTACTTACATGTTAATACACAAAAGAGAATGAGAGCAAACAAAAACGCCATTACATTAACCCAAACTCTAGTTTACATGAAGGCATACGTCAAGAGCTTTCCAGAGAGTGTTCGTTTGCTTAAATCCGATAACAAATGAGGAAGTTAAAGTCATTTGAAGTCGAGTGTCTCCCAAAGTGGTCGTGTATCGAACCGCACAAAAGAACACTTGACTTCAAATGATCATAACTCCTTCGTTTCTTATCGGATTTAAGCAAACGACCACTCGATGGAAAGCTCTTGATGTCTACTTTCATGTCAACCACGATTTTTATTGTTTAAATGGAATTTGTGATGTTTCTCATTCGCTTTTTTGTACTAACTCTTTACGGTATCGAGCCGCACAAAAGCACACTTGACTTCAAATGATCATAACTCCTTTGTTTCTTATCGGATTTAAGCAAACGACCACTCGATGGAAAGCTCTTGATGTCTACTTTCATGTCAACCACGATTTCTATTGTTTTAATGGAATTTGTGATGTTTCTCATTCGCTTTTTTGTACTAACTCTTTATGGTACTTACATGTTAGTACACAAAAGAGAATGAGAGCAAACAAAAACGCCATTACATTAACCCAAACTCTAGTTTACATGAAAGCATACGTCAAGAGCTTTCCAGAGAATGTTCGTTTGCTTAAATCCGATAACAAATGAGGAAGTTAAAGTCATTTGAAGTCGAGTGCCTCCCAAAGTGGTCGTGTATCGAACCGCACAAAAGCACACTTGACTTCAAATGATCATAACTCCTTCGTTTCTTATCGAATTTAAGCAAACGACCACTCGATGGAAAGCTCTTGATGTCTACTTTCATGTCAACCACGATTTTTATTGTTTAAATGGAATTTGTGATGTTTCTCATTCGCTTTTTTGTACTAACTCTTTACGGTATCGAGCCGCACAAAAGCACACTTGACTTCAAATGATCATAACTCCTTCGTTTCTTATCGGATTTAAGCAAACGACCACTCGATGGAAAGCTCTTGATGTCTACTTTCATGTCAACCACGATTTCTATTGTTTTAATGGAATTTGTATTGTTTCTCATTCGCTTTTTTGTACTAACTCTTTATGGTACTTACATGTTAATACACAAAAGAGAATGAGAGCAAACAAAAACGCCATTACATTAACCCAAACTCTAGTTTACATGAAGGCATACGTCAAGAGCTTTCCAGAGAGTGTTCGTTTGCTTAAATCCGATAACAAATGAGGAAGTTAAAGTCATTTGAAGTCGAGTGTCTCCCAAAGTGGTCGTGTATCGAACCGCACAAAAGAACACTTGACTTCAAATGATCATAACTCCTTCGTTTCTTATCGGATTTAAGCAAACGACCACTCGATGGAAAGCTCTTGATGTCTACTTTCATGTCAACCACGATTTTTATTGTTTAAATGGAATTTGTGATGTTTCTCATTCGCTTTTTTGTACTAACTCTTTACGGTATCGAGCCGCACAAAAGCACACTTGACTTCAAATGATCATAACTCCTTCGTTTCTTATCGGATTTAAGCAAACGACCACTCGATGGAAAGCTCTTGATGTCTACTTTCATGTCAACCACGATTTTTCTTGTTTTAATGGAATTTGTGATGTTTCTCATTCGCTTTTTTGTACTAACTCTTTACGGTACTTACATATTAGTACACAAAAGAGAATGAGAGCAAACAAAAACGCCATTACATTAACCCAAACTCTAGTTTACATGAAAGCATACGTCAAGAGCTTTCCAGAGAGTGTTCGTTTGCTTAAATCCGATAACAAATGAGGAAGTTATGGTAATTTGAAGTCGAGTGCCTCCCAAAGTGGTCGTGTATCGAGCCGCACAAAAGCACATTGACTTCAAATGATCATAACTCCTTCGTTTCTTATCGGATTTAAGCAAACGACCACTCGATGGAAAGCTCTTGATGTCTACTTTCATGTCAACCACGATTTCTATTGTTTTAATGGAATTTGTGATGTTTCTCATTCGCTTTTTTGTACTAACTCTTTATGGTACTTACATGTTAGTACACAAAAGAGAATGAGAGCAAACAAAAACGCCATTACATTAACCCAAACTCTAGTTTACATGAAGGCATACGTCAAGAGCTTTCCAGAGAGTGTTCGTTTGCTTAAATCCGATAACAAATGAGGAAGTTAAAGTCATTTGAAGTCGAGTGTCTCCCAAAGTGGTCGTGTATCGAACCGCACAAAAGCACACTTGACTTCAAATGATCATAACTCCTTCGTTTCTTATCGGATTTAAGCAAACGACCACTCGATGGAAAGCTCTTGATGTCTACTTTCATGTCAACCACGATTTCTATTGTTTTAATGGAATTTGTGATGTTTCTCATTCGCTTTTTTGTACTAACTCTTTATGGTACTTACATGTTAGTACACAAAAGAGAATGAGAGCAAACAAAAACGCCATTACATTAACCCAAACTCTAGTTTACAGGAAAACATACGTCAAGAGCTTTCCAGAGAATGTTCGTTTGCTTAAATCCAATAACAAATGAGGAAGTTATGGTCATTTGTAGTAGAGTGCCTCCCAAAGTGGTCGTGTATCGAGCTGCACAGAACACACATGACTTCAAATGATCATAACTGCTTCATTTCTTATCGGATTTAAGCAAACGACCACTCGATGGAAAGCTCTTGATGTCTACTTTCATGTCAACCACGATTTTTCTTGTTTTAATGGAATTTGTGATGTTTCTCATTCGCTTTTTTGTACTAACTCTTTAAGGTACTTACATGTTAGTACACAAAAGAGAATGAGAGCAAACAAAAACGCCATTACATTAACCCAAACTCTAGTTTACATGAAGGCATACGTCAAGAGCTTTCCAGAGAGTGTTCGTTTGCTTAAATCCGATAACAAATGAGGAAGTTAAAGTCATTTGAAGTCGAGTGTCTCCCAAAGTGGTCGTGTATCGAACCGCACAAAAGCACACTTGACTTCAAATGATCATAACTCCTTCGTTTCTTATCGGATTTAAGCAAACGACCACTCGATGGAAAGCTCTTGATGTCTACTTTCATGTCAACCACGATTTCTATTGTTTTAATGGAATTTGTGATGTTTCTCATTCGCTTTTTTGTACTAACTCTTTATGGTACTTACATGTTAGTACACAAAAGAGAATGAGAGCAAACAAAAACGCCATTACATTAACCCAAACTCTAGTTTACAGGAAAACATACGTCAAGAGCTTTCCAGAGAATGTTCGTTTGCTTAAATCCAATAACAAATGAGGAAGTTATGGTCATTTGAAGTCGAGTGCCTCCCAAAGTGGTCGTGTATCGAGCCGCACACAAGCACACTTGACTTCAAATGATCATAACTCCTTCGTTTCTTATCCGATTTGAGCAAACAACCACTCGATGGAAAGCTCTTGATGTCTACTTTCATGTCAACCACGATTTTTCTTGTTTTAATGGAATTTGTGATGTTTCTCATTCGCTTTTTTGTACTAACTCTTTACGGTACTTACATGTTAGTACACAAAAGAGAATGAGAGCAACCAAAAACGCCATTACATTAACCCATACTCTAGTTTACATGAAGGCATACGTCAAGAGCTTTCCAGAGAGTGTTCGTTTGCTTAAATCCGATAACAAATGAGGAAGTTATGGTCATTTGAAGTCGAGTGCCTCCCAAAGTGGTCGTGTATCGAGCCGCACAAAAGCACACTTGACTTCAAATGATCATAACTCCTTCGTTTCTTATCGGATTTAAGCAAACGACCAGTCGATGGAAAGCTCTTGATGTCTACTTTCATGTCAACCACGATTTTTCTTGTTTTAATGGAATTTGTGATGTTTCCCATTCGCTTTTTTGTACTAACTCTTTACGGTACTTACATGTTAGTACACAAAAGAGAATGAGAGCAAAAAAAAACGCCATTACATTAACCCAAACTCTAGTTTACATGAAGACATACGTCAAGAGCTTTCCATAGAGTGTTCGTTTGCTTAAATCCAATAACAAATGAGGAAGTTATGGTCATTTGAAGTCGAGTGCCTCCCAAAGTGGTCGTGTATCGAGCCGCACAAAAGGACACTTGACTTCAAATGATCATAACTCCTTCGTTTCTTATCGGATTTAAGCAAACGACCACTCGATGGAAAGCTCTTGATGTCTACTTTCATGTCAACCACGATTTTTCTTGTTTTAATGGAATTTGTGATGTTTCTCATTCGCTTTTTTGTACTAACTCTTTACGGTACTTACATGTTAGTACACAAAAGAGAATGAGAGCAAACAAAAACGCCATTACATTAACCCAAACTCTAGTTTACATGAAGGCATACGTCAAGAGCTTTCCAGAGAGTGTTCGTTTGCTTAAATCCGATAACAAATGATGAAGTTATGGTCATTTGAAGTCGAGTGCCTCCCAAAGTGGTCGTGTATCGAGCCGCACAAAAGCACACTTGACTTCAAATGATCATAACTCCTTCGTTTCTTATCGGATTTAAGCAAACGACCACTCGATGGAAAGCTCTTGATGTCTACTTTCATGTCAACCACGATTTTTATTGTTTTAATGGAATTTGTGATGTTTCTCATTCGCTTTTTTGTACTAACTCTTTACGGTACTTACATGTTAGTACACAAAAGAGAATGAGAGCAAACAAAAACGCCATTACATTAACCCAAACTCTAGTTTACATGAAGGCATACGTCAAGAGCTTTCCAGAGAGTGTTCGTTTGCTTAAATCCGATAACAAATGAGGAAGTTATGGTCATTTGAAGTCGAGTGCCTCCCAAAGTGGTCGTGTATCGAGCCGCACAAAAGCACACTTGACTTCAAATGATCATAACTCCTTCGTTTCTTATCGGATTTAAGCAAACGACCACTCGATGGAAAGCTCTTGATGTCTACTTTCATGTCAACCACGATTTTTATTGTTTTAATGGAATTTGTGATGTTTCTCATTCGCTTTTTTGTACTAACTCTTTACGGTACTTACATGTTAGTACACAAAAGAGAATGCGAGCAAACAAAAACGCCATTACATTAACCCAAACTCTAGTTTACATGAAGGCATACGTCAAGAGCTTTCCAGAGAGTGTTCGTTTGCTTAAATCCGATAACAAATGAGGAAGTTATGGTCATTTGAAGTCGAGTGCCTCCCAAAGTGGTCGTGTATCGAGCCGCACAAAAGCACACTTGACTTCAAATGATCATAACTCCTTCGTTTCTTATCGGATTTAAGCAAACGACCACTCGATGGAAAGCTCTTGATGTCTACTTTCATGTCAACCACGATTTTTCTTGTTTTAATGGAATTTGTGATGTTTCTCATTCGCTTTTTTGTACTAACTCTTTACGGTACTTACATGTTAGTACACAAAAGAGAATGAGAGCAAACAAAAACGCCATTACATTAACCCAAACTCTAGTTTACATGAAGGCATACGTCAAGAGCTTTCCAGAGAGTGTTCGTTTGCTTAAATCCGATAACAAATGAGGAAGTTATGGTCATTTGAAGTCGAGTGCCTCCCAAAGTGGTCGTGTATCGAGCCGCACAAAAGCACACTTGACTTCAAATGATCATAACTCCTTCGTTTCTTATCGGATTTAAGCAAACGACCACTCGATGGAAAGCTCTTGATGTCTACTTTCATGTCAACCACGATTTTTCTTGTTTTAATGGAATTTGTGATGTTTCTCATTCGCTTTTTTGTACTAACTCTTTACGGTACTTACATGTTAGTACACAAAAGAGAATGAGAGCAAACAAAAACCCCATTACATTAACCCAAACTCTAGTTTACATGAAGGCATACGTCAAGAGCTTTCCAGAGAGTGTTCGTTTGCTTAAATCCGATAACAAATGAGGAAGTTATGGTCATTTGAAGTCGAGTGCCTCCCAAAGTGGTCGTGTATCGAGCCGCACAAAAGCACACTTGACTTCAAATGATCATAACTCCTTCGTTTCTTATCGGATTTAAGCAAACGACCACTCGATGGAAAGCTCTTGATGTCTACTTTCATGTCAACCACGATTTTTATTGTTTTAATGGAATTTGTGATGTTTCTCATTCGCTTTTTTGTACTAACTCTTTACGGTACTTACATGTTAGTACACAAAAGAGAATGAGAGCAAACAAAAACGCCATTACATTAACCCAAACTCTAGTTTACATGAAGGCATACGTCAAGAGCTTTCCAGAGAGTGTTCGTTTGCTTAAATCCGATAACAAATGAGGAAGTTATGGTCATTTGAAGTCGAGTGCCTCCCAAAGTGGTCGTGTATCGAGCCGCACAAAAGCACACTTGACTTCAAATGATCATAACTCCTTCGTTTCTTATCGGATTTATGCAAACGACCACTCGATGGAAAGCTCTTGATGTCTACTTTCATGTCAACCACGATTTTTCTTGTTTTAATGGAATTTGTGATGTTTCTCATTCGCTTTTTTGTACTAACTCTTTACGGTACTTACATGTTAGTACACAAAAGAGAATGAGAGCAAACAAAAACGCCATTACATTAACCCAAACTCTAGTTTACATGAAGGCATACGTCAAGAGCTTTCCAGAGAGTGTTCGTTTGCTTAAATCCGATAACAAATGAGGAAGTTATGGTCATTTGAAGTCGAGTGCCTCCCAAAGTGGTCGTGTATCGAGCCGCACAAAAGCACACTTGACTTCAAATTATCATAACTCCTTCGTTTCTTATCGGATTTAAGCAAACGACCACTCGATGGAAAGCTCTTGATGTCTACTTTCATGTCAACCACGATTTTTATTGTTTTAATGGAATTTGTGATGTTTCTCATTCGCTTTTTTGTACTAACTCTTTACGGTACTTACATGTTAGTACACAAAAGAGAATGAGAGCAAACAAAAACGCCATTACATTAACCCAAACTCTAGTTTACATGAAGGCATACGTCAAGAGCTTTCCAGAGAGTGTTCGTTTGCTTAAATCCGATAACAAATGAGGAAGTTATGGTCATTTGAAGTCGAGTGCCTCCCAAAGTGGTCGTGTATCGAGCCGCACAAAAGCACACTTGACTTCAAATGATCATAACTCCTTCGTTTCTTATCGGATTTAAGCAAACGACCACTCGATGGAAAGCTCTTGATGTCTACTTTCATGTCAACCACGATTTTTATTGTTTTAATGGAATTTGTGATGTTTCTCATTCGCTTTTTTGTACTAACTCTTTACGGTACTTACATGTTAGTACACAAAAGAGAATGCGAGCAAACAAAAACGCCATTACATTAACCCAAACTCTAGTTTACATGAAGGCATACGTCAAGAGCTTTCCAGAGAGTGTTCGTTTGCTTAAATCCGATAACAAATGAGGAAGTTATGGTCATTTGAAGTCGAGTGCCTCCCAAAGTGGTCGTGTATCGAGCCGCACAAAAGCACACTTGACTTCAAATGATCATAACTCCTTCGTTTCTTATCGGATTTAAGCAAACGACCACTCGATGGAAAGCTCTTGATGTCTACTTTCATGTCAACCACGATTTTTCTTGTTTTAATGGAATTTGTGATGTTTCTCATTCGCTTTTTTGTACTAACTCTTTACGGTACTTACATGTTAGTACACAAAAGAGAATGAGAGCAAACAAAAACGCCATTACATTAACCCAAACTCTAGTTTACATGAAGGCATACGTCAAGAGCTTTCCAGAGAGTGTTCGTTTGCTTAAATCCGATAACAAATGAGGAAGTTATGGTCATTTGAAGTCGAGTGCCTCCCAAAGTGGTCGTGTATCGAGCCGCACAAAAGCACACTTGACTTCAAATGATCATAACTCCTTCGTTTCTTATCGGATTTAAGCAAACGACCACTCGATGGAAAGCTCTTGATGTCTACTTTCATGTCAACCACGATTTTTATTGTTTTAATGGAATTTGTGATGTTTCTCATTCGCTTTTTTGTACTAACTCTTTACGGTACTTACATGTTAGTACACAAAAGAGAATGCGAGCAAACAAAAACGCCATTACATTAACCCAAACTCTAGTTTACATGAAGGCATACGTCAAGAGCTTTCCAGAGAGTGTTCGTTTGCTTAAATCCGATAACAAATGAGGAAGTTATGGTCATTTGAAGTCGAGTGCCTCCCAAAGTGGTCGTGTATCGAGCCGCACAAAAGCACACTTGACTTCAAATGATCATAACTCCTTCGTTTCTTATCGGATTTATGCAAACGACCACTCGATGGAAAGCTCTTGATGTCTACTTTCATGTCAACCACGATTTTTCTTGTTTTAATGGAATTTGTGATGTTTCTCATTCGCTTTTTTGTACTAACTCTTTACGGTACTTACATGTTAGTACACAAAAGAGAATGAGAGCAAACAAAAACGCCATTACATTAACCCAAACTCTAGTTTACATGAAGGCATACGTCAAGAGCTTTCCAGAGAGTGTTCGTTTGCTTAAATCCGATAACAAATGAGGAAGTTATGGTCATTTGAAGTCGAGTGCCTCCCAAAGTGGTCGTGTATCGAGCCGCACAAAAGCACACTTGACTTCAAATTATCATAACTCCTTCGTTTCTTATCGGATTTAAGCAAACGACCACTCGATGGAAAGCTCTTGATGTCTACTTTCATGTCAACCACGATTTTTATTGTTTTAATGGAATTTGTGATGTTTCTCATTCGCTTTTTTGTACTAACTCTTTACGGTACTTACATGTTAGTACACAAAAGAGAATGAGAGCAAACAAAAACGCCATTACATTAACCCAAACTCTAGTTTACATGAAGGCATACGTCAAGAGCTTTCCAGAGAGTGTTCGTTTGCTTAAATCCGATAACAAATGAGGAAGTTATGGTCATTTGAAGTCGAGTGCCTCCCAAAGTGGTCGTGTATCGAGCCGCACAAAAGCACACTTGACTTCAAATGATCATAACTCCTTCGTTTCTTATCGGATTTAAGCAAACGACCACTCGATGGAAAGCTCTTGATGTCTACTTTCATGTCAACCACGATTTTTATTGTTTTAATGGAATTTGTGATGTTTCTCATTCGCTTTTTTGTACTAACTCTTTACGGTACTTACATGTTAGTACACAAAAGAGAATGCGAGCAAACAAAAACGCCATTACATTAACCCAAACTCTAGTTTACATGAAGGCATACGTCAAGAGCTTTCCAGAGAGTGTTCGTTTGCTTAAATCCGATAACAAATGAGGAAGTTATGGTCATTTGAAGTCGAGTGCCTCCCAAAGTGGTCGTGTATCGAGCCGCACAAAAGCACACTTGACTTCAAATGATCATAACTCCTTCGTTTCTTATCGGATTTAAGCAAACGACCACTCGATGGAAAGCTCTTGATGTCTACTTTCATGTCAACCACGATTTTTCTTGTTTTAATGGAATTTGTGATGTTTCTCATTCGCTTTTTTGTACTAACTCTTTACGGTACTTACATGTTAGTACACAAAAGAGAATGAGAGCAAACAAAAACGCCATTACATTAACCCAAACTCTAGTTTACATGAAGGCATACGTCAAGAGCTTTCCAGAGAGTGTTCGTTTGCTTAAATCCGATAACAAATGAGGAAGTTATGGTCATTTGAAGTCGAGTGCCTCCCAAAGTGGTCGTGTATCGAGCCGCACAAAAGCACACTTGACTTCAAATGATCATAACTCCTTCGTTTCTTATCGGATTTAAGCAAACGACCACTCGATGGAAAGCTCTTGATGTCTACTTTCATGTCAACCACGATTTTTCTTGTTTTAATGGAATTTGTGATGTTTCTCATTCGCTTTTTTGTACTAACTCTTTACGGTACTTACATGTTAGTACACAAAAGAGAATGAGAGCAAACAAAAACGCCATTACATTAACCCAAACTCTAGTTTACATGAAGGCATACGTCAAGAGCTTTCCAGAGAGTGTTCGTTTGCTTAAATCCGATAACAAATGAGGAAGTTATGGTCATTTGAAGTCGAGTGCCTCCCAAAGTGGTCGTGTATCGAGCCGCACAAAAGCACACTTGACTTCAAATGATCATAACTCCTTCGTTTCTTATCGGATTTAAGCAAACGACCACTCGATGGAAAGCTCTTGATGTCTACTTTCATGTCAACCACGATTTTTCTTGTTTTAATGGAATTTGTGATGTTTCTCATTCGCTTTTTTGTACTAACTCTTTACGGTACTTACATGTTAGTACACAAAAGAGAATGAGAGCAAACAAAAACGCCATTACATTAACCCAAACTCTAGTTTACATGAAGGCATACGTCAAGAGCTTTCCAGAGAGTGTTCGTTTGCTTAAATCCGATAACAAATGAGGAAGTTATGGTCATTTGAAGTCGAGTGCCTCCCAAAGTGGTCGTGTATCGAGCCGCACAAAAGCACACTTGACTTCAAATGATCATAACTCCTTCGTTTCTTATCGGATTTAAGCAAACGACCACTCGATGGAAAGCTCTTGATGTCTACTTTCATGTCAACCACGATTTTTATTGTTTTAATGGAATTTGTGATGTTTCTCATTCGCTTTTTTGTACTAACTCTTTACGGTACTTACATGTTAGTACACAAAAGAGAATGAGAGCAAACAAAAACGCCATTACATTAACCCAAACTCTAGTTTACATGAAGGCATACGTCAAGAGCTTTCCAGAGAGTGTTCGTTTGCTTAAATCCGATAACAAATGATGAAGTTATGGTCATTTGAAGTCGAGTGCCTCCCAAAGTGGTCGTGTATCGAGCCGCACAAAAGCACACTTGACTTCAAATGATCATAACTCCTTCGTTTCTTATCGGATTTAAGCAAACGACCACTCGATGGAAAGCTCTTGATGTCTACTTTCATGTCAACCACGATTTTTATTGTTTTAATGGAATTTGTGATGTTTCTCATTCGCTTTTTTGTACTAACTCTTTACGGTACTTACATGTTAGTACACAAAAGAGAATGAGAGCAAACAAAAACGCCATTACATTAACCCAAACTCTAGTTTACATGAAGGCATACGTCAAGAGCTTTCCAGAGAGTGTTCGTTTGCTTAAATCCGATAACAAATGAGGAAGTTATGGTCATTTGAAGTCGAGTGCCTCCCAAAGTGGTCGTGTATCGAGCCGCACAAAAGCACACTTGACTTCAAATGATCATAACTCCTTCGTTTCTTATCGGATTTAAGCAAACGACCACTCGATGGAAAGCTCTTGATGTCTACTTTCATGTCAACCACGATTTTTATTGTTTTAATGGAATTTGTGATGTTTCTCATTCGCTTTTTTGTACTAACTCTTTACGGTACTTACATGTTAGTACACAAAAGAGAATGCGAGCAAACAAAAACGCCATTACATTAACCCAAACTCTAGTTTACATGAAGGCATACGTCAAGAGCTTTCCAGAGAGTGTTCGTTTGCTTAAATCCGATAACAAATGAGGAAGTTATGGTCATTTGAAGTCGAGTGCCTCCCAAAGTGGTCGTGTATCGAGCCGCACAAAAGCACACTTGACTTCAAATGATCATAACTCCTTCGTTTCTTATCGGATTTAAGCAAACGACCACTCGATGGAAAGCTCTTGATGTCTACTTTCATGTCAACCACGATTTTTCTTGTTTTAATGGAATTTGTGATGTTTCTCATTCGCTTTTTTGTACTAACTCTTTACGGTACTTACATGTTAGTACACAAAAGAGAATGAGAGCAAACAAAAACGCCATTACATTAACCCAAACTCTAGTTTACATGAAGGCATACGTCAAGAGCTTTCCAGAGAGTGTTCGTTTGCTTAAATCCGATAACAAATGAGGAAGTTATGGTCATTTGAAGTCGAGTGCCTCCCAAAGTGGTCGTGTATCGAGCCGCACAAAAGCACACTTGACTTCAAATGATCATAACTCCTTCGTTTCTTATCGGATTTAAGCAAACGACCACTCGATGGAAAGCTCTTGATGTCTACTTTCATGTCAACCACGATTTTTCTTGTTTTAATGGAATTTGTGATGTTTCTCATTCGCTTTTTTGTACTAACTCTTTACGGTACTTACATGTTAGTACACAAAAGAGAATGAGAGCAAACAAAAACCCCATTACATTAACCCAAACTCTAGTTTACATGAAGGCATACGTCAAGAGCTTTCCAGAGAGTGTTCGTTTGCTTAAATCCGATAACAAATGAGGAAGTTATGGTCATTTGAAGTCGAGTGCCTCCCAAAGTGGTCGTGTATCGAGCCGCACAAAAGCACACTTGACTTCAAATGATCATAACTCCTTCGTTTCTTATCGGATTTAAGCAAACGACCACTCGATGGAAAGCTCTTGATGTCTACTTTCATGTCAACCACGATTTTTCTTGTTTTAATGGAATTTGTGATGTTTCTCATTCGCTTTTTTGTACTAACTCTTTACGGTACTTACATGTTAGTACACAAAAGAGAATGAGAGCAAACAAAAACCCCATTACATTAACCCAAACTCTAGTTTACATGAAGGCATACGTCAAGAGCTTTCCAGAGAGTGTTCGTTTGCTTAAATCCGATAACAAATGAGGAAGTTATGGTCATTTGAAGTCGAGTGCCTCCCAAAGTGGTCGTGTATCGAGCCGCACAAAAGCACACTTGACTTCAAATGATCATAACTCCTTCGTTTCTTATCGGATTTATGCAAACGACCACTCGATGGAAAGCTCTTGATGTCTACTTTCATGTCAACCACGATTTTTCTTGTTTTAATGGAATTTGTGATGTTTCTCATTCGCTTTTTTGTACTAACTCTTTACGGTACTTACATGTTAGTACACAAAAGAGAATGAGAGCAAACAAAAACGCCATTACATTAACCCAAACTCTAGTTTACATGAAGGCATACGTCAAGAGCTTTCCAGAGAGTGTTCGTTTGCTTAAATCCGATAACAAATGAGGAAGTTATGGTCATTTGAAGTCGAGTGCCTCCCAAAGTGGTCGTGTATCGAGCCGCACAAAAGCACACTTGACTTCAAATGATCATAACTCCTTCGTTTCTTATCGGATTTAAGCAAACGACCACTCGATGGAAAGCTCTTGATGTCTACTTTCATGTCAACCACGATTTTTATTGTTTTAATGGAATTTGTGATGTTTCTCATTCGCTTTTTTGTACTAACTCTTTACGGTACTTACATGTTAGTACACAAAAGAGAATGAGAGCAAACAAAAACGCCATTACATTAACCCAAACTCTAGTTTACATGAAGGCATACGTCAAGAGCTTTCCAGAGAGTGTTCGTTTGCTTAAATCCGATAACAAATGAGGAAGTTATGGTCATTTGAAGTCGAGTGCCTCCCAAAGTGGTCGTGTATCGAGCCGCACAAAAGCACACTTGACTTCAAATGATCATAACTCCTTCGTTTCTTATCGGATTTAAGCAAACGACCACTCGATGGAAAGCTCTTGATGTCTACTTTCATGTCAACCACGATTTTTCTTGTTTTAATGGAATTTGTGATGTTTCTCATTCGCTTTTTTGTACTAACTCTTTACGGTACTTACATGTTAGTACACAAAAGAGAATGAGAGCAAACAAAAACGCCATTACATTAACCCAAACTCTAGTTTACATGAAGGCATACGTCAAGAGCTTTCCAGAGAGTGTTCGTTTGCTTAAATCCGATAACAAATGAGGAAGTTATGGTCATTTGAAGTCGAGTGCCTCCCAAAGTGGTCGTGTATCGAGCCGCACAAAAGCACACTTGACTTCAAATGATCATAACTCCTTCGTTTCTTATCGGATTTAAGCAAACGACCACTCGATGGAAAGCTCTTGATGTCTACTTTCATGTCAACCACGATTTTTCTTGTTTTAATGGAATTTGTGATGTTTCTCATTCGCTTTTTTGTACTAACTCTTTACGGTACTTACATGTTAGTACACAAAAGAGAATGAGAGCAAACAAAAACGCCATTACATTAACCCAAACTCTAGTTTACATGAAGGCATACGTCAAGAGCTTTCCAGAGAGTGTTCGTTTGCTTAAATCCGATAACAAATGAGGAAGTTATGGTCATTTGAAGTCGAGTGCCTCCCAAAGTGGTCGTGTATCGAGCCGCACAAAAGCACACTTGACTTCAAATGATCATAACTCCTTCGTTTCTTATCGGATTTAAGCAAACGACCACTCGATGGAAAGCTCTTGATGTCTACTTTCATGTCAACCACGATTTTTATTGTTTTAATGGAATTTGTGATGTTTCTCATTCGCTTTTTTGTACTAACTCTTTACGGTACTTACATGTTAGTACACAAAAGAGAATGAGAGCAAACAAAAACGCCATTACATTAACCCAAACTCTAGTTTACATGAAGGCATACGTCAAGAGCTTTCCAGAGAGTGTTCGTTTGCTTAAATCCGATAACAAATGAGGAAGTTATGGTCATTTGAAGTCGAGTGCCTCCCAAAGTGGTCGTGTATCGAGCCGCACAAAAGCACACTTGACTTCAAATGATCATAACTCCTTCGTTTCTTATCGGATTTAAGCAAACGACCACTCGATGGAAAGCTCTTGATGTCTACTTTCATGTCAACCACGATTTTTCTTGTTTTAATGGAATTTGTGATGTTTCTCATTCGCTTTTTTGTACTAACTCTTTACGGTACTTACATGTTAGTACACAAAAGAGAATGAGAGCAAACAAAAACGCCATTACATTAACCCAAACTCTAGTTTACATGAAGGCATACGTCAAGAGCTTTCCAGAGAGTGTTCGTTTGCTTAAATCCGATAACAAATGAGGAAGTTATGGTCATTTGAAGTCGAGTGCCTCCCAAAGTGGTCGTGTATCGAGCCGCACAAAAGCACACTTGACTTCAAATGATCATAACTCCTTCGTTTCTTATCGGATTTAAGCAAACGACCACTCGATGGAAAGCTCTTGATGTCTACTTTCATGTCAACCACGATTTTTATTGTTTTAATGGAATTTGTGATGTTTCTCATTCGCTTTTTTGTACTAACTCTTTACGGTACTTACATGTTAGTACACAAAAGAGAATGAGAGCAAACAAAAACGCCATTACATTAACCCAAACTCTAGTTTACATGAAGGCATACGTCAAGAGCTTTCCAGAGAGTGTTCGTTTGCTTAAATCCGATAACAAATGAGGAAGTTATGGTCATTTGAAGTCGAGTGCCTCCCAAAGTGGTCGTGTATCGAGCCGCACAAAAGCACACTTGACTTCAAATGATCATAACTCCTTCGTTTCTTATCGGATTTAAGCAAACGACCACTCGATGGAAAGCTCTTGATGTCTACTTTCATGTCAACCACGATTTTTCTTGTTTTAATGGAATTTGTGATGTTTCTCATTCGCTTTTTTGTACTAACTCTTTACGGTACTTACATGTTAGTACACAAAAGAGAATGAGAGCAAACAAAAACGCCATTACATTAACCCAAACTCTAGTTTACATGAAGGCATACGTCAAGAGCTTTCCAGAGAGTGTTCGTTTGCTTAAATCCGATAACAAATGAGGAAGTTATGGTCATTTGAAGTCGAGTGCCTCCCAAAGTGGTCGTGTATCGAGCCGCACAAAAGCACACTTGACTTCAAATGATCATAACTCCTTCGTTTCTTATCGGATTTAAGCAAACGACCACTCGATGGAAAGCTCTTGATGTCTACTTTCATGTCAACCACGATTTTTCTTGTTTTAATGGAATTTGTGATGTTTCTCATTCGCTTTTTTGTACTAACTCTTTACGGTACTTACATGTTAGTACACAAAAGAGAATGAGAGCAAACAAAAACGCCATTACATTAACCCAAACTCTAGTTTACATGAAGGCATACGTCAAGAGCTTTCCAGAGAGTGTTCGTTTGCTTAAATCCGATAACAAATGAGGAAGTTATGGTCATTTGAAGTCGAGTGCCTCCCAAAGTGGTCGTGTATCGAGCCGCACAAAAGCACACTTGACTTCAAATGATCATAACTCCTTCGTTTCTTATCGGATTTAAGCAAACGACCACTCGATGGAAAGCTCTTGATGTCTACTTTCATGTCAACCACGATTTTTCTTGTTTTAATGGAATTTGTGATGTTTCTCATTCGCTTTTTTGTACTAACTCTTTACGGTACTTACATGTTAGTACACAAAAGAGAATGAGAGCAAACAAAAACGCCATTACATTAACCCAAACTCTAGTTTACATGAAGGCATACGTCAAGAGCTTTCCAGAGAGTGTTCGTTTGCTTAAATCCGATAACAAATGAGGAAGTTATGGTCATTTGAAGTCGAGTGCCTCCCAAAGTGGTCGTGTATCGAGCCGCACAAAAGCACACTTGACTTCAAATGATCATAACTCCTTCGTTTCTTATCGGATTTAAGCAAACGACCACTCGATGGAAAGCTCTTGATGTCTACTTTCATGTCAACCACGATTTTTCTTGTTTTAATGGAATTTGTGATGTTTCTCATTCGCTTTTTTGTACTAACTCTTTACGGTACTTACATGTTAGTACACAAAAGAGAATGAGAGCAAACAAAAACGCCATTACATTAACCCAAACTCTAGTTTACATGAAGGCATACGTCAAGAGCTTTCCAGAGAGTGTTCGTTTGCTTAAATCCGATAACAAATGAGGAAGTTATGGTCATTTGAAGTCGAGTGCCTCCCAAAGTGGTCGTGTATCGAGCCGCACAAAAGCACACTTGACTTCAAATGATCATAACTCCTTCGTTTCTTATCGGATTTAAGCAAACGACCACTCGATGGAAAGCTCTTGATGTCTACTTTCATGTCAACCACGATTTTTATTGTTTTAATGGAATTTGTGATGTTTCTCATTCGCTTTTTTCTACTAACTCTTTACGGTACTTACATGTTAGTACACAAAAGAGAATGAGAGCAAACAAAAACGCCATTACATTAACCCAAACTCTAGTTTACATGAAGGCATACGTCAAGAGCTTTCCAGAGAGTGTTCGTTTGCTTAAATCCGATAACAAATGAGGAAGTTATGGTCATTTGAAGTCGAGTGCCTCCCAAAGTGGTCGTGTATCGAGCCGCACAAAAGCACACTTGACTTCAAATGATCATAACTCCTTCGTTTCTTATCGGATTTAAGCAAACGACCACTCGATGGAAAGCTCTTGATGTCTACTTTCATGTCAACCACGATTTTTCTTGTTTTAATGGAATTTGTGATGTTTCTCATTCGCTTTTTTGTACTAACTCTTTACGGTACTTACATGTTAGTACACAAAAGAGAATGAGAGCAAACAAAAACGCCATTACATTAACCCAAACTCTAGTTTACATGAAGTTATACGTCAAGAGCTTTCCAGAGAGTGTTCGTTTGCTTAAATCCGATAACAAATGAGGAAGTTATGGTCATTTGAAGTCGAGTGCCTCCCAAAGTGGTCGTGTATCGAGCCGCACAAAAGCACACTTGACTTCAAATGATCATAACTCCTTCGTTTCTTATCGGATTTAAGCAAACGACCACTCGATGGAAAGCTCTTGATGTCTACTTTCATGTCAACCACGATTTTTATTGTTTTAATGGAATTTGTGATGTTTCTCATTCGCTTTTTTCTACTAACTCTTTACGGTACTTACATGTTAGTACACAAAAGAGAATGAGAGCAAACAAAAACGCCATTACATTAACCCAAACTCTAGTTTACATGAAAGCATACGTCAAGAGCTTTCCAGAGAGTGTTCGTTTGCTTAAATCCGATAACAAATGAGGAAGTTATGGTCATTTGAAGTCGAGTGCCTCCCAAAGTGGTCGTGTATCGAGCCGCACAAAAGCACACTTGACTTCAAATGATCATAACTCCTTCGTTTCTTATCGGATTTAAGCAAACGACCACTCGATGGAAAGCTCTTGATGTCTACTTTCATGTCAACCACGATTTTTATTGTTTTAATGGAATTTGTGATGTTTCTCATTCGCTTTTTTGTACTAACTCTTTACGGTACTTACATGTTAGTACACAAAAGAGAATGAGAGCAAACAAAAACGCCATTACATTAACCCAAACTCTAGTTTACATGAAGGTATACGTCAAGAGCTTTCCAGAGAGTGTTCGTTTGCTTAAATCCGATAACAAATGAGGAAGTTATGGTCATTTGAAGTCGAGTGCCTCCCAAAGTGGTCGTGTATCGAGCCGCACAAAAGCACACATGACTTCAAATGATCATAACTCCTTCGTTTCTTATCGGATTTAAGCAAACGACCACTCGATGGAAAGCTCTTGATGTCTAATTTCATGTCAACCACGATTTTTATTGTTTTAATGGAATTTGTGATGTTTCTCATTCGCTTTTTTGTACTAACTCTTTATGGTACTTACATGTTAGTACACAAAAGAGAATGAGAGCAAACAAAAACGCCATTACATTAACCCAAACTCTAGTTTACATGAAGGCATACGTCAAGAGCTTTCCAGAGAGTGTTCGTTTGCTTAAATCCGATAACAAATGAGGAAGTTATGGTCATTTGAAGTCGAGTGCCTCCCAAAGTGGTCGTGTATCGAGCCGCACAAAAGCACACTTGACTTCAAATGATCATAACTCCTTCGTTTCTTATCGGATTTAAGCAAACGACCACTCGATGGAAAGCTCTTGATGTCTACTTTCATGTCAACCACGATTTTTCTTGTTTTAATGGAATTTGTGATGTTTCTCATTCGCTTTTTTGTACTAACTCTTTACGGTACTTACATGTTAGTACACAAAAGAGAATGAGAGCAAACAAAAACGCCATTACATTAACCCAAACTCTAGTTTACATGAAGGTATACGTCAAGAGCTTTCCAGAGAGTGTTCGTTTGCTTAAATCCGATAACAAATGAGGAAGTTATGGTCATTTGAAGTCGAGTGCCTCCCAAAGTGGTCGTGTATCGAGCCGCACAAAAGCACACATGACTTCAAATGATCATAACTCCTTCGTTTCTTATCGGATTTAAGCAAACGACCACTCGATGGAAAGCTCTTGATGTCTAATTTCATGTCAACCACGATTTTTATTGTTTTAATGGAATTTGTGATGTTTCTCATTCGCTTTTTTGTACTAACTCTTTACGGTACTTACATGTTAGTACACAAAAGAGAATGAGAGCAAACAAAAACGCCATTACATTAACCCAAACTCTAGTTTACATGAAGGCATACGTCAAGAGCTTTCCAGAGAGTGTTCGTTTGCTTAAATCCGATAACAAATGAGGAAGTTATGGTCATTTGAAGTCGAGTGCCTCCCAAAGTGGTCGTGTATCGAGCCGCACAAAAGCACACATGACTTCAAATGATCATAACTCCTTCGTTTCTTATCGGATTTAAGCAAACGACCACTCGATGGAAAGCTCTTGATGTCTACTTTCATGTCAACCACGATTTTTCTTGTTTTAATGGAATTTGTGATGTTTCTCATTCGCTTTTTTGTACTAACTCTTTACGGTACTTACATGTTAGTACACAAAAGAGAATGAGATCAAACAAAAACGCCATTACATTAACCCAAACTCTAGTTTACATGAAGGCATACGTCAAGAGCTTTCCAGAGAGTGTTCGTTTGCTTAAATCCGATAACAAATGAGGAAGTTATGGTCATTTGAAGTCGAGTGCCTCCCAAAGTGGTCGTGTATCGAGCCGCACAAAAGCACACTTGACTTCAAATGATCATAACTCCTTCGTTTCTTATCGGATTTAAGCAAACGACCACTCGATGGAAAGCTCTTGATGTCTACTTTCATGTCAACCACGATTTTTATTGTTTTAATGGAATTTGTGATGTTTCTCATTCGCTTTTTTGTACTAACTCTTTACGGTACTTACATGTTAGTACACAAAAGAGAATGAGAGCAAACAAAAACGCCATTACATTAACCCAAACTCTAGTTTACATGAAGGTATACGTCAAGAGCTTTCCAGAGAATGTTCGTTTGCTTAAATCCGATAACAAATGAGGAAGTTATGGTCATTTGAAGTCGAGTGCCTCCCAAAGTGGTCGTGTATCGAGCCGCACAAAAGCACACATGACTTCAAATGATCATAACTCCTTCGTTTCTTATCGGATTTAAGCAAACGACCACTCGATGGAAAGCTCTTGATGTCTACTTTCATGTCAACCACGATTTTTATTGTTTTAATGGAATTTGTGATGTTTCTCATTCGCTTTTTTGTACTAACTCTTTACGGTACTTACATGTTAGTACACAAAAGAGAATGAGAGCAAACAAAAACGCCATTACATTAACCCAAACTCTAGTTTACATGAAGGCATACGTCAAGAGCTTTCCAGAGAGTGTTCGTTTGCTTAAATCCGATAACAAATGAGGAAGTTATGGTCATTTGAAGTCGAGTGCCTCCCAAAGTGGTCGTGTATCGAGCCGCACAAAAGCACACTTGACTTCAAATGATCATAACTCCTTCGTTTCTTATCGGATTTAAGCAAACGACCACTCGATGGAAAGCTCTTGATGTCTACTTTCATGTCAACCACGATTTTTCTTGTTTTAATGGAATTTGTGATGTTTCTCATTCGCTTTTTTGTACTAACTCTTTACGGTACTTACATGTTAGTACACAAAAGAGAATGAGAGCAAACAAAAACGCCATTACATTAACCCAAACTCTAGTTTACATGAAGGCATACGTCAAGAGCTTTCCAGAGAGTGTTCGTTTGCTTAAATCCGATAACAAATGAGGAAGTTATGGTCATTTGAAGTCGAGTGCCTCCCAAAGTGGTCGTGTATCGAGCCGCACAAAAGCACACTTGACTTCAAATGATCATAACTCCTTCGTTTCTTATCGGATTTAAGCAAACGACCACTCGATGGAAAGCTCTTGATGTCTACTTTCATGTCAACCACGATTTTTATTGTTTTAATGGAATTTGTGATGTTTCTCATTCGCTTTTTTGTTCTAACTCTTTACGGTACTTACATGTTAGTACACAAAAGAGAATGAGAGCAAACAAAAACGCCATTACATTAACCCAAACTCTAGTTTACATGAAGGTATACGTCAAGAGCTTTCCAGAGAATGTTCGTTTGCTTAAATCCGATAACAAATGAGGAAGTTATGGTCATTTGAAGTCGAGTGCCTCCCAAAGTGGTCGTGTATCGAGCCGCACAAAAGCACACATGACTTCAAATGATCATAACTCCTTCGTTTCTTATCGGATTTAAGCAAACGACCACTCGATGGAAAGCTCTTGATGTCTACTTTCATGTCAACCACGATTTTTATTGTTTTAATGGAATTTGTGATGTTTCTCATTCGCTTTTTTGTACTAACTCTTTACGGTACTTACATGTTAGTACACAATAGAGAATGAGAGCAAACAAAAACGCCATTACATTAACCCAAACTCTAGTTTACATGAAGGCATACGTCAAGAGCTTTCCAGAGAGTGTTCGTTTGCTTAAATCCGATAACAAATGAGGAAGTTATGGTCATTTGAAGTCGAGTGCCTCCCAAAGTGGTCGTGTATCGAGCCGCACAAAAGCACACTTGACTTCAAATGATCATAACTCCTTCGTTTCTTATTGGATTTAAGCAAACGACCACTCGATGGAAAGCTCTTGATGTCTACTTTCATGTCAACCACGATTTTTATTGTTTTAATGGAATTTGTGATGTTTCACATTCGCTTTTTTGTACTAACTCTTTATGGTACTTACATGTTAGTACACAAAAGAGAATGCGAGCAAACAAAAAACGCCATTACATTAACCCAAACTCTAGTTTACATGAAGGTATACGTCAAGAGCTTTCCAGAGAATGTTCGTTTGCTTAAATCCGATAACAAATGAGGAAGTTATGGTCATTTTGAAGTCGAGTGCCTCCCAAAGTGGTCGTGTATCGAGCCGCACAAAAGCGCACTTGACTTCAAATGATCATAACTCCTTCGTTTCTTATCGGATTTAAGCAAACGACCACTCGATGGAAAGCTCTTGATGTCTACTTTCATGTCAACCACGATTTTCTTGTTTTAATGGAATTTGTGATGTTTCTCATTCGCTTTTTTTGTACTAACTCTTTACGGTACTTACATGTTAGTACACAAAAGAGAATGAGAGCAAACAAAAACGCCATTACATTAACCCAAACTCTAGTTTACATGAAGGCATACGTCAAGAGCTTTCCAGAGAGTGTTCGTTTGCTTAAATCCGATAACAAATGAGGAAGTTATGGTCATTTGAAGTCGAGTGCCTCCCAAAGTGGTCGTGTATCGAGCCGCACAAAAGACACACTTGACCTTCAAATGATCATAACTCCTTCGTTTCTTATCGGATTTAAGCAAACGACCACTCGATGGAAAGCTCTTGATGTCTACTTTCATGTCAACCACGATTTTTCTTGTTTTAATCGAATTTGTGATGTTTCTCATTCGCTTTTTTTGTACTAACTCTTACGGTACTTACATGTTAGTACACAAAAGAGAATGAGAGCAAACAAAAACGCCATACATTAACCCAAACTCTAGTTTACATGAAAGCATACGTCAAGAGCTTTCAGAGAGTGTTTGTTTGCTTAAATCCGATAACAAATGAGGAAGTTATGGTCATTTGAAGTCGAGTGCCTCCCAAAGTGGTCGTGTATCGAGCCGCACAAAAGCACACTTGACTTCAAATGATCATAACTCCTTCGTTTCTTATCGGATTTAAGCAAACGACCACTCGATGGAAAGCTCTTGATGTCTACTTTCATGTCAACCACAATTTTTATTGTTTTAATGGAATTTGTGATGTTTCTCATTCGCTTTTTTGTACTAACTCTTTACGGTACTTACATGTAGTACACAAAAGAGAATGAGAGCAAACAAAAACGCCATTACATTAACCCAAACTCTAGTTTACATGAAGGCATACATCAAGAGCTTTCCAGAGAGTGTTCGTTTGCGTAAATCCCGATAACAAATGAGGAAGTTATGGTCATTTGAAGTCGAGTGCCTCCCAAAGTGGTCGTGTATCGAGCCGCACAAAAGCACACTTGACTTCAAATGATCATAACTCCTTCGTTTCTTATCGGATTTAAAGCAAACGACCACTCGATGGAAAGCTCTTGATGTCTACTTTCATGTCAACCACGATTTTTCTTGTTTTAATCGAATTTGTGATGTTTCTCATTCGCTTTTTTTGTACTAACTCTTTACGGTACTTACATGTTAGTACACAAAAGAGAATGAGAGCAAACAAAAACGCCATTACATTAACCCAAACTCTAGTTTACATGAAAGCATACGTCAAGAGCTTTCCAGAGAGTGTTTGTTTGCTTAAATCCGATAACAAATGAGAAGTTATGGTCATTTGAAGTCGAGTGCCTCCCAAAGTGGTCGTGTATCGAGCAGCACAAAAGCACACTTGACTTCAAATGATCATAACTCCTTCGTTTCTTATCGGATTTAAGCAAACGACCACTCGATGGAAAGCTCTTGATGTCTACTTTCATGTCAACCACGATTTTTATTGTTTTAATGGAATTTGTGATGTTTCTCATTCGCTTTTTTTGTACTAACTCTTTACGGTACTTACATGTTAGTACACAAAAGAGAATGAGAGCAAACAAAAACGCCATTACATTAACCCAAACTCTAGTTTACATGAAGGCATACATCAAGAGCTTTCCAGCAGAGAGTGTTCGTTTGCTTAAATCCGATAACAATGAGGAAGTTATGGTCATTTGAAGTCGAGTGCCTCCCAAAGTGGTCGTGTATCGAGCCGCACAAAAGCACACTTGACTTCAAATGATCATAACTCCTTCGTTTCTTATCGGATTTAAGCAAACGACCACTCGATGGAAAGCTCTTGATGTCTACTTTCATGTCAACCACGATTTTTCTTGTTTTAATCGAATTTGTGATGTTTCTCATTCGCTTTTTTGTACTAACTCTTTACGGTACTTACATGTTAGTACACAAAAGAGAATGAGAGCAAACAAAAACGCCATTACATTAACCCAAACTCTAGTTTACATGAAAGCATACGTCAAGAGCTTTCCAGAGAGTGTTTGTTTGCTTAAATCCGATAACAAATGAGGAAGTTATGGTCATTTGAAGTCGAGTGCCTCCCAAAGTGGTCGTGTATCGAGCCGCACAAAAGCACACTTGACTTCAAATGATCATAACTCCTTCGTTTCTTATCGGATTTAAGCAAACGACCACTCGATGGAAAGCTCTTGATGTCTACTTTCATGTCAACCACGATTTTTATTGTTTTAATGGAATTTGTGATGTTTCTCATTCGCTTTTTTGTACTAACTCTTTACGGTACTTACATGTTAGTACACAAAAGAGAATGAGAGCAAACAAAAACGCCATTACATTAACCCAAACTCTAGTTTACATGAAGGCATACATCAAGAGCTTTCCAGAGAGTGTTCGTTTGCTTAAATCCGATAACAAATGAGGAAGTTATGGTCATTTGAAGTCGAGTGCCTCCCAAAGTGGTCGTGTATCGAGCCGCACAAAAGCACACTGGACTTCAAATGATCATAACTCCTTCGTTTCTTATCGGATTTAAGCAAACGACCACTCGATGGAAAGCTCTTGATGTCTACTTTCATGTCAACCACGATTTTTCTTGTTTTAATCGAATTTGTGATGTTTCTCATTCGCTTTTTTGTACTAACTCTTTACGGTACTTACATGTTAGTACACAAAAGAGAATGAGAGCAAACAAAAACGCCATTACATTAACCCAAACTCTAGTTTACATGAAAGCATACGTCAAGAGCTTTCCAGAGAGTGTTTGTTTGCTTAAATCCGATAACAAATGAGGAAGTTATGGTCATTTGAAGTCGAGTGCCTCCCAAAGTGGTCGTGTATCGAGCCGCACAAAAGCACACTTGACTTCAAATGATCATAACTCCTTCGTTTCTTATCGGATTTAAGCAAACGACCACTCGATGGAAAGCTCTTGATGTCTACTTTCATGTCAACCACGATTTTTATTGTTTTAATGGAATTTGTGATGTTTCTCATTCGCTTTTTTGTACTAACTCTTTACGGTACTTACATGTTAGTACACAAAAGAGAATGAGAGCAAACAAAAACGCCATTACATTAACCCAAACTCTAGTTTACATGAAGGCATACATCTAGAGCTTTCCAGAGAGTGTTCGTTTGCTTAAATCCGATAACAAATGAGGAAGTTATGGTCATTTGAAGTCGAGTGCCTCCCAAAGTGGTCGTGTATCGAGCCGCACAAAAGCACACTTGACTTCAAATGATCATAACTCATTCGTTTCTTATCGGATTTATGCAAACGACCACTCGATGGAAAGCTCTTGATGTCTACTTTCATGTCAACCACGATTTTTATTGTTTTAATGGAATTTGTGATGTTTCTCATTCGCTTTTTTGTACTAACTCTTTATGGTACTTACATGTTAGTACACAAAAGAGAATGAGAGCAAACAAAAACGCCATTACATTAACCCAAACTCTAGTTTACATGAAGGCATACGTCAAGAGCTTTCCAGAGAGTGTTCGTTTGCTTAAATCCGATAACAAATGAGGAAGTTATGGTCATTTGAAGTCGAGTGCCTCCCAAAGTGGTCGTGTATCGAGCCGCACAAAAGCACACTTGACTTCAAATGATCATAACTCCTTCGTTTCTTATCGGATTTAAGCAAACGACCACTCGATGGAAAGCTCTTGATGTCTACTTTCATGTCAACCACGATTTTTCTTGTTTTAATGGAATTTGTGATGTTTCTCATTCGCTTTTTTGTACTAACTCTTTACGGTACTTACATGTTAGTACACAAAAGAGAATGAGAGCAAACAAAAACGCCATTACATTAACCCAAACTCTAGTTTACATGAAGGCATACGTCAAGAGCTTTCCAGAGAGTGTTCGTTTGCTTAAATCCGATAACAAATGAGGAAGTTATGGTCATTTGAAGTCGAGTGCCTCCCAAAGTGGTCGTGTATCGAGCCGCACAAAAGCACACTTGACTTCAAATGATCATAACTCCTTCGTTTCTTATCGGATTTAAGCAAACGACCACTCGATGGAAAGCTCTTGATGTCTACTTTCATGTCAACCACGATTTTTCTTGTTTTAATGGAATTTGTGATGTTTCTCATTCGCTTTTTTGTACTAACTCTTTACGGTACTTACATGTTAGTACACAAAAGAGAATGAGAGCAAACAAAAACGCCATTACATTAAACCAAACTCTAGTTTACATGAAGGTATACGTCAAGAGCTTTCCAGAGAGTGTTCGTTTGCTTAAATCCGATAACAAATGAGGAAGTTATGGTCATTTGAAGTCGAGTGCCTCCCAAAGTGGTCGTGTATCGAGCCGCACAAAAGCACACTTGACTTCAAATGATCATAACTCCTTCGTTTCTTATCGGATTTAAGCAAACGACCACTCGATGGAAAGCTCTTGATGTCTACTTTCATGTCAACCACAATTTTTATTGTTTTAATGGAATTTGTGATGTTTCTCATTCGCTTTTTTGTACTAACTCTTTACGGTACTTACATGTTAGTACACAAAAGAGAATGAGAGCAAACAAAAACGCCATTACATTAACCCAAACTCTAGTTTACATGAAGGTATACGTCAAGAGCTTTCCAGAGAGTGTTCGTTTGCTTAAATCCGATAACAAATGAGGAAGTTATGGTCATTTGAAGTCGAGTGCTTCCCAAAGTGGTCGTGTATCGAGCCGCACAAAAGCACACATGACTTCAAATGATCATAACTCCTTCGTTTCTTATCGGATTTAAGCAAACGACCACTCGATGGAAAGCTCTTGATGTCTACTTTCATGTCAACCACGATTTTTATTGTTTTAATGGAATTTGTGATGTTTCTCATTCGCTTTTTTGTACTAACTCTTTATGGTACTTACATGTTAGTACACAAAAGAGAATGAGAGCAAACAAAAACGCCATTACATTAACCCAAACTCTAGTTTACATGAAGGCATACGTCAAGAGCTTTCCAGAGAGTGTTCGTTTGCTTAAATCCGATAACAAATGAGGAAGTTATGGTCATTTGAAGTCGAGTGCCTCCCAAAGTGGTCGTGTATCGAGCCGCACAAAAGCACACTTGACTTCAAATGATCATAACTCCTTCGTTTCTTATCGGATTTAAGCAAACGACCACTCGATGGAAAGCTCTTGATGTCTACTTTCATGTCAACCACGATTTTTCTTGTTTTAATGGAATTTGTGATGTTTCTCATTCGCTTTTTTGTACTAACTCTTTACGGTACTTACATGTTAGTACACAAAAGAGAATGAGAGCAAACAAAAACGCCATTACATTAACCCAAACTCTAGTTTACATGAAGGCATACGTCAAGAGCTTTCCAGAGAGTGTTCGTTTGCTTAAATCCGATAACAAATGAGGAAGTTATGGTCATTTGAAGTCGAGTGCCTCCCAAAGTGGTCGTGTATCGAGCCGCACAAAAGCACACTTGACTTCAAATGATCATAACTCCTTCGTTTCTTATCGGATTTAAGCAAACGACCACTCGATGGAAAGCTCTTGATGTCTACTTTCATGTCAACCACGATTTTTCTTGTTTTAATCGAATTTGTGATGTTTCTCATTCGCTTTTTTGTACTAACTCTTTACGGTACTTACATGTTAGTACACAAAAGAGAATGAGAGCAAACAAAAACGCCATTACATTAACCCAAACTCTAGTTTACATGAAAGCATACGTCAAGAGCTTTCCAGAGAGTGTTTGTTTGCTTAAATCCGATAACAAATGAGGAAGTTATGGTCATTTGAAGTCGAGTGCCTCCCAAAGTGGTCGTGTATCGAGCCGCACAAAAGCACACTTGACTTCAAATGATCATAACTCCTTCGTTTCTTATCGGATTTAAGCAAACGACCACTCGATGGAAAGCTCTTGATGTCTACTTTCATGTCAACCACGATTTTTATTGTTTTAATGGAATTTGTGATGTTTCTCATTCGCTTTTTTGTACTAACTCTTTACGGTACTTACATGTTAGTACACAAAAGAGAATGAGAGCAAACAAAAACGCCATTACATTAACCCAAACTCTAGTTTACATGAAGGCATACATCAAGAGCTTTCCAGAGAGTGTTCGTTTGCTTAAATCCGATAACAAATGAGGAAGTTATGGTCATTTGAAGTCGAGTGCCTCCCAAAGTGGTCGTGTATCGAGCCGCACAAAAGCACACTTGACTTCAAATGATCATAACTCCTTCGTTTCTTATCGGATTTAAGCAAACGACCACTCGATGGAAAGCTCTTGATGTCTACTTTCATGTCAACCACGATTTTTCTTGTTTTAATCGAATTTGTGATGTTTCTCATTCGCTTTTTTGTACTAACTCTTTACGGTACTTACATGTTAGTACACAAAAGAGAATGAGAGCAAACAAAAACGCCATTACATTAACCCAAACTCTAGTTTACATGAAAGCATACGTCAAGAGCTTTCCAGAGAGTGTTTGTTTGCTTAAATCCGATAACAAATGAGGAAGTTATGGTCATTTGAAGTCGAGTGCCTCCCAAAGTGGTCGTGTATCGAGCCGCACAAAAGCACACTTGACTTCAAATGATCATAACTCCTTCGTTTCTTATCGGATTTAAGCAAACGACCACTCGATGGAAAGCTCTTGATGTCTACTTTCATGTCAACCACGATTTTTCTTGTTTTAATCGAATTTGTGATGTTTCTCATTCGCTTTTTTGTACTAACTCTTTACGGTACTTACATGTTAGTACACAAAAGAGAATGAGAGCAAACAAAAACGCCATTACATTAACCCAAACTCTAGTTTACATGAAAGCATACGTCAAGAGCTTTCCAGAGAGTGTTTGTTTGCTTAAATCCGATAACAAATGAGGAAGTTATGGTCATTTGAAGTCGAGTGCCTCCCAAAGTGGTCGTGTATCGAGCCGCACAAAAGCACACTTGACTTCAAATGATCATAACTCCTTCGTTTCTTATCGGATTTAAGCAAACGACCACTCGATGGAAAGCTCTTGATGTCTACTTTCATGTCAACCACGATTTTTATTGTTTTAATGGAATTTGTGATGTTTCTCATTCGCTTTTTTGTACTAACTCTTTACGGTACTTACATGTTAGTACACAAAAGAGAATGAGAGCAAACAAAAACGCCATTACATTAACCCAAACTCTAGTTTACATGAAGGCATACATCTAGAGCTTTCCAGAGAGTGTTCGTTTGCTTAAATCCGATAACAAATGAGGAAGTTATGGTCATTTGAAGTCGAGTGCCTCCCAAAGTGGTCGTGTATCGAGCCGCACAAAAGCACACTTGACTTCAAATGATCATAACTCATTCGTTTCTTATCGGATTTATGCAAACGACCACTCGATGGAAAGCTCTTGATGTCTACTTTCATGTCAACCACGATTTTTATTGTTTTAATGGAATTTGTGATGTTTCTCATTCGCTTTTTTGTACTAACTCTTTATGGTACTTACATGTTAGTACACAAAAGAGAATGAGAGCAAACAAAAACGCCATTACATTAACCCAAACTCTAGTTTACATGAAGGCATACGTCAAGAGCTTTCCAGAGAGTGTTCGTTTGCTTAAATCCGATAACAAATGAGGAAGTTATGGTCATTTGAAGTCGAGTGCCTCCCAAAGTGGTCGTGTATCGAGCCGCACAAAAGCACACTTGACTTCAAATGATCATAACTCCTTCGTTTCTTATCGGATTTAAGCAAACGACCACTCGATGGAAAGCTCTTGATGTCTACTTTCATGTCAACCACGATTTTTCTTGTTTTAATGGAATTTGTGATGTTTCTCATTCGCTTTTTTGTACTAACTCTTTACGGTACTTACATGTTAGTACACAAAAGAGAATGAGAGCAAACAAAAACGCCATTACATTAACCCAAACTCTAGTTTACATGAAGGCATACGTCAAGAGCTTTCCAGAGAGTGTTCGTTTGCTTAAATCCGATAACAAATGAGGAAGTTATGGTCATTTGAAGTCGAGTGCCTCCCAAAGTGGTCGTGTATCGAGCCGCACAAAAGCACACTTGACTTCAAATGATCATAACTCCTTCGTTTCTTATCGGATTTAAGCAAACGACCACTCGATGGAAAGCTCTTGATGTCTACTTTCATGTCAACCACGATTTTTCTTGTTTTAATGGAATTTGTGATGTTTCTCATTCGCTTTTTTGTACTAACTCTTTACGGTACTTACATGTTAGTACACAAAAGAGAATGAGAGCAAACAAAAACGCCATTACATTAAACCAAACTCTAGTTTACATGAAGGTATACGTCAAGAGCTTTCCAGAGAGTGTTCGTTTGCTTAAATCCGATAACAAATGAGGAAGTTATGGTCATTTGAAGTCGAGTGCCTCCCAAAGTGGTCGTGTATCGAGCCGCACAAAAGCACACTTGACTTCAAATGATCATAACTCCTTCGTTTCTTATCGGATTTAAGCAAACGACCACTCGATGGAAAGCTCTTGATGTCTACTTTCATGTCAACCACGATTTTTATTGTTTTAATGGAATTTTTGATGTTTCTCATTCGCTTTTTTGTACTAACTCTTTACGGTACTTACATGTTAGTACACAAAAGAGAATGAGAGCAAACAAAAACGCCATTACATTAAACCAAACTCTAGTTTACATGAAGGTATACGTCAAGAGCTTTCCAGAGAGTGTTCGTTTGCTTAAATCCGATAACAAATGAGGAAGTTATGGTCATTTGAAGTCGAGTGCCTCCCAAAGTGGTCGTGTATCGAGCCGCACAAAAGCACACTTGACTTCAAATGATCATAACTCCTTCGTTTCTTATCGGATTTAAGCAAACGACCACTCGATGGAAAGCTCTTGATGTCTACTTTCATGTCAACCACAATTTTTATTGTTTTAATGGAATTTGTGATGTTTCTCATTCGCTTTTTTGTACTAACTCTTTACGGTACTTACATGTTAGTACACAAAAGAGAATGAGAGCAAACAAAAACGCCATTACATTAACCCAAACTCTAGTTTACATGAAGGTATACGTCAAGAGCTTTCCAGAGAGTGTTCGTTTGCTTAAATCCGATAACAAATGAGGAAGTTATGGTCATTTGAAGTCGAGTGCTTCCCAAAGTGGTCGTGTATCGAGCCGCACAAAAGCACACATGACTTCAAATGATCATAACTCCTTCGTTTCTTATCGGATTTAAGCAAACGACCACTCGATGGAAAGCTCTTGATGTCTACTTTCATGTCAACCACGATTTTTATTGTTTTAATGGAATTTGTGATGTTTCTCATTCGCTTTTTTGTACTAACTCTTTATGGTACTTACATGTTAGTACACAAAAGAGAATGAGAGCAAACAAAAACGCCATTACATTAACCCAAACTCTAGTTTACATGAAGGCATACGTCAAGAGCTTTCCAGAGAGTGTTCGTTTGCTTAAATCCGATAACAAATGAGGAAGTTATGGTCATTTGAAGTCGAGTGCCTCCCAAAGTGGTCGTGTATCGAGCCGCACAAAAGCACACTTGACTTCAAATGATCATAACTCCTTCGTTTCTTATCGGATTTAAGCAAACGACCACTCGATGGAAAGCTCTTGATGTCTACTTTCATGTCAACCACGATTTTTCTTGTTTTAATGGAATTTGTGATGTTTCTCATTCGCTTTTTTGTACTAACTCTTTACGGTACTTACATGTTAGTACACAAAAGAGAATGAGAGCAAACAAAAACGCCATTACATTAACCCAAACTCTAGTTTACATGAAGGCATACGTCAAGAGCTTTCCAGAGAGTGTTCGTTTGCTTAAATCCGATAACAAATGAGGAAGTTATGGTCATTTGAAGTCGAGTGCCTCCCAAAGTGGTCGTGTATCGAGCCGCACAAAAGCACACTTGACTTCAAATGATCATAACTCATTCGTTTCTTATCGGATTTATGCAAACGACCACTCGATGGAAAGCTCTTGATGTCTACTTTCATGTCAACCACGATTTTTATTGTTTTAATGGAATTTGTGATGTTTCTCATTCGCTTTTTTGTACTAACTCTTTATGGTACTTACATGTTAGTACACAAAAGAGAATGAGAGCAAACAAAAACGCCATTACATTAACCCAAACTCTAGTTTACATGAAGGCATACGTCAAGAGCTTTCCAGAGAGTGTTCGTTTGCTTAAATCCGATAACAAATGAGGAAGTTATGGTCATTTGAAGTCGAGTGCCTCCCAAAGTGGTCGTGTATCGAGCCGCACAAAAGCACACTTGACTTCAAATGATCATAACTCCTTCGTTTCTTATCGGATTTAAGCAAACGACCACTCGATGGAAAGCTCTTGATGTCTACTTTCATGTCAACCACGATTTTTCTTGTTTTAATGGAATTTGTGATGTTTCTCATTCGCTTTTTTGTACTAACTCTTTACGGTACTTACATGTTAGTACACAAAAGAGAATGAGAGCAAACAAAAACGCCATTACATTAACCCAAACTCTAGTTTACATGAAGGCATACGTCAAGAGCTTTCCAGAGAGTGTTCGTTTGCTTAAATCCGATAACAAATGAGGAAGTTATGGTCATTTGAAGTCGAGTGCCTCCCAAAGTGGTCGTGTATCGAGCCGCACAAAAGCACACTTGACTTCAAATGATCATAACTCCTTCGTTTCTTATCGGATTTAAGCAAACGACCACTCGATGGAAAGCTCTTGATGTCTACTTTCATGTCAACCACGATTTTTCTTGTTTTAATGGAATTTGTGATGTTTCTCATTCGCTTTTTTGTACTAACTCTTTACGGTACTTACATGTTAGTACACAAAAGAGAATGAGAGCAAACAAAAACGCCATTACATTAAACCAAACTCTAGTTTACATGAAGGTATACGTCAAGAGCTTTCCAGAGAGTGTTCGTTTGCTTAAATCCGATAACAAATGAGGAAGTTATGGTCATTTGAAGTCGAGTGCCTCCCAAAGTGGTCGTGTATCGAGCCGCACAAAAGCACACTTGACTTCAAATGATCATAACTCCTTCGTTTCTTATCGGATTTAAGCAAACGACCACTCGATGGAAAGCTCTTGATGTCTACTTTCATGTCAACCACAATTTTTATTGTTTTAATGGAATTTGTGATGTTTCTCATTCGCTTTTTTGTACTAACTCTTTACGGTACTTACATGTTAGTACACAAAAGAGAATGAGAGCAAACAAAAACGCCATTACATTAACCCAAACTCTAGTTTACATGAAGGTATACGTCAAGAGCTTTCCAGAGAGTGTTCGTTTGCTTAAATCCGATAACAAATGAGGAAGTTATGGTCATTTGAAGTCGAGTGCTTCCCAAAGTGGTCGTGTATCGAGCCGCACAAAAGCACACATGACTTCAAATGATCATAACTCCTTCGTTTCTTATCGGATTTAAGCAAACGACCACTCGATGGAAAGCTCTTGATGTCTACTTTCATGTCAACCACGATTTTTATTGTTTTAATGGAATTTGTGATGTTTCTCATTCGCTTTTTTGTACTAACTCTTTATGGTACTTACATGTTAGTACACAAAAGAGAATGAGAGCAAACAAAAACGCCATTACATTAACCCAAACTCTAGTTTACATGAAGGCATACGTCAAGAGCTTTCCAGAGAGTGTTCGTTTGCTTAAATCCGATAACAAATGAGGAAGTTATGGTCATTTGAAGTCGAGTGCCTCCCAAAGTGGTCGTGTATCGAGCCGCACAAAAGCACACTTGACTTCAAATGATCATAACTCCTTCGTTTCTTATCGGATTTAAGCAAACGACCACTCGATGGAAAGCTCTTGATGTCTACTTTCATGTCAACCACGATTTTTCTTGTTTTAATGGAATTTGTGATGTTTCTCATTCGCTTTTTTGTACTAACTCTTTACGGTACTTACATGTTAGTACACAAAAGAGAATGAGAGCAAACAAAAACGCCATTACATTAACCCAAACTCTAGTTTACATGAAGGCATACGTCAAGAGCTTTCCAGAGAGTGTTCGTTTGCTTAAATCCGATAACAAATGAGGAAGTTATGGTCATTTGAAGTCGAGTGCCTCCCAAAGTGGTCGTGTATCGAGCCGCACAAAAGCACACTTGACTTCAAATGATCATAACTCCTTCGTTTCTTATCGGATTTAAGCAAACGACCACTCGATGGAAAGCTCTTGATGTCTACTTTCATGTCAACCACGATTTTTCTTGTTTTAATCGAATTTGTGATGTTTCTCATTCGCTTTTTTGTACTAACTCTTTACGGTACTTACATGTTAGTACACAAAAGAGAATGAGAGCAAACAAAAACGCCATTACATTAACCCAAACTCTAGTTTACATGAAAGCATACGTCAAGAGCTTTCCAGAGAGTGTTTGTTTGCTTAAATCCGATAACAAATGAGGAAGTTATGGTCATTTGAAGTCGAGTGCCTCCCAAAGTGGTCGTGTATCGAGCCGCACAAAAGCACACTTGACTTCAAATGATCATAACTCCTTCGTTTCTTATCGGATTTAAGCAAACGACCACTCGATGGAAAGCTCTTGATGTCTACTTTCATGTCAACCACGATTTTTATTGTTTTAATGGAATTTGTGATGTTTCTCATTCGCTTTTTTGTACTAACTCTTTACGGTACTTACATGTTAGTACACAAAAGAGAATGAGAGCAAACAAAAACGCCATTACATTAACCCAAACTCTAGTTTACATGAAGGCATACATCAAGAGCTTTCCAGAGAGTGTTCGTTTGCTTAAATCCGATAACAAATGAGGAAGTTATGGTCATTTGAAGTCGAGTGCCTCCCAAAGTGGTCGTGTATCGAGCCGCACAAAAGCACACTTGACTTCAAATGATCATAACTCCTTCGTTTCTTATCGGATTTAAGCAAACGACCACTCGATGGAAAGCTCTTGATGTCTACTTTCATGTCAACCACGATTTTTCTTGTTTTAATCGAATTTGTGATGTTTCTCATTCGCTTTTTTGTACTAACTCTTTACGGTACTTACATGTTAGTACACAAAAGAGAATGAGAGCAAACAAAAACGCCATTACATTAACCCAAACTCTAGTTTACATGAAAGCATACGTCAAGAGCTTTCCAGAGAGTGTTTGTTTGCTTAAATCCGATAACAAATGAGGAAGTTATGGTCATTTGAAGTCGAGTGCCTCCCAAAGTGGTCGTGTATCGAGCCGCACAAAAGCACACTTGACTTCAAATGATCATAACTCCTTCGTTTCTTATCGGATTTAAGCAAACGACCACTCGATGGAAAGCTCTTGATGTCTACTTTCATGTCAACCACGATTTTTATTGTTTTAATGGAATTTGTGATGTTTCTCATTCGCTTTTTTGTACTAACTCTTTACGGTACTTACATGTTAGTACACAAAAGAGAATGAGAGCAAACAAAAACGCCATTACATTAACCCAAACTCTAGTTTACATGAAGGCATACATCAAGAGCTTTCCAGAGAGTGTTCGTTTGCTTAAATCCGATAACAAATGAGGAAGTTATGGTCATTTGAAGTCGAGTGCCTCCCAAAGTGGTCGTGTATCGAGCCGCACAAAAGCACACTTGACTTCAAATGATCATAACTCCTTCGTTTCTTATCGGATTTAAGCAAACGACCACTCGATGGAAAGCTCTTGATGTCTACTTTCATGTCAACCACGATTTTTCTTGTTTTAATCGAATTTGTGATGTTTCTCATTCGCTTTTTTGTACTAACTCTTTACGGTACTTACATGTTAGTACACAAAAGAGAATGAGAGCAAACAAAAACGCCATTACATTAACCCAAACTCTAGTTTACATGAAAGCATACGTCAAGAGCTTTCCAGAGAGTGTTTGTTTGCTTAAATCCGATAACAAATGAGGAAGTTATGGTCATTTGAAGTCGAGTGCCTCCCAAAGTGGTCGTGTATCGAGCCGCACAAAAGCACACTTGACTTCAAATGATCATAACTCCTTCGTTTCTTATCGGATTTAAGCAAACGACCACTCGATGGAAAGCTCTTGATGTCTACTTTCATGTCAACCACGATTTTTATTGTTTTAATGGAATTTGTGATGTTTCTCATTCGCTTTTTTGTACTAACTCTTTACGGTACTTACATGTTAGTACACAAAAGAGAATGAGAGCAAACAAAAACGCCATTACATTAACCCAAACTCTAGTTTACATGAAGGCATACATCAAGAGCTTTCCAGAGAGTGTTCGTTTGCTTAAATCCGATAACAAATGAGGAAGTTATGGTCATTTGAAGTCGAGTGCCTCCCAAAGTGGTCGTGTATCGAGCCGCACAAAAGCACACTGGACTTCAAATGATCATAACTCCTTCGTTTCTTATCGGATTTAAGCAAACGACCACTCGATGGAAAGCTCTTGATGTCTACTTTCATGTCAACCACGATTTTTCTTGTTTTAATCGAATTTGTGATGTTTCTCATTCGCTTTTTTGTACTAACTCTTTACGGTACTTACATGTTAGTACACAAAAGAGAATGAGAGCAAACAAAAACGCCATTACATTAACCCAAACTCTAGTTTACATGAAAGCATACGTCAAGAGCTTTCCAGAGAGTGTTTGTTTGCTTAAATCCGATAACAAATGAGGAAGTTATGGTCATTTGAAGTCGAGTGCCTCCCAAAGTGGTCGTGTATCGAGCCGCACAAAAGCACACTTGACTTCAAATGATCATAACTCCTTCGTTTCTTATCGGATTTAAGCAAACGACCACTCGATGGAAAGCTCTTGATGTCTACTTTCATGTCAACCACGATTTTTATTGTTTTAATGGAATTTGTGATGTTTCTCATTCGCTTTTTTGTACTAACTCTTTACGGTACTTACATGTTAGTACACAAAAGAGAATGAGAGCAAACAAAAACGCCATTACATTAACCCAAACTCTAGTTTACATGAAGGCATACATCAAGAGCTTTCCAGAGAGTGTTCGTTTGCTTAAATCCGATAACAAATGAGGAAGTTATGGTCATTTGAAGTCGAGTGCCTCCCAAAGGGGTCGTGTATCGAGCCGCACAAAAGCACACTTGACTTCAAATGATCATAACTCCTTCGTTTCTTATCGGATTTAAGCAAACGACCACTCGATGGAAAGCTCTTGATGTCTACTTTCATGTCAACCACGATTTTTATTGTTTTAATGGAATTTGTGATGTTTCTCATTCGCTTTTTTGTACTAACTCTTTACGGTACTTACATGTTAGTACACAAAAGAGAATGAGAGCAAACAAAAACGCCATTACATTAACCCAAACTCTAGTTTACATGAAGGCATACATCAAGAGCTTTCCAGAGAGTGTTCGTTTGCTTAAATCCGATAACAAATGAGGAAGTTATGGTCATTTGAAGTCGAGTGCCTCCCAAAGTGGTCGTGTATCGAGCCGCACAAAAGCACACTTGACTTCAAATGATCATAACTCATTTGTTTCTTATCGGATTTATGCAAACGACCACTCGATGGAAAGCTCTTGATGTCTACTTTCATGTCAACCACGATTTTTATTGTTTTAATGGAATTTGTGATGTTTCTCATTCGCTTTTTTGTACTAACTCTTTATGGTACTTACATGTTAGTACACAAAAGAGAATGAGAGCAAACAAAAACGCCATTACATTAACCCAAACTCTAGTTTACATGAAGGCATACGTCAAGAGCTTTCCAGAGAGTGTTCGTTTGCTTAAATCCGATAACAAATGAGGAAGTTATGGTCATTTGAAGTCGAGTGCCTCCCAAAGTGGTCGTGTATCGAGCCGCACAAAAGCACACTTGACTTCAAATGATCATAACTCCTTCGTTTCTTATCGGATTTAAGCAAACGACCACTCGATGGAAAGCTCTTGATGTCTACTTTCATGTCAACCACGATTTTTCTTGTTTTAATGGAATTTGTGATGTTTCTCATTCGCTTTTTTGTACTAACTCTTTACGGTACTTACATGTTAGTACACAAAAGAGAATGAGAGCAAACAAAAACGCCATTACATTAACCCAAACTCTAGTTTACATGAAGGCATACGTCAAGAGCTTTCCAGAGAGTGTTCGTTTGCTTAAATCCGATAACAAATGAGGAAGTTATGGTCATTTGAAGTCGAGTGCCTCCCAAAGTGGTCGTGTATCGAGCCGCACAAAAGCACACTTGACTTCAAATGATCATAACTCCTTCGTTTCTTATCGGATTTAAGCAAACGACCACTCGATGGAAAGCTCTTGATGTCTACTTTCATGTCAACCACGATTTTTATTGTTTTAATGGAATTTGTGATGTTTCTCATTCGCTTTTTTGTACTAACTCTTTACGGTACTTACATGTTAGTACACAAAAGAGAATGAGAGCAAACAAAAACGCCATTACATTAACCCAAACTCTAGTTTACATGAAGGCATACATCAAGAGCTTTCCAGAGAGTGTTCGTTTGCTTAAATCCGATAACAAATGAGGAAGTTATGGTCATTTGAAGTCGAGTGCCTCCCAAAGGGGTCGTGTATCGAGCCGCACAAAAGCACACTTGACTTCAAATGATCATAACTCCTTCGTTTCTTATCGGATTTAAGCAAACGACCACTCGATGGAAAGCTCTTGATGTCTACTTTAATGTCAACCACGATTTTTATTGTTTTAATGGAATTTGTGATGTTTCTCATTCGCTTTTTTGTACTAACTCTTTACGGTACTTACATGTTAGTACACAAAAGAGAATGAGAGCAAACAAAAACGCCATTACATTAACCCAAACTCTAGTTTACATGAAGGCATACGTCAAGAGCTTTCCAGAGAGTGTTCGTTCGCTTAAATCCGATAACAAATGAGGAAGTTATGGTCATTTGAAGTCGAGTGCCTCCCAAAGTGGTCGTGTATCGAGCCGCACAAAAGCACACTTGACTTCAAATGATCATAACTCCTTCGTTTCTTATCGGATTTAAGCAAACGACCACTCGATGGAAAGCTCTTGATGTCTACTTTCATGTCAACCACGATTTTTATTGTTTTAATGGAATTTGTGATGTTTCTCATTCGCTTTTTTGTACTAACTCTTTACGGTACTTACATGTTAGTACACAAAAGAGAATGAGAGCAAACAAAAACGCCATTACATTAACCCAAACTCTAGTTTACATGAAGGTATACGTCAAGAGCTTTCCAGAGAGTGTTCGTTTGCTTAAATCCGATAACAAATGAGGAAGTTATGGTCATTTGAAGTCGAGTGCCTCCCAAAGTGGTCGTGTATCGAGCCGCACAAAAGCACACTTGACTTCAAATGATCATAACTCCTTCGTTTCTTATCGGATTTAAGCAAACGACCACTCGATGGAAAGCTCTTGATGTCTACTTTCATGTCAACCACGATTTTTATTGTTTTAATGGAATTTGTGATGTTTCTCATTCGCTTTTTTGTACTAACTCTTTACGGTACTTACATGTTAGTACACAAAAGAGAATGAGAGCAAACAAAAACGCCATTACATTAACCCAAACTCTAGTTTACATGAAGGCATACATCAAGAGCTTTCCAGAGAGTGTTCGTTTGCTTAAATCCGATAACAAATGAGGAAGTTATGGTCATTTGAAGTCGAGTGCCTCCCAAAGTGGTCGTGTATCGAGCCGCACAAAAGCACACTTGACTTCAAATGATCATAACTCCTTCGTTTCTTATCGGATTTAAGCAAACGACCACTCGATGGAAAGCTCTTGATGTCTACTTTCATGTCAACCACGATTTTTATTGTTTTAATGGAATTTGTGATGTTTCTCATTCGCTTTTTTGTACTAACTCTTTACGGTACTTACATGTTAGTACACAAAAGAGAATGAGAGCAAACAAAAACGCCATTACATTAACCCAAACTCTAGTTTACATGAAGGCATACATCAAGAGCTTTCCAGAGAGTGTTCGTTTGCTTAAATCCGATAACAAATGAGGAAGTTATGGTCATTTGAAGTCGAGTGCCTCCCAAAGTGGTCGTGTATCGAGCCGCACAAAAGCACACTTGACTTCAAATGATCATAACTCCTTCGTTTCTTATCGGATTTAAGCAAACGACCACTCGATGGAAAGCTCTTGATGTCTACTTTCATGTCAACCACGATTTTTATTGTTTTAATGGAATTTGTGATGTTTCTCATTCGCTTTTTTGTACTAACTCTTTACGGTACTTACATGTTAGTACACAAAAGAGAATGAGAGCAAACAAAAACGCCATTACATTAACCCAAACTCTAGTTTACATGAAGGCATACATCAAGAGCTTTCCAGAGAGTGTTCGTTTGCTTAAATCCGATAACAAATGAGGAAGTTATGGTCATTTGAAGTCGAGTGCCTCCCAAAGGGGTCGTGTATCGAGCCGCACAAAAGCACACTTGACTTCAAATGATCATAACTCCTTCGTTTCTTATCGGATTTAAGCAAACGACCACTCGATGGAAAGCTCTTGATGTCTACTTTAATGTCAACCACGATTTTTATTGTTTTAATGGAATTTGTGATGTTTCTCATTCGCTTTTTTGTACTAACTCTTTACGGTACTTACATGTTAGTACACAAAAGAGAATGAGAGCAAACAAAAACGCCATTACATTAACCCAAACTCTAGTTTACATGAAGGTATACGTCAAGAGCTTTCCAGAGAGTGTTCGTTTGCTTAAATCCGATAACAAATGAGGAAGTTATGGTCATTTGAAGTCGAGTGCCTCCCAAAGTGGTCGTGTATCGAGCCGCACAAAAGCACACTTGACTTCAAATGATCATAACTCCTTCGTTTCTTATCGGATTTAAGCAAACGACCACTCGATGGAAAGCTCTTGATGTCTACTTTCATGTCAACCACGATTTTTATTGTTTTAATGGAATTTGTGATGTTTCTCATTCGCTTTTTTGTACTAACTCTTTACGGTACTTACATGTTAGTACACAAAAGAGAATGAGAGCAAACAAAAACGCCATTACATTAACCCAAACTCTAGTTTACATGAAGGCATACATCAAGAGCTTTCCAGAGAGTGTTCGTTTGCTTAAATCCGATAACAAATGAGGAAGTTATGGTCATTTGAAGTCGAGTGCCTCCCAAAGGGGTCGTGTATCGAGCCGCACAAAAGCACACTTGACTTCAAATGATCATAACTCCTTCGTTTCTTATCGGATTTAAGCAAACGACCACTCGATGGAAAGCTCTTGATGTCTACTTTAATGTCAACCACGATTTTTATTGTTTTAATGGAATTTGTGATGTTTCTCATTCGCTTTTTTGTACTAACTCTTTACGGTACTTACATGTTAGTACACAAAAGAGAATGAGAGCAAACAAAAACGCCATTACATTAACCCAAACTCTAGTTTACATGAAGGCATACGTCAAGAGCTTTCCAGAGAGTGTTCGTTCGCTTAAATCCGATAACAAATGAGGAAGTTATGGTCATTTGAAGTCGAGTGCCTCCCAAAGTGGTCGTGTATCGAGCCGCACAAAAGCACACTTGACTTCAAATGATCATAACTCCTTCGTTTCTTATCGGATTTAAGCAAACGACCACTCGATGGAAAGCTCTTGATGTCTACTTTCATGTCAACCACGATTTTTATTGTTTTAATGGAATTTGTGATGTTTCTCATTCGCTTTTTTGTACTAACTCTTTACGGTACTTACATGTTAGTACACAAAAGAGAATGAGAGCAAACAAAAACGCCATTACATTAACCCAAACTCTAGTTTACATGAAGGTATACGTCAAGAGCTTTCCAGAGAGTGTTCGTTTGCTTAAATCCGATAACAAATGAGGAAGTTATGGTCATTTGAAGTCGAGTGCCTCCCAAAGTGGTCGTGTATCGAGCCGCACAAAAGCACACTTGACTTCAAATGATCATAACTCCTTCGTTTCTTATCGGATTTAAGCAAACGACCACTCGATGGAAAGCTCTTGATGTCTACTTTCATGTCAACCACGATTTTTATTGTTTTAATGGAATTTGTGATGTTTCTCATTCGCTTTTTTGTACTAACTCTTTACGGTACTTACATGTTAGTACACAAAAGAGAATGAGAGCAAACAAAAACGCCATTACATTAACCCAAACTCTAGTTTACATGAAGGCATACATCAAGAGCTTTCCAGAGAGTGTTCGTTTGCTTAAATCCGATAACAAATGAGGAAGTTATGGTCATTTGAAGTCGAGTGCCTCCCAAAGTGGTCGTGTATCGAGCCGCACAAAAGCACACTTGACTTCAAATGATCATAACTCCTTCGTTTCTTATCGGATTTAAGCAAACGACCACTCGATGGAAAGCTCTTGATGTCTACTTTCATGTCAACCACGATTTTTATTGTTTTAATGGAATTTGTGATGTTTCTCATTCGCTTTTTTGTACTAACTCTTTACGGTACTTACATGTTAGTACACAAAAGAGAATGAGAGCAAACAAAAACGCCATTACATTAACCCAAACTCTAGTTTACATGAAGGCATACATCAAGAGCTTTCCAGAGAGTGTTCGTTTGCTTAAATCCGATAACAAATGAGGAAGTTATGGTCATTTGAAGTCGAGTGCCTCCCAAAGTGGTCGTGTATCGAGCCGCACAAAAGCACACTTGACTTCAAATGATCATAACTCCTTCGTTTCTTATCGGATTTAAGCAAACGACCACTCGATGGAAAGCTCTTGATGTCTACTTTCATGTCAACCACGATTTTTATTGTTTTAATGGAATTTGTGATGTTTCTCATTCGCTTTTTTGTACTAACTCTTTACGGTACTTACATGTTAGTACACAAAAGAGAATGAGAGCAAACAAAAACGCCATTACATTAACCCAAACTCTAGTTTACATGAAGGCATACATCAAGAGCTTTCCAGAGAGTGTTCGTTTGCTTAAATCCGATAACAAATGAGGAAGTTATGGTCATTTGAAGTCGAGTGCCTCCCAAAGGGGTCGTGTATCGAGCCGCACAAAAGCACACTTGACTTCAAATGATCATAACTCCTTCGTTTCTTATCGGATTTAAGCAAACGACCACTCGATGGAAAGCTCTTGATGTCTACTTTAATGTCAACCACGATTTTTATTGTTTTAATGGAATTTGTGATGTTTCTCATTCGCTTTTTTGTACTAACTCTTTACGGTACTTACATGTTAGTACACAAAAGAGAATGAGAGCAAACAAAAACGCCATTACATTAACCCAAACTCTAGTTTACATGAAGGCATACGTCAAGAGCTTTCCAGAGAGTGTTCGTTTGCTTAAATCCGATAACAAATGAGGAAGTTATGGTCATTTGAAGTCGAGTGCCTCCCAAAGTGGTCGTGTATCGAGCCGCACAAAAGCACACTTGACTTCAAATGATCATAACTCCTTCGTTTCTTATCGGATTTAAGCAAACGACCACTCGATGGAAAGCTCTTGATGTCTACTTTCATGTCAACCACGATTTTTCTTGTTTTAATGGAATTTGTGATGTTTCTCATTCGCTTTTTTGTACTAACTCTTTACGGTACTTACATGTTAGTACACAAAAGAGAATGAGAGCAAACAAAAACGCCATTACATTAACCCAAACTCTAGTTTACATGAAGGCATACGTCAAGAGCTTTCCAGAGAGTGTTCGTTTGCTTAAATCCATTAACAAATGAGGAAGTTATGGTCATTTGAAGTCGAGTGCCTCCCAAAGTGGTCGTGTATCGAGCCGCACAAAAGCACACTTGACTTCAAATGATCATAACTCCTTCGTTTCTTATCGGATTTAAGCAAACGACCACTCGATGGAAAGCTCTTGATGTCTACTTTCATGTCAACCACGATTTTTATTGTTTTAATGGAATTTGTGATGTTTCTCATTCGCTTTTTTGTACTAACTCTTTACGGTATTTACATGTTAGTACACAAAAGAGAATGAGAGCAAACAAAAACGCCATTACATTAACCCAAACTCTAGTTTACATGAAGGTATACGTCAAGAGCTTTCCAGAGAGTGTTCGTTTGCTTAAATCCGATAACAAATGAGGAAGTTATGGTCATTTGAAGTCGAGTGCCTCCCAAAGTGGTCGTGTATCGAGCCGCACAAAAGCACACATGACTTCAAATGATCATAACTCCTTCGTTTCTTATCGGATTTAAGCAAACGACCACTCGATGGAAAGCTCTTGATGTCTAATTTCATGTCAACCACGATTTTTATTGTTTTAATGGAATTTGTGATGTTTCTCATTCGCTTTTTTGTACTAACTCTTTATGGTACTTACATGTTAGTACACAAAAGAGAATGAGAGCAAACAAAAACGCCATTACATTAACCCAAACTCTAGTTTACATGAAGGCATACGTCAAGAGCTTTCCAGAGAGTCTTCGTTTGCTTAAATCCGATAACAAATGAGGAAGTTATGGTCATTTGAAGTCGAGTGCCTCCCAAAGGGGTCGTGTATCGAGCCGCACAAAAGCACACTTGACTTCAAATGATCATAACTCCTTCGTTTCTTATCGGATTTAAGCAAACGACCACTCGATGGAAAGCTCTTGATGTCTACTTTAATGTCAACCACGATTTTTATTGTTTTAATGGAATTTGTGATGTTTCTCATTCGCTTTTTTGTACTAACTCTTTACGGTACTTACATGTTAGTACACAAAAGAGAATGAGAGCAAACAAAAACGCCATTACATTAACCCAAACTCTAGTTTACATGAAGGCATACGTCAAGAGCTTTCCAGAGAGTGTTCGTTCGCTTAAATCCGATAACAAATGAGGAAGTTATGGTCATTTGAAGTCGAGTGCCTCCCAAAGTGGTCGTGTATCGAGCCGCACAAAAGCACACTTGACTTCAAATGATCATAACTCCTTCGTTTCTTATCGGATTTAAGCAAACGACCACTCGATGGAAAGCTCTTGATGTCTACTTTCATGTCAACCACGATTTTTATTGTTTTAATGGAATTTGTGATGTTTCTCATTCGCTTTTTTGTACTAACTCTTTACGGTACTTACATGTTAGTACACAAAAGAGAATGAGAGCAAACAAAAACGCCATTACATTAACCCAAACTCTAGTTTACATGAAGGCATACGTCAAGAGCTTTCCAGAGAGTGTTCGTTTGCTTATATCCGATAACAAATGAGGAAGTTATGGTCATTTGAAGTCGAGTGCCTCCCAAAGTGGTCGTGTATCGAGCCGCACAAAAGCACACTTGACTTCAAATGATCATAACTCCTTCGTTTCTTATCGGATTTAAGCAAACGACCACTCGATGGAAAGCTCTTGATGTCTACTTTCATGTCAACCACGATTTTTATTGTTTTAATGGAATTTGTGATGTTTCTCATTCGCTTTTTTGTACTAACTCTTTACGGTACTTACATGTTAGTACACAAAAGAGAATGAGAGCAAACAAAAACGCCATTACATTAACCCAAACTCTAGTTTACATGAAGTCATACGTCAAGAGCTTTCCAGAGAGTGTTCGTTTGCTTAAATCCGATAACAAATGAGGAAGTTATGGTCATTTGAAGTCGAGTGCCTCCCAAAGTGGTCGTGTATCGAGCCGCACAAAAGCACACTTGACTTCAAATGATCATAACTCCTTCGTTTCTTATCGGATTTAAGCAAACGACCACTCGATGGAAAGCTCTTGATGTCTACTTTCATGTCAACCACGATTTTTCTTGTTTTAATCGAATTTGTGATGTTTCTCATTCGCTTTTTTGTACTAACTCTTTACGGTACTTACATGTTAGTACACAAAAGAGAATGAGAGCAAACAAAAACGCCATTACATTAACCCAAACTCTAGTTTACATGAAAGCATACGTCAAGAGCTTTCCAGAGAGTGTTCGTTTGCTTAAATCCGATAACAAATGAGGAAGTTATGGTCATTTGAAGTCGAGTGCCTCCCAAAGTGGTCGTGTATCGAGCCGCACAAAAGCACACTTGACTTCAAATGATCATAACTCCTTCGTTTCTTATCGGATTTAAGCAAACGACCACTCGATGGAAAGCTCTTGATGTCTACTTTCATGTCAACCACGATTTTTATTGTTTTAATGGAATTTGTGATGTTTCTCATTCGCTTTTTTGTACTAACTCTTTACGGTACTTACATGTTAGTACACAAAAGAGAATGAGAGCAAACAAAAACGCCATTACATTAACCCAAACTCTAGTTTACATGAAGTCATACGTCAAGAGCTTTCCAGAGAGTGTTCGTTTGCTTAAATCCGATAACAAATGAGGAAGTTATGGTCATTTGAAGTCGAGTGCCTCCCAAAGTGGTCGTGTATCGAGCCGCACAAAAGCACACTTGACTTCAAATGATCATAACTCCTTCGTTTCTTATCGGATTTAAGCAAACGACCACTCGATGGAAAGCTCTTGATGTCTACTTTCATGTCAACCACGATTTTTCTTGTTTTAATCGAATTTGTGATGTTTCTCATTCGCTTTTTTGTACTAACTCTTTACGGTACTTACATGTTAGTACACAAAAGAGAATGAGAGCAAACAAAAACGCCATTACATTAACCCAAACTCTAGTTTACATGAAAGCATACGTCAAGAGCTTTCCAGAGAGTGTTCGTTTGCTTAAATCCGATAACAAATGAGGAAGTTATGGTCATTTGAAGTCGAGTGCCTCCCAAAGTGGTCGTGTATCGAGCCGCACAAAAGCACACTTGACTTCAAATGATCATAACTCCTTCGTTTCTTATCGGATTTAAGCAAACGACCACTCGATGGAAAGCTCTTGATGTCTACTTTCATGTCAACCACGATTTTTATTGTTTTAATGGAATTTGTGATGTTTCTCATTCGCTTTTTTGTACTAACTCTTTACGGTACTTACATGTTAGTACACAAAAGAGAATGAGAGCAAACAAAAACACCATTACATTAACCCAAACTCTAGTTTACATGAAGGCATACGTCAAGAGCTTTCCAGAGAGTGTTCGTTTGCTTAAATCCGATAACAAATGAGGAAGATATGGTCATTTGAAGTCGAGTGCCTCCCAAAGTGGTCGTGTATCGAGCCGCACAAAAGCACACTTGACTTCAAATGATCATAACTCCTTCGTTTCTTATCGGATTTAAGCAAACGACCACTCGATGGAAAGCTCTTGATGTCTACTTTCATGTCAACCACGATTTTTATTGTTTTAATGGAATTTGTGATGTTTCTCATTCGCTTTTTTGTACTAACTCTTTACGGTACTTACATGTTAGTACACAAAAGAGAATGAGAGCAAAAAAAACGCCATTACATTAACCCAAACTCTAGTTTACATGAAGGCATACGTCAAGAGCTTTCCAGAGAGTGTTCGTTTGCTTAAATCCGATAACAAATGAGGAAGTTATGGTCATTTGAAGTCGAGTGCCTCCCAAAGTGGTCGTGTATCGAGCCGCACAAAAGCACACTTGACTTCAAATGATCATAACTCCTTCGTTTCTTATCGGATTTAAGCAAACGACCACTCGATGGAAAGCTCTTGATGTCTACTTTCATGTCAACCACGATTTTTCTTGTTTTAATGGAATTTGTGATGTTTCTCATTCGCTTTTTTGTACTAACTCTTTACGGTACTTACATGTTAGTACACAAAAGAGAATGAGAGCAAACAAAAACGCCATTACATTAACCCAAACTCTAGTTTACATGAAGGCATACGTCAAGAGCTTTCCAGAGAGTGTTCGTTTGCTTAAATCCATTAACAAATGAGGAAGTTATGGTCATTTGAAGTCGAGTGCCTCCCAAAGTGGTCGTGTATCGAGCCGCACAAAAGCACACTTGACTTCAAATGATCATAACTCCTTCGTTTCTTATCGGATTTAAGCAAACGACCACTCGATGGAAAGCTCTTGATGTCTACTTTCATGTCAACCACGATTTTTATTGTTTTAATGGAATTTGTGATGTTTCGCATTCGCTTTTTTGTACTAACTCTTTACGGTACTTACATGTTAGTACACAAAAGAGATTGAGAGCAAACAAAAACGCCATTACATTAACCCAAACTCTAGTTTACATGAAGGCATATGTCAAGAGCTTTCCAGAGAGTGTTCGTTTGCTTATATCCGATAACAAATGAGGAAGTTATGGTCATTTGAAGTCGAGTGCCTCCCAAAGTGGTCGTGTATCGAGCCGCACAAAAGCACACTTGACTTCAAATGATCATAACTCCTTCGTTTCTTATCGGATTTAAGCAAACGACCACTCGATGGAAAGCTCTTGATGTCTACTTTCATGTCAACCATGATTTTTATTGTTTTAATGGAATTTGTGATGTTTCTCATTCGCTTTTTTGTACTAACTCTTTACGGTACTTACATGTTAGTACACAAAAGAGAATGAGAGCAAAAAAAACGCCATTACATTAACCCAAACTCTAGTTTACATGAAGGCATACGTCAAGAGCTTTCCAGAGAGTGTTCGTTTGCTTAAATCCGATAACAAATGAGGAAGTTATGGTCATTTGAAGTCGAGTGCCTCCCAAAGTGGTCGTGTATCGAGCCGCACAAAAGCACACTTGACTTCAAATGATCATAACTCCTTCGTTTCTTATCGGATTTAAGCAAACGACCCCTCGATGGAAAGCTCTTGATGTCTACTTTCATGTCAACCACGATTTTTCTTGTTTTAATCGAATTTGTGATGTTTCTCATTCGCTTTTTTGTACTAACTCTTTACGGTACTTACATGTTAGTACACAAAAGAGAATGAGAGCAAACAAAAACGCCATTACATTAACCCAAACTCTAGTTTACAAGAAAGCATACGTCAAGAGCTTTCCAGAGAGTGTTTGTTTGCTTAAATCCGATAACAAATGAGGAAGTTATGGTCATTTGAAGTCGAGTGCCTCCCAAAGTGGTCGTGTATCGAGCCGCACAAAAGCACACTTGACTTCAAATGATCATAACTCCTTCGTTTCTTATCGGATTTAAGCAAACGACCACTCGATGGAAAGCTCTTGATGTCTACTTTCATGTCAACCACGATTTTTATTGTTTTAATGGAATTTGTGATGTTTCTCATTCGCTTTTTTGTACTAACTCTTTACGGTACTTACATGTTAGTACACAAAAGAGAATGAGAGCAAACAAAAACGCCATTACATTAACCCAAACTCTAGTTTACATGAAGGCATACGTCAAGAGCTTTCCAGAGAGTGTTCGTTTGCTTAAATCCGATAACAAATGAGGAAGATATGGTCATTTGAAGTCGAGTGCCTCCCAAAGTGGTCGTGTATCGAGCCGCACAAAAGCACACTTGACTTCAAATGATCATAACTCCTTCGTTTCTTATCGGATTTAAGCAAACGACCACTCGATGGAAAGCTCTTGATGTCTACTTTCATGTCAACCACGATTTTTATTGTTTTAATGGAATTTGTGATGTTTCTCATTCGCTTTTTTGTACTAACTCTTTACGGTACTTACATGTTAGTACACAAAAGAGAATGAGAGCAAAAAAAACGCCATTACATTAACCCAAACTCTAGTTTACATGAAGGCATACGTCAAGAGCTTTCCAGAGAGTGTTCGTTTGCTTAAATCCGATAACAAATGAGGAAGTTATGGTCATTTGAAGTCGAGTGCCTCCCAAAGTGGTCGTGTATCGAGCCGCACAAAAGCACACTTGACTTCAAATGATCATAACTCCTTCGTTTCTTATCGGATTTAAGCAAACGACCACTCGATGGAAAGCTCTTGATGTCTACTTTCATGTCAACCACGATTTTTCTTGTTTTAATGGAATTTGTGATGTTTCTCATTCGCTTTTTTGTACTAACTCTTTACGGTACTTACATGTTAGTACACAAAAGAGAATGAGAGCAAACAAAAACGCCATTACATTAACCCAAACTCTAGTTTACATGAAGGCATACGTCAAGAGCTTTCCAGAGAGTGTTCGTTTGCTTAAATCCATTAACAAATGAGGAAGTTATGGTCATTTGAAGTCGAGTGCCTCCCAAAGTGGTCGTGTATCGAGCCGCACAAAAGCACACTTGACTTCAAATGATCATAACTCCTTCGTTTCTTATCGGATTTAAGCAAACGACCACTCGATGAAAAGCTCTTGATGTCTACTTTCATGTCAACCACGATTTTTATTGTTTTAATGGAATTTGTGATGTTTCGCATTCGCTTTTTTGTACTAACTCTTTACGGTACTTACATGTTAGTACACAAAAGAGAATGAGAGCAAACAAAAACGCCATTACATTAACCCAAACTCTAGTTTACATGAAGGCATACGTCAAGAGCTTTCCAGAGAGTGTTCGTTTGCTTAAATCCGATAACAAATGAGGAAGTTATGGTCATTTGAAGTCGAGTGCCTCCCAAATTGGTCGTGTATCGAGCCGCACAAAAGCACACTTGACTTCAAATGATCATAACTCCTTCGTTTCTTATCGGATTTAAGCAAACGACCACTCGATGGAAAGCTCTTGATGTCTACTTTCATGTCAACCACGATTTTTCTTGTTTTAATGGAATTTGTGATGTTTCTCATTCGCTTTTTTGTACTAACTCTTTACGGTACTTACATGTTAGTACACAAAAGAGAATGAGAGCAAACAAAAACGCCATTACATTAACCCAAACTCTAGTTTACATGAAGGCATACGTCAAGAGCTTTCCAGAGAGTGTTCGTTTGCTTAAATCCGATAACAAATGAGGAAGTTATGGTCATTTGAAGTCGAGTGCCTCCCAAAGTGGTCGTGTATCGAGCCGCACAAAAGCACACTTGACTTCAAATGATCATAACTCCTTCGTTTCTTATCGGATTTAAGCAAACGACCACTCGATGGAAAGCTCTTGATGTCTACTTTCATGTCAACCACGATTTTTCTTGTTTTAATGGAATTTGTGATGTTTCTCATTCGCTTTTTTGTACTAACTCTTTACGGTACTTACATGTTAGTACACAAAAGAGAATGAGAGCAAACAAAAACGCCATTACATTAACCCAAACTCTAGTTTACATGAAAGCATACGTCAAGAGCTTTCCAGAGAGTGTTCGTTTGCTTAAATCCATTAACAAATGAGGAAGTTATGGTCATTTGAAGTCAAGTGCCTCCCAAAGTGGTCGTGTATCGAGCCGCACAAAAGCACACTTGACTTCAAATGATCATAACTCCTTCGTTTCTTATCGGATTTAAGCAAACGACCACTCGATGGAAAGCTCTTGATGTCTACTTTCATGTCAACCACGATTTTTATTGTTTTAATGGAATTTTTGATGTTTCTCATTCGCTTTTTTGTACTAACTCTTTACGGTACTTACATGTTAGTACACAAAAGAGAATGAGAGCAAACAAAAACGCCATTACATTAACCCAAACTCTAGTTTACATGAAGGCATACGTCAAGAGCTTTCCAGAGAGTGTTCGTTTGCTTAAATCCGATAACAAATGAGGAAGTTATGGTCATTTGAAGTCGAGTGCCTCCCAAATTGGTCGTGTATCGAGCCGCACAAAAGCACACTTGACTTCAAATGATCATAACTCCTTCGTTTCTTATCGGATTTAAGCAAACGACCACTCGATGGAAAGCTCTTGATGTCTACTTTCATGTCAACCACGATTTTTCTTGTTTTAATGGAATTTGTGATGTTTCTCATTCGCTTTTTTGTACTAACTCTTTACGGTACTTACATGTTAGTACACAAAAGAGAATGAGAGCAAACAAAAACGCCTTTACATTAACCCAAACTCTAGTTTACATGAAGGCATACGTCAAGAGCTTTCCAGAGAGTGTTCGTTTGCTTAAATCCGATAACAAATGAGGAAGTTATGGTCATTTGAAGTCGAGTGCCTCCCAAAGTGGTCGTGTATCGAGCCGCACAAAAGCACACTTGACTTCAAATGATCATAACTCCTTCGTTTCTTATCGGATTTAAGCAAACGACCACTCGATGGAAAGCTCTTGATGTCTACTTTCATGTCAACCACGATTTTTCTTGTTTTAATGGAATTTGTGATGTTTCTCATTCGCTTTTTTGTACTAACTCTTTACGGTACTTACATGTTAGTACACAAAAGAGAATGAGAGCAAACAAAAACGCCATTACATTAACCCAAACTCTTGTTTACATGAAAGCATACGTCAAGAGCTTTCCAGAGAGTCTTCGTTTGCTTAAATCCGATAACAAATGAGGAAGTTATGGTCATTTGAAGTCGAGTGCCTCCCAAAGTGGTCGTGTATCGAGCCGCACAAAAGCACACTTGACTTCAAATGATCATAACTCCTTCGTTTCTTATCGGATTTAAGCAAACGACCACTCGATGGAAAGCTCTTGATGTCTACTTTCATGTCAACCACGATTTTTCTTGTTTTAATGGAATTTGTGATGTTTCTCATTCGCTTTTTTGTACTAACTCTTTACGGTACTTACATGTTAGTACACAAAAGAGAATGAGAGCAAACAAAAACGCCATTACATTAACCCAAACTCTAGTTTACATGAAGGCATACGTCAAGAGCTTTCCAGAGAGTGTTCGTTTGCTTAAATCCGATAACAAATGAGGAAGTTATGGTCATTTGAAGTCGAGTGCCTCCCAAATTGGTCGTGTATCGAGCCGCACAAAAGCACACTTGACTTCAAATGATCATAACTCCTTCGTTTCTTATCGGATTTAAGCAAACGACCACTCGATGGAAAGCTCTTGATGTCTACTTTCATGTCAACCACGATTTTTCTTGTTTTAATGGAATTTGTGATGTTTCTCATTCGCTTTTTTGTACTAACTCTTTACGGTACTTACATGTTAGTACACAAAAGAGAATGAGAGCAAACAAAAACGCCATTACATTAACCCAAACTCTAGTTTACATGAAGGCATACGTCAAGAGCTTTCCAGAGAGTGTTCGTTTGCTTAAATCCGATAACAAATGAGGAAGTTATGGTCATTTGAAGTCGAGTGCCTCCCAAAGTGGTCGTGTATCGAGCCGCACAAAAGCACACTTGACTTCAAATGATCATAACTCCTTCGTTTCTTATCGGATTTAAGCAAACGACCACTCGATGGAAAGCTCTTGATGTCTACTTTCATGTCAACCACGATTTTTATTGTTTTAATGGAATTTGTGATGTTTCTCATTCGCTTTTTTGTACTAACTCTTTACGGTACTTACATGTTAGTACACAAAAGAGAATGAGAGCAAACAAAAACGCCATTACATTAACCCAAACTCTAGTTTACATGAAGGCATACGTCAAGAGCTTTCCAGAGAGAGTTCGTTTGCTTAAATCCGATAACAAATGAGGAAGTTATGGTCATTTGAAGTCGAGTGCCTCCCAAAGTGGTCGTGTATCGAGCCGCACAAAAGCACACTTGACTTCAAATGATCATAACTCCTTCGTTTCTTATCGGATTTAAGCAAACGACCACTCGATGGAAAGCTCTTGATGTCTACTTTCATGTCAACCATGATTTTTATTGTTTTAATGGAATTTGTGATGTTTCTCATTCGCTTTTTTGTACTAACTCTTTACGGTACTTACATGTTAGTACACAAAAGAGAATGAGAGCAAACAAAAACGCCATTACATTAACCCAAACTCTAGTTTACATGAAGGCATACGTCAAGAGCTTTCCAGAGAGTGTTCGTTTGCTTAAATCCGATAACAAATGAGGAAGTTATGGTCATTTGAAGTCGAGTGCCTCCCAAAGTGGTCGTGTATCGAGCCGCACAAAAGCACACTTGACTTCAAATGATCATAACTCCTTCGTTTCTTATCGGATTTAAGCAAACGACCACTCGATGGAAAGCTCTTGATGTCTACTTTCATGTCAACCACGATTTTTATTGTTTTAATGGAATTTGTGATGTTTCTCATTCGCTTTTTTGTACTAACTCTTTACGGTACTTACATGTTAGTACACAAAAGAGAATGAGAGCAAACAAAAATGCCATTACATTAACCCAAACTCTAGTTTACATGAAGGCATACGTCAAGAGCTTTCCAGAGAGTGTTTGTTTGCTTAAATCCGATAACAAATGAGGAAGTTATGGTCATTTGAAGTCGAGTGCCTCCCAAAGTGGTCATGTATCGAGCCGCACAAAAGCACACTTGACTTCAAATGATCATAACTCCTTCGTTTCTTATCGGATTTAAGCAAACGACCACTCGATGGAAAGCTCTTGATGTCTACTTTCATGTCAACCACGATTTTTATTGTTTTAATGGAATTTGTGATGTTTCTCATTCGCTTTTTTGTACTAACTCTTTACGGTACTTACATGTTAGTACACAAAAGAGAATGAGAGCAAACAAAAACGCCATTACATTAACCCAAACTCTAGTTTACATGAAGGCATACGTCAAGAGCTTTCCAGAGAGTGTTTGTTTGCTTAAATCCGATAACAAATGAGGAAGTTATGGTCATTTGAAGTCGAGTGCCTCCCAAAGTGGTCGTGTATCGAGCCGCACAAAAGCACACTTGACTTCAAATGATCATAACTCCTTCGTTTCTTATCGGATTTAAGCAAATGACCACTCGATGGAAAGCTCTTGATGTCTACTTTCATGTCAACCACGATTTTTATTGTTTTAATGGAATTTGTGATGTTTCTCATTCGCTTTTTTGTACTAACTATTTACGGTACTTACATGTTAGTACACAAAAGAGAATGAGAGCAAACAAAAACGCCATTACATTAACCCAAACTCTAGTTTACATGAAGGCATACGTCAAGAGCTTTCCAGAGAGTGTTCGTTTGCTTAAATCCGATAACAAATGAGGAAGTTATGGTCATTTGAAGTCGAGTGCCTCCCAAAGTGGTCGTGTATCGAGCCGCACAAAAGCACACTTGACTTCAAATGATCATAACTCCTTCATTTCTTATCGGATTTAAGCAAACGACCACTCGATGGAAAGCTCTTGATGTCTACTTTCATGTCAACCACGATTTTTCTTGTTTTAATGGAATTTGTGATGTTTCTCATTCGCTTTTTTGTACTAACTCTTTACGGTACTTACATGTTAGTACACAAAAGAGAATGAGAGCAAACAAAAACGCCATTACATTAACCCAAACTCTAGTTTACATGAAGGCATACGTCAAGAGCTTTCCAGAGAGTGTTCGTTTGCTTAAATCCGATAACAAATGAGGAAGTTATGGTCATTTGAAGTCGAGTGCCTCCCAAAGTGGTCGTGTATCGAGCCGCACAAAAGCACACTTGACTTCAAATGATCATAACTCCTTCGTTTCTTATCGGATTTAAGCAAACGACCACTCGATGGAAAGCTCTTGATGTCTACTTTCATGTCAACCACGATTTTTATTGTTTTAATGGAATTTGTGATGTTTCTCATTCGCTTTTTTGTACTAACTCTTTACGGTACTTACATGTTAGTACACAAAAGAGAATGAGAGCAAACAAAAACGCCATTACATTAACCCAAACTCTAGTTTACATGAAGGCATACGTCAAGAGCTTTCCAGAGAGAGTTCGTTTGCTTAAATCCGATAACAAATGAGGAAGTTATGGTCATTTGAAGTCGAGTGCCTCCCAAAGTGGTCGTGTATCGAGCCACACAAAAGCACACTTGACTTCAAATGATCATAACTCCTTCGTTTCTTATCGGATTTAAGCAAACGACCACTCGATGGAAAGCTCTTGATGTCTACTTTCATGTCAACCACGATTTTTATTGTTTTAATGGAATTTGTGATGTTTCTCATTCGCTTTTTTGTACTAACTCTTTACGGTACTTACATGTTAGTACACAAAAGAGAATGAGAGCAAACAAAAACGCCATTACATTAACCCAAACTCTAGTTTACATGAAGGCATACGTCAAGAGCTTTCCAGTGAGTGTTCGTTTGCTTAAATCCGATAACAAATGAGGAAGTTATGGTCATTTGAAGTCGAGTGCCTCCCAAAGTGGTCGTGTATCGAGCCGCACAAAAGCACACTTGACTTCAAATGATCATAACTCCTTCGTTTCTTATCGGATTTAAGCAAACGACCACTCGATGGAAAGCTCTTGATGTCTACTTTCATGTCAACCACGATTTTTATTGTTTTAATGGAATTTGTGATGTTTCTCATTCGCTTTTTTGTACTAACTCTTTACGGTACTTACATGTTAGTACACAAAAGAGAATGAGAGCAAACAAAAACGCCATTACATTAACCCAAACTCTAGTTTACATGAAGGCATACGTCAAGAGCTTTCCAGAGAGTGTTCGTTTGCTTATATCCGATAACAAATGAGGAAGTTATGGTCATTTGAAGTCGAGTGCCTCCCAAAGTGGTCGTGTATCGAGCCGCACAAAAGCACACTTGACTTCAAATGATCATAACTCCTTCGTTTCTTATCGGATTTAAGCAAACGACCACTCGATGGAAAGCTCTTGATGTCTACTTTCATGTCAACCACGATTTTTATTGTTTTAATGGAATTTGTGATGTTTCTCATTCGCTTTTTTGTACTAACTCTTTACGGTACTTACATGTTAGTACACAAAAGAGAATGAGAGCAAACAAAAACGCCATTACATTAACCCAAACTCTAGTTTACATGAAGGCATACGTCAAGAGCTTTCCAGAGAGAGTTCGTTTGCTTAAATCCGATAACAAATGAGGAAGTTATGGTCATTTGAAGTCGAGTGCCTCCCAAAGTGGTCGTGTATCGAGCCGCACAAAAGCACACTTGACTTCAAATGATCATAACTCCTTCGTTTCTTATCGGATTTAAGCAAACGACCACTCGATGGAAAGCTCTTGATGTCTACTTTCATGTCAACCACGATTTTTATTGTTTTAATGGAATTTGTGATGTTTCTCATTCGCTTTTTTGTACTAACTCTTTACGGTACTTACATGTTAGTACACAAAAGAGAATGAGAGCAAACAAAAACGCCATTACATTAACCCAAACTCTAGTTTACATGAAGGCATACGTCAAGAGCTTTCCAGAGAGAGTTCGTTTGCTTAAATCCGATAACAAATGAGGAAGTTATGGTCATTTGAAGTCGAGTGCCTCCCAAAGTGGTCGTGTATCGAGCCGCACAAAAGCACACTTGACTTCAAATGATCATAACTCCTTCGTTTCTTATCGGATTTAAGCAAACGACCACTCGATGGAAAGCTCTTGATGTCTACTTTCATGTCAACCACGATTTTTATTGTTTTAATGGAATTTGTGATGTTTCTCATTCGCTTTTTTGTACTAACTCTTTACGGTACTTACATGTTAGTACACAAAAGAGAATGAGAGCAAACAAAAACGCCATTACATTAACCCAAACTCTAGTTTACATGAAGGCATACGTCAAGAGCTTTCCAGTGAGTGTTCGTTTGCTTAAATCCGATAACAAATGAGGAAGTTATGGTCATTTGAAGTCGAGTGCCTCCCAAAGTGGTCGTGTATCGAGCCGCACAAAAGCACACTTGACTTCAAATGATCATAACTCCTTCGTTTCTTATCGGATTTAAGCAAACGACCACTCGATGGAAAGCTCTTGATGTCTACTTTCATGTCAACCACGATTTTTATTGTTTTAATGGAATTTGTGATGTTTCTCATTCGCTTTTTTGTACTAACTCTTTACGGTACTTACATGTTAGTACACAAAAGAGAATGAGAGCAAACAAAAACGCCATTACATTAACCCAAACTCTAGTTTACATGAAGGCATACGTCAAGAGCTTTCCAGAGAGTGTTCGTTTGCTTAAATCCGATAACAAATGAGGAAGTTATGGTCATTTGAAGTCGAGTGACTCCCAAAGTGGTCGTGTATCGAGCCGCACAAAAGCACACTTGACTTCAAATGATCATAACTCCTTCGTTTCTTATCGGATTTAAGCAAACGACCACTCGATGGAAAGCTCTTGATGTCTACTTTCATGTCAACCACGATTTTTCTTGTTTTAATGGAATTTGTGATGTTTCTCATTCGCTTTTTTGTACTAACTCTTTACGGTACTTACATGTTAGTACACAAAAGAGAATGATAGCAAACAAAAACGCCATTACATTAACCCAAACTCTAGTTTACATGAAGGCATACGTCAAGAGCTTTCCAGAGAGTGTTCGTTTGCTTAAATCCGATAACAAATGAGGAAGTTATGGTCATTTGAAGTCGAGTGCCTCCCAAAGTGGTCGTGTATCGAGCCGCACAAAAGCACACTTGACTTCAAATGATCATAACTCCTTCGTTTCTTATCGGATTTAAGCAAACGACCACTCGATGGAAAGCTCTTGATGTCTACTTTCATGTCAACCACGATTTTTATTGTTTTAATGGAATTTGTGATGTTTCTCATTCGCTTTTTTGTACTAACTCTTTACGGTACTTACATGTTAGTACACAAAAGAGAATGAGAGCAAACAAAAACGCCATTACATTAACCCAAACTCTAGTTTACATGAAGGCATACGTCAAGAGCTTTCCAGAGAGTGTTTGTTTGCTTAAATCCGATAACAAATGAGGAAGTTATGGTCATTTGAAGTCGAGTGCCTCCCAAAGTGGTCGTGTATCGAGCCGCACAAAAGCACACTTGACTTCAAATGATCATAACTCCTTCGTTTCTTATCGGATTTAAGCAAACGACCACTCGATGGAAAGCTCTTGATGTCTACTTTCATGTCAACCACGATTTTTCTTGTTTTAATCGAATTTGTGATGTTTCTCATTCGCTTTTTTGTACTAACTCTTTATGGTACTTACATTTTAGTACACAAAAGAGAATGAGAGCAAACAAAAACGCCATTACATTAACCCAAACTCTAGTTTACATGAAAGCATACGTCAAGAGCTTTCCAGAGAGTGTTCGTTTGCTTAAATCCGATAACAAATGAGGAAGTTATGGTCATTTGAAGTCGAGTGCCTCCCAAAGTGGTCGTGTATCGAGCCGCACAAAAGCACACTTGACATCAAATGATCATAACTCCTTCGTTTCTTATCGGATTTAAGCAAACGACCACTCGATGGAAAGCTCTTGATGTCTACTTTCATGTCAACCACGATTTTTCTTGTTTTAATGGAATTTGTGATGTTTCTCATTCGCTTTTTTGTACTAACTCTTTACGGTACTTACATGTTAGTACACAAAAGAGAATGAGAGCAAACAAAAATGCCATTACATTAACCCAAACTCTAGTTTACATGAAGGCATACGTCAAGAGCTTTCCAGAGAGTGTTCGTTTGCTTAAATCCGATAACAAATGAGGAAGTTATGGTCATTTGAAGTCGAGTGCCTCCCAAAGTGGTCGTGTATCGAGCCGCACAAAAGCACACTTGACTTCAAATGATCATAACTCCTTCGTTTCTTATCGGATTTAAGCAAACGACCACTCGATGGAAAGCTCTTGATGTCTACTTTCATGTCAACCACGATTTTTCTTGTTTTAATCGAATTTGTGATGTTTCTCATTCGCTTTTTTGTACTAACTCTTTACGGTACTTACATGTTAGTACACAAAAGAGAATGAGAGCAAACAAAAACGCCATTACATTAACCCAAACTCTAGTTTACATGAAGGCATACGTCAAGAGCTTTCCAGAGAGTGTTCGTTTGCTTAAATCCGATAACAAATGAGGAAGTTATGGTCATTTGAAGTCGAGTGCCTCCCAAAGTGGTCGTGTATCGAGCCGCACAAAAGCACACTTGACTTCAAATGATCATAACTCCTTCGTTTCTTATCGGATTTAAGAAAACGACCACTCGATGGAAAGCTCTTGATGTATACTTTCATGTCAACCACGATTTTTATTGTTTTAATGGAATTTGTGATGTTTCTCATTCGCTTTTTTGTACTAACTCTTTACGGTACTTACATGTTAGTACACAAAAGAGAATGAGAGCAAACAAAAACGCCATTACATTAACCCAAACTCTAGTTTACATGAAGGCATACGTCAAGAGCTTTCCAGAGAGTGTTCGTTTGCTTAAATCCGATAACAAATGAGGAAGTTATGGTCATTTGAAGTCGAGTGCCTCCCAAAGTGGTCGTGTATCGAGCCGCACAAAAGCACACTTGACTTCAAATGATCATAACTCCTTCGTTTCTTATCGGATTTAAGCAAACGACCACTCGATGGAAAGCTCTTGATGTCTACTTTCATGTCAACCACGATTTTTATTGTTTTAATGGAATTTGTGATGTTTCTCATTCGCTTTTTTGTACTAACTCTTTAAGATACTTACATGTTAGTACACAAAAGAGAATGAGAGAAAACAAAAACGCCATTACATTAACCCAAACTCTAGTTTACATGAAGGCATACGTCAAGAGCTTTCCAGAGAGTGTTCGTTTGCTTAAATCCGATAACAAATGAGGAAGTTATGGTCATTTGAAGTCGAGTGACTCCCAAAGTGGTCGTGTATCGAGCCGCACAAAAGCACACTTGACTTCAAATGATCATAACTCCTTCGTTTCTTATCGGATTTAAGCAAACGACCACTCGATGGAAAGCTCTTGATGTCTACTTTCATGTCAACCACGATTTTTCTTGTTTTAATGGAATTTGTGATGTTTCTCATTCGCTTTTTTGTACTAACTCTTTACGGTACTTACATGTTAGTACACAAAAGAGAATGATAGCAAACAAAAACGCCATTACATTAACCCAAACTCTAGTTTACATGAAGGCATACGTCAAGAGCTTTCCAGAGAGTGTTCGTTTGCTTAAATCCGATAACAAATGAGGAAGTTATGGTCATTTGAAGTCGAGTGCCTCCCAAAGTGGTCGTGTATCGAGCCGCACAAAAGCACACTTGACTTCAAATGATCATAACTCCTTCGTTTCTTATCGGATTTAAGCAAACGACCACTCGATGGAAAGCTCTTGATGTCTACTTTCATGTCAACCACGATTTTTATTGTTTTAATGGAATTTGTGATGTTTCTCATTCGCTTTTTTGTACTAACTCTTTACGGTACTTACATGTTAGTACACAAAAGAGAATGAGAGCAAACAAAAACGCCATTACATTAACCCAAACTCTAGTTTACATGAAGGCATACGTCAAGAGCTTTCCAGAGAGTGTTTGTTTGCTTAAATCCGATAACAAATGAGGAAGTTATGGTCATTTGAAGTCGAGTGCCTCCCAAAGTGGTCGTGTATCGAGCCGCACAAAAGCACACTTGACTTCAAATGATCATAACTCCTTCGTTTCTTATCGGATTTAAGCAAACGACCACTCGATGGAAAGCTCTTGATGTCTACTTTCATGTCAACCACGATTTTTCTTGTTTTAATCGAATTTGTGATGTTTCTCATTCGCTTTTTTGTACTAACTCTTTACGGTACTTACATTTTAGTACACAAAAGAGAATGAGAGCAAACAAAAACGCCATTACATTAACCCAAACTCTAGTTTACATGAAAGCATACGTCAAGAGCTTTCCAGAGAGTGTTTGTTTGCTTAAATCCGATAACAAATGAGGAAGTTATGGTCATTTGAAGTCGAGTGCCTCCCAAAGTGGTCGTGTATCGAGCCGCACAAAAGCACACTTGACTTCAAATGATCATAACTCCTTCGTTTCTTATCGGATTTAAGCAAACGACCACTCGATGGAAAGCTCTTGATGTCTACTTTCATGTCAACCACGATTTTTCTTGTTTTAATCGAATTTGTGATGTTTCTCATTCGCTTTTTTGTACTAACTCTTTATGGTACTTACATGTTAGTACACAAAAGAGAATGAGAGCAAACAAAAACGCCATTACATTAACCCAAACTCTAGTTTACATGAAAGCATACGTCAAGAGCTTTCCAGAGAGTGTTCGTTTGCTTAAATCCGATAACAAATGAGGAAGTTATGGTCATTTGAAGTCGAGTGCCTCCCAAAGTGGTCGTGTATCGAGCCGCACAAAAGCACACTTGACTTCAAATGATCATAACTCCTTCGTTTCTTATCGGATTTAAGCAAACGACCACTCGATGGAAAGCTCTTGATGTCTACTTTCATGTCAACCACGATTTTTATTGTTTTAATGGAATTTGTGATGTTTCTCATTCGCTTTTTTGTACTAACTCTTTACGGTACTTACATGTTAGTACACAAAAGAGAATGAGAGCAAACAAAAACGCCATTACATTAACCCAAACTCTAGTTTACATGAAGGCATACGTCAAGAGCTTTCCAGAGAGTGTTCGTTTGCTTAAATCCGATAACAAATGAGGAAGTTATGGTCATTTGAAGTCGAGTGCCTCCCAAAGTGGTCGTGTATCGAGCCGCACAAAAGCACACTTGACTTCAAATGATCATAACTCCTTCGTTTCTTATCGGATTTAAGAAAACGACCACTCGATGGAAAGCTCTTGATGTATACTTTCATGTCAACCACGATTTTTATTGTTTTAATGGAATTTGTGATGTTTGTCATTCGCTTTTTTGTACTAACTCTTTACGGTACTTACATGTTAGTACACAAAAGAGAATGAGAGCAAACAAAAACGCCATTACATTAACCCAAACTCTAGTTTACATGAAGGCATACGTCAAGAGCTTTCCAGAGAGTGTTCGTTTGCTTAAATCCGATAACAAATGAGGAAGTTATGGTCATTTGAAGTCGAGTGCCTCCCAAAGTGGTCATGTATCGAGCCGCACAAAAGCACACTTGACTTCAAATGATCATAACTCCTTCGTTTCTTATCGGATTTAAGCAAACGACCACTCGATGGAAAGCTCTTGATGTCTACTTTCATGTCAACCACGATTTTTATTGTTTTAATGGAATTTGTGATGTTTCTCATTCGCTTTTTTGTACTAACTCTTTACGATACTTACATGTTAGTACACAAAAGAGAATGAGAGAAAACAAAAACGCCATTACATTAACCCAAACTCTAGTTTACATGAAGGCATACGTCAAGAGCTTTCCAGAGAGTGTTCGTTTGCTTAAATCCGATAACAAATGAGGAAGTTATGGTCATTTGAAGTCGAGTGACTCCCAAAGTGGTCGTGTATCGAGCCGCACAAAAGCACACTTGACTTCAAATGATCATAACTCCTTCGTTTCTTATCGGATTTAAGCAAACGACCACTCGATGGAAAGCTCTTGATGTCTACTTTCATGTCAACCACGATTTTTCTTGTTTTAATCGAATTTGTGATGTTTCTCATTCGCTTTTTTGTACTAACTCTTTATGGTACTTACATGTTAGTACACAAAAGAGAATGAGAGCAAACAAAAACGCCATTACATTAACCCAAACTCTAGTTTACATGAAAGCATACGTCAAGAGCTTTCCAGAGAGTGTTCGTTTGCTTAAATCCGATAACAAATGAGGAAGTTATGGTCATTTGAAGTCGAGTGCCTCCCAAAGTGGTCGTGTATCGAGCCGCACAAAAGCACACTTGACTTCAAATGATCATAACTCCTTCGTTTCTTATCGGATTTAAGCAAACGACCACTCGATGGAAAGCTCTTGATGTCTACTTTCATGTCAACCACGATTTTTATTGTTTTAATGGAATTTGTGATGTTTCTCATTCGCTTTTTTGTACTAACTCTTTACGGTACTTACATGTTAGTACACAAAAGAGAATGAGAGCAAACAAAAACGCCATTACATTAACCCAAACTCTAGTTTACATGAAGGCATACGTCAAGAGCTTTCCAGAGAGTGTTCGTTTGCTTAAATCCGATAACAAATGAGGAAGTTATGGTCATTTGAAGTCGAGTGCCTCCCAAAGTGGTCGTGTATCGAGCCGCACAAAAGCACACTTGACTTCAAATGATCATAACTCCTTCGTTTCTTATCGGATTTAAGAAAACGACCACTCGATGGAAAGCTCTTGATGTATACTTTCATGTCAACCACGATTTTTATTGTTTTAATGGAATTTGTGATGTTTGTCATTCGCTTTTTTGTACTAACTCTTTACGGTACTTACATGTTAGTACACAAAAGAGAATGAGAGCAAACAAAAACGCCATTACATTAACCCAAACTCTAGTTTACATGAAGGCATACGTCAAGAGCTTTCCAGAGAGTGTTCGTTTGCTTAAATCCGATAACAAATGAGGAAGTTATGGTCATTTGAAGTCGAGTGCCTCCCAAAGTGGTCGTGTATCGAGCCGCACAAAAGCACACTTGACTTCAAATGATCATAACTCCTTCGTTTCTTATCGGATTTAAGCAAACGACCACTCGATGGAAAGCTCTTGATGTCTACTTTCATGTCAACCACGATTTTTATTGTTTTAATGGAATTTGTGATGTTTCTCATTCGCTTTTTTGTACTAACTCTTTACGATACTTACATGTTAGTACACAAAAGAGAATGAGAGAAAACAAAAACGCCATTACATTAACCCAAACTCTAGTTTACATGAAGGCATACGTCAAGAGCTTTCCAGAGAGTGTTCGTTTGCTTAAATCCGATAACAAATGAGGAAGTTATGGTCATTTGAAGTTGAGTGCCTCCCAAAGTGGTCGTGTATCGAGCCGCACAAAAGCACACTTGACTTCAAATGATCATAACTCCTTCGTTTCTTATCGGATTTAAGCAAACGACCACTCGATGGAAAGCTCTTGATGTCTACTTTCATGTCAACCACGATTTTTCTTGTTTTAATGGAATTTGTGATGTTTCTCATTCGCTTTTTTGTACTAACTCTTTACGGTACTTACATGTTAGTACACAAAAGAGAATGAGAGCAAACAAAAACGCCATTACATTAACCCAAACTCTAGTTTACATGAAGGCATACGTCAAGAGCTTTCCAGAGAGTGTTCGTTTGCTTAAATCCGATAACAAATGAGGAAGTTATGGTCATTTGAAGTTGAGTGCCTCCCAAAGTGGTCGTGTATCGAGCCGCACAAAAGCACACTTGACTTCAAATGATCATAACTCCTTCGTTTCTTATCGGATTTAAGCAAACGACCACTCGATGGAAAGCTCTTGATGTCTACTTTCATGTCAACCACGATTTTTCTTGTTTTAATGGAATTTGTGATGTTTCTCATTCGCTTTTTTGTACTAACTCTTTACGATACTTACATGTTAGTACACAAAAGAGAATGAGAGCAAACAAAAACGCCTTTACATTAACCCAAACTCTAGTTTACATGAAGGCATACGTCAAGAGCTTTCCAGAGAGTGTTCGTTTGCTTAAATCCGATAACAAATGAGGAAGTTATGGTCATTTGAAGTTGAGTGCCTCCCAAAGTGGTCGTGTATCGAGCCGCACAAAAGCACACTTGACTTCAAATGATCATAACTCCTTCGTTTCTTATCGGATTTAAGCAAACGACCACTCGATGGAAAGCTCTTGATGTCTACTTTCATGTCAACCACGATTTTTCTTGTTTTAATGGAATTTGTGATGTTTCTCATTCGCTTTTTTGTACTAACTCTTTACGGTACTTACATGTTAGTACACAAAAGAGAATGAGAGCAAACAAAAACGCCATTACATTAACCCAAACTCTAGTTTACATGAAGGCATACGTCAAGAGCTTTCCAGAGAGTGTTCGTTTGCTTAAATCCGATAACAAATGAGGAAGTTATGGTCATTTGAATTCGAGTGCCTCCCAAAGTGGTCGTGTATCGAGCCGCACAAAAGCACACTTGACTTCAAATGATCATAACTCCTTCGTTTCTTATCGGATTTAAGCAAACGACCACTCGATGGAAAGCTCTTGATGTCTACTTTCATGTCAACCACGATTTTTATTGTTTTAATGGAATTTGTGATGTTTCTCATTCGCTTTTTTGTACTAACTCTTTACGGTACTTACATGTTAGTACACAAAAGAGAATGAGAGCAAACAAAAACGCCATTACATTAACCCAAACTCTAGTTTACATGAAGGCATACGTCAAGAGCTTTCCAGAGAGTGTTCGTTTGCTTAAATCCGATAACAAATGAGGAAGTTATGGTCATTTGAAGTCGAGTGCCTCCCAAAGTGGTCGTGTATCGAGCCGCACAAAAGCACACTTGACTTCAAATGATCATAACTCCTTCGTTTCTTATCGGATTTAAGCAAACGACCACTCGATGGAAAGCTCTTGATGTCTACTTTCATGTCAACCACGATTTTTCTTGTTTTAATCGAATTTGTGATGTTTCTCATTCGCTTTTTTGTACTAACTCTTTATGGTACTTACATGTTAGTACACAAAAGAGAATGAGAGCAAACAAAAACGCCATTACATTAACCCAAACTCTAGTTTACATGAAAGCATACGTCAAGAGCTTTCCAGAGAGTGTTCGTTTGCTTAAATCCGATAACAAATGAGGAAGTTATGGTCATTTGAAGTCGAGTGCCTCCCAAAGTGGTCGTGTATCGAGCCGCACAAAAGCACACTTGACTTCAAATGATCATAACTCCTTCGTTTCTTATCGGATTTAAGCAAACGACCACTCGATGGAAAGCTCTTGATGTCTACTTTCATGTCAACCACGATTTTTATTGTTTTAATGGAATTTGTGATGTTTCTCATTCGCTTTTTTGTACTAACTCTTTACGGTACTTACATGTTAGTACACAAAAGAGAATGAGAGCAAACAAAAACGCCATTACATTAACCCAAACTCTAGTTTACATGAAGGCATACGTCAAGAGCTTTCCAGAGAGTGTTCGTTTGCTTAAATCCGATAACAAATGAGGAAGTTATGGTCATTTGAAGTCGAGTGCCTCCCAAAGTGGTCGTGTATCGAGCCGCACAAAAGCACACTTGACTTCAAATGATCATAACTCCTTCGTTTCTTATCGGATTTAAGAAAACGACCACTCGATGGAAAGCTCTTGATGTATACTTTCATGTCAACCACGATTTTTATTGTTTTAATGGAATTTGTGATGTTTGTCATTCGCTTTTTTGTACTAACTCTTTACGGTACTTACATGTTAGTACACAAAAGAGAATGAGAGCAAACAAAAACGCCATTACATTAACCCAAACTCTAGTTTACATGAAGGCATACGTCAAGAGCTTTCCAGAGAGTGTTCGTTTGCTTAAATCCGATAACAAATGAGGAAGTTATGGTCATTTGAAGTCGAGTGCCTCCCAAAGTGGTCGTGTATCGAGCCGCACAAAAGCACACTTGACTTCAAATGATCATAACTCCTTCGTTTCTTATCGGATTTAAGCAAACGACCACTCGATGGAAAGCTCTTGATGTCTACTTTCATGTCAACCACGATTTTTATTGTTTTAATGGAATTTGTGATGTTTCTCATTCGCTTTTTTGTACTAACTCTTTACGATACTTACATGTTAGTACACAAAAGAGAATGAGAGAAAACAAAAACGCCATTACATTAACCCAAACTCTAGTTTACATGAAGGCATACGTCAAGAGCTTTCCAGAGAGTGTTCGTTTGCTTAAATCCGATAACAAATGAGGAAGTTATGGTCATTTGAAGTTGAGTGCCTCCCAAAGTGGTCGTGTATCGAGCCGCACAAAAGCACACTTGACTTCAAATGATCATAACTCCTTCGTTTCTTATCGGATTTAAGCAAACGACCACTCGATGGAAAGCTCTTGATGTCTACTTTCATGTCAACCACGATTTTTCTTGTTTTAATGGAATTTGTGATGTTTCTCATTCGCTTTTTTGTACTAACTCTTTACGGTACTTACATGTTAGTACACAAAAGAGAATGAGAGCAAACAAAAACGCCATTACATTAACCCAAACTCTAGTTTACATGAAGGCATACGTCAAGAGCTTTCCAGAGAGTGTTCGTTTGCTTAAATCCGATAACAAATGAGGAAGTTATGGTCATTTGAAGTTGAGTGCCTCCCAAAGTGGTCGTGTATCGAGCCGCACAAAAGCACACTTGACTTCAAATGATCATAACTCCTTCGTTTCTTATCGGATTTAAGCAAACGACCACTCGATGGAAAGCTCTTGATGTCTACTTTCATGTCAACCACGATTTTTCTTGTTTTAATGGAATTTGTGATGTTTCTCATTCGCTTTTTTGTACTAACTCTTTACGATACTTACATGTTAGTACACAAAAGAGAATGAGAGCAAACAAAAACGCCTTTACATTAACCCAAACTCTAGTTTACATGAAGGCATACGTCAAGAGCTTTCCAGAGAGTGTTCGTTTGCTTAAATCCGATAACAAATGAGGAAGTTATGGTCATTTGAAGTTGAGTGCCTCCCAAAGTGGTCGTGTATCGAGCCGCACAAAAGCACACTTGACTTCAAATGATCATAACTCCTTCGTTTCTTATCGGATTTAAGCAAACGACCACTCGATGGAAAGCTCTTGATGTCTACTTTCATGTCAACCACGATTTTTCTTGTTTTAATGGAATTTGTGATGTTTCTCATTCGCTTTTTTGTACTAACTCTTTACGGTACTTACATGTTAGTACACAAAAGAGAATGAGAGCAAACAAAAACGCCATTACATTAACCCAAACTCTAGTTTACATGAAGGCATACGTCAAGAGCTTTCCAGAGAGTGTTCGTTTGCTTAAATCCGATAACAAATGAGGAAGTTATGGTCATTTGAATTCGAGTGCCTCCCAAAGTGGTCGTGTATCGAGCCGCACAAAAGCACACTTGACTTCAAATGATCATAACTCCTTCGTTTCTTATCGGATTTAAGCAAACGACCACTCGATGGAAAGCTCTTGATGTCTACTTTCATGTCAACCACGATTTTTATTGTTTTAATGGAATTTGTGATGTTTCTCATTCGCTTTTTTGTACTAACTCTTTACGGTACTTACATGTTAGTACACAAAAGAGAATGAGAGCAAACAAAAACGCCATTACATTAACCCAAACTCTAGTTTACATGAAGGCATACGTCAAGAGCTTTCCAGAGAGTGTTCGTTTGCTTAAATCCGATAACAAATGAGGAAGTTATGGTCATTTGAAGTCGAGTGCCTCCCAAAGTGGTCGTGTATCGAGCCGCACAAAAGCACACTTGACTTCAAATGATCATAACTCCTTCGTTTCTTATCGGATTTAAGCAAACGACCACCCGATGGAAAGCTCTTGATGTCTACTTTCATGTCAACCACGATTTTTTTTGTTTTAATGGAATTTGTGATGTTTCTCATTCGCTTTTTTGTACTAACTCTTTACGGTACTTACATGTTAGTACACAAAAGAGAATGAGTGCAAACAAAAACGCCATTACATTAACCCAAACTCTAGTTTACATGAAGGCATACGTCAAGAGCTTTCCAGAGAGTGTTCGTTTGCTTAAATCCGATAACAAATGAGGAAGTTATGGTCATTTGAAGTCGAGTGACTCCCAAAGTGGTCGTGTATCGAGCCGCACAAAAGCACACTTGACTTCAAATGATCATAACTCCTTCGTTTCTTATCGGATTTAAGCAAACGACCACTCGATGGAAAGCTCTTGATGTCTACTTTCATGTCAACCACGATTTTTCTTGTTTTAATCGAATTTGTGATGTTTCTCATTCGCTTTTTTGTACTAACTCTTTATGGTACTTACATGTTAGTACACAAAAGAGAATGAGAGCAAACAAAAACGCCATTACATTAACCCAAACTCTAGTTTACATGAAAGCATACGTCAAGAGCTTTCCAGAGAGTGTTCGTTTGCTTAAATCCGATAACAAATGAGGAAGTTATGGTCATTTGAAGTCGAGTGCCTCCCAAAGTGGTCGTGTATCGAGCCGCACAAAAGCACACTTGACTTCAAATGATCATAACTCCTTCGTTTCTTATCGGATTTAAGCAAACGACCACTCGATGGAAAGCTCTTGATGTCTACTTTCATGTCAACCACGATTTTTATTGTTTTAATGGAATTTGTGATGTTTCTCATTCGCTTTTTTGTACTAACTCTTTACGGTACTTACATGTTAGTACACAAAAGAGAATGAGAGCAAACAAAAACGCCATTACATTAACCCAAACTCTAGTTTACATGAAGGCATACGTCAAGAGCTTTCCAGAGAGTGTTCGTTTGCTTAAATCCGATAACAAATGAGGAAGTTATGGTCATTTGAAGTCGAGTGCCTCCCAAAGTGGTCGTGTATCGAGCCGCACAAAAGCACACTTGACTTCAAATGATCATAACTCCTTCGTTTCTTATCGGATTTAAGAAAACGACCACTCGATGGAAAGCTCTTGATGTATACTTTCATGTCAACCACGATTTTTATTGTTTTAATGGAATTTGTGATGTTTGTCATTCGCTTTTTTGTACTAACTCTTTACGGTACTTACATGTTAGTACACAAAAGAGAATGAGAGCAAACAAAAACGCCATTACATTAACCCAAACTCTAGTTTACATGAAGGCATACGTCAAGAGCTTTCCAGAGAGTGTTCGTTTGCTTAAATCCGATAACAAATGAGGAAGTTATGGTCATTTGAAGTCGAGTGCCTCCCAAAGTGGTCGTGTATCGAGCCGCACAAAAGCACACTTGACTTCAAATGATCATAACTCCTTCGTTTCTTATCGGATTTAAGCAAACGACCACTCGATGGAAAGCTCTTGATGTCTACTTTCATGTCAACCACGATTTTTATTGTTTTAATGGAATTTGTGATGTTTCTCATTCGCTTTTTTGTACTAACTCTTTACGATACTTACATGTTAGTACACAAAAGAGAATGAGAGAAAACAAAAACGCCATTACATTAACCCAAACTCTAGTTTACATGAAGGCATACGTCAAGAGCTTTCCAGAGAGTGTTCGTTTGCTTAAATCCGATAACAAATGAGGAAGTTATGGTCATTTGAAGTTGAGTGCCTCCCAAAGTGGTCGTGTATCGAGCCGCACAAAAGCACACTTGACTTCAAATGATCATAACTCCTTCGTTTCTTATCGGATTTAAGCAAACGACCACTCGATGGAAAGCTCTTGATGTCTACTTTCATGTCAACCACGATTTTTCTTGTTTTAATGGAATTTGTGATGTTTCTCATTCGCTTTTTTGTACTAACTCTTTACGGTACTTACATGTTAGTACACAAAAGAGAATGAGAGCAAACAAAAACGCCATTACATTAACCCAAACTCTAGTTTACATGAAGGCATACGTCAAGAGCTTTCCAGAGAGTGTTCGTTTGCTTAAATCCGATAACAAATGAGGAAGTTATGGTCATTTGAATTCGAGTGCCTCCCAAAGTGGTCGTGTATCGAGCCGCACAAAAGCACACTTGACTTCAAATGATCATAACTCCTTCGTTTCTTATCGGATTTAAGCAAACGACCACTCGATGGAAAGCTCTTGATGTCTACTTTCATGTCAACCACGATTTTTATTGTTTTAATGGAATTTGTGATGTTTCTCATTCGCTTTTTTGTACTAACTCTTTACGGTACTTACATGTTAGTACACAAAAGAGAATGAGAGCAAACAAAAACGCCATTACATTAACCCAAACTCTAGTTTACATGAAGGCATACGTCAAGAGCTTTCCAGAGAGTGTTCGTTTGCTTAAATCCGATAACAAATGAGGAAGTTATGGTCATTTGAAGTCGAGTGCCTCCCAAAGTGGTCGTGTATCGAGCCGCACAAAAGCACACTTGACTTCAAATGATCATAACTCCTTCGTTTCTTATCGGATTTAAGCAAACGACCACCCGATGGAAAGCTCTTGATGTCTACTTTCATGTCAACCACGATTTTTTTTGTTTTAATGGAATTTGTGATGTTTCTCATTCGCTTTTTTGTACTAACTCTTTACGGTACTTACATGTTAGTACACAAAAGAGAATGAGTGCAAACAAAAACGCCATTACATTAACCCAAACTCTAGTTTACATGAAGGCATACGTCAAGAGCTTTCCAGAGAGTGTTCGTTTGCTTAAATCCGATAACAAATGAGGAAGTTATGGTCATTTGAAGTCGAGTGACTCCCAAAGTGGTCGTGTATCGAGCCGCACAAAAGCACACTTGACTTCAAATGATCATAACTCCTTCGTTTCTTATCGGATTTAAGCAAACGACCACTCGATGGAAAGCTCTTGATGTCTACTTTCATGTCAACCACGATTTTTCTTGTTTTAATCGAATTTGTGATGTTTCTCATTCGCTTTTTTGTACTAACTCTTTATGGTACTTACATGTTAGTACACAAAAGAGAATGAGAGCAAACAAAAACGCCATTACATTAACCCAAACTCTAGTTTACATGAAAGCATACGTCAAGAGCTTTCCAGAGAGTGTTCGTTTGCTTAAATCCGATAACAAATGAGGAAGTTATGGTCATTTGAAGTCGAGTGCCTCCCAAAGTGGTCGTGTATCGAGCCGCACAAAAGCACACTTGACTTCAAATGATCATAACTCCTTCGTTTCTTATCGGATTTAAGCAAACGACCACTCGATGGAAAGCTCTTGATGTCTACTTTCATGTCAACCACGATTTTTATTGTTTTAATGGAATTTGTGATGTTTCTCATTCGCTTTTTTGTACTAACTCTTTACGGTACTTACATGTTAGTACACAAAAGAGAATGAGAGCAAACAAAAACGCCATTACATTAACCCAAACTCTAGTTTACATGAAGGCATACGTCAAGAGCTTTCCAGAGAGTGTTCGTTTGCTTAAATCCGATAACAAATGAGGAAGTTATGGTCATTTGAAGTCGAGTGCCTCCCAAAGTGGTCGTGTATCGAGCCGCACAAAAGCACACTTGACTTCAAATGATCATAACTCCTTCGTTTCTTATCGGATTTAAGAAAACGACCACTCGATGGAAAGCTCTTGATGTATACTTTCATGTCAACCACGATTTTTATTATTTTAATGGAATTTGTGATGTTTGTCATTCGCTTTTTTGTACTAACTCTTTACGGTACTTACATGTTAGTACACAAAAGAGAATGAGAGCAAACAAAAACGCCATTACATTAACCCAAACTCTAGTTTACATGAAGGCATACGTCAAGAGCTTTCCAGAGAGTGTTCGTTTGCTTAAATCCGATAACAAATGAGGAAGTTATGGTCATTTGAAGTCGAGTGCCTCCCAAAGTGGTCGTGTATCGAGCCGCACAAAAGCACACTTGACTTCAAATGATCATAACTCCTTCGTTTCTTATCGGATTTAAGCAAACGACCACTCGATGGAAAGCTCTTGATGTCTACTTTCATGTCAACCACGATTTTTATTGTTTTAATGGAATTTGTGATGTTTCTCATTCGCTTTTTTGTACTAACTCTTTACGATACTTACATGTTAGTACACAAAAGAGAATGAGAGAAAACAAAAACGCCATTACATTAACCCAAACTCTAGTTTACATGAAGGCATACGTCAAGAGCTTTCCAGAGAGTGTTCGTTTGCTTAAATCCGATAACAAATGAGGAAGTTATGGTCATTTGAAGTTGAGTGCCTCCCAAAGTGGTCGTGTATCGAGCCGCACAAAAGCACACTTGACTTCAAATGATCATAACTCCTTCGTTTCTTATCGGATTTAAGCAAACGACCACTCGATGGAAAGCTCTTGATGTCTACTTTCATGTCAACCACGATTTTTCTTGTTTTAATGGAATTTGTGATGTTTCTCATTCGCTTTTTTGTACTAACTCTTTACGGTACTTACATGTTAGTACACAAAAGAGAATGAGAGCAAACAAAAACGCCATTACATTAACCCAAACTCTAGTTTACATGAAGGCATACGTCAAGAGCTTTCCAGAGAGTGTTCGTTTGCTTAAATCCGATAACAAATGAGGAAGTTATGGTCATTTGAAGTCGAGTGCCTCCCAAAGTGGTCGTGTATCGAGCCGCACAAAAGCACACTTGACTTCAAATGATCATAACTCCTTCGTTTCTTATCGGATTTAAGAAAACGACCACTCGATGGAAAGCTCTTGATGTATACTTTCATGTCAACCACGATTTTTATTGTTTTAATGGAATTTGTGATGTTTGTCATTCGCTTTTTTGTACTAACTCTTTACGGTACTTACATGTTAGTACACAAAAGAGAATGAGAGCAAACAAAAACGCCATTACATTAACCCAAACTCTAGTTTACATGAAGGCATACGTCAAGAGCTTTCCAGAGAGTGTTCGTTTGCTTAAATCCGATAACAAATGAGGAAGTTATGGTCATTTGAAGTCGAGTGCCTCCCAAAGTGGTCGTGTATCGAGCCGCACAAAAGCACACTTGACTTCAAATGATCATAACTCCTTCGTTTCTTATCGGATTTAAGCAAACGACCACTCGATGGAAAGCTCTTGATGTCTACTTTCATGTCAACCACGATTTTTATTGTTTTAATGGAATTTGTGATGTTTCTCATTCGCTTTTTTGTACTAACTCTTTACGGTACTTACATGTTAGTACACAAAAGAGAATGAGAGCAAACAAAAACGCCTTTACATTAACCCAAACTCTAGTTTACATGAAGGCATACGTCAAGAGCTTTCCAGAGAGTGTTCGTTTGCTTAAATCCGATAACAAATGAGGAAGTTATGGTCATTTGAAGTCGAGTGCCTCCCAAAGTGGTCGTGTATCGAACCGCACAAAAGCACACTTGACTTCAAATGATCATAACTCCTTCGTTTCTTATCGGATTTAAGCAAACGACCACTCGATGGAAAGCTCTTGATGTCTACTTTCATGTCAACCACGATTTTTCTTGTTTTAATGGAATTTGTGATGTTTCTCATTCGCTTTTTTGTACTAACTCTTTACGGTACTTACATGTTAGTACACAAAAGAGAATGAGAGCAAACAAAAACGCCATTACATTAACCCAAACTCTAGTTTACATGAAGGCATACGTCAAGAGCTTTCCAGAGAGTGTTCGTTTGCTTAAATCCGATAACAAATGAGGAAGTTATGGTCATTTGAAGTCGAGTGCCTCCCAAAGTGGTCGTGTATCGAGCCGCACAAAAGCACACTTGACTTCAAATGATCATAACTCCTTCGTTTCTTATCGGATTTAAGCAAACGACCACTCGATGGAAAGCTCTTGATGTCTGCTTTCATGTCAACCACGATTTTTCTTGTTTTAATGGAATTTGTGATGTTTCTCATTCGCTTTTTTGTACTAACTCTTTACGGTACTTACATGTTAGTACACAAAAGAGAATGAGAGCAAACAAAAACGCCTTTACATTAACCCAAACTCTAGTTTACATGAAGGCATACGTCAAGAGCTTTCCAGAGAGTGTTCGTTTGCTTAAATCCGATAACAAATGAGGAAGTTATGGTCATTTGAAGTCGAGTACCTCCCAAAGTGGTCGTGTATCGAGCCGCACAAAAGCACACTTGACTTCAAATGATCATAACTCCTTCGTTTCTTATCGGATTTAAGCAAACGACCACTCGATGGAAAGCTCTTGATGTCTACTTTCATGTCAACCACGATTTTTATTGTTTTAATGGAATTTGTGATGTTTCTCATTCGCTTTTTTGTACTAACTCTTTACGGTACTTACATGTTAGTATACAAAAGAGAATGAGAGCAAACAAAAACGCCATTACATTAACCCAAACTCTAGTTTACATGAAGGCATACGTCAAGAGCTTTCCAGAGAGTGGTCGTTTGCTTAAATCCGATAACAAATGAGGAAGTTATGGTCATTTGAAGTCGAGTGCCTCCCAAAGTGGTCGTGTATCGAGCCGCACAAAAGCACACTTGACTTCAAATGATCATAACTCCTTCGTTTCTTCTCGGATTTAAGCAAACGACCACTCGATGGAAAGCTCTTGATGTCTACTTTCATGTCAACCACGATTTTTCTTGTTTTAATGGAATTTGTGATGTTTCTCATTCGCTTTTTTGTACTAACTCTTTACGGTACTTACATGTTAGTACACAAAAGAGAATGAGAGCAAACAAAAACGCCTTTACATTAACCCAAACTCTAGTTTACATGAAGGCATACGTCAAGAGCTTTCCAGAGAGTGTTCGTTTGCTTAAATCCGATAACAAATGAGGAAGTTATGGTCATTTGAAGTCGAGTGCCTCCCAAAGTGGTCGTGTATCGAGCCGCACAAAAGCACACTTGACTTCAAATGATCATAACTCCTTCGTTTCTTATCGGATTTAAGCAAACGACCACTCGATGGAAAGCTCTTGATGTCTACTTTCATGTCAACCACGATTTTTCTTGTTTTAATGGAATTTGTGATGTTTCTCATTCGCTTTTTTGTACTAACTCTTTACGGTACTTACATGTTAGTACACAAAAGAGAATGAGAGCAAACAAAAACGCCATTACATTAACCCAAACTCTAGTTTACATGAAGGCATACGTCAAGAGCTTTCCAGAGAGTGTTCGTTTGCTTAAATCCGATAACAAATGTGGAAGTTATGGTCATTTGAAGTCGAGTGCCTCCCAAAGTGGTCGTGTATCGAGCCGCACAAAAGCACACTTGACTTCAAATGATCATAACTCCTTCGTTTCTTATCGGATTTAAGCAAACGACCACTCGATGGAAAGCTCTTGATGTCTACTTTCATGTCAACCACGATTTTTATTGTTTTAATGGAATTTGTGATGTTTCTCATTCGCTTTTTTGTACTAACTCTTTACGGTACTTACATGTTAGTACACAAAAGAGAATGAGAGCAAACAAAAACGCCATTACATTAACCCAAACTCTAGTTTACATGAAGGCATACGTCAAGAGCTTTCCAGAGAGTGTTCGTTTGCTTAAATCCGATAACAAATGAGGAAGTTATGGTCATTTGAAGTCGAGTGCCTCCCAAAGTGGTCGTGTATCGAGCCGCACAAAAGCACACTTGACTTCAAATGATCATAACTCCTTCGTTTCTTATCGGATTTAAGCAAACGACCACCCGATGGAAAGCTCTTGATGTCTACTTTCATGTCAACCACGATTTTTCTTGTTTTAATGGAATTTGTGATGTTTCTCATTCGCCTTTTTGTACTAACTCTTTACGGTACTTACATGTTAGTACACAAAAGAGAATGAGTGCAAACAAAAACGCCATTACATTAACCCAAACTCTAGTTTACATGAAGGCATACGTCAAGAGCTTTCCAGAGAGTGTTCGTTTGCTTAAATCCGATAACAAATGAGGAAGTTATGGTCATTTGAAGTCGAGTGCCTCCCAAAGTGGTCGTGTATCGAGCCGCACAAAAGCACACTTGACTTCAAATGATCATAACTCCTTCGTTTCTTATCGGATTTAAGCAAACGACCACTCGATGGAAAGCTCTTGATGTCTACTTTCATGTCAACCACGATTTTTCTTGTTTTAATGGAATTTGTGATGTTTCTCATTCGCTTTTTTGTACTAACTCTTTACGGTACTTACATGTTAGTACACAAAAGAGAATGAGAGCAAACAAAAACGCCTTTACATTAACCCAAACTCTAGTTTACATGAAGGCATACGTCAAGAGCTTTCCAGAGAGTGTTCGTTTGCTTAAATCCGATAACAAATGAGGAAGTTATGGTCATTTGAAGTCGAGTGCCTCCCAAAGTGGTCGTGTATCGAGCCGCACAAAAGCACACTTGACTTCAAATGATCATAACTCCTTCGTTTCTTATCGGATTTAAGCAAACGACCACCCGATGGAAAGCTCTTGATGTCTACTTTCATGTCAACCACGATTTTTCTTGTTTTAATGGAATTTGTGATGTTTCTCATTCGCTTTTTTGTACTAACTCTTTACGGTACTTACATGTTAGTACACAAAAGAGAATGAGTGCAAACAAAAACGCCATTACATTAACCCAAACTCTAGTTTACATGAAGGCATACGTCAAGAGCTTTCCAGAGAGTGTTCGTTTGCTTAAATCCGATAACAAATGAGGAAGTTATGGTCATTTGAAGTCGAGTGCCTCCCAAAGTGGTCGTGTATCGAGCCGCACAAAAGCACACTTGACTTCAAATGATCATAACTCCTTCGTTTCTTATCGGATTTAAGCAAACGACCACTCGATGGAAAGCTCTTGATGTCTACTTTCATGTCAACCACGATTTTTCTTGTTTTAATGGAATTTGTGATGTTTCTCATTCGCTTTTTTGTACTAACTCTTTACGGTACTTACATGTTAGTACACAAAAGAGAATGAGAGCAAACAAAAACGCCTTTACATTAACCCAAACTCTAGTTTACATGAAGGCATACGTCAAGAGCTTTCCAGAGAGTGTTCGTTTGCTTAAATCCGATAACAAATGAGGAAGTTATGGTCATTTGAAGTCGAGTGCCTCCCAAAGTGGTCGTGTATCGAGCCGCACAAAAGCACACTTGACTTCAAATGATCATAACTCCTTCGTTTCTTATCGGATTTAAGCAAACGACCACCCGATGGAAAGCTCTTGATGTCTACTTTCATGTCAACCACGATTTTTCTTGTTTTAATGGAATTTGTGATGTTTCTCATTCGCTTTTTTGTACTAACTCTTTACGGTACTTACATGTTAGTACACAAAAGAGAATGAGTGCAAACAAAAACGCCATTACATTAACCCAAACTCTAGTTTACATGAAGGCATACGTCAAGAGCTTTCCAGAGAGTGTTCGTTTGCTTAAATCCGATAACAAATGAGGAAGTTATGGTCATTTGAAGTCGAGTGCCTCCCAAAGTGGTCGTGTATCGAGCCGCACAAAAGCACACTTGACTTCAAATGATCATAACTCCTTCGTTTCTTATCGGATTTAAGCAAACGACCACTCGATGGAAAGCTCTTGATGTCTACTTTCATGTCAACCACGATTTTTCTTGTTTTAATGGAATTTGTGATGTTTCTCATTCGCTTTTTTGTACTAACTCTTTACGGTACTTACATGTTAGTACACAAAAGAGAATGAGAGCAAACAAAAACGCCTTTACATTAACCCAAACTCTAGTTTACATGAAGGCATACGTCAAGAGCTTTCCAGAGAGTGTTCGTTTGCTTAAATCCGATAACAAATGAGGAAGTTATGGTCATTTGAAGTCGAGTGCCTCCCAAAGTGGTCGTGTATCGAGCCGCACAAAAGCACACTTGACTTCAAATGATCATAACTCCTTCGTTTCTTATCGGATTTAAGCAAACGACCACTCGATGGAAAGCTCTTGATGTCTACTTTCATGTCAACCACGATTTTTATTGTTTTAATGGAATTTGTGATGTTTCTCATTCGCTTTTTTGTACTAACTCTTTACGGTACTTACATGTTAGTACACAAAAGAGAATGAGAGCAAACAAAAACGCCATTACATTAACCCAAACTCTAGTTTACATGAAGGCATACGTCAAGAGCTTTCCAGAGAGTGTTCGTTTGCTTAAATCCGATAACAAATGAGGAAGTTATGGTCATTTGAAGTCGAGTGCCTCCCAAAGTGGTCGTGTATCGAGCCGCACAAAAGCACACTTGACTTCAAATGATCATAACTCCTTCGTTTCTTATCGGATTTAAGCAAACGACCACCCGATGGAAAGCTCTTGATGTCTACTTTCATGTCAACCACGATTTTTCTTGTTTTAATGGAATTTGTGATGTTTCTCATTCGCTTTTTTGTACTAACTCTTTACGGTACTTACATGTTAGTACACAAAAGAGAATGAGTGCAAACAAAAACGCCATTACATTAACCCAAACTCTAGTTTACATGAAGGCATACGTCAAGAGCTTTCCAGAGAGTGTTCGTTTGCTTAAATCCGATAACAAATGAGGAAGTTATGGTCATTTGAAGTCGAGTACCTCCCAAAGTGGTCGTGTATCGAGCCGCACAAAAGCACACTTGACTTCAAATGATCATAACTCCTTCGTTTCTTATCGGATTTAAGCAAACGACCACTCGATGGAAAGCTCTTGATGTCTACTTTCATGTCAACCACGATTTTTATTGTTTTAATGGAATTTGTGATGTTTCTCATTCGCTTTTTTGTACTAACTCTTTACGGTACTTACATGTTAGTACACAAAAGAGAATGAGAGCAAACAAAAACGCCTTTACATTAACCCAAACTCTAGTTTACATGAAGGCATACGTCAAGAGCTTTCCAGAGAGTGTTCGTTTGCTTAAATCCGATAACAAATGAGGAAGTTATGGTCATTTGAAGTCGAGTGCCTCCCAAAGTGGTCGTGTATCGAGCCGCACAAAAGCACACTTGACTTCAAATGATCATAACTCCTTCGTTTCTTATCGGATTTAAGCAAACGACCACTCGATGGAAAGCTCTTGATGTCTACTTTCATGTCAACCACGATTTTTCTTGTTTTAATGGAATTTGTGATGTTTCTCATTCGCTTTTTTGTACTAACTCTTTACGGTACTTACATGTTAGTACACAAAAGAGAATGAGAGCAAACAAAAACGCCATTACATTAACCCAAACTCTAGTTTACATGAAGGCATATGTCAAGAGCTTTCCAGAGAGTGTTCGTTTGCTTAAATCCGATAACAAATGAGGAAGTTATGGTCATTTGAAGTCGAGTGCCTCCCAAAGTGGTCGTGTATCGAGCCGCACAAAAGCACACTTGACTTCAAATGATCATAACTCCTTCGTTTCTTATCGGATTTAAGCAAACGACCACTCGATGGAAAGCTCTTGATGTCTGCTTTCATGTCAACCACGATTTTTCTTGTTTTAATGGAATTTGTGATGTTTCTCATTCGCTTTTTTGTACTAACTCTTTACGGTACTTACATGTTAGTACACAAAAGAGAATGAGAGCAAACAAAAACGCCTTTACATTAACCCAAACTCTAGTTTACATGAAGGCATACGTCAAGAGCTTTCCAGAGAGTGTTCGTTTGCTTAAATCCGATAACAAATGAGGAAGTTATGGTCATTTGAAGTCGAGTACCTCCCAAAGTGGTCGTGTATCGAGCCGCACAAAAGCACACTTGACTTCAAATGATCATAACTCCTTCGTTTCTTATCGGATTTAAGCAAACGACCACTCGATGGAAAGCTCTTGATGTCTACTTTCATGTCAACCACGATTTTTCTTGTTTTAATGGAATTTGTGATGTTTCTCATTCGCTTTTTTGTACTAACTCTTTACGGTACTTACATGTTAGTACACAAAAGAGAATGAGAGCAAACAAAAACGCCTTTACATTAACCCAAACTCTAGTTTACATGAAGGCATACGTCAAGAGCTTTCCAGAGAGTGTTCGTTTGCTTAAATCCGATAACAAATGAGGAAGTTATGGTCATTTGAAGTCGAGTGCCTCCCAAAGTGGTCGTGTATCGAGCCGCACAAAAGCACACTTGACTTCAAATGATCATAACTCCTTCGTTTCTTATCGGATTTAAGCAAACGACCACTCGATGGAAAGCTCTTGATGTCTACTTTCATGTCAACCACGATTTTTCTTGTTTTAATGGAATTTGTGATGTTTCTCATTCGCTTTTTTGTACTAACTCTTTACGGTACTTACATGTTAGTACACAAAAGAGAATGAGAGCAAACAAAAACGCCTTTACATTAACCCAAACTCTAGTTTACATGAAGGCATACGTCAAGAGCTTTCCAGAGAGTGTTCGTTTGCTTAAATCCGATAACAAATGAGGAAGTTATGGTCATTTGAAGTCGAGTACCTCCCAAAGTGGTCGTGTATCGAGCCGCACAAAAGCACACTTGACTTCAAATGATCATAACTCCTTCGTTTCTTATCGGATTTAAGCAAACGACCACTCGATGGAAAGCTCTTGATGTCTACTTTCATGTCAACCACGATTTTTATTGTTTTAATGGAATTTGTGATGTTTCTCATTCGCTTTTTTGTACTAACTCTTTACGGTACTTACATGTTAGTACACAAAAGAGAATGAGAGCAAACAAAAACGCCTTTACATTAACCCAAACTCTAGTTTACATGAAGGCATACGTCAAGAGCTTTCCAGAGAGTGTTCGTTTGCTTAAATCCGATAACAAATGAGGAAGTTATGGTCATTTGAAGTCGAGTGCCTCCCAAAGTGGTCGTGTATCGAGCCGCACAAAAGCACACTTGACTTCAAATGATCATAACTCCTTCGTTTCTTATCGGATTTAAGCAAACGACCACTCGATGGAAAGCTCTTGATGTCTACTTTCATGTCAACCACGATTTTTATTGTTTTAATGGAATTTGTGATGTTTCTCATTCGCTTTTTTGTACTAACTCTTTACGGTACTTACATGTTAGTACACAAAAGAGAATGAGAGCAAACAAAAACGCCATTACATTAACCCAAACTCTAGTTTACATGAAGGCATATGTCAAGAGCTTTCCAGAGAGTGTTCGTTTGCTTAAATCCGATAACAAATGAGGAAGTTATGGTCATTTGAAGTCGAGTGCCTCCCAAAGTGGTCGTGTATCGAGCCGCACAAAAGCACACTTGACTTCAAATGATCATAACTCCTTCGTTTCTTATCGGATTTAAGCAAACGACCACTCGATGGAAAGCTCTTGATGTCTGCTTTCATGTCAACCACGATTTTTCTTGTTTTAATGGAATTTGTGATGTTTCTCATTCGCTTTTTTGTACTAACTCTTTACGGTACTTACATGTTAGTACACAAAAGAGAATGAGAGCAAACAAAAACGCCTTTACATTAACCCAAACTCTAGTTTACATGAAGGCATACGTCAAGAGCTTTCCAGAGAGTGTTCGTTTGCTTAAATCCGATAACAAATGAGGAAGTTATGGTCATTTGAAGTCGAGTACCTCCCAAAGTGGTCGTGTATCGAGCCGCACAAAAGCACACTTGACTTCAAATGATCATAACTCCTTCGTTTCTTATCGGATTTAAGCAAACGACCACTCGATGGAAAGCTCTTGATGTCTACTTTCATGTCAACCACGATTTTTATTGTTTTAATGGAATTTGTGATGTTTCTCATTCGCTTTTTTGTACTAACTCTTTACGGTACTTACATGTTAGTATACAAAAGAGAATGAGAGCAAACAAAAACGCCATTACATTAACCCAAACTCTAGTTTACATGAAGGCATACGTCAAGAGCTTTCCAGAGAGTGTTCGTTTGCTTAAATCCGATAACAAATGAGGAAGTTATGGTCATTTGAAGTCGAGTGCCTCCCAAAGTGGTCGTGTATCGAGCCGCACAAAAGCACACTTGACTTCAAATGATCATAACTCCTTCGTTTCTTATCGGATTTAAGCAAACGACCACTCGATGGAAAGCTCTTGATGTCTACTTTCATGTCAACCACGATTTTTCTTGTTTTAATGGAATTTGTGATGTTTCTCATTCGCTTTTTTGTACTAACTCTTTACGGTACTTACATGTTAGTACACAAAAGAGAATGAGAGCAAACAAAAACGCCTTTACATTAACCCAAACTCTAGTTTACATGAAGGCATACGTCAAGAGCTTTCCAGAGAGTGTTCGTTTGCTTAAATCCGATAACAAATGAGGAAGTTATGGTCATTTGAAGTCGAGTGCCTCCCAAAGTGGTCGTGTATCGAGCCGCACAAAAGCACACTTGACTTCAAATGATCATAACTCCTTCGTTTCTTATCGGATTTAAGCAAACGACCACTCGATGGAAAGCTCTTGATGTCTACTTTCATGTCAACCACGATTTTTATTGTTTTAATGGAATTTGTGATGTTTCTCATTCGCTTTTTTGTACTAACTCTTTACGGTACTTACATGTTAGTATACAAAAGAGAATGAGAGCAAACAAAAACGCCATTACATTAACCCAAACTCTAGTTTACATGAAGGCATACGTCAAGAGCTTTCCAGAGAGTGTTCGTTTGCTTAAATCCGATAACAAATGAGGAAGTTATGGTCATTTGAAGTCGAGTGCCTCCCAAAGTGGTCGTGTATCGAGCCGCACAAAAGCACACTTGACTTCAAATGATCATAACTCCTTCGTTTCTTATTGGATTTAAGCAAACGACCACTCGATGGAAAGCTCTTGATGTCTACTTTCATGTCAACCACGATTTTTCTTGTTTTAATGGAATTTGTGATGTTTCTCATTCGCTTTTTTGTACTAACTCTTTACGGTACTTACATGTTAGTACACAAAAGAGAATGAGAGCAAACAAAAACGCCTTTACATTAACCCAAACTCTAGTTTACATGAAGGCATACGTCAAGAGCTTTCCAGAGAGTGTTCGTTTGCTTAAATCCGATAACAAATGAGGAAGTTATGGTCATTTGAAGTCGAGTACCTCCCAAAGTGGTCGTGTATCGAGCCGCACAAAAGCACACTTGACTTCAAATGATCATAACTCCTTCGTTTCTTATCGGATTTAAGCAAACGACCACTCGATGGAAAGCTCTTGATGTCTACTTTCATGTCAACCACGATTTTTATTGTTTTAATGGAATTTGTGATGTTTCTCATTCGCTTTTTTGTACTAACTCTTTACGGTACTTACATGTTAGTACACAAAAGAGAATGAGAGCAAACAAAAACGCCTTTACATTAACCCAAACTCTAGTTTACATGAAGGCATACGTCAAGAGCTTTCCAGAGAGTGTTCGTTTGCTTAAATCCGATAACAAATGAGGAAGTTATGGTCATTTGAAGTCGAGTGCCTCCCAAAGTGGTCGTGTATCGAGCCGCACAAAAGCACACTTGACTTCAAATGATCATAACTCCTTCGTTTCTTATCGGATTTAAGCAAACGACCACTCGATGGAAAGCTCTTGATGTCTACTTTCATGTCAACCACGATTTTTCTTGTTTTAATGGAATTTGTGATGTTTCTCATTCGCTTTTTTGTACTAACTCTTTACGGTACTTACATGTTAGTACACAAAAGAGAATGAGAGCAAACAAAAACGCCATTACATTAACCCAAACTCTAGTTTACATGAAGGCATACGTCAAGAGCTTTCCAGAGAGTGTTCGTTTGCTTAAATCCGATAACAAATGAGGAAGTTATGGTCATTTGAAGTCGAGTACCTCCCAAAGTGGTCGTGTATCGAGCCGCACAAAAGCACACTTGACTTCAAATGATCATAACTCCTTCGTTTCTTATCGGATTTAAGCAAACGACCACTCGATGGAAAGCTCTTGATGTCTACTTTCATGTCAACCACGATTTTTATTGTTTTAATGGAATTTGTGATGTTTCTCATTCGCTTTTTTGTACTAACTCTTTACGGTACTTACATGTTAGTACACAAAAGAGAATGAGAGCAAACAAAAACGCCTTTACATTAACCCAAACTCTAGTTTACATGAAGGCATACGTCAAGAGCTTTCCAGAGAGTGTTCGTTTGCTTAAATCCGATAACAAATGAGGAAGTTATGGTCATTTGAAGTCGAGTGCCTCCCAAAGTGGTCGTGTATCGAGCCGCACAAAAGCACACTTGACTTCAAATGATCATAACTCCTTCGTTTCTTATCGGATTTAAGCAAACGACCACTCGATGGAAAGCTCTTGATGTCTACTTTCATGTCAACCACGATTTTTCTTGTTTTAATGGAATTTGTGATGTTTCTCATTCGCTTTTTTGTACTAACTCTTTACGGTACTTACATGTTAGTACACAAAAGAGAATGAGAGCAAACAAAAACGCCATTACATTAACCCAAACTCTAGTTTACATGAAGGCATACGTCAAGAGCTTTCCAGAGAGTGTTCGTTTGCTTAAATCCGATAACAAATGAGGAAGTTATGGTCATTTGAAGTCGAGTGCCTCCCAAAGTGGTCGTGTATCGAGCCGCACAAAAGCACACTTGACTTCAAATGATCATAACTCCTTCGTTTCTTATCGGATTTAAGCAAACGACCACTCGATGGAAAGCTCTTGATGTCTACTTTCATGTCAACCACGATTTTTCTTGTTTTAATGGAATTTGTGATGTTTCTCATTCGCTTTTTTGTACTAACTCTTTACGGTACTTACATGTTAGTACACAAAAGAGAATGAGAGCAAACAAAAACGCCATTACATTAACCCAAACTCTAGTTTACATGAAGGCATACGTCAAGAGCTTTCCAGAGAGTGTTCGTTTGCTTAAATCCGATAACAAATGAGGAAGTTATGGTCATTTGAAGTCGAGTGCCTCCCAAAGTGGTCGTGTATCGAGCCGCACAAAAGCACACTTGACTTCAAATGATCATAACTCCTTCGTTTCTTATCGGATTTAAGCAAACGACCACTCGATGGAAAGCTCTTGATGTCTGCTTTCATGTCAACCACGATTTTTCTTGTTTTAATGGAATTTGTGATGTTTCTCATTCGCTTTTTTGTACTAACTCTTTACGGTACTTACATGTTAGTACACAAAAGAGAATGAGAGCAAACAAAAACGCCTTTACATTAACCCAAACTCTAGTTTACATGAAGGCATACGTCAAGAGCTTTCCAGAGAGTGTTCGTTTGCTTAAATCCGATAACAAATGAGGAAGTTATGGTCATTTGAAGTCGAGTGCCTCCCAAAGTGGTCGTGTATCGAGCCGCACAAAAGCACACTTGACTTCAAATGATCATAACTCCTTCGTTTCTTATCGGATTTAAGCAAACGACCACTCGATGGAAAGCTCTTGATGTCTACTTTCATGTCAACCACGATTTTTCTTGTTTTAATGGAATTTGTGATGTTTCTCATTCGCTTTTTTGTACTAACTCTTTACGGTACTTACATGTTAGTACACAAAAGAGAATGAGAGCAAACAAAAACGCCATTACATTAACCCAAACTCTAGTTTACATGAAGGCATACGTCAAGAGCTTTCCAGAGAGTGTTCGTTTGCTTAAATCCGATAACAAATGAGGAAGTTATGGTCATTTGAAGTCGAGTGCCTCCCAAAGTGGTCGTGTATCGAGCCGCACAAAAGCACACTTGACTTCAAATGATCATAACTCCTTCGTTTCTTATCGGATTTAAGCAAACGACCACTCGATGGAAAGCTCTTGATGTCTACTTTCATGTCAACCACGATTTTTATTGTTTTAATGGAATTTGTGATGTTTCTCATTCGCTTTTTTGTACTAACTCTTTACGGTACTTACATGTTAGTACACAAAAGAGAATGAGAGCAAACAAAAACGCCATTACATTAACCCAAACTCTAGTTTACATGAAGGCATACGTCAAGAGCTTTCCAGAGAGTGTTCGTTTGCTTAAATCCGATAACAAATGAGGAAGTTATGGTCATTTGAAGTCGAGTGCCTCCCAAAGTGGTCGTGTATCGAGCCGCACAAAAGCACACTTGACTTCAAATGATCATAACTCCTTCGTTTCTTATCGGATTTAAGCAAACGACCACCCGATGGAAAGCTCTTGATGTCTACTTTCATGTCAACCACGATTTTTCTTGTTTTAATGGAATTTGTGATGTTTCTCATTCGCTTTTTTGTACTAACTCTTTACGGTACTTACATGTTAGTACACAAAAGAGAATGAGTGCAAACAAAAACGCCATTACATTAACCCAAACTCTAGTTTACATGAAGGCATACGTCAAGAGCTTTCCAGAGAGTGTTCGTTTGCTTAAATCCGATAACAAATGAGGAAGTTATGGTCATTTGAAGTCGAGTGCCTCCCAAAGTGGTCGTGTATCGAGCCGCACAAAAGCACACTTGACTTCAAATGATCATAACTCCTTCGTTTCTTATCGGATTTAAGCAAACGACCACTCGATGGAAAGCTCTTGATGTCTACTTTCATGTCAACCACGATTTTTCTTGTTTTAATGGAATTTGTGATGTTTCTCATTCGCTTTTTTGTACTAACTCTTTACGGTACTTACATGTTAGTACACAAAAGAGAATGAGAGCAAACAAAAACGCCATTACATTAACCCAAACTCTAGTTTACATGAAGGCATATGTCAAGAGCTTTCCAGAGAGTGTTCGTTTGCTTAAATCCGATAACAAATGAGGAAGTTATGGTCATTTGAAGTCGAGTGCCTCCCAAAGTGGTCGTGTATCGAGCCGCACAAAAGCACACTTGACTTCAAATGATCATAACTCCTTCGTTTCTTATCGGATTTAAGCAAACGACCACTTGATGGAAAGCTCTTGATGTCTGCTTTCATGTCAACCACGATTTTTCTTGTTTTAATGGAATTTGTGGTGTTTCTCATTCGCTTTTTTGTACTAACTCTTTACGGTACTTACATGTAAGTACACAAAAGAGAATGAGAGCAAACAAAAACGCCTTTACATTAACCCAAACTCTAGTTTACATGAAGGCATACGTCAAGAGCTTTCCAGAGAGTGTTCGTTTGCTTAAATCCGATAACAAATGAGGAAGTTATGGTCATTTGAAGTCGAGTACCTCCCAAAGTGGTCGTGTATCGAGCCGCACAAAAGCACACTTGACTTCAAATGATCATAACTCCTTCGTTTCTTATCGGATTTAAGCAAACGACCACTCGATGGAAAGCTCTTGATGTCTACTTTCATGTCAACCACGATTTTTATTGTTTTAATGGAATTTGTGATGTTTCTCATTCGCTTTATAGTACTAACTCTTTACGGTACTTACATGTTAGTACACAAAAGAGAATGAGAGCAAACAAAAACGCCTTTACATTAACCCAAACTCTAGTTTACATGAAGGCATACGTCAAGAGCTTTCCAGAGAGTGTTCGTTTGCTTAAATCCGATAACAAATGAGGAAGTTATGGTCATTTGAAGTCGAGTGCCTCCCAAAGTGGTCGTGTATCGAGCCGCACAAAAGCACACTTGACTTCAAATGATCATAACTCCTTCGTTTCTTATCGGATTTAAGCAAACGACCACTCGATGGAAAGCTCTTGATGTCTACTTTCATGTCAACCACGATTTTTCTTGTTTTAATGGAATTTGTGATGTTTCTCATTCGCTTTTTTGTACTAACTCTTTACGGTACTTACATGTTAGTACACAAAAGAGAATGAGAGCAAACAAAAACGCCATTACATTAACCCAAACTCTAGTTTACATGAAGGCATACGTCAAGAGCTTTCCAGAGAGTGTTCGTTTGCTTAAATCCGATAACAAATGAGGAAGTTATGGTCATTTGAAGTCGAGTGCCTCCCAAAGTGGTCGTGTATCGAGCCGCACAAAAGCACACTTGACTTCAAATGATCATAACTCCTTCGTTTCTTATCGGATTTAAGCAAACGACCACTCGATGGAAAGCTCTTGATGTCTACTTTCATGTCAACCACGATTTTTATTGTTTTAATGGAATTTGTGATGTTTCTCATTCGCTTTTTTGTACTAACTCTTTACGGTACTTACATGTTAGTACACAAAAGAGAATGAGAGCAAACAAAAACGCCATTACATTAACCCAAACTCTAGTTTACATGAAGGCATACGTCAAGAGCTTTCCAGAGAGTGTTCGTTTGCTTAAATCCGATAACAAATGAGGAAGTTATGGTCATTTGAAGTCGAGTGCCTCCCAAAGTGGTCGTGTATCGAGCCGCACAAAAGCACACTTGACTTCAAATGATCATAACTCCTTCGTTTCTTATCGGATTTAAGCAAACGACCACTCGATGGAAAGCTCTTGATGTCTACTTTCATGTCAACCACGATTTTTCTTGTTTTAATGGAATTTGTGATGTTTCTCATTCGCTTTTTTGTACTAACTCTTTACGGTACTTACATGTTAGTACACAAAAGAGAATGAGAGCAAACAAAAACGCCATTACATTAACCCAAACTCTAGTTTACATGAAGGCATATGTCAAGAGCTTTCCAGAGAGTGTTCGTTTGCTTAAATCCGATAACAAATGAGGAAGTTATGGTCATTTGAAGTCAAGTGCCTCCCAAAGTGGTCGTGTATCGAGCCGCACAAAAGCACACTTGACTTCAAATGATCATAACTCCTTCGTTTCTTATCGGATTTAAGCAAACGACCACTAGATGGAAAGCTCTTGATGTCTGCTTTCATGTCAACCACGATTTTTCTTGTTTTAATGGAATTTGTGGTGTTTCTCATTCGCTTTTTTGTACTAACTCTTTACGGTACTTACATGTAAGTACACAAAAGAGAATGAGAGCAAACAAAAACGCCTTTACATTAACCCAAACTCTAGTTTACATGAAGGCATACGTCAAGAGCTTTCCAGAGAGTGTTCGTTTGCTTAAATCCGATAACAAATGAGGAAGTTATGGTCATTTGAAGTCGAGTACCTCCCAAAGTGGTCGTGTATCGAGCCGCACAAAAGCACACTTGACTTCAAATGATCATAACTCCTTCGTTTCTTATCGGATTTAAGCAAACGACCACTCGATGGAAAGCTCTTGATGTCTACTTTCATGTCAACCACGATTTTTATTGTTTTAATGGAATTTGTGATGTTTCTCATTCGCTTTTTTGTACTAACTCTTTACGGTACTTACATGTTAGTACACAAAAGAGAATGAGAGCAAACAAAAACGCCATTACATTAACCCAAACTCTAGTTTACATGAAGGCATACGTCAAGAGCTTTCCAGAGAGTGTTCGTTTGCTTAAATCCGATAACAAATGAGGAAGTTATGGTCATTTGAAGTCGAGTGCCTCCCAAAGTGGTCGTGTATCGAGCCGCACAAAAGCACACTTGACTTCAAATGATCATAACTCCTTCGTTTCTTATCGGATTTAAGCAAACGACCACTCGATGGAAAGCTCTTGATGTCTACTTTCATGTCAACCACGATTTTTCTTGTTTTAATGGAATTTGTGATGTTTCTCATTCGCTTTTTTGTACTAACTCTTTACGGTACTTACATGTTAGTACACAAAAGAGAATGAGAGCAAACAAAAACGCCATTACATTAACCCAAACTCTAGTTTACATGAAGGCATACGTCAAGAGCTTTCCAGAGAGTGTTCGTTTGCTTAAATCCGATAACAAATGAGGAAGTTATGGTCATTTGAAGTCGAGTACCTCCCAAAGTGGTCGTGTATCGAGCCGCACAAAAGCACACTTGACTTCAAATGATCATAACTCCTTCGTTTCTTATCGGATTTAAGCAAACGACCACTCGATGGAAAGCTCTTGATGTCTACTTTCATGTCAACCACGATTTTTATTGTTTTAATGGAATTTGTGATGTTTCTCATTCGCTTTTTTGTACTAACTCTTTACGGTACTTACATGTTAGTACACAAAAGAGAATGAGAGCAAACAAAAACGCCTTTACATTAACCCAAACTCTAGTTTACATGAAGGCATACGTCAAGAGCTTTCCAGAGAGTGTTCGTTTGCTTAAATCCGATAACAAATGAGGAAGTTATGGTCATTTGAAGTCGAGTGCCTCCCAAAGTGGTCGTGTATCGAGCCGCACAAAAGCACACTTGACTTCAAATGATCATAACTCCTTCGTTTCTTATCGGATTTAAGCAAACGACCACTCGATGGAAAGCTCTTGATGTCTACTTTCATGTCAACCACGATTTTTCTTGTTTTAATGGAATTTGTGATGTTTCTCATTCGCTTTTTTGTACTATCTCTTTACGGTACTTACATGTTAGTACACAAAAGAGAATGAGAGCAAACAAAAACGCCATTACATTAACCCAAACTCTAGTTTACATGAAGGCATACGTCAAGAGCTTTCCAGAGAGTGTTCGTTTGCTTAAATCCGATAACAAATGAGGAAGTTATGGTCATTTGAAGTCGAGTGCCTCCCAAAGTGGTCGTGTATCGAGCCGCACAAAAGCACACTTGACTTCAAATGATCATAACTCCTTCGTTTCTTATCGGATTTAAGCAAACGACCACTCGATGGAAAGCTCTTGATGTCTACTTTCATGTCAACCACGATTTTTATTGTTTTAATGGAATTTGTGATGTTTCTCATTCGCTTTTTTGTACTAACTCTTTACGGTACTTACATGTTAGTACACAAAAGAGAATGAGAGCAAACAAAAACGCCATTACATTAACCCAAACTCTAGTTTACATGAAGGCATACGTCAAGAGCTTTCCAGAGAGTGTTCGTTTGCTTAAATCCGATAACAAATGAGGAAGTTATGGTCATTTGAAGTCGAGTGCCTCCCAAAGTGGTCGTGTATCGAGCCGCACAAAAGCACACTTGACTTCAAATGATCATAACTCCTTCGTTTCTTATCGGATTTAAGCAAACGACCACCCGATGGAAAGCTCTTGATGTCTACTTTCATGTCAACCACGATTTTTCTTGTTTTAATGGAATTTGTGATGTTTCTCATTCGCTTTTTTGTACTAACTCTTTACGGTACTTACATGTTAGTACACAAAAGAGAATGAGTGCAAACAAAAACGCCATTACATTAACCCAAACTCTAGTTTACATGAAGGCATACGTCAAGAGCTTTCCAGAGAGTGTTCGTTTGCTTAAATCCGATAACAAATGAGGAAGTTATGGTCATTTGAAGTCGAGTGCCTCCCAAAGTGGTCGTGTATCGAGCCGCACAAAAGCACACTTGACTTCAAATGATCATAACTCCTTCGTTTCTTATCGGATTTAAGCAAACGACCACTCGATGGAAAGCTCTTGATGTCTACTTTCATGTCAACCACGATTTTTCTTGTTTTAATGGAATTTGTGATGTTTCTCATTCGCTTTTTTGTACTAACTCTTTACGGTACTTACATGTTAGTACACAAAAGAGAATGAGAGCAAACAAAAACGCCATTACATTAACCCAAACTCTAGTTTACATGAAGGCATATGTCAAGAGCTTTCCAGAGAGTGTTCGTTTGCTTAAATCCGATAACAAATGAGGAAGTTATGGTCATTTGAAGTCGAGTGCCTCCCAAAGTGGTCGTGTATCGAGCCGCACAAAAGCACACTTGACTTCAAATGATCATAACTCCTTCGTTTCTTATCGGATTTAAGCAAACGACCACTCGATGGAAAGCTCTTGATGTCTGCTTTCATGTCAACCACGATTTTTCTTGTTTTAATGGAATTTGTGATGTTTCTCATTCGCTTTTTTGTACTAACTCTTTACGGTACTTACATGTTAGTACACAAAAGAGAATGAGAGCAAACAAAAACGCCTTTACATTAACCCAAACTCTAGTTTACATGAAGGCATACGTCAAGAGCTTTCCAGAGAGTGTTCGTTTGCTTAAATCCGATAACAAATGAGGAAGTTATGGTCATTTGAAGTCGAGTACCTCCCAAAGTGGTCGTGTATCGAGCCGCACAAAAGCACACTTGACTTCAAATGATCATAACTCCTTCGTTTCTTATCGGATTTAAGCAAACGACCACTCGATGGAAAGCTCTTGATGTCTACTTTCATGTCAACCACGATTTTTATTGTTTTAATGGAATTTGTGATGTTTCTCATTCGCTTTTTTGTACTAACTCTTTACGGTACTTACATGTTAGTATACAAAAGAGAATGAGAGCAAACAAAAACGCCATTACATTAACCCAAACTCTAGTTTACATGAAGGCATACGTCAAGAGCTTTCCAGAGAGTGTTCGTTTGCTTAAATCCGATAACAAATGAGGAAGTTATGGTCATTTGAAGTCGAGTGCCTCCCAAAGTGGTCGTGTATCGAGCCGCACAAAAGCACACTTTACTTCAAAAGATCATAACTCCTTCGTTTCTTATCGGATTTAAGCAAACGACCACCCGATGGAAAGCTCTTGATGTCTACTTTCATGTCAACCACGATTTTTATTGTTTTAATGGAATTTGTGATGTTTCTCATTCTCTTTTTTGTACTAACTCTTTACGGTACTTACATTTTAGTACACAAAAGAGAATGAGAGCAAACAAAAACGCCATTACATTAACCCAAACTCTAGTTTACATGAAAGCATACGTCAAGAGCTTTCCAGAGAGTGTTTGTTTGCTTAAATCCGATAACAAATGAGGAAGTTATGGTCATTTGAAGTCGAGTGCCTCCCAAAGTGGTCGTGTATCGAGCCGCACAAAAGCACACTTGACTTCAAATGATCATAACTCCTTCGTTTCTTATCGGATTTAAGCAAACGACCACTCGATGGAAAGCTCTTGATGTCTACTTTCATGTCAACCACGATTTTTCTTGTTTTAATCGAATTTGTGATGTTTCTCATTCGCTTTTTTGTACTAACTCTTTATGGTACTTACATGTTAGTACACAAAAGAGAATGAGAGCAAACAAAAACGCCATTACATTAACCCAAACTCTAGTTTACATGAAAGCATACGTCAAGAGCTTTCCAGAGAGTGTTCGTTTGCTTAAATCCGATAACAAATGAGGAAGTTATGGTCATTTGAAGTCGAGTGCCTCCCAAAGTGGTCGTGTATCGAGCCGCACAAAAGCACACTTGATTTCAAATGATCATAACTCCTTCGTTTCTTATCGGATTTAAGCAAACGACCACTCGATGGAAAGCTCTTGATGTCTACTTTCATGTCAACCACGATTTTTATTGTTTTAATGGAATTTGTGATGTTTCTCATTCGCTTTTTTGTACTAACTCTTTACGGTACTTACATGTTAGTACACAAAAGAGAATGAGAGCAAACAAAAACGCCATTACATTAACCCAAACTCTAGTTTACATGAAGGCATACGTAAAGAGATTTCCAGAGAGTGTTCGTTTGCTTAAATCCGATAACAAATGAGGAAGTTATGGTCATTTGAAGTCGAGTGCCTCCCAAAGTGGTCGTGTATCGAGCCGCACAAAAGCACACTTGACTTCAAATGATCATAACTCCTTCGTTTCTTATCGGATTTAAGCAAACGACCACTCGATGGAAAGCTCTTGATGTCTACTTTCATGTCAACCACGATTTTTATTGTTTTAATGGAATTTGTGATGTTTCTCATTCGCTTTTTTGTACTAACTCTTTACGATACTTACATGTTAGTACACAAAAGAGAATGAGAGAAAACAAAAACGCCATTACATTAACCCAAACTCTAGTTTACATGAAGGCATACGTCAAGAGCTTTCCAGAGAGTGTTCGTTTGCTTAAATCCGATAACAAATGAGGAAGTTATGGTCATTTGAAGTCGAGTGACTCCCAAAGTGGTCGTGTATCGAGCTGCACAAAAGCACACTTGACTTCAAATGATCATAACTCCTTCGTTTCTTATCGGATTTAAGCAAACGACCACTCGATGGAAAGCTCTTGATGTCTACTTTCATGTCAACCACGATTTTTCTTGTTTTAATGGAATTTGTGATGTTTCTCATTCGCTTTTTTGTACTAACTCTTTACGGTACTTACATGTTAGTACACAAAAGAGAATGAGAGCAAACAAAAACGCCATTACATTAACCCAAACTCTAGTTTACATGAAGGCATACGTCAAGAGCTTTCCAGAGAGTGTTCGTTTGCTTAAATCCGATAACAAATGAGGAAGTTATGGTCATTTGAAGTCGAGTGCCTCCCAAAGTGGTCGTGTATCGAGCCGCACAAAAGCACACTTTACTTCAAATGATCATAACTCCTTCGTTTCTTATCGGATTTAAGCAAACGACCACTCGATGGAAAGCTCTTGATGTCTACTTTCATGTCAACCACGATTTTTATTTTTTTAATGGAATTTGTGATGTTTCTCATTCGCTTTTTTGTACTAACTCTTTACGGTACTTACATGTTAGTACACAAAAGAGAATGAGAGCAAACAAAAACGCCATTACATTAACCCAAACTCTAGTTTACATGAAGGCATACGTCAAGAGCTTTCCAGAGAGTGTTCGTTTGCTTAAATCCGATAACAAATGAGGAAGTTATGGTCATTTGAAGTCGAGTGCCTCCCAAAGTGGTCGTGTATCGAGCCGCACAAAAGCACACTTGACTTCAAATGATCATAACTCCTTCGTTTCTTATCGGATTTAAGCAAACGACCACTCGATGGAAAGCTCTTGATGTCTACTTTCATGTCAACCACGATTTTTCTTGTTTTAATGGAATTTGTGATGTTTCTCATTCGCTTTTTTGTACTAACTCTTTACGGTACTTACATGTTAGTACACAAAAGAGAATGAGAGCAAACAAAAACGCCATTACATTAACCCAAACTCTAGTTTACATGAAGGCATACGTCAAGAGCTTTCCAGAGAGTGTTCGTTTGCTTAAATCCGATAACAAATGAGGAAGTTATGGTCATTTGAAGTCGAGTGCCTCCCAAAGTTGTCGTGTATCGAGCCGCACAAAAGCACACTTTACTTCAAAAGATCATAACTCCTTCGTTTCTTATCGGATTTAAGCAAACGACCACTCGATGGAAAGCTCTTGATGTCTACTTTCATGTCAACCACGATTTTTCTTGTTTTAATGGAATTTGTGATGTTTCTCATTCGCTTTTTTGTACTAACTCTTTACGGTACCTACATGTTAGTACACAAAAGAGAATGAGAGCAAACAAAAACGCCATTACATTAACCCAAACTCTAGTTTACATGAAGGCATACGTCAAGAGCTTTCCAGAGAGTGTTCGTTTGCTTAAATCCGATAACAAATGAGGAAGTTATGGTCATTTGAAGTCGAGTGCCTCCCAAAGTGGTCGTGTATCGAGCCGCACAAAAGCACACTTGACTTCAAATGATCATAACTCCTTCGTTTCTTATCGGATTTAAGCAAACGACCACTCGATGGAAAGCTCTTGATGTCTACTTTCATGTCAACCACGATTTTTCTTGTTTTAATGGAATTTGTGATGTTTCTCATTCGCTTTTTTGTACTAACTCTTTACGGTACTTACATGTTAGTACACAAAAGAGAATGAGAGCAAACAAAAACGCCATTACATTAACCCAAACTCTAGTTTACATGAAGGCATACGTCAAGAGCTTTCCAGAGAGTGTTCGTTTGCTTAAATCCGATAACAAATGAGGAAGTTATGGTCATTTGAAGTCGAGTGCCTCCCAAAGTGGTCGTGTATCGAGCCGCACAAAAGCACACTTGACTTCAAATGATCATAACTCCTTCGTTTCTTATCGGATTTAAGCAAACGACCGCTCGATGGAAAGCTCTTGATGTCTACTTTCATGTCAACCACGATTTTTCTTGTTTTAATGGAATTTGTGATGTTTCTCATTCGCTTTTTTGTACTAACTCTTTACGGTAATTACATGTTAGTACACAAAAGAGATTGAGAGCAAACAAAAACGCCATTACATTAACCCAAACTCTAGTTTACATGAAGGCATACGTCAAGAGCTTTCCAGAGAGTGTTCGTTTGCTTAAATCCGATAACAAATGAGGAAGTTATGGTCATTTGAAGTCGAGTGCCTCCCAAAGTGGTCGTGTATCGAGCCGCACAAAAGCACACTTGACTTCAAATGATCATAACTCCTTCGTTTCTTATCGGATTTAAGCAAACGACCACTCGATGGAAAGCTCTTGATGTCTACTTTCATGTCAACCACGATTTTTCTTGTTTTAATGGAATTTGTGATGTTTCTCATTCGCTTTTTTGTACTAACTCTTTACGGTACTTACATGTTAGTACACAAAAGAGAATGAGAGCAAACAAAAACGCCATTACATTAACCCAAACTCTAGTTTACATGAAGGCATACGTCAAGAGCTTTCCAGAGAGTGTTCGTTTGCTTAAATCCGATAACAAATGAGGAAGTTATGGTCATTTGAAGTCGAGTGCCTCCCAAAGTGGTCGTGTATCGAGCCGCACAAAAGCACACTTGACTTCAAATGATCATAACTCCTTCGTTTCTTATCGGATTTAAGCAAACGACCACTCGATGGAAAGCTCTTGATGTCTACTTTCATGTCAACCACGATTTTTCTTGTTTTAATGGAATTTGTGATGTTTCTCATTCGCTTTTTTGTACTAACTCTTTACGGTACTTACATGTTAGTACACAAAAGAGAATGAGAGCAAACAAAAACGCCATTACATTAACCCAAACTCTAGTTTACATGAAGGCATACGTCAAGAGCTTTCCAGAGAGTGTTCGTTTGCTTAAATCCGATAACAAATGAGGAAGTTATGGTCATTTGAAGTCGAGTGCCTCCCAAAGTGGTCGTGTATCGAGCCGCACAAAAGCACACTTGACTTCAAATGATCATAACTCCTTCGTTTCTTATCGGATTTAAGCAAACGACCACTCGATGGAAAGCTCTTGATGTCTACTTTCATGTCAACCACGATTTTTCTTGTTTTAATGGAATTTGTGATGTTTCTCATTCGCTTTTTTGTACTAACTCTTTACGGTACTTACATGTTAGTACACAAAAGAGAATGAGAGCAAACAAAAACGCCATTACATTAACCCAAACTCTAGTTTACATGAAGGCATACGTCAAGAGCTTTCCAGAGAGTGTTCGTTTGCTTAAATCCGATAACAAATGAGGAAGTTATGGTCATTTGAAGTCGAGTGCCTCCCAAAGTGGTCGTGTATCGAGCCGCACAAAAGCACACTTGACTTCAAATGATCATAACTCCTTCGTTTCTTATCGGATTTAAGCAAACGACCACACGATGGAAAGCTCTTGATGTCTACTTTCATGTCAACCACGATTTTTCTTGTTTTAATGGAATTTGTGATGTTTCTCATTCGCTTTTTTGTACTAACTCTTTACGGTACTTACATGTTAGTACACAAAAGAGAATGAGAGCAAACAAAAACGCCATTACATTAACCCAAACTCTAGTTTACATGAAGGCATACGTCAAGAGCTTTCCAGAGAGTGTTCGTTTGCTTAAATCCGATAACAAATGAGGAAGTTATGGTCATTTGAAGTCGAGTGCCTCCCAAAGTGGTCGTGTATCGAGCCGCACAAAAGCACACTTGACTTCAAATGATCATAACTCCTTCGTTTCTTATCGGATTTAAGCAAACGACCGCTCGATGGAAAGCTCTTGATGTCTACTTTCATGTCAACCACGATTTTTCTTGTTTTAATGGAATTTGTGATGTTTCTCATTCGCTTTTTTGTACTAACTCTTTACGGTAATTACATGTTAGTACACAAAAGAGATTGAGAGCAAACAAAAACGCCATTACATTAACCCAAACTCTAGTTTACATGAAGGCATACGTCAAGAGCTTTCCAGAGAGTGTTCGTTTGCTTAAATCCGATAACAAATGATGAAGTTATGGTCATTTGAAGTCGAGTGCCTCCCAAAGTGGTCGTGTATCGAGCCGCACAAAAGCACACTTGACTTCAAATGATCATAACTCCTTCGTTTCTTATCGGATTTAAGCAAACGACCACTCGATGGAAAGCTCTTGATGTCTACTTTCATGTCAACCACGATTTTTCTTGTTTTAATGGAATTTGTGATGTTTCTCATTCGCTTTTTTGTACTAACTCTTTACGGTACTTACATGTTAGTACACAAAAGAGAATGAGAGCAAACAAAAACGCCATTACATTAACCCAAACTCTAGTTTACATGAAGGCATACGTCAAGAGCTTTCCAGAGAGTGTTCGTTTGCTTAAATCCGATAACAAATGAGGAAGTTATGGTCATTTGAAGTCGAGTGCCTCCCAAAGTGGTCGTGTATCGAGCCGCACAAAAGCACACTTGACTTCAAATGATCATAACTCCTTCGTTTCTTATCGGATTTAAGCAAACGACCACACGATGGAAAGCTCTTGATGTCTACTTTCATGTCAACCACGATTTTTCTTGTTTTAATGGAATTTGTGATGTTTCTCATTCGCTTTTTTGTACTAACTCTTTACGGTACTTACATGTTAGTACACAAAAGAGAATGAGAGCAAACAAAAACGCCATTACATTAACCCAAACTCTAGTTTACATGAAGGCATACGTCAAGAGCTTTCCAGAGAGTGTTCGTTTGCTTAAATCCGATAACAAATGAGGAAGTTATGGTCATTTGAAGTCGAGTGCCTCCCAAAGTGGTCGTGTATCGAGCCGCACAAAAGCACACTTGACTTCAAATGATCATAACTCCTTCGTTTCTTATCGGATTTAAGCAAACGACCGCTCGATGGAAAGCTCTTGATGTCTACTTTCATGTCAACCACGATTTTTCTTGTTTTAATGGAATTTGTGATGTTTCTCATTCGCTTTTTTGTACTAACTCTTTACGGTAATTACATGTTAGTACACAAAAGAGATTGAGAGCAAACAAAAACGCCATTACATTAACCCAAACTCTAGTTTACATGAAGGCATACGTCAAGAGCTTTCCAGAGAGTGTTCGTTTGCTTAAATCCGATAACAAATGAGGAAGTTATGGTCATTTGAAGTCGAGTGCCTCCCAAAGTGGTCGTGTATCGAGCCGCACAAAAGCACACTTGACTTCAAATGATCATAACTCCTTCGTTTCTTATCGGATTTAAGCAAACGACCACTCGATGGAAAGCTCTTGATGTCTACTTTCATGTCAACCACGATTTTTCTTGTTTTAATGGAATTTGTGATGTTTCTCATTCGCTTTTTTGTACTAACTCTTTACGGTACTTACATGTTAGTACACAAAAGAGAATGAGAGCAAACAAAAACGCCATTACATTAACCCAAACTCTAGTTTACATGAAGGCATACGTCAAGAGCTTTCCAGAGAGTGTTCGTTTGCTTAAATCCGATAACAAATGAGGAAGTTATGGTCATTTGAAGTCGAGTGCCTCCCAAAGTGGTCGTGTATCGAGCCGCACAAAAGCACACTTGACTTCAAATGATCATAACTCCTTCGTTTCTTATCGGATTTAAGCAAACGACCACTCGATGGAAAGCTCTTGATGTCTACTTTCATGTCAACCACGATTTTTCTTGTTTTAATGGAATTTGTGATGTTTCTCATTCGCTTTTTTGTACTAACTCTTTACGGTACTTACATGTTAGTACACAAAAGAGAATGAGAGCAAACAAAAACGCCATTACATTAACCCAAACTCTAGTTGACATGAAGGCATACGTCAAGAGCTTTCCAGAGAGTGTTCGTTTGCTTAAATCCGATAACAAATGAGGAAGTTATGGTCATTTGAAGTCGAGTGCCTCCCAAAGTTGTCGTGTATCGAGCCGCACAAAAGCACACTTTACTTCAAAAGATCATAACTCCTTCGTTTCTTATCGGATTTAAGCAAACGACCACTCGATGGAAAGCTCTTGATGTCTACTTTCATGTCAACCACGATTTTTCTTGTTTTAATGGAATTTGTGATGTTTCTCATTCGCTTTTTTGTACTAACTCTTTACGGTACTTACATGTTAGTACACAAAAGAGAATGAGAGCAAACAAAAACGCCATTACATTAACCCAAACTCTAGTTTACATGAAGGCATACGTCAAGAGCTTTCCAGAGAGTGTTCGTTTGCTTAAATCCGATAACAAATGAGGAAGTTATGGTCATTTGAAGTCGAGTGCCTCCCAAAGTGGTCGTGTATCGAGCCGCACAAAAGCACACTTGACTTCAAATGATCATAACTCCTTCGTTTCTTATCGGATTTAAGCAAACGACCACCCGATGGAAAGCTCTTGATGTCTACTTTCATGTCAACCACGATTTTTCTTGTTTTAATGGAATTTGTGATGTTTCTCATTCGCTTTTTTGTACTAACTCTTTACGGTACTTACATGTTAGTACACAAAAGAGAATGAGTGCAAACAAAAACGCCATTACATTAACCCAAACTCTAGTTTACATGAAGGCATACGTCAAGAGCTTTCCAGAGAGTGTTCGTTTGCTTAAATCCGATAACAAATGAGGAAGTTATGGTCATTTGAAGTCGAGTGCCTCCCAAAGTGGTCGTGTATCGAGCCGCACAAAAGCACACTTGACTTCAAATGATCATAACTCCTTCGTTTCTTATCGGATTTAAGCAAACGACCACTCGATGGAAAGCTCTTGATGTCTACTTTCATGTCAACCACGATTTTTATTGTTTTAATGGAATTTGTGATGTTTCTCATTCGCTTTTTTGTACTAACTCTTTACGGTACTTACATGTTAGTACACAAAAGAGAATGAGAGCAAACAAAAACGCCATTACATTAACCCAAACTCTAGTTTACATGAAGGCATACGTAAAGAGCTTTCCAGAGAGTGTTCGTTTGCTTAAATCCGATAACAAATGAGGAAGTTATGGTCATTTGAAGTCGAGTGCCTCCCAAAGTGGTCGTGTATCGAGCCGCACAAAAGCACACTTGACTTCAAATGATCATAACTCCTTCGTTTCTTATCGGATTTAAGCAAACGACCACTCGATGGAAAGCTCTTGATGTCTACTTTCATGTCAACCACGATTTTTCTTGTTTTAATGGAATTTGTGATGTTTCTCATTCGCTTTTTTGTACTAACTCTTTACGGTACTTACATGTTAGTACACAAAAGAGAATGAGAGCAAACAAAAACGCCATTACATTAACCCAAACTCTAGTTTACATGAAGGCATATGTCAAGAGCTTTCCAGAGAGTGTTCGTTTGCTTAAATCCGATAACAAATGAGGAAGTTATGGTCATTTGAAGTCGAGTGCCTCCCAAAGTGGTCGTGTATCGAGCCGCACAAAAGCACACTTGACTTCAAATGATCATAACTCCTTCGTTTCTTATCGGATTTAAGCAAACGACCACTCGATGGAAAGCTCTTGATGTCTACTTTCATGTCAACCACGATTTTTATTGTTTTAATGGAATTTGTGATGTTTCTCATTCGCTTTTTTGTACTAACTCTTTACGGTACTTACATGTTAGTACACAAAAGAGAATGAGAGCAAACAAAAACGCCATTACATTAACCCAAACTCTAGTTTACATGAAGGCATACGTCAAGAGCTTTCCAGAGAGTGTTCGTTTGCTTAAATCCGATAACAAATGAGGAAGTTATGGTCATTTGAAGTCGAGTGCCTCCCAAAGTGGTCGTGTATCGAGCCGCACAAAAGCACACTTGACTTCAAATGATCATAACTCCTTCGTTTCTTATCGGATTTAAGCAAACGACCACCCGATGGAAAGCTCTTGATGTCTACTTTCATGTCAACCACGATTTTTCTTGTTTTAATGGAATTTGTGATGTTTCTCATTCGCTTTTTTGTACTAACTCTTTACGGTACTTACATGTTAGTACACAAAAGAGAATGAGTGCAAACAAAAACGCCATTACATTAACCCAAACTCTAGTTTACATGAAGGCATACGTCAAGAGCTTTCCAGAGAGTGTTCGTTTGCTTAAATCCGATAACAAATGAGGAAGTTATGGTCATTTGAAGTCGAGTGCCTCCCAAAGTGGTCGTGTATCGAGCCGCACAAAAGCACACTTGACTTCAAATGATCATAACTCCTTCGTTTCTTATTGGATTTAAGCAAACGACCACTCGATGGAAAGCTCTTGATGTCTACTTTCATGTCAACCACGATTTTTCTTGTTTTAATGGAATATGTGATGTTTCTCATTCGCTTTTTTGTTCTATCTCTTTATGGTACTTGCATGTTAGTACACAAAAGAGAATGAGAGCAAACAAAAACGCCATTACATTAACCCAAACTCTAGTTTACATGAAGGCATACGTCAAGAGCTTTCCAGAGAGTGTTCGTTTGCTTAAATCCGATAACAAATGAGGAAGTTATGGTCATTTGAAGTCGAGTGCCTCCAAAAGTGGTCGTGTATCGAGCCGCACAAAAGCACACTTGACTTCAAATGATCATAACTCCTTCGTTTCTTATCGGATTTAAGCAAACGACCACTCGATGGAAAGCTCTTGATGTCTGCTTTCATGTCAACCACGATTTTTCTTGTTTTAATGGAATTTGTGATGTTTCTCATTCGCTTTTTTGTACTAACTCTTTACGGTACTTACATGTTAGTACACAAAAGAGAACGAGAGCAAACAAAAACGCCTTTACATTAACCCAAACTCTAGTTTACATGAAGGCATACGTCAAGAGCTTTCCAGAGAGTGTTCGTTTGCTTAAATCCGATAACAAATGAGGAAGTTATGGTCATTTGAAGTCGAGTACCTCCCAAAGTGGTCGTGTATCGAGCCGCACAAAAGCACACTTGACTTCAAATGATCATAACTCTTTCGTTTCTTATCGGATTTAAGCAAACGACCACTCGATGGAAAGCTCTTGATGTCTACTTTCATGTCAACCACGATTTTTATTGTTTTAATGGAATTTGTGATGTTTCTCATTCGCTTTTTTGTACTAACTCTTTACGGTACTTACATGTTAGTACACAAAAGAGAATGAGTGCAAACAAAAACGCCATTACATTAACCCAAACTCTAGTTTACATGAAGGCATACGTCAAGAGCTTTCCAGAGAGTGTTCGTTTGCTTAAATCCGATAACAAATGAGGAAGTTATGGTCATTTGAAGTCCAGTGCCTCCCAAAGTGGTCGTGTATCGAGCCGCACAAAAGCACACTTGACTTCTAATGATCATAACTCCTTCGTTTCTTATCGGATTTAAGCAAACGACCACCCGATGGAAAGCTCTTGATGTCTACTTTCATGTCAACCACGATTTTTCTTGTTTTAATGGAATTTGTGATGTTTCTCATTCGCTTTTTTGTACTAACTCTTTACGGTACTTACATGTTAGTACACAAAAGAGAATGAGTGCAAACAAAAACGCCATTACATTAACCCAAACTCTAGTTTACATGAAGGCATACGTCAAGAGCTTTCCAGAGAGTGTTCGTTTGCTTAAATCCGATAACAAATGAGGAAGTTATGGTCATTTGAAGTCGAGTGCCTCCCAAAGTGGTCGTGTATCGAGCCGCACAAAAGCACACTTGACTTCAAATGATCATAACTCCTTCGTTTCTTATCGGATTTAAGCAAACGACCACTCGATGGAAAGCTCTTGATGTCTACTTTCATGTCAACCACGATTTTTATTGTTTTAATGGAATTTGTGATGTTTCTCATTCGCTTTTTTGTTCTATCTCTTTATGGTACTTGCATGTTAGTACACAAAAGAGAATGAGAGCAAACAAAAACGCCATTACATTAACCCAAACTCTAGTTTACATGAAGGCATACGTCAAGAGCTTTCCAGAGAGTGTTCGTTTGCTTAAATCCGATAACAAATGAGGAAGTTATGGTCATTTGAAGTCGAGTGCCTCCAAAAGTGGTCGTGTATCGAGCCGCACAAAAGCACACTTGACTTCAAATGATCATAACTCCTTCGTTTCTTATCGGATTTAAGCAAACGACCACTCGATGGAAAGCTCTTGATGTCTGCTTTCATGTCAACCACGATTTTTCTTGTTTTAATGGAATTTGTGATGTTTCTCATTCGCTTTTTTGTACTAACTCTTTACGGTACTTACATGTTAGTACACAAAAGAGAACGAGAGCAAACAAAAACGCCTTTACATTAACCCAAACTCTAGTTTACATGAAGGCATACGTCAAGAGCTTTCCAGAGAGTGTTCGTTTGCTTAAATCCGATAACAAATGAGGAAGTTATGGTCATTTGAAGTCGAGTACCTCCCAAAGTGGTCGTGTATCGAGCCGCACAAAAGCACACTTGACTTCAAATGATCATAACTCTTTCGTTTCTTATCGGATTTAAGCAAACGACCACTCGATGGAAAGCTCTTGATGTCTACTTTCATGTCAACCACGATTTTTATTGTTTTAATGGAATTTGTGATGTTTCTCATTCGCTTTTTTGTACTAACTCTTTACGGTACTTACATGTTAGTACACAAAAGAGAATGAGTGCAAACAAAAACGCCATTACATTAACCCAAACTCTAGTTTACATGAAGGCATACGTCAAGAGCTTTCCAGAGAGTGTTCGTTTGCTTAAATCCGATAACAAATGAGGAAGTTATGGTCATTTGAAGTCGAGTGCCTCCCAAAGTGGTCGTGTATCGAGCCGCACAAAAGCACACTTGACTTCAAATGATCATAACTCCTTCGTTTCTTATCGGATTTAAGCAAACGACCACCCGATGGAAAGCTCTTGATGTCTACTTTCATGTCAACCACGATTTTTCTTGTTTTAATGGAATTTGTGATGTTTCTCATTCGCTTTTTTGTACTAACTCTTTACGGTACTTACATGTTAGTACACAAAAGAGAATGAGTGCAAACAAAAACGCCATTACATTAACCCAAACTCTAGTTTACATGAAGGCATACGTCAAGAGCTTTCCAGAGAGTGTTCGTTTGCTTAAATCCGATAACAAATGAGGAAGTTATGGTCATTTGAAGTCGAGTGCCTCCCAAAGTGGTCGTGTATCGAGCCGCACAAAAGCACACTTGACTTCAAATGATCATAACTCCTTCGTTTCTTATCGGATTTAAGCAAACGACCACTCGATGGAAAGCTCTTGATGTCTACTTTCATGTCAACCACGATTTTTATTGTTTTAATGGAATTTGTGATGTTTCTCATTCGCTTTTTTGTTCTATCTCTTTATGGTACTTGCATGTTAGTACACAAAAGAGAATGAGAGCAAACAAAAACGCCATTACATTAACCCAAACTCTAGTTTACATGAAGGCATACGTCAAGAGCTTTCCAGAGAGTGTTCGTTTGCTTAAATCCGATAACAAATGAGGAAGTTATGGTCATTTGAAGTCGAGTGCCTCCAAAAGTGGTCGTGTATCGAGCCGCACAAAAGCACACTTGACTTCAAATGATCATAACTCCTTCGTTTCTTATCGGATTTAAGCAAACGACCACTCGATGGAAAGCTCTTGATGTCTACTTTCATGTCAACCACGATTTTTATTGTTTTAATGGAATTTGTGATGTTTCTCATTCGCTTTTTTGTACTAACTCTTTACGGTACTTACATGTTAGTACACAAAAGAGAATGAGAGCAAACAAAAACGCCATTACATTAACCCAAACTCTAGTTTACATGAAGGCATACGTCAAGAGCTTTCCAGAGAGTGTTCGTTTGCTTAAATCCGATAACAAATGAGGAAGTTATGGTCATTTGAAGTCGAGTGCCTCCCAAAGTGGTCGTGTATCGAGCCGCACAAAAGCACACTTGACTTCAAATGATCATAACTCCTTCGTTTCTTATCGGATTTAAGCAAACGACCACCCGATGGAAAGCTCTTGATGTCTACTTTCATGTCAACCACGATTTTTCTTGTTTTAATGGAATTTGTGATGTTTCTCATTCGCTTTTTTGTACTAACTCTTTACGGTACTTACATGTTAGTACACAAAAGAGAATGAGTGCAAACAAAAACGCCATTACATTAACCCAAACTCTAGTTTACATGAAGGCATACGTCAAGAGCTTTCCAGAGAGTGTTCGTTTGCTTAAATCCGATAACAAATGAGGAAGTTATGGTCATTTGAAGTCGAGTGCCTCCCAAAGTGGTCGTGTATCGAGCCGCACAAAAGCACACTTGACTTCCAATGATCATAACTCCTTCGTTTCTTATCGGATTTAAGCAAACGACCACTCGATGGAAAGCTCTTGATGTCTACTTTCATGTCAACCACGATTTTTCTTGTTTTAATGGAATTTGTGATGTTTCTCATTCGCTTTTTTGTACTAACTCTTTACGGTACTTACATGTTAGTACACAAAAGAGAATGAGAGCAAACAAAAACGCCATTACATTAACCCAAACTCTAGTTTACATGAAGGCATATGTCAAGAGCTTTCCAGAGAGTGTTCGTTTGCTTAAATCCGATAACAAATGAGGAAGTTATGGTCATTTGAAGTCGAGTGCCTCCCAAAGTGGTCGTGTATCGAGCCGCACAAAAGCACACTTGACTTCAAATGATCATAACTCCTTCGTTTCTTATCGGATTTAAGCAAACGACCACTCGATGGAAAGCTCTTGGTGTCTACTTTCATGTCAACCACGATTTTTCTTGTTTTAATGGAATTTGTGATGTTTCTCATTCGCTTTTTTGTACTAACTCTTTACGGTACTTACATGTTAGTACACAAAAGAGAATGAGAGCAAACAAAAACGCCATTACATTAACCCAAACTCTAGTTTACATGAAGGCATACGTCAAGAGCTTTCCAGAGAGTGTTCGTTTGCTTAAATCCGATAACAAATGAGGAAGTTATGGTCATTTGAAGTCGAGTGCCTCCCAAAGTGGTCGTGTATCGAGCCGCACAAAAGCACACTTGACTTCAAATGATCATAACTCCTTCGTTTCTTATCGGATTTAAGCAAACGACCACCCGATGGAAAGCTCTTGATGTCTACTTTCATGTCAACCACGATTTTTCTTGTTTTAATGGAATTTGTGATGTTTCTCATTCGCTTTTTTGTACTAACTCTTTACGGTACTTACATGTTAGTACACAAAAGAGAATGAGTGCAAACAAAAACGCCATTACATTAACCCAAACTCTAGTTTACATGAAGGCATACGTCAAGAGCTTTCCAGAGAGTGTTCGTTTGCTTAAATCCGATAACAAATGAGGAAGTTATGGTCATTTGAAGTCGAGTGCCTCCCAAAGTGGTCGTGTATCGAGCCGCACAAAAGCACACTTGACTTCAAATGATCATAACTCCTTCGTTTCTTATCGGATTTAAGCAAACGACCAGTCGATGGAAAGCTCTTGATGTCTGCTTTCATGTCAACCACGATTTTTCTTGTTTTAATGGAATTTGTGATGTTTCTCATTCGCTTTTTTGTACTAACTCTTTACGGTACTTACATGTTAGTACACAAAAGAGAATGAGAGCAAACAAAAACGCCATTACATTAACCCAAACTCTAGTTTACATGAAGGCATACGTCAAGAGCTTTCCAGAGAGTGTTCGTTTGCTTAAATCCGATAACAAATGAGGAAGTTATGGTCATTTGAAGTCGAGTGCCTCCCAAAGTGGTCGTGTATCGAGCCGCACAAAAGCACACTTGACTTCAAATGATCATAACTCCTTCGTTTCTTATCGGATTTAAGCAAACGACCACCCGATGGAAAGCTCTTGATGTCTACTTTCATGTCAACCACGATTTTTCTTGTTTTAATGGAATTTGTGATGTTTCTCATTCGCTTTTTTGTACTAACTCTTTACGGTACTTACATGTTAGTACACAAAAGAGAATGAGTGCAAACAAAAACGCCATTACATTAACCCAAACTCTAGTTTACATGAAGGCATACGTCAAGAGCTTTCCAGAGAGTGTTCGTTTGCTTAAATCCGATAACAAATGAGGAAGTTATGGTCATTTGAAGTCGAGTGCCTCCCAAAGTGGTCGTGTATCGAGCCGCACAAAAGCACACTTGACTTCAAATGATCATAACTCCTTCGTTTCTTATCGGATTTAAGCAAACGACCACCCGATGGAAAGCTCTTGATGTCTACTTTCATGTCAACCACGATTTTTCTTGTTTTAATGGAATTTGTGATGTTTCTCATTCGCTTTTTTGTACTAACTCTTTACGGTACTTACATGTTAGTACACAAAAGAGAATGAGTGCAAACAAAAACGCCATTACATTAACCCAAACTCTAGTTTACATGAAGGCATACGTCAAGAGCTTTCCAGAGAGTGTTCGTTTGCTTAAATCCGATAACAAATGAGGAAGTTATGGTCATTTGAAGTCGAGTGCCTCCCAAAGTGGTCGTGTATCGAGCCGCACAAAAGCACACTTGACTTCAAATGATCATAACTCCTTCGTTTCTTATCGGATTTAAGCAAACGACCAGTCGATGGAAAGCTCTTGATGTCTGCTTTCATGTCAACCACGATTTTTCTTGTTTTAATGGAATTTGTGATGTTTCTCATTCGCTTTTTTGTACTAACTCTTTACGGTACTTACATGTTAGTACACAAAAGAGAATGAGAGCAAACAAAAACGCCATTACATTAACCCAAACTCTAGTTTACATGAAGGCATACGTCAAGAGCTTTCCAGAGAGTGTTCGTTTGCTTAAATCCGATAACAAATGAGGAAGTTATGGTCATTTGAAGTCGAGTGCCTCCCAAAGTGGTCGTGTATCGAGCCGCACAAAAGCACACTTGACTTCAAATGATCATAACTCCTTCGTTTCTTATCGGATTTAAGCAAACGACCACCCGATGGAAAGCTCTTGATGTCTACTTTCATGTCAACCACGATTTTTCTTGTTTTAATGGAATTTGTGATGTTTCTCATTCGCTTTTTTGTACTAACTCTTTACGGTACTTACATGTTAGTACACAAAAGAGAATGAGTGCAAACAAAAACGCCATTACATTAACCCAAACTCTAGTTTACATGAAGGCATACGTCAAGAGCTTTCCAGAGAGTGTTCGTTTGCTTAAATCCGATAACAAATGAGGAAGTTATGGTCATTTGAAGTCGAGTGCCTCCCAAAGTGGTCGTGTATCGAGCCGCACAAAAGCACACTTGACTTCAAATGATCATAACTCCTTCGTTTCTTATCGGATTTAAGCAAACGACCACTCGATGGAAAGCTCTTGATGTCTGCTTTCATGTCAACCACGATTTTTCTTGTTTTAATGGAATTTGTGATGTTTCTCATTCGCTTTTTTGTACTAACTCTTTACGGTACTTACATGTTAGTACACAAAAGAGAATGAGAGCAAACAAAAACGCCATTACATTAACCCAAACTCTAGTTTACATGAAGGCATATGTCAAGAGCTTTCCAGAGAGTGTTCGTTTGCTTAAATCCGATAACAAATGAGGAAGTTATGGTCATTTGAAGTCGAGTGCCTCCCAAAGTGGTCGTGTATCGAGCCGCACAAAAGCACACTTGACTTCAAATGATCATAACTCCTTCGTTTCTTATCGGATTTAAGCAAACGACCACTCGATGGAAAGCTCTTGATGTCTACTTTCATGTCAACCACGATTTTTCTTGTTTTAATGGAATTTGTGATGTTTCTCATTCGCTTTTTTGTACTAACTCTTTACGGTACTTACATGTTAGTACACAAAAGAGAATGAGAGCAAACAAAAACGCCATTACATTAACCCAAACTCTAGTTTACATGAAGGCATACGTCAAGAGCTTTCCAGAGAGTGTTCGTTTGCTTAAATCCGATAACAAATGAGGAAGTTATGGTCATTTGAAGTCGAGTGCCTCCCAAAGTGGTCGTGTATCGAGCCGCACAAAAGCACACTTGACTTCAAATGATCATAACTCCTTCGTTTCTTATCGGATTTAAGCAAACGACCACCCGATGGAAAGCTCTTGATGTCTACTTTCATGTCAACCACGATTTTTCTTGTTTTAATGGAATTTGTGATGTTTCTCATTCGCTTTTTTGTACTAACTCTTTACGGTACTTACATGTTAGTACACAAAAGAGAATGAGTGCAAACAAAAACGCCATTACATTAACCCAAACTCTAGTTTACATGAAGGCATACGTCAAGAGCTTTCCAGAGAGTGTTCGTTTGCTTAAATCCGATAACAAATGAGGAAGTTATGGTCATTTGAAGTCGAGTGCCTCCCAAAGTGGTCGTGTATCGAGCCGCACAAAAGCACACTTGACTTCAAATGATCATAACTCCTTCGTTTCTTATCGGATTTAAGCAAACGACCACTCGATGGAAAGCTCTTGATGTCTACTTTCATGTCAACCACGATTTTTCTTGTTTTAATGGAATTTGTGATGTTTCTCATTCGCTTTTTTGTACTAACTCTTTACGGTACTTACATGTTAGTACACAAAAGAGAATGAGAGCAAACAAAAATGCCATTACATTAACCCAAACTCTAGTTTACATGAAGGCATATGTCAAGAGCTTTCCAGAGAGTGTTCGTTTGCTTAAATCCGATAACAAATGAGGAAGTTATGGTCATTTGAAGTCGAGTGCCTCCCAAAGTGGTCGTGTATCGAGCCGCACAAAAGCACACTTGACTTCAAATGATCATAACTCCTTCGTTTCTTATCGGATTTAAGCAAACGACCACTCGATGGAAAGCTCTTGATGTCTACTTTCATGTCAACCACGATTTTTCTTGTTTTAATGGAACTTGTGATGTTTCTCATTCGCTTTTTTGTACTAACTCTTTACGGTACTTACATGTTAGTACACAAAAGAGAATGAGAGCAAACAAAAACGCCATTACATTAACCCAAACTCTAGTTTACATGAAGGCATACGTCAAGAGCTTTCCAGAGAGTGTTCGTTTGCTTAAATCCGATAACAAATGAGGAAGTTATGGTCATTTGAAGTCGAGTGCCTCCCAAAGTGGTCGTGTATCGAGCCGCACAAAAGCACACTTGACTTCAAATGATCATAACTCCTTCGTTTCTTATCGGATTTAAGCAAACGACCACTCGATGGAAAGCTCTTGATGTCTACTTTCATGTCAACCACGATTTTTCTTGTTTTAATGGAATTTGTGATGTTTCTCATTCGCTTTTTTGTACTAACTCTTTACGGTACTTACATGTTAGTACACAAAAGAGAATGAGAGCAAACAAAAACGCCTTTACATTAACCCAAACTCTAGTTTACATGAAGGCATACGTCAAGAGCTTTCCAGAGAGTGTTCGTTTGCTTAAATCCGATAACAAATGAGGAAGTTATGGTCATTTGAAGTCGAGTGCCTCCCAAAGTGGTCGTGTATCGAGCCGCACAAAAGCACACTTGACTTCCAATGATCATAACTCCTTCGTTTCTTATCGGATTTAAGCAAACGACCACTCGATGGAAAGCTCTTGATGTCTACTTTCATGTCAACCACGATTTTTCTTGTTTTAATGGAATTTGTGATGTTTCTCATTCGCTTTTTTGTACTAACTCTTTACGGTACTTACATGTTAGTACACAAAAGAGAATGAGAGCAAACAAAAACGCCATTACATTAACCCAAACTCTAGTTTACATGAAGGCATACGTCAAGAGCTTTCCAGAGAGTGTTCGTTTGCTTAAATCCGATAACAAATGAGGAAGTTATGGTCATTTGAAGTCGAGTGCCTCCCAAAGTGGTCGTGTATCGAGCCGCACAAAAGCACACTTGACTTCAAATGATCATAACTCCTTCGTTTCTTATCGGATTTAAGCAAACGACCACTCGATGGAAAGCTCTTGATGTCTACTTTCATGTCAACCACGATTTTTCTTGTTTTAATGGAATTTGTGATGTTTCTCATTCGCTTTTTTGTACTAACTCTTTACGGTACTTACATGTTAGTACACAAAAGAGAATGAGTGCAAACAAAAACGCCATTACATTAACCCAAACTCTAGTTTACATGAAGGCATACGTCAAGAGCTTTCCAGAGAGTGTTCGTTTGCTTAAATCCGATAACAAATGAGGAAGTTATGGTCATTTGAAGTCGAGTGCCTCCCAAAGTGGTCGTGTATCGAGCCGCACAAAAGCCCACTTGACTTCCAATGATCATAACTCCTTCGTTTCTTATCGGATTTAAGCAAACGACCACTCGATGGAAAGCTCTTGATGTCTACTTTCATGTCAACCACGATTTTTCTTGTTTTAATGGAATTTGTGATGTTTCTCATTCGCTTTTTTGTAGTAACTCTTTACGGTACTTACATGTTAGTACACAAAAGAGAATGAGAGCAAACAAAAACGCCATTACATTAACCCAAACTCTAGTTTACATGAAGGCATATGTCAAGAGCTTTCCAGAGAGTGTTCGTTTGCTTAAATCCGATAACAAATGAGGAAGTTATGGTCATTTGAAGTCGAGTGCCTCCCAAAGTGGTCGTGTATCGAGCCGCACAAAAGCACACTTGACTTCAAATGATCATAACTCCTTCGTTTCTTATCGGATTTAAGCAAACGACCACTCGATGGAAAGCTCTTGATGTCTACTTTCATGTCAACCACGATTTTTCTTGTTTTAATGGAATTTGTGATGTTTCTCATTCGCTTTTTTGTACTAACTCTTTACGGTACTTACATGTTAGTACACAAAAGAGAATGAGAGCAAACAAAAACGCCATTACATTAACCCAAACTCTAGTTTACATGAAGGCATACGTCAAGAGCTTTCCAGAGAGTGTTCGTTTGCTTAAATCCGATAACAAATGAGGAAGTTATGGTCATTTGAAGTCGAGTGCCTCCCAAAGTGGTCGTGTATCGAGCCGCACAAAAGCACACTTGACTTCAAATGATCATAACTCCTTCGTTTCTTATCGGATTTAAGCAAACGACCACCCGATGGAAAGCTCTTGATGTCTACTTTCATGTCAACCACGATTTTTCTTGTTTTAATGGAATTTGTGATGTTTCTCATTCGCTTTTTTGTACTAACTCTTTACGGTACTTACATGTTAGTACACAAAAGAGAATGAGTGCAAACAAAAACGCCATTACATTAACCCAAACTCTAGTTTACATGAAGGCATACGTCAAGAGCTTTCCAGAGAGTGTTCGTTTGCTTAAATCCGATAACAAATGAGGAAGTTATGGTCATTTGAAGTCGAGTGCCTCCCAAAGTGGTTGTGTATCGAGCCGCACAAAAGCACACTTGACTTCAAATGATCATAACTCCTTCGTTTCTTATCGGATTTAAGCAAACGACCACTCGATGGAAAGCTCTTGATGTCTGCTTTCATGTCAACCACGATTTTTCTTGTTTTAATGGAATTTGTGATGTTTCTCATTCGCTTTTTTGTACTAACTCTTTACGGTACTTACATGTTAGTACACAAAAGAGAATGAGAGCAAACAAAAACGCCATTACATTAACCCAAACTCTAGTTTACATGAAGGCATATGTCAAGAGCTTTCCAGAGAGTGTTCGTTTGCTTAAATCCGATAACAAATGAGGAAGTTATGGTCATTTGAAGTCGAGTGCCTCCCAAAGTGGTCGTGTATCGAGCCGCACAAAAGCACACTTGACTTCAAATGATCATAACTCCTTCGTTTCTTATCGGATTTAAGCAAACGACCACTCGATGGAAAGCTCTTGATGTCTACTTTCATGTCAACCACGATTTTTCTTGTTTTAATGGAATTTGTGATGTTTCTCATTCGCTTTTTTGTACTAACTCTTTACGGTACTTACATGTTAGTACACAAAAGAGAATGAGTGCAAACAAAAACGCCATTACATTAACCCAAACTCTAGTTTACATGAAGGCATACGTCAAGAGCTTTCCAGAGAGTGTTCGTTTGCTTAAATCCGATAACAAATGAGGAAGTTATGGTCATTTGAAGTCGAGTGCCTCCCAAAGTGGTCGTGTATCGAGCCGCACAAAAGCCCACTTGACTTCCAATGATCATAACTCCTTCGTTTCTTATCGGATTTAAGCAAACGACCACTCGATGGAAAGCTCTTGATGTCTACTTTCATGTCAACCACGATTTTTCTTGTTTTAATGGAATTTGTGATGTTTCTCATTCGCTTTTTTGTAGTAACTCTTTACGGTACTTACATGTTAGTACACAAAAGAGAATGAGAGCAAACAAAAACGCCATTACATTAACCCAAACTCTAGTTTACATGAAGGCATATGTCAAGAGCTTTCCAGAGAGTGTTCGTTTGCTTAAATCCGATAACAAATGAGGAAGTTATGGTCATTTGAAGTCGAGTGCCTCCCAAAGTGGTCGTGTATCGAGCCGCACAAAAGCACACTTGACTTCAAATGATCATAACTCCTTCGTTTCTTATCGGATTTAAGCAAACGACCACTCGATGGAAAGCTCTTGATGTCTACTTTCATGTCAACCACGATTTTTCTTGTTTTAATGGAATTTGTGATGTTTCTCATTCGCTTTTTTGTACTAACTCTTTACGGTACTTACATGTTAGTACACAAAAGAGAATGAGAGCAAACAAAAACGCCATTACATTAACCCAAACTCTAGTTTACATGAAGGCATACGTCAAGAGCTTTCCAGAGAGTGTTCGTTTGCTTAAATCCGATAACAAATGAGGAAGTTATGGTCATTTGAAGTCGAGTGCCTCCCAAAGTGGTCGTGTATCGAGCCGCACAAAAGCACACTTGACTTCAAATGATCATAACTCCTTCGTTTCTTATCGGATTTAAGCAAACGACCACCCGATGGAAAGCTCTTGATGTCTACTTTCATGTCAACCACGATTTTTCTTGTTTTAATGGAATTTGTGATGTTTCTCATTCGCTTTTTTGTACTAACTCTTTACGGTACTTACATGTTAGTACACAAAAGAGAATGAGTGCAAACAAAAACGCCATTACATTAACCCAAACTCTAGTTTACATGAAGGCATACGTCAAGAGCTTTCCAGAGAGTGTTCGTTTGCTTAAATCCGATAACAAATGAGGAAGTTATGGTCATTTGAAGTCGAGTGCCTCCCAAAGTGGTCGTGTATCGAGCCGCACAAAAGCACACTTGACTTCAAATGATCATAACTCCTTCGTTTCTTATCGGATTTAAGCAAACGACCACTCGATGGAAAGCTCTTGATGTCTACTTTCATGTCAACCACGATTTTTCTTGTTTTAATGGAACTTGTGATGTTTCTCATTCGCTTTTTTGTACTAACTCTTTACGGTACTTACATGTTAGTACACAAAAGAGAATGAGAGCAAACAAAAACGCCATTACATTAACCCAAACTCTAGTTTACATGAAGGCATACGTCAAGAGCTTTCCAGAGAGTGTTCGTTTGCTTAAATCCGATAACAAATGAGGAAGTTATGGTCATTTGAAGTCGAGTGCCTCCCAAAGTGGTCGTGTATCGAGCCGCACAAAAGCACACTTGACTTCAAATGATCATAACTCCTTCGTTTCTTATCGGATTTAAGCAAACGACCACTCGATGGAAAGCTCTTGATGTCTACTTTCATGTCAACCACGATTTTTCTTGTTTTAATGGAATTTGTGATGTTTCTCATTCGCTTTTTTGTACTAACTCTTTACGGTACTTACATGTTAGTACACAAAAGAGAATGAGAGCAAACAAAAACGCCTTTACATTAACCCAAACTCTAGTTTACATGAAGGCATACGTCAAGAGCTTTCCAGAGAGTGTTCGTTTGCTTAAATCCGATAACAAATGAGGAAGTTATGGTCATTTGAAGTCGAGTGCCTCCCAAAGTGGTCGTGTATCGAGCCGCACAAAAGCACACTTGACTTCCAATGATCATAACTCCTTCGTTTCTTATCGGATTTAAGCAAACGACCACTCGATGGAAAGCTCTTGATGTCTACTTTCATGTCAACCACGATTTTTCTTGTTTTAATGGAATTTGTGATGTTTCTCATTCGCTTTTTTGTACTAACTCTTTACGGTACTTACATGTTAGTACACAAAAGAGAATGAGAGCAAACAAAAACGCCATTACATTAACCCAAACTCTAGTTTACATGAAGGCATACGTCAAGAGCTTTCCAGAGAGTGTTCGTTTGCTTAAATCCGATAACAAATGAGGAAGTTATGGTCATTTGAAGTCGAGTGCCTCCCAAAGTGGTCGTGTATCGAGCCGCACAAAAGCACACTTGACTTCAAATGATCATAACTCCTTCGTTTCTTATCGGATTTAAGCAAACGACCACTCGATGGAAAGCTCTTGATGTCTACTTTCATGTCAACCACGATTTTTCTTGTTTTAATGGAATTTGTGATGTTTCTCATTCGCTTTTTTGTACTAACTCTTTACGGTACTTACATGTTAGTACACAAAAGAGAATGAGTGCAAACAAAAACGCCATTACATTAACCCAAACTCTAGTTTACATGAAGGCATACGTCAAGAGCTTTCCAGAGAGTGTTCGTTTGCTTAAATCCGATAACAAATGAGGAAGTTATGGTCATTTGAAGTCGAGTGCCTCCCAAAGTGGTCGTGTATCGAGCCGCACAAAAGCACACTTGACTTCCAATGATCATAACTCCTTCGTTTCTTATCGGATTTAAGCAAACGACCACTCGATGGAAAGCTCTTGATGTCTACTTTCATGTCAACCACGATTTTTCTTGTTTTAATGGAATTTGTGATGTTTCTCATTCGCTTTTTTGTACTAACTCTTTACGGTACTTACATGTTAGTACACAAAAGAGAATGAGAGCAAACAAAAACGCCATTACATTAACCCAAACTCTAGTTTACATGAAGGCATATGTCAAGAGCTTTCCAGAGAGTGTTCGTTTGCTTAAATCCGATAACAAATGAGGAAGTTATGGTCATTTGAAGTCGAGTGCCTCCCAAAGTGGTCGTGTATCGAGCCGCACAAAAGCACACTTGACTTCAAATGATCATAACTCCTTCGTTTCTTATCGGATTTAAGCAAACGACCACTCGATGGAAAGCTCTTGATGTCTACTTTCATGTCAACCACGATTTTTCTTGTTTTAATGGAATTTGTGATGTTTCTCATTCGCTTTTTTGTACTAACTCTTTACGGTACTTACATGTTAGTACACAAAAGAGAATGAGAGCAAACAAAAACGCCATTACATTAACCCAAACTCTAGTTTACATGAAGGCATACGTCAAGAGCTTTCCAGAGAGTGTTCGTTTGCTTAAATCCGATAACAAATGAGGAAGTTATGGTCATTTGAAGTCGAGTGCCTCCCAAAGTGGTCGTGTATCGAGCCGCACAAAAGCACACTTGACTTCAAATGATCATAACTCCTTCGTTTCTTATCGGATTTAAGCAAACGACCACCCGATGGAAAGCTCTTGATGTCTACTTTCATGTCAACCACGATTTTTCTTGTTTTAATGGAATTTGTGATGTTTCTCATTCGCTTTTTTGTACTAACTCTTTACGGTACTTACATGTTAGTACACAAAAGAGAATGAGTGCAAACAAAAACGCCATTACATTAACCCAAACTCTAGTTTACATGAAGGCATACGTCAAGAGCTTTCCAGAGAGTGTTCGTTTGCTTAAATCCGATAACAAATGAGGAAGTTATGGTCATTTGAAGTCGAGTGCCTCCCAAAGTGGTTGTGTATCGAGCCGCACAAAAGCACACTTGACTTCAAATGATCATAACTCCTTCGTTTCTTATCGGATTTAAGCAAACGACCACTCGATGGAAAGCTCTTGATGTCTGCTTTCATGTCAACCACGATTTTTCTTGTTTTAATGGAATTTGTGATGTTTCTCATTCGCTTTTTTGTACTAACTCTTTACGGTACTTACATGTTAGTACACAAAAGAGAATGAGAGCAAACAAAAACGCCATTACATTAACCCAAACTCTAGTTTACATGAAGGCATATGTCAAGAGCTTTCCAGAGAGTGTTCGTTTGCTTAAATCCGATAACAAATGAGGAAGTTATGGTCATTTGAAGTCGAGTGCCTCCCAAAGTGGTCGTGTATCGAGCCGCACAAAAGCACACTTGACTTCAAATGATCATAACTCCTTCGTTTCTTATCGGATTTAAGCAAACGACCACTCGATGGAAAGCTCTTGATGTCTACTTTCATGTCAACCACGATTTTTCTTGTTTTAATGGAATTTGTGATGTTTCTCATTCGCTTTTTTGTACTAACTCTTTACGGTACTTACATGTTAGTACACAAAAGAGAATGAGAGCAAACAAAAACGCCATTACATTAACCCAAACTCTAGTTTACATGAAGGCATACGTCAAGAGCTTTCCAGAGAGTGTTCGTTTGCTTAAATCCGATAACAAATGAGGAAGTTATGGTCATTTGAAGTCGAGTGCCTCCCAAAGTGGTCGTGTATCGAGCCGCACAAAAGCACACTTGACTTCAAATGATCATAACTCCTTCGTTTCTTATCGGATTTAAGCAAACGACCACCCGATGGAAAGCTCTTGATGTCTACTTTCATGTCAACCACGATTTTTCTTGTTTTAATGGAATTTGTGATGTTTCTCATTCGCTTTTTTGTACTAACTCTTTACGGTACTTACATGTTAGTACACAAAAGAGAATGAGTGCAAACAAAAACGCCATTACATTAACCCAAACTCTAGTTTACATGAAGGCATACGTCAAGAGCTTTCCAGAGAGTGTTCGTTTGCTTAAATCCGATAACAAATGAGGAAGTTATGGTCATTTGAAGTCGAGTGCCTCCCAAAGTGGTCGTGTATCGAGCCGCACAAAAGCACACTTGACTTCAAATGATCATAACTCCTTCGTTTCTTATCGGATTTAAGCAAACGACCACTCGATGGAAAGCTCTTGATGTCTACTTTCATGTCAACCACGATTTTTCTTGTTTTAATGGAATTTGTGATGTTTCTCATTCGCTTTTTTGTACTAACTCTTTACGGTACTTACATGTTAGTACACAAAAGAGAATGAGTGCAAACAAAAACGCCATTACATTAACCCAAACTCTAGTTTACATGAAGGCATACGTCAAGAGCTTTCCAGAGAGTGTTCGTTTGCTTAAATCCGATAACAAATGAGGAAGTTATGGTCATTTGAAGTCGAGTGCCTCCCAAAGTGGTCGTGTATCGAGCCGCACAAAAGCACACTTGACTTCCAATGATCATAACTCCTTCGTTTCTTATCGGATTTAAGCAAACGACCACTCGATGGAAAGCTCTTGATGTCTACTTTCATGTCAACCACGATTTTTCTTGTTTTAATGGAATTTGTGATGTTTCTCATTCGCTTTTTTGTACTAACTCTTTACGGTACTTACATGTTAGTACACAAAAGAGAATGAGAGCAAACAAAAACGCCATTACATTAACCCAAACTCTAGTTTACATGAAGGCATATGTCAAGAGCTTTCCAGAGAGTGTTCGTTTGCTTAAATCCGATAACAAATGAGGAAGTTATGGTCATTTGAAGTCGAGTGCCTCCCAAAGTGGTCGTGTATCGAGCCGCACAAAAGCATACTTGACTTCAAATGATCATAACTCCTTCGTTTCTTATCGGATTTAAGCAAACGACCACTCGATGGAAAGCTCTTGATGTCTACTTTCATGTCAACCACGATTTTTCTTGTTTTAATGGAATTTGTGATGTTTCTCATTCGCTTTTTTGTACTAACTCTTTACGGTACTTACATGTTAGTACACAAAAGAGAATGAGAGCAAACAAAAACGCCATTACATTAACCCAAACTCTAGTTTACATGAAGGCATACGTCAAGAGCTTTCCAGAGAGTGTTCGTTTGCTTAAATCCGATAACAAATGAGGAAGTTATGGTCATTTGAAGTCGAGTGCCTCCCAAAGTGGTCGTGTATCGAGCCGCACAAAAGCACACTTGACTTCAAATGATCATAACTCCTTCGTTTCTTATCGGATTTAAGCAAACGACCACCCGATGGAAAGCTCTTGATGTCTACTTTCATGTCAACCACGATTTTTCTTGTTTTAATGGAATTTGTGATGTTTCTCATTCGCTTTTTTGTACTAACTCTTTACGGTACTTACATGTTAGTACACAAAAGAGAATGAGTGCAAACAAAAACGCCATTACATTAACCCAAACTCTAGTTTACATGAAGGCATACGTCAAGAGCTTTCCAGAGAGTGTTCGTTTGCTTAAATCCGATAACAAATGAGGAAGTTATGGTCATTTGAAGTCGAGTGCCTCCCAAAGTGGTCGTGTATCGAGCCGCACAAAAGCACACTTGACTTCAAATGATCATAACTCCTTCGTTTCTTATCGGATTTAAGCAAACGACCACTCGATGGAAAGCTCTTGATGTCTGCTTTCATGTCAACCACGATTTTTCTTGTTTTAATGGAATTTGTGATGTTTCTCATTCGCTTTTTTGTACTAACTCTTTACGGTACTTACATGTTAGTACACAAAAGAGAATGAGAGCAAACAAAAACGCCATTACATTAACCCAAACTCTAGTTTACATGAAGGCATATGTCAAGAGCTTTCCAGAGAGTGTTCGTTTGCTTAAATCCGATAACAAATGAGGAAGTTATGGTCATTTGAAGTCGAGTGCCTCCCAAAGTGGTCGTGTATCGAGCCGCACAAAAGCACACTTGACTTCAAATGATCATAACTCCTTCGTTTCTTATCGGATTTAAGCAAACGACCACTCGATGGAAAGCTCTTGATGTCTACTTTCATGTCAACCACGATTTTTCTTGTTTTAATGGAATTTGTGATGTTTCTCATTCGCTTTTTTGTACTAACTCTTTACGGTACTTACATGTTAGTACACAAAAGAGAATGAGAGCAAACAAAAACGCCATTACATTAACCCAAACTCTAGTTTACATGAAGGCATACGTCAAGAGCTTTCCAGAGAGTGTTCGTTTGCTTAAATCCGATAACAAATGAGGAAGTTATGGTCATTTGAAGTCGAGTGCCTCCCAAAGTGGTCGTGTATCGAGCCGCACAAAAGCACACTTGACTTCAAATGATCATAACTCCTTCGTTTCTTATCGGATTTAAGCAAACGACCACCCGATGGAAAGCTCTTGATGTCTACTTTCATGTCAACCACGATTTTTCTTGTTTTAATGGAATTTGTGATGTTTCTCATTCGCTTTTTTGTACTAACTCTTTACGGTACTTACATGTTAGTACACAAAAGAGAATGAGTGCAAACAAAAACGCCATTACATTAACCCAAACTCTAGTTTACATGAAGGCATACGTCAAGAGCTTTCCAGAGAGTGTTCGTTTGCTTAAATCCGATAACAAATGAGGAAGTTATGGTCATTTGAAGTCGAGTGCCTCCCAAAGTGGTCGTGTATCGAGCCGCACAAAAGCACACTTGACTTCAAATGATCATAACTCCTTCGTTTCTTATCGGATTTAAGCAAACGACCACTCGATGGAAAGCTCTTGATGTCTGCTTTCATGTCAACCACGATTTTTCTTGTTTTAATGGAATTTGTGATGTTTCTCATTCGCTTTTTTGTACTAACTCTTTACGGTACTTACATGTTAGTACACAAAAGAGAATGAGAGCAAACAAAAACGCCATTACATTAACCCAAACTCTAGTTTACATGAAGGCATATGTCAAGAGCTTTCCAGAGAGTGTTCGTTTGCTTAAATCCGATAACAAATGAGGAAGTTATGGTCATTTGAAGTCGAGTGCCTCCCAAAGTGGTCGTGTATCGAGCCGCACAAAAGCACACTTGACTTCAAATGATCATAACTCCTTCGTTTCTTATCGGATTTAAGCAAACGACCACTCGATGGAAAGCTCTTGATGTCTACTTTCATGTCAACCACGATTTTTCTTGTTTTAATGGAATTTGTGATGTTTCTCATTCGCTTTTTTGTACTAACTCTTTACGGTACTTACATGTTAGTACACAAAAGAGAATGAGAGCAAACAAAAACGCCATTACATTAACCCAAACTCTAGTTTACATGAAGGCATACGTCAAGAGCTTTCCAGAGAGTGTTCGTTTGCTTAAATCCGATAACAAATGAGGAAGTTATGGTCATTTGAAGTCGAGTGCCTCCCAAAGTGGTCGTGTATCGAGCCGCACAAAAGCACACTTGACTTCAAATGATCATAACTCCTTCGTTTCTTATCGGATTTAAGCAAACGACCACCCGATGGAAAGCTCTTGATGTCTACTTTCATGTCAACCACGATTTTTCTTGTTTTAATGGAATTTGTGATGTTTCTCATTCGCTTTTTTGTACTAACTCTTTACGGTACTTACATGTTAGTACACAAAAGAGAATGAGTGCAAACAAAAACGCCATTACATTAACCCAAACTCTAGTTTACATGAAGGCATACGTCAAGAGCTTTCCAGAGAGTGTTCGTTTGCTTAAATCCGATAACAAATGAGGAAGTTATGGTCATTTGAAGTCGAGTGCCTCCCAAAGTGGTCGTGTATCGAGCCGCACAAAAGCACACTTGACTTCAAATGATCATAACTCCTTCGTTTCTTATCGGATTTAAGCAAACGACCACTCGATGGAAAGCTCTTGATGTCTACTTTCATGTCAACCACGATTTTTCTTGTTTTAATGGAACTTGTGATGTTTCTCATTCGCTTTTTTGTACTAACTCTTTACGGTACTTACATGTTAGTACACAAAAGAGAATGAGAGCAAACAAAAACGCCATTACATTAACCCAAACTCTAGTTTACATGAAGGCATATGTCAAGAGCTTTCCAGAGAGTGTTCGTTTGCTTAAATCCGATAACAAATGAGGAAGTTATGGTCATTTGAAGTCGAGTGCCTCCCAAAGTGGTCGTGTATCGAGCCGCACAAAAGCATACTTGACTTCAAATGATCATAACTCCTTCGTTTCTTATCGGATTTAAGCAAACGACCACTCGATGGAAAGCTCTTGATGTCTACTTTCATGTCAACCACGATTTTTCTTGTTTTAATGGAATTTGTGATGTTTCTCATTCGCTTTTTTGTACTAACTCTTTACGGTACTTACATGTTAGTACACAAAAGAGAATGAGAGCAAACAAAAACGCCATTACATTAACCCAAACTCTAGTTTACATGAAGGCATACGTCAAGAGCTTTCCAGAGAGTGTTCGTTTGCTTAAATCCGATAACAAATGAGGAAGTTATGGTCATTTGAAGTCGAGTGCCTCCCAAAGTGGTCGTGTATCGAGCCGCACAAAAGCACACTTGACTTCAAATGATCATAACTCCTTCGTTTCTTATCGGATTTAAGCAAACGACCACCCGATGGAAAGCTCTTGATGTCTACTTTCATGTCAACCACGATTTTTCTTGTTTTAATGGAATTTGTGATGTTTCTCATTCGCTTTTTTGTACTAACTCTTTACGGTACTTACATGTTAGTACACAAAAGAGAATGAGTGCAAACAAAAACGCCATTACATTAACCCAAACTCTAGTTTACATGAAGGCATACGTCAAGAGCTTTCCAGAGAGTGTTCGTTTGCTTAAATCCGATAACAAATGAGGAAGTTATGGTCATTTGAAGTCGAGTGCCTCCCAAAGTGGTCGTGTATCGAGCCGCACAAAAGCACACTTGACTTCAAATGATCATAACTCCTTCGTTTCTTATCGGATTTAAGCAAACGACCACTCGATGGAAAGCTCTTGATGTCTGCTTTCATGTCAACCACGATTTTTCTTGTTTTAATGGAATTTGTGATGTTTCTCATTCGCTTTTTTGTACTAACTCTTTACGGTACTTACATGTTAGTACACAAAAGAGAATGAGAGCAAACAAAAACGCCATTACATTAACCCAAACTCTAGTTTACATGAAGGCATATGTCAAGAGCTTTCCAGAGAGTGTTCGTTTGCTTAAATCCGATAACAAATGAGGAAGTTATGGTCATTTGAAGTCGAGTGCCTCCCAAAGTGGTCGTGTATCGAGCCGCACAAAAGCACACTTGACTTCAAATGATCATAACTCCTTCGTTTCTTATCGGATTTAAGCAAACGACCACTCGATGGAAAGCTCTTGATGTCTACTTTCATGTCAACCACGATTTTTCTTGTTTTAATGGAATTTGTGATGTTTCTCATTCGCTTTTTTGTACTAACTCTTTACGGTACTTACATGTTAGTACACAAAAGAGAATGAGAGCAAACAAAAACGCCATTACATTAACCCAAACTCTAGTTTACATGAAGGCATACGTCAAGAGCTTTCCAGAGAGTGTTCGTTTGCTTAAATCCGATAACAAATGAGGAAGTTATGGTCATTTGAAGTCGAGTGCCTCCCAAAGTGGTCGTGTATCGAGCCGCACAAAAGCACACTTGACTTCAAATGATCATAACTCCTTCGTTTCTTATCGGATTTAAGCAAACGACCACCCGATGGAAAGCTCTTGATGTCTACTTTCATGTCAACCACGATTTTTCTTGTTTTAATGGAATTTGTGATGTTTCTCATTCGCTTTTTTGTACTAACTCTTTACGGTACTTACATGTTAGTACACAAAAGAGAATGAGTGCAAACAAAAACGCCATTACATTAACCCAAACTCTAGTTTACATGAAGGCATACGTCAAGAGCTTTCCAGAGAGTGTTCGTTTGCTTAAATCCGATAACAAATGAGGAAGTTATGGTCATTTGAAGTCGAGTGCCTCCCAAAGTGGTCGTGTATCGAGCCGCACAAAAGCACACTTGACTTCAAATGATCATAACTCCTTCGTTTCTTATCGGATTTAAGCAAACGACCACTCGATGGAAAGCTCTTGATGTCTGCTTTCATGTCAACCACGATTTTTCTTGTTTTAATGGAATTTGTGATGTTTCTCATTCGCTTTTTTGTACTAACTCTTTACGGTACTTACATGTTAGTACACAAAAGAGAATGAGAGCAAACAAAAACGCCATTACATTAACCCAAACTCTAGTTTACATGAAGGCATATGTCAAGAGCTTTCCAGAGAGTGTTCGTTTGCTTAAATCCGATAACAAATGAGGAAGTTATGGTCATTTGAAGTCGAGTGCCTCCCAAAGTGGTCGTGTATCGAGCCGCACAAAAGCACACTTGACTTCAAATGATCATAACTCCTTCGTTTCTTATCGGATTTAAGCAAACGACCACTCGATGGAAAGCTCTTGATGTCTACTTTCATGTCAACCACGATTTTTCTTGTTTTAATGGAATTTGTGATGTTTCTCATTCGCTTTTTTGTACTAACTCTTTACGGTACTTACATGTTAGTACACAAAAGAGAATGAGAGCAAACAAAAACGCCATTACATTAACCCAAACTCTAGTTTACATGAAGGCATACGTCAAGAGCTTTCCAGAGAGTGTTCGTTTGCTTAAATCCGATAACAAATGAGGAAGTTATGGTCATTTGAAGTCGAGTGCCTCCCAAAGTGGTCGTGTATCGAGCCGCACAAAAGCACACTTGACTTCAAATGATCATAACTCCTTCGTTTCTTATCGGATTTAAGCAAACGACCACCCGATGGAAAGCTCTTGATGTCTACTTTCATGTCAACCACGATTTTTCTTGTTTTAATGGAATTTGTGATGTTTCTCATTCGCTTTTTTGTACTAACTCTTTACGGTACTTACATGTTAGTACACAAAAGAGAATGAGTGCAAACAAAAACGCCATTACATTAACCCAAACTCTAGTTTACATGAAGGCATACGTCAAGAGCTTTCCAGAGAGTGTTCGTTTGCTTAAATCCGATAACAAATGAGGAAGTTATGGTCATTTGAAGTCGAGTGCCTCCCAAAGTGGTCGTGTATCGAGCCGCACAAAAGCACACTTGACTTCAAATGATCATAACTCCTTCGTTTCTTATCGGATTTAAGCAAACGACCACTCGATGGAAAGCTCTTGATGTCTACTTTCATGTCAACCACGATTTTTCTTGTTTTAATGGAACTTGTGATGTTTCTCATTCGCTTTTTTGTACTAACTCTTTACGGTACTTACATGTTAGTACACAAAAGAGAATGAGAGCAAACAAAAACGCCATTACATTAACCCAAACTCTAGTTTACATGAAGGCATACGTCAAGAGCTTTCCAGAGAGTGTTCGTTTGCTTAAATCCGATAACAAATGAGGAAGTTATGGTCATTTGAAGTCGAGTGCCTCCCAAAGTGGTCGTGTATCGAGCCGCACAAAAGCACACTTGACTTCAAATGATCATAACTCCTTCGTTTCTTATCGGATTTAAGCAAACGACCACTCGATGGAAAGCTCTTGATGTCTACTTTCATGTCAACCACGATTTTTCTTGTTTTAATGGAATTTGTGATGTTTCTCATTCGCTTTTTTGTACTAACTCTTTACGGTACTTACATGTTAGTACACAAAAGAGAATGAGAGCAAACAAAAACGCCTTTACATTAACCCAAACTCTAGTTTACATGAAGGCATACGTCAAGAGCTTTCCAGAGAGTGTTCGTTTGCTTAAATCCGATAACAAATGAGGAAGTTATGGTCATTTGAAGTCGAGTGCCTCCCAAACTGGTCGTGTATCGAGCCGCACAAAAGCACACTTGACTTCCAATGATCATAACTCCTTCGTTTCTTATCGGATTTAAGCAAACGACCACTCGATGGAAAGCTCTTGATGTCTACTTTCATGTCAACCACGATTTTTCTTGTTTTAATGGAATTTGTGATGTTTCTCATTCGCTTTTTTGTACTAACTCTTTACGGTACTTACATGTTAGTACACAAAAGAGAATGAGAGCAAACAAAAACGCCATTACATTAACCCAAACTCTAGTTTACATGAAGGCATACGTCAAGAGCTTTCCAGAGAGTGTTCGTTTGCTTAAATCCGATAACAAATGAGGAAGTTATGGTCATTTGAAGTCGAGTGCCTCCCAAAGTGGTCGTGTATCGAGCCGCACAAAAGCACACTTGACTTCAAATGATCATAACTCCTTCGTTTCTTATCGGATTTAAGCAAACGACCACTCGATGGAAAGCTCTTGATGTCTACTTTCATGTCAACCACGATTTTTCTTGTTTTAATGGAATTTGTGATGTTTCTCATTCGCTTTTTTGTACTAACTCTTTACGGTACTTACATGTTAGTACACAAAAGAGAATGAGAGCAAACAAAAACGCCATTACATTAACCCAAACTCTAGTTTACATGAAGGCATACGTCAAGAGCTTTCCAGAGAGTGTTCGTTTGCTTAAATCCGATAACAAATGAGGAAGTTATGGTCATTTGAAGTCGAGTGCCTCCCAAAGTGGTCGTGTATCGAGCCGCACAAAAGCACACTTGACTTCAAATGATCATAACTCCTTCGTTTCTTATCGGATTTAAGCAAACGACCACTCGATGGAAAGCTCTTGATGTCTACTTTCATGTCAACCACGATTTTTCTTGTTTTAATGGAATTTGTGATGTTTCTCATTCGCTTTTTTGTACTAACTCTTTACGGTACTTACATGTTAGTACACAAAAGAGAATGAGAGCAAACAAAAACGCCATTACATTAACCCAAACTCTAGTTTACATGAAGGCATACGTCAAGAGCTTTCCAGAGAGTGTTCGTTTGCTTAAATCCGATAACAAATGAGGAAGTTATGGTCATTTGAAGTCGAGTGCCTCCCAAAGTGGTCGTGTATCGAGCCGCACAAAAGCACACTTGACTTCAAATGATCATAACTCCTTCGTTTCTTATCGGATTTAAGCAAACGACCACTCGATGGAAAGCTCTTGATGTCTACTTTCATGTCAACCACGATTTTTCTTGTTTTAATGGAATTTGTGATGTTTCTCATTCGCTTTTTTGTACTAACTCTTTACGGTACTTACATGTTAGTACACAAAAGAGAATGAGAGCAAACAAAAATGCCATTACATTAACCCAAACTCTAGTTTACATGAAGGCATATGTCAAGAGCTTTCCAGAGAGTGTTCGTTTGCTTAAATCCGATAACAAATGAGGAAGTTATGGTCATTTGAAGTCGAGTGCCTCCCAAAGTGGTCGTGTATCGAGCCGCACAAAAGCACACTTGACTTCAAATGATCATAACTCCTTCGTTTCTTATCGGATTTAAGCAAACGACCACTCGATGGAAAGCTCTTGATGTCTACTTTCATGTCAACCACGATTTTTCTTGTTTTAATGGAACTTGTGATGTTTCTCATTCGCTTTTTTGTACTAACTCTTTACGGTACTTACATGTTAGTACACAAAAGAGAATGAGAGCAAACAAAAACGCCATTACATTAACCCAAACTCTAGTTTACATGAAGGCATACGTCAAGAGCTTTCCAGAGAGTGTTCGTTTGCTTAAATCCGATAACAAATGAGGAAGTTATGGTCATTTGAAGTCGAGTGCCTCCCAAAGTGGTCGTGTATCGAGCCGCACAAAAGCACACTTGACTTCAAATGATCATAACTCCTTCGTTTCTTATCGGATTTAAGCAAACGACCACTCGATGGAAAGCTCTTGATGTCTACTTTCATGTCAACCACGATTTTTCTTGTTTTAATGGAATTTGTGATGTTTCTCATTCGCTTTTTTGTACTAACTCTTTACGGTACTTACATGTTAGTACACAAAAGAGAATGAGAGCAAACAAAAACGCCTTTACATTAACCCAAACTCTAGTTTACATGAAGGCATACGTCAAGAGCTTTCCAGAGAGTGTTCGTTTGCTTAAATCCGATAACAAATGAGGAAGTTATGGTCATTTGAAGTCGAGTGCCTCCCAAAGTGGTCGTGTATCGAGCCGCACAAAAGCACACTTGACTTCAAATGATCATAACTCCTTCGTTTCTCATCGGATTTAAGCAAACGACCACCCGATGGAAAGCTCTTGATGTCTACTTTCATGTCAACCACGATTTTTCTTGTTTTAATGGAATTTGTGATGTTTCTCATTCGCTTTTTTGTACTAACTCTTTACGGTACTTACATGTTAGTACACAAAAGAGAATGAGAGCAAACAAAAACGCCATTACATTAACCCAAACTCTAGTTTACATGAAGGCATATGTCAAGAGCTTTCCAGAGAGTGTTCGTTTGCTTAAATCCGATAACAAATGAGGAAGTTATGGTCATTTGAAGTCGAGTGCCTCCCAAAGTGGTCGTGTATCGAGCCGCACAAAAGCACACTTGACTTCAAATGATCATAACTCCTTCGTTTCTTATCGGATTTAAGCAAACGACCACTCGATGGAAAGCTCTTGATGTCTACTTTCATGTCAACCACGATTTTTCTTGTTTTAATGGAATTTGTGATGTTTCTCATTCGCTTTTTTGTACTAACTCTTTACGGTACTTACATGTTAGTACACAAAAGAGAATGAGAGCAAACAAAAATGCCATTACATTAACCCAAACTCTAGTTTACATGAAGGCATATGTCAAGAGCTTTCCAGAGAGTGTTCGTTTGCTTAAATCCGATAACAAATGAGGAAGTTATGGTCATTTGAAGTCGAGTGCCTCCCAAAGTGGTCGTGTATCGAGCCGCACAAAAGCACACTTGACTTCAAATGATCATAACTCCTTCGTTTCTTATCGGATTTAAGCAAACGACCACTCGATGGAAAGCTCTTGATGTCTACTTTCATGTCAACCACGATTTTTCTTGTTTTAATGGAACTTGTGATGTTTCTCATTCGCTTTTTTGTACTAACTCTTTACGGTACTTACATGTTAGTACACAAAAGAGAATGAGAGCAAACAAAAACGCCATTACATTAACCCAAACTCTAGTTTACATGAAGGCATACGTCAAGAGCTTTCCAGAGAGTGTTCGTTTGCTTAAATCCGATAACAAATGAGGAAGTTATGGTCATTTGAAGTCGAGTGCCTCCCAAAGTGGTCGTGTATCGAGCCGCACAAAAGCACACTTGACTTCAAATGATCATAACTCCTTCGTTTCTTATCGGATTTAAGCAAACGACCACTCGATGGAAAGCTCTTGATGTCTACTTTCATGTCAACCACGATTTTTCTTGTTTTAATGGAATTTGTGATGTTTCTCATTCGCTTTTTTGTACTAACTCTTTACGGTACTTACATGTTAGTACACAAAAGAGAATGAGAGCAAACAAAAACGCATTTACATTAACCCAAACTCTAGTTTACATGAAGGCATACGTCAAGAGCTTTCCAGAGAGTGTTCGTTTGCTTAAATCCGATAACAAATGAGGAAGTTATGGTCATTTGAAGTCGAGTGCCTCCCAAAGTGGTCGTGTATCGAGCCGCACAAAAGCACACTTGACTTCAAATGATCATAACTCCTTCGTTTCTTATCGGATTTAAGCAAACGACCACCCGATGGAAAGCTCTTGATGTCTACTTTCATGTCAACCACGATTTTTCTTGTTTTAATGGAATTTGTGATGTTTCTCATTCGCTTTTTTGTACTAACTCTTTACGGTACTTACATGTTAGTACACAAAAGAGAATGAGAGCAAACAAAAACGCCATTACATTAACCCAAACTCTAGTTTACATGAAGGCATATGTCAAGAGCGTTCCAGAGAGTGTTCGTTTGCTTAAATCCGATAACAAATGAGGAAGTTATGGTCATTTGAAGTCGAGTGCCTCCCAAAGTGGTCGTGTATCGAGCCGCACAAAAGCACACTTGACTTCAAATGATCATAACTCCTTCGTTTCTTATCGGATTTAAGCAAACGACCACTCGATGGAAAGCTCTTGATGTCTACTTTCATGTCAACCACGATTTTTCTTGTTTTAATGGAATTTGTGATGTTTCTCATTCGCTTTTTTGTACTAACTCTTTACGGTACTTACATGTTAGTACACAAAAGAGAATGAGAGCAAACAAAAACGCCATTACATTAACCCAAACTCTAGTTTACATGAAGGCATACGTCAAGAGCTTTCCAGAGAGTGTTCGTTTGCTTAAATCCGATAACAAATGAGGAAGTTATGGTCATTTGAAGTCGAGTGCCTCCCAAAGTGGTCGTGTATCGAGCCGCACAAAAGCACACTTGACTTCAAATGATCATAACTCCTTCGTTTCTTATCGGATTTAAGCAAACGACCACCCGATGGAAAGCTCTTGATGTCTACTTTCATGTCAACCACGATTTTTCTTGTTTTAATGGAATTTGTGATGTTTCTCATTCGCTTTTTTGTACTAACTCTTTACGGTACTTACATGTTAGTACACAAAAGAGAATGAGTGCAAACAAAAACGCCATTACATTAACCCAAACTCTAGTTTACATGAAGGCATACGTCAAGAGCTTTCCAGAGAGTGTTCGTTTGCTTAAATCCGATAACAAATGAGGAAGTTATGGTCATTTGAAGTCGAGTGCCTCCCAAAGTGGTCGTGTATCGAGCCGCACAAAAGCACACTTGACTTCAAATGATCATAACTCCTTCGTTTCTTATCGGATTTAAGCAAACGACCACTCGATGGAAAGCTCTTGATGTCTACTTTCATGTCAACCACGATTTTTCTTGTTTTAATGGAATTTGTGATGTTTCTCATTCGCTTTTTTGTACTAACTCTTTACGGTACTTACATGTTAGTACACAAAAGAGAATGAGAGCAAACAAAAAGGCCATTACATTAACCCAAACTCTAGTTTACATGAAGGCATATGTCAAGAGCTTTCCAGAGAGTGTTCGTTAGCTTAAATCCGATAACAAATGAGGAAGTTATGGTCATTTGAAGTCGAGTGCCTCCCAAAGTGGTCGTGTATCGAGCCGCACAAAAGCACACTTGACTTCAAATGATCATAACTCCTTCGTTTCTTATCGGATTTAAGCAAACGACCACTCGATGGAAAGCTCTTGATGTCTACTTTCATGTCAACCACGATTTTTCTTGTTTTAATGGAACTTGTGATGTTTCTCATTCGCTTTTTTGTACTAACTCTTTACGGTACTTACATGTTAGTACACAAAAGAGAATGAGAGCAAACAAAAACGCCATTACATTAACCCAAACTCTAGTTTACATGAAGGCATACGTCAAGAGCTTTCCAGAGAGTGTTCGTTTGCTTAAATCCGATAACAAATGAGGAAGTTATGGTCATTTGAAGTCGAGTGCCTCCCAAAGTGGTCGTGTATCGAGCCGCACAAAAGCACACTTGACTTCAAATGATCATAACTCCTTCGTTTCTTATCGGATTTAAGCAAACGACCACTCGATGGAAAGCTCTTGATGTCTACTTTCATGTCAACCACGATTTTTCCTGTTTTAATGGAATTTGTGATGTTTCTCATTCGCTTTTTTGTACTAACTCTTTACGGTACTTACATGTTAGTACACAAAAGAGAATGAGAGCAAACAAAAACGCCATTACATTAACCCAAACTCTAGTTTACATGAAGGAATACGTCAAGAGCTTTCCAGAGAGTGTTCGTTTGTTTAAATCCGATAACAAATGAGGAAGTTATGGTCATTTGAAGTCGAGTGCCTCCCAAAGTGGTCGTGTATCGAGCCGCACAAAAGCACACTTGACTTCAAATGATCATAACTCCTTCGTTTCTTATCGGATTTAAGCAAACGACCACTCGATGGAAAGCTCTTGATGTCTACTTTCATGTCAACCACGATTTTTCTTGTTTTAATGGAATTTGTGATGTTTCTCATTCGCTTTTTTGTACTAACTCTTTACGGTACTTACATGTTAGTACACAAAAGAGAATGAGAGCAAACAAAAACGCCTTTACATTAACCCAAACTCTAGTTTACATGAAGGCATACGTCAAGAGCTTTCCAGAGAGTGTTCGTTTGCTTAAATCCGATAACAAATGAGGAAGTTATGGTCATTTGAAGTCGAGTGCCTCCCAAAGTGGTCGTGTATCGAGCCGCACAAAAGCACACTTGACTTCAAATGATCATAACTCCTTCGTTTCTTATCGGATTTAAGCAAACGACCACTCGATGGAAAGCTCTTGATGTCTACTTTCATGTCAACCACGATTTTTCTTGTTTTAATGGAATTTGTGATGTTTCTCATTCGCTTTTTTGTACTAACTCTTTACGGTACTTACATGTTAGTACACAAAAGAGAATGAGAGCAAACAAAAACGCCATTACATTAACCCAAACTCTAGTTTACATGAAGGCATACGTCAAGAGCTTTCCAGAGAGTGTTCGTTTGCTTAAATCCGATAACAAATGAGGAAGTTATGGTCATTTGAAGTCGAGTGCCTCCCAAAGTGGTCGTGTATCGAGCCGCACAAAAGCACACTTGACTTCAAATGATCATAACTCCTTCGTTTCTTATCGGATTTAAGCAAACGACCACTCGATGGAAAGCTCTTGATGTCTACTTTCATGTCAACCACGATTTTTCTTGTTTTAATGGAATTTGTGATGTTTCTCATTCGCTTTTTTGTACTAACTCTTTACGGTACTTACATGTTAGTACACAAAAGAGAATGAGAGCAAACAAAAACGCCTTTACATTAACCCAAACTCTAGTTTACATGAAGGCATACGTCAAGAGCTTTCCAGAGAGTGTTCGTTTGCTTAAATCCGATAACAAATGAGGAAGTTATGGTCATTTGAAGTCGAGTGCCTCCCAAAGTGGTCGTGTATCGAGCCGCACAAAAGCACACTTGACTTCCAATGATCATAACTCCTTCGTTTCTTATCGGATTTAAGCAAACGACCACTCGATGGAAAGCTCTTGATGTCTACTTTCATGTCAACCACGATTTTTCTTGTTTTAATGGAATTTGTGATGTTTCTCATTCGCTTTTTTGTACTAACTCTTTACGGTACTTACATGTTAGTACACAAAAGAGAATGAGAGCAAACAAAAACGCCATTACATTAACCCAAACTCTAGTTTACATGAAGGCATACGTCAAGAGCTTTCCAGAGAGTGTTCGTTTGCTTAAATCCGATAACAAATGAGGAAGTTATGGTCATTTGAAGTCGAGTGCCTCCCAAAGTGGTCGTGTATCGAGCCGCACAAAAGCACACTTGACTTCAAATGATCATAACTCCTTCGTTTCTTATCGGATTTAAGCAAACGACCACTCGATGGAAAGCTCTTGATGTCTACTTTCATGTCAACCACGATTTTTCTTGTTTTAATGGAATTTGTGATGTTTCTCATTCGCTTTTTTGTACTAACTCTTTACGGTACTTACATGTTAGTACACAAAAGAGAATGAGAGCAAACAAAAACGCCATTACATTAACCCAAACTCTAGTTTACATGAAGGAATACGTCAAGAGCTTTCCAGAGAGTGTTCGTTTGCTTAAATCCGATAACAAATGAGGAAGTTATGGTCATTTGAAGTCGAGTGCCTCCCAAAGTGGTCGTGTATCGAGCCGCACAAAAGCACACTTGACTTCAAATGATCATAACTCCTTCGTTTCTTATCGGATTTAAGCAAACGACCACTCGATGGAAAGCTCTTGATGTCTACTTTCATGTCAACCACGATTTTTCTTGTTTTAATGGAATTTGTGATGTTTCTCATTCGCTTTTTTGTACTAACTCTTTACGGTACTTACATGTTAGTACACAAAAGAGAATGAGAGCAAACAAAAACGCCTTTACATTAACCCAAACTCTAGTTTACATGAAGGCATACGTCAAGAGCTTTCCAGAGAGTGTTCGTTTGCTTAAATCCGATAACAAATGAGGAAGTTATGGTCATTTGAAGTCGAGTGCCTCCCAAAGTGGTCGTGTATCGAGCCGCACAAAAGCACACTTGACTTCAAATGATCATAACTCCTTCGTTTCTTATCGGATTTAAGCAAACGACCACTCGATGGAAAGCTCTTGATGTCTACTTTCATGTCAACCACGATTTTTCTTGTTTTAATGGAATTTGTGATGTTTCTCATTCGCTTTTTTGTACTAACTCTTTACGGTACTTACATGTTAGTACACAAAAGAGAATGAGAGCAAACAAAAACGCCATTACATTAACCCAAACTCTAGTTTACATGAAGGCATACGTCAAGAGCTTTCCAGAGAGTGTTCGTTTGCTTAAATCCGATAACAAATGAGGAAGTTATGGTCATTTGAAGTCGAGTGCCTCCCAAAGTGGTCGTGTATCGAGCCGCACAAAAGCACACTTGACTTCAAATGATCATAACTCCTTCGTTTCTTATCGGATTTAAGCAAACGACCACTCGATGGAAAGCTCTTGATGTCTACTTTCATGTCAACCACGATTTTTCTTGTTTTAATGGAATTTGTGATGTTTCTCATTCGCTTTTTTGTACTAACTCTTTACGGTACTTACATGTTAGTACACAAAAGAGAATGAGAGCAAACAAAAACGCCTTTACATTAACCCAAACTCTAGTTTACATGAAGGCATACGTCAAGAGCTTTCCAGAGAGTGTTCGTTTGCTTAAATCCGATAACAAATGAGGAAGTTATGGTCATTTGAAGTCGAGTGCCTCCCAAAGTGGTCGTGTATCGAGCCGCACAAAAGCACACTTGACTTCCAATGATCATAACTCCTTCGTTTCTTATCGGATTTAAGCAAACGACCACTCGATGGAAAGCTCTTGATGTCTACTTTCATGTCAACCACGATTTTTCTTGTTTTAATGGAATTTGTGATGTTTCTCATTCGCTTTTTTGTACTAACTCTTTACGGTACTTACATGTTAGTACACAAAAGAGAATGAGAGCAAACAAAAACGCCATTACATTAACCCAAACTCTAGTTTACATGAAGGAATACGTCAAGAGCTTTCCAGAGAGTGTTCGTTTGCTTAAATCCGATAACAAATGAGGAAGTTATGGTCATTTGAAGTCGAGTGCCTCCCAAAGTGGTCGTGTATCGAGCCGCACAAAAGCACACTTGACTTCAAATGATCATAACTCCTTCGTTTCTTATCGGATTTAAGCAAACGACCACTCGATGGAAAGCTCTTGATGTCTACTTTCATGTCAACCCCGATTTTTCTTGTTTTAATGGAATTTGTGATGTTTCTCATTCGCTTTTTTGTACTAACTCTTTACGGTACTTACATGTTAGTACACAAAAGAGAATGAGAGCAAACAAAAACGCCTTTACATTAACCCAAACTCTAGTTTACATGAAGGCATACGTCAAGAGCTTTCCAGAGAGTGTTCGTTTGCTTAAATCCGATAACAAATGAGGAAGTTATGGTCATTTGAAGTCGAGTGCCTCCCAAAGTGGTCGTGTATCGAGCCGCACAAAAGCACACTTGACTTCCAATGATCATAACTCCTTCGTTTCTTATCGGATTTAAGCAAACGACCACTCGATGGAAAGCTCTTGATGTCTACTTTCATGTCAACCACGATTTTTCTTGTTTTAATGGAATTTGTGATGTTTCTCATTCGCTTTTTTGTACTAACTCTTTACGGTACTTACATGTTAGTACACAAAAGAGAATGAGAGCAAACAAAAACGCCATTACATTAACCCAAACTCTAGTTTACATGAAGGCATATGTCAAGAGCTTTCCAGAGAGTGTTCGTTTGCTTAAATCCGATAACAAATGAGGAAGTTATGGTCATTTGAAGTCGAGTGCCTCCCAAAGTGGTCGTGTATCGAGCCGCACAAAAGCACACTTGACTTCAAATGATCATAACTCCTTCGTTTCTTATCGGATTTAAGCAAACGACCACTCGATGGAAAGCTCTTGATGTCTACTTTCATGTCAACCACGATTTTTCTTGTTTTAATGGAATTTGTGATGTTTCTCATTCGCTTTTTTGTACTAACTCTTTACGGTACTTACATGTTAGTACACAAAAGAGAATGAGAGCAAACAAAAACGCCATTACATTAACCCAAACTCTAGTTTACATGAAGGAATACGTCAAGAGCTTTCCAGAGAGTGTTCGTTTGCTTAAATCCGATAACAAATGAGGAAGTTATGGTCATTTGAAGTCGAGTGCCTCCCAAAGTGGTCGTGTATCGAGCCGCACAAAAGCACACTTGACTTCAAATGATCATAACTCCTTCGTTTCTTATCGGATTTAAGCAAACGACCACTCGATGGAAAGCTCTTGATGTCTACTTTCATGTCAACCACGATTTTTCTTGTTTTAATGGAATTTGTGATGTTTCTCATTCGCTTTTTTGTACTAACTCTTTACGGTACTTACATGTTAGTACACAAAAGAGAATGAGAGCAAACAAAAACGCCATTACATTAACCCAAACTCTAGTTTACATGAAGGCATACGTCAAGAGCTTTCCAGAGAGTGTTCGTTTGCTTAAATCCGATAACAAATGAGGAAGTTATGGTCATTTGAAGTCGAGTGCCTCCCAAAGTGGTCGTGTATCGAGCCGCACAAAAGCACACTTGACTTCAAATGATCATAACTCCTTCGTTTCTTATCGGATTTAAGCAAACGACCACTCGATGGAAAGCTCTTGATGTCTACTTTCATGTCAACCACGATTTTTCTTGTTTTAATGGAATTTGTGATGTTTCTCATTCGCTTTTTTGTACTAACTCTTTACGGTACTTACATGTTAGTACACAAAAGAGAATGAGAGCAAACAAAAACGCCATTACATTAACCCAAACTCTAGTTTACATGAAGGAATACGTCAAGAGCTTTCCAGAGAGTGTTCGTTTGCTTAAATCCGATAACAAATGAGGAAGTTATGGTCATTTGAAGTCGAGTGCCTCCCAAAGTGGTCGTGTATCGAGCCGCACAAAAGCACACTTGACTTCAAATGATCATAACTCCTTCGTTTCTTATCGGATTTAAGCAAACGACCACTCGATGGAAAGCTCTTGATGTCTACTTTCATGTCAACCCCGATTTTTCTTGTTTTAATGGAATTTGTGATGTTTCTCATTCGCTTTTTTGTACTAACTCTTTACGGTACTTACATGTTAGTACACAAAAGAGAATGAGAGCAAACAAAAACGCCTTTACATTAACCCAAACTCTAGTTTACATGAAGGCATACGTCAAGAGCTTTCCAGAGAGTGTTCGTTTGCTTAAATCCGATAACAAATGAGGAAGTTATGGTCATTTGAAGTCGAGTGCCTCCAAAAGTGGTCGTGTATCGAGCCGCACAAAAGCACACTTGACTTCCAATGATCATAACTCCTTCGTTTCTTATCGGATTTAAGCAAACGACCACTCGATGGAAAGCTCTTGATGTCTACTTTCATGTCAACCACGATTTTTCTTGTTTTAATGGAATTTGTGATGTTTCTCATTCGCTTTTTTGTACTAACTCTTTACGGTACTTACATGTTAGTACACAAAAGAGAATGAGAGCAAACAAAAACGCCATTACATTAACCCAAACTCTAGTTTACATGAAGGCATATGTCAAGAGCTTTCCAGAGAGTGTTCGTTTGCTTAAATCCGATAACAAATGAGGAAGTTATGGTCATTTGAAGTCGAGTGCCTCCCAAAGTGGTCGTGTATCGAGCCGCACAAAAGCACACTTGACTTCAAATGATCATTAACTCCTTCGTTTCTTATCGGATTTAAGCAAACGACCACTCGATGGAAAGCTCTTGATGTCTACTTTCATGTCAACCACGATTTTTCTTGTTTTAATGGAATTTGTGATGTTTCTCATTCGCTTTTTTGTACTAACTCTTTACGGGTACTTACATGTTAGTACACAAAAGAGAATGAGAGCAAACAAAAACGCCATTACATTAACCCAAACTCTAGTTTACATGAAGGCATACGTCAAGAGCTTTCCAGAGAGTGTTCGTTTGCTTAAATCCGATAACAAATGAGGAAGTTATGGTCATTTGAAGTCGAGTGCCTCCCAAAGTGGTCGTGTATCGAGCCGCACAAAAGCACACTTGACTTCAAATGATCATAACTCCTTCGTTTCTTATCGGATTTAAGCAAACGACCACTCGATGGAAAGCTCTTGATGTCTACTTTCATGTCAACCACGATTTTTATTGTTTTAATGGAATTTGTGATGTTTCTCATTTGCTTTTTTGTACTAACTCTTTACGGTACTTACATGTTACTACACAAAAGAGAATGAGAGCAAACAAAAACGCCATTACATTAACCCAAACTCTAGTTTACATGAAGGCATACGTCAAGAGCTTTCCAGAGAGTGTTCGTTTGCTTAAATCCGATAACAAATGAGGAAGTTATGGTCATTTGAAGTCGAGTGCCTCCCAAAGTGGTCGTGTATCGAGCCGCACAAAAGCACACTTGACTTCAAATGATCATAACTCCTTCGTTTCTTATCGGATTTAAGCAAACGACCACTCGATGGAAAGCTCTTGATGTCTACTTTCATGTCAACCACGATTTTTCTTGTTTTAATGGAATTTGTGATGTTTCTCATTCGCTTTTTTGTACTAACTCTTTACGGTACTTACATGTTAGTACACAAAAGAGAATGAGAGCAAACAAAAACTCCATTACATTAACCCAAACTCTAGTTTACATGAAGGCATACGTCAAGAGCTTTCCAGAGAGTGTTCGTTTGCTTAAATCCGATAACAAATGAGGAAGTTATGGTCATTTGAAGTCGAGTGGCCTCCCAAAGTGGTCGTGTATCGAGCCGCACAAAAGCACACTTGACTTCAAATGATCATAACTCCTTCGTTTCTTATCGGATTTAAGCAAACGACCACTCGATGGAAAGCTCTTGATGTCTACTTTCATGTCAACCACGATTTTATTGTTTTAATGGAATTTGTGATGTTTCTCATTTGCTTTTTTGTACTAACTCTTTACGGTACTTACATGTTACTACACAAAAGAGAATGAGAGCAAACAAAAACGCCATTACATTAACCCAAACTCTAGTTTACATGAAGGCATACGTCAAGAGCTTTCCAGAGAGTGTTCGTTTGCTTAAATCCGATAACAAATGAGGAAGTTATGGTCATTTGAAGTCGAGTGCCTCCCAAAGTGGTCGTGTATCGAGCCGCACAAAAGCACACTTGACTTCAAATGATCATAACTCCTTCGTTTCTTATCGGATTTAAGCAAACGACCACTCGATGGAAAGCTCTTGATGTCTACTTTCATGTCAACCACGATTTTTATTGTTTTAATGGAATTTGTGATGTTTCTCATTCGCTTTTTTGTACTAACTCTTTACGGTACTTACATGTTAGTACACAAAAGAGAATGAGAGCAAACAAAAACGCCATTACATTAACCCAAACTCTAGTTTACATGAAGGCATACGTCAAGAGCTTTCCAGAGAGTGTTCGTTTGCTTAAATCCGATAACAAATGAGGAAGTTATGGTCATTTGAAGTCGAGTGCCTCCCAAAGTGGTCGTGTATCGAGCCGCACAAAAGCACACTTGACTTCAAATGATCATAACTCCGTCGTTTCTTATCGGATTTAAGCAAACGACCACTCGATGGAAAGCTCTTGATGTCTACTTTCATGTCAACCACGATTTTTATTGTTTTAATGGAATTTGTGATGTTTCTCATTTGCTTTTTTGTACTAACTCTTTACGGTACTTACATGTTACTACACAAAAGAGAATGAGAGCAAACAAAAACGCCATTACATTAACCCAAACTCTAGTTTACATGAAGGCATACGTCAAGAGCTTTCCAGAGAGTGTTCGTTTGCTTAAATCCGATAACAAATGAGGAAGTTATGGTCATTTGAAGTCGAGTGCCTCCCAAAGTGGTCGTGTATCGAGCCGCACAAAAGCACACTTGACTTCAAATGATCATAACTCCTTCGTTTCTTATCGGATTTAAGCAAACGACCACTCGATGGAAAGCTCTTGATGTCTACTTTCATGTCAACCACGATTTTTATTGTTTTAATGGAATTTGTGATGTTTCTCATTCGCTTTTTTGTACTAACTCTTTACGGTACTTACATGTTAGTACACAAAAGAGAATGAGAGCAAACAAAAACGCCATTACATTAACCCAAACTCTAGTTTACATGAAGGCATACGTCAAGAGCTTTCCAGAGAGTGTTCGTTTGCTTAAATCCGATAACAAATGAGGAAGTTATGGTCATTTGAAGTCGAGTGCCTCCCAAAGTGGTCGTGTATCGAGCCGCACAAAAGCACACTTGACTTCAAATGATCATAACTCCTTCGTTTCTTATCGGATTTAAGCAAACGACCACTCGATGGAAAGCTCTTGATGTCTACTTTCATGTCAACCACGATTTTTATTGTTTTAATGGAATTTGTGATGTTTCTCATTCGCTTTTTTGTACTAACTCTTTACGGTACTTACATGTTAGTACACAAAAGAGAATGAGAGCAAACAAAAACGCCATTACATTAACCCAAACTCTAGTTTACATGAAGGCATATGTCAAGAGCTTTCCAGAGAGTGTTCGTTTGCTTAAATCCGATAACAAATGAGGAAGTTATGGTCATTTGAAGTCGAGTGCCTCCCAAAGTGGTCGTGTATCGAGCCGCACAAAAGCACACTTGACTTCAAATGATCATAACTCCTTCGTTTCTTATCGGATTTAAGCAAACGACCACTCGATGGAAAGCTCTTGATGTCTACTTTCATGTCAACCACGATTTTTCTTGTTTTAATGGAATTTGTGATGTTTCTCATTCGCTTTTTTGTACTAACTCTTTACGGTACTTACATGTTAGTACACAAAAGAGAATGAGAGCAAACAAAAACGCCATTACATTAACCCAAACTCTAGTTTACATGAAGGCATACGTCAAGAGCTTTCCAGAGAGTGTTCGTTTGCTTAAATCCGATAACAAATGAGGAAGTTATGGTCATTTGAAGTCGAGTGCCTCCCAAAGTGGTCGTGTATCGAGCCGCACAAAAGCACACTTGACTTCAAATGATCATAACTCCTTCGTTTCTTATCGGATTTAAGCAAACGACCACTCGATGGAAAGCTCTTGATGTCTACTTTCATGTCAACCACGATTTTTATTGTTTTAATGGAATTTGTGATGTTTCTCATTTGCTTTTTTGTACTAACTCTTTACGGTACTTACATGTTACTACACAAAAGAGAATGAGAGCAAACAAAAACGCCATTACATTAACCCAAACTCTAGTTTACATGAAGGCATACGTCAAGAGCTTTCCAGAGAGTGTTCGTTTGCTTAAATCCGATAACAAATGAGGAAGTTATGGTCATTTGAAGTCGAGTGCCTCCCAAAGTGGTCGTGTATCGAGCCGCACAAAAGCACACTTGACTTCAAATGATCATAACTCCTTCGTTTCTTATCGGATTTAAGCAAACGACCACTCGATGGAAAGCTCTTGATGTCTACTTTCATGTCAACCACGATTTTTATTGTTTTAATGGAATTTGTGATGTTTCTCATTCGCTTTTTTGTACTAACTCTTTACGGTACTTACATGTTAGTACACAAAAGAGAATGAGAGCAAACAAAAACGCCATTACATTAACCCAAACTCTAGTTTACATGAAGGCATACGTCAAGAGCTTTCCAGAGAGTGTTCGTTTGCTTAAATCCGATAACAAATGAGGAAGTTATGGTCATTTGAAGTCGAGTGCCTCCCAAAGTGGTCGTGTATCGAGCCGCACAAAAGCACACTTGACTTCAAATGATCATAACTCCTTCGTTTCTTATCGGATTTAAGCAAACGACCACTCGATGGAAAGCTCTTGATGTCTACTTTCATGTCAACCACGATTTTTATTGTTTTAATGGAATTTGTGATGTTTCTCATTCGCTTTTTTGTACTAACTCTTTACGGTACTTACATGTTAGTACACAAAAGAGAATGAGAGCAAACAAAAACGCCATTACATTAACCCAAACTCTAGTTTACATGAAGGCATACGTCAAGAGCTTTCCAGAGAGTGTTCGTTTGCTTAAATCCGATAACAAATGAGGAAGTTATGGTCATTTGAAGTCGAGTGCCTCCCAAAGTGGTCGTGTATCGAGCCGCACAAAAGCACACTTGACTTCAAATGATCATAACTCCTTCGTTTCTTATCGGATTTAAGCAAACGACCACTCGATGGAAAGCTCTTGATGTCTACTTTCATGTCAACCACGATTTTTATTGTTTTAATGGAATTTGTGATGTTTCTCATTCGCTTTTTTGTACTAACTCTTTACGGTACTTACATGTTAGTACACAAAAGAGAATGAGAGCAAACAAAAACGCCATTACATTAACCCAAACTCTAGTTTACATGAAGGCATACGTCAAGAGCTTTCCAGAGAGTGTTCGTTTGCTTAAATCCGATAACAAATGAGGAAGTTATGGTCATTTGAAGTCGAGTGCCTCCCAAAGTGGTCGTGTATCGAGCCGCACAAAAGCACACTTGACTTCAAATGATCATAACTCCTTCGTTTCTTATCGGATTTAAGCAAACGACCACTCGATGGAAAGCTCTTGATGTCTACTTTCATGTCAACCACGATTTTTCTTGTTTTAATGGAATTTGTGATGTTTCTCATTCGCTTTTTTGTACTAACTCTTTACGGTACTTACATGTTAGTACACAAAAGAGAATGAGAGCAAACAAAAACGCCATTACATTAACCCAAACTCTAGTTTACATGAAGGCATACGTCAAGAGCTTTCCAGAGAGTGTTCGTTTGCTTAAATCCGATAACAAATGAGGAAGTTATGGTCATTTGAAGTCGAGTGCCTCCCAAAGTGGTCGTGTATCGAGCCGCACAAAAGCACACTTGACTTCAAATGATCATAACTCCTTCGTTTCTTATCGGATTTAAGCAAACGACCACTCGATGGAAAGCTCTTGATGTCTACTTTCATGTCAACCACGATTTTTATTGTTTTAATGGAATTTGTGATGTTTCTCATTCGCTTTTTTGTACTAACTCTTTACGGTACTTACATGTTACTACACAAAAGAGAATGAGAGCAAACAAAAACGCCATTACATTAACCCAAACTCTAGTTTACATGAAGGCATACGTCAAGAGCTTTCCAGAGAGTGTTCGTTTGCTTAAATCCGATAACAAATGAGGAAGTTATGGTCATTTGAAGTCGAGTGCCTCCCAAAGTGGTCGTGTATCGAGCCGCACAAAAGCACACTTGACTTCAAATGATCATAACTCCTTCGTTTCTTATCGGATTTAAGCAAACGACCACTCGATGGAAAGCTCTTGATGTCTACTTTCATGTCAACCACGATTTTTCTTGTTTTAATGGAATTTGTGATGTTTCTCATTCGCTTTTTTGTACTAACTCTTTACGGTACTTACATGTTAGTACACAAAAGAGAATGAGAGCAAACAAAAACGCCATTACATTAACCCAAACTCTAGTTTACATGAAGGCATACGTCAAGAGCTTTCCAGAGAGTGTTCGTTTGCTTAAATCCGATAACAAATGAGGAAGTTATGGTCATTTGAAGTCGAGTGCCTCCCAAAGTGGTCGTGTATCGAGCCGCACAAAAGCACACTTGACTTCAAATGATCATAACTCCTTCGTTTCTTATCGGATTTAAGCAAACGACCACTCGATGGAAAGCTCTTGATGTCTACTTTCATGTCAACCACGATTTTTATTGTTTTAATGGAATTTGTGATGTTTCTCATTTGCTTTTTTGTACTAACTCTTTACGGTACTTACATGTTACTACACAAAAGAGAATGAGAGCAAACAAAAACGCCATTACATTAACCCAAACTCTAGTTTACATGAAGGCATACGTCAAGAGCTTTCCAGAGAGTGTTCGTTTGCTTAAATCCGATAACAAATGAGGAAGTTATGGTCATTTGAAGTCGAGTGCCTCCCAAAGTGGTCGTGTATCGAGCCGCACAAAAGCACACTTGACTTCAAATGATCATAACTCCTTCGTTTCTTATCGGATTTAAGCAAACGACCACTCGATGGAAAGCTCTTGATGTCTACTTTCATGTCAACCACGATTTTTATTGTTTTAATGGAATTTGTGATGTTTCTCATTCGCTTTTTTGTACTAACTCTTTACGGTACTTACATGTTAGTACACAAAAGAGAATGAGAGCAAACAAAAACGCCATTACATTAACCCAAACTCTAGTTTACATGAAGGCATACGTCAAGAGCTTTCCAGAGAGTGTTCGTTTGCTTAAATCCGATAACAAATGAGGAAGTTATGGTCATTTGAAGTCGAGTGCCTCCCAAAGTGGTCGTGTATCGAGCCGCACAAAAGCACACTTGACTTCAAATGATCATAACTCCTTCGTTTCTTATCGGATTTAAGCAAACGACCACTCGATGGAAAGCTCTTGATGTCTACTTTCATGTCAACCACGATTTTTATTGTTTTAATGGAATTTGTGATGTTTCTCATTCGCTTTTTTGTACTAACTCTTTACGGTACTTACATGTTAGTACACAAAAGAGAATGAGAGCAAACAAAAACGCCATTACATTAACCCAAACTCTAGTTTACATGAAGGCATACGTCAAGAGCTTTCCAGAGAGTGTTCGTTTGCTTAAATCCGATAACAAATGAGGAAGTTATGGTCATTTGAAGTCGAGTGCCTCCCAAAGTGGTCGTGTATCGAGCCGCACAAAAGCACACTTGACTTCAAATGATCATAACTCCTTCGTTTCTTATCGGATTTAAGCAAACGACCACTCGATGGAAAGCTCTTGATGTCTACTTTCATGTCAACCACGATTTTTCTTGTTTTAATGGAATTTGTGATGTTTCTCATTCGCTTTTTTGTACTAACTCTTTACGGTACTTACATGTTAGTACACAAAAGAGAATGAGAGCAAACAAAAACGCCATTACATTAACCCAAACTCTAGTTTACATGAAGGCATACGTCAAGAGCTTTCCAGAGAGTGTTCGTTTGCTTAAATCCGATAACAAATGAGGAAGTTATGGTCATTTGAAGTCGAGTGCCTCCCAAAGTGGTCGTGTATCGAGCCGCACAAAAGCACACTTGACTTCAAATGATCATAACTCCTTCGTTTCTTATCGGATTTAAGCAAACGACCACTCGATGGAAAGCTCTTGATGTCTACTTTCATGTCAACCACGATTTTTCTTGTTTTAATGGAATTTGTGATGTTTCTCATTCGCTTTTTTGTACTAACTCTTTACGGTACTTACATGTTAGTACACAAAAGAGAATGAGAGCAAACAAAAACGCCATTACATTAACCCAAACTCTAGTTTACATGAAGGCATACGTCAAGAGCTTTCCAGAGAGTGTTCGTTTGCTTAAATCCGATAACAAATGAGGAAGTTATGGTCATTTGAAGTCGAGTGCCTCCCAAAGTGGTCGTGTATCGAGCCGCACAAAAGCACACTTGACTTCAAATGATCATAACTCCTTCGTTTCTTATCGGATTTAAGCAAACGACCACTCGATGGAAAGCTCTTGATGTCTACTTTCATGTCAACCACGATTTTTATTGTTTTAATGGAATTTGTGATGTTTCTCATTCGCTTTTTTGTACTAACTCTTTACGGTACTTACATGTTAGTACACAAAAGAGAATGAGAGCAAACAAAAACGCCATTACATTAACCCAAACTCTAGTTTACATGAAGGCATACGTCAAGAGCTTTCCAGAGAGTGTTCGTTTGCTTAAATCCGATAACAAATGAGGAAGTTATGGTCATTTGAAGTCGAGTGCCTCCCAAAGTGGTCGTGTATCGAGCCGCACAAAAGCACACTTGACTTCAAATGATCATAACTCCTTCGTTTCTTATCGGATTTAAGCAAACGACCACTCGATGGAAAGCTCTTGATGTCTACTTTCATGTCAACCACGATTTTTCTTGTTTTAATGGAATTTGTGATGTTTCTCATTCGCTTTTTTGTACTAACTCTTTACGGTACTTACATGTTAGTACACAAAAGAGAATGAGAGCAAACAAAAACGCCATTACATTAACCCAAACTCTAGTTTACATGAAGGCATACGTCAAGAGCTTTCCAGAGAGTGTTCGTTTGCTTAAATCCGATAACAAATGAGGAAGTTATGGTCATTTGAAGTCGAGTGCCTCCCAAAGTGGTCGTGTATCGAGCCGCACAAAAGCACACTTGACTTCAAATGATCATAACTCCTTCGTTTCTTATCGGATTTAAGCAAACGACCACTCGATGGAAAGCTCTTGATGTCTACTTTCATGTCAACCACGATTTTTATTGTTTTAATGGAATTTGTGATGTTTCTCATTCGCTTTTTTGTACTAACTCTTTACGGTACTTACATGTTAGTACACAAAAGAGAATGAGAGCAAACAAAAACGCCATTACATTAACCCAAACTCTAGTTTACATGAAGGCATACGTCAAGAGCTTTCCAGAGAGTGTTCGTTTGCTTAAATCCGATAACAAATGAGGAAGTTATGGTCATTTGAAGTCGAGTGCCTCCCAAAGTGGTCGTGTATCGAGCCGCACAAAAGCACACTTGACTTCAAATGATCATAACTCCTTCGTTTCTTATCGGATTTAAGCAAACGACCACTCGATGGAAAGCTCTTGATGTCTACTTTCATGTCAACCACGATTTTTCTTGTTTTAATGGAATTTGTGATGTTTCTCATTCGCTTTTTTGTACTAACTCTTTACGGTACTTACATGTTAGTACACAAAAGAGAATGAGAGCAAACAAAAACGCCATTACATTAACCCAAACTCTAGTTTACATGAAGGCATACGTCAAGAGCTTTCCAGAGAGTGTTCGTTTGCTTAAATCCGATAACAAATGAGGAAGTTATGGTCATTTGAAGTCGAGTGCCTCCCAAAGTGGTCGTGTATCGAGCCGCACAAAAGCACACTTGACTTCAAATGATCATAACTCCTTCGTTTCTTATCGGATTTAAGCAAACGACCACTCGATGGAAAGCTCTTGATGTCTACTTTCATGTCAACCACGATTTTTATTGTTTTAATGGAATTTGTGATGTTTCTCATTTGCTTTTTTGTACTAACTCTTTACGGTACTTACATGTTACTACACAAAAGAGAATGAGAGCAAACAAAAACGCCATTACATTAACCCAAACTCTAGTTTACATGAAGGCATACGTCAAGAGCTTTCCAGAGAGTGTTCGTTTGCTTAAATCCGATAACAAATGAGGAAGTTATGGTCATTTGAAGTCGAGTGCCTCCCAAAGTGGTCGTGTATCGAGCCGCACAAAAGCACACTTGACTTCAAATGATCATAACTCCTTCGTTTCTTATCGGATTTAAGCAAACGACCACTCGATGGAAAGCTCTTGATGTCTACTTTCATGTCAACCACGATTTTTATTGTTTTAATGGAATTTGTGATGTTTCTCATTCGCTTTTTTGTACTAACTCTTTACGGTACTTACATGTTAGTACACAAAAGAGAATGAGAGCAAACAAAAACGCCATTACATTAACCCAAACTCTAGTTTACATGAAGGCATACGTCAAGAGCTTTCCAGAGAGTGTTCGTTTGCTTAAATCCGATAACAAATGAGGAAGTTATGGTCATTTGAAGTCGAGTGCCTCCCAAAGTGGTCGTGTATCGAGCCGCACAAAAGCACACTTGACTTCAAATGATCATAACTCCTTCGTTTCTTATCGGATTTAAGCAAACGACCACTCGATGGAAAGCTCTTGATGTCTACTTTCATGTCAACCACGATTTTTCTTGTTTTAATGGAATTTGTGATGTTTCTCATTCGCTTTTTTGTACTAACTCTTTACGGTACTTACATGTTAGTACACAAAAGAGAATGAGAGCAAACAAAAACGCCATTACATTAACCCAAACTCTAGTTTACATGAAGGCATACGTCAAGAGCTTTCCAGAGAGTGTTCGTTTGCTTAAATCCGATAACAAATGAGGAAGTTATGGTCATTTGAAGTCGAGTGCCTCCCAAAGTGGTCGTGTATCGAGCCGCACAAAAGCACACTTGACTTCAAATGATCATAACTCCTTCGTTTCTTATCGGATTTAAGCAAACGACCACTCGATGGAAAGCTCTTGATGTCTACTTTCATGTCAACCACGATTTTTATTGTTTTAATGGAATTTGTGATGTTTCTCATTCGCTTTTTTGTACTAACTCTTTACGGTACTTACATGTTACTACACAAAAGAGAATGAGAGCAAACAAAAACGCCATTACATTAACCCAAACTCTAGTTTACATGAAGGCATACGTCAAGAGCTTTCCAGAGAGTGTTCGTTTGCTTAAATCCGATAACAAATGAGGAAGTTATGGTCATTTGAAGTCGAGTGCCTCCCAAAGTGGTCGTGTATCGAGCCGCACAAAAGCACACTTGACTTCAAATGATCATAACTCCTTCGTTTCTTATCGGATTTAAGCAAACGACCACTCGATGGAAAGCTCTTGATGTCTACTTTCATGTCAACCACGATTTTTCTTGTTTTAATGGAATTTGTGATGTTTCTCATTCGCTTTTTTGTACTAACTCTTTACGGTACTTACATGTTAGTACACAAAAGAGAATGAGAGCAAACAAAAACGCCATTACATTAACCCAAACTCTAGTTTACATGAAGGCATACGTCAAGAGCTTTCCAGAGAGTGTTCGTTTGCTTAAATCCGATAACAAATGAGGAAGTTATGGTCATTTGAAGTCGAGTGCCTCCCAAAGTGGTCGTGTATCGAGCCGCACAAAAGCACACTTGACTTCAAATGATCATAACTCCTTCGTTTCTTATCGGATTTAAGCAAACGACCACTCGATGGAAAGCTCTTGATGTCTACTTTCATGTCAACCACGATTTTTCTTGTTTTAATGGAATTTGTGATGTTTCTCATTCGCTTTTTTGTACTAACTCTTTACGGTACTTACATGTTAGTACACAAAAGAGAATGAGAGCAAACAAAAACGCCATTACATTAACCCAAACTCTAGTTTACATGAAGGCATACGTCAAGAGCTTTCCAGAGAGTGTTCGTTTGCTTAAATCCGATAACAAATGAGGAAGTTATGGTCATTTGAAGTCGAGTGCCTCCCAAAGTGGTCGTGTATCGAGCCGCACAAAAGCACACTTGACTTCAAATGATCATAACTCCTTCGTTTCTTATCGGATTTAAGCAAACGACCACTCGATGGAAAGCTCTTGATGTCTACTTTCATGTCAACCACGATTTTTATTGTTTTAATGGAATTTGTGATGTTTCTCATTCGCTTTTTTGTACTAACTCTTTACGGTACTTACATGTTAGTACACAAAAGAGAATGAGAGCAAACAAAAACGCCATTACATTAACCCAAACTCTAGTTTACATGAAGGCATACGTCAAGAGCTTTCCAGAGAGTGTTCGTTTGCTTAAATCCGATAACAAATGAGGAAGTTATGGTCATTTGAAGTCGAGTGCCTCCCAAAGTGGTCGTGTATCGAGCCGCACAAAAGCACACTTGACTTCAAATGATCATAACTCCTTCGTTTCTTATCGGATTTAAGCAAACGACCACTCGATGGAAAGCTCTTGATGTCTACTTTCATGTCAACCACGATTTTTCTTGTTTTAATGGAATTTGTGATGTTTCTCATTCGCTTTTTTGTACTAACTCTTTACGGTACTTACATGTTAGTACACAAAAGAGAATGAGAGCAAACAAAAACGCCATTACATTAACCCAAACTCTAGTTTACATGAAGGCATACGTCAAGAGCTTTCCAGAGAGTGTTCGTTTGCTTAAATCCGATAACAAATGAGGAAGTTATGGTCATTTGAAGTCGAGTGCCTCCCAAAGTGGTCGTGTATCGAGCCGCACAAAAGCACACTTGACTTCAAATGATCATAACTCCTTCGTTTCTTATCGGATTTAAGCAAACGACCACTCGATGGAAAGCTCTTGATGTCTACTTTCATGTCAACCACGATTTTTCTTGTTTTAATGGAATTTGTGATGTTTCTCATTCGCTTTTTTGTACTAACTCTTTACGGTACTTACATGTTAGTACACAAAAGAGAATGAGATCAAACAAAAACGCCATTACATTAACCCAAACTCTAGTTTACATGAAGGCATACGTCAAGAGCTTTCCAGAGAGTGTTCGTTTGCTTAAATCCGATAACAAATGAGGAAGTTATGGTCATTTGAAGTCGAGTGCCTCCCAAAGTGGTCGTGTATCGAGCCGCACAAAAGCACACTTGACTTCAAATGATCATAACTCCTTCGTTTCTTATCGGATTTAAGCAAACGACCACTCGATGGAAAGCTCTTGATGTCTACTTTCATGTCAACCACGATTTTTATTGTTTTAATGGAATTTGTGATGTTTCTCATTCGCTTTTTTGTACTAACTCTTTACGGTACTTACATGTTAGTACACAAAAGAGAATGAGAGCAAACAAAAACGCCATTACATTAACCCAAACTCTAGTTTACATGAAGGCATACGTCAAGAGCTTTCCAGAGAGTGTTCGTTTGCTTAAATCCGATAACAAATGAGGAAGTTATGGTCATTTGAAGTCGAGTGCCTCCCAAAGTGGTCGTGTATCGAGCCGCACAAAAGCACACTTGACTTCAAATGATCATAACTCCTTCGTTTCTTATCGGATTTAAGCAAACGACCACTCGATGGAAAGCTCTTGATGTCTACTTTCATGTCAACCACGATTTTTCTTGTTTTAATGGAATTTGTGATGTTTCTCATTCGCTTTTTTGTACTAACTCTTTACGGTACTTACATGTTAGTACACAAAAGAGAATGAGAGCAAACAAAAACGCCATTACATTAACCCAAACTCTAGTTTACATGAAGGCATACGTCAAGAGCTTTCCAGAGAGTGTTCGTTTGCTTAAATCCGATAACAAATGAGGAAGTTATGGTCATTTGAAGTCGAGTGCCTCCCAAAGTGGTCGTGTATCGAGCCGCACAAAAGCACACTTGACTTCAAATGATCATAACTCCTTCGTTTCTTATCGGATTTAAGCAAACGACCACTCGATGGAAAGCTCTTGATGTCTACTTTCATGTCAACCACGATTTTTCTTGTTTTAATGGAATTTGTGATGTTTCTCATTCGCTTTTTTGTACTAACTCTTTACGGTACTTACATGTTAGTACACAAAAGAGAATGAGAGCAAACAAAAACGCCATTACATTAACCCAAACTCTAGTTTACATGAAGGCATACGTCAAGAGCTTTCCAGAGAGTGTTCGTTTGCTTAAATCCGATAACAAATGAGGAAGTTATGGTCATTTGAAGTCGAGTGCCTCCCAAAGTGGTCGTGTATCGAGCCGCACAAAAGCACACTTGACTTCAAATGATCATAACTCCTTCGTTTCTTATCGGATTTAAGCAAACGACCACTCGATGGAAAGCTCTTGATGTCTACTTTCATGTCAACCACGATTTTTATTGTTTTAATGGAATTTGTGATGTTTCTCATTCGCTTTTTTGTACTAACTCTTTACGGTACTTACATGTTACTACACAAAAGAGAATGAGAGCAAACAAAAACGCCATTACATTAACCCAAACTCTAGTTTACATGAAGGCATACGTCAAGAGCTTTCCAGAGAGTGTTCGTTTGCTTAAATCCGATAACAAATGAGGAAGTTATGGTCATTTGAAGTCGAGTGCCTCCCAAAGTGGTCGTGTATCGAGCCGCACAAAAGCACACTTGACTTCAAATGATCATAACTCCTTCGTTTCTTATCGGATTTAAGCAAACGACCACTCGATGGAAAGCTCTTGATGTCTACTTTCATGTCAACCACGATTTTTCTTGTTTTAATGGAATTTGTGATGTTTCTCATTCGCTTTTTTGTACTAACTCTTTACGGTACTTACATGTTAGTACACAAAAGAGAATGAGATCAAACAAAAACGCCATTACATTAACCCAAACTCTAGTTTACATGAAGGCATACGTCAAGAGCTTTCCAGAGAGTGTTCGTTTGCTTAAATCCGATAACAAATGAGGAAGTTATGGTCATTTGAAGTCGAGTGCCTCCCAAAGTGGTCGTGTATCGAGCCGCACAAAAGCACACTTGACTTCAAATGATCATAACTCCTTCGTTTCTTATCGGATTTAAGCAAACGACCACTCGATGGAAAGCTCTTGATGTCTACTTTCATGTCAACCACGATTTTTATTGTTTTAATGGAATTTGTGATGTTTCTCATTCGCTTTTTTGTACTAACTCTTTACGGTACTTACATGTTAGTACACAAAAGAGAATGAGAGCAAACAAAAACGCCATTACATTAACCCAAACTCTAGTTTACATGAAGGCATACGTCAAGAGCTTTCCAGAGAGTGTTCGTTTGCTTAAATCCGAGAACAAATGAGGAAGTTATGGTCATTTGAAGTCGAGTGCCTCCCAAAGTGGTCGTGTATCGAGCCGCACAAAAGCACACTTGACTTCAAATGATCATAACTCCTTCGTTTCTTATCGGATTTAAGCAAACGACCACTCGATGGAAAGCTCTTGATGTCTACTTTCATGTCAACCACGATTTTTCTTGTTTTAATGGAATTTGTGATGTTTCTCATTCGCTTTTTTGTACTAACTCTTTACGGTACTTACATGTTAGTACACAAAAGAGAATGAGAGCAAACAAAAACGCCATTACATTAACCCAAACTCTAGTTTACATGAAGGCATACGTCAAGAGCTTTCCAGAGAGTGTTCGTTTGCTTAAATCCGATAACAAATGAGGAAGTTATGGTCATTTGAAGTCGAGTGCCTCCCAAAGTGGTCGTGTATCGAGCCGCACAAAAGCACACTTGACTTCAAATGATCATAACTCCTTCGTTTCTTATCGGATTTAAGCAAACGACCACTCGATGGAAAGCTCTTGATGTCTACTTTCATGTCAACCACGATTTTTATTGTTTTAATGGAATTTGTGATGTTTCTCATTCGCTTTTTTGTACTAACTCTTTACGGTACTTACATGTTAGTACACAAAAGAGAATGAGAGCAAACAAAAACGCCATTACATTAACCCAAACTCTAGTTTACATGAAGGCATACGTCAAGAGCTTTCCAGAGAGTGTTCGTTTGCTTAAATCCGATAACAAATGAGGAAGTTATGGTCATTTGAAGTCGAGTGCCTCCCAAAGTGGTCGTGTATCGAGCCGCACAAAAGCACACTTGACTTCAAATGATCATAACTCCTTCGTTTCTTATCGGATTTAAGCAAACGACCACTCGATGGAAAGCTCTTGATGTCTACTTTCATGTCAACCACGATTTTTATTGTTTTAATGGAATTTGTGATGTTTCTCATTCGCTTTTTTGTACTAACTCTTTACGGTACTTACATGTTAGTACACAAAAGAGAATGAGAGCAAACAAAAACGCCATTACATTAACCCAAACTCTAGTTTACATGAAGGCATACGTCAAGAGCTTTCCAGAGAGTGTTCGTTTGCTTAAATCCGATAACAAATGAGGAAGTTATGGTCATTTGAAGTCGAGTGCCTCCCAAAGTGGTCGTGTATCGAGCCGCACAAAAGCACACTTGACTTCAAATGATCATAACTCCTTCGTTTCTTATCGGATTTAAGCAAACGACCACTCGATGGAAAGCTCTTGATGTCTACTTTCATGTCAACCACGATTTTTATTGTTTTAATGGAATTTGTGATGTTTCTCATTCGCTTTTTTGTACTAACTCTTTACGGTACTTACATGTTAGTACACAAAAGAGAATGAGAGCAAACAAAAACGCCATTACATTAACCCAAACTCTAGTTTACATGAAGGCATACGTCAAGAGCTTTCCAGAGAGTGTTCGTTTGCTTAAATCCGAGAACAAATGAGGAAGTTATGGTCATTTGAAGTCGAGTGCCTCCCAAAGTGGTCGTGTATCGAGCCGCACAAAAGCACACTTGACTTCAAATGATCATAACTCCTTCGTTTCTTATCGGATTTAAGCAAACGACCACTCGATGGAAAGCTCTTGATGTCTACTTTCATGTCAACCACGATTTTTATTGTTTTAATGGAATTTGTGATGTTTCTCATTCGCTTTTTTGTACTAACTCTTTACGGTACTTACATGTTAGTACACAAAAGAGAATGAGAGCAAACAAAAACGCCATTACATTAACCCAAACTCTAGTTTACATGAAGGCATACGTCAAGAGCTTTCCAGAGAGTGTTCGTTTGCTTAAATCCGATAACAAATGAGGAAGTTATGGTCATTTGAAGTCGAGTGCCTCCCAAAGTGGTCGTGTATCGAGCCGCACAAAAGCACACTTGACTTCAAATGATCATAACTCCTTCGTTTCTTATCGGATTTAAGCAAACGACCACTCGATGGAAAGCTCTTGATGTCTACTTTCATGTCAACCACGATTTTTCTTGTTTTAATGGAATTTGTGATGTTTCTCATTCGCTTTTTTGTACTAACTCTTTACGGTACTTACATGTTAGTACACAAAAGAGAATGAGAGCAAACAAAAACGCCATTACATTAACCCAAACTCTAGTTTACATGAAGGCATACGTCAAGAGCTTTCCAGAGAGTGTTCGTTTGCTTAAATCCGATAACAAATGAGGAAGTTATGGTCATTTGAAGTCGAGTGCCTCCCAAAGTGGTCGTGTATCGAGCCGCACAAAAGCACACTTGACTTCAAATGATCATAACTCCTTCGTTTCTTATCGGATTTAAGCAAACGACCACTCGATGGAAAGCTCTTGATGTCTACTTTCATGTCAACCACGATTTTTATTGTTTTAATGGAATTTGTGATGTTTCTCATTCGCTTTTTTGTACTAACTCTTTACGGTACTTACATGTTAGTACACAAAAGAGAATGAGAGCAAACAAAAACGCCATTACATTAACCCAAACTCTAGTTTACATGAAGGCATACGTCAAGAGCTTTCCAGAGAGTGTTCGTTTGCTTAAATCCGATAACAAATGAGGAAGTTATGGTCATTTGAAGTCGAGTGCCTCCCAAAGTGGTCGTGTATCGAGCCGCACAAAAGCACACTTGACTTCAAATGATCATAACTCCTTCGTTTCTTATCGGATTTAAGCAAACGACCACTCGATGGAAAGCTCTTGATGTCTACTTTCATGTCAACCACGATTTTTCTTGTTTTAATGGAATTTGTGATGTTTCTCATTCGCTTTTTTGTACTAACTCTTTACGGTACTTACATGTTAGTACACAAAAGAGAATGAGAGCAAACAAAAACGCCATTACATTAACCCAAACTCTAGTTTACATGAAGGCATACGTCAAGAGCTTTCCAGAGAGTGTTCGTTTGCTTAAATCCGATAACAAATGAGGAAGTTATGGTCATTTGAAGTCGAGTGCCTCCCAAAGTGGTCGTGTATCGAGCCGCACAAAAGCACACTTGACTTCAAATGATCATAACTCCTTCGTTTCTTATCGGATTTAAGCAAACGACCACTCGATGGAAAGCTCTTGATGTCTACTTTCATGTCAACCACGATTTTTATTGTTTTAATGGAATTTGTGATGTTTCTCATTCGCTTTTTTGTACTAACTCTTTACGGTACTTACATGTTAGTACACAAAAGAGAATGAGAGCAAACAAAAACGCCATTACATTAACCCAAACTCTAGTTTACATGAAGGCATACGTCAAGAGCTTTCCAGAGAGTGTTCGTTTGCTTAAATCCGAGAACAAATGAGGAAGTTATGGTCATTTGAAGTCGAGTGCCTCCCAAAGTGGTCGTGTATCGAGCCGCACAAAAGCACACTTGACTTCAAATGATCATAACTCCTTCGTTTCTTATCGGATTTAAGCAAACGACCACTCGATGGAAAGCTCTTGATGTCTACTTTCATGTCAACCACGATTTTTCTTGTTTTAATGGAATTTGTGATGTTTCTCATTCGCTTTTTTGTACTAACTCTTTACGGTACTTACATGTTAGTACACAAAAGAGAATGAGAGCAAACAAAAACGCCATTACATTAACCCAAACTCTAGTTTACATGAAGGCATACGTCAAGAGCTTTCCAGAGAGTGTTCGTTTGCTTAAATCCGATAACAAATGAGGAAGTTATGGTCATTTGAAGTCGAGTGCCTCCCAAAGTGGTCGTGTATCGAGCCGCACAAAAGCACACTTGACTTCAAATGATCATAACTCCTTCGTTTCTTATCGGATTTAAGCAAACGACCACTCGATGGAAAGCTCTTGATGTCTACTTTCATGTCAACCACGATTTTTCTTGTTTTAATGGAATTTGTGATGTTTCTCATTCGCTTTTTTGTACTAACTCTTTACGGTACTTACATGTTAGTACACAAAAGAGAATGAGAGCAAACAAAAACGCCATTACATTAACCCAAACTCTAGTTTACATGAAGGCATACGTCAAGAGCTTTCCAGAGAGTGTTCGTTTGCTTAAATCCGATAACAAATGAGGAAGTTATGGTCATTTGAAGTCGAGTGCCTCCCAAAGTGGTCGTGTATCGAGCCGCACAAAAGCACACTTGACTTCAAATGATCATAACTCCTTCGTTTCTTATCGGATTTAAGCAAACGACCACTCGATGGAAAGCTCTTGATGTCTACTTTCATGTCAACCACGATTTTTATTGTTTTAATGGAATTTGTGATGTTTCTCATTCGCTTTTTTGTACTAACTCTTTACGGTACTTACATGTTAGTACACAAAAGAGAATGAGATCAAACAAAAACGCCATTACATTAACCCAAACTCTAGTTTACATGAAGGCATACGTCAAGAGCTTTCCAGAGAGTGTTCGTTTGCTTAAATCCGATAACAAATGAGGAAGTTATGGTCATTTGAAGTCGAGTGCCTCCCAAAGTGGTCGTGTATCGAGCCGCACAAAAGCACACTTGACTTCAAATGATCATAACTCCTTCGTTTCTTATCGGATTTAAGCAAACGACCACTCGATGGAAAGCTCTTGATGTCTACTTTCATGTCAACCACGATTTTTCTTGTTTTAATGGAATTTGTGATGTTTCTCATTCGCTTTTTTGTACTAACTCTTTACGGTACTTACATGTTAGTACACAAAAGAGAATGAGAGCAAACAAAAACGCCATTACATTAACCCAAACTCTAGTTTACATGAAGGCATACGTCAAGAGCTTTCCAGAGAGTGTTCGTTTGCTTAAATCCGATAACAAATGAGGAAGTTATGGTCATTTGAAGTCGAGTGCCTCCCAAAGTGGTCGTGTATCGAGCCGCACAAAAGCACACTTGACTTCAAATGATCATAACTCCTTCGTTTCTTATCGGATTTAAGCAAACGACCACTCGATGGAAAGCTCTTGATGTCTACTTTCATGTCAACCACGATTTTTCTTGTTTTAATGGAATTTGTGATGTTTCTCATTCGCTTTTTTGTACTAACTCTTTACGGTACTTACATGTTAGTACACAAAAGAGAATGAGAGCAAACAAAAACGCCATTACATTAACCCAAACTCTAGTTTACATGAAGGCATACGTCAAGAGCTTTCCAGAGAGTGTTCGTTTGCTTAAATCCGATAACAAATGAGGAAGTTATGGTCATTTGAAGTCGAGTGCCTCCCAAAGTGGTCGTGTATCGAGCCGCACAAAAGCACACTTGACTTCAAATGATCATAACTCCTTCGTTTCTTATCGGATTTAAGCAAACGACCACTCGATGGAAAGCTCTTGATGTCTACTTTCATGTCAACCACGATTTTTATTGTTTTAATGGAATTTGTGATGTTTCTCATTCGCTTTTTTGTACTAACTCTTTACGGTACTTACATGTTAGTACACAAAAGAGAATGAGATCAAACAAAAACGCCATTACATTAACCCAAACTCTAGTTTACATGAAGGCATACGTCAAGAGCTTTCCAGAGAGTGTTCGTTTGCTTAAATCCGATAACAAATGAGGAAGTTATGGTCATTTGAAGTCGAGTGCCTCCCAAAGTGGTCGTGTATCGAGCCGCACAAAAGCACACTTGACTTCAAATGATCATAACTCCTTCGTTTCTTATCGGATTTAAGCAAACGACCACTCGATGGAAAGCTCTTGATGTCTACTTTCATGTCAACCACGATTTTTCTTGTTTTAATGGAATTTGTGATGTTTCTCATTCGCTTTTTTGTACTAACTCTTTACGGTACTTACATGTTAGTACACAAAAGAGAATGAGAGCAAACAAAAACGCCATTACATTAACCCAAACTCTAGTTTACATGAAGGCATACGTCAAGAGCTTTCCAGAGAGTGTTCGTTTGCTTAAATCCGATAACAAATGAGGAAGTTATGGTCATTTGAAGTCGAGTGCCTCCCAAAGTGGTCGTGTATCGAGCCGCACAAAAGCACACTTGACTTCAAATGATCATAACTCCTTCGTTTCTTATCGGATTTAAGCAAACGACCACTCGATGGAAAGCTCTTGATGTCTACTTTCATGTCAACCACGATTTTTCTTGTTTTAATGGAATTTGTGATGTTTCTCATTCGCTTTTTTGTACTAACTCTTTACGGTACTTACATGTTAGTACACAAAAGAGAATGAGAGCAAACAAAAACGCCATTACATTAACCCAAACTCTAGTTTACATGAAGGCATACGTCAAGAGCTTTCCAGAGAGTGTTCGTTTGCTTAAATCCGATAACAAATGAGGAAGTTATGGTCATTTGAAGTCGAGTGCCTCCCAAAGTGGTCGTGTATCGAGCCGCACAAAAGCACACTTGACTTCAAATGATCATAACTCCTTCGTTTCTTATCGGATTTAAGCAAACGACCACTCGATGGAAAGCTCTTGATGTCTACTTTCATGTCAACCACGATTTTTATTGTTTTAATGGAATTTGTGATGTTTCTCATTCGCTTTTTTGTACTAACTCTTTACGGTACTTACATGTTAGTACACAAAAGAGAATGAGAGCAAACAAAAACGCCATTACATTAACCCAAACTCTAGTTTACATGAAGGCATACGTCAAGAGCTTTCCAGAGAGTGTTCGTTTGCTTAAATCCGATAACAAATGAGGAAGTTATGGTCATTTGAAGTCGAGTGCCTCCCAAAGTGGTCGTGTATCGAGCCGCACAAAAGCACACTTGACTTCAAATGATCATAACTCCTTCGTTTCTTATCGGATTTAAGCAAACGACCACTCGATGGAAAGCTCTTGATGTCTACTTTCATGTCAACCACGATTTTTATTGTTTTAATGGAATTTGTGATGTTTCTCATTCGCTTTTTTGTACTAACTCTTTACGGTACTTACATGTTAGTACACAAAAGAGAATGAGATCAAACAAAAACGCCATTACATTAACCCAAACTCTAGTTTACATGAAGGCATACGTCAAGAGCTTTCCAGAGAGTGTTCGTTTGCTTAAATCCGAGAACAAATGAGGAAGTTATGGTCATTTGAAGTCGAGTGCCTCCCAAAGTGGTCGTGTATCGAGCCGCACAAAAGCACACTTGACTTCAAATGATCATAACTCCTTCGTTTCTTATCGGATTTAAGCAAACGACCACTCGATGGAAAGCTCTTGATGTCTACTTTCATGTCAACCACGATTTTTATTGTTTTAATGGAATTTGTGATGTTTCTCATTCGCTTTTTTGTACTAACTCTTTACGGTACTTACATGTTAGTACACAAAAGAGAATGAGAGCAAACAAAAACGCCATTACATTAACCCAAACTCTAGTTTACATGAAGGCATACGTCAAGAGCTTTCCAGAGAGTGTTCGTTTGCTTAAATCCGAGAACAAATGAGGAAGTTATGGTCATTTGAAGTCGAGTGCCTCCCAAAGTGGTCGTGTATCGAGCCGCACAAAAGCACACTTGACTTCAAATGATCATAACTCCTTCGTTTCTTATCGGATTTAAGCAAACGACCACTCGATGGAAAGCTCTTGATGTCTACTTTCATGTCAACCACGATTTTTCTTGTTTTAATGGAATTTGTGATGTTTCTCATTCGCTTTTTTGTACTAACTCTTTACGGTACTTACATGTTAGTACACAAAAGAGAATGAGAGCAAACAAAAACGCCATTACATTAACCCAAACTCTAGTTTACATGAAGGCATACGTCAAGAGCTTTCCAGAGAGTGTTCGTTTGCTTAAATCCGATAACAAATGAGGAAGTTATGGTCATTTGAAGTCGAGTGCCTCCCAAAGTGGTCGTGTATCGAGCCGCACAAAAGCACACTTGACTTCAAATGATCATAACTCCTTCGTTTCTTATCGGATTTAAGCAAACGACCACTCGATGGAAAGCTCTTGATGTCTACTTTCATGTCAACCACGATTTTTCTTGTTTTAATGGAATTTGTGATGTTTCTCATTCGCTTTTTTGTACTAACTCTTTACGGTACTTACATGTTAGTACACAAAAGAGAATGAGAGCAAACAAAAACGCCATTACATTAACCCAAACTCTAGTTTACATGAAGGCATACGTCAAGAGCTTTCCAGAGAGTGTTCGTTTGCTTAAATCCGATAACAAATGAGGAAGTTATGGTCATTTGAAGTCGAGTGCCTCCCAAAGTGGTCGTGTATCGAGCCGCACAAAAGCACACTTGACTTCAAATGATCATAACTCCTTCGTTTCTTATCGGATTTAAGCAAACGACCACTCGATGGAAAGCTCTTGATGTCTACTTTCATGTCAACCACGATTTTTATTGTTTTAATGGAATTTGTGATGTTTCTCATTCGCTTTTTTGTACTAACTCTTTACGGTACTTACATGTTAGTACACAAAAGAGAATGAGAGCAAACAAAAACGCCATTACATTAACCCAAACTCTAGTTTACATGAAGGCATACGTCAAGAGCTTTCCAGAGAGTGTTCGTTTGCTTAAATCCGATAACAAATGAGGAAGTTATGGTCATTTGAAGTCGAGTGCCTCCCAAAGTGGTCGTGTATCGAGCCGCACAAAAGCACACTTGACTTCAAATGATCATAACTCCTTCGTTTCTTATCGGATTTAAGCAAACGACCACTCGATGGAAAGCTCTTGATGTCTACTTTCATGTCAACCACGATTTTTATTGTTTTAATGGAATTTGTGATGTTTCTCATTCGCTTTTTTGTACTAACTCTTTACGGTACTTACATGTTAGTACACAAAAGAGAATGAGATCAAACAAAAACGCCATTACATTAACCCAAACTCTAGTTTACATGAAGGCATACGTCAAGAGCTTTCCAGAGAGTGTTCGTTTGCTTAAATCCGATAACAAATGAGGAAGTTATGGTCATTTGAAGTCGAGTGCCTCCCAAAGTGGTCGTGTATCGAGCCGCACAAAAGCACACTTGACTTCAAATGATCATAACTCCTTCGTTTCTTATCGGATTTAAGCAAACGACCACTCGATGGAAAGCTCTTGATGTCTACTTTCATGTCAACCACGATTTTTATTGTTTTAATGGAATTTGTGATGTTTCTCATTCGCTTTTTTGTACTAACTCTTTACGGTACTTACATGTTAGTACACAAAAGAGAATGAGATCAAACAAAAACGCCATTACATTAACCCAAACTCTAGTTTACATGAAGGCATACGTCAAGAGCTTTCCAGAGAGTGTTCGTTTGCTTAAATCCGAGAACAAATGAGGAAGTTATGGTCATTTGAAGTCGAGTGCCTCCCAAAGTGGTCGTGTATCGAGCCGCACAAAAGCACACTTGACTTCAAATGATCATAACTCCTTCGTTTCTTATCGGATTTAAGCAAACGACCACTCGATGGAAAGCTCTTGATGTCTACTTTCATGTCAACCACGATTTTTCTTGTTTTAATGGAATTTGTGATGTTTCTCATTCGCTTTTTTGTACTAACTCTTTACGGTACTTACATGTTAGTACACAAAAGAGAATGAGAGCAAACAAAAACGCTATTACATTAACCCAAACTCTAGTTTACATGAAGGCATACGTCAAGAGCTTTCCAGAGAGTGTTCGTTTGCTTAAATCCGATAACAAATGAGGAAGTTATGGTCATTTGAAGTCGAGTGCCTCCCAAAGTGGTCGTGTATCGAGCCGCACAAAAGCACACTTGACTTCAAATGATCATAACTCCTTCGTTTCTTATCGGATTTAAGCAAACGACCACTCGATGGAAAGCTCTTGATGTCTACTTTCATGTCAACCACGATTTTTCTTGTTTTAATGGAATTTGTGATGTTTCTCATTCGCTTTTTTGTACTAACTCTTTACGGTACTTACATGTTAGTACACAAAAGAGAATGAGAGCAAACAAAAACGCCATTACATTAACCCAAACTCTAGTTTACATGAAGGCATACGTCAAGAGCTTTCCAGAGAGTGTTCGTTTGCTTAAATCCGATAACAAATGAGGAAGTTATGGTCATTTGAAGTCGAGTGCCTCCCAAAGTGGTCGTGTATCGAGCCGCACAAAAGCACACTTGACTTCAAATGATCATAACTCCTTCGTTTCTTATCGGATTTAAGCAAACGACCACTCGATGGAAAGCTCTTGATGTCTACTTTCATGTCAACCACGATTTTTATTGTTTTAATGGAATTTGTGATGTTTCTCATTCGCTTTTTTGTACTAACTCTTTACGGTACTTACATGTTAGTACACAAAAGAGAATGAGATCAAACAAAAACGCCATTACATTAACCCAAACTCTAGTTTACATGAAGGCATACGTCAAGAGCTTTCCAGAGAGTGTTCGTTTGCTTAAATCCGATAACAAATGAGGAAGTTATGGTCATTTGAAGTCGAGTGCCTCCCAAAGTGGTCGTGTATCGAGCCGCACAAAAGCACACTTGACTTCAAATGATCATAACTCCTTCGTTTCTTATCGGATTTAAGCAAACGACCACTCGATGGAAAGCTCTTGATGTCTACTTTCATGTCAACCACGATTTTTCTTGTTTTAATGGAATTTGTGATGTTTCTCATTCGCTTTTTTGTACTAACTCTTTACGGTACTTACATGTTAGTACACAAAAGAGAATGAGAGCAAACAAAAACGCCATTACATTAACCCAAACTCTAGTTTACATGAAGGCATACGTCAAGAGCTTTCCAGAGAGTGTTCGTTTGCTTAAATCCGAGAACAAATGAGGAAGTTATGGTCATTTGAAGTCGAGTGCCTCCCAAAGTGGTCGTGTATCGAGCCGCACAAAAGCACACTTGACTTCAAATGATCATAACTCCTTCGTTTCTTATCGGATTTAAGCAAACGACCACTCGATGGAAAGCTCTTGATGTCTACTTTCATGTCAACCACGATTTTTATTGTTTTAATGGAATTTGTGATGTTTCTCATTCGCTTTTTTGTACTAACTCTTTACGGTACTTACATGTTAGTACACAAAAGAGAATGAGAGCAAACAAAAACGCCATTACATTAACCCAAACTCTAGTTTACATGAAGGCATACGTCAAGAGCTTTCCAGAGAGTGTTCGTTTGCTTAAATCCGATAACAAATGAGGAAGTTATGGTCATTTGAAGTCGAGTGCCTCCCAAAGTGGTCGTGTATCGAGCCGCACAAAAGCACACTTGACTTCAAATGATCATAACTCCTTCGTTTCTTATCGGATTTAAGCAAACGACCACTCGATGGAAAGCTCTTGATGTCTACTTTCATGTCAACCACGATTTTTCTTGTTTTAATGGAATTTGTGATGTTTCTCATTCGCTTTTTTGTACTAACTCTTTACGGTACTTACATGTTAGTACACAAAAGAGAATGAGAGCAAACAAAAACGCCATTACATTAACCCAAACTCTAGTTTACATGAAGGCATACGTCAAGAGCTTTCCAGAGAGTGTTCGTTTGCTTAAATCCGATAACAAATGAGGAAGTTATGGTCATTTGAAGTCGAGTGCCTCCCAAAGTGGTCGTGTATCGAGCCGCACAAAAGCACACTTGACTTCAAATGATCATAACTCCTTCGTTTCTTATCGGATTTAAGCAAACGACCACTCGATGGAAAGCTCTTGATGTCTACTTTCATGTCAACCACGATTTTTATTGTTTTAATGGAATTTGTGATGTTTCTCATTCGCTTTTTTGTACTAACTCTTTACGGTACTTACATGTTAGTACACAAAAGAGAATGAGATCAAACAAAAACGCCATTACATTAACCCAAACTCTAGTTTACATGAAGGCATACGTCAAGAGCTTTCCAGAGAGTGTTCGTTTGCTTAAATCCGATAACAAATGAGGAAGTTATGGTCATTTGAAGTCGAGTGCCTCCCAAAGTGGTCGTGTATCGAGCCGCACAAAAGCACACTTGACTTCAAATGATCATAACTCCTTCGTTTCTTATCGGATTTAAGCAAACGACCACTCGATGGAAAGCTCTTGATGTCTACTTTCATGTCAACCACGATTTTTATTGTTTTAATGGAATTTGTGATGTTTCTCATTCGCTTTTTTGTACTAACTCTTTACGGTACTTACATGTTAGTACACAAAAGAGAATGAGATCAAACAAAAACGCCATTACATTAACCCAAACTCTAGTTTACATGAAGGCATACGTCAAGAGCTTTCCAGAGAGTGTTCGTTTGCTTAAATCCGATAACAAATGAGGAAGTTATGGTCATTTGAAGTCGAGTGCCTCCCAAAGTGGTCGTGTATCGAGCCGCACAAAAGCACACTTGACTTCAAATGATCATAACTCCTTCGTTTCTTATCGGATTTAAGCAAACGACCACTCGATGGAAAGCTCTTGATGTCTACTTTCATGTCAACCACGATTTTTCTTGTTTTAATGGAATTTGTGATGTTTCTCATTCGCTTTTTTGTACTAACTCTTTACGGTACTTACATGTTAGTACACAAAAGAGAATGAGAGCAAACAAAAACGCCATTACATTAACCCAAACTCTAGTTTACATGAAGGCATACGTCAAGAGCTTTCCAGAGAGTGTTCGTTTGCTTAAATCCGATAACAAATGAGGAAGTTATGGTCATTTGAAGTCAAGTGCCTCCCAAAGTGGTCGTGTATCGAGCCGCACAAAAGCACACTTGACTTCAAATGATCATAACTCCTTCGTTTCTTATCGGATTTAAGCAAACGACCACTCGATGGAAAGCTCTTGATGTCTACTTTCATGTCAACCACGATTTTTATTGTTTTAATGGAATTTGTGATGTTTCTCATTCGCTTTTTTGTACTAACTCTTTACGGTACTTACATGTTAGTACACAAAAGAGAATGAGATCAAACAAAAACGCCATTACATTAACCCAAACTCTAGTTTACATGAAGGCATACGTCAAGAGCTTTCCAGAGAGTGTTCGTTTGCTTAAATCCGATAACAAATGAGGAAGTTATGGTCATTTGAAGTCGAGTGCCTCCCAAAGTGGTCGTGTATCGAGCCGCACAAAAGCACACTTGACTTCAAATGATCATAACTCCTTCGTTTCTTATCGGATTTAAGCAAACGACCACTCGATGGAAAGCTCTTGATGTCTACTTTCATGTCAACCACGATTTTTATTGTTTTAATGGAATTTGTGATGTTTCTCATTCGCTTTTTTGTACTAACTCTTTACGGTACTTACATGTTAGTACACAAAAGAGAATGAGAGCAAACAAAAACGCCATTACATTAACCCAGACTCTAGTTTACATGAAGGCATACGTCAAGAGCTTTCCAGAGAGTGTTCGTTTGCTTAAATCCGAGAACAAATGAGGAAGTTATGGTCATTTGAAGTCGAGTGCCTCCCAAAGTGGTCGTGTATCGAGCCGCACAAAAGCACACTTGACTTCAAATGATCATAACTCCTTCGTTTCTTATCGGATTTAAGCAAACGACCACTCGATGGAAAGCTCTTGATGTCTACTTTCATGTCAACCACGATTTTTCTTGTTTTAATGGAATTTGTGATGTTTCTCATTCGCTTTTTTGTACTAACTCTTTACGGTACTTACATGTTAGTACACAAAAGAGAATGAGAGCAAACAAAAACGCCATTACATTAACCCAGACTCTAGTTTACATGAAGGCATACGTCAAGAGCTTTCCAGAGAGTGTTCGTTTGCTTAAATCCGATAACAAATGAGGAAGTTATGGTCATTTGAATTCGAGTGCCTCCCAAAGTGGTCGTGTATCGAGCCGCACAAAAGCACACTTGACTTCAAATGATCATAACTCCTTCGTTTCTTATCGGATTTAAGCAAACGACCAGTCGATGGAAAGCTCTTGATGTCTACTTTCATGTCAACCACGATTTTTATTGTTTAATTGGAATTTGTGATGTTTCTCATTCGCTTTTTTGTACTAACTCTTTACGGTACTTACATGTTAGTACACAAAAGAGAATGAGAGCAAACAAAAACGCCATTACATTAACCCAGACTCTAGTTTACATGAAGGCATACGTCAAGAGCTTTCCAGAGAGTGTTCGTTTGCTTAAATCCGATAACAAATGAGGAAGTTATGGTCATTTGAAGTCGAGTGCCTCCCAAAGTGGTCGTGTATCGAGCCGCACAAAAGCACACTTGACTTCAAATGATCATAACTCCTTCGTTTCTTATCGGATTTAAGCAAACGACCAGTCGATGGAAAGCTCTTGATGTCTACTTTCATGTCAACCACGATTTTTATTGTTTTAATGGAATTTGTGATGTTTCTCATTCGCTTTTTTGTACTAACTCTTTACGGTACTTACATGTTAGTACACAAAAGAGAATGAGAGCAAACAAAAACGCCATTACATTAACCCAGACTCTAGTTTACATGAAGGCATACGTCAAGAGCTTTCCAGAGAGTGTTCGTTTGCTTAAATCCGATAACAAATGAGGAAGTTATGGTCATTTGAATTCGAGTGCCTCCCAAAGTGGTCGTGTATCGAGCCGCACAAAAGCACACTTGACTTCAAATGATCATAACTCCTTCGTTTCTTATCGGATTTAAGCAAACGACCAGTCGATGGAAAGCTCTTGATGTCTACTTTCATGTCAACCACGATTTTTCTTGTTTTAATGGAATTTGTGATGTTTCTCATTCGCTTTTTTGTACTAACTCTTTACGGTACTTACATGTTAGTACACAAAAGAGAATGAGAGCAAACAAAAACGCCATTACATTAACCAAAACTCTAGTTTACATGAAAGCATACGTCAAGAGCTTTCCAGAGAGTGTTCGTTTGCTTAAATCCGATAACAAATGAGGAAGTTATGGTCATTTGAAGTCGAGTGCCTCCCAAAGTGGTCGTGTATCGAGCCGCACAAAAGCACACTTGACTTCAAATGATCATAACTCCTTCGTTTCTTATCGGATTTAAGCAAACGACCACTCGATGGAAAGCTCTTGATGTCTACTTTAATGTCAACCACGATTTTTATTCTTTTAATGGAATTTGTGATGTTTCTCATTCGCTTTTTTGTACTAACTCTTTACGGTACTTACATGTTAGTACACAAAAGAGAATGAGAGCAAACAAAAACGCCATTACATTAACCCAAACTCTAGTTTACATGAAAGCATACGTCAAGAGCTTTCCAGAGAGTGTTCGTTTGCTTAAATCCGATAACAAATGAGGAAGTTATGGTCATTTGAATTCGAGTGCCTCCCAAAGTGGTCGTGTATCGAGCCGCACAAAAGCACACTTGACTTCAAATGATCATAACTCCTTCGTTTCTTATCGGATTTAAGCAAACGACCACTCGATGGAAAGCTCTTGATGTCTACTTTCATGTCAACCACGATTTTTATTGTTTTAATGGAATTTGTGATGTTTCTCATTCGCTTTTTTGTACTAACTCTTTACGGTACTTACATGTTAGTACACAAAAGAGAATGAGAGCAAACAAAAACGCCATTACATTAACCCAGACTCTAGTTTACATGAAGGCATACGTCAAGAGCTTTCTAGAGAGTGTTCGTTTGCTTAAATCCGATAACAAATGAGGAAGTTATGGTCATTTGAATTCGAGTGCCTCCCAAAGTGGTCGTGTATCGAGCCGCACAAAAGCACACTTGACTTCAAATGATCATAACTCCTTCGTTTCTTATCGGATTTAAGCAAACGACCACTCGATGGAAAGCTCTTGATGTCTACTTTCATGTCAACCACGATTTTTCTTGTTTTAATGGAATTTGTGATGTTTCTCATTCGCTTTTTTGTACTAACTCTTTACGGTACTTACATGTTAGTACACAAAAGAGAATGAGAGCAAACAAAAACGCCATTACATTAACCCAAACTCTAGTTTACATGAAGGCATACGTCAAGAGCTTTCCAGAGAGTGTTCGTTTGCTTAAATCCGATAACAAATGAGGAAGTTATGGTCATTTGAATTCGAGTGCCTCCCAAAGTGGTCGTGTATCGAGCCGCACAAAAGCACACTTGACTTCAAATGATCATAACTCCTTCGTTTCTTATCGGATTTAAGCAAACGACCACTCGATGGAAAGCTCTTGATGTCTACTTTCATGTCAACCACGATTTTTCTTGTTTTAATGGAATTTGTGATGTTTCTCATTCGCTTTTTTGTACTAACTCTTTACGGTACTTACATGTTAGTACACAAAAGAGAATGAGAGCAAACAAAAACGCCATTACATTAACCCAGACTCTAGTTTACATGAAGGCATACGTCAAGAGCTTTCCAGAGAGTGTTCGTTTGCTTAAATCCGATAACAAATGAGGAAGTTATGGTCATTTGAATTCGAGTGCCTCCCAAAGTGGTCGTGTATCGAGCCGCACAAAAGCACACTTGACTTCAAATGATCATAACTCCTTCGTTTCTTATCGGATTTAAGCAAACGACCACTCGATGGAAAGCTCTTGATGTCTACTTTCATGTCAACCACGATTTTTCTTGTTTTAATGGAATTTGTGATGTTTCTCATTCGCTTTTTTGTACTAACTCTTTACGGTACTTACATGTTAGTACACAAAAGAGAATGAGAGCAAACAAAAACGCCATTACATTAACCCAAACTCTAGTTTACATGAAGGCATACGTCAAGAGCTTTCCAGAGAGTGTTCGTTTGCTTAAATCCGATAACAAATGAGGAAGTTATGGTCATTTGAATTCGAGTGCCTCCCAAAGTGGTCGTGTATCGAGCCGCACAAAAGCACACTTGACTTCAAATGATCATAACTCCTTCGTTTCTTATCGGATTTAAGCAAACGACCACTCGATGGAAAGCTCTTGATGTCTACTTTCATGTCAACCACGATTTTTATTGTTTTAATGGAATTTGTGATGTTTCTCATTCGCTTTTTTGTACTAACTCTTTACGGTACTTACATGTTAGTACACAAAAGAGAATGAGAGCAAACAAAAACGCCATTACATTAACCCAAACTCTAGTTTACATGAAAGCATACGTCAAGAGCTTTCCAGAGAGTGTTCGTTTGCTTAAAGCCGATAACAAATGAGGAAGTTATGGTCATTTGAAGTCGAGTGCCTCCCAAAGTGGTCGTGTATCGAGCCGCACAAAAGCACACTTGACTTCAAATGATCATAACTCCTTCGTTTCTTATCGGATTTAAGCAAACGACCACTCGATGGAAAGCTCTTGATGTCTACTTTAATGTCAACCACGATTTTTATTGTTTTAATGGAATTTGTGATGTTTCTCATTCGCTTTTTTGTACTAACTCTTTACGGTACTTACATGTTAGTACACAAAAGAGAATGAGAGCAAACAAAAACGCCATTACATTAACCCAAACTCTAGTTTACATGAAGGCATACGTCAAGAGCTTTCCAGAGAGTGTTCGTTTGCTTAAATCCGATAACAAATGAGGAAGTTATGGTCATTTGAAGTCGAGTGCCTCCCAAAGTGGTCGTGTAACGAGCCGCACAAAAGCACACATGACTTCAAATGATCATAACTCCTTCGTTTCTTATCGGATTTAAGCAAACGACCACTCGATGGAAAGCTCTTGATGTCTACTTTCATGTCAACCACGATTTTTATTGTTTTTATGGAATTTGTGATGTTTCTCATTCGCTTTTTTGTACTAACTCTTTACGGTACTTACATGTTAGTACACAAAAGAGAATGAGAGCAAACAAAAACGCCATTACATTAACCAAAACTCTAGTTTACATGAAAGCATACGTCAAGAGCTTTCCAGAGAGTGTTCGTTTGCTTAAATCCGATAACAAATGAGGAAGTTATGGTCATTTGAAGTCGAGTGCCTCCCAAAGTGGTCGTGTATCGAGCCGCACAAAAGCACACTTGACTTCAAATGATCATAACTCCTTCGTTTCTTATCGGATTTAAGCAAACGACCACTCGATGGAAAGCTCTTGATGTCTACTTTCATGTCAACCACGATTTTTATTGTTTTTATGGAATTTGTGATGTTTCTCATTCGCTTTTTTATACTAACTCTATACGGTACTTACATGTTAGTACACAAAAGAGAATGAGAGCAAACAAAAACGCCATTACATTAACCAAAACTCTAGTTTACATGAAAGCATACGTCAAGAGCTTTCCAGAGAGTGTTCGTTTGCTTAAATCCGATAACAAATGAGGAAGTTATGGTCATTTGAAGTCGAGTGCCTCCCAAAGTGGTCGTGTATCGAGCCGCACAAAAGCACACTTGACTTCAAATGATCATAACTCCTTCGTTTCTTATCGGATTTAAGCAAACGACCACTCGATGGAAAGCTCTTGATGTCTACTTTAATGTCAACCACGATTTTTATTGTTTTAATGGAATTTGTGATGTTTCTCATTCGCTTTTTTGTACTAACTCTTTACGGTACTTACATGTTAGTACACAAAAGAGAATGAGAGCAAACAAAAACGCCATTACATTAACCCAAACTCTAGTTTACATGAAAGCATACGTCAAGAGCTTTCCAGAGAGTGTTCGTTTGCTTAAATCCGATAACAAATGAGGAAGTTATGGTCATTTGAAGTCGAGTGCCTCCCAAAGTGGTCGTGTAACGAGCCGCACAAAAGCACACTTGACTTCAAATGATCATAACTCCTTCGTTTCTTATCGGATTTAAGCAAACGACCACTCGATGGAAAGCTCTTGATGTCTACTTTAATGTCAACCACGATTTTTATTGTTTTAATGGAATTTGTGATGTTTCTCATTCGCTTTTTTGTACTAACTCTTTACGGTACTTACATGTTAGTACACAAAAGAGAATGAGAGCAAACAAAAACGCCATTACATTAACCCAAACTCTAGTTTACATGAAGGCATACGTCAAGAGCTTTCCAGAGAGTGTTCGTTTGCTTAAATCCGATAACAAATGAGGAAGTTATGGTCATTTGAAGTCGAGTGCCTCCCAAAGTGGTCGTGTAACGAGCCGCACAAAAGCACACTTGACTTCAAATGATCATAACTCCTTCGTTTCTTATCGGATTTAAGCAAACGACCACTCGATGGAAAGCTCTTGATGTCTACTTTCATGTCAACCACGATTTTTATTGTTTTTATGGAATTTGTGATGTTTCTCATTCGCTTTTTTGTACTAACTCTTTACGGTACTTACATGTTAGTACACAAAAGAGAATGAGAGCAAACAAAAACGCCATTACATTAACCAAAACTCTAGTTTACATGAAAGCATACGTCAAGAGCTTTCCAGAGAGTGTTCGTTTGCTTAAATCCGATAACAAATGAGGAAGTTATGGTCATTTGAAGTCGAGTGCCTCCCAAAGTGGTCGTGTATCGAGCCGCACAAAAGCACACTTGACTTCAAATGATCATAACTCCTTCGTTTCTTATCGGATTTAAGCAAACGACCACTCGATGGAAAGCTCTTGATGTCTACTTTCATGTCAACCACGATTTTTATTGTTTTAATGGAATTTGTGATGTTTCTCATTCGCTTTTTTGTACTAACTCTTTACGGTACTTACATGTTAGTACACAAAAGAGAATGAGAGCAAAAAAAAACGCCATTACATTAACCCAAACTCTAGTTTACATGAAAGCATACGTCAAGAGCTTTCCAGCGAGTGTTCGTTTGCTTAAATCCGATAACAAATGAGGAAGTTATGGTCATTTGAATTCGAGTGCCTCCCAAAGTGGTCGTGTATCGAGCCGCACAAAAGCAAACTTGACTTCAAATGATCATAACTCCTTCGTTTCTTATCGGATTTAAGCAAACGACCACTCGATGGAAAGCTCTTGATGTCTACTTTCATGTCAACCACGATTTTTCTTGTTTTAATGGAATTTGTGATGTTTCTCATTCGCTTTTTTGTACTAACTCTTTACGGTACTTACATGTTAGTACACAAAAGAGAATGAGAGCAAACAAAAACGCCATTACATTAACCCAAACTCTAGTTTACATGAAGGCATACGTCAAGAGCTTTCCAGAGAGTGTTCGTTTGCTTAAATCCGATAACAAATGAGGAAGTTATGGTCATTTGAATTCGAGTGCCTCCCAAAGTGGTCGTGTATCGAGCCGCACAAAAGCACACTTGACTTCAAATGATCATAACTCCTTTGTTTCTTATCGGATTTAAGCAAACGACCACTCGATGGAAAGCTCTTGATGTCTACTTTCATGTCAACCACGATTTTTCTTGTTTTAATGGAATTTGTGATGTTTCTCATTCGCTTTTTTGTACTAACTCTTTACGGTACTTACATGTTAGTACACAAAAGAGAATGAGAGCAAACAAAAACGCCATTACATTAACCCAAACTCTAGTTTACATGAAGGCATACGTCAAGAGCTTTCCAGAGAGTGTTCGTTTGCTTAAATCCGATAACAAATGAGGAAGTTATGGTCATTTGAATTCGAGTGCCTCCCAAAGTGGTCGTGTATCGAGCCGCACAAAAGCACACTTGACTTCAAATGATCATAACTCCTTCGTTTCTTATCGGATTTAAGCAAACGACCACTCGATGGAAAGCTCTTGATGTCTACTTTCATGTCAACCACGATTTTTCTTGTTTTAATGGAATTTGTGATGTTTCTCATTCGCTTTTTTGTACTAACTCTTTACGGTACTTACATGTTAGTACACAAAAGAGAATGAGAGCAAACAAAAACGCCATTACATTAACCCAAACTCTAGTTTACATGAAGGCATACGTCAAGAGCTTTCCAGAGAGTGTTCGTTTGCTTAAATCCGATAACAAATGAGGAAGTTATGGTCATTTGAATTCGAGTGCCTCCCAAAGTGGTCGTGTATCGAGCCGCACAAAAGCACACTTGACTTCAAATGATCATAACTCCTTCGTTTCTTATCGGATTTAAGCAAACGACCAGTCGATGGAAAGCTCTTGATGTCTACTTTCATGTCAACCACGATTTTTCTTGATTTAATGGAATTTGTGATGTTTCTCATTCGCTTTTTTGTACTAACTCTTTACGGTACTTACATGTTAGTACACAAAAGAGAATGAGAGCAAACAAAAACGCCATTACATTAACCCAAACTCTAGTTTACATGAAAGCATACGTCAAGAGCTTTCCAGAGAGTGTTCGTTTGCTTAAATCCGATAACAAATGAGGAAGTTATGGTCATTTGAAGTCGAGTGCCTCCCAAAGTGGTCGTGTATCGAGCCGCACAAAAGCACACTTGACTTCAAATGATCATAACTCCTTCGTTTCTTATCGGATTTAAGCAAACGACCACTCGATGGAAAGCTCTTGATGTCTACTTTCATGTCAACCACGATTTTTCTTGTTTTAATGGAATTTGTGATGTTTCTCATTCGCTTTTTTGTACTAACTCTTTACGGTACTTACATGTTAGTACACAAAAGAGAATGAGAGCAAACAAAAACGCCATTACATTAACCCAAACTCTAGTTTCCATGAAGGCATACGTCAAGAGCTTTCCAGAGAGTGTTCGTTTGCTTAAATCCGATAACAAATGAGGAAGTTATGGTCATTTGAATTCGAGTGCCTCCCAAAGTGGTCGTGTATCGAGCCGCACAAAAGCACACTTGACTTCAAATGATCATAACTCCTTCGTTTCTTATCGGATTTAAGCAAACGACCACTCGATGGAAAGCTCTTGATGTCTACTTTCATGTCAACCACGATTTTTCTTGATTTAATGGAATTTGTGATGTTTCTCATTCGCTTTTTTGTACTAACTCTTTACGGTACTTACATGTTAGTACACAAAAGAGAATGAGAGCAAACAAAAACGCCATTACATTAACCCAAACTCTAGTTTACATGAAGGCATACGTCAAGAGCTTTCCAGAGAATGTTCGTTTGCTTAAATCCGATAACAAATGAGGAAGTTATGGTCATTTGAATTCGAGTGCCTCCCAAAGTGGTCGTGTATCGAGCCGCACAAAAGCACACTTGACTTCAAATGATCATAACTCCTTCGTTTCTTATCGGATTTAAGCAAACGACCACTCGATGGAAAGCTCTTGATGTCTAATTTCATGTCAACCACGATTTTTATTGTTTTAATGGAATTTGTGATGTTTCTCATTCGCTTTTTTGTACTAACTCTTTACGGTACTTACATGTTAGTACACAAAAGAGAATGAGAGCAAACAAAAACGCCATTACATTAACCCAAACTCTAGTTTACATGAAGGCATACGTCAAGAGCTTTCCAGAGAGTGTTCGTTTGCTTAAATCCGATAACAAATGAGGAAGTTATGGTCATTTGAATTCGAGTGCCTCCCAAAGTGGTCGTGTATCGAGCCGCACAAAAGCACACTTGACTTCAAATGATCATAACTCCTTCGTTTCTTATCGGATTTAAGCAAACGACCACTCGATGGAAAGCTCTTGATGTCTACTTTAATGTCAACCACGATTTTTCTTGTTTTAATGGAATTTGTGATGTTTCTCATTCGCTTTTTTGTACTAACTCTTTACGGTACTTACATGTTAGTACACAAAAGAGAATGAGAGCAAACAAAAACGCCATTACATTAACCCAAACTCTAGTTTACATGAAAGCATACGTCAAGAGCTTTCCAGAGAGTGTTCGTTTGCTTAAATCCGATAACAAATGAGGAAGTTATGGTCATTTGAAGTCGAGTGCCTCCCAAAGTGGTCGTGTATCGAGCCGCACAAAAGCACACTTGACTTCAAATGATCATAACTCCTTCGTTTCTTATCGGATTTAAGCAAACGACCACTCGATGGAAAGCTCTTGATGTCTACTTTAATGTCAACCACGATTTTTCTTGTTTTAATGGAATTTGTGATGTTTCTCATTCGCTTTTTTGTACTAACTCTTTACGGTACTTACATGTTAGTACACAAAAGAGAATGAGAGCAAACAAAAACGCCATTACATTAACCCAAACTCTAGTTTACATGAAGGCATACGTCAAGAGCTTTCCAGAGAGTGTTCGTTTGCTTAAATCCGATAACAAATGAGGAAGTTATGGTCATTTGAATTCGAGTGCCTCCCAAAGTGGTCGTGTATCGAGCCGCACAAAAGCACACTTGACTTCAAATGATCATAACTCCTTCGTTTCTTATCGGATTTAAGCAAACGACCACTCGATGGAAAGCTCTTGATGTCTACTTTAATGTCAACCACGATTTTTCTTGTTTTAATGGAATTTGTGATGTTTCTCATTCGCTTTTTTGTACTAACTCTTTACGGTACTTACATGTTAGTACACAAAAGAGAATGAGAGCAAACAAAAACGCCATTACATTAACCCAAACTCTAGTTTACATGAAAGCATACGTCAAGAGCTTTCCAGAGAGTGTTCGTTTGCTTAAATCCGATAACAAATGAGGAAGTTATGGTCATTTGAAGTCGAGTGCCTCCCAAAGTGGTCGTGTATCGAGCCGCACAAAAGCACACTTGACTTCAAATGATCATAACTCCTTCGTTTCTTATCGGATTTAAGCAAACGACCACTCGATGGAAAGCTCTTGATGTCTACTTTAATGTCAACCACGATTTTTCTTGTTTTAATGGAATTTGTGATGTTTCTCATTCGCTTTTTTGTACTAACTCTTTACGGTACTTACATGTTAGTACACAAAAGAGAATGAGAGCAAACAAAAACGCCATTACATTAACCCAAACTCTAGTTTACATGAAGGCATACGTCAAGAGCTTTCCAGAGAGTGTTCGTTTGCTTAAATCCGATAACAAATGAGGAAGTTATGGTCATTTGAATTCGAGTGCCTCCCAAAGTGGTCGTGTATCGAGCCGCACAAAAGCACACTTGACTTCAAATGATCATAACTCCTTCGTTTCTTATCGGATTTAAGCAAACGACCACTCGATGGAAAGCTCTTGATGTCTACTTTAATGTCAACCACGATTTTTCTTGTTTTAATGGAATTTGTGATGTTTCTCATTCGCTTTTTTGTACTAACTCTTTACGGTACTTACATGTTAGTACACAAAAGAGAATGAGAGCAAGCAAAAACGCCATTACATTAACCCAAACTCTAGTTTACATGAAAGCATACGTCAAGAGCTTTCCAGAGAGTGTTCGTTTGCTTAAATCCGATAACAAATGAGGAAGTTATGGTCATTTGAAGTCGAGTGCCTCCCAAAGTGGTCGTGTATCGAGCCGCACAAAAGCACACTTGACTTCAAATGATCATAACTCCTTCGTTTCTTATCGGATTTAAGCAAACGACCACTCGATGGAAAGCTCTTGATGTCTACTTTAATGTCAACCACGATTTTTCTTGTTTTAATGGAATTTGTGATGTTTCTCATTCGCTTTTTTGTACTAACTCTTTACGGTACTTACATGTTAGTACACAAAAGAGAATGAGAGCAAAAAAAAACGCCATTACATTAACCCAAACTCTAGTTTACATGAAGGCATACGTCAAGAGCTTTCCAGAGAGTGTTCGTTTGCTTAAATCCGATAACAAATGAGGAAGTTATGGTCATTTGAATTCGAGTGCCTCCCAAAGTGGTCGTGTATCGAGCCGCACAAAAGCACACTTGACTTCAAATGATCATAACTCCTTCGTTTCTTATCGGATTTAAGCAAACGACCACTCGATGGAAAGCTCTTGATGTCTACTTTCATGTCAACCACGATTTTTATTGTTTTAATGGAATTTGTGATGTTTCTCATTCGCTTTTTTGTACTAACTCTTTACGGTACTTACATGTTAGTACACAAAAGAGAATGAGAGCAAACAAAAACGCCATTACATTAACCCAAACTCTAGTTTACATGAAGGCATACGTCAAGAGCTTTCCAGAGAGTGTTCGTTTGCTTAAATCCGATAACAAATGAGGAAGTTATGGTCATTTGAATTCGAGTGCCTCCCAAAGTGGTCGTGTATCGAGCCGCACAAAAGCACACTTGACTTCAAATGATCATAACTCCTTTGTTTCTTATCGGATTTAAGCAAACGACCACTCGATGGAAAGCTCTTGATGTCTACTTTCATGTCAACCACGATTTTTCTTGTTTTAATGGAATTTGTGATGTTTCTCATTCGCTTTTTTGTACTAACTCTTTACGGTACTTACATGTTAGTACACAAAAGAGAATGAGAGCAAACAAAAACGCCATTACATTAACCCAAACTCTAGTTTACATGAAGGCATACGTCAAGAGCTTTCCAGAGAGTGTTCGTTTGCTTAAATCCGATAACAAATGAGGAAGTTATGGTCATTTGAATTCGAGTGCCTCCCAAAGTGGTCGTGTATCGAGCCGCACAAAAGCACACTTGACTTCAAATGATCATAACTCCTTCGTTTCTTATCGGATTTAAGCAAACGACCACTCGATGGAAAGCTCTTGATGTCTACTTTCATGTCAACCACGATTTTTCTTGTTTTAATGGAATTTGTGATGTTTCTCATTCGCTTTTTTGTACTAACTCTTTACGGTACTTACATGTTAGTACACAAAAGAGAATGAGAGCAAACAAAAACGCCATTACATTAACCCAAACTCTAGTTTACATGAAGGCATACGTCAAGAGCTTTCCAGAGAGTGTTCGTTTGCTTAAATCCGATAACAAATGAGGAAGTTATGGTCATTTGAAGTCGAGTGCCTCCCAAAGTGGTCGTGTATCGAGCCGCACAAAAGCACACTTGACTTCAAATGATCATAACTCCTTCGTTTCTTATCGGATTTAAGCAAACGACCAGTCGATGGAAAGCTCTTGATGTCTACTTTCATGTCAACCACGATTTTTCTTGTTTTAATGGAATTTGTGATGTTTCTCATTCGCTTTTTTGTACTAACTCTTTACGGTACTTACATGTTAGTACACAAAAGAGAATGAGAGCAAACAAAAACGCCATTACATTAACCCAAACTCTAGTTTACATGAAGGCATACGTCAAGAGCTTTCCAGAGAGTGTTCGTTTGCTTAAATCCGATAACAAATGAGGAAGTTATGGTCATTTGAATTCGAGTGCCTCCCAAAGTGGTCGTGTATCGAGCCGCACAAAAGCACACTTGACTTCAAATGATCATAACTCCTTCGTTTCTTATCGGATTTAAGCAAACGACCACTCGATGGAAAGCTCTTGATGTCTACTTTCATGTCAACCACGATTTTTCTTGATTTAATGGAATTTGTGATGTTTCTCATTCGCTTTTTTGTACTAACTCTTTACGGTACTTACATGTTAGTACACAAAAGAGAATGAGAGCAAACAAAAACGCCATTACATTAACCCAAACTCTAGTTTACATGAAGGCATACGTCAAGAGCTTTCCAGAGAGTGTTCGTTTGCTTAAATCCGATAACAAATGAGGAAGTTATGGTCATTTGAATTCGAGTGCCTCCCAAAGTGGTCGTGTATCGAGCCGCACAAAAGCACACTTGACTTCAAATGATCATAACTCCTTCGTTTCTTATCGGATTTAAGCAAACGACCACTCGATGGAAAGCTCTTGATGTCTAATTTCATGTCAACCACGATTTTTATTGTTTTAATGGAATTTGTGATGTTTCTCATTCGCTTTTTTGTACTAACTCTTTACGGTACTTACATGTTAGTACACAAAAGAGAATGAGAGCAAACAAAAACGCCATTACATTAACCCAAACTCTAGTTTACATGAAGGCATACGTCAAGAGCTTTCCAGAGAGTGTTCGTTTGCTTAAATCCGATAACAAATGAGGAAGTTATGGTCATTTGAATTCGAGTGCCTCCCAAAGTGGTCGTGTATCGAGCCGCACAAAAGCACACTTGACTTCAAATGATCATAACTCCTTCGTTTCTTATCGGATTTAAGCAAACGACCACTCGATGGAAAGCTCTTGATGTCTACTTTAATGTCAACCACGATTTTTCTTGTTTTAATGGAATTTGTGATGTTTCTCATTCGCTTTTTTGTACTAACTCTTTACGGTACTTACATGTTAGTACACAAAAGAGAATGAGAGCAAGCAAAAACGCCATTACATTAACCCAAACTCTAGTTTACATGAAAGCATACGTCAAGAGCTTTCCAGAGAGTGTTCGTTTGCTTAAATCCGATAACAAATGAGGAAGTTATGGTCATTTGAAGTCGAGTGCCTCCCAAAGTGGTCGTGTATCGAGCCGCACAAAAGCACACTTGACTTCAAATGATCATAACTCCTTCGTTTCTTATCGGATTTAAGCAAACGACCACTCGATGGAAAGCTCTTGATGTCTACTTTCATGTCAACCACGATTTTTATTGTTTTAATGGAATTTGTGATGTTTCTCATTCGCTTTTTTGTACTAACTCTTTACGGTACTTACATGTTAGTACACAAAAGAGAATGAGAGCAAACAAAAACGCCATTACATTAACCCAAACTCTAGTTTACATGAAGGCATACGTCAAGAGCTTTCCAGAGAGTGTTCGTTTGCTTAAATCCGATAACAAATGAGGAAGTTATGGTCATTTGAATTCGAGTGCCTCCCAAAGTGGTCGTGTATCGAGCCGCACAAAAGCACACTTGACTTCAAATGATCATAACTCCTTCGTTTCTTATCGGATTTAAGCAAACGACCACTCGATGGAAAGCTCTTGATGTCTACTTTCATGTCAACCACGATTTTTCTTGTTTTAATGGAATTTGTGATGTTTCTCATTCGCTTTTTTGTACTAACTCTTTACGGTACTTACATGTTAGTACACAAAAGAGAATGAGAGCAAACAAAAACGCCATTACATTAACCCAAACTCTAGTTTACATGAAGGCATACGTCAAGAGCTTTCCAGAGAGTGTTCGTTTGCTTAAATCCGATAACAAATGAGGAAGTTATGGTCATTTGAATTCGAGTGCCTCCCAAAGTGGTCGTGTATCGAGCCGCACAAAAGCACACTTGACTTCAAATGATCATAACTCCTTCGTTTCTTATCGGATTTAAGCAAACGACCACTCGATGGAAAGCTCTTGATGTCTACTTTCATGTCAACCACGATTTTTATTGTTTTAATGGAATTTGTGATGTTTCTCATTCGCTTTTTTGTACTAACTCTTTACGGTACTTACATGTTAGTACACAAAAGAGAATGAGAGCAAACAAAAAAGCCATTACATTAACCAAAACTCTAGTTTACATGAAAGCATACGTCAAGAGCTTTCCAGAGAGTGTTCGTTTGCTTAAATCCGATAACAAATGAGGAAGTTATGGTCATTTGAAGTCGAGTGCCTCCCAAAGTGGTCGTGTATCGAGCCGCACAAAAGCACACTTGACTTCAAATGATCATAACTCCTTCGTTTCTTATCGGATTTAAGCAAACGACCACTCGATGGAAAGCTCTTGATGTCTACTTTCATGTCAACCACGATTTTTATTGTTTTAATGGAATTTGTGATGTTTCTCATTCGCTTTTTTGTACTAACTCTTTACGGTACTTACATGTTAGTACACAAAAGAGAATGAGAGCAAACCAAAACGCCATTACATTAACCCAAACTCTAGTTTACATGAAGGCATACGTCAAGAGCTTTCCAGAGAGTGTTCGTTTGCTTAAATCCGATAACAAATGAGGAAGTTATGGTCATTTGAATTCGAGTGCCTCCCAAAGTGGTCGTGTATCGAGCCGCACAAAAGCACACTTGACTTCAAATGATCATAACTCCTTCGTTTCTTATCGGATTTAAGCAAACGACCACTCGATGGAAAGCTCTTGATGTCTACTTTCATGTCAACCACGATTTTTCTTGTTTTAATGGAATTTGTGATGTTTCTCATTCGCTTTTTTGTACTAACTCTTTACGGTACTTACATGTTAGTACACAAAAGAGAATGAGAGCAAACAAAAACGCCATGACATTAACCCAAACTCTAGTTTACATGAAGGCATACGTCAAGAGCTTTCCAGAGAGTGTTCGTTTGCTTAAATCCGATAACAAATGAGGAAGTTGTGGTCATTTGAATTCGAGTGCCTCCCAAAGTGGTCGTGTATCGAGCCGCACAAAAGCACACTTGACTTCAAATGATCATAACTCCTTCGTTTCTTATCGGATTTAAGCAAACGACCACTCGATGGAAAGCTCTTGATGTCTACTTTCATGTCAACCACGATTTTTATTGTTTTAATGGAATTTGTGATGTTTCTCATTCGCTTTTTTGTACTAACTCTTTACGGTACTTACATGTTAGTACACAAAAGAGAATGAGAGCAAACAAAAACGCCATTACATTAACCAAAACTCTAGTTTACATGAAAGCATACGTCAAGAGCTTTCCAGAGAGTGTTCGTTTGCTTAAATCCGATAACAAATGAGGAAGTTATGGTCATTTGAAGTCGAGTGCCTCCCAAAGTGGTCGTGTATCGAGCCGCACAAAAGCACACTTGACTTCAAATGATCATAACTCCTTCGTTTCTTATCGGATTTAAGCAAACGACCACTCGATGGAAAGCTCTTGATGTCTACTTTCATGTCAACCACGATTTTTATTGTTTTAATGGAATTTGTGATGTTTCTCATTCGCTTTTTTGTACTAACTCTTTACGGTACTTACATGTTAGTACACAAAAGAGAATGAGAGCAAACAAAAACGCCATTACATTAACCCAAACTCTAGTTTACATGAAGGCATACGTCAAGAGCTTTCCAGAGAGTGTTCGTTTGCTTAAATCCGATAACAAATGAGGAAGTTATGGTCATTTGAATTCGAGTGCCTCCCAAAGTGGTCGTGTATCGAGCCGCACAAAAGCACACTTGACTTCAAATGATCATAACTCCTTCGTTTCTTATCGGATTTAAGCAAACGACCACTCGATGGAAAGCTCTTGATGTCTACTTTAATGTCAACCACGATTTTTCTTGTTTTAATGGAATTTGTGATGTTTCTCATTCGCTTTTTTGTACTAACTCTTTACGGTACTTACATGTTAGTACACAAAAGAGAATGAGAGCAAACAAAAACGCCATTACATTAACCCAAACTCTAGTTTACATGAAGGCATACGTCAAGAGCTTTCCAGAGAGTGTTCGTTTGCTTAAATCCGATAACAAATGAGGAAGTTATGGTCATTTGAATTCGAGTGCCTCCCAAAGTGGTCGTGTATCGAGCCGCACAAAAGCACACTTGACTTCAAATGATCATAACTCCTTCGTTTCTTATCGGATTTAAGCAAACGACCACTCGATGGAAAGCTCTTGATGTCTACTTTCATGTCAACCACGATTTTTCTTGTTTTAATGGAATTTGTGATGTTTCTCATTCGCTTTTTTGTACTAACTCTTTACGGTACTTACATGTTAGTACACAAAAGAGAATGAGAGCAAACAAAAACGCCATTACATTAACCCAAACTCTAGTTTACATGAAGGCATACGTCAAGAGCTTTCCAGAGAGTGTTCGTTTGCTTAAATCCGATAACAAATGAGGAAGTTATGGTCATTTGAATTCGAGTGCCTCCCAAAGTGGTCGTGTATCGAGCCGCACAAAAGCACACTTGACTTCAAATGATCATAACTCCTTCGTTTCTTATCGGATTTAAGCAAACGACCACTCGATGGAAAGCTCTTGATGTCTACTTTAATGTCAACCACGATTTTTCTTGTTTTAATGGAATTTGTGATGTTTCTCATTCGCTTTTTTGTACTAACTCTTTACGGTACTTACATGTTAGTACACAAAAGAGAATGAGAGCAAACAAAAACGCCATTACATTAACCCAAACTCTAGTTTACATGAAGGCATACGTCAAGAGCTTTCCAGAGAGTGTTCGTTTGCTTAAATCCGATAACAAATGAGGAAGTTATGGTCATTTGAATTCGAGTGCCTCCCAAAGTGGTCGTGTATCGAGCCGCACAAAAGCACACTTGACTTCAAATGATCATAACTCCTTCGTTTCTTATCGGATTTAAGCAAACGACCACTCGATGGAAAGCTCTTGATGTCTACTTTCATGTCAACCACGATTTTTCTTGTTTTAATGGAATTTGTGATGTTTCTCATTCGCTTTTTTGTACTAACTCTTTACGGTACTTACATGTTAGTACACAAAAGAGAATGAGAGCAAACAAAAACGCCATTACATTAACCCAAACTCTAGTTTACATGAAGGCATACGTCAAGAGCTTTCCAGAGAGTGTTCGTTTGCTTAAATCCGATAACAAATGAGGAAGTTATGGTCATTTGAATTCGAGTGCCTCCCAAAGTGGTCGTGTATCGAGCCGCACAAAAGCACACTTGACTTCAAATGATCATAACTCCTTCGTTTCTTATCGGATTTAAGCAAACGACCACTCGATGGAAAGCTCTTGATGTCTACTTTCATGTCAACCACGATTTTTATTGTTTTAATGGAATTTGTGATGTTTCTCATTCGCTTTTTTGTACTAACTCTTTACGGTACTTACATGTTAGTACACAAAAGAGAATGAGAGCAAACAAAAACGCCATTACATTAACCCAAACTCTAGTTTACATGAAGGCATACGTCAAGAGCTTTCCAGAGAGTGTTCGTTTGCTTAAATCCGATAACAAATGAGGAAGTTATGGTCATTTGAATTCGAGTGCCTCCCAAAGTGGTCGTGTATCGAGCCGCACAAAAGCACACTTGACTTCAAATGATCATAACTCCTTCGTTTCTTATCGGATTTAAGCAAACGACCACTCGATGGAAAGCTCTTGATGTCTACTTTCATGTCAACCACGATTTTTATTGTTTTAATGGAATTTGTGATGTTTCTCATTCGCTTTTTTGTACTAACTCTTTACGGTACTTACATGTTAGTACACAAAAGAGAATGAGAGCAAACAAAAACGCCATTACATTAACCCAAACTCTAGTTTACATGAAGGCATACGTCAAGAGCTTTCCAGAGAGTGTTCGTTTGCTTAAATCCGATAACAAATGAGGAAGTTATGGTCATTTGAATTCGAGTGCCTCCCAAAGTGGTCGTGTATCGAGCCGCACAAAAGCACACTTGACTTCAAATGATCATAACTCCTTCGTTTCTTATCGGATTTAAGCAAACGACCACTCGATGGAAAGCTCTTGATGTCTACTTTCATGTCAACCACGATTTTTATTGTTTTAATGGAATTTGTGATGTTTCTCATTCGCTTTTTTGTACTAACTCTTTACGGTACTTACATGTTAGTACACAAAAGAGAATGAGAGCAAACAAAAACGCCATTACATTAACCCAAACTCTAGTTTACATGAAGGCATACGTCAAGAGCTTTCCAGAGAGTGTTCGTTTGCTTAAATCCGATAACAAATGAGGAAGTTATGGTCATTTGAATTCGAGTGCCTCCCAAAGTGGTCGTGTATCGAGCCGCACAAAAGCACACTTGACTTCAAATGATCATAACTCCTTCGTTTCTTATCGGATTTAAGCAAACGACCACTCGATGGAAAGCTCTTGATGTCTACTTTCATGTCAACCACGATTTTTATTGTTTTAATGGAATTTGTGATGTTTCTCATTCGCTTTTTTGTACTAACTCTTTACGGTACTTACATGTTAGTACACAAAAGAGAATGAGAGCAAACAAAAACGCCATTACATTAACCAAAACTCTAGTTTACATGAAAGCATACGTCAAGAGCTTTCCAGAGAGTGTTCGTTTGCTTAAATCCGATAACAAATGAGGAAGTTATGGTCATTTGAAGTCGAGTGCCTCCCAAAGTGGTCGTGTATCGAGCCGCACAAAAGCACACTTGACTTCAAATGATCATAACTCCTTCGTTTCTTATCGGATTTAAGCAAACGACCACTCGATGGAAAGCTCTTGATGTCTACTTTCATGTCAACCACGATTTTTATTGTTTTAATGGAATTTGTGATGTTTCTCATTCGCTTTTTTGTACTAACTCTTTACGGTACTTACATGTTAGTACACAAAAGAGAATGAGAGCAAACAAAAACGCCATTACATTAACCCAAACTCTAGTTTACATGAAGGCATACGTCAAGAGCTTTCCAGAGAGTGTTCGTTTGCTTAAATCCGATAACAAATGAGGAAGTTATGGTCATTTGAATTCGAGTGCCTCCCAAAGTGGTCGTGTATCGAGCCGCACAAAAGCACACTTGACTTCAAATGATCATAACTCCTTCGTTTCTTATCGGATTTAAGCAAACGACCACTCGATGGAAAGCTCTTGATGTCTACTTTCATGTCAACCACGATTTTTCTTGTTTTAATGGAATTTGTGATGTTTCTCATTCGCTTTTTTGTACTAACTCTTTACGGTACTTACATGTTAGTACACAAAAGAGAATGAGAGCAAACAAAAACGCCATTACATTAACCCAAACTCTAGTTTACATGAAGGCATACGTCAAGAGCTTTCCAGAGAGTGTTCGTTTGCTTAAATCCGATAACAAATGAGGAAGTTATGGTCATTTGAATTCGAGTGCCTCCCAAAGTGGTCGTGTATCGAGCCGCACAAAAGCACACTTGACTTCAAATGATCATAACTCCTTCGTTTCTTATCGGATTTAAGCAAACGACCACTCGATGGAAAGCTCTTGATGTCTACTTTCATGTCAACCACGATTTTTATTGTTTTAATGGAATTTGTGATGTTTCTCATTCGCTTTTTTGTACTAACTCTTTACGGTACTTACATGTTAGTACACAAAAGAGAATGAGAGCAAAAAAAAACGCCATTACATTAACCCAAACTCTAGTTTACATGAAAGCATACGTCAAGAGCTTTCCAGAGAGTGTTCGTTTGCTTAAATCCGATAACAAATGAGGAAGTTATGGTCATTTGAATTCGAGTGCCTCCCAAAGTGGTCGTGTATCGAGCCGCACAAAAGCACACTTGACTTCAAATGATCATAACTCCTTCGTTTCTTATCGGATTTAAGCAAACGACCACTCGATGGAAAGCTCTTGATGTCTACTTTCATGTCAACCACGATTTTTCTTGTTTTAATGGAATTTGTGATGTTTCTCATTCGCTTTTTTGTACTAACTCTTTACGGTACTTACATGTTAGTACACAAAAGAGAATGAGAGCAAACAAAAACGCCATTACATTAACCCAAACTCTAGTTTACATGAAGGCATACGTCAAGAGCTTTCCAGAGAGTGTTCGTTTGCTTAAATCCGATAACAAATGAGGAAGTTATGGTCATTTGAATTCGAGTGCCTCCCAAAGTGGTCGTGTATCGAGCCGCACAAAAGCACACTTGACTTCAAATGATCATAACTCCTTCGTTTCTTATCGGATTTAAGCAAACGACCACTCGATGGAAAGCTCTTGATGTCTACTTTCATGTCAACCACGATTTTTATTGTTTTAATGGAATTTGTGATGTTTCTCATTCGCTTTTTTGTACTAACTCTTTACGGTACTTACATGTTAGTACACAAAAGAGAATGAGAGCAAAAAAAAACGCCATTACATTAACCCAAACTCTAGTTTACATGAAAGCATACGTCAAGAGCTTTCCAGAGAGTGTTCGTTTGCTTAAATCCGATAACAAATGAGGAAGTTATGGTCATTTGAATTCGAGTGCCTCCCAAAGTGGTCGTGTATCGAGCCGCACAAAAGCACACTTGACTTCAAATGATCATAACTCCTTCGTTTCTTATCGGATTTAAGCAAACGACCACTCGATGGAAAGCTCTTGATGTCTACTTTCATGTCAACCACGATTTTTCTTGTTTTAATGGAATTTGTGATGTTTCTCATTCGCTTTTTTGTACTAACTCTTTACGGTACTTACATGTTAGTACACAAAAGAGAATGAGAGCAAACAAAAACGCCATTACATTAACCCAAACTCTAGTTTACATGAAGGCATACGTCAAGAGCTTTCCAGAGAGTGTTCGTTTGCTTAAATCCGATAACAAATGAGGAAGTTATGGTCATTTGAATTCGAGTGCCTCCCAAAGTGGTCGTGTATCGAGCCGCACAAAAGCACACTTGACTTCAAATGATCATAACTCCTTTGTTTCTTATCGGATTTAAGCAAACGACCACTCGATGGAAAGCTCTTGATGTCTACTTTCATGTCAACCACGATTTTTCTTGTTTTAATGGAATTTGTGATGTTTCTCATTCGCTTTTTTGTACTAACTCTTTACGGTACTTACATGTTAGTACACAAAAGAGAATGAGAGCAAACAAAAACGCCATTACATTAACCCAAACTCTAGTTTACATGAAGGCATACGTCAAGAGCTTTCCAGAGAGTGTTCGTTTGCTTAAATCCGATAACAAATGAGGAAGTTATGGTCATTTGAATTCGAGTGCCTCCCAAAGTGGTCGTGTATCGAGCCGCACAAAAGCACACTTGACTTCAAATGATCATAACTCCTTCGTTTCTTATCGGATTTAAGCAAACGACCACTCGATGGAAAGCTCTTGATGTCTACTTTCATGTCAACCACGATTTTTCTTGTTTTAATGGAATTTGTGATGTTTCTCATTCGCTTTTTTGTACTAACTCTTTACGGTACTTACATGTTAGTACACAAAAGAGAATGAGAGCAAACAAAAACGCCATTACATTAACCCAAACTCTAGTTTACATGAAGGCATACGTCAAGAGCTTTCCAGAGAGTGTTCGTTTGCTTAAATCCGATAACAAATGAGGAAGTTATGGTCATTTGAATTCGAGTGCCTCCCAAAGTGGTCGTGTATCGTGCCGCACAAAAGCACACTTGACTTCAAATGATCATAACTCCTTCGTTTCTTATCGGATTTAAGCAAACGACCACTCGATGGAAAGCTCTTGATGTCTACTTTCATGTCAACCACGATTTTTCTTGTTTTAATGGAATTTGTGATGTTTCTCATTCGCTTTTTTGTACTAACTCTTTACGGTACTTACATGTTAGTACACAAAAGAGAATGAGAGCAAGCAAAAACGCCATTACATTAACCCAAACTCTAGTTTACATGAAGGCATACGTCAAGAGCTTTCCAGAGAGTGTTCGTTTGCTTAAATCCGATAACAAATGAGGAAGTTATGGTCATTTGAATTCAAGTGCCTCCCAAAGTGGTCGTGTATCGAGCCGCACAAAAGCACACTTGACTTCAAATGATCATAACTCCTTCGTTTCTTATCGGATTTAAGCAAACGACCACTCGATGGAAAGCTCTTGATGTCTACTTTCATGTCAACCACGATTTTTCTTGTTTTAATGGAATTTGTGATGTTTCTCATTCGCTTTTTTGTACTAACTCTTTACGGTACTTACATCTTAGTACACAAAAGAGAATGAGAGCAAGCAAAAACGCCTTTACATTAACCCAAACTCTAGTTTACATGAAGGCATACGTCAAGAGCTTTCCAGAGAGTGTTCGTTTGCTTAAATCCGATAACAAATGAGGAAGTTATGGTCATTTGAATTCGAGTGCCTCCCAAAGTGGTCGTGTATCGAGCCGCACAAAAGCACACTTGACTTCAAATGATCATAACTCCTTCGTTTCTTATCGGATTTAAGCAAACGACCACTCGATGGAAAGCTCTTGATGTCTACTTTCATGTCAACCACGATTTTTATTGTTTTAATGGAATTTGTGATGTTTCTCATTCGCTTTTTTGTACTAACTCTTTACGGTACTTACATGTTAGTACACAAAAGAGAATGAGAGCAAGCAAAAACGCCATTACATTAACCCAAACTCTAGTTTACATGAAGGCATACGTCAAGAGCTTTCCAGAGAGTGTTCGTTTGCTTAAATCCGATAACAAATGAGGAAGTTATGGTCATTTGAATTCGAGTGCCTCCCAAAGTGGTCGTGTATCGAGCCGCACAAAAGCACACTTGACTTCAAATGATCATAACTCCTTCGTTTCTTATCGGATTTAAGCAAACGACCACTCGATGGAAAGCTCTTGATGTCTACTTTCATGTCAACCACGATTTTTCTTGTTTTAATGGAATTTGTGATGTTTCTCATTCGCTTTTTTGTACTAACTCTTTACGGTACTTACATCTTAGTACACAAAAGAGAATGAGAGCAAGCAAAAACGCCTTTACATTAACCCAAACTTTAGTTTACATGAAGGCATACGTCAAGAGCTTTCCAGAGAGTGTTCGTTTGCTTAAATCCGATAACAAATGAGGAAGTTATGGTCATTTGAATTCGAGTGCCTCCCAAAGTGGTCGTGTATCGAGCCGCACAAAAGCACACTTGACTTCAAATGATCATAACTCCTTCGTTTCTTATCGGATTTAAGCAAACGACCACTCGATGGAAAGCTCTTGATGTCTACTTTCATGTCAACCACGATTTTTCTTGTTTTAATGGAATTTGTGATGTTTCTCATTCGCTTTTTTGTACTAACTCTTTACGGTACTTACATGTTAGTACACAAAAGAGAATGAGAGCAAACAAAAACGCCATTACATTAACCCAAACTCTAGTTTACATGAAGGCATACGTCAAGAGCTTTCCAGAGAGTGTTCGTTTGCTTAAATCCGATAACAAATGAGGAAGTTATGGTCATTTGAATTCGAGTGCCTCCCAAAGTGGTCGTGTATCGAGCCGCACAAAAGCACACTTGACTTCAAATGATCATAACTCCTTCGTTTCTTATCGGATTTAAGCAAACGACCACTCGATGGAAAGCTCTTGATGTCTACTTTCATGTCAACCACGATTTTTCTTGTTTTAATGGAATTTGTGATGTTTCTCATTCGCTTTTTTGTACTAACTCTTTACGGTACTTACATGTTAGTACACAAAAGAGAATGAGAGCAAGCAAAAACGCCATTACATTAACCCAAACTCTAGTTTACATGAAGGCATACGTCAAGAGCTTTCCAAAGAGTGTTCGTTTGCTTAAATCCGATAACAAATGAGGAAGTTATGGTCATTTGAATTCGAGTGCCTCCCAAAGTGGTCGTGTATCGAGCCGCACAAAAGCACACTTGACTTCAAATGATCATAACTCCTTCGTTTCTTATCGGATTTAAGCAAACGACCACTCGATGGAAAGCTCTTGATGTCTACTTTCATGTCAACCACGATTTTTCTTGTTTTAATGGAATTTGTGATGTTTCTCATTCGCTTTTTTGTACTAACTCTTTACGGTACTTACATCTTAGTACACAAAAGAGAATGAGAGCAAGCAAAAACGCCTTTACATTAACCCAAACTTTAGTTTACATGAAGGCATACGTCAAGAGCTTTCCAGAGAGTGTTCGTTTGCTTAAATCCGATAACAAATGAGGAAGTTATGGTCATTTGAATTCGAGTGCCTCCCAAAGTGGTCGTGTATCGAGCCGCACAAAAGCACACTTGACTTCAAATGATCATAACTCCTTCGTTTCTTATCGGATTTAAGCAAACGACCACTCGATGGAAAGCTCTTGATGTCTACTTTCATGTCAACCACGATTTTTCTTGTTTTAATGGAATTTGTGATGTTTCTCATTCGCTTTTTTGTACTAACTCTTTACGGTACTTACATGTTAGTACACAAAAGAGAATGAGAGCAAACAAAAACGCCATTACATTAACCCAAACTCTAGTTTACATGAAGGCATACGTCAAGAGCTTTCCAGAGAGTGTTCGTTTGCTTAAATCCGATAACAAATGAGGAAGTTATGGTCATTTGAATTCGAGTGCCTCCCAAAGTGGTCGTGTATCGAGCCGCACAAAAGCACACTTGACTTCAAATGATCATAACTCCTTCGTTTCTTATCGGATTTAAGCAAACGACCACTCGATGGAAAGCTCTTGATGTCTACTTTCATGTCAACCACGATTTTTCTTGTTTTAATGGAATTTGTGATGTTTCTCATTCGCTTTTTTGTACTAACTCTTTATGGTACTTACATGTTAGTACACAAAAGAGAATGAGAGCAAACAAAAACGCCATTACATTAACCCAAACTCTAGTTTACATGAAGGCATACGTCAAGAGCTTTCCAGAGAGTGTTCGTTTGCTTAAATCCGATAACAAATGAGGAAGTTATGGTCATTTGAATTCGAGTGCCTCCCAAAGTGGTCGTGTATCGAGCCGCACAAAAGCACACTTGACTTCAAATGATCATAACTCCTTCGTTTCTTATCGGATTTAAGCAAACGACCACTCGATGGAAAGCTCTTGATGTCTACTTTCATGTCAACCACGATTTTTATTGTTTTAATGGAATTTGTGATGTTTCTCATTCGCTTTTTTGTACTAACTCTTTACGGTACTTACATGTTAGTACACAAAAGAGAATGAGAGCAAACAAAAACGCCATTACATTAACCCAAACTCTAGTTTACATGAAAGCATACGTCAAGAGCTTTCCAGAGAGTGTTCGTTTGCTTAAATCCGATAACAAATGAGGAAGTTACGGTCATTTGAAGTCGAGTGCCTCCCAAAGTGGTCGTGTATCGAGCCGCACAAAAGCACACTTGACTTCAAATGATCATAACTCCTTCGTTTCTTATCGGATTTAAGCAAACGACCACTCGATGGAAAGCTCTTGATGTCTACTTTCATGTCAACCACGATTTTTATTGTTTTAATGGAATTTGTGATGTTTCTCATTCGCTTTTTTGTACTAACTCTTTATGGTACTTACATGTTAGTACACAAAAGAGAATGAGAGCAAAAAAACACGCCATTACATTAACCCAAACTCTAGTTTACATGAAAGCATACGTCAAGAGCTTTCCAGAGAGTGTTCGTTTGCTTAAATCCGATAACAAATGAGGAAGTTATGGTCATTTGAATTCGAGTGCCTCCCAAAGTGGTCGTGTATCGAGCCGCACAAAAGCACACTTGACTTCAAATGATCATAACTCCTTCGTTTCTTATCGGATTTAAGCAAACGACCACTCGATGGAAAGCTCTTGATGTCTACTTTCATGTCAACCACGATTTTTCTTGTTTTAATGGAATTTGTGATGTTTCTCATTCGCTTTTTTGTACTAACTCTTTACGGTACTTACATCTTAGTACACAAAAGAGAATGAGAGCAAGCAAAAACGCCTTTACATTAACCCAAACTCTAGTTTACATGAAGGCATACGTCAAGAGCTTTCCAGAGAGTGTTCGTTTGCTTAAATCCGATAACAAATGAGGAAGTTATGGTCATTTGAATTCGAGTGCCTCCCAAAGTGGTCGTGTATCGAGCCGCACAAAAGCACACTTGACTTCAAATGATCATAACTCCTTCGTTTCTTATCGGATTTAAGCAAACGACCACTCGATGGAAAGCTCTTGATGTCTACTTTCATGTCAACCACGATTTTTCTTGTTTTAATGGAATTTGTGATGTTTCTCATTCGCTTTTTTGTACTAACTCTTTACGGTACTTACATGTTAGTACACAAAAGAGAATGAGAGCAAACAAAAACGCCATTACATTAACCCAAACTCTAGTTTACATGAAGGCATACGTCAAGAGCTTTCCAGAGAGTGTTCGTTTGCTTAAATCCGATAACAAATGAGGAAGTTATGGTCATTTGAATTCGAGTGCCTCCCAAAGTGGTCGTGTATCGAGCCGCACAAAAGCACACTTGACTTCAAATGATCATAACTCCTTCGTTTCTTATCGGATTTAAGCAAACGACCACTCGATGGAAAGCTCTTGATGTCTACTTTCATGTCAACCACGATTTTTATTGTTTTAATGGAATTTGTGATGTTTCTCATTCGCTTTTTTGTACTAACTCTTTACGGTACTTACATGTTAGTACACAAAAGAGAATGAGAGCAAACAAAAACGCCATTACATTAACCCAAACTCTAGTTTACATGAAAGCATACGTCAAGAGCTTTCCAGAGAGTGTTCGTTTGCTTAAATCCGATAACAAATGAGGAAGTTACGGTCATTTGAAGTCGAGTGCCTCCCAAAGTGGTCGTGTATCGAGCCGCACAAAAGCACACTTGACTTCAAATGATCATAACTCCTTCGTTTCTTATCGGATTTAAGCAAACGACCACTCGATGGAAAGCTCTTGATGTCTACTTTCATGTCAACCACGATTTTTATTGTTTTAATGGAATTTGTGATGTTTCTCATTCGCTTTTTTGTACTAACTCTTTATGGTACTTACATGTTAGTACACAAAAGAGAATGAGAGCAAAAAAACACGCCATTACATTAACCCAAACTCTAGTTTACATGAAAGCATACGTCAAGAGCTTTCCAGAGAGTGTTCGTTTGCTTAAATCCGATAACAAATGAGGAAGTTATGGTCATTTGAATTCGAGTGCCTCCCAAAGTGGTCGTGTATCGAGCCGCACAAAAGCACACTTGACTTCAAATGATCATAACTCCTTCGTTTCTTATCGGATTTAAGCAAACGACCACTCGATGGAAAGCTCTTGATGTCTACTTTCATGTCAACCACGATTTTTCTTGTTTTAATGGAATTTGTGATGTTTCTCATTCGCTTTTTTGTACTAACTCTTTACGGTACTTACATCTTAGTACACAAAAGAGAATGAGAGCAAGCAAAAACGCCTTTACATTAACCCAAACTCTAGTTTACATGAAGGCATACGTCAAGAGCTTTCCAGAGAGTGTTCGTTTGCTTAAATCCGATAACAAATGAGGAAGTTATGGTCATTTGAATTCGAGTGCCTCCCAAAGTGGTCGTGTATCGAGCCGCACAAAAGCACACTTGACTTCAAATGATCATAACTCCTTCGTTTCTTATCGGATTTAAGCAAACGACCACTCGATGGAAAGCTCTTGATGTCTACTTTCATGTCAACCACGATTTTTCTTGTTTTAATGGAATTTGTGATGTTTCTCATTCGCTTTTTTGTACTAACTCTTTACGGTACTTACATGTTAGTACACAAAAGAGAATGAGAGCAAACAAAAACGCCATTACATTAACCCAAACTCTAGTTTACATGAAGGCATACGTCAAGAGCTTTCCAGAGAGTGTTCGTTTGCTTAAATCCGATAACAAATGAGGAAGTTATGGTCATTTGAATTCGAGTGCCTCCCAAAGTGGTCGTGTATCGAGCCGCACAAAAGCACACTTGACTTCAAATGATCATAACTCCTTCGTTTCTTATCGGATTTAAGCAAACGACCACTCGATGGAAAGCTCTTGATGTCTACTTTCATGTCAACCACGATTTTTCTTGTTTTAATGGAATTTGTGATGTTTCTCATTCGCTTTTTTGTACTAACTCTTTATGGTACTTACATGTTAGTACACAAAAGAGAATGAGAGCAAACAAAAACGCCATTACATTAACCCAAACTCTAGTTTACATGAAAGCATACGTCAAGAGCTTTCCAGAGAGTGTTCGTTTGCTTAAAGCCGATAACAAATGAGGAAGTTATGGTCATTTGAAGTCGAGTGCCTCCCAAAGTGGTCTTGTATCGAGCCGCACAAAAGCACACTTGACTTCAAATGATCATAACTCCTTCGTTTCTTATCGGACTTAAGCAAACGACAAGTCGATGGAAAGCTCTTGATGTCTACTTTCATGTCAACCACGATTTTTATTGTTTTAATGGAATTTGTGATGTTTCTCATTCGCTTTTTTGTACTAACTCTTTACGGTACTTACATGTTAGTACACAAAAGAGAATGAGAGCAAACAAAAACGCCATTACATTAACCCAAACTCTAGTTTACATGAAGGCATACGTCAAGAGCTTTCCAGAGAGTGTTCGTTTGCTTAAATACGATAACAAATGAGGAAGTTATGGTCATTTGAAGTCGAGTGCCTCCCAAAGTGGTCGTGTATCGAGCCGCACAAAAGCACACTTGACTTCAAATGATCATAACTCCTTCGTTTCTTATCGGATTTAAGCAAACGACCACTCGATGGAAAGCTCTTGATGTCTACTTTCATGTCAATCACGATTTTTCTTGTTTTAATGGAATTTGTGATGTTTCTCATTCGCTTTTTTGTACTAACTCTTTATGGTACTTACATGTTAGTACACAAAAGAGAATGAGAGCAAACAAAAACGCCATTACATTAACCCAAACTCTAGTTTACATGAAAGCATACGTCAAGAGCTTTCCAGAGAGTGTTCGTTTGCTTAAAGCCGATAACAAATGAGGAAGTTATGGACATTTGAAGTCGAGTGCCTCCCAAAGTGGTCGTGTATCGAGCCGCACAAAAGCACACTTGACTTCAAATGATCATAACTCCTTCGTTTCTTATCGGATTTAAGCAAACGACAAGTCGATGGAAATCTCTTGATGTCTACTTTCATGTCAACCACGATTTTTATTGTTTTAATGGAATTTGTGATGTTTCTCATTCGCTTTTTTGTACTAACTCTTTACGGTACTTACATGTTAGTACACAAAAGAGAATGAGAGCAAACAAAAACGCCATTACATTAACCCAAACTCTAGTTTACATGAAGGCATACGTCAAGAGCTTTCCAGAGAGTGTTCGTTTGCTTAAATCCGATAACAAATGAGGAAGTTATGGTCATTTGAAGTCGAGTGCCTCCCAAAGTGGTCGTGTATCGAGCCGCACAAAAGCACACTTTACTTCAAATGATCATAACTCCTTCGTTTCTTATCGGATTTAAGCAAACGACAAGTCGATGGAAAGCTCTTGATGTCTACTTTCATGTCAACCACGATTTTTATTGTTTTAATGGAATTTGTGATGTTTCTCATTCGCTTTTTTGTACTAACTCTTTACGGTACTTACATGTTAGTACACAAAAGAGAATGAGAGCAAACAAAAACGCCATTACATTAACCCAAACTCTAGTTTACATGAAGGCATACGTCAAGAGCTTTCCAGAGAGTGTTCGTTTGCTTAAATCCGATAACAAATGAGGAAGTTATGGTCATTTGAATTCGAGTGCCTCCCAAAGTGGTCGTGTATCGAGCCGCACAAAAGCACATGTGACTTCAAATGATCATAACTCCTTCGTTTCTTATCGGATTTAAGCAAACGACCACTCGATGGAAAGCTCTTGATGTCTACTTTCATGTCAACCACGATTTTTATTGTTTTAATGGAATTTGTGATGTTTCTCATTCGCTTTTTTGTACTAACTCTTTATGGTACTTACATGTTAGTACACAAAAGAGAATGAGAGCAAAAAAAAACGCCATTACATTAACCCAAACTCTAGTTTACATGAAAGCATACGTCAAGAGCTTTCCAGAGAGTGTTCGTTTGCTTAAATCCGATAACAAATGAGGAAGTTATGGTCATTTGAATTCGAGTGCCTCCCAAAGTGGTCGTGTATCGAGCCGCACAAAAGCACACTTGACTTCAAATGATCATAACTCCTTCGTTTCTTATCGGATTTAAGCAAACGACCACTCGATGGAAAGCTCTTGATGTCTACTTTCATGTCAACCACGATTTTTCTTGTTTTAATGGAATTTGTGATGTTTCTCATTCGCTTTTTTGTACTAACTCTTTACGGTACTTACATCTTAGTACACAAAAGAGAATGAGAGCAAGCAAAAACGCCTTTACATTAACCCAAACTCTAGTTTACATGAAGGCATACGTCAAGAGCTTTCCAGAGAGTGTTCGTTTGCTTAAATCCGATAACAAATGAGGAAGTTATGGTCATTTGAATTCGAGTGCCTCCCAAAGTGGTCGTGTATCGAGCCGCACAAAAGCACACTTGACTTCAAATGATCATAACTCCTTCGTTTCTTATCGGATTTAAGCAAACGACCACTCGATGGAAAGCTCTTGATGTCTACTTTCATGTCAACCACGATTTTTCTTGTTTTAATGGAATTTGTGATGTTTCTCATTCGCTTTTTTGTACTAACTCTTTACGGTACTTACATGTTAGTACACAAAAGAGAATGAGAGCAAACAAAAACGCCATTACATTAACCCAAACTCTATTTTACATGAAAGCATACGTCAAGAGAATTCCAGAGAGTGTTCGTTTGCTTAAATCCGATAACAAATGAGGAAGTTATGGTCATTTGAATTCGAGTGCCTCCCAAAGTGGTCGTGTATCGAGCCGCACAAAAGCACACTTGACTTCAAATGATCATAACTCCTTCGTTTCTTATCGGATTTAAGCAAACGACCACTCGATGGAAAGCTCTTGATGTCTACTTTCATGTCAACCACGATTTTTCTTGTTTTAATGGAATTTGTGATGTTTCTCATTCGCTTTTTTGTACTAACTCTTTACGGTACTTACATGTTAGTACACAAAAGAGAATGAGAGCAAACAAAAACGCCATTACATTAACCCAAACTCTAGTTTACATGAAGGCATACGTCAAGAGCTTTCCAGAGAGTGTTCGTTTGCTTAAATCCGATAACAAATGAGGAAGTTATGGTCATTTGAATTCGAGTGCCTCCCAAAGTGGTCGTGTATCGAGCCGCACAAAAGCACACTTGAGTTCAAATGATCATAACTCCTTCGTTTCTTATCGGATTTAAGCAAACGACCACTCGATGGAAAGCTCTTGATGTCTACTTTCATGTCAACCACGATTTTTCTTGTTTTAATGGAATTTGTGATGTTTCTCATTCGCTTTTTTGTACTAACTCTTTACGGTACTTACATGTTAGTACACAAAAGAGAATGAGAGCAAACAAAAACGCCATTACATTAACCCAAACTCTAGTTTACATGAAGGCATACGTCAAGAGCTTTCCAGAGAGTGTTCGTTTGCTTAAATCCGATAACAAATGAGGAAGTTATGGTCATTTGAATTCGAGTGCCTCCCAAAGTGGTCGTGTATCGAGCCGCACAAAAGCACACTTGACTTCAAATGATCATAACTCCTTCGTTTCTTATCGGATTTAAGCAAACGACCACTCGATGGAAAGCTCTTGATGTCTACTTTCATGTCAACCACGATTTTTCTTGTTTTAATGGAATTTGTGATGTTTCTCATTCGCTTTTTTGTACTAACTCTTTACGGTACTTACATCTTAGTACACAAAAGAGAATGAGAGCAAGCAAAAACGCCTTTACATTAACCCAAACTCTAGTTTACATGAAGGCATACGTCAAGAGCTTTCCAGAGAGTGTTCGTTTGCTTAAATCCGATAACAAATGAGGAAGTTATGGTCATTTGAATTCGAGTGCCTCCCAAAGTGGTCGTGTATCGAGCCGCACAAAAGCACACTTGACTTCAAATGATCATAACTCCTTCGTTTCTTATCGGATTTAAGCAAACGACCACTCGATGGAAAGCTCTTGATGTCTACTTTCATGTCAACCACGATTTTTCTTGTTTTAATGGAATTTGTGATGTTTCTCATTCGCTTTTTTGTACTAACTCTTTACGGTACTTACATCTTAGTACACAAAAGAGAATGAGAGCAAGCAAAAACGCCTTTACATTAACCCAAACTCTAGTTTACATGAAGGCATACGTCAAGAGCTTTCCAGAGAGTGTTCGTTTGCTTAAATCCGATAACAAATGAGGAAGTTATGGTCATTTGAATTCGAGTGCCTCCCAAAGTGGTCGTGTATCGAGCCGCACAAAAGCACACTTGACTTCAAATGATCATAACTCCTTCGTTTCTTATCGGATTTAAGCAAACGACCACTCGATGGAAAGCTCTTGATGTCTACTTTCATGTCAACCACGATTTTTCTTGTTTTAATGGAATTTGTGATGTTTCTCATTCGCTTTTTTGTACTAACTCTTTACGGTACTTACATGTTAGTACACAAAAGAGAATGAGAGCAAACAAAAACGCCATTACATTAACCCAAACTCTAGTTTACATGAAGGCATACGTCAAGAGCTTTCCAGAGAGTGTTCGTTTGCTTAAATCCGATAACAAATGAGGAAGTTATGGTCATTTGAATTCGAGTGCCTCCCAAAGTGGTCGTGTATCGAGCCGCACAAAAGCACACTTGAGTTCAAATGATCATAACTCCTTCGTTTCTTATCGGATTTAAGCAAACGACCACTCGATGGAAAGCTCTTGATGTCTACTTTCATGTCAACCACGATTTTTCTTGTTTTAATGGAATTTGTGATGTTTCTCATTCGCTTTTTTGTACTAACTCTTTACGGTACTTACATGTTAGTACACAAAAGAGAATGAGAGCAAACAAAAACGCCATTACATTAACCCAAACTCTAGTTTACATGAAGGCATACGTCAAGAGCTTTCCAGAGAGTGTTCGTTTGCTTAAATCCGATAACAAATGAGGAAGTTATGGTCATTTGAATTCGAGTGCCTCCCAAAGTGGTCGTGTATCGAGCCGCACAAAAGCACACTTGACTTCAAATGATCATAACTCCTTCGTTTCTTATCGGATTTAAGCAAACGACCACTCGATGGAAAGCTCTTGATGTCTACTTTCATGTCAACCACGATTTTTCTTGTTTTAATGGAATTTGTGATGTTTCTCATTCGCTTTTTTGTACTAACTCTTTATGGTACTTACATGTTAGTACACAAAAGAGAATGAGAGCAAACAAAAACGCCATTACATTAACCCAAACTCTAGTTTACATGAAAGCATACGTCAAGAGCTTTCCAGAGAGTGTTCGTTTGCTTAAAGCCGATAACAAATGAGGAAGTTATGGTCATTTGAAGTCGAGTGCCTCCCAAAGTGGTCGTGTATCGAGCCGCACAAAAGCACACTTGACTTCAAATGATCATAACTCCTTCGTTTCTTATCGGACTTAAGCAAACGACAAGTCGATGGAAAGCTCTTGATGTCTACTTTCATGTCAACCACGATTTTTATTGTTTTAATGGAATTTGTGATGTTTCTCATTCGCTTTTTTGTACTAACTCTTTACGGTACTTACATGTTAGTACACAAAAGAGAATGAGAGCAAACAAAAACGCCATTACATTAACCCAAACTCTAGTTTACATGAAGGCATACGTCAAGAGCTTTCCAGAGAGTGTTCGTTTGCTTAAATCCGATAACAAATGAGGAAGTTATGGTCATTTGAAGTCGAGTGCCTCCCAAAGTGGTCGTGTATCGAGCCGCACAAAAGCACACTTGACTTCAAATGATCATAACTCCTTCGTTTCTTATCGGATTTAAGCAAACGACCACTCGATGGAAAGCTCTTGATGTCTACTTTCATGTCAATCACGATTTTTCTTGTTTTAATGGAATTTGTGATGTTTCTCATTCGCTTTTTTGTACTAACTCTTTACGGTACTTACATCTTAGTACACAAAAGAGAATGAGAGCAAGCAAAAACGCCTTTACATTAACCCAAACTCTAGTTTACATGAAGGCATACGTCAAGAGCTTTCCAGAGAGTGTTCGTTTGCTTAAATCCGATAACAAATGAGGAAGTTATGGTCATTTGAATTCGAGTGCCTCCCAAAGTGGTCGTGTATCGAGCCGCACAAAAGCACACTTGACTTCAAATGATCATAACTCCTTCGTTTCTTATCGGATTTAAGCAAACGACCACTCGATGGAAAGCTCTTGATGTCTACTTTCATGTCAACCACGATTTTTCTTGTTTTAATGGAATTTGTGATGTTTCTCATTCGCTTTTTTGTACTAACTCTTTACGGTACTTACATGTTAGTACACAAAAGAGAATGAGAGCAAACAAAAACGCCATTACATTAACCCAAACTCTAGTTTACATGAAGGCATACGTCAAGAGCTTTCCAGAGAGTGTTCGTTTGCTTAAATCCGATAACAAATGAGGAAGTTATGGTCATTTGAATTCGAGTGCCTCCCAAAGTGGTCGTGTATCGAGCCGCACAAAAGCACACTTGACTTCAAATGATCATAACTCCTTCGTTTCTTATCGGATTTAAGCAAACGACCACTCGATGGAAAGCTCTTGATGTCTACTTTCATGTCAACCACGATTTTTCTTGTTTTAATGGAATTTGTGATGTTTCTCATTCGCTTTTTTGTACTAACTCTTTATGGTACTTACATGTTAGTACACAAAAGAGAATGAGAGCAAACAAAAACGCCATTACATTAACCCAAACTCTAGTTTACATGAAAGCATACGTCAAGAGCTTTCCAGAGAGTGTTCGTTTGCTTAAAGCCGATAACAAATGAGGAAGTTATGGTCATTTGAAGTCGAGTGCCTCCCAAAGTGGTCGTGTATCGAGCCGCACAAAAGCACACTTGACTTCAAATGATCATAACTCCTTCGTTTCTTATCGGACTTAAGCAAACGACAAGTCGATGGAAAGCTCTTGATGTCTACTTTCATGTCAACCACGATTTTTATTGTTTTAATGGAATTTGTGATGTTTCTCATTCGCTTTTTTGTACTAACTCTTTACGGTACTTACATGTTAGTACACAAAAGAGAATGAGAGCAAACAAAAACGCCATTACATTAACCCAAACTCTAGTTTACATGAAGGCATACGTCAAGAGCTTTCCAGAGAGTGTTCGTTTGCTTAAATCCGATAACAAATGAGGAAGTTATGGTCATTTGAAGTCGAGTGCCTCCCAAAGTGGTCGTGTATCGAGCCGCACAAAAGCACACTTGACTTCAAATGATCATAACTCCTTCGTTTCTTATCGGACTTAAGCAAACGACAAGTCGATGGAAAGCTCTTGATGTCTACTTTCATGTCAACCACGATTTTTATTGTTTTAATGGAATTTGTGATGTTTCTCATTCGCTTTTTTGTACTAACTCTTTACGGTACTTACATGTTAGTACACAAAAGAGAATGAGAGCAAACAAAAACGCCATTACATTAACCCAAACTCTAGTTTACATGAAGGCATACGTCAAGAGCTTTCCAGAGAGTGTTCGTTTGCTTAAATCCGATAACAAATGAGGAAGTTATGGTCATTTGAAGTCGAGTGCCTCCCAAAGTGGTCGTGTATCGAGCCGCACAAAAGCACACTTGACTTCAAATGATCATAACTCCTTCGTTTCTTATCGGATTTAAGCAAATGACCACTTGATGGAAAGCTCTTGATGTCTACTTTCATGTCAATCACGATTTTTCTTGTTTTAATGGAATTTGTGATGTTTCTCATTCGCTTTTTTGTACTAACTCTTTATGGTACTTACATGTTAGTACACAAAAGAGAATGAGAGCAAACAAAAACGCCATTACATTAACCCAAACTCTAGTTTACATGAAGGCATACGTCAAGAGCTTTCCAGAGAGTGTTCGTTTGCTTAAATCCGATAACAAATGAGGAAGTTATGGTCATTTGAATTCGAGTGCCTCCCAAAGTGGTCGTGTATCGAGCCGCACAAAAGCACACTTGACTTCAAATGATCATAACTCCTTCGTTTCTTATCGGATTTAAGCAAACGACCACTCGATGGAAAGCTCTTGATGTCTACTTTCATGTCAACCACGATTTTTCTTGTTTTAATGGAATTTGTGATGTTTCTCATTCGCTTTTTTGTACTAACTCTTTACGGTACTTACATGTTAGTACACAAAAGAGAATGAGAGCAAACAAAAACGCCATTACATTAACCCAAACTCTAGTTTACATGAAGGCATACGTCAAGAGCTTTCCAGAGAGTGTTCGTTTGCTTAAATCCGATAACAAATGAGGAAGTTATGGTCATTTGAATTCGAGTGCCTCCCAAAGTGGTCGTGTATCGAGCCGCACAAAAGCACACTTGAGTTCAAATGATCATAACTCCTTCGTTTCTTATCGGATTTAAGCAAACGACCACTCGATGGAAAGCTCTTGATGTCTACTTTCATGTCAACCACGATTTTTCTTGTTTTAATGGAATTTGTGATGTTTCTCATTCGCTTTTTTGTACTAACTCTTTACGGTACTTACATGTTAGTACACAAAAGAGAATGAGAGCAAACAAAAACGCCATTACATTAACCCAAACTCTAGTTTACATGAAGGCATACGTCAAGAGCTTTCCAGAGAGTGTTCGTTTGCTTAAATCCGATAACAAATGAGGAAGTTATGGTCATTTGAATTCGAGTGCCTCCCAAAGTGGTCGTGTATCGAGCCGCACAAAAGCACACTTGACTTCAAATGATCATAACTCCTTCGTTTCTTATCGGATTTAAGCAAACGACCACTCGATGGAAAGCTCTTGATGTCTACTTTCATGTCAACCACGATTTTTCTTGTTTTAATGGAATTTGTGATGTTTCTCATTCGCTTTTTTGTACTAACTCTTTATGGTACTTACATGTTAGTACACAAAAGAGAATGAGAGCAAACAAAAACGCCATTACATTAACCCAAACTCTAGTTTACATGAAAGCATACGTCAAGAGCTTTCCAGAGAGTGTTCGTTTGCTTAAAGCCGATAACAAATGAGGAAGTTATGGTCATTTGAAGTCGAGTGCCTCCCAAAGTGGTCGTGTATCGAGCCGCACAAAAGCACACTTGACTTCAAATGATCATAACTCCTTCGTTTCTTATCGGACTTAAGCAAACGACAAGTCGATGGAAAGCTCTTGATGTCTACTTTCATGTCAACCACGATTTTTATTGTTTTAATGGAATTTGTGATGTTTCTCATTCGCTTTTTTGTACTAACTCTTTACGGTACTTACATGTTAGTACACAAAAGAGAATGAGAGCAAACAAAAACGCCATTACATTAACCCAAACTCTAGTTTACATGAAGGCATACGTCAAGAGCTTTCCAGAGAGTGTTCGTTTGCTTAAATCCGATAACAAATGAGGAAGTTATGGTCATTTGAAGTCGAGTGCCTCCCAAAGTGGTCGTGTATCGAGCCGCACAAAAGCACACTTGACTTCAAATGATCATAACTCCTTCGTTTCTTATCGGATTTAAGCAAACGACCACTCGATGGAAAGCTCTTGATGTCTACTTTCATGTCAATCACGATTTTTCTTGTTTTAATGGAATTTGTGATGTTTCTCATTCGCTTTTTTGTACTAACTCTTTACGGTACTTACATCTTAGTACACAAAAGAGAATGAGAGCAAGCAAAAACGCCTTTACATTAACCCAAACTCTAGTTTACATGAAGGCATACGTCAAGAGCTTTCCAGAGAGTGTTCGTTTGCTTAAATCCGATAACAAATGAGGAAGTTATGGTCATTTGAATTCGAGTGCCTCCCAAAGTGGTCGTGTATCGAGCCGCACAAAAGCACACTTGACTTCAAATGATCATAACTCCTTCGTTTCTTATCGGATTTAAGCAAACGACCACTCGATGGAAAGCTCTTGATGTCTACTTTCATGTCAACCACGATTTTTCTTGTTTTAATGGAATTTGTGATGTTTCTCATTCGCTTTTTTGTACTAACTCTTTACGGTACTTACATGTTAGTACACAAAAGAGAATGAGAGCAAACAAAAACGCCATTACATTAACCCAAACTCTAGTTTACATGAAGGCATACGTCAAGAGCTTTCCAGAGAGTGTTCGTTTGCTTAAATCCGATAACAAATGAGGAAGTTATGGTCATTTGAATTCGAGTGCCTCCCAAAGTGGTCGTGTATCGAGCCGCACAAAAGCACACTTGACTTCAAATGATCATAACTCCTTCGTTTCTTATCGGATTTAAGCAAACGACCACTCGATGGAAAGCTCTTGATGTCTACTTTCATGTCAACCACGATTTTTCTTGTTTTAATGGAATTTGTGATGTTTCTCATTCGCTTTTTTGTACTAACTCTTTATGGTACTTACATGTTAGTACACAAAAGAGAATGAGAGCAAACAAAAACGCCATTACATTAACCCAAACTCTAGTTTACATGAAAGCATACGTCAAGAGCTTTCCAGAGAGTGTTCGTTTGCTTAAAGCCGATAACAAATGAGGAAGTTATGGTCATTTGAAGTCGAGTGCCTCCCAAAGTGGTCGTGTATCGAGCCGCACAAAAGCACACTTGACTTCAAATGATCATAACTCCTTCGTTTCTTATCGGACTTAAGCAAACGACAAGTCGATGGAAAGCTCTTGATGTCTACTTTCATGTCAACCACGATTTTTATTGTTTTAATGGAATTTGTGATGTTTCTCATTCGCTTTTTTGTACTAACTCTTTACGGTACTTACATGTTAGTACACAAAAGAGAATGAGAGCAAACAAAAACGCCATTACATTAACCCAAACTCTAGTTTACATGAAGGCATACGTCAAGAGCTTTCCAGAGAGTGTTCGTTTGCTTAAATCCGATAACAAATGAGGAAGTTATGGTCATTTGAAGTCGAGTGCCTCCCAAAGTGGTCGTGTATCGAGCCGCACAAAAGCACACTTGACTTCAAATGATCATAACTCCTTCGTTTCTTATCGGACTTAAGCAAACGACAAGTCGATGGAAAGCTCTTGATGTCTACTTTCATGTCAACCACGATTTTTATTGTTTTAATGGAATTTGTGATGTTTCTCATTCGCTTTTTTGTACTAACTCTTTACGGTACTTACATGTTAGTACACAAAAGAGAATGAGAGCAAACAAAAACGCCATTACATTAACCCAAACTCTAGTTTACATGAAGGCATACGTCAAGAGCTTTCCAGAGAGTGTTCGTTTGCTTAAATCCGATAACAAATGAGGAAGTTATGGTCATTTGAAGTCGAGTGCCTCCCAAAGTGGTCGTGTATCGAGCCGCACAAAAGCACACTTGACTTCAAATGATCATAACTCCTTCGTTTCTTATCGGATTTAAGCAAATGACCACTTGATGGAAAGCTCTTGATGTCTACTTTCATGTCAATCACGATTTTTCTTGTTTTAATGGAATTTGTGATGTTTCTCATTCGCTTTTTTGTACTAACTCTTTATGGTACTTACATGTTAGTACACAAAAGAGAATGAGAGCAAACAAAAACGCCATTACATTAACCCAAACTCTAGTTTACATGAAGGCATACGTCAAGAGCTTTCCAGAGAGTGTTCGTTTGCTTAAATCCGATAACAAATGAGGAAGTTATGGTCATTTGAAGTCGAGTGCCTCCCAAAGTGGTCGTGTATCGAGCCGCACAAAAGCACACTTTACTTCAAATGATCATAACTCCTTCGTTTCTTATCGGATTTAAGCAAACGACCACTCGATGGAAAGCTCTTGATGTCTACTTTCATGTCAACCACGATTTTTCTTGTTTTAATGGAATTTGTGATGTTTCTCATTCGCTTTTTTGTACTAACTCTTTACGGTACTTACATGTTAGTACACAAACGAGAACGAGAGCAAACAAAAACGCCATTACATTAACCCAAACTCTATTTTACATGAAGGCATACGTCAAGAGCTTTCCAGAGAGTGTTCGTTTGCTTAAATCCGATAACAAATGAGGAAGTTATGGTCATTTGAAGTCGAGTGCCTCCCAAAGTGGTCGTGTATCGAGCCGCACAAAAGCACACTTGACTTCAAATGATCATAACTCCTTCGTTTCTTATCGGATTTAAGCAAACGACCAGTCGATGGAAAGCTCTTGATGTCTACTTTCATGTCAACCACGATTTTTATTGTTTTAATGGAATTTGTGATGTTTCTCATTCGCTTTTTTGTACTAACTCTTTACGGTACTTACATGTTAGTACACAAAAGAGAATGAGAGCAAACAAAAACGCCATTACATTAACCCAAACTCTAGTTTACATGAAGGCATACGTCAAGAGCTTTCCAGAGAGTGTTCGTTTGCTTAAATCCGATACAAAATGAGGAAGTTATGGTCATTTGAAGTCGAGTGCCTCCCAAAGTGGTCGTGTATCGAGCCGCACAAAAGCACACTTGACTTCAAATGATCATAACTCCTTCGTTTCTTATCGGACTTAAGCAAACGACAAGTCGATGGAAAGCTCTTGATGTCTACTTTCATGTCAACCACGATTTTTATTGTTTTAATGGAATTTGTGATGTTTCTCATTCGCTTTTTTGTACTAACTCTTTACGGTACTTACATGTTAGTACACAAAAGAGAATGAGAGCAAACAAAAACGCCATTACATTAACCCAAACTCTAGTTTACATGAAGGCATACGTCAAGAGCTTTCCAGAGAGTGTTCGTTTGCTTAAATCCGATAACAAATGAGGAAGTTATGGTCATTTGAAGTCGAGTGCCTCCCAAAGTGGTCGTGTATCGAGCCGCACAAAAGCACACTTGACTTCAAATGATCATAACTCCTTCGTTTCTTATCGGATTTAAGCAAATGACCACTTGATGGAAAGCTCTTGATGTCTACTTTCATGTCAATCACGATTTTTCTTGTTTTAATGGAATTTGTGATGTTTCTCATTCGCTTTTTTGTACTAACTCTTTATGGTACTTACATGTTAGTACACAAAAGAGAATGAGAGCAAACAAAAACGCCATTACATTAACCCAAACTCTAGTTTACATGAAGGCATACGTCAAGAGCTTTCCAGAGAGTGTTCGTTTGCTTAAATCCGATAACAAATGAGGAAGTTATGGTCATTTGAAGTCGAGTGCCTCCCAAAGTGGTCGTGTATCGAGCCGCACAAAAGCACACTTTACTTCAAATGATCATAACTCCTTCGTTTCTTATCGGATTTAAGCAAACGACCACTCGATGGAAAGCTCTTGATGTCTACTTTCATGTCAACCACGATTTTTCTTGTTTTAATGGAATTTGTGATGTTTCTCATTCGCTTTTTTGTACTAACTCTTTACGGTACTTACATGTTAGTACACAAACGAGAACGAGAGCAAACAAAAACGCCATTACATTAACCCAAACTCTATTTTACATGAAGGCATACGTCAAGAGCTTTCCAGAGAGTGTTCGTTTGCTTAAATCCGATAACAAATGAGGAAGTTATGGTCATTTGAAGTCGAGTGCCTCCCAAAGTGGTCGTGTATCGAGCCGCACAAAAGCACACTTGACTTCAAATGATCATAACTCCTTCGTTTCTTATCGGATTTAAGCAAACGACCAGTCGATGGAAAGCTCTTGATGTCTACTTTCATGTCAACCAAGATTTTTATTGTTTTAATGGAATTTGTGATGTTTCTCATTCGCTTTTTTGTACTAACTCTTTACGGTACTTACATGTTAGTACACAAAAGAGAATGAGAGCAAACAAAAACGCCATTACATTAACCCAAACTCTAGTTTACATGAAAGCATACGTCATGAGATTTCCAGAGAGTGTTCGTTTGCTTAAAGCCGATAACAAATGAGGAAGTTATGGTCATTTGAAGTCGAGTGCCTCCCAAAGTGGTCGTGTATCGAGCCGCACAAAAGCACACTTGACTTCAAATGATCATAACTCCTTCGTTTCTTATGGGATTTAAGCAAACGACCACTCGATGGAAAGCTCTTGATGTCTACTTTCATGTCAACCACGATTTTTCTTGTTTTAATGGAATTTGTGATGTTTCTCATTCGCTTTTTTGTACTAACTCTTTACGGTACTTACATGTTAGTACACAAAAGAGAATGAGAGCAAACAAAAACGCCATTACATTAACCCAAACTCTAGTTTACATGAAGGCATACGTCAAGAGCTTTCCAGAGAGTGTTCGTTTGCTTAAATCCGATAACAAATGAGGAAGTTATGGTCATTTGAAGTCGAGTGCCTCCCAAAGTGGTCGTGTATCGAGCCGCACAAAAGCACACTTGACTTCAAATGATCATAACTCCTTCGTTTCTTATCGGATTTTAGCAAACGACAAGTCGATGGAAAGCTCTTGATGTCTACTTTCATGTCAACCACGATTTTTATTGTTTTAATGGAATTTGTGATGTTTCTCATTCGCTTTTTTGTACTAACTCTTTATGGTACTTACATGTTAGTACACAAAAGAGAATGAGAGCAAACAAAAACGCCATTACATTAACCCAAACTCTAGTTTACATGAAAGCATACATCAAGAGCTTTCCAGAGAGTGTTCGTTTGCTTAAATCCGATAACAAATGAGGAAGTTATGGTCATTTGAAGTCGAGTGCCTCCCAAAGTGGTCGTGTATCGAACCGCACAAAAGCACACTTGACTTCAAATGATCATAACTCCTTCGTTTCTTATCGGATTTAAGCAAACGACCACTCGATGGAAAGCTCTTGATGTCTACTTTCATGTCAACCAAGATTTTTCTTGTTTTAATGGAATTTGTGATGTTTCTCATTCGCTTTTTTGTACTAACTCTTTACGGTACTTACATGTTAGTACACAAAAGAGAATGAGAGCAAACAAAAACGCCATTACATTAACCCAAACTCTAGTTTACATGAAGGCATACGTCAAGAGCTTTCCAGAGAGTGTTCGTTTGCTTAAATCCGATAACAAATGAGGAAGTTATGGTCATTTGAAGTCGAGTGCCTCCCAAAGTGGTCGTGTATCGAGCCGCACAAAAGCACACTTTACTTCAAATGATCATAACTCCTTCGTTTCTTATCGGATTTAAGCAAACGACCACTCGATGGAAAGCTCTTGATGTCTACTTTCATGTCAACCACGATTTTTCTTGTTTTAATGGAATTTGTGATGTTTCTCATTCGCTTTTTTGTACTAACTCTTTACGGTACTTACATGTTAGTACACAAACGAGAACGAGAGCAAACAAAAACGCCATTACATTAACCCAAACTCTATTTTACATGAAGGCATACGTCAAGAGCTTTCCAGAGAGTGTTCGTTTGCTTAAATCCGATAACAAATGAGGAAGTTATGGTCATTTGAAGTCGAGTGCCTCCCAAAGTGGTCGTGTATCGAGCCGCACAAAAGCACACTTGACTTCAAATGATCATAACTCCTTCGTTTCTTATCGGATTTAAGCAAACGACCAGTCGATGGAAAGCTCTTGATGTCTACTTTCATGTCAACCAAGATTTTTATTGTTTTAATGGAATTTGTGATGTTTCTCATTCGCTTTTTTGTACTAACTCTTTACGGTACTTACATGTTAGTACACAAAAGAGAATGAGAGCAAACAAAAACGCCATTACATTAACCCAAACTCTAGTTTACATGAAAGCATACGTCATGAGATTTCCAGAGAGTGTTCGTTTGCTTAAAGCCGATAACAAATGAGGAAGTTATGGTCATTTGAAGTCGAGTGCCTCCCAAAGTGGTCGTGTATCGAGCCGCACAAAAGCACACTTGACTTCAAATGATCATAACTCCTTCGTTTCTTATGGGATTTAAGCAAACGACCACTCGATGGAAAGCTCTTGATGTCTACTTTCATGTCAACCACGATTTTTCTTGTTTTAATGGAATTTGTGATGTTTCTCATTCGCTTTTTTGTACTAACTCTTTACGGTACTTACATGTTAGTACACAAAAGAGAATGAGAGCAACCAAAAACGCCATTAAATTAACCCAAACTCTAGTTTACATGAAAGCATACGTCAAGAGCTTTCCAGAGAATGTTCGTTTGCTTAAATCCGATAACAAATGAGGAAGTTATGGTCATTTGAAGTCGAGTGCCTCCCAAAGTGGTCGTGTATCGAGCCGCACAAAAGCACACTTGACTTCAAATGATCATAACTCCTTCGTTTCTTATCGGATTTAAGCAAACGACCACTCGATGGAAAGCTCTTGATGTCTACTTTCATGTCAACCACGATTTTTCTTGTTTTAATGGAATTTGTGATGTTTCTCATTCGCTTTTTTGTACTAACTCTTTACGGTACTTACATGTTAGTACACAAAAGAGAATGATAGCAAACAAAAACGCCATTACATTATCCCAAACTCTAGTTTACATGAAACCATACGTCAAGAGCTTTCCAGAGAGTGTTCGTTTGCTTAAATCCGATAACAAATGAGGAAGTTATGGTCATTTAAAGTCGAGTGCCTCCCAAAGTGGTCGTGTATCGAGCCGCACAAAAGCACACTTGACTTCAAATGATCATAACTCCTTCGTTTCTTATCGGATTTGAGCAAACGACCACTCGATGGAAAGCTCTTGATGTCTACTTTCATGTCAACCACGATTTTTATTGTTTTAATGGAATTTGTGATGTTTCTCATTCGCTTTTTTGTACTAACTCTTTACGGTACTTACATGTTAGTACACAAAAGAGAATGAGAGCAACCAAAAACGCCATTACATTAACCCAAACTCTAGTTTACATGAAAGCATACGTCAAGAGCTTTCCAGAGAATGTTCGTTTGCTTAAATCCGATAACAAATGAGGAAGTTATGGTCATTTGAAGTCGAGTGCCTCCCAAAGTGGTCGTGTATCGAGCCGCACAAAAGCACACTTGACTTCAAATGATCATAACTCCTTCGTTTCTTATCGGATTTAAGCAAACGACCACTCGATGGAAAGCTCTTGATGTCTACTTTCATGTCAACCACGATTTTTCTTGTTTTAATGGAATTTGTGATGTTTCTCATTCGCTTTTTTGTACTAACTCTTTACGGTACTTACATGTTAGTACACAAAAGAGAATGATAGCAAACAAAAACGCCATTACATTATCCCAAACTCTAGTTTACATGAAAGCATACGTCAAGAGCTTTCCAGAGAGTGTTCGTTTGCTTAAATCCGATAACAAATGAGGAAGTTATGGTCATTTAAAGTCGAGTGCCTCCCAAAGTGGTCGTGTATCGAGCCGCACAAAAGCACACTTGACTTCAAATGATCATAACTCCTTCGTTTCTTATCGGATTTGAGCAAACGACCACTCGATGGAAAGCTCTTGATGTCTACTTTCATGTCAACCACGATTTTTATTGTTTTAATGGAATTTGTGATGTTTCTCATTCGCTTTTTTGTACTAACTCTTTACGGTACTTACATGTTAGTACACAAAAGAGAATGAGAGCAAACAAAAACGCCATTACGTTAACCCAAACTCTAGTTTACATGAAAGCATACGTCAAGAGCTTTCCAGAGAGTGTTCGTTTGCTTAAATCCGATAACAAATGAGGAAGTTATGGTCATTTGAAGTCGAGTGCCTCCCAAAGTGGTCGTGTATCGAGCCGCACAAAAGCACACTTGACTTCAAATGATCATAACTCCTTCGTTTCTTATCGGATTTAAGCAAACGACCACTCGATGGAAAGCTCTTGATGTCTACTTTCATGTCAACCACGATTTTTATTGTTTTAATGGAATTTGTGATGTTTCTCATTCACTTTTTTGTACTAACTCTTTACGGTACTTACATGTTAGTACACAAAAGAGAATGAGAGCAAACAAAAACGCCATTACATTAACCCAAACTCTAGTTTACATGAAAGCATACGTCATGAGCTTTCCAGAGAGTGTTCGTTTCCTTAAATCCGATAACAAATGAGGAAGTTATGGTCATTTGAAGTCGAGTGCCTCCCAAAGTGGTCGTGTATCGAGCCGCACAAAAGCACACTTGACTTCAAATGATCATAACTCCTTCGTTTCTTATCGGATTTAAGCAAACGACCACTCGATGAAAAGCTCTTGATGTCTACTTTCATGTCAACCACGATTTTTCTTGTTTTAATGGAATTTGTGATGTTTCTCATTCGCTTTTTTGTACTAACTCTTTACGGTACTTACATGTTAGTACACAAAAGAGAATGAGAGCAAACAAAAACGCCATTACATTAACCCAAACTCTAGTTTACATGAAAGCATACGTCATGAGCTTTCCAGAGAGTGTTCGTTTCCTTAAATCCGATAACAAATGAGGAAGTTATGGTCATTTGAAGTCGAGTGCCTCCCAAAGTGGTCGTGTATCGAGCCGCACAAAAGCACACTTGACTTCAAATGATCATAACTCCTTCGTTTCTTATCGGATTTAAGCAAACGACCACTCGATGAAAAGCTCTTGATGTCTACTTTCATGTCAACCACGATTTTTATTGTTTTAATGGAATTTGTGATGTTTCTCATTCGCTTTTTTGTACTAACTCTTTACGGTACTTACATGTTAGTACACAAAAGAGAATGAGAGCAAACAAAAACGCCATTACGTTAACCAAAACTCTAGTTTACATGAAAGCATACGTCAAGAGCTTTCCAGAGAGTGTTCGTTTGCTTAAATCCGATAACAAATGAGGAAGTTATGGTCATTTGAAGTCGAGTGCCTCCCAAAGTGGTCGTGTATCGAGCCGCACAAAAGCACACTTGACTTCAAATGATCATAACTCCTTCGTTTCTTATCGGATTTAAGCAAACGACCACTCGATGGAAAGCTCTTGATGTCTACTTTCATGTCAACCACGATTTTTATTGTTTTAATGGAATTTGTGATGTTTCTCATTCACTTTTTTGTACTAACTCTTTACGGTACTTACATGTTAGTACACAAAAGAGAATGAGAGCAAACAAAAACGCCATTACATTAACCCAAACTCTAGTTTACATGAAAGCATACGTCATGAGCTTTCCAGAGAGTGTTCGTTTGCTTAAATCCGATAACAAATGAGGAAGTTATGGTCATTTGAAGTCGAGTGCCTCCCAAAGTGGTCGTGTATCGAGCCGCACAAAAGCACACTTGACTTCAAATGATCATAACTCCTTCGTTTCTTATCGGATTTAAGCAAACGACCACTCGATGAAAAGCTCTTGATGTCTACTTTCATGTCAACCACGATTTTTCTTGTTTTAATGGAATTTGTGATGTTTCTCATTCGCTTTTTTGTACTAACTCTTTACGGTACTTACATGTTAGTACACAAAAGAGAATGAGAGCAAACAAAAACGCCATTACATTAACCCAAACTCTAGTTTACATGAAAGCATACGTCATGAGCTTTCCAGAGAGTGTTCGTTTCCTTAAATCCGATAACAAATGAGGAAGTTATGGTCATTTGAAGTCGAGTGCCTCCCAAAGTGGTCGTGTATCGAGCCGCACAAAAGCACACTTGACTTCAAATGATCATAACTCCTTCGTTTCTTATCGGATTTAAGCAAACGACCACTCGATGAAAAGCTCTTGATGTCTACTTTCATGTCAACCACGATTTTTATTGTTTTAATGGAATTTGTGATGTTTCTCATTCGCTTTTTTGTACTAACTCTTTACGGTACTTACATGTTAGTACACAAAAGAGAATGAGAGCAAACAAAAACGCCATTACGTTAACCAAAACTCTAGTTTACATGAAAGCATACGTCAAGAGCTTTCCAGAGAGTGTTCGTTTGCTTAAATCCGATAACAAATGAGGAAGTTATGGTCATTTGAAGTCGAGTGCCTCCCAAAGTGGTCGTGTATCGAGCCGCACAAAAGCACACTTGACTTCAAATGATCATAACTCCTTCGTTTCTTATCGGATTTAAGCAAACGACCACTCGATGGAAAGCTCTTGATGTCTACTTTCATGTCAACCACGATTTTTCTTGTTTTAATGGAATTTGTGATGTTTCTCATTCGCTTTTTTGTACTAACTCTTTACGGTACTTACATGTTAGTACACAAAAGAGAATGATAGCAAACAAAAACGCCATTACATTATCCCAAACTCTAGTTTACATGAAAGCATACGTCAAGAGCTTTCCAGAGAGTGTTCGTTTGCTTAAATCCGATAACAAATGAGGAAGTTATGGTCATTTAAAGTCGAGTGCCTCCCAAAGTGGTCGTGTATCGAGCCGCACAAAAGCACACTTGACTTCAAATGATCATAACTCCTTCGTTTCTTATCGGATTTGAGCAAACGACCACTCGATGGAAAGCTCTTGATGTCTACTTTCATGTCAACCACGATTTTTATTGTTTTAATGGAATTTGTGATGTTTCTCATTCGCTTTTTTGTACTAACTCTTTACGGTACTTACATGTTAGTACACAAAAGAGAATGAGAGCAAACAAAAACGCCATTACGTTAACCCAAACTCTAGTTTACATGAAAGCATACGTCAAGAGCTTTCCAGAGAGTGTTCGTTTGCTTAAATCCGATAACAAATGAGGAAGTTATGGTCATTTGAAGTCGAGTGCCTCCCAAAGTGGTCGTGTATCGAGCCGCACAAAAGCACACTTGACTTCAAATGATCATAACTCCTTCGTTTCTTATCGGATTTAAGCAAACGACCAGTCGATGGAAAGCTCTTGATGTCTACTTTCATGTCAACCACGATTTTTATTGTTTTAATGGAATTTGTGATGTTCTCATTCGCTTTTTTGTACTAACTCTTTACGGTACTTACATGTTAGTACACAAAAGAGAATGAGAGCAACCAAAAACGCCATTACATTAACCCAAACTCTAGTTTACATGAAAGCATACGTCAAGAGCTTTCCAGAGAATGTTCGTTTGCTTAAATCCGATAACAAATGAGGAAGTTATGGTCATTTGAAGTCGAGTGCCTCCCAAAGTGGTCGTGTATCGAGCCGCACAAAAGCACACTTGACTTCAAATGATCATAACTCCTTCGTTTCTTATCGGATTTAAGCAAACGACCACTCGATGGAAAGCTCTTGATGTCTACTTTCATGTCAACCACGATTTTTCTTGTTTTAATGGAATTTGTGATGTTTCTCATTCGCTTTTTTGTACTAACTCTTTACGGTACTTACATGTTAGTACACAAAAGAGAATGATAGCAAACAAAAACGCCATTACATTATCCCAAACTCTAGTTTACATGAAAGCATACGTCAAGAGCTTTCCAGAGAGTGTTCGTTTGCTTAAATCCGATAACAAATGAGGAAGTTATGGTCATTTAAAGTCGAGTGCCTCCCAAAGTGGTCGTGTATCGAGCCGCACAAAAGCACACTTGACTTCAAATGATCATAACTCCTTCGTTTCTTATCGGATTTGAGCAAACGACCACTCGATGGAAAGCTCTTGATGTCTACTTTCATGTCAACCACGATTTTTATTGTTTTAATGGAATTTGTGATGTTTCTCATTCGCTTTTTTGTACTAACTCTTTACGGTACTTACATGTTAGTACACAAAAGAGAATGACAGCAAACAAAAACGCCATTACGTTAACCCAAACTCTAGTTTACATGAAAGCATACGTCAAGAGCTTTCCAGAGAGTGTTCGTTTGCTTAAATTCGATAACAAATGAGGAAGTTATGGTCATTTGAAGTCGAGTGCCTCCCAAAGTGGTCGTGTATCGAGCCGCACAAAAGCACACTTGACTTCAAATGATCATAACTCCTTCGTTTCTTATCGGATTTAAGCAAACGACCACTCGATGGAAAGCTCTTGATGTCTACTTTCATGTCAACCACGATTTTTATTGTTTTAATGGAATTTGTGATGTTTCTCATTCACTTTTTTGTACTAACTCTTTACGGTACTTACATGTTAGTACACAAAAGAGAATGAGAGCAAACAAAAACGCCATTAAATTAACCCAAACTCTAGTTTACATGAAAGCATACGTCATGAGCTTTCCAGAGAGTGTTCGTTTGCTTAAATCCGATAACAAATGAGGAAGTTATGGTCATTTGAAGTCGAGTGCCTCCCAAAGTGGTCGTGTATCGAGCCGCACAAAAGCACACTTGACTTCAAATGATCATAACTCCTTCGTTTCTTATCGGATTTAAGCAAACGACCACTCGATGGAAAGCTATTGATGTCTACTTTCATGTCAACCACGATTTTTCTTGTTTTAATGGAATTTGTGATGTTTCTCATTCGCTTTTTTGTACTAACTCTTTACGGTACTTACATGTTAGTACACAAAAGAGAATGAGAGCAACCAAAAACGCCATTACATTAATCCAAACTCTAGTTTACATGAAAGCATACGTCAAGAGCTTTCCAGAGAATGTTCGTTTGCTTAAATCCGATAACAAATGAGGAAGTTATGGTCATTTGAAGTCGAGTGCCTCCCAAAGTGGTCGTGTATCGAGCCGCACAAAAGCACACTTGACTTCAAATGATCATAACTCCTTCGTTTCTTATCGGATTTAAGCAAACGACCACTCGATGGAAAGCTCTTGATGTCTACTTTCATGTCAACCACGATTTTTATTGTTTTAATGGAATTTGTGATGTTTCTCATTCGCTTTTTTGTACTAACTCTTTACGGTACTTACATGTTAGTACACAAAAGAGAATGAGAGCAACCAAAAACGCCGATACATTAATCCAAACTCTAGTTTACATGAAAGCATACGTCAAGAGCTTTCCAGAGAATGTTCGTTTGCTTAAATCCGATAACAAATGAGGAAGTTATGGTCATTTGAAGTCGAGTGCCTCCCAAAGTGGTCGTGTATCGAGCCGCACAAAAGCACACTTGACTTCAAATGATCATAACTCCTTCGTTTCTTATCGGATTTAAGCAAACGACCACTCGATGGAAAGCTCTTGATGTCTACTTTCATGTCAACCACGATTTTTCTTGTTTTAATGGAATTTGTGATGTTTCTCATTCGCTTTTTTGTACTAACTCTTTACGGTACTTACATGTTAGTACACAAAAGAGAATGATAGCAAACAAAAACGCCATTACATTATCCCAAACTCTAGTTTACATGAAAGTATACGTCAAGAGCTTTCCAGAGAGTGTTCGTTTGCTTAAATCCGATAACAAATGAGGAAGTTATGGTCATTTAAAGTCGAGTGCCTCCCAAAGTGGTCGTGTATCGAGCCGCACAAAAGCACACTTGACTTCAAATGATCATAACTCCTTCGTTTCTTATCGGATTTGAGCAAACGACCACTCGATGGAAAGCTCTTGATGTCTACTTTCATGTCAACCACGATTTTTATTGTTTTAATGGAATTTGTGATGTTTCTCATTCGCTCTTTTGTACTAACTCTTTACGGTACTTACATGTTAGTACACAAAAGAGAATGAGAGCAACCAAAAACGCCATTACATTAACCCAAACTCTAGTTTACATGAAAGCATACGTCAAGAGCTTTCCAGAGAGTGTTCGTTTGCTTAAATCCGATAACAAATGAGGAAGTTATGGTCATTTGAAGTCGAGTGCCTCCCAAAGTGGTCGTGTATCGAGCCGCACAAAAGCACACTTGACTTCAAATGATCATAACTCCTTCGTTTCTTATCGGATTTGAGCAAACGACCACTCGATGGAAAGCTCTTGATGTCTACTTTCATGTCAACCACGATTTTTATTGTTTTAATGGAATTTGTGATGTTTCTCATTCGCTTTTTTGTACTAACTCTTTACGGTACTTACATGTTAGTACACAAAAGAGAATGACAGCAAACAAAAACGCCATTACGTTAACCCAAACTCTAGTTTACATGAAAGCATACGTCAAGAGCTTTCCAGAGAGTGTTCGTTTGCTTAAATCCGATAACAAATGAGGAAGTTATGGTCATTTGAAGTCGAGTGCCTCCCAAAATGGTCGTGTATCGAGCCGCACAAAAGCACACTTGACTTCAAATGATCATAACTCCTTCGTTTCTTATCGGATTTAAGCAAACGACCACTCAATGGAAAGCTCTTGATGTCTACTTTCATGTCAACCACGATTTTTCTTGTTTCAATGGAATTTGTGATGTTTCTCATTCGCTTTTTTGTACTAACTCTTTACGGTACTTACATGTTAGTACACAAAAGAGAATGAGAGCAAACAAAAACGCCATTACATTAACCCAAACTCTAGTTTACATGAAGGCATACGTCAAGAGCTTTCCAGAGAGTGTTCGTTTGCTTAAATCCGATAACAAATGAGGAAGTTATGGTCATTTGAAGTCGAGTGCCTCCCAAAGTGGTCGTGTATCGAGCCGCACAAAAGCACACTTGACTTCAAATGATCATAACTCCTTCGTTTCTTATCGGATTTAAGCAAACGACCAGTCGATGGAAAGCTCTTGATGTCTACTTTCATGTCAACCACGATTTTTCTTGTTTTAATGGAATTTGTCATGTTTCTCATTCGCTTTTTTGTACTAACTCTTTACGGTACTTACATGTTAGTACACAAAAGAGAATGAGAGCAAACAAAAACGCCATTACATTAACCCAAACTCTAGTTTACATGAAGGCATACGTCAAGAGCTTTCCAGAGAGTGTTCGTTTGCTTAAATCCGATAACAAATGAGGAAGTTATGGTCATTTGAAGTCGAGTGCCTCCCAAAGTGGTCGTGTATCGAGCCGCACAAAAGCACACTTGACTTCAAATGATCATAACTCCTTCGTTTCTTATCGGATTTAAGCAAACGACCACTCAATGGAAAGCTCTTGATGTCTACTTTCATGTCAACCATGATTTTTCTTGTTTTAATGGAATTTGTGATGTTTCTCATTCGCTTTTTTGTACTAACTCTTTACGGTACTTACATGTTAGTACACAAAAGAGAATGAGAGCAAACAAAAACGCCATTACATTAACCCAAACTCTAGTTTACATGAAGGCATACGTCAAGAGCTTTCCAGAGAGTGTTCGTTTGCTTAAATCCGATAACAAATGAGGAAGTTATGGTCATTTGAAGTCGAGTGCCTCCCAAAGTGGTCGTGTATCGAGCCGCACAAAAGCACACTTGACTTCAAATGATCATAACTCCTTCGTTTCTTATCGGATTTAAGCAAACGACCAGTCGATGGAAAGCTCTTGATGTCTACTTTCATGTCAACCACGATTTTTCTTGTTTTAATGGAATTTGTGATGTTTCTCATTCGCTTTTTTGTACTAACTCTTTACGGTACTTACATGTTAGTACACAAAAGAGAATGAGAGCAACCAAAAACGCCATTACATTAACCCAAACTCTAGTTTACATGAAAGCATACGTCAAGAGCTTTCCAGAGAGTGTTCGTTTGCTTAAATCCGATAACAAATGAGGAAGTTATGGTCATTTGAAGTCGAGTGCCTCCCAAAGTGGTCGTGTATCGAGCCGCACAAAAGCACACTTGACTTCAAATGATCATAACTCCTTCGTTTCTTATCGGATTTGAGCAAACGACCACTCGATGGAAAGCTCTTGATGTCTACTTTCATGTCAACCACGATTTTTATTGTTTTAATGGAATTTGTGATGTTTCTCATTCGCTTTTTTGTACTAACTCTTTACGGTACTTACATGTTAGTACACAAAAGAGAATGACAGCAAACAAAAACGCCATTACGTTAACCCAAACTCTAGTTTACATGAAAGCATACGTCAAGAGCTTTCCAGAGAGTGTTCGTTTGCTTAAATCCGATAACAAATGAGGAAGTTATGGTCATTTGAAGTCGAGTGCCTCCCAAAATGGTCGTGTATCGAGCCGCACAAAAGCACACTTGACTTCAAATGATCATAACTCCTTCGTTTCTTATCGGATTTAAGCAAACGACCACTCAATGGAAAGCTCTTGATGTCTACTTTCATGTCAACCACGATTTTTCTTGTTTCAATGGAATTTGTGATGTTTCTCATTCGCTTTTTTGTACTAACTCTTTACGGTACTTACATGTTAGTACACAAAAGAGAATGAGAGCAAACAAAAACGCCATTACATTAACCCAAACTCTAGTTTACATGAAGGCATACGTCAAGAGCTTTCCAGAGAGTGTTCGTTTGCTTAAATCCGATAACAAATGAGGAAGTTATGGTCATTTGAAGTCGAGTGCCTCCCAAAGTGGTCGTGTATCGAGCCGCACAAAAGCACACTTGACTTCAAATGATCATAACTCCTTCGTTTCTTATCGGATTTAAGCAAACGACCAGTCGATGGAAAGCTCTTGATGTCTACTTTCATGTCAACCACGATTTTTCTTGTTTTAATGGAATTTGTCATGTTTCTCATTCGCTTTTTTGTACTAACTCTTTACGGTACTTACATGTTAGTACACAAAAGAGAATGAGAGCAAACAAAAACGCCATTACATTAACCCAAACTCTAGTTTACATGAAGGCATACGTCAAGAGCTTTCCAGAGAGTGTTCGTTTGCTTAAATCCGATAACAAATGAGGAAGTTATGGTCATTTGAAGTCGAGTGCCTCCCAAAGTGGTCGTGTATCGAGCCGCACAAAAGCACACTTGACTTCAAATGATCATAACTCCTTCGTTTCTTATCGGATTTAAGCAAACGACCACTCAATGGAAAGCTCTTGATGTCTACTTTCATGTCAACCATGATTTTTCTTGTTTTAATGGAATTTGTGATGTTTCTCATTCGCTTTTTTGTACTAACTCTTTACGGTACTTACATGTTAGTACACAAAAGAGAATGAGAGCAAACAAAAACGCCATTACATTAACCCAAACTCTAGTTTACATGAAGGCATACGTCAAGAGCTTTCCAGAGAGTGTTCGTTTGCTTAAATCCGATAACAAATGAGGAAGTTATGGTCATTTGAAGTCGAGTGCCTCCCAAAGTGGTCGTGTATCGAGCCGCACAAAAGCACACTTGACTTCAAATGATCATAACTCCTTCGTTTCTTATCGGATTTAAGCAAACGACCAGTCGATGGAAAGCTCTTGATGTCTACTTTCATGTCAACCACGATTTTTCTTGTTTTAATGGAATTTGTGATGTTTCTCATTCGCTTTTTTGTACTAACTCTTTACGGTACTTACATGTTAGTACACAAAAGAGAATGAGAGCAACCAAAAACGCCATTACATTAACCCAAACTCTAGTTTACATGAAAGCATACGTCAAGAGCTTTCCAGAGAGTGTTCGTTTGCTTAAATCCGATAACAAATGAGGAAGTTATGGTCATTTGAAGTCGAGTGCCTCCCAAAGTGGTCGTGTATCGAGCCGCACAAAAGCACACTTGACTTCAAATGATCATAACTCCTTCGTTTCTTATCGGATTTGAGCAAACGACCACTCGATGGAAAGCTCTTGATGTCTACTTTCATGTCAACCACGATTTTTATTGTTTTAATGGAATTTGTGATGTTTCTCATTCGCTTTTTTGTACTAACTCTTTACGGTACTTACATGTTAGTACACAAAAGAGAATGACAGCAAACAAAAACGCCATTACGTTAACCCAAACTCTAGTTTACATGAAAGCATACGTCAAGAGCTTTCCAGAGAGTGTTCGTTTGCTTAAATCCGATAACAAATGAGGAAGTTATGGTCATTTGAAGTCGAGTGCCTCCCAAAATGGTCGTGTATCGAGCCGCACAAAAGCACACTTGACTTCAAATGATCATAACTCCTTCGTTTCTTATCGGATTTAAGCAAACGACCACTCAATGGAAAGCTCTTGATGTCTACTTTCATGTCAACCACGATTTTTCTTGTTTCAATGGAATTTGTGATGTTTCTCATTCGCTTTTTTGTACTAACTCTTTACGGTACTTACATGTTAGTACACAAAAGAGAATGAGAGCAAACAAAAACGCCATTACATTAACCCAAACTCTAGTTTACATGAAGGCATACGTCAAGAGCTTTCCAGAGAGTGTTCGTTTGCTTAAATCCGATAACAAATGAGGAAGTTATGGTCATTTGAAGTCGAGTGCCTCCCAAAGTGGTCGTGTATCGAGCCGCACAAAAGCACACTTGACTTCAAATGATCATAACTCCTTCGTTTCTTATCGGATTTAAGCAAACGACCAGTCGATGGAAAGCTCTTGATGTCTACTTTCATGTCAACCACGATTTTTCTTGTTTTAATGGAATTTGTCATGTTTCTCATTCGCTTTTTTGTACTAACTCTTTACGGTACTTACATGTTAGTACACAAAAGAGAATGAGAGCAAACAAAAACGCCATTACATTAACCCAAACTCTAGTTTACATGAAGGCATACGTCAAGAGCTTTCCAGAGAGTGTTCGTTTGCTTAAATCCGATAACAAATGAGGAAGTTATGGTCATTTGAAGTCGAGTGCCTCCCAAAGTGGTCGTGTATCGAGCCGCACAAAAGCACACTTGACTTCAAATGATCATAACTCCTTCGTTTCTTATCGGATTTAAGCAAACGACCACTCAATGGAAAGCTCTTGATGTCTACTTTCATGTCAACCATGATTTTTCTTGTTTTAATGGAATTTGTGATGTTTCTCATTCGCTTTTTTGTACTAACTCTTTACGGTACTTACATGTTAGTACACAAAAGAGAATGAGAGCAAACAAAAACGCCATTACATTAACCCAAACTCTAGTTTACATGAAGGCATACGTCAAGAGCTTTCCAGAGAGTGTTCGTTTGCTTAAATCCGATAACAAATGAGGAAGTTATGGTCATTTGAAGTCGAGTGCCTCCCAAAGTGGTCGTGTATCGAGCCGCACAAAAGCACACTTGACTTCAAATGATCATAACTCCTTCGTTTCTTATCGGATTTAAGCAAACGACCAGTCGATGGAAAGCTCTTGATGTCTACTTTCATGTCAACCACGATTTTTCTTGTTTTAATGGAATTTGTCATGTTTCTCATTCGCTTTTTTGTACTAACTCTTTACGGTACTTACATGTTAGTACACAAAAGAGAATGAGAGCAAACAAAAACGCCATTACATTAACCCAAACTCTAGTTTACATGAAGGCATACGTCAAGAGCTTTCCAGAGAGTGTTCGTTTGCTTAAATCCGATAACAAATGAGGAAGTTATGGTCATTTGAAGTCGAGTGCCTCCCAAAGTGGTCGTGTATCGAGCCGCACAAAAGCACACTTGACTTCAAATGATCAGAACTCCTTCGTTTCTTATCGGATTTAAGCAAACGACCAGTCGATGGAAAGCTCTTGATGTCTACTTTCATGTCAACCACGATTTTTCTTGTTTTAATGGAATTTGTGATGTTTCTCATTCGCTTTTTTGTACTAACTCTTTACGGTACTTACATGTTAGTACACAAAAGAGAATGAGAGCAAACAAAAACGCCATTACATTAACCCAAACTCTAGTTTACATGAAGGCATACGTCAAGAGCTTTCCAGAGAGTGTTCGTTTGCTTAAATCCGATAACAAATGAGGAAGTTATGGTCATTTGAAGTCGAGTGCCTCCCAAAGTGGTCGTGTATCGAGCCGCACAAAAGCACACTTGACTTCAAATGATCATAACTCCTTCGTTTCTTATCGGATTTAAGCAAACGACCAGTCGATGGAAAGCTCTTGATGTCTACTTTCATGTCAACCACGATTTTTCTTGTTTTAATGGAATTTGTCATGTTTCTCATTCGCTTTTTTGTACTAACTCTTTACGGTACTTACATGTTAGTACACAAAAGAGAATGAGAGCAAACAAAAACGCCATTACATTAACCCAAACTCTAGTTTACATGAAGGCATACGTCAAGAGCTTTCCAGAGAGTGTTCGTTTGCTTAAATCCGATAACAAATGAGGAAGTTATGGTCATTTGAAGTCGAGTGCCTCCCAAAGTGGTCGTGTATCGAGCCGCACAAAAGCACACTTGACTTCAAATGATCATAACTCCTTCGTTTCTTATCGGATTTAAGCAAACGACCACTCAATGGAAAGCTCTTGATGTCTACTTTCATGTCAACCATGATTTTTCTTGTTTTAATGGAATTTGTGATGTTTCTCATTCGCTTTTTTGTACTAACTCTTTACGGTACTTACATGTTAGTACACAAAAGAGAATGAGAGCAAACAAAAACGCCATTACATTAACCCAAACTCTAGTTTACATGAAGGCATACGTCAAGAGCTTTCCAGAGAGTGTTCGTTTGCTTAAATCCGATAACAAATGAGGAAGTTATGGTCATTTGAAGTCGAGTGCCTCCCAAAGTGGTCGTGTATCGAGCCGCACAAAAGCACACTTGACTTCAAATGATCATAACTCCTTCGTTTCTTATCGGATTTAAGCAAACGACCAGTCGATGGAAAGCTCTTGATGTCTACTTTCATGTCAACCACGATTTTTCTTGTTTTAATGGAATTTGTCATGTTTCTCATTCGCTTTTTTGTACTAACTCTTTACGGTACTTACATGTTAGTACACAAAAGAGAATGAGAGCAAACAAAAACGCCATTACATTAACCCAAACTCTAGTTTACATGAAGGCATACGTCAAGAGCTTTCCAGAGAGTGTTCGTTTGCTTAAATCCGATAACAAATGAGGAAGTTATGGTCATTTGAAGTCGAGTGCCTCCCAAAGTGGTCGTGTATCGAGCCGCACAAAAGCACACTTGACTTCAAATGATCATAACTCCTTCGTTTCTTATCGGATTTAAGCAAACGACCAGTCGATGGAAAGCTCTTGATGTCTACTTTCATGTCAACCACGATTTTTCTTGTTTTAATGGAATTTGTGATGTTTCTCATTCGCTTTTTTGTACTAACTCTTTACGGTACTTACATGTTAGTACACAAAAGAGAATGAGAGCAAACAAAAACGCCATTACATTAACCCAAACTCTAGTTTACATGAAGGCATACGTCAAGAGCTTTCCAGAGAGTGTTCGTTTGCTTAAATCCGATAACAAATGAGGAAGTTATGGTCATTTGAAGTCGAGTGCCTCCCAAAGTGGTCGTGTATCGAGCCGCACAAAAGCACACTTGACTTCAAATGATCAGAACTCCTTCGTTTCTTATCGGATTTAAGCAAACGACCGCTCGATGGAAAGCTCTTGATGTCTACTTTCATGTCAACCACGATTTTTCTTGTTTTAATGGAATTTGTGATGTTTCTCATTCGCTTTTTTGTACTAACTCTTTACGGTACTTACATGTTAGTACACAAAAGAGATTGAGAGCAAACAAAAACGCCATTACATTAACCCAAACTCTAGTTTACATGAAGGCATACGTCAAGAGCTTTCCAGAGAGTGTTCGTTTGCTTAAATCCGATAACAAATGAGGAAGTTATGGTCATTTGAAGTCGAGTGCCTCCCAAAGTGGTCGTGTATCGAGCCGCACAAAAGCACACTTGACTTCAAATGATCATAACTCCTTCGTTTCTTATCGGATTTAAGCAAACGACCACTCGATGGAAAGCTCTTGATGTCTACTTTCATGTCAACCACGATTTTTCTTGTTTTAATGGAATTTGTGATGTTTCTCATTCGCTTTTTTGTACTAACTCTTTACGGTACTTACATGTTAGTACACAAAAGAGAATGATAGCAAACAAAAACGCCATTACATTATCCCAAACTCTAGTTTACATGAAGGCATACGTCAAGAGCTTTCCAGAGAGTGTTCGTTTGCTTAAATCCGATAACAAATGAGGAAGTTATGGTCATTTGAAGTCGAGTGCCTCCCAAAGTGGTCGTGTATCGAGCCGCACAAAAGCACACTTGACTTCAAATGATCATAACTCCTTCGTTTCTTATCGGATTTAAGCAAACGACCAGTCGATGGAAAGCTCTTGATGTCTACTTTCATGTCAACCACGATTTTTCTTGTTTTAATGGAATTTGTCATGTTTCTCATTCGCTTTTTTGTACTAACTCTTTACGGTACTTACATGTTAGTACACAAAAGAGAATGAGAGCAAACAAAAACGCCATTACATTAACCCAAACTCTAGTTTACATGAAGGCATACGTCAAGAGCTTTCCAGAGAGTGTTCGTTTGCTTAAATCCGATAACAAATGAGGAAGTTATGGTCATTTGAAGTCGAGTGCCTCCCAAAGTGGTCGTGTATCGAGCCGCACAAAAGCACACTTGACTTCAAATGATCAGAACTCCTTCGTTTCTTATCGGATTTAAGCAAACGACCAGTCGATGGAAAGCTCTTGATGTCTACTTTCATGTCAACCACGATTTTTCTTGTTTTAATGGAATTTGTGATGTTTCTCATTCGCTTTTTTGTACTAACTCTTTACGGTACTTACATGTTAGTACACAAAAGAGAATGAGAGCAAACAAAAACGCCATTACATTAACCCAAACTCTAGTTTACATGAAGGCATACGTCAAGAGCTTTCCAGAGAGTGTTCGTTTGCTTAAATCCGATAACAAATGAGGAAGTTATGGTCATTTGAAGTCGAGTGCCTCCCAAAGTGGTCGTGTATCGAGCCGCACAAAAGCACACTTGACTTCAAATGATCAGAACTCCTTCGTTTCTTATCGGATTTAAGCAAACGACCGCTCGATGGAAAGCTCTTGATGTCTACTTTCATGTCAACCACGATTTTTCTTGTTTTAATGGAATTTGTGATGTTTCTCATTCGCTTTTTTGTACTAACTCTTTACGGTACTTACATGTTAGTACACAAAAGAGATTGAGAGCAAACAAAAACGCCATTACATTAACCCAAACTCTAGTTTACATGAAGGCATACGTCAAGAGCTTTCCAGAGAGTGTTCGTTTGCTTAAATCCGATAACAAATGAGGAAGTTATGGTCATTTGAAGTCGAGTGCCTCCCAAAGTGGTCGTGTATCGAGCCGCACAAAAGCACACTTGACTTCAAATGATCATAACTCCTTCGTTTCTTATCGGATTTAAGCAAACGACCAGTCGATGGAAAGCTCTTGATGTCTACTTTCATGTCAACCACGATTTTTCTTGTTTTAATGGAATTTGTGATGTTTCTCATTCGCTTTTTTGTACTAACTCTTTACGGTACTTACATGTTAGTACACAAAAGAGATTGAGAGCAAACAAAAACGCCATTACATTAACCCAAACTCTAGTTTACATGAAGGCATACGTCAAGAGCTTTCCAGAGAGTGTTCGTTTGCTTAAATCCGATAACAAATGAGGAAGTTATGGTCATTTGAAGTCGAGTGCCTCCCAAAGTGGTCGTGTATCGAGCCGCACAAAAGCACACTTGACTTCAAATGATCATAACTCCTTCGTTTCTTATCGGATTTAAGCAAACGACCACTCGATGGAAAGCTCTTGATGTCTACTTTCATGTCAACCACGATTTTTCTTGTTTTAATGGAATTTGTGATGTTTCTCATTCGCTTTTTTGTACTAACTCTTTACGGTACTTACATGTTAGTACACAAAAGAGAATGAGAGCAAACAAAAACGCCATTACATTAACCCAAACTCTAGTTTACATGAAGGCATACGTCAAGAGCTTTCCAGAGAGTGTTCGTTTGCTTAAATCCGATAACAAATGAGGAAGTTATGGTCATTTGAAGTCGAGTGCCTCCCAAAGTGGTCGTGTATCGAGCCGCACAAAAGCACACTTGACTTCAAATGATCATAACTCCTTCGTTTCTTATCGGATTTCAGCAAACGACCAGTCGATGGAAAGCTCTTGATGTCTACTTTCATGTCAACCACGATTTTTCTTGTTTTAATGGAATTTGTCATGTTTCTCATTCGCTTTTTTGTACTAACTCTTTACGGTACTTACATGTTAGTACACAAAAGAGAATGAGAGCAAACAAAAACGCCATTACATTAACCCAAACTCTAGTTTACATGAAGGCATACGTCAAGAGCTTTCCAGAGAGTGTTCGTTTGCTTAAATCCGATAACAAATGAGGAAGTTATGGTCATTTGAAGTCGAGTGCCTCCCAAAGTGGTCGTGTATCGAGCCGCACAAAAGCACACTTGACTTCAAATGATCATAACTCCTTCGTTTCTTATCGGATTTAAGCAAACGACCAGTCGATGGAAAGCTCTTGATGTCTACTTTCATGTCAACCACGATTTTTCTTTTGTTTAATGGAATTTGTGATGTTTCTCATTCGCTTTTTTGTACTAACTCTTTACGGTACTTACATGTTAGTACACAAAAGAGAATGAGAGCAAACAAAAACGCCATTACATTAACCCAAACTCTAGTTTACATGAAGGCATACGTCAAGAGCTTTCCAGAGAGTGTTCGTTTGCTTAAATCCGATAACAAATGAGGAAGTTATGGTCATTTGAAGTCGAGTGCCTCCCAAAGTGGTCGTGTATCGAGCCGCACAAAAGCACACTTGACTTCAAATGATCAGAACTCCTTCGTTTCTTATCGGATTTAAGCAAACGACCAGTCGATGGAAAGCTCTTGATGTCTACTTTCATGTCAACCACGATTTTTCTTGTTTTAATGGAATTTGTGATGTTTCTCATTCGCTTTTTTGTACTAACTCTTTACGGTACTTACATGTTAGTACACAAAAGAGAATGAGAGCAAACAAAAACGCCATTACATTAACCCAAACTCTAGTTTACATGAAGGCATACGTCAAGAGCTTTCCAGAGAGTGTTCGTTTGCTTAAATCCGATAACAAATGAGGAAGTTATGGTCATTTGAAGTCGAGTGCCTCCCAAAGTGGTCGTGTATCGAGCCGCACAAAAGCACACTTGACTTCAAATGATCATAACTCCTTCGTTTCTTATCGGATTTAAGCAAACGACCGCTCGATGGAAAGCTCTTGATGTCTACTTTCATGTCAACCACGATTTTTCTTGTTTTAATGGAATTTGTGATGTTTCTCATTCGCTTTTTTGTACTAACTCTTTACGGTACTTACATGTTAGTACACAAAAGAGATTGAGAGCAAACAAAAACGCCATTACATTAACCCAAACTCTAGTTTACATGAAGGCATACGTCAAGAGCTTTCCAGAGAGTGTTCGTTTGCTTAAATCCGATAACAAATGAGGAAGTTATGGTCATTTGAAGTCGAGTGCCTCCCAAAGTGGTCGTGTATCGAGCCGCACAAAAGCACACTTGACTTCAAATGATCATAACTCCTTCGTTTCTTATCGGATTTAAGCAAACGACCACTCGATGGAAAGCTCTTGATGTCTACTTTCATGTCAACCACGATTTTTCTTGTTTTAATGGAATTTGTGATGTTTCTCATTCGCTTTTTTGTACTAACTCTTTACGGTACTTACATGTTAGTACACAAAAGAGAATGAGAGCAAACAAAAACGCCATTACATTAACCCAAACTCTAGTTTACATGAAGGCATACGTCAAGAGCTTTCCAGAGAGTGTTCGTTTGCTTAAATCCGATAACAAATGAGGAAGTTATGGTCATTTGAAGTCGAGTGCCTCCCAAAGTGGTCGTGTATCGAGCCGCACAAAAGCACACTTGACTTCAAATGATCATAACTCCTTCGTTTCTTATCGGATTTCAGCAAACGACCAGTCGATGGAAAGCTCTTGATGTCTACTTTCATGTCAACCACGATTTTTCTTGTTTTAATGGAATTTGTCATGTTTCTCATTCGCTTTTTTGTACTAACTCTTTACGGTACTTACATGTTAGTACACAAAAGAGAATGAGAGCAAACAAAAACGCCATTACATTAACCCAAACTCTAGTTTACATGAAGGCATACGTCAAGAGCTTTCCAGAGAGTGTTCGTTTGCTTAAATCCGATAACAAATGAGGAAGTTATGGTCATTTGAAGTCGAGTGCCTCCCAAAGTGGTCGTGTATCGAGCCGCACAAAAGCACACTTGACTTCAAATGATCATAACTCCTTCGTTTCTTATCGGATTTAAGCAAACGACCAGTCGATGGAAAGCTCTTGATGTCTACTTTCATGTCAACCACGATTTTTCTTTTGTTTAATGGAATTTGTGATGTTTCTCATTCGCTTTTTTGTACTAACTCTTTACGGTACTTACATGTTAGTACACAAAAGAGAATGAGAGCAAACAAAAACGCCATTACATTAACCCAAACTCTAGTTTACATGAAGGCATACGTCAAGAGCTTTCCAGAGAGTGTTCGTTTGCTTAAATCCGATAACAAATGAGGAAGTTATGGTCATTTGAAGTCGAGTGCCTCCCAAAGTGGTCGTGTATCGAGCCGCACAAAAGCACACTTGACTTCAAATGATCATAACTCCTTCGTTTCTTATCGGATTTAAGCAAACGACCACTCGATGGAAAGCTCTTGATGTCTACTTTCATGTCAACCACGATTTTTCTTGTTTTAATGGAATTTGTCATGTTTCTCATTCGCTTTTTTGTACTAACTCTTTACGGTACTTACATGTTAGTACACAAAAGAGAATGAGAGCAAACAAAAACGCCATTACATTAACCCAAACTCTAGTTTACATGAAGGCATACGTCAAGAGCTGTCCAGAGAGTGTTCGTTTGCTTAAATCCGATAACAAATGAGGAAGTTATGGTCATTTGAAGTCGAGTGCCTCCCAAAGTGGTCGTGTATCGAGCCGCACAAAAGCACACTTGACTTCAAATGATCATAACTCCTTCGTTTCTTATCGGATTTAAGCAAACGACCACTCGATGGAAAGCTCTTGATGTCTACTTTCATGTCAACCACGATTTTTCTTGTTTTAATGGAATTTGTCATGTTTCTCATTCGCTTTTTTGTACTAACTCTTTACGGTACTTACATGTTAGTACACAAAAGAGAATGAGAGCAAACAAAAACGCCATTACATTAACCCAAACTCTAGTTTACATGAAGGCATACGTCAAGAGCTTTCCAGAGAGTGTTCGTTTGCTTAAATCCGATAACAAATGAGGAAGTTATGGTCATTTGAAGTCGAGTGCCTCCCAAAGTGGTCGTGTATCGAGCCGCACAAAAGCACACTTGACTTCAAATGATCATAACTCCTTCGTTTCTTATCGGATTTAAGCAAACGACCAGTCGATGGAAAGCTCTTCATGTCTACTTTCATGTCAACCACGATTTTTCTTGTTTTAATGGAATTTGTGATGTTTCTCATTCGCTTTTTTGTACTAACTCTTTACGGTACTTACATGTTAGTACACAAAAGAGAATGAGAGCAAACAAAAACGCCATTACATTAACCCAAACTCTAGTTTACATGAAGGCATACGTCAAGAGCTTTCCAGAGAGTGTTCGTTTGCTTAAATCCGATAACAAATGAGGAAGTTATGGTCATTTGAAGTCGAGTGCCTCCCAAAGTGGTCGTGTATCGAGCCGCACAAAAGCACACTTGACTTCAAATGATCATAACTCCTTCGTTTCTTATCGGATTTAAGCAAACGACCACTCGATAGAAAGCTCTTGATGTCTACTTTCATGTCAACCACGATTTTTCTTGTTTTGATGGAATTTGTGATGTTTCTCATTCGCTTTTTTGTACTAACTCTTTACGGTACTTACATGTTAGTACACAAAAGAGAATGAGAGCAAACAAAAACGCCATTACATTAACCCAAACTCTAGTTTACATGAAGGCATACGTCAAGAGCTTTCCAGAGAGTGTTCGTTTGCTTAAATCCGATAACAAATGAGGAAGTTATGGTCATTTGAAGTCGAGTGCCTCCCAAAGTGGTCGTGTATCGAGCCGCACAAAAGCACACTTGACTTCAAATGATCATAACTCCTTCGTTTCTTATCGGATTTAAGCAAACGACCACTCGATGGAAAGCTCTTGATGTCTACTTTCATGTCAACCACGATTTTTCTTGTTTTAATGGAATTTGTGATGTTACTCATTCGCTTTTTTGTACTAACTCTTTACGGTACTTACATGTTAGTACACAAAAGAGAGTGAGAGCAAACAAAAACGCCATTACATTAACCCAAACTCTAGTTTACATGAAGGCATACGTCAAGAGCTTTCCAGAGAGTGTTCGTTTGCTTAAATCCGATAACAAATGAGGAAGTTATGGTCATTTGAAATGAGTGCCTCCCAAAGTGGTCGTGTATCGAGCCGCACAAAAGCACACTTGACTTCAAATGATCATAACTCCTTCGTTTCTTATCGGATTTAAGCAAACGACCACTCGATGGAAAGCTCTTGATGTCTACTTTCATGTCAACCACGATTTTTCTTTTGTTTAATGGAATTTGTGATGTTTCTCAATCGCTTTTTTGTACTAACTCTTTACGGTACTTACATGTTAGTACACAAAAGAGAATGAGAGCAAACAAAAACGCCATTACATTAACCCAAACTCTAGTTTACATGAAGGCATACGTCAAGAGCTTTCCAGAGAGTGTTCGTTTGCTTAAATCCGATAACAAATGAGGAAGTTATGGTCATTTGAAATGAGTGCCTCCCAAAGTGGTCGTGTATCGAGCCGCACAAAAGCACACTTGACTTCAAATGATCATAACTCCTTCGTTTCTTATCGGATTTAAGCAAACGACCACTCGATGGAAAGCTCTTGATGTCTACTTTCATGTCAACCACGATTTTCTTTTGTTTAATGGAATTTGTGATGTTTCTCAATCGCTTTTTTGTACTAACTCTTTACGGTACTTACATGTTAGTACACAAAAGAGAATGAGAGCAAACAAAAACGCCATTACATTAACCCAAACTCTAGTTTACATGAAGGCATACGTCAAGAGCTTTCCAGAGAGTGTTCGTTTGCTTAAATCCGATAACAAATGAGGAAGTTATGGTCATTTGAAATGAGTGCCTCCCAAAGTGGTCGTGTATCGAGCCGCACAAAAGCACACTTGACTTCAAATGATCATAACTCCTTCGTTTCTTATCGGATTTAAGCAAACGACCACTCGATGGAAAGCTCTTGATGTCTACTTTCATGTCAACCACGATTTTTCTTTTGTTTAATGGAATTTGTGATGTTTCTCAATCGCTTTTTTGTACTAACTCTTTACGGTACTTACATGTTAGTACACAAAAGAGAATGAGAGCAAACAAAAACGCCATTACATTAACCCAAACTCTAGTTTACATGAAGGCATACGTCAAGAGCTTTCCAGAGAGTGTTCGTTTGCTTAAATCCGATAACAAATGAGGAAGTTATGGTCATTTGAAGTCGAGTGCCTCCCAAAGTGGTCGTGTATCGAGCCGCACAAAAGCACACTTGACTTCAAATGATCATAACTCCTTCGTTTCTTATCGGATTTAAGCAAACGACCACTCGATGGAAAGCTCTTGATGTCTACTTTCATGTCAACCACGATTTTTCTTGTTTTAATGGAATTTGTGATGTTTCTCATTCGCTTTTTTGTACTAACTCTTTACGGTACCTACATGTTAGTACACAAAAGAGAATGAGAGCAAACAAAAACGCCATTACATTAACCCAAACTCTAGTTTACATGAAGGCATACGTCAAGAGCTTTCCAGAGAGTGTTCGTTTGCTTAAATCCGATAACAAATGAGGAAGTTATGGTCATTTGAAGTCGAGTGCCTCCCAAAGTGGTCGTGTATCGAGCCGCACAAAAGCACACTTGACTTCAAATGATCATAACTCCTTCGTTTCTTATCGGATTTAAGCAAACGACCACTCGATGGAAAGCTCTTGATGTCTACTTTCATGTCAACCACGATATTTCTTGTTTTAATGGAATTTGTGATGTTTCTCATTCGCTTTTTTGTACTAACTCTTTACGGTACTTACATGTTAGTACACAAAAGAGAATGAGAGCAAACAAAAACGCCATTACATTAACCCAAACTCTAGTTTACATGAAGGCATACGTCAAGAGCTTTCCAGAGAGTGTTCGTTTGCTTAAATCCGATAACAAATGAGGAAGTTATGGTCATTTGAAGTCGAGTGCCTCCCAAAGTGGTCGTGTATCGAGCCGCACAAAAGCACACTTGACTTCAAATGATCATAACTCCTTCGTTTCTTATCGGATTTAAGCAAACGACCACTCGATGGAAAGCTCTTGATGTCTACTTTCATGTCAACCACGATTTTTCTTGTTTTGATGGAATTTGTGATGTTTCTCATTCGCTTTTTTGTACTAACTCTTTACGGTACTTACATGTTAGTACACAAAAGAGAATGAGAGCAAACAAAAACGCCATTACATTAACCCAAACTCTAGTTTACATGAAGGCATACGTCAAGAGCTTTCCAGAGAGTGTTCGTTTGCTTAAATCCGATAACAAATGAGGAAGTTATGGTCATTTGAAGTCGAGTGCCTCCCAAAGTGGTCGTGTATTGAGCCGCACAAAAGTACACTTGACTTCAAATGATCATAACTCCTTCGTTTCTTATCGGATTTAAGCAAACGACCACTCGATGGAAAGCTCTTGATGTCTACTTTCATGTCAACCACGATTTTTCTTGTTTTAATGGAATTTGTGATGTTACTCATTCGCTTTTTTGTACTAACTCTTTACGGTACTTACATGTTAGTACACAAAAGAGAATGAGAGCAAACAAAAACGCCATTACATTAACCCAAACTCTAGTTTACATGAAGGCATACGTCAAGAGCTTTCCAGAGAGTGTTCGTTTGCTTAAATCCGATAACAAATGAGGAAGTTATGGTCATTTGAAATGAGTGCCTCCCAAAGTGGTCGTGTATCGAGCCGCACAAAAGCACACTTGACTTCAAATGATCATAACTCCTTCGTTTCTTATCGGATTTAAGCAAACGACCACTCGATGGAAAGCTCTTGATGTCTACTTTCATGTCAACCACGATTTTTCTTTTGTTTAATGGAATTTGTGATGTTTCTCAATCGCTTTTTTGTACTAACTCTTTACGGTACTTACATGTTAGTACACAAAAGAGAATGAGAGCAAACAAAAACGCCATTACATTAACCCAAACTCTAGTTTACATGAAGGCATACGTCAAGAGCTTTCCAGAGAGTGTTCGTTTGCTTAAATCCGATAACAAATGAGGAAGTTATGGTCATTTGAAATGAGTGCCTCCCAAAGTGGTCGTGTATCGAGCCGCACAAAAGCACACTTGACTTCAAATGATCATAACTCCTTCGTTTCTTATCGGATTTAAGCAAACGACCACTCGATGGAAAGCTCTTGATGTCTACTTTCATGTCAACCACGATTTTTCTTTTGTTTAATGGAATTTGTGATGTTTCTCAATCGCTTTTTTGTACTAACTCTTTACGGTACTTACATGTTAGTACACAAAAGAGAATGAGAGCAAACAAAAACGCCATTACATTAACCCAAACTCTAGTTTACATGAAGGCATACGTCAAGAGCTTTCCAGAGAGTGTTCGTTTGCTTAAATCCGATAACAAATGAGGAAGTTATGGTCATTTGAAGTCGAGTGCCTCCCAAAGTGGTCGTGTATCGAGCCGCACAAAAGCACACTTGACTTCAAATGATCATAACTCCTTCGTTTCTTATCGGATTTAAGCAAACGACCACTCGATGGAAAGCTCTTGATGTCTACTTTCATGTCAACCACGATATTTCTTGTTTTAATGGAATTTGTGATATTTCTCATTCGCTTTTTTGTACTAACTCTTTACGGTACTTACATGTTAGTACACAAAAGAGAATGAGAGCAAACAAAAACGCCATTACATTAACCCAAACTCTAGTTTACATGAAGGCATACGTCAAGAGCTTTCCAGAGAGTGTTCGTTTGCTTAAATCCGATAACAAATGAGGAAGTTATGGTCATTTGAAGTCGAGTGCCTCCCAAAGTGGTCGTGTATCGAGCCGCACAAAAGCACACTTGACTTCAAATGATCATAACTCCTTCGTTTCTTATCGGATTTAAGCAAACGACCACTCGATGGAAAGCTCTTGATGTCTACTTTCATGTCAACCACGATTTTTCTTGTTTTGATGGAATTTGTGATGTTTCTCATTCGCTTTTTTGTACTAACTCTTTACGGTACTTACATGTTAGTACACAAAAGAGAATGAGAGCAAACAAAAACGCCATTACATTAACCCAAACTCTAGTTTACATGAAGGCATACGTCAAGAGCTTTCCAGAGAGTGTTCGTTTGCTTAAATCCGATAACAAATGAGGAAGTTATGGTCATTTGAAGTCGAGTGCCTCCCAAAGTGGTCGTGTATCGAGCCGCACAAAAGTACACTTGACTTCAAATGATCATAACTCCTTCGTTTCTTATCGGATTTAAGCAAACGACCACTCGATGGAAAGCTCTTGATGTCTACTTTCATGTCAACCACGATTTTTCTTGTTTTAATGGAATTTGTGATGTTACTCATTCGCTTTTTTGTACTAACTCTTTACGGTACTTACATGTTAGTACACAAAAGAGAATGAGAGCAAACAAAAACGCCATTACATTAACCCAAACTCTAGTTTACATGAAGGCATACGTCAAGAGCTTTCCAGAGAGTGTTCGTTTGCTTAAATCCGATAACAAATGAGGAAGTTATGGTCATTTGAAATGAGTGCCTCCCAAAGTGGTCGTGTATCGAGCCGCACAAAAGCACACTTGACTTCAAATGATCATAACTCCTTCGTTTCTTATCGGATTTAAGCAAACGACCACTCGATGGAAAGCTCTTGATGTCTACTTTCATGTCAACCACGATTTTTCTTTTGTTTAATGGAATTTGTGATGTTTCTCAATCGCTTTTTTGTACTAACTCTTTACGGTACTTACATGTTAGTACACAAAAGAGAATGAGAGCAAACAAAAATGCCATTACATTAACCCAAACTCTAGTTTACATGAAGGCATACGTCAAGAGCTTTCCAGAGAGTGTTCGTTTGCTTAAATCCGATAACAAATGAGGAAGTTATGGTCATTTGAAATGAGTGCCTCCCAAAGTGGTCGTGTATCGAGCCGCACAAAAGCACACTTGACTTCAAATGATCATAACTCCTTCGTTTCTTATCGGATTTAAGCAAACGACCACTCGATGGAAAGCTCTTGATGTCTACTTTCATGTCAACCACGATTTTTCTTTTGTTTAATGGAATTTGTGATGTTTCTCAATCGCTTTTTTGTACTAACTCTTTACGGTACTTACATGTTAGTACACAAAAGAGAATGAGAGCAAACAAAAACGCCATTACATTAACCCAAACTCTAGTTTACATGAAGGCATACGTCAAGAGCTTTCCAGAGAGTGTTCGTTTGCTTAAATCCGATAACAAATGAGGAAGTTATGGTCATTTGAAGTCGAGTGCCTCCCAAAGTGGTCGTGTATCGAGCCGCACAAAAGCACACTTGACTTCAAATGATCATAACTCCTTCGTTTCTTATCGGATTTAAGCAAACGACCACTCGATGGAAAGCTCTTGATGTCTACTTTCATGTCAACCACGATATTTCTTGTTTTAATGGAATTTGTGATATTTCTCATTCGCTTTTTTGTACTAACTCTTTACGGTACTTACATGTTTGTACACAAAAGAGAATGAGAGCAAACAAAAACGCCATTACATTAACCCAAACTCTAGTTTACATGAAGGCATACGTCAAGAGCTTTCCAGAGAGTGTTCGTTTGCTTAAATCCGATAACAAATGAGGAAGTTATGGTCATTTGAAGTCGAGTGCCTCCCAAAGTGGTCGTGTATCGAGCCGCACAAAAGCACACTTGACTTCAAATGATCATAACTCCTTCGTTTCTTATCGGATTTAAGCAAACGACCACTCGATGGAAAGCTCTTGATGTCTACTTTCATGTCAACCACGATTTTTCTTGTTTTAATGGAATTTGTGATGTTTCTCATTCGCTTTTTTGTACTAACTCTTTACGGTACTTACATGTTAGTACACAAAAGAGAATGAGAGCAAACAAAAACGCCATTACATTAACCCAAACTCTAGTTTACATGAAGGCATACGTCAAGAGCTTTCCAGAGAGTGTTCGTTTGCTTAAATCCGATAACAAATGAGGAAGTTATGGTCATTTGAAGTCGAGTGCCTCCCAAAGTGGTCGTGTATCGAGCCGCACAAAAGCACACTTGACTTCAAATGATCATAACTCCTTCGTTTCTTATCGGATTTAAGCAAACGACCACTCGATAGAAAGCTCTTGATGTCTACTTTCATGTCAACCACGATTTTTCTTGTTTTGATGGAATTTGTGATGTTTCTCATTCGCTTTTTTGTACTAACTCTTTACGGTACTTACATGTTAGTACACAAAAGAGAATGAGAGCAAACAAAAACGCCATTACATTAACCCAAACTCTAGTTTACATGAAGGCATACGTCAAGAGCTTTCCAGAGAGTGTTCGTTTGCTTAAATCCGATAACAAATGAGGAAGTTATGGTCATTTGAAGTCGAGTGCCTCCCAAAGTGGTCGTGTATCGAGCCGCACAAAAGCACACTTGACTTCAAATGATCATAACTCCTTCGTTTCTTATCGGATTTAAGCAAACGAACACTCTCTGGAAAGCTCTTGACGTATGCCTTCATGTAAACTAGAGTTTGGGTTAATGTAATGGCGTTTTTGTTTGCTCTCATTCTCTTTTGTGTACTAACATGTAAGTACCGTAAAGAGTTAGTACAAAAAAGCGAATGAGAAACATCACAAATTCCATCAAAACAAGAAAAATCGTGGTTGACATGAAAGTAGACATCAAGAGCTTTCTATCGAGTGGTCGTTTGCTTAAATCCGATAAGAAACGAAGGAGTTATGATCATTTGAAGTCAAGTGTGCTTTTGTGCGGCTCGATACACGACCACTTTGGGAGGCACTCATTTCAAATGACCATAACTTCCTCATTTGTTATCGGATTTAAGCAAACGAACACTCTCTGGAAAGCTCTTGACGTATGCCTTCATGTAAACTAGAGTTTGGGTTAATGTAATGGCGTTTTTGTTTGCTCTCATTCTCTTTTGTGTACTAACATGTAAGTACCGTAAAGAGTTAGTACAAAAAAGCGATTGAGAAACATCACAAATTCCATTAAACAAAAGAAAAATCGTGGTTGACATGAAAGTAGACATCAAGAGCTTTCCATCGAGTGGTCGTTTGCTTAAATCCGATAAGAAACGAAGGAGTTATGATCATTTGAAGTCAAGTGTGCTTTTGTGCGGCTCGATACACGACCACTTTGGGAGGCACTCATTTCAAATGACCATAACTTCCTCATTTGTTATCGGATTTAAGCAAACGAACACTCTCTGGAAAGCTCTTGACGTATGCCTTCATGTAAACTAGAGTTTGGGTTAATGTAATGGCGTTTTTGTACTAACTCTTTACGGTACTTACATGTTAGTACACAAAAGAGAATGAGAGCAAACAAAAACGCCATTACATTAACCCAAACTCTAGTTTACATGAAGGCATACGTCAAGAGCTTTCCAGAGAGTGTTCGTTTGCTTAAATCCGATAACAAATGAGGAAGTTATGGTCATTTGAAGTCGAGTGCCTCCCAAAGTGGTCGTGTATCGAGCCGCACAAAAGCACACTTGACTTCAAATGATCATAACTCCTTCGTTTCTTATCGGATTTAAGCAAACGACCACTCGATGGAAAGCTCTTGATGTCTACTTTCATGTCAACCACGATTTTTCTTGTTTTAATGGAATTTGTGATGTTACTCATTCGCTTTTTTGTACTAACTCTTTACGGTACTTACATGTTAGTACACAAAAGAGAATGAGAGCAAACAAAAACGCCATTACATTAACCCAAACTCTAGTTTACATGAAGGCATACGTCAAGAGCTTTCCAGAGAGTGTTCGTTTGCTTAAATCCGATAACAAATGAGGAAGTTATGGTCATTTGAAGTCGAGTGCCTCCCAAAGTGGTCGTGTATCGAGCCGCACAAAAGCACACTTGACTTCAAATGATCATAACTCCTTCGTTTCTTATCGGATTTAAGCAAACGACCACTCGATAGAAAGCTCTTGATGTCTACTTTCATGTCAACCACGATTTTTCTTGTTTTGATGGAATTTGTGATGTTTCTCATTCGCTTTTTTGTACTAACTCTTTACGGTACTTACATGTTAGTACACAAAAGAGAATGAGAGCAAACAAAAACGCCATTACATTAACCCAAACTCTAGTTTACATGAAGGCATACGTCAAGAGCTTTCCAGAGAGTGTTCGTTTGCTTAAATCCGATAACAAATGAGGAAGTTATGGTCATTTGAAGTCGAGTGCCTCCCAAAGTGGTCGTGTATCGAGCCGCACAAAAGCACACTTGACTTCAAATGATCATAACTCCTTCGTTTCTTATCGGATTTAAGCAAACGACCACTCGATGGAAAGCTCTTGATGTCTACTTTCATGTCAACCACGATTTTTCTTGTTTTAATGGAATTTGTGATGTTTCTCATTCGCTTTTTTGTACTAACTCTTTACGGTACTTACATGTTAGTACACAAAAGAGAATGAGAGCAAACAAAAACGCCATTACATTAACCCAAACTCTAGTTTACATGAAGGCATACGTCAAGAGCTTTCCAGAGAGTGTTCGTTTGCTTAAATCCGATAACAAATGAGGAAGTTATGGTCATTTGAAGTCGAGTGCCTCCCAAAGTGGTCGTGTATCGAGCCGCACAAAAGCACACTTGACTTCAAATGATCATAACTCCTTCGTTTCTTATCGGATTTAAGCAAACGACCACTCGATGGAAAGCTCTTGATGTCTACTTTCATGTCAACCACGATTTTTCTTTTGTTTAATGGAATTTGTGATGTTTCTCAATCGCTTTTTTGTACTAACTCTTTACGGTACTTACATGTTAGTACACAAAAGAGAATGAGAGCAAACAAAAACGCCATTACATTAACCCAAACTCTAGTTTACATGAAGGCATACGTCAAGAGCTTTCCAGAGAGTGTTCGTTTGCTTAAATCCGATAACAAATGAGGAAGTTATGGTCATTTGAAATGAGTGCCTCCCAAAGTGGTCGTGTATCGAGCCGCACAAAAGCACACTTGACTTCAAATGATCATAACTCCTTCGTTTCTTATCGGATTTAAGCAAACGACCACTCGATAGAAAGCTCTTGATGTCTACTTTCATGTCAACCACGATTTTTCTTGTTTTGATGGAATTTGTGATGTTTCTCATTCGCCTTTTTGTACTAACTCTTTACGGTACTTACATGTTAGTACACAAAAGAGAATGAGAGCAAACAAAAACGCCATTACATTAACCCAAACTCTAGTTTACATGAAGGCATACGTCAAGAGCTTTCCAGAGAGTGTTCGTTTGCTTAAATCCGATAACAAATGAGGAAGTTATGGTCATTTGAAGTCGAGTGCCTCCCAAAGTGGTCGTGTATCGAGCCACACAAAAGCACACTTGACTTCAAATGATCATAACTCCTTCGTTTCTTATCGGATTTAAGCAAACGAACACTCTCTGGAAAGCTCTTGACGTATGCCTTCATGTAAACTAGAGTTTGGGTTAATGTAATGGCGTTTTTGTTTGCTCTCATTCTCTTTTGTGTACTAACATGTAAGTACCGTAAAGAGTTAGTACAAAAAAGCGAATGAGAAACATCACAAATTCCATCAAAACAAGAAAAATCGTGGTTGACATGAAAGTAGACATCAAGAGCTTTCTATCGAGTGGTCGTTTGCTTAAATCCGATAAGAAACGAAGGAGTTATGATCATTTGAAGTCAAGTGTGCTTTTGTGCGGCTCGATACACGACCACTTTGGGAGGCACTCATTTCAAATGACCATAACTTCCTCATTTGTTATCGGATTTAAGCAAACGAACACTCTCTGGAAAGCTCTTGACGTATGCCTTCATGTAAACTAGAGTTTGGGTTAATGTAATGGCGTTTTTGTTTGCTCTCATTCTCTTTTGTGTACTAACATGTAAGTACCGTAAAGAGTTAGTACAAAAAAGCGATTGAGAAACATCACAAATTCCATTAAACAAAAGAAAAATCGTGGTTGACATGAAAGTAGACATCAAGAGCTTTCCATCGAGTGGTCGTTTGCTTAAATCCGATAAGAAACGAAGGAGTTATGATCATTTGAAGTCAAGTGTGCTTTTGTGCGGCTCGATACACGACCACTTTGGGAGGCACTCATTTCAAATGACCATAACTTCCTCATTTGTTATCGGATTTAAGCAAACGAACACTCTCTGGAAAGCTCTTGACGTATGCCTTCATGTAAACTAGAGTTTGGGTTAATGTAATGGCGTTTTTGTACTAACTCTTTACGGTACTTACATGTTAGTACACAAAAGAGAATGAGAGCAAACAAAAACGCCATTACATTAACCCAAACTCTAGTTTACATGAAGGCATACGTCAAGAGCTTTCCAGAGAGTGTTCGTTTGCTTAAATCCGATAACAAATGAGGAAGTTATGGTCATTTGAAGTCGAGTGCCTCCCAAAGTGGTCGTGTATCGAGCCGCACAAAAGCACACTTGACTTCAAATGATCATAACTCCTTCGTTTCTTATCGGATTTAAGCAAACGACCACTCGATGGAAAGCTCTTGATGTCTACTTTCATGTCAACCACGATTTTTCTTTTGTTTAATGGAATTTGTGATGTTTCTCAATCGCTTTTTTGTACTAACTCTTTACGGTACTTACATGTTAGTACACAAAAGAGAATGAGAGCAAACAAAAACGCCATTACATTAACCCAAACTCTAGTTTACATGAAGGCATACGTCAAGAGCTTTCCAGAGAGTGTTCGTTTGCTTAAATCCGATAACAAATGAGGAAGTTATGGTCATTTGAAGTCGAGTGCCTCCCAAAGTGGTCGTGTATCGAGCCGCACAAAAGCACACTTGACTTCAAATGATCATAACTCCTTCGTTTCTTATCGGATTTAAGCAAACGACCACTCGATGGAAAGCTCTTGATGTCTACTTTCATGTCAACCACGATTTTTCTTGTTTTAATGGAATTTGTGATGTTTCTCATTCGCTTTTTTGTACTAACTCTTTACGGTACTTACATGTTAGTACACAAAAGAGAATGAGAGCAAACAAAAACGCCATTACATTAACCCAAACTCTAGTTTACATGAAGGCATACGTCAAGAGCTTTCCAGAGAGTGTTCGTTTGCTTAAATCCGATAACAAATGAGGAAGTTATGGTCATTTGAAGTCGAGTGCCTCCCAAAGTGGTCGTGTATCGAGCCGCACAAAAGCACACTTGACTTCAAATGATCATAACTCCTTCGTTTCTTATCGGATTTAAGCAAACGACCACTCGATGGAAAGCTCTTGATGTCTACTTTCATGTCAACCACGATATTTCTTGTTTTAATGGAATTTGTGATGTTTCTCATTCGCTTTTTTGTACTAACTCTTTACGGTACTTACATGTTAGTACACAAAAGAGAATGAGAGCAAACAAAAACGCCATTACATTAACCCAAACTCTAGTTTACATGAAGGCATACGTCAAGAGCTTTCCAGAGAGTGTTCGTTTGCTTAAATCCGATAACAAATGAGGAAGTTATGGTCATTTGAAGTCGAGTGCCTCCCAAAGTGGTCGTGTATCGAGCCGCACAAAAGCACACTTGACTTCAAATGATCATAACTCCTTCGTTTCTTATCGGATTTAAGCAAACGACCACTCGATGGAAAGCTCTTGATGTCTACTTTCATGTCAACCACGATTTTTCTTGTTTTAATGGAATTTGTGATGTTTCTCATTCGCTTTTTTGTACTAACTCTTTACGGTACTTACATGTTAGTACACAAAAGAGAATGAGAGCAAACAAAAACGCCATTACATTAACCCAAACTCTAGTTTACATGAAGGCATACGTCAAGAGCTTTCCAGAGAGTGTTCGTTTGCTGAAATCCGATAACAAATGAGGAAGTTATGGTCATTTGAAGTCGAGTGCCTCCCAAAGTGGTCGTGTATCGAGCCGCACAAAAGCACACTTGACTTCAAATGATCATAACTCCTTCGTTTCTTATCGGATTTAAGCAAACGACCACTCGATAGAAAGCTCTTGATGTCTACTTTCATGTCAACCACGATTTTTCTTGTTTTGATGGAATTTGTGATGTTTCTCATTCGCTTTTTTGTACTAACTCTTTACGGTACTTACATGTTAGTACACAAAAGAGAATGAGAGCAAACAAAAACGCCATTACATTAACCCAAACTCTAGTTTACATGAAGGCATACGTCAAGAGCTTTCCAGAGAGTGTTCGTTTGCTTAAATCCGATAACAAATGAGGAAGTTATGGTCATTTGAAGTCGAGTGCCTCCCAAAGTGGTCGTGTATCGAGCCGCACAAAAGCACACTTGACTTCAAATGATCATAACTCCTTCGTTTCTTATCGGATTTAAGCAAACGACCAGTCGATGGAAAGCTCTTGATGTCTACTTTCATGTCAACCACGATTTTTCTTGTTTTAATGGAATTTGTGATGTTTCTCATTCGCTTTTTTGTACTAACTCTTTACGGTACTTACATGTTAGTACACAAAAGAGAATGAGAGCAAACAAAAACGCCATTACATTAACCCAAACTCTAGTTTACATGAAGGCATACGTCAAGAGCTTTCCAGAGAGTGTTCGTTTGCTTAAATCCGATAACAAATGAGGAAGTTATGGTCATTTGAAGTCGAGTGCCCCCCAAAGTGGTCGTGTATCGAGCCGCACAAAAGCACACTTGACTTCAAATGATCATAACTCCTTCGTTTCTTATCGGATTTAAGCAAACGACCACTTGATGGAAAGATCTTGATGTCTACTTTCATTTCAACCACGATTTTTCTTGTTTTAATGGAATTTGTGATGTTTCTCATTCGCTTTTTTGTACTAACTCTTTACGGTACTTACATGTTAGTACACAAAAGAGAATGAGAGCAAACAAAAACGCCATTACATTAACCCAAACTCTAGTTTACATGAAAGCATACGTCAAGAGCTTTCCAGAGTGTGCTCGTTTGCTGAAATCCGATAACAAATGAGGAAGTTATGGTCATTTGAAGTCGAGTGCCACCCAAAGTGGTCGTGTATCGAGCCGCACAAAAGCACACTTGACTTCAAATGATCATAACTCCTTCGTTTCTTATCGGATTTAAGCAAACGACCACTCGATGGAAAGCTCTTGATGTCTACTTTCATGTCAACCACGAGTTTTCTTGTTTTAATGGAATTTGTGATGTTTCTCATTCGCTTTTTTGTACTAACTCTTTACGGTACTTACATGTTAGTACACAAAAGAGAATGAGAGCAAACAAAAACGCCATTACATTAACCCAAACTCTAGTTTACATGAAAGCATACGTCAAGAGCTTTCCAGAGAGTGTTCGTTTTGCTTAAATCCGATAACAAAATGAGGAAGTTATGGGTCATTTGAAGTCGAGTGCCTCCCAAAGTGGTCGTGTATCGAGCCGCACAAAAGCACACTTGACTTCAAATGATCATAACCTCCTTCGTTTCTTATCGGATTTAAGCAAACGACCACTCGATGGAAATCTCTTGATGTCTACTTTCATGTCAACCACGATTTTTCTTGTTTTAATGAATTTTGTGATGTTTCTCATTCGCTCTTTTGTACTAACTCTTTAACGGTACTTACATGTTAGTACACAAAAGAGAATGAGAGCAAACAAAAACGCCATTACATTAACCCAAACTCTTGTTTACATGAAAGCATACGTCAAGAGCTTTCCAGAGAGTGTTCGTTTGCTTAAATCCGATAACAAATGAGGAAGTTATGGTCATTTGAAGTCGAGTGCCTCCCAAAGTGGTCGTGTATAGAGCCGCACAAAAGCACACGTTGACTTCAAAAGATCATAACTCCTTCGTTTCTTATCGGATTTAAGCAAACGACCACTCGATGGAAATCTCTTGATGATATACTTTCATGTCAACCACGATTTTTCTTGTTTTAATGGAATTTGTGATGTTTCTCATTCGCTCTTTTTGTACTAACTCTTTACGGTACTTACATGTTAGTACACAAAAGAGAATGAGAGAAAACAAAAAACGCCATTACAGTAACCCAAACTCTAGTTTACATGAAAGCATACGTCAAGAGCTTTCCAGAGAGTGTTCGGTTTGCTTAAATCCGATAACAAATGAGGAAGTTATGGTCATTTGAAGTCGAGTGCCTCCCAAAGTGGTCGTGTATCGAGCCGCACAAAAGCACACTTGACTTCAAATGATCATAACCTCCTTCGTTTCTTATCGGATTTAAGCAAACGACCACTCGATGGAAATCTCTTGATGTCTACTTTCATGTCAACACGATTTTTCTTGTTTTAATGGAATTTGTGATGTTTCTCATTCGCGTCTTTTGTACTAACTCTTTACGGTACTTACATGTAGTACACAAAAGAGAATGAGAGCAAACAAAAACGCCATTACAGTAACCCAAACTCTAGTTTTACATGAAAGCATACGTCACAAGAGCTTTCCAGAGAGTGTTCGTTTGCTTAAATTCCGATATACAATGAGGAAGTTATGGTCATTTGAAGTCGAGTGCCTCCCAAAGTGGTCGTGTATCGAGCCGCACAAAGCACACTTGACTTCATAATGATCAGAACTCCTTCGTTTCTTATCGGGATTTAAGCAAACGACCACTCGATGGAAAGCTCTTGATGTCTACTTTCAAGTCAATCACGATTTTTCTTGTTTAAATGGAATTTGTGATGTTTCTCATTCGCTTTTTTATACTAACTCTTTAACGGTACTTACATGTTAGTACACAAAAGGAGAATAAGAGCAAACATAAAACGCTCTTACAGTAACCCAAACTCTAGTTTACATGAAAGCATACGTCAAGAGCTTTCCAGAGAGTGTTCGTTTGCTAAAATACCGATAACAAATGTAGGAAGTTATGGTCATTTGAAGTCGAGTGCCTCCCAATGTGGTCGTGTATCGAGCCGCACAAAAGCACACTTGACTTCAAATGATCATAACTCCTTCGTTTCATATCGGATTTAAGCAAACGACCACTCGATGGAAAGCTCTTGATGTCTACTTTCATGTCAACCACGATTTTTCTTGTTTTAATGGAAATTTGTGATGTTTCTCATTCGCTTTTTTGTACTAACTCTTTACGGTACTTACATGTTAGTACACAAAAGAGAATGATAGCAAACAAAAACGCCATTACATTAACCCAAACTCTAGTTTACATGAAGGCATACGTCAAGAGCTTTCCAGAGAGTGTTCGTTTGCTTAAATCCGATAACAAATGAGGAAGTTATGGTCATTTGAAGTACGAGTGCCTCCCAAAGTGGTCGTGTATCGAGCCGCACAAAAGCACACTTGGACTTCAAATGATCATAACTCCTTCGTTTCTTATCGGATTTAAGCAAACGACCACTCGATGGAAAGCTCTTGATGTCTACTTTCATGTCAACCACGATTTTCTTGTTTTAATGGAATTTGTGATGTTTCTCATTCGCTTTTTTGTACTAACTCTTTACGGTACTTACATGATAGTACACAAAAGGAGAATGAGAGCAAACAAAAACGCCATTACATTAACCCCAAACTCTAGTTTACATGAAGGCATACGTCAAGAGCTTTCCAGAGAGTGTTCGTTTGCTTAAATCCGATAACAAATGAGGAAGTTATGGTCATTTGAAGTCGAGTGCCTCCCAAAGTGGTCGTGTATCGAGCCGCACAAAAGCACACTTGACTTCAAATGATCATAACTCCTTCGTTTTCTTATCGGATTTAAGCAAACGACCACTCATAGGAAAGCTCTTGATGTCTACTTTCATGTCAACCACGATTTTTCTTTGGTTTAATGGAATTTGTGATGTTTCTCATTCGCTTTTTTGTACTAACTATTTACGGTACTTACCATGTTAGTACACAAAAGAGAATGAGAGCAAACAAAAACGCCATTACATTAACCCAAACTCTAGTTTACATGAAAGCATACGTCAAGAGCTTTCCAGAGAGTGTTCGTTTGCTTAAATCCGATAACAAATGAGGAAGTTATGGTCATATGAAGTCGAGTGCCTCCCAAAGTGGTCGTGTATCGAGCCGCACAAAAGCACACTTGACTTCAAATGATCATAACTCCTTCGTTTCTTATCGGAATTAAGCAAACGACCACTCGATGGAAAGCTCTTGATGTCTACTTTCATGTCAACCACGATTTTTCTTTTGTTTAATGGAATTTGTGATGTTTCTCATTGCGCTTTTTTTGGTACTAACTATTTACAGATACTTACATGTTAGTACACAAAAGAGAATGAGAGCAAACAAAAACGCCATTACATTAACCCAACTCTAGTTTACATGAAGGCATACGTCAAGAGCTTTCAGAGAGTGTTCGTTTGCTTAAATCCGATAACAAATGAGGAAGTTATGGTCATTTGAAGTCGAGTGCCTCCAAAGTGGTCGTGTATCGAGCCGCACAAAAGCACACTGGACTTCAAATGATCATGAACTCCTTCGTTTCTTATCGGATTTAAGCAAACGACCACTCGATGGAAAGCTCTTGATGTCTACTTTCATGTCAACCACGGTTTTTCTTGTTTTAATGGAATTTGTGATGTTTCTCATTCGCTTTTTTGTACTAACTCTTTACGTACTTACATGTTAGTACACAAAAGAGAATGAGAGCAAAAAAAAACGCCATTACATTAACCCAAACTCTAGTTTACATGAAAGCATAACGTCAAGAGCTTTCCAGAGAGTGCTCGTTTGCTTAAATCCGATAACAAATGAGGAAGTTATGGTCATTTGAAGTCGAGTGCCTCCCAAAGTGGTCGTGTATCGAGCCGCACAAAAGCACACTTGACTTCAAATGATCATAACTCCTTCGTTTCTTATCGGATTTAAGCAAACGACCACTCGATGGAAAGCTCTTGATGTCTACTTTCATGTCAACCACGATTTTTCTTGTTTTAATGGAATTTGTGATGTTTCTCATTCGCTTTTTTGTACTAACTATTTACGGTACTTACATGTTAGTACACAAAAGAGAATGAGAGCAAAACAAAAACGCCATTACATTAACCCAAACTCTAGTTTACATGAAGGCATACGTCAAGAGCTTTCCAGAGAGTGTTCGTTTTGCTTAAATTCCGATAACAAATGAGGAAGTTATGGTCATTTGAAGTCGAGTGCCTCCCAAAGTGGTCGTGTATCGAGCCGCACAAAAGCACACTTGGACTTCAAGTGATCATAACTCCTTCGTTTCTTATCGATTTAAGCAAACGACCACTCGATGGAAAGCTCTTGATGTCTACTTTCATGTCAACCCACGATTTTTCTTGTTTTAATGGAATTTGTGATGTTTCTCATTTGCTTTTTTGTACTAACTATTTACGGTACTTACATGTTAGTACACAAAAGAGAACAAACTCTAGTTTACATGAAGGTATACGTCAAGAGCTTTCCAGAGAGTGTTCGTTTGCTTAAATCCGATAACAAATGAGGAAGTTATGGTCATATGAAGTCGAGTGCCTCCCAAAGTGGTCGTGTATCGAGCCGCACAAAAGCACACTTGACTTCAAATGATCATAACTCCTTCGTTTCTTATCGGATTTAAGCAAACGACCAGTCGATGGAAAGCTCTTGATGTCTACTTTCATGTCAACCACGATTTTTATTGTTTTAATGGAATTTGTGATGTTTCTCATTCGCTTTTTTGTACTAACTCTTTACGGTACTTACATGTTAGTACACAAAAGAGAATGAGAGCAAACAAAAACGCCATTACATTAACCCAAACTCTAGTTTACATGAAAGCATACGTCAAGAGCTTTCCAGAGAGTGTTCGTTTGCTTAAATCCGATAACAAATGAGGAAGTTATGGTCATATGAAGTCGAGTGCCTCCCAAAGTGGTCGTGTATCGAGCCGCACAAAAGCACACTTGACTTCAAATGATCATAACTCCTTCGTTTCTTATCGGATTTAAGCAAACGACCACTCGATGGAAAGCTCTTGATGTCTACTTTCATGTCAACCACAATTTTTCTTGTTTTAATGGAACTTGTGATGTTTCTCATTCGCTTTTTTGTACTAACTCTTTACGGTACTTACATGTTAGTACACAAAAGAGAATGAGAGCAAAAAAAAACGCCATTACATTAACCCAAACTCTAGTTTACATGAAAGCATACGTCAAGAGCTTTCCAGAGAGTGCTCGTTTGCTTAAATCCGATAACAAATGAGGAAGTTATGGTCATTTGAAGTCGAGTGCCTCCCAAAGTGGTCGTGTATCGAGCCGCACAAAAGCACACTTGACTTCAAATGATCATAACTCCTTCGTTTCTTATCGAATTTAAGCAAACGACCACTCGATGGAAAGCTCTTGATGTCTACTTTCATGTCAATCACGATTTTTCTTGTTTTAATGGAATTTGTGATGTTTCTCATTCGCTTTTTTATACTAACTCTTTACGGTACTTACATGTTAGTACACAAAAGAGAATAAGAGCAAACAAAAACGCTCTTACAGTAACCCAAACTCTAGTTTACATGAAAGCATACGTCAAGAGCTTTCCAGAGAGTGTTCGTTTGCTTAAATCCGATAACAAATGAGGAAGTTATGGTCATTTGAAGTCGAGTGCCTCCCAAAGTGGTCGTGTATCGAGCCGCACAAAAGCACACTTGACTTCAAATGATCATAACTCCTTCGTTTCATATCGGATTTAAGCAAACGACCACTCGATGGAAAGCTCTTGATGTCTACTTTCATGTCAACCACGATTTTTCTTGTTTTAATGGAATTTGTGATGTTTCTCATTCGCTTTTTTGTACTAACTCTTTACGGTACTTACATGTTAGTACACAAAAGAGAATGAGAGCAAACAAAAACGCCATTACATTAACCCAAACTCTAGTTTACATGAAGGCATACGTCAAGAGCTTTCCAGAGAGTGTTCGTTTGCTTAAATCCGATAACAAATGAGGAAGTTATGGTCATTTGAAGTCGAGTGCCTCCCAAAGTGGTCGTGTATCGAGCCGCACAAAAGCACACTGGACTTCAAATGATCATAACTCCTTCGTTTCTTATCGGATTTAAGCAAACGACCACTCGATGGAAAGCTCTTGATGTCTACTTTCATGTCAACCACGATTTTTCTTGTTTTAATGGAATTTGTGATGTTTCTCATTCGCTTTTTTGTACTAACTCTTTACGGTACTTACATGTTAGTACACAAAAGAGAATGAGAGCAAACAAAAACGCCATTACATTAACCCAAACTCTAGTTTACATGAAGGCATACGTCAAGAGCTTTCCAGAGAGTGTTCGTTTGCTTAAATCCGATAACAAATGAGGAAGTTATGGTCATTTGAAGTCGAGTGCCTCCCAAAGTGGTCGTGTATCGAGCCGCACAAAAGCACACTTGACTTCAAATGATCATAACTCCTTCGTTTCTTATCGGATTTAAGCAAACGACCACTCGATGGAAAGCTCTTGATGTCTACTTTCATGTCAACCACGATTTTTCTTTTGTTTAATGGAATTTGTGATGTTTCTCATTCGCTTTTTTGTACTAACTATTTACGGTACTTACATGTTAGTACACAAAAGAGAATGAGAGCAAACAAAAACGCCATTACATTAACCCAAACTCTAGTTTACATGAAAGCATACGTCAAGAGCTTTCCAGAGAGTGTTCGTTTGCTTAAATCCGATAACAAATGAGGAAGTTATGGTCATATGAAGTCGAGTGCCTCCCAAAGTGGTCGTGTATCGAGCCGCACAAAAGCACACTTGACTTCAAATGATCATAACTCCTTCGTTTCTTATCGGATTTAAGCAAACGACCACTCGATGGAAAGCTCTTGATGTCTACTTTCATGTCAACCACGATTTTTCTTTTGTTTAATGGAATTTGTGATGTTTCTCATTCGCTTTTTTGTACTAACTATTTACGGTACTTACATGTTAGTACACAAAAGAGAATGAGAGCAAACAAAAACGCCATTACATTAACCCAAACTCTAGTTTACATGAAGGCATACGTCAAGAGCTTTCCAGAGAGTGTTCGTTTGCTTAAATCCGATAACAAATGAGGAAGTTATGGTCATTTGAAGTCGAGTGCCTCCCAAAGTGGTCGTGTATCGAGCCGCACAAAAGCACACTGGACTTCAAATGATCATAACTCCTTCGTTTCTTATCGGATTTAAGCAAACGACCACTCGATGGAAAGCTCTTGATGTCTACTTTCATGTCAACCACGGTTTTTCTTGTTTTAATGGAATTTGTGATGTTTCTCATTCGCTTTTTTGTACTAACTCTTTACGGTACTTACATGTTAGTACACAAAAGAGAATGAGAGCAAACAAAAACGCCATTACATTAACCCAAACTCTAGTTTACATGAAAGCATACGTCAAGAGCTTTCCAGAGAGTGTTCGTTTGCTTAAATCCGATAACAAATGAGGAAGTTATGGTCATATGAAGTCGAGTGCCTCCCAAAGTGGTCGTGTATCGAGCCGCACAAAAGCACACTTGACTTCAAATGATCATAACTCCTTCGTTTCTTATCGGATTTAAGCAAACGACCACTCGATGGAAAGCTCTTGATGTCTACTTTCATGTCAACCACGATTTTTATTGTTTTAATGGAATTTGTGATGTTTCTCATTCGCTTTTTTGTACTAACTCTTTACGGTACTTACATGTTAGTACACAAAAGAGAATGAGAGCAAACAAAAACGCCATTACATTAACCCAAACTCTAGTTTACATGAAGGCATACGTCAAGAGCTTTCCAGAGAGTGTTCGTTTGCTTAAATCCGATAACAAATGAGGAAGTTATGGTCATTTGAAGTCGAGTGCCTCCCAAAGTGGTCGTGTATCGAGCCGCACAAAAGCACACTTGACTACAAATGATCATAACTCCTTCGTTTCTTATCGGATTTAAGCAAACGACCACTCGATGGAAAGCTCTTGATGTCTACTTTCATGTCAACCACGATTTTTCTTGTTTTAATGGAATTTGTGATGTTTCTCATTCGCTTTTTTGTACTAACTATTTACGGTACTTACATGTTAGTACACAAAAGAGAATGAGAGCAAACAAAAACGCCATTACATTAACCCAAACTCTAGTTTACATGAAGGCATACGTCAAGAGCTTTCCAGAGAGTGTTCGTTTGCTTAAATCCGATAACAAATGAGGAAGTTATGGTCATTTGAAGTCGAGTGCCTCCCAAAGTGGTCGTGTATCGAGCCGCACAAAAGCACACTGGACTTCAAATGATCATAACTCCTTCGTTTCTTATCGGATTTAAGCAAACGACCACTCGATGGAAAGCTCTTGATGTCTACTTTCATGTCAACCACGATTTTTATTGTTTTAATGGAATTTGTGATGTTTCTCATTCGCTTTTTTGTACTAACTATTTACGGTACTTACATGTTAGTACACAAAAGAGAATGAGAGCAAACAAAAACGCCATTACATTAACCCAAACTCTAGTTTACATGAAAGCATACGTCAAGAGCTTTCCAGAGAGTGTTCGTTTGCTTAAATCCGATAACAAATGAGGAAGTTATGGTCATATGAAGTCGAGTGCCTCCCAAAGTGGTCGTGTATCGAGCCGCACAAAAGCACACTTGACTTCAAATGATCATAACTCCTTCGTTTCTTATCGGATTTAAGCAAACGACCACTCGATGGAAAGCTCTTGATGTCTACTTTCATGTAAACCACGATTTTTATTGTTTTAATGGAATTTGTGATGTTTCTCATTCGCTTTTTTGTACTAACTCTTTACGGTACTTACATGTTAGTACACAAAAGAGAATGAGAGCAAACAAAAACGCCATTACATTAACCCAAACTCTAGTTTACATGAAGGCATACGTCAAGAGCTTTCCAGAGAGTGTTCGTTTGCTTAAATCCGATAACAAATGAGGAAGTTATGGTCATTTGAAGTCGAGTGCCTCCCAAAGTGGTCGTGTATCGAGCCGCACAAAAGCACACTGGACTTCAAATGATCATAACTCCTTCGTTTCTTATCGGATTTAAGCAAACGACCACTCGATGGAAAGCTCTTGATGTCTACTTTCATGTCAACCACGATTTTTCTTGTTTTAATGGAATTTGTGATGTTTCTCATTCGCTTTTTTGTACTAACTCTTTACGGTACTTACATGTTAGTACACAAAAGAGAATGAGAGCAAACAAAAACGCCATTACATTAACCCAAACTCTAGTTTACATGAAGGCATACGTCAAGAGCTTTCCAGAGAGTGTTCGTTTGCTTAAATCCGATAACAAATGAGGAAGTTATGGTCATTTGAAGTCGAGTGCCTCCCAAAGTGGTCGTGTATCGAGCCGCACAAAAGCACACTTGACTTCAAATGATCATAACTCCTTCGTTTCTTATCGGATTTAAGCAAACGACCACTCGATGGAAAGCTCTTGATGTCTACTTTCATGTCAACCACGATTTTTCTTGTTTTAATGGAATTTGTGATGTTTCTCATTCGCTTTTTTGTACTAACTCTTTACGGTACTTACATGTTAGTACACAAAAGAGAATGAGAGCAAACAAAAACGCCATTACATTAACCCAAACTCTAGTTTACATGAAGGCATACGTCAAGAGCTTTCCAGAGAGTGTTCGTTTGCTTAAATCCGATAACAAATGAGGAAGTTATGGTCATTTGAAGTCGAGTGCCTCCCAAAGTGGTCGTGTATCGAGCCGCACAAAAGCACACTTGACTTCAAATGATCATAACTCCTTCGTTTCTTATCGGATTTAAGCAAACGACCACTCGATGGAAAGCTCTTGATGTCTACTTTCATGTCAACCACGATTTTTCTTGTTTTAATGGAATTTGTGATGTTTCTCATTCGCTTTTTTGTACTAACTCTTTACGGTACTTACATGTTAGTACACAAAAGAGAATGAGAGCAAACAAAAACGCCATTACATTAACCCAAACTCTAGTTTACATGAAGGCATACGTCAAGAGCTTTCCAGAGAGTGTTCGTTTGCTTAAATCCGATAACAAATGAGGAAGTTATGGTCATTTGAAGTCGAGTGCCTCCCAAAGTGGTCGTGTATCGAGCCGCACAAAAGCACACTTGACTTCAAATGATCATAACTCCTTCGTTTCTTATCGGATTTAAGCAAACGACCACTCGATGGAAAGCTCTTGATGTCTACTTTCATGTCAACCACGATTTTTCTTGTTTTAATGGAATTTGTGATGTTTCTCATTCGCTTTTTTGTACTAACTCTTTACGGTACTTACATGTTAGTACACAAAAGAGAATGAGAGCAAACAAAAACGCCATTACATTAACCCAAACTCTAGTTTACATGAAGGCATACGTCAAGAGCTTTCCAGAGAGTGTTCGTTTGCTTAAATCCGATAACAAATGAGGAAGTTATGGTCATTTGAAGTCGAGTGCCTCCCAAAGTGGTCGTGTATCGAGCCGCACAAAAGCACACTGGACTTCAAATGATCATAACTCCTTCGTTTCTTATCGGATTTAAGCAAACGACCACTCGATGGAAATCTCTTGATGTCTACTTTCATGTCAACCACGATTTTTCTTGTTTTAATGGAATTTGTGATGTTTCTCATTCGCTTTTTTGTACTAACTCTTTACGGTACTTACATGTTAGTACACAAAAGAGAATGAGAGCAAACAAAAACGCTCTTACAGTAACCCAAACTCTAGTTTACATGAAAGCATACGTCAAGAGCTTTCCAGAGAGTGTTCGTTTGCTTAAATCCGATAACAAATGAGGAAGTTATGGTCATTTGAAGTCGAGTGCCTCCCAAAGTGGTCGTGTATCGAGCCGCACAAAGCACACTTGACTTCAAATGATCATAACTCCTTCGTTTCTTATCGGATTTAAGCAAACGACCACTCGATGGAAAGCTCTTGATGTCTACTTTCATGTCAACCACGAGTTTTCTTGTTTTAATGGAATTTGTGATGTTTCTCATTCGCTTTTTTGTACTAACTCTTTACGGTACTTACATGTTAGTACACAAAAGAGAATGAGAGCAAACAAAAACGCCATTACATTAACCCAAACTCTAGTTTACATGAAGGCATACGTCAAGAGCTTTCCAGAGAGTGTTCGTTTGCTTAAATCCGATAACAAATGAGGAAGTTATGGTCATTTGAAGTCGAGTGCCTCCCAAAGTGGTCGTGTATCGAGCCGCACAAAAGCACACTGGACTTCAAATGATCATAACTCCTTCGTTTCTTATCGGATTTAAGCAAACGACCACTCGATGGAAAGCTCTTGATGTCTACTTTCATGTCAACCACGATTTTTCTTGTTTTAATGGAATTTGTGATGTTTCTCATTCGCTTTTTTGTACTAACTCTTTACGGTACTTACATGTTAGTACACAAAAGAGAATGAGAGCAAACAAAAACGCCATTACATTAACCCAAACTCTAGTTTACATGAAGGCATACGTCAAGAGCTTTCCAGAGAGTGTTCGTTTGCTTAAATCCGATAACAAATGAGGAAGTTATGGTCATTTGAAGTCGAGTGCCTCCCAAAGTGGTCGTGTATCGAGCCGCACAAAAGCACACTTGACTTCAAATGATCATAACTCCTTCGTTTCTTATCGGATTTAAGCAAACGACCACTCGATGGAAAGCTCTTGATGTCTACTTTCATGTCAACCACGATTTTTCTTGTTTTAATGGAATTTGTGATGTTTCTCATTCGCTTTTTTGTACTAACTCTTTACGGTACTTACATGTTAGTACACAAAAGAGAATGAGAGCAAACAAAAACGCCATTACATTAACCCAAACTCTAGTTTACATGAAGGCATACGTCAAGAGCTTTCCAGAGAGTGTTCGTTTGCTTAAATCCGATAACAAATGAGGAAGTTATGGTCATTTGAAGTCGAGTGCCTCCCAAAGTGGTCGTGTATCGAGCCGCACAAAAGCACACTGGACTTCAAATGATCATAACTCCTTCGTTTCTTATCGGATTTAAGCAAACGACCACTCGATGGAAATCTCTTGATGTCTACTTTCATGTCAACCACGATTTTTCTTGTTTTAATGGAATTTGTGATGTTTCTCATTCGCTTTTTTGTACTAACTCTTTACGGTACTTACATGTTAGTACACAAAAGAGAATGAGAGCAAACAAAAACGCTCTTACAGTAACCCAAACTCTAGTTTACATGAAAGCATACGTCAAGAGCTTTCCAGAGAGTGTTCGTTTGCTTAAATCCGATAACAAATGAGGAAGTTATGGTCATTTGAAGTCGAGTGCCTCCCAAAGTGGTCGTGTATCGAGCCGCACAAAGCACACTTGACTTCAAATGATCATAACTCCTTCGTTTCTTATCGGATTTAAGCAAACGACCACTCGATGGAAAGCTCTTGATGTCTACTTTCATGTCAACCACGAGTTTTCTTGTTTTAATGGAATTTGTGATGTTTCTCATTCGCTTTTTTGTACTAACTCTTTACGGTACTTACATGTTAGTACACAAAAGAGAATGAGAGCAAACAAAAACGCCATTACATTAACCCAAACTCTAGTTTACATGAAGGCATACGTCAAGAGCTTTCCAGAGAGTGTTCGTTTGCTTAAATCCGATAACAAATGAGGAAGTTATGGTCATTTGAAGTCGAGTGCCTCCCAAAGTGGTCGTGTATCGAGCCGCACAAAAGCACACTGGACTTCAAATGATCATAACTCCTTCGTTTCTTATCGGATTTAAGCAAACGACCACTCGATGGAAAGCTCTTGATGTCTACTTTCATGTCAACCACGATTTTTCTTGTTTTAATGGAATTTGTGATGTTTCTCATTCGCTTTTTTGTACTAACTCTTTACGGTACTTACATGTTAGTACACAAAAGAGAATGAGAGCAAACAAAAACGCCATTACATTAACCCAAACTCTAGTTTACATGAAGGCATACGTCAAGAGCTTTCCAGAGAGTGTTCGTTTGCTTAAATCCGATAACAAATGAGGAAGTTATGGTCATTTGAAGTCGAGTGCCTCCCAAAGTGGTCGTGTATCGAGCCGCACAAAAGCACACTGGACTTCAAATGATCATAACTCCTTCGTTTCTTATCGGATTTAAGCAAACGACCACTCGATGGAAAGCTCTTGATGTCTACTTTCATGTCAACCACGATTTTTCTTGTTTTAATGGAATTTGTGATGTTTCTCATTCGCTTTTTTGTACTAACTCTTTACGGTACTTACATGTTAGTACACAAAAGAGAATGAGAGCAAACAAAAACGCCATTACATTAACCCAAACTCTAGTTTACATGAAAGCATACGTCAAGAGCTTTCCAGAGAGTGTTCGTTTGCTTAAATCCGATAACAAATGAGGAAGTTATGGTCATTTGAAGTCGAGTGCCTCCCAAAGTGGTCGTGTATCGAGCCGCACAAAGCACACTTGACTTCAAATGATCATAACTCCTTCGTTTCTTATCGGATTTAAGCAAACGACCACTCGATGGAAAGCTCTTGATGTCTACTTTCATGTCAACCACGATTTTTCTTGTTTTAATGGAATTTGTGATGTTTCTCATTCGCTTTTTTGTACTAACTCTTTACGGTACTTACATGTTAGTACACAAAAGAGAATGAGAGCAAACAAAAACGCCATTACATTAACCCAAACTCTAGTTTACATGAAGGCATACGTCAAGAGCTTTCCAGAGAGTGTTCGTTTGCTTAAATCCGATAACAAATGAGGAAGTTATGGTCATTTGAAGTCGAGTGCCTCCCAAAGTGGTCGTGTATCGAGCCGCACAAAAGCACACTGGACTTCAAATGATCATAACTCCTTCGTTTCTTATCGGATTTAAGCAAACGACCACTCGATGGAAATCTCTTGATGTCTACTTTCATGTCAACCACGATTTTTCTTGTTTTAATGGAATTTGTGATGTTTCTCATTCGCTTTTTTGTACTAACTCTTTACGGTACTTACATGTTAGTACACAAAAGAGAATGAGAGCAAACAAAAACGCTCTTACAGTAACCCAAACTCTAGTTTACATGAAAGCATACGTCAAGAGCTTTCCAGAGAGTGTTCGTTTGCTTAAATCCGATAACAAATGAGGAAGTTATGGTCATTTGAAGTCGAGTGCCTCCCAAAGTGGTCGTGTATCGAGCCGCACAAAGCACACTTGACTTCAAATGATCATAACTCCTTCGTTTCTTATCGGATTTAAGCAAACGACCACTCGATGGAAAGCTCTTGATGTCTACTTTCATGTCAACCACGATTTTTCTTGTTTTAATGGAATTTGTGATGTTTCTCATTCGCTTTTTTGTACTAACTCTTTACGGTACTTACATGTTAGTACACAAAAGAGAATGAGAGCAAACAAAAACGCCATTACATTAACCCAAACTCTAGTTTACATGAAGGCATACGTCAAGAGCTTTCCAGAGAGTGTTCGTTTGCTTAAATCCGATAACAAATGAGGAAGTTATGGTCATTTGAAGTCGAGTGCCTCCCAAAGTGGTCGTGTATCGAGCCGCACAAAAGCACACTTGACTTCAAATGATCATAACTCCTTCGTTTCTTATCGGATTTAAGCAAACGACCACTCGATGGAAAGCTCTTGATGTCTACTTTCATGTCAACCACGATTTTTATTGTTTTAATGGAATTTGTGATGTTTCTCATTCGCTTTTTTGTACTAACTCTTTACGGTACTTACATGTTAGTACACAAAAGAGAATGAGAGCAAACAAAAACGCCATTACATTAACCCAAACTCTAGTTTACATGAAGGCATACGTCAAGAGCTTTCCAGAGAGTGTTCGTTTGCTTAAATCCGATAACAAATGAGGAAGTTATGGTCATTTGAAGTCGAGTGCCTCCCAAAGTGGTCGTGTATCGAGCCGCACAAAAGCACACTTGACTTCAAATGATCATAACTCCTTCGTTTCTTATCGGATTTAAGCAAACGACCACTCGATGGAAAGCTCTTGATGTCTACTTTCATGTCAACCACGATTTTTCTTGTTTTAATGGAATTTGTGATGTTTCTCATTCGCTTTTTTGTACTAACTCTTTACGGTACTTACATGTTAGTACACAAAAGAGAATGAGAGCAAACAAAAACGCCATTACATTAACCCAAACTCTAGTTTACATGAAGGCATACGTCAAGAGCTTTCCAGAGAGTGTTCGTTTGCTTAAATCCGATAACAAATGAGGAAGTTATGGTCATTTGAAGTCGAGTGCCTCCCAAAGTGGTCGTGTATCGAGCCGCACAAAAGCACACTTGACTTCAAATGATCATAACTCCTTCGTTTCTTATCGGATTTAAGCAAACGACCACTCGATGGAAAGCTCTTGATGTCTACTTTCATGTCAACCACGATTTTTCTTGTTTTAATGGAATTTGTGATGTTTCTCATTCGCTTTTTTGTACTAACTCTTTACGGTACTTACATGTTAGTACACAAAAGAGAATGAGAGCAAACAAAAACGCCATTACATTAACCCAAACTCTAGTTTACATGAAGGCATACGTCAAGAGCTTTCCAGAGAGTGTTCGTTTGCTTAAATCCGATAACAAATGAGGAAGTTATGGTCATTTGAAGTCGAGTGCCTCCCAAAGTGGTCGTGTATCGAGCCGCACAAAAGCACACTGGACTTCAAATGATCATAACTCCTTCGTTTCTTATCGGATTTAAGCAAACGACCACTCGATGGAAATCTCTTGATGTCTACTTTCATGTCAACCACGATTTTTCTTGTTTTAATGGAATTTGTGATGTTTCTCATTCGCTTTTTTGTACTAACTCTTTACGGTACTTACATGTTAGTACACAAAAGAGAATGAGAGCAAACAAAAACGCCATTACATTAACCCAAACTCTAGTTTACATGAAAGCATACGTCAAGAGCTTTCCAGAGAGTGTTCGTTTGCTTAAATCCGATAACAAATGAGGAAGTTATGGTCATTTGAAGTCGAGTGCCTCCCAAAGTGGTCGTGTATCGAGCCGCACAAAGCACACTTGACTTCAAATGATCATAACTCCTTCGTTTCTTATCGGATTTAAGCAAACGACCACTCAATGGAAAGCTCTTGATGTCTACTTTCATGTCAACCACGAGTTTTCTTGTTTTAATGGAATTTGTGATGTTTCTCATTCGCTTTTTTGTACTAACTCTTTACGGTACTTACATGTTAGTACACAAAAGAGAATGAGAGCAAACAAAAACGCCATTACATTAACCCAAACTCTAGTTTACATGAAGGCATACGTCAAGAGCTTTCCAGAGAGTGTTCGTTTGCTTAAATCCGATAACAAATGAGGAAGTTATGGTCATTTGAAGTCGAGTGCCTCCCAAAGTGGTCGTGTATCGAGCCGCACAAAAGCACACTGGACTTCAAATGATCATAACTCCTTCGTTTCTTATCGGATTTAAGCAAACGACCACTCGATGGAAAGCTCTTGATGTCTACTTTCATGTCAACCACGAGTTTTCTTGTTTTAATGGAATTTGTGATGTTTCTCATTCGCTTTTTTGTACTAACTCTTTACGGTACTTACATGTTAGTACACAAAAGAGAATGAGAGCAAACAAAAACGCCATTACATTAACCCAAACTCTAGTTTACATGAAGGCATACGTCAAGAGCTTTCCAGAGAGTGTTCGTTTGCTTAAATCCGATAACAAATGAGGAAGTTATGGTCATTTGAAGTCGAGTGCCTCCCAAAGTGGTCGTGTATCGAGCCGCACAAAAGCACACTGGACTTCAAATGATCATAACTCCTTCGTTTCTTATCGGATTTAAGCAAACGACCACTCGATGGAAAGCTCTTGATGTCTACTTTCATGTCAACCACGATTTTTCTTGTTTTAATGGAATTTGTGATGTTTCTCATTCGCTTTTTTGTACTAACTCTTTACGGTACTTACATGTTAGTACACAAAAGAGAATGAGAGCAAACAAAAACGCCATTACATTAACCCAAACTCTAGTTTACATGAAGGCATACGTCAAGAGCTTTCCAGAGAGTGTTCGTTTGCTTAAATCCGATAACAAATGAGGAAGTTATGGTCATTTGAAGTCGAGTGCCTCCCAAAGTGGTCGTGTATCGAGCCGCACAAAAGCACACTTGACTTCAAATGATCATAACTCCTTCGTTTCTTATCGGATTTAAGCAAACGACCACTCGATGGAAAGCTCTTGATGTCTACTTTCATGTCAACCACGATTTTTCTTGTTTTAATGGAATTTGTGATGTTTCTCATTCGCTTTTTTGTACTAACTCTTTACGGTACTTACATGTTAGTACACAAAAGAGAATGAGAGCAAACAAAAACGCCATTACATTAACCCAAACTCTAGTTTACATGAAGGCATACGTCAAGAGCTTTCCAGAGAGTGTTCGTTTGCTTAAATCCGATAACAAATGAGGAAGTTATGGTCATTTGAAGTCGAGTGCCTCCCAAAGTGGTCGTGTATCGAGCCGCACAAAAGCACACTTGACTTCAAATGATCATAACTCCTTCGTTTCTTATCGGATTTAAGCAAACGACCACTCGATGGAAAGCTCTTGATGTCTACTTTCATGTCAACCACGATTTTTCTTGTTTTAATGGAATTTGTGATGTTTCTCATTCGCTTTTTTGTACTAACTCTTTACGGTACTTACATGTTAGTACACAAAAGAGAATGAGAGCAAACAAAAACGCCATTACATTAACTCAAACTCTAGTTTACATGAAGGCATACGTCAAGAGCTTTCCAGAGAGTGTTCGTTTGCTTAAATCCGATAACAAATGAGGAAGTTATGGTCATTTGAAGTCGAGTGCCTCCCAAAGTGGTCGTGTATCGAGCCGCACAAAAGCACACTTGACTTCAAATGATCATAACTCCTTCGTTTCTTATCGGATTTAAGCAAACGACCACTCGATGGAAATCTCTTGATGTCTACTTTCATGTCAACCACGATTTTTCTTGTTTTAATGGAATTTGTGATGTTTCTCATTCGCTTTTTTGTACTAACTCTTTACGGTACTTACATGTTAGTACACAAAAGAGAATGAGAGCAAACAAAAACGCTCTTACAGTAACCCAAACTCTAGTTTACATGAAAGCATACGTCAAGAGCTTTCCAGAGAGTGTTCGTTTGCTTAAATCCGATAACAAATGAGGAAGTTATGGTCATTTGAAGTCGAGTGCCTCCCAAAGTGGTCGTGTATCGAGCCGCACAAAGCACACTTGACTTCAAATGATCATAACTCCTTCGTTTCTTATCGGATTTAAGCAAACGACCACTCGATGGAAAGCTCTTGATGTCTACTTTCATGTCAACCACGAGTTTTCTTGTTTTAATGGAATTTGTGATGTTTCTCATTCGCTTTTTTGTACTAACTCTTTACGGTACTTACATGTTAGTACACAAAAGAGAATGAGAGCAAACAAAAACGCCATTACATTAACCCAAACTCTAGTTTACATGAAGGCATACGTCAAGAGCTTTCCAGAGAGTGTTCGTTTGCTTAAATCCGATAACAAATGAGGAAGTTATGGTCATTTGAAGTCGAGTGCCTCCCAAAGTGGTCGTGTATCGAGCCGCACAAAAGCACACTGGACTTCAAATGATCATAACTCCTTCGTTTCTTATCGGATTTAAGCAAACGACCACTCGATGGAAAGCTCTTGATGTCTACTTTCATGTCAACCACGAGTTTTCTTGTTTTAATGGAATTTGTGATGTTTCTCATTCGCTTTTTTGTACTAACTCTTTACGGTACTTACATGTTAGTACACAAAAGAGAATGAGAGCAAACAAAAACGCCATTACATTAACCCAAACTCTAGTTTACATGAAGGCATACGTCAAGAGCTTTCCAGAGAGTGTTCGTTTGCTTAAATCCGATAACAAATGAGGAAGTTATGGTCATTTGAAGTCGAGTGCCTCCCAAAGTGGTCGTGTATCGAGCCGCACAAAAGCACACTGGACTTCAAATGATCATAACTCCTTCGTTTCTTATCGGATTTAAGCAAACGACCACTCGATGGAAAGCTCTTGATGTCTACTTTCATGTCAACCACGATTTTTCTTGTTTTAATGGAATTTGTGATGTTTCTCATTCGCTTTTTTGTACTAACTCTTTACGGTACTTACATGTTAGTACACAAAAGAGAATGAGAGCAAACAAAAACGCCATTACATTAACCCAAACTCTAGTTTACATGAAGGCATACGTCAAGAGCTTTCCAGAGAGTGTTCGTTTGCTTAAATCCGATAACAAATGAGGAAGTTATGGTCATTTGAAGTCGAGTGCCTCCCAAAGTGGTCGTGTATCGAGCCGCACAAAAGCACACTGGACTTCAAATGATCATAACTCCTTCGTTTCTTATCGGATTTAAGCAAACGACCACTCGATGGAAAGCTCTTGATGTCTACTTTCATGTCAACCACGATTTTTCTTGTTTTAATGGAATTTGTGATGTTTCTCATTCGCTTTTTTGTACTAACTCTTTACGGTACTTACATGTTAGTACACAAAAGAGAATGAGAGCAAACAAAAACGCCATTACATTAACCCAAACTCTAGTTTACATGAAGGCATACGTCAAGAGCTTTCCAGAGAGTGTTCGTTTGCTTAAATCCGATAACAAATGAGGAAGTTATGGTCATTTGAAGTCGAGTGCCTCCCAAAGTGGTCGTGTATCGAGCCGCACAAAAGCACACTTGACTTCAAATGATCATAACTCCTTCGTTTCTTATCGGATTTAAGCAAACGACCACTCGATGGAAAGCTCTTGATGTCTACTTTCATGTCAACCACGATTTTTCTTGTTTTAATGGAATTTGTGATGTTTCTCATTCGCTTTTTTGTACTAACTCTTTACGGTACTTACATGTTAGTACACAAAAGAGAATGAGAGCAAACAAAAACGCCATTACATTAACCCAAACTCTAGTTTACATGAAAGCATACGTCAAGAGCTTTCCAGAGAGTGTTCGTTTGCTTAAATCCGATAACAAATGAGGAAGTTATGGTCATTTGAAGTCGAGTGCCTCCCAAAGTGGTCGTGTATCGAGCCGCACAAAAGCACACTTGACTTCAAATGATCATAACTCCTTCGTTTCTTATCGGATTTAAGCAAACGACCACTCGATGGAAAGCTCTTGATGTCTACTTTCATGTCAACCACGATTTTTCTTGTTTTAATGGAATTTGTGATGTTTCTCATTCGCTTTTTTGTACTAACTCTTTACGGTACTTACATGTTAGTACACAAAAGAGAATGAGAGCAAACAAAAACGCCATTACATTAACCCAAACTCTAGTTTACATGAAGGCATACGTCAAGAGCTTTCCAGAGAGTGTTCGTTTGCTTAAATCCGATAACAAATGAGGAAGTTATGGTCATTTGAAGTCGAGTGCCTCCCAAAGTGGTCGTGTATCGAGCCGCACAAAAGCACACTGGACTTCAAATGATCATAACTCCTTCGTTTCTTATCGGATTTAAGCAAACGACCACTCGATGGAAAGCTCTTGATGTCTACTTTCATGTCAACCACGATTTTTCTTGTTTTAATGGAATTTGTGATGTTTCTCATTCGCTTTTTTGTACTAACTCTTTACGGTACTTACATGTTAGTACACAAAAGAGAATGAGAGCAAACAAAAACGCCATTACATTAACCCAAACTCTAGTTTACATGAAGGCATACGTCAAGAGCTTTCCAGAGAGTGTTCGTTTGCTTAAATCCGATAACAAATGAGGAAGTTATGGTCATTTGAAGTCGAGTGCCTCCCAAAGTGGTCGTGTATCGAGCCGCACAAAAGCACACTTGACTTCAAATGATCATAACTCCTTCGTTTCTTATCGGATTTAAGCAAACGACCACTCGATGGAAAGCTCTTGATGTCTACTTTCATGTCAACCACGATTTTTCTTGTTTTAATGGAATTTGTGATGTTTCTCATTCGCTTTTTTGTACTAACTCTTTACGGTACTTACATGTTAGTACACAAAAGAGAATGAGAGCAAACAAAAACGCCATTACATTAACCCAAACTCTAGTTTACATGAAAGCATACGTCAAGAGCTTTCCAGAGAGTGTTCGTTTGCTTAAATCCGATAACAAATGAGGAAGTTATGGTCATTTGAAGTCGAGTGCCTCCCAAAGTGGTCGTGTATCGAGCCGCACAAAAGCACACTTGACTTCAAATGATCATAACTCCTTCGTTTCTTATCGGAATTAAGCAAACGACCACTCGATGGAAAGCTCTGGATGTCTACTTTCATGTCAACCACGATTTTTCTTGTTTTAATGGAATTTGTGATGTTTCTCATTCGCTTTTTTGTACTAACTCTTTACGGTACTTACATGTTAGTACACAAAAGAGAATGAGAGCAAACAAAAACGCCATTACATTAACCCAAACTCTAGTTTACATGAAAGCATACGTCAAGAGCTTTCCAGAGAGTGTTCGTTTGCTTAAATCCGATAACAAATGAGGAAGTTATGGTCATTTGAAGTCGAGTGCCTCCCAAAGTGGTCGTGTATCGAGCCGCACAAAAGCACACTTGACTTCAAATGATCATAACTCCTTCGTTTCTTATCGGATTTAAGCAAACGACCACTCGATGGAAATCTCTTGATGTCTACTTTCATGTCAACCACGATTTTTCTTGTTTTAATGGAATTTGTGATGTTTCTCATTCGCTTTTTTGTACTAACTCTTTACGGTACTTACATGTTAGTACACAAAAGAGAATGAGAGCAAACAAAAACGCCATTACAGTAACCCAAACTCTAGTTTACATGAAAGCATACGTCAAGAGCTTTCCAGAGAGTGTTCGTTTGCTTAAATCCGATAACAAATGAGGAAGTTATGGTCATTTGAAGTCGAGTGCCTCCCAAAGTGGTCGTGTATCGAGCCGCACAAAAGCACACTTGACTTCAAATGATCATAACTCCTTCGTTTCTTATCGGATTTAAGCAAACGACCACTCGATGGAAAGCTCTTGATGTCTACTTTCATGTCAACCACGAGTTTTCTTGATTTGATGGAATATGTGATGTTTCTCATTCGCTTTTTTGTACTAACTCTTTACGGTACTTACATGTTAGTACACAAAAGAGAATGAGAGCAAACAAAAACGCCATTACATTAACCTAAACTCTAGTTTACATGAAAGCATACGTCAAGAGCTTTCCAGAGAGTGTTCGTTTGCTTAAATCCGATAACAAATGAGGAAGTTATGGTCATTTGAAGTCGAGTGCCTCCCAAAGTGGTCGTGTATCGAGCCGCACAAAAGCACACTGGACTTCAAATGATCATAACTCCTTCGTTTCTTATCGGATTTAAGCAAACGACCACTCGATGGAAAGCTCTTGATGTCTACTTTCATGTCAACCACGATTTTTCTTGTTTTAATGGAATTTGTGATGTTTCTCATTCGCTTTTTTGTACTAACTCTTTACGGTACTTACATGTTAGTACACAAAAGAGAATGAGAGCAAACAAAAACGCCATTACATTAACCCAAACTCTAGTTTACATGAAGGCATACGTCAAGAGCTTTCCAGAGAGTGTTCGTTTGCTTAAATCCGATAACAAATGAGGAAGTTATGGTCATTTGAAGTCGAGTGCCTCCCAAAGTGGTCGTGTATCGAGCCGCACAAAAGCACACTTGACTTCAAATGATCATAACTCCTTCGTTTCTTATCGGATTTAAGCAAACGACCACTCGATGGAAAGCTCTTGATGTCTACTTTCATGTCAACCACGATTTTTCTTGTTTTAATGGAATTTGTGATGTTTCTCATTCGCTTTTTTGTACTAACTCTTTACGGTACTTACATGTTAGTACACAAAAGAGAATGAGAGCAAACAAAAACGCCATTACATTAACCCAAACTCTAGTTTACATGAAAGCATACGTCAAGAGCTTTCCAGAGAGTGTTCGTTTGCTTAAATCCGATAACAAATGAGGAAGTTATGGTCATTTGAAGTCGAGTGCCTCCCAAAGTGGTCGTGTATCGAGCCGCACAAAAGCACACTTGACTTCAAATGATCATAACTCCTTCGTTTCTTATCGGATTTAAGCAAACGACCACTCGATGGAAAGCTCTTGATGTCTACTTTCATGTCAACCACGATTTTTCTTGTTTTAATGGAATTTGTGATGTTTCTCATTCGCTTTTTTGTACTAACTCTTTACGGTACTTACATGTTAGTACACAAAAGAGAATGAGAGCAAACAAAAACGCCATTACATTAACCCAAACTCTAGTTTACATGAAAGCATACGTCAAGAGCTTTCCAGAGAGTGTTCGTTTGCTTAAATCCGATAACAAATGAGGAAGTTATGGTCATTTGAAGTCGAGTGCCTCCCAAAGTGGTCGTGTATCGAGCCGCACAAAAGCACACTTGACTTCAAATGATCATAACTCCTTCGTTTCTTATCGGATTTAAGCAAACGACCACTCGATGGAAAGCTCTTGATGTCTACTTTCATGTCAACCACGATTTTTCTTGTTTTAATGGAATTTGTGATGTTTCTCATTCGCTTTTTTGTACTAACTCTTTACGGTACTTACATGTTAGTACACAAAAGAGAATGAGAGCAAACAAAAACGCCATTACATTAACCCAAACTCTAGTTTACATGAAAGCATACGTCAAGAGCTTTCCAGAGAGTGTTCGTTTGCTTAAATCCGATAACAAATGAGGAAGTTATGGTCATTTGAAGTCGAGTGCCTCCCAAAGTGGTCGTGTATCGAGCCGCACAAAAGCACACTTGACTTCAAATGATCATAACTCCTTCGTTTCTTATCGGATTTAAGCAAACGACCACTCGATGGAAATCTCTTGATGTCTACTTTCATGTCAACCACGATTTTTCTTGTTTTAATGGAATTTGTGATGTTTCTCATTCGCTTTTTTGTACTAACTCTTTACGGTACTTACATGTTAGTACACAAAAGAGAATGAGAGCAAACAAAAACGCCATTACAGTAACCCAAACTCTAGTTTACATGAAAGCATACGTCAAGAGCTTTCCAGAGAGTGTTCGTTTGCTTAAATCCGATAACAAATGAGGAAGTTATGGTCATTTGAAGTCGAGTGCCTCCCAAAGTGGTCGTGTATCGAGCCGCACAAAAGCACACTTGACTTCAAATGATCATAACTCCTTCGTTTCTTATCGGATTTAAGCAAACGACCACTCGATGGAAAGCTCTTGATGTCTACTTTCATGTCAACCACGAGTTTTCTTGATTTGATGGAATATGTGATGTTTCTCATTCGCTTTTTTGTACTAACTCTTTACGGTACTTACATGTTAGTACACAAAAGAGAATGAGAGCAAACAAAAACGCCATTACATTAACCTAAACTCTAGTTTACATGAAAGCATACGTCAAGAGCTTTCCAGAGAGTGTTCGTTTGCTTAAATCCGATAACAAATGAGGAAGTTATGGTCATTTGAAGTCGAGTGCCTCCCAAAGTGGTCGTGTATCGAGCCGCACAAAAGCACACTGGACTTCAAATGATCATAACTCCTTCGTTTCTTATCGGATTTAAGCAAACGACCACTCGATGGAAAGCTCTTGATGTCTACTTTCATGTCAACCACGATTTTTCTTGTTTTAATGGAATTTGTGATGTTTCTCATTCGCTTTTTTGTACTAACTCTTTACGGTACTTACATGTTAGTACACAAAAGAGAATGAGAGCAAACAAAAACGCCATTACATTAACCCAAACTCTAGTTTACATGAAGGCATACGTCAAGAGCTTTCCAGAGAGTGTTCGTTTGCTTAAATCCGATAACAAATGAGGAAGTTATGGTCATTTGAAGTCGAGTGCCTCCCAAAGTGGTCGTGTATCGAGCCGCACAAAAGCACACTTGACTTCAAATGATCATAACTCCTTCGTTTCTTATCGGATTTAAGCAAACGACCACTCGATGGAAAGCTCTTGATGTCTACTTTCATGTCAACCACGATTTTTCTTGTTTTAATGGAATTTGTGATGTTTCTCATTCGCTTTTTTGTACTAACTCTTTACGGTACTTACATGTTAGTACACAAAAGAGAATGAGAGCAAACAAAAACGCCATTACATTAACCCAAACTCTAGTTTACATGAAAGCATACGTCAAGAGCTTTCCAGAGAGTGTTCGTTTGCTTAAATCCGATAACAAATGAGGAAGTTATGGTCATTTGAAGTCGAGTGCCTCCCAAAGTGGTCGTGTATCGAGCCGCACAAAAGCACACTGGACTTCAAATGATCATAACTCCTTCGTTTCTTATCGGATTTAAGCAAACGACCACTCGATGGAAAGCTCTTGATGTCTACTTTCATGTCAACCACGATTTTTCTTGTTTTAATGGAATTTGTGATGTTTCTCATTCGCTTTTTTGTACTAACTCTTTACGGTACTTACATGTTAGTACACAAAAGAGAATGAGAGCAAACAAAAACGCCATTACATTAACCCAAACTCTAGTTTACATGAAAGCATACGTCAAGAGCTTTCCAGAGAGTGTTCGTTTGCTTAAATCCGATAACAAATGAGGAAGTTATGGTCATTTGAAGTCGAGTGCCTCCCAAAGTGGTCGTGTATCGAGCCGCACAAAAGCACACTTGACTTCAAATGATCATAACTCCTTCGTTTCTTATCGGATTTAAGCAAACGACCACTCGATGGAAAGCTCTCGATGTCTACTTTCATGTCAACCACGATTTTTCTTGTTTTAATGGAATTTGTGATGTTTCTCATTCGCTTTTTTGTACTAACTCTTTACGGTACTTACATGTTAGTACACAAAAGAGAATGAGAGCAAACAAAAACGCCATTACATTAACCCAAACTCTAGTTTACATGAAGGCATACGTCAAGAGCTTTCCAGAGAGTGTTCGTTTGCTTAAATCCGATAACAAATGAGGAAGTTATGGTCATTTGAAGTCGAGTGCCTCCCAAAGTGGTCGTGTATCGAGCCGCACAAAAGCACACTGGACTTCAAATGATCATAACTCCTTCGTTTCTTATCGGATTTAAGCAAACGACCACTCGATGGAAAGCTCTCGATGTCTACTTTCATGTCAACCACGATTTTTCTTGTTTTAATGGAATTTGTGATGTTTCTCATTCGCTTTTTTGTACTAACTCTTTACGGTACTTACATGTTAGTACACAAAAGAGAATGAGAGCAAACAAAAACGCCATTACATTAACCCAAACTCTAGTTTACATGAAGGCATACGTCAAGAGCTTTCCAGAGAGTGTTCGTTTGCTTAAATCCGATAACAAATGAGGAAGTTATGGTCATTTGAAGTCGAGTGCCTCCCAAAGTGGTCGTGTATCGAGCCGCACAAAAGCACACTGGACTTCAAATGATCATAACTCCTTCGTTTCTTATCGGATTTAAGCAAACGACCACTCGATGGAAAGCTCTTGATGTCTACTTTCATGTCAACCACGATTTTTCTTGTTTTAATGGAATTTGTGATGTTTCTCATTCGCTTTTTTGTACTAACTCTTTACGGTACTTACATGTTAGTACACAAAAGAGAATGAGAGCAAACAAAAACGCCATTACATTAACCCAAACTCTAGTTTACATGAAGGCATACGTCAAGAGCTTTCCAGAGAGTGTTCGTTTGCTTAAATCCGATAACAAATGAGGAAGTTATGGTCATTTGAAGTCGAGTGCCTCCCAAAGTGGTCGTGTATCGAGCCGCACAAAAGCACACTGGACTTCAAATGATCATAACTCCTTCGTTTCTTATCGGATTTAAGCAAACGACCACTCGATGGAAAGCTCTTGATGTCTACTTTCATGTCAACCACGATTTTTCTTGTTTTAATGGAATTTGTGATGTTTCTCATTCGCTTTTTTGTACTAACTCTTTACGGTACTTACATGTTAGTACACAAAAGAGAATGAGAGCAAACAAAAACGCCATTACATTAACCCAAACTCTAGTTTACATGAAGGCATACGTCAAGAGCTTTCCAGAGAGTGTTCGTTTGCTTAAATCCGATAACAAATGAGGAAGTTATGGTCATTTGAAGTCGAGTGCCTCCCAAAGTGGTCGTGTATCGAGCCGCACAAAAGCACACTGGACTTCAAATGATCATAACTCCTTCGTTTCTTATCGGATTTAAGCAAACGACCACTCGATGGAAAGCTCTTGATGTCTACTTTCATGTCAACCACGATTTTTCTTGTTTTAATGGAATTTGTGATGTTTCTCATTCGCTTTTTTGTACTAACTCTTTACGGTACTTACATGTTAGTACACAAAAGAGAATGAGAGCAAACAAAAACGCCATTACATTAACCCAAACTCTAGTTTACATGAAGGCATACGTCAAGAGCTTTCCAGAGAGTGTTCGTTTGCTTAAATCCGATAACAAATGAGGAAGTTATGGTCATTTGAAGTCGAGTGCCTCCCAAAGTGGTCGTGTATCGAGCCGCACAAAAGCACACTTGACTTCAAATGATCATAACTCCTTCGTTTCTTATCGGATTTAAGCAAACGACCACTCGATGGAAAGCTCTTGATGTCTACTTTCATGTCAACCACGATTTTTCTTGTTTTAATGGAATTTGTGATGTTTCTCATTCGCTTTTTTGTACTAACTCTTTACGGTACTTACATGTTAGTACACAAAAGAGAATGAGAGCAAACAAAAACGCCATTACATTAACCCAAACTCTAGTTTACATGAAAGCATACGTCAAGAGCTTTCTAGAGAGTGTTCGTTTTCTTAAATCCGATAACAAATGAGGAAGTTATGGTCATTTGAAGTCGAGTGCCTCCCAAAGTGGTCGTGTATCGAGCCGCACAAAAGCACACTTGACTTCAAATGATCATAACTCCTTCGTTTCTTACCGGATTTAAGCAAACGACCACTCGATGGAAAGCTCTTGATGTCTACTTTCATGTCAACCACGATTTTTCTTGTTTTAATGGAATTTGTGATGTTTCTCATTCGCTTTTTTGTACTAACTCTTTACGGTACTTACATGTTAGTACACAAAAGAGAATGAGAGCAAACAAAAACGCCATTACATTAACCCAAACTCTAGTTTACATGAAGGCATACGTCAAGAGCTTTCCAGAGAGTGTTCGTTTGCTTAAATCCGATAACAAATGAGGAAGTTATGGTCATTTGAAGTCGAGTGCCTCCCAAAGTGGTCGTGTATCGAGCCGCACAAAAGCACACTGGACTTCAAATGATCATAACTCCTTCGTTTCTTATCGGATTTAAGCAAACGACCACTCGATGGAAAGCTCTTGATGTCTACTTTCATGTCAACCACGATTTTTCTTGTTTTAATGGAATTTGTGATGTTTCTCATTCGCTTTTTTGTACTAACTCTTTACGGTACTTACATGTTAGTACACAAAAGAGAATGAGAGCAAACAAAAACGCCATTACATTAACCCAAACTCTAGTTTACATGAAGGCATACGTCAAGAGCTTTCCAGAGAGTGTTCGTTTGCTTAAATCCGATAACAAATGAGGAAGTTATGGTCATTTGAAGTCGAGTGCCTCCCAAAGTGGTCGTGTATCGAGCCGCACAAAAGCACACTTGACTTCAAATGATCATAACTCCTTCGTTTCTTATCGGATTTAAGCAAACGACCACTCGATGGAAAGCTCTTGATGTCTACTTTCATGTCAACCACGATTTTTCTTGTTTTAATGGAATTTGTGATGTTTCTCATTCGCTTTTTTGTACTAACTCTTTACGGTACTTACATGTTAGTACACAAAAGAGAATGAGAGCAAACAAAAACGCCATTACATTAACCCAAACTCTAGTTTACATGAAAGCATACGTCAAGAGCTTTCCAGAGAGTGTTCGTTTGCTTAAATCCGATAACAAATGAGGAAGTTAAGGTCATTTGAAGTCGAGTGCCTCCCAAAGTGGTCGTGTATCGAGCCGCACAAAAGCACACTTGACTTCAAATGATCATAACTCCTTCGTTTCTTATCGGATTTAAGCAAACGACCACTCGATGGAAAGCTCTTGATGTCTACTTTCATGTCAACCACGAGTTTTCTTGATTTGATGGAATATGTGATGTTTCTCATTCGCTTTTTTGTACTAACTCTTTACGGTACTTACATGTTAGTACACAAAAGAGAATGAGAGCAAACAAAAACGCCATTACATTAACCTAAACTCTAGTTTACATGAAAGCATACGTCAAGAGCTTTCCAGAGAGTGTTCGTTTGCTTAAATCCGATAACAAATGAGGAAGTTATGGTCATTTGAAGTCGAGTGCCTCCCAAAGTGGTCGTGTATCGAGCCGCACAAAAGCACACTGGACTTCAAATGATCATAACTCCTTCGTTTCTTATCGGATTTAAGCAAACGACCACTCGATGGAAAGCTCTTGATGTCTACTTTCATGTCAACCACGATTTTTCTTGTTTTAATGGAATTTGTGATGTTTCTCATTCGCTTTTTTGTACTAACTCTTTACGGTACTTACATGTTAGTACACAAAAGAGAATGAGAGCAAACAAAAACGCCATTACATTAACCCAAACTCTAGTTTACATGAAGGCATACGTCAAGAGCTTTCCAGAGAGTGTTCGTTTGCTTAAATCCGATAACAAATGAGGAAGTTATGGTCATTTGAAGTCGAGTGCCTCCCAAAGTGGTCGTGTATCGAGCCGCACAAAAGCACACTTGACTTCAAATGATCATAACTCCTTCGTTTCTTATCGGATTTAAGAAAACGACCACTCGATGGAAAGCTCTTGATGTCTACTTTCATGTCAACCACGATTTTTCTTGTTTTAATGGAATTTGTGATGTTTCTCATTCGCTTTTTTGTACTAACTCTTTACGGTACTTACATGTTAGTACACAAAAGAGAATGAGAGCAAACAAAAACGCCATTACATTAACCCAAACTCTAGTTTACATGAAAGCATACGTCAAGAGCTTTCCAGAGAGTGTTCGTTTGCTTAAATCCGATAACAAATGAGGAAGTTATGGTCATTTGAAGTCGAGTGCCTCCCAAAGTGGTCGTGTATCGAGCCGCACAAAAGCACACTTGACTTCAAATGATCATAACTCCTTCGTTTCTTATCGGATTTAAGCAAACGACCACTCGATGGAAAGCTCTTGATGTCTACTTTCATGTCAACCACGATTTTTCTTGTTTTAATGGAATTTGTGATGTTTCTCATTTGCTTTTTTGTACTAACTCTTTACGGTACTTACATGTTAGTACACAAAAGAGAATGAGAGCAAACAAAAACGCCATTACATTAACCCAAACTCTAGTTTACATGAAAGCATACGTCAAGAGCTTTCCAGAGAGTGTTCGTTTGCTTAAATCCGATAACAAATGAGGAAGTTATGGTCATTCGAAGTCGAGTGCCTCCCAAAGTGGTCGTGTATCGAGCCGCACAAAAGCACACTTGACTTCAAATGATCATAACTCCTTCGTTTCTTATCGGATTTAAGCAAACGACCACTCGATGGAAAGCTCTTGATGTCTACTTTCATGTCAACCACGATTTTTCTTGTTTTAATGGAATTTGTGATGTTTCTCATTTGCTTTTTTGTACTAACTCTTTACGGTACTTACATGTTAGTACACAAAAGAGAATGAGAGCAAACAAAAACGCCATTACATTAACCCAAACTCTAGTTTACATGAAAGCATACGTCAAGAGCTTTCCAGAGAGTGTTCGTTTGCTTAAATCCGATAACAAATGAGGAAGTTATGGTCATTTGAAGTCGAGTGCCTCCCAAAGTGGTCGTGTATCGAGCCGCACAAAAGCACACTGGACTTCAAATGATCATAACTCCTTCGTTTCTTATCGGATTTAAGCAAACGACCACTCGATGGAAAGCTCTTGATGTCTACTTTCATGTCAACCACGATTTTTCTTGTTTTAATGGAATTTGTGATGTTTCTCATTCGCTTTTTTGTACTAACTCTTTACGGTACTTACATGTTAGTACACAAAAGAGAATGAGAGCAAACAAAAACGCCATTACATTAACCCAAACTCTAGTTTACATGAAGGCATACGTCAAGAGCTTTCCAGAGAGTGTTCGTTTGCTTAAATCCGATAACAAATGAGGAAGTTATGGTCATTTGAAGTCGAGTGCCTCCCAAAGTGGTCGTGTATCGAGCCGCACAAAAGCACACTTGACTTCAAATGATCATAACTCCTTCGTTTCTTATCGGATTTAAGCAAACGACCACTCGATGGAAAGCTCTTGATGTCTACTTTCATGTCAACCACGATTTTTCTTGTTTTAATGGAATTTGTGATGTTTCTCATTCGCTTTTTTGTACTAACTCTTTACGGTACTTACATGTTAGTACACAAAAGAGAATGAGAGCAAACAAAAACGCCATTACATTAACCCAAACTCTAGTTTACATGAAAGCATACGTCAAGAGCTTTCCAGAGAGTGTTCGTTTGCTTAAATCCGATAACAAATGAGGAAGTTATGGTCATTTGAAGTCGAGTGCCTCCCAAAGTGGTCGTGTATCGAGCCGCACAAAAGCACACTTGACTTCAAATGATCATAACTCCTTCGTTTCTTATCGGATTTAAGCAAACGACCACTCGATGGAAAGCTCTTGATGTCTACTTTCATGTCAACCACGATTTTTCTTGTTTTAATGGAATTTGTGATGTTTCTCATTCGCTTTTTTGTACTAACTATTTACGGTACTTACATGTTAGTACACAAAAGAGAATGAGAGCAAACAAAAACGCCATTACATTAACCCAAACTCTAGTTTACATGAAAGCATACGTCAAGAGCTTTCCAGAGAGTGTTCGTTTGCTTAAATCCGATAACAAATGAGGAAGTTATGGTCATTTGAAGTCGAGTGCCTCCCAAAGTGGTCGTGTATCGAGCCGCACAAAAGCACACTTGACTTCAAATGATCATAACTCCTTCGTTTCTTATCGGATTTAAGCAAACGACCACTCGATGGAAAGCTCTTGATGTCTACTTTCATGTCAACCCCGATTTTTCTTGATTTGATGGAATATGTGATGTTTCTCATTCGCTTTTTTGTACTAACTCTTTACGGTACTTACATGTTAGTACACAAAAGAGAATGAGAGCAAACAAAAACGCCATTACATTAACCCAAACTCTAGTTTACATGAAAGCATACGTCAAGAGCTTTCCAGAGAGTGTTCGTTTGCTTAAATCCGATAACAAATGAGGAAGTTATGGTCATTTGAAGTCGAGTGCCTCCCAAAGTGGTCGTGTATCGAGCCGCACAAAAGCACACTTGACTTCAAATGATCATAACTCCTTCGTTTCTTATCGGATTTAAGCAAACGACCACTCGATGGAAAGCTCTTGATGTCTACTTTCATGTCAACCACGATTTTTCTTGTTTTAATGGAATTTGTGATGTTTCTCATTCGCTTTTTTGTACTAACTCTTTACGGTACTTACATGTTAGTACACAAAAGAGAATGAGAGCAAACAAAAACGCCATTACAGTAACCCAAACTCTAGTTTACATGAAAGCATACGTCAAGAGCTTTCCAGAGAGTGTTCGTTTGCTTAAATCCGATAACAAATGAGGAAGTTATGGTCATTTGAAGTCGAGTGCCTCCCAAAGTGGTCGTGTATCGAGCCGCACAAAAGCACACTTGACTTCAAATGATCATAACTCCTTCGTTTCTTATCGGATTTAAGCAAACGACCACTCGATGGAAAGCTCTTGATGTCTACTTTCATGTCAACCACGATTTTTCTTGTTTTAATGGAATTTGTGATGTTTCTCATTCGCTTTTTTGTACTAACTCTTTACGGTACTTACATGTTAGTACACAAAAGAGAATGAGAGCAAACAAAAACGCCATTACATTAACCCAAACTCTAGTTTACATGAAGGCATACGTCAAGAGCTTTCCAGAGAGTGTTCGTTTGCTTAAATCCGATAACAAATGAGGAAGTTATGGTCATTTGAAGTCGAGTGCCTCCCAAAGTGGTCGTGTATCGAGCCGCACAAAAGCACACTGGACTTCAAATGATCATAACTCCTTCGTTTCTTATCGGATTTAAGCAAACGACCACTCGATGGAAAGCTCTTGATGTCTACTTTCATGTCAATCACGATTTTTCTTGTTTTAATGGAATTTGTGATGTTTCTCATTCGCTTTTTTGTACTAACTCTTTACGGTACTTACATGTTAGTACATGTTAGTACACAAAAGAGAATGAGAGCAAACAAAAACGCCATTACATTAACCCAAACTCTAGTTTACATGAAAGCATACGTCAAGAGCTTTCCAGAGAGTGTTCGTTTGCTTAAATCCGATAACAAATGAGGAAGTTATGGTCATTTGAAGTCGAGTGCCTCCCAAAGTGGTCGTGTATCGAGCCGCACAAAAGCACACTTGACTTCAAATGATCATAACTCCTTCGTTTCTTATCGGATTTAAGCAAACGACCCCTCGATGGAAAGCTCTTGATGTCTACTTTCATGTCAACCACGATTTTTATTGTTTTAATGGAATTTGTGATGTTTCTCATTCGCTTTTTTGTACTAACTATTTACGGTACTTACATGTTAGTACACAAAAGAGAATGAGAGCAAACAAAAACGCCATTACGTTAACCCAAACTCTAGTTTACATGAAAGCATACGTCAAGAGCTTTCCAGAGAGTGTTCGTTTGCTTAAATCCGATAACAAATGAGGAAGTTATGGTCATTTGAAGTCGAGTGCCTCCCAAAGTGGTCGTGTATCGAGCCGCACAAAAGCACACTTGACTTCAAATGATCATAACTCCTTCGTTTCTTATCGGATTTAAGCAAACGACCACTCGATGGAAAGCTCTTGATGTCTACTTTCATGTCAACCACGATTTTTCTTGTTTTAATGGAATTTGTGATGTTTCTCATTCGCTTTTTTGTACTAACTATTTACGGTACTTACATGTTAGTACACAAAAGAGAATGAGAGCAAACAAAAACGCCATTACATTAACCCAAACTCTAGTTTACATGAAGGCATACGTCAAGAGCTTTCCAGAGAGTGTTCGTTTGCTTAAATCCGATAACAAATGAGGAAGTTATGGTCATTTGAAGTCGAGTGCCTCCCAAAGTGGTCGTGTATCGAGCCGCACAAAAGCACACTTGACTTCAAATGATCATAACTCCTTCGTTTCTTATCGGATTTAAGCAAACGACCACTCGATGGAAAGCTCTTGATGTCTACTTTCATGTCAACCACGATTTTTCTTGATTTGATGGAATATGTGATGTTTCTCATTCGCTTTTTTGTACTAACTCTTTACGGTACTTACATGTTAGTACACAAAAGAGAATGAGAGCAAACAAAAACGCCATTACATTAACCCAAACTCTAGTTTACATGAAAGCATATGTCAAGAGCTTTCCAGAGAGTGTTCGTTTGCTTAAATCCGATAACAAATGAGGAAGTTATGGTCATTTGAAGTCGAGTGCCTCCCAAAGTGGTCGTGTATCGAGCCGCACAAAAGCACACTTGAGTTCAAATGATCATAACTCCTTCGTTTCTTATCGGATTTAAGCAACCGACCACTCGATGGAAAGCTCTGGATGTCTACTTTCATGTCAACCACGATTTTTCTTGTTTTAATGGAATTTGTGATGTTTCTCATTCGCTTTTTTGTACTAACTATTTACGGTACTTACATGTTAGTACACAAAAGAGAATGAGAGCAAACAAAAACGCCATTACATTAACCCAAACTCTAGTTTACATGAAAGCATACGTCAAGAGCTTTCCAGAGAGTGTTCGTTTGCTTAAATCCGATAACAAATGAGGAAGTTATGGTCATTTGAAGTCGAGTGCCTCCCAAAGTGGTCGTGTATCGAGCCGCACAAAAGCACACTTGACTTCAAATGATCATAACTCCTTCGTTTCTTATCGGATTTAAGCAAACGACCACTCGATGGAAAGCTCTTGATGTCTACTTTCATGTCAACCCCGATTTTTCTTGATTTGATGGAATATGTGATGTTTCTCATTCGCTTTTTTGTACTAACTCTTTACGGTACTTACATGTTAGTACACAAAAGAGAATGAGAGCAAACAAAAACGCCATTACATTAACCCAAACTCTAGTTTACATGAAAGCATACGTCAAGAGCTTTCCAGAGAGTGTTCGTTTGCTTAAATCCGATAACAAATGAGGAAGTTATGGTCATTTGAAGTCGAGTGCCTCCCAAAGTGGTCGTGTATCGAGCCGCACAAAAGCACACTTGACTTCAAATGATCATAACTCCTTCGTTTCTTATCGGATTTAAGAAAACGACCACTCGATGGAAAGCTCTTGATGTCTACTTTCATGTCAACCACGATTTTTCTTGATTTGATGGAATATGTGATGTTTCTCATTCGCTTTTTTGTACTAACTCTTTATGGTACTTACATGTTAGTACACAAAAGAGAATGAGAGCAAACAAAAACGCCATTACATTAACCCAAACTCTAGTTTACATGAAAGCATATGTCAAGAGCTTTCCAGAGAGTGTTCGTTTGCTTAAATCCGATAACAAATGAGGAAGTTATGGTCATTTGAAGTCGAGTGCCTCCCAAAGTGGTCGTGTATCGAGCCGCACAAAAGCACACTTGACTTCAAATGATCATAACTCCTTCGTTTCTTATCGGATTTAAGCAAACGACCACTCGATGGAAAGCTCTTGATGTCTACTTTCATGTCAACCCCGATTTTTCTTGATTTGATGGAATATGTGATGTTTCTCATTCGCTTTTTTGTACTAACTCTTTACGGTACTTACATGTTAGTACACAAAAGAGAATGAGAGCAAACAAAAACGCCATTACATTAACCCAAACTCTAGTTTACATGAAAGCATACGTCAAGAGCTTTCCAGAGAGTGTTCGTTTGCTTAAATCCGATAACAAATGAGGAAGTTATGGTCATTTGAAGTCGAGTGCCTCCCAAAGTGGTCGTGTATCGAGCCGCACAAAAGCACACTGGACTTCAAATGATCATAACTCCTTCGTTTCTTATCGGATTTAAGCAAACGACCACTCGATGGAAAGCTCTTGATGTCTACTTTCATGTCAACCACGATTTTTCTTGATTTGATGGAATATGTGATGTTTCTCATTCGCTTTTTTGTACTAACTCTTTACGGTACTTACATGTTAGTACACAAAAGAGAATGAGAGCAAACAAAAACGCCATTACATTAACCCAAACTCTAGTTTACATGAAGGCATACGTCAAGAGCTTTCCAGAGAGTGTTCGTTTGCTTAAATCCGATAACAAATGAGGAAGTTATGGTCATTTGAAGTCGAGTGCCTCCCAAAGTGGTCGTGTATCGAGCCGCACAAAAGCACACTGGACTTCAAATGATCATAACTCCTTCGTTTCTTATCGGATTTAAGCAAACGACCACTCGATGGAAATCTCTTGATGTCTACTTTCATGTCAACCACGATTTTTCTTGTTTTAATGGAATTTGTGATGTTTCTCATTCGCTTTTTTGTACTAACTCTTTACGGTACTTACATGTTAGTACACAAAAGAGAATGAGAGCAAACAAAAACGCTCTTACAGTAACCCAAACTCTAGTTTACATGAAAGCATACGTCAAGAGCTTTCCAGAGAGTGTTCGTTTGCTTAAATCCGATAACAAATGAGGAAGTTATGGTCATTTGAAGTCGAGTGCCTCCCAAAGTGGTCGTGTATCGAGCCGCACAAAAGCACACTTGACTTCAAATGATCATAACTCCTTCGTTTCTTATCGGATTTAAGCAAACGACCACTCGATGGAAAGCTCTTGATGTCTACTTTCATGTCAACCCCGATTTTTCTTGATTTGATGGAATATGTGATGTTTCTCATTCGCTTTTTTGTACTAACTCTTTACGGTACTTACATGTTAGTACACAAAAGAGAATGAGAGCAAACAAAAACGCCATTACATTAACCCAAACTCTAGTTTACATGAAAGCATACGTCAAGAGCTTTCCAGAGAGTGTTCGTTTGCTTAAATCCGATAACAAATGAGGAAGTTATGGTCATTTGAAGTCGAGTGCCTCCCAAAGTGGTCGTGTATCGAGCCGCACAAAAGCACACTGGACTTCAAATGATCATAACTCCTTCGTTTCTTATCGGATTTAAGCAAACGACCACTCGATGGAAAGCTCTTGATGTCTACTTTCATGTCAACCACGATTTTTCTTGATTTGATGGAATATGTGATGTTTCTCATTCGCTTTTTTGTACTAACTCTTTACGGTACTTACATGTTAGTACACAAAAGAGAATGAGAGCAAACAAAAACGCCATTACATTAACCCAAACTCTAGTTTACATGAAAGCATATGTCAAGAGCTTTCCAGAGAGTGTTCGTTTGCTTAAATCCGATAACAAATGAGGAAGTTATGGTCATTTGAAGTCGAGTGCCTCCCAAAGTGGTCGTGTATCGAGCCGCACAAAAGCACACTTGAGTTCAAATGATCATAACTCCTTCGTTTCTTATCGGATTTAAGCAACCGACCACTCGATGGAAAGCTCTGGATGTCTACTTTCATGTCAACCACGATTTTTCTTGTTTTAATGGAATTTGTGATGTTTCTCATTCGCTTTTTTGTACTAACTATTTACGGTACTTACATGTTAGTACACAAAAGAGAATGAGAGCAAACAAAAACGCCATTACATTAACCCAAACTCTAGTTTACATGAAAGCATACGTCAAGAGCTTTCCAGAGAGTGTTCGTTTGCTTAAATCCGATAACAAATGAGGAAGTTATGGTCATTTGAAGTCGAGTGCCTCCCAAAGTGGTCGTGTATCGAGCCGCACAAAAGCACACTTGACTTCAAATGATCATAACTCCTTCGTTTCTTATCGGATTTAAGCAAACGACCACTCGATGGAAAGCTCTTGATGTCTACTTTCATGTCAACCCCGATTTTTCTTGATTTGATGGAATATGTGATGTTTCTCATTCGCTTTTTTGTACTAACTCTTTACGGTACTTACATGTTAGTACACAAAAGAGAATGAGAGCAAACAAAAACGCCATTACATTAACCCAAACTCTAGTTTACATGAAAGCATACGTCAAGAGCTTTCCAGAGAGTGTTCGTTTGCTTAAATCCGATAACAAATGAGGAAGTTATGGTCATTTGAAGTCGAGTGCCTCCCAAAGTGGTCGTGTATCGAGCCGCACAAAAGCACACTTGACTTCAAATGATCATAACTCCTTCGTTTCTTATCGGATTTAAGAAAACGACCACTCGATGGAAAGCTCTTGATGTCTACTTTCATGTCAACCACGATTTTTCTTGTTTTAATGGAATTTGTGATGTTTCTCATTCGCTTTTTTGTACTAACTCTTTACGGTACTTACATGTTAGTACACAAAAGAGAATGAGAGCAAACAAAAACGCCATTACATTAACCCAAACTCTAGTTTACATGAAAGCATACGTCAAGAGCTTTCCAGAGAGTGTTCGTTTGCTTAAATCCGATAACAAATGAGGAAGTTATGGTCATTTGAAGTCGAGTGCCTCCCAAAGTGGTCGTGTATCGAGCCGCACAAAAGCACACTTGACTTCAAATGATCATAACTCCTTCGTTTCTTATCGGATTTAAGCAAACGACCACTCGATGGAAAGCTCTTGATGTCTACTTTCATGTCAACCACGATTTTTCTTGTTTTAATGGAATTTGTGATGTTTCTCATTCGCTTTTTTGTACTAACTATTTACGGTACTTACATGTTAGTACACAAAAGAGAATGAGAGCAAACAAAAACGCCATTACATTAACCCAAACTCTAGTTTACATGAAGGCATACGTCAAGAGCTTTCCAGAGAGTGTTCGTTTGCTTAAATCCGATAACAAATGAGGAAGTTATGGTCATTTGAAGTCGAGTGCCTCCCAAAGTGGTCGTGTATCGAGCCGCACAAAAGCACACTTGACTTCAAATGATCATAACTCCTTCGTTTCTTATCGGATTTAAGCAAACGACCACTCGATGGAAAGCTCTTGATGTCTACTTTCATGTCAATCACGATTTTTCTTGTTTTAATGGAATTTGTGATGTTTCTCATTCGCTTTTTTGTACTAACTCTTTACGGTACTTACATGTTAGTACATGTTAGTACACAAAAGAGAATGAGAGCAAACAAAAACGCCATTACATTAACCCAAACTCTAGTTTACATGAAAGCATATGTCAAGAGCTTTCCAGAGAGTGTTTGTTTGCTTAAATCCGATAACAAATGAGGAAGTTATGGTCATTTGAAGTCGAGTGCCTCCCAAAGTGGCCGTGTATCGAGCCGCACAAAAGCACACTTGACTTCAAATGATCATAACTCCTTCGTTTCTTATCGGATTTAAGCAAACGACCCCTCGATGGAAAGCTCTTGATGTCTACTTTCATGTCAACCACGATTTTTATTGTTTTAATGGAATTTGTGATGTTTCTCATTCGCTTTTTTGTACTAACTCTTTACGGTACTTGCATGTTAGTACACAAAAGAGAATGAGAGCAAACAAAAACGCCATTACATTAACCCAAACTCTAGTTTAAATGAAAGCATACGTCAAGAGCTTTCCAGAGAGTGTTTGTTTGCTTAAATCCGATAACAAATGAGGAAGTTATGGTCATTTGAAGTCGAGTGCCTCCCAAAGTGGTCGTGTATCGAGCCGCACAAAAGCACACTTGACTTCAAATGATCATAACTCCTTCGTTTCTTATCGGATTTAAGCAAACGACCACTCGATGGAAAGCTCTTGATGTCTACTTTCATGTCAACCACGATTTTTCTTGTTTTAATGGAATTTGTGATGTTTCTCATTCGCTTTTTTGTACTAACTATTTACGGTACTTACATGTTAGTACACAAAAGAGAATGAGAGAAAACAAAAACGCCATTACATTAACCCAAACTCTAGTTTACATGAAAGCATACGTCAAGAGCTTTCCAGAGAGTGTTCGTTTGCTTAAATCCGATAACAAATGAGGAATTTATGGTCATTTGAAGTCGAGTGCCTCCCAAAGTGGTCGTGTATCGAGCCGCACAAAAGCACACTTGACTTCAAATGATCATAACTCCTTCGTTACTTATCGGATTTAAGCAAACGACCACTCGATGGAAAGCTCTTGATGTCTACTTTCATGTCAACCACGATTTTTCTTGTTTTAATGGAATTTGTGATGTTTCTCATTCGCTTTTTTGTACTAACTATTTACGGTACTTACATGTTAGTACACAAAAGAGAATGAGAGCAAACAAAAACGCCATTACGTTAACCCAAACTCTAGTTTACATGAAAGCATACGTCAAGAGCTTTCCAGAGAGTGTTCGTTTGCTTAAATCCGATAACAAATGAGGAAGTTATGGTCATTTGAAGTCGAGTGCCTCCCAAAGTGGTCGTGTATCGAGCCGCACAAAAGCACACTTGACTTCAAATGATCATAACTCCTTCGTTTCTTATCGGATTTAAGCAAACGACCACTCGATGGAAAGCTCTTGATGTCTACTTTCATGTCAACCACGATTTTTATTGTTTTAATGGAATTTGTGATGTTTCTCATTCGCTTTTATGTACTAACTCTTTACGGTACTTACATGTTACTACAAAAAGAGAATGAGAGCAAACAAAAACGCCATTACATTAACCCAAACTCTAGTTTACATGAAGGCATACGTCAAGAGCTTTCCAGAGAGTGTTCGTTTGCTTAAATCCGATAACAAATGAGGAAGTTATGGTCATTTGAAGTCGAGTGCCTCCCAAAGTGGTCGTGTATCGAGCCGCACAAAAGCACACTGGACTTCAAATGATCATAACTCCTTCGTTTCTTATCGGATTTAAGCAAACGACCACTCGATGGAAAGCTCTTGATGTCTACTTTCATGTCAACCACGATTTTTCTTGATTTGATGGAATATGTGATGTTTCTCATTCGCTTTTTTGTACTAACTCTTTACGGTACTTACATGTTAGTACACAAAAGAGAATGAGAGCAAACAAAAACGCCATTACATTAACCCAAACTCTAGTTTACATGAAAGCATATGTCAAGAGCTTTCCAGAGAGTGTTCGTTTGCTTAAATCCGATAACAAATGAGGAAGTTATGGTCATTTGAAGTCGAGTGCCTCCCAAAGTGGTCGTGTATCGAGCCGCACAAAAGCACACTTGAGTTCAAATGATCATAACTCCTTCGTTTCTTATCGGATTTAAGCAACCGACCACTCGATGGAAAGCTCTGGATGTCTACTTTCATGTCAACCACGATTTTTCTTGTTTTAATGGAATTTGTGATGTTTCTCATTCGCTTTTTTGTACTAACTATTTACGGTACTTACATGTTAGTACACAAAAGAGAATGAGAGCAAACAAAAACGCCATTACATTAACCCAAACTCTAGTTTACATGAAAGCATACGTCAAGAGCTTTCCAGAGAGTGTTCGTTTGCTTAAATCCGATAACAAATGAGGAAGTTATGGTCATTTGAAGTCGAGTGCCTCCCAAAGTGGTCGTGTATCGAGCCGCACAAAAGCACACTTGACTTCAAATGATCATAACTCCTTCGTTTCTTATCGGATTTAAGCAAACGACCCCTCGATTGAAAGCTCTTGATGTCTACTTTCATGTCAACCACGATTTTTATTGTTTTAATGGAATTTGTGATGTTTCTCATTCACTTTTTTGTACTAACTATTTACGGTACTTGCATGTTAGTACACAAAAGAGAATGAGAGCAAACAAAAACGCCATTACATTAACCCAAACTCTAGTTTAAATGAAAGCATACGTCAAGAGCTTTCCAGAGAGTGTTCGTTTGCTTAAATCCGATAACAAATGAGGAAGTTATGGTCATTTGAAGTCGAGTGCCTCCCAAAGTGGTCGTGTATCGAGCCGCACAAAAGCACAATTGACTTCAAATGATCATAACTCCTTCGTTTCTTATCGGATTTAAGCAAACGACCACTCGATGGAAAGCTCTTGATGTCTACTTTCATGTCAACCACGATTTTTCTTGTTTGAATGGAATTTGTGATGTTTCTCATTCGCTTTTTTGTACTAACTCTTTACGGTACTTACATGTTAGTACACAAAAGTGAATGAGAGCAAACAAAAACGCCATTACATTAACCCAAACTCTAGTTTACATGAAGGCATACGTCAAGAGCTTTCCAGAGAGTGTTCGTTTGCTTAGATCCGATAACAAATGAGGAAGTTATGGTCATTTGAAGTCGAGTGCCTCCCAAAGTGGTCGTGTATCGAGCCGCACTAAAGCACACTGGACTTCAAATGATCATAACTACTTCGTTTCTTATCGGATTTAAGCAAACGACCACTCGATGGAAAGCTCTTGATGTCTACTTTCATGTCAACCACGATTTTTCTTGATTTGATGGAATATGTGATGTTTCTCATTCGCTTTTTTGTACTAACTCTTTACGGTACTTACATGTTAGTACACAAAAGAGAATGAGAGCAAACAAAAACGCCATTACATTAACCCAAACTCTAGTTTACATGAAAGCATACGTCAAGAGCTTTCCAGAGAGTGTTCGTTTGCTTAAATCCGATAACAAATGAGGAAGTTATGGTCATTTGAAGTCGAGTGCCTCCCAAAGTGGTCGTGTATCGAGCCGCACAAAAGCACACTTGACTTCAAATGATCATAACTCCTTCGTTTCTTATCGGATTTAAGCAACCGATCACTCGATGGAAAGCTCTTGATGTCTACTTTCATGTCAACCACGATTTTTCTTGTTTTAATGGAATTTGTGATGTTTCTCATTCGCTTTTTTGTACTAACTATTTACGGTACTTACATGTTAGTACACAAAAGAGAATGAGAGCAAACAAAAACGCCATTACATTAACCCAAACTCTAGTTTACATGAAAGCATACGTCAAGAGCTTTCCAGAGAGTGTTCGTTTGCTTAAATCCGATAACAAATGAGGAAGTTATGGTCATTTGAAGTCGAGTGCCTCCCAAAGTGGTCGTGTATCGAGCCGCACAAAAGCACACTTGACTTCAAATGATCATAACTCCTTCGTTTCTTATCGGATTTAAGCAAACGACCAGTCGATGGAAAGCTCTTGATGTCTACTTTCATGTCAACCACGATTTTTCTTGTTTTAATGGAATTTGTGATGTTTCTCATTCGCTTTTTTGTACTAACTATTTACGGTACTTACATGTTAGTACACAAAAGTGAATGAGAGCAAACAAAAACGCCATTACATTAACCCAAACTCTAGTTTACATGAAGGCATACGTCAAGAGCTTTCCAGAGAGTGTTGGTTTGCTTAAATCCGATAACAAATGAGGAAGTTATGGTCATTTGAAGTCGAGTGCCTCCCAAAGTGGTCGTGTATCGAGCCGCACAAAAGCACACTGGACTTCAAATGATCATAACTCCTTCGTTTCTTATCGGATTTAAGCAAACGACGACTCGATGGAAAGCTCTTGATGTCTACTTTCATGTCAACCACAATTTTTCTTGATTTGATGGAATATGTGATGTTTCTCATTCGCTTTTTTGTACTAACTATTTACGGTACTTACATGTTAGTACACAAAAGAGAATGAGAGAAAACAAAAACGCCATTACATTAACCCAAACTCTAGTTTACATGAAAGCATACGTCAAGAGCTTTCCAGAGAGTGTTCGTTTGCTTAAATCCGATAACAAATGAGGAAGTTATGGTCATTTGAAGTCGAGTGCCTCCCAAAGTGGTCGTGTATCGAGCCGCACAAAAGCACACTTGACTTCAAATGATCATAACTCCTTCGTTTCTTATCGGATTTAAGCAAACGACCACTCGATGGAAAGCTCTTGATGTCTACTTTCATGTCAACCACGATTTTTATTGTTTAAATGGAATTTGTGATGTTTCTCATTCGCTTTTATGTACTAACTCTTTACGGTACTTACATGTTACTACAAAAAGAGAATGAGAGCAAACAAAAACGCCATTACATTAACCCAAACTCTAGTTTACATGAAGGCATACGTCAAGAGCTTTCCAGAGAGTGTTCGTTTGCTTAAATCCGATAACAAATGAGGAAGTTATGGTCATTTGAAGTCGAGTGCCTCCCAAAGTGGTCGTGTATCGAGCCGCACAAAAGCACACTGGACTTCAAATGATCATAACTCCTTCGTTTCTTATCGGATTTAAGCAACCGACCACTCGATGGAAAGCTCTTGATGTCTACTTTCATGTCAACCACGATTTTTCTTGATTTGATGGAATATGTGATGTTTCTCATTCGCTTTTATGTACTAACTCTTTACGGTACTTACATGTTACTACAAAAAGAGAATGAGAGCAAACAAAAACGCCATTACATTAACCCAAACTCTAGTTTACATGAAAGCATATGTCAAGAGCTTTCCAGAGAGTGTTCGTTTGCTTAAATCCGATAACAAATGAGGAAGTTATGGTCATTTGAAGTCGAGTGCCTCCCAAAGTGGTCGTGTATCGAGCCGCACAAAAGCACACTTGAGTTCAAATGATCATAACTCCTTCGTTTCTTATCGGATTTAAGCAGCCGACCACTCGATGGAAAGCTCTTGATGTCTACTTTCATGTCAACCACGATTTTTCTTGTTTTAATGGAATTTGTGATGTTTCTCATTCGCTTTTTTGTACTAACTATTTACGGTACTTACATGTTAGTACACAAAAGAGAATGAGAGCAAACAAAAACGCCATTACATTAACCCAAACTCTAGTTTACATGAAAGCATACGTCAAGAGCTTTCCAGAGAGTGTTCGTTTGCTTAAATCCGATAACAAATGAGGAAGTTATGGTCATTTGAAGTCGAGTGCCTCCCAAAGTGGTCGTGTATCGAGCCGCACAAAAGCACACTTGACTTCAAATGATCATAACTCCTTCGTTTCTTATCGGATTTAAGCAAACGACCCCTCGATGGAAAGCTCTTGATGTCTACTTTCATGTCAACCACGATTTTTATTGTTTTAATGGAATTTGTGATGTTTCTCATTCACTTTTTTGTACTAACTCTTTACGGTACTTGCATGTTAGTACACAAAAGAGAATGAGAGCAAACAAAAACGCCATTACATTAACCCAAACTCTAGTTTACATGAAAGCATACGTCAAGAGCTTTCCAGAGAGTGTTCGTTTGCTTAAATCCGACAACAAATGAGGAAGTTATGGTCATTTGAAGTCGAGTGCCTCCCAAAGTGGTCGTGTATCGAGCCGCACAAAAGCACACTTGACTTCAAATGATCATAACTCCTTCGTTTCTTATCGGATTAAAGCAAACGACCCCTCGATGGAAAGCTCTTGATGTCTACTTTCATGTCAACCACGATTTTTATTGTTTTAATGGAATTTGTGATGTTTCTCATTCACTTTTTTGTACTAACTCTTTACGGTACTTGCATGTTAGTACACAAAAGAGAATGAGAGCAAACAAAAACGCCATTACATTAACCCAAACTCTAGTTTAAATGAAAGCATACGTCAAGAGCTTTCCAGAGAGTGTTTGTTTGCTTAAATCCGATAACAAATGAGGAAGTTATGGTCATTTGAAGTCGAGTGCCTCCCAAAGTGTTCGTGTATCGAGCCGCACAAAAGCACACTTGAGTTCAAATGATCATAACTCCTTCGTTTCTTATCGGATTTAAGCAAACGACCACTCGATGGAAAGCTCTTGATGTCTACTTTCATGTCAACCACGATTTTTATTGTTTTAATGGAATTTGTGATGTTTCTCATTCGCTTTTTTGTACTAACTATTTACGGTACTTACATGTTAGTACACAAAAGAGAATGAGAGCAAACAAAAACGCCATTACATTAACCCAAACTCTAGTTTACATGGAAGCATACGTCAAGAGCTTTCCAGAGAGTGTTCGTTTGCTTAAATCCGATAACAAATGAGGAAGTTATGGTCATTTGAAGTCGAGTGCCTCCCAAAGTGGTCGTGTATCGAGCCGCACAAAAGCACACTTGAGTTCAAATGATCATAACTCCTTCGTTTCTTATCGGATTTAAGCAAACGACCACTCGATGGAAAGCTCTTGATGTCTACTTTCATGTCAACCACGATTTTTCTTGTTTTAATGGAATTTGTGATGTTTCTCATTCGCTTTTTTGTACTAACTATTTACGGTACTTACATGTTAGTACACAAAAGCGAACGAGAGCAAACAAAAACGCCATTACATTAACCAAAACTCTAGTTTACATGAAGGCATACGTCAAGAGCTTTCCAGAGAGTGTTCGTTTGCTTAAATCCGATAACAAATGAGGAAGTTATGGTCATTTGAAGTCGAGTGCCTCCCAAAGTGGTCGTGTATCGAGCCGCACAAAAGCACACTGGACTTCAAATGATCATAACTCCTTCGTTTCTTATCGGATTTAAGCAAACGACCACTCGATGGAAAGCTCTTGATGTCTACTTTCATGTCAACCACAATTTTTCTTGATTTGATGGAATATATGATGATTCTCATTCGCTTTTTTGTACTAACTATTTACGGTACTTACATGTTAGTACACAAAAGAGAATGAGAGAAAACAAAAACGCCATTACATTAACCCAAACTCTAGTTTACATGAAAGCATACGTCAAGAGCTTTCCAGAGAGTGTTCGTTTGCTTAAATCCGATAACAAATGAGGAAGTTATGGTCATTTGAAGTCGAGTGCCTCCCAAAGTGGTCGTGTATCGAGCCGCACAAAAGCACACTTGAGTTCAAATGATCATAACTCCTTCGTTTCTTATCGGATTTAAGCAACCGACCACTCGATGGAAAGCTCTTGATGTCTACTTTCATGTCAACCACGATTTTTCTTGTTTTAATGGAATTTGTGATGTTTCTCATTCGCTTTTTTGTACTAACTATTTACGGTACTTACATGTTAGTACACAAAAGAGAATGAGAGCAAACAAAAACGCCATTACATTAACCCAAACTCTAGTTTACATGAAAGCATACGTCAAGAGCTTTCCAGAGAGTGTTCGTTTGCTTAAATCCGATAACAAATGAGGAAGTTATGGTCATTTGAAGTCGAGTGCCTCCCAAAGTGGTCGTGTATCGAGCCGCACAAAAGCACACTTGACTTCAAATGATCATAACTCCTTCGTTTCTTATCGGATTTAAGCAAACGACCCCTCGATGGAAAGCTCTTGATGTCTACTTTCATGTCAACCACGATTTTTATTGTTTTAATGGAATTTGTGATGTTTCTCATTCACTTTTTTGTACTAACTCTTTACGGTACTTGCATGTTAGTACACAAAAGAGAATGAGAGCAAACAAAAACGCCATTACATTAACCCAAACTCTAGTTTAAATGAAACCATACGTCAAGAGCTTTCCAGAGAGTGTTCGTTTGCTTAAATCCGATAACAAATGAGGAAGTTATGGTCATTTGAAGTCGAGTGCCTCCCAAAGTGGTCGTGTATCGAGCCGCACAAAAGCACAATTGACTTCAAATGATCATAACTCCTTCGTTTCTTATCGGATTTAAGCAAACGACCACTCGATGGAAAGCTCTTGATGTCTACTTTCATGTCATCCACGATTTTTCTTGTTTTAATGGAATTTGTGATGTTTCTCATTCGCTTTTTTGTACTAACTCTTTACGGTACTGACATGTTAGTACACAAAAGTGAATGAGAGCAAACAAAAACGCCATTACATTAACCCAAACTCTAGTTTACATGAAGGCATACGTCAAGAGCTTTCCAGAGAGTGTTCGTTTGCTTAGATCCGATAACAAATGAGGAAGTTATGGTCATTTGAAGTCGAGTGCCTCCCAAAGTGGTCGTGTATCGAGCCGCACAAAAGCACACTTGACTTCAAATGATCATAACTCCTTCGTTTCTTATCGGATTTAAGCAAACGACCACTCGATGGAAAGCTCTTGATGTCTACTTTTATGTCAACCACAATTTTTCTTGATTTGATGGAATATATGATGTTTCTCATTCGCTTTTTTGTACTAACTATTTACGGTACTTACATGTTAGTACACAAAAGAGAATGAGAGAAAACAAAAACGCCATTACATTAACCCAAACTCTAGTTTACATGAAAGCATACGTCAAGAGCTTTCCAGAGAGTGTTCGTTTGCTTAAATCCGATAACAAATGAGGAAGTTATGGTCATTTGAAGTCGAGTGCCTCCCAAAGTGGTCGTGTATCGAGCCGCACAAAAGCACACTGGACTTCAAATGATCATAACTCCTTCGTTTCTTATCGGATTTAAGCAAACGACCACTCGATGGAAAGCTCTTGATGTCTACTTTCATGTCAACCACAATTTTTCTTGATTTGATGGAATATATGATGATTCTCATTCGCTTTTTTGTACTAACTATTTACGGTACTTACATGTTAGTACACAAAAGAGAATGAGAGAAAACAAAAACGCCATTACATTAACCCAAACTCTAGTTTACATGAAAGCATACGTCAAGAGCTTTCCAGAGAGTGTTCGTTTGCTTAAATCCGATAACAAATGAGGAAGTTATGGTCATTTGAAGTCGAGTGCCTCCCAAAGTGGTCGTGTATCGAGCCGCACAAAAGCACACTTGAGTTCAAATGATCATAACTCCTTCGTTTCTTATCGGATTTAAGCAACCGACCACTCGATGGAAAGCTCTTGATGTCTACTTTCATGTCAACCACGATTTTTCTTGTTTTAATGGAATTTGTGATGTTTCTCATTCGCTTTTTTGTACTAACTATTTACGGTACTTACATGTTAGTACACAAAAGAGAATGAGAGCAAACAAAAACGCCATTACATTAACCCAAACTCTAGTTTACATGAAAGCATACGTCAAGAGCTTTCCAGAGAGTGTTCGTTTGCTTAAATCCGATAACAAATGAGGAAGTTATGGTCATTTGAAGTCGAGTGCCTCCCAAAGTGGTCGTGTATCGAGCCGCACAAAAGCACACTTGACTTCAAATGATCATAACTCCTTCGTTTCTTATCGGATTTAAGCAAACGACCCCTCGATGGAAAGCTCTTGATGTCTACTTTCATGTCAACCACGATTTTTATTGTTTTAATGGAATTTGTGATGTTTCTCATTCACTTTTTTGTACTAACTCTTTACGGTACTTGCATGTTAGTACACAAAAGAGAATGAGAGCAAACAAAAACGCCATTACATTAACCCAAACTCTAGTTTAAATGAAACCATACGTCAAGAGCTTTCCAGAGAGTGTTCGTTTGCTTAAATCCGATAACAAATGAGGAAGTTATGGTCATTTGAAGTCGAGTGCCTCCCAAAGTGGTCGTGTATCGAGCCGCACAAAAGCACAATTGACTTCAAATGATCATAACTCCTTCGTTTCTTATCGGATTTAAGCAAACGACCACTCGATGGAAAGCTCTTGATGTCTACTTTCATGTCATCCACGATTTTTCTTGTTTTAATGGAATTTGTGATGTTTCTCATTCGCTTTTTTGTACTAACTCTTTACGGTACTGACATGTTAGTACACAAAAGTGAATGAGAGCAAACAAAAACGCCATTACATTAACCCAAACTCTAGTTTACATGAAGGCATACGTCAAGAGCTTTCCAGAGAGTGTTCGTTTGCTTAGATCCGATAACAAATGAGGAAGTTATGGTCATTTGAAGTCGAGTGCCTCCCAAAGTGGTCGTGTATCGAGCCGCACAAAAGCACACTTGACTTCAAATGATCATAACTCCTTCGTTTCTTATCGGATTTAAGCAAACGACCACTCGATGGAAAGCTCTTGATGTCTACTTTTATGTCAACCACAATTTTTCTTGATTTGATGGAATATATGATGTTTCTCATTCGCTTTTTTGTACTAACTATTTACGGTACTTACATGTTAGTACACAAAAGAGAATGAGAGAAAACAAAAACGCCATTACATTAACCCAAACTCTAGTTTACATGAAAGCATACGTCAAGAGCTTTCCAGAGAGTGTTCGTTTGCTTAAATCCGATAACAAATGAGGAAGTTATGGTCATTTGAAGTCGAGTGCCTCCCAAAGTGGTCGTGTATCGAGCCGCACAAAAGCACACTGGACTTCAAATGATCATAACTCCTTCGTTTCTTATCGGATTTAAGCAAACGACCACTCGATGGAAAGCTCTTGATGTCTACTTTCATGTCAACCACAATTTTTCTTGATTTGATGGAATATATGATGTTTCTCATTCGCTTTTTTGTACTAACTATTTACGGTACTTACATGTTAGTACACAAAAGAGAATGAGAGAAAACAAAAACGCCATTACATTAACCCAAACTCTAGTTTACATGAAAGCATACGTCAAGAGCTTTCCAGAGAGTGTTCGTTTGCTTAAATCCGATAACAAATGAGGAAGTTATGGTCATTTGAAGTCGAGTGCCTCCCAAAGTGGTCGTGTATCGAGCCGCACAAAAGCACACTTGACTTCAAATGATCATAACTCCTTCGTTTCTTATCGGATTTAAGCAAACGACCACTCGATGGAAAGCTCTTGATGTCTACTTTCATGTCAACCACGATTTTTCTTGTTTTAATGGAATTTGTGATGTTTCTCAATCGCTTTTTTGTACTAACTATTTACGGTAATTACATGTTAGTACACAAAAGAGAATGAGAGCAAACAAAAACGCCATTACGTTAACCCAAACTCTAGTTTACATGAAAGCATACGTCAAGAGCTTTCCAGAGAGTGTTCGTTTGCTTAAATCCGATAACAAATGAGGAAGTTATGGTCATTTGAAGTCGAGTGCCTCCCAAAGTGGTCGTGTATCGAGCCGCACAAAAGCACACTTGACTTCAAATGATCATAACTCCTTCGTTTCTTATCGGATTTAAGCAAACGACCACTCGATGGAAAGCTCTTGATGTCTACTTTCATGTCAACCACGATTTTTATTGTTTTAATGGAATTTGTGATGTTTCTCATTCGCTTTTTTGTACTAACTCTTTACGGTACTTACATGTTACTACAAAAAGAGAATGAGAGCAAATAAAAACGCCATTACATTAACCCAAACTCTAGTTTACATGAAGGCATACGTCAAGAGCTTTCCAGAGAGTGTTCGTTTGCTTAAATCCGATAACAAATGAGGAAGTTATGGTCATTTGAAGTCGAGTGCCTCCCAAAGTGGTCGTGTATCGAGCCGCACAAAAGCACACTTGACTTCAAATGATCATAACTCCGTCGTTTCTTATCGGATTTAAGCAAACGACCACTCGATGGAAAGCTCTTGATGTCTACTTTCATGTCAACCACGATTTTTATTGTTTTAATGGAATTTGTGATGTTTCTCATTCGCTTTTTTGTACTAACTCTTTACGGTACTTACATGTTACTACAAAAAGAGAATGAGAGCAAACAAAAACGCCATTACATTAACCCAAACTCTAGTTTACATGAAAGCATACGTCAAGAGCTTTCCAGAGAGTGTTCGTTTGCTTAAATCCGATAACAAATGAGGAAGTTATGGTCATTTGAAGTCGAGTGCCTCCCAAAGTGGTCGTGTATCGAGCCGCACAAAAGCACACTTGACTTCAAATGATCATAACTCCTTCGTTTCTTATCGGATTTAAGCAACCGACCACTCGATGGAAAGCTCTTGATGTCTACTTTCATGTCAACCACGATTTTTCTTGTTTTAATGGAATTTGTGATGTTTCTCATTCGCTTTTTTGTACTAACTATTTACGGTACTTACATGTTAGTACACAAAAGAGAATGAGAGCAAACAAAAACGCCATTACATTAACCCAAACTCTAGTTTACATGGAAGCATACGTCAAGAGCTTTCCAGAGAGTGTTCGTTTGCTTAAATCCGATAACAAATGAGGAAGTTATGGTCATTTGAAGTCGAGTGCCTCCCAAAGTGGTCGTGTATCGAGCCGCACAAAAGCACACTTGAGTTCAAATGATCATAACTCCTTCGTTTCTTATCGGATTTAAGCAAACGACCAGTCGATGGAAAGCTCTTGATGTCTACTTTCATGTCAACCACGATTTTTCTTGTTTTAATGGAATTTGTGATGTTTCTCATTCGCTTTTTTGTACTAACTATTTACGGTACTTACATGTTAGTACACAAAAGTGAATGAGAGCAAACAAAAACGCCATTACATTAACCAAAACTCTAGTTTACATGAAGGCATACGTCAAGAGCTTTCCAGAGAGTGTTCGTTTGCTTAAATCCGATAACAAATGAGGAAGTTATGGTCATTTGAAGTCGAGTGCCTCCCAAAGTGGTCGTGTATCGAGCCGCACAAAAGCACACAGGACTTCAAATGATCATAACTCCTTCGTTTCTTATCGGATTTAAGCAAACGACCACTCGATGGAAAGCTCTTGATGTCTACTTTCATGTCAACCACAATTTTTCTTGATTTGATGGAATATATGATGTTTCTCATTCGCTTTTTTGTACTAACTATTTACGGTACTTACATGTTAGTACACAAAAGAGAATGAGAGAAAACAAAAACGCCATTACATTAACCCAAACTCTAGTTTACATGAAAGCATACGTCAAGAGCTTTCCAGAGAGTGTTCGTTTGCTTAAATCCGATAACAAATGAGGAAGTTATGGTCATTTGAAGTCGAGTGCCTCCCAAAGTGGTCGTGTATCGAGCCGCACAAAAGCACACTTGACTTCAAATGATCATAACTCCTTCGTTTCTTATCGGATTTAAGCAAACGACCACTCGATGGAAAGCTCTTGATGTCTACTTTCATGTCAACCACGATTTTTCTTGTTTTAATGGAATTTGTGATGTTTCTCATTCGCTTTTTTGTACTAACTATTTACGGTAATTAGATGTTAGTACACAAAAGAGAATGAGAGCAAACAAAAACGCCATTACGTTAACCCAAACTCTAGTTTACATGAAAGCATACGTCAAGAGCTTTCCAGAGAGTGTTCGTTTGCTTAAATCCGATAACAAATGAGGAAGTTATGGTCATTTGAAGTCGAGTGCCTCCCAAAGTGGTCGTGTATCGAGCCGCACAAAAGCACACTTGACTTCAAATGATCATAACTCCTTCGTTTCTTATCGGATTTAAGCAAACGACCACTCGATGGAAAGCTCTTGATGTCTACTTTCATGTCAACCACGATTTTTATTGTTTTAATGGAATTTGTGATGTTTCTCATTCGCTTTTTTGTACTAACTCTTTACGGTACTTACATGTTACTACAAAAAGAGAATGAGAGCAAACAAAAACGCCATTACATTAACCCAAACTCTAGTTTACATGAAGGCATACGTCAAGAGCTTTCCAGAGAGTGTTCGTTTGCTTAAATCCGATAACAAATGAGGAAGTTATGGTCATTTGAAGTCGAGTGCCTCCCAAAGTGGTCGTGTATCGAGCCGCACAAAAGCACACTGGACTTCAAATGATCATAACTCCTTCGTTTCTTATCGGATTTAAGCAAACGACCACTCGATGGAAAGCTCTTGATGTCTAATTTCATGTCAACCACGATTTTTCTTGATTTGATGGAATATGTGATGTTTCTCATTCGCGTTTTTGTACTAACTCTTTACGGTACTTACATGTTAGTACACAAAAGAGAATGAGAGCAAACAAAAACGCCATTACATTAACCCAAACTCTAGTTTACATGAAAGCATATGTCAAGAGCTTTCCAGAGAGTGTTCGTTTGCTTAAATCCGATAACAAATGAGGAAGTTATGGTCATTTGAAGTCGAGTGCCTCCCAAAGTGGTCGTGTATCGAGCCGCACAAAAGCACACTTGAGTTGAAATGATCATAACTCCTTCGTTTTTTATCGGATTTAAGCAACCGACCACTCGATGGAAAGCTCTTGATGTCTACTTTCATGTCAACCACGATTTTTCTTGTTTTAATCGAATTTGTGATGTTTCTCATTCACTTTTTTGTACTAACTCTTTACGGTACTTGCATGTTAGTACACAAAAGAGAATGAGAGCAAACAAAAACGCCATTACATTAACCCAAATTCTAGTTTAAATGAAAGCATACGTCAAGAGCTTTCCAGAGAGTGTTTGTTTGCTTAAATCCGATAACAAATGAGGAAGTTATGGTCATTTGAAGTCGAGTGCCTCCCAAAGTGGTCGTGTATCGAGCCGCACAAAAGCACACTTGACTTCAAATGATCATAACTCCTTCGTTTCTTATCGGATTTAAGCAAACGACCCCTCGATGGAAAGCTCTTGATGTCTACTTTCATGTCAACCACGATTTTTCTTGTTTTAATGGAATTTGTGATGTTTCTCATTCGCTTTTTTGTACTAACTATTTACGGTACTTACATGTTTGTACACAAAAGAGAATGAGAGCAAACAAAAACGCCATTACATTAACCCAAACTCTAGTTTACATGAAAGCATACGTCAAGAGCTTTCCAGAGAGTGTTCGTTTGCTTAAATCCGATAACAAATGAGGAAGTTATGGTCATTTGAAGTCGAGTGCCTCCCAAAGTGGTCGTGTATCGAGCCGCACAAAAACACACTTGACTTCAAATGATCATAACTCCTTCGTTTCTTATCGGATTTAAGCAAACGACCAGTCGATGGAAAGCTCTTGATGTCTACTTTCATGTCAACCACGATTTTTCTTGTTTTAATGGAATTTGTGATATTTCTCATTCGCTTTTTTGTACTAACTATTTACGGTACTTACATGTTAGTACACAAAAGTGAATGAGAGCAAACAAAAACGCCATTACATTAACCCAAACTCTAGTTTACATGAAGGCATACGTCAAGAGCTTTCCAGAGAGTGTTCGTTTGCTTAAATCCGATAACAAATGAGGAAGTTATGGTCATTTGAAGTCTAGTGCCTCCCAAAGTGGTCGTGTATCGAGCCGCACAAAAGCACACTGGAATTCAAATGACCATAACTCCTTCGTTTCTTATCGGATTTAAGCAAACGACCACTCGATGGAAAGCTCTTGATGTCTACTTTCATGTCAACCACAATTTTTCTTGATTTGATGGAATATGTGATGTTTCTCATTCGCTTTTTTGTACTAACTCTTTACGGTACTTACATGTTAGTACACAAAAGAGAATGAGAGCAAAAGAAAACGCCATTACATTAACCCAAACTCTAGTTTACATGAAAGCATATGTCAAGAGCTTTCCAGAGAGTGTTCGTTTGCTTAAATCCGATAACAAATGAGGAAGTTATGGTCATTTGAAGTCGAGTGCCTCCCAAAGTGGTCGTGTATCGAGCCGCACAAAAGCACACTTGACTTCAAATGATCATAACTCCTTCGTTTCTTATCGGATTTAAGCAACCGACCACTCGATGGAAAGCTCTTGATGTCTACTTTCATGTCAACCACGATTTTTCTTGTTTTAATGGAATTTTTGATGTTTCTCATTCGCTTTTTTGTACTAACTATTTACGGTACTTACATGTTAGTACACAAAAGAGAATGAGAGCAAACAAAAACGCCATTACATTAACCCAAACTCTAGTTTACATGAAAGCATACGTCAAGAGCTTTCCAGAGAGTGTTCGTTTGCTTAAATCCGATAACAAATGAGGAAGTTATGGTCATTTGAAGTCGAGTGCCTCCCAAAGTGGTCGTGTATCGAGCCGCACAAAAGCACACTTGACTTCAAATGATCATAACTCCTTCGTTTCTTATCGGATTTAAGCAAACGACCCCTCGATGGAAAGCTCTTGATGTCTACTTTCATGTCAACCACGATTTTTATTGTTTTAATGGAATTTGTGATGTTTCTCATTCACTTTTTTGTACTAACTCTTTACGGTACTTGAGTGTTAGTACACAAAAGAGAATGATAGCAAACAAAAACGCCATTACATTAACCCAAACTCTAGTTTAAATGAAAGCATACGTCAAGAGCTTTCCAGAGAGTGTTCGTTTGCTTAAATCCGATAACAAATGAGGAAGTTATGGTCATTTGAAGTCGAGTGCCTCCCAAAGTGGTCGTGTATCGAGCCGCACAAAAGCACACTTGACTTCAAATGATCATAACTCCTTCGTTTCTTATCGGATTTAAGCAAACGACCCCTCGATGGAAAGCTCTTGATGTCTACTTTCATGTCAACCACGATTTTTCTTGTTTTAATGGAATTTGTGATGTTTCTCATTCGCTTTTTTGTACTAACTATTTACGGTACTTACATGTTAGTACACAAAAGAGAATGAGAGCAAACAAAAACGCCATTACATTAACCCAAACTCTAGTTTACATGAAAGCATACGTCAAGAGCTTTCCAGAGAGTGTTCGTTTGCTTAAATCCGATAACAAATGAGGAAGTTATGGTCATTTGAAGTCGAGTGCCTCCCAAAGTGGTCGTGTATCGAGCCGCACAAAAGCACACTTGACTTCAAATGATCATAACTCCTTCGTTTCTTATCGGATTTAAGCAAACGACCAGTCGATGGAAAGCTCTTGATGTCTACTTTCATGTCAACCACGATTTTTCTTGTTTTAATGGAATTTGTGATATTTCTCATTCGCTTTTTTGTACTAACTATTTACGGTACTTACATGTTAGTACACAAAAGTGAATGAGAGCAAACAAAAACGCCATTACATTAACCCAAACTCTAGTTTACATGAAGGAATACGTCAAGAGCTTTCCAGAGAGTGTTCGTTTGCTTAAATCCGATAACAAATGAGGAAGTTATGGTCATTTGAAGTCTAGTGCCTCCCAAAGTGGTCGTGTATCGAGCCGCACAAAAGCACACTGGAATTCAAATGACCATAACTCCTTCGTTTCTTATCGGATTTAAGCAAACGACCACTCGATGGAAAGCTCTTGATGTCTACTTTCATGTCAACCACAATTTTTCTTGATTTGATGGAATATGTGATGTTTCTCATTCGCTTTTTTGTACTAACTCTTTACGGTACTTACATGTTAGTACACAAAAGAGAATGAGAGCAAACAAAAACGCCATTCCATTAACCCAAACTCTAGTTTACATGAAAGCATATGTCAAGAGCTTTCCAGAGAGTGTTCGTTTGCTTAAATCCGATAACAAATGAGGAAGTTATGGTCATTTGAAGTCGAGTGCCTCCCAAAGTGGTCGTGTATCGAGCCGCACAAAAGCACACTTGACTTCAAATGATCATAACTCCTTCGTTTCTTATCGGATTTAAGCAACCGACCACTCGATGGAAAGCTCTTGATGTCTACTTTCATGTCAACCACGATTTTTCTTGTTTTAATGGAATTTGTGATATTTCTCATTCGCTTTTTTGTACTAACTATTTACGGTACTTACATGTTAGTACACAAAAGTGAATGAGAGCAAACAAAAACGCCATTACATTAACCCAAACTCTAGTTTACATGAAGGCATACGTCAAGAGCTTTCCAGAGAGTGTTCGTTTGCTTAAATCCGATAACAAATGAGGAAGTTATGGTCATTTGAAGTCTAGTGCCTCCCAAAGTGGTCGTGTATCGAGCCGCACAAAAGCACACTGGACTTCAAATGATCATAACTCCTTCGTTTCTTATCGGATTTAAGCAAACGACCCCTCGATGGAAAGCTCTTGATGTCTACTTTCATGTCAACCACGATTTTTCTTGTTTTAATGGAATTTGTGATGTTTCTCATTCGCTTTTTTGTACTAACTATTTACGGTACTTACATGTTAGTACACAAAAGAGAATGAGAGCAAACAAAAACGCCATTACATTAACCCAAACTCTAGTTTACATGAAAGCATACGTCAAGAGCTTTCCAGAGAGTGTTCATTTGCTTAAATCCGATAACAAACGAGGAAGTTATGGTCATTTGAAGTCGAGTGCCTCCCAAAGTGGTCGTGTATCGAGCCGCACAAAAGCACACTTGACTTCAAATGATCATAACTCCTTCGTTTCTTATCGGATTTAAGCAAACGACCCCTCGATGGAAAGCTCTTGATGTCTACTTTCATGTCAACCACGATTTTTCTTGTTTTAATGGAATTTGTGATGTTTCTCATTCGCTTTTTTGTACTAACTATTTACGGTACTTACATGTTAGTACACAAAAGAGAATGAGAGCAAACAAAAACGCCATTACATTAACCCAAACTCTAGTTTACATGAAAGCATACGTCAAGAGCTTTCCAGAGAGTGTTCGTTTGCTTAAATCCGATAACAAATGAGGAAGTTATGGTCATTTGAAGTCGAGTGCCTCCCAAAGTGGTCGTGTATCGAGCCGCACAAAAGCACACTTGACTTCAAATGATCATAACTCCTTCGTTTCTTATCGGATTTAAGCAACCGACCACTCGATGGAAAGCTCTTGATGTCTACTTTCATGTCAACCACGATTTTTCTTGTTTTAATGGAATTTGTGATATTTCTCATTCGCTTTTTTGTACTAACTATTTACGGTACTTGCATGTTAGTACACAAAAGAGAATGAGAGCAAACAAAAACGCCATTACATTAACCCAAACTCTAGTTTACATGAAGGCATACGTCAAGAGCTTTCCAGAGAGTGTTCGTTTGCTTAAATCCGATAACAAATGAGGAAGTTATGGTCATTTGAAGTCTAGTGCCTCCCAAAGTGGTCGTGTATCGAGCCGCACAAAAGCACACTTGACTTCAAATGATCAAAACTCCTTCGTTTCTTATCGGATTTAAGCAACCGACCACTCGATGGAAAGCTCTTGATGTCTACTTTCATGTCAACCACGATTTTTCTTGTTTTAATGGAATTTGTGATGTTTCTCATTCGCTTTTTTGTACTAACTATTTACGGTACTTACATGTTAGTACACAAAAGAGAATGAGAGCAAACAAAAACGCCATTACAGTAACCCAAACTCTAGTTTACATGAAAGCATACGTCAAGAGCTTTCCAGAGAGTGTTTGTTTGCTAAAATCCGATAACAAATGAGGAAGTTATGGTCATTTGAAGTCGAGTGCCTCCCAAAGTGGTCGTGTATCGAGCCGCACAAAAGCACACTTGACTTCAAATGATCATAACTCCTTCGTTTCTTATCGGATTTAAGCAACCGACCACTCGATGGAAAGCTCTTGATGTCTACTTTCATGTCAACCACGATTTTTATTGTTTTAATGGAATTTGTGATGTTGCTCATTCACTTTTTTGTACTAACTCTTTACGGTACTTGCATGTTAGTACACAAAAGAGAATGAGAGCAAACAAAAACGCCATTACATTAACCCAAACTCTAGTTTAAATGAAAGCATACGTCAAGAGCTTTCCAGAGAGTGTTCGTTTGCTTAAATCCGATAACAAATGAGGAAGTTATGGTCATTTGAAGTCGAGTGCCTCCCAAAGTGGTCGTGTATCGAGCCGCACAAAAGCACACTTGACTTCAAATGATCAAAACTCCTTCGTTTCTTATCGGATTTAAGCAACCGACCACTCGATGGAAAGCTCTTGATGTCTACTTTCATGTCAACCACGATTTTTCTTGTTTTAATGGAATTTGTGATGTTTCTCATTCGCTTTTTTGTACTAACTATTTACGGTACTTACATGTTAGTACACAAAAGAGAATGAGAGCAAACAAAAACGCCATTACAGTAACCCAAACTCTAGTTTACATGAAAGCATACGTCAAGAGCTTTCCAGAGAGTGTTCGTTTGCTTAAATCCGATAACAAATGAGGAAGTTATGGTCATTTGAAGTCGAGTGCCTCCCAAAATGGTCGTGTATCGAGCCGCACAAAAGCACACTTGACTTCAAATGATCATAACTCCTTCGTTTCTTATCGGATTTAAGCAAACGACCACTCGATGGAAAGCTCTTGATGTCTACTTTCATGTCAACCACGATTTTTCTTGTTCTAATGGAATTTGTGATGTTTCTCATTCGCTTTTTTGTACTAACTCTTTACGGTACTTACATGTTAGTACACAAAAGTGAATGAGAGCAAACAAAAACGCCATTACATTAACCCAAACTCTAGTTTAAATGAAAGCATACGTCAAGAGCTTTCTAGAGAGTGTTCGTTTGCTTAAATCCGATAACAAATGAGGAAGTTATGGTCATTTGAAGTCGAGTGCCTCCCAAAGTGGTCGTGTATCGAGCCGCACAAAAGCACACTTGACTTCAAATGATCATAACTCCTTCGTTTCTTATCGGATTTAAGCAAACGACCACTCGATGGAAAGCTCTTGATGTCTACTTTCATGTCAACCACGATTTTTCTTGTTCTAATGGAATTTGTGATGTTTCTCATTCGCTTTTTTGTACTAACTCTTTACGGTACTTACATGTTAGTACACAAAAGTGAATGAGAGCAAACAAAAACGCCATTACATTAACCCAAACTCTAGTTTAAATGAAAGCATACGTCAAGAGCTTTCCAGAGAGTGTTTGTTTGCTAAAATCCGATAACAAATGAGGAAGTTATGGTCATTTGAAGTCGAGTGCCTCCCAAAGTGGTCGTGTATCGAGCCGCACAAAAGCACACTTGACTTCAAATGATCATAACTCCTTCGTTTCTTATCGGATTTAAGCAAACGACCCCTCGATGGAAAGCTCTTGATGTCTACTTTCATGTCAACCACGATTTTTATTGTTTTAATGGAATTTGTGATGTTTCTCATTCACTTTTTTGTACTAACTCTTTACGGTACTTGCATGTTAGTAAACAAAAGAGAATGAGAGCAAACAAAAACGCCATTACATTAACCCAAACTCTAGTTTAAATGAAAGCATACGTCAAGAGCTTTCCAGAGAGTGTTCGTTTGCTTAAATCCGATAACAAATGAGGAAGTTATGGTCATTTGAAGTCGAGTGCCTCCCAAAGTGGTCGTGTATCGAGCCGCACAAAAGCACACTTGACTTCAAATGATCAAAACTCCTTCGTTTCTTATCGGATTTAAGCAACCGACCACTCGATGGAAAGCTCTTGATGTCTACTTTCATGTCAACCACGATTTTTCTTGTTCTAATGGAATTTGTGATGTTTCTCATTCGCTTTTTTGTACTAACTATTTACGGTACTTACATGTTAGTACACAAAAGTGAATGAGAGCAAACAAAAACGCCATTACATTAACCCAAACTCTAGTTTACATGAAGGCATACGTCAAGAGCTTTCCAGAGAGTGTTCGTTTGCTTAAATACGATAACAAATGAGGAATTTATGGTCATTTGAAGTCGAGTGCCTCCCAAAGTGGTCGTGTATCGAGCCGCACAAAAGCACACTTGACTTCAAATGATCATAACTCCTTCGTTTCTTATCGGATTTAAGCAAACGACCACTCGATGGAAAGCTCTTGATGTCTACTTTCATGTCAACCACGATTTTTCTTGTTCTAATGGAATTTGTGATGTTTCTCATTCGCTTTTTTGTACTAACTCTTTACGGTACTTACATGTTAGTACACAAAAGTGAATGAGAGCAAACAAAAACGCCATTACATTAACCCAAAATCTAGTTTAAATGAAAGCATACGTCAAGAGCTTTCCAGAGAGTGTTCGTTTGCTTAAATCCGATAACAAATGAGGAAGTTATGGTCATTTGAAGTCGAGTGCCTCCCAAAGTGGTCGTGTATCGAGCCGCACAAAAGCACACTGGACTTCAAATGATCATAACTCCTTCGTTTCTTATCGGATTTAAGCAAACGACCACTCGATGGAAAGCTCTTGATGTCTACTTTCATGTCAACCACGATTTTTCTTGTTTTAATGGAATTTGTGATGTTTCTCATTCGCTTTTTTGTACTAACTCTTTACGGTACTTGCATGTTAGTACACAAAAGAGAATGAGAGCAAACAAAAACGCCATTACATTAACCCAAACTCTAGTTTAAATGAAAGCATACGTCAAGAGCTTTCTAGAGAGTGTTCGTTTGCTTAAATCCGATAACAAATGAGGAAGTTATGGTCATTTGAAGTCGAGTGCCTCCCAAAGTGGTCGTGTATCGAGCCGCACAAAAGCACACTTGACTTCAAATGATCATAACTCCTTCGTTTCTTATCGGATTTAAGCAACCGACCACTCGATGGAAAGCTCTTGATGTCTACTTTCATGTCAACCACGATTTTTATTGTTTTAATGGAATTTGTGATGTTGCTCATTCACTTTTTTGTACTAACTCTTTACGGTACTTGCATGTTAGTACACAAAAGAGAATGAGAGCAAACAAAAACGCCATTACATTAACCCAAACTCTAGTTTAAATGAAAGCATACGTCAAGAGCTTTCCAGAGAGTGTTCGTTTGCTTAAATCCGATAACAAATGAGGAAGTTATGGTCATTTGAAGTCGAGTGCCTCCCAAAGTGGTCGTGTATCGAGCCGCACAAAAGCACACTTGACTTCAAATGATCAAAACTCCTTCGTTTCTTATCGGATTTAAGCAACCGACCACTCGATGGAAAGCTCTTGATGTCTACTTTCATGTCAACCACGATTTTTCTTGTTTTAATGGAATTTGTGATGTTTCTCATTCGCTTTTTTGTACTAACTATTTACGGTACTTACATGTTAGTACACAAAAGAGAATGAGAGCAAACAAAAACGCCATTACAGTAACCCAAACTCTAGTTTACATGAAAGCATACGTCAAGAGCTTTCCAGAGAGTGTTCGTTTGCTTAAATCCGATAACAAATGAGGAAGTTATGGTCATTTGAAGTCGAGTGCCTCCCAAAATGGTCGTGTATCGAGCCGCACAAAAGCACACTTGACTTCAAATGATCATAACTCCTTCGTTTCTTATCGGATTTAAGCAAACGACCACTCGATGGAAAGCTCTTGATGTCTACTTTCATGTCAACCACGATTTTTCTTGTTCTAATGGAATTTGTGATGTTTCTCATTCGCTTTTTTGTACTAACTCTTTACGGTACTTACATGTTAGTACACAAAAGTGAATGAGAGCAAACAAAAACGCCATTACATTAACCCAAACTCTAGTTTAAATGAAAGCATACGTCAAGAGCTTTCTAGAGAGTGTTCGTTTGCTTAAATCCGATAACAAATGAGGAAGTTATGGTCATTTGAAGTCGAGTGCCTCCCAAAGTGGTCGTGTATCGAGCCGCACAAAAGCACACTTGACTTCAAATGATCATAACTCCTTCGTTTCTTATCGGATTTAAGCAAACGACCACTCGATGGAAAGCTCTTGATGTCTACTTTCATGTCAACCACGATTTTTCTTGTTCTAATGGAATTTGTGATGTTTCTCATTCGCTTTTTTGTACTAACTCTTTACGGTACTTACATGTTAGTACACAAAAGTGAATGAGAGCAAACAAAAACGCCATTACATTAACCCAAACTCTAGTTTAAATGAAAGCATACGTCAAGAGCTTTCTAGAGAGTGTTCGTTTGCTTAAATCCGATAACAAATGAGGAAGTTATGGTCATTTGAAGTCGAGTGCCTCCCAAAGTGGTCGTGTATCGAGCCGCACAAAAGCACACTTGACTTCAAATGATCATAACTCCTTCGTTTCTTATCGGATTTAAGCAAACGACCACTCGATGGAAAGCTCTTGATGTCTACTTTCATGTAAACCACGATTTTTCTTGTTCTAATGGAATTTGTGATGTTTCTCATTCGCTTTTTTGTACTAACTCTTTACGGTACTTACATGTTAGTACACAAAAGTGAATGAGAGCAAACAAAAACGCCATTACATTAACCCAAACTCTAGTTTAAATGAAAGCATACGTCAAGATCTTTCCAGAGAGTGTTTGTTTGCTAAAATCCGATAACAAATGAGGAAGTTATGGTCATTTGAAGTCGAGTGCCTCCCAAAGTGGTCGTGTATCGAGCCGCACAAAAGCACACTTGACTTCAAATGATCATAACTCCTTCGTTTCTTATCGGATTTAAGCAAACGACCCCTCGATGGAAAGCTCTTGATGTCTACTTTCATGTCAACCACGATTTTTATTGTTTTAATGGAATTTGTGATGTTTCTCATTCACTTTTTTGTACTAACTCTTTACGGTACTTGCATGTTAGTAAACAAAAGAGAATGAGAGCAAACAAAAACGCCATTACATTAACCCAAACTCTAGTTTAAATGAAAGCATACGTCAAGAGCTTTCCAGAGAGTGTTCGTTTGCTTAAATCCGATAACAAATGAGGAAGTTATGGTCATTTGAAGTCGAGTGCCTCCCAAAGTGGTCGTGTATCGAGCCGCACAAAAGCACACTTGACTTCAAATGATCAAAACTCCTTCGTTTCTTATCGGATTTAAGCAACCGACCACTCGATGGAAAGCTCTTGATGTCTACTTTCATGTCAACCACGATTTTTCTTGTTCTAATGGAATTTGTGATGTTTCTCATTCGCTTTTTTGTACTAACTATTTACGGTACTTACATGTTAGTACACAAAAGTGAATGAGAGCAAACAAAAACGCCATTACATTAACCCAAACTCTAGTTTAAATGAAAGCATACGTCAAGAGCTTTCCAGAGAGTGTTCGTTTGCTTAAATCCGATAACAAATGAGGAAGTTATGGTCATTTGAAGTCGAGTGCCTCCCAAAGTGGTCGTGTATCGAGCCGCACAAAAGCACACTTGACTTCAAATGATCATAACTCCTTCGTTTCTTATCGGATTTAAGCAAACGACCACTCGATGGAAAGCTCTTGATGTCTACTTTCATGTCAACCACGATTTTTCTTGTTCTAATGGAATTTGTGATGTTTCTCATTCGCTTTTTTGTACTAACTCTTTACGGTACTTACATGTTAGTACACAAAAGTGAATGAGAGCAAACAAAAACGCCATTACATTAACCCAAACTCTAGTTTAAATGAAAGCATACGTCAAGAGCTTTCTAGAGAGTGTTCGTTTGCTTAAATCCGATAACAAATGAGGAAGTTATGGTCATTTGAAGTCGAGTGCCTCCCAAAGTGGTCGTGTATCGAGCCGCACAAAAGCACACTTGACTTCAAATGATCATAACTCCTTCGTTTCTTATCGGATTTAAGCAAACGACCACTCGATGGAAAGCTCTTGATGTCTACTTTCATGTCAACCACGATTTTTCTTGTTCTAATGGAATTTGTGATGTTTCTCATTCGCTTTTTTGTACTAACTCTTTACGGTACTTACATGTTAGTACACAAAAGTGAATGAGAGCAAACAAAAACGCCATTACATTAACCCAAACTCTAGTTTAAATGAAAGCATACGTCAAGAGCTTTCCAGAGAGTGTTTGTTTGCTAAAATCCGATAACAAATGAGGAAGTTATGGTCATTTGAAGTCGAGTGCCTCCCAAAGTGGTCGTGTATCGAGCCGCACAAAAGCACACTTGACTTCAAATGATCATAACTCCTTCGTTTCTTATCGGATTTAAGCAAACGACCCCTCGATGGAAAGCTCTTGATGTCTACTTTCATGTCAACCACGATTTTTATTGTTTTAATGGAATTTGTGATGTTTCTCATTCACTTTTTTGTACTAACTCTTTACGGTACTTGCATGTTAGTAAACAAAAGAGAATGAGAGCAAACAAAAACGCCATTACATTAACCCAAACTCTAGTTTAAATGAAAGCATACGTCAAGAGCTTTCCAGAGAGTGTTCGTTTGCTTAAATCCGATAACAAATGAGGAAGTTATGGTCATTTGAAGTCGAGTGCCTCCCAAAGTGGTCGTGTATCGAGCCGCACAAAAGCACACTTGACTTCAAATGATCAAAACTCCTTCGTTTATTATCGGATTTAAGCAACCGACCACTCGATGGAAAGCTCTTGATGTCTACTTTCATGTCAACCACGATTTTTCTTGTTCTAATGGAATTTGTGATGTTTCTCATTCGCTTTTTTGTACTAACTCTTTACGGTACTTACATGTTAGTACACAAAAGTGAATGAGAGCAAACAAAAACGCCATTACATTAACCCAAACTCTAGTTTAAATGAAAGCATACGTCAAGAGCTTTCCAGAGAGTGTTCGTTTGCTTAAATCCGATAACAAATGAGGAAGTTATGGTCATTTGAAGTCGAGTGCCTCCCAAAGTGGTCGTGTATCGAGCCGCACAAAAGCACACTGGACTTCAAATGATCATAACTCCTTCGTTTCTTATCGGATTTAAGCAAACGACCACTCGATGGAAAGCTCTTGATGTCTACTTTCATGTCAACCACGATTTTTCTTGTTTTAATGGAATTTGTGATGTTTCTCATTCGCTTTTTTGTACTAACTCTTTACGGTACTTGCATGTTAGTACACAAAAGAGAATGAGAGCAAACAAAAACGCCATTACATTAACCCAAACTCTAGTTTAAATGAAAGCATACGTCAAGAGCTTTCTAGAGAGTGTTCGTTTGCTTAAATCCGATAACAAATGAGGAAGTTATGGTCATTTGAAGTCGAGTGCCTCCCAAAGTGGTCGTGTATCGAGCCGCACAAAAGCACACTTGACTTCAAATGATCATAACTCCTTCGTTTCTTATCGGATTTAAGCAAACGACCAGTCGATGGAAAGCTCTTGATGTCTACTTTCATGTCAACCACGATTTTTCTTGTTTTGATGGAATATGTGATGTTTCTCATTCGCTTTTTTGTACTAACTCTTTACGGTACTTACATGTTAGTACACAAAAGAGAATGAGAGCAAACAAAAACGCCATTACATTAACCCAAACTCTAGTTTACATGAAAGCATACGTCAAGAGCTTTCCAGAGAGTGTTTGTTTGCTTAAATCCGATAACAAATGAGGAAGTTATGGTCATTTGAAGTCGAGTGCCTCCCAAAGTGGTCGTGTATCGAGCCGCACAAAAGCACACTTGACTTCAAATGATCATAACTCCTTCGTTTCTTATCGGATTTAAGCAAACGACCCCTCGATGGAAAGCTCTTGATGTCTACTTTCATGTCAACCACGATTTTTATTGTTTTAATGGAATTTGTGATGTTTCTCATTCACTTTTTTGTACTAACTCTTTACGGTACTTGCATGTTAGTACACAAAAGAGAATGAGAGCAAACAAAAACGCCATTACATTAACCCAAACTCTAGTTTAAATGAAAGCATACGTCAAGAGCTTTCCAGAGAGTGTTCGTTTGCTTAAATCCGATAACAAATGAGGAAGTTATGGTCATTTGAAGTCGAGTGCCTCCCAAAGTGGTCGTGTATCGAGCCGCACAAAAGCACACTTGACTTCAAATGATCAAAACTCCTTCGTTTCTTATCGGATTTAAGCAACCGACCACTCGATGGAAAGCTCTTGATGTCTACTTTCATGTCAACCACGATTTTTCTTGTTCTAATGGAATTTGTGATGTTTCTCATTCGCTTTTTTGTACTAACTCTTTACGGTACTTACATGTTAGTACACAAAAGTGAATGAGAGCAAACAAAAACGCCATTACATTAACCCAAACTCTAGTTTAAATGAAAGCATACGTCAAGAGCTTTCCAGAGAGTGTTCGTTTGCTTAAATCCGATAACAAATGAGGAAGTTATGGTCATTTGAAGTCGAGTGCCTCCCAAAGTGGTCGTGTATCGAGCCGCACAAAAGCACACTGGACTTCAAATGATCATAACTCCTTCGTTTCTTATCGGATTTAAGCAAACGACCACTCGATGGAAAGCTCTTGATGTCTACTTTCATGTCAACCACGATTTTTCTTGTTTTAATGGAATTTGTGATGTTTCTCATTCGCTTTTTTGTACTAACTCTTTACGGTACTTGCATGTTAGTACACAAAAGAGAATGAGAGCAAACAAAAACGCCATTACATTAACCCAAACTCTAGTTTAAATGAAAGCATACGTCAAGAGCTTTCCAGAGAGTGTTCGTTTGCTTAAATCCGATAACAAATGAGGAAGTTATGGTCATTTGAAGTCGAGTGCCTCCCAAAGTGGTCGTGTATCGAGCCGCACAAAAGCACACTTGACTTCAAATGATCATAACTCCTTCGTTTCTTATCGGATTTAAGCAAACGACCAGTCGATGGAAAGCTCTTGATGTCTACTTTCATGTCAACCACGATTTTTCTTGTTTTGATGGAATATGTGATGTTTCTCATTCGCTTTTTTGTACTAACTCTTTACGGTACTTACATGTTAGTACACAAAAGAGAATGAGAGCAAACAAAAACGCCATTACATTAACCCAAACTCTAGTTTACATGAAAGCATACGTCAAGAGCTTTCCAGAGAGTGTTCGTTTGCTTAAATCCGATAACAAATGAGGAAGTTATGGTCATTTGAAGTCGAGTGCCTCCCAAAGTGGTCGTGTATCGAGCCGCACAAAAGCACACTTGACTTCAAATGATCATAACTCCTTCGTTTCTTATCGGATTTAAGCAACCGACCACTCGATGGAAAGCTCTTGATGTCTACTTTCATGTCAACCACGATTTTTCTTGTTTTGATGGAATATGTGATGTTTCTCATTCGCTTTTTTGTACTAACTCTTTACGGTACTTACATGTTAGTACACAAAAGAGAATGAGAGCAAACAAAAACGCCATTACATTAACCCAAACTCTAGTTTACATGAAAGCATACGTCAAGAGCTTTCCAGAGAGTGTTCGTTTGCTTAAATCCGATAACAAATGAGGAAGTTATGGTCATTTGAAGTCGAGTGCCTCCCAAAGTGGTCGTGTATCGAGCCGCACAAAAGCACACTTGACTTCAAATGATCATAACTCCTTCGTTTCTTATCGGATTTAAGCAACCGACCACTCGATGGAAAGCTCTTGATGTCTACTTTCATGTCAACCACGATTTTTCTTGTTTTAATGGAATTTGTGATGTTTCTCATTCGCTTTTTTGTACTAACTATTTACGGTACTTACATGTTAGTACACAAAAGAGAATGAGAGCAAACAAAAACGCCATTACATTAACCCAAACTCTAGTTTACATGAAAGCATACGTCAAGAGTTTTCCCGAGAGTGTTCGTTTGCTTAAATCTGATAACAAATGAGGAAGTTATGGTCATTTGAAGTCGAGTGCCTCCCAAAGTGGTCGTGTATCGAGCCGCACAAAAGCACACTTGACTTCAAATGATCATAACTCCTTCGTTTCTTATCGGATTTAAGCAACCGACCACTCGATGGAAAGCTCTTGATGTCTACTTTCATGTCAACCACGATTTTTCTTGTTTTAATGGAATTTGTGATGTTTCTCATTCGCTTTTTTGTACTAACTATTTACGGTACTTACATGTTAGTACACAAAAGAGAATGAGAGCAAACAAAAACGCCATTACATTAACCCAAACTCTAGTTTACATGAAAGCATACGTCAAGAGCTTTCCAGAGAGTGTTCGTTTGCTTAAATCCGATAACAAATGAGGAAGTTATGGTCATTTGAAGTCGAGTGCCTCCCAAAGTGGTCGTGTATCGAGCCGCACAAAAGCACACTTGACTTCAAATGATCATAACTCCTTCGTTTCTTATCGGATTTAAGAAAACGACCAGTCGATGGAAAGCTCTTGATGTCTACTTTCATGTCAACCACGATTTTTCTTGTTTCAATGGAATTTGTGATGTTTCTCATTCGCTTTTTTGTACTAACTATTTACGGTACTTACATGTTAGTACACAAAAGAGAATGAGAGCAAACAAAAACGCCATTACATTAACCCAAACTCTAGTTTACATGAAGGCATACGTCAATAGCTTTCCAGAGAGTGTTCGTTTGCTTAAATCCGATAACAAATGAGGAAGTTATGGTCATTTGAAGTCGAGTGCCTCCCAAAGTGGTCGTGTATCGAGCCGCACAAAAGCACACTGGACTTCAAATGATCATAACTCCTTCGTTTCTTATCGGATTTAAGCAAACGACAATTCGATGGAAAGCTCTTGATGTCTACTTTCATGTCAAACACGATTTTTCTTGTTTTAATGGAATTTGTGATGTTTCTCATTCGCTTTTTTGTACTAACTCTTTACGGTACTTACATGTTAGTACACAAAAGAGAATGAGAGCAAACAAAAACGCCATTACATTAACCCAAAATCTAGTTTACATGAAAGCATACGTCAAGAGCTTTCCAGAGAGTGTTCGTTTGCTTAAATCCGATAACAAATGAGGAAGTTATGGTCATTTGAAGTCGAGTGCCTCCCAAAGTGGTCGTGTATCGAGCCGCACAAAAGCACACTTGACTTCAAATGATCGTAACTCCTTCGTTTCTTATCGGATTTAAGCAAACGACCCCTCGATGGAAAGCTCTTGATGTCTACTTTCATGTCAACCACGATTTTTATTGTTTTAATGGAATTTGTGATGTTTCTCATTCGCTTTTTTGTACTAACTCTTTACGGTACTTGCATGTTAGTACACAAAAGAGAATGAGAGCAAACAAAAACGCCATTACATTAACCCAAACTCTAGTTTACATGAAAGCATACGTCAAGAGCTTTCCAGAGAGTGTTCGTTTGCTTAAATCCGATAACAAATGAGGAAGTTATGGTCATTTGAAGTCGAGTGCCTCCCAAAGTGGTCGTGTATCGAGCCGCACAAAAGCACACTTGACTTCAAATGATCATAACTCCTTCGTTTCTTATCGGATTTAAGCAACCGACCACTCGATGGAAAGCTCTTGATGTCTACTTTCATGTCAACCACGATTTTTCTTGTTTTAATGGAATTTGTGATGTTTCTCATTCGCTTTTTTGTACTAACTATTTACGGTACTTACATGTTAGTACACAAAAGAGAATGATAGCAAACAAAAACGCCATTACATTAACCCAAACTCTAGTTTACATGAAAGCATACGTCAAGAGCTTTCCAGAGAGTGTTCGTTTGCTTAAATCCGATAACAAATGAGGAAGTTATGGTCATTTGAAGTCGAGTGCCTCCCAAAGTGGTCGTGTATCGAGCCGCACAAAAGCACACTTGACTTCAAATGATCATAACTCCTTCGTTTCTTATCGGATTTAAGCAACCGACCACTCGATGGAAAGCTCTTGATGTCTACTTTCATGTCAACCACGATTTTTCTTGTTTTAATGGAATTTGTGATGTTTCTCATTCGCTTTTTTGTACTAACTATTTACGGTACTTACATGTTAGTACACAAAAGAGAATGAGAGCAAACAAAAACGCCATTACATTAACCCAAACTCTAGTTTACATGAAAGCATACGTCAAGAGTTTTCCAGAGAGTGTTCGTTTGCTTAAATCTGATAACAAATGAGGAAGTTATGGTCATTTGAAGTCGAGTGCCTCCCAAAGTGGTCGTGTATCGAGCCGCACAAAAGCACACTTGACTTCAAATGATCATAACTCCTTCGTTTCTTATCGGATTTAAGCAACCGACCACTCGATGGAAATCTCTTGATGTCTACTTTCATGTCAACCACGATTTTTCTTGTTTTAATGGAATTTGTGATGTTTCTCACTCGCTTTTTTGTACTAACTATTTACGGTACTTACATGTTAGTACACAAAAGAGAATGAGTGCAAACAAAAACGCCATTACATTAACCCAAACTCTAGTTTACATGAAAGCATACGTCAAGAGCTTTCCAGAGAGTGTTCGTTTGCTTAAATCCGATAACAAATGAGGAAGTTATGGTCATTTGAAGTCGAGTGCCTCCCAAAGTGGTCGTGTATCGAGCCGCACAAAAGCACACTTGACTTCAAATGATCATAACTCCTTCGTTTCTTATCGGATTTAAGAAAACGACCAGTCGATGGAAAGCTCTTGATGTCTACTTTCATGTCAACCACGATTTTTCTTGTTTCAATGGAATTTGTGATGTTTCTCATTCGCTTTTTTGTACTAACTATTTACGGTACTTACATGTTAGTACACAAAAGAGAATGAGAGCAAACAAAAACGCCATTACATTAACCCAAACTCTAGTTTACATGAAGGCATACGTCAAGAGCTTTCCAGAGAGTGTTCGTTTGCTTAAATCCGATAACAAATGAGGAAGTTATGGTCATTTGAAGTCGAGTGCCTCCCAAAGTGGTCGTGTATCGAGCCGCACAAAAGCACACTGGACTTCAAATGATCATAACTCCTTCGTTTCTTATCGGATTTAAGCAAACGACAATTCGATGGAAAGCTCTTGATGTCTACTTTCATGTCAAACACGATTTTTCTTGTTTTAATGGAATTTGTGATGTTTCTCATTCGCTTTTTTGTACTAACTCTTTACGGTACTTACATGTTAGTACACAAAAGAGAATGAGAGCAAACAAAAACGCCATTACATTAACCCAAAATCTAGTTTACATGAAAGCATACGTCAAGAGCTTTCCAGAGAGTGTTCGTTTGCTTAAATCCGATAACAAATGAGGAAGTTATGGTCATTTGAAGTCGAGTGCCTCCCAAAGTGGTCGTGTATCGAGCCGCACAAAAGCACACTTGACTTCAAATGATCGTAACTCCTTCGTTTCTTATCGGATTTAAGCAAACGACCCCTCGATGGAAAGCTCTTGATGTCTACTTTCATGTCAACCACGATTTTTATTGTTTTAATGGAATTTGTGATGTTTCTCATTCGCTTTTTTGTACTAACTCTTTACGGTACTTGCATGTTAGTACACAAAAGAGAATGAGAGCAAACAAAAACGCCATTACATTAACCCAAACTCTAGTTTACATGAAAGCATACGTCAAGAGCTTTCCAGAGAGTGTTCGTTTGCGTAAATCCGATAACAAATGAGGAAGTTATGGTCATTTGAAGTCGAGTGCCTCCCAAAGTGGTCGTGTATCGAGCCGCACAAAAGCACACTTGACTTCAAATGATCATAACTCCTTCGTTTCTTATCGGATTTAAGCAACCGACCACTCGATGGAAAGCTCTTGATGTCTACTTTCATGTCAACCACGATTTTTCTTGTTTTAATGGAATTTGTGATGTTTCTCATTCGCTTTTTTGTACTAACTATTTACGGTACTTACATGTTAGTACACAAAAGAGAATGAGAGCAAACAAAAACGCCATTACATTAACCCAAACTCTAGTTTACATGAAAGCATACGTCAAGAGCTTTCCAGAGAGTGTTCATTTGCTTAAATCCGATAACAAATGAGGAAGTTATGGTCATTTGAAGTCGAGTGCCTCCCAAAGTGGTCGTGTATCGAGCCGCACAAAAGCACACTTGACTTCAAATGATCATAAATCCTTCGTTTCTTATCGGATTTCAGCAAACGACCAGTCGATGGAAAGCTCTTGATGTCTACTTTCATGTCAACCACGATTTTTCTTGTTTTAATGGAATTTGTGATGTTTCTCATTCGCTTTTTTGTACTAACTATTTACGGTACTTACATGTTAGTACACAAAAGAGAATGAGAGCAAACAAAAACGCCATTACATTAACCCAAACTCTAGTTTACATGAAGGCATACGTCAAGAGCTTTCCAGAGAGTGTTCGTTTGCTTAAATCCGATAACAAATGAGGAAGTTATGGTCATTTGAAGTCGAGTGCCTCCCAAAGTGGTCGTGTATCGAGCCGCACAAAAGCACACTGGACTTCAAATGATCATAACTCCTTCGTTTCTTATCGGATTTAAGCAAACGACCACTCGATGGAAAGCTCTTGATGCCTACTTTCATGTCAATCACGATTTTTCTTGTTTTAATGGAATTTGTGATGTTTCTCATTCGCTTTTTTGTACTAACTCTTTACGGTACTTACATGTTAGTACACAAAAGAGAATGAGAGCAAACAAAAACGCCATTACATTAACCCAAAATCTAGTTTACATGAACGCATACGTCAAGAGCTTTCCAGAGAGTGTTCGTTTGCTTAAATCCGATAACAAATGAGGAAGTTATGGTCATTTGAAGTCGAGTGCCTCCCAAAGTGGTCGTGTATCGAGCCGCACAAAAGCACACTTGACTTCAAATGATCATAACTCCTTCGTTTCTTATCGGATTTAAGCAAACGACCAGTCGATGGAAAGCTCTTGATGTCTTCTTTCATGTCAACCACGATTTTTCTTGTTTTGATGGAATATGTGATGTTTCTCATTCGCTTTTTTGTACTAACTCTTTACGGTACTTACATGTTAGTACACAAAAGAGAATGAGAGCAAACAAAAACGCCATTACATTAACCCAAACTCTAGTTTACATGAAGGCATACGTCAAGAGCTTTCCAGAGAGTGTTCGTTTGCTTAAATCCGATAACAAATGAGGATGTTATGGTCATTTGAAGTCGAGTGCCTCCCAAAGTGGTCGTGTATCGAGCCGCACAAAACCACACTGGACTTCAAATGATCATAACTCCTTCGTTTCTTATCGGATTTAAGCAAACGACCCCTCGATGGAAAGCTCTTGATGTCTACTTTCATGTCAACCACGATTTTTATTGTTTTAATGGAATTTGTGATGTTTCTCATTCGCTTTTTTGTACTAACTCTTTACGGTACTTGCATGTTAGTACACAAAAGAGAATGAGAGCAAACAAAAACGCCATTACATTAACCCAAACTCTAGTTTACATGAAAGCATACGTCAAGAGCTTTCCAGAGAGTGTTCGTTTGCTTAAATCCGATAACAAATGAGGAAGTTATGGTCATTTGAAGTCGAGTGCCTCCCAAAGTGGTCGTGTATCGAGCCGCACAAAAGCACACTTGACTTCAAATGATCATAACTCCTTCGTTTCTTATCGGATTTAAGCAAACGACCACTCGATGGAAAGCTCTTGATGTCTACTTTCATGTCAACCACGATTTTTCTTGTTCTAATGGAATTTGTGATGTTTCTCATTCGCTTTTTTGTACTAACTCTTTACGGTACTTACATGTTAGTACACAAAAGTGAATGAGAGCAAACAAAAACGCCATTACATTAACCCAAACTCTAGTTTAAATGAAAGCATACGTCAAGAGCTTTCCAGAGAGTGTTCGTTTGCTTAAATCCGATAACAAATGAGGAAGTTATGGTCATTTGAAGTCGAGTGCCTCCCAAAGTGGTCGTGTATCGAGCCGCACAAAAGCACACTTGACTTCAAATGATCATAACTCCTTCGTTTCTTATCGGATTTAAGCAACCGACCACTCGATGGAAAGCTCTTGATGTCTACTTTCATGTCAACCACGATTTTTCTTGTTTTAATGGAATTTGTGATGTTTCTCATTCGCTTTTTTGTACTAACTGTTTACGGTACTTACATGTTAGTACACAAAAGAGAATGAGAGCAAACAAAAACGCCATTACATTAACCCAAACTCTAGTTTACATGAAAGCATACGTCAAGAGCTTTCCAGAGAGTGTTCGTTTGCTTAAATCCGATAACAAATGAGGAAGTTATGGTCATTTGAAGTCGAGTGCCTCCCAAAGTGGTCGTGTATCGAGCCGCGCAAAAGCACACTTGACTTCAAATGATCATAAATCCTTCGTTTCTTATCGGATTTCAGCAAACGACCAGTCGATGGAAAGCTCTTGATGTCTACTTTCATGTCAACCACAATTTTTCTTGTTTTAATGGAATTTGTGATATTTCTCATTCGCTTTTTTGTACTAACTATTTACGGTACTTACATGTTAGTACACAAAAGTGAATGAGAGCAAACAAAAACGCCATTACATTAACCCAAACTCTAGTTTACATGAAGGCATACGTCAAGAGCTTTCCAGAGAGTGTTCGTTTGCTTAAATCCGATAACAAATGAGGAAGTTATGGTCATTTGAAGTCTAGTGCCTCCCAAAGTGGTCGTGTATCGAGCCGCACAAAAGCACACTGGAATTCAAATGACCATAACTCCTTCGTTTCTTATCGGATTTAAGCAAACGACCACTCGATGGAAAGCTCTTGATGTCTACTTTCATGTCAACCACAATTTTTCTTGATTTGATGGAATATGTGATGTTTCTCATTCGCTTTTTTGTAGTAACTCTTTACGGTACTTACATGTTAGTACACAAAAGAGAATGAGAGCAAACAAAAACGCCATTACATTAACCCAAACTCTAGTTTACATGAAAGCATATGTCAAGAGCTTTCCAGAGAGTGTTCGTTTGCTTAAATCCGATAACAAATGAGGAAGTTATGGTCATTTGAAGTCGAGTGCCTCCCAAAGTGGTCGTGTATCGAGCCGCACAAAAGCACACTTGACTTCAAATGATCATAACTCCTTCGTTTCTTATCGGATTTAAGCAACCGACCACTCGATGGAAAGCTCTTGATGTCTACTTTCATGTCAACCACGATTTTTCTTGTTTTAATGGAATTTGTGATGTTTCTCATTCGCTTTTTTGTACTAACTATTTACGGTACTTACATGTTAGTACACAAAAGAGAATGAGAGCAAACAAAAACGCCATTACATTAACCCAAACTCTAGTTTACATGAAAGCATACGTCAAGAGCTTTCCAGAGAGTGTTCGTTTGCTTAAATCCGATAACAAATGAGGAAGTTATGGTCATTTGAAGTCGAGTGCCTCCCAAAGTGGTCGTGTATCGAGCCGCACAAAAGCACACTTGACTTCAAATGATCATAACTCCTTCGTTTCTTATCGGATTTAAGCAACCGACCACTCGATGGAAAGCTCTTGATGTCTACTTTCATGTCAACCACGATTTTTCTTGTTTTAATGGAATTTGTGATGTTTCTCATTCGCTTTTTCGTACTAACTATTTACGGTACTTACATGTTAGTACACAAAAGAGAATGAGAGTAAACAAAAACGCCATTACATTAACCCAAACTCTAGTTTACATGAAAGCATACGTCAAGAGCTTTCCAGAGAGTGTTCGTTTGCTTAAATCCGATAACAAATGAGGAAGTTATGGTCATTTGAAGTCGAGTGCCTCCCAAAGTGGTCGTGTATCGAGCCGCACAAAAGCACACTTGACTTCAAATGATCATAACTCCTTCGTTTCTTATCGGATTTAAGCAAACGACCCCTCGATGGAAAGCTCTTGATGTCTACTTTCATGTCAACCACGATTTTTCTTGTTTTAATGGAATTTGTGATGTTTCTCATTCGCTTTTTTGTACTAACTATTTACGGTACTTACATGTTAGTACACAAAAGAGAATCAGAGCAAACAAAAACGCCATTATATTAACCCAAACTCTAGTTTACATGAAAGCATACGTCAAGAGCTTTCCAGAGAGTGTTCGTTTGCTTAAATCCGATAACAAATGAGGAAGTTATGGTCATTTGAAGTCGAGTGCCTCCCAAAGTGGTCGTGTATCGAGCCGCACAAAAGCACACTTGACTTCAAATGATCATAACTCCTTCGTTTCTTATCGGATTTAAGCAACCGACCACTCGATGGAAAGCTCTTGATGTCTACTTTCATGTCAACCACGATTTTTATTGTTTTAATGGAATTTGTGATGTTTCTCATTCACTTTTTTGTACTAACTCTTTACGGTACTTGCATGTTAGTACACAAAAGAGAATGAGAGCAAACAAAAACGCCATTACATTAACCCAAACTCTAGTTTAAATGAAAGCATACGTCAAGAGCTTTCCAGAGAGTGTTCGTTTGCTTAAATCCGATAACAAATGAGGAAGTTATGGTCATTTGAAGTCGAGTGCCTCCCAAAGTGGTCGTGTATCGAGCCGCACAAAAGCACACTTGACTTCAAATGATCAAAACTCCTTCGTTTCTTATCGGATTTAAGCAACCGACCACTCGATGGAAAGCTCTTGATGTCTACTTTCATGTCAACCACGATTTTTCTTGTTTTAATGGAATTTGTGATGTTTCTCATTCGCTTTTTTGTACTAACTATTTACGGTACTTACATGTTAGTACACAAAAGAGAATGAGAGCAAACAAAAACGCCATTACAGTAACCCAAACTCTAGTTTACATGAAAGCATACGTCAAGAGCTTTCCAGAGAGTGTTCGTTTGCTTAAATCCGATAACAAATGAGGAAGTTATGGTCATTTGAAGTCGAGTGCCTCCCAAAGTGGTCGTGTATCGAGCCGCACAAAAGCACACTTGACTTCAAATGATCATAACTCCTTCGTTTCTTATCGGATTTAAGCAAACGACCACTCGATGGAAAGCTCTTGATGTCTACTTTCATGTCAACCACGATTTTTCTTGTTCTAATGGAATTTGTGATGTTTCTCATTCGCTTTTTTGTACTAACTCTTTACGGTACTTACATGTTAGTACACAAAAGTGAATGAGAGCAAACAAAAACGCCATTACATTAACCCAAACTCTAGTTTAAATGAAAGCATACGTCAAGAGCTTTCTAGAGAGTGTTCGTTTGCTTAAATCCGATAACAAATGAGGAAGTTATGGTCATTTGAAGTCGAGTGCCTCCCAAAGTGGTCGTGTATCGAGCCGCACAAAAGCACACTTGACTTCAAATGATCAAAACTCCTTCGTTTCTTATCGGATTTAAGCAACCGACCACTCGATGGAAAGCTCTTGATGTCTACTTTCATGTCAACCACGATTTTTATTGTTTTAATGGAATTTGTGATGTTTCTCATTCACTTTTTTGTACTAACTCTTTACGGTACTTGCATGTTAGTACACAAAAGAGAATGAGAGCAAACAAAAACGCCATTACATTAACCCAAACTCTAGTTTAAATGAAAGCATACGTCAAGAGCTTTCCAGAGAGTGTTCGTTTGCTTAAATCCGATAACAAATGAGGAAGTTAAGGTCATTTGAAGTCGAGTGCCTCCCAAAGTGGTCGTGTATCGAGCCGCACAAAAGCACACTTGACTTCAAATGATCATAACTCCTTCGTTTCTTATCGGATTTAAGCAAACGACCCCTCGATGGAAAGCTCTTGATGTCTACTTTCATGTCAACCACGATTTTTCTTGTTTTAATGGAATTTGTGATGTTTCTCATTCGCTTTTTTGTACTAACTATTTACGGTACTTACATGTTAGTACACAAAAGAGAATGAGAGCAAACAAAAACGCCATTACATTAACCCAAACTCTAGTTTACATGAAAGCATACGTCAAGAGCTTTCCAGAGAGTGTTCGTTTGCTTAAATCCGATAACAAATGAGGAAGTTATGGTCATTTGAAGTCGAGTGCCTCCCAAAGTGGTCGTGTATCGAGCCGCACAAAAGCACACTTGACTTCAAATGATCATAACTCCTTCGTTTCTTATCGGATTTAAGCAACCGACCACTCGATGGAAAGCTCTTGATGTCTACTTTCATGTCAACCACGATTTTTCTTGTTTTAATGGAATTTGTGATGTTTCTCATTCGCTTTGTTGTACTAACTATTTACGGTACTTACATGTTAGTACACAAAAGAGAATGAGAGTAAACAAAAACGCCATTACATTAACCCAAACTCTAGTTTACATGAAAGCATACGTCAAGAGCTTTCCAGAGAGTGTTCGTTTGCTTAAATCCGATAACAAATGAGGAAGTTATGGTCATTTGAAGTCGAGTGCCTCCCAAAGTGGTCGTGTATCGAGCCGCACAAAAGCACACTTGACTTCAAATGATCATAACTCCTTCGTTTCTTATCGGATTTAAGCAAACGACCCCTCGATGGAAAGCTCTTGATGTCTACTTTCATGTCAACCACGATTTTTCTTGTTTTAATGGAATTTGTGATGTTTCTCATTCGCTTTTTTGTACTAACTATTTACGGTACTTACATGTTAGTACACAAAAGTGAATGAGAGCAAACAAAAACGCCATTACATTAACCCAAACTCTAGTTTAAATGAAAGCATACGTCAAGAGCTTTCTAGAGAGTGTTCGTTTGCTTAAATCCGATAACAAATGAGGAAGTTATGGTCATTTGAAGTCGAGTGCCTCCCAAAGTGGTCGTGTATCGAGCCGCACAAAAGCACACTTGACTTCAAATGATCAAAACTCCTTCGTTTCTTATCGGATTTAAGCAACCGACCACTCGATGGAAAGCTCTTGATGTCTACTTTCATGTCAACCACGATTTTTATTGTTTTAATGGAATTTGTGATGTTTCTCATTCACTTTTTTGTACTAACTCTTTACGGTACTTACATGTTAGTACACAAAAGTGAATGAGAGCAAACAAAAACGCCATTACATTAACCCAAACTCTAGTTTAAATGAAAGCATACGTCAAGAGCTTTCTAGAGAGTGTTCGTTTGCTTAAATCCGATAACAAATGAGGAAGTTATGGTCATTTGAAGTCGAGTGCCTCCCAAAGTGGTCGTGTATCGAGCCGCACAAAAGCACACTTGACTTCAAATGATCAAAACTCCTTCGTTTCTTATCGGATTTAAGCAACCGACCACTCGATGGAAAGCTCTTGATGTCTACTTTCATGTCAACCACGATTTTTATTGTTTTAATGGAATTTGTGATGTTTCTCATTCACTTTTTTGTACTAACTCTTTACGGTACTTGCATGTTAGTACACAAAAGAGAATGAGAGCAAACAAAAACGCCATTACATTAACCCAAACTCTAGTTTAAATGAAAGCATACGTCAAGAGCTTTCCAGAGAGTGTTCGTTTGCTTAAATCCGATAACAAATGAGGAAGTTAAGGTCATTTGAAGTCGAGTGCCTCCCAAAGTGGTCGTGTATCGAGCCGCACAAAAGCACACTTGACTTCAAATGATCAAAACTCCTTCGTTTCTTATCGGATTTAAGCAACCGACCACTCGATGGAAAGCTCTTGATGTCTACTTTCATGTCAACCACGATTTTTCTTGTTTTAATGGAATTTGTGATGTTTCTCATTCGCTTTTTTGTACTAACTATTTACGGTACTTACATGTTAGTACACAAAAGAGAATGAGAGCAAACAAAAACGCCATTACAGTAACCCAAACTCTAGTTTACATGAAAGCATACGTCAAGAGCTTTCCAGAGAGTGTTCGTTTGCTTAAATCCGATAACAAATGAGGAAGTTATGGTCATTTGAAGTCGAGTGCCTCCCAAAGTGGTCGTGTATCGAGCCGCACAAAAGCACACTTGACTTCAAATGATCATAACTCCTTCGTTTCTTATCGGATTTAAGCAAACGACCACTCGATGGAAAGCTCTTGATGTCTACTTTCATGTCAACCACGATTTTTCTTGTTCTAATGGAATTTGTGATGTTTCTCATTCGCTTTTTTGTACTAACTCTTTACGGTACTTACATGTTAGTACACAAAAGTGAATGAGAGCAAACAAAAACGCCATTACATTAACCCAAACTCTAGTTTAAATGAAAGCATACGTCAAGAGCTTTCTAGAGAGTGTTCGTTTGCTTAAATCCGATAACAAATGAGGAAGTTATGGTCATTTGAAGTCGAGTGCCTCCCAAAGTGGTCGTGTATCGAGCCGCACAAAAGCACACTTGACTTCAAATGATCAAAACTCCTTCGTTTCTTATCGGATTTAAGCAACCGACCACTCGATGGAAAGCTCTTGATGTCTACTTTCATGTCAACCACGATTTTTATTGTTTTAATGGAATTTGTGATGTTTCTCATTCACTTTTTTGTACTAACTCTTTACGGTACTTGCATGTTAGTACACAAAAGAGAATGAGAGCAAACAAAAACGCCATTACATTAACCCAAACTCTAGTTTAAATGAAAGCATACGTCAAGAGCTTTCCAGAGAGTGTTCGTTTGCTTAAATCCGATAACAAATGAGGAAGTTATGGTCATTTGAAGTCGAGTGCCTCCCAAAGTGGTCGTGTATCGAGCCGCACAAAAGCACACTTGACTTCAAATGATCAAAACTCCTTCGTTTCTTATCGGATTTAAGCAACCGACCACTCGATGGAAAGCTCTTGATGTCTACTTTCATGTCAACCACGATTTTTCTTGTTTTAATGGAATTTGTGATGTTTCTCATTCGCTTTTTTGTACTAACTATTTACGGTACTTACATGTTAGTACACAAAAGAGAATGAGAGCAAACAAAAACGCCATTACAGTAACCCAAACTCTAGTTTACATGAAAGCATACGTCAAGAGCTTTCCAGAGAGTGTTCGTTTGCTTAAATCCGATAACAAATGAGGAAGTTATGGTCATTTGAAGTCGAGTGCCTCCCAAAGTGGTCGTGTATCGAGCCGCACAAAAGCACACTTGACTTCAAATGATCATATCTCCTTCGTTTCTTATCGGATTTAAGCAAACGACCCCTCGATGGAAAGCTCTTGATGTCTACTTTCATGTCAACCACGATTTTTATTGTTTTAATGGAATTTGTGATGTTTCTCATTCACTTTTTTGTACTAACTCTTTACGGTACTTGCATGTTAGTACACAAAAGAGAATGAGAGCAAACCAAAACGCCATTACATTAACCCAAACTCTAGTTTAAATGAAAGCATACGTCAAGAGCTTTCCAGAGAGTGTTCGTTTGCTTAAATCCGATAACAAATGAGGAAGTTATGGTCATTTGAAGTCGAGTGCCTCCCAAAGTGGTCGTGTATCGAGCCGCACAAAAGCACACTTGACTTCAAATGATCAAAACTCCTTCGTTTCTTATCGGATTTAAGCAACCGACCACTCGATGGAAAGCTCTTGATGTCTACTTTCATGTCAACCACGATTTTTCTTGTTTTAATGGAATTTGTGATGTTTCTCATTCGCTTTTTTGTACTAACTATTTACGGTACTTACATGTTAGTACACAAAAGAGAATGAGAGCAAACAAAAACGCCATTACAGTAACCCAAACTCTAGTTTACATGAAAGCATACGTCAAGAGCTTTCCAGAGAGTGTTCGTTTGCTTAAATCCGATAACAAATGAGGAAGTTATGGTCATTTGAAGTCGAGTGCCTCACAAAGTGGTCGTGTATCGAGCCGCACAAAAGCACACTTGACTTCAAATGATCATAACTCCTTCGTTTCTTATCGGATTTAAGCAAACGACCACTCGATGGAAAGCTCTTGATGTCTACTTTCATGTCAACCACGATTTTTCTTGTTTTAATGGAATTTGTGATGTTTCTCATTCGCTTTTTTGTACTAACTCTTTACGGTACTTGCATGTTAGTAAACAAAAGAGAATGAGAGCAAACAAAAACGCCATTACATTAACCCAAACTCTAGTTTAAATGAAAGCATACGTCAAGAGCTTTCCTGAGAGTGTTCGTTTGCTTAAATCCGATATCAAATGAGGAAGTTATGGTCATTTGAAGTCGAGTGCCTCCCAAAGTGGTCGTGTATCGAGCCGCACAAAAGCACACTTGACTTCAAATGATCAAAACTCCTTCGTTTCTTATCGGATTTAAGCAACCGACCACTCGATGGAAAGCTCTTGATGTCTACTTTCATGTCAACCACGATTTTTATTGTTTTAATGGAATTTGTGATGTTTCTCATTCACTTTTTTGTACTAACTCTTTACGGTACTTGCATGTTAGTACACAAAAGAGAATGAGAGCAAACAAAAACGCCATTACATTAACCCAAACTCTAGTTTAAATGAAAGCATACGTCAAGAGCTTTCCAGAGAGTGTTCGTTTGCTTAAATCCGATAACAAATGAGGAAGTTATGGTCATTTGAAGTCGAGTGCCTCCCAAAGTGGTCGTGTATCGAGCCGCACAAAAGCACACTGGACTTCAAATGATCATAACTCCTTCGTTTCTTATCGGATTTAAGCAAACGACCACTCGATGGAAAGCTCTTGATGTATACTTTCATGTCAACCACGATTTTTCTTGTTTTAATGGAATTTGTGATGTTTCTCATTCGCTTTTTTGTACTAACTCTTTACGGTACTTGCATGTTAGTACACAAAAGAGAATGAGAGCAAACAAAAACGCCATTACATTAACCCAAACTCTAGTTTAAATGAAAGCATACGTCAAGAGCTTTCCTGAGAGTGTTCGTTTGCTTAAATCCGATATCAAATGAGGAAGTTATGGTCATTTGAAGTCGAGTGCCTCCCAAAGTGGTCGTGTATCGAGCCGCACAAAAGCACACTTGACTTCAAATGATCATAACTCCTTCGTTTCTTATCGGATTTAAGCAAACGACCAGTCGATGGAAAGCTCTTGATGTCTACTTTCATGTCAACCACGATTTTTCTTGTTTTGATGGAATATGTGATGTTTCTCATTCGCTTTTTTGTACTAACTCTTTACGGTACTTACATGTTAGTACACAAAAGAGAATGAGAGCAAACAAAAACGCCATTACATTAACCCAAACTCTAGTTTACATGAAAGCATATGTCAAGAGCTTTCCAGAGAGTGTTCGTTTGCTTAAATCCGATAACAAATGAGGAAGTTATGGTCATTTGAAGTCGAGTGCCTCCCAAAGTGGTCGTGTATCGAGCCGCACAAAAGCACACTTGACTTCAAATGATCATAACTCCTTCGTTTCTTATCGGATTTAAGCAACCGACCACTCGATGGAAAGCTCTTGATGTCTACTTTCATGTCAACCACGATTTTTCTTGTTTTAATGGAATTTGTGATGTTTCTCATTCGCTTTTTTGTACTAACTATTTACGGTACTTACATGTTAGTACACAAAAGAGAATGAGAGCAAACAAAAACGCCATTACATTAACCCAAACTCTAGTTTACATGAAAGCATACGTCAAGAGCTTTCCAGAGAGTGTTCGTTTGCTTAAATCTGATAACAAATGAGGAAGTTATGGTCATTTGAAGTCGAGTGCCTCCCAAAGTGGTCGTGTATCGAGCCGCACAAAAGCACACTTGACTTCAAATGATCATAACTCCTTCGTTTCTTATCGGATTTAAGCAACCGACCACTCGATGGAAAGCTCTTGATGTCTACTTTCATGTCAACCACGATTTTTCTTGTTTTAATGGAATTTGTGATGTTTCTCATTCGCTTTTTTGTACTAACTATTTACGGTACTTACATGTTAGTACACAAAAGAGAATGAGAGCAAACAAAAACGCCATTACATTAACCCAAACTCTAGTTTACATGAAAGCATACGTCAAGAGCTTTCCAGAGAGTGTTCGTTTGCTTAAATCCGATAACAAATGAGGAAGTTATGGTCATTTGAAGTCGAGTGCCTCCCAAAGTGGTCGTGTATCGAGCCGCACAAAAGCACACTTGACTTCAAATGATCATAACTCCTTCGTTTCTTATCGGATTTAAGCAACCGACCACTCGATGGAAAGCTCTTGATGTCTACTTTCATGTCAACCACGATTTTTCTTGTTCTAATGGAATTTGTGATGTTTCTCATTCGCTTTTTTGTACTAACTCTTTACGGTACTTGCATGTTAGTACACAAAAGAGAATGAGAGCAAACAAAAACGCCATTACATTAACCCAAACTCTAGTTTAAATGAAAGCATACGTCAAGAGCTTTCCAGAGAGTGTTCGTTTGCTTAAATCCGATAACAAATGAGGAAGTTATGGTCATTTGAAGTCGAGTGCCTCCCAAAGTGGTCGTGTATCGAGCCGCACAAAAGCACACTTGACTTCAAATGATCAAAACTCCTTCGTTTCTTATCGGATTTAAGCAACCGACCACTCGATGGAAAGCTCTTGATGTCTACTTTCATGTCAACCACGATTTTTCTTGTTCTAATGGAATTTGTGATGTTTCTCATTCGCTTTTTTGTGCTAACTCTTTACGGTACTTACATGTTAGTACACAAAAGTGAATGAGAGCAAACAAAAACGCCATTACATTAACCCAAACTCTAGTTTAAATGAAAGCATACGTCAAGAGCTTTCCAGAGAGTGTTCGTTTGCTTAAATCCGATAACAAATGAGGAAGTTATGGTCATTTGAAGTCGAGTGCCTCCCAAAGTGGTCGTGTATCGAGCCGCACAAAAGCACACTGGACTTCAAATGATCATAACTCCTTCGTTTCTTATCGGATTTAAGCAAACGACCACTCGATGGAAAGCTCTTGATGTCTACTTTCATGTCAACCACGATTTTTCTTGTTTTAATGGAATTTGTGATGTTTCTCATTCGCTTTTTTGTACTAACTCTTTACGGTACTTGCATGTTAGTACACAAAAGAGAATGAGAGCAAACAAAAACGCCATTACATTAACCCAAACTCTAGTTTAAATGAAAGCATACGTCAAGAGCTTTCCTGAGAGTGTTCGTTTGCTTAAATCCGATATCAAATGAGGAAGTTATGGTCATTTGAAGTCGAGTGCCTCCCAAAGTGGTCGTGTATCGAGCCGCACAAAAGCACACTTGACTTCAAATGATCATAACTCCTTCGTTTCTTATCGGATTTAAGCAAACGACCAGTCGATGGAAAGCTCTTGATGTCTACTTTCATGTCAACCACGATTTTTCTTGTTTTGATGGAATATGTGATGTTTCTCATTCGCTTTTTTGTACTAACTCTTTACGGTACTTACATGTTAGTACACAAAAGAGAATGAGAGCAAACAAAAACGCCATTACATTAACCCAAACTCTAGTTTACATGAAAGCATATGTCAAGAGCTTTCCAGAGAGTGTTCGTTTGCTTAAATCCGATAACAAATGAGGAAGTTATGGTCATTTGAAGTCGAGTGCCTCCCAAAGTGGTCGTGTATCGAGCCGCACAAAAGCACACTTGACTTCAAATGATCATAACTCCTTCGTTTCTTATCGGATTTAAGCAACCGACCACTCGATGGAAAGCTCTTGATGTCTACTTTCATGTCAACCACGATTTTTCTTGTTTTAATGGAATTTGTGATGTTTCTCATTCGCTTTTTTGTACTAACTATTTACGGTACTTACATGTTAGTACACAAAAGAGAATGAGAGCAAACAAAAACGCCATTACATTAACCCAAACTCTAGTTTACATGAAAGCATACGTCAAGAGCTTTCCAGAGAGTGTTCGTTTGCTTAAATCTGATAACAAATGAGGAAGTTATGGTCATTTGAAGTCGAGTGCCTCCCAAAGTGGTCGTGTATCGAGCCGCACAAAAGCACACTTGACTTCAAATGATCATAACTCCTTCGTTTCTTATCGGATTTAAGCAACCGACCACTCGATGGAAAGCTCTTGATGTCTACTTTCATGTCAACCACGATTTTTCTTGTTTTAATGGAATTTGTGATGTTTCTCATTCGCTTTTTTGTACTAACTATTTACGGTACTTACATGTTAGTACTCAAAAGAGAATGAGAGCAAAGAAAAACGCCATTACATTAACCCAAACTCTAGTTTACATGAAAGCATACGTCAAGAGCTTTCCAGAGAGTGTTCGTTTGCTTAAATCCGATAACAAATGAGGAAGTTATGGTCATTTGAAGTCGAGTGCCTCCCAAAGTGGTCGTGTATCTAGCCGCACAAAAGCACACTTGACTTCAAATGATCATAACTCCTTCGTTTCTTATCGGATTTAAGCAACCGACCACTCGATGGAAAGCTCTTGATGTCTACTTTCATGTCAACCACGATTTTTCTTGTTCTAATGGAATTTGTGATGTTTCTCATTCGCTTTTTTGTACTAACTCTTTACGGTACTTGCATGTTAGTACACAAAAGAGAATGAGAGCAAACAAAAACGCCATTACATTAACCCAAACTCTAGTTTAAATGAAAGCATACGTCAAGAGCTTTCCAGAGAGTGTTCGTTTGCTTAAATCCGATAACAAATGAGGAAGTTATGGTCATTTGAAGTCGAGTGCCTCCCAAAGTGGTCGTGTATCGAGCCGCACAAAAGCACACTTGACTTCAAATGATCAAAACTCCTTCGTTTCTTATCGGATTTAAGCAACCGACCACTCGATGGAAAGCTCTTGATGTCTACTTTCATGTCAACCACGATTTTTCTTGTTCTAATGGAATTTGTGATGTTTCTCATTCGCTTTTTTGTGCTAACTCTTTACGGTACTTACATGTTAGTACACAAAAGTGAATGAGAGCAAACAAAAACGCCATTACATTAACCCAAACTCTAGTTTAAATGAAAGCATACGTCAAGAGCTTTCCAGAGAGTGTTCGTTTGCTTAAATCCGATAACAAATGAGGAAGTTATGGTCATTTGAAGTCGAGTGCCTCCCAAAGTGGTCGTGTATCGAGCCGCACAAAAGCACACTGGACTTCAAATGATCATAACTCCTTCGTTTCTTATCGGATTTAAGCAAACGACCACTCGATGGAAAGCTCTTGATGTCTACTTTCATGTCAACCACGATTTTTCTTGTTTTAATGGAATTTGTGATGTTTCTCATTCGCTTTTTTGTACTAACTCTTTACGGTACTTGCATGTTAGTACACAAAAGAGAATGAGAGCAAACAAAAACGCCATTACATTAACCCAAACTCTAGTTTAAATGAAAGCATACGTCAAGAGCTTTCCAGAGAGTGTTCGTTTGCTTAAATCCGATAACAAATGAGGAAGTTATGGTCATTTGAAGTCGAGTGCCTCCCAAAGTGGTCGTGTATCGAGCCGCACAAAAGCACACTTGACTTCAAATGATCATAACTCCTTCGTTTCTTATCGGATTTAAGCAAACGACCAGTCGATGGAAAGCTCTTGATGTCTACTTTCATGTCAACCACGATTTTTCTTGTTTTGATGGAATATGTGATGTTTCTCATTCGCTTTTTTGTACTAACTCTTTACGGTACTTACATGTTAGTACACAAAAGAGAATGAGAGCAAACAAAAACGCCATTACATTAACCCAAACTCTAGTTTACATGAAAGCATATGTCAAGAGCTTTCCAGAGAGTGTTCGTTTGCTTAAATCCGATAACAAATGAGGAAGTTATGGTCATTTGAAGTCGAGTGCCTCCCAAAGTGGTCGTGTATCGAGCCGCACAAAAGCACACTTGACTTCAAATGATCATAACTCCTTCGTTTCTTATCGGATTTAAGCAACCGACCACTCGATGGAAAGCTCTTGATGTCTACTTTCATGTCCACCACGATTTTTCTTGTTTTAATGGAATTTGTGATGTTTCTCATTCGCTTTTTTGTACTAACTATTTACGGTACTTACATGTTAGTACAAAAAAGAGAATGAAAGCAAACAAAAACGCCATTACATTAACCCAAACTCTAGTTTACATGAAAGCATACGTCAAGAGCTTTCCAGAGAGTGTTCGTTTGCTTAAATCTGATAACAAATGAGGAAGTTATGGTCATTTGAAGTCGAGTGCCTCCCAAAGTGGTCGTGTATCGAGCCGCACAAAAGCACACTTGACTTCAAATGATCATAACTCCTTCGTTTCTTATCGGATTTAAGCAACCGACCACTCGATGGAAAGCTCTTGATGTCTACTTTCATGTCAACCACGATTTTTCTTGTTTTAATGGAATATGTGATTTTTCTCATTCGCTTTTTTGTACTAACTATTTACGGTACTTACATGTTAGTACACAAAAGAGAATGAGAGCAAACAAAAACGCCATTACATTAAACCAAACTCTAGTTTACATGAAGGCATACGTCAAGAGCTTTCCAGAGAGTGTTCGTTTGCTTAAATCCGATAACAAATGAGGAAGTTATGGTCATTTGAAGTCGAGTGCCTCCCAAAGTGGTCGTGTATCGAGCCGCACAAAAGCACACTGGACTTCAAATGATCATAACTCCTTCGTTTCTTATCGGATTTAAGCAAACGACAATTCGATGGAAAGCTCTTGATGTCTACTTTCATGTCAAACACGATTTTTCTTGTTTTAATGGAATTTGTGATGTTTCTCATTCGCTTTTTTGTACTAACTCTTTACGGTACTTACATGTTAGTACACAAAAGAGAATGAGAGCAAACAAAAACGCCATTACATTAACCCAAAATCTAGTTTACATGAAAGCATACGTCAAGAGCTTTCCAGAGAGTGTTCGTTTGCTTAAATCCGATAACAAATGAGGAAGTTATGGTCATTTGAAGTCGAGTGCCTCCCAAAGTGGTCGTGTATCGAGCCGCACAAAAGCACACTTGACTTCAAATGATCATAACTCCTTCGTTTCTTATCGGATTTAAGCAAACGACCACTCAATGGAAAGCTCTTGATGTCTACTTTCATGTCAACCACGATTTTTCTTGTTTTAATGGAATTTGTGATGTTTCTCATTCGCTTTTTTGTACTAACTCTTTACGGTACTTGCATGTTAGTACACAAAAGAGAATGAGAGCAAACAAAAACGCCATTACATTAACCCAAACTCTAGTTTACATGAAAGCATACGTCAAGAGCTTTCCAGAGAGTGTTCGTTTGCTTAAATCCGATAACAAATGAGGAAGTTATGGTCATTTGAAGTCGAGTGCCTCCCAAAGTGGTCGTGTATCGAGCCGCACAAAAGCACACTTGACTTCAAATGATCATAACTCCTTCGTTTCTTATCGGATTTAAGCAAACGACCACTCGATGGAAAGCTCTTGATGTCTACTTTCATGTCAACCACGATTTTTCTTGTTCTAATGGAATTTGTGATGTTTCTCATTCGCTTTTTTGTACTAACTCTTTACGGTACTTACATGTTAGTACACAAAAGTGAATGAGAGCAAACAAAAACGCCATTACATTAACCCAAACTCTAGTTTAAATGAAAGCATACGTCAAGAGCTTTCCAGAGAGTGTTCGTTTGCTTAAATCCGATAACAAATGAGGAAGTTATGGTCATTTGAAGTCGAGTGCCTCCCAAAGTGGTCGTGTATCGAGCCGCACAAAAGCACACTTGACTTCAAATGATCATAACTCCTTCGTTTCTTATCGGATTTAAGCAACCGACCACTCGATGGAAAGCTCTTGATGTCTACTTTCATGTCAACCACGATTTTTCTTGTTTTAATGGAATTTGTGATGTTTCTCATTCGCTTTTTTGTACTAACTCTTCACGGTACTTACATGTTAGTACACAAAAGTGAATGAGAGCAAACAAAAACGCCATTACATTAACCCAAACTCTAGTTTACATGAAAGCATACGTCAAGAGCTTTCCAGAGAGTGTTCGTTTGCTTAAATCCGATAACAAATGAGGAAGTTATGGTCATTTGAAGTCGAGTGCCTCCCAAAGTGGTCGTGTATCGAGCCGCGCAAAAGCACACTTGACTTCAAATGATCATAAATCCTTCGTTTCTTATCGGATTTCAGCAAACGACCAGTCGATGGAAAGCTCTTGATGTCTACTTTCATGTCAACCACGATTTTTCTTGTTTTAATGGAATTTGTGATGTTTCTCATTCGCTTTTTTGTACTAACTATTTACGGTACTTACATGTTAGTGAACAAAAGAGAATGAGAGCAAACAAAAACGCCATTACATTAACCCAAACTCTAGTTTACATGAAGGCATACGTCAAGAGCTTTCCAGAGAGTGTTCGTTTGCTTAAATCCGATAACAAATGAGGAAGTTATGGTCATTTGAAGTCGAGTGCCTCCCAAAGTGGTCGTGTATCGAGCCGCACAAAAGCACACTGGACTTCAAATGATCATAACTCCTTCGTTTCTTATCGGATTTAAGCAAACGACCACTCGATGGAAAGCTCTTGATGCCTACTTTCATGTCAATCACGATTTTTCTTGTTTTAATGGAATTTGTGATGTTTCTCATTCGCTTTTTTGTACTAACTCTTTACGGTACTTACATGTTAGTACACAACAGAGAATGAGAGCAAACAAAAACGCCATTACATTAACCCAAAATCTAGTTTACATGAACGCATACGTCAAGAGCTTTCCAGAGAGTGTTCGTTTGCTTAAATCCGATAACAAATGAGGAAGTTATGGTCATTTGAAGTCGAGTGCCTCCCAAAGTGGTCGTGTATCGAGCCGCACAAAAGCACACTGGACTTCAAATGATCATAACTCCTTCGTTTCTTATCGGATTTAAGCAAACGACCCCTCGATGGAAAGCTCTTGATGTCTACTTTCATGTCAACCACGATTTTTATTGTTTTAATGGAATTTGTGATGTTTCTCATTCGCTTTTTTGTACTAACTCTTTACGGTACTTGCATGTTAGTACACAAAAGAGAATGAGAGCAAACAAAAACGCCATTACATTAACCCAAACTCTAGTTTACATGAAAGCATACGTCAAGAGCTTTCCAAAGAGTGTTCGTTTGCTTAAATCCGATAACAAATGAGGAAGTTATGGTCATTTGAAGTCGAGTGCCTCCCAAAGTGGTCGTGTATCGAGCCGCACAAAAGCACACTTGACTTCAAATGATCATAACTCCTTCGTTTCTTATCGGATTTAAGCAAACGACCACTCGATGGAAAGCTCTTGATGTCTACTTTCATGTCAACCACGATTTTTCTTGTTCTAATGGAATTTGTGATGTTTCTCATTCGCTTTTTTGTACTAACTCTTTACGGTACTTACATGTTAGTACACAAAAGTGAATGAGAGCAAACAAAAACGCCATTACATTAACCCAAACTCTAGTTTAAATGAAAGCATACGTCAAGAGCTTTCCAGAGAGTGTTCGTTTGCTTAAATCCGATAACAAATGAGGAAGTTATGGTCATTTGAAGTCGAGTGCCTCCCAAAGTGGTCGTGTATCAAGCCGCACAAAAGCACACTGGACTTCAAATGATCATAACTCCTTCGTTTCTTATCGGATTTAAGCAAACGACCACTCGATGGAAAGCTCTTGATGTCTACTTTCATGTCAACCACGATTTTTCTTGTTTTAATGGAATTTGTGATGTTTCTCATTCGCTTTTTTGTACTAACTATTTACGGTACTTACATGTTAGTGAACAAAAGAGAATGAGAGCAAACAAAAACGCCATTACATTAACCCAAACTCTAGTTTACATGAAGGCATACGTCAAGAGCTTTCCAGAGAGTGTTCGTTTGCTTAAATCCGATAACAAATGAGGAAGTTATGGTCATTTGAAGTCGAGTGCCTCCCAAAGTGGTCGTGTATCGAGCCGCACAAAAGCACACTGGACTTCAAATGATCATAACTCCTTCGTTTCTTATCGGATTTAAGCAAACGACCACTCGATGGAAAGCTCTTGATGCCTACTTTCATGTCAATCACGATTTTTCTTGTTTTAATGGAATTTGTGATGTTTCTCATTCGCTTTTTTGTACTAACTCTTTACGGTACTTACATGTTAGTACACAAAAGTGAATGAGAGCAAACAAAAACGCCATTACATTAACCCAAACTCTAGTTTACATGAAAGCATACGTCAAGAGCTTTCCAGAGAGTGTTCGTTTGCTTAAATCCGATAACAAATGAGGAAGTTATGGTCATTTGAAGTCGAGTGCCTCCCAAAGTGGTCGTGTATCGAGCCGCGCAAAAGCACACTTGACTTCAAATGATCATAAATCCTTCGTTTCTTATCGGATTTCAGCAAACGACCAGTCGATGGAAAGCTCTTGATGTCTACTTTCATGTCAACCACGATTTTTCTTGTTTTAATGGAATTTGTGATGTTTCTCATTCGCTTTTTTGTACTAACTATTTACGGTACTTACATGTTAGTGAACAAAAGAGAATGAGAGCAAACAAAAACGCCATTACATTAACCCAAACTCTAGTTTACATGAAGGCATACGTCAAGAGCTTTCCAGAGAGTGTTCGTTTGCTTAAATCCGATAACAAATGAGGAAGTTATGGTCATTTGAAGTCGAGTGCCTCCCAAAGTGGTCGTGTATCGAGCCGCACAAAAGCACACTGGACTTCAAATGATCATAACTCCTTCGTTTCTTATCGGATTTAAGCAAACGACCACTCGATGGAAAGCTCTTGATGCCTACTTTCATGTCAATCACGATTTTTCTTGTTTTAATGGAATTTGTGATGTTTCTCATTCGCTTTTTTGTACTAACTCTTTACGGTACTTACATGTTAGTACACAAAAGAGAATGAGAGCAAACAAAAACGCCATTACATTAACCCAAAATCTAGTTTACATGAACGCATACGTCAAGAGCTTTCCAGAGAGTGTTCGTTTGCTTAAATCCGATAACAAATGAGGAAGTTATGGTCATTTGAAGTCGAGTGCCTCCCAAAGTGGTCGTGTATCGAGCCGCACAAAAGCACACTGGACTTCAAATGATCATAACTCCTTCGTTTCTTATCGGATTTAAGCAAACGACCCCTCGATGGAAAGCTCTTGATGTCTACTTTCATGTCAACCACGATTTTTATTGTTTTAATGGAATTTGTGATGTTTCTCATTCGCTTTTTTGTACTAACTCTTTACGGTACTTGCATGTTAGTACACAAAAGAGAATGAGAGCAAACAAAAACGCCATTACATTAACCCAAACTCTAGTTTACATGAAAGCATACGTCAAGAGCTTTCCAAAGAGTGTTCGTTTGCTTAAATCCGATAACAAATGAGGAAGTTATGGTCATTTGAAGTCGAGTGCCTCCCAAAGTGGTCGTGTATCGAGCCGCACAAAAGCACACTTGACTTCAAATGATCATAACTCCTTCGTTTCTTATCGGATTTAAGCAAACGACCACTCGATGGAAAGCTCTTGATGTCTACTTTCATGTCAACCACGATTTTTCTTGTTCTAATGGAATTTGTGATGTTTCTCATTCGCTTTTTTGTACTAACTCTTTACGGTACTTACATGTTAGTACACAAAAGTGAATGAGAGCAAACAAAAACGCCATTACATTAACCCAAACTCTAGTTCAAATGAAAGCATACGTCAAGAGCTTTCCAGAGAGTGTTCGTTTGCTTAAATCCGATAACAAATGAGGAAGTTATGGTCATTTGAAGTCGAGTGCCTCCCAAAGTGGTCGTGTATCAAGCCGCACAAAAGCACACTGGACTTCAAATGATCATAACTCCTTCGTTTCTTATCGGATTTAAGCAAACGACCACTCGATGGAAAGCTCTTGATGTCTACTTTCATGTCAACCACGATTTTTCTTGTTTTAATGGAATTTGTGATGTTTCTCATTCGCTTTTTTGTACTAACTATTTACGGTACTTACATGTTAGTGAACAAAAGAGAATGAGAGCAAACAAAAACGCCATTACATTAACCCAAACTCTAGTTTACATGAAGGCATACGTCAAGAGCTTTCCAGAGAGTGTTCGTTTGCTTAAATCCGATAACAAATGAGGAAGTTATGGTCATTTGAAGTCGAGTGCCTCCCAAAGTGGTCGTGTATCGAGCCGCACAAAAGCACACTGGACTTCAAATGATCATAACTCCTTCGTTTCTTATCGGATTTAAGCAAACGACCACTCGATGGAAAGCTCTTGATGCCTACTTTCATGTCAATCACGATTTTTCTTGTTTTAATGGAATTTGTGATGTTTCTCATTCGCTTTTTTGTACTAACTCTTTACGGTACTTACATGTTAGTACACAAAAGAGAATGAGAGCAAACAAAAACGCCATTACATTAACCCAAAATCTAGTTTACATGAACGCATACGTCAAGAGCTTTCCAGAGAGTGTTCGTTTGCTTAAATCCGATAACAAATGAGGAAGTTATGGTCATTTGAAGTCGAGTGCCTCCCAAAGTGGTCGTGTATCGAGCCGCACAAAAGCACACTGGACTTCAAATGATCATAACTCCTTCGTTTCTTATCGGATTTAAGCAAACGACCCCTCGATGGAAAGCTCTTGATGTCTACTTTCATGTCAACCACGATTTTTATTGTTTTAATGGAATTTGTGATGTTTCTCATTCGCTTTTTTGTACTAACTCTTTACGGTACTTGCATGTTAGTACACAAAAGAGAATGAGAGCAAACAAAAACGCCATTACATTAACCCAAACTCTAGTTTACATGAAAGCATACGTCAAGAGCTTTCCAAAGAGTGTTCGTTTGCTTAAATCCGATAACAAATGAGGAAGTTATGGTCATTTGAAGTCGAGTGCCTCCCAAAGTGGTCGTGTATCGAGCCGCACAAAAGCACACTGGACTTCAAATGATCATAACTCCTTCGTTTCTTATCGGATTTAAGCAACCGACCACTCGATGGAAAGCTCTTGATGTCTACTTTCATGTCAACCACGATTTTTCTTGTTTTAATGGAATTTGTGATGTTTCTCATTCGCTTTTTTGTACTAACTATTTACGGTACTTACATGTTAGTACACAAAAGAGAATGAGAGCAAACAAAAACGCCATTACATTAACCCAAACTCTAGTTTACATGAAAGCATACGTCAAGAGCTTTCCAGAGAGTGTTCGTTTGCTTAAATCCGATAACAAATGAGGAAGTTATGGTCATTTGAAGTCGAGTGCCTCGCAAAGTGGTCGTGTATCGAGCCGCGCAAAAGCACACTTGACTTCAAATGATCATAAATCCTTCGTTTCTTATCGGATTTCAGCAAACGACCAGTCGATGGAAAGCTCTTGATGTCTACTTTCATGTCAACCACGATTTTTCTTGTTTTAATGGAATTTGTGATGTTTCTCATTCGCTTTTTTGTACTAACTATTTACGGTACTTACATGTTAGTGAACAAAAGAGAATGAGAGCAAACAAAAATGCCATTACATTAACCCAAACTCTAGTTTACATGAAGGCATACGTCAAGAGCTTTCCAGAGAGTGTTCGTTTGCTTAAATCCGATAACAAATGAGGAAGTTATGGTCATTTGAAGTCGAGTGCCTCCCAAAGTGGTCGTGTATCAAGCCGCACAAAAGCACACTGGACTTCAAATAATCATAACTCCTTCGTTTCTTATCGGATTTAAGCAAACGACCACTCGATGGAAAGCTCTTGATGCCTACTTTCATGTCAATCACGATTTTTCTTGTTTTAATGGAATTTGTGATGTTTCTCATTCGCTTTTTTGTCCTAACTCTTTACGGTACTTACATGTTAGTACACAAAAGAGAATGAGAGCAAACAAAAACGCCATTACATTAACCCAAAATCTAGTTTACATGAACGCATACGTCAAGAGCTTTCCAGAGAGTGTTCGTTTGCTTAAATCCGATAACAAATGAGGAAGTTATGGTCATTTGAAGTCGAGTGCCTCCCAAAGTGGTCGTGTATCGAGCCGCACAAAAGCACACTTGACTTCAAATGATCATAACTCCTTCGTTTCTTATCGGATTTAAGAAAACGACCCCTCGATGGAAAGCTCTTGATGTCTACTTTCATGTCAACCACGATTTTTATTGTTTTAATGGAATTTGTGATGTTTCTCATTCGCTTTTTTGTACTAACTCTTTACGGTACTTGCATGTTAGTACACAAAAGAGAATGAGAGCAAACAAAAACGCCATTACATTAACCCAAACTCTAGTTTACATGAAAGCATACGTCAAGAGCTTTCCAGAGAGTGTTCGTTTGCTTAAATCCGATAACAAATGAGGAAGTTATGGTCATTTGAAGTCGAGTGCCTCCCAAAGTGGTCGTGTATCGAGCCGCACAAAAGCACACTTGACTTCAAATGATCATAACTCCTTCGTTTCTTATCGGATTTAAGCAAACGACCACTCGATGGAAAGCTCTTGATGTCTACTTTCATGTCAACCACGATTTTTCTTGTTCTAATGGAATTTGTGATGTTTCTCATTCGCTTTTTTGTACTAACTCTTTACGGTACTTACATGTTAGTACACAAAAGTGAATGAGAGCAAACAAAAACGCCATTACATTAACCCAAACTCTAGTTTAAATGAAAGCATACGTCAAGAGCTTTCCAGAGAGTGTTCGTTTGCTTAAATCCGATAACAAATGAGGAAGTTATGGTCATTTGAAGTCGAGTGCCTCCCAAAGTGGTCGTGTATCGAGCCGCACAAAAGCACACTTGACTTCAAATGATCATAACTCCTTCGTTTCTTATCGGATTTAAGCAAACGACCACTCGATGGAAAGCTCTTGATGTCTACTTTCATGTCAACCACGATTTTTCTTGTTTTAATGGAATTTGTGATGTTTCTCATTCGCTTTTTTGTACTAACTCTTTACGGTACTTGCATGTTAGTACACAAAAGAGAATGAGAGCAAACAAAAACGCCATTACATTAACCCAAAATCTAGTTTACATGAACGCATACGTCAAGAGCTTTCCAGAGAGTGTTCGTTTGCTTAAATCCGATAACAAATGAGGAAGTTATGGTCATTTGAAGTCGAGTGCCTCCCAAAGTGGTCGTGTATCGAGCCGCACAAAAGCACACTTGACTTCAAATGATCATAACTCCTTCGTTTCTTATCGGATTTAAGAAAACGACCCCTCGATGGAAAGCTCTTGATGTCTACTTTCATGTCAACCACGATTTTTATTGTTTTAATGGAATTTGTGATGTTTCTCATTCGCTTTTTTGTACTAACTCTTTACGGTACTTGCATGTTAGTACACAAAAGAGAATGAGAGCAAACAAAAACGCCATTACATTAACCCAAACTCTAGTTTACATGAAAGCATACGTCAAGAGCTTTCCAGAGAGTGTTCGTTTGCTTAAATCCGATAACAAATGAGGAAGTTATGGTCATTTGAAGTCGAGTGCCTCCCAAAGTGGTCGTGTATCGAGCCGCACAAAAGCACACTTGACTTCAAATGATCATAACTCCTTCGTTTCTTATCGGATTTAAGCAAACGACCAGTCGATGGAAAGCTCTTGATGTCTACTTTCATGTCAACCACGATTTTTCTTGTTTTAATGGAATTTGTGACGTTTCTCATTCGCTTTTTTGTACTAACTCTTTACGGTACTTACATGTTAGTACACAAAAGAGAATGAGAGCAAACAAAAACGCCATTACATTAACCCAAACTCTAGTTTAACTGAAGGCATACGTCAAGAGCTTTCCAGAGAGTGTTCGTTTGCTTAAATCCGATAACAAATGAGGAAGTTATGGTCATTTGAAGTCGAGTGCCTCCCAAAGTGGTCGTGTATCGAGCCGCACAAAAGCACACTTGACTTCAAATGATCATAACTCCTTCGTTTCTTATCGGATTTAAGCAAACGACCAGTCGATGGAAAGCTCTTGATGTCTACTTTCATGTCAACCACGATTTTTCTTGTTTTAATGGAATTTGTGATGTTTCTCATTCGCTTTTTTGTACTAACTCTTTACGGTACTTACATGTTAGTACACAAAAGTGAATGAGAGCAAATAAAAACGCCATTACATTAACCCAAACTCTAGTTCTCATGAAGGAATACGTCAAGAGCTTTCCAGAGAGTGTTCGTTTGCTTAAATCCGATAACAAATGAGGAAGTTATGGTCATTTGAAGTCGAGTGCCTCCCAAAGTGGTCGTGTATCGAGCCGCACAAAAGCACACTGGACTTCAAATGATCATAACTCCTTCGTTTCTTATCGGATTTAAGCAAACGACCACTCGATGGAAAGCTCTTGATGTCTACTTTCATGTCAACCACGATTTTTCTTGATTTGATGGAATATGTGATGTTTCTCATTCGCTTTTTTGTACTAACTCTTTACGGTACTTACATGTTAGTACACAAAAGAGAATGAGAGCAAACAAAAACGCCATTACATTAACCCAAACTCTAGTTTACATGAAAGCATATGTCAAGAGCTTTCCAGAGAGTGTTCGTTTGCTTAAATCCGATAACAAATGAGGAAGTTATGGTCATTTGAAGTCGAGTGCCTCCCAAAGTGGTCGTGTATCGAGCCGCACAAAAGCACACTTGACTTCAAATGATCAAAACTCCTTCGTTTCTTATCGGATTTAAGCAACCGACCACTCGATGGAAAGCTCTTGATGTCTACTTTCATGTCAACCACGATTTTTCTTGCTTTAATGGAATTTGTGATGTTTCTCATTCGCTTTTTTGTACTAACTATTTACGGTACTTACATGTTAGTACACAAAAGAGAATGAGAGCAAACAAAAACGCCATTACATTAACCCAAACTCTAGTTTACATGAACGCATACGTCAAGAGCTTTCCAGAGAGTGTTCGTTTGCTTAAATCCGATAACAAATGAGGAAGTTATGGTCATTTGAAGTCGAGTGCCTCCCAAAGTGGTCGTGTATCGAGCCGCACAAAAGCACACTTGACTTCAAATGATCATATCTCCTTCGTTTCTTATCGGATTTAAGCAAACGACCACTCGATGGAAAGCTCTTGATGTCTACTTTCATGTCAACCACGATTTTTCTTGTTTTAATGGAATTTGTGATGTTTCTCATTTGCTTTTTTGTACTAACTCTTTACGGTACTTACATGTTAGTACACAAAAGTGAATGAGAGCAAACAAAAACGCCATTACATTAACCCAAACTCTAGTTTACATGAACGCATACGTCAAGAGCTTTCCAGAGAGTGTTCGTTTGCTTAAATCCGATAACAAATGAGGAAGTTATGGTCATTTGAAGTCGAGTGCCTCCCAAAGTGGTCGTGTATCGAGCCGCACAAAAGCACACTTGACTTCAAATGATCATATCTCCTTCGTTTCTTATCGGATTTAAGCAAACGACCACTCGATGGAAAGCTCTTGATGTCTACTTTCATGTCAACCACGATTTTTCTTGTTTTAATGGAATTTGTGATGTTTCTCATTTGCTTTTTTGTACTAACTCTTTACGGTACTTACATGTTAGTACACAAAAGTGAATGAGAGCAAACAAAAACGCCATTACATTAACCCAAACTCTAGTTTACATGAACGCATACGTCAAGAGCTTTCCAGAGAGTGTTCGTTTGCTTAAATCCGATAACAAATGAGGAAGTTATGGTCATTTGAAGTCGAGTGCCTCCCAAAGTGGTCGTGTATCGAGCCGCACAAAAGCACACTTGACTTCAAATGATCATATCTCCTTCGTTTCTTATCGGATTTAAGCAAACGACCACTCGATGGAAAGCTCTTGATGTCTACTTTCATGTCAACCACGATTTTTCTTGTTTTAATGGAATTTGTGATGTTTCTCATTTGCTTTTTTGTACTAACTCTTTACGGTACTTACATGTTAGTACACAAAAGTGAATGAGAGCAAACAAAAACGCCATTACATTAACCCAAACTCTAGTTTACATGAACGCATACGTCAAGAGCTTTCCAGAGAGTGTTCGTTTGCTTAAATCCGATAACAAATGAGGAAGTTATGGTCATTTGAAGTCGAGTGCCTCCCAAAGTGGTCGTGTATCGAGCCGCACAAAAGCACACTTGACTTCAAATGATCATATCTCCTTCGTTTCTTATCGGATTTAAGCAAACGACCACTCGATGGAAAGCTCTTGATGTCTACTTTCATGTCAACCACGATTTTTCTTGTTTTAATGGAATTTGTGATGTTTCTCATTTGCTTTTTTGTACTAACTCTTTACGGTACTTACATGTTAGTACACAAAAGTGAATGAGAGCAAACAAAAACGCCATTACATTAACCCAAACTCTAGTTTACATGAACGCATACGTCAAGAGCTTTCCAGAGAGTGTTCGTTTGCTTAAATCCGATAACAAATGAGGAAGTTATGGTCATTTGAAGTCGAGTGCCTCCCAAAGTGGTCGTGTATCGAGCCGCACAAAAGCACACTTGACTTCAAATGATCATATCTCCTTCGTTTCTTATCGGATTTAAGCAAACGACCACTCGATGGAAAGCTCTTGATGTCTACTTTCATGTCAACCACGATTTTTCTTGTTTTAATGGAATTTGTGATGTTTCTCATTTGCTTTTTTGTACTAACTCTTTACGGTACTTACATGTTAGTACACAAAAGTGAATGAGAGCAAACAAAAACGCCATTACATTAACCCAAACTCTAGTTTACATGAACGCATACGTCAAGAGCTTTCCAGAGAGTGTTCGTTTGCTTAAATCCGATAACAAATGAGGAAGTTATGGTCATTTGAAGTCGAGTGCCTCCCAAAGTGGTCGTGTATCGAGCCGCACAAAAGCACACTTGACTTCAAATGATCATATCTCCTTCGTTTCTTATCGGATTTAAGCAAACGACCACTCGATGGAAAGCTCTTGATGTCTACTTTCATGTCAACCACGATTTTTCTTGTTTTAATGGAATTTGTGATGTTTCTCATTTGCTTTTTTGTACTAACTCTTTACGGTACTTACATGTTAGTACACAAAAGTGAATGAGAGCAAACAAAAACGCCATTACATTAACCCAAACTCTAGTTTACATGAACGCATACGTCAAGAGCTTTCCAGAGAGTGTTCGTTTGCTTAAATCCGATAACAAATGAGGAAGTTATGGTCATTTGAAGTCGAGTGCCTCCCAAAGTGGTCGTGTATCGAGCCGCACAAAAGCACACTTGACTTCAAATGATCATAACTCCTTCGTTTCTTATCGGATTTAAGAAAACGACCCCTCGATGGAAAGCTCTTGATGTCTACTTTCATGTCAACCACGATTTTTATTGTTTTAATGGAATTTGTGATGTTTCTCATTCGCTTTTTTGTACTAACTCTTTACGGTACTTGCATGTTAGTACACAAAAGAGAATGAGAGCAAACAAAAACGCCATTACATTAACCCAAACTCTAGTTTACATGAAAGCATACGTCAAGAGCTTTCCAGAGAGTGTTCGTTTGCTTAAATCCGATAACAAATGAGGAAGTTATGGTCATTTGAAGTCGAGTGCCTCCCAAAGTGGTCGTGTATCGAGCCGCACAAAAGCACACTTGACTTCAAATGATCAAAACTCCTTCGTTTCTTATCGGATTTAAGCAACCGACCACTCGATGGAAAGCTCTTGATGTCTACTTTCATGTCAACCACGATTTTTCTTGCTTTAATGGAATTTGTGATGTTTCTCATTCGCTTTTTTGTACTAACTATTTACGGTACTTACATGTTAGTACACAAAAGAGAATGAGAGCAAACAAAAACGCCATTACATTAACCCAAACTCTAGTTTACATGAACGCATACGTCAAGAGCTTTCCAGAGAGTGTTCGTTTGCTTAAATCCGATAACAAATGAGGAAGTTATGGTCATTTGAAGTCGAGTGCCTCCCAAAGTGGTCGTGTATCGAGCCGCACAAAAGCACACTTGACTTCAAATGATCATATCTCCTTCGTTTCTTATCGGATTTAAGCAAACGACCACTCGATGGAAAGCTCTTGATGTCTACTTTCATGTCAACCACGATTTTTCTTGTTTTAATGGAATTTGTGATGTTTCTCATTTGCTTTTTTGTACTAACTCTTTACGGTACTTACATGTTAGTACACAAAAGTGAATGAGAGCAAACAAAAACGCCATTACATTAACCCAAACTCTAGTTTACATGAACGCATACGTCAAGAGCTTTCCAGAGAGTGTTCGTTTGCTTAAATCCGATAACAAATGAGGAAGTTATGGTCATTTGAAGTCGAGTGCCTCCCAAAGTGGTCGTGTATCGAGCCGCACAAAAGCACACTTGACTTCAAATGATCATATCTCCTTCGTTTCTTATCGGATTTAAGCAAACGACCACTCGATGGAAAGCTCTTGATGTCTACTTTCATGTCAACCACGATTTTTCTTGTTTTAATGGAATTTGTGATGTTTCTCATTTGCTTTTTTGTACTAACTCTTTACGGTACTTACATGTTAGTACACAAAAGTGAATGAGAGCAAACAAAAACGCCATTACATTAACCCAAACTCTAGTTTACATGAACGCATACGTCAAGAGCTTTCCAGAGAGTGTTCGTTTGCTTAAATCCGATAACAAATGAGGAAGTTATGGTCATTTGAAGTCGAGTGCCTCCCAAAGTGGTCGTGTATCGAGCCGCACAAAAGCACACTTGACTTCAAATGATCATAACTCCTTCGTTTCTTATCGGATTTAAGAAAACGACCCCTCGATGGAAAGCTCTTGATGTCTACTTTCATGTCAACCACGATTTTTATTGTTTTAATGGAATTTGTGATGTTTCTCATTCGCTTTTTTGTACTAACTCTTTACGGTACTTGCATGTTAGTACACAAAAGAGAATGAGAGCAAACAAAAACGCCATTACATTAACCCAAACTCTAGTTTACATGAAAGCATACGTCAAGAGCTTTCCAGAGAGTGTTCGTTTGCTTAAATCCGATAACAAATGAGGAAGTTATGGTCATTTGAAGTCGAGTGCCTCCCAAAGTGGTCGTGTATCGAGCCGCACAAAAGCACACTTGACTTCAAATGATCATAACTCCTTCGTTTCTTATCGGATTTAAGCAAACGACCAGTCGATGGAAAGCTCTTGATGTCTACTTTCATGTCAACCACGATTTTTCTTGTTTTAATGGAATTTGTGACGTTTCTCATTCGCTTTTTTGTACTAACTCTTTACGGTACTTACATGTTAGTACACAAAAGAGAATGAGAGCAAACAAAAACGCCATTACATTAACCCAAACTCTAGTTTAACTGAAGGCATACGTCAAGAGCTTTCCAGAGAGTGTTCGTTTGCTTAAATCCGATAACAAATGAGGAAGTTATGGTCATTTGAAGTCGAGTGCCTCCCAAAGTGGTCGTGTATCGAGCCGCACAAAAGCACACTTGACTTCAAATGATCATAACTCCTTCGTTTCTTATCGGATTTAAGCAAACGACCAGTCGATGGAAAGCTCTTGATGTCTACTTTCATGTCAACCACGATTTTTCTTGTTTTAATGGAATTTGTGATGTTTCTCATTCGCTTTTTTGTACTAACTCTTTACGGTACTTACATGTTAGTACACAAAAGTGAATGAGAGCAAATAAAAACGCCATTACATTAACCCAAACTCTAGTTTACATGAAGGAATACGTCAAGAGCTTTCCAGAGAGTGTTCGTTTGCTTAAATCCGATAACAAATGAGGAAGTTATGGTCATTTGAAGTCGAGTGCCTCCCAAAGTGGTCGTGTATCGAGCCGCACAAAAGCACACTGGACTTCAAATGATCATAACTCCTTCGTTTCTTATCGGATTTAAGCAAACGACCACTCGATGGAAAGCTCTTGATGTCTACTTTCATGTCAACCACGATTTTTCTTGATTTGATGGAATATGTGATGTTTCTCATTCGCTTTTTTGTACTAACTCTTTACGGTACTTACATGTTAGTACACAAAAGAGAATGAGAGCAAACAAAAACGCCATTACATTAACCCAAACTCTAGTTTACATGAAAGCATATGTCAAGAGCTTTCCAGAGAGTGTTCGTTTGCTTAAATCCGATAACAAATGAGGAAGTTATGGTCATTTGAAGTCGAGTGCCTCCCAAAGTGGTCGTGTATCGAGCCGCACAAAAGCACACTTGACTTCAAATGATCAAAACTCCTTCGTTTCTTATCGGATTTAAGCAACCGACCACTCGATGGAAAGCTCTTGATGTCTACTTTCATGTCAACCACGATTTTTCTTGCTTTAATGGAATTTGTGATGTTTCTCATTCGCTTTTTTGTACTAACTATTTACGGTACTTACATGTTAGTACACAAAAGAGAATGAGAGCAAACAAAAACGCCATTACATTAACCCAAACTCTAGTTTACATGAACGCATACGTCAAGAGCTTTCCAGAGAGTGTTCGTTTGCTTAAATCCGATAACAAATGAGGAAGTTATGGTCATTTGAAGTCGAGTGCCTCCCAAAGTGGTCGTGTATCGAGCCGCACAAAAGCACACTTGACTTCAAATGATCATATCTCCTTCGTTTCTTATCGGATTTAAGCAAACGACCACTCGATGGAAAGCTCTTGATGTCTACTTTCATGTCAACCACGATTTTTCTTGTTTTAATGGAATTTGTGATGTTTCTCATTTGCTTTTTTGTACTAACTCTTTACGGTACTTACATGTTAGTACACAAAAGTGAATGAGAGCAAACAAAAACGCCATTACATTAACCCAAACTCTAGTTTACATGAACGCATACGTCAAGAGCTTTCCAGAGAGTGTTCGTTTGCTTAAATCCGATAACAAATGAGGAAGTTATGGTCATTTGAAGTCGAGTGCCTCCCAAAGTGGTCGTGTATCGAGCCGCACAAAAGCACACTTGACTTCAAATGATCATAACTCCTTCGTTTCTTATCGGATTTAAGAAAACGACCCCTCGATGGAAAGCTCTTGATGTCTACTTTCATGTCAACCACGATTTTTATTGTTTTAATGGAATTTGTGATGTTTCTCATTCGCTTTTTTGTACTAACTCTTTACGGTACTTGCATGTTAGTACACAAAAGAGAATGAGAGCAAACAAAAACGCCATTACATTAACCCAAACTCTAGTTTACATGAAAGCATACGTCAAGAGCTTTCCAGAGAGTGTTCGTTTGCTTAAATCCGATAACAAATGAGGAAGTTATGGTCATTTGAAGTCGAGTGCCTCCCAAAGTGGTCGTGTATCGAGCCGCACAAAAGCACACTTGACTTCAAATGATCAAAACTCCTTCGTTTCTTATCGGATTTAAGCAACCGACCACTCGATGGAAAGCTCTTGATGTCTACTTTCATGTCAACCACGATTTTTCTTGCTTTAATGGAATTTGTGATGTTTCTCATTCGCTTTTTTGTACTAACTATTTACGGTACTTACATGTTAGTACACAAAAGAGAATGAGAGCAAACAAAAACGCCATTACATTAACCCAAACTCTAGTTTACATGAACGCATACGTCAAGAGCTTTCCAGAGAGTGTTCGTTTGCTTAAATCCGATAACAAATGAGGAAGTTATGGTCATTTGAAGTCGAGTGCCTCCCAAAGTGGTCGTGTATCGAGCCGCACAAAAGCACACTTGACTTCAAATGATCATATCTCCTTCGTTTCTTATCGGATTTAAGCAAACGACCACTCGATGGAAAGCTCTTGATGTCTACTTTCATGTCAACCACGATTTTTCTTGTTTTAATGGAATTTGTGATGTTTCTCATTTGCTTTTTTGTACTAACTCTTTACGGTACTTACATGTTAGTACACAAAAGTGAATGAGAGCAAACAAAAACGCCATTACATTAACCCAAACTCTAGTTTACATGAACGCATACGTCAAGAGCTTTCCAGAGAGTGTTCGTTTGCTTAAATCCGATAACAAATGAGGAAGTTATGGTCATTTGAAGTCGAGTGCCTCCCAAAGTGGTCGTGTATCGAGCCGCACAAAAGCACACTTGACTTCAAATGATCATAACTCCTTCGTTTCTTATCGGATTTAAGAAAACGACCCCTCGATGGAAAGCTCTTGATGTCTACTTTCATGTCAACCACGATTTTTATTGTTTTAATGGAATTTGTGATGTTTCTCATTCGCTTTTTTGTACTAACTCTTTACGGTACTTGCATGTTAGTACACAAAAGAGAATGAGAGCAAACAAAAACGCCATTACATTAACCCAAACTCTAGTTTACATGAAAGCATACGTCAAGAGCTTTCCAGAGAGTGTTCGTTTGCTTAAATCCGATAACAAATGAGGAAGTTATGGTCATTTGAAGTCGAGTGCCTCCCAAAGTGGTCGTGTATCGAGCCGCACAAAAGCACACTTGACTTCAAATGATCAAAACTCCTTCGTTTCTTATCGGATTTAAGCAACCGACCACTCGATGGAAAGCTCTTGATGTCTACTTTCATGTCAACCACGATTTTTCTTGCTTTAATGGAATTTGTGATGTTTCTCATTCGCTTTTTTGTACTAACTATTTACGGTACTTACATGTTAGTACACAAAAGAGAATGAGAGCAAACAAAAACGCCATTACATTAACCCAAACTCTAGTTTACATGAACGCATACGTCAAGAGCTTTCCAGAGAGTGTTCGTTTGCTTAAATCCGATAACAAATGAGGAAGTTATGGTCATTTGAAGTCGAGTGCCTCCCAAAGTGGTCGTGTATCGAGCCGCACAAAAGCACACTTGACTTCAAATGATCATATCTCCTTCGTTTCTTATCGGATTTAAGCAAACGACCACTCGATGGAAAGCTCTTGATGTCTACTTTCATGTCAACCACGATTTTTCTTGTTTTAATGGAATTTGTGATGTTTCTCATTTGCTTTTTTGTACTAACTCTTTACGGTACTTACATGTTAGTACACAAAAGTGAATGAGAGCAAACAAAAACGCCATTACATTAACCCAAACTCTAGTTTACATGAACGCATACGTCAAGAGCTTTCCAGAGAGTGTTCGTTTGCTTAAATCCGATAACAAATGAGGAAGTTATGGTCATTTGAAGTCGAGTGCCTCCCAAAGTGGTCGTGTATCGAGCCGCACAAAAGCACACTTGACTTCAAATGATCATATCTCCTTCGTTTCTTATCGGATTTAAGCAAACGACCACTCGATGGAAAGCTCTTGATGTCTACTTTCATGTCAACCACGATTTTTCTTGTTTTAATGGAATTTGTGATGTTTCTCATTTGCTTTTTTGTACTAACTCTTTACGGTACTTACATGTTAGTACACAAAAGTGAATGAGAGCAAACAAAAACGCCATTACATTAACCCAAACTCTAGTTTACATGAACGCATACGTCAAGAGCTTTCCAGAGAGTGTTCGTTTGCTTAAATCCGATAACAAATGAGGAAGTTATGGTCATTTGAAGTCGAGTGCCTCCCAAAGTGGTCGTGTATCGAGCCGCACAAAAGCACACTTGACTTCAAATGATCATAACTCCTTCGTTTCTTATCGGATTTAAGAAAACGACCCCTCGATGGAAAGCTCTTGATGTCTACTTTCATGTCAACCACGATTTTTATTGTTTTAATGGAATTTGTGATGTTTCTCATTCGCTTTTTTGTACTAACTCTTTACGGTACTTGCATGTTAGTACACAAAAGAGAATGAGAGCAAACAAAAACGCCATTACATTAACCCAAACTCTAGTTTACATGAAATCATACGTCAAGAGCTTTCCAGAGAGTGTTCGTTTGCTTAAATCCGATAACAAATGAGGAAGTTATGGTCATTTGAAGTCGAGTGCCTCCCAAAGTGGTCGTGTATCGAGCCGCACAAAAGCACACTTGACTTCAAATGATCATAACTCCTTCGTTTCTTATCGGATTTAAGCAAACGACCAGTCGATGGAAAGCTCTTGATGTCTACTTTCATGTCAACCACGATTTTTCTTGTTTTAATGGAATTTGTGATTTTTCTCATTCGCTTTTTTGTACTAACTCTTTACGGTACTTACATGTTAGTACACAAAAGAGAATGAGAGCAAACAAAAACGCCATTACATTAACCCAAACTCTAGTTTAACTGAAGGCATACGTCAAGAGCTTTCCAGAGAGTGTTCGTTTGCTTAAATCCGATAACAAATGAGGAAGTTATGGTCATTTGAAGTCGAGTGCCTCCCAAAGTGGTCGTGTATCGAGCCGCACAAAAGCACACTTGACTTCAAATGATCATAACTCCTTCGTTTCTTATCGGATTTAAGCAAACGACCAGTCGATGGAAAGCTCTTGATGTCTACTTTCATGTCAACCACGATTTTTCTTGTTTTAATGGAATTTGTGATGTTTCTCATTCGCTTTTTTGTACTAACTCTTTACGGTACTTACATGTTAGTACACAAAAGTGAATGAGTGCAAATAAAAACGCCATTACATTAACCCAAACTCTAGTTTACATGAAGGAATACGTCAAGAGCTTTCCAGAGAGTGTTCGTTTGCTTAAATCCGATAACAAATGAGGAAGTTATGGTCATTTGAAGTCGAGTGCCTCCCAAAGTGGTCGTGTATCGAGCCGCACAAAAGCACACTGGACTTCAAATGATCATAACTCCTTCGTTTCTTATCGGATTTAAGCAAACGACCACTCGATGGAAAGCTCTTGATGTCTACTTTCATGTCAACCACGATTTTTCTTGATTTGATGGAATATGTGATGTTTCTCATTCGCTTTTTTGTACTAACTCTTTACGGTACTTACATGTTAGTACACAAAAGAGAATGAGAGCAAACAAAAACGCCATTACATTAACCCAAACTCTAGTTTACATGAAAGCATATGTCAAGAGCTTTCCAGAGAGTGTTCGTTTGCTTAAATCCGATAACAAATGAGGAAGTTATGGTCATTTGAAGTCGAGTGCCTCCCAAAGTGGTCGTGTATCGAGCCGCACAAAAGCACACTTGACTTCAAATGATCAAAACTCCTTCGTTTCTTATCGGATTTAAGCAACCGACCACTCGATGGAAAGCTCTTGATGTCTACTTTCATGTCAACCACGATTTTTCTTGCTTTAATGGAATTTGTGATGTTTCTCATTCGCTTTTTTGTACTAACTATTTACGGTACTTACATGTTAGTACACAAAAGAGAATGAGAGCAAACAAAAACGCCATTACATTAACCCAAACTCTAGTTTACATGAACGCATACGTCAAGAGCTTTCCAGAGAGTGTTCGTTTGCTTAAATCCGATAACAAATGAGGAAGTTATGGTCATTTGAAGTCGAGTGCCTCCCAAAGTGGTCGTGTATCGAGCCGCACAAAAGCACACTTGACTTCAAATGATCATATCTCCTTCGTTTCTTATCGGATTTAAGCAAACGACCACTCGATGGAAAGCTCTTGATGTCTACTTTCATGTCAACCACGATTTTTCTTGTTTTAATGGAATTTGTGATGTTTCTCATTTGCTTTTTTGTACTAACTCTTTACGGTACTTACATGTTAGTACACAAAAGTGAACGAGAGCAAACAAAAACGCCATTACATTAACCCAAACTCTAGTTTACATGAACGCATACGTCAAGAGCTTTCCAGAGAGTGTTCGTTTGCTTAAATCCGATAACAAATGAGGAAGTTATGGTCATTTGAAGTCGAGTGCCTCCCAAAGTGGTCGTGTATCGAGCCGCACAAAAGCACACTTGACTTCAAATGATCATAACTCCTTCGTTTCTTATGGGATTTAAGAAAACGACCCCTCGATGGAAAGCTCTTGATGTCTACTTTCATGTCAACCACGATTTTTATTGTTTTAATGGAATTTGTGATGTTTCTCATTCGCTTTTTTGTACTAACTCTTTACGGTACTTGCATGTTAGTACACAAAAGAGAATGAGAGCAAACAAAAACGCCATTACATTAACCCAAACTCTAGTTTACATGAAAGCATACGTCAAGAGCTTTCCAGAGAGTGTTCGTTTGCTTAAATCCGATAACAAATGAGGAAGTTATGGTCATTTGAAGTCGAGTGCCTCCCAAAGTGGTCGTGTATCGAGCCGCACAAAAGCACACTTGACTTCAAATGATCATAACTCCTTCGTTTCTTATCGGATTTAAGCAAACGACCACTCGATGGAAAGCTCTTGATGTCTACTTTCATGTCAACCACGATTTTTCTTGTTTTAATGGAATTTGTGATGTTTCTCATTCGCTTTTTTGTACTAACTCTTTACGGTACTTGCATGTTAGTACACAAAAGAGAATGAGAGCAAACAAAAACGCCATTACATTAACCAAAACTCTAGTTTAAATGAAAGCATACGTCAAGAGCTTTCCAGAGAGTGTTCGTTTGCTTAAATCCGATAACAAATGAGGAAGTTATGGTCATTTGAAGTCGAGTGCCTCCCAAAGTGGTCGTGTATCGAGCCGCACAAAAGCACACTTGACTTCAAATGATCATAACTCCTTCGTTTCTTATCGGATTTAAGCAAACGACCACTCGATGGAAAGCTCTTGATGTCTACTTTCATGTCAACCACGATTTTTCTTGTTTTAATGGAATTTGTGATGTTTCTCATTCGCTTTTTTGTACTAACTCTTTACGGTACTTGCATGTTAGTACACAAAAGAGAATGAGAGCAAACAAAAACGCCATTACATTAACCCAAACTCTAGTTTAAATGAAAGCATACGTCAAGAGCTTTCCAGAGAGTGTTCGTTTGCTTAAATCCGATAACAAATGAGGAAGTTATGGTCATTTGAAGTCGAGTGCCTCCCAAAGTGGTCGTGTATCGAGCCGCACAAAAGCACACTTGACTTCAAATGATCATAACTCCTTCGTTTCTTATCGGATTTAAGCAAACGACCACTCGATGGAAAGCTCTTGATGTCTACTTTCATGTCAACCACGATTTTTCTGGTTTTAATGGAATTTGTGATGTTTCTCATTCGCTTTTTTGTACTAACTATTTACGGTACTTACATGTTAGTACACAAAAGAGAATGAGAGCAAACAAAAACGCCATTACATTAACCCAAACTCTAGTTTACATGAAAGCATACGTCAAGAGCTTTCCAGAGAGTGTTCGTTTGCTTAAATCCGATAACAAATGAGGAAGTTATGGTCATTTGAAGTCGAGTGCCTCCCAAAGTGGTCGTGTATCGAGCCGCACAAAAGCACACTTGACTTCAAATGATCATAACTCCTTCGTTTCTTATCGGATTTAAGCAAACGACCAGTCGATGGAAAGCTCTTGATGTCTACTTTCATGTCAACCACGATTTTTCTTGTTTTAATGGAATTTGTGACGTTTCTCATTCGCTTTTTTGTACTAACTCTTTACGGTACTTACATGTTAGTACACAAAAGAGAATGAGAGCAAACAAAAACGCCATTACATTAACCCAAACTCTAGTTTAACTGAAGGCATACGTCAAGAGCTTTCCAGAGAGTGTTCGTTTGCTTAAATCCGATAACAAATGAGGAAGTTATGGTCATTTGAAGTCGAGTGCCTCCCAAAGTGGTCGTGTATCGAGCCGCACAAAAGCACACTTGACTTCAAATGATCATAACTCCTTCGTTTCTTATCGGATTTAAGCAAACGACCAGTCGATGGAAAGCTCTTGATGTCTACTTTCATGTCAACCACGATTTTTCTTGTTTTAATGGAATTTGTGATGTTTCTCATTCGCTTTTTTGTACTAACTCTTTACGGTACTTACATGTTAGTACACAAAAGTGAATGAGAGCAAATAAAAACGCCATTACATTAACCCAAACTCTAGTTTACATGAAGGAATACGTCAAGAGCTTTCCAGAGAGTGTTCGTTTGCTTAAATCCGATAACAAATGAGGAAGTTATGGTCATTTGAAGTCGAGTGCCTCCCAAAGTGGTCGTGTATCGAGCCGCACAAAAGCACACTGGACTTCAAATGATCATAACTCCTTCGTTTCTTATCGGATTTAAGCAAACGACCACTCGATGGAAAGCTCTTGATGTCTACTTTCATGTCAACCACGATTTTTCTTGATTTGATGGAATATGTGATGTTTCTCATTCGCTTTTTTGTACTAACTCTTTACGGTACTTACATGTTAGTACACAAAAGAGAATGAGAGCAAACAAAAACGCCATTACATTAACCCAAACTCTAGTTTACATGAAAGCATATGTCAAGAGCTTTCCAGAGAGTGTTCGTTTGCTTAAATCCGATAACAAATGAGGAAGTTATGGTCATTTGAAGTCGAGTGCCTCCCAAAGTGGTCGTGTATCGAGCCGCACAAAAGCACACTTGACTTCAAATGATCAAAACTCCTTCGTTTCTTATCGGATTTAAGCAACCGACCACTCGATGGAAAGCTCTTGATGTCTACTTTCATGTCAACCACGATTTTTCTTGCTTTAATGGAATTTGTGATGTTTCTCATTCGCTTTTTTGTACTAACTATTTACGGTACTTACATGTTAGTACACAAAAGAGAATGAGAGCAAACAAAAACGCCATTACATTAACCCAAACTCTAGTTTACATGAACGCATACGTCAAGAGCTTTCCAGAGAGTGTTCGTTTGCTTAAATCCGATAACAAATGAGGAAGTTATGGTCATTTGAAGTCGAGTGCCTCCCAAAGTGGTCGTGTATCGAGCCGCACAAAAGCACACTTGACTTCAAATGATCATATCTCCTTCGTTTCTTATCGGATTTAAGCAAACGACCACTCGATGGAAAGCTCTTGATGTCTACTTTCATGTCAACCACGATTTTTCTTGTTTTAATGGAATTTGTGACGTTTCTCATTCGCTTTTTTGTACTAACTCTTTACGGTACTTACATGTTAGTACACAAAAGAGAATGAGAGCAAACAAAAACGCCATTACATTAACCCAAACTCTAGTTTAACTGAAGGCATACGTCAAGAGCTTTCCAGAGAGTGTTCGTTTGCTTAAATCCGATAACAAATGAGGAAGTTATGGTCATTTGAAGTCGAGTGCCTCCCAAAGTGGTCGTGTATCGAGCCGCACAAAAGCACACTTGACTTCAAATGATCATAACTCCTTCGTTTCTTATCGGATTTAAGCAAACGACCAGTCGATGGAAAGCTCTTGATGTCTACTTTCATGTCAACCACGATTTTTCTTGTTTTAATGGAATTTGTGATGTTTCTCATTCGCTTTTTTGTACTAACTCTTTACGGTACTTACATGTTAGTACACAAAAGTGAATGAGAGCAAATAAAAACGCCATTACATTAACCCAAACTCTAGTTTACATGAAGGAATACGTCAAGAGCTTTCCAGAGAGTGTTCGTTTGCTTAAATCCGATAACAAATGAGGAAGTTATGGTCATTTGAAGTCGAGTGCCTCCCAAAGTGGTCGTGTATCGAGCCGCACAAAAGCACACTGGACTTCAAATGATCATAACTCCTTCGTTTCTTATCGGATTTAAGCAAACGACCACTCGATGGAAAGCTCTTGATGTCTACTTTCATGTCAACCACGATTTTTCTTGATTTGATGGAATATGTGATGTTTCTCATTCGCTTTTTTGTACTAACTCTTTACGGTACTTACATGTTAGTACACAAAAGAGAATGAGAGCAAACAAAAACGCCATTACATTAACCCAAACTCTAGTTTACATGAAAGCATATGTCAAGAGCTTTCCAGAGAGTGTTCGTTTGCTTAAATCCGATAACAAATGAGGAAGTTATGGTCATTTGAAGTCGAGTGCCTCCCAAAGTGGTCGTGTATCGAGCCGCACAAAAGCACACTTGACTTCAAATGATCAAAACTCCTTCGTTTCTTATCGGATTTAAGCAACCGACCACTCGATGGAAAGCTCTTGATGTCTACTTTCATGTCAACCACGATTTTTCTTGCTTTAATGGAATTTGTGATGTTTCTCATTCGCTTTTTTGTACTAACTATTTACGGTACTTACATGTTAGTACACAAAAGAGAATGAGAGCAAACAAAAACGCCATTACATTAACCCAAACTCTAGTTTACATGAACGCATACGTCAAGAGCTTTCCAGAGAGTGTTCGTTTGCTTAAATCCGATAACAAATGAGGAAGTTATGGTCATTTGAAGTCGAGTGCCTCCCAAAGTGGTCGTGTATCGAGCCGCACAAAAGCACACTTGACTTCAAATGATCATATCTCCTTCGTTTCTTATCGGATTTAAGCAAACGACCACTCGATGGAAAGCTCTTGATGTCTACTTTCATGTCAACCACGATTTTTCTTGTTTTAATGGAATTTGTGATGTTTCTCATTTGCTTTTTTGTACTAACTCTTTACGGTACTTACATGTTAGTACACAAAAGTGAATGAGAGCAAACAAAAACGCCATTACATTAACCCAAACTCTAGTTTACATGAACGCATACGTCAAGAGCTTTCCAGAGAGTGTTCGTTTGCTTAAATCCGATAACAAATGAGGAAGTTATGGTCATTTGAAGTCGAGTGCCTCCCAAAGTGGTCGTGTATCGAGCCGCACAAAAGCACACTTGACTTCAAATGATCATAACTCCTTCGTTTCTTATCGGATTTAAGAAAACGACCCCTCGATGGAAAGCTCTTGATGTCTACTTTCATGTCAACCACGATTTTTATTGTTTTAATGGAATTTGTGATGTTTCTCATTCGCTTTTTTGTACTAACTCTTTACGGTACTTGCATGTTAGTACACAAAAGAGAATGAGAGCAAACAAAAACGCCATTACATTAACCCAAACTCTAGTTTACATGAAAGCATACGTCAAGAGCTTTCCAGAGAGTGTTCGTTTGCTTAAATCCGATAACAAATGAGGAAGTTATGGTCATTTGAAGTCGAGTGCCTCCCAAAGTGGTCGTGTATCGAGCCGCACAAAAGCACACTTGACTTCAAATGATCATAACTCCTTCGTTTCTTATCGGATTTAAGCAAACGACCACTCGATGGAAAGCTCTTGATGTCTACTTTCATGTCAACCACGATTTTTCTTGTTCTAATGGAATTTGTGATGTTTCTCATTCGCTTTTTTGTACTAACTCTTTACGGTACTTACATGTTAGTACACAAAAGTGAATGAGAGCAAACAAAAACGCCATTACATTAACCCAAACTCTAGTTTAAATGAACGCATACGTCAAGAGCTTTCCAGAGAGTGTTCGTTTGCTAAAATCCGATAACAAATGAGGAAGTTATGGTCATTTGAAGTCGAGTGCCTCCCAAAGTGGTCGTGTATCGAGCCGCACAAAAGCACACTTGACTTCAAATGATCATAACTCCTTCGTTTCTTATCGGATTTAAGCAAACGACCACTCGATGGAAAGCTCTTGATGTCTACTTTCATGTCAACCACGATTTTTCTTGTTTTAATGGAATTTGTGATGTTTCTCATTTGCTTTTTTGTACTAACTCTTTACGGTACTTACATGTTAGTACACAAAAGTGAATGAGAGCAAACAAAAACGCCATTACATTAACCCAAACTCTAGTTTACATGAACGCATACGTCAAGAGCTTTCCAGAGAGTGTTCGTTTGCTTAAATCCGATAACAAATGAGGAAGTTATGGTCATTTGAAGTCGAGTGCCTCCCAAAGTGGTCGTGTATCGAGCCGCACAAAAGCACACTGGACTTCAAATGATCATAACTCCTTCGTTTCTTATCGGATTTAAGCAAACGACCACTCGATGGAAAGCTCTTGATGTCTACTTTCATGTCAACCACGATTTTTCTTGTTTTAATGGAATTTGTGATGTTTCTCATTCGCTTTTTTGTACTAACTCTTTACGGTACTTGCATGTTAGTACACAAAAGAGAATGAGAGCAAACAAAAACGCCATTACATTAACCCTAACTCTAGTTTAAATGAAAGCATACGTCAAGAGCTTTCCAGAGAGTGTTCGTTTGCTTAAATCCGATAACAAATGAGGAAGTTATGGTCATTTGAAGTCGAGTGCCTCCCAAAGTGGTCGTGTATCGAGCCGCACAAAAGCACACTTGACTTCAAATGATCATAACTCCTTCGTTTCTTATCGGATTTAAGCAAACGACCACTCGATGGAAAGCTCTTGATGTCTACTTTCATGTCAACCACGATTTTTCTTGTTCTAATGGAATTTGTGATGTTTCTCATTCGCTTTTTTGTACTAACTCTTTACGGTACTTACATGTTAGTACACAAAAGTGAATGAGAGAAAACAAAAACGCCATTACATTAACCCAAACTCTAGTTTACATGAAAGCATACGTCAAGAGCTTTCCAGAGAGTGTTCGTTTGCTTAAATCCGATAACAAATGAGGAAGTTATGGTCATTTGAAGTCGAGTGCCTCCCAAAGTGGTCGTGTATCGAGCCGCACAAAAGCACACTGGACTTCAAATGATCATAACTCCTTCGTTTCTTATCGGATTTAAGCAAACGACCACTCGATGGAAAGCTCTTGATGTCTACTTTCATGTCAACCACGATTTTTCTTGTTTTAATGGAATTTGTGATGTTTCTCATTCGCTTTTTTGGACTACATCTTTACGGTACTTGCATGTTAGTACACAAAAGAGAATGAGAGCAAACAAAAACGCCATTACATTAACCCAAACTCTAGTTTAAATGAAAGCATATGTCAAGAGCTTTCCAGAGAGTGTTCGTTTGCTTAAATCCGATAACAAATGAGGAAGTTATGGTCATTTGAAGTCGAGTGCCTCCCAAAGTGGTCGTGTATCGAGCCGCACAAAAGCACACTTGACTTCAAATGATCATAACTCCTTCGTTTCTTATCGGATTTAAGCAAACGACCACTCGATGGAAAGCTCTTGATGTCTACTTTCATGTCAACCACGATTTTTCTTGTTTTAATGGAATTTGTGATGTTTCTCATTCGCTTTTTTGTACTAACTATTTACGGTACTTACATGTTAGTACACAAAAGAGAATGAGAGCAAACAAAAACGCCATTACATTAACCCAAACTCTAGTTTACATGAAAGCATACGTCAAGATCTTTCCAGAGAGTGTTCGTTTGCTTAAATCCGATAACAAATGAGGAAGTTATGGTCATTTGAAGTCGAGTGCCTCCCAAAGTGGTCGTGTATCGAGCCGCACAAAAGCACACTTGACTTCAAATGATCATAACTCCTTCGTTTCTTATCGGATTTAAGCAAACGACCACTCGATGGAAAGCTCTTGATGTCTACTTTCATGTCAACCACGATTTTTCTTGTTTTAATGGAATTTGTGATGTTTCTCATTCGCTTTTTTGTACTAACTATTTACGGTACTTACATGTTAGTACACAAAAGAGAATGAGAGCAAACAAAAACGCCATTACATTAACCCAAACTCTAGTTTACATGAAAGCATACGTCAAGAGCTTTCCAGAGAGTGTTCGTTTTCTTAAATCCGATAACAAATGAGGAAGTTATGGTCATTTGAAGTCGAGTGCCTCCCAAAGTGGTCGTGTATCGAGCCGCACAAAAGCACACTTGACTTCAAATGATCATAACTCCTTCGTTTCTTATCGGATTTAAGCAAACGACCACTCGATGGAAAGCTCTTGATGTCTACTTTCATGTCAACCACGATTTTTCTTGTTTTAATGGAATTTGTGATGTTTCTCATTCGCTTTTTTGTACTAACTCTTTACGGTACTTACATGTTAGTACACAAAAGAGAATGAGAGCAAACAAAAACGCCATTACATTAACCCAAACTCTAGTTTACATGAAAGCATACGTCAAGAGCTTTTCAGAGAGTGTTCGTTTGCTTAAATCCGATAACAAATGAGGAAGTTATGGTCATTTGAAGTCGAGTGCCTCCCAAAGTGGTCGTGTATCGAGCCGCACAAAAGCACACTTGACTTCAAATGATCATAACTCCTTCGTTTCTTATCGGATTTAAGCAAACGACCACTCGATGGAAAGCTCTTGATGTCTACTTTCATGTCAACCACGATTTTTCTTGTTTTAATGGAATTTGTGATGTTTCTCATTCGCTTTTTTGTACTAACTATTTACGGTACTTACATGTTAGTACACAAAAGAGAATGAGAGCAAACAAAAACGCCATTACATTAACCCAAACTCTAGTTTACATGAAAGCATACGTCAAGAGCTTTCCAGAGAGTGTTCGTTTGCTTAAATCCGATAACAAATGAGGAAGTTATGGTCATTTGAAGTCGAGTGCCTCCCAAAGTGGTCGTGTATCGAGCCGCACAAAAGCACACTTGACTTCAAATGATCATAACTCCTTCGTTTCTTATCGGATTTAAGCAAACGACCAGTCGATGGAAAGCTCTTGATGTCTACTTTCATGTCAACCACGATTTTTCTTGTTTTGATGGAATATGTGATGTTTCTCATTCGCTTTTTTGTACTAACTCTTTACGGTACTTACATGTTAGTACACAAAAGAGAATGAGAGCAAACAAAAACGCCATTACATTAACCCAAACTCTAGTTTACATGAAAGCATACGTCAAGAGCTTTCCAGAGAGTGTTCGTTTGCTTAAATCCGATAACAAATGAGGAAGTTATGGTCATTTGAAGTCGAGTGCCTCCCAAAGTGGTCGTGTATCGAGCCGCACAAAAGCACACTTGACTTCAAATGATCATAACTCCTTCGTTTCTTATCGGATTTAAGCAAACGACCACTCGATGGAAAGCTCTTGATGTCTACTTTCATGTCAACCACGATTTTTCTTGTTTTAATGGAATTTGTGATGTTTCTCATTCGCTTTTTTGTACTAACTATTTACGGTACTTACATGTTAGTACACAAAAGAGAATGAGAGCAAACAAAAACGCCATTACATTAACCCAAACTCTAGTTTACATGAAAGCATACGTCAAGAGCTTTCCAGAGAGTGTTCGTTTGCTTAAATCCGATAACAAATGAGGAAGTTATGGTCATTTGAAGTCGAGTGCCTCCCAAAGTGGTCGTGTATCGAGCCGCACAAAAGCACACTTGACTTCAAATGATCATAACTCCTTCGTTTCTTATCGGATTTAAGCAAACGACCACTCGATGGAAAGCTCTTGATGTCTACTTTCATGTCAACCACGATTTTTCTTGTTTTAATGGAATTTGTGATGTTTCTCATTCGCTTTTTTGTACTAACTCTTTACGGTACTTGCATGTTAGTACACAAAAGAGAATGAGAGCAAACAAAAACGCCATTACATTAACCCAAACTCTAGTTTAAATGAAAGCATACGTCAAGAGCTTTCCAGAGAGTGTTCGTTTGCTTAAATCCGATAACAAATGAGGAAGTTATGGTCATTTGAAGTCGAGTGCCTCCCAAAGTGGTCGTGTATCGAGCCGCACAAAAGCACACTTGACTTCAAATGATCATAACTCCTTCGTTTCTTATCGGATTTAAGCAAACGACCACTCGATGGAAAGCTCTTGATGTCTACTTTCATGTCAACCACGATTTTTCTTGTTTTAATGGAATTTGTGATGTTTCTCATTCGCTTTTTTGTACTAACTATTTACGGTACTTACATGTTAGTACACAAAAGAGAATGAGAGCAAACAAAAACGCCATTACATTAACCCAAACTCTAGTTTACATGAAAGCATACGTCAAGAGCTTTCCAGAGAGTGTTCGTTTGCTTAAATCCGATAACAAATGAGGAAGTTATGGTCATTTGAAGTCGAGTGCCTCCCAAAGTGGTCGTGTATCGAGCCGCACAAAAGCACACTTGACTTCAAATGATCATAACTCCTTCGTTTCTTATCGGATTTAAGCAAACGACCACTCGATGGAAAGCTCTTGATGTCTACTTTCATGTCAACCACGATTTTTCTTGTTTTAATGGAATTTGTGATGTTTCTCATTCGCTTTTTTGTACTAACTCTTTACGGTACTTGCATGTTAGTACACAAAAGAGAATGAGAGCAAACAAAAACGCCATTACATTAACCCAAACTCTAGTTTAAATGAAAGCATACGTCAAGAGCTTTCCAGAGAGTGTTCGTTTGCTTAAATCCGATAACAAATGAGGAAGTTATGGTCATTTGAAGTCGAGTGCCTCCCAAAGTGGTCGTGTATCGAGCCGCACAAAAGCACACTTGACTTCAAATGATCATAACTCCTTCGTTTCTTATCGGATTTAAGCAAACGACCACTCGATGGAAAGCTCTTGATGTCTACTTTCATGTCAACCACGATTTTTCTTGTTTTAATGGAATTTGTGATGTTTCTCATTCGCTTTTTTGTACTAACTATTTACGGTACTTACATGTTAGTACACAAAAGAGAATGAGAGCAAACAAAAACGCCATTACATTAACCCAAACTCTAGTTTACATGAAAGCATACGTCAAGAGCTTTCCAGAGAGTGTTCGTTTGCTTAAATCCGATAACAAATGAGGAAGTTATGGTCATTTGAAGTCGAGTGCCTCCCAAAGTGGTCGTGTATCGAGCCGCACAAAAGCACACTTGACTTCAAATGATCATAACTCCTTCGTTTCTTATCGGATTTAAGCAAACGACCACTCGATGGAAAGCTCTTGATGTCTACTTTCATGTCAACCACGATTTTTCTTGTTTTAATGGAATTTGTGATGTTTCTCATTCGCTTTTTTGTACTAACTATTTACGGTACTTACATGTTAGTACACAAAAGAGAATGAGAGCAAACAAAAACGCCATTACATTAACCCAAACTCTAGTTTACATGAAAGCATATGTCAAGAGCTTTCCAGAGAGTGTTCGTTCGCTTAAATCCGATAACAAATGAGGAAGTTATGGTCATTTGAAGTCGAGTGCCTCCCAAAGTGGTCGTGTATCGAGCCGCACAAAAGCACACTTGACTTCAAATGATCATAACTCCTTCGTTTCTTATCGGATTTAAGCAAACGACCACTCGATGGAAAGCTCTTGATGTCTACTTTCATGTCAACCACGATTTTTCTTGTTTTAATGGAATTTGTGATGTTTCTCATTCGCTTTTTTGTACTAACTCTTTACGGTACTTACATGTTAGTACACAAAAGAGAATGAGAGCAAACAAAAACGCCATTACATTAACCCAAACTCTAGTTTACATGAAAGCATACGTCAAGAGCTTTCCAGAGAGTGTTCGTTTGCTTAAATCCGATAACAAATGAGGAAGTTATGGTCATTTGAAGTCGAGTGCCTCCCAAAGTGGTCGTGTATCGAGCCGCACAAAAGCACACTTGACTTCAAATGATCATAACTCCTTCGTTTCTTATCGGATTTAAGCAAACGACCACTCGATGGAAAGCTCTTGATGTCTACTTTCATGTCAACCACGATTTTTCTTGTTTTAATGGAATTTGTGATGTTTCTCATTCGCTTTTTTGTACTAACTCTTTACGGTACTTGCATGTTAGTACACAAAAGAGAATGAGAGCAAACAAAAACGCCATTACATTAACCAAAACTCTAGTTTAAATGAAAGCATACGTCAAGAGCTTTCCAGAGAGTGTTCGTTTGCTTAAATCCGATAACAAATGAGGAAGTTATGGTCATTTGAAGTCGAGTGCCTCCCAAAGTGGTCGTGTATCGAGCCGCACAAAAGCACACTTGACTTCAAATGATCATAACTCCTTCGTTTCTTATCGGATTTAAGCAAACGACCACTCGATGGAAAGCTCTTGATGTCTACTTTCATGTCAACCACGATTTTTCTTGTTTTAATGGAATTTGTGATGTTTCTCATTCGCTTTTTTGTACTAACTATTTACGGTACTTACATGTTAGTACACAAAAGAGAATGAGAGCAAACAAAAACGCCATTACATTAACCCAAACTCTAGTTTACATGAAAGCATATGTCAAGAGCTTTCCAGAGAGTGTTCGTTCGCTTAAATCCGATAACAAATGAGGAAGTTATGGTCATTTGAAGTCGAGTGCCTCCCAAAGTGGTCGTGTATCGAGCCGCACAAAAGCACACTTGACTTCAAATGATCATAACTCCTTCGTTTCTTATCGGATTTAAGCAAACGACCACTCGATGGAAAGCTCTTGATGTCTACTTTCATGTCAACCACGATTTTTCTTGTTTTAATGGAATTTGTGATGTTTCTCATTCGCTTTTTTGTACTAACTCTTTACGGTACTTGCATGTTAGTACACAAAAGAGAATGAGAGCAAACAAAAACGCCATTACATTAACCCAAACTCTAGTTTACATGAAAGCATACGTCAAGAGCTTTCCAGAGAGTGTTCGTTTGCTTAAATCCGATAACAAATGAGGAAGTTATGGTCATTTGAAGTCGAGTGCCTCCCAAAGTGGTCGTGTATCGAGCCGCACAAAAGCACACTTGACTTCAAATGATCATAACTCCTTCGTTTCTTATCGGATTTAAGCAAACGACCACTCGATGGAAAGCTCTTGATGTCTACTTTCATGTCAACCACGATTTTTCTTGTTTTAATGGAATTTGTGATGTTTCTCATTCGCTTTTTTGTACTAACTCTTTACGGTACTTGCATGTTAGTACACAAAAGAGAATGAGAGCAAACAAAAACGCCATTACATTAACCAAAACTCTAGTTTAAATGAAAGCATACGTCAAGAGCTTTCCAGAGAGTGTTCGTTTGCTTAAATCCGATAACAAATGAGGAAGTTATGGTCATTTGAAGTCGAGTGCCTCCCAAAGTGGTCGTGTATCGAGCCGCACAAAAGCACACTTGACTTCAAGTGATCATAACTCCTTCGTTTCTTATCGGATTTAAGCAAACGACCACTCGATGGAAAGCTCTTGATGTCTACTTTCATGTCAACCACGATTTTTCTTGTTTTAATGGAATTTGTGATGTTTCTCATTCGCTTTTTTGTACTAACTCTTTACGGTACTTGCATGTTAGTACACAAAAGAGAATGAGAGCAAACAAAAACGCCATTACATTAACCCAAACTCTAGTTTAAATGAAAGCATACGTCAAGAGCTTTCCAGAGAGTGTTCGTTTGCTTAAATCCGATAACAAATGAGGAAGTTATGGTCATTTGAAGTCGAGTGCCTCCCAAAGTGGTCGTGTATCGAGCCGCACAAAAGCACACTTGACTTCAAATGATCATAACTCCTTCGTTTCTTATCGGATTTAAGCAAACGACCACTCGATGGAAAGCTCTTGATGTCTACTTTCATGTCAACCACGATTTTTCTGGTTTTAATGGAATTTGTGATGTTTCTCATTCGCTTTTTTGTACTAACTATTTACGGTACTTACATGTTAGTACACAAAAGAGAATGAGAGCAAACAAAAACGCCATTACATTAACCCAAACTCTAGTTTACATGAAAGCATACGTCAAGAGCTTTCCAGAGAGTGTTCGTTTGCTTAAATCCGATAACAAATGAGGAAGTTATGGTCATTTGAAGTCGAGTGCCTCCCAAAGTGGTCGTGTATCGAGCCGCACAAAAGCACACTTGACTTCAAATGATCATAACTCCTTCGTTTCTTATCGGATTTAAGCAAACGACCACTCGATGGAAAGCTCTTGATGTCTACTTTCATGTCAACCACGATTTTTCTTGTTTTAATGGAATTTGTGATGTTTCTCATTCGCTTTTTTGTACTAACTCTTTACGGTACTTGCATGTTAGTACACAAAAGAGAATGAGAGCAAACAAAAACGCCATTACATTAACCCAAACTCTAGTTTAAATGAAAGCATACGTCAAGAGCTTTCGAGAGAGTGTTCGTTTGCTTAAATCCGATAACAAATGAGGAAGTTATGGTCATTTGAAGTCGAGTGCCTGCCAAAGTGGTCGTGTATCGAGCCGCACAAAAGCACACTTGACTTCAAATGATCATAACTCCTTCGTTTCTAATCGGATTTAAGCAAACGACCACTCGATGGAAAGCTCTTGATGTCTACTTTCATGTAAACCACGATTTTTCTTGTTTTAATGGAATTTGTGATGTTTCTCATTCGCTTTTTTGTACTAACTATTTACGGTACTTACATGTTAGTACACAAAAGAGAATGAGAGCAAACAAAAACGCCATTACATTAACCCAAACTCTAGTTTACATGAAAGCATACGTCAAGAGCTTTCCAGAGAGTGTTCGTTTGCTTAAATCCGATAACAAATGAGGAAGTTATGGTCATTTGAAGTCGAGTGCCTCCCAAAGTGGTCGTGTATCGAGCCGCACAAAAGCACACTTGACTTCAAATGATCATAACTCCTTCGTTTCTTATCGGATTTAAGCAAACGATCACTCGATGGAAAGCTCTTGATGTCTACTTTCATGTCAACCACGATTTTTCTTGTTTTAATGGAATTTGTGATGTTTCTCATTCGCTTTTTTGTACTAACTATTTACGGTACTTACATGTTAGTACACAAAAGAGAATGAGAGCAAACAAAAACGCCATTACATTAACCCAAACTCTAGTTTACATGAAAGCATATGTCAAGAGCTTTCCAGAGAGTGTTCGTTTGCTTAAATCCGATAACAAATGAGGAAGTTATGGTCATTTGAAGTCGAGTGCCTCCCAAAGTGGTCGTGTATCGAGCCGCACAAAAGCACACTTGACTTCAAATGATCATAACTCCTTCGTTTCTTATCGGATTTAAGCAAACGACCACTCGATGGAAAGCTCTTGATGTCTACTTTCATGTCAACCACGATTTTTCTTGTTTTAATGGAATTTGTGATGTTTCTCATTCGCTTTTTTGTACTAACTATTTACGGTACTTACATGTTAGTACACAAAAGAGAATGAGAGCAAACAAAAACGCCATTACATTAACCAAAACTCTAGTTTAAATGAAAGCATACGTCAAGAGCTTTCCAGAGAGTGTTCGTTTGCTTAAATCCGATAACAAATGAGGAAGTTATGGTCATTTGAAGTCGAGTGCCTCCCAAAGTGGTCGTGTATCGAGCCGCACAAAAGCACACTTGACTTCAAATGATCATAACTCCTTCGTTTCTTATCGGATTTAAGCAAACGACCACTCGATGGAAAGCTCTTGATGTCTACTTTCATGTCAACCACGATTTTTCTTGTTTTAATGGAATTTGTGATGTTTCTCATTCGCTTTTTTGTACTAACTCTTTACGGTACTTGCATGTTAGTACACAAAAGAGAATGAGAGCAAACAAAAACGCCATTACATTAACCCAAACTCTAGTTTAAATGAAAGCATACGTCAAGAGCTTTCCAGAGAGTGTTCGTTTGCTTAAATCCGATAACAAATGAGGAAGTTATGGTCATTTGAAGTCGAGTGCCTCCCAAAGTGGTCGTGTATCGAGCCGCACAAAAGCACACTTGACTTCAAATGATCATAACTCCTTCGTTTCTTATCGGATTTAAGCAAACGACCACTCGATGGAAAGCTCTTGATGTCTACTTTCATGTCAACCACGATTTTTCTTGTTTTAATGGAATTTGTGATGTTTCTCATTCGCTTTTTTGTACTAACTATTTACGGTACTTACATGTTAGTACACAAAAGAGAATGAGAGCAAACAAAAACGCCATTACATTAACCCAAACTCTAGTTTACATGAAAGCATACGTCAAGAGCTTTCCAGAGAGTGTTCGTTTGCTTAAATCCGATAACAAATGAGGAAGTTATGGTCATTTGAAGTCGAGTGCCTCCCAAAGTGGTCGTGTATCGAGCCGCACAAAAGCACACTTGACTTCAAATGATCATAACTCCTTCGTTTCTTATCGGATTTAAGCAAACGACCACTCGATGGAAAGCTCTTGATGTCTACTTTCATGTCAACCACGATTTTTCTTGTTTTAATGGAATTTGTGATGTTTCTCATTCGCTTTTTTGTACTAACTCTTTACGGTACTTCCATGTTAGTACACAAAAGAGAATGAGAGCAAACAAAAACGCCATTACATTAACCCAAACTCTAGTTTAAATGAAAGCATACGTCAAGAGCTTTCGAGAGAGTGTTCGTTTGCTTAAATCCGATAACAAATGAGGAAGTTATGGTCATTTGAAGTCGAGTGCCTGCCAAAGTGGTCGTGTATCGAGCCGCACAAAAGCACACTTGACTTCAAATGATCATAACTCCTTCGTTTCTTATCGGATTTAAGCAAACGACCACTCGATGGAAAGCTCTTGATGTCTACTTTCATGTCAACCACGATTTTTCTTGTTTTAATGGAATTTGTGATGTTTCTCATTCGCTTTTTTGTACTAACTCTTTACGGTACTTACATGTTAGTACACAAAAGAGAATGAGAGCAAACAAAAACGCCATTACATTAACCCAAACTCTAGTTTACATGAAAGCATACGTCAAGAGCTTCCCAGAGAGTGTTCGTTTGCTTAAATCCGATAACAAATGAGGAAGTTATGGTCATTTGAAGTCGAGTGCCTCCCAAAGTGGTCGTGTATCGAGCCGCACAAAAGCACACTTGACTTCAAATGATCATAACTCCTTCGTTTCTTATCGGATTTAAGCAAACGATCACTCGATGGAAAGCTCTTGATGTCTACTTTCATGTCAACCACGATTTTTCTTGTTTTAATGGAATTTGTGATGTTTCTCATTCGCTTTTTTGTACTAACTCTTTACGGTACTTGCATGTTAGTACACAAAAGAGAATGAGAGCAAACAAAAACGCCATTACATTAACCCAAACTCTAGTTTAAATGAAAGCATACGTCAAGAGCTTTCCAGAGAGTGTTCGTTTGCTTAAATCCGATAACAAATGAGGAAGTTATGGTCATTTGAAGTCGAGTGCCTCCCAAAGTGGTCGTGTATCGAGCCGCACAAAAGCACACTTGACTTCAAATGATCATAACTCCTTCGTTTCTTATCGGATTTAAGCAAACGACCACTCGATGGAAAGCTCTTGATGTCTACTTTCATGTCAACCACGATTTTTCTGGTTTTAATGGAATTTGTGATGTTTCTCATTCGCTTTTTTGTACTAACTATTTACGGTACTTACATGTTAGTACACAAAAGAGAATGAGAGCAAACAAAAACGCCATTACATTAACCCAAACTCTAGTTTACATGAAAGCATACGTCAAGAGCTTTCCAGAGAGTGTTCGTTTGCTTAAATCCGATAACAAATGAGGAAGTTATGGTCATTTGAAGTCGAGTGCCTCCCAAAGTGGTCGTGTATCGAGCCGCACAAAAGCACACTTGACTTCAAATGATCATAACTCCTTCGTTTCTTATCGGATTTAAGCAAACGACCACTCGATGGAAAGCTCTTGATGTCTACTTTCATGTCAACCACGATTTTTCTTGTTTTAATGGAATTTGTGATGTTTCTCATTCGCTTTTTTGTACTAACTCTTTACGGTACTTGCATGTTAGTACACAAAAGAGAATGAGAGCAAACAAAAACGCCATTACATTAACCCAAACTCTAGTTTAAATGAAAGCATACGTCAAGAGCTTTCGAGAGAGTGTTCGTTTGCTTAAATCCGATAACAAATGAGGAAGTTATGGTCATTTGAAGTCGAGTGCCTGCCAAAGTGGTCGTGTATCGAGCCGCACAAAAGCACACTTGACTTCAAATGATCATAACTCCTTCGTTTCTTATCGGATTTAAGCAAACGACCACTCGATGGAAAGCTCTTGATGTCTACTTTCATGTAAACCACGATTTTTCTTGTTTTAATGGAATTTGTGATGTTTCTCATTCGCTTTTTTGTACTAACTATTTACGGTACTTACATGTTAGTACACAAAAGAGAATGAGAGCAAACAAAAACGCCATTACATTAACCCAAACTCTAGTTTACATGAAAGCATACGTCAAGAGCTTTCCAGAGAGTGTTCGTTTGCTTAAATCCGATAACAAATGAGGAAGTTATGGTCATTTGAAGTCGAGTGCCTCCCAAAGTGGTCGTGTATCGAGCCGCACAAAAGCACACTTGACTTCAAATGATCATAACTCCTTCGTTTCTTATCGGATTTAAGCAAACGACCACTCGATGGAAAGCTCTTGATGTCTACTTTCATGTCAACCACGATTTTTCTTGTTTTAATGGAATTTGTGATGTTTCTCATTCGCTTTTTTGTACTAACTCTTTACGGTACTTCCATGTTAGTACACAAAAGAGAATGAGAGCAAACAAAAACGCCATTACATTAACCCAAACTCTAGTTTAAATGAAAGCATACGTCAAGAGCTTTCCAGAGAGTGTTCGTTTGCTTAAATCCGATAACAAATGAGGAAGTTATGGTCATTTGAAGTCGAGTGCCTCCCAAAGTGGTCGTGTATCGAGCCGCACAAAAGCACACTTGACTTCAAATGATCATAACTCCTTCGTTTCTTATCGGATTTAAGCAAACGACCACTCGATGGAAAGCTCTTGATGTCTACTTTCATGTCAACCACGATTTTTCTTGTTTTAATGGAATTTGTGATGTTTCTCATTCGCTTTTTTGTACTAACTATTTACGGTACTTACATGTTAGTACACAAAAGAGAATGAGAGCAAACAAAAACGCCATTACATTAACCCAAACTCTAGTTTACATGAAAGCATACGTCAAGAGCTTTCCAGAGAGTGTTCGTTTGCTTAAATCCGATAACAAATGAGGAAGTTATGGTCATTTGAAGTCGAGTGCCTCCCAAAGTGGTCGTGTATCGAGCCGCACAAAAGCACACTTGACTTCAAATGATCATAACTCCTTCGTTTCTTATCGGATTTAAGCAAACGACCACTCGATGGAAAGCTCTTGATGTCTACTTTCATGTCAACCACGATTTTTCTTGTTTTAATGGAATTTGTGATGTTTCTCATTCGCTTTTTTGTACTAACTCTTTACGGTACTTCCATGTTAGTACACAAAAGAGAATGAGAGCAAACAAAAACGCCATTACATTAACCCAAACTCTAGTTTAAATGAAAGCATACGTCAAGAGCTTTCGAGAGAGTGTTCGTTTGCTTAAATCCGATAACAAATGAGGAAGTTATGGTCATTTGAAGTCGAGTGCCTGCCAAAGTGGTCGTGTATCGAGCCGCACAAAAGCACACTTGACTTCAAATGATCATAACTCCTTCGTTTCTTATCGGATTTAAGCAAACGACCACTCGATGGAAAGCTCTTGATGTCTACTTTCATGTCAACCACGATTTTTCTTGTTTTAATGGAATTTGTGATGTTTCTCATTCGCTTTTTTGTACTAACTCTTTACGGTACTTACATGTTAGTACACAAAAGAGAATGAGAGCAAACAAAAACGCCATTACATTAACCCAAACTCTAGTTTACATGAAAGCATACGTCAAGAGCTTCCCAGAGAGTGTTCGTTTGCTTAAATCCGATAACAAATGAGGAAGTTATGGTCATTTGAAGTCGAGTGCCTCCCAAAGTGGTCGTGTATCGAGCCGCACAAAAGCACACTTGACTTCAAATGATCATAACTCCTTCGTTTCTTATCGGATTTAAGCAAACGATCACTCGATGGAAAGCTCTTGATGTCTACTTTCATGTCAACCACGATTTTTCTTGTTTTAATGGAATTTGTGATGTTTCTCATTCGCTTTTTTGTACTAACTATTTACGGTACTTACATGTTAGTACACAAAAGAGAATGAGAGCAAACAAAAACGCCATTACATTAACCCAAACTCTAGTTTACATGAAAGCATACGTCAAGAGCTTTCCAGAGAGTGTTCGTTTGCTTAAATCCGATAACAAATGAGGAAGTTATGGTCATTTGAAGTCGAGTGCCTCCCAAAGTGGTCGTGTATCGAGCCGCACAAAAGCACACTTGACTTCAAATGATCATAACTCCTTCGTTTCTTATCGGATTTAAGCAAACGATCACTCGATGGAAAGCTCTTGATGTCTACTTTCATGTCAACCACGATTTTTCTTGTTTTAATGGAATTTGTGATGTTTCTCATTCGCTTTTTTGTACTAACTATTTACGGTACTTGCATGTTAGTACACAAAAGAGAATGAGAGCAAACAAAAACGCCATTACATTAACCCAAACTCTAGTTTACATGAAAGCATACGTCAAGAGCTTTCCAGAGAGTGTTCGTTTGCTTAAATCCGATAACAAATGAGGAAGTTATGGTCATTTGAAGTCGAGTGCCTCCCAAAGTGGTCGTGTATCGAGCCGCACAAAAGCACACTTGACTTCAAATGATCATAACTCCTTCGTTTCTTATCGGATTTAAGCAAACGACCACTCGATGGAAAGCTCTTGATGTCTACTTTCATGTCAACCACGATTTTTCTTGTTTTAATGGAATTTGTGATGTTTCTCATTCGCTTTTTTGTACTAACTATTTACGGTACTTGCATGTTAGTACACAAAAGAGAATGAGAGCAAACAAAAACGCCATTACATTAACCCAAACTCTAGTTTACATGAAAGCATACGTCAAGAGCTTTCCAGAGAGTGTTCGTTTGCTTAAATCCGATAACAAATGAGGAAGTTATGGTCATTTGAAGTCGAGTGCCTCCCAAAGTGGTCGTGTATCGAGCCGCACAAAAGCACACTTGACTTCAAATGATCATAACTCCTTCGTTTCTTATCGGATTTAAGCAAACGACCACTCGATGGAAAGCTCTTGATGTCTACTTTCATGTCAACCACGATTTTTCTTGTTTTAATGGAATTTGTGATGTTTCTCATTCGCTTTTTTGTACTAACTCTTTACGGTACTTGCTTGTTAGTACACAAAAGAGAATGAGAGCAAACAAAAACGCCATTACATTAACCCAAACTCTAGTTTAAATGAAAGCATACGTCAAGAGCTTTCCAGAGAGTGTTCGTTTGCTTAAATCCGATAACAAATGAGGAAGTTATGGTCATTTAAAGTCGAGTGCCTCCCAAAGTGGTCGTGTATCGAGCCGCACAAAAGCACACTTGACTTCAAATGATCATAACTCCTTCGTTTCTTATCGGATTTAAGCAAACGACCACTCGATGGAAAGCTCTTGATGTCTACTTTCATGTCAACCACGATTTTTCTTGTTTTAATGGAATTTGTGATGTTTCTCATTCGCTTTTTTGTACTAACTATTTACGGTACTTACATGTTAGTACACAAAAGAGAATGAGAGCAAACAAAAACGCCATTACATTAACCCAAACTCTAGTTTACATGAAAGCATACGTCAAGAGCTTTCCAGAGAGTGTTCGTTTGCTTAAATCCGATAACAAATGAGGAAGTTATGGTCATTTGAAGTCGAGTGCCTCCCAAAGTGGTCGTGTATCGAGCCGCACAAAAGCACACTTGACTTCAAATGATCATAACTCCTTCGTTTCTTATCGGATTTAAGCAAACGACCACTCGATGGAAAGCTCTTGATGTCTACTTTCATGTCAACCACGATTTTTCTTGTTTTAATGGAATTTGTGATGTTTCTCATTCGCTTTTTTGTACTAACTCTTTACGGTACTTGCTTGTTAGTACACAAAAGAGAATGAGAGCAAACAAAAACGCCATTACATTAACCCAAACTCTAGTTTAAATGAAAGCATACGTCAAGAGCTTTCCAGAGAGTGTTCGTTTGCTTAAATCCGATAACAAATGAGGAAGTTATGGTCATTTAAAGTCGAGTGCCTCCCAAAGTGGTCGTGTATCGAGCCGCACAAAAGCACACTTGACTTCAAATGATCATAACTCCTTCGTTTCTTATCGGATTTAAGCAAACGACCACTCGATGGAAAGCTCTTGATGTCTACTTTCATGTCAACCACGATTTTTCTTGTTTTAATGGAATTTGTGATGTTTCTCATTCGCTTTTTTGTACTAACTATTTACGGTACTTACATGTTAGTACACAAAAGAGAATGAGAGCAAACAAAAACGCCATTACATTAACCCAAACTCTAGTTTACATGAAAGCATACGTCAAGAGCTTTCCAGAGAGTGTTCGTTTGCTTAAATCCGATAACAAATGAGGAAGTTATGGTCATTTGAAGTCGAGTGCCTCCCAAAGTGGTCGTGTATCGAGCCGCACAAAAGCACACTTGACTTCAAATGATCATAACTCCTTCGTTTCTTATCGGATTTAAGCAAACGACCACTCGATGGAAAGCTCTTGATGTCTACTTTCATGTCAACCACGATTTTTCTTGTTTTAATGGAATTTGTGATGTTTCTCATTCGCTTTTTTGTACTAACTATTTACGGTACTTGCATGTTAGTACACAAAAGAGAATGATAGCAAACAAAAACGCCATTACATTAACCCAAACTCTAGTTTACATGAAAGCATACGTCAAGAGCTTTCCAGAGAGTGTTCGTTTGCTTAAATCCGATAACAAATGAGGAAGTTATGGTCATTTGAAGTCGAGTGCCTCCCAAAGTGGTCGTGTATCGAGCCGCACAAAAGCACACTTGACTTCAAATGATCATAACTCCTTCGTTTCTTATCGGATTTAAGCAAACGACCACTCGATGGAAAGCTCTTGATGTCTACTTTCATGTCAACCACGATTTTTCTTGTTTTAATGGAATTTGTGATGTTTCTCATTCGCTTTTTTGTACTAACTCTTTACGGTACTTGCTTGTTAGTACACAAAAGAGAATGAGAGCAAACAAAAACGCCATTACATTAACCAAAACTCTAGTTTAAATGAAAGCATACGTCAAGAGCTTTCCAGAGAGTGTTCGTTTGCTTAAATCCGATAACAAATGAGGAAGTTATGGTCATTTAAAGTCGAGTGCCTCCCAAAGTGGTCGTGTATCGAGCCGCACAAAAGCACACTTGACTTCAAATGATCATAACTCCTTCGTTTCTTATCTGATTTAAGCAAACGACCACTCGATGGAAAGCTCTTGATGTCTACTTTCATGTCAACCACGATTTTTCTTGTTTTAATGGAATTTGTGATGTTTCTCATTCGCTTTTTTGTACTAACTATTTACGGTACTTACATGTTAGTACACAAAAGAGAATGAGAGCAAACAAAAACGCCATTACATTAACCCAAACTCTAGTTTACATGAAAGCATACGTCAAGAGCTTTCCAGAGAGTGTTCGTTTGCTTAAATCCGATAACAAATGAGGAAGTTATGGTCATTTGAAGTCGAGTGCCTCCCAAAGTGGTCGTGTATCGAGCCGCACAAAAGCACACTTGACTTCAAATGATCATAACTCCTTCGTTTCTTATCGGATTTAAGCAAACGACCACTCGATGGAAAGCTCTTGATGTCTACTTTCATGTCAACCACGATTTTTCTTGTTTTAATGGAATTTGTGATGTTTCTCATTCGCTTTTTTGTACTAACTATTTACGGTACTTACATGTTAGTACACAAAAGAGAATGATAGCAAACAAAAAAGCCATTACATTAACCCAAACTCTAGTTTACATGAAAGCATACGTCAAGAGCTTTCCAGAGAGTGTTCGTTTGCTTAAATCCGATAACAAATGAGGAAGTTATGGTCATTTGAAGTCGAGTGCCTCCCAAAGTGGTCGTGTATCGAGCCGCACAAAAGCACACTTGACTTCAAATGATCATAACTCCTTCGTTTCTTATCGGATTTAAGCAAACGACCACTCGATGGAAAGCTCTTGATGTCTACTTTCATGTCAACCACGATTTTTCTTGTTTTAATGGAATTTGTGATGTTTCTCATTCGCTTTTTTGTACTAACTATTTACGGTACTTGCATGTTAGTACACAAAAGAGAATGAGAGCAAACAAAAACGCCATTACATTAACCCAAACTCTAGTTTACATGAAAGCATACGTCAAGAGCTTTCCAGAGAGTGTTCGTTTGCTTAAATCCGATAACAAATGAGGAAGTTATGGTCATTTGAAGTCGAGTGCCTCCCAAAGTGGTCGTGTATCGAGCCGCACAAAAGCACACTTGACTTCAAATGATCATAACTCCTTCGTTTCTTATCGGATTTAAGCAAACGACCACTCGATGGAAAGCTCTTGATGTCTACTTTCATGTCAACCACGATTTTTCTTGTTTTAATGGAATTTGTGATGTTTCTCATTCGCTTTTTTGTACTAACTATTTACGGTACTTACATGTTAGTACACAAAAGAGAATGAGAGCAAACAAAAACGCCATTACATTAACCCAAACTCTAGTTTACATGAAAGCATACGTCAAGAGCTTTCCAGAGAGTGTTCGTTTGCTTAAATCCGATAACAAATGAGGAAGTTATGGTCATTTGAAGTCGAGTGCCTCCCAAAGTGGTCGTGTATCGAGCCGCACAAAAGCACACTTGACTTCAAATGATCATAACTCCTTCGTTTCTTATCGGATTTAAGCAAACGACCACTCGATGGAAAGCTCTTGATGTCTACTTTCATGTCAACCACGATTTTTCTTGTTTTAATGGAATTTGTGATGTTTCTCATTCGCTTTTTTGTACTAACTCTTTACGGTACTTACATGTTAGTACACAAAAGAGAATGAGAGCAAACAAAAACGCCATTACATTAACCCAAACTCTAGTTTACATGAAAGCATACGTCAAGAGCTTTCCAGAGAGTGTTCGTTTGCTTAAATCCGATAACAAATGAGGAAGTTATGGTCATTTGAAGTCGAGTGCCTCCCAAAGTGGTCGTGTATCGAGCCGCACAAAAGCACACTTGACTTCAAATGATCATAACTCCTTCGTTTCTTATCGGATTTAAGCAAACGACCACTCGATGGAAAGCTCTTGATGTCTACTTTCATGTCAACCACGATTTTTCTTGTTTTAATGGAATTTGTGATGTTTCTCATTCGCTTTTTTGTACTAACTCTTTACGGTACTTGCATGTTAGTACACAAAAGAGAATGAGAGCAAACAAAAACGCCATTACATTAACCCAAACTCTAGTTTAAATGAAAGCATACGTCAAGAGCTTTCGAGAGAGTGTTCGTTTGCTTAAATCCGATAACAAATGAGGAAGTTATGGTCATTTGAAGTCGAGTGCCTGCCAAAGTGGTCGTGTATCGAGCCGCACAAAAGCACACTTGACTTCAAATGATCATAACTCCTTCGTTTCTTATCGGATTTAAGCAAACGACCACTCGATGGAAAGCTCTTGATGTCTACTTTCATGTCAACCACGATTTTTCTTGTTTTAATGGAATTTGTGATGTTTCTCATTCGCTTTTTTGTACTAACTATTTACGGTACTTACATGTTAGTACACAAAAGAGAATGAGAGCAAACAAAAACGCCATTACATTAACCCAAACTCTAGTTTACATGAAAGCATACGTCAAGAGCTTTCCAGAGAGTGTTCGTTTGCTTAAATCCGATAACAAATGAGGAAGTTATGGTCATTTGAAGTCGAGTGCCTCCCAAAGTGGTCGTGTATCGAGCCGCACAAAAGCACACTTGACTTCAAATGATCATAACTCCTTCGTTTCTTATCGGATTTAAGCAAACGATCACTCGATGGAAAGCTCTTGATGTCTACTTTCATGTCAACCACGATTTTTCTTGTTTTAATGGAATTTGTGATGTTTCTCATTCGCTTTTTTGTACTAACTATTTACGGTACTTACATGTTAGTACACAAAAGAGAATGAGAGCAAACAAAAACGCCATTACATTAACCCAAACTCTAGTTTACATGAAAGCATATGTCAAGAGCTTTCCAGAGAGTGTTCGTTTGCTTAAATCCGATAACAAATGAGGAAGTTATGGTCATTTGAAGTCGAGTGCCTCCCAAAGTGGTCGTGTATCGAGCCGCACAAAAGCACACTTGACTTCAAATGATCATAACTCCTTCGTTTCTTATCGGATTTAAGCAAACGACCACTCGATGGAAAGCTCTTGATGTCTACTTTCATGTCAACCACGATTTTTCTTGTTTTAATGGAATTTGTGATGTTTCTCATTCGCTTTTTTGTACTAACTATTTACGGTACTTGCATGTTAGTACACAAAAGAGAATGAGAGCAAACAAAAACGCCATTACATTAACCCAAACTCTAGTTTACATGAAAGCATACGTCAAGAGCTTTCCAGAGAGTGTTCGTTTGCTTAAATCCGATAACAAATGAGGAAGTTATGGTCATTTGAAGTCGAGTGCCTCCCAAAGTGGTCGTGTATCGAGCCGCACAAAAGCACACTTGACTTCAAATGATCATAACTCCTTCGTTTCTTATCGGATTTAAGCAAACGACCACTCGATGGAAAGCTCTTGATGTCTACTTTCATGTCAACCACGATTTTTCTTGTTTTAATGGAATTTGTGATGTTTCTCATTCGCTTTTTTGTACTAACTCTTTACGGTACTTGCTTGTTAGTACACAAAAGAGAATGAGAGCAAACAAAAACGCCATTACATTAACCAAAACTCTAGTTTAAATGAAAGCATACGTCAAGAGCTTTCCAGAGAGTGTTCGTTTGCTTAAATCCGATAACAAATGAGGAAGTTATGGTCATTTAAAGTCGAGTGCCTCCCAAAGTGGTCGTGTATCGAGCCGCACAAAAGCACACTTGACTTCAAATGATCATAACTCCTTCGTTTCTTATCGGATTTAAGCAAACGACCACTCGATGGAAAGCTCTTGATGTCTACTTTCATGTCAAGCACGATTTTTCTTGTTTTAATGGAATTTGTGATGTTTCTCATTCGCTTTTTTGTACTAACTATTTACGGTACTTACATGTTAGTACACAAAAGAGAATGAGAGCAAACAAAAACGCCATTACATTAACCCAAACTCTAGTTTACATGAAAGCATACGTCAAGAGCTTTCCAGAGAGTGTTCGTTTGCTTAAATCCGATAACAAATGAGGAAGTTATGGTCATTTGAAGTCGAGTGCCTCCCAAAGTGGTCGTGTATCGAGCCGCACAAAAGCACACTTGACTTCAAATGATCATAACTCCTTCGTTTCTTATCGGATTTAAGCAAACGATCACTCGATGGAAAGCTCTTGATGTCTACTTTCATGTCAACCACGATTTTTCTTGTTTTAATGGAATTTGTGATGTTTCTCATTCGCTTTTTTGTACTAACTATTTACGGTACTTACATGTTAGTACACAAAAGAGAATGAGAGCAAACAAAAACGCCATTACATTAACCCAAACTCTAGTTTACATGAAAGCATATGTCAAGAGCTTTCCAGAGAGTGTTCGTTTGCTTAAATCCGATAACAAATGAGGAAGTTATGGTCATTTGAAGTCGAGTGCCTCCCAAAGTGGTCGTGTATCGAGCCGCACAAAAGCACACTTGACTTCAAATGATCATAACTCCTTCGTTTCTTATCGGATTTAAGCAAACGACCACTCGATGGAAAGCTCTTGATGTCTACTTTCATGTCAACCACGATTTTTCTTGTTTTAATGGAATTTGTGATGTTTCTCATTCGCTTTTTTGTACTAACTATTTACGGTACTTGCATGTTAGTACACAAAAGAGAATGAGAGCAAACAAAAACGCCATTACATTAACCCAAACTCTAGTTTACATGAAAGCATACGTCAAGAGCTTTCCAGAGAGTGTTCGTTTGCTTAAATCCGATAACAAATGAGGAAGTTATGGTCATTTGAAGTCGAGTGCCTCCCAAAGTGGTCGTGTATCGAGCCGCACAAAAGCACACTTGACTTCAAATGATCATAACTCCTTCGTTTCTTATCGGATTTAAGCAAACGACCACTCGATGGAAAGCTCTTGATGTCTACTTTCATGTCAACCACGATTTTTCTTGTTTTAATGGAATTTGTGATGTTTCTCATTCGCTTTTTTGTACTAACTCTTTACGGTACTTGCTTGTTAGTACACAAAAGAGAATGAGAGCAAACAAAAACGCCATTACATTAACCAAAACTCTAGTTTAAATGAAAGCATACGTCAAGAGCTTTCCAGAGAGTGTTCGTTTGCTTAAATCCGATAACAAATGAGGAAGTTATGGTCATTTAAAGTCGAGTGCCTCCCAAAGTGGTCGTGTATCGAGCCGCACAAAAGCACACTTGACTTCAAATGATCATAACTCCTTCGTTTCTTATCGGATTTAAGCAAACGACCACTCGATGGAAAGCTCTTGATGTCTACTTTCATGTCAACCACGATTTTTCTTGTTTTAATGGAATTTGTGATGTTTCTCATTCGCTTTTTTGTACTAACTATTTACGGTACTTACATGTTAGTACACAAAAGAGAATGAGAGCAAACAAAAACGCCATTACATTAACCCAAACTCTAGTTTACATGAAAGCATACGTCAAGAGCTTTCCAGAGAGTGTTCGTTTGCTTAAATCCGATAACAAATGAGGAAGTTATGGTCATTTGAAGTCGAGTGCCTCCCAAAGTGGTCGTGTATCGAGCCGCACAAAAGCACACTTGACTTCAAATGATCATAACTCCTTCGTTTCTTATCGGATTTAAGCAAACGACCACTCGATGGAAAGCTCTTGATGTCTACTTTCATGTCAACCACGATTTTTCTTGTTTTAATGGAATTTGTGATGTTTCTCATTCGCTTTTTTGTACTAACTATTTACGGTACTTACATGTTAGTACACAAAAGAGAATGATAGCAAACAAAAAAGCCATTACATTAACCCAAACTCTAGTTTACATGAAAGCATACGTCAAGAGCTTTCCAGAGAGTGTTCGTTTGCTTAAATCCGATAACAAATGAGGAAGTTATGGTCATTTGAAGTCGAGTGCCTCCCAAAGTGGTCGTGTATCGAGCCGCACAAAAGCACACTTGACTTCAAATGATCATAACTCCTTCGTTTCTTATCGGATTTAAGCAAACGACCACTCGATGGAAAGCTCTTGATGTCTACTTTCATGTCAACCACGATTTTTCTTGTTTTAATGGAATTTGTGATGTTTCTCATTCGCTTTTTTGTACTAACTATTTACGGTACTTGCATGTTAGTACACAAAAGAGAATGAGAGCAAACAAAAACGCCATTACATTAACCCAAACTCTAGTTTACATGAAAGCATACGTCAAGAGCTTTCCAGAGAGTGTTCGTTTGCTTAAATCCGATAACAAATGAGGAAGTTATGGTCATTTGAAGTCGAGTGCCTCCCAAAGTGGTCGTGTATCGAGCCGCACAAAAGCACACTTGACTTCAAATGATCATAACTCCTTCGTTTCTTATCGGATTTAAGCAAACGACCACTCGATGGAAAGCTCTTGATGTCTACTTTCATGTCAACCACGATTTTTCTTGTTTTAATGGAATTTGTGATGTTTCTCATTCGCTTTTTTGTACTAACTATTTACGGTACTTACATGTTAGTACACAAAAGAGAATGAGAGCAAACAAAAACGCCATTACATTAACCCAAACTCTAGTTTACATGAAAGCATACGTCAAGAGCTTTCCAGAGAGTGTTCGTTTGCTTAAATCCGATAACAAATGAGGAAGTTATGGTCATTTGAAGTCGAGTGCCTCCCAAAGTGGTCGTGTATCGAGCCGCACAAAAGCACACTTGACTTCAAATGATCATAACTCCTTCGTTTCTTATCGGATTTAAGCAAACGACCACTCGATGGAAAGCTCTTGATGTCTACTTTCATGTCAACCACGATTTTTCTTGTTTTAATGGAATTTGTGATGTTTCTCATTCGCTTTTTTGTACTAACTCTTTACGGTACTTGCATGTTAGTACACAAAAGAGAATGAGAGCAAACAAAAACGCCATTACATTAACCCAAACTCTAGTTTACATGAAAGCATACGTCAAGAGCTTTCCAGAGAGTGTTCGTTTGCTTAAATCCGATAACAAATGAGGAAGTTATGGTCATTTGAAGTCGAGTGCCTCCCAAAGTGGTCGTGTATCGAGCCGCACAAAAGCACACTTGACTTCAAATGATCATAACTCCTTCGTTTCTTATCGGATTTAAGCAAACGACCACTCGATGGAAAGCTCTTGATGTCTACTTTCATGTCAACCACGATTTTTCTTGTTTTAATGGAATTTGTGATGTTTCTCATTCGCTTTTTTGTACTAACTATTTACGGTACTTACATGTTAGTACACAAAAGAGAATGATAGCAAACAAAAAAGCCATTACATTAACCCAAACTCTAGTTTACATGAAAGCATACGTCAAGAGCTTTCCAGAGAGTGTTCGTTTGCTTAAATCCGATAACAAATGAGGAAGTTATGGTCATTTGAAGTCGAGTGCCTCCCAAAGTGGTCGTGTATCGAGCCGCACAAAAGCACACTTGACTTCAAATGATCATAACTCCTTCGTTTCTTATCGGATTTAAGCAAACGATCACTCGATGGAAAGCTCTTGATGTCTACTTTCATGTCAACCACGATTTTTCTTGTTTTAATGGAATTTGTGATGTTTCTCATTCGCTTTTTTGTACTAACTATTTACGGTACTTACATGTTAGTACACAAAAGAGAATGAGAGCAAACAAAAACGCCATTACATTAACCCAAACTCTAGTTTACATGAAAGCATATGTCAAGAGCTTTCCAGAGAGTGTTCGTTTGCTTAAATCCGATAACAAATGAGGAAGTTATGGTCATTTGAAGTCGAGTGCCTCCCAAAGTGGTCGTGTATCGAGCCGCACAAAAGCACACTTGACTTCAAATGATCATAACTCCTTCGTTTCTTATCGGATTTAAGCAAACGACCACTCGATGGAAAGCTCTTGATGTCTACTTTCATGTCAACCACGATTTTTCTTGTTTTAATGGAATTTGTGATGTTTCTCATTCGCTTTTTTGTACTAACTATTTACGGTACTTGCATGTTAGTACACAAAAGAGAATGAGAGCAAACAAAAACGCCATTACATTAACCCAAACTCTAGTTTACATGAAAGCATACGTCAAGAGCTTTCCAGAGAGTGTTCGTTTGCTTAAATCCGATAACAAATGAGGAAGTTATGGTCATTTGAAGTCGAGTGCCTCCCAAAGTGGTCGTGTATCGAGCCGCACAAAAGCACACTTGACTTCAAATGATCATAACTCCTTCGTTTCTTATCGGATTTAAGCAAACGACCACTCGATGGAAAGCTCTTGATGTCTACTTTCATGTCAACCACGATTTTTCTTGTTTTAATGGAATTTGTGATGTTTCTCATTCGCTTTTTTGTACTAACTCTTTACGGTACTTGCTTGTTAGTACACAAAAGAGAATGAGAGCAAACAAAAACGCCATTACATTAACCAAAACTCTATTTTAAATGAAAGCATACGTCAAGAGCTTTCCAGAGAGTGTTCGTTTGCTTAAATCCGATAACAAATGAGGAAGTTATGGTCATTTAAAGTCGAGTGCCTCCCAAAGTGGTCGTGTATCGAGCCGCACAAAAGCACACTTGACTTCAAATGATCATAACTCCTTCGTTTCTTATCGGATTTAAGCAAACGACCACTCGATGGAAAGCTCTTGATGTCTACTTTCATGTCAACCACGATTTTTCTTGTTTTAATGGAATTTGTGATGTTTCTCATTCGCTTTTTTGTACTAACTATTTACGGTACTTACATGTTAGTACACAAAAGAGAATGAGAGCAAACAAAAACGCCATTACATTAACCCAAACTCTAGTTTACATGAAAGCATACGTCAAGAGCTTTCCAGAGAGTGTTCGTTTGCTTAAATCCGATAACAAATGAGGAAGTTATGGTCATTTGAAGTCGAGTGCCTCCCAAAGTGGTCGTGTATCGAGCCGCACAAAAGCACACTTGACTTCAAATGATCATAACTCCTTCGTTTCTTATCGGATTTAAGCAAACGACCACTCGATGGAAAGCTCTTGATGTCTACTTTCATGTCAACCACGATTTTTCTTGTTTTAATGGAATTTGTGATGTTTCTCATTCGCTTTTTTGTACTAACTATTTACGGTACTTACATGTTAGTACACAAAAGAGAATGATAGCAAACAAAAAAGCCATTACATTAACCCAAACTCTAGTTTACATGAAAGCATACGTCAAGAGCTTTCCAGAGAGTGTTCGTTTGCTTAAATCCGATAACAAATGAGGAAGTTATGGTCATTTGAAGTCGAGTGCCTCCCAAAGTGGTCGTGTATCGAGCCGCACAAAAGCACACTTGACTTCAAATGATCATAACTCCTTCGTTTCTTATCGGATTTAAGCAAACGACCACTCGATGGAAAGCTCTTGATGTCTACTTTCATGTCAACCACGATTTTTCTTGTTTTAATGGAATTTGTGATGTTTCTCATTCGCTTTTTTGTACTAACTATTTACGGTACTTGCATGTTAGTACACAAAAGAGAATGAGAGCAAACAAAAACGCCATTACATTAACCCAAACTCTAGTTTACATGAAAGCATACGTCAAGAGCTTTCCAGAGAGTGTTCGTTTGCTTAAATCCGATAACAAATGAGGAAGTTATGGTCATTTGAAGTCGAGTGCCTCCCAAAGTGGTCGTGTATCGAGCCGCACAAAAGCACACTTGACTTCAAATGATCATAACTCCTTCGTTTCTTATCGGATTTAAGCAAACGACCACTCGATGGAAAGCTCTTGATGTCTACTTTCATGTCAACCACGATTTTTCTTGTTTTAATGGAATTTGTGATGTTTCTCATTCGCTTTTTTGTACTAACTATTTACGGTACTTACATGTTAGTACACAAAAGAGAATGAGAGCAAACAAAAACGCCATTACATTAACCCAAACTCTAGTTTACATGAAAGCATACGTCAAGAGCTTTCCAGAGAGTGTTCGTTTGCTTAAATCCGATAACAAATGAGGAAGTTATGGTCATTTGAAGTCGAGTGCCTCCCAAAGTGGTCGTGTATCGAGCCGCACAAAAGCACACTTGACTTCAAATGATCATAACTCCTTCGTTTCTTATCGGATTTAAGCAAACGACCACTCGATGGAAAGCTCTTGATGTCTACTTTCATGTCAACCACGATTTTTCTTGTTTTAATGGAATTTGTGATGTTTCTCATTCGCTTTTTTGTACTAACTCTTTACGGTACTTACATGTTAGTACACAAAAGAGAATGAGAGCAAACAAAAACGCCATTACATTAACCCAAACTCTAGTTTACATGAAAGCATACGTCAAGAGCTTTCCAGAGAGTGTTCGTTTGCTTAAATCCGATAACAAATGAGGAAGTTATGGTCATTTAAAGTCGAGTGCCTCCCAAAGTGGTCGTGTATCGAGCCGCACAAAAGCACACTTGACTTCAAATGATCATAACTCCTTCGTTTCTTATCGGATTTAAGCAAACGACCACTCGATGGAAAGCTCTTGATGTCTACTTTCATGTCAACCACGATTTTTCTTGTTTTAATGGAATTTGTGATGTTTCTCATTCGCTTTTTTGTACTAACTATTTACGGTACTTACATGTTAGTACACAAAAGAGAATGAGAGCAAACAAAAACGCCATTACATTAACCCAAACTCTAGTTTACATGAAAGCATACGTCAAGAGCTTTCCAGAGAGTGTTCGTTTGCTTAAATCCGATAACAAATGAGGAAGTTATGGTCATTTGAAGTCGAGTGCCTCCCAAAGTGGTCGTGTATCGAGCCGCACAAAAGCACACTTGACTTCAAATGATCATAACTCCTTCGTTTCTTATCGGATTTAAGCAAACGACCACTCGATGGAAAGCTCTTGATGTCTACTTTCATGTCAACCACGATTTTTCTTGTTTTAATGGAATTTGTGATGTTTCTCATTCGCTTTTTTGTACTAACTATTTACGGTACTTACATGTTAGTACACAAAAGAGAATGAGAGCAAACAAAAACGCCATTACATTAACCCAAACTCTAGTTTAAATGAAAGCATACGTCAAGAGCTTTCCAGAGAGTGTTCGTTTGCTTAAATCCGATAACAAATGAGGAAGTTATGGTCATTTGAAGTCGAGTGCCTCCCAAAGTGGTCGTGTATCGAGCCGCACAAAAGCACACTTGACTTCAAATGATCATAACTCCTTCGTTTCTTATCGGATTTAAGCAAACGACCACTCGATGGAAAGCTCTTGATGTCTACTTTCATGTCAACCACGATTTTTCTTGTTTTAATGGAATTTGTGATGTTTCTCATTCGCTTTTTTGTACTAACTCTTTACGGTACTTGCATGTTAGTACACAAAAGAGAATGAGAGCAAACAAAAACGCCATTACATTAACCCAAACTCTAGTTTAAATGAAAGCATACGTCAAGAGCTTTCCAGAGAGTGTTCGTTTGCTTAAATCCGATAACAAATGAGGAAGTTATGGTCATTTGAAGTCGAGTGCCTCCCAAAGTGGTCGTGTATCGAGCCGCACAAAAGCACACTTGACTTCAAATGATCATAACTCCTTCGTTTCTTATCGGATTTAAGCAAACGACCACTCGATGGAAAGCTCTTGATGTCTACTTTCATGTCAACCACGATTTTTCTTGTTTTAATGGAATTTGTGATGTTTCTCATTCGCTTTTTTGTACTAACTCTTTACGGTACTTGCATGTTAGTACACAAAAGAGAATGAGAGCAAACAAAAACGCCATTACATTAACCCAAACTCTAGTTTACATGAAAGCATACGTCAAGAGCTTTCCAGAGAGTGTTCGTTTGCTTAAATCCGATAACAAATGAGGAAGTTATGGTCATTTGAAGTCGAGTGCCTCCCAAAGTGGTCGTGTATCGAGCCGCACAAAAGCACACTTGACTTCAAATGATCATAACTCCTTCGTTTCTTATCGGATTTAAGCAAACGACCACTCGATGGAAAGCTCTTGATGTCTACTTTCATGTCAACCACGATTTTTCTTGTTTTAATGGAATTTGTGATGTTTCTCATTCGCTTTTTTGTACTAACTATTTACGGTACTTACATGTTAGTACACAAAAGAGAATGATAGCAAACAAAAAAGCCATTACATTAACCCAAACTCTAGTTTACATGAAAGCATACGTCAAGAGCTTTCCAGAGAGTGTTCGTTTGCTTAAATCCGATAACAAATGAGGAAGTTATGGTCATTTGAAGTCGAGTGCCTCCCAAAGTGGTCGTGTATCGAGCCGCACAAAAGCACACTTGACTTCAAATGATCATAACTCCTTCGTTTCTTATCGGATTTAAGCAAACGACCACTCGATGGAAAGCTCTTGATGTCTACTTTCATGTCAACCACGATTTTTCTTGTTTTAATGGAATTTGTGATGTTTCTCATTCGCTTTTTTGTACTAACTATTTACGGTACTTGCATGTTAGTACACAAAAGAGAATGAGAGCAAACAAAAACGCCATTACATTAACCCAAACTCTAGTTTACATGAAAGCATACGTCAAGAGCTTTCCAGAGAGTGTTCGTTTGCTTAAATCCGATAACAAATGAGGAAGTTATGGTCATTTGAAGTCGAGTGCCTCCCAAAGTGGTCGTGTATCGAGCCGCACAAAAGCACACTTGACTTCAAATGATCATAACTCCTTCGTTTCTTATCGGATTTAAGCAAACGACCACTCGATGGAAAGCTCTTGATGTCTACTTTCATGTCAACCACGATTTTTCTTGTTTTAATGGAATTTGTGATGTTTCTCATTCGCTTTTTTGTACTAACTATTTACGGTACTTACATGTTAGTACACAAAAGAGAATGAGAGCAAACAAAAACGCCATTACATTAACCCAAACTCTAGTTTACATGAAAGCATACGTCAAGAGCTTTCCAGAGAGTGTTCGTTTGCTTAAATCCGATAACAAATGAGGAAGTTATGGTCATTTGAAGTCGAGTGCCTCCCAAAGTGGTCGTGTATCGAGCCGCACAAAAGCACACTTGACTTCAAATGATCATAACTCCTTCGTTTCTTATCGGATTTAAGCAAACGACCACTCGATGGAAAGCTCTTGATGTCTACTTTCATGTCAACCACGATTTTTCTTGTTTTAATGGAATTTGTGATGTTTCTCATTCGCTTTTTTGTACTAACTATTTACGGTACTTGCATGTTAGTACACAAAAGAGAATGAGAGCAAACAAAAACGCCATTACATTAACCCAAACTCTAGTTTACATGAAAGCATACGTCAAGAGCTTTCCAGAGAGTGTTCGTTTGCTTAAATCCGATAACAAATGAGGAAGTTATGGTCATTTGAAGTCGAGTGCCTCCCAAAGTGGTCGTGTATCGAGCCGCACAAAAGCACACTTGACTTCAAATGATCATAACTCCTTCGTTTCTTATCGGATTTAAGCAAACGACCACTCGATGGAAAGCTCTTGATGTCTACTTTCATGTCAACCACGATTTTTCTTGTTTTAATGGAATTTGTGATGTTTCTCATTCGCTTTTTTGTACTAACTATTTACGGTACTTACATGTTAGTACACAAAAGAGAATGATAGCAAACAAAAAAGCCATTACATTAACCCAAACTCTAGTTTACATGAAAGCATACGTCAAGAGCTTTCCAGAGAGTGTTCGTTTGCTTAAATCCGATAACAAATGAGGAAGTTATGGTCATTTGAAGTCGAGTGCCTCCCAAAGTGGTCGTGTATCGAGCCGCACAAAAGCACACTTGACTTCAAATGATCATAACTCCTTCGTTTCTTATCGGATTTAAGCAAACGACCACTCGATGGAAAGCTCTTGATGTCTACTTTCATGTCAACCACGATTTTTCTTGTTTTAATGGAATTTGTGATGTTTCTCATTCGCTTTTTTGTACTAACTATTTACGGTACTTGCATGTTAGTACACAAAAGAGAATGAGAGCAAACAAAAACGCCATTACATTAACCCAAACTCTAGTTTACATGAAAGCATACGTCAAGAGCTTTCCAGAGAGTGTTCGTTTGCTTAAATCCGATAACAAATGAGGAAGTTATGGTCATTTGAAGTCGAGTGCCTCCCAAAGTGGTCGTGTATCGAGCCGCACAAAAGCACACTTGACTTCAAATGATCATAACTCCTTCGTTTCTTATCGGATTTAAGCAAACGACCACTCGATGGAAAGCTCTTGATGTCTACTTTCATGTCAACCACGATTTTTCTTGTTTTAATGGAATTTGTGATGTTTCTCATTCGCTTTTTTGTACTAACTATTTACGGTACTTACATGTTAGTACACAAAAGAGAATGAGAGCAAACAAAAACGCCATTACATTAACCCAAACTCTAGTTTACATGAAAGCATACGTCAAGAGCTTTCCAGAGAGTGTTCGTTTGCTTAAATCCGATAACAAATGAGGAAGTTATGGTCATTTGAAGTCGAGTGCCTCCCAAAGTGGTCGTGTATCGAGCCGCACAAAAGCACACTTGACTTCAAATGATCATAACTCCTTCGTTTCTTATCGGATTTAAGCAAACGACCACTCGATGGAAAGCTCTTGATGTCTACTTTCATGTCAACCACGATTTTTCTTGTTTTAATGGAATTTGTGATGTTTCTCATTCGCTTTTTTGTACTAACTATTTACGGTACTTGCATGTTAGTACACAAAAGAGAATGAGATCAAACAAAAACGCCATTACATTAACCCAAACTCTAGTTTACATGAAAGCATACGTCAAGAGCTTTCCAGAGAGTGTTCGTTTGCTTAAATCCGATAACAAATGAGGAAGTTATGGTCATTTGAAGTCGAGTGCCTCCCAAAGTGGTCGTGTATCGAGCCGCACAAAAGCACACTTGACTTCAAATGATCATAACTCCTTCGTTTCTTATCGGATTTAAGCAAACGACCACTAAATGGAAAGCTCTTGATGTCTACTTTCATGTCAACCACGATTTTTCTTGTTTTAATGGAATTTGTGATGTTTCTCATTCGCTTTTTTGTACTAACTCTTTACGGTACTTGCATGTTAGTACACAAAAGAGAATGAGAGCAAACAAAAACGCCATTACATTAACCCAAACTCTAGTTTAAATGAAAGCATACGTCAAGAGCTTTCCAGAGAGTGTTCGTTTGCTTAAATCCGATAACAAATGAGGAAGTTATGGTCATTTGAAGTCGAGTGCCTCCCAAAGTGGTCGTGTATCGAGCCGCACAAAAGCACACTTGACTTCAAATGATCATAACTCCTTCGTTTCTTATCGGATTTAAGCAAACGACCACTCGATGGAAAGCTCTTGATGTCTACTTTCATGTCAACCACGATTTTTCTTGTTTTAATGGAATTTGTGATGTTTCTCATTCGCTTTTTTGTACTAACTCTTTACGGTACTTGCATGTTAGTACACAAAAGAGAATGAGAGCAAACAAAAACGCCATTACATTAACCAAAACTCTAGTTTAAATGAAAGCATACGTCAAGAGCTTTCCAGAGAGTGTTCGTTTGCTTAAATCCGATAACAAATGAGGAAGTTATGGTCATTTAAAGTCGAGTGCCTCCCAAAGTGGTCGTGTATCGAGCCGCACAAAAGCACACTTGACTTCAAATGATCATAACTCCTTCGTTTCTTATCGGATTTAAGCAAACGACCACTCGATGGAAAGCTCTTGATGTCTACTTTCATGTCAACCACGATTTTTCTTGTTTTAATGGAATTTGTGATGTTTCTCATTCGCTTTTTTGTACTAACTATTTACGGTACTTACATGTTAGTACACAAAAGAGAATGAGAGCAAACAAAAACGCCATTACATTAACCCAAACTCTAGTTTACATGAAAGCATACGTCAAGAGCTTTCCAGAGAGTGTTCGTTTGCTTAAATCCGATAACAAATGAGGAAGTTATGGTCATTTGAAGTCGAGTGCCTCCCAAAGTGGTCGTGTATCGAGCCGCACAAAAGCACACTTGACTTCAAATGATCATAACTCCTTCGTTTCTTATCGGATTTAAGCAAACGACCACTCGATGGAAAGCTCTTGATGTCTACTTTCATGTCAACCACGATTTTTCTTGTTTTAATGGAATTTGTGATGTTTCTCATTCGCTTTTTTGTACTAACTATTTACGGTACTTGCATGTTAGTACACAAAAGAGAATGAGAGCAAACAAAAACGCCATTACATTAACCCAAACTCTAGTTTACATGAAAGCATACGTCAAGAGCTTTCCAGAGAGTGTTCGTTTGCTTAAATCCGATAACAAATGAGGAAGTTATGGTCATTTGAAGTCGAGTGCCTCCCAAAGTGGTCGTGTATCGAGCCGCACAAAAGCACACTTGACTTCAAATGATCATAACTCCTTCGTTTCTTATCGGATTTAAGCAAACGACCACTCGATGGAAAGCTCTTGATGTCTACTTTCATGTCAACCACGATTTTTCTTGTTTTAATGGAATTTGTGATGTTTCTCATTCGCTTTTTTGTACTAACTATTTACGGTACTTGCATGTTAGTACACAAAAGAGAATGAGAGCAAACAAAAACGCCATTACATTAACCCAAACTCTAGTTTACATGAAAGCATACGTCAAGAGCTTTCCAGAGAGTGTTCGTTTGCTTAAATCCGATAACAAATGAGGAAATTATGGTCATTTGAAGTCGAGTGCCTCCCAAAGTGGTCGTGTATCGAGCCGCACAAAAGCACACTTGACTTCAAATGATCATAACTCCTTCGTTTCTTATCGGATTTAAGCAAACGACCACTCGATGGAAAGCTCTTGATGTCTACTTTCATGTCAACCATGATTTTTCTTGTTTTAATGGAATTTGTGATGTTTCTCATTCGCTTTTTTGTACTAACTCTTTACGGTACTTGCATGTTAGTACACAAAAGAGAATGAGAGCAAACAAAAACGCCATTACATTAACCCAAACTCTAGTTTAAATGAAAGCATACGTCAAGAGCTTTCCAGAGAGTGTTCGTTTGCTTAAATCCGATAACAAATGAGGAAGTTATGGTCATTTGAAGTCGAGTGCCTCCCAAAGTGGTCGTGTATCGAGCCGCACAAAAGCACACTTGACTTCAAATGATCATAACTCCTTCGTTTCTTATCGGATTTAAGCAAACGACCACTCGATGGAAAGCTCTTGATGTCTACTTTCATGTCAACCACGATTTTTCTTGTTTTAATGGAATTTGTGATGTTTCTCATTCGCTTTTTTGTACTAACTATTTACGGTACTTACATGTTAGTACACAAAAGAGAATGAGAGCAAACAAAAACGCCATTACATTAACCCAAACTCTAGTTTACATGAAAGCATACGTCAAGAGCTTTCCAGAGAGTGTTCGTTTGCTTAAATCCGATAACAAATGAGGAAGTTATGGTCATTTGAAGTCGAGTGCCTCCCAAAGTGGTCGTGTATCGAGCCGCACAAAAGCACACTTGACTTCAAATGATCATAACTCCTTCGTTTCTTATCGGATTTAAGCAAACGACCACTCGATGGAAAGCTCTTGATGTCTACTTTCATGTCAACCACGATTTTTCTTGTTTTAATGGAATTTGTGATGTTTCTCATTCGCTTTTTTGTACTAACTATTTACGGTACTTACATGTTAGTACACAAAAGAGAATGATAGCAAACAAAAAAGCCATTACATTAACCCAAACTCTAGTTTACATGAAAGCATACGTCAAGAGCTTTCCAGAGAGTGTTCGTTTGCTTAAATCCGATAACAAATGAGGAAGTTATGGTCATTTGAAGTCGAGTGCCTCCCAAAGTGGTCGTGTATCGAGCCGCACAAAAGCACACTTGACTTCAAATGATCATAACTCCTTCGTTTCTTATCGGATTTAAGCAAACGACCACTCGATGGAAAGCTCTTGATGTCTACTTTCATGTCAACCACGATTTTTCTTGTTTTAATGGAATTTGTGATGTTTCTCATTCGCTTTTTTGTACTAACTATTTACGGTACTTGCATGTTAGTACACAAAAGAGAATGAGAGCAAACAAAAACGCCATTACATTAACCCAAACTCTAGTTTACATGAAAGCATACGTCAAGAGCTTTCCAGAGAGTGTTCGTTTGCTTAAATCCGATAACAAATGAGGAAGTTATGGTCATTTGAAGTCGAGTGCCTCCCAAAGTGGTCGTGTATCGAGCCGCACAAAAGCACACTTGACTTCAAATGATCATAACTCCTTCGTTTCTTATCGGATTTAAGCAAACGACCACTCGATGGAAAGCTCTTGATGTCTACTTTCATGTCAACCACGATTTTTCTTGTTTTAATGGAATTTGTGATGTTTCTCATTCGCTTTTTTGTACTAACTATTTACGGTACTTACATGTTAGTACACAAAAGAGAATGAGAGCAAACAAAAACGCCATTACATTAACCCAAACTCTAGTTTACATGAAAGCATACGTCAAGAGCTTTCCAGAGAGTGTTCGTTTGCTTAAATCCGATAACAAATGAGGAAGTTATGGTCATTTGAAGTCGAGTGCCTCCCAAAGTGGTCGTGTATCGAGCCGCACAAAAGCACACTTGACTTCAAATGATCATAACTCCTTCGTTTCTTATCGGATTTAAGCAAACGACCACTCGATGGAAAGCTCTTGATGTCTACTTTCATGTCAACCACGATTTTTCTTGTTTTAATGGAATTTGTGATGTTTCTCATTCGCTTTTTTGTACTAACTATTTACGGTACTTGCATGTTAGTACACAAAAGAGAATGAGAGCAAACAAAAACGCCATTACATTAACCCAAACTCTAGTTTACATGAAAGCATACGTCAAGAGCTTTCCAGAGAGTGTTCGTTTGCTTAAATCCGATAACAAATGAGGAAGTTATGGTCATTTGAAGTCGAGTGCCTCCCAAAGTGGTCGTGTATCGAGCCGCACAAAAGCACACTTGACTTCAAATGATCATAACTCCTTCGTTTCTTATCGGATTTAAGCAAACGACCACTCGATGGAAAGCTCTTGATGTCTACTTTCATGTCAACCACGATTTTTCTTGTTTTAATGGAATTTGTGATGTTTCTCATTCGCTTTTTTGTACTAACTATTTACGGTACTTACATGTTAGTACACAAAAGAGAATGAGAGCAAACAAAAACGCCATTACATTAACCCAAACTCTAGTTTACATGAAAGCATACGTCAAGAGCTTTCCAGAGAGTGTTCGTTTGCTTAAATCCGATAACAAATGAGGAAGTTATGGTCATTTGAAGTCGAGTGCCTCCCAAAGTGGTCGTGTATCGAGCCGCACAAAAGCACACTTGACTTCAAATGATCATAACTCCTTCGTTTCTTATCGGATTTAAGCAAACGACCACTCGATGGAAAGCTCTTGATGTCTACTTTCATGTCAACCACGATTTTTCTTGTTTTAATGGAATTTGTGATGTTTCTCATTCGCTTTTTTGTACTAACTATTTACGGTACTTACATGTTAGTACACAAAAGAGAATGAGAGCAAACAAAAACGCCATTACATTAACCCAAACTCTAGTTTACATGAAAGCATACGTCAAGAGCTTTCCAGAGAGTGTTCGTTTGCTTAAATCCGATAACAAATGAGGAAGTTATGGTCATTTGAAGTCGAGTGCCTCCCAAAGTGGTCGTGTATCGAGCCGCACAAAAGCACACTTGACTTCAAATGATCATAACTCCTTCGTTTCTTATCGGATTTAAGCAAACGACCACTCGATGGAAAGCTCTTGATGTCTACTTTCATGTCAACCACGATTTTTCTTGTTTTAATGGAATTTGTGATGTTTCTCATTCGCTTTTTTGTACTAACTCTTTACGGTACTTGCATGTTAGTACACAAAAGAGAATGAGAGCAAACAAAAACGCCATTACATTAACCCAAACTCTAGTTTACATGAAAGCATACGTCAAGAGCTTTCCAGAGAGTGTTCGTTTGCTTAAATCCGATAACAAATGAGGAAGTTATGGTCATTTGAAGTCGAGTGCCTCCCAAAGTGGTCGTGTATCGAGCCGCACAAAAGCACACTTGACTTCAAATGATCATAACTCCTTCGTTTCTTATCGGATTTAAGCAAACGACCACTCGATGGAAAGCTCTTGATGTCTACTTTCATGTCAACCACGATTTTTCTTGTTTTAATGGAATTTGTGATGTTTCTCATTCGCTTTTTTGTACTAACTATTTACGGTACTTACATGTTAGTACACAAAAGAGAATGAGAGCAAACAAAAACGCCATTACATTAACCCAAACTCTAGTTTACATGAAAGCATACGTCAAGAGCTTTCCAGAGAGTGTTCGTTTGCTTAAATCCGATAACAAATGAGGAAGTTATGGTCATTTGAAGTCGAGTGCCTCCCAAAGTGGTCGTGTATCGAGCCGCACAAAAGCACACTTGACTTCAAATGATCATAACTCCTTCGTTTCTTATCGGATTTAAGCAAACGACCACTCGATGGAAAGCTCTTGATGTCTACTTTCATGTCAACCACGATTTTTCTTGTTTTAATGGAATTTGTGATGTTTCTCATTCGCTTTTTTGTACTAACTCTTTACGGTACTTGCATGTTAGTACACAAAAGAGAATGAGAGCAAACAAAAACGCCATTACATTAACCCAAACTCTAGTTTAAATGAAAGCATACGTCAAGAGCTTTCCAGAGAGTGTTCGTTTGCTTAAATCCGATAACAAATGAGGAAGTTATGGTCATTTGAAGTCGAGTGCCTCCCAAAGTGGTCGTGTATCGAGCCGCACAAAAGCACACTTGACTTCAAATGATCATAACTCCTTCGTTTCTTATCGGATTTAAGCAAACGACCACTCGATGGAAAGCTCTTGATGTCTACTTTCATGTCAACCACGATTTTTCTTGTTTTAATGGAATTTGTGATGTTTCTCATTCGCTTTTTTGTACTAACTATTTACGGTACTTACATGTTAGTACACAAAAGAGAATGAGAGCAAACAAAAACGCCATTACATTAACCCAAACTCTAGTTTACATGAAAGCATACGTCAAGAGCTTTCCAGAGAGTGTTCGTTTGCTTAAATCCGATAACAAATGAGGAAGTTATGGTCATTTGAAGTCGAGTGCCTCCCAAAGTGGTCGTGTATCGAGCCGCACAAAAGCACACTTGACTTCAAATGATCATAACTCCTTCGTTTCTTATCGGATTTAAGCAAACGACCACTCGATGGAAAGCTCTTGATGTCTACTTTCATGTCAACCACGATTTTTCTTGTTTTAATGGAATTTGTGATGTTTCTCATTCGCTTTTTTGTACTAACTCTTTACGGTACTTGCATGTTAGTACACAAAAGAGAATGAGAGCAAACAAAAACGCCATTACATTAACCCAAACTCTAGTTTACATGAAAGCATACGTCAAGAGCTTTCCAGAGAGTGTTCGTTTGCTTAAATCCGATAACAAATGAGGAAGTTATGGTCATTTGAAGTCGAGTGCCTCCCAAAGTGGTCGTGTATCGAGCCGCACAAAAGCACACTTGACTTCAAATGATCATAACTCCTTCGTTTCTTATCGGATTTAAGCAAACGACCACTCGATGGAAAGCTCTTGATGTCTACTTTCATGTCAACCACGATTTTTCTTGTTTTAATGGAATTTGTGATGTTTCTCATTCGCTTTTTTGTACTAACTATTTACGGTACTTGCATGTTAGTACACAAAAGAGAATGAGAGCAAACAAAAACGCCATTACATTAACCCAAACTCTAGTTTACATGAAAGCATACGTCAAGAGCTTTCCAGAGAGTGTTCGTTTGCTTAAATCCGATAACAAATGAGGAAGTTATGGTCATTTGAAGTCGAGTGCCTCCCAAAGTGGTCGTGTATCGAGCCGCACAAAAGCACACTTGACTTCAAATGATCATAACTCCTTCGTTTCTTATCGGATTTAAGCAAACGACCACTCGATGGAAAGCTCTTGATGTCTACTTTCATGTCAACCACGATTTTTCTTGTTTTAATGGAATTTGTGATGTTTCTCATTCGCTTTTTTGTACTAACTCTTTACGGTACTTGCATGTTAGTACACAAAAGAGAATGAGAGCAAACAAAAACGCCATTACATTAACCCAAACTCTAGTTTACATGAAAGCATACGTCAAGAGCTTTCCAGAGAGTGTTCGTTTGCTTAAATCCGATAACAAATGAGGAAGTTATGGTCATTTGAAGTCGAGTGCCTCCCAAAGTGGTCGTGTATCGAGCCGCACAAAAGCACACTTGACTTCAAATGATCATAACTCCTTCGTTTCTTATCGGATTTAAGCAAACGACCACTCGATGGAAAGCTCTTGATGTCTACTTTCATGTCAACCACGATTTTTCTTGTTTTAATGGAATTTGTGATGTTTCTCATTCGCTTTTTTGTACTAACTCTTTACGGTACTTGCATGTTAGTACACAAAAGAGAATGAGAGCAAACAAAAACGCCATTACATTAACCCAAACTCTAGTTTAAATGAAAGCATACGTCAAGAGCTTTCCAGAGAGTGTTCGTTTGCTTAAATCCGATAACAAATGAGGAAGTTATGGTCATTTGAAGTCGAGTGCCTCCCAAAGTGGTCGTGTATCGAGCCGCACAAAAGCACACTTGACTTCAAATGATCATAACTCCTTCGTTTCTTATCGGATTTAAGCAAACGACCACTCGATGGAAAGCTCTTGATGTCTACTTTCATGTCAACCACGATTTTTCTTGTTTTAATGGAATTTGTGATGTTTCTCATTCGCTTTTTTGTACTAACTATTTACGGTACTTGCATGTTAGTACACAAAAGAGAATGAGAGCAAACAAAAACGCCATTACATTAACCCAAACTCTAGTTTACATGAAAGCATACGTCAAGAGCTTTCCAGAGAGTGTTCGTTTGCTTAAATCCGATAACAAATGAGGAAGTTATGGTCATTTGAAGTCGAGTGCCTCCCAAAGTGGTCGTGTATCGAGCCGCACAAAAGCACACTTGACTTCAAATGATCATAACTCCTTCGTTTCTTATCGGATTTAAGCAAACGACCACTCGATGGAAAGCTCTTGATGTCTACTTTCATGTCAACCACGATTTTTCTTGTTTTAATGGAATTTGTGATGTTTCTCATTCGCTTTTTTGTACTAACTCTTTACGGTACTTGCATGTTAGTACACAAAAGAGAATGAGAGCAAACAAAAACGCCATTACATTAACCCAAACTCTAGTTTACATGAAAGCATACGTCAAGAGCTTTCCAGAGAGTGTTCGTTTGCTTAAATCCGATAACAAATGAGGAAGTTATGGTCATTTGAAGTCGAGTGCCTCCCAAAGTGGTCGTGTATCGAGCCGCACAAAAGCACACTTGACTTCAAATGATCATAACTCCTTCGTTTCTTATCGGATTTAAGCAAACGACCACTCGATGGAAAGCTCTTGATGTCTACTTTCATGTCAACCACGATTTTTCTTGTTTTAATGGAATTTGTGATGTTTCTCATTCGCTTTTTTGTACTAACTATTTACGGTACTTACATGTTAGTACACAAAAGAGAATGAGAGCAAACAAAAACGCCATTACATTAACCCAAACTCTAGTTTACATGAAAGCATACGTCAAGAGCTTTCCAGAGAGTGTTCGTTTGCTTAAATCCGATAACAAATGAGGAAGTTATGGTCATTTGAAGTCGAGTGCCTCCCAAAGTGGTCGTGTATCGAGCCGCACAAAAGCACACTTGACTTCAAATGATCATAACTCCTTCGTTTCTTATCGGATTTAAGCAAACGACCACTCGATGGAAAGCTCTTGATGTCTACTTTCATGTCAACCACGATTTTTCTTGTTTTAATGGAATTTGTGATGTTTCTCATTCGCTTTTTTGTACTAACTCTTTACGGTACTTGCATGTTAGTACACAAAAGAGAATGAGAGCAAACAAAAACGCCATTACATTAACCCAAACTCTAGTTTAAATGAAAGCATACGTCAAGAGCTTTCCAGAGAGTGTTCGTTTGCTTAAATCCGATAACAAATGAGGAAGTTATGGTCATTTGAAGTCGAGTGCCTCCCAAAGTGGTCGTGTATCGAGCCGCACAAAAGCACACTTGACTTCAAATGATCATAACTCCTTCGTTTCTTATCGGATTTAAGCAAACGACCACTCGATGGAAAGCTCTTGATGTCTACTTTCATGTCAACCACGATTTTTCTTGTTTTAATGGAATTTGTGATGTTTCTCATTCGCTTTTTTGTACTAACTATTTACGGTACTTACATGTTAGTACACAAAAGAGAATGAGAGCAAACAAAAACGCCATTACATTAACCCAAACTCTAGTTTACATGAAAGCATACGTCAAGAGCTTTCCAGAGAGTGTTCGTTTGCTTAAATCCGATAACAAATGAGGAAGTTATGGTCATTTGAAGTCGAGTGCCTCCCAAAGTGGTCGTGTATCGAGCCGCACAAAAGCACACTTGACTTCAAATGATCATAACTCCTTCGTTTCTTATCGGATTTAAGCAAACGACCACTCGATGGAAAGCTCTTGATGTCTACTTTCATGTCAACCACGATTTTTCTTGTTTTAATGGAATTTGTGATGTTTCTCATTCGCTTTTTTGTACTAACTCTTTACGGTACTTGCATGTTAGTACACAAAAGAGAATGAGAGCAAACAAAAACGCCATTACATTAACCCAAACTCTAGTTTACATGAAAGCATACGTCAAGAGCTTTCCAGAGAGTGTTCGTTTGCTTAAATCCGATAACAAATGAGGAAGTTATGGTCATTTGAAGTCGAGTGCCTCCCAAAGTGGTCGTGTATCGAGCCGCACAAAAGCACACTTGACTTCAAATGATCATAACTCCTTCGTTTCTTATCGGATTTAAGCAAACGACCACTCGATGGAAAGCTCTTGATGTCTACTTTCATGTCAACCACGATTTTTCTTGTTTTAATGGAATTTGTGATGTTTCTCATTCGCTTTTTTGTACTAACTATTTACGGTACTTACATGTTAGTACACAAAAGAGAATGAGAGCAAACAAAAACGCCATTACATTAACCCAAACTCTAGTTTACATGAAAGCATACGTCAAGAGCTTTCCAGAGAGTGTTCGTTTGCTTAAATCCGATAACAAATGAGGAAGTTATGGTCATTTGAAGTCGAGTGCCTCCCAAAGTGGTCGTGTATCGAGCCGCACAAAAGCACACTTGACTTCAAATGATCATAACTCCTTCGTTTCTTATCGGATTTAAGCAAACGACCACTCGATGGAAAGCTCTTGATGTCTACTTTCATGTCAACCACGATTTTTCTTGTTTTAATGGAATTTGTGATGTTTCTCATTCGCTTTTTTGTACTAACTCTTTACGGTACTTGCATGTTAGTACACAAAAGAGAATGAGAGCAAACAAAAACGCCATTACATTAACCCAAACTCTAGTTTAAATGAAAGCATACGTCAAGAGCTTTCCAGAGAGTGTTCGTTTGCTTAAATCCGATAACAAATGAGGAAGTTATGGTCATTTGAAGTCGAGTGCCTCCCAAAGTGGTCGTGTATCGAGCCGCACAAAAGCACACTTGACTTCAAATGATCATAACTCCTTCGTTTCTTATCGGATTTAAGCAAACGACCACTCGATGGAAAGCTCTTGATGTCTACTTTCATGTCAACCACGATTTTTCTTGTTTTAATGGAATTTGTGATGTTTCTCATTCGCTTTTTTGTACTAACTATTTACGGTACTTACATGTTAGTACACAAAAGAGAATGAGAGCAAACAAAAACGCCATTACATTAACCCAAACTCTAGTTTACATGAAAGCATACGTCAAGAGCTTTCCAGAGAGTGTTCGTTTGCTTAAATCCGATAACAAATGAGGAAGTTATGGTCATTTGAAGTCGAGTGCCTCCCAAAGTGGTCGTGTATCGAGCCGCACAAAAGCACACTTGACTTCAAATGATCATAACTCCTTCGTTTCTTATCGGATTTAAGCAAACGACCACTCGATGGAAAGCTCTTGATGTCTACTTTCATGTCAACCACGATTTTTCTTGTTTTAATGGAATTTGTGATGTTTCTCATTCGCTTTTTTGTACTAACTATTTACGGTACTTACATGTTAGTACACAAAAGAGAATGAGAGCAAACAAAAACGCCATTACATTAACCCAAACTCTAGTTTACATGAAAGCATACGTCAAGAGCTTTCCAGAGAGTGTTCGTTTGCTTAAATCCGATAACAAATGAGGAAGTTATGGTCATTTGAAGTCGAGTGCCTCCCAAAGTGGTCGTGTATCGAGCCGCACAAAAGCACACTTGACTTCAAATGATCATAACTCCTTCGTTTCTTATCGGATTTAAGCAAACGACCACTCGATGGAAAGCTCTTGATGTCTACTTTCATGTCAACCACGATTTTTCTTGTTTTAATGGAATTTGTGATGTTTCTCATTCGCTTTTTTGTACTAACTCTTTACGGTACTTGCATGTTAGTACACAAAAGAGAATGAGAGCAAACAAAAACGCCATTACATTAACCCAAACTCTAGTTTAAATGAAAGCATACGTCAAGAGCTTTCCAGAGAGTGTTCGTTTGCTTAAATCCGATAACAAATGAGGAAGTTATGGTCATTTGAAGTCGAGTGCCTCCCAAAGTGGTCGTGTATCGAGCCGCACAAAAGCACACTTGACTTCAAATGATCATAACTCCTTCGTTTCTTATCGGATTTAAGCAAACGACCACTCGATGGAAAGCTCTTGATGTCTACTTTCATGTCAACCACGATTTTTCTTGTTTTAATGGAATTTGTGATGTTTCTCATTCGCTTTTTTGTACTAACTATTTACGGTACTTACATGTTAGTACACAAAAGAGAATGAGAGCAAACAAAAACGCCATTACATTAACCCAAACTCTAGTTTACATGAAAGCATACGTCAAGAGCTTTCCAGAGAGTGTTCGTTTGCTTAAATCCGATAACAAATGAGGAAGTTATGGTCATTTGAAGTCGAGTGCCTCCCAAAGTGGTCGTGTATCGAGCCGCACAAAAGCACACTTGACTTCAAATGATCATAACTCCTTCGTTTCTTATCGGATTTAAGCAAACGACCACTCGATGGAAAGCTCTTGATGTCTACTTTCATGTCAACCACGATTTTTCTTGTTTTAATGGAATTTGTGATGTTTCTCATTCGCTTTTTTGTACTAACTCTTTACGGTACTTGCATGTTAGTACACAAAAGAGAATGAGAGCAAACAAAAACGCCATTACATTAACCCAAACTCTAGTTTACATGAAAGCATACGTCAAGAGCTTTCCAGAGAGTGTTCGTTTGCTTAAATCCGATAACAAATGAGGAAGTTATGGTCATTTGAAGTCGAGTGCCTCCCAAAGTGGTCGTGTATCGAGCCGCACAAAAGCACACTTGACTTCAAATGATCATAACTCCTTCGTTTCTTATCGGATTTAAGCAAACGACCACTCGATGGAAAGCTCTTGATGTCTACTTTCATGTCAACCACGATTTTTCTTGTTTTAATGGAATTTGTGATGTTTCTCATTCGCTTTTTTGTACTAACTATTTACGGTACTTGCATGTTAGTACACAAAAGAGAATGAGAGCAAACAAAAACGCCATTACATTAACCCAAACTCTAGTTTACATGAAAGCATACGTCAAGAGCTTTCCAGAGAGTGTTCGTTTGCTTAAATCCGATAACAAATGAGGAAGTTATGGTCATTTGAAGTCGAGTGCCTCCCAAAGTGGTCGTGTATCGAGCCGCACAAAAGCACACTTGACTTCAAATGATCATAACTCCTTCGTTTCTTATCGGATTTAAGCAAACGACCACTCGATGGAAAGCTCTTGATGTCTACTTTCATGTCAACCACGATTTTTCTTGTTTTAATGGAATTTGTGATGTTTCTCATTCGCTTTTTTGTACTAACTCTTTACGGTACTTGCATGTTAGTACACAAAAGAGAATGAGAGCAAACAAAAACGCCATTACATTAACCCAAACTCTAGTTTACATGAAAGCATACGTCAAGAGCTTTCCAGAGAGTGTTCGTTTGCTTAAATCCGATAACAAATGAGGAAGTTATGGTCATTTGAAGTCGAGTGCCTCCCAAAGTGGTCGTGTATCGAGCCGCACAAAAGCACACTTGACTTCAAATGATCATAACTCCTTCGTTTCTTATCGGATTTAAGCAAACGACCACTCGATGGAAAGCTCTTGATGTCTACTTTCATGTCAACCACGATTTTTCTTGTTTTAATGGAATTTGTGATGTTTCTCATTCGCTTTTTTGTACTAACTATTTACGGTACTTGCATGTTAGTACACAAAAGAGAATGAGAGCAAACAAAAACGCCATTACATTAACCCAAACTCTAGTTTACATGAAAGCATACGTCAAGAGCTTTCCAGAGAGTGTTCGTTTGCTTAAATCCGATAACAAATGAGGAAGTTATGGTCATTTGAAGTCGAGTGCCTCCCAAAGTGGTCGTGTATCGAGCCGCACAAAAGCACACTTGACTTCAAATGATCATAACTCCTTCGTTTCTTATCGGATTTAAGCAAACGACCACTCGATGGAAAGCTCTTGATGTCTACTTTCATGTCAACCACGATTTTTCTTGTTTTAATGGAATTTGTGATGTTTCTCATTCGCTTTTTTGTACTAACTCTTTACGGTACTTGCATGTTAGTACACAAAAGAGAATGAGAGCAAACAAAAACGCCATTACATTAACCCAAACTCTAGTTTAAATGAAAGCATACGTCAAGAGCTTTCCAGAGAGTGTTCGTTTGCTTAAATCCGATAACAAATGAGGAAGTTATGGTCATTTGAAGTCGAGTGCCTCCCAAAGTGGTCGTGTATCGAGCCGCACAAAAGCACACTTGACTTCAAATGATCATAACTCCTTCGTTTCTTATCGGATTTAAGCAAACGACCACTCGATGGAAAGCTCTTGATGTCTACTTTCATGTCAACCACGATTTTTCTTGTTTTAATGGAATTTGTGATGTTTCTCATTCGCTTTTTTGTACTAACTATTTACGGTACTTACATGTTAGTACACAAAAGAGAATGAGAGCAAACAAAAACGCCATTACATTAACCCAAACTCTAGTTTACATGAAAGCATACGTCAAGAGCTTTCCAGAGAGTGTTCGTTTGCTTAAATCCGATAACAAATGAGGAAGTTATGGTCATTTGAAGTCGAGTGCCTCCCAAAGTGGTCGTGTATCGAGCCGCACAAAAGCACACTTGACTTCAAATGATCATAACTCCTTCGTTTCTTATCGGATTTAAGCAAACGACCACTCGATGGAAAGCTCTTGATGTCTACTTTCATGTCAACCACGATTTTTCTTGTTTTAATGGAATTTGTGATGTTTCTCATTCGCTTTTTTGTACTAACTCTTTACGGTACTTGCATGTTAGTACACAAAAGAGAATGAGAGCAAACAAAAACGCCATTACATTAACCCAAACTCTAGTTTACATGAAAGCATACGTCAAGAGCTTTCCAGAGAGTGTTCGTTTGCTTAAATCCGATAACAAATGAGGAAGTTATGGTCATTTGAAGTCGAGTGCCTCCCAAAGTGGTCGTGTATCGAGCCGCACAAAAGCACACTTGACTTCAAATGATCATAACTCCTTCGTTTCTTATCGGATTTAAGCAAACGACCACTCGATGGAAAGCTCTTGATGTCTACTTTCATGTCAACCACGATTTTTCTTGTTTTAATGGAATTTGTGATGTTTCTCATTCGCTTTTTTGTACTAACTATTTACGGTACTTGCATGTTAGTACACAAAAGAGAATGAGAGCAAACAAAAACGCCATTACATTAACCCAAACTCTAGTTTACATGAAAGCATACGTCAAGAGCTTTCCAGAGAGTGTTCGTTTGCTTAAATCCGATAACAAATGAGGAAGTTATGGTCATTTGAAGTCGAGTGCCTCCCAAAGTGGTCGTGTATCGAGCCGCACAAAAGCACACTTGACTTCAAATGATCATAACTCCTTCGTTTCTTATCGGATTTAAGCAAACGACCACTCGATGGAAAGCTCTTGATGTCTACTTTCATGTCAACCACGATTTTTCTTGTTTTAATGGAATTTGTGATGTTTCTCATTCGCTTTTTTGTACTAACTCTTTACGGTACTTGCATGTTAGTACACAAAAGAGAATGAGAGCAAACAAAAACGCCATTACATTAACCCAAACTCTAGTTTACATGAAAGCATACGTCAAGAGCTTTCCAGAGAGTGTTCGTTTGCTTAAATCCGATAACAAATGAGGAAGTTATGGTCATTTGAAGTCGAGTGCCTCCCAAAGTGGTCGTGTATCGAGCCGCACAAAAGCACACTTGACTTCAAATGATCATAACTCCTTCGTTTCTTATCGGATTTAAGCAAACGACCACTCGATGGAAAGCTCTTGATGTCTACTTTCATGTCAACCACGATTTTTCTTGTTTTAATGGAATTTGTGATGTTTCTCATTCGCTTTTTTGTACTAACTATTTACGGTACTTGCATGTTAGTACACAAAAGAGAATGAGAGCAAACAAAAACGCCATTACATTAACCCAAACTCTAGTTTACATGAAAGCATACGTCAAGAGCTTTCCAGAGAGTGTTCGTTTGCTTAAATCCGATAACAAATGAGGAAGTTATGGTCATTTGAAGTCGAGTGCCTCCCAAAGTGGTCGTGTATCGAGCCGCACAAAAGCACACTTGACTTCAAATGATCATAACTCCTTCGTTTCTTATCGGATTTAAGCAAACGACCACTCGATGGAAAGCTCTTGATGTCTACTTTCATGTCAACCACGATTTTTCTTGTTTTAATGGAATTTGTGATGTTTCTCATTCGCTTTTTTGTACTAACTCTTTACGGTACTTACATGTTAGTACACAAAAGAGAATGAGAGCAAACAAAAACGCCATTACATTAACCCAAACTCTAGTTTACATGAAAGCATACGTCAAGAGCTTTCCAGAGAGTGTTCGTTTGCTTAAATCCGATAACAAATGAGGAAGTTATGGTCATTTGAAGTCGAGTGCCTCCCAAAGTGGTCGTGTATCGAGCCGCACAAAAGCACACTTGACTTCAAATGATCATAACTCCTTCGTTTCTTATCGGATTTAAGCAAACGACCACTCGATGGAAAGCTCTTGATGTCTACTTTCATGTCAACCACGATTTTTCTTGTTTTAATGGAATTTGTGATGTTTCTCATTCGCTTTTTTGTACTAACTATTTACGGTACTTGCATGTTAGTACACAAAAGAGAATGAGAGCAAACAAAAACGCCATTACATTAACCCAAACTCTAGTTTACATGAAAGCATACGTCAAGAGCTTTCCAGAGAGTGTTCGTTTGCTTAAATCCGATAACAAATGAGGAAGTTATGGTCATTTGAAGTCGAGTGCCTCCCAAAGTGGTCGTGTATCGAGCCGCACAAAAGCACACTTGACTTCAAATGATCATAACTCCTTCGTTTCTTATCGGATTTAAGCAAACGACCACTCGATGGAAAGCTCTTGATGTCTACTTTCATGTCAACCACGATTTTTCTTGTTTTAATGGAATTTGTGATGTTTCTCATTCGCTTTTTTGTACTAACTCTTTACGGTACTTGCATGTTAGTACACAAAAGAGAATGAGAGCAAACAAAAACGCCATTACATTAACCCAAACTCTAGTTTACATGAAAGCATACGTCAAGAGCTTTCCAGAGAGTGTTCGTTTGCTTAAATCCGATAACAAATGAGGAAGTTATGGTCATTTGAAGTCGAGTGCCTCCCAAAGTGGTCGTGTATCGAGCCGCACAAAAGCACACTTGACTTCAAATGATCATAACTCCTTCGTTTCTTATCGGATTTAAGCAAACGACCACTCGATGGAAAGCTCTTGATGTCTACTTTCATGTCAACCACGATTTTTCTTGTTTTAATGGAATTTGTGATGTTTCTCATTCGCTTTTTTGTACTAACTATTTACGGTACTTACATGTTAGTACACAAAAGAGAATGAGAGCAAACAAAAACGCCATTACATTAACCCAAACTCTAGTTTACATGAAAGCATACGTCAAGAGCTTTCCAGAGAGTGTTCGTTTGCTTAAATCCGATAACAAATGAGGAAGTTATGGTCATTTGAAGTCGAGTGCCTCCCAAAGTGGTCGTGTATCGAGCCGCACAAAAGCACACTTGACTTCAAATGATCATAACTCCTTCGTTTCTTATCGGATTTAAGCAAACGACCACTCGATGGAAAGCTCTTGATGTCTACTTTCATGTCAACCACGATTTTTCTTGTTTTAATGGAATTTGTGATGTTTCTCATTCGCTTTTTTGTACTAACTATTTACGGTACTTACATGTTAGTACACAAAAGAGAATGAGAGCAAACAAAAACGCCATTACATTAACCCAAACTCTAGTTTACATGAAAGCATACGTCAAGAGCTTTCCAGAGAGTGTTCGTTTGCTTAAATCCGATAACAAATGAGGAAGTTATGGTCATTTGAAGTCGAGTGCCTCCCAAAGTGGTCGTGTATCGAGCCGCACAAAAGCACACTTGACTTCAAATGATCATAACTCCTTCGTTTCTTATCGGATTTAAGCAAACGACCACTCGATGGAAAGCTCTTGATGTCTACTTTCATGTCAACCACGAATTTTCTTGTTTTAATGGAATTTGTGATGTTTCTCATTCGCTTTTTTGTACTAACTATTTACGGTACTTGCATGTTAGTACACAAAAGAGAATGAGAGCAAACAAAAACGCCATTACATTAACCCAAACTCTAGTTTACATGAAAGCATACGTCAAGAGCTTTCCAGAGAGTGTTCGTTTGCTTAAATCCGATAACAAATGAGGAAGTTATGGTCATTTGAAGTCGAGTGCCTCCCAAAGTGGTCGTGTATCGAGCCGCACAAAAGCACACTTGACTTCAAATGATCATAACTCCTTCGTTTCTTATCGGATTTAAGCAAACGACCACTCGATGGAAAGCTCTTGATGTCTACTTTCATGTCAACCACGATTTTTCTTGTTTTAATGGAATTTGTGATGTTTCTCATTCGCTTTTTTGTACTAACTCTTTACGGTACTTGCATGTTAGTACACAAAAGAGAATGAGAGCAAACAAAAACGCCATTACATTAACCCAAACTCTAGTTTACATGAAAGCATACGTCAAGAGCTTTCCAGAGAGTGTTCGTTTGCTTAAATCCGATAACAAATGAGGAAGTTATGGTCATTTGAAGTCGAGTGCCTCCCAAAGTGGTCGTGTATCGAGCCGCACAAAAGCACACTTGACTTCAAATGATCATAACTCCTTCGTTTCTTATCGGATTTAAGCAAACGACCACTCGATGGAAAGCTCTTGATGTCTACTTTCATGTCAACCACGATTTTTCTTGTTTTAATGGAATTTGTGATGTTTCTCATTCGCTTTTTTGTACTAACTATTTACGGTACTTACATGTTAGTACACAAAAGAGAATGAGAGCAAACAAAAACGCCATTACATTAACCCAAACTCTAGTTTACATGAAAGCATACGTCAAGAGCTTTCCAGAGAGTGTTCGTTTGCTTAAATCCGATAACAAATGAGGAAGTTATGGTCATTTGAAGTCGAGTGCCTCCCAAAGTGGTCGTGTATCGAGCCGCACAAAAGCACACTTGACTTCAAATGATCATAACTCCTTCGTTTCTTATCGGATTTCAGCAAACGACCACTCGATGGAAAGCTCTTGATGTCTACTTTCATGTCAACCACGATTTTTCTTGTTTTAGTGGAATTTGTGATGTTTCTCATTCGCTTTTTTGTACTAACTCTTTACGGTACTTGCATGTTAGTACACAAAAGAGAATGAGAGCAAACAAAAACGCCATTACATTAACCCAAACTCTAGTTTAAATGAAAGCATACGTCAAGAGCTTTCCAGAGAGTGTTCGTTTGCTTAAATCCGATAACAAATGAGGAAGTTATGGTCATTTGAAGTCGAGTGCCTCCCAAAGTGGTCGTGTATCGAGCCGCACAAAAGCACAGTTGACTTCAAATGATCATAACTCCTTCGTTTCTTATCGGATTTAAGCAAACGACCACTCGATGGAAAGCTCTTGATGTCTACTTTCATGTCAACCACGATTTTTCTTGTTTTAATCGAATTTGTGATGTTTCTCATTCGCTTTTTTGTACTAACTCTTTACGGTACTTACATGTTAGTACACAAAAGAGAATGAGAGCAAACAAAAACGCCATTACATTAACCCAAACTCTAGTTTACATGAAAGCATACGTCAAGAGCTTTCCAGAGAGTGTTCGTTTGCTTAAATCCGATAACAAATGAGGAAGTTATGGTCATTTGAAGTCGAGTGCCTCCCAAAGTGGTCGTGTATCGAGCCGCACAAAAGCACACTTGACTTCAAATGATCATAACTCCTTCGTTTCTTATCGGATTTAAGCAAACGACCACTCGATGGAAAGCTCTTGATGTCTACTTTCATGTCAACCACGATTTTTATTGTTTTAATGGAATTTGTGATGTTTCTCATTCGCTTTTTTGTACTAACTCTTTACGGTACTTACATGTTAGTACACAAAAGAGAATGAGAGCAAACAAAAACGCCATTACATTAACCCAAACTCTAGTTTACATGAAAGCATACGTCAAGAGCTTTCCAGAGAGTGTTCGTTTGCTTAAATCCGATAACAAATGAGGAAGTTATGGTCATTTGAAGTCAAGTGCCTCCCAAAGTGGTCGTGTATCGAGCCGCACAAAAGCACACTTGACTTCAAATGATCATAACTCCTTCGTTTCTTATCGGATTTCAGCAAACGACCACTCGATGGAAAGCTCTTGATGTCTACTTTCATGTCAACCACGATTTTTCTTGTTTTAGTGGAATTTGTGATGTTTCTCATTCGCTTTTTTGTACTAACTCTTTACGGTACTTGCATGTTAGTACACAAAAGAGAATGAGAGCAAACAAAAACGCCATTACATTAACCCAAACTCTAGTTTAAATGAAAGCATACGTCAAGAGCTTTCCAGAGAGTGTTCGTTTGCTTAAATCCGATAACAAATGAGGAAGTTATGGTCATTTGAAGTCGAGTGCCTCCCAAAGTGGTCGTGTATCGAGCCGCACAAAAGCACAGTTGACTTCAAATGATCATAACTCCTTCGTTTCTTATCGGATTTAAGCAAACGACCACTCGATGGAAAGCTCTTGATGTCTACTTTCATGTCAACCACGATTTTTATTGTTTTAATGGAATTTGTGATGTTTCTCATTCGCTTTTTTGTACTAACTATTTACGGTACTTACATGTTAGTACACAAAAGAGAATGAGAGCAAACAAAAACGCCATTACATTAACCCAAACTCTAGTTTACATGAAAGCATACGTCAAGAGCTTTCCAGAGAGTGTTCGTTTGCTTAAATCCGATAACAAATGAGGAAGTTATGGTCATTTGAAGTCGAGTGCCTCCCAAAGTGGTCGTGTATCGAGCCGCACAAAAGCACACTTGACTTCAAATGATCATAACTCCTGCGTTTCTTATCGGATTTAAGCAAACGACCACTCGATGGAAAGCTCTTGATGTCTACTTTCATGTCAACCACGATTTATCTTGTTTTAATGGAATTTGTGATGTTTCTCAATTGCTTTTTTGTACTAACTATTTACGGTACTTACATGTTAGTACACAAAAGAGAATGAGAGCAAACAAAAACGCCATTACATTAACCCAAACTCTAGTTTACATGAAAGCATACGTCAAGAGCTTTCCAGAGAGTGTTCGTTTGCTTAAATCCGATAACAAATGAGGAACTTATGGTCATTTGAAGTCGAGTGCCTCCCAAAGTGGTCGTGTATCGAGCCGCACAAAAGCACACTTGACTTCAAATGATCATAACTCCTTCGTTTCTTATCGGATTTAAGCAAACGACCACTCGATGGAAAGCTCTTGATGTCTACTTTCATGTCAACCACGATTTTTCTTGTTTTAATGGAATTTGTGATGTTTCTCATTCGCTTTTTTGTACTAACTATTTACGGTACTTACATGTTAGTACACAAAAGAGAATGAGAGCAAACAAAAACGCCATTACATTAAACCAAACTCTAGTTTACATGAAAGCATACGTCAAGAGCTTTCCAGAGAGTGTTCGTTTGCTTAAATCCGATAACAAATGAGGAAGTTATGCTCATTTGAAGTCGAGTGCCTCCCAAAGTGGTCGTGTATCGAGCCGCACAAAAGCACACTTGACTTCAAATGATCATAACTCCTTCGTTTCTTATCGGATTTAAGCAAACGACCACTCGATGGAAAGCTCTTGATGTCTACTTTCATGTCAACCACGATTTTTATTGTTTTAATGGAATTTGTGATGTTTCTCATTCGCTTTTTTGTACTAACTCTTTACGGTACTTACATGTTAGTACACAAAAGAGAATGAGAGCAAACAAAAACGCCATTACATTAACCCAAACTCTAGTTTACATGAAAGCATACGTCAAGAGCTTTCCAGAGAGTGTTCGTTTGCTTAAATCCGATAACAAATGAGGAAGTTATGGTCATTTGAAGTCGAGTGCCTCCCAAAGTGGTCGTGTATCGAGCCGCACAAAAGCACACTTGACTTCAAATGATCAAAACTCCTTCGTTTCTTATCGGATTTAAGCAAACGACCACTCGATGGAAAGCTCTTGAGGTCTACTTTCATGTCAACCACGATTTTTCTTGTTTTAATGGAATTTGTGATGTTTCTCATTCGCTTTTTTGTACTAACTATTTACGGTACTTACATGTTAGTACACAAAAGAGAATGAGAGCAAACAAAAACGCCATTACATTAACCCAAACTCTACTTTACATGAAGGCATACGTCAAGAGCTTTCCAGAGAGTGTTCGTTTGCTTAAATCCGATAACAAATGAGGAACTTATGGTCATTTGAAGTCGAGTGCCTCCCAAAGTGGTCGTGTATCGAGCCACACAAAAGCACACTTGACTTCAAATGATCATAACTCCTTCGTTTCTTATCGGATTTAAGCAAACGACCACTCGATGGAAAGCTCTTGATGTCTACTTTCATGTCAACCACGATTTTTCTTGTTTTAATGGAATTTGTGATGTTTCTCATTCGCTTTTTTGTACTAACTCTTTACGGTACTTACATGTTAGTACACAAAAGAGAATGAGAGCAAACAAAAACGCCATTACATTAACCCAAACTCTAGTTTACATGAAAGCATACGTCAAGAGCTTTCCAGAGAGTGTTCGTTTGCTTAAATCCGATAACAAATGAGGAAGTTATGGTCATTTGAAGTCGAGTGCCTCCCAAAGTGGTCGTGTATCGAGCCGCACAAAAGCACACTGGACTTCAAATGATCATAACTCCTTCGTTTCTTATCGGATTTAAGCAAACGACCACTCGATGGAAAGCTCTTGATGTCTACTTTCATGTCAACCACGATTTTTATTGTTTTAATGGAATTTGTGATGTTTCTCATTCGCTTTTTTGTACTAACTCTTTACGGTACTTACATGTTAGTACACAAAAGAGAATGAGAGCAAACAAAAACGCCATTACATTAACCCAAACTCTAGTTTACATGAAGGCATACGTCAAGAGCTTTCCAGAGAGTGTTCGTTTGCTTAAATCCGATAACAAATGAGGAACTTATGGTCATTTGAAGTCGAGTGCCTCCCAAAGTGGTCGTGTATCGAGCCGCACAAAAGCACAGTTGACTTCAAATGATCATAACTCCTTCGTTTCTTATCGGATTTAAGCAAACGACCACTCGATGGAAAGCTCTTGATGTCTACTTTCATGTCAACCACGATTTTTATTGTTTTAATGGAATTTGTGATGTTTCTCATTCGCTTTTTTGTACTAACTATTTACGGTACTTACATGTTAGTACACAAAAGAGAATGAGAGTAAACAAAAACGCCATTACATTAACCCAAACTCTAGTTTACATGAAAGCATACGTAATGAGCTTTCCAGAGAGTGTTCGTTTGCTTAAATCCGATAACAAATGAGGAACTTATGGTCATTTGAAGTCGAGTGCCTCCCAAAGTGGTCGTGTATCGAGCCGCACAAAAGCACACTTGACTTCAAATGATCATAACTCCTTCGTTTCTTATCGGATTTAAGCAAACGACCACTCGATGGAAAGCTCTTGATGTCTACTTTCATGTCAACCACGATTTTTCTTGTTTTAATGGAATTTGTGATGTTTCTCATTCGCTTTTTTGTACTAACTCTTTACGGTACTTACATGTTAGTACACAAAAGAGAATGAGAGCAAACAAAAACGCCATTACATTAACCCAAACTCTAGTTTACATGAAAGCATACGTCAAGAGCTTTCCAGAGAGTGTTCGTTTGCTTAAATCCGATAACAAATGAGGAACTTATGGTCATTTGAAGTCGAGTGCCTCCCAAAGTGGTCGTGTATCGAGCCGCACAAAAGCACACTTGACTTCAAATGATCATAACTCCTTCGTTTCTTATCGGATTTATGCAAACGACCACTCGATGGAAATCTCTTGATGTCTACTTTCATGTCAACCACGATTTTTCTTGTTTTAATGGAATTTGTGATGTTTCTCATTCGCTTTTTTGTACTAACTCTTTACGGTACTTACATGTTAGTACACAAAAGAGAATGAGAGCAAACAAAAACGCCATTACATTAACCCAAACTCTAGTTTACATGAAAGCATACGTCAAGAGCTTTCTAGAGAGTGTTCGTTTGCTTAAATCCGATAACAAATGAGGAAGTTATGGTCATTTGAAGTCGAGTGCCTCCCAAAGTGGTCGTGTATCGAGCCGCACAAAAGCACACTTGACTTCAAATGATCATAACTCCTTTGTTTCTTATCGGATTTAAGCAAACGACCACTCGATGGAAAGCTCTTGATGTCTACTTTCATGTCAACCACGATTTTTCTTGTTTTAATGGAATTTGTGATGTTTCTCAATTGCTTTTTTTTACTAACTCTTTACGGTACTTACATGTTAGTACACAAAAGAGAATGAGAGCAAACAAAAACGCCATTACATTAACCCAAACTCTAGTTTACATGAAAGCATACGTCAAGAGCTTTCCAGAGAGTGTTCGTTTGCTTAAATCCGATAACAAATGAGGAAGTTATGGTCATTTGAAGTCGAGTGCCTCCCAAAGTGGTCGTGTATCGAGCCGCACAAAAGCACACTTGACTTCAAATGATCATAACTCCTTCGTTTCTTATCGGATTTAAGCAAACGACCACTCGATGGAAAGCTCTTGATGTCTACTTTCATGTCAACCACGATTTTTATTGTTTTAATGGAATTTGTGATGTTTCTCATTCGCTTTTTTGTACTAACTCTTTACGGTACTTACATGTTAGTACACAAAAGAGAATGAGAGCAAACAAAAACGCCATTACATTAACCCAAACTCTAGTTTACATGAAAGCATACGTCAAGAGCTTTCCAGAGAGTGTTCGTTTGCTTAAATCCGATAACAAATGAGGAAGTTATGGTCATTTGAAGTCGAGTGCCTCCCAAAGTGGTCGTGTATCGAGCCGCACAAAAGCACACTTGACTTCAAATGATCATAACTCCTGCGTTTCTTATCGGATTTAAGCAAACGACCACTCGATGGAAAGCTCTTGATGTCTACTTTCATGTCAACCACGATTTTTCTTGTTTTAATGGAATTTGTGATGTTTCTCAATTGCTTTTTTGTACTAACTATTTACGGTACTTACATGTTAGTACACAAAAGAGAATGAGAGCAAACAAAAACGCCATTACATTAACCCAAACTCTAGTTTACATGAAAGCATACGTCAAGAGCTTTCCAGAGAGTGTTCGTTTGCTTAAATCCGATAACAAATGAGGAACTTATGGTCATTTGAAGTCGAGTGCCTCCCAAAGTGGTCGTGTATCGAGCCGCACAAAAGCACACTTGACTTCAAATGATCATAACTCCTTCGTTTCTTATCGGATTTAAGCAAACGACCACTCGATGGAAAGCTCTTGATGTCTACTTTCATGTCAACCACGATTTTTCTTGTTTTAATGGAATTTGTGATGTTTCTCATTCGCTTTTTTGTACTAACTCTTTACGGTACTTACATGTTAGTACACAAAAGAGAATGAGAGCAAACAAAAACGCCATTACATTAACCCAAACTCTAGTTTACATGAAAGCATACGTCAAGAGCTTTCCAGAGAGTGTTCGTTTGCTTAAATCCGATAACAAATGAGGAAGTTATGGTCATTTGAAGTCGAGTGCCTCCCAAAGTGGTCGTGTATCGAGCCGCACAAAAGCACACTTGACTTCAAATGATCATAACTCCTTCGTTTCTTATCGGATTTAAGCAAACGACCACTCGATGGAAAGCTCTTGATGTCTACTTTCATGTCAACCACGATTTTTATTGTTTTAATGGAATTTGTGATGTTTCTCATTCGCTTTTTTGTACTAACTCTTTACGGTACTTACATGTTAGTACACAAAAGAGAATGAGAGCAAACAAAAACGCCATTACATTAACCCAAACTCTAGTTTACATGAAAGCATACGTCAAGAGCTTTCCAGAGAGTGTTCGTTTGCTTAAATCCGATAACAAATGAGGAAGTTATGGTCATTTGAAGTCGAGTGCCTCCCAAAGTGGTCGTGTATCGAGCCGCACAAAAGCACACTTGACTTCAAATGATCAAAACTCCTTCGTTTCTTATCGGATTTAAGCAACCGACCACTCGATGGAAAGCTCTTGATGTCTACTTTCATGTCAACCACGATTTTTCTTGTTTTAATGGAATTTGTGATGTTTCTCATTCGCTTTTTTGTACTAACTATTTACGGTACTTACATGTTAGTACACAAAAGAGAATGAGAGTAAACAAAAACGCCATTACATTAACCCAAACTCTAGTTTACATGAAAGCATACGTCAAGAGCTTTCCAGAGAGTGTTCGTTTGCTTAAATCCGATAACAAATGAGGAAGTTATGGTCATTTGAAGTCGAGTGCCTCCCAAAGTGGTCGTGTATCGAGCCGCACAAAAGCACACTTGACTTCAAATGATCATAACTCCTTCGTTTCTTATCGGATTTAAGCAAACGACCACTCGATGGAAAGCTCTTGATGTCTACTTTCATGTCAACCACGATTTTTCTTGTTTTAATGGAATTTGTGATGTTTCTCAATTGCTTTTTTTTACTAACTCTTTACGGTACTTACATGTTAGTGCACAAAAGAGAATGAGAGCAAACAAAAACGCCATTACATTAACCCAAACTCTAGTTTACATGAAAGCATACGTCAAGAGCTTTCCAGAGAGTGTTCGTTTGCTTAAATCCGATAACAAATGAGGAAGTTATGCTCATTTGAAGTCGAGTGCCTCCCAAAGTGGTCGTGTATCGAGCCGCACAAAAGCACACTGGACTTCAAATGATCGTAACTCCTTCGTTTCTTATCGGATTTAAGCAAACGACCACTCGATGGAAAGCTCTTGATGTCTACTTACATGTCAATCACGATTTTTATTGTTTTAATGGAATTTGTGATGTTTCTCATTCGCTTTTTTGTACTAACTCTTTACGGTACTTACATGTTAGTACACAAAAGAGAATGAGAGCAAACAAAAACGCCATTACATTAACCCAAACTCTAGTTTACATGAAAGCATACGTCAAGAGCTTTCCAGAGAGTGTTCGTTTGCTTAAATCCGATAACAAATGAGGAAGTTATGGTCATTTGAAGTCGAGTGCCTCCCAAAGTGGTCGTGTATCGAGCCGCACAAAAGCACACTTGACTTCAAATGATCAAAACTCCTTCGTTTCTTATCGGATTTAAGCAACCGACCACTCGATGGAAAGCTCTTGATGTCTACTTTCATGTCAACCACGATTTTTCTTGTTTTAATGGAATTTGTGATGTTTCTCATTCGCTTTTTTGTACTAACTATTTACGGTACTTACATGTCAGTACACAAAAGAGAATGAGAGTAAACAAAAACGCCATTACATTAACCCAAACTCTAGTTTACATGAAAGCATACGTCAAGAGCTTTCCAGAGAGTGTTCGTTTGCTTAAATCCGATAACAAATGAGGAAGTTATGGTCATTTGAAGTCGAGTGCCTCCCAAAGTGGTCGTGTATCGAGCCGCACAAAAGCACACTTGACTTCAAATGATCATAACTCCTTCGTTTCTTATCGGATTTAAGCAAACGACCACTCGATGGAAAGCTCTTGATGTCTACTTTCATGTCAACCACGATTTTTCTTGTTTTAATGGAATTTGTGATGTTTCTCATTCGCTTTTTTGTACTAACTCTTTACGGTACTTACATGTTAGTACACAAAAGAGAATGAGAGCAAACAAAAACGCCATTACATTAACCCAAACTCTAGTTTACTTGAAGGCATACGTCAAGAGCTTTCCAGAGAGTGTTCGTTTGCTTAAATCCGATAACAAATGAGGAACTTATGGTCATTTGAAGTCGAGTGCCTCCCAAAGTGGTCGTGTATCGAGCCGCACAAAAGCACAGTTGACTTCAAATGATCATAACTCCTTCGTTTCTTATCGGATTTAAGCAAACGACCACTCGATGGAAAGCTCTTGATGTCTACTTTCATGTCAACCACGATTTTTATTGTTTTAATGGAATTTGTGATGTTTCTCATTCGCTTTTTTGTACTAACTCTTTACGGTACTTACATGTTAGTACACAAAAGAGAATGAGAGCAAACAAAAACGCCATTACATTAACCCAAACTCTAGTTTACATGAAAGCATACGTCAAGAGCTTTCCAGAGAGTGTTCGTTTGCTTAAATCCGATAACAAATGAGGAACTTATGGTCATTTGAAGTCGAGTGCCTCCCAAAGTGGTCGTGTATCGAGCCGCACAAAAGCACACTTGACTTCAAATGATCATAACTCCTTCGTTTCTTATCGGATTTAAGCAAACGACCACTCGATGGAAAGCTCTTGATGTCTACTTTCATGTCAACCACGATTTTTATTGTTTTAATGGAATTTGTGATGTTTCTCATTCGCTTTTTTGTACTAACTCTTTACGGTACTTACATGTTAGTACACAAAAGAGAATGAGAGCAAACAAAAACGCCATTACATTAACCCTAACTCTAGTTTACATGAAAGCATACGTCAAGAGCTTTCCAGAGAGTGTTCGTTTGCTTAAATCCGATAACAAATGAGGAAGTTATGGTCATTTGAAGTCGAGTGCCTCCCAAAGTGGTCGTGTATCGAGCCGCACAAAAGCACACTTGACTTCAAATGATCAAAACTCCTTCGTTTCTTATCGGATTTAAGCAACCGACCACTCGATGGAAAGCTCTTGATGTCTACTTTCATGTCAACCACGATTTTTCTTGTTTTAATGGAATTTGTGATGTTTCTCATTCGCTTTTTTGTACTAACTATTTACGGTACTTACATGTTAGTACACAAAAGAGAATGAGAGTAAACAAAAACGCCATTACATTAACCCAAACTCTAGTTTACATGAAAGCATACGTCAAGAGCTTTCCAGAGAGTGTTCGTTTGCTTAAATCCGATAACAAATGAGGAAGTTATGGTCATTTGAAGTCGAGTGCCTCCCAAAGTGGTCGTGTATCGAGCCGCACAAAAGCACACTTGACTTCAAATGATCATAACTCCTTCGTTTCTTATCGGATTTAAGCAAACGACCACTCGATGGAAAGCTCTTGATGTCTACTTTCATGTCAACCACGATTTTTCTTGTTTTAATGGAATTTGTGATGTTTCTCAATTGCTTTTTTTTACTAACTCTTTACGGTACTTACATGTTAGTACACAAAAGAGAATGAGAGCAAACAAAAACGCCATTACATTAACCCAAACTCTAGTTTACATGAAAGCATACGTCAAGAGCTTTCCAGAGAGTGTTCGTTTGCTTAAATCCGATAACAAATGAGGAAGTTATGCTCATTTGAAGTCGAGTGCCTCCCAAAGTGGTCGTGTATCGAGCCGCACAAAAGCACACTGGACTTCAAATGATCGTAACTCCTTCGTTTCTTATCGGATTTAAGCAAACGACCACTCGATGGAAAGCTCTTGATGTCTACTTACATGTCAATCACGATTTTTATTGTTTTAATGGAATTTGTGATGTTTCTCATTCGCTTTTTTGTACTAACTCTTTACGGTACTTACATGTTAGTACACAAAAGAGAATGAGAGCAAACAAAAACGCCATTACATTAACCCAAACTCTAGTTTACATGAAAGCATACGTCAAGAGCTTTCCAGAGAGTGTTCGTTTGCTTAAATCCGATAACAAATGAGGAACTTATGGTCATTTGAAGTCGAGTGCCTCCCAAATTGGTCGTGTATCGAGCCGCACAAAAGCACACTTGACTTCAAATGATCAAAACTCCTTCGTTTCTTATCGGATTTAAGCAACCGACCACTCGATGGAAAGCTCTTGATGTCTACTTTCATGTCAAGCACGATTTTTCTTGTTTTAATGGAATTTGTGATGTTTCTCATTCGCTTTTTTGTACTAACTATTTACGGTACTTACATGTCAGTACACAAAAGAGAATGAGAGCAAACAAAAACGCCATTGCATTAACCCAAACTCTAGTTTACATGAAAGCATACGTCAAGAGCTTTCCAGAGAGTGTTCGTTTGCTTAAATCCGATAACAAATGAGGAAGTTATGGTCATTTGAAGTCGAGTGCCTCCCAAAGTGGTCGTGTATCGAGCCGCACAAAAGCACACTTGACTTCAAATGATCATAACTCCTTCGTTTCTTATCGGATTTAAGCAAACGACCACTCGATGGAAAGCTCTTGATGTCTACTTTCATGTCAACCACGATTTTTATTGTTTTAATGGAATTTGTGATGTTTCTCATTCGCTTTTTTGTACTAACTATTTACGGTACTTACATGTTAGTACACAAAAGAGAATGAGAGTAAACAAAAACGCCATTACATTAACCCAAACTCTAGTTTACATGAAAGCATACGTAATGAGCTTTCCAGAGAGTGTTCGTTTGCTTAAATCCGATAACAAATGAGGAACTTATGGTCATTTGAAGTCGAGTGCCTCCCAAAGTGGTCGTGTATCGAGCCGCACAAAAGCACACTTGACTTCAAATGATCATAACTCCTTCGTTTCTTATCGGATTTAAGCAAACGACCACTCGATGGAAAGCTCTTGATGTCTACTTTCATGTCAACCACGATTTTTATTGTTTTAATGGAATTTGTGATGTTTCTCATTCGCTTTTTTGTACTAACTATTTACGGTACTTACATGTTAGTACACAAAAGAGAATGAGAGTAAACAAAAACGCCATTACATTAACCCAAACTCTAGTTTACATGAAAGCATACGTAATGAGCTTTCCAGAGAGTGTTCGTTTGCTTAAATCCGATAACAAATGAGGAACTTATGGTCATTTGAAGTCGAGTGCCTCCCAAAGTGGTCGTGTATCGAGCCGCACAAAAGCACACTTGACTTCAAATGATCATAACTCCTTCGTTTCTTATCGGATTTAAGCAAACGACCACTCGATGGAAAGCTCTTGATGTCTACTTTCATGTCAACCACGATTTTTCTTGTTTTAATGGAATTTGTGATGTTTCTCATTCGCTTTTTTGTACTAACTATTTACGGTACTTACATGTTAGTACACAAAAGAGAATGAGAGTAAACAAAAACGCCATTACATTAACCCAAACTCTAGTTTACATGAAAGCATACGTAATGAGCTTTCCAGAGAGTGTTCGTTTGCTTAAATCCGATAACAAATGAGGAACTTATGGTCATTTGAAGTCGAGTGCCTCCCAAAGTGGTCGTGTATCGAGCCGCACAAAAGCACACTTGACTTCAAATGATCATAACTCCTTCGTTTCTTATCGGATTTAAGCAAACGACCACTCGATGGAAATCTCTTGATGTCTACTTTCATGTCAACCACGATTTTTCTTGTTTTAATGGAATTTGTGATGTTTCTCATTCGCTTTTTTGTACTAACTCTTTACGGTACTTACATGTTAGTACACAAAAGAGAATGAGAGCAAACAAAAACGCCATTACATTAACCCAAACTCTAGTTTACATGAAAGCATACGTCAAGAGCTTTCTAGAGAGTGTTCGTTTGCTTAAATCCGATAACAAATGAGGAAGTTATGGTCATTTGAAGTCGAGTGCCTCCCAAAGTGGTCGTGTATCGAGCCGCACAAAAGCACACTTGACTTCAAATGATCATAACTCCTTTGTTTCTTATCGGATTTAAGCAAACGACCACTCGATGGAAAGCTCTTGATGTCTACTTTCATGTCAACCACGATTTTTCTTGTTTTAATGGAATTTGTGATGTTTCTCAATTGCTTTTTTTTACTAACTCTTTACGGTACTTACATGTTAGTACACAAAAGAGAATGAGAGCAAACAAAAACGCCATTACATTAACCCAAACTCTAGTTTACATGAAAGCATACGTCAAGAGCTTTCCAGAGAGTGTTCGTTTGCTTAAATCCGATAACAAATGAGGAAGTTATGCTCATTTGAAGTCGAGTGCCTCCCAAAGTGGTCGTGTATCGAGCCGCACAAAAGCACACTGGACTTCAAATGATCATAACTCCTTCGTTTCTTATCGGATTTAAGCAAACGACCACTCGATGGAAAGCTCTTGATGTCTACTTACATGTCAATCACGATTTTTATTGTTTTAATGGAATTTGTGATGTTTCTCATTCGCTTTTTTGTACTAACTCTTTACGGTACTTACATGTTAGTACACAAAAGAGAATGAGAGCAAACAAAAACGCCATTACATTAACCCAAACTCTAGTTTACATGAAAGCATACGTCAAGAGCTTTCCAGAGAGTGTTCGTTTGCTTAAATCCGATAACAAATGAGGAAGTTATGGTCATTTGAAGTCGAGTGCCTCCCAAAGTGGTCGTGTATCGAGCCGCACAAAAGCACACTTGACTTCAAATGATCAAAACTCCTTCGTTTCTTATCGGATTTAAGCAACCGACCACTCGATGGAAAGCTCTTGATGTCTACTTTCATGTCAACCACGATTTTTCTTGTTTTAATGGAATTTGTGATGTTTCTCATTCGCTTTTTTGTACTAACTATTTACGGTACTTACATGTCAGTACAAAAAAGAAAATGAGAGTAAACAAAAACGCCATTACATTAACCCAAACTCTAGTTTACATGAAAGCATACGTCAAGAGCTTTCCAGAGAGTGTTCGTTTGCTTAAATCCGATAACAAATGAGGAAGTTATGGTCATTTGAAGTCGAGTGCCTCCCAAAGTGGTCGTGTATCGAGCCGCACAAAAGCACACTTGACTTCAAATGATCATAACTCCTTCGTTTCTTATCGGATTTAAGCAAACGACCACTCGATGGAAAGCTCTTGATGTCTACTTTCATGTCAACCACGATTTTTCTTGTTTTAATGGAATTTGTGATGTTTCTCATTCGCTTTTTTGTACTAACTCTTTACGGTACTTACATGTTAGTACACAAAAGAGAATGAGAGCAAACAAAAACGCCATTACATTAACCCAAACTCTAGTTTACATGAAGGCATACGTCAAGAGCTTTCCAGAGAGTGTTCGTTTGCTTAAATCCGATAACAAATGAGGAACTTATGGTCATTTGAAGTCGAGTGCCTCCCAAAGTGGTCGTGTATCGAGCCGCACAAAAGCACAGTTGACTTCAAATGATCATAACTCCTTCGTTTCTTATCGGATTTAAGCAAACGACCACTCGATGGAAAGCTCTTGATGTCTACTTTCATGTCAACCACGATTTTTCTTGTTTTAATGGAATTTGTGATGTTTCTCATTCGCTTTTTTGTACTAACTATTTACGGTACTTACATGTCAGTACACAAAAGAGAATGAGAGTAAACAAAAACGCCATTACATTAACCCAAACTCTAGTTTACATGAAAGCATACGTCAAGAGCTTTCCAGAGAGTGTTCGTTTGCTTAAATCCGATAACAAATGAGGAACTTATGGTCATTTGAAGTCGAGTGCCTCCCAAAGTGGTCGTGTATCGAGCCGCACAAAAGCACACTTGACTTCAAATGATCATAACTCCTTCGTTTCTTATCGGATTTAAGCAAACGACCACTCGATGGAAAGCTCTTGATGTCTACTTTCATGTCAACCACGATTTTTCTTGTTTTAATGGAATTTGTGATGTTTCTCATTCGCTTTTTTGTACTAACTCTTTACGGTACTTACATGTTAGTACACAAAAGAGAATGAGAGCAAACAAAAACGCCATTACATTAACCCAAACTCTAGTTTACATGAAGGCATACGTCAAGAGCTTTCCAGAGAGTGTTCGTTTGCTTAAATCCGATAACAAATGAGGAACTTATGGTCATTTGAAGTCGAGTGCCTCCCAAAGTGGTCGTGTATCGAGCCGCACAAAAGCACAGTTGACTTCAAATGATCATAACTCCTTCGTTTCTTATCGGATTTAAGCAAACGACCACTCGATGGAAAGCTCTTGATGTCTACTTTCATGTCAACCACGATTTTTATTGTTTTAATGGAATTTGTGATGTTTCTCATTCGCTTTTTTGTACTAACTCTTTACGGTACTTACATGTTAGTACACAAAAGAGAATGAGAGCAAACAAAAACGCCATTACATTAACCCAAACTCTAGTTTACATGAAAGCATACGTCAAGAGCTTTCCAGAGAGTGTTCGTTTGCTTAAATCCGATAACAAATGAGGAACTTATGGTCATTTGAAGTCGAGTGCCTCCCAAAGTGGTCGTGTATCGAGCCGCACAAAAGCACACTTGACTTCAAATGATCATAACTCCTTCGTTTCTTATCGGATTTAAGCAAACGACCACTCGATGGAAAGCTCTTGATGTCTACTTTCATGTCAACCACGATTTTTCTTGTTTTAATGGAATTTGTGATGTTTCTCATTCGCTTTTTTGTACTAACTATTTACGGTACTTACATGTTAGTACACAAAAGAGAATGAGAGCAAACAAAAACGCCATTACATTAACCCAAACTCTAGTTTACATGAAGGCATACGTCAAGAGCTTTCCAGAGAGTGTTCGTTTGCTTAAATCCGATAACAAATGAGGAACTTATGGTCATTTGAAGTCGAGTGCCTCCCAAAGTGGTCGTGTATCGAGCCGCACAAAAGCACACTTGACTTCAAATGATCATAACTCCTTCGTTTCTTATCGGATTTAAGCAAACGACCACTCGATGGAAAGCTCTTGATGTCTACTTTCATGTCAACCACGATTTTTCTTGTTTTAATGGAATTTGTGATGTTTCTCATTCGCTTTTTTGTACTAACTCTTTACGGTACTTACATGTTAGTACACAAAAGAGAATGAGAGCAAACAAAAACGCCATTACATTAACCCAAACTCTAGTTTACATGAAAGCATACGTCAAGAGCTTTCCAGAGAGTGTTCGTTTGCTTAAATCCGATAACAAATGAGGAAGTTATGGTCATTTGAAGTCGAGTGCCTCCCAAAGTGGTCGTGTATCGAGCCGCACAAAAGCACACTGGACTTCAAATGATCATAACTCCTTCGTTTCTTATCGGATTTAAGCAAACGACCACTCGATGGAAAGCTCTTGATGTCTACTTTCATGTCAACCACGATTTTTATTGTTTTAATGGAATTTGTGATGTTTCTCATTCGCTTTTTTGTACTAACTCTTTACGGTACTTACATGTTAGTACACAAAAGAGAATGAGAGCAAACAAAAACGCCATTACATTAACCCAAACTCTAGTTTACATGAAGGCATACGTCAAGAGCTTTCCAGAGAGTGTTCGTTTGCTTAAATCCGATAACAAATGAGGAACTTATGGTCATTTGAAGTCGAGTGCCTCCCAAAGTGGTCGTGTATCGAGCCGCACAAAAGCACACTGGACTTCAAATGATCATAACTCCTTCGTTTCTTATCGGATTTAAGCAAACGACCACTCGATGGAAAGCTCTTGATGTCTACTTTCATGTCAACCACGATTTTTATTGTTTTAATGGAATTTGTGATGTTTCTCATTCGCTTTTTTGTACTAACTCTTTACGGTACTTACATGTTAGTACACAAAAGAGAATGAGAGTAAACAAAAACGCCATTACATTAACCCAAACTCTAGTTTACATGAAAGCATACGTAATGAGCTTTCCAGAGAGTGTTCGTTTGCTTAAATCCGATAACAAATGAGGAAGTTATGGTCATTTGAAGTCGAGTGCCTCCCAAAGTGGTCGTGTATCGAGCCGCACAAAAGCACACTGGACTTCAAATGATCATAACTCCTTCGTTTCTTATCGGATTTAAGCAAACGACCACTCGATGGAAAGCTCTTGATGTCTACTTTCATGTCAACCACGATTTTTATTGTTTTAATGGAATTTGTGATGTTTCTCATTCGCTTTTTTGTACTAACTATTTACGGTACTTACATGTTAGTACACAAAAGAGAATGAGAGTAAACAAAAACGCCATTACATTAACCCAAACTCTAGTTTACATGAAAGCATACGTAATGAGCTTTCCAGAGAGTGTTCGTTTGCTTAATTCCGATAACAAATGAGGAACTTATGGTCATTTGAAGTCGAGTGCCTCCCAAAGTGGTCGTGTATCGAGCCGCACAAAAGCACACTTGACTTCAAATGATCATAACTCCTTCGTTTCTTATCGGATTTAAGCAAACGACCACTCGATGGAAAGCTCTTGATGTCTACTTTCATGTCAACCACGATTTTTCTTGTTTTAATGGAATTTGTGATGTTTCTCATTCGCTTTTTTGTACTAACTCTTTACGGTACTTACATGTTAGTACACAAAAGAGAATGAGAGCAAACAAAAACGCCATTACATTAACCCAAACTCTAGTTTACATGAAAGCATACGTCAAGAGCTTTCCAGAGAGTGTTCGTTTGCTTAAATCCGATAACAAATGAGGAAGTTATGGTCATTTGAAGTCGAGTGCCTCCCAAAGTGGTCGTGTATCGAGCCGCACAAAAGCACACTTGACTTCAAATGATCATAACTCCTTCGTTTCTTATCGGATTTAAGCAAACGACAACTCGATGGAAAGCTCTTGATGTCTACTTTCATGTCAACCACGATTTTTCTTGTTTTAATGGAATTTGTGATGTTTCTCATTCGCTTTTTTGTACTAACTCTTTACGGTACTTACATGTTAGTACACAAAAGAGAATGAGAGCAAACAAAAACGCCATTACATTAACCCAAACTCTAGTTTACATGAAGGCATACGTCAAGAGCTTTCCAGAGAGTGTTCGTTTGCTTAAATCCGATAACAAATGAGGAACTTATGGTCATTTGAAGTCGAGTGCCTCCCAAAGTGGTCGTGTATCGAGCCGCACAAAAGCACAGTTGACTTCAAATGATCATAACTCCTTCGTTTCTTATCGGATTTAAGCAAACGACCACTCGATGGAAAGCTCTTGATGTCTACTTTCATGTCAACCACGATTTTTCTTGTTTTAATGGAATTTGTGATGTTTCTCATTCGCTTTTTTGTACTAACTCTTTACGGTACTTACATGTTAGTACACAAAAGAGAATGAGAGCAAACAAAAACGCCATTACATTAACCCAAACTCTAGTTTACATGAATGCATACGTCAAGAGCTTTCCAGAGAGTGTTCGTTTGCTTAAATCCGATAACAAATGAGGAAGTTATGGTCATTTGAAGTCGAGTGCCTCCCAAAGTGGTCGTGTATCGAGCCGCACAAAAGCACACTGGACTTCAAATGATCATAACTCCTTCGTTTCTTATCGGATTTAAGCAAACGACCACTCGATGGAAAGCTCTTGATGTCTACTTTCATGTCAACCACGATTTTTATTGTTTTAATGGAATTTGTGATGTTTCTCATTCGCTTTTTTGTACTAACTATTTACGGTACTTACATGTTAGTACACAAAAGAGAATGAGAGTAAACAAAAACGCCATTACATTAACCCAAACTCTAGTTTACATGAAAGCATACGTAATGAGCTTTCCAGAGAGTGTTCGTTTGCTTAAATCCGATAACAAATGAGGAACTTATGGTCATTTGAAGTCGAGTGCCTCCCAAAGTGCTCGTGTATCGAGCCGCACAAAAGCACACTTGACTTCAAATGATCATAACTCCTTCGTTTCTTATCGGATTTAAGCAAACGACCACTCGATGGAAAGCTCTTGATGTCTACTTTCATGTCAACCACGATTTTTCTTGTTTTAATGGAATTTGTGATGTTTCTCATTCGCTTTTTTGTACTAACTCTTTACGGTACTTACATGTTAGTACACAAAAGAGAATGAGAGTAAACAAAAACGCCATTACATTAACCCAAACTCTAGTTTACATGAAAGCATACGTCAAGAGCTTTCCAGAGAGTGTTCGTTTGCTTAAATCCGATAACAAATGAGGAAGTTATGGTCATTTGAAGTCGAGTGCCTCCCAAAGTGGTCGTGTATCGAGCCGCACAAAAGCACACTGGACTTCAAATGATCATAACTCCTTCGTTTCTTATCGGATTTAAGCAAACGACCACTCGATGGAAAGCTCTTGATGTCTACTTTCATGTCAACCACGATTTTTATTGTTTTAATGGAATTTGTGATGTTTCTCATTCGCTTTTTTGTACTAACTCTTTACGGTACTTACATGTTAGTACACAAAAGAGAATGAGAGCAAACAAAAACGCCATTACATTAACCCAAACTCTAGTTTACATGAAAGCATACGTCAAGAGCTTTCCAGAGAGAGTTCGTTTGCTTAAATCCGATAACAAATGAGGAAGTTATGGTCATTTGAAGTCGAGTGCCTCCCAAAGTGGTCGTGTATCGAGCCGCACAAAAGCACACTTGACTTCAAATGATCATAACTCCTTCGTTTCTCATCGGATTTAAGCAAACGACCACTCGATGGAAAGCTCTTGATGTCTACTTTCATGTCAACCACGATTTTTATTGTTTTAATGGAATTTGTGATGTTTCTCATTCGCTTTTTTGTACTAACTCTTTACGGTACTTACATGTTAGTACACAAAAGAGAATGAGAGTAAACAAAAACGCCATTACATTAACCCAAACTCTAGTTTACATGAAAGCATACGTAATGAGCTTTCCAGAGAGTGTTCGTTTGCTTAAATCCGATAACAAATGAGGAAGTTATGGTCATTTGAAGTCGAGTGCCTCCCAAAGTGGTCGTGTATCGAGCCGCACAAAAGCACACTGGACTTCAAATGATCATAACTCCTTCGTTTCTTATCGGATTTAAGCAAACGACCACTCGATGGAAAGCTCTTGATGTCTACTTTCATGTCAACCACGATTTTTATTGTTTTAATGGAATTTGTGATGTTTCTCATTCGCTTTTTTGTACTAACTATTTACGGTACTTACATGTTAGTACACAAAAGAGAATGAGAGTAAACAAAAACGCCATTACATTAACCCAAACTCTAGTTTACATGAAAGCATACGTAATGAGCTTTCCAGAGAGTGTTCGTTTGCTTAAATCCGATAACAAATGAGGAACTTATGGTCATTTGAAGTCGAGTGCCTCCCAAAGTGCTCGTGTATCGAGCCGCACAAAAGCACACTTGACTTCAAATGATCATAACTCCTTCGTTTCTTATCGGATTTAAGCAAACGACCACTCGATGGAAAGCTCTTGATGTCTACTTTCATGTCAACCACGATTTTTCTTGTTTTAATGGAATTTGTGATGTTTCTCATTCGCTTTTTTGTACTAACTCTTTACGGTACTTACATGTTAGTACACAAAAGAGAATGAGAGTAAACAAAAACGCCATTACATTAACCCAAACTCTAGTTTACATGAAAGCATACGTCAAGAGCTTTCCAGAGAGTGTTCGTTTGCTTAAATCCGATAACAAATGAGGAAGTTATGGTCATTTGAAGTCGAGTGCCTCCCAAAGTGGTCGTGTATCGAGCCGCACAAAAGCACACTGGACTTCAAATGATCATAACTCCTTCGTTTCTTATCGGATTTAAGCAAACGACCACTCGATGGAAAGCTCTTGATGTCTACTTTCATGTCAACCACGATTTTTATTGTTTTAATGGAATTTGTGATGTTTCTCATTCGCTTTTTTGTACTAACTCTTTACGGTACTTACATGTTAGTACACAAAAGAGAATGAGAGCAAACAAAAACGCCATTACATTAACCCAAACTCTAGTTTACATGAAAGCATACGTCAAGAGCTTTCCAGAGAGAGTTCGTTTGCTTAAATCCGATAACAAATGAGGAAGTTATGGTCATTTGAAGTCGAGTGCCTCCCAAAGTGGTCGTGTATCGAGCCGCACAAAAGCACACTTGACTTCAAATGATCATAACTCCTTCGTTTCTCATCGGATTTAAGCAAACGACCACTCGATGGAAAGCTCTTGATGTCTACTTTCATGTCAACCACGATTTTTATTGTTTTAATGGAATTTGTGATGTTTCTCATTCGCTTTTTTGTACTAACTCTTTACGGTACTTACATGTTAGTACACAAAAGAGAATGAGAGTAAACAAAAACGCCATTACATTAACCCAAACTCTAGTTTACATGAAAGCATACGTAATGAGCTTTCCAGAGAGTGTTCGTTTGCTTAAATCCGATAACAAATGAGGAAGTTATGGTCATTTGAAGTCGAGTGCCTCCCAAAGTGGTCGTGTATCGAGCCGCACAAAAGCACACTGGACTTCAAATGATCATAACTCCTTCGTTTCTTATCGGATTTAAGCAAACGACCACTCGATGGAAAGCTCTTGATGTCTACTTTCATGTCAACCACGATTTTTATTGTTTTAATGGAATTTGTGATGTTTCTCATTCGCTTTTTTGTACTAACTCTTTACGGTACTTACATGTTAGTACACAAAAGAGAATGAGAGCAAACAAAAACGCCATTACATTAACCCAAACTCTAGTTTACATGAAAGCATACGTCAAGAGCTTTCCAGAGAGAGTTCGTTTGCTTAAATCCGATAACAAATGAGGAAGTTATGGTCATTTGAAGTCGAGTGCCTCCCAAAGTGGTCGTGTATCGAGCCGCACAAAAGCACACTTGACTTCAAATGATCATAACTCCTTCGTTTCTCATCGGATTTAAGCAAACGACCACTCGATGGAAAGCTCTTGATGTCTACTTTCATGTCAACCACGATTTTTATTGTTTTAATGGAATTTGTGATGTTTCTCATTCGCTTTTTTGTACTAACTCTTTACGGTACTTACATGTTAGTACACAAAAGAGAATGAGAGTAAACAAAAACGCCATTACATTAACCCAAACTCTAGTTTACATGAAAGCATACGTAATGAGCTTTCCAGAGAGTGTTCGTTTGCTTAAATCCGATAACAAATGAGGAAGTTATGGTCATTTGAAGTCGAGTGCCTCCCAAAGTGGTCGTGTATCGAGCCGCACAAAAGCACACTGGACTTCAAATGATCATAACTCCTTCGTTTCTTATCGGATTTAAGCAAACGACCACTCGATGGAAAGCTCTTGATGTCTACTTTCATGTCAACCACGATTTTTATTGTTTTAATGGAATTTGTGATGTTTCTCATTCGCTTTTTTGTACTAACTATTTACGGTACTTACATGTTAGTACACAAAAGAGAATGAGAGTAAACAAAAACGCCATTACATTAACCCAAACTCTAGTTTACATGAAAGCATACGTAATGAGCTTTCCAGAGAGTGTTCGTTTGCTTAAATCCGATAACAAATGAGGAACTTATGGTCATTTGAAGTCGAGTGCCTCCCAAAGTGCTCGTGTATCGAGCCGCACAAAAGCACACTTGACTTCAAATGATCATAACTCCTTCGTTTCTCATCGGATTTAAGCAAACGACCACTCGATGGAAAGCTCTTGATGTCTACTTTCATGTCAACCACGATTTTTATTGTTTTAATGGAATTTGTGATGTTTCTCATTCGCTTTTTTGTACTAACTCTTTACGGTACTTACATGTTAGTACACAAAAGAGAATGAGAGTAAACAAAAACGCCATTACATTAACCCAAACTCTAGTTTACATGAAAGCATACGTAATGAGCTTTCCAGAGAGTGTTCGTTTGCTTAAATCCGATAACAAATGAGGAAGTTATGGTCATTTGAAGTCGAGTGCCTCCCAAAGTGGTCGTGTATCGAGCCGCACAAAAGCACACTTGACTTCAAATGATCATAACTCCTTCGTTTCTCATCGGATTTAAGCAAACGACCACTCGATGGAAAGCTCTTGATGTCTACTTTCATGTCAACCACGATTTTTATTGTTTTAATGGAATTTGTGATGTTTCTCATTCGCTTTTTTGTACTAACTATTTACGGTACTTACATGTTAGTACACAAAAGAGAATGAGAGTAAACAAAAACGCCATTACATTAACCCAAACTCTAGTTTACATGAAAGCATACGTAATGAGCTTTCCAGAGAGTGTTCGTTTGCTTAAATCCGATAACAAATGAGGAACTTATGGTCATTTGAAGTCGAGTGCCTCCCAAAGTGGTCGTGTATCGAGCCGCACAAAAGCACACTTGACTTCAAATGATCATAACTCCTTCGTTTCTCATCGGATTTAAGCAAACGACCACTCGATGGAAAGCTCTTGATGTCTACTTTCATGTCAACCACGATTTTTATTGTTTTAATGGAATTTGTGATGTTTCTCATTCGCTTTTTTGTACTAACTCTTTACGGTACTTACATGTTAGTACACAAAAGAGAATGAGAGTAAACAAAAACGCCATTACATTAACCCAAACTCTAGTTTACATGAAAGCATACGTAATGAGCTTTCCAGAGAGTGTTCGTTTGCTTAAATCCGATAACAAATGAGGAAGTTATGGTCATTTGAAGTCGAGTGCCTCCCAAAGTGGTCGTGTATCGAGCCGCACAAAAGCACACTGGACTTCAAATGATCATAACTCCTTCGTTTCTTATCGGATTTAAGCAAACGACCACTCGATGGAAAGCTCTTGATGTCTACTTTCATGTCAACCACGATTTTTATTGTTTTAATGGAATTTGTGATGTTTCTCATTCGCTTTTTTGTACTAACTCTTTACGGTACTTACATGTTAGTACACAAAAGAGAGTGAGAGCAAACAAAAACGCCATTACATTAACCCAAACTCTAGTTTACATGAAAGCATACGTCAAGAGCTTTCCAGAGAGAGTTCGTTTGCTTAAATCCGATAACAAATGAGGAAGTTATGGTCATTTGAAGTCGAGTGCCTCCCAAAGTGGTCGTGTATCGAGCCGCACAAAAGCACACTTGACTTCAAATGATCATAACTCCTTCGTTTCTCATCGGATTTAAGCAAACGACCACTCGATGGAAAGCTCTTGATGTCTACTTTCATGTCAACCACGATTTTTATTGTTTTAATGGAATTTGTGATGTTTCTCATTCGCTTTTTTGTACTAACTCTTTACGGTACTTACATGTTAGTACACAAAAGAGAATGAGAGTAAACAAAAACGCCATTACATTAACCCAAACTCTAGTTTACATGAAAGCATACGTAATGAGCTTTCCAGAGAGTGTTCGTTTGCTTAAATCCGATAACAAATGAGGAAGTTATGGTCATTTGAAGTCGAGTGCCTCCCAAAGTGGTCGTGTATCGAGCCGCACAAAAGCACACTGGACTTCAAATGATCATAACTCCTTCGTTTCTTATCGGATTTAAGCAAACGACCACTCGATGGAAAGCTCTTGATGTCTACTTTCATGTCAACCACGATTTTTATTGTTTTAATGGAATTTGTGATGTTTCTCATTCGCTTTTTTGTACTAACTATTTACGGTACTTACATGTTAGTACACAAAAGAGAATGAGAGTAAACAAAAACGCCATTACATTAACCCAAACTCTAGTTTACATGAAAGCATACGTAATGAGCTTTCCAGAGAGTGTTCGTTTGCTTAAATCCGATAACAAATGAGGAACTTATGGTCATTTGAAGTCGAGTGCCTCCCAAAGTGCTCGTGTATCGAGCCGCACAAAAGCACACTTGACTTCAAATGATCATAACTCCTTCGTTTCTTATCGGATTTAAGCAAACGACCACTCGATGGAAAGCTCTTGATGTCTACTTTCATGTCAACCACGATTTTTCTTGTTTTAATGGAATTTGTGATGTTTCTCATTCGCTTTTTTGTACTAACTCTTTACGGTACTTACATGTTAGTACACAAAAGAGAATGAGAGTAAACAAAAACGCCATTACATTAACCCAAACTCTAGTTTACATGAAAGCATACGTCAAGAGCTTTCCAGAGAGTGTTCGTTTGCTTAAATCCGATAACAAATGAGGAAGTTATGGTCATTTGAAGTCGAGTGCCTCCCAAAGTGGTCGTGTATCGAGCCGCACAAAAGCACACTGGACTTCAAATGATCATAACTCCTTCGTTTCTTATCGGATTTAAGCAAACGACCACTCGATGGAAAGCTCTTGATGTCTACTTTCATGTCAACCACGATTTTTATTGTTTTAATGGAATTTGTGATGTTTCTCATTCGCTTTTTTGTACTAACTCTTTACGGTACTTACATGTTAGTACACAAAAGAGAATGAGAGCAAACAAAAACGCCATTACATTAACCCAAACTCTAGTTTACATGAAAGCATACGTCAAGAGCTTTCCAGAGAGAGTTCGTTTGCTTAAATCCGATAACAAATGAGGAAGTTATGGTCATTTGAAGTCGAGTGCCTCCCAAAGTGGTCGTGTATCGAGCCGCACAAAAGCACACTTGACTTCAAATGATCATAACTCCTTCGTTTCTCATCGGATTTAAGCAAACGACCACTCGATGGAAAGCTCTTGATGTCTACTTTCATGTCAACCACGATTTTTATTGTTTTAATGGAATTTGTGATGTTTCTCATTCGCTTTTTTGTACTAACTCTTTACGGTACTTACATGTTAGTACACAAAAGAGAATGAGAGTAAACAAAAACGCCATTACATTAACCCAAACTCTAGTTTACATGAAAGCATACGTAATGAGCTTTCCAGAGAGTGTTCGTTTGCTTAAATCCGATAACAAATGAGGAAGTTATGGTCATTTGAAGTCGAGTGCCTCCCAAAGTGGTCGTGTATCGAGCCGCACAAAAGCACACTGGACTTCAAATGATCATAACTCCTTCGTTTCTTATCGGATTTAAGCAAACGACCACTCGATGGAAAGCTCTTGATGTCTACTTTCATGTCAACCACGATTTTTATTGTTTTAATGGAATTTGTGATGTTTCTCATTCGCTTTTTTGTACTAACTATTTACGGTACTTACATGTTAGTACACAAAAGAGAATGAGAGTAAACAAAAACGCCATTACATTAACCCAAACTCTAGTTTACATGAAAGCATACGTAATGAGCTTTCCAGAGAGTGTTCGTTTGCTTAAATCCGATAACAAATGAGGAACTTATGGTCATTTGAAGTCGAGTGCCTCCCAAAGTGGTCGTGTATCGAGCCGCACAAAAGCACACTTGACTTCAAATGATCATAACTCCTTCGTTTCTTATCGGATTTAAGCAAACGACCACTCGATGGAAAGCTCTTGATGTCTACTTTCATGTCAACCACGATTTTTATTGTTTTAATGGAATTTGTGATGTTTCTCATTCGCTTTTTTGTACTAACTATTTACGGTACTTACATGTTAGTACACAAAAGAGAATGAGAGTAAACAAAAACGCCATTACATTAACCCAAACTCTAGTTTACATGAAAGCATACGTCAAGAGCTTTCCAGAGAGAGTTCGTTTGCTTAAATCCGATAACAAATGAGGAAGTTATGGTCATTTGAAGTCGAGTGCCTCCCAAAGTGGTCGTGTATCGAGCCGCACAAAAGCACACTGGACTTCAAATGATCATAACTCCTTCGTTTCTCATCGGATTTAAGCAAACGACCACTCGATGGAAAGCTCTTGATGTCTACTTTCATGTCAACCACGATTTTTATTGTTTTAATGGAATTTGTGATGTTTCTCATTCGCTTTTTTGTACTAACTCTTTACGGTACTTACATGTTAGTACACAAAAGAGAATGAGAGCAAACAAAAACGCCATTACATTAACCCAAACTCTAGTTTACATGAAGGCATACGTCAAGAGCTTTCCAGAGAGTGTTCGTTTGCTTAAATCCGATAACAAATGAGGAACTTATGGTCATTTGAAGTCGAGTGCCTCCCAAAGTGGTCGTGTATCGAGCCGCACAAAAGCACAGTTGACTTCAAATGATCATAACTCCTTCGTTTCTTATCGGATTTAAGCAAACGACCACTCGATGGAAAGCTCTTGATGTCTACTTTCATGTCAACCACGATTTTTATTGTTTTAATGGAATTTGTGATGTTTCTCATTCGCTTTTTTGTACTAACTCTTTACGGTACTTACATGTTAGTACACAAAAGAGAATGAGAGTAAACAAAAACGCCATTACATTAACCCAAACTCTAGTTTACATGAAAGCATACGTCAAGAGCTTTCCAGAGAGTGTTCGTTTGCTTAAATCCGATAACAAATGAGGAAGTTATGGTCATTTGAAGTCGAGTGCCTCCCAAAGTGGTCGTGTATCGAGCCGCACAAAAGCACACTGGACTTCAAATGATCATAACTCCTTCGTTTCTTATCGGATTTAAGCAAACGACCACTCGATGGAAAGCTCTTGATGTCTACTTTCATGTCAACCACGATTTTTATTGTTTTAATGGAATTTGTGATGTTTCTCATTCGCTTTTTTGTACTAACTCTTTACGGTACTTACATGTTAGTACACAAAAGAGAATGAGAGCAAACAAAAACGCCATTACATTAACCCAAACTCTAGTTTACATGAAAGCATACGTCAAGAGCTTTCCAGAGAGAGTTCGTTTGCTTAAATCCGATAACAAATGAGGAAGTTATGGTCATTTGAAGTCGAGTGCCTCCCAAAGTGGTCGTGTATCGAGCCGCACAAAAGCACACTTGACTTCAAATGATCATAACTCCTTCGTTTCTCATCGGATTTAAGCAAACGACCACTCGATGGAAAGCTCTTGATGTCTACTTTCATGTCAACCACGATTTTTATTGTTTTAATGGAATTTGTGATGTTTCTCATTCGCTTTTTTGTACTAACTATTTACGGTACTTACATGTTAGTACACAAAAGAGAATGAGAGTAAACAAAAACGCCATTACATTAACCCAAACTCTAGTTTACATGAAAGCATACGTAATGAGCTTTCCAGAGAGTGTTCGTTTGCTTAAATCCGATAACAAATGAGGAACTTATGGTCATTTGAAGTCGAGTGCCTCCCAAAGTGGTCGTGTATCGAGCCGCACAAAAGCACACTTGACTTCAAATGATCATAACTCCTTCGTTTCTTATCGGATTTAAGCAAACGACCACTCGATGGAAAGCTCTTGATGTCTACTTTCATGTCAACCACGATTTTTATTGTTTTAATGGAATTTGTGATGTTTCTCATTCGCTTTTTTGTACTAACTCTTTACGGTACTTACATGTTAGTACACAAAAGAGAATGAGAGCAAACAAAAACGCCATTACATTAACCCAAACTCTAGTTTACATGAAAGCATACGTAATGAGCTTTCCAGAGAGTGTTCGTTTGCTTAAATCCGATAACAAATGAGGAACTTATGGTCATTTGAAGTCGAGTGCCTCCCAAAGTGCTCGTGTATCGAGCCGCACAAAAGCACACTTGACTTCAAATGATCATAACTCCTTCGTTTCTTATCGGATTTAAGCAAACGACCACTCGATGGAAAGCTCTTGATGTCTACTTTCATGTCAACCACGATTTTTCTTGTTTTAATGGAATTTGTGATGTTTCTCATTCGCTTTTTTGTACTAACTCTTTACGGTACTTACATGTTAGTACACAAAAGAGAATGAGAGTAAACAAAAACGCCATTACATTAACCCAAACTCTAGTTTACATGAAAGCATACGTCAAGAGCTTTCCAGAGAGTGTTCGTTTGCTTAAATCCGATAACAAATGAGGAAGTTATGGTCATTTGAAGTCGAGTGCCTCCCAAAGTGGTCGTGTATCGAGCCGCACAAAAGCACACTGGACTTCAAATGATCATAACTCCTTCGTTTCTTATCGGATTTAAGCAAACGACCACTCGATGGAAAGCTCTTGATGTCTACTTTCATGTCAACCACGATTTTTATTGTTTTAATGGAATTTGTGATGTTTCTCATTCGCTTTTTTGTACTAACTCTTTACGGTACTTACATGTTAGTACACAAAAGAGAATGAGAGCAAACAAAAACGCCATTACATTAACCCAAACTCTAGTTTACATGAAAGCATACGTCAAGAGCTTTCCAGAGAGAGTTCGTTTGCTTAAATCCGATAACAAATGAGGAAGTTATGGTCATTTGAAGTCGAGTGCCTCCCAAAGTGGTCGTGTATCGAGCCGCACAAAAGCACACTGGACTTCAAATGATCATAACTCCTTCGTTTCTCATCGGATTTAAGCAAACGACCACTCGATGGAAAGCTCTTGATGTCTACTTTCATGTCAACCACGATTTTTATTGTTTTAATGGAATTTGTGATGTTTCTCATTCGCTTTTTTGTACTAACTCTTTACGGTACTTACATGTTAGTACACAAAAGAGAATGAGAGCAAACAAAAACGCCATTACATTAACCCAAACTCTAGTTTACATGAAGGCATACGTCAAGAGCTTTCCAGAGAGTGTTCGTTTGCTTAAATCCGATAACAAATGAGGAACTTATGGTCATTTGAAGTCGAGTGCCTCCCAAAGTGGTCGTGTATCGAGCCGCACAAAAGCACAGTTGACTTCAAATGATCATAACTCCTTCGTTTCTTATCGGATTTAAGCAAACGACCACTCGATGGAAAGCTCTTGATGTCTACTTTCATGTCAACCACGATTTTTATTGTTTTAATGGAATTTGTGATGTTTCTCATTCGCTTTTTTGTACTAACTCTTTACGGTACTTACATGTTAGTACACAAAAGAGAATGAGAGCAAACAAAAACGCCATTACATTAACCCAAACTCTAGTTTACATGAAGGCATACGTCAAGAGCTTTCCAGAGAGTGTTCGTTTGCTTAAATCCGATAACAAATGAGGAAGTTATGGTCATTTGAAGTCGAGTGCCTCCCAAAGTGGTCGTGTATCGAGCCGCACAAAAGCACACTTGACTTCAAATGATCATAACTCCTTCGTTTCTTATCGGATTTAAGCAAACGACCAGTCGATGGAAAGCTCTTGATGTCTACTTTCATGTCAACCACGATTTTTCTTGTTTTAATGGAATTTGTGATGTTTCTCATTCGCTTTTTTGTACTAACTATTTACGGTACTTACATGTTAGTACACAAAAGAGAATGAGAGCAAACAAAAACGCCATTACATTAACCCAAACTCTAGTTTACATGAAGGCATACGTCAAGAGCTTTCCAGAGAGTGTTCGTTTGCTTAAATCCGATAACAAATGAGGAAGTTATGGTCATTTGAAGTCGAGTGCCTCCCAAAGTGGTCGTGTATCGAGCCGCACAAAAGCACACTTGACTTCAAATGATCATAACTCCTTCGTTTCTTATCGGATTTAAGCAAACGACCACTCGATGGAAAGCTCTTGATGTCTACTTTCATGTCAACCACGATATTTCTTGTTTTAATGGAATTTGTGATGTTTCTCATTCGCTTTTTTGTACTAACTCTTTACGGTACTTACATGTTAGTACACAAAAGAGAATGAGAGCAAACAAAAACGCCATTACATTAACCCAAACTCTAGTTTACATGAAGGCATACGTCAAGAGCTTTCCAGAGAGTGTTCGTTTGCTTAAATCCGATAACAAATGAGGAAGTTATGGTCATTTGAAGTCGAGTGCCTCCCAAAGTGGTCGTGTATCGAGCCGCACAAAAGCACACTTGACTTCAAATGATCATAACTCCTTCGTTTCTTATCGGATTTAAGCAAACGACCACTCGATGGAAAGCTCTTGATGTCTACTTTCATGTCAACCACGATTTTTCTTGTTTTAATGGAATTTGTGATGTTTCTCATTCGCTTTTTTGTACTAACTCTTTACGGTACTTACATGTTAGTACACAAAAGAGAATGAGAGCAAACAAAAACGCCATTACATTAACCCAAATTCTAGTTTACATGAAAGCATACGTCAAGAGCTTTCCAGAGAGTGTTCGTTTGCTTAAATCCGATAACAAATGAGGAAGTTATGGTCATTTGAAGTCGAGTGCCTCCCAAAGTGGTCGTGTATCGAGCCGCACAAAAGCACACTTGACTTCAAATGATCATAACTCCTTCGTTCCTTATCGGATTTAAGCAAACGACCAGTCGATGGAAAGCTCTTGATGTCTACTTTCATGTCAACCACGATTTTTCTTGTTTTAATGGAATTTGTGATGTTTCTCATTCGCTTTTTTGTACTAACTATTTACGGTACTTACATGTTAGTACACAAAAGAGAATGAGAGCAAACAAAAACGCCATTACATTAACCCAAACTCTAGTTTACATGAAGGCATACGTCAAGAGCTTTCCAGAGAGTGTTCGTTTGCTTAAATCCGATAACAAATGAGGAAGTTATGGTCATTTGAAGTCGAGTGCCTCCCAAAGTGGTCGTGTATCGAGCCGCACAAAAGCACACTTGACTTCAAATGATCATAACTCCTTCGTTTCTTATCGGATTTAAGCAAACGACCACTCGATGGAAAGCTCTTGATGTCTACTTTCATGTCAACCACGATATTTCTTGTTTTAATGGAATTTGTGATGTTTCTCATTCGCTTTTTTGTACTAACTCTTTACGGTACTTACATGTTAGTACACAAAAGAGAATGAGAGCAAACAAAAACGCCATTACATTAACCCAAACTCTAGTTTACATGAAGGCATACGTCAAGAGCTTTCCAGAGAGTGTTCGTTTGCTTAAATCCGATAACAAATGAGGAAGTTATGGTCATTTGAAGTCGAGTGCCTCCCAAAGTGGTCGTGTATCGAGCCGCACAAAAGCACACTTGACTTCAAATGATCATAACTCCTTCGTTTCTTATCGGATTTAAGCAAACGACCACTCGATGGAAAGCTCTTGATGTCTACTTTCATGTCAACCACGATTTTTCTTGTTTTAATGGAATTTGTGATGTTTCTCATTCGCTTTTTTGTACTAACTCTTTACGGTACTTACATGTTAGTACACAAAAGAGAATGAGAGCAAACAAAAACGCCATTACATTAACCCAAATTCTAGTTTACATGAAAGCATACGTCAAGAGCTTTCCAGAGAGTGTTCGTTTGCTTAAATCCGATAACAAATGAGGAACTTATGGTCATTTGAAGTCGAGTGCCTCCCAAAGTGGTCGTGTATCGAGCCGCACAAAAGCACACTTGACTTCAAATGATCATAACTCCTTCGTTTCTTATCGGATTTAAGCAAACGACCAGTCGATGGAAAGCTCTTGATGTCTACTTTCATGTCAACCACGATTTTTCTTGTTTTAATGGAATTTGTGATGTTTCTCATTCGCTTTTTTGTACTAACTCTTTACGGTACTTACATGTTAGTACACAAAAGAGAATGAGAGCAAACAAAAACGCCATTACATTAACCCAAACTCTAGTTTACATGAAGGCATACGTCAAGAGCTTTCCAGAGAGTGTTCGTTTGCTTAAATCCGATAACAAATGAGGAAGTTATGGTCATTTGAAGTCGAGTGCCTCCCAAAGTGGTCGTGTATCGAGCCGCACAAAAGCACACTTGACTTCAAATGATCATAACTCCTTCGTTTCTTATCGGATTTAAGCAAACGACCAGTCGATGGAAAGCTCTTGATGTCTACTTTCATGTCAACCACGATTTTTCTTGTTTTAATGGAATTTGTGATGTTTCTCATTCGCTTTTTTGTACTAACTATTTACGGTACTTACATGTTAGTACACAAAAGAGAATGAGAGCAAACAAAAACGCCATTACATTAACCCAAACTCTAGTTTACATGAAGGCATACGTCAAGAGCTTTCCAGAGAGTGTTCGTTTGCTTAAATCCGATAACAAATGAGGAAGTTATGGTCATTTGAAGTCGAGTGCCTCCCAAAGTGGTCGTGTATCGAGCCGCACAAAAGCACACTTGACTTCAAATGATCATAACTCCTTCGTTTCTTATCGGATTTAAGCAAACGACCAGTCGATGGAAAGCTCTTGATGTCTACTTTCATGTCAACCACGATTTTTCTTGTTTTAATGGAATTTGTGATGTTTCTCATTCGCTTTTTTGTACTAACTATTTACGGTACTTACATGTTAGTACACAAAAGAGAATGAGAGCAAACAAAAACGCCATTACATTAACCCAAACTCTAGTTTACATGAAGGCATACGTCTAGAGCTTTCCAGAGAGTGTTCGTTTGCTTAAATCCGATAACAAATGAGGAAGTTATGGTCATTTGAAGTCGAGTGCCTCCCAAAGTGGTCGTGTATCGAGCCGCACAAAAGCACACTTGACTTCAAATGATCATAACTCCTTCGTTTCTTATCGGATTTAAGCAAACGACCACTCGATGGAAAGCTCTTGATGTCTACTTTCATGTCAACCACGATATTTCTTGTTTTAATGGAATTTGTGATGTTTCTCATTCGCTTTTTTGTACTAACTCTTTACGGTACTTACATGTTAGTACACAAAAGAGAATGAGAGCAAACAAAAACGACATTACATTAACCCAAACTCTAGTTTACATGAAGGCATACGTCAAGAGCTTTCCAGAGAGTGTTCGTTTGCTTAAATCCGATAACAAATGAGGAAGTTATGGTCATTTGAAGTCGAGTGCCTCCCAAAGTGGTCGTGTATCGAGCCGCACAAAAGCACACTTGACTTCAAATGATCATAACTCCTTCGTTTCTTATCGGATTTAAGAAAACGACCACTCGATGGAAAGCTCTTGATGTCTACTTTCATGTCAACCACGATTTTTCTTGTTTTAATGGAATTTGTGATGTTTCTCATTCGCTTTTTTGTACTAACTCTTTACGGTACTTACATGTTAGTACACAAAAGAGAATGAGAGCAAACAAAAACGCCATTACATTAACCCAAATTCTAGTTTACATGAAAGCATACGTCAAGAGCTTTCCAGAGAGTGTTCGTTTGCTTAAATCCGATAACAAATGAGGAAGTTATGGTCATTTGAAGTCGAGTGCCTCCCAAAGTGGTCGTGTATCGAGCCGCACAAAAGCACACTTGACTTCAAATGATCATAACTCCTTCGTTTCTTATCGGATTTAAGCAAACGACCAGTCGATGGAAAGCTCTTGATGTCTACTTTCATGTCAACCACGATTTTTCTTGTTTTAATGGAATTTGTGATGTTTCTCATTCGCTTTTTTGTACTAACTCTTTACGGTACTTACATGTTAGTACACAAAAGAGAATGAGAGCAAACAAAAACGCCATTACATTAACCCAAACTCTAGTTTACATGAAGGCATACGTCAAGAGATTTCCAGAGAGTGTTCGTTTGCTTAAATCCGATAACAAATGAGGAAGTTATGGTCATTTGAAGTCGAGTGCCTCCCAAAGTGGTCGTGTATCGAGCCGCACAAAAGCACACTTGACTTCAAATGATCATAACTCCTTCGTTTCTTATCGGATTTAAGCAAACGACCAGTCGATGGAAAGCTCTTGATGTCTACTTTCATGTCAACCACGATTTTTCTTGTTTTAATGGAATTTGTGATGTTTCTCATTCGCTTTTTTGTACTAACTATTTACGGTACTTACATGTTAGTACACAAAAGAGAATGAGAGCAAACAAAAACGCCATTACATTAACCCAAACTCTAGTTTACATGAAGGCATACGTCAAGAGCTTTCCAGAGAGTGTTCGTTTGCTTAAATCCGATAACAAATGAGGAAGTTATGGTCATTTGAAGTCGAGTGCCTCCCAAAGTGGTCGTGTATCGAGCCGCACAAAAGCACACTTGACTTCAAATGATCATAACTCCTTCGTTTCTTATCGGATTTAAGCAAACGACCACTCGATGGAAAGCTCTTGATGTCTACTTTCATGTCAACCACGATATTTCTTGTTTTAATGGAATTTGTGATGTTTCTCATTCGCTTTTTTGTACTAACTCTTTACGGTACTTACATGTTAGTACACAAAAGAGAATGAGAGCAAACAAAAACGCCATTACATTAACCCAAACTCTAGTTTACATGAAGGCATACGTCAAGAGCTTTCCAGAGAGTGTTCGTTTGCTTAAATCCGATAACAAATGAGGAAGTTATGGTCATTTGAAGTCGAGTGCCTCCCAAAGTGGTCGTGTATCGAGCCGCACAAAAGCACACTTGACTTCAAATGATCATAACTCCTTCGTTTCTTATCGGATTTAAGCAAACGACCACTCGATGGAAAGCTCTTGATGTCTACTTTCATGTCAACCACGATTTTTCTTGTTTTAATGGAATTTGTGATGTTTCTCATTCGCTTTTTTGTACTAACTCTTTACGGTACTTACATGTTAGTACACAAAAGAGAATGAGAGCAAACAAAAACGCCATTACATTAACCCAAATTCTAGTTTACATGAAAGCATACGTCAAGAGCTTTCCAGAGAGTGTTCGTTTGCTTAAATCCGATAACAAATGAGGAAGTTATGGTCATTTGAAGTCGAGTGCCTCCCAAAGTGGTCGTGTATCGAGCCGCACAAAAGCACACTTGACTTCAAATGATCATAACTCCTTCGTTTCTTATCGGATTTAAGCAAACGACCAGTCGATGGAAAGCTCTTGATGTCTACTTTCATGTCAACCACGATTTTTCTTGTTTTAATGGAATTTGTGATGTTTCTCATTCGCTTTTTTGTACTAACTATTTACGGTACTTACATGTTAGTACACAAAAGAGAATGAGAGCAAACAAAAACGCCATTACATTAACCCAAACTCTAGTTTACATGAAGGCATACGTCAAGAGCTTTCCAGAGAGTGTTCGTTTGCTTAAATCCGATAACAAATGAGGAAGTTATGGTCATTTGAAGTCGAGTGCCTCCCAAAGTGGTCGTGTATCGAGCCGCACAAAAGCACACTTGACTTCAAATGATCATAACTCCTTCGTTTCTTATCGGATTTAAGCAAACGACCACTCGATGGCAAGCTCTTGATGTCTACTTTCATGTCAACCACGATATTTCTTGTTTTAATGGAATTTGTGATGTTTCTCATTCGCTTTTTTGTACTAACTCTTTACGGTACTTACATGTTAGTACACAAAAGAGAATGAGAGCAAACAAAAACGCCATTACATTAACCCAAACTCTAGTTTACATGAAGGCATACGTCAAGAGCTTTCCAGAGAGTGTTCGTTTGCTTAAATCCGATAACAAATGAGGAAGTTATGGTCATTTGAAGTCGAGTGCCTCCCAAAGTGGTCGTGTATCGAGCCGCACAAAAGCACACTTGACTTCAAATGATCATAACTCCTTCGTTTCTTATCGGATTTAAGCAAACGACCACTCGATGGAAAGCTCTTGATGTCTACTTTCATGTCAACCACGATTTTTCTTGTTTTAATGGAATTTGTGATGTTTCTCATTCGCTTTTTTGTACTAACTCTTTACGGTACTTACATGTTAGTACACAAAAGAGAATGAGAGCAAACAAAAACGCCATTACATTAACCCAAATTCTAGTTTACATGAAAGCATACGTCAAGAGCTTTCCAGAGAGTGTTCGTTTGCTTAAATCCGATAACAAATGAGGAAGTTATGGTCATTTGAAGTCGAGTGCCTCCCAAAGTGGTCGTGTATCGAGCCGCACAAAAGCACACTTGACTTCAAATGATCATAACTCCTTCGTTTCTTATCGGATTTAAGCTAACGACCAGTCGATGGAAAGCTCTTGATGTCTACTTTCATGTCAACCACGATTTTTCTTGTTTTAATGGAATTTGTGATGTTTCTCATTCGCTTTTTTGTACTAACTATTTACGGTACTTACATGTTAGTACACAAAAGAGAATGAGAGCAAACAAAACCGCCATTACATTAACCCAAACTCTAGTTTACATGAAGGCATACGTCAAGAGCTTTCCAGAGAGTGTTCGTTTGCTTAAATCCGATAACAAATGAGGAAGTTATGGTCATTTGAAGTCGAGTGCCTCCCAAAGTGGTCGTGTATCGAGCCGCACAAAAGCACACTTGACTTCAAATGATCATAACTCCTTCGTTTCTTATCGGATTTAAGCAAACGACCACTCGATGGAAAGCTCTTGATGTCTACTTTCATGTCAACCACGATATTTCTTGTTTTAATGGAATTTGTGATGTTTCTCATTCGCTTTTTTGTACTAACTCTTTACGGTACTTACATGTTAGTACACAAAAGAGAATGAGAGCAAACAAAAACGCCATTACATTAACCCAAACTCTAGTTTACATGAAGGCATACGTCAAGAGCTTTCCAGAGAGTGTTCGTTTGCTTAAATCCGATAACAAATGAGGAAGTTATGGTCATTTGAAGTCGAGTGCCTCCCAAAGTGGTCGTGTATCGAGCCGCACAAAAGCACACTTGACTTCAAATGATCATAACTCCTTCGTTTCTTATCGGATTTAAGCAAACGACCACTCGATGGAAAGCTCTTGATGTCTACTTTCATGTCAACCACGATTTTTCTTGTTTTAATGGAATTTGTGATGTTTCTCATTCGCTTTTTTGTACTAACTCTTTACGGTACTTACATGTTAGTACACAAAAGAGAATGAGAGCAAACAAAAACGCCATTACATTAACCCAAATTCTAGTTTACATGAAAGCATACGTCAAGAGCTTTCCAGAGAGTGTTCGTTTGCTTAAATCCGATAACAAATGAGGAAGTTATGGTCATTTGAAGTCGAGTGCCTCCCAAAGTGGTCGTGTATCGAGCCGCACAAAAGCACACTTGACTTCAAATGATCATAACTCCTTCGTTTCTTATCGGATTTAAGCAAACGACCAGTCGATGGAAAGCTCTTGATGTCTACTTTCATGTCAACCACGATTTTTCTTGTTTTAATGGAATTTGTGATGTTTCTCATTCGCTTTTTTGTACTAACTATTTACGGTACTTACATGTTAGTACACAAAAGAGAATGAGAGCAAACAAAAACGCCATTACATTAACCCAAACTCTAGTTTACATGAAGGCATACGTCAAGAGCTTTCCAGAGAGTGTTCGTTTGCTTAAATCCGATAACAAATGAGGAAGTTATGGTCATTTGAAGTCGAGTGCCTCCCAAAGTGGTCGTGTATCGAGCCGCACAAAAGCACACTTGACTTCAAATGATCATAACTCCTTCGTTTCTTATCGGATTTAAGCAAACGACCACTCGATGGAAAGCTCTTGATGTCTACTTTCATGTCAACCACGATATTTCTTGTTTTAATGGAATTTGTGATGTTTCTCATTCGCTTTTTTGTACTAACTCTTTACGGTACTTACATGTTAGTACACAAAAGAGAATGAGAGCAAACAAAAACGCCATTACATTAACCCAAACTCTAGTTTACATGAAGGCATACGTCAAGAGCTTTCCAGAGAGTGTTCGTTTGCTTAAATCCGATAACAAATGAGGAAGTTATGGTCATTTGAAGTCGAGTGCCTCCCAAAGTGGTCGTGTATCGAGCCGCACAAAAGCACACTTGACTTCAAATGATCATAACTCCTTCGTTTCTTATCGGATTTAAGCAAACGACCACTCGATGGAAAGCTCTTGATGTCTACTTTCATGTCAACCACGATTTTTCTTGTTTTAATGGAATTTGTGATGTTTCTCATTCGCTTTTTTGTACTAACTCTTTACGGTACTTACATGTTAGTACACAAAAGAGAATGAGAGCAAACAAAAACGCCATTACATTAACCCAAATTCTAGTTTACATGAAAGCATACGTCAAGAGCTTTCCAGAGAGTGTTCGTTTGCTTAAATCCGATAACAAATGAGGAAGTTATGGTCATTTGAAGTCGAGTGCCTCCCAAAGTGGTCGTGTATCGAGCCGCACAAAAGCACACTTGACTTCAAATGATCATAACTCCTTCGTTTCTTATCGGATTTAAGCAAACGACCAGTCGATGGAAAGCTCTTGATGTCTACTTTCATGTCAACCACGATTTTTCTTGTTTTAATGGAATTTGTGATGTTTCTCATTCGCTTTTTTGTACTAACTCTTTACGGTACTTACATGTTAGTACACAAAAGAGAATGAGAGCAAACAAAAACGCCATTACATTAACCCAAATTCTAGTTTACATGAAAGCATACGTCAAGAGCTTTCCAGAGAGTGTTCGTTTGCTTAAATCCGATAACAAATGAGGAAGTTATGGTCATTTGAAGTCGAGTGCCTCCCAAAGTGGTCGTGTATCGAGCCGCACAAAAGCACACTTGACTTCAAATGATCATAACTCCTTCGTTTCTTATCGGATTTAAGCAAACGACCAGTCGATGGAAAGCTCTTGATGTCTACTTTCATGTCAACCACGATTTTTCTTGTTTTAATGGAATTTGTGATGTTTCTCATTCGCTTTTTTGTACTAACTCTTTACGGTACTTACATGTTAGTACACAAAAGAGAATGAGAGCAAACAAAAACGCCATTCGTTAACCCAAACTCTAGTTTACATGAAGGCATACGTCAAGAGCTTTCCAGAGAGTGTTCGTTTGCTTAAATCCGATAACAAATGAGGAAGTTATGGTCATTTGAAGTCGAGTGCCTCCCAAAGTGGTCGTGTATCGAGCCGCACAAAAGCACAGTTGACTTCAAATGATCATAACTCCTTCGTTTCTTATCGGATTTAAGCAAACGACCACTCGATGGAAAGCTCTTGATGTCTACTTTCATGTCAACCACGATATTTCTTGTTTTAATGGAATTTGTGATGTTTCTCATTCGCTTTTTTGTACTAACTCTTTACGGTACTTACATGTTAGTACACAAAAGAGAATGAGAGCAAACAAAAACGCCATTACATTAACCCAAACTCTAGTTTACATGAAGGCATACGTCAAGAGCTTTCCAGAGAGTGTTCGTTTGCTTAAATCCGATAACAAATGAGGAAGTTATGGTCATTTGAAGTCGAGTGCCTCCCAAAGTGGTCGTGTATCGAGCCGCACAAAAGCACACTTGACTTCAAATGATCATAACTCCTTCGTTTCTTATCGGATTTAAGCAAACGACCAGTCGATGGAAAGCTCTTGATGTCTACTTTCATGTCAACCACGATTTTTCTTGTTTTAATGGAATTTGTGATGTTTCTCATTCGCTTTTTTGTACTAACTCTTACGGTACTACTTACATGTTAGTACACAAAAGAGAATGAGAGCAAACAAAAACGCCATTACATTAACCCAAACTCTAGTTTACATGAAGGCATACGTCAAGAGCTTTCCAGAGAGTGTTCGTTTGCTTAAATCCGATAACAAATGAGGAAGTTATGGTCATTTGAAGTCGAGTGCCTCCCAAAGTGGTCGTGTATCGAGCCGCACAAAAGCACACTTGACTTCAAATGATCATAACTCCTTCGTTTCTTATCGGATTTAAGCAAACGACCACTCGATGGAAAGCTCTTGATGTCTACTTTCATGTCAACCACGATTTTTCTTGTTTTAATGGAATTTGTGATGTTTCTCATTCGCTTTTTTGTACTAACTCTTTACGGTACTTACTTGTTAGTACACAAAAGAGAATGAGAGCAAACAAAAACGCCATTACATTAACCCAAATTCTAGTTTACATGAAAGCATACGTCAAGAGCTTTCCAGAGAGTGTTCGTTTGCTTAAATCCGATAACAAATGAGGAAGTTATGGTCATTTGAAGTCGAGTGCCTCCCAAAGTGGTCGTGTATCGAGCCGCACAAAAGCACACTTGACTTCAAATGATCATAACTCCTTCGTTTCTTATCGGATTTAAGCAAACGACCAGTCGATGGAAAGCTCTTGATGTCTACTTTCATGTCAACCACGATTTTTCTTGTTTTAATGGAATTTGTGATGTTTCTCATTCGCTTTTTTGTACTAACTCTTTACGGTACTTACATGTTAGTACACAAAAGAGAATGAGAGCAAACAAAAACGCCATTACATTAACCCAAACTCTAGTTTACATGAAGGCATACGTCAAGAGCTTTCCAGAGAGTGTTCGTTTGCTTAAATCCGATAACAAATGAGGAAGTTATGGTCATTTGAAGTCGAGTGCCTCCCAAAGTGGTCGTGTATCGAGCCGCACAAAAGCACAGTTGACTTCAAATGATCATAACTCCTTCGTTTCTTATCGGATTTAAGCAAACGACCACTCGATGGAAAGCTCTTAATGTCTACTTTCATGTCAACCACGATATTTCTTGTTTTAATGGAATTTGTGATGTTTCTCATTCGCTTTTTTGTACTAACTCTTTACGGTACTTACATGTTAGTACACAAAAGAGAATGAGAGCAAACAAAAACGCCATTACATTAACCCAAACTCTAGTTTACATGAAGGCATACGTCAAGAGCTTTCCAGAGAGTGTTCGTTTGCTTAAATCCGATAACAAATGAGGAAGTTATGGTCATTTGAAGTCGAGTGCCTCCCAAAGTGGTCGTGTATCGAGCCGCACAAAAGCACACTTGACTTCAAATGATCATAACTCCTTCGTTTCTTATCGGATTTAAGCAAACGACCAGTCGATGGAAAGCTCTTGATGTCTACTTTCATGTCAACCACGATTTTTCTTGTTTTAATGGAATTTGTGATGTTTCTCATTCGCTTTTTTGTACTAACTCTTTACGGTACTTACATGTTAGTACACAAAAGAGAATGAGAGCAAACAAAAACGCCATTACATTAACCCAAACTCTAGTTTACATGAAGGCATACGTCAAGAGCTTTCCAGAGAGTGTTCGTTTGCTTAAATCCGATAACAAATGAGGAAGTTATGGTCATTTGAAGTCGAGTGCCTCCCAAAGTGGTCGTGTATCGAGCCGCACAAAAGCACACTTGACTTCAAATGATCATAACTCCTTCGTTTCTTATCGGATTTAAGCAAACGACCAGTCGATGGAAAGCTCTTGATGTCTACTTTCATGTCAACCACGATTTTTCTTGTTTTAATGGAATTTGTGATGTTTCTCATTCGCTTTTTTGTACTAACTATTTACGGTACTTACATGTTAGTACACAAAAGAGAATGAGAGCAAACAAAAACGCCATTACATTATCCCAAACTCTAGTTTACATGAAGGCATACGTCAAGAGCTTTCCAGAGAGTGTTCGTTTGCTTAAATCCGATAACAAATGAGGAAGTTATGGTCATTTGAAGTCGAGTGCCTCCCAAAGTGGTCGTGTATCGAGCCGCACAAAAGCACACTTGACTTCAAATGATCATAACTCCTTCGTTTCTTATCGGATTTAAGCAAACGACCACTCGATGGAAAGCTCTTGATGTCTACTTTCATGTCAACCACGATATTTCTTGTTTTAATGGAATTTGTGATGTTTCTCATTCGCTTTTTTGTACTAACTCTTTACGGTACTTACATGTTAGTACACAAAAGAGAATGAGAGCAAACAAAAACGCCATTACATTAACCCAAACTCTAGTTTACATGAAGGCATACGTCAAGAGCTTTCCAGAGAGTGTTCGTTTGCTTAAATCCGATAACAAATGAGGAAGTTATGGTCATTTGAAGTCGAGTGCCTCCCAAAGTGGTCGTGTATCGAGCCGCACAAAAGCACACTTGACTTCAAATGATCATAACTCCTTCGTTTCTTATCGGATTTAAGCAAACGACCACTCGATGGAAAGCTCTTGATGTCTACTTTCATGTCAACCACGATTTTTCTTGTTTTAATGGAATTTGTGATGTTTCTCATTCGCTTTTTTGTACTAACTCTTTACGGTACTTACATGTTAGTACACAAAAGAGAATGAGAGCAAACAAAAACGCCATTACATTAACCCAAACTCTAGTTTACATGAAAGCATACGTCAAGAGCTTTCCAGAGAGTGTTCGTTTGCTTAAATCCGATAACAAATGAGGAAGTTATGGTCATTTGAAGTCGAGTGCCTCCCAAAGTGGTCGTGTATCGAGCCGCACAAAAGCACACTTGACTTCAAATGATCATAACTCCTTCGTTTCTTATCGGATTTAAGCAAACGACCACTCGATGGAAAGCTCTTGATGTCTACTTTCATGTCAACCACGATATTTCTTGTTTTAATGGAATTTGTGATGTTTCTCATTCGCTTTTTTGTACTAACTCTTTACGGTACTTACATGTTAGTACACAAAAGAGAATGAGAGCAAACAAAAACGCCATTACATTAACCCAAACTCTAGTTTACATGAAGGCATACGTCAAGAGCTTTCCAGAGAGTGTTCGTTTGCTTAAATCCGATAACAAATGAGGAAGTTATGGTCATTTGAAGTCGAGTGCCTCCCAAAGTGGTCGTGTATCGAGCCGCACAAAAGCACACTTGACTTCAAATGATCATAACTCCTTCGTTTCTTATCGGATTTAAGCAAACGACCACTCGATGGAAAGCTCTTGATGTCTACTTTCATGTCAACCACGATTTTTCTTGTTTTAATGGAATTTGTGATGTTTCTCATTCGCTTTTTTGTACTAACTCTTTACGGTACTTACATGTTAGTACACAAAAGAGAATGAGAGCAAACAAAAACGCCATTACATTAACCCAAATTCTAGTTTACATGAAAGCATACGTCAAGAGCTTTCCAGAGAGTGTTCGTTTGCTTAAATCCGATAACAAATGAGGAAGTTATGGTCATTTGAAGTCGAGTGCCTCCCAAAGTGGTCGTGTATCGAGCCGCACAAAAGCACACTTGACTTCAAATGATCATAACTCCTTCGTTTCTTATCGGATTTAAGCAAACGACCAGTCGATGGAAAGCTCTTGATGTCTACTTTCATGTCAACCACGATTTTTCTTGTTTTAATGGAATTTGTGATGTTTCTCATTCGCTTTTTTGTACTAACTCTTTACGGTACTTACATGTTAGTACACAAAAGAGAATGAGAGCAAACAAAAACGCCATTACATTAACCCAAACTCTAGTTTACATGAAGGCATACGTCAAGAGCTTTCCAGAGAGTGTTCGTTTGCTTAAATCCGATAACAAATGAGGAAGTTATGGTCATTTGAAGTCGAGTGCCTCCCAAAGTGGTCGTGTATCGAGCCGCACAAAAGCACACTTGACTTCAAATGATCATAACTCCTTCGTTTCTTATCGGATTTAAGCAAACGACCAGTCGATGGAAAGCTCTTGATGTCTACTTTCATGTCAACCACGATTTTTCTTGTTTTAATGGAATTTGTGATGTTTCTCATTCGCTTTTTTGTACTAACTCTTTACGGTACTTACATGTTAGTACACAAAAGAGAATGAGAGCAAACAAAAACGCCATTACATTAACCCAAACTCTAGTTTACATGAAGGCATACGTCAAGATCTTTCCAGAGAGTGTTCGTTTGCTTAAATCCGATAACAAATGAGGAAGTTATGGTCATTTGAAGTCGAGTGCCTCCCAAAGTGGTCGTGTATCGAGCCGCACAAAAGCACACTTGACTTCAAATGATCATAACTCCTTCGTTTCTTATCGGATTTAAGCAAACGACCAGTCGATGGAAAGCTCTTGATGTCTACTTTCATGTCAACCACGATTTTTCTTGTTTTAATGGAATTTGTGATGTTTCTCATTCGCTTTTTTGTACTAACTCTTTACGGTACTTACATGTTAGTACACAAAAGAGAATGAGAGCAAACAAAAACGCCATTACATTAACCCAAACTCTAGTTTACATGAAGGCATACGTCAAGATCTTTCCAGAGAGTGTTCGTTTGCTTAAATCCGATAACAAATGAGGAAGTTATGGTCATTTGAAGTCGAGTGCCACCCAAAGTGGTCGTGTATCGAGCCGCACAAAAGCACACTTGACTTCAAATGATCATAACTCCTTCGTTTCTTATCGGATTTAAGCAAACGACCAATCGATGGAAAGCTCTTGATGTCTACTTTCATGTCAACCACGATTTTTCTTGTTTTAATGGAATTTGTGATGTTTCTCATTCGCTTTTTTGTACTAACTATTTACGGTACTTACATGTTAGTACACAAAAGAGAATGAGAGCAAACAAAAACGCCATTACATTAACCCAAACTCTAGTTTACATGAAGGCATACGTCAAGAGCTTTCCAGAGAGTGTTCGTTTGCTTAAATCCGATAACAAATGAGGAAGTTATGGTCATTTGAAGTCGAGTGCCTCCCAAAGTGGTCGTGTATCGAGCCGCACAAAAGCACACTTGACTTCAAATGATCATAACTCCTTCGTTTCTTATCGGATTTAAGCAAACGACCAGTCGATGGAAAGCTCTTGATGTCTACTTTCATGTCAACCACGATTTTTCTTGTTTTAATGGAATTTGTGATGTTTCTCATTCGCTTTTTTGTACTAACTCTTTACGGTACTTACATGTTAGTACACAAAAGAGAATGAGAGCAAACAAAAACGCCATTACATTAACCCAAATTCTAGTTTACATGAAAGCATACGTCAAGAGCTTTCCAGAGAGTGTTCGTTTGCTTAAATCCGATAACAAATGAGGAAGTTATGGTCATTTGAAGTCGAGTGCCTCCCAAAGTGGTCGTGTATCGAGCCGCACAAAAGCACACTTGACTTCAAATGATCATAACTCCTTCGTTTCTTATCGGATTTAAGCAAACGACCACTCGATGGAAAGCTCTTGATGTCTACTTTCATGTCAACCACGATTTTTCTTGTTTTAATGGAATTTGTGATGTTTCTCATTCGCTTTTTTGTACTAACTCTTTACGGTACTTACATGTTAGTACACAAAAGAGAATGAGAGCAAACAAAAACGCCATTACATTAACCCAAACTCTAGTTTACATGAAAGCATACGTCAAGAGCTTTCCAGAGAGTGTTCGTTTGCTTAAATCCGATAACAAATGAGGAAGTTATGGTCATTTGAAGTCGAGTGCCTCCCAAAGTGGTCGTGTATCGAGCCGCACAAAAGCACACTTGACTTCAAATGATCATAACTCCTTCGTTTCTTATCGGATTTAAGCAAACGACCACTCGATGGAAAGCTCTTGATGTCTACTTTCATGTCAACCACGATATTTCTTGTTTTAATGGAATTTGTGATGTTTCTCATTCGCTTTTTTGTACTAACTCTTTACGGTACTTACATGTTAGTACACAAAAGAGAATGAGAGCAAACAAAAACGCCATTACATTAACCCAAACTCTAGTTTACATGAAGGCATACGTCAAGAGCTTTCCAGAGAGTGTTCGTTTGCTTAAATCCGATAACAAATGAGGAAGTTATGGTCATTTGAAGTCGAGTGCCTCCCAAAGTGGTCGTGTATCGAGCCGCACAAAAGCACACTTGACTTCAAATGATCATAACTCCTTCGTTTCTTATCGGATTTAAGCAAACGACCACTCGATGGAAAGCTCTTGATGTCTACTTTCATGTCAACCACGATTTTTCTTGTTTTAATGGAATTTGTGATGTTTCTCATTCGCTTTTTTGTACTAACTCTTTACGGTACTTACATGTTAGTACACAAAAGAGAATGAGAGCAAACAAAAACGCCATTACATTAACCCAAACTCTAGTTTACATGAAAGCATACGTCAAGAGCTTTCCAGAGAGTGTTCGTTTGCTTAAATCCGATAACAAATGAGGAAGTTATGGTCATTTGAAGTCGAGTGCCTCCCAAAGTGGTCGTGTATCGAGCCGCACAAAAGCACACTTGACTTCAAATGATCATAACTCCTTCGTTTCTTATCGGATTTAAGCAAACGACCACTCGATGGAAAGCTCTTGATGTCTACTTTCATGTCAACCACGATATTTCTTGTTTTAATGGAATTTGTGATGTTTCTCATTCGCTTTTTTGTACTAACTCTTTACGGTACTTACATGTTAGTACACAAAAGAGAATGAGAGCAAACAAAAACGCCATTACATTAACCCAAACTCTAGTTTACATGAAGGCATACGTCAAGAGCTTTCCAGAGAGTGTTCGTTTGCTTAAATCCGATAACAAATGAGGAAGTTATGGTCATTTGAAGTCGAGTGCCTCCCAAAGTGGTCGTGTATCGAGCCGCACAAAAGCACACTTGACTTCAAATGATCATAACTCCTTCGTTTCTTATCGGATTTAAGCAAACGACCACTCGATGGAAAGCTCTTGATGTCTACTTTCATGTCAACCACGATTTTTCTTGTTTTAATGGAATTTGTGATGTTTCTCATTCGCTTTTTTGTACTAACTCTTTACGGTACTTACATGTTAGTACACAAAAGAGAATGAGAGCAAACAAAAACGCCATTACATTAACCCAAATTCTAGTTTACATGAAAGCATACGTCAAGAGCTTTCCAGAGAGTGTTCGTTTGCTTAAATCCGATAACAAATGAGGAAGTTATGGTCATTTGAAGTCGAGTGCCTCCCAAAGTGGTCGTGTATCGAGCCGCACAAAAGCACACTTGACTTCAAATGATCATAACTCCTTCGTTTCTTATCGGATTTAAGCAAACGACCAGTCGATGGAAAGCTCTTGATGTCTACTTTCATGTCAACCACGATTTTTCTTGTTTTAATGGAATTTGTGATGTTTCTCATTCGCTTTTTTGTACTAACTCTTTACGGTACTTACATGTTAGTACACAAAAGAGAATGAGAGCAAACAAAAACGCCATTACATTAACCCAAACTCTAGTTTACATGAAGGCATACGTCAAGAGCTTTCCAGAGAGTGTTCGTTTGCTTAAATCCGATAACAAATGAGGAAGTTATGGTCATTTGAAGTCGAGTGCCTCCCAAAGTGGTCGTGTATCGAGCCGCACAAAAGCACACTTGACTTCAAATGATCATAACTCCTTCGTTTCTTATCGGATTTAAGCAAACGACCAGTCGATGGAAAGCTCTTGATGTCTACTTTCATGTCAACCACGATTTTTCTTGTTTTAATGGAATTTGTGATGTTTCTCATTCGCTTTTTTGTACTAACTCTTTACGGTACTTACATGTTAGTACACAAAAGAGAATGAGAGCAAACAAAAACGCCATTACATTAACCCAAACTCTAGTTTACATGAAGGCATACGTCAAGATCTTTCCAGAGAGTGTTCGTTTGCTTAAATCCGATAACAAATGAGGAAGTTATGGTCATTTGAAGTCGAGTGCCTCCCAAAGTGGTCGTGTATCGAGCCGCACAAAAGCACACTTGACTTCAAATGATCATAACTCCTTCGTTTCTTATCGGATTTAAGCAAACGACCAGTCGATGGAAAGCTCTTGATGTCTACTTTCATGTCAACCACGATTTTTCTTGTTTTAATGGAATTTGTGATGTTTCTCATTCGCTTTTTTGTACTAACTCTGTACGGTACTTACATGTTAGTACACAAAAGAGAATGAGAGCAAACAAAAACGCCATTACATTAACCCAAACTCTAGTTTACATGAAGGCATACGTCAAGATCTTTCCAGAGAGTGTTCGTTTGCTTAAATCCGATAACAAATGAGGAAGTTATGGTCATTTGAAGTCGAGTGCCTCCCAAAGTGGTCGTGTATCGAGCCGCACAAAAGCACACTTGACTTCAAATGATCATAACTCCTTCGTTTCTTATCGGATTTAAGCAAACGACCAATCGATGGAAAGCTCTTGATGTCTACTTTCATGTCAACCACGATTTTTCTTGTTTTAATGGAATTTGTGATGTTTCTCATTCGCTTTTTTGTACTAACTATTTACGGTACTTACATGTTAGTACACAAAAGAGAATGAGAGCAAACAAAAACGCCATTACATTAACCCAAACTCTAGTTTACATGAAGGCATACGTCAAGAGCTTTCCAGAGAGTGTTCGTTTGCTTAAATCCGATAACAAATGAGGAAGTTATGGTCATTTGAAGTCGAGTGCCTCCCAAAGTGGTCGTGTATCGAGCCGCACAAAAGCACACTTGACTTCAAATGATCATAACTCCTTCGTTTCTTATCGGATTTAAGCAAACGACCACTCGATGGAAAGCTCTTGATGTCTACTTTCATGTCAACCACGATATTTCTTGTTTTAATGGAATTTGTGATGTTTCTCATTCGCTTTTTTGTACTAACTCTTTACGGTACTTACATGTTAGTACACAAAAGAGAATGAGAGCAAACAAAAACGCCATTACATTAACCCAAACTCTAGTTTACATGAAGGCATACGTCAAGAGCTTTCCAGAGAGTGTTCGTTTGCTTAAATCCGATAACAAATGAGGAAGTTATGGTCATTTGAAGTCGAGTGCCTCCCAAAGTGGTCGTGTATCGAGCCGCACAAAAGCACACTTGACTTCAAATGATCATAACTCCTTCGTTTCTTATCGGATTTAAGCAAACGACCACTCGATGGAAAGCTCTTGATGTCTACTTTCATGTCAACCACGATATTTCTTGTTTTAATGGAATTTGTGATGTTTCTCATTCGCTTTTTTGTACTAACTCTTTACGGTACTTTCATGTTAGTACACAAAAGAGAATGAGAGCAAACAAAAACGCCATTACATTAACCCAAACTCTAGTTTACATGAAGGCATACGTCAAGAGCTTTCCAGAGAGTGTTCGTTTGCTTAAATCCGATAACAAATGAGGAAGTTATGGTCATTTGAAGTCGAGTGCCTCCCAAAGTGGTCGTGTATCGAGCCGCACAAAAGCACACTTGACTTCAAATGATCATAACTCCTTCGTTTCTTATCGGATTTAAGCAAACGACCACTCGATGGAAAGCTCTTGATGTCTACTTTCATGTCAACCACGATTTTTCTTGTTTTAATGGAATTTGTGATGTTTCTCATTCGCTTTTTTGTACTAACTCTTTACGGTACTTACATGTTAGTACACAAAAGAGAATGAGAGCAAACAAAAACGCCATTACATTAACCCAAATTCTAGTTTACATGAAAGCATACGTCAAGAGCTTTCCAGAGAGTGTTCGTTTGCTTAAATCCGATAACAAATGAGGAAGTTATGGTCATTTGAAGTCGAGTGCCTCCCAAAGTGGTCGTGTATCGAGCCGCACAAAAGCACACTTGACTTCAAATGATCATAACTCCTTCGTTTCTTATCGGATTTAAGCAAACGACCAGTCGATGGAAAGCTCTTGATGTCTACTTTCATGTCAACCACGATTTTTCTTGTTTTAATGGAATTTGTGATGTTTCTCATTCGCTTTTTTGTACTAACTCTTTACGGTACTTACATGTTAGTACACAAAAGAGAATGAGAGCAAACAAAAACGCCATTACATTAACCCAAACTCTAGTTTACATGAAGGCATACGTCAAGAGCTTTCCAGAGAGTGTTCGTTTGCTTAAATCCGATAACAAATGAGGAAGTTATGGTCATTTGAAGTCGAGTGCCTCCCAAAGTGGTCGTGTATCGAGCCGCACAAAAGCACACTTGACTTCAAATGATCATAACTCCTTCGTTTCTTATCGGATTTAAGCAAACGACCAGTCGATGGAAAGCTCTTGATGTCTACTTTCATGTCAACCACGATTTTTCTTGTTTTAATGGAATTTGTGATGTTTCTCATTCGCTTTTTTGTACTAACTCTTTACGGTACTTACATGTTAGTACACAAAAGAGAATGAGAGCAAACAAAAACGCCATTACATTAACCCAAATTCTAGTTTACATGAAAGCATACGTCAAGAGCTTTCCAGAGAGTGTTCGTTTGCTTAAATCCGATAACAAATGAGGAAGTTATGGTCATTTGAAGTCGAGTGCCTCCCAAAGTGGTCGTGTATCGAGCCGCACAAAAGCACACTTGACTTCAAATGATCATAACTCCTTCGTTTCTTATCGGATTTAAGCAAACGACCACTCGATGGAAAGCTCTTGATGTCTACTTTCATGTCAACCACGATTTTTCTTGTTTTAATGGAATTTGTGATGTTTCTCATTCGCTTTTTTGTACTAACTCTTTACGGTACTTACATGTTAGTACACAAAAGAGAATGAGAGCAAACAAAAACGCCATTACATTAACCCAAATTCTAGTTTACATGAAAGCATACGTCAAGAGCTTTCCAGAGAGTGTTCGTTTGCTTAAATCCGATAACAAATGAGGAAGTTATGGTCATTTGAAGTCGAGTGCCTCCCAAAGTGGTCGTGTATCGAGCCGCACAAAAGCACACTTGACTTCAAATGATCATAACTCCTTCGTTTCTTATCGGATTTAAGCAAACGACCAGTCGATGGAAAGCTCTTGATGTCTACTTTCATGTCAACCACGATTTTTCTTGTTTTAATGGAATTTGTGATGTTTCTCATTCGCTTTTTTGTACTAACTCTTTACGGTACTTACATGTTAGTACACAAAAGAGAATGAGAGCAAACAAAAACGCCATTACATTAACCCAAACTCTAGTTTACATGAAGGCATACGTCAAGAGCTTTCCAGAGAGTGTTCGTTTGCTTAAATCCGATAACAAATGAGGAAGTTATGGTCATTTGAAGTCGAGTGCCTCCCAAAGTGGTCGTGTATCGAGCCGCACAAAAGCACACTTGACTTCAAATGATCATAACTCCTTCGTTTCTTATCGGATTTAAGCAAACGACCACTCGATGGAAAGCTCTTGATGTCTACTTTCATGTCAACCACGATTTTTCTTGTTTTAATGGAATTTGTGATGTTTCTCATTCGCTTTTTTGTACTAACTCTTTACGGTACTTACATGTTAGTACACAAAAGAGAATGAGAGCAAACAAAAACGCCATTACATTAACCCAAATTCTAGTTTACATGGAAGCATACGTCAAGAGCTTTCCAGAGAGTGTTCGTTTGCTTAAATCCGATAACAAATGAGGAAGTTATGGTCATTTGAAGTCGAGTGCCTCCCAAAGTGGTCGTGTATCGAGCCGCACAAAAGCACACTTGACTTCAAATGATCATAACTCCTTCGTTTCTTATCGGATTTAAGCAAACGACCAGTCGATGGAAAGATCTTGATGTCTACTTTCATGTCAACCACGATTTTTCTTGTTTTAATGGAATTTGTGATGTTTCTCATTCGCTTTTTTGTACTAACTCTTTACGGTACTTACATGTTAGTACACAAAAGAGAATGAGAGCAAACAAAAACGCCATTACATTAACCCAAACTCTAGTTTACATGAAGGCATACGTCAAGAGCTTTCCAGAGAGTGTTCGTTTGCTTAAATCCGATAACAAATGAGGAAGTTATGGTCATTTGAAGTCGAGTGCCTCCCAAAGTGGTCGTGTATCGAGCCGCACAAAAGCACACTTGACTTCAAATGATCATAACTCCTTCGTTTCTTATCGGATTTAAGCAAACGACCAGTCGATGGAAAGCTCTTGATGTCTACTTTCATGTCAACCACGATATTTCTTGTTTTAATGGAATTTGTGATGTTTCTCATTCGCTTTTTTGTACTAACTCTTTACGGTACTTACATGTTAGTACACAAAAGAGAATGAGAGCAAACAAAAACGCCATTACATTAACCCAAACTCTAGTTTACATGAAGGCATACGTCAAGAGCTTTCCAGAGAGTGTTCGTTTGCTTAAATCCGATAACAAATGAGGAAGTTATGGTCATTTGAAGTCGAGTGCCTCCCAAAGTGGTCGTGTATCGAGCCGCACAAAAGCACACTTGACTTCAAATGATCATAACTCCTTCGTTTCTTATCGGATTTAAGCAAACGACCACTCGATGGAAAGCTCTTGATGTCTACTTTCATGTCAACCACGATTTTTCTTGTTTTAATGGAATTTGTGATGTTTCTCATTCGCTTTTTTGTACTAACTCTTTACGGTACTTACATGTTAGTACACAAAAGAGAATGAGAGCAAACAAAAACGCCATTACATTAACCCAAATTCTAGTTTACATGAAAGCATACGTCAAGAGCTTTCCAGAGAGTGTTCGTTTGCTTAAATCCGATAACAAATGAGGAAGTTATGGTCATTTGAAGTCGAGTGCCTCCCAAAGTGGTCGTGTATCGAGCCGCACAAAAGCACACTTGACTTCAAATGATCATAACTCCTTCGTTTCTTATCGGATTTAAGCAAACGACCAGTCGATGGAAAGATCTTGATGTCTACTTTCATGTCAACCACGATTTTTCTTGTTTTAATGGAATTTGTGATGTTTCTCATTCGCTTTTTTGTACTAACTCTTTACGGTACTTACATGTTAGTACACAAAAGAGAATGAGAGCAAACAAAAACGCCATTACATTAACCCAAACTCTAGTTTACATGAAGGCATACGTCAAGAGCTTTCCAGAGAGTGTTCGTTTGCTTAAATCCGATAACAAATGAGGAAGTTATGGTCATTTGAAGTCGAGTGCCTCCCAAAGTGGTCGTGTATCGAGCCGCACAAAAGCACACTTGACTTCAAATGATCATAACTCCTTCGTTTCTTATCGGATTTAAGCAAACGACCAGTCGATGGAAAGCTCTTGATGTCTACTTTCATGTCAACCACGATATTTCTTGTTTTAATGGAATTTGTGATGTTTCTCATTCGCTTTTTTGTACTAACTCTTTACGGTACTTACATGTTAGTACACAAAAGAGAATGAGAGCAAACAAAAACGCCATTACATTAACCCAAACTCTAGTTTACATGAAGGCATACGTCAAGAGCTTTCCAGAGAGTGTTCGTTTGCTTAAATCCGATAACAAATGAGGAAGTTATGGTCATTTGAAGTCGAGTGCCTCCCAAAGTGGTCGTGTATCGAGCCGCACAAAAGCACACTTGACTTCAAATGATCATAACTCCTTCGTTTCTTATCGGATTTAAGCAAACGACCAGTCGATGGAAAGCTCTTGATGTCTACTTTCATGTCAACCACGATTTTTCTTGTTTTAATGGAATTTGTGATGTTTCTCATTCGCTTTTTTGTACTAACTCTTTACGGTACTTACATGTTAGTACACAAAAGAGAATGAGAGCAAACAAAAACGCCATTACATTAACCCAAATTCTAGTTTACATGAAAGCATACGTCAAGAGCTTTCCAGAGAGTGTTCGTTTGCTTAAATCCGATAACAAATGAGGAAGTTATGGTCATTTGAAGTCGAGTGCCTCCCAAAGTGGTCGTGTATCGAGCCGCACAAAAGCACACTTGACTTCAAATGATCATAACTCCTTCGTTTCTTATCGGATTTAAGCAAACGACCAGTCGATGGAAAGATCTTGATGTCTACTTTCATGTCAACCACGATTTTTCTTGTTTTAATGGAATTTGTGATGTTTCTCATTCGCTTTTTTGTACTAACTCTTTACGGTACTTACATGTTAGTACACAAAAGAGAATGAGAGCAAACAAAAACGCCATTACATTAACCCAAACTCTAGTTTACATGAAGGCATACGTCAAGAGCTTTCCAGAGAGTGTTCGTTTGCTTAAATCCGATAACAAATGAGGAAGTTATGGTCATTTGAAGTCGAGTGCCTCCCAAAGTGGTCGTGTATCGAGCCGCACAAAAGCACACTTGACTTCAAATGATCATAACTCCTTCGTTTCTTATCGGATTTAAGCAAACGACCAGTCGATGGAAAGCTCTTGATGTCTACTTTCATGTCAACCACGATATTTCTTGTTTTAATGGAATTTGTGATGTTTCTCATTCGCTTTTTTGTACTAACTCTTTACGGTACTTACATGTTAGTACACAAAAGAGAATGAGAGCAAACAAAAACGCCATTACATTAACCCAAACTCTAGTTTACATGAAGGCATACGTCAAGAGCTTTCCAGAGAGTGTTCGTTTGCTTAAATCCGATAACAAATGAGGAAGTTATGGTCATTTGAAGTCGAGTGCCTCCCAAAGTGGTCGTGTATCGAGCCGCACAAAAGCACACTTGACTTCAAATGATCATAACTCCTTCGTTTCTTATCGGATTTAAGCAAACGACCACTCGATGGAAAGCTCTTGATGTCTACTTTCATGTCAACCACGATTTTTCTTGTTTTAATGGAATTTGTGATGTTTCTCATTCGCTTTTTTGTACTAACTCTTTACGGTACTTACATGTTAGTACACAAAAGAGAATGAGAGCAAACAAAAACGCCATTACATTAACCCAAATTCTAGTTTACATGAAAGCATACGTCAAGAGCTTTCCAGAGAGTGTTCGTTTGCTTAAATCCGATAACAAATGAGGAAGTTATGGTCATTTGAAGTCGAGTGCCTCCCAAAGTGGTCGTGTATCGAGCCGCACAAAAGCACACTTGACTTCAAATGATCATAACTCCTTCGTTTCTTATCGGATTTAAGCAAACGACCAGTCGATGGAAAGCTCTTGATGTCTACTTTCATGTCAACCACGATTTTTCTTGTTTTAATGGAATTTGTGATGTTTCTCATTCGCTTTTTTGTACTAACTCTTTACGGTACTTACATGTTAGTACACAAAAGAGAATGAGAGCAAACAAAAACGCCATTACATTAACCCAAACTCTAGTTTACATGAAGGCATACGTCAAGAGCTTTCCAGAGAGTGTTCGTTTGCTTAAATCCGATAACAAATGAGGAAGTTATGGTCATTTGAAGTCGAGTGCCTCCCAAAGTGGTCGTGTATCGAGCCGCACAAAAGCACACTTGACTTCAAATGATCATAACTCCTTCGTTTCTTATCGGATTTAAGCAAACGACCACTCGATGGAAAGCTCTTGATGTCTACTTTCATGTCAACCACGATATTTCTTGTTTTAATGGAATTTGTGATGTTTCTCATTCGCTTTTTTGTACTAACTCTTTACGGTACTTACATGTTAGTACACAAAAGAGAATGAGAGCAAACAAAAACGCCATTACATTAACCCAAACTCTAGTTTACATGAAGGCATACGTCAAGAGCTTTCCAGAGAGTGTTCGTTTGCTTAAATCCGATAACAAATGAGGAAGTTATGGTCATTTGAAGTCGAGTGCCTCCCAAAGTGGTCGTGTATCGAGCCGCACAAAAGCACACTTGACTTCAAATGATCATAACTCCTTCGTTTCTTATCGGATTTAAGCAAACGACCACTCGATGGAAAGCTCTTGATGTCTACTTTCATGTCAACCACGATTTTTCTTGTTTTAATGGAATTTGTGATGTTTCTCATTCGCTTTTTTGTACTAACTCTTTACGGTACTTACATGTTAGTACACAAAAGAGAATGAGAGCAAACAAAAACGCCATTACATTAACCCAAATTCTAGTTTACATGAAAGCATACGTCAAGAGCTTTCCAGAGAGTGTTCGTTTGCTTAAATCCGATAACAAATGAGGAAGTTATGGTCATTTGAAGTCGAGTGCCTCCAAAAGTGGTCGTGTATCGAGCCGCACAAAAGCACACTTGACTTCAAATGATCATAACTCCTTCGTTTCTTATCGGATTTAAGCAAACGACCAGTCGATAAAAAGCTCTTGATGTCTACTTTCATGTCAACCACGATTTTTCTTGTTTTAATGGAATTTGTGATGTTTCTCATTCGCTTTTTTGTACTAACTCTTTACGGTACTTACATGTTAGTACACAAAAGAGAATGAGAGCAAACAAAAACGCCATTACATTAACCCAAACTCTAGTTTACATGAAGGCATACGTCAAGAGCTTTCCAGAGAGTGTTCGTTTGCTTAAATCCGATAACAAATGAGGAAGTTATGGTCATTTGAAGTCGAGTGCCTCCCAAAGTGGTCGTGTATCGAGCCGCACAAAAGCACACTTGACTTCAAATGATCATAACTCCTTCGTTTCTTATCGGATTTAAGCAAACGACCACTCGATGGAAAGCTCTTGATGTCTACTTTCATGTCAACCACGATTTTTCTTGTTTTAATGGAATTTGTGATGTTTCTCATTCGCCTTTTTGTACTAACTCTTTACGGTACTTACATGTTAGTACACAAAAGAGAATGAGAGCAAACAAAAACGCCATTACATTAACCCAAATTCTAGTTTACATGAAAGCATACGTCAAGAGCTTTCCAGAGAGTGTTCGTTTGCTTAAATCCGATAACAAATGAGGAAGTTATGGTCATTTGAAGTCGAGTGCCTCCCAAAGTGGTCGTGTATCGAGCCGCACAAAAGCACACTTGACTTCAAATGATCATAACTCCTTCGTTTCTTATCGGATTTAAGCAAACGACCAGTCGATGGAAAGCTCTTGATGTCTACTTTCATGTCAACCACGATTTTTCTTGTTTTAATGGAATTTGTGATGTTTCTCATTCGCTTTTTTGTACTAACTCTTTACGGTACTTACATGTTAGTACACAAAAGAGAATGAGAGCAAACAAAACCGCCATTACATTAACCCAAACTCTAGTTTACATGAACGCATACGTCAAGAGCTTTCCAGAGAGTGTTCGTTTGCTTAAATCCGATAACAAATGAGGAAGTTATGGTCATTTGAAGTCGAGTGCCTCCCAAAGTGGTCGTGTATCGAGCCGCACAAAAGCACACTGGACTTCAAATGATCATAACTCCTTCGTTTCTTATCGGATTTAAGCAAACGACCAATCGATGGAAAGCTCTTGATGTCTACTTTCATGTCAACCACGATTTTTTTGATTTGATGGAATATGTGATGTTTCTCATTCGCTTTTTTGTACTAACTCTTTACGGTACTTACATGTTAGTACACAAAAGAGAATGAGAGCAAACAAAAACGCCATTACATTAACCCAAACTCTAGTTTACATGAAGGCATACGTCAAGAGCTTTCCAGAGAGTGTTCGTTTGCTTAAATCCGATAACAAATGAGGAAGTTATGGTCATTTGAAGTCGAGTGCCTCCCAAAGTGGTCGTGTATCGAGCCGCACAAAAGCACACTTGACTTCAAATGATCATAACTCCTTCGTTTCTTATCGGATTTAAGCAAACGACCACTCGATGGAAAGCTCTTGATGTCTACTTTCATGTCAACCACGATTTTTCTTGTTTTAATGGAATTTGTGATGTTTCTCATTCGCCTTTTTGTACTAACTCTTTACGGTACTTACATGTTAGTACACAAAAGAGAATGAGAGCAAACAAAAACGCCATTACATTAACCCAAATTCTAGTTTACATGAAAGCATACGTCAAGAGCTTTCCAGAGAGTGTTCGTTTGCTTAAATCCGATAACAAATGAGGAAGTTATGGTCATTTGAAGTCGAGTGCCTCCCAAAGTGGTCGTGTATCGAGCCGCACAAAAGCACACTTGACTTCAAATGATCATAACTCCTTCGTTTCTTATCGGATTTAAGCAAACGACCAGTCGATGGAAAGCTCTTGATGTCTACTTTCATGTCAACCACGATTTTTCTTGTTTTAATGGAATTTGTGATGTTTCTCATTCGCTTTTTTGTACTAACTCTTTACGGTACTTACATGTTAGTACACAAAAGAGAATGAGAGCAAACAAAACCGCCATTACATTAACCCAAACTCTAGTTTACATGAAGGCATACGTCAAGAGCTTTCCAGAGAGTGTTCGTTTGCTTAAATCCGATAACAAATGAGGAAGTTATGGTCATTTGAAGTCGAGTGCCTCCCAAAGTGGTCGTGTATCGAGCCGCACAAAAGCACACTGGACTTCAAATGATCATAACTCCTTCGTTTCTTATCGGATTTAAGCAAACGACCAATCGATGGAAAGCTCTTGATGTCTACTTTCATGTCAACCACGATTTTTTTGATTTGATGGAATATGTGATGTTTCTCATTCGCTTTTTTGTACTAACTCTTTACGGTACTTACATGTTAGTACACAAAAGAGAATGAGAGCAAACAAAAACGCCATTACATTAACCCAAACTCTAGTTTACATGAAAGCATACGTCAAGAGCTTTCCAGAGAGTGTTCGTTTGCTTAAATCCGATAACAAATGAGGAAGTTATGGTCATTTGAAGTCGAGTGCCTCCCAAAGTGGTCGTGTATCGAGCCGCACAAAAGCACACTTGACTTCAAATGATCATAACTCCTTCGTTTCTTATCGGATTTAAGCAAACGACCACTCGATGGAAAGCTCTTGATGTCTACTTTCATGTCAACCACGATTTTTCTTGTTTTAATGGAATTTGTGATGTTTCTCATTCGCTTTTTTGTACTAACTCTTTACGGTACTTACATGTTAGTACACAAAAGAGAATGAGAGCAAACAAAAACGCCATTACATTAACCCAAACTCTAGTTTACATGAAGGCATACGTCAAGAGCTTTCCAGAGAGTGTTCGTTTGCTTAAATCCGATAACAAATGAGGAAGTTATGGTCATTTGAAGTCGAGTGCCTCCCAAAGTGGTCGTGTATCGAGCCGCACAAAAGCACACTGGACTTCAAATGATCATAACTCCTTCGTTTCTTATCGGATTTAAGCAAACGACCAATCGATGGAAAGCTCTTGATGTCTACTTTCATGTCAACCACGATTTTTTTGATTTGATGGAATATGTGATGTTTCTCATTCGCTTTTTTGTACTAACTCTTTACGGTACTTACATGTTAGTACACAAAAGAGAATGAGAGCAAACAAAAACGCCATTACATTAACCCAAACTCTAGTTTACATGAAAGCATACGTCAAGAGCTTTCCAGAGAGTGTTCGTTTGCTTAAATCCGATAACAAATGAGGAAGTTATGGTCATTTGAAGTCGAGTGCCTCCCAAAGTGGTCGTGTATCGAGCCGCACAAAAGCACACTTGACTTCAAATGATCATAACTCCTTCGTTTCTTATCGGATTTAAGCAAACGACCACTCGATGGAAAGCTCTTGATGTCTACTTTCATTTCAACCACGATTTTTCTTGTTTTAATGGAATTTGTGATGTTTCTCATTCGCTTTTTTGTACTAACTCTTTACGGTACTTACATGTTAGTACACAAAAGAGAATGAGAGCAAACAAAAACGCCATTACATTAACCCAAACTCTAGTTTACATGAAGGCATACGTCAAGAGCTTTCCAGAGAGTGTTCGTTTGCTTAAATCCGATAACAAATGAGGAAGTTATGGTCATTTGAAGTCGAGTGCCTCCCAAAGTGGTCGTGTATCGAGCCGCACAAAAGCACACTGGACTTCAAATGATCATAACTCCTTCGTTTCTTATCGGATTTAAGCAAACGACCAATCGATGGAAAGCTCTTGATGTCTACTTTCATGTCAACCACGATTTTTTTGATTTGATGGAATATGTGATGTTTCTCATTCGCTTTTTTGTACTAACTCTTTACGGTACTTACATGTTAGTACACAAAAGAGAATGAGAGCAAACAAAAACGCCATTACATTAACCCAAACTCTAGTTTACATGAAAGCATACGTCAAGAGCTTTCCAGAGAGTGTTCGTTTGCTTAAATCCGATAACAAATGAGGAAGTTATGGTCATTTGAAGTCGAGTGCCTCCCAAAGTGGTCGTGTATCGAGCCGCACAAAAGCACACTTGACTTCAAATGATCATAACTCCTTCGTTTCTTATCGGATTTAAGCAAACGACCACTCGATGGAAAGCTCTTGATGTCTACTTTCATTTCAACCACGATTTTTCTTGTTTTAATGGAATTTGTGATGTTTCTCATTCGCTTTTTTGTACTAACTCTTTACGGTACTTACATGTTAGTACACAAAAGAGAATGAGAGCAAACAAAAACGCCATTACATTAACCCAAACTCTAGTTTACATGAAGGCATACGTCAAGAGCTTTCCAGAGAGTGTTCGTTTGCTTAAATCCGATAACAAATGAGGAAGTTATGGTCATTTGAAGTCGAGTGCCTCCCAAAGTGGTCGTGTATCGAGCCGCACAAAAGCACACTTGACTTCAAATGATCATAACTCCTTCGTTTCTTATCGGATTTAAGCAAACGACCAGTCGATTGAAAGCTCTTGATGTCTACTTTCATGTCAACCACGATTTTTCTTGTTTTAATGGAATTTGTGATGTTTCTCATTCGCTTTTTTGTACTAACTCTTTACGGTACTTACATGTTAGTACACAAAAGAGGATGAGAGCAAACAAAAACGCCATTACATTAACCCAAACTCTAGTTTACATGAAGGCATACGTCAAGAGCTTTCCAGAGAGTGTTCGTTTGCTTAAATCCGATAACAAATGAGGAAGTTATGGTCATTTGAAGTCGAGTGCCTCCCAAAGTGGTCGTGTATCGAGCCGCACAAAAGCACAGTTGACTTCAAATGATCATAACTCCTTCGTTTCTTATCGGATTTAAGCAAACGACCACTCGATGGAAAGCTCTTGATGTCTACTTTCATGTCAACCACGATATTTCTTGTTTTAATGGAATTTGTGATGTTTCTCATTCGCTTTTTTGTACTAACTCTTTACGGTACTTACATGTTAGTACACAAAAGAGAATGAGAGCAAACAAAAACGCCATTACATTAACCCAAACTCTAGTTTACATGAAGGCATACGTCAAGAGCTTTCCAGAGAGTGTTCGTTTGCTTAAATCCGATAACAAATGAGGAAGTTATGGTCATTTGAAGTCGAGTGCCTCCCAAAGTGGTCGTGTATCGAGCCGCACAAAAGCACACTTGACTTCAAATGATCATAACTCCTTCGTTTCTTATCGGATTTAAGCAAACGACCACTCGATGGAAAGCTCTTGATGTCTACTTTCATGTCAACCACGATTTTTCTTGTTTTAATGGAATTTGTGATGTTTCTCATTCGCCTTTTTGTACTAACTCTTTACGGTACTTACATGTTAGTACACAAAAGAGAATGAGAGCAAACAAAAACGCCATTACATTAACCCAAATTCTAGTTTACATGAAAGCATACGTCAAGAGCTTTCCAGAGAGTGTTCGTTTGCTTAAATCCGATAACAAATGAGGAAGTTATGGTCATTTGAAGTCGAGTGCCTCCCAAAGTGGTCGTGTATCGAGCCGCACAAAAGCACACTTGACTTCAAATGATCATAACTCCTTCGTTTCTTATCGGATTTAAGCAAACGACCAGTCGATGGAAAGCTCTTGATGTCTACTTTCATGTCAACCACGATTTTTCTTGTTTTAATGGAATTTGTGATGTTTCTCATTCGCTTTTTTGTACTAACTCTTTACGGTACTTACATGTTAGTACACAAAAGAGAATGAGAGCAAACAAAACCGCCATTACATTAACCCAAACTCTAGTTTACATGAACGCATACGTCAAGAGCTTTCCAGAGAGTGTTCGTTTGCTTAAATCCGATAACAAATGGGGAAGTTATGGTCATTTGAAGTCGAGTGCCTCCCAAAGTGGTCGTGTATCGAGCCGCACAAAAGCACACTGGACTTCAAATGATCATAACTCCTTCGTTTCTTATCGGATTTAAGCAAACGACCAATCGATGGAAAGCTCTTGATGTCTACTTTCATGTCAACCACGATTTTTTTGATTTGATGGAATATGTGATGTTTCTCATTCGCTTTTTTGTACTAACTCTTTACGGTACTTACATGTTAGTACACAAAAGAGAATGAGAGCAAACAAAAACGCCATTACATTAACCCAAACTCTAGTTTACATGAAAGCATACGTCAAGAGCTTTCCAGAGAGTGTTCGTTTGCTTAAATCCGATAACAAATGAGGAAGTTATGGTCATTTGAAGTCGAGTGCCTCCAAAAGTGGTCGTGTATCGAGCCGCACAAAAGCACACTTGACTTCAAATGATCATAACTCCTTCGTTTCTTATCGGATTTAAGCAAACGACCAGTCGATAAAAAGCTCTTGATGTCTACTTTCATGTCAACCACGATTTTTCTTGTTTTAATGGAATTTGTGATGTTTCTCATTCGCTTTTTTGTACTAACTCTTTACGGTACTTACATGTTAGTACACAAAAGAGAATGAGAGCAAACAAAAACGCCATTACATTAACCCAAACTCTAGTTTACATGAAGGCATACGTCAAGAGCTTTCCAGAGAGTGTTCGTTTGCTTAAATCCGATAACAAATGAGGAAGTTATGGTCATTTGAAGTCGAGTGCCTCCCAAAGTGGTCGTGTATCGAGCCGCACAAAAGCACACTTGACTTCAAATGATCATAACTCCTTCGTTTCTTATCGGATTTAAGCAAACGACCACTCGATGGAAAGCTCTTGATGTCTACTTTCATGTCAACCACGATTTTTCTTGTTTTAATGGAATTTGTGATGTTTCTCATTCGCCTTTTTGTACTAACTCTTTACGGTACTTACATGTTAGTACACAAAAGAGAATGAGAGCAAACAAAAACGCCATTACATTAACCCAAATTCTAGTTTACATGAAAGCATACGTCAAGAGCTTTCCAGAGAGTGTTCGTTTGCTTAAATCCGATAACAAATGAGGAAGTTATGGTCATTTGAAGTCGAGTGCCTCCAAAAGTGGTCGTGTATCGAGCCGCACAAAAGCACACTTGACTTCAAATGATCATAACTCCTTCGTTTCTTATCGGATTTAAGCAAACGACCAGTCGATAAAAAGCTCTTGATGTCTACTTTCATGTCAACCACGATTTTTCTTGTTTTAATGGAATTTGTGATGTTTCTCATTCGCTTTTTTGTACTAACTCTTTACGGTACTTACATGGTAGTACACAAAAGAGAATGAGAGCAACCAAAAACGCCATTACATTAACCCAAACTCTAGTTTACATGAAAGCATACGTCAAGAGCTTTCCAGAGAGTGTTCGTTTGCTTAAATCCGATAACAAATGAGGAAGTTATGGTCATTTGAAGTCGAGTGCCTCCCAAAGCGGTCGTGTATCGAGCCGCACAAAAGCACACTTGACTTCAAATGATCATAACTCCTTCGTTTCTTATCGGATTTAAGCAAACGACCACTCGATGGAAAGCTCTTGATGTCTACTTTCATGTCAACCACGATTTTTCTTGTTTTAATGGAATTTGTGATGTTTCTCATTCGCTTTTTTGTACTAACTCTTTACGGTACTTACATGTTAGTACACAAAAGAGAATGAGAGAAAAAAAAAACGCCATTACATTAACCCAAACTCTAGTTTACATGAAGGCATACGTCAAGAGCTTTCCAGAGAGTGTTCGTTTGCTTAAATCCGATAACAAATGAGGAAGTTATGGTCATTTGAAGTCGAGTGCCTCCCAAAGTGGTCGTGTATCCAGCCGCACAAAAGCACACTGGACTTCAAATGATCATAACTCCTTCGTTTCTTATCGGATTTAAGCAAACGACCACTCGATGGAAAGCTCTTGATGTCTACTTTCATGTCAACCACGATTTTTCTTGTTTTAATGGAATTTGTGATGTTTCTCATTCGCTTTTTTGTACTAACTCTTTACGGTACTTACATGTTAGTACACAAAAGAGAATGAGAGCAAACAAAAACGCCATTACATTAACCCAAACTCTAGTTTACATGAAGTCATACGTCAAGAGCTTTCCAGAGAGTGTTCGTTTGCTTAAATCCGATAACAAATGAGGAAGTTATGGTCATTTGAAGTCGAGTGCCTCCCAAAGTGGTCGTGTATCCAGCCGCACAAAAGCACACTGGACTTCAAATGATCATAACTCCTTCGTTTCTTATCGGATTTAAGCAAACGACCACTCGATGGAAAGCTCTTGATGTCTACTTTCATGTCAACCACGATTTTTCTTGTTTTAATGGAATTTGTGATGTTTCTCATTCGCTTTTTTGTACTAACTCTTTACGGTACTTACATGTTAGTACACAAAAGAGAATGAGAGCAAACAAAAACGCCATTACATTAACCCAAACTCTAGTTTACATGAAGTCATACGTCAAGAGCTTTCCAGAGAGTGTTCGTTTGCTTAAATCCGATAACAAATGAGGAAGTTATGGTCATTTGAAGTCGAGTGCCTCCCAAAGTGGTCGTGTATCGAGCCGCACAAAAGCACACTTGACTTCAAATGATCATAACTCCTTCGTTTCTTATCGGATTTAAGCAAACGACCAGTCGATGGAAAGCTCTTGATGTCTACTTTCATGTCAACCACGATTTTTATTGTTTTAATGGAATTTGTGATGTTTCTCATTCGCTTTTTTGTACTAACTCTTTACGGTACTTACATGTTAGTACACAAAAGAGAATGAGAGCAAACAAAAACGCCATTACATTAACCCAAACTCTAGTTTACATGAAAGCATACGTCAAGAGCTTTCTAGAGAGTGTTCGTTTGCTTAAATCCGATAACAAATGAGGAAGTTATGGTCATTTGAAGTCGAGTGCCTCCCAAAGTGGTCGTGTATCGAGCCGCACAAAAGCACACTTGACTTCAAATGATCATAACTCCTTCGTTTCTTATCGGATTTAAGCAAACGACCACTCGATGGAAAGCTCTTGATGTCTACTTTCATGTCAACCATGATTTTTCTTGTTTTAATGGAATTTGTGATGTTTCTCATTCGCTTTTTTGTACTAACTCTTTACGGTACTTACATGTTAGTACACAAAAGTGAATGAGAGCAAACAAAAACGCCATTACATTAACCCAAACTCTAGTTTACATGAAGGCATACGTCAAGAGCTTTCCAGAGAGTGTTCGTTTGCTTAAATCCGATAACAAATGAGGAAGTTATGGTCATTTGAAGTCGAGTGCCTCCCAAAGTGGTCGTGTATCGAGCCGCACAAAAGCACACTTGACTTCAAATGATCATAACTCCTTCGTTTCTTATCGGATTTAAGCAAACGACCACTCGATGGAAAGCTCTTGATGTCTACTTTCATGTCAACCACGATTTTTCTTGTTTTAATGGAATTTGTGATGTTTCTCATTCGCTTTTTTGTACTAACTCTTTACGGTACTTACATGTTAGTACACAAAAGAGAATGAGAGCAAACAAAAATGCCATTACATTAACCCAAACTCTAGTTTACATGAAAGCATACGTCAATAGCTTTCCAGAGAGTGTTCGTTTGCTTAAATCCGATAACAAATGAGGAAGTTATGGTCATTTGAAGTCGAGTGCCTCCCAAAGTGGTCGTGTATCGAGCCGCACAAAAGCACACTTGACTTCAAATGATCATAACTCCTTCGTTTCTTATCGGATTTAAGCAAACGACCACTCGATGGAAAGCTCTTGATGTCTACTTTCATGTCAAACACGATTTTTCTTGTTTTAATGGAATTTGTGATGTTTCTCATTCGCTTTTTTGTACTAACTCTTTACGGTACTTACATGTTAGTACACAAAAGAGAATGAGAGCAAACAAAAACGCCATTACATTAACCCAAACTCTAGTTTACATGAAGGCATACGTCAAGAGCTTTCCAGAGAGTGTTCGTTTGCTTAAATCCGATAACAAATGAGGAAGTTATGGTCATTTGAAGTCGAGTGCCTCCCAAAGTGGTCGTGTATCGAGCCGCACAAAAGCACACTTGACTTCAAATGATCATAACTCCTTCGTTTCTTATCGGATTTAAGCAAACGACCACTCGATGGAAAGCTCTTGATGTCTACTTTCATGTCAACCACGATTTTTCTTGTTTTAATGGAATTTGTGATGTTTCTCATTCGCTTTTTTGTACTAACTCTTTACGGTACTTACATGTTAGTACACAAAAGAGAATGAGAGCAAACAAAAACGCCATTACATTAACCCAAACTCTAGTTTACATGAAGGCATACGTCAAGAGCTTTCCAGAGAGTGTTCGTTTGCTTAAATCCGATAACAAATGAGGAAGTTATGGTCATTTGAAGTCGAGTGCCTCCCAAAGTGGTCGTGTATCGAGCCGCACAAAAGCACACTTGACTTCAAATGATCATAACTCCTTCGTTTCTTATCGGATTTAAGCAAACGACCAGTCGATGGAAAGCTCTTGATGTCTACTTTCATGTCAACCACGATATTTCTTGTTTTAATGGAATTTGTGATGTTTCTCATTCGCTTTTTTGTACTAACTCTTTACGGTACTTACATGTTAGTACACAAAAGAGAATGAGAGCAAACAAAAACGCCATTACATTAACCCAAACTCTAGTTTACATGAAGGCATACGTCAAGAGCTTTTCAGAGAGTGTTCGTTTGCTTAAATCCGATAACAAATGAGGAAGTTATGGTCATTTGAAGTCGAGTGCCTCCCAAAGTGGTCGTGTATCGAGCCGCACAAAAGCACACTTGACTTCAAATGATCATAACTCCTTCGTTTCTTATCGGATTTAAGCAAACGACCAGTCGATGGAAAGCTCTTGATGTCTACTTTCATGTCAACCACGATTTTTCTTGTTTTAATGGAATTTGTGATGTTTCTCATTCGCTTTTTTGTACTAACTCTTTACGGTACTTACATGTTAGTACACAAAAGAGAATGAGAGCAAACAAAAACGCCATTACATTAACCCAAATTCTAGTTTACATGAAAGCATACGTCAAGAGCTTTCCAGAGAGTGTTCGTTTGCTTAAATCCGATAACAAATGAGGAAGTTATGGTCATTTGAAGTCGAGTGCCTCCCAAAGTGGTCGTGTATCGAGCCGCACAAAAGCACACTTGACTTCAAATGATCATAACTCCTTCGTTTCTTATCGGATTTAAGCAAACGACCAGTCGATGGAAAGCTCTTGATGTCTACTTTCATGTCAACCACGATATTTCTTGTTTTAATGGAATTTGTGATGTTTCTCATTCGCTTTTTTGTACTAACTCTTTACGGTACTTACATGTTAGTACACAAAAGAGAATGAGAGCAAACAAAAACGCCATTACATTAACCCAAACTCTAGTTTACATGAAGGCATACGTCAAGAGCTTTTCAGAGAGTGTTCGTTTGCTTAAATCCGATAACAAATGAGGAAGTTATGGTCATTTGAAGTCGAGTGCCTCCCAAAGTGGTCGTGTATCGAGCCGCACAAAAGCACACTTGACTTCAAATGATCATAACTCCTTCGTTTCTTATCGGATTTAAGCAAACGACCACTCGATGGAAAGCTCTTGATGTCTACTTTCATGTCAACCACGATTTTTCTTGTTTTAATGGAATTTGTGATGTTTCTCATTCGCTTTTTTGTACTAACTCTTTACGGTACTTACATGTTAGTACACAAAAGAGAATGAGAGCAAACAAAAACGCCATTACATTAACCCAAATTCTAGTTTACATGAAGGCATACGTCAAGAGCTTTCCAGAGAGTGTTCGTTTGCTTAAATCCGATAACAAATGAGGAAGTTATGGTCATTTGAAGTCGAGTGCCTCCCAAAGTGGTCGTGTATCGAGCCGCACAAAAGCACACTTGACTTCAAATGATCATAACTCCTTCGTTTCTTATCGGATTTAAGCAAACGACCAGTCGATGGAAAGCTCTTGATGTCTACTTTCATGTCAACCACGATATTTCTTGTTTTAATGGAATTTGTGATGTTTCTCATTCGCTTTTTTGTACTAACTCTTTACGGTACTTACATGTTAGTACACAAAAGAGAATGAGAGCAAACAAAAACGCCATTACATTAACCCAAACTCTAGTTTACATGAAGGCATACGTCAAGAGCTTTTCAGAGAGTGTTCGTTTGCTTAAATCCGATAACAAATGAGGAAGTTATGGTCATTTGAAGTCGAGTGCCTCCCAAAGTGGTCGTGTATCGAGCCGCACAAAAGCACACTTGACTTCAAATGATCATAACTCCTTCGTTTCTTATCGGATTTAAGCAAACGACCACTCGATGGAAAGCTCTTGATGTCTACTTTCATGTCAACCACGATTTTTCTTGTTTTAATGGAATTTGTGATGTTTCTCATTCGCTTTTTTGTACTAACTCTTTACGGTACTTACATGTTAGTACACAAAAGAGAATGAGAGCAAACAAAAACGCCATTACATTAACCCAAATTCTAGTTTACATGAAAGCATACGTCAAGAGCTTTCCAGAGAGTGTTCGTTTGCTTAAATCCGATAACAAATGAGGAAGTTATGGTCATTTGAAGTCGAGTGCCTCCCAAAGTGGTCGTGTATCGAGCCGCACAAAAGCACACTTGACTTCAAATGATCATAACTCCTTCGTTTCTTATCGGATTTAAGCAAACGACCAGTCGATGGAAAGCTCTTGATGTCTACTTTCATGTCAACCACGATATTTCTTGTTTTAATGGAATTTGTGATGTTTCTCATTCGCTTTTTTGTACTAACTCTTTACGGTACTTACATGTTAGTACACAAAAGAGAATGAGAGCAAACAAAAACGCCATTACATTAACCCAAACTCTAGTTTACATGAAGGCATACGTCAAGAGCTTTTCAGAGAGTGTTCGTTTGCTTAAATCCGATAACAAATGAGGAAGTTATGGTCATTTGAAGTCGAGTGCCTCCCAAAGTGGTCGTGTATCGAGCCGCACAAAAGCACACTTGACTTCAAATGATCATAACTCCTTCGTTTCTTATCGGATTTAAGCAAACGACCAGTCGATGGAAAGCTCTTGATGTCTACTTTCATGTCAACCACGATTTTTCTTGTTTTAATGGAATTTGTGATGTTTCTCATTCGCTTTTTTGTACTAACTCTTTACGGTACTTACATGTTAGTACACAAAAGAGAATGAGAGCAAACAAAAACGCCATTACATTAACCCAAATTCTAGTTTACATGAAAGCATACGTCAAGAGCTTTCCAGAGAGTGTTCGTTTGCTTAAATCCGATAACAAATGAGGAAGTTATGGTCATTTGAAGTCGAGTGCCTCCCAAAGTGGTCGTGTATCGAGCCGCACAAAAGCACACTTGACTTCAAATGATCATAACTCCTTCGTTTCTTATCGGATTTAAGCAAACGACCAGTCGATGGAAAGCTCTTGATGTCTACTTTCATGTCAACCACGATATTTCTTGTTTTAATGGAATTTGTGATGTTTCTCATTCGCTTTTTTGTACTAACTCTTTACGGTACTTACATGTTAGTACACAAAAGAGAATGAGAGCAAACAAAAACGCCATTACATTAACCCAAACTCTAGTTTACATGAAGGCATACGTCAAGAGCTTTTCAGAGAGTGTTCGTTTGCTTAAATCCGATAACAAATGAGGAAGTTATGGTCATTTGAAGTCGAGTGCCTCCCAAAGTGGTCGTGTATCGAGCCGCACAAAAGCACACTTGACTTCAAATGAACATAACTCCTTCGTTTCTTATCGGATTTAAGCAAACGACCACTCGATGGAAAGCTCTTGATGTCTACTTTCATGTCAACCACGATTTTTCTTGTTTTAATGGAATTTGTGATGTTTCTCATTCGCTTTTTTGTACTAACTCTTTACGGTACTTACATGTTAGTACACAAAAGAGAATGAGAGCAAACAAAAACGCCATTACATTAACCCAAATTCTAGTTTACATGAAGGCATACGTCAAGAGCTTTCCAGAGAGTGTTCGTTTGCTTAAATCCGATAACAAATGAGGAAGTTATGGTCATTTGAAGTCGAGTGCCTCCCAAAGTGGTCGTGTATCGAGCCGCACAAAAGCACACTTGACTTCAAATGATCATAACTCCTTCGTTTCTTATCGGATTTAAGCAAACGACCAGTCGATGGAAAGCTCTTGATGTCTACTTTCATGTCAACCACGATATTTCTTGTTTTAATGGAATTTGTGATGTTTCTCATTCGCTTTTTTGTACTAACTCTTTACGGTACTTACATGTTAGTACACAAAAGAGAATGAGAGCAAACAAAAACGCCATTACATTAACCCAAATTCTAGTTTACATGAAAGCATACGTCAAGAGCTTTCCAGAGAGTGTTCGTTTGCTTAAATCCGATAACAAATGAGGAAGTTATGGTCATTTGAAGTCGAGTGCCTCCCAAAGTGGTCGTGTATCGAGCCGCACAAAAGCACACTTGACTTCAAATGATCATAACTCCTTCGTTTCTTATCGGATTTAAGCAAACGACCACTCGATGGAAAGCTCTTGATGTCTACTTTCATGTCAACCATGATTTTTCTTGTTTTAATGGAATTTGTGATGTTTCTCATTCGCTTTTTTGTACTAACTCTTTACGGTACTTACATGTTAGTACACAAAAGTGAATGAGAGCAAACAAAAACGCCATTACATTAACCCAAACTCTAGTTTACATGAAGGCATACGTCAAGATCTTTCCAGAGAGTGTTCGTTTGCTTAAATCCGATAACAAATGAGGAAGTTATGGTCATTTGAAGTCGAGTGCCTCCCAAAGTGGTCGTGTATCGAGCCGCACAAAAGCACACTTGACTTCAAATGATCATAACTCCTTCGTTTCTTATCGGATTTAAGCAAACGACCACTCGATGGAAAGCTCTTGATGTCTACTTTCATGTCAACCACGATTTTTCTTGTTTTAATGGAATTTGTGATGTTTCTCATTCGCTTTTTTGTACTAACTCTTTACGGTACTTACATGTTAGTACACAAAAGAGAATGAGAGCAAACAAAAATGCCATTACATTAACCCAAACTCTAGTTTACATGAAAGCATACGTCAATAGCTTTCCAGAGAGTGTTCGTTTGCTTAAATCCGATAACAAATGAGGAAGTTATGGTCATTTGAAGTCGAGTGCCTCCCAAAGTGGTCGTGTATCGAGCCGCACAAAAGCACACTTGACTTCAAATGATCATAACTCCTTCGTTTCTTATCGGATTTAAGCAAACGACCACTCGATGGAAAGCTCTTGATGTCTACTTTCATGTCAAACACGATTTTTCTTGTTTTAATGGAATTTGTGATGTTTCTCATTCGCTTTTTTGTACTAACTCTTTACGGTACTTACATGTTAGTACACAAAAGAGAATGAGAGCAAACAAAAACGCCATTACATTAACCCAAACTCTAGTTTACATGAAGGCATACGTCAAGAGCTTTCCAGAGAGTGTTCGTTTGCTTAAATCCGATAACAAATGAGGAAGTTATGGTCATTTGAAGTCGAGTGCCTCCCAAAGTGGTCGTGTATCGAGCCGCACAAAAGCACACTTGACTTCAAATGATCATAACTCCTTCGTTTCTTATCGGATTTAAGCAAACGACCACTCGATGGAAAGCTCTTGATGTCTACTTTCATGTCAACCACGATTTTTCTTGTTTTAATGGAATTTGTGATGTTTCTCATTCGCTTTTTTGTACTAACTCTTTACGGTACTTACATGTTAGTACACAAAAGAGAATGAGAGCAAACAAAAACGCCATTACATTAACCCAAACTCTAGTTTACATGAAGGCATACGTCAAGAGCTTTCCAGAGAGTGTTCGTTTGCTTAAATCCGATAACAAATGAGGAAGTTATGGTCATTTGAAGTCGAGTGCCTCCCAAAGTGGTCGTGTATCGAGCCGCACAAAAGCACACTTGACTTCAAATGATCATAACTCCTTCGTTTCTTATCGGATTTAAGCAAACGACCAGTCGATGGAAAGCTCTTGATGTCTACTTTCATGTCAACCACGATATTTCTTGTTTTAATGGAATTTGTGATGTTTCTCATTCGCTTTTTTGTACTAACTCTTTACGGTACTTACATGTTAGTACACAAAAGAGAATGAGAGCAAACAAAAACGCCATTACATTAACCCAAACTCTAGTTTACATGAAGGCATACGTCAAGAGCTTTTCAGAGAGTGTTCGTTTGCTTAAATCCGATAACAAATGAGGAAGTTATGGTCATTTGAAGTCGAGTGCCTCCCAAAGTGGTCGTGTATCGAGCCGCACAAAAGCACACTTGACTTCAAATGATCATAACTCCTTCGTTTCTTATCGGATTTAAGCAAACGACCAGTCGATGGAAAGCTCTTGATGTCTACTTTCATGTCAACCACGATTTTTCTTGTTTTAATGGAATTTGTGATGTTTCTCATTCGCTTTTTTGTACTAACTCTTTACGGTACTTACATGTTAGTACACAAAAGAGAATGAGAGCAAACAAAAACGCCATTACATTAACCCAAATTCTAGTTTACATGAAAGCATACGTCAAGAGCTTTCCAGAGAGTGTTCGTTTGCTTAAATCCGATAACAAATGAGGAAGTTATGGTCATTTGAAGTCGAGTGCCTCCCAAAGTGGTCGTGTATCGAGCCGCACAAAAGCACACTTGACTTCAAATGATCATAACTCCTTCGTTTCTTATCGGATTTAAGCAAACGACCAGTCGATGGAAAGCTCTTGATGTCTACTTTCATGTCAACCACGATATTTCTTGTTTTAATGGAATTTGTGATGTTTCTCATTCGCTTTTTTGTACTAACTCTTTACGGTACTTACATGTTAGTACACAAAAGAGAATGAGAGCAAACAAAAACGCCATTACATTAACCCAAACTCTAGTTTACATGAAGGCATACGTCAAGAGCTTTTCAGAGAGTGTTCGTTTGCTTAAATCCGATAACAAATGAGGAAGTTATGGTCATTTGAAGTCGAGTGCCTCCCAAAGTGGTCGTGTATCGAGCCGCACAAAAGCACACTTGACTTCAAATGATCATAACTCCTTCGTTTCTTATCGGATTTAAGCAAACGACCACTCGATGGAAAGCTCTTGATGTCTACTTTCATGTCAACCACGATTTTTCTTGTTTTAATGGAATTTGTGATGTTTCTCATTCGCTTTTTTGTACTAACTCTTTACGGTACTTACATGTTAGTACACAAAAGAGAATGAGAGCAAACAAAAACGCCATTACATTAACCCAAATTCTAGTTTACATGAAGGCATACGTCAAGAGCTTTCCAGAGAGTGTTCGTTTGCTTAAATCCGATAACAAATGAGGAAGTTATGGTCATTTGAAGTCGAGTGCCTCCCAAAGTGGTCGTGTATCGAGCCGCACAAAAGCACACTTGACTTCAAATGATCATAACTCCTTCGTTTCTTATCGGATTTAAGCAAACGACCAGTCGATGGAAAGCTCTTGATGTCTACTTTCATGTCAACCACGATATTTCTTGTTTTAATGGAATTTGTGATGTTTCTCATTCGCTTTTTTGTACTAACTCTTTACGGTACTTACATGTTAGTACACAAAAGAGAATGAGAGCAAACAAAAACGCCATTACATTAACCCAAACTCTAGTTTACATGAAGGCATACGTCAAGAGCTTTTCAGAGAGTGTTCGTTTGCTTAAATCCGATAACAAATGAGGAAGTTATGGTCATTTGAAGTCGAGTGCCTCCCAAAGTGGTCGTGTATCGAGCCGCACAAAAGCACACTTGACTTCAAATGATCATAACTCCTTCGTTTCTTATCGGATTTAAGCAAACGACCACTCGATGGAAAGCTCTTGATGTCTACTTTCATGTCAACCACGATTTTTCTTGTTTTAATGGAATTTGTGATGTTTCTCATTCGCTTTTTTGTACTAACTCTTTACGGTACTTACATGTTAGTACACAAAAGAGAATGAGAGCAAACAAAAACGCCATTACATTAACCCAAATTCTAGTTTACATGAAAGCATACGTCAAGAGCTTTCCAGAGAGTGTTCGTTTGCTTAAATCCGATAACAAATGAGGAAGTTATGGTCATTTGAAGTCGAGTGCCTCCCAAAGTGGTCGTGTATCGAGCCGCACAAAAGCACACTTGACTTCAAATGATCATAACTCCTTCGTTTCTTATCGGATTTAAGCAAACGACCAGTCGATGGAAAGCTCTTGATGTCTACTTTCATGTCAACCACGATATTTCTTGTTTTAATGGAATTTGTGATGTTTCTCATTCGCTTTTTTGTACTAACTCTTTACGGTACTTACATGTTAGTACACAAAAGAGAATGAGAGCAAACAAAAACGCCATTACATTAACCCAAACTCTAGTTTACATGAAGGCATACGTCAAGAGCTTTTCAGAGAGTGTTCGTTTGCTTAAATCCGATAACAAATGAGGAAGTTATGGTCATTTGAAGTCGAGTGCCTCCCAAAGTGGTCGTGTATCGAGCCGCACAAAAGCACACTTGACTTCAAATGATCATAACTCCTTCGTTTCTTATCGGATTTAAGCAAACGACCAGTCGATGGAAAGCTCTTGATGTCTACTTTCATGTCAACCACGATTTTTCTTGTTTTAATGGAATTTGTGATGTTTCTCATTCGCTTTTTTGTACTAACTCTTTACGGTACTTACATGTTAGTACACAAAAGAGAATGAGAGCAAACAAAAACGCCATTACATTAACCCAAATTCTAGTTTACATGAAAGCATACGTCAAGAGCTTTCCAGAGAGTGTTCGTTTGCTTAAATCCGATAACAAATGAGGAAGTTATGGTCATTTGAAGTCGAGTGCCTCCCAAAGTGGTCGTGTATCGAGCCGCACAAAAGCACACTTGACTTCAAATGATCATAACTCCTTCGTTTCTTATCGGATTTAAGCAAACGACCAGTCGATGGAAAGCTCTTGATGTCTACTTTCATGTCAACCACGATATTTCTTGTTTTAATGGAATTTGTGATGTTTCTCATTCGCTTTTTTGTACTAACTCTTTACGGTACTTACATGTTAGTACACAAAAGAGAATGAGAGCAAACAAAAACGCCATTACATTAACCCAAACTCTAGTTTACATGAAGGCATACGTCAAGAGCTTTTCAGAGAGTGTTCGTTTGCTTAAATCCGATAACAAATGAGGAAGTTATGGTCATTTGAAGTCGAGTGCCTCCCAAAGTGGTCGTGTATCGAGCCGCACAAAAGCACACTTGACTTCAAATGAACATAACTCCTTCGTTTCTTATCGGATTTAAGCAAACGACCACTCGATGGAAAGCTCTTGATGTCTACTTTCATGTCAACCACGATTTTTCTTGTTTTAATGGAATTTGTGATGTTTCTCATTCGCTTTTTTGTACTAACTCTTTACGGTACTTACATGTTAGTACACAAAAGAGAATGAGAGCAAACAAAAACGCCATTACATTAACCCAAATTCTAGTTTACATGAAGGCATACGTCAAGAGCTTTCCAGAGAGTGTTCGTTTGCTTAAATCCGATAACAAATGAGGAAGTTATGGTCATTTGAAGTCGAGTGCCTCCCAAAGTGGTCGTGTATCGAGCCGCACAAAAGCACACTTGACTTCAAATGATCATAACTCCTTCGTTTCTTATCGGATTTAAGCAAACGACCAGTCGATGGAAAGCTCTTGATGTCTACTTTCATGTCAACCACGATATTTCTTGTTTTAATGGAATTTGTGATGTTTCTCATTCGCTTTTTTGTACTAACTCTTTACGGTACTTACATGTTAGTACACAAAAGAGAATGAGAGCAAACAAAAACGCCATTACATTAACCCAAACTCTAGTTTACATGAAGGCATACGTCAAGAGCTTTTCAGAGAGTGTTCGTTTGCTTAAATCCGATAACAAATGAGGAAGTTATGGTCATTTGAAGTCGAGTGCCTCCCAAAGTGGTCGTGTATCGAGCCGCACAAAAGCACACTTGACTTCAAATGATCATAACTCCTTCGTTTCTTATCGGATTTAAGCAAACGACCACTCGATGGAAAGCTCTTGATGTCTACTTTCATGTCAACCACGATTTTTCTTGTTTTAATGGAATTTGTGATGTTTCTCATTCGCTTTTTTGTACTAACTCTTTACGGTACTTACATGTTAGTACACAAAAGAGAATGAGAGCAAACAAAAACGCCATTACATTAACCCAAATTCTAGTTTACATGAAAGCATACGTCAAGAGCTTTCCAGAGAGTGTTCGTTTGCTTAAATCCGATAACAAATGAGGAAGTTATGGTCATTTGAAGTCGAGTGCCTCCCAAAGTGGTCGTGTATCGAGCCGCACAAAAGCACACTTGACTTCAAATGATCATAACTCCTTCGTTTCTTATCGGATTTAAGCAAACGACCAGTCGATGGAAAGCTCTTGATGTCTACTTTCATGTCAACCACGATTTTTCTTGTTTTAATGGAATTTGTGATGTTTCTCATTCGCTTTTTTGTACTAACTCTTTACGGTACTTACATGTTAGTACACAAAAGAGAATGAGAGCAAACAAAAACGCCATTACATTAACCCAAACTCTAGTTTACATGAAGGCATACGTCAAGAGCTTTCCAGAGAGTGTTCGTTTGCTTAAATCCGATAACAAATGAGGAAGTTATGGTCATTTGAAGTCGAGTGCCTCCCAAAGTGGTCGTGTATCGAGCCGCACAAAAGCACACTTGACTTCAAATGATCATAACTCCTTCGTTTCTTATCGGATTTAAGCAAACGACCACTCGATGGAAAGCTCTTGATGTCTACTTTCATGTCAACCACAATTTTTCTTGTTTTAATGGAATTTGTGATGTTTCTCATTTGCTTTTTTGTACTAACTCTTTACGGTACTTACATGTTAGTACACAAAAGAGAATGAGAGAAAACAAAAACGCCATTACATTAACCCAAACTCTAGTTTACATGAAGGCATACGTCAAGAGCTTTCCAGAGAGTGTTCGTTTGCTTAAATCCGATAACAAATGAGGAAGTTATGGTCATTTGAAGTCGAGTGCCTCCCAAAGTGGTCGTGTATCGAGCCGCACAAAAGCACACTTGACTTCAAATGATCATAACTCCTTCGTTTCTTATCGGATTTAAGCAAACGACCACTCGATGGAAAGCTCTTGATGTCTACTTTCATGTCAACCACGATTTTTCTTGTTTTAATGGAATTTGTGATGTTTCTCATTCGCTTTTTTGTACTAACTCTTTACGGTACTTACATGTTAGTACACAAAAGAGAATGAGAGCAAACAAAAACGCCATTACATTAACCCAAATTCTAGTTTACATGAAGGCATACGTCAAGAGCTTTCCAGAGAGTGTTCGTTTGCTTAAATCCGATAACAAATGAGGAAGTTATGGTCATTTGAAGTCGAGTGCCTCCCAAAGTGGTCGTGTATCGAGCCGCACAAAAGCACACTTGACTTCAAATGATCATAACTCCTTCGTTTCTTATCGGATTTAAGCAAACGACCAGTCGATGGAAAGCTCTTGATGTCTACTTTCATGTCAACCACGATATTTCTTGTTTTAATGGAATTTGTGATGTTTCTCATTCGCTTTTTTGTACTAACTCTTTACGGTACTTACATGTTAGTACACAAAAGAGAATGAGAGCAAACAAAAACGCCATTACATTAACCCAAACTCTAGTTTACATGAAGGCATACGTCAAGAGCTTTTCAGAGAGTGTTCGTTTGCTTAAATCCGATAACAAATGAGGAAGTTATGGTCATTTGAAGTCGAGTGCCTCCCAAAGTGGTCGTGTATCGAGCCGCACAAAAGCACACTTGACTTCAAATGATCATAACTCCTTCGTTTCTTATCGGATTTAAGCAAACGACCACTCGATGGAAAGCTCTTGATGTCTACTTTCATGTCAACCACGATTTTTCTTGTTTTAATGGAATTTGTGATGTTTCTCATTCGCTTTTTTGTACTAACTCTTTACGGTACTTACATGTTAGTACACAAAAGAGAATGAGAGCAAACAAAAACGCCATTACATTAACCCAAATTCTAGTTTACATGAAAGCATACGTCAAGAGCTTTCCAGAGAGTGTTCGTTTGCTTAAATCCGATAACAAATGAGGAAGTTATGGTCATTTGAAGTCGAGTGCCTCCCAAAGTGGTCGTGTATCGAGCCGCACAAAAGCACACTTGACTTCAAATGATCATAACTCCTTCGTTTCTTATCGGATTTAAGCAAACGACCAGTCGATGGAAAGCTCTTGATGTCTACTTTCATGTCAACCACGATTTTTCTTGTTTTAATGGAATTTGTGATGTTTCTCATTCGCTTTTTTGTACTAACTCTTTACGGTACTTACATGTTAGTACACAAAAGAGAATGAGAGCAAACAAAAACGCCATTACATTAACCCAAACTCTAGTTTACATGAAGGCATACGTCAAGAGCTTTCCAGAGAGTGTTCGTTTGCTTAAATCCGATAACAAATGAGGAAGTTATGGTCATTTGAAGTCGAGTGCCTCCCAAAGTGGTCGTGTATCGAGCCGCACAAAAGCACACTTGACTTCAAATGATCATAACTCCTTCGTTTCTTATCGGATTTAAGCAAACGACCACTCGATGGAAAGCTCTTGATGTCTACTTTCATGTCAACCACAATTTTTCTTGTTTTAATGGAATTTGTGATGTTTCTCATTTGCTTTTTTGTACTAACTCTTTACGGTACTTACATGTTAGTACACAAAAGAGAATGAGAGAAAACAAAAACGCCATTACATTAACCCAAACTCTAGTTTACATGAAGGCATACGTCAAGAGCTTTCCAGAGAGTGTTCGTTTGCTTAAATCCGATAACAAATGAGGAAGTTATGGTCATTTGAAGTCGAGTGCCTCCCAAAGTGGTCGTGTATCGAGCCGCACAAAAGCACACTGGACTTCAAATGATCATAACTCCTTCGTTTCTTATCGGATTTAAGCAAACGACCACTCGATGGAAAGCTCTTGATGTCTACTTTCATGTCAACCACGATTTTTCTTGTTTTAATGGAATTTGTGATGTTTCTCATTCGCTTTTTTGTACTAACTCTTTACGGTACTTACATGTTAGTACACAAAAGAGAATGAGAGCAAACAAAAACGCCATTACATTAACCCAAACTCTAGTTTACATGAAGTCATACGTCAAGAGCTTTCCAGAGAGTGTTCGTTTGCTTAAATCCGATAACAAATGAGGAAGTTATGGTCATTTGAAGTCGAGTGCCTCCCAAAGTGGTCGTGTATCGAGCCGCACAAAAGCACACTTGACTTCAAATGATCATAACTCCTTCGTTTCTTATCGGATTTAAGCAAACGACCAGTCGATGGAAAGCTCTTGATGTCTACTTTCATGTCAACCACGATTTTTATTGTTTTAATGGAATTTGTGATGTTTCTCATTCGCTTTTTTGTACTAACTCTTTACGGTACTTACATGTTAGTACACAAAAGAGAATGAGAGCAAACAAAAACGCCATTACATTAACCCAAACTCTAGTTTACATGAAAGCATACGTCAAGAGCTTTCCAGAGAGTGTTCGTTTGCTTAAATCCGATAACAAATGAGGAAGTTATGGTCATTTGAAGTCGAGTGCCTCCCAAAGTGGTCGTGTATCGAGCCGCACAAAAGCACACTTGACTTCAAATGATCATAACTCCTTCGTTTCTTATCGGATTTAAGCAAACGACCACTCGATGGAAAGCTCTTGATGTCTACTTTCATGTCAACCACGATTTTTCTTGTTTTAATGGAATTTGTGATGTTTCTCATTCGCTTTTTTGTACTAACTCTTTACGGTACTTACATGTTAGTACACAAAAGAGAATGAGAGAAAACAAAAACGCCATTACATTAACCCAAACTCTAGTTTACATGAAGGCATACGTCAAGAGCTTTCCAGAGAGTGTTCGTTTGCTTAAATCCGATAACAAATGAGGAAGTTATGGTCATTTGAAGTCGAGTGCCTCCCAAAGTGGTCGTGTATCGAGCCGCACAAAAGCACACTGGACTTCAAATGATCATAACTCCTTCGTTTCTTATCGGATTTAAGCAAACGACCAATCGATGGAAAGCTCTTGATGTCTACTTTCATGTCAACCACGATTTTTTTGATTTGATGGAATATGTGATGTTTCTCATTCGCTTTTTTGTACTAACTCTTTACGGTACTTACATGTTAGTACACAAAAGAGAATGAGAGCAAACAAAAACGCCATTACATTAACCCAAACTCTAGTTTACATGAAAGCATACGTCAAGAGCTTTCCAGAGAGTGTTCGTTTGCTTAAATCCGATAACAAATGAGGAAGTTATGGTCATTTGAAGTCGAGTGCCTCCCAAAGTGGTCGTGTATCGAGCCGCACAAAAGCACACTTGACTTCAAATGATCATAACTCCTTCGTTTCTTATCGGATTTAAGCAAACGACCACTCGATGGAAAGCTCTTGATGTCTACTTTCATGTCAACCACGATTTTTCTTGTTTTAATGGAATTTGTGATGTTTCTCATTCGCTTTTTTGTACTAACTCTTTACGGTACTTACATGTTAGTACACAAAAGAGAATGAGAGAAAACAAAAACGCCATTACATTAACCCAAACTCTAGTTTACATGAAGGCATACGTCAAGAGCTTTCCAGAGAGTGTTCGTTTGCTTAAATCCGATAACAAATGAGGAAGTTATGGTCATTTGAAGTCGAGTGCCTCCCAAAGTGGTCGTGTATCGAGCCGCACAAAAGCACACTGGACTTCAAATGATCATAACTCCTTCGTTTCTTATCGGATTTAAGCAAACGACCACTCGATGGAAAGCTCTTGATGTCTACTTTCATGTCAACCACGATTTTTCTTGTTTTAATGGAATTTGTGATGTTTCTCATTCGCTTTTTTGTACTAACTCTTTACGGTACTTACATGTTAGTACACAAAAGAGAATGAGAGCAAACAAAAACGCCATTACATTAACCCAAACTCTAGTTTACATGAAGTCATACGTCAAGAGCTTTCCAGAGAGTGTTCGTTTGCTTAAATCCGATAACAAATGAGGAAGTTATGGTCATTTGAAGTCGAGTGCCTCCCAAAGTGGTCGTGTATCGAGCCGCACAAAAGCACAGTTGACTTCAAATGATCATAACTCCTTCGTTTCTTATCGGATTTAAGCAAACGACCAGTCGATGGAAAGCTCTTGATGTCTACTTTCATGTCAACCACGATTTTTATTGTTTTAATGGAATTTGTGATGTTTCTCATTCGCTTTTTTGTACTAACTCTTTACGGTACTTACATGTTAGTACACAAAAGAGAATGAGAGCAAACAAAAACGCCATTACATTAACCCAAACTCTAGTTTACATGAAAGCATACGTCAAGAGCTTTCCAGAGAGTGTTCGTTTGCTTAAATCCGATAACAAATGAGGAAGTTATGGTCATTTGAAGTCGAGTGCCTCCCAAAGTGGTCGTGTATCGAGCCGCACAAAAGCACACTTGACTTCAAATGATCATAACTCCTTCGTTTCTTATCGGATTTAAGCAAACGACCACTCGATGGAAAGCTCTTGATGTCTACTTTCATGTCAACCATGATTTTTCTTGTTTTAATGGAATTTGTGATGTTTCTCATTCGCTTTTTTGTACTAACTCTTTACGGTACTTACATGTTAGTACACAAAAGTGAATGAGAGCAAACAAAAACGCCATTACATTAACCCAAACTCTAGTTTACATGAAGGCATACGTCAAGAGCTTTCCAGAGTGTGTTCGTTTGCTTAAATCCGATAACAAATGAGGAAGTTATGGTCATTTGAAGTCGAGTGCCTCCCAAAGTGGTCGTGTATCGAGCCGCACAAAAGCACACTGGACTTCAAATGATCATAACTCCTTCGTTTCTTATCGGATTTAAGCAAACGACCACTCGATGGAAAGCTCTTGATGTCCACTTTCATGTCAACCACGATTTTTCTTGATTTGATGGAATATGTGATGTTTCTCATTCGCTTTTTTGTACTAACTCTTTACGGTACTTACATGTTAGTACACAAAAGAGAATGAGAGCAAACAAAAACGCCATTACATTAACCCAAACTCTAGTTTACATGAAAGCATATGTCAAGAGCTTTCCAGAGAGTGTTCGTTTGCTTAAATCCGATAACAAATGAGGAAGTTATGGTCATTTGAAGTCGAGTGCCTCCCAAAGTGGTCGTGTATCGAGCCACACAAAAGCACACTTGACTTCAAATGATCATTACTCCTTCGTTTCTTATCGGATTTAAGCAAACGACCACTCGATGGAAAGCTCTTGATGTCTACTTTCATGTCAACCACGATTTTTCTTGTTTTAATGGAATTTGTGATGTTTCTCATTCGCTTTTTTGTACTAACTCTTTACGGTACTTACATGTTAGTACACAAAAGTGAATGAGAGCAAACAAAAACGCCATTACATTAACCCAAACTCTAGTTTACATGAAGGCATACGTCAAGAGCTTTCCAGAGAGTGTTCGTTTGCTTAAATCCGATAACAAATGAGGAAGTTATGGTCATTTGAAGTCGAGTGCCTCCCAAAGTGGTCGTGTATCGAGCCGCACAAAAGCACACTGGACTTCAAATGATCATAACTCCTTCGTTTCTTATCGGATTTAAGCAAACGACCACTCGATGGAAAGCTCTTGATGTCTACATTCATGTCAACCACGATTTTTCTTGATTTGATGGAATATGTGATGTTTCTCATTCGCTTTTTTGTACTAACTCTTTACGGTACTTACATGTTAGTACACAAAAGAGAATGAGAGCAAACAAAAACGCCATTACATTAACCCAAACTCTAGTTTACATGAAGTCATACGTCAAGAGCTTTCCAGAGAGTGTTCGTTTGCTTAAATCCGATAACAAATGAGGAAGTTATGGTCATTTGAAGTCGAGTGCCTCCCAAAGTGGTCGTGTATCGAGCCACACAAAAGCACACTTGACTTCAAATGATCATTACTCCTTCGTTTCTTATCGGATTTAAGCAAACGACCACTCGATGGAAAGCTCTTGATGTCTACTTTCATGTCAACCACGATTTTTCTTGTTTTAATGGAATTTGTGATGTTTCTCATTCGCTTTTTTGTACTAACTCTTTACGGTACTTACATGTTAGTACACAAAAGTGAATGAGAGCAAACAAAAACGCCATTACATTAACCCAAACTCTAGTTTACATGAAGGCATACGTCAAGAGCTTTCCAGAGAGTGTTCGTTTGCTTAAATCCGATAACAAATGAGGAAGTTATGGTCATTTGAAGTCGAGTGCCTCCCAAAGTGGTCGTGTATCAAGCCGCACAAAAGCACACTGGACTTCAAATGATCATAACTCCTTCGTTTCTTATCGGATTTAAGCAAACGACCACTCGATGGAAAGCTCTTGATGTCCACTTTCATGTCAACCACGATTTTTCTTGATTTGATGGAATATGTGATGTTTCTCATTCGCTTTTTTGTACTAACTCTTTACGGTACTTACATGTTAGTACACAAAAGAGAATGAGAGCAAACAAAAACGCCATTACATTAACCCAAACTCTAGTTTACATGAAAGCATATGTCAAGAGCTTTCCAGAGAGTGTTCGTTTGCTTAAATCCGATAACAAATGAGGAAGTTATGGTCATTTGAAGTCGAGTGCCTCCCAAAGTGGTCGTGTATCGAGCCACACAAAAGCACACTTGACTTCAAATGATCATTACTCCTTCGTTTCTTATCGGATTTAAGCAAACGATCACTCGATGGAAAGCTCTTGATGTCTACTTTCATGTCAACCACGATTTTTCTTGTTTTAATGGAATTTGTGATGTTTCTCATTCGCTTTTTTGTACTAACTCTTTACGGTACTTACATGTTAGTACACAAAAGTGAATGAGAGCAAACAAAAACGCCATTACATTAACCCAAACTCTAGTTTACATGAAGGCATACGTCAAGAGCTTTCCAGAGAGTGTTCGTTTGCTTAAATCCGATAACAAATGAGGAAGTTATGGTCATTTGAAGTCGAGTGCCTCCCAAAGTGGTCGTGTATCGAGCCGCACAAAAGCACACTGGACTTCAAATGATCATAACTCCTTCGTTTCTTATCGGATTTAAGCAAACGACCACTCGATGGAAAGCTCTTGATGTCTACTTTCATGTCAACCACGATTTTTCTTGTTTTAATGGAATTTGTGATGTTTCTCATTCGCTTTTTTGTACTAACTCTTTACGGTACTTACATGTTAGTACACAAAAGAGAATGAGAGCAAACAAAAACGCCATTACATTAACCCAAACTCTAGTTTACATGAAAGCATATGTCAAGAGCTTTCCAGAGAGTGTTCGTTTGCTTAAATCCGATAACAAATGAGGAAGTTATGGTCATTTGAAGTCGAGTGCCTCCCAAAGTGGTCGTGTATCGAGCCGCACAAAAGCACACTGGACTTCAAATGATCATAACTCCTTCGTTTCTTATCGGATTTAAGCAAACGACCACTCGATGGAAAGCTCTTGATGTCTACTTTCATGTCAACCACGATTTTTCTTGTTTTAATGGAATTTTTGATGTTTCTCATTCGCTTTTTTGTACTAACTCTTTACGGTACTTACATGTTAGTACACAAAAGAGAATGAGAGCAAACAAAAACGCCATTACATTAACCCAAACTCTAGTTTACATGAAGTCATACGTCAAGAGCTTTCCAGAGAGTGTTCGTTTGCTTAAATCCGATAACAAATGAGGAAGTTATGGTCATTTGAAGTCGAGTGCCTCCCAAAGTGGTCGTGTATCGAGCCGCACAAAAGCACACTTGACTTCAAATGATCATAACTCCTTCGTTTCTTATCGGATTTAAGCAAACGACCAGTCGATGGAAAGCTCTTGATGTCTACTTTCATGTCAACCACGATTTTTATTGTTTTAATGGAATTTGTGATGTTTCTCATTCGCTTTTTTGTACTAACTCTTTACGGTACTTACATGTTAGTACACAAAAGAGAATGAGAGCAAACAAAAACGCCATTACATTAACCCAAACTCTAGTTTACATGAAAGCATACGTCAAGAGCTTTCCAGAGAGTGTTCGTTTGCTTAAATCCGATAACAAATGAGGAAGTTATGGTCATTTGAAGTCGAGTGCCTCCCAAAGTGGTCGTGTATCGAGCCGCACAAAAGCACACTTGACTTCAAATGATCATAACTCCTTCGTTTCTTATCGGATTTAAGCAAACGACCACTCGATGGAAAGCTCTTGATGTCTACTTTCATGTCAACCATGATTTTTCTTGTTTTAATGGAATTTGTGATGTTTCTCATTCGCTTTTTTGTACTAACTCTTTACGGTACTTACATGTTAGTACACAAAAGTGAATGAGAGCAAACAAAAACGCCATTACATTAACCCAAACTCTAGTTTACATGAAGGCATACGTCAAGAGCTTTCCAGAGAGTGTTCGTTTGCTTAAATCCGATAACAAATGAGGAAGTTATGGTCATTTGAAGTCGAGTGCCTCCCAAAGTGGTCGTGTATCGAGCCGCACAAAAGCACACTGGACTTCAAATGATCATAACTCCTTCGTTTCTTATCGGATTTAAGCAAACGACCACTCGATGGAAAGCTCTTGATGTCCACTTTCATGTCAACCATGATTTTTCTTGATTTGATGGAATATGTGATGTTTCTCATTCGCTTTTTTGTACTAACTCTTTACGGTACTTACATGTTAGTACACAAAAGAGAATGAGAGCAAACAAAAACGCCATTACATTAACCCAAACTCTAGTTTACATGAAAGCATATGTCAAGAGCTTTCCAGAGAGTGTTCGTTTGCTTAAATCCGATAACAAATGAGGAAGTTATGGTCATTTGAAGTCGAGTGCCTCCCAAAGTGGTCGTGTATCGAGCCACACAAAAGCACACTTGACTTCAAATGATCATTACTCCTTCGTTTCTTATCGGATTTAAGCAAACGACCACTCGATGGAAAGCTCTTGATGTCTACTTTCATGTCAACCACGATTTTTCTTGTTTTAATGGAATTTGTGATGTTTCTCATTCGCTTTTTTGTACTAACTCTTTACGGTACTTACATGTTAGTACACAAAAGTGAATGAGAGCAAACAAAAACGCCATTACATTAACCCAAACTCTAGTTTACATGAAGGCATACGTCAAGAGCTTTCCAGAGAGTGTTCGTTTGCTTAAATCCGATAACAAATGAGGAAGTTATGGTCATTTGAAGTCGAGTGCCTCCCAAAGTGGTCGTGTATCGAGCCGCACAAAAGCACACTGGACTTCAAATGATCATAACTCCTTCGTTTCTTATCGGATTTAAGCAAACGACCACTCGATGGAAAGCTCTTGATGTCTACATTCATGTCAACCACGATTTTTCTTGATTTGATGGAATATGTGATGTTTCTCATTCGCTTTTTTGTACTAACTCTTTACGGTACTTACATGTTAGTACACAAAAGAGAATGAGAGCAAACAAAAACGCCATTACATTAACCCAAACTCTAGTTTACATGAAAGCATATGTCAAGAGCTTTCCAGAGAGTGTTCGTTTGCTTAAATCCGATAACAAATGAGGAAGTTATGGTCATTTGAAGTCGAGTGCCTCCCAAAGTGGTCGTGTATCGAGCCGCACAAAAGCACACTTGACTTCAAATGATCATAACTCCTTCGTTTCTTATCGGATTTAAGCAAACGACCACTCGATGGAAAGCTCTTGATGTCTACTTTCATGTCAACCACGATTTTTCTTGTTTTAATGGAATTTGTGATGTTTCTCATTCGCTTTTTTGTACTAACTCTTTACGATACTTACATGTTAGTACACAAAAGAGAATGAGAGAAAACAAAAACGCCATTACATTAACCCAAACTCTAGTTTACATGAAGGCATACGTCAAGAGCTTTCCAGAGAGTGTTCGTTTGCTTAAATCCGATAACAAATGAGGAAGTTATGGTCATTTGAAGTCGAGTGCCTCCCAAAGAGGTCGTGTATCGAGCCGCACAAAAGCACACTTGACTTCAAATGATCATAACTCCTTCGTTTCTTATCGGATTTAAGCAAACGACCACTCGATGGAAAGCTCTTGATGTCTACTTTCATGTCAACCACGATTTTTCTTGTTTTAATGGAATTTGTGATGTTTCTCATTCGCATTTTTGTACTAACTATTTACGGTACTTACATGTTAGTACACAAAAGAGAATGAGAGCAAACAAAAACGCCATTACATTAACCCAAACTCTAGTTTACATGAAGGCATACGTCAAGAGCTTTCCAGAGAGTGTTCGTTTGCTTAAATCCGATAACAAATGAGGAAGTTATGGTCATTTGAAGTCGAGTGCCTCCCAAAGTGGTCGTGTATCGAGCCGCACAAAAGCACACTTGACTTCAAATGATCATAACTCCTTCGTTTCTTATCGGATTTAAGCAAACGACCACTCGATGGAAAGCTCTTGATGTCTACTTTCATGTCAACCACGATTTTTCTTGTTTTAATGGAATTTGTGATGTTTCTCATTCGCTTTTTTGTACTAACTCTTTACGGTACTTACATGTTAGTACACAAAAGAGAATGAGAGAAAACAAAAACGCCATTACATTAACCCAAACTCTAGTTTACATGAAGGCATACGTCAAGAGCTTTCCAGAGAGTGTTCGTTTTCTTAAATCCGATAACAAATGAGGAAGTTATGGTCATTTGAAGTCGAGGGCCTCCCAAAGTGGTCGTGTATCGAGCCGCACAAAAGCACACTTGACTTCAAATGATCATAACTCCTTCGTTTCTTATCGGATTTAAGCAAACGACCACTCGATGGAAAGCTCTTGATGTCTACTTTCATGTCAACCACGATTTTTCTTGTTTTAATGGAATTTGTGATGTTTCTCATTCGCTTTTTTGTACTAACTCTTTACGATACTTACATGTTAGTACACAAAAGAGAATGAGAGCAAACAAAAACGCCATTACATTAACCCAAAATCTAGTTTACATGAAGGCATACGTCAAGAGCTTTCCAGAGAGTGTTCGTTTGCTTAAATCCGATAACAAATGAGGAAGTTATGGTCATTTGAAGTCGAGTGCCTCCCAAAGTGGTCGTGTATCGAGCCGCACAAAAGCACACTGGACTTCAAATGATCATAACTCCTTCGTTTCTTATCGGATTTAAGCAAACGACCACTCGATGGAAAGCTCTTGATGTCCACTTTCATGTCAACCATGATTTTTCTTGATTTGATGGAATATGTGATGTTTCTCATTCGCTTTTTTGTACTAACTCTTTACGGTACTTACATGTTAGTACACAAAAGAGAATGAGAGCAAACAAAAACGCCATTACATTAACCCAAACTCTAGTTTACATGAAAGCATATGTCAAGAGCTCTCCAGAGAGTGTTCGTTTGCTTAAATCCGATAACAAATGAGGAAGTTATGGTCATTTGAAGTCGAGTGCCTCCCAAAGTGGTCGTGTATCGAGCCACACAAAAGCACACTTGACTTCAAATGATCATTACTCCTTCGTTTCTTATCGGATTTAAGCAAACGACCACTCGATGGAAAGCTCTTGATGTCTACTTTCATGTCAACCACGATTTTTCTTGTTTTAATGGAATTTGTGATGTTTCTCATTCGCTTTTTTGTACTAACTCTTTACGGTACTTACATGTTAGTACACAAAAGTGAATGAGAGCAAACAAAAACGCCATTACATTAACCCAAACTCTAGTTTACATGAAGGCATACGTCAAGAGCTTTCCAGAGAGTGTTCGTTTGCTTAAATCCGATAACAAATGAGGAAGTTATGGTCATTTGAAGTCGAGTGCCTCCCAAAGTGGTCGTGTATCGAGCCGCACAAAAGCACACTGGACTTCAAATGATCATAACTCCTTCGTTTCTTATCGGATTTAAGCAAACGACCACTCGATGGAAAGCTCTTGATGTCTACATTCATGTCAACCACGATTTTTCTTGATTTGATGGAATATGTGATGTTTCTCATTCGCTTTTTTGTACTAACTCTTTACGGTACTTACATGTTAGTACACAAAAGAGAATGAGAGCAAACAAAAACGCCATTACATTAACCCAAACTCTAGTTTACATGAAAGCATATGTCAAGAGCTCTCCAGAGAGTGTTCGTTTGCTTAAATCCGATAACAAATGAGGAAGTTATGGTCATTTGAAGTCGAGTGCCTCCCAAAGTGGTCGTGTATCGAGCCACACAAAAGCACACTTGACTTCAAATGATCATAACTCCTTCGTTTCTTATCGGATTTAAGCAAACGACCACTCGATGGAAAGCTCTTGATGTCTACTTTCATGTCAACCACGATTTTTCTTGTTTTAATGGAATTTGTGATGTTTCTCATTCGCTTTTTTGTACTAACTCTTTACGGTACTTACATGTTAGTACACAAAAGAGAATGAGAGCAAACAAAAACGCCATTACATTAACCCAAAATCTAGTTTACATGAAGGCATACGTCAAGAGCTTTCCAGAGAGTGTTCGTTTGCTTAAATCCGATAACAAATGAGGAAGTTATGGTCATTTGAAGTCGAGTGCCTCCCAAAGTGGTCGTGTATCGAGCCACACAAAAGCACACTTGACTTCAAATGATCATAACTCCTTCGTTTCTTATCGGATTTAAGCAAACGACCACTCGATGGAAAGCTCTTGATGTCTACTTTCATGTCAACCACGATTTTTCTTGTTTTAATGGAATTTGTGATGTTTCTCATTCGCTTTTTTGTACTAACTATTTACGGTACTTACATGTTAGTACACAAAAGTGAATGAGAGCAAACAAAAACGCCATTACATTAACCCAAACTCTAGTTTACATGAAGGCATACGTCAAGAGCTTTCCAGAGAGTGTTCGTTTGCTTAAATCCGATAACAAATGAGGAAGTTATGGTCATTTGAAGTCGAGTGCCTCCCAAAGTGGTCGTGTATCGAGCCGCACAAAAGCACACTGGACTTCAAATGATCATAACTCCTTCGTTTCTTGTCGGATTTAAGCAAACGACCACTCGATGGAAAGCTCTTGATGTCTACTTTCATGTCAACCACGATTTTTCTTGATTTGATGGAATATGTGATGTTTCTCATTCGCTTTTTTGTACTAACTCTTTACGGTACTTACATGTTAGTACACAAAAGAGAATGAGAGCAAACAAAAACGCCATTACATTAACCCAAACTCTAGTTTACATGAAGGCATACGTCAAGAGCTTTCCAGAGAGTGTTCGTTTGCTTAAATCCGATAACAAATGAGGAAGTTATGGTCATTTGAAGTCGAGTGCCTCCCAAAGTGGTCGTGTATCGAGCCGCACAAAAGCACACTGGACTTCAAATGATCATAACTCCTTCGTTTCTTGTCGGATTTAAGCAAACGACCACTCGATGGAAAGCTCTTGATGTCTACTTTCATGTCAACCACGATTTTTCTTGATTTGATGGAATATGTGATGTTTCTCATTCGCTTTTTTGTACTAACTCTTTACGGTACTTACATGTTAGTACACAAAAGAGAATGAGAGCAAACAAAAACGCCATTACATTAACCCAAACTCTAGTTTACATGAAAGCATACGTCAAGAGCTTTCCAGAGAGTGTTCGTTTGCTTAAATTCGATAACAAATGAGGAAGTTATGGTCATTTGAAGTCGAGTGCCTCCCAAAGTGGTCGTGTATCGAGCCGCACAAAAGCACACTTGACTTCAAATGATCATAACTCCTTCGTTTCTTATCGGATTTAAGCAAACGACCACTCGATGGAAAGCTCTTGATGTCTACTTTCATGTCAACCACGATTTTTCTTGTTTTAATGGAATTTGTGATGTTTCTCATTCGCTTTTTTGTACTAACTCTTTACGATACTTACATGTTAGTACACAAAAGAGAATGAGAGCAAACAAAAACGCCATTACATTAACCCAAACTCTAGTATACATGAAGGTATACGTCAAGAGCTTTCCAGAGAGTGTTCGTTTGCTTAAATCCGATAACAAATGAGGAAGTTATGGTCATTTGAAGTCGAGTGCCTCCCAAAGAGGTCGTGTATCGAGCCGCACAAAAGCACACTTGACTTCAAATGATCATAACTCCTTCGTTTCTTATCGGATTTAAGCAAACGACCACTCGATGGAAAGCTCTTGATGTCTACTTTCATGTCAACCACGATTTTTCTTGTTTTAATGGAATTTGTGATGTTTCTCATTCGCTTTTTTGTACTAACTATTTACGGTACTTACATGTTAGTACACAAAAGAGAATGAGAGCAAACAAAAACGCCATTACATTAACCCAAACTCTAGTTTACATGAAGGCATACGTCAAGAGCTTTCCAGAGAGTGTTCGTTTGCTTAAATCCGATAACAAATGAGGAAGTTATGGTCATTTGAAGTCGAGTGCCTCCCAAAGTGGTCGTGTATCGAGCCGCACAAAAGCACACTTGACTTCAAATGATCATAACTCCTTCGTTTCTTATCGGATTTAAGCAAACGACCACTCGATGGAAAGCTCTTGATGTCTACTTTCATGTCAACCACGATTTTTCTTGTTTTAATGGAATTTGTGATGTTTCTCATTCGCTTTTTTGTACTAACTATTTACGGTACTTACATGTTAGTACACAAAAGAGAATGAGAGCAAACAAAAACGCCATTACATTAACCCAAACTCTAGTTTACATGAAGGCATACGTCAAGAGCTTTCCAGAGAGTGTTCGTTTGCTTAAATCCGATAACAAATGAGGAAGTTATGGTCATTTGAAGTCGAGTGCCTCCCAAAGTGGTCGTGTATCGAGCCGCACAAAAGCACACTTGACTTCAAATGATCATAACTCCTTCGTTTCTTATCGGATTTAAGCAAACGACCACTCGATGGAAAGCTCTTGATGTCTACTTTCATGTCAACCACGATTTTTCTTGTTTTAATGGAATTTGTGATGTTTCTCATTCGCTTTTTTGTACTAACTCTTTACGGTACTTACATGTTAGTACACAAAAGAGAATGAGAGCAAACAAAAACGCCATTACATTAACCCAAACTCTAGTTTACATGAAGGCATACGTCAAGAGCTTTCCAGAGAGTGTTCGTTTGCTTAAATCCGATAACAAATGAGGAAGTTATGGTCATTTGAAGTCGAGTGCCTCCCAAAGTGGTCGTGTATCGAGCCGCACAAAAGCACACTTGACTTCAAATGATCATAACTCCTTCGTTTCTTATCGGATTTAAGCAAACGACCACTCGATGGAAAGCTCTTGATGTCTACTTTCATGTCAACCACGATTTTTCTTGTTTTAATGGAATTTGTGATGTTTCTCATTCGCTTTTTTGTACTAACTCTTTACGGTACTTACATGTTAGTACACAAAAGAGAATGAGAGCAAACAAAAACGCCATTACATTAACCCAAACTCTAGTTTACATGAAGGCATACGTCAAGAGCTTTCCAGAGAGTGTTCGTTTGCTTAAATCCGATAACAAATGAGGAAGTTATGGTCATTTGAAGTCGAGTGCCTCCCAAAGTGGTCGTGTATCGAGCCGCACAAAAGCACACTTGACTTCAAATGATCATAACTCCTTCGTTTCTTATCGGATTTAAGCAAACGACCACTCGATGGAAAGCTCTTGATGTCTACTTTCATGTCAACCACGATTTTTCTTGTTTTAATGGAATTTGTGATGTTTCTCATTCGCTTTTTTGTACTAACTCTTTACGGTACTTACATGTTAGTACACAAAAGAGAATGAGAGCAAACAAAAACGCCATTACATTAACCCAAACTCTAGTTTACATGAAGGCATACGTCAAGAGCTTTCCAGAGAGTGTTCGTTTGCTTAAATCCGATAACAAATGAGGAAGTTATGGTCATTTGAAGTCGAGTGCCTCCCAAAGTGGTCGTGTATCGAGCCGCACAAAAGCACACTTGACTTCAAATGATCATAACTCCTTCGTTTCTTATCGGATTTAAGCAAACGACCACTCGATGGAAAGCTCTTGATGTCTACTTTCATGTCAACCACGATTTTTCTTGTTTTAATGGAATTTGTGATGTTTCTCATTCGCTTTTTTGTACTAACTCTTTACGGTACTTACATGTTAGTACACAAAAGAGAATGAGAGCAAACAAAAACGCCATTACATTAACCCAAACTCTAGTTTACATGAAGGCATACGTCAAGAGCTTTCCAGAGAGTGTTCGTTTGCTTAAATCCGATAACAAATGAGGAAGTTATGGTCATTTGAAGTCGAGTGCCTCCCAAAGTGGTCGTGTATCGAGCCGCACAAAAGCACACTTGACTTCAAATGATCATAACTCCTTCGTTTCTTATCGGATTTAAGCAAACGACCACTCGATGGAAAGCTCTTGATGTCTACTTTCATGTCAACCACGATTTTTCTTGTTTTAATGGAATTTGTGATGTTTCTCATTCGCTTTTTTGTACTAACTCTTTACGGTACTTACATGTTAGTACACAAAAGAGAATGAGAGCAAACAAAAACGCCATTACATTAACCCAAACTCTAGTTTACATGAAGGCATACGTCAAGAGCTTTCCAGAGAGTGTTCGTTTGCTTAAATCCGATAACAAATGAGGAAGTTATGGTCATTTGAAGTCGAGTGCCTCCCAAAGTGGTCGTGTATCGAGCCGCACAAAAGCACACTTGACTTCAAATGATCATAACTCCTTCGTTTCTTATCGGATTTAAGCAAACGACCACTCGATGGAAAGCTCTTGATGTCTACTTTCATGTCAACCACGATTTTTCTTGTTTTAATGGAATTTGTGATGTTTCTCATTCGCTTTTTTGTACTAACTATTTACGGTACTTACATGTTAGTACACAAAAGAGAATGAGAGCAAACAAAAACGCCATTACATTAACCCAAACTCTAGTTTACATGAAGGCATACGTCAAGAGCTTTCCAGAGAGTGTTCGTTTGCTTCAATCCGATAACAAATGAGGAAGTTATGGTCATTTGAAGTCGAGTGCCTCCCAAAGTGGTCGTGTATCGAGCCGCACAAAAGCACACTTGACTTCAAATGATCATAACTCCTTCGTTTCTTATCGGATTTAAGCAAACGACCACTCGATGGAAAGCTCTTGATGTCTACTTTCATGTCAACCACGATTTTTCTTGTTTTAATGGAATTTGTGATGTTTCTCATTCGCTTTTTTGTACTAACTCTTTACGATACTTATATGTTAGTACACAAAAGAGAATGAGAGCAAACAAAAACGCCATTACATTAACCCAAAATCTAGTTTACATGAAGGCATACGTCAAGAGCTTTCCAGAGAGTGTTCGTTTGCTTAAATCCGATAACAAATGAGGAAGTTATGGTCATTTGAAGTCGAGTGCCTCCCAAAGTGGTCGTGTATCGAGCCACACAAAAGCACACTTGACTTCAAATGATCATAACTCCTTCGTTTCTTATCGGATTTAAGCAAACGACCACTCGATGGAAAGCTCTTGATGTCTACTTTCATGTCAACCACGATTTTTCTTGTTTTAATGGAATTTGTGATGTTTCTCATTCGCTTTTTTGTACTAACTCTTTACTGTACTTACATGTTAGTACACAAAAGTGAATGAGAGCAAACAAAAACGCCATTACATTAACCCAAACTCTAGTATACATGAAGGTATACGTCAAGAGCTTTCCAGAGAGTGTTCGTTTGCTTAAATCCGATAACAAATGAGGAAGTTATGGTCATTTGAAGTCGAGTGCCTCCCAAAGAGGTCGTGTATCGAGCCGCACAAAAGCACACTTGACTTCAAATGATCATAACTCCTTCGTTTCTTATCGGATTTAAGCAAACGACCACTCGATGGAAAGCTCTTGATGTCTACTTTCAAGTCAACCACGATTTTTCTTGTTTTAATGGAATTTGTGATGTTTCTCATTCGCTTTTTTGTACTAACTCTTTACGATACTTACATGTTAGTACACAAAAGAGAATGAGAGCAAACAAAAACGCCATTACATTAACCCAAAATCTAGTTTACATGAAGGCATACGTCAAGAGCTTTCCAGAGAGTGTTCGTTTGCTTAAATCCGATAACAAATGAGGAAGTTATGGTCATTTGAAGTCGAGTGCCTCCCAAAGTGGTCGTGTATCGAGCCGCACAAAAGCACACTTGACTTCAAATGATCATAACTCCTTCGTTTCTTATCGGATTTAAGCAAACGACCACTCGATGGAAAGCTCTTGATGTCTACTTTCATGTCAACCACGATTTTTCTTGTTTTAATGGAATTTGTGATGTTTCTCATTCGCTTTTTTGTACTAACTCTTTACGGTACTTACATGTTAGTACACAAAAGAGAATGAGAGCAAACAAAAACGCCATTACATTAACCCAAACTCTAGTTTACATGAAGGCATACGTCAAGAGCTTTCCAGAGAGTGTTCGTTTGCTTAAATCCGATAACAAATGAGGAAGTTATGGTCATTTGAAGTCGAGTGCCTCCCAAAGTGGTCGTGTATCGAGCCACACAAAAGCACACTGGACTTCAAATGATCATAACTCCTTCGTTTCTTATCGGATTTAAGCAAACGACCACTCGATGGAAAGCTCTTGATGTCTACTTTCATGTCAACCACGATTTTTCTTGATTTGATGGAATATGTGATGTTTCTCATTCGCTTTTTTGTACTAACTCTTTACGGTACTTACATGTTAGTACACAAAAGTGAATGAGAGCAAACAAAAACGCCATTACATTAACCCAAACTCTAGTTTACATGAAAGCATATGTCAAGAGCTTTCCAGAGAGTGTTCGTTTGCTTAAATTCGATAACAAATGAGGAAGTTATGGTCATTTGAAGTCGAGTGCCTCCCAAAGTGGTCGTGTATCGAGCCGCACAAAAGCACACTTGACTTCAAATGATCATAACTCCTTCGTTTCTTATCGGATTTAAGCAAACGACCACTCGATGGAAAGCTCTTGATGTCTACTTTCATGTCAACCACGATTTTTCTTGTTTTAATGGAATTTGTGATGTTTCTCATTCGCTTTTTTGTACTAACTCTTTACGGTACTTACATGTTAGTACACAAAAGAGAATGAGAGCAAACAAAAACGCCATTACATTAACCCAAACTCTAGTTTACATGAAGGCATACGTCAAGAGCTTTCCAGAGAGTGTTCGTTTGCTTAAATCCGATAACAAATGAGGAAGTTATGGTCATTTGAAGTCGAGTGCCTCCCAAAGTGGTCGTGTATCGAGCCGCACAAAAGCACACTTGACTTCAAATGATCATAACTCCTTCGTTTCTTATCGGATTTAAGCAAACGACCACTCGATGGAAAGCTCTTGATGTCTACTTTCATGTCAACCACGATTTTTCTTGTTTTAATGGAATTTGTGATGTTTCTCATTCGCTTTTTTGTACTAACTATTTACGGTACTTACATGTTAGTACACAAAAGAGAATGAGAGCAAACAAAAACGCCATTACATTAACCCAAACTCTAGTTTACATGAAGGCATACGTCAAGAGCTTTCCAGAGAGTGTTCGTTTGCTTAAATCCGATAACAAATGAGGAAGTTATGGTCATTTGAAGTCGAGTGCCTCCCAAAGTGGTCGTGTATCGAGCCGCACAAAAGCACACTTGACTTCAAATGATCATAACTCCTTCGTTTCTTATCGGATTTAAGCAAACGACCACTCGATGGAAAGCTCTTGATGTCTACTTTCATGTCAACCACGATTTTTCTTGTTTTAATGGAATTTGTGATGTTTCTCATTCGCTTTTTTGTACTAACTCTTTACGGTACTTACATGTTAGTACACAAAAGAGAATGAGAGCAAACAAAAACGCCATTACATTAACCCAAACTCTAGTTTACATGAAGGCATACGTCAAGAGCTTTCCAGAGAGTGTTCGTTTGCTTAAATCCGATAACAAATGAGGAAGTTATGGTCATTTGAAGTCGAGTGCCTCCCAAAGTGGTCGTGTATCGAGCCGCACAAAAGCACACTTGACTTCAAATGATCATAACTCCTTCGTTTCTTATCGGATTTAAGCAAACGACCACTCGATGGAAAGCTCTTGATGTCTACTTTCATGTCAACCACGATTTTTCTTGTTTTAATGGAATTTGTGATGTTTCTCATTCGCTTTTTTGTACTAACTCTTTACGGTACTTACATGTTAGTACACAAAAGAGAATGAGAGCAAACAAAAACGCCATTACATTAACCCAAACTCTAGTTTACATGAAGGCATACGTCAAGAGCTTTCCAGAGAGTGTTCGTTTGCTTAAATCCGATAACAAATGAGGAAGTTATGGTCATTTGAAGTCGAGTGCCTCCCAAAGTGGTCGTGTATCGAGCCGCACAAAAGCACACTTGACTTCAAATGATCATAACTCCTTCGTTTCTTATCGGATTTAAGCAAACGACCACTCGATGGAAAGCTCTTGATGTCTACTTTCATGTCAACCACGATTTTTCTTGTTTTAATGGAATTTGTGATGTTTCTCATTCGCTTTTTTGTACTAACTATTTACGGTACTTACATGTTAGTACACAAAAGAGAATGAGAGCAAACAAAAACGCCATTACATTAACCCAAACTCTAGTTTACATGAAGGCATACGTCAAGAGCTTTCCAGAGAGTGTTCGTTTGCTTAAATCCGATAACAAATGAGGAAGTTATGGTCATTTGAAGTCGAGTGCCTCCCAAAGTGGTCGTGTATCGAGCCGCACAAAAGCACACTTGACTTCAAATGATCATAACTCCTTCGTTTCTTATCGGATTTAAGCAAACGACCACTCGATGGAAAGCTCTTGATGTCTACTTTCATGTCAACCACGATTTTTCTTGTTTTAATGGAATTTGTGATGTTTCTCATTCGCTTTTTTGTACTAACTCTTTACGGTACTTACATGTTAGTACACAAAAGTGAATGAGAGCAAACAAAAACGCCATTACATTAACCCAAACTCTAGTTTACATGAAGGCATACGTCAAGAGCTTTCCAGAGAGTGTTCGTTTGCTTAAATCCGATAACAAATGAGGAAGTTATGGTCATTTGAAGTCGAGTGCCTCCCAAAGTGGTCGTGTATCGAGCCGCACAAAAGCACACTGGACTTCAAATGATCATAACTCCTTCGTTTCTTATCGGATTTAAGCAAACGACCACTCGATGGAAAGCTCTTGATGTCTACTTTCATGTCAACCACGATTTTTCTTGATTTGATGGAATATGTGATGTTTCTCATTCGCTTTTTTGTACTAACTCTTTACGGTACTTACATGTTAGTACACAAAAGTGAATGAGAGCAAACAAAAACGCCATTACATTAACCCAAACTCTAGTTTACATGAAAGCATATGTCAAGAGCTTTCCAGAGAGTGTTCGTTTGCTTAAATTCGATAACAAATGAGGAAGTTATGGTCATTTGAAGTCGAGTGCCTCCCAAAGTGGTCGTGTATCGAGCCGCACAAAAGCACACTTGACTTCAAATGATCATAACTCCTTCGTTTCTTATCGGATTTAAGCAAACGACCACTCGATGGAAAGCTCTTGATGTCTACTTTCATGTCAACCACGATTTTTCTTGTTTTAATGGAATTTGTGATGTTTCTCATTCGCTTTTTTGTACTAACTATTTACGGTACTTACATGTTAGTACACAAAAGAGAATGAGAGCAAACAAAAACGCCATTACATTAACCCAAACTCTAGTTTACATGAAGGCATACGTCAAGAGCTTTCCAGAGAGTGTTCGTTTGCTTAAATCCGATAACAAATGAGGAAGTTATGGTCATTTGAAGTCGAGTGCCTCCCAAAGTGGTCGTGTATCGAGCCGCACAAAAGCACACTTGACTTCAAATGATCATAACTCCTTCGTTTCTTATCGGATTTAAGCAAACGACCACTCGATGGAAAGCTCTTGATGTCTACTTTCATGTCAACCACGATTTTTCTTGTTTTAATGGAATTTGTGATGTTTCTCATTCGCTTTTTTGTACTAACTATTTACGGTACTTACATGTTAGTACACAAAAGAGAATGAGAGCAAACAAAAACGCCATTACATTAACCCAAACTCTAGTTTACATGAAGGCATACGTCAAGAGCTTTCCAGAGAGTGTTCGTTTGCTTAAATCCGATAACAAATGAGGAAGTTATGGTCATTTGAAGTCGAGTGCCTCCCAAAGTGGTCGTGTATCGAGCCGCACAAAAGCACACTTGACTTCAAATGATCATAACTCCTTCGTTTCTTATCGGATTTAAGCAAACGACCACTCGATGGAAAGCTCTTGATGTCTACTTTCATGTCAACCACGATTTTTCTTGTTTTAATGGAATTTGTGATGTTTCTCATTCGCTTTTTTGTACTAACTCTTTACGGTACTTACATGTTAGTACACAAAAGAGAATGAGAGCAAACAAAAACGCCATTACATTAACCCAAACTCTAGTTTACATGAAGGCATACGTCAAGAGCTTTCCAGAGAGTGTTCGTTTGCTTAAATCCGATAACAAATGAGGAAGTTATGGTCATTTGAAGTCGAGTGCCTCCCAAAGTGGTCGTGTATCGAGCCGCACAAAAGCACACTTGACTTCAAATGATCATAACTCCTTCGTTTCTTATCGGATTTAAGCAAACGACCACTCGATGGAAAGCTCTTGATGTCTACTTTCATGTCAACCACGATTTTTCTTGTTTTAATGGAATTTGTGATGTTTCTCATTCGCTTTTTTGTACTAACTCTTTACGGTACTTACATGTTAGTACACAAAAGAGAATGAGAGCAAACAAAAACGCCATTACATTAACCCAAACTCTAGTTTACATGAAGGCATACGTCAAGAGCTTTCCAGAGAGTGTTCGTTTGCTTAAATCCGATAACAAATGAGGAAGTTATGGTCATTTGAAGTCGAGTGCCTCCCAAAGTGGTCGTGTATCGAGCCGCACAAAAGCACACTTGACTTCAAATGATCATAACTCCTTCGTTTCTTATCGGATTTAAGCAAACGACCACTCGATGGAAAGCTCTTGATGTCTACTTTCATGTCAACCACGATTTTTCTTGTTTTAATGGAATTTGTGATGTTTCTCATTCGCTTTTTTGTACTAACTATTTACGGTACTTACATGTTAGTACACAAAAGAGAATGAGAGCAAACAAAAACGCCATTACATTAACCCAAACTCTAGTTTACATGAAGGCATACGTCAAGAGCTTTCCAGAGAGTGTTCGTTTGCTTAAATCCGATAACAAATGAGGAAGTTATGGTCATTTGAAGTCGAGTGCCTCCCAAAGTGGTCGTGTATCGAGCCGCACAAAAGCACACTTGACTTCAAATGATCATAACTCCTTCGTTTCTTATCGGATTTAAGCAAACGACCACTCGATGGAAAGCTCTTGATGTCTACTTTCATGTCAACCACGATTTTTCTTGTTTTAATGGAATTTGTGATGTTTCTCATTCGCTTTTTTGTACTAACTCTTTACGGTACTTACATGTTAGTACACAAAAGTGAATGAGAGCAAACAAAAACGCCATTACATTAACCCAAACTCTAGTTTACATGAAGGCATACGTCAAGAGCTTTCCAGAGAGTGTTCGTTTGCTTAAATCCGATAACAAATGAGGAAGTTATGGTCATTTGAAGTCGAGTGCCTCCCAAAGTGGTCGTGTATCGAGCCGCACAAAAGCACACTGGACTTCAAATGATCATAACTCCTTCGTTTCTTATCGGATTTAAGCAAACGACCACTCGATGGAAAGCTCTTGATGTCTACTTTCATGTCAACCACGATTTTTCTTGATTTGATGGAATATGTGATGTTTCTCATTCGCTTTTTTGTACTAACTCTTTACGGTACTTACATGTTAGTACACAAAAGTGAATGAGAGCAAACAAAAACGCCATTACATTAACCCAAACTCTAGTTTACATGAAAGCATATGTCAAGAGCTTTCCAGAGAGTGTTCGTTTGCTTAAATTCGATAACAAATGAGGAAGTTATGGTCATTTGAAGTCGAGTGCCTCCCAAAGTGGTCGTGTATCGAGCCGCACAAAAGCACACTTGACTTCAAATGATCATAACTCCTTCGTTTCTTATCGGATTTAAGCAAACGACCACTCGATGGAAAGCTCTTGATGTCTACTTTCATGTCAACCACGATTTTTCTTGTTTTAATGGAATTTGTGATGTTTCTCATTCGCTTTTTTGTACTAACTATTTACGGTACTTACATGTTAGTACACAAAAGAGAATGAGAGCAAACAAAAACGCCATTACATTAACCCAAACTCTAGTTTAAATGAAGGCATACGTCAAGAGCTTTCCAGAGAGTGTTCGTTTGCTTAAATCCGATAACAAATGAGGAAGTTATGGTCATTTGAAGTCGAGTGCCTCCCAAAGTGGTCGTGTATCGAGCCGCACAAAAGCACACTTGACTTCAAATGATCATAACTCCTTCGTTTCTTATCGGATTTAAGCAAACGACCACTCGATGGAAAGCTCTTGATGTCTACTTTCATGTCAACCACGATTTTTCTTGTTTTAATGGAATTTGTGATGTTTCTCATTCGCTTTTTTGTACTAACTCTTTACGATACTTACATGTTAGTACACAAAAGAGAATGAGAGCAAACAAAAACGCCATTACATTAACCCAAACTCTAGTTTACATGAAGGCATACGTCAAGAGCTTTCCAGAGAGTGTTCGTTTGCTTAAATCCGATAACAAATGAGGAAGTTATGGTCATTTGAAGTCGAGTGCCTCCCAAAGTGGTCGTGTATCGAGCCGCACAAAAGCACACTTGACTTCAAATGATCATAACTCCTTCGTTTCTTATCGGATTTAAGCAAACGACCACTCGATGGAAAGCTCTTGATGTCTACTTTCATGTCAACCACGATTTTTCTTGTTTTAATGGAATTTGTGATGTTTCTCATTCGCTTTTTTGTACTAACTCTTTACGGTACTTACATGTTAGTACACAAAAGAGAATGAGAGCAAACAAAAACGCCATTACATTAACCCAAACTCTAGTTTACATGAAGGCATACGTCAAGAGCTTTCCAGAGAGTGTTCGTTTGCTTAAATCCGATAACAAATGAGGAAGTTATGGTCATTTGAAGTCGAGTGCCTCCCAAAGTGGTCGTGTATCGAGCCGCACAAAAGCACACTTGACTTCAAATGATCATAACTCCTTCGTTTCTTATCGGATTTAAGCAAACGACCACTCGATGGAAAGCTCTTGATGTCTACTTTCATGTCAACCACGATTTTTCTTGTTTTAATGGAATTTGTGATGTTTCTCATTCGCTTTTTTGTACTAACTATTTACGGTACTTACATGTTAGTACACAAAAGAGAATGAGAGCAAACAAAAACGCCATTACATTAACCCAAACTCTAGTTTACATGAAGGCATACGTCAAGAGCTTTCCAGAGAGTGTTCGTTTGCTTAAATCCGATAACAAATGAGGAAGTTATGGTCATTTGAAGTCGAGTGCCTCCCAAAGTGGTCGTGTATCGAGCCGCACAAAAGCACACTTGACTTCAAATGATCATAACTCCTTCGTTTCTTATCGGATTTAAGCAAACGACCACTCGATGGAAAGCTCTTGATGTCTACTTTCATGTCAACCACGATTTTTCTTGTTTTAATGGAATTTGTGATGTTTCTCATTCGCTTTTTTGTACTAACTCTTTACGGTACTTACATGTTAGTACACAAAAGAGAATGAGAGCAAACAAAAACGCCATTACATTAACCCAAACTCTAGTTTACATGAAGGCATACGTCAAGAGCTTTCCAGAGAGTGTTCGTTTGCTTAAATCCGATAACAAATGAGGAAGTTATGGTCATTTGAAGTCGAGTGCCTCCCAAAGTGGTCGTGTATCGAGCCGCACAAAAGCACACTTGACTTCAAATGATCATAACTCCTTCGTTTCTTATCGGATTTAAGCAAACGACCACTCGATGGAAAGCTCTTGATGTCTACTTTCATGTCAACCACGATTTTTCTTGTTTTAATGGAATTTGTGATGTTTCTCATTCGCTTTTTTGTACTAACTCTTTACGATACTTACATGTTAGTACACAAAAGAGAATGAGAGCAAACAAAAACGCCATTACATTAACCCAAACTCTAGTTTACATGAAGGCATACGTCAAGAGCTTTCCAGAGAGTGTTCGTTTGCTTAAATCCGATAACAAATGAGGAAGTTATGGTCATTTGAAGTCGAGTGCCTCCCAAAGTGGTCGTGTATCGAGCCGCACAAAAGCACACTTGACTTCAAATGATCATAACTCCTTCGTTTCTTATCGGATTTAAGCAAACGACCACTCGATGGAAAGCTCTTGATGTCTACTTTCATGTCAACCACGATTTTTCTTGTTTTAATGGAATTTGTGATGTTTCTCATTCGCTTTTTTGTACTAACTCTTTACGGTACTTACATGTTAGTACACAAAAGAGAATGAGAGCAAACAAAAACGCCATTACATTAACCCAAACTCTAGTTTACATGAAGGCATACGTCAAGAGCTTTCCAGAGAGTGTTCGTTTGCTTAAATCCGATAACAAATGAGGAAGTTATGGTCATTTGAAGTCGAGTGCCTCCCAAAGTGGTCGTGTATCGAGCCGCACAAAAGCACACTTGACTTCAAATGATCATAACTCCTTCGTTTCTTATCGGATTTAAGCAAACGACCACTCGATGGAAAGCTCTTGATGTCTACTTTCATGTCAACCACGATTTTTCTTGTTTTAATGGAATTTGTGATGTTTCTCATTCGCTTTTTTGTACTAACTATTTACGGTACTTACATGTTAGTACACAAAAGAGAATGAGAGCAAACAAAAACGCCATTACATTAACCCAAACTCTAGTTTACATGAAGGCATACGTCAAGAGCTTTCCAGAGAGTGTTCGTTTGCTTAAATCCGATAACAAATGAGGAAGTTATGGTCATTTGAAGTCGAGTGCCTCCCAAAGTGGTCGTGTATCGAGCCGCACAAAAGCACACTTGACTTCAAATGATCATAACTCCTTCGTTTCTTATCGGATTTAAGCAAACGACCACTCGATGGAAAGCTCTTGATGTCTACTTTCATGTCAACCACGATTTTTCTTGTTTTAATGGAATTTGTGATGTTTCTCATTCGCTTTTTTGTACTAACTCTTTACGGTACTTACATGTTAGTACACAAAAGAGAATGAGAGCAAACAAAAACGCCATTACATTAACCCAAACTCTAGTTTACATGAAGGCATACGTCAAGAGCTTTCCAGAGAGTGTTCGTTTGCTTAAATCCGATAACAAATGAGGAAGTTATGGTCATTTGAAGTCGAGTGCCTCCCAAAGTGGTCGTGTATCGAGCCGCACAAAAGCACACTTGACTTCAAATGATCATAACTCCTTCGTTTCTTATCGGATTTAAGCAAACGACCACTCGATGGAAAGCTCTTGATGTCTACTTTCATGTCAACCACGATTTTTCTTGTTTTAATGGAATTTGTGATGTTTCTCATTCGCTTTTTTGTACTAACTATTTACGGTACTTACATGTTAGTACACAAAAGAGAATGAGAGCAAACAAAAACGCCATTACATTAACCCAAACTCTAGTTTACATGAAGGCATACGTCAAGAGCTTTCCAGAGAGTGTTCGTTTGCTTAAATCCGATAACAAATGAGGAAGTTATGGTCATTTGAAGTCGAGTGCCTCCCAAAGTGGTCGTGTATCGAGCCGCACAAAAGCACACTTGACTTCAAATGATCATAACTCCTTCGTTTCTTATCGGATTTAAGCAAACGACCACTCGATGGAAAGCTCTTGATGTCTACTTTCATGTCAACCACGATTTTTCTTGTTTTAATGGAATTTGTGATGTTTCTCATTCGCTTTTTTGTACTAACTCTTTACGGTACTTACATGTTAGTACACAAAAGTGAATGAGAGCAAACAAAAACGCCATTACATTAACCCAAACTCTAGTTTACATGAAGGCATACGTCAAGAGCTTTCCAGAGAGTGTTCGTTTGCTTAAATCCGATAACAAATGAGGAAGTTATGGTCATTTGAAGTCGAGTGCCTCCCAAAGTGGTCGTGTATCGAGCCGCACAAAAGCACACTGGACTTCAAATGATCATAACTCCTTCGTTTCTTATCGGATTTAAGCAAACGACCACTCGATGGAAAGCTCTTGATGTCTACTTTCATGTCAACCACGATTTTTCTTGATTTGATGGAATATGTGATGTTTCTCATTCGCTTTTTTGTACTAACTCTTTACGGTACTTACATGTTAGTACACAAAAGTGAATGAGAGCAAACAAAAACGCCATTACATTAACCCAAACTCTAGTTTACATGAAAGCATATGTCAAGAGCTTTCCAGAGAGTGTTCGTTTGCTTAAATTCGATAACAAATGAGGAAGTTATGGTCATTTGAAGTCGAGTGCCTCCCAAAGTGGTCGTGTATCGAGCCGCACAAAAGCACACTTGACTTCAAATGATCATAACTCCTTCGTTTCTTATCGGATTTAAGCAAACGACCACTCGATGGAAAGCTCTTGATGTCTACTTTCATGTCAACCACGATTTTTCTTGTTTTAATGGAATTTGTGATGTTTCTCATTCGCTTTTTTGTACTAACTATTTACGGTACTTACATGTTAGTACACAAAAGAGAATGAGAGCAAACAAAAACGCCATTACATTAACCCAAACTCTAGTTTACATGAAGGCATACGTCAAGAGCTTTCCAGAGAGTGTTCGTTTGCTTAAATCCGATAACAAATGAGGAAGTTATGGTCATTTGAAGTCGAGTGCCTCCCAAAGTGGTCGTGTATCGAGCCGCACAAAAGCACACTTGACTTCAAATGATCATAACTCCTTCGTTTCTTATCGGATTTAAGCAAACGACCACTCGATGGAAAGCTCTTGATGTCTACTTTCATGTCAACCACGATTTTTCTTGTTTTAATGGAATTTGTGATGTTTCTCATTCGCTTTTTTGTACTAACTCTTTACGATACTTACATGTTAGTACACAAAAGAGAATGAGAGCAAACAAAAACGCCATTACATTAACCCAAAATCTAGTTTACATGAAGGCATACGTCAAGAGCTTTCCAGAGAGTGTTCGTTTGCTTAAATCCGATAACAAATGAGGAAGTTATGGTCATTTGAAGTCGAGTGCCTCCCAAAGTGGTCGTGTATCGAGCCACACAAAAGCACACTTGACTTCAAATGATCATAACTCCTTCGTTTCTTATCGGATTTAAGCAAACGACCACTCGATGGAAAGCTCTTGATGTCTACTTTCATGTCAACCACGATTTTTCTTGTTTTAATGGAATTTGTGATGTTTCTCATTCGCTTTTTTGTACTAACTCTTTACGGTACTTACATGTTAGTACACAAAAGTGAATGAGAGCAAACAAAAACGCCATTACATTAACCCAAACTCTAGTTTACATGAAGGCATACGTCAAGAGCTTTCCAGAGAGTGTTCGTTTGCTTAAATCCGATAACAAATGAGGAAGTTATGGTCATTTGAAGTCGAGTGCCTCCCAAAGTGGTCGTGTATCGAGCCACACAAAAGCACACTGGACTTCAAATGATCATAACTCCTTCGTTTCTTATCGGATTTAAGCAAACGACCACTCGATGGAAAGCTCTTGATGTCTACTTTCATGTCAACCACGATTTTTCTTGATTTGATGGAATATGTGATGTTTCTCATTCGCTTTTTTGTACTAACTCTTTACGGTACTTACATGTTAGTACACAAAAGAGAATGAGAGCAAACAAAAACGCCATTACATTAACCCAAACTCTAGTTTACATGAAAGCATATGTCAAGAGCTTTCCAGAGAGTGTTCGTTTGCTTAAATTCGATAACAAATGAGGAAGTTATGGTCATTTGAAGTCGAGTGCCTCCCAAAGTGGTCGTGTATCGAGCCGCACAAAAGCACACTTGACTTCAAATGATCATAACTCCTTCGTTTCTTATCGGATTTAAGCAAACGACCACTCGATGGAAAGCTCTTGATGTCTACTTTCATGTCAACCACGATTTTTCTTGTTTTAATGGAATTTGTGATGTTTCTCATTCGCTTTTTTGTACTAACTCTTTACGATACTTACATGTTAGTACACAAAAGAGAATGAGAGCAAACAAAAACGCCATTACATTAACCCAAACTCTAGTATACATGAAGGCATACGTCAAGAGCTTTCCAGAGAGTGTTCGTTTGCTTAAATCCGATAACAAATGAGGAAGTTATGGTCATTTGAAGTCGAGTGCCTCCCAAAGAGGTCGTGTATCGAGCCGCACAAAAGCACACTTGACTTCAAATGATCATAACTCCTTCGTTTCTTATCGGATTTAAGCAAACGACCACTCGATGGAAAGCTCTTGATGTCTACTTTCATGTCAACCACGATTTTTCTTGTTTTAATGGAATTTGTGATGTTTCTCATTCGCTTTTTTGTACTAACTATTTACGGTACTTACATGTTAGTACACAAAAGAGAATGAGAGCAAACAAAAACGCCATTACATTAACCCAAACTCTAGTTTACATGAAGGCATACGTCAAGAGCTTTCCAGAGAGTGTTCGTTTGCTTAAATCCGATAACAAATGAGGAAGTTATGGTCATTTGAAGTCGAGTGCCTCCCAAAGTGGTCGTGTATCGAGCCGCACAAAAGCACACTTGACTTCAAATGATCATAACTCCTTCGTTTCTTATCGGATTTAAGCAAACGACCACTCGATGGAAAGCTCTTGATGTCTACTTTCATGTCAACCACGATTTTTCTTGTTTTAATGGAATTTGTGATGTTTCTCATTCGCTTTTTTGTACTAACTCTTTACGGTACTTACATGTTAGTACACAAAAGAGAATGAGAGCAAACAAAAACGCCATTACATTAACCCAAACGCTAGTTTACATGAAGGAATACGTCAAGAGCTTTCCAGAGAGTGTTCGTTTGCTTAAATCCGATAACAAATGAGGAAGTTATGGTCATTTGAAGTCGAGTGCCTCCCAAAGTGGTCGTGTATCGAGCCGCACAAAAGCACACTTGACTTCAAATGATCATAACTCCTTCGTTTCTTATCGGATTTAAGCAAACGACCACTCGATGGAAAGCTCTTGATGTCTACTTTCATGTCAACCACGATTTTTCTTGTTTTAATGGAATTTGTGATGTTTCTCATTCGCTTTTTTGTACTAACTCTTTACGATACTTACATGTTAGTACACAAAAGAGAATGAGAGCAAACAAAAACGCCATTACATTAACCCAAAATCTAGTTTACATGAAGGCATACGTCAAGAGCTTTCCAGAGAGTGTTCGTTTGCTTAAATCCGATAACAAATGAGGAAGTTATGGTCATTTGAAGTCGAGTGCCTCCCAAAGTGGTCGTGTATCGAGCCACACAAAAGCACACTTGACTTCAAATGATCATAACTCCTTCGTTTCTTATCGGATTTAAGCAAACGACCACTCGATGGAAAGCTCTTGATGTCTACTTTCATGTCAACCACGATTTTTCTTGATTTGATGGAATATGTGATGTTTCTCATTCGCTTTTTTGTACTAACTCTTTACGGTACTTACATGTTAGTACACAAAAGAGAATGAGAGCAAACAAAAACGCCATTACATTAACCCAAACTCTAGTTTACATGAAGGAATACGTCAAGAGCTTTCCAGAGAGTGTTCGTTTGCTTAAGCCCGATAACAAATGAGGAAGTTATGGTCATTTGAAGTCGAGTGCCTCCCAAAGTGGTCGTGTATCGAGCCGCACAAAAGCACACTTGACTTCAAATGATCATAACTCCGTCGTTTCTTATCGGATTTAAGCAAACGACCACTCGATGGAAAGCTCTTGATGTCTACTTTCATGTCAACCACGATTTTTCTTGTTTTAATGGAATTTGTGATGTTTCTCATTCGCTTTTTTGTACTAACTCTTTACGGTACTTACATGTTAGTACACAAAAGAGAATGAGAGCAAACAAAAACGCCATTACATTAACCCAAACTCTAGTTTACATGAAGGAATACGTCAAGAGCTTTCCAGAGAGTGTTCGTTTGCTTAAATCCGATAACAAATGAGGAAGTTATGGTCATTTGAAGTCGAGTGCCTCCCAAAGTGGTCGTGTATCGAGCCGCACAAAAGCACACTTGACTTCAAATGATCATAACTCCTTCGTTTCTTATCGGATTTAAGCAAACGACCACTCGATGGAAAGCTCTTGATGTCTACTTTCATGTCAACCACGATTTTTCTTGTTTTAATGGAATTTGTGATGTTTCTCATTCGCTTTTTTGTACTAACTCTTTACGATACTTACATGTTAGTACACAAAAGAGAATGAGAGCAAACAAAAACGCCATTACATTAACCCAAAATCTAGTTTACATGAAGGCATACGTCAAGAGCTTTCCAGAGAGTGTTCGTTTGCTTAAATCCGATAACAAATGAGGAAGTTATGGTCATTTGAAGTCGAGTGCCTCCCAAAGTGGTCGTGTATCGAGCCACACAAAAGCACACTTGACTTCAAATGATCATAACTCCTTCGTTTCTTATCGGATTTAAGCAAACGACCACTCGATGGAAAGCTCTTGATGTCTACTTTCATGTCAACCACGATTTTTCTTGTTTTAATGGAATTTGTGATGTTTCTCATTCGCTTTTTTGTACTAACTCTTTACGGTACTTACATGTTAGTACACAAAAGTGAATGAGAGCAAACAAAAACGCCATTACATTAACCCAAACTCTAGTTTACATGAAGGCATACGTCAAGAGCTTTCCAGAGAGTGTTCGTTTGCTTAAATCCGATAACAAATGAGGAAGTTATGGTCATTTGAAGTCGAGTGCCTCCCAAAGTGGTCGTGTATCGAGCCGCACAAAAGCACACTGGACTTCAAATGATCATAACTCCTTCGTTTCTTGTCGGATTTAAGCAAACGACCACTCGATGGAAAGCTCTTGATGTCTACTTTCATGTCAACCACGATTTTTCTTGATTTGATGGAATATGTGATGTTTCTCATTCGCTTTTTTGTACTAACTCTTTACGGTACTTACATGTTAGTACACAAAAGAGAATGAGAGCAAACAAAAACGCCATTACATTAACCCAAACTCTAGTTTACATGAAGGAATACGTCAAGAGCTTTCCAGAGAGTGTTCGTTTGCTTAAATCCGATAACAAATGAGGAAGTTATGGTCATTTGAAGTCGAGTGCCTCCCAAAGTGGTCGTGTATCGAGCCGCACAAAAGCACACTTGACTTCAAATGATCATAACTCCTTCGTTTCTTATCGGATTTAAGCAAACGACCACTCGATGGAAAGCTCTTGATGTCTACTTTCATGTCAACCACGATTTTTCTTGTTTTAATGGAATTTGTGATGTTTCTCATTCGCTTTTTTGTACTAACTCTTTACGATACTTACATGTTAGTACACAAAAGAGAATGAGAGCAAACAAAAACGCCATTACATTAACCCAAAATCTAGTTTACATGAAGGCATACGTCAAGAGCTTTCCAGAGAGTGTTCGTTTGCTTAAATCCGATAACAAATGAGGAAGTTATGGTCATTTGAAGTCGAGTGCCTCCCAAAGTGGTCGTGTATCGAGCCACACAAAAGCACACTTGACTTCAAATGATCATAACTCCTTCGTTTCTTATCGGATTTAAGCAAACGACCACTCGATGGAAAGCTCTTGATGTCTACTTTCATGTCAACCACGATTTTTCTTGTTTTAATGGAATTTGTGATGTTTCTCATTCGCTTTTTTGTACTAACTCTTTACGGTACTTACATGTTAGTACACAAAAGTGAATGAGAGCAAACAAAAACGCCATTACATTAACCCAAACTCTAGTTTACATGAAGGCATACGTCAAGAGCTTTCCAGAGAGTGTTCGTTTGCTTAAATCCGATAACAAATGAGGAAGTTATGGTCATTTGAAGTCGAGTGCCTCCCAAAGTGGTCGTGTATCGAGCCGCACAAAAGCACACTGGACTTCAAATGATCATAACTCCTTCGTTTCTTGTCGGATTTAAGCAAACGACCACTCGATGGAAAGCTCTTGATGTCTACTTTCATGTCAACCACGATTTTTCTTGATTTGATGGAATATGTGATGTTTCTCATTCGCTTTTTTGTACTAACTCTTTACGGTACTTACATGTTAGTACACAAAAGAGAATGAGAGCAAACAAAAACGCCATTACATTAACCCAAACTCTAGTTTACATGAAGGAATACGTCAAGAGCTTTCCAGAGAGTGTTCGTTTGCTTAAATCCGATAACAAATGAGGAAGTTATGGTCATTTGAAGTCGAGTGCCTCCCAAAGTGGTCGTGTATCGAGCCGCACAAAAGCACACTTGACTTCAAATGATCATAACTCCTTCGTTTCTTATCGGATTTAAGCAAACGACCACTCGATGGAAAGCTCTTGATGTCTACTTTCATGTCAACCACGATTTTTCTTGTTTTAATGGAATTTGTGATGTTTCTCATTCGCTTTTTTGTACTAACTCTTTACGATACTTACATGTTAGTACACAAAAGAGAATGAGAGCAAACAAAAACGCCATTACATTAACCCAAAATCTAGTTTACATGAAGGCATACGTCAAGAGCTTTCCAGAGAGTGTTCGTTTGCTTAAATCCGATAACAAATGAGGAAGTTATGGTCATTTGAAGTCGAGTGCCTCCCAAAGTGGTCGTGTATCGAGCCACACAAAAGCACACTTGACTTCAAATGATCATAACTCCTTCGTTTCTTATCGGATTTAAGCAAACGACCACTCGATGGAAAGCTCTTGATGTCTACTTTCATGTCAACCACGATTTTTCTTGTTTTAATGGAATTTGTGATGTTTCTCATTCGCTTTTTTGTACTAACTCTTTACGGTACTTACATGTTAGTACACAAAAGTGAATGAGAGCAAACAAAAACGCCATTACATTAACCCAAACTCTAGTTTACATGAAGGCATACGTCAAGAGCTTTCCAGAGAGTGTTCGTTTGCTTAAATCCGATAACAAATGAGGAAGTTATGGTCATTTGAAGTCGAGTGCCTCCCAAAGTGGTCGTGTATCGAGCCGCACAAAAGCACACTGGACTTCAAATGATCATAACTCCTTCGTTTCTTGTCGGATTTAAGCAAACGACCACTCGATGGAAAGCTCTTGATGTCTACTTTCATGTCAACCACGATTTTTCTTGATTTGATGGAATATGTGATGTTTCTCATTCGCTTTTTTGTACTAACTCTTTACGGTACTTACATGTTAGTACACAAAAGAGAATGAGAGCAAACAAAAACGCCATTACATTAACCCAAACTCTAGTTTACATGAAAGCATATGTCAAGAGCTTTCCAGAGAGTGTTCGTTTGCTTAAATTCGATAACAAATGAGGAAGTTATGGTCATTTGAAGTCGAGTGCCTCCCAAAGTGGTCGTGTATCGAGCCGCACAAAAGCACACTTGACTTCAAATGATCATAACTCCTTCGTTTCTTATCGGATTTAAGCAAACGACCACTCGATGGAAAGCTCTTGATGTCTACTTTCATGTCAACCACGATTTTTCTTGTTTTAATGGAATTTGTGATGTTTCTCATTCGCTTTTTTGTACTAACTCTTTACGATACTTACATGTTAGTACACAAAAGAGAATGAGAGCAAACAAAAACGCCATTACATTAACCCAAACTCTAGTTTACATGAAGGTATACGTCAAGAGCTTTCCAGAGAGTGTTCGTTTGCTTAAATCCGATAACAAATGAGGAAGTTATGGTCATTTGAAGTCGAGTGCCTCCCAAAGAGGTCGTGTATCGAGCCGCACAAAAGCACACTTGACTTCAAATGATCATAACTCCTTCGTCTCTTATCGGATTTAAGCAAACGACCACTCGATGGAAAGCTCTTGATGTCTACTTTCATGTCAACCACGATTTTTCTTGTTTTAATGGAATTTGTGATGTTTCTCATTCGCTTTTTTGTACTAACTATTTACGGTACTTACATGTTAGTACACAAAAGAGAATGAGAGCAAACAAAAACGCCATTACATTAACCCAAACTCTAGTTTACATGAAGGCATACGTCAAGAGCTTTCCAGAGAGTGTTCGTTTGCTTAAGCCCGATAACAAATGAGGAAGTTATGGTCATTTGAAGTCGAGTGCCTCCCAAAGTGGTCGTGTATCGAGCCGCACAAAAGCACACTTGACTTCAAATGATCATAACTCCTTCGTTTCTTATCGGATTTAAGCAAACGACCACTCGATGGAAAGCTCTTGATGTCTACTTTCATGTCAACCACGATTTTTCTTGTTTTAATGGAATTTGTGATGTTTCTCATTCGCTTTTTTGTACTAACTCTTTACGGTACTTACATGTTAGTACACAAAAGAGAATGAGAGCAAACAAAAACGCCATTACATTAACCCAAACTCTAGTTTACATGAAGGCATACGTCAAGAGCTTTCCAGAGAGTGTTCGTTTGCTTAAATCCGATAACAAATGAGGAAGTTAAGGTCATTTGAAGTCGAGTGCCTCCCAAAGTGGTCGTGTATCGAGCCGCACAAAAGCACACTTGACTTCAAATGATCATAACTCCTTCGTTTCTTATCGGATTTAAGCAAACGACCAGTCGATGGAAAGCTCTTGATGTCTACTTTCATGTCAACCACGATTTTTCTTGTTTTAATGGAATTTGTGATGTTTCTCATTCGCTTTTTTGTACTAACTATTTACGGTACTTACATGTTAGTACACAAAAGAGAATGAGAGCAAACAAAAACGCCATTACATTAACCCAAACTCTAGTTTACATGAAGGCATACGTCAAGAGCTTTCCAGAGAGTGTTCGTTTGCTTAAATCCGATAACAAATGAGGAAGTTATGGTCATTTGAAGTTGAGTGCCTCCCAAAGTGGTCGTGTATCGAGCCGCACAAAAGCACACTGGACTTCAAATGATCATAACTCCTTCGTTTCTTATCGGATTTAAGCAAACGGCCACTCGATGGAAAGCTCTTGATGTCCACTTTCATGTCAACCACGATTTATCTTGATTTGATGGAATATGTGATGTTTCTCATTCGCTTTTTTGTACTAACTCTTTACGGTACTTACATGTTAGTACACAAAAGAGAATGAGAGCAAACAAAAACGCCATTACATTAACCCAAACTCTAGTTTACATGAAAGCATATGTCAAGAGCTTTCCAGAGAGTGTTCGTTTGCTTAAATCCGATAACAAATGAGGAAGTTATGGTCATTTGAAGTCGAGTGCCTCCCAAAGTGGTCGTGTATCGAGCCGCACAAAAGCACACTTGACTTCAAATGATCATAACTCCTTCGTTTCTTATCGGATTTAAGCAAACGAACACTCGATGGAAAGCTCTTGATGTCTACTTTCATGTCAACCACGATTTTTCTTGTTTTAATGGAATTTGTGATGTTTCTCATTCGCTTTTTTGTACTAACTCTTTACGCTACTTACATGTTAGTACACAAAAGAGAATGAGAGCAAACAAAAACGCCATTACATTAACCCAAAATCTAGTTTACATGAAGGAATACGTCAAGAGCTTTCCAGAGAGTGTTCGTTTGCTTAAATCCGATAACAAATGAGGAAGTTATGGTCATTTGAAGTCGAGTGCCTCCCAAAGTGGTCGTGTATCGAGCCACACAAAAGCACACTTGACTTCAAATGATCATAACTCCTTCGTTTCTTATCGGATTTAAGCAAACGACCACTCGATGGAAAGCTCTTGATGTCTACTTTCATGTCAACCACGATTTTTATTGTTTTAATGGAATTTGTGATGTTTCTCATTCGCTTTTTTGTACTAACTCTTTACGGTACTTACATGTTAGTACACAAAAGAGAATGAGAGCAAACAAAAACGCCATTACATTAACCCAAACTCTAGTTTACATTAAAGCATACGTCAAGAGCTTTCCAGAGAGTGTTCGTTTGCTTAAATCCGATAACAAATGAGGAAGTTATGGTCATTTGAAGTCGAGTGCCTCCCAAAGTGGTCGTGTATCGAGCCGCACAAAAGCACACTTGACTTCAAATGATCATAACTCCTTCGTTTCTTATCGGATTTAAGCAAACGACCACTCGATGGAAAGCTCTTGATGTCTACTTTCATGTCAACCACGATTTTTCTTGTTTTAATGGAATTTGTGATGTTTCTCATTCGCTTTTTTGTACTAACTCTTTACGGTACTTACATGTTAGTACACAAAAGAGAATGAGAGCAAACAAAAACGCCATTACATTAACCCAAACTCTAGTTTACATGAAGGCATACGTCAAGAGCTTTCCAGAGAGTGTTCGTTTGCTTAAATCCGATAACAAATGAGGAAGTTAAGGTCATTTGAAGTCGAGTGCCTCCCAAAGTGGTCGTGTATCGAGCCGCACAAAAGCACACTTGACTTCAAATGATCATAACTCCTTCGTTTCTTATCGGATTTAAGCAAACGACCAGTCGATGGAAAGCTTTTGATGTCTACTTTCATGTCAACCACGATTTTTCTTGTTTTAATGGAATTTGTGATGTTTCTCATTCGCTTTTTTGTACTAACTATTTACGGTACTTACATGTTAGTACACAAAAGAGAATGAGAGCAAACAAAAACGCCATTACATTAACCCAAACTCTAGTTTACATGAAGGCATACGTCAAGAGCTTTCCAGAGAGTGTTCGTTTGCTTAAATCCGATAACAAATGAGGAAGTTATGGTCATTTGAAGTCGAGTGCCTCCCAAAGTGGTCGTGTATCGAGCCGCACAAAAGCACACTTGACTTCAAATGATCATAACTCCTTCGTTTCTTATCGGATTTAAGCAAACGAACACTCGATGGAAAGCTCTTGATGTCTACTTTCATGTCAACCACGATTTTTCTTGTTTTAATGGAATTTGTGATGTTTCTCATTCGCTTTTTTGTACTAACTCTTTACGCTACTTACATGTTAGTACACAAAAGAGAATGAGAGCAAACAAAAACGCCATTACATTAACCCAAAATCTAGTTTACATGAAGGAATACGTCAAGAGCTTTCCAGAGAGTGTTCGTTTGCTTAAATCCGATAACAAATGAGGAAGTTATGGTCATTTGAAGTCGAGTGCCTCCCAAAGTGGTCGTGTATCGAGCCACACAAAAGCACACTTGACTTCAAATGATCATAACTCCTTCGTTTCTTATCGGATTTAAGCAAACGACCACTCGATGGAAAGCTCTTGATGTCTACTTTCATGTCAACCACGATTTTTATTGTTTTAATGGAATTTGTGATGTTTCTCATTCGCTTTTTTGTACTAACTCTTTACGGTACTTACATGTTAGTACACAAAAGAGAATGAGAGCAAACAAAAACGCCATTACATTAACCCAAACTCTAGTTTACATTAAAGCATACGTCAAGAGCTTTCCAGAGAGTGTTCGTTTGCTTAAATCCGATAACAAATGAGGAAGTTATGGTCATTTGAAGTCGAGTGCCTCCCAAAGTGGTCGTGTATCGAGCCGCACAAAAGCACACTTGACTTCAAATGATCATAACTCCTTCGTTTCTTATCGGATTTAAGCAAACGACCACTCGATGGAAAGCTCTTGATGTCTACTTTCATGTCAACCACGATTTTTCTTGTTTTAATGGAATTTGTGATGTTTCTCATTCGCTTTTTTGTACTAACTCTTTACGGTACTTACATGTTAGTACACAAAAGAGAATGAGAGCAAACAAAAACGCCATTACATTAACCCAAACTCTAGTTTACATGAAGGCATACGTCAAGAGCTTTCCAGAGAGTGTTCGTTTGCTTAAATCCGATAACAAATGAGGAAGTTAAGGTCATTTGAAGTCGAGTGCCTCCCAAAGTGGTCGTGTATCGAGCCGCACAAAAGCACACTTGACTTCAAATGATCATAACTCCTTCGTTTCTTATCGGATTTAAGCAAACGACCAGTCGATGGAAAGCTTTTGATGTCTACTTTCATGTCAACCACGATTTTTCTTGTTTTAATGGAATTTGTGATGTTTCTCATTCGCTTTTTTGTACTAACTATTTACGGTACTTACATGTTAGTACACAAAAGAGAATGAGAGCAAACAAAAACGCCATTACATTAACCCAAACTCTAGTTTACATGAAGGCATACGTCAAGAGCTTTCCAGAGAGTGTTCGTTTGCTTAAATCCGATAACAAATGAGGAAGTTATGGTCATTTGAAGTCGAGTGCCTCCCAAAGTGGTCGTGTATCGAGCCGCACAAAAGCACACTGGACTTCAAATGATCATAACTCCTTCGTTTCTTATCGGATTTAAGCAAACGGCCACTCGATGGAAAGCTCTTGATGTCCACTTTCATGTCAACCACGATTTTTCTTGATTTGATGGAATATGTGATGTTTCTCATTCGCTTTTTTGTACTAACTCTTTACGGTACTTACATGTTAGTACACAAAAGAGAATGAGAGCAAACAAAAACGCCATTACATTAACCCAAACTCTAGTTTACATGAAAGCATATGTCAAGAGCTTTCCAGAGAGTGTTCGTTTGCTTAAATCCGATAACAAATGAGGAAGTTATGGTCATTTGAAGTCGAGTGCCTCCCAAAGAGGTCGTGTATCGAGCCGCACAAAAGCACACTTGACTTCAAATGATCATAACTCCTTCGTTTCTTATCGGATTTAAGCAAACGACCACTCGATGGAAAGCTCTTGATGTCTACTTTCATGTCAACCACGATTTTTATTGTTTTAATGGAATTTGTGATGTTTCTCATTCGCTTTTTTGTACTAACTCTTTACGGTACTTACATGTTAGTACACAAAAGAGAATGAGAGCAAACAAAAACGCCATTACATTAACCCAAACTCTAGTTTACATTAAAGCATACGTCAAGAGATTTCCAGAGAGTGTTCGTTTGCTTAAATCCGATAACAAATGAGGAAGTTATGGTCATTTGAAGTCGAGTGCCTCCCAAAGTGGTCGTGTATCGAGCCGCACAAAAGCACACTTGACTTCAAATGATCATAACTCCTTCGTTTCTTATCGGATTTAAGCAAACGACCACTCGATGGAAAGCTCTTGATGTCTACTTTCATGTCAACCACGATTTTTCTTGTTTTAATGGAATTTGTGATGTTTCTCATTCGCTTTTTTGTACTAACTCTTTACGGTACTTACATGTTAGTACACAAAAGAGAATGAGAGCAAACAAAAACGCCATTACATTAACCCAAACTCTAGTTTACATGAAGGCATACGTCAAGAGCTTTCCAGAGAGTGTTCGTTTGCTTAAATCCGATAACAAATGAGGAAGTTAAGGTCATTTGAAGTCGAGTGCCTCCCAAAGTGGTCGTGTATCGAGCCGCACAAAAGCACACTTGACTTCAAATGATCATAACTCCTTCGTTTCTTATCGGATTTAAGCAAACGACCAGTCGATGGAAAGCTTTTGATGTCTACTTTCATGTCAACCACGATTTTTCTTGTTTTAATGGAATTTGTGATGTTTCTCATTCGCTTTTTTGTACTAACTATTTACGGTACTTACATGTTAGTACACAAAAGAGAATGAGAGCAAACAAAAACGCCATTACATTAACCCAAACTCTAGTTTACATGAAGGCATACGTCAAGAGCTTTCCAGAGAGTGTTCGTTTGCTTAAATCCGATAACAAATGAGGAAGTTATGGTCATTTGAAGTCGAGTGCCTCCCAAAGTGGTCGTGTATCGAGCCGCACAAAAGCACACTGGACTTCAAATGATCATAACTCCTTCGTTTCTTATCGGATTTAAGCAAACGGCCACTCGATGGAAAGCTCTTGATGTCCACTTTCATGTCAACCACGATTTTTCTTGATTTGATGGAATATGTGATGTTTCTCATTCGCTTTTTTGTACTAACTCTTTACGGTACTTACATGTTAGTACACAAAAGAGAATGAGAGCAAACAAAAACGCCATTACATTAACCCAAACTCTAGTTTACATGAAAGCATATGTCAAGAGCTTTCCAGAGAGTGTTCGTTTGCTTAAATCCGATAACAAATGAGGAAGTTATGGTCATTTGAAGTCGAGTGCCTCCCAAAGTGGTCGTGTATCGAGCCGCACAAAAGCACACTTGACTTCAAATGATCATAACTCCTTCGTTTCTTATCGGATTTAAGCAAACGACCACTCGATGGAAAGCTCTTGATGTCTACTTTCATGTCAACCACGATTTTTCTTGTTTTAATGGAATTTGTGATGTTTCTCATTCGCTTTTTTGTACTAACTCTTTACGATACTTACATGTTAGTACACAAAAGAGAATGCGAGCAAACAAAAACGCCATTACATTAACCCAAACTCTAGTTTACATGAAGGCATACGTCAAGAGCTTTCCAGAGAGTGTTCGTTTGCTTAAATCCGATAGCAAATGAGGAAGTTATGGTCATTTGAAGTCGAGTGCCTCCCAAAGAGGTCGTGTATCGAGCCGCACAAAAGCACACTTGACTTCAAATGATCATAACTCCTTCGTTTCTTATCGGATTTAAGCAAACGACCACTCGATGGAAAGCTCTTGATGTCTACTTTCATGTCAACCACGATTTTTCTTGTTTTAATGGAATTTGTGATGTTTCTCATTCGCTTTTTTGTACTAACTATTTACGGTACTTACATGTTAGTACACAAAAGAGAATGAGAGCAAACAAAAACGCCATTACATTAACCCAAACTCTAGTTTACATGAAGGCATACGTCAAGAGCTTTCCAGAGAGTGTTCGTTTGCTTAAATCCGATAACAAATGAGGAAGTTATGGTCATTTGAAGTCGAGTGCCTCCCAAAGTGGTCGTGTATCGAGCCGCACAAAAGCACACTTGACTTCAAATGATCATAACTCCTTCGTTTCTTATCGGATTTAAGCAAACGACCAGTCGATGGAAAGCTCTTGATGTCTACTTTCATGTCAACCACGATTTTTATTGTTTTAATGGAATTTGTGATGTTTCTCATTCGCTTTTTTGTACTAACTATTTACGGTACTTACATGTTAGTACACAAAAGAGAATGAGAGCAAACAAAAACGCCATTACATTAACCCAAACTCTAGTTTACATGAAGGCATACGTCAAGAGCTTTCCAGAGAGTGTTCGTTTGCTTAAATCCGATAACAAATGAGGAAGTTATGGTCATTTGAAGTCGAGTGCCTCCCAAAGTGGTCGTGTATCGAGCCGCACAAAAGCACACTTGACTTCAAATGATCATAACTCCTTCGTTTCTTATCGGATTTAAGCAAACGACCAGTCGATGGAAAGCTCTTGATGTCTACTTTCATGTCAACCACGATTTTTATTGTTTTAATGGAATTTGTGATGTTTCTCATTCGCTTTTTTGTACTAACTATTTACGGTACTTACATGTTAGTACACAAAAGAGAATGAGAGCAAACAAAAACGCCATTACATTAACCCAAACTCTAGTTTACATGAAGGCATACGTCAAGAGCTTTCCAGAGAGTGTTCGTTTGCTTAAATCCGATAACAAATGAGGAAGTTATGGTCATTTGAAGTCGAGTGCCTCCCAATGTGGTCGTGTATCGAGCCGCACAAAAGCACACTTGACTTCAAATGATCATAACTCCTTCGTTTCTTATCGGATTTAAGCAAACGACCAGTCGATGGAAAGCTCTTGATGTCTACTTTCATGTCAACCACGATTTTTCTTGTTTTAATGGAATTTGTGATGTTTCTCATTCGCTTTTTTGTACTAACTATTTACGGTACTTACATGTTAGTACACAAAAGAGAATGAGAGCAAACAAAAACGCCATTACATTAACCCAAACTCTAGTTTACATGAAGGCATACGTCAAGAGCTTTCCAGAGAGTGTTCGTTTGCTTAAATCCGATAACAAATGAGGAAGTTATGGTCATTTGAAGTCGAGTGCCTCCCAAAGTGGTCGTGTATCGAGCCGCACAAAAGCACACTTGACTTCAAATGATCATAACTCCTTCGTTTCTTATCGGATTTAAGCAAACGACCAGTCGATGGAAAGCTCTTGATGTCTACTTTCATGTCAACCACGATTTTTCTTGTTTTAATGGAATTTGTGATGTTTCTCATTCGCTTTTTTGTACTAACTATTTACGGTACTTACATGTTAGTACACAAAAGAGAATGAGAGCAAACAAAAACGCCATTACATTAACCCAAACTCTAGTTTACATGAAGGCATACGTCAAGAGCTTTCCAGAGAGTGTTCGTTTGCTTAAATCCGATAACAAATGAGGAAGTTATGGTCATTTGAAGTCGAGTGCCTCCCAATGTGGTCGTGTATCGAGCCGCACAAAAGCACACTTGACTTCAAATGATCATAACTCCTTCGTTTCTTATCGGATTTAAGCAAACGACCAGTCGATGGAAAGCTCTTGATGTCTACTTTCATGTCAACCACGATTTTTCTTGTTTTAATGGAATTTGTGATGTTTCTCATTCGCTTTTTTGTACTAACTCTTTACGATACTTACATGTTAGTACACAAAAGAGAATGAGAGCAAACGAAAACGCCATTACATTAACCCAAACTCTAGTTTACATGAAGGCATACGTCAAGAGCTTTCCAGAGAGTGTTCGTTTGCTTAAATCCGATAACAAATGAGGAAGTTATGGTCATTTGAAGTCGAGTGACTCCCAAAGAGGTCGTGTATCGAGCCGCACAAAAGCACACTTGACTTCAAATGATCATAACTCCTTCGTTTCTTATCGGATTTAAGCAAACGACCACTCGATGGAAAGCTCTTGATGTCTACTTTCATGTCAACCACGATTTTTCTTGTTTTAATGGAATTTGTGATGTTTCTCATTCGCTTTTTTGTACTAACTATTTACGGTACTTACATGTTAGTACACAAAAGAGAATGAGAGCAAACAAAAACGCCATTACATTAACCCAAACTCTAGTTTACATGAAGGCATACGTCAAGAGCTTTCCAGAGAGTGTTCGTTTGCTTAAATCCGATAACAAATGAGGAAGTTATGGTCATTTGAAGTCGAGTGCCTCCCAAAGTGGTCGTGTATCGAGCCGCACAAAAGCACACTTGACTTCAAATGATCATAACTCCTTCGTTTCTTATCGGATTTAAGCAAACGACCAGTCGATGGAAAGCTCTTGATGTCTACTTTCATGTCAACCACGATTTTTCTTGTTTTAATGGAATTTGTGATGTTTCTCATTCGCTTTTTTGTACTAACTATTTACGGTACTTACATGTTAGTACACAAAAGAGAATGAGAGCAAACAAAAACGCCATTACATTAACCCAAACTCTAGTTTACATGAAGGCATACGTCAAGAGCTTTCCAGAGAGTGTTCGTTTGCTTCAATCCGATAACAAATGAGGAAGTTATGGTCATTTGAAGTCGAGTGCCTCCCAAAGTGGTCGTGTATCGAGCCGCACAAAAGCACACTTGACTTCAAATGATCATAACTCCTTCGTTTCTTATCGGATTTAAGCAAACGACCACTCGATGGAAAGCTCTTGATGTCTACTTTCATGTCAACCACGATTTTTCTTGTTTTAATGGAATTTGTGATGTTTCTCATTCGCTTTTTTGTACTAACTATTTACGGTACTTACATGTTAGTACACAAAAGAGAATGAGAGAAAACAAAAACGCCATTACATTAACCCAAACTCTAGTTTACATGAAGGCATACGTCAAGAGCTTTCCAGGGAGTGTTCGTTTGCTTAAATCCGATAACAAATGAGGAAGTTATGGTCATTTGAAGTCGAGTGCCTCCCAAAGTGGTCGTGTATCGAGCCGCACAAAAGCACACTTGACTTCAAATGATCATAACTCCTTCGTTTCTTATCGGATTTAAGCAAACGACCACTCGATGGAAAGCTCTTGATGTCTACTTTCATGTCAACCACGATTTTTCTTGTTTTAATGGAATTTGTGATGTTTCTCATTCGCTTTTTTGTACTAACTATTTACGGTACTTACATGTTAGTACACAAAAGAGAATGAGAGCAAACAAAAACGCCATTACATTAACCCAAACTCTAGTTTACATGAAGGCATACGTCAAGAGCTTTCCAGAGAGTGTTCGTTTGCTTCAATCCGATAACAAATGAGGAAGTTATGGTCATTTGAAGTCGAGTGCCTCCCAAAGTGGTCGTGTATCGAGCCGCACAAAAGCACACTTGACTTCAAATGATCATAACTCCTTCGTTTCTTATCGGATTTAAGCAAACGACCACTCGATGGAAAGCTCTTGATGTCTACTTTCATTTCAACCACGATTTTTCTTGTTTTAATGGAATTTGTGATGTTTCTCATTCGCTTTTTTGTACTAACTATTTACGGTACTTACATGTTAGTACACAAAAGAGAATGAGAGCAAACAAAAACGCCATTACATTAACCCAAACTCTAGTTTACATGAAGGCATACGTCAAGAGCTTTCCAGAGAGTGTTCGTTTGCTTCAATCCGATAACAAATGAGGAAGTTATGGTCATTTGAAGTCGAGTGCCTCCCAAAGTGGTCGTGTATCGAGCCGCACAAAAGCACACTTGACTTCAAATGATCATAACTCCTTCGTTTCTTATCGGATTTAAGCAAACGACCACTCGATGGAAAGCTCTTGATGTCTACTTTCATGTCAACCACGATTTTTCTTGTTTTAATGGAATTTGTGATGTTTCTCATTCGCTTTTTTGTACTAACTCTTTACGATACTTACATGTTAGTACACAAAAGAGAATGAGAGCAAACAAAAACGCCATTACATTAACCCAAACTCTAGTTTACATGAAGGCATACGTCAAGAGCTTTCCAGAGAGTGTTCGTTTGCTTCAATCCGATAACAAATGAGGAAGTTATGGTCATTTGAAGTCGAGTGCCTCCCAAAGTGGTCGTGTATCGAGCCGCACAAAAGCACACTTGACTTCAAATGATCATAACTCCTTCGTTTCTTATCGGATTTAAGCAAACGACAACTCGATGGAAAGCTCTTGATGTCTACTTTCATGTCAACCACGATTTTTCTTGTTTTAATGGAATTTGTGATGTTTCTCATTCGCTTTTTTGTACTAACTCTTTACGATACTTACATGTTAGTACACAAAAGAGAATGAGAGCAAACGAAAACGCCATTACATTAACCCAAACTCTAGTTTACATGAAGGCATACGTCAAGAGCTTTCCAGAGAGTGTTCGTTTGCTTAAATCCGATAACAAATGAGGAAGTTATGGTCATTTGAAGTCGAGTGCCTCCCAAAGTGGTCGTGTATCGAGCCGAACAAAAGCACACTTGACTTCAAATGATCATAACTCCTTCGTTTCTTATCGGATTTAAGCAAACGACCAGTCGATGGAAAGCTCTTGATGTCTACTTTCATGTCAACCACGATTTTTCTTGTTTTAATGGAATTTGTGATGTTTCTCATTCGCTTTTTTGTACTAACTCTTTACGGTACTTACATGTTAGTACACAAAAGAGAATGAGAGCAAACAAAAACGCCATTACATTAACCCAAACTCTAGTTTACATGAAGGCATACGTCAAGAGCTTTCCAGAGAGTGTTCGTTTGCTTAAATCCGATAACAAATGAGGAAGTTATGGTCATTTGAAGTCGAGTGCCTCCCAAAGTGGTCGTGTATCGAGCCGCACAAAAGCACACTTGACTTCAAATGATCATAACTCCTTCGTTTCTTATCGGATTTAAGCAAACGACCAGTCGATGGAAAGCTCTTGATGTCTACTTTCATGTCAACCACGATTTTTCTTGTTTTAATGGAATTTGTGATGTTTCTCATTCGCTTTTTTGTACTAACTATTTACGGTACTTACATGTTAGTACACAAAAGAGAATGAGAGCAAACAAAAACGCCATTACATTAACCCAAACTCTAGTTTACATGAAGGCATACGTCAAGAGCTTTCCAGAGAGTGTTCGTTTGCTTCAATCCGATAACAAATGAGGAAGTTATGGTCATTTGAAGTCGAGTGCCTCCCAAAGTGGTCGTGTATCGAGCCGCACAAAAGCACACTTGACTTCAAATGATCATAACTCCTTCGTTTCTTATCGGATTTAAGCAAACGACCACTCGATGGAAAGCTCTTGATGTCTACTTTCATGTCAACCACGATTTTTCTTGTTTTAATGGAATTTGTGATGTTTCTCATTCGCTTTTTTGTACTAACTATTTACGGTACTTACATGTTAGTACACAAAAGAGAATGAGAGCAAACAAAAACGCCATTACATTAACCCAAACTCTAGTTTACATGAAGGCATACGTCAAGAGCTTTCCAGAGAGTGTTCGTTTGCTTCAATCCGATAACAAATGAGGAAGTTATGGTCATTTGAAGTCGAGTGCCTCCCAAAGTGGTCGTGTATCGAGCCGCACAAAAGCACACTTGACTTCAAATGATCATAACTCCTTCGTTTCTTATCGGATTTAAGCAAACGACCACTCGATGGAAAGCTCTTGATGTCTACTTTCATTTCAACCACGATTTTTCTTGTTTTAATGGAATTTGTGATGTTTCTCATTCGCTTTTTTGTACTAACTATTTACGGTACTTACATGTTAGTACACAAAAGAGAATGAGAGCAAACAAAAACGCCATTACATTAACCCAAACTCTAGTTTACATGAAGGCATACGTCAAGAGCTTTCCAGAGAGTGTTCGTTTGCTTCAATCCGATAACAAATGAGGAAGTTATGGTCATTTGAAGTCGAGTGCCTCCCAAAGTGGTCGTGTATCGAGCCGCACAAAAGCACACTTGACTTCAAATGATCATAACTCCTTCGTTTCTTATCGGATTTAAGCAAACGACCACTCGATGGAAAGCTCTTGATGTCTACTTTCATGTCAACCACGATTTTTCTTGTTTTAATGGAATTTGTGATGTTTCTCATTCGCTTTTTTGTACTAACTCTTTACGATACTTACATGTTAGTACACAAAAGAGAATGAGAGCAAACAAAAACGCCATTACATTAACCCAAACTCTAGTTTACATGAAGGCATACGTCAAGAGCTTTCCAGAGAGTGTTCGTTTGCTTCAATCCGATAACAAATGAGGAAGTTATGGTCATTTGAAGTCGAGTGCCTCCCAAAGTGGTCGTGTATCGAGCCGCACAAAAGCACACTTGACTTCAAATGATCATAACTCCTTCGTTTCTTATCGGATTTAAGCAAACGACAACTCGATGGAAAGCTCTTGATGTCTACTTTCATGTCAACCACGATTTTTCTTGTTTTAATGGAATTTGTGATGTTTCTCATTCGCTTTTTTGTACTAACTCTTTACGATACTTACATGTTAGTACACAAAAGAGAATGAGAGCAAACGAAAACGCCATTACATTAACCCAAACTCTAGTTTACATGAAGGCATACGTCAAGAGCTTTCCAGAGAGTGTTCGTTTGCTTAAATCCGATAACAAATGAGGAAGTTATGGTCATTTGAAGTCGAGTGCCTCCCAAAGTGGTCGTGTATCGAGCCGAACAAAAGCACACTTGACTTCAAATGATCATAACTCCTTCGTTTCTTATCGGATTTAAGCAAACGACCAGTCGATGGAAAGCTCTTGATGTCTACTTTCATGTCAACCACGATTTTTCTTGTTTTAATGGAATTTGTGATGTTTCTCATTCGCTTTTTTGTACTAACTCTTTACGGTACTTACATGTTAGTACACAAAAGAGAATGAGAGCAAACAAAAACGCCATTACATTAACCCAAACTCTAGTTTACATGAAGGCATACGTCAAGAGCTTTCCAGAGAGTGTTCGTTTGCTTAAATCCGATAACAAATGAGGAAGTTATGGTCATTTGAAGTCGAGTGCCTCCCAAAGTGGTCGTGTATCGAGCCGCACAAAAGCACACTTGACTTCAAATGATCATAACTCCTTCGTTTCTTATCGGATTTAAGCAAACGACCAGTCGATGGAAAGCTCTTGATGTCTACTTTCATGTCAACCACGATTTTTCTTGTTTTAATGGAATTTGTGATGTTTCTCATTCGCTTTTTTGTACTAACTATTTACGGTACTTACATGTTAGTACACAAAAGAGAATGAGAGCAAACAAAAACGCCATTACATTAACCCAAACTCTAGTTTACATGAAGGCATACGTCAAGAGCTTTCCAGAGAGTGTTCGTTTGCTTCAATCCGATAACAAATGAGGAAGTTATGGTCATTTGAAGTCGAGTGCCTCCCAAAGTGGTCGTGTATCGAGCCGCACAAAAGCACACTTGACTTCAAATGATCATAACTCCTTCGTTTCTTATCGGATTTAAGCAAACGACCACTCGATGGAAAGCTCTTGATGTCTACTTTCATGTCAACCACGATTTTTCTTGTTTTAATGGAATTTGTGATGTTTCTCATTCGCTTTTTTGTACTAACTATTTACGGTACTTACATGTTAGTACACAAAAGAGAATGAGAGCAAACAAAAACGCCATTACATTAACCCAAACTCTAGTTTACATGAAGGCATACGTCAAGAGCTTTCCAGAGAGTGTTCGTTTGCTTCAATCCGATAACAAATGAGGAAGTTATGGTCATTTGAAGTCGAGTGCCTCCCAAAGTGGTCGTGTATCGAGCCGCACAAAAGCACACTTGACTTCAAATGATCATAACTCCTTCGTTTCTTATCGGATTTAAGCAAACGACCACTCGATGGAAAGCTCTTGATGTCTACTTTCATGTCAACCACGATTTTTCTTGTTTTAATGGAATTTGTGATGTTTCTCATTCGCTTTTTTGTACTAACTCTTTACGATACTTACATGTTAGTACACAAAAGAGAATGAGAGCAAACGAAAACGCCATTACATTAACCCAAACTCTAGTTTACATGAAGGCATACGTCAAGAGCTTTCCAGAGAGTGTTCGTTTGCTTAAATCCGATAACAAATGAGGAAGTTATGGTCATTTGAAGTCGAGTGCCTCCCAAAGAGGTCGTGTATCGAGCCGCACAAAAGCACACTTGACTTCAAATGATCATAACTCCTTCGTTTCTTATCGGATTTAAGCAAACGACCACTCGATGGAAAGCTCTTGATGTCTACTTTCATGTCAACCACGATTTTTCTTGTTTTAATGGAATTTGTGATGTTTCTCATTCGCTTTTTTGTACTAACTATTTACGGTACTTACATGTTAGTACACAAAAGAGAATGAGAGCAAACAAAAACGCCATTACATTAACCCAAACTCTAGTTTACATGAAGGCATACGTCAAGAGCTTTCCAGAGAGTGTTCGTTTGCTTAAATCCGATAACAAATGAGGAAGTTATGGTCATTTGAAGTCGAGTGCCTCCCAAAGTGGTCGTGTATCGAGCCGCACAAAAGCACACTTGACTTCAAATGATCATAACTCCTTCGTTTCTTATCGGATTTAAGCAAACGACCACTCGATGGAAAGCTCTTGATGTCTACTTTCATGTCAACCACGATTTTTCTTGTTTTAATGGAATTTGTGATGTTTCTCATTCGCTTTTTTGTACTAACTATTTACGGTACTTACATGTTAGTACACAAAAGAGAATGAGAGCAAACAAAAACGCCATTACATTAACCCAAACTCTAGTTTACATGAAGGCATACGTCAAGAGCTTTCCAGAGAGTGTTCGTTTGCTTAAATCCGATAACAAATGAGGAAGTTATGGTCATTTGAAGTCGAGTGCCTCCCAAAGTGGTCGTGTATCGAGCCGCACAAAAGCACACTTGACTTCAAATGATCATAACTCCTTCGTTTCTTATCGGATTTAAGCAAACGACCAGTCGATGGAAAGCTCTTGATGTCTACTTTCATGTCAACCACGATTTTTCTTGTTTTAATGGAATTTGTGATGTTTCTCATTCGCTTTTTTGTACTAACTATTTACGGTACTTACATGTTAGTACACAAAAGAGAATGAGAGCAAACAAAAACGCCATTACATTAACCCAAACTCTAGTTTACATGAAGGCATACGTCAAGAGCTTTCAGAGAGTGTTCGTTTGCTTAAATCCGATAACAAATGAGGAAGTTATGGTCATTTGAAGTCGAGTGCCTCCCAAAGTGGTCGTGTATCGAGCCGCACAAAAGCACACTTGACTTCAAATGATCATAACTCCTTCGTTTCTTATCGGATTTAAGCAAACGACCACGTCGATGGAAAGCTCTTGATGTCTACTTTCATGTCAACCACGATTTTTCTTGTTTTAATGGAATTTGTGATGTTTCTCATTCGCTTTTTTGTACTAACTATTTACGGTACTTACATGTTAGTACACAAAAGAGAATGAGAGCAAACAAAAACGCCATTACATTAACCCAAACTCTAGTTTACATGAAGGCATACGTCAAGAGCTTTCCAGAGAGTGTTCGTTTGCTTAAATCCGATAACAAATGAGGAAGTTATGGTCATTTGAAGTCGAGTGCCTCCCAAAGTGGTCGTGTATCGAGCCGCACAAAAGCACACTTGACTTCAAATGATCATAACTCCTTCGTTTCTTATCGGATTTAAGAAAACGACCAGTCGATGGAAAGCTCTTGATGTCTACTTTCATGTCAACCACGATTTTTCTTGTTTTAATGGAATTTGTGATGTTTCTCATTCGCTTTTTTGTACTAACTATTTACGGTACTTACATGTTAGTACACAAAAGAGAATGAGAGCAAACAAAAACGCCATTACATTAACCCAAACTCTAGTTTACATGAAGGCATACGTCAAGAGCTTTCCAGAGAGTGTTCGTTTGCTTAAATCCGATAACAAATGAGGAAGTTATGGTCATTTGAAGTCGAGTGCCTCCCAATGTGGTCGTGTATCGAGCCGCACAAAAGCACACTTGACTTCAAATGATCATAACTCTTTCGTTTCTTATCGGATTTAAGCAAACGACCACTCGATGGAAAGCTCTTGATGTCTACTTTCATGTCAACCACGATTTTTATTGTTTTAATGGAATTTTTGATGTTTCTCATTCGCTTTTTTGTACTAACTCTTTACGATACTTACATGTTAGTACACAAAAGAGAATGAGAGCAAACAAAAACGCCATTACATTAACCCAAACTCTAGTTTACATGAAGGCATACGTCAAGAGCTTTCCAGAGAGTGTTCGTTTGCTTAAATCCGATAACAAATGAGGAAGTTATGGTCATTTGAAGTCGAGTGCCTCCCAAAGAGGTCGTGTATCGAGCCGCACAAAAGCACACTTGACTTCAAATGATCATAACTCCTTCGTTTCTTATCGGATTTAAGCAAACGACCACTCGATGGAAAGCTCTTGATGTCTACTTTCATGTCAACCACGATTTTTCTTGTTTTAATGGAATTTGTGATGTTTCTCATTCGCTTTTTTGTACTAACTATTTACGGTACTTACATGTTAGTACACAAAAGAGAATGAGAGCAAACAAAAACGCCATTACATTAACCCAAACTCTAGTTTACATGAAGGCATACGTCAAGAGCTTTCCAGAGAGTGTTCGTTTGCTTAAATCCGATAACAAATGAGGAAGTTATGGTCATTTGAAGTCGAGTGCCTCCCAAAGAGGTCGTGTATCGAGCCGCACAAAAGCACACTTGACTTCAAATGATCATAACTCCTTCGTTTCTTATCGGATTTAAGCAAACGACCACTCGATGGAAAGCTCTTGATGTCTACTTTCATGTCAACCACGATTTTTCTTGTTTTAATGGAATTTGTGATGTTTCTCATTCGCTTTTTTGTACTAACTATTTACGGTACTTACATGTTAGTACACAAAAGAGAATGAGAGCAAACAAAAACGCCATTACATTAACCCAAACTCTAGTTTACATGAAGGCATACGTCAAGAGCTTTCCAGAGAGTGTTCGTTTGCTTAAATCCGATAACAAATGAGGAAGTTATGGTCATTTGAAGTCGAGTGCCTCCCAATGTGGTCGTGTATCGAGCCGCACAAAAGCACACTTGACTTCAAATGATCATAACTCTTTCGTTTCTTATCGGATTTAAGCAAACGACCACTCGATGGAAAGCTCTTGATGTCTACTTTCATGTCAACCACGATTTTTATTGTTTTAATGGAATTTTTGATGTTTCTCATTCGCTTTTTTGTACTAACTCTTTACGATACTTACATGTTAGTACACAAAAGAGAATGAGAGCAAACAAAAACGCCATTACATTAACCCAAACTCTAGTTTACATGAAGGCATACGTCAAGAGCTTTCCAGAGAGTGTTCGTTTGCTTAAATCCGATAACAAATGAGGAAGTTATGGTCATTTGAAGTCGAGTGCCTCCCAAAGTGGTCGTGTATCGAGCCGCACAAAAGCACACTTGACTTCAAATGATCATAACTTCTTCGTTTCTTATCGGATTTAAGCAAACGACCACTCGATGGAAAGCTCTTGATGTCTACTTTCATGTCAACCACGATTTTTCTTGTTTTAATGGAATTTGTGATGTTTCTCATTCGCTTTTTTGTACTAACTATTTACGGTACTTACATGTTAGTACACAAAAGAGAATGAGAGCAAACAAAAACGCCATTACATTAACGCAAACTCTAGTTTACATGAAGGCATACGTCAAGAGCTTTCCAGAGAGTGTTCGTTTGCTTAAATCCGATAACAAATGAGGAAGTTATGGTCATTTGAAGTCGAGTGCCTCCCAAAGTGGTCGTGTATCGAGCCGCACAAAAGCACACTTGACTTCAAATGATCATAACTCCTTCGTTTCTTATCGGATTTAAGCAAACGACCAGTCGATGGAAAGCTCTTGATGTCTACTTTCATGTCAACCACGATTTTTCTTGTTTTAATGGAATTTGTGATGTTTCTCATTCGCTTTTTTGTACTAACTATTTACGGTACTTACATGTTAGTACACAAAAGAGAATGAGAGCAAACAAAAACGCCATTACATTAACGCAAACTCTAGTTTACATGAAGGCATACGTCAAGAGCTTTCCAGAGAGTGTTCGTTTGCTTAAATCCGATAACAAATGAGGAAGTTATGGTCATTTGAAGTCGAGTGCCTCCCAAAGTGGTCGTGTATCGAGCCGCACAAAAGCACACTTGACTTCAAATGATCATAACTCCTTCGTTTCTTATCGGATTTAAGCAAACGACCAGTCGATGGAAAGCTCTTGATGTCTACTTTCATGTCAACCACGATTTTTCTTGTTTTAATGGAATTTGTGATGTTTCTCATTCGCTTTTTTGTACTAACTATTTACGGTACTTACATGTTAGTACACAAAAGAGAATGAGAGCAAACAAAAACGCCATTACATTAACCCAAACTCTAGTTTACATGAAGGCATACGTCAAGAGCTTTCCAGAGAGTGTTCGTTTGCTTAAATCCGATAACAAATGAGGAAGTTATGGTCATTTGAAGTCGAGTGCCTCCCAAAGTGGTCATGTATCGAGCCGCACAAAAGCACACTTGACTTCAAATGATCATAACTCCTTCATTTCTTATCGGATTTAAGCAAACGACCACTCGATGGAAAGCTCTTGATGTCTACTTTCATGTCAACCACGATTTTTCTTGTTTTAATGGAATTTGTGATGTTTCTCATTCGCTTTTTTGTACTAACTCTTTACGGTACTTACATGTTAGTACACAAAAGAGAATGAGAGCGAACAAAAACGCCATTACATTAACCCAAACTCGAGTTTACATGAAAGCATATGTCAAGAGCTTTCCAGAGAGTGTTCGTTTGCTTAAATCCGATAACAAATGAGGAAGTTATGGTCATTTGAAGTCGAGTGCCTCCCAAAGTGGTCGTGTATCGAGCCGCACAAAAGCACACTTGACTTCAAATGATCATAACTTCTTCGTTTCTTATCGGATTTAAGCAAACGACCACTCGATGGAAAGCTCTTGATGTCTACTTTCATGTCAACCACGATTTTTCTTGTTTTAATGGAATTTGTGATGTTTCTCATTCGCTTTTTTGTACTAACTCTTTACGGTACTTACATGTTAGTACACAAAAGAGAATGAGAGCAAACAAAAACGCCATTACATTAACCCAAACTCTAGTTTACATGAAAGCATATGTCAAGAGCTTTCCAGAGAGTGTTCGTTTGCTTAAATCCGATAACAAATGAGGAAGTTATGGTCATTTGAAGTCGAGTGCCTCCCAAAGTGGTCGTGTATCGAGCCGCACAAAAGCACACTTGACTTCAAATGATCATAACTTCTTCGTTTCTTATCGGATTTAAGCAAACGACCACTCGATGGAAAGCTCTTGATGTCTACTTTCATGTCAACCACGATTTTTCTTGTTTTAATGGAATTTGTGATGTTTCTCATTCGCTTTTTTGTACTAACTATTTACGGTACTTACATGTTAGTACACAAAAGAGAATGAGAGCAAACAAAAACGCCATTACATTAACCCAAACTCTAGTTTACATGAACGCATACGTCAAGAGCTTTCCAGAGAGTGTTCGTTTGCTTAAATCCGATAACAAATGAGGATGTTATGGTCATTTGAAGTCGAGTGCCTCCCAAAGTGGTCGTGTATCGAGCCGCACAAAAGCACACTTGACTTCAAATGATCATAACTCCTTCGTTTCTTATCGGATTTAAGCAAACGACCACTCGATGGAAAGCTCTTGATGTCTACTTTCATGTCAACCACGATTTTTCTTGTTTTAATGGAATTTGTGATGTTTCTCATTCGCTTTTTTGTACTAACTCTTTACGGTACTTACATGTTAGTACACAAAAGAGAATGAGAGCAAACAAAAACGCCATTACATTAACCCAAACTCTAGTTTACATGAAGGCATACGTCAAGAGCTTTCCAGAGAGTGTTCGTTTGCTTAAATCCGATAACAAATGAGGAAGTTATGGTCATTTGAAGTCGAGTGCCTCCCAAAGTGGTCGTGTATCTAGCCGCACAAAAGCACACTTGACTTCAAATGATCATAACTCCTTCGTTTCTTATCGGATTTATGCAAACGACCAGTCGATGGAAAGCTCTTGATGTCTACTTTCATGTCAACCACGATTTTTCTTGTTTTAATGGAATTTGTGATGTTTCTCATTCGCTTTTTTGTACTAACTCTTTACGGTACTTACATGTTAGTACACAAAAGAGAATGAGAGCAAACAAAAATGCCATTACATTAACCCAAACTCTAGTTTACATGAAGGCATACGTCAAGAGCTTTCCAGAGAGTGTTCGTTTGCTTAAATCCGATAACAAATGAGGAAGTTATGGTCATTTGAAGTCGAGTGCCTCCCAAAGTGGTCGTGTATCGAGCCGCACAAACGCACACTTGACTTCAAATGATCATAACTCCTTCGTTTCTAATCGGATTTAAGCAAACGACCACTCGATGGAAAGCTCTTGATGTCTACTTTCATGTTAGCCACGATTTTTCTTGTTTTAATGTTATTTGTGATGTTTCTCATTCGCTTTTTTGTACGAACTATTTACGGTACTTACATGTTAGTACACAAAAGAGAATGAGAGCAAACTAAAACGCCATTACATTAACCCAAACTCTAGTTTACATGAAGGCATACGTCAAGAGCTTTCCAGAGAGTGTTCGTTTGCTTAAATCCGATAACAAATGAGGAAGTTATGGTCATTTGAAGTCGAGTGCCTCCCAAAGTGGTCGTGTATCGAGCCGCACAAAAGCACACTTGACTTCAAATGATCATAACTCCTTCGTTTCTTATCGGATTTAAGCAAACGACCAGTCGATGGAAAGCTCTTGATGTCTACTTTCATGTCAACCACGATTTTTCTTGTTTTAATGGAATTTGTGATGTTTCTCATTCGCTTTTTTGTACTAACTCTTTACGGTACTTACATGTTAGTACACAAAAGAGAATGAGAGCAAACAAAAACGCCATTACATTAACCCAAACTCTAGTTTACATGAAGGCATACGTCAAGAGCTTTCCAGAGAGTGTTCGTTTGCTTAAATCCGATAACAAATGAGGAAGTTATGGTCATTTGAAGTCGAGTGCCTCCCAAAGTGGTCGTGTATCTAGCCGCACAAAAGCACACTTGACTTCAAATGATCATAACTCCTTCGTTTCTTATCGGATTTATGCAAACGACCAGTCGATGGAAAGCTCTTGATGTCTACTTTCATGTCAACCACGATTTTTCTTGTTTTAATGGAATTTGTGATGTTTCTCATTCGCTTTTTTGTACTAACTCTTTACGGTACTTACATGTTAGTACACAAAAGAGAATGAGAGCAAACAAAAATGCCATTACATTAACCCAAACTCTAGTTTACATGAAGGCATACGTCAAGAGCTTTCCAGAGAGTGTTCGTTTGCTTAAATCCGATAACAAATGAGGAAGTTATGGTCATTTGAAGTCGAGTGCCTCCCAAAGTGGTCGTGTATCGAGCCGCACAAACGCACACTTGACTTCAAATGATCATAACTCCTTCGTTTCTAATCGGATTTAAGCGAACGACCACTCGATGGAAAGCTCTTGATGTCTACTTTCATGTTAGCCACGATTTTTCTTGTTTTAATGTTATTTGTGATGTTTCTCATTCGCTTTTTTGTACGAACTATTTACGGTACTTACATGTTAGTACACAAAAGAGAATGAGAGCAAACTAAAACGCCATTACATTAACCCAAACTCTAGTTTACATGAAGGCATACGTCAAGAGCTTTCCAGAGAGTGTTCGTTTGCTTAAATCCGATAACAAATGAGGAAGTTATGGTCATTTGAAGTCGAGTGCCTCCCAAAGTGGTCGTGTATCGAGCCGCACAAAAGCACACTTGACTTCAAATGATCATAACTCCTTCGTTTCTTATCGGATTTAAGCAAACGACCAGTCGATGGAAAGCTCTTGATGTCTACTTTCATGTCAACCACGATTTTTCTTGTTTTAATGGAATTTGTGATGTTTCTCATTCGCTTTTTTGTACTAACTCTTTACGGTACTTACATGTTAGTACACAAAAGAGAATGAGAGCAAACAAAAATGCCATTACATTAACCCAAACTCTAGTTTACATGAAGGCATACGTCAAGAGCTTTCCAGAGAGTGTTCGTTTGCTTAAATCCGATAACAAATGAGGAAGTTATGGTCATTTGAAGTCGAGTGCCTCCCAAAGTGGTCGTGTATCGAGCCGCACAAACGCACACTTGACTTCAAATGATCATAACTCCTTCGTTTCTAATCGGATTTAAGCAAACGACCACTCGATGGAAAGCTCTTGATGTCTACTTTCATGTTAGCCACGATTTTTCTTGTTTTAATGTTATTTGTGATGTTTCTCATTCGCTTTTTTGTACGAACTATTTACGGTACTTACATGTTAGTACACAAAAGAGAATGAGAGCAAACTAAAACGCCATTACATTAACCCAAACTCTAGTTTACATGAAGGCATACGTCAAGAGCTTTCCAGAGAGTGTTCGTTTGCTTAAATCCGATAACAAATGAGGAAGTTATGGTCATTTGAAGTCGAGTGCCTCCCAAAGTGGTCGTGTATCGAGCCGCACAAACGCACACTTGACTTCAAATGATCATAACTCCTTCGTTTCTAATCGGATTTAAGCAAACGACCACTCGATGGAAAGCTCTTGATGTCTACTTTCATGTTAGCCACGATTTTTCTTGTTTTAATGTTATTTGTGATGTTTCTCATTCGCTTTTTTGTACGAACTATTTACGGTACTTACATGTTAGTACACAAAAGAGAATGAGAGCAAACTAAAACGCCATTACATTAACCCAAACTCTAGTTTACATGAAGGCATACGTCAAGAGCTTTCCAGAGAGTGTTCGTTTGCTTAAATCCGATAACAAATGAGGAAGTTATGGTCATTTGAAGTCGAGTGCCTCCCAAAGTGGTCGTGTATCGAGCCGCACAAAAGCACACTTGACTTCAAATGATCATAACTCCTTCGTTTCTTATCGGATTTAAGCAAACGACCAGTCGATGGAAAGCTCTTGATGTCTACTTTCATGTCAACCACGATTTTTCTTGTTTTAATGGAATTTGTGATGTTTCTCATTCGCTTTTTTGTACTAACTCTTTACGGTACTTACATGTTAGTACACAAAAGAGAATGAGAGCAAACAAAAACGCCATTACATTAACCCAAACTCTAGTTTACATGAAGGCATACGTCAAGAGCTTTCCAGAGAGTGTTCGTTTGCTTAAATCCGATAACAAATGAGGAAGTTATGGTCATTTGAAGTCGAGTGCCTCCCAAAGTGGTCGTGTATCGAGCCGCACAAAAGCACACTTGACTTCAAATGATCATAACTCCTTCGTTTCTAATCGGATTTAAGCAAACGACCACTCGATGGAAAGCTCTTGATGTCTACTTTCATGTTAGCCACGATTTTTCTTGTTTTAATGTTATTTGTGATGTTTCTCATTCGCTTTTTTGTACGAACTATTTACGGTACTTACATGTTAGTACACAAAAGAGAATGAGAGCAAACTAAAACGCCATTACATTAACCCAAACTCTAGTTTACATGAAGGCATACGTCAAGAGCTTTCCAGAGAGTGTTCGTTTGCTTAAATCCGATAACAAATGAGGAAGTTATGGTCATTTGAAGTCGAGTGCCTCCCAAAGTGGTCGTGTATCGAGCCGCACAAAAGCACACTTGACTTCAAATGATCATAACTCCTTCGTTTCTTATCGGATTTAAGCAAACGACCAGTCGATGGAAAGCTCTTGATGTCTACTTTCATGTCAACCACGATTTTTCTTGTTTTAATGGAATTTGTGATGTTTCTCATTCGCTTTTTTGTACGAACTATTTACGGTACTTACATGTTAGTACACAAAAGAGAATGAGAGCAAACTAAAACGCCATTACATTAACCCAAACTCTAGTTTACATGAAGGCATACGTCAAGAGCTTTCCAGAGAGTGTTCGTTTGCTTAAATCCGATAACAAATGAGGAAGTTATGGTCATTTGAAGTCGAGTGCCTCCCAAAGTGGTCGTGTATCGAGCCGCACAAAAGCACACTTGACTTCAAATGATCATAACTCCTTCGTTTCTTATCGGATTTAAGCAAACGACCAGTTGATGGAAAGCTCTTGATGTCTACTTTCATGTCAACCACGATTTTTCTTGTTTTAATGGAATTTGTGATGTTTCTCATTCGCTTTTTTGTACTAACTATTTACGGTACTTACATGTTAGTACACAAAAGAGAATGAGAGCAAACAAAAACGCCATTACATTAACGCAAACTCTAGTTTACATGAAGGCATACGTCAAGAGCTTTCCAGAGAGTGTTCGTTTGCTTAAATCCGATAACAAATGAGGAAGTTATGGTCATTTGAAGTCGAGTGCCTCCCAAAGTGGTCGTGTATCGAGCCGCACAAAAGCACACTTGACTTCAAATGATCATAACTCCTTCGTTTCTTATCGGATTTAAGCAAACGACCAGTCGATGGAAAGCTCTTGATGTCTACTTTCATGTCAACCACGATTTTTCTTGTTTTAATGGAATTTGTGATGTTTCTCATTCGCTTTTTTGTACTAACTATTTACGGTACTTACATGTTAGTACACAAAAGAGAATGAGAGCAAACAAAAACGCCATTACATTAACGCAAACTCTAGTTTACATGAAGGCATACGTCAAGAGCTTTCCAGAGAGTGTTCGTTTGCTTAAATCCGATAACAAATGAGGAAGTTATGGTCATTTGAAGTCGAGTGCCTCCCAAAGTGGTCGTGTATCGAGCCGCACAAAAGCACACTTGACTTCAAATGATCATAACTCCTTCGTTTCTTATCGGATTTAAGCAAACGACCAGTCGATGGAAAGCTCTTGATGTCTACTTTCATGTCAACCACGATTTTTCTTGTTTTAATGGAATTTGTGATGTTTCTCATTCGCTTTTTTGTACTAACTATTTACGGTACTTACATGTTAGTACACAAAAGAGAATGAGAGCAAACAAAAACGCCATTACATTAACCCAAACTCTAGTTTACATGAAGGCATACGTCAAGAGCTTTCCAGAGAGTGTTCGTTTGCTTAAATCCGATAACAAATGAGGAAGTTATGGTCATTTGAAGTCGAGTGCCTCCCAAAGTGGTCATGTATCGAGCCGCACAAAAGCACACTTGACTTCAAATGATCATAACTCCTTCGTTTCTTATCGGATTTAAGCAAACGACCACTCGATGGAAAGCTCTTGATGTCTACTTTCATGTCAACCACGATTTTTCTTGTTTTAATGGAATTTGTGATGTTTCTCATTCGCTTTTTTGTACTAACTCTTTACGGTACTTACATGTTAGTACACAAAAGAGAATGAGAGCGAACAAAAACGCCATTACATTAACCCAAACTCGAGTTTACATGAAAGCATATGTCAAGAGATTTCCAGAGAGTGTTCGTTTGCTTAAATCCGATAACAAATGAGGAAGTTATGGTCATTTGAAGTCGAGTGCCTCCCAAAGTGGTCGTGTATCGAGCCGCACAAAAGCACACTTGACTTCAAATGATCATAACTTCTTCGTTTCTTATCGGATTTAAGCAAACGACCACTCGATGGAAAGCTCTTGATGTCTACTTTCATGTCAACCACGATTTTTCTTGTTTTAATGGAATTTGTGATGTTTCTCATTCGCTTTTTTGTACTAACTCTTTACGGTACTTACATGTTAGTACACAAAAGAGAATGAGAGCGAACAAAAACGCCATTACATTAACCCAAACTCTAGTTTACATGAAAGCATATGTCAAGAGCTTTCCAGAGAGTGTTCGTTTGCTTAAATCCGATAACAAATGAGGAAGTTATGGTCATTTGAAGTCGAGTGCCTCCCAAAGTGGTCGTGTATCGAGCCGCACAAAAGCACACTTGACTTCAAATGATCATAACTCCTTCGTTTCTAATCGGATTTAAGCAAACGACCACTCGATGGAAAGCTCTTGATGTCTACTTTCATGTCAGCCACGATTTTTCTTGTTTTAATGTTATTTGTGATGTTTCTCATTCGCTTTTTTGTACGAACTATTTACGGTACTTACATGTTAGTACACAAAAGAGAATGAGAGCAAACAAAAACGCCATTACATTAACCCAAACTCTAGTTTACATGAAGGCATACGTCAAGAGCTTTCCAGAGAGTGTTCGTTTGCTTAAATCCGATAACAAATGAGGAAGTTATGGTCATTTGAAGTCGAGTGCCTCCCAAAGTGGTCGTGTATCGAGCCGCACAAAAGCACACTTGACTTCAAATGATCATAACTCCTTCGTTTCTTATCGGATTTAAGCAAACGACCAGTCGATGGAAAGCTCTTGATGTCTACTTTCATGTCAACCACGATTTTTATTGTTTTAATGGAATTTGTGATGTTTCTCATTCGCTTTTTTGTACTAACTCTTTACGGTACTTACATGTTAGTACACAAAAGAGAATGAGAGCAAACAAAAACGCCATTACATTAACCCAAACTCTAGTTTACATGAAAGCATATGTCAAGAGCTTTCCAAAGAGTGTTCGTTTGCTTAAATCCGATAACAAATGAGGAAGTTATGGTCATTTGAAGTCGAGTGCCTCCCAAAGTGGTCATGTATCGAGCCGCACAAAAGCACACTTGACTTCAAATGATCATAACTCCTTCGTTTCTTATCGGATTTAAGCAAACGACCACTCGATGGAAAGCTCTTGATGTCTACTTTCATGTCAACCACGATTTTTCTTGTTTTAATGGAATTTGTGATGTTTCTCATTCGCTTTTTTGTACTAACTCTTTACGGTACTTACATGTTAGTACACAAAAGAGAATGAGAGCGAACAAAAACGCCATTACATTAACCCAAACTCGAGTTTACATGAAAGCATATGTCAAGAGATTTCCAGAGAGTGTTCGTTTGCTTAAATCCGATAACAAATGAGGAAGTTATGGTCATTTGAAGTCGAGTGCCTCCCAAAGTGGTCGTGTATCGAGCCGCACAAAAGCACACTTGACTTCAAATGATCATAACTTCTTCGTTTCTTATCGGATTTAAGCAAACGACCACTCGATGGAAAGCTCTTGATGTCTACTTTCATGTCAACCACGATTTTTCTTGTTTTAATGGAATTTGTGATGTTTCTCATTCGCTTTTTTGTACTAACTCTTTACGGTACTTACATGTTAGTACACAAAAGAGAATGAGAGCGAACAAAAACGCCATTACATTAACCCAAACTCTAGTTTACATGAAAGCATATGTCAAGAGCTTTCCAGAGAGTGTTCGTTTGCTTAAATCCGATAACAAATGAGGAAGTTATGGTCATTTGAAGTCGAGTGCCTCCCAAAGTGGTCGTGTATCGAGCCGCACAAAAGCACACTTGACTTCAAATGATCATAACTCCTTCGTTTCTAATCGGATTTAAGCAAACGACCACTCGATGGAAAGCTCTTGATGTCTACTTTCATGTCAGCCACGATTTTTCTTGTTTTAATGTTATTTGTGATGTTTCTCATTCGCTTTTTTGTACGAACTATTTACGGTACTTACATGTTAGTACACAAAAGAGAATGAGAGCAAACAAAAACGCCATTACATTAACCCAAACTCTAGTTTACATGAAGGCATACGTCAAGAGCTTTCCAGAGAGTGTTCGTTTGCTTAAATCCGATAACAAATGAGGAAGTTATGGTCATTTGAAGTCGAGTGCCTCCCAAAGTGGTCGTGTATCGAGCCGCACAAAAGCACACTTGACTTCAAATGATCATAACTCCTTCGTTTCTTATCGGATTTAAGCAAACGACCAGTCGATGGAAAGCTCTTGATGTCTACTTTCATGTCAACCACGATTTTTATTGTTTTAATGGAATTTGTGATGTTTCTCATTCGCTTTTTTGTACTAACTCTTTACGGTACTTACATGTTAGTACACAAAAGAGAATGAGAGCAAACAAAAACGCCATTACATTAACCCAAACTCTAGTTTACATGAAAGCATATGTCAAGAGCTTTCCAGAGAGTGTTCGTTTGCTTAAATCCGATAACAAATGAGGAAGTTATGGTCATTTGAAGTCGAGTGCCTCCCAAAGTGGTCGTGTATCGAGCCGCACAAAAGCACACTTGACTTCAAATGATCATAACTTCTTCGTTTCTTATCGGATTTAAGCAAACGACCACTCGATGGAAAGCTCTTGATGTCTACTTTCATGTCAACCACGATTTTTCTTGTTTTAATGGAATTTGTGATGTTTCTCATTCGCTTTTTTGTACTAACTATTTACGGTACTTACATGTTAGTACACAAAAGAGAATGAGAGCAAACAAAAACGCCATTACATTAACCCAAACTCTAGTTTACATGAACGCATACGTCAAGAGCTTTCCAGAGAGTGTTCGTTTGCTTAAATCCGATAACAAATGAGGATGTTATGGTCATTTGAAGTCGAGTGCCTCCCAAAGTGGTCGTGTATCGAGCCGCACAAAAGCACACTTGACTTCAAATGATCATAACTCCTTCGTTTCTTATCGGATTTAAGCAAACGACCACTCGATGGAAAGCTCTTGATGTCTACTTTCATGTCAACCACGATTTTTCTTGTTTTAATGGAATTTGTGATGTTTCTCATTCGCTTTTTTGTACTAACTCTTTATGGTACTTACATGTTAGTACACAAAAGAGAATGAGAGCAAACAAAAACGCCATTACATTAACCCAAACTCTAGTTTACATGAAGGCATACGTCAAGAGCTTTCCAGAGAGTGTTCGTTTGCTTAAATCCGATAACAAATGAGGAAGTTATGGTCATTTGAAGTCGAGTGCCTCCCAAAGTGGTCGTGTATCTAGCCGCACAAAAGCACACTTGACTTCAAATGATCATAACTCCTTCGTTTCTTATCGGATTTATGCAAACGACCAGTCGATGGAAAGCTCTTGATGTCTACTTTCATGTCAACCACGATTTTTCTTGTTTTAATGGAATTTGTGATGTTTCTCATTCGCTTTTTTGTACTAACTCTTTACGGTACTTACATGTTAGTACACAAAAGAGAATGAGAGCAAACAAAAATGCCATTACATTAACCCAAACTCTAGTTTACATGAAGGCATACGTCAAGAGCTTTCCAGAGAGTGTTCGTTTGCTTAAATCCGATAACAAATGAGGAAGTTATGGTCATTTGAAGTCGAGTGCCTCCCAAAGTGGTCGTGTATCGAGCCGCACAAACGCACACTTGACTTCAAATGATCATAACTCCTTCGTTTCTAATCGGATTTAAGCAAACGACCACTCGATGGAAAGCTCTTGATGTCTACTTTCATGTCAACCACGATTTTTCTTGTTTTAATGGAATTTGTGATGTTTCTCATTTGCTTTTTTGTACTAACTCTTTACGGTACTTACATGTTAGTACACAAAAGAGAATGAGAGCAAACAAAAACGCCATTACATTAACCCAAACTCTAGTTTACATGAAGGCATACGTCAAGAGCTTTCCAGAGAGTGTTCGTTTGCTTAAATCCGATAACAAATGAGGAAGTTATGGTCATTTGAAGTCGAGTGCCTCCCAAAGTGGTCGTGTATCTAGCCGCACAAAAGCACACTTGACTTCAAATGATCATAACTCCTTCGTTTCTTATCGGATTTATGCAAACGACCAGTCGATGGAAAGCTCTTGATGTCTACTTTCATGTCAACCACGATTTTTCTTGTTTTAATGGAATTTGTGATGTTTCTCATTCGCTTTTTTGTACTAACTCTTTACGGTACTTACATGTTAGTACACAAAAGAGAATGAGAGCAAACAAAAACGCCATTACATTAACCCAAACTCTAGTTTACATGAAGGCATACGTCAAGAGCTTTCCAGAGAGTGTTCGTTTGCTTAAATCCGATAACAAATGAGGAAGTTATGGTCATTTGAAGTCGAGTGCCTCCCAAAGTGGTCGTGTATCGAGCCGCACAAAAGCACACTTGACTTCAAATGATCATAACTCCTTCGTTTCTTATCGGATTTAAGCAAACGACCAGTCGATGGAAAGCTCTTGATGTCTACTTTCATGTCAACCACGATTTTTATTGTTTTAATGGAATTTGTGATGTTTCTCATTCGCTTTTTTGTACTAACTCTTTACGGTACTTACATGTTAGTACACAAAAGAGAATGAGAGCAAACAAAAACGCCATTACATTAACCCAAACTCTAGTTTACATGAAGGCATACGTCAAGAGCTTTCCAGAGAGTGTTCGTTTGCTTAAATCCGATAACAAATGAGGAAGTTATGGTCATTTGAAGTCGAGTGCCTCCCAAAGTGGTCGTGTATCTAGCCGCACAAAAGCACACTTGACTTCAAATGATCATAACTCCTTCGTTTCTTATCGGATTTATGCAAACGACCAGTCGATGGAAAGCTCTTGATGTCTACTTTCATGTCAACCACGATTTTTCTTGTTTTAATGGAATTTGTGATGTTTCTCATTCGCTTTTTTGTACTAACTCTTTACGGTACTTACATGTTAGTACACAAAAGAGAATGAGAGCAAACAAAAATGCCATTACATTAACCCAAACTCTAGTTTACATGAAGGCATACGTCAAGAGCTTTCCAGAGAGTGTTCGTTTGCTTAAATCCGATAACAAATGAGGAAGTTATGGTCATTTGAAGTCGAGTGCCTCCCAAAGTGGTCGTGTATCGAGCCGCACAAAAGCACACTTGACTTCAAATGATCATAACTCCTTCGTTTCTAATCGGATTTAAGCAAACGACCAGTCGATGGAAAGCTCTTGATGTCTACTTTCATGTCAGCCACGATTTTTCTTGTTTTAATGTTATTTGTGATGTTTCTCATTCGCTTTTTTGTACGAACTATTTACGGTACTTACATGTTAGTACACAAAGGAGAATGAGAGCAAACAAAAACGCCATTACATTAACCCAAACTCTAGTTTACATGAAGGCATACGTCAAGAGCTTTCCAGAGAGTGTTCGTTTGCTTAAATCCGATAACAAATGAGGAAGTTATGGTCATTTGAAGTCGAGTGCCTCCCAAAGTGGTCGTGTATCGAGCCGCACAAAAGCACACTTGACTTCAAATGATCATAACTCCTTCGTTTCTTATCGGATTTAAGCAAACGACCAGTCGATGGAAAGCTCTTGATGTCTACTTTCATGTCAACCACGATTTTTCTTGTTTTAATGGAATTTGTGATGTTTCTCATTCGCTTTTTTGTACTAACTCTTTACGGTACTTACATGTTAGTACACAAAAGAGAATGAGAGCAAACAAAAACGCCATTACATTAACCCAAACTCTAGTTTACATTAAAGCATACGTCAAGAGCTTTCCAGAGAGTGTTCGTTTGCTTAAATCCGATAACAAATGAGGAAGTTATGGTCATTTGAAGTCGAGTGCCTCCCAAAGTGGTCGTGTATCGAGCCGCACAAAAGCACACTTGACTTCAAATGATCATAACTCCTTCGTTTCTTATCGGATTTAAGCAAACGACCACTCGATGGAAAGCTCTTGATGTCTACTTTCATGTCAACCACGATTTTTATTGTTTTAATGGAATTTGTGATGTTTCTCATTCGCTTTTTTGTACTAACTCTTTACGGTACTTACATGTTAGTACACAAAAGAGAATGAGCGCAAACAAAAACGCAATTACATTAACCCAAACTCTAGTTTACACGAAGGCATACGTCAAGAGCTTTCCAGAGTGTGTTCGTTTGCTTAAATCCGATAACAAATGAGGAAGTTATGGTCATTTGAGGTCGAGTGCCTCCCAAAGTGGTCGTGTATCGAGCCGCACAAAAGCACACTTGACTTCAAATGATCATAACTCCTTCGTTTCTTATCGGATTTAAGCAAACGACCACTCGATGGAAAGCTCTTGATGTCTACTTTCATGTCAACCACGATTTTTCTTGTTTTAATGGAATTTGTGATGTTTCTCATTCGCTTTTTTGTACTAACTATTTACGGTACTTACATGTTAGTACACAAAAGAGAATGAGAGCAAACAAAAACGCCATTACATTAACCCAAACTCTAGTTTACATGAAGGCATACGTCAAGAGCTTTCCAGAGAGTGTTCGTTTGCTTAAATCCGATAACAAATGAGGAAGTTATGGTCATTTGAAGTCGAGTGCCTCCCAAAGTGGTCGTGTATCGAGCCGCACAAAAGCACACTTGACTTCAAATGATCATAACTCCTTCGTTTCTTATCGGATTTAAGCAAACGACCAGTCGATGGAAAGCTCTTGATGTCTACTTTCATGTCAACCACGATTTTTATTGTTTTAATGGAATTTGTGATGTTTCTCATTCGCTTTTTTGTACTAACTCTTTACGGTACTTACATGTTAGTACACAAAAGAGAATGAGAGCAAACAAAAACGCCATTACATTAACCCAAACTCTAGTTTACATGAAGGCATACGTCAAGAGCTTTCCAGAGAGTGTTCGTTTGCTTAAATCCGATAACAAATGAGGAAGTTATGGTCATTTGAAGTCGAGTGCCTCCCAAAGTGGTCATGTATCGAGCCGCACAAAAGCACACTTGACTTCAAATGATCATAACTCCTTCGTTTCTTATCGGATTTAAGCAAACGACCACTCGATGGAAAGCTCTTGATGTCTACTTTCATGTCAACCACGATTTTTCTTGTTTTAATGGAATTTGTGATGTTTCTCATTCGCTTTTTTGTACTAACTCTTTACGGTACTTACATGTTAGTACACAAAAGAGAATGAGAGCGAACAAAAACGCCATTACATTAACCCAAACTCGAGTTTACATGAAAGCATACGTCAAGAGCTTTCCAGAGAGTGTTCGTTTGCTTAAATCCGATAACAAATGAGGAAGTTATGGTCATTTGAAGTCGAGTGCCTCCCAAAGTGGTCGTGTATCGAGCCGCACAAAAGCACACTTGACTTCAAATGATCATAACTCCTTCGTTTCTTATCGGATTTAAGCAAACGACCAGTCGATGGAAAGCTCTTGATGTCTACTTTCATGTCAACCACGATTTTTATTGTTTTAATGGAATTTGTGATGTTTCTCATTCGCTTTTTTGTACTAACTCTTTACGGTACTTACATGTTAGTACACAAAAGAGAATGAGAGCAAACAAAAACGCCATTACATTAACCCAAACTCTAGTTTACATGAAGGCATACGTCAAGAGCTTTCCAGAGAGTGTTCGTTTGCTTAAATCCGATAACAAATGAGGAAGTTATGGTCATTTGAAGTCGAGTGCCTCCCAAAGTGGTCATGTATCGAGCCGCACAAAAGCACACTTGACTTCAAATGATCATAACTCCTTCGTTTCTTATCGGATTTAAGCAAACGACCACTCGATGGAAAGCTCTTGATGTCTACTTTCATGTCAACCACGATTTTTCTTGTTTTAATGGAATTTGTGATGTTTCTCATTCGCTTTTTTGTACTAACTCTTTACGGTACTTACATGTTAGTACACAAAAGAGAATGAGAGCGAACAAAAACGCCATTACATTAACCCAAACTCGAGTTTACATGAAAGCATATGTCAAGAGCTTTCCAGAGAGTGTTCGTTTGCTTAAATCCGATAACAAATGAGGAAGTTATGGTCATTTGAAGTCGAGTGCCTCCCAAAGTGGTCGTGTATCGAGCCGCACAAAAGCACACTTGACTTCAAATGATCATAACTCCTTCGTTTCTTATCGGATTTAAGCAAACGACCAGTCGATGGAAAGCTCTTGATGTCTACTTTCATGTCAACCACGATTTTTATTGTTTTAATGGAATTTGTGATGTTTCTCATTCGCTTTTTTGTACTAACTCTTTACGGTACTTACATGTTAGTACACAAAAGAGAATGAGAGCAAACAAAAACGCCATTACATTAACCCAAACTCTAGTTTACATGAAGGCATACGTCAAGAGCTTTCCAGAGAGTGTTCGTTTGCTTAAATCCGATAACAAATGAGGAAGTTATGGTCATTTGAAGTCGAGTGCCTCCCAAAGTGGTCATGTATCGAGCCGCACAAAAGCACACTTGACTTCAAATGATCATAACTCCTTCGTTTCTTATCGGATTTAAGCAAACGACCACTCGATGGAAAGCTCTTGATGTCTACTTTCATGTCAACCACGATTTTTCTTGTTTTAATGGAATTTGTGATGTTTCTCATTCGCTTTTTTGTACTAACTCTTTACGGTACTTACATGTTAGTACACAAAAGAGAATGAGAGCGAACAAAAACGCCATTACATTAACCCAAACTCGAGTTTACATGAAAGCATACGTCAAGAGCTTTCCAGAGAGTGTTCGTTTGCTTAAATCCGATAACAAATGAGGAAGTTATGGTCATTTGAAGTCGAGTGCCTCCCAAAGTGGTCGTGTATCGAGCCGCACAAAAGCACACTTGACTTCAAATGATCATAACTCCTTCGTTTCTTATCGGATTTAAGCAAACGACCAGTCGATGGAAAGCTCTTGATGTCTACTTTCATGTCAACCACGATTTTTATTGTTTTAATGGAATTTGTGATGTTTCTCATTCGCTTTTTTGTACTAACTCTTTACGGTACTTACATGTTAGTACACAAAAGAGAATGAGAGCAAACAAAAACGCCATTACATTAACCCAAACTCTAGTTTACATGAAGGCATACGTCAAGAGCTTTCCAGAGAGTGTTCGTTTGCTTAAATCCGATAACAAATGAGGAAGTTATGGTCATTTGAAGTCGAGTGCCTCCCAAAGTGGTCATGTATCGAGCCGCACAAAAGCACACTTGACTTCAAATGATCATAACTCCTTCGTTTCTTATCGGATTTAAGCAAACGACCACTCGATGGAAAGCTCTTGATGTCTACTTTCATGTCAACCACGATTTTTCTTGTTTTAATGGAATTTGTGATGTTTCTCATTCGCTTTTTTGTACTAACTCTTTACGGTACTTACATGTTAGTACACAAAAGAGAATGAGAGCGAACAAAAACGCCATTACATTAACCCAAACTCGAGTTTACATGAAAGCATATGTCAAGAGCTTTCCAGAGAGTGTTCGTTTGCTTAAATCCGATAACAAATGAGGAAGTTATGGTCATTTGAAGTCGAGTGCCTCCCAAAGTGGTCGTGTATCGAGCCGCACAAAAGCACACTTGACTTCAAATGATCATAACTTCTTCGTTTCTTATCGGAATTAAGCAAACGACCACTCGATGGAAAGCTCTTGATGTCTACTTTCATGTCAACCACGATTTTTCTTGTTTTAATGGAATTTGTGATGTTTCTCATTCGCTTTTTTGTACTAACTCTTTACGGTACTTACATGTTAGTACACAAAAGAGAATGAGAGCGAACAAAAACGCCATTACATTAACCCAAACTCTAGTTTACATGAAAGCATATGTCAAGAGCTTTCCAGAGAGTGTTCGTTTGCTTAAATCCGATAACAAATGAGGAAGTTATGGTCATTTGAAGTCGAGTGCCTCCCAAAGTGGTCGTGTATCGAGCCGCACAAAAGCACACTTGACTTCAAATGATCATAACTCCTTCGTTTCTAATCGGATTTAAGCAAACGACCACTCGATGGAAAGCTCTTGATGTCTACTTTCATGTCAGCCACGATTTTTCTTGTTTTAATGTTATTTGTGATGTTTCTCATTCGCTTTTTTGTACGAACTATTTACGGTACTTACATGTTAGTACACAAAAGAGAATGAGAGCAAACAAAAACGCCATTACATTAACCCAAACTCTAGTTTACATGAAGGCATACGTCAAGAGCTTTCCAGAGAGTGTTCGTTTGCTTAAATCCGATAACAAATGAGGAAGTTATGGTCATTTGAAGTCGAGTGCCTCCCAAAGTGGTCGTGTATCGAGCCGCACAAAAGCACACTTGACTTCAAATGATCATAACTCCTTCGTTTCTTATCGGATTTAAGCAAACGACCAGTCGATGGAAAGCTCTTGATGTCTACTTTCATGTCAACCACGATTTTTATTGTTTTAATGGAATTTGTGATGTTTCTCATTCGCTTTTTTGTACTAACTCTTTACGGTACTTACATGTTAGTACACAAAAGAGAATGAGAGCAAACAAAAACGCCATTACATTAACCCAAACTCTAGTTTACATGAAAGCATATGTCAAGAGCTTTCCAGAGAGTGTTCGTTTGCTTAAATCCGATAACAAATGAGGAAGTTATGGTCATTTGAAGTCGAGTGCCTCCCAAAGTGGTCGTGTATCGAGCCGCACAAAAGCACACTTGACTTCAAATGATCATAACTTCTTCGTTTCTTATCGGATTTAAGCAAACGACCACTCGATGGAAAGCTCTTGATGTCTACTTTCATGTCAACCACGATTTTTCTTGTTTTAATGGAATTTGTGATGTTTCTCATTCGCTTTTTTGTACTAACTATTTACGGTACTTACATGTTAGTACACAAAAGAGAATGAGAGCAAACAAAAACGCCATTACATTAACCCAAACTCTAGTTTACATGAACGCATACGTCAAGAGCTTTCCAGAGAGTGTTCGTTTGCTTAAATCCGATAACAAATGAGGATGTTATGGTCATTTGAAGTCGAGTGCCTCCCAAAGTGGTCGTGTATCGAGCCGCACAAAAGCACACTTGACTTCAAATGATCATAACTCCTTCGTTTCTTATCGGATTTAAGCAAACGACCACTCGATGGAAAGCTCTTGATGTCTACTTTCATGTCAACCACGATTTTTCTTGTTTTAATGGAATTTGTGATGTTTCTCATTCGCTTTTTTGTACTAACTCTTTACGGTACTTACATGTTAGTACACAAAAGAGAATGAGAGCAAACAAAAACGCCATTACATTAACCCAAACTCTAGTTTACATGAAGGCATACGTCAAGAGCTTTCCAGAGAGTGTTCGTTTGCTTAAATCCGATAACAAATGAGGAAGTTATGGTCATTTGAAGTCGAGTGCCTCCCAAAGTGGTCGTGTATCTAGCCGCACAAAAGCACACTTGACTTCAAATGATCATAACTCCTTCGTTTCTTATCGGATTTATGCAAACGACCAGTCGATGGAAAGCTCTTGATGTCTACTTTCATGTCAACCACGATTTTTCTTGTTTTAATGGAATTTGTGATGTTTCTCATTCGCTTTTTTGTACTAACTATTTACGGTACTTACATGTTAGTACACAAAAGAGAATGAGAGCAAACAAAAACGCCATTACATTAACCCAAACTCTAGTTTACATGAAGGCATACGTCAAGAGCTTTCCAGAGAGTGTTCGTTTGCTTAAATCCGATAACAAATGAGGAAGTTATGGTCATTTGAAGTCGAGTGCCTCCCAAAGTGGTCGTGTATCTAGCCGCACAAAAGCACACTTGACTTCAAATGATCATAACTCCTTCGTTTCTTATCGGATTTAAGCAAACGACCAGTCGATGGAAAGCTCTTGATGTCTACTTTCATGTCAACCACGATTTTTCTTGTTTTAATGGAATTTGTGATGTTTCTCATTCGCTTTTTTGTACTAACTCTTTACGGTACTTACATGTTAGTACACAAAAGAGAATGAGAGCAAACAAAAACGCCATTACATTAACCCAAACTCTAGTTTACATGAAGGCATACGTCAAGAGCTTTCCAGAGAGTGTTCGTTTGCTTAAATCCGATAACAAATGAGGAAGTTATGGTCATTTGAAGTCGAGTGCCTCCCAAAGTGGTCGTGTATCTAGCCGCACAAAAGCACACTTGACTTCAAATGATCATAACTCCTTCGTTTCTTATCGGATTTATGCAAACGACCAGTCGATGGAAAGCTCTTGATGTCTACTTTCATGTCAACCACGATTTTTCTTGTTTTAATGGAATTTGTGATGTTTCTCATTCGCTTTTTTGTACTAACTATTTACGGTACTTACATGTTAGTACACAAAAGAGAATGAGAGCAAACAAAAACGCCATTACATTAACCCAAACTCTAGTTTACATGAAGGCATACGTCAAGAGCTTTCCAGAGAGTGTTCGTTTGCTTAAATCCGATAACAAATGAGGAAGTTATGGTCATTTGAAGTCGAGTGCCTCCCAAAGTGGTCGTGTATCTAGCCGCACAAAAGCACACTTGACTTCAAATGATCATAACTCCTTCGTTTCTTATCGGATTTAAGCAAACGACCAGTCGATGGAAAGCTCTTGATGTCTACTTTCATGTCAACCACGATTTTTCTTGTTTTAATGGAATTTGTGATGTTTCTCATTCGCTTTTTTGTACTAACTCTTTACGGTACTTACATGTTAGTACACAAAAGAGAATGAGCGCAAACAAAAACGCCATTACATTAACCCAAACTCTAGTTTACACGAAGGCATACGTCAAGAGCTTTCCAGAGTGTGTTCGTTTGCTTAAATCCGATAACAAATGAGGAAGTTATGGTCATTTGAGGTCGAGTGCCTCCCAAAGTGGTCGTGTATCGAGCCGCACAAAAGCACACTTGACTTCAAATGATCATAACTCCTTCGTTTCTTATCGGATTTAAGCAAACGACCACTCGATGGAAAGCTCTTGATGTCTACTTTCATGTCAACCACGATTTTTCTTGTTTTAATGGAATTTGTGATGTTTCTCATTCGCTTTTTTGTACTAACTATTTACGGTACTTACATGTTAGTACACAAAAGAGAATGAGAGCAAACAAAAACGCCATTACATTAACCCAAACTCTAGTTTACATGAAGGCATACGTCAAGAGCTTTCCAGAGAGTGTTCGTTTGCTTAAATCCGATAACAAATGAGGAAGTTATGGTCATTTGAAGTCGAGTGCCTCCCAAAGTGGTCGTGTATCGAGCCGCACAAAAGCACACTTGACTTCAAATGATCATAACTCCTTCGTTTCTTATCGGATTTAAGCAAACGACCACTCGATGGAAAGCTCTTGATGTCTACTTTCATGTCAACCACGATTTTTCTTGTTTTAATGGAATTTGTGATGTTTCTCATTCGCTTTTTTGTACTAACTATTTACGGTACTTACATGTTAGTACACAAAAGAGAATGAGAGCAAACAAAAACGCCATTACATTAACCCAAACTCTAGTTTACATGAAGGCATACGTCAAGAGCTTTCCAGAGAGTGTTCGTTTGCTTAAATCCGATAACAAATGAGGAAGTTATGGTCATTTGAAGTCGAGTGCCTCCCAAAGTGGTCGTGTATCGAGCCGCACAAAAGCACACTTGACTTCAAATGATCATAACTCCTTCGTTTCTTATCGGATTTAAGCAAACGACCAGTCGATGGAAAGCTCTTGATGTCTACATTCATTTCAACCACGATTTTTATTGTTTTAATGGAATTTGTGATGTTTCTCATTCGCTTTTTTGTACTAACTCTTTACGGTACTTACATGTTAGTACACAAAAGAGAATGAGAGCAAACAAAAACGCCATTACATTAACCCAAACTCTAGTTTACATTAAAGCATACGTCAAGAGCTTTCCAGAGAGTGTTCGTTTGCTTAAATCCGATAACAAATGAGGAAGTTATGGTCATTTGAAGTCGAGTGCCTCCCAAAGTGGTCGTGTATCGAGCCGCACAAAAGCACACTTGACTTCAAATGATCATAACTCCTTCGTTTCTTATCGGATTTAAGCAAACGACAAGTCGATGGAAAGCTCTTGATGCCTACTTTCATGTCAACCACGATTTTTATTGTTTTAATGGAATTTGTGATGTTTCTCATTCGCTTTTTTGTACTAACTCTTTACGGTACTTACATGTTAGTACACAAAAGAGAATGAGAGCAAACAAAAACGCCATTACATTAACCCAAACTCTAGTTTACATGAAGGCATACGTCAAGAGCTTTCCAGAGAGTGTTCGTTTGCTTAAATCCGATAACAAATGAGGAAGTTATGGTCATTTGAAGTCGAGTGCCTCCCAAAGTGGTCGTGTATCGAGCCGCACAAAAGCACACTTGACTTCAAATGATCATAACTCCTTCGTTTCTTATCGGATTTAAGCAAACGACCAGTCGATGGAAAGCTCTTGATGTCTACTTTCATGTCAACCACGATTTTTCTTGTTTTAATGGAATTTGTGATGTTTCTCATTCGCTTTTTTGTACTAACTCTTTACGGTACTTACATGTTAGTACACAAAAGAGAATGAGCGCAAACAAAAACGCCATTACATTAACCCAAACTCTAGTTTACACGAAGGCATACGTCAAGAGCTTTCCAGAGTGTGTTCGTTTGCTTAAATCCGATAACAAATGAGGAAGTTATGGTCATTTGAGGTCGAGTGCCTCCCAAAGTGGTCGTGTATCGAGCCGCACAAAAGCACACTTGACTTCAAATGATCATAACTCCTTCGTTTCTTATCGGATTTAAGCAAACGACCACTCGATGGAAAGCTCTTGATGTCTACTTTCATGTCAACCACGATTTTTCTTGTTTTAATGGAATTTGTGATGTTTCTCATTCGCTTTTTTGTACTAACTATTTACGGTACTTACATGTTAGTACACAAAAGAGAATGAGAGCAAACAAAAACGCCATTACATTAACCCAAACTCTAGTTTACATGAAGGCATACGTCAAGAGCTTTCCAGAGAGTGTTCGTTTGCTTAAATCCGATAACAAATGAGGAAGTTATGGTCATTTGAAGTCGAGTGCCTCCCAAAGTGGTCGTGTATCGAGCCGCACAAAAGCACACTTGACTTCAAATGATCATAACTCCTTCGTTTCTTATCGGATTTAAGCAAACGACCAGTCGATGGAAAGCTCTTGATGTCTACTTTCATGTCAACCACGATTTTTATTGTTTTAATTGAATTTGTGATGTTTCTCATTCGCTTTTTTGTACTAACTCTTTACGGTACTTACATGTTAGTACACAAAAGAGAATGAGAGCAAACAAAAACGCCATTACATTAACCCAAACTCTAGTTTACATTAAAGCATACGTCAAGAGCTTTCCAGAGAGTGTTCGTTTGCTTAAATCCGATAACAAATGAGGAAGTTATCGTCATTTGAAGTCGAGTGCCTCCCAAAGTGGTCGTGTATCGAGCCGCACAAAAGCACACTTGACTTCAAATGATCATAACTCCTTCGTTTCTTATCGGATTTAAGCAAACGACCAGTCGATGGAAAGCTCTTGATGTCTACATTCATTTCAACCACGATTTTTATTGTTTTAATGGAATTTGTGATGTTTCTCATTCGCTTTTTTGTACTAACTCTTTACGGTACTTACATGTTAGTACACAAAAGAGAATGAGAGCAAACAAAAACGCCATTACATTAACCCAAACTCTAGTTTACATTAAAGCATACGTCAAGAGCTTTCCAGAGAGTGTTCGTTTGCTTAAATCCGATAACAAATGAGGAAGTTATGGTCATTTGAAGTCGAGTGCCTCCCAAAGTGGTCGTGTATCGAGCCGCACAAAAGCACACTTGACTTCAAATGATCATAACTCCTTCGTTTCTTATCGGATTTAAGCAAACGACCAGTCGATGGAAAGCCCTTGATGCCTACTTTCATGTCAACCACGATTTTTATTGTTTTAATGGAATTTGTGATGTTTCTCATTCGCTTTTTTGTACTAACTCTTTACGGTACTTACATGTTAGTACACAAAAGAGAATGAGAGCAAACAAAAACGCCATTACATTAACCCAAACTCTAGTTTACATGAAGGCATACGTCAAGAGCTATCCAGAGAGTGTTCGTTTGCTTAAATCCGATAACAAATGAGGAAGTTATGGTCATTTGAAGTCGAGTGCCTCCCAAAGTGGTCGTGTATCGAGCCGCACAAAAGCACACTTGACTTCAAATGATCATAACTCCTTCGTTTCTTATCGGATTTAAGCAAACAACCAGTCGATGGAAAGCTCTTGATGTCTACTTTCATGTCAACCACGATTTTTATTGTTTTAATGGAATTTGTGATGTTTCTCATTCGCTTTTTTGTACTAACTCTTTACGGTACTTACATGTTAGTACACAAAAGAGAATGAGAGCAAACAAAAACGCCATTACATTAACCCAAACTCTAGTTTACATTAAAGCATACGTCAAGAGCTTTCCAGAGAGTGTTCGTTTGCTTAAATCCGTTAACAAATGAGGAAGTTATCGTCATTTGAAGTCGAGTGCCTCCCAAAGTGGTCGTGTATCGAGCCGCACAAAAGCACACTTGACTTCAAATGATCACAACTCCTTCGTTTCTTATCGGATTTAAGCAAACGACCACTCGATGGAAAGCTCTTGATGTCTACTTTCATGTCAACCACGATTTTTCTTGTTTTAATGGAATTTGTGATGTTTCTCATTCGCTTTTTTGTACTAACTATTTACGGTACTTACATGTTAGTACACAAAAGAGAATGAGAGCAAACAAAAACGCCATTACATTAACCCAAACTCTAGTTTACGTGAAGGCATACGTCAAGAGCTTTCCAGAGAGTGTTCGTTTGCTTAAATCCGATAACAAATGAGGAAGTTATGGTCATTTGAAGTCGAGTGCCTCCCAAAGTGGTCGTGTATCGAGCCGTACAAAAGCACACTTGACTTCAAATGATCATAACTCCTTCGTTTCTTATCGGATTTAAGCAAACGACCAGTCGATGGAAAGCTCTTGATGTCTACTTTCATTTCAACCACGATTTTTATTGTTTTAATGGAATTTGTGATGTTTCTCATTCGCTTTTTTGTACTAACTCTTTACGGTACTTACATGTTAGTACACAAAAGAGAATGAGAGCAAACAAAAACGCCATTACATGAACCCAAACTCTAGTTTACATTAAAGCATACGTCAAGAGCTTTCCAGAGAGTGTTCGTTTGCTTAAATCCGATAACAAATGAGGAAGTTATGGTCATTTGAAGTCGAGTGCCTCCCAAAGTGGTCGTGTATCGAGCCGCACAAAAGCACACTTGACTTCAAATGATCATAACTCCTTCGTTTCTTATCGGATTTAAGCAAACGACCAGTCGATGGAAAGCTCTTGATGTCTACTTTCATGTCAACCACGATTTTTATTGTTTTAATGGAATTTGTGATGTTTCTCATTCGCTTTTTTGTACTAACTCTTTACAGTACTTACATGTTAGTACACAAAAGAGAATGAGCGCAAACAAAAACGCCATTACATTAACCCAAACTCTAGTTTACACGAAGGCATACGTCAAGAGCTTTCCAGAGTGTGTTCGTTTGCTTAAATCCGATAACAAATGAGGAAGTTATGGTCATTTGAGGTCGAGTGCCTCCCAAAGTGGTCGTGTATCGAGCCGCACAAAAGCACACTTGACTTCAAATGATCATAACTCCTTCGTTTCTTATCGGATTTAAGCAAACGACCACTCGATGGAAAGCTCTTGATGTCTACTTTCATGTCAACCACGATTTTTCTTGTTTTAATGGAATTTTTGATGTTTCTCATTCGCTTTTTTGTACTAACTATTTACGGTACTTACATGTTAGTACACAAAAGAGAATGAGAGCAAACAAAAACGCCATTACATTAACCCAAACTCTAGTTTACATGAAGGCATACGTCAAGAGCTTTCCAGAGAGTGTTCGTTTGCTTAAATCCGATAACAAATGAGGAAGTTATGGTCATTTGAAGTCGAGTGCCTCCCAAAGTGGTCGTGTATCGAGCCGCACAAAAGCACACTTGACTTCAAATGATCATAACTCCTTCGTTTCTTATCGGATTTAAGCAAACGACCAGTCGATGGAAAGCTCTTGATGTCTACTTTCATTTCAACCACGATTTTTATTGTTTTAATGGAATTTGTGATGTTTCTCATTCGCTTTTTTGTACTAACTCTTTACGGTACTTACATGTTAGTACACAAAAGAGAATGAGAGCAAACAAAAACGCCATTACATTAACCCAAACTCTAGTTTACATTAAAGCATACGTCAAGAGCTTTCCAGAGAGTGTTCGTTTGCTTAAATCCGATAACAAATGAGGAAGTTATGGTCATTTGAAGTCGAGTGCCTCCCAAAGTGGTCGTGTATCGAGCCGCACAAAAGCACACTTGACTTCAAATGATAATAACTCCTTCGTTTCTTATCGGATTTAAGCAAACGACCACTCGATGGAAAACTCTTGATGTCTACTTTAATGCAACCACGATTTTTCTTGTTTTAATGGAATTTGTGATGTTTCTCATTCGCTTTTTTGTACTAACTCTTTACGGTACTTACATGTTAGTACACAAAAGAGAATGAGAGCAAACAAAAACGCCATTACATTAACCCAAACTCTAGTTTACATGAAGGCATACGTCAAGAGCTTTCCAGAGAGTGTTCGTTTGTTTTAATCCGATAACAAATGAGGAAGTTATGGTCATTTGAAGTCGAGTGCCTCCCAAAGTGGTCGTGTATCGAGCCGCACAAAAGCACACTTGACTTCAAATGATCATAACACCTTCATTTCTTATCGGATTTAAGCAAACGACCAGTCGATGGAAAGCTCTTGATGTCTACTTTCATGTCAACCACGATTTTTATTGTTTTAATGGAATTTGTGATGTTTCTCATTCGCTTTTTTGTACTAACTCTTTACGGTACTTACATGTTTGTACACAAAAGAGAATGAGAGCAAACAAAAACGCCATTACATTAACCCAAACTCTAGTTTACATTAAAGCATACGTCAAGAGCTTTCCAGAGAGTGTTCGTTTGCTTAAATCCGATAACAAATGAGGAAGTTATGGTCATTTGAAGTCGAGTGCCTCCCAAAGTGGTCGTGTATCGAGCCGCACAAAAGCACACTTGACTTCAAATGATCATAACTCCTTCGTTTCTTATCGGATTTAAGCAAACGACCAGTCGATGGAAAGCTCTTGATGTCTACTTTCATGTCAACCACGATTTTTATTGTTTTAATGGAATTTGTGATGTTTCTCATTCGCTTTTTTGTACTAACTCTTTACGGTACTTACATGTTAGTACACAAAAGAGAATGAGAGCAAACAAAAACGCCATTACATTAACCGAAACTCTAGTTTACATGAAGGCATACATCAAGAGCTTTCCAGAGAGTGTTCGTTTGCTTAAATCCGATAACAAATGAGGAAGTTATGGTCATTTGAAGTCGAGTGCCTCCCAAAGTGGTCGTGTATCGAGCCGCACAAAAGCACACTTGACTTCAAATGATCATAACTCCTTCGTTTCTTATCGGATTTAAGCAAACGACCACTCGATGGAAAGCTCTTGATGTCTACTTTCATGTCAACCACGATTTTTCTGGTTTTAATGGAATTTGTGATGTTTCTCATTCGCTTTTTTGTACTAACTATTTACGGTACTTACATGTTAGTACACAAAAGAGAATGAGAGCAAAAAAAAACGCCATTACATTAACCCAAACTCTAGTTTACATGAAGGCATACGTCAAGAGCTTTCCAGAGAGTGTTCGTTTGCTTAAATCCGATAACAAATGAGGAAGTTATGGTCATTTGAAGTCGAGTGCCGCCCAAAGTGGTCGTGTATCGAGCCGCACAAAAGCACACTTGACTTCAAATAATCATAACTCCTTCGTTTCTTATAAGATTTAAGCAAACGACCAGTCGATGGAAAGCTCTTGATGTCTACTTTCATGTCAACCACGATTTTTCTTGTTTTATTGGAATTTGTGATGTTTCTCATTCGCATTTTTGTACTAACTCTTTATGGTACTTACATGTTAGTACACAAAAGAGAATGAGAGCAAACAAAAACGCCATTACATTAACCAAAACTCTAGTTTACATGAAGGCATACGTCAAGAGCTTTCCAGAGAGTGTTCGTTTGCTTAAATCCGATAACAAATGAGGAAGTTATGGTCATTTGAAGTCGAGTGCCTCCCAAAGTGGTCGTGTATCGAGCCGCACAAAAGCACACTTGACTTCAAATGATCATAACTCCTTCGTTTCTTATCGGATTTAAGCAAACGACCACTCGATGGAAAGCTCTTGATGTCTACTTTCATGTCAACCACGATTTTTCTTGTTTTAATGGAATTTGTGATGTTTCTCATTCGCTTTTTTGTACTAACTATTTACGGTACTTACATGTTAGTACACAAAAGAGAATGAGAGCAAACAAAAACGCCATTACATTAACCCAAACTCTAGTTTACATGAAGGCATACGTCAAGAGCTTTCCAGAGAGTGTTCGTTTGCTTAAATCCGATAACAAATGAGGAAGTTATGGTCATTTGAAGTCGAGTGCCTCCCAAAGTGGTCGTGTATCGAGCCGCACAAAAGCACACTTGACTTCAAATGATCATAACTCCTTCGTTTCTTATCGGATTTAAGCAAACGACCAGTCGATGGAAAGCTCTTGATGTCTACTTTCATGTCAACCACGATTTTTCTTGTTTTAATGGAATTTGTGATGTTTCTCATTCGCTTTTTTGTACTAACTCTTTACGGTACTTACATGTTAGTACACAAAAGAGAATGAGAGCAAACAAAAACGCCATTACATTAACCCAAACTCTAGTTTACATGAAGGCATACGTCAAGAGCTTTCCAGAGAGTGTTCGTTTGCTTAAATCCGATAACAAATGAGGAAGTTATGGTCATTTGAAGTCGAGTGGCTCCCAAAGTGGTCGTGTATCGAGCCGCACAAAAGCACACTTGACTTCAAATGATCATAACTCCTTCGTTTCTTATCGGATTTAAGCAAACGACCAGTCGATGGAAAGCTCTTGATGTCTACTTTCATGTCAACCACGATTTTTCTTGTTTTAATGGAATTTGTGATGTTTCTCATTCGCTTTTTTGTACTAACTCTTTACGGTACTTACATGTTAGTACACAAAAGAGAATGAGAGCAAACAAAAACGCCATTACATTAACCCAAACTCTAGTTTACATGAAGGCATACGTCAAGAGCTTTCCAGAGAGTGTTTGTTTGCTTAAATCCGATAACAAATGAGGAAGTTATGGTCATTTGAAGTCGAGTGCCTCCCAAAGTGGTCGTGTATCGAGCCGCACAAAAGCACACTTGACTTCAAATGATCATAACTCCTTCGTTTCTTATCGGATTTAAGCAAACGACCAGTCGATGGAAAGCTCTTGATGTCTACTTTCATGTCAACCACGATTTTTCTTGTTTTAATGGAATTTGTGATGTTTCTCATTCGCTTTTTTGTACTAACTATTTACGGTACTTACATGTTAGTACACAAAAGAGAATGAGAGCAAACAAAAACGCCATTACATTAACCCAAACTCTAGTTTACATGAAGGCATACGTTAAGAGCTTTCCAGAGAGTATTTGTTTGCTTAAATCCGATAACAAATGAGGAAGTTATGGTCATTTGAAGTCGAGTGCCTCCCAAAGTGGTCGTGTATCGAGCCGCACAAAAGCACACTTGACTTCAAATGATCATAACTCCTTCGTTTCTTATCGGATTTAAGCACGACCAGTCGATGGAAAGCTCTTGATGTCTACTTTTATGTCAACCACGATTTTTCTTGTTTTAATGGAATTTGTGATGTTTCTCATTCGCTTTTTTGTACTAACTCTTTACGGTACTTACATGTTAGTACACAAAAGAGAATGAGAGCAAACAAAAACGCCATTACATTAACCCAAACTCTAGTTTACATGAAGGCATACGTCAAGAGCTTTCCAGAGAGTGTTCGTTTGCTTAAATCCGATAACAAATGAGGAAGTTATGGTCATTTGAAGTCGAGTGCCTCCCAAAGTGGTCGTGTATCGAGCCGCACAAAAGCACACTTGACTTCAAATGATCATAACTCCTTCGTTTCTTATCGGATTTAAGCAAACGACCACTCGATGGAAAGCTCTTGATGTCTACTTTCATGTCAACCACGATTTTTATTGTTTTAATGGTTTTTGTGATGTTTCTCATTCGCTTTTTTGTACTAACTATTTACGGTACTTACATGTTAGTACACAAAAGAGAATGAGAGCAAACAAAAACGCCATTACATTAACCCAAACTCTAGTTTACATGAAGGCATACGTCAAGAGCTTTCCAGAGAGTATTCGTTTGCTTAAATCCGATAACAAATGAGGAAGTTATGGTCATTTGAAGTCGAGTGCCTCCCAAAGTGGTCGTGTATCGAGCCGCACAAAAGCACACTTGACTTCAAATGATCATAACTCCTTCGTTTCTTATCGGATTTAAGCACGACCAGTCGATGGAAAGCTCTTGATGTCTACTTTCATGTCAACCACGATTTTTCTTGTTTTAATGGAATTTGTGATGTTTCTCATTCGCTTTTTTGTACTAACTCTTTACGGTACTTACATGTTAGTACACAAAAGAGAATGAGAGCAAACAAAAACGCCATTACATTAACCCAAACTCTAGTTTACATGAAGGCATACGTCAAGAGCTTTCCAGAGAGTGTTCGTTTGCTTAAATCCGATAACAAATGAGGAAGTTATGGTCATTTGAAGTCGAGTGCCTCCCAAAGTGGTCGTGTATCGAGCCGCACAAAAGCACACTTGACTTCAAATGATCATAACTCCTTCGTTTCTTATCGGATTTAAGCAAACGACCACTCGATGGAAAGCTCTTGATGTCTACTTTCATGTCAACCATGATTTTTATTGTTTTAATGGTTTTTGTGATGTTTCTTATTCGCTTTTTTGTACTAACTATTTACGGTACTTACATGTTAGTACACAAAAGAGAATGAGAGCAAACAAAAACGCCATTACACTAACCCAAACTCTAGTTTACATGAAGGCATACGTCAAGAGCTTTCCAGAGAGTGTTCGTTTGCTTAAATCCGATAACAAATGAGGATGTTATGGTCATTTGAAGTCGAGTGCCTCCCAAAGTGGTCGTGTATCGAGCCGCACAAAAGCACACTTGACTTCAAATGATCATAACTCCTTCGTTTCTTATCGGATTTAAGCAAACGACCAGTCGATGGAAAGCTCTTGATGTCTACTTTCATGTCAACCACGATTTTTCTTGTTTTAATGGAATTTGTGATGTTTCTCATTCGCTTTTTTGTACTAACTCTTTACGGTACTTACATGTTAGTACACAAAAGAGAATGAGAGCAAACAAAAACGCCATTACATTAACCCAAACTCTAGTTTACATGAAGGCATACGTCAAGAGCTTTCCAGAGAGTGTTCGTTTGCTTAAATCCGATAACAAATGAGGAAGTTATGGTCATTTGAAGTCGAGTGCCTCCCAAAGTGGTCGTGTATCGAGCCGCACAAAAGCACACTTGACTTCAAATGATCATAACTCCTTCATTTCTTATCGGACTTAAGCAAACGACCAGTCGATGGAAAGCTCTTGATGTCTACTTTCATGTCAACCACGATTTTTCTTGTTTTAATGGAATTTGTGATGTTTCTCATTCGCTTTTTTGTACTAACTCTTTACGGTACTTACATGTTAGCACACAAAAGAGAATGAGAGCAAACAAAAACGCCATTACATTAACCCAAACTCTAGTTTACATGAAGGAATACGTCAAGAGCTTTCCAGAGAGTGTTCGTTTGCTTAAATCCGATAACAAATGAGGAAGTTATGGTCATTTGAAGTCGAGTGCCTCCCAAAGTGGTCGTGTATCGAGCCGCACAAAAGCACACTTGACTTCAAATGATCATAACTCCTTCATTTCTTATCGGATTTAAGCAAACGACCAGTCGATGGAAAGCTCTTGATGTCTACTTTCATGTCAACCACGATTTTTATTGTTTTAATGGAATTTGTGATGTTTCTCATTCGCTTTTTTGTACTAACTCTTTACGGTACTTACATGTTAGTACACAAAAGAGAATGAGAGCAAACAAAAACGCCATTACATTAACCCAAACTCTAGTTTACATGAAGGCATACGTCAAGAGCTTTCAAGAGAGTGTTCGTTTGCTTAAATCCGATAACAAATGAGGAAGTTATGGTCATTTGAAGTCGAGTGCCTCCCAAAGTGGTCGTGTATCGAGCCGCACAAAAGCACACTTGACTTCAAATGATCATAACTCCTTCGTTTCTTATCGGATTTAAGCAAACGACCAGTCGATGGAAAGCTCTTGATGTCTACTTTTATGTAAACCACGATTTTTCTTGTTTTAATGGAATTTGTGATGTTTCTCATTCGCTTTTTTGTACTAACTCTTTACGGTACTTACATGTTAGCACACAAAAGAGAATGAGAGCAAACAAAAACGCCATTACATTAACCCAAACTCTAGTTTACATGAAGGCATACGTCAAGAGCTTTCCAGAGAGTGTTTGTTTGCTTAAATCCGATAACAAATGAGGAAGTTATGGTCATTTGAAGTCGAGTGCCTCCCAAAGTGGTCGTGTATCGAGCCGCACAAAAGCACACTTGACTTCAAATGATCATAACTCCTTCGTTTCTTATCGGATTTAAGCAAACGACCAGTCGATGGAAAGCTCTTGATGTCTACTTTCATGTCAACCACGATTTTTATTGTTTTAATGGAATTTGTGATGTTTCTCATTCGCGTTTTTGTACTAACTATTTATGGTACTTACATGTTAGTACACAAAAGAGAATGAGATCAAACAAAAACGCCATTACATTAACCCAAACTCTAGTTTACATGAAGGCATACGTCAAGAGCTTTCCAGAGAGTGTTCGTTTGCTTAAATCCGATAACAAATGAGGATGTTATGGTCATTTGAAGTCGAGTGCCTCCCAAAGTGGTCGTGTATCGAGCCGCACAAAAGCACACTTGACTTCAAATGATCATAACTCCTTCGTTTCTTATCGGATTTAAGCAAACGACCAGTCGATGGAAAGCTCTTGATGTCTACTTTCATGTCAACCACGATTTTTCTTGTTTTAATGGAATTTGTGATGTTTCTCATTCGCTTTTTTGTACTAACTCTTTACGGTACTTACATGTTAGCACACAAAAGAGAATGAGAGCAAACAAAAACGCCATTACATTAACCCAAACTCTAGTTTACATGAAGGAATACGTCAAGAGCTTTCCAGAGAGTGTTCGTTTGCTTAAATCCGATAACAAATGAGGAAGTTATGGTCATTTGAAGTCGAGTGCCTCCCAAAGTGGTCGTGTATCGAGCCGCACAAAAGCACACTTGACTTCAAATGATCATAACTCCTTCATTTCTTATCGGATTTAAGCAAACGACCAGTCGATGGAAAGCTCTTGATGTCTACTTTCATGTCAACCACGATTTTTATTGTTTTAATGGAATTTGTGATGTTTCTCATTCGCTTTTTTGTACTAACTCTTTACGGTACTTACATGTTAGTACACAAAAGAGAATGAGAGCAAACAAAAACGCCATTACATTAACCCAAACTCTAGTTTACATGAAAGCATACGTCAAGAGCTTTCAAGAGAGTGTTCGTTTGCTTAAATCCGATAACAAATGAGGAAGTTATGGTCATTTGAAGTCGAGTGCCTCCCAAAGTGGTCGTGTATCGAGCCGCACAAAAGCACACTTGACTTCAAATGATCATAACTCCTTCGTTTCTTATCGGATTTAAGCAAACGACCAGTCGATGGAAAGCTCTTGATGTCTACTTTTATGTAAACCACGATTTTTCTTGTTTTAATGGAATTTGTGATGTTTCTCATTCGCTTTTTTGTACTAACTCTTTACGGTACTTACATGTTAGCACACAAAAGAGAATGAGAGCAAACAAAAACGCCATTACATTAACCCAAACTCTAGTTTACATGAAGGAATACGTCAAGAGCTTTCCAGAGAGTGTTTGTTTGCTTAAATCCGATAACAAATGAGGAAGTTATGGTCATTTGAAGTCGAGTGCCTCCCAAAGTGGTCGTGTATCGAGCCGCACAAAAGCACACTTGACTTCAAATGATCATAACTCCTTCGTTTCTTATCGGATTTAAGCAAACGACCAGTCGATGGAAAGCTCTTGATGTCTACTTTCATGTCAACCACGATTTTTATTGTTTTAATGGAATTTGTGATGTTTCTCATTCGCGTTTTTGTACTAACTATTTATGGTACTTACATGTTAGTACACAAAAGAGAATGAGATCAAACAAAAACGCCATTACATTAACCCAAACTCTAGTTTACATGAAGGCATACGTCAAGAGCTTTCCAGAGAGTGTTCGTTTGCTTAAATCCGATAACAAATGAGGATGTTATGGTCATTTGAAGTCGAGTGCCTCCCAAAGTGGTCGTGTATCGAGCCGCACAAAAGCACACTTGACTTCAAATGATCATAACTCCTTCGTTTCTTATCGGATTTAAGCAAACGACCAGTCGATGGAAAGCTCTTGATGTCTACTTTCATGTCAACCACGATTTTTCTTGTTTTAATGGAATTTGTGATGTTTCTCATTCGCTTTTTTGTACTAACTCTTTACGGTACTTACATGTTAGCACACAAAAGAGAATGAGAGCAAACAAAAACGCCATTACATTAACCCAAACTCTAGTTTACATGAAGGAATACGTCAAGAGCTTTCCAGAGAGTGTTCGTTTGCTTAAATCCGATAACAAATGAGGAAGTTATGGTCATTTGAAGTCGAGTGCCTCCCAAAGTGGTCGTGTATCGAGCCGCACAAAAGCACACTTGACTTCAAATGATCATAACTCCTTCATTTCTTATCGGATTTAAGCAAACGACCAGTCGATGGAAAGCTCTTGATGTCTACTTTCATGTCAACCACGATTTTTATTGTTTTAATGGAATTTGTGATGTTTCTCATTCGCTTTTTTGTACTAACTCTTTACGGTACTTACATGTTAGTACACAAAAGAGAATGAGAGCAAACAAAAACGCCATTACATTAACCCAAACTCTAGTTTACATGAAAGCATACGTCAAGAGCTTTCAAGAGAGTGTTCGTTTGCTTAAATCCGATAACAAATGAGGAAGTTATGGTCATTTGAAGTCGAGTGCCTCCCAAAGTGGTCGTGTATCGAGCCGCACAAAAGCACACTTGACTTCAAATGATCATAACTCCTTCGTTTCTTATCGGATTTAAGCAAACGACCAGTCGATGGAAAGCTCTTGATGTCTACTTTTATGTAAACCACGATTTTTCTTGTTTTAATGGAATTTGTGATGTTTCTCATTCGCTTTTTTGTACTAACTCTTTACGGTACTTACATGTTAGCACACAAAAGAGAATGAGAGCAAACAAAAACGCCATTACATTAACCCAAACTCTAGTTTACATGAAGGAATACGTCAAGAGCTTTCCAGAGAGTGTTTGTTTGCTTAAATCCGATAACAAATGAGGAAGTTATGGTCATTTGAAGTCGAGTGCCTCCCAAAGTGGTCGTGTATCGAGCCGCACAAAAGCACACTTGACTTCAAATGATCATAACTCCTTCGTTTCTTATCGGATTTAAGCAAACGACCAGTCGATGGAAAGCTCTTGATGTCTACTTTCATGTCAACCACGATTTTTATTGTTTTAATGGAATTTGTGATGTTTCTCATTCGCGTTTTTGTACTAACTCTTTATGGTACTTACATGTTAGTACACAAAAGAGAATGAGATCAAACAAAAACGCCATTACATTAACCCAAACTCTAGTTTACATGAAAGCATACGTCAAGAGCTTTCCAGAGAGTGTTCGTTTGCTTAAATCCGATAACAAATGAGGAAGTTATGGTCATTTGAAGTCGAGTGCCTCCCAAAGTGGTCGTGCATCGAGCCGCACAAAAGCACACTTGACTTCAAATGATCATAACTCCTTCGTTTCATATCGGATTTAAGCAAACGACCAGTCGATGGAAAGCTCTTGATGTCTACTTTCATGTCAACCACGATTTTTCTTGTTTTAATGGAATTTGTGATGTTTCTCATTCGCTTTTTTGTACTAACTCTTTACGGTACTTACATGTTAGTACACAAAAGAGAATGAGAGCAAACAAAAACGCCATTACATTAACCCAAACTCTAGTTTACATGAAGGCATACGTCAAGAGCTTTCCAGAGAGTGTTTGTTTGCTTAAATCCGATAACAAATGAGGAAGTTATGGTCATTTGAAGTCGAGTGCCTCCCAAAGTGGTCGTGTATCGAGCCGCACAAAAGCACACTTGACTTCAAATGATCATAACTCCTTCGTTTCTTATCGATTTAAGCAAACGACCAGTCGATGGAAAGCTCTTGATGTCTACTTTCATGTCAACCACGATTTTTCTTGTTTTAATGGAATTTGTGATGTTTCTCATTCGCTTTTTTGTACTAACTCTTTACGGTACTTACATGTTAGTACACAAAAGAGAATGAGAGCAAACAAAAACGCCATTACATTAACCCAAACTCTAGTTTACATGAAGGAATACGTCAAGAGCTTTCCAGAGAGTGTTCGTTTGCTTAAATCCGATAACAAATGAGGAAGTTATGGTCATTTGAAGTCGAGTGCCTCCCAAAGTGGTCGTGTATCGAGCCGCACAAAAGCACACTTGACTTCAAATGATCATAACTCCTTCATTTCTTATCGGATTTAAGCAAACGACCAGTCGATGGAAAGCTCTTGATGTCTACTTTCATGTCAACCACGATTTTTATTGTTTTAATGGAATTTGTGATGTTTCTCATTCGCTTTTTTGTACTAACTCTTTACGGTACTTACATGTTAGTACACAAAAGAGAATGAGAGCAAACAAAAACTCCATTACATTAACCCAAACTCTAGTTTACATGAAAGCATACGTCAAGAGCTTTCCAGAGAGTGTTCGTTTGCTTAAATCCGATAACAAATGAGGAAGTTATGGTCATTTGAAGTCGAGTGCCTCCCAAAGTGGTCGTGTATCGAGCCGCACAAAAGCACACTTGACTTCAAATGATCATAACTCCTTCGTTTCTTATCGGATTTAAGCAAACGACCAGTCGATGGAAAGCTCTTGATGTCTACTTTCATGTCAACCACGATTTTTATTGTTTTAATGGAATTTGTGATGTTTCTCATTCGCTTTTTTGTACTAACTCTTTATGGTACTTACATGTTAGTACACAAAAGAGAATGAGAACAAACAAAAACGCCATTACATTAACCCAAACTCTAGTTTACATGAAAGCATACGTCAAGAGCTTTCAAGAGAGTGTTCGTTTGCTTAAATCCGATAACAAATGAGGAAGTTATGGTCATTTGAAGTCGAGTGCCTCCCAAAGTGGTCGTGTATCGAGCCGCACAAAAGCACACTTGACTTCAAATGATCATAACTCCTTCGTTTCTTATCGGATTTAAGCAAACGACCAGTCGATGGAAAGCTCTTGATGTCTACTTTCATGTCAACCACGATTTTTATTGTTTTAATGGAATTTGTGATGTTTCTCATTCGCTTTTTTGTACTAACTCTTTACGGTACTTACATGTTAGTACACAAAAGAGAATGAGAGCAAACAAAAACGCCATTACATTAACCCAAACTCTAGTTTACATGAAGGAATACGTCAAGAGCTTTCCAGAGAGTGTTCGTTTGCTTAAATCCGATAACAAATGAGGAAGTTATGGTCATTTGAAGTCGAGTGCCTCCCAAAGTGGTCGTGTATCGAGCCGCACAAAAGCACACTTGACTTCAAATGATCATAACTCCTTCATTTCTTATCGGATTTAAGCAAACGACCAGTCGATGGAAAGCTCTTGATGTCTACTTTCATGTCAACCACGATTTTTATTGTTTTAATGGAATTTGTGATGTTTCTCATTCGCTTTTTTGTACTAACTCTTTACGGTACTTACATGTTAGTACACAAAAGAGAATGAGAGCAAACAAAAACTCCATTACATTAACCCAAACTCTAGTTTACATGAAAGCATACGTCAAGAGCTTTCCAGAGAGTGTTCGTTTGCTTAAATCCGATAACAAATGAGGAAGTTATGGTCATTTGAAGTCGAGTGCCTCCCAAAGTGGTCGTGTATCGAGCCGCACAAAAGCACACTTGACTTCAAATGATCATAACTCCTTCGTTTCTTATCGGATTTAAGCAAACGACCAGTCGATGGAAAGCTCTTGATGTCTACTTTCATGTCAACCACGATTTTTATTGTTTTAATGGAATTTGTGATGTTTCTCATTCGCTTTTTTGTACTAACTCTTTATGGTACTTACATGTTAGTACACAAAAGAGAATGAGAACAAACAAAAACAACATTACATTAACCCAAACTCTAGTTTACATGAAAGCATACGTCAAGAGCTTTCAAGAGAGTGTTCGTTTGCTTAAATCCGATAACAAATGAGGAAGTTATGGTCATTTGAAGTCGAGTGCCTCCCAAAGTGGTCGTGTATCGAGCCGCACAAAAGCACACTTGACTTCAAATGATCATAACTCCTTCGTTTCTTATCGGATTTAAGCAAACGACCAGTCGATGGAAAGCTCTTGATGTCTACTTTCATGTCAACCACGATTTTTATTGTTTTAATGGAATTTGTGATGTTTCTCATTCGCTTTTTTGTACTAACTCTTTATGGTACTTACATGTTAGTACACAAAAGAGAATGAGAACAAACAAAAACGCCATTACATTAACCCAAACTCTAGTTTACATGAAAGCATACGTCAAGAGCTTTCAAGAGAGTGTTCGTTTGCTTAAATCCGATAACAAATGAGGAAGTTATGGTCATTTGAAGTCGAGTGCCTCCCAAAGTGGTCGTGTATCGAGCCGCACAAAAGCACACTTGACTTCAAATGATCATAACTCCTTCGTTTCTTATCGGATTTAAGCAAACGACCAGTCGATGGAAAGCTCTTGATGTCTACTTTCATGTCAACCACGATTTTTCTTGTTTTAATGGAATTTGTGATGTTTCTCATTCTCGTTTTTGTACTAACTCTTTATGGTACTTACATGTTAGTACACAAAAGAGAATGAGAGCAAACAAAAACGCCATTACATTAACCCAAACTCTAGTTTACATGAAAGCATACGTCAAGAGCTTTCCAGAGAGTGTTCGTTTGCTTAAATCCGATAACAAATGAGGAAGTTATGGTCATTTGAAGTCGAGTGCCTCCCAAAGTGGTCGTGCATCGAGCCGCACAAAAGCACACTTGACTTCAAATGATCATAACTCCTTCGTTTCATATCGGATTTAAGCAATTGACCAGTCGATGGAAAGCTCTTGATGTCTACTTTCATGTCAACCACGATTTTTCTTGTTTTAATGGAATTTGTGATGTTTCTCATTCGCTTTTTTGTACTAACTCTTTACGGTACTTACATGTTAGTACACAAAAGAGAATGAGAGCAAACAAAAACGCCATTACATTAACCCAAACTCTAGTTTACATGAAGGCATACGTCAAGAGCTTTCCAGAGAGTGTTTGCTTGCTTAAATCCGATAACAAATGAGGAAGTTATGGTCATTTGAAGTCGAGTGCCTCCCAAAGTGGTCGTGTATCGAGCCGCACAAAAGCACACTTGACTTCAAATGATCATAACTCCTTCGTTTCTTATCGATTTAAGCAAACGACCAGTCGATGGAAAGCTCTTGATGTCTACTTTCATGTCAACCACGATTTTTCTTGTTTTAATGGAATTTGTGATGTTTCTCATTCGCTTTTTTGTACTAACTCTTTACGGTACTTAGATGTTAGTACACAAAAGAGAATGAGAGCAAACAAAATGGCCATTACATTAACCCAAACTCTAGTTTACATGAAGGAATACGTCAAGAGCTTTCCAGAGAGTGTTCGTTTGCTTAAATCCGATAACAAATGAGGAAGTTATGGTCATTTGAAGTCGAGTGCCTCCCAAAGTGGTCGTGTATCGAGCCGCACAAAAGCACACTTGACTTCAAATGATCATAACTCCTTCGTTTCTTATCGGATTTAAGCAAACGACCAGTCGATGGAAAGCTCTTGATGTCTACTTTCATGTCAACCACGATTTTTATTGTTTTAATGGAATTTGTGATGTTTCTCATTCGCTTTTTTGTACTAACTCTTTACGGTACTTACATGTTAGTACACAAAAGAGAATAAGAGCAAACAAAAACGCCATTACATTAACCCAAACTCTAGTTTACACGAAAGCATACGTCAAGAGCTTTCCAGAGAGTGTTCGTTTGCTTAAATCCGATAACAAATGAGGAAGTTATGGTCATTTGAAGTCGAGTGCCTCCCAAAGTGGTCGTGTATCGAGCCGCACAAAAGCACACTTGACTTCAAATGATCATAACTCCTTCGTTTCTTATCGGATTTAAGCAAACGACCAGTCGATGGAAAGCTCTTGATGTCTACTTTCATGTCAACCACGATTTTTCTTGTTTTAATGGAATTTGTGATGTTTCTCATTCGCTTTTTTGTACTAACTCTTTATGGTACTTACATGTTAGTACACAAAAGAGAATGAGAGCATACAAAAACGCCATTACATTAACCCAAACTCTAGTTTACATGAAAGCATACGTCAAGAGATTTCCAGAGAGTGTTCGTTTGCTTAAATCCGATAACAAATGAGGAAGTTATGGTCATTTGAAGTCGAGTGCCTCCCAAAGTGGTCGTGTATCGAGCCGCACAAAAGCACACTTGACTTCAAATGATCATAACTCCTTCGTTTCTTATCGGATTTAAGCAAACGACCAGTCGATGGAAAGCTCTTGATGTCTACTTTCATGTCAACCACGATTTTTCTTGTTTTAATGGAATTTGTGATGTTTCTCATTCGCTTTTTTGTACTAACTCTTTATGGTACTTACATGTTAGTACACAAAAGAGAATGAGAACAAACAAAAACGCCATTACATTAACCCAAACTCTAGTTTACATGAAAGCATACGTCAAGAGATTTCCAGAGAGTGTTCGTTTGCTTAAATCCGATAACAAATGAGGAAGTTATGGTCATTTGAAGTCGAGTGCCTCCCAAAGTGGTCGTGTATCGAGCCGCACAAAAGCACACTTGACTTCAAATGATCATAACTCCTTCGTTTCTTATCGGATTTAAGCAAACGACCAGTCGATGGAAAGCTCTTGATGTCTACTTTCATGTCAACCACGATTTTTATTGTTTTAATGGAATTTGTGATGTTTCTCATTCGCTTTTTTGTACTAACTCTTTATGGTACTTACATGTTAGTACACAAAAGAGAATGAGAACAAACAAAAACGCCATTACATTAACCCAAACTCTAGTTTACATGAAAGCATACGTCAAGAGCTTTCAAGAGAGTGTTCGTTTGCTTAAATCCGATAACAAATGAGGAAGTTATGGTCATTTGAACTCGAGTGCCTCCCAAAGTGGTCGTGTATCGAGCCGCACAAAAGCACACTTGATTTCAAATGATCATAACTCCTTCGTTTCTTATCGGATTTAAGCAAACGACCAGTCGATGGAAAGCTCTTGATGTCTACTTTCATGTCAACCACGATTTTTATTGTTTTAATGGAATTTGTAATGTTTCTCATTGGCTTTTTTGTACTAACTCTTTATTGTACTTACATGTTAGTACACAAAAGAGAATGAGAGCAAACAAAAACGCCATTACATTAACCCAAACTCTAGTTTACATGAAAGCATACGTCAAGAGCTTTCCAGAGAGTGTTCGTTTGCTTAAATCCGATAACAAAAGTTATGGTCATTTGAAGTCGAGTGCCTCCCAAAGTGGTCGTGTATCGAGCCGCACAAAAGCACACTTGACTTCAAATGATCATAACTCCTTCGTTTCTTATCGGATTTAAGCAAACGACCAGTCGATGGAAAGCTCTTAATGTCTACTTTCATGTCAACCACGATTTTTCTTGTTTTAATGGAATTTGTGATGTTTCTCATTCGCTTTTTTGTACTAACTCTTTACGGTACTTAGATGTTAGTACACAAAAGAGAATGAGAGCAAACAAAAACGCCATTACATTAACCCAAACTCTAGTTTACATGAAGGAATACGTCAAGAGCTTTCCAGAGAGTGTTCGTTTGCTTAAATCCGATAACAAATGAGGAAGTTATGGTCATTTGAAGTCAAGTGCCTCCCAAAGTGGTCGTGTATCGAGCCGCACAAAAGCACACTTGACTTCAAATGATCATAACTCCTTCGTTTCTTATCGATTTAAGCAAACGACCAGTCGATGGAAAGCTCTTAATGTCTACTTTCATGTCAACCATGATTTTTCTTGTTTTAATGGAATTTGTGATGTTTCTCATTCGCTTTTTTGTACTAACTCTTTACGGTACTTACATGTTAGTACACAAAAGAGAATGAGAGCAAACAAAAACGCCATTACATTAACCCAAACTCTAGTTTACATGAAGGCATACGTCAAGAGCTTTCCAGAGAGTGTTTGTTTGCTTAAATCCGATAACAAATGAGGAAGTTATGGTCATTTGAAGTCGAGTGCCTCCCAAAGTGGTCGTCTATCGAGCCGCACAAAAGCACACTTGACTTCAAATGATCATAACTCCTTCGTTTCTTATCGGATTTAAGCAAACGACCAGTCGATGGAAAGCTCTTGATGTCTACTTTCATGTCAACCACGATTTTTCTTGTTTTAATGGAATTTGTGATGTTTCTCATTCGCTTTTTTGTACTAACTCTTTACGGTACTTAGATGTTAGTACACAAAAGAGAATGAGAGCAAACAAAAACGCCATTACATTAACCCAAACTCTAGTTTACATGAAGGAATACGTCAAGAGCTTTCCAGAGAGTGTTCGTTTGCTTAAATCCGATAACAAATGAGGAAGTTATGGTCATTCGAAGTCGAGTGCCTCCCAAAGTGGTCGTGTATCGAGCCGCACAAAAGCACACTTGACTTCAAATGATCATAACTCCTTCGTTTCTTATCGGATTTAAGCAAACGACCAGTCGATGGAAAGCTCTTGATGTCTACTTTCATGTCAACCACGATTTTTCTTGTTTTAATGGAATTTGTGATGTTTCTCATTCGCTTTTTTGTACTAACTCTTTATGGTACTTACATGTTAGTACACAAAAGAGAATGAGAACAAACAAAAACGCCATTACATTAACCCAAACTCTAGTTTACATGAAAGCATACGTCAAGAGATTTCCAGAGAGTGTTCGTTTGCTTAAATCCGATAACAAATGAGGAAGTTATGGTCATTTGAAGTCGAGTGCCTCCCAAAGTGGTCGTGTATCGAGCCGCACAAAAGCACACTTGACTTCAAATGATCATAACTCCTTCGTTTCTTATCGGATTTAAGCAAACGACCACTCGATGGAAAGCTCTTGATGTCTACTTTCATGTCAACCACGATTTTTATTGTTTTAATGGAATTTGTGATGTTTCTCATTCGCTTTTTTGTACTAACTCTTTATGGTACTTACATGTTAGTACACAAAAGAGAATGAGAACAAACAAAAACGCCATTACATTAACCCAAACTCTAGTTTACATGAAAGCATACGTCAAGAGCTTTCAAGAGAGTGTTCGTTTGCTTAAATCCGATAACAAATGAGGAAGTTATGGTCATTTGAACTCGAGTGCCTCCCAAAGTGGTCGTGTATCGAGCCGCACAAAAGCACACTTGATTTCAAATGATCATAACTCCTTCGTTTCTTATCGGATTTAAGCAAACGACCAGTCGATGGAAAGCTCTTGATGTCTACTTTCATGTCAACCACGATTTTTATTGTTTTAATGGAATTTGTAATGTTTCTCATTGGCTTTTTTGTACTAACTCTTTATTGTACTTACATGTTAGTACACAAAAGAGAATGAGAGCAAACAAAAACGCCATTACATTAACCCAAACTCTAGTTTACATGAAAGCATACGTCAAGAGCTTTCCAGAGAGTGTTCGTTTGCTTAAATCCGATAACAAAAGTTATGGTCATTTGAAGTCGAGTGCCTCCCAAAGTGGTCGTGTATCGAGCCGCACAAAAGCACACTTGACTTCAAATGATCATAACTCCTTCGTTTCTTATCGGATTTAAGCAAACGACCAGTCGATGGAAAGCTCTTAATGTCTACTTTCATGTCAACCACGATTTTTCTTGTTTTAATGGAATTTGTGATGTTTCTCATTCGCTTTTTTGTACTAACTCTTTACGGTACTTAGATGTTAGTACACAAAAGAGAATGAGAGCAAACAAAAACGCCATTACATTAACCCAAACTCTAGTTTACATGAAGGAATACGTCAAGAGCTTTCCAGAGAGTGTTCGTTTGCTTAAATCCGATAACAAATGAGGAAGTTATGGTCATTTGAAGTCAAGTGCCTCCCAAAGTGGTCGTGTATCGAGCCGCACAAAAGCACACTTGACTTCAAATGATCATAACTCCTTCGTTTCTTATCGATTTAAGCAAACGACCAGTCGATGGAAAGCTCTTAATGTCTACTTTCATGTCAACCATGATTTTTCTTGTTTTAATGGAATTTGTGATGTTTCTCATTCGCTTTTTTGTACTAACTCTTTACGGTACTTACATGTTAGTACACAAAAGAGAATGAGAGCAAACAAAAACGCCATTACATTAACCCAAACTCTAGTTTACATGAAGGCATACGTCAAGAGCTTTCCAGAGAGTGTTTGTTTGCTTAAATCCGATAACAAATGAGGAAGTTATGGTCATTTGAAGTCGAGTGCCTCCCAAAGTGGTCGTCTATCGAGCCGCACAAAAGCACACTTGACTTCAAATGATCATAACTCCTTCGTTTCTTATCGGATTTAAGCAAACGACCAGTCGATGGAAAGCTCTTGATGACTACTTTCATGTCAACCACGATTTTTCTTGTTTTAATGGAATTTGTGATGTTTCTCATTCGCTTTTTTGTACTAACTCTTTACGGTACTTAGATGTTAGTACACAAAAGAGAATGAGAGCAAACAAAAACGCCATTACATTAACCCAAACTCTAGTTTACATGAAGGAATACGTCAAGAGCTTTCCAGAGAGTGTTCGTTTGCTTAAATCCGATAACAAATGAGGAAGTTATGGTCATTCGAAGTCGAGTGCCTCCCAAAGTGGTCGTGTATCGAGCCGCACAAAAGCACACTTGACTTCAAATGATCATAACTCCTTCGTTTCTTATCGGATTTAAGCAAACGACCAGTCGATGGAAAGCTCTTGATGTCTACTTTCATGTCAACCACGATTTTTCTTGTTTTAATGGAATTTGTAATGTTTCTCATTCGCTTTTTTGTACTAACTCTTTATGGTACTTACATGTTAGTACACAAAAGAGAATGAGAGCAAATAAAAACGTCATTACATTAACCCAAACTCTAGTTTACATGAAAGCATACGTCAAGAGCTTTCCAGAGAGTGTTCGTTTGCTTAAATCCGATAACAAATGAGGAAGTTATGGTCATTTGAAGTCGAGTGCCTCCCAAAGTGGTCGTGCATCGAGCCGCACAAAAGCACACTTGACTTCAAATGATCATAACTCCTTCGTTTCATATCGGATTTAAGCAAACGACCACTCGATGGAAAGCTCTTGATGTCTACTTTCATGTCAACCACGATTTTTATTGTTTTAATGGAATTCGTGATGTTTCTCATTCGCTTTTTTGTACTAACTCTTTACGGTACTTACATGTTAGTACACAAAAGAGAATGAGAGCAAACAAAAACGCCATTACATTAACCCAAACTCTAGTTTACATGAAAGCATACGTCAAGAGCTTTCCAGAGAGTGTTCGTTTGCTTAAATCCGATAACAAATGAGGAAGTTATGGTCATTTGAAGTCGAGTGCCTCCCAAAGTGGTCGTGCATCGAGCCGCACAAAAGCACACTTGACTTCAAATGATCATAACTCCTTCGTTTCTTATCGATTTAAGCAAACGACCAGTCGATGGAAAGCTCTTGATGTCTACTTTCATGTCAACCACGATTTTTCTTGTTTTAATGGAATTTGTGATGTTTCTCATTCGCTTTTTTGTACTAACTCTTTACGGTACTTAGATGTTAGTACACAAAAGAGAATGAGAGCAAACAAAAACGCCATTACATTAACCCAAACTCTAGTTTACATGAAGGAATACGTCAAGAGCTTTCCAGAGAGTGTTCGTTTGCTTAAATCCGATAACAAATGAGGAAGTTATGGTCATTTGAAGTCGAGTGCCTCCCAAAGTGGTCGTGTATCAAGCCGCACAAAAGCACACTTGACTTCAAATGATCATAACTCCTTCGTTTCTTATCGGATTTAAGCAAACGACCAGTCGATGGAAAGCTCTTGATGTCTACTTTCATGTCAACCACGATTTTTCTTGTTTTAATGGAATTTGTGATGCTTCTCATTCGCTTTTTTGTACTAACTCTTTACGGTACTTACATGTTAGTACACAAAAGAGAATGAGAGCAAACAAAAACGCCATTACATTAACCCAAACTCTAGTTTACATGAACGAATACGTCAAGAGCTTTCCAGAGAGTGTTCGTTTGATTAAATCCGATAACAAATGAGGAAGTTATGGTCATTTGAAGTCAAGTGCCTCCCAAAGTGGTCGTGTATCGAGCCGCACAAAAGCACACTTGACTTCAAATGATCATAACTCCTTCGTTTCTTATCGGATTTAAGCAAACGACCAGTCGATGGAAAGCTCTTGATGTCTACTTTCATGTCAACCACGATTTTTCTTGTTTTAATGGAATTTGTAATGTTTCTCATTCGCTTTTTTGTACTAACTCTTTATGGTACTTACATGTTAGTACACAAAAGAGAATGAGAGCAAACAAAAACGTCATTACATTAACCCAAACTCTAGTTTACATGAAAGCATACGTCAAGAGCTTTCCAGAGAGTGTTCGTTTGCTTAAATCCGATAACAAATGAGGAAGTTATGGTCATTTGAAGTCGAGTGCCTCCCAAAGTGGTCGTGCATCGAGCCGCACAAAAGCACACTTGACTTCAAATGATCATAACTCCTTCGTTTCATATCGGATTTAAGCAAACGACCACTCGATGGAAAGCTCTTGATCTCTACTTTCATGTCAACCACGATTTTTATTGTTTTAATGGAATTCGTGATGTTTCTCATTCGCTTTTTTGTACTACCTCTTTACGGTACTTACATGTTAGTACACAAAAGAGAATGAGAGCAAACAAAAACGCCATTACATTAACCCAAACTCTAGTTTACATGAAAGCATACGTCAAGAGCTTTCCAGAGAGTGTTCGTTTGCTTAAATCCGATAACAAATGAGGAAGTTATGGTCATTTGAAGTCGAGTGCCTCCCAAAGTGGTCGTGCATCGAGCCGCACAAAAGCACACTTGACTTCAAATGATCATAACTCCTTCGTTTCTTATCGATTTAAGCAAACGACCAGTCGATGGAAAGCTCTTGATGTCTACTTTCATGTCAACCACGATTTTTCTTGTTTTAATGGAATTTGTGATGTTTCTCATTCGCTTTTTTGTACTAACTCTTTACGGTACTTAGATGTTAGTACACAAAAGAGAATGAGAGCAAACAAAAACGCCATTACATTAACCCAAACTCTAGTTTACATGAAGGAATACGTCAAGAGCTTTCCAGAGAGTGTTCGTTTGCTTAAATCCGATAACAAATGAGGAAGTTATGGTCATTTGAAGTCGAGTGCCTCCCAAAGTGGTCGTGTATCGAGCCGCACAAAAGCACACTTGACTTCAAATGATCATAACTCCTTCGTTTCTTATCGGATTTAAGCAAACGACCAGTCGATGGAAAGCTCTTGATGTCTACTTTCATGTCAACCACGATTTTTACTGTTTTAATGGAATTTGTGATGTTTCTCATTCGCTTTTTTGTACTAACTCTTTACGGTACTTACATGTTAGTACACAAAAGAGAATGAGAGCAAAAAAAAACGCCATTACATTAACCCAAACTCTAGTTTACATGAAAGCATACGTCAAGAGCTTTCCAGAGAGTGTTCGTTTGCTTAAATCCGATAACAAATGAGGAAGGTATGGTCATTTGAAGTCGAGTGCCTCCCAAAGTGGTCGTGTATCGAGCCGCACAAAAGCACACTTGACTTCAAATGATCATAACTCCTTCGTTTCATATCTGATTTAAGCAAACGACCACTCGATGGAAAGCTCTTGATGTATACTTTCATGTCAACCATGATATTTCTTGTTTTAATGGAATTTGTGATGTTTCTCATTCGCTTTTTTGTACTAACTCTTTACGGTACTTACATGTTAGTACACAAAAGAGAATGAGAGCAAACAAAAACGCCATTACATTAACCCAAACTCTAGTTTACATGAAAGCATACGTCAAGAGCTTTCCAGAGAGTGTTCGTTTGCTTAAATCCGATAACAAATGAGGAAGTTATGGTCATTTGAAGTCGAGTGCCTCCCAAAGTGGTCGTGTATCGAGCCGCACAAAAGCACACTTGACTTCAAATGATCATAACTCCTTCGTTTCATATCGGATTTAAGCAAACGACCAGTCGATGGAAAGCTCTTGATGTCTACTTTCATGTCAACCACGATTTTTACTGTTTTAATGGAATTTGTGATGTTTCTCATTCGCTTTTTTGTACTAACTCTTTACGGTACTTACATGTTAGTACACAAAAGAGAATGAGAGCAAACAAAAACGCCATTACATTAACCCAAACTCTAGTTTACATGAAGGCATACGTCAAGAGCTTTCTAGAGAGTGTTTGTTTGCTTAAATCCGATAACAAATGAGGAAGTTATGGTCATTTGAAGTCGAGTGCCTCCGAAAGTGGTCGTCTATCGAGCCGCACAAAAGCACACTTGACTTCAAATGATCATAACTCCTTCGTTTCTTATCGGATTTAAGCAAACGACCAGTCGATGGAAAGCTCTTGATGTCTACTTTCATGTCAACCACGATTTTTATTGTTTTAATGGAATTCGTGATGTTTCTCATTCGCTTTTTTGTACTAACTCTTTACGGTACTTACATGTTAGTACACAAAAGAGAATGAGAGCAAACAAAAACGCCATTACATTAACCCAAACTCTAGTTTACATGAAAGCATACGTCAAGAGCTTTCCAGAGAGTGTTCGTTTGCTTAAATCCGATAACAAATGAGGAAGTTATGGTCATTTGAAGTCGAGTGCCTCCCAAAGTGGTCGTGCATCGAGCCGCACAAAAGCACACTTGACTTCAAATGATCATAACTCCTTCGTTTCTTATCGATTTAAGCAAACGACCAGTCGATGGAAAGCTCTTGATGTCTACTTTCATGTCAACCACGATTTTTCTTGTTTTAATGGAATTTGTGATGTTTCTCATTCGCTTTTTTGTACTAACTCTTTACGGTACTTAGATGTTAGTACACAAAAGAGAATGAGAGCAAACAAAAACGCCATTACATTAACCCAAACTCTAGTTTACATGAAGGAATACGTCAAGAGCTTTCCAGAGAGTGTTCGTTTGCTTAAATCCGATAACAAATGAGGAAGTTATGGTCATTTGAAGTCGAGTGCCTCCCAAAGTGGTCGTGTATCAAGCCGCACAAAAGCACACTTGACTTCAAATGATCATAACTCCTTCGTTTCTTATCGGATTTAAGCAAACGACCAGTCGATGGAAAGCTCTTGATGTCTACTTTCATGTCAACCACGATTTTTCTTGTTTTAATGGAATTTGTGATGCTTCTCATTCGCTTTTTTGTACTAACTCTTTACGGTACTTACATGTTAGTACACAAAAGAGAATGAGAGCAAACAAAAACGCCATTACATTAACCCAAACTCTAGTTTACATGAACGAATACGTCAAGAGCTTTCCAGAGAGTGTTCGTTTGATTAAATCCGATAACAAATGAGGAAGTTATGGTCATTTGAAGTCAAGTGCCTCCCAAAGTGGTCGTGTATCGAGCCGCACAAAAGCACACTTGACTTCAAATGATCATAACTCCTTCGTTTCTTATCGGATTTAAGCAAACGACCAGTCGATGGAAAGCTCTTGATGTCTACTTTCATGTCAACCACGATTTTTCTTGTTTTAATGGAATTTGTAATGTTTCTCATTCGCTTTTTTGTACTAACTCTTTATGGTACTTACATGTTAGTACACAAAAGAGAATGAGAGCAAACAAAAACGTCATTACATTAACCCAAACTCTAGTTTACATGAAAGCATACGTCAAGAGCTTTCCAGAGAGTGTTCGTTTGCTTAAATCCGATAACAAATGAGGAAGTTATGGTCATTTGAAGTCGAGTGCCTCCCAAAGTGGTCGTGCATCGAGCCGCACAAAAGCACACTTGACTTCAAATGATCATAACTCCTTCGTTTCATATCGGATTTAAGCAAACGACCACTCGATGGAAAGCTCTTGATCTCTACTTTCATGTCAACCACGATTTTTATTGTTTTAATGGAATTCGTGATGTTTCTCATTCGCTTTTTTGTACTACCTCTTTACGGTACTTACATGTTAGTACACAAAAGAGAATGAGAGCAAACAAAAACGCCATTACATTAACCCAAACTCTAGTTTACATGAAAGCATACGTCAAGAGCTTTCCAGAGAGTGTTCGTTTGCTTAAATCCGATAACAAATGAGGAAGTTATGGTCATTTGAAGTCGAGTGCCTCCCAAAGTGGTCGTGCATCGAGCCGCACAAAAGCACACTTGACTTCAAATGATCATAACTCCTTCGTTTCTTATCGATTTAAGCAAACGACCAGTCGATGGAAAGCTCTTGATGTCTACTTTCATGTCAACCACGATTTTTCTTGTTTTAATGGAATTTGTGATGCTTCTCATTCGCTTTTTTGTACTAACTCTTTACGGTACTTAGATGTTAGTACACAAAAGAGAATGAGAGCAAACAAAAACGCCATTACATTAACCCAAACTCTAGTTTACATGAAGGAATACGTCAAGAGCTTTCCAGAGAGTGTTCGTTTGCTTAAATCCGATAACAAATGAGGAAGTTATGGTCATTTGAAGTCGAGTGCCTCCCAAAGTGGTCGTGTATCGAGCCGCACAAAAGCACACTTGACTTCAAATGATCATAACTCCTTCGTTTCTTATCGGATTTAAGCAAACGACCAGTCGATGGAAAGCTCTTGATGTCTACTTTCATGTCAACCACGATTTTTCTTGTTTTAATGGAATTTGTAATGTTTCTCATTCGCTTTTTTGTACTAACTCTTTATGGTACTTACATGTTAGTACACAAAAGAGAATGAGAGCAAACAAAAACGTCATTACATTAACCCAAACTCTAGTTTACATGAAAGCATACGTCAAGAGCTTTCCAGAGAGTGTTCGTTTGCTTAAATCCGATAACAAATGAGGAAGTTATGGTCATTTGAAGTCGAGTGCCTCCCAAAGTGGTCGTGCATCGAGCCGCACAAAAGCACACTTGACTTCAAATGATCATAACTCCTTCGTTTCATATCGGATTTAAGCAAACGACCACTCGATGGAAAGCTCTTGATCTCTACTTTCATGTCAACCACGATTTTTATTGTTTTAATGGAATTCGTGATGTTTCTCATTCGCTTTTTTGTACTACCTCTTTACGGTACTTACATGTTAGTACACAAAAGAGAATGAGAGCAAACAAAAACGCCATTACATTAACCCAAACTCTAGTTTACATGAAAGCATACGTCAAGAGCTTTCCAGAGAGTGTTCGTTTGCTTAAATCCGATAACAAATGAGGAAGTTATGGTCATTTGAAGTCGAGTGCCTCCCAAAGTGGTCGTGCATCGAGCCGCACAAAAGCACACTTGACTTCAAATGATCATAACTCCTTCGTTTCTTATCGATTTAAGCAAACGACCAGTCGATGGAAAGCTCTTGATGTCTACTTTCATGTCAACCACGATTTTTCTTGTTTTAATGGAATTTGTGATGTTTCTCATTCGCTTTTTTGTACTAACTCTTTACGGTACTTAGATGTTAGTACACAAAAGAGAATGAGAGCAAACAAAAACGCCATTACATTAACCCAAACTCTAGTTTACATGAAGGAATACGTCAAGAGCTTTCCAGAGAGTGTTCGTTTGCTTAAATCCGATAACAAATGAGGAAGTTATGGTCATTTGAAGTCGAGTGCCTCCCAAAGTGGTCGTGTATCGAGCCGCACAAAAGCACACTTGACTTCAAATGATCATAACTCCTTCGTTTCTTATCGGATTTAAGCAAACGACCAGTCGATGGAAAGCTCTTGATGTCTACTTTCATGTCAACCACGATTTTTACTGTTTTAATGGAATTTGTGATGTTTCTCATTCGCTTTTTTGTACTAACTCTTTACGGTACTTACATGTTAGTACACAAAAGAGAATGAGAGCAAAAAAAAACGCCATTACATTAACCCAAACTCTAGTTTACATGAAAGCATACGTCAAGAGCTTTCCAGAGAGTGTTCGTTTGCTTAAATCCGATAACAAATGAGGAAGGTATGGTCATTTGAAGTCGAGTGCCTCCCAAAGTGGTCGTGTATCGAGCCGCACAAAAGCACACTTGACTTCAAATGATCATAACTCCTTCGTTTCATATCTGATTTAAGCAAACGACCACTCGATGGAAAGCTCTTGATGTCTACTTTCATGTCAACCATGATATTTCTTGTTTTAATGGAATTTGTGATGTTTCTCATTCGCTTTTTTGTACTAACTCTTTACGGTACTTACATGTTAGTACACAAAAGAGAATGAGAGCAAACAAAAACGCCATTACATTAACCCAAACTCTAGTTTACATGAAAGCATACGTCAAGAGCTTTCCAGAGAGTGTTCGTTTGCTTAAATCCGATAACAAATGAGGAAGTTATGGTCATTTGAAGTCGAGTGCCTCCCAAAGTGGTCGTGTATCGAGCCGCACAAAAGCACACTTGACTTCAAATGATCATAACTCCTTCGTTTCATATCGGATTTAAGCAAACGACCAGTCGATGGAAAGCTCTTGATGTCTACTTTCATGTCAACCACGATTTTTACTGTTTTAATGGAATTTGTGATGTTTCTCATTCGCTTTTTTGTACTAACTCTTTACGGTACTTACATGTTAGTACACAAAAGAGAATGAGAGCAAACAAAAACGCCATTACATTAACCCAAACTCTAGTTTACATGAAGGCATACGTCAAGAGCTTTCTAGAGAGTGTTTGTTTGCTTAAATCCGATAACAAATGAGGAAGTTATGGTCATTTGAAGTCGAGTGCCTCCGAAAGTGGTCGTCTATCGAGCCGCACAAAAGCACACTTGACTTCAAATGATCATAACTCCTTCGTTTCTTATCGGATTTAAGCAAACGACCAGTCGATGGAAAGCTCTTGATGTCTACTTTCATGTCAACCACGATTTTTCTTGTTTTAATGGAATTTGTGATGTTTCTCATTCGCTTTTTTGTACTAACTCTTTACGGTACTTAGATGTTAGTACACAAAAGAGAATGAGAGCAAACAAAAACGCCAATACATTAACCCAAACTCTAGTTTACATGAAGGCATACGTCAAGAGCTTTCTAGAGAGTGTTTGTTTGCTTAAATCCGATAACAAATGAGGAAGTTATGGTCATTTGAAGTCGAGTGCCTCCGAAAGTGGTCGTCTATCGAGCCGCACAAAAGCACACTTGACTTCAAATGATCATAACTCCTTCGTTTCTTATCGGATTTAAGCAAACGACCAGTCGATGGAAAGCTCTTGATGTCTACTTTCATGTCAACCACGATTTTTATTGTTTTAATGGAATTTGTGATGTTTCTCATTCGCTTTTTTGTACTAACTCTTTACGGTACTTAGATGTTAGTACACAAAAGAGAATGAGAGCAAACAAAAACGCCAATACATTAACCCAAACTCTAGTTTACATGAAGGAATACGTCAAGAGCTTTCCAGAGAGTGTTCGTTTGCTTAAATCCGATAACAAATGAGGAAGTTATGGTCATTTGAAGTCGAGTGCCTCCCAAAGTGGTCGTGTATCGAGCCGCACAAAAGCACACTTGACTTCAAATGATCATAACTCCTTCGTTTCTTATCGGATTTAAGCAAACGACCAGTTGATGCAAAGCTCTTGATGTCTACTTTCATGTCAACCACGATTTTTATTGTTTTAATGGAATTTGTGATGTTTCTCATTCACTTTTTTGTACTAACTCTTTACGGTACTTACATGTTAGTACACAAAAGAGAATGAGAGCAAACAAAAACGCCATTACATTAACCCAAACTCTAGTTTACATGAAAGCATACGTCAAGAGCTTTCCAGAGAGTGTTCGTTTGCTTAAATCCGATAACAAATGAGGAAGTTATGGTCATTTGAAGTCGAGTGCCTCCGAAAGTGGTCGTCTATCGAGCCGCACAAAAGCACACTTGACTTCAAATGATCATAACTCCTTCGTTTCTTATCGGATTTAAGCAAACGACCAGTCGATGGAAAGCTCTTGATGTCTACTTTCATGTCAACCATAATTTTTCTTGTTTTAATGGAATTTGTGATGTTTCTCATTCGCTTTTTTGTACTAACTCTTTATGGTACTTACATGGTAGTACACAAAAGAGAATGAGAGCAAACAAAAACGCCATTACATTAACCCAAACTCTAGTTTACCTGAAAGCATACGTCAAGAGCTTTCCAGAGAGTGTTCGTTTGCTTAAATCCGATAACAAATGAGGAAGTTATGGTCATTTGAAGTCGAGTGCCTCCCAAAGTGGTCGTGCATCGAGCCGCACAAAAGCACACTTGACTTCAAATGATCATAACTCCTTCGTTTCTTATCGATTTAAGCAAACGACCAGTCGATGGAAAGCTCTTGATGTCTACTTTCATGTCAACCACGATTTTTCTTGTTTTAATGGAATTTGTGATGTTTCTCATTCGCTTTTTTGTACTAACTCTTTACGGTACTTAGATGTTAGTACACAAAAGAGAATGAGAGCAAACAAAAACGCCATTACATTAACCCAAACTCTAGTTTACATGAAGGAATACGTCAAGAGCTTTCCAGAGAGTGTTCGTTTGCTTAAATCCGATATCAAATGAGGAAGTTATGGTCATTTGAAGTCGAGTGCCTCCCAAAGTGGTCGTGTATCAAGCCGCACAAAAGCACACTTGACTTCAAATGATCATAACTCCTTCGTTTCTTATCGGATTTAAGCAAACGACCAGTCGATGGAAAGCTCTTGATGTCTACTTTCATGTCAACCACGATTTTTCTTGTTTTAATGGAATTTGTGATGTTTCTCATTCGCTTTTTTGTACTAACTCTTTACGGTACTTACATGTTAGTACACAAAAGAGAATGAGAGCAAACAAAAACGCCATTACATTAACCCAAACTCTAGTTTACATGAAGGAATACGTCAAGAGCTTTCCAGAGAGTGTTCGTTTGCTTAAATCCGATAACAAATGAGGAAGTTATGGTCATTTGAAGTCGAGTGCCTCCCAAAGTGGTCGTGTATCGAGCCGCACAAAAGCACACTTGACTTCAAATGATCATAACTCCTTCGTTTCTTATCGGATTTAAGCAAACGACCAGTCGATGGAAAGCTCTTGATGTCTACTTTCATGTCAACCACGATTTTTCTTGTTTTAATGGAATTTGTGATGTTTCTCATTCGCTTTTTTGTACTAACTCTTTACGGTACTTAGATGTTAGTACACAAAAGAGAATGAGAGAAAACAAAAACGCCATTACATTAACCCAAACTCTAGTTTACATGAAGGAATACGTCAAGAGCTTTCCAGAGAGTGTTCGTTTGCTTAAATCCGATAACAAATGAGGAAGTTATGGTCATTTGAAGTCGAGTGCCTCCCAAAGTGGTCGTGTATCGAGCCGCACAAAAGCACACTTGACTTCAAATGATCATAACTCCTTCGTTTCTTAGCGGATTTAAGCAAACGACCAGTCGATGGAAAGCTCTTGATGTCTACTTTCATGTCAACCACGATTTTTCTTGTTTTAATGGAATTTGTGATGTTTCTCATTCGCTTTTTTGTACTAACTCTTTACGGTACTTAGATGTTAGTACACAAAAGAGAATGAGAGCAAACAAAAACGCCATTACATTAACCCAAACTCTAGTTTACATGAAGGAATACGTCAAGAGCTTTCCAGAGAGTGTTCGTTTGCTTAAATCCGATAACAAATGAGGAAGTTATGGTCATTTGAAGTCGAGTGCCTCCCAAAGTGGTCGTGTATCGAGCCGCACAAAAGCACACTTGACTTCAAATGATCATAACTCCTTCGTTTCTTATCGGATTTAAGCAAACGACCAGTCGATGGAAAGCTCTTGATGTCTACTTTCATGTCAACCACCATTTTTCTTGTTTTAATGGAATTTGTGATGTTTCTCATTCGCTTTTTTGTACTAACTCTTTACGGTACTTAGATGTTAGTACACAAAAGAGAATGAGAGCAAACAAAAACGCCATTACATTAACCCAAACTCTAGTTTACATGAAGGAATACGTCAAGAGCTTTCCAGAGAGTGTTCGTTTGCTTAAATCCGATAACAAATGAGGAAGTTATGGTCATTTGAAGTCGAGTGCCTCCCAAAGTGGTCGTGTATCGAGCCGCACAAAAGCACACTTGACTTCAAATGATCATAACTCCTTCGTTTCTTATCGGATTTAAGCAAACGACCAGTCGATGGAAAGCTCTTGATGTCTACTTTCATGTCAACCACGATTTTTATTGTTTTAATGGAATTTGTAATGTTTCTCATTCGCTTTTTTGTACTAACTTTTTACGGTACTTACATGTTAGTACACAAAAGAGAATGAGAGCAAACAAAAACGCCATTACATTAACCCAAAATCTAGTTTACATGAAGGCATACGTCAAGAGCTTTCCAGAGAGTGTTTGTTTGCTTAAATCCGATAACAAATGAGGAAGTTATGGTCATTTGAAGTCGAGTGCCTCCCAAAGTGGTTGTCTATCGAGCCGCACAAAAGCACACTTGACTTCAAATGATCATAACTCCTTCGTTTCTTATCGGATTTAAGCAAACGACCAGTCGATGGAAAGCTCTTGATGTCTACTTTCATGTCAACCACGATTTTTCTTGTTTTAATGGAATTTGTGATGTTTCTCATTCGCTTTTTTGTACTAACTCTTTACGGTACTTACATGTTAGTACACAAAAGAGAATGAGAGCAAACAAAAACGCCATTACATTAACCCAAACTCTAGTTTACATGAAGGCATACGTCAAGAGCTTTCCAGAGAGTGTTTGTTTGCTTAAATCCGATAACAAATGAGGAAGTTATGGTCATTTGAAGTCGAGTGCCTCCCAAACTGGTCGTCTATCGAGCCGCACAAAAGCACACTTGACTTCAAATGATCATAACTCCTTCGTTTCTTATCGGATTTAAGCAAACGACCAGTCGATGGAAAGCTCTTGATGTCTACTTTCATGTCAACCACGATTTTTCTTGTTTTAATGGAATTTGTGATGTTTCTCATTCGCTTTTTTGTACTAACTCTTTACGGTACTTAGATGTTAGTACACAAAAGAGAATGAGAGCAAACAAAAACGCCATTACATTAACCCAAACTCTAGTTTACATGAAGGAATACGTCAAGAGCTTTCCAGAGAGTGTTCGTTTGCTTAAATCCGATAACAAATGAGGAAGTTATGGTCATTTGAAGTCGAGTGCCTCCCAAAGTGGTCGTGTATCGAGCCGCACAAAAGCACACTTGACTTCAAATGATCATAACTCCTTCGTTTCTTATCGGATTTAAGCAAACGACCAGTCGATGGAAAGCTCTTGATGTCTACTTTCATGTCAACCACCATTTTTCTTGTTTTAATGGAATTTGTGATGTTTCTCATTCGCTTTTTTGTACTAACTCTTTACGGTACGTAGATGTTAGTACACAAAAGAGAATGAGAGAAAACAAAAACGCCATTACATTAACCCAAACTCTAGTTTACATGAAGGAATACGTCAAGAGCTTTCCAGAGAGTGTTCGTTTGCTTAAATCCGATAACAAATGAGGAAGTTATGGTCATTTGAAGTCGAGTGCCTCCCAAAGTGGTCGTGTATCGAGCCGCACAAAAGCACACTTGACTTCAAATGATCATAACTCCTTCGTTTCTTATCGGATTTAAGCAAACGACCAGTTGATGCAAAGCTCTTGATGTCTACTTTCATGTCAACCACGATTTTTATTGTTTTAATGGAATTTGTGATGTTTCTCATACGCTTTTTTGTACTAACTCTTTACGGTACTTACATGTTAGTACACAAAAGAGAATGAGAGCAAACAAAAACGCCATTACATTAACCCAAACTCTAGTTTACCTGAAAGCATACGTCAAGAGCTTTCCAGAGAGTGTTCGTTTGCTTAAATCCGATAACAAATGAGGAAGTTATGGTCATTTGAAGTCGAGTGCCTCCCAAAGTGGTCGTCTATCGAGCCGCACAAAAGCACACTTGACTTCAAATGATCATAACTCCTTCGTTTCTTATCGGATTTAAGCAAACGACCAGTCGATGGAAAGCTCTTGATGTCTACTTTCATGTCAACCACGATTTTTCTTGTTTTAATGGAATTTGTGATGTTTCTCATTCGCTTTTTTGTACTAACTCTTTACGGTACTTAGATGTTAGTACACAAAAGAGAATGAGAGCAAACAAAAACGCCATTACATTAACCCAAACTCTAGTTTACATGAAGGAATACGTCAAGAGCTTTCCAGAGAGTGTTCGTTTGCTTAAATCCGATAACAAATGAGGAAGTTATGGTCATTTGAAGTCGAGTGCCTCCCAAAGTGGTCGTGTATCGAGCCGCACAAAAGCACACTTGACTTCAAATGATCATAACTCCTTCGTTTCTTATCGGATTTAAGCAAACGACCAGTCGATGGAAAGCTCTTGATGTCTACTTTCATGTCAACCACCATTTTTCTTGTTTTAATGGAATTTGTGATGTTTCTCATTCGCTTTTTTGTACTAACTCTTTACGGTACTTAGATGTTAGTACACAAAAGAGAATGAGAGCAAACAAAAACGCCATTACATTAACCCAAAATCTAGTTTACATGAAGGAATACGTCAAGAGCTTTCCAGAGAGTGTTCGTTTGCTTAAATCCGATAACAAATGAGGAAGTTATGGTCATTTGAAGTCGAGTGCCTCCCAAAGTGGTCGTGTATCGAGCCGCACAAAAGCACACTTGACTTCAAATGATCATAACTCCTTCGTTTCTTATCGGATTTAAGCAAACGACCAGTCGATGGAAAGCTCTTGATGTCTACTTTCATGTCAACCACGATTTTTATTGTTTTAATGGAATTTGTAATGTTTCTCATTCGCTTTTTTGTACTAACTTTTTACGGTACTTACATGTTAGTACACAAAAGAGAATGAGAGCAAACAAAAACGCCATTACATTAACCCAAACTCTAGTTTACATGAAGGCATACGTCAAGAGCTTTCCAGAGAGTGTTTGTTTGCTTAAATCCGATAACAAATGAGGAAGTTATGGTCATTTGAAGTCGAGTGCCTCCCAAAGTGGTCGTCTATCGAGCCGCACAAAAGCACACTTGACTTCAAATGATCATAACTCCTTCGTTTCTTATCGGATTTAAGCAAACGACCAGTCGATGGAAAGCTCTTGATGTCTACTTTCATGTCAACCACGATTTTTCTTGTTTTAATGGAATTTGTGATGTTTCTCATTCGCTTTTTTGTACTAACTCTTTACGGTACTTAGATGTTAGTACACAAAAGAGAATGAGAGCAAACAAAAACGCCATTACATTAACCCAAACTCTAGTTTACATGAAGGAATACGTCAAGAGCTTTCCAGAGAGTGTTCGTTTGCTTAAATCCGATAACAAATGAGGAAGTTATGGTCATTTGAAGTCGAGTGCCTCCCAAAGTGGTCGTGTATCGAGCCGCACAAAAGCACACTTGACTTCAAATGATCATAACTCCTTCGTTTCTTATCGGATTTAAGCAAACGACCAGTCGATGGAAAGCTCTTGATGTCTACTTTCATGTCAACCACCATTTTTCTTGTTTTAATGGAATTTGTGATGTTTCTCATTCGCTTTTTTGTACTAACTCTTTACGGTACTTAGATGTTAGTACACAAAAGAGAATGAGAGCAAACAAAAACGCCATTACATTAACCCAAACTCTAGTTTACATGAAGGAATACGTCAAGAGCTTTCCAGAGAGTGTTCGTTTGCTTAAATCCGATAACAAATGAGGAAGTTATGGTCATTTGAAGTCGAGTGCCTCCCAAAGTGGTCGTGTATCGAGCCGCACAAAAGCACACTTGACTTCAAATGATCATAACTCCTTCGTTTCTTATCGGATTTAAGCAAACGACCAGTCGATGGAAAGCTCTTGATGTCTACTTTCATGTCAACCACGATTTTTATTGTTTTAATGGAATTTGTAATGTTTCTCATTCGCTTTTTTGTACTAACTTTTTACGGTACTTACATGTTAGTACACAAAAGAGAATGAGAGCAAACAAAAACGCCATTACATTAACCCAAACTCTAGTTTACATGAAGGCATACGTCAAGAGCTTTCCAGAGAGTGTTTGTTTGCTTAAATCCGATAACAAATGAGGAAGTTATGGTCATTTGAAGTCGAGTGCCTCCCAAAGTGGTCGTCTATCGAGCCGCACAAAAGCACACTTGACTTCAAATGATCATAACTCCTTCGTTTCTTATCGGATTTAAGCAAACGACCAGTCGATGGAAAGCTCTTGATGTCTACTTTCATGTCAACCACGATTTTTCTTGTTTTAATGGAATTTGTGATGTTTCTCATTCGCTTTTTTGTACTAACTCTTTACGGTACTTAGATGTTAGTACACAAAAGAGAATGAGAGCGAACAAAAACGCCATTACATTAACCCAAACTCTAGTTTACATGAAGGAATACGTCAAGAGCTTTCCAGAGAGTGTTCGTTTGCTTAAATCCGATAACAAATGAGGAAGTTATGGTCATTTGAAGTCGAGTGCCTCCCAAAGTGGTCGTGTATCGAGCCGCACAAAAGCACACTTGACTTCAAATGATCATAACTCCTTCGTTTCTTATCGGATTTAAGCAAACGACCAGTCGATGGAAAGCTCTTGATGTCTACTTTCATGTCAACCACGATTTTTATTGTTTTAATGGAATTTGTAATGTTTCTCATTCGCTTTTTTGTACTAACTTTTTACGGTACTTACATGTTAGTACACAAAAGAGAATGAGAGCAAACAAAAACGCCATTACATTAACCCAAACTCTAGTTTACATGAAGGCATACGTCAAGAGCTTTCCAGAGAGTGTTTGTTTGCTTAAATCCGATAACAAATGAGGAAGTTATGGTCATTTGAAGTCGAGTGCCTCCCAAAGTGGTCGTCTATCGAGCCGCACAAAAGCACACTTGACTTCAAATGATCATAACTCCTTCGTTTCTTATCGGATTTAAGCAAACGACCAGTCGATGGAAAGCTCTTGATGTCTACTTTCATGTCAACCACGATTTTTCTTGTTTTAATGGAATTTGTGATGTTTCTCATTCGCTTTTTTGTACTAACTCTTTACGGTACTTAGATGTTAGTACACAAAAGAGAATGAGAGCAAACAAAAACGCCATTACATTAACCCAAACTCTAGTTTACATGAAGGAATACGTCAAGAGCTTTCCAGAGAGTGTTCGTTTGCTTAAATCCGATAACAAATGAGGAAGTTATGGTCATTTGAAGTCGAGTGCCTCCCAAAGTGGTCGTGTATCGAGCCGCACAAAAGCACACTTGACTTCAAATGATCATAACTCCTTCGTTTCTTATCGGATTTAAGCAAACGACCAGTCGATGGAAAGCTCTTGATGTCTACTTTCATGTCAACCACGATTTTTATTGTTTTAATGGAATTTGTGATGTTTCTCATTCGCTTTTTTGTACTAACTCTTTACGGTACTTACATGTTAGTACACAAAAGAGAATGAGAGCAAACAAAAACGCCATTACATTAACCCAAACTCTAGTTTACATGAAGGCATACGTCAAGAGTTTTCCAGAGAGTGTTCGTTTGCTTAAATCCGATAACAAATGAGGAAGTTATGGTCATTTGAAGTCGAGTGCCTCCCAAAGTGGTCGTGTATCGAGCCGCACAAAAGCACACTTGACTTCAAATGATCATAACTCCTTCGTTTCTTATCGGATTTGAGCAAACGACCACTCGATGGAAAGCTCTTGATGTCTACTTTCATGTCAACCACGATTTTTCTTGTTTTAATGGAATTTGTGATGTTTCTCATTCGCTTTTTTGTACTAACTCTTTACGGTACTTAGATGTTAGTACACAAAAGAGAATGAGAGCAAACAAAAACGCCATTACATTAACCCAAACTCTAGTTTACATGAAGGAATACGTCAAGAGCTTTCCAGAGAGTGTTCGTTTGCTTAAATCCGATAACAAATGAGGAAGTTATGGTCATTTGAAGTCGAGTGCCTCCCAAAGTGGTCGTGTATCGAGCCGCACAAAAGCACACTTGACTTCAAATGATCATAACTCCTTCGTTTCTTATCGGATTTAAGCAAACGACCAGTCGATGGAAAGCTCTTGATGTCTACTTTCATGTCAACCACGATTTTTATTGTTTTAATGGAATTTGTGATGTTTCTCATTCGCTTTTTTGTACTAACTCTTTACGGTACTTACATGTTAGTACACAAAAGAGAATGAGAGCAAACAAAAACGCCATTACATCAACCCAAACTCTAGTTTACATGAAGGCATACGTCAAGAGCTTTCCAGAGAGTGTTCGTTTGCTTTAATCCGATAACAAATGAGGAAGTTATGGTCATTTGAAGTCGAGTGCCTCCCAAAGTGGTCGTGTATCGAGCCGCACAAAAGCACACTTGACTTCAAATGATCATAACTCCTTCGTTTCTTATCGGATTTAAGCAAACGACCAGTCGATGGAAAGCTCTTGATGTCTACTTTCATGTCAACCACGATTTTTATTGTTTTAATGGAATTTGTGATGTTTCTCATTCGCTTTTTTGTACTAACTCTTTATGGTACTTACATGTTAGTACACAAAAGAGAATGAGAGCAAACAAAAACGCCATTACATTAACCCAAACTCTAGTTTACATGAAGGCATACGTCAAGAGCTTTCCAGAGAGTGTTCGTTTGCTTAAATCCGATAACAAATGAGGAAGTTATGGTCATTTGAAGTCGAGTGCCTCCCAAAGTGGTCGTGTATCGAGCCGCACAAAAGCACACTTGACTTCAAATGATCATAACTCCTTCGTTTCTTATCGGATTTAAGCAAACGACCACTCGATGGAAAGCTCTTGATGTCTACTTTCATGTCAACCACGATTTTTCTTGTTTTTATGGAATTTGTGATGTTTCTCATTCGCTTTTTTGTACTAACTCTTTACGGTACTTACATGTTAGTACACAAAAGAGAATGAGAGCAAACAAAAACGCCATTACATTAACCCAAACTCTAGTTTACATGAAAGCATACGTCAAGAGATTTCCAGAGAGTGCTCGTTAGCTTAAATCCGATAACAAATGAGGAAGTTATGGTCATTTGAAGTCGATTGCCTCCCAAAGTGGTCGTGTATCGAGCCGCACAAAAGCACACTTGACTTCAAATGATCATAACTCCTTCGTTTCTTATCGGATTTAAGCAAACGACCACTCGATGGAAAGCTCTTGATGTCTACTTTCATGTCAACCACGATTTTTCTTGTTTTAATGGAATTTGTGATGTTTCTCATTCGCTTTTTTGTACTAACTCTTTACGGTACTTACATGTTAGTACACAAAAGAGAATGAGAGCAAACAAAAACGCCATTACATTAACCCAAACTCTAGTTTACATGAAGGCATACGTCAAGAGTTTTCCAGAGAGTGTTCGTTTGCTTAAATCCGATAACAAATGAGGAAGTTATGGTCATTTGAAGTCGAGTGCCTCCCAAAGTGGTCGTGTATCGAGCCGCACAAAAGCACACTTGACTTCAAATGATCATAACTCCTTCGTTTCTTATCGGATTTAAGCAAACGACCAGTCGATGGAAAGCTCTTGATGTCTACTTTCATGTCAACCACGATTTTTATTGTTTTAATGGAATTTGTAATGTTTCTCATTCGCTTTTTTGTACTAACTTTTTACGGTACTTACATGTTAGTACACAAAAGAGAATGAGAGCAAACAAAAACGCCATTACATTAACCCAAACTCTAGTTTACATGAAGGCATACGTCAAGAGCTTTCCAGAGAGTGTTTGTTTGCTTAAATCCGATAACAAATGAGGAAGTTATGGTCATTTGAAGTCGAGTGCCTCCCAAAGTGGTCGTCTATCGAGCCGCACAAAAGCACACTTGACTTCAAATGATCATAACTCCTTCGTTTCTTATCGGATTTAAGCAAACGACCAGTCGATGGAAAGCTCTTGATGTCTACTTTCATGTCAACCACGATTTTTCTTGTTTTAATGGAATTTGTGATGTTTCTCATTCGCTTTTTTGTACTAACTCTTTACGGTACTTAGATGTTAGTACACAAAAGAGAATGAGAGCAAACAAAAACGCCATTACATTAACCCAAACTCTAGTTTACATGAAGGAATACGTCAAGAGCTTTCCAGAGAGTGTTCGTTTGCTTAAATCCGATAACAAATGAGGAAGTTATGGTCATTTGAAGTCGAGTGCCTCCCAAAGTGGTCGTGTATCGAGCCGCACAAAAGCACACTTGACTTCAAATGATCATAACTCCTTCGTTTCTTATCGGATTTAAGCAAACGACCAGTCGATGGAAAGCTCTTGATGTCTACTTTCATGTCAACCACGATTTTTATTGTTTTAATGGAATTTGTGATGTTTCTCATTCGCTTTTTTGTACTAACTCTTTACGGTACTTACATGTTAGTACACAAAAGAGAATGAGAGCAAACAAAAACGCCATTACATTAACCCAAACTCTAGTTTAAATGAAGGCATACGTCAAGAGTTTTCCAGAGAGTGTTCGTTTGCTTAAATCCGATAACAAATGAGGAAGTTATGGTCATTTGAAGTCGAGTGCCTCCCAAAGTGGTCGTGTATCGAGCCGCACAAAAGCACACTTGACTTCAAATGATCATAACTCCTTCGTTTCTTATCGGATTTGAGCAAACGACCACTCGATGGAAAGCTCTTGATGTCTACTTTCATGTCAACCACGATTTTTCTTGTTTTAATGGAATTTGTGATGTTTCTCATTCGCTTTTTTGTACTAACTCTTTACGGTACTTAGATGTTAGTACACAAAAGAGAATGAGAGCAAACAAAAACGCCATTACATTAACCCAAACTCTAGTTTACATGAAGGAATACGTCAAGAGCTTTCCAGAGAGTGTTCGTTTGCTTAAATCCGATAACAAATGAGGAAGTTATGGTCATTTGAAGTCGAGTGCCTCCCAAAGTGGTCGTGTATCGAGTCGCACAAAAGCACACTTGACTTCAAATGATCATAACTCCTTCGTTTCTTATCGGATTTAAGCAAACGACCAGTCGATGGAAAGCTCTTGATGTCTACTTTCATGTCAACCACGATTTTTATTGTTTTAATTGAATTTGTGATGTTTCTCATTCGCTTTTTTGTACTAACTCTTTACGGTACTTACATGTTAGTACACAAAAGAGAATGAGAGCAAACAAAAACGCCATTACATCAACCCAAACTCTAGTTTACATGAAGGCATACGTCAAGAGCTTTCCAGAGAGTGTTCGTTTGCTTTAATCCGATAACAAATGAGGAAGTTATGGTCATTTGAAGTCGAGTGCCTCCCAAAGTGGTCGTGTATCGAGCCGCACAAAAGCACACTTGACTTCAAATGATCATAACTCCTTCGTTTCTTATCGGATTTAAGCAAACGACCAGTCGATGGAAAGCTCTTGATGTCTACTTTCATGTCAACCACGATTTTTATTGTTTTAATGGAATTTGTGATGTTTCTCATTCGCTTTTTTGTACTAACTCTTTACGGTACTTACATGTTAGTACACAAAAGAGAATGAGAGCAAACAAAAACGCCATTACATTAACCCAAACTCTAGTTTAAATGAAGGCATACGTCAAGAGTTTTCCAGAGAGTGTTCGTTTGCTTAAATCCGATAACAAATGAGGAAGTTATGGTCATTTGAAGTCGAGTGCCTCCCAAAGTGGTCGTGTATCGAGCCGCACAAAAGCACACTTGACTTCAAATGATCATAACTCCTTCGTTTCTTATCGGATTTGAGCAAACGACCACTCGATGGAAAGCTCTTGATGTCTACTTTCATGTCAACCACGATTTTTCTTGTTTTAATGGAATTTGTGATGTTTCTCATTCGCTTTTTTGTACTAACTCTTTACGGTACTTAGATGTTAGTACACAAAAGAGAATGAGAGCAAACAAAAACGCCATTACATTAACCCAAACTCTAGTTTACATGAAGGAATACGTCAAGAGCTTTCCAGAGAGTGTTCGTTTGCTTAAATCCGATAACAAATGAGGAAGTTATGGTCATTTGAAGTCGAGTGCCTCCCAAAGTGGTCGTGTATCGAGTCGCACAAAAGCACACTTGACTTCAAATGATCATAACTCCTTCGTTTCTTATCGGATTTAAGCAAACGACCAGTCGATGGAAAGCTCTTGATGTCTACTTTCATGTCAACCACGATTTTTATTGTTTTAATGGAATTTGTGATGTTTCTCATTCGCTTTTTTGTACTAACTCTTTACGGTACTTACATGTTAGTACACAAAAGAGAATGAGAGCAAACAAAAACGCCATTACATCAACCCAAACTCTAGTTTACATGAAGGCATACGTCAAGAGCTTTCCAGAGAGTGTTCGTTTGCTTTAATCCGATAACAAATGAGGAAGTTATGGTCATTTGAAGTCGAGTGCCTCCCAAAGTGGTCGTGTATCGAGCCGCACAAAAGCACACTTGACTTCAAATGATCATAACTCCTTCGTTTCTTATCGGATTTAAGCAAACGACCAGTCGATGGAAAGCTCTTGATGTCTACTTTCATGTCAACCACGATTTTTATTGTTTTAATGGAATTTGTGATGTTTCTCATTCGCTTTTTTGTACTAACTCTTTATGGTACTTACATGTTAGTACACAAAAGAGAATGAGAGCAAACAAAAACGCCATTACATTAACCCAAACTCTAGTTTACATGAAGGCATACGTCAAGAGCTTTCCAGAGAGTGTTCGTTTGCTTAAATCCGATAACAAATGAGGAAGTTATGGTCATTTGAAGTCGAGTGCCTCCCAAAGTGGTCGTGTATCGAGCCGCACAAAAGCACACTTGACTTCAAATGATCATAACTCCTTCGTTTCTTATCGGATTTAAGCAAACGACCACTCGATGGAAAGCTCTTGATGTCTACTTTCATGTCAACCACGATTTTTCTTGTTTTTATGGAATTTGTGATGTTTCTCATTCGCTTTTTTGTACTAACTCTTTACGGTACTTACATGTTAGTACACAAAAGAGAATGAGAGCAAACAAAAACGCCATTACATTAACCCAAACTCTAGTTTACATGAAAGCATACGTCAAGAGATTTCCAGAGAGTGCTCGTTAGCTTAAATCCGATAACAAATGAGGAAGTTATGGTCATTTGAAGTCGAGTGCCTCCCAAAGTGGTCGTGTATCGAGCCGCACAAAAGCACACTTGACTTCAAATGATCATAACTCCTTCGTTTCTTATCGGATTTAAGCAAACGACCACTCGATGGAAAGCTCTTGATGTCTACTTTCATGTCAACCACGATTTTTCTTGTTTTAATGGAATTTGTGATGTTTCTCATTCGCTTTTTTGTACTAACTCTTTACGGTACTTACATGTTAGTACACAAAAGAGAATGAGAGCAAACAAAAACGCCATTACATTAACCCAAACTCTAGTTTACATGAAGGCATACGTCAAGAGCTTTCCAGAGAGTGTTCGTTTGCTTAAATCCGATAACAAATGAGGAAGTTATGGTCATTTGAAGTCGAGTGCCTCCCAAAGTTGTCGTGTATCGAGCCGCACAAAAGCACACTTGACTTCAAATGATCATAACTCCTTCGTTTCTTATCGGATTTAAGCAAACGACCACTCGATGGAAAGCTCTTGATGTCTACTTTCATGTCAACCACGATTTTTCTTGTTTTAATGGAATTTGTGATGTTTCTCATTCGCTTTTTTGTACTAACTCTTTACGGTACTTACATGTTAGTACACAAAAGAGAATGTGAGCAAACAAAAACGCCATTACATTAACCCAAACTCTAGTTTACATGAACGCATACGTCAAGAGATTTCCAGAGAGTGTTCGTTTGCTTAAATCCGATAACAAATGAGGAAGTTATGGTCATTTGAAGTCGAGTGCCTCCCAAAGTGGTCGTGTATCGAGCCGCACAAAAGCACACTTGACTTCAAATGATCATAACTCCTTCGTTTCTTATCGGATTTAAGCAAACGACCACTCGATGGAAAGCTCTTGATGTCTACTTTCATGTCAACCACGATTTTTCTTGTTTTTATGGAATTTGTGATGTTTCTCATTCGCTTTTTTGTACTAACTCTTTATGGTACTTACATGTTAGTACACAAAAGAGAATGAGAGCAAACAAAAACGCCATTACATTAACCCAAACTCTAGTTTACATGAAGGCATACGTCAAGAGCTTTCCAGAGAGTGTTCGTTTGCTTAAATCCGATAACAAATGAGGAAGTTATGGTCATTTGAAGTCGAGTGCCTCCCAAAGTGGTCGTGTATCGAGCCGCACAAAAGCACACTTGACTTCAAATGATCATAAATCCTTCGTTTCTTATCGGATTTAAGCAAACGACCACTCGATGGAAAGCTCTTGATGTCTACTTTCATGTCAACCACGATTTTTCTTGTTTTTATGGAATTTGTGATGTTTCTCATTCGCTTTTTTGTACTAACTCTTTATGGTACTTACATGTTAGTACACAAAAGAGAATGAGAGCAAACAAAAACGCCATTACATTAACCCAAACTCTAGTTTACATGAAGGCATACGTCAAGAGCTTTCCAGAGAGTGTTCGTTTGCTTAAATCCGATAACAAATGAGGAAGTTATGGTCATTTGAAGTCGAGTGCCTCCCAAAGTGGTCGTGTATCGAGCCGCACAAAAGCACACTTGACTTCAAATGATCATAACTCCTTCGTTTCTTATCGGATTTAAGCAAACGACCACTCGATGGAAAGCTCTTGATGTCTACTTTCATGTCAACCACGATTTTTCTTGTTTTAATGGAATTTGTGATGTTTCTCATTCGCTTTTTTGTACTAACTCTTTACGGTACTTACATGTTAGTACACAAAAGAGAATGAGAGCAAACAAAAACGCCATTACATTAACCCAAACTCTAGTTTACATGAAGGCATACGTCAAGAGCTTTCCAGAGAGTGTTCGTTTGCTTAAATCCGATAACAAATGAGGAAGTTATGGTCATTTGAAGTCGAGTGCCTCCCAAAGTGGTCGTGTATCGAGCCGCACAAAAGCACACTTGACTTCAAATGATCATAACTCCTTCGTTTCTTATCGGATTTAAGCAAACGACCAGTCGATGGGAAGCTCTTGATGTCTACTTACATGTCAACCACGATTTTTATTGTTTTAATGGAATTTGTGATGTTTCTCATTCGCTTTTTTGTACTAACTCTTTAGGGTACTTACATGTTAGTACACAAAAGAGAATGAGAGCAAACAAAAACGCCATTACATTAACCCAAACTCTAGTTTACATGAAAGCATACGTCAAGAGCTTTCCAGAGAGTCTTCGTTTGCTTAAATCCGATAACAAATGAGGAAGTTATGGTCATTTGAAGTCGAGTGCCTCCCAAAGTGGTCGTGCATCGAGCCGCACAAAAGCACACTTGACTTCAAATGATCATAACTCCTTCGTTTCTTATCGATTTAAGCAAACGACCAGTCGATGGAAAGCTCTTGATGTCTACTTTCATGTCAACCACGATTTTTCTTGTTTTAATGGAATTTGTGATGTTTCTCATTCGCTTTTTTGTACTAACTCTTTACGGTACTTACATGTTAGTACACAAAAGAGAATGAGAGCAAACAAAAACGCCATTACATTAACCCAAACTCTAGTTTACATGAAGGCATACGTCAAGAGCTTTCCAGAGAGTGTTCGTTTGCTTAAATCCGATAACAAATGAGGAAGTTATGGTCATTTGAAGTCGAGTGCCTCCCAAAGTGGTCGTGTATCGAGCCGCACAAAAGCACACTTGACTTCAAATGATCATAACTCCTTCGTTTCTTATCGGATTTAGGCAAACGACCAGTCGATGGAAAGCTCTTGATGTCTACTTTCATGTCAACCACGATTTTTCTTGTTTTAATGGAATTTGTGATGTTTCTCATTCGCTTTTTTGTACTAACTCTTTACGGTACTTACATGTTAGTACACAAAAGAGAATGAGAGCAAACAAAAACGCCATTACATTAATCCAAACTCTAGTTTACATGAAGGCATACGTCAAGAGCTTTCCAGAGAGTGTTCGTTTGCTTAAATCCGATAACAAATGAGGAAGTTATGGTCATTTGAAGTCGAGTGCCTCCCAAAGTGGTCGTGTATCGAGCCGCACAAAAGCACACTTGACTTCAAATGATCATAACTCCTTCGTTTCTTATCGGATTTAAGCAAACGACCAGTCGATGGAAAGCTCTTGATGTCTACTTTCATGTCAACCACGATTTTTCTTGTTTTAATGGAATTTGTGATGTTTCTCATTCGCTTTTTTGTACTAACTCTTTATGGTACTTACATGTTAGTACACAAAAGAGAATGAGAGCAAACAAAAACGCCATTACATTAACCCAAACTCTAGTTTACATGAAAGCATACGTCAAGAGCTTTCCAGAGAGTGTTCGTTTGCTTAAATCCGATAACAAATGAGGAAGTTATGGTCATTTGAAGTCGAGTGCCTCCCAAAGTGGTCGTGTATCGAGCCGCACAAAAGCACACTTGACTTCAAATGATCATAACTCCTTCGTTTCTTATCGGATTTAAGCAAATGACCACTCGATGGAAAGCTCTTGATGTCTACTTTCATGTCAACCACGATTTTTCTTGTTTTAATGGAATTTGTGATGTTTCTCATTCGCTTTTTTGTACTAACTCTTTACGGTACTTACATGTTAGTACACAAAAGAGAATGAGAGCAAACAAAAACGCCATTACATTAACCCAAACTCTAGTTTACATGAAAGCATACGTCAAGAGATTTCCAGAGAGTGCTCGTTAGCTTAAATCCGATAACAAATGAGGAAGTTATGGTCATTTGAAGTCGAGTGCCTCCCAAAGTGGTCGTGTATCGAGCCGCACAAAAGCACACTTGACTTCAAATGATCATAACTCCTTCGTTTCTTATCGGATTTAAGCAAACGACCACTCGATGGAAAGCTCTTGATGTCTACTTTCATGTCAACCACGATTTTTCTTGTTTTAATGGAATTTGTGATGTTTCTCATTCGCTTTTTTGTACTAACTCTTTACGGTACTTACATGTTAGTACACAAAAGAGAATGAGAGCAAACAAAAACGCCATTACATTAACCCAAACTCTAGTTTACATGAAGGCATACGTCAAGAGCTTTCCAGAGAGTGTTCGTTTGCTTAAATCCGATAACAAATGAGGAAGTTATGGTCATTTGAAGTCGAGTGCCTCCCAAAGTGGTCGTGTATCGAGCCGCACAAAAGCACACTTGACTTCAAATGATCATAACTCCTTCGTTTCTTATCGGATTTAAGCAAACGACCACTCGATGGAAAGCTCTTGATGTCTACTTTCATGTCAACCACGATTTTTCTTGTTTTAATGGAATTTGTGATGTTTCTCATTCGCTTTTTTGTACTAACTCTTTACGGTACTTACATGTTAGTACACAAAAGAGAATGAGAGCAAACAAAAACGCCATTACATTAATCCAAACTCTAGTTTACATGAAGGCATACGTCAAGAGCTTTCCAGAGAGTGTTCGTTTGCTTAAATCCGATAACAAATGAGGAAGTTATGGTCATTTGAAGTCGAGTGCCTCCCAAAGTGGTCGTGTATCGAGCCGCACAAAAGCACACTTGACTTCAAATGATCATAACTCCTTCGTTTCTTATCGGATTTAAGCAAACGACCACTCGATGGAAAGCTCTTGATGTCTACTTTCATGTCAACCACGATTTTTCTTGTTTTAATGGAATTTGTGATGTTTCTCATTCGCTTTTTTGTACTAACTCTTTACGGTACTTACATGTTAGTACACAAAAGAGAATGAGAGCAAACAAAAACGCCATTACATTAACCCAAACTCTAGTTTACATGAAGGCATACGTCAAGAGCTTTCCAGAGAGTGTTCGTTTGCTTAAATCCGATAACAAATGAGGAAGTTATGGTCATTTGAAGTCGAGTGCCTCCCAAAGTGGTCGTGTATCGAGCCGCACAAAAGCACACTTGACTTCAAATGATCATAACTCCTTCGTTTCTTATCGGATTTAAGCAAACGACCAGTCGATGGAAAGCTCTTGATGTCTACTTTCATGTCAACCACGATTTTTCTTGTTTTAATGGAATTTGTCATGTTTCTCATTCGCTTTTTTGTACTAACTCTTTATGGTACTTACATGTTAGTACACAAAAGAGAATGAGAGCAAACAAAAACGCCATTACATTTACCCAAACTCTAGTTTACATGAAGGCATACGTCAAGAGCTTTCCAGAGAGTGTTCGTTTGCTTAAATCCGATAACAAATGAGGAAGTTATGGTCATTTGAAGTCGAGTGCCTCCCAAAGAGGTCGTGTATCAAGCCGCACAAAAGCACACTTGACTTCAAATGATCATAACTCCTTCGTTTCTTATCGGATTTAAGCAAACGACCAGTCGATGGAAAGCTCTTGATGTCTACTTTCATGTCAACCACGATTTTTCTTGTTTTAATGGAATTTGTGATGTTTCTCATTCGCTTTTTTGTACTAACTCTTTACGGTACTTACATGTTAGTACACAAAAGAGAATGAGAGCAAACAAAAACGCCATTACATTAACCCAAACTCTAGTTTACATGAAGGCATACGTCAAGAGCTTTCCAGAGAGTGTTCGTTTGCTTAAATCCGATAACAAATGAGGAAGTTATGGTCATTTGAAGTCGAGTGCCTCCCAAAGTGGTCGTGTATCGAGCCGCACAAAAGCACACTTGACTTCAAATGATCATAACTCCTTCGTTTCTTATTGGATTTAAGCAAACGACCAGTCGATGGAAAGCTCTTGATGTCTACTTTCATGTCAACCACGATTTTTCTTGTTTTAATGGAATTTGTGATGTTTCTCATTCGCTTTTTTGTACTAACTCTTTACGGTACTTACATGTTAGTACACAAAAGAGAATGAGAGCAAACAAAAACGCCATTACATTAATCCAAACTCTAGTTTACATGAAGGCATACGTCAAGAGCTTTCCAGAGAGTGTTCGTTTGCTTAAATCCGATAACAAATGAGGAAGTTAAGGTCATTTGAAGTCGAGTGCCTCCCAAAGTGGTCGTGTATCGAGCCGCACAAAAGCACACTTGACTTCAAATGATCATAACTCCTTCGTTTCTTATCGGATTTAAGCAAACGACCACTCGATGGAAAGCTCTTGATGTCTACTTTCATGTCAACCACGATTTTTCTTGTTTTAATGGAATTTGTGATGTTTCTCATTCGCTTTTTTGTACTAACTCTTTACGGTACTTACATGTTAGTACACAAAAGAGAATGAGAGCAAACAAAAACGCCATTACATTAACCCAAACTCTAGTTTACATGAAGGCATACGTCAAGAGCTTTCCAGAGAGTGTTCGTTTGCTTAAATCCGATAACAAATGAGGAAGTTATGGTCATTTGAAGTCGAGTGCCTCCCAAAGTGGTCGTGTATCGAGCCGCACAAAAGCACACTTGACTTCAAATGATCATAACTCCTTCGTTTCTTATCGGATTTAAGCAAACGACCACTCGATGGAAAGCTCTTGATGTCTACTTTCATGTCAACCACGATTTTTCTTGTTTTAATGGAATTTGTGATGTTTCTCATTCGCTTTTTTGTACTAACTCTTTACGGTACTTACATGTTAGTACACAAAAGAGAATGAGAGCAAACAAAAACGCCATTACATTAATCCAAACTCTAGTTTACATGAAGGCATACGTCAAGAGCTTTCCAGAGAGTGTTCGTTTGCTTAAATCCGATAACAAATGAGGAAGTTATGGTCATTTGAAGTCGAGTGCCTCCCAAAGTGGTCGTTTATCGAGCCGCACAAAAGCACACTTGACTTCAAATGATCATAACTCCTTCGTTTCTTATCGGATTTAAGCAAACGACCACTCGATGGAAAGCTCTTGATGTCTACTTTCATGTCAACCACGATTTTTCTTGTTTTAATGGAATTTGTGATGTTTCTCATTCGCTTTTTTGTACTAACTCTTTACGGTACTTACATGTTAGTACACAAAAGAGAATGAGAGCAAACAAAAACGCCATTACATTAACCCAAACTCTAGTTTACATGAAGGCATACGTCAAGAGCTTTCCAGAGAGTGTTCGTTTGCTTAAATCCGATAACAAATGAGGAAGTTATGGTCATTTGAAGTCGAGTGCCTCCCAATGTGGTCGTGTATCGAGCCGCACAAAAGCACACTTGACTTCAAATGATCATAACTCCTTCGTTTCTTATCGGATTTAAGCAAACGACCAGTCGATGGAAAGCTCTTGATGTCTACTTTCATGTCAACCACGATTTTTCTTGTTTTAATGGAATTTGTGATGTTTCTCATTCGCTTTTTTGTACTAACTCTTTACGGTACTTACATGTTAGTACACAAAAGAGAATGAGAGCAAACAAAAACGCCATTACATTAACCCAAACTCTAGTTTACATGAAGGCATACGTCAAGAGCTTTCCAGAGAGTGTTCGTTTGCTTAAATCCGATAACAAATGAGGAAGTTATGGTCATTTGAAGTCGAGTGCCTCCCAAAGTGGTCGTGTATCGAGCCGCACAAAAGCACACTTGACTTCAAATGATCATAACTCCTTCGTTTCTTATTGGATTTAAGCAAACGACCAGTCGATGGAAAGCTCTTGATGTCTACTTTCATGTCAACCACGATTTTTCTTGTTTTAATGGAATTTGTGATGTTTCTCATTCGCTTTTTTGTACTAACTCTTTACGGTACTTACATGTTAGTACACAAAAGAGAATGAGAGCAAACAAAAACGCCATTACATTAATCCAAACTCTAGTTTACATGAAGGCATACGTCAAGAGCTTTCCAGAGAGTGTTCGTTTGCTTAAATCCGATAACAAATGAGGAAGTTAAGGTCATTTGAAGTCGAGTGCCTCCCAAAGTGGTCGTGTATCGAGCCGCACAAAAGCACACTTGACTTCAAATGATCATAACTCCTTCGTTTCTTATCGGATTTAAGCAAACGACCACTCGATGGAAAGCTCTTGATGTCTACTTTCATGTCAACCACGATTTTTCTTGTTTTAATGGAATTTGTGATGTTTCTCATTCGCTTTTTTGTACTAACTCTTTACGGTACTTACATGTTAGTACACAAAAGAGAATGAGAGCAAACAAAAACGCCATTACATTAACCCAAACTCTAGTTTACATGAAGGCATACGTCAAGAGCTTTCCAGAGAGTGTTCGTTTGCTTAAATCCGATAACAAATGAGGAAGTTATGGTCATTTGAAGTCGAGTGCCTCCCAAAGTGGTCGTGTATCGAGCCGCACAAAAGCACACTTGACTTCAAATGATCATAACTCCTTCGTTTCTTATCGGATTTAAGCAAACGACCACTCGATGGAAAGCTCTTGATGTCTACTTTCATGTCAACCACGATTTTTCTTGTTTTAATGGAATTTGTGATGTTTCTCATTCGCTTTTTTGTACTAACTCTTTACGGTACTTACATGTTAGTACACAAAAGAGAATGAGAGCAAACAAAAACGCCATTACATTAATCCAAACTCTAGTTTACATGAAGGCATACGTCAAGAGCTTTCCAGAGAGTGTTCGTTTGCTTAAATCCGATAACAAATGAGGAAGTTATGGTCATTTGAAGTCGAGTGCCTCCCAAAGTGGTCGTTTATCGAGCCGCACAAAAGCACACTTGACTTCAAATGATCATAACTCCTTCGTTTCTTATCGGATTTAAGCAAACGACCACTCGATGGAAAGCTCTTGATGTCTACTTTCATGTCAACCACGATTTTTCTTGTTTTAATGGAATTTGTGATGTTTCTCATTCGCTTTTTTGTACTAACTCTTTACGGTACTTACATGTTAGTACACAAAAGAGAATGAGAGCAAACAAAAACGCCATTACATTAACCCAAACTCTAGTTTACATGAAGGCATACGTCAAGAGCTTTCCAGAGAGTGTTCGTTTGCTTAAATCCGTTAACAAATGAGGAAGTTATGGTCATTTGAAGTCGAGTGCCTCCCAATGTGGTCGTGTATCGAGCCGCACAAAAGCACACTTGACTTCAAATGATCATAACTCCTTCGTTTCTTATCGGATTTAAGCAAACGACCAGTCGATGGAAAGCTCTTGATGTCTACTTTCATGTCAACCACGATTTTTCTTGTTTTAATGGAATTTGTGATGTTTCTCATTCGCTTTTTTGTACTAACTCTTTACGGTACTTACATGTTAGTACACAAAAGAGAATGAGAGCAAACAAAAACGCCATTACATTAACCCAAACTCTAGTTTACATGAAGGCATACGTCAAGAGCTTTCCAGAGAGTGTTCGTTTGCTTAAATCCGATAACAAATGAGGAAGTTATGGTCATTTGAAGTCGAGTGCCTCCCAAAGTGGTCGTGTATCGAGCCGCACAAAAGCACACTTGACTTCAAATGATCATAACTCCTTCGTTTCTTATCGGATTTAAGCAAACGACCACTCGATGGAAAGCTCTTGATGTCTACTTTCATGTCAACCACGATTTTTCTTGTTTTAATGGAATTTGTGATGTTTCTCATTCGCTTTTTTGTACTAACTCTTTACGGTACTTACATGTTAGTACACAAAAGAGAATGAGAGCAAACAAAAACGCCATTACATTAATCCAAACTCTAGTTTACATGAAGGCATACGTCAAGAGCTTTCCAGAGAGTGTTCGTTTGCTTAAATCCGATAACAAATGAGGAAGTTATGGTCATTTGAAGTCGAGTGCCTCCCAAAGTGGTCGTGTATCGAGCCGCACAAAAGCACACTTGACTTCAAATGATCATAACTCCTTCGTTTCTTATCGGATTTAAGCAAACGACCACTCGATGGAAAGCTCTTGATGTCTACTTTCATGTCAACCACGATTTTTCTTGTTTTAATGGAATTTGTGATGTTTCTCATTCGCTTTTTTGTACTAACTCTTTACGGTACTTACATGTTAGTACACAAAAGAGAATGAGAGCAAACAAAAACGCCATTACATTAATCCAAACTCTAGTTTACATGAAGGCATACGTCAAGAGCTTTCCAGAGAGTGTTCGTTTGCTTAAATCCGATAACAAATGAGGAAGTTATGGTCATTTGAAGTCGAGTGCCTCCCAAAGTGGTCGTGTATCGAGCCGCACAAAAGCACACTTGACTTCAAATGATCATAACTCCTTCGTTTCTTATCGGATTTAAGCAAACGACCACTCGATGGAAAGCTCTTGATGTCTACTTTCATGTCAACCACGATTTTTCTTGTTTTAATGGAATTTGTGATGTTTCTCATTCGCTTTTTTGTACTAACTCTTTACGGTACTTACATGTTAGTACACAAAAGAGAATGAGAGCAAACAAAAACGCCATTACATTAATCCAAACTCTAGTTTACATGAAGGCATACGTCAAGAGCTTTCCAGAGAGTGTTCGTTTGCTTAAATCCGATAACAAATGAGGAAGTTATGGTCATTTGAAGTCGAGTGCCTCCCAAAGTGGTCGTGTATCGAGCCGCACAAAAGCACACTTGACTTCAAATGATCATAACTCCTTCGTTTCTTATCGGATTTAAGCAAACGACCACTCGATGGAAAGCTCTTGATGTCTACTTTCATGTCAACCACGATTTTTCTTGTTTTAATGGAATTTGTGATGTTTCTCATTCGCTTTTTTGTACTAACTCTTTACGGTACTTACATGTTAGTACACAAAAGAGAATGAGAGCAAACAAAAACGCCATTACATTAACCCAAACTCTAGTTTACATGAAGGCATACGTCAAGAGCTTTCCAGAGAGTGTTCGTTTGCTTAAATCCGATAACAAATGAGGAAGTTATGGTCATTTGAAGTCGAGTGCCTCCCAAAGTGGTCGTGTATCGAGCCGCACAAAAGCACACTTGACTTCAAATGATCATAACTCCTTCGTTTCTTATTGGATTTAAGCAAACGACCAGTCGATGGAAAGCTCTTGATGTCTACTTTCATGTCAACCACGATTTTTCTTGTTTTAATGGAATTTGTGATGTTTCTCATTCGCTTTTTTGTACTAACTCTTTACGGTACTTACATGTTAGTACACAAAAGAGAATGAGAGCAAACAAAAACGCCATTACATTAATCCAAACTCTAGTTTACATGAAGGCATACGTCAAGAGCTTTCCAGAGAGTGTTCGTTTGCTTAAATCCGATAACAAATGAGGAAGTTAAGGTCATTTGAAGTCGAGTGCCTCCCAAAGTGGTCGTGTATCGAGCCGCACAAAAGCACACTTGACTTCAAATGATCATAACTCCTTCGTTTCTTATCGGATTTAAGCAAACGACCACTCGATGGAAAGCTCTTGATGTCTACTTTCATGTCAACCACGATTTTTCTTGTTTTAATGGAATTTGTGATGTTTCTCATTCGCTTTTTTGTACTAACTCTTTACGGTACTTACATGTTAGTACACAAAAGAGAATGAGAGCAAACAAAAACGCCATTACATTAATCCAAACTCTAGTTTACATGAAGGCATACGTCAAGAGCTTTCCGGAGAGTGTTCGTTTGCTTAAATCCGATAACAAATGAGGAAGTTATGGTCATTTGAAGTCGAGTGCCTCCCAAAGTGGTCGTGTATCGAGCCGCACAAAAGCACACTTGACTTCAAATGATCATAACTCCTTCGTTTCTTATCGGATTTAAGCAAACAACCAGTCGATGGAAAGCTCTTGATGTCTACTTTCATGTCAACCACGATTTTTCTTGTTTTAATGGAATTTGTCATGTTTCTCATTCGCTTTTTTGTACTAACTCTTTATGGTACTTACATGTTAGTACACAAAAGAGAATGAGAGCAAACAAAAACGCCATTACATTAACCCAAACTCTAGTTTACATGAAAGCATACGTCAAGAGCTTTCCAGAGAGTGTTCGTTTGCTTAAATCCGATAACAAATGAGGAAGTTATGGTCATTTGAAGTCGAGTGCCTCCCAAAGTGGTCGTGTATCGAGCCGCACAAAAGCACACTTGACTTCAAATGATCATAACTCCTTCGTTTCTTATTGGATTTAAGCAAATGACCAGTCGATGGAAAGCTCTTGATGTCTACTTTCATGTCAACCACGATTTTTCTTGTTTTAATGGAATTTGTGATGTTTCTCATTCGCTTTTTTGTACTAACTCTTTACGGTACTTACATGTTAGTACACAAAAGAGAATGAGAGCAAACAAAAACGCCATTACTTTAGACCAAACTCTAGTTTACATGAAGGCATACGTCAAGAGCTTTCCAGAGAGTGTTCGTTTGCTTAAATCCGATAACAAATGAGGAAGTTATGGTCATTTGAAGTCGAGTGCCTCCCAAAGTGGTCGTGTATCGAGCCGCACAAAAGCACACTTGACTTCAAATTATCATAACTCCTTCGTTTCTTATTGGATTTAAGCAAACGACCAGTCGATGGAAAGCTCTTGATGTCTACTTTCATGTCAACCACGATTTTTCTTGTTTTAATGGAATTTGTGATGTTTGTCATTCGCTTTTTTGTACTAACTCTTTACGGTACTTACATGTTAGTACACAAAAGAGAATGAGAGCAAACAAAAACGCCATTACATTTACCCAAACTCTAGTTTACATGAAGGCATACGTCAAGAGCTTTCCAGAGAGTGTTCGTTTGCTTAAATCCGATAACAAATGAGGAAGTTATGGTCATTTGAAGTCGAGTGCCTCCCAAAGTGGTCGTGTATCGAGCCGCACAAAAGCACACTTGACTTCAAATGATCATAACTCCTTCGTTTCTTATCGGATTTAAGCAAACGACCAGTCGATGGAAAGCTCTTGATGTCTACTTTCATGTCAACCACGATTTTTCTTGTTTTAATGGAATTTGTGATGTTTCTCATTCGCTTTTTTGTACTAACTCTTTACGGTACTTACATGTTAGTACACAAAAGAGAATGAGAGCAAACAAAAACGCCATTACATTAATCCAAACTCTAGTTTACATGAAGGCATACGTCAAGAGCTTTCCGGAGAGTGTTCGTTTGCTTAAATCCGATAACAAATGAGGAAGTTATGGTCATTTGAAGTCGAGTGCCTCCCAAAGTGGTCGTGTATCGAGCCGCACAAAAGCACACTTGACTTCAAATGATCATAACTCCTTCGTTTCTTATCGGATTTAAGCAAACGACCACTCGATGGAAAGCTCTTGATGTCTACTTTCATGTCAACCACGATTTTTCTTGTTTTAATGGAATTTGTGATGTTTCTCATTCGCTTTTTTGTACTAACTCTTTACGGTACTTACATGTTAGTACACAAAAGAGAATGAGAGCAAACAAAAACGCCATTACATTAATCCAAACTCTAGTTTACATGAAGGCATACGTCAAGAGCTTTCCAGAGAGTGTTCGTTTGCTTAAATCCGATAACAAATGAGGAAGTTATGGTCATTTGAAGTCGAGTGCCTCCCAAAGTGGTCGTGTATCGAGCCGCACAAAAGCACACTTGACTTCAAATGATCATAACTCCTTCGTTTCTTATCGGATTTAAGCAAACGACCAGTCGATGGAAAGCTCTTGATGTCTACTTTCATGTCAACCACGATTTTTCTTGTTTTAATGGAATTTGTCATGTTTCTCATTCGCTTTTTTGTACTAACTCTTTATGGTACTTACATGTTAGTACACAAAAGAGAATGAGAGCAAACAAAAACGCCATTACATTAACCCAAACTCTAGTTTTGCATGAAAGCATACGTCAAGAGCTTTCCAGAGAGTGTTCGTTTGCTTAAATCCGATAACAAATGAGGAAGTTATGGTCATTTGAAGTCGAGTGCCTCCCAAAGTGGTCGTGTATCGAGCCGCACAAAAGCACACTTGACTTCAAATGATCATAACTCCTTCGTTTCTTATCGGATTTAAGCAAATGACCACTCGATGGAAAGCTCTTGATGTCTACTTTCATGTCAACCACGATTTTTCTTGTTTTAATGGAATTTGTGATGTTTCTCATTCGCTTTTTTGTACTAACTCTTTACGGTACTTACATGTTAGTACACAAAAGAGAATGAGAGCAAACAAAAACGCCATTACTTTAACCCAAACTCTAGTTTACATGAAGGCATACGTCAAGAGCTTTCCAGAGAGTGTTCGTTTGCTTAAATCCGATAACAAATGAGGAAGTTATGGTCATTTGAAGTCGAGTGCCTCCCAAAGTGGTCGTGTATCGAGCCGCACAAAAGCACACTTGACTTCAAATGATCATAACTCCTTCGTTTCTTATCGGATTTAAGCAAACGACCACTCGATGGAAAGCTCTTGATGTCTACTTTCATGTCAACCACGATTTTTATTGTTTTAATGGACTTTGTGATGTTTCTCATTCGCTTTTTTGTACTAACTCTTTACGGTACTTACATGTTAGTACACAAAAGAGAATGAGAGAAAACAAAAACGCCATTACATTAACCCAAACTCTAGTTTACATGAAAGCATACGTCAAGAGCTTTCCAGAGAGTGTTCGTTTGCTTAAATCCGATAACAAATGAGGAAGTTATGGTCATTTGAAGTCGAGTGCCTCCCAAAGTGGTCGTGTATCGAGCCGCACAAAAGCACACTTAACTTCAAATGATCATAACTCCTTCGTTTCTTATCGGATTTAAGCAAACGACCACTCGATGGAAAGCTCTTGATGTCTACTTTCATGTCAACCACGATTTTTCTTGTTTTAATGGAATTTGTGATGTTTCTCATTCGCTTTTTTGTACTAACTCTTTACGGTACTTACATGTTAGTACACAAAAGAGAATGAGAGCAAACAAAAACGCCATTACTTTAACCCAAACTCTAGTTTACATGAAGGCATACGTCAAGAGCTTTCCAGAGAGTGTTCGTTTGCTTAAATCCGATAACAAATGAGGAAGTTATGGTCATTTGAAATCGAGTGCCTCCCAAAGTGGTCGTGTATCGAGCCGCACAAAAGCACACTTGACTTCAAATGATCATAACTCCTTCGTTTCTTATCGGATTTAAGCAAACGACCACTCGATGGAAAGCTCTTGATGTCTACTTTCATGTCAACCACGATTTTTATTGTTTTAATGGACTTTGTGATGTTTCTCATTCGCTTTTTTGTACTAACTCTTTACGGTACTTACATGTTAGTACACAAAAGAGAATGAGAGAAAACAAAAACGCCATTACATTAACCCAAACTCTAGTTTACATGAAAGCATACGTCAAGAGCTTTCCAGAGAGTGTTCGTTTGCTTAAATCCGATAACAAATGAGGAAGTTATGGTCATTTGAAGTCGAGTGCCTCCCAAAGTGGTCGTGTATCGAGCCGCACAAAAGCACACTTAACTTCAAATGATCATAACTCCTTCGTTTCTTATCGGATTTAAGCAAACGACCACTCGATGGAAAGCTCTTGATGTCTACTTTCATGTCAACCACGATTTTTCTTGTTTTAATGGAATTTGTGATGTTTCTCATTCGCTTTTTTGTACTAACTCTTTACGGTACTTACATGTTAGTACACAAAAGAGAATGAGAGCAAACAAAAACGCCATTACTTTAACCCAAACTCTAGTTTACATGAAGGCATACGTCAAGAGCTTTCCAGAGAGTGTTCGTTTGCTTAAATCCGATAACAAATGAGGAAGTTATGGTCATTTGAAGTCGAGTGCCTCCCAAAGTGGTCGTGTATCGAGCCGCACAAAAGCACACTTGACTTCAAATGATCATAACTCCTTCGTTTCTTATCGGATTTAAGCAAACGACCACTCGATGGAAAGCTCTTGATGTCTACTTTCATGTCAACCACGATTTTTATTGTTTTAATGGACTTTGTGATGTTTCTCATTCGCTTTTTTGTACTAACTCTTTACGGTACTTACATGTTAGTACACAAAAGAGAATGAGAGAAAACAAAAACGCCATTACATTAACCCAAACTCTAGTTTACATGAAAGCATACGTCAAGAGCTTTCCAGAGAGTGTTCGTTTGCTTAAATCCGATAACAAATGAGGAAGTTATGGTCATTTGAAGTCGAGTGCCTCCCAAAGTGGTCGTGTATCGAGCCGCACAAAAGCACACTTAACTTCAAATGATCATAACTCCTTCGTTTCTTATCGGATTTAAGCAAACGACCACTCGATGGAAAGCTCTTGATGTCTACTTTCATGTCAACCACGATTTTTCTTGTTTTAATGGAATTTGTGATGTTTCTCATTCGCTTTTTTGTACTAACTCTTTACGGTACTTACATGTTAGTACACAAAAGAGAATGAGAGCAAACAAAAACGCCATTACATTAACCCAAACTCTATTTTACATGAAATCATACGTCAAGAGCATTCCAGAGAGTGTTCGTTTGCTTAAATCCGATAACAAATGAGGAAGTTATGGTCATTTGAAGTCGAGTGCCTCCCAAAGTGGACGTGTATCGAGCCGCACAAAAGCACACTTGACTTCAAATGATCATAACTCCTTCGTTTCTTATCGGATTTAAGCAAACGACCACTCGATGGAAAGCTCTTGATGTCTACTTTCATGTCAACCACGATTTATCTTGTTTTAATGGAATTTGTGATGTTTCTCATTCGCTTTTTTGTACTAACTCTTTACGGTACTTACATGTTAGTACACAAAAGAGAATGAGAGCAAACAAAAACGCCATTACATTAACCCAAACTCTAGTTTACATGAAGGCATACGTCAAGAGCTTTCCAGAGAGTGTTCGTTTGCTTAAATCCGATAACAAATGAGGAAGTTATGGTCATTTGAAGTCGAGGGCCTCCCAAAGTGGTCGTGTATCGAGCCGCACAAAAGCACACTTGACTTCAAATGATCATAACTCCTTCGTTTCTTATCGGATTTAAGCAAACGACCAGTCGATGGAAAACTCTTGATGTCTACTTTCATGTTAACCACGATTTTTATTGTTTTAATGGAATTTGTGATGTTTCTCATTCGCTTTTTTGTACTAACTCTTTACGGTACTTACATGTTAGTACACAAAAGAGAATGAGAGCAAACAAAAACGCCATTACATTAACCCAAACTCTAGTTTACATGAAGGCATACGTCAAGAGCTTTCCAGAGAGTGTTCGTTTGCTTAAATCCGATAACAAATGAGGAAGTTATGGTCATTTGAAGTCGAGTGCCTCCCAAAGTGGTCGTGTATCGAGCCGCACAAAAGCACACTTGACTTCAAATGATCATAACTCCTTCGTTTCTTATCGGATTTAAGCAAACGACCAGTCGATGGAAAGCTCTTGATGTCTACTTTCATGTCAACCACGATTTTTATTGTTTTAATGGACTTTGTGATGTTTCTCATTCGCTTTTTTGTACTAACTCTTTACGGTACTTACATGTTAGTACACAAAAGAGAATGAGAGAAAACAAAAACGCCATTACATTAACCCAAACTCTAGTTTACATGAAAGCATACGTCAAGAGCTTTCCAGAGAGTGTTCGTTTGCTTAAATCCGATAACAAATGAGGAAGTTATGGTCATTTGAAGTCGAGTGCCTCCCAAAGTGGTCGTGTATCGAGCCGCACAAAAGCACACTTGACTTCAAATGATCATAACTCCTTCGTTTCTTATCGGATTTAAGCAAACGACCACTCGATGGAAAGCTCTTGATGTCTACTTTCATGTCAACCACGATTTTTCTTGTTTTAATGGAATTTGTGATGTTTCTCATTCGCTTTTTTGTACTAACTCTTTACGGTACTTACATGTTAGTACACAAAAGAGAATGAGAGCAAACAAAAACGCCATTACATTAACCCAAACTCTATTTTACATGAAAGCATACGTCAAGAGCATTCCAGAGAGTGTTCGTTTGCTTAAATCCGATAACAAATGAGGAAGTTATGGTCATTTGAAGTCGAGTGCCTCCCAAAGTGGTCGTGTATCGAGCCGCAGAAAAGCACACTTGACTTCAAATGATCATAACTCCTTCGTTTCTTATCGGATTTAAGCAAACGACCACTCGATGGAAAGCTCTTGATGTCTACTTTCATGTCAACCACGATTTTTCTTGTTTTAATGGAATTTGTGATGTTTCTCATTCGCTTTTTTGTACTAACTCTTTACGGTACTTACATGTTAGTACACAAAAGAGAATGAGAGCAAACAAAAACGCCATTACATTAACCCAAACTCTATTTTACATGAAAGCATACGTCAAGAGCATTCCAGAGAGTGTTCGTTTGCTTAAATCCGATAACAAATGAGGAAGTTATGGTCATTTGAAGTCGAGTGCCTCCCAAAGTGGTCGTGTATCGAGCCGCACAAAAGCACACTTGACTTCAAATGATCATAACTCCTTCGTTTCTTATCGGATTTAAGCAAACGACCAGTCGATGGAAAGCTCTTGATGTCTACTTTCATGTCAACCACGATTTTTATTGTTTTAATGGAATTTGTGATGTTTCTCATTCGCTTTTTTGTACTAACTCTTTACGGTACTTACATGTTAGTACACAAAAGAGAATGAGAGCAAACAAAAACGCCATTACATTAACCCAAACTCTAGTTTACATGAAGGCATACGTCAAGAGCTTTCCAGAGAGTGTTCGTTTGCTTAAATCCGATAACAAATGAGGAAGTTATGGTCATTTGAAGTCGAGTGCCTCCCAAAGTGGTCGTGTATCGAGCCGCACAAAAGCACACTTGACTTCAAATGATCATAACTCCTTCGTTTCTTATCGGATTTAAGCAAACGACCAGTCGATGGAAAGCTCTTGATGTCTACTTTCATGTCAACCACGATTTTTATTGTTTTAATGGACTTTGTGATGTTTCTCATTCGCTTTTTTGTACTAACTCTTTACGGTACTTACATGTTAGTACACAAAAGAGAATGAGAGAAAACAAAAACGCCATTACATTAACCCAAACTCTAGTTTACATGAAAGCATACGTCAAGAGCATTCCAGAGAGTGTTCGTTTGCTTAAATCCGATAACAAATGAGGAAGTTATGGTCATTTGAAGTCGAGTGCCTCCCAAAGTGGTCGTGTATCGAGCCGCACAAAAGCACACTTGACTTCAAATGATCATAACTCCTTCGTTTCTTATCGGATTTAAGCAAACGACCAGTCGATGGAAAGCTCTTGATGTCTACTTTCATGTCAACCACGATTTTTATTGTTTTAATGGAATTTGTGATGTTTCTCATTCGCTTTTTTGTACTAACTCTTTACGGTACTTACATGTTAGTACACAAAAGAGAATGAGAGCAAACAAAAACGCCATTACATTAACCCAAACTCTAGTTTACATGAAGGCATACGTCAAGAGCTTTCCAGAGAGTGTTCGTTTGCTTAAATCCGATAACAAATGAGGAAGTTATGGTCATTTGAAGTCGAGTGCCTCCCAAAGTGGTCGTGTATCGAGCCGCACAAAAGCACACTTGACTTCAAATGATCATAACTCCTTCGTTTCTTATCGGATTTAAGCAAACGACCAGTCGATGGAAAGCTCTTGATGTCTACTTTCATGTCAACCACGATTTTTATTGTTTTAATGGACTTTGTGATGTTTCTCATTCGCTTTTTTGTACTAACTCTTTACGGTACTTACATGTTAGTACACAAAAGAGAATGAGAGAAAACAAAAACGCCATTACATTAACCCAAACTCTAGTTTACATGAAAGCATACGTCAAGAGCTTTCCAGAGAGTGTTCGTTTGCTTAAATCCGATAACAAATGAGGAAGTTATGGTCATTTGAAGTCGAGTGCCTCCCAAAGTGGTCGTGTATCGAGCCGCACAAAAGCACACTTGACTTCAAATGATCATAACTCCTTCGTTTCTTATCGGATTTAAGCAAACGACCAGTCGATGGAAAGCTCTTGATGTCTACTTTCATGTCAACCACGATTTTTATTGTTTTAATGGACTTTGTGATGTTTCTCATTCGCTTTTTTGTACTAACTCTTTACGGTACTTACATGTTAGTACACAAAAGAGAATGAGAGAAAACAAAAACGCCATTACATTAACCCAAACTCTAGTTTACATGAAAGCATACGTCAAGAGCATTCCAGAGAGTGTTCGTTTGCTTAAATCCGATAACAAATGAGGAAGTTATGGTCATTTGAAGTCGAGTGCCTCCCAAAGTGGTCGTGTATCGAGCCGCACAAAAGCACACTTGACTTCAAATGATCATAACTCCTTCGTTTCTTATCGGATTTAAGCAAACGACCAGTCGATGGAAAGCTCTTGATGTCTACTTTCATGTCAACCACGATTTTTATTGTTTTAATGGAATTTGTGATGTTTCTCATTCGCTTTTTTGTACTAACTCTTTACGGTACTTACATGTTAGTACACAAAAGAGAATGAGAGCAAACAAAAACGCCATTACATTAACCCAAACTCTAGTTTACATGAAGGCATACGTCAAGAGCTTTCCAGAGAGTGTTCGTTTGCTTAAATCCGATAACAAATGAGGAAGTTATGGTCATTTGAAGTCGAGTGCCTCCCAAAGTGGTCGTGTATCGAGCCGCACAAAAGCACACTTGACTTCAAATGATCATAACTCCTTCGTTTCTTATCGGATTTAAGCAAACGACCAGTCGATGGAAAGCTCTTGATGTCTACTTTCATGTCAACCACGATTTTTATTGTTTTAATGGACTTTGTGATGTTTCTCATTCGCTTTTTTGTACTAACTCTTTACGGTACTTACATGTTAGTACACAAAAGAGAATGAGAGAAAACAAAAACGCCATTACATTAACCCAAACTCTAGTTTACATGAAAGCATACGTCAAGAGCTTTCCAGAGAGTGTTCGTTTGCTTAAATCCGATAACAAATGAGGAAGTTATGGTCATTTGAAGTCGAGTGCCTCCCAAAGTGGTCGTGTATCGAGCCGCACAAAAGCACACTTGACTTCAAATGATCATAACTCCTTCGTTTCTTATCGGATTTAAGCAAACGACCAGTCGATGGAAAGCTCTTGATGTCTACTTTCATGTCAACCACGATTTTTATTGTTTTAATGGACTTTGTGATGTTTCTCATTCGCTTTTTTGTACTAACTCTTTACGGTACTTACATGTTAGTACACAAAAGAGAATGAGAGAAAACAAAAACGCCATTACATTAACCCAAACTCTAGTTTACATGAAAGCATACGTCAAGAGCATTCCAGAGAGTGTTCGTTTGCTTAAATCCGATAACAAATGAGGAAGTTATGGTCATTTGAAGTCGAGTGCCTCCCAAAGTGGTCGTGTATCGAGCCGCACAAAAGCACACTTGACTTCAAATGATCATAACTCCTTCGTTTCTTATCGGATTTAAGCAAACGACCAGTCGATGGAAAGCTCTTGATGTCTACTTTCATGTCAACCACGATTTTTATTGTTTTAATGGAATTTGTGATGTTTCTCATTCGCTTTTTTGTACTAACTCTTTACGGTACTTACATGTTAGTACACAAAAGAGAATGAGAGCAAACAAAAACGCCATTACATTAACCCAAACTCTAGTTTACATGAAGGCATACGTCAAGAGCTTTCCAGAGAGTGTTCGTTTGCTTAAATCCGATAACAAATGAGGAAGTTATGGTCATTTGAAGTCGAGTGCCTCCCAAAGTGGTCGTGTATCGAGCCGCACAAAAGCACACTTGACTTCAAATGATCATAACTCCTTCGTTTCTTATCGGATTTAAGCAAACGACCAGTCGATGGAAAGCTCTTGATGTCTACTTTCATGTCAACCACGATTTTTATTGTTTTAATGGACTTTGTGATGTTTCTCATTCGCTTTTTTGTACTAACTCTTTACGGTACTTACATGTTAGTACACAAAAGAGAATGAGAGAAAACAAAAACGCCATTACATTAACCCAAACTCTAGTTTACATGAAAGCATACGTCAAGAGCTTTCCAGAGAGTGTTCGTTTGCTTAAATCCGATAACAAATGAGGAAGTTATGGTCATTTGAAGTCGAGTGCCTCCCAAAGTGGTCGTGTATCGAGCCGCACAAAAGCACACTTGACTTCAAATGATCATAACTCCTTCGTTTCTTATCGGATTTAAGCAAACGACCAGTCGATGGAAAGCTCTTGATGTCTACTTTCATGTCAACCAAGATTTTTATTGTTTTAATGGAATTTGTGATGTTTCTCATTCGCTTTTTTGTACTAACTCTTTACGGTACTTACATGTTAGTACACAAAAGAGAATGAGAGCAAACAAAAACGCCATTACATTAACCCAAACTCTAGTTTACATGAAGGCATACGTCAAGAGCTTTCCAGAGAGTGTTCGTTTGCTTAAATCCGATAACAAATGAGGAAGTTATGGTCATTTGAAGTCGAGTGCCTCCCAAAGTGGTCGTGTATCGAGCCGCACAAAAGCACACTTGACTTCAAATGATCATAACTCCTTCGTTTCTTATCGGATTTAAGCAAACGACCACTCGATGGAAAGCTCTTGATGTCTACTTTCAAGTCAACCACGATTTTTCTTGTTTTAATGTAATTTGTGATGTTTCTCATTCGCTTTTTTGTACTAACTCTTTACGGTACTTACATGTTAGTACACAAAAGAGAATGAGAGCAAACAATAACGCCATTACATTAACCCAAACTCTAGTTTACATGCAGGCATACGTCAAGAGCTTTCCAGAGAGTGTTTGTTTGCTTAAATCCGATAACAAATGAGGAAGTTATGGTCATTTGAAGTCGAGTGCCTCCCAAAGTGGTCGTGTATCGAGCCGCACAAAAGCACACTTGACTTCAAATGATCATAACTCCTTCGTTTCTTATCGGATTTAAGCAAACGACCAGTCGATGGAAAGCTCTTGATGTCTACTTTCATGTCAACCACGATTTTTATTGTTTTAATGGACTTTGTGATGTTTCTCATTCGCTTTTTTGTACTAACTCTTTACGGTACTTACATGTTAGTACACAAAAGAGAATGAGAGAAAACAAAAACGCCATTACATTAACCCAAACTCTAGTTTACATGAAAGCATACGTCAAGAGCTTTCCAGAGAGTGTTCGTTTGCTTAAATCCGATAACAAATGAGGAAGTTATGGTCATTTGAAGTCGAGTGCCTCCCAAAGTGGTCGTGTATCGAGCCGCACAAAAGCACACTTGACTTCAAATGATCATAACTCCTTCGTTTCTTATCGGATTTAAGCAAACGACCACTCGATGGAAAGCTCTTGATGTCTACTTTCATGTCAACCACGATTTTTCTTGTTTTAATGGAATTTGTGATGTTTCTCATTCGCTTTTTTGTACTAACTCTTTACGGTACTTACATGTTAGTACACAAAAGAGAATGAGAGCAAACAAAAACGCCATTACATTAACCCAAACTCTATTTTACATGAAAGCATACGTCAAGAGCATTCCAGAGAGTGTTCGTTTGCTTAAATCCGATAACAAATGAGGAAGTTATGGTCATTTGAAGTCGAGTGCCTCCCAAAGTGGTCGTGTATCGAGCCGCACAAAAGCACACTTGACTTCAAATGATCATAACTCCTTCGTTTCTTATCGGATTTAAGCAAACGACCACTCGATGGAAAGCTCTTGATGTCTACTTTCATGTCAACCACGATTTTTCTTGTTTTAATGGAATTTGTGATGTTTCTCATTCGCTTTTTTGTACTAACTCTTTACGGTACTTACATGTTAGTACACAAAAGAGAATGAGAGCAAACAAAAACGCCATTACATTAACCCAAACTCTATTTTACATGAAAGCATACGTCAAGAGCATTCCAGAGAGTGTTCGTTTGCTTAAATCCGATAACAAATGAGGAAGTTATGGTCATTTGAAGTCGAGTGCCTCCCAAAGTGGTCGTGTATCGAGCCGCACAAAAGCACACTTGACTTCAAATGATCATAACTCCTTCGTTTCTTATCGGATTTAAGCAAACGACCAGTCGATGGAAAGCTCTTGATGTCTACTTTCATGTCAACCACGATTTTTATTGTTTTAATGGAATTTGTGATGTTTCTCATTCGCTTTTTTGTACTAACTCTTTACGGTACTTACATGTTAGTACACAAAAGAGAATGAGAGCAAACAAAAACGCCATTACATTAACCCAAACTCTAGTTTACATGAAGGCATACGTCAAGAGCTTTCCAGAGAGTGTTCGTTTGCTTAAATCCGATAACAAATGAGGAAGTTATGGTCATTTGAAGTCGAGTGCCTCCCAAAGTGGTCGTGTATCGAGCCGCACAAAAGCACACTTGACTTCAAATGATCATAACTCCTTCGTTTCTTATCGGATTTAAGCAAACGACCAGTCGATGGAAAGCTCTTGATGTCTACTTTCATGTCAACCACGATTTTTATTGTTTTAATGGACTTTGTGATGTTTCTCATTCGCTTTTTTGTACTAACTCTTTACGGTACTTACATGTTAGTACACAAAAGAGAATGAGAGAAAACAAAAACGCCATTACATTAACCCAAACTCTAGTTTACATGAAAGCATACGTCAAGAGCATTCCAGAGAGTGTTCGTTTGCTTAAATCCGATAACAAATGAGGAAGTTATGGTCATTTGAAGTCGAGTGCCTCCCAAAGTGGTCGTGTATCGAGCCGCACAAAAGCACACTTGACTTCAAATGATCATAACTCCTTCGTTTCTTATCGGATTTAAGCAAACGACCAGTCGATGGAAAGCTCTTGATGTCTACTTTCATGTCAACCACGATTTTTATTGTTTTAATGGAATTTGTGATGTTTCTCATTCGCTTTTTTGTACTAACTCTTTACGGTACTTACATGTTAGTACACAAAAGAGAATGAGAGCAAACAAAAACGCCATTACATTAACCCAAACTCTAGTTTACATGAAGGCATACGTCAAGAGCTTTCCAGAGAGTGTTCGTTTGCTTAAATCCGATAACAAATGAGGAAGTTATGGTCATTTGAAGTCGAGTGCCTCCCAAAGTGGTCGTGTATCGAGCCGCACAAAAGCACACTTGACTTCAAATGATCATAACTCCTTCGTTTCTTATCGGATTTAAGCAAACGACCAGTCGATGGAAAGCTCTTGATGTCTACTTTCATGTCAACCACGATTTTTATTGTTTTAATGGACTTTGTGATGTTTCTCATTCGCTTTTTTGTACTAACTCTTTACGGTACTTACATGTTAGTACACAAAAGAGAATGAGAGAAAACAAAAACGCCATTACATTAACCCAAACTCTAGTTTACATGAAAGCATACGTCAAGAGCTTTCCAGAGAGTGTTCGTTTGCTTAAATCCGATAACAAATGAGGAAGTTATGGTCATTTGAAGTCGAGTGCCTCCCAAAGTGGTCGTGTATCGAGCCGCACAAAAGCACACTTGACTTCAAATGATCATAACTCCTTCGTTTCTTATCGGATTTAAGCAAACGACCAGTCGATGGAAAGCTCTTGATGTCTACTTTCATGTCAACCACGATTTTTATTGTTTTAATGGACTTTGTGATGTTTCTCATTCGCTTTTTTGTACTAACTCTTTACGGTACTTACATGTTAGTACACAAAAGAGAATGAGAGAAAACAAAAACGCCATTACATTAACCCAAACTCTAGTTTACATGAAAGCATACGTCAAGAGCATTCCAGAGAGTGTTCGTTTGCTTAAATCCGATAACAAATGAGGAAGTTATGGTCATTTGAAGTCGAGTGCCTCCCAAAGTGGTCGTGTATCGAGCCGCACAAAAGCACACTTGACTTCAAATGATCATAACTCCTTCGTTTCTTATCGGATTTAAGCAAACGACCAGTCGATGGAAAGCTCTTGATGTCTACTTTCATGTCAACCACGATTTTTATTGTTTTAATGGAATTTGTGATGTTTCTCATTCGCTTTTTTGTACTAACTCTTTACGGTACTTACATGTTAGTACACAAAAGAGAATGAGAGCAAACAAAAACGCCATTACATTAACCCAAACTCTAGTTTACATGAAGGCATACGTCAAGAGCTTTCCAGAGAGTGTTCGTTTGCTTAAATCCGATAACAAATGAGGAAGTTATGGTCATTTGAAGTCGAGTGCCTCCCAAAGTGGTCGTGTATCGAGCCGCACAAAAGCACACTTGACTTCAAATGATCATAACTCCTTCGTTTCTTATCGGATTTAAGCAAACGACCAGTCGATGGAAAGCTCTTGATGTCTACTTTCATGTCAACCACGATTTTTATTGTTTTAATGGACTTTGTGATGTTTCTCATTCGCTTTTTTGTACTAACTCTTTACGGTACTTACATGTTAGTACACAAAAGAGAATGAGAGAAAACAAAAACGCCATTACATTAACCCAAACTCTAGTTTACATGAAAGCATACGTCAAGAGCATTCCAGAGAGTGTTCGTTTGCTTAAATCCGATAACAAATGAGGAAGTTATGGTCATTTGAAGTCGAGTGCCTCCCAAAGTGGTCGTGTATCGAGCCGCACAAAAGCACACTTGACTTCAAATGATCATAACTCCTTCGTTTCTTATCGGATTTAAGCAAACGACCAGTCGATGGAAAGCTCTTGATGTCTACTTTCATGTCAACCACGATTTTTATTGTTTTAATGGAATTTGTGATGTTTCTCATTCGCTTTTTTGTACTAACTCTTTACGGTACTTACATGTTAGTACACAAAAGAGAATGAGAGCAAACAAAAACGCCATTACATTAACCCAAACTCTAGTTTACATGAAGGCATACGTCAAGAGCTTTCCAGAGAGTGTTCGTTTGCTTAAATCCGATAACAAATGAGGAAGTTATGGTCATTTGAAGTCGAGTGCCTCCCAAAGTGGTCGTGTATCGAGCCGCACAAAAGCACACTTGACTTCAAATGATCATAACTCCTTCGTTTCTTATCGGATTTAAGCAAACGACCAGTCGATGGAAAGCTCTTGATGTCTACTTTCATGTCAACCACGATTTTTATTGTTTTAATGGACTTTGTGATGTTTCTCATTCGCTTTTTTGTACTAACTCTTTACGGTACTTACATGTTAGTACACAAAAGAGAATGAGAGAAAACAAAAACGCCATTACATTAACCCAAACTCTAGTTTACATGAAAGCATACGTCAAGAGCTTTCCAGAGAGTGTTCGTTTGCTTAAATCCGATAACAAATGAGGAAGTTATGGTCATTTGAAGTCGAGTGCCTCCCAAAGTGGTCGTGTATCGAGCCGCACAAAAGCACACTTGACTTCAAATGATCATAACTCCTTCGTTTCTTATCGGATTTAAGCAAACGACCAGTCGATGGAAAGCTCTTGATGTCTACTTTCATGTCAACCACGATTTTTATTGTTTTAATGGACTTTGTGATGTTTCTCATTCGCTTTTTTGTACTAACTCTTTACGGTACTTACATGTTAGTACACAAAAGAGAATGAGAGAAAACAAAAACGCCATTACATTAACCCAAACTCTAGTTTACATGAAAGCATACGTCAAGAGCATTCCAGAGAGTGTTCGTTTGCTTAAATCCGATAACAAATGAGGAAGTTATGGTCATTTGAAGTCGAGTGCCTCCCAAAGTGGTCGTGTATCGAGCCGCACAAAAGCACACTTGACTTCAAATGATCATAACTCCTTCGTTTCTTATCGGATTTAAGCAAACGACCAGTCGATGGAAAGCTCTTGATGTCTACTTTCATGTCAACCACGATTTTTATTGTTTTAATGGAATTTGTGATGTTTCTCATTCGCTTTTTTGTACTAACTCTTTACGGTACTTACATGTTAGTACACAAAAGAGAATGAGAGCAAACAAAAACGCCATTACATTAACCCAAACTCTAGTTTACATGAAGGCATACGTCAAGAGCTTTCCAGAGAGTGTTCGTTTGCTTAAATCCGATAACAAATGAGGAAGTTATGGTCATTTGAAGTCGAGTGCCTCCCAAAGTGGTCGTGTATCGAGCCGCACAAAAGCACACTTGACTTCAAATGATCATAACTCCTTCGTTTCTTATCGGATTTAAGCAAACGACCAGTCGATGGAAAGCTCTTGATGTCTACTTTCATGTCAACCACGATTTTTATTGTTTTAATGGACTTTGTGATGTTTCTCATTCGCTTTTTTGTACTAACTCTTTACGGTACTTACATGTTAGTACACAAAAGAGAATGAGAGAAAACAAAAACGCCATTACATTAACCCAAACTCTAGTTTACATGAAAGCATACGTCAAGAGCTTTCCAGAGAGTGTTCGTTTGCTTAAATCCGATAACAAATGAGGAAGTTATGGTCATTTGAAGTCGAGTGCCTCCCAAAGTGGTCGTGTATCGAGCCGCACAAAAGCACACTTGACTTCAAATGATCATAACTCCTTCGTTTCTTATCGGATTTAAGCAAACGACCAGTCGATGGAAAGCTCTTGATGTCTACTTTCATGTCAACCACGATTTTTATTGTTTTAATGGACTTTGTGATGTTTCTCATTCGCTTTTTTGTACTAACTCTTTACGGTACTTACATGTTAGTACACAAAAGAGAATGAGAGAAAACAAAAACGCCATTACATTAACCCAAACTCTAGTTTACATGAAAGCATACGTCAAGAGCATTCCAGAGAGTGTTCGTTTGCTTAAATCCGATAACAAATGAGGAAGTTATGGTCATTTGAAGTCGAGTGCCTCCCAAAGTGGTCGTGTATCGAGCCGCACAAAAGCACACTTGACTTCAAATGATCATAACTCCTTCGTTTCTTATCGGATTTAAGCAAACGACCAGTCGATGGAAAGCTCTTGATGTCTACTTTCATGTCAACCACGATTTTTATTGTTTTAATGGAATTTGTGATGTTTCTCATTCGCTTTTTTGTACTAACTCTTTACGGTACTTACATGTTAGTACACAAAAGAGAATGAGAGCAAACAAAAACGCCATTACATTAACCCAAACTCTAGTTTACATGAAGGCATACGTCAAGAGCTTTCCAGAGAGTGTTCGTTTGCTTAAATCCGATAACAAATGAGGAAGTTATGGTCATTTGAAGTCGAGTGCCTCCCAAAGTGGTCGTGTATCGAGCCGCACAAAAGCACACTTGACTTCAAATGATCATAACTCCTTCGTTTCTTATCGGATTTAAGCAAACGACCAGTCGATGGAAAGCTCTTGATGTCTACTTTCATGTCAACCACGATTTTTATTGTTTTAATGGACTTTGTGATGTTTCTCATTCGCTTTTTTGTACTAACTCTTTACGGTACTTACATGTTAGTACACAAAAGAGAATGAGAGAAAACAAAAACGCCATTACATTAACCCAAACTCTAGTTTACATGAAAGCATACGTCAAGAGCTTTCCAGAGAGTGTTCGTTTGCTTAAATCCGATAACAAATGAGGAAGTTATGGTCATTTGAAGTCGAGTGCCTCCCAAAGTGGTCGTGTATCGAGCCGCACAAAAGCACACTTGACTTCAAATGATCATAACTCCTTCGTTTCTTATCGGATTTAAGCAAACGACCAGTCGATGGAAAGCTCTTGATGTCTACTTTCATGTCAACCAAGATTTTTATTGTTTTAATGGAATTTGTGATGTTTCTCATTCGCTTTTTTGTACTAACTCTTTACGGTACTTACATGTTAGTACACAAAAGAGAATGAGAGCAAACAAAAACGCCATTACATTAACCCAAACTCTAGTTTACATGAAGGCATACGTCAAGAGCTTTCCAGAGAGTGTTCGTTTGCTTAAATCCGATAACAAATGAGGAAGTTATGGTCATTTGAAGTCGAGTGCCTCCCAAAGTGGTCGTGTATCGAGCCGCACAAAAGCACACTTGACTTCAAATGATCATAACTCCTTCGTTTCTTATCGGATTTAAGCAAACGACCACTCGATGGAAAGCTCTTGATGTCTACTTTCAAGTCAACCACGATTTTTCTTGTTTTAATGTAATTTGTGATGTTTCTCATTCGCTTTTTTGTACTAACTCTTTACGGTACTTACATGTTAGTACACAAAAGAGAATGAGAGCAAACAATAACGCCATTACATTAACCCAAACTCTAGTTTACATGCAGGCATACGTCAAGAGCTTTCCAGAGAGTGTTTGTTTGCTTAAATCCGATAACAAATGAGGAAGTTATGGTCATTTGAAGTCGAGTGCCTCCCAAAGTGGTCGTGTATCGAGCCGCACAAAAGCACACTTGACTTCAAATGATCATAACTCCTTCGTTTCTTATCGGATTTAAGCAAACGACCAGTCGATGGAAAGCTCTTGATGTCTACTTTCATGTCAACCACGATTTTTATTGTTTGAATGGAATTTGTGATGTTTCTCATTCGCTTTTTTGTACTAACTCTTTACGGTACTTACATGTTAGTACACAAAAGAGAATGAGAGCAAACAAAAACGCCATTACATTAACCCAAACTCTAGTTTACATGAAGGCATACGTCAAGAGCTTTCCAGAGAGTGTTCGTTTGCTTAAATCCGATAACAAATGAGGAAGTTATGGTCATTTGAAGTCGAGTGCCTCCCAAAGTGGTCGTGTATCGAGCCGCACAAAAGCACACTTGACTTCAAATGATCATAACTCCTTCGTTTCTTATCGGATTTAAGCAAACGACCAGTCGATGGAAAGCTCTTGATGTCTACTTTCATGTCAACCACGATTTTTATTGTTTTAATGGAATTTGTGATGTTTCTCATTCGCTTTTTTGTACTAACTCTTTACGGTACTTACATGTTAGTACACAAAAGAGAATGAGAGCAAACAAAAACGCCATTACATTAACCCAAACTCTAGTTTACATGAAAGCATACGTCAAGAGCTTTTCAGAGAGTGTTCGTTTGCTTAAATCCGATAACAAATGAGGAAGTTATGGTCATTTGAAGTCGAGTGCCTCCCAAAGTGGTCGTGTATCGAGCCGCACAAAAGCACACTTGACTTCAAATGATCATAACTCCTTCGTTTCTTATCGGATTTAAGCAAACGACCACTCGATGGAAAGCTCTTGATGTCTACTTTCATGTCAACCACGATTTTTATTGTTTTAATGGAATTTGTGATGTTTCGCATTCGCTTTTTTGTACTAACTCTTTACGGTACTTAATTGTTAGTACACAAAAGAGAATGAGAGCAAACAAAAACGCCATTACATTAACCCAAACTCTAGTTTACATGAAAGCATACGTCAAGAGCTTTCCAGAGAGTGTTCGTTTGCTTAAATCCGAAAACAAATGAGGAAGTTATGGTCATTTGAAGTCGAGTGCCTCCCAAAGTGGTCGTGTATCGAGCCGCACAAAAGCACACTTGACTTCAAATGATCATAACTCCTTCGTTTCTTATCGGATTTAAGCAAACGACCACTCGATGGAAAGCTCTTGATGTCTACTTTCATGTCAACCACGATTTTTATTGTTTTAATGGAATTTGTGATGTTTCGCATTCGCTTTTTTGTACTAACTCTTTACGGTACTTACATGTTAGTCCACAAAAGAGAATGAGAGCAAACAAAAACGCCATTACATTAACCCAAACTCTAGTTTACATGAAAGCATACGTCAAGAGCTTTCCAGAGAGTGTTCGTTTGCTTAAATCCGATAACAAATGAGGAAGTTATGGTCATTTGAAGTCGAGTGCCTCCCAAAGTGGTCGTGTATCGAGCCGCACAAAAGCACACTTGACTTCAAATGATCATAACTCCTTCGTTTCTTATCGGATTTAAGCAAACGACCAGTCGATGGAAAGCTCTTGATGTCTACTTTCATGTCAACCACGATTTTTATTGTTTTAATGGAATTTGTGATGTTTCGCATTCGCTTTTTTGTACTAACTCTTTACGGTACTTACATGTTAGTACACAAAAGAGAATGAGAGCAAACAAAAACGCCATTACATTAACCCAAACTCTAGTTTACATGCAGGCATACGTCAAGAGCTTTCCAGAGAGTGTTCGTTTGCTTAAATCCGATCACAAATGAGGAAGTTATGGTCATTTGAAGTCGAGTGCCTCCCAAAGTGGTCGTGTATCGAGCCGCACAAAAGCACACTTGACTTCAAATGATCATAACTCCTTCGTTTCTTATCGGATTTAAGCAAACGACCAGTCGATGGAAAGCTCTTGATGTCTACTTTCATGTCAACCACGATTTTTATTGTTTGAATGGAATTTGTGATGTTTCTCATTCGCTTTTTTGTACTAACTCTTTACGGTACTTACATGTTAGTACACAAAAGAGAATGAGAGCAAACAAAAACGCCATTACATTAACCCAAACTCTAGTTTACATGAAAGCATACGTCAAGAGCTTTCCAGAGAGTGTTCGTTTTCTTAAAACCGATAACAAATGAGGAAGTTATGGTCATTTGAAGTCGAGTGCCTCCCAAAGTGGTCGTGTATCGAGCCGCACAAAAGCACACTTGACTTCAAATGATCATAACTCCTTCGTTTCTTATCGGATTTAAGCAAACGACCAGTCGATGGAAAGCTCTTGATGTCTACTTTCATGTCAACCACGATTTTTATTGTTTTAATGGAATTTGTGATGTTTCTCATTCACTTTTTTGTACTAACTCTTTACGGTACTTACATGTTAGTACACAAAAGAGAATGAGAGCAAACAAAAACGCCATTACATTAACCCAAACTCTAGTTTACATGAAAGCATACGTCAAGAGCTTTCCAGAGAGTGTTCGTTTGCTTAAATCCGATAACAAATGAGGAAGTTATGGTCATTTGAAGTCGAGTGCCTCCCAAAGTGGTCGTGTATCGAGCCGCACAAAAGCACACTTGACTTCAAATGATCATAACTCCTTCGTTTCTTATCGGATTTAAGCAAACGACCACTCGATGGAAAGCTCTTGATGTCTACTTTCATGTCAACCACGATTTTTATTGTTTTAATGGAATTTGTGATGTTTCGCATTCGCTTTTTTGTACTAACTCTTTACGGTACTTAAATGTTAGTACACAAAAGAGAATGAGAGCAAACAAAAACGCCATTACATTAACCCAAACTCTAGTTTACATGAAAGCATACGTCAAGAGCTTTCCAGAGAGTGTTCGTTTGCTTAAATCCGAAAACAAATGAGGAAGTTATGGTCATTTGAAGTCGAGTGCCTCCCAAAGTGGTCGTGTATCGAGCCGCACAAAAGCACACTTGACTTCAAATGATCATAACTCCTTCGTTTCTTATCGGATTTAAGCAAACGACCACTCGATGGAAAGCTCTTGATGTCTACTTTCATGTCAACCACGATTTTTATTGTTTTAATGGAATTTGTGATGTTTCGCATTCGCTTTTTTGTACTAACACTTTACGGTACTTACATGTTAGTCCACAAAAGAGAATGAGAGCAAACAAAAACGCCATTACATTAACCCAAACTCTAGTTTACATGAAAGCATACGTCAAGAGCTTTCCAGAGAGTGTTCGTTTGCTTAAATCCGATAACAAATGAGGAAGTTATGGTCATTTGAAGTCGAGTGCCTCCCAAAGTGGTCGTGTATCGAGCCGCACAAAAGCACACTTGACTTCAAATGATCATAACTCCTTCGTTTCTTATCGGATTTAAGCAAACGACCAGTCGATGGAAAGCTCTTGATGTCTACTTTCATGTCAACCACGATTTTTATTGTTTTAATGGAATTTGTGATGTTTCTCATTCGCTTTTTTGTACTAACTCTTTACGGTACTTACATGTTAGTACACAAAAGAGAATGAGAGCAAACAAAAACGCCATTACATTAACCCAAACTCTAGTTTACATGAAAGCATACGTCAAGAGCTTTCCAGAGAGTGTTCGTTTGCTTAAATCCGATAACAAATGAGGAAGTTATGGTCATTTGAAGTCGAGTGCCTCCCAAAGTGGTCGTGTGTCGAGCCGCACAAAAGCACACTGGACTTCAAATGATCATAACTCCTTCGTTTCTTATCGGATTTAAGCAAACGACCACTCGATGGAAAGCTCTTGATGTCTACTTTCATGTCAACCACGATTTTTATTGTTTTAATGGAATTTGTGATGTTTCGCATTCGCTTTTTTGTACTAACACTTTACGGTACTTACATGTTAGTCCACAAAAGAGAATGAGAGCAAACAAAAACGCCATTACATTAACCCAAACTCTAGTTTACATGAAAGCATACGTCAAGAGCTTTCCAGAGAGTGTTCGTTTGCTTAAATCCGATAACAAATGAGGAAGTTATGGTCATTTGAAGTCGAGTGCCTCCCAAAGTGGTCGTGTATCGAGCCGCACAAAAGCACACTTGACTTCAAATGATCATAACTCCTTCGTTTCTTATCGGATTTAAGCAAACGACCAGTCGATGGAAAGCTCTTGATGTCTACTTTCATGTCAACCACGATTTTTATTGTTTTAATGGAATTTGTGATGTTTCTCATTCGCTTTTTTGTACTAACTCTTTACGGTACTTACATGTTAGTACACAAAAGAGAATGAGAGCAAACAAAAACGCCATTACATTAACCCAAACTCTAGTTTACATGAAAGCATACGTCAAGAGCTTTCCAGAGAGTGTTCGTTTGCTTAAATCCGATAACAAATGAGGAAGTTATGGTCATTTGAAGTCGAGTGCCTCCCAAAGTGGTCGTGTGTCGAGCCGCACAAAAGCACACTGGACTTCAAATGATCATAACTCCTTCGTTTCTTATCGGATTTAAGCAAACGACCACTCGATGGAAAGCTCTTGATGTCTACTTTCAAGTCAACCACGATTTTTCTTGTTTTAATGTAATTTGTGATGTTTCGCATTCGCTTTTTTGTACTAACTCTTTACGGTACTTACATGTTAGTCCACAAAAGAGAATGAGAGCAAATAAAAACGCCATTACATTAACCCAAACTCTAGTTTACATGAAAGCATACGTCAAGAGCTTTCCAGAGAGTGTTCGTTTGCTTAAATCCGATAACAAATGAGGAAGTTATGGTCATTTGAAGTCGAGTGCCTCCCAAAGTGGTCGTGTGTCGAGCCGCACAAAAGCACACTGGACTTCAAATGATCATAACTCCTTCGTTTCTTATCGGATTTAAGCAAACGACCACTCGATGGAAAGCTCTTGATGTCTACTTTCAAGTCAACCACGATTTTTCTTGTTTTAATGTAATTTGTGATGTTTCTCATTCGCTTTTTTGTACTAACTCTTTACGGTACTTACATGTTAGTACACAAAAGAGAATGAGAGCAAACAAAAACGCCATTACATTAACCCAAACTCTAGTTTACATGCAGGCATACGTCAAGAGCTTTCCAGAGAGTGTTCGTTTGCTTAAATCCGATCACAAATGAGGAAGTTATGGTCATTTGAAGTCGAGTGCCTCCCAAAGTGGTCGTGTATCGAGCCGCACAAAAGCACACTTGACTTCAAATGATCATAACTCCTTCGTTTCTTATCGGATTTAAGCAAACGACCAGTCGATGGAAAGCTCTTGATGTCTACTTTCATGTCAACCACGATTTTTATTGTTTGAATGGAATTTGTGATGTTTCTCATTCGCTTTTTTGTACTAACTCTTTACGGTACTTACATGTTAGTACACAAAAGAGAATGAGAGCAAACAAAAACGCCATTACATTAACCCAAACTCTAGTTTACATGAAAGCATACGTCAAGAGCTTTCCAGAGAGTGTTCGTTTTCTTAAATCCGATAACAAATGAGGAAGTTATGGTCATTTGAAGTCGAGTGCCTCCCAAAGTGGTCGTGTATCGAGCCGCACAAAAGCACACTTGACTTCAAATGATCATAACTCCTTCGTTTCTTATCGGATTTAAGCAAACGACCACTCGATGGAAAGCTCTTGATGTCTACTTTCATGTCAACCACGATTTTTATTGTTTGAATGGAATTTGTGATGTTTCTCATTCACTTTTTTGTACTAACTCTTTACGGTACTTACATGTTAGTACACAAAAGAGAATGAGAGCAAACAAAAACGCCATTACATTAACCCAAACTCTAGTTTACATGAAAGCATACGTCAAGAGCTTTCCAGAGAGTGTTCGTTTTCTTAAATCCGATAACAAATGAGGAAGTTATGGTCATTTGAAGTCGAGTGCCTCCCAAAGTGGTCGTGTATCGAGCCGCACAAAAGCACACTTGACTTCAAATGATCATAACTCCTTCGTTTCTTATCGGATTTAAGCAAACGACCACTCGATGGAAAGCTCTTGATGTCTACTTTCATGTCAACCACGATTTTTATTGTTTTAATGGAATTTGTGATGTTTCTCATTCGCTTTTTTGTACTAACTCTTTACGGTACTTACATGTTAGTACACAAAAGAGAATGAGAGCAAACAAAAACGCCATTACATTAACCCAAACTCTAGTTTACATGAAAGCATACGTCAAGAGCTTTCCAGAGAGTGTTCGTTTGCTTAAATCCGATAACAAATGAGGAAGTTATGGTCATTTGAAGTCGAGTGCCTCCCAAAGTGGTCGTGTATCGAGCCGCACAAAAGCACACTGGACTTCAAATGATCATAACTCCTTCGTTTCTTATCGGATTTAAGCAAACGACCACTCGATGGAAAGCTCTTGATGTCTACTTTCATGTCAACCACGATTTTTATTGTTTTAATGGAATTTGTGATGTTTCTCATTCGCTTTTTTGTACTAACTCTTTACGGTACTTACATGTTAGTACACAAAAGAGAATGAGAGCAAACAAAAACGCCATTACATTAACCCAAACTCTAGTTTACATGAAAGCATACGTCAAGAGCTTTCCAGAGAGTGTTCGTTTGCTTAAATCCGATAACAAATGAGGAAGTTATGGTCATTTGAAGTCGAGTGCCTCCCAAAGTGGTCGTGTATCGAGCCGCACAAAAGCACACTGGACTTCAAATGATCATAACTCCTTCGTTTCTTATCGGATTTAAGCAAACGACCACTCGATGGAAAGCTCTTGATGTCTACTTTCAAGTCAACCACGATTTTTCTTGTTTTAATGTAATTTGTGATGTTTCTCATTCGCTTTTTTGTACTAACTCTTTACGGTACTTACATGTTAGTACACAAAAGAGAATGAGAGCAAACAAAAACGCCATTACATTAACCCAAACTCTAGTTTACATGCAGGCATACGTCAAGAGCTTTCCAGAGAGTGTTCGTTTGCTTAAATCCGATCACAAATGAGGAAGTTATGGTCATTTGAAGTCGAGTGCCTCCCAAAGTGGTCGTGTATCGAGCCGCACAAAAGCACACTTGACTTCAAATGATCATAACTCCTTCGTTTCTTATCGGATTTAAGCAAACGACCAGTCGATGGAAAGCTCTTGATGTCTACTTTCATGTCAACCACGATTTTTATTGTTTGAATGGAATTTGTGATGTTTCTCATTCGCTTTTTTGTACTAACTCTTTACGGTACTTACATGTTAGTACACAAAAGAGAATGAGAGCAAACAAAAACGCCATTACATTAACCCAAACTCTAGTTTACATGAAAGCATACGTCAAGAGCTTTCCAGAGAGTGTTCGTTTTCTTAAATCCGATAACAAATGAGGAAGTTATGGTCATTTGAAGTCGAGTGCCTCCCAAAGTGGTCGTGTATCGAGCCGCACAAAAGCACACTTGACTTCAAATGATCATAACTCCTTCGTTTCTTATCGGATTTAAGCAAACGACCAGTCGATGGAAAGCTCTTGATGTCTACTTTCATGTCAACCACGATTTTTATTGTTTGAATGGAATTTGTGATGTTTCTCATTCGCTTTTTTGTACTAACTCTTTACGGTACTTACATGTTAGTACACAAAAGAGAATGAGAGCAAACAAAAACGCCATTACATTAACCCAAACTCTAGTTTACATGAAAGCATACGTCAAGAGCTTTCCAGAGAGTGTTCGTTTGCTTAAATCCGATAACAAATGAGGAAGTTATGGTCATTTGAAGTCGAGTGCCTCCCAAAGTGGTCGTGTATCGAGCCGCACAAAAGCACACTGGACTTCAAATGATCATAACTCCTTCGTTTCTTATCGGATTTAAGCAAACGACCACTCGATGGAAAGCTCTTGATGTCTACTTTCAAGTCAACCACGATTTTTCTTGTTTTAATGTAATTTGTGATGTTTCTCATTCGCTTTTTTGTACTAACTCTTTACGGTACTTACATGTTAGTACACAAAAGAGAATGAGAGCAAACAAAAACGCCATTACATTAACCCAAACTCTAGTTTACATGCAGGCATACGTCAAGAGCTTTCCAGAGAGTGTTCGTTTGCTTAAATCCGATCACAAATGAGGAAGTTATGGTCATTTGAAGTCGAGTGCCTCCCAAAGTGGTCGTGTATCGAGCCGCACAAAAGCACACTTGACTTCAAATGATCATAACTCCTTCGTTTCTTATCGGATTTAAGCAAACGACCAGTCGATGGAAAGCTCTTGATGTCTACTTTCATGTCAACCACGATTTTTATTGTTTGAATGGAATTTGTGATGTTTCTCATTCGCTTTTTTGTACTAACTCTTTACGGTACTTACATGTTAGTACACAAAAGAGAATGAGAGCAAACAAAAACGCCATTACATTAACCCAAACTCTAGTTTACATGAAAGCATACGTCAAGAGCTTTCCAGAGAGTGTTCGTTTTCTTAAATCCGATAACAAATGAGGAAGTTATGGTCATTTGAAGTCGAGTGCCTCCCAAAGTGGTCGTGTATCGAGCCGCACAAAAGCACACTTGACTTCAAATGATCATAACTCCTTCGTTTCTTATCGGATTTAAGCAAACGACCACTCGATGGAAAGCTCTTGATGTCTACTTTCATGTCAACCACGATTTTTATTGTTTTAATGGAATTTGTGATGTTTCTCATTCGCTTTTTTGTACTAACTCTTTACGGTACTTACATGTTAGTACACAAAAGAGAATGAGAGCAAACAAAAACGCCATTACATTAACCCAAACTCTAGTTTACATGAAAGCATACGTCAAGAGCTTTCCAGAGAGTGTTCGTTTGCTTAAATCCGATAACAAATGAGGAAGTTATGGTCATTTGAAGTCGAGTGCCTCCCAAAGTGGTCGTGTATCGAGCCGCACAAAAGCACACTGGACTTCAAATGATCATAACTCCTTCGTTTCTTATCGGATTTAAGCAAACGACCACTCGATGGAAAGCTCTTGATGTCTACTTTCAAGTCAACCACGATTTTTCTTGTTTTAATGTAATTTGTGATGTTTCTCATTCGCTTTTTTGTACTAACTCTTTACGGTACTTACATGTTAGTACACAAAAGAGAATGAGAGCAAACAAAAACGCCATTACATTAACCCAAACTCTAGTTTACATGCAGGCATACGTCAAGAGCTTTCCAGAGAGTGTTCGTTTGCTTAAATCCGATCACAAATGAGGAAGTTATGGTCATTTGAAGTCGAGTGCCTCCCAAAGTGGTCGTGTATCGAGCCGCACAAAAGCACACTTGACTTCAAATGATCATAACTCCTTCGTTTCTTATCGGATTTAAGCAAACGACCAGTCGATGGAAAGCTCTTGATGTCTACTTTCATGTCAACCACGATTTTTATTGTTTGAATGGAATTTGTGATGTTTCTCATTCGCTTTTTTGTACTAACTCTTTACGGTACTTACATGTTAGTACACAAAAGAGAATGAGAGCAAACAAAAACGCCATTACATTAACCCAAACTCTAGTTTACATGAAAGCATACGTCAAGAGCTTTCCAGAGAGTGTTCGTTTTCTTAAATCCGATAACAAATGAGGAAGTTATGGTCATTTGAAGTCGAGTGCCTCCCAAAGTGGTCGTGTATCGAGCCGCACAAAAGCACACTAGACTTCAAATGATCATAACTCCTTCGTTTCTTATCGGATTTAAGCAAACGACCACTCGATGGAAAGCTCTTGATGTCTACTTTCATGTCAACCACGATTTTTATTGTTTGAATGGAATTTGTGATGTTTCTCATTCACTTTTTTGTACTAACTCTTTACGGTACTTACATGTTAGTACACAAAAGAGAATGAGAGCAAACAAAAACGCCATTACATTAACCCAAACTCTAGTTTACATGAAAGCATACGTCAAGAGCTTTCCAGAGAGTGTTCGTTTTCTTAAATCCGATAACAAATGAGGAAGTTATGGTCATTTGAAGTCGAGTGCCTCCCAAAGTGGTCGTGTATCGAGCCGCACAAAAGCACACTTGACTTCAAATGATCATAACTCCTTCGTTTCTTATCGGATTTAAGCAAACGACCACTCGATGGAAAGCTCTTGATGTCTACTTTCATGTCAACCACGATTTTTATTGTTTTAATGGAATTTGTGATGTTTCTCATTCGCTTTTTTGTACTAACTCTTTACGGTACTTACATGTTAGTACACAAAAGAGAATGAGAGCAAACAAAAACGCCATTACATTAACCCAAACTCTAGTTTACATGAAAGCATACGTCAAGAGCTTTCCAGAGAGTGTTCGTTTGCTTAAATCCGATAACAAATGAGGAAGTTATGGTCATTTGAAGTCGAGTGCCTCCCAAAGTGGTCGTGTATCGAGCCGCACAAAAGCACACTGGACTTCAAATGATCATAACTCCTTCGTTTCTTATCGGATTTAAGCAAACGACCACTCGATGGAAAGCTCTTGATGTCTACTTTCAAGTCGACCACGATTTTTCTTGTTTTAATGTAATTTGTGATGTTTCTCATTCGCTTTTTTGTACTAACTCTTTACGGTACTTACATGTTAGTACACAAAAGAGAATGAGTGCAAACAAAAACGCCATTACATTAACCCAAACTCTAGTTTACATGCAGGCATACGTCAAGAGCTTTCCAGAGAGTGTTCGTTTGCTTAAATCCGATCACAAATGAGGAAGTTATGGTCATTTGAAGTCGAGTGCCTCCCAAAGTGGTCGTGTATCGAGCCGCACAAAAGCACACTTGACTTCAAATGATCATAACTCCTTCGTTTCTTATCGGATTTAAGCAAACGACCAGTCGATGGAAAGCTCTTGATGTCTACTTTCATGTCAACCACGATTTTTATTGTTTGAATGGAATTTGTGATGTTTCTCATTCGCTTTTTTGTACTAACTCTTTACGGTACTTACATGTTAGTACACAAAAGAGAATGAGAGCAAACAAAAACGCCATTACATTAACCCAAACTCTAGTTTACATGAAAGCATACGTCAAGAGCTTTCCAGAGAGTGTTCGTTTTCTTAAATCCGATAACAAATGAGGAAGTTATGGTCATTTGAAGTCGAGTGCCTCCCAAAGTGGTCGTGTATCGAGCCGCACAAAAGCACACTTGACTTCAAATGATCATAACTCCTTCGTTTCTTATCGGATTTAAGCAAACGACCACTCGATGGAAAGCTCTTGATGTCTACTTTCATGTCAACCACGATTTTTATTGTTTGAATGGAATTTGTGATGTTTCTCATTCACTTTTTTGTACTAACTCTTTACGGTACTTACATGTTAGTACACAAAAGAGAATGAGAGCAAACAAAAACGCCATTACATTAACCCAAACTCTAGTTTACATGAAAGCATACGTCAAGAGCTTTCCAGAGAGTGTTCGTTTTCTTAAATCCGATAACAAATGAGGAAGTTATGGTCATTTGAAGTCGAGTGCCTCCCAAAGTGGTCGTGTATCGAGCCGCACAAAAGCACACTGGACTTCAAATGATCATAACTCCTTCGTTTCTTATCGGATTTAAGCAAACGACCACTCGATGGAAAGCTCTTGATGTCTACTTTCAAGTCAACCACGATTTTTCTTGTTTTAATGTAATTTGTGATGTTTCTCATTCGCTTTTTTGTACTAACTCTTTACTGTACTTACATGTTAGTACACAAAAGAGAATGAGAGCAAACAAAAACGCCATTACATTAACCCAAACTCTAGTTTACATGCAGGCATACGTCAATAGCTTTCCAGAGAGTGTTCGTTTGCTTAAATCCGATCACAAATGAGGAAGTTATGGTCATTTGAAGTCGAGTGCCTCCCAAAGTGGTCGTGTATCGAGCCGCACAAAAGCACACTTGACTTCAAATGATCATAACTCCTTCGTTTCTTATCGGATTTAAGCAAACGACCAGTCGATGGAAAGCTCTTGATGTCTACTTTCATGGCAACCACGATTTTTATTGTTTGAATGGAATTTGTGATGTTTCTCATTCGCTTTTTTGTACTAACTCTTTACGGTACTTACATGTTAGTACACAAAAGAGAATGAGAGCAAACAAAAACGCCATTACATTAACCCAAACTCTAGTTTACATGAAAGCATACGTCAAGAGCTTTCCAGAGAGTGTTCGTTTTCTTAAATCCGATAACAAATGAGGAAGTTATGGTCATTTGAAGTCGAGTGCCTCCCAAAGTGGTCGTGTATCGAGCCGCACAAAAGCACACTTGACTTCAAATGATCATAACTCCTTCGTTTCTTATCGGATTTAAGCAAACGACCACTCGATGGAAAGCTCTTGATGTCTACTTTCATGGCAACCACGATTTTTATTGTTTGAATGGAATTTGTGATGTTTCTCATTCACTTTTTTGTACTAACTCTTTACGGTACTTACATGTTAGTACACAAAAGAGAATGAGAGCAAACAAAAACGCCATTACATTAACCCAAACTCTAGTTTACATGAAAGCATACGTCAAGAGCTTTCCAGAGAGTGTTCGTTTTCTTAAATCCGATAACAAATGAGGAAGTTATGGTCATTTGAAGTCGAGTGCCTCCCAAAGTGGTCGTGTATCGAGCCGCACAAAAGCACACTGGACTTCAAATGATCATAACTCCTTCGTTTCTTATCGGATTTAAGCAAACGACCACTCGATGGAAAGCTCTTGATGTCTACTTTCAAGTCAACCACGATTTTTCTTGTTTTAATGTAATTTGTGATGTTTCTCATTCGCTTTTTTGTACTAACTCTTTACTGTACTTACATGTTAGTACACAAAAGAGAATGAGAGCAAACAAAAACGCCATTACATTAACCCAAACTCTAGTTTACATGCAGGCATACGTCAAGAGCTTTCCAGAGAGTGTTCGTTTGCTTAAATCCGATCACAAATGAGGAAGTTATGGTCATTTGAAGTCGAGTGCCTCCCAAAGTGGTCGTGTATCGAGCCGCACAAAAGCACACTTGACTTCAAATGATCATAACTCCTTCGTTTCTTATCGGATTTAAGCAAACGACCAGTCGATGGAAAGCTCTTGATGTCTACTTTCATGTCAACCACGATTTTTATTGTTTGAATGGAATTTGTGATGTTTCTCATTCGCTTTTTTGTACTAACTCTTTACGGTACTTACATGTTAGTACACAAAAGAGAATGAGAGCAAACAAAAACGCCATTACATTAACCCAAACTCTAGTTTACATGAAAGCATACGTCAAGAGCTTTCCAGAGAGTGTTCGTTTTCTTAAATCCGATAACAAATGAGGAAGTTATGGTCATTTGAAGTCGAGTGCCTCCCAAAGTGGTCGTGTATCGAGCCGCACAAAAGCACACTTGACTTCAAATGATCATAACTCCTTCGTTTCTTATCGGATTTAAGCAAACGACCACTCGATGGAAAGCTCTTGATGTCTACTTTCATGGCAACCACGATTTTTATTGTTTGAATGGAATTTGTGATGTTTCTCATTCACTTTTTTGTACTAACTCTTTACGGTACTTACATGTTAGTACACAAAAGTGAATGAGAGCAAACAAAAACGCCATTACATTAACCCAAACTCTAGTTTACATGAAAGCATACGTCAAGAGCTTTCCAGAGAGTGTTCGTTTTCTTAAATCCGATAACAAATGAGGAAGTTATGGTCATTTGAAGTCGAGTGCCTCCCAAAGTGGTCGTGTATCGAGCCGCACAAAAGCACACTTGACTTCAAATGATCATAACTCCTTCGTTTCTTATCGGATTTAAGCAAACGACCAGTCGATGGAAAGCTCTTGATGTCTACTTTCATGTCAACCACGATTTTTATTGTTTGAATGGAATTTGTGATGTTTCTCATTCGCTTTTTTGTACTAACTCTTTACGGTACTTACATGTTAGTACACAAAAGAGAATGAGAGCAAACAAAAACGCCATTACATTAACCCAAACTCTAGTTTACATGAAAGCATACGTCAAGAGCTTTCCAGAGAGTGTTCGTTTTCTTAAATCCGATAACAAATGAGGAAGTTATGGTCATTTGAAGTCGAGTGCCTCCCAAAGTGGTCGTGTATCGAGCCGCACAAAAGCACACTAGACTTCAAATGATCATAACTCCTTCGTTTCTTATCGGATTTAAGCAAACGACCACTCGATGGAAAGCTCTTGATGTCTACTTTCATGTCAACCACGATTTTTATTGTTTGAATGGAATTTGTGATGTTTCTCATTCACTTTTTTGTACTAACTCTTTACGGTACTTACATGTTAGTACACAAAAGAGAATGAGAGCAAACAAAAACGCCATTACATTAACCCAAACTCTAGTTTACATGAAAGCATACGTCAAGAGCTTTCCAGAGAGTGTTCGTTTTCTTAAATCCGATAACAAATGAGGAAGTTATGGTCATTTGAAGTCGAGTGCCTCCCAAAGTGGTCGTGTATCGAGCCGCACAAAAGCACACTTGACTTCAAATGATCATAACTCCTTCGTTTCTTATCGGATTTAAGCAAACGACCACTCGATGGAAAGCTCTTGATGTCTACTTTCATGTCAACCACGATTTTTATTGTTTTAATGGAATTTGTGATGTTTCTCATTCGCTTTTTTGTACTAACTCTTTACGGTACTTACATGTTAGTACACAAAAGAGAATGAGAGCAAACAAAAACGCCATTACATTAACCCAAACTCTAGTTTACATGAAAGCATACGTCAAGAGCTTTCCAGAGAGTGTTCGTTTGCTTAAATCCGATCACAAATGAGGAAGTTATGGTCATTTGAAGTCGAGTGCCTCCCAAAGTGGTCGTGTATCGAGCCGCACAAAAGCACACTTGACTTCAAATGATCATAACTCCTTCGTTTCTTATCGGATTTAAGCAAACGACCAGTCGATGGAAAGCTCTTGATGTCTACTTTCATGTCAACCACGATTTTTATTGTTTGAATGGAATTTGTGATGTTTCTCATTCGCTTTTTTGTACTAACTCTTTACGGTACTTACATGTTAGTACACAAAAGAGAATGAGAGCAAACAAAAACGCCATTACATTAACCCAAACTCTAGTTTACATGAAAGCATACGTCAAGAGCTTTCCAGAGAGTGTTCGTTTTCTTAAATCCGATAACAAATGAGGAAGTTATGGTCATTTGAAGTCGAGTGCCTCCCAAAGTGGTCGTGTATCGAGCCGCACAAAAGCACACTTGACTTCAAATGATCATAACTCCTTCGTTTCTTATCGGATTTAAGCAAACGACCACTCGATGGAAAGCTCTTGATGTCTACTTTCATGTCAACCACGATTTTAATTGTTTGAATGGAATTTGTGATGTTTCTCATTCACTTTTTTGTACTAACTCTTTACGGTACTTACATGTTAGTACACAAAAGAGAATGAGAGCAAACAAAAACGCCATTACATTAACCCAAACTCTAGTTTACATGAAAGCATACGTCAAGAGCTTTCCAGAGAGTGTTCGTTTTCTTAAATCCGATAACAAATGAGGAAGTTATGGTCATTTGAAGTCGAGTGCCTCCCAAAGTGGTCGTGTATCGAGCCGCACAAAAGCACACTTGACTTCAAATGATCATAACTCCTTCGTTTCTTATCGGATTTAAGCAAACGACCACTCGATGGAAAGCTCTTGATGTCTACTTTCATGTCAACCACGATTTTTATTGTTTGAATGGAATTTGTGATGTTTCTCATTCGCTTTTTTGTACTAACTCTTTACGGTACTTACATGTTAGTACACAAAAGAGAATGAGAGCAAACAAAAACGCCATTACATTAACCCAAACTCTAGTTTACATGAAAGCATACGTCAAGAGCTTTCCAGAGAGTGTTCGTTTTCTTAAATCCGATAACAAATGAGGAAGTTATGGTCATTTGAAGTCGAGTGCCTCCCAAAGTGGTCGTGTATCGAGCCGCACAAAAGCACACTTGACTTCAAATGATCATAACTCCTTCGTTTCTTATCGGATTTAAGCAAACGACCACTCGATGGAAAGCTCTTGATGTCTACTTTCATGGCAACCACGATTTTTATTGTTTGAATGGAATTTGTGATGTTTCTCATTCACTTTTTTGTACTAACTCTTTACGGTACTTACATGTTAGTACACAAAAGAGAACGAGAGCAAATAAAAACGCCATTACATTAACCCAAACTCTAGTTTACATGAAAGCATACGTCAAGAGCTTTCCAGAGAGTGTTCGTTTTCTTAAATCCGATAACAAATGAGGAAGTTATGGTCATTTGAAGTCGAGTGCCTCCCAAAGTGGTCGTGTATCGAGCCGCACAAAAGCACACTGGACTTCAAATGATCATAACTCCTTCGTTTCTTATCGGATTTAAGCAAACGACCACTCGATGGAAAGCTCTTGATGTCTACTTTCAAGTCAACCACGATTTTTCTTGTTTTAATGTAATTTGTGATGTTTCTCATTCACTTTTTTGTACTAACTCTTTACGGTACTTACATGTTAGTACACAAAAGAGAACGAGAGCAAATAAAAACGCCATTACATTAACCCAAACTCTAGTTTACATGAAAGCATACGTCAAGAGCTTTCCAGAGAGTGTTCGTTTGCTTAAATCCGATAACAAATGAGGAAGTTATGGTCATTTGAAGTCGAGTGCCTCCCAAAGTGGTCGTGTATCGAGCCGCACAAAAGCACACTTGACTTCAAATGATCATAACTCCTTCGTTTCTTATCGGATTTAAGCAAACGACCAGTCGATGGAAAGCTCTTGATGTCTACTTTCATGTCAACCACGATTTTTATTGTTTTAATGGAATTTGTGATGTTTCTCATTCGCTTTTTTGTACTAACTCTTTATGGTACTTACATGTTAGTACACAAAAGAGAATGAGAGCAAACAAAAACGCCATTACATTAACCCAAACTCTAGTTTACATGAAAGCATACGTCAAGAGCTTTCCAGAGAGTGTTCGTTTGCTTAAATCCGATAACAAATGAGGAAGTTATGGTCATTTGAAGTCGAGTGCCTCCCAAAGTGGTCGTGTATCGAGCCGCACAAAAGCACACTTGACTTCAAATGATCATAACTCCTTCGTTTCTTATCGGATTTAAGCAAACGACCACTCGATGGAAAGCTCTTGATGTCTACTTTCATGTCAACCACGATTTTTATTGTTTTAATGGAATTTGTGATGTTTCTCATTCACTTTTTTGTACTAACTCTTTACGGTACTTACATGTTAGTACACAAAAGAGAATGAGAGCAAACAAAAACGCCATTACATTAACCCAAACTCTAGTTTACATGAAAGCATACGTCAAGAGCTTTCCAGAGAGTGTTCGTTTGCTTAAATCCGATAACAAATGAGGAAGTTATGGTCATTTGAAGTCGAGTGCCTCCCAAAGTGGTCGTGTATCGAGCCGCACAAAAGCACACTTGACTTCAAATGATCATAACTCCTTCGTTTCTTATCGGATTTAAGCAAACGACCAGTCGATGGAAAGCTCTTGATGTCTACTTTCATGTCAACCACGATTTTTATTGTTTTAATGGAATTTGTGATGTTTCTCATTCGCTTTTTTGTACTAACTCTTTATGGTACTTACATGTTAGTACACAAAAGAGAATGAGAGCAAACAAAAACGCCATTACATTAACCCAAACTCTAGTTTACATGAAAGCATACGTCAAGAGCTTTCCAGAGAGTGTTCGTTTGCTTAAATCCGATAACAAATGAGGAAGTTATGGTCATTTGAAGTCAAGTGCCTCCCAAAGTGGTCGTGTATCGAGCCGCACAAAAGCACACTTGACTTCAAATGATCATAACTCCTTCGTTTCTTATCGGATTTAAGCAAACGACCACTCGATGGAAAGCTCTTGATGTCTACTTTCATGTCAACCACGATTTTTATTGTTTTAATGGAATTTGTGATGTTTCGCATTCGCTTTTTTGTACTAACTCTTTACGGTACTTAAATGTTAGTACACAAAAGAGAATGAGAGCAAACAAAAACGCCATTACATTAACCCAAACTCTAGTTTACATGAAAGCATACGTCAAGAGCTTTCCAGAGAGTGTTCGTTTGCTTAAATCCGAAAACAAATGAGGAAGTTATGGTCATTTGAAGTCGAGTGCCTCCCAAAGTGGTCGTGTATCGAGCCGCACAAAAGCACACTTGACTTCAAATGATCATAACTCCTTCGTTTCTTATCGGATTTAAGCAAACGACCACTCGATGGAAAGCTCTTGATGTCTACTTTCATGTCAACCACGATTTTTATTGTTTTAATGGAATTTGTGATGTTTCGCATTCGCTTTTTTGTACTAACACTTTACGGTACTTACATGTTAGTCCACAAAAGAGAATGAGAGCAAACAAAAACGCCATTACATTAACCCAAACTCTAGTTTACATGAAAGCATACGTCAAGAGCTTTCCAGAGAGTGTTCGTTTGCTTAAATCCGATAACAAATGAGGAAGTTATGGTCATTTGAAGTCGAGTGCCTCCCAAAGTGGTCGTGTATCGAGCCGCACAAAAGCACACTTGACTTCAAATGATCATAACTCCTTCGTTTCTTATCGGATTTAAGCAAACGACCAGTCGATGGAAAGCTCTTGATGTCTACTTTCATGTCAACCACGATTTTTATTGTTTTAATGGAATTTGTGATGTTTCTCATTCGCTTTTTTGTACTAACTCTTTACGGTACTTACATGTTAGTACACAAAAGAGAATGAGAGCAAACAAAAACGCCATTACATTAACCCAAACTCTAGTTTACATGAAAGCATACGTCAAGAGCTTTCCAGAGAGTGTTCGTTTGCTTAAATCCGATAACAAATGAGGAAGTTATGGTCATTTGAAGTCGAGTGCCTCCCAAAGTGGTCGTGTATCGAGCCGCACAAAAGCACACTGGACTTCAAATGATCATAACTCCTTCGTTTCTTATCGGATTTAAGCAAACGACCACTCGATGGAAAGCTCTTGATGTCTACTTTCAAGTCGACCACGATTTTTCTTGTTTTAATGTAATTTGTGATGTTTCTCATTCGCTTTTTTGTACTAACTCTTTACGGTACTTACATGTTAGTACACAAAAGAGAATGAGAGCAAACAAAAACGCCATTACATTAACCCAAACTCTAGTTTACATGCAGGCATACGTCAAGAGCTTTCCAGAGAGTGTTCGTTTGCTTAAATCCGATCACAAATGAGGAAGTTATGGTCATTTGAAGTCGAGTGCCTCCCAAAGTGGTCGTGTATCGAGCCGCACAAAAGCACACTTGACTTCAAATGATCATAACTCCTTCGTTTCTTATCGGATTTAAGCAAACGACCAGTCGATGGAAAGCTCTTGATGTCTACTTTCATGTCAACCACGATTTTTATTGTTTGAATGGAATTTGTGATGTTTCTCATTCGCTTTTTTGTACTAACTCTTTACGGTACTTACATGTTAGTACACAAAAGAGAATGAGAGCAAACAAAAACGCCATTACATTAACCCAAACTCTAGTTTACATGAAAGCATACGTCAAGAGCTTTCCAGAGAGTGTTCGTTTTCTTAAATCCGATAACAAATGAGGAAGTTATGGTCATTTGAAGTCGAGTGCCTCCCAAAGTGGTCGTGTATCGAGCCGCACAAAAGCACACTTGACTTCAAATGATCATAACTCCTTCGTTTCTTATCGGATTTAAGCAAACGACCACTCGATGGAAAGCTCTTGATGTCTACTTTCATGTCAACCACGATTTTTATTGTTTGAATGGAATTTGTGATGTTTCTCATTCACTTTTTTGTACTAACTCTTTACGGTACTTACATGTTAGTACACAAAAGAGAATGAGAGCAAACAAAAACGCCATTACATTAACCCAAACTCTAGTTTACATGAAAGCATACGTCAAGAGCTTTCCAAAGAGTGTTCGTTTTCTTAAATCCGATAACAAATGAGGAAGTTATGGTCATTTGAAGTCGAGTGCCTCCCAAAGTGGTCGTGTATCGAGCCGCACAAAAGCACACTTGACTTCAAATGATCATAACTCCTTCGTTTCTTATCGGATTTAAGCAAACGACCACTCGATGGAAAGCTCTTGATGTCTACTTTCATGTCAACCACGATTTTTATTGTTTTAATGGAATTTGTGATGTTTCTCATTCGCTTTTTTGTACTAACTCTTTACGGTACTTACATGTTAGTACACAAAAGAGAATGAGAGCAAACAAAAACGCCATTACATTAACCCAAACTCTAGTTTACATGAAAGCATACGTCAAGAGCTTTCCAGAGAGTGTTCGTTTGCTTAAATCCGATAACAAATGAGGAAGTTATGGTCATTTGAAGTCGAGTGCCTCCCAAAGTGGTCGTGTATCGAGCCGCACAAAAGCACACTGGACTTCAAATGATCATAACTCCTTCGTTTCTTATCGGATTTAAGCAAACGACCACTCGATGGAAAGCTCTTGATGTCTACTTTCAAGTCAACCACGATTTTTCTTGTTTTAATGTAATTTGTGATGTTTCTCATTCGCTTTTCTGTACTAACTCTTTACGGTACTTACATGTTAGTACACAAAAGAGAATGAGAGCAAACAAAAACGCCATTACATTAACCCAAACTCTAGTTTACATGCAGGCATACGTCAAGAGCTTTCCAGAGAGTGTTCGTTTGCTTAAATCCGATCACAAATGAGGAAGTTATGGTCATTTGAAGTCGAGTGCCTCCCAAAGTGGTCGTGTATCGAGCCGCACAAAAGCACACTTGACTTCAAATGATCATAACTCCTTCGTTTCTTATCGGATTTAAGCAAACGACCAGTCGATGGAAAGCTCTTGATGTCTACTTTCATGTCAACCACGATTTTTATTGTTTGAATGGAATTTGTGATGTTTCTCATTCGCTTTTTTGTACTAACTCTTTACGGTACTTACATGTTAGTACACAAAAGAGAATGAGAGCAAACAAAAACGCCATTACATTAACCCAAACTCTAGTTTACATGAAAGCATACGTCAAGAGCTTTCCAAAGAGTGTTCGTTTTCTTAAATCCGATAACAAATGAGGAAGTTATGGTCATTTGAAGTCGAGTGCCTCCCAAAGTGGTCGTGTATCGAGCCGCACAAAAGCACACTTGACTTCAAATGATCATAACTCCTTCGTTTCTTATCGGATTTAAGCAAACGACCACTCGATGGAAAGCTCTTGATGTCTACTTTCATGTCAACCACGATTTTTATTGTTTTAATGGAATTTGTGATGTTTCTCATTCGCTTTTTTGTACTAACTCTTTACGGTACTTACATGTTAGTACACAAAAGAGAATGAGAGCAAACAAAAACGCCATTACATTAACCCAAACTCTAGTTTACATGAAAGCATACGTCAAGAGCTTTCCAGAGAGTGTTCGTTTTCTTAAATCCGATAACAAATGAGGAAGTTATGGTCATTTGAAGTCGAGTGCCTCCCAAAGTGGTCGTGTATCGAGCCGCACAAAAGCACACTTGACTTCAAATGATCATAACTCCTTCGTTTCTTATCGGATTTAAGCAAACGACCACTCGATGGAAAGCTCTTGATGTCTACTTTCATGTCAACCACGATTTTTATTGTTTGAATGGAATTTGTGATGTTTCTCATTCACTTTTTTGTACTAACTCTTTACGGTACTTACATGTTAGTACACAAAAGAGAATGAGAGCAAACAAAAACGCCATTACATTAACCCAAACTCTAGTTTACATGAAAGCATACGTCAAGAGCTTTCCAGAGAGTGTTCGTTTTCTTAAATCCGATAACAAATGAGGAAGTTATGGTCATTTGAAGTCGAGTGCCTCCCAAAGTGGTCGTGTATCGAGCCGCACAAAAGCACACTTGACTTCAAATGATCATAACTCCTTCGTTTCTTATCGGATTTAAGCAAACGACCAGTCGATGGAAAGCTCTTGATGTCTACTTTCATGTCAACCACGATTTTTATTGTTTGAATGGAATTTGTGATGTTTCTCATTCGCTTTTTTGTACTAACTCTTTACGGTACTTACATGTTAGTACACAAAAGAGAATGAGAGCAAACAAAAACGCCATTACATTAACCCAAACTCTAGTTTACATGCAGGCATACGTCAAGAGCTTTCCAGAGAGTGTTCGTTTGCTTAAATCCGATCACAAATGAGGAAGTTATGGTCATTTGAAGTCGAGTGCCTCCCAAAGTGGTCGTGTATCGAGCCGCACAAAAGCACACTTGACTTCAAATGATCATAACTCCTTCGTTTCTTATCGGATTTAAGCAAACGACCAGTCGATGGAAAGCTCTTGATGTCTACTTTCATGTCAACCACGATTTTTATTGTTTGAATGGAATTTGTGATGTTTCTCATTCGCTTTTTTGTACTAACTCTTTACGGTACTTACATGTTAGTACACAAAAGAGAATGAGAGCAAACAAAAACGCCATTACATTAACCCAAACTCTAGTTTACATGAAAGCATACGTCAAGAGCTTTCCAGAGAGTGTTCGTTTTCTTAAATCCGATAACAAATGAGGAAGTTATGGTCATTTGAAGTCGAGTGCCTCCCAAAGTGGTCGTGTATCGAGCCGCACAAAAGCACACTTGACTTCAAATGATCATAACTCCTTCGTTTCTTATCGGATTTAAGCAAACGACCACTCGATGGAAAGCTCTTGATGTCTACTTTCATGTCAACCACGATTTTTATTGTTTGAATGGAATTTGTGATGTTTCTCATTCACTTTTTTGTACTAACTCTTTACGGTACTTACATGTTAGTACACAAAAGAGAATGAGAGCAAACAAAAACGCCATTACATTAACCCAAACTCTAGTTTACATGAAAGCATACGTCAAGAGCTTTCCAGAGAGTGTTCGTTTTCTTAAATCCGATAACAAATGAGGAAGTTATGGTCATTTGAAGTCGAGTGCCTCCCAAAGTGGTCGTGTATCGAGCCGCACAAAAGCACACTTGACTTCAAATGATCATAACTCCTTCGTTTCTTATCGGATTTAAGCAAACGACCAGTCGATGGAAAGCTCTTGATGTCTACTTTCATGTCAACCACGATTTTTATTGTTTGAATGGAATTTGTGATGTTTCTCATTCGCTTTTTTGTACTAACTCTTTACGGTACTTACATGTTAGTACACAAAAGAGAATGAGAGCAAACAAAAACGCCATTACATTAACCCAAACTCTAGTTTACATGAAAGCATACGTCAAGAGCTTTCCAGAGAGTGTTCGTTTTCTTAAATCCGATAACAAATGAGGAAGTTATGGTCATTTGAAGTCGAGTGCCTCCCAAAGTGGTCGTGTATCGAGCCGCACAAAAGCACACTGGACTTCAAATGATCATAACTCCTTCGTTTCTTATCGGATTTAAGCAAACGACCACTCGATGGAAAGCTCTTGATGTCTACTTTCAAGTCAACCACGATTTTTCTTGTTTTAATGTAATTTGTGATGTTTCTCATTCGCTTTTTTGTACTAACTCTTTACGGTACTTACATGTTAGTACACAAAAGAGAATGAGAGCAAACAAAAACGCCATTACATTAATCCAAACTCTAGTTTACATGCAGGCATACGTCAAGAGCTTTCCAGAGAGTGTTCGTTTGCTTAAATCCGATCACAAATGAGGAAGTTATGGTCATTTGAAGTCGAGTGCCTCCCAAAGTGGTCGTGTATCGAGCCGCACAAAAGCACACTTGACTTCAAATGATCATAACTCCTTCGTTTCTTATCGGATTTAAGCAAACGACCAGTCGATGGAAAGCTCTTGATGTCTACTTTCATGTCAACCACGATTTTTATTGTTTGAATGGAATTTGTGATGTTTCTCATTCGCTTTTTTGTACTAACTCTTTACGGTACTTACATGTTAGTACACAAAAGAGAATGAGAGCAAACAAAAACGCCATTACATTAACCCAAACTCTAGTTTACATGAAAGCATACGTCAAGAGCTTTCCAGAGAGTGTTCGTTTTCTTAAATCCGATAACAAATGAGGAAGTTATGGTCATTTGAAGTCGAGTGCCTCCCAAAGTGGTCGTGTATCGAGCCGCACAAAAGCACACTTGACTTCAAATGATCATAACTCCTTCGTTTCTTATCGGATTTAAGCAAACGACCACTCGATGGAAAGCTCTTGATGTCTACTTTCATGGCAACCACGATTTTTATTGTTTGAATGGAATTTGTGATGTTTCTCATTCACTTTTTTGTACTAACTCTTTACGGTACTTACATGTTAGTACACAAAAGAGAATGAGAGCAAACAAAAACGCCATTACATTAACCCAAACTCTAGTTTACATGAAAGCATACGTCAAGAGCTTTCCAGAGAGTGTTCGTTTTCTTAAATCCGATAACAAATGAGGAAGTTATGGTCATTTGAAGTCGAGTGCCTCCCAAAGTGGTCGTGTATCGAGCCGCACAAAAGCACACTGGACTTCAAATGATCATAACTCCTTCGTTTCTTATCGGATTTAAGCAAACGACCACTCGATGGAAAGCTCTTGATGTCTACTTTCAAGTCAACCACGATTTTTCTTGTTTTAATGTAATTTGTGATGTTTCTCATTCGCTTTTTTGTACTAACTCTTTACTGTACTTACATGTTAGTACACAAAAGAGAATGAGAGCAAACAAAAACGCCATTACATTAACCCAAACTCTAGTTTACATGCAGGCATACGTCAAGAGCTTTCCAGAGAGTGTTCGTTTGCTTAAATCCGATCACAAATGAGGAAGTTATGGTCATTTGAAGTCGAGTGCCTCCCAAAGTGGTCGTGTATCGAGCCGCACAAAAGCACACTTGACTTCAAATGATCATAACTCCTTCGTTTCTTATCGGATTTAAGCAAACGACCAGTCGATGGAAAGCTCTTGATGTCTACTTTCATGTCAACCACGATTTTTATTGTTTGAATGGAATTTGTGATGTTTCTCATTCGCTTTTTTGTACTAACTCTTTACGGTACTTACATGTTAGTACACAAAAGAGAATGAGAGCAAACAAAAACGCCATTACATTAACCCAAACTCTAGTTTACATGAAAGCATACGTCAAGAGCTTTCCAGAGAGTGTTCGTTTTCTTAAATCCGATAACAAATGAGGAAGTTATGGTCATTTGAAGTCGAGTGCCTCCCAAAGTGGTCGTGTATCGAGCCGCACAAAAGCACACTTGACTTCAAATGATCATAACTCCTTCGTTTCTTATCGGATTTAAGCAAACGACCACTCGATGGAAAGCTCTTGATGTCTACTTTCATGGCAACCACGATTTTTATTGTTTGAATGGAATTTGTGATGTTTCTCATTCACTTTTTTGTACTAACTCTTTACGGTACTTACATGTTAGTACACAAAAGAGAATGAGAGAAAACAAAAACGCCATTACATTAACCCAAACTCTAGTTTACATGAAGGCATACGTCAAGAGCTTTCCAGAGAGTGTTCGTTTGCTTAAATCCGATAACAAATGAGGAAGTTATGGTCATTTGAAGTCGAGTGCCTCCCAAAGTGGTCGTGTATCGAGCCGCACAAAAGCACACTTGACTTCAAATGATCATAACTCCTTCGTTTCTTATCGGATTTAAGCAAACGACCACTCGATGGAAAGCTCTTGATGTCTACTTTCATGTCAACCACGATTTTTATTGTTTGAATGGAATTTGTGATGTTTCTCATTCACTTTTTTGTACTAACTCTTTACGGTACTTACATGTTAGTACACAAAAGAGAATGAGAGCAAACAAAAACGCCATTACATTAACACAAACTCTAGTTTACATGAAAGCATACGTCAAGAGCTTTCCAGAGAGTGTTCGTTTGCTTAAATCCGATAACAAATGAGGAAGTTATGGTCATTTGAAGTCGAGTGCCTCCCAAAGTGGTCGTGTATCGAGCCGCACAAAAGCACACTTGACTTCAAATGATCATAACTCCTTCGTTTCTTATCGGATTTAAGCAAACGACCAGTCGATGGAAAGCTCTTGATGTCTACTTTCATGTCAACCACGATTTTTATTGTTTTAATGGAATTTGTGATGTTTCTCATTCGCTTTTTTGTACTAACTCTTTACGGTACTTACATGTTAGTACACAAAAGAGAATGAGAGCAAACAAAAACGCCATTACATTAACCCAAACTCTAGTTTACATGAAAGCATACGTCAAGAGCTTTCCAGAGAGTGTTCGTTTGCTTAAATCCGATAACAAATGAGGAAGTTATGGTCATTTGAAGTCGAGTGCCTCCCAAAGTGGTCGTGTATCGAGCCGCACAAAAGCACACTTGACTTCAAATGATCATAACTCCTTCGTTTCTTATCGGATTTAAGCAAACGACCACTCGATGGAAAGCTCTTGATGTCTACTTTCATGTCAACCACGATTTTTATTGTTTTAATGGAATTTGTGATGTTTCGCATTCGCTTTTTTGTACTAACTCTTTACGGTACTTAAATGTTAGTACACAAAAGAGAATGAGAGCAAACAAAAACGCCATTACATTAACCCAAACTCTAGTTTACATGAAAGCATACGTCAAGAGCTTTCCAAAGAGTGTTCGTTTGCTTAAATCCGAAAACAAATGAGGAAGTTATGGTCATTTGAAGTCGAGTGCCTCCCAAAGTGGTCGTGTATCGAGCCGCACAAAAGCACACTTGACTTCAAATGATCATAACTCCTTCGTTTCTTATCGGATTTAAGCAAACGACCACTCGATGGAAAGCTCTTGATGTCTACTTTCATGTCAACCACGATTTTTATTGTTTTAATGGAATTTGTGATGTTTCGCATTCGCTTTTTTGTACTAACACTTTACGGTACTTACATGTTAGTCCACAAAAGAGAATGAGAGCAAACAAAAACGCCATTACATTAACCCAAACTCTAGTTTACATGAAAGCATACGTCAAGAGCTTTCCAGAGAGTGTTCGTTTGCTTAAATCCGATAACAAATGAGGAAGTTATGGTCATTTGAAGTCGAGTGCCTCCCAAAGTGGTCGTGTATCGAGCCGCACAAAAGCACACTTGACTTCAAATGATCATAACTCCTTCGTTTCTTATCGGATTTAAGCAAACGACCAGTCGATGGAAAGCTCTTGATGTCTACTTTCATGTCAACCACGATTTTTATTGTTTTAATGGAATTTGTGATGTTTCTCATTCGCTTTTTTGTACTAACTCTTTACGGTACTTACATGTTAGTACACAAAAGAGAATGAGAGCAAACAAAAACGCCATTACATTAACCCAAACTCTAGTTTACATGAAAGCATACGTCAAGAGCTTTCCAGAGAGTGTTCGTTTGCTTAAATCCGATAACAAATGAGGAAGTTATGGTCATTTGAAGTCGAGTGCCTCCCAAAGTGGTCGTGTGTCGAGCCGCACAAAAGCACACTGGACTTCAAATGATCATAACTCCTTCGTTTCTTATCGGATTTAAGCAAACGACCACTCGATGGAAAGCTCTTGATGTCTACTTTCAAGTCAACCACGATTTTTCTTGTTTTAATGTAATTTGTGATGTTTCTCATTCGCTTTTTTGTACTAACTCTTTACGGTACTTACATGTTAGTACACAAAAGAGAATGAGAGCAAACAAAAACGCCATTACATTAACCCAAACTCTAGTTTACATGCAGGCATACGTCAAGAGCTTTCCAGAGAGTGTTCGTTTGCTTAAATCCGATCACAAATGAGGAAGTTATGGTCATTTGAAGTCGAGTGCCTCCCAAAGTGGTCGTGTATCGAGCCGCACAAAAGCACACTTGACTTCAAATGATCATAACTCCTTCGTTTCTTATCGGATTTAAGCAAACGACCAGTCGATGGAAAGCTCTTGATGTCTACTTTCATGTCAACCACGATTTTTATTGTTTGAATGGAATTTGTGATGTTTCTCATTCGCTTTTTTGTACTAACTCTTTACGGTACTTACATGTTAGTACACAAAAGAGAATGAGAGCAAACAAAAACGCCATTACATTAACCCAAACTCTAGTTTACATGAAAGCATACGTCAAGAGCGTTCCAGAGAGTGTTCGTTTTCTTAAATCCGATAACAAATGAGGAAGTTATGGTCATTTGAAGTCGAGTGCCTCCCAAAGTGGTCGTGTATCGAGCCGCACAAAAGCACACTGGACTTCAAATGATCATAACTCCTTCGTTTCTTATCGGATTTAAGCAAACGACCACTCGATGGAAAGCTCTTGATGTCTACTTTCAAGTCAACCACGATTTTTCTTGTTTTAATGTAATTTGTGATGTTTCTCATTCGCTTTTTTGTACTAACTCTTTACGGTACTTACATGTTAGTACACAAAAGAGAATGAGAGCAAACAAAAACGCCATTACATTAACCCAAACTCTAGTTTACATGCAGGCATACGTCAAGAGCTTTCCAGAGAGTGTTCGTTTGCTTAAATCCGATCACAAATGAGGAAGTTATGGTCATTTGAAGTCGAGTGCCTCCCAAAGTGGTCGTGTATCGAGCCGCACAAAAGCACACTTGACTTCAAATGATCATAACTCCTTCGTTTCTTATCGGATTTAAGCAAACGACCAGTCGATGGAAAGCTCTTGATGTCTACTTTCATGTCAACCACGATTTTTATTGTTTGAATGGAATTTGTGATGTTTCTCATTCGCTTTTTTGTACTAACTCTTTACGGTACTTACATGTTAGTACACAAAAGAGAATGAGAGCAAACAAAAACGCCATTACATTAACCCAAACTCTAGTTTACATGAAAGCATACGTCAAGAGCTTTCCAGAGAGTGTTCGTTTGCTTAAATCCGATAACAAATGAGGAAGTTATGGTCATTTGAAGTCGAGTGCCTCCCAAAGTGGTCGTGTGTCGAGCCGCACAAAAGCACACTGGACTTCAAATGATCATAACTCCTTCGTTTCTTATCGGATTTAAGCAAACGACCACTCGATGGAAAGCTCTTGATGTCTACTTTCAAGTCAACCACGATTTTTCTTGTTTTAATGTAATTTGTGATGTTTCTCATTCGCTTTTTTGTACTAACTCTTTACGGTACTTACATGTTAGTACACAAAAGAGAATGAGAGCAAACAAAAACGCCATTACATTAACCCAAACTCTAGTTTACATGCAGGCATACGTCAAGAGCTTTCCAGAGAGTGTTCGTTTGCTTAAATCCGATCACAAATGAGGAAGTTATGGTCATTTGAAGTCGAGTGCCTCCCAAAGTGGTCGTGTATCGAGCCGCACAAAAGCACACTTGACTTCAAATGATCATAACTCCTTCGTTTCTTATCGGATTTAAGCAAACGACCAGTCGATGGAAAGCTCTTGATGTCTACTTTCATGTCAACCACGATTTTTATTGTTTGAATGGAATTTGTGATGTTTCTCATTCGCTTTTTTGTACTAACTCTTTACGGTACTTACATGTTAGTACACAAAAGAGAATGAGAGCAAACAAAAACGCCATTACATTAACCCAAACTCTAGTTTACATGAAAGCATACGTCAAGAGCTTTCCAGAGAGTGTTCGTTTTCTTAAATCCGATAACAAATGAGGAAGTTATGGTCATTTGAAGTCGAGTGCCTCCCAAAGTGGTCGTGTATCGAGCCGCACAAAAGCACACTGGACTTCAAATGATCATAACTCCTTCGTTTCTTTTCGGATTTAAGCAAACGACCACTCGATGGAAAGCTCTTGATGTCTACTTTCAAGTCAACCACGATTTTTCTTGTTTTAATGTAATTTGTGATGTTTCTCATTCGCTTTTTTGTACTAACTCTTTACGGTACTTACATGTTAGTACACAAAAGAGAATGAGAGCAAACAAAAACGCCATTACATTAACCCAAACTCTAGTTTACATGCAGGCATACGTCAAGAGCTTTCCAGAGAGTGTTCGTTTGCTTAAATCCGATCACAAATGAGGAAGTTATGGTCATTTGAAGTCGAGTGCCTCCCAAAGTGGTCGTGTATCGAGCCGCACAAAAGCACACTTGACTTCAAATGATCATAACTCCTTCGTTTCTTATCGGATTTAAGCAAACGACCAGTCGATGGAAAGCTCTTGATGTCTACTTTCATGTCAACCACGATTTTTATTGTTTGAATGGAATTTGTGATGTTTCTCATTCGCTTTTTTGTACTAACTCTTTACGGTACTTACATGTTAGTACACAAAAGAGAATGAGAGCAAACAAAAACGCCATTACATTAACCCAAACTCTAGTTTACATGAAAGCATACGTCAAGAGCTTTCCAAAGAGTGTTCGTTTTCTTAAATCCGATAACAAATGAGGAAGTAATGGTCATTTGAAGTCGAGTGCCTCCCAAAGTGGTCGTGTATCGAGCCGCACAAAAGCACACTTGACTTCAAATGATCATAACTCCTTCGTTTCTTATCGGATTTAAGCAAACGACCACTCGATGGAAAGCTCTTGATGTCTACTTTCATGTCAACCACGATTTTTATTGTTTTAATGGAATTTGTGATGTTTCTCATTCGCTTTTTTGTACTAACTCTTTACGGTACTTACATGTTAGTACACAAAAGAGAATGAGAGCAAACAAAAACGCCATTACATTAACCCAAACTCTAGTTTACATGAAAGCATACGTCAAGAGCTTTCCAGAGAGTGTTCGTTTGCTTAAATCCGATAACAAATGAGGAAGTTATGGTCATTTGAAGTCGAGTGCCTCCCAAAGTGGTCGTGTATCGAGCCGAACAAAAGCACACTGGACTTCAAATGATCATAACTCCTTCGTTTCTTATCGGATTTAAGCAAACGACCACTCGATGGAAAGCTCTTGATGTCTACTTTCAAGTCAACCACGATTTTTCTTGTTTTAATGTAATTTGTGATGTTTCTCATTCGCTTTTTTGTACTAACTCTTTACGGTACTTACATGTTAGTACACAAAAGAGAATGAGAGCAAACAAAAACGCCATTACATTAACCCAAACTCTAGTTTACATGCAGGCATACGTCAAGAGCTTTCCAGAGAGTGTTTGTTTGCTTAAATCCGATCACAAATGAGGAAGTTATGGTCATTTGAAGTCGAGTGCCTCCCAAAGTGGTCGTGTATCGAGCCGCACAAAAGCACACTTGACTTCAAATGATCATAACTCCTTCGTTTCTTATCGGATTTAAGCAAACGACCAGTCGATGGAAAGCTCTTGATGTCTACTTTCATGTCAACCACGATTTTTATTGTTTGAATGGAATTTGTGATGTTTCTCATTCGCTTTTTTGTACTAACTCTTTACGGTACTTACATGTTAGTACACAAAAGAGAATGAGAGCAAACAAAAACGCCATTACATTAACCCAAACTCTAGTTTACATGAAAGCATACGTCAAGAGCTTTCCAGAGAGTGTTCGTTTGCTTAAATCCGATAACAAATGAGGAAGTTATGGTCATTTGAAGTCGAGTGCCTCCCAAAGTGGTCGTGTATCGAGCCGCACAAAAGCACACTTGACTTCAAATGATCATAACTCCTTCGTTTCTTATCGGATTTAAGCAAACGACCACTCGATGGAAAGCTCTTGATGTCTACTTTCATGTCAACCACGATTTTTATTGTTTTAATGGAATTTGTGATGTTTCGCATTCGCTTTTTTGTACTAACTCTTTACGGTACTTAAATGTTAGTACACAAAAGAGAATGAGAGCAAACAAAAACGCCATTACATTAACCCAAACTCTAGTTTACATGAAAGCATACGTCAAGAGCTTTCCAGAGAGTGTTCGTTTTCTTAAATCCGATAACAAATGAGGAAGTTATGGTCATTTGAAGTCGAGTGCCTCCCAAAGTGGTCGTGTATCGAGCCGCACAAAAGCACACTGGACTTCAAATGATCATAACTCCTTCGTTTCTTTTCGGATTTAAGCAAACGACCACTCGATGGAAAGCTCTTGATGTCTACTTTCAAGTCAACCACGATTTTTCTTGTTTTAATGTAATTTGTGATGTTTCTCATTCGCTTTTTTGTACTAACTCTTTACGGTACTTACATGTTAGTACACAAAAGAGAATGAGAGCAAACAAAAACGCCATTACATTAACCCAAACTCTAGTTTACATGCAGGCATACGTCAAGAGCTTTCCAGAGAGTGTTCGTTTGCTTAAATCCGATCACAAATGAGGAAGTTATGGTCATTTGAAGTCGAGTGCCTCCCAAAGTGGTCGTGTATCGAGCCGCACAAAAGCACACTTGACTTCAAATGATCATAACTCCTTCGTTTCTTATCGGATTTAAGCAAACGACCAGTCGATGGAAAGCTCTTGATGTCTACTTTCATGTCAACCACGATTTTTATTGTTTGAATGGAATTTGTGATGTTTCTCATTCGCTTTTTTGTACTAACTCTTTACGGTACTTACATGTTAGTACACAAAAGAGAATGAGAGCAAACAAAAACGCCATTACATTAACCCAAACTCTAGTTTACATGAAAGCATACGTCAAGAGCTTTCCAAAGAGTGTTCGTTTTCTTAAATCCGATAACAAATGAGGAAGTAATGGTCATTTGAAGTCGAGTGCCTCCCAAAGTGGTCGTGTATCGAGCCGCACAAAAGCACACTTGACTTCAAATGATCATAACTCCTTCGTTTCTTATCGGATTTAAGCAAACGACCACTCGATGGAAAGCTCTTGATGTCTACTTTCATGTCAACCACGATTTTTATTGTTTTAATGGAATTTGTGATGTTTCTCATTCGCTTTTTTGTACTAACTCTTTACGGTACTTACATGTTAGTACACAAAAGAGAATGAGAGCAAACAAAAACGCCATTACATTAACCCAAACTCTAGTTTACATGAAAGCATACGTCAAGAGCTTTCCAGAGAGTGTTCGTTTGCTTAAATCCGATAACAAATGAGGAAGTTATGGTCATTTGAAGTCGAGTGCCTCCCAAAGTGGTCGTGTATCGAGCCGAACAAAAGCACACTGGACTTCAAATGATCATAACTCCTTCGTTTCTTATCGGATTTAAGCAAACGACCACTCGATGGAAAGCTCTTGATGTCTACTTTCAAGTCAACCACGATTTTTCTTGTTTTAATGTAATTTGTGATGTTTCTCATTCGCTTTTTTGTACTAACTCTTTACGGTACTTACATGTTAGTACACAAAAGAGAATGAGAGCAAACAAAAACGCCATTACATTAACCCAAACTCTAGTTTACATGCAGGCATACGTCAAGAGCTTTCCAGAGAGTGTTTGTTTGCTTAAATCCGATCACAAATGAGGAAGTTATGGTCATTTGAAGTCGAGTGCCTCCCAAAGTGGTCGTGTATCGAGCCGCACAAAAGCACACTTGACTTCAAATGATCATAACTCCTTCGTTTCTTATCGGATTTAAGCAAACGACCAGTCGATGGAAAGCTCTTGATGTCTACTTTCATGTCAACCACGATTTTTATTGTTTGAATGGAATTTGTGATGTTTCTCATTCGCTTTTTTGTACTAACTCTTTACGGTACTTACATGTTAGTACACAAAAGAGAATGAGAGCAAACAAAAACGCCATTACATTAACCCAAACTCTAGTTTACATGAAAGCATACGTCAAGAGCTTTCCAGAGAGTGTTCGTTTTCTTAAATCCGATAACAAATGAGGAAGTTATGGTCATTTGAAGTCGAGTGCCTCCCAAAGTGGTCGTGTATCGAGCCGCACAAAAGCACACTTGACTTCAAATGATCATAACTCCTTCGTTTCTTATCGGATTTAAGCAAACGACCACTCGATGGAAAGCTCTTGATGTCTACTTTCATGTCAACCACGATTTTTATTGTTTTAATGGAATTTGTGATGTTTCTCATTCGCTTTTTTGTACTAACTCTTTACGGTACTTACATGTTAGTACACAAAAGAGAATGAGAGCAAACAAAAACGCCATTACATTAACCCAAACTCTAGTTTACATGAAAGCATACGTCAAGAGCTTTCCAGAGAGTGTTCGTTTGCTTAAATCCGATAACAAATGAGGAAGTTATGGTCATTTGAAGTCGAGTGCCTCCCAAAGTGGTCGTGTATCGAGCCGCACAAAAGCACACTGGACTTCAAATGATCATAACTCCTTCGTTTCTTATCGGATTTAAGCAAACGACCACTCGATGGAAAGCTCTTGATGTCTACTTTCAAGTCAACCACGATTTTTCTTGTTTTAATGTAATTTGTGATGTTTCTCATTCGCTTTTTTGTACTAACTCTTTACGGTACTTACATGTTAGTACACAAAAGAGAATGAGAGCAAACAAAAACGCCATTACATTAACCCAAACTCTAGTTTACATGCAGGCATACGTCAAGAGCTTTCCAGAGAGTGTTCGTTTGCTTAAATCCGATCACAAATGAGGAAGTTATGGTCATTTGAAGTCGAGTGCCTCCCAAAGTGGTCGTGTATCGAGCCGCACAAAAGCACACTTGACTTCAAATGATCATAACTCCTTCGTTTCTTATCGGATTTAAGCAAACGACCACTCGATGGAAAGCTCTTGATGTCTACTTTCATTTCAACCACGATTTTTATTGTTTTAATGGAATTTGTGATGTTTCGCATTCGCTTTTTTGTACTAACTCTTTACGGTACTTACATGTTAGTACACAAAAGAGAATGAGAGCAAACAAAAACGCCATTACATTAACCCAAACTCTAGTTTACATGAAAGCATACGTCAAGAGCTTTCCAGAGAGTGTTCGTTTGCTTAAATCCGATAACAAATGAGGAAGTTATGGTCATTTGAAGTCGAGTGCCTCCCAAAGTGGTCGTGTATCGAGCCGCACAAAAGCACACTGGACTTCAAATGATCATAACTCCTTCGTTTCTTATCGGATTTAAGCAAACGACCACTCGATGGAAAGCTCTTGATGTCTACTTTCATGTCAACCTCGATTTTTCTTGTTTTAATGGAATTTGTGATGTTTCTCATTCGCTTTTTTGTACTAACTCTTTACGGTACTTACATGTTAGTACACAAAAGAGAATGAGAGCAAACAAAAACGACATTACATTAACCCAAACTCTAGTTTACATGAAAGCATACGTCAAGAGCTTTCCAGAGAGTGTTCGTTTGCTTAAATCCGATAACAAATGAGGAAGTTATGGTCATTTGAAGTCGAGTGCCTCCCAAAGTGGTCGTGTATCGAGCCGCACAAAAGCACACTTGACTTCAAATGATCATAACTCCTTCGTTTCTTATCGGATTTAAGCAAACGACCACTCGATGGAAAGCTCTTGATGTCTACTTTCATGTCAACCACGATTTTTATTGTTTTAATGGAATTTGTGATGTTTCTCATTCGCTTTTTTGTACTAACTCTTTACGGTACTTACATGTTAGTACACAAAAGAGAATGAGAGCAAACAAAAACGCCATTACATTAACCCAAACTCTAGTTTACATGAAAGCATACGTCAAGAGCTTTCCAGAGAGTGTTCGTTTGCTTAAATCCGATAACAAATGAGGAAGTTATGGTCATTTGAAGTCGAGTGCCTCCCAAAGTGGTCGTGTATCGAGCCGCACAAAAGCACACTGGACTTCAAATGATCATAACTCCTTCGTTTCTTATCGGATTTAAGCAAACGACCACTCGATGGAAAGCTCTTGATGTCTACTTTCAAGTCAACCACGATTTTTCTTGTTTTAATGTAATTTGTGATGTTTCTCATTCGCTTTTTTGTACTAACTCTTTACGGTACTTACATGTTAGTACACAAAAGAGAATGAGAGCAAACAAAAACGCCATTACATTAACCCAAACTCTAGTTTACATGCAGGCATACGTCAAGAGCTTTCCAGAGAGTGTTCGTTTGCTTAAATCCGATCACAAATGAGGAAGTTATGGTCATTTGAAGTCGAGTGCCTCCCAAAGTGGTCGTGTATCGAGCCGCACAAAAGCACACTTGACTTCAAATGATCATAACTCCTTCGTTTCTTATCGGATTTAAGCAAACGACCAGTCGATGGAAAGCTCTTGATGTCTACTTTCATGTCAACCACGATTTTTATTGTTTGAATGGAATTTGTGATGTTTCTCATTCGCTTTTTTGTACTAACTCTTTACGGTACTTACATGTTAGTACACAAAAGAGAATGAGAGCAAACAAAAACGCCATTACATTAACCCAAACTCTAGTTTACATGAAAGCATACGTCAAGAGCTTTCCAAAGAGTGTTCGTTTTCTTAAATCCGATAACAAATGAGGAAGTTATGGTCATTTGAAGTCGAGTGCCTCCCAAAGTGGTCGTGTATCGAGCCGCACAAAAGCACACTTGACTTCAAATGATCATAACTCCTTCGTTTCTTATCGGATTTAAGCAAACGACCACTCGATGGAAAGCTCTTGATGTCTACTTTCATGTCAACCACGATTTTTATTGTTTTAATGGAATTTGTGATGTTTCTCATTCGCTTTTTTGTACTAACTCTTTACGGTACTTACATGTTAGTACACAAAAGAGAATGAGAGCAAACAAAAACGCCATTACATTAACCCAAACTCTAGTTTACATGAAAGCATACGTCAAGAGCTTTCCAGAGAGTGTTCGTTTGCTTAAATCCGATAACAAATGAGGAAGTTATGGTCATTTGAAGTCGAGTGCCTCCCAAAGTGGTCGTGTATCGAGCCGCACAAAAGCACACTGGACTTCAAATGATCATAACTCCTTCGTTTCTTATCGGATTTAAGCAAACGACCACTCGATGGAAAGCTCTTGATGTCTACTTTCAAGTCAACCACGATTTTTCTTGTTTTAATGTAATTTGTGATGTTTCTCATTCGCTTTTTTGTACTAACTCTTTACGGTACTTACATGTTAGTACACAAAAGAGAATGAGAGCAAACAAAAACGCCATTACATTAACCCAAACTCTAGTTTACATGCAGGCATACGTCAAGAGCTTTCCAGAGAGTGTTTGTTTGCTTAAATCCGATCACAAATGAGGAAGTGTTTGAATGGAATTTGTGATGTTTCTCATTCGCTTTTTTGTACTAACTCTTTACGGTACTTACATGTTAGTACACAAAAGAGAATGAGAGCAAACAAAAACGCCATTACATTAACCCAAACTCTAGTTTACATGAAAGCATACGTCAAGAGCTTTCCAGAGAGTGTTCGTTTTCTTAAATCCGATAACAAATGAGGAAGTTATGGTCATTTGAAGTCGAGTGCCTCCCAAAGTGGTCGTGTATCGAGCCGCACAAAAGCACACTTGACTTCAAATGATCATAACTCCTTCGTTTCTTATCGGATTTAAGCAAACGACCACTCGATGGAAAGCTCTTGATGTCTACTTTCATGTCAACCACGATTTTTATTGTTTTAATGGAATTTGTGATGTTTCTCATTCGCTTTTTTGTACTAACTCTTTACGGTACTTACATGTTAGTACACAAAAGAGAATGAGAGCAAACAAAAACGCCATTACATTAACCCAAACTCTAGTTTACATGAAAGCATACGTCAAGAGCTTTCCAGAGAGTGTTCGTTTGCTTAAATCCGATAACAAATGAGGAAGTTATGGTCATTTGAAGTCGAGTGCCTCCCAAAGTGGTCGTGTATCGAGCCGCACAAAAGCACACTGGACTTCAAATGATCATAACTCCTTCGTTTCTTATCGGATTTAAGCAAACGACCACTCGATGGAAAGCTCTTGATGTCTACTTTCAAGTCAACCACGATTTTTCTTGTTTTAATGTAATTTGTGATGTTTCTCATTCGCTTTTTTGTACTAACTCTTTACGGTACTTACATGTTAGTACACAAAAGAGAATGAGAGCAAACAAAAACGCCATTACATTAACCCAAACTCTAGTTTACATGCAGGCATACGTCAAGAGCTTTCCAGAGAGTGTTCGTTTGCTTAAATCCGATCACAAATGAGGAAGTTATGGTCATTTGAAGTCGAGTGCCTCCCAAAGTGGTCGTGTATCGAGCCGCACAAAAGCACACTTGACTTCAAATGATCATAACTCCTTCGTTTCTTATCGGATTTAAGCAAACGACCACTCGATGGAAAGCTCTTGATGTCTACTTTCATTTCAACCACGGTTTTTATTGTTTTAATGGAATTTGTGATGTTTCGCATTCGCTTTTTTGTACTAACTCTTTACGGTACTTACATGTTAGTACACAAAAGAGAATGAGAGCAAACAAAAACGCCATTACATTAACCCAAACTCTAGTTTACATGAAAGCATACGTCAAGAGCTTTCCAGAGAGTGTTCGTTTGCTTAAATCCGATAACAAATGAGGAAGTTATGGTCATTTGAAGTCGAGTGCCTCTTAAAGTGGTCGTGTATCGAGCCGCACAAAAGCACACTTGACTTCAAATGATCATAACTCCTTCGTTTCTTATCGGATTTAAGCAAACGACCACTCGATGGAAAGCTCTTGATGTCTACTTTCATTTCAACCACGATTTTTATTGTTTTAATGGAATTTGTGATGTTTCGCATTCGCTTTTTTGTACTAACTCTTTACGGTACTTACATGTTAGTACACAAAAGAGAATGAGAGCAAACAAAAACGACATTACATTAACCCAAACTCTAGTTTACATGAAAGCATACGTCAAGAGCTTTCCAGAGAGTGTTCGTTTGCTTAAATCCGATAACAAATGAGGAAGTTATGGTCATTTGAAGTCGAGTGCCTCCCAAAGTGGTCGTGTATCGAGCCGCACAAAAGCACACTTGACTTCAAATGATCATAACTCCTTCGTTTCTTATCGGATTTAAGCAAACGACCACTCGATGGAAAGCTCTTGATGTCTACTTTCATGTCAACCACGATTTTTCTTGTTTTAATGGAATTTGTGATGTTTCTCATTCGCTTTTTTGTACTCTTTACGGTACTTACATGTTAGTACACAAAAGAGAATGAGAGCAAACAAAAACGACATTACATTAACCCAAACTCTAGTTTACATGAAAGCATACGTCAAGAGCTTTCCAGAGAGTGTTCGTTTGCTTAAATCCGATAACAAATGAGGAAGTTATGGTCATTTGAAGTCGAGTGCCTCCCAAAGTGGTCGTGTATCGAGCCGCACAAAAGCACACTTGACTTCAAATGATCATAACTCCTTCGTTTCTTATCGGATTTAAGCAAACGACCACTCGATGGAAAGCTCTTGATGTCTACTTTCATGTCAACCACGATTTTTCTTGTTTTAATGGAATTTGTGATGTTTCTCATTCACTTTTTTGTACTAACTCTTTACGGTACTTACATGTTAGTACACAAAAGAGAATGAGAGCAAACAAAAACGCCATTACATTAACCCAAACTCTAGTTTACATGAAAGCATACGTCAAGAGCTTTCCAGAGAGTGTTCGTTTGCTTAAATCCGATAACAAATGAGGAAGTTATGGTCATTTGAAGTCGAGTGCCTCCCAAAGTGGTCGTGTATCAAGCCGCACAAAAGCACACTTGACTTCAAATGATCATAACTCCTTCGTTTCTTATCGGATTTAAGCAAACGACCACTCGATGGAAAGCTCTTGATGTCTACTTTCATGTCAACCACGATTTTTCTTGTTTTAATGGAATTTGTGATGTTTCTCATTCGCTTTTTTGTACTAACTCTTTACGGTACTTACATGTTAGTACACAAAAGAGAATGAGAGCAAACAAAAACGCCATTACATTAACCCAAACTCTAGTTTACATGAAAGCATACGTCAAGAGCTTTCCAGAGAGTGTTCGTTTGCTTAAATCCGATAACAAATGAGGAAGTTATGGTCATTTGAAGTCGAGTGCCTCCCAAAGTGGTCGTGTATCGAGCCGCACAAAAGCACACTTGACTTCAAATGATCATAACTCCTTCGTTTCTTATCGGATTTAAGCAAACGACCACTCGATGGAAAGCTCTTGATGTCTACTTTCATGTCAACCACGATTTTTCTTGTTTTAATGGAATTTGTGATGTTTCTCATTCGCTTTTTTGTACTAACTCTTTACGGTACTTACATGTTAGTACACAAAAGAGAATGAGAGCAAACAAAAACGCCATTACATTAACCCGAACTCTAGTTTACATGAAAGCATACGTCAAGAGCTTTCCAGAGAGTGTTCGTTTGCTTAAATCCGATAACAAATGAGGAAGTTATGGTCATTTGAAGTCGAGTGCCTCCCAAAGTGGTCGTGTATCGAGCCGCACAAAAGCACACTTGACTTCAAATGATCATAACTCCTTCGTTTCTTATCGGATTTAAGCAAACGACCACTCGATGGAAAGCTCTTGATGTCTACTTTCATGTCAACCACGATTTTTCTTGTTTTAATGGAATTTGTGATGTTTCTCATTCACTTTTTTGTACTAACTCTTTACGGTACTTACATGTTAGTACACAAAAGAGAATGAGAGCAAACAAAAACGCCATTACATTAACCCAAACTCTAGTTTACATGAAAGCATACGTCAAGAGCTTTCCAGAGAGTGTTCGTTTGCTTAAATCCGATAACAAATGAGGAAGTTATGGTCATTTGAAGTCGAGTGCCTCCCAAAGTGGTCGTGTATCAAGCCGCACAAAAGCACACTTGACTTCAAATGATCATAACTCCTTCGTTTCTTATCGGATTTAAGCAAACGACCACTCGATGGAAAGCTCTTGATGTCTACTTTCATGTCAACCACGATTTTTCTTGTTTTAATGGAATTTGTGATGTTTCTCATTCGCTTTTTTGTACTAACTCTTTACGGTACTTACATGTTAGTACACAAAAGAGAATGAGAGCAAACAAAAACGACATTACATTAACCCAAACTCTAGTTTACATGAAAGCATACGTCAAGAGCTTTCCAGAGAGTGTTCGTTTGCTTAAATCCGATAACAAATGAGGAAGTTATGGTCATTTGAAGTCGAGTGCCTCCCAAAGTGGTCGTGTATCGAGCCGCACAAAAGCACACTTGACTTCAAATGATCATAACTCCTTCGTTTCTTATCGGATTTAAGCAAACGACCACTCGATGGAAAGCTCTTGATGTCTACTTTCATGTCAACCACGATTTTTCTTGTTTTAATGGAATTTGTGATGTTTCTCATTCGCTTTTTTGTACTAACTCTTTACGGTACTTACATGTTAGTACACAAAAGAGAATGAGAGCAAACAAAAACGCCATTACATTAACCCGAACTCTAGTTTACATGAAAGCATACGTCAAGAGCTTTCCAGAGAGTGTTCGTTTGCTTAAATCCGATAACAAATGAGGAAGTTATGGTCATTTGAAGTCGAGTGCCTCCCAAAGTGGTCGTGTATCGAGCCGCACAAAAGCACACTTGACTTCAAATGATCATAACTCCTTCGTTTCTTATCGGATTTAAGCAAACGACCACTCGATGGAAAGCTCTTGATGTCTACTTTCATGTCAACCACGATTTTTCTTGTTTTAATGGAATTTGTGATGTTTCTCATTCACTTTTTTGTACTAACTCTTTACGGTACTTACATGTTAGTACACAAAAGAGAATGAGAGCAAACAAAAACGCCATTACATTAACCCAAACTCTAGTTTACATGAAAGCATACGTCAAGAGCTTTCCAGAGAGTGTTCGTTTGCTTAAATCCGATAACAAATGAGGAAGTTATGGTCATTTGAAGTCGAGTGCCTCCCAAAGTGGTCGTGTATCAAGCCGCACAAAAGCACACTTGACTTCAAATGATCATAACTCCTTCGTTTCTTATCGGATTTAAGCAAACGACCACTCGATGGAAAGCTCTTGATGTCTACTTTCATGTCAACCACGATTTTTCTTGTTTTAATGGAATTTGTGATGTTTCTCATTCGCTTTTTTGTACTAACTCTTTACGGTACTTACATGTTAGTACACAAAAGAGAATGAGAGCAAACAAAAACGCCATTACATTAACCCAAACTCTAGTTTACATGAAAGCATACGTCAAGAGCTTTCCAGAGAGTGTTCGTTTGCTTAAATCCGATAACAAATGAGGAAGTTATGGTCATTTGAAGTCGAGTGCCTCCCAAAGTGGTCGTGTATCGAGCCGCACAAAAGCACACTTGACTTCAAATGATCATAACTCCTTCGTTTCTTATCGGATTTAAGCAAACGACCACTCGATGGAAAGCTCTTGATGTCTACTTTCATGTCAACCACGATTTTTCTTGTTTTAATGGAATTTGTGATGTTTCTCATTCGCTTTTTTGTACTAACTCTTTACGGTACTTACATGTTAGTACACAAAAGAGAATGAGAGCAAACAAAAACGCCATTACATTAACCCGAACTCTAGTTTACATGAAAGCATACGTCAAGAGCTTTCCAGAGAGTGTTCGTTTGCTTAAATCCGATAACAAATGAGGAAGTTATGGTCATTTGAAGTCGAGTGCCTCCCAAAGTGGTCGTGTATCGAGCCGCACAAAAGCACACTTGACTTCAAATGATCATAACTCCTTCGTTTCTTATCGGATTTAAGCAAACGACCACTCGATGGAAAGCTCTTGATGTCTACTTTCATGTCAACCACGATTTTTCTTGTTTTAATGGAATTTGTGATGTTTCTCATTCACTTTTAAGTACTAACTCTTTACGGTACTTACATGTTAGTCCACAAAAGAGAATGAGAGCAAACAAAAACGCCATTACATTAACCCAAACTCTAGTTTACATGAAAGCATACGTCAAGAGCTTTCCAGAGAGTGTTCGTTTGCTTAAATCCGATAACAAATGAGGAAGTTATGGTCATTTGAAGTCGAGTGCCTCCCAAAGTGGTCGTGTATCGAGCCGCACAAAAGCACACTTGACTTCAAATGATCATAACTCCTTCGTTTCTTATCGGATTTAAGCAAACGACCAGTCGATGGAAAGCTCTTGATGTCTACTTTCATGTCAACCACGATTTTTCTTGTTTTAATGGAATTTGTGATGTTTCTCATTCGCTTTTTTGTACTAACTCTTTACGGTACTTACATGTTAGTACACAAAAGAGAATGAGAGCAAACAAAAACGCCATTACATTAACCCAAACTCTAGTTTACATGAAAGCATACGTCAAGAGCTTTCCAGAGAGTGTTCGTTTGCTTAAATCCGATAACAAATGAGGAAGTTATGGTCATTTGAAATCGAGTGCCTCCCAAAGTGGTCGTGTATCGAGCCGCACAAAAGCACACTTGACTTCAAATGATCATAACTCCTTCGTTTCTTATCGGATTTAAGCAAACGACCACTCGATGGAAAGCTCTTGATGTCTACTTTCATGTCAACCACGATTTTTATTGTTTTAATGGAATTTGTGATGTTTCTCATTCACTTTTTTGTACTAACTCTTTACGGAACTTACATGTTAGTACACAAAAGAGAATGAGAGCAAACAAAAACACCATTACATTAACCCAAACTCTAGTTTACATGAAAGCATACGTCAAGAGCTATCCAGAGAGTGTTCGTTTGCTTAAATCCGATAACAAATGAGGAAGTTATGGTCATTTGAAGTCGAGTGCCTCCCAAAGTGGTCGTGTATCGAGCCGCACAAAAGCACACTTGACTTCAAATGATCATAACTCCTTCGTTTCTTATCGGATTTAAGCAAACGACCACTCGATGGAAAGCTCTTGATGTCTACTTTCATGTCAACCACGATTTTTCTTGTTTTAATGGAATTTGTGATGTTTCTCATTCGCTTTTTTGTACTAACTCTTTACGGTACTTACATGTTAGTACACAAAAGAGAATGAGAGCAAACAAAAACGCCATTACATTAACCCGAACTCTAGTTTACATGAAAGCATACGTCAAGAGCTTTCCAGAGAGTGTTCGTTTGCTTAAATCCGATAACAAATGAGGAAGTTATGGTCATTTGAAGTCGAGTGCCTCCCAAAGTGGTCGTGTATCGAGCCGCACAAAAGCACACTTGACTTCAAATGATCATAACTCCTTCGTTTCTTATCGGATTTAAGCAAACGACCACTCGATGGAAAGCTCTTGATGTCTACTTTCATGTCAACCACGATTTTTCTTGTTTTAATGGAATTTGTGATGTTTCTCATTCACTTTTAAGTACTAACTCTTTACGGTACTTACATGTTAGTCCACAAAAGAGAATGAGAGCAAACAAAAACGCCATTACATTAACCCAAACTCTAGTTTACATGAAAGCATACGTCAAGAGCTTTCCAGAGAGTGTTCGTTTGCTTAAATCCGATAACAAATGAGGAAGTTATGGTCATTTGAAGTCGAGTGCCTCCCAAAGTGGTCGTGTATCGAGCCGCACAAAAGCACACTTGACTTCAAATGATCATAACTCCTTCGTTTCTTATCGGATTTAAGCAAACGACCACTCGATGGAAAGCTCTTGATGTCTACTTTCATGTCAACCACGATTTTTCTTGTTTTAATGGAATTTGTGATGTTTCTCATTCACTTTTAAGTACTAACTCTTTACGGTACTTACATGTTAGTCCACAAAAGAGAATGAGAGCAAACAAAAACGCCATTACATTAACCCAAACTCTAGTTTACATGAAAGCATACGTCAAGAGCTTTCCAGAGAGTGTTCGTTTGCTTAAATCCGATAACAAATGAGGAAGTTATGGTCATTTGAAGTCGAGTGCCTCCCAAAGTGGTCGTGTATCGAGCCGCACAAAAGCACACTTGACTTCAAATGATCATAACTCCTTCGTTTCTTATCGGATTTAAGCAAACGACCAGTCGATGGAAAGCTCTTGATGTCTACTTTCATGTCAACCACGATTTTTCTTGTTTTAATGGAATTTGTGATGTTTCTCATTCGCTTTTTTGTACTAACTCTTTACGGTACTTACATGTTAGTACACAAAAGAGAATGAGAGCAAACAAAAACGCCATTACATTAACCCAAACTCTAGTTTACATGAAAGCATACGTCAAGAGCTTTCCAGAGAGTGTTCGTTTGCTTAAATCCGATAACAAATGAGGAAGTTATGGTCATTTGAAATCGAGTGCCTCCCAAAGTGGTCGTGTATCGAGCCGCACAAAAGCACACTTGACTTCAAATGATCATAACTCCTTCGTTTCTTATCGGATTTAAGCAAACGACCACTCGATGGAAAGCTCTTGATGTCTACTTTCATGTCAACCACGATTTTTATTGTTTTAATGGAATTTGTGATGTTTCTCATTCACTTTTTTGTACTAACTCTTTACGGAACTTACATGTTAGTACACAAAAGAGAATGAGAGCAAACAAAAACACCATTACATTAACCCAAACTCTAGTTTACATGAAAGCATACGTCAAGAGCTATCCAGAGAGTGTTCGTTTGCTTAAATCCGATAACAAATGAGGAAGTTATGGTCATTTGAAGTCGAGTGCCTCCCAAAGTGGTCGTGTATCGAGCCGCACAAAAGCACACTTGACTTCAAATGATCATAACTCCTTCGTTTCTTATCGGATTTAAGCAAACGACCACTCGATGGAAAGCTCTTGATGTCTACTTTCATGTCAACCACGATTTTTCTTGTTTTAATGGAATTTGTGATGTTTCTCATTCACTTTTTTGTACTAACTCTTTACGGTACTTACATGTTAGTACACAAAAGAGAATGAGAGCAAACAAAAACGCCATTACATTAACCCAAACTCTAGTTTACATGAAAGCATACGTCAAGAGCTTTCCAGAGAGTGTTCGTTTGCTTAAATCCGATAACAAATGAGGAAGTTATGGTCATTTGAAGTCGAGTGCCTCCCAAAGTGGTCGTGTATCAAGCCGCACAAAAGCACACTTGACTTCAAATGATCATAACTCCTTCGTTTCTTATCGGATTTAAGCAAACGACCACTCGATGGAAAGCTCTTGATGTCTACTTTCATGTCAACCACGATTTTTCTTGTTTTAATGGAATTTGTGATGTTTCTCATTCGCTTTTTTGTACTAACTCTTTACGGTACTTACATGTTAGTACACAAAAGAGAATGAGAGCAAACAAAAACGCCATTACATTAACCCAAACTCTAGTTTACATGAAAGCATACGTCAAGAGCTTTCCAGAGAGTGTTCGTTTGCTTAAATCCGATAACAAATGAGGAAGTTATGGTCATTTGAAGTCGAGTGCCTCCCAAAGTGGTCGTGTATCGAGCCGCACAAAAGCACACTTGACTTCAAATGGTCATAACTCCTTCGTTTCTTATCGGATTTAAGCAAACGACCACTCGATGGAAAGCTCTTGATGTCTACTTTCATGTCAACCACGATTTTTCTTGTTTTAATGGAATTTGTGATGTTTCTCATTCGCTTTTTTGTACTAACTCTTTACGGTACTTACATGTTAGTACACAAAAGAGAATGAGAGCAAACAAAAACGCCATTACATTAACCCGAACTCTAGTTTACATGAAAGCATACGTCAAGAGCTTTCCAGAGAGTGTTCGTTTGCTTAAATCCGATAACAAATGAGGAAGTTATGGTCATTTGAAGTCGAGTGCCTCCCAAAGTGGTCGTGTATCGAGCCGCACAAAAGCACACTTGACTTCAAATGATCATAACTCCTTCGTTTCTTATCGGATTTAAGCAAACGACCACTCGATGGAAAGCTCTTGATGTCTACTTTCATGTCAACCACGATTTTTCTTGTTTTAATGGAATTTGTGATGTTTCTCATTCACTTTTAAGTACTAACTCTTTACGGTACTTACATGTTAGTCCACAAAAGAGAATGAGAGCAAACAAAAACGCCATTACATTAACCCAAACTCTAGTTTACATGAAAGCATACGTCAAGAGCTTTCCAGAGAGTGTTCGTTTGCTTAAATCCGATAACAAATGAGGAAGTTATGGTCATTTGAAGTCGAGTGCCTCCCAAAGTGGTCGTGTATCGAGCCGCACAAAAGCACACTTGACTTCAAATGATCATAACTCCTTCGTTTCTTATCGGATTTAAGCAAACGACCAGTCGATGGAAAGCTCTTGATGTCTACTTTCATGTCAACCACGATTTTTCTTGTTTTAATGGAATTTGTGATGTTTCTCATTCGCTTTTTTGTACTAACTCTTTACGGTACTTACATGTTAGTACACAAAAGAGAATGAGAGCAAACAAAAACGCCATTACATTAACCCAAACTCTAGTTTACATGAAAGCATACGTCAAGAGCTTTCCAGAGAGTGTTCGTTTGCTTAAATCCGATAACAAATGAGGAAGTTATGGTCATTTGAAATCGAGTGCCTCCCAAAGTGGTCGTGTATCGAGCCGCACAAAAGCACACTTGACTTCAAATGATCATAACTCCTTCGTTTCTTATCGGATTTAAGCAAACGACCACTCGATGGAAAGCTCTTGATGTCTACTTTCATGTCAACCACGATTTTTATTGTTTTAATGGAATTTGTGATGTTTCTCATTCACTTTTTTGTACTAACTCTTTACGGAACTTACATGTTAGTACACAAAAGAGAATGAGAGCAAACAAAAACACCATTACATTAACCCAAACTCTAGTTTACATGAAAGCATACGTCAAGAGCTATCCAGAGAGTGTTCGTTTGCTTAAATCCGATAACAAATGAGGAAGTTATGGTCATTTGAAGTCGAGTGCCTCCCAAAGTGGTCGTGTATCGAGCCGCACAAAAGCACACTTGACTTCAAATGATCATAACTCCTTCGTTTCTTATCGGATTTAAGCAAACGACCAGTCGATGGAAAGCTCTTGATGTCTACTTTCATGTCAACCACGATTTTTATTGTTTTAATGGAATTTGTGATGTTTCTCATTCGCTTTTTTGTACTAACTCTTTACGGTACTTACATGTTAGTACACAAAAGAGAATGAGAGCAAACAAAAACGCCATTACATTAACCCAAACTCTAGTTTACATGAAAGCATACGTCAAGAGCTTTCCAGAGAGTGTTCGTTTGCTTAAATCCGATAACAAATGAGGAAGTTATGGTCATTTGAAGTCGAGTGCCTCCCAAAGTGGTCGTGTATCGAGCCGCACAAAAGCACACTTGACTTCAAATGATCATAACTCCTTCGTTTCTTATCGGATTTAAGCAAACGACCAGTCGATGGAAAGCTCTTGATGTCTACTTTCATGTCAACCACGATTTTTATTGTTTTAATGGAATTTGTGATGTTTCTCATTCGCTTTTTTGTACTAACTCTTTACGGTACTTACATGTTAGTACACAAAAGAGAATGAGAGCAAACAAAAACGCCATTACATTAACCCGAACTCTAGTTTACATGAAAGCATACGTCAAGAGCTTTCCAGAGAGTGTTCGTTTGCTTAAATCCGATAACAAATGAGGAAGTTATGGTCATTTGAAGTCGAGTGCCTCCCAAAGTGGTCGTGTATCGAGCCGCACAAAAGCACACTTGACTTCAAATGATCATAACTCCTTCGTTTCTTATCGGATTTAAGCAAACGACCACTCGATGGAAAGCTCTTGATGTCTACTTTCATGTCAACCACGATTTTTATTGTTTTAATGGAATTTGTGATGTTTCGCATTCGCTTTTTTGTACTAACTCTTTACGGTACTTACATGTTAGTCCACAAAAGAGAATGAGAGCAAACAAAAACGCCATTACATTAACCCAAACTCTAGTTTACATGAAAGCATACGTCAAGAGCTATCCAGAGAGTGTTCGTTTGCTTAAATCCGATAACAAATGAGGAAGTTATGGTCATTTGAAGTCGAGTGCCTCCCAAAGTGGTCGTGTATCGAGCCGCACAAAAGCACACTTGACTTCAAATGATCATAACTCCTTCGTTTCTTATCGGATTTAAGCAAACGACCAGTCGATGGAAAGCTCTTGATGTCTACTTTCATGTCAACCACGATTTTTATTGTTTTAATGGAATTTGTGATGTTTCTCATTCGCTTTTTTGTACTAACTCTTTACGGTACTTACATGTTAGTACACAAAAGAGAATGAGAGCAAACAAAAACGCCATTACATTAACCCAAACTCTAGTTTACATGAAAGCATACGTCAAGAGCTTTCCAGAGAGTGTTCGTTTGCTTAAATCCGATAACAAATGAGGAAGTTATGGTCATTTGAAGTCGAGTGCCTCCCAAAGTGGTCGTGTATCGAGCCGCACAAAAGCACACTTGACTTCAAATGATCATAACTCCTTCGTTTCTTATCGGATTTATGCAAACGACCAGTCGATGGAAAGCTCTTGATGTCTACTTTCATGTCAACCACGATTTTTATTGTTTTAATGGAATTTGTGATGTTTCTCATTCACTTTTTTGTACTAACTCTTTACGGTACTTACATGTTAGTACACAAAAGAGAATGAGAGCAAACAAAAACGCCATTACATTAACCCAAACTCTAGTTTACATGAAAGCATACGTCAAGAGCTTTCCAGAGAGTGTTCGTTTGCTTAAATCCGATAACAAATGAGGAAGTTATGGTCATTTGAAGTCGAGTGCCTCCCAAAGTGGTCGTGTATCGAGCCGCACAAAAGCACACTTGACTTCAAATGATCATAACTCCTTCGTTTCTTATCGGATTTAAGCAAACGACCACTCGATGGAAAGCTCTTGATGTCTACTTTCATGTCAACAACGATTTTTATTGTTTTAATGGAATTTGTGATGTTTCGCATTCGTTTTTTTGTACTAACTCTTTACGGTACTTACATGTTAGTACACAAAAGAGAATGAGAGCAAACAAAAACGCCATTACATTAACCCAAACTCTAGTTTACATGAAAGCATACGTCAAGAGCTTTCCAGAGAGTGTTCGTTTGCTTAAATCCGATAACAAATGAGGAAGTTATGGTCATTTGAAGTCGAGTGCCTCCCAAAGTGGTCGTGTATCGAGCCGCACAAAAGCACACTTGACTTCAAATGATCATAACTCCTTCGTTTCTTATCGGATTTAAGCAAACGACCACTCGATGGAAAGCTCTTGATGTCTACTTTCATGTCAACCACGATTTTTATTGTTTTAATGGAATTTGTGATGTTTCGCATTCGCTTTTTTGTACTAACTCTTTACGGTACTTACATGTTAGTACACAAAAGAGAATGAGAGCAAACAAAAACGCCATTACATTAACCCAAACTCTAGTTTACATGAAAGCATACGTCAAGAGCTTTCCAGAGAGTGTTCGTTTGCTTAAATCCGATAACAAATGAGGAAGTTATGGTCATTTGAAGACGAGTGCCTCCCAAAGTGGTCGTGTATCGAGCCGCACAAAAGCACACTTGACTTCAAATGATCATAACTCCTTCGTTTCTTATCGGATTTAAGCAAACGACCACTCGATGGAAAGCTCTTGATGTCTACTTTCATGTCAACCACGATTTTTATTGTTTTAATGGAATTTGTGATGTTTCGCATTCGCTTTTTTGTACTAACTCTTTACGGTACTTACATGTTAGTACACAAAAGAGAATGAGAGCAAACAAAAACGCCATTACATTAACCCAAACTCTAGTTTACATGAAAGCATACGTCAAGAGCTTTCCAGAGAGTGTTCGTTTGCTTAAATCCGATAACAAATGAGGAAGTTATGGTCATTTGAAGTCGAGTGCCTCCCAAAGTGGTCGTGTATCGAGCCGCACAAAAGCACACTTGACTTCAAATGATCATAACTCCTTCGTTTCTTATCGGATTTAAGCAAACGACCACTCGATGTAAAGCTCTTGATGTCTACTTTCATGTCAACCACGATTTTTATTGTTCTAATGGAATTTGTGATGTTTCGCAGTCGCTTTTTTGTACTAACTCTTTACGGTACTTACATGTTAGTCCACAAAAAGGAATGAGAGCAAACAAAAAAGCCATTACATTAACCCAAACTCTAGTTTACATGAAGGAATACGTCAAGAGCTTTCCAGAGAGTGTTCGTTTGCTTAAATCCGATAACAAATGAGGAAGTTATGGTCATTTGAAGTCGAGTGCCTCCCAAAGTGGTCGTGTATCGAGCCGCACAAAAGCACACTTGACTTCAAATGATCATAACTCCTTCGTTTCTTATCGGATTTAAGCAAACGACCACTCGATGGAAAGCTCTTGATGTCTACTTTCATGTCAACCACGATTTTTATTGTTTTAATGGAATTTGTGATGTTTCGCATTCGCTTTTTTGTACTAACTCTTTACGGTACTCACATGTTAGTACACTAAAGAGAATGAGAGCAACCAAAAACGCCATTACATTAACCCAAACTCTAGTTTACATGAAAGCATACGTCAAGAGCTTTCCAGAGAGTGTTCGTTTGCTTAAATCCGATAACAAATGAGGAAGTTATGGTCATTTGAAGTCGAGTGCCTCCCAAAGTGGTCGTGTATCGAGCCGCACAAAAGCACACTTGACTTCAAATGATCATAACTTCGTCGTTTCTTATCGGATTTAAGCAAACGACCACTCGATGGAAAGCTCTTGATGTCTACTTTCATGTCAACCACGATTTTTCTTGTTTTAATGGAATTTGTGATGTTTCTCATTCGCTTTTTTGTACTAACTCTTTACGGTACTTACATGTTAGTACACAAAAGAGAATGAGAGCAAACAAAAACGCCATTACATTAACCCAAACTCTAGTTTACATGAAAGCATACGTCAAGAGCTTTCCAGAGAGTGTTCGTTTGCTTAAATCCGATAACAAATGAGGAAGTTATGGTCATTTAAAGTCGAGTGCCTCCCAAAGTGGTCGTGTATCGAGCCGCACAAAAGCACACTTGACTTCAAATGATCATAACTCCTTCGTTTCTTATCGGTTTTAAGCAAACGACCACTCGATGGAAATCTCTTGATGTCTACTTTCATGTCAACCACGATTTTTCTTGTTTTAATGGAATTTGTGATGTTTCTCATTCGCTTTTTTGTACTAACTCTTTACGTTACTTACATGTTAGTACACAAAAGAGAATGAGAGCAAACAAAAACGCCATTACATTAACCCAAACTCTAGTTTACATGAAAGCATACGTCAAGAGCTTTCCAGAGAGTGTTCGTTTGCTTAAATCCGATAATAAATGAGGAAGTTATGGTCATTTGAAGTCGAGTGCCTCCCAAAGTGGTCGTGTATCGAGCCGCACAAAAGCACACTTGACTTCAAATGATCATAACTCCTTCGTTTCTTATCGGATTTAAGCAAACGACCACTCGATGGAAAGCTCTTGATGTCTACTTTCATGTCAACCACGATTTTTATTGTTTTAATGGAATTTGTGATGTTTCGCATTCGCTTTTTTGTACTAACTCTTTACGGTACTCACATGTTAGTACACTAAAGAGAATGAGAGCAACCAAAAACGCCATTACATTAACCCAAACTCTAGTTTACATGAAAGCATACGTCAAGAGCTTTCCAGAGAGTGTTCGTTTGCTTAAATCCGATAACAAATGAGGAAGTTATGGTCATTTGAAGTCGAGTGCCTCCCAAAGTGGTCGTGTATCGAGCCGCACAAAAGCACACTTGACTTCAAATGATCATAACTTCGTCGTTTCTTATCGGATTTAAGCAAACGACCACTCGATGGAAAGCTCTTGATGTCTACTTTCATGTCAACCACGATTTTTCTTGTTTTAATGGAATTTGTGATGTTTCTCATTCGCTTTTTTGTACTAACTCTTTACGGTACTTACATGTTAGTACACAAAAGAGAATGAGAGCAAACAAAAACGCCATTACATTAACCCAAACTCTAGTTTACATGAAAGCATACGTCAAGAGCTTTCCAGAGAGTGTTCGTTTGCTTAAATCCGATAACAAATGAGGAAGTTATGGTCATTTAAAGTCGAGTGCCTCCCAAAGTGGTCGTGTATCGAGCCGCACAAAAGCACACTTGACTTCAAATGATCATAACTCCTTCGTTTCTTATCGGTTTTAAGCAAACGACCACTCGATGGAAATCTCTTGATGTCTACTTTCATGTCAACCACGATTTTTCTTGTTTTAATGGAATTTGTGATGTTTCTCATTCGCTTTTTTGTACTAACTCTTTACGTTACTTACATGTTAGTACACAAAAGAGAATGAGAGCAAACAAAAACGCCATTACATTAACCCAAACTCTAGTTTACATGAAAGCATACGTCAAGAGCTTTCCAGAGAGTGTTCGTTTGCTTAAATCCGATAATAAATGAGGAAGTTATGGTCATTTGAAGTCGAGTGCCTCCCAAAGTGGTCGTGTATCGAGCCGCACAAAAGCACACTTGACTTCAAATGATCATAACTCCTTCGTTTCTTATCGGATTTAAGCAAACGACCAGTCGATGGAAAGCTCTTGATGTCTACTTTCATGTCAACCACGATTTTTATTGTTCTAATGGAATTTGTGATGTTTCGCATTCGCTTTTTTGTACTAACTCTTTACGGTACTTACATGTTAGTCCACAAAAAGGAATGAGAGCAAACAAAAACGCCATTACATTAACCCAAACTCTAGTTTACATGAAGGAATACGTCAAGAGCTTTCCAGAGAGTGTTCGTTTGCTTAAATCCGATAACAAATGAGGAAGTTATGGTCATTTGAAGTCGAGTGTCTCCCAAAGTGGTCGTGTATCGAGCCGCACAAAAGCACACTTGACTTCAAATGATCATAACTCCTTCGTTTCTTATCGGATTTAAGCAAACGACCACTCGATGGAAAGCTCTTGATGTCTACTTTCATGTCAACCACGATTTTTATTGTTTTAATGGAATTTGTGATGTTTCGCATTCGCTTTTTTGTACTAACTCTTTACGGTACTCACATGTTAGTACACTAAAGAGAATGAGAGCAACCAAAAACGCCATTACATTAACCCAAACTCTAGTTTACATGAAAGCATACGTCAAGAGCTTTCCAGAGAGTGTTCGTTTGCTTAAATCCGATAACAAATGAGGAAGTTATGGTCATTTGAAGTCGAGTGCCTCCCAAAGTGGTCGTGTATCGAGCCGCACAAAAGCACACTTGACTTCAAATGATCATAACTCCTTCGTTTCTTATCGGATTTAAGCAAACGACCACTCGATGGAAAGCTCTTGATGTCTACTTTCATGTCAACCACGATTTTTCTTGTTTTAATGGAATTTGTGATGTTTCTCATTCGCTTTTTTGTACTAACTCTTTACGGTACTTACATGTTAGTACACAAAAGAGAATGAGAGCAAACAAAAACGCCATTACATTAACCCAAACTCTAGTTTACATGAAAGCATACGTCAAGAGCTTTCCAGAGAGTGTTCGTTTGCTTAAATCCGATAATAAATGAGGAAGTTATGGTCATTTGAAGTCGAGTGCCTCCCAAAGTGGTCGTGTATCGAGCCGCACAAAAGCACACTTGACTTCAAATGATCATAACTCCTTCGTTTCTTATCGGATTTAAGCAAACGACCAGTCGATGGAAAGCTCTTGATGTCTACTTTCATGTCAACCACGATTTTTATTGTTCTAATGGAATTTGTGATGTTTCGCATTCGCTTTTTTGTACTAACTCTTTACGGTACTTACATGTTAGTCCACAAAAAGGAATGAGAGCAAACAAAAACGCCATTACATTAACCCAAACTCTAGTTTACATGAAGGAATACGTCAAGAGCTTTCCAGAGAGTGTTCGTTTGCTTAAATCCGATAACAAATGAGGAAGTTATGGTCATTTGAAGTCGAGTGTCTCCCAAAGTGGTCGTGTATCGAGCCGCACAAAAGCACACTTGACTTCAAATGATCATAACTCCTTCGTTTCTTATCGGATTTAAGCAAACGACCACTCGATGGAAAGCTCTTGATGTCTACTTTCATGTCAACCACGATTTTTATTGTTTTAATGGAATTTGTGATGTTTCGCATTCGCTTTTTTGTACTAACTCTTTACGGTACTCACATGTTAGTACACTAAAGAGAATGAGAGCAACCAAAAACGCCATTACATTAACCCAAACTCTAGTTTACATGAAAGCATACGTCAAGAGCTTTCCAGAGAGTGTTCGTTTGCTTAAATCCGATAACAAATGAGGAAGTTATGGTCATTTAAAGTCGAGTGCCTCCCAAAGTGGTCGTGTATCGAGCCGCACAAAAGCACACTTGACTTCAAATGATCATAACTCCTTCGTTTCTTATCGGTTTTAAGCAAACGACCACTCGATGGAAAGCTCTTGATGTCTACTTTCATGTCAACCACGATTTTTCTTGTTTTAATGGAATTTGTGATGTTTCTCATTCGCTTTTTTGTACTAACTCTTTACGGTACTTACATGTTAGTACACAAAAGAGAATGAGAGCAAACAAAAACGCCATTACATTAACCCAAACTCTAGTTTACATGAAAGCATACGTCAAGAGCTTTCCAGAGAGTGTTCGTTTGCTTAAATCCGATAATAAATGAGGAAGTTATGGTCATTTGAAGTCGAGTGCCTCCCAAAGTGGTCGTGTATCGAGCCGCACAAAAGCACACTTGACTTCAAATGATCATAACTCCTTCGTTTCTTATCGGATTTAAGCAAACGACCACTCGATGGAAAGCTCTTGATGTCTACTTTCATGTCAACCACGATTTTTCTTGTTTTAATGGAATTTGTGATGTTTCTCATTCGCTTTTTTGTACTAACTCTTTACGGTACTTACATGTTAGTACACAAAAGAGAATGAGAGCAAACAAAAACGCCATTACATTAACCCAAACTCTAGTTTACATGAAAGCATACGTCAAGAGCTTTCCAGAGAGTGTTCGTTTGCTTAAATCCGATAACAAATGAGGAAGTTATGGTCATTTAAAGTCGAGTGCCTCCCAAAGTGGTCGTGTATCGAGCCGCACAAAAGCACACTTGACTTCAAATGATCATAACTCCTTCGTTTCTTATCGGTTTTAAGCAAACGACCACTCGATGGAAAGCTCTTGATGTCTACTTTCATGTCAACCACGATTTTTCTTGTTTTAATGGAATTTGTGATGTTTCTCATTCGCTTTTTTGTACTAACTCTTTACGGTACTTACATGTTAGTACACAAAAGAGAATGAGAGCAAACAAAAACGCCATTACATTAACCCAAACTCTAGTTTACATGAAAGCATACGTCAAGAGCTTTCCAGAGAGTGTTCGTTTGCTTAAATCCGATAATAAATGAGGAAGTTATGGTCATTTGAAGTCGAGTGCCTCCCAAAGTGGTCGTGTATCGAGCCGCACAAAAGCACACTTGACTTCAAATGATCATAACTCCTTCGTTTCTTATCGGATTTAAGCAAACGACCAGTCGATGGAAAGCTCTTGATGTCTACTTTCATGTCAACCACGATTTTTATTGTTTTAATGGAATTTGTGATGTTTCTTATCGCTTTTTTGTACTAACTCTTTACGGTACTTACATGTTAGTACACAAAAGAGAATGAGAGCAACCAAAAACGCCATTACATTAACCCAAACTCTAGTTTACATGAATGCATACGTCAAGAGCTTTCCAGAGAGTGTTCGTTTGCTTAAATCCGATAACAAATGAGGAAGTTATGGTCATTTGAAGTCGAGCGCCTCCCAAAGTGGTCGTGTATCGAGCCGCACAAAAGCACACTTGACTTCAAATGATCATAACTCCTTCGTTTCTTATCGGATTTAAGCAAACGACCAGTCGATGGAAAGCTCTTGATGTCTACTTTCATGTCAACCACGATTTTTATTGTTTTAATGGAATTTGTGATGTTTCTTATCGCTTTTTTGTACTAACTCTTTACGGTACTTACATGTTAGTACACAAAAGAGAATGAGAGCAACCAAAAACGCCATTACATTAACCCAAACTCTAGTTTACATGAAAGCATACGTCAAGAGCTTTCCAGAGAGTGTTCGTTTGCTTAAATCCGATAACAAATGAGGAAGTTATGGTCATCTGAAGTCGAGTGCCTCCCAAAGTGGTCGTGTATCGAGCCGCACAAAAGCACACTTGACTTCAAATGATCATAACTCCTTCGTTTCTTATCGGATTTAAGCAAACGACCAGTCGATGGAAAGCTCTTGATGTCTACTTTCATGTCAACCACGATTTTTATTGTTTTAATGGAATTTGTGATGTTTCTCATTCGCTTTTTTGTACTAACTCTTTACGGTACTTACATGTTAGTACACAAAAGAGAATGAGAGCAACCAAAAACGCCATTACATTAACCCAAACTCTAGTTTACATGAAAGCATACGTCAAGAGCTTTCCAGAGAGTGTTCGTTTGCTTAAATCCGATAACAAATGAGGAAGTTATGGTCATTTGAAGTCGAGTGCCTCCCAAAGTGGTCGTGTATCGAGCCGCACAAAAGCACACTTGACTTCAAATGATCATAACTCCTTCGTTTCTAATCGAATTTAAGCAAACGACCACTCGATGGAAAGCTCTTGATGTCTACTTTCATGTCAACCACGATTTTTCTTGTTTTAATGGAATTTGTGATGTTTCTCATTCGCTTTTTTGTACTAACTCTTTACGGTACTTACATGTTAGTACACAAAAGAGAATGATAGCAAACAAAAACGCCATTACATTAACCCAAACTCTAGTTTACATGAAAGCATACGTCAAGAGCTTTCCAGAGAGTGTTCGTTTGCTTAAATTCGATAACAAATGAGGAAGTTATGGTCATTTGAAGTCGAGTGCCTCCCAAAGTGGTCGTGTATCGAGCCGCACAAAAGCACACTTGACTTCAAATGATCATAACTCCTTCGTTTCTTATCGGATTTAAGCAAACGACCACTCGATGGAAAGCTCTTGATGTCTACTTTCATGTCAACCACGATTTTTATTGTTTTAATGGAATTTGTGATGTTTCGCATTCGCTTTTTTGTACTAACTCTTTACGGTACTTACATGTTAGTACACAGAAGAGAATGAGAGCAAACAAAAACGCCATTACATTAACCCAAACTCTAGTTTACATGAAAGCATACGTCAAGAGCTTTCCAGAGAGTGTTCGTTTGCTTAAATCCGATAACAAATGAGGAAGTTATGGTCATTTGAAGTCGAGTGCCTCCCAAAGTGGTCGTGTATCGAGCCGCACAAAAGCACACTTGACTTCAAATGATCATAACTCCTTCGTTTCTTATCGGATTTAAGCAAACGACCAGTCGATGGAAAGCTCTTGATGTCTACTTTCATGTCAACCACGATTTTTATTGTTTTAATGGAATTTGTGATGTTTCTCATTCGCTTTTTTGTACTAACTCTTTACGGTACTTACATGTTAGTACACAAAAGAGAATGAGAGCAACCAAAAACGCCATTACATTAACCCAAACTCTAGTTTACATGAAAGCATACGTCAAGAGCTTTCCAGAGAATGTTCGTTTGCTTAAATCCGATAACAAATGAGGAAGTTATGGTCATTTGAAGTCGAGTGCCTCCCAAAGTGGTCGTGTATCGAGCCGCACAAAAGCACACTTGACTTCAAATGATCATAACTCCTTCGTTTCTTATCGGATTTAAGCAAACGACCAGTCGATGGAAAGCTCTTGATGTCTACTTTCATGTCAACCACGATTTTTCTTGTTTTAATGGAATTTGTGATGTTTCTCATTCGCTTTTTTGTACTAACTCTTTACGGTACTTACATGTTAGTACACAAAAGAGAATGATAGCAAACAAAAACGCCATTACATTAACCCAAACTCTAGTTTACATGAAAGCATACGTCATGAGCTTTCCAGAGAGTGTTCGTTTGCTTAAATCCGATAACAAATGAGGAAGTTATGGTCATTTGAAGTCGAGTGCCTCCCAAAGTGGTCGTGTATCGAGCCGCACAAAAGCACACTTGACTTCAAATGATCATAACTCCTTCGTTTCTTATCGGAGTTAAGCAAACGACCACTCGATGGAAAGCTCTTGATGTCTACTTTCATGTCAACCACGATTTTTCTTGTTTTAATGGAATTTGTGATGTTTCTCATTCGCTTTTTTGTACTAACTCTTTACGGTACTTACATGTTAGTACACAAAAGAGAATGAGAGCAACCAAAAACGCCATTACATTAACCCAAACTCTAGTTTACATGAAAGCATACGTCAAGAGCTTTCCAGAGAGTGTTCGTTTGCTTAAATCCGATAACAAATGAGGAAGTTATGGTCATTTGAAGTCGAGTGCCTCCCAAAGTGGTCGTGTATCGAGCCGCACAAAAGCACACTTGACTTCCAATGATCATAACTCCTTCGTTTCTTATCGGATTTAAGCAAACGACCACTCGATGGAAAGCTCTTGATGTCTACTTTCATGTCAACCACGATTTTTGTTGTTTTAATGGAATTTGTGATGTTTCTCATTCGCTTTTTTGTACTAACTCTTTACGGTACTTACATGTTAGTACACAAAAGAGAATGATAGCAAACAAAAACGCCATTACATTAACCCAAACTCTAGTTTACATGAAAGCATACGTCAAGAGCTTTCCAGAGAGTGTTCGTTTGCTTAAATTCGATAACAAATGAGGAAGTTATGGTCATTTGAAGTCGAGTGCCTCCCAAAGTGGTCGTGTATCGAGCCGCACAAAAGCACACTTGACTTCAAATGATCATAACTCCTTCGTTTCTTATCGGATTTAAGCAAACGACCAGTCGATGGAAAGCTCTTGATGTCTACTTTCATGTCAACCACGATTTTTCTTGTTTTAATGGAATTTGTGATGTTTCTCATTCGCTTTTTTGTACTAACTCTTTACGGTACTTACATGTTAGTACACAAAAGAGAATGATAGCAAACAAAAACGCCATTACATTAACCCAAACTCTAGTTTACATCAAAGCATACGTCATGAGCTTTCCAGAGAGTGTTCGTTTGCTTAAATCCGATAACAAATGAGGAAGTTATGGTCATTTGAAGTCGAGTGCCTCCCAAAGTGGTCGTGTATCGAGCCGCTCAAAAGCACACTGGACTTCAAATGATCATAACTCCTTCGTTTCTTATCGGATTTAAGCAAACGACCACTCGATGGAAAGCTCTTGATGTCTACTTTCATGTCAACCACGATTTTTCTTGTTTTAATGGAATTTGTGATGTTTCTCATTCGCTTTTTTGTACTAACTCTTTACGGTACTTACATGTTAGTACACAAAAGAGAATGAGAGCAACCAAAAACGCCATTACATTAACCCAAACTCTAGTTTACATGAAAGCATACGTCAAGAGCTTTCCAGAGAGTGTTCGTTTGCTTAAATCCGATAACAAATGAGGAAGTTATGGTCATTTGAAGTCGAGTGCCTCCCAAAGTGGTCGTGTATCGAGCCGCACAAAAGCACACTTGACTTCAAATGATCATAACTCCTTCGTTTCTTATCGGATTTAAGCAAACGACCACTCGATGGAAAGCTCTTGATGTCTACTTTCATGTCAACCACGATTTTTGTTGTTTTAATGGAATTTGTGATGTTTCTCATTCGCTTTTTTGTACTAACTCTTTACGGTACTTACATGTTAGTACACAAAAGAGAATGATAGCAAACAAAAACGCCATTACATTAACCCAAACTCTAGTTTACATGAAAGCATACGTCAAGAGCTTTCCAGAGAGTGTTCGTTTGCTTAAATTCGATAACAAATGAGGAAGTTATGGTCATTTGAAGTCGAGTGCCTCCCAAAGTGGTCGTGTATCGAGCCGCACAAAAGCACACTTGACTTCAAATGATCATAACTCCTTCGTTTCTTATCGGATTTAAGCAAACGACCAGTCGATGGAAAGCTCTTGATGTCTACTTTCATGTCAACCACGATTTTTCTTGTTTTAATGGAATTTGTGATGTTTCTCATTCGCTTTTTTGTACTAACTCTTTACGGTACTTACATGTTAGTACACAAAAGAGAATGATAGCAAACAAAAACGCCATTACATTAACCCAAACTCTAGTTTACATCAAAGCATACGTCATGAGCTTTCCAGAGAGTGTTCGTTTGCTTAAATCCGATAACAAATGAGGAAGTTATGGTCATTTGAAGTCGAGTGCCTCCCAAAGTGGTCGTGTATCGAGCCGCACAAAAGCACACTTGACTTCAAATGATCATAACTCCTTCGTTTCTTATCGGATTTAAGCAAACGACCACTCGATGGAAAGCTCTTGATGTCTACTTTCATGTCAACCACGATTTTTATTGTTTTAATGGAATTTGTGATGTTTCTCATTCGCTTTTTTACTACTAACTCTTTACGGTACTTACATGTTAGTAAACAAAAGAGAATGAGAGCAATCAAAAACGCCATTACAGTAACCCAAACTCTAGTTTACATGAAAGCATACGTCAAGAGCTTTCCAGAGAGTGTTCGTTTGCTTAAATCCGATAACAAATGAGGAAGTTATGGTCATTTGAAGTCGAGTGCCTCCCAAAGTGGTCGTGTATCGAGCCGCACAAAAGCACACTTGACTTCAAATGATCATAACTCCTTCGTTTCTTATCGGATTTAAGCAAACGACCACTCGATGGAAAGCTCTTGATGTCTACTTTCATGTCAACCACGATTTTTCTTGTTTTAATGGAATTTGTGATGTTTCTCATTCGCTTTTTTGTACTAACTCTTTACGGTACTTACATGTTAGTACACAAAAGAGAATGATAGCAAACAAAAACGCCATTACATTAACCCAAACTCTAGTTTACATGAAAGCATACGTCAAGAGCTTTCCAGAGAGTGTTCGTTTGCTTAAATTCGATAACAAATGAGGAAGTTATGGTCATTTGAAGTCGAGTGCCTCCCAAAGTGGTCGTGTATCGAGCCGCACAAAAGCACACTTGACTTCAAATGATCATAACTCCTTCGTTTCTTATCGGATTTAAGCAAACGACCACTCGATGGAAAGCTCTTGATGTCTACTTTCATGTCAACCACGATTTTTCTTGTTTTAATGGAATTTGTGATGTTTCTCATTCGCTTTTTTGTACTAACTCTTTACGGTACTTACATGTTAGTAGACAAAAGAGAATGATAGCAAACAAAAACGCCATTACATTAACCCAAACTCTAGTTTACATGAAAGCATACGTCATGAGCTTTCCAGAGAGTGTTCGTTTGCTTAAATCCGATAACAAATGAGGAAGTTATGGTCATTTGAAGTCGAGTGCCTCCCAAAGTGGTCGTGTATCGAGCCGCACAAAAGCACACTTGACTTCAAATGATCATAACTCCTTCGTTTCTTATCGGATTTAAGCAAACGACCACTCGATGGAAAGCTCTTGATGTCTACTTTCATGTCAACCACGATTTTTCTTGTTTTAATGGAATTTGTGATGTTTCTTATTCGCTTTTTTGTACTAACTCTTTACGGTACTTACATGTTAGTACACAAAATAGAATGAGAGCAACCAAAAACGCCATTACATTAACCGAAACTCTAGTTTACATGAAAGCATACGTCAAGAGCTTTCCAGAGAGTGTTCGTTTGCTTAAATCCGATAACAAATGAGGAAGTTATGGTCATTTGAAGTCTAGTGCCTCCCAAAGTGGTTGTGTATCGAGCCGCACAAAAGCACACTTGACTTCAAATGATCATAACTCCTTCGTTTCTTATCGGATTTAAGCAAACGAACACTCGATGGAAAGCTCTTGATGTCTACTTTCATGTCATCCACGATTTTTCTTGTTTTAATGGAATTTGTGATGTTTCTCATTCGCTTTTTTGTACTAACTCTTTACGGTACTTACATGTTAGTACACAAAAGAGAATTAGAGCAAACAAAAACGCTATTACATTAACCCAAACTCCAGTTTACATGAAGGCATACGTCAAGAGCTTTCCAGAGAGTGTTCGTTTGCTTAAATCCGATAACAAATGAGGAAGTTATGGTCATTTGAAGTCGAGTGCCTCCCAAAGTGGTCGTGTATCGAGCCGCACAAAAGCACACTTGACTTCAAATGATCATAACTCCTTCGTTTCTTATCGGATTTAAGCAAACGACCAGTCGATGGAAAGCTCTTGATGTCTACTTTCATGTCAACCACGATTTTTCTTGTTTTAATGGAATATGTGATGTTTCTCATTCGCTTTTTGTACTAACTCTTTACGGTACTTACACGTTAGTACACAAAAGAGAATGAGAGCAAACAAAAACGCCATTACATTAACCCAAACTCTAGTTTACATGAAAGCATACGTCAAGAGCTTTCCAGAGAGTGTTCGTTTGCTTAAATCCGATAACAAATGAGGAAGTTATGGTCATTTGAAGTCGAGTGCCTCCCAAAGTGGTCGTGTATCGAGCCGCACAAAAGCACACTTGACTTCAAATGATCATAACTCCTTCGTTTCTTATTGGATTTAAGCAAACGACCAGTCGATGGAAAGCTCTTGATGTCTACTTTCATGTCAACCACGATTTTTCTTGTTTTAATGGAATTTGTGATGTTTCTCATTCGCTTTTTTGTACTAACTCTTTACGGTACTTACATGTTAGTACACAAAAGAGAATTAGAGCAAACAAAAACGCCATTACATTAACCCGAACTCTAGTTTACATGAAGGCATACGTCAAGAGCTTTCCAGAGAGTGTTCGTTTGCTTAAATCCGATAACAAATGAGGAAGTTATGGTCATTTGAAGTCGAGTGCCTCCCAAAGTGGTCGCGTATCGAGCCGCACAAAAGCACACTTGACTTCAAATGATCATAACTCCTTCGTTTCTTATCGGATTTAAGCAAACGACCACTCGATGGAAAGCTCTTGATGTCTACTTTCATGTCAACCACGATTTTTCTTGTTTTAATGGAATTTGTGATGTTTCTCATTCGCTTTTTTGTACTAACTCTTTACGGTACTTACATGTTAGTACACAAAAGAGAATGAGAGCAAACAAAAACGCCATTACATTAACCCAAACTCTAGTTTACATGAAGGCATACGTCAAGAGCTTTCCAGAGAGTGTTCGTTTGCTTAAATCCGATAACAAATGAGGAAGTTATGGTCATTTGAAGTCGAGTGCCTCCCAAAGTGGTCGTGTATCGAGCCGCACAAAAGCACACTTGACTTCAAATGATCATAAATCCTTCGTTTCTTATCGGATTTAAGCAAACGACCATTCGATGGAAAGCTCTTGATGTCTACTTTCATGTCAACCACGATTTTTCTTGTTTTAATGGAATATGTGATGTTTCTCATTCGCTTTTTGTACTAACTCTTTACGGTACTTACATGTTAGTACACAAAAGAGAATGAGAGCAAACATAAACGCCATTACATTAACCCAAACTCTAGTTTACATGAAAGCATACGTCAAGAGCTTTCCAGAGAGTGTTCGTTTGCTTAAATCCGATAACAAATGAGGAAGTTATGGTCATTTGAAGTCGAGTGCCTCCCAAAGTGGTCGTGTATCGAGTCGCACAAAAGCACACTTGACTTCAAATGATCATAACTCCTTCGTTTCTTATCGGATTTAAGCAAACGACCACTTGATGGAAAGCTCTTGATGTCTACTTTCATGTCAACCACGATTTTTAATGTTTTAATGGAATTTGTGATGTTTCTCATTCACTTTTTTGTACTAACTCTTTACGGTACTTACATGTTAGTACACAAAAGAGAATGAGAGCAAACAAAAACGCCATTACATTAACCCAAACTCTAGTTTACATGAAAGCATACGTCATGAGCTTTCCAGAGAGTGTTCGTTTGCTTAAATCCGATAACAAATGAGGAAGTTATGGTCATTTGAAGTCGAGTGCCTCCCAAAGTGGTCGTGTATCGAGCCGCACAAAAGCACACTTGACTTCAAATGATCATAACTCCTTCGTTTCTTATCGGATTTAAGCAAACGACCACTCGATGAAAAGCTCTTGATGTCTACTTTCATGTCAACCACGATTTTTCTTGTTTTAATGGAATATGTGATGTTTCTCATTCGCTTTTTGTACTAACTCTTTACGGTACTTACATGTTAGTACACAAAAGAGAATGAGAGCAAACAAAAACGCCATTACATTAACCCAAACTCTAGTTTACATGAAAGCATACGTCAAGAGCTTTCCAGAGAGTGTTCGTTTGCTTAAATCCGATAACAAATGAGGAAGTTATGGTCATTTGAAGTCGAGCGCCTCCCAAAGTGGTCGTGTATCGAGCCGCACAAAAGCACACTTGACTTCAAATGATCATAACTCCTTCGTTTCTTATCGGATTTAAGCAAACGACCACTCGATGGAAAGCTCTTGATGTCTACTTTCATGTCAACCACGATTTTTCTTGTTTTAATGGAATTTGTGATGTTTCTCATTCGCTTTTTTGTACTAACTCTTTACGGTACTTACATGTTAGTACACAAAAGAGAATGAGAGCAACCAAAAACGCCATTACATTAACCCAAACTCTAGTTTACATCAAAGCATACGTCATGAGCTTTCCAGAGAGTGTTCGTTTGCTTAAATCCGATAACAAATGAGGAAGTTATGGTCATTTGAAGTCGAGTGCCTCCCAAAGTGGTCGTGTATCGAGCCGCACAAAAGCACACTGGACTTCAAATGATCATAACTCCTTCGTTTCTTATCGGATTTAAGCAAACGACCACTCGATGGAAAGCTCTTGATGTCTACTTTCATGTCAACCACGATTTTTCTTGTTTTAATGGAATTTGTGATGTTTCTCATTCGCTTTTTTGTACTAACTCTTTACGGTACTTACATGTTAGTACACAAAAGAGAATGAGAGCAACCAAAAACGCCATTACATTAACCCAAACTCTAGTTTACATGAAAGCATACGTCAAGAGCTTTCCAGAGAGTGTTCGTTTGCTTAAATCCGATAACAAATGAGGAAGTTATGGTCATTTGAAGTCGAGTGCCTCCCAAAGTGGTCGTGTATCGAGCCGCACAAAAGCACACTTGACTTCAAATGATCATAACTCCTTCGTTTCTTATCGGATTTGAGCAAACGACCACTCGATGGAAAGCTCTTGATGTCTACTTTCATGTCAACCACGATTTTTATTGTTTTAATGGAATTTGTGAGGTTTCTCATTCGCTTTTTTGTACTAACTCTTTACGGTACTTACATGTTAGTACACAAAAGAGAATGAGAGCAAACAAAAACGCCATTACGTTAACCCAAACTCTAGTTTACATCAAAGCATACGTCATGAGCTTTCCAGAGAGTGTTCGTTTGCTTAAATCCGATAACAAATGAGGAAGTTATGGTCATTTGAAGTCGAGTGCCTCCCAAAGTGGTCGTGTATCGAGCCGCACAAAAGCACACTGGACTTCAAATGATCATAACTCCTTCGTTTCTTATCGGATTTAAGCAAACGACCACTCGATGGAAAGCTCTTGATGTCTACTTTCATGTCAACCACGATTTTTCTTGTTTTAATGGAATTTGTGATGTTTCTCATTCGCTTTTTTGTACTAACTCTTTACGGTACTTACATGTTAGTACACAAAAGAGAATGAGAGCAAACAAAAACGCCATTACGTTAACCCAAACTCTAGTTTACATGAAAGCATACATCAAGAGCTTTCCAGAGAGTGTTCGTTTGCTTAAATCCGATAACAAATGAGGAAGTTATGGTCATTTGAAGTCGAGTGCCTCCCAAAGTGGTCGTGTATCGAGCCGCACAAAAGCACACTTGACTTCAAATGATCATAACTCCTTCGTTTCTTATCGGATTTAAGCAAACGACCAGTCGATGGAAAGTTCTTGATGTCTACTTTCATGTCAACCACGATTTTTATTGTTTTAATGGAATTTGTGATGTTTCTTATCGCTTTTTTGTACTAACTCTTTACGGTACTTACATGTTAGTACACAAAAGAGAATGAGAGCAACCAAAAACGCCATTACATTAACCCAAACTCTAGTTTACATGAAAGCATACGTCAAGAGCTTTCCAGAGAGTGTTCGTTTGCTTAAATCCAATAACAAATGAGGAAGTTATGGTCATTTGAAGTCGAGCGCCTCCCAAAGTGGTCGTGTATCGAGCCGCACAAAAGCACACTTGACTTCAAATGATCATAACTCCTTCGTTTCTTATCGGATTTAAGCAAACGACCACTCGATGGAAAGCTCTTGATGTCTACTTTCATGTCAACCACGATTTTTCTTGTTTTAATGGAATTTGTGATGTTTCTCATTCGCTTTTTTGTACTAACTCTTTACGGTACTTACATGTTAGTACACAAAAGAGAATGATAGCAAACAAAAACGCCATTACATTAACCCAAACTCTAGTTTACATGAAAGCATACGTCAAGAGCTTTCCAGAGAGTGTTCGTTTGCTTAAATTCGATAACAAATGAGGAAGTTATGGTCATTTGAAGTCGAGTGCCTCCCAAAGTGGTCGTGTATCGAGCCGCACAAAAGCACACTTGACTTCAAATGATCATAACTCCTTCGTTTCTTATCGGATTTAAGCAAACGACCAGTCCATGGAAAGCTCTTGATGTCTACTTTCATGTCAACCACGATTTTTATTGTTTTAATGGAATTTGTGATGTTTCTCATTCGCTTTTTTGTACTAACTCTTTACGGTACTTACATGTTAGTACACAAAAGAGAATGAGAGCAACCAAAAACGCCATTACATTAACCCAAACTCTAGTTTACATGAAAGCATACGTCAAGAGCTTTCCAGAGAGTGTTCGTTTGCTTAAATCCGATAACAAATGAGGAAGTTATGGTCATTTGAAGTCGAGTGCCTCCCAAAGTGGTCGTGTATCGAGCCGCACAAAAGCACACTTGACTTCAAATGATCATAACTCCTTCGTTTCTTATCGGATTTAAGCAAACGACCAGTCGATGGAAAGCTCTTGATGACTACTTTCATGTCAACCACGATTTTTATTGTTTTAATGGAATTTGTGATGTTTCTCATTCGCTTTTTTGTACTAACTCTTTACGGTACTTACATGTTAGTACACAAAAGAGAATGAGAGCAACCAAAAACGCCATTACGTTAACCCAAACTCTAGTTTACATGAAAGCATACATCAAGAGCTTTCCAGAGAGTGTTCGTTTGCTTAAATCCGATAACAAATGAGGAAGTTATGGTCATTTGAAGTCGAGTGCCTCCCAAAGTGGTCGTGTATCGAGCCGCACAAAAGCACACTTGACTTCAAATGATCATAACTCCTTCGTTTCTTATCGGATTTAAGCAAACGACCAGTCGATGGAAAGCTCTTGATGTCTACTTTCATGTCAACCACGATTTTTATTGTTTTAATGGAATTTGTGATGTTTCTTATCGCTTTTTTGTACTAACTCTTTACGGTACTTACATGTTAGTACACAAAAGAGAATGAGAGCAACCAAAAACGCCATTACATTAACCCAAACTCTAGTTTACATGAAAGCATACGTCAAGAGCTTTCCAGAGAGTGTTCGTTTGCTTAAATCCAATAACAAATGAGGAAGTTATGGTCATTTGAAGTCGAGCGCCTCCCAAAGTGGTCGTGTATCGAGCCGCACAAAAGCACACTTGACTTCAAATGATCATAACTCCTTCGTTTCTTATCGGATTTAAGCAAACGACCACTCGATGGAAAGCTCTTGATGTCTACTTTCATGTCAACCACGATTTTTCTTGTTTTAATGGAATTTGTGATGTTTCTCATTCGCTTTTTTGTACTAACTCTTTACGGTACTTACATGTTAGTACACAAAAGAGAATGATAGCAAACAAAAACGCCATTACATTAACCCAAACTCTAGTTTACATGAAAGCATACGTCAAGAGCTTTCCAGAGAGTGTTCGTTTGCTTAAATTCGATAACAAATGAGGAAGTTATGGTCATTTGAAGTCGAGTGCCTCCCAAAGTGGTCGTGTATCGAGCCGCACAAAAGCACACTTGACTTCAAATGATCATAACTCCTTCGTTTCTTATCGGATTTAAGCAAACGACCAGTCCATGGAAAGCTCTTGATGTCTACTTTCATGTCAACCACGATTTTTATTGTTTTAATGGAATTTGTGATGTTTCTCATTCGCTTTTTTGTACTAACTCTTTACGGTACTTACATGTTAGTACACAAAAGAGAATGAGAGCAACCAAAAACGCCATTACATTAACCCAAACTCTAGTTTACATGAAAGCATACGTCAAGAGCTTTCCAGAGAGTGTTCGTTTGCTTAAATCCGATAACAAATGAGGAAGTTATGGTCATTTGAAGTCGAGTGCCTCCCAAAGTGGTCGTGTATCGAGCCGCACAAAAGCACACTTGACTTCAAATGATCATAAATCCTTCGTTTCTTATCGGATTTAAGCAAACGACCAGTCGATGGAAAGCTCTTGATGTCTACTTTCATGTCAACCACGATTTTTCTTGTTTTAATGGAATATGTGATGTTTCTCATTCGCTTTTTGTACTAACTCTTTACGGTACTTACATGTTAGTACACAAAAGAGAATGAGAGCAAACAAAAACGCCATTACATTAACCCAAACTCTAGTTTACATGAAAGCATACGTCAAGAGCTTTCCAGAGAGTGTTCGTTTGCTTAAATCCGATAACAAATGAGGAAGTTATGGTCATTTGAAGTCGAGTGCCTCCCAAAGTGGTCGTGTATCGAGTCGCACAAAAGCACACTTGACTTCAAATGATCATAACTCCTTCGTTTCTTATCGGATTTAAGCAAACGACCACTTGATGGAAAGCTCTTGATGTCTACTTTCATGTCAACCACGATTTTTAATGTTTTAATGGAATTTGTGATGTTTCTCATTCACTTTTTTGTACTAACTCTTTACGGTACTTACATGTTAGTACACAAAAGAGAATGATAGCAAACAAAAACGCCATTACATTAACCCAAACTCTAGTTTACATGAAAGCATACGTCAAGAGCTTTCCAGAGAGTGTTCGTTTGCTTAAATTCGATAACAAATGAGGAAGTTATGGTCATTTGAAGTCGAGTGCCTCCCAAAGTGGTCGTGTATCGAGCCGCACAAAAGCACACTTGACTTCAAATGATCATAACTCCTTCGTTTCTTATCGGATTTAAGCAAACGACCAGTCCATGGAAAGCTCTTGATGTCTACTTTCATGTCAACCACGATTTTTATTGTTTTAATGGAATTTGTGATGTTTCTCATTCGCTTTTTTGTACTAACTCTTTACGGTACTTACATGTTAGTACACAAAAGAGAATGAGAGCAACCAAAAACGCCATTACATTAACCCAAACTCTAGTTTACATGAAAGCATACGTCAAGAGCTTTCCAGAGAGTGTTCGTTTGCTTAAATCCGATAACAAATGAGGAAGTTATGGTCATTTGAAGTCGAGTGCCTCCCAAAGTGGTCGTGTATCGAGCCGCACAAAAGCACACTTGACTTCAAATGATCATAAATCCTTCGTTTCTTATCGGATTTAAGCAAACGACCAGTCGATGGAAAGCTCTTGATGTCTACTTTCATGTCAACCACGATTTTTCTTGTTTTAATGGAATATGTGATGTTTCTCATTCGCTTTTTGTACTAACTCTTTACGGTACTTACATGTTAGTACACAAAAGAGAATGAGAGCAAACAAAAACGCCATTACATTAACCCAAACTCTAGTTTACATGAAAGCATACGTCAAGAGCTTTCCAGAGAGTGTTCGTTTGCTTAAATCCGATAACAAATGAGGAAGTTATGGTCATTTGAAGTCGAGTGCCTCCCAAAGTGGTCGTGTATCGAGTCGCACAAAAGCACACTTGACTTCAAATGATCATAACTCCTTCGTTTCTTATCGGATTTAAGCAAACGACCACTTGATGGAAAGCTCTTGATGTCTACTTTCATGTCAACCACGATTTTTAATGTTTTAATGGAATTTGTGATGTTTCTCATTCACTTTTTTGTACTAACTCTTTACGGTACTTACATGTTAGTACACAAAAGAGAATGAGAGCAAACAAAAACGCCATTACATTAACCCAAACTCTAGTTTACATGAAAGCATACGTCATGAGCTTTCCAGAGAGTGTTCATTTGCTTAAATCCGATAACAAATGAGGAAGTTATGGTCATTTGAAGTCGAGTGCCTCCCAAAGTGGTCGTGTATCGAGCCGCACAAAAGCACACTTGACTTCAAATGATCATAACTCCTTCGTTTCTTATCGGATTTAAGCAAACGACCACTCGATGAAAAGCTCTTGATGTCTACTTTCATGTCAACCACGATTTTTCTTGTTTTAATGGAATATGTGATGTTTCTCATTCGCTTTTTGTACTAACTCTTTACGGTACTTACATGTTAGTACACAAAAGAGAATGAGAGCAAACAAAAACGCCATTACATTAACCCAAACTCTAGTTTACATGAAAGCATACGTCAAGAGCTTTCCAGAGAGTGTTCGTTTGCTTAAATCCGATAACAAATGAGGAAGTTATGGTCATTTGAAGTCGAGTGCCTCCTAAAGTGGTCGTGTATCGAGCCGCACAAAAGCACACTTGACTTCAAATGATCATAACTCCTTCGTTTCTTATCGGATTTAAGCAAATGACCAGTCGATGGAAAGCTCTTGATGTCTACTTTCATGTCAACCACGATTTTTATTGTTTTAATGGAATTTGTGATGTTTCTCATTCGCTTTTTTGTACTAACTCTTTACGGTACTTACATGTTAGTACACAAAAGAGAATGAGAGCAACCAAAAACGCCATTAAATTAACCCAAACTCTAGTTTACATGAAAGCATACGTCAAGAGCTTTCCAGAGAATGTTCGTTTGCTTAAATCCGATAACAAATGAGGAAGTTATGGTCATTTGAAGTCGAGTGCCTCCCAAAGTGGTCGTGTATCGAGCCGCACAAAAGCACACTTGACTTCAAATGATCATAACTCCTTCGTTTCTTATCGGATTTAAGCAAACGACCACTCGATGGAAAGCTCTTGATGTCTACTTTCATGTCAACCACGATTTTTCTTGTTTTAATGGAATTTGTGATGTTTCTCATTCGCTTTTTTGTACTAACTCTTTACGGTACTTACATGTTAGTACACAAAAGAGAATGATAGCAAACAAAAACGCCATTACATTATCCCAAACTCTAGTTTACATGAAAGCATACGTCAAGAGCTTTCCAGAGAGTGTTCGTTTGCTTAAATCCGATAACAAATGAGGAAGTTATGGTCATTTAAAGTCGAGTGCCTCCCAAAGTGGTCAAGTATCGAGCCGCACAAAAGCACACTTGACTTCAAATGATCATAACTCCTTCGTTTCTTATCGGATTTGAGCAAACGACCACTCGATGGAAAGCTCTTGATGTCTACTTTCATGTCAACCACGATTTTTATTGTTTTAATGGAATTTGTGATGTTTCTCATTCGCTTTTTTGTACTAACTCTTTACGGTACTTACATGTTAGTACACAAAAGAGAATGAGAGCAAACAAAAACGCCATTACGTTAACCCAAACTCTAGTTTACATGAAAGCATACATCAAGAGCTTTCCAGAGAGTGTTCGTTTGCTTAAATCCGATAACAAATGAGGAAGTTATGGTCATTTGAAGTCGAGTGCCTCCCAAAGTGGTCGTGTATCGAGCCGCACAAAAGCACACTTGACTTCAAATGATCATAACTCCTTCGTTTCTTATCGGATTTAAGCAAACGACCAGTCGATGGAAAGCTCTTGATGTCTACTTTCATGTCAACCACGATTTTTATTGTTTTAATGGAATTTGTGATGTTTCTTATCGCTTTTTTGTACTAACTCTTTACGGTACTTACATGTTAGTACACAAAAGAGAATGAGAGCAACCAAAAACGCCATTACATTAACCCAAACTCTAGTTTACATGAAAGCATACGTCCAGAGCTTTCCAGAGAGTGTTCGTTTGCTTAAATCCAATAACAAATGAGGAAGTTATGGTCATTTGAAGTCGAGCGCCTCCCAAAGTGGTCGTGTATCGAGCCGCACAAAAGCACACTTGACTTCAAATGATCATAACTCCTTCGTTTCTTATCGGATTTAAGCAAACGACCACTCGATGAAAAGCTCTTGATGTCTACTTTCATGTCAACCACGATTTTTCTTGTTTTAATGGAATATGTGATGTTTCTCATTCGCTTTTTGTACTAACTCTTTACGGTACTTACATGTTAGTACACAAAAGAGAATGAGAGCAAACAAAAACGCCATTACATTAACCCAAACTCTAGTTTACATGAAAGCATACGTCAAGAGCTTTCCAGAGAGTGTTCGTTTGCTTAAATCCGATAACAAATGAGGAAGTTATGGTCATTTGAAGTCGAGTGCCTCCTAAAGTGGTCGTGTATCGAGCCGCACAAAAGCACACTTGACTTCAAATGATCATAACTCCTTCGTTTCTTATCGGATTTAAGCAAATGACCAGTCGATGGAAAGCTCTTGATGTCTACTTTCATGTCAACCACGATTTTTATTGTTTTAATGGAATTTGTGATGTTTCTCATTCGCTTTTTTGTACTAACTCTTTACGGTACTTACATGTTAGTACACAAAAGAGAATGAGAGCAACCAAAAACGCCATTAAATTAACCCAAACTCTAGTTTACATGAAAGCATACGTCAAGAGCTTTCCAGAGATTGTTCGTTTGCTTAAATCCGATAACAAATGAGGAAGTTATGGTCATTTGAAGTCGAGTGCCTCCCAAAGTGGTCGTGTATCGAGCCGCACAAAAGCACACTTGACTTCAAATGATCATAACTCCTTCGTTTCTTATCGGATTTAAGCAAACGACCACTCGATGGAAAGCTCTTGATGTCTACTTTCATGTCAACCACGATTTTTCTTGTTTTAATGGAATTTGTGATGTTTCTCATTCGCTTTTTTGTACTAACTCTTTACGGTACTTACATGTTAGTACACAAAAGAGAATGATAGCAAACAAAAACGCCATTACATTATCCCAAACTCTAGTTTACATGAAAGCATACGTCAAGAGCTTTCCAGAGAGTGTTCGTTTGCTTAAATCCGATAACAAATGAGGAAGTTATGGTCATTTAAAGTCGAGTGCCTCCCAAAGTGGTCAAGTATCGAGCCGCACAAAAGCACACTTGACTTCAAATGATCATAACTCCTTCGTTTCTTATCGGATTTGAGCAAACGACCACTCGATGGAAAGCTCTTGATGTCTACTTTCATGTCAACCACGATTTTTATTGTTTTAATGGAATTTGTGATGTTTCTCATTCGCTTTTTTGTACTAACTCTTTACGGTACTTACATGTTAGTACACAAAAGAGAATGAGAGCAAACAAAAACGCCATTACGTTAACCCAAACTCTAGTTTACATGAAAGCATACATCAAGAGCTTTCCAGAGAGTGTTCGTTTGCTTAAATCCGATAACAAATGAGGAAGTTATGGTCATTTGAAGTCGAGTGCCTCCCAAAGTGGTCGTGTATCGAGCCGCACAAAAGCACACTTGACTTCAAATGATCATAACTCCTTCGTTTCTTATCGGATTTAAGCAAACGACCAGTCGATGGAAAGCTCTTGATGTCTACTTTCATGTCAACCACGATTTTTATTGTTTTAATGGAATTTGTGATGTTTCTTATCGCTTTTTTGTACTAACTCTTTACGGTACTTACATGTTAGTACACAAAAGAGAATGAGAGCAACCAAAAACGCCATTACATTAACCCAAACTCTAGTTTACATGAAAGCATACGTCCAGAGCTTTCCAGAGAGTGTTCGTTTGCTTAAATCCAATAACAAATGAGGAAGTTATGGTCATTTGAAGTCGAGCGCCTCCCAAAGTGGTCGTGTATCGAGCCGCACAAAAGCACACTTGACTTCAAATGATCATAACTCCTTCGTTTCTTATCGGATTTAAGCAAACGACCACTCGATGGAAAGCTCTTGATGTCTACTTTCATGTCAACCACGATTTTTCTTGTTTTAATGGAATTTGTGATGTTTCTCATTCGCTTTTTTGTACTAACTCTTTACGGTACTTACATGTTAGTACACAAAAGAGAATGATAGCAAACAAAAACGCCATTACATTAACCCAAACTCTAGTTTACATGAAAGCATACGTCAAGAGCTTTCCAGAGAGTGTTCGTTTGCTTAAATTCGATAACAAATGAGGAAGTTATGGTCATTTGAAGTCGAGTGCCTCCCAAAGTGGTCGTGTATCGAGCCGCACAAAAGCACACTTGACTTCAAATGATCATAACTCCTTCGTTTCTTATCGGATTTAAGCAAACGACCAGTCCATGGAAAGCTCTTGATGTCTACTTTCATGTCAACCACGATTTTTATTGTTTTAATGGAATTTGTGATGTTTCTCATTCGCTTTTTTGTACTAACTCTTTACGGTACTTACATGTTAGTACACAAAAGAGAATGAGAGCAACCAAAAACGCCATTACATTAACCCAAACTCTAGTTTACATGAAAGCATACGTCAAGAGCTTTCCAGAGAGTGTTCGTTTGCTTAAATCCGATAACAAATGAGGAAGTTATGGTCATTTGAAGTCGAGTGCCTCCCAAAGTGGTCGTGTATCGAGCCGCACAAAAGCACACTTGACTTCAAATGATCATAACTCCTTCGTTTCTTATCGGATTTAAGCAAACGACCAGTCGATGGAAAGCTCTTGATGACTACTTTCATGTCAACCACGATTTTTATTGTTTTAATGGAATTTGTGATGTTTCTCATTCGCTTTTTTGTACTAACTCTTTACGGTACTTACATGTTAGTACACAAAAGAGAATGAGAGCAACCAAAAACGCCATTAAATTAACCCAAACTCTAGTTTACATGAAAGCATACGTCAAGAGCTTTCCAGAGAATGTTCGTTTGCTTAAATCCGATAACAAATGAGGAAGTTATGGTCATTTGAAGTCGAGTGCCTCCCAAAGTGGTCGTGTATCGAGCCGCACAAAAGCACACTTGACTTCAAATGATCATAACTCCTTCGTTTCTTATCGGATTTAAGCAAACGACCACTCGATGGAAAGCTCTTGATGTCTACTTTCATGTCAACCACGATTTTTCTTGTTTTAATGGAATTTGTGATGTTTCTCATTCGCTTTTTTGTACTAACTCTTTACGGTACTTACATGTTAGTACACAAAAGAGAATGATAGCAAACAAAAACGCCATTACATTATCCCAAACTCTAGTTTACATGAAAGCATACGTCAAGAGCTTTCCAGAGAGTGTTCGTTTGCTTAAATCCGATAACAAATGAGGAAGTTATGGTCATTTAAAGTCGAGTGCCTCCCAAAGTGGTCAAGTATCGAGCCGCACAAAAGCACACTTGACTTCAAATGATCATAACTCCTTCGTTTCTTATCGGATTTGAGCAAACGACCACTCGATGGAAAGCTCTTGATGTCTACTTTCATGTCAACCACGATTTTTATTGTTTTAATGGAATTTGTGATGTTTCTCATTCGCTTTTTTGTACTAACTCTTTACGGTACTTACATGTTAGTACACAAAAGAGAATGAGAGCAAACAAAAACGCCATTACGTTAACCCAAACTCTAGTTTACATGAAAGCATACATCAAGAGCTTTCCAGAGAGTGTTCGTTTGCTTAAATCCGATAACAAATGAGGAAGTTATGGTCATTTGAAGTCGAGTGCCTCCCAAAGTGGTCGTGTATCGAGCCGCACAAAAGCACACTTGACTTCAAATGATCATAACTCCTTCGTTTCTTATCGGATTTAAGCAAACGACCACTCGATGGAAAGCTCTTGATGTCTACTTTCATGTCAACCACGATTTTTATTGTTTTAATGGAATTTGTGATGTTTCGCATTCGCTTTTTTGTACTAACTCTTTACGGTACTTACATGTTAGTACACAAAAGAGAATGAGAGCAAACAAAAACGCCATTACGTTAACCCAAACTCTAGTTTACATGAAAGCATACATCAAGAGCTTTCCAGAGAGTGTTCGTTTGCTTAAATCCGATAACAAATGAGGAAGTTATGGTCATTTGAAGTCGAGTGCCTCCCAAAGTGGTCGTGTATCGAGCCGCACAAAAGCACACTTGACTTCAAATGATCATAACTCCTTCGTTTCTTATCGGATTTAAGCAAACGACCAGTCGATGGAAAGCTCTTGATGTCTACTTTCATGTCAACCACGATTTTTATTGTTTTAATGGAATTTGTGATGTTTCTCATTCGCTTTTTTGTACTAACTCTTTACGGTACTTACATGTTAGTACACAAAAGAGAATGAGAGCAACCAAAAACGCCATTACATTAACCCAAACTCTAGTTTACATGAAAGCATACGTCAAGAGCTTTCCAGAGAGTGTTCGTTTGCTTAAATCCGATAACAAATGAGGAAGTTATGGTCATTTGAAGTCGAGTGCCTCCCAAAGTGGTCGTGTATCGAGCCGCACAAAAGCACACTTGACTTCAAATGATCATAACTCCTTCGTTTCTTATCGGATTTAAGCAAACGACCAGTCGATGGAAATCTCTTGATGTCTACTTTCATGTCAACCACGATTTTTATTGTTTTAATGGAATTTGTGATGTTTCTCATTCGCTTTTTTGTACTAACTCTTTACGGTACTTACATGTTAGTACACAAAAGAGAATGAGAGCAACCAAAAACGCCATTACATTAACCCAAACACTAGTTTACATGAAAGCATACGTCAAGAGCTTTCCAGAGAGTGTTCGTTTGCTTAAATCCGATAACAAATGAGGAAGTTATGGTCATTTGAAGTCGAGTGCCTCCCAAAGTGGTCGTGTATCGAGCCGCACAAAAGCACACTTGACTTCAAATGATCATAACTCCTTCGTTTCTTATCGGATTTAAGCAAACGACCAGTCGATGGAAAGCTCTTGATGTCTACTTTCATGTCAACCACGATTTTTATTGTTTTAATGGAATTTGTGATGTTTCTCATTCGCTTTTTTGTACTAACTCTTTACGGTACTTACATGTTAGTACACAAAAGAGAATGATAGCAAACAAAAACGCCATTACATTATCCCAAACTCTAGTTTACATGAAAGCATACGTCAAGAGCTTTCCAGAGAGTGTTCGTTTGCTTAAATCCGATAACAAATGAGGAAGTTATGGTCATTTAAAGTCGAGTGCCTCCCAAAGTGGTCGTGTATCGAGCCGCACAAAAGCACACTTGACTTCAAATGATCATAACTCCTTCGTTTCTTATCGGATTTGAGCAAACGACCACTCGATGGAAAGCTCTTGATGTCTACTTTCATGTCAACCACGATTTTTATTGTTTTAATGGAATTTGTGATGTTTCTCATTCGCTTTTTTGTACTAACTCTTTACGGTACTTACATGTTAGTACACAAAAGAGAATGAGAGCAACCAAAAACGCCATTACATTAACCCAAACTCTAGTTTACATGAAAGCATACGTCAAGAGCTTTCCAGAGAGTGTTCGTTTGCTTAAATCCGATAACAAATGAGGAAGTTATGGTCATTTGAAGTCGAGTGCCTCCCAAAGTGGTCGTGTATCGAGCCGCACAAAAGCACACTTGACTTCAAATGATCATAACTCCTTCGTTTCTTATCGGATTTAAGCAAACGACCAGTCGATGGAAAGCTCTTGATGTCTACTTTCATGTCAACCACGATTTTTATTGTTTTAATGGAATTTGTGATGTTTCTCATTCGCTTTTTTGTACTAACTCTTTACGGTACTTACATGTTAGTACACAAAAGAGAATGATAGCAAACAAAAACGCCATTACATTATCCCAAACTCTAGTTTACATGAAAGCATACGTCAAGAGCTTTCCAGAGAGTGTTCGTTTGCTTAAATCCGATAACAAATGAGGAAGTTATGGTCATTTAAAGTCGAGTGCCTCCCAAAGTGGTCGTGTATCGAGCCGCACAAAAGCACACTTGACTTCAAATGATCATAACTCCTTCGTTTCTTATCGGATTTAAGCAAACGACCACTCGATGGAAAGCTCTTGATGTCTACTTTCATGTCAACCACGATTTTTCTTGTTTTAATGGAATTTGTGATGTTTCTCATTCGCTTTTTTGTACTAACTCTTTACGGTACTTACATGTTAGTACACAAAAGAGAATGATAGCAAACAAAAACGCCATTACATTAACCCAAACTCTAGTTTACATGAAAGCATACGTCAAGAGCTTTCCAGAGAGTGTTCGTTTGCTTAAATTCGATAACAAATGAGGAAGTTATGGTCATTTGAAGTCGAGTGCCTCCCAAAGTGGTCGTGTATCGAGCCGCACAAAAGCACACTTGACTTCAAATGATCATAACTCCTTCGTTTCTTATCGGATTTAAGCAAACTACCAGTCCATGGAAAGCTCTTGATGTCTACTTTCATGTCAACCACGATTTTTATTGTTTTAATGGAATTTGTGATGTTTCTCATTCGCTTTTTTGTACTAACTCTTTAGGGTACTTACATGTTAGTACACAAAAGAGAATGAGAGCAACCAAAAACGCCATTACATTAACCCAAACACTAGTTTACATGAAAGCATACGTCAAGAGCTTTCCAGAGAGTGTTCGTTTGCTTAAATCCGATAACAAATGAGGAAGTTATGGTCATTTGAAGTCGAGTGCCTCCCAAAGTGGTCGTGTATCGAGCCGCACAAAAGCACACTTGACTTCAAATGATCATAACTCCTTCGTTTCTTATCGGATTTAAGCAAACGACCAGTCGATGGAAAGCTCTTGATGTCTACTTTCATGTCAACCACGATTTTTATTGTTTTAATGGAATTTGTGATGTTTCTCATTCGCTTTTTTGTACTAACTCTTTACGGTACTTACATGTTAGTACACAAAAGAGAATGATAGCAAACAAAAACGCCATTACATTATCCCAAACTCTAGTTTACATGAAAGCATACGTCAAGAGCTTTCCAGAGAGTGTTCGTTTGCTTAAATCCGATAACAAATGAGGAAGTTATGGTCATTTAAAGTCGAGTGCCTCCCAAAGTGGTCGTGTATCGAGCCGCACAAAAGCACACTTGACTTCAAATGATCATAACTCCTTCGTTTCTTATCGGATTTGAGCAAACGACCACTCGATGGAAAGCTCTTGATGTCTACTTTCATGTCAACCACGATTTTTATTGTTTTAATGGAATTTGTGATGTTTCTCATTCGCTTTTTTGTACTAACTCTTTACGGTACTTACATGTTAGTACACAAAAGAGAATGAGAGCAACCAAAAACGCCATTACATTAACCCAAACTCTAGTTTACATGAAAGCATACGTCAAGAGCTTTCCAGAGAGTGTTCGTTTGCTTAAATCCGATAACAAATGAGGAAGTTATGGTCATTTGAAGTCGAGTGCCTCCCAAAGTGGTCGTGTATCGAGCCGCACAAAAGCACACTTGACTTCAAATGATCATAACTCCTTCGTTTCTTATCGGATTTAAGCAAACGACCAGTCGATGGAAAGCTCTTGATGTCTACTTTCATGTCAACCACGATTTTTATTGTTTTAATGGAATTTGTGATGTTTCTCATTCGCTTTTTTGTACTAACTCTTTACGGTACTTACATGTTAGTACACAAAAGAGAATGAGAGCAACCAAAAACGCCATTACATTAACCCAAACTCTAGTTTACATGAAAGCATACGTCAAGAGCTTTCCAGAGAGTGTTCGTTTGCTTAAATCCGATAACAAATGAAGAAGTTATGGTCATTTGAAGTCGAGTGCCTCCCAAAGTGGTCGTGTATCGAGCCGCACAAAAGCACACTTGACTTCAAATGATCATAACTCCTTCGTTTCTTATCGAATTTAAGCAAACGACCACTCGATGGAAAGCTCTTGATGTCTACTTTCATGTCAACCACGATTTTTCTTGTTTTAATGGAATTTGTGATGTTTCTCATTCGCTTTTTTGTACTAACTCTTTACGGTACTTACATGTTAGTACACAAAAGAGAATGATAGCAAACAAAAACGCCATTACATTAACCCAAACTCTAGTTTACATGAAAGCATACGTCAAGAGCTTTCCAGAGAATGTTCGTTTGCTTAAATCCGATAACAAATGAGGAAGTTATGGTCATTTGAAGTCGAGTGCCTCCCAAAGTGGTCGTGTATCGAGCCGCACAAAAGCACACTTGACTTCAAATGATCATAACTCCTTCGTTTCTTATCGGATTTAAGCAAACGACCACTCGATGGAAAGCTCTTGATGTCTACTTTCATGTCAACCACGATTTTTCTTGTTTTAATGGAATTTGTGATGTTTCTCATTCGCTTTTTTGTACTAACTCTTTACGGTACTTACATGTTAGTACACAAAAGAGAATGATAGCAAACAAAAACGCCATTACATTATCCCAAACTCTAGTTTACATGAAAGCATACGTCAAGAGCTTTCCAGAGAGTGTTCGTTTGCTTAAATCCGATAACAAATGAGGAAGTTATGGTCATTTAAAGTCGAGTGCCTCCCAAAGTGGTCAAGTATCGAGCCGCACAAAAGCACACTTGACTTCAAATGATCATAACTCCTTCGTTTCTTATCGGATTTGAGCAAACGACCACTCGATGGAAAGCTCTTGATGTCTACTTTCATGTCAACCACGATTTTTATTGTTTTAATGGAATTTGTGATGTTTCTCATTCGCTTTTTTGTACTAACTCTTTACGGTACTTACATGTTAGTACACAAAAGAGAATGAGAGCAAACAAAAACGCCATTACGTTAACCCAAACTCTAGTTTACATGAAAGCATACATCAAGAGCTTTCCAGAGAGTGTTCGTTTGCTTAAATCCGATAACAAATGAGGAAGTTATGGTCATTTGAAGTCGAGTGCCTCCCAAAGTGGTCGTGTATCGAGCCGCACAAAAGCACACTTGACTTCAAATGATCATAACTCCTTCGTTTCTTATCGGATTTAAGCAAACGACCAGTCGAGGGAAAGCTCTTGATGTCTACTTTCATGTCAACCACGATTTTTATTGTTTTAATGGAATTTGAGATGTTTCTTATCGCTTTTTTGTACTAACTCTTTACGGTACTTACATGTTAGTACACAAAAGAGAATGAGAGCAACCAAAAACGCCATTACATTAACCCAAACTCTAGTTTACATGAAAGCATACGTCAAGAGCTTTCCAGAGAGTGTTCGTTTGCTTAAATCCGATAACAAATGAGGAAGTTATGGTCATTTGAAGTCGAGCGCCTCCCAAAGTGGTCGTGTATCGAGCCGCACAAAAGCACACTTGACTTCAAATGATCATAACTCCTTCGTTTCTTATCGGATTTAAGCAAACGACCACTCGATGGAAAGCTCTTGATGTCTACTTTCATGTCAACCACTATTTTTCTTGTTTTAATGGAATTTGTGATGTTTCTCATTCGCTTTTTTGTACTAACTCTTTACGGTACTTACATGTTAGTACCTAAAAGAGAATGATAGCAAACAAAAACGCCATTACATTAACCCAAACTCTAGTTTACATGAAAGCATACGTCAAGAGCTTTCCAGAGAGTGTTCGTTTGCTTAAATTCGATAACAAATGAGGAAGTTATGGTCATTTGAAGTCGAGTGCCTCCCAAAGTGGTCGTGTATCGAGCCGCACAAAAGCACACTTGACTTCAAATGATCATAACTCCTTCGTTTCTTATCGGATTTAAGCAAACGACCACTCGATGGAAAGCTCTTGATGTCTACTTTCATGTCAACCACGATTTTTATTGTTTTAATGGAATTTGTGATGTTTCGCATTCGCTTTTTTGTACTAACTCTTTACGGTACTTACATGTTAGTACACAAAAGAGAATGAGAGCAAACAAAAACGCCATTACGTTAACCCAAACTCTAGTTTACATGAAAGCATACATCAAGAGCTTTCCAGAGAGTGTTCGTTTGCTTAAATCCGATAACAAATGAGGAAGTTATGGTCATTTGAAGTCGAGTGCCTCCCAAAGTGGTCGTGTATCGAGCCGCACAAAAGCACACTTGACTTCAAATGATCATAACTCCTTCGTTTCTTATCGGATTTAAGCAAACGACCAGTCGATGGAAAGCTCTTGATGTCTACTTTCATGTCAACCACGATTTTTATTGTTTTAATGGAATTTGTGATGTTTCTCATTCGCTTTTTTGTACTAACTCTTTACGGTACTTACATGTTAGTACACAAAAGAGAATGAGAGCAACCAAAAACGCCATTACATTAACCCAAACTCTAGTTTACATGAAAGCATACGTCAAGAGCTTTCCAGAGAGTGTTCGTTTGCTTAAATCCGATAACAAATGAGGAAGTTATGGTCATTTGAAGTCGAGTGCCTCCCAAAGTGGTCGTGTATCGAGCCGCACAAAAGCACACTTGACTTCAAATGATCATAACTCCTTCGTTTCTTATCGGATTTAAGCAAACGACCAGTCGATGGAAAGCTCTTGATGTCTACTTTCATGTCAACCACGATTTTTATTGTTTTAATGGAATTTGTGATGTTTCTCATTCGCTTTTTTGTACTAACTCTTTACGGTACTTACATGTTAGTACACAAAAGAGAATGAGAGCAACCAAAAACGCCATTACATTAACCCAAACTCTAGTTTACATGAAAGCATACGTCAAGAGCTTTCCAGAGAGTGTTCGTTTGCTTAAATCCGATAACAAATGAGGAAGTTATGGTCATTTGAAGTCGAGTGCCTCCCAAAGTGGTCGTGTATCGAGCCGCACAAAAGCACACTTGACTTCAAATGATCATAACTCCTTCGTTTCTTATCGGATTTAAGCAAACGACCAGTCGATGGAAAGCTCTTGATGTCTACTTTCATGTCAACCACGATTTTTATTGTTTTAATGGAATTTGTGATGTTTCTCATTCGCTTTTTTGTACTAACTCTTTACGGTACTTACATGTTAGTACACAAAAGAGAATGAGAGCAACCAAAAACGCCATTACATTAACCCAAACACTAGTTTACATGAAAGCATACGTCAAGAGCTTTCCAGAGAGTGTTCGTTTGCTTAAATCCGATAACAAATGAGGAAGTTATGGTCATTTGAAGTCGAGTGCCTCCCAAAGTGGTCGTGTATCGAGCCGCACAAAAGCACACTTGACTTCAAATGATCATAACTCCTTCGTTTCTTATCGGATTTAAGCAAACGACCAGTCGATGGAAAGCTCTTGATGTCTACTTTCATGTCAACCACGATTTTTATTGTTTTAATGGAATTTGTGATGTTTCTCATTCGCTTTTTTGTACTAACTCTTTACGGTACTTACATGTTAGTACACAAAAGAGAATGAGAGCAACCAAAAACGCCATTACATTAACCCAAACTCTAGTTTACATGAAAGCATACGTCAAGAGCTTTCCAGAGAGTGTTCGTTTGCTTAAATCCGATAACAAATGAGGAAGTTATGGTCATTTGAAGTCGAGTGCCTCCCAAAGTGGTCGTGTATCGAGCCGCACAAAAGCACACTTGACTTCAAATGATCATAACTCCTTCGTTTCTTATCGGATTTAAGCAAACGACCAGTCGATGGAAAGCTCTTGATGTCTACTTTCATGTCAACCACGATTTTTATTGTTTTAATGGAATTTGTGATGTTTCTCATTCGCTTTTTTGTACTAACTCTTTACGGTACTTACATGTTAGTACACAAAAGAGAATGAGAGCAACCAAAAACGCCATTACATTAACCCAAACTCTAGTTTACATGAAAGCATACGTCAAGAGCTTTCCAGAGAGTGTTCGTTTGCTTAAATCCGATAACAAATGAGGAAGTTATGGTCATTTGAAGTCGAGTGCCTCCCAAAGTGGTCGTGTATCGAGCCGCACAAAAGCACACTTGACTTCAAATGATCATAACTCCTTCGTTTCTTATCGGATTTAAGCAAACGACCAGTCGATGGAAAGCTCTTGATGTCTACTTTCATGTCAACCACGATTTTTATTGTTTTAATGGAATTTGTGATGTTTCTCATTCGCTTTTTTGTACTAACTCTTTACGGTACTTACATGTTAGTACACAAAAGAGAATGAGAGCAACCAAAAACGCCATTACATTAACCCAAACTCTAGTTTACATGAAAGCATACGTCAAGAGCTTTCCAGAGAGTGTTCGTTTGCTTAAATCCGATAACAAATGAGGAAGTTATGGTCATTTGAAGTCGAGTGCCTCCCATAGTGGTCGTGTATCGAGCCGCACAAAAGCACACTTGACTTCAAATGATCATAACTCCTTCGTTTCTTATCGAATTTAAGCAAACGACCACTCGATGGAAAGCTCTTGATGTCTACTTTCATGTCAACCACGATTTTTCTTGTTTTAATGGAATTTGTGATGTTTCTCATTCGCTTTTTTGTACTAACTCTTTACGGTACTTACATGTTAGTACACAAAAGAGAATGATAGCAAACAAAAACGCCATTACATTAACCCAAACTCTAGTTTACATGAAAGCATACGTCAAGAGCTTTCCAGAGAATGTTCGTTTGCTTAAATCCGATAACAAATGAGGAAGTTATGGTCATTTGAAGTCGAGTGCCTCCCAAAGTGGTCGTGTATCGAGCCGCACAAAAGCACACTTGACTTCAAATGATCATAACTCCTTCGTTTCTTATCGGATTTAAGCAAACGACCACTCGATGGAAAGCTCTTGATGTCTACTTTCATGTCAACCACGATTTTTCTTGTTTTAATGGAATTTGTGATGTTTCTCATTCGCTTTTTTGTACTAACTCTTTACGGTACTTACATGTTAGTACACAAAAGAGAATGATAGCAAACAAAAACGCCATTACATTAACCCAAACTCTAGTTTACATGAAAGCATACGTCAAGAGCTTTCCAGAGAGTGTTCGTTTGCTTAAATTCGATAACAAATGAGGAAGTTATGGTCATTTGAAGTCGAGTGCCTCCCAAAGTGGTCGTGTATCGAGCCGCACAAAAGCACACTTGACTTCAAATGATCATAACTCCTTCGTTTCTTATCGGATTTAAGCAAACTACCAGTCGATGGAAAGCTCTTGATGTCTACTTTCATGTCAACCACGATTTTTATTGTTTTAATGGAATTTGTGATGTTTCTCATTCGCTTTTTTGTACTAACTCTTTACGGTACTTACATGTTAGTACACAAAAGAGAATGAGAGCAACCAAAAACGCCATTACATTAACCCAAACACTAGTTTACATGAAAGCATACGTCAAGAGCTTCCCAGAGAGTGTTCGTTTGCTTAAATCCGATAACAAATGAGGAAGTTATGGTCATTTGAAGTCGAGTGCCTCCCAAAGTGGTCGTGTATCGAGCCGCACAAAAGCACACTTGACTTCAAATGATCATAACTCCTTCGTTTCTTATCGGATTTAAGCAAACGACCACTCGATGGAAAGCTCTTGATGTCTACTTTCATGTCAACCACGATTTTTCTTGTTTTAATGGAATTTGTGATGTTTCTCATTCGCTTTTTTGTACTAACTCTTTACGGTACTTACATGTTAGTACACAAAAGAGAATGATAGCAAACAAAAACGCCATTACATTAACCCAAACTCTAGTTTACATGAAAGCATACGTCAAGAGCTTTCCAGAGAGTGTTCGTTTGCTTAAATTCGATAACAAATGAGGAAGTTATGGTCATTTGAAGTCGAGTGCCTCCCAAAGTGGTCGTGTATCGAGCCGCACAAAAGCACACTTGACTTCAAATGATCATAACTCCTTCGTTTCTTATCGGATTTAAGCAAACTACCAGTCGATGGAAAGCTCTTGATGTCTACTTTCATGTCAACCACGATTTTTATTGTTTAAATGGAATTTGTGATGTTTCTCATTCGCTTTTTTGTACTAACTCTTTACGGTACTTACATGTTAGTACACAAAAGAGAATGAGAGCAACCAAAAACGCCATTACATTAACCCAAACACTAGTTTACATGAAAGCATACGTCAAGAGCTTTCCAGAGAGTGTTCGTTTGCTTAAATCCGATAACAAATGAGGAAGTTATGGTCATTTGAAGTCGAGTGCCTCCCAAAGTGGTCGTGTATCGAGCCGCACAAAAGCACACTTGACTTCAAATGATCATAACTCCTTCGTTTCTTATCGGATTTAAGCAAACGACCACTCGATGGAAAGCTCTTGATGTCTACTTTCATGTCAACCACGATTTTTCTTGTTTTAATGGAATTTGTGATGTTTCTCATTCGCTTTTTTGTACTAACTCTTTACGGTACTTACATGTTAGTACACAAAAGAGAATGATAGCAAACAAAAACGCCATTACATTAACCCAAACTCTAGTTTACATGAAAGCATACGTCAAGAGCTTTCCAGAGAGTGTTCGTTTGCTTAAATTCGATAACAAATGAGGAAGTTATGGTCATTTGAAGTCGAGTGCCTCCCAAAGTGGTCGTGTATCGAGCCGCACAAAAGCACACTTGACTTCAAATGATCATAACTCCTTCGTTTCTTATCGGATTTAAGCAAACTACCAGTCGATGGAAAGCTCTTGATGTCTACTTTCATGTCAACCACGATTTTTATTGTTTTAATGGAATTTGTGATGTTTCTCATTCGCTTTTTTGTACTAACTCTTTACGGTACTTACATGTTAGTACACAAAAGAGAATGAGAGCAACCAAAAACGCCATTACATTAACCCAAACACTAGTTTACATGAAAGCATACGTCAAGAGCTTTCCAGAGAGTGTTCGTTTGCTTAAATCCGATAACAAATGAGGAAGTTATGGTCATTTGAAGTCGAGTGCCTCCCAAAGTGGTCGTGTATCGAGCCGCACAAAAGCACACTTGACTTCAAATGATCATAACTCCTTCGTTTCTTATCGGATTTAAGCAAACGACCAGTCGATGGAAAGCTCTTGATGTCTACTTTCATGTCAACCACGATTTTTATTGTTTTAATGGAATTTGTGATGTTTCTCATTCGCTTTTTTGTACTAACTCTTTACGGTACTTACATGTTAGTACACAAAAGAGAATGATAGCAAACAAAAACGCCATTACATTATCCCAAACTCTAGTTTACATGAAAGCATACGTCAAGAGCTTTCCAGAGAGTGTTCGTTTGCTTAAATCCGATAACAAATGAGGAAGTTATGGTCATTTAAAGTCGAGTGCCTCCCAAAGTGGTCGTGTATCGAGCCGCACAAAAGCACACTTGACTTCAAATGATCATAACTCCTTCGTTTCTTATCGGATTTGAGCAAACGACCACTCGATGGAAAGCTCTTGATGTCTACTTTCATGTCAACCACGATTTTTATTGTTTTAATGGAATTTGTGATGTTTCTCATTCGCTTTTTGGTACTAACTCTTTACGGTACTTACATGTTAGTACACAAAAGAGAATGAGAGCAACCAAAAACGCCATTACATTAACCCAAACTCTAGTTTACATGAAAGCATACGTCAAGAGCTTTCCAGAGAGTGTTCGTTTGCTTAAATCCGATAACAAATGAGGAAGTTATGGTCATTTGAAGTCGAGTGCCTCCCAAAGTGGTCGTGTATCGAGCCGCACAAAAGCACACTTGACTTCAAATGATCATAACTCCTTCGTTTCTTATCGGATTTAAGCAAACGACCAGTCGATGGAAAGCTCTTGATGTCTACTTTCATGTCAACCACGATTTTTATTGTTTTAATGGAATTTGTGATGTTTCTCATTCGCTTTTTTGTACTAACTCTTTACGGTACTTACATGTTAGTACACAAAAGAGAATGATAGCAAACAAAAACGCCATTACATTAACCCAAACTCTAGTTTACATGAAAGCATACGTCAAGAGCTTTCCAGAGAGTGTTCGTTTGCTTAAATTCGATAACAAATGAGGAAGTTATGGTCATTTGAAGTCGAGTGCCTCCCAAAGTGGTCGTGTATCGAGCCGCACAAAAGCACACTTGACTTCAAATGATCATAACTCCTTCGTTTCTTATCGGATTTAAGCAAACTACCAGTCGATGGAAAGCTCTTGATGTCTACTTTCATGTCAACCACGATTTTTATTGTTTTAATGGAATTTGTGATGTTTCTCATTCGCTTTTTTGTACTAACTCTTTACGGTACTTACATGTTAGTACACAAAAGAGAATGAGAGCAACCAAAAACGCCATTACATTAACCCAAACACTAGTTTACATGAAAGCATACGTCAAGAGCTTTCCAGAGAGTGTTCGTTTGCTTAAATCCGATAACAAATGAGGAAGTTATGGTCATTTGAAGTCGAGTGCCTCCCAAAGTGGTCGTGTATCGAGCCGCACAAAAGCACACTTGACTTCAAATGATCATAACTCCTTCGTTTCTTATCGGATTTAAGCAAACGACCAGTCGATGGAAAGCTCTTGATGTCTACTTTCATGTCAACCACGATTTTTATTGTTTTAATGGAATTTGTGATGTTTCTCATTCGCTTTTTTGTACTAACTCTTTACGGTACTTACATGTTAGTACACAAAAGAGAATGATAGCAAACAAAAACGCCATTACATTATCCCAAACTCTAGTTTACATGAAAGCATACGTCAAGAGCTTTCCAGAGAGTGTTCGTTTGCTTAAATCCGATAACAAATGAGGAAGTTATGGTCATTTAAAGTCGAGTGCCTCCCAAAGTGGTCGTGTATCGAGCCGCACAAAAGCACACTTGACTTCAAATGATCATAACTCCTTCGTTTCTTATCGGATTTGAGCAAACGACCACTCGATGGAAAGCTCTTGATGTCTACTTTCATGTCAACCACGATTTTTATTGTTTTAATGGAATTTGTGATGTTTCTCATTCGCTTTTTGGTACTAACTCTTTACGGTACTTACATGTTAGTACACAAAAGAGAATGAGAGCAACCAAAAACGCCATTACATTAACCCAAACTCTAGTTTACATGAAAGCATACGTCAAGAGCTTTCCAGAGAGTGTTCGTTTGCTTAAATCCGATAACAAATGAGGAAGTTATGGTCATTTGAAGTCGAGTGCCTCCCAAAGTGGTCGTGTATCGAGCCGCACAAAAGCACACTTGACTTCAAATGATCATAACTCCTTCGTTTCTTATCGGATTTAAGCAAACGACCAGTCGATGGAAAGCTCTTGATGTCTACTTTCATGTCAACCACGATTTTTATTGTTTTAATGGAATTTGTGATGTTTCTCATTCGCTTTTTTGTACTAACTCTTTACGGTACTTACATGTTAGTACACAAAAGAGAATGAGAGCAACCAAAAACGCCATTACATTAACCCAAACTCTAGTTTACATGAAAGCATACGTCAAGAGCTTTCCAGAGAGTGTTCGTTTGCTTAAATCCGATAACAAATGAGGAAGTTATGGTCATTTGAAGTCGAGTGCCTCCCAAAGTGGTCGTGTATCGAGCCGCACAAAAGCACACTTGACTTCAAATGATCATAACTCCTTCGTTTCTTATCGAATTTAAGCAAACGACCACTCGATGGAAAGCTCTTGATGTCTACTTTCATGTCAACCACGATTTTTCTTGTTTTAATGGAATTTGTGATGTTTCTCATTCGCTTTTTTGTACTAACTCTTTACGGTACTTACATGTTAGTACACAAAAGAGAATGATAGCAAACAAAAACGCCATTACATTAACCCAAACTCTAGTTTACATGAAAGCATACGTCAAGAGCTTTCCAGAGAATGTTCGTTTGCTTAAATCCGATAACAAATGAGGAAGTTATGGTCATTTGAAGTCGAGTGCCTCCCAAAGTGGTCGTGTATCGAGCCGCACAAAAGCACACTTGACTTCAAATGATCATAACTCCTTCGTTTCTTATCGGATTTAAGCAAACGACCACTCGATGGAAAGCTCTTGATGTCTACTTTCATGTCAACCACGATTTTTCTTGTTTTAATGGAATTTGTGATGTTTCTCATTCGCTTTTTTGTACTAACTCTTTACGGTACTTACATGTTAGTACACAAAAGAGAATGATAGCAAACAAAAACGCCATTACATTATCCCAAACTCTAGTTTACATGAAAGCATACGTCAAGAGCTTTCCAGAGAGTGTTCGTTTGCTTAAATCCGATAACAAATGAGGAAGTTATGGTCATTTAAAGTCGAGTGCCTCCCAAAGTGGTCAAGTATCGAGCCGCACAAAAGCACACTTGACTTCAAATGATCATAACTCCTTCGTTTCTTATCGGATTTGAGCAAACGACCACTCGATGGAAAGCTCTTGATGTCTACTTTCATGTCAACCACGATTTTTATTGTTTTAATGGAATTTGTGATGTTTCTCATTCGCTTTTTTGTACTAACTCTTTACGGTACTTACATGTTAGTACACAAAAGAGAATGAGAGCAAACAAAAACGCCATTACGTTAACCCAAACTCTAGTTTACATGAAAGCATACATCAAGAGCTTTCCAGAGAGTGTTCGTTTGCTTAAATCCGATAACAAATGAGGAAGTTATGGTCATTTGAAGTCGAGTGCCTCCCAAAGTGGTCGTGTATCGAGCCGCACAAAAGCACACTTGACTTCAAATGATCATAACTCCTTCGTTTCTTATCGGATTTAAGCAAACGACCAGTCGAGGGAAAGCTCTTGATGTCTACTTTCATGTCAACCACGATTTTTATTGTTTTAATGGAATTTGAGATGTTTCTTATCGCTTTTTTGTACTAACTCTTTACGGTACTTACATGTTAGTACACAAAAGAAAATGAGAGCAACCAAAAACGCCATTACATTAACCCAAACTCTAGTTTACATGAAAGCATACGTCAAGAGCTTTCCAGAGAGTGTTCGTTTGCTTAAATCCGATAACAAATGAGGAAGTTATGGTCATTTGAAGTCGAGCGCCTCCCAAAGTGGTCGTGTATCGAGCCGCACAAAAGCACACTTGACTTCAAATGATCATAACTCCTTCGTTTCTTATCGGATTTAAGCAAACGACCACTCGATGGAAAGCTCTTGATGTCTACTTTCATGTCAACCACTATTTTTCTTGTTTTAATGGAATTTGTGATGTTTCTCATTCGCTTTTTTGTACTAACTCTTTACGGTACTTACATGTTAGTACCTAAAAGAGAATGATAGCAAACAAAAACGCCATTACATTAACCCAAACTCTAGTTTACATGAAAGCATACGTCAAGAGCTTTCCAGAGAGTGTTCGTTTGCTTAAATTCGATAACAAATGAGGAAGTTATGGTCATTTGAAGTCGAGTGCCTCCCAAAGTGGTCGTGTATCGAGCCGCACAAAAGCACACTTGACTTCAAATGATCATAACTCCTTCGTTTCTTATCGGATTTAAGCAAACGACCACTCGATGGAAAGCTCTTGATGTCTACTTTCATGTCAACCACGATTTTTATTGTTTTAATGGAATTTGTGATGTTTCGCATTCGCTTTTTTGTACTAACTCTTTACGGTACTTACATGTTAGTACACAAAAGAGAATGAGAGCAAACAAAAACGCCATTACGTTAACCCAAACTCTAGTTTACATGAAAGCATACGTCAAGAGCTTTCCAGAGAGTGTTCGTTTGCTTAAATTCGATAACAAATGAGGAAGTTATGGTCATTTGAAGTCGAGTGCCTCCCAAAGTGGTCGTGTATCGAGCCGCACAAAAGCACACTTGACTTCAAATGATCATAACTCCTTCGTTTCTTATCGGATTTAAGCAAACGACCACTCGATGGAAAGCTCTTGATGTCTACTTTCATGTCAACCACGATTTTTATTGTTTTAATGGAATTTGTGATGTTTCTCATTCACTTTTTTGTACTAACTCTTTACGGTACTTACATGTTAGTACACAAAAGAGAATGAGAGCAAACAAAAACGCCATTACATTAACCCAAACTCTAGTTTACATGAAAGCATACGTCATGAGCTTTCCAGAGAGTGTTCGTTTGCTTAAATCCGATAACAAATGAGGAAGTTATGGTCATTTGAAGTCGAGTGCCTCCCAAAGTGGTCGTGTATCGAGCCGCACAAAAGCACACTTGACTTCAAATGATCATAACTCCTTCGTTTCTTATCGGATTTAAGCAAACGACCACTCGATGGAAAGCTCTTGATGTCTACTTTCATGTCAACCACGATTTTTATTGTTTTAATGGAATTTGTGATGTTTCTCATTCACTTTTTTGTACTAACTCTTTACGGTACTTACATGTTAGTACACAAAAGAGAATGAGAGCAAACAAAAACGCCATTACATTAACCCAAACTCTAGTTTACATGAAAGCATACGTCATGAGCTTTCCAGAGAGTGTTCGTTTGCTTAAATCCGATAACAAATGAGGAAGTTATGGTCATTTGAAGTCGAGTGCCTCCCAAAGTGGTCGTGTATCGAGCCGCACAAAAGCACACTTGACTTCAAATGATCATAACTCCTTCGTTTCTTATCGGATTTAAGCAAACGACCACTCGATGAAAAGCTCTTGATGTCTACTTTCATGTCAACCACGATTTTTCTTGTTTTAATGGAATTTGTGATGTTTCTCATTCGCTTTTTTGTACTAACTCTTTACGGTACTTACATGTTAGTACACAAAAGAGAATGAGAGCAACCAAAAACGCCATTACATTAACCCAAACTCTAGTTTACATGAAAGCATACGTCAAGAGCTTTCCAGAGAATGTTCGTTTGCTTAAATCCGATAACAAATGAGGAAGTTATGGTCATTTGAAGTCGAGTGACTCCCAAAGTGGTCGTGTATCGAGCCGCACAAAAGCACACTTGACTTCAAATGATCATAACTCCTTCGTTTCTTATCGGATTTAAGCAAACGACCACTCGATGGAAAGCTCTTGATGTCTACTTTCATGTCAACCACGATTTTTCTTGTTTTAATGGAATTTGTGATGTTTCTCATTCGCTTTTTTGTACTAACTCTTTACGGTACTTACATGTTAGTACACAAAAGAGAATGATAGCAAACAAAAACGCCATTACATTATCCCAAACTCTAGTTTACATGAAAGCATACGTCAAGAGCTTTCCAGAGAGTGTTCGTTTGCTTAAATCCGATAACAAATGAGGAAGTTATGGTCATTTAAAGTCGAGTGCCTCCCAAAGTGGTCGTGTATCGAGCCGCACAAAAGCACACTTGACTTCAAATGATCATAACTCCTTCGTTTCTTATCGGATTTGAGCAAACGACCACTCGATGGAAAGCTCTTGATGTCTACTTTCATGTCAACCACGATTTTTATTGTTTTAATGGAATTTGTGATGTTTCTCATTCGCTTTTTTGTACTAACTCTTTACGGTACTTACATGTTAGTACACAAAAGAGAATGAGAGCAAACAAAAACGCCATTACGTTAACCCAAACTCTAGTTTACATGAAAGCATACGTCAAGAGCTTTCCAGAGAGTGTTCGTTTGCTTAAATTCGATAACAAATGAGGAAGTTATGGTCATTTGAAGTCGAGTGCCTCCCAAAGTGGTCGTGTATCGAGCCGCACAAAAGCACACTTGACTTCAAATGATCATAACTCCTTCGTTTCTTATCGGATTTAAGCAAACGACCACTCGATGGAAAGCTCTTGATGTCTACTTTCATGTCAACCACGATTTTTCTTGTTTTAATGGAATTTGTGATGTTTCTCATTCACTTTTTTGTACTAACTCTTTACGGTACTTACATGTTAGTACACAAAAGAGAATGAGAGCAACCAAAAACGCCATTACATTAACCCAAACTCTAGTTTACATGAAAGCATACGTCAAGAGCTTTCCAGAGAGTGTTCGTTTGCTTAAATCCGATAACAAATGAGGAAGTTATGGTCATTTGAAGTCGAGTGCCTCCCAAAGTGGTCGTGTATCGAGCCGCACAAAAGCACACTTGACTTCAAATGATCATAACTCCTTCGTTTCTTATCGGATTTAAGCAAACGACCACTCGATGAAAAGCTCTTGATGTCTACTTTCATGTCAACCACGATTTTTCTTGTTTTAATGGAATTTGTGATGTTTCTCATTCGCTTTTTTGTACTAACTCTTTACGGTACTTACATGTTAGTACACAAAAGAGAATGAGAGCAACCAAAAACGTCATTACATTAACCCAAACTCTAGTTTACATGAAAGCATACGTCAAGAGCTTTCCAGAGAATGTTCGTTTGCTTAAATCCGATAACAAATGAGGAAGTTATGGTCATTTGAAGTCGAGTGCCTCCCAAAGTGGTCGTGTATCGAGCCGCACAAAAGCACACTTGACTTCAAATGATCATAACTCCTTCGTTTCTTATCGGATTTAAGCAAACGACCACTCGATGGAAAGCTCTTGATGTCTACTTTCATGTCAACCACGATTTTTCTTGTTTTAATGGAATTTGTGATGTTTCTCATTCGCTTTTTTGTACTAACTCTTTACGGTACTTACATGTTAGTACACAAAAGAGAATGATAGCAAACAAAAACGCCATTACATTATCCCAAACTCTAGTTTACATGAAAGCATACGTCAAGAGCTTTCCAGAGAGTGTTCGTTTGCTTAAATCCGATAACAAATGAGGAAGTTATGGTCATTTAAAGTCGAGTGCCTCCCAAAGTGGTCGTGTATCGAGCCGCACAAAAGCACACTTGACTTCAAATGATCATAACTCCTTCGTTTCTTATCGGATTTGAGCAAACGACCACTCGATGGAAAGCTCTTGATGTCTACTTTCATGTCAACCACGATTTTTATTGTTTTAATGGAATTTGTGATGTTTCTCATTCGCTTTTTTGTACTAACTCTTTACGGTACTTACATGTTAGTACACAAAAGAGAATGACAGCAAACAAAAACGCCATTACGTTAACCCAAACTCTAGTTTACATGAAAGCATACGTCAAGAGCTTTCCAGAGAGTGTTCGTTTGCTTAAATTCGATAACAAATGAGGAAGTTATGGTCATTTGAAGTCGAGTGCCTCCCAAAGTGGTCGTGTATCGAGCCGCACAAAAGCACACTTGACTTCAAATGATCATAACTCCTTCGTTTCTTATCGGATTTAAGCAAACGACCACTCGATGGAAAGCTCTTGATGTCTACTTTCATGTCAACCACGATTTTTATTGTTTTAATGGAATTTGTGATGTTTCTCATTCACTTTTTTGTACTAACTCTTTACGGTACTTACATGTTAGTACACAAAAGAGAATGAGAGCAAACAAAAACGCCATTACATTAACCCAAACTCTAGTTTACATGAAAGCATACGTCATGAGCTTTCCAGAGAGTGTTCGTTTGCTTAAATCCGATAACAAATGAGGAAGTTATGGTCATTTGAAGTCGAGTGCCTCCCAAAGTGGTCGTGTATCGAGCCGCACAAAAGCACACTTGACTTCAAATGATCATAACTCCTTCGTTTCTTATCGGATTTAAGCAAACGACCACTCGATGAAAAGCTCTTGATGTCTACTTTCATGTCAACCACGATTTTTCTTGTTTTAATGGAATTTGTGATGTTTCTCATTCGCTTTTTGGTACTAACTCTTTACGGTACTTACATGTTAGTACACAAAAGAGAATGAGAGCAACCAAAAACGCCATTACATTAACCCAAACTCTAGTTTACATGAAAGCATACGTCAAGAGCTTTCCAGAGAATGTTCGTTTGCTTAAATCCGATAACAAATGAGGAAGTTATGGTCATTTGAAGTCGAGTGCCTCCCAAAGTGGTCGTGTATCGAGCCGCACAAAAGCACACTTGACTTCAAATGATCATAACTCCTTCGTTTCTTATCGGATTTAAGCAAACGACCACTCGATGGAAAGCTCTTGATGTCTACTTTCATGTCAACCACGATTTTTCTTGTTTTAATGGAATTTGTGATGTTTCTCATTCGCTTTTTTGTACTAACTCTTTACGGTACTTACATGTTAGTACCCAAAAGAGAATGATAGCAAACAAAAACGCCATTACATTATCCCAAACTCTAGTTTACATGAAAGCATACGTCAAGAGCTTTCCAGAGAGTGTTCGTTTGCTTAAATCCGATAACAAATGAGGAAGTTATGGTCATTTAAAGTCGAGTGCCTCCCAAAGTGGTCGTGTATCGAGCCGCACAAAAGCACACTTGACTTCAAATGATCATAACTCCTTCGTTTCTTATCGGATTTGAGCAAACGACCACTCGATGGAAAGCTCTTGATGTCTACTTTCATGTCAACCACGATTTTTATTGTTTTAATGGAATTTGTGATGTTTCTCATTCGCTTTTTTGTACTAACTCTTTACGGTACTTACATGTTAGTACACAAAAGAGAATGACAGCAAACAAAAACGCCATTACGTTAACCCAAACTCTAGTTTACATGAAAGCATACGTCAAGAGCTTTCCAGAGAGTGTTCGTTTGCTTAAATTCGATAACAAATGAGGAAGTTATGGTCATTTGAAGTCGAGTGCCTCCCAAAGTGGTCGTGTATCGAGCCGCACAAAAGCACACTTGACTTCAAATGATCATAACTCCTTCGTTTCTTATCGGATTTAAGCAAACGACCACTCGATGGAAAGCTCTTGATGTCTACTTTCATGTCAACCACGATTTTTATTGTTTTAATGGAATTTGTGATGTTTCTCATTCACTTTTTTGTACTAACTCTTTACGGTACTTACATGTTAGTACACAAAAGAGAATGAGAGCAAACAAAAACGCCATTACATTAACCCAAACTCTAGTTTACATGAAAGCATACGTCATGAGCTTTCCAGAGAGTGTTCGTTTGCTTAAATCCGATAACAAATGAGGAAGTTATGGTCATTTGAAGTCGAGTGCCTCCCAAAGTGGTCGTGTATCGAGCCGCACAAAAGCACACTTGACTTCAAATGATCATAACTCCTTCGTTTCTTATCGGATTTAAGCAAACGACCACTCGATGAAAAGCTCTTGATGTCTACTTTCATGTCAACCACGATTTTTCTTGTTTTAATGGAATTTGTGATGTTTCTCATTCGCTTTTTGGTACTAACTCTTTACGGTACTTACATGTTAGTACACAAAAGAGAATGAGAGCAACCAAAAACGCCATTACATTAACCCAAACTCTAGTTTACATGAAAGCATACGTCAAGAGCTTTCCAGAGAATGTTCGTTTGCTTAAATCCGATAACAAATGAGGAAGTTATGGTCATTTGAAGTCGAGTGCCTCCCAAAGTGGTCGTGTATCGAGCCGCACAAAAGCACACTTGACTTCAAATGATCATAACTCCTTCGTTTCTTATCGGATTTAAGCAAACGACCACTCGATGGAAAGCTCTTGATGTCTACTTTCATGTCAACCACGATTTTTCTTGTTTTAATGGAATTTGTGATGTTTCTCATTCGCTTTTTTGTACTAACTCTTTACGGTACTTACATGTTAGTACACAAAAGAGAATGATAGCAAACAAAAACGCCATTACATTATCCCAAACTCTAGTTTACATGAAAGCATACGTCAAGAGCTTTCCAGAGAGTGTTCGTTTGCTTAAATTCGATAACAAATGAGGAAGTTATGGTCATTTGAAGTCGAGTGCCTCCCAAAGTGGTCGTGTATCGAGCCGCACAAAAGCACACTTGACTTCAAATGATCATAACTCCTTCGTTTCTTATCGGATTTAAGCAAACGACCACTCGATGGAAAGCTCTTGATGTCTACTTTCATGTCAACCACGATTTTTATTGTTTTAATGGAATTTGTGATGTTTCTCATTCACTTTTTTGTACTAACTCTTTACGGTACTTACATGTTAGTACACAAAAGAGAATGAGAGCAAACAAAAACGCCATTACATTAACCCAAACTCTAGTTTACATGAAAGCATACGTCATGAGCTTTCCAGAGAGTGTTCGTTTGCTTAAATCCGATAACAAATGAGGAAGTTATGGTCATTTGAAGTCGAGTGCCTCCCAAAGTGGTCGTGTATCGAGCCGCACAAAAGCACACTTGACTTCAAATGATCATAACTCCTTCGTTTCTTATCGGATTTAAGCAAACGACCACTCGATGAAAAGCTCTTGATGTCTACTTTCATGTCAACCACGATTTTTCTTGTTTTAATGGAATTTGTGATGTTTCTCATTCGCTTTTTTGTACTAACTCTTTACGGTACTTACATGTTAGTACACAAAAGAGAATGAGAGCAACCAAAAACGCCATTACATTAACCCAAACTCTAGTTTACATGAAAGCATACGTCAAGAGCTTTCCAGAGAATGTTCGTTTGCTTAAATCCGATAACAAATGAGGAAGTTATGGTCATTTGAAGTCGAGTGCCTCCCAAAGTGGTCGTGTATCGAGCCGCACAAAAGCACACTTGACTTCAAATGATCATAACTCCTTCGTTTCTTATCGGATTTAAGCAAACGACCACTCGATGGAAAGCTCTTGATGTCTACTTTCATGTCAACCACGATTTTTCTTGTTTTAATGGAATTTGTGATGTTTCTCATTCGCTTTTTTGTACTAACTCTTTACGGTACTTACATGTTAGTACACAAAAGAGAATGATAGCAAACAAAAACGCCATTACATTATCCCAAACTCTAGTTTACATGAAAGCATACGTCAAGAGCTTTCCAGAGAGTGTTCGTTTGCTTAAATTCGATAACAAATGAGGAAGTTATGGTCATTTGAAGTCGAGTGCCTCCCAAAGTGGTCGTGTATCGAGCCGCACAAAAGCACACTTGACTTCAAATGATCATAACTCCTTCGTTTCTTATCGGATTTAAGCAAACGACCACTCGATGGAAAGCTCTTGATGTCTACTTTCATGTCAACCACGATTTTTATTGTTTTAATGGAATTTGTGATGTTTCTCATTCACTTTTTTGTACTAACTCTTTACGGTACTTACATGTTAGTACACAAAAGAGAATGAGAGCAAACAAAAACGCCATTACATTAACCCAAACTCTAGTTTACATGAAAGCATACGTCATGAGCTTTCCAGAGAGTGTTCGTTTGCTTAAATCCGATAACAAATGAGGAAGTTATGGTCATTTGAAGTCGAGTGCCTCCCAAAGTGGTCGTGTATCGAGCCGCACAAAAGCACACTTGACTTCAAATGATCATAACTCCTTCGTTTCTTATCGGATTTAAGCAAACGACCACTCGATGGAAAGCTCTTGATGTCTACTTTCATGTCAACCACGATTTTTCTTGTTTTAATGGAATTTGTGATGTTTCTCATTCGCTTTTTTGTACTAACTCTTTACGGTACTTACATGTTAGTACACAAAAGAGAATGATAGCAAACAAAAACGCCATTACATTATCCCAAACTCTAGTTTACATGAAAGCATACGTCAAGAGCTTTCCAGAGAGTGTTCGTTTGCTTAAATCCGATAACAAATGAGGAAGTTATGGTCATTTAAAGTCGAGTGCCTCCCAAAGTGGTCGTGTATCGAGCCGCACAAAAGCACACTTGACTTCAAATGATCATAACTCCTTCGTTTCTTATCGGATTTGAGCAAACGACCACTCGATGGAAAGCTCTTGATGTCTACTTTCATGTCAACCACGATTTTTATTGTTTTAATGGAATTTGTGATGTTTCTCATTCGCTTTTTTGTACTAACTCTTTACGGTACTTACATGTTAGTACACAAAAGAGAATGACAGCAAACAAAAACGCCATTACGTTAACCCAAACTCTAGTTTACATGAAAGCATACGTCAAGAGCTTTCCAGAGAGTGTTCGTTTGCTTAAATTCGATAACAAATGAGGAAGTTATGGTCATTTGAAGTCGAGTGCCTCCCAAAGTGGTCGTGTATCGAGCCGCACAAAAGCACACTTGACTTCAAATGATCATAACTCCTTCGTTTCTTATCGGATTTAAGCAAACGACCACTCGATGGAAAGCTCTTGATGTCTACTTTCATGTCAACCACGATTTTTCTTGTTTTAATGGAATTTGTGATGTTTCTCATTCGCTTTTTTGTACTAACTCTTTACGGTACTTACATGTTAGTACACAAAAGAGAATGAGAGCAACCAAAAACGCCATTACATTAACCCAAACTCTAGTTTACATGAAAGCATACGTCAAGAGCTTTCCAGAGAATGTTCGTTTGCTTAAATCCGATAACAAATGAGGAAGTTATGGTCATTTGAAGTCGAGTGCCTCCCAAAGTGGTCGTGTATCGAGCCGCACAAAAGCACACTTGACTTCAAATGATCATAACTCCTTCGTTTCTTATCGGATTTAAGCAAACGACCACTCGATGGAAAGCTCTTGATGTCTACTTTCATGTCAACCACGATTTTTCTTGTTTTAATGGAATTTGTGATGTTTCTCATTCGCTTTTTTGTACTAACTCTTTACGGTACTTACATGTTAGTACACAAAAGAGAATGATAGCAAACAAAAACGCCATTACATTATCCCAAACTCTAGTTTACATGAAAGCATACGTCAAGAGCTTTCCAGAGAGTGTTCGTTTGCTTAAATCCGATAACAAATGAGGAAGTTATGGTCATTTAAAGTCGAGTGCCTCCCAAAGTGGTCGTGTATCGAGCCGCACAAAAGCACACTTGACTTCAAATGATCATAACTCCTTCGTTTCTTATCGGATTTGAGCAAACGACCACTCGATGGAAAGCTCTTGATGTCTACTTTCATGTCAACCACGATTTTTATTGTTTTAATGGAATTTGTGATGTTTCTCATTCGCTTTTTTGTACTAACTCTTTACGGTACTTACATGTTAGTACACAAAAGAGAATGACAGCAAACAAAAACGCCATTACGTTAACCCAAACTCTAGTTTACATGAAAGCATACGTCAAGAGCTTTCCAGAGAGTGTTCGTTTGCTTAAATTCGATAACAAATGAGGAAGTTATGGTCATTTGAAGTCGAGTGCCTCCCAAAGTGGTCGTGTATCGAGCCGCACAAAAGCACACTTGACTTCAAATGATCATAACTCCTTCGTTTCTTATCGGATTTAAGCAAACGACCACTCGATGGAAAGCTCTTGATGTCTACTTTCATGTCAACCACGATTTTTATTGTTTTAATGGAATTTGTGATGTTTCTCATTCACTTTTTTGTACTAACTCTTTACGGTACTTACATGTTAGTACACAAAAGAGAATGAGAGCAAACAAAAACGCCATTACATTAACCCAAACTCTAGTTTACATGAAAGCATACGTCATGAGCTTTCCAGAGAGTGTTCGTTTGCTTAAATCCGATAACAAATGAGGAAGTTATGGTCATTTGAAGTCGAGTGCCTCCCAAAGTGGTCGTGTATCGAGCCGCACAAAAGCACACTTGACTTCAAATGATCATAACTCCTTCGTTTCTTATCGGATTTAAGCAAACGACCACTCGATGAAAAGCTCTTGATGTCTACTTTCATGTCAACCACGATTTTTCTTGTTTTAATGGAATTTGTGATGTTTCTCATTCGCTTTTTTGTACTAACTCTTTACGGTACTTACATGTTAGTACACAAAAGAGAATGAGAGCAACCAAAAACGCCATTACATTAACCCAAACTCTAGTTTACATGAAAGCATACGTCAAGAGCTTTCCAGAGAATGTTCGTTTGCTTAAATCCGATAACAAATGAGGAAGTTATGGTCATTTGAAGTCGAGTGCCTCCCAAAGTGGTCGTGTATCGAGCCGCACAAAAGCACACTTGACTTCAAATGATCATAACTCCTTCGTTTCATATCGGATTTAAGCAAACGACCACTCGATGGAAAGCTCTTGATGTCTACTTTCATGTCAACCACGATTTTTCTTGTTTTAATGGAATTTGTGATGTTTCTCATTCGCTTTTTTGTACTAACTCTTTACGGTACTTACATGTTAGTACACAAAAGAGAATGATAGCAAACAAAAACGCCATTACATTATCCCAAACTCTAGTTTACATGAAAGCATACGTCAAGAGCTTTCCAGAGAGTGTTCGTTTGCTTAAATCCGATAACAAATGAGGAAGTTATGGTCATTTAAAGTCGAGTGCCTCCCAAAGTGGTCGTGTATCGAGCCGCACAAAAGCACACTTGACTTCAAATGATCATAACTCCTTCGTTTCTTATCGGATTTGAGCAAACGACCACTCGATGGAAAGCTCTTGATGTCTACTTTCATGTCAACCACGATTTTTATTGTTTTAATGGAATTTGTGATGTTTCTCATTCGCTTTTTTGTACTAACTCTTTACGGTACTTACATGTTAGTACACAAAAGAGAATGACAGCAAACAAAAACGCCATTACGTTAACCCAAACTCTAGTTTACATGAAAGCATACGTCAAGAGCTTTCCAGAGAGTGTTCGTTTGCTTAAATTCGATAACAAATGAGGAAGTTATGGTCATTTGAAGTCGAGTGCCTCCCAAAGTGGTCGTGTATCGAGCCGCACAAAAGCACACTTGACTTCAAATGATCATAACTCCTTCGTTTCTTATCGGATTTAAGCAAACGACCACTCGATGGAAAGCTCTTGATGTCTACTTTCATGTCAACCACGATTTTTATTGTTTTAATGGAATTTGTGATGTTTCTCATTCACTTTTTTGTACTAACTCTTTACGGTACTTACATGTTAGTACACAAAAGAGAATGAGAGCAAACAAAAACGCCATTACATTAACCCAAACTCTAGTTTACATGAAAGCATACGTCATGAGCTTTCCAGAGAGTGTTCGTTTGCTTAAATCCGATAACAAATGAGGAAGTTATGGTCATTTGAAGTCGAGTGCCTCCCAAAGTGGTCGTGTATCGAGCCGCACAAAAGCACACTTGACTTCAAATGATCATAACTCCTTCGTTTCTTATCGGATTTAAGCAAACGACCACTCGATGAAAAGCTCTTGATGTCTACTTTCATGTCAACCACGATTTTTCTTGTTTTAATGGAATTTGTGATGTTTCTCATTCGCTTTTTTGTACTAACTCTTTACGGTACTTACATGTTAGTACACAAAAGAGAATGAGAGCAACCAAAAACGCCATTACATTAACCCAAACTCTAGTTTACATGAAAGCATACGTCAAGAGCTTTCCAGAGAATGTTCGTTTGCTTAAATCCGATAACAAATGAGGAAGTTATGGTCATTTGAAGTCGAGTGCCTCCCAAAGTGGTCGTGTATCGAGCCGCACAAAAGCACACTTGACTTCAAATGATCATAACTCCTTCGTTTCTTATCGGATTTAAGCAAACGACCACTCGATGGAAAGCTCTTGATGTCTACTTTCATGTCAACCACGATTTTTCTTGTTTTAATGGAATTTGTGATGTTTCTCATTCGCTTTTTTGTACTAACTCTTTACGGTACTTACATGTTAGTACACAAAAGAGAATGATAGCAAACAAAAACGCCATTACATTATCCCAAACTCTAGTTTACATGAAAGCATACGTCAAGAGCTTTCCAGAGAGTGTTCGTTTGCTTAAATCCGATAACAAATGAGGAAGTTATGGTCATTTAAAGTCGAGTGCCTCCCAAAGTGGTCGTGTATCGAGCCGCACAAAAGCACACTTGACTTCAAATGATCATAACTCCTTCGTTTCTTATCGGATTTGAGCAAACGACCACTCGATGGAAAGCTCTTGATGTCTACTTTCATGTCAACCACGATTTTTATTGTTTTAATGGAATTTGTGATGTTTCTCATTCGCTTTTTTGTACTAACTCTTTACGGTACTTACATGTTAGTACACAAAAGAGAATGACAGCAAACAAAAACGCCATTACGTTAACCCAAACTCTAGTTTACATGAAAGCATACGTCAAGAGCTTTCCAGAGAGTGTTCGTTTGCTTAAATTCGATAACAAATGAGGAAGTTATGGTCATTTGAAGTCGAGTGCCTCCCAAAGTGGTCGTGTATCGAGCCGCACAAAAGCACACTTGACTTCAAATGATCATAACTCCTTCGTTTCTTATCGGATTTAAGCAAACGACCACTCGATGGAAAGCTCTTGATGTCTACTTTCATGTCAACCACGATTTTTATTGTTTTAATGGAATTTGTGATGTTTCTCATTCACTTTTTTGTACTAACTCTTTACGGTACTTACATGTTAGTACACAAAAGAGAATGAGAGCAAACAAAAACGCCATTACATTAACCCAAACTCTAGTTTACATGAAAGCATACGTCATGAGCTTTCCAGAGAGTGTTCGTTTGCTTAAATCCGATAACAAATGAGGAAGTTATGGTCATTTGAAGTCGAGTGCCTCCCAAAGTGGTCGTGTATCGAGCCGCACAAAAGCACACTTGACTTCAAATGATCATAACTCCTTCGTTTCTTATCGGATTTAAGCAAACGACCACTCGATGAAAAGCTCTTGATGTCTACTTTCATGTCAACCACGATTTTTCTTGTTTTAATGGAATTTGTGATGTTTCTCATTCGCTTTTTTGTACTAACTCTTTACGGTACTTACATGTTAGTACACAAAAGAGAATGAGAGCAACCAAAAACGCCATTACATTAACCCAAACTCTAGTTTACATGAAAGCATACGTCAAGAGCTTTCCAGAGAATGTTCGTTTGCTTAAATCCGATAACAAATGAGGAAGTTATGGTCATTTGAAGTCGAGTGCCTCCCAAAGTGGTCGTGTATCGAGCCGCACAAAAGCACACTTGACTTCAAATGATCATAACTCCTTCGTTTCTTATCGGATTTAAGCAAACGACCACTCGATGGAAAGCTCTTGATGTCTACTTTCATGTCAACCACGATTTTTCTTGTTTTAATGGAATTTGTGATGTTTCTCATTCGCTTTTTTGTACTAACTCTTTACGGTACTTACATGTTAGTACACAAAAGAGAATGATAGCAAACAAAAACGCCATTACATTATCCCAAACTCTAGTTTACATGAAAGCATACGTCAAGAGCTTTCCAGAGAGTGTTCGTTTGCTTAAATCCGATAACAAATGAGGAAGTTATGGTCATTTAAAGTCGAGTGCCTCCCAAAGTGGTCGTGTATCGAGCCGCACAAAAGCACACTTGACTTCAAATGATCATAACTCCTTCGTTTCTTATCGGATTTGAGCAAACGACCACTCGATGGAAAGCTCTTGATGTCTACTTTCATGTCAACCACGATTTTTATTGTTTTAATGGAATTTGTGATGTTTCTCATTCGCTTTTTTTTACTAACTCTTTACTGTACTTACATGTTAGTACACAAAAGAGAATGACAGCAAACAAAAACGCCATTACGTTAACCCAAACTCTAGTTTACATGAAAGCATACGTCAAGAGCTTTCCAGAGAGTGTTCGTTTGCTTAAATTCGATAACAAATGAGGAAGTTATGGTCATTTGAAGTCGAGTGCCTCCCAAAGTGGTCGTGTATCGAGCCGCACAAAAGCACACTTGACTTCAAATGATCATAACTCCTTCGTTTCTTATCGGATTTAAGCAAACGACCACTCGATGGAAAGCTCTTGATGTCTACTTTCATGTCAACCACGATTTTTATTGTTTTAATGGAATTTGTGATGTTTCTCATTCACTTTTTTGTACTAACTCTTTACGGTACTTACATGTTAGTACACAAAAGAGAATGAGAGCAAACAAAAACGCCATTACATTAACCCAAACTCTAGTTTACATGAAAGCATACGTCATGAGCTTTCCAGAGAGTGTTCGTTTGCTTAAATCCGATAACAAATGAGGAAGTTATGGTCATTTGAAGTCGAGTGCCTCCCAAAGTGGTCGTGTATCGAGCCGCACAAAAGCACACTTGACTTCAAATGATCATAACTCCTTCGTTTCTTATCGGATTTGAGCAAACGACCACTCGATGGAAAGCTCTTGATGTCTACTTTCATGTCAACCACGATTTTTCTTGTTTTAATGGAATATGTGATGTTTCTCATTCGCTTTTTTGTACTAACTCTTTACGGTACTTACATGTTAGTACACAAAAGAGAATGACAGCAAACAAAAACGCCATTACGTTAATCCAAACTCTAGTTTACATGAAAGCATACGTCAAGAGCTTTCCAGAGAATGTTCGTTTGATTAAATCCGATAACAAATGAGGAAGTTATGGTCATTTGAAGTCGAGTGCCTCCCAAAGTGGTCGTGTATCGAGCCGCACAAAAGCACACTTGACTTCAAATGATCATAACTCCTTCGTTTCTTATCGGATTTGAGCAAACGACCACTCGATGGAAAGCTCTTGATGTCTACTTTCATGTCAACCACGATTTTTCTTGTTTTAATGGAATTTGTGATGTTTCTCATTCGCTTTTTTGTACTAACTCTTTACGGTACTTACATGTTAGTACACAAAAGAGAATGACAGCAAACAAAAACGCCATTACGTTAATCCAAACTCTAGTTTACATGAAAGCATACGTCAAGAGCTTTCCAGAGAATGTTCGTTTGCTTAAATCCGATAACAAATGAGGAAGTTATGGTCATTTGAAGTCGAGTGCCTCCCAAAGTGGTCGTGTATCGAGCCGCACAAAAGCACACTTGACTTCAAATGATCATAACTCCTTCGTTTCTTATCGGATTTAAGCAAACGACCACTCGATGGAAAGCTCTTGATGTCTACTTTCATGTCAACCACGATTTTTATTGTTTTAATGGAATTTGTGATGTTTCTCATTCACTTTTTTGTACTAACTCTTTACGGTACTTACATGTTAGTACACAAAAGAGAATGAGAGCAAACAAAAACGCCATTACATTAACCCAAACTCTAGTTTACATGAAAGCATACGTCATGAGCTTTCCAGAGAGTGTTCGTTTGCTTAAATCCGATAACAAATGAGGAAGTTATGGTCATTTGAAGTCGAGTGCCTCCCAAAGTGGTCGTGTATCGAGCCGCACAAAAGCACACTTGACTTCAAATGATCATAACTCCTTCGTTTCTTATCGGATTTAAGCAAACGACCACTTGATGAAAAGCTCTTGATGTCTACTTTCATGTCAACCACGATTTTTCTTGTTTTAATGGAATTTGTGATGTTTCTCATTCGCTTTTTTGTACTAACTCTTTACGGTACTTACATGTTAGTACACAAAAGAGAATGAGAGCAACCAAAAACGCCATTACATTAATCCAAACTCTAGTTTACATGAAAGCATACGTCAAGAGCTTTCCAGAGAATGTTCGTTTGCTTAAATCCGATAACAAATGAGGAAGTTACGGTCATTTGAAGTCGAGTGCCTCCCAAAGTGGTCGTGTATCGAGCCGCACAAAAGCACACTTGACTTCAAATGATCATAACTCCTTCGTTTCTTATCGGATTTAAGCAAACGACCACTCGATGGAAAGCTCTTGATGTCTACTTTCATGTCAACCACGATTTTTATTGTTTTAATGGAATTTGTGATGTTTCTCATTCACTTTTTTGTACTAACTCTTTACGGTACTTACATGTTAGTACACAAAAGAGAATGAGAGCAAACAAAAACGCCATTACATTAACCCAAACTCTAGTTTACATGAAAGCATACGTCATGAGCTTTCCAGAGAGTGTTCGTTTGCTTAAATCCGATAACAAATGAGGAAGTTATGGTCATTTGAAGTCGAGTGCCTCCCAAAGTGGTCGTGTATCGAGCCGCACAAAAGCACACTTGACTTCAAATGATCATAACTCCTTCGTTTCTTATCGGATTTAAGCAAACGACCACTTGATGAAAAGCTCTTGATGTCTACTTTCATGTCAACCACGATTTTTCTTGTTTTAATGGAATTTGTGATGTTTCTCATTCGCTTTTTTGTACTAACTCTTTACGGTACTTACATGTTAGTACACAAAAGAGAATGAGAGCAACCAAAAACGCCATTACATTAATCCAAACTCTAGTTTACATGAAAGCATACGTCAAGAGCTTTCCAGAGAATGTTCGTTTGCTTAAATCCGATAACAAATGAGGAAGTTATGGTCATTTGAAGTCGAGTGCCTCCCAAAGTGGTCGTGTATCGAGCCGCACAAAAGCACACTTGACTTCAAATGATCATAACTCCTTCGTTTCTTATCGGATTTAAGCAAACGACCACTCGATGGAAAGCTCTTGATGTCTACTTTCATGTCAACCACGATTTTTCTTGTTTTAATGGAATTTGTGATGTTTCTCATTCGCTTTTTTGTACTAACTCTTTACGGTACTTACATGTTAGTACACAAAAGAGAATGATAGCAAACAAAAACGCCATTACATTATCCCAAAATCTAGTTTACATGAAAGCATACGTCAAGAGCTTTCCAGAGAGTGTTCGTTTGCTTAAATCCGATAACAAATGAGGAAGTTATGGTCATTTAAAGTCGAGTGCCTCCCAAAGTGGTCGTGTATCGAGCCGCACAAAAGCACACTTGACTTCAAATGATCATAACTCCTTCGTTTCTTATCGGATTTGAGCAAACGACCACTCGATGGAAAGCTCTTGATGTCTACTTTCATGTCAACCACGATTTTTATTGTTTTAATGGAATTTGTGATGTTTCTCATTCGCTTTTTTGTACTAACTCTTTACGGTACTTACATGTTAGTACACAAAAGAGAATGAGAGCAAAAAAAAACGCCATTACGTTAACCCAAACTCTAGTTTACATGAAAGCATACGTCAAGAGCTTTCCAGAGAGTGTTCGTTTGCTTAAATCCGATAACAAATGAGGAAGTTATGGTCATTTGAAGTCGAGTGCCTCCCAAAGTGGTCGTGTATCGAGCCGCACAAAAGCACACTTGGCTTCAAATGATCATAACTCCTTCGTTTCTTATCGGATTTAAGCAAACGACCACTCGATGGAAAGCTCTTGATGTCTACTTTCATGTCAACCACGATTTTTCTTGTTTTAATGGAATTTGTGATGTTTCTCATTCGCTTTTTTGTACTAACTCTTTACGGTACTTACATGTTAGTACACAAAAGAGAATGAGAGCAACCAAAAACGCCATTACATTAATCCAAACTCTAGTTTACATGAAAGCATACGTCAAGAGCTTTCCAGAGAATGTTCGTTTGCTTAAATCCGATAACAAATGAGGAAGTTACGGTCATTTGAAGTCGAGTGCCTCCCAAAGTGGTCGTGTATCGAGCCGCACAAAAGCACACTTGACTTCAAATGATCATAACTCCTTCGTTTCTTATCGGATTTAAGCAAACGACCACTCGATGGAAAGCTCTTGATGTCTACTTTCATGTCAACCACGATTTTTCTTGTTTTAATGGAATTTGTGATGTTTCTCATTCGCTTTTTTGTACTAACTCTTTACGGTACTTACATGTTAGTACACAAAAGAGAATGAGAGCAACCAAAAACGCCATTACATTAATCCAAACTCTAGTTTACATGAAAGCATACGTCAAGAGCTTTCCAGAGAATGTTCGTTTGCTTAAATCCGATAACAAATGAGGAAGTTATGGTCATTTGAAGTCGAGTGCCTCCCAAAGTGGTCGTGTATCGAGCCGCACAAAAGCACACTTGACTTCAAATGATCATAACTCCTTCGTTTCTTATCGGATTTAAGCAAACGACCACTTGATGAAAAGCTCTTGATGTCTACTTTCATGTCAACCACGATTTTTCTTGTTTTAATGGAATTTGTGATGTTTCTCATTCGCTTTTTTGTACTAACTCTTTACGGTACTTACATGTTAGTACACAAAAGAGAATGAGAGCAACCAAAAACGCCATTACATTAATCCAAACTCTAGTTTACATGAAAGCATACGTCAAGAGCTTTCCAGAGAATGTTCGTTTGCTTAAATCCGATAACAAATGAGGAAGTTATGGTCATTTGAAGTCGAGTGCCTCCCAAAGTGGTCGTGTATCGAGCCGCACAAAAGCACACTTGACTTCAAATGATCATAACTCCTTCGTTTCTTATCGGATTTAAGCAAACGACCACTCGATGGAAAGCTCTTGATGTCTACTTTCATGTCAACCACGATTTTTCTTGTTTTAATGGAATTTGTGATGTTTCTCATTCGCTTTTTTGTACTAACTCTTTACGGTACTTACATGTTAGTACACAAAAGAGAATGATAGCAAACAAAAACGCCATTACATTATCCCAAAATCTAGTTTACATGAAAGCATACGTCAAGAGCTTTCCAGAGAGTGTTCGTTTGCTTAAATCCGATAACAAATGAGGAAGTTATGGTCATTTAAAGTCGAGTGCCTCCCAAAGTGGTCGTGTATCGAGCCGCACAAAAGCACACTTGACTTCAAATGATCATAACTCCTTCGTTTCTTATCGGATTTGAGCAAACGACCACTCGATGGAAAGCTCTTGATGTCTACTTTCATGTCAACCACGATTTTTATTGTTTTAATGGAATTTGTGATGTTTCTCATTCGCTTTTTTGTACTAACTCTTTACGGTACTTACATGTTAGTACACAAAAGAGAATGAGAGCAAAAAAAAACGCCATTACGTTAACCCAAACTCTAGTTTACATGAAAGCATACGTCAAGAGCTTTCCAGAGAGTGTTCGTTTGCTTAAATCCGATAACAAATGAGGAAGTTATGGTCATTTGAAGTCGAGTGCCTCCCAAAGTGGTCGTGTATCGAGCCGCACAAAAGCACACTTGGCTTCAAATGATCATAACTCCTTCGTTTCTTATCGGATTTAAGCAAACGACCACTCGATGGAAAGCTCTTGATGTCTACTTTCATGTCAACCACGATTTTTCTTGTTTTAATGGAATTTGTGATGTTTCTCATTCGCTTTTTTGTACTAACTCTTTACGGTACTTACATGTTAGTACACAAAAGAGAATGAGAGCAACCAAAAACGCCATTACATTAATCCAAACTCTAGTTTACATGAAAGCATACGTCAAGAGCTTTCCAGAGAATGTTCGTTTGCTTAAATCCGATAACAAATGAGGAAGTTACGGTCATTTGAAGTCGAGTGCCTCCCAAAGTGGTCGTGTATCGAGCCGCACAAAAGCACACTTGACTTCAAATGATCATAACTCCTTCGTTTCTTATCGGATTTAAGCAAACGACCACTCGATGGAAAGCTCTTGATGTCTACTTTCATGTCAACCACGATTTTTATTGTTTTAATGGAATTTGTGATGTTTCTCATTCACTTTTTTGTACTAACTCTTTACGGTACTTACATGTTAGTACACAAAAGAGAATGAGAGCAAACAAAAACGCCATTACATTAACCCAAACTCTAGTTTACATGAAAGCATACGTCATGAGCTTTCCAGAGAGTGTTCGTTTGCTTAAATCCGATAACAAATGAGGAAGTTATGGTCATTTGAAGTCGAGTGCCTCCCAAAGTGGTCGTGTATCGAGCCGCACAAAAGCACACTTGACTTCAAATGATCATAACTCCTTCGTTTCTTATCGGATTTAAGCAAACGACCACTTGATGAAAAGCTCTTGATGTCTACTTTCATGTCAACCACGATTTTTCTTGTTTTAATGGAATTTGTGATGTTTCTCATTCGCTTTTTTGTACTAACTCTTTACGGTACTTACATGTTAGTACACAAAAGAGAATGAGAGCAACCAAAAACGCCATTACATTAATCCAAACTCTAGTTTACATGAAAGCATACGTCAAGAGCTTTCCAGAGAATGTTCGTTTGCTTAAATCCGATAACAAATGAGGAAGTTATGGTCATTTGAAGTCGAGTGCCTCCCAAAGTGGTCGTGTATCGAGCCGCACAAAAGCACACTTGACTTCAAATGATCATAACTCCTTCGTTTCTTATCGGATTTAAGCAAACGACCACTCGATGGAAAGCTCTTGATGTCTACTTTCATGTCAACCACGATTTTTCTTGTTTTAATGGAATTTGTGATGTTTCTCATTCGCTTTTTTGTACTAACTCTTTACGGTACTTACATGTTAGTACACAAAAGAGAATGATAGCAAACAAAAACGCCATTACATTATCCCAAAATCTAGTTTACATGAAAGCATACGTCAAGAGCTTTCCAGAGAGTGTTCGTTTGCTTAAATCCGATAACAAATGAGGAAGTTATGGTCATTTAAAGTCGAGTGCCTCCCAAAGTGGTCGTGTATCGAGCCGCACAAAAGCACACTTGACTTCAAATGATCATAACTCCTTCGTTTCTTATCGGATTTGAGCAAACGACCACTCGATGGAAGGCTCTTGATGTCTACTTTCATGTCAACCACGATTTTTATTGTTTTAATGGAATTTGTGATGTTTCTCATTCGCTTTTTTGTACTAACTCTTTACGGTACTTACATGTTAGTACACAAAAGAGAATGAGAGCAAAAAAAAACGCCATTACGTTAACCCAAACTCTAGTTTACATGAAAGCATACGTCAAGAGCTTTCCAGAGAGTGTTCGTTTGCTTAAATCCGATAACAAATGAGGAAGTTATGGTCATTTGAAGTCGAGTGCCTCCCAAAGTGGTCGTGTATCGAGCCGCACAAAAGCACACTTGGCTTCAAATGATCATAACTCCTTCGTTTCTTATCGGATTTAAGCAAACGACCACTCGATGGAAAGCTCTTGATGTCTACTTTCATGTCAACCACGATTTTTATTGTTTTAATGGAATTTGTGATGTTTCTCATTCACTTTTTTGTACTAACTCTTTACGGTACTTACATGTTAGTACACAAAAGAGAATGAGAGCAAACAAAAACGCCATTACATTAACCCAAACTCTAGTTTACATGAAAGCATACGTCATGAGCTTTCCAGAGAGTGTTCGTTTGCTTAAATCCGATAACAAATGAGGAAGTTATGGTCATTTGAAGTCGAGTGCCTCCCAAAGTGGTCGTGTATCGAGCCGCACAAAAGCACACTTGACTTCAAATGATCATAACTCCTTCGTTTCTTATCGGATTTAAGCAAACGACCACTTGATGAAAAGCTCTTGATGTCTACTTTCATGTCAACCACGATTTTTCTTGTTTTAATGGAATTTGTGATGTTTCTCATTCGCTTTTTTGTACTAACTCTTTACGGTACTTACATGTTAGTACACAAAAGAGAATGAGAGCAACCAAAAACGCCATTACTTTAATCCAAACTCTAGTTTACATGAAAGCATACGTCAAGAGCTTTCCAGAGAATGTTCGTTTGCTTAAATCCGATAACAAATGAGGAAGTTATGGTCATTTGAAGTCGAGTGCCTCCCAAAGTGGTCGTGTATCGAGCCGCACAAAAGCACACTTGACTTCAAATGATCATAACTCCTTCGTTTCTTATCGGATTTAAGCAAACGACCACTCGATGGAAAGCTCTTGATGTCTACTTTCATGTCAACCACGATTTTTCTTGTTTTAATGGAATTTGTGATGTTTCTCATTCGCTTTTTTGTACTAACTCTTTACGGTACTTACATGTTAGTACACAAAAGAGAATGATAGCAAACAAAAACGCCATTACATTATCCCAAAATCTAGTTTACATGAAAGCATACGTCAAGAGCTTTCCAGAGAGTGTTCGTTTGCTTAAATCCGATAACAAATGAGGAAGTTATGGTCATTTAAAGTCGAGTGCCTCCCAAAGTGGTCGTGTATCGAGCCGCACAAAAGCACACTTGACTTCAAATGATCATAACTCCTTCGTTTCTTATCGGATTTGAGCAAACGACCACTCGATGGAAAGCTCTTGATGTCTACTTTCATGTCAACCACGATTTTTATTGTTTTAATGGAATTTGTGATGTTTCTCATTCGCTTTTTTGTACTAACTCTTTACGGTACTTACATGTTAGTACACAAAAGAGAATGAGAGCAAAAAAAAACGCCATTACGTTAACCCAAACTCTAGTTTACATGAAAGCATACGTCAAGAGCTTTCCAGAGAGTGTTCGTTTGCTTAAATCCGATAACAAATGAGGAAGTTATGGTCATTTGAAGTCGAGTGCCTCCCAAAGTGGTCGTGTATCGAGCCGCACAAAAGCACACTTGGCTTCAAATGATCATAACTCCTTCGTTTCTTATCGGATTTAAGCAAACGACCACTCGATGGAAAGCTCTTGATGTCTACTTTCATGTCAACCACGATTTTTCTTGTTTTAATGGAATTTGTGATGTTTCTCATTCGCTTTTTTGTACTAACTCTTTACGGTACTTACATGCTAGTACACAAAAGAGAATGAGAGCAACCAAAAACGCCATTACATTAATCCAAACTCTAGTTTACATGAAAGCATACGTCAAGAGCTTTCCAGAGAATGTTCGTTTGCTTAAATCCGATAACAAATGAGGAAGTTACGGTCATTTGAAGTCGAGTGCCTCCCAAAGTGGTCGTGTATCGAGCCGCACAAAAGCACACTTGACTTCAAATGATCATAACTCCTTCGTTTCTTATCGGATTTAAGCAAACGACCACTCGATGGAAAGCTCTTGATGTCTACTTTCATGTCAACCACGATTTTTATTGTTTTAATGGAATTTGTGATGTTTCTCATTCACTTTTTTGTACTAACTCTTTACGGTACTTACATGTTAGTACACAAAAGAGAATGAGAGCAAACAAAAACGCCATTACATTAACCCAAACTCTAGTTTACATGAAAGCATACGTCATGAGCTTTCCAGAGAGTGTTCGTTTGCTTAAATCCGATAACAAATGAGGAAGTTATGGTCATTTGAAGTCGAGTGCCTCCCAAAGTGGTCGTGTATCGAGCCGCACAAAAGCACACTTGACTTCAAATGATCATAACTCCTTCGTTTCTTATCGGATTTAAGCAAACGACCACTTGATGAAAAGCTCTTGATGTCTACTTTCATGTCAACCACGATTTTTCTTGTTTTAATGGAATTTGTGATGTTTCTCATTCGCTTTTTTGTACTAACTCTTTACGGTACTTACATGTTAGTACACAAAAGAGAATGAGAGCAACCAAAAACGCCATTACATTAATCCAAACTCTAGTTTACATGAAAGCATACGTCAAGAGCTTTCCAGAGAATGTTCGTTTGCTTAAATCCGATAACAAATGAGGAAGTTATGGTCATTTGAAGTCGAGTGCCTCCCAAAGTGGTCGTGTATCGAGCCGCACAAAAGCACACTTGACTTCAAATGATCATAACTCCTTCGTTTCTTATCGGATTTAAGCAAACGACCACTCGATGGAAAGCTCTTGATGTCTACTTTCATGTCAACCACGATTTTTCTTGTTTTAATGGAATTTGTGATGTTTCTCATTCGCTTTTTTGTACTAACTCTTTACGGTACTTACATGTTAGTACACAAAAGAGAATGATAGCAAACAAAAACGCCATTACATTATCCCAAAATCTAGTTTACATGAAAGCATACGTCAAGAGCTTTCCAGAGAGTGTTCGTTTGCTTAAATCCGATAACAAATGAGGAAGTTATGGTCATTTAAAGTCGAGTGCCTCCCAAAGTGGTCGTGTATCGAGCCGCACAAAAGCACACTTGACTTCAAATGATCATAACTCCTTCGTTTCTTATCGGATTTGAGCAAACGACCACTCGATGGAAAGCTCTTGATGTCTACTTTCATGTCAACCACGATTTTTATTGTTTTAATGGAATTTGTGATGTTTCTCATTCGCTTTTTTGTACTAACTCTTTACGGTACTTACATGTTAGTACACAAAAGAGAATGAGAGCAAAAAAAAAACGCCATTACGTTAACCCAAACTCTAGTTTACATGAAAGCATACGTCAAGAGCTTTCCAGAGAGTGTTCGTTTGCTTAAATCCGATAACAAATGAGGAAGTTATGGTCATTTGAAGTCGAGTGCCTCCCAAAGTGGTCGTGTATCGAGCCGCACAAAAGCACACTTGGCTTCAAATGATCATAACTCCTTCGTTTCTTATCGGATTTAAGCAAACGACCACTCGATGGAAAGCTCTTGATGTCTACTTTCATGTCAACCACGATTTTTATTGTTTTAATGGAATTTGTGATGTTTCTCATTCACTTTTTTGTACTAACTCTTTACGGTACTTACATGTTAGTACACAAAAGAGAATGAGAGCAAACAAAAACGCCATTACATTAACCCAAACTCTAGTTTACATGAAAGCATACGTCATGAGCTTTCCAGAGAGTGTTCGTTTGCTTAAATCCGATAACAAATGAGGAAGTTATGGTCATTTGAAGTCGAGTGCCTCCCAAAGTGGTCGTGTATCGAGCCGCACAAAAGCACACTTGACTTCAAATGATCATAACTCCTTCGTTTCTTATCGGATTTAAGCAAACGACCACTTGATGAAAAGCTCTTGATGTCTACTTTCATGTCAACCACGATTTTTCTTGTTTTAATGGAATTTGTGATGTTTCTCATTCGCTTTTTTGTACTAACTCTTTAGGGTACTTACATGTTAGTACACAAAAGAGAATGAGAGCAACCAAAAACGCCATTACTTTAATCCAAACTCTAGTTTACATGAAAGCATACGTCAAGAGCTTTCCAGAGAATGTTCGTTTGCTTAAATCCGATAACAAATGAGGAAGTTATGGTCATTTGAAGTCGAGTGCCTCCCAAAGTGGTCGTGTATCGAGCCGCACAAAAGCACACTTGACTTCAAATGATCATAACTCCTTCGTTTCTTATCGGATTTAAGCAAACGACCACTCGATGGAAAGCTCTTGATGTCTACTTTCATGTCAACCACGATTTTTCTTGTTTTAATGGAATTTGTGATGTTTCTCATTCGCTTTTTTGTACTAACTCTTTACGGTACTTACATGTTAGTACACAAAAGAGAATGATAGCAAACAAAAACGCCATTACATTATCCCAAAATCTAGTTTACATGAAAGCATACGTCAAGAGCTTTCCAGAGAGTGTTCGTTTGCTTAAATCCGATAACAAATGAGGAAGTTATGGTCATTTAAAGTCGAGTGCCTCCCAAAGTGGTCGTGTATCGAGCCGCACAAAAGCACACTTGACTTCAAATGATCATAACTCCTTCGTTTCTTATCGGATTTGAGCAAACGACCACTCGATGGAAAGCTCTTGATGTCTACTTTCATGTCAACCACGATTTTTATTGTTTTAATGGAATTTGTGATGTTTCTCATTCGCTTTTTTGTACTAACTCTTTACGGTACTTACATGTTAGTACACAAAAGAGAATGAGAGCAAAAAAAAACGCCATTACGTTAACCCAAACTCTAGTTTACATGAAAGCATACGTCAAGAGCTTTCCAGAGAGTGTTCGTTTGCTTAAATCCGATAACAAATGAGGAAGTTATGGTCATTTGAAGTCGAGTGCCTCCCAAAGTGGTCGTGTATCGAGCCGCACAAAAGCACACTTGACTTCAAATGATCATAACTCCTTCGTTTCTTATCGGATTTAAGCAAACGACCACTCGATGGAAAGCTCTTGATGTCTACTTTCATGTCAACCACGATTTTTATTGTTTTAATGGAATTTGTGATGTTTCTCATTCACTTTTTTGTACTAACTCTTTACGGTACTTACATGTTAGTACACAAAAGAGAATGAGAGCAAACAAAAACGCCATTACATTAACCCAAACTCTAGTTTACATGAAAGCATACGTCATGAGCTTTCCAGAGAGTGTTCGTTTGCTTAAATCCGATAACAAATGAGGAAGTTATGGTCATTTGAAGTCGAGTGCCTCCCAAAGTGGTCGTGTATCGAGCCGCACAAAAGCACACTTGACTTCAAATGATCATAACTCCTTCGTTTCTTATCGGATTTAAGCAAACGACCACTTGATGAAAAGCTCTTGATGTCTACTTTCATGTCAACCACGATTTTTCTTGTTTTAATGGAATTTGTGATGTTTCTCATTCGCTTTTTTGTACTAACTCTTTACGGTACTTACATGTTAGTACACAAAAGAGAATGAGAGCAACCAAAAACGCCATTACTTTAATCCAAACTCTAGTTTACATGAAAGCATACGTCAAGAGCTTTCCAGAGAATGTTCGTTTGCTTAAATCCGATAACAAATGAGGAAGTTATGGTCATTTGAAGTCGAGTGCCTCCCAAAGTGGTCGTGTATCGAGCCGCACAAAAGCACACTTGACTTCAAATGATCATAACTCCTTCGTTTCTTATCGGATTTAAGCAAACGACCACTCGATGGAAAGCTCTTGATGTCTACTTTCATGTCAACCACGATTTTTCTTGTTTTAATGGAATTTGTGATGTTTCTCATTCGCTTTTTTGTACTAACTCTTTACGGTACTTACATGTTAGTACACAAAAGAGAATGATAGCAAACAAAAACGCCATTACATTATCCCAAACTCTAGTTTACATGAAAGCATACGTCAAGAGCTTTCCAGAGAGTGTTCGTTTGCTTAAATCCGATAACAAATGAGGAAGTTATGGTCATTTAAAGTCGAGTGCCTCCCAAAGTGGTCGTGTATCGAGCCGCACAAAAGCACACTTGACTTCAAATGATCATAACTCCTTCGTTTCTTATCGGATTTGAGCAAACGACCACTCGATGGAAAGCTCTTGATGTCTACTTTCATGTCAACCACGATTTTTATTGTTTTAATGGAATTTGTGATGTTTCTCATTCGCTTTTTTGTACTAACTCTTTACGGTACTTACATGTTAGTACACAAAAGAGAATGAGAGCAAAAAAAAACGCCATTACGTTAACCCAAACTCTAGTTTACATGAAAGCATACGTCAAGAGCTTTCCAGAGAGTGTTCGTTTGCTTAAATCCGATAACAAATGAGGAAGTTATGGTCATTTGAAGTCGAGTGCCTCCCAAAGTGGTCGTGTATCGAGCCGCACAAAAGCACACTTGACTTCAAATGATCATAACTCCTTCGTTTCTTATCGGATTTAAGCAAACGACCAGTCGATGGAAAGCTCTTGATGTCTACTTTCATGTCAACCACGATTTTTATTGTTTTAATGGAATTTGTGATGTTTCTCATTCGCTTTTTTGTACTAACTCTTTACGGTACTTACATGTTAGTACACAAAAGAGAATGAGAGCAACCAAAAACGCCATTACATTAACCCAAACTCTAGTTTACATGAAAGCATACGTCAAGAGCTTTCCAGAGAGTGTTCGTTTGCTTAAATCCGATAACAAATGAGGAAGTTATGGTCATTTGAAGTCGAGTGCCTCCCAAAGTGGTCGTGTATCGAGCCGCACAAAAGCACACTTGACTTCAAATGATCATAACTCCTTCGTTTCTTATCGGATTTAAGCAAACGACCACTCGATGGAAAGCTCTTGATGTCTACTTTCATGTCAACCACGATTTTTATTGTTTTAATGGAATTTGTGATGTTTCGCATTCGCTTTTTTGTACTAACTCTTTACGGTACTTACATGTTAGTACACAAAAGAGAATGAGAGCAAACAAAAACGCCATTACATTAACCCAAAATCTAGTTTACATGAAAGCATACGTCAAGAGCTTTCCAGAGAGTGTTCGTTTGCTTAAATCCGATATCAAATGAGGAAGTTATGGTCATTTGAAGTCGAGTGCCTCCCAAAGTGGTCGTGTATCGAGCCGCACAAAAGCACACTTGACTTCAAATGATCATAACTCCTTCGTTTCTTATCGGATTTAAGCAAACGACCACTCGATGGAAAGCTCTTGATGTCTACTTTCATGTCAACCACGATTTTTCTTGTTTTAATGGAATTTGTGATGTTTCTCATTCGCTTTTTTGTACTAACTCTTTACGGTACTTACATGTTAGTACACAAAAGAGAATGAGAGCAACCAAAAACGCCATTACATTAACCCAATTTCTAGTTTACATGAAAGCATACGTCAAGAGCTTTCCAGAGAGTGTTCGTTTGCTTAAATCCGATAAAAAAGGTGGAAGTTATGGTCATTTGAAGTCGAGTGCCTCCCAAAGTGGTCGCGTATCGAGCCGCACAAAAGCACACTTGACTTCAAACGATCATAACTCCTTCGTTTCATATCGGATTTAAGCAAACGACCCCTCGATGGAAAGCTCTTGATGTCTACTTTCATGTCAACCACGATTTTTATTGTTTTAATGGAATTTGTGATGTTTCTCATTCGCTTTTTTGTACTAACTCTTTACGGTACTTACATGTTAGTACACAAAAGAGAATGAGAGCAACCAAAAACGCCATTACATTAACCCAATTTCTAGTTTACATGAAAGCATACGTCAAGAGCTTTCCAGAGAGTGTTCGTTTGCTTAAATCCGATAACAAATGAGGAAGTTATGGTCATTTGAAGTCGAGTGCCTCCCAAAGTGGTCGTGTATCGAGCCGCACAAAAGCACACTTGACTTCAAATGATCATAACTCCTTCGTTTCTTATCGGATTTAAGCAAACGACCACTCGATGGAAAGCTCTTGATGTCTACTTTCATTTCAACCACGATTTTTCTTGTTTTAATGGAATTTGTGATGTTTCTCATTCGCTTTTTTGTACTAACTCTTTACGGTACTTACATGTTAGTACACAAAAGAGAATGATAGCAAACAAAAACGCCATTACATTAACCCTAACTCTAGTTTACATGAAAGCATACGTCAAGAGCTTTCCAGAGAGTGTTCGTTTGCTTAAATCCGATAACAAATGAGGAAGTTATGGTCATTTAAAGTCGAATGCCTCCAAAAGTGGTCGTGTATCGAGCCGCACAAAAGCACACTTGACTTCAAATGATCATAACTCCTTCGTTTCTTATCGGATTTGAGCAAACGACCACTCGATGGAAAGCTCTTGATGTCTACTTTCATGTCAACCACGATTTTTATTGTTTTAATGGAATTTGTGATGTTTCTCATTCGCTTTTTTGTACTAACTCTTTACGGTACTTACATGTTAGTACACAAAAGAGAATGAGAGAAAACAAAAACGCCATTACGTTAACCCAAACTCTAGTTTACATGAAAGCATACGTCAAGAGCTTTCCAGAGAGTGTTCGTTTGCTTAAATACGATAACAAATGAGGAAGTTATGGTCATTTGAAGTCGAGTGCCTCCCAAAGTGGTCGTGTATCGAGCCGCACAAAAGCACACTTGACTTCAAATGATCATAACTCCTTCGTTTCTTATCGGATTTAAGCAAACGACCAGTCGATGGAAAGCTCTTGATGTCTACTTTCATGTCAACCACGATTTTTATTGTTTTAATGGAATTTGTGATGTTTCTCATTCGCTTTTTTGTACTAACTCTTTACGGTACTTACATGTTAGTACACAAAAGAGAATGAGAGCAAACAAAAACGCCATTACGTTAACCCAAACTCTAGTTTACATGAAAGCATACGTCAAGAGCTTTCCAGAGAGTGTTCGTTTGCTTAAATACGATAACAAATGAGGAAGTTATGGTCATTTGAAGTCGAGTGCCTCCCAAAGTGGTCGTGTATCGAGCCGCACAAAAGCACACTTGACTTCAAATGATCATAACTCCTTCGTTTCTTATCGGATTTAAGCAAACGACCAGTCGATGGAAAGCTCTTGATGTCTACTTTCATGTCAACCACGATTTTTATTGTTTTAATGGAATTTGTGATGTTTCTCATTCGCTTTTTTGTACTAACTCTTTACGGTACTTACATGTTAGTACACAAAAGAGAATGAGAGCAAACAAAAACGCCATTACGTTAACCCAAACTCTAGTTTACATGAAAGCATACGTCAAGAGCTTTCCAGAGAGTGTTCGTTTGCTTAAATACGATAACAAATGAGGAAGTTATGGTCATTTGAAGTCGAGTGCCTCCCAAAGTGGTCGTGTATCGAGCCGCACAAAAGCACACTTGACTTCAAATGATCATAACTCCTTCGTTTCTTATCGGATTTAAGCAAACGACCAGTCGATGGAAAGCTCTTGATGTCTACTTTCATGTCAACCACGATTTTTATTGTTTTAATGGAATTTGTGATGTTTCTCATTCGCTTTTTTGTACTAACTCTTTACGGTACTTACATGTTAGTACACAAAAGAGAATGAGAGCAAACAAAAACGCCATTACGTTAACCCAAACTCTAGTTTACATGAAAGCATACGTCAAGAGCTTTCCAGAGAGTGTTCGTTTGCTTAAATCCGATAACAAATGAGGAAGTTATGGTCATTTGAAGTCGAGTGCCTCCCAAAGTGGTCGTGTATCGAGCCGCACAAAAGCACACTTGACTTCAAATGATCATAACTCCTTCGTTTCTTATCGGATTTAAGCAAACGACCAGTCGATGGAAAGCTCTTGATGTCTACTTTCATGTCAACCACGATTTTTATTGTTTTAATGGAATTTGTGATGTTTCTCATTCGCTTTTTTGTACTAACTCTTTACGGTACTTACATGTTAGTACACAAAAGAGAATGAGAGCAACCAAAAACGCCATTACATTAACCCAAACTCTAGTTTAAATGAAAGCATACGTCAAGAGCTTTCCAGAGAGTGTTCGTTTGCTTAAATCCGATAACAAATGAGGAAGTTATGGTCATTTGAAGTCGAGTGCCTCCCAAAGTGGTCGTGTATCGAGCCGCACAAAAGCACACTTGACTTCAAATGATCATAACTCCTTCGTTTCTTATCGGATTTAAGCAAACGACCAGTCGATGGAAAGCTCTTGATGTCTACTTTCATGTCAACCACGATTTATATTGTTTTAATGGAATTTGTGATGTTTCGCATTCGCTTTTTTGTACTAACTCTTTACGGTACTTACATGTTAGTACACAAAAGAGAATGAGAGCAAACAAAAACGCCATTACATTAACCCAAACTCTAGTTTACATGAAAGCATACGTCAAGAGCTTTCCAGAGAGTGTTCGTTTGCTTAAATCCGATAAAAAAGGTGGAAGTTATGGTCATTTGAAGTCGAGTGCCTCCCAAAGTGGTCGCGTATCGAGCCGCACAAAAGCACACTTGACTTCAAACGATCATAACTCCTTCGTTTCATATCGGATTTAAGCAAACGACCCCTCGATGGAAAGCTCTTGATGTCTACTTTCATGTCAACCACGATTTTTATTGTTTTAATGGAATTTGTGATGTTTCTCATTCGCTTTTTTGTACTAACTCTTTACGGTACTTACATGTTAGTACACAAAAGAGAATGAGAGCAACCAAAAACGCCATTACATTAACCCAATTTCTAGTTTACATGAAAGCATACGTCAAGAGCTTTCCAGAGAGTGTTCGTTTGCTTAAATCCGATAACAAATGAGGAAGTTATGGTCATTTGAAGTCGAGTGCCTCCCAAAGTGGTCGTGTATCGAGCCGCACAAAAGCACACTTGACTTCAAATGATCATAACTCCTTCGTTTCTTATCGGATTTAAGCAAACGACCACTCGATGGAAAGCTCTTGATGTCTACTTTCATTTCAACCACGATTTTTCTTGTTTTAATGGAATTTGTGATGTTTCTCATTCGCTTTTTTGTACTAACTCTTTACGGTACTTACATGTTAGTACACAAAAGAGAATGATAGCAAACAAAAACGCCATTACATTAACCCTAACTCTAGTTTACATGAAAGCATACGTCAAGAGCTTTCCAGAGAGTGTTCGTTTGCTTAAATCCGATAACAAATGAGGAAGTTATGGTCATTTAAAGTCGAATGCCTCCAAAAGTGGTCGTGTATCGAGCCGCACAAAAGCACACTTGACTTCAAATGATCATAACTCCTTCGTTTCTTATCGGATTTGAGCAAACGACCACTCGATGGAAAGCTCTTGATGTCTACTTTCATGTCAACCACGATTTTTATTGTTTTAATGGAATTTGTGATGTTTCTCATTCGCTTTTTTGTACTAACTCTTTACGGTACTTACATGTTAGTACACAAAAGAGAATGAGAGAAAACAAAAACGCCATTACGTTAACCCAAACTCTAGTTTACATGAAAGCATACGTCAAGAGCTTTCCAGAGAGTGTTCGTTTGCTTAAATACGATAACAAATGAGGAAGTTATGGTCATTTGAAGTCGAGTGCCTCCCAAAGTGGTCGTGTATCGAGCCGCACAAAAGCACACTTGACTTCAAATGATCATAACTCCTTCGTTTCTTATCGGATTTAAGCAAACGACCAGTCGATGGAAAGCTCTTGATGTCTACTTTCATGTCAACCACGATTTTTATTGTTTTAATGGAATTTGTGATGTTTCTCATTCGCTTTTTTGTACTAACTCTTTACGGTACTTACATGTTAGTACACAAAAGAGAATGAGAGCAAACAAAAACGCCATTACGTTAACCCAAACTCTAGTTTACATGAAAGCATACGTCAAGAGCTTTCCAGAGAGTGTTCGTTTGCTTAAATACGATAACAAATGAGGAAGTTATGGTCATTTGAAGTCGAGTGCCTCCCAAAGTGGTCGTGTATCGAGCCGCACAAAAGCACACTTGACTTCAAATGATCATAACTCCTTCGTTTCTTATCGGATTTAAGCAAACGACCAGTCGATGGAAAGCTCTTGATGTCTAATTTCATGTCAACCACGATTTTTATTGTTTTAATGGAATTTGTGATGTTTCTCATTCGCTTTTTTGTACTAACTCTTTACGGTACTTACATGTTAGTACACAAAAGAGAATGAGAGCAAACAAAAACGCCATTACGTTAACCCAAACTCTAGTTTACATGAAAGCATACGTCAAGAGCTTTCCAGAGAGTGTTCGTTTGCTTAAATCCGATAACAAATGAGGAAGTTATGGTCATTTGAAGTCGAGTGCCTCCCAAAGTGGTCGTGTATCGAGCCGCACAAAAGCACACTTGACTTCAAATGATCATAACTCCTTCGTTTCTTATCGGATTTAAGCAAACGACCACTCGATGGAAAGCTCTTGATGTCTACTTTCATTTCAACCACGATTTTTCTTGTTTTAATGGAATTTGTGATGTTTCTCATTCGCTTTTTTGTACTAACTCTTTACGGTACTTACATGTTAGTACACAAAAGAGAATGATAGCAAACAAAAACGCCATTACATTAACCCAAACTCTAGTTTACATGAAAGCATACGTCAAGAGCTTTCCAGAGAGTGTTCGTTTGCTTAAATCCGATAACAAATGAGGAAGTTATGGTCATTTAAAGTCGAATGCCTCCAAAAGTGGTCGTGTATCGAGCCGCACAAAAGCACACTTGACTTCAAATGATCATAACTCCTTCGTTTCTTATCGGATTTGAGCAAACGACCACTCGATGGAAAGCTCTTGATGTCTACTTTCATGTCAACCACGATTTTTATTGTTTTAATGGAATTTGTGATGTTTCTCATTCGCTTTTTTGTACTAACTCTTTACGGTACTTACATGTTAGTACACAAAAGAGAATGAGAGAAAACAAAAACGCCATTACGTTAACCCAAACTCTAGTTTACATGAAAGCATACGTCAAGAGCTTTCCAGAGAGTGTTCGTTTGCTTAAATACGATAACAAATGAGGAAGTTATGGTCATTTGAAGTCGAGTGCCTCCCAAAGTGGTCGTGTATCGAGCCGCACAAAAGCACACTTGACTTCAAATGATCATAACTCCTTCGTTTCTTATCGGATTTAAGCAAACGACCAGTCGATGGAAAGCTCTTGATGTCTACTTTCATGTCAACCACGATTTTTATTGTTTTAATGGAATTTGTGATGTTTCTCATTCGCTTTTTTGTACTAACTCTTTACGGTACTTACATGTTAGTACACAAAAGAGAATGAGAGCAAACAAAAACGCCATTACGTTAACCCAAACTCTAGTTTACATGAAAGCATACGTCAAGAGCTTTCCAGAGAGTGTTCGTTTGCTTAAATACGATAACAAATGAGGAAGTTATGGTCATTTGAAGTCGAGTGCCTCCCAAAGTGGTCGTGTATCGAGCCGCACAAAAGCACACTTGACTTCAAATGATCATAACTCCTTCGTTTCTTATCGGATTTAAGCAAACGACCAGTCGATGGAAAGCTCTTGATGTCTAATTTCATGTCAACCACGATTTTTATTGTTTTAATGGAATTTGTGATGTTTCTCATTCGCTTTTTTGTACTAACTCTTTACGGTACTTACATGTTAGTACACAAAAGAGAATGAGAGCAAACAAAAACGCCATTACGTTAACCCAAACTCTAGTTTACATGAAAGCATACGTCAAGAGCTTTCCAGAGAGTGTTCGTTTGCTTAAATCCGATAACAAATGAGGAAGTTATGGTCATTTGAAGTCGAGTGCCTCCCAAAGTGGTCGTGTATCGAGCCGCACAAAAGCACACTTGACTTCAAATGATCATAACTCCTTCGTTTCTTATCGGATTTAAGCAAACGACCAGTCGATGGAAAGCTCTTGATGTCTAATTTCATGTCAACCACGATTTTTATTGTTTTAATGGAATTTGTGATGTTTCTCATTCGCTTTTTTGTACTAACTCTTTACGGTACTTACATGTTAGTACACAAAAGAGAATGAGAGCAAACAAAAACGCCATTACGTTAACCCAAACTCTAGTTTACATGAAAGCATACGTCAAGAGCTTTCCAGAGAGTGTTCGTTTGCTTAAATCCGATAACAAATGAGGAAGTTATGGTCATTTGAAGTCGAGTGCCTCCCAAAGTGGTCGTGTATCGAGCCGCACAAAAGCACACTTGACTTCAAATGATCATAACTCCTTCGTTTCTTATCGGATTTAAGCAAACGACCAGTCGATGGAAAGCTCTTGATGTCTAATTTCATGTCAACCACGATTTTTATTGTTTTAATGGAATTTGTGATGTTTCTCATTCGCTTTTTTGTACTAACTCTTTACGGTACTTACATGTTAGTACACAAAAGAGAATGAGAGCAAACAAAAACGCCATTACGTTAACCCAAACTCTAGTTTACATGAAAGCATACGTCAAGAGCTTTCCAGAGAGTGTTCGTTTGCTTAAATCCGATAACAAATGAGGAAGTTATGGTCATTTGAAGTCGAGTGCCTCCCAAAGTGGTCGTGTATCGAGCCGCACAAAAGCACACTTGACTTCAAATGATCATAACTCCTTCGTTTCTTATCGGATTTAAGCAAACGACCACTCGATGGAAAGCTCTTGATGTCTACTTTCATGTCAACCACGATTTTTCTTGTTTTAATGGAATTTGTGATGTTTCTCATTCGCTTTTTTGTACTAACTCTTTACGGTACTTACATGTTAGTACACAAAAGAGAATGAGAGCAAACAAAAACGCCATTACATTAACCCAAACTCTAGTTTACATGAAGGCATACGTCAAGAGCTTTCCAGAGAGTGTTCGTTTGCTTAAATCCGATAACAAATGAGGAAGTTATGGTCATTTGAAGTCGAGTGCCTCCCAAAGTGGTCGTGTATCGAGCCGCACAAAAGCACACTTGACTTCAAATGATCATAACTCCTTCGTTTCTTATCGGATTTAAGCAAACGACCACTCGATGGAAAGCTCTTGATGTCTACTTTCATGTCAACCACGATTTTTCTTGTTTTAATGGAATTTGTGATGTTTCTCATTCGCTTTTTTGTACTAACTCTTTACGGTACTTACATGTTAGTACACAAAAGAGAATGATAGCAAACAAAAATGCCATTACATTATCCCAAACTCTAGTTTACATGAAAGCATACGTCAAGAGCTTTCCAGAGAGTGTCGTTTGCTTAAATCCGATAACAAATGAGGAAGTTATGGTCATTTAAAGTCGAGTGCCTCCCAAAGTGGTCGTGTATCGAGCCGCACAAAAATACACTTGACTTCAAATGATCATAACTCCTTCGTTTCTTATCGGATTTGAGCAAACGACCACTCGATGGAAAGCTCTTGATGTCTACTTTCATGTCAACCACGATTTTTATTGTTTTAATGGAATTTGTGATGTTTCTCATTCGCTTTTTTGTACTAACTCTTTACGGTACTTACATGTTAGTACACAAAAGAGAATGAGAGCAAACAAAAACGCCATTACGTTAACCCAAACTCTAGTTTACATGAAAGCATACGTCAAGAGCTTTCCAGAGAGTGTTCGTTTGCTTAAATCCGATAACAAATGAGGAAGTTATGGTCATTTGAAGTCGAGTGCCTCCCAAAGTGGTCGTGTATCGAGCCGCACAAAAGCACACTTGACTTCAAATGATCATAACTCCTTCGTTTCTTATCGGATTTAAGCAAACGACCAGTCGATGGAAAGCTCTTGATGTCTACTTTCATGTCAACCACGATTTTTATTGTTTTAATGGAATTTGTGATGTTTCTCATTCGCTTTTTTGTACTAACTCTTTACGGTACTTACATGTTAGTACACAAAAGAGAAAGAGAGCAAACAAAAACGCCATTACATTAACCCAAACTCTAGTTTACATGAAGGCATACGTCAAGAGCTTTCCAGAGAGTGTTCGTTTGCTTAAATCCGATAACAAATGAGGAAGTTATGGTCATTTGAAGTCGAGTGCCTCCCAAAGTGGTCGTGTATCGAGCCGCACAAAAGCACACTTGACTTCAAATGATCATAACTCCTTCGTTTCTTATCGGATTTAAGCAAACGACCACTCGATGGAAAGCTCTTGATGTCTACTTTCATGTCAACCACGATTTTTCTTGTTTTAATGGAATTTGTGATGTTTCTCATTCGCTTTTTTGTACTAACTCTTTACGGTACTTACATGTTAGTACACAAAAGAGAATGATAGCAAACAAAAACGCCATTACATTATCCCAAACTCTAGTTTACATGAAAGCATACGTCAAGAGCTTTCCAGAGAGTGTCGTTTGCTTAAATCCGATAACAAATGAGGAAGTTATGGTCATTTAAAGTCGAGTGCCTCCCAAAGTGGTCGTGTATCGAGCCGCACAAAAATACACTTGACTTCAAATGATCATAACTCCTTCGTTTCTTATCGGATTTGAGCAAACGACCACTCGATGGAAAGCTCTTGATGTCTACTTTCATGTCAACCACGATTTTTATTGTTTTAATGGAATTTGTGATGTTTCTCATTCGCTTTTTTGTACTAACTCTTTACGGTACTTACATGTTAGTACACAAAAGAGAATGAGAGCAAACAAAAACGCCATTACGTTAACCCAAACTCTAGTTTACATGAAAGCATACGTCAAGAGCTTTCCAGAGAGTGTTCGTTTGCTTAAATCCGATAACAAATGAGGAAGTTATGGTCATTTGAAGTCGAGTGCCTCCCAAAGTGGTCGTGTATCGAGCCGCACAAAAGCACACTTGACTTCAAATGATCATAACTCCTTCGTTTCTTATCGGATTTAAGCAAACGACCAGTCGATGGAAAGCTCTTGATGTCTACTTTCATGTCAACCACGATTTTTATTGTTTTAATGGAATTTGTGATGTTTCTCATTCGCTTTTTTGTACTAACTCTTTACGGTACTTACATGTTAGTACACAAAAGAGAATGAGAGCAAACAAAAACGCCATTACGTTAACCCAAACTCTAGTTTACATGAAAGCATACGTCAAGAGCTTTCCAGAGAGTGTTCGTTTGCTTAAATCCGATAACAAATGAGGAAGTTATGGTCATTTGAAGTCGAGTGCCTCCCAAAGTGGTCGTGTATCGAGCCGCACAAAAGCACACATGACTTCAAATGATCATAACTCCTTCGTTTCTTATCGGATTTAAGCAAACGACCAGTCGATGGAAAGCTCTTGATGTCTACTTTCATATCAACCACGATTTTTATTGTTTTAATGGAATTTGTGATGTTTCTCATTCGCTTTTTTGTACTAACTCTTTACGGTACTTACATGTTAGTACACAAAAGAGAATGAGAGCAACCAAAAACGCCATTACATTAACCCAAACTCTAGTTTACATGAAAGCATACGTCAAGAGCTTTCCAGAGAGTGTTCGTTTGCTTAAATCCGATAACAAATGAGGAAGTTATGGTCATTTGAAGTCGAGTGCCTCCCAAAGTGGTCGTGTATCGAGCCGCACAAAAGCACACTTGACTTCAAATGATCATAACTCCTTCGTTTCTTATCGGATTTAAGCAAACGACCACTCGATGGAAAGCTCTTGATGTCTACTTTCATGTCAACCACGATTTTTCTTGTTTTAATGGAATTTGTGATGTTTCTCATTCGCTTTTTTGTACTAACTCTTTACGGTACTTACATGTTAGTACACAAAAGAGAATGATAGCAAACAAAAACGCCATTACATTAAACCAAACTCTAGTTTACATGAAGGCATACGTCAAGAGCTTTCCAGAGAGTGTTCGTTTGCTTAAATCCGATAACAAATGAGGAAGTTATGGTCATTTAAAGTCGAGTGCCTCCAAAAGTGGTCGTGTATCGAGCCGCACAAAAGCACACTTGACTTCAAATGATCATAACTCCTTCGTTTCTTATCGGATTTGAGCAAACGACCACTCGATGGAAAGCTCTTGATGTCTACTTTCATGTCAACCACGATTTTTATTGTTTTAATGGAATTTGTGATGTTTCTCATTCGCTTTTTTGTACTAACTCTTTATGGTACGTACATGTTAGTACACAAAAGAGAATGAGAGCAAACAAAAACGCCATTACGTTAACCCAAACTCTAGTTTACATGAAAGCATACGTCAAGAGCTTTCCAGAGAGTGTTCGTTTGCTTAAATCCGATAACAAATGAGGAAGTTATGGTCATTTGAAGTCGAGTGCCTCCCAAAGTGGTCGTGTATCGAGCCGCACAAAAGCACACTTGACTTCAAATGATCATAACTCCTTCGTTTCTTATCGGATTTAAGCAAACGACCAGTCGATGGAAAGCTCTTGATGTCTACTTTCATGTCAACCACGATTTTTCTTGTTTTAATGGAATTTGTGATGTTTCTCATTCGCATTTTTGTACTAACTCTTTACGGTACTTACTTGTTAGTACACAAAAGAGAATGAGAGCGAACAAAAACGCCATTACATTAACCCAAACTCTAGTTTACATGAAGGCATACGTCAAGAGCTTTCCAGAGAGTGTTCGTTTGCTTAAATCCGATAACAAATGAGGAAGTTATGGTCATTTGAAGTCGAGTGCCTCCCAAAGTGGTCGTGTATCGAGCCGCACAAAAGCACACTTGACTTCAAATGATCATAACTCCTTCGTTTCTTATCGGATTTGAGCAAACGACCACTCGATGGAAAGCTCTTGATGTCTACTTTCATGTCAACCACGATATTTCTTGTTTTAATGGAATTTGTGATGTTTCTCATTCGCTTTTTTGTACTAACTCTTTACGGTACTTACTTGTTAGTACACAAAAGAGAATGAGAGCGAACAAAAACGCCATTACATTAACCCAAACTCTAGTTTACATGAAGGCATACGTCAAGAGCTTTCCAGAGAGTGTTCGTTTGCTTAAATCCGATAACAAATGAGGAAGTTATGGTCATTTGAAGTCGAGTGCCTCCCAAAGTGGTCGTGTATCGAGCCGCACAAAAGCACACTTGACTTCAAATGATCATAACACCTTCGTTTCTTATCGGATTTGAGCAAACGACCACTTGATGGAAAGCTCTTGATGTCTACTTTCATGTCAACCACGATTTTTATTGTTTTAATGGAATTTGTGATGTTTCTCATTCGCTTTTTTGTACTAACTCTTTACGGTACTTACATGTTAGTACACAAAAGAGAATGAGAGCAAACAAAAACGCCATTTCATTAACCCAAACTCTAGTTTACATGAAAGCATACGTCAAGAGCTTTCCAGATTGTGTTCGTTTGCGTAAATCCGATAACAAATGAGGAAGTTATGGTCATTTGAAGTCGAGTGCCTCCCAAAGTGGTCGTGTATCGAGCCGCACAAAAGCACACTTGACTTCAAATGATCATAACTCCTTCGTTTCTTATCGGATTTGAGCAAACGACCACTCGATGGAAAGCTCTTGATGTCTACTTTCATGTCAACCACGATTTTTATTGTTTTAATGGAATTTGTGATGTTTCTCATTCGCTTTTTTGTACTAACTCTTTACGGTACTTACATGTTACTACAAAAAGAGAATGAGAGCAAACAAAAACGCCATTACATTAACCCAAACTCTAGTTTACATGAAGGCATACGTCAAGAGCTTTCCAGAGAGTGTTCGTTTGCTTAAATCCGATAACAAATGAGGAAGTTATGGTCATTTGAAGTCGAGTGCCTCCCAAAGTGGTCGTGTATCGAGCCGCACAAAAGCACACTTGACTTCAAATGATCATAACTCCTTCGTTTCTTATCGGATTTGAGCAAACGACCACTCGATGGAAAGCTCTTGATGTCTACTTTCATGTCAACCACGATTTTTATTGTTTTAATGGAATTTGTGATGTTTCTCATTCGCTTTTTTGTACTAACTCTTTACGGTACTTACATGTTACTACAAAAAGAGAATGAGAGCAAACAAAAACGCCATTACATTAACCCAAACTCTAGTTTACATGAAGGCATACGTCAAGAGCTTTCCAGAGAGTGTTCGTTTGCTTAAATCCGATAACAAATGAGGAAGTTATGGTCATTTGAAGTCGAGTGCCTCCCAAAGTGGTCGTGTATCGAGCCGCACAAAAGCACACTTGACTTCAAATGATCATAACTCCTTCGTTTCTTATCGGATTTAAGCAAACGACCACTCGATGGAAAGCTCTTGATGTCTACTTTCATGTCAACCACGATTTTTATTGTTTTAATGGAATTTGTGATGTTTCTCATTCGCTTTTTTGTACTAACTCTTTACGGTACTTACATGTTACTACAAAAAGAGAATGAGAGCAAACAAAAACGCCATTACATTAACCCAAACTCTAATTTACATGAAGGCATACGTCAAGAGCTTTCCAGAGAGTGTTTGTTTGCTTAAATCCGATAACAAATGAGGAAGTTATGGTCATTTGAAGTCGAGTGCCTCCCAAAGTGGTCGTGTATCGAGCCGCACAAAAGCACACTTGACTTCAAATGTTCATAACTCCTTCGTTTCTTATCGGATTTGAGCAAACGACCACTCGATGGAAAGCTCTTGATGTCTACTTTCATGTCAACCACGATATTTCTTGTTTTAATGGAATTTGTGATGTTTCTCATTCGCTTTTTTGTACTAACTCTTTACGGTACTTACTTGTTAGTACACAAAAGAGAATGAGAGCAAACAAAAACGCCATTACATTAACCCAAACTCTAGTTTACATGAAGGCATACGTCAAGAGCTTTCCAGAGAGTGTTCGTTTGCTTAAATCCGATAACAAATGAGGAAGTTATGGTCATTTGAAGTCGAGTGCCTCCCAAAGTGGTCGTGTATCGAGCCGCACAAAAGCACACTTGACTTCAAATGATCATAACTCCTTCGTTTCTTATCGGATTTAAGCAAACGACCACTCGATGAAAAGCTCTTGATGTCTACTTTCATGTCAACCACGATTTTTCTTGTTTTAATGGAATTTGTGATGTTTCTCATTCGCTTTTTTGTACTAACTCTTTACGGTACTTACATGTTAGTACACAAAAGAGAATGAGAGCAAACAAAAACGCCATTACATTAACCCAAACTCTAGTTTACATGAAAGCATACGTCAAGAGCTTTCCAGAGAGTGTTCGTTTGCTTAAATCCGATAACAAATGAGGAAGTTATGGTCATTTGAAGTCGAGTGCCTCCCAAAGTGGTCGTGTATCGAGCCGCACAAAAGCACACTTGACTTCAAATGATCATAACTCCTTCGTTTCTTATTGGATTTAAGCAAACGACCACTCGATAGAAAGCTCTTGTTGTCTACTTTCATGTCAACCACGATTTTTATTGTTTTAATGGAATGTGTGATGTTTCTCATTCGCTTTTTTGTACTAACTCTTTACGGTACTTACATGTTAGTACACAAAAGAGAATGAGAGCAAACAAAAACGCCATTACATTAACCCGAACTCTAGTTTACATGAAGGCATACGTCAAGAGCTTTCCAGAGAGTGTTCGTTTGCTTAAATCCGATAACAAATGAGGAAGTTATGGTCATTTGAAGTCGAGTGCCTCCCAAAGTGGTCGTGTATCGAGCTGCACAAAAGCACACTTGACTTCAAATGATCATAACTCCTTCGTTTCTTATCGGATTTGAGCAAACGACCACTCGAGGGAAAGCTCTTGATGTCTACTTTCATGTCAACCACGATTTTTATTGTTTTAATGGAATTTGTGATGTTTCTCATTCGCTTTTTTGTACTAACTCTTTACGGTACTTACTTGTTAGTACACAAAAGAGAATGAGAGCAAACAAAAACGCCATTACATTAACCCAAACTCTAGTTTACATGAAGGCATACGTCAAGAGCTTTCCAGAGAGTGTTCGTTTGCTTAAATCCGATAACAAATGAGGAAGTTATGGTCATTTGAAGTCGAGTGCCTCCCAAAGTGGTCGTGTATCGAGCCGCACAAAAGCACACTTGACTTCAAATGATCATAACTCCTTCGTTTCTTATCGGATTTGAGCAAACGACCACTCGATGGAAAGCTCTTGATGTCTACTTTCATGTCAACCACGATTTTTATTGTTTTAATGGAATTTGTGATGTTTCTCATTCGCTTTTTTGTACTAACTTTTTACGGTACTTACATGTTAGTACACAAAAGAGAATGAGAGCAAACAAAAACGCCATTACATTAACCCAAACTCTAGTTTACATGAAAGCATACGTCATGAGCTTTCCAGAGAGTGTTCGTTTGCTTAAATCCGATAACAAATGAGGAAGTTATGGTCATTTGAAGTCGAGTGCCTCCCAAAGTGGTCGTGTATCGAGCCGCACAAAAGCACACTTGACTTCAAATGATCATAACTCCTTCGTTTCTTATCGGATTTAAGCAAACGACCACTCGATGAAAAGCTCTTGATGTCTACTTTCATGTCAACCACGATTTTTCTTGTTTTAATGGAATTTGTGATGTTTCTCATTCGCTTTTTTGTACTAACTCTTTACGGTACTTACATGTTAGTACACAAAAGAGAATGAGAGTAAACAAAAACGCCATTACATTAACCCAAACTCTAGTTTACATGAAGGCATACGTCAAGAGCTTTCCAGAGAGTGTTCGTTTGCTTAAATCCGATAACAAATGAGGAAGTTATGGTCATTTGAAGTCGAGTGCCTCCCAAAGTGGTCGTGTATCGAGCCGCACAAAAGCACACTTGACTTCAAATGATCATAACTCCTTCGTTTCTTATCGGATTTAAGCAAACGACCACTCGATGGAAAGCTCTTGATGTCTACTTTCATGTCAACCACGATTTTTCTTGTTTTAATGGAATTTGTGATGTTTCTCATTCGCTTTTTTGTACTAACTCTTTACGATACTTACATGTTAGTACACAAAAGAGAATGAGAGCAAACAAAAACGCCATTACATTAACCCAAACTCTAGTTTACATGAAAGCATACGTCAAGAGCTTTCCAGAGAGTGTTCGTTTGCTTAAATCCGATAACAAATGAGGAAGTTATGGTCATTTGAAGTCACGTGCCTCCCAAAGTGGTCGTGTATCGAGCCGCACAAAAGCACACTTGACTTCAAATGATCATAACTCCTTCATTTCTTATCGGATTTAAGCAAACGACCACTCGATGAAAAGCTCTTGATGTCTACTTTCATGTCAACCACGATTTTTCTTGTTTTAATGGAATTTGTGATGTTTCTCATTCGCTTTTTTGTACTAACTCTTTACGGTACTTACATGTTAGTACACAAAAGAGAATGAGAGCAACCAAAAACGCCATTACATTAACCCAAACTCTAGTTTACATGAAAGCATACGTCAAGAGCTTTCCAGAGAGTGTTCGTTTGCTTAAATCCGATAACAAATGAGGAAGTTATGGTCATTTGAAGTCGAGTGCCTCCCAAAGTGGTCGTGTATCGAGCCGCACAAAAGCACACTTGACTTCAAATGATCATAACTCCTTCGTTTCTTATCGGATTTAAGCAAACGACCACTCGATGAAAATCTCTTGATGTCTACTTTCATGTCAACCACGATTTTTCTTGTTTTAATGGAATTTGTGATGTTTCTCATTCGCTTTTTTGTACTAACTCTTTACGGTACTTACATGTTAGTACACAAAAGAGAATGAGAGCAAACAAAAACGCCATTACATTAACCCAAACTCTAGTTTACATGAAGGCATACGTCAAGAGCTTTCCAGAGAGTGTTCGTTTGCTTAAATCCGATAACAAATGAGGAAGTTATGGTCATTTGAAGTCGAGTGCCTCCCAAAGTGGTCGTGTATCGAGCCGCACAAAAGCACACTTGACTTCAAATGATCATAACTCCTTCGTTTCTTATCGGATTTGAGCAAACGACCACTCGATGGAAAGCTCTTGATGTCTACTTTCATGTCAACCACGATTTTTATTGTTTTAATGGAATTTGTGATGTTTCTCATTCGCTTTTTTGTACTAACTCTTTACGGTACTTACATGTTAGTACACAAAAGAGAATGAGAGCAAACAAAAACGCCATTACATTAACCCAAACTCTAGTTTACATGAAAGCATACGTCAAGAGCTTTCCAGAGAGTGTTCGTTTGCTTAAATCCGATAACAAATGAGGAAGTTATGGTCATTTGAAGTCGCGTGCCTCCCAAAGTGGTCGTGTATCGAGCCGCACAAAAGCACACTTGACTTCAAATGATCATAACTCCTTCATTTCTTATCGGATTTAAGCAAACGACCACTCGATGAAAAGCTCTTGATGTCTACTTTCATGTCAACCACGATTTTTCTTGTTTTAATGGAATTTGTGATGTTTCTCATTCGCTTTTTTGTACTAACTCTTTACGGTACTTACATGTTAGTACACAAAAGAGAATGAGAGCAACCAAAAACGCCATTACATTAACCCAAACTCTAGTTTACATGAAAGCATACGTCAAGAGCTTTCCAGAGAGTGTTCGTTTGCTTAAATCCGATAACAAATGAGGAAGTTATGGTCATTTGAAGTCGAGTGCCTCCCAAAGTGGTCGTGTATCGAGCCGCACAAAAGCACACTTGACTTCAAATGATCATAACTCCTTCGTTTCTTATCGGATTTAAGCAAACGACCACTCGATGAAAAGCTCTTGATGTCTACTTTCATGTCAACCACGATTTTTCTTGTTTTAATGGAATTTGTGATGTTTCTCATTCGCTTTTTTGTACTAACTCTTTACGGTACTTACATGTTAGTACACAAAAGAGAATGAGAGCAAACAAAAACGCCATTACATTAACCCAAACTCTAGTTTACATGAAGGCATACGTCAAGAGCTTTCCAGAGAGTGTTCGTTTGCTTAAATCCGATAACAAATGAGGAAGTTATGGTCATTTGAAGTCGAGTGCCTCCCAAAGTGGTCGTGTATCGAGCCGCACAAAAGCACACTTGACTTCAAATGATCATAACTCCTTCGTTTCTTATCGGATTTGAGCAAACGACCACTCGATGGAAAGCTCTTGATGTCTACTTTCATGTCAACCACGATTTTTATTGTTTTAATGGAATTTGTGATGTTTCTCATTCGCTTTTTTGTACTAACTCTTTACGGTACTTACATGTTAGTACACAAAAGAGAATGAGAGCAAACAAAAACGCCATTACATTAACCCAAACTCTAGTTTACATGAAAGCATACGTCATGAGCTTTCCAGAGAGTGTTCGTTTGCTTAAATCAGATAACAAATGAGGAAGTTATGGTCATTTGAAGTCGAGTGCCTCCCAAAGTGGTCGTGTATCGAGCCGCACAAAAGCACACTTGACTTCAAATGATCATAACTCCTTCGTTTCTTATCGGATTTAAGCAAACGACCACTCGATGAAAAGCTCTTGATGTCTACTTTCATGTCAACCACGATTTTTCTTGTTTTAATGGAATTTGTGATGTTTCTCATTCGCTTTTTTGTACTAACTTTTTACGGTACTTACATGTTAGTACACAAAAGAGAATGAGAGCAAACAAAAACGCCATTACATTAACCCAAACTCTAGTTTACATGAAGGCATACGTCAAGAGCTTTCCAGAGAGTGTTCGTTTGCTTAAATCCGATAACAAATGAGGAAGTTATGGTCATTTGAAGTCGAGTGCCTCCCAAAGTGGTCGTGTATCGAGCCGCACAAAAGCACACTTGACTTCAAATGATCATAACTCCTTCGTTTCTTATCGGATTTGAGCAAACGACCACTCGATGGAAAGCTCTTGATGTCTACTTTCATGTCAACCACGATTTTTATTGTTTTAATGGAATTTGTGATGTTTCTCATTCGCTTTTTTGTACTAACTCTTTACGGTACTTACATGTTAGTACACAAAAGAGAATGAGAGCAAACAAAAACGCCATTACATTAACCCAAACTCTAGTTTACATGAAAGCATACGTCATGAGCTTTCCAGAGAGTGTTCGTTTGCTTAAATCAGATAACAAATGAGGAAGTTATGGTCATTTGAAGTCGAGTGCCTCCCAAAGTGGTCGTGTATCGAGCCGCACAAAAGCACACTTGACTTCAAATGATCATAACTCCTTCGTTTCTTATCGGATTTAAGCAAACGACCACTCGATGAAAAGCTCTTGATGTCTACTTTCATGTCAACCACGATTTTTCTTGTTTTAATGGAATTTGTGATGTTTCTCATTCGCTTTTTTGTACTAACTCTTTACGGTACTTACATGTTAGTACACAAAAGAGAATGAGAGCAAACAAAAACGCCATTACATTAACCCAAACTCTAGTTTACATGAAGGCATACGTCAAGAGCTTTCCAGAGAGTGTTCGTTTGCTTAAATCCGATAACAAATGAGGAAGTTATGGTCATTTGAAGTCGAGTGCCTCCCAAAGTGGTCGTGTATCGAGCCGCACAAAAGCACACTTGACTTCAAATGATCATAACTCCTTCGTTTCTTATCGGATTTAAGCAAACGACCACTCGATGAAAAGCTCTTGATGTCTACTTTCATGTCAACCACGATTTTTCTTGTTTTAATGGAATTTGTGATGTTTCTCATTCGCTTTTTTGTACTAACTCTTTACGGTACTTACATGTTAGTACACAAAAGAGAATGAGAGCAAACAAAAACGCCATTACATTAACCCAAACTCTAGTTTACATGAAGGCATACGTCAAGAGCTTTCCAGAGAGTGTTCGTTTGCTTAAATCCGATAACAAATGAGGAAGTTATGGTCATTTGAAGTCGAGTGCCTCCCAAAGTGGTCGTGTATCGAGCCGCACAAAAGCACACTTGACTTCAAATGATCATAACTCCTTCATTTCTTATCGGATTTAAGCAAACGACCACTCGATGAAAAGCTCTTGATGTCTACTTTCATGTCAACCACGATTTTTCTTGTTTTAATGGAATTTGTGATGTTTCTCATTCGCTTTTTTGTACTAACTCTTTACGGTACTTACATGTTAGTACACAAAAGAGAATGAGAGCAACCAAAAACGCCATTACATTAACCCAAACTGTAGTTTACATGAAAGCATACGTCAAGAGCTTTCCAGAGAGTGTTCGTTTGCTTAAATCCGATAACAAATGAGGAAGTTATGGTCATTTGAAGTCGAGTGCCTCCCAAAGTGGTCGTGTATCGAGCCGCACAAAAGCACACTGGACTTCAAATGATCATAACTCCTTCGTTTCTTATCGGATTTAAGCAAACGACCACTCGATGAAAAGCTCTTGATGTCTACTTTCATGTCAACCACGATTTTTCTTGTTTTAATGGAATTTGTGATGTTTCTCATTCGCTTTTTTGTACTAACTCTTTACGGTACTTACATGTTAGTACACAAAAGAGAATGAGAGCAAACAAAAACGCCATTACATTAACCCAAACTCTAGTTTACATGAAGGCATACGTCAAGAGCTTTCCAGAGAGTGTTCGTTTGCTTAAATCCGATAACAAATGAGGAAGTTATGGTCATTTGAAGTCGAGTGCCTCCCAAAGTGGTCGTGTATCGAGCCGCACAAAAGCACACTTGACTTCAAATGATCATAACTCCTTCATTTCTTATCGGATTTAAGCAAACGACCACTCGATGAAAAGCTCTTGATGTCTACTTTCATGTCAACCACGATTTTTCTTGTTTTAATGGAATTTGTGATGTTTCTCATTCGCTTTTTTGTACTAACTCTTTACGGTACTTACATGTTAGTACACAAAAGAGAATGAGAGCAACCAAAAACGCCATTACATTAACCCAAACTGTAGTTTACATGAAAGCATACGTCAAGAGCTTTCCAGAGAGTGTTCGTTTGCTTAAATCCGATAACAAATGAGGAAGTTATGGTCATTTGAAGTCGAGTGCCTCCCAAAGTGGTCGTGTATCGAGCCGCACAAAAGCACACTGGACTTCAAATGATCATAACTCCTTCGTTTCTTATCGGATTTAAGCAAACGACCACTCGATGAAAAGCTCTTGATGTCTACTTTCATGTCAACCACGATTTTTCTTGTTTTAATGGAATTTGTGATGTTTCTCATTCGCTTTTTTGTACTAACTCTTTACGGTACTTACATGTTAGTACACAAAAGAGAATGAGAGCAAACAAAAACGCCATTACATTAACCCAAACTCTAGTTTACATGAAGGCATACGTCAAGAGCTTTCCAGAGAGTGTTCGTTTGCTTAAATCCGATAACAAATGAGGAAGTTATGGTCATTTGAAGTCGAGTGCCTCCCAAAGTGGTCGTGTATCGAGCCGCACAAAAGCACACTTGACTTCAAATGATCATAACTCCTTCGTTTCTTATCGGATTTAAGCAAACGACCACTCGATGAAAAGCTCTTGATGTCTACTTTCATGTCAACCACAATGTTTATTGTTTTAATGGAATTTGTGATGTTTCTCATTCGCTTTTTTGTACTAACTCTTTACGGTACTTACATGTTAGTACACAAAAGAGAATGAGAGCAAACAAAAACGCCATTACATTAACCCAAACTCTAGTTTACATGAAGGCATACGTCAAGAGCTTTCCAGAGAGTGTTCGTTTGCTTAAATCCGATAACAAATGAGGAAGTTATGGTCATTTGAAGTCGAGTGCCTCCCAAAGTGGTCGTGTATCGAGCCGCACAAAAGCACACTTGACTTCAAATGATCATAACTCCTTCATTTCTTATCGGATTTAAGCAAACGACCACTCGATGAAAAGCTCTTGATGTCTACTTTCATGTCAACCACGATTTTTCTTGTTTTAATGGAATTTGTGATGTTTCTCATTCGCTTTATTGTACTAACTCTTTACGGTACTTACATGTTAGTACACAAAAGAGAATGAGAGCAACCAAAAACGCCATTACATTAACCCAAACTCTAGTTTACATGAAAGCATACGTCAAGAGCTTTCCAGAGAGTGTTCGTTTGCTTAAATCCGATAACAAATGAGGAAGTTATGGTCATTTGAAGTCGAGTGCCTCCCAAAGTGGTCGTGTATCGAGCCGCACAAAAGCACACTGGACTTCAAATGATCATAACTCCTTCGTTTCTTATCGGATTTAAGCAAACGACCACTCGATGAAAATCTCTTGATGTCTACTTTCATGTCAACCACGATTTTTCTTGTTTTAATGGAATTTGTGATGTTTCTCATTCGCTTTTTTGTACTAACTCTTTACGGTACTTACATGTTAGTACACAAAAGAGAATGAGAGCAAACAAAAACGCCATTACATTAACCCAAACTCTAGTTTACATGAAGGCATACGTCAAGAGCTTTCCAGAGAGTGTTCGTTTGCTTAAATCCGATAACAAATGAGGAAGTTATGGTCATTTGAAGTCGAGTGCCTCCCAAAGTGGTCGTGTATCGAGCCGCACAAAAGCACACTTGACTTCAAATGATCATAACTCCTTCGTTTCTTATCGGATTTGAGCAAACGACCACTCGATGGAAAGCTCTTGATGTCTACTTTCATGTCAACCACGATTTTTATTGTTTTAATGGAATTTGTGATGTTTCTCATTCGCTTTTTTGTACTAACTCTTTACGGTACTTACATGTTAGTACACAAAAGAGAATGAGAGCAAACAAAAACGCCATTACATTAACCCAAACTCTAGTTTACATGAAAGCATACGTCATGAGCTTTCCAGAGAGTGTTCGTTTGCTTAAATCAGATAACAAATGAGGAAGTTATGGTCATTTGAAGTCGAGTGCCTCCCAAAGTGGTCGTGTATCGAGCCGCACAAAAGCACACTTGACTTCAAATGATCATAACTCCTTCGTTTCTTATCGGATTTAAGCAAACGACCACTCGATGAAAAGCTCTTGATGTCTACTTTCATGTCAACCACGATTTTTCTTGTTTTAATGGAATTTGTGATGTTTCTCATTCGCTTTTTTGTACTAACTCTTTACGGTACTTACATGTTAGTACACAAAAGAGAATGAGAGCAACCAAAAACGCCATTACATTAACCCAAACTCTAGTTTACATGAAAGCATACGTCAAGAGCTTTCCAGAGAGTGTTCGTTTGCTTAAATCCGATAACAAATGAGGAAGTTATGGTCATTTGAAGTCGAGTGCCTCCCAAAGTGGTCGTGTATCGAGCCGCACAAAAGCACACTGGACTTCAAATGATCATAACTCCTTCGTTTCTTATCGGATTTAAGCAAACGACCACTCGATGAAAAGCTCTTGATGTCTACTTTCATGTCAACCACGATTTTTCTTGTTTTAATGGAATTTGTGATGTTTCTCATTCGCTTTATTGTACTAACTCTTTACGGTACTTACATGTTAGTACACAAAAGAGAATGAGAGCAACCAAAAACGCCATTACATTAACCCAAACTCTAGTTTACATGAAAGCATACGTCAAGAGCTTTCCAGAGAGTGTTCGTTTGCTTAAATCCGATAACAAATGAGGAAGTTATGGTCATTTGAAGTCGAGTGCCTCCCAAAGTGGTCGTGTATCGAGCCGCACAAAAGCACACTGGACTTCAAATGATCATAACTCCTTCGTTTCTTATCGGATTTAAGCAAACGACCACTCGATGAAAATCTCTTGATGTCTACTTTCATGTCAACCACGATTTTTCTTGTTTTAATGGAATTTGTGATGTTTCTCATTCGCTTTTTTGTACTAACTCTTTACGGTACTTACATGTTAGTACACAAAAGAGAATGAGAGCAAACAAAAACGCCATTACATTAACCCAAACTCTAGTTTACATGAAGGCATACGTCAAGAGCTTTCCAGAGAGTGTTCGTTTGCTTAAATCCGATAACAAATGAGGAAGTTATGGTCATTTGAAGTCGAGTGCCTCCCAAAGTGGTCGTGTATCGAGCCGCACAAAAGCACACTTGACTTCAAATGATCATAACTCCTTCGTTTCTTATCGGATTTGAGCAAACGACCACTCGATGGAAAGCTCTTGATGTCTACTTTCATGTCAACCACGATTTTTATTGTTTTAATGGAATTTGTGATGTTTCTCATTCGCTTTTTTGTACTAACTCTTTACGGTACTTACATGTTAGTACACAAAAGAGAATGAGAGCAAACAAAAACGCCATTACATTAACCCAAACTCTAGTTTACATGAAAGCATACGTCATGAGCTTTCCAGAGAGTGTTCGTTTGCTTAAATCAGATAACAAATGAGGAAGTTATGGTCATTTGAAGTCGAGTGCCTCCCAAAGTGGTCGTGTATCGAGCCGCACAAAAGCACACTTGACTTCAAATGATCATAACTCCTTCGTTTCTTATCGGATTTAAGCAAACGACCACTCGATGAAAAGCTCTTGATGTCTACTTTCATGTCAACCACGATTTTTCTTGTTTTAATGGAATTTGTGATGTTTCTCATTCGCTTTTTTGTACTAACTCTTTACGGTACTTACATGTTAGTACACAAAAGAGAATGAGAGCAAACAAAAACGCCATTACATTAACCCAAACTCTAGTTTACATGAAGGCATACGTCAAGAGCTTTCCAGAGAGTGTTCGTTTGCTTAAATCCGATAACAAATGAGGAAGTTATGGTCATTTGAAGTCGAGTGCCTCCCAAAGTGGTCGTGTATCGAGCCGCACAAAAGCACACTTGACTTCAAATGATCATAACTCCTTCGTTTCTTATCGGATTTGAGCAAACGACCACTCGATGGAAAGCTCTTGATGTCTACTTTCATGTCAACCACGATTTTTATTGTTTTAATGGAATTTGTGATGTTTCTCATTCGCTTTTTTGTACTAACTCTTTACGGTACTTACATGTTAGTACACAAAAGAGAATGAGAGCAAACAAAAACGCCATTACATTAACCCAAACTCTAGTTTACATGAAAGCATACGTCATGAGCTTTCCAGAGAGTGTTCGTTTGCTTAAATCAGATAACAAATGAGGAAGTTATGGTCATTTGAAGTCGAGTGCCTCCCAAAGTGGTCGTGTATCGAGCCGCACAAAAGCACACTTGACTTCAAATGATCATAACTCCTTCGTTTCTTATCGGATTTAAGCAAACGACCACTCGATGAAAAGCTCTTGATGTCTACTTTCATGTCAACCACGATTTTTCTTGTTTTAATGGAATTTGTGATGTTTCTCATTCGCTTTTTTGTACTAACTCTTTACGGTACTTACATGTTAGTACACAAAAGAGAATGAGAGCAAACAAAAACGCCATTACATTAACCCAAACTCTAGTTTACATGAAGGCATACGTCAAGAGCTTTCCAGAGAGTGTTCGTTTGCTTAAATCCGATAACAAATGAGGAAGTTATGGTCATTTGAAGTCGAGTGCCTCCCAAAGTGGTCGTGTATCGAGCCGCACAAAAGCACACTTGACTTCAAATGATCATAACTCCTTCGTTTCTTATCGGATTTAAGCAAACGACCACTCGATGAAAAGCTCTTGATGTCTACTTTCATGTCAACCACGATTTTTCTTGTTTTAATGGAATTTGTGATGTTTCTCATTCGCTTTTTTGTACTAACTCTTTACGGTACTTACATGTTAGTACACAAAAGAGAATGAGAGCAAACAAAAACGCCATTACATTAACCCAAACTCTAGTTTACATGAAGGCATACGTCAAGAGCTTTCCAGAGAGTGTTCGTTTGCTTAAATCCGATAACAAATGAGGAAGTTATGGTCATTTGAAGTCGAGTGCCTCCCAAAGTGGTCGTGTATCGAGCCGCACAAAAGCACACTTGACTTCAAATGATCATAACTCCTTCATTTCTTATCGGATTTAAGCAAACGACCACTCGATGAAAAGCTCTTGATGTCTACTTTCATGTCAACCACGATTTTTCTTGTTTTAATGGAATTTGTGATGTTTCTCATTCGCTTTTTTGTACTAACTCTTTACGGTACTTACATGTTAGTACACAAAAGAGAATGAGAGCAACCAAAAACGCCATTACATTAACCCAAACTGTAGTTTACATGAAAGCATACGTCAAGAGCTTTCCAGAGAGTGTTCGTTTGCTTAAATCCGATAACAAATGAGGAAGTTATGGTCATTTGAAGTCGAGTGCCTCCCAAAGTGGTCGTGTATCGAGCCGCACAAAAGCACACTGGACTTCAAATGATCATAACTCCTTCGTTTCTTATCGGATTTAAGCAAACGACCACTCGATGAAAAGCTCTTGATGTCTACTTTCATGTCAACCACGATTTTTCTTGTTTTAATGGAATTTGTGATGTTTCTCATTCGCTTTTTTGTACTAACTCTTTACGGTACTTACATGTTAGTACACAAAAGAGAATGAGAGCAAACAAAAACGCCATTACATTAACCCAAACTCTAGTTTACATGAAGGCATACGTCAAGAGCTTTCCAGAGAGTGTTCGTTTGCTTAAATCCGATAACAAATGAGGAAGTTATGGTCATTTGAAGTCGAGTGCCTCCCAAAGTGGTCGTGTATCGAGCCGCACAAAAGCACACTTGACTTCAAATGATCATAACTCCTTCATTTCTTATCGGATTTAAGCAAACGACCACTCGATGAAAAGCTCTTGATGTCTACTTTCATGTCAACCACGATTTTTCTTGTTTTAATGGAATTTGTGATGTTTCTCATTCGCTTTTTTGTACTAACTCTTTACGGTACTTACATGTTAGTACACAAAAGAGAATGAGAGCAACCAAAAACGCCATTACATTAACCCAAACTGTAGTTTACATGAAAGCATACGTCAAGAGCTTTCCAGAGAGTGTTCGTTTGCTTAAATCCGATAACAAATGAGGAAGTTATGGTCATTTGAAGTCGAGTGCCTCCCAAAGTGGTCGTGTATCGAGCCGCACAAAAGCACACTGGACTTCAAATGATCATAACTCCTTCGTTTCTTATCGGATTTAAGCAAACGACCACTCGATGAAAAGCTCTTGATGTCTACTTTCATGTCAACCACGATTTTTCTTGTTTTAATGGAATTTGTGATGTTTCTCATTCGCTTTTTTGTACTAACTCTTTACGGTACTTACATGTTAGTACACAAAAGAGAATGAGAGCAAACAAAAACGCCATTACATTAACCCAAACTCTAGTTTACATGAAGGCATACGTCAAGAGCTTTCCAGAGAGTGTTCGTTTGCTTAAATCCGATAACAAATGAGGAAGTTATGGTCATTTGAAGTCGAGTGCCTCCCAAAGTGGTCGTGTATCGAGCCGCACAAAAGCACACTTGACTTCAAATGATCATAACTCCTTCGTTTCTTATCGGATTTAAGCAAACGACCACTCGATGAAAAGCTCTTGATGTCTACTTTCATGTCAACCACAATGTTTATTGTTTTAATGGAATTTGTGATGTTTCTCATTCGCTTTTTTGTACTAACTCTTTACGGTACTTACATGTTAGTACACAAAAGAGAATGAGAGCAAACAAAAACGCCATTACATTAACCCAAACTCTAGTTTACATGAAGGCATACGTCAAGAGCTTTCCAGAGAGTGTTCGTTTGCTTAAATCCGATAACAAATGAGGAAGTTATGGTCATTTGAAGTCGAGTGCCTCCCAAAGTGGTCGTGTATCGAGCCGCACAAAAGCACACTTGACTTCAAATGATCATAACTCCTTCATTTCTTATCGGATTTAAGCAAACGACCACTCGATGAAAAGCTCTTGATGTCTACTTTCATGTCAACCACGATTTTTCTTGTTTTAATGGAATTTGTGATGTTTCTCATTCGCTTTATTGTACTAACTCTTTACGGTACTTACATGTTAGTACACAAAAGAGAATGAGAGCAACCAAAAACGCCATTACATTAACCCAAACTCTAGTTTACATGAAAGCATACGTCAAGAGCTTTCCAGAGAGTGTTCGTTTGCTTAAATCCGATAACAAATGAGGAAGTTATGGTCATTTGAAGTCGAGTGCCTCCCAAAGTGGTCGTGTATCGAGCCGCACAAAAGCACACTGGACTTCAAATGATCATAACTCCTTCGTTTCTTATCGGATTTAAGCAAACGACCACTCGATGAAAATCTCTTGATGTCTACTTTCATGTCAACCACGATTTTTCTTGTTTTAATGGAATTTGTGATGTTTCTCATTCGCTTTTTTGTACTAACTCTTTACGGTACTTACATGTTAGTACACAAAAGAGAATGAGAGCAAACAAAAACGCCATTACATTAACCCAAACTCTAGTTTACATGAAGGCATACGTCAAGAGCTTTCCAGAGAGTGTTCGTTTGCTTAAATCCGATAACAAATGAGGAAGTTATGGTCATTTGAAGTCGAGTGCCTCCCAAAGTGGTCGTGTATCGAGCCGCACAAAAGCACACTTGACTTCAAATGATCATAACTCCTTCGTTTCTTATCGGATTTAAGCAAACGACCACTCGATGAAAAGCTCTTGATGTCTACTTTCATGTCAACCACAATGTTTATTGTTTTAATGGAATTTGTGATGTTTCTCATTCGCTTTTTTGTACTAACTCTTTACGGTACTTACATGTTAGTACACAAAAGAGAATGAGAGCAAACAAAAACGCCATTACATTAACCCAAACTCTAGTTTACATGAAGGCATACGTCAAGAGCTTTCCAGAGAGTGTTCGTTTGCTTAAATCCGATAACAAATGAGGAAGTTATGGTCATTTGAAGTCGAGTGCCTCCCAAAGTGGTCGTGTATCGAGCCGCACAAAAGCACACTTGACTTCAAATGATCATAACTCCTTCATTTCTTATCGGATTTAAGCAAACGACCACTCGATGAAAAGCTCTTGATGTCTACTTTCATGTCAACCACGATTTTTCTTGTTTTAATGGAATTTGTGATGTTTCTCATTCGCTTTTTTGTACTAACTCTTTACGGTACTTACATGTTAGTACACAAAAGAGAATGAGAGCAACCAAAAACGCTATTACATTAACCCAAACTCTAGTTTACATGAAAGCATACGTCAAGAGCTTTCCAGAGAGTGTTCGTTTGCTTAAATCCGATAACAAATGAGGAAGTTATGGTCATTTGAAGTCGAGTGCCTCCCAAAGTGGTCGTGTATCGAGCCGCACAAAAGCACACTGGACTTCAAATGATCATAACTCCTTCGTTTCTTATCGGATTTAAGCAAACGACCACTCGATGAAAAGCTCTTGATGTCTACTTTCATGTCAACCACGATTTTTCTTGTTTTAATGGAATTTGTGATGTTTCTCATTCGCTTTTTTGTACTAACTCTTTACGGTACTTACATGTTAGTACACAAAAGAGAATGAGAGCAAACAAAAACGCCATTACATTAACCCAAACTCTAGTTTACATGAAGGCATACGTCAAGAGCTTTCCAGAGAGTGTTCGTTTGCTTAAATCCGATAACAAATGAGGAAGTTATGGTCATTTGAAGTCGAGTGCCTCCCAAAGTGGTCGTGTATCGAGCCGCACAAAAGCACACTTGACTTCAAATGATCATAACTCCTTCGTTTCTTATCGGATTTAAGCAAACGACCACTCGATGAAAAGCTCTTGATGTCTACTTTCATGTCAACCACGATTTTTATTGTTTTAATGGAATTTGTGATGTTTCTCATTCGCTTTTTTGTACTAACTCTTTATGGTACTTACATGTTAGTACACAAAAGAGAATGAGAGCAAACAAAAACGCCATTACATTAACCCAAACTCTAGTTTACATGAAGGCATACGTCAAGAGCTTTCCAGAGAGTGTTCGTTTGCTTAAATCCGATAACAAATGAGGAAGTTATGGTCATTTGAAGTCGTGTGCCTCCCAAAGTGGTCGTGTATCGAGCCGCACAAAAGCACACTTGACTTCAAATGATCATAACTCCTTCGTTTCTTATCGGATTTGAGCAAACGACCACTCGATGGAAAGCTCTTGATGTCTACTTTCATGTCAACCACGATTTTTATTGTTTTAATGGAATTTGTGATGTTTCTCATTCGCTTTTTTGTACTAACTCTTTACGGTACTTACATGTTAGTACACAAAAGAGAATGAGAGCAAACAAAAACGCCATTACATTAACCCAAACTCTAGTTTACATGAAAGCATACGTCATGAGCTTTCCAGAGAGTGTTCGTTTGCTTAAATCCGATAACAAATGAGGAAGTTATGGTCATTTGAAGTCGAGTGCCTCCCAAAGTGGTCGTGTATCGAGCCGCACAAAAGCACACTTGACTTCAAATGATCATAACTCCTTCGTTTCTGATCGGATTTAAGCAAACGACCACTCGATGAAAAGCTCTTGATGTCTACTTTCATGTCAACCACGATTTTTCTTGTTTTAATGGAATTTGTGATGTTTCTCATTCGCTTTTTTGTACTAACTCTTTACGGTACTTACATGTTAGTACACAAAAGAGAATGAGAGTAAACAAAAACGCCATTACATTAACCCAAACTCTAGTTTACATGAAGGCATACGTCAAGAGCTTTCCAGAGAGTGTTCGTTTGCTTAAATCCGATAACAAATGAGGAAGTTATGGTCATTTGAAGTCGAGTGCCTCCCAAAGTGGTCGTGTATCGAGCCGCACAAAAGCACACTTGACTTCAAATGATCATAACTCCTTCGTTTCTTATCGGATTTAAGCAAACGACCACTCGATGGAAAGCTCTTGATGTCTACTTTCATGTCAACCACGATTTTTCTTGTTTTAATGGAATTTGTGATGTTTCTCATTCGCTTTTTTGTACTAACTCTTTACGATACTTACATGTTAGTACACAAAAGAGAATGAGAGCAAACAAAAACGCCATTACATTAACCCAAACTCTAGTTTACATGAAAGCATACGTCAAGAGCTTTCCAGAGAGTGTTCGTTTGCTTAAATCCGATAACAAATGAGGAAGTTATGGTCATTTGAAGTCGAGTGCCTCCCAAAGTGGTCGTGTATCGAGCCGCACAAAAGCACACTTGACTTCAAATGATCATAACTCCTTCATTTCTTATCGGATTTAAGCAAACGACCACTCGATGAAAAGCTCTTGATGTCTACTTTCATGTCAACCACGATTTTTCTTGTTTTAATGGAATTTGTGATGTTTCTCATTCGCTTTTTTGTACTAACTCTTTACGGTACTTACATGTTAGTACACAAAAGAGAATGAGAGCAACCAAAAACGCTATTACATTAACCCAAACTCTAGTTTACATGAAAGCATACGTCAAGAGCTTTCCAGAGAGTGTTCGTTTGCTTAAATCCGATAACAAATGAGGAAGTTATGGTCATTTGAAGTCGAGTGCCTCCCAAAGTGGTCGTGTATCGAGCCGCACAAAAGCACACTTGACTTCAAATGATCATAACTCCTTCGTTTCTAATCGGATTTAAGCAAACGACCACTCGATGAAAAGCTCTTGATGTCTACTTTCATGTCAACCACGATTTTTCTTGTTTTAATGGAATTTGTGATGTTTCTCATTCGCTTTTTTGTACTAACTCTTTACGGTACTTACATGTTAGTACACAAAAGAGAATGAGAGCAAACAAAAACGCCATTACATTAACCCAAACTCTAGTTTACATGAAGGCATACGTCAAGAGCTTTCCAGAGAGTGTTCGTTTGCTTAAATCCGATAACAAATGAGGAATTTATGGTCATTTGAAGTCGAGTGCCTCCCAAAGTGGTCGTGTATCGAGCCGCACAAAAGCACACTTGACTTCAAATGATCATAACTCCTTCGTTTCTTATCGGATTTAAGCAAACGACCACTCGATGAAAAGCTCTTGATGTCTACTTTCATGTGAACCACGATTTTTATTGTTTTAATGGAATTTGTGATGTTTTTCATTCGCTTTTTTGTACTAACTCTTTATGGTACTTACATGTTAGTACACAAAAGAGAATGAGAGCAAACAAAAACGCCATTACATTAACCCAAACTCTAGTTTACATGAAGGCATACGTCAAGAGCTTTCCAGAGAGTGTTCGTTTGCTTAAATCCGATAACAAATGAGGAAGTTATGGTCATTTGAAGTCGAGTGCCTCCCAAAGTGGTCGTGTATCGAGCCGCACAAAAGCACACTTGACTTCAAATGATCATAACTCCTTCGTTTCTTATTGGATTTAAGCAAACGACCACTCGATAGAAAGCTCTTGTTGTCTACTTTCATGTCAACCACGATTTTTATTGTTTTAATGGAATTTGTGATGTTTCTCATTCGCTTTTTTGTACTAACTCTTTACGGTACTTACATGTTAGTACACAAAAGAGAATGAGAGCAAACAAAAACGCCATTACATTAACCCGAACTCTAGTTTACATGAAGGCATACGTCAAGAGCTTTCCAGAGAGTGTTCGTTTGCTTAAATCCGATAACAAATGAGGAAGTTATGGTCATTTGAAGTCGAGTGCCTCCCAAAGTGGTCGTGTATCGAGCCGCACAAAAGCACACTTGACTTCAAATGATCATAACTCCTTCGTTTCTTATCGGATTTAAGCAAACGACCACTCGATGGAAAGCTCTTGATGTCTACTTTCATGTCAACCACGAATTTTCTTGTTTTAATGGAATTTGTGATGTTTCTCATTCGCTTTTTTGTACTAACTCTTTACGGTACTTACATGTTAGTACACAAAAGAGAATGAGAGCAAACAAAAACGCCATTACATTAACCCAAACTCTAGTTTACATGAAAGCATACGTCAAGGGCTTTCCAGAGAGTGTTCGTTTGCTTAAATCCGATAACAAATGAGGAATTTATGGTCATTTGAAGTCGAGTGCCTCCCAAAGTGGTCGTGTATCGAGCCGCACAAAAGCACACTTGACTTCAAATGATCATAACTCCTTCGTTTCTTATCGGATTTAAGCAAACGACCACTCGGTGGAAAGCTCTTGATGTCTACTTTCATGTCAACCACGATTTTTATTGTTTTAATGGAATTTGTGATGTTTCTCATTCGCTTTTTTGTACTAACTCTTTACGGTACTTACATGTTAGTACACAAAAGAGAATGAGAGCAAACAAAAACGCCATTACATTAACCCAAACTCTAGTTTACATGAAAGCATACGTCAAGAGCTTTCCAGAGAGTGTTCGTTTGCTTAAATCCGATAACAAATGAGGAATTTATGGTCATTTGAAGTCGAGTGCCTCCCAAAGTGGTCGTGTATCGAGCCGCACAAAAGCACACTTGACTTCAAATGATCATAACTCCTTCGTTTCTTATCGGATTTAAGCAAACGACCACTCGGTGGAAAGCTCTTGATGTCTACTTTCATGTCAACCACGATTTTTATTGTTTTAATGGAATTTGTGATGTTTCTCATTCGCTTTTTTGTACTAACTCTTTATGGTACTTACATGTTAGTACACAAAAGAGAATGAGAGCAAACAAAAACGCCATTACATTAACCCAAACTCTAGTTTACATGAAAGCATACGTCAATAGCTTTCCAGAGAGTGTTCGTTTGCTTAAATCCGATAACAAATGAGGAAGTTATGGTCATTTGAAGTCGAGTGCCTCCCAAAGTGGTCGTGTATCGAGCCGCACAAAAGCACACTTGACTTCAAATGATCATAACTCCTTCGTTTCTTATCGGATTTAAGCAAACGACCAGTCGATGGAAAGCTCTTGATGTCTACTTTCATGTCAACCACGATTTTTATTGTTTTAATGGAATTTGTGATGTTTCTCATTCGCGTTTTTGTACTAACTCTTTACGGTACTTACATGTTAGTACACAAAAGAGAATAAGAGCAAACAAAAACGCCATTACATTAACCCAAACTCTAGTTTACATGAAGGCATACGTCAAGAGCTTTCCAGAGAGTGTTCGTTTGCTTAAATCCGATAACAAATGAGGAAGTTATGGTCATTTGAAGTCGAGTGCCTCCCAAAGTGGTCGTGTATCGAGCCGCACAAAAGCACACTTGACTTCAAATGATCATAACTCCTTCGTTTCTTATCGGATTTAAGCAAACGACCAGTCGATGGAAAGCTCTTGATGTCTACTTTCATGTCAACCACGATTTTTATTGTTTTAATGGAATTTGTGATGTTTCTCATTCGCTTTTTTACTACTAACTCTTTACGGTACTTACATGTTAGTAAACAAAAGAGAATGAGAGCAATCAAAAACGCCATTACAGTAACCCAAACTCTAGTTTACATGAAAGCATACGTCAAGAGCTTTCCAGAGAGTGTTCGTTTGCTTAAATCCGATAACAAATGAGGAAGTTATGGTCATTTGAAGTCGAGTGCCTCCCAAAGTGGTCGTGTATCGAGCCGCACAAAAGCACACTTGACTTCAAATGATCATAACTCCTTCGTTTCTTATCGGATTTAAGCAAACGACCACTCGGTTGAAAGCTCTTGATGTCTACTTTCATGTCAACCACGGTTTTTCTTGTTTTAATGGAATTTGTGATGTTTCTCATTCGCTTTTTTGTACTAACTCTTTACGGTACTTACATGTTAGTACACAAAAGAGAATGAGAGCAAACAAAAACGCCATTACATTAACCCAAACTCTAGTTTACATGAAGGCATACGTCAAGAGCTTTCCAGAGAGTGTTCGTTTGCTTAAATCCGATAACAAATGAGGAAGTTATGGTCATTTGAAGTCGAGTGCCTCCCAAAGTGGTCGTGTATCGAGCCGCACAAAAGCACACTTGACTTCAAATGATCATAACTCCTTCGTTTCTTATCGGATTTAAGCAAACGACCAGTCGATGGAAAGCTCTTGATGTCTACTTTCATGTCAACCACGATTTTTATTGTTTTAATGGAATTTGTGATGTTTCTCATTCGCTTTTTTGTACTAACTCTTTACGGTACTTACATGTTAGTACACAAAAGAGAATGAGAACAAACAAAAACGCCATTACATTAACCCAAACTCTAGTTTACATGAAAGCATACGTCAAGGGCTTTCCAGAGAGTGTTCGTTTGCTTAAATCCGATAACAAATGAGGAATTTATGGTCATTTGAAGTCGAGTGCCTCCCAAAGTGGTCGTGTATCGAGCCGCACAAAAGCACACTTGACTTCAAATGATCATAACTCCTTCGTTTCTTATCGGATTTAAGCAAACGACCACTCGGTGGAAATCTCTTGATGTCTACTTTCATGTCAACCACGATTTTTATTGTTTTAATGGAATTTGTGATGTTTCTCATTCGCTTTTTTGTACTAACTCTTTACGGTACTTACATGTTAGTACACAAAAGAGAATGAGAGCAAACAAAAACGCCATTACATTAACCCAAACTCTAGTTTACATGAAAGCATACGTCAAGAGCTTTCCAGAGAGTGTTCGTTTGCTTAAATCCGATAACAAATGAGGAATTTATGGTCATTTGAAGTCGAGTGCCTCCCAAAGTGGTCGTGTATCGAGCCGCACAAAAGCACACTTGACTTCAAATGATCATAACTCCTTCGTTTCTTATCGGATTTAAGCAAACGACCACTCGGTGGAAAGCTCTTGATGTCTACTTTCATGTCAACCACGATTTTTATTGTTTTAATGGAATTTGTGATGTTTCTCATTCGCTTTTTTGTACTAACTCTTTATGGTACTTACATGTTAGTACACAAAAGAGAATGAGAGCAAACAAAAACGCCATTACATTAACCCAAACTCTAGTTTACATGAAAGCATACGTCAATAGCTTTCCAGAGAGTGTTCGTTTGCTTAAATCCGATAACAAATGAGGAAGTTATGGTCATTTGAAGTCGAGTGCCTCCCAAAGTGGTCGTGTATCGAGCCGCACAAAAGCACACTTGACTTCAAATGATCATAACTCCTTCGTTTCTTATCGGATTTAAGCAAACGACCAGTCGATGGAAAGCTCTTGATGTCTACTTTCATGTCAACCACGATTTTTATTGTTTTAATGGAATTTGTGATGTTTCTCATTCGCGTTTTTGTACTAACTCTTTACGGTACTTAAATGTTAGTACACAAAAGAGAATAAGAGCAAACAAAAACGCCATTACATTAACCCAAACTCTAGTTTACATGAAGGCATACGTCAAGAGCTTTCCAGAGAGTGTTCGTTTGCTTAAATCCGATAACAAATGAGGAAGTTATGGTCATTTGAAGTCGAGTGCCTCCCAAAGTGGTCGTGTATCGAGCCGCACAAAAGCACACTTGACTTCAAATGATCATAACTCCTTCGTTTCTTATCGGATTTAAGCAAACGACCAGTCGATGGAAAGCTCTTGATGTCTACTTTCATGTCAACCACGATTTTTATTGTTTTAATGGAATTTGTGATGTTTCTCATTCGCGTTTTTGTACTAACTCTTTACGGTACTTACATGTTAGTACACAAAAGAGAATAAGAGCAAACAAAAACGCCATTACATTAACCCAAACTCTAGTTTACATGAAGGCATACGTCAAGAGCTTTCCAGAGAGTGTTCGTTTGCTTAAATCCGATAACAAATGAGGAAGTTATGGTCATTTGAAGTCGAGTGCCTCCCAAAGTGGTCGTGTATCGAGCCGCACAAAAGCACACTTGACTTCAAATGATCATAACTCCTTCGTTTCTTATCGGATTTAAGCAAACGACCAGTCGATGGAAAGCTCTTGATGTCTACTTTCATGTCAACCACGATTTTTATTGTTTTAATGGAATTTGTGATGTTTCTCATTCGCTTTTTTACTACTAACTCTTTACGGTACTTACATGTTAGTAAACAAAAGAGAATGAGAGCAATCAAAAACGCCATTACAGTAACCCAAACTCTAGTTTACATGAAAGCATACGTCAAGAGCTTTCCAGAGAGTGTTCGTTTGCTTAAATCCGATAACAAATGAGGAAGTTATGGTCATTTGAAGTCGAGTGCCTCCCAAAGTGGTCGTGTATCGAGCCGCACAAAAGCACACTTGACTTCAAATGATCATAACTCCTTCGTTTCTTATCGGATTTAAGCAAACGACCACTCGGTTGAAAGCTCTTGATGTCTACTTTCATGTCAACCACGGTTTTTCTTGTTTTAATGGAATTTGTGATGTTTCTCATTCGCTTTTTTGTACTAACTCTTTACGGTACTTACATGTTAGTACACAAAAGAGAATGAGAGCAAACAAAAACGCCATTACATTAACCCAAACTCTAGTTTACATGAAGGCATACGTCAAGAGCTTTCCAGAGAGTGTTCGTTTGCTTAAATCCGATAACAAATGAGGAAGTTATGGTCATTTGAAGTCGAGTGCCTCCCAAAGTGGTCGTGTATCGAGCCGCACAAAAGCACACTTGACTTCAAATGATCATAACTCCTTCGTTTCTTATCGGATTTAAGCAAACGACCAGTCGATGGAAAGCTCTTGATGTCTACTTTCATGTCAACCACGATTTTTATTGTTTTAATGGAATTTGTGATGTTTCTCATTCGCTTTTTTGTACTAACTCTTTACGGTACTTACATGTTAGTACACAAAAGAGAATGAGAACAAACAAAAACGCCATTACATTAACCCAAACTCTAGTTTACATGAAAGCATACGTCAAGGGCTTTCCAGAGAGTGTTCGTTTGCTTAAATCCGATAACAAATGAGGAATTTATGGTCATTTGAAGTCGAGTGCCTCCCAAAGTGGTCGTGTATCGAGCCGCACAAAAGCACACTTGACTTCAAATGATCATAACTCCTTCGTTTCTTATCGGATTTAAGCAAACGACCACTCGGTGGAAATCTCTTGATGTCTACTTTCATGTCAACCACGATTTTTATTGTTTTAATGGAATTTGTGATGTTTCTCATTCGCTTTTTTGTACTAACTCTTTACGGTACTTACATGTTAGTACACAAAAGAGAATGAGAGCAAACAAAAACGCCATTACATTAACCCAAACTCTAGTTTACATGAAAGCATACGTCAAGAGCTTTCCAGAGAGTGTTCGTTTGCTTAAATCCGATAACAAATGAGGAATTTATGGTCATTTGAAGTCGAGTGCCTCCCAAAGTGGTCGTGTATCGAGCCGCACAAAAGCACACTTGACTTCAAATGATCATAACTCCTTCGTTTCTTATCGGATTTAAGCAAACGACCACTCGGTGGAAAGCTCTTGATGTCTACTTTCATGTCAACCACGATTTTTATTGTTTTAATGGAATTTGTGATGTTTCTCATTCGCTTTTTTGTACTAACTCTTTATGGTACTTACATGTTAGTACACAAAAGAGAATAAGAGCAAACAAAAACGCCATTACATTAACCCAAACTCTAGTTTACATGAAAGCATACGTCAATAGCTTTCCAGAGAGTGTTTGTTTGCTTAAATCCGATAACAAATGAGGAAGTTATGGTCATTTGAAGTCGAGTGCCTCCCAAAGTGGTCGTGTATCGAGCCGCACAAAAGCACACTTGACTTCAAATGATCATAACTCCTTCGTTTCTTATCGGATTTAAGCAAACGACCAGTCGATGGAAAGCTCTTGATGTCTACTTTCATGTCAACCACGATTTTTATTGTTTTAATGGAATTTGTGATGTTTCTCATTCGCTTTTTTGTACTAACTCTTTACGGTACTTACATGTTAGTACACAAAAGAGAATGAGAGCAAACAAAAACGCCATTACATTAACCCAAACTCTAGTTTACATGAAAGCATACGTCAAGAGATTTCCAGAGAGTGTTCGTTTGCTTAAATCCGATAACAAATGAGGAAGTTATGGTCATTTGAAGTCGAGTGCCTCCCAAAGTGGTCGTGTATCGAGCCGCACAAAAGCACACTTGACTTCAAATGATCATAACTCCTTCGTTTCTTATCGGATTTAAGCAAACGACCAGTCGATGGAAAGCTCTTGATGTCTACTTTCATGTCAACCACGATTTTTATTGTTTTAATGGAATTTGTGATGTTTCTCATTCGCTTTTTTACTACTAACTCTTTACGGTACTTACATGTTAGTACACAAAAGAGAATGAGAGCAATCAAAAACGCCATTACAGTAACCCAAACTCTAGTTCACATGAAAGCATACGTCAAGAGCTTTCCAGAGAGTGTTCGTTTGCTTAAATCCGATAACAAATGAGGAAGTTATGGTCATTTGAAGTCGAGTGCCTCCCAAAGTGGTCGTGTATCGAGCCGCACAAAAGCACACTTGACTTCAAATGATCATAACTCCTTCGTTTCTTATCGGATTTAAGCAAACGACCAGTCGATGGAAAGCTCTTGATGTCTACTTTCATGTCAACCACGATTTTTATTGTTTTAATGGAATTTGTGATGTTTCTCATTCGCGTTTTTGTACTAACTCTTTACGGTACTTACATGTTAGTACACAAAAGAGAATGAGAGCAAACAAAAACGCCATTACATTAACCCAAACTCTAGTTTACATGAAGGCATACGTCAAGAGCTTTCCAGAGAGTGTTCGTTTGCTTAAATCCGATAACAAATGAGGAAGTTATGGTCATTTGAAGTCGAGTGCCTCCCAAAGTGGTCGTGTATCGAGCCGCACAAAAGCACACTTGACTTCAAATGATCATAACTCCTTCGTTTCTTATCGGATTTAAGCAAACGACCAGTCGATGGAAAGCTCTTGATGTCTACTTTCATGTCAACCACGATTTTTATTGTTTTAATGGAATTTGTGATGTTTCTCATTCGCTTTTTTACTATTAACTCTTTACGGTACTTACATGTTAGTACACAAAAGAGAATGAGAGCAAACAAAAACGCCATTACATTAACCCAAACTCTAGTTTACATGAAAGCATACGTCAAGAGATTTCCAGAGAGTGTTCGTTTGCTTAAATCCGATAACAAATGAGGAAGTTATGGTCATTTGAAGTCGAGTGCCTCCCAAAGTGGTCGTGTATCGAGCCGCACAAAAGCACACTTGACTTCAAATGATCATAACTCCTTCGTTTCTTATCGGATTTAAGCAAACGACCACTCGATGGAAAGCTCTTGATGTCTACTTTCATGTCAACCACGATTTTTATTGTTTTAATGGAATTTGTGATGTTTCTCATTCGCTTTTTTACTATTAACTCTTTACGGTACTTACATGTTAGTACACAAAAGAGAATGAGAGCAAACAAAAACGCCATTACAGTAACCCAAACTCTAGTTTACATGAAAGCATACGTCAAGAGCTTTCCAGAGAGTGTTCGTTTGCCTAAATCCGATAACAAATGAGGAAGTTATGGTCATTTGAAGTCGAGTGCCTCCCAAAGTGGTCGTGTATCGAGCCGCACAAAAGCACACCTGACTTCAAATGATCATAACTCCTTCGTTTCTTATCGGATTTAAGCAAACGACCACTCGGTTGAAAGCTCTTGATGTCTACTTTCATGTCAACCACGGTTTTTCTTGTTTTAATGGAATTTGTGATGTTTCTCATTCGCTTTTTTGTACTAACTCTTTACGGTACTTACATGTTAGTACACAAAAGAGAATGAGAGAAAACAAAAACGCCATTACATTAACCCAAACTCTAGTTTACATGAAGGCATACGTCAAGAGCTTTCCAGAGAGTGTTCGTTTGCTTAAATCCGATAACAAATGAGGAAGTTATGGTCATTTGAAGTCGAGTGCCTCCCAAAGTGGTCGTGTATCGAGCCGCACAAAAGCACACTTGACTTCAAATGATCATAACTCCTTCGTTTCTTATCGGATTTAAGCAAACGACCACTCGGTTGAAAGCTCTTGATGTCTACTTTCATGTCAACCACGGTTTTTCTTGTTTTAATGGAATTTGTGATGTTTCTCATTCGCTTTTTTGTACTAACTCTTTACGGTACTTACATGTTAGTACACAAAAGAGAATGATAGCAAACAAAAACGCCATTACATTAACCCAAACTCTAGTTTACATGAAAGCATACGTCAAGAGCTTTCCAGAGAGTGTTCGTTTGCTTAAATCCGATAACAAATGAGGAAGTTATGGTCATTTGAAGTCGAGTGCCTCCCAAAGTGGTCGTGTATCGAGCCGCACAAAAGCACACTTGACTTCAAATGATCATAACTCCTTCGTTTCTTATCGGATTTAAGCAAACGACCACTCGGTTGAAAGCTCTTGATGTCTACTTTCATGTCAACCACGATTTTTATTGTTTTAATGGACTTTGTGATGTTTCTCATTCGCTTTTTTGTACTAACTCTTTACGGTACTTACATGTTAGTACACAAAAGAGAATGAGAGAAAACAAAAACGCCATTACATTAACCCAAACTCTAGTTTACATGAAAGCATACGTCAAGAGCTTTCCAGAGAGTGTTCGTTTGCTTAAATCCGATAACAAATGAGGAAGTTATGGTCATTTGAAGTCGAGTGCCTCCCAAAGTGGTCGTGTATCGAGCCGCACAAAAGCACACTTGACTTCAAATGATCATAACTCCTTCGTTTCTTATCGGATTTAAGCAAACGACCAGTCGATGGAAAGCTCTTGATGTCTACTTTCATTTCAACCACGATTTTTATTGTTTTAATGGAATTTGTGATGTTTCTCATTCGCTTTTTTGTACTAACTCTTTACGGTACTTACATGTTAGTACACAAAAGAGAATGAGAGCAAACAAAAACGCCATTACATTAACCCAAACTCTAGTTTACATGAAGGCATACGTCAAGAGCTTTCCAGAGAGTGTTCGTTTGCTTAAATCCGATAACAAATGAGGAAGTTATGGTCATTTGAAGTCGAGTGCCTCCCAAAGTGGTCGTGTATCGAGCCGCACAAAAGCACACTTGACTTCAAATGATCATAACTCCTTCGTTTCTTATCGGATTTAAGCAAACGACCAGTCGATGGAAAGCTCTTGATGTCTACTTTCATGTCAACCACGATTTTTATTGTTTTAATGGAATTTGTGATGTTTCTCATTCGCTTTTTTGTACTAACTCTTTACGGTACTTACATGTTAGTACACAAAAGAGAATGAGAGCAAACAAAAACGCCATTACATTAACCCAAACTCTAGTTTACATGAAAGCATACGTCAAGAGATTTCCAGAGAGTGTTCGTTTGCTTAAATCCGATAACAAATGAGGAAGTTATGGTCATTGGAAGTCGAGTGCCTCCCAAAGTGGTCGTGTATCGAGCCGCACAAAAGCACACTTGACTTCAAATGATCATAACTCCTTCGTTTCTTATCGGATTTAAGAAAACGACCAGTCGATGGAAAGCTCTTGATGTCTACTTTCATGTCAACCACGATTTTTATTGTTTTAATGGAATTTGTGATGTTTCTCATTCGCTTTTTTACTACTAACTCTTTACGGTACTTACATGTTAGTACACAAAAGAGAATGAGAGCAATCAAAAACGCCATTACAGTAACCCAAACTCTAGTTTACATGAAAGCATACGTCAAGAGCTTTCCAGAGAGTGTTCGTTTGCTTAAATCCGATAACAAATGAGGAAGTTATGGTCATTTGAAGTCGAGTGCCTCCCAAAGTGGTCGTGTATCGAGCCGCAAAAAAGCACACTTGACTTCAAATGATCATAACTCCTTCGTTTCTTATCGGATTTAAGCAAACGACCAGTCGATGGAAAGCTCTTGATGTCTACTTTCATGTCAACCACGATTTTTATTGTTTTAATGGAATTTGTGATGTTTCTCATTCGCTTTTTGGTACTAACTCTTTACGGTACTTACATGTTAGTACACAAAAGAGAATGAGAGCAAACAAAAACGCCATTACATTAACCCAAACTCTAGTTTACATGAAGGCATACGTCAAGAGCTTTCCAGAGAGTGTTCGTTTGCTTAAATCCGATAACAAATGAGGAAGTTATGGTCATTTGAAGTCGAGTGCCTCCCAAAGTGGTCGTGTATCGAGCCGCACAAAAGCACACTTGACTTCAAATGATCATAACTCCTTCGTTTCTTATCGGATTTAAGCAAATGACCAGTCGATGGAAAGCTCTTGATGTCTACTTTCATGTCAACCACGATTTTTATTGTTTTATTGGAATTTGTGATGTTTCTCATTCGCTTTTTTGTACTAACTCTTTACGGTACTTTCATGTTAGTACACAAAAGAGAATGAGAGCAAACAAAAACGCCATTACATTAACCCAAACTCTAGTTTACATGAAGGCATACGTCAAGAGCTTTCCAGAGAGTGTTCGTTTGCTTAAATCCGATAACAAATGAGGAAGTTATGGTCATTTGAAGTCGAGTGCCTCCCAAAGTGGTCGTGTATCGAGCCGCACAAAAGCACACTTGACTTCAAATGATCATAACTCCTTCGTTTCTTATCGGATTTAAGCAAACGACCAGTCGATGGAAAGCTCTTGATGTCTACTTTCATGTCAACCACGATTTTTATTGTTTTAATGGAATTTGTGATGTTTCTCATTCGCTTTTTTGTACTAACTCTTTACGGTACTTACATGTTAGTACACAAAAGAGAATGAGAGCAAACAAAAACGCCATTACATTAACCCAAACTCTAGTTTACATGAAAGCATACGTCAATAGCTTTCCAGAGAGTGTTCGTTTGCTTAAATCCGATAACAAATGAGGAAGTTATGGTCATTTGAAGTCGAGTGCCTCCCAAAGTGGTCGTGTATCGAGCCGCACAAAAGCACACTTGACTTCAAATGATCATAACTCCTTCGTTTCTTATCGGATTTAAGCAAACGACCAGTCGATGGAAAGCTCTTGATGTCTACTTTCATGTCAACCACGATTTTTATTGTTTTAATGGAATTTGTGATGTTTCTCATTCGCTTTTTTGTACTAACTCTTTACGGTACTTACATGTTAGTACACAAAAGAGAATGAGAGCAAACAAAAACGCCATTACATTAACCCAAACTCTAGTTTACATGAAAGCATACGTCAAGAGATTTCCAGAGAGTGTTCGTTTGCTTAAATCCGATAACAAATGAGGAAGTTATGGTCATTTGAAGTCGAGTGCCTCCCAAAGTGGTCGTGTATCGAGCCGCACAAAAGCACACTTGACTTCAAATGATCATAACTCCTTCGTTTCTTATCGGATTTAAGCAAACGACCAGTCGATGGAAAGCTCTTGATGTCTACTTTCATTTCAACCACGATTTTTATTGTTTTAATGGAATTTGTGATGTTTCTCATTCGCTTTTTTGTACTAACTCTTTACGGTACTTACATGTTAGTACACAAAAGAGAATGAGAGCAAACAAAAACGCCATTACATTAACCCAAACTCTAGTTTACATGAAGGCATACGTCAAGAGCTTTCCAGAGAGTGTTCGTTTGCTTAAATCCGATAACAAATGAGGAAGTTATGGTCATTTGAAGTCGAGTGCCTCCCAAAGTGGTCGTGTATCGAGCCGCACAAAAGCACACTTGACTTCAAATGATCATAACTCCTTCGTTTCTTATCGGATTTAAGCAAACGACCAGTCGATGGAAAGCTCTTGATGTCTACTTTCATGTCAACCACGATTTTTATTGTTTTAATGGAATTTGTGATGTTTCTCATTCGCTTTTTTGTACTAACTCTTTACGGTACTTACATGTTAGTACACAAAAGAGAATGAGAGCAAACAAAAACGCCATTACATTAACCCAAACTCTAGTTTACATGAAAGCATACGTCAAGAGATTTCCAGAGAGTGTTCGTTTGCTTAAATCCGATAACAAATGAGGAAGTTATGGTCATTTGAAGTCGAGTGCCTCCCAAAGTGGTCGTGTATCGAGCCGCACAAAAGCACACTTGACTTCAAATGATCATAACTCCTTCGTTTCTTATCGGATTTAAGAAAACGACCAGTCGATGGAAAGCTCTTGATGTCTACTTTCATGTCAACCACGATTTTTATTGTTTTAATGGAATTTGTGATGTTTCTCATTCGCTTTTTTACTACTAACTCTTTACGGTACTTACATGTTAGTACACAAAAGAGAATGAGAGCAATCAAAAACGCCATTACAGTAACCCAAACTCTAGTTTACATGAAAGCATACGTCAAGAGCTTTCCAGAGAGTGTTCGTTTGCTTAAATCCGATAACAAATGAGGAAGTTATGGTCATTTGAAGTCGAGTGCCTCCCAAAGTGGTCGTGTATCGAGCCGCAAAAAAGCACACTTGACTTCAAATGATCATAACTCCTTCGTTTCTTATCGGATTTAAGCAAACGACCACTCGGTTGAAAGCTCTTGATGTCTACTTTCATGTCAACCACGGTTTTTCTTGTTTTAATGGAATTTGTGATGTTTCTCATTCGCTTTTTTACTACTAACTCTTTACGGTACTTACATGTTAGTACACAAAAGAGAATGAGAGCAAACAAAAACGCCATTACATTAACCCAAACTCTAGTTTACATGAAAGCATACGTCAAGAGATTTCCAGAGAGTGTTCGTTTGCTTAAATCCGATAACAAATGAGGAAGTTATGGTCATTTGAAGTCGAGTGCCTCCCAAAGTGGTCGTGTATCGAGCCGCACAAAAGCACACTTGACTTCAAATGATCATAACTCCTTCGTTTCTTATCGGATTTAAGCAAACGACCACTCGGTTGAAAGCTCTTGATGTCTACTTTCATGTCAACCACGGTTTTTCTTGTTTTAATGGAATTTGTGATGTTTCTCATTCGCTTTTTTACTACTAACTCTTTACGGTACTTACATGTTAGTACACAAAAGAGAATGAGAGCAAACAAAAACGCCATTACATTAACCCAAACTCTAGTTTACATGAAAGCATACGTCAAGAGATTTCCAGAGAGTGTTCGTTTGCTTAAATCCGATAACAAATGAGGAAGTTATGGTCATTTGAAGTCGAGTGCCTCCCAAAGTGGTCGTGTATCGAGCCGCACAAAAGCACACTTGACTTCAAATGATCATAACTCCTTCGTTTCTTATCGGATTTAAGCAAACGACCAGTCGATGGAAAGCTCTTGATGTCTACTTTCATGTCAACCACGATTTTTATTGTTTTAATGGAATTTGTGATGTTTCTCATTCGCTTTTTTACTACTAACTCTTTACGGTACTTACATGTTAGTACACAAAAGAGAATGAGAGCAATCAAAAACGCCATTACAGTAACCCAAACTCTAGTTTACATGAAAGCATACGTCAAGAGCTTTCCAGAGAGTGTTCGTTTGCTTAAATCCGATAACAAATGAGGAAGTTATGGTCATTTGAAGTCGAGTGCCTCCCAAAGTGGTCGTGTATCGAGCCGCACAAAAGCACACTTGACTTCAAATGATCATAACTCCTTCGTTTCTTATCGGATTTAAGCAAACGACCACTCGGTTGAAAGCTCTTGATGTCTACTTTCATGTCAACCACGATTTTTATTGTTTTAACGGAATTTGTGATGTTTCTCATTCGCTTTTTTACTACTAACTCATTACGGTACTTACATGTTAGTACACAAAAGAGAATGAGAGCAATCAAAAACGCCATTACAGTAACCCAAACTCTAGTTTACATGAAGGCATACGTCAAGAGCTTTCCAGAGAGTGTTCGTTTGCTTAAATCCGATAACAAATGAGGAAGTTATGGTCATTTGAAGTCGAGTGCCTCCCAAAGTGGTCGTGTATCGAGCCGCACAAAAGCACACTTGACTTCAAATGATCATTACTCCTTCGTTTCTTATCGGATTTAAGCAAACTACCACTCGATGGAAAGCTCTTGATGTCTACTTTCATGTCAACCACGATTTTTATTGTTTTAATGGAATTTGTGATGTTTCTCATTCACTTTTTTGTACTAACTCTTTACGGTACTTACATGTTAGTACACGAAAGAGAATGAGAGCAAACAAAAACGCCATTACATTAACCCAAACTCTAGTTTACATGAAAGCATACGTCAAGAGCTTTCCAGAGAGTGTTCGTTTGCTTAAATCCGATAACAAATGAGGAAGTTATGGTCATTTGAAGTCGAGTGCCTCCCAAAGTGGTCGTGTATCGAGCCGCACAAAAGCACACTTGACTTCAAATGATCATAACTCCTTCGTTTCTTATCGGATTTAAGCAAACGACCAGTCGATGGAAAGCTCTTGATGTCTACTTTCATGTCAACCACAATTTTTATTGTTTTAATGGAATTTGTGATGTTTCTCATTCGCTTTTTTGTACTAACTCTTTACGATACTTACATGTTAGTACACAAAAGAGAATGAGAGGAAACAAAAACGCCATTACATTAACCCAAACTCTAGTTTACATGAAGGCATACTTCAAGAGCTTTCCAGAGAGTGTTCGTTTGCTTAAATCCGATAACAAATGAGGAAGTTATGGTCATTTGAAGTCGAGTGCCTCCCAAAGTGGTCGTGTATCGAGCCGCACAAAAGCACACTTCACTTCAAATGATCATAACTCCTTCGTTTCTTATCGGATTTAAGCAAACGACCACTCGATGGAAAGCTCTTGATGTCTACTTTCATGTCAACCACGATTTTTCTTGTTTTAATGGAATTTGTGATGTTTCTCATTCGCTTTTTTGTACTAACTCTTTACGGTACTTACATGTTAGTACACAAAAGAGAATGAGAGAAAACAAAAACGCCATTACATTAACCCAAACTCTAGTTTACATGAAAGCATACGTCAAGAGCTTTCCAGAGAGTGTTTGTTTGCTTAAATCCGATAACAAATGAGGAAGTTATGGTCATTTGAAGTCGAGTGCCTCCCAAAGTGGTCGTGTATCGAGCCGCACAAAAGCACACTTGACTTCAAATGATCATAACTCCTTCGTTTCTTATCGGATTTAAGCAAACGACCACTCGATGGAAAGCTCTTGATGTCTACTTTCATGTCAACCACGATTTTTATTGTTTTAATGGAATTTGTGATGTTTCTCATTCACTTTTTTGTACTAACTCTTTACGGTACTTACATGTTAGTACACAAAAGAGAATGAGAGCAAAAAAAAACGCCATTACATTAACCCAAACTCTAGTTTACATGAAAGCATACGTCAAGAGCTTTCCAGAGAATGTTCGTTTGCTTAAATCCGATAACAAATGAGGAAGTTATGGTCATTTGAAGTCGAGTGCCTCCCAAAGTGGTCGTGTATCGAGCCGCACAAAAGCACACTTGACTTCAAATGATCATAACTCCTTCGTTTCTTATCGGATTTAAGCAAACGACCACTCGATGGAAAGCTCTTGATGTCTACTTTCATGTCAACCACGATTTTTCTTGTATTAATGGAATTTGTGATGTTTCTCATTCGCTTTTTTGTACTAACTCTTTACGGTACTTACATGTTAGTACACAAAAGAGAATGAGAGAAAACAAAAACGCCATTACATTAACCCAAACTCTAGTTTACATGAAAGCATACGTCAAGAGCTTTCCAGAGAGTGTTCGTTTGCTTAAATCCGATAACAAATGAGGAAGTTATGGTCATTTGAAGTCGAGTACCTCCCAAAGTGGTCGTGTATCGAGCCGCACAAAAGCACACTTGACTTCAAATGATCATAACTCCTTCGTTTCTTATCAGATTTAAGCAAACGACCACTCGATGGAAAGCTCTTGATGTCTACTTTCATGTCAACCACGATTTTTATTGTTTCAATGGAATTTGTGATGTTTCTCATTCGCTTTTTTGTACTAACTCTTTACGGTACTTACATGTTAGTACACAAAAGAGAATGAGAGCAAACAAAAACGCCATTACATTAATCCAAACTCTAGTTTACATGAAAGCATACGTCAAGAGCTTTCCAGAGAGTGTTCGTTTGCTTAAATCCGATAACAAATGAGGAAGTTATGGTCATTTGAAGTCGAGTGCCTCCCAAAGTGGTCGTGTATCGAGCCGCACAAAAGCACACTTGACTTCAAATGATCATAACTCCTTCGTTTCTTATCGGATTTAAGCAAACGACCAGTCGATGGAAAGCTCTTGATGTCTACTTTCATGTCAACCACGATTTTTATTGTTTTAATGGAATTTGTGATGTTTCTCATTCGCTTTTTTGTACTAACTCTTTACGGTACTTACATGTTAGTACACAAAAGAGAATGAGAGCAAACAAAAACGCCATTACATTAACCCAAACTCTAGTTTACATGAAGGCATACGTCAAGAGCTTTCCAGAGAGTGTTCGTTTGCTTAAATCCGATAACAAATGAGTAAGTTATGGTCATTTGAAGTCGAGTGCCTCCCAAAGTGGTCGTGTATCGAGCCGCACAAAAGCACACTTGACTTCAAATGATCATAACTCCTTCGTTTCTTATCGGATTTAAGCAAACGACCAGTCGATGGAAAGCTCTTGATGTCTACTTTCATGTCAACCATGATTTTTATTGTTTTAATGGAATTTGTGATGTTTCTCATTCGCTTTTTTACTACTAACTCATTACGGTACTTACATGTTAGTACACAAAAGAGAATGAGAGCAATCAAAAACGCCATTACAGTAACCCAAACTCTAGTTTACATGAAAGCATACGTCAAGAGCTTTCCAGAGAGTGTTCGTTTGCTTAAATCCGATAACAAATGAGGAAGTTATGGTCATTTGAAGTCGAGTGCCTCCCAAAGTGGTCGTGTATCGAGCCGCACAAAAGCACACTTGACTTCAAATGATCATAACTCCTTCGTTTCTTATCGGATTTAAGCAAACGACCAGTCGATGGAAAGCTCTTGATGTCTACTTTCATGTCAACCACGATTTTTATTGTTTTAATGGAATTTGTGATGTTTCTCATTCGCTTTTTTGTACTAACTCTTTACGGTACTTACATGTTAGTACACAAAAGAGAATGAGAGCAAACAAAAACGCCATTACATTAACCCAAACTCTAGTTTACATGAAGGCATACGTCAAGAGCTTTCCAGAGAGTGTTCGTTTGCTTAAATCCGATAACAAATGAGTAAGTTATGGTCATTTGAAGTCGAGTGCCTCCCAAAGTGGTCGTGTATCGAGCCGCACAAAAGCACACTTGACTTCAAATGATCATAACTCCTTCGTTTCTTATCGGATTTAAGCAAACGACCAGTCGATGGAAAGCTCTTGATGTCTACTTTCATGTCAACCACGATTTTTATTGTTTTAACGGAATTTGTGATGTTTCTCATTCGCTTTTTTACTACTAACTCATTACGGTACTTACATGTTAGTACACAAAAGAGAATGAGAGCAATCAAAAACGCCATTACAGTAACCCAAACTCTAGTTTACATGAAGGCATACGTCAAGAGCTTTCCAGAGAGTGTTCGTTTGCTTAAATCCGATAACAAATGAGGAAGTTATGGTCATTTGAAGTCGAGTGCCTCCCAAAGTGGTCGTGTATCGAGCCGCACAAAAGCACACTTGACTTCAAATGATCATTACTCCTTCGTTTCTTATCGGATTTAAGCAAACTACCACTCGATGGAAAGCTCTTGATGTCTACTTTCATGTCAACCACGATTTTTATTGTTTTAATGGAATTTGTGATGTTTCTCATTCACTTTTTTGTACTAACTCTTTACGGTACTTACATGTTAGTACACAAAAGAGAATGAGAGCAAACAAAAACGCCATTACATTAACCCAAACTCTAGTTTACATGAAAGCATACGTCAAGAGCTTTCCAGAGAGTGTTCGTTTGCTTAAATCCGATAACAAATGAGGAAGTTATGGTCATTTGAAGTCGAGTGCCTCCCAAAGTGGTCGTGTATCGAGCCGCACAAAAGCACACTTGACTTCAAATGATCATAACTCCTTCGTTTCTTATCGGATTTAAGCAAACGACCAGTCGATGGAAAGCTCTTGATGTCTACTTTCATGTCAACCACAATTTTTATTGTTTTAATGGAATTTGTGATGTTTCTCATTCGCTTTTTTGTACTAACTCTTTACGATACTTACATGTTAGTACACAAAAGAGAATGAGAGGAAACAAAAACGCCATTACATTAACCCAAACTCTAGTTTACATGAAGGCATACTTCAAGAGCTTTCCAGAGAGTGTTCGTTTGCTTAAATCCGATAACAAATGAGGAAGTTATGGTCATTTGAAGTCGAGTGCCTCCCAAAGTGGTCGTGTATCGAGCCGCACAAAAGCACACTTGACTTCAAATGATCATAACTCCTTCGTTTCTTATCGGATTTAAGCAAACGACCACTCGATGGAAAGCTCTTGATGTCTACTTTCATGTCAACCACGATTTTTCTTGTTTTAATGGAATTTGTGATGTTTCTCATTCGCTTTTTTGTACTAACTCTTTACGGTACTTACATGTTAGTACACAAAAGAGAATGAGAGAAAACAAAAACGCCATTACATTAACCCAAACTCTAGTTTACATGAAAGCATACGTCAAGAGCTTTCCAGAGACTGTTCGTTTGCTTAAATCCGATAACAAATGAGGAAGTTATGGTCATTTGAAGTCGAGTGCCTCCCAAAGTGGTCGTGTATCGAGCCGCACAAAAGCACACTTGACTTCAAATGATCATAACTCCTTCGTTTCTTATCGGATTTAAGCAAACGACCACTCGATGGAAAGCTCTTGATGTCTACTTTCATGTCAACCACGATTTTTATTGTTTTAATGGAATTTGTGATGTTTCTCATTCACTTTTTTGTACTAACTCTTTACGGTACTTACATGTTAGTACACAAAAGAGAATGAGAGCAAAAAAAAACGCCATTACATTAACCCAAACTCTAGTTTACATGAAAGCATACGTCAAGAGCTTTCCAGAGAATGTTCGTTTGCTTAAATCCGATAACAAATGAGGAAGTTATGGTCATTTGAAGTCGAGTGCCTCCCAAAGTGGTCGTGTATCGAGCCGCACAAAAGCACACTTCACTTCAAATGATCATAACTCCTTCGTTTCTTATCGGATTTAAGCAAACGACCACTCGATGGAAAGCTCTTGATGTCTACTTTCATGTCAACCACGATTTTTCTTGTATTAATGGAATTTGTGATGTTTCTCATTCGCTTTTTTGTACTAACTCTTTACGGTACTTACATGTTAGTACACAAAAGAGAATGAGAGAAAACAAAAACGCCATTACATTAACCCAAACTCTAGTTTACATGAAAGCATACGTCAAGAGCTTTCCAGAGAGTGTTCGTTTGCTTAAATCCGATAACAAATGAGGAAGTTATGGTCATTTGAAGTCGAGTACCTCCCAAAGTGGTCGTGTATCGAGCCGCACAAAAGCACACTTGACTTCAAATGATCATAACTCCTTCGTTTCTTATCAGATTTAAGCAAACGACCACTCGATGGAAAGCTCTTGATGTCTACTTTCATGTCAACCACGATTTTTATTGTTTCAATGGAATTTGTGATGTTTCTCATTCGCTTTTTTGTACTAACTCTTTACGGTACTTACATGTTAGTACACAAAAGAGAATGAGAGCAAACAAAAACGCCATTACATTAACCCAAACTCTAGTTTACATGAAAGCATACGTCAAGAGCTTTCCAGAGAGTGTTCGTTTGCTTAAATCCGATAACAAATGAGGAAGTTATGGTCATTTGAAGTCGAGTGCCTCCCAAAGTGGTCGTGTATCGAGCCGCACAAAAGCACACTTGACTTCAAATGATCATAACTCCTTCGTTTCTTATCGGATTTAAGCAAACGAGCAGTCGATGGAAAGCTCTTGATGTCTACTTTCATGTCAACCACGATTTTTATTGTTTTAATGGAATTTGTGATGTTTCTCATTCGCTTTTTTGTACTAACTCTTTACGGTACTTACATGTTAGTACACAAAAGAGAATGAGAGCAAACAAAAACGCCATTACATTAACCCAAACTCTAGTTTACATGAAGGCATACGTCAAGAGCTTTCCAGAGAGTGTTCGTTTGCTTAAATCCGATAACAAATGAGTAAGTTATGGTCATTTGAAGTCGAGTGCCTCCCAAAGTGGTCGTTTATCGAGCCGCACAAAAGCACACTTGACTTCAAATGATCATAACTCCTTCGTTTCTTATCGGATTTAAGCAAACGACCAGTCGATGGAAAGCTCTTGATGTCTACTTTCATGTCAACCACGATTTTTATTGTTTTAATGGAATTTGTGATGTTTCTCATTCGCTTTTTTACTACTAACTCATTACGGTACTTACATGTTAGTACACAAAAGAGAATGAGAGCAATCAAAAACGCCATTACAGTAACCCAAACTCTAGTTTACATGAAAGCATACGTCAAGAGCTTTCCAGAGAGTGTTCGTTTGCTTAAATCCGATAACAAATGAGGAAGTTATGGTCATTTGAAGTCGAGTGCCTCCCAAAGTGGTCGTGTATCGAGCCACACAAAAGCACACTTGACTTCAAATGATCATTACTCCTTCGTTTCTTATCGGATTTAAGCAAACTACCACTCGATGGAAAGCTCTTGATGTCTACTTTCATGTCAACCACGATTTTTATTGTTTTAATGGAATTTGTGATGTTTCTCATTCACTTTTTTGTACTAACTCTTTACGGTACTTACATGTTAGTACACAAAAGAGAATGAGAGCAAACAAAAACGCCATTACATTAACCCAAACTCTAGTTTACATGAAAGCATACGTCAAGAGCTTTCCAGAGAGTGTTCGTTTGCTTAAATCCGATAACAAATGAGGAAGTTATGGTCATTTGAAGTCGAGTGCCTCCCAAAGTGGTCGTGTATCGAGCCGCACAAAAGCACACTTGACTTCAAATGATCATAACTCCTTCATTTCTTATCGGATTTAAGCAAACGACCAGTCGATGGAAAGCTCTTGATGTCTACTTTCATGTCAACCACAATTTTTATTGTTTTAATGGAATTTGTGATGTTTCTCATTCGCTTTTTTGTACTAACTCTTTACGATACTTACATGTTAGTACACAAAAGAGAATGAGAGGAAACAAAAACGCCATTACATTAACCCAAACTCTAGTTTACATGAAGGCATACTTCAAGAGCTTTCCAGAGAGTGTTCGTTTGCTTAAATCCGATAACAAATGAGGAAGTTATGGTCATTTGAAGTCGAGTGCCTCCCAAAGTGGTCGTGTATCGAGCCGCACAAAAGCACACTTGACTTCAAATGATCATAACTCCTTCGTTTCTTATCAGATTTAAGCAAACGACCACTCGATGGAAAGCTCTTGATGTCTACTTTCATGTCAACCACGATTTTTCTTGTTTTAATGTAATTTGTGATGTTTCTCATTCGCTTTTTTGTACTAACTCTTTACGGTACTTACATGTTAGTACACAAAAGAGAATGAGAGCAAACAAAAACGCCATTACATTAACCCAAACTCTAGTTTACATGCAGGCATACGTCAAGAGCTTTCCAGAGAGTGTTCGTTTTCTTAAATCCGATAACAAATGAGGAAGTTATGGTCTGTTGAAGTCGAGTGCCTCCCAAAGTGGTCGTGTATCGAGCCGCACAAAAGCACACTTGACTTCAAATGATCATAACTCCTTCGTTTCTTATCGGATTTAAGCAAACGACCACTCGATGGAAAGCTCTTGATGTCTACTTTCATGTCAACCACGATTTTTATTGTTTTAATGGAATTTGTGATGTTTCTCATTCACTTTTTTGTACTAACTCTTTACGGTACTTACATGTTAGTACACAAAAGAGAATGAGAGCAAACAAAAACGCCATTACATTAACCCAAACTCTAGTTTACATGAAAGCATACGTTAAGAGCTTTCCAGAGAATGTTCGTTTTCTTAAATCCGATAACAAATGAGGAAGTTATGGTCAGTTGAAGTCGAGTGCCTCCCAAAGTGGTCGTGTATCGAGCCGCACAAAAGCACACTTGACTTCAAATGATCATAACTCCTTTGTTTCTTATCGGATTTAAGCAAACGACCACTCGATGGAAAGCTCTTGATGTCTACTTTCATGTCAACCACGATTTTTCTTGTTTTAATGGAATTTGTGATGTTTCTCATTCGCTTTTTTGTACTAACTCTTTACGGTACTTACATGTTAGTACACAAAAGAGAATGAGAGAAAACAAAAACGCCATTACATTAACCCAAACTCTAGTTTACATGAAAGCATACGTCAAGAGCTTTCCAGAGAGTGTTCGTTTGCTTAAATCCGATAACAAATGAGGAAGTTATGGTCATTTGAAGTCGAGTACCTCCCAAAGTAGTCGTGTATCGAGCCGCACAAAAGCACACTTGACTTCAAATGATCATAACTCCTTCGTTTCTTATCGGATTTAAGCAAACGACCACTCGATGGAAAGCTCTTGATGTCTACTTTCATGTCAACCACGATTTTTATTGTTTTAATGGAATTTGTGATGTTTCTCATTCGCTTTTTTGTACTAACTCTTTACGGTACTTACATGTTAGTACACAAAAGAGAATGAGAGCAAACAAAAACGCCATTACATTAACCCAAACTTTAGTTTACATGAAAGCATACGTCAAGAGCTTTCCAGAGAGTGTTCGTTTGCTTAAATCCGATAACAAATGAGGAAGTTATGGTCATTTGAAGTCGAGTGCCTCCCAAAGTGGTCGTGTATCGAGCCGCACAAAAGCACACTTGACTTCAAATGATCATAACTCCTTCGTTTCTTATCAGATTTAAGCAAACGACCACTCGATGGAAAGCTCTTGATGTCTACTTTCATGTCAACCACGATTTTTCTTGTTTTAATGTAATTTGTGATGTTTCTCATTCGCTTTTTTGTACTAACTCTTTACGGTACTTACATGTTAGTACACAAAAGAGAATGAGAGCAAACAAAAACGCCATTACATTAACCCAAACTCTAGTTTACATGCAGGCATACGTCAAGAGCTTTCCAGAGAGTGTTCGTTTTCTTAAATCCGATAACAAATGAGGAAGTTATGGTCAGTTGAAGTCGAGTGCCTCCCAAAGTGGTCGTGTATCGAGCCGCACAAAAGCACACTTGACTTCAAATGATCATAACTCCTTCGTTTCTTATCGGATTTAAGCAAACGACCAGTCGATGGAAAGCTCTTGATGTCTACTTTCATGTCAACCACGATTTTTATTGTTTTAATGGAATTTGTGATGTTTCTCATTCGCTTTTTTACTACTAACTCATTACGGTACTTACATGTTAGTACACAAAAGAGAATGAGAGCAATCAAAAACGCCATTACAGTAACCCAAACTCTAGTTTACATGAAAGCATACGTCAAGAGCTTTCCAGAGAGTGTTCGTTTGCTTAAATCCGATAACAAATGAGGAAGTTATGGTCATTTGAAGTCGAGTGCCTCCCAAAGTGGTCGTGTATCGAGCCACACAAAAGCACACTTGACTTCAAATGATCATTACTCCTTCGTTTCTTATCGGATTTAAGCAAACTACCACTCGATGGAAAGCTCTTGATGTCTACTTTCATGTCAACCACGATTTTTATTGTTTTAATGGAATTTGTGATGTTTCTCATTCACTTTTTTGTACTAACTCTTTACGGTACTTACATGTTAGTACACAAAAGAGAATGAGAGCAAACAAAAACGCCATTACATTAACCCAAACTCTAGTTTACATGAAAGCATACGTCAAGAGCTTTCCAGAGAGTGTTCGTTTGCTTAAATCCGATAACAAATGAGGAAGTTATGGTCATTTGAAGTCGAGTGCCTCCCAAAGTGGTCGTGTATCGAGCCGCACAAAAGCACACTTGACTTCAAATGATCATAACTCCTTCATTTCTTATCGGATTTAAGCAAACGACCAGTCGATGGAAAGCTCTTGATGTCTACTTTCATGTCAACCACAATTTTTATTGTTTTAATGGAATTTGTGATGTTTCTCATTCGCTTTTTTGTACTAACTCTTTACGATACTTACATGTTAGTACACAAAAGAGAATGAGAGGAAACAAAAACGCCATTACATTAACCCAAACTCTAGTTTACATGAAGGCATACTTCAAGAGCTTTCCAGAGAGTGTTCGTTTGCTTAAATCCGATAACAAATGAGGAAGTTATGGTCATTTGAAGTCGAGTGCCTCCCAAAGTGGTCGTGTATCGAGCCGCACAAAAGCACACTTGACTTCAAATGATCATAACTCCTTCGTTTCTTATCAGATTTAAGCAAACGACCACTCGATGGAAAGCTCTTGATGTCTACTTTCATGTCAACCACGATTTTTCTTGTTTTAATGTAATTTGTGATGTTTCTCATTCGCTTTTTTGTACTAACTCTTTACGGTACTTACATGTTAGTACACAAAAGAGAATGAGAGCAAACAAAAACGCCATTACATTAACCCAAACTCTAGTTTACATGCAGGCATACGTCAAGAGCTTTCCAGAGAGTGTTCGTTTTCTTAAATCCGATAACAAATGAGGAAGTTATGGTCAGTTGAAGTCGAGTGCCTCCCAAAGTGGTCGTGTATCGAGCCGCACAAAAGCACACTTGACTTCAAATGATCATAACTCCTTCGTTTCTTATCGGATTTAAGCAAACGACCACTCGATGGAAAGCTCTTGATGTCTACTTTCATGTCAACCACGATTTTTATTGTTTTAATGGAATTTGTGATGTTTCTCATTCACTTTTTTGTACTAACTCTTTACGGTACTTACATGTTAGTACACAAAAGAGAATGAGAGCAAACAAAAACGCCATTACATTAACCCAAACTCTAGTTTACATGAAAGCATACGTTAAGAGCTTTCCAGAGAATGTTCGTTTTCTTAAATCCGATAACAAATGAGGAAGTTATGGTCAGTTGAAGTCGAGTGCCTCCCAAAGTGGTCGTGTATCGAGCCGCACAAAATCACACTTGACTTCAAATGATCATAACTCCTTTGTTTCTTATCGGATTTAAGCAAACGACCACTCGATGGAAAGCTCTTGATGTCTACTTTCATGTCAACCACGATTTTTCTTGTTTTAATGGAATTTGTGATGTTTCTCATTCGCTTTTTTGTACTAACTCTTTACGGTACTTACATGTTAGTACACAAAAGAGAATGAGAGAAAACAAAAACGCCATTACATTAACCCAAACTCTAGTTTACATGAAAGCATACGTCAAGAGCTTTCCAGAGAGTGTTCGTTTGCTTAAATCCGATAACAAATGAGGAAGTTATGGTCATTTGAAGTCGAGTACCTCCCAAAGTAGTCGTGTATCGAGCCGCACAAAAGCACACTTGACTTCAAATGATCATAACTCCTTCGTTTCTTATCGGATTTAAGCAAACGACCACTCGATGGAAAGCTCTTGATGTCTACTTTCATGTCAACCACGATTTTTATTGTTTTAATGGAATTTGTGATGTTTCTCATTCGCTTTTTTGTACTAACTCTTTACGGTACTTACATGTTAGTACACAAAAGAGAATGAGAGCAAACAAAAACGCCATTACATTAACCCAAACATTAGTTTACATGAAAGCATACGTCAAGAGCTTTCCAGAGAGTGTTCGTTTGCTTAAATCCGATAACAAATGAGGAAGTTATGGTCATTTGAAGTCGAGTGCCTCCCAAAGTGGTCGTGTATCGAGCCGCACAAAAGCACACTTCACTTCAAATGATCATAACTCCTTCGTTTCTTATCGGATTTAAGCAAACGACAAGTTAATGCAAAGCTCTTGATGTCTACTTTCATGTCAACCACGATTTTTATTGTTTTAATGGAATTTGTGATGTTTCTCATTCGCTTTTTTGTACTAACTCTTTACGGTACTTACATGTTAGTACACAAAAGAGAATGAGAGCAAACAAAAACGCCATTACATTAACCCAAACTCTAGTTTACATGAAAGCATACGTCAAGAGCTTTCCAGAGAGTGTTCGTTTGCTTAAATCCGATAACAAATGAGGAAGTTATGGTCATTTGAAGTCGAGTGCCTCCCAAAGTGGTCGTGTATCGAGCCGCACAAAAGCACACTTGACTTCAAATGATCATAACTCCTTCGTTTCTTATCGGATTTAAGCAAACGACAAGTTAATGCAAAGCTCTTGATGTCTACTTTCATGTCAACCACGATTTTTATTGTTTTAATGGAATTTGTGATGTTTCTCATTCGCTTTTTTGTACTAACTCTTTACGGTACTTACATGTTAGTACACAAAAGAGAATGAGAGCAAACAAAAACGCCATTACATTAACCCAAACTCTAGTTTACATGAAAGCATACGTCAAGAGCTTTCCAGAGAGTGTTCGTTTGCTTAAATCCGATAACAAATGAGGAAGTTATGGTCATTTGAAGTCGAGTGCCTCCCAAAGTGGTCGTGTATCGAGCCGCACAAAAGCACACTTGACTTCAAATGATCATAACTCCTTCGTTTCTTATCGGATTTAAGCAAACGACAAGTCGATGGAAAGCTCTTGATGTCTAATTTCATGTCAACCACGATTTTTCTTGTCTTAATGGAATTTGTGATGTTTCTCATTCGCTTTTTTGTACTAACTCTTTACGATACTTACATGTTAGTACACAAAAGAGAATGAGAGCAAACAAAAACGCCATTACATTAACCCAAACTCTAGTTTACATGAAGGCATACGTCAAGAGCTTTCCAGAGAGTGTTTGTTTGCTTAAATCCGATAACAAATGAGGAAGTTATGGTCATTTGAAGTCGAGTGCCTCCCAAAGTGGTCGTGTATCGAGCCGCACAAAAGCACACTTGACTTCAAATGATCATAACTCCTTCGTTTCTTATCGGATTTAAGCAAACGACCACTCGATGGAAAGCTCTTGATGTCTACTTTCATGTGAACCACGAATTTTCTTGTTTTAATGGAATTTGTGATGTTTCTCATTCGCTTTTTTGTACTAACTCTTTACGGTACTTACATGTTAGTACACAAAAGAGAATGAGAGCAAACAAAAACGCCATAACATTAACCCAAACTCTAGTTTACATGAAGGCATACGTCAAGAGCTTTCCAGAGAGTGTTCGTTTGCTTAAATCCGATAACAAATGAGGAAGTTATGGTCATTTGAAGTCGAGTGCCTCCCAAAGTGGTCGTGTATCGAGCCGCACAAAAGCACACTTGACTTCAAATGATCATAACTCCTTCGTTTCTTATCGGATTTAAGCAAACGACCAGTGGATGGAAAGCTCTTGAAGTCTACTTTCATGTCAACCACAATGTTTATTGTTTTAATGGAATTTGTGATGTTTCTCATTCGCTTTTTTATACTAACTCTTTATGGTACTTACATGTTAGTACACAAAAGAGAATGAGAGCAAACAAAAACGCCATTACATTAACCCAAACTCTAGTTTACATGAAAGCATACGTCAAGAGCTTTCCAGAGAGTGTTCGTTTGCTTAAATCCGATAACAAATGAGGAAGTTATGGTCATTTGAAGTCGAGTGCCTCCCAAAGTGGTCGTGTATCGAGCCGCACAAAAGCACACTTGACTTCAAATGATCATAACTCCTTCGTTTCTTATCGGATTTAAGCAAACGACCACTCGATGGAAAGCTCTTGATGTCTACTTTCTTGTCAACCACGATTTTTATTGTTTTAATGGAATTTGTGATGTTTCTCATTCGCTTTTTTGTACTAACTCTTTACGGTACTTACATGTTAGTACACAAAAGAGAATGAGAGCAAAGAAAAACGCCATTACATTAACCCAAACTCTAGTTTACATGAAAGCATACGTCAAGAGCTTTCCAGAGAGTGTTCGTTTGCTTAAATCCGATAACAAATGAGGAAGTTATGGTCATTTGAAGTCGAGTGCCTCCCAAAGTGGTCGTGTATCGAGCCGCACAAAAGCACACTTGACTTCAAATGATCATAACTCCTTCGTTTCTTATCGGATTTAAGCTAACGACCAGTCGATGGAAAGCTCTTGATGTCTACTTTCATGTCAACCACAATTTTTATTGTTTTAATGGAATTTGTGATGTTTCTCATTCGCTTTTTTGTACTAACTCTTTATGGTACTTACATGTTAGTACACAAAAGAGAATGAGAGCAAACAAAAACGCCAATACATTAACCCAAACTCTAGTTTACATGAAAGCATACGTCAAGAGCTTTCCAGAGAGTGTTCGTTTGCTTAAATCCGATAACAAATGAGGAAGTTATGGTCATTTGAAGTCGAGTGCCTCCCAAAGTGGTCGTGTATCGAGCCGCACAAAAGCACACTTGACTTCAAATGATCATAACTCCTTCGTTTCTTATCGGATTTAAGCAAACGACCACTCGATGGAAAGCTCTTGATGTCTACTTTCATGTCAACCACGATTTTTATTGTTTTAATGGAATTTGTGATGTTTCTCATTCACTTTTTTGTACTAACTCTTTACGTTACTTACATGTTAGTACACAAAAGAGAATGAGAGCAAACAAAAACGCCATTACATTAACCCAAACTCTAGTTTACATGAAAGCATACGTCAAGAGCTTTCCAGAGAATGTTCGTTTGCTTAAATCCGATAACAAATGAGGAAGTTATGGTCATTTGAAGTCGAGTGCCTCCCAAAGTGGTCGTGTATCGAGCCGCACAAAAGCACACTTCACTTCAAATGATCATAACTCCTTCGTTTCTTATCGGATTTAAGCAAACGACCACTCGATGGAAAGCTCTTGATGTCTACTTTCATGTCAACCACGATTTTTCTTGTTTTAATGGAATTTGTGATGTTTCTCATTCGCTTTTTTGTACTAACTCTTTACGGTACTTACATGTTAGTACACAAAAGAGAATGAGAGAAAACAAAAACGCCATTACATTAACCCAAACTCTAGTTTACATGAAAGCATACGTCAAGAGCTTTCCAGAGAGTGTTCGTTTGCTTAAATCCGATAACAAATGAGGAAGTTATGGTCATTTGAAGTCGAGTACCTCCCAAAGTGGTCGTGTATCGAGCCGCACAAAAGCACACTTGACTTCAAATGATCATAACTCCTTCGTTTCTTATCGGATTTAAGCAAACGACAAGTTAATGCAAAGCTCTTGATGTCTACTTTCATGTCAACCACGATTTTTATTGTTTTAATGGAATTTGTGATGTTTCTCATTCGCTTTTTTGTACTAACTCTTTACGGTACTTACATGTTAGTACACAAAAGAGAATGAGAGCAAACAAAAACGCCATTACATTAACCCAAACTCTAGTTTACATGAAAGCATACGTCAAGAGCTTTCCAGAGAGTGTTCGTTTGCTTAAATCCGATAACAAATGAGGAAGTTATGGTCATTTGAAGTCGAGTGCCTCCCAAAGTGGTCGTGTATCGAGCCGCACAAAAGCACACTTGACTTCAAATGATCATAACTCCTTCGTTTCTTATCGGATTTAAGCAAACGACAAGTCGATGGAAAGCTCTTGATGTCTAATTTCATGTCAACCACGATTTTTCTTGTCTTAATGGAATTTGTGATGTTTCTCATTCGCTTTTTTGTACTAACTCTTTACGATACTTACATGTTAGTACACAAAAGAGAATGAGAGCAAACAAAAACGCCATTACATTAACCCAAACTCTAGTTTACATGAAGGCATACGTCAAGAGCTTTCCAGAGAGTGTTTGTTTGCTTAAATCCGATAACAAATGAGGAAGTTATGGTCATTTGAAGTCGAGTGCCTCCCAAAGTGGTCGTGTATCGAGCCGCACAAAAGCACACTTGACTTCAAATGATCATAACTCCTTCGTTTCTTATCGGATTTAAGCAAACGACCACTCGATGGAAAGCTCTTGATGTCTACTTTCATGTCAACCACGATTTTTCTTGTTTTAATGGAATTTGTGATGTTTCTCATTCGCTTTTTTGTACTAACTCTTTACGGTACTTACATGTTAGTACACAAAAGAGAATGAGAGCAAACAAAAACGCCATTACATTAACCCAAACTCTAGTTTACATGAAGGCATACGTCAAGAGCTTTCCAGAGAGTGTTCGTTTGCTTAAATCCGATAACAAATGAGGAAGTTATGGTCATTTGAAGTCGAGTGCCTCCCAAAGTGGTCGTGTATCGAGCCGCACAAAAGCACACTTGACTTCAAATGATCATAACTCCTTCGTTTCTTATCGGATTTAAGCAAACGACCAGTGGATGGAAAGCTCTTGAAGTCTACTTTCATGTCAACCACAATTTTTATTGTTTTAATGGAATTTGTGATGTTTCTCATTCGCTTTTTTGTACTAACTCTTTATGGTACTTACATGTTAGTACACAAAAGAGAATGAGAGCAAACAAAAACGCCATTACATTAACCCAAACTCTAGTTTACATGAAAGCATACGTCAAGAGCTTTCCAGAGAGTGTTCGTTTGCTTAAATCCGATAACAAATGAGGAAGTTATGGTCATTTGAAGTCGAGTGCCTCCCAAAGTGGTCGTGTATCGAGCCGCACAAAAGCACACTTGACTTCAAATGATCATAACTCCTTCGTTTCTTATCGGATTTAAGCAAACGACCACTCGATGGAAAGCTCTTGATGTCTACTTTCTTGTCAACCACGATTTTTATTGTTTTAATGGAATTTGTGATGTTTCTCATTCGCTTTTTTGTACTAACTCTTTACGGTACTTACATGTTAGTACACAGAAGAGAATGAGAGCAAAGAAAAACGCCATTACATTAACCCAAACTCTAGTTTACATGAAAGCATACGTCAAGAGCTTTCCAGAGAGTGTTCGTTTGCTTAAATCCGATAACAAATGAGGAAGTTATGGTCATTTGAAGTCGAGTGCCTCCCAAAGTGGTCGTGTATCGAGCCGCACAAAAGCACACTTGACTTCAAATGATCATAACTCCTTCGTTTCTTATCGGATTTAAGCAAACGACCACTCGATGGAAAGCTCTTGATGTCTACTTTCATGTCAACCACGATTTTTATTGTTTTAATGGAATTTGTGATGTTTCTCATTCACTTTTTTGTACTAACTCTTTACGGTACTTACATGTTAGTACACAAAAGAGAATGAGAGCAAACAAAAACGCCATTACATTAACCCAAACTCTAGTTTACATGAAAGCATACGTCAAGAGCTTTCCAGAGAATGTTCGTTTGCTTAAATCCGATAACAAATGAGGAAGTTATGGTCATTTGAAGTCGAGTGCCTCCCAAAGTGGTCGTGTATCGAGCCGCACAAAAGCACACTTCACTTCAAATGATCATAACTCCTTCGTTTCTTATCGGATTTAAGCAAACGACCACTCGATGGAAAGCTCTTGATGTCTACTTTCATGTCAACCACGATTTTTCTTGTTTTAATGGAATTTGTGATGTTTCTCATTCGCTTTTTTGTACTAACTCTTTACGGTACTTACATGTTAGTACACAAAAGAGAATGAGAGAAAACAAAAACGCCATTACATTAACCCAAACTCTAGTTTACATGAAAGCATACGTCAAGAGCTTTCCAGAGAGTGTTCGTTTGCTTAAATCCGATAACAAATGAGGAAGTTATGGTCATTTGAAGTCGAGTACCTCCCAAAGTGGTCGTGTATCGAGCCGCACAAAAGCACACTTGACTTCAAATGATCATAACTCCTTCGTTTCTTATCGGATTTAAGCAAACGACAAGTTAATGCAAAGCTCTTGATGTCTACTTTCATGTCAACCACGATTTTTATTGTTTTAATGGAATTTGTGATGTTTCTCATTCGCTTTTTTGTACTAACTCTTTACGGTACTTACATGTTAGTACACAAAAGAGAATGAGAGCAAACAAAAACGCCATTACATTAACCCAAACTCTAGTTTACATGAAAGCATACGTCAAGAGCTTTCCAGAGAGTGTTCGTTTGCTTAAATCCGATAACAAATGAGGAAGTTATGGTCATTTGAAGTCGAGTGCCTCCCAAAGTGGTCGTGTATCGAGCCGCACAAAAGCACACTTGACTTCAAATGATCATAACTCCTTCGTTTCTTATCGGATTTAAGCAAACGACCAGTCGATGGAAAGCTCTTGATGTCTACTTTCATGTCAACCACGATTTTTATTGTTTTAATGGAATTTGTGATGTTTCTCATTCGCTTTTTTACTACTAACTCTTTACGGTACTTACATGTTAATAAACAAAAGAGAATGAGAGCAATCAAAAACGCCATTACAGTAACCCAAACTCTAGTTTACATGAAAGCATACGTCAAGAGCTTTCCAGAGAGTGTTCGTTTGCTTAAATCCGATAACAAATGGGGAAGTTATGGTCATTTGAAGTCGAGTGCCTCCCAAAGTGGTCGTGTATCGAGCCGCACAAAAGCACACTTGACTTCAAATGATCATAACTCCTTCGTTTCTTATCGGATTTAAGCAAACGACCACTCGGTTGAAAGCTCTTGATGTCTACTTTCATGTCAACCACGGTTTTTCTTGTTTTAATGGAATTTGTGATGTTTCTCATTCGCTTTTTTGTACTAACTCTTTACGGTACTTACATGTTAGTACACAAAAGAGAATGAGAGCAAACAAAAACGCCATTACATTAACCCAAACTCTAGTTTACATGAAGGCATACGTCAAGAGCTTTCCAGAGAGTGTTCGTTTGCTTAAATCCGATAACAAATGAGGAAGTTATGGTCATTTGAAGTCGAGTGCCTCCCAAAGTGGTCGTGTATCGAGCCGCACAAAAGCACACTTGACTTCAAATGATCATAACTCCTTCGTTTCTTATCGGATTTAAGCAAACGACCACTCGATGGAAAGCTCTTGATGTCTACTTTCATGTCAACCACGATTTTTCTTGTTTTAATGGAATTTGTGATGTTTCTCATTCGCTTTTTTGTACTAACTCTTTACGGTACTTACATGTTAGTACACAAAAGAGAATGAGAGCAAACAAAAACGCCATTACATTAACCCAAACTCTAGTTTACATGAAGGCATACGTCAAGAGATTTCCAGAGAGTGTTCGTTTGCTTAAATCCGATAACAAATGAGGAAGTTATGGTCATTTGAAGTCGAGTGCCTCCCAAAGTGGTCGTGTATCGAGCCGCACAAAAGCACACTTGACTTCAAATGATCATAACTCCTTCGTTTCTTATCGGATTTAAGCAAACGACCACTCGATGGAAAGCTCTTGATGTCTACTTTCATGTCAACCACGATTTTTCTTGATTTAATGGAATATGTGATGTTTCTCATTCGCTTTTTTGTACTAACTCTTTACGGTACTTACATGTTAGTACACAAAAGAGAATGAGAGCAAACAAAAACGCCATTACATTAACCCAAACTCTAGATTACATGAAAGCATACGTCAAGAGCTTTCCAGAGAGTGTTCGTTTGCTTAAATCCGATAACAAATGAGGAAGTTATGGTCATTTGAAGTCGAGTGCCTCCCAAAGTGGTCGTGTATCGAGCCGCACAGAAGCACACTGGACTTCAAATGATCATAACTCATTCGTTTCTTATCGGATTTAAGCAAACGACCACTCGATGGAAAGCTCTTGATGTCTACTTTCATGTCAACCACGATTTTTCTTGTTTTAATGGAATTTGTGATGTTTCTCATTCGCTTTTTTGTACTAACTCTTTACGGTACTTACATGTTAGTACACAAAAGAGAATGAGAGAAAACAAAAACGCCATTACATTAACCCAAACTCTAGTTTACATGAAGGCATACGTCAAGAGCTTTCCAGAGAGTGTTCGTTTGCTTAAATCCGATAACAAATGAGGAAGTTATGGTCATTTGAAGTCGAGTGCCTCCCAAAGTGGTCGTGTATCGAGCCGCACAGAAGCACACTTGACTTCAAATGATCATAACTCCTTCGTTTCTTATCGGATTTAAGCAAACGACAAGTCGATGCAAAGCTCTTGATGTCTACTTTCATGTCAACCACGATTTTCATTGTTTTAATGGAATTTGTGATGTTTCTCATTCGCTTTTTTGTACTAACTCTTTACGGTACTTACATGTTAGTACACAAAAGAGAATGAGAGCAAACAAAAACGCCATTACATTAACCCAAACTCTAGTTTACATGAAAGCATACGTCAAGAGCTTTCCAGAGAGTGTTCGTTTGCTTAAATCCGATAACAAATGAGGAAGTTATGGTCATTTGAAGTCGAGTGCCTCCCAAAGTGGTCGTGTATCGAGCCGCACAAAAGCACACTTGACTTCAAATGATCATAACTCCTTCGTTTCTTATCGGATTTAAGCAAACGACCAGTCGATGGAAAGCTCTTGATGTCTACTTTCATGTCAACCACGATTTTTATTGTTTTAATGGAATTTGTGATGTTTCTCATTCGCTTTTTTGTACTAACTCTTTACGGTACTTACATGTTAGTACACAAAAGAGAATGAGAGCAAACAAAAACGACATTACATTAACCCAAACTCTAGTCTACATGAAAGCATACGTCAGGAGCTTTCCAGAGAGTGTTCGTTTGCTTAAATCCGATAACAAATGAGGAAGTTATGGTCATTTGAAGTCGAGTGCCTCCCAAAGTGGTCGTGTATCGAGCCGCACAGAAGCACACCTGACTTCAAATGATCATAACTCCTTCGTTTCTTATCGAATTTAAGCAAACGACCAGTCGATGGAAAGCTCTTGATGTCTACTTTCATGTCAACCACGATTTTTATTGTTTTAATGGAATTTGTGATGTTTCTCATTCGCTTTTTTGTACTAACTCTTTACGGTACTTACATGTTAGTACACAAAAGAGAATGAGAGGAAACAAAAACGCCATTACATTAACCCAAACTCTAGTTTACATGAAGGCATATTTCAAGAGCTTTCCAGAGAGTGTTCGTTTGCTTAAATCCGATAACAAATGAGGAAGTTATGGTCATTTGAAGTCGAGTGCCTCCCAAAGTGGTCGTGTATCGAGCCGCACAAAAGCACACTTGACTTCAAATGATCATAACTCCTTCGTTTCTTATCAGATTTAAGCAAACGACCACTCGATGGAAAGCTCTTGATGTCTACTTTCATGTCAACCACGATTTTTCTTGTTTTAATGGAATTTGTGATGTTTCTCATTCGCTTTTTTGTACTAACTCTTTACGGTACTTACATGTTAGTACACAAAAGAGAATGAGAGCAAACAAAAACGCCATTACATTAACCCAAACTCTAGTTTACATGAAGGCATACGTCAAGAGATTTCCAGAGAGTGTTCGTTTGCTTAAATCCGATAACAAATGAGGAAGTTATGGTCATTTGAAGTCGAGTGCCTCCCAAAGTGGTCGTGTATCGAGCCGCACAAAAGCACACTTGACTTCAAATGATCATAACTCCTTCGTTTCTTATCGGATTTAAGCAAACGACCACTCGATGGAAAGCTCTTGATGTCTACTTTCATGTCAACCACGATTTTTCTTGATTTAATGGAATATGTGATGTTTCTCATTCGCTTTTTTGTACTAACTCTTTACGGTACTTACATGTTAGTACACAAAAGAGAATGAGAGCAAACAAAAACGCCATTACATTAACCCAAACTCTAGATTACATGAAAGCATACGTCAAGAGCTTTCCAGAGAGTGTTCGTTTGCTTAAATCCGATAACAAATGAGGAAGTTATGGTCATTTGAAGTCGAGTGCCTCCCAAAGTGGTCGTGTATCGAGCCGCACAGAAGCACACTGGACTTCAAATGATCATAACTCATTCGTTTCTTATCGGATTTAAGCAAACGACCAGTCGATGGAAAGCTCTTGATGTCTACTTTCATGTCAACCACGATTTTTCTTGTTTTAATGGAATTTGTGATGTTTCTCATTCGCTTTTTTGTACTAACTCTTTACGGTACTTACATGTTAGTACACAAAAGAGAATGAGAGCAAACAAAAACGCCATTACATTAACCCAAACTCTAGTTTACATGAAGGCATACGTCAAGAGCTTTCCAGAGAGTGTTCGTTTGCTTAAATCCGATAACAAATGAGGAAGTTATGGTCATTTGAAGTCGAGTGCCTCCCAAAGTGGTCGTGTATCGAGCCGCACAAAAGCACACTTGACTTCAAATGATCATAACTCCTTCGTTTCTTATCGGATTTAAGCAAACGACCGCTCGATGGAAAGCTCTTGATGTCTACTTTCATGTCAACCACGATTTTTCTTGTTTTAATGGAATTTGTGATGTTTCTCATTCGCTTTTTTGTACTAACTCTTTACGGTAATTACATGTTAGTACACAAAAGAGATTGAGAGCAAACAAAAACGCCATTACATTAACCCAAACTCTAGTTTACATGAAGGCATACGTCAAGAGCTTTCCAGAGAGTGTTCGTTTGCTTAAATCCGATAACAAATGATGAAGTTATGGTCATTTGAAGTCGAGTGCCTCCCAAAGTGGTCGTGTATCGAGCCGCACAAAAGCACACTTGACTTCAAATGATCATAACTCCTTCGTTTCTTATCGGATTTAAGCAAACGACCACTCGATGGAAAGCTCTTGATGTCTACTTTCATGTCAACCACGATTTTTCTTGTTTTAATGGAATTTGTGATGTTTCTCATTCGCTTTTTTGTACTAACTCTTTACGGTACTTACATGTTAGTACACAAAAGAGAATGAGAGCAAACAAAAACGCCATTACATTAACCCAAACTCTAGTTTGCATGAAGGCATACGTCAAGAGCTTTCCAGAGAGTGTTCGTTTGCTTAAATCCGATAACAAATGAGGAAGTTATGGTCATTTGAAGTCGAGTGCCTCCCAAAGTGGTCGTGTATCGAGCCGCACAAAAGCACACTGGACTTCAAATGATCATAACTCCTTCGTTTCTTATCGGATTTAAGCAAACGACCACTCGATGGAAAGCTCTTGATGTCTACTTTCATGTCAACCACGATTTTTCTTGTTTTAATGGAATTTGTGATGTTTCTCATTCGCTTTTTTGTACTAACTCTTTACGGTACTTACATGTTAGTACACAAAAGAGAATGAGAGGAAACAAAAACGCCATTACATTAACCCAAACTCTAGTTTACATGCAAGCATACGTCAAGAGCTTTCCAGAGAGTGTTCGTTTGCTTAAATCCGATAACAAATGAGGAAGTTATGGTCATTTGAAGTCGAGTGCCTCCCAAAGTGGTCGTGTAACGAGCCGCACAAAAGCACACTTGACTTCAAATGATCATAACTCCTTCGTTTCTTATCGGATTTAAGCAAACGACCAGTCGATGGTAAGCTCTTGATGTCTACTTTCATGTCAACCACGATGTTTCTTGTTTTAATTGAATTTGTGATGTTTCTCATTCGATTTTTTGTACTAACTCTTTACGGTACTTACATGTTAGTACACAGAAGAGAATGAGAGCAAACAAAAACGCCATTACATTAACCCAAACTCTAGTTTACATGAAGGCATACGTCAAGAGCTTTCCAGAGAGTGTTCGTTTGCTTAAATCCGATAACAAATGAGGAAGTTATGGTCATTTGAAGTCGAGTGCCTCCTAAAGTGGTCGTGTATCGAGCCGCACAAAAGCACACTTGACTTCAAATGATCATAACTCCTTCGTTTCTTATCGGATTTAAGCAAACGACCAGTCGATGGAAAGCTCTTGATGTCTACTTTCATGTCAACCACGATTTTTATTGTTTTAATGGAATTTTTGATGTTTCTCATTCGCTTTTTTGTACTAACTCTTTACGGTACTTACATGTTAGTACACAAAAGAGAATGAGAGGAAACAAAAACGCCATTACATTAACCCAAACTCTAGTTTACATGAAAGCATACGTCAAGAGCTTTCCAGAGAGTGTTCGTTTGCTTAAATCCGATAACAAATGAGGAAGTTATGGTCATTTGAAGTCGAGTGCCTCCCAAAGTGGTCGTGTATCGAGCCGCACAAAAGCACACTGGACTTCAAATGATCATAACTCCTTCGTTTCTTATCGGATTTAAGCAAACGACCACTCGATGGAAAGCTCTTGATGTCTACTTTCATGTCAACCACGATTTTTCTTGTTTTAATGGAATTTGTGATGTTTCTCATTCGCTTTTTTGTACTAACTCTTTACGGTACTTACATGTTAGTACACAAAAGAGAATGAGAGGAAACAAAAACGCCATTACATTAACCCAAACTCTAGTTTACATGCAAGCATACGTCAAGAGCTTTCCAGAGAGTGTTCGTTTGCTTAAATCCGATAACAAATGAGGAAGTTATGGTCATTTGAAGTCGAGTGCCTCCCAAAGTGGTCGTGTATCGAGCCGCACAAAAGCACACTTGACTTCAAATGATCATAACTCCTTCGTTTCTTATCGGATTTAAGCAAACGACCACTCGATGGAAAGCTCTTGATGTCTACTTTCATGTCAACCACGATTTTTCTTGTTTTAATGGAATTTGTGATGTTTCTCATTCGCTTTTTTGTACTAACTCTTTACGGTACTTACATGTTAGTACACAAAAGAGAATGAGAGCAAACAAAAACGCCATTACATTAACCCAAACTCTAGTTTGCATGAAGGCATACGTCAAGAGCTTTCCAGAGAGTGTTCGTTTGCTTAAATCCGATAACAAATGAGGAAGTTATGGTCATTTTAAGTCGAGTGCCTCCCAAAGTGGTCGTGTATCGAGCCGCACAAAAGCACACTTGACTTCAAATGATCATAACTCCTTCGTTTCTTATCGGATTTAAGCAAACGACCAGTCGATGGAAAGCTCTTGATGTCTACTTTCATGTCAACCACGATTTTTCTTGTTTTAATTGAATTTGTGATGTTTCTCATTCGCTTTTTTGTACTAACTCTTTACGGTACTTACATGTTAGTACACAGAAGAGAATGAGAGCAAACAAAAACGCCATTACATTAACCCAAACTCTAGTTTACATGAAGGCATACGTCAAGAGCTTTCCAGAGAGTGTTCGTTTGCTTAAATCCGATAACAAATGAGGAAGTTATGGTCATTTGAAGTCGAGTGCCTCCTAAAGTGGTCGTGTATCGAGCCGCACAAAAGCACACTTGACTTCAAATGATCATAACTCCTTCGTTTCTTATCGGATTTAAGCAAACGACCAGTCGATGGAAAGCTCTTGATGTCTACTTTCATGTCAACCACGATTTTTATTGTTTTAATGGAATTTTTGATGTTTCTCATTCGCTTTTTTGTACTAACTCTTTACGGTACTTACATGTTAGTACACAAAAGAGAATGAGAGGAAACAAAATCGCCATTACATTAACCCAAACTCTAGTTTACATGAAAGCATACGTCAAGAGCTTTCCAGAGAGTGTTCGTTTGCTTAAATCCGATAACAAATGAGGAAGTTATGGTCATTTGAAGTCGAGTGCCTCCCAAAGTGGTCGTGTATCGAGCCGCACAAAAGCACACTGGACTTCAAATGATCATAACTCCTTCGTTTCTTATCGGATTTAAGCAAACGACCACTCGATGGAAAGCTCTTGATGTCTACTTTCATGTCAACCACGATTTTTCTTGTTTTAATGGAATTTGTGATGTTTCTCATTCGCTTTTTTGTACTAACTCTTTACGGTACTTACATGTTAGTACACAAAAGAGAATGAGAGCAAACAAAAACGCCATTACATTAACCCAAACTCTAGTTTACATGCAAGCATACGTCAAGAGCTTTCCAGAGAGTGTTCGTTTGCTTAAATCCGATAACAAATGAGGAAGTTATGGTCATTTGAAGTCGAGTGCCTCCCAAAGTGGTCGTGTATCGAGCCGCACAAAAGCACACTTGACTTCAAATGATCATAACTCCTTCGTTTCTTATCGGATTTAAGCAAACGACCACTCGATGGAAAGCTCTTGATGTCTACTTTCATGTCAACCACGATTTTTCTTGTTTTAATGGAATTTGTGATGTTTCTCATTCGCTTTTTTGTACTAACTCTTTACGGTACTTACATGTTAGTACACAAAAGAGAATGAGAGCAAACAAAAACGCCATTACATTAACCCAAACTCTAGTTTGCATGAAGGCATACGTCAAGAGCTTTCCAGAGAGTGTTCGTTTGCTTAAATCCGATAACAAATGAGGAAGTTATGGTCATTTTAAGTCGAGTGCCTCCCAAAGTGGTCGTGTATCGAGCCGCACAAAAGCACACTTGACTTCAAATGATCATAACTCCTTCGTTTCTTATCGGATTTAAGCAAACGACCAGTCGATGGTAAGCTCTTGATGTCTACTTTCATGTCAACCATGATGTTTCTTGTTTTAATTGAATTTGTGATGTTTCTCATTCGATTTTTTGTACTAACTCTTTACGGTACTTACATGTTAGTACACAGAAGAGAATGAGAGCAAACAAAAACGCCATTACATTAACCCAAACTCTAGTTTACATGAAGGCATACGTCAAGAGCTTTCCAGAGAGTGTTCGTTTGCTTAAATCCGATAACAAATGAGGAAGTTATGGTCATTTGAAGTCGAGTGCCTCCTAAAGTGGTCGTGTATCGAGCCGCACAAAAGCACACTTGACTTCAAATGATCATAACTCCTTCGTTTCTTATCGGATTTAAGCAAACGACCAGTCGATGGAAAGCTCTTGATGTCTACTTTCATGTCAACCACGATTTTTATTGTTTTAATGGAATTTTTGATGTTTCTCATTCGCTTTTTTGTACTAACTCTTTACGGTACTTACATGTTAGTACACAAAAGAGAATGAGAGGAAACAAAATCGCCATTACATTAACCCAAACTCTAGTTTACATGAAAGCATACGTCAAGAGCTTTCCAGAGAGTGTTCGTTTGCTTAAATCCGATAACAAATGAGGAAGTTATGGTCATTTGAAGTCGAGTGCCTCCCAAAGTGGTCGTGTATCGAGCCGCACAAAAGCACACTGGACTTCAAATGATCATAACTCCTTCGTTTCTTATCGGATTTAAGCAAACGACCACTCGATGGAAAGCTCTTGATGTCTACTTTCATGTCAACCACGATTTTTCTTGTTTTAATGGAATTTGTGATGTTTCTCATTCGCTTTTTTGTACTAACTCTTTACGGTACTTACATGTTAGTACACAAAAGAGAATGAGAGGAAACAAAAACGCCATTACATTAACCCAAACTCTAGTTTACATGCAAGCATACGTCAAGATCTTTCCAGAGAGTGTTCGTTTGCTTAAATCCGATAACAAATGAGGAAGTTATGGTCATTTGAAGTCGAGTGCCTCCCAAAGTGGTCGTGTATCGAGCCGCACAAAAGCACACTTGACTTCAAATGATCATAACTCCTTCGTTTCTTATCGGATTTAAGCAAACGACCACTCGAGGGAAAGCTCTTGATGTCTACTTTCATGTCAACCACGATTTTTCTTGTTTTAATGGAATTTGTGATGTTTCTCATTCGCTTTTTTGTACTAACTCTTTACGGTACTTACATGTTAGTACACAAAAGAGAATGAGAGCAAACAAAAACGCCATTACATTAACCCAAACTCTAGTTTGCATGAAGGCATACGTCAAGAGCTTTCCAGAGAGTGTTCGTTTGCTTAAATCCGATAACAAATGAGGAAGTTATGGTCATTTTAAGTCGAGTGCCTCCCAAAGTGGTCGTGTATCGAGCCGCACAAAAGCACACTTGACTTCAAATGATCATAACTCCTTCGTTTCTTATCGGATTTAAGCAAACGACCAGTCGATGGAAAGCTCTTGATGTCTACTTTCATGTCAACCACGATTTTTCTTGTTTTAATTGAATTTGTGATGTTTCTCATTCGCTTTTTTGTACTAACTCTTTACGGTACTTACATGTTAGTACACAGAAGAGAATGAGAGCAAACAAAAACGCCATTACATTAACCCAAACTCTAGTTTACATGAAGGCATACGTCAAGAGCTTTCCAGAGAGTGTTCGTTTGCTTAAATCCGATAACAAATGAGGAAGTTATGGTCATTTGAAGTCGAGTGCCTCCTAAAGTGGTCGTGTATCGAGCCGCACAAAAGCACACTTGACTTCAAATGATCATAACTCCTTCGTTTCTTATCGGATTTAAGCAAACGACCAGTCGATGGAAAGCTCTTGATGTCTACTTTCATGTCAACCACGATTTTTATTGTTTTAATGGAATTTTTGATGTTTCTCATTCGCTTTTTTGTACTAACTCTTTACGGTACTTACATGTTAGTACACAAAAGAGAATGAGAGGAAACAAAAACGCCATTACATTAACCCAAACTCTAGTTTACATGAAAGCATACGTCAAGAGCTTTCCAGAGAGTGTTCGTTTGCTTAAATCCGATAACAAATGAGGAAGTTATGGTCATTTGAAGTCGAGTGCCTCCCAAAGTGGTCGTGTATCGAGCCGCACAAAAGCACACTGGACTTCAAATGATCATAACTCCTTCGTTTCTTATCGGATTTAAGCAAACGACCACTCGATGGAAAGCTCTTGATGTCTACTTTCATGTCAACCACGATTTTTCTTGTTTTAATGGAATTTGTGATGTTTCTCATTCGCTTTTTTGTACTAACTCTTTACGGTACTTACATGTTAGTACACAAAAGAGAATGAGAGCAAACAAAAACGCCATTACATTAACCCAAACTCTAGTTTACATGCAAGCATACGTCAAGAGCTTTCCAGAGAGTGTTCGTTTGCTTAAATCCGATAACAAATGAGGAAGTTATGGTCATTTGAAGTCGAGTGCCTCCCAAAGTGGTCGTGTATCGAGCCGCACAAAAGCACACTTGACTTCAAATGATCATAACTCCTTCGTTTCTTATCGGATTTAAGCAAACGACCACTCGATGGAAAGCTCTTGATGTCTACTTTCATGTCAACCACGATTTTTCTTGTTTTAATGGAATTTGTGATGTTTCTCATTCGCTTTTTTGTACTAACTCTTTACGGTACTTACATGTTAGTACACAAAAGAGAATGAGAGCAAACAAAAACGCCATTACATTAACCCAAACTCTAGTTTGCATGAAGGCATACGTCAAGAGCTTTCCAGAGAGTGTTCGTTTGCTTAAATCCGATAACAAATGAGGAAGTTATGGTCATTTTAAGTCGAGTGCCTCCCAAAGTGGTCGTGTATCGAGCCGCACAAAAGCACACTTGACTTCAAATGATCATAACTCCTTCGTTTCTTATCGGATTTAAGCAACCGACCACTCGATGGAAAGCTCTTGATGTCTACTTTCATGTCAACCACGATTTTTCTTGTTTTAATGGAATTTGTGATGTTTCTCATTCGCTTTTTTGTACTAACTCTTTACGGTACTTACATGTTAGTACACAAAAGAGAATGAGAGCAAACAAAAACGCCATTACATTAACCCAAACTCTAGTTTACATGCAAGCATACGTCAAGAGCTTTCCAAAGAGTGTTCGTTTGCTTAAATCCGATAACAAATGAGGAAGTTATGGTCATTTGAAGTCGAGTGCCTCCCAAAGTGGTCGTGTATCGAGCCGCACAAAAGCACACTGGACTTCAAATGATCATAACTCCTTCGTTTCTTATCGGATTTAAGCAAACGACCACTCGATGGAAAGCTCTTGATGTCTACTTTCATGTCAACCACGATTTTTCTTGTTTTAATGGAATTTGTGATGTTTCTCATTCGCTTTTTTGTACTAACTCTTTACGGTACTTACATGTTAGTACACAAAAGAGAATGAGAGCAAACAAAAACGCCATTACATTAACCAAAACTCTAGTTTACATGCAAGCATACGTCAAGAGCTTTCCAGAGAGTGTTCGTTTGCTTAAATCCGATAACAAATGAGGAAGTTATGGTCATTTGAAGTCGAGTGCCTCCCAAAGTGGTCGTGTATCGAGCCGCACAAAAGCACACTTGACTTCAAATGATCATAACTCCTTCGTTTCTTATCGGATTTAAGCAAACGACCACTCGATGGAAAGCTCTTGATGTCTACTTTCATGTCAACCACGATTTTTCTTGTTTTAATGGAATTTGTGATGTTTCTCATTCGCTTTTTTGTACTAACTCTTTACGGTACTTACATGTTAGTACACAAAAGAGAATGAGAGCAAACAAAAACGCCATTACATTAACCCAAACTCTAGTTTGCATGAAGGCATACGTCAAGAGCTTTCCAGAGAGTGTTCGTTTGCTTAAATCCGATAACAAATGAGGAAGTTATGGTCATTTTAAGTCGAGTGCCTCCCAAAGTGGTCGTGTATCGAGCCGCACAAAAGCACACTTGACTTCAAATGATCATAACTCCTTCGTTTCTTATCGGATTTAAGCAAACGACCACTCGATGGAAAGCTCTTGATGTCTACTTTCATGTCAACCACGATTTTTCTTGTTTTAATTGAATTTGTGATGTTTCTCATTCGCTTTTTTGTACTAACTCTTTACGGTACTTACATGTTAGTACACAGAAGAGAATGAGAGCAAACAAAAACGCCATTACATTAACCCAAACTCTAGTTTACATGAAGGCATACGTCAAGAGCTTTCCAGAGAGTGTTCGTTTGCTTAAATCCGATAACAAATGAGGAAGTTATGGTCATTTGAAGTCGAGTGCCTCCTAAAGTGGTCGTGTATCGAGCCGCACAAAAGCACACTTGACTTCAAATGATCATAACTCCTTCGTTTCTTATCGGATTTAAGCAAACGACCAGTCGATGGAAAGCTCTTGATGTCTACTTTCATGTCAACCACGATTTTTATTGTTTTAATGGAATTTTTGATGTTTCTCATTCGCTTTTTTGTACTAACTCTTTACGGTACTTACATGTTAGTACACAAAAGAGAATGAGAGGAAACAAAAACGCCATTACATTAACCCAAACTCTAGTTTACATGAAAGCATACGTCAAGAGCTTTCCAGAGAGTGTTCGTTTGCTTAAATCCGATAACAAATGAGGAAGTTATGGTCATTTGAAGTCGAGTGCCTCCCAAAGTGGTCGTGTATCGAGCCGCACAAAAGCACACTGGACTTCAAATGATCATAACTCCTTCGTTTCTTATCGGATTTAAGCAAACGACCACTCGATGGAAAGCTCTTGATGTCTACTTTCATGTCAACCACGATTTTTCTTGTTTTAATGGAATTTGTGATGTTTCTCATTCGCTTTTTTGTACTAACTCTTTACGGTACTTACATGTTAGTACACAAAAGAGAATGAGAGCAAACAAAAACGCCATTACATTAACCCAAACTCTAGTTTACATGCAAGCATACGTCAAGAGCTTTCCAGAGAGTGTTCGTTTGCTTAAATCCGATAACAAATGAGGAAGTTATGGTCATTTGAAGTCGAGTGCCTCCCAAAGTGGTCGTGTATCGAGCCGCACAAAAGCACACTTGACTTCAAATGATCATAACTCCTTCGTTTCTTATCGGATTTAAGCAAACGACCACTCGATGGAAAGCTCTTGATGTCTACTTTCATGTCAACCACGATTTTTCTTGTTTTAATTGAATTTGTGATGTTTCTCATTCGCTTTTTTGTACTAACTCTTTACGGTACTTACATGTTAGTACACAGAAGAGAATGAGAGCAAACAAAAACGCCATTACATTAACCCAAACTCTAGTTTACATGAAGGCATACGTCAAGAGCTTTCCAGAGAGTGTTCGTTTGCTTAAATCCGATAACAAATGAGGAAGTTATGGTCATTTGAAGTCGAGTGCCTCCTAAAGTGGTCGTGTATCGAGCCGCACAAAAGCACACTTGACTTCAAATGATCATAACTCCTTCGTTTCTTATCGGATTTAAGCAAACGACCAGTCGATGGAAAGCTCTTGATGTCTACTTTCATGTCAACCACGATTTTTATTGTTTTAATGGAATTTTTGATGTTTCTCATTCGCTTTTTTGTACTAACTCTTTACGGTACTTACATGTTAGTACACAAAAGAGAATGAGAGGAAACAAAAACGCCATTACATTAACCCAAACTCTAGTTTACATGAAAGCATACGTCAAGAGCTTTCCAGAGAGTGTTCGTTTGCTTAAATCCGATAACAAATGAGGAAGTTATGGTCATTTGAAGTCGAGTGCCTCCCAAAGTGGTCGTGTATCGAGCCGCACAAAAGCACACTGGACTTCAAATGATCATAACTCCTTCGTTTCTTATCGGATTTAAGCAAACGACCACTCGATGGAAAGCTCTTGATGTCTACTTTCATGTCAACCACGATTTTTCTTGTTTTAATGGAATTTGTGATGTTTCTCATTCGCTTTTTTGTACTAACTCTTTACGGTACTTACATGTTAGTACACAAAAGAGAATGAGAGCAAACAAAAACGCCATTACATTAACCCAAACTCTAGTTTACATGCAAGCATACGTCAAGAGCTTTCCAGAGAGTGTTCGTTTGCTTAAATCCGATAACAAATGAGGAAGTTATGGTCATTTGAAGTCGAGTGCCTCCCAAAGTGGTCGTGTATCGAGCCGCACAAAAGCACACTTGACTTCAAATGATCATAACTCCTTCGTTTCTTATCGGATTTAAGCAAACGACCACCCGATGGAAAGCTCTTGATGTCTACTTTCATGTCAACCACGATTTTTCTTGTTTTAATGGAATTTGTGATGTTTCTCATTCGCTTTTTTGTACTAACTCTTTACGGTACTTACATGTTAGTACACAAAAGAGAATGAGAGCAAACAAAAACGCCATTACATTAACCCAAAATCTAGTTTACATGAAAGCATACGTCAAGAGCTTTCCAGAGAGTGTTCATTTGCTTAAATCCAATAACAAATGAGGAAGTTATGGTCATTTGAAGTCGAGTGTCTCCCAAAGTGGTCGTGTATCGAGCCGCACAAAAGCACACTTGACTTCAAATGATCATAACTCCTTCGTTTCTTATCGGATTTAAGCAAACGACCAGTCGATGGAAAGCTCTTGATGTCTACTTTCATGTCAACCACGATTTTTCTTGTTTTAATGGAATTTGTGATGTTTCTCATTCGCTTTTTTGTACTAACTCTTTACGGTACTTACATGTTAGTACACAAAAGAGAATGAGAGCAAACAAAAACGCCATTACATTAACCCAAACTCTAGTTTACATGAAGGCATACGTCAAGAGATTTCCAGAGAGTGTTCGTTTGCTTAAATCCGATAACAAATGAGGAAGTTATGGTCATTTGAAGTCGAGTGCCTCCCGAAGTGGTCGTGTATCGAGCCGCACAAAAGCACACTTGACTTCAAATGATCATAACTCCTTCGTTTCTTATCGGATTTAAGCAAACGACCACTCGATGGAAAGCTCTTGATGTCTACTTTCATGTCAACCACGATTTTTATTGTTTTAATGGAATTTGTGATGTTTCTCATTCGCTTTTTTGTACTAACTCTTTACGGTACTTACATGTTAGTACACAAAAGAGAATGAGAGCAAACAAAAACGCCATTAAATTAACCCAAACTCTAGTTTACATGAAAGCATACGTCAAGAGCTTTCCAGAGAGTGTTCGTTTGCTTAAATCCGATAACAAATGAGGAAGTTATGGTCATTTGAAGTCGAGTGCCTCCCAAAGTGGTCGTGTATCGAGCCGCACAAAAGCACACTTGACTTCAAATGATCATAACTCCTTCGTTTCTTATCGGATTTAAGCAAACGACCACTCGATGGAAAGCTCTTGATGTCTAATTTCATGTCAACCACGATTTTTATTGTTTTAATGGAATTTATGATGTTTCTCATTCGCTTTTTTGTACTAACTCTTTATGGTACTTACATGTTAGTACACAAAAGAGAATGAGAACAAACAAAAACGCCATTACATTAACCCAAACTCTAGTTTAAATGAAAGCATACGTCAAGAGCTTTCCAGAGAATGTTTGTTTGCTTAAATCCGATAACAAATGAGGAAGTTATGGTCATTTGAAGTCGAGTGCCTCCCAAAGTGGTTGTGTATCGAGCCGCACAAAAGCACACTTGACTTCAAATGATCATAACTACTTCGTTTCTTATCGGATTTAAGCAAACGACCACTCGATGGAAAGCTCTTGATGTCTACTTTCATGTCAACCACGATTTTTATTGTTTTAATGGAATTTGTGATGTTTCTCATTCGCTTTTTTGTACTAACTCTTTACGGTACTTACATGTTAGTACACAAAAGAGAATGAGAGCAAACAAAAACGCCATTACATTAACCCAAACTCTAGTTTACATGAAAGCATACGTCAAGAGCTTTCCAGAGAGTGTTCGTTTGCTTAAATCCGATAACAAATGAGGAAGTTATGGTCATTTGAAGTCGAGTGCCTCCCAAAGTGGTCGTGTATCGAGCCGCACAAAAGCACACTTGACTTCAAATGATCATAACTCCTTCGTTTCTTATCGGATTTAAGCAAACGACCACTCGATGGAAAGCTCTTGATGTCTACTTTCATGTCAACCACGATTTTTATTGTTTTAATGGAATTTGTGATGTTTCTCATTCGCTTTTTTGTACTAACTCTTTACGGTACTTACATGTTAGTACACAAAAGAGAATGAGAGCAAACAAAAACGCCATTAAATTAACCCAAACTCTAGTTTACATGAAAGCATACGTCAAGAGCTTTCCAGAGAGTGTTCGTTTGCTTAAATCCGATAACAAATGAGGAAGTTATGGTCATTTGAAGTCGAGTGCCTCCCAAAGTGGTCGTGTATCGAGCCGCACAAAAGCACACTTGACTTCAAATGATCATAACTCCTTCGTTTCTTATCGGATTTAAGCAAACGACCACTCGATGGAAAGCTCTTGATGTCTAATTTCATGTCAACCACGATTTTTATTGTTTTAATGGAATTTATGATGTTTCTCATTCGCTTTTTTGTACTAACTCTTTATGGTACTTACATGTTAGTACACAAAAGAGAATGAGAACAAACAAAAACGCCATTACATTAACCCAAACTCTAGTTTAAATGAAAGCATACGTCAAGAGCTTTCCAGAGAATGTTTGTTTGCTTAAATCCGATAACAAATGAGGAAGTTATGGTCATTTGAAGTCGAGTGCCTCCCAAAGTGGTTGTGTATCGAGCCGCACAAAAGCACACTTGACTTCAAATGATCATAACTACTTCGTTTCTTATCGGATTTAAGCAAACGACCACTCGATGGAAAGCTCTTGATGTCTACTTTCATGTCAACCACGATTTTTATTGTTTTAATGGAATTTGTGATGTTTCTCATTCGCTTTTTTGTACTAACTCTTTACGGTACTTACATGTTAGTACACAAAAGAGAATGAGAGCAAACAAAAACGCCATTACATTAACCCAAACTCTAGTTTACATGAAAGCATACGTCAAGAGCTTTCCAGAGAGTGTTCGTTTGCTTAAATCCGATAACAAATGAGGAAGTTATGGTCATTTGAAGTCGAGTGCCTCCCAAAGTGGTCGTGTATCGAGCCGCACAAAAGCACACTTGACTTCAAATGATCATAACTCCTTCGTTTCTTATCGGATTTAAGCAAACGACCACTCGATGGAAAGCTCTTGATGTCTACTTTCATGTCAACCACGATTTTTCTTGTTTTAATGGAATTTGTGATGTTTCTCATACGCTTTTTTGTACTAACTCTTTACGGTACTTACATGTTAGTACACAAAAGAAAATGAGAGCAAACAAAAATGCCATTACATTAACCCAAACTCTAGTTTACATGAAGGCATACGTCAAGAGCTTTCCAGAGAGTGTTCGTTTGCTTAAATCCGATAACAAATGAGAAAGTTATGGTCATTTGAAGTCGAGTGCCTCCCAAAGTGGTCGTGTATCGAGCCGCACAAAAGCACACTTGACTTCAAATGATCATAACTCCTTCGTTTCTTATCGGATTTAAGCAAACGACCAGTCGATAAAAAGCTCTTGATGTCTACTTTCATGTCAACCACGATTATTCTTGTTTTAATGGAATTTGTGATGTTTCTCATTCGCTTTTTTGAACTAACTCTTTACGGTACTTACATGTTAGTACACAAAAGAGAATGAGAGCAAACAAAAACGCCATTACATTAACCCAAACTCTAGTTTACATGAAGGCATACGTCAAGAGCTTTCCAGAGAGTGTTCGTTTGCTTAAATCCAATAACAAATGAGGAAGTTATGGTCATTTGAAGTCGAGTGCCTCCCAAAGTGGTCGTGTATCGAGCCGCACAAAAGCACACTGGACTTCAAATGATCATAACTCCTTCGTTTCTTATTGGATTTAAGCAAACGACCACTCGATGGAAAGCTCTTGATGTCTACTTTCATGTCAACCACGATTTTTCTTGTTTTAATGGAATTTGTGATGTTTCTCATTCGCTTTTTTGTACTAACTCTTTACGGTACTTACATGTTAGTACACAAATGAGAATGAGAGCAAACAAAAACGCCATTACATTAACCCAAACTCTAGTTTACATGAAGGCATACGTCAAGAGCTTTCCAGAGAGTGTTCATTTGCTTAAATCCAATAACAAATGAGGAAGTTATGGTCATTTGAAGTCGAGTGCCTCCCAAAGTGGTCGTGTATCGAGCCGCACAAAAGCACACTTGACTTCAAATGATCATAACTCCTTCGTTTCTTATCGGATTTAACCAAACGACCAGTCGATGGAAAGCTCTTGATGTCTACTTTCATGTCAACCACGATTTTTCTTGTTTTAATGGAATTTGTGATGTTTCTCATTCGCTTTTTTGTACTAACTCTTTACGGTACTTACATGTTAGTACACAAAAGAGAATGAGAGCAAACAAAAACGCCATTACATTAACCCAAACTCTAGTTTACATGAAGGCATACGTCAAGAGATTTCCAGAGAGTGTTCGTTTGCTTAAATCCGATAACAAATGAGGAAGTTATGGTCATTTGAAGTCGAGTGCCTCCCGAAGTGGTCGTGTATCGAGCCGCACAAAAGCACACTTGACTTCAAATGATCATAACTCCTTCGTTTCTTATCGGATTTAAGCAAACGATCACTCGATGGAAAGCTCTTGATGTCTACTTTCATGTCAACCACGATTTTTCTTGTTTTAATGGAATTTGTGATGTTTCTCATTCGCTTTTTTGTACTAACTCTTTACGGTACTTACATGTTAGTACACAAAAGAGAATGAGAGCAAACAAAAACGCCATTACATTAACCCAAACTCTAGTTTACATGAAAGCATACGTCAAGAGCTTTCCAGAGAGTGTTCGTTTGCTTAAATCCGATAACAAATGAGGAAGTTATGGTCATTTGAAGTCGAGTGCCTCCCAAAGTGGTCGTGTATCGAGCCGCACAAAAGCACACTTGACTTCAAATGATCATAACTCCTTCGTTTCTTATCGGATTTAAGCAAACGACCAGTCGATGGAAAGCTCTTGATGTCTACTTTCATGTCAACCACGATTTTTCTTGTTTTAATGGAATTTGTGATGTTTCTCATTCGCTTTTTTGTACTAACTCTTTACGGTACTTACATGTTAGTACACAAAAGAGAATGAGAGCAAACAAAAACGCCATTACATTAACCCAAACTCTAGTTTACATGAAAGCATACGTCAAGAGCTTTCCAGAGAGTGTTCGTTTGCTTAAATCCGATAACAAATGAGGAAGTTATGGTCATTTGAAGTCGAGTGCCTCCCAAAGTGGTCGTGTATCGAGCCGCACAAAAGCACACTTGACTTCAAATGATCATAACTCCTTCGTTTCTTATCGGATTTAAGCAAACGACCAGTCGATGGAAAGCTCTTGATGTCTACTTTCATGTCAACCACGATTTTTCTTGTTTTAATGGAATTTGTGACGTTTCTCATTCGCTTTTTTGTACTAACTCTTTACGGTACTTACATGTTAGTACACAAAAGAGAATGAGAGCAAACAAAAACGCCATTACATTAACCCAAACTCTAGTTTAACTGAAGGCATACGTCAAGAGCTTTCCAGAGAGTGTTCGTTTGCTTAAATCCGATAACAAATGAGGAAGTTATGGTCATTTGAAGTCGAGTGCCTCCCAAAGTGGTCGTGTATCGAGCCGCACAAAAGCACACTTGACTTCAAATGATCATAACTCCTTCGTTTCTTATCGGATTTAAGCAAACGACCAGTCGATGGAAAGCTCTTGATGTCTACTTTCATGTCAACCACGATTTTTCTTGTTTTAATGGAATTTGTGATGTTTCTCATTCGCTTTTTTGTACTAACTCTTTACGGTACTTACATGTTAGTACACAAAAGAGAATGAGAGCAAACAAAAACGCCATTACATTAACCCAACCTCTAGTTTACATGAAAGCATACGTCAAGAGCTTTCCAGAGAGTGTTCGTTTGCTTAAATCCGATAACAAATGAGGAAGTTATGGTCATTTGAAGTCGAGTGCCTCCCAAAGTGGTCGTGTATCGAGCCGCACAAAAGCACACTTGACTTCAAATGAATATAACTCCTTCGTTTCTTATCGGATTTAAGCAAACGACCAGTCGATGGAAAGCTCTTGATGTCTACTTTCATGTCAACCACGATTTTTCTTGTTTTAATGGAATTTGTGATGTTTCTCATTCGCTTTTTTGTACTAACTCTTTACGGTACTTACATGTTAGTACACAAAAGAGAATGAGAGCAAACAAAAACGCCATTACATTAACCCAAACTCTAGTTTACATGAAGGCATACGTCAAGAGCTTTCCAGAGAGTGTTCGTTTGCTTAAATCCGATAACAAATGAGGAAGTTATGGTCATTTGAAGTCGAGTGCCTCCCAAAGTGGTCGTGTATCGAGCCGCACAAAAGCACACTTGACTTCAAATGATCATAACTCCTTCGTTTCTTATCGGATTTAAGCAAACGACCAGTCGATGGAAAGCTCTTGATGTCTACTTTCATGTCAACCACGATTTTTCTTGTTTTAATGGAATTTGTGATGTTTCTCATTCGCTTTTTTGTACTAACTCTTTACGGTACTTACATGTTAGTACACAAAAGAGCATGAGAGCAAACAAAAACGCCATTACATTAACCCAAACTCTAGTTTACATGAAGGCATACGTCAAGAGCTTTCAAGAGAGTGTTCGTTTGCTTAAATCCGATAACAAATGAGGAAGTTATGGTCATTTGAAGTCGAGTGCCTCCCGAAGTGGTCGTGTATCGAGCCGCACAAAAGCACACTTGACTTCAAATGATCATAACTCCTTCGTTTCTTATCGGATTTAAGAAAACGACCACTCGATGGAAAGCTCTTGATGTCTACTTTCATGTCAACCACGATTTTTCTTGTTTTAATGGAATTTGTGATGTTTCTCATTCGCTTTTTTGTACTAACTCTTTACGGTACTTACATGTTAGTACACAAAAGAGAATGAGAGCAAACAAAAACGCCATTACATTAACCCAAACTCTAGTTTACATGAAGGCATACGTCAAGAGCTTTCCAGAGAGTGTTCGTTTGCTTAAATCCGATAACAAATGAGGAAGTTATGGTCATTTGAAGTCGAGTGCCTCCCAAAGTGGTCGTGTATCGAGCCGCACAAAAGCACACTTGACTTCAAATGATCATAACTCCTTCGTTTCTTATCGGATTTAAGCAAACGACCAGTCGATGGAAAGCTCTTGATGTCTACTTTCATGTCAACCACGATTTTTCTTGTTTTAATGGAATTTGTGATGTTTCTCATTCGCTTTTTTGTACTAACTCTTTACGGTACTTACATGTTAGTACACAAAAGAGAATGAGAGCAAACAAAAACGCCATTACATTAACCCAACCTCTAGTTTACATGAAAGCATACGTCAAGAGCTTTCCAGAGAGTGTTCGTTTGCTTAAATCCGATAACAAATGAGGAAGTTATGGTCATTTGAAGTCGAGTGCCTCCCAAAGTGGTCGTGTATCGAGCCGCACAAAAGCACACTTGACTTCAAATGAATATAACTCCTTCGTTTCTTATCGGATTTAAGCAAACGACCAGTCGATGGAAAGCTCTTGATGTCTACTTTCATGTCAACCACGATTTTTCTTGTTTTAATGGAATTTGTGATGTTTCTCATTCGCTTTTTTGTACTAACTCTTTACGGTACTTACATGTTAGTACACAAAAGAGAATGAGAGCAAACAAAAACGCCATTACATTAACCCAAACTCTAGTTTACATGAAGGCATACGTCAAGAGCTTTCCAGAGAGTGTTCGTTTGCTTAAATCCGATAACAAATGAGGAAGTTATGGTCATTTGAAGTCGAGTGCCTCCCAAAGTGGTCGTGTATCGAGCCGCACAAAAGCACACTTGACTTCAAATGATCATAACTCCTTCGTTTCTTATCGGATTTAAGCAAACGACCAGTCGATGGAAAGCTCTTGATGTCTACTTTCATGTCAACCACGATTTTTCTTGTTTTAATGGAATTTGTGACGTTTCTCATTCGCTTTTTTGTACTAACTCTTTACGGTACTTACATGTTAGTACACAAAAGAGCATGAGAGCAAACAAAAACGCCATTACATTAACCCAAACTCTAGTTTAACTGAAGGCATACGTCAAGAGCTTTCCAGAGAGTGTTCGTTTGCTTAAATCCGATAACAAATGAGGAAGTTATGGTCATTTGAAGTCGAGTGCCTCCCAAAGTGGTCGTGTATCGAGCCGCACAAAAGCACACTTGACTTCAAATGATCATAACTCCTTCGTTTCTTATCGGATTTAAGCAAACGACCAGTCGATGGAAAGCTCTTGATGTCTACTTTCATGTCAACCACGATTTTTCTTGTTTTAATGGAATTTGTGATGTTTCTCATTCGCTTTTTTGTACTAACTCTTTACGGTACTTACATGTTAGTACACAAAAGAGCATGAGAGCAAACAAAAACGCCATTACATTAACCCAACCTCTAGTTTACATGAAAGCATACGTCAAGAGCTTTCCAGAGAGTGTTCGTTTGCTTAAATCCGATAACAAATGAGGAAGTTATGGTCATTTGAAGTCGAGTGCCTCCCGAAGTGGTCGTGTATCGAGCCGCACAAAAGCACACTTGACTTCAAATGATCATAACTCCTTCGTTTCTTATCGGATTTAAGCAAACGACCAGTCGATGGAAAGCTCTTGATGTCTACTTTCATGTCAACCACGATTTTTCTTGTTTTAATGGAATTTGTGATGTTTCTCATTCGCTTTTTTGTACTAACTCTTTACGGTACTTACATGTTAGTACACAAAAGAGAATGAGAGCAAACAAAAACGCCATTACATTAACCCAAACTCTAGTTTACATGAAGGCATACGTCAAGAGCTTTCCAGAGAGTGTTCGTTTGCTTAAATCCGATAACAAATGAGGAAGTTATGGTCATTTGAAGTCGAGTGCCTCCCAAAGTGGTCGTGTATCGAGCCACACAAAAGCACACTTGACTTCAAATGATCATAACTCCTTCGTTTCTTATCGGATTTAAGCAAACGACCAGTCGATGGAAAGCTCTTGATGTCTACTTTCATGTCAACCACGATTTTTCTTGTTTTAATGGAATTTGTGATGTTTCTCATTCGCTTTTTTGTACTAACTCTTTACGGTACTTACATGTTAGTACACAAAAGAGCATGAGAGCAAACAAAAACGCCATTACATTAACCCAAACTCTAGTTTACATGAAGGCATACGTCAAGAGCTTTCAAGAGAGTGTTCGTTTGCTTAAATCCGATAACAAATGAGGAAGTTATGGTCATTTGAAGTCGAGTGCCTCCCGAAGTGGTCGTGTATCGAGCCGCACAAAAGCACACTTGACTTCAAATGATCATAACTCCTTCGTTTCTTATCGGATTTAAGCAAACGACCACTCGATGGAAAGCTCTTGATGTCTACTTTCATGTCAACCACGATTTTTCTTGTTTTAATGGAATTTGTGATGTTTCTCATTCGCTTTTTTGTACTAACTCTTTACGGTACTTACATGTTAGTACACAAAAGAGAATGAGAGCAAACAAAAACGCCATTACATTAACCCAAACTCTAGTTTACATGAAGGCATACGTCAAGAGCTTTCCAGAGAGTGTTCGTTTGCTTAAATCCGATAACAAATGAGGAAGTTATGGTCATTTGAAGTCGAGTGCCTCCCAAAGTGGTCGTGTATCGAGCCGCACAAAAGCACACTTGACTTCAAATGATCATAACTCCTTCGTTTCTTATCGGATTTAAGCAAATGACCAGTCGATGGAAAGCTCTTGATGTCTACTTTCATGTCAACCACGATTTTTCTTGTTTTAATGGAATTTGTGATGTTTCTCATTCGCTTTTTTGTACTAACTCTTTACGGTACTTACATGTTAGTACACAAAAGAGAATGAGAGCAAACAAAAACGCCATTACATTAACCCAACCTCTAGTTTACATGAAAGCATACGTCAAGAGCTTTCCAGAGAGTGTTCGTTTGCTTAAATCCGATAACAAATGAGGAAGTTATGGTCATTTGAAGTCGAGTGCCTCCCAAAGTGGTCGTGTATCGAGCCGCACAAAAGCACACTTGACTTCAAATGATCATAACTCCTTCGTTTCTTATCGGATTTAAGCAAACGACCAGTCGATGGAAAGCTCTTGATGTCTACTTTCATGTCAACCACGATTTTTCTTGTTTTAATGGAATTTGTGATGTTTCTCATTCGCTTTTTTGTACTAACTCTTTACGGTACTTACATGTTAGTACACAAAAGAGCATGAGAGCAAACAAAAACGCCATTACATTAACCCAACCTCTAGTTTACATGAAAGCATACGTCAAGAGCTTTCCAGAGAGTGTTCGTTTGCTTAAATCCGATAACAAATGAGGAAGTTATGGTCATTTGAAGTCGAGTGCCTCCCGAAGTGGTCGTGTATCGAGCCGCACAAAAGCACACTTGACTTCAAATGATCATAACTCCTTCGTTTCTTATCGGATTTAAGCAAACGACCAGTCGATGGAAAGCTCTTGATGTCTACTTTCATGTCAACCACGATTTTTCTTGTTTTAATGGAATTTGTGATGTTTCTCATTCGCTTTTTTGTACTAACTCTTTACGGTACTTACATGTTAGTACACAAAAGAGAATGAGAGCAAACAAAAACGCCATTACATTAACCCAAACTCTAGTTTACATGAAGGCATACGTCAAGAGCTTTCCAGAGAGTGTTCGTTTGCTTAAATCCGATAACAAATGAGGAAGTTATGGTCATTTGAAGTCGAGTGCCTCCCAAAGTGGTCGTGTATCGAGCCGCACAAAAGCACACTTGACTTCAAATGATCATAACTCCTTCGTTTCTTATCGGATTTAAGCAAACGACCAGTCGATGGAAAGCTCTTGATGTCTACTTTCATGTCAACCACGATTTTTCTTGTTTTAATGGAATTTGTGATGTTTCTCATTCGCTTTTTTGTACTAACTCTTTACGGTACTTACATGTTAGTACACAAAAGAGCATGAGAGCAAACAAAAACGCCATTACATTAACCCAAACTCTAGTTTACATGAAGGCATACGTCAAGAGCTTTCAAGAGAGTGTTCGTTTGCTTAAATCCGATAACAAATGAGGAAGTTATGGTCATTTGAAGTCGAGTGCCTCCCGAAGTGGTCGTGTATCGAGCCGCACAAAAGCACACTTGACTTCAAATGATCATAACTCCTTCGTTTCTTATCGGATTTAAGCAAACGACCACTCGATGGAAAGCTCTTGATGTCTACTTTCATGTCAACCACGATTTTTCTTGTTTTAATGGAATTTGTGATGTTTCTCATTCGCTTTTTTGTACTAACTCTTTACGGTACTTACATGTTAGTACACAAAAGAGAATGAGAGCAAAAAAAAACGCCATTACATTAACCCAAACTCTAGTTTACATGAAAGCATACGTCAAGAGCTTTCCAGAGAGTGTTCGTTTGCTTAAATCCGATAACAAATGAGGAAGTTATGGTCATTTGAAGTCGAGTGCCTCCCAAAGTGGTCGTGTATCGAGCCGCACAAAAGCACACTTGACTTCAAATGATCATAACTCCTTCGTTTCTTATCGGATTTAAGCAAACGACCAGTCGATGGAAAGCTCTTGATGTCTACTTTCATGTCAACCACGATTTTTCTTGTTTTAATGGAATTTGTGACGTTTCTCATTCGCTTTTTTGTACTAACTCTTTACGGTACTTACATGTTAGTACACAAAAGAGAATGAGAGCAAACAAAAACGCCATTACATTAACCCAAACTCTAGTTTAACTGAAGGCATACGTCAAGAGCTTTCCAGAGAGTGTTCGTTTGCTTAAATCCGATAACAAATGAGGAAGTTATGGTCATTTGAAGTCGAGTGCCTCCCAAAGTGGTCGTGTATCGAGCCGCACAAAAGCACACTTGACTTCAAATGATCATAACTCCTTCGTTTCTTATCGGATTTAAGCAAACGACCACTCGATGGAAAGCTCTTGATGTCTACTTTCATGTCAACCACGATTTTTCTTGTTTTAATGGAATTTGTGATGTTTCTCATTCGCTTTTTTGTACTAACTCTTTACGGTACTTACATGTTAGTACACAAAAGAGAATGAGAGCAAACAAAAACGCCATTACATTAACCCAAACTCTAGTTTACATGAAGGCATACGTCAAGAGCTTTCCAGAGAGTGTTCGTTTGCTTAAATCCGATAACAAATGAGGAAGTTATGGTCATTTGAAGTCGAGTGCCTCCCAAAGTGGTCGTGTATCGAGCCGCACAAAAGCACACTTGACTTCAAATGATCATAACTCCTTCGTTTCTTATCGGATTTAAGCAAACGACCAGTCGATGGAAAGCTCTTGATGTCTACTTTCATGTCAACCACGATTTTTCTTGTTTTAATGGAATTTGTGATGTTTCTCATTCGCTTTTTTGTACTAACTCTTTACGGTACTTACATGTTAGTACACAAAAGAGCATGAGAGCAAACAAAAACGCCATTACATTAACCCAAACTCTAGTTTACATGAAGGCATACGTCAAGAGCTTTCAAGAGAGTGTTCGTTTGCTTAAATCCGATAACAAATGAGGAAGTTATGGTCATTTGAAGTCGAGTGCCTCCCGAAGTGGTCGTGTATCGAGCCGCACAAAAGCACACTTGACTTCAAATGATCATAACTCCTTCGTTTCTTATCGGATTTAAGCAAACGACCACTCGATGGAAAGCTCTTGATGTCTACTTTCATGTCAACCACGATTTTTCTTGTTTTAATGGAATTTGTGATGTTTCTCATTCGCTTTTTTGTACTAACTCTTTACGGTACTTACATGTTAGTACACAAAAGAGAATGAGAGCAAAAAAAAACGCCATTACATTAACCCAAACTCTAGTTTACATGAAAGCATACGTCAAGAGCTTTCCAGAGAGTGTTCGTTTGCTTAAATCCGATAACAAATGAGGAAGTTATGGTCATTTGAAGTCGAGTGCCTCCCAAAGTGGTCGTGTATCGAGCCGCACAAAAGCACACTTGACTTCAAATGATCATAACTCCTTCGTTTCTTATCGGATTTAAGCAAACGACCAGTCGATGGAAAGCTCTTGATGTCTACTTTCATGTCAACCACGATTTTTCTTGTTTTAATGGAATTTGTGACGTTTCTCATTCGCTTTTTTTTACTAACTCTTTACGGTACTTACATGTTAGTACACAAAAGAGAATGAGAGCAAACAAAAACGCCATTACATTAACCCAAACTCTAGTTTAACTGAAGACATACGTCAAGAGCTTTCCAGAGAGTGTTCGTTTGCTTAAATCCGATAACAAATGAGGAAGTTATGGTCATTTGAAGTCGAGTGCCTCCCAAAGTGGTCGTGTATCGAGCCGCACAAAAGCACACTTGACTTCAAATGATCATAACTCCTTCGTTTCTTATCGGATTTAAGCAAACGACCAGTCGATGGAAAGCTCTTGATGTCTACTTTCATGTCAACCACGATTTTTCTTGTTTTAATGGAATTTGTGATGTTTCTCATTCGCTTTTTTGTACTAACTCTTTACGGTACATACATGTTAGTACACAAAAGAGAATGAGAGCAAACAAAAACGCCATTACATTAACCCAAACTCTAGTTTACATGAAGCATACGTCAAGAGCTTTCCAGAGAGTGTTCGTTTGCTTAAATCCGATAACAAATGAGGAAGTTATGGTCATTTGAAGTCGAGTGCCTCCCAAAGTGGTCGTGTATCGAGCCGCACAAAAGCACACTTGACTTCAAATGAATATAACTCCTTCGTTTCTTATCGGATTTAAGCAAACGACCAGTCGATGGAAATATCTTGATGTCTACTTTCATGTCAACCACGATTTTTCTTGTTTTAATGGAATTTGTGATGTTTCTCATTCGCTTTTTTGTACTAACTCTTTACGGTACTTACATGTTAGTACACAAAAGAGAATGAGAGCAAACAAAAACGCCATTACATTAACCCAAACTCTAGTTTACATGAAAGCATACGTCAAGAGCTTTCCAGAGAGTGTTCGTTTGCTTAAATCCGATAACAAATGAGGAAGTTATGGTCATTTGAAGTCGAGTGCCTCCCAAAGTGGTCGTGTATCGAGCCGCACAAAAGCACACTTGACTTCAAATGAATATAACTCCTTCGTTTCTTATCGGATTTAAGCAAACGACCAGTCGATGGAAAGCTCTTGATGTCTACTTTCATGTCAACCACGATTTTTCTTGTTTTAATGGAATTTGTGATGTTTCTCATTCGCTTTTTTTTACTAACTCTTTACGGTACTTACATGTTAGTACACAAAAGAGAATGAGAGCAAACAAAAACGCCATTACATTAACCCAAACTCTAGTTTACATGAAGGCATACGTCAAGAGCTTTCCAGAGAGTGTTCGTTTGCTTAAATCCTATAACAAATGAGGAAGTTAAGGTCATTTGAAGTCGAGTGCCTCCCAAAGTGGTCGTGTATCGAGCCGCACAAAAGCACACTTGACTTCAAATGATCATAACTCCTTCGTTTCTTATCGGATTTAAGCAAACGACCAGTTGATGGAAAGCTCTTGATGTCTACTTTCATGTCAACCACGATTTTTATTGTTTTAATGGAATTTGTGATGTTTCTCATTCGCTTTTTTTTACTAACTCTTTACGGTACTTACATGTTAGTACACAAAAGAGAATGAGAGCAAACAAAAACGCCATTACATTAACCCAAACTCTAGTTTACATGAAGGCATACGTCAAGAGCTTTCCAGAGAGTGTTCGTTTGCTTAAATCCTATAACAAATGAGGAAGTTATGGTCATTTGAAGTCGAGTGCCTCCCAAAGTGGTCGTGTATCGAGCCGCACAAAAGCACACTTGACTTCAAATGATCATAACTCCTTCGTTTCTTATCGGATTTAAGCAAACGACCAGTTGATGGAAAGCTCTTGATGTCTACTTTCATGTCAACCACGATTTTTATTGTTTTAATGGAATTTGTGATGTTTCTCATTCGCTTTTTTGTACTAACTCTTTACGGTACTTACATGTTAGTACACAAAAGAGAATGAGAGCAAACAAAAACGCCATTACATTAACCCAAACTCTAGTTTACATGAATGCATACGTCAAGAGCTTTCCAGAGAGTGTTCGTTTGCTTAAATCCGATAACAAATGAGGAAGTTATGGTCATTTGAAGTCGAGTGCCTCCCAAAGTGGTCGTGTATCGAGCCGCACAAAAGCACACTTGACTTCAAATGATCATAACTCCTTCGTTTCTTATCGGATTTAAGCAAACGACCAGTTGATGCAAAGCTCTTGATGTCTACTTTCATGTCAACCACGATTTTTATTGTTTTAATGGAATTTGTGATGTTTCTCATTCGCTTTTTTGTACTAACTCTTTACGGTACTTACATGTTAGTACACAAAAGAGAATGAGAGCAAACAAAAACGCCATTACATTAACCCAAACTCTAGTTTACATGAAGGCATACGTCAAGAGCTTTCCAGACAGTGTTCGTTTGCTTAAATCCTATAACAAATGAGGAAGTTAAGGTCATTTGAAGTCGAGTGCCTCCCAAAGTGGTCGTGTATCGAGCCGCACAAAAGCACACTTGACTTCAAATGATCATAACTCCTTCGTTTCTTATCGGATTTAAGCAAACGACCAGTTGATGGAAAGCTCTTGATGTCTACTTTCATGTCAACCACGATTTTTATTGTTTTAATGGAATTTGTGATGTTTCTCATTCGCTTTTTTGTACTAACTCTTTACGGTACTTACATGTTAGTACACAAAAGAGAATGAGAGCAAACAAAAACGCCATTACATTAACCCAAACTCTAGTTTACATGAAGGCATACGTCAAGAGCTTTCCAGAGAGTGTTCGTTTGCTTAAATCCTATAACAAATGAGGAAGTTAAGGTCATTTGAAGTCGAGTGCCTCCCAAAGTGGTCGTGTATCGAGCCGCACAAAAGCACACTTGACTTCAAATGATCATAACTCCTTCGTTTCTTATCGGATTTAAGCAAACGACCAGTTGATGGAAAGCTCTTGATGTCTACTTTCATGTCAACCACGATTTTTATTGTTTTAATGGAATTTGTGATGTTTCTCATTCGCTTTTTTTTACTAACTCTTTACGGTACTTACATGTTAGTACACAAAAGAGAATGAGAGCAAACAAAAACGCCATTACATTAACCCAAACTCTAGTTTACATGAAGGCATACGTCAAGAGCTTTCCAGAGAGTGTTCGTTTGCTTAAATCCTATAACAAATGAGGAAGTTATGGTCATTTGAAGTCGAGTGCCTCCCAAAGTGGTCGTGTATCGAGCCGCACAAAAGCACACTTGACTTCAAATGATCATAACTCCTTCGTTTCTTATCGGATTTAAGCAAACGACCAGTTGATGGAAAGCTCTTGATGTCTACTTTCATGTCAACCACGATTTTTATTGTTTTAATGGAATTTGTGATGTTTCTCATTCGCTTTTTTGTACTAACTCTTTACGGTACTTACATGTTAGTACACAAAAGAGAATGAGAGCAAACAAAAACGCCATTACATTAACCCAAACTCTAGTTTACATGAAAGCATACGTCAAGAGCTTTCCAGAGAATGTTCGTTTGCTTAAATCCTATAACAAATGAGGAAGTTATGGTCATTTGAAGTCGAGTGCCTCCCAAAGTGGTCGTGTATCGAGCCGCACAAAAGCACACTTGACTTCAAATGATCATAACTCCTTCGTTTCTTATCGGATTTAAGCAAACGACCAGTAGATGGAAAGCTCTTGATGTCTACTTTCATGTCAACCACGATTTTTATTGTTTTAATGGAATTTGTGATGTTTCTCATTCGCTTTTTTGTACTAACTCTTTACGGTACTTACATGTTAGTACACAAAAGAGAATGAGAGCAAACAAAAACGCCATTACATTAACCCAAACTCTAGTTTACATGAATGCATACGTCAAGAGCTTTCCAGAGAATGTTCGTTTGCTTAAATCCGATAACAAATGAGGAAGTTATGGTCATTTGAAGTCGAGTGCCTCCCAAAGTGGTCGTGTATCGAGCCGCACAAAAGCACACTTGACTTGAAATGATCATAACTCCTTCGTTTCTTATCGGATTTAAGCAAACGACCAGTCGATGGAAAGCTCTTGATGTCTACTTTCATGTCAACCACGATTTTTATTGTTTTAATGGAATTTGTGATGTTTCTCATTCGCTTTTTTGTACTAACTCTTTACGGTACTTACATGTTAGTACACAAAAGAGAATGAGAGCAAACAAAAACGCCATTACATTAACCCAAACTCTAGTTTACATGAATGCATACGTCAAGAGCTTTCCAGAGAGTGTTCGTTTGCTTAAATCCGATAACAAATGAGGAAGTTATGGTCATTTGAAGTCGAGTGCCTCCCAAAGTGGTCGTGTATCGAGCCGCACAAAAGCACACTTGACTTCAAATGATCATAACTCCTTCGTTTCTTATCGGATTTAAGCAAACGACCACTCGATGCAAAGCTCTTGATGTCTACTTTCATGTCAACCACGATTTTTATTGTTTTAATGGAATTTGTGATGTTTCTCATTCGCTTTTTTGTACTAACTCTTTATGGTACTTACATGTTAGTACACAAAAGAGAATGAGAGCAAACAAAAACGCCATTACATTAACCCAAACTCTAGTTTACATGAAGGCATACGTCAAGAGCTTTCCAGAGAGTGTTCGTTTGCTTAAATCCGATAACAAATGAGGAAGTTATGGTCATTTGAAGTCGAGTGCCTCCCAAAGTGGTCGTGTATCGAGCCGCACAAAAGCACACTTGAATTCAAATGATCATAACTCCTTCGTTTCTTATCGGATTTAAGCAAACGACCACTCGATGGAAAGCTCTTGATGTCAACTTTCATGTCAAGCACGATTTTTCTTGTTTTCATCGAATTTGTGATGTTTCTCATTCGCTTTTTTGTAGTAACTCTTTACGGTACTTACATGTTAGTACACAAAAGAGAATGAGAGCAAACAAAAACGCCATTACATTAACCCAAACTCTAGTTTACATGAAGGCATACGTCAAGAGCTTTCCAGAGAGTGTTCGTTTGCTTAAATCCTATAACAAATGAGGAAGTTATGGTCATTTGAAGTCGAGTGCCTCCCAAAGTGGTCGTGTATCGAGCCGCACAAAAGCACACTTGACTTCAAATGACCATAACTCCTTCGTTTCTTATCGGATTTAAGCAAACGACCAGTTGATGGAAAGCTCTGGATGTCTACTTTCATGTCAACCACGATTTTTATTGTTTTAATGGAATTTGTGATGTTTCTCATTCGCTTTTTTGTACTAACTCTTTACGGTACTTACATGTTAGTACACAAAAGAGAATGAGAGCAAACAAAAACGCCATTACATTAACCCAAACTCTAGTTTACATGAAAGCATACGTCAAGAGCTTTCCAGAGAGTGTTCGTTTGCTTAAATCCGATAACAAATGAGGAAGTTATGGTCATTTGAAGTCGAGTGCCTCCCAAAGTGGTCGTGTATCGAGCCGCACAAAAGCACACTTGACTTCAAATGATCATAACTCCTTCGTTTCTTATCGGATTTAAGCAAACGACCAGTCGATGGAAAGCTCTTGATGTCTACTTTCATGTCAACCACGATTTTTCTTGTTTTAATGGAATTTGTGATGTTTCTAATTCGCTTTTTTGTACTAACTCTTTACGGTACTTACATGTTAGTACACAAAAGAGAATGAGAGCAAACAAAAACGCCATTACATTAACCCAAACTCTAGTTTACATGAAAGCATACGTCAAGAGCTTTCCAGAGAGTGTTCGTTTGCTTAAATCCGATAACAAATGAGGAAGTTATGGTCATTTGAAGTCGAGTGCCTCCCAAAGTGGTCGTGTATCGAGCCGCACAAAAGCACACTTGACTTCAAATGAATATAACTCCTTCGTTTCTTATCGGATTTAAGCAAACGACCAGTCGATGGAAAGCTCTTGATGTCTACTTTCATGTCAACCACGATTTTTCTTGTTTTAATGGAATTTGTGATGTTTCTCATTCGCTTTTTTGTACTAACTCTTTATGGTACTTACATGTTAGTACACAAAAGAGAATGAGAGCAAACAAAAACGCCATTACATTAACCCAAACTCTAGTTTACATGAAGGCATACGTCAAGAGCTTTCCAGAGAGTGTTCGTTTGCTTAAATCCGATAACAAATGAGGAAGTTATGGTCATTTGAAGTCGAGTGCCTCCCAAAGTGGTCGTGTATCGAGCCGCACAAAAGCACACTTGACTTCAAATGATCATAACTCCTTCGTTTCTTATCGGATTTAAGCAAACGACCAGTCGATGGAAAGCTCTTGATGTCTACTTTCATGTCAACCACGATTTTTCTTGTTTTAATGGAATTTGTGATGTTTCTCATTCGCTTTTTTGTACTAACTCTTTACGGTACTTACATGTTAGTACACAAAAGAGAATGAGAGCAAACAAAAACGCCATTACATTAACCCAAACTCTAGTTTACATGAAGGCATACGTCAAGAGCTTTCCAGAGAGTGTTCGTTTGCTTAAATCCGATAACAAATGAGGAAGTTATGGTCATTTGAAGTCGAGTGCCTCCCAAAGTGGTCGTGTATCGAGCCGCACAAAAGCACACTTGAATTCAAATGATCATAACTCCTTCGTTTCTTATCGGATTTAAGCAAACGACCACTCGATGGAAAGCTCTTGATGTCAACTTTCATGTCAAGCACGATTTTTCTTGTTTTCATCGAATTTGTGATGTTTCTCATTCGCTTTTTTGTAGTAACTCTTTACGGTACTTACATGTTAGTACACAAAAGAGAATGAGAGCAAACAAAAACGCCATTACATTAACCCAAACTCTAGTTTACATGAAGGCATACGTCAATAGCTTTCCAGAGAGTGTTCGTTTGCTTAAATCCTATAACAAATGAGGAAGTTATGGTCATTTGAAGTCGAGTGCCTCCCAAAGTGGTCGTGTATCGAGCCGCACAAAAGCACACTTGACTTCAAATGATCATAACTCCTTCGTTTCTTATCGGATTTAAACAAACGACCAGTTGATGGAAAGCTCTGGATGTCTACTTTCATGTCAACCACGATTTTTATTGTTTTAATGGAATTTGTGATGTTTCTCATTCGCTTTTTTGTACTAACTCTTTACGGTACTTACATGTTAGTACACAAAAGAGAATGAGAGCAAACAAAAACGCCATTACATTAACCCAAACTCTAGTTTACATGAAAGCATACGTCAAGAGCTTTCCAGAGAGTGTTCGTTTGCTTAAATCCGATAACAAATGAGGAAGTTATGGTCATTTGAAGTCGAGTGCCTCCCAAAGTGGTCGTGTATCGAGCCGCACAAAAGCACACTTGACTTCAAATGATCATAACTCCTTCGTTTCTTATCGGATTTAAGCAAACGACCAGTCGATGGAAAGCTCTTGATGTCTACTTTCATGTCAACCACGATTTTTCTTGTTTTAATGGAATTTGTGATGTTTCTCATTCGCTTTTTTGTACTAACTCTTTACGGTACTTACATGTTAGTACACAAAAGAGAATGAGAGCAAACAAAAACGCCATTACATTAACCCAAACTCTAGTTTACATGAAAGCATACGTCAAGAGCTTTCCAGAGAGTGTTCGTTTGCTTAAATCCGATAACAAATGAGGAAGTTATGGTCATTTGAAGTCGAGTGCCTCCCAAAGTGGTCGTGTATCGAGCCGCACAAAAGCACACTTGACTTCAAATGATCATAACTCCTTCGTTTCTTATCGGATTTAAGCAAACGACCAGTCGATGGAAAGCTCTTGATGTCTACTTTCATGTCAACCACGATTTTTATTGTTTTAATGGAATTTGTGATGTTTCTCATTCGCTTTTTTGTACTAACTCTTTACAGTACTTACATGTTAGTACACAAAAGAGAATGAGAGCAAACAAAAACGCCATTACATTAACCCAAACTCTAGTTTACATGAAAGCATACGTCAAGAGCTTTCCAGAGAATGTTCGTTTGCTTAAATCCTATAACAAATGAGGAAGTTATGGTCATTTGAAGTCGAGTGCCTCCCAAAGTGGTCGTGTATCGAGCCGCACAAAAGCACACTTGACTTCAAATGATCATAACTCCTTCGTTTCTTATCGGATTTAAGCAAACGACCAGTTGATGGAAAGCTCTTGATGTCTACTTTCATGTCAACCACGATTTTTATTGTTTTAATGGAATTTGTGATGTTTCTCATTCGCTTTTTTGTACTAACTCTTTACAGTACTTACATGTTAGTACACAAAAGAGAATGAGAGCAAACAAAAACGCCATTACATTAACCCAAACTCTAGTTTACATGAAAGCATACGTCAAGAGCTTTCCAGAGAATGTTCGTTTGCTTAAATCCGATAACAAATGAGGAAGTTATGGTCATTTGAAGTCGAGTGCCTCCCAAAGTGGTCGTGTATCGAGCCGCACAAAAGCACACTTGACTTCAAATGATCATAACTCCTTCGTTTCTTATCGGATTTAAGCAAACGACCAGTCGATGGAAAGCTCTTGATGTCTACTTTCATGTCAACCACGATTTTTATTGTTTTAATGGAATTTGTGATGTTTCTCATTCGCTTTTTTGTACTAACTCTTTACGGTACTTACATGTTAGTACACAAAAGAGAATGAGAGCAAACAAAAACGCCATTACATTAACCCAAACTCTAGTTTACATGAATGCATACGTCAAGAGCTTTCCAGAGAGTGTTCGTTTTGCTTAAATCCGATAACAAATGAGGAAGTTATGGTCATTTGAAGTCGAGTGCCTCCCAAAGTGGTCGTGTATCGAGCCGCACAAAAGCACACTTGACTTCAAATGATCATAACTCCTTCGTTTCTTATCGGATTTAAGCAAACGACCACTCGATGCAAAGCTCTTGATGTCTACTTTCATGTCAACCACGATTTTTATTGTTTTAATGGAATTTGTGATGTTTCTCATTCGCTTTTTTGTACTAACTCTTTATGGTACTTACATGTTAGTACACAAAAGAGAATGAGAGCAAACAAAAACGCCATTACATTAACCCAAACTCTAGTTTACATGAAGGCATACGTCAAGAGCTTTCCAGAGAGTGTTCGTTTGCTTAAATCCGATAACAAATGAGGAAGTTATGGTCATTTGAAGTCGAGTGCCTCCCAAAGTGGTCGTGTATCGAGCCGCACAAAAGCACACTTGAATTCAAATGATCATAACTCCTTCGTTTCTTATCGGATTTAAGCAAACGACCACTCGATGGAAAGCTCTTGATGTCAACTTTCATGTCAAGCACGATTTTTCTTGTTTTCATCGAATTTGTGATGTTTCTCATTCGCTTTTTTGTAGTAACTCTTTACGGTACTTACATGTTAGTACACAAAAGAGAATGAGAGCAAACAAAAACGCCATTACATTAACCCAAACTCTAGTTTACATGAAGGCATACGTCAAGAGCTTTCCAGAGAGTGTTCGTTTGCTTAAATCCTATAACAAATGAGGAAGTTATGGTCATTTGAAGTCGAGTGCCTCCCAAAGTGGTCGTGTATCGAGCCGCACAAAAGCACACTTGACTTCAAATGATCATAACTCCTTCGTTTCTTATCGGATTTAAGCAAACGACCAGTTGATGGAAAGCTCTTGATGTCTACTTTCATGTCAACCACGATTTTTATTGTTTTAATGGAATTTGTGATGTTTCTCATTCGCTTTTTTGTACTAACTCTTTACGGTACTTACATGTTAGTACACAAAAGAGAATGAGAGCAAACAAAAACGCCATTACATTAACCCAAACTCTAGTTTACATGAATGCATACGTCAAGAGCTTTCCAGAGAGTGTTCGTTTGCTTAAATCCGATAACAAATGAGGAAGTTATGGTCATTTGAAGTCGAGTGCCTCCCAAAGTGGTCGTGTATCGAGCCGCACAAAAGCACACTTGACTTCAAATGATCATAACTCCTTCGTTTCTTATCGGATTTAAGCAAACGACCACTCGATGGAAAGCTCTTCATGTCTACTTTCATGTCAACCACGATATTTCTTGTTTTAATGGAATTTGTGATGTTTCTCATTCGCTTTTTTGTACTAACTCTTTGCGGTACTTACATGTTAGTACACAAAAGAGAATGAGAGCAAACAAAAACGCCATTACATTAACCCAAACTCTAGTTTACATGAAAGCCTATGTCAAGAGCTTTCCAGAGAGTGTTCGTTTGCTTAAATCCGATAACAAATGAGGAAGTTATGGTCATTTGAAGTCGAGTGCCTCCCAAAGTGGTCGTGTATCGAGCCGCACAAAAGCACACTTGACTTCAAATGATCATAACTCCTTCGTTTCTTATCGGATTTAAGCAAACGACCATTCGATGGAAAGCTCTTCATGTCTACTTTCATGTCAACCACGATATTTCTTGTTTTAATGGAATTTGTGATGTTTCTCATTCGCTTTTTTGTACTAACTCTTTACGGTACTTACATGTTAGTACACAAAAGAGAATGAGAGCAAACAAAAACGCCATTACATTAACCCAAATTCTAGTTTACATGAAAGCATACGTCAAGAGCTTTCGAGAGAGTGTTCGTTTGCTTAAATCCGATAACAAATGAGGAAGTTATGGTCATTTGAAGTCGAGTGCCTCCCAAAGTGGTCGTATATCGAGCCGCACAAAAGCACACTGGACTTCAAATGATCATAACTCCTTCGTTTCTTATCGGATTTAAGCAAACGACCACTCGATGGAAAGCTCTTGATGTCTACTTTCATGTCAACCACGATTTTTCTTGTTTTAATGGAATTTGTGATGTTTCTCATTCGCTTTTTTGTACTAACTCTTTACGGTACTTACATGTTAGTACACAAAAGAGAATGAGAGCAAACAAAAACGCCATTACATTAACCCAAACTCTAGTTTACATGAAAGCATACGTCAAGAGCTTTCCAGAGATTGTTCGTTTGCTTAAATCCGATAACAAATGAGGAAGTTATGGTCATTTGAAGTCGAGTGCCTCCCAAAGTGGTCGTGTATCGAGCCGCACAAAAGCACACTTGACTTCAAATGATCATAACTCCTTCGTTTCTTATCGGATTTAAGCAAACGACCAGTTGATGGAAAGCTCTTGATGTCTACTTTCATGTCAACCACGATTTTTATTGTTTTAATGGAATTTGTGATGTTTCTCATTCGCTTTTTTGTACTAACTCTTTACGGTACTTACATGTTAGTACACAAAAGAGAATGAGAGCAAACAAAAACGCCATTACATTAACCCAAACTCTAGTTTACATGAATGCATACGTCAAGAGCTTTCCAGAGAGTGTTCGTTTGCTTAAATCCGATAACAAATGAGGAAGTTATGGTCATTTGAAGTCGAGTGCCTCCCAAAGTGGTCGTGTATCGAGCCGCACAAAAGCACACTTGACTTCAAATGATCATAACTCCTTCGTTTCTTATCGGATTTAAGCAAACGACCACTCGATGCAAAGCTCTTGATGTCTACTTTCATGTCAACCACGATTTTTATTGTTTTAATGGAATTTGTGATGTTTCTCATTCGCTTTTTTGTACTAACTCTTTACGGTACTTACATGTTAGTACACAAAAGAGAATGAGAGCAAACAAAAACGCCATTACATTAACCCAAACTCTAGTTTACATGAAGGCATACGTCAAGAGCTTTCCAGAGAGTGTTCGTTTGCTTAAATCCTATAACAAATGAGGAAGTTAAGGTCATTTGAAGTCGAGTGCCTCCCAAAGTGGTCGTGTATCGAGCCGCACAAAAGCACACTTGACTTCAAATGATCATAACTCCTTCGTTTCTTATCGGATTTAAGAAAACGACCAGTGGATGGAAAGCTCTTGATGTCTACTTTGATGTCAACCACGATTTTTCTTGTTTTAATGGAATTTGTGATGTTTCTCATTCGCTTTTTTGTACTAACTCTTTACGGTACTTACATGTTAGTACACAAAAGAGAATGAGAGCAAACAAAAACGCCATTACATTAACCCAAACTCTAGTTTACATGAAGGCATACGTCAAGAGCTTTCCAGAGAGTGTTCGTTTGCTTAAATCCTATAACAAATGAGGAAGTTAAGGTCATTTGAAGTCGAGTGCCTCCCAAAGTGGTCGTGTATCGAGCCGCACAAAAGCACACTTGACTTCAAATGATCATAACTCCTTCGTTTCTTATCGGATTTAAGAAAACGACCAGTGGATGGAAAGCTCTTGATGTCTACTTTCATGTCAACCACGATTTTTCTTGTTTTAATGGAATTTGTGATGTTTCTCATTCGCTTTTTTGTACTAACTCTTTACGGTACTTACATGTTAGTACACAAAAGAGAATGAGAGCAAACAAAAACGCCATTACATTAACCCAAATTCTAGTTTACATGAAAGCATACGTCAAGAGCTTTCGAGAGAATGTTCGTTTGCTTAAATCCGATAACAAATGAGGAAGTTATGGTCATTTGAAGTCGAGTGCCTCCCAAAGTGGTCGTGTATCGAGCCGCACAAAAGCACACTGGACTTCAAATGATCATAACTCCTTCGTTTCTTATCGGATTTAAGCAAACGACCAGTCGATGGAAAGCTCTTCATATCTACTTTCATGTCAACCACGATATTTCTTGTTTTAATGGAATTTGTGATGTTTCTCATTCGCTTTTTTGTACTAACTCTTTACGGTACTTACATGTTAGTACACAAAAGAGAATGAGAGCAAACAAAAACGCCATTACATTAACCCAAACTCTAGTTTACATGAAAGCATACGTCAAGAGCTTTCCAGAGAGTGCTCGTTTGCTTAAATCCGATAACAAATGAGGAAGTTATGGTCATTTGAAGTCGAGTGCCTCCCAAAGTGGTCGTGTATCGAGCCGCACAAAAGCACACTGGACTTCAAATGATCATAACTCCTTCGTTTCTTATCGGATTTAAGCAAACGACCACTCGATGGAAAGCTCTTGATGTCTACTTTGATGTCAACCACGATTTTTCTTGTTTTAATGGAATTTGTGATGTTTCTCATTCGCTTTTTTGTACTAACTCTTTACGGTACTTACATGTTAGTACACAAAAGAGAATGAGAGCAAACAAAAACGCCATTACATTAACCCAAACTCTAGTTTACATGAAAGCATACGTCAAGAGCTTTCCAGAGAATGTTCGTTTGCTTAAATCCGATAACAAATGAGGAAGTTATGGTCATTTGAAGTCGAGTGCCTCCCAAAGTGGTCGTGTATCGAGCCGCACAAAAGCACACTTGACTTCAAATGATCATAACTCCTTCGTTTCTTATCGGATTTAAGCAAACGACCAGTTGATGGAAAGCTCTTGATGTCTACTTTCATGTCAACCACGATTTTTATTGTTTTAATGGAATTTGTGATGTTTCTCATTCGCTTTTTTGTACTAACTCTTTACGGTACTTACATGTTAGTACACAAAAGAGAATGAGAGCAAACAAAAACGCCATTACATTAACCCAAATTCTAGTTTACATGAAAGCATACGTCAAGAGCTTTCGAGAGAGTGTTTGTTTGCTTAAATCCGATAACAAATGAGGAAGTTATGGTCATTTGAAGTCGAGTGCCTCCCAAAGTGGTCGTGTATCGAGCCGCACAAAAGCACACTGGACTTCAAATGATCATAACTCCTTCGTTTTTATCGGATTTAAGCAAACGACCAGTTGATGCAAAGCTCTTGATGTCTACTTTCATGTCAACCACGATTTTTATTGTTTTAATGGAATTTGTGATGTTTCTCATTCGCTTTTTTGTACTAACTCTTTATGGTACTTACATGTTAGTACACAAAAGAGAATGAGTGCAAACAAAAACGCCATTACATTAACCCAAACTCTAGTTTACATGAAAGCATACGTCAAGAGCTTTCCAGAGAATGTTCGTTTGCTTAAATCCGATAACAAATGAGGAAGTTATGGTCATTTGAAGTCGAGTGCCTCCCAAAGTGGTCGTGTATCGAGCCGCACAAAAGCACACTTGACTTCAAATGATCATAACTCCTTCGTTTCTTATCGGATTTAAGCAAACGACCACTCGATGGAAAGCTCTTGATGTCTACTTTCATGTCAACCACGATTTTTATTGTTTTAATGGAATTTGTGATGTTTCTCATTCGCTTTTTTGTACTAACTCTTTACGGTACTTACATGTTAGTACACAAAAGAGAATGAGAGCAAACAAAAACGCCATTACATTAACCCAAACTCTAGTTTACATGAAAGCATACGTCAAGAGCTTTCCAGAGAGTGTTCGTTTTCTTAAATCCGATAACAAATGAGGAAGTTATGGTCATTTGAAGTCGAGTGCCTCCCAAAGTGGTCGTGTATCGAGCCGCACAAAAGCACACTGGACTTCAAATGATCATAACTGCTTCGTTTCTTATCGGATTTAAGCAAACGACCACTCGATGGAAAGCTCTTGATCTCTACTTTCATGTCAACCACGATTTTTCTTGTTTTAATGGAATTTGTGATGTTTCTCATTCACTTTTTTGTACTAACTCTTTACGGTACTTACATGTTAGTACACAAAAGAGAATGAGAGCAAACAAAAACGCCATTACATTAACCAAAACTCTAGTTTACATGAAGGCATACGTCAAGAGCTTTCCAGAGAGTGTTCGTTTGCTTAAATCCGATAACAAATGAGGAAGTTATGGTCATTTGAAGTCGAGTGCCTCCCAAAGTGGTCGTGTATCGAGCCGCACAGAAGCACACTGGACTTCAAATGATCATAACTTCTTCGTTTCTTATCGGATTTAAGCAAACGACCACTCGATGGAAAGCTCTTGATCTCTACTTTCATGTCAACCACGATTTTTATTGTTTTAATGGAATTTGTGAGGTTTCTCATTCGCTTTTTTGTACTAACTCTTTATGGTACTTACATGGTAGTACACAAAAGAGAATGAGAGCAACCAAAAACGCCATTACATTAACCCAAACTCTAGTTTACATGAAGGCATACGTCAAGAGCTTTCCAGAGAGTGTTCGTTTGCTTAAATCCGATAACAAATGAGGAAGTTATGGTCATTTGAGGTCGAGTGCCTCCCAAAGTGGTCGTGTATCGAGCCGCACAAAAGCACACTTGACTTCAAATGATCATAACTCCTTCGTTTCTTATCGGATTTAAGCAAACGACCACTCGATGGAAAGCTCTTGATGTCTACTTTCATGTCAACCACGAGTTTTATTGTTTTAATGGAATTTGTGATGTTTCTCATTAGCTTTTTTGTACTAACTCTTTATGGTACTTACTTGTTAGTACACAACAGAGAATGAGAGCAAACAAAAACGCCAATACATTAACCCAAACTCTAGTTTACATGAAGGCATACGTCAAGAGCTTTCCAGAGAGTGTTCGTTTGCTTAAATCCGATAACAAATGAGGAAGTTATGGTCATTTGAAGTCGAGTGCCTCCCAAAGTGGTCGTGTATCGAGCCGCACAGAAGTACACTTGACTTCAAATGATCATAACTCCTTCGTTTCTTATCGGATTTAAGCAAACGACCACTCGATGGAAAGCTCTTGATGTCTACTTTCATGTCAACCACGAGTTTTATTGTTTTAATGGAATTTGTGATGTTTCTCATTCGCTTTTTTGTACTAACTCTTTATGGTACTTACATGGTAGTACACAAAAGAGAATGAGAGCAACCAAAAACGCCATTACATTAACCCAAACTCTAGTTTACATGAAGGCATACGTCAAGAGCTTTCCAGAGAGTGTTCGTTTGCTTAAATCCGATAAAAAATGAGGAAGTTATGGTCATTTGAAGTCGAGTGCCTCCCAAAGTGGTCGTTTATCGAGCCGCACAAAAGCACACTTGACTTCAAATGATCATAACTCCTTCGTTTCTTATCGGATTTAAGCAAACGACCACTCGATGGAAAGCTCTTGATGTCTACTTTCATGTCAACCACGAGTTTTATTGTTTTAATGGAATTTGTGATGTTTCTCATTCGCTTTTTTGTACTAACTCTTTATGGTACTTACTTGTTAGTACACAAAAGAGAATGAGAGCAAACAAAAACGCCATTACATTAACCTAAACTCTAGTTTACATGAAGGCATACGTCAAGAGCTTTCCAGAGAGTGTTCGTTTGCTTAAATCCGATAACAAATGAGGAAGTTATGGTCATTTGAAGTCGAGTGCCTCCAAAAGTGGTCGTGTATCGAGCCGCACAAAAGCACACTTGACTTCAAATGATCATAACTCCTTCGTTTCTTATCGGATTTAAGCAAACGACCACTCGATGGAAAGCTCTTGATGTCTACTTTCATGTCAACCACGAGTTTTATTGTTTTAATGGAATTTGTGATGTTTCTCATTCGCTTTTATGTACTAACTCTTTATGGTACTTACTTGTTAGTACACAAAAGAGAATGAGAGCAAACAAAAACGCCATTACATTAACCTAAACTCTAGTTTACATGAAGGCATACGTCAAGAACTTACCAGAGAGTGTTCGTTTGCTTAAATCCGATAACAAATGAGGAAGTTATGGTCATTTGAAGTCGAGTGCCTCCCAAAGTGGTCGTGTATCAAGCCGCACAGAAGCACACTTGACTTCAAATGGTCCTAACTTCTTCGTTTCTTATCGGATTTAAGCAAACGACCACTCGATGGAAAGCTCTTGATGTCTACTTTCATGTCAACCACGATTTTTATTGTTTTAATGGAATTTGTGAGGTTTCTCATTCGCTTTTTTGTACTAACTCTTTACGGTACTTACATGTTAGTACACAAAAGAGAATGAGAGCAAACAAAAACGCCATTACATTAACCCAAACTCTAGTTTACATGAAGGCATACGTCAAGAGCTTTCCAGAGAGTGTTCGTTTGCTTAAATCCGATAACAAATGAGGAAGTTATGGTCATTTGAAGTCGAGTGCCTCCCAAAGTGGTCGTGTATCGAGCCGCACAGAAGTACACTTGACTTCAAATGATCATAACTCCTTCGTTTCTTATCGGATTTAAGCAAACGACCACTCGATGGAAAGCTCTTGATCTCTACTTTCATGTCAACCACGATTTTTATTGTTTTAATGGAATTTGTGAGGTTTCTCATTCGCTTTTTTGTACTAACTCTTTACGGTACTTACATGTTAGTACACAAAAGAGAGTGAGAGCAAACAAAAACGCCATTACATTAACCAAAACTCTAGTTTACATGAAGGCATACGTCAAGAGCTTTCCAGAGAGTGTTCGTTTGCTTAAATCCGATAACAAATGAGGAAGTTATGGTCATTTGAAGTCGAGTGCCTCCCAAAGTGGTCGTGTATCGAGCCGCACAGAAGCACACTTGACTTCAAATGATCATAACTCCTTCGTTTCTTATCGGATTTAAGAAAACGACCACTCGATGGAAAGCTCTTGATGTCTACTTTCATGTCAACCACGATTTTTATTGTTTTGATGGAATTTGTGATGTTTCTCATTCGCTTTTTTGTACTAACTCTTTATGGTACTTACATGGTAGAACACAAAAGAGAATGAGAGCAACCAAAAACGCCATTACATTAACCCAAACTCTAGTTTACATGAAGGCATACGTCAAGAGCTTTCCAGAGAGTGTTCGTTTGCTTAAATCCGATAACAAATGAGGAAGTTATGGTCATTTGAAGTCGAGTGGCTCCCAAAGTGGTCGTGTATCGAGCCGCACAGAAGCACACTTGACTTCAAATGATCATAACTTCTTCGTTTCTTATCGGATTTAAGCAAACGACCACTCGATGGAAAGCTCTTGATCTCTACTTTCATGTCAACCACGATTTTTATTGTTTTAATGGAATTTGTGAGGTTTCTCATTCGCTTTTTTGTACTAACTCTTTACGGTACTTACATGTTAGTACACAAAAGAGAGTGAGAGCAAACAAAAACGCCATTACATTAACCCAAACTCTAGTTTACATGAAGGCATACGTCAAGAGCTTTCCAGAGAGTGTTCGTTTGCTTAAATCCGATAACAAATGAGGAAGTTATGGTCATTTGAAGTCGAGTGCCTCCCAAAGTGGTCGTGTATCGAGCCGCACAAAAGCACACTTGACTTCAAATGATCATAACTCCTTCGTTTCTTATCGGATTTAAGCAAACGACCACTCGATGGAAAGCTCTTGATGTCTACTTTCATGTCAACCACGAGTTTTATTGTTTTAATGGAATTTGTGATGTTTCTCATTCGCTTTTTTGTACTAACTCTTTATGGTACTTACTTGTTAGTACACAAAAGAGAATGAGAGCAAACAAAAACGCCATTACATTAACCCAAACTCTAGTTTACATGAAGGCATACGTCAAGAGCTTTCCAGAGAGTGTTCGTTTGCTTAAATCCGATAACAAATGAGGAAGTTATGGTCATTTGAAGTCGAGTGCCTCCCAAAGTGGTCGTGTATCGAGCCGCACAGAAGCACACTGGACTTCAAATGATCATAACTTCTTCGTTTCTTATCGGATTTAAGCAAACGACCACTCGATGGAAAGCTCTTGATCTCTACTTTCATGTCAACCACGATTTTTATTGTTTTAATGGAATTTGTGAGGTTTCTCATTCGCTTTTTTGTACTAACTCTTTATGGTACTTACATGGTAGTACACAAAAGAGAATGAGAGCAACCAAAAACGCCATTACATTAACCCAAACTCTAGTTTACATGAAGGCATACGTCAAGAGCTTTCCAGAGAGTGTTCGTTTGCTTAAATCCGATAACAAATGAGGAAGTTATGGTCATTTGAGGTCGAGTGCCTCCCAAAGTGGTCGTGTATCGAGCCGCACAAAAGCACACTTGACTTCAAATGATCATAACTCCTTCGTTTCTTATCGGATTTAAGCAAACGACCACTCGATGGAAAGCTCTTGATGTCTACTTTCATGTCAACCACGAGTTTTATTGTTTTAATGGAATTTGTGATGTTTCTCATTCGCTTTTTTGTACTAACTCTTTATGGTACTTACTTGTTAGTACACAACAGAGAATGAGAGCAAACAAAAACGCCAATACATTAACCCAAACTCTAGTTTACATGAAGGCATACGTCAAGAGCTTTCCAGAGAGTGTTCGTTTGCTTAAATCCGATAACAAATGAGGAAGTTATGGTCATTTGAAGTCGAGTGCCTCCCAAAGTGGTCGTGTATCGAGCCGCACAGAAGTACACTTGACTTCAAATGATCATAACTCCTTCGTTTCTTATCGGATTTAAGCAAACGACCACTCGATGGAAAGCTCTTGATCTCTACTTTCATGTCAACCACGATTTTTATTGTTTTATTGGAATTTGTGAGGTTTCTCATTCGCTTTTTTGTACTAACTCTTTACGGTACTTACATGTTAGTACACAAAAGAGAGTGAGAGCAAACAAAAACGCCATTACATTAACCAAAACTCTAGTTTACATGAAGGCATACGTCAAGAGCTTTCCAGAGAGTGTTCGAGTGCTTAAATCCGATAACAAATGAGGAAGTTATGGTCATTTGAAGTCGAGTGCCTCCCAAAGTGGTCGTGTATCGAGCCGCACAGAAGCACACTTGACTTCAAATGATCATAACTCCTTCGTTTCTTATCGGATTTAAGAAAACGACCACTCGATGGAAAGCTCTTGATGTCTACTTTCATTTCAACCACGATTTTTCTTGTTTTAATGGAATTTGTGATGTTTCTCGTTCGCTTTTTTGTACTAACTCTTTACGGTACTTACATGTTAGTACACAAAAGAGAATGAGAGCAAACAAAAACGCCATTACATTAACCCAAACTCTAGTTTACATGAAAGCATACGTCAAGAGCTTTCCAGAGAGTGTTCGTTTGCTTAAATCCGATAACAAATGAGGAAGTTATGGTCATTTGAAGTCGAGTGCCTCCCTAAGTGGTCGTGTATCGAGCCGCACAAAAGCACACTTGACTTCAAATGATCATAACTCCTTCGTTTCTTATCGGATTTAAGCAAATGACCACTCGATGGAAAGCTCTTGATGTCTACTTTCATTTCAACCACGATTTTTCTTGTTTTAATGGAATTTCTGATGTTTCTCGTTCGCTTTTTTGTACTAACTCTTTACGGTACTTACATGTTAGTACACAAAAGAGAATGAGAGCAAACAAAAACGCCATTACATTAACCCAAACTCTAGTTTACATGAAGGCATACGTCAAGAGCTTTCCAGAGAGTGTTCGTTTGCTTAAATCCGATAACAAATGAGGAAGTTATGGTCATTTGAAGTCGAGTGCCTCCCAAAGTGGTCGTGTATCGAGCCGCACAAAAGCACACTTGACTTCAAATGATCATAACTCCTTCGTTTCTTATCGGATTTAAGCAAACGACCACTCGATGGAAAGCTCTTGATCTCTACTTTCATGTCAACCACGATTTTTATTGTTTTATTGGAATTTGTGAGGTTTCTCATTCGCTTTTTTGTACTAATTCTTTACGGTACTTACATGTTAGTACACAAAAGAGAGTGAGAGCAAACAAAAACGCCATTACATTAACCAAAACTCTAGTTTACATGAAGGCATACGTCAAGAGCTTTCCAGAGAGTGTTCGTTTGCTTAAATCCGATAACAAATGAGGAAGTTATGGTCATTTGAAGTCGAGTGCCTCCCAAAGTGGTCGTGTATCGAGCCGCACAGAAGCACACTTGACTTCAAATGATCATAACTCCTTCGTTTCTTATCGGATTTAAGAAAACGACCACTCGATGGAAAGCTCTTGATGTCTACTTTCATTTCAACCACGATTTTTCTTGTTTTAATGGAATTTGTGATGTTTCTCGTTCGCTTTTTTGTACTAACTCTTTACGGTACTTACATGTTAGTACACAAAAGAGAATGAGAGCAAACAAAAACGCCATTACATTAACCCAAACTCTAGTTTACATGAAAGCATACGTCAAGAGCTTTCCAGAGAGTGTTCGTTTGCTTAAATCCGATAACAAATGAGGAAGTTATGGTCATTTGAAGTCGAGTGCCTCCCTAAGTGGTCGTGTATCGAGCCGCACAAAAGCACACTTGACTTCAAATGATCATAACTCCTTCGTTTCTTATCGGATTTAAGCAAACGACCACTCGATGGAAAGCTCTTGATGTCTACTTTCATTTCAACCACGATTTTTCTTGTTTTAATGGAATTTGTGATGTTTCTCGTTCGCTTTTTTGTACTAACTCTTTACGGTACTTACATGTTAGTACACAAAAGAGAATGAGAGCAAACAAAAACGCCATTACATTAACCCAAACTCTAGTTTACATGAAGGCATACGTCAAGAGCTTTCCAGAGAGTGTTCGTTTGCTTAAATCCGATAACAAATGAGGAAGTTATGGTCATTTGAAGTCGAGTGCCTCCCAAAGTGGTCGTGTATCGAGCCGCACAAAAGCACACTTGACTTCAAATGATCATAACTCCTTCGTTTCTTATCAGATTTAAGCAAATGACCAGTCGATGGAAAGCTCTTGATGTCTACTTTCATGTCAACCACGATTTTTCTTGTTTTAATGGAATTTGTGATGCTTCTCATTCGCTTTTTTGTACTAACTCTTTACGGTACTTACATGTTAGTACACAAAAGAGAATGAGAGCAAACAAAAACGCCATTACATTAACCCAAACTCTAGTTTACATGAAAGCATACGTCAAGAGCTTTCCAGAGAGTGTTCGTTTGCTTAAATCCGATAACAAATGAGGAAGTTATGGTCATTTGAAGTCGAGTGCCTCCCTAAGTGGTCGTGTATCGAGCCGCACAAAAGCACACTTGACTTCAAATGATCATAACTCCTTCGTTTCTTATCGGATTTAAGCAAACGACCAGTCGATGGAAAGCTCTTGATGTCTACTTTCATGTCAACCACGATTTTTCTTGTTTTAATGGAATTTGTGATGTTTCTCATTCGCTTTTTTGTACTAACTCTTTACGGTACTTACATGTTAGTACACAAAAGAGAATGAGAGCAAACAAAAACGCCATTACATTAACCCAAACTCTAGTTTACATGAAAGCATACGTCAAGAGCTTTCCAGAGAGTGTTCGTTTGCTTAAATCCGATAACAAATGAGGAAGTTATGGTCATATGAAGTCGAGTGCCTCCCAAAGTGGTCGTGTATCGAGCCGCACAAAAGCACACTTGACTTCAAATGATCATAACTCCTTCGTTTCTTATCGGATTTAAGCAAACGACCACTCGATGGAAAGCTCTTGATGTCTACTTTCATTTCAACCACGATTTTTCTTGTTTTAATGGAATTTGTGATGTTTCTCGTTCGCTTTTTTGTACTAACTCTTTACGGTACTTACATGTTAGTACACAAAAGAGAATGAGAGCAAACAAAAACGCCATTACATTAACCCAAACTCTAGTTTACATGAAGGCATACGTCAAGAGCTTTCCAGAGAGTGTTCGTTTGCTTAAATCCGATAACAAATGAGGAAGTTATGGTCATTTGAAGTCGAGTGCCTCCCAAAGTGGTCGTGTATCGAGCCGCACAAAAGCACACTTGACTTCAAATGATCATAACTCCTTCGTTTCTTATCGGATTTAAGCAAACGACCACTCGATGGAAAGGTCTTGATGTCTACTTTCATTTCAACCACGATTTTTCTTGTTTTAATGGAATTTGTGATGTTTCTCGTTCGCATTTTTGTACTAACTCTTTACGGTACTTACATGTTAGTACACAAAAGAGAATGAGAGCAAACAAAAACGCCATTACATTAACCCAAACTCTAGTTTACATGAAGGCATACGTCAAGAGCTTTCCAGAGAGTGCTCGTTTGCTTAAATCCGATAACAAATGAGGAAGTTATGGTCATTTGAAGTCGAGTGCCTCCCAAAGTGGTCGTGTATCGAGCCGCACAAAAGCACACTTGACTTCAAATGATCATAACTCCTTCGTTTCTTATCGGATTTAAGCAAACGACCAGTCGATGGAAAGCTCTTGATGTCTACTTTCATGTCAACCACGATTTTTCTTGTTTTAATGGAATTTGTGATGTTTCTCATTCGCTTTTTTGTACTAACTCTTTACGGTACTTACATGTTAGTACACAAAAGAGAATGAGAGCAAACAAAAACGCCATTACATTAACCCAAACTCTAGTTTACATGAAAGCATACGTCAAGAGCTTTCCAGAGAGTGTTCGTTTGCTTAAATCCGATAACAAATGAGGAAGTTATGGTCATTTGAAGTCGAGTGCCTCCCTAAGTGGTCGTGTATCGAGCCGCACAAAAGCACACTTGACTTCAAATGATCATAACTCCTTCGTTTCTTATCGGATTTAAGCAAACGACCAGTCGATGGAAAGCTCTTGATGTCTACTTTCATGTCAACCACGATTTTTCTTGTTTTGATGGAATTTGTGATGTTTCTCATTCGCTTTTTTGTACTAACTCTTTACGGTACTTACATGTTAGTACACAAAAGAGAATGAGAGCAAACAAAAACGCCATTACATTAACCCAAACTCTAGTTTACATGAAAGCATACGTCAAGAGCTTTCCAGAGAGTGTTCGTTTGCTTAAATCCGATAACAAATGAGGAAGTTATGGTCATATGAAGTCGAGTGCCTCCCAAAGTGGTCGTGTATCGAGCCGCACAAAAGCACACTTGACTTCAAATGATCATAACTCCTTCGTTTCTTATCGGATTTAAGCAAACGACCACTCGATGGAAAGGTCTTGATGTCTACTTTCATTTCAACTACGATTTTTCTTGTTTTAATGGAATTTGTGATGTTTCTCGTTCGCTTTTTTGTACTAACTCTTTACGGTACTTACATGTTAGTACACAAAAGAGAATGAGAGCAAACAAAAACGCCATTACATTAACCCAAACTCTAGTTTACATGAAAGCATACGTCAAGAGCTTTCCAGAGAGTGCTCGTTTGCTTAAATCCGATAACAAATGAGGAAGTTATGGTCATTTGAAGTCGAGTGCCTCCCAAAGTGGTCGTGTATCGAGCCGCACAAAAGCACACTTGACTTCAAATGATCATAACTCCTTCGTTTCTTATCGGATTTAAGCAAACGACCACTCGATGGAAAGCTCTTGATGTCTAATTTCATGTCAACCACGATTTTTCTTGTTTTAATGGAATTTGTGATGTTTCTCATTCGCTTTTTTGTACTAACTCTTTACGGTACTTACATGTTAGTACACAAAAGAGAATGAGAGCAAACAAAAACGCCATTACATTAACCCAAACTCTAGTTTACATGAAAGCATACGTCAAGAGCTTTCCAGAGAGTGTTCGTTTGCTTAAATCCGATAACAAATGAGGAAGTTATGGTCATTTGAAGTCGAGTGCCTCCCAAAGTGGTCGTGTATCGAGCCGCACAAAAGCACACTTGACTTCAAATGATCATAACTCCTTCGTTTCTTATCGGATTTAAGCAAACGACCAGTCGATGGAAAGCTCTTCATGTCTACTTTCATGTCAACCACGATATTTCTTGTTTTAATGGAATTTGTGATGTTTCTCATTCGCTTTTTTGTACTAACTCTTTGCGGTACTTACATGTTAGTACACAAAAGAGAATGAGAGCAAACAAAAACGCCATTACATTAACCCAAACTCTAGTTTACATGAAAGCATATGTCAAGAGCTTTCCAGAGAGTGTTCGTTTGCTTAAATCCGATAACAAATGAGGAAGTTATGGTCATTTGAAGTCGAGTGCCTCCCAAAGTGGTCGTGTATCGAGCCGCACAAAAGCACACTTGACTTCAAATGATCATAACTCCTTCGTTTCTTATCGGATTTAAGCAAACGACCACTCGATGGAAAGCTCTTGATGTCTACTTTCATGTCAACCACGATTTTTCTTGTTTTAATGGAATTTGTGATGTTTCTCATTCGCTTTTTTGTACTAACTCTTTACGGTACTTACATGTTAGTACACAAAAGAGAATGATAGAAAACAAAAACGCCATTACATTAACCCAAACTCTAGTTTACATGAAATCATACGTCAAGAGCTTTCCAGAGAGTGTTCGTTTGCTTAAATCCGATAACAAATGAGAAAGTTATGGTCATTTGAAGTCGAGTGCCTCCCAAAGTGGTCGTGTATCGAGCCGCACAAAAGCACACTCGACTTCAAATGATCATAACTCCTTCGTTTCTTATCGGATTTAAGCAAACGACCACTCGATGGAAAGCTCTTGATGTCTACTTTCATGTCAACCACGATTTTTCTTGTTTTAATGGAATTTGTGATGTTTCTCATTCGCTTTTTTGTACTAACTCTTTATGGTACTTACATGTTAGTACACAAAAGAGAATGAGTGCAAACAAAAACGCCATTACATTAACCCAAACTCTAGTTTACATGAAAGCATACGTCAAGAGCTTTCGAGAGAGTGTTTGTTTGCTTAAATCCGATAACAAATGAGGAAGTTATGGTCATTTGAAGTCGAGTGCCTCCCAAAGTGGTCGTGTATCGAGCCGCACAAAAGCACACTGGACTTCAAATGATCATAACTCCTTCGTTTCTTATCGGATTTAAGCAAACGACCACTCGATGGAAAGCTCTTGATCTCTACTTTCATGTCAACCACGATTTTTATTGTTTTAATGGAATTTGTGAGGTTTCTCATTCGCTTTTTTGTACTAACTCTTTATGGTACTTACTTGTTAGTACACAAAAGAGAATGAGAGCAAACAAAAACGCCATTACATTAACCCAAACTCTAGTTTACATGAAGGCATACGTCAAGAGCTTTCCAGAGAGTGTTCGTTTGCTTAAATCCGATAACAAATGAGGAAGTTATGGTCATTTGAAGTCGAGTGCCTCCCAAAGTGGTCGTGTATCGAGCCGCACAAAAGCACACTTGACTTCAAATGATCATAACTCCTTCGTTTCTTATCGGATTTAAGCAAACGACCACTCGATGGAAAGCTCTTGATCTCTACTTTCATGTCAACCACGATTTTTATTGTTTTAATGGAATTTGTGAGGTTTCTCATTCGCTTTTTTGTACTAACTCTTTACGGTACTTACATGTTAGTACACAAAAGAGAGTGAGAGCAAACAAAAACGCCATTACATTAACCAAAACTCTAGTTTACATGAAGGCATACGTCAAGAGCTTTCCAGAGAGTGTTCGTTTGCTTAAATCCGATAACAAATGAGGAAGTTATGGTCATTTGAAGTCGAGTGCCTCCCAAAGTGGTCGTGTTTCGAGCCGCACAGAAGCACACTGGACTTCAAATGATCATAACTTATTCGTTTCTTATCGGATTTAAGCAAACGACCACTCGATGGAAAGCTCTTGATCTCTACTTTCATGTCAACCACAATTTTTATTGTTTTAATGGAATTTGTGAGGTTTCTCATTCGCTTTTTTGTACTAACTCTTTATGGTACTTACATGGTAGTACACAAAAGAGAATGAGAGCAACCAAAAACGCCATTACATTAACCGAAACTCTAGTTTACATGAAGGCATACGTCAAGAGCTTTCCAGAGAGTGTTCGTTTGCTTAAATCCGATAAAAAATGAGGAAGTTATGGTCATTTGAAGTCGAGTGCCTCCCAAAGTGGTCGTTTATCGAGGCGCACAAAAGCACACTTGACTTCAAATGATCATAACTCCTTCGTTTCTTATCGGATTTAAGCAAACGACCACTCGATGGAAAGCTCTTGATGTCTACTTTCATGTCAACCACGAGTTTTACTGTTTTAATGGAATTTGTGATGTTTCTCATTCGCTTTTTTGTACTAACTCTTTATGGTACTTACTTGTTAGTACACAAAAGAGAATGAGAGCAAACAAAAACGCCATTACATTAACCCAAACTCTAGTTTACATGAAGGCATACGTCAAGAGCTTTCCAGAGAGTGTTCGTTTGCTTAAATCCGATAACAAATGAGGAAGTTATGGTCATTTGAAGTCGAGTGCCTCCCAAAGTGGTCGTGTATCGAGCCGCACAGAAGCACACTTGACTTCAAATGATCATTACTCCTTCGTTTCTTATCGGATTTAAGCAAACGACCACTCGATGGAAAGCTCTTGATCTCTACTTTCATGTCAACCACGAGTTTTATTGTTTTATTGGAATTTGTGAGGTTTCTCATTCGCTTTTTTGTACTAACTCTTTACGGTACTTACATGTTAGTACACAAAAGAGAGTGAGAGCAAACAAAAACGCCATTACATTAACCAAAACTCTAGTTTACATGAAGACATACGTCAAGAGCTTTCCAGAGAGTGTTCGTTTGCTTAAATCCGATAACAAATGAGGAAGTTATGGTCATTTGAAGTCGAGTGCCTCCCAAAGTGGTCGTGTATCGAGCCGCACAGAAGCACACTTGACTTCAAATGATCATTACTCCTTCGTTTCTTATCGGATTTAAGCAAATGACCACTCGATGGAAAGCTCTTGATGTCTACTTTCATGTCAACCACGATTTTTATTGTATTAATGGAATTTGTGAGGTTTCTCATTCGCTTTTTTGTACTAACTCTTTACGGTACTTACATGGTAGAACACAAAAGAGAATGAGAGCAACCAAAAACGCCATTACATTAACCCAAACTCTAGTTTACATGAAGGCATACGTCAAGAGCTTTCCAGAGAGTGTTCGTTTATTTAAATCCGATAACAAATGAGGAAGTTATGGTCATTTGAAGTCGAGTGCCTCCCAAAGTGGTCGTGTATCGAGCCGCACAGAAGCACACTTGACTTCAAATGATCATAACTTCTTCGTTTCTTATCGGATTTAAGCAAACGACCACTCGATGGAAAGCTCTTGATCTCTACTTTCATGTCAACCACGATTTTTATTGTTTTAATGGAATTTGTGAGATTTCTCATTCGCTTTTTTGTACTAACTCTTTACGGTACTTACATGTTAGTACACAAAAGAGAGTGAGAGCAAACAAAAACGCCATTACATTAACCAAAACTCTAGTTTACATGAAGGCATACGTCAAGAGCTTTCCAGAGAGTGTTCGTTTGCTTAAATCCGATAACAAATGAGGAAGTTATGGTCATTTGAAGTCGAGTGCCTCCCAAAGTGGTCGTGTATCGAGCCGCACAGAAGCACACTTGACTTCAAATGATCATAACTCCTTCGTTTCTTATCGGATTTAAGCAAACGACCACTCGATGGAAAGCTCTTGATGTCTACTTTCATGTCAACCACGATTTTTATTGTTTTGATGGAATTTGTGATGTTTCTCATTCGCTTTTTTGTACTAACTCTTTATGGTACTTACATGGTAGAACACAAAAGAGAATGAGAGCAACCAAAAACGCCATTACATTAAGCCAAACTCTAGTTTACATGAAGGCATACGTCAAGAGCTTTCCAGAGAGTGTTCGTTTGCTTAAATCCGATAACAAATGAGGAAGTTATGGTCATTTGAAGTCGAGTGCCTCCCAAAGTGGTCGTGTATCGAGCCGCACAGAAGCACACTTGACTTCAAATGATCATAACTTCTTCGTTTCTTATCGGATTTAAGCAAACGACCACTCGATGGAAAGCTCTTGATCTCTACTTTCATGTCAACCACGATTTTTATTGTTTTAATGGAATTTGTGAGGTTTCTCATTCGCTTTTTTGTACTAACTCTTTACGGTACTTACATGTTAGTACACAAAAGAGAGTGAGAGCAAACAAAAACGCCATTACATTAACCCAAACTCTAGTTTACATGAAGGCATACGTCAAGAGCTTTCCAGAGAGTGTTCGTTTGCTTAAATCCGATAACAAATGAGGAAGTTATGGTCATTTGAAGTCGAGTGCCTCCCAAAGTGGTCGTGTATCGAGCCGCACAAAAGCACACTTGACTTCAAATGATCATAACTCCTTCGTTTCTTATCGGATTTAAGCAAACGACCACTCGATGGAAAGCTCTTGATGTCTACTTTCATGTCAACCACGAGTTTTATTGTTTTAATGGAATTTGTGATGTTTCTCATTCGCTTTTTTGTACTAACTCTTTATGGTACTTACTTGTTAGTACACAAAAGAGAATGAGAGCAAACAAAAACGCCATTACATTAACCCAAACTCTAGTTTACATGAAGGCATACGTCAAGAGCTTTCCAGAGAGTGTTCGTTTGCTTAAATCCGATAACAAATGAGGAAGTTATGGTCATTTGAAGTCGAGTGCCTCCCAAAGTGGTCGTGTTTCGAGCCGCACAGAAGCACACTGGACTTCAAATGATCATAACTTCTTCGTTTCTTATCGGATTTAAGCAAACGACCACTCGATGGAAAGCTCTTGATCTCTACTTTCATGTCAACCACAATTTTTATTGTTTTAATGGAATTTGTGAGGTTTCTCATTCGCTTTTTTGTACTAACTCTTTTTGGTACTTACATGGTAGTACACAAAAGAGAATGAGAGCAACCAAAAACGCCATTACATTAACCCAAACTATAGTTTACATGAAGGCATACGTCAAGAGCTTTCCAGAGAGTGTTCGTTTGCTTAAATCCGATAAAAAATGAGGAAGTTATGGTCATTTGAAGTCGAGTGCCTCCCAAAGTGGTCGTTTATCGAGCCGCACAAAAGCAGACTTGACTTCAAATGATCATAACTCCTTCGTTTCTTATCGGATTTAAGCAAACGACCACTCGATGGAAAGCTCTTGATGTCTACTTTCATGTCAACCACGAGTTTTACTGTTTTAATGGAATTTGTGATGTTTCTCATTCGCTTTTTTGTACTAACTCTTTATGGTACTTACTTGTTAGTACACAAAAGAGAATGAGAGCAAACAAAAACGCCATTACATTAACCCAAACTCTAGTTTACATGAAGGCATACGTCAAGAGCTTTCCAGAGAGTGTTCGTTTGCTTAAATCCGATAACAAATGAGGAAGTTATGGTCATTTGAAGTCGAGTGCCTCCCAAAGTGGTCGTGTATCGAGCCGCACAGAAGCACACTTGACTTCAAATGATCATAACTCCTTCGTTTCTTATCGGATTTAAGCAAACGACCACTCGATGGAAAGCTCTTGATGTCTACTTTCATGTCAACCACGATTTTTATTGTTTTGATGGAATTTGTGATGTTTCTCATTCGCTTTTTTGTACTAACTCTTTATGGTACTTACATGGTAGAACACAAAAGAGAATGAGAGCAACCAAAAACGCCATTACATTAACCCAAACTCTAGTTTACATGAAGGCATACGTCAAGAGCTTTCCAGAGAGTGTTCGTTTGCTTAAATCCGATAACAAATGAGGAAGTTATGGTCATTTGAAGTCGAGTGCCTCCCAAAGTGGTCGTGTATCGAGCCGCACAGAAGCACACTTGACTTCAAATGATCATAACTTCTTCGTTTCTTATCGGATTTAAGCAAACGACCACTCGATGGAAAGCTCTTGATCTCTACTTTCATGTCAACCACGATTTTTATTGTTTTAATGGAATTTGTGAGGTTTCTCATTCGCTTTTTTGTACTAACTCTTTACGGTACTTACATGTTAGTACACAAAAGAGAGTGAGAGCAAACAAAAACGCCATTACATTAACCAAAACTCTAGTTTACATGAAGGCATACGTCAAGAGCTTTCCAGAGAGTGTTCGTTTGCTTAAATCCGATAACAAATGAGGAAGTTATGGTCATTTGAAGTCGAGTGCCTCCCAAAGTGGTCGTGTTTCGAGCCGCACAGAAGCACACTGGACTTCAAATGATCATAACTTATTCGTTTCTTATCGGATTTAAGCAAACGACCACTCGATGGAAAGCTCTTGATCTCTACTTTCATGTCAACCACAATTTTTATTGTTTTAATGGAATTTGTGAGGTTTCTCATTCGCTTTTTTGTACTAACTCTTTATGGTACTTACATGGTAGTACACAAAAGAGAATGAGAGCAACCAAAAACGCCATTACATTAACCCAAACTCTAGTTTACATGAAGGCATACGTCAAGAGCTTTCCAGAGAGTGTTCGTTTGCTTAAATCCGATAAAAAATGAGGAAGTTATGGTCATTTGAAGTCGAGTGCCTCCCAAAGTGGTCGTTTATCGAGCCTCACAAAAGCACACTTGACTTCAAATGATCATAACTCCTTCGTTTCTTATCGGATTTAAGCAAACGACCACTCGATGGAAAGCTCTTGATGTCTACTTTCATGTCAACCACGAGTTTTACTGTTTTAATGGAATTTGTGATGTTTCTCATTCGCTTTTTTGTACTAACTCTTTATGGTACTTACTTGTTAGTACACAAAAGAGAATGAGAGCAAACAAAAACGCCATTACATTAACCCAAACTCTAGTTTACATGAAGGCATACGTCAAGAGCTTTCCAGAGAGTGTTCGTTTGCATAAATCCGATAACAAATGAGGAAGTTATGGTCATTTGAAGTCGAGTGCCTCCCAAAGTGGTCGTGTATCGAGCCGCACAGAAGCACACTTGACTTCAAATGATCATAACTCCTTCGTTTCTTATCGGATTTAAGCAAACGACCACTCGATGGAAAGCTCTTGATGTCTACTTTCATGTCAACCACGATTTTTATTGTTTTGATGGAATTTGTGATGTTTCTCATTCGCTTTTTTGTACTAACTCTTTATGGTACTTACATGGTAGTACACAAAAGAGAATAAGAGCAACCAAAAACGCCATTACATTAACCCAAACTCTAGTTTACATGAAGGCATACGTCAAGAGCTTTCCAGAGAGTGTTCGTTTGCTTAAATCCGATAAAAAATGAGGAAGTTATGGTCATTTGAAGTCGAGTGCCTCCCAAAGTGGTCGTTTATCGAGCCTCACAAAAGCACACTTGACTTCAAATGATCATAACTCCTTCGTTTCTTATCGGATTTAAGCAAACGACCACTCGATGGAAAGCTCTTGATGTCTACTTTCATGTCAACCACGAGTTTTACTGTTTTAATGGAATTTGTGATGTTTCTCATTCGCTTTTTTGTACTAACTCTTTATGGTACTTACTTGTTAGTACACAAAAGAGAATGAGAGCAAACAAAAACGCCATTACATTAACCCAAACTCTAGTTTACATGAAGGCATACGTCAAGAGCTTTCCAGAGAGTGTTCGTTTGCATAAATCCGATAACAAATGAGGAAGTTATGGTCATTTGAAGTCGAGTGCCTCCCAAAGTGGTCGTGTATCGAGCCGCACAGAAGCACACTTGACTTCAAATGATCATAACTCCTTCGTTTCTTATCGGATTTAAGCAAACGACCACTCGATGGAAAGCTCTTGATGTCTACTTTCATGTCAACCACGATTTTTATTGTTTTGATGGAATTTGTGATGTTTCTCATTCGCTTTTTTGTACTAACTCTTTATGGTACTTACATGGTAGAACACAAAAGAGAATGAGAGGAACCAAAAACGCCATTACATTAACCCAAACTCTAGTTTACATGAAGGCATACGTCAAGAGCTTTCCAGAGAGTGTTCGTTTGCTTAAATCCGATAACAAATGAGGAAGTTATGGTCATTTGAAGTCGAGTGCCTCCCAAAGTGGTCGTGTATCGAGCCGCACAGAAGCACACTTGACTTCAAATGATCATAACTTCTTCGTTTCTTATCGGATTTAAGCAAACGACCACTCGATGGAAAGCTCTTGATCTCTACTTTCATGTCAACCACGATTTTTATTGTATTAATGGAATTTGTGAGGTTTCTCATTCGCTTTTTTGTACTAACTCTTTACGGTACTTACATGTTAGTACACAAAAGAGAGTGAGAGCAAACAAAAACGCCATTACATTAACCAAAACTCTAGTTTACATGAAGGCATACGTCAAGAGCTTTCCAGAGAGTGTTCGTTTGCTTAAATCCGATAACAAATGAGGAAGTTATGGTCATTTGAAGTCGAGTGCCTCCCAAAGTGGTCGTGTATCGAGCCGCACAGAAGCACACTTGACTTCAAATGATCATAACTCCTTCGTTTCTTATCGGATTTAAGCAAACGACCACTCGATGGAAAGCTCTTGATGTCTACTTTCATGTCAACCACGATTTTTATTGTTTTGATGGAATTTGTGATGTTTCTCATTCGCTTTTTTGTACTAACTCTTTATGGTACTTACATGGTAGAACACAAAAGAGAATGAGAGCAACCAAAAACGCCATTACATTAACCCAAACTCTAGTTTACATGAAGGCATACGTCAAGAGCTTTCCAGAGAGTGTTCGTTTGCTTAAATCCGACAACAAATGAGGAAGTTATGGTCATTTGAAGTCGAGTGCCTCCCAAAGTGGTCGTGTATCGAGCCGCACAGAAGCACACTTGACTTCAAATGATCATAACTTCTTCGTTTCTTATCGGATTTAAGCAAACGACCACTCGATGGAAAGCTCTTGATCTCTACTTTCATGTCAACCACGATTTTTATTGTTTTAATGGAATTTGTGAGGTTTCTCATTCGCTTTTTTGTACTAACTCTTTACGGTACTTACATGTTAGTACACAAAAGAGAGTGAGAGCAAACAAAAACGCCATTACATTAACCAAAACTCTAGTATACATGAAGGCATACGTCAAGAGCTTTCCAGAGAGTGTTCGTTTGCTTAAATCCGATAACAAATGAGGAAGTTATGGTCATTTGAAGTCGAGTGCCTCCCAAAGTGGTCGTGTATCGAGCCGCACAGAAGCACACTTGACTTCAAATGATCATAACTTCTTCGTTTCTTATCGGATTTAAGCAAACGACCACTCGATGGAAAGCTCTTGATCTCTACTTTCATGTCAACCACGATTTTTATTGTTTTAATGGAATTTGTGAGGTTTCTCATTCGCTTTTTTGTACTAACTCTTTACGGTACTTACATGTTAGTACACAAAAGAGAGTGAGAGCAAACAAAAACGCCATTACATTAACCAAAACTCTAGTATACATGAAGGCATACGTCAAGAGCTTTCCAGAGAGTGTTCGTTTGCTTAAATCCGATAACAAATGAGGAAGTTATGGTCATTTGAAGTCGAGTGCCTCCCAAAGTGGTCGTGTATCGAGCCGCACAGAAGCACACTTGACTTCAAATGATCATAACTCCTTCGTTTCTTATCGGATTTAAGCAAACGACCACTCGATGGAAAGCTCTTGATGTCTACTTTCATGTCAACTACGATTTTTATTGTTTTGATGGAATTTGTGATGTTTCTCATTCGCTTTTTTGTACTAACTCTTTATGGTACTTACATGGTAGAACAGAAAAGAGAATGAGAGCAACCAAAAACGCCATTACATTAACCCAAACTCTAGTTTACATGAAGGCATACGTCAAGAGCTTTTTAGAGAGTGTTCGTTTGCTTAAATCCGATAACAAATGAGGAAGTTATGGTCATTTGAAGTCGAGTGCCTCCCAAAGTGGTCGTGTATCGAGCCGCACAGAAGCACACTTGACTTCAAATGATCATAACTTCTTCGTTTCTTATCGGATTTAAGCAAACGACCACTCGATGGAAAGCTCTTGATCTCTACTTTCATGTCAACCACGATTTTTATTGTTTTAATGGAATTTGTGAGGTTTCTCATTCGCTTTTTTGTACTAACTCTTTACGGTACTTACATGTTAGTACACAAAAGAGAGTGAGAGCAAACAAAAACGCCATTACATTAACCAAAACTCTAGTTTACATGAAGGCATACGTCAAGAGCTTTCCAGAGAGTGTTCGTTTGCTTAAATCCGATAACAAATGAGGAAGTTATGGTCATTTGAAGTCGAGTGCCTCCCAAAGTGGTCGTGTATCGAGCCGCACAGAAGCACACTTGACTTCAAATGATCATAACTCCTTCGTTTCTTATCGGATTTAAGCAAACGACCACTCGATGGAAAGCTCTTGATGTCTACTTTCATGTCAACCACGATTTTTATTGTTTTGATGGAATTTGTGATGTTTCTCATTCGCTTTTTTGTACTAACTCTTTATGGTACTTACATGGTAGAACACAAAAGAGAATGAGAGCAACCAAAAACGCCATTACATTAACCCAAACTCTAGTTTACATGAAGGCATACGTCAAGAGCTTTCCAGAGAGTGTTCGTTTGCTTAAATCCGACAACAAATGAGGAAGTTATGGTCATTTGAAGTCGAGTGCCTCCCAAAGTGGTCGTGTATCGAGCCGCACAGAAGCACACTTGACTTCAAATGATCATAACTTCTTCGTTTCTTATCGGATTTAAGCAAACGACCACTCGATGGAAAGCTCTTGATCTCTACTTTCATGTCAACCACGATTTTTATTGTTTTAATGGAATTTGTGAGGTTTCTCATTCGCTTTTTTGTACTAACTCTTTACGGTACTTACATGTTAGTACACAAAAGAGAGTGAGAGCAAACAAAAACGCCATTACATTAACCAAAACTCTAGTTTACATGAAGGCATACGTCAAGAGCTTTCCAGAGAGTGTTCGTTTGCTTAAATCCGATAACAAATGAGGAAGTTATGGTCATTTGAAGTCGAGTGCCTCCCAAAGTGGTCGTGTATCGAGCCGCACAGAAGCACACTTGACTTCAAATGATCATAACTCCTTCGTTTCTTATAGGATTTAAGCAAACGACCACTCGATGGAAAGCTCTTGATGTCTACTTTCATGTCAACTACGATTTTTATTGTTTTGATGGAATTTGTGATGTTTCTCATTCGCTTTTTTGTACTAACTCTTTATGGTACTTACATGGTAGAACACAAAAGAGAATGAGAGCAACCAAAAACGCCATTACATTAACCCAAACTCTAGTTTACATGAAGGCATACGTCAAGAGCTTTTTAGAGAGTGTTCGTTTGCTTAAATCCGATAACAAATGAGGAAGTTATGGTCATTTGAAGTCGAGTGCCTCCCAAAGTGGTCGTGTATCGAGCCGCACAGAAGCACACTTGACTTCAAATGATCATAACTTCTTCGTTTCTTATCGGATTTAAGCAAACGACCACTCGATGGAAAGCTCTTGATCTCTACTTTCATGTCAACCACGATTTTTATTGTTTTAATGGAATTTGTGAGGTTTCTCATTCGCTTTTTTGTACTAACTCTTTACGGTACTTACATGTTAGTACACAAAAGAGAGTGAGAGCAAACAAAAACGCCATTACATTAACCAAAACTCTAGTTTACATGAAGGCATACGTCAAGAGCTTTCCAGAGAGTGTTCGTTTGCTTAAATCCGATAACAAATGAGGAAGTTATGGTCATTTGAAGTCGAGTGCCTCCCAAAGTGGTCGTGTATCGAGCCGCACAGAAGCACACTTGACTTCAAATGATCATAACTCCTTCGTTTCTTATCGGATTTAAGCAAACGACCACTCGATGGAAAGCTCTTGATGTCTACTTTCATGTCAACCACGATTTTTATTGTTTTGATGGAATTTGTGATGTTTCTCATTCGCTTTTTTGTACTAACTCTTTATGGTACTTACATGGTAGAACACAAAAGAGAATGAGAGCAACCAAAAACGCCATTACATTAACCCAAACTCTAGTTTACATGAAGGCATACGTCAAGAGCTTTCCAGAGAGTGTTCGTTTGCTTAAATCCGACAACAAATGAGGAAGTTATGGTCATTTGAAGTCGAGTGCCTCCCAAAGTGGTCGTGTATCGAGCCGCACAGAAGCACACTTGACTTCAAATGATCATAACTTCTTCGTTTCTTATCGGATTTAAGCAAACGACCACTCGATGGAAAGCTCTTGATCTCTACTTTCATGTCAACCACGATTTTTATTGTTTTAATGGAATTTGTGAGGTTTCTCATTCGCTTTTTTGTACTAACTCTTTACGGTACTTACATGTTAGTACACAAAAGAGAGTGAGAGCAAACAAAAACGCCATTACATTAACCAAAACTCTAGTTTACATGAAGGCATACGTCAAGAGCTTTCCAGAGAGTGTTCGTTTGCTTAAATCCGATAACAAATGAGGAAGTTATGGTCATTTGAAGTCGAGTGCCTCCCAAAGTGGTCGTGTATCGAGCCGCACAGAAGCACACTTGACTTCAAATGATCATAACTCCTTCGTTTCTTATCGGATTTAAGCAAACGACCACTCGATGGAAAGCTCTTGATGTCTACTTTCATGTCAACCACGATTTTTATTGTTTTGATGGAATTTGTGATGTTTCTCATTCGCTTTTTTGTACTAACTCTTTATGGTACTTACATGGTAGAACACAAAAGAGAATGAGAGCAACCAAAAACGCCATTAAATTAACCCAAACTCTAGTTTACATGAAGGCATACGTCAAGAGCTTTCCAGAGAGTGTTCGTTTGCTTAAATCCGATAACAAATGAGGAAGTTATGGTCATTTGAAGTCGAGTGCCTCCCAAAGTGGTCGTGTATCGAGCCGCACAGAAGCACACTTGACTTCAAATGATCATAACTTCTTCGTTTCTTATCGGATTTAAGCAAACGACCACTCGATGGAAAGCTCTTGATCTCTACTTTCATGTCAACCACGATTTTTATTGTTTTAATGGAATTTGTGAGGTTTCTCAGTCGCTTTTTTGTACTAACTCTTTACGGTACTTACATGTTAGTACACAAAAGAGAGTGAGAGCAAACAAAAACGCCATTACATTAACCAAAACTCTAGTTTACATGAAGGCATACGTCAAGAGCTTTCCAGAGAGTGTTCGTTAGCTTAAATCCGATAACAAATGAGGAAGTTATGGTCATTTGAAGTCGAGTGCCTCCCAAAGTGGTCGTGTATCGAGCCGCACAAAAGCACACTTGACTTCAAATGATCATAACTCCTTCGTTTCTTATCGGATTTAAGCAAACGACCACTCGATGGAAAGCTCTTGATGTCTACTTTCATGTCAACCACGAGTTATATTGTTTTAATGGAATTTGTGATGTTTCTCATTCGCTTTTTTGTACTAACTCTTTATGGTACTTACTTGTTAGTACACAAAAGAGAATGAGAGCAAACAAAAACGCCATTACATTAACCCAAACTCTAGTTTACATGAAGGCATACGTCAAGAGCTTTCCAGAGAGTGTTCGTTTGCTTAAATCCGATAACAAATGAGGAAGTTATGGTCATTTGAAGTCGAGTGCCTCCCAAAGTGGTCGTGTTTCGAGCCGCACAGAAGCACACTGGACTTCAAATGATCATAACTTCTTCGTTTCTTATCGGATTTAAGCAAACGACCACTCGATGGAAAGCTCTTGATCTCTACTTTCATGTCAACCACAATTTTTATTGTTTTAATGGAATTTGTGAGGTTTCTCATTCGCTTTTTTGTACTAACTCTTTACGGTACTTACATGGTAGTACACAAAAGAGAATGAGAGCAACCAAAAACGCCATTACATTAACCCAAACTCTAGTTTACATGAAGGCATACGTCAAGAGCTTTCCAGAGAGTGTTCGTTTGCTTAAATCCGATAAAAAATGAGGAAGTTATGGTCATTTGAAGTCGAGTGCCTCCCAAAGTGGTCGTTTATCGAGCCGCACAAAAGCACACTTGACTTCAAATGATCATAACTCCTTCGTTTCTTATCGGATTTAAGCAAACGACCACTCGATGGAAAGCTCTTGATGTCTACTTTCATGTCAACCACAAGTTTTACTGTTTTAATGGAATTTGTGATGTTTCTCATTCGCTTTTTTGTACTAACTCTTTATGGTACTTACTTGTTAGTACACAAAAGAGAATGAGAGCAAACAAAAACGCCATTACATTAACCCAAACTCTAGTTTACATGAAGGCATACGTCAAGAGCTTTCCAGAGAGTGTTCGTTTGCTTAAATCCGATAACAAATGAGGAAGTTATGGTCATTTGAAGTCGAGTGCCTCCCAAAGTGGTCGTGTATCGAGCCGCACAGAAGCACACTTGACTTCAAATGATCATAACTCCTTCGTTTCTTATCGGATTTAAGCAAACGACCACTCGATGGAAAGCTCTTGATGTCTACTTTCATGTCAACCACGATTTTTATTGTTTTGATGGAATTTGTGATGTTTCTCATTCGCTTTTTTGTACTAACTCTTTATGGTACTTACATGGTAGAACACAAAAGAGAATGAGAGCAACCAAAAACGCCATTACATTAACCCAAACTCTAGTTTACATGAAGGCATACGTCAAGAGCTTTCCAGAGAGTGTTCGTTTGCTTAAATCCGATAACAAATGAGGAAGTTATGGTCAGTTGAAGTCGAGTGCCTCCCAAAGTGGTCGTGTATCGAGCCGCACAGAAGCACACTTGACTTCAAATGATCATAACTTCTTCGTTTCTTATCGGATTTAAGCAAACGACCACTCGATGGAAAGCTCTTGATCTCTACTTTCATGTCAACCACGATTTTTATTGTTTTAATGGAATTTGTGAGGTTTCTCATTCGCTTTTTTGTACTAACTCTTTACGGTACTTACATGTTAGTACACAAAAGAGAGTGAGAGCAAACAAAAACGCCATTACATTAACCAGAACTCTAGTTTACATGAAGGCATACGTCAAGAGCTTTCCAGAGAGTGTTCGTTTGCTTAAATCCGATAACAAATGAGGAAGTTATGGTCATTTGAAGTCGAGTGCCTCCCAAAGTGGTCGTGTATCGAGCCGCACAAAAGCACACTTGACTTCAAATGATCATAACTCCTTCGTTTCTTATCGGATTTAAGCAAACGACCACTCGATGGAAAGCTCTTGATCTCTACTTTCATGTCAACCACGAGTTTTATTGTTTTAATGGAATTTGTGATGTTTCTCATTCCCTTTTTTGTACTAACTCTTTATGGTACTTACTTGTTAGTACACAAAAGAGAATGAGAGCAAACAAAAACGCCATTACATTAACCCAAACTCTAGTTTACATGAAGGCATACGTCAAGAGCTTTCCAGAGAGTGTTCGTTTGCTTAAATCCGATAACAAATGAGGAAGTTATGGTCATTTGAAGTCGAGTGCCTCCCAAAGTGGTCGTGTATCGAGCCGCACAGAAGCACACTGGACTTCAAATGATCATAACTTCTTCGTTTCTTATCGGATTTAAGCAAACGACCACTCGATGGAAAGCTCTTGATCTCTACTTTCATGTCAACCACGATTTTTATTGTTTTAATGGAATTTGTGAGGTTTCTCATTCGCTTTTTTGTACTAACTCTTTATGGTACTTACATGGTAGTACACAAAAGAGAATGAGAGCAACCAAAAACGCCATTACATTAACCCAAACTCTAGTTTACATGAAGGCATACGTCAAGAGCTTTCCAGAGAGTGTTCGTTTGCTTAAATCCGATAACAAATGAGGAAGTTATGGTCATTTGAAGTCGAGTGCCTCCCAAAGTGGTCGTGTATCGAGCCGCACAGAAGCACACTGGACTTCAAATGATCATAACTTCTTCGTTTCTTATCGGATTTAAGCAAACGACCACTCGATGGAAAGCTCTTGATCTCTACTTTCATGTCAACCACGATTTTTATTGTTTTAATGGAATTTGTGATGTTTCTCATTCGCTTTTTTGTACTAACTCTTTATGGTACTTACTTGTTAGTACACAAAAGAGAATGAGAGCAAACAAAAACGCCATTACATTAACCTAAACTCTAGTTTACATGAAGGCATACGTCAAGAGCTTTCCAGAGAGTGTTCGTTTGCTTAAATCCGATAACAAATGAGGAAGTTATGGTCATTTGAAGTCGAGTGCCTCCCAAAGTGGTCGTGTATCGAGCCGCACAAAAGCACACTTGACTACAAATGATCATAACTCCTTCGTTTCTTATCGGATTTAAGCAAACGACCACTCGATGGAAAGCTCTTGATGTCTACTTTCATGTCAACCACGAGTTATATTGTTTTAATGGAATTTGTGATGTTTCTCATTCGCTTTTTTGTACTAACTCTTTATGGTACTTACTTGTTAGTACACAAAAGAGAATGAGAGCAACCAAAAACGCCATTACATTAACCCAAACTCTAGTTTACATGAAGGCATACGTCAAGAGCTTTCCAGAGAGTGTTCGTTTGCTTAAATCCGATAACAAATGAGGAAGTTATGGTCATTTGAAGTCGAGTGCCTCCAAAAGTGGTCGTGTATCGAGCCGCACAAAAGCACACTTGACTTCAAATGATCATAACTGCTTCGTTTCTTATCGGATTTAAGCAAACGACCACTCGATGGAAAGCTCTTGATCTCTACTTTCATGTCAACCACGATTTTTATTGTTTTAATGGAATTTGTGAGGTTTCTCATTCGCTTTTTTGTACTAACTCTTTATGGTACTTACTTGTTAGTACACAAAAGAGAATGAGAGCAAACAAAAACGCCATTACATTAACCTAAACTCTAGTTTACATGAAGGCATACGTCAATAGCTTTCCAGAGAGTGTTCGTTTGCTTAAATCCGATAACAAATGAGGAAGTTATGGTCATTTGAAGTCGAGTGCCTCCAAAAGTGGTCGTGTATCGAGCCGCACAAAAGCACACATGACTTCAAATGATCATAACTCCATCGTTTCTTATCGGATTTAAGCAAACGACCACTCGATGGAAAGCTCTTGATGTCTACTTTCATGTCAACCACGAGTTATATTGTTTTAATGGAATTTGTGATGTTTCTCATTCGCTTTTTTGTACTAACTCTTTATGGTACTTACTTGTTAGTACACAAAAGAGAATGAGAGCAAACAAAAACGCCATTACATTAACCCAAACTCTAGTTTACATGAAGGCATACGTCAAGAGCTTTCCAGAGAGTGTTCGTTTGCTTAAATCCGATTACAAATGAGGAAGTTATGGTCATTTGAAGTCGAGTGCCTCCAAAAGTGGTCGTGTATCGAGCCGCACAAAAGCACACTTGACTTCAAATGATCATAACTTCTTCGTTTCTTATCGGATTTAAGCAAACGACCACTCGATGGAAAGCTCTTGATCTCTACTTTCATGTCAACCACGATTTTTATTGTTTTAATGGAATTTGTGAGGTTTCTCATTCGCTTTTTTGTACTAACTCTTTATGGTACTTACATGGTAGTACACAAAAGAGAATGAGAGCAAACAAAAACGCCATTACATTAACCCAAACTCTAGTTTACATGAAGGCATACGTCAAGAGCTTTCCAGAGAGTGTTCGTTTGCTTAAATCCGATAACAAATGAGGAAGTTATGGTCATTTGAAGTCGAGTGCCTCCAAAAGTGGTCGTGTATCGAGCCGCACAAAAGCACACTTGACTTCAAATGATCATAACTCCTTCGTTTCTTATCGGATTTAAGCAAACGACCACTCGATGGAAAGCTCTTGATGTCTACTTTCATGTCAACCACGATTTTTATTGTTTTGATGGAATTTGTGATGTTTCTCATTCGCTTTTTTATACTAACTCTTTTTGGTACTTACTTGTTAGTACACAAAAGAGAATGAGAGCAAACAAAAACGCCATTACATTAACCCAAACTCTAGTTTACATGAAGGCATACGTCAAGAGCTTTCCAGAGAGTGTTCGTTTGCTTAAATCCGATAACAAATGAGGAAGTTATGGTCATTTGAAGTCGAGTGCCTCCCAAAGTGGTCGTGTATCGAGCCGCACAAAAGCACACTTGACTACAAATGATCATAACTCCTTCGTTTCTTATCGGATTTAAGCAAACGACCACTCGATGGAAAGCTCTTGATGTCTACTTTCATGTCAACCACGAGTTTTATTGTTTTAATGGAATTTGTGAGGTTTCTCATTCGCTTTTTTGTACTAACTCTTTATGGTACTTACTTGTTAGTACACAAAAGAGAATGAGAGCAAACAAAAACGCCATTACATTAACCTAAACTCTAGTTTACATGAAGGCATACGTCAAGAGCTTTCCAGAGAGTGTTCGTTTGCTTAAATCCGATAACAAATGAGGAAGTTATGGTCATTTGAAGTCGAGTGCCTCCAAAAGTGGTCGTGTATCGAGCCGCACAAAAGCACACTTGACTTCAAATGATCATAACTCCATCGTTTCTTATCGGATTTAAGCAAACGACCACTCGATGGAAAGCTCTTGATGTCTACTTTCATGTCAACCACGAGTTATATTGTTTTAATGGAATTTGTGATGTTTCTCATTCGCTTTTTTGTACTAACTCTTTATGGTACTTACTTGTTAGTACACAAAAGAGAATGAGAGCAACCAAAAACGCCATTACATTAACCCAAACTCTAGTTTACATGAAGGCATACGTCAAGAGCTTTCCAGAGAGTGTTCGTTTGCTTAAATCCGATAACAAATGAGGAAGTTATGGTCATTTGAAGTCGAGTGCCTCCAAAAGTGGTCGTGTATCGAGCCGCACAAAAGCACACTTGACTTCAAATGATCATAACTGCTTCGTTTCTTATCGGATTTAAGCAAACGACCACTCGATGGAAAGCTCTTGATCTCTACTTTCATGTCAACCACGATTTTTATTGTTTTAATGGAATTTGTGAGGTTTCTCATTCGCTTTTTTGTACTAACTCTTTATGGTACTTACTTGTTAGTACACAAAAGAGAATGAGAGCAAACAAAAACGCCATTACATTAACCTAAACTCTAGTTTACATGAAGGCATACGTCAAGAGCTTTCCAGAGAGTGTTCGTTTGCTTAAATCCGATAACAAATGAGGAAGTTATGGTCATTTGAAGTCGAGTGCCTCCAAAAGTGGTCGTGTATCGAGCCGCACAAAAGCACACTTGACTTCAAATGATCATAACTCCATCGTTTCTTATCGGATTTAAGCAAACGACCACTCGATGGAAAGCTCTTGATGTCTACTTTCATGTCAACCACGAGTTATATTGTTTTAATGGAATTTGTGATGTTTCTCATTCGCTTTTTTGTACTAACTCTTTATGGTACTTACTTGTTAGTACACAAAAGAGAATGAGAGCAAACAAAAACGCCATTACATTAACCCAAACTCTAGTTTACATGAAGGCATACGTCAAGAGCTTTCCAGAGAGTGTTCGTTTGCTTAAATCCGATAACAAATGAGGAAGTTATGGTCATTTGAAGTCGAGTGCCTCCAAAAGTGGTCGTGTATCGAGCCGCACAAAAGCACACTTGACTTCAAATGATCATAACTTCTTCGTTTCTTATCGGATTTAAGCAAACGACCACTCGATGGAAAGCTCTTGATCTCTACTTTCATGTCAACCACGATTTTTATTGTTTTAATGGAATTTGTGAGGTTTCTCATTCGCTTTTTTGTACTAACTCTTTATGGTACTTACATGGTAGTACACAAAAGAGAATGAGAGCAAACAAAAACGCCATTACATTAACCCAAACTCTAGTTTACATGAAGGCATACGTCAAGAGCTTTCCAGAGAGTGTTCGTTTGCTTAAATCCGATAACAAATGAGGAAGTTATGGTCATTTGAAGTCGAGTGCCTCCAAAAGTGGTCGTGTATCGAGCCGCACAAAAGCACACTTGACTTCAAATGATCATAACTCCTTCGTTTCTTATCGGATTTAAGCAAACGACCACTCGATGGAAAGCTCTTGATGTCTACTTTCATGTCAACCACGATTTTTATTGTTTTGATGGAATTTGTGATGTTTCTCATTCGCTTTTTTATACTAACTCTTTTTGGTACTTACTTGTTAGTACACAAAAGAGAATGAGAGCAAACAAAAACGCCATTACATTAACCCAAACTCTAGTTTACATGAAGGCATACGTCAAGAGCTTTCCAGAGAGTGTTCGTTTGCTTAAATCCGATAACAAATGAGGAAGTTATGGTCATTTGAAGTCGAGTGCCTCCCAAAGTGGTCGTGTATCGAGCCGCACAGAAGCACACTTGACTTCAAATGATCATAACTTCTTCGTTTCTTATCGGATTTAAGCAAACGACCACTCGATGGAAAGCTCTTGATCTCTACTTTCATGTCAACAACGATTTTTATTGTTTTAATGGAATTTGTGAGGTTTCTCATTCGCTTTTTTGTACTAACTCTTTACGGTACTTACATGTTAGTACACAAAAGAGAGTGAGAGCAAACAAAAACGCCATTACATTAACCCAAACTCTAGTTTACATGAAGGCATACGTCAAGAGCTTTCCAGAGAGTGTTCGTTTGCTTAAATCCGATAACAAAGGAGGAAGTTATGGTCATTTGAAGTCGAGTGCCTCCCAAAGTGGTCGTGTATCGAGCCGCACAAAAGCACACTTGACTTCAAATGATCATAACTCCTTCGTTTCTTATCGGATTTAAGCAAACGACCACTCGATGTAAAGCTCTTGATGTCTACTTTCATGTCAACCACGAGTTTTATTGTTTTAATGGAATTTGTGATGTTTCTCATTCGCTTTTTTGTACTAACTCTTTATGGTACTTACTTGTTAGTACACAAAAGAGAATGAGAGCAAACAAAAACGCCATTACATTAACCCAAACTCTAGTTTACATGAAGGCATACGTCAAGAGCTTTCCAGAGAGTGTTCGTTTGCTTAAATCCGATAACAAATGAGGAAGTTATGGTCATTTGAAGTCGAGTTCCTCCCAAAGTGGTCGTGTATCGAGCCGCACAGAAGCACACTGGACTTCAAATGATCATAACTTCTTCGTTTCTTATCGGATTTAAGCAAACGACCACTCGATGGAAAGCTCTTGATCTCTACTTTCATGTCAACCACGATTTTTATTGTTTTAATGGAATTTGTGAGGTTTCTCATTCGCTTTTTTGTACTAACTCTTTATGGTACTTACATGGTAGTACACAAAAGAGAATGAGAGCAACCAAAAACGCCATTACATTAACCCAAACTCTAGTTTACATGAAGGCATACGTCAAGAGCTTTCCAGAGAGTGTTTGTTTGCTTAAATCCGATAACAAATGAGGAAGTTATGGTCATTTGAAGTCGAGTGCCTCCCAAAGTGGTCGTTTATCGAGCCGCACAAAAGCACACTTGACTTCAAATGATCATAACTCCTTCGTTTCTTATCGGATTTAAGCAAACGACCACTCGATGGAAAGCTCTTGATGTCTACTTTCATGTCAACCACGAGTTTTATTGTTTTAAGGGAATTTGTGATGTTTCTCATTCGCTTTTTTGTACTAACTCTTTATGGTACTTACTTGTTAGTAAACAAAAGAGAATGAGAGCAAACAAAAACGCCATTACATTAACCTAAACTCTAGTTTACATGAAGGCATACGTCAAGAGCTTTCCAGAGAGTGTTCGTTTGCTTAAATCCGATAACAAATGAGGAAGTTATGGTCATTTGAAGTCGAGTGCCTCCAAAAGTGGTCGTGTATCGAGCCGCACAAAAGCACACTTGACTTCAAATGATCATAACTCCATCGTTTCTTATCGGATTTAAGCAAACGACCACTCGATGGAAAGCTCTTGATGTCTACTTTCATGTCAACCACGAGTTATATTGTTTTAATGGAATTTGTGATGTTTCTCATTCGCTTTTTTGTACTAACTCTTTATGGTACTTACTTGTTAGTACACAAAAGAGAATGAGAGCAACCAAAAACGCCATTACATTAACCCAAACTCTAGTTTACATGAAGGCATACGTCAAGAGCTTTCCAGAGAGTGTTCGTTTGCTTAAATCCGATAACAAATGAGGAAGTTATGGTCATTTGAAGTCGAGTGCCTCCAAAAGTGGTCGTGTATCGAGCCGCACAAAAGCACACTTGACTTCAAATGATCATAACTTCTTCGTTTCTTATCGAATTTAAGCAAACGACCACTCGATGGAAAGCTCTTGATCTCTACTTTCATGTCAACCACGATTTTTATTGTTTTAATGGAATTTGTGAGGTTTCTCATTCGCTTTTTTGTACTAACTCTTTTTGGTACTTACATGGTAGTACACAAAAGAGAATGAGAGCAACCAAAAACGCCATTACACTAACCCAAACTCTAGTTTACATGAAGGCATACGTCAAGAGCTTTCCAGAGAGTGTTCGTTTGCTTAAATCCGATAACAAATGAGGAAGTTATGGTCATTTGAAGTCGAGTGCCTCCCAAAGTGGTCGTGTATCGAGCCGCACAGAAGCACACTGGACTTCAAATGATCATAACTTCTTCGTTTCTTATCGGATTTAAGCAAACGACCACTCGATGGAAAGCTCTTGATCTCTACTTTCATGTCAACCACGATTTTTATTGTTTTAATGGAATTTGTGAGGTTTCTCATTCGCTTTTTTGTACTAACTCTTTATGGTACTTACTTGTTAGTACACAAAAGAGAATGAGAGCAAACAAAAACGCCATTACATTAACCTAAACTCTAGTTTACATGAAGGCATACGTCAAGAGCTTTCCATAGAGTGTTCGTTTGCTTAAATCCGATAACAAATGAGGAAGTTATGGTCATTTGAAGTCGAGTGCCTCCAAAAGTGGTCGTGTATCGAGCCGCACAAAAGCACACTTGACTTCAAATGATCATAACTCCATCGTTTCTTATCGGATTTAAGCAAACGACCACTCGATGGAAAGCTCTTGATGTCTACTTTCATGTCAACCACGAGTTATATTGTTTTAATGGAATTTGTGATGTTTCTCATTCGCTTTTTTGTACTAACTCTTTATGGTACTTACTTGTTAGTACACAAAAGAGAATGAGAGCAACCAAAAACGCCATTACATTAACCCAAACTCTAGTTTACATGAAGGCATACGTCAAGAGCTTTCCAGAGAGTGTTCGTTTGCTTAAATCCGATAACAAATGAGGAAGTTATGGTCATTTGAAGTCGAGTGCCTCCAAAAGTGGTCGTGTATCGAGCCGCACAAAAGCACACTTGACTTCAAATGATCATAACTGCTTCGTTTCTTATCGGATTTAAGCAAACGACCACTCGATGGAAAGCTCTTGATCTCTACTTTCATGTCAACCACGATTTTTATTGTTTTAATGGAATTTGTGAGGTTTCTCATTCGCTTTTTTGTACTAACTCTTTATGGTACTTACTTGTTAGTACACAAAAGAGAATGAGAGCAAACAAAAACGCCATTACATTAACCCAAACTCTAGTTTACATGAAGGCATACGTCAAGAGCTTTCCAGAGAGTGTTCGTTTGCTTAAATCCGATAACAAATGAGGAAGTTATGGTCATTTGAAGTCGAGTGCCTCCCAAAGTGGTCGTGTATCGAGCCGCACAGAAGCACACTGGACTTCAAATGATCATAACTTCTTCGTTTCTTATCGGATTTAAGCAAACGACCGCTCGATGGAAAGCTCTTGATCTCTACTTTCATGTCAACCACGACTTTTATTGTTTTAATGGAATTTGTGAGGTTTCTCATTCGCTTTTTTGTACTAACTCTTTATGGTACTTACATGGTAGTACACAAAAGAGAATGAGAGCAACCAAAAACGCCATTACATTAACCCAAACTCTAGTTTACATGAAGGCATACGTCAAGAGCTTTCCAGAGAGTGTTCGTTTGCTTAAATCCGATAACAAATGAGGAAGTTATGGTCATTTGAAGTCGAGTGCCTCCAAAAGTGGTCGTGTATCGAGCCGCACAAAAGCACACTTGACTTCAAATGATCATAACTCCTTCGTTTCTTATCGGATTTAAGCAAACGACCACTCGATGGAAAGCTCTTGATGTCTACTTTCATGTCAACCACGAGTTTTATTGTTTTAATGGAATTTGTGATGTTTCTCATTCGCTTTTTTGTACTAACTCTTTATGGTACTTACTTGTTAGTACACAAAAGAGAATGAGAGCAAACAAAAACGCCATTACATTAACCTAAACTCTAGTTTACATGAAGGCATACGTCAAGAGCTTTCCAGAGAGTGTTCGTTTGCTTAAATCCGATAACAAATGAGGAAGTTATGGTCATTTGAAGTCGAGTGCCTCCCAAAGTGGTCGTGTATCGAGCCGCACAAAAGCACACTTGACTTCAAATGATCATAACTCCTTCGTTTCTTATCGGATTTAAGCAAACGACCACTCGATGGAAAGCTCTTGATGTCTACTTTCATGTCAACCACGATTTTTATTGTTTTGATGGAATTTGTGATGTTTCTCATTCGCTTTTTTATACTAACTCTTTACGGTACTTACATGTTAGTACACAAAAGAGAATGAGAGCAAACAAAAACGCCATTACATTAACCCAAACTCTAGTTTACATGAAAGCATACGTCAAGAGCTTTCCAGAGAGTGTTCGTTTGCTTAAATCCGATAACAAATGAGGAAGTTATGGTCATTTGAAGTCGAGTGCCTCCCAAAGTGGTCGTGTATCGAGCCGCACAGAAGCACACTGGACTTCAAATGATCATAACTTCTTCGTTTCTTATCGGATTTAAGCAAACGACCACTCGATGGAAAGCTCTTGATCTCTACTTTCATGTCAACCACGACTTTTATTGTTTTAATGGAATTTGTGAGGTTTCTCATTCGCTTTTTTGTACTAACTCTTTATGGTACTTACATGGTAGTACACAAAAGAGAATGAGAGCAACCAAAAACGCCATTACATTAACCCAAACTATAGTTTACATGAAGGCATACGTCAAGAGCTTTCCAGAGAGTGTTCGTTTGCTTAAATCCGATAACAAATGAGGAAGTTATGGTCATTTGAAGTCGAGTGCCTCCAAAAGTGGTCGTGTATCGAGCCGCACAAAAGCACACTTGACTTCAAATGATCATAACTCCTTCGTTTCTTATCGGATTTAAGCAAACGACCACTCGATGGAAAGCTCTTGATGTCTACTTTCATGTCAACTACGAGTTTTATTGTTTTAATGGAATTTGTGATGTTTCTCATTCGCTATTTTGTACAAACTCTTTATGGTACTTACTTGTTAGTACACAAAAGAGAATGAGAGCAAACAAAAACGCCATTACATTAACCTAAACTCTAGTTTACATGAAGGCATACGTCAAGAGCTTTCCAGAGAGTGTTCGTTTGCTTAAATCCGATAACAAATGAGGAAGTTATGGTCATTTGAAGTCGAGTGCCTCCCAAAGTGGTCGTGTATCGAGCCGCATAGAAGCACACTTGACTTCAAATGATCATACCTCCTTCGTTTCTTATCGGATTTAAGCAAACGACCACTCGATGGAAACCTCTTGATCTCTACTTTCAGGTCAACCACGATTTTTATTGTTTTAATGGAATTTGTGAGGTTTCTCATTCGCTTTTTTGTACTAACTCTTTATGGTACTTACATGGTAGTACACAAAAGAGAATGAGAGCAACCAAAAACGCCATTACATTAACCCAAACTCTAGTTTACATGAAGGCATACGTCAAGAGCTTTCCAGAGAGTGTTCGTTTGCTTAAATCCGATAACAAATGAGGAAGTTATGGTCATTTGAAGTCGAGTGCCTCCCAAAGTGGTCGTGTATCGAGCCGCACAGAAGCACACTTGACTTCAAATGATCATAACTGCTTCGTTTCTTATCGGATTTAAGCAAACTACCACTCGATGGAAAGCTCTTGATCTCTACTTTCATGTCAACCACGATTTTTATTGTTTTAATGGAATTTGTGATGTTTCTCATTCGCTTTTTTGTACTAACTCTTTAAGGTACTTACTTGTTAGTACACAAAAGAGAATGAGAGCAAACAAAAACGCCATTACATTAACCGAAACTCTAGTTTACATGAAGGCATACGTCAAGAGCTTTCCAGAGAGTGTTCGTTTGCTTAAATCCGATAACAAATGAGGAAGTTATGGTCATTTGAAGTCGAGTGCCTCCCAAAGTGGTCGTGTATCGAGCCGCACAAAAGCACACTTGACTTCAAATGATCATAACTCCTTCGTTTCTTATCGGATTTAAGCAAACGACCACTCGATGGAAAGCTCTTGATGTCTACTTTCATGTCAACCACGAGTTTTATTGTTTTAATGGAATTTGTGATGTTTCTCATTCGCTTTTTTGTACTAACTCTTTATGGTACTTACTTGTTAGTACACAAAAGAGAATGAGAGCAACCAAAAACGCCATTACATTAACCCAAACTCTAGTTTACAGGAAGGCATACGTCAAGAGCTTTCCAGAGAGTGTTCGTTTGCTTAAATCCGATAACAAATGAGGAAGTTATGGTCATTTGAAGTCGAGTGCCTCCCAAAGTGGTCGTGTATCGAGCCGCACAAAAGCACACTTGACTTCAAATGATCATAACTCCTTCGTTTCTTATCGGATTTAAGCAAACGACCACTCGATGGAAAGCTCTTGATGTCTACTTTCATGTCAACCACGATTTTTATTGTTTTGATGGAATTTGTGATGTTTCTCATTCGCTTTTTTATACTAACTCTTTACGGTACTTACATGTTAGTACACAAAAGAGAATGAGAGCAAACAAAAACGCCATTACATTAACCCAAACTCTAGTTTACATGAAAGCATACGTCAAGAGCTTTCCAGAGAGTGTTCGTTTGCTTAAATCCGATAACAAATGAGGAAGTTATGGTCATTTGAAATCGAGTGCCTCCCAAAGTGGTCGTGTATCGAGCCGCACAGAAGCACACTGGACTTCAAATGATCATAACTTCTTCGTTTCTTATCGGATTTAAGCAAACGACCACTCGATGGAAAGCTCTTGATCTCTACTTTCATGTCAACCACGACTTTTATTGTTTTAATGGAATTTGTGAGGTTTCTCATTCACTTTTTTGTACTAACTCTTTATGGTACTTACATGGTAGTACACAAAAGAGAATGAGAGCAACCAAAAACGCCATTACATTAACCCAAACTCTAGTTTACATGAAGGCATACGTCAAGAGCTTTCCAGAGAGTGTTCGTTTGCTTAAATCCGATAACAAATGAGGAAGTTATGGTCATTTGAAGTCGAGTGCCTCCAAAAGTGGTCGTGTATCGAGCCGCACAAAAGCACGCTTGACTTCAAATGATCATAACTCCTTCGTTTCTTATCGGATTTAAGCAAACGACCACTCGATGGAAAGCTCTTGATGTCTACTTTCATGTCAACTACGAGTTTTATTGTTTTAATGGAATTTGTGATGTTTCTCATTCGCTATTTTGTACAAACTCTTTATGGTACTTACTTGTTAGTACACAAAAGAGAATGAGAGCAAACAAAAACGCCATTACATTAACCTAAACTCTAGTTTACATGAAGGCATACGTCAAGAGCTTTCCAGAGAGTGTTCGTTTGCTTAAATCCGATAACAAATGAGGAAGTTATGGTCATTTGAAGTCGAGTGCCTCCCAAAGTGGTCGTGTATCGAGCCGCATAGAAGCACACTTGACTTCAAATGATCATACCTCCTTCGTTTCTTATCGGATTTAAGCAAACGACCACTCGATGGAAACCTCTTGATCTCTACTTTCATGTCAACCACGATTTTTATTGTTTTAATGGAATTTGTGAGGTTTCTCATTCGCTTTTTTGTACTAACTCTTTATGGTACTTACATGGTAGTACACAAAAGAGAATGAGAGCAACCAAAAACGCCATTACATTAACCCAAACTCTAGTTTACATGAAGGCATACGTCAAGAGCTTTCCAGAGAGTGTTCGTTTGCTTAAATCCGATAACAAATGAGGAAGTTATGGTCATTTGAAGTCGAGTGCCTCCCAAAGTGGTCGTGTATCGAGCCGCACAGAAGCACACTTGACTTCAAATGATCATAACTGCTTCGTTTCTTATCGGATTTAAGCAAACTACCACTCGATGGAAAGCTCTTGATCTCTACTTTCATGTCAACCACGATTTTTATTGTTTTAATGGAATTTGTGATGTTTCTCATTCGCTTTTTTGTACTAACTCTTTATGGTACTTACTTGTTAGTACACAAAAGAGAATGAGAGCAAACAAAAACGCCATTACATTAACCTAAACTCTAGTTTACATGAAGGCATACGTCAAGAGCTTTCCAGAGAGTGTTCGTTTGCTTAAATCCGATAACAAATGAGGAAGTTATGGTCATTTGAAGTCGAGTGCCTCCCAAAGTGGTCGTGTATCGAGCCGCACAAAAGCACACTTGACTTCAAATGATCATAACTCCTTCGTTTCTTATCGGATTTAAGCAAACGACCACTCGATGGAAAGCTCTTGATGTCTACTTTCATGTCAACCACGAGTTTTATTGTTTTAATGGAATTTGTGATGTTTCTCATTCGCTTTTTTGTACTAACTCTTTATGGTACTTACTTGTTAGTACACAAAAGAGAATGAGAGCAACCAAAAACGCCATTACATTAACCCAAACTCTAGTTTACAGGAAGGCATACGTCAAGAGATTTCCAGAGAGTGTTCGTTTGCTTAAATCCGATAACAAATGAGGAAGTTATGGTCATTTGAAGTCGAGTGCCTCCCAAAGTGGTCGTGTATCGAGCCGCACAAAAGCACACTTGACTTCAAATGATCATAACTCCTTCGTTTCTTATCGGATTTAAGCAAACGACCACTCGATGGAAAGCTCTTGATGTCTACTTTCATGTCAACCACGATTTTTATTGTTTTGATGGAATTTGTGATGTTTCTCATTCGCTTTTTTATACTAACTCTTTACGGTACTTACATGTTAGTACACAAAAGAGAATGAGAGCAAAAAAAAACGCCATTACATTAACCCAAACTCTAGTTTACATGAAAGCATACGTCAAGAGCTTTCCAGAGAGTGTTCGTTTGCTTAAATCCGATAACAAATGAGGAAGTTATGGTCATTTGAAGTCGAGTGCCTCCCAAAGTGGTCGTGTATCGAGCCGCACAGAAGCACACTGGACTTCAAATGATCATAACTTCTTCGTTTCTTATCGGATTTAAGCAAACGACCACTCGATGGAAAGCTCTTGATCTCTACTTTCATGTCAACCACGACTTTTATTGTTTTAATGGAATTTGTGAGGTTTCTCATTCACTTTTTTGTACTAACTCTTTATGGTACTTACATGGTAGTACACAAAAGAGAATGAGAGCAACCAAAAACGCCATTACATTAACCCAAACTCTAGTTTACATGAAGGCATACGTCAAGAGCTTTCCAGAGAGTGTTCGTTTGCTTAAATCCGATAACAAATGAGGAAGTTATGGTCATTTGAAGTCGAGTGCCTCCAAAAGTGGTCGTGTATCGAGCCGCACAAAAGCACACTTGACTTCAAATGATCATAACTCCTTCGTTTCTTATCGGATTTAAGCAAACGACCACTCGATGGAAAGCTCTTGATGTCTACTTTCATGTCAACTACGAGTTTTATTGTTTTAATGGAATTTGTGATGTTTCTCATTCGCTATTTTGTACAAACTCTTTATGGTACTTACTTGTTAGTACACAAAAGAGAATGAGAGCAAACAAAAACGCCATTACATTAACCTAAACTCTAGTTTACATGAAGGCATACGTCAAGAGCTTTCCAGAGAGTGTTCGTTTGCTTAAATCCGATAACAAATGAGGAAGTTATGGTCATTTGAAGTCGAGTGCCTCCCAAAGTGGTCGTGTATCGAGCCGCACAGAAGCACACTTGACTTCAAATGATCATAACTCCTTCGTTTCTTATCGGATTTAAGCAAACTACCACTCGATGGAAAGCTCTTGATCTCTACTTTCATGTCAACCACGATTTTTATTGTTTTAATGGAATTTGTGAGGTTTCTCATTCGCTTTTTTGTACTAACTCTTTATGGTACTTACATGGTAGTACACAAAAGAGAATGAGAGCAACCAAAAACGCCATTACATTAACCCAAACTATAGTTTACATGAAGGCATACGTCAAGAGCTTTCCAGAGAGTGTTCGTTTGCTTAAATCCGATAACAAATGAGGAAGTTATGGTCATTTGAAGTCGAGTGCCTCCAAAAGTGGTCGTGTATCGAGCCGCACAAAAGCACACTTGACTTCAAATGATCATAACTCCTTCGTTTCTTATCGGATTTAAGCAAACGACCACTCGATGGAAAGCTCTTGATGTCTACTTTCATGTCAACTACGAGTTTTATTGTTTTAATGGAATTTGTGATGTTTCTCATTCGCTATTTTGTACAAACTCTTTATGGTACTTACTTGTTAGTACACAAAAGAGAATGAGAGCAAACAAAAACGCCATTACATTAACCTAAACTCTAGTTTACATGAAGGCATACGTCAAGAGCTTTCCAGAGAGTGTTCGTTTGCTTAAATCCGATAACAAATGAGGAAGTTATGGTCATTTGAAGTCGAGTGCCTCCCAAAGTGGTCGTGTATCGAGCCGCATAGAAGCACACTTGACTTCAAATGATCATACCTCCTTCGTTTCTTATCGGATTTAAGCAAACGACCACTCGATGGAAACCTCTTGATCTCTACTTTCAGGTCAACCACGATTTTTATTGTTTTAATGGAATTTGTGAGGTTTCTCATTCGCTTTTTTGTACTAACTCTTTATGGTACTTACATGGTAGTACACAAAAGAGAATGAGAGCAACCAAAAACGCCATTACATTAACCCAAACTCTAGTTTACATGAAGGCATACGTCAAGAGCTTTCCAGAGAGTGTTCGTTTGCTTAAATCCGATAACAAATGAGGAAGTTATGGTCATTTGAAGTCGAGGGCCTCCCAAAGTGGTCGTGTATCGAGCCGCACAGAAGCACACTTGACTTCAAATGATCATAACTGCTTCGTTTCTTATCGGATTTAAGCAAACTACCACTCGATGGAAAGCTCTTGATCTCTACTTTCATGTCAACCACGATTTTTATTGTTTTAATGGAATTTGTGATGTTTCTCATTCGCTTTTTTGTACTAACTCTTTAAGGTACTTACTTGTTAGTACACAAAAGAGAATGAGAGCAAACAAAAACGCCATTACATTAACCTAAACTCTAGTTTACATGAAGGCATACGTCAAGAGCTTTCCAGAGAGTGTTCGTTTGCTTAAATCCGATAACAAATGAGGAAGTTATGGTCATTTGAAGTCGAGTGCCTCCCAAAGTGGTCGTGTATCGAGCCGCACAAAAGCACACTTGACTTCAAATGATCATAACTCCTTCGTTTCTTATCGGATTTAAGCAAACGACCACTCGATGGAAAGCTCTTGATGTCTACTTTCATGTCAACCACGAGTTTTATTGTTTTAATGGAATTTGTGATGTTTCTCATTCGCTTTTTTGTACTAACTCTTTATGGTACTTACTTGTTAGTACACAAAAGAGAATGAGAGCAACCAAAAACGCCATTACATTAACCCAAACTCTAGTTTACAGGAAGGCATACGTCAAGAGCTTTCCAGAGAGTGTTCGTTTGCTTAAATCCGATAACAAATGAGGAAGTTATGGTCATTTGAAGTCGAGTGCCTCCCAAAGTGGTCGTGTATCGAACCGCACAAAAGCACACTTGACTTCAAATGATCATAACTCCTTCGTTTCTTATTGGATTTAAGCAAACGACCACTCGATGGAAAGCTCTTGATGTCTACTTTCATGTCAACCACGATTTTTATTGTTTTGATGGAATTTGTGATGTTTCTCATTCGCTTTTTTATACTAACTCTTTACGGTACTTACATGTTAGTACACAAAAGAGAATGAGAGCAAACAAAAACGCCATTACATTAACCCAAACTCTAGTTTACATGAAAGCATACGTCAAGAGCTTTCCAGAGAGTGTTCGTTTGCTTAAATCCGATAACAAATGAGGAAGTTATGGTCATTTGAAGTCGAGTGCCTCCCAAAGTGGTCGTGTATCGAGCCGCACAGAAGCACACTGGACTTCAAATGATCATAACTTCTTCGTTTCTTATCGGATTTAAGCAAACGACCACTCGATGGAAAGCTCTTGATCTCTACTTTCATGTCAACCACGACTTTTATTGTTTTAATGGAATTTGTGAGGTTTCTCATTCACTTTTTTGTACTAACTCTTTATGGTACTTACATGGTAGTACACAAAAGAGAATGAGAGCAACCAAAAACGCCATTACATTAACCCAAACTCTAGTTTACATGAAGGCATACGTCAAGAGCTTTCCAGAGAGTGTTCGTTTGCTTAAATCCGATAACAAATGAGGAAGTTATGGTCATTTGAAGTCGAGTGCCTCCAAAAGTGGTCGTGTATCGAGCCGCACAAAAGCACACTTGACTTCAAATGATCATAACTCCTTCGTTTCTTATCGGATTTAAGCAAACGACCACTCGATGGAAAGCTCTTGATGTCTACTTTCATGTCAACTACGAGTTTTATTGTTTTAATGGAATTTGTGATGTTTCTCATTCGCTATTTTGTACAAACTCTTTATGGTACTTACTTGTTAGTACACAAAAGAGAATGAGAGCAAACAAAAACGCCATTACATTAACCTAAACTCTAGTTTACATGAAGGCATACGTCAAGAGCTTTCCAGAGAGTGTTCGTTTGCTTAAATCCGATAACAAATGAGGAAGTTATGGTCATTTGAAGTCGAGTGCCTCCCAAAGTGGTCGTGTATCGAGCCGCATAGAAGCACACTTGACTTCAAATGATCATACCTCCTTCGTTTCTTATCGGATTTAAGCAAACGACCACTCGATGGAAACCTCTTGATCTCTACTTTCATGTCAACCACGATTTTTATTGTTTTAATGGAATTTGTGAGGTTTCTCATTCGCTTTTTTGTACTAACTCTTTATGGTACTTACATGGTAGTACACAAAAGAGAATGAGAGCAACCAAAAACGCCATTGCATTAACCCAAACTCTAGTTTACATGAAGGCATACGTCAAGAGCTTTCCAGAGAGTGTTCGTTTGCTTAAATCCGATAACAAATGAGGAAGTTATGGTCATTTGAAGTCGAGTGCCTCCCAAAGTGGTCGTGTATCGAGCCGCACAGAAGCACACTTGACTTCAAATGATCATAACTGCTTCGTTTCTTATCGGATTTAAGCAAACTACCACTCGATGGAAAGCTCTTGATCTCTACTTTCATGTCAACCACGATTTTTATTGTTTTAATGGAATTTGTGATGTTTCTCATTCGCTTTTTTGTACTAACTCTTTATGGTACTAACTTGTTAGTACACAAAAGAGAATGAGAGCAAACAAAAACGCCATTACATTAACCTAAACTCTAGTTTACATGAAGGCATACGTCAAGAGCTTTCCAGAGAGTGTTCGTTTGCTTAAATCCGATAACAAATGAGGAAGTTATGGTCATTTGAAGTCGAGTGCCTCCCAAAGTGGTCGTGTATCGAGCCGCACAAAAGCACACTTGACTTCAAATGATCATAACTCCTTCGTTTCTTATCGGATTTAAGCAAACGACCACTCGATGGAAAGCTCTTGATGTCTACTTTCAAGTCAACCACGAGTTTTATTGTTTTAATGGAATTTGTGATGTTTCTCATTCGCTTTTTTGTACTAACTCTTTATGGTACTTACTTGTTAGTACACAAAAGAGAATGAGAGCAACCAAAAACGCCATTACATTAACCCAAACTCTAGTTTACAGGAAGGCATACGTCAAGAGATTTCCAGAGAGTGTTCGTTTGCTTAAATCCGATAACAAATGAGGAAGTTATGGTCATTTGAAGTCGAGTGCCTCCCAAAGTGGTCGTGTATCGAGCCGCACAAAAGCACACTTGACTTCAAATGATCATAACTCCTTCGTTTCTTATCGGATTTAAGCAAACGACCACTCGATGGAAAGCTCTTGATGTCTACTTTCATGTCAACCACGATTTTTATTGTTTTGATGGAATTTGTGATGTTTCTCATTCGCTTTTTTATACTAACTCTTTACGGTACTTACATGTTAGTACACAAAAGAGAATGAGAGCAAACAAAAACGCCATTACATTAACCCAAACTCTAGTTTACATGAAAGCATACGTCAAGAGCTTTCCAGAGAGTGTTCGTTTGCTTAAATCCGATAACAAATGAGGAAGTTATGGTCATTTGAAGTCGAGTGCCTCCCAAAGTGGTCGTGTATCGAGCCGCACAGAAGCACACTGGACTTCAAATGATCATAACTTCTTCGTTTCTTATCGGATTTAAGCAAACGACCACTCGATGGAAAGCTCTTGATCTCTACTTTCATGTCAACCACGACTTTTATTGTTTTAATGGAATTTGTGAGGTTTCTCATTCACTTTTTTGTACTAACTCTTTATGGTACTTACATGGTAGTACACAAAAGAGAATGAGAGCAACCAAAAACGCCATTACATTAACCCAAACTCTAGTTTACATGAAGGCATACGTCAAGAGCTTTCCAGAGAGTGTTCGTTTGCTTAAATCCGATAACAAATGAGGAAGTTATGGTCATTTGAAGTCGAGTGCCTCCAAAAGTGGTCGTGTATCGAGCCGCACAAAAGCACACTTGACTTCAAATGATCATAACTCCTTCGTTTCTTATCGGATTTAAGCAAACGACCACTCGATGGAAAGCTCTTGATGTCTACTTTCATGTCAACTACGAGTTTTATTGTTTTAATGGAATTTGTGATGTTTCTCATTCGCTATTTTGTACAAACTCTTTATGGTACTTACTTGTTAGTACACAAAAGAGAATGAGAGCAAACAAAAACGCCATTACATTAACCTAAACTCTAGTTTACATGAAGGCATACGTCAAGAGCTTTCCAGAGAGTGTTCGTTTGCTTAAATCCGATAACAAATGAGGAAGTTATGGTCATTTGAAGTCGAGTGCCTCCCAAAGTGGTCGTGTATCGAGCTGCACAGAAGCACACTTGACTTCAAATGATCATAACTCCTTCGTTTCTTATCGGATTTAAGCAAACTACCACTCGATGGAAAGCTCTTGATCTCTACTTTCATGTCAACCACGATTTTTATTGTTTTAATGGAATTTGTGAGGTTTCTCATTCGCTTTTTTGTACTAACTCTTTATGGTACTTACATGGTAGTACACAAAAGAGAATGAGAGCAACCAAAAACGCCATTACATTTACCCAAACTCTAGTTTACATGAAGGCATACGTCAAGAGCTTTCCAGAGAGTGTTCGTTTGCTTAAATCCGATAACAAATGAGGAAGTTATGGTCATTTGAAGTCGAGTGCCTCCAAAAGTGGTCGTGTATCGAGCCGCACAAAAGCACACTTGACTTCAAATGATCATAACTCCTTCGTTTCTTATTGGATTTAAGCAAACGACCACTCGATGGAAAGCTCTTGATCTCTACTTTCATGTCAACCACGATTTTTATTGTTTTAATGGAATTTGTGAGGTTTCTCATTCGCTTTTTTGAACTAACTCTTTATGGTACTTACATGTTAGTACACAAAAGAGAATGAGAGCAAACAAAAACGCCATTACATTAACCTAAACTCTAGTTTACATGAAGGCATACGTCAAGAGCTTTCCAGAGAGTGTTCGTTTGCTTAAATCCGATAACAAATGAGGAAGTTATGGTCATTTGAAGTCGAGTGCCTCCAAAAGTGGTCGTGTATCGAGCCGCACAAAAGCACACTTGACTTCAAATGATCATAACTCCTTCGTTTCTTATCGGATTTAAGCAAACGACCACTCGATGGAAAGCTCTTGATGTCTACTTTCATGTCAACTACGAGTTTTATTGTTTTAATGGAATTTGTGATGTTTCTCATTCGCTTTTTTGTACTAACTCTTTATGGTACTTACTTGTTAGTACACAAAAGAGAATGAGAGCAAACAAAAACGCCATTACATTAACCTAAACTCTAGTTTACATGAAGGCATACGTCAAGAGCTTTCCAGAGAGTGTTCGTTTGCTTAAATCCGTTAACAAATGAGGAAGTTATGGTCATTTGAAGTCGAGTGCCTCCAAAAGTGGTCGTGTATCGAGCCGCACAAAAGCACACTTGACTTCAAATGATCATAACTCCTTCGTTTCTTATCGGATTTAAGCAAACGACCACTCGATGGAAAGCTCTTGATGTCTACTTTCATGTCAACTACGAGTTTTATTGTTTTAATGGAATTTGTGATGTTTCTCATTCGCTTTTTTGTACTAACTCTTTATGGTACTTACTTGTTAGTACACAAAAGAGAATGAGAGTAAACAAAAACGCCATTACATTAACCTAAACTCTAGTTTACATGAAGGCATACGTCAAGAGCTTTCCAGAGAGTGTTCGTTTGCTTAAATCCGATAACAAATGAGGAAGTTATGGTCATTTGAAGTCGAGTGCCTCCCAAAGTGGTCGTGTATCGAGCCGCACAAAAGCACACTTGACTTCAAATGATCATAACTCCTTCGTTTCTTATCGGATTTAAGCAAACGACCACTCGATGGAAAGCTCTTGATGTCTACTTTCATGTCAACCACGAGTTTTATTGTTTTAATGGAATTTGTGATGTTTCTCATTCGCTTTTTTGTACTAACTCTTTATGGTACTTACTTGTTAGTACACAAAAGAGAATGAGAGCAAACAAAAACGCCATTACATTAACCTAAACTCTAGTTTACATGAAGGCATACGTCAAGAGCTTTCCAGAGAGTGTTCGTTTGCTTAAATCCGATAACAAATGAGGAAGTTATGGTCATTTGAAGTCGAGTGCCTCCCAAAGTGGTCGTGTATCGAGCCGCACAGAAGCACACTGGACTTCAAATGATCATAACTTCTTCGTTTCTTATCGGATTTAAGCAAACGACCACTCGATGGAAAGCTCTTGATCTCTACTTTCATGTCAACCACGACTTTTATTGTTTTAATGGAATTTGTGAGGTTTCTCATTCACTTTTTTGTACTAACTCTTTATGGTACTTACATGGTAGTACACAAAAGAGAATGAGAGCAACCAAAAACGCCATTACATTAACCCAAACTCTAGTTTACATGAAGGCATACGTCAAGAGCTTTCCAGAGAGTGTTCGTTTGCTTAAATCCGATAACAAATGAGGAAGTTATGGTCATTTGAAGTCGAGTGCCTCCAAAAGTGGTCGTGTATCGAGCCGCACAAAAGCACACTTGACTTCAAATGATCATAACTCCTTCGTTTCTTATCGGATTTAAGCAAACGACCACTCGATGGAAAGCTCTTGATGTCTACTTTCATGTCAACTACGAGTTTTATTGTTTTAATGGAATTTGTGATGTTTCTCATTCGCTATTTTGTACAAACTCTTTATGGTACTTACTTGTTAGTACACAAAAGAGAATGAGAGCAAACAAAAACGCCATTACATTAACCTAAACTCTAGTTTACATGAAGGCATACGTCAAGAGCTTTCCAGAGAGTGTTCGTTTGCTTAAATCCGATAACAAATGAGGAAGTTATGGTCATTTGAAGTCGAGTGCCTCCCAAAGTGGTCGTGTATCGAGCCGCACAAAAGCACACTTGACTTCAAATGATCATAACTCCTTCGTTTCTTATCGGATTTAAGCAAACGACCACTCGATGGAAAGCTCTTGATGTCTACTTTCATGTCAACCACGAGTTTTATTGTTTTAATGGAATTTGTGATGTTTCTCATTCGCTTTTTTGTACTAACTCTTTATGGTACTTACTTGTTAGTACACAAAAGAGAATGAGAGCAAACAAAAACGCCATTACATTAACCTAAACTCTAGTTTACATGAAGGCATACGTCAAGAGCTTTCCAGAGAGTGTTCGTTTGCTTAAATCCGATAACAAATGAGGAAGTTATGGTCATTTGAAGTCGAGTGCCTCCCAAAGTGGTCGTGTATCGAGCCGCACAGAAGCACACTGGACTTCAAATGATCATAACTTCTTCGTTTCTTATCGGATTTAAGCAAACGACCACTCGATGGAAAGCTCTTGATCTCTACTTTCATGTCAACCACGACTTTTATTGTTTTAATGGAATTTGTGAGGTTTCTCATTCACTTTTTTGTACTAACTCTTTATGGTACTTACATGGTAGTACACAAAAGAGAATGAGAGCAACCAAAAACGCCATTACATTAACCCAAACTCTAGTTTACATGAAGGCATACGTCAAGAGCTTTCCAGAGAGTGTTCGTTTGCTTAAATCCGATAACAAATGAGGAAGTTATGGTCATTTGAAGTCGAGTGCCTCCAAAAGTGGTCGTGTATCGAGCCGCACAAAAGCACACTTGACTTCAAATGATCATAACTCCTTCGTTTCTTATCGGATTTAAGCAAACGACCACTCGATGGAAAGCTCTTGATGTCTACTTTCATGTCAACTACGAGTTTTATTGTTTTAATGGAATTTGTGATGTTTCTCATTCGCTATTTTGTACAAACTCTTTATGGTACTTACTTGTTAGTACACAAAAGAGAATGAGAGCAAACAAAAACGCCATTACATTAACCTAAACTCTAGTTTACATGAAGGCATACGTCAAGAGCTTTCCAGAGAGTGTTCGTTTGCTTAAATCCGATAACAAATGAGGAAGTTATGGTCATTTGAAGTCGAGTGCCTCCCAAAGTGGTCGTGTATCGAGCCGCACAAAAGCACACTTGACTTCAAATGATCATAACTCCTTCGTTTCTTATCGGATTTAAGCAAACGACCACTCGATGGAAAGCTCTTGATGTCTACTTTCATGTCAACCACGAGTTTTATTGTTTTAATGGAATTTGTGATGTTTCTCATTCGCTTTTTTGTACTAACTCTTTATGGTACTTACTTGTTAGTACACAAAAGAGAATGAGAGCAAACAAAAACGCCATTACATTAACCTAAACTCTAGTTTACATGAAGGCATACGTCAAGAGCTTTCCAGAGAGTGTTCGTTTGCTTAAATCCGATAACAAATGAGGAAGTTATGGTCATTTGAAGTCGAGTGCCTCCCAAAGTGGTCGTGTATCGAGCCGCACAGAAGCACACTGGACTTCAAATGATCATAACTTCTTCGTTTCTTATCGGATTTAAGCAAACGACCACTCGATGGAAAGCTCTTGATCTCTACTTTCATGTCAACCACGACTTTTATTGTTTTAATGGAATTTGTGAGGTTTCTCATTCACTTTTTTGTACTAACTCTTTATGGTACTTACATGGTAGTACACAAAAGAGAATGAGAGCAACCAAAAACGCCATTACATTAACCCAAACTCTAGTTTACATGAAGGCATACGTCAAGAGCTTTCCAGAGAGTGTTCGTTTGCTTAAATCCGATAACAAATGAGGAAGTTATGGTCATTTGAAGTCGAGTGCCTCCAAAAGTGGTCGTGTATCGAGCCGCACAAAAGCACACTTGACTTCAAATGATCATAACTCCTTCGTTTCTTATCGGATTTAAGCAAACGACCACTCGATGGAAAGCTCTTGATGTCTACTTTCATGTCAACTACGAGTTTTATTGTTTTAATGGAATTTGTGATGTTTCTCATTCGCTATTTTGTACAAACTCTTTATGGTACTTACTTGTTAGTACACAAAAGAGAATGAGAGCAAACAAAAACGCCATTACATTAACCTAAACTCTAGTTTACATGAAGGCATACGTCAAGAGCTTTCCAGAGAGTGTTCGTTTGCTTAAATCCGATAACAAATGAGGAAGTTATGGTCATTTGAAGTCGAGTGCCTCCCAAAGTGGTCGTGTATCGAGCCGCACAGAAGCACACTTGACTTCAAATGATCATAACTCCTTCGTTTCTTATCGGATTTAAGCAAACTACCACTCGATGGAAAGCTCTTGATCTCTACTTTCATGTCAACCACGATTTTTATTGTTTTAATGGAATTTGTGAGGTTTCTCATTCGCTTTTTTGTACTAACTCTTTATGGTACTTACATGGTAGTACACAAAAGAGAATGAGAGCAACCAAAAACGCCATTACATTAACCCAAACTCTAGTTTACATGAAGGCATACGTCAAGAGCTTTCCAGAGAGTGTTCGTTTGCTTAAATCCGATAACAAATGAGGAAGTTATGGTCATTTGAAGTCGAGTGCCTCCAAAAGTGGTCGTGTATCGAGCCGCATAAAAGCACACTTGACTTCAAATGATCATAACTCCTTCGTTTCTTATCGGATTTAAGCAAACGACCACTCGATGGAAAGCTCTTGATATCTACTTTCATGTCAACTACGAGTTTTATTGTTTTAATGGAATTTGTGATGTTTCTCATTCGCTTTTTTGTACTAACTCTTTATGGTACTTACTTGTTAGTACACAAAAGAGAATGAGAGTAAACAAAAACGCCATTACATTAACCTAAACTCTAGTTTACATGAAGGCATACGTCAAGAGCTTTCCAGAGAGTGTTCGTTTGCTTAAATCCGATAACAAATGAGGAAGTTATGGTCATTTGAAGTCGAGTGCCTCCCAAAGTGGTCGTGTATCGAGCCGCACAAAAGCACACTTGACTTCAAATGATCATAACTCCTTCGTTTCTTATCGGATTTAAGCAAACGACCACTCGATGGAAAGCTCTTGATGTCTACTTTCATGTCAACCACGAGTTTTATTGTTTTAATGGAATTTGTGATGTTTCTCATTCGCTTTTTTGTACTAACTCTTTATGGTACTTACTTGTTAGTACACAAAAGAGAATGAGAGCAAACAAAAACGCCATTACATTAACCTAAACTCTAGTTTACATGAAGGCATACGTCAAGAGCTTTCCAGAGAGTGTTCGTTTGCTTAAATCCGATAACAAATGAGGAAGTTATGGTCATTTGAAGTCGAGTGCCTCCAAAAGTGGTCGTGTATCGAGCCGCACAAAAGCACACTTGACTTCAAATGATCATAACTCCTTCGTTTCTTATCGGATTTAAGCAAACGACCACTCGATGGAAAGCTCTTGATGTCTACTTTCATGTCAACCACGATTTTTATTGTTTTGATGGAATTTGTGATGTTTCTCATTCACTTTTTTATACTAACTCTTTACGGTACTTACATGTTAGTACACAAAAGAGAATGAGAGCAAACAAAAACGCCATTACATTAACCCAAACTCTAGTTTACATGAAGGCATACGTCAAGAGCTTTCCAGAGAGTGTTCGTTTGCTTAAATCCGATAACAAATGAGGAAGTTATGGTCATTTGAAGTCGAGTGCCTCCCAAAGTGGTCGTGTATCGAGCCGCACAGAAGCACACTTGACTTCAAATGATCATAACTTCTTCGTTTCTTATCGGATTTAAGCAAACGACCACTCGATGGAAAGCTCTTGATCTCTACTTTCATGTCAACCACGATTTATATTGTTTTAATGGAATTTGTGAGGTTTCTCATTCGCTTTTTTGTACTAACTCTTTACGGTACTTACATGTTAGTACAGAAAAGAGAGTGAGAGCAAACAAAAACGCCATTACATTAACCCAAACTCTAGTTTACATGAAGGCATACGTCAAGAGCTTTCCAGAGAGTGTTCGTTTGCTTAAATCCGATAACAAATGAGGAAGTTATGGTCATTTGAAGTCGAGTGCCTCCCAAAGTGGTCGTGTATCGAGCCGCACAAAAGCACACTTGACTTCAAATGATCATAACTCCTTCGTTTCTTATCGGATTTAAGCAAACGACCACTCGATGGAAAGCTCTTGATGTCTACTTTCATTTCAACCACGAGTTTTATTGTTTTAATGGAATTTGTGATGTTTCTCATTCGCTTTTTTGTACTAACTCTTTATGGTACTTACTTGTTAGTACACAAAAGAGAATGAGAGCAAACAAAAACGCCATTACATTAACCCAAACTCTAGTTTACATGAAGGCATACGTCAAGAGCTTTCCAGAGAGTGTTCGTTTGCTTAAATCCGATAACAAATGAGGAAGTTATGGTCATTTGAAGTCGAGTTCCTCCCAAAGTGGTCGTGTATCGAGCCGCACAGAAGCACACTGGACTTCAAATGATCATAACTTCTTCGTTTCTTATCGGATTTAAGCAAACGACCACTCGATGGAAAGCTCTTGATCTCTACTTTCATGTCAACCACGATTTTTATTGTTTTAATGGAATTTGTGAGGTTTCTCATTCGCTTTTTTGTACTAACTCTTTATGGTACTTACATGGTAGTACACAAAAGAGAATGAGAGCAACCAAAAACGCCATTACATTAACCCAAACTCTAGTTTACATGAAGGCATACGTCAAGAGCTTTCCAGAGAGTGTTCGTTTGCTTAAATCCGATAACAAAGGAGGAAGTTATGGTCATTTGAAGTCGAGTGCCTCCCAAAGTGGTCGTTTATCGAGCCGCACAAAAGCACACTTGACTTCAAATGATCATAACTCCTTCGTTTCTTATCGGATTTAAGCAAACGACCACTCGATGGAAAGCTCTTGATGTCTACTTTCATGTCAACCACGATTTTTATTGTTTTAATGGAATTTGTGATGTTTCTCATTCGCTTTTTTGTACTAACTCTTTATGGTACTTACTTGTTAGTACACAAAAGAGAATGAGAGAAAACAAAAACGCCATTACATTAACCTAAACTCTATGTTACATGAAGGCATACGTCAAGAGCTTTCCAGAGAGTGTTCGTTTGCTTAAATCCGATAACAAATGAGGAAGTTATGGTCATTTGAAGTCGAGTGCCTCCAAAAGTGGTCGTGTATCGAGCCGCACAAAAGCACACTTGACTTCAAATGATCATAACTCCTTCGTTTCTTATCGGATTTAAGCAAACGACCACTCGATGGAAAGCTCTTGATGTCTACTTTCATGTCAACCACGATTTGTATTGTTTTGATGGAATTTGTGATGTTTCTCATTCGCTTTTTTATACTAACTCTATACGGTACTTACATGTTAGTACACAAAAGAGAATGAGAGCAAACAAAAACGCTATTACATTAACCTAAACTCTATGTTACATGAAGGCATACGTCAAGAGCTTTCCAGAGAGTGTTCGTTTGCTTAAATCCGATAACAAATGAGGAAGTTATGGTCATTTGAAGTCGAGTGCCTCCAAAAGTGGTCGTGTATCGAGCCGCACAAAAGCACACTTGACTTCAAATGATCATAACTCCTTCGTTTCTTATCGGATTTAAGCAAACGACCACTCGATGGAAAGCTCTTGATGTCTACTTTCATGTCAACCACGATTTGTATTGTTTTGATGGAATTTGTGATGTTTCTCATTCGCTTTTTTATACTAACTCTATACGGTACTTACATGTTAGTACACAAAAGAGAATGAGAGCAAACAAAAACGCCATTACATTAACCTAAACTCTAGTTTACATGAAGGCATACGTCAAGAGCTTTCCAGAGAGTGTTCGTTTGCTTAAATCCGATAACAAATGAGGAAGTTATGGTCATTTGAAGTCGAGTGCCTCCAAAAGTGGTCGTGTATCGAGCCGCACAAAAGCACACTTGACTTCAAATGATCATAACTCCTTCGTTTCTTATCGGATTTAAGCAAACGACCGCTCGATGGAAAGCTCTTGATCTCTACTTTCATGTCAACCACGATTTTTATTGTTTTAATGGAATTTGTGAGGTTTCTCATTCGCTTTTTTGTACTAACTCTTTATGGTACTTACATGGTAGTACACAAAAGTGAATGAGAGCAACCAAAAACGCCATTACATTAACCCAAACTCTAGTTTACATGAAGGCATACGTCAAGAGCTTTCCAGAGAGTGTTCGTTTGCTTAAATCCGATAACAAATGAGGAAGTTATGGTCATTTGAAGTCGAGTGCCTCCAAAAGTGGTCGTGTATCGAGCCGCACAAAAGCACACTTGACTTCAAATGATCATAACTCCTTCGTTTCTTATCGGATTTAAGCAAACGACCACTCGATGGAAAGCTCTTGATGTCTACTTTCATGTCAACCACGAGTTTTATTGTTTTAATGGAATTTGTGATGTTTCTCATTCGCTTTTTTGTACTAACTCTTTATGGTACTTACTTGTTAGTACACAAAAGAGAATGAGAGCAAACAAAAACGCCATTACATTAACCTAAACTCTAGTTTACATGAAGGCATACGTCAAGAGCTTTCCAGAGAGTGTTCGTTTGCTTAAATCCGATAACAAATGAGGAAGTTATGATCATTTGAAGTCGAGTGCCTCCCAAAGTGGTCGTGTATCGAGCCGCACAAAAGCACACTTGACTTCAAATGATCATAACTCCTTCGTTTCTTATCGGATTTAAGCAAACGACCACTCGATGGAAAGCTCTTGATGTCTACTTTCATGTCAACCACGATTTGTATTGTTTTGATGGAATTTGTGATGTTTCTCATTCGCTTTTTTATACTAACTCTATACGGTACTTACATGTTAGTACACAAAAGAGAATGAGAGCAAACAAAAACGCCATTACATTAACCCAAACTCTAGTTTACATGAAGGCATACGTCAAGAGCTTTCCAGAGAATGTTCGTTTGCTTAAATCCGATAACAAATGAGGAAGTTATGGTCATTTGAAGTCGAGTGCCTCCCAAAGTGGTCGTGTATCGAGCTTAACAGAAGTACACTGGACTTCAAATGATCATAACTTCTTCGTTTCTTATCGGATTTAAGCAAACGACCGCTCGATGGAAAGCTCTTGATCTCTACTTTCATGTCAACCACGATTTGTATTGTTTTGATGGAATTTGTGATGTTTCTCATTCGCTTTTTTATACTAACTCTATACGGTACTTACATGTTAGTACACAAAAGAGAATGAGAGCAAACAAAAACGCCATTACATTAACCTAAACTCTAGTTTACATGAAGGCATACGTCAAGAGCTTTCCAGAGAGTGTTCGTTTGCTTAAATCCGATAACAAATGAGGAAGTTATGGTCATTTGAAGTCGAGTGCCTCCCAAAGTGGTCGTGTATCGAGCCGCACAAAAGCACACTTGACTTCAAATGATCATAACTCCTTCGTTTCTTATCGGATTTAAGCAAACGACCACTCGATGGAAAGCTCTTGATGTCTACTTTCATTTCAACCACGAGTTTTATTGTTTTAATGGAATTTGTGATGTTTCTCATTCGCTTTTTTGTACTAACTCTTTATGGTACTTACTTGTTAGTACACAAAAGAGAATGAGAGCAAACAAAAACGCCATTACATTAACCCAAACTCTAGTTTACATGAAGGCATACGTCAAGAGCTTTCCAGAGAGTGTTCGTTTGCTTAAATCCGATAACAAATGAGGAAGTTATGGTCATTTGAAGTCGAGTTCCTCCCAAAGTGGTCGTGTATCGAGCCGCACAGAAGCACACTGGACTTCAAATGATCATAACTTCTTCGTTTCTTATCGGATTTAAGCAAACGACCACTCGATGGAAAGCTCTTGATCTCTACTTTCATGTCAACCACGATTTTTATTGTTTTAATGGAATTTGTGAGGTTTCTCATTCGCTTTTTTGTACTAACTCTTTATGGTACTTACATGGTAGTACACAAAAGAGAATGAGAGCAACCAAAAACGCCATTACATTAACCCAAACTCTAGTTTACATGAAGGCATACGTCAAGAGCTTTCCAGAGAGTGTTCGTTTGCTTAAATCCGATAACAAAGGAGGAAGTTATGGTCATTTGAAGTCGAGTGCCTCCCAAAGTGGTCGTTTATCGAGCCGCACAAAAGCACACTTGACTTCAAATGATCATAACTCCTTCGTTTCTTATCGGATTTAAGCAAACGACCACTCGATGGAAAGCTCTTGATGTCTACTTTCATGTCAACCACGATTTTTATTGTTTTAATGGAATTTGTGATGTTTCTCATTCGCTTTTTTGTACTAACTCTTTATGGTACTTACTTGTTAGTACACAAAAGAGAATGAGAGCAAACAAAAACGCCATTACATTAACCTAAACTCTATGTTACATGAAGGCATACGTCAAGAGCTTTCCAGAGAGTGTTCGTTTGCTTAAATCCGATAACAAATGAGGAAGTTATGGTCATTTGAAGTCGAGTGCCTCCAAAAGTGGTCGTGTATCGAGCCGCACAAAAGCACACTTGACTTCAAATGATCATAACTCCTTCGTTTCTTATCGGATTTAAGCAAACGACCACTCGATGGAAAGCTCTTGATGTCTACTTTCATGTCAACCACGATTTGTATTGTTTTGATGGAATTTGTGATGTTTCTCATTCGCTTTTTTATACTAACTCTATACGGTACTTACATGTTAGTACACAAAAGAGAATGAGAGCAAACAAAAACGCTATTACATTAACCTAAACTCTATGTTACATGAAGGCATATGTCAAGAGCTTTCCAGAGAGTGTTCGTTTGCTTAAATCCGATAACAAATGAGGAAGTTATGGTCATTTGAAGTCGAGTGCCTCCAAAAGTGGTCGTGTATCGAGCCGCACAAAAGCACACTTGACTTCAAATGATCATAACTCCTTCGTTTCTTATCGGATTTAAGCAAACGACCACTCGATGGAAAGCTCTTGATGTCTACTTTCATGTCAACCACGATTTGTATTGTTTTGATGGAATTTGTGATGTTTCTCATTCGCTTTTTTATACTAACTCTATACGGTACTTACATGTTAGTACACAAAAGAGAATGAGAGCAAACAAAAACGCCATTACATTAACCTAAACTCTAGTTTACATGAAGGCATACGTCAAGAGCTTTCCAGAGAGTGTTCGTTTGCTTAAATCCGATAACAAATGAGGAAGTTATGGTCATTTGAAGTCGAGTGCCTCCAAAAGTGGTCGTGTATCGAGCCGCACAAAAGCACACTTGACTTCAAATGATCATAACTCCTTCGTTTCTTATCGGATTTAAGCAAACGACCGCTCGATGGAAAGCTCTTGATCTCTACTTTCATGTCAACCACGATTTTTATTGTTTTAATGGAATTTGTGAGGTTTCTCATTCGCTTTTTTGTACTAACTCTTTATGGTACTTACATGGTAGTACACAAAAGTGAATGAGAGCAACCAAAAACGCCATTACATTAACCCAAACTCTAGTTTACATGAAGGCATACGTCAAGAGCTTTCCAGAGAGTGTTCGTTTGCTTAAATCCGATAACAAATGAGGAAGTTATGGTCATTTGAAGTCGAGTGCCTCCAAAAGTGGTCGTGTATCGAGCCGCACAAAAGCACACTTGACTTCAAATGATCATAACTCCTTCGTTTCTTATCGGATTTAAGCAAACGACCACTCGATGGAAAGCTCTTGATGTCTACTTTCATGTCAACCACGAGTTTTATTGTTTTAATGGAATTTGTGATGTTTCTCATTCGCTTTTTTGTACTAACTCTTTATGGTACTTACTTGTTAGTACACAAAAGAGAATGAGAGCAAACAAAAACGCCATTACATTAACCTAAACTCTAGTTTACATGAAGGCATACGTCAAGAGCTTTCCAGAGAGTGTTCGTTTGCTTAAATCCGATAACAAATGAGGAAGTTATGATCATTTGAAGTCGAGTGCCTCCCAAAGTGGTCGTGTATCGAGCCGCACAAAAGCACACTTGACTTCAAATGATCATAACTCCTTCGTTTCTTATCGGATTTAAGCAAACGACCACTCGATGGAAAGCTCTTGATGTCTACTTTCATGTCAACCACGATTTGTATTGTTTTGATGGAATTTGTGATGTTTCTCATTCGCTTTTTTATACTAACTCTATACGGTACTTACATGTTAGTACACAAAAGAGAATGAGAGCAAACAAAAACGCCATTACATTAACCCAAACTCTAGTTTACATGAAGGCATACGTCAAGAGCTTTCCAGAGAGTGTTCGTTTGCTTAAATCCGATAACAAATGAGGAAGTTATGGTCATTTGAAGTCGAGTGCCTCCCAAAGTGGTCGTGTATCGAGCCGCACAGATGTACACTGGACTTCAAATGATCATAACTTCTTCGTTTCTTATCGGATTTAAGCAAACGACCGCTCGATGGAAAGCTCTTGATCTCTACTTTCATGTCAACCACGATTTTTATTGTTTTAATGGAATTTGTGAGGTTTCTCATTCGCTTTTTTGTACTAACTCTTTACGGTACTTACATGTTAGTACACAAAAGAGAATGAGAGCAAACAAAAACGCCATTACATTAACCCAAACTCTAGTTTACATGAAAGCATACGTCAAGAGCTTTCCAGAGAGTGTTCGTTTGCTTAAATCCGATAACAAATGAGGAAGTTATGGTCATTTGAAGTCGAGTGCCTCCCAAAGTGGTCGTGTATCGAGCCGCACAGAAGCACACTGGACTTCAAATGATCATAACTTCTTCGTTTCTTATCGGATTTAAGCAAACGACCGCTCGATGGAAAGCTCTTGATCTCTACTTTCATGTCAACCACGATTTTTATTGTTTTAATGGAATTTGTGAGGTTTCTCATTCGCTTTTTTGTACTAACTCTTTATGGTACTTACATGGTAGTACACAAAAGTGAATGAGAGCAACCAAAAACGCCATTACATTAACCCAAACTCTAGTTTACATGAAGGCATACGTCAAGAGCTTTCCAGAGAGTGTTCGTTTGCTTAAATCCGATAACAAATGAGGAAGTTATGGTCATTTGAAGTCGAGTGCCTCCAAAAGTGGTCGTGTATCGAGCCGCACAAAAGCACACTTGACTTCAAATGATCATAACTCCTTCGTTTCTTATCGGATTTAAGCAAACGACCACTCGATGGAAAGCTCTTGATGTCTACTTTCATGTCAACCACGAGTTTTATTGTTTTAATGGAATTTGTGATGTTTCTCATTCGCTTTTTTGTACTAACTCTTTATGGTACTTACTTGTTAGTACACAAAAGAGAATGAGAGCAAACAAAAACGCCATTACATTAACCTAAACTCTAGTTTACATGAAGGCATACGTCAAGAGCTTTCCAGAGAGTGTTCGTTTGCTTAAATCCGATAACAAATGAGGAAGTTATGATCATTTGAAGTCGAGTGCCTCCCAAAGTGGTCGTGTATCGAGCCGCACAAAAGCACACTTGACTTCAAATGATCATAACTCCTTCGTTTCTTATCGGATTTAAGCAAACGACCACTCGATGGAAAGCTCTTGATGTCTACTTTCATGTCAACCACGAGTTTTATTGTTTTAATGGAATTTGTGATGTTTCTCATTCGCTTTTTTGTACTAACTCTTTATGGTACTTACTTGTTAGTACACAAAAGAGAATGAGAGCAACCAAAAACGCCATTACATTAACCCAAACTCTAGTTTACAGGAAGGCATACGTCAAGAGCTTTCCAGAGAGTGTTCGTTTGCTTAAATCCGATAACAAATGAGGAAGTTATGGTCATTTGAAGTCGAGTGCCTCCCAAAGTGGTCGTGTATCGAGCCGCACAAAAGCACACTTGACTTCAAATGATCATAACTCCTTCGTTTCTTATCGGATTTAAGCAAACGACCACTCGATGGAAAGCTCTTGATGTCTACTTTCATGTCAACCACGATTTTTATTGTTTTGATGGAATTTGTGATGTTTCTCATTCGCTTTTTTATACTAACTCTTTACGGTACTTACATGTTAGTACACAAAAGAGAATGAGAGCAAACAAAAACGCCATTACATTAACCCAAACTCTAGTTTACATGAAAGCATACGTCAAGAGCTTTCCAGAGAGTGTTCGTTTGCTTAAATCCGATAACAAATGAGGAAGTTATGGTCATTTGAAGTCGAGTGCCTCCCAAAGTGGTCGTGTATCGAGCCGCACAGAAGCACACTGGACTTCAAATGATCATAACTTCTTCGTTTCTTATCGGATTTAAGCAAACGACCACTCGATGGAAAGCTCTTGATCTCTACTTTCATGTCAACCACGACTTTTATTGTTTTAATGGAATTTGTGAGGTTTCTCATTCGCTTTTTTGTACTAACTCTTTATGGTACTTACATGGTAGTACACAAAAGAGAATGAGAGCAACCAAAAACGCCATTACATTAACCCAAACTCTAGTTTACATGAAGGCATACGTCAAGAGCTTTCCAGAGAGTGTTCGTTTGCTTAAATCCGATAACAAATGAGGAAGTTATGGTCATTTGAAGTCGAGTGCCTCCAAAAGTGGTCGTGTATCGAGCCGCACAGAAGCACACTGGACTTCAAATGATCATAACTTCTTCGTTTCTTATCGGATTTAAGCAAACGACCGCTCGATGGAAAGCTCTTGATCTCTACTTTCATGTCAACCACGATTTTTATTGTTTTAATGGAATTTGTGAGGTTTCTCATTCGCTTTTTTGTACTAACTCTTTACGGTACTTACATGGTAGTACACAAAAGTGAATGAGAGCAACCAAAAACGCCATTACATTAACCCAAACTCTAGTTTACATGAAGGCATACGTCAAGAGCTTTCCAGAGAGTGTTCGTTTGCTTAAATCCGATAACAAATGAGGAAGTTATGGTCATTTGAAGTCGAGTGCCTCCCAAAGTGGTCGTGTATCGAGCCGCACAGAAGCACACTTGACTTCAAATGATCATAACTTCTTCGTTTCTTATCGGATTTAAGCAAACGACCACTCGATGGAAAGCTCTTGATCTCTACTTTCATGTCAACAACGATTTATATTGTTTTAATGGAATTTGTGAGGTTTCTCATTCGCTTTTTTGTACTAACTCTTTACGGTACTTACATGTTAGTACACAAAAGAGAGTGAGAGCAAACAAAAACGCCATTACATTAACCCAAACTCTAGTTTACATGAAGGCATACGTCAAGAGCTTTCCAGAGAGTGTTCGTTTGCTTAAAGCCGATAACAAATGAGGAAGTTATGGTCATTTGAAGTCGAGTGCCTCCCAAAGTGGTCGTGTATCGAGCCGCACAAAAGCACACTTGACATCAAATGATCATAACTCCTTCGTTTCTTATCGGATTTAAGCAAACGACCACTCGATGGAAAGCTCTTGATGTCTACTTTCATTTCAACCACGAGTTTTATTGTTTTAATGGAATTTGTGATGTTTCTCATTCGCTTTTTTGTACTAACTCTTTATGGTACTTACTTGTTAGTACACAAAAGAGAATGAGAGCAAACAAAAACGCCATTACATTAACCCAAACTCTAGTTTACATGAAGGCATACGTCAAGAGCTTTCCAGAGAGTGTTCGTTTGCTTAAATCCGATAACAAATGAGGAAGTTATGGTCATTTGAAGTCGAGTTCCTCCCAAAGTGGTCGTGTATCGAGCCGCACAGAAGCACACTAGACTTCAAATGATCATAACTTCTTCGTTTCTTATCGGATTTAAGCAAACGACCACTCGATGGAAAGCTCTTGATCTCTACTTTCATGTCAACCACGATTTTTATTGTTTTAATGGAATTTGTGAGGTTTCTCATTCGCTTTTTTGTACTAACTCTTTATGGTACTTACATGGTAGTACACAAAAGAGAATGAGAGCAACCAAAAACGCCATTACATTAACCCAAACTCTAGTTTACATGAAGGCATACGTCAAGAGCTTTCCAGAGAGTGTTCGTTTGCTTAAATCCGATAACAAAGGAGGAAGTTATGGTCATTTGAAGTCGAGTGCCTCCCAAAGTGGTCGTTTATCGAGCCGCACAAAAGCACACTTGACTTCAAATGATCATAACTCCTTCGTTTCTTATCGGATTTAAGCAAACGACCACTCGATGGAAAGCTCTTGATGTCTACTTTCATGTCAACCACGATTTTTATTGTTTTAATGGAATTTGTGATGTTTCTCATTCGCTTTTTTGTACTAACTCTTTATGGTACTTACTTGTTAGTACACAAAAGAGAATGAGAGCAAACAAAAACGCCATTACATTAACCTAAACTCTATGTTACATGAAGGCATACGTCAAGAGCTTTCCAGAGAGTGTTCGTTTGCTTAAATCCGATAACAAATGAGGAAGTTATGGTCATTTGAAGTCGAGTGCCTCCAAAAGTGGTCGTGTATCGAGCCGCACAAAAGCACACTTGACTTCAAATGATCATAACTCCTTCGTTTCTTATCGGATTTAAGCAAACGACCACTCGATGGAAAGCTCTTGATGTCTACTTTCATGTCAACCACGATTTGTATTGTTTTGATGGAATTTGTGATGTTTCTCATTCGCTTTTTTATACTAACTCTATACGGTACTTACATGTTAGTACACAAAAGAGAATGAGAGCAAACAAAAACGCCATTACATTAACCCAAACTCTAGTTTACATGAAGGCATACGTCAAGAGCTTTCCAGAGAGTGTTCGTTTGCTTAAATCCGATAACAAATGAGGAAGTTATGGTCATTTGAAGTCGAGTGCCTCCCAAAGTAGTCGTGTATCGAGCCGCACAGAAGTACACTGGACTTCAAATGATCATAACTTCTTCGTTTCTTATCGGATTTAAGCAAACGACCACTCGATGGAAAGCTCTTGATCTCTACTTTCATGTCAACCACGATTTTTATTGTTTTAATGGAATTTGTGAGGTTTCTCATTCGCTTTTTTGTACTAACTCTTTATGGTACTTACATGGTAGTACACAAAAGAGAATGAGAGCAACCAAAAACGCCATTACATTAACCCAAACTCTAGTTTACATGAAGGCATACGTCAAGAGCTTTCCAGAGAGTGTTCGTTTGCTTAAATCCGATAACAAATGAGGAAGTTATGGTCATTTGAAGTCGAGTGCCTCCCAAAGTGGTCGTGTATCGAGCCGCACAAAAGCACACTTGACTTCAAATGATCATAACTTCTTCGTTTCTTATCGGATTTAAGCAAACGACCGCTCGATGGAAAGCTCTTGATCTCTACTTTCATGTCAACCACGATTTTTATTGTTTTAATGGAATTTGTGAGGTTTCTCATTCGCTTTTTTGTACTAACTCTTTATGGTACTTACATGGTAGTACACAAAAGTGAATGAGAGCAACCAAAAACGCCATTACATTAACCCAAACTCTAGTTTACATGAAGGCATACGTCAAGAGCTTTCCAGAGAGTGTTCGTTTGCTTAAATCCGATAACAAATGAGGAAGTTATGGTCATTTGAAGTCGAGTGCCTCCAAAAGTGGTCGTGTATCGAGCCGCACAAAAGCACACTTGACTTCAAATGATCATAACTCCTTCGTTTCTTATCGGATTTAAGCAAACGACCACTCGATGGAAAGCTCTTGATCTCTACTTTCATGTCAACCACGATTTTTATTGTTTTAATGGATATTGTGAGGTTTCTCATTCGCTTTTTTGTACTAACTCTTTATGGTACTTACATGTTAGTACACAAAAGAGAATGAGAGCAAACAAAAACGCCATTACATTAACCTAAACTCTAGTTTACATGAAGGCATACGTCAAGAGCTTTCCAGAGAGTGTTCGTTTGCTTAAATCCGATAACAAATGAGGAAGTTATGGTCATTTGAAGTCGAGTGCCTCCAAAAGTGGTCGTGTATCGAGCCGCACAAAAGCACACTTGACTTCAAATGATCATAACTCCTTCGTTTCTTATCGGATTTAAGCAAACGACCACTCGATGGAAAGCTCTTGATGTCTACTTTCATGTCAACTACGATTTTTATTGTTTTAATGGAATTTGTGATGTTTCTCATTCGCTTTTTTGTACTAACTCTTTATGGTACTTACTTGTTAGTACACAAAAGAGAATGAGAGTAAACAAAAACGCCATTACATTAACCTAAACTCTAGTTTACATGAAGGCATACGTCAAGAGCTTTCCAGAGAGTGTTCGTTTGCTTAAATCCGATAACAAATGAGGAAGTTATGGTCATTTGAAGTCGAGTGCCTCCCAAAGTGGTCGTGTATCGAGCCGCACAGAAGTACACTGGACTTCAAATGATCATAACTTCTTCGTTTCTTATCGGATTTAAGCAAACGACCACTCGATGGAAAGCTCTTGATCTCTACTTTCATGTCAACCACGATTTTTATTGTTTTAATGGAATTTGTGAGGTTTCTCATTCGCTTTTTTGTACTAACTCTTTATGGTACTTACATGGTAGTACACAAAAGAGAATGAGAGCAACCAAAAACGCCATTACATTAACCCAAACTCTAGTTTACATGAAGGCATACGTCAAGAGCTTTCCAGAGAGTGTTCGTTTGCTTAAATCCGATAACAAATGAGGACGTTATGGTCATTTGAAGTCGAGTGCCTCCCAAAGTGGTCGTGTATCGAGCCGCACAAAAGCACACTTGACTTCAAATGATCATAACTTCTTCGTTTCTTATCGGATTTAAGCAAACGACCGCTCGATGGAAAGCTCTTGATCTCTACTTTCATGTCAACCACGATTTTTATTGTTTTAATGGAATTTGTGAGGTTTCTCATTCGCTTTTTTGTACTAACTCTTTATGGTACTTACATGGTAGTACACAAAAGTGAATGAGAGCAACCAAAAACGCCATTACATTAACCCAAACTCTAGTTTACATGAAGGCATACGTCAAGAGCTTTCCAGAGAGTGTTCGTTTGCTTAAATCCGATAACAAATGAGGAAGTTATGGTCATTTGAAGTCGAGTGCCTCCAAAAGTGGTCGTGTATCGAGCCGCACAAAAGCACACTTGACTTCAAATGATCATAACTCCTTCGTTTCTTATCGGATTTAAGCAAACGACCACTCGATGGAAAGCTCTTGATCTCTACTTTCATGTCAACCACGATTTTTATTGTTTTAATGGATATTGTGAGGTTTCTCATTCGCTTTTTTGTACTAACTCTTTATGGTACTTACATGTTAGTACACAAAAGAGAATGAGAGCAAACAAAAACGCCATTACATTAACCTAAACTCTAGTTTACATGAAGGCATACGTCAAGAGCTTTCCAGAGAGTGTTCGTTTGCTTAAATCCGATAACAAATGAGGAAGTTATGGTCATTTGAAGTCGAGTGCCTCCAAAAGTGGTCGTGTATCGAGCCGCACAAAAGCACACTTGACTTCAAATGATCATAACTCCTTCGTTTCTTATCGGATTTAAGCAAACGACCACTCGATGGAAAGCTCTTGATGTCTACTTTCATGTCAACTACGATTTTTATTGTTTTAATGGAATTTGTGATGTTTCTCATTCGCTTTTTTGTACTAACTCTTTATGGTACTTACTTGTTAGTACACAAAAGAGAATGAGAGTAAACAAAAACGCCATTACATTAACCTAAACTCTAGTTTACATGAAGGCATACGTCAAGAGCTTTCCAGAGAGTGTTCGTTTGCTTAAATCCGATAACAAATGAGGAAGTTATGGTCATTTGAAGTCGAGTTCCTCCCAAAGTGGTCGTGTATCGAGCCGCACAGAAGCACACTGGACTTCAAATGATCATAACTTCTTCGTTTCTTATCGGATTTAAGCAAACGACCACTCGATGGAAAGCTCTTGATCTCTACTTTCATGTCAACCACGATTTTTATTGTTTTAATGGAATTTGTGAGGTTTCTCATTCGCTTTTTTGTACTAACTCTTTATGGTACTTACATGGTAGTACACAAAAGAGAATGAGAGCAACCAAAAACGCCATTACATTAACCCAAACTCTAGTTTACATGAAGGCATACGTCAAGAGCTTTCCAGAGAGTGTTCGTTTGCTTAAATCCGATAACAAATGAGGAAGTTATGGTCATTTGAAGTCGAGTGCCTCCCAAAGTGGTCGTTTATCGAGCCGCACAAAAGCACACTTGACTTCAAATGATCATAACTCCTTCGTTTCTTATCGGATTTAAGCAAACGACCACTCGATGGAAAGCTCTTGATGTCTACTTTCATGTCAACCACGATTTTTATTGTTTTAATGGAATTTGTGATGTTTCTCATTCGCTTTTTTGTACTAACTCTTTATGGTACTTACTTGTTAGTACACAAAAGAGAATGAGAGCACACAAAAACGCCATTACATTAACCTAAACTCTATGTTACATGAAGGCATACGTCAAGAGCTTTCCAGAGAGTGTTCGTTTGCTTAAATCCGATAACAAATGAGGAAGTTATGGTCATTTGAAGTCGAGTGCCTCCAAAACTGGTCGTGTATCGAGCCGCACAAAAGCACACTTGACTTCAAATGATCATAACTCCTTCGTTTCTTATCGGATTTAAGCAAACGACCACTCGATGGAAAGCTCTTGATGTCTACTTTCATGTCAACCACGATTTGTATTGTTTTGATGGAATTTGTGATGTTTCTCATTCGCTTTTTTATACTAACTCTATACGGTACTTACATGTTAGTACACAAAAGAGAATGAGAGCAAACAAAAACGCCATTACATTAACCCAAACTCTAGTTTACATGAAGGCATACGTCAAGAGCTTTCCAGAGAGTGTTCGTTTGCTTAAATCCGATAACAAATGAGGAAGTTATGGTCATTTGAAGTCGAGTGCCTCCCAAAGTGGTCGTGTATCAAGCCGCACAGAAGTACACTGGACTTCAAATGATCATAACTTCTTCGTTTCTTATCGGATTTAAGCAAACGACCACTCGATGGAAAGCTCTTGATCTCTACTTTCATGTCAACCACGATTTTGATTGTTTTAATGGAATTTGTGAGGTTTCTCATTCGCTTTTTTGTACTAACTCTTTATGGTACTTACATGGTAGTACACAAAAGAGAATGAGAGCAACCAAAAACGCCATTACATTAACCCAAACTCTAGTTTACATGAAGGCATACGTCAAGAGCTTTCCAGAGAGTGTTCGTTTGCTTAAATCCGATAACAAATGAGGAAGTTATGGTCATTTGAAGTCGAGTGCCTCCCAAAGTGGTCGTGTATCGAGCCGCACAAAAGCACACTTGACTTCAAATGATCATAACTCCTTCGTTTCTTATCGGATTTAAGCAAACGACCACTCGATGGAAAGCTCTTGATGTCTACTTTCATGTCAACCACGATTTTTATTGTTTTGATGGAATTTGTGATGTTTCTCATTCGCTTTTTTATACTAACTCTTTACGGTACTTACATGTTAGTACACAAAAGAGAATGAGAGCAAACAAAAACGCCATTACATTAACCCAAACTCTAGTTTACATGAAAGCATACGTCAAGAGCTTTCCAGAGAGTGTTCGTTTGCTTAAATCCGATAACAAATGAGGAAGTTATGGTCATTTGAAGTCGAGTGCCTCCCAAAGTGGTCGTGTATCGAGCCGCACAGAAGCACACTGGACTTCAAATGATCATAACTTCTTCGTTTCTTATCGGATTTAAGCAAACGACCTCTCGATGGAAAGCTCTTGATCTCTACTTTCATGTCAACCACGATTTTTATTGTTTTAATGGAATTTGTGAGGTTTCTCATTCGCTTTTTTGTACTAACTCTTTATGGTACTTACATGGTAGTACACAAAAGTGAATGAGAGCAACCAAAAACGCCATTACATTAACCCAAACTCTAGTTTACATGAAGGCATACGTCAAGAGCTTTCCAGAGAGTGTTCGTTTGCTTAAATCCGATAACAAATGAGGAAGTTATGGTCATTTGAAGTCGAGTGCCTCCAAAAGTGGTCGTGTATCGAGCCGCACAAAAGCACACTTGACTTCAAATGATCATAACTCCTTCGTTTCTTATCGGATTTAAGCAAACGACCACTCGATGGAAAGCTCTTGATGTCTACTTTCATGTCAACCACGAGTTTTATTGTTTGAATGGAATTTGTGATGTTTCTCATTCGCTTTTTTGTACTAACTCTTTATGGTACTTACTTGTTAGTACACAAAAGAGAATGAGAGCAAACAAAAACGCCATTACATTAACCTAAACTCTAGTTTACATGAAGGCATACGTCAAGAGCTTTCCAGAGAGTGTTCGTTTGCTTAAATCCGATAACAAATGAGGAAGTTATGGTCATTTGAAGTCGAGTGCCTCCCAAAGTGGTCGTGTATCGAGCCGCACAAAAGCACACTTGACTTCAAATGATCATAACTCCTTCGTTTCTTATCGGATTTAAGCAAACGACCACTCGATGGAAAGCTCTTGATGTCTACTTTCATGTCAACCACGATTTTTATTGTTTTAATGGAATTTGTGATGTTTCTCTTTCGCTTTTTTGTACTAACTCTTTATGGTACTTACTTGTTAGTACACAAAAGAGAATGAGAGCAACCAAAAACGCCATTACATTAACCCAAACTCTAGTTTACAGGAAGGCATACGTCAAGAGCTTTCCAGAGAGTGTTCCTTTGCTTAAATCCGATAACAAATGAGGAAGTTATGGTCATTTGAAGTCGAGTGCCTCCCAAAGTGGTCGTGTATCGAGCCGCACAAAAGCACACTTGACTTCAAATGATCATAACTCCTTCGTTTCTTATCGGATTTAAGCAAATGACCACTCGATGGAAAGCTCTTGATGTCTACTTTCATGTCAACCACGATTTTTATTGTTTTGATGGAATTTGTGATGTTTCTCATTCGCTTTTTTATACTAACTCTATACGGTACTTACATGTTAGTACACAAAAGAGAATGAGAGCAAACAAAAACGCCATTACATTAACCCAAACTCTAGTTTACATGAAGGCATACGTCAAGAGCTTTCCAGAGAGGGTTCGTTTGCTTAAATCCGATAACAAATGAGGAAGTTATGGTCATTTGAAGTCGAGTGCCTCCCAAAGTGGTCGTGTATCGAGCCGCACAGAAGTACACTGGACTTCAAATGATCATAACTTCTTCGTTTCTTATCGGATTTAAGCAAACGACCACTCGATGGAAAGCTCTTGATCTCTACTTTCATGTCAACCACGATTTTGATTGTTTTAATGGAATTTGTGAGGTTTCTCATTCGCTTTTTTGTACTAACTCTTTATGGTACTTACATGGTAGTACACAAAAGAGAATGAGAGCAACCAAAAACGCCATTACATTAACCCAAACTCTAGTTTACATGAAGGCATACGTCAAGAGCTTTCCAGAGAGTGTTCGTTTGCTTAAATCCGATAACAAATGAGGAAGTTATGGTCATTTGAAGTCGAGTGCCTCCCAAAGTGGTCGTGTATCGAGCCGCACAAAAGCACACTTGACTTCAAATGATCATAACTCCTTCGTTTCTTATCGGATTTAAGCAAACGACCACTCGATGGAAAGCTCCTGATGTCTACTTTCATGTCAACCACGATTTTTATTGTTTTGATGGAATTTGTGATGTTTCTCATTCGCTTTTTTATACTAACTCTTTACGGTACTTACATGTTAGTACACAAAAAAGAATGAGAGCAAACAAAAACGCCATTACATTAACCCAAACTCTAGTTTACATGAAAGCATACGTCAAGAGCTTTCCAGAGAGTGTTCGTTTGCTTAAATCCGATAACAAATGAGGAAGTTATGGTCATTTGAAGTCGAGTGCCTCCCAAAGTGGTCGTGTATCGAGCCGCACAGAAGCACACTGGACTTCAAATGATCATAACTTCTTCGTTTCTTATCGGATTTAAGCAAACGACCTCTCGATGGAAAGCTCTTGATCTCTACTTTCATGTCAACCACGATTTTTATTGTTTTAATGGAATTTGTGAGGTTTCTCATTCGCTTTTTTGTACTAACTCTTTATGGTACTTACATGGTAGTACACAAAAGTGAATGAGAGCAACCAAAAACGCCATTACATTAACCCAAACTCTAGTTTACATGAAGGCATACGTCAAGAGCTTTCCAGAGAGTGTTCGTTTGCTTAAATCCGATAACAAATGAGGAAGTTATGGTCATTTGAAGTCGAGTGCCTCCAAAAGTGGTCGTGTATCGAGCCGCACAAAAGCACACTTGACTTCAAATGATCATAACTCCTTCGTTTCTTATCGGATTTAAGCAAACGACCACTCGATGGAAAGCTCTTGATGTCTACTTTCATGTCAACCACGAGTTTTATTGTTTGAATGGAATTTGTGATGTTTCTCATTCGCTTTTTTGTACTAACTCTTTATGGTACTTACTTGTTAGTACACAAAAGAGAATGAGAGCAAACAAAAATGCCATTACATTAACCTAAACTCTAGTTTACATGAAGGCATACGTCAAGAGCTTTCCAGAGAGTGTTCGTTTGCTTAAATCCGATAACAAATGAGGAAGTTATGGTCATTTGAAGTCGAGTGCCTCCCAAAGTGGTCGTGTATCGAGCCGCACAAAAGCACACTTGACTTCAAATGATCATAACTCCTTCGTTTCTTATCGGATTTAAGCAAACGACCACTCGATGGAAAGCTCTTGATGTCTACTTTCATGTCAACCACGAGTTTTATTGTTTTAATGGAATTTGTGATGTTTCTCATTCGCTTTTTTGTACTAACTCTTTATGGTACTTACTTGTTAGTACACAAAAGAGAATGAGAGCAACCAAAAACGCCATTACATTAACCCAAACTCTAGTTTACAGGAAGGCATACGTCAAGAGCTTTCCAGAGAGTGTTCGTTTGCTTAAATCCGATAACAAATGAGGAAGTTATGGTCATTTGAAGTCGAGTGCCTCCCAAAGTGGTCGTGTATCGAGCCGCACAAAAGCACACTTGACTTCAAATGATCATAACTCCTTCGTTTCTTATCGGATTTAAGCAAATGACCACTCGATGGAAAGCTCTTGATGTCTACTTTCATGTCAACCACGATTTTTATTGTTTTGATGGAATTTGTGATGTTTCTCATTCGCTTTTTTATACTAACTCTTTACGGTACTTACATGTTAGTACACAAAAGAGAATGAGAGCAAACAAAAACGCCATTACATTAACCCAAACTCTAGTTTACATGAAAGCATACGTCAAGAGCTTTCCAGAGAGTGTTCGTTTGCTTAAATCCGATAACAAATGAGGAAGTTATGGTCATTTGAAGTCGAGTGCCTCCCAAAGTGGTCGTGTATCGAGCCGCACAGAAGCACACTGGACTTCAAATGATCATAACTTCTTCGTTTCTTATCGGATTTAAGCAAACGACCACTCGATGGAAAGCTCTTGATCTCTACTTTCATGTCAACCACGACTTTTATTGTTTTAATGGAATTTGTGAGGTTTCTCATTCGCTTTTTTGTACTAACTCTTTATGGTACTTACATGGTAGTACACAAAAGAGAATGAGAGCAACCAAAAACGCCATTACATTAACCCAAACTCTAGTTTACATGAAGGCATACGTCAAGAGCTTTCCAGAGAGTGTTCGTTTGCTTAAATCCGATAACAAATGAGGAAGTTATGGTCATTTGAAGTCGAGTGCCTCCAAAAGTGGTCGTGTATCGAGCCGCACAAAAGCACACTTGACTTCAAATGATCATAACTCCTTCGTTTCTTATCGGATTTAAGCAAACGACCACTCGATGGAAAGCTCTTGATGTCTACTTTCATGTCAACTACGAGTTTTATTGTTTTAATGGAATTTGTGATGTTTCTCATTCGCTTTTTTGTACTAACTCTTTATGGTACTTACTTGTTAGTACACAAAAGAGAATGAGAGCAAACAAAAACGCCATTACATTAACCTAAACTCTAGTTTACATGAAGGCATACGTCAAGAGCTTTCCAGAGAGTGTTCGTTTGCTTAAATCCGATAACAAATGAGGAAGTTATGGTCATTTGAAGTCGAGTGCCTCCCAAAGTGGTCGTGTATCGAGCCGCATAGAAGCACACTTGACTTCAAATGATCATACCTCCTTCGTTTCTTATCGGATTTAAGCAAACGACCACTCGATGGAAAGCTCTTGATCTCTACTTTCATGTCAACCACGATTTTTATTGTTTTAATGGAATTTGTGAGGTTTCTCATTCGCTTTCTTGTACTAACTCTTTATGGTACTTACATGGTAGTACACAAAAGAGAATGAGAGCAACCAAAAACGCCATTACATTAACCCAAACTCTAGTTTACATGAAGGCATACGTCAAGAGCTTTCCAGAGAGTGTTCGTTTGCTTAAATCCGATAACAAATGAGGAAGTTATGGTCATTTGAAGTCGAGTGCCTCCAAAAGTGGTCGTGTATCGAGCCGCACAAAAGCACACTTGACTTCAAATGATCATAACTCCTTCGTTTCTTATCGGATTTAAGCAAACGACCACTCGATGGAAAGCTCTTGATGTCTACTTTCATGTCAACCACGATTTTTATTGTTTTGATGGAATTTGTGATGTTTCTCATTCGCTTTTTTATACTAACTCTTTACGGTACTTACATGTTAGTACACAAAAGAGAATGAGAGCAAACAAAAACGCCATTACATTAACCCAAACTCTAGTTTACATGAAAGCATACGTCAAGAGCTTTCCAGAGAGTGTTCGTTTGCTTAAATCCGATAACAAATGAGGAAGTTATGGTCATTTGAAGTCGAGTGCCTCCCAAAGTGGTCGTGTATCGAGCCGCACAAAAGCACACTTGACTTCAAATGATCATAACTCCTTCGTTTCTTATCGGATTTAAGCAAACGACCACTCGATGGAAAGCTCTTGATGTCTACTTTCATGTCAACCACGATTTTTATTGTTTTGATGGAATTTGTGATGTTTCTCATTCGCTTTTTTATACTAACTCTTTACGGTACTTACTTGTTAGTACACAAAAGAGAATGAGAGCAAACAAAAACGCCATTACATTAACCCAAACTCTAGTTTACATGAAGGCATACGTCAAGAGCTTTCCAGAGAGTGTTCGTTTGCTTAAATCCGATAACAAATGAGGAAGTTATGGTCATTTGAAGTCGAGTGCCTCCCAAAGTGGTCGTGTATCGAGCCGCACAAAAGCACACTTGACTTCAAATGATCATAACTCCTTCGTTTCTTATCGGATTTAAGCAAACGACCACTCGATGGAAAGTTCTTGATGTCTACTTTCATGTCAACCACGAGTTTTATTGTTTGAATGGAATTTGTGATGTTTCTCATTCGCTTTTTTGTACTAACTCTTTATGGTACTTACTTGTTAGTACACAAAAGAGAATGAGAGCAAACAAAAACGCCATTACATTAACCTAAACTCTAGTTTACATGAAGGCATACGTCAAGAGCTTTCCAGAGAGTGTTCGTTTGCTTAAATCCGATAACAAATGAGGAAGTTATGGTCATTTGAAGTCGAGTGCCTCCCAAAGTGGTCGTGTATCGAGCCGCACAAAAGCACACTTGACTTCAAATGATCATAACTCCTTCGTTTCTTATCGGATTTAAGCAAACGACCACTCGATGGAAATCTCTTGATGTCTACTTTCATGTCAACCACGAGTTTTATTGTTTTAATGGAATTTGTGATGTTTCTCATTCGCTTTTTTGTACTAACTCTTTATGGTACTTACTTGTTAGTACACAAAAGAGAATGAGAGCAACCAAAAACGCCATTACATTAACCCAAACTCTAGTTTACAGGAAGGCATACGTCAAGAGCTTTCCAGAGAGTGTTCGTTTGCTTAAATCCGATAACAAATGAGGAAGTTATGGTCATTTGAAGTCGAGTGCCTCCCAAAGTGGTCGTGTATCGAGCCGCACAAAAGCACACTTGACTTCAAATGATCATAACTCCTTCGTTTCTTATCGGATTTAAGCAAATGACCACTCGATGGAAAGCTCTTGATGTCTACTTTCATGTCAACCACGATTTTTATTGTTTTGATGGAATTTGTGATGTTTCTCATTCGCTTTTTTATACTAACTCTTTACGGTACTTACATGTTAGTACACAAAAGAGAATGAGAGCAAACAAAAACGCCATTACATTAACCCAAACTCTAGTTTACATGAAAGCATACGTCAAGAGCTTTCCAGAGAGTGTTCGTTTGCTTAAATCCGATAACAAATGAGGAAGTTATGGTCATTTGAAGTCGAGTGCCTCCCAAAGTGGTCGTGTATCGAGCCGCACAGAAGCACACTGGACTTCAAATGATCATAACTTCTTCGTTTCTTATCGGATTTAAGCAAACGACCACTCGATGGAAAGCTCTTGATCTCTACTTTCATGTCAACCACGACTTTTATTGTTTTAATGGAATTTGTGAGGTTTCTCATTCGCTTTTTTGTACTAACTCTTTATGGTACTTACATGGTAGTACACAAAAGAGAATGAGAGCAACCAAAAACGCCATTACATTAACCCAAACTCTAGTTTACATGAAGGCATACGTCAAGAGCTTTCCAGAGAGTGTTCGTTTGCTTAAATCCGATAACAAATGAGGAAGTTATGGTCATTTGAAGTCGAGTGCCTCCCAAAGTGGTCGTGTATCGAGCCGCACAAAAGCACACTTGACTTCAAATGATCATAACTCCTTCGTTTCTTATCGGATTTAAGCAAACGACCACTCGATGGAAAGCTCTTGATGTCTACTTTCATGTCAACCACGATTTTTATTGTTTTGATGGAATTTGTGATGTTTCTCATTCGCTTTTTTATACTAACTCTTTACGGTACTTACTTGTTAGTACACAAAAGAGAATGAGAGCAAACAAAAACGCCATTACATTAACCCAAACTCTAGTTTACATGAAAGCATACATCAAGAGCTTTCCAGAGAGTGTTCGTTTGCTTAAATCCGATAACAAATGAGGAAGTTATGGTCATTTGAAGTCGAGTGCCTCCCAAAGTGGTCGTGTATCGAGCCGCACAGAAGCACACTGGACTTCAAATGATCATAACTCCTTCGTTTCTTATCGGATTTAAGCAAACGACCACTCGATGGAAAGCTCTTGATCTCTACTTTCATGTCAACCACGATTTTTATTGTTTTAATGGAATTTGTGAGTTTCTCATTCGCTTTTTTGTACTAACTCTTTACGGTACTTACATGGGAGTACACAAAAGAGAATGAGAGCAACCAAAAACGCCATTACATTAACCCAAACTCTAGTTTACATGAAGGCATACGTCAAGAGCTTTCCAGAGAGTGTTCGTTTGCTTAAATCCGATAACAAATGAGGAAGTTATGGTCATTTGAAGTCGAGTGCCTCCAAAAGTGGTCGTGTATCGAGCCGCACAAAAGCACACTTGACTTCAAATGATCATAACTCCTTCGTTTCTTATCGGATTTAAGCAAACGACCACTCGATGGAAAGCTCTTGATGTCTACTTTCATGTCAACCACGATTTTTATTGTTTTGATGGAATTTGTGATGTTTCTCATTCGCTTTTTTATACTAACTCTTTACGGTACTTACATGTTAGTACACAAAAGAGAATGAGAGCAAACAAAAACGCCATTACATTAACCCAAACTCTAGTTTACATGAAAGCATACGTCAAGAGCTTTCCAGAGAGTGTTCGTTTGCTTAAATCCGATAACAAATGAGGAAGTTATGGTCATTTGAAGTCGAGTGCCTCCCAAAGTGGTCGTGTATCGAGCCGCACAGAAGCACACTGGACTTCAAATGATCATAACTTCTTCATTTCTTATCGGATTTAAGCAAACGACCACTCGATGGAAAGCTCTTGATCTCTACTTTCATGTCAGCCACGACTTTTATTGTTTTAATGGAATTTGTGAGGTTTCTCATTCGCTTTTTTGTACTAACTCTTTATGGTACTTACATGGTAGTACACAAAAGAGAATGAGAGCAACCAAAAACGCCATTACATTAACCCAAACTCTAGTTTACATGAAGGCATACGTCAAGAGCTTTCCAGAGAGTGTTCGTTTGCTTAAATCCGATAACAAATGAGGAAGTTATGGTCATTTGAAGTCGAGTGCCTCCAAAAGTGGTCGTGTATCGAGCCGCACAAAAGCACACTTGACTTCAAATGATCATAACTCCTTCGTTTCTTATCGGATTTAAGCAAACGACCACTCGATGGAAAGCTCTTGATGTCTACTTTCATGTCAACTACGAGTTTTATTGTTTTAATGGAATTTGTGATGTTTCTCATTCGCTTTTTTGTACTAACTCTTTATGGTACTTACTTGTTAGTACACAAAAGAGAATGAGAGCAAACAAAAACGCCATTTCATTAACCTAAACTCTAGTTTACATGAAGGCATACGTCAAGAGCTTTCCAGAGAGTGTTCGTTTGCTTAAATCCGATAACAAATGAGGAAGTTATGGTCATTTGAAGTCGAGTGCCTCCCAAAGTGGTCGTGTATCGAGCCGCACAAAAGCACACTTGACTTCAAATGATCATAACTCCTTCGTTTCTTATCGGATTTAAGCAAACGACCACTCGATGGAAAGTTCTTGATGTCTACTTTCATGTCAACCACGAGTTTTATTGTTTTAATGGAATTTGTGATGTTTCTCATTCGCTTTTTTGTACTAACTCTTTACGGTACTTACTTGTTAGTACACAAAAGAGAATGAGAGCAAACAAAAACGCCATTACATTAACTCAAACTCTAGTTTACATGAAGGCATTCGTCAAGAGCTTTCCAGAGAGTGTTCGTTTGCTTAAATCCGATAACAAATGAGGAAGTTATGGTCATTTGAAGTCGAGTGCCTCCCAAAGTGGTCGTGTATCGAGCCGCATAGAAGCACACTGGACTTCAAATGATCATACCTCCTTCGTTTCTTATCGGATTTAAGCAAACGACCACTCGATGGAAAGCTCTTGATCTCTACTTTCATGTCAACCACGATTTTTATTGTTTTAATGGAATTTGTGAGGTTTCTCATTCGCTTTTTTGTACTAACTCTTTATGGTACTTACATGGTAGTACACAAAAGAGAATGAGAGCAACCAAAAACGCCATTACATTAACCCAAACTCTAGTTTACATGAAGGCATACGTCAAGAGCTTTCCAGAGAGTGTTCGTTTGCTTAAATCCGATAACAAATGAGGAAGTTATGGTCATTTGAAGTCGAGTGCCTCCAAAAGTGGTCGTGTATCGAGCCGCACAAAAGCACACTTGACTTCAAATGATCATAACTCCTTCGTTTCTTATCGGATTTAAGCAAACGACCACTCGATGGAAAGCTCTTGATGTCTACTTTCATGTCAACCACGATTTTTATTGTTTTGATGGAATTTGTGATGTTTCTCATTCGCTTTTTTATACTAACTCTTTACGGTACTTACATGTTAGTACACAAAAGAGAATGAGAGCAAACAAAAACGCCATTACATTAACCCAAACTCTAGTTTACATGAAGGCATACGTCAAGAGCTTTCCAGAGAGTGTTCGTTTGCTTAAATCCGATAACAAATGAGGAAGTTATGGTCATTTGAAGTCGAGTGCCTCCAAAAGTGGTCGTGTATCGAGCCGCACAAAAGCACACTTGACTTCAAATGATCATAACTCCTTCGTTTCTTATCGGATTTAAGCAAACGACCACTCGATGGAAAGCTCTTGATGTCTACTTTCATGTCAACCACGATTTTTATTGTTTTGATGGAATTTGTGATGTTTCTCATTCGCTTTTTTATACTAACTCTTTACGGTACTTACATGTTAGTACACAAAAGAGAATGAGAGCAAAAAAAAACGCCATTACATTAACCCAAACTCTAGTTTACATGAAAGCATACGTCAAGAGCTTTCCAGAGAGTGTTCGTTTGCTTAAATCCGATAACAAACGAGGAAGTTATGGTCATTTGAAGTCGAGTGCCTCCCAAAGTGGTCGTGTATCGAGCCGCACAGAAGCACACTGGACTTCAAATGATCATAACTTCTTCGTTTCTTATCGGATTTAAGCAAACGACCACTCGATGGAAAGCTCTTGATCTCTACTTTCATGTCAACCACGATTTTTATTGTTTTAATGGAATTTGTGAGGTTTCTCATTCGCTTTTTTGTACTAACTCTTTATGGTACTTACATGGTAGTACACAAAAGAGAATGAGAGCAACCAAAAACGCCATTACATTAACCCAAACTCTAGTTTACATGAAGGAATACGTCAAGAGCTTTCCAGAGAGTGTTCGTTTGCTTAAATCCGATAACAAATGAGGAAGTTATGGTCATTTGAAGTCGAGTGCCTCCAAAAGTGGTCGTGTATCGAGCCGCACAAAAGCACACTTGACTTCAAATGATCATAACTCCTTCGTTTCTTATCGGATTTAAGCAAACGACCACTCGATGGAAAGCTCTTGATGTCTACTTTCATGTCAACCACGATTTTTATTGTTTTGATGGAATTTGTGATGTTTCTCATTCGCTTTTTTATACTAACTCTTTACGGTACTTACATGTTAGTACACAAAAGAGAATGAGAGCAAAAAAAAACGCCATTACATTAACCCAAACTCTAGTTTACATGAAAGCATACGTCAAGAGCTTTCCAGAGAGTGTTCGTTTGCTTAAATCCGATAACAAACGAGGAAGTTATGGTCATTTGAAGTCGAGTGCCTCCCAAAGTGGTCGTGTATCGAGCCGCACAGAAGCACACTGGACTTCAAATGATCATAACTTCTTCGTTTCTTATCGGATTTAAGCAAACGACCACTCGATGGAAAGCTCTTGATCTCTACTTTCATGTCAACCACGATTTTTATTGTTTTAATGGAATTTGTGAGGTTTCTCATTCGCTTTTTTGTACTAACTCTTTATGGTACTTACATGGTAGTACACAAAAGAGAATGAGAGCAACCAAAAACGCGATTACATTAACCCAAACTCTAGTTTACATGAAGGCATACGTCAAGAGCTTTCCAGAGAGTGTTCGTTTGCTTAAATCCGATAACAAATGAGGAAGTTATGGTCATTTGAAGTCGAGTGCCTCCAAAAGTGGTCGTGTATCGAGCCGCACAAAAGCACACTTGACTTCAAATGATCATAACTCCTTCGTTTCTTATCGGATTTAAGCAAACGACCACTCGATGGAAAGCTCTTGATCTCTACTTTCATGTCAACCACGATTTTTATTGTTTTAATGGAATTTGTGAGGTTTCTCATTCGCTTTTTTGTACTAACTCTTTTTGGTACTTACATGGTAGTACACAAAAGAGAATAAGAGCAACCAAAAACGCCATTACATTAACCCAAACTCTAGTTTACATGAAGGCATACGTCAAGAGCTTTCCAGAGAGTGTTCGTTTGCTTAAATCCGATAACAAATGAGGAAGTTATGGTCATTTGAAGTCGAGTGCCTCCAAAAGTGGTCGTGTATCGAGCCGCACAAAAGCACACTTGACTTCAAATGATCATAACTCCTTCGTTTCTTATCGGATTTAAGCAAACGACCACTCGATGGAAAGCTCTTGATGTCTACTTTCATGTCAACCACGATTTTTATTGTTTTGATGGAATTTGTGATGTTTCTCATTCGCTTTTTTATACTAACTCTTTACGGTACTTACATGTTAGTACACAAAAGAGAATGAGAGCAAACAAAAACGCCATTACATTAACCCAAACTCTAGTTTACATGAAAGCATACGTCAAGAGCTTTCCAGAGAGTGTTCGTTTGCTTAAATCCGATAACAAATGAGGAAGTTATGGTCATTTGAAGTCGAGTGCCTCCCAAAGTGATCGTGTATCGAGCCGCACAGAAGCACACTGGACTTCAAATGATCATAACTTCTTCGTTTCTTATCGGATTTAAGCAAACGACCACTCGATGGAAAGCTCTTGATCTCTACTTTCATGTCAACCACGACTTTTATTGTTTTAATGGAATTTGTGAGGTTTCTCATTCGCTTTTTTATACTAACTCTTTACGGTACTTACATGTTAGTACACAAAAGAGAATGAGAGCAAACAAAAACGCCATTACATTAACCCAAACTCTAGTTTACATGAAAGCATACGTCAAGAGCTTTCCAGAGAGTGTTCGTTTGCTTAAATCCGATAACAAACGAGGAAGTTATGGTCATTTGAAGTCGAGTGCCTCCCAAAGTGGTCGTGTATCGAGCCGCACAGAAGCACACTGGACTTCAAATGATCATAACTTCTTCGTTTCTTATCGGATTTAAGCAAACGACCACTCGATGGAAAGCTCTTGATCTCTACTTTCATGTCAACCACGATTTTTATTGTTTTAATGGAATTTGTGAGGTTTCTCATTCGCTTTTTTGTACTAACTCTTTATGGTACTTACATGGTAGTACACAAAAGAGAATGAGAGCAACCAAAAACGCCATTACATTAACCCAAACTCTAGTTTACATGAAGGCATACGTCAAGAGCTTTCCAGAGAGTGTTCGTTTGCTTAAATCCGATAACAAATGAGGAAGTTATGGTCATTTGAAGTCGAGTGCCTCCAAAAGTGGTCGTGTATCGAGCCGCACAAAAGCACACTTGACTTCAAATGATCATAACTCCTTCGTTTCTTATCGGATTTAATCAAACGACCACTCGATGGAAAGCTCTTGATGTCTACTTTCATGTCAACCACGATTTTTATTGTTTTGATGGAATTTGTGATGTTTCTCATTCGCTTTTTTATACTAACTCTTTACGGTACTTACATGTTAGTACACAAAAGAGAATGAGAGCAAACAAAAACGCCATTACATTAACCCAAACTCTAGTTTACATGAAAGCATACGTCAAGAGCTTTCCAGAGAGTGTTCGTTTGCTTAAATCCGATAACAAATGAGGAAGTTATGGTCATTTGAAGTCGAGTGCCTCCCAAAGTGATCGTGTATCGAGCCGCACAGAAGCACACTGGACTTCAAATGATCATAACTTCTTCGTTTCTTATCGGATTTAAGCAAACGACCACTCGATGGAAAGCTCTTGATCTCTACTTTCATGTCAACCACGACTTTTATTGTTTTAATGGAATTTGTGAGGTTTCTCATTCGCTTTTTTATACTAACTCTTTACGGTACTTACATGTTAGTACACAAAAGAGAATGAGAGCAAACAAAAACGCCATTACATTAACCCAAACTCTAGTTTACATGAAAGCATACGTCAAGAGCTTTCCAGAGAGTGTTCGTTTGCTTAAATCCGATAACAAACGAGGAAGTTATGGTCATTTGAAGTCGAGTGCCTCCCAAAGTGGTCGTGTATCGAGCCGCACAGAAGCACACTGGACTTCAAATGATCATAACTTCTTCGTTTCTTATCGGATTTAAGCAAACGACCACTCGATGGAAAGCTCTTGATCTCTACTTTCATGTCAACCACGATTTTTATTGTTTTAATGGAATTTGTGAGGTTTCTCATTCGCTTTTTTGTACTAACTCTTTATGGTACTTACATGGTAGTACACAAAAGAGAATAAGAGCAACCAAAAACGCCATTACATTAACCCAAACTCTAGTTTACATGAAGGCATACGTCAAGAGCTTTCCAGAGAGTGTTCGTTTGCTTAAATCCGATAACAAATGAGGAAGTTATGGTCATTTGAAGTCGAGTGCCTCCAAAAGTGGTCGTGTATCGAGCCGCACAAAAGCACACTTGACTTCAAATGATCATAACTCCTTCGTTTCTTATCGGATTTAAGCAAACGACCACTCGATGGAAAGCTCTTGATGTCTACTTTCATGTCAACCACGATTTTTATTGTTTTGATGGAATTTGTGATGTTTCTCATTCGCTTTTTTATACTAACTCTTTACGGTACTTACATGTTAGTACACAAAAGAGAATGAGAGCAAACAAAAACGCCATTACATTAACCCAAACTCTAGTTTACATGAAAGCATACGTCAAGAGCTTTCCAGAGAGTGTTCGTTTGCTTAAATCCGATAACAAATGAGGAAGTTATGGTCATTTGAAGTCGAGTGCCTCCCAAAGTGATCGTGTATCGAGCCGCACAGAAGCACACTGGACTTCAAATGATCATAACTTCTTCGTTTCTTATCGGATTTAAGCAAACGACCACTCGATGGAAAGCTCTTGATCTCTACTTTCATGTCAACCACGACTTTTATTGTTTTAATGGAATTTGTGAGGTTTCTCATTCGCTTTTTTATACTAACTCTTTACGGTACTTACATGTTAGTACACAAAAGAGAATGAGAGCAAACAAAAACGCCATTACATTAACCCAAACTCTAGTTTACATGAAAGCATACGTCAAGAGCTTTCCAGAGAGTGTTCGTTTGCTTAAATCCGATAACAAACGAGGAAGTTATGGTCATTTGAAGTCGAGTGCCTCCCAAAGTGGTCGTGTATCGAGCCGCACAGAAGCACACTGGACTTCAAATGATCATAACTTCTTCGTTTCTTATCGGATTTAAGCAAACGACCACTCGATGGAAAGCTCTTGATCTCTACTTTCATGTCAACCACGATTTTTATTGTTTTAATGGAATTTGTGAGGTTTCTCATTCGCTTTTTTGTACTAACTCTTTATGGTACTTACATGGTAGTACACAAAAGAGAATGAGAGCAACCAAAAACGCCATTACATTAACCCAAACTCTAGTTTACATGAAGGCATACGTCAAGAGCTTTCCAGAGAGTGTTCGTTTGCTTAAATCCGATAACAAATGAGGAAGTTATGGTCATTTGAAGTCGAGTGCCTCCAAAAGTGGTCGTGTATCGAGCCGCACAAAAGCACACTTGACTTCAAATGATCATAACTCCTTCGTTTCTTATCGGATTTAAGCAAACGACCACTCGATGGAAAGCTCTTGATGTCTACTTTCATGTCAACCACGATTTTTATTGTTTTGATGGAATTTGTGATGTTTCTCATTCGCTTTTTTATACTAACTCTTTACGGTACTTACATGTTAGTACACAAAAGAGAATGAGAGCAATCAAAAACGCCATTACATTAACCCAAACTCTAGTTTACATGAAAGCATACGTCAAGAGCTTTCCAGAGAGTGTTCGTTTGCTTAAATCCGATAACAAACGAGGAAGTTATGGTCATTTGAAGTCGAGTGCCTCCCAAAGTGGTCGTGTATCGAGCCGCACAGAAGCACACTGGACTTCAAATGATCATAACTTCTTCGTTTCTTATCGGATTTAAGCAAACGACCACTCGATGGAAAGCTCTTGATCTCTACTTTCATGTCAACCACGATTTTTATTGTTTTAATGGAATTTGTGAGGTTTCTCATTCGCTTTTTTGTACTAACTCTTTATGGTACTTACATGGTAGTACACAAAAGAGAATGAGAGCAACCAAAAACGCGATTACATTAACCCAAACTCTAGTTTACATGAAGGCATACGTCAAGAGCTTTCCAGAGAGTGTTCGTTTGCTTAAATCCGATAACAAATGAGGAAGTTATGGTCATTTGAAGTCGAGTGCCTCCAAAAGTGGTCGTGTATCGAGCCGCACAAAAGCACACTTGACTTCAAATGATCATAACTCCTTCGTTTCTTATCGGATTTAAGCAAACGACCACTCGATGGAAAGCTCTTGATCTCTACTTTCATGTCAACCACGATTTTTATTGTTTTAATGGAATTTGTGAGGTTTCTCATTCGCTTTTTTGTACTAACTCTTTATGGTACTTACATGGTAGTACACAAAAGAGAATAAGAGCAACCAAAAACGCCATTACATTAACCCAAACTCTAGTTTACATGAAGGCATAGGTCAAGAGCTTTCCAGAGAGTGTTCGTTTGCTTAAATCCGATAACAAATGAGGAAGTTATGGTCATTTGAAGTCGAGTGCCTCCAAAAGTGGTCGTGTATCGAGCCGCACAAAAGCACACTTGACTTCAAATGATCATAACTCCTTCGTTTCTTATCGGATTTAAGCAAACGACCACTCGATGGAAAGCTCTTGATGTCTACTTTCATGTCAACCACGATTTTTATTGTTTTGATGGAATTTGTGATGTTTCTCATTCGCTTTTTTATACTAACTCTTTACGGTACTTACATGTTAGTACACAAAAGAGAATGAGAGCAAACAAAAACGCCATTACATTAACCCAAACTCTAGTTTACATGAAAGCATACGTCAAGAGCTTTCCAGAGAGTGTTCGTTTGCTTAAATCCGATAACAAATGAGGAAGTTATGGTCATTTGAAGTCGAGTGCCTCCCAAAGTGATCGTGTATCGAGCCGCACAGAAGCACACTGGACTTCAAATGATCATAACTTCTTCGTTTCTTATCGGATTTAAGCAAACGACCACTCGATGGAAAGCTCTTGATCTCTACTTTCATGTCAACCACGACTTTTATTGTTTTAATGGAATTTGTGAGGTTTCTCATTCGCTTTTTTATACTAACTCTTTACGGTACTTACATGTTAGTACACAAAAGAGAATGAGAGCAAACAAAAACGCCATTACATTAACCCAAACTCTAGTTTACATGAAAGCATACGTCAAGAGCTTTCCAGAGAGTGTTCGTTTGCTTAAATCCGATAACAAACGAGGAAGTTATGGTCATTTGAAGTCGAGTGCCTCCCAAAGTGGTCGTGTATCGAGCCGCACAGAAGCACACTGGACTTCAAATGATCATAACTTCTTCGTTTCTTATCGGATTTAAGCAAACGACCACTCGATGGAAAGCTCTTGATCTCTACTTTCATGTCAACCACGATTTTTATTGTTTTAATGGAATTTGTGAGGTTTCTCATTCGCTTTTTTGTACTAACTCTTTATGGTACTTACATGGTAGTACACAAAAGAGAATGAGAGCAACCAAAAACGCCATTACATTAACCCAAACTCTAGTTTACATGAAGGCATACGTCAAGAGCTTTCCAGAGAGTGTTCGTTTGCTTAAATCCGATAACAAATGAGGAAGTTATGGTCATTTGAAGTCGAGTGCCTCCAAAAGTGGTCGTGTATCGAGCCGCACAAAAGCACACTTGACTTCAAATGATCATAACTCCTTCGTTTCTTATCGGATTTAAGCAAACGACCACTCGATGGAAAGCTCTTGATGTCTACTTTCATGTCAACCACGATTTTTATTGTTTAGATGGAATTTGTGATGTTTCTCATTCGCTTTTTTATACTAACTCTTTACGGTACTTACATGTTAGTACACAAAAGAGAATGAGAGCAAACAAAAACGCCATTACATTAACCCAAACTCTAGTTTACATGAAAGCATACGTCAAGAGCTTTCCAGAGAGTGTTCGTTTGCTTAAATCCGATAACAAATGAGGAAGTTATGGTCATTTGAAGTCGAGTGCCTCCCAAAGTGATCGTGTATCGAGCCGCACAGAAGCACACTGGACTTCAAATGATCATAACTTCTTCGTTTCTTATCGGATTTAAGCAAACGACCACTCGATGGAAAGCTCTTGATCTCTACTTTCATGTCAACCACGACTTTTATTGTTTTAATGGAATTTGTGAGGTTTCTCATTCGCTTTTTTATACTAACTCTTTACGGTACTTACATGTTAGTACACAAAAGAGAATGAGAGCAAACAAAAACGCCATTACATTAACCCAAACTCTAGTTTACATGAAAGCATACGTCAAGAGCTTTCCAGAGAGTGTTCGTTTGCTTAAATACGATAACAAACGAGGAAGTTATGGTCATTTGAAGTCGAGTGCCTCCCAAAGTGGTCGTGTATCGAGCCGCACAGAAGCACACTGGACTTCAAATGATCATAACTTCTTCGTTTCTTATCGGATTTAAGCAAACGACCACTCGATGGAAAGCTCTTGATCTCTACTTTCATGTCAACCACGATTTTTATTGTTTTAATGGAATTTGTGAGGTTTCTCATTCGCTTTTTTGTACTAACTCTTTATGGTACTTACATGGTAGTACACAAAAGAGAATGAGAGCAACCAAAAACGCCATTACATTAACCCAAACTCTAGTTTACATGAAGGCATACGTCAAGAGCTTTCCAGAGAGTGTTCGTTTGCTTAAATCCGATAACAAATGAAGAAGTTATGGTCATTTGAAGTCGAGTGCCTCCAAAAGTGGTCGTGTATCGAGCCGCACAAAAGCACACTTGACTTCAAATGATCATAACTCCTTCGTTTCTTATCGGATTTAAGCAAACGACCACTCGATGGAAAGCTCTTGATGTCTACTTTCATGTCAACCACGATTTTTATTGTTTTGATGGAATTTGTGATGTTTCTCATTCGCTTTTTTATACTAACTCTTTGCGGTACTTACATGTTAGTACACAAAAGAGAATGAGAGCAAACAAAAACGCCATTACATTAACCCAAACTATAGTTTACATGAAAGCATACGTAAAGAGCTTTCCAGAGAGTGTTCGTTTGCTTAAATCCGATAACAAATGAGGAAGTTATGGTCATTTGAAGTCGAGTGCCTCCCAAAGTGGTCGTGTATCGAGCCGCACAAAAGCACACTTGACTTCAAATGATCATAACTCCTTCGTTTCTTATCGGATTTAAGCAAACGACCACTCGATGGAAAGTTCTTGATGTCTACTTTCATGTCAACCACGAGTTTTATTGTTTTAATGGAATTTGTGATGTTTCTCATTCGCTTTTTTGTACTAACTCTTTATGGTACTTACTTGTTAGTACACAAAAGAGAATGAGAGCAAACAAAAACGCCATTACATTAACTCAAACTCTAGTTTACATGAAGGCATACGTCAAGAGCTTTCCAGAGAGTGTTCGTTTGCTTAAATCCGATAACAAATGAGGAAGTTATGGTCATTTGAAGTCGAGTGCCTCCCAAAGTGGTCGTGTATCGAGCCGCACAAAAGCACACTTGACTTCAAATGATCATAACTCCTTCGTTTCTTATCGGATTTAAGCAAACGACCACTCGATGGAAAGCTCTTGATGTCTACTTTCATGTCAACCACGAGTTTTATTGTTTTAATGGAATTTGTGATGTTTCTCATTCGCTTTTTTGTACTAACTCTTTATGGTACTTACTTGTTAGTACACAAAAGAGAATGAGAGCAAACAAAAACGCCATTACATTAACCCAAACTCTAGTTTACATGAAAGCATACGTCAAGAGCTTTCCAGAGAGTGTTCGTTTGCTTAAATCCGATAACAAATGAGGAAGTTATGGTCATTTGAAGTCGAGTGCCTCCCAAAGTGATCGTGTATCGAGCCGCACAGATGCACACTGGACTTCAAATGATCATAACTTCTTCGTTTCTTATCGGATTTAAGCAAACGACCACTCGATGGAAAGCTCTTGATCTCTACTTTCATGTCAACCACGACTTTTATTGTTTTAATGGAATTTGTGAGGTTTCTCATTCGCTTTTTTATACTAACTCTTTACGGTACTTACATGTTAGTACACAAAAGAGAATGAGAGCAAACAAAAACGCCATTATATTAACCCAAACTCTAGTTTACATGAAAGCATACGTCAAGAGCTTTCCAGAGAGTGTTCGTTTGCTTAAATCCGATAACAAACGAGGAAGTTATGGTCATTTGAAGTCGAGTGCCTCCCAAAGTGGTCGTGTATCGAGCCGCACAGAAGCACACTTGACTTCAAATGATCATAACTCCTTCGTTTCTTATCGGATTTAAGCAAACGACCACTCGATGGAAAGTTCTTGATGTCTACTTTCATGTCAACCACGAGTTTTATTGTTTTAATGGAATTTGTGATGTTTCTCATTCGCTTTTTTGTACTAACTCTTTATGGTACTTACTTGTTAGTACACAAAAGAGAATGAGAGCAAACAAAAACGCCATTACATTAACTCAAACTCTAGTTTACATGAAGGCATACGTCAAGAGCTTTCCAGAGAGTGTTCGTTTGCTTAAATCCGATAACAAATGAGGAAGTTATGGTCATTTGAAGTCGAGTGCCTCCCAAAGTGGTCGTGTATCGAGCCGCACAAAAGCACACTTGACTTCAAATGATCATAACTCCTTCGTTTCTTATCGGATTTAAGCAAACGACCACTCGATGGAAAGCTCTTGATGTCTACTTTCATGTCAACCACGATTTTTATTGTTTTAATGGAATTTGTGATGTTTCTCATTCGCTTTTTTGTACTAACTCTTTATGGTACTTACTTGTTAGTACACAAAAGAGAATGAGAGCAAACAAAAACGCCATTACATTAACCCAAACTCTAGTTTACATGAAGGCATACGTCAAGAGCTTTCCAGAGAGTGTTCGTTTGCTTAAATCCGATAACAAATGAGGAAGTTATGGTCATTTGAAGTCGAGTGCCTCCCAAAGTGGTCGTGTATCGAGCCGCACAGAAGTACACTGTACTTCAAATGATCATAACTTCTTCGTTTCGTATCGGATTTAAGCAAACGACCACTCGATGGAAAGCTCTTGATCTCTACTTTCATGTCAACCACGATTTTTATTGTTTTAATGGAATTTGTGAGGTTTCTCATTCGCTTTTTTGTACTAACTCTTTATGGTACTTACATGGTAGTACACAAAAGAGAATGAGAGCAACCAAAAACGCCATTACATTAACCCAAACTCTAGTTTACATGAAGGCATACGTCAAGAGCTTTCCAGAGAGTGTTCGTTTGCTTAAATCCGATAACAAATGAGGAAGTTATGGTCATTTGAAGTCGAGTGCCTCCAAAAGTGGTCGTGTATCGAGCCGCACAAAAGCACACTTGACTTCAAATGATCATAACTCCTTCGTTTCTTATCGGATTTAAGCAAACGACCACTCGATGGAAAGCTCTTGATGTCTACTTTCATGTCAACCACGAGTTTTATTGTTTTAATGGAATTTGTGATGTTTCTCATTCGCTTTTTTGTACTAACTCTTTATGGTACTTACTTGTTAGTACACAAAAGAGAATGAGAGCAAACAAAAACGCCATTACATTAACCTAAACTCTAGTTTTCATGAAGGCATACGTCAAGAGCTTTCCAGAGAGTGTTCGTTTGCTTAAATCCGATAACAAATGAGGAAGTTATGGTCATTTGAAGTCGAGTGCCTCCCAAAGTGGTCGTGTATCGAGCCGCACAAAAGCACACTTGACTTCAAATGATCATAACTCCTTCGTTTCTTATCGGATTTAAGCAAACGACCACTCGATGGAAAGCTCTTGATGTCTACTTTCATGTCAACCACGAGATTTATTGTTTTAATGGAATTTGTGATGTTTCTCATTCGCTTTTTTGTACTAACTCTTTATGGTACTTACTTGTTAGTACACAAAAGAGAATGAGAGCAAACAAAAACGCCATTACATTAACCTAAACTCTAGTTTACATGAAGGCATACGTCAAGAGCTTTCCAGAGAGTGTTCGTTTGCTTAAATCCGATAACAAATGAGGAAGTTATGGTCATTTGAAGTCGAGTGCCTCCCAAAGTGGTCGTGTATCGAGCCGCACAAAAGCACACTTGACTTCAAATGATCATAACTCCTTCGTTTCTTATCGGATTTAAGCAAACGACCACTCGATGGAAAGCTCTTGATGTCTACTTTCATGTCAACCACGAGATTTATTGTTTTAATGGAATTTGTGATGTTTCTCATTCGCTTTTTTGTACTAACTCTTTATGGTACTTACTTGTTAGTACACAAAAGAGAATGAGAGAAAACAAAAACGCCATTACATTAACCTAAACTCTAGTTTTCATGAAGGCATACGTCAAGAGCTTTCCAGAGAGTGTTCGTTTGCTTAAATCCGATAACAAATGAGGAAGTTATGGTCATTTGAAGTCGAGTGCCTCCCAAAGTGGTCGTGTATCGAGCCGCACAAAAGCACACTTGACTTCAAATGATCATAACTCCTTCGTTTCTTATCGGATTTAAGCAAACGACCACTCGATGGAAAGCTCTTGATGTCTACTTTCATGTCAACCACGAGATTTATTGTTTTAATGGAATTTGTGATGTTTCTCATTCGCTTTTTTGTACTAACTCTTTATGGTACTTACTTGTTATTACACAAAAGAGAATGAGAGCAAACAAAAACGCCATTACATTAACCTAAACTCTAGTTTACATGAAGGCATACGTCAAGAGCTTTCCAGAGAGTGTTCGTTTGCTTAAATCCGATAACAAATGAGGAAGTTATGGTCATTTGAAGTCGAGTGCCTCCCAAAGTGGTCGTGTATCGAGCCGCACAGAAGCACACTGGACTTCAAATGATCATAACTCCTTCGTTTCTTATCGGATTTAAGCAAACGACCACTCGATGGAAAGCTCTTGATGTCTACTTTCATGTCAACCACGAGTTTTATTGTTTTAATGGAATTTGTGATGTTTCTCATTCGCTTTTTTGTACTAACTCTTTATGGTACTTACTTGTTAGTACACAAAAGAGAATGAGAGCAAACAAACACGCCATTACATTAACCCAAACTCTAGTTTACATGAAGGCATAAGTCAAGAGCTTTCCAGAGAGTGTTCGTTTGCTTAAATCCGATAACAAATGAGGAAGTTATGGTCATTTGAAGTCGAGTGCCTCCCAAAGTGGTCGTGTATCGAGCCGCACAGAAGCACACTGGACTTCAAATGATCATAACTTCTTCGTTTCTTATCGGATTTAAGCAAACGACCACTCGATGGAAAGCTCTTGATCTCTACTTTCATGTCAACCACGAGTTTTATTGTTTTAATGGAATTTGTGAGGTTTCTCATTCGCTTTTTTGTACTAACTCTTTATGGTACTTACATGGTAGTACACAAAAGAGAATGAGAGCAACCAAAAACGCCATTACATTAACCCAAACTCTAGTTTACATGAAGGCATACGTCAAGAGCTTTCCAGAGAGTGTTCGTTTGCTTAAATCCGATAACAAATGAGGAAGTTATGGTCATTTGAAGTCGAGTGCCTCCCAAAGTGGTCGTGTATCGAGCCGCACAGAAGCACACTGGACTTCAAATGATCATAACTCCTTCGTTTCTTATCGGATTTAAGCAAACGACCACTCGATGGAAAGCTCTTGATGTCTACTTTCATGTCAACCACGAGTTTTATTGTTTTAATGGAATTTGTGATGTTTCTCATTCGCTTTTTTGTACTAACTCTTTGTGGTACTTACATGGTAGTACACAAAAGAGAATGAGAGCAAACAAACACGCCATTACATTAACCCAAACTCTAGTTTACATGAAGGCATAAGTCAAGAGCTTTCCAGAGAGTGTTCGTTTGCTTAAATCCGATAACGAATGAGGAAGTTATGGTCATTTGAAGTCGAGTGCCTCCCAAAGTGGTCGTGTATCGAGCCGCACAGAAGCACACTTGACTTCAAATGATCATAACTCCTTCGTTTCTTATCGGATTTAAGCAAACGACCACTCGATGGAAAGCTCTTGATGTCTACTTTCATGTCAACCACGAGTTTTATTGTTTTAATGGAATTTGTGATGTTTCTCATTCGCTTTTTTGTACTAACTCTTTATGGTACTTACTTGTTAGTACACAAAAGAGAATGAGAGCAAACAAAAACGCCATTACATTAACCTAAACTCTAGTTTTCATGAAGGCATACGTCAAGAGCTTTCCAGAGAGTGTTCGTTTGCTTAAATCCGATAACAAATGAGGAAGTTATGGTCATTTGAAGTCGAGTGCCTCCCAAAGTGGTCGTGTATCGAGCCGCACAAAAGCACACTTGACTTCAAATGATCATAACTCCTTCGTTTCTTATCGGATTTAAGCAAACGACCACTCGATGGAAAGCTCTTGATGTCTACTTTCATGTCAACCACGAGTTTTATTGTTTTAATGGAATTTGTGATGTTTCTCATTCGCTTTTTTGTACTAACTCTTTATGGTACTTACTTGTTAGTACACAAAAGAGAATGAGAGCAAACAAAAACGCCATTACATTAACCTAAACTCTAGTTTTCATGAAGGCATACGTCAAGAGCTTTCCAGAGAGTGTTCGTTTGCTTAAATCCGATAACAAATGAGGAAGTTATGGTCATTTGAAGTCGAGTGCCTCCCAAAGTGGTCGTGTATCGAGCCGCACAAAAGCACACTTGACTTCAAATGATCATAACTCCTTCGTTTCTTATCGGATTTAAGCAAACGACCACTCGATGGAAAGCTCTTGATGTCTACTTTCATGTCAACCACGAGTTTTATTGTTTTAATGGAATTTGTGATGTTTCTCATTCGCTTTTTTGTACTAACTCTTTATGGTACTTACTTGTTAGTACACAAAAGAGAATGAGAGCAAACAAAAACGCCATTACATTAACCTAAACTCTAGTTTTCATGAAGGCATACGTCAAGAGCTTTCCAGAGAGTGTTCGTTTGCTTAAATCCGATAACAAATGAGGAAGTTATGGTCATTTGAAGTCGAGTGCCTCCCAAAGTGGTCGTGTATCGAGCCGCACAAAAGCACACTTGACTTCAAATGATCATAACTCCTTCGTTTCTTATCGGATTTAAGCAAACGACCACTCGAGGGAAAGCTCTTGATGTCTACTTTCATGTCAACCACGAGATTTATTGTTTTAATGGAATTTGTGATGTTTCTCATTCGCTTTTTTGTACTAACTCTTTATGGTACTTACTTGTTAGTACACAAAAGAGAATGAGAGCAAACAAAAACGCCATTACATTAACCTAAACTCTAGTTTACATGAAGGCATACGTCAAGAGCTTTCCAGAGAGTGTTCGTTTGCTTAAATCCGATAACAAATGAGGAAGTTATGGTCATTTGAAGTCGAGTGCCTCCCAAAGTGGTCGTGTATCGAGCCGCACAGAAGCACACTGGACTTCAAATGATCATAACTCCTTCGTTTCTTATCGGATTTAAGCAAACGACCACTCGATGGAAAGCTCTTGATGTCTACTTTCATGTCAACCACGAGTTTTATTGTTTTAATGGAATTTGTGATGTTTCTCATTCGCTTTTTTGTACTAACTCTTTATGGTACTTACTTGTTAGTACACAAAAGAGAATGAGAGCAAACAAACACGCCATTACATTAACCCAAACTCTAGTTTACATGAAGGCATAAGTCAAGAGCTTTCCAGAGAGTGTTCGTTTGCTTAAATCCGATAACAAATGAGGAAGTTATGGTCATTTGAAGTCGAGTGCCTCCCAAAGTGGTCGTGTAACGAGCCGCACAGAAGCACACTGGACTTCAAATGATCATAACTCCTTCGTTTCTTATCGGATTTAAGCAAACGACCACTCGATGGAAAGCTCTTGATGTCTACTTTCATGTCAACCACGAGATTTATTGTTTTAATGGAATTTGTGATGTTTCTCATTCGCTTTTTTGTACTAACTCTTTATGGTACTTACTTGTTATTACACAAAAGAGAATGAGAGCAAACAAAAACGCCATTACATTAACCTAAACTCTAGTTTACATGAAGGCATACGTCAAGAGCTTTCCAGAGAGTGTTCGTTTGCTTAAATCCGATAACAAATTAGGAAGTTATGGTCATTTGAAGTCGAGTGCCTCCCAAAGTGGTCGTGTATCGAGCCGCACAGAAGCACACTGGACTTCAAATGATCATAACTCCTTCGTTTCTTATCGGATTTAAGCAAACGACCACTCGATGGAAAGCTCTTGATGTCTACTTTCATGTCAACCACGAGTTTTATTGTTTTAATGGAATTTGTGATGTTTCTCATTCGCTTTTTTGTACTAACTCTTTATGGTACTTACTTGTTAGTACACAAAAGAGAATGAGAGCAAACAAACACGCCATTACATTAACCCAAACTCTAGTTTACATGAAGGCATAAGTCAAGAGCTTTCCAGAGAGTGTTCGTTTGCTTAAATCCGATAACAAATGAGGAAGTTATGGTCATTTGAAGTCGAGTGCCTCCCAAAGTGGTCGTGTATCGAGCCGCACAGAAGCACACTGGACTTCAAATGATCATAACTTCTTCGTTTCTTATCGGATTTAAGCAAACGACCACTCGATGGAAAGCTCTTGATCTCTACTTTCATGTCAACCACGAGTTTTATTGTTTTAATGGAATTTGTGAGGTTTCTCATTCGCTTTTTTGTACTAACTCTTTATGGTACTTACATGGTAGTACACAAAAGAGAATGAGAGCAACCAAAAACGCCATTACATTAACCCAAACTCTAGTTTACATGAAGGCATACGTCAAGAGCTTTCCAGAGAGTGTTCGTTTGCTTAAATCCGATAACAAATGAGGAAGTTATGGTCATTTGAAGTCGAGTGCCTCCCAAAGTGGTCGTGTATCGAGCCGCACAGAAGCACACTGGACTTCAAATGATCATAACTCCTTCGTTTCTTATCGGATTTAAGCAAACGACCACTCGATGGAAAGCTCTTGATGTCTACTTTCATGTCAACCACGAGTTTTATTGTTTTAATGGAATTTGTGATGTTTCTCATTCGCTTTTTTGTACTAACTCTTTATGGTACTTACATGGTAGTACACAAAAGAGAATGAGAGCAAACAAACACGCCATTACATTAACCCAAACTCTAGTTTACATGAAGGCATAAGTCAAGAGCTTTCCAGAGAGTGTTCGTTTGCTTAAATCCGATAACGAATGAGGAAGTTATGGTCATTTGAAGTCGAGTGCCTCCCAAAGTGGTCGTGTATCGAGCCGCACAGAAGCACACTTGACTTCAAATGATCATAACTCCTTCGTTTCTTATCGGATTTAAGCAAACGACCACTCGATGGAAAGCTCTTGATGTCTACTTTCATGTCAACCACGATTTTTATTGTTTTAATGGAATTTGTGATGTTTCTCATTCGCTTTTTTGTACTAACTCTTTATGGTACTTACATGGTAGTACACAAAAGAGAATGAGAGCAAACAAACACGCCATTACATTAACCCAAACTCTAGTTTACATGAAGGCATAAGTCAAGAGCTTTCCAGAGAGTGTTCGTTTGCTTAAATCCGATAACAAATGAGGAAGTTATGGTCATTTGAAGTCGAGTGCCTCCCAAAGTGGTCGTGTATCGAGCCGCACAGAAGCACACTGGACTTCAAATGATCATAACTTCTTCGTTTCTTATCGGATTTAAGCAAACGACCACTCGATGGAAAGCTCTTGATCTCTACTTTCATGTCAACCACGAGTTTTATTGTTTTAATGGAATTTGTGAGGTTTCTCATTCGCTTTTTTGTACTAACTCTTTATGGTACTTACATGGTAGTACACAAAAGAGAATGAGAGCAACCAAAAACGCCATTACATTAACCCAAACTCTAGTTTACATGAAGGCATACGTCAAGAGCTTTCCAGAGAGTGTTCGTTTGCTTAAATCCGATAACAAATGAGGAAGTTATGGTCATTTGAAGTCGAGTGCCTCCCAAAGTGGTCGTGTATCGAGCCGCACAGAAGCACACTGGACTTCAAATGATCATAACTCCTTCGTTTCTTATCGGATTTAAGCAAACGACCACTCGATGGAAAGCTCTTGATGTCTACTTTCATGTCAACCACGAGTTTTATTGTTTTAATGGAATTTGTGATGTTTCTCATTCGCTTTTTTGTACTAACTCTTTATGGTACTTACATGGTAGTACACAAAAGAGAATGAGAGCAAACAAACACGCCATTACATTAACCCAAACTCTAGTTTACATGAAGGCATAAGTCAAGAGCTTTCCAGAGAGTGTTCGTTTGCTTAAATCCGATAACGAATGAGGAAGTTATGGTCATTTGAAGTCGAGTGCCTCCCAAAGTGGTCGTGTATCGAGCCGCACAGAAGCACACTTGACTTCAAATGATCATAACTCCTTCGTTTCTTATCGGATTTAAGCAAACGACCACTCGATGGAAAGCTCTTGATGTCTACTTTCATGTCAACCACGAGTTTTATTGTTTTAATGGAATTTGTGATGTTTCTCATTCGCTTTTTTGTACTAACTCTTTATGGTACTTACTTGTTAGTACACAAAAGAGAATGAGAGCAAACAAAAACGCCATTACATTAACCTAAACTCTAGTTTTCATGAAGGCATACGTCAAGAGCTTTCCAGAGAGTGTTCGTTTGCTTAAATCCGATAACAAATGAGGAAGTTATGGTCATTTGAAGTCGAGTGCCTCCCAAAGTGGTCGTGTATCGAGCCGCACAAAAGCACACTTGACTTCAAATGATCATAACTCCTTCGTTTCTTATCGGATTTAAGCAAACGACCACTCGATGGAAAGCTCTTGATGTCTACTTTCATGTCAACCACGAGTTTTATTGTTTTAATGGAATTTGTGATGTTTCTCATTCGCTTTTTTGTACTAACTCTTTATGGTACTTACTTGTTAGTACACAAAAGAGAATGAGAGCAAACAAAAACGCCATTACATTAACCTAAACTCTAGTTTTCATGAAGGCATACGTCAAGAGCTTTCCAGAGAGTGTTCGTTTGCTTAAATCCGATAACAAATGAGGAAGTTATGGTCATTTGAAGTCGAGTGCCTCCCAAAGTGGTCGTGTATCGAGCCGCACAAAAGCACACTTGACTTCAAATGATCATAACTCCTTCGTTTCTTATCGGATTTAAGCAAACGACCACTCGAGGGAAAGCTCTTGATGTCTACTTTCATGTCAACCACGAGATTTATTGTTTTAATGGAATTTGTGATGTTTCTCATTCGCTTTTTTGTACTAACTCTTTATGGTACTTACTTGTTAGTACACAAAAGAGAATGAGAGCAAACAAAAACGCCATTACATTAACCTAAACTCTAGTTTACATGAAGGCATACGTCAAGAGCTTTCCAGAGAGTGTTCGTTTGCTTAAATCCGATAACAAATGAGGAAGTTATGGTCATTTGAAGTCGAGTGCCTCCCAAAGTGGTCGTGTATCGAGCCGCACAGAAGCACACTGGACTTCAAATGATCATAACTCCTTCGTTTCTTATCGGATTTAAGCAAACGACCACTCGATGGAAAGCTCTTGATGTCTACTTTCATGTCAACCACGAGTTTTATTGTTTTAATGGAATTTGTGATGTTTCTCATTCGCTTTTTTGTACTAACTCTTTATGGTACTTACTTGTTAGTACACAAAAGAGAATGAGAGCAAACAAACACGCCATTACATTAACCCAAACTCTAGTTTACATGAAGGCATAAGTCAAGAGCTTTCCAGAGAGTGTTCGTTTGCTTAAATCCGATAACAAATGAGGAAGTTATGGTCATTTGAAGTCGAGTGCCTCCCAAAGTGGTCGTGTAACGAGCCGCACAGAAGCACACTGGACTTCAAATGATCATAACTCCTTCGTTTCTTATCGGATTTAAGCAAACGACCACTCGATGGAAAGCTCTTGATCTCTACTTTCATGTCAACCACGATTTTTATTGTTTTAATGGAATTTGTGAGGTTTCTCATTCGCTTTTTTGTACTAACTCTTTATGGTACTTACATGGTAGTACACAAAAGAGAATGAGAGCAACCAAAAACGCCATTACATTAACCCAAACTCTAGTTTACATGAAGGCATACGTCAAGAGCTTTCCAGAGAGTGTTCGTTTGCTTAAATCCGATAACAAATGAGGAAGTTATGGTCATTTGAAGTCGAGTGCCTCCCAAAGTGGTCGTGTATCGAGCCGCACAGAAGCACACTGGACTTCAAATGATCATAACTGCTTCGTTTCTTATCGGATTTAAGCAAACGACCACTCGATGGAAAGCTCTTGATCTCAACTTTCATGTCAACCACGATTTTTATTGTTTTAATGGAATTTGTGAGGTTTCTCATTCGCTTTTTTGTACTAACTCTTTATGGTACTTACTTGTTAGTACACAAAAGAGTATGAGAGCAAACAAAAACGCCATTACATTAACCTAAACTCTAGTTTTCATGAAGGCATACGTCAAGAGCTTTCCAGAGAGTGTTCGTTTGCTTAAATCCGATAACAAATGAGGAAGTTATGGTCATTTGAAGTCGAGTGCCTCCCAAAGTGGTCGTGTATCGAGCCGCACAGAAGCACACTTGACTTCAAATGATCATAACTCCTTCGTTTCTTATCGGATTTAAGCAAACGACCACTCGATGGAAAGCTCTTGATGTCTACTTTCATGTCAACCACGAGATTTATTGTTTTAATGGAATTTGTGATGTTTCTCATTCGCTTTTTTGTACTAACTCTTTATGGTACTTACTTGTTAGTACACAAAAGAGAATGAGAGCAAAAAAAAACACCATTACATTAACCCAAACTCTAGTTTACATGAAGGCATACGTCAAGAGCTTTCCAGAGAGTGTTCGTTTGCTTAAATCCGATAACAAATGAGGAAGTTATGGTCATTTGAAGTCGAGTGCCTCCCAAAGTGGTCGTGTATCGAGCCGCACAAAAGCACACTTGACTTCAAATGATCATAACTCCTTCGTTTCTTATCGGATTTAAGCAAACGACCACTCGATGGAAAGCTCTTGATGTCTACTTTCATGTGAACCACGAGATTTATTGTTTTAATGGAATTTGTGATGTTTCTCATTCGCTTTTTTGTACTAACTCTTTATGGTACTTACTTGTTAGTACACAAAAGAGAATGAGAGCAAACAAACACGCCATTACATTAACCCAAACTCTAGTTTACATGAAGGCATAAGTCAAGAGCTTTCCAGAGAGTGTTCGTTTGCTTAAATCCGATAACGAATGAGGAAGTTATGGTCATTTGAAGTCGAGTGCCTCCCAAAGTGGTCGTGTATCGAGCCGCACAGAAGCACACTGGACTTCAAATGATCATAACTCCTTCGTTTCTTATCGGATTTAAGCTAACGACCACTCGATGGAAAGCTCTTGATCTCTACTTTCATGTCAACCACGATTTTTATTGTTTTAATGGAATTTGTGAGGTTTCTCATTCGCTTTTTTGTACTAACTCTTTATGGTACTTACATGGTAGTACACAAAAGAGAATGAGAGCAACCAAAAACGCCATTACATTAACCCAAACTCTAGTTTACATGAAGGCATACGTCAAGAGCTTTCCAGAGAGTGTTCGTTTGCTTAAATCCGATAACAAATGAGGAAGTTATGGTCATTTGAAGTCGAGTGCCTCCCAAAGTGGTCGTGTATCGAGCCGCACAAAAGCACACTTGACTTCAAATGATCATAACTCCTTCGTTTCTTATCGGATTTAAGCAAACGACCACTCGATGGAAAGCTCTTGATGTCTACTTTCATGTCAACCACGAGATTTATTGTTTTAATGGAATTTGTGATGTTTCTCATTCGCTTTTTTGTACTAACTCTTTATGGTACTTACTTGTTAGTACACAAAAGAGAATGAGAGCAAACAAACACGCCATTACATTAACCCAAACTCTAGTTTACATGAAGGCATAAGTCAAGAGCTTTCCAGAGAGTGTTCGTTTGCTTAAATCCGATAACGAATGAGGAAGTTATGGTCATTTGAAGTCGAGTGCCTCCCAAAGTGGTCGTGTATCGAGCCGCACAGAAGCACACTTGACTTCAAATGATCATAACTCCTTCGTTTCTTATCGGATTTAAGCTAACGACCACTCGATGGAAAGCTCTTGATCTCTACTTTCATGTCAACCACGATTTTTATTGTTTTAATGGAATTTGTGAGGTTTCTCATTCGCTTTTTTGTACTAACTCTTTATGGTACTTACATGGTAGTACACAAAAGAGAATGAGAGCAACCAAAAACGCCATTACATTAACCCAAACTCTAGTTTACATGAAGGCATACGTCAAGAGCTTTCCAGAGAGTGTTCGTTTGCTTAAATCCGATAACAAATGAGGAAGTTATGGTCATTTGAAGTCGAGTGCCTCCCAAAGTGGTCGTGTATCGAGCCGCACAAAAGCACACTTGACTTCAAATGATCATAACTCCTTCGTTTCTTATCGGATTTAAGCAAACGACCACTCGATGGAAAGCTCTTGATGTCTACTTTCATGTCAACCACGAGATTTATTGTTTTAATGGAATTTGTGATGTTTCTCATTCGCTTTTTTGTACTAACTCTTTATGGTACTTACTTGTTAGTACACAAAAGAGAATGAGAGCAAACAAACACGCCATTACATTAACCCAAACTCTAGTTTACATGAAGGCATAAGTCAAGAGCTTTCCAGAGAGTGTTCGTTTGCTTAAATCCGATAACGAATGAGGAAGTTATGGTCATTTGAAGTCGAGTGCCTCCCAAAGTGGTCGTGTATCGAGCCGCACAGAAGCACACTGGACTTCAAATGATCATAACTCCTTCGTTTCTTATCGGATTTAAGCTAACGACCACTCGATGGAAAGCTCTTGATCTCTACTTTCATGTCAACCACGATTTTTATTGTTTTAATGGAATTTGTGAGGTTTCTCATTCGCTTTTTTGTACTAACTCTTTATGGTACTTACATGGTAGTACACAAAAGAGAATGAGAGCAACCAAAAACGCCATTACATTAACCCAAACTCTAGTTTACATGAAGGCATACGTCAAGAGCTTTCCAGAGAGTGTTCGTTTGCTTAAATCCGATAACAAATGAGGAAGTTATGGTCATTTGAAGTCGAGTGCCTCCCAAAGTGGTCGTGTATCGAGCCGCACAAAAGCACACTTGACTTCAAATGATCATAACTCCTTCGTTTCTTATCGGATTTAAGCAAACGACCACTCGATGGAAAGCTCTTGATGTCTACTTTCATGTCAACCACGAGATTTATTGTTTTAATGGAATTTGTGATGTTTCTCATTCGCTTTTTTGTACTAACTCTTTATGGTACTTACTTGTTAGTACACAAAAGAGAATGAGAGCAAACAAACACGCCATTACATTAACCCAAACTCTAGTTTACATGAAGGCATAAGTCAAGAGCTTTCCAGAGAGTGTTCGTTTGCTTAAATCCGATAACGAATGAGGAAGTTATGGTCATTTGAAGTCGAGTGCCTCCCAAAGTGGTCGTGTATCGAGCCGCACAGAAGCACACTGGACTTCAAATGATCATAACTCCTTCGTTTCTTATCGGATTTAAGCTAACGACCACTCGATGGAAAGCTCTTGATCTCTACTTTCATGTCAACCACGATTTTTATTGTTTTAATGGAATTTGTGAGGTTTCTCATTCGCTTTTTTGTACTAACTCTTTATGGTACTTACATGGTAGTACACAAAAGAGAATGAGAGCAACCAAAAACGCCATTACATTAACCCAAACTCTAGTTTACATGAAGGCATACGTCAAGAGCTTTCCAGAGAGTGTTCGTTTGCTTAAATCCGATAACAAATGAGGAAGTTATGGTCATTTGAAGTCGAGTGCCTCCCAAAGTGGTCGTGTATCGAGCCGCACAAAAGCACACTTGACTTCAAATGATCATAACTCCTTCGTTTCTTATCGGATTTAAGCAAACGACCACTCGATGGAAAGCTCTTGATGTCTACTTTCATGTCAACCACGAGATTTATTGTTTTAATGGAATTTGTGATGTTTCTCATTCGCTTTTTTGTACTAACTCTTTATGGTACTTACTTGTTAGTACACAAAAGAGAATGAGAGCAAACAAAAACGCCATTACATTAACCTAAACTCTAGTTTTCATGAAGGCATACGTCAAGAGCTTTCCAGAGAGTGTTCGTTTGCTTAAATCCGATAACAAATGAGGAAGTTATGGTCATTTGAAGTCGAGTGCCTCCCAAAGTGGTCGTGTATCGAGCCGCACAAAAGCACACTTGACTTCAAATGATCATAACTCCTTCGTTTCTTATCGGATTTAAGCAAACGACCACTCGATGGAAAGCTCTTGATGTCTACTTTCATGTCAACCACGAGATTTATTGTTTTAATGGAATTTGTGATGTTTCTCATTCGCTTTTTTGTACTAACTCTTTATGGTACTTACTTGTTAGTACACAAAAGAGAATGAGAGCAAACAAAAACGCCATTACATTAACCTAAACTCTAGTTTACATGAAGGCATACGTCAAGAGCTTTCCAGAGAGTGTTCGTTTGCTTAAATCCGATAACAAATGAGGAAGTTATGGTCATTTGAAGTCGAGTGCCTCCCAAAGTGGTCGTGTATCGAGCCGCACAAAAGCACACTTGACTTCAAATGATCATAACTCCTTCGTTTCTTATCGGATTTAAGCAAACGACCACTCGATGGAAAGCTCTTGATGTCTACTTTCATGTCAACCACGAGATTTATTGTTTTAATGGAATTTGTGATGTTTCTCATTCGCTTTTTTGTACTAACTCTTTATGGTACTTACTTGTTAGTACACAAAAGAGAATGAGAGCAAACAAAAACGCCATTACATTAACCTAAACTCTAGTTTACATGAAGGCATACGTCAAGAGCTTTCCAGAGAGTGTTCGTTTGCTTAAATCCGATAACAAATGAGGAAGTTATGGTCATTTGAAGTCGAGTGCCTCCCAAAGTGGTCGTGTATCGAGCCGCACAAAAGCACACTTGACTTCAAATGATCATAACTCCTTCGTTTCTTATCGGATTTAAGCAAACGACCACTCGATGGAAAGCTCTTGATGTCTACTTTCATGTCAACCACGAGATTTATTGTTTTAATGGAATTTGTGATGTTTCTCATTCGCTTTTTTGTACTAACTCTTTATGGTACTTACTTGTTAGTACACAAAAGAGAATGAGAGCAAACAAAAACGCCATTACATTAACCTAAACTCTAGTTTTCATGAAGGCATACGTCAAGAGCTTTCCAGAGAGTGTTCGTTTGCTTAAATCCGATAACAAATGAGGAAGTTATGGTCATTTGAAGTCGAGTGCCTCCCAAAGTGGTCGTGTATCGAGCCGCACAAAAGCACACTTGACTTCAAATGATCATAACTCCTTCGTTTCTTATCGGATTTAAGCAAACGACCACTCGATGGAAAGCTCTTGATGTCTACTTTCATGTCAACCACGAGATTTATTGTTTTAATGGAATTTGTGATGTTTCTCATTCGCTTTTTTGTACTAACTCTTTATGGTACTTACTTGTTAGTACACAAAAGAGAATGAGAGCAAACAAAAACGCCATTACATTAACCTAAACTCTAGTTTACATGAAGGCATACGTCAAGAGCTTTCCAGAGAGTGTTCGTTTGCTTAAATCCGATAACAAATGAGGAAGTTATGGTCATTTGAAGTCGAGTGCCTCCCAAAGTGGTCGTGTATCGAGCCGCACAAAAGCACACTTGACTTCAAATGATCATAACTCCTTCGTTTCTTATCGGATTTAAGCAAACGACCACTCGATGGAAAGCTCTTGATGTCTACTTTCATGTGAACCACGAGATTTATTGTTTTAATGGAATTTGTGATGTTTCTCATTCGCTTTTTTGTACTAACTCTTTATGGTACTTACTTGTTAGTACACAAAAGAGAATGAGAGCAAACAAAAACGCCATTACATTAACCTAAACTCTAGTTTACATGAAGGCATACGTCAAGAGCTTTCCAGAGAGTGTTCGTTTGCTTAAATCCGATAACAAATGAGGAAGTTATGGTCATTTGAAGTCGAGTGCCTCCCAAAGTGGTCGTGTATCGAGCCGCACAAAAGCACACTTGACTTCAAATGATCATAACTCCTTCGTTTCTTATCGGATTTAAGCAAACGACCACTCGATGGAAAGCTCTTGATGTCTACTTTCATGTCAACCACGAGTTTTATTGTTTTAATGGAATTTGTGATGTTTCTCATTCGCTTTTTTGTACTAACTCTTTATGGTACTTACTTGTTAGTACACAAAAGAGAATGAGAGCAAACAAACACGCCATTACATTAACCCAAACTCTAGTTTACATGAAGGCATAAGTCAAGAGCTTTCCAGAGAGTGTTCGTTTGCTTAAATCCGATAACAAATGAGGAAGTTATGGTCATTTGAAGTCGAGTGCCTCCCAAAGTGGTCGTGTAACGAGCCGCACAGAAGCACACTGGACTTCAAATGATCATAACTCCTTCGTTTCTTATCGGATTTAAGCAAACGACCACTCGATGGAAAGCTCTTGATCTCTACTTTCATGTCAACCACGATTTTTATTGTTTTAATGGAATTTGTGAGGTTTCTCATTCGCTTTTTTGTACTAACTCTTTATGGTACTTACATGGTAGTACACAAAAGAGAATGAGAGCAACCAAAAACGCCATTACATTAACCCAAACTCTAGTTTACATGAAGGCATACGTCAAGAGCTTTCCAGAGAGTGTTCGTTTGCTTAAATCCGATAACAAATGAGGAAGTTATGGTCATTTGAAGTCGAGTGCCTCCCAAAGTGGTCGTGTATCGAGCCGCACAGAAGCACACTGGACTTCAAATGATCATAACTTCTTCGTTTCTTATCGGATTTAAGCAAACGACCACTCGATGGAAAGCTCTTGATCTCAACTTTCATGTCAACCACGAGTTTTATTGTTTTAATGGAATTTGTGATGTTTCTCATTCGCTTATTTGTACTAACTCTTTATGGTACTTACTTGTTAGTACACAAAAGAGAATGAGAGCAAACAAAAACGCCATTACATTAACCTAAACTCTAGTTTTCATGAAGGCATACGTCAAGAGCTTTCCAGAGAGTGTTCGTTTGCTTAAATCCGATAACAAATGAGGAAGTTATGGTCATTTGAAGTCGAGTGCCTCCCAAAGTGGTCGTGTATCGAGCCGCACAAAAGCACACTTGACTTCAAATGATCATAACTCCTTCGTTTCTTATCGGATTTAAGCAAACGACCACTCGATGGAAAGCTCTTGATGTCTACTTTCATGTGAACCACGAGATTTATTGTTTTAATGGAATTTGTGATGTTTCTCATTCGCTTTTTTGTACTAACTCTTTATGGTACTTACTTGTTAGTACACAAAAGAGAATGAGAGCAAACAAAAACGCCATTACATTAACCTAAACTCTAGTTTACATGAAGGCATACGTCAAGAGCTTTCCAGAGAGTGTTCGTTTGCTTAAATCCGATAACAAATGAGGAAGTTATGGTCATTTGAAGTCGAGTGCCTCCCAAAGTGGTCGTGTATCGAGCCGCACAAAAGCACACTTGACTTCAAATGATCATAACTCCTTCGTTTCTTATCGGATTTAAGCAAACGACCACTCGATGGAAAGCTCTTGATGTCTACTTTCATGTCAACCACGAGATTTATTGTTTTAATGGAATTTGTGATGTTTCTCATTCGCTTTTTTGTACTAACTCTTTATGGTACTTACTTGTTAGTACACAAAAGAGAATGAGAGCAAACAAAAACGCCATTACATTAACCTAAACTCTAGTTTTCATGAAGGCATACGTCAAGAGCTTTCCAGAGAGTGTTCGTTTGCTTAAATCCGATAACAAATGAGGAAGTTATGGTCATTTGAAGTCGAGTGCCTCCCAAAGTGGTCGTGTATCGAGCCGCACAAAAGCACACTTGACTTCAAATGATCATAACTCCTTCGTTTCTTATCGGATTTAAGCAAACGACCACTCGATGGAAAGCTCTTGATGTCTACTTTCATGTCAACCACGAGATTTATTGTTTTAATGGAATTTGTGATGTTTCTCATTCGCTTTTTTGTACTAACTCTTTATGGTACTTACTTGTTAGTACACAAAAGAGAATGAGAGCAAACAAAAACGCCATTACATTAACCTAAACTCTAGTTTACATGAAGGCATACGTCAAGAGCTTTCCAGAGAGTGTTCGTTTGCTTAAATCCGATAACAAATGAGGAAGTTATGGTCATTTGAAGTCGAGTGCCTCCCAAAGTGGTCGTGTATCGAGCCGCACAAAAGCACACTTGACTTCAAATGATCATAACTCCTTCGTTTCTTATCGGATTTAAGCAAACGACCACTCGATGGAAAGCTCTTGATGTCTACTTTCATGTGAACCACGAGATTTATTGTTTTAATGGAATTTGTGATGTTTCTCATTCGCTTTTTTGTACTAACTCTTTATGGTACTTACTTGTTAGTACACAAAAGAGAATGAGAGCAAACAAAAACGCCATTACATTAACCTAAACTCTAGTTTACATGAAGGCATACGTCAAGAGCTTTCCAGAGAGTGTTCGTTTGCTTAAATCCGATAACAAATGAGGAAGTTATGGTCATTTGAAGTCGAGTGCCTCCCAAAGTGGTCGTGTATCGAGCCGCACAAAAGCACACTTGACTTCAAATGATCATAACTCCTTCGTTTCTTATCGGATTTAAGCAAACGACCACTCGATGGAAAGCTCTTGATGTCTACTTTCATGTCAACCACGAGTTTTATTGTTTTAATGGAATTTGTGATGTTTCTCATTCGCTTTTTTGTACTAACTCTTTATGGTACTTACTTGTTAGTACACAAAAGAGAATGAGAGCAAACAAACACGCCATTACATTAACCCAAACTCTAGTTTACATGAAGGCATAAGTCAAGAGCTTTCCAGAGAGTGTTCGTTTGCTTAAATCCGATAACAAATGAGGAAGTTATGGTCATTTGAAGTCGAGTGCCTCCCAAAGTGGTCGTGTAACGAGCCGCACAGAAGCACACTGGACTTCAAATGATCATAACTCCTTCGTTTCTTATCGGATTTAAGCAAACGACCACTCGATGGAAAGCTCTTGATCTCTACTTTCATGTCAACCACGATTTTTATTGTTTTAATGGAATTTGTGAGGTTTCTCATTCGCTTTTTTGTACTAACTCTTTATGGTACTTACATGGTAGTACACAAAAGAGAATGAGAGCAACCAAAAACGCCATTACATTAACCCAAACTCTAGTTTACATGAAGGCATACGTCAAGAGCTTTCCAGAGAGTGTTCGTTTGCTTAAATCCGATAACAAATGAGGAAGTTATGGTCATTTGAAGTCGAGTGCCTCCCAAAGTGGTCGTGTATCGAGCCGCACAGAAGCACACTGGACTTCAAATGATCATAACTTCTTCGTTTCTTATCGGATTTAAGCAAACGACCACTCGATGGAAAGCTCTTGATCTCAACTTTCATGTCAACCACGAGTTTTATTGTTTTAATGGAATTTGTGATGTTTCTCATTCGCTTATTTGTACTAACTCTTTATGGTACTTACTTGTTAGTACACAAAAGAGAATGAGAGCAAACAAAAACGCCATTACATTAACCTAAACTCTAGTTTTCATGAAGGCATACGTCAAGAGCTTTCCAGAGAGTGTTCGTTTGCTTAAATCCGATAACAAATGAGGAAGTTATGGTCATTTGAAGTCGAGTGCCTCCCAAAGTGGTCGTGTATCGAGCCGCACAAAAGCACACTTGACTTCAAATGATCATAACTCCTTCGTTTCTTATCGGATTTAAGCAAACGACCACTCGATGGAAAGCTCTTGATGTCTACTTTCATGTCAACCACGAGATTTATTGTTTTAATGGAATTTGTGATGTTTCTCATTCGCTTTTTTGTACTAACTCTTTATGGTACTTACTTGTTAGTACACAAAAGAGAATGAGAGCAAACAAAAACGCCATTACATTAACCTAAACTCTAGTTTTCATGAAGGCATACGTCAAGAGCTTTCCAGAGAGTGTTCGTTTGCTTAAATCCGATAACAAATGAGGAAGTTATGGTCATTTGAAGTCGAGTGCCTCCCAAAGTGGTCGTGTATCGAGCCGCACAAAAGCACACTTGACTTCAAATGATCATAACTCCTTCGTTTCTTATCGGATTTAAGCAAACGACCACTCGATGGAAAGCTCTTGATGTCTACTTTCATGTCAACCACGAGATTTATTGTTTTAATGGAATTTGTGATGTTTCTCATTCGCTTTTTTGTACTAACTCTTTATGGTACTTACTTGTTAGTACACAAAAGAGAATGAGAGCAAACAAAAACGCCATTACATTAACCTAAACTCTAGTTTACATGAAGGCATACGTCAAGAGCTTTCCAGAGAGTGTTCGTTTGCTTAAATCCGATAACAAATGAGGAAGTTATGGTCATTTGAAGTCGAGTGCCTCCCAAAGTGGTCGTGTATCGAGCCGCACAAAAGCACACTTGACTTCAAATGATCATAACTCCTTCGTTTCTTATCGGATTTAAGCAAACGACCACTCGATGGAAAGCTCTTGATGTCTACTTTCATGTGAACCACGAGATTTATTGTTTTAATGGAATTTGTGATGTTTCTCATTCGCTTTTTTGTACTAACTCTTTATGGTACTTACTTGTTAGTACACAAAAGAGAATGAGAGCAAACAAAAACGCCATTACATTAACCTAAACTCTAGTTTACATGAAGGCATACGTCAAGAGCTTTCCAGAGAGTGTTCGTTTGCTTAAATCCGATAACAAATGAGGAAGTTATGGTCATTTGAAGTCGAGTGCCTCCCAAAGTGGTCGTGTATCGAGCCGCACAAAAGCACACTTGACTTCAAATGATCATAACTCCTTCGTTTCTTATCGGATTTAAGCAAACGACCACTCGATGGAAAGCTCTTGATGTCTACTTTCATGTCAACCACGAGTTTTATTGTTTTAATGGAATTTGTGATGTTTCTCATTCGCTTTTTTGTACTAACTCTTTATGGTACTTACTTGTTAGTACACAAAAGAGAATGAGAGCAAACAAACACGCCATTACATTAACCCAAACTCTAGTTTACATGAAGGCATAAGTCAAGAGCTTTCCAGAGAGTGTTCGTTTGCTTAAATCCGATAACAAATGAGGAAGTTATGGTCATTTGAAGTCGAGTGCCTCCCAAAGTGGTCGTGTAACGAGCCGCACAGAAGCACACTGGACTTCAAATGATCATAACTCCTTCGTTTCTTATCGGATTTAAGCAAACGACCACTCGATGGAAAGCTCTTGATCTCTACTTTCATGTCAACCACGATTTTTATTGTTTTAATGGAATTTGTGAGGTTTCTCATTCGCTTTTTTGTACTAACTCTTTATGGTACTTACATGGTAGTACACAAAAGAGAATGAGAGCAACCAAAAACGCCATTACATTAACCCAAACTCTAGTTTACATGAAGGCATACGTCAAGAGCTTTCCAGAGAGTGTTCGTTTGCTTAAATCCGATAACAAATGAGGAAGTTATGGTCATTTGAAGTCGAGTGCCTCCCAAAGTGGTCGTGTATCGAGCCGCACAGAAGCACACTGGACTTCAAATGATCATAACTTCTTCGTTTCTTATCGGATTTAAGCAAACGACCACTCGATGGAAAGCTCTTGATCTCAACTTTCATGTCAACCACGAGTTTTATTGTTTTAATGGAATTTGTGATGTTTCTCATTCGCTTATTTGTACTAACTCTTTATGGTACTTACTTGTTAGTACACAAAAGAGAATGAGAGCAAACAAAAACGCCATTACATTAACCTAAACTCTAGTTTTCATGAAGGCATACGTCAAGAGCTTTCCAGAGAGTGTTCGTTTGCTTAAATCCGATAACAAATGAGGAAGTTATGGTCATTTGAAGTCGAGTGCCTCCCAAAGTGGTCGTGTATCGAGCCGCACAAAAGCACACTTGACTTCAAATGATCATAACTCCTTCGTTTCTTATCGGATTTAAGCAAACGACCACTCGATGGAAAGCTCTTGATGTCTACTTTCATGTCAACCACGAGATTTATTGTTTTAATGGAATTTGTGATGTTTCTCATTCGCTTTTTTGTACTAACTCTTTATGGTACTTACTTGTTAGTACACAAAAGAGAATGAGAGCAAAAAAAAACACCATTACATTAACCCAAACTCTAGTTTACATGAAGGCATACGTCAAGAGCTTTCCAGAGAGTGTTCGTTTGCTTAAATCCGATAACAAATGAGGAAGTTATGGTCATTTGAAGTCGAGTGCCTCCCAAAGTGGTCGTGTATCGAGCCGCACAGAAGTACACTGGACTTCAAATGATCATAAATACTTCGGTTCTTATCGGATTTAAGCAAACGACCACTCGATGGAAAGCTCTTGATCTCTACTTTCATGTCAACCACGATTTTTATTGTTTTAATGGAATTTGTGAGGTTTCTCATTCGCTTTTTTGTACTAACTCTTTATGGTACTTACATGGTAGTACACAAAAGAGAATGAGAGCAACCAAAAACGCCATTACATTAACCCAAACTCTAGTTTACATGAAGGCATACGTCAAGAGCTTTCCAGAGAGTGTTCGTTTGCTTAAATCCGATAACAAATGAGGAAGTTATGGTCATTTGAAGTCGAGTGCCTCCCAAAGTGGTCGTGTATCGAGCCGCACAGAAGCACACTTGACTTCAAATGATCATAACTCCTTCGTTTCTTATCGGATTTAAGCAAACGACCACTCGATGGAAAGCTCTTGATGTCTACTTTCATGTCAACCACGAGTTTTATTGTTTTAATGGAATTTGTGATGTTTCTCATTCGCTTTTTTGTACTAACTCTTTATGGTACTTACTTGTTAGTACACAAAAGAGAATGAGAGCAAACAAACACGCCATTACATTAACCCAAACTCTAGTTTACATGAAGGCATAAGTCAAGAGCTTTCCAGAGAGTGTTCGTTTGCTTAAATCCGATAACGAATGAGGAAGTTATGGTCATTTGAAGTCGAGTGCCTCCCAAAGTGGTCGTGTATCGAGCCGCACAGAAGCACACTGGACTTCAAATGATCATAACTCCTTCGTTTCTTATCGGATTTAAGCTAACGACCACTCGATGGAAAGCTCTTGATCTCTACTTTCATGTCAACCACGATTTTTATTGTTTTAATGGAATTTGTGAGGTTTCTCATTCGCTTTTTTGTACTAACTCTTTATGGTACTTACATGGTAGTACACAAAAGAGAATGAGAGCAACCAAAAACGCCATTACATTAACCCAAACTCTAGTTTACATGAAGGCATACGTCAAGAGCTTTCCAGAGAGTGTTCGTTTGCTTAAATCCGATAACAAATGAGAAAGTTATGGTCATTTGAAGTCGAGTGCCTCCCAAAGTGGTCGTGTATCGAGCCGCACAGAAGCACACTGGACTTCAAATGATCATAACTTCTTCGTTTCTTATCGGATTTAAGCAAACGACCACTCGATGGAAAGCTCTTGATCTCAACTTTCATGTCAACCACGAGTTTTATTGTTTTAATGGAATTTGTGATGTTTCTCATTCGCTTATTTGTACTAACTCTTTATGGTACTTACTTGTTAGTACACAAAAGAGAATGAGAGCAAACAAAAACGCCATTACATTAACCTAAACTCTAGTTTTCATGAAGGCATACGTCAAGAGCTTTCCAGAGAGTGTTCGTTTGCTTAAATCCGATAACAAATGAGGAAGTTATGGTCATTTGAAGTCGAGTGCCTCCCAAAGTGGTCGTGTATCGAGCCGCACAAAAGCACACTTGACTTCAAATGATCATAACTCCTTCGTTTCTTATCGGATTTAAGCAAACGACCACTCGATGGAAAGCTCTTGATGTCTACTTTCATGTCAACCACGAGATTTATTGTTTTAATGGAATTTGTGATGTTTCTCATTCGCTTTTTTGTACTAACTCTTTATGGTACTTACTTGTTAGTACACAAAAGAGAATGAGAGCAAACAAAAACGCCATTACATTAACCTAAACTCTAGTTTACATGAAGGCATACGTCAAGAGCTTTCCAGAGAGTGTTCGTTTGCTTAAATCCGATAACAAATGAGGAAGTTATGGTCATTTGAAGTCGAGTGCCTCCCAAAGTGGTCGTGTAACGAGCCGCACAGAAGCACACTGGACTTCAAATGATCATAACTCCTTCGTTTCTTATCGGATTTAAGCAAACGACCACTCGATGGAAAGCTCTTGATCTCTACTTTCATGTCAACCACGATTTTTATTGTTTTAATGGAATTTGTGAGGTTTCTCATGCGCTTTTTTGTACTAACTCTTTATAGTACTTACATGGTAGTACACAAAAGAGAATGAGAGCAACCAAAAACGCCATTACATTAACCCAAACTCTAGTTTACATGAAGGCATACGTCAAGAGCTTTCCAGAGAGTGTTCGTTTGCTTAAATCCGATAACAAATGAGGAAGTTATGGTCATTTGAAGTCGAGTGCCTCCCAAAGTGGTCGTGTATCGAGCCGCACAGAAGCACACTGGACTTCAAATGATCATAACTTCTTCGTTTCTTATCGGATTTAAGCAAACGACCACTCGATGGAAAGCTCTTGATCTCAACTTTCATGTCAACCACGAGTTTTATTGTTTTAATGGAATTTGTGATGTTTCTCATTCGCTTATTTGTACTAACTCTTTATGGTACTTACTTGTTAGTACACAAAAGAGAATGAGAGCAAACAAAAACGCCATTACATTAACCTAAACTCTAGTTTTCATGAAGGCATACGTCAAGAGCTTTCCAGAGAGTGTTCGTTTGCTTAAATCCGATAACAAATGAGGAAGTTATGGTCATTTGAAGTCGAGTGCCTCCCAAAGTGGTCGTGTATCGAGCCGCACAAAAGCACACTTGACTTCAAATGATCATAACTCCTTCGTTTCTTATCGGATTTAAGCAAACGACCACTCGATGGAAAGCTCTTGATGTCTACTTTCATGTCAACCACGAGATTTATTGTTTTAATGGAATTTGTGATGTTTCTCATTCGCTTTTTTGTACTAACTCTTTATGGTACTTACTTGTTAGTACACAAAAGAGAATGAGAGCAAACAAAAACGCCATTACATTAACCTAAACTCTAGTTTACATGAAGGCATACGTCAAGAGCTTTCCAGAGAGTGTTCGTTTGCTTAAATCCGATAACAAATGAGGAAGTTATGGTCATTTGAAGTCGAGTGCCTCCCAAAGTGGTCGTGTATCGAGCCGCACAAAAGCACACTTGACTTCAAATGATCATAACTCCTTCGTTTCTTATCGGATTTAAGCAAACGACCACTCGATGGAAAGCTCTTGATGTCTACTTTCATGTCAACCACGAGTTTTATTGTTTTAATGGAATTTGTGATGTTTCTCATTCGCTTTTTTGTACTAACTCTTTATGGTACTTACTTGTTAGTACACAAAAGAGAATGAGAGCAAACAAACACGCCATTACATTAACCCAAACTCTAGTTTACATGAAGGCATAAGTCAAGAGCTTTCCAGAAAGTGTTCGTTTGCTTAAATCCGATAACAAATGAGGAAGTTATGGTCATTTGAAGTCGAGTGCCTCCCAAAGTGGTCGTGTAACGAGCCGCACAGAAGCACACTGGACTTCAAATGATCATAACTCCTTCGTTTCTTATCGGATTTAAGCAAACGACCACTCGATGGAAAGCTCTTGATCTCTACTTTCATGTCAACCACGATTTTTATTGTTTTAATGGAATTTGTGAGGTTTCTCATTCGCTTTTTTGTACTAACTCTTTATGGTACTTACATGGTAGTACACAAAAGAGAATGAGAGCAACCAAAAACGCCATTACATTAACCCAAACTCTAGTTTACATGAAGGCATACGTCAAGAGCTTTCCAGAGAGTGTTCGTTTGCTTAAATCCGTTAACAAATGAGGAAGTTATGGTCATTTGAAGTCGAGTGCCTCCCAAAGTGGTCGTGTATCGAGCCGCACAGAAGCACACTGGACTTCAAATGATCATAACTTCTTCGTTTCTTATCGGATTTAAGCAAACGACCACTCGATGGAAAGCTCTTGATCTCAACTTTCATGTCAACCACGAGTTTTATTGTTTTAATGGAATTTGTGATGTTTCTCATTCGCTTATTTGTACTAACTCTTTATGGTACTTACTTGTTAGTACACAAAAGAGAATGAGAGCAAACAAAAACGCCATTACATTAACCTAAACTCTAGTTTTCATGAAGGCATACGTCAAGAGCTTTCCAGAGAGTGTTCGTTTGCTTAAATCCGATAACAAATGAGGAAGTTATGGTCATTTGAAGTCGAGTGCCTCCCAAAGTGGTCGTGTATCGAGCCGCACAAAAGCACACTTGACTTCAAATGATCATAACTCCTTCGTTTCTTATCGGATTTAACCAAACGACCACTCGATGGAAAGCTCTTGATGTCTACTTTCATGTCAACCACGAGATTTATTGTTTTAATGGAATTTGTGATGTTTCTCATTCGCTTTTTTGTACTAACTCTTTATGGTACTTACTTGTTAGTACACAAAAGAGAATGAGAGCAAACAAAAACGCCATTACATTAACCTAAACTCTAGTTTACATGAAGGCATACGTCAAGAGCTTTCCAGAGAGTGTTCGTTTGCTTAAATCCGATAACAAATGAGGAAGTTATGGTCATTTGAAGTCGAGTGCCTCCCAAAGTGGTCGTGTATCGAGCCGCACAAAAGCACACTTGACTTCAAATGATCATAACTCCTTCGTTTCTTATCGGATTTAAGCAAACGACCACTCGATGGAAAGCTCTTGATGTCTACTTTCATGTCAACCACGAGTTTTATTGTTTTAATGGAATTTGTGATGTTTCTCATTCGCTTTTTTGTACTAACTCTTTATGGTACTTACTTGTTAGTACACAAAAGAGAATGAGAGCAAACAAACACGCCATTACATTAACCCAAACTCTAGTTTACATGAAGGCATAAGTCAAGTGCTTTCCAGAGAGTGTTCGTTTGCTTAAATCCGATAACAAATGAGGAAGTTATGGTCATTTGAAGTCGAGTGCCTCCCAAAGTGGTCGTGTAACGAGCCGCACAGAAGCACACTGGACTTCAAATGATCATAACTCCTTCGTTTCTTATCGGATTTAAGCAAACGACCACTCGATGGAAAGCTCTTGATCTCTACTTTCATGTCAACCACGATTTTTATTGTTTTAATGGAATTTGTGAGGTTTCTCATTCGCTTTTTTGTACTAACTCTTTATGGTACTTACATGGTAGTACACAAAAGAGAATGAGAGCAACCAAAAACGCCATTACATTAACCCAAACTCTAGTTTACATGAAGGCATACGTCAAGAGCTTTCCAGAGAGTGTTCGATTGCTTAAATCCGTTAACAAATGAGGAAGTTATGGTCATTTGAAGTCGAGTGCCTCCCAAAGTGGTCGTGTATCGAGCCGCACAGAAGCACACTGGACTTCAAATGATCATAACTTCTTCGTTTCTTATCGGATTTAAGCAAACGACCACTCGATGGAAAGCTCTTGATCTCTACTTTCATGTCAACCACGATTTTTATTGTTTTAATGGAATTTGTGAGGTTTCTCATTCGCTTTTTTGTACTAACTCTTTATGGTACTTACATGGTAGTACACAAAAGAGAATGAGAGCAACCAAAAACGCCATTACATTAACCCAAACTCTAGTTTACATGAAGGCATACGTCAAGAGCTTTCCAGAGAGTGTTCGTTTGCTTAAATCCGATAACAAATGAGGAAGTTATGGTCATTTGAAGTCGAGTGCCTCCCAAAGTGGTCGTGTATCGAGCCGCACAGAAGCACACTTGACTTCAAATGATCATAACTTCTTCGTTTCTTATCAGATTTAAGCAAACGACCACTCGATGGAAAGCTCTTGATCTCTACTTTCATGTCAACCACGATTTTTATTGTTTTAATGGAATTTGTGATGTTTCTCATTCGCTTTTTTGTACTAACTCTTTATGGTACTTACTTGTTAGTACACAAAAGAGAATGAGAGCAAACAAAAACGCCATTACATTAACCCAAACTCTAGCTTACATGAAGGCATACGTCAAGAGCTTTCCAGAGAGTGTTCGTTTGCTTAAATCCGATAACAAATGAGGAAGTTATGGTCATTTGAAGTCGAGTGCCTCCCAAAGTTGTCGTGTATCGAGCCGCACAGAAGCACACTGGACTTCAAATGATCATAACTTCTTCGTTTCTTATCGGATTTAAGCAAACGACCACTCGATGGAAAGCTCTTGATCTCTACTTTCATGTCAACCACGATTTTTATTGTTTTAATGGAATTTGTGAGGTTTCTCATTCGCTTTTTTGTACTAACTCTTTATGGTACTTACTTGTTAGTACACAAAAGAGAATGAGAGCAAACTAAAACGCCATTACATTAACCCAAACTCTTGTTTACATGAAGGCATACGTCAAGAGCTTTCCAGAGAGTGTTCGTTTGCTTAAATCCGATAACAAATGAGGAAGTTATGGTCATTTGAAGTCGAGTGCCTCCCAAAGTGGTCGTGTATCGAGCCGCATAGAAGCACACTGGACTTCAAATGATCATAACTCCTTCGTTTCTTATCGGATTTAAGCAAACGACCACTCGATGGAAAGCTCTTGATGTCTACTTTCATGTCAACCACGATTTTTATTGTTTTAATGGAATTTGTGATGTTTCTCATTCGCTTTTTTGTACTAACTCTTTATGGTACTTACTTGTTAGTACACAAAAGAGAATGAGAGCAAACAAAAACGCCATTACATTAACCCAAACTCTAGCTTACATGAAGGCATACGTCAAGAGCTTTCCAGAGAGTGTTCGTTTGCTTAAATCCGATAACAAATGAGGAAGTTATGGTCATTTGAAGTCGAGTGCCTCCCAAAGTGGTCGTGTATCGAGCCGCACAGAAGCACACTGGACTTCAAATGATCATAACTCCTTCGTTTCTTATCGGATTTAAGCAAACGACCACTCGATGGAAAGCTCTTGATGTCTACTTTCATGTCAACCACGAGTTTTATTGTTTTAATGGAATTTGTGATGTTTCTCATTCACTTTTTTGTACTAACTCTTTATGGTACTTACTTCTTAGTACACAAAAGAGAATGAGAGCAAACAAAAACGCCATTACATTAACCCAAACTCTAGCTTACATGAAGGCATACGTCAAGAGCTTTCCAGAGAGTGTTCGTTTGCTTAAATCCGATAACAAATGAGGAAGTTATGGTCATTTGAATTCGAGTGCCTCCCAAAGTAGTCGTGTATCGAGCCGCACAGAAGCACACTGGACTTCAAATGATCATAACTTCTTCGTTTCTTATCGAATTTAAGCAAACGACCACTCGATGGAAAGCTCTTGATGTCTACTTTCATGTCAACCACGATTTTTATTGTTTTAATGGAATTTGTGATGTTTCTCATTCGCTTTTTTGTACTAACTCTTTATTGTACTTGCATGTTAGTACACAAAAGAGAATGAGAGCAAACAAAAACGCCATTACATTAACCCAAACTCTAGTTTACATGAAGGCATACGTCAAGAGCTTTCCAGAGATTGTTCGTTTGCTTAAATCCGATAACAAATGAGGAAGTTATGGTCATTTGAAGTCGAGTGCCTCCCAAAGTGGTCGTGTATCGAGCCGCACAGAAGCACACTGGACTTCAAATGATCATAACTTCTTCGTTTCTTATCGGATTTAAGCAAACGACCACTCGATGGAAAGCTCTTGATCTCTACTTTCATGTCAACCACGATTTTTATTGTTTTAATGGAATTTGTGAGGTTTCTCATTCGCTTTTTTGTACTAACTCTTTATGGTACTTACATGGTAGTACACAAAAGAGAATGAGAGCAACCAAAAACGCCATTACATTTACCCAAACTCTAGTTTACATGAAGGCATACGTCAAGAGCTTTCTAGAGAGTGTTCGTTTGCTTAAATCCGATAACAAATGAGGAAGTTATGGTCATTTGAAGTCGAGTGCCTCCCAAAGTGGTCGTGTATCGAGCCGCACAGAAGCACACTTGACTTCAAATGATCATAACTTCTTCGTTTCTTATCGGATTTAAGCAAACGACCACTCGATGGAAAGCACTTGATCTCTACTTTCATGTCAACCACGATTTTTATTGTTTTAATGGAATTTGTGAGGTTTCTCATTCGCTTTTTTGTACTAACTCTTTATGGTACTTACATGGTAGTACACAAAAGAGAATGAGAGCAACCAAAAACGCCATTACATTAACCCAAACTCTAGTTTACATGAAGGCATACGTCAAGAGCTTTCCAGAGAGTGTTCGTTTGCTTAAATCCGATAACAAATGAGGAAGTTATGGTCATTTGAAGTCGAGTGCCTCCCAAAGTGGTCGTGTATCGAGCCGCACAGAAGCACACTTGACTTCAAATGATCATAACTTCTTCGTTTCTTATCGGATTTAAGCAAACGACCACTCGATGGAAAGCTCTTGATGTCTACTTTCATGTCAACCACGATTTTTATTGTTTTGATGGAATTTGTGATGTTTCTCATTCGCTTTTTTATACTAACTCTGTACGGTACTTACATGTTAGTACACAAAAGAGAATGAGAGCAAACAAAAACGCCATTACATTAACCCAAACTCTAGTTTACATGAAGGCATACGTCAAGAGCTTTCCAGAGAGTGTTCGTTTGCTTAAATCCGATAACAAATGAGGAAGTTATGGTCATTTGAAGTCGAGTGCCTCCCAAAGTGGTCGTGTATCGAGCCGCACAGAAGCACACTTGACTTCAAATGATCATAACTTCTTCGTTTCTTATCGGATTTAAGCAAACGACCACTCGATGGAAAGCTCTTGATGTCTACTTTCATGTCAACCACGATTTTTATTGTTTTGATGGAATTTATGATGTTTCTCATTCGCTTTTTTATACTAACTCTTTACGGTGCTTACATGTTAGTACACAAAAGAGAATGAGAGCAAACAAAAACGCCATTACATTAACCCAAACTCTAGTTTACATGAAGGCATACGTCAAGAGCTTTCCAGAGAGTGTTCGTTTGCTTAAATCCGATAACAAATGAGGAAGTTATGGTCATTTGAAGTCGAGTGCCTCCCAAAGTGGTCGTGTATCGAGCCGCACAGAAGCACACTTGACTTCAAATGATCATAACTTCTTCGTTTCTTATCGGATTTAAGCAAACGACCACTCGATGGAAAGCTCTTGATCTCTACTTTCATGTCAACCACGATTTTTATTGTTTTAATGGAATTTGTGAGGTTTCTCATTCGCTTTTTTGTACTAACTCTTTATGGTACTTACATGGTACTACACAAAAGAGAATGAGAGCAACCAAAAACGCCATTACATTAACCCAAACTCTAGTTTACATGAAGGCATACGTCAAGAGCTTTCCAGAGAGTGTTCGTTTGCTTAAATCCGATAACAAATGAGGAAGTTATGGTCATTTGAAGTCGAGTGCCTCCCAAAGTGGTCGTGTATCGAGCCGCACAGAAGCACACTTGACTTCAAATGATCATAACTTCTTCGTTTCTTATCGGATTTAAGCAAACGACCACTCGATGGAAAGCTCTTGATGTCTACTTTCATGTCAACCACGATTTTTATTGTTTTGATGGAATTTGTGATGTTTCTCATTCACTTTTTTATACTAACTCTTTACGGTACTTACATGTTAGTACACAAAAGAGAATGAGAGCAAACAAAAACGCCATTACATTAACCCAAACTCTAGTTTACATGAAAGCATACGTCAAGAGCTTTCCTGAGAGTGTTCGTTTGCTTAAATCCGATAACAAATGAGGAAGTTATGGTCATTTGAAGTCGAGTGCCTCCAAAAGTGGTCGTGTATCGAGCCGCACAAAAGCACACTTGACTTCAAATGATCATACCTCCTTCGTTTCTTATCGGATTTAAGCAAACGACCACTCGATGGAAAGCTCTTGATGTCTACTTTCATGTCAACCACGAGTTTTATTGTTTTAATGGAATTTGTGATGTTTCTCATTCGCTTTTTTGTACTAACTCTTTATGGTACTTACTTGTTAGTACACAAAAGAGAATGAGAGCAAACAAAAACACCATTACATTAACCCAAACTCTAGTTTACATGAAGGCATACGTCAAGAGCTTTCCAGAGAGTGTTCGTTTGCTTAAATCCGATAACAAATGAGGAAGTTATGGTCATTTGAAGTCGAGTGCCTCCCAAAGTTGTCGTGTATCGAGCCGCACAGAAGCACACTGGACTTCAAATGATCATAAGTTCTTCGTTTCTTATCGGATTTAAGCAAACGACCACTCGATGGAAAGCTCTTGATCTCTACTTTCATGTCAACCACGATTTTTATTGTTTTAATGGAATTTGTGAGGTTTCTCATTCGCTTTTTTGTACTAACTCTTTATGGTACTTATATGTTAGTACACAAAAGAGAATGAGAGCAAACTAAAACGCCATTACATTAACCCAAACTCTTGTTTACATGAAGGCATACGTCAAGAGCTTTCCAGAGAGTGTTCGTTTGCTTAAATCCGATAACAAATGAGGAAGTTATGGTCATTTGAAGTCGAGTGCCTCCCAAAGTGGTCGTGTATCGAGCCGCACAGAAGCACACTGGACTTCAAATGATCATAACTCCTTCGTTTCTTATCGGATTTAAGCAAACGACCACTCGATGGAAAGCTCTTGATGACTACTTTCATGTCAACCACGAGTTTTATTGTTTTAATGGAATTTGTGATGTTTCTCATTCGCTTTTTTGTACTAACTCTTTATGGTACTTACTTGTTAGTACACAAAAGAGAATGAGAGCAAACAAAAACACCATTACATTAACCCAAACTCTAGTTTACATGAAGGCATACGTCAAGAGCTTTCCAGAGAGTGTTCGTTTGCTTAAATCCGATAACAAATGAGGAAGTTATGGTCATTTGAAGTCGAGTGCCTCCAAAAGTGGTCGTGTATCGAGCCGCATAGAAGCACACTGGACTTCAAATGATCATACCTCCTTCGTTTCTTATCGGATTTAAGCAAACGACCACTCGATGGAAAGCTCTTGATGTCTACTTTCATGTCAACCACGAGTTTTATTGTTTTAATGGAATTTGTGATGTTTCTCATTCGCTTTTTTGTACTAACTCTTTATGGTACTTACTTGTTAGTACACAAAAGAGAATGAGAGCAAACAAAAACGCCATTACATTAACCCAAACTCTAGCTTACATGAAGGCATACGTCAAGAGCTTTCCAGAGAGTGTTCGTTTGCTTAAATCCGATAACAAATGAGGAAGTTATGGTCATTTGAAGTCGAGTGCCTCCCAAAGTGGTCGTGTATCGAGCCGCACAGAAGCACACTGGACTTCAAATGATCATAACTCCTTCGTTTCTTATCGGATTTAAGCAAACGACCACTCGATGGAAAGCTCTTGATGTCTACTTTCATGTCAACCACGAGTTTTATTGTTTTAATGGAATTTGTGATGTTTCTCATTCACTTTTTTGTACTAACTCTTTATGGTACTTACTTGTTAGTACACAAAAGAGAATGAGAGCAAACAAAAACGCCATTACATTAACCCAAACTCTAGCTTACATGAAGGCATACGTCAAGAGCTTTCCAGAGAGTGTTCGTTTGCTTAAATCCGATAACAAATGAGGAAGTTATGGTCATTTGAATTCGAGTGCCTCCCAAAGTGGTCGTGTATCGAGCCGCACAGAAGCACACTGGACTTCAAATGATCATAACTTCTTCGTTTCTTATCGAATTTAAGCAAACGACCACTCGATGGAAAGCTCTTGATGTCTACTTTCATGTCAACCACGATTTTTATTGTTTTAATGGAATTTGTGATGTTTCTCATTCGCTTTTTTGTACTAACTCTTTATTGTACTTGCATGTTAGTACACAAACGAGAATGAGAGCAAACAAAAACGCCATTACATTAACCCAAACTCTAGCTTACATGAAGGCATACGTCAAGAGCTTTCCAGAGAGTGTTCGTTTGCTTAAATCCGATAACAAATGAGGAAGTTATGGTCATTTGAATTCGAGTGCCTCCCAAAGTGGTCGTGTATCGAGCCGCACAGAAGCACACTGGACTTCAAATGATCATAACTTCTTCGTTTCTTATCGAATTGAAGCAAACGACCACTCGATGGAAAGCTCTTGATGTCTACTTTCATGTCAACCACGATTTTTATTGTTTTAATGGAATTTGTGATGTTTCTCATTCGCTTTTTTGTACTAACTCTTTATGGTACTTACATGTAAGTACACAAAAGAGAATGAGAGCAAACAAAAACGCCATTACATTAAACCAAACTCTAGTTTACATGAAGGCATACGTCAAGAGCTTTCCAGAGAGTGTTCGTTTGCTTAAATCCGATAACAAATGAGGAAGTTATGATCATTTGAAGTCGAGTGCCTCCCAAAGTGGTCGTGTATCGAGCCGCACAGAAGCACACTTGACTTCAAATGATCATAACTTCTTCGTTTCTTATCGGATTTAAGCAAACGACCACTCGATGGAAAGCTCTTGATGTCTACTTTCATATTAACCTCAATTTTTATTGTTTTAATGGAAGTTGTGATGTTTCTCATTCGCTTTTTTGTACTAGCTCTTTATGGTACTAACATGTTAGTACACAAAAGAGAATGAGAGCAAAAAAAAACGCCATTACATTAACCCAAACTCTAGTTTACATGAAGGCATACGTCAAGAGCTTTCCAGAGAGTGTTCGTTTGCTTAAATCCGATAACAAATGAGGAAGTTATGATCATTTGAAGTCGAGTGCCTCCCAAAGTGGTCGTGTATCGAGCCGCACAGAAGCACACTTGACTTCAAATGATCATAACTTCTTCGTTTCTTATCGGATTTAAGCAAACGACCACTCGATGGAAAGCTCTTGATGTCTACTTTCATATTAACCTCAATTTTTATTGTTTTAATGGAAGTTGTGATGTTTCTCATTCGCTTTTTTGTACTAGCTCTTTATGGTACTAACATGTTAGTACACAAAAGAGAATGAGAGCAAAAAAAAACGCCATTACATTAACCCAAACTCTAGTTTACATGAAGGCATACGTCAAGAGCTTTCCAGAGAGTGTTCGTTTGCTTAAATCCGATAACAAATGAGGAAGTTATGATCATTTGAAGTCGAGTGCCTCCCAAAGTGGTCGTGTATCGAGCCGCACAGAAGCACACTTGACTTCAAATGATCATAACTTCTTCGTTTCTTATCGGATTTAAGCAAACGACCACTCGATGGAAAGCTCTTGATGTCTACTTTCATATTAACCTCAATTTTTATTGTTTTAATGGAAGTTGTGATGTTTCTCATTCGCTTTTTTGTACTAGCTCTTTATGGTACTAACATGTTAGTACACAAAAGAGAATGAGAGCAAACAAAAACGCCATTACATTAACCCAAACTCTAGTTTACATGACGTCATACGTCAAGAGCTTTCCAGAGAGTGTTCGTTTGCTTAAATCCGATAACAAATGAGGAAGTTATGATCATTTGAAGTCGAGTGCCTCCCAAAGTGGTCGTGTATCGAGCCGCACAGAAGCACACTGGACTTCAAATGATCATAACTTCTTCGTTTCTTATCGGATTTAAGCAAACGACCACTCGATGGAAAGCTCTTGATGTCTACTTTCATGTCAACCACGAGTTTTATTGTTGTAATGGAATTTGTGATGTTTCTCATTCGCTTTTTTGTACTAACTCTTTATGGTACTTACATGTTAGTACACAAAAGAGAATGAGAGCAAACAAAAACGCCATTACATTAACCCAAACTCTAGTTTACATGAAGGCATACGTCAAGTGCTTTCCAGAGAGTGTTCGTTTGCTTAAATCCGATAACAAATGAGGAAGTTATGGTCATTTGAAGTCGAGTGCCTCCCAAAGTGGTCGTGTATCGAGCCGCACAGAAGCACACTTGACTTCGAATGATCATAACTTCTTCGTTTCTTATCGGATTTAAGCAAACGACCACTCGATGGAAAGTTCTTGATGTCTACTTTCATATTAACCTCAATTTTTATTGTTTTAATGGAAGTTGTGATGTTTCTCATTTGCTTTTTTGTACTAGCTCTTTATGGTACTAACATGTTAGTACACAAAAGAGAATGAGAGCAAACAAAAACGCCATTACATTAACCCAAACTCTAGTTTACGTGAAAGCATACGTCAAGAGCTTTCCAGAGAGTGTTCGTTTGCTTAAATCCGATAACAAATGAGGAAGTTATGATCATTTGAAGTCGAGTGCCTCCCAAAGTGGTCGTGTATCGAGCCGCACAGAAGCACACTTGACTTCAAATGATCATAACTTCTTCGTTTCTTATCGGATTTAAGCAAACGACCACTCGATGGAAAGCTCTTGATGTCTACTTTCATATTAACCTCATTTTTTATTGTTTTAATGGAAGTTGTGATGTTTCTCATTCGCTTTTTTGTACTAGCTCTTTATGGTACTAACATGTTAGTACACAAAAGAGAATGAGAGCAAAAAAAACGCCATTACATTAACCCAAACTCTAGTTTACATGAAAGCATACGCCAAGAGCTTTCCAGAGAGTGTTCGTTTGCTTAAATCCGATAACAAATGAGGAAGTTATGATCATTTAAAGTCGAGTGCCTCCCAAAGTGGTCGTGTATCGAGCCGCACAGAAGCACACTTGACTTCAAATGATCATAACTTCTTCGTTTCTTATCGAATTTAAGCAAACGACCACTCGATGGAAAGCTCTTGATGTCTACTTTCATATTAACCTCAATTTTTATTGTTTTAATGGAAGTTGTGATGTTTCTCATTCGCTTTTTTGTACTAGCTCTTTATGGTACTTACATGTAAGTACACAAAAGAGAATGAGAGCAAACAAAAACGCCATTACATTAACCCAAACTCTAGTTTACATGACGTCATACGTCAAGAGCTTTCCAGAGAGTGTTCGTTTGCTTAAATCCGATAACAAATGAGGAAGTTATGATCATTTGAAGTCGAGTGCCTCCCAAAGTGGTCGTGTATCGAGCCGCACAGAAGCACACTTGACTTCAAATGATCATAACTTCTTCGTTTCTTATCGGATTTAAGCAAACGACCACTCGATGGAAAGCTCTTGATGTCTACTTTCATATTAACCTCAATTTTTATTGTTTTAATGGAATTTGTGATGTTTCTCATTCGCTTTTTTGTACTAACTCTTTATGGTACTAACATGTTAGTACACAAAAGAGAATGAGAGCAAACAAAAACGCCATTACATTAACCCAAACTCTAGTTTACATGACGTCATACGTCAAGAGCTTTCCAGAGAGTGTTCGTTTGCTTAAATCCGATAACAAATGAGGAAGTTATGATCATTTGAAGTCGAGTGCCTCCCAAAGTGGTCGTGTATCGAGCCGCACAGAAGCACACTTGACTTCAAATGATCATAACTTCTTCGTTTCTTATCGGATTTAAGAAAACGACCACTCGATGGAAAGCTCTTGATGTCTACTTTCATATTAACCTCAATTTTTATTGTTTTAATGGAATTTGTGATGTTTCTCATTCGCTTTTTTGTACTAAATCTTTATTGTACTTGCATGTTAGTACACAAACGAGAATGAGAGCAAACAAAAACGCCATTACATTAACCCAAACTCTAGCTTACATGAAGGCATACGTCAAGAGCTTTCCAGAGAGTGTTCGTTTGCTTAAATCCGATAACAAATGAGGAAGTTATGGTCATTTGAATTCGAGTGCCTCCCAAAGTGGTCGTGTATCGAGCCGCACAGAAGCACACTGGACTTCAAATGATCATAACTTCTTCGTTTCTTATCGAATTGAAGCAAACGACCACTCGATGGAAAGCTCTTGATGTCTACTTTCATGTCAACCACGATTTTTATTGTTTTAATGGAATTTGTGATGTTTCTCATTCGCTTTTTTGTACTAAATCTTTATTGTACTTGCATGTTAGTACACAAACGAGAATGAGAGCAAACAAAAACGCCATTACATTAACCCAAACTCTAGCTTACATGAAGGCATACGTCAAGAGCTTTCCAGAGAGTGTTCGTTTGCTTAAATCCGATAACAAATGAGGAAGTTATGGTCATTTGAATTCGAGTGCCTCCCAAAGTGGTCGTGTATCGAGCCGCACAGAAGCACACTGGACTTCAAATGATCATAACTTCTTCGTTTCTTATCGAATTGAAGCAAACGACCACTCGATGGAAAGCTCTTGATGTCTACTTTCATGTCAACCACGATTTTTATTGTTTTAATGGAATTTGTGATGTTTCTCATTCGCTTTTTTGTACTAACTCTTTATGGTACTTACATGTAAGTACACAAAAGAGAATGAGAGCAAACAAAAACGCCATTACATTAAACCAAACTCTAGTTTACATGAAGGCATACGTCAAGAGCTTTCCAGAGAGTGTTCGTTTGCTTAAATCCGATAACAAATGAGGAAGTTATGATCATTTGAAGTCGAGTGCCTCCCAAAGTGGTCGTGTATCGAGCCGCACAGAAGCACACTTGACTTCAAATGATCATAACTTCTTCGTTTCTTATCGGATTTAAGCAAACGACCACTCGATGGAAAGCTCTTGATGTCTACTTTCATATTAACCTCAATTTTTATTGTTTTAATGGAAGTTGTGATGTTTCTCATTCGCTTTTTTGTACTAGCTCTTTATGGTACTAACATGTTAGTACACAAAAGAGAATGAGAGCAAAAAAAAACGCCATTACATTAACCCAAACTCTAGTTTACATGAAGGCATACGTCAAGAGCTTTCCAGAGAGTGTTCGTTTGCTTAAATCCGATAACAAATGAGGAAGTTATGATCATTTGAAGTCGAGTGCCTCCCAAAGTGGTCGTGTATCGAGCCGCACAGAAGCACACTTGACTTCAAATGATCATAACTTCTTCGTTTCTTATCGGATTTAAGCAAACGACCACTCGATGGAAAGCTCTTGATGTCTACTTTCATATTAACCTCAATTTTTATTGTTTTAATGGAAGTTGTGATGTTTCTCATTCGCTTTTTTGTACTAGCTCTTTATGGTACTAACATGTTAGTACACAAAAGAGAATGAGAGCAAACAAAAACGCCATTACATTAACCCAAACTCTAGTTTACATGACGTCATACGTCAAGAGCTTTCCAGAGAGTGTTCGTTTGCTTAAATCCGATAACAAATGAGGAAGTTATGATCATTTGAAGTCGAGTGCCTCCCAAAGTGGTCGTGTATCGAGCCGCACAGAAGCACACTGGACTTCAAATGATCATAACTTCTTCGTTTCTTATCGGATTTAAGCAAACGACCACTCGATGGAAAGCTCTTGATGTCTACTTTCATGTCAACCACGAGTTTTATTGTTGTAATGGAATTTGTGATGTTTCTCATTCGCTTTTTTGTACTAACTCTTTATGGTACTTACATGTTAGTACACAAAAGAGAATGAGAGCAAACAAAAACGCCATTACATTAACCCAAACTCTAGTTTACATGAAGGCATACGTCAAGTGCTTTCCAGAGAGTGTTCGTTTGCTTAAATCCGATAACAAATGAGGAAGTTATGGTCATTTGAAGTCGAGTGCCTCCCAAAGTGGTCGTGTATCGAGCCGCACAGAAGCACACTTGACTTCGAATGATCATAACTTCTTCGTTTCTTATCGGATTTAAGCAAACGACCACTCGATGGAAAGTTCTTGATGTCTACTTTCATATTAACCTCAATTTTTATTGTTTTAATGGAAGTTGTGATGTTTCTCATTTGCTTTTTTGTACTAGCTCTTTATGGTACTAACATGTTAGTACACAAAAGAGAATGAGAGCAAACAAAAACGCCATTACATTAACCCAAACTCTAGTTTACGTGAAAGCATACGTCAAGAGCTTTCCAGAGAGTGTTCGTTTGCTTAAATCCGATAACAAATGAGGAAGTTATGATCATTTGAAGTCGAGTGCCTCCCAAAGTGGTCGTGTATCGAGCCGCACAGAAGCACACTTGACTTCAAATGATCATAACTTCTTCGTTTCTTATCGGATTTAAGCAAACGACCACTCGATGGAAAGCTCTTGATGTCTACTTTCATATTAACCTCATTTTTTATTGTTTTAATGGAAGTTGTGATGTTTCTCATTCGCTTTTTTGTACTAGCTCTTTATGGTACTAACATGTTAGTACACAAAAGAGAATGAGAGCAAAAAAAACGCCATTACATTAACCCAAACTCTAGTTTACATGAAAGCATACGCCAAGTTCTTTCCAGAGAGTGTTCGTTTGCTTAAATCCGATAACAAATGAGGAAGTTATGATCATTTAAAGTCGAGTGCCTCCCAAAGTGGTCGTGTATCGAGCCGCACAGAAGCACACTTGACTTCAAATGATCATAACTTCTTCGTTTCTTATCGAATTTAAGCAAACGACCACTCGATGGAAAGCTCTTGATGTCTACTTTCATATTAACCTCAATTTTTATTGTTTTAATGGAAGTTGTGATGTTTCTCATTCGCTTTTTTGTACTAGCTCTTTATGGTACTTACATGTAAGTACACAAAAGAGAATGAGAGCAAACAAAAACGCCATTACATTAACCCAAACTCTAGTTTACATGACGTCATACGTCAAGAGCTTTCCAGAGAGTGTTCGTTTGCTTAAATCCGATAACAAATGAGGAAGTTATGATCATTTGAAGTCGAGTGCCTCCCAAAGTGGTCGTGTATCGAGCCGCACAGAAGCACACTTGACTTCAAATGATCATAACTTCTTCGTTTCTTATCGGATTTAAGCAAACGACCACTCGATGGAAAGCTCTTGATGTCTACTTTCATATTAACCTCAATTTTTATTGTTTTAATGGAATTTGTGATGTTTCTCATTCGCTTTTTTGTACTAACTCTTTATGGTACTAACATGTTAGTACACAAAAGAGAATGAGAGCAAACAAAAACGCCATTACATTAACCCAAACTCTAGTTTACATGAAAGCATACGTCAAGAGCTTTCCAGAGAGTGTTCGTTTGCTTAAATCCGATAACAAATGAGGAAGTTATGATCATTTGAAGTCGAGTGCCTCCCAAAGTGGTCGTGTATCGAGCCGCACAGAAGCACACTTGACTTCAAATGATCATAACTTCTTCGTTTCTTATCGGATTTAAGCAAACGACCACTCGATGGAAAGCTCTTGATGTCTACTTTCATATTAACCTCAATTTTTATTGTTTTAATGGAAGTTGTGATGTTTCTCATTCGCTTTTTTGTACTAGCTCTTTATGGTACTAACATGTTAGTACACAAAAGAGAATGAGAGCAAACAAAAACGCCATTACATTAACCCAAACTCTAGTTTACATGACGTCATACGTCAAGAGCTTTCCAGAGAGTGTTCGTTTGCTTAAATCCGATAACAAATGAGGAAGTTATGATCATTTGAAGTCGAGTGCCTCCCAAAGTGGTCGTGTATCGAGCCGCACAGAAGCACACTTGACTTCGAATGATCATAACTTCTTCGTTTCTTATCGGATTTAAGCAAACGACCACTCGATGGAAAGCTCTTGATGTCTACTTTCATATTAACCTCAATTTTTATTGTTTTAATGGAAGTTGTGATGTTTCTCATTCGCTTTTTTGCACTAGCTCTTTATCGTACTAACATGTTAGTACACAAAAGAGAATGAGAGCAAACAAAAACGCCATTACATTAACCGAAACTCTAGTTTACGTGAAAGCATACGTCAAGAGCTTTCCAGAGAGTGTTCGTTTGCTTAAATCCGATAACAAATGAGGAAGTTATGATCATTTGAAGTCGAGTGCCTCCCAAAGTGGTCGTGTATCGAGCCGCACAGAAGCACACTTGACTTCAAATGATCATAACTTCTTCGTTTCTTATCGGATTTAAGCAAACGACCACTCGATGGAAAGCTCTTGATGTCTACTTTCATATTAACCTCAATTTTTATTGTTTTAATGGAAGTTGTGATGTTTCTCATTCGCTTTTTTGTACTAGCTCTTTATGGTACTAACATGTTAGTACACAAAAGAGAATGAGAGCAAACAAAAACGCCATTACATTAACCCAAACTCTAGTTTACATGACGTCATACGTCAAGAGCTTTCCAGAGAATGTTCGTTTGCTTAAATCCGATAACAAATGAGGAAGTTATGATCATTTGAAGTCGAGTGCCTCCCAAAGTGGTCGTGTATCGAGCCGCACAGAAGCACACTGGACTTCAAATGATCATAACTTCTTCGTTTCTTATCGGATTTAAGCAAACGACCACTCGATGGAAAGCTCTTGATGTCTACTTTCATGTCAACCACGAGTTTTATTGTTTTAATGGAATTTGTGATGTTTCTCATTCGCTTTTTTGTACTAACTCTTTATGGTACTTACATGTTAGTACACAAAAGAGAATGAGAGCAAACAAAAACGCCATTACATTAACCCAAACTCTAGTTTACATGAAGGCATACGTCAAGTGCTTTCCAGAGAGTGTTCGTTTGCTTAAATCCGATAACAAATGAGGAAGTTATGGTCATTTGAAGTCGAGTGCCTCCCAAAGTGGTCGTGTATCGAGCCGCACAGAAGCACACTTGACTTCGAATGATCATAACTTCTTCGTTTCTTATCGGATTTAAGCAAACGACCACTCGATGGAAAGTTCTTGATGTCTACTTTCATATTAACCTCAATTTTTATTGTTTTAATGGAAGTTGTGATGTTTCTCATTTGCTTTTTTGTACTAGCTCTTTATGGTACTAACATGTTAGTACACAAAAGAGAATGAGAGCAAACAAAAACGCCATTACATTAACCCAAACTCTAGTTTACGTGAAAGCATACGTCAAGAGCTTTCCAGAGAGTGTTCGTTTGCTTAAATCCGATAACAAATGAGGAAGTTATGATCATTTGAAGTCGAGTGCCTCCCAAAGTGGTCGTGTATCGAGCCGCACAGAAGCACACTTGACTTCGAATGATCATAACTTCTTCGTTTCTTATCGGATTTAAGCAAACGACCACTCGATGGAAAGCTCTTGATGTCTACTTTCATGTCAACCACGAGTTTTATTGTTTTAATGGAATTTGTGATGTTTCTCATTCGCTTTTTTGTACTAACTCTTTATGGTACTAACATGTTAGTACACAAAACAGAATGAGAGCAAACAAAAACGCCATTACGTTAACCCAAACTCTAGTTTACGTGAAAGCATGCGTCAAGAGCTTTCCAGAGAGTGTTTGTTTCCTTAAATCCGATAACAAATGAGGAAGTTATGATCATTTGAAGTCGAGTGCCTCCCAAAGTGGTCGTGTATCGAGCCGCACAGAAGCACACTTGACTTCGAATGATCATAACTTCTTCGTTTCTTATCGGATTTAAGCAAACGACCACTCGATGGAAAGCTCTTGATGTCTACTTTCATATTAACCTCAATTTTTATTGTTTTAATGGAAGTTGTGATGTTTCTCATTCGCTTTTTTGTACTAGCTCTTTATGGTACTAACATGTTAGTACACAAAAGAGAATGAGAGCAAACAAAAACGCCATTACATTAACACAAACTCTAGTTTACGTGAAAGCATCCGTCAAGAGCTTTCCAGAGAGTGTTCGTTTGCTTAAATCCGATAACAAATGAGGAAGTTATGATCATTTGAAGTCGAGTGCCTCCCAAAGTGGTCGTGTATCGAGCCGCACAGAAGCACACTTGACTTCAAATGATCATAACTTCTTCGTTTCTTATCATATTTAAGCAAACAACCACTCGATGGAAATCTCTTGATGTCTACTTTCATATTAACCTCAATTTTAATTGTTTTAATGGAGGTTGTGATGTTTCTCATTCGCTTTTTTGTACTAGCTCTTTATGGTACTAACATGTTAGTACACAAAAGAGAATGAGAGCAAAAAAAAACGCCATTACATTAACCCAAACTCTAGTTTACGTGAAAGCATACGTCAAGAGCTTTCCAGAGAGTGTTCGTTTGCTTAAATCCGATAACAAATGAGGAAGTTATGATCATTTGAAGTCGAGTGCCTCCCAAAGTGGTCGTGTATCGAGCCGCACAGAAGCACACTTGACTTCAAATGATCATAACTTCTTCGTTTCTTATCATATTTAAGCAAACAACCACTCGATGGAAAGTTCTTGATGTCTATTTTCATATTAACCTCAATTTTTATTGTTTTAATGGAAGTTGTGATGTTTCTCATTTGCTTTTTTGTACTAGCTCTTTATGGTACTAACATGTTAGTACACAAAAGAGAATGAGAGCAAACAAAAACGCCATTACATTAACCCAAACTCTAGTTTACATGAAAGCATACGTCAAGAGCTTTCCAGAGAGTGTTCGTTTGCTTAAATCCGATAACAAATGAGGAAGTTATGATATTTTGAAGTCGAGTGCCTCCCAAAGTGGTCGTGTATCGAGCCGCACAGAAACACACTTGACTTCAAATGATCATAACTTCTTCGTTTCTTATCGGATTTAAGCAAACGACCACTCGATGGAAAGTTCTTGATGTCTACTTTCATATTAACCTCAATTTTTATTGTTTTAATGGAAGTTGTGATGTTTCTCATTCGCTTTTTTGTACTAGCTCTTTATGGTACTAACATGTTAGTACACAAAAGAGAATGAGAGCAAACAAAAACGCCATTACATTAACCCAAACTCTAGTTTACGTGAAAGCATACGTCAAGAGCTTTCCACAGGGTGTTCGTTTGCTTAAATCCGATAACAAATGAGGAAGTTATGATCATTTGAAGTCGAGTGCCTCCCAAAGTGGTCGTGTATCGAGCCGCACAGAAGCACACTTGACTTCAAATGATCATAACTTCTTCGTTTCTTATCGGATTTAAGCAAACGACCACTCGATGGAAAGCACTTGATGTCTACTTTCATATTAACCACGCTTTTTATTGTTTTAATGGAAGTTGTGATGTTTCTCATTCGCTTTTTTGTACTAACTCTTTGTGGTACTAACATGTTAGTACACAAAACAGAATGAGAGCAAACAAAAACGCCATTACGTTAACCCAAACTCTAGTTTACATGAAAGCATGCGTCAAGAGCTTTCCAGAGAGTGTTTGTTTCCTTATATCCGATAGCAAACGAAGAAGTTATGATCATTTGAAGTCGAGTGCCTCCCAATTAGGTCGTGTATCGAGCCGCACAGAAGCACACTTGACTTCAAATGATCATAACTTCTTCGTTTCTTATCGGATTTAAGCAAACGACCACTCAATGGAAAGCTCTTGATGTCTACTTTCTTATTAACCTCAATTTTTATTGTTTTAATGGAAGTTGTGATGTTTCTCATTGGCTTTTTTGTACTAGCTCTTTATGGTACTAACATGTTAGTACACAAAAGAGAATGAGAGCAAACAAAAACGCCATTACATTAACCCAAACTCTAGTTTACGTGAAAGCATACGTCAAGAGCTTTCCAGAGAGTGTTCGTTTGCTTAAATCCGATAACAAATGAGGAAGTTATGATCATTTGAAGTCGAGTGCCTCCCAAAGTGGTCGTGTATCGAGCCGCACAGAAGCACACTTGACTTCAAATGATCATAACTTCTTCGTTTCTTATCGGATTTAAGCAAACGACCACTCGATGGAAAGTTCTTGATGTCTACTTTCATATTAACCTCAATTTTAATTGTTTTAATGGAAGTTGTGATGTTTCTCATTCGCTTTTTTGTACTAACTCTTTGTGGTACTAACATGTTAGTACACAAAACAGAATGAGAGCAAACAAAAACGCCATTACGTTAACCCAAACTCTAGTTTACATGAAAGCATGCGTCTAGAGATTTCCAGAGAGTGTTTGTTTCCTTATATCCGATAGCAAACGAAGAAGTTATGATCATTTGAAGTCGAGTGCCTCCCAAAGTGGTCGTGTATCGAGCCGCACAGAAGCACACTTGACTTCAAATGATCATAACTTCTTCGTTTCTTATCATATTTAAGCAAACAACCACTCGATGGAAATCTCTTGATGTCTACTTTCATATTAACTTCAATTTTTATTGTTTTAATGGAGGTTGTGATGTTTCTCATTCGCTTTTTTGTACTAGCTCTTTATGGTACTAACATGTTAGTACACAAAAGAGAATGAGAGCAAAAAAAAACGCCATTACATTAACCCAAACTCTAGTTTACATGAAAGCATACGTCAAGAGCTTTCCAGAGAGTGTTCGTTTGCTTAAATCCGATAACAAATGAGGAAGTTATGATCATTTGAAGTCGAGTGCCTCCCAAAGTGGTCGTGTATCGAGCCGCACAGAAGCACACTTGACTTCAAATGATCATAACTCCTTCGTTTCTTATCGGATTTAAGCAAACGACCACTCGATGGAAAGTTCTTGATGTCTACTTTCATATTAACCTCAATTTTTATTGAGGTTAATGGAGGTTGTGATGTTTCTCATTCGCTTTTTTGTACTAGCTCTTTATGGTACTAACATGTTAGTACACAAAAGAGAATGAGAGCAAAAAAAAACGCCATTACATTAACCCAAACTCTAGTTTACATGAAAGCATACGTCAAGAGCTTTCCAGAGAGTGTTCGTTTGCTTAAATCCGATAACAAATGAGGAAGTTATGATCATTTGAAGTCGAGTGCCTCCCAAAGTGGTCGTGTATCGAGCCGCACAGAAGCACACTGGACTTCAAATGATCATAACTCCTTCGTTTCTTATCGGATTTAAGCAAACGACCACTCGATGGAAAGCTCTTGATGTCTACTTTCATGTCAACCACGAGTTTTATTGTTTTAATGGAATTTGTGATGTTTCTCATTCGCTTTTTTGTACTAACTCTTTATGGTACTTACATGTTAGTACACAAAAGAGAATGAGAGCAAACAAAAACGCCATTACATTAACCCAAACTCTAGTTTACATGAAGGCATACGTCAAGTGCTTTCCAGAGAGTGTTCGTTTGCTTAAATCCGATAACAAATGAGGAAGTTATGGTCATTTGAAGTCGAGTGCCTCCCAAAGTGGTCGTGTATCGAGCCGCACAGAAGCACACTTGACTTCGAATGATCATAACTTCTTCGTTTCTTATCGGATTTAAGCAAACGACCACTCGATGGAAAGTTCTTGATGTCTACTTTCATATTAACCTCAATTTTTATTGTTTTAATGGAAGTTGTGATGTTTCTCATTCGCTTTTTTGTACTAGCTCTTTATGGTACTAACATGTTAGTACACAAAAGAGAATGAGAGCAAACAAAAACGCCATTACATTAACCCAAACTCTAGTTTACATGACGTCATACGTCAAGAGCTTTCCAGAGAGTGTTCGTTTGCTTAAATCCGATAACAAATGAGGAAGTTATGATCATTTGAAGTCGAGTGCCTCCCAAAGTGGTCGTGTATCGAGCCGCACAGAAGCACACTGGACTTCAAATGATCATAACTCCTTCGTTTCTTATCGGATTTAAGCAAACGACCACTCGATGGAAAGCTCTTGATGTCTACTTTCATGTCAACCACGAGTTTTATTGTTTTAATGGAATTTGTGATGTTTCTCATTCGCTTTTTTGTACTAACTCTTTATGGTACTTACATGTTAGTACACAAAAGAGAATGAGAGCAAACAAAAACGCCATTACATTAACCCAAACTCTAGTTTACATGAAGGCATACGTCAAGTGCTTTCCAGAGAGTGTTCGTTTGCTTAAATCCGATAACAAATGAGGAAGTTATGGTCATTTGAAGTCGAGTGCCTCCCAAAGTGGTCGTGTATCGAGCCGCACAGAAGCACACTTGACTTCGAATGATCATAACTTCTTCGTTTCTTATCGGATTTAAGCAAACGACCACTCGATGGAAAGTTCTTGATGTCTACTTTCATATTAACCTCAATTTTTATTGTTTTAATGGAAGTTGTGATGTTTCTCATTCGCTTTTTTGTACTAGCTCTTTATGGTACTAACATGTTAGTACACAAAAGAGAATGAGAGCAAACAAAAACGCCAATACATTAACCCAAACTCTAGTTTACGTGAAAGCATACGTCAAGAGCTTTCCAGAGAGTGTTCGTTTGCTTAAATCCGATAACAAATGAGGAAGTTATGATCATTTGAAGTCGAGTGCCTCCCAAAGTGGTCGTGTATCGAGCCGCACAGAAGCACACTTGACTTCAAATGATCATAACTTCTTCGTTTCTTATCATATTTAAGCAAACAACCACTCGATGGAAATCTCTTGATGTCTACTTTCATATTAACTTCAATTTTTATTGTTTTAATGGAGGTTGTGATGTTTCTCATTCGCTTTTTTGTACTAGCTCTTTATGGTACTAACATGTTAGTACACAAAATAGAATGAGAGCAAACAAAAACGCCATTATATTAACCCAAACTCTAGTTTACATGAAGGCATACGTCAAGTGCTTTCCAGAGAGTGTTCGTTTGCTTAAATCCGATAACAAATGAGGAAGTTATGGTCATTTGAAGTCGAGTGCCTCCCAAAGTGGTCGTGTATCGAGCCGCACAGAAGCACACTTGACTTCGAATGATCATAACTTCTTCGTTTCTTATCGGATTTAAGCAAACGACCACTCGATGGAAAGTTCTTGATGTCTACTTTCATATTAACCTCAATTTTTATTGTTTTAATGGAAGTTGTGATGTTTCTCATTCGCTTTTTTGTACTAGCTCTTTATGGTACTAACATGTTAGTACACAAAAGAGAATGAGAGCAAACAAAAACGCCATTACATTAACCCAAACTCTAGTTTACGTGAAAGCATACGTCAAGAGCTTTCCAGAGAGTGTTCGTTTGCTTAAATCCGATAACAAATGAGGAAGTTATGATCATTTGAAGTCGAGTGCCTCCCAAAGTGGTCGTGTATCAAGCCGCACAGAAGCACACTTGACTTCAAATGATCATAACTTCTTCGTTTCTTATCGGATTTAAGCAAACGACCACTCGATGGAAAGCTCTTGATGTCTACTTTCATATTAACCTCATTTTTTTATTGTTTTAATGGAAGTTGTGATGTTTCTCATTCGCTTTTTTGTACTAGCTCTTTATGGTACTAACATGTTAGTACACAAAAGAGAATGAGAGCAAAAAAACGCCATTACATTAACCCAAACTCTAGTTTACATGAAAGCATACGCCAAGAGCTTTCCAGAGAGTGTTCGTTTGCTTAAATCCGATAACAAATGAGGAAGTTATGATCATTTGAAGTCGAGTGCCTCCCAAAGTGGTCGTGTATCGAGCCGCACAGAAGCACACTTGACTTCAAATGATCATAACTTCTTCGTTTCTTATCGAATTTAAGCAAACGACCACTCGATGGAAAGCTCTTGATGTCTACTTTCATATTAACCTCAATTTTTATTGTTTTAATGGAAGTTGTGATGTTTCTCATTCGCTTTTTTGTACTAGCTCTTTATGGTACTTACATGTAAGTACACAAAAGAGAATGAGAGCAAACAAAAACGCCATTACATTAACCCAAACTCTAGTTTACATGACGTCATACGTCAAGAGCTTTCCAGAGAGTGTTCGTTTGCTTAAATCCGATAACAAATGAGGAAGTTATGATCATTTGAAGTCGAGTGCCTCCCAAAGTGGTCGTGTATCGAGCCGCACAGAAGCACACTTGACTTCAAATGATCATAACTTCTTCGTTTCTTATCGGATTTAAGCAAACGACCACTCGATGGAAAGCTCTTGATGTCTACTTTCATATTAACCTCAATTTTTATTGTTTTAATGGAATTTGTGATGTTTCTCATTCGCTTTTTTGTACTAACTCTTTATGGTACTAACATGTTAGTACACAAAAGAGAATGAGAGCAAACAAAAACGCCATTACATTAACCTAAACTCTAGTTTACATGAAGGCATACGTCAAGAGCTTTCCAGAGAGTGTTCGTTTGCTTAAATCCGATAACAAATGAGGAAGTTATGGTCATTTGAAGTCGAGTGCCTCCCAAAGTGGTCGTGTATCAAGCCGCACAAAAGCACACTTGACTTCAAATGATCATAACTCCTTCGTTTCTTATCGGATTTAAGCAAACGACCACTTGATGGAAAGCTCTTGATGTCTACTTTCATGTCAACCACGAGTTTTATTGTTTTAATGGAATTTGTGATGTTTCTCATTCGCTTTTTTGTACTAGCTCTTTATGGTACTAACATGTTAGTACACAAAAGAGAATGAGAGCAAAAAAAACGCCATTACATTAACCCAAACTCTAGTTTACATGAAAGCATACGCCAAGAGCTTTCCAGAGAGTGTTCGTTTGCTTAAATCCGATAAAAACTGAGGAAGTTATGATCATTTGAAGTCGAGTGCCTCCCAAAGTTGTCGTGTATCGAGCCGCACAGAAGCACACTTGAATTCAAATGATCATAACTTCTTCGTTTCTTATCGAATTTAAGCAAACGACCACTCGATGGAAAGCTCTTGATGTCTACTTTCATATTAACCTCAATTTTTATTGTTTTAATGGAAGTTGTGATGTTTCTCATTCGCTTTTTTGTACTAGCTCTTTATGGTACTTACATGTAAGTACACAAAAGAGAATGAGAGCAAACAAAAACGCCATTACATTAACCCAAACTCTAGTTTACATGACGTCATACGTCAAGAGCTTTCCAGAGAGTGTTCGTTTGCTTAAATCCGATAACAAATGAGGAAGTTATGATCATTTGAAGTCGAGTGCCTCCCAAAGTGGTCGTGTATCGAACCGCACAGAAGCACACTTGACTTCAAATGATCATAACTTCTTCGTTTCTTATCGGATTTAAGCAAACGACCACTCGATGGAAAGCTCTTGATGTCTACTTTCATATTAACCTCAATTTTTATTGTTTTAATGGAATTTGTGATGTTTCTCATTCGCTTTTTTGTACTAACTCTTTATGGTACTAACATGTTAGTACACAAAAGAGAATGAGAGCAAACAAAAAGGCCATTACATTAACCCAAACTCTAGTTTACATGAAAGCATACGTCAAGAGCTTTCCAGAGAGTGTTCGTTTGCTTAAATCCGATAACAAATGAGGAAGTTATGATCATTTGAAGTCGAGTGCCTCCCAAAGTGGTCGTGTATCGAGCCGCACAGAAGCACACTTGACTTCAAATGATCATAACTTCTTCGTTTCTTATCGGATTTAAGCAAACGACCACTCGATGGAAAGCTCTTGATGTCTACTTTCATATTAACCTCAATTTTTATTGTTTTAATGGAATTTGTGATGTTTCTCATTCGCTTTTTTGTACTAACTCTTTATGGTACTAACATGTTAGTACACAAAAGAGAATGAGAGCAAACAAAAACGCCATTACATTAACCCAAACTCTAGTTTACATGAAAGCATACGTCAAGAGCTTTCCAGAGAGTGTTCGTTTGCTTAAATCCGATAACAAATGAGGAAGTTATGATCATTTGAAGTCGAGTGCCTCCCAAAGTGGTCGTGTATCGAGCCGCACAGAAGCACACTTGACTTCAAATGATCATAACTTCTTCGTTTCTTATCGGATTTAAGCAAACGACCACTCGATGGAAAGCTCTTGATGTCTACTTTCATATTAACCTCAATTTTTATTGTTTTAATGGAAGTTGTGATGTTTCTCATTCGCTTTTTTGTACTAGCTCTTTATGGTACTAACATGTTAGTACACAAAAGAGAATGAGAGCAAACAAAAACGCCATTACATTAACCCAAACTCTAGTTTACATGACGTCATACGTCAAGAGCTTTCCAGAGAGTGTTCGTTTGCTTAAATCCGATAACAAATGAGGAAGTTATGATCATTTGAAGTCGAGTGCCTCCCAAAGTGGTCGTGTATCGAGCCGCACAGAAGCACACTGGACTTCAAATGATCATAACTCCTTCGTTTCTTATCGGATTTAAGCAAACGACCACTCGATGGAAAGCTCTTGATGTCTACTTTCATGTCAACCACGAGTTTTATTGTTTTAATGGAATTTGTGATGTTTCTCATTCGCTTTTTTGTACTAACTCTTTATGGTACTTACATGTTAGTACACAAAAGAGAATGAGAGCAAACAAAAACGCCATTACATTAACCCAAACTCTAGTTTACATGAAGGCATACGTCAAGTGCTTTCCAGAGAGTGTTCGTTTGCTTAAATCCGATAACAAATGAGGAAGTTATGGTCATTTGAAGTCGAGTGCCTCCCAAAGTGGTCGTGTATCGAGCCGCACAGAAGCACACTTGACTTCGAATGATCATAACTTCTTCGTTTCTTATCGGATTTAAGCAAACGACCACTCGATGGAAAGTTCTTGATGTGTACTTTCATATTAACCTCAATTTTTATTGTTTTAATGGAAGTTGTGATGTTTCTCATTCGCTTTTTTGTACTAGCTCTTTATGGTACTAACATGTTAGTACACAAAAGAGAATGAGAGCAAACAAAAACGCCATTACATTAACCCAAACTCTAGTTTACGTGAAAGCATACGTCAAGAGCTTTCCAGAGAGTGTTCGTTTGCTTAAATCCGATAACAAATGAGGAAGTTATGATCATTTGAAGTCGAGTGCCTCCCAAAGTGGTCGTGTATCAAGCCGCACAGAAGCACACTTGACTTCAAATGATCATAACTTCTTCGTTTCTTATCGGATTTAAGCAAACGACCACTCGATGGAAAGCTCTTGATGTCTACTTTCATATTAACCTCATTTTTTATTGTTTTAATGGAAGTTGTGATGTTTCTCATTCGCTTTTTTGTACTAGCTCTTTATGGTACTAACATGTTAGTACACAAAAGAGAATGAGAGCAAAAAAAACGCCATTACATTAACCCAAACTCTAGTTTACATGAAAGCATACGCCAAGAGCTTTCCAGAGATTGTTCGTTTGCTTAAATCCGATAACAAATGAGGAAGTTATGATCATTTGAAGTCGAGTGCCTCCCAAAGTGGTCGTGTATCGAGCCGCACAGAAGCACACTTGACTTCAAATGATCATAACTTCTTCGTTTCTTATCGGATTTAAGCAAACGACCACTCGATGGAAAGCTCTTGATGTCTACTTTCATATTAACCTCAATTTTTATTGTTTTAATGGAAGTTGTGATGTTTCTCATTCGCTTTTTTGTACTAGCTCTTTATGGTACTAACATGTTAGTACACAAAAGAGAATGAGAGCAAACAAAAACGCCATTACATTAACCCAAACTCTAGTTTACATGACGTCATACGTCAAGAGCTTTCCAGAGAGTGTTCGTTTGCTTAAATCCGATAACAAATGAGGAAGTTATGATCATTTGAAGTCGAGTGCCTCCCAAAGTGGTCGTGTATCGAGCCGCACAGAAGCACACTTGACTTCAAATGATCATAACTTCTTCGTTTCTTATCGGATTTAAGCAAACGACCACTCGATGGAAAGCTCTTGATGTCTACTTTCATATTAACCTCAATTTTTATTGTTTTAATGGAATTTGTGATGTTTCTCATTCGCTTTTTTGTACTAACTCTTTATGGTACTAACATGTTAGTACACAAAAGAGAATGAGAGCAAACAAAAACGCCATTACATTAACCCAAACTCTAGTTTACATGAAAGCATACGTCAAGAGCTTTCCAGAGAGTGTTCGTTTGCTTAAATCCGATAACAAATGAGGAAGTTATGATCATTTGAAGTCGAGTGCCTCCCAAAGTGGTCGTGTATCGAGCCGCACAGAAGCACACTTGACTTCAAATGATCATAACTTCTTCGTTTCTTATCGGATTTAAGCAAACGACCACTCGATGGAAAGCTCTTGATGTCTACTTTCATATTAACCTCAATTTTTATTGTTTTAATGGAAGTTGTGATGTTTCTCATTCGCTTTTTTGTACTAGCTCTTTATGGTACTAACATGTTAGTACACAAAAGAGAATGAGAGCAAACAAAAACGCCATTACATTAACCCAAACTCTAGTTTACATGACGTCATACGTCAAGAGCTTTCCAGAGAGTGTTCGTTTGCTTAAATCCGATAACAAATGAGGAAGTTATGATCATTTGAAGTCGAGTGCCTCCCAAAGTGGTCGTGTATCGAGCCGCACAGAAGCACACTGGACTTCAAATGATCATAACTTCTTCGTTTCTTATCGGATTTAAGCAAACGACCACTCGATGGAAAGCTCTTGATGTCTACTTTCATGTCAACCACGAGTTTTATTGTTTTAATGGAATTTGTGATGTTTCTCATTCGCTTTTTTGTACTAACTCTTTATGGTACTTACATGTTAGTACACAAAAGAGAATGAGAGCAAACAAAAACGCCATTACATTAACCCAAACTCTAGTTTACATGAAGGCATACGTCAAGTGCTTTCCAGAGAGTGTTCGTTTGCTTAAATCCGATAACAAATGAGGAAGTTATGGTCATTTGAAGTCGAGTGCCTCCCAAAGTGGTCGTGTATCGAGCCGCACAGAAGCACACTTGACTTCGAATGATCATAACTTCTTCGTTTCTTATCGGATTTAAGCAAACGACCACTCGATGGAAAGTTCTTGATGTCTACTTTCATATTAACCTCAATTTTTATTGTTTTAATGGAAGTTGTGATGTTTCTCATTCGCTTTTTTGTACTAGCTCTTTATGGTACTAACATGTTAGTACACAAAAGAGAATGAGAGCAAAAAAAACGCCATTACATTAACCCAAACTCTAGTTTACATGAAAGCATACGTCAAGAGCTTTCCAGAGAGTGTTCGTTTGCTTAAATCCGATAACAAATGAGGAAGTTATGATCATTTGAAGTCGAGTGCCTCCCAAAGTGGTCGTGTATCGAGCCGCACAGAAGCACACTTGACTTCAAATGATCATAACTTCTTCGTTTCTTATCGGATTTAATTAAACGACCACTCGATGGAAAGCTCTTGATGTCTACTTTCATATTAACCTCAATTTTTATTGTTTTAATGGAAGTTGTGATGTTTCTCATTCGCTTTTTGTACTAGCTCTTTATGGTACTAACATGTTAGTACACAAAAGAGAATGAGAGCAAACAAAAACGCCATTACATTAACCCAAACTCTAGTTTACGTGAAAGCATACGTCAAGAGCTTTCCAGAGAGTGTTCGTTTGCTTAAATCCGATAACAAATGAGGAAGTTATGATCATTTGAAGTCGAGTGCCTCCCAAAGTGGTCGTGTATCGAGCCGCACAGAAGCACACTGGACTTCAAATGATCATAACTTCTTCGTTTCTTATCGGATTTAAGCAAACGACCACTCGATGGAAAGCACTTGATGTCTACTTTCATATTAACCACGCTTTTTATTGTTTTAATGGAAGTTGTGATGTTTCTCATTCGCTTTTTTGTACTAACTCTTTGTGGTACTAACATGTTAGTACACAAAACAGAATGAGAGCAAACAAAAACGCCATTACGTTAACCCAAACTCTAGTTTACATGAAAGCATGCGTCAAGAGCTTTCCAGAGAGTGTTTGTTTCCTTATATCCGATAGCAAACGAAGAAGTTATGATCATTTGAAGTCGAGTGCCTCCCAAAGTGGTCGTGTATCGAGCCGCACAGAAGCACACTTGACTTCGAATGATCATAACTTCTTCGTTTCTTATCGGATTTAAGCAAACGACCACTCGATGGAAAGCTCTTGATGTCTACTTTCATATTAACCTCAATTTTTATTGTTTTAATGGAAGTTGTGATGTTTCTCATTCGCTTTTTTGTACTAGCTCTTTATGGTACTAACATGTTAGTACACAAAAGAGAATGAGACCAAACAAAAACGCCATTACATTAACCCAAACTCTAGTTTACGTGAAAGCATACGTCAAGAGCTTTCCAGAGAGTGTTCGTTTGCTTAAATCCGATAACAAATGAGGAAGTTATGATCATTTGAAGTCGAGTGCCTCCCAAAGTGGTCGTGTATCGAGCCGCACAGAAGCACACTTGACTTCAAATGATCATAACTTCTTCGTTTCTTATCATATTTAAGCAAACAACCACTCGATGGAAATCTCTTGATGTCTACTTTCATATTAACCTCAATTTTAATTGTTTTAATGGAGGTTGTGATGTTTCTCATTCGCTTTTTTGTACTAGCTCTTTATGGTACTAACATGTTAGTACACAAAAGAAAATGAGAGCAAAAAAAAACGCCATTACATTAACCCAAACTCTAGTTTACATGAAAGCATACGTCAAGAGCTTTCCAGAGAGTGTTCGTTTGCTTAAATCCGATAACAAATGAGGAAGTTATGATCATTTGAAGTCGAGTGCCTCCCAAAGTGGTCGTGTATCGAGCCGCACAGAAGCACACTTGACTTCAAATGATCATAACTTCTTCGTTTCTTATCGGATTTAAGCAAACGACCACTCGATGGAAAGTTCTTGATGTCTACTTTCATATTAACCTCAATTTTTATTGTTTTAATGGAAGTTGTGATGTTTCTCATTCGCTTTTTTGTACTAGCTCTTTATGGTACTAACATGTTAGTACACAAAAGAGAATGAGAGCAAACAAAAACGCCATTACATTAACCCAAACTCTAGTTTACGTGAAAGCATACGTCAAGAGCTTTCCAGAGAGTGTTCGTTTGCTTAAATCCGATAACAAATGAGGAAGTTATGATCATTTGAAGTCGAGTGCCTCCCAAAGTGGTCGTGTATCGAGCCGCACAGAAGTGCACTTGACTTCAAATGATCATAACTTCTTCGTTTCTTATCGGATTTAAGCAAACGACCACTCGATGGAAAGCACTTGATGTCTACTTTCATATTAACCACGTTTTTTATTGTTTTAATGGAAGTTGTGATGTTTCTCATTCGCTTTTTTGTACTAACTCTTTGTGGTACTAACATGTTAGTACACAAAACAGAATGAGAGGAAACAAAAACGCCATTACGTTAACCCAAACTCTAGTTTACATGAAAGCATGCGTCAAGAGCTTTCCAGAGAGTGTTTGTTTCCTTATATCCGATAGCAAACGAAGAAGTTATGATCATTTGAAGTCGAGTGCCTCCCAATTAGGTCGTGTATCGAGCCGCACAGAAGCACACTTGACTTCAAATGATCATAACTTCTTCGTTTCTTATCGGATTTAAGCAAACGACCACTCAATGGAAAGCTCTTGATGTCTACTTTCTTATTAACATCAATTTTTATTGTTTTAATGGAAGTTGTGATGTTTCTCATTGGCTTTTTTGTACTAGCTCTTTATGGTACTAACATGTTAGTACACAAAAGAGAATGAGAGCAAACAAAAACGCCATTACATTAACCCAAACTCTAGTTTACAGGAAAGAATACGTCAATAGCTTTCCAGAGAGTGTTCGTTTGCTTAAATCCGATAACAAATGAGGAAGTTATGATCATTTGAAGTCGAGTGCCTCCCAAAGTGGTCGTGTATCGAGCCGCACAGAAGCACACTTGACTTCAAATGATCATAACTTCTTCGTTTCTTATCGGATTTAAGCAAACGACCACTCGATGGAAAGTTCTTGATGTCTACTTTCATATTAACCTCAATTTTTATTGTTTTAATGGAAGTTGTGATGTTTCTCATTCGCTTTTTTGTACTAGCTCTTTATGGTACTAACATGTTAGTATACAAAAGAGAATGAGAGCAAGAAAAAACGCCATTACATTAACCCAAACTCTAGTTTACATGAAAGCATACGTCAAGAGCTTTCCAGAGAGTGTTCGTTTGCTTAAATCCGATAACAAATGAGGAAGTTATGATCATTTGAAGTCAAGTGCCTCCCAAAGTGGTCGTGTATCGAGCCGCACAGAAGCACACTTGACTTCAAATGATCATAACTTCTTCGTTTCTTATCGGATTTAAGCAAACGACCACTCGATGGAAAGCTCTTGATGTCTACTTTCATATTAACCTCAATTTTTATTGTTTTAATGGAAGTTGTGATGTTTCTCATTCGCTTTTTTGTACTAGCTCTTTATGGTACTAACATGTTAGTACACAAAAGAGAATGAGAGCAAACAAAAACGCCATTACATTAACCCAAACTCTAGTTTACATGAAAGCATACGTCAAGAGCTTTCCAGAGAGTGTTCGTTTGCTTAAATCCGATAACAAATGAGGAAGTTATGATCATTTGAAGTCGAGTGCCTCCCAAAGTGGTCGTGTATCGAGCCGCACAGAAGCACATTTGACTTCAAATGATCATAACTTCTTCGTTTCTTATCGGATTTAAGCAAACGACCACTCGATGGAAAGCTCTTGATGTCTACTTTCATATTAACCTCAATTTTTATTGTTTTAATGGAAGTTGTGATGTTTCTCATTCGCTTTTTTGTACTAGCTGTTTATGGTACTAACATGTTAGTACACAAAAGAGAATGAGAGCAAACAAAAACGCCATTACATTAACCCAAACTCTAGTTTACATGAAAGCATACGTCAAGAGCTTTCCAGAGAGTGTTCGTTTGCTTAAATCCGATAACAAATGAGGAAGTTATGATCATTTGAAGTCGAGTGCCTCCCAAAGTGGTCGTGTATCGAGCCGCACAGAAGCACACTTGACTTCAAATGATCATAACTTCTTCGTTTCTTATCGGATTTAAGCAAACGACCACTCGATGGAAAGTTCTTGATGTCTACTTTCATATTAACCTCAATTTTTATTGTTTTAATGGAAGTTGTGATGTTTCTCATTCGCTTTTTTGTACTAGCTCTTTATGGTACTAACATGTTAGTACACAAAAGAGAATGAGAGCAAACAAAAACGCCATTACATTAACCCAAACTCTAGTTTACGTGAAAGCATACGTCAAGAGCTTTCCAGAGAGTGTTCGTTTGCTTAAATCCGATAACAAATGAGGAAGTTATGATCATTTGAAGTCGAGTGCCTCCCAAAGTGGTCGTGTATCGAGCCGCACAGAAGCACACTTGACTTCAAATGATCATAACTTCTTCGTTTCTTATCGGATTTAAGCAAACGACCACTCGATGGAAAGCACTTGATGTCTACTTTCATATTAACCACGCTTTTTATTGTTTTAATGGAAGTTGTGATGTTTCTCATTCGCTTTTTTGTACTAGCTCTTTATGGTACTAACATGTTAGTACACAAAAGAGAATGAGAGCAAACAAAAACGCCATTACATTAACCCAAACTCTAGTTTACATGAAAGCATACGTCAAGAGCTTTCCAGAGAGTGTTCGTTTGCTTAAATCCGATAACAAATGAGGAAGTTATGATCATTTGAAGTCGAGTGCCTCCCAAAGTGGTCGTGTATCGAGCCGCACAGAAGCACATTTGACTTCAAATGATCATAACTTCTTCGTTTCTTATCGGATTTAAGCAAACGACCACTCGATGGAAAGCTCTTGATGTCTACTTTCATATTAACCTCAATTTTTATTGTTTTAATGGAAGTTGTGATGTTTCTCATTCGCTTTTTTGTACTAGCTGTTTATGGTACTAACATGTTAGTACACAAAAGAGAATGAGAGCAAACAAAAACGCCATTACATTAACCCAAACTCTAGTTTACATGAAAGCATACGTCAAGAGCTTTCCAGAGAGTGTTCGTTTGCTTAAATCCGATAACAAATGAGGAAGTTATGATCATTTGAAGTCGAGTGCCTCCCAAAGTGGTCGTGTATCGAGCCGCACAGAAGCACACTTGACTTCAAATGATCATAACTTCTTCGTTTCTTATCGGATTTAAGCAAACGACCACTCGATGGAAAGTTCTTGATGTCTACTTTCATATTAACCTCAATTTTTATTGTTTTAATGGAAGTTGTGATGTTTCTCATTCGCTTTTTTGTACTAGCTCTTTATGGTACTAACATGTTAGTACACAAAAGAGAATGAGAGCAAACAAAAACGCCATTACATTAACCCAAACTCTAGTTTACGTGAAAGCATACGTCAAGAGCTTTCCAGAGAGTGTTCGTTTGCTTAAATCCGATAACAAATGAGGAAGTTATGATCATTTGAAGTCGAGTGCCTCCCAAAGTGGTCGTGTATCGAGCCGCACAGAAGCACACTTGACTTCAAATGATCATAACTTCTTCGTTTCTTATCGGATTTAAGCAAACGACCACTCGATGGAAAGCACTTGATGTCTACTTTCATATTAACCACGCTTTTTATTGTTTTAATGGAAGTTGTGATGTTTCTCATTCGCTTTTTTGTACTAACTCTTTGTGGTACTAACATGTTAGTACACAAAACAGAATGAGAGCAAACAAAAACGCCATTACGTTAACCCAAACTCTAGTTTACATGAAAGCATGCGTCAAGAGCTTTCCAGAGAGTGTTTGTTTCCTTATATCCGATAGCAAACGAAGAAGTTATGATCATTTGAAGTCGAGTGCCTCCCAAAGTGGTCGTGTATCGAGCCGCACAGAAGCACACTTGACTTCGAATGATCATAACTTCTTCGTTTCTTATCGGATTTAAGCAAACGACCACTCGATGGAAAGCTCTTGATGTCTACTTTCATATTAACCTCAATTTTTATTGTTTTAATGGAAGTTGTGATGTTTCTCATTCGCTTTTTTGTACTAGCTCTTTATGGTACTAACATGTTAGTACACAAAAGAGAATGAGACCAAACAAAAACGCCATTACATTAACCCAAACTCTAGTTTACGTGAAAGCATACGTCAAGAGCTTTCCAGAGAGTGTTCGTTTGCTTAAATCCGATAACAAATGAGGAAGTTATGATCATTTGAAGTCGAGTGCCTCCCAAAGTGGTCGTGTATCGAGCCGCACAGAAGCACACTTGACTTCAAATGATCATAACTTCTTCGTTTCTTATCATATTTAAGCAAACAACCACTCGATGGAAATCTCTTGATGTCTACTTTCATATTAACCTCAATTTTAATTGTTTTAATGGAGGTTGTGATGTTTCTCATTCGCTTTTTTGTACTAGCTCTTTATGGTACTAACATGTTAGTACACAAAAGAAAATGAGAGCAAAAAAAAACGCCATTACATTAACCCAAACTCTAGTTTACATGAAAGCATACGTCAAGAGCTTTCCAGAGAGTGTTCGTTTGCTTAAATCCGATAACAAATGAGGAAGTTATGATCATTTGAAGTCGAGTGCCTCCCAAAGTGGTCGTGTATCGAGCCGCACAGAAGCACACTTGACTTCAAATGATCATAACTTCTTCGTTTCTTATCGGATTTAAGCAAACGACCACTCGATGGAAAGTTCTTGATGTCTACTTTCATATTAACCTCAATTTTTATTGTTTTAATGGAAGTTGTGATGTTTCTCATTCGCTTTTTTGTACTAGCTCTTTATGGTACTAACATGTTAGTACACAAAAGAGAATGAGAGCAAACAAAAACGCCATTACATTAACCCAAACTCTAGTTTACGTGAAAGCTTACGTCAAGAGCTTTCCAGAGAGTGTTCGTTTGCTTAAATCCGATAACAAATGAGGAAGTTATGATCATTTGAAGTCGAGTGCCTCCCAAAGTGGTCGTGTATCGAGCCGCACAGAAGCACACTTGACTTCAAATGATCATAACTTCTTCGTTTCTTATCGGATTTAAGCAAACGACCACTCGATGGAAAGCTCTTGATGTCTACTTTCATATTAACCTCAATTTTTATTGTTTTAATGGAAGTTGTGATATTTCTCATTCGCTTTTTTGTACTAGCTCTTTATGGTACTAACATGTTAGTACACAAAAGAGAATGAGAGCAAACAAAAACGCCATTACATTAACCCAAACTCTAGTTTACATGAAAGCATACGTCAAGAGCTTTCCAGAGAGTGTTCGTTTGCTTAAATCCGATAACAAATGAGGAAGTTATGATCATTTGAAGTCGAGTGCCTCCCAAAGTGGTCGTGTATCGAGCCGCACAGAAGCACACTTGACTTCAAATGATCATAACTTCTTCGTTTCTTATCGGATTTAAGCAAACGACCACTCGATGGAAAGCTCTTGATGTCTAATTTCATATTAACCTCAATTTTTATTGTTTTAATGGAAGTTGTGATGTTTCTCATTCGCTTTTTTGTACTAGCTCTTTATGGTACTAACATGTTAGTACACAAAAGAGAATGAGAGCAAAAAAAACGCCATTACATTAACCCAAACTCTAGTTTACATGAAAGCATACGTCAAGAGCTTTCCAGAGAGTGTTCGTTTGCTTAAATCCGATAACAAATGAGGAAGTTATGATCATTTGAAGTCGAGTGCCTCCCAAAGTGGTCGTGTATCGAGCCGCAAAGAAGCACACTTGACTTCAAATGATCATAACTTCTTCGTTTCTTATCGGATTTAAGCAAACGACCACTCGATGGAAAGCTCTTGATGTCTACTTTCATATTAACCTCAATTTTTATTGTTTTAATGGAAGTTGTGATGTTTCTCATTCGCGTTTTTGTACTAGCTCTTTATGGTACTAACATGTTAGTACACAAAAGAGAATGAGAGCAAACAAAAACGCCATTACATTAACCCAAACTCTAGTTTACATGAAAGCATACTTCAAGAGATTTCCAGAGAGTGTTCGTTTGCTTAAATCCGATAGGAAACGAAGAAGTTATGATCATTTGAAGTCGAGTGCCTCCCAAATAGGTCGTGTATCGAGCTGCACAGAAGCACGCTTGACTTCAAATGATCATAACTTCTTAGTTTCTTATCGGATTTAAGCAAATGACCACTCGATGGAAAGCTCTTGAAGTCTACTTTCATATTAACCACAATTTTTATTGTTTTAATGGAAGTTGTGATATTTCTCATTCGATTTTTGGTACTAACCCTTTGTGGTACTAACATGTTAGTACACAAAAGAGAATGGGAGCAAACAAAAATGCTATTACATTAACCCAAACTCTAGTTTACACGAAAGCATACGTCAAGAGATTTCCAGAGAGTGTTCGTTTGCTTAAATCCGATAGCAAACGAAGAAGTTATGATCATTTGAAGTCGAGTGCCTGCAATTGAGGTCGTGTATCGAGCTGCACAGAAGCACGCTTGACTTGAAATGATCATAACTTCTTCGTTTCTTTTCGGATTTAAGCAAACGACCACTCGATGGAAAGCTCTTGAAGTCTACTTTCATATTAACCACAAATTTTAATGTTTTAATGGAAGTTGTGATATTTCAAATTCGATTTTTGGTAATAACCCTTTATGGTACTAACATGTGAGTACACCAAGGAGAATGACAGCAAACAAAAATGCCATTACATTAACTCAAACTCTATGTAACATAAAAGCATATGTCAAGAGATTTCCAGAGAGTGTTCGTTTGCTTAAATCCGATAACAAATGAAGAAGTTATGATCATTTGAAGTCGAGTGCCTCCCAATTAGGTCGTGTATCGACCTGCACAGAAGCACGCTTGACTTCAAATGATCATAACTTCTTCGTTTCTTATCGGATTTAAGCAAACGACCACTCGATGGAAAGCTCTTCAAGTCTACTTTCATATTAACCACAAGTTTTATTGTTTTAATGGTATTTGTGATATTTCTCATTCGATTTTTTGTACTAACCCTGTATGGTACTAACATGTTAGTACACAAAAGAGAATGAGAGCAAACAAAATTGCCATTACATTAACCCAACCTCTAGTTAACATTAAAGCATACGTCAAGAGATTTCCAGAGAGTGTTCGTTTGCTTAAATCCGATAGCAAACGAAGAAGTTATGATCATTTGAAGTTGAGTGCCTCCCATTGAGGTCGTGTATCGAGCTGCACAGAAGCACACTTAACTTCAAATGATCATAACTTCTTCGTTTCTTATCGGATTTAAGCAAACGACCACTCGATGGAAAGCTCTTGAAGTCTACTTTCATATTAACCACAAATTTTAATGTTGTAATGGAATTTGTGATATTTCTCATTCGATTTTTTGTAATAACCCTTGATGGTACTAACATGTGAGTACACAAAGGAAAATTCGAGCAAAAGAAAATGCCATTACGTTAACCCAAACTTTAGTTAACATGAAAGCATACGTCAAGAGATTTCCAGAGAGTGTTCGTTTGCTTAAATCCGATAGCAAACGAAGAAGTTATGATCATTAAAAGTCGAGTGCCTCCCAATTAGGTCGTGTATCGACCTGCACAGAAGCACGCTGGACTTCAAATGATCATAACTTCTTAGTTTCTTATCGGATTTAAGCAAATGACCACTCGATGGAAAGCTCTTGAAGTCTACTTTCATATTAACCACAATTTTTAATGTTTTAATGGAAGTTGTGATATTTCTGATTCGATTTTTTGTAATAACCCTTTATGGTACTAACATGTGAGTACACCAAGGAGAATGACAGCAAACAAAAATTCCATTACATTAACCCAAACTCTAGTTAACATGAAAGCATACTTTAAGAGATTTCCCGAGAGTGTTCGTTTGCATAAATTCGATAGCAAACGAAGAAGTTATGATCATTTGAAGTCGAGTGCCTCCCATTTAGGTCGTGTATCGAGCTGCACAGAAGCACGCTTGACTTCAAATGATCATAACTTCTTCGTTTCTTATCGGATTTAAGCAAACGACCACTCGATGGAAAGCTCTTGAAGTCTACTTTCATATTAACCACAAATTTTAATGTTGTAATGGAATTTGTGATATTTCTCATTCGATTTTTTGTAATAACCCTTGATGGTATTAACATGTGACTACACAAAGGAGAATGAGAGCAAACATAAATGCCATTACGTTAACCCAAACTTTAGTTAACATGAAAGCATACGTCAAGAGATTTCCAGAGAGTGTTCGTTTGCTTAAATCCGATAGCAAACGAAGAAGTTATGATCATTTGAAGTCGAGTGCCTCCCAATTAGGTCGTGTATCGACCTGCACAGAAGCACTCTTGACTTCAAATGATCATAACTTCTTCGTTTCTTATCGGATTTAAGCAAACGACCACTCGATGGAAAGCTCTTCAAGTCTACTTTCATATTAACCACAAGTTTTATTGTTTTAATGGTATTTGTGATATTTCTCATTCGATTTTTTGTACTACCCCTGTATGGTACTAACATGTTAGTACACAAAAGTGAATGAGAGCTAACAAAATTGGCATTACATTAACCCAAACTCTTGTTAACATTAAAGCATACGTCAAGATATTTCCAGAGAGTGTTCGTTTGCTTAAATCCGATAGCAAACGAAGAAGTTATGATCATTTGAAGTCGAGTGCCTCCCAATTAGGTCATGTATCGACCTGCACAGAAGCACGCTTGACTTCAAATGATCATAACTTCTTCGTTTCTTATCGGATTTAAGCAAACGACCACTCGATGGAAAGCTCTTCAAGTCTACTTTCATATTAACCACAAGTTTTATTGTTTTAATGGTATTTGTGATATTTCTCATTCGATTTTTTGTACTAACCCTGTATGGTACTAACATGTTAGTACACAAAAGAGAATGAGAGCAAACAAAATTGCCATTACATTAACCCAAACTCTAGATAACATTAAAGCATCCGTCAAGAGATTTCCAGAGAGTGTTCGCTTGCATAAATCCGATAGCAAACGATGAAGTTATGATCATTTGAGGTCGAGTGCCTCCCAATTAGGTCGTGTATCGACCTGCACAGAAGCACACTTGACTTCAAATGATCATAACTTCTTCGTTTCTTATCGGATTTAAGCAAACGACCACTCGATTGAAAGCTCTTGAAGTCTACTTTCATATAAACCACAAGTTTTATTGTTTTAATGGTATTTGTGATATTTCTCATTCAATTTTTTGTACTAAACCTGTATCGTACTAACATGTTAGTACATAAAAGAGAATGAGAGCAAATAAAATTGCCATTACATTACCCCAAACTCTATTTAACATTAAAGCATACGTCAAGAGATTTCCAGAGAGTGTTCGTTTGCTTAAATCCGATAGCAAACGAAGAAGTTATGATCATTTGAAGTTGAGTGCCTCCCATTGAGGTCGTGTATCGAGCTGCACAGAAGCACACTTAACTTCAAATGATCATAACTTCTTCGTTTCTTATCGGATTTAAGCAAACGACCACTCGATGGAAAGCTCTTGAAGTCTACTTTCATATTAACCACAATTTATATTGTTGTAATGGAAATTGTGATATTTCTCATTCGATTTTTGGTACTAACCCTTTGTGGTACTAACATGTTAGTACACAAAGGAGAATGAGAGCAAACAAAAATACCATTACATTAACTCAAACTCTATTTAACATAAAAGCATCCGTCAAGAGATTTCCAGAGAGTGTTCGTTTGCTTAAATCCGATAACAAATGAAGAAGTTATGATCATTTGAAGTCGAGTGCCTCCCAATTAGGTCGTGTATTGACCTGCACAGAAGCACGCTGGACTTCAAATGATCATAACTTCTTCGTTTCTTATCGGATTTAAGCAAACGACCACTCGATGGAAAGCTCTTGAAGTCGACTTTCATATTAACCACAAGTTTTATTGTTTTAATGGTATTTGTGATATTTCTCATTCGATTTTTTGTACTAACCCTGTATGGTACTAACATGTTAGTGCACAAAAGAGAATGAGAGCAAACAAAATTGCCATTACATTAACCCAAACTCTAGTTAACATTAAAGCATACGTCAAGAGATTTCCAGAGAGTGTTCGTTTGCTTAAATCCGATAGCAAACGAAGAAGTTATGATCATTTGAAGTTGAGTGCCTCCCATTGAGGTCGTGTATCGAGCTGCACAGAAGCACACTTAACTTCAAATGATCATAACTTCTTCGTTTCTTATCGGATTTAAGCAAACGACCACTCGATGGAAAGCTCTTGAAGTCTACTTTCATATTAACCACTATTTTTTATTGTTTTAATGGAAGTTGTGATATTTCTCATTCCATTTTTTGTACTAACCCTTTGTGGTACTAACATGTTAGTACACAAAGGAGAATGAGAGCAAACAAAAATTCCATTACATTAACCCAAACTTTAGTTAACATGAAATCATACGTCAAGAGATTTCCAGAGAGTGTTCGTTTGCTTAAATCCGATAGAAAATGAAGAAGTTATGATCATTTGAAGTCGAGTGCCTCCCAATTAGGTCGTGTATTGACCTGCACAGAAGCACGCTGGACTTCAAATGATCATAACTTCTTCGTTTCTTATCGGATTTAAGCGAACGACCACTCGATGGAAAGTTCTTGAAGTCTACTTTCATATTAACCACAAGTTTTATTGTTTTAATGGAAATTGTGATATTTCTCATTCGATTTTTGGTACTAACCCTTTGTGGTACTAACATGTTAGTACACAAAGGAGAATGAGAGCAAACAAAAATGCCATTACATTAACTCAAACTCTATTTAAAATAAAAGCATACGTCAAGAGATTTCCAGAGAGTGTTCGTTTGCTTAAATCCGATAAAAAATGAAGAAGTTATGATCATTTGAAGTCGAGTGCCTCCCAATTAGGTCGTGTATTGACCTGCATAGAAGCACGCTGGACTTCAAATGATCATAACTTCTTCGTTTCTTATCGGATTTAAGCAAACGACCACCCGATGGAAAGCTCTTGAAGTCTACTTTCATATTAACCACAATTTTTATTGTTTTAATGGAAGTTCTGATATTTCTCATTCGATTTTTTGTACTAACCCTTTATGGTACTAACATGTTAGTACACAAAAGAGAATGAGAGCAATCAAAATTGCCATTACATTAACCCAAACTTTAGTTAACATGAAAGCATACGTCAAGAGATTTTCAGAGAGTATTCGTTTGCTTAAATCCGATAGCAAACGAAGAAGTTATGATCATTTGAAGTCGAGTGCCTCCCAATTAGGTCGTGTATCGACCTGCACAGAAGCACGCTTGACTTCAAATGATCATAACTTCTTCGTTTCTTATCGGATTTAAGCAAACGACCACTCGATGGAAAGCTCTTGAAGTCTACTTTCATATAAACCACAAGTTTTATTGTTTTAATGGTATTTGTGATATTTCTCATTCGATTTTTTGTACTAACCCTTTATGGTACTAACATGTTAGTACACAAAAGAGAATGAGAGCAAACAAAATTGCCATTACATTAACACAAACTCTAGTTAACATTAAATCAAACGTCAAGAGATTTCCAGAGAGTGTTCGTTTGCTTAAATCCGATAGCAAACGAAGAAGTTATGATCATTTGAAGTTGAGTGCCTCCCATTGAGGTCGTGTATCGAGCTGCACAGAAGCACACTTAACTTCAAATGATCATAACTTCTTCGTTTCTTATCGGATTTAAGCAAACGACCACTCGATGGAAAGCTCTTGAAGTCTAATTTCATATTAACCACAAATTTTAATGTAGTAATGGAAGTTGTGGTATTTCGCATTCGATTTTTTGTAATAACCCTTGATGGTACTAACATGTGACTACACAAAGGAGAATGAGAGCAAACAAAAATGCCATTACATTAACCCAAACTTTAGTTAACATTAAAGCATACGTCAAGAGATTTCCAGAGAGTGTTCGTTTGCTTAAATCCGATAGCAAACGAAGAAGTTATGATCATTTGAAGTTGAGTGCCTCCCATTGAGGTCGTGTATCGAGCTGCACAGAAGCACACTTAACTTCAAATGATCATAACTTCTTCGTTTCTTATCGGATTTAAGCAAACGACCACTCGATGGAAAGCTCTTGAAGTCTACTTTCATATTAACCACAAGTTTTATTGTTTTAATGGTATTTGTGATATTTCTCATTCGATTTTTTGTACTAACCCTGTATGGTACTAACATGTTAGTACACAAAAGAGAATGAGAGCAAACAAAATTGCCATTACATTAACCCAAACTCTAGTTAACATTAAAGCATACGTCAAGAGATTTCCAGAGAGTGTTCGTTTGCTTAAATCCGATAGCAAACGAAGAAGTTATGATCATTTGAAGTTGAGTGCCTCCCATTGAGGTCGTGTATCGAGCTGCACAGAAGCACACTTAACTTCAAATGATCATAACTTCTTCGTTTCTTATCGGATTTAAGCAAACGACCACTCGATGGAAAGCTCTTGAAGTCTACTTTCATATTAACCACAAATTTTAATGTAGTAATGGAAGTTGTGGTATTTCCCATTCGATTTTTTGTAATAACCCTTGATGGTACTAACATGTGACTACACAAAGGAGAATGAGAGCAAACAAAAATGCCATTACATTAACCCAAACTCTAGTTAACATGAAAGCATACGTCAAGAGATTTCCAGAGAGTGTTCGTTTGCTTAAATCCGATAGCAAACGAAGAAGTTATGATCATTTGAAGTCGAGTGCCTCCCAATTAGGTCCCGTATAGACCTGCACAGAAGCACGCTTGACTTCAAATGATCATAACTTCTTCGTTTCCTATCGGATTTAAGCAAACGACCACTCGATGGAAAGCTCTTGAAGTCTACTTTCATATTAACCACTATTTTTTATTGTTTTAATGGAAGTTGTGATATTTCTCATTCCATTTTTTGTACTAACCCTTTGTGGTACTAACATGTTAGTACACAAAGGAGAATGAGAGCAAACAAAAATGCCATTACATTAACCCAAACTTTAGTTAACATGAAATCATACGTCAAGAGATTTCCAGAGAGTGTTCGTTTGCTTAAATCCGATAGAAAATGAAGAAGTTATGATCATTTGAAGTCGAGTGCCTCCCAATTAGGTCGTGTATTGACCTGCACAGAAGCACGCTGGACTTCAAATGATCATAACTTCTTCGTTTCTTATCGGATTTAAGCGAACGACCACTCGATGGAAAGTTCTTGAAGTCTACTTTCATATTAACCACAAGTTTTATTGTTTTAATGGAAATTGTGATATTTCTCATTCGATTTTTGGTACTAACCCTTTGTGGTACTAACATGTTAGTACACAAAGGAGAATGAGAGCAAACAAAAATGCCATTACATTAACTCAAACTCTATTTAAAATAAAAGCATACGTCAAGAGATTTCCAGAGAGTGTTCGTTTGCTTAAATCCGATAAAAAATGAAGAAGTTATGATCATTTGAAGTCGAGTGCCTCCCAATTAGGTCGTGTATTGACCTGCATAGAAGCACGCTGGACTTCAAATGATCATAACTTCTTCGTTTCTTATCGGATTTAAGCAAACGACCACCCGATGGAAAGCTCTTGAAGTCTACTTTCATATTAACCACAATTTTTATTGTTTTAATGGAAGTTCTGATATTTCTCATTCGATTTTTTGTACTAACCCTTTATGGTACTAACATGTTAGTACACAAAAGAGAATGAGAGCAATCAAAATTGCCATTACATTAACCCAAACTTTAGTTAACATGAAAGCATACGTCAAGAGATTTTCAGAGAGTATTCGTTTGCTTAAATTCGATAGCAAACGAAGAAGTTATGATCATTTGAAGTCGAGTGCCTCCCAATTAGGTCGTGTATCGACCTGCACAGAAGCACGCTTGACTTCAAATGATCATAACTTCTTCGTTTCTTATCGGATTTAAGCAAACGACCACTCGATGGAAAGCTCTTGAAGTCTACTTTCATATAAACCACAAGTTTTATTGTTTTAATGGTATTTGTGATATTTCTCATTCGATTTTTTGTACTAACCCTTTATGGTACTAACATGTTAGTACACAAAAGAGAATGAGAGCAAACAAAATTGCCATTACATTAACACAAACTCTAGTTAACATTAAAGCATACGTCAAGAGATTTCCAGAGAGTGTTCGTTTGCTTAAATCCGATAGCAAACGAAGAAGTTATGATCATTTGAAGTTGAGTGCCTCCCATTGAGGTCGTGTATCGAGCTGCACAGAAGCACACTTAACTTCAAATGATCATAACTTCTTCGTTTCTTATCGGATTTAAGCAAACGACCACTCGATGGAAAGCTCTTGAAGTCTAATTTCATATTAACCACAAATTTTAATGTAGTAATGGAAGTTGTGGTATTTCCCATTCGATTTTTTGTAATAACCCTTGATGGTACTAACATGTGACTACACAAAGGAGAATGAGAGCAAACAAAAATGCCATTACATTAACCCAAACTCTAGTTAACATGAAAGCATACGTCAAGAGATTTCCAGAGAGTGTTTGTTTGCTTAAATCCGACAGCAAACGAAGAAGTTATGATCATTTGAAGTCGAGTGCCTCCCAATTAGGTCCCGTATAGACCTGCACAGAAGCACGCTTGACTTCAAATGATCATAACTTCTTCGTTTCCTATCGGATTTAAGCAAACGACCACTCGATGGAAAGCTCTTGAGGTCTACTTTCATATTAACCACTATTTTTTATTGTTTTAATGGAAGTTGTGATATTTCTCATTCCATTTTTTGTACTAACCCTTTGTGGTACTAACATGTTAGTACACAAAGGAGAATGAGAGCAAAAAAAAATGCCATTACATTAACCCAAACTTTAGTTAACATGAAATCATACGTCAAGAGATTTCCAGAGAGTGTTCGTTTGCTTAAATCATACGCAAGTGTACGATTCAATATCGCGTAATAAAAAGATCGAACCCAAGGGATAGGTTTCCTATTATTATAATACTTAGTACTTGTGCAGAAAAATTTAAAAGATGAATATTTGATGTTGGTTTTTGTAGCAAGCAAGAACAATAGCATAAAGTAATAGAGAAAGAGATGATGATGAGTCTTAAGCACTTGGGTTGATTTATATAATTTATAAAATATGCTAGCAACTACTACTTGAATTCTGAATTTTAGTACCAAGTCATGATGCTATAGCCTAATGTTTTTACAAGTTAATACCTTACACATTGTAAAACTTTCTTCTCAATTACTAAATTCAATACCTTGCAATCTAGAAAAAACCAAGAAGAAGATGAAGAAGGAATTTTCAGGCCAACATAAAGTTAAGTCTATCCTAATACCTTAGTGATATGTCATATAACTTCTTTTAAATCCTAGGTCCCTTACTACTTACCAATTTCCATTGTTATAAGCAATAAGTAAAAACACTTGTGATCATCAAGATAAATATTAAGAACAAGGAAATAAAACATGAACTATAGCAATATTATTCAGAAGAGTAGAAGAAAACTAAAACATAGATTATAAACTAAAACAACCCAAGATACTAAAGAAAGAATTAGCCAAGCATGGCTAAAAGAGTCATCGAATTACCCTGGATAGGAGCTCAAGTATGGCTTCCCACAATTCCTAGGAACAATGATCTTTAAGAGGGAAAGAAGAACACTTGTTGTATTCTGAATAGGTGTACCTTACAAGTGAAGAAAAGCTCCCTATTTATAGTGAAAATCATCCTTCCAGCGCTTGGGCGCTGGCATTCCCAACGCTTGGGCGTTGGGATGCATTAAAAACCAACGGGCAAAAAATGGGCCCAGCGCTTGAGCGCTGGCTTCCAACGCTGCAGCGCTGGGTGCAGCCTCTGACTCATATCCTAGTCAGAGGTCCAGCGCTTGAGCGTTGGGAATTCCAACGCTGCAGCGCTGGGACGAACACTGGCAGCTTCTTCTTGGATTCCTTTCTTCTTCAATGGTGGAATTGATTGGCTTAATTAGGCTCATTCAGCCCCTAATAAGTTCTGAAACCTCCCCTTTTCCACCATTAATCTTCCAACCTTATTTTACATGTGCTCAAATAAAAGAGAGTTGCTTCACATTCTTCAATTTCACTTCAAGTCCTCTCTTTGTTAGAACTTCAATTCTGGCCCTTTGACTCCTTCAAACTTCACTTTTCATCCTCCTCTCTTGAACCTTTGCACTTTGATCCTTTATTTCCTGAAACTTTACAAATCGGTCCCTGGACAAAAAAATGATAACTATACCAGCTTTTCCTAAAATATAAAATAGCTATAAAAATTCCTAAAAAATATAAAATAAAGTTAGAAAAACAAATAAAAGCTAATCTATATGCAAAATGCAAAATAAATATAAAATCTATGTAAAAATCCTAAAAATCCTATATGTGACTCAAAAATAATAAAATAAAAAGACAAAAAACAACCTAAAAACATCATAAATTATCCTGTCATCACAAACGACCACTCGATGGAAAGCTCTTAAAGTCTACTTTCATATTAACTACAAATTTTAATGTTTTAATGGAAGTTGTGATATTTCTCATTCGAATTTTTGTAATAACCCTTTATGGTACTAACATGTTAGTACACAAAGGAGAATGAGAGCAAACAAAAATGCCATTACATTAACCCAAACTCTAGTGAACATGAAAGCATACGTCAAGAGATTTCCAGAGAGTATTCGTTTGCTTAAATCCGATAGCAAACGAAGGAGTTATGATCATTTGAAGTCGAGTGCCTCCCAATTAGGTCCCGTATTGACCTGCACAGAAGCAAGCTTGACTTCAAATGATCATAACTTCTCCGTTTCTTATCGGATTTAAGCAAACGACCACTCGATGGAAAGCTCTTGAAGTCTACTTTCATATTAACCAAAAATTTTATTGTTTTAATGGAAGTTGTGATATTTCTCATTCGATTTTTTGTACTAACCCTTTATGGTACTAACATGTTAGTACACAAAAGAGAATGAGAGCAAACAAAATTGCCATTACATTAACGCAAACTCTAGTTAACATGAAAGCATACGTCAAGAGATTTCCAGAGAGTGTTCGTTTGCTTAAATCCGATAGCAAACGAAGAAGTTATGATCATTTGAAGTCGAGTGCCTCCCAATTAGGTCGTGTATCGACCTGCACTGAAGCACGCTTGACTTCAAATGATCATAACTTCTTCGTTTCTTATCGGATTTAAGCAAACGACCACTCGATGGAAAGCTCTTGAAGTCTACTTTCATATTAACCACAAGTTTTATTGTTTTAATGGAAGTTGTGATATTTCTCATTCAATTTTTTGTACTAACCCTTTGTGGTACTAACATGTTAGTACACAAAAGAGAATGAGAGCAAACAAAATTGCCATTACATTAACCCAAACTCTAGTTTACATGAAAGCATACGTCAAGAGATTTCCAGAGAGTGTTCGTTTGCTTAAATCCGATTGCAAACGAAGAAGTTATGATCATTTGAAGTCGAGTGTCTCCCATTGAGGTCGTGTATCGAGCTGCACAGAAGCACACTGGACTTCAAATGATCATAACTTCTTCGTTTCGTATCGGGTTTCAGCAAACGACCACTCGATGGAAAGCTCTTGAAGTCTACTATCATATTAACCACAAATTTTAATGTTTTAATGGAAGTTGTGATATTTCTCATTCGATTTCTTGTACTAACCCTTTATGGTACTAACATGTTAGTACACAAAGGAGAATGAGAGCAAACAAAAATGCCATTACATTAACCCAAACTCTAGTTAACATAAGAGCATACGTCAAGATATTTCCATAGAGTGTTCATTTGCTTAAATCCGATAACAAACGAAGAAGGTATGATCATTTGAAGTCGAGTGCCTCCCAATTAGGTCGTGGATCGACCTGCATGATAAGGAAAATCGCAAGTGTACGATTAAATATTGCGCAATAAAAAGATTGAACCCAAGGGATAGGTGTTCTTATTATTATAAAATTTAGTACTAAAACAGAAAAATAAAAGATGAATATTTGTTGGTGGTTTGAGAACTAGAAAGAAACAATAGCATAAAATAATAAAAGAAAGAGATGATGAACATTAAGCTCTTGGGTTGGTTTCCATAGTCTATAAAAACATGCTAACAATCTCTTATTAAATTCCTGAATTATAAATCCATTATCATGATGCTATAGCCTAGTGTAACTACAAGTTAATTCCTTAAGCATTGTAGATCTTTCTTTTTAATTACTAAACCCAATTCCTTGGCACCTAGTTAACTAAAGAAGAAGATGAAGAAGATGTTCAGGCCAACATAAAGTTACGTCCTTCCTAATTCCTTAGCGAAGTATACTTATAACCTTTTTTATTACATAGTGTTCTTACTACTCACCAAATGGCCTTATGTAATAAGTAATAAGCAAAACCTCTTGGGATCCACAAGATAGAAATTAAGCATAAGGTAATAAAACATGAATGGAAATAAAATTCAGAAATGTAAGAAAGAACTAGAACATGTATTATAAACTAAAACAACCCAAAAACTTAAAGAAGAATTTAGCCAAGCATGGCTAAAGGAGTCATTGAATTACCCTGGATAGGAGCTCAAATATGGCTTCCCACAAGTCCTATGAACAATGCTCAAGAGGGATAAAGAGAGAATACTTGTTGTATTCTAAGTAGGTGTGCTTTACAAGTGAAGAAAAGGGTCCTATTTATAGTAAAAATCCAGCCTCCAGCGCTTGAGCGCTGGAATTCCCAACGCCTGGGCGCTAGGATGCATTAAAAATCCACTTTCTGTCTGAGGCCCAGCGATTGAGCGCTGGCTTTCCAACGCTTGGGTGCTGGGTCAACATCTGACTCATTTCCTAGTCAGAGTCCCAGCGCTTGAGCGCTGGGATCCCAACGCTGGAGCGTTGGGACGCTACTTCTTCATCTTCAAGCTTTTCTTCCTTCTTCATTCATGGTAGTGGGTTTTGATGGCCATAAAAAGCCACTACTCAGCCCTTGTTTAATTCTGAAACCTTTCCTCCACTAACATCAATTCCTCCAACCTTTTTCCCATGTGCTAATTTAGAGAGTGATTCTTCATATTCTTCATTTCCACTTTTGGTCCTCTCTTGGTTAGCACTCCAATTCAAGCCCTTTTATTCTCTCAATCTTCACTTTTAGTCCTCCACTCTTGAACTTTTACAATTTGGTCCCTGATTTCCTGAAACTTTACATATTGGTCCCTGGACAAAAATGATAACTAAACCAGCTTTTTCTAAAAATATAAAATAACTAGAAAAATCCTTAAAAATATAAAATAAAGCTAGAAAAACAAATAAAATCTAATCTACATGCAAAATGCAAAATAAATATAAAATCTACATAAAAACAATAAAAAACCTATATGTGACTCAAAAATAATAAAATAAATAGACTAAAAACAACCTAAAAACATCATATAAAATCCACTCATCACTGCACAGAAGCACGCTTGACTTCAAATGATCAAAACTTCTTCGTTTCTTATCGGATTTAAGCAAACGACCACTCGATCGAAAGCTCTTGAAGTCTACTTTCATATTAACCACAATTTTTATTGTTTTAATGGAAGTTGTTATATTTCTCATTCGCTTTTTTGTACTAACCCTTTATGGTACTAACATGTTAGTACACAAAAGAGAATGAGAGCAAACAAAAATTCTATTACATTAACCCAAACTCTAGTTTACACGAAAGCATATGTCAAGAGATTTCCAGAGAGTGTTCGTTTGCCTAAATCTGATAAATTCCATTATATTCGCCCAAACTGTAGTTTACATGAAAGCATACTTCAAGAGCTTTCTAGAGATTGGTCACTTGCTTAAATTAGATAAGGAACGAAGAAGTTATGATCATTTGAAGTTGAGCGCTTCCCATTGAGGTCGCGTAGCGACCTGCACAGAAGCACACTGGACTTCAAATGATCATAACTTCTTCGTTTCTTATCAGATTTAAGCAAATGACGACTCGGTGGAAAGGCATTGAAGTCTACTTTCATATTAAGGAGATTTTGGATTGTTTTAATTGAATTTGTGACTTTTCGCATTCTCTATTTTAAACTAACTCTTTATTGTACTAACATGTTAGTACACAAAAGAGAATGAGAGATAACACAAATTACATGAAATTCACCCAAACTCTATTTTACATGAAAGCATACTTCAAGGGCTTTCCAGAGAGTGGTCATTTGCTTAAATTTGATAAGAAATGAAGAAGTTATGGTCATTTGAAGTCGAGCGCTTCCCACTGAGGTCGTGTAGCCACCTGCATAGAAGCACACTGGACATCAAATGATCATAACTTCTTCCTTACTTATCGGATTTAAGAAAATGACGACTCAGTGGAAAGCCCTTGAAGTCTACTTTCATTTTATCCAGATTTTGGATTGTTTTAATGGAATTTGTGACTTTTAACATTCTCTTTTTTAAACTAATTCTTTACTGTTCTTACATGTTAGTACAAAAACGAGAATGAGAACTAACAAAAATTCCATTAAATTCACCCAAACTCTAGTTTACATGAAAGCATACTTCAAGAACTTTCCAGAAAGTGGTCATTTGCTTAAATCCGATAAGAAACGAAGAAATTATGATCATTTGAAGTCGAGCGCTTCCCACTAAGGTCGCGTAGCAATCTGCACAAAAGCACACTGGACTTCAAATGATCATTACTTCTTCGTTTCTTATCGGATTTAAGCAAATGACGACTCGGTGGAAAGCCCTTGAAGTCTACTTTCATATTAACCAGATTTTGGATTGTTTTAATGGAATTTGTGACTTTTCACATTCTTTTTTTTTAAACTAACTCTTTATTGTACTTACATGTTAGTACACAAAATAGAATGAGAACGAACACAAATGCCATGAAATTCACCCAAACTCGAGTTTACGTGAAATCATACTTCAAGAGCTTTCCAGAGAGTCGTCATTTGCTTAAATCCGATAAGAAACGAAAAAGTTATGATCATTTGAAGTCGATCGCTTCCCGTTGAGGTCGGGTAGCGACCTGCACAGAAGCACACTGGACTTCCAATGATCATAACTTCTTCGTTTCTTATCGGATTTGTTAGCCTCGATAGCAACCTGAGAGGGGGGGTGAATCAAGTTTACCCAATTTTCGCCTTGATACCTTCTTACTTTCAAGATGAATATAAATACAAATGATTGCAGCGGAAATAAGCGTTGCTTGGAAGTAAAGATGAAGGGTAGATGAATGCACACACATAAATTTATCCTGGTTCACCTTCTATCCACCGAAGCCTACGTCTAGTCCCTCAAGAAAACCCCTTGAGGATTTTTCCACTATTAATAAAAATCTCTTACAAGTCCTTACACCAAGTACCTTAAGAATTTCTATCAACCACCTGTGAAAGTACACCACTTTCAACAGCCCTTGAAAGTACACCACTTTCACTCCCTGAAAGTACACCACTTTCAGACCCTGAAGGCACACCACCTCCAGTCCCTGAAGGCTAAACCACCTTCAGTCCCTGAAGGCTAAACCACCTTCAGTCCCTGAAGGCTAAACCACCTTCAGTCCACACCCTGAAAGCACACCACTTTCAGTACAACAACCCTTCACCGAACCCTACGGTGGACTTTGAATCAAACCCGATTCAAAGGACCTTTTCACAGACGTCGAACCCTACGGCGGACTTTGAATCAAACCCGATTCAAAGGACCTTTTCACAACCATCGAACACCACGATGGACCTTTTTACAACCACCGAAAACCACGGTGAATGAATCAAACCGATTCAAGAGATGAAGAAGAAGATGCCTTTACAATGGCTGATTCAATCCATTGAACAAGATGGATTGATCTTAGTTTGTATACTCCAGGCAATTACAATGAAGGCTCTCTTATTCTGAGTTTCTCAAAAGATCAACAGCATGTGTGTTCTTATGAAAATGAGAGAACATAAACTCAGAATGATGACTTTAATGAATATAAAAGTTATGGACCAAGTCATTGATGTTTCGGAGCGTCTATGGACTTTATATAGGCACTAGAGGTCGTCCATGAACCAACACAACCTTTCCCAAACGTTTTGAGACACAATTGTTCATGAAAAGACACATCTGTCGACCTGTTAATCAATTACAGAAGCCTGGTAATCGATTACACTAGCCGTTGCAGTTTGAATTCAAAATTCAAACTGTGTAATCGATTACACTAAGGTGGTAATCGAATACTGCCTTCCTGTAATCGATTACACACAACCTATAATCGATTACAGATAGTCTGAAACTCAGTTTTAACCATCTTAAGCCCTAATTGAGTGTCACAACCAAGTTTTACTTGTGAGAACATATCGTACTCAATTAGTTGATCTTTTATGAGCCTTCAAATGTAATTAAACCTTAATAAAGCATAGCACACTAAGTTGACAAGACTTACTTAAAACAAGAACCTTCATGTTTGATCTTGACGTTCTGAGCCTGGTTCTTTGAAGTCTTTCTTTTCTGAAGTCTTCTTGAAGTCTTCCTTCCTTTTCTGAAGTCTTCTTGAAGTATTTCTTCTTTTTGTTCCTTTCTTTCTTGAAGTCTTCCTTTTCTTTTCTGAAGTCTTTCTTCCTTTTGTGATGTGTTTGTCTTCATCAAAACCTCAGCCGAGTCCAAGGACGAGACCTTCTTCACAATCTCCCCCTTTTTGATGATGACAAACATCATGCTTGAACATTGATAGATCAATAGACTTTCTTTCTTGTCTTGTATCTCCCCCTTGGTTTTGCAATTATATCTCCCCCTTTGTTTTGCAAATGAAGCACAGTATCCTGAAAAATGATCAAGCATACACAAGACTTTTCTCCCCCTTTTGACATCATCAAAAAGAAGAAAAAGCCATACAGAATATTCCAGGATAATCGAAATAAAGAGAAGCATAATATATATCAGAACTATTCTCCCCCTTTTTGTTCCACCTGTAGCTTTCCTTGTAAATAAACTTTACAAAGCACAGGACCCTTTCTCCCCCTTTTGACTTCATCAAAAAGAAGATGATTCCAAGCATACTCCATACATGCTAACAAGTAGTATAGACATTTAAATCGTAGGGAGTGGGGGTAGACAAGACAGAATTTTGAAACTTATGCATCACGCACAGTTAAAGCATAACCAGATAAGTTCAGAATACATAATAAAACATGCAAGCAGAAATCAAACCATCCAAAGGTTATGTCTAGACTATTACAACTCAAAATATAAATAGTCTGAATAAAAATAAAAAATAGTCTAGAGGTCTTCAGACTCATCGGAGAAATGGAGAGGAGAACGAGTCATCTGATCTACATGAAGGCTTAGACTGTCCATATCTGCACGCAAAGTAGTGTACATGGACTCGACCCGGCCTTCCATGCGATCAAAGCACTGGTTGATGAAATGCTTCATGCTATCAATATGTGAAAGAATAAGCTGTGTAGAAGCATCGGTGCCAGCAGATGACGATGGAGCACTCTCAGACGGAGGAAAGAAGGCTGCAGTAGTAGGAGCAGGAGGATCCTCAGATGTCAGGTCAGATTTGTTCCTGAAGGACCCATCAACATCCTGAATAAATCCCATCTTGTTCAGAATGTTCAGATCGATGCGCTAAACCTTACCATCCAATTTAATGGAGTACTCACCATGAGTAGAAACGCCTTTCTTCTTCATAATGATAGAAATTGTAGAAGCAAATGGAAGAGGGCTAGTTCTTTCCTTGTGTAGCATCATGTGTATCATTACCAAATAAGCCCAATTAATAGACTTTTGATTAATCATGCCATATAGAATTTGTAACTCTAGATCACTTATCTGAGCATGATTAGAACTCTGAGGTAAGATCACATAACTGAGTAAATAGTGAAGCAGTCTGTTTTCAACAGTGAGAAACCCAACAGCAAGGGTATCTCTAGATCGGTTTGCATCAACCCGCTGCTTCTTAGACTGAATTTGCTCTTCAGTGAAGCGACATAGAGATAAGTAGAATGATCTCTTATCATATTCTTCCCAAGGGCAAGGCAATTCAGAACCTAATTTTTCTCCGGTGCTGGGAATTGAAAGACATTCTCCCAACTCATCAAGGGTCATAGAGATGTCAATACCCTTGACAGATGTGCAGATTTTGCCACCACGTTTAATCAGATTACAAAAGAAGACTCTGACAAGTTCAGGATAGAATTTACCTTTAATTTCAATGAACGAGTCACGTCCCTGATGATCAAACAAAGTGGGAAATGTCATCCCTGCTGTCATGAAGGAATCCAGAGCACCATACTTTGGTGTGAGAACTGGCCGATCAAGAAAGTGAGCAAGAAAGCGTTGCTTCTGTTCTTCAGTAGCCAACAACCTTGAGAGGTCCAAAGCATCCATGGATGGGTTCTTAGAACGATGAGGTTTACGTGAGGAAGAGGCCATGGAAGCTGAATTTGAAGATTTTCAGTTCTAGGGTTTGACTGGACCAAATTGGGTCTTTTTAATCCAGACCAATTCAACAACAATTGGTAGGATGAATAGATAGAGACAGAAATTAGGAGCAAAACCCACAAAGAATTCTTGAAAACGAACAAGAATTGTAGGAGATATGGGGATATTAAGCCTGATGGTGTCGCACGAGAGAGAGAAAGAGGAAAACGGATGTCTGTAATCGACTAAGAGCTGAAGAACCCAGATATATATACTATCAGGCATGTAATCGATTACGCCTTCTATGTAATCGATTACATGTGAGACAATTTGAATAAAAATTCAAATTCGAGGAGGTAATCGATTACACTATATGGGTAATCGAGTACCCTCTTTTCTGGAAAAGAAACAGGGCCAAAATAATCCCTGTAATCGATTACATGAAAGCATACGTCAAGAGCTTTCAAGAGAGTGGTCACTTGCTTAAATCAGATAAGAAACGAAGAAGTTATGATCATTTAAAGTTGAGCGCTTCCCATTAAGGTCGCGTAGCGACCTGCACAGAAGCACACTAGACTTCAAATGATCATAACTAATTCGTTTCTTATCAGATTTAAGCAAATGACGACTCGGTGGAAAGCCATTGAAGTCTACTTTCATATTAAGCAGATTTTGGATTGTTTTAATTGAATTTGTGACTTTTCGCATTCCCTTTTTTAAACTAACTCTTTATTGTACTAACATGTTAGTACACAAAAGAGAATGAGAATTAACACAAATTCCATGAAATTCACCCAAACTCTAGTTTACATGAAGGGATACTTCAAGAGCTTTCCAAAGAGTGGTCACTTGCTTAAATCCGATAAGAAAAGAAGAAGTTATGATCATTTGAAGTCGAGCGCTTCCCACTGAGGTCGCGTAGCGACCTGAACAGAAGCACACTGGACTTCCAATGATCATAATTTCTTCGTTTCCTATCGGATTTAAGCAAATGACGACTCGATGGAAAGCCTATGAAGTCTACTTTCAAATTAACCAGATTTTTGATTGTTTTAATGGAATTTGTGACTTTTCACATTCTCTTTTTTAAACTAACTCTTTATTGTACTTACATGTTAGTATCCAAAAGAGAACGAGAACGAACACAAATTCCATTAAATTCACCCAAACTCTAGTTTACATGAAAGCATACTTCAAGAGCTTTCCAGAGAGTCATCATTTGCTTAAATATGATAAGAAACGAAGAAGTTGCGATCATTTTAAGTCGAGCGCTTCTCACTGAGGTCGCGTAACGACCTGCATAGAAGCACACTGGACTTCCAATGATCATAACTTCTTCGTTTCTTATCGGATTTAAGCAAATCATGACTCGGTGGAAAGACCTTGAAGTCTAGTTTCATATAAACCAGATTTTGGATTGTTTTAATGGAATTTGTGACTTTTCGCATTGTCGTTTTTAAACTATCTCTTTATTGTACATACAGGTTAGTACACAAAAGAGAATGAAAACTAACACAAATTCCATGAAATTCACCCAAACTCGAGTTTACATGAAAGCGTACTTCAAGACCTTTCCAGAGAGTGGTCATTTGCTTAAATCCGATAAGAAACAAAGAAGTTATGATCATTTGAAGTCGAGCGCTTCCCACTGAGGTCGCGTAGCGACCTGCACAGAAGCACACTGGACTTCCAATGATCATAACTTCTTTGTTTCTTATCGGATTTAAGCAAATGACGACTCAGTGGAAAGCCCTTGAAGTCTACTTTCATATTAACCAGATTTTGGATTGTTTTAATGGAATTTGTGACTTTTCGCATTCTCTTTTTTAAACTAACTATTTATTGTACTTACATGTTAGTACACAAAAGAGAATGAGAACTAACACAAATTCCACTAAATTCACCCAAACTCTATTTTACATGAAAGCCTACTTCAAGAGCTTTCCAGAGAATGGTCATTTGCTTTAATCTAATAAGAAACGAAGAAGTTATGGTCATCTGAAATCGAGCACTTCCCACTAAGGTCATGCAGCGACCTGCAAAGAAGAACACTAGACTTCAAATGATCGTAACTTCTTCCTTTCTTATCCGATTTAAGATAATGACGACTCGGTGGAAAGCCCTTGAAATCTACTTTCATATTAACCAGATTTTGGATTGTTGTAATGGAAGTTGTAACTTTTCACACTCTCTTTTTTAAACTAACTCTTTATTGTACTTACATGTTAGTACACAAAAAAGAATGAGAACTAGCACAAATTCCAATAAATTCACCTAAACTCTAGTTTACATGAAAACATACTTCAAGACCTTTCCAGAGTGTGGTCATTTGCTTAAATCCGATAAGAAACGAAGAATTTATGATCATTTGAAGTCGAGCGCTTCCCACTGAGGTCTCGTAGCGACCTGCACAGAAGCACACTGGACTTCCAATGATCATAAATTCTTCGTTTCTTATCGTATTTAAGCAAATGACAACTCGGTGGAAAGCCCTTGAAGTCTACTTTCATATTAACCAGATTTTGGATTGTTTTAAGGGAATTTGTGACTTTTCTCATTCTCTTTTTTAAACTATCTATTTATTGTACTTACATGTTAGTACACAAAAGAGAATGAGAACTAACACAAATTCCACTAAATTCACCCAAACTCTAGTTTACATGAAAGCATACTTCAAGAGCTTTCCACAGAGTGGTCATTTGCTTAAATCTAATAAGAAACGAAGAAGTTATGGTTATCTGAAGACGAGCGCTTCCCACTAAGGTCGCGTAGCGACCTGCACAGAAGCACACTAGACTTCAAATGATCATAACTTCTTCCTTTCTTATCGGATTTAAGAAAATAACGACTCGGTGGAAAGCCCTTGAAGTCAACTTTCATATTAACCAGATTTTGGATTGTTTTAATGGAATTTATGACTTTTCGCATTCTCTTTTTTAAATTAACTCTTTATTGTACTTACATGTTAGTACACAAAAAAAATTTGAACTAGCACAAATTCCAATAAATTCACCCAAACTCTAGTTTACATGAAAGCATACTTCAAGACCTTTCCAGAGAGTGGTCATTTGCATAAATCCGATAAGAAACGAAGAAGTTATGATCATTTGAAGTTGAGCGCTTCCCACTGAGGTCACGTAGCGACCTGCACAGATGCACACTGGACTTTAACTGATCATAACTTCTTCGTTTCTTATCGGATTTAAGCAAATGTCGACTCGGTGGAAAGCCATTGAAGTCTACTTTCATATTAAGGATATTTTGCATTGTTTTAATTGAATTTGTGACTTTTCGCATTCTCTTTTTTAAACTAACTTTTTATTGTACTAACATGTAAGTACACAAAAGAGAATGAGAACTAACACAAATTCCTTAAATTCACCCAAACTCTAGTTTACATGAAAGCATACATCAAGAGCTTTCCAGAGAGTGGTCATTTGCTTAAATTTGATAAGAAATGAAGAAGTTATGGCCATCTGAAGTCGAGCGCTTCCACAGAGGTCGCGTAGCCACCTGCATAGAAGCACACTGGACTTCAAATGATCATAACTTCTTCCTTACTTATCGGATTTAAGAAAATTACGACTCAGTGGAAAGCCCTTGAAGTCTACTTTCATATTAACCATATTTTGGATTGTTTTAAGGGTATTTGTGACTTTTTGCAATCTCTTTTTTAAACTAACAATTTATTGTACTTACATGTTAGTACACAAAAGAGAATTAGAACTAACACAAATTGCATTAAATTCACCCAAACTCTAGTTTACAAGAAAGCATACTTCAGGAGCTTTGCAGAGAGTGGTCATTTGCTTAAATCCGATTTGAAATGAAGAAGTTATGATCATTTGAAGTCGAGCGCTTCCCTCTGAGGTCGCGTAGTGACTTGCAAAGAAGCACACATGACTTCAAATGATCATAACTTCTTCGTTTCTTGTCAGATTTAAGCAAATGATGACTCGGTGGAAAGTCCTTGAAGTCTACTTTCATATTAACCAGATTTTGGATTGTTTTAATGGAATTTGTGACTTTTCACGTTCTCTTTTTTAAACTAACTCTTTGATGTACTTACATGTTAGTACACAAATGAGAATTAGAACTAACAAAAATTCCATTAAAGTCAACCAAACTCTAGTTTACATGAAAGCATACTTCAAGAGCTTTCCAAAGAGTGGTCATTTGCTTAAATTCGATAAGAAATGAAGAAGTTATGATCATTTGAAGTCGAGCGCTTCCCACTGAGGTCCCGTAGCGACCTGCACAAAAGCACACTTGACTTCAAATGATCATTACTTCTTCGTTTCTTATCGGATTTAAGCAAATGACGACTCAGTGGAAAGCCCTTGAAGTCTATTTTCATATTAACCAGATTTTGGATTGTTTTAATGGAATTTGCGACTTTTCGCATTCTCTTTTTTAAACTATCTCTTTATTGTACTTACATGTTAGTACACAAAAGAGAATGAGAACTAACACAAATTCCATTAAATTCACTTAAACTCTAGTTTACAAGAAAGCATACTTCAAGAGCTTTCCAGAGAGTGGTCATTTGCTTAAATCCGATGAGAAACGATGAAGTTATGATCATTTGAAGTAGAGTGCTTCCCACTGAGGTCGCGTAGCGACCTGCACAGAAGCACACTTGACTTCAAATGATCATAACTTCTTCGTTTCTTATCAGATTTTAGCAAATGACGACTCGGTGGAAAGTCCTTGAAGTTTACTTTCATATTAACAAGATTTTGGATAGTTTTAATGGAACTTGTGACTTTTCACATTCTCTTTTTTAAACTAACTCTTTATTGTACTAACATGTTAATACACAAAGAGAATGAGAACTAACAAAAATTCCATTAAATTCAGCTAAACTCTTGTTTAAATGAAAGCATGCTTCAAGAGCTTTCCATAGAGTGGTCATTTGCTTAAATCCGACAAAAAAACAAAGTAGTTATGATCATTTGAAGTCGACCACTTCCCACTGAGGTCGCGTAGCGACCTCCACAGAAGCACACTTAATTTCAAATGATCACAACTTCTTCGTTTCTTATCGGATTGAAGCAATTGACCACTCGGTGGAAAGCCCTTGAAGTCTACTTTCATATTAACCAGATTGTGGAATGTTTTAATGGAATTTGTGACTTTTCTCATTCTCTTTTTTAAACTAACTCTTTATTGTACTACCATGTTAGCACACAAAAAAGAATGAGAACAAGCCGAAATTTGATTAAACAAACCTTAACTCTAGTTTACATGAAAGCATACTTCAAGAGATTTCCAGAGAGTGGTCATTTGCTTAAATGCGATAAGAAACGAAGAAGTTACGATCATTTGAAGTCGAGCGCTACCCACTGAGGTCGCGTAGCGACCTGCACATAAGCACATTGGACTTCAAATGATCACAACTTCTTCGTTTTTTTATCGGATTTTAGCAAATGACAACTTGGTGGAAAGCCCATGACGTCTACTTTCATACTAACCAGATTTTGGATTGTTTTAATGGAATTTGTGACTTTTCGCATTCTCTTTTTTAAACTAGTTCTTTATTGTACTAACATGTTAGCACACAAAATAGAAGGGGAACAAACCCAACTTCCATTAAATTAATCTTAACTCTATTTTACATGAAAGCATAATTCAAGTACTTTCCAGAGAGTGGTCATTGGCCTAAATTCGATAAGAAATGAAGAAGTTATGATTATTTGATGTCGAGAGCTTCCCACTTAGGTCGCGTAGCGACCTGTACAAAAGCCCACTTGACTTCAAATGATCATAACTTCTTCGTTTCTTATCGAATTTAAGCAAATAACGACTCGGAGGAAACCCCTTGAAGTCTACTTTCATATTAACCAGATTTTGGATTGTTTTAATGGAATTAGTGACTTTTCGCATTCTCTTTTTTAAACTATCTCTTTACTGTACTTACATGTTCGTACAAAAAAGAGAATGAGAACTAACACAAATTCCATTAAATTCACCCAAACTCTAGTATACATGAAAGCATACTTCAAGAGCTTTCCAGAGAGTGGTCATTTGCTTAAATTCGATAAGAAACGAAGAAGTTATGATCATTTGAAGTCGAGCGCTTCCCACTGGGGACGCGTAGCGACCTACACAAAAGCACACATGACTTCAAATGATCATAATTTCTTCGTTTCTTATCGGATTTAAGCAAATGACGACTTGGTGGAAAGCCCTTGAAGTCTACTTTCATATTAACCAGATTTTGGATTGTTTCAATGGAATTAGTGACTTTTCGCATTCTCATTTTTAAACTATCTCTTTATTGTACTAACATGTTAGTATACAAAAGAGAATGATAACTAACAAAAATTCCATTAAATTCTGCCAAATTCTAGTTTACATGAAAGCATACTTCAAGAGCTTTCTAGAGAGTGGTCATTTTCTTAAATCCGATAAGAAACGAAGAAGTTATGGTCATTTGAAGTCGAGCGCTTCCCACTGAGGTCGCGTAGCGACCTGCGCTGAAGCACACTGGACTTCAAATGGTCATAACTTCTTCGTTTCTTATCGGATTTAAGCAAATGAGGACTCAGTGGAAAGCCCTTGAAGTCTACTTTCATATTAACCAGATTTTGGATTATTTTAATGGAATTTGTGACTTTTCGCATTCTCTTTTTTGAACTAACTCTTTATTGTACTTACATGTTAGTACATAAAAGGGAATGAAAACTAACACAAATTCCATTAAATTCACCCAAACTCTAGTTTACATGAAAGCATACTTCAAGAGTTTTCCAAAGAGTGGTCATTTGCTTAAATCCGATAAGAAACGAAGAAGTTATGATCATTTGAAGTCGAGCACTTTGCACTAAGGTCGCGTAGCGACCTGCACAGAAGCACACTTAATTTCAATTGATCATAACTTCTTGGTTTCTTATCGGATTGAAGCAAATGACCACTTAGTGGAAAGCCATTGGAGTCTACTTTCATATTAACCATGATTTTGGATTGTTTTAATTGAATTTGTGACTTTTCGCATTATCTTGTCAGTTTACTGGTTACCGAATAACAATAAAGGGCCAAATGAACATAAAAGTCCCACATAGATTCAATATTGGCAGATTCACTGTCTAAGTCTCTAATCAAATCAAGATTAGTAACAATAATAAAATCAAGATTCACTGTATACCTAAACTAAGGTTTTTCTTGTTCTGCTATTCGAATTTGCAGAACCTGATTCTGCTGTAAATCGTCAGCATTAGCCGAAAATATACCACTTCGTGTGATCTCTTTCATTTTATACCCTGAGCATGGCTCGCTGATACCGAATGGAAGGATATGTTAAACAAAGAAAAATCAACTTGAAAGTTAGCTAGCACACACAATTACATCTCTTAGCTTAGATTCATCATTTTTATCACCCAAAATAACCAGAAATTTCTCAGACACATACTTGTAGCATAAACTCACAGTCAAAGGAAGATGGAGAGCCTTGCTTTTCTTTGCCATTTAAACTCTGGTTTGTTGTAACTGAACTTTTTATTTTGTTTCTTCTCAAGGTAAGTTTATGGTATTAGGTGGAAAAGTACTTTCTTGCCTCTGCTCTGACTCCTTGTGGATATGTTATCAAGAGCCTGTAAATGGAATTAGAAAATGAGCCTTATTTTTATTATCTTAAGCATTTGCATCAGATTTAGAATCCCAGTTCTGAGTAACAGTTTCCGGTAAATTTTGTTTGCATGGAATATTGTTTGCATCGCAGGCCTGCCTTACAATTACATTAAGAGATTTATCTCTATTGTTGCTGTTGCAGACCTGGCAAGTAGAGGGGTTTCATTTTGATTCTAGGTAAATTTTTTATCTTATGCACAAAATTTATTCTTGCAACTTAGCTTCCCTTCCATGTTACTTTTACAGCAACTTCAATGTGTAATTGTGTATTGTGATTTGTGATTTGTGATTTGTTAGGTTTAAGCATTCAATATTATGTTTGAGTGACCCTAGTGCCAGTGGGCAGTGGCCATTCGACAGTTTCGGACTTTGAGCAACATCAATGTGGATTGGAATTTGTTGGCTGCAATAAGCTCGTTTGTGAAACATTTTGGGTATGTTTTCAATTTAATTAATTCATTTCATACTGTCCCTGCTCTTTAGTTTTTACTGTCACATGGAAAAATATTTATTAATTATCTTTAATGATCTTACTTTATTGTGATAGAGGATGATGAAGAAGCAATAGGGGAAGCTGATTTATCCAAAGGCAACATATGGATTGTATTTGACCAGTGTAATCCTTATTGGCCACAACAATGTATTGAAGGAGGCTAACATTCTAACTTGTGTTCAAGTTTTCTAAATGAGTGACACTGGAAACTTATCCAAGCTCCTAGAATTTATATCACTGTAAATCTGTAATATCTATTTTACTGTTTTATATTGTTAATGTGGCTTTAAAGTGTAGCAGGATTGATTGTTCTGAATGTTATCACTTATCTGTTACTCTTTAAAGTATCAACTTCATTGTTATTGTGGCTTTTAGTGTAGCATTCTAAAAGTATGGATTTAAAGTGTAGCTTTGATTGCAGTAGGATTTTAAGTGTTTTAATTTTTTAAATGCCTTTAGACTGATTTATTGTGTGGTGAGTTTATTATTTCACTTTAAAGCATGATTAATTGTTATCTCACTTTTAAGTATGGATTATTGGATTTAAAGTGTGGCTTTGATTGTATGGATTTAAAGTTTTGAGTGTTTATTTTTTAAAGTTTTGAATGTTCGTTTTTTTAAGTTTTGAAGGTTATAAATATCAATTTTTGGGCTGTAAAAATTGGGTCCGAAACCGAATGAACCCACCCGCCAAAACCGCCACCCGCACAAACCGAAACCGACAATAACCGACCATGCTCGTGGTCGGAATCGGGTTAACTTTTTCACTAGTCGATTTCGTTCGGTTTTATATATTTGGGACCGAATCCGACCGAAACCGACCGACGGACACCCCTAGCATACATGCATATGTTTTGCATGCAAAACAACTTTCTACTAATTAATGGTTAACACACCCGATTATGAAGAAAGAGAGGCTAAAACCTATACCCTATCTATAGGCTCATACTCATAATAAATTTTATTATATGCACAAGAGTTCTGTAAGGCATACTTAGCTGCAATAGTTTTTTCTTGCACTCCTTTGTCCCCAAAGGAGTTTTTTTTATCTTTTTGAATATCGGAAAAAAAATAATTTAATTGTCATTTTGGGGTTGGTGTGAAAATATTTGTCAAAATGGGGTTGTTTGCAAGATTAGGCATGATTAAGGCTTGTTATAATGTGATAAAAATAAGGAGTTTTAAAACTAGACTTACTTGAGGCGTTTTTTGTGTAAGGACAAACGAGTGGGAATCAGAATCTGGATTGTTTGATGGGATGTGCGGAGCAGGGGGCAGGACTGGCAGAGCACGTGTCACAACACGCCTTAGCTAAGGCGTGTTGTAACACGCCTTACATGAGGCGTTTTATAACTAGTTTTATATAAGACTTGTTATAATTAGTCCTAGATAAGGCGTGTTGTGTACAATGGCTACACACACGCCTGCAGACAGCCATGCTGCCTATATATTGGCCATCAATCACACCTTCAACTCACACCTTCACTTTCATTCACTTCTTCTACTTCCATTCATTTCTTCTATATTATCACTATTAGATTTTAGTGGTCCTTGATCGATGGCCGAAGTGGTTTCTCTGATCTACTTCAATGGTAGAAAATTTGAAGGTAGTGAAGGGCAAATGTTCAAAGGTGATTGGAGAACCACACGACTCAAACAAGGCATGAGCATGAACATCTTAAGGAAGAAACTTCACAAAAAGTTGAAGCTTGGTCGCAACCAGCTTATATCTTCTGTGACATGTCGATTTTTGGTTTCAAGCAATCCCAAGCAATACATTGGTCTTGAAGTATGTGACACCGAAGATGTGGGAATCATGATGGACACATTTGCGCAACAGAAATTCATGACAGTACTGGAATTGTATGTTGACATCGACGAGGCCAGTAGCTCATCCGTACCTGCCCCACCCGATCTAACGAACATACAACTGCCACTACACTATGATTGGACATATCATGGAGAAGAACCTGAAAATCAAGCTCTCACCGTTCGTTTGTCAGACGATGGTGAGCAGAACAAAAATTTTAACGTTGATCCTAACGCATATCACTCCGATGATGATGAGCGTGACGATGCTCGCCTTCTCGTTGAGGATTCGTCAGATGACGAACGTCCGATGGCATCGGTCTCCCCTTCATCCCCAATCCCTGTGGAAATGCCCATCAACGTCCATCTAGGAACAAACGGTACATGACATTTATTAACTTCACACGCGTTATTGTTTACCTATCCTTTTCTTGAGTTTTTAAATTTTTATGTGGACCCTGTTTACAAACTGGAGAGTGTGGCAAATGCGTATGACCAGGTTTGGAATCCAATTGGTAACGACTTAAACATACCTACAAGTATAGGGCCTCGTATTGTACCATACTTCCACAGTTTGTGGTAAGGGGCGTCTGAAGTCAACTCGTATCCTAGCAAGATGGACGGGACCGAGGCTCGATCTTCAAACAGATGTGTCATTGTCATGGGCGAGGTCACAATAGAGCCGGTTGTCCTATTATAGCAGCTCGTGTGAATGCATTATTTGATGACAATGCTGTTGATTCAATTTGAGTAAAATTAGTTAATCGTATTTTGAGTTGTTTCGTTGTGTTATTTATTCTAGTCGGAAATGTCTTTCGTAGTGTTTATTCGAAAAATAGATTGGGGCGTTGCAAGAATCACATAAAAAGTGCAAACAATTCAAAAAAATAGACCATGTCATAATCAATTATTACAACAATCTAAAATGTGCAAACGACTCATAATGCCAACTACCTCGCGCTCCTCTATCTGGATTTCTTCTTCTTCGGGCGGGGGATGCATAGGGGTCGGGGGTTGGGCTCTAGGATCCTCCCGCTGCAGCTAATGTCAACGATAGCTCTAACTCAGATTGCAGCTGGCTTGGATTGTCACCAAAGAAATAGCCCGCTCCTTGAGCGGTTTCCATAAAGCTACCGTCTTCATAATTGAATCCATAGCGGGGTCTCCACCGCTCTAACAGCGCAGATAAAAGGTGATGGTCCACCACGACATCCCCCACCAGCGCACACTCATAGAATCCCGCCTGCCGAAGGTGGCCAACGATTTCTTCCAGTACATTTCTGAGGATCTGCCCTTCAATGACCTTCGAGTCTCGCGCACGCCTAACTTTCAAGATCCGGGTTGTAATATGGGTTGACGGGGTGGGCTCGGCCCGACCCGCCATTGGCTCGCCAAAATGCGGGTTGGGTTGGGCTGGCCCACTTTTAGCATTTGGGTTGAAAGTCTCAACCCAACCCATATTTTGGTGGACTAACGGGTTGGCGGGCTAGCCCACTTTAAGAATTTAGTGTAAATAAAAAAGGTTTTGCAATGAGCAAAAAGCCCAAAATGTTGCTCCCATATCTTTGTGCAATGAATTAGCAACACTGCCACACTAACATTGAATTAAACAAGAAGATGTGGTTGCTCCCTATTTCTTTGTTTTATGTCATCTTTGCCATTGAGTTTTGATTCATCTCAAAATCTCAACGGAACTCCACACTAAGAATCAATTCCACAATTGCACTAAGAATAAAACCACAAATTCATAACCAACTCAGAAGTTGTAAAAATTCACAATCATCACAGCTTATAAATGTCTTTGAAAACAACAAAAACACAAATCAAAGTCCAACAATCTCACAATAAGATAGTCTTAGTTCAAAACTTCTAAGTTCTAACGGTCTTAGTTCGAAACATTAGATACTCTCTTGGAAGAAGATTCATTTGTTTTTCCATTACCACTACCATTATCAACTTTGAAATATTCATCACCATTAAGGGTGGGAATATGGGTTGGCGGGGCAGGACATGCTAACCCGCCATTGACCCGTCAAAATGTGTGTTGTATTGGACTGACCCACTCTTGATATTTGGGTTGAAATTATCAACCCAACCTGCCAAAAAAGGTGGGCCACACGAGTTGACTCAGTGGGCCAAGTCCATTTTGCCGCCACTAGTCTTCTATTTGCCTTAATTTTAGTAGTGTTGTCTCGTGCATGTTGCGGACTTGGAGTGTAAATTGTCCCTGTTTCACATCACTCAGAATAACGGAATGCCGAGTTGTCTCATTTGTTCTTCACGGATCATGTTCATTTATTTTGTTAAGGTGAAGAAAGAATAGCCAGATTCGCCAAATGAAGGAGCTTCTAGATATTTTTTGCAGGGATTATAGGCTTAAAGTGAGTGGGGAGAAGTCCAATGTTCTGGGGCCAAGACATATGTTCGCGGCTAAAAATGAATCCAAATTGGTATATTGGAAGAGTAAATTGCTTAGTAAAGTGGGTCATTTTACACTGACCCAATCTATTTTGGACTCCATATCGTCCAATTGAATGAGACATCTTTTACTTCGACAAGGGGTGTATATGATTCAATGGACTCGATTGTTTGGAGGTGTGTTTGGAAGGGTTATGTAGATAAGCGATGCTCGCATAAATTGGTTCAAAATGGTAACTTCTTCCTTGGAAACTGATGAAAATCATAGTATTCTGTTCCCTCCGTCCTAAATTATAAGACTTGTTCAGACAATCACGCTTATTAAGAAAACATGTAATAAACTAATTAATATCTTGGTTTTGTTATTTTTTGTACAAATCTTCCATATATGTCCCTATGTTAGTATTTGATATATCAAAAGTTGATTGAGAAACATGAAAGAGAAGTAATTAGTAGAGGTGATAATTAAAGTTTTGGAATTGAAAATATAATGAATGCATGGGGTAAAAAAGGGAAAAAAAATTCTGAAATCTAGAAGGGGTCTTATAATTTAGGACACCAAATTTGGTTCTAAAGAATTTTGTAATTTGGGACGGAAGGAGTAGTATTTAACATGCAACGACTAAAAATTCAGGGGCATGTGTTGGAATAGAAATGTTGGGCAGTTCACAACAGCTAGTAATCATTCGTGTCGATACAAGGATAGTCCAATGTTTTGTGGATTAGGAAGGCTAGCTAGTTGGTTTGGTTAGAATTATGTTTAGTTCCCAATTACACCTCCACCTTTACTAACTAAAAAAAATTAGAGAAATAAGTAATATGATATGTGATACGATAAGAAGAGAGAAAAAAAATGTGAAAATAACATAAAAAATAAAGTGGAGTATGAATTAATTACTGGTTTGGTTATTGTCACCTACCGATTACATAAGAAGAGACTTTGTGTGAATTATTTGCATTAATGGGTTAGGGTGGCTATGTGGTTTTGTTGACTCATTAATTCAAGAGACCTCGTTAATTAAAATTGTACTCCATCCATCCTTCCGTTCCTTATTAAAAAAATTAAATTAAAAATGATTTTGATTTTTTATATAATAACTAACTTAAATTTTATAGTGAATTAAGTATTTTTAATAAGAATATTTTTATTTAATTAAACTTTCCCTCTCATTCCATTTATAAAATCATTAATAATGCATAGAAATTAGGAAATGTGAGTTATAACTAATTTTAAAAAATTGATATAAAATGAAAACAAATTTAATACTACTAGGAAAGGAAATTAAAACCTCGAGGTGAGGCGTGATGAATGCACACCTTATTCATTAATCATAAGACTGGGGTTTCAACCTTGCTCACGAGAATGAAACATATTTCATGGTCTGTTCCGTTTCGTGCGACCACCCACAATGGGCGGATTAGTCATCATTGTGAGCGGAGGATATACTGATAACTAAAATAAATAAAAGAAAATTAATTAATGATGACTAAAATAAATAAAAGAAAATTAATTAATGGGATGTAGGTCTCACGCCTGGCACTACTTACTTTGCTATCAAAAGGTGATATCAATTATCATCAAGTGGAAAAGGTTTCATAACAACTTCGCTTGAGAACCCTTAATTAATTAACTGCCATTGATATCCCTCAACACACCCAAAGCACTATCTGTCTGTATATAAGCTTCAATCGTCAAGAACCATTTCCATTGCTCAGCCTCATTAATTCATATACAGTCTTGTACATCCTTCAAATACAAGCTTTCTCTCATTTTCAAAGCCAAAAATGTCAACTACTATTGATATCCCGGAGTCAAGCAAAGTTGCTAAAGCTGGAAAACCTGTTTTAGTTGCAACCCCAATAAAGCCAGGAGGAGGGTGGAAGAAAGGAACAGCCATAATAGACTTCATTCTGAGGTTAGGTGCCATAGCGGCGGCTCTGGGTGCCGCCGCCACCATGGGATTAAGTGATCAGACTCTGCCTTTCTTCACTCAGTTCTTTCAGTTCGAAGCTAGCTACGATAGTTTTACTACCTTTCAGTAAGTTACTTTCAAAACTCTGCTTTCTAAAGAAAGTTTCTATATGCTATTGTCCTTCCAAAACGGACTGAAATTACTTCTTACTTATGAAAATGCAGGTTTTTCGTGATTACAATGGCATTAGTGGCTGGATACCTGGTCCTATCCCTACCTTTGTCTATAGTAGCCATTGTACGCCCTCATGCAACTGGACCAAGGCTTTTCCTCATCATCCTAGACACTGTAAGCTGATCCCCAGCTCTTAATTATATTTGTCAATATCAATATATATATATATATAGTTTATTTGTTGACTCTCTGATCTGTGTATGAAATGTTAGGTGTTTCTTACTCTGGCCACAGCTAGTGGTGCTTCAGCTGCATCAATAGTTTACTTGGCTCACAACGGCAATCAGGCGACAAACTGGATCGCCATCTGCAACCAATTTGGGGATTTCTGCGCGCAGACCAGTGGAGCAGTGGTGTCATCGCTGGTTGCTGTGGTTGTCTTTGTATTATTGATTGCCATGTCTGCTTTTGCTCTTGGGAAGCATTAGAAAATTCAGACCCTGGGGCTTGGCTAATTAGTACGTACTTGTGTTATGATTGGGGATGTTTATTCTGTTTCCTAAATCTCCTAAAGGTTGTAAGGCTTTCGTTCAACATGATGTGCCTATTTGATTACATGTTTTTCATTTAGTCAGATGTTGCCATGGAATATTTTTCTCAACTTCTCAGCCCTGCTTCCCCTTTATTATCAGGTTAACTTCTGAAAGAATTATAATAAGGACATAAAGAGTGTTTCACTTTCACACATTTTCTTACTTCAAAACCCAACATAAATGTTGCGAGATATGGGTGAAAAAAGAAGAATAATACTCCTTCTCCTTCTGTTATTTATTATTGTCGGTTAACAATTTTTTACACATGTATTAAGAAATAATATTAATATCATCTTTTTTATTAAAACTAGTTTTAGACCCGTGTCATGCACGGGAGAATTTAATTTAAAGGTAAAATATAAACGTATGGTGATATATTAGAGACTTGTGAAATTTTTTTATTTGTTATGTGAAATTTTTAAATTTAGTAACGTTAATTATTGTATATGAAATGTTAAAGGAAGGGAAAGTGTTATTGATTTTGATTTCAGATCAAAGAGTTCAGAAAAATATCATAATCAATCTGTTTGAAATGCTACACATAGCCATGCTGGTGATTTAAGAAACGATCTATATATAGAGTGGGGAATGTAAAGAGAGTAAAAACTAAAACAGTATATGTCCTGAATGTTCTGGTACAATCAAAAACAAACGTAGCACAAATCATAAACCCATAAGCAAAAAATTGAAAAGTGAAAAAAAAAAAAAAAAAAAAAAAAAAAAAACTTGAAAATAGGAATTCACTTGTAGGAATACGTTGACATGCACATTATAAGGATCACTCTTTTCGATCCCCCACCTTAATCTTGCTTTGAGCACTGCAGTTATTTTCTTTCACGAAATCGAGCCAACCAATTGTCAAGATACACTCAGCTGGCTTTTTGTCAACCCAAATACATTCGCAATAAAAGCTCTGCTTGGTCATCCAAGTGAGAGTTAATTAACTTTGGTTGGGAAGAAGGGGTAGCACAGTTGGTCATTCAAGTGAGCTAAGGGTATTGAAGGTGAAGGGACTAGGGTTCAAATCCTGAAGAAGGACATTTGTAATTTACTAACAACTAACCACTAACATTTATCGATAAAAAAATAAAACCTCTGTTTGTGTCCATCTCTTAGAACACAAATGGAGGTTTATATGGAAGCAGTGCATGCTTCCCCGGCGCTGCAGGCAAAACCTGCATTAAATTAAATTACACACAATACATCAAGCTTTGAACTTAGAAAAATCCAACATTTTTCTTAACAATAGATGAACATTGTTCGTTATTTGTTTATTTATAGCCTAGTAGAATATCACAAAGAGAGGAGAATGCATATATAATTTAATGCCACGTCAGATTTTCAGAGTAAAATGTGAAATTGGAGGGTGTCACGTAAAATTGAAAGGTCCTTAGAATTTCTCCAGATTGTATGGGTTATGGATTAATATTTTCTAATCCCCGTATGATATACTTTCAATATCAAATTTTCATACTTTTATGAGTCCCCATTCACTCCCATTGCACATGCACATTGTTCAGTAAATGTTTCTAAAGGTCCTTAGAATATCACCAAGTGAGGAGAATACGTAATTTAATGTCAAGTCATATTTTTAGAGAAAAAAGTGAAATTGGAGATTGTCACGTAGGATTTAAAGAACTTAGAATCTTGTCTAATTGTATCGATTACGAATAAATATTTTCTAATCCCCGTATGATATATTTTCAATATCCAGCTTACGAATACCTATATTTTAAAGGTCCTTAAAATCTCTTATAATTGTATGAATTACGAATTAATATTTTCTAATCCCCGTACGATATATTTTCAATATCGAGTTTTCATACTTTTATATATATATATATATATATATATATATATATATATATATATATATATATTGTTCCTAAAATTAAAAATTATGAAAAAATACTAGAACTATATCAAAATTTATTTTTCTATTAATTTATGCATAAAAATGTTTTCATGTAAGTTCCTCATGAGACCTTTTTATCATGTAAATTAAAAATAAATAATTTTAGACTATATGCATTTTGAATAGTTCATAAATAAAGAGTAATTTTAGAAATATCAGCCTCTTCACTCCCATTGCACATACACATTGTTCAATAAATGTTTCGAAAGGTTCTTAGAATATCACCCAAGAGAAGAGAATGTATAATTTAATGTCAGTCAGACTTTTAGAGCAAAAGGTAAAATTGAAGTGTGCCACTTAGGATTTAAAGGTTCTTAAAATCTCTTCTAATTGTATGGATTACGAATTAATATTTTCTAATCCTCGTATGATATATATATATATATATATATATATATATATATATATATATATATATATATATAGGGGATTTGATAAGATAAAAAAGAGAGAAGAAAGAGAAAATAAGTGAAAATGAGATGGAAGAGAAAGAAGAGTGAAAATGAATCAATAAAACCCAATAGACATATACTTACACTAAAGAAATAAGAGGAGATGAGTAATGGAAGTGATGATATATGATAAATGTGATTAGAAAAAAGAGATAAGAGAAAGAATTTAATTTCTGTGCACCTTACACTGATATCCAATTGATTTTCGCTATATTAGCAATTAAAGATTGAATTTAATTAAAATAAAAAAGAAATATAACTAGTAGTTCTAAATGACATACAGTGGTTGAATGACCGCGTAAGGAATTTTTACACTCTCTTTGCATCAAAATTAAACTCAGAAAGAATTTAATTTTTATGCACCGTCAGTGTAAACTTTTTTTACACCGACATCCAATTGATTTCCGCCAAATCAATAATTAAAGATTTAATTTAATTATAATAAAAAAGAAACATAACTACTAATTCTAGATGGTTGAAATACAATGTAAATTTTTCTATGTATCAAAATTAAATTCTAAGCGAAACATCTAAATATCATAACTTATTCCAAATTAAATGCAAGTAATCAATTTTACACTTCAGTACTTGATAAAAGAAAATTAACTTCTGGGCTTTGCCCACCGGTAACCCAACAAAATGAAAAAAGAAAAGAAAAATAATCCCACAACCTGAGCATACAAACAAAACCAAACATAAAAATGCAGGTAACTTAACTAGGCCCTCCACTTTGATTTTGTAATTAATGTTTTCCAAGAGCCAAAGCAGACATAACAATCAACAACACAAAGACAACGACCGCAACGAGTGATGAGACGACAGCTCCACTGGTTTGCGCACAGAAATCTCCAAACTGATTGCAGATGGCAATCCAGTTAGAGTCTTGATTGCCGTTGTGAGCCAAGTAAACTATGGCAGCAGCTGAAGCAGCACCAGCAGTGCCCAAAGTCAGAAACACCTACAAATATTTATAAACAAACAAAGAAACACGTACGTACGTATAAGAAAATTTGAATTATACGAATGCGCGCTTAAAAAGTGCTCAATATATATAATGGTTACGGATCAAAATTACAGTGTCTAGAATGATGAGGAAAAGCCTTGGTCCAACTGCATAAGGGCGAATGATGGTTACTATAGACAAAGGCAGGGATAGGACCAGGTAGCCACCAACGAATGCCATTGAAATAACGAAAAACCTGCATTATATAATTTGATAATTACGTATATATAAATAAAGAAAGATATATAGAGGGTTGATCGAGTAGGTGTTAATTACTTACTGGAAAGTAGTAAAGCTATCGTAACTAGCTTCAAACTGAAAGAACTGAGTGAAGAAAGGGAGAGTCTGGTCGGCTGTTGCCATTGTAGCAGCAGCACCAAGAGCAGAAGCAATTGCACCTAACCTTAGAATGAAGTCCACTATAGCTATCCCTTTCTTCCATCCTCCTCGCCTTACTGGGGTTGCAACTACAACTCCTTTTCCTTTAACAGCGTTGCTTGACTCTGCAGGGACATCAATGGTGGTCGGCGTCATCATCCTGCCCTGTGATCTAAAGGGTTCGAGCAGAGGGTCGTAGCTTATTAGGAGAATGGGTTTGAAAAGGGTTATTGGGAGAATGGGTTTGAATTCTGCGATACAATAGCATTGACGCTGAAGCTTTATATACAGAGTGAAGTCAACGATAGAAACAAGTTCATTAGTGGAAGCAAAGGGGAGTCGTTAGAAAACCATTTCCACTTTAGGATTAAAGAAAGGCAGTAGGGGATGGGTTGGATGAGAAAGAGAAATCCGGTCAAAGAGAATCGTACACAATTCTACTTAATCAACTTACTTTTTGGGGAAAACGTACTAATATAATGGCAATTGTTGTTGTAATCATGTTGCTTAGAATAATTTTTTCATTATATACAATTTTAAAATCGGTTGTCTAAATAATTCAGAAATATTTAGCCTCTATTTTAAGTGTTTCAATAATATTTTAACATTTGTTGTGAATTAATTTTTTTTAATTAAGACACATATCAAAATATTACTAGAAACACCTAATTAAGCTATAATAATTTTACTCAAGATAAATTTTAAGTAATTTTGACCCATACATGTAAACGCATTTTTTCTTCCATCTCAATTTCATCTATTTCTTTTCATGAGTACTACTAGTTGTATGTAAAACATCTTTATGAAACCCACTATAAATCATGAGTTCTTTAATTGCAACTTTGGTCCCCCACTTACACCTAAATCATGATTTTGGTCCCCAACAAAAAAAATTGCACGTAGAGCTGTCAATACGGGCCAGCCCGGCCCATATGGGCTAGCCCGTTAGGGTTGAGTTCAATACGAGTTGAGTCAGAGCAACCCGTTTCTAAACGAGCCAGGAAAATATGAACACAACCCGGCTTGTGGGCTGGCTCGCGGGTTGGCGGGCTGGCCAGTTTTGACATTAGAAAAATAAAAAATATAAAAAATGGGAAATTCAATTAAAAAAATGTTGAAAAAGTAATGAAAATTCATATTAAAAAATACTAACACGTGCATTTTGCTAAGCCTACTAATTCAAGATCATAACAATGTTGCACCATACACTTTGTGCATATCTAAATCCAAGTCATTCACATCCAACATAGTTGAATTTCAATACAAACACAAACAGTCCTAATCTAACATAGTTTAACAAAATAACAAATCCACATAACTTAGTGGCCTAACCCAAGATATAAAAAAACCAGCCAATTTTTTTTTTATTGCCCAACCCGCGGGTTAAACGGGCCGGGTTGCTCTAACTAGCATTCTAAACGGGCTACGATTTAATCAACCCAACCCGCCCTTGGACCGGGCCAACCCGCAGGTCAGAATCCATATTGACAGCTCTAATTGCACGCTTGGTCCCTCACTAAGGCCGTCAGAAAATCATCATCTTCATCTTCTTCTTTTATCATCTTCATAATGCTGATTCCAAAAAAACACAGAAAGTTGAACAAACCATACCCAACATCACCCTTATTCCTCCCTTAATCAGAACCAAAGACCCTTTCTTCTCCGTCGTTTCTTCGATTCGCACCCTTGCTTCACTTCCTCCCTTAATCAAAATCAAACTACCTCCTCCAATCGAATAACGACATGTTTAAGGTGACGAAAGGTACAAATGAGGTACATTTTCAGGTTTTTCATGGTAATCAGCCTCAATAACGCAAAGGTATACTTTCACTCATTAAAGAAGTTGATTTTGATCTTGAAAAGTTATTTGATGAGCATGATCCATCAAATTCAATAAAAGATGCATCAAATCACTTGTCTGATCTTGAAAATGCAAAAACAGAAGTTTCAAAAAATAAAACAGGTGATTTGGATGCTAAAAATAAAGTAAAAAATGAGAAAGTCAAGAAAACAAAAGTGAAAAGGAGGAAAAAAATTCTAAGGTATGTGAAATTTTCACAAAATGTGAAAAGTGTTTTAAGGAGGTGTTGAAAAAAGAGAAGGAACCAAAGAGGAATAGGGGAATTGATTTCTCCTTTTGTCCTTTTCGTCCTTGACAAAGCTAAACTTCAAAGAGTCAAGCTATTGACGGTAAAGAAGCGCTTCCTGGAAGGCAACCTAGTGTTTTGGTGTGATTTTCTTGTTTTTATGTGTTTTAGTGTAAATCTATGAATTTATGCTTAAATCCACGTGCTTATGTTCTTATCAAGTTTAATTTAGTATAGTGAGTGTGTTCAAAGGCCTAGGGATCAATGAACTGATGGATTTGCAAAAATTGGGCTAAGACTTGTGTTTCACATGAGAGTTTGAGTTAAATTTGGACCCTGTGGAAAATCTGCATTTGGATGTTTGTAACAAGTCTAAAATATGATTTGTTATGCATAGGGATGATTGGTTTGTAAGGTTTGAGTGTTTTGCAAAATTTGGGGTTTGAGTTTGTGAGTCTCAAGGTGAAAAACTAGTCCCTCCCATCTATTTTTTGCATAAACTGTGAAAGTTTGCTTCCTAATCCTTTGAATAAGCTCATGTTAGTGTCTTGATGTTGATTTTTAATTGTGAGGATAGTTTCCAAGTGAACTTGGTGAAGTTTGAGGTGAAGTTGTGTGGCAAATTCTCAAATTGAGTTTTGTTTGATCATGAAGTCTGTTTTGTAGGGATGTGCTTCAATTGTGTATCTGATGAGTGGATTTTATATGATGTTTTTAGGCTATTTTTAGTCTTTTTATTTTATTATTTTTGAGTCACATATAGGTTTTTTAGTCTTTTTATATAGATTTTCTATTTATTTTTCATTTTGCATGTAGATTAGATTTTATTAGATTTTCTAGCTTTATTTTATATTTTTAGGAATTTTTCTAGTTATTTTGTATTTTTAGAAAAAGCTGGTTTAGTTATCATTTTTGTCCAGGTACCAATGTGTAAAGTTTCAGGAAATCAGGGACCAAATTGTAAAAGTTCAAGAGTGGAGGACTTAAAGTGAAGATTGAGAGAATATGAGGGCTTGAATTGAAGTGCTAACCAAGAGAGGACCAAAGTGAAAAAGAAGAATATGAAGAATCACTCTCTAATTAGCACATGGAAAATAATGTTGAAAGAATTGATGTTAGTGGAGGAAAGGTTTCAGAATTAAACAAGGCTGAGTAGTGGCTTTTTATGGCCATCAAAACCCACTATCATGAATGAAGAAGGAAGAAAAAGCTTGAAGATGAAGAAGCAGCGTCCCAGCGCTCCAGCGCTGGGGTTCTGACTGGATGATGAGTCAGATGTTGACCCAGCACCCAAGCGTTGGAAAGCCAGCGCTCAAGCGCTGGTCCTCGGACAGGAAGTGGATTTTTAATGCATCCTAGCGCCCATGCGTTGAGAATGCCAGCGCTCAAGCGCTGGAGGCTGGAATTTTACTATAAATAGGACCCTTTTCTTCACTTGTAAGACACACCTTCTTAGAATACAACAAGTATTCTCTCTTTTTCCCTCAAAGATCTTTGTTCCTAGGAATTGTGGGAAGCCAAACTTGAGCTCCTATCCAGGGTAATTCAATGATTCTTTTAGCCATGCTTGGCTAATTCTTCTTTAAGTTTCTTGGGTTGTAGTAGTTTATATTTATGTTTTAGTTTGTTTTTACCTTTCTGAATATTACTTCTATTTCATGTTTTATTTCCTTGCTCTTCATTCATCTTATGCGCAAAAGATTTCTTGCTTATTACTTATTCGAATGGAAATTGGTAAGTAGTAAGGGACCTAGGATCTAAAAAAGGTTATAAGTATACTTCACTAAGGAATTAGGAAGGACGTAACTTTATGTTAGCCTGAATTTCTTCTTCATCTTCTTCTCTAGTTAACTAAGTTGCAAGGAATTGAATTTAGTAATTAGAAAGAAAGTTCTACAATGTGTAAGGAATTAACTTGTAGATAATTAGGCTATAGCATCATGAAATTAGATTTATAATTCAGAAATTAAGTAGGAACTTGCTAGCATATTATATAGACTATGTAAACCAACCCAAGAAGCTTATTTGCTATCATCTTTTCTATTTTATTGCTATTTCCATGTGCTACCTTAAACAAACTTCCAACAAATACATCTTTTTATTTTTATGTTTAAGTACTAAACTTAATATTAACAAGAACACCTATCCTTTGGGTTCGAACTTTTTTATTACGCGATAGTAAATCGTACACTTGCGATTTCATTATCAAGTTTTTGGCGCCGTTGCCGGGGATAGGTTCTTTCAAGTTCTTATTTTTATTTTGTTTAGTACTTCTTGTATATATAAAAAAATAAAAAATAAAAATATTTCTGCCTAACAGTTTGTTGCCATGTGGAAAGAAGATCCTTTAGAGACTATAATCTCTGAGGGGTTGGATTTTGAAGATATAGACAGCAATGACGAACAGGTCATTGAAATGGCAAGATATCTGGAAGCTGCCCACTTTTTCCCTCCAACGAAAAATTTGGTAGAGGAGCTGAAAAGAGAGGAAGAAGTTCAAGAGGAAAAGAGGGAATTGAAGCCCTTACCTTCCACCCTTAAGTATGTATTTCTTGAGGAAGGTAATAACAAGCCAGTCATTGTGAGTAGTTCCCTCTCTCCTCTTGAAGAAGAAAAGCTGGTAAGAATTCTTAGAGCTCATAAATCTGCTTTGGGTTGGACTATAGATGATATTAAGGGCATAAGCCCCACTGTTTGTATGCATAAAATTTGTTTAGAAGAACAAGTTAAACCTGTAGTCCAACCCCAAAGAAGACTTAATCCTGCTATGAAAGAAGTGGTAAGAAAAGAAGTGATTAAGTTGCTAGATGCAGGGATCATCTATCCCATTTCTGATAGTGAATGGGTTAGTCCCGTTCAGGTAGTTCCCAAGAAAGGGGGAATTACTGTGGTCCCAAATGAGAACAATGAATTGATTCCCACCAGGAAGGTAACTGGTTGGAGGGTTTGTATAGATTACCGGAGGCTAAATTCTGCCACCCGGAAAGATCATTTCCCCCTTCCCTTTATTGATCAAATGCTTGACAGGTTGGCTGGCCATGAGTACTATTGTTTCTTGGATGGGTACTCAGGATATAATCAAATTGTTGTTGATCCTAAAGATCAAGAAAAAACTGCTTTTACTTGCCCCTTCGGGGTGTTTGCTTATAAAAGAATGCCTTTTGGCTTGTGTAATGCTCCAGGAACCTTCCAAAGATGTATGTTTGCTATTTTTTATGATTTAATTGGTGAATGTATGGAAGTGTTCATGGATGATTTTTCTGTATATGGCCCCAGCTTTGACAAGTGTTTGAGCAATTTGGAAAGGATTCTAGTTAGGTGCCAAGAAAAGAATTTGGTACTTAATTGGGAAAAGTGTCATTTTATGGTAAAAGATGGCATTGTGCTTGGGCACAAGATTTCTGAAAAAGGGATTGAGGTAGATAAAGCTAAAACTGAAATCATTGAAAATCTACCTCCTCCCACTAATATTAAAGGTATAAGAAGCTTTCTTGGTCATGCAGGTTTTTATAGGCGATTTATAAAAGATTTTTCTAAAATTGCTAAGCCTATGACAAATCTCCTTGAAAAAGAAGCTCCTTTTATCTTTAATGATGAGTGTTTGGCTGCGTTTAAATTATTAAAGGAAAAACTTGTTTCAGCCCCCATCATTGTTGCTCCCCAATGGGATTTGCCTTTTGAAGTTATGTGTGATGCTAGTGATAATGCAATAGGGGCTGTTCTTTGTCAGAAAAATGGAAAAGTTTTGCATGTGATTTATTATGCTAGTAAGGTTCTGAATGAAGCTCAAAAAAATTATGCTACAACTGAAAAGGAGTTGTTGAGCGTTGTCTATGCTTTAGACAAATTCAGACCTTACGTTTTGGGTACTAAAGTTATTGTGCATACTGACCATGCTGCATTGAAGTACTTGTTTTCTAAGCAGGAAGCTAAACCCAGGCTGATCAGGTGGATCTTACTCTTGCAAGAGTTTGATCTTGAAATTGTGGACAGAAAAGGGAAGGACAATGGTGTAGCAGACCATTTGTCAAGGCTTGAAGAGGGGAACTCCGATCCAATTCCTATTCAAGAGGAGTTCCCAGATGAGAGGCTTTTAGCTGTCCAAGAGATAGCTCCATGGTATGTACATTTAGCTAATTTTAAAGCTGCTGGTGTGTTGCCTTCTGATTTGACTTGGCAACAAAAGAAGAAATTTTTGCATGATGCTAAATTCTTTTTCTGGGATGAACCTTATTTGTTTAGAGAATGTTCTGATGGGATTATTAGAAGGTGTATTCCAGAAAAAGAATTTGAGGCTATTTTATGGCATTGCCATGGCTCCGATTATGGAGGCCATTTTTCAGGTGAGAGGACTGCAGCTAAAGTCCTCCAAAGTGGTTTTTATTGGCCTAATATTTTCAAAGATAGTAGAGAATTTGTGGTAAGGTGTGATCGCTGTCAACGAACTGGTAATATCTCAAGAAGGAATGAGATGCCCCAAAAAATGATTTTGGAAGTTGAGCTTTTTGATGTGTGGGGCATTGATTTCATGGGACCTTTTCCACCTTCTTTTGGTTGCCAGTATATTTTAGTTGCTGTTGACTATGTTTCTAAATGGGTTGAAGCATCAGCCCTTCCCACAAATGATGGAAAAGTGGTTCTGGACTTTTTGAAGAAAAAGATTTTTACTAGATTTGGGGTGCCAAGAGCAATAATCAGTGATGGAGGTAAGCATTTTTGTAATAAAGCTTTTGAAACTCTTTTGAAAAAATATGGTGTTAGTCATAAAATTGCTACCCCCTATCACCCCCAAACTAGTGGACAAGTAGAGGTTTCTAATAGGGAGTTAAAAAGGATTTTGGAAAAAACAGTTGGTACCTCAAGGAAGGATTGGTCAAAAAAATTAGATGACAACTTGTGGGCTTATCGAACTGCGTTTAAAACTCCTATTGGAACCTCTCCTTACCAGTTGGTTTATGGTAAGGCTTGTCATTTACCTGTGGAACTTGAGCATAAAGCCTTTTGGGCTTTGAAACATTTGAACATGGATCCCAAGGAAGCTGGGGATAAAAGACAGGTACAGGTACATGAGCTAGATGAATTTAGACTCCAAGCATATCACAATGCTAGGATCTACAAAGAGAAGACCAAGAAGTGGCATGATAAAAAAATTGTGCCAAAAGAATTGAGTCCAGGACAGCTTGTGTTATTATATAACTCAAGACTGAGATTGTTTCCTGGAAAGTTGAGGTCCAAGTGGATAGGGCCATTCAGGATCACCAAAGTCTTCCCCCATGGTGCGGTAGAAATAGAAAATGAAGTTACAAAGAATGTATTCACTGTCAATGGACAAAGATTGAAACCATACTTGGGGGGAGATTTTGAAAAACAAGATGTTTTTGCTTTGCTAGATGCCCCCAATTGATTAAGGGGAAGGGTCTATCTCGGACCTTAACATTGAGCTGGTTGGGAGACAACCCAACTTAGGATAGTTTATGTTTCTGTTTTTTTAATTTTTGCACAACTCTTGTACATAAATAAAAGAAAAGAAATTTTATGTTTTTGCTGCAGGCGAGGCCAGCGCTCGAGCGCTGGAGGCCAACGCTCAAGCGTTAGGCCCTTTCTTCACAACCTCTGATTCCAGTTGATCCCAATGCTTAGGCGTTGGAGGGCTAGCGCTCATGCGCTAGGCCCCTGGAATCCCAGTTCTTAATTCTCTGATTTCCAGCGCCATAGCGTTGGAAACCCAGCGCTCAGGCGCTGGGACCTCTGATGCCCAGTATTTGTTTTAATTCCAGCGCTCAAGCGTTGGTATCCCCAACGCTCAAGCGTTGGAGCTCGGGCAGTTTGCTGTTTCTGTTTTTGTTTGCTGTTTTTAGTTTTTAATAAATTTTGTGTTCACCATTTTCTGGAAGTTTTAAGGTTCTATGAGTTTTCCCTTGGTTCTAAACTGGTTTTAATTTTTGGGAACTCAAGAATTCTTGTTTTTAAAGGGTGGACACGAATTTTACAACCCATGAGCTTTTGTGCTGTTTTTGGAACTAACAAGTCAAGCAAGCTTCTGCTTGTGAGACTTTTGTTTGTTCATTGTTACAGGTTAGGTACCAAAAGGAGGAAGAACCCTCTTGAACTTGAGTGTTCAAATTGATTTTTACATTGAGGTTCCCTTGGACCTTTGTGGAAAATTTGTTACTATACCAGCTTCTTAGTTTTTGTTTTTGTTTTTATAGTTTTTAGTTTTATTTTTAGTTTAGTTTAGTTTAGTTTTTCTGTTTTCTTTTTGCATGAGTCTTGAGTATATTATCCATTCTGAATGTTGCTATAGCGTTGTGAAATGCTTTATCTGATTGAACTGCTTTGTGAAAAGTTCTATGTTTTTAAGCAGTTAGGATTGCATGCTGTAGTAAGGATTTTTGACATCTTGATTGTTGGGTTGTTGGCAAAAGTTCTTTTTCTGAGTTCTAAAAAGGGTACCACTTACCCTATCTTTTCTAAGAGCTGAGGACTCTGAATTCTTGACTGTGAAATTTTTCTGCCTTGTGTTGCATGTTGATTGGAGTTTTGTATACTTGGTGAGTTGAGAAGAGATTATAGGCATTTTTGAAAACTCAGATTTTTGCTTGAAATGTTATATCCACTAGTAGCCCTTTTTGAGCCTTAAAAGAGTCATTCTTTGGAGCCTACTTTGTGTGATAATTCTTAAAGTTGTTATTGTGATTCATGTGCTAAATTGCTAGAGCTATGTTTGTGGGTTTCTCTCTAAAAAATGAAGAAAAAAGTTGAAAGAAATAAGGTATGTACCTTAGAAAAAATAATGAAGTAGTGGGGTGAGAAAGAGTATGAAGGGAGTAAAATTCAAGTCATTCATCCCATACATTTCACTACTTTGTTCAAAAAAAAAAAAAAAGGAAAAAATTGAGAGGACCCTTGTGTGAATTGTTAAGCTCTTAGTCAAGGAAAAATCACTTAACAACAAGTTTCTGAGTCAGCCATTAGAGTTGCCAATTTCTTGAAATCCATACCTTGAAATGTACAACCCTTTGGCCAAGTTACAACCTTTAAAATCTCTTCAAAATCACTTGGTTGCTCTACTTCAGTTTTGATTTGAATTATAGGCAGGATCATTGAGCTTTCTTGTTTTCATGGAGAATATTATTTTGTGAGCTTAATTGATGAACTCAAATATGTTAAAAGCCAAGCCTAACCTTCTTGATTCTTTGTCTATAAAACATGCATGTCTTCCTTTTCTGCTAAGCTTTCTTTGAAAGGTTCTTGTGCTTCAAGTTTAATCAGATAAACTTTCTCAAAACTTAGGGACGAGTTTTTCTTTAAGTTTTGTCGCTTGAGGACAAGCTGTCGTTGGGTATAGTGGTGTGATGAGTGGATTTTATATGATGTTTTTATGCTATTTTTAGTCTTTTTATTTTATTATTTTTGAGTCACATATAGGTTTTTTAGTCTTTTTATATAGATTTTCTATTTATTTTTCATTTTGCATGTAGATTAGATTTTATTAGATTTTCTAGCTTTATTTTATATTTTTAGGAATTTTTCTAGTTATTTTGTATTTTTAGAAATAGCTGGTTTAGTTATCATTTTTGTCCAGGGACCAATGTGTAAAGTTTCAGGAAGTCAGGGACCAAATTGTAAAAGTTCAAGAGTGGAGGACTTAAAGTGAAGATTGAGAGAATATGAGGGCTTGAATTGAAGTGTTAACCAAGAGAGGACCAAAGTGAAAAAGAAGAATATGAAGAATCACTCTCTAATTAGCACATGGAAAATAATGTTGAAAGAATTGATGTTAGTGGAGGAAAGGTTTCAGAATTAAACAAGGCTGAGTAGTGGCTTTTTATGGCCATCAAAACCCACTACCATGAATGAAGAAGGAATAAAAAGCTTGAAGATGAAGAAGCAGCGTCCCAGCGCTCCAGCGCTGGGATCCCAGCGCTCCAGTGCTGGGGTTCTGACTGGATGATGAGTCAGATGTTGACCCAGCGCCCAAGCGTTGGAAAGCCAGCGCTCAAGCGCTGGTCCTCGGACAGGAAGTGGATTTTTAATGCATCCTAGCGCCCATGCGTTGGGAATGCCAGCGCTCAAGCGCTGGAGGCTGGAATTTTACTATAAATAGGACCCTTTTCTTCACTTGTAAGACACACCTTCTTAGAATACAACAAGTATTCTCTCTTTCTCCCTCAAAGATCTTTGTTCCTAGGAATTGTGGGAAGCCAAACTTGAGCTCCTATCCAGGGTAATTCAATGATTTTTTTAGCCATGCTTGGCTAATTCTTTGAAAGAACAGGATTCCTATAAAGAGATTAAAATCCTCAAAGAAAGAGTCAAAGTCTTAATCAATGATCTTTCATCTTTTACATTGGCTCATGAAAATCTAGTCAGACTCAGTGGAAATAAAAAAACCATGTATGACAAAAGTGGTCTAGGTTTTGAGTGTAATGATGATAATGTTGCGTCATCTAATAATGCATCATCATTCAAGCATGATACGTCTGATATTAGATTTATATCGTCTGGTGTTGTATCATCTAAATCTGTGACGTTTGTAGTAGTGTGTAAGGAGAGACAAACTCCAAGAAGAACTGTTTATGGGAAGAAAGCTCCACCCAGAGCTAAAACTAACAAATAAGGACCCAAGAAAATTTGGGTACCTAAAACTATGATTGTTCCTGTTGCAGATGTGTTTAACAGGACAAAGCAAAAGAGAACAATGGTACCTGGACAGTGGATGCTCGCGACATATGACGAGAATTAAGTCTATGTTCCCAAAGATCCGTGCTAAGGAGAATGGGGGAATATTTGATGTGGCAAGGATTATCTCTTAAAGAATTCATTATGCAGTTAACATTGACAAGAAGGGTAAGAGGTTTGGTTATTACTAAGCTAGTACATGCTAAGTTAGGAGCATCTGCAGCACCTCCTATTGAAATCCATACCTATCCTCTACCAATAATGGACTTGGAGACAACAAGGAAGATTTTTGTGGATCATAAGGAGAGGCTGGAAAAGCAAGGAAACCCCAAGGATAGATACTCAGCGTCTCCCAGGTCCAGGGCCAACACCAGGTCCACTGTTCTTCCAGAGGAACCAGCTCAGCCTTCTCAGCCCACCTGGCAAGAAGAATCCTTTGGAACCATGTTCCACCACATGCACTGCATCTCTAGCAAACAGCAGTTGATATGGGATCATGCTGGCTATGATGATTCTAGGCGGAAGAGGTGCCCTGACCCCACAGAGCTGGAGTAGAGGCTGATGAGCATGAGCCTGTATGGTTATCTGGCAGGGAGCAGTAGTGGAGCAGGTGATGCTGAAGAAGCTCGAGGTTGTGGTGAAGAAACTGATGAGGAAGACCCCATGAACATCTGATTAATGACCAGTGTAGTGTTTTTGTTTTTATTTTCTTTGTAGTTTTTAATTTTAGCTTTTGTTTTTATTTTTAGGAATTGAGTCTTGCATTTGAGTCAGTTTGTGTGCCCCAGATAATTATGTCATGTTGCTTAAATTTCAAGTAGTTTTACCCAATGCTATGTTGTTTTAGAAAATGATACAGTTGATTTTTATGCTGGGTAGAAATGCATGTTGTTAGGATATGAATGGATTCTAGTTGATTGAGTTTTTGGTATGATCTTTATTGAGTTCTTATATGGGTACCACTTACCATGTTTATTCTGAGAGCTATTGAGAGAACTTTGAATTTCTTTTAATTGTACTTTTCTGCCTAAAGTTACATGTTGACTGAATTCTTGCATGCTTTGCTATCTTGACAAGAGACTCTAGGAATTTTTGAGAACTCCAAACTTGTTTAAATTTGTTGATTTTCCCTTAGTAGCCCTTGTTGATCCTTGAGTCAAGTTTATTCTTTGGAGTCTAGTATTGGAAATATCTTTGAGTTGTTAGGTGATTGGAAAGTTGTGATGTTAGAGCCATGTATGAATAGGTTTCTCTCTAAGCAAAAAATCGAAAAATGAAAAAAGAAAAAATCATTGAAGTAGTAGGGTGAGAAAGAGTATGAGGGTAGTAAAATTCATTTCATTTATCCCATACATCCCACTACTTTGTTAAAAAACAAAATTGAGAGAACCTATGTGTTGTAAGTGTTTAAACTCTTGTTTTTTGAAAAAGAAGTCACCTAACACGATTCTGAGTCAGCCACATGAGTTGCCAAGTTCTTGAAATCCATACGTGTTTCTGAACCATTGGCCAAGTTTAAACCTTTAATAGTCTCTCCAAATTGCATTGTTGTACTTGTTTGGTTTTAATTTGAATGATAAGCAGATTAGTTTCATATCACTTGTATATTCATGAGCTGATTATTTTGTGAGCTTAATTGATGAACTCATTCTGCTGTTTTGATCATTATCATACTTGGTTTTCTTGATGAACTTTTTTTTCCTGACTTGCATGTTTTCCAACCAGCTGTGCTTTTCTTGAAAATGTATTTTGTGCTGTTTTTGTGCTGGAAAAGGGTAATTTATTCTGAGCTTGAGGACAAGCTTTCTTTAAGTGTTTTACGCTTGAGGACAATCTGTCGTTGGGTATAGTGGTGTGATGACTGGGAGTACAAAAGTCTTTTTACTTTCTTTTAATTTTATTTAAATCTCATATAGGTTTTATTTTATTTTGTTAGAGTTTTTTTTTTTTTGCATATAGTTTAGTTAGTATTTTTTTTAGTCCTTTTTAGTTGTGTTTATTGTAGTTTAATCCTTGTTAGAGATTTTGGTAAATTTGAAGAGTATTTGTGAGGATCTTGATGCAATTAAATGAAGAAGTGTGGCTGAATTAAAGGAAGAAGAAGAAGCATCAATTTCCTTTGCTTGTTTAACATGTGGGAATTAGATGAATTGAAGAAGGAATTGATGTGCTTCAGATGTTTCAAGACAAGAAAGGGGCTACATGAAGAGCCTTAATGACCATCAAGAGCCATCAAAGAAAGGAGAGCAAAGAAACAAAGGAGATGAAGCATCAGACGTGTCCAACGTCTGAGCGTTGGCAAGCCAACGCTCATGCATTGGCTCCCTGACTTGTGCCCAGTTTTTATTGTAATTCCAACACCTAAGCGTTGGGGGGCCAACGCTCATGCGTTGAGCCCCTGATTTGCCTTGTCTAAATTCATTTAATTCCAGCGCTTGAGCGCTGGAAAGCCAACGCCTGAGCATTGGAAGGCTATCAGGAAAACTTATAGATAGGCTGTTTTGCTTTCTTTGTAAACACACACTTGGTACCTGATTACACTTAGACAACATTTGATATTCTTCTTTCTGATCTATTACTGGAGTTGCGGGAAGCCATCTTGAGCTCCCAATTCAGGTTTTTACTTTTGTTTTGTCTTCCTTAGCCATGCTTGGCTAAGTTTGATAGTGATAAAACACACAAGAAATGGGGGGTTTGAATTGTGTGTGTGATTTTTAAAAAAACTTTTCTTTAAACGCAAGTATAATTTTCAAAATATTTTTCAAGAGCTAAGTGCAGCGGAAATAAGTTAATGCTGAAAAGTAAAGCACACAAAGTATTTATCCTGGTTCACCCCCTTAATCGACAGGGCTACGTCTAGTCCTTGACTTCACCAAGATTTTCCACTATTTACTCAAATAGTACAAGTATTTTTCAGGACTTCTCCCAGTATTCCGAGGACTACTCCTTTACAAGTATTCTTACATGACTTCTCCTTTCTAGTATTTGACAAGACTACTCCCAGTTCTTTTACAAAGAGGATTTTGAGTTTCTACAAGAATCTCTTCCCTAAGAGTAGGGTAGAAAGTTTAAGAACAGTATACAAAGAGAATATGGAGGTTGGTTCTCTGTTTATGCTGTGTGAAAAAGGATAAGAGTTTTCACTCTGTTAAGGATTCACACACTGGAAGACGACTTAACTCAGAAAGGTATAACTATGAGATTCTGAGTTTTGAACTAGAGCTAATTGCTTAGAGGATGACTTAGAATGCTTTGATAATTTTATTGTAGGAATTGGTCGATTGATTCATGTGTATAAGTCCTCTATTTATATCTTCAGTAGGGAGTCCCTTGATGATCATTGATGAAGATTGAAGTGCAACGGATACTTCTGCAGCTCTGTAACAACATTAAATGCATTCTACCTTGCACTAATTGCAACATTAAATGCTTTGGTTGACTACGTCTGGTTCTTCAATGCTTCATCCTTGAGTACTCGTTTGATCATTAAATACTCGTGGAAGACAGCAATGAAAATTTCTTCTTTCTGAACAAGAGATTTGATTCTGACCGTTGGGAGGATACTATGTTCAAGAAATCACGCCAAAGACTCTGAAAAGATATGCTTGATTTAAGGAATGTCAGAGTGTTTGCAGATACGAGGAATAAAATATTTATTATGTCCCTTTATTCATTCTGCAATGGTCAGTGCTTCATTAAATGCTTTGACAAGGTAGATTTAGCCTTTATTGCTTGTAGCATTTGACAAATGAAATCTTCAACACTTGGGCGGACAAACACTCTTGGCAAACGTATTCAACTGGCAAACAAACTCCTCATAGAGTTTACCAAACGTACTCTCCAAGAGGACATACTCAATTGGCAACCGAATTCTTCAATGAGTTGCCAAACGTACTCCTTTGGTGTGTAGCCAGACGTACTCCTCAGGCGGACGTACTCTTTTGATGTGTAGCCAGACGTACCCCTCCAGCGGACTTACACTTTCGGCGGACGTACCCAACTGGCAAACGAGCTCTTCATAGAGTTGTCAGACGTACTCCTCTTCTTTGTTTTTCTTTGAAGTACTGCTTTTGATAATGTCTTTAAAGGTGTGAGCAGACTTTTTCACATTGATAGAGGTTCCTGAATTTTGAAATACTCAAGGTATTAGGAAATCTTTGTCTACCAATATTAAACCTAAGGCAAAATTGTTATTTATCAAAACATATTAAATTATGAAATCGTTTGCATCTTACAAAGTTCTCTTTTGTATTTGGGTTGTAGTGAATCTATCTTAGAACTATGCTTTAGGTTTCTGTTTATATATGAAGAAAGTGCATTTCTTAGTTTCTTTTCACTGTGTTTATATTACTCTTGTTGTACGCAAGTGTTCATGCTTGATTCCTATACAATGGTAGTTGGTAGGAATTGGGGGAAATGGGAATAGAAGGAATGATTGTATGCCACTTAGGTATAAGGGTTGACATTGTTAGTGTTGGTCTGAACTTGAATTGTATCTTCAATTTGATTAACTAATCACTAAGGTATTAGGTTTAGAAAATGAATTGGAAGTTCTATTTGCTTAAGGTATTAACAAGTAGAAACCCTAGGCTAGAACACCTAAGAACATGTTCTGATTTTCATATATAGAATGGATTCTAAATAGCTTAGCTAGAGGTAGTGAAACTCAACCCAAGTACTTGTTTTATCAAACAATTATCATTTCTTTTTCCTGTTCATTTGTTCTCAAAAACCAACACAATCAAAATATTTATTTGCTTTAGTTTTTAACTCTAAACAATTGATTTGGGGGTCCAAAATCGATACACTATCCCTGTGGATTCGACAACCTTTTGTATTACTTCGATATCTCTGTGCACTTGCGGAGTGGTTATCACTTACCCTACTCATGATGAGTATTTTTTGGGGTACTCAACGGGTTTAAGACCCACTTCCATCGCTAATCATACTCTTGGGGTTGACCCGTGGCCCTTATTTGTCGGTTTTGTATGCTTTGCTAATTTGTCATCGACATCTTTTTATTTCAACAAAATTGTATTTGTTTTCACCGGCACCTGACCAATGCTATATTTAATTAATGAAAATCTTTATTTTAACGTTTTGTGTTCGGTGTCAGGACCGACGTAAAATTTTGATGATATATCAATGGTTTCTTGTAGTGGAAGTGTGCATGGCCAGGTTATAAAGAACCAAAGAATATATAATTGAAAATTAGTTATATAGTTTGGTTTATGAACTAAACCAACTTTATTCTTCCATATATGGTTTAATTTTTTGGCAAATCAATTTCAAACTGATTGAAAGCAGTTCAAGTTCGAACGTAATTTTAAAATTAGTTTTAAGGTTCAAAACCAGTTTTAAAACCAATTCTGAGTCAAGATTAATTTTAAAAGTCATTATTATCCATCATATGATAAGACTAAATAATAATTTATTGGTTAATTATAAAAGATGATAACCATCATCACAAGCTCTTAGAAAGTTTTCATTGGAAATAACGCACCCACCAATACCATGAGTGGAAGAAAGTCAAGAACAATTCAATCACATGTATACATACTATCATTACACTAATCATTCATAAATCACTCAATAATTTAATAGCCGCATTTTCGCACAATTTATTTTTCTGTATATCTTTAACTATTTAACTATTGTATCACATAATATTTCATATTTATTATTTATCACTATTCTATTAATTAAAAAAAATCCCTCAAATACACCATTGTTAATAATTTTTAAGATTTTCATTCATTCACATTCGGTTTTTAATAAGAACAATGACAAAGCGGGTCCAGTCTAGTGATGTTGGTAAAGGGTCACACTACCAGTTTCCATCTCCACAAAACAAAGACAGCAGCAAAGGTAAAGGCGGTGAGGCCCGCACACAGCAACATGTCCAATCTCCCTTCTGCCCTCACCTTCCTCTCCTCCCTCTCCTTCTTCATCTTCACAAACTCCCCGTAACTGCAACCCTCCATCCTCCTTCTTTCGCCTTCCAACGCCCTCTTCAAAATTACCAAACTATCCCTCCCGTTCAGCACCTTCCCATCCATGTCCTCCACCTGCAAGCTCACCTCCCTCACCTCCATCGCATCTTCCACTCCCCGCCACCACGTCACCACCACGCTGCACAGCGCCGCCGCCATCCCTCTCTCCCCGGTCACAACTGCAGTCGCAAACCGCGCCCGCACTTCGCCGCTAAGCCAGTGCCGCTCCACGCTCACAGCCTCCCCGCTCGACAAGTTCACCGCGCGCCCACCCGCCGGGTCGATCACGATCCAGCTCGCCCTCAGGTCGCGACAGGTTTCCTCAGCACAACCCGTCCGAACCACGTCCTTTGGGTCGAGTACATCGACCCTAAAAGGCGAGCACCGGAACCATCCTGTTACGGTTTCGGTCTCCACCACTTTGGAGAGGACAGGGTGGTTGCGGTGGAAGATATCAACGGCGGAGATCAGTTCCGTTGTGTGGTCCGGATTTATTGGAGCGGCCGTCGCGGAAAAGGTGGGGAAGGAGTCAGCAAAGAAGGAGCGGGAACCGCTGGGGAACGTGGAGATGGCTTGGCGGACGCGTGGCGCGCTGGTGGAGGGCCACGTGGAGTGGCAGACGTTGGCCCAGAGGTCTTCGCGGGAAGAGAGGCTGCGAAATTGGGAACATGAGCTTGCGGCAGAGGCGAGGGCGGTGCCGTCGAGCCGCTTGATGATGTGGGCTTGGATTATGTCGGGGTGGACGGCGGAGATTGTGGTGGCAGCCTCCGTTTTGGGCTCACCGGAAGTGCAGGCCATAGTTATGGTGCGTGTATGGGTTTTGGCTTTGGGTACGGTATGAGCTTGAGGACTGCCACTTTATATACGCGCCAAAAGTGGAATGGGGAAGAATACGGGTTTGTTTGATTACGGTTTTTAAAAACTGTTTTATGTTTTTAAAAACTGTTTTATGTTTTTAAAAACTGAAAAATCTAAAAACCTGCTTGGTAAAATCTGTTTTTGAAAACAGTTCTTGTTTTCAGTTTTAAAAACTAAAATACCAGAACAGTTTAAAGATATTTTCAATTTCTGTTTTTAGTTTTCAAATTTCAATTTTTTAAAGGTTAGAAAACGTCTTATTCAACAGTTTTTTTCTGCTTTTATTTTGAAAAACTGTTTTCAAAAACTCTTTTTAAATACAATTTTCAAAAACTACAATCAAACAGGACAATGTTGCTCCACATTCCACAATCTCCCATTTTATTTTGAATAATTTTTTATTTATACTTTTCCCATTTACACTAAAGACTTACTTTTGTTCACACTTTCACATGAGTGTAAATGCAGTGAGATAAGAAAAAAACAAAGAGAAAATAAAGATGTGAAACATGATTTGATTGAAAGAGAAGAAAAAGATAGATAAAAAATGAATGTAGAAATGAAGTGAGAGAGTAAATGAATCATAGCTCTACATCAAATGAGAAAAAAAAAGTAAAGAGAGATAATGAGATATATGATATGAGATATGATAGAAAATGGGTTGGTTAAATGACCCCGTGTTTATTTGGGGTCATTTAACCCCGTGTACATATGGACCAATAAAAGTGTGCCATATGTATTTTTTTCACATTATTTTTTTAAATTTAATTTTACTTTTTCACCTTAATTAATTAATTCAATTAGTTAATGTACTTATTTAATTAATCTTATAATATATATATATTAAATTACATATTTATGTTTAGACCCTAATTGAAAAAGATTTCTCATTTCCAACCCCCTCCCCATCCCTACCCTTACAAGCTATGACATTAGAACCCACCCAGCCCTTACAAAATTGGGAAGGAATGGTAATTCACATGCAAAGTCGAACAAGATATGTGACAAATTCGGAGCCTACTGTGACTGAGGTGGTGGTGCCCTTATTGCCTCTTTCATTGGGATCATTCTCCTCCTCATTATCACAGTGATGTCCATCACCAAGCTACGCAAACTAAATAACATAGCTTGTAACGGTAGGGGTGGGGGAGGGGTTGGAAATGAGAAATCTTTTTATATTGGGGTCTAAACATAAATATGTAATTTAACATGTATATTATAAAATTAATTAAATAAGTACATTAACTAATTGAATTAATTAATTAAGGGGAAAAAGTAAAATTAAATTTAAAAAAATAATGTGAAAAAAAACACATGACACACTCTTATTGGTCAATGTGTACACGGGGTTAAATGACCCCAAATAAATACGGGGTCATTTAGCCAACCCCGATAGAAAAATAACAGAGTTGAAAAGACTAAGTGAGTGAAAGTATGATAGAAAATAAATAAAAATGTGAATGAATTAAAAATCTTTTATTTTTAATGCTCTTATTAGACTCAAGAACTTTTTGTTTTCTAGTGTAGGACTTTTAAACTTTGTATGGTTAGAAGAGAAAATGTGAAAAAAGAAAAAAATCAAGAATAGAAAATAAGACAATTTTTAAAGTTATTTGGTAGGAAAGAAATTGAAAAAAAAGAGTGAAAGTGAAAAAAAATGAAATGACATAAATATATTTACATAAAAATAAAATGTTTTAATTAAAATTTTCTAATAAAAAGTAATTAATTTTTTTAGTAAAAATCATAAAATCTTATTTCTATTAAGAATAATTTTATTAATATTATTTTTAATTTTATATACATAATAAAAGATAGGGTATTTTAGGCAAATTAGCTAAAATACCCCCTACATTTCATGTCCAGTTATGGGGAGAGAGTATTTTTGTGGGTCCCACCACTGTATTTTCTTCTCTCCCTATTTTATGCTTAACCAAATTAAAGAATCTTTTTGTAAGACTTTGGATATTTTAAATAATAATTTCTACCACCAAAACCGCCACCATCATCCAGCAACAACCACTATCAGGCTTCTTTTCTTGACTTGTTCTTTTTCTCCGTAAGGTAAGCCCCTCCATGAGCTTTGAGTTAGTAGGCTCATGATGTGTTTTGATGAGGCTTGGGCCAATGAATCCTTGATTTTGGTGTTTGTCTTCATGAAAGTGCTAGTTGATGCTTCCATCTTCTTGATCATGCTTTATGTTTTCAAAACTTGTTGAGCTTGTGAAGGGAAGTGGAGGAAGTTTGAGATCTGATATGATTGGATTTAGAAAAGTGTTTTCTGACATCTTGATCTTCAAGTTTATGGTTTATGTTCTTGCAAAAGTTGAGTGTTTATTTTTAAAAGTGATTTTTTGAAATAGCTTTTGCTTATGTGATTTGGATATGTTGTTTTGGGTGACAAGAGCTTCTCAACAAATGTGTTTATTTTTTAAATAAGAAATTTCCTTAGTATTTAGTAGGACCTGACCGAACCTAGAGCATAGATTTTTAAGATGGAAAAGCTTGTTTAAGTCCTTGTTTAAGTACTTGTGAAACTTCTGTGATAGTTGTTTCAAAAAAAAGATTTTATCTTGGTGTTTTTGGGTGCAAGGGTCAACTTCAAAAAGAAACAACACGTATAGCATCTCCTATATGAATATACACTACTAACAGACAGATTATCTAAGCGGAGGGACAATCAAATAAACATGCAAGTTAGTGTTTCTACGAAACCCCAAAACCCATTAAATTAGCATATTTGTCTCTATGCCTAAGCCATTGGGTTTTGACAAACGTATCTCACAATGTCTCTATGTCGCATCTCGTGAAGACTTTTTATTTATCCAGATGTAGCGCCAACTCCGATTCGTGGGAGGCGGGACGTTTCCCCAGTGTAGGTACGACGGTGGCTTTTCATCGACCATTGTGATTCGCCACTTCTGCAGGTTCGGCGTGAGCTCTCCTGCACCTTATACATATTCCAAGAAAGGCTCGAGCAACTCTGTATATAGTTACTTACCTCAAGGAACGTATATTTAATTAACTACCCAATCTAGGTCTTACTTGTCTTTATACATTGCCTAAGTTAGCTTCATAATTAACATGAATTATGTAGAGCATGGGTACATATCTAAACAGATATAAAACATGTGCGGAAATGAGAGCATGCTTACAAGTAACAGTACAGCAAGAACTTCAATCAATTCAAGACACACATACAAACAACATCAAACAATCCTAATCCATCATATCAGATGCCTTCAGAGACTTTAATCAAATTCAAGAAATTTAAAGTTGGGTCGTTCTTAGAACGTCGTCGACTGACAAATCAGCATTATAGTATATACATACACATATGCTTAATAGCTAACGTAACGAAGTGCCCTTATAGAAGAAACGTTCGATCCGGGTAGTTACATAAGCTCCGTTCGCCTTGGTCGGTCCGAAGTCTCGTAAACCTTCAAGAAACATAGCCTAGCTTAGAATTTGAAACTCAATCATAAGGTCCTTGCTACTGGTCCTACATGGTTCTTGTCACTTGGGCATAGGTCCTAACTCTTAGGAAAATCTTGCAACACGCTGGTGGCTTGAGCCAATTCCCCCATCATCTCGTCTAGACTTTTTTTTCCACCTCCTTGATCTTGCTGCGGTGGTTGTCTTTGATCTTTCACATAACCCCTTTGGTTAGACTTATTCTGGCCTCCCCAATAAAAGTTGGGGTGATTCTTCTAACCTGCATTGAATGTGTTAGAATAAGGGTTGTTTTGGGGGTTACTCAGTAGCTTCACCTCCTCATCAAATGCATCATCTTCAGCACTCAACTTGAACTCATCCATCTATTGCACTATATCATCTGTTTTCTGTGACAACTTTCTGTTGGAGGCAAGAACAGAATCATAAGCGTCCATTTCATTTACTCCTTTGCGGTTATGTCTGCCACTATTGGAATGAGTAGCTCTAGCAGCTAAGTCGTTAATTATCTCAAGAGCATCTTGAGTGGGAAACGCATCAAAAGCTCCACATGTAGTCACAGTATCCAATTTGTCTCTAGTATAATCATTTAGTGAAGAATAGAATTTTTCTACCTGGTCAGCAGGGGAAATATTATTGCCTAGATATCTCCTCAGGAGCTCCTTGAATTGCTCCCACTGTTCATATAAGTTATCAGACTCCATTTGGATAAAAGAGTTGATTTCTTGCTTTAACTTTCTGATGTGAGTCGATGGAAGGAACTTGGCCACAAATTTCTCTGCACAAGATACTATGTTCCATTGAGGTTGTGACTGCAACCAGTTTTCAGATACATCCTTTAAAGAAAAGGAAAACAACATCATCCGTATTGTGTCCAAGCTGATTTCGTACCTCTTTAGCGGAGTGCACTGCTCTGTGAATCTCGCCATATGAGCGTAAGGATCTTCAAGTGAACTCCCTCCAAATTGGTTCTGACTCACTAAGTTCATGAAGTGAGGCGGATCATGGAAATTCTTCGGGACATCAGCAGGTAGGACAATACTGCCCTCAAACTTAGTTAATCTGGGGCGCAGGTATGGCCCTAATTGACCTTCTGGCATTCTTCTCCTCCAAATCATGATCCCTCTGAATTATTCAGGCTTCAAATTCAGCATCATATCACTCTTCATATTCAGTTCCACTACTGACCTCCATCTCTGCTTGTGTTTCTTCCATTGTGGTTGCTTGTTTCTTCTTTCTTTGTTGAGCCTGTGCGTGTTGCCCGTTTGATATTGGGATAAAAAAAAGTGATTCTGGATTGATTGTACCTCCCATAAACTAGCAAACGCAATTAGAAGCACCAGGACAAAACAAAATAAAAAATAAAAATAAAATCCTACACAATTAATAATAAGTTCCTAAAGATATAAACTAAAGCACAATCCTTGCCAACGGCGTAAAAAACTTGATAGCCTTTCCGCAAGTGTATAGAATGCTTGAAGTAATAAAAATATCGTATCCATATGGATTGTGGTCGTTTACGTCTAAATTTACTGATTTTAGATTGTAAGGATGGAAAGCGAAATTAAAAGGGGGTTTAATCAATTGTTGTGATTACATAACAAAAGGAAAACGCAGAAAGCGATAATTATTGATTCAAAATTAATTAGAGAAAAAAGCACCAAAGAATTGATTTCGTTAACCCTTGCTGTGCTTCTACCCACTTCAATTATATGGGAATTTAGTTAAACCTGTTCATGCTGCTAAACCTAGATGTTTACTTGCTAATTCCTTAGCCAAACACCCCTTCTAGTTTATTAGTGATAGCAAATTCCTTAGTACCCAATCCTAATTAACTAGAGATTAAGATTCAATTTAAGGCATACACAAATAGTTTGTTACCCTCATTCCTAAGGTCATAATGTCCCCGATTCAACTTCTTCGCAAATCCCTATTACCTACCAATCTTCTGATTGTGCACAAAATATCATGAAATTCATTTGCAACTAGATTCAATACAAAGCAGAGAAAAAATTCATGAACGGAAATAATAATTCATATATAACCGAAACACATCAAAACATAAATAAGAGAGAACTACATCAAATCCCCCGTACAAAAGAGAATTAGTTCCTCATAGACATGGGGAACAATTCAAAGTCTAAGAAACAAAACATAAATATCCACAAAAAATACTTGGAAGGTAGCCATGGGAACTCAAAACTATCCTCTATACTCTCCAATTCGTCCAAAATAGCATAAGATATTGGAAAATAGGTCAAAAATGAGATTATATAGTGTTTCTCGTAAGTAAGCACGATCTCGCGTGAAACTGGCATCATCTCTCGTGGGGAAAAACAGCAGCACGACACGCCGCGCTATCGCGCGATGAGTGAAGAAGATCTAGCGTGAAGTCAGTGCGAAACTTTCCAGGACCGGGATCAACGGCGCGAACGCGCAGAAAACACAGAAGGGATAGCGCGAAGCTCGCACGAAGGAATCCAGTAGCTCAATCACTGGCGGGATCATGTCGTGTACGAGGCAAAAGTGGCGCGATCGCACCACCCTTCTGCACAACCCTTATTTTCTTTTCTTTCCTTATCTTCCCCTTAAATAAAAATAACAATAAGCTAATAACATGATAAAAAATTAAAATAAACTTGTCAAACCAAATTAAAGCACTCATATCCTAATAAAATCTAATAAACTAATATAAAACCTATAAAAAATATTAAAATAGATTAAAAACAGCAAAATGCATGAACTAAGCTCAATGAGTCATAAAATGACTAAAATAACCTAAATAATATATTCAACTACATAAAAATAAACTAGGAAAATAGCATTAAACCTGGGTCATTATTTGAGCTTTCAAGAAAAAATTAATAGGATTAAAGTAATATTTTTAATTTTATGTATGAGAGGTTTTACAATTATAATTAGTAAAATAAATAGTCATTAATAATTAATTATTTTTTTAATAATGCAAGTTTCAAGTCAATTTTATTAAAGAGTCATCAATAATTAATTAATTAAACCAATAAAGTGTAGCGCAATCGATAGATAGTTGGGTTCCTTAAGTATGTAGTACAGGGTTCAATCTCTGGGCGGTGTGTATGGAAAATCATTTATTGAGAGAAGCTTACCCACTTAATTTGATCTCCAAGCCTCGAGGGATTAGTCTCATAACTGCCGGCTATGGGGATACCTTAAAAAAATCAATAGTTAATTAAATTTTCATTAATGCAATATTCAAGTAACAAGGTCAACATTAAAAATGCTTCTCAGTTGATATAACTGAAGAAATCATAATAACTTCGTATACAGACTTGAACCTAATATATGAAAAACCTAGAAATCTTAAATACAATGAAAGGCATCATTACATGGAGATTGAAGTTGTGCTTGAATTAAGATTTGATTAAATCATGTTCAAAAATTAAAATAGATATTTCTGCTTTGAAAATTAAATCTTGCTCCAAATGAGAATCATGGTCACACAATAAATTAAAGCATATAGTCCCTACTTCTTTCTTTTACCAGAATTTTTCATTTTCCTCTAACTACAATTATTTATAAAACGGTGGTTTTAGTTTCAAATTTCCATCTTATAAAAAAAACTGATTATTCCTTATCGTGAATTTGCAAATTTTTAATTATTTTTCATTATAATAGATTATATGTTTCTTAACTAATAAGGTGTAGCACAACTGGTAAATAGTTGGGCTCCTTAAACATCTAGTCCATGGTTGTAGAATATATTGGGAAACCAAAAAACGATTATATATTTTTTGAGATTTCAAATAACATAAATTTTTTACAATCATACAATATGATTATAGATATATGAAACTCTTATGAGACACCAACCTAACCTCGAATTAAGATCAATACCATAAACTATGCATTAATATGTTCAATTTGTAAAATTCTTTTGTTTTTGATAAAAAAACATTAAACTATAAATATGTAATGGATTCTATTAATAATAAAGAAATGTTACTATATAGGAAATGAGATAAATTACTTTATTCAAATGTAACCTTTGAAAGTAATACATGCATTCTCTTCGACTTATCACTAAGTATCAATCATAAACTAATCGAGGTGATCTAGACTACAATCATCCCACACCTTGTAGCACCTCTTCATAATTTCAGTTTTGTTTTTCTTGAATGTTGGCAAATTTAGTGCATATTTTGTCAGGTCAACATGGCATGATTTTCCCATGTCATTCACTAGGCTTTGACAACAATAATCGTTAACGGTTTGATTTCCAACAAACACTCCAAAAAACACTTGTTGACCACAACTTGGTTTTAACTTGTCTGCACAGTGACTCAAATATTTCTCATATGCTGATATAGGTCTTGGTGCATAATTAACCTCAACTGAAGGACCCTGGGATTCTTTTTGAATTTCAGAACTGTGTGATGTTTTAATGAGTAAAGTTAAACTGGCAAAAAAGGCCATGACTACAAACAAGCTATTGAATGATTTCATGCCCATTTTGATAATAATATTTTATTGTTTGGCAAAAAAAATTTGTCTTGATGTATTAAGTGCATACTTAAGCCGTATTTATAGTTTCTTATAAGAGAATAACGTTTAGAATATTTAGTACATTGCAATAACCTACAAGAAACAGCGACACTAATTTGATTGTTCTACAGTTTCTTTAAAATGGAGTTACTTACTAATTATCAAAACTAAAATTAATTTATTATTTTCTTATGTAAGTTATCATGAATAATATTGAATTTTATTATAGAAAATGTATTTCACTTGTAGTGACTGGATATAATACCCGTTCGTTGAGCGAGTTTATTTGTAAAATTATTTAACATTATATAAAAATAATTTTTTTTAAATAAATAAATACATATTAAAATAGTTTTAAATTATAAAATATGATAAAATAAAAAATAATTGTCCTAATACATTTCAATAAATATTATTAGAGTTCTCTAGGTGTATATAGTTAACTAGTATTATGACCGATACGATTCGCGGGGATTGTCATTTTTGTTTATCTCGTGAATATTTTTAAAATATGTGTTATTTTTGTTATGTTTATTAAAATGTAATCTATGAATTAAAAGAACAATGTTAATTTTAGATAAAAGAAAACATATTTGTACGTGACATTTGATAGTGATAAACAACACAAGAAATAGGGGGGTTTGAATTGTGTGTGTGATTTTTAAACTTCTTTTTGTATAAAACAATTATAAGTTTCAAATACTTTTCAAGAGTTAAGTGCAACGGAAATAATCAAAACTAAAAAGTAAAGCACACAGAATATTTATCCTGGTTTACCCCCTTAATCGACAGGGCTACGTCCAGTTCTGGGCTTCACCAATATTTTCCACTATTTTCACAAAATAGTACAAGTATTATACAAGACTTCTCCTAGTATTCGCATGACTTCTCCTTACAAGTTTTATACCAGACTTCTCCTAACTTAGTATTCAACAGGACTACTCCCAATTCTTTTCACAAAGAAGGTTTGGATTTCTACAGAGTCTCTTCAATAAGAGTTGGGTAGAAAGATTAAGAACAGTGTACAGAGATAATTTAGAGGTTGGTTCTCTCTTTAGGTTGTGTGAGAAAGATAAGAGTTTCACTCTATGAAAGCTTCACACTTTAGCAGACGACTTAACTCAGGAAAGAATGGTTTTGAGTTTCTGAGTTTTTGCTATAGAGCTGATTGCAAGAGAATGACTTAGAAAGCTTATGAAATTTTATCGTTGGAAGTCGCCACTAAACTCAGTGTCTAAGTCTTCTATTTATATCTTCAGTATGATACACCTTGATGAACGTTGATGAAGATTGAAGTGTTTTCATTTGAATTTATGCTTCTGAGTGTGCAACAGAAACTTCTGCAGCTCTGTATCAGCATTAAATATATTATGCTTTGCATTAATTGCAGCATTAAATGCGTTGGATGATTTCGTATGGTTCTTTAATGCATACGGAAGACAGCAAAGATAATTTCTTCTTCTGAACAAAGTATTTGATTCAGACCATTGAGGAGATACTATGTTCAGGAAATCACGCCGCAGGAAATCACCCTAAGACTTAGAGTGATTGGATGGGTTGTCGTTCCCATGTAATCCTCCTGTTCCCATTTGGAACGAATTCGCTCCCATTTGGAACGATATATTTGGCCATAGTTATGCATGTAGTTGTCGAGGAACTAACAATCATGTTTTGTGGAATTTAACTTGAGTTACATGAGGTGACAAACTGTTGTTGTTTCTGTTATCAAATGATTAGTGTTGTCCTTGTTATTGTTTTTGTAATCAGAAATATAAATGTTGTTCCTAAAACTGTTACTGTTTCTGTTTTTTTATTTAGCTGTTGTTGCTATTTTTGTTTTGTTCTTTATAATTGTTGTAATTACACTTGTTGTTTGTTTTAGGAGTTAACCCTTTCTGCTTGTTTTGTTTGTTGTTTGGATGCTTAACGTCATAGACTTTCAGAATGAAGATTTGCGTGGAGATTAATTATTCTTGAAAGCTAAAGGAGGCTTTGGATTAAATTGAAGATCTTAGAAGAACACCGAAGAGTTGAAGATTTTATTTTCCGTTGTTTTTCGTACATTAATGTCTATGGGCACACTGTTTGTGCAAGCTTTTATATTATTTTGATTATACGCGGTTTTTATGTAATATAAGTATGGGTGTTTATTATATCATATTATTTGAGTTGACGTCCTGTTTTAAAAACTGAGTTATTTAAGAGAGGTTTATAAAGTTTCCGTTAATTATTGTGTAACCCCTGACTGGAAATCGGGACGTTACACTTTCTCTTGCATCCACGGACAACAATTCCACAAGTAACAAAGCTGTAAACGATACAATTACAACCAAGACTAAATGAAATTCAATCTTGATAATATAAAACACAACTTAACATCATCAAATCTAATAGAAAATCAACAAGGACCAAACTGCAAAATGTAAAATACTCCAAGGACCTAATCATAAATATTTGAAAAACGAGGGTCTTACACTTTCTCTAAGTCTAGTCTTATTAATACTCATCCATTGGAGTTTGTATTTTCTAATGTTTGGGGTCCTACCCCTGTTCAATCAATAAATGGGTTTTCTTATTATGTGTTGTTCATTCAACACTTCTCCAAGTATGTCTAGTTATATCCTATTAAATTAAAATCTAATGTTTCGACCATTTTCCCTGCGTTTAAATCCTAAGTGGAAAATCAGTTTAATGCCAAAATAAAAAAAATTACTCTGACAATGGTGGTGAGTTCATCAAGTTACACTCATTCTTACAGACACATGGTATTTCCCACTTCACCACTCCACCCCACACTCCTGAACATAATGGTCTCTCAAAACGCAAGCACCGACACTTAGTTGAGACTGACATATGTCTTCTCTATCATGTCTCTCTACCCCCATCCTTCTGGAGTTTTGCTCTACAGACAACAACTGCCTTCCTTATTAACCATCTTCCCACCCCAAGCCTACAAATGCAAACACCATTCCATATCCTTTTTCGTCGGCACCCCAATTATGCAAAGCTTAGAACCTTTGGTTGTCTCTGCTATCCCTGGCTAAACCTTATGCCCATAACAAGCTTGAACAACGGTCTGAGCCTTGTGTCTTTGTTGGTTATAGCCTCACTCAAAGTGCTTACCTATGCTATGCTATAATCTTAAAACCCAATCCCTTCATGCATCTAGACATGTTATTTTTGTTGAGGATACCTTCCCTTTTTCCCCCACAATCCAGTCTCCCTTCGCATACTTCTATCACTTCCACCATGCCCCCACCAATTAGGGAGGATACCTTCCATTAATACACCTTCACCCTCAAATTCAAATCTGCCTGACCCACCCTTATTAATCCAAATAATTTCTCCTTCAACGCACCCAACCTTGTTCACGTAACTTATGTGCACCAAATCTCCACCAAGCATCATTTTCTCCTCCTTTATTCCCTCCTAATAATTCACCCACATTAAACCTTGATCCACAAAGTCAATCAGATCCTAATCATGCGCATCCTATGTCATTTAATTCACCAAGTTCAAATGGAAATACTATTGACTCAGTCAACTCATTTAATTCTCATGATTCAAATCAAATGTTTCCCTCCAACATTAATGATCATCAACTTTCAGATACAAATCTTGTCTCACCAACCCAACAATCGTCGCTTCTGTCACCTACTCGTGAACCATCCAATCAACCACCTCTCGCTATCACCTCCTCCCCAAATCAAAATCCCCAACCTGCTAGTTCGTCCATGTACACAGCGTTCTCTCCTCAAGCTCCCGCAACAGTTCCGCAAATGCCTCAATCTTTAACTCTTACAAGCACTCACCCCATGGTCACCCATGAAAAAGCCGGTATATTCAAACCCAAACAATTAAACACAGTGACTAAATATCCTCTTCCCAATTCAGTGGAACCAACATGAGTGTCACAAGCCTTAAAGAGTGTGGAAGCAAGCAATGTCAGCTGAATTCACCGCTCTCATGAAAAATGGCACATGGAATCTAGTACCACCTCAACCACACTTCAACATCATTGGTAACAAGTGGGTTTTTCGACTCAAAAGAAATCCACATGGTTCTATTGCTCGTCATAAAGCGAGACTTGTTGCTAAAAGGTTTCATCAACGCCCAGGTATTGATTTCGCTGATACATTCAGTCCAGTTATCAAACCCCAAACAATCAAACTGGTTTTATGAATTTCTCTCTCACGCCGGTGGTCCATTAGTCAAATGGATGTTAATAATGCACTTCTCCATGGAAGTCTTTATGACGATGTCTATATGGTTCGGCCATTAGGCTTCATTCATCCTAACTTTCTAGGAGTTGAGATTGTTCCCACTTCCATAGGATTATTTCTCACTCAACACCACTACATCCGAGAAATCTTGGATAAGGCTTCAATGACTGATGTCAAGCCTGTCTCTACTCCAATGACAACAACTTGCGCTTGTGTGATTGGTGAACATGCAATCCCCGAGCAAAACAAGAATGAATGCTCGAGCGTACTGGTCCAACACATCATCGTCATCGGGGTCCAACACCATGTTCGCCATAAGGTGTCTCAACCATGTGATCTTGATTACACCTCCCTTAATAGCGTTTGGGAGAGGAGCCTCTCCTAGCATATTCTCCACGAGAAGTGGCTAGTTAAGCCAGGTGTTGCCGGTAATAGGAAGACCATCTACTTTCAGGCCTAGGAGCATAGCCACATCCTGTAACGTGATTGTGACTTCTCGAATGACATGTGAAAGGTGTGCGTCTTTGGCCTCCAACACTCCACCATAGCAGATATCAACTCCTTGTCTAGAGGTTCGTGTCTAACACGTGCCACCTCATAAAGCCCGTCACTTTGTAGTGGGCCTACAATCAACTCTGGAATGCCTCAATCTAGACCAAGATGTATATGCAACAAGAAGCTGTACTGTAGACAAGCAAAGATGGATCACAGCAATTGGCATTGAAGCCAAATCGTAACAGAGCCCCTTTTAATTTGTCAAACCAAGCTCGAGGAGCTTGTTTGAGACCATAAAGAGCTTTGTTGAGTTTGCAGACTAAAGTTCGATCTTCAGTTTGAAACCCCGGTGGCTGGTCCATGTAGGCATCTTCATCAAGTGTGCCATTCAGGAAGGAATTATTGACATCAAGTTGATGAAAATGCCATCGTTTGGTGATAGCTAATGACAAAATAAGACGGATAGTGATTGGCTTCACAACAGGGGAAAATGTTCCTGAATAGTCAAAACCTTGAATCTGATTGTACCCTTTGGCCACTAACCTGGCTTTGTATCTTTCAACAGTGCCATCAACCTTTTGCTTAATCTTGAACACCCACTTACAACCTATTGGTTTTCTATTAGGTTGTGAGGAGACTAAAGACCATATGGTGTTTTGTTGCAAGGCATCAAACTCTGCCCGCATAGCCTGCTTCCAGTGGGAATCTTGAAGAGCTTTCTTGTAGAAGGTTGGTTCAACCTGAGTTAGAAGAAGTTGTGGCTGAATCGTGCCATTCTTCGAACGAGTTTGCATAGTGTGAGTGTTGACTAGAGGAGGCGGAACTGAGGATGCCTGGGGCCGAGTAATCCCTGATAGTAATAAACCACACAAGAAATGGGGGTTTGAATTGTGTGTGTGATTTTTAAAACTTCTTTTTAATTAAAAAACAATTACTAGTTTCAAATATTTTTCAAGAGTAAGTGCAGCGGAAATTAACTTAAGACTGAAAAGTAAAGCACACAGAATGTTTATCCTGGTTCACCCCCTTAATCGACAAGGCTACGTCCAGTCCTTGGCTTCACCAAGATTTTCCACTATTTTCACAAAATAGTACAAGTATTTTGTAGGACTTCTCCTAGTATTCGAAGGACTTCTCCTTACAAGTTTTCTACAGGACTTCTCCCAATATTCTACGGACTTCTCCTTACAAGTATTCTTCAGGACTTCTCCTTGCTAGTATTATACAGGACTACTCCCAGTTCTTTTTCAAAGTTGTTTTGAGGTTCTACAATGATCTCTTCAATAAGAGTTGGGTAGAAAAATGAAGTACAATATACAGAGATGATAAGGAAGTTGGTTCTCTGTTTGAGTTGTGTGATAAAAGATAAGAGTTATACTCTATGAATGGTTCACACAGGCAGACGACTTAACTCAGATAAAGGATTGCTTTGAGTTTCTAAGTTGTGGCTATTGAACAAATTGCAATTGAACTTAGAAAGATTTGAATGTTTGATCGTTTGTAAGTCGCCAATTGAATCCAGATGCTAAGTTCTCTATTTATATCTTCAGTAGGACCTGCGTTGTGAAGCTTGATGAAAATTTGAAAATAGTTCCATTTGAATTTCTGCTTCTTTGTGAGTAATAGACAGTTCTGCATCTCTGTAACAACATTAAATGCATTCTGCCATGCATTTATTGCAACATTAAATGCTTTGGTTGACGTCGTCCGGTGCTTCAATGCTTTCAGCCTTGAGTTCTCGTTTGGTCATTAAATGCTCGTGCATGCCAGCAAAGAGAACATTTAATGTTCTGAACAAAAGATTTGATTTTAACCGTTGAAGAGATCCTATATTCAGAAAATCACGCTGTCGACTATGAAAAGGTTGCTTGATTTAAGAAATGTCAGAGTGGTTGCAGATACGAGGAATAATGTATTAATTATGTCCCTTTCTTCATTCTGCAATCAACAGTGCTTCATTTAATACTTGCACGATGTTGGTGCAAGTTTACTACTATTTTCTTCTTGATTATATGTTGTTTAATTAATCTAATTATAGGATTATTATTATTATCATAAATATTGAGTGACGCTTTCTATTTTTAAAATCTGAGTTGTTTTGAGAGAGGTTTTATGAAAAAATTTCCGCTTAATTACTATGTGACCTCTGACAGGAAATTGAGGCGTTACAGGTTCGGTTGTTTTTTTTTTTTTTTGCTTGGTAAGGGTTTGGTTGTTGACAATTCCACCATTGAGAATAGAAGGGGCGGTTGAGGGGATGACTTTGCTGGGCAAACTCATTGCTTAACAAGTGGTGCGACTTGGTTGTAGGTTCGAGTTGGGGTCGTTGGTTGAGGGAGGCAATGGTGAAGAGGGTGGAGAGGAGGAAGGGGGAGAGGAGAATGTATTGAGGTTGGGTTTTTTTGCGGTGGTTGAGGGAGGCAATGGTGAAGAGGGAGGATGATCATTGATGAAAATGAGGTTTCCATTATGGACCGTTGTAACTTTGGATTGAAGACTGTTGCATTTCTGGGTTGAAGAAGAAGAAGGATAGAGGTGAAAAAGAAAAAAGGTTATATGGAAAAAAAATTAAATGAAAAAGAAAAATTAATGATTAATTGACAAAAATATTAATGAACGCAGGGAAAGTCAGTTAAAAACTAGACTAATGAAAGAACCCAATTAGTACAATTTAAAATTTTTGAGACTAAAACCACTTATTTTAAAGATTACTATAGATAAATGACAAAATGTAGTTAAATCTGAATAATAATAATGCAAGCAAAGAGCTTTCGCGCTGCATTCCCTCCCAGCAGTAAAAGAATGGACCGAGTGGATATAAATAACGCTCACACTACCATGGTGGCCTTTGTCAGAAAGAAAGACACCGGTGTGTGATCTTCTGGTTCTCCACGTATACAGATAAAGAACCCCTAGTTCCACATCAGCATTTCTTCTTTTTTTCTATCCTTCTTTCCTTTTCTGTTTCGGAAGAACACGCTAGCTATTCAACTATTTCACCGTTTTCCCTCTCTCTCTCTCTCTCTGGTCACCGAAGTTGAGTTTTCAGTTTTCTTTATCTTCATCCACTACATGGCAGTTAAATTGCACAGCAACAACAACTTTCTACCATTAAGGTGATCGATTTCTCTATGCATAGCAGGTTGCGATTCCTTTTCGCTCAGCAAGTAATGACACACCTAGGTTTTCTAGATAGATAACCATTGAAATCACTTTTTTTTTGTCTGTTGCGTTCACCTTCATTGATGAAGCAATTTCACTTCTGAAATTGTAATTCAACGAGTGTTTTCTTTCCCTTCAGTTGTGGATTTTTCTCAAACTCCCTTGCCTGCCTTGTGCTTCTTGGAAATGTATCTTTTCAAATTTCAAAAAAGTGTTATAGTGAAGAAAGATAGATAATTGTTATGACTCACGGTTTTCTTGCAAGTTATTCGGGTGGTAATGATATGAATGTCTGGTTGTGGAATTTTCGAGTTTGAGAGGCTGCAATTGAATACTTGCATTTTAGATGTTAAAAGAATATGTCTTGCAACTAATTAATTTGCTTAAGTCATGAACTAGTGCTCTGTATGTTTTCATGTTTATTAGCATCCTTTTTAGCTCAGTTCTTGCATATAATTCTTTGTTCATTTCATTTGGCAGCTCTTCGAATTGTCGCCTTGTAAAGGGTTCCCCTTGTGCCGGGAGAAAAATTTCAGACTTTCGTTGCCTGCTATTAAGTAAATGGGGTAGTTCAAGAAAGGGGTGTCTCATACGGCATGGTTTCTTGTCGAGCAGTGATCAAGGTTTGGCAGGCTGTAGAAAATACTATCTAATATTTTCTAAGCCTAGAAGTAGGGTACACCTGTTTCCATTTGCCTCTGCTGACGATGGTATGGCTGTCAATGGGAGCCCTGAAACTGGCACTAGTACTGACCTTGAAAAACTGAGGTTGAAATTGAATAGGTCACTGGAAGATGAAGACTTCTGTGATGGACTTGTCCAAGCTTTGTATGATGCAGCCAGGGTTTTTGAGTTAGCAGTTAAAGAGCATAAATCGCACTCACGAGTATCTTGGTTTTCAATTGCCTGGCTTGGGGTAGATCAAAATGCATGGGTGAAGGCACTGTCATGCCAGGTAATTATCATGACTTCTGTTAGATAGTAATGTTCGGGTCATGTTCTGTTAAAAAAAAATTTCATCGTGCAACTGTAAGACCTTAAGTGTTGTATGGGGATGAATGCAAGGCCGGTAGTAAAGAGCCAACAAGAAATCTAGGTCAATGTTGCAAAGATGAAAATGTTACAATGGATGGGTGGTTACAGAAGACATGATTGGATTAAAAATGAAAGTTGGGGTAAACCGGATTGAGAAGGCTTATATAAACACTAATATGAAGGATATACCGGATTGAAGATAATCAAATAGTTAGAGGTTGAGGGATATCGAGGAAAACTATAGGTCAAACCATTATGAGAGATTTAGATATAACCCTTTTGTCATTGAACTTAATTTATGATAGGATATTATGGCATCGGTTGATTCATGTAGCTGAGCTCATCCAGCGGGAAGAAGCTTTGGTTCTTGTTGTTATCATGTTTTTAGACCATGGAGCAGGGTCATTTCCTTTACTACATTATATCTCTTAGTAAATTTATCATTGGATGTGGAACAGATATCATTTGTTTTGATGGAACCAAATTATATGTTGCTGAAGCGTAAATGCTTCATCATAAATGAATCTGGATAATGTTTCATCTGTTACCTTTGCTGTAAGAACTATTACTATGCTGTTGATCATATTGTTTCGAAATTTTTAAAGTTCACAAAAACTGAGAAACATTTTTGCATCTCAGGCTGCTGTATACTCCTTATTGCATGCTGCAAATGAAATTTCGACCCAAAGTGATGGTAGAGACAGAAGTGTCAATGTTTTTGTTCAAAGGAGGTAGTGTGCTGCTTTACATTTTAGCTCATTTTTGTCCGTTTCTTTTGGATTAAACTTAGCAAACAAAAACACACTGGACTTATTTATCAGAAGGAAATAGAAATTCTCTGTTAAACTTGAGTGAAGAAGTGTTATAATAGATGTACCAGAAAAAATTCATCAGATAATTAGTTCAGCCACTTCATATATTTAAGTGAAGGGTGTTTTCTGCAGCTAATGGTACATGTTCATGTGAAATTTTGATGTTAATATGTATCTTGTGAGACGGTCTTTTTATGTGAGTGAGATGATTTTATGTCTAGTTAAAAAGGTCAGGTGATTTTTTGTTTGAATTGTAACTGTTCATGGATAGATGTAAAATTTTCTCCTCTCACTGTCACATAAAAAGAGTCGACCTCACTTAGTTGGATAATACTTTTGCTGTTGTTACTATCACATAAAATAAACCCTCTGACTTAATATATCTCATCCTAAGAAGTCTGAAATTTATTGAATCTTGTTTGGACCACCTAAAAGTTTGAATTTATGTAATAGATGTACCTAAAATTTTTTTATCAGATAATTAGTTCAGTATTTATTTTTCATAAGTGAAGGGTGTTACTGTTTTTACACCTATGGTACATGTTGATGTGAAATTTTGATGTTAATAAGTATCTTGTGAGAGGAAATTTTTATGTGAGTGAGATAATTTTGTGCGCAGTGAAAAAAGTCACATGGTCTTATGTTTTAATCTTAACTGGTCATGGATAGATGTAAAGGTCAAAATTTTCTCATGTCACTCCAACATAAAATCTCTGACTAAATACATCTCATCCCAATGAAACCAGAAATTTATTGAATCTTATGTGGACCACCTAAAAGTTTGTTTAGTCTTAATATTTATTTAATATCACTCTCTAGTTGTTTTGGGCCTAAAACTTGCGGACATGTTGCATTGGTCCAGTTTGCTGAGGCTATCTGCTCCCCTGGAGAGCTTAATTAGAGAAAAATTATCAGCTAAGCAGCCAGAAGCGTATGAGTGGTTTTGGTCTGAGCAAGTTCCAGCTGTAGTGACATCCTTTGTTAATAAGTTTGAAGGGGATGGACGCTTTACTGTTGCCATCACTTTGTATGTTCTCTCTCAACATTTGCATATATTGAGATATGAATTTTTTCTGCTTGTTCTAGTTCCTTCATTTTATTATTATTATAGACAATGCATAAATGACATTTGTGACTCCATTCACAGGTCTGGAAAAAATAAGGGTTTGAGTAGTGCAAGTGACATGTCACTTCTCCTGCTTGCACTTACATGCATTGCTGCAATTTCTAAACTTGGCCCGGCAAAAGTTTGTTGTTCACAGTTCTTTTCCATGATCACAGAGATAACGGGTAGTTTAATGGACATGCTGGCTGGTTTAATTCCTGTAAGTCAAGCTTATAATTCTATAAAGGAAGTTGGTCTACACAGAGAATTTCTTGTACATTTTGGTCCTCGAGCTGCAGCTTGTAGAACAAAAGCTGAGTGGGGTTCGGAAGAGGTTTCTTTCTGGGTAAATCTTGCTCAGAGGCAGCTGCAGCAAGCAATTGACAAGGAGAAAATATGGTCAAGACTGACAACATCCGAAAGTATTGAGGTTAGTTATGTTCGATTTTGAAGACGGCTGGGTTTTGACTCTTCTAGAGAGTGATGTTGGATTCTATATCTAGGAATACATACAGTTGAAATGACTACACATGCAGTTAAATTACCATAGTGAACTGAGACCTATGCTTTTGTTCATATTAATTTTTTTTATCATATTGACTAATGTGGTTATGGTTTTCTGTTTGTAACTTCATTTTAATTATATTGACATATGAAATTCATGACGTTTCAAGTTCCTGAAATTTGTTTTGTTTCGGTGGGCTTTGAAACACAAGTGTTTCATAATTTGTAGAAATATTTTCTTTCAATGTGAAAAAAAATGTACTTAAGAATTGAGCTATGTTTACTTTCCGTTTGAGTTTTTCGTGAGAGCGAACTTGATGTAAATAAAAAAAATGAAGAGATGAATTGAATTGAGTATGGTAGAGTTAAATCCTTTTACAATCATTTGTGCGCTTTGTTGTAACAAAATGCTTCAATTGAAAGTTAGCATAGTGCAGGTTTTGGAGAAGGATTTGGCTGTATTTGGGTTCTTTATTGCTTTAGGCAGAAGTATGCGGACATTTCTCTTGGCAAGTGGTTATGATACTCTAGATGATCCAGTTGAAGATTTCATCCGGTAAGACTTCTGTTATAATTTATATGCTGTTCCTTGTCAGAATATTAGGTTTCTTATTGCTTTAGGAGTCTTGTAATGAGTAGTTTTTGGATTGAGCTTGTACCATGACCCAGTAACTTTACACACATCATATCATCATTATGGGTGTCTCTTCTCTCCTCCATAAAAATCCTGTAACTCCAGCATCTTTCTCTTTAACTTTGTTTTTGCTTTCTATGAACTGTTGTGCATCTGTTTATTAATCATTTATATAACTATTGGTTACAGGTATCTTATTGGGGGCAGTGTTTTACACTACCCACAGCTCTCATCCATTAGTTCATATCAGTTGTATGTGGAGGTTAGTATTTACGGTCACGAATTTGACAGATATGCCTAATTATTAAGTCATTTTAACTGGTAAAAGCCCTTTCACTGCACAGGTTGTTTGTGAAGAATTGGACTGGCTTCCTTTTTATCCGGGAATCACCAGCGTTACAAGACAGATGCATATGCACAGAAGTAAACCAGAAGGTCCTCCAAATGCTGAAGCTATGACACAAGCATTTGATGTTTGCTCTCATTGGATGCAGAGCTTTATTAAATACAGTACATGGCTGGAGAGCCCCTCAAATGTAAAAGCAGCTGAGTTTCTCTCAACAGGGTAATTGGATCAATGTTTACATGGTTTAACAAAATACCAGCTTCTCATCTAATAAATTCTTCTATGTATATTCTGTTATGTTAGGTGCAACAAGTTGATGGCGTGCATGGAAGAGCTTGGGATGTTAAAGTAAGCTGCGAGGCAAAGTCTTCATTTACACTGTTTGTTGCATTCTGATAGTTGCATGTGCATATTAATTAACACCAACATTCAGGCATCAAAACTTTAAACTTTTGGGGTAAAATAAGATCATGAAATCATTTGATAGCTGAAAGCTCTGTATGAAGTATGAACAATTGGACACAACCATTGAAGCAATTACAAGTTGTAATTGTAATTATTTCAGAATAGTCATGTCAAAGTTACTTGCAGAAAAAGTTCAGATGGTTGTCAAATCTGCTTGGTTATTTTGTCTTTGTGTAACTTGCTTTAAGGACAACAAATGAACAAATGTGGACATTTCCTCAATTTAACTTTAGCTTTCATAGTAGACATATCATTTCTTCAACATGGTTGTCAAATCTGCTTGGTAATTTTGTCTTTGTGTAAATTGCTTTAAGGACAACGAATGTGGACATTTCCTCAACTTTACTTTAGCTTTCATTTCATAGTAGACATGTCATTTCCTCAACTTCACTGGATTTGCCCTACAACTGTTATTTTGATTGATAATATACTTTCATTGAGTAATCACAATCACATACAAGGTAGTGAATATGGCATGTGACTGATCTTTAAACAAGTGAATAATTGCACGTAGATTGTAGAGGAGAAACAAAATGGAAGTCCAAGAGTTGAATCTAGAGGCCAGAGTAACAACCTTGAAGACAGGCACACTGATTATTAAATTTGTATATTTCTCAAATCACCTGGGAGTCTGGGACAGTGAAAGTATTTCTGTTACACACATGTTCAATGCATTATGATATTCTGCATCTGTGCCTCTGGGTAATTTTTTTTATTTTATTTGAATGTATCTCGTCAAATTCCAAGACATCCTGTTGAAAATGAACTAATAGGCTGGTCAGGAATCAGGATTGTGTTCCCTTACAAAGGCTCGATGTACGTCATATATCATTGTCCTGTCTGTAAGATTTGGTTGGAGAATATCCATTCAACTAGAGAAAGAGAAATAATGAAGAAAGAAAATCCTATATAATGGATATGTGTTCAGTGGTCATCCTAGGTACACTAACATTCTTTTATACCAGAGAACTAGGTTTGCATTTGACCCTCACACAAGCACTACAGATAGCCCATGTGTAGTTGCTGATTTAGATCTTTCAAAGTTATTTATAGATACATTGCATTTATAGTATTTACTGGCCAGGAGCTGTAAAGATGATTTTATTGCAGACTTTCTTATTCTGGACATTGTCACGTATTATCTTTATAAACTATAATGCAGGGATAAGAAATTGGAGAGTGATGCCAAGAAAACAGTTGACAGATATAGATCCACAGATCAGCCAGCGATGAAAAAGTCAGATTCTTTCGATGAGGTATGGTTCCGACTTTCAAAATTTGAATTTGATCCAAGTGCTGCTTCCGTGTTAAATTGGTGTTGTTAGGAATATCTTGTTAAAGTACATTGTTATAGTAAATTACAAAGTTGTACAAGCTGAAAGCGGGATTGGTATCGTCTGGTAGTTTGTTGGTATCGTCTGTTAGGTACCGTCTGTTGGTATCGTCTGCTACCGTTTGTTGGTATCGTCTGCTAGGTACCGTACCGTCTGTCTGTTGGTATCGTCTACTAGGTACTGTACCACCGTACCGCCTGTTGGTATCGTCTATTAGTGATCAGGTTGTTTGTCCTTTTGTGACCAGGCTGTTTGTCCTTTAGGACAGCTGTCCTTTGACAGCTGCATCCTCTTCCTCTCTCTCTCCTTTCTATATATATCATACATGATGTACTCCTCAATTTACCAATTAATAAGAATGATTATATCATACAAGATGATTTCACTCTTTGTCATCTTCCTCATGGTAATCCTTCATCATCCCTTCAGCTCAATCTCCAACAGCCCTGTCTGCAAGTGTTCCAGCCTTGTCTCCTTCATCTTCAGCCTTACCTACTGCTGCTAGGACTGCTCCAGCCTTAAAGAAAGACTCAACTGTTTTTAATTCTAGTGTTTTAGGACCTACTATGTATGAGATGTGGCACCCTCATCATGAGGCCCTCAAAGCTGCCTTGCTTCAATGTAATATCCTTAACAGAAGGAATCTGGAACTGTCTAACATAAAATAATAATATAGAAGTTAGAATGTGTAAAAATAATTACTGATTGAATAACAAACCCCAAGAGTTATTGAATGTTGTGGTGCTTAACTGTTCTTTGTGTTTGCATATAGGGTGGGAATCAACTTACTGAGGGAGTAAGTTTTGTAAAACTAATGATACTGAAGTTTTTTTTGGTCAGCCCAGGGTATCCACTACTGGCAGCAGTGACTAATCCTTTCGCCGCGGGTGCTTGCATTATTAACTAATTGTTTTTGGAATATAAATTTAACAAATCTAACCATTGAATAATTTGATATTATCTTGATCGTTAGCACCAAATTGTAGATAAATTAGACTTTTAAATGGATGTAATCTTATAGTTGATATTTATTTATATTTTAATAATCATATGATACATTAAAATAAAGTTGTCTGATGAAGTATTATTAACTATTACTCCCTCCGTCCCAAATTATAAGGACCTATTCTGACAATCACGCTTATTAAGAAAATATGTAATAATCTAATTAATGTCTTGGTTTTTTTTTTTTTTATATAAATCTTCCATATATGCCCCTATTTAAAGCTAATTGGTGTATTAATTGTATCTCACTCAAATATAATGAATGCAAGGGGTAAATTAGGAAAAACTTATTTTTCTTTTTCAAAAATCTAGAAGGGGTCTTTATATCATGGGACATCAAGTATGTCTCTATGGGGTCTTATAATTTGGGACGAAGGGAGTAGATTGCACAACCTGTGTACACTTGATATACTTGATGAGAGTTTTCAATTTAACGGTTGAATTAATAAAATTCCAGATCAAACTCACTGCATCTGTTAGACATTAGTCCATATGTGCAACATCAACTGTTTTCAATTAATTCCTGCCAATATCTGCATCAGGAAATTAAGAACATAAATCCAGAAGCTCAAAACCATGAACTAGAACAGAAAAGCTTGCCTTCATCATAAGTGATTTGTTTTCCCTGAAATGACCTGGTACAACGATTAGCGATCCGACGCTTTAGTCTACTCAGCCATGTCTCCTCTAGTAAAATCAAGCCCCTAGTGAAGACATTTGTAAACTGCTATACTGTAATATGCATGTCTGTGGGGTGCTTAGTAATGTTATCCCAACAAAAATTTGTATGGTATATGTAGCTTTCATCCTTCATGCTTCAATGCTGTATGAGCATAAATATAGTCTTGATAGCTCAGTATATCAATATTCTTACTTCATACTTCAGATGGATCCCAAACCCTTGGTTTTGATATCCCATATATTATTGTTTATGCCTTCTTTTTCACATTTAATTTCAGGCACTGAAAAGTGTTGAAGAAGCTGTGGTCAGACTGGAAAAGTTGCTTCAGGAATTGCACGTATCAAGCTCTAGCTCTGGAAAAGAGCATTTAAAAGCAGCCTGCTCTGACCTGGAAAAAATACGAAAACTTAAGAAAGAAGCTGAATTCCTGGAGGCATCTTTCAGAGCAAAAGCTGATTCTCTGCAAGAGGTACACCTACATCTCCCAGCTGACCGACCTCCTTTATCAATCCTTCTGCATTCGTCCCTAAGCATTGATCCTGCCTTCTTGAGCTTGTGTTTCGGTCTTTGCATCCAAAATTGGTTGCAACTTTAATAGTATGCTTGTTAATTCTACTTCTTGCCATGCATTTAAGGTGACTTGATAATTTTCTTCTCTGAAATAATGGAGTTCTATTGGCTGCACTCAATTTTATCGTTTCTTTGCACTGTATAGATGTCACGTATTATTTGCTTTCTGAGATTCTCAATATTTTATTATCACCGGTATTTCTGTTACTCATTCAGGGAGTTAATAGTGGTCGGACCTATGATGAAGATGATGGATATGCAAAAGGGAAAAGCAGGAAGACTGACAATGTAAAGGTAGACAGGAGCAAAAGGTATGGATTTTTTATAATGTTTTTTGGCTTGCTTATTTTCACATTTAGTGACTGGTTTCTGGGAAAAAAATACAACTACCATAACTTCATAGTTATATAAAAGGTACACGTGTCTTTCAGGAATGTTGGAAAATCTAGTGGATTCTGGAGCATCTTTATACGTCCTGTCACCAGAAAGCCTGACCTGGAATCTGATCTGGTAATTTGATGATGACTTCTCTTTTGTATCTTTAGTGAAAAATAACTGTTTATTTGGTTTTGCTTTTATTGCATTAAATAATGTATGAGCATAGGATATTTGTCATAATCCTGTTTTACCATTGTTATAGTCGCTTCTGAATATTGTCTTGTGTCTAGTTATAGTCGCTTCTGAATTACTGGCATGAAAAAAATGTTTGGTTGGTGGCATTTGTTTTGTTTTTAGTACAAGTTTACGGATAAATAGCAGTGTTAGGCTATGTGCATAACAACAGGAATAGGAAAATAGAGAATGGAAATATCAAGAACCGAAGAATGAAATCTGTTACTATTCAAGAAGGAATATCCTTACAAAGAGAAACCCCCTTTAAAAACACTTGGAACAAATCTCAAAGAATCAAGAAATCAGTTGATTAACTATATCCCCTATTCTCATGGGAACCCAACTCTTTATAGCTATTCTATCATAGTAGCTATCAGGGGAATTCAACTCTTTATAGCTATACTATCATATTAGCTGTCAGGCCCAACCGGTTTTGTCGGCCTAGGTCCTTTTCTTCTAGTATACACTTTCCATTCAGCCTTTGTATTGTTTCCTTCTTGAGCAACAGCTCCCTCCAAACAATCAACCTTGTCCTTGTTAGGAATATACTATTACAGTAAAAACAAAATAAAACCAAATTTTTGGTATCGTTTGCTATCATTCGTCTGCTGGTATCGTGATGGTACCGTCGTCTGCTATCATTCGTCTGGTGGTACCTATCATCTGCTGTTGCTGTACCTATGGTCTGCTGTTGCTATCGTCCGCTGGTAGTGTCTGATAGTAGTATCTCGGTAGTTACAAAATCTGTAAAAGCAGCTGCAAAGCTGCTACACTGCAATACATATTCAGACACCATATTGTCGGTCCTAGGGATCACAAAATCTGACCAAATTTGTTCTTTTGGAAGATTCCATGATCATGTCCTTTGTCCTTATTGGACAGCTGTCCTTTGACAGCTGCAACTGTCCTTTGGCAGCTGCATTCTCTCTCTCTCTCTCTCTCTCTCTGTTTTCCTATATATGCAATACTCTTTGTACTCATTGACCACCAATTAATGAAATGAGTTTATGATTTTCTGTTTTACTCTGTTTTCTTATTATGGTATCAAGAGCCTAAAACCGAGCCATACCCATGGCCTCCTCTGCAACCCCTTCATCTTCATCTCTCACTGCGTCGAACGCTCCGGTGACGTTCACGCACACCCTCTCCATCGAACTCCTAGCGTCAGCAGATTGAAGGTGTGACCTAGTCACACAAACTTCAGGGATATGTTACCAGTGCTTCAATTCCTCCACGGTATCTCAACAATGAGGACCGCATAGCTGATAAAATGAACCCCTCCTACTTTGATTGGGAACAACAAGACTTAGAGCTGTTTACATGGCTTTTGTCTTCCATTTCTGCCACTATTCTTCCCACAGTTATACACTGTGTTCATACCTTTCAAGTGTGGGACGAGATTCACAGCTACTTTGAGGCCCTGGCTCGTGCGAAGGCTATGCAACTTCGCTCGGAGCTTCGCTCCATTTCGAAGGGCTCCATGACTGTTGCCGAGTATCTTAAGAAGATTAAAACGATTGTCAACACTCTTGCCTCCATTGGCGAGCTGGTGAACTTTCGTGACCACCTTGACGCCATCTTTGATGGACTCCCTGAAGATTTCAACTCCCTCATGACTCTGATTTATCACTGTGAGTCTGCCTACACGATTCATGAAATTGAATCGATGGTCTTGTTGCACGATGCTCGACTTGACCGCACTCGGAAAAGGCAGCTCATAGATGCTTCAATCAACGTAACTCAAGCTTCTCCCTCAACTCAAGATTCCCTCACCAAAGCTTTCTCTGAGCTCTCAATTGGATATGTTGTCGCACCGTCGCCTCCACCACCGCCGGTGGGTTTCGCATCACCGCCTCCAGCAAAAAGGCCCCCTTCGCGACCATCGTCTCAAGAGCAACACATGAGCACTGAAAACTATCGTGACGATTACAGCGAAGAGCGCGAGGACAATTACGGTGGCTATCATAGTCGCGGTGGCGGCAGCGGCAGCGACGAATGGTGTAGTGGACGCAGCCGTGGACGCAGTGGTAGGAGCAGTGTCCAGTGCCAGATCTGCTTCAAGCATGGACATGGCGCTGATGTGTGCTTCCAACGCCTGACTCCAACTTCTGGATTTGGGCACAATCAATATGAGCAAAATCAGTAGTTTGGGCCATCTCCTTATGGCCTACCAGCCTATGGTCAACAAGGATTTGGACAACCACACTACTTTGGCATGAACTACACTGCTCAATCACCATTATATGGGTCACCTCAGCATGGGTTCCAAGGCTCCTTTGGGTCTCCGTATGGACTGGGCCAGTTTGGGACTCCTAGTCCGTTTCACTGTTTTTAATTCTAGTTTTATAGGACTCATTATGTATGAGATGTGGCACAATAGAATGGGGCACCCTCATCATGAGGCCCTCAAAGCTGCGTTGCTTCAATGTAATATCCCATTACCTAATAAAACTCCTTTCTCTATATGCTCTTCCTGTTGTCTTGGCAAATCACGTAGATTACCTTCACAATTATCTACGGCTATTTATACAGCTCCTTTGGAGCTTGTCTTCATTGACCTATGGGGGACAGCTTCCACTGAATCCTCTTGTGGTTTTAACTACTTCCTCACCTGTGTTGATGCTTTCACTAAATACACCTGTATTTTTCCAATCAAGCTAAAATCAGAAGCCTTTAACATATTTATTCAATTCAGGAAAATGACAGAATTACACCTTGGAACCAAACTCAAATCTGTTCAATCAGATTGGGGTGGTGAATTTAGGCCTTTAGCTAAATACTTTGCAGACCAAGGAATAATCCATAGAGTCGCATGTCCTCACACACACCATCAAAATGGTAGTGTGGAGAGAATTAAAGAATCACCTACACCTGTCCCTGAAGCATCATACTCAATGGAAAAAGGTTCCTATTAGAACTTGGCAGGCCTAAATCAACCCAAAAGCTAGCTCAAGAGTTGAGGATTTCCTTCCCATATATAAGGGCTATCTTAGCCATATCTCTAGTCAATGTAAGACTTCTCAACAGTTCCTTAAAATCTAGTAAAATACAACTGGAGATTGCTTCACTGCCTCCTTGAGTGTGTTAAACGCCTCATTGGCTGCCTCGCTCCAAACAAAAGCTCCATCATTGAGCAAATCAGAAAGAGGTTTCGCAACCTTCTCATAATTCTACACAAATTTCCTATAGTAGCCGATTAAACCCAAAAATCCCCTCAAAGCTTTGATGGAGTTTGGAACAGACCAAGCGAGAAGTCCGGCAGACCAATTGTTAGGTTATGTGAATAACCAACAAGAATAGAAAAATAGGGAATGGAAATATCTGGAACCAAAGAACAGAAGCTGTTATTATTCAAGACGGAATGTCCTTCTTACAAAGGGAAACCCCTTTACAAACTCTTTGAACAAACCCCAGAGAATTCTATATTCAATTGACCAACTAGATCCCCTATTCTTCCAAGAACTCAACTCTTTATAACTATTCTATCATATTAACTGTCCGGCCTAATAGGCTTTGTCGGTCTAGGCTAAATTCTTCTAGTATACACTTTCCATTCAACCTTTGTGTTGTTTCCTTTCCTAACACAGTCATTTAAATTAAGTGACTTGATGTTGCAGAATGATGGGAAGAGAAATCCCTTTTGATTAGGTACATGTTGGGTATTGTGTTTTAGTGAGGATAGTTTAGTCACATTCTGAAGTTGCATGATACAGCTGCTTTGCCGTATCAAGGAGAAATGGCCACTATACAGCTGCATTGTGCTACCCTGTTACTGGCCACTTTAGGCAATAAGCCTCTTTATCATGCAGCCTCCATCCCTAGGAAGCCACATTTGGTGCTGCATCATGCAACCCTCCCTGCCTCTGGCCACTCGAGGCAGTGTGCCTTTCTATCACACTCCCTCTGCTCCTAGGCTGCCACATCAGGTGCTTCAAGTTGTCACTGCTTTAGATATGTACATATTAGACAGAAAAGGTTCGGATGCTTTTATTGGTATGATTTTAGTTGAACATTGTAGAGACCTAAGAAATTTAGGATGTTTTTAATCCACGGTTTTGAAGCCAAAAGGAAAATAGAAAAAGTTGAATTGGTTTTCTAAGAGCAATCTTTGACTAAAGTCCTTGGAAAAGATGCAGTCTAGAATAAATAATAGTTTCTTATGAGTTTAACTTAATAAATATTTTAGACTGTTGCGTTCAGGTTTGAGAAGCAAATGCATCCATTGAGACAGGATGAATTTATCTAGTTAGTTATGAATACAGCTCATGTGCTGCAGAATTGAAATTGACCTCAAAAAAACCTATCTCAAGAATTTATAAACCTCAATTTTTATTTGATTTTGCTCAGACCTTGTTCTTTTACTCCCTCCCCTTCTCACTCTCGCACAATGACCAGAAATTCGATTCTAACTTCATCCAATATCTATAAAGTGGTCAATGGTTGTTGATTTCAAAATTAAATTTGCAATGTCAAAATGTTGTAGGAGATTACAGCATCATTTACTTTCTTTACGTTGTATTACCTATGATCAATATTAAAATGGCACTATACTTCATATGGTTTAGTTGTAAACATAATATGATCTCATTGGTTGGTGTATGCTTTGTTGAGCTTTGAGTAATATGAACTTGCTATCGTTTTTGCAGGAAAATTATAATGAGCAATCTACACCAAATGTAGGGGTTGCTGAACAAGAATCCAATGAAATCTACCGCTTTGAGATTCTGAGAAATGAGCTATTAGAACTTGAGAAACGGGTTCAAAGAAGCGCCTATCAATCAGAAAGTAATGAGGTACATCTGAAACATTCAACTTTGATGGCTTCCCTATTACTATTACTGGACACCAAAGATCAATGCTGAGCCCCTATTTCTGTATCCTAGTTTTCTAAGTGCGTACAGTACACATCCAAGATATGGCACCCTAATGCATGCTGATTGCAGATGATATAGTCTTAGTTAAAGAATTGAGAGAGGAAATAAATGAAAAGTTTGAAATATGGAACACACGGTTCCATCCATGGTTGGCAAACTCGCGAGTTTAGGCATACTCGTTTTGGGTCTGTGGACTCAAGTTGTAGACTCATGAGTCTGCCAAAAATCAAAGAGTACTTAAGAAAACCTATCATGGTGCTTAAAGAAAATATAATAGCAACCAATACGCCAATAAAGATGCATTAACCAAATCAATTCAGCATTCCAACTTCATAATAAAGTAAAGTTCAACAAACCACAAACAAAACATATAATAGGACTAGACAAATAAAAATGCAAAGGATAAGGGGCTATATTTCAAATGAAATCAGAACATGTACCAAAAAAATATTGAAGCCACAACAATTCGTGGGCCCAAGAAAATAGCCGAAATACCCAATTGGTCTCTTAAAAAAAAATAGTAATACCAGAGAGTACACACTACACAGACATCGTGGGTTTCATTTCACGATTTACCATTCCGTGGAGAGCTTCTTGCGAAGAAATGCAGCGGTGGCAGAGGAGCAGCACCGTCGGACTTGAAGTGACGGCTGAGGTCGTGGTGGCAGATGAGTGCTCGAGGTAAGGCAACGATGGGCAGGTTCGACTCAAGAGAAAGAGAGACAGGTTCTCTTCGACAATGACACAGGGAAAGAAAAGGGATGAGAAAAATTCTGGAATAAACCAAAACTGAGTTGTTTAGTCTTTGTGTTGGAGTTTTTCTTCAAACTCGTGATCACCACCGAGTCAAAGCAGAAACGAGTTTGTGACTGAGTTGACTCGTTTTCCCTTTGTAGAAACACCAAGAGTTTGAGAACACAGTTCTGCCTTAGTAGAAGTAAACTATAGTATATTAAATGCAAGTTTTGCAGATAGACACACAACTAACTAAAGCACTATCTTGGAGGTGAAAATTGGACAAACATACAATATCACAGGTTTCATGTTTCTAAGCATCTTTGTTCAATTATACAAAATGATGGAGATATAAACCATAGGTTCTATTAGAGATAAGGGTACACTGTATTAGTGTACACCTTCTACATGATATACTAGCCCAGTAGCGGTTCTGTTATAGCTGTTACACAGCTGGAATTGTTAGTTAGTCTAGTTAGTTCTTTAGATAGCTTGTGATGTAAGCTATCATTGGCCTCTATATAACTGAGCATTGTATACTGATTCGGTAACTGAAAATAACAAATCAATAACAGATTCAGTTTTCTCCTTCTCTCTCTTCTCTCTCTCTCTCTCTCTCTCTCTCTCTCTCTCTCTCCTTCTCTCTCTCTCTTCACCATAGCTAGGATTCTAATAGGTTCCAAGCAGGGTGGATGAAATTGGGCAATGCATTGTTGTGGTTTGTAAAAAAAAGTATCATTCAAACTTAAAAGGAAAATTTTACTGCAGAGCTATAAACCTATTATTTAGTATGAGAATGAATGTTTGATGGTAAAATCCAACGAGATTGCAAGCTTAGTGTAGCAAATATCAGGGGCTGTTTTTTTTTTTGATAGGCAAATGTTAGTGGTTAATTGTTAGTAGATTACAAATGCTCCTCCTCAGTGTTTGAACCCTGGCCCTTCACCCTGCGCACCTATTTCTACCCTTCGCTCAACCAAGTGAGGTACCTCTCCCACCCTAAATATCAGGGGCTGTTTGGTTTGAGGAAATATTTTCTATTTCGTTTCTTGTTTTTCCTTTTCTGAAAATAGTTTTCATTTTTTAATTTTCAAGTTTTAGAAAACATCTTTGTATTGATTTCTTATTTTCTGTTATTAGAAAATGGAAATATTTAAAATGTGTTTGGTTTAACCATTTCCAATAAAAACTTCATTAAAATGTTTTATATAAATTTAAAAATACATTTTGATCTATAAAAATATAGCTTAAATTTACTAAGTAATGAACCTTTTATGGACAAAAAATTATAATGTATATCCTTAATCATATCTAGTTCAAAAGTCAAAACTCAAACAACCATTTTGTCAAACAAGAAATGTGTAAGACATACAGAATAAATAGAAATTGTTTAAACACTTCTCTTAAATCTGACAGAATAATAAACCACAACTAAACTGTTAAATTTCAATTAACATTCCTACAGGTATACTAATTGAGTTTAGAATTGCATGAGCCTCTTTTGGGGCAGGGGAGGAATGAACGAAGTGCTATAATCTACTGTTACCCCAGCAAAGCCTTATTCTTATTTTTTTACCTTGGTATATCTTCCTCACAACGAGAAAGATTGGGTGAGAAAGAAGCTTCACGCTCCCCAACCTTATGCTCACATTTTTGGTTGTAACTCTGCATTTGTCTGTCCTTCATGATCCAATCCTAAATATCAGCAGTCAATATATGCTGCTCTGTTTGAGGGTTTTATTTTTTGTTTTATTATACATAGTTGGAACCATCAGCATAGGCCAGGCGAAGCACTACACTAGGACACTTTCTAAGTGATGAACAGAACGAGGAATGTGTAAATGAAGCGGTGAAGCGTTAGAAAAAAAAAAGATTGAATCTATTATGGTGGTTCATTAATATTGCAAACAGTGCCACCTAGTTTTCAGTTTTTCTAATTACAATCATTTTCAACTTTCATGAAAATGGACAAAACAACATTTTTTCATTTCCTGATTTGGACCAATTTTTGGAAATATTCTTAAAGAAAATGTTTTATAAAATCTAACCAATCATTATTTCTTTACTATTTTCTACTTTCAGGGAAAATGAAAACAGAAAAAGAGAAAAGAAAACAGCCCCTAAGAATGTTAATATGTATGAGTGGTTGCACAAGACATAGGATAAGATCATCAGGGAGAAAGTTCGGGTGGCTCCGATAGTAGAAAAGATGATAGAGTCGCATCTTAGGTAATTTGGGCATAAAGGAGAAGACCTATAGAAGTACCTGTAAGAAGGGTTGATTAGATGGAAGAAAGTCCATTAGTGAGGGGTAGAGCGAGACCTAGAAAACCTATAAGCCAAATCCATAAGAGGGATTTAGAGGTAAATAATTCATCTGATAATATATCGCAGGGCTTTATGGAATAGATCGATTCATGTAGCTGATCCCAACTAGTGGGAAAATGCTTGGATGATGATGATAACTAAAACATTTAAGACTTGCAAGCTTATGATTTTATATTGCGTACAAATTATTTACATGGAAACTGCATTGTTGATTGTCCTGCCTGAACTTCTGCCTCATCCAGTCATCCAATGTCTGTTTCTGTTCTACTATATTGCTTTTTGACTTATAAGGCTGTGGCTTACAAATTTTCTTGAAGGTTGCAGGCAGCAGAAAACTTATTTATAACAGTAATTATAGATTTTTGAAACTCTGTTGCTTTGGCTTAGGATACATGCTTCTTTGTCTTCATCAACCTTTCTTTTTTATTTTATTTCATCTTTCTTGTGTTCTCCACTTTGTCTAGATAGTCCTTGTATCAACTCATGATAAAAAGACCATCCACCAACAGTGCACACATACCCTGGGCTATCATACTTGAGATATTTTCCGCAGATGTTATTGGGGTTTCAAAATTTAATATGATGTCTTAGCTTTTTTTTTTTTTTGATAAGCCAATAATTGTATTAAAGGAGTACAAGGGGTACTCCAACCCAAATACAATAGGAAAAGAAAAGCAAAAGAAAAGACAAGACACAACACAAGAGTAGAGTGTGTCAAAACTAAGCAACAAAAAGAAAATAGGTGCTAGAGATTATAAACCTCTCCCTCCATACAGTACAAGCCAAGTTCCCACCCCTAGTATGATTCAGCCTTCTTAGCTTTGTACTACTTACTGTTAGTATGTCTGGACTCTGGACTTCATTGGAATCACAAGTTCACAACTACTTTGTCATCTACATATTCTTCTCATTAAGTTTATTTTTCCTTTTCTGTTCTTTTTGATTGAGCATATATATATTGCTTTTACAGGATTTGATGGTTAGCGATGATAGTGGCCGTTTTAACAATGATGCTAGAGGTCTTCAGATTGTCAGGGTTCAGGAGAACGAAAATGTCCTACAGAAATCTTTAGGCAAACTAAAAGAAACCGGAACGGTATAATTTAGTCTGATTCTTTTCTTTCTTGGAAAGATTATGTTGGTTTGTTTTGGTTTATGAACCCATCTGCGCCAACTGCATTCATGAGATGAAGATGACTCCTTTTTATTCACCCCGAGTCTTTCAAAGATGAAAACAAAAGTTGGCTAGCATATTAGATGATTTTGACATTGTCCCTGTTTCAAATAAAAATAGAAATTTAAAGTTAAGTCCTGCGTTACTGTTTTGTCTAAATCTTAACTGCTACTTGATAAACAGGATGTCTGGCAAGGAACTCAACTTCTTGCTATTGATGTTGGTGCTGCCACAGGTTTGCTTAGAAGGGCCCTAATAGGGGATGAATTGACTGAGAAGGAGAAAAAAACACTAAAAAGAACCTTGACAGACATGGCTTCAGTTGTTCCTATTGGTGTTTTAATGCTTCTTCCGGTGAGTCGAACACTTCTATTATTATTCTCATATCTGCATATCATGTTCCGTTCGATCTAGCGAAGCATACTGTTCATTCATGATAAAACTGTCCCCATTAAGAGTAGGATAGGGTTCTATATTATACATTGGTTAAATGTGGATATGGATCAGTTTGACCAGATCCATTAAACACACACTCCCAAGTTAGCAATCAAAATAGAAAAAAAAAATCATCATCTTCAACTTTAAGTTTATCATGTCATACTCGGTATTTTTTTAATTACTTTTTCTAGTTCTTCAGACTTTTCTTTAATCTATCCATTCATTTATGGGTCTGTTTAACCTACCAAAGATAAAGGGGTGGGGTGGCTTTGGCTACATGTCATCCTGTCCTGGCCCACTAAGAACCAATGTGGGTTCGGCCAGCCATGCTGGGTTGGTTGAAGGTCCCATGCAAGGATATAGAGTTATAGACATTTTAAACACACGGCTGTCATCTTAGTGCATGTCTGCATGAGCTTACCACCATTGTGGGGTCTTCAGAAGGGTCAGATTTTTTATATAGCTTACGCTCATGAGTGGAGTTGTTATTTCATGATTAGAGCCTATGACCACCAGATCATAAGGTCAGCAACCTTTTCCACTGTGCCAGCAGCATTTGGAAGAACATATGGACTCATCATTCCTATCAAGGATTAGTTAAATCCCAAAAAATTTAAACTAAAGTTAAACACTTTTGAAGAGCTTTATTGCATATCTAACATGTCCCTTTATGCAAGTACTCATTGTTTGAAGTGTGGATGATGCACGAATCCATTATTTACCATGCACTGAATGTCATCTTTTAATTAGCATGAGGGCGGCAAGAATCGCTGTTGACCACTTGGTTACCCTATATATGACCAACTTACCTAAAAGCTTACCCTATCTCTAACATGCCCCTTGATGCAAGAGTTGATGTCACAATGCCCAAATCCGTTTTTAGAAACAACGTATGAACTCTATACCACTTAATCGTAGAGAATCTAATCCTATGTCAAGGACCTACTCTCATAAAAGCTTGTTATTAGATGAAGGCATATGAATGACTTTATTATTAGATGTAGGCTTATGAATGACTTTATTATTATATCTCTAACATTCTCTAACTTATTTTATGATTCAATGGTCAATTTATCCAATTAGTGATTCTGCATAAGTGAGATATTCTTGCTTTCTCCATTTTTTCCCCTTGTGAATCTGACTCTGCCGAACATGGCATGATCTAATTCTTTAATTCCCCTTTAATTCTTCTGTTCTTATAAATCTTGAAGCGGAAAGACAAGATAAGGCACTTTCTGCTAATAGAAAATGTAGACGAGAAAAAACGAAAGAAATGAACTTGTTGCTATTTCCTATACCTCTTATTTCTTAATGTGTGGTAAATTATCTTATTCCAATATTAGATGTAACCTACTAACGACAGTGCTTACTTTGCACAGGTTACTGCTGTTGGCCACGCAGCTATGTTGGCTGCTATTCAGAGATATGTACCAGCTCTGGTATGCACACTATGATTGGCTGCTGTTTCTCTCTGTCTTTTCTGTTCTCTTTCATCTTCTGTTCAGATTTTAATCCTCCACTCATCATGTCATAAGAATCTGATATGCATTCTATCATTGCAGATTCCATCCACTTATGCACGGGAGAGGTTGGATCTGTTGAGGCAGCTTGAAAAAATGAAGCAAATGACAGCCAGCGATATGGACACAGTGGAGGAAAGGGATGAAGTTAAATGATCAGGAGCAATGCAGATATATGTATAGCTATCAAAACTTGACATTCTTTCTGGCCTGATCAAAATTTTAGTTGATGCCAAATTTCTTGGAGAGGAGCTGGGCATAGAGAAGTTCATTCCACGTGTCCGGCACTCCGGGTAAACACCAATGGCTACAATCCTGAGGAGCATCAGGCGGAGTGCCCGGTTCCCGATATTTTGAAGGGTGACCATCTTTCCTCAACTCTGAAAGATATGTGATGTTCAAAAAGTGGACTTTCCAACTCCCATATTGCATTTGTTTCACAACATCAGATATAAATGTGTTATAATATGGTTCAGTTGCTAGCTTTGTAGGGTCATTTTCTGGTTCCTTTTCCATGTCGCACTCTCCTCCTTCGTTCCATGTGCCATTCCTGCAAATTCACTGTAAAGAATTTTATCCAAATATACTCAAGGGATTCCCAGTGCCTATGTCATTCACACCAAAAAGAAAGAAAAATAAAATCCTGAGCTTCAGATTTATAGAAAATGCCACTATATTTTTTTGTTTATAATTAATATCCCAGCCAAGTACTGAGTTATAAATTCGTAATGGTGTAAAAGCGCATAGGTGTTCATCATCTATTTTCATTTTTTTTTTCCCTGTTTTCACAATAGGGGACAAAGCGCATAGGTGTTCAAAATGTAAGAGTATTATTCCACTCGAGCATCTATACTCTTTCTTTTTGATGAGTAGTAAAGATGATAAGCTTATTTTCTGAGAAAAAATTTATCTTTACTCATGATAATATCTATTGACGAATTGGAAATTCTCTTTAAATTTTTACTTTTATGAGATAATATTGATAATTTGCAACAATTTTGGGGCTTTAATTTGGAGTGTTTTCTTTGTCAATATTTTTTTCTGGTTTTATCAACCTTGTGTTTTGAGCTTCTAGTTAAAACGTTTTTCATTTTTATCTGTGATAGATTCATAGCACAAAAAACGTGACAATTTACTTGCCTGTAATGAACAGAGGAGTAGCCACGGAAGAAGACAAAACTCCTTGTAGGATCTAGATTATGCAATGCCCATAACTTCCATGTCTGTAAGGATCTCCTAAATGCTTCTATCACATTCATAGTCATGTTTACCTTCCCTCCTTCTTGGAAGTAGATGCCCCTGCAAAAATATAAAAGAGTTCCTTTAGTTGTGTTAGTTATTTATTTCCAAAATTAAAATGTTGTGGATGGTCGTGTCTACGTTTTCATAGTTTTGTCTTGGTTCCACCAGTGGCCAGAATTGAAAACAAGAACTTGAGCTCCAACCCACTTATTTGAATACCAGTGCAACTCGTCAAGTTTGATAGTCATTTTGATTTCAATAGATGAGTTGAGTGGGGGACGCCCTATAATAGACAAGAAGGGTGCCCTGTAGTACTCTACTGTCATGTTGTATTCTTGGAATTTCATGACGAGGTAGCCCTTGTGTTTGCTTATGGGATTTCCATTAACTTCATATATTTTAGACACATTTGAGACCCCTTTTGTTAGCATGCAGAGGAACGATTCCCATTGGTTTCTCCCAACGGAATCACCTGCAAATACAATGCGTCCATTGCGATTCCTCTCTAGGAGGTCACTGGCATTGAACCTGAGAGTAACACCATGAATGAATCAACTCAAGTTGACATCAGCTACTCATGACTATCCCAGTTAATGAGAAAACTGTAAAGGGTAGCTATTACTTTCATGTAATTTTGAATCTTATATGCATGTTCAACCATTGCATTGAATAACTCTATTATTATACACATTGGGGCAAAAGAACTTTTGCTATGAAGTGAATTGGTATCTAAACATTGTTGACAAGGTCACCAAGAAAATATATAATCAATGATGGGCACAATTTGAAGCACCGTAGAATTAATTGATGGAGCTTCTATTTATTAGGAAACAAAATGTTTGCATTTGAGAAAATGTAGCAACAAGCGACGAAGCATGTTCCAACTTTCCCCCCTATAAAATGACACAGACACAATGCAACATAACAGCACAAAAGCGTGGGAGAAGCAAAGAAGAAAAAGAGAGGAAAAAAAATTGAAAGAGAAAATTAAACTGTGTTTACACACTCAAAACACACTCACAATTTATAGGGGAAAAGTTTGGCACATGCTCTATCGCTTGTTGCTACATTCTCTCAAATGCAACCATTTTGTTTCCTAAAACATAGAAGCTCCATCAATTAGTTCTACTATGCTTCAAATTGTAGCCATCATTGATTACCTTTTTTTCTTTTTTTCTTTTTCAACAATCTCCCACTTAAAGACTGATTTCAATTTGTCATCACACATCGATCAATACAACAATCTTTTTTGGTAAGTTATTCTAATGATTGGCAAACTAAAGTTGTATTCAACTTCAGTTGATTTGTTAAAATAACTTACCAAATAAGACTATTGTATTTGATCGAGGTGTGAAATCAGTCTTCAACTATCATATTGTTGAAAAAGTCACAAAGAAAATAGATAATCAATGATGACCACCTTTTCCTATTTGAAGCACCGTAAATGGAGGTTCTGGTTTTTAGGAAACAAAATGGTTGCATTTGAGAAAATGCAGCAACAAGCGACGAAGCATGAGCGAGAAGCAAAGAAGAAAAAGAGAGGAAAAAAAGTGCGAGACAAAATTTCTTTAGTTTCTAGACATAGTTGGATTGTGAGTGTGTTATAAACACAATTTAATTTTCTCTTTCAACTGCAGTAATTCAGAGATAATTCAGAGATGTAGTTTATTGACTGATCTCCGCTATCCGCGTCAGTGTATCAATTATTCCACATTTATTTTCATTTACGCATGTCACTGGAAAATTGAGCGTAATTTTTCTTAACAAACTAAGTTCTAACGGTTGACAAGTGTGTCTATAAAATAGGCCTTATTACTCTTCCGTTTCGCTTCCTTTGAGGACTTTTTCAAACCAAATACCTTTTGATCTCAAGTTACAGTAAAAGAAGAGAGAGACAAAAAGTGGAGAAAAAAAAAACATTGAACCCCCACTTTGAAGCCATGGTTGCTGGCTATATGATGTTTAGCTCTATCTCAAAATTACAAACACTATTATTAAACTCATCAAGAACACATAACAGACACACACACATAACCATGCATGCATGCAGCAAAGGTTCATCATATCGTCATTCTTGAAATCAATGCGTAAAAAAAACGTGCAATACATACCGGAGAAGGTCGCAGCCATCAGGTTGCCATCTCCATTTGCGATAATCATCATCTTTCCGTCCGTTTTGCCGGCACCGGAACCCGGGATCTAGAAAGGGGCAGTTTTCATCGTACAATTGATTTGGGTAGGTTTCGTCCCACACCCATTGGCCTCTAGAATAATCACAGGCTTCCGTTAGTGGCGGTTTTTGTGAGTTAGTGGGAGTGATGTGTGACAAGAAATCGAAGCGAGAAAGAGAGTGTCGATCAAAAGGGATCACGAGATTGAAAAAGAATAGGGAAGTTAGTATGAGAAGGAGGAAAGAGAGCACGTAGGCTGATTCTTTGTTCATTGTTTTTGGTTAGATTCGGTGGAAATTATGTGAGGCATGAATAGCAGGTGCATTTGTGTTAGGGGTTACTAAGTGATTCGAATGGTTGAAGAAGATCCATAAGTTTACTTTATTGCTATTTATTTATTTTTAAAAAATATGTGAAGAAAATTAAATTTAGGGATTGAATTTATATTTTTAATTTTGAGTGATTGGGATGATAACAAACCAAAGATTTAATTTTATTCAAAATCATTTTCAGAAAAAAAATTATTCGAAATCTAGATTTGTTTTTTGAAACTCTAGATGTTATTGACTTATTGATAATTAGTTAAATTTTGAATGGGATGTGCTCATAGGAAGGTTTTTATTTTTTTTAAACTGCTCATAGGAAGTTACTATTCAAGTGACTATAAATCATTCTTTTTTTACCTTTTACTACATTATTTTTTGAAAATTTAAAAAATTTCATTTTTTCACCATCAACTATTATTTTATTTTATTTTATTTTATTTTAAGAAACTATTCTTTAACTATATAAGAATCATAATACTCATTCAAAATTACTGTTGACTATCAATTAAATTTATTATTCATTACGTCTTTTGTAACATCGGAATATTAAAATTAGCTTATATCATATTTTAACTATTATTGTGGCCGCTTCGAATGCACAAAGTCGTAGTTATATATATTTTTCGTGTGGTTGTAAACATTTGAATTATAAAAAAAAAATTATATTTTATATAAAAAAGTCAATAACGCTTCGAATATGAAAATATGATTATGCCACATGAGTTTAGTTGAAACTTTAACCGTGTACATCATCAAAAAAATACTTCACGCTTAATGAATTTCTAATTCTCCTATGACATATTTTTCTATGGTCGGCTAAATGACCCCGTGTTAATTTGGGGTCATTTAACCCCATGTTCAAATCGACCAATCAGAATGCGCCACGTGGTTTTTTTTCAAATTATTATTTTTAAATCTAATTTTACTATGTCACCTTAATTAATTAATTCAATTAGTTAATGTAATTATTTAATTAATTTTATAATATATTTGTTAAATTACATATTTATTTTTAGACCCAGTTGAAAAAAAATTCTCATTTCCAACCCTCTCCCTTATCCCTACCCCTACAAGCTGAGACACTTATCTCAAAAATGTATTAATTAAAAAAAAAATTAAACCAGTTCATCCATGAGGACCTTTAATTTTTTTATTTTTTAATTAATACATTTTTTATTTAAAATGAAAATATAGAAATAGATTGAATTGAGATAAGTGTCTCAGCTTGTAGGGATAGGGATAGGGATAGGGAAGAGGATTGGAAATAAGAATTTTTTTCAACTGGGGTCTAAACATAAATATGGAATTTAACAAATATATTATAAAATTAATTAAATAATTACATTAACTAATTGAATTAATTAATTAAGGTGACATAGTAAAATTAGATTTAAAAATAATAATTTGAAAAAAAAAAAATGGCGCATTCTGATTGGTCGATTTGGACATAGGGTTAAATGACTCCAAATTAACACGGGGTCATTTAGCCAACCCCATTTCTACTTAATTTAAATTTGAATATACTCAAATGAACTTTAAGTGTAACAAAAAAAAAATGAACTTTAAGTATTTATTACATGTTAAAATTCCAAAAGAATTAAATCATTGGCAAATTAATATTTCGAAATAATTTAAGAATTTAAAATATTTATAAAAATATTAATATATTATTATGATAAATTTATGAGAAAAAATTTATTTTTTCTATATATATTTACTCGTGGAGTTATTAAAACAACTATCTAAAAAATTAGGAAGAGTGTAATTATTCTTCTATGAATATAAATGGTAAAACAGTTTTGTGCAAAACATTTATTTCTGTATTGTTTTTTAAAATATAATATTAAATTAATCAGATAAAATAATATTATCAATATTATTAATCTATTTTTCATATTTATGTAACATATTTTTACCCTTGGGTGGTTATAATTCTAAATATTTAAATTTACTTTTTAATTAATTTAAACAATTTTTAAGAAACTACACTACTACAGTATCAATGCATAAAAGCGGAACAACATAAGAGGGAGGAGCTTTCCAAACACGTTGTAAACTGCGCGTCCGAGAGAATTGAGTAGCGAATGCATCTGCAACGTGATTCTGGTCTCGATTACTATAAACAAACTTCACATTCTAATCCCAAACTAACATGTCTCGAATAGCTAGAATCACATTGTGGCTCCAATAAACACGGACATCATCATTCCGCGCCAGTAAATCGACCATCTCTCTACAATCCGAGTGGCAAACAATATCACGAATTCCCATGATAAACAACAGCGAACCAAGTTACGGAGCCGTGTGTTTACGAACTCAAACTTAAATTCAAGGCGCATCCGTTTGAAGACGTGGTCTAACATAACTTCATAATTATCAAAGAAATTATGTAGAGCATTTGAACATATCCATAATCAAGATATAAATCATGTCATAAGAAGCATGCTATAACTTAACAATTTAGCAATGAAGCATGTATAAGTCATGCATCAATCAATATTCAAATCAAGCAATTCTACCAAACAATCGGATCATGGCTGATTAGAATAATGTGTCTAAGGTTTGATGAGGGGGGAAGAGAGGAAGGAAGGCTAGGGCCTGCAATTTTTTTTTCTTTTATTGTTATGATTGATGATATAAATTAAATTTTGTTCATTATATTATTAATTGATTGTGTAGCTCAATTGGCAAAAAGTGTGCTTTGCCACTACCTGGTCCTGTATTCGAATCTCCCTCACCCTTATCGCATATCTAGGTCTGTCTCATCAATCGGAGTCGTTTAATTATTCTCGAATTTTTCATCTGAGGTCTCGAACACCTCTATTCGTCTCCAGGAAGTTTCTTCTGCAAATCTCGACAGCGAGGGAAATATTTTCGCCAGGCTCTGAAAGGAAACCTATCAATATCACAGTCGTTCTTCACGAAATTTTTCACTGATCGTCGCAAAGATAAGAAGAAGTTGGAGTATGGCTCATTCTAATTTTGGTCCAATTCTGTTCATTTTATTAGGATTTAATTTAATGGGATTGTGTAAGGGTTTTGCGAGGATATTATTGTAATATGTGGATCATTAGTATCTTCTTCTATAAATATCTGTAACACTGAACCCTAGGAAATAGATTAATTTTGCTAATCAATAAGACTGAGTTGTAGCTACTCTATAGCCGCTGAGGTAGGTACAATTTTCCGAACTGCGTGAACAAACCTTCGTGTGTTCTTGATCGCATTTTCTCTATACTCTTTTGTTTTTCAGGTGCTTTTGCTAACGGGCATTAACATATACTTGAAAGCATTCCAAAATATATAACTGATAATTAAATAATTATTTAATCATTTAACTATTCTAGGGTCTTACGGTTACTATGCCTATGAATACAAGTTTGGTTGTGTATTTACTCAAACATAACACATTTTGCTAATTTTTAACTCTTTTTAGACTTTGAGATTTTCTCTCTGAACTAAAAATTAACTTGAGCGGCAGAATGCATTTTACATGTAGATAATCTATTATTCCTCACACACTCTGCCATGGTTATCTTGCATCTACAGCATTCGGCCTACCACCACAGGAAAATCACAAATGCCCATAGTTGAATTTCTGGAAGAACAAATATGCTTTCAATCTAAACCTTAGTCGGTGAAAGTGTTGCTATTCACACGTTGTACAAACCATATCACCTCCATGTTGTCAAAAAAGAAAGAAGTAAATAATAGGTACCGTGTGCAATGTTGTTGCCTTAAAAAGAGGTTCTAAGGAGGAAACTTCAATCAATCAAGTATTTGTATTATCACAAATATCATTTGAAATTTGCTCATCACTAAGTGGTCCAAAACCCCTTCACCCACTCAGCTAATCAGCCAAAAGCAAAAGCTGAGGTTACCCCAAATGCTTCATTGAATCACTACAAGACGCAAGACGTACGTTTATGAGATCTTAGAAGCCGTAAATCACCGGATAAGTAGATGACATCAAGTCAATTTTAAACGTAGCATTAATGCACTACCCTTTTTTTCACATAAATATCTTGTAACTATCAAACTAATTTCCTCAAATCCTTAAAATCACACATTAAGTAGGTTGGTTTCTTTCAACAAATCTTTCTCTATACACATTACCTCTGTCAACGGATCAAGCCCTCAATTGAATAATTTAAGAGTCCGACTATCTACAAACTATGTTAAACTTTGTTGGCATTAATACAATACATTGATTTTTTTGGGTCAAATATACATTACCTTTGATTGATATGCTGTTTTGCTTGCTAGCTCCAAGGACCTTTGTCTCTCCTTTTGGTTTTGGCCTTATTTTTTCACTTTTTCCCATTTTCGTTTAAACATTTCACCCCTGTTAGTGATGTGGTTAACGTTTGAGCCACTCTTTCCTGATTTTAATTTCTTGCGTGTTGTTTATAGTTTTGCCGAAGCTTTCGACTTCGCCAAAACAAAAGAAACCATAGGGTGGGGGGCACCACCGCTAGTAGTTGTTGACGTGCTAGTAGTATTAAATTTCTACTTGAGCTTTCCCATCTACACTTGACTTTATCCACATGTACTTTGAATGCTGATCATAACCAATTAAGATAGGCAAATAATCAACATCCTTATAAGTTATAACTATCACCATCACAATCATCGACCAACAACAACAATAACAAACAAACATTTCCATGGGTGTTTTGAATCTTAACACTTGAAAACATTGCTTCAACATTCATATACTTTAAAATCTGCGGAATCACGTTTAAATTATGCAATTAAATAACAAACACCCAATAACACTAGTGAGATCAACTACATAATTTATATTATTAGGTATTGAGTTTTTTGTATACATGGCATATTAGGAGGTGTTCTTTATGTTGAGAATGTAATTCTAAGCTAATGAGAGCTAGTCTCGTAGGCTTAATAGTTTGGGCCTTGTAGTTAGTGTGGCCCACACACCCATTGTTTATAAACAAGATGTGTAGTGTAATAAGTAGAACGTGAATCATTAATACAGATTTTGAATTTCAGTTTCCTACTCTTCTCTTTTCTCTTGTTCTCTTTGTTACTCTGTTTTCTTGTTTTCTTTGTTTTCTTTCTCCATTATCGCTGCGTGCTGTAACAACTGGTATCCAGAGCCTTGTTGTTGAAAGAGACAGACGACGATGGGTGGAAACAACGACAACTTTTCTGCAAACCTTCCCATACTCGATGGCAAGAACTGGGATCGATGGCAAGTCCTGATGAAGGTAATCATGGGTTACCAAGACGTCCTCGAGATTGTGGAAAATGGGTTTCCGGCAATGCCCGCCGCACCCACTCACGAGCAGAGAGTTGTACACAAAGACAACAAGAAGAAAGATTGCAAGGCCTTGTTTTTGCTTCAGCAATGTGTTGACGTCGCACACTTCAACAAGATTGCAAGCGCTACGAGCGCTCAAGAAGCATGGAAAATTATTGCAAAATTCAACGAAGGGGCTGAGCAGTTGAAGAAGGTCCGCTTGGAGACCATGAGGAGACAGTATGAATTGATGTAGATGGAGACGAGTGAGAAGATTGTTGATTTCTTCAACCGAATAATCGCGTTGACGAATGCGATGAAGTCATGTGGCAAAACGTTAACTGACCAGACGATAGCAGAAAAGATTCTACGAATTTTTTCCCCTAGATTTGATCATATCGTGGTAGCAATTGAGGAGTCCAAGGATCTTGCTACCATAAAGATTGAAGAACCTCAAGGTTCCCTTGAAGCCCATGAGCAAGGGATGCTGGAGAGGTACAATAACAGGTTTGGTGATTGATAGCAAAATCGCAAGTGTACGATTAACTATCGCGTAGTAAAAAAGATCGAACCCAAATGATAGGTGTTCTTATTAGTATAGAATTTAGTACTTGTGCAGAAATTTAAAAGATGAGAATATATGTTGTTGGTTTTAGAACAAGAAATAAACAATAGCATAAAATGATAAGAGAAAGAGATGATGAACATTAAGCTCTTGGGTTGGTTTACATAGTCTATAAAACATGCTACAAATCTCCTACTTAATTTCTGAATTATAAATCCATCTTCATGATGCTATAGCCTAGTGTAACTACAAGTTAATTCCTTAAGCATTGTAGATCTTTCTTTTTAATTACTAAACCCAATTCCTTGGTACCTAGTTAACTAAAGAAGAAGATGAAGAAGATGTTCAGGCCAACATAAAGTTACGTCCATCCTAATTCCTTAGTGATGTATACTTATAACCTTTTTTATTATTACCTAGTTCCCTTACTACTCACCAAATGGCCTTATGTAATAAGTAATAAGAAAAACCTCTTGGGATCCACAAGATAGAAATTAAGCATAAGGTAATAAAACATGAATGGAAATAATATTCAGAAATGTAAGAAAAAACTAGTACATGAATTATAAACTAAAACAACCCAAAAACTTAAAGAAGAAGTTAGCCAAGCATGGCTAAAGGAGTCATTGAATTACCCTGGATAGGAGCTCAAATATGGCTTCCCACAAGTCCTAGGAACAATGCTCAAAAGGGAGAAAGAGAGAATACTTGTTGTATTCTAAGAGGTGTGTTTTACAAGTGAAGTAAAGGGTCCTATTTATAGTAAAAATCCAGCCTCCAGCGCTTGAGCGCTGGCATTCCCAACGCTTGGGCGTTGGGATGCATTAAAAATCCACTTTCTGTCCGAAGCCCAGCGCTTGAGCGCTGGCCTTCCAACGCTTGAGCGCTGGGTTAGAATCTGACTCATTTCCTAGTCAGAGTCCCAGCGCTTGAGCGCTGGGATCCCAACGCTGGAGCGTTGGGACGCTGCTGCTTCAGCTCCAAGTTTTTCCTTCTTCTTCATGGTAGTGGGTTTTGAATGCCTTAAAAATCCACTTATTCAGCCCTTAATCAATTCTGAAACCTTCTTCCCACTACCATCAATTCCTTCAAGCTTTTTCCCATGTGCTAATTTGAAGAGAGTTGCTTCATATTCTTCTTTTTCATTTTTAGCCCTCTCTTTACTAGCACTTCAATTCTAGCCCTTTTTATTCTCTCAAACTTCAGTTTTAGTCCTCCACTCTTGAACTTTCACATTTTGGTCCCTGATTTCCTGAAACTTTACAAATTGGTCCCTGGACAAAAAATAATAACTAAACCAGCTTTTCCTAAAAATATAAAATTGCTATAAAAATTCCTAAAAATATAAAATAAAGGTAGAAAAACAAATAAAATCTAAACTACATGCAAAATGAAAAATAAATATAAAATCTACATAAAAATAATAAAAAACCTATATGTGACTCAAAAATAATAAGATAAAAAGACTAAAAACTACCTAAAAACATCATACAATATCCACTCATCATTGATCAAGCGCTTCAGGAACAGACCTCCAAGAAAGGGACCTCGTCTGGTAGAAGGAGAAATCGAGGCAGAGGAAAATCCAGAGACAATCGTGGCAATTCTGGAAGAAACTATAATCAAGATTTTGACCAAGAACACTAGGATCAACTTGAATCTTCAAGAAAAGGAGGTTCGAACAATTACAAGGGTGGTAAGAAGAAGATTGACAGAAAGAACATACGTTGCTTTAACTGCAACAAGATTGGGCATTTTTCCAACGAGTGCAAAGCTCCAAGCAATGGAGACACTCGCGGACAATCCGGCAATGAGGCAAACCTTGCCAAGGATAACCCTGTTTCTGATGGTGAACCAGTTACGTTCATGATGGTTACCAAGGATGGCAACCACAACTCTGGAAATCGGTATTTGGATTCTGGATGTTCAAACCATATGACAAGACATAGAGAATGGCTCGTTAACTTGGATGAAACCAAGAAAAGAAAAGTTCGCTTTGCAGGCGATAGAGTCATCGTGGCAGAAGGAGTTGGTGACGTCTTAGTCAAGCGTCGAGATGGATCAGACGCTGTCATTACTCAAGTTCTGTGTGTTCCTGGCATGACCAGTAACCTCATTAGCATGGGGCAATTGCTAGAAAAAGGCTTCTCCCTGCACATGATACAGGGATATCTCGAAGTCTGTGATTCTCATAATAAAAGAGTTTCGAGAACACCAATAGCTCGAAAAAGAACCTTCCAGGTGAAGGTAGCACCAGTTGATGCCCAGTGCTTAGTATCTAAAGTGGCAGACGATAGTTCGTGGCTATGGCATCAACGTCTGGGTCATCTCAATTTCAAAGACCTGAGTCTTCTAAAGACTAAGGAAATGGTGCATGGCCTAACTCCAATTCAAATTCCCTCCAAGGTATGTGAAAACTGTGTAATGAGCAAATAGACTAGAGCATCATTTAGTACATTTACATCTTCTAGATCCACTGCACTATTAGAAGTTCTATACTCTGACGTCTATGGTCTTGTTAAAACTACTTCAATGGGAGGAAACAAGTATTTTGTTTCATTTGTGGATGAATATAGTAGAAAAATGTGGATCTATTTGCTTAAAGCCAAGAGCGAAGTCTGCTCCGTCTTCAAGATGTTCAAGGTTATGGCTAAAAAACAGTGCGGACGAGATATTAAGGTGCTGCGAACTGATGGTGGAGGTGAATTTTGTTCGAACGAGATGGAAGCTTTTTGCATAGAGAATGGGATTCTGCATGAAATTACAGCTCCCTATACACCACAGCACAATGGTGTTGCAGAAAGAAGAAACAGGACAATTCTGAATATGGTAAGGGGCATGCTGAAGGGGAAGAACTTGTCCCACAACTTCTGGGGCGAAGCAGCAATGACTGCGGTCTACATTCTTAACAGATGCCCAACAAAGAGTCTCGACTCACAAGTTCCAGAAGAAGTCTGGACTGGGAAGAAACCGTTTGTCAAGCATCTGAGAGTTTTTGGTTGTTTATGCCATAAACACGTTCCTGAACAGAGAAGGAAGAAGCTTGATGATAGGAGTGAATCCATGATTTTCGTCGGGTATACTCCTACAGGTGCTTACAGACTCTATAATCCAAGATTTAAGAAGATTGAGTTCAGCAGAGATGTGATTTTTGAAGAATTCAAAACCTGGACTGCTAATGGTGCCTCGTCTAGTGCCTCGTCTGGGTTACTACAAAGTACCTCGTTTGGTGGTACCTCGTCTGGGTTCACACTAGGTACATCGTCTGGTGCCTCGTCTGGCGTTCAAATCACGTCTGGTGCCTCGTTTGGCGACCAAAGCAGAGCACCGACTACTGTAAGTTTTGATTTCAACCTAGAGCCAACTACTCTTAATGATACTTATACTGAACCTGCAAATGAGGATCACGTCTCACCACAAGTTTCAAGGCCAAGCAGAACAAGGAATATGCCAAGCAGATTCAATTATTTTGAAGTATTTCCTGACTCTGAAATTGGCTCTGATGATGAATTAGTGCCTATGGCACTGTTGGCAGACGTAGAATCAATTAACTTTGAAGAAGCTATTTCAAGTAATATTTGGAGAGTTGCGATGCTAGAAGAGTTGAAATCAATTGAGAAGAACAGTACCTGGGAACTGGTGAAACTTCCTGCTAATAAATTGCCTATTGCAGTGAAGTGGGTCTTTAAAATCAAACAACAGCCAGACGGTACCATCGCCAAGCATAAGGCAAAATTAGTGGCAAAGGGATTTATGCAAAGAGAAGGAATAGATTACTCTGAAGTATTTGCACCAGTTGCCAGATTAGAAACTGTGAGGTTGATAGTAGCTTTTGCTAGTCTGAAGAAGTGGAGTCTATGGCAGCTCGATGTAAAGAGCGCGTTTCTGAATGGACCACTTGAAGAAGAAGCCTATGTCTCTCAACCTCTAGGTTTCATCAAAGAAGGAGGTGAAGATAAATTTTTCAGATTGAAGAAAGCTTTATATGGTCTGAAACAGGCTCCAAGGGCCTGGAATAAAAGAATTGACACATTCTTAGCCAAATCAGGTTTCAAGAAATGCACAGTGGAGCATGGTGTCTATGTGAAGATAGTGGGTAGTGATGATATCTTGATCATTTGCCTTTATGTTGATGATCTGTTGATTACTGGCAGCAACTTGGAGAAAATAGAGCTGCTTAAGAAAGAACTGAAGTCTGAATTCGAAATGGCAGATCTGGGAAGGCTGTTCCTTGGAATAGAGTTCACACAGATCGATGGTGGAATCTTAATGCATCAAAGGAAATACATTCTGGATGTTTTAAAGAGATTTAACTTGATGAAATGCAACTCAACAAAGACCCCGTCTGAGGTAAATCTCAAACTTGATAAAGGTGAAAATGAATCGTCTGTTGATGGTACTCTGTATAGACAGATTGTTGGCTGTTTGAGATTCACTTGTCACACCAGACCAGATATTACTTACAGCGTTGGTCTAGTTAGCAGATTTATGAGTGAACCGAAGCAATCACACTTGATAGCAGTAAAGAGAATTTTGCAATATCTTAGAGGCACTCTTGATTTTAGGGTGTTGTTTCCGAATCAGTTAGAGAAAGGTAGTCTACGTCTTGTAGCCTATTCTGACTCTGATTAGTGTGGAGATTTACTAGAAAGGAGAAGTACTATGGGCTACGTTTTTCTACTTTCTGGAGCTCCGATTTCATGGTGTTCTAAGAAGCAGTTGGTAATAGCGTTATCGACGTGTGAAGCTGAGTATATCTCAGCTTGTCATGCTGCATGTCAAGCTCTGTGGCTGAGTTCTTTTCTTGAAGAATTAAAGATTTGTGATACTAAGGTGATTGAATTGTTGGTTGACAACAAATCAGTCATTGATCTGGAAAAGAACCGAGTAGCACATGGAAGAAGTAAGTATATCGAGACAAAGTATCACTTTCTACGTGAATAAGTTGGGAAAGAAAGGATACGTCTGAGACATTGCAGAACTGAATTGCAAATTGTTGATATAATGACAAAGTCATTAAGCACAATCAGATTCAGAGATTTGAGGAAGATGTTGAACGTTGCTAGTTGGTAATGAGGGCTCGTATGGCAGCAATAGTGTATACTGCTGTGGCCTAGTCCGGTGAAGACTGTGACCTAGTCTGGTAAAGGCATTGTCAACGTCTGATGCTCAATTTCTCATTTTAGCTCAACATCAACTGATACTCGTCTGGTTACAAGTTTTTTTTAGTAGTATCGCTTAATGCATGTCTACTGTTTTTTTGTTTTTTTAAAACAAGGGTATTTTAGGGTTTTAGAAAAAGGGGGATGGCATATGTATCAACGGGGGTGGCACCAAAACTAATGTCCTTGACTAAATATGCAACCTATCAAAAATTACTTTTACTTTTCCTTAATCGTGGTATAAGAGTAGCACTCCTTAGCATTCTCCTTATGCACTCAACAGTTAAAACTACTATATCAACTTTAGGGATATGTGTTTGTTTTCTATTAAACATGTCTCAAAAATTTGAGAATTTGAGTTATGTGGATGAAAAATTATTCTTATTAAGAAAGTTAGTTCCACTAAAATGTAAACATTTTTAATTTGAACATAATTGTCTCACGTAGATGAATGACACACTATCTTGTAAAAAAAAAAAAAAACTTATGTATGAGCTTGAGCACATGCTTGCGACCTCAGCTACTACAGTGAAGGGGATAAAGATGTGGAATGGAAACAAGTAGCATGTGGCTGTGTTAGCAACTTCTTGAGTGTTATCTATCTTATCAAGTCAGGTCCACCCACCCAACCCCACCCACCAATTCCAAATAGCAGCACACACAAACACACCATCACTACAAACCAATGAACCATACCTCCCATCCCATGTATATTAATTACCATGAGACATTGTGAAAAATCTTCAGGCAGAATCTCAACAGTAGCAAATAGATTCCCCAATTCTGATTTTCAATGACTTAAATTCTCCATCTGGCACTTCGATGACGCCACAATGCTCCCTCATTGGGCCAGACGTTACCTCACCCATACCTTACTCTCTGTCTCTCTGACTATACTCCTCTTTTTTCTTTAACCACTGTTACTTGCCTTTCTTTGCCTTCACTTAATACACAAATCTTAACAAATTAAATTCTTGGTTAAGAGGTATTAGAAAATGTATTTATTAAAAAGTCTAATTATTTTTAGTTGTTCATTACTTCATCCCTTAAACAGGTTTGAAAGTTGAATGTATAATTTGTGAATAAAAAAACTCTTTAATCAACTGCTTAACAGATAGTGCACTGATTGTGAGATAGGAGATTAATCCTGTATCTATAAATTGTAGATAACTTGGTTAAGAAAAAAATTAATTTTTCTTGTGGTACAGACTTTAATTTAATTTTTCAATTTTTTATAAATTTTTTATTTAATAATATTTTAACCAGATCATCCTACAGTATTATTTACTCTATTTACTGTGAAAGTTTGGTATGAAAATCAGGGATTTTGTTTCTTTTTTCTCTCTTTTCTTCTAAGAAAAAATGATTTTGTAATACTCCAGCCACGGTTTGAAGGGGGAACTGACATAGTGGGTGTTAAAATGGGTCAATTCATAATGTCACATCCACACATCTTCATCCTCGGCCATTTCTCATCTGGTTGACATCCTGTTTCAATCACACACATTCACACATATTTCTATTAATTATTATCTGACACGTTGTTTTGTGCAACAGGTGAGTGAGTGAATGTGAAAGAAAGAAAAAATATAGTCATTAGGTTATGGGTTGGCGGGTCGGGCCGAGGGCAATATGGGTTGGTGGGCTGGCTCGGCCTGACCTGCTATTGGCCTGTTAAAATATGTGTTGGGTTGGATTGACTCACTTTTAGCATTTGGATTGAGAATTTCCCCAATCTATATTTTAGCGGGCTAGTCCATTTTAAGAATTTAGTAGGAAAAAAAAGAGGTTATGCAATGAGGAAAAAACTAAAAATGTTGCTCTCATTTCTTTGTGCAATGAGAAAAAAAACCAAAATGTATAATTAGCAACACTACCACATTAACATTGAATTAAACAAAAAGACGTGGTTGCTCCCTATTTATTTGTTTTATGTCAGTCTTGTCATTGAGTTTTGATTCATCCCAACTAGATAATAAGAAACAATAAAAAACTCAACGTAATTCCACACTAAGAATCAATTCCACAATTACACTAAAAATAAAAACAAAAAATTCATAACCAACTCACAAGTTGCAAAAATTCACAATCATCACAACTCATAAATGTCTTTTAAAACAACAAAAACACAAATCAAAGTCCAACAATCTCACAATAACATAGTCTTAGTTCAAAGCTTTTAAGTTCTGAAGGCCTTAGTTCGAAAGATTAGATACTCTCTTGGAAGAAGATGCGTCCTTTTTCCATTACCACTACCATCATCAACTTTGAAATCTTCATCACCATTAGGGGCGGGAATATGGGTTGGCAGGGCAGGACGGGCCAACCCGCTATTAACCCGTCAAAATGTCGGTTGGGTTGGGTTGACCCACTTTTAATATTTGGGTTGAAAGTCATAACCCAACCCCCAAAAAAGGCGGGCCAAATAGGTTGACCCAGCGGGTTAAGCCCATTTTGCCACCTCTAATAGTCATCAACTTTAGCAAAGTTTAATGGTTTTTTTTTTTGGCTTAATAGCCATTTTGGTCCCTCACGTTTCACGATTTTGCATTTGTGGTCCCTCTTGCAATTTATTAGCACCCAAAGTCCCTTAACCTTTGAAGATTTTGCATTTCTAGTTTTCCATCCAATTCCGTTAAAGATTTAACGGTTTTTGTAAAATAAAAATTAATAAAAAAAAATATCCAGAACCTTCATCCAATTCTTCATCATATTCATCAATCTTCATCTTCTTCACCAACATCTTCATCATCTTACCCAGAAAAAATAAAAAAAAACATACATATTCATCTTCCTAACATTATACCTTCTATCTTCATCTCTAACATCATACAAACATTGATGAGTAATCATACAAGCATTGAAGAGTAGTAGCAGGCAAAACCCAGATTCAGCAAGTTGAAGAACTTAGCCTGGATTCATTGTCTCATTTCCCAAAATTGAATGTCAGCAAAAATTGGCTTCCCCCACACACAACACTCCAAGAATTCCAGGGAAGGAAAAAAATATTATCCGAATCTTAAATTAATAAATGTTATCATTTTCCTTATTCCTCAAAACATATAACCCCAAATCACAATGAAACAAAGATAGGGGAGATCAGAGCAAGAGTATCCTACGGAGAAAGAATGCATACAAATGACTTAGTGAGTTGAATTTGTAGCCCTAACTCGCCCACAATCCCTCTCTCTTCTCTAATCGTCTTCTTCCTCCCACTACTTCACACTGAAGCGAACCCAATCACACTGAAACTCGTCTCACTCTGCATTGATGAAGGAGGCTGGGTGGTCTGAGGCATAGTGGTACTCGGCGGCGGCTTCGCGAACAGGGAGGAAGGAGCAGTGGCGGCGGCGGCTTCGCGAACAGGGAGGAAGGAGCAGTGGCGGCCGCTTCGCGAACAGGGAGGAAGGGGCTTCAAACAGAACAACGGTGACGACGGCGTTGGGTGGTGGTCGATGCGTACCTTGGGTCACCACACATTCTGCAATTAGTTAGTTCTACTCTATTTTGTATTATAACATACAACCTCTATGACAACATTCAAATGTTTGTGCCTTCAAACCAAGCATAGATACAATCCTTTTAGCTTGGTAAAACTTTTTTTGTAACGAAGGGCTTGTATGAGATACGTCCTGGATCATTGTTGCAAAATAATCAACACATCACTGAGGCAGATTTTTGTTAGATTTTCAAGCCAACAAATGCACACAAATTTCTAACTTAGAAACAAAAGCTCCTTCGTATATGGGTTTGTTAGCCTCTATCAATAGAGAATAAAAACATTGGGCTTCTGCATGAGGTTAATTTGCATTAGGTTGTTCCTCCTCTAACAAATCATCATCCATTTGATCCTTATATGTGTTGAACATCATTTCTTGCACATGGATAAAGTTGTCTTCGCTACCCACATTTACACCACAACTACTTGACCCGAACACTAGTGGGACCTCAGCACAAACCCAATACCCAAGCTTAAATTCATTCCTATAAAGTGTAATTTCACAATCTCACTTGACAAAATTCTCCTACGTACACATACACCGTTCACTAGGACATCGAGTTCCCCCATCATTTGAACAAATATTTTGTTGCTCAGCAAACCTCAAAAAAGAATCAACACTGTTATAGAAATCATTCTTCACCTTAGCTCTACTGGGGTGAACTCTATCATACACCCACATACAACCATTCAAATAATCATCCATAGTCTGAAGAATAAAATATTTCTATTATACTAAGAGATCATCATAAAACAATTAAAATCATACATATTTGATTACATGTCGACTATTTGAAAGCTTAACCAATCCTAAACAATTATACAACTTAAATATCACACATAATCATAAAGACTATTCGAATTTATACAAACATATTCATACATGCTAATACTTATTCACATTTTATTTAAAATCATACAAATTTAATTACATGCAGTTATCCTAACATATATATTTTAAAATGAATAACATATTCTCAAATTAAATAAAATAGTTTAAGTGACTAACCTCAATGAAAAGCAGAACCAAAATAGAAGCGAAATTCCTACACGCTACAAAACAAAAATTAAAAATACATTATACAATATGAAAAGGTGTGAGATGTGCATAGCAGGCAGCTATATATAGGTTACCGACGGCTGGAACTATCAGTAAGCCTTACGAACATTTTTTACGTGTCATACTGAAGGCCGGCGTCTGTTTTACCGACGAAAATTAACCGTCGGTAACACGAACGGGCAATTACCGTCGACTTTTACCAACAGTTTGTCCATCGGTAAATTAGGCGGCAAAAAATCCTAGGGATGGCAACGAGTAGGGTCGGGTGCGGGTTTAACCATACCCGAACCCGAACCCGAATTCATATACCCGAACCCAAACCCAAACCCAAACCCTGTTCGGGTAGAAAAACCATACCCGAACCCGAACCCGTTGGGTTTCGGGTTCCCCATACCCGAAATCATACTCGCGGTAAACAAAGGGAAACCATAAAAAACCCGAAAACCCGACCCATACCCGAACCCGATTACTAATGCAGTAGCAGCAACATCTTCATAATGATTTAAAAAATGACTCTAGAAGCCAATTCAAAATTCCATATTCAATATCATGAATATATATATAAAGATATATATTCAGAAACTTGAAAGTTGAAACAATGAAATCCTAGTAATCACTAATAAAATACTAATATATATATATATATATAAAGATATTTTAGTAATTTAATATATAGAGATCGGGTTTCGGGTAGGGTTTCACCATACCCAAACCCGAACCCGAATAGTACTTTTAGAATCGGGTAAAATCCAAACCCGAACCCGAACCCAAACAGAACGGGTTTTACCCGTAAATTCGGGTCGGGTACCCACGGGTATGGGTTTTTTTGCCATCCCTAAAAAATCCCACTCCACTTTCCCACAAACATCAGTTTCCGATGGAATATTCCGTCGGTAAAGTGGCCGCAATTTATGCACGCTACATTTTTTGTTTAGCTCCTGCCGAATAGTCAGTTTACTGAGTGTTATTTTCGTCGGTAAATTCACCCGCCTAATGTTCCTGCCAAATCACCAGATTATCGGATCAAAAAATCATTTTCGGAAAACGAACAAATCTAACGGTCATGATTTATTATAAGTTCTCATATAAAATGATCATTCTCATCACATATATTAATTTCCTATATATAAAAAACATAGCCTTTTTGCTTTCCTTTTATAGTGGTACTAATATTATTATTATTTTTGTTACAAAGGAAAACTATAGTAGTAAAATATGAAAAGCCAAACTGCACTGGGAAAATGCACCTAAAATTAATAATATTCGCGTCTAGTTGAAATTTTTTATAACACCAAGGCCCATTACAATAAACTATAACTGCATTTTCATGCTATCTGACTTATAATTCAATTGTCCAGTTTTGAATTTATTTTGTTTCTCTGCTGGCATTTTGTAAGGCGGTTAGGGCGTTGAAGTAATTTAATTTGGTTACACCTTACACTTAAGGAAGTGTTGCTGACTTTATAAATAACTGCATTTACATGCTTCTCTCGAATATAAAGATAGAACTAAACCGACCAATAACAATTCCTTTGATGTCGTCAATGATGAGATTGATTCATTAATTAGCAGTAATTATAATAATTAATTAACCAAGTCGATCGATACATAGTTGTTGTAGTAGTATATCTTAAGACAAAACAATTGAGAATCCAATCTCCATTGAGGGGGAGCACATCTAGTAGTAGTAGGAATGGTGAGGTACCATGTGAGGGTTGGAATTAGTAGAATGAGAATGAGAATTAGAGTGATGATAAAAATGTTGGGTATCTACTGTACGCTGTGTTGATGGCACAGTGTCAGCATTGTAGGAGCATTCAGGTCCAGAATCATGTTGTTGATCAGCTTGGCATTCCATGTTCACTCCGAACAGCCGTAGTACCTTGCTTGAACTCGAACTAGAACTAGAACTACTGTTCCCCACTGCTCTTTGCCTCTCACCTTCGGGATGGGACCCTCCTCTACCTGTAACACACAACACGTGCATATATTATATGCCTCAATTAATGCTTTAATCTTTATACTTATAATTAACAAAACATAAACATAAATATGCAATGTTTCTGATTAGGAGATGAATGAACAAATAATAATGGAAGGAAAACAAAGAACTAAACGGCACCGCCTAGTTTTCTGAACCTGCTGCAAGCTACTACTATGTTACCAGTAAAAAGGTTAAAATAAATATAAATATAAATAGATACTCCCCCACGTTCAATTACAAATGAGCGCGCGTGTGCTTCACAAAGTGTCGCAAATCCCAACACAAACCCACATTTCTCCCAATTAATTGGAAGGTAACCCTCACGCACTTCCACGAGAATGTAGTAACTACTACACCAACTTGTCTTATTTTTTCATAAAGAAAATGCACAAGAAGACAATGTTTGCTTCTTTTGTTTCTATTTACATACAAAAGCAAATAGGAAGAGCATAGCTCAATTTTATTTCTAACGATAAATTAATTTCACACCAACAATTAGAAACTAGTTCAACTAAAATTAATTTGCAAAAATCTTCTTTTCAACTAACTTTATATGCTAGAATTAATTTGCAAAAATCTTCTTTTTAATTTATAAACCATATTTTTCTTAGTCACAAAAAAAGTAAAAATGAAGAAATGAAAAAAGGGAAGGTAAAAGATAGGGCTGAGTTGAAACATTGGAATGCCTGTAAATGGGAAGAGGAGAGGATAGAGCGAAACCTGCATGAAGACAGTCATGTTGGTATGGCAAGGGGTGATGATGCGTAGGATAAGGATGCGCAGAATAGAACCCTCTGGTGGTCCACCCCACGCCCTCATTCCCATCTCCACCACCAGTGCTCTTGCCGTGTCCCACCATCCTGCTGCTAACATGCGCCGCGGCCCCGGTGGCGCTGCGCCTCCTCCACCCGATGAAGAGGCGCTGGGCGTCGGCGCGGTGGCGCTGGAACAAAACGACGTCGCCGGCGTCGAGACGCTTGTCCTTCACGTAACGGCTCCAGCCTTTAGTGAGCACGTAGCTCTGGCTGCTGTTCCAGTACGAGTAACGGAACCGCCAGCACTTCCCCGACTCGTCCTCGAAACTCAGTAACAGCCCCTTGCACTCGCCCGAGTCGCCACCACCGCCGCTGTTTAAGGGGAAGTACTTCTCCGCGTGCTGCTTCGGGATGACGAGGCGGTTCAGCTTGCCGACGTCGCTCGGAGTTAACGGCTTCTCGAACATCGCCTCCTTGTCGTCTTCTGTTTCTTGCTGCGCGGTGGTGGTTGTGGTGGCTTCGTCGTCGTCGTTTTCATCTTCATCGTCGTCGTTTTGGTTGTTGTTGAGGTTGAAACGGGGTGGAGGTGGGTCATTGAACCATGTGGGTTGGTGTTGGAGGGGCCAATTAGAAGGGTGAATGGGTGGTTCCATTTGTTGTTGCTGAGTCCAAAAGAGTGTCGTTTCTGGAAGGTCCATGGAGTAGTGGTTTATGGACATGTTCTTTTCTACGTTTTTGTTTCCTCTCTCAAGGTCACACACTCAGGAATTGAGGATTTACGGAGTGTGGTGTGGTGGGGAATAGGGAAAAAGGGAATGAGAGGAAGAGGCGTGAGGGATGATGATTATGGTTTGATGTGGAAACTGTGGGAACTATTAATTTGATGGAGCTTCCAAAGATATATGACAAAGAGAGAGAAACAAAAGTGGGGGACAGAGTGAGAGTGTGAGCATGAGAGAGAGACACAGGTATGGAAAAAATAAAATATATAAAAATTCTTAAGCTATTTTCTTAACACATCTAACACTTCCTTTTTTATATAGATCCACTAAATTGAGTTATGATTCATGTATATATTTAGGTGTAGACAATTAAAGAGAAAAGGGAAGAGAAGAGAGATAAGTAGTAGATGTGATATATGATTGATGTGATAAGAAAAAAAATAGAGAAAAAAATAAAGGTGTTTATAGGTGTCTGTGCTGTTTATATGTTTATGAACTATTTTTGCAATAAATTATATTAACTTCACACTCAATTTAATGGGATAATTTAATGGGATATGCATAAAAATAAATAAATAGAGAATATTAGTAGGATTTCTCAAAAAGTAATTAAGACAAAAATGTTCTTATTATTCAAATGAAAGAGAATATTTGTTTAGATTAGATATCAATTTTTTATTACAAAATCAGAAAATAAAATATGTAAACAAGACAGTTTAAATCTTATTTACCACGGAAGTGTGAATTAGTTGGTAGAGATTTGTCTTTCTTAACAAGTGGTCTCAAGTTAAACACATGAGAATGGTCAATTGGGTACAATTACTAAATAAACTTTTTTTTTGAAAAAATAGTGTTTATTTTATTATAAGTAACTAAACTAGTAGATAGTTGTGCTATTAAGAATCTAGTTCAAAGTTCGATTACTGAGCGGTGCGTATGTTGAGAGAAATTTACCAATTTAACGTGATTTTCGAGTCTTGTTTGATTAGTCTCATAACTGTCGGTTATGGAAATACTTAGAGAAAAAAACTATTGAGATGATTTAATTGTCTAAAGAAATAAATTTCTTTTTTAACTTTGAAATAATAGATGTTTTATGCTTACATGAATTAAATTTTATATTTTTGTTTTGGTGATTTTAAATATTTTTTGTTTTATTAAATTATTACACTCGAATAATATTTATTTGTAGTAAATATGACTCTAATCTTAACTAATTAAGTAATATTTATTAAGATATTACTGAACCAGTAAGAGTAACATGATTTAAGGAAATCCTATAATATTTGAAAGGTTACGTGAGGAAGTAAGTTACATGTTAAGGTGTGGTAAATTATAGTGAGTGAATGAGTGAATATAATAATGAGAGGCAGAGGTGAATGAATTCACAGAAAGGTGCACACTACACTTGTCTACGTGAGACATGGAGAGATTATAAAAATGAATTATTACTGAATTGGGCCGAACATGTATGTTTAATTTATGAGTCTTGAGAAAGAAAGAGAGATTCTACATTTCGTGTAATTAGAGACATCCCATGTTACTTAATTGGCAAACAAATCAACTCATGGGTCCTCTGCTTCACTCTCACTCCCATCCAATGCCAATGCCGGCCTAGTCACATTTTTAGGAATCACTTTATCAATTCACATTTCACTTTCTCACTACTAGCCTCATACATTTCTTATATTTTTCCGATGTTAATGAAGATATCTCACAATTATTAAGTGTGAGATTAATGTCAGAACCTAAAAAACGAAGTGTTGAACTAATAGGGGATCGCGTTTGGCGCCCCCCTTTTGCGCCTTACGCCCCCCCTATTTCTCAAAAATGCCAAAAATACCCCTGTTAGGAAAAAAAAAACTGAAAAAAAAAAATCATGAATTTTAAAAAACTCCATTTTCTCCCTCTCTAATTCATCAAGCCTTAATAATTTTCCCACCCACTTCATTGTAACCCCTTGTATGACCTCTCTTATACAAAGGTGAAAGAAGAAACCTTGGATTCAGCTTGTGCTGTGTAAACGGTAAAAACTCACGAGTACTGGTTATTTTTCGCGCCCTTGGATGCGAGTTATACACAGAAATCGCGTGTTGAGGTGCGATTATGTTATTTAATTTATATTTAAAAATCTGATTGAAGTCGCATGTGTGAGTGCGAATACCAAATCGCATCCAAGGGTGCGATTGGTACTTTAAAAATCAAAAAAATATAAGTGGTCGTGGAGTGGTTTAAAACCACCCACGAAACCACTTCTGGTCCCCTGTTTCACGAAGAAAAAAACCCGAAATTAGGTTTCCCTCTTCCTCCAGCCTTCCTCGACATTGGCACTCACCCAAGGGCTTGTAGAAGCTAATCTCGAACGTGGAGGGAGAAGAACCTTTGCCTCCAACCAGAATCTCCACCAAACAAAGCTTAAGGTAATGGGTTTTCTTCTCATCTTCTTCTACTCTGTTTTGCATGCATTAAGAGAAATTGTTTGTGGATGGAAATTTGAAACCTATTGGTATGGTTGGTTGTTATCCTGAAGTTCCATTGTGCTTTGGCTCGTTGTTTATACCATTTTTGTGTGTGAGAAAATTGATTTTTGGTGGGTTTGACAGGGTTTTGTGGGAATTTCAGAACCTGGTAAAAATTCTCACCTTGGGGTGCGAATTTCTCTTGTTTTTCATGGTTTTCTTGCCTTTGTGTAGTCAATGACCAAGATGGGTTTTATGGCGTTGCATAAAAGAATGTGGTTGCTGTTTTTTCGATATGTTGTTCTTGATTTGTGAATGTTAATGCTTGTTATGTTGTGGAAATTAAGCATTTTCATTTGGTGTTGTGACAGATATGGCAAGGACCCGTGTCACTGGTCGACCAGTGGAGGATGACGATGATGGAAACCAGTTGGCTGACATCCGACAACGGGGTCATGCGTCGCATCGTCGGCGGCGTGGGAAGGCTCCCGCAGATGAGGAACCATCGTACAATCAGGCCGAGTACGAGGCTGAAGAGGAATGGCGCGATAGGTACGATGAGCAGCGGCAGCAAGAGGGCAGTGGGGATGGGTTTGATGAGGAAGTGGCTGACGAAGACAATATTGATGACGAGGGTGAGGAGGGTGGTGACGACGAGGAAGATGATGATCGTGAGGATGGCGGGCGTGATGATGCTGAGAAGAAGGAGCTGAAACGTCGATTGCAGGCGATTGATAGAGCTGACAGGGGGTTGAAATCATTCCCAGGCGGTCCCGTTAATCTGAATGTTTTGCGGAGCTATGGGACACATGTTGCTGGGAGGGTTTGGCGGTTATACATCGACGGCAACATACCAGATCGTTCCTTGCTCAGACTCTACAACCATGAGAAGAGGCTGAGGGTGGACATGACATATGGGAGTGCTTATATCAGTGATGTCTTGGCGAGGTCTGGACTTACACCCCTCTTATCATGTAGATATGCTGCATATGACCAAGGCTTGATATCAGCCTTCGTCGAAAGATGGCACCCGGAGACATCATCATTCCATCTGCCATGTGGGGAGATGACAGTCACCCTCGATGATGTTGGACCTCTCCTACACATTCCTGTTCGGGGTACCTTCTTCACCCTCCCTGTATTAGATAACGATGAGTGCGTTGAGGTTCTTAGTTCACAGTTACGTGCCACAAGAACCCGAATTGTGAATGAGTTAGTGACGAATAAGGGCAAGTGTGTGCGGTTCTGTTGGTTGGAGGGGGTTGTGGACGCGAAAATCAGGGAAGGTGACCTTGAGGCAGCTGCCAGGGCTTACATGCTCCGAATGTTGGGCATGACCCTGTTTTCTGATAAGAGTAGGTCTAAGGTGCAGGTCAGATACCTCGCGCTTCTGTATGATCTGGGTTCCATTGGGGACATTGCATGGGGTGCCGTCGCTTTGTGTTACATGTATCATTGCTTAGGCTCTGCAAGTCGTAGGAACACGTTATCCATATCGGGATACACAACTCTCCTCCAGGTTTGTTACATTTTGCACTCTTATTTACCGTCATTGTGTAGTATGTGAATATACGTGAGGTGTTTCTTATATTTTGTTACATGTTGCTCTTGTTGACAGGCATGGATATACGAGCATTTCCCGGCGTCTTTGTTCCCGAGGAAAATAAATCAGGGATATTCTGAGAACATGCCACGGGCGATGAGGTGGGCATGCACAAAGGCTGACGGGTCTATTGCTGAGAAGAGGGCAAATTTGGATGACATATCTGGAGATATCATATCTTGGACACCGTATGACGATCACCGAGATGCATGGCAGTTTGACGACATAGCCTACTTTAGCGGGTGGTTACGATGTTCCGGGGTTATGCACCCACACCAGCTGTAGAGAGTTGTCCGTCAGTTTGGGTATGTACAGGGTATACCTCCTCCGCCGATGTTAGAGTCTCCATCATGTGAGGAAATTGACAAGGTATGGCTGATGTACCACGACTTTGTGATCCGCCCCTTACAACGGGCTATAACACCGTCTCAAACAGCCCCTGACTACTTTCCTTGGTATCGAATTCACTCCCACCCATTTATGATACCCCCAGAAACGAGGGACCTTGCCACGGCATCCGCCGCCGTAAGTCACACACCATACTAATTACTAGTTATATCGTTATTTGTATTACTTTAACTAACCATTAAGGCATGTCTTGCAGGGCCGATTTGCTTTGATATCTAAGTGGTTGGATAAAGCCATGGACCCGGCAAGCACAGGCGCTCCTCCGGAAGGTTCAGATGTGTGGATAGCGCACCAGAATATGCAGGCCATTGTCAGTCAAAGCTTGCATGGAGATTTGGTGTATAGGAGGACGAAAACTAGTCGTAGCAGAGGAGCGTCCGGATCTCGGGCTAGGCAGTAGATATAGTCGTATGACCGGGCTACTTTCCTTTATCCTGTTGGTCTACGTTGTCAGTTGTTGATGGATTTGTAGTTTCTTTGGATTTGTAGTACTTGTGTTGTGTGTTGGTGCTTTCCAAACTTTTAAGAGTTGTTGTATTGTTGGATCATTGCAGACAATATTGATTATGGATTTGCTTTGTCAATCTTATTTGTTCCATTTGCATAGCGTTTAATTACTAGTTATTTCGTATTCAATGCCTACGAGACTGAGAGAAATCGTACTGAATCGAAGGATTAATTGATTCGCTTATAAGCTGTGTACAAATGTGATCGATACAAAACAGGGACTTAAGGTAATAATCGCATGTCCATGTGCGATTTAAGTGTCTGAATCGCATCCTCATATGCGATTCAATTTCGTTAATGATGTTATTCAAATAGTTAAATGTAAAATCAATTCAGACTTAAATCGCACTCAAGAGGGCGATTTAGTCTTACATGTCGCATCTAGGAGTGCGATTGTTACTTAATATCTAGTATTTTTTTATTGTAATATCGTAATCGCATTTCATAATGCGATTTTCATCTTACATTCGCACCTGGTAGTGCGACTAATCAGTTAAATTAATAAAAAAAATGGAATTTATTTATTAAATTATAATGCAATTACATAAATCGCATCCTGACATGCGATTTGAAGCTATAAATCGCATCTAGGAGTGCGATTCGGCACTTAGGCCCTGTCAAGTTACAGTCAGTTACAGGTAAGCCAAAGTAGTTTTATAATTAACCTGCACAGGCCCTGTCAAGTTTTAGCACAATGTCAATTCCAAAATAAACCAACTATGTGGCAATCAAAACATATGAAAGTACTTTCATGAAGTCCCTATAACCTATACAAAATAAGGGAAATTAGGCCAATTATAACCTTTACAAAATATGTGGCGTTAGGCCAACTATGAAGAAGAAGAAGTGATGAAGAAGAAGGGGATATAAGGGGAATTTTTTTTTTTAGGGGCAAACAGGTAAAATACTAAATGGGGGGGGGGGGGGCGTAAGGCGCAAAAGGGGGCGCCAAACGCGATCCCCCTAATATTAAACCGTGTTGGTTATTGTTATTACCTTCTTACCAATGGATTTGCACACCGAATTCCGTTCTTCACTTTTTACCTCAATTTCACCCAACAACCATTGACTTTATGTGCTTGTTACTTTATATTCATTTTCTTTCTTTTGAAAAACAGATAAAAAAAAAACAGATAAATCTCATTACTTCAACCTTTTTAGTAAGGTAAACGAAATACCGTACACATGTACGAAATAGGTAAAATGGTTTTAATTTAGTTTTGACATCCAATCACTTCATTCTTGTGCTTCAGATTGAGAGGATTTTAACTAGTATTTTAATCTTTAGAGGATTTTAACTATGAAAATTAACAGAGCCAAGGGATCGAGTGTGGTCCATGTCCTCTGTTTTGAAACCGTAGATATGATGATAGACACACACAAGTATATGCATAGGTCTAGCTAATTCATTCAAGTATCGCCAAACTGTATTATCTTCAGGATGAAAAATATAGTATTTATGTCACGTGCATGACTGTATCTCAGCACAGTTTGGCCACTCCTAGTTTTCAGCAACAGGAAATTATCAAATTGAAATTTGAATGGGGATTATTTAAGAAAAAAGTGAAGGATTGAGAAAGGAAAATGACGTGCGGACACCGATCAACACATGCAATTTGTAACCGACCATCATAAATTACAATCGTTAGAAATCGTCACAAATTATAGTTATTAATGAGTGTATGTCAGATACACACAGTATCCACCAATCGCTGCTCTAAAATTAATATCCATACCATGAGATGCCTTCCCTTCCCAATGAAGGGAGATGAGATGAGATAAGATTTGTCCAATTAGAGAAGACACAAAACCCTTCCTGGACACCCGTGTTTGAATCCCCTCCTCACACTTTGCATATCTCTCTCTTTGTTTACTTATCCGGTCCCTTTGTTGTCTAACTCTACCCAATCTTTTAATTATTTATATAGTTTTTGTTGTATCCATCATATTTATTGGCTTCTTTACTTCAGATTGCGTCTTTTCCATGACTTGAAGACAAAACTCACCTCAATTTCCAGGTAGATTCAGACACCCTTTTCTGCTCTACAAAAGGTTCAAAAAACATTTTAGTTTTAGTTTTAAGTACATGTTAGAGTCACACACCACATAAGAGGTTGTTTGGCCTTTTCTTATTTAATTTTTGTTTTCATTATTAATTAATCCTCTAATACAAACAACTATCCTGTTGTGTGTCATCATGCTCCAGGTATATACACTTTATATATTCCCCATCATGTCATGATTTTTTTATCAGAACTATTCACACGACTGATAGGCACGAAACTAATCCATTCGAGATTCAGAGATTATATTAAGTGAGTAGATATCTTTCAACAAACTTTTCTCCACACACACCGTTTAAGCATCAAGCTCTGAACTAGATACTTAAGGAGTCTAACTATTTACCAATTGTGCTAAACATTATCGGTTGTCATGACTCTTTTGATCGAATGGCCAGTATACAATTGCAGGTAAGCCACAAAACACATGGGTGTGCAATTAATTTTCCCTGAAGAAAACATGGAAAATTCAGAGAGACTCTTTGCATATGATGAGGCTGTGCTTACATGTAAATGCCGAAACCTGAAATTTTGTATTACTCGCACAAAGATGTTGCTTGGCCAAGTGCAGTAATCCTTGAACATGAAGAAAGGCACAGGCTGGAGTACTACTGGGTTAGGAATCTGCCATGCATGTTATTTCTTTACGTTATTAATTTTGTGGTGTGGGTGGTCTCTATATTGGGAAATATCGGTGTAGTTTATTCAGGGATAGAAGGGGAACGAGACAAGCAAGTGAGATATTTAAGGAAGGTAAAGATATACACTGCCAAAGGGAAAAGGCAAAGAGAGGGTGGTAACTTGGTAATATACTCGAAATAATGCATAGTGTGACAGAAAATCATAAATTTAATATTTTTTAACTCTCGGCATTCCTCATGCCCTAAGTAAAATCCCAATCACAATCATGCATTGTTAGTCCACCAAACAGGTATGGACGGGTTCGGGCCAAGGGTTTCGGTTTTGATGGGTTGGAAGCAACACAATCAGAGCCGCAACCGTCGGACAAGGGTTTTGGTTTTGACGGGTTACGAGTTGAAAGAACTAAGGTTAATTCAAGTGGGTTCTGTAATACCCCCGATTTCAGGGTTACTATAGTGACTTAACAGTAAAATAAATATGCACGTGATTTTTAGAAGTCGTAAAAAATGCAGGGATATTATTTTTCCAAAACATACTGTGACTTCATGCATTACATATACCTTATACCTCCCAAATAGTAATTTATTACAACAATACCATTTACAAATAATACGTATACAGGTCTGTGCTCAAGCACACTTCGGCATCATAAACAAGTCCTCCATTTTCACTCGCGTCTCTGTCATCAGGAATCCTCCCTAAAGTGGACGTCATGGCCTGTGGGTGACACCCCTCAAGCATCACCACAGAAATAAAGCGCAAGGGTCAACTTCTTTTAAAACAAACTCCTCATAGGAGCACGGGGTAAAATGGTATAGTATGTAGATAAATAGATCAGGCAGTGTATATGAATCACATCACAGTTATATCTTGAACAATTCTAGCCACAGCTATTCATAGCAATTCATTAACACAATACATATATTGCAAAGCAAATTTGCACATAAATATTCATGCCACACATAGCAACATCTCAATTCAAAATGCATATTATGCTCATGCCAGTGCACATGCTCGTGCATATGTCATGTCAACAACATCCGGATATACGCCAGCAACCACGCATGGGAGGGAGGACATAACCACTAGCTCCGGGCCACTAGCATCTCGCTAATGCCTATACTGTGGATGTCACTTCATGTTGGTCTCAGACACTTGGATCACACAGAGTAACCTTGGGAGAGAAAAGGAATCGAAAGCACACAGAATTTGTTCACGCAGTTCGACCAATTTGTCTACTTCTGCGGCTATAGGTGGCTATAGCTCCGTTTCATTCAAGAACGAACAACTTTAGGGTTTAAGTGTTACAACATATTTATACTAGGATTTAATGCTATACGACAACGTATCAATTAAATCCTAACGCAATCCTATCAACCAATCAGATTCTAGATTACAACGGATATTACGGACTCTAGTGCTCATTAGCTGTCTTCAACAGACTACGTAATAACTCTTGACAAAGACGAGGCCTAGCAACTCTAAGTCAGACGTTCCTTACGTGTCTGTCTCAGACGATCTCCAAGACGATCTCCTAAGACGATCTCCAAGACGGTCTCAGCAGCTCCAAGTCGGACGATCACCTAGTAACTCCAACCAAATGAGGCCACTAGAATGAGACATACTCAACAATTTCCACCTTGGCGAATTCTCAAACCCTTGGCCATATGCTTACCACTTCAAAATGTGCAACAAATCCAAGCAATGCTTGAACTTGTCATTGGTGACTGGCTTGGTTAGCATGTCCACTGCATTCTCAGACGTGTGAACCTTCTCAAGTCGAATCTGCCCTGACACAAGCAACTCTCTGATCTTGTGAAATCTCACATCAATGTGCTTTGTTGTCGCAAAAAAAATGGCACTCTGACTATCACAACGCAGATTGAGTCCACCTTGCTTAACACCTAACTCTTACACCAACCCTGTAAGCCACAATGCTTCTTTTGCTGCTTCAGCCACAGCCATATACTTGGGTTCAGTTGTGGACATTTCCGCTATGGACTGGACAGATGAATTCCAGCATATAGGTCCACCTGCCAAGGTAAAAACGTACCCTGTTGTAGAACGTCTATTGTCAATGTCACCTGCATAGTCAAAATCAACATATCCACCAACTACCGGATCACCTTGTTCACTACTGAACATTATCCCGTGACCCGTTGTACCCTTCAGGTACCTGATTATCCACTTGACTGCCTCCCAATGACGTTTCCCTGGTCTTGACATAAACTTGCAGACTTGGCTCATAGCTTGTGCCACGTCTGGTCTAGTGCAAACCATAGCGTACATTAAACAACCAACTGCACCGGCGTAGGGAACTTTCGACATACTTGCGACCTCCTTAGCTGTCTTTGGACACTGATCCCCGAAGAGCTTGAAGTGGTTCGGCAACGGAGTACTCACAGCTTTCGAATTGTTCATGTCGAATCTGTTCAACACACCTTCAACATAGCTTTTCTGAGACAGCCAGGGTTTTCTGGCTCGTCTGTCCCTATGAATTTCCATTCCAAGAATCTTCTTAGCAGCTCCTAAGTCCTTTATGTCAAACTCCTTACCTAGCTTGGTTTTCAAATCATGCACGTCACTTGAGTGATTAGCAGCAATCAACATATCATCCACATACAGTAACAAGAAAATTACTGAATTATAATCAAAGCTCCGGACGTAAACACAGCAGTCATAGTCACACCGTCTGTAACTAATCCTTTGCATGTATGAGTCAAATCTCTTGTACCATTGCCTTGGTGATTGTTTCAACCCATACAGAAACTTCTTCAATTTACATACCAGACGTTCCTGACCGGACTTAAACCTTTATTCATAGAACATTAATCAACTTAGTGACTCAACCAAAAAGAAGCTTCATCTAGAATATAACATTTTCAAAAAAATTCAAGTAAACAACCAACAATGATGACAAGCTTGTGAGACACAATGTTATATATATATATATATATATATATATATATATATATATATATATATATTACTTAAAAATATAACATATTTATATTAAAGGTATATAAATATAGACGACAAATGTTTTGTTTGAGTTTTTATAATTTGTTAGTATTCAATGATTTTCGCATACACTACACTACTAGTTGATTAATATCAGTAAAGAGGATTTGACAAGTTCAGAACCGTAAAATGTTAAATAAAGCTCCTAAAAGCTATTTGAGGTTTCTCAATTGGAGCTAAATATGCTGAACCATAACATCCACTCATTATCCTACCTATAATTAAAATTTGATGCTTTGGAAAAAGCAGTGGCATTTCTTAATGAATTCTTAATTAAACCACTCTATTAAGCCATGCAGAAGACAAAAATTAGCCATCTATGCTGCAGATTCATAAGAATTGAGTAACCAGATTTATGGCTTAAGCCACTGTTGAAAATCTGTCCAATACATCAAGCACAAAACAGTCCCTGATAATAAAAAATCAGCCCCCGATGACACAACAGACCACAAAACCAAAGTGCAAAACTGCATAAATAACTACAGCAACAACCTGTACACAAACTGAAATACCAAAGTGCTTATAATCATTATCTTGTGGTGCTAATATACATAGTCATGATAGAAGTCATAAAGCTGATTACAAAATGAAATACCAAAGTGTTGGCCATATTCAATGACTTTCTTTTTCCACCACTAAACCTCATCTCTTTAATCTTCTATAAGTTCTTAATTATGAGCAGTACAATTATTCATAACAAAAATTCAGGAAAAAGTGTTGAATTTATAACTAAAACAATTCATGTAAAGAATATTCTATCAGGATTGACATGAAAGTGCTACTTAGAACTCTCCATTTTCTTTTTTAATTCCCTTTTTCTTCATGGCTTATTCCAGGGAGTTGGAGGAGCAGCTGAGGTTTTTACATGTGTGATTATAATTATATAATAAATTAAGAGTTTTTCTTATGATGGTGCATGTTTCCAGTTATACGAAGTTGCTTCGATTTGTCTTGTCTAATTAAAATAAAAGCCTAAGGAGGATGTCTTCATCATTAACTGTCTTTTTCTTATGCTTTATGCCAAATACCAGTAAAAAAGATAAAAAAATAAAAATAAAAAGCCATCGGTGACTGATTCTAACACTATGGTTATTAGTGCTTATTAAAACAAGAAACACAACTTTGTTATTCTAATGAAAAAAGAAAATAACTGTTGGGATTTAATACTTATCATGTATCAATTCATATGTTGAACAACGTACATATCAAAATACAGGTTAAAACCGAGTTTATCTTCCAACAAGGTGAGCACTACTAAGCTAAGAACAAAACAAAACATAGTCGGATCCTGAGTGAAAAAATCTCCAAAAAAAAACATAAATCTCTAATAAATAACTGTTAGGTTCAAACGACTTAGATCGTTTATTATGTTCTGAATGATAACAATTTTATTTCCTAAACTATATGTATTATTATTCTCAGGAAATAATCCATATCGTCCAATAGCAAAAAATAAAGAAGTATCGTCCAAAGAAGAAGCTCTATCGTTTGCTGCAAAGAGTATCGTCTAGCAAGGCTAAAATCAAGCAAAGCAATCTATCGTCTACATAAAATGTCCCTATCGAAGTCATGAGCAGCATCGTCTAACCAAGTGAAGCTGCATCGTCTGATGAAGGATAGAAAGTATCGTTCAGCGAAGGATAGAAAAGTATCGTTCAGCGAAGGATAGAAAACTATCGTTCAGCGAAGGATAGAGCAACATCATCTGATCAATGAGAGACCGTATCGTCCAATCAAGAACAACATCGTCCAAGCCTAAGCAGAATATTCCTTATTCGAAAAGAATATGCTTTGTGGATTGTATACAGCTGTCAAGCACAACCAAGGGGAAGAGCACGAATCACGTGACAAGTCAGAACATCAACGGCTCTAATTTCTCCCTCTGGTACTACATTAAATGAGAAGTCAGATTTCATTAAATGCAAAGCCCTTTTCAACGGCTTTATTTTGAAATCTGAAATAAGAAAAAAGAACGTGAAGAAGAAAGACAAAGCAAACAGTGTTTCATCTCATCAAGTACAATCCAGTCTGAAACAAGCTACCTACTAGACAGAATCATGTCTCCAGAGCTGTCAACGGTCAAATGAATTAAATGAAGAAATCTTTTGAGCAACGGGAAAAAAGAAGAGAAGATCAAAGGCTCACATTCAATCTTCAGCAACGTTTATCTTCAAGAGAAGATATAAAAGGAAGATTTGAAGAGTGAAGCAATGGGTGATTAACAACGAAACTCAAACACAAGTTCTCAATCTTTCTGAAATCGTCCAAGCATAGTTTCCTCACTCGAAACTCAAGTATCAAACCATAAATCCGAGTGAAGTTACTCAAGTGTGAAAAGATCTTAAGTGTCAAACACCATCTACCTCTTTCACACCCAAACAGAGAACCATTGCATATCATCTCTGCTTCTAAAACTCAAGTACTTACCCAAGTGTCAAACCATCTCTCAACACTTAGAGTTTATTGTGCTTACATTCTTTCTACCATCCCTCTTTCAAGAAGAGAACTCTTTGTAGAAGAATCATCTATAAAAGGAGAAGTCCTTCGAATACTTGGAAGAAGTCCTGTCTAATACTTGGGAGAAGTCTTGTCGAATACTTGGGAGAAGTCCTGTTTAATACTTGTACTATTCAGGGTTGAATAGTGGAAAATCTTGGTGAAGCCAAGGACTGGACGTAGCCCCACCGATTAGGGGTGAACCAGGATAAATCTCTTGTGTGTTGTTTTTATTGCTTACATCGTTTACGTTTTATTACTTGCATCATTTACGTTTAGTGCCTGCATCGTCCAACGTTCACTGCTTGCATCGTTTACATTTCATTACTTGCATCATTTACGTTTAATGCCTGCATCGTCCAACGTTCACTGCTTGTATCGTTCAAACGTTTTTACTGCACGCATCGTCCACACGTTTCACTTCTACTGCTCAATCTGTTTTAACTCATCGTTTACATAAGTGTGTGTTTAGTTCATTGCTTTATCATTGAAACTCTGTTTAATCAATTTCCGCTGCCATAGTTTACGAAAGGTTTTTATGAACTAATAATTGTTTATGGAAGTCAAGTTTAAGTGCGGGCACAATTCAACCCCCCTTCTTGTCTCATCCCTTTATTTATCAATAACAACCACCACCAAAACCACCATGTAAGAGTAAACAAATCAATACAATCAGGTCATTAAGCATAAACACTCAAAAATCACTCATAAAGCAGTATACACAGCAACCAAACAAAACGAAAAGTATCAGCAAAACAAGTTTAGGAACCTAACCCTTTCTTTCACATTATTGATCTTTCTCAGTCTCTAGATAGTACCAAATCATCTAGAGGAAAAATCAGTTATAACCTATAATGAGTCGCATCATAGCTTGAAAGTAAAAAAAATAAGACAAAAGGGTAAAATGGTTGTGAGGATAAATGTTGAGAGCGATGAACGGAAAAGAGGGAAGCCGTTGCAAAAAAGGGCGGAAGCGTGAAGAAGGGAACGCCGGCAGTGTGAGAGTGAAAATTAGGGAAGGAAATGTGTGTGTGTGTGTGTGTGTGTGTGTGTGTGTGTGTGTGTTGTTTCTTTTATAGAGACATTAAGTAACTATAGAGTACCTTTGAAGAAGAGAGCGCAATAGAATGCACAACGGCGCTGCTGTTGTGAAGAAAACGAGAGGGTGATGAGAGAAAAGAGAGGGCTCGAGGTGCAGAGGGAAGATGAGAGAGTTAGAGATTGGTTTGATGTGGAGATGAAGAAGAGACGGAGGACGGTGTCGGCGAAAGAGGGAGGATGACAAAGAACGGTGCCGGCAAAAGAGATAGGATGATGGTGTCAGCACAGCGACGGAGGAGTGAGGCGCACAGTGGGAGTGAGAAGGTTTTGTGGGTGAGAAGGTTAGGGTTCACTTTAAATTGAGACTGAGGAGGGTGAGAAGGTTTTGTGGGTTTAATTTCAGGCCAAAATTCAAATTTCCCATAATAAATAGTATTATAATTATCTTTCCAAAGAGTGTACTTGAAAACAAATCCAGCTCAGATGGTAAGGCGCTCCTCATTTGGATGAGAAGTCCATGGTTTAATCCCCTACACCTACAATTTTAGGAATTTTATTTAAAATTCTTTCTCACATTTATCGACGGAACAACAAGGTAGGATATTCCGCGCTAACCTCCAACCAAATTATTGTTTAAAAACAAAAAACGTTAGCGACGGAACCATTCCCTCTCTAAACCATTTCCCAATTTTAGTGACGGATTTAAAGACGGAAAATCAGCGACGGAAAAGATCCGTCGCTAAAAGCCTAGTTAAAACTTATATATGTAAACTAGAGAGGGAATTAGCGACAGATTTTTAGCAAGGCTATTATGCCGTCGCTAAAATGAAAAGTTATTTTTTTTTATAAAAAAAGACAAACCGTCTCTAAATTCGTCGTTGTTAAATCTGTCGCTGTTAGCGATGGATTTTTGTCCGTTGCTAAAATCGGTCGCTAAATAATGTTTTTTGAGTAGTGAGTCAACTAGATTAACTTAGCTCACTTTTCTTCCAACTCATAATGAGCCGCTCGAGTGAGTCCATCCGGCTCACTTTAATGCACCTACTCAAGTCCATGTCTTTCTTTTAGCAGTGAATTGCATGGGGACATATACAACCATATTAACTTGGCTTAACTAGCCAGCATATTTTACTCGTTTCTATGAACAAAGCCAGCAAGCATTGTTTTGTCATGAAGAGATGCTATGATTGGTTTAACTAAATATTGTCTTTTGTACGAGATCAAAGATTGTAATTTGCAATAGTTCAATGTAACAGTGATATATTCCGAAAACAACTTGTTAACAACAGGCCAAGAACGATGTACGCAATCTATTATCTTGATACGCATCCTGCACATGAGTTTATTCCAACACCGGAAGTAATAAACAACTAAAGCTATTCAATTAATATATACTTAAAAACCAATCCACTGCTTAAATTACAATTAATAGATAATTATGACAAAAGTAAACAACTTATCATTAAATTTCAGATTGCTATTGTCTTATTGACCAGTCTTATAACACACCATGCATATGCTATTAGAATTTCAGATTTATTTTATCTATTAAAATTTTCGGACTTGGGATTCCTTTAAATAAATAAAGTTAAAGAGATTAAGTGGGCCAATTAGTTGACTCGGTCACACTTAGAAATTATTAATATCAATCATTGTTTTTATTTTTATTTTAAATAATATCAATCATTATAAATATAGTAATATGTTTGCATGTGGCACTTAAAAAGCGTACAAGAATCTCAGATGCATCAAATTATTTATGTGGTGTGTATATGTGACCCAAAATCTCCAACAAAAGCAATAATGCAGGTTGAAAGGTATAGTCACAACCCAACCAAATAAGAAACCTTAAAGTTTCATGCCAAATTTTTTTCTTCAATAAAGTTTCATGAAATTCAAATTTTCTGTATGTGTTAATTAAGTGGGGACCGTAGTCCTTAAGTCTATGCATGAGGCATGATTGTCTTTGTTCATGGACCATTAACTTTGATCATATATAGTGCACAAATGCGAAGTGGCCGATATATTAGACTTTGATTTCATTGGTAGGGACCCAAGTGGTTTAATTCTGACCTTTTCATTGTTTTTGGACATTAATGATGATCAATCTTATCAGCATGATTAATTCCAGGAGGATAGGGTTTAACTAACAGGCTAGATAGGTAGAATACTAGAATTTGATCTATTGGCAGAATAGGAGGAAAGTTGGGGAGAACTGACTAATAGAGCAATGAATCAAACATAGTCCAAGTATTTGTTATTTGTCCAATAGCAAGGATCAGTGAAAGTAAAATAGAAAACATAAAGTTAGAATGCAGTTTAACACGCCAAATGGCAGGGCAATGAACACAGAAAGACTTGATTAGGAAGAGATGAATCAAATGTTTGATAATGACCCATGATTAGTAGGTTTGAATCAGGGAACACTTCACCGCTAGTGTCACAATGCATTTCATCATGCAAGATATGATTGATCTGACTCTGGCATAATGAGTGGTTCAACATTAATAATCAATTATCCAGACGAATACTCTCGCTTTGTCTGTATAGTTAGATAATAATTCTTTAGAAGGAACAATATAGTGTGAAATTATCGATGCACATGAGTTCATAGTCCATAAATCAAGAGAACTGTTCAAGCTGTAACTTAATGTGTTGGTAACTTTCTCGGTTGTTGGGTTTTTTTTTAATATTAAAAAAAATTAGAGATATATGTGTTAAAAAAATTAATAGAATGTGGTTGTTTTAGCCACGTAGGATCTGACCTGGGAGTCGCATGGAACATTGCGACATGTAAAGCTGGGAATCGCATGGTCTATTGCGACTTGTGTGCATGGGAATCAGCCATGTTGGGAAACAGGAAGCAGCAGAACACGAGGAAGCAACAGAACACGAGGCAGCAGTGAATCAACAGGGAGTCATGGGTAAGTACGCAACTTGCATGCATGTGCGCCACGTGGCACAAGAGTCGCGATGCATGCCGTGACTCCCACCTCCAAATCTGGCTTAAATACAGCAGCTTCATACAGCAATCTCATTCCTTCAAATTTCTCTAAATTTTCTCAATATTTCTTCAATCCTCATTTCACTATCCCAAAGTCATCTCAAGGTTTTCAAGTTCAAGTCTTCCTTCCTTCATTTATCTCTCACCATCATATCAAGCCCTCTAATTTTCATAAGTGTTTGATTTAAATTTGCATATATATTATTGTTTAAAAATATTAATATTGTGCATTATTAAGAATTATAAATTGCATAAAAATTTTAATGTTAGAAATATTGTAATTTAAACTATAGGCCCATTTTGCAATTTTATTGATTATATTATAGTTTATTGTTTGTAGATATAAATGTTTATATTAATTTTCAGAAAAATTAATTGTTAAGATATATTATTTTCTAGAAATATAAATTGTTTAATAGTATTAATTTTAGAAATATTATTTTTTATTATTAAGAAATATAAAATTTTTAAATTTATTAAATTTAGAATTATTATTGTTTAAATTATAGTTTCATCTTGAAATTAATGTTTAGATATTGTTTATTGTTTAGAAATGCTATTGTTTAGACTATTGTATATTGTTTGTTTTATTAATTAGAAATATAAATTTTCTAGAAATTAATTTCTTGTGAAATACTAATATTATTTGTTTATTGTTTAGAAATATTAATGTTTATATTATTGTTTGGAAATAAAAATTGTTTAGTTTAGTGTTAAATTTAGAAATTTTATTGTTTATTGTTTAGAAATAGTATTGTTTAGATTATTGTATATTGTTTATTTTATTATTTAGAAATGTAATTTTTGTATAAATTAAATTCTTGTGAAATACTATTTGTTTATTGTCTAGAAATATTAATGAATATATTATTTTTTAGAAATAAAAAAAAATTAGTTTAGTGTTAAATGTAGAAACTTTATTGTTTGTTGTCTACAATAAATTTTATTGTTTATGTTATTGTTTAGGAAAGTAATTGCTTATTTTCTTCTTTAGAAATTTTATTTGTTTAGAATTAAAAATTAGAAATTTATTATTTTGATTTATTAAAATTGATTAAAATTAATTGTAGGAACCTTATGGTGAATGAAGCCTATATAAATCTCGTCCTTCTAAATCCGAGTCTCCTGCACTTACAAGACAAGCACGTGTCCAACCATGTGTGGAACGAAGAAATAAATAGAATTATTGGTGTGAGAAAACCCACAGTGAACCGTCACGGCGTTCCAAGCCTGATTGTAGGCCGTCTCCAAAGGGCCAGGCTTTATAAGGTGGCACTTATTAGACATGAAACTCTTCACACCGAATTGCTGCATTACCTGGTCCAATTGATGCCACTCAACACGCTAGTAGATGATCATTGGCGCAACAGCTCTCCACATGTGGCTACCTATTTGCAACCTTTGCAGAATGAAGAGTTGCATGAAATTTCGTTGAAGGGAAAGGAGAAAAAGGATCGGGTTGCGAAGATGCAATACTTTATAAATATATGGGACCACCAGCATGAAAACGTCTTGGCAAGACCCGTTCTGGATAACTCTGTAGGCCCCAATGATGAGTACTTGTTGTGGTACGCACAACATGCGAGACGCTGGGTAACGCGTAAGGCTGCGGCAATTGGCCAAGTGGTAATACTTTCTTGTTCCTTGTATACTTCTTTATTGATAAAATTCTTGCAGTTACTTATGATTCTATATTATTTTGTTCACGTAGGTTGAGTGTATTCACCATATCTGGTATGCATTATCCCCCGCTAGCCAAGTCCAATGGTCGAATGACCGGGTGTTTGATGGAACTTGAGCGTTGTCTTGCACTGATACTTGAGCGTTGTCATGCACCATATCTGGACAAAGTGCAGTAAACTTTGTCGATCGCCAGTTCTGCATTTGCGACGGTACCTCTCTGGACAAAGTAATCCACGAACCTCCCATATGTGCACTTCACAAGTGCTGTGATGACTCGAACGGGGAGTTAGTCAAGGATGACGACTCGAAGAACGAATCATAAAAAATTTCCACATTTATCTTGTTATTTTATTTTTGAAGTAATGACAATTAATTCTTGTATTTATGATCGTGTTTGACTGATTTTGTTAGTCTTGGAAGCGTGTGTAAAAATGCATTTAGGGGATTCTAAAATTTCATGAAGTGTGAAAGATTTTCAAGCACATTCATTATCCTTTACTGTCTATTTTGAAAGTTTCAATTTTTTATTGAATGCAAATTTATTTTTTCCATTTCAGGTGTTTATTTCTCCTTGTATAAAAGGGGATTTCTATGGATGCTTTTTCCTGTGTCTTCCTTCCTTCCTCAGATCTTGTTCTTCTACTTGGGTTCTCGTCCTTCCTTCTCTGGTTCTCCCTCTATATTTCTTCAGATGGCCCTTGCTGATGAGCCTCTCTATTTCACGCTAGAGAGATTTGCAATCCTTTGTGTCATGGTCAGTCGTTCGATGGAATATACATCATTTATCCTTGTCAGGACCAAGGTTACTTTTTACTGGTGAAGGCCATAACAAAAGTCATATTTGTAATTTTCCTTGAATATCTAAAATTTGTTGGTGTTCAGAGGCAAGGGTTTTCCCCTCTGTTGAGGGAATTCGGGTCTTGTTTGCCTACCTTCAGTGTACCTAAACGGCCTACGCTCCTAGGTCCATTTTTAGCTCTATGCATTCTTTTCATTCTTTCTTTCCCCGGTCGTCGGGTTTAATCCCATTTCTAATGCTTCTCTGGCTATCTTCTTTGCTTCCCTTCCTCTTCTTTTATGAACTCAACTACCGTTTCGCAGATTTCTTCCATTTTTCGGGCTCTTAATTTTAGATTCTTGTTGAAGCCTCCTAGTCTCAAACCGTTTATAAATAGCGAAACACATACGGAAGGTTTTTTTTTCAAGTGAATCAAGGAAGTGTTGATTTGGCCAAGGTACTCTTAGAGTGGCTCTTCGAGATTCTGATTCACGCTAAAAAGACCTCTGAGGATCATTCTTTTGGCTTTCTGAGTAGAGAAATGGTCTAGAAACTTGTTGGACAAGTCTCCAAATCCAACCACAGAATCTGTTGGTAGGCTAGTGAACCATGTTAGGGCTGACTTTGATAATGTTCCTGGAAAGAGTCTACACTTCAAGAAATCCTTGGCCCCATTGATCAACATCTTGGTTTTGAACATTTCCAGGTGCTCGTTAGGGTTGATGGTTCCATAAAAGAATGTTGAATTGCACATTTTTGTATTCGTTGGGGATGGGTTCCTAGCAGTGGAAAAAAGGTTGGAGATCCTCCTCTAATATCCCCATGGAGGTTACCTTCGCCTTTTCCATTTCGGTTGTTATCATACTCATCTAGGTCTACAATGTCTTGTTCTGCTCCTTGAGCTCATTAAGGTGGCCATCAACAAGCTCAGTAGTTCAGGGTTGGCATTGTCGCTATCGGTCATGACCTTTTGACGTGATCTTAAGTTCTTGGTGAGTGAAGGTAGGTAAGTTTTACCGGATTGCGCCAGATGTTCTCCCTAAACTTTTGGGGTCCCAAGATCGGTAGTTAAGTTACTAAGCACAAGCCCAAGATTAGCATTAGAGTGAATATGATTTTTTCTTCTTTCCCTTTGTCCTCTTATAGGCCCCTTCTATCGCCTTTTAGGTTGCTACCTGCTTTGATATTATTATGTTGTTCATTACGCATTAACTGTGCTAATGATTGATTTAATCACTCTTGGGGGTTATGAGCTGCTATTTATTGTTCGCAGTCATTACCCCCGGGACTTCTGAGATTCCAATAGTTAATTAGCTGGCTCTCTATGGCTGGGTTATCATGGGTGGTAACCTGGGAAGCGCGATAGGTAAATTCTTACTTCCAACCGGGTTATCAAGAGTGGTGATTGAGGTACACAGCTCTTCAAGCCTTTACGCATGTGTGCTTATTGGACTTTAAGATAAGCTTCTCCTCTCGACCGGATTATTATGGATGGTGGTCTGGGAGGTACACTTCCCTCCAAGCCTTAAAACATGTGCGCTTATTGGGCTTTATGATGAATTCCTCCTCTGGACCAAGTTACCATAAGTGGTAACTCAAGAGATAAAAAATATCTTATTTAAATCATGAAAAAATAATATAATTTTTAAGTACTTAAAAAATAATTAAACCCTCCAAACACACATGAGAAGATAAATACTGCCATTGCCGTAACAGTTTAGTTACATACACATACTAAAATTATAAGAGTCCATGTTCTTGTCTATTTTATGGCCGGCTGACATCTTGAAATATAGATGATAAAAATACATGTTATATATGTTTCTCTGTAAAATAAACACTAGCTTTAGTCCATATTAAAACGTTATTCATTACCGCGGTTAGAAAATATAAAATGAACATAAATTTATAGTATCTTTTAAAAATTGAAGTGAATATTACCAAAAAAAAAAAAATTAAAGTAAATAAAATTAAAATGTTGATAAAAGTTTAGATTGCAGATTTAATATGGACGAAAAATATGTTTAGCTATATTATTTTATGAGGGTTTGTTTGAGGTGGTCGTGAGTTTTTTGTTTTTAAATGTAAATATGAAAACAAAACGTGTTTGGCAAAAATGAAGCTAAAATGAGTTTTTACTTAATATCAAAATGGTTTCATCCTGATTTTTAAAACCACAAAATATGGTTTTCTTATTGTGGTTTTTAGTTCCAAGAACAACTCATCACCACCACCACCTCGCCTCCACCACCGCCACTGCCTTCGTAGCCACCTCCACCATTGTCGCCACCACCACCACGATCACATTTGCATCCACCACCATTGCTACTGCCACCTCCCGCTGCACTGCCACCACCACTAATTGCCACTACCAACAACCACCACTGCCACTACCATCGCTGCTGCCACATCACCACCAACCTCCACCACTACCACTACCCTCCACCATCTCCACCCTCCATCATCATCGTCATCGCAACCACCACTACCAACCTCCACCATTGCCACGCCATCACCTCAACCACCACTACCAACATCCACCACTGTCACTTTCACTGTCGCTGTCGTCACCACCGCCACCCTCCACTACCAATACCACCACCATTACCAACCTCTGCCACCTTCATAGCATCAACTACTACTTCCACCACAACCACCACCATCTACCGCCACCGTCACCACAACCACCACCATACCATTGCAGTCGTCTTCACAACCGCCACCTTCCACCACCATCATCATCCTCCACTGCCAACTTCCACCACCACCCCCACCATCATCGCCACCACCACCACTCGCCATCGCTGCCTCCACCACACCATTGCCCTCCTCACCACACCACACACCACATTCCACGGTTCCACCACCGCATCCACCACTGCCATCGCCACCCACCACCGTCGCCACTACCAGGTAACATCCGTCTCCTCAACCACTACCATCACCGTCGCCACCAGGTAAGATCCACCACCGAATAGAAAATTTCTTACAACGGTGGTGACTATACCGAATTTAAAAAGTTGCCAACAACTTTTTAGAGCTGAAAATAAAAAAACTAAAATTGGATTTATAAAACTGAAAACTAGTTCTGGTTTTTATAAATTTCAAAACATAAACCTAAAAATCACCCCGAACGGGGCCTAGAATACTAATATGGTGTTGGCCTAGTGGTAGGCCAGCCAGATCCCCGTAAGAGTGAGGTTGCAAGATCGAACCCCGAGAAAGTCATTTGTTGTGAGAGACCGTCATTGTATCCCGAACAAGTTTTTTTGTGAGAAAAAAATTATTCTCTAAAGTGATACTTATTATTCTAAACAATTGAAAACTTATTTTTAAATAATTAAAGTACGTAGTAAGACAAGTTAGTATTATTGAAATTCTTGTATATCATTATACTAGAAAATAAATTATTTATGCTGTTTGGTCTTCTGTTTTTTCTGAGTTGAGGAATTAAATTCCCCACCCTACAAAACAAGGAAAGGAAAGGCATGCGGGGTTGTGGGGCTACCTTTAGGGGGCCCACAAAATCAATGGATAGTGTATTTTTGGGATAGAGGCCCACCAGATAAGAAGGCCGAGCAGGGTACCATTTTACCCTTACTTTATTCTTCACTGTTGTGTTCTTCTGTAGCTGGGATATATCAATAGTAGTACATACAAGGCGCAACGAAAGAGTTGCAGAAAATGGTGATGGAATCGGGTAAGCGGCACGTGGCACGTGGCACGTGATGGCTTAGTAGATGTGGGACCATACCATGCATGTAGAGAGGCCCAATAGCATGGTCCATTATAGTATAGGCCCCAACCGACCAATTGCTTATTTTCCACATTACCTCCTGAGAGAGGTGTGTGATTGAGAGAGAGCCACTTGCTCGTAACCAAGAACATCAAATTTGACTTCTCTCTTTCAGAAATATTCCTCATATCATATGCATGCGCGCCTTACAGGACGGACATCAACGAATCTAGTCATCAAAACAAAACAACAACTATTGTCTCATATTAAGACATATTACTTAGGGTTAATGGTTCAACAGGTCCCTGAAGTTGTACTGAAATCTGTGTTTGGTCCCTTCCCGGAAAAATGACGTTTAGTGGCGGTTAAAAACAGCCATTAATTGTAAAAAAACCGCCACTAAACATCATTTTTCCAGGGAGGGACCAAATACAAATTTCGTACAACTTCAGGGACCTATTGAACCATTAACCGTATTACTTACTATTGTCTCATTTTTCTTTTAAAATAAAGAAAATTAAACTTAATTGAAAATAACACAACATTTTCATCGTTTTCATTTTCTTTTCTAGTCAAACATAAGAAAATGGCTTCAGATCCGTTTTTTTATTATTCGCTTTGTTTCCATCTCAACCAAACACAATGTACATGTCCTCAATTGAGAAAAATGTGATTTCCTTATTTACCTCTGAAGAGAAAATGAGACTTAGCTAAATGGATGCATGCAAAATTTCTATTAGGTAAAGTAGAAGAGAATTTATGCACGAATAGAGAGACACGCCCAAACAGAAAAATTAGAATGTGATCTATATCCATGTAAAGCACGTGCGATGAGCAAAACTGAGGACCATATAGATATGCTTAAATGGTTAATTGATTAAGACATTATATTGTGTGTGTTTTATAATGACATGGGTACGTAATGTTAAGATCATATAAAGAAAAAGACAGAGGTCTATGAGTCTATACACTGCACCAAAACAAAAGTCTATGACAGATCCACATAATGATAGCATCTTTTACATTTCATTAGTATCATACAATGAACACGCAACTAGATTAGGAACAAATGCACTTAATTTCCTTAATTAGAGTCTTTGGAAATATTAGAAATGACACAACCTTCACATTTTTTGAAATTAATGAAAGCTATATGTGATGGAATAGTGAATGAATTAGACGTCCATATATTCAGAGACAGAGACTGTTGTAGCCATCTCACAGATATGCATTAACTTGACAATTTCATTTTTCATTTTACACTAACTATATTGTTTGTTACACTTTGAGACGAAATCAAAATTTATACTTTGTTATTATTTTTTCAGAAATTTAGAGTTAATAATATCATAGCGATAAAATTATTAACAAAATAGTATTTATACAGATTAATAAAAAAAATATTGAACTTAAAATATAATTCCAGGTATTCATTTAATTTTCTAAAAATTTTTAAATTGTTGGACAAAGTGTCGGTATATGATATTAGAATCTAGATTATTTGTAAATGAAGTTCAACATCATATAACATAATTTTATTTGCTTGTTTTGGAAAACTTTTAATTTTATTTGTGAGAACAATTTAACACACACAAAAATTACTTGTTATTTTCTGTTTGTTGTTTTTTAAATCTATATTCAAGATGAGGATGTATCATATGAGAAATATGTTTTTATATGAGAAAGTAAGAATAAATCATGACCGTTAAATCTAATCATGAATGGTCAAGATTAAAACATAAAGTCATGTGACTTTACATTTTTAAGTAGTCATGTGACTATTAAGTTGTTTTAATCTTGACCATTCATAATTAGATCTAACGATCATGATTTATTCTCACTTTCTCATATGAAAACATATGATACATCCCATATTCAAGATAAAACACTTCAAAGATTATAAATAAATGTCTTGAAACAGAGTTGAGTAAGGGTGTCAATTAAGTCACACAAGCCTGTGTGGAAAAACATATTTTTTTATCTACATTAATTATTTGTTTAGTTTTATGGTCTCTTTTTTTTGGGCCAATGGATCGTCTTTCATTCATCACTGGGCCAAAGGTCCAATCCCCTAAGATTTAGTTTTTTGGTCTCAAATTCAAAGATTAATTTGAGGCTACTAGTTTGTCAAGTCAGCCCAATCCTATTCGGGATGCTGGTTAAATGGATTAGGTTCCTCTACATGTCTTACAATTAAAAAAATAACATAAATATAATGGTTTATTCTATCACCATTGGATTGAACTGCAAGGACATGCAGTTTGAGGATCAACTCTAGAGTCTAGGTTAAATAGGTTGGCTCATTGGTAAAAAAAAAAAATCGAAATTCACCAAAAAAAAAAACTAAGAAATGATGTGGTGGAAGGGTTTACTAATCCTAGTAGAGCAATTCTAAGTTGTACTGGAAAAGCAATAAAAATAACAATAAATTTGAAATACTTCTTTCATACCTTTCATTTATTGTAGCCATACATATTTAAAGATATTACCTCCTCAAGGCTAGTGTTGCTTGTTTCTTGATCTTGCGGTCCAGAAGAGATCATCTTGTGGGTTTCATCGTGATGAGCATCGTGTGGTCCAGAAGTGAACACTGCTTCCCCTGTTGAATGAGTTGCCTCCACTTCGTTGTTGACCAACACCAAAACTAGAGGTGGACTTTGGGAAAACGAGTCTGACGAGTTCCCTTGATAGTGCGCAGATCTGTCTTTGGCATAGCCCTTGAACGGTGCAAATGATAGATCTGTTTGGGGTGTGAACGACTTGATAGGAGTCTCGAAAGTCGGGGTGAGCAACGGGCGGGTTCGGGTGAACAGTACCGGGTTTGGTCGAGTTTGAAACAACATGCATGTGCAAGACCGATCCTGACTGTGGTTGATTTCGGGTGTGTCGGGTTCGGGTTTGACGGGTTGGCGGATGAGTAGGGCGGGTTGGGGTGGGTTTATGTGAAGAAAAGAAAAGAAAAAACAGAGGGGAGATGTGAAGATTTTTGAATAGTGGTGAAGAAGAAGAAACAAACACAACCACTAGGTGGGGGAGAGTGAACTCAGACTGAAGCAACGGTCATGCATGCTGGAAAATGGAACTTTGTTTTCTCTCGATGCTGGGCTTCGGCCTTCACGAAGCAGCGGCGGCGAGGCTTCATGAAGTAGCGGCAGATTCGGTTTTCACTATGCCGTCGAATACGAATCGTAGGAGGTTCCAAAAGGGGCCGCGAGACTTGTCGGAGGAGAAAGAGGAGGCTCTACAGTCTACTACAGTTGGAAAGAAAGGTCGTGGTTGTGGTCCAGCAGAGCTAGGGTTTGAGTGAGAGAGTCAGAGAGGAGAGGGAGCGGCGCAGGGCGCAGAGGCTCTGCTTGGGTTTGAGTGAGAGAGAGGGAGCGGCGCTAGGCTAGGGTTCTGAGTGAGAGAGTTGAATTTTTTTTTTATATGGGCTACCCTCGGGTTGGGTCGGCGCTAGGCTAGTGGTCTACCTGAGCTCGACCGAGACTAACCGAATTGGACCGATTTTGTCACCCGCGTAACCCATCGACCTAGTCCGACTGGCCCGTGCTTCAGTTTTTTTTTTTCCCGGGTATCTCGGGTTTTGTCTATTTATATGCTTTTAAAAAAACATAGGTCTTGTCTATTTATAAACTTGGTCTAGCTTGGACCTGATGTAGGCTAGACCATAGATTCCTACGAACAATATGAAATGTTCCCGTTCCCACCCCTATTTGACGCATGACTTGCATAGCAACTAAACAACAAAGAATAAAAGGAAAAGTAGCGGAGGGCCAAAACCAAGTTAAAATGAGAGTGATATGCATGAGTTTTGGTAAAGTCTATCTAAAATGGCAGTTCGATGCACATAGCTCGTGCATACAAAAAGGAAATACACAGAAAGAATAGACATACAAAATTCAAGTAAGGTGGCTGTATAATGTAGATAGTTGTACAATTATGATCCAGATAGGAAGGAGACAAAAGCACTAGATAAGCTCCAATAACAGCTCTTTATTCCGCATCCAAACAGCCTCTTTGTCCAAATATCATGTATGACAGTGAAAAATTTACTTGCATCATTTAAGTTTTCAGCAATGGATGTTAATAGCTACGACACCTCTCTAGCACTTTTCAGTTATCGTCTTTGAAAGTTAAAAGTAATAATTACTTGTACTGTTCAGCATACAAAACCATAACCACACTTGTAACATATCCAGAGACCCTAAATTTGACTAAAACATATACCAGATACAAAATAGATTGATAGAGCAATCTTTCACTGAAGAGTTAACCAAAGTCATATACTTGAGTACACAAATCTCTAATTCTCTTTGGTTAGATCCTCACAACCTTTTCAAGTATTCACAATCCATTTCATTCTGCTTCAGCCTAGTCCTGCATAAGTTGAACCAAATTCATTCGAGTTCTCAAACAACACAGATATAAAGAGAACCATATCAATCATTCTATTTGTACCATTTTCCACATTGTATTTGTCATGACATATGAGTGGCTCCAATTGAGATAAAAGTAAATCATTTAATTCAGCACACATAGATTAAAATGGACTACCTGTACAATTGTAAAGAGCATTTGTAACACTTCTGAAAATAGGATATAGCAATCAATAATACTTTGTGTATTCACACAGCATTATTAACTCTACTATTGTCATCTATTTGGGATGTAGGTGATCTAACACATGGAGTCTTAGTAACATTTGATTTGGCAGGGAGAAAACTACTATTGACTACTTAGCTCTAGCTGCTGGAACTTCCCTCCCACATGACTCTTACTTACAAATTTTAGTGGTAAAGAGTGTCATAGTAATCAGAATAACACATGATTTCTTTGACAAGGAAGTGTCTCATTGAATTGGAAGGTCTCACAGACAGATGCAGTCAGAAAGCAATAAAATTCTCTTAATTTTTCTCCCCCTCACTTGTGAAAGAACATACCAAAAATTGCTCCAAAAAGAAGCAAAATTCAATACCCTTTCTTTAAATCAAAAAACAAATTTAGGGGCTTAAGTGGCCACAACCAAGTCATAAAAGCAAGTTGGAGCAGAACAAAATCCTCCATTTTAATCTTTTTACTTCACTAAATTACAAAAAGGTAAAAACCTAAAAGATGCTTGCAAATACACAATAGAACTGAAACCATTTCACATAAAACAACCCCTGCAAAACACAAAAGAGAAACCCTAAAAGACAGGTAAACTAATTCCACAGCAGCAACAATCGTAAAATTCCATAAAAAAAAAAAAGGATACCACATAATAAACTTAGTCATTTAGAATTCCATTGACTATGAAATAAAACATCACCAACCTTAGCAAAAGTGGTTGCAATGGAAGTATCAAAGGCGGTGTCAGTCACCGAATCGCTTCCTGATATAATTCCTGAAAGCTTCACGGCGAGCTTGTGCGTGAGCCTGCTGAGGAGCTACGTTAACGTACGACAAGTAAGCTCCAACGCAGAAGAGCGAAGCGCCGACGACAAACACGCCGGCGGTGACGGCCATTTGCCTTGCCGTCGGCGGGTACGACCACACCACCATTCACAATCACAATGCGATTTCTCACACACAAACCCTCTTTTCTGGTCACAAGTTGGTGTTACAAAAATTTCTAAACTTTTTTTTTTACTTGAAAATCTAAATAACATTTTATTTTAATATATTCTTTTAAAAAATATCTTCTAATATTAACTTATTAATTCACCATAGAAAATATATTGATTTAGTGGTAAATTAGACTTTCATGAGTGAGCTAATAAGTTCAAACCTGCAAAAATTATTTATTGTGAAAGGTTTACATCGTCAAAACCAAAAATATGTGTAGTAATGCATAGGTGCTGAAGTAGCGAATAGTGTGGCTGATACAATAGCCTTCGATGTTAGTGTTTTCCCAATATTTAGTGGAATGACTCTCTTCATTGTATTGAGCATGTTCTCTTTTTGATTTTACTCCTGCCAATTACTAAGATGAGCTTGAATTAAAAAAAAATATATATATATATGACTTTACTTTTACCTCCATTATTATTAGAGATTGTCATTATTTTTATTCTTCTTTTAATTGTTTTCACGTCTCTTTTGTAGATGAACGGGTAACACCGTTGCAGATTATCTAGCTAGGAACGCCTCCGCCTATGCCAATATGGTTTGGGTGGAGGAAGCTCCCTCAACGGTTGAATGTCTAACATATTGGCTTCCATGCCTTCCTAATATATTTCAAGCAATTTTTATAAAAAAAAAACATTTACATATGAAGCTAACTTGACTCCAAGATGGATTTTAATTTTTTACATCTTAGAAAATAACTTATTTAGTCCCCAAACTAATTAAACTAAAGTTCGTTTGGTGGTCAGTATAAGATAATACATGATAGAATAATAGAGTTGGATAAGAGCATGATTTGACTAAAGACTTTTTTTCATACCATGTGTTTGAGGTGGATGGGATAACAATATGATGTCATATAAACAAGAATTCAATTTCTATGCACCGTCAATGTAACTTTCTTTTCACACACAACCAATTAATTTCCGCTAGTCGCCAGATCAAAAATTAAAAGTTTAATTTAATTAAAATATAAAAGAAATATAACTACTAGTCCTATATGACATACAATGATTGGATGACAATGTAAATAATTTTTACACTGATAGTTTATCAAAATGAAACTCTTTTAGGGCCCGTTTGGTGGATATGATAGCAATAATCATATCCTCTGTAATATGTTGTTTGTTGCGCCAGCAAGATAGGATAACACGATCGTGTCCCTTATTCTATCATGTGTAAAAGTTATCCTGAGGGGGAGCTGTGATAGAAATTATCCTGACAGAATAGGATATCAGTTTTTTGTTTGACCATAACTCAAAATTAATTTCAATATTTATATTTTATATAATTTATAATAATATTAATTAATAAATAATAATTTTTTTTATTTTAATATTATATTAATTTCATTACTTATCAAATACTAGTTGTTATTGTTAAGTTAAAATTATTTAGTTGCTTATAAATTTAATTAAAAAATGAATTGATTTATAAATGGAGAAAATATTGAATTTACTCATATAAAATAATAAAATTTTCACTATCACCTACTACTACTTAATTAACATTATTTTTCGTTATTTATATTATAATAAAAATACACAAAATAGTTCTTCACTAACAATAAAATAGACTACTCACATATAAATATTAACTTTTTAATAGTAAATATAGAATAATTTTATGTTATTATTTAAAATTATTTCTCTATTTATTTAAAATTATTTCTCTACTAAAATTAAATTATTCTTTATTAATTAGTCTATTTAAATTTTAAATATATACGTAACTAGTTGATTTTAATTTAATAGTTTCAAGTGATAAATAATAAAGTTAATTAAATTTTAAAATATTATTAATATTATTTATTTTTGAATATAGTCTTCTTTTTAAGGGGAAATTAGTCTATGTTTAATTATATAAGTTAATAATCGATGATAAATGAGATTAGTCCATATTTACTATTAATAAATTAATATTTATAAGTAAGTAGTATATTTTAGTGTCAGTGAATAATTATTTTATATTTTTATTATCATAATATAAGTAACAAATTATATGTACCAAAAAAATTATATGTACCAAAAAAAGTAACAAAATATTATTAACGGACTAGTGGCAAGTGATAAGGGAAAAAATAATCTATTTTCATATGAGCAAGACTAATATTTTCACTAATTATAAGTTAGTTCATTTTTTAATTAAATTTATATGAATAACTAGATAATTTTAACTTTGTAGTAGCAACTAGCGATTAATAAATAATAAAATCAAATATCATTAAAATGAAGTTGTCTAAATGATCATAAGAAAAGCTTCGGTTAAATCACTCTAATCCTAGGTGGACCAATGATACTTAAGACATGAAGAAAATAGCTTCCATGACCTATCAAAGGAATGACCCTTACTAGAATGGTACAATCCCGGATGGAAGAGCTATCCTAAATAATCCTGGAAATTTGATCAAAACCTCGGACTTCAGAAAAACAGTGAACTTGCACTGGACTCATTGCAAGTATCTTTTTCTAAGTTTGATGAACGTATTTAAATTTGTTCATTTAGGCAAAATAGTCAATAATTTAGAGATTAATCTAGAGGGCAAAATTGAGCAAGTGACTACCGCGAGGCTGGTGAAGTCTCTAACCAATATTTTAAAAACGGATAAAACTACCTTGTACTTTTTGCGGAGTGAATGAAAAATGGGTTGACCGATATTGCCACTCCTAACAATTAGTTTATGTCTATAACTTTTTTGATGGTGTTGAATTCAACTCTTTTTTTGTAGTTGCAATCAATTTGATGATGATACTAGTGGGCATAAAATATATTTTAGGTTTTAACTTTGGGATTTATGACATATAGATATCATAATTTTTTTTATCACAATTCACAACCATTTTATTTTATTATTTTTATATCAATTTTAACACTACGTATCAATAAATAAAAAAATAATTTCCAACCGTCTGAAATTGAACAAAAAAATTGGATATGGGCTAGGCCCATTACAAACTGTTACAGATGGGCGGTCCATTATCAAAGCCCATCCTCTCCCCCAGTCTACTAAACTCAAAACCCTAATCGCGCCTCTCATCTTCTTCTTCCAGCCGCAGCAGTTAGTTTCTGCAGATCGTTGAAGAATGGGTCGCGTTCGCACGAAGACAGTGAAGAAGTCCTCTCGCCAGGTCATAGAGAGGTACTACTCTCGCATGACCCTCGATTTTCACACAAACAAGAAGATTCTCGAGGAGGTTGCTCTCATCCCTTCCAAGAGGCTCCGCAACAAGATCGCCGGATTCTCCACTCATCTCATGAAGCGCATTCAGAAGGGGCCTGTTCGTGGGATCTCCCTCAAGCTCCAGGAGGAGGAGCGCGAGCGCCGCATGGACTTCGTCCCCGACGAATCCGCCATCAAGACCGACCACATTGCCGTCGACAAGGAGACCCTTGACATGCTCGCCGCCCTCGGCATGGCCGAGATTCCCGGTGTCGTTCAGGTTGACCCCCAACCTGTTCAGCAAATCCCCTTCGGTCGCGGCGCCGGCGCCCCTGGCCGGAGGTATTAAACTCTGTTTTCTCGTTTTCGTCACGTGCGAGTACATAATATGAGTTTTGATTTTAGTTTTTGTTTGGAAGATATATTCAGTAACTGAGCCTTTGGATTGTTGAAGATTTTGTTATGGAATTTATGTTGGTTTGTCATTTCGTAGTTTTCATGGTATGTTATTGAATCTTTAGATTAATTTGTGTTTGTGTTACTACTGAGTTGGCTTTTTGCTCATATGGGATCACCTTTAAACGCATTTTCGAGCAATATCTTTTGGATGCAACAATTGGTTAGTAATTACGGCCTGCTGGTTGATAATTGCACTAACTTGAGTTGCATGATGAAGTTGAATAGAAATGATATAATGCTCAATAGAAGTACCGGTGAACAAAACATGTTTGACACATATTTTGTTTTTGCTTGTCCGACCTTTAGTTATCATTATTCCAACTCTTAGCATTACTCTTAGGTCCCCAATTGTTGGTGGAGTAGGGAAGGGTTTTTAGAATTGGATAGTGGAGGTGTGTCTGTGGGAGCAGTTATTGATTGCTGTTGTATTTGGTACAACAGTTAATTGAGTTTGGGTATTCTTGGTTAATTCTCTGATAGGGAGACTGAGTAAACTAAGGGTATTGAGGAATGGATTGGATTGTATTTTGGCTCTGGCTAAACACGAGTTTCATTTCGTGTTGTTCTGAGGTGATAGAGTTGGCAGTTGCAATTTTTTGCGTTTTACTAATGGGTGCTTTCGAGTGGCAATGCGTGGTTGCTCAAGGGATTGAGTGAACGGCCTTCATAAGAGATGAGTTGATTGGGGTATTGGCTGAAAAGTCTATGCATCTGCTTGTGAGATAAGGTTGTAGAGGATAGACGCTTTGAGTGTGTAAATAAATAAACTAATGCTCCTTTTGCAGAGTAAATTAGGAATCTGTTGTGCAAAGGGTTTATGTCCGAGTCGAAAGAGTTGTTCCTTAAATATGTGATCTTTTTTTTCAAATGCATATGAAAAAAAAAATTGGGGGAGGGGTCTCTGTCTTTGGCACCTAACTATATCTTTAAAGAGTTTAGAGGTACTATTTAGTTGAAGATTATTTTGGGAAACTAGAAATGTTTGTTTTCTGAGTATATGTCCAGAATGATGATGGTCATGTACATTTTTTTTATGTTATCTTTTTGTTTCTCTTTGTCTTTGCTTGATGGAGATATTCCCTAGTGATATGTGTGTGTTTTCTTGAGCCCAAGACCTGTAAACATGGCTCAAAAGCAACCATCCGCCCCAGTGCAGCATAAGGATGAGGTCTTTTCTAATGACAGCACATCTTTGAAAATCATGAAAACAGCAGTCTAGTGTTAGTTTATCAACTCAATGCATGCTTTGTTTGCTGTTAGGGGTATTGTGATTTGACGTATTCAAGACATCAATTGAGAATTTAGAATTTGACATTTGAGGTTAACGTGATAGGAGTAGGAATTTGGCATGTTGACTGAATTCACGTTGAGTTCAGAGAATTGTAAAATATGCAAATTGTTTTTAACTGATATTTTTTAATGAGCGCTCAGGTGTTAAAATGATATTTTTTAATATTTGTTAGAATTTATTTAGAGCCTGCAACTGGAATTGCAAAATACGCAAATTCTTTTTAACTGAAAAAGATGTGTCATTCTCTTCGATATATATATATATATTTTATTTTTTTTGATGAACGTCATTCTCTTCGATATGATGTATATAATCTTCAAAGGATCTTCATAGGATCGGCTAATGAACGTCATTCTCTTCGATATGATGTTGATGTATATAGACAAGAAATAACAAGTAGGGAAAATATTCAATTTTATAAATCTAATTCAAACCAGTTTAAATGTTTTCGAGGTAAATCTAATTCTTACACTCCCTTTTATGAATCTCAGAGGACTAATAGTGTAACCGAATCACTTTAAAATGAGCAAATTCACCGTATATTCTGAGCAAATTCACCGTATATTCTAGAGTTTGGTGGTATAAATTGAGCACTATGCATTTTATTATAGTTTAATACCTATGCACACAGACAAATAATTAATTTGAAAATTTATTCAATTAATTATGAAATTAAATTATGATGTAATACATTTAAAATTTATAATTGGTTGTCCGTATAAAAGAATTTTAAATTGATAATGCATGAGAGGATTAAACTCTTTATTATTATCCAACTTACCTCAAGAATTTATTTTCTATTAATCATCCACGTCTCTAGTAAATATTTCCATAAAAATTGTGTGAGTATAATCAACACTGTTTTATTTTAGAATTATAAACATATAATTTTTGGCACCATAAAGATGGTAATGATACTGCTTTTTTTTAATAATACTAAAAACATTAGAAGAATGTGTGTTAAAAAAAATTAACACAATATGGTTGTTTTTACCATGTGGATCTGAGTTGGAACCTGAGTAGGAGTTGCAGCCTTTTATGCGACTCCTAGGAGGGAGTCGCGGGGCTTTATGCGACTCTTGGGAGTCGGAGATCTTTATGTGACTCCCAGTGCAGGAGTCGCAGCCTTTTTTGCGACTTTGCACTATTTACGGGTCCCATAATTTTCTGCTACTTGTTTGCTGATAGGCCAGAAAAACAAGCTGAAGTCACAGTACATGATGCGAATTTCAAAAATATAAATACCCATTCTGCTTCCACAATTTCTCCATTGTAGAAACCATATTTTCTCCATTGCAGCCATCCTTAACATTATTTCCACCCCTTTCCATTAGCATTTTAGCATTTGAAACTCTACAACCTCTACGATGGAGGGCTTACGAAGGCGGCCAAGCTGTTATGTTTGAAGGTGAGACAAATGTCATTTGTCTGAAACGAGGCATTTTTTTTCCAACGCTTGAAGAAGAGAATTCATGAGAAGTTACAACGTAGAAGTAACCAGGTTATTTCGAGCGTTACCTATAGATTTTTGGCTTTAGATAACCCCATTTTTTTAGAAGTCTTCAAATATGTGATACAGAAGATGTCAGTGTCATGATGGACGCTTTTAGTCAACAAACTTCGATGATGCCGGAAGTTCGTCAATACCAGTGTCAACGTATCCGATGGATACGCAACAGTTGTTGCCGGATGAAGGGGTTAGACACGTTGAGGAGGCGGTTGCTGATTAAGAGTCTTTGAATTTTGGAAATACCGTTAATTTGGCGGACGATACTGATAACCGCGACACTAACAATGTGGGTCCTAACGTTAACCATTTAGAAGATGACGTGAATGAAGACGATAGATTACTTGAAGGAGATTCCTCAGACTCAGACGTAGAGACTGATTTGGGTGCTAATCCGGGACCTCAAATAGCACCTACTCCTCCTCCTATTGCATCGCTTGTACCGGTGAATGTATATTTTGAAACCCATGGTATGTACATTCAAATTAACTCTTCAGTCCCTCAATTTATGAAATGTCGTGGTTTCACTAAATCTTTTTTTAGGTGTCCCAAACTCCATCCCTTTCTGGAATTCTTCGTCCCACTATACATATATTAATTGGGATCACCCAGATGAAGAAACAGATTTTTTCCCTGGTCTGGTTGTGCTTGGGTCATGGAAAGTAGGTGAAGAATTATATGAAGGTTTACGTTTTAAAAGCAAGGAAGATGCTCAGACGGCCTTGAAGCATTACTGCATCAAAACAAATCATACATACGTTGTGTCGGAATCTTGTCCAAGATATTTTATCGCAAAGTGTCCAAATTCTGCAATTGGCTCCCCTTGGAGGACGGGGGCAATATTGTCCAAAAAAAGATGACTGGATAATATACAAATGGAAGGGCCCATAAACGTGTGTTAGCGGAGCAGAGGCTTAGGACCATGACAAGTTGAATTCTGATTTCATTTACACTCACATTACGGGTATTACACTTTTTAATGGTTATTACATACTTACTCTTTAGTTATTTATATGGACTTACAAATTTGTTTTTATGTCGTAGGCATGGTTATTATCCAACCAACTATCCCCATTTCTCTTATACAAGAGAGGATTAGCGATGAGCTCCACTACAAAGTGTCTTACTTCAAAGCATGGAAAGCCAAACAGAAGGCACTTGCAAAGATATTCGGGGACTGAGAAGTGTCGTACGACGAGCTCCCAAGGTGGTTGGAGCATATGTTGATGTATTCCCTCGGATTGTATTTCAATATTGTGACGGATGACTATGTCGGTGGTGATGGTGAGATTGATGGTCGTTTTAAGAAATTCCGTCGGGTGTTCTAGACATACAAACAATGTTGTGATGCCTTTAATTATTGCAAGCCAATGATACAGGTAAATGATACTTGGCTTTACGGGAAGTACAAAGCAACCTTGCTAATTTCCACATCACAGGACGGAAATAGTCATGTCTTTCCGTTAGCTTTTTCGATCTTTGAGTTGTTTGGCCGGATCGGTCGCTCAGCTATCCGAGAGTGGATTGACGACATCTCAAAGGAGACATGGAGCCTTGCTTGCGATACTGATAGTCGTAGATACGACCACATGACAACCAACTTGTCCAAGGTTGTTAATTAGATGTTAAAGGGGGCAAGAAACATGTCGACCACAACACTTGTGAAGTGCACATATGGGAGGCTCGTGGATTACTTTGTCCAGAGAGGTACCTAAGTGGCGGATAAACCGATTAATCTATTCCAGTTCCCTTAATTCCTACCAACTACCGTTGTGCAGAGATAAGCAAAGTACATGCGTCGACTCAAGCAGAATAAACATGGGGAAAAGACTCAAGAAACTATAACTTTATTCACATAGAGCAATAGAAAGCTTAAAGCATAATTCAGCAAAGATTCGCATAATGCCCAAATGCAAAAAGGGCTTAGCCAAACATGGCTAAGGAAAACATAAACAAAATAAAAAGCAAAACCTGAAACAAGGGCTCCAAAGGGCCTCTTACAACTCCAGGAATAGTGCTTGAACAAAGTAAAAGACAACCTAAGATAAAAAGATAGATCCTCTAACCTAAAACAAAGGTTCTATTTATAACAAAATGCTGCCTGACTTCCAACGCTCAAGCGTTGGCTTTCCAACGCTCAGGCGTTGGGAATAAGTGATTCCTGGGCATTCAGGCAGAATGCCACGCATGAGCGCTAGCTTCCCAAAGCTCAAGCATTTGTAGTAACCGGCTAAGCCAACGAAACTTCTAATCTCCATCACATTCTTTGGTTGTTCCCATGACAAAACAGCTTCCACCTTAGATGGGTCAACAACAATCCCCTCCTTTGAGATAACATGGCCAAGAATCTTGACCTCGTCTAGCCAAAACTCGCACTTAGACTATGATTTTGCATAAAGATCCTTCTCCCTCAACACTTGTAACACTTTTCGCATATGCTCCTCATGTTCCTCATGGCTCCTCGAGTAGACCAGTATGTCGTCAGTGAACAGAAAGAAAAACCGATCCAGGAACTGATGAAAGATCCTATTCATATAGTCCATGAACACAACTGGCGCATTAGTAACCCCAAACGGCATTACAAGGTACTCATAATGTCCATATCGGGTTCTAAATGGAGTCTTCGGTATATCCTCATCCATCACACAGATCTGATGGTAACCCGACTTCAGATCAATCTTTGAAAACACAGCAGCTCCTTGCAACTGGTCCATCAAATCATCGATTCTTGGAAGAGGATAATGATTCTTCACCGTCACCTTGTTTAGTGGTCGATAGTCGACACACAACCTCAACTTCCCATCATCCTTTTTCACTAGAAGCACTAGAGCTCCCCATGGCGAGACACTGGGTCGGATGAAACCCTTTCTCGTCAGCTCTTCTATCTGGATCTTCAACTCCGCTAGCTCCGCAAGTGCCATTCGATATGGTGCAATAGATATCAGTCCCGTTCCATGAACAATGTCTATCATGAATTCAGTCTCCCGCACAGGTGGCAATCCCGGTACATCGCCAGGGAAGACTCCCGCAAAATCACGCACCACAGTCCAGTCAAGCACATCTATATCCTTCTTTCCTCCACACTGACCGTCAGCAAGAACTTATGAGAACCCTTTTCCCAAGAATTCCTCATGGGGTTGGAGTTCAGGTAACTAACAATGCCTAATTTCGGAAAGATAACAGCCTTACCGGAGCAATCCAGTAAAACATGGTGTTCAGATAGCCAATCCATACCAAAGATCAGTTCTAGTCCTTCTAAGGGTAAACATATAAATTTAACGAAAAAATTTATGTCTTGAAAGTTCACCGGACACAGCAAGCAATTAGTACTAGTATTCACTACTTGGGTAGAGGTAGTGTCGCAACCGGGGTCGCGGCGGGGATGGCTACCGGGCAGTCGACCACTATGAAGCGAGTCTTGATGTTCTGCAGGATCTAAAATTTCCCAACGAGAGGTGTGCATCGAATTACCCGAGGGGTGTTACCCTATCCCCGGTGAAGCCGATGAGCTCATTATCGTATAGAATCAGCGGAGCTCCCGGTGTCGATGAGCACTCGCTTGATGCGCTGGTTGGCCAACATTGCTTTTACTATGACGAGGTCGTCATCCTCTCCTATGTCCTTTCCATATTCTTCCTTCGAGAAGGGGATCGGTACCTCCTCGAGAGGGTTCGGTTTTCTTTGTCTTGGCTTCTGCACCTCCGCCTTCATGACATTCCTCAGGTGCCTCCTCCGGGAGCTGCTGCTAGTGTCGCCTCCTGCAAATCCTCCAGAGATGAAGAAATTCTCATGGCGGCGGTCATCACGAGGTTCGTCACGTCAGCCATTTCTGCGGTCATTGCGACGGTCGTCCCGACGGTCGTCCCGACGGTCTTCTCATCGATCATCTCGTCGATCTTCGCTGTGATTGTCTCTTCTTTTCCCCACGTAGTTCCTCATACGATCATCTCTCTTCCTCCACTGGTCATTTTCTCTCGATCGTGCTGCATTCCGGTAGGGTCTTCGGGACCTTTGACGACTTGGTGGGTAGTCTTGCTGGTTAGAATTTACATACTTTCGGAGATGACCTTCTCAGATCAACTCCTGAATTTCGCTCTTGAAGCTTCTGCACTCATCAGTGGAGTTGTCGGGTCCCACGTGGTAATCGTCTTACGAGGACCCACTCACATTCTTTGGATTCTTCATGAGGGATGGTCGGTCTTTGAGATCCGTGTATTTAGTTTCTCAGAATATTTGTGATAGAGGGGTTTTCAAAGGGGAGTAGTTTTCGAACCGCTTTGTTGAAATTGCCTCCATCGGTCGGCCCCCTTGCTCTGGGTAGCGGTGGGTAGGACCGAGGGCTTGTTTTCTTTGGGAGGTTCTGAGGTAGTTCCTTGGGATATTTCTTTCACAAGCACCCAAGCGGCCTCGCTGTCTTCTTGGTTTAGGAACTTTTCTGATCTTGTAATGAATTCTTGCATGGTTTTTTGTTTGGTTTTGTCTAAGGATGACAAGAAGCGACTGGGCTCTCGGAGGCCTTGCTGAGCTAGCTGAAGTTGCATTTTCTTCTGCAGGCCTGGCACCCGGTTTGCTTCTTTATAAAACCGGTTGAGGTAACTCCGAAGGGGTTCGTAGGGCCCCTATTTGATTAGGGCCAGGGTCTAAGAGGTCCTTGATAGCTGCTTAGCCATGGTGTAGCGTCTCAAGAATTGTTGGGTGATGTCGCTCCACTGGTTGATTGAGCCTGTCGGCTTGGATTGAAACAAGCCATCGGGTTCTCGCCTAGGCTAAGGAGAAAACACCAGAACATCAAGAAGTCGTCGGCCCCAGCGCACTGCATGGGGCTTAGGTATAAGTTGAGGTGGATCTAAGGGTTTTTTACTCCTGCATAAGGGTGCGTGAAATGTGGTCGGACGAAGCGTCAGGGCCACGACCGTTGGAAGATAATTGGTGCCAGGGGGTCGTGTATGGGAGTGATAGCTAAACTAGTAGGGGGAGGCATGGGTTGCTCTACTTGTCTGTGAACTTCTGCTTCAGCTCTGTCCGAGGATCTGTACATACCTCTCATCATGGTGTGAGGGTGCTTGTTATCACTTTGGCTGGCCTCTGGCGGCGTCAGTCTCCTCTCAATGCGGTTCTGCTCGCGTTCCAGTTGGAGCTGATGTATATGGGCTTGTTGTTGTTGGATGAGGGTGAGAGACTCTGCACCGTGGGGCCAAGAGTTAGGCACGTCCTGCTCGCGCCTCTATTCCATGGCCACCACACATCGGTTGAGTAGTTCCAACGCTTCCCTAGTTGCCTGAGGGAGGATGGGTGGGGGTGGTGGTGTTTGTGCTTGTTGCTAGCTCTATTGAGCCTGGATGGTGGCTATTTTGGTTGGCTTGTATCCCTTTGGGCTTGGCTTTCAACCCGTAGTGCTTGACTTGCAGCTCTTGTTACTCTGGCTCCGGAATCTCTTCCACATTCGGCAGTGGCCAAGGTTCGTGAGGGGCGAGAGTGTGCATCTTCGTGTAGGGTCTCTGCATGTCCGTCAGAAGTTGGCTGTCGCCTGGAGTTTTGTGGCTTCAAAGCTTTGGATTTTCCCATGGTGTTGCAGAGGATGAGTTTTACCGTCCCCATAGACGGCGCCAACTGAACAAGCAAAGCCTGTCAAGTCACCGCAAGCGGTGTTTGTTGAGACGTAGGGGAGGTTGAGGGGGTGTAGCGCTTCTTCCGAGCACCATCTACCTACTATGGGGAGGTAGTCGGTCGCCATCTCCGTGCCCGAGAGGGGTCCCTGCAAGACACTCCGATGCAAAGTGAGAGGTAGAAGTGAGAGGGGGAGAGTATATAACTGGAGTGAGAAGTGTGTACCTTAGAGGCTTGATGAACCTCCCTTATATAATGGTTGGACGTCAACGCAACCCTCGAGGGCTTGCGATGATGGCCTCGTACTTTCCTTCTCTTGGGCCGTTAGATCCTCTACAATGCTCAGAGGATCAGACGGTCGAGGGTTTCTCAGAAAGGCGTAGCAGGTCCTAGAGCATCGTGCCTGCTAGGGTAGACTAGCGAAAGGATTGGTGATGGGACGTTCGGGGGTGTTCGGCGGCCGGGTGTGTGTCAGAGGGGCTCTCGTTCCATTGGTCTTAGGACCGAGAGAGTGTGAGTGTTCCCGTGGCCGGTCAGGGTGCGCCAGGAAAGGTCTTATATTCAGGAGGCTCTTGGCGCTGGCCCTCGGGTACTCGATCAGACGTGTGCCTATAAGGTTATTCCCGGAACAGTAACTGATCCCACCTGTCAGCACTAGCACTCTCTCTCTCTCTCTCTCTCTCTCTCTCTCTCTCTATATATATATATATATATATATATATGTAAGTTCTTTGCAAACAAACAGTGCGTTAAGGAAGAGAATAGGAGAGTTAGGAAGAGAGAGCTCAAGCATCTTTGTTTGGTATCCAGAGAGAGATGCCAGTGGTGGGCCATGTTAACTTCTTTTGATTCCTTCATTTTGAGGAGAAATGAGAGCTTGCATCAGTGCTAAACTTTTTTCCCCTTATCCATGCGTACTTCTAGTGGCCCTAAACCGCCGAAAATTGCATTTTTTTTTGCCAGAATTGTGTAAATGTTTTTAATCTAAAAAATATCTTTCTCACTTCTCATTCTTTACTCCCCCAAACGAAAGAATAGAGAAGCCACGTCATTCTTTCTCTTGTCTTTCTCTTTTATCTTTATCATACCAATCAACCTACAATATCAATCACATTTTTTTTCTCTCTGTGTGGCTACAGGAAGAATGAATTCCTATGCGTTGGCAGATAATATATCTATTTCTCACCTATATATTTCTCTTAATTCTTTCTTTTCTATTATCTCTTTCGCTCCTCAACCAAACAAAGGATAAGTGAGGGATAGAAAGAGAAGAGAGAAATGACATATATGATATATGATGTAATAGAGAAACAAATGAGATAAAAAAAGAAAATTAATGAAAATAAAATAGATGAGAAAGTTAAGTTTGAATGCATCAAAACTCTTCTTTAAAAGCAAAATTTACTCACCATTTGCGTCCAGCCAAATTTCAAGCCTACGATTTGCAATGCAATAACTACGCTCATCATCTTTTACTCATGCAATTATGCATATGCTCTGATCTATAATATTTAAACGCAATATCTGTGCATGTGCAATCTATAATAAATTTTTCTGCCCCCCATGGCTTGAAACGGTTTCATTGCTATAATGTTGTATGAGCACTAGAGATTTGCAACAAGAAACCTTTGAGTATTGGATTAGAGTCCTCTAAAGTGAGGGAAAATAAAGTTGTGAGTGTGGTTATATGTTTGCACATGCATACCAAACTATGATGTTCTATAAATCTTAATTATTGATTTCTCAATTAATAATTGTAATAACTTATTTTATTTACTAACGTGACTCTCACTTTAACGAAGTCTAATCTTTTAAACGCATAGAAGATTGAATTTCGAAATTGCAGAGCTTGTTAGGAAAGAAGGGCCGAGGTTTATGAAGACAATAAATACGGATGCAACTGCCTATCTTACACTTTGATTCTGAATCGAAGTTCTTTATTTCAAGACAAAGGGAGATATTACTACTTGTTTTTCCCTTGGAAGAAGCCCATGTTCTTTCATAAATGAATGGTCGATATCGCTATTATGTCAAAGTACATAGCATATGATGATTTTGGCCTATGGTGGTTCACCTTAAAGCTCCAACTCGATATATATTAAGTGAATGGAGCTTTGAGTGAATTAATAGCAACAAGAATGGCCTGTTTTGCATTAATACAAATATCGGCCTATCCTTGATATATACTCTACCAAATAGGAGGGATGGATTTCAATGCAAGAAAATCAAATTTAGAAAATGTACCGTCCTATCTGGGCGGATTAAGAATCGAACCCCTCAGTTAGGGTATTCTGAGTTCAAATCAAATTTAGTAAGAACAATACAAGCTTGTTTGCCTCTCAGCTTCAGCCTTAAGAAGTTGTGTACTCACCTGCCCTGCGGATTTAGGGCGTAGACTCCCGAGCAGAGGTATGTACCTTGGGGCTAAGGCATCAAGGGCCATATCTATTCCGACCGGCTTCTGAGCCACTCGGTCTGAGGACATTCCACTCGACCAAAAGGCACGCCCAGAAGCATAAGCAATAAGGCGAGGTTGAATGGCTCAGGAAGAAACTCCCGCCTGGCTAGTGTCTGCTAGGTCGCCTAATAACTGAGACACAACAAACTAAGGAAGGATGACCAAAAGCCATCTGCCCACTCAGAAGCCCAACTTAAAAGGTCTCCCTCACACTTGTAGACACAACTGCCATGAGTTCTGAGCATATAAATACAAGTTCTATCATTCATTTACATAACATGTTATTCATTCTTAACATTTAGACTTGTGTTCTAACTAAGCCTTTAGGATTCTCTCCCAACACTTGCAGTGACTTGAGCGTCGGAGTGTCTTCTATAAGTACCCACCTCGCCGAGGAACCTGGTGCTCCGTCATGACCTCAAGGACTGCAACCACGTCTTTTCCTTGTGATCCTTCACCATGACCTGGAGAGTTTCAACTCAGATTCTCAGGACCGAACAATTGGTGCCGTCTGCGGAAAATTGAACAAACATTCAAGCAAAGCAAACCAATCCAATCAGAAAGAAGTGTTGAATCACAATGGTTCAGACGCAAAGGCAACAACAAGACGGAGAGGAATCACCTGAAAGATACAATTCTCCAGAGCATCTTTCTCAAAGGTTTCTTCTTAAAGAGAACCAATTTAGGAGGAACCTATATTGGAAATTGCACAAGAAAAGCTACTCCGCATGGAGAAGAGATTGTTGGATCTATAAAAATAGACTGATTTGGCATATATGGTGTGTGAGGAATGAGGTTTGTTTTGAGCATAGACTGATTTCATATGAAGCTTTGCTAGCGGCTATTGATTTTCTTAGGCAATCTTGTCTCCATGCTTGGTCTGTGTTGAGATCGAGAGTGCAGGAGAGGCTAGTTTCTTGGACTCCTTCTTCAGAGGGTGGAGTTGCTATTAACTGCAATGGCAGTGTGCGAGGGTCACATTCTATGGTGGGGTTTGGGGGGTGTCTCCGGGACAGGTTGGTACTTGAATTATAGGTTTCTACGGCAGGCATGGGGACGTTGATATTCTTCTCCTAGAGTTGTTGGCTATCTTTCATGCAAGGTTGTCAAGATCTCGATCTCGATCTTAGAATCTTACGATTTTGCGATCTTTATGGGGCTTTACGGTTTGGATCTCATATAAGATCTCATTGGAGCGGGATCTTTCAAGGATCCCGATCTTTGGGGGAAGGATCCAAAATCTCGATCCGATCATAATCATTGTCTTGGACCAAAAGAGAGACTCGCTCGAGCTGTAGGACATCCGCAACCACTTCCCATCGTCTTATTCGTTGACCTCCGCCATGACCCCAATCATTGACTGTCACGCACGACTGTTTAAGCCGTCTTTCTCCAACACTTTTATCCATATGTCTTAAATTTATGAACTTTTGATGAATTTTATCTTCTAAAAATTTTAAATAAATTTGATGTTCTTTTGTTGTTTCATTGTACCCTTATTTCTGGTGGTCGAGCACCACCACAAATGTATGATTCAAGTATATTATAAATTTCTAGTTTATTCATGTGAATCATATTATTTTCTCACCTATGTAAATTTCTATATGTGTGTATTTTATTAAGGTCATGTTTGCATTTCTAATAGGATCTTACAATCTGATCCCGACCTTCCGATCTACGATTTTTCACCCCCTTCCTGATCATAAGTAGGATCTCAATCTTGACAACCTTGCTTTCATGGTCTTCATGTGTCTTGGGAGCATGGGTTTAAAGTTTTTGTTTTCTATTCTAATTTGCTACATTCGATATCTTTGGTTATGAAGCCACCTTCGCGCTTTCATGTTCATGCAGTGCTTATTGCCAATATTAGGGACTTGCTTCACAGGCATTGGGATGTTAGCATTGTCTATACTCTTAGAGAGGGCAATGCGTGTGCGGATTATCTAGCTAAGGTTGGGGCTAGTCAGGATTTAGAGTTTTCTCTTGTCCGAGATCCTCCTTCCGAGCTCGTTTCTCTTTTTCTAGCGGATGTTGTAGGGAATAGTTATCACAGGGCTTAGTTGTCTCGGGTGTTTTTCCTTCTTGCTTCTTTTGTTTCTTTTGCTCTTGTACCCAAAAAAAGACCAATGGTATTTAAGATAAGTGGACAAGAAATTTCACTTATCTTAAATATCATTAGTTCATCTAGGACTAGGATGATTTAATCTAAACTTATCTTAACGTTATTTAGACAAGCTCATTTATAATTCATTATAAATACATTTAGATGGTCAACCATTAAGATCATCTACCGTAGGTGGATAGTAGACTTCTTAAGCATTTTATCCATAGTTAAACATTGGTTAAACATTTAGTTCATGATTCGATCCTTGTGCGATATGTCTGAAGAAATATTTATTGGGTGAGACCTACTCACTTAATGTAATTTCCTAAACTCGATGAAATTAGTCTCATGACTTGGTGGTATGGATTGTAACATCCCGACTTGACGAGCTTTCTGAGAAAACTTCTCAAGAGGTCATTCATCCCAATATTACTCGAAGGAAATCCTCCTTAACCTTGGAGTTTTTATGAGTTGGGCTCTTGAAAAATAGATGTATCTTGTTGTTATGAGTAATACAAATCAAATCTTATATGTCCTCTCAACTGTGTAATCTCATACCTATACAGTCTTGAAATATCTCTTGTTCGAGTGCGGAATTGATTTATTCATTTGTCCCTTTGCCCAGAAGTCTTGCCACGAATCGTTCATTGTCTGTGCCTTCTAAACCAGTAATCACTCTCTACCCGTCGTCGGCCCGGATGTCACAAGAATACCTTAGGAAATTATAAAAGAAAAAAACATTTAGATTGTCTTATCTGTCCTGCATAGATAAGATGCTGCCTGAAAAGTCTGAAGGAGAATGGGATTGTTGTCTATTTGTAACAGGCAGCAGTACATCATTAAAAGTACGTTCCGTAAACTTTGCCACGTTGACCATAAATTTCCTAATATAGAATATGACATCCCTATTTTAATTTGCAGGTGATTTTCTTATCAGGTTTCATAATTTTCTTGACCATAGATTTTTGTTGGTTCTCAAATTTAATAAATAACTAGCAAGTTTCCGTACAAAGTACTTCAATTTTCATATATAAAAAAAATTAAATTACGTCATTTTTAAATTTTAATTGTAATGTTTTTAAATATTCTTTGAATTATTATATTATATTATATTGCATGAGTAATTTGATGAAAATGTCAAAAAAAATTAAAATGATACTTGAAAATTAATTTAATTGGTGAAAAGAATTTTAATACTAACGTCTAGCAAAATGCTACTAAACTTTTTCTAAGAAAGGTAAAGGATATATATATATATAGATAATGTATCATATGAAAAAAATGTTTTTATATGAGAAAGTAAGAATAAATCATGACCGTGAGATCTAATCACGAATGATCAAGATTAAAACATAAAGTCATGTGACTTTTTAAAAAGTCACATGACATTTTTAAGTAGTCATGTGACTATTAAGTTGTTTTACGGTTCATGATTAAATCTAATGATTATGATGTATTCTTATTTTCTTATATAAAAACATCTTTTTTATGTGATACATCTCATATATATATATATATTATATATATATATATATAATAGCCCAACTACTATAGCAACAACCTCCCAAAAACCCTATGAAACTTATTTCGGTGATGATTTATAAATATTTTACTAAATTTAATATTAATTGAAAAATCTTTAAGTATTAATTAATGAATTTAATGTATATGCACCGTCACTGTAAATATCTTTTACACAGTCCACCAATGATGGGTCGCTAAATAAAAAAATAAGCTTTTAATTTAATTAAAATAAAAAAGAACATAATTGTTTTTAAATATGTGGCATTCAATTATTGGATGTCTGTGTAAAAATGTTTTACACTAATAGTGCATAACCATTAAACTCTAATTAAATATAAAAAAACATAAAAATTCCATTTAATAAAATAACTAATTAAAAAATTAATATTAATTCATTGATGTGAGAGGGAAAAAAAATGACCACGTGAGGAAGAGATCATAGTATGGATTTATAATTGAAGTTTTATACATCAAGTTGGATTGCAACTAATCGTTAATGGACAAAATTAGTGACAAGAAAAGCAGGAAAGAAATTTAATTACCATATTTATATGATTAAACTTGTTTTTTACATAATTGTTTTTTACATTCACACTTTTGTCTTTCTCTTACATCTCATTTTAACTTTTTTTTCTCTTCCTATAAGTCTCTTTACATATCATATCATCTATCATATTTCTTATTTCTCTCTCATTTCTTTATCATATTACACGTGTAGGTGGGATTCATATCATGTGAACATAAAATTATTCTATTTTCAGCAAAGGAGACAACAACCGAACATGATAAAAATAGTTTCTTCAATTCTAAAACGTATAGTCATCGATATCCCCTGAGCAAGAACTCAATGAAATGTCTTTGAGAATCCACAATGTGGTAGCTTATTTGAGTTGTTTAAATACTATTGAATTATGGGGATTTAAAGTTCAATATAATATTAAATAATATATAAGCAACTCATGCAGATTTTACTCCAATTTAATATCTTATTTTTCCATAAGGAACTCATAACACAAAAAGTATGAGAAAATTAATTGTTAATGCAATAGAAAGAAATAATATTATTTTAATCTACAACATGGTTACTTATAGAAGCATCAAACCTTACTTTTAAGCTTTTTGAAGTGTCACTTAGATTTGCTAAACTACTACACTTGAGGATGCTCTAATAGACTTGAATGAGTACACAGTTTATATCAATTAATAAATTTTTGGTGTGATCCTTGTATTGCAGTGAAATCATATGCACCAACTTTGATATATGCATACTCTAAATTTTTTTCTTGTAACGTGTCAGTCGTGATATCACTCATTTATCTGTGTTTTATTTTAATAAAAGTGATTTAACCACACCTTAAGTGGACTAATAAAATTTAAAATAAGTAAGAAACTTTGTAACTTTTTTCTTTATTTTTTATAAATGATCTTATTATCTGAGGTTAAATCGCCTTCATTGGTAATTTAAACAACTCATTATTTTCCAACTATTAAGCACACACTTTTCACAGAGAGTTTTGATTCATTCACACTCTACTATTTTTTTTTCTTTTCATATCATATCTCTCATTTCTCTTTCTTTTCTTCATTTTTTTCTCGCTGTAAGTGTGAAGTGTGAGTTTATTGTTTTACAAAGCAAAAGAGGCCTGAAGGCAGCTTTGTGGGCATAATTGCAGGGGACCCCAATTTATTTTCACCATAGCATCATAACATTGTACTCTTGCCCCATTAAAAATTAAGCAATAAAATTGACCCCAAAAAAAAGACATTCAAATTTTAGCTTTTGTGACAATGTCTTCAAAACAATCAAATGGTCCATTTGGTCCCCATAATAAAATACAATGGGATCCTGCATGTCTGTCGGACGATGAACACATGACTTGTACTTCCAAAAGCATGAGAGAGCTAATTCCTCAAAAGAACAACAGAGACACACACACACCTTGGAAAATCCATTCCCTAAACTAGATGCTTAGTTACTGAAAATACATACCTCAACCCAAAAGAAAAATTTACCTCTCAAATACATATATCATATTGTGATATTGTCCCATTTCATTTAGATTGTTTTCCTTTTCTTGGGGTTGCTGTTGAACATTTAAATTTTGAGGTTAGACTGTTAGACATGGTTATCAATTGCTTGATATTTAAGTAGAATTTGGTGCTTCCTATTAAATTTTCTTGGTGGAGTTGGATTTTTCTTTTTTAAATAAGTGTTTAGCTTTTGGTGTGATCTCTCGTGCTGTGTTGCTCTGATGAGACTCTTAAAACACCGACTCCTCTACGAAGCAATGAATGAAGAAAGGCCCTCACCCTGCACTTTGTAATTGCAATATTTACTGCAAATTTCCCCATTCTGCATACTCCTTGGGATTTTTCCACACAATTAATACATTTCCTGGCCACAATTTACACTCTTCTTCTACCCAACAATTCAATTCAATTCAATTCCATCACTTTTTATTTTCCTCTCTCCTCTCTCTTCATCCTTCCTCCACCTCTCTCCCGCAATTAAATTAAGCTTTAAATCACCCCCTTCATTTTCCTTATATAAAATGGCCTTCAACCTCCAACCCCACAACACAAATCATCACCTTGCTCGTGCCGGAGCATGTTCTGCTTCAAGCTCTCTCAATCTATTCAAGGCCTGAATTAGCTTCAACAGCAACTTGCTCCTACAAACTTCGTTCAAGGTACATAACTAATAACACAACCTTTTCTTCATAGTTTCAATTTTCTCTTTCCGCTATGTTGTGTGTCATAGCAGGTCCTAAGCTTGGATAAATGAGGAAACTCTAAGTCCTAAACCCTAAACATAAAACTCGTTCCATCTATAGTATGGATCTTGTGATCCATATCTACAATCTCACTTAGCACTTCTGTTTATTTATGTTTAGGTTTTTTGTTTTGTGACGGAATTGGACTCTTTTTATGTTGCTTCAAATGGTTGGTGTCAAAACAGGTAATTAAGTACTTTTGCAGAGGGCCAGAGGCAACAACAAAACAGAGAACCATGAGTCGCAGGAATGGAAGTGGTCCAAAGCTTGAGCTAAAGCTGAACCTGTCACCACCAAGGGTTGACCGAAGAAGATTGGAGCCGTCACCAAACCGGTCCGCGACGGCGTCGCCAACGTCACCAACAAGCTCTTGTGTCTCCACTGAGCTGAACCAAGAAGGAAACAATAACAACAACAACCTGAGACAACAACACTGTACAAGCCCAGAAGAAGCAACTTCCATGGTGCTAGTAGGTTGCCCTCGCTGCCTCATGTATGTCATGCTTTCTGAGGATGATCCAAAGTGCCCCAAGTGCAAAAGCACTGTTTTACTTGATTTCCTCCATGACAACAACAACAACAACACGACAAGGAAGAGCTAGAGGAGGAAGAGTACTACCCTGTTGCCAGTTCTGCATTCTCTGCTGCTAGTAGGACATGTTAGCTTTTAACCTAGGAATCAAGATCTTTCTTCTTCTTTTTGTTGTTTTTGTTAGCCTTTCCATGAGTAGTGCTACGTGCGCTCCACTTCTTACCTTTCTTTTCTCAGCAAATCATCAGTTTTTTTGTCAAAAGCAAGAAAGTAGAGAGATAGAGTGGAGCGTAAATAGCACTGTTCTAGCTATTAGTATTATATATAAAAAGATAAGTTAATGAGAAATTTGAGAATGCTAGGGGGATCTATGCTGGAACTGGTTTCAGATTTCCTGTTTTTCTTAGCAGCAACGTGTAATAGGACTTAACCTCTCAGGTGCCCTACTTAGTTTGCTTATTGACATTCTAGGCGAAATCAACCTTGTTTTACTTATTTTTGCCTTTTTCTGCACTCTACTTTCTTTTTGTCAATGATATTACTGTTTCATCCAACCAAGCACTTATGTTAAAAAACAGACAGATTAAAGTAGCAGCATTCGTAGATTACATTATGAGAGCATGTAGATCCTCATCCTCTGTACTTTGTATGTAAACAGTTAAAATAGATTGCAAGGCCCACTTGGTAGCTGTAAAACTCATGAATCATGGGAGAGCTGGTAAACCGACCTAACAGGCACAGCAGAAATTCTCTACATCTCCTTCTGCACAATTATAGACCTTTGATTCGGGTAATTAATGGTTAGGATTAGTTTAAATAAAAAATAACTTATTAAACTAAAGAGTTTATGATGATTTATTGGCTGCCGAGGGGCAGAAAATTTGTTTGCAGCTCAGTCCATATCGCTAATCACTTGCAACCCAAAAAGTCTAGCATAGCTGGTAGATAATTGAACTCTTTAAACATTTAGTCCAGGGTTTGATCCCGAGACAGTGCGTATGGAGCAAAATTTGTTGGGAGAAGTTTACCCACCTAATTGATCTCTGAGCCCCAGGGGATTAGCTCCACGACCGTTGACTATGGGATATCTTGGAAAAAAAATCACTTGTGAAATTATACAATGACTCAGGTCCACCTATTGATGGTTGACACGTAATTTGTATGCAAAATAAACTAATTAAGACATCTGTGTTGAAATCCTAAGCTGGGAGAAAGTGTAAGCATCATGGTTGTTGACAAGTCACAGATTAGTTAGGTTACATTCTGGGTTTGCCTGCTAACATGATTTAGCCTATAACAGTAACTCAAAAACACAGACACAATTCCAAGAGCTAACTATTACAAGTGCAACCATCATCCACATGTATAATGAGAGCAAGGGCATGAAAGTCATAATAATATGTGCTGTGCTGTATTTAGTATAAGAAAAATTTATTGTAGGTTTGGACGAGAAGGATAATCAATTGAGTGGGTTGGGTAGTTCCGAGCATTGAAAAAAAAGGAGACTCTATTAAGACCATTTAAATCACTTAAATGCAAGAGTAATTGAGACGGTTGAGAATAATGAAGGAGATATTTTGTTCAGAATGATAAATGCCCACCTTATTCCATCTATTTTCTCTCCAAGATAATGATCCTTGCTCTTTGCATAATTGCATTGCACCTTTCATTTATGCATTTCGTCAACTAAAAGCCCACGCATACCTTAACCCCCAAGATTGAAAATGCGTTGCCCACACTCATCTACAAGCTGGCGTCCATTTGTGTTCATCTACCATTCATTTCTCCTTTCCTTTTTCTCATTCATCTTTGTTTAATTTAACTATTTTTTCTTCCACTCTTAAATATACATGCTAACACTATCAATGCATCATTAACTCAGACTCTCATGTTGTCAGTGTCATCAATACAATAAGTGCAATTTCACCAAGGTTCACAGCTAGAGGTCGGTGAGAGATCATCAAGTCAAGATGAGGGGCCAAAAGGCTTAAACTGAAACTACATGCAAAACAAGGGTCCTTTGAGGAAGCAAATGAAAAGGAATTGGAACAAAAGAAAGGAGAAAATGAGAAAAGTACAGGAATCTCCATTCCCTCTCTGGTATCATCTATATAATAGAAAGGAACGGAGTCCCTCATTTTAAAAATATACATGTAAATAAATACCCACGAAGAGTAGCTCAGGCAACACTGACTGAGTGTGCGGGAAATGTTATCGGGTTCAATCCTTGCACAATACACCTAAGGGAGGGAGAGATGAATAGCCTTAAATGTAACTAAATCCTAAATCCAAAGTAGTCGGCATCCACAAGGTGACAGGATACTAGGTTATTTACACGCACAAAAAATCATTAATATAAATTAACTAATTTGCTAGAAAAAAATTATACAGGTAACAAAAAGAAATGACCTGAAAGAACCTTTCTGTTACCCTCCCCATCTTTCCTTCAGGTGTAGATAATTTTATTTTGAGCTACGCAGAAAACTAACTCACCTCTCCTTTCCTTCTTAAATGTGATAACATACAAAGATAAGTCACATCACAACCATGTAACCCCTCTTCTTTGCCTCCCTAATCAACTCTACCAAACAAAGCCTACAAGCAGGGTCGGAAGAAGGAACATCAATGCATTAAATCAGTCATCAATGCGAGAAAATTCAGTCAAGTCCTAAATTGCAGGCTAGGACTTAACAGTAGGTTCATAAATCATAACAGGATAGTTGGTAAATGATATCATGAACTATTTCCACTTTTCTCTCTTAAAAGTACATTAATGGGAGAAGATGAGCAGCTTCTAGGTGCCAGAATGATTCTAAGGAAGAAAAAAATGATCTAAAATGCTAAAATTCATTTTGTAACACTAGTCAATGTGTTTTGTCTTGTATAATAATTATGTTAAACAAAATAACCATCATTCCATTACGGATGTGTCTTTCCTTTTCTATTTTTACTTTTCCCCCAGGTTGCCCATAGGCACAAAATTACTATTTACATGGATCTGCCACTGAAGTTTAATCCAAAACACATTCACCTCAAGAAAGAAAGAGAACAGCCATAGTCTACCAGTCAATCGGATAATCTCGTATGATGAGCAAAAGCCTTTTTCTCCATAACAAAAGCCAACCTGCAACCATAAAAGCTCACTAAATGATCCTTAATTTTCATAAACGCATATCCATATTTTGCAAGGATGCAAACACGGCATAATTCATCGATCAGAATATATGACACGGCATATTTATTAAGGATGAGTACAAGTTGACTAAACTTCAGGAGAGTTAATATTACCTATGAAGGTTTATCAATTAAATGCTCAGACTAAACAACATAAAATCAGTTAGATGATCATTCAAGAAATGTTACCATCTTTGATAATGTTCTGATGGAAATTAATTTCATTTATATGAAAATAATGTCGATACCTAAAGATTGCAGCCTCATATACACAAGCAGTCTTGAATATTTAAATAATTACAATTACAACAACAACAACAACAACAGCAATAATAATACTTTCAAAAAAAAATAAACAATAATAATAATTTTGATCCAAATGCCTACCATACATTCAGATCCAGTCAGACAATGACTTAATTTGAAACCCCAGAAATCTATTCACAGAAGAGACCGACCAACCTCTTCAAAAGTCCTTCCATAAAACAGTCTACCATAGTTCAGCCCAGGTATTTGGTTTAACCCAGGAATAATAACTTGAAGATAAGTTGAAGATTATCCCTCGGCCCTTTTTCTAAGCAGTAGCGTCAACTTTTGATTTATAAAGGTGTAATAACTAACAAATTACCAATGGATCTGAATTCTGGTTAGTGAGTCCTATCATGAGATAACACAAGTACTTGTAACATAATTAATGTACCCCATGGCCCATACGCATACTCGTCGTGCTAGGTCCTTGCATAAGAAAACTAGTTTCACTTTCTCTCCACGGTAACAGGTGGATCCAAATCCATTGTCAATTGCTAAAAAGTGAATTGAAGAATCTAGTGGCTCATGAAGTCAGAACATTTCAAGTTAAGGAATCTGGTTCTTTAAGTCAGATAGTCTCTCAACCAAGGTACTCAATCGCGGATCGCGGCTTGTCGCGGTTGACCCCCAAAACTGAAATCCCATACAAGGGAAGGTGCGATCTGGCCGCGATTGGCCGTGAGTCGCGGGATTACGCACCCTGAATCCCATCGCGGCAGGGTTCCGCGACGCGACGGCGCTATAGCGCCGCTATTGCGCGTGATCGATAACTATGCTCTCAACAAGTTGTTATGTATCAACATAATAGAATGAACAAAATCCTTCCTTTCCTAACTCCTCTCAGCTGTACAACCCAAAAAAAGGCAGCATTTTACGTTCACATCCATGAAACTAACTTGGTTAGTCAGTTTCCTGTGTCAATCATACGCAAACGCAGCTTATAAAGACCATAACTTTATCACGTGATGAAATTCAAAATGTGGCCATTGCCAAATACAACTGATAACATGCTTAAAGATGCTGAATATCACCAGACATGGCAGCTTTGTAGTTTTCAGGAATGCCTAAATTTTAGTAATATAGGCTCTCAAAATCATGTGAGACAATAGAACGGAGCTAAACATTGGATGCAGTCCCAGAAATAATAGCATGTTAACTTTGTTTTGCTATTAGAAAAAAGGGTAAACCTGGTGCTTGTTTCAGATATTAATAATTGATGTCAACCATGGTTTCTGCATTTTTTTTCTTCAGGTTTTACAATATTGATATATGGCCATCTAATAAATACCATAAGGCTTAAGAGGCTACTCTATGAATGCAAAGCTCAATATTTATGAGTTCTGCCAGGACTACCCTACAGAAAGACAGACAGTAGATTGGAAAAGGCTTATACTTTGCCAATAATCCAGTCAAAATTGGAAACGCAGCAGAACCAAATTGCTGGAATCAAAATTTTCTGGTGTATTGGCAAATTTCACTTATTTTTGGCTAGTATTACTTCAACACAATATAACAGATTCTAAAATATCAGTTGACTTGAATCTTGACCCCTAAAATATCACTTCCACTAAACTAATATTAAAGTTAATTAATAAATAACTTATGCATCATTAACCATTTAATTGCCCATATTAATCAAAATTTTTATAGACTCCTTGGCTACTTAGAGGTAGATTGTTGGTTAAAATACTTTCATACATGGTTAACAGAATGTGGCGTGAAGTGTGTGTGTGTCTATCATTGATCAAAACACCATAAAAGCCACGAACAAAAAAACTAACAAGATATAGCGCTAATTAATAAACTAAAGTCAAGACCAGAGCAAAACCAATAGAAACATTTTAAGTAATAATTGAAAGACAACAAAGTCCAGACAAGCATAAAATTTGAATATAATGGCTCAGGAAAATAGGATAATTTATCTTTTAAATATTTGTAGCACGTTAAGATGCATTTATGACTTTATGTTAAGGATTTAAATTTTCAAGTTCAAAAGGCCATTTAATTATGAGAGATTGGTACCAAACAGTAGGGAAAACTGAATCAATCTGGCTTAGCCAAACAGATTCACAAACAATAGAGAAGAGAAACTGAAATTGTTTATTAGATAAAAATGCTCTTGAGAAGAATTACAAACTGGACACCAATAGCCAGCCACCAAAACCTAATTCTCCCAAAAACTGCTGAATAGAGGCACAGCCACCTCAATTTAAACTAAACCCCTCAAAACCCTAATTAAGCTTAATAATAAAATATTAACTAATGCTGACTGGATAATTAAATTATAAAACTAATTATATTAAGGAAGACAGAACAGCCCTAGGATGTTTGGCTGATAACCATGGCCTGTTGGGCTGAGGTCTGTGGCCCGCTTGGCTCACTTTCAGCCCCAAATCCAGCGCTAGCAAGGGCAGCGCTTGCTTCTCAATCACGACGTCTCCTATAGACCTTAGTGACAGGAGGTCGAACTCTATCAAATTATTATAGTATACTTAGGGTTGTCAAATCACCACTTTGTGCAATCACACCATCGTGCAGCGGAGCGGCCCCTGGCTGCTACAACGCTTTCCCATCACAACACATTTTACCGCAGCGGATGTCATAGCTGCTTTTGCAGGAAAAAATACCCTCATAACTTGTGCGTTAGGGCCATTAGTTGGGGTCTTTTCGGTTTTTCATTCGAATAACAGTGAAAAAAAAAACTAAGTCTGACAGAAACGTTTTTTTATCTTCACGCTGTGAGTCGACTCTTTCAGCATACCCATCGACCAGCCACCTTGTTACCGGCCACTGCGACGCCTTTGATGACACTCCACAAGCTTCCAACAACCCTCCTGCAACCCCAACAGCCTCCGTTTTCTTAGATCTGTCCATCTACCGGCCTTCTAGTTTTTTTTTCTTTCTATTTTACCTTATTTCATTGATTCTTTTATAATTTATTTTGCCTCTCTTCTGGTTTATTGCCCCCTTGCCCCCTCTTTTTCTTTACTTTGTGGTTTCTAATTTGATCTTCATTTTCCCCCTATTTTTCTTTATTTGTTAGTCCTATTTAATCTTCATTCGCTCTCTTTTTGGTAATTAGTGTATGTTCGGTTTATAGATATAAATTTTTATTATTAATAAATTGTAAATATCATGAATTTGAGTACCTTTTCTCATTTATAAGCATTTATGTATAGTGTAGTCTGTAGTATACAATATACCGCTATAGCATTTTCCAGGTCAGCCGCTATCCAGAATTGACAACATTGACAATACTAAATTTTATTATGTGTTCAGCCAATCACATCCGGTACTTACAGAAAAGTAGGTGCTATGTCTGTCAGTTTGTCCATGATTCCTAGCAAATACCCCAAGCATTACAAAAGTAACAGCTATGAACTCATTGGCACAGTAATGGAGCTCTTTTAGCTCCTCTTCTTTAAGTAAGCACAATAAACAATCAGAAAAAAAATAAAAATAGGATAAATTTCTTGTCATTCCAGAACCTCTGCACCATTGTTCAAACATTCAACATATTATAATTGGTATATATGTAATCATTTAGAAGATGGCCCTGCACTATAACTGAGTGGATACTACAGGTAAGCAAAGCAATATGATGAATAACAGTATGATTGGCATAATTACCTGGGCAAACTTCTTGAAAATCATCACTGATAATCACATCTGAATTCCACAGAGAGAGCCATGAGGAAAAGAAGAAACATCATAGACTCATAGTTCCTGTGAGGATAAATCAACAACTGTTAAGGGTTCTCAGGACTGATTTCTCCCCATCCACTACTGCTTCTTATATACTTATCAACAATGCCAAATTCCTGATTCTGAGCAACCCGCCTGGCATAGTTCTGAGTTGAAATCGGGCCTTTCTTCAACCTACGGTAATAAACAATATGCCAAGGCCAAAACCGAGCGGCACCAAAGAAGGCCTCTGTTGTTGAACTTTTTTCATAATCGTTTGGAATTTCCAGGCCATAGTTATTGAGAACCATGCACATTTCCTCTGTAGATATGGTGGTTGAAAGGCCAGAATGGGGATTGACATGAGTTTCAGAAGCTGGCTTCTGAATTTCTGCTGGAATATTATCCACCATTAATGTTCCAGAATGCGGAAAGCCCTCTTTTTCTTTCACTATTGATGGAGACAATTTCTCAGCAACAACTGGCTGGGATGAATTTGCCACTCCATCAGATGGGTTCACAAGAGTGCAATTTTCATTATTGTCTTCCTGCACACACAGTTCCTTTTCCATGGCATCCACCACTGTGGTGCCCACAGCAGCTTTTCCATTTACAGCAATACATGTATCCTTGGACTGTATTTGATGATTGTCCAATCCTGTTGTGCTGCCAATCTGTTGTCCCGGTGAATCCAAATGATCCACATTCTTACAAGCAGTACCATTAATGGATGAGCCTTTTGAATTCAACTGGATTTTAATCAGACCAGGCGATAAAGGCTGGTTAAGTGATACAGACAAAGATGTAGGGGAGCTTGACCGCCTAGAGTTTAAACTTTTGCCTCTATAAGACAGTGATTTTGACGAAGAGCTTGACTTTGAGGAAGAAGAATGTGCTCCAGAAGACACTGATCTTGATCTATATTTGGAACTAGACCTAGGCAATGACTTGGAAGATTGAGAATTTGAGGGTGAGCGAGATGCAGAGTAATCTGCAGGCAAAGTGGATGAGTCGGACCACCTTGACATCTTAGCCCGAGATCTTTCAGGTGATTCAATTTCATTTCTGCTTCGCTTCTTTCGCCCAAACTCCCTTCTTCGATCCCTATCAGTTTCTTTTGTTACAGGTGGTGACTCTTTTCTAGATGGGGCATGATTATGTCGTAAACCAGACATCCTTGTATCACTCTGGTGCCTCATCGATAAAGTATCCCCACTTGACGGCAGCTTCACTGAGGAACCAGATCCAAATTTATTCTCATCTTCAACTCTACGCTTTTTGTTTATTCTATTATTCTGCCCAACATCCAACCTGTTATATTTTCTCCCTGAAGAGTGCTCTTTAGGACAATCTCGCATTTTGTGACCCAATTCACCACATCTATAACAAGTTTGCCGGAATTTAGAGTCATTTGGACGATTTGAGGTTTCCTCACCAATTCGTGCTCTGCCCATGTTCTCTTGGGAATTAGCTGCAGGAGAACCACCAGAGCAACCTACGTGATAATCTTCATTGCCATGCTTCCTGTCATAGCCACAGTGTGGTTCATAACGATCAAATTCTTGAGAATTTCCAATCTCATTGTCAACTGAGGGGTCATGAGTTGGCTCATCCCATCTACCATTGTCCTCCAAGTTAGGAACAGCTCCACCACCATCATCTGGAAAGTCTCCCCCATAATCTTTTTCCTCCCCGACGTAATCCTTAAAATCATCTTCATGATATCTCCCCTCTTCATCAGGCACTACAACAGATTTACCCCTTCCAGCCATACCCATCTTGTGATTCCTCCATCCATCGAAACCCGCTTTCCTCCTCGCATAGCCTAAACTGTCAGAATCCCTCCCACGTTGCAACTCATAGCTACCTCTTCTTCCTCCCCTAGCAAATCTTGTAAAATTTGATTTAGGCTGTATATTGGACCATGTTAGAGGCAGCCGTTCCCCACATATGTTTCTACCTTTCAGTGCTCTCAAAGCTTTCTCCGCATCCCCAGGGAAGTCAAACACCACAAAGCCATAGCCTTCTCTTTTTATCTGAACATTACAATGGCCAAATCTACGAAAAACACGCTCGAGATCATCTCTACGAACGCGTTCAGATATTTTACCAATATAAAGTGACATCTGCAGGATCACAAGATTGAAAATTATATTAAATACAAAGAGCAAAGAACTTTTACTTTTCTTTTCATTCCAAGCAAACAGACATCAGCGTAAGTTACGAAATCTCAGCAAATACGAACTTAAGAACATCCTCATTCCTTATAATGACGAAAACAGGGGGGAAAGCAACAACGTTGGAACAGGAATTTCATCGAACACGTAAAATGCATGAATAAAGAATAACGAGAAACCCTAACTGCAAGGCACAAAGATGATTAACATGTTTCACTTGAGAATGCGATTAAAAGTGTGAAGGGCGTAGCAGAACAGTGATGAAACGAACCTTCTGGAGCGCACGTGGGCCTCTTCAGCTCGAACTCCCCGAGTTAACCCGAGTCGACTTGGTTAGTTGAGTTGGAATCGCGTGAGCGGAACGGGGTGCAGCGAGCGGCGATGGAAGCGGCGATGGAAGCGTCGAAAACTGAATGGAACGAACTATGCAAAAGAGTGTAGTGAAAAGGCGAATGAAGAAAATGAATCAGTAATAGTGTTGGGTTGGGTCTGTAGGTTGGAGTGGAGATGAAGTTTAGAGCCTGCTGCGTCGCGTTTACTTATTATAGGTTTTTGGGTAATGCAAAACGTCCTGCTGTTTGCGTTTGTTGATATTTAGATTAGATGTAAAAAAGAATAATTAATTCTCGGGATAATATAATTCAAATATAAATAATTAAAATTTTACTTTTGCAATTTTTAGAATTAATCGACCTAATAGAGAATTACTTTTGATAACAAATGTCTCAATTTATTTAATGTATGTTGTTTGAAGAAACATAAGTATTAATTTCATATCTACATAAGGTCTAAAAAACAAACCAAGTTGGTTAGCATAGTGGTTCAGTGCTTCGTTCTTTAACTAAATGATTGGCGGTTCGAATCTCAACTCTTGTGAATGGAAAAAACTCATTGGCCAGCCCCCAACTCATTGTTTGTCGAAAGTGATTCGAGCGAATTGGGTAAGCGATTTTAAAGGAGAAGACTGAAAAATGTACGGCGCAGGAAAACATAAAGAGTTTTGCATGAAATTTAAAGGGTTAGTCAGTCGAACATCGCTCAGTCACTCACGTTTGAGAATTAACATTTGTGGACGTGTTGCGAATTGGACGAAAGACCTCTAATCCGTGCATGTCTTCTTCTATTTATAGGCTGCATCTTCAACCGCTTAGTAACGGACGAATCTTCTGCGTTTGACACGTGTCTCATGCTTGCTTCTTTGCCTTCTACGCGTCTAACTTGAGTAACTGTCCATAACTTCCGTCGAAATGCCACTTTATGCACACCAAAGCTTTAGTCGAAGATAAGTTTAGCAATTGTCCATTTTAAGACCTTATCTCCAACACGAATTCGACTTCAACTCAGCGTGTCGTATTAGTCGAAATATTGGAAATTGTCTTATTAGCCTTAGCTAAATATAAACCCTTTTGGTCGAAATCACCTTATTATGCAGTCTTCGACCAAGTTAGGACTTAGAAAAAATCTCAGCCACTCCTCAAAACTATCTTATATCGGTTTTCGGCAGGTGGTTAAGCACACAAGAAATAATCTTTCTTGAGTTCCTATTCCAATAATGTTTTCTTTTAAGTTCTGAGTCCTGACCAAGTTGTCAAAAGAGTTTATCATATCCTAAGGAGTTGCCGTATCTTGAGCGAATAAAGTCTCGGGGGCAGTGTCAAACACGTCTCATACTGTTTATGATTTGTAACTTTCAGTGGCATCTTGTAATTTTGTTGTTTTTCTGATTGTATTTTCCAACATCTTATTGATGATCAGCTTTTCATCCCACTACTTGATAAACTCTTGAGATTGTTGGATAAAATAGCTTGGGGCGTGTCACACGACACTGTTCTCAAGAGTTTATTCGCTCCAGATGCGAAAACTCCACAAGATACAACAAACTCTTTCAAACAAATGACGAGGCTCAAAACTGAGAAGAAACACATTGGAATATCAACTCAATAGTCAAGTTCTTTCTTCCGCACTTGAAAATCATCATCCACAAGGTATATAAATCAAAGCTCCTCAAGAGTCTCACAAGAGATCCTACACCGCATCTCTAGTTCCATTTTCATATAGGTCTCTACCATTTATTTATAAAGCATCAGTTTTTAATACAATAAAGCAAAATAATTAGGTCAATTGAATAATTATTTTGAATGAAAAGAAACCGATCCAAAAACATAAAAGCAATATTGATTGTCTAATAACTCAAATCACCAAATATATAAAATTAAGACCAGTAGAAAAAGCAACATTATTACTCGAGATCAAGATAAAGAATGTATCATATGAAAAACTGTGAGAAAGATAAGAATAACATTCATCCATTAAATTAAATTAAATTAAACGGATTAGACTAAAATATCTCACGTGCATCTTTTAATAATTACTGCAAATACTTCAAGGAGCATAACTTCATTCATATTCTCACCATTCTACCCCTCTTTCCCTAATCCTCGATGCAATTGTTTTAGCAGCCCCTGCAATCATCTAGAAAGTGTTAGAGACAACTTGATTTGCGTTGTGCTGCCGCAATCCTTCATGAGCAGCGCCGCCAAGTAGCCTGCTCTCCACCGCTCTCGAGACTCTTTCCCCTCAATCATTCTCCCATTTTTCATTGTTCAATGTTCTCCCACCACCACCCAATACCAACTGCAACCAAAGAGCCATAACTTATCCTTCTAATTTAATATTATCTATCTTTTACACTACTAAATTGATGTAATACTGGAAAATGGAATCAAGCGATACAACCTCCTTCTATCAATTTCTTTTGGCTATTACATTTTCAGTGCCCTTCTTCTGAACAAAGTTACATATATGAAAATTGGCTTGGTTTGTTATTTTAATCTTTCACTAACAACAATAACTTCTGTCTGAATCTCAGTACTCGAAACATAACAATTGACTGCGACGATGGATGGTATACCACACATAACAACAAGGGAGAGGGAAAACTAAGAAATTTTAGTATAGAGAAGAAAACTAAAGTTTTACTTAAGTTCAGGGAATGAGAAACATATTTAACCTTATTTTTAATATATGCGTGTGGGGCAAATATAATAGTAACTTGTCCATTTCGGCGGATTCATCTCAAATGACATGAAAAAGTCAAGTCTGACATTTTATCTATTTATTTCTTCATAAATATCTAAAAAATTCAATTATTTAATACAAGGTTGTCTAAAACAGCTAAGTTAAATATTGGATAAAATCACATTGGACTTAAATGGCTACTCAAGAAAAATCTTGCCTGATTTAGACAACGTCATTTAACGAGAGGATTTAATCCACCCATTCCAATTTATGCTTTTAAACTTTTGTATAAGAATTAAGAAAAATGAGCTCTTTGGTTTTAGAAAACTTTTCATTTTTCTCAAGTTTTTTTATCATTTTTAGAGAATAGTTTCATTTTAAAATTTAGAATATATGTTTGCTTTCACTTTCTGTTTTTATTTTCACTCCTGCTACCACCTCCACCACCGCACCGCCATGTCACAATCACCCCACCGCCACCTTGCCACCACCGTTGCTGCCACTGCCGCCGCCACCACCAACACCAACCTTCACCCCTATCGCTTTTTATTTCACTTCTTTCAAAAAAAATTCATTTTCACTGAAGATGAAAACAATTTTTGTTTGTTTTGATCAAATTTTAGAATATATATTTCTAAATACCAACCAAACATGTTTTCAGCTTTATTTTCTATTTTTTAAAAAATGAAAAAAGAAACAAAAAATGGGAAAAACCAAATAGAGCTTAAATTCTTATCATTTTCGAACTTTCTATCTAGAATTTCTAATATAAAAATAAGAAATTTATACAAATGAAAAAAAAACCCAGGAAGACATTTCTTTTATGAATAAAAAAAACATGTATTTAAAAGATAATAATAGTGGGCCGAAAAAACATGGGCCCTTTGGTCCACAAATAAAACGAAAGGGGAGAGCCATTGGTGTTCGTGAAAATCCTCATCCGTCACTATTTCATCATTCATTCTCCCAAATCCCTCTTTACCCTCATTTCCCTTCTTTATTCCATTCACTCCCATTCGTCGCCTTCCACCATAACCCAGAGATTCTCCTCCCTCACCAAAATTTCTATTCCTTCGATCAGATCCGCAGCACCCACCTCACGAAAAACCTCTGCTACCCATCCATGACGCTTGGCTCAGGAGGATCCAGTGTCGTGGGTGAGTCCCTAACAATAACACCTCTTTCTTCTCACCGCTCATCAACAACATCGTTTCGTTTTTCTAGGATTTACTTTCCTTTTAATTCCCCTCAAATTTCTTCTCTGGCTATGTAGATTTTGTTTGCTAATTCTTGCGTTGACCTAAAATGTTCGATAAGCAATTTTCTTAAATACCTGATATATGATGTTTGGGGTTTTCTTTCTGTTCCATTTTTATCCCGGTGGAATTTTGAATCGGTGGCTGAAGCTTCTTCCTGCTAGGGTTTTTCGGTTGTTGAATTTTTAATGAATAGTTTTGATTATTTTTTAAGATTACTATAATTGAAATATTAATCATTTGCCTTCCGCGTTTTTTATTGTTAGTCATGGTATTTGCCAGAACGAGAAGGTTTTCGCGGTGTTTTTGGATTTTCATTGCTACTGTTTATTTATGTCTTTTGGCAAAAATTGTTTGGTATGATATACCTGCTAGAGCCGTGTTGTTTGAGCTTATTTCTTAACTTCATAGGTCGAAGTTTAAGGCTGCACAAGGATAAGTGTGCTTGAGCTTTAAAGTTGATAAGTGGTTTTTGAATTTAGTCCTTGGGATTGATGGTGATGGCTTAGTATAAGCTCTGCACATCACTATGTGCTCTTGTACAAAACGAAAAGCTTATTTGTGCCAAAAAAACAATTCTTACACAGCTTGCTTCAGTTAAACAATGACCAGTGTTTCTCTAAGAAAATGCATGGAGGGAGATGACTTAAGAGATATGAAATGAGCTTATATCTGTTAGTACAGTGGAACAAAAGAAAATCATCTGTCACTTCTGATGCTTCTTGCTGCCAGCTAATGTTTTGTTCATGACATATGTTTATCCTTATGGCAATGCAAATCTGAAGTTCATTCTAAGATTCCTTGAAAGTATAGAAGGTTTCAATTGTTGTATGAGTTAATCATCTCCTTATAATTCGTGGAAAGTGATTTTAAAATAGTCAAAGATGATATCAAGGTTCAAGTGCGGGATACACTTCTTCTGGCCCTTGAGTTTAAGACTTTGAATTTGCTACGGTTAAATATTATTGAAGTGATTGTGGTAATATATGTAGACATGTTTTACATGCATGGACCATACAACGGCTTGTTACATGGTGTTATGCAATCAAACACTTGGTCTTAGTTGATTTTAAAGCCGTAAGCGTGTTTTGTTTAATGTATTTATAATCATTTGAATGCAGTCCCAAGGAACTTCAGATTGCTGGAGGAACTTGAACGGGGAGAAAAAGGTATTGGAGATGGCACAGTTAGCTACGGAATGGATGATGGTGATGATATTTACATGCGCTCTTGGACTGGCACCATCATTGGCCCCCATAATGTAATTTTTTTTGTCACTTCCCTACATTTCTTTTATCTGCTCCTGTAAAATCAGCTTATTTTATCTGAACAAGTAATTTATCATGCAGCAATTGATCATTCTAAAACTGAAGTCCTTACTTTCAGCTTGTATCAACAGAGCATATGTTATATGTATATGTTTACTTTAACATACTCTTGTATTTGTAGTATGTACACCTGCATGGTTTTCAGTTTCTTGTCCAGGATCAAGAATTTGGTTAGACTGTAAGATGCTAGTGAACATAACTTTCTCGGTTAGATGCTAATGAACATAAACCTGTGTATTTGCACATATACACTGATATTAATGTGCAACTGTAGTGAGCATAATATTGATGATCCAGAGCAAATTATAATTGGAAGTGTGATTACAGTTATGTGATTTATCATTTGGTTATAATAGGGTGATCTATTGGCTTTTTTCAATATAGAATACTTATGTATAATGTACTTACTTTCAGTTTTGTGCATACTTAAATTTCAAAGTTTGGCTTAGTTTAACTTTTATATATAATGTACTTACTTTCAATTTTGTGCATACTTAACTAGCTGAGGTCCTATAATGTGTTCTTTCTCTTTTATCTTTTCTCTGTTAGACTGTACATGAAGGAAGAATTTATCAACTGAAGCTGTTTTGTGATAAAGACTATCCAGAAAAGCCCCCAAGTGTTCGGTTTCATTCACGGATCAATATGACTTGTGTTAACCATGAAACTGGAGTGGTATCATTTACAATTTTTTATATACTTTCATTTTCGTACACATTCCGTTTCATTCAAGAATAAATCTTGTGCACTGCATGCTGTTGTGAGATATGTGAAGTTACCAACTGTGTTGTCAATAATGCTTTCTTTGATTTTACAGTTGGTGATAACTTTGTGACATTTTACTAGATATGTAATCAAGATTGATGTGGGTTTTTGGGAAGGGAATAATGGAATATATATTTAATTCTTCCTTTACGAGAAAGTACAGGGTCCCCATCAGGATCACCATCCCATTCCTCTTATTTTATATTTATGATAACATGAAAATCCAGTCCGTTTTGCAAACATTACTGGTTTTTGTGTTGTAAGATTTATGGACTTGTAATTGGAACAGGTTGAACCAAAGAAGTTTGTTCTTCTTGCAAATTGGCAAAGAGAGTACACCATGGAGGATATACTAACCCAGCTGAAGAAGGAAATGGCAGCTCCTCACAACCGGAAGCTTGTCCAGCCCCCAGAGGGTACCTACTTTTAGCACCAAAGATCATATAGTTGTCGGATCATATTGCATTTGCAGTATGCGATATATAGTGTGTAATGCTCTGTGGATCCTTCTGAATTCAAGAACATGTAGGGCAATGCCCCAAAAAGCTTCATATTTCCATCTCCATGGCTTCATAGTTATTTTGTTGTCTTACTTTGTCAACTGTGCTGAAGGGATGCTGTTTGATTAAGTATTATGTGTGTCAAATATTGAAAGCAACTTTCTTAAGTAGTATTTTTCCTTCGAATTACAAAGATGTTTTCAAATTTAGTCTTGTTTCGATTTGCTATATTCTCTTTCTGCCTTGTAAGTAAGCTGGAACCAAAAGGAAAATTGGCACTAGCCTCATTTGGATGTGTGACATTGGGGTTGGCGCTTGTAAATTCCCAAGTGTTCTAAATTGGCTCCTCTGTTAATGGACCGAGCAAATATGAAACAACTTCAATGAGACATTATTCTTCAATTATGGGTTAATTCATATTTTGCGATGCAAAGAGAGTTGTTCATTGATCACCTGCATCCAATCTTTTAGATCATATTGCAGTGCCTTTGCTCGAACACCCACTTTGCTATTTAGGTTGGATGCGTTTTTTTTCCAAAAGCACTTTCGGCTTAGTTTGTTCGACATTCTTGTTTTATTTTAGCTGCCAATTGAAATAAATGACGAGATTTTATTTTATTGTACAAAGATTACAAAATTTACGTACACATTCATTTATGATTTTTTTATACCCTGTTTACATATACTAATTAAATTGGAGAATAAGGTCTACGCTTAGACAGATTGTTAGCCAATCACATCTGAAAGATATGGAAAAATGGTTATTTCTTTAATTTAACTAAAATATTTTACACTTATTAAATGACAATGTGATATATTTGAAATTTAATCCATTGAATGTGTAAAGTCAGTACGTATAAATTAAACTTAGTAAATTATATTATTATTGTCCTCGACCAAGTCTTCGCAAGAGCAACACAAACCTGTTCATCTCTCAACTCCAACATAAGGGGATGTGTACCCTCTCATATAGTTGGTTTATAGGGTATCCTGACCGCAAACCAAGTCTTAGCCAGAGCAACACAAACTTGTTCACTTCTTAATTCCAACCTTACGGGGATGTATACTCTACACTTGGTCGGGTTGAGGAATATATTCCCGAGCAGAGATACATACCTTGTGGTTAAGGTATCCAGGGTCCAAACCCGAGCTCACTTTGTCCACCATAGTTATTGGAAAAATGAATACCTTTGTACTCAACTATTAGACTATAGGGGACCACATGCAATACTAAAGAAGAAACAGGTCACCAAGACATATGAGTCACATAAACATGGATGGATTCATAGGACAAAAGGAACTAATAGTACGTATGCACCACAGAAGAGTTGCCTAGCGCTTCACAAGCCTTAAAGGTTAGAGACAACAACACTAAAATACAAAGTAAAGATACAACTCGGTCGAAGCACTAAGAGCCCAACACAGAACAAAAAGGACCAAGAGGAAAAGAGAAGACATTTTAATTAAAACCACATAGGGTCATTGTAACAGCGACTAAGGCTTCTTCCCCATATAACCACATATATTATTTCGTCACAGATGGAAACTTGTCCCTATTCCAAAGAACTGATAATGTAGTTGATAAATCACAACATTATTAGTTTGATCAATTTCTAAGGAAATTCGAACAGCAAAAGAGTCTACTCATCACCACGACATCTTTTATTGGACCAAAATACTTTCACGTTCATTTTTTAAGGATTGGAGTTGGTGGAAAAAAAGCCAAGGAGTCTACTCATCACCTCAATCATGACAGATCAAGGCTGAATTCTGCTACAGCTCCGCCGAGCACGCCTCTGTCCAAGATTCACGTACAAACAAGTTAATTAAAGTTAAAGAATGATAGTTATTAGTTAAGTAATTAGTAAGACTTGTAACAGGTGAAAATAGGAAGTGATATGTGAGAGATATTATATTAAATGAGGGCATAATTGGAAAAAATGTTTTGGAGTGTACTCTCTATAAGTACAGATAGCAACCTAAGAGGAGGGTGAATTAGGTTCTTACATTTTTCGCCTTATTAAAATCGGATTACTTTCAGTTTAATCAGAATCACAATTGATAATTGTAAATGCAGTGGAATTATAACTTGCTGAAAGTAAAAGATAAGAGATGAGAGAATCACTCAAGGATTTTATCCTGGTTCACCTTCAACCACCGAAGGCTACGTCCAGTCCCCAGTTCAGACTTGGGGATTTATCCACTATTGATAAAGAGTTCTTACAAGCACTCACACCAAGAACCTTAAGTTCTAACTGTTTTTACTTCATTGTTTGCTTTAACAAAGACAGTTTTCTTAATTTCTTTTGTCTTCTTTTAGGGTGTAAATCCTAGTCCACATTTATCATTTGAATATCTTTGAACACTTAGGATATCATCTAGTTTTTGTTTTCCTAAATTAAAACTATGAACCTTTTGTTGTAAGTCATCTACTTTTACTTCTAGTGAATTTCATTTGGTGCATTCATGTGGTGTATCTAACTTGGTTTTAACATCATCTAGTTCATTTTGTAATATTTTGCATTTTTCTTCTAGAGATGAAATAATAGAATTTTGTTTGATACTAACTTTAGAAAAGCTACGACATAATTTAAATACGTTTTCAATTGCAAATTCTAAGTCATCAAATGAAATTCTATTTTTACTAACCTCAATGTCTTTATCATCAGAATTATGTGAGGCCATCAATGCAATGTGTACCTCTTCCTTTTCAGACTCCGATGAAGAGCTTATATCGTTGTCATCCCATGCAACATGGGCTTTTCTTGAATTTGATTCCTTCTTTCAAACTTTTCTTTTAACCCATGTTTGTTCTTTTGAAGATTTGGACATTCAGACTTGATGTGTCCAAGTTTTCCACATTCAAAGCATGTGAACCTTTGAGAAGAAGAGGGTTCACTTTTCTTTTGAAAATTTCTATTATTAATTTATTATTGAATTTCATACCTTTTATTTTGAAGAGCTTTCCAAGATTCTTCACTAACAAATTTATATTTTCATTGATATCTTCTTCAGAATCTGCATCATATTCATCATTAGTGCTTTCCTTTGCTTTTAAGGAGATGGATCGATGCTTCTTCTCATGTTGTTCATTTTGCTCAAGGCGGTTTAACTCCAACTCATGCTCTTGAAGTTTTCCAAATAAAGTAGTCAGAGTCATGTTTGATAGGCTCTTCTTTTCTGAGATTGCCGTCACTTTTGGTTGCCATGCTCTTGTAAGAGATCTAAGCACCTTCATGTTCAAGTCACTATTAGAAAAATCTTTACCAAGAGCAATTAGGTGATTAGTCAAATGTGTGAAACGTTTTTGCATATCAAGTATCCTTTCACCGGGCAACATTCTGAACATTTCATACTCTTGTGATAATGTATTGATTTTCGACCTTTTTACTTCATCAGTCCCTTCATGTGTGACCATTAGAGTATCTCATATTTCCTTGGAGGTTTTACATGTGGATACTCTAAAGAATTCATCCATTCTTAGGGTTGATGTTAGAATTTTCATGCCTTTCAAATCATATTGAACTTTCTTTTTCTCTTCTTCAGTCCATGTATTTTTTGGTTTTGGTTGAGTACTACTACCTACATCAGCTACTGGTATAAAGAGACATTCTTTAATGACTTTCCAAATTTCAACATCTAAAGACTTAATAAATATTTTCATCTTGATTTTCCAAAAGACATAATGTTCCCCATTGAAATATGGTGGTCTGTTTATGTTGAATCCCTCACTCATAACTGGTTTAGAAGAGGATGCCATCTACCTGGACCTTAGGAGAAAATTACCTAAACTTACGCTCTGATACCAATTGTAAGTTCATATAGCAACCTAAGAGAGGGGGGTGAATTATGTTCTCACGTTTTTTCGCCTTATTAAAGTCAGATTACTTTCAGTTTGATCAGAATCACAATTAATAATTGTAAATGCAGCGGAATTATAACTTGCTGAAAGTAAAAGATAAGGGATGAGAGAATCACTCAAGGATTTTATCCTGGTTCACCTTCAACCACCGAAGGCTACGTCTAGTCCCCTGTTCAGACTTGGGGATTTATCCACTATTGATAAAGAGTTCTTACAAGCACTCACACCAAGAACCTTAAGAAATCTTATCAACATTCAGAAAGCATACCACTTTCTGAATACCACCATTCAACGAACACTATGGTGAATTTCACTCTAACCAAGAATGAAGATGAAGAAGAGTTTTACACAGTTGAGTCAATCCTTCAATATTCGAATGGATTGAACATGCAAGTTATGCTCCAGACAATCACATATGAATGCTCTAACAATTCTGAGTTCTTAATGTTTGAACAACATAAGTGTTCTTTGAAAATGAGAGATTATAAACTCAGAATGATTGCTCTAATGTATATTAAAGTTGTGTGTTGTGTTCTGAGCATCAATGAACTATTTATAGGCACTAGAGGTCGTCCATGAACCATCACAAGACTTCCCAAACGTTTTGGGACGCATTGGTTCATGAAAAGACACATCTGCTGCTTCTGGTAATCGATTACATTAATAGGGTAATCGATTACGCTACTAGCCGTTATAGTAACGTACCTATTTTTCAAATCTGTAATCGATGACAGATATATGGTAATCGATTACTCATGTGTGGTAATCGATTACTTCAGAGCTTGTAATCGAATACACTAAGTCCAAATCTTAGTTTATTAAACTTTAAGCCCTAATTTAGTATTTCTACCATGTTTTAATTATGAAATCATTTTATATTCAATTATTCAATTGTCTATGAGCCTTCATAAGTAAAGTAACATTAATAAAGCATAACTTACCAAGATATAGAGACTTAGCTAAATCTAGAACCCTTAGATAATCTTTGAAGTCCGTTGAGCTGGTTCTTCTAAGTCTTCTTTTCTTCTTTTTGTAATGTATGTTTGTCGTCATCAAAACTTCAGCCAGAGTCCAAGGACGAGACCTTCTTCACACTCTCCCTGTTCATAATATAAGACCATCTTAAGACAATCACACTTATTAAGAAAACATAGGATCAAGTTAATTAATTTATTATTTTGAAATGATTTATATAATCTACCACATCCTTTACTAATATATTGGGGAGTGTCGATCAAGAGAATTAACTACTAGTAGTAATTAAAATTTTAGAATTACAAAATGTTTAATAAATGTAAGGGTGGGAATGGAAAAGAGTAATAATTTTTTCGGGGGTTTTATATAAAAGAACACTTCGTACGTGTCTAAAATGTACTCTCTCCGTTTCGAAATAACTGTCTAATTAGAGAAAAAAACTTGTTTCATAATAACTGTCCATTTAGAATTCCAATAGTGTATTAATTGATGTTTTTTCATATATTACCTTATGATAACAATAAATGAGGAAAAATATAAGTACACTATGAAGATTAAAATAGTAAAGCAAATAATATGTTTTAAAAAATTAACAATATTAATTCCATTTCTCAATATGCGTATTCCTTATCTACAGTTATTTTAAAACTGAGAGAGTATTATAATTAGGAATGAGAAAGTATTTAATATTTTGTATAATATTAAAATTATATATTTAAAATTTTAAAACATTAGCCGTTACGTTTAGGAAATTCTAACTCTCTATTTATCATATTTATATTATAATTTGAAAATCAAAGTTTGACCCAATAAAAAGTTCGGCTAAATGATCCTATGATTAATTGGGGTTATTTAACTTCATGTTCACATGAACCAGCAAGATTGTGCCAAAATCAAAATTAAAAAATAATTTGAAAATATATAAAATAAATGACACAATCTTATTGGTTCATGTGAACATGTGGTTAAATAACCTCAATTAATCATGGGTTCATCTGACCAACCCAATAAAAAAAAGAATTTTTTAAAACATAACTTACGATTTCAAATGCTTTTGAAACGTAATTCAATCGTAAATAATTAATACCATAATGGAGTAATAAATAACGTATGTAACATACAAATGACTTTAGTTCAACTTTCTTGTACATTTATTCGTGGATCATTTAATAATTTATTATCATAGCAAATCTATTAAATGTTAACTTTGGAATTGGATAAGAACTAATTAAATTCCATTCAATTTCATTAATATTTTAGTATTATACATTTACATGATACAATATATATATAATATAGTATAATATTATATAATGTAGTATAATATTTATATATTTAATGCCCTAATGTATAGAAATATCATTATTGAAAAACAAAATGCAAATAACACATTCATTAAATTGCACTGAATTGCATTTATTTTTAAAGCCTATAAAAATTGAAGGTATACTGAATTGTCCCCACCATCCACCCCTTAGAGGCGGTAATCTACACCCTCAAAATTTTCCCACCGCTACTCATTTGAACCCAGAATTCCTTCAAGTAATTAATCTCTGTCTGAATTAGCTACTAGAAAAGAAAAAAGAAAAAGAAAAAACACTTCATCATGGTGAAAAAATTGAAGTTCCTTTCTCTTCTAAAAAACACAGATGGAAGAAGATCCTCTGTTTCTTCATGGGGCTGGCCCTATTGTCACCCGCCTCAAACCCTTTCATTCAGAGCCAACAAAACCGATGCTGTTTTCAAAACCATTAACTCAGCCTACATAGATCACGCTGCTACCACCACCACTACCACCACCAACACGGAGATTCAAGAAATTCCCGAATTGGTTTTTACTGAATCTCCGTTGTCCTGCAGTGGGGCTGCCACTGCCACCAACACGGAGATTCAGCAAATTCCCGAATCGGTTTTTGCTGAATCTCCTTTGTCCAACATTGACGCTGCCACCGCCACCGCCACCACCATCACTAACACCACCACCACTAACACGGAGATTCAGGAAATTCTAGAATCTATTTTCACTGAATCTCCGTTGCCCTATACGGCCGCTGCTTTTGCCACCACCACCACCTCAACCAACACAGAGATTCAGGAAATCCCCGAATCGGTTTTCACCGAATCTCCGTTGTCCGTGAGCTTCTCGACGGCTTCCGAGATGGACTCGAGGGGCGGTGCGGACCCAATTGAGATTCTAGTTCGCGGTCTGCGCTATTCCGATCGGCTTTTCTTCGAACCAGAAAAGACCAACTCCATTTTTGAGGCCAACGCTGACAAAATCGCTTCTGAAAGCTTTGCATCCTCCCCGTTCAGGAATAGCGTGGTGCTGCCGATGGATTCAAGAGACCCTTACTGGGATTTCAGAAATTCCATGGAGGAGATGGCGGAGGCTCACGGCGTGAACACTTGGGAGGGCATGGAGGAGCTCTTGTGTTTATATTTGAAGGTGAATGAGGAATCTAATCATGAGTGCATTGTGGATGCTTATGTTGATTTTTTGAAGGATCTTGCGGTTGATTCGAACGATCCTTGTCCTTCTCCTGCATCGCTCTATGGTTCTGAGAAGGAGGTTCATGTTCGTGCCCCTAGTTTTTCACCTTGGCTCTCAGAACAAACACCTAAAGATGAGGCTTCGCCTTCATATTCAAACACCTGAATTCATGTTAACTCAATTTGAATGTAGACCCCATAAAAAATAACTAATAAAAAACTCATTTGTATTAAAATAAAAATAACAAGCACCAAAACTTATATTAAAATGATTTTAATAGTATCCGATATGTTTTAATTAAGAGTTATGATTGATATACAAATCAATTTTTCATTCACTCCATTTTCATTTAATTTTTCATTCTATCATTTTCTTCTTTTTCTATCACCCAGATAATATTCTATTCTATATATTATTTATCTCTTTTATATTTCTATTTCTATCTCTATCTCTACTTATGTGTAATTAATATTGGAATGTGAATAAAAATTTATAGTATAATTAATGGTGCTTATATAGAGTGTGTTCATAAAGGAATTAGTATAACCAACAACCGGATTGACGTAGTTGTTAGGGTTCAAATTCCAACTTTCGGGTAAGTTGTGCTCTAATTTATATCAGCAAAGTAGACCATGGGCACTCTAATCTCAACTTTTAGCTTGATTGATTAAGTTGTGCTCTTCGATTTGGTAAATTCATTGACTCTTATCAATCAGCATCTAATATATATGCGGCTAAAGCATAAGATCTACGATAGTAAATCCTCTGTTGCTTTCGCTACGATGGACAGTTGCCCTCTTTTACTTAATTTGAACTTAGTTTTTATCAGGAAACATGTACACGGTTTTGTGGTAATTCATTTATGAATGTACCTCTTATGAATATGGTAGAAGAAAATTAAAGTCAACTTCTTAGGAGGCTACGTGGCGTTTTTGATTCAATGGCATCGATACTGTCATTCATGTGGTTAACTCGTGGGGACTTGAGCTTCTTTTGTAAATGATTATAAATTTCGAAAAGAAAAAAAGGGAAAATAAAAAAGCTTCGTTCTTTCGTGTAATTCTTTTGTTTCGGCGTTAGAGATAATAAGAAAAGATAAAATTTGTCATATTAAATTTAGTATAATTAGAAAAGCATGATATTAACACATTAATTACGGCGTAATTCCACATTAAATTGAAGAGAAATTCAAGTACATTGAAGTCGTGGGATAGAAGTTGATGAGAAGAAGCATAATTCTTGTGAACGATTGAGTTTCATGTGACTCTGATGTGGTTTTGTACTGACAAATATAATTAGTACTGCAAAATATGTGATGAACATTCCTGTGGGTTATGTTGTGTTTCTACAACTCAAGAAAAACAATCCAATGCGACTCATAAATATACACCATTTATACGTGTAACTGCTGAGCTCGTGGGACATGGATGACATGTACCATTCCATACGATGCACATGGTTTTGAATTGGAGTCACTATCAAATGATGGGTACAAATCCGGGGCAGAATTTTGGCGTGGTGTTCAGCCAGAATAAAGGAAGATGAGCATATGAAATTATGAATGCATACAATGTGTACATCCATATATCATATGCACTGTCTTCATGTATGTGTGTCAGTTTTGGAACATGGTTACAACCTCTGATGCACCGGCACGCCCTTTTTGGGCTGGTACCGGCACCAGGGACACACCCGGTGCGGGTGCGTATCCAATTTTCCCGCGAAGCAACCAGTGCGTTTTGGCGTCAAATGACGTATTTTCATATTTTTTTTATAAAAACAAATCTGGACGACCCCTTCCCTTTTTCCCCTTTTCTAAACCCAATCTCCTCCTCCTTCGTGCAGAAGACCACGCAACACTGGTCTCCTCCTCCTTCCAAGAAGACCATGCAGCACCTCTCCACTCCAGCCTCCTTCGAAGTAGACCACCGACAAATCTCCTCCTCCTTCCGCCGGCGCGCACCGTTCCTCCTTAGACCACCTCACCCCCTCGCTCCTGTTCCTCCTCCGCCGGCGCTTCTGTTTCTCTCTTCCACCGCCGCACCTCTCCGAATCTCCTCCTCCTTCCGCCGGCGCTTCTCTCCCTCCTTCCACCGCCGCTCCGCCGGTACTGTTGTTTTTACCCTCTTCTTGATACCTCTGTTTTGCCATTTCTATACGGTCTGCTAGCTTGATTCATTATACAGTCTACACAATATCAATTAGCATTTTAATTATCCTAAATTCTAAGTATATTTTTTAGCTGACATAAATTTTATTAGTAATATACAGTATTTAGCAAGGAAGATCAGTTTAGTTTTTTTTAATCAACATTAGTGGTTTAAGGATTTATATCTCTTAATGTTATTTTTAATGTTATTTTAATTTGTGATATTATTTGAAATTATAGTGTTTACCTGGACTAGACTAGTCCTTTTATGTAATATATATATTTATTAATGTACCCGTACCGAAAATTTTCTGAAATTACTGTACCGCGTACCCGGTTCTATCCGTGTACCGGGTACCGTACCCATACCCGTGAAACGAAAGTTACAACGTAACTTACAAGAATCTATTATTTAAACTGCCTGCAATATCCAGAAAGAGTAAAAAAAACTGCTATTCAGCTTTATAATCGCCAAAAAGCTATTCAGATAGAAATTAATTGAATCTACTTATATTTGAAATTTAGCATTCTTACGATTTTTTAACAGGTTTAATGTCCTCTGGTGAGAACTTGGCAGGTTGGAGGACCACGGGGGAAATTTTAGGGGTATTTGTGAGGAAGTGTCACGCTGAATTGAAATAAGTACAAATCCAAAGAGGAGATATAGAAGGCAATAGTGTACTATGTACCCATACACATGGCCGCGCAATGCTGAGTACCCTATAGATGACTGACCGTTTTTTAGAATGGAAGATGAATTCCAACAATCGAGCAACATGTTAAAGCTGAATTGGAAGCCCAGACCCAAACCCTTGTCACTGGGAGGCCTGATCTCGAAGTCAATCTAGAAGCTCAGTGTCCTTACCATCCGAAGACAATTACTCAATAATGAATTACTTGTGCGAGGTTGTTGCCTATTTAAGTGTATTTGTAAATGTGTACTTATAATAGGTCAATGATGTTATCCTTATAATTATGGTATTAGGGAGAGATATTGTGAGATTTGATTCTATCATTAATACGATGAGTCGGGTAGCATGTATAAAAGATAAGCCGCAAGTAGGCCATTGTATGCTCACTTGTGCTCTGGAGGCTAGATTTGAGCCGTTGTAATTCACACTCGATCTTTAGGGTTTTTAATTTGGGAATATTGTCGCCTACTATCCCGAGATCCCCATGGAGTTCATCAAGTAATACAATGGCCATTACGAGAAATGCTTCTCACATAGAAGGAAGCGAAGGATGAGTGAATGGAGAACAAACGAGTGGTATCTGTGAAGGAGTATCCTCTCTTTTGGGACTTTGACAAGGTTTTGATGATAACAACACCTAAATTTGAACAATAAGGAATGAAGACCTCAACCTTAAAGTATGAAGATTGTAATAATTAGTTCTTTTTATTTCTTTCTAGTTTAGGTCATTCATTTTAGGAAGAACACATAAGTTCTCTAGATTAATTTCTCTCATATCTTTAAAATGTGTCATATACAATGATAGAATGTTTTCACAAGTAAAAGATTTAGAAACTTTAGAAAAATTGTCTTGAAAATCTTTTCCAGTAGTAAAAACTACAAGTTTTGGTAATCGATAACCAGCTCTGAGTTTCAGGCTAGTTGAGTGAGAATACCACTTAAGGTAATCGATTACCTCGAGTTAGTAATCGATTACCAATTGCTAGGTGATTAAAAATCATATGCATTTCTCACTTGTTCGAGTTGGAATCTCTCTCACTCGATTTCTGTGCGGACCTTCTACTCCACATGCCCCACAACTACGGAACCCTGAACTACTTCTACTACTCTTACTTCTATAGAGGGAAACACCAGCATGTAAGGATTTCGTCAGCCCCAGCGCATTGCATGGAGCCTAAGTAGAAGTTTAGGTGAATCTGGGGGTCCGTGTTCCCAGCATAGGGGTGGCAAAAGTTGGTCAGAAGAAACCCCGAGGCCAGGGTCTTAAGATTATCTCCATGCAGAATTGGCCCCTTACAATCGGAGCTGCCAGGGGACCTGGTGATGTGTAGGTTGATTTGGTCAGCCTTGGGCCGATGGCGCTTTCCTTTGTTCGAGGATCCGGACGGAACCTTCGTCCCGGAGAGAGGGTGAGTGTTTGCTGCTCTAACTAGCCTCAGCTTGGGCTTGGTTTCTTTCCAACCGTAGCTAGTCACGTTCTTGCTCAAGCTGTCTGATTTGTGCCTTCATTTGCTGGAATAAGGCGAGATACTCTTCGGCTAGGGGTCGTGCTTCTACCCCCTTGGGGGCCTCGTGCCTACGTTCCATGGCCATAACCCGTTCGTTGAGTTGGTCTAAGGTCATTCCGGCATCCCTTGGCCGGATGGATGGTCCGGGGACGGCCAGGGGTTGAGATGGATTCTGCCCCTGTTGGGCCTGACTGGTTGCCATAGTGATTCGGGCGGCAGCTCCTTCCTGCTCCGGTTTTGGTCGGGATTGGTGGGAATGTCCTTCGGCTAGAGTCTCCATGTGCCCTTCCGGTGTGGGTTGTCTCTTGGAGTTTCGTTGCTTGGATGCTTTGGCTTTTCCCATTGCGGTGAAGGTAGAGTTTTACCGAATCCCCACAGACGGCGCCAAATGAACAAGCTAAGCCTGCTCGGGATAAGGGAGTCGGTAGGTGAATGGTCGGGACGTCTGAGTGCGGTGATCTTCTGCCGTTCCTGAGCCCGGGGGGTCCTGCAAAGACACTCCAATGCCAAAGTCAAAGATCTGTGTCAGAGGATTAATCCGAGGGAGTATATGTTAGAAGAATGTGTGTACCTTATGATTCGAGGGGATCCCCTTTATATAGGGGCTTGGGGGTGGCACGACCCCCGAGGATAGGTTGTGTAGGGCCGTTGGATCTTCTGCCATGTTCAGTAGATCTGACGGTCGCTACCTGACCTCGGTTGGTGTGCCTAAGGAAGTGACTTCGTGATAGGACGGTTGATTTGACGTTCATAGGTGGCCCGCCGATGCCCTCGTCCGTCCTCGATCTAGGGTCTGTTGGGGCAGACGTGATGTCGAAGTGCCGCTAGCGTCAAGGATCCAGGTGTCTAAGACGGTAGAGGAATGCCGAGGGGTCGTGGGGGTCCGGGAGGTATACTCTCGGAACAGTACCCCCTGCTTTTACTCACTTTATTCCTGAATTTTGTAACCACCTACTCTCCTCCCCTCTACACTCGTTCCATAGACATTCCAGCACTTTTCTTCTTTCCACCCTCAAACTCTGATACTCCCTCAACCCCCATTCTTTCCATTATTTCATTTAGCTTCACCTCTAACACAGTTCCTTGTCTCAGCTTCATCTTGCGACAAACACATAGTTCGTTCTTTCAGGGACCAAGTACCGATCCTTTGCTTCCGTGCGTGATAAAAGAATAGTACATGTCTTTTTTTTCCCCTCAAAGTATCAACCAATTGAAAAATAAAATAAAAGCTCAAAAACTTGATGAACTCAACATTGCAAATTCGCAACGCATGTATTACTAGAATAAAAGTGTATATCAATCAATGAATTACAACTTTTTAGATAAGAAAGAAAAAGAAAGCAGAGTCTAATTTTCGTAATTAATTAATTTTCCACCAGGGGATAATTAAGGTGACACTATATTTACAAATGCTGTTATCACTGCTTTTGACGTTGTGGGGTTCGTGGCGTTTTCGGGCTTTGTGTAGAGGCATCTAACCGGCTGAGCCTCGCGCGAGCGCGGTTGATCCTGTCCCTCACGCTCACTTTGCCTTCTTCCTCACCTATCGTGACAGGTTCAGGGTCCATTATCAATGCCTCTTCTTCCTCTTCTTCGAAATACTCTTCCGATGGTGCTGGAACCGGCTTCGGAGGAGTCGCCTCTGCGGTGCTGCTGCTGCGGTGGATTGTGGTTGTGGGTGATGATGGGGGGCTTGGTGGCCACTTCTTGCTCTTGCTGACGGTGCTGTTTTGCTTCATCTGAAAAGATGCTTGTTTTAGAGACATATCTGTAGCAGCGATTTGAGCCTGTGGTTGATCGTTAACGTTTTTCTGAAATGTTGTTGGGGTAGGAATGATTCTTGTAGATTGAGTAGCCAATTGGTGAAGAACCATGAGAAATGCAGAATGGCCAAATTGGGCGCAGTATTGCCAGTAAAATATGACATAATCCCATGCCCTTGCCTTCCACTCTAACAATTTCCTATCAATGTCATTTTCATGCCTTGATATGCACGGCCGCAACACTGTCTCATAAATATAACCCGATCCCTGCGTTAATTTCGCAATACAAGCTTGTAAGTACTCCATCCAAATTATAGAGCGAGCACACTTATTTAATGTATTTTTTGAGCAAATACTTTCTCGGTCCCAAATTATAAGACATTTTAAAATAAATTTAGTGTCTCAAATTATAAGACTTCTTTTAGATTTTAGAAAAAATAATAATAAGTTTTTCATTTTTTACCCTTTGTATTCATTATATTTTCAATTCCAAAACTTTAATTATCACCTTTACTAAATACTTCTCTTTTTATGTTTCCCGACCAACCTTTGATATATCCAATACTAACATTAACGATTTCTAGATTTTTAAATAGGGGTATATATGAAAGATTTATAAAAAAAATAACAAAATCAAGATATTAATTAGTTTATTACATTTTTTCTTAATAAGCGTGATTGTCTGAACAAGTCTTTATAATTTGGGACAGAGGGAGTAAATATAGATGTAATAAGTCTATATTCAAGGGGATGTAAAACAAAGAGCATTATTTATTATAGCTTATTTAATACATTTTCCAGTAGATAAACTCCAATAAGTTTTTATTCAAACTAGTTCTTGGATCAATTTCTCTTTTTCTAGTTTAAAAAAAATTCTCTTTTTCTGAGAATCAACAATGAAACATAGAAACTATTTACTTTGAAACTTGAATTAATTCTGACGTTAAAATAAATTAATTAAAGAAGGATTTCCAAACATGCATAATTGGAGATCAAACATGATTTTAACGTATCTTAATAATGGAGTAACAATTATGGTGTGCAAATGTATCAAGAAATTTAATCAAGTGCCAGAAAAAAAATTGGTTACCTTTGTTTTGGGATACCACATGTAGACAAAAAGAAGCAGTTTCGTCTCTCCGTACATTGGAAGCCTTCAGAAAAAGTTCAAGGTGATTTTTTGCATGAAATTAAATCAAATTTAAAGGCAACAACATAACATAGAGAAATGAGTATATGTGCGAAACTTACCATGCAAGAAATATATCTACAAACCTTTCCACTACTGTGAAGAGGGCCACAATGATCCTTCAAATGATGCAAAAACTGTGATTCAGTGGTAGCAAAGCATAGCTAAACAAAAGCTATATAAGAATTCAACTCGATTTTAGTAATAGCATACTAACATACCACCATAACCAAATTCAACTAGAGCAAGATAATAAAAATCCTTATCAGGTCACCATTTCTATTCAGTCTACTTTTTCTGGTTCTTAATAGATATTTCATTTAAGAGTTTACTCCGGGTAACTTCACCGGAATCAATTGTCTCTTGTAGTTTCAAAAGAAGAATTAAATACATGTTTAGAAATCTTACTATAATTGATTTTGAAGTTAGAATCAATTTTAGAAAGAAGCTATGCTTCTAAGTTTTAGAAAGAGTTCATTTGATGAAGAACAAAAACTACAAGAAAATTCACCGATTTTAGAAGAATTTAATTAGCAAGGATGGGGAAGGTGTTATTTATTGTACCAGTATTTGCACCAGAATCGAAGTTCTTCTATATCGACCCTATTTTTCTCCACCGTTTTATAGCATTCGAATCCAGGGTACGCGTACCCCAGAAGAAGTCTGCAATTCAAAATCGATGAAGAATGTTAGATAAAGATGACAGTGATTGAATCAAAACAACAAAGAAAGAAAGAAAAACACATACATGAGGCACCGATTGATGAAATCCCCTAACATTTTCAACCGCTAATTGCACCGCCAGAAACCGGGGAAACTCTGAAAACCAAAGCAATCAATCAATAAAACTCTGATTCAGAAAAAAGTCAAAGAAACATTTTCTTCATGGCATTTTGCAATTCCACAAGAAATTAGCATCATCACCTGTTATCTTGCAACGATGAAATGAAGTTGGAACTAGATTCAGAGGAGACACACCCAAAATTTAAACCGCAGGTTTGGGAATTGGGGTGCCCCGAACCTAGCTCCAAAGGAATATTATTACTACAAAGAAACTTTTTAATTTTTTTTTTTTATACTTTAGAAGGTAATGAAGATTAATCCCCTAGAAGAATGGTCTCTGATTCTCTCTTTTTCTCTCTACAGAACAAATGAAGAAGAAGAAGAAGCCTTACATATGAGGCAACAAAAAAGGCTAAAAAAATATAAATAGTAATGCAGAGGTGCGGTTATTTTTAACTTGACAGGGAAAATAGAAAATGAGAGGAGGGATTTCTACGCTTCATTTTAAATTTAGACTCAACCGTCGGGTTTTGAGGGGATTTGTGGGTATTCTTTGAAAACGGATTCACCGTTTTGGCGGTTGGGCACGCACTGGTATGACACCCCTTTGGTCATTTCACGCTTCTTGTTATTGAGTTGGAAAGGTAAATCACATATTGGTTATTTTTAGTTAGGTTTAATTGCAATTTTTGTCATTGAACTTAGGTGATTATTTAATTTTGATCACCTTTGTTTTTTATTTTAAGGAATGTTCACCTTTGTTTAAAATGAGTGGTTTTGGTTTCTATCTAAAGCGATGTATTTTTTTTCCTTTCTACCATTTTTGTTTATTAAAACAAAATAAAAAAATCCATATATGATTAAACCTAATTAAACTAAAAAAATGGATGTTTCAGAGCTTTTAATTTTCCGATATTGTTGAAAAGATAACTATCTTTTGGCAACAGCGTACGTTTTGATATTCTAATTTGAGATGATGCGAAGGTGCACAGCACGACTTTGTATATATTTATTTGTCAAATCTCAACATTTTTTTTATGCATTTTTTTTCTTAACTGTACTTTAGGTCCTTCTTATACCTATTGTGTGATTTTAATCATTAACGGACAACAATAGCACTAGCGTTTCGATATTCTAATTTGCACTTTTGATTTTCCGTCTAAATCTATCGAAAAACTAATGAAATATTCTTTCAAAATTAATTAAAAAATAATAATAAACTCAGAACATTCATTGAGTTATTAATCTTCTTCAAACATCTTCATCATCATCTTGATCATCAAACCCAGAAAATTGAACTTTTTTTCCATATTACATTCTTCTTCTTCAACCCATTCAACCCAAAAATACAATAATCTTGAACAGCCTAGATTCCTGAAATCACAACACATCATTCATTTAACCCTAATTTCTAAAACACAATCCTCAACAACCCAAATTTTTGAAATCACACTCACATGGCCAAACCCCTTCATACACAATAGAACTAGGACAGTCACAATTCGAAAATGATTTCAAAGAAGGAACTAGCGAAAAATTCAACAATGATTTTTCAGGATTCGATGGGCAAATCTGAAAAAAAGTACCTCGGTCTAAGCCCAACTACGTCAAGGACAACCCAGCCATTCAAATGTCGCCGCCCCTAAATCCTTCGCGAAACCTCCATCACAGCGATCTAGGGATCCTTCGCGAGCACTGCCATGTGGAGAAGAGGGCGAGCTTCATGGTGGAGAAGAGAGTTTTATCTTGGTCTTCCTTGAATCTACTGTCAATCTCTTACTCTTCTTTCTTCCTCTTCTCATGATCCCCAAATTAGTATCCACAAACTCAGAAAACGAACGTACTTTCTTCCAAATTGAGCAGTCCTTCCCTTCCGATTCCAAGCCCATAAGATCTAGTGACGAAAATCAACGAGCACAACAGATCCGGCGACGGTGACTCTGTGGCGAACGACACTATTGGAAGATGGTTCTGGAGCTTCAGATGGTGGAGTAGAGATGGATGAGGGAATGATGGTGCGACCATGCTTACCTACAAAAGGTTTAGACTTGAGAGTTAAAGTCCTCTCCATCGAGGACTGGGAACTGGCAAGGTGGGTGAAAGGGGATGTAAGACCCTGGATATTATAAATGATTATGTGTTGGAGTGGGGCCTGCGTCGGTGTTGGAGTCTAAGTCAGAGGAGTCGATGGAGTTGGACGAGACGGGAGCCCCGGACTACACACCGTTTCCAGAGGAGCCAACTGTGGTAGACCTTGCTACAGGTCGCTCGGGGGTGGGTTGGTTAGTTGAATGACATGTTAGTCTAAGACTTTCTCTTCTTTTTTTTGGTCTATACATTGATAGGACTAAGTACATGGTAGATCTCAGATAGTTATGCTTTTGTGAGGCCACCCTGTGTGGGGCTGCAGGAGGTATACACCGGTGTTAGGATGTCTAGTCTAGGCTCATAGTAGAGGTATATCTTTATTTTGTCCGATGTCGGTTTCCTTACTGCGCTATATGCCATGTGTTTGGCTATTTTCTGAAACACGGATATTATATTTGTAATGCATTATATCGGTTGCATGTTTCGGAAAAGGAAAAAAATAGACTATGCAATGTAGGCTTTTAAAACTAATCAGCATATTTATTTCACTGTTTACTGTTGGGCGCCCTGAAAATCGGGGTGTTATAGACGAAGTTGAGAAACCCTAATTGGCCTGAATTGGGTGAAAAATGGCAGAAGACCTGACAACGTTGAGCAGCGGCGGTGGGCACTTAGGGATTTGGAGATGGAATACGCTAAAGGCAAGAGCTTCGGGGGTTTGGGTTGTTTAACATGATTTGCTGGTGAGGTGCACGTGGAACTTCTTTCAGGTTCTAGAAAAGAGAACTTGTGATGATTTTGAGGGATAAAAGAGGAGCTGGTGATAGATGTGAAAATTGTGATTGGCATGGAAAATTGTATAGTGCAGTGCGGGAAGCAGGTCTGAGGATAGGCCAATGGTGGCGAGGTAGGAGATGGTGGTGAGTTGGTGAATGATAGTGGTGGTCTGTGAACTTATTTAGAACATGATTTTATGTTGCTTTGATGGAGAGGGAGGGGAGGGTACTGTGGATTCTACTCTTCACCGTGGTACCTTGTTGTTAGATTGGTTGTTTTTGTTCTTTGCAATGGAGGAAGAAGAATAAGGAGGGATGGCTTGAGATCTAGGTTTTCTAGGTTTTAAGATGGTGGAGATGAAGATTGTTGAAGAAGATGAAAACCAATGAATATTCTGGGTTTCTATTTTTTTAATTGTTTTTATAATTTTTAACACAAAAACCCTAGTTTTTTTATGGATTTAGATGGAAAACTGAAAGTGCAAATAATTGTTAACACAAGGCTACACATCTTCTTTCCCATCAGAAGCTTTTGGGACATGATTTAGGTTTTCTTCTCTCATTAAGATGGAATTAAAGATCCACATGGTTTTGAGGAAACATCTATTTCTACAACAACTATTGGAGAGAATGATCAAACACATACACAGAGGAAAACCATCTATCAGTCTCTTAATAAAGATACCCAAACATGTTAGGATACCATAATTGATCTTGGGTATGGCTATTACTCAACTACCTTTACAATTGTTTTAGAATTATTGCTTGTCTGCTTAATGATTTCTTATTCTACATGTGACAGGTATCCATATGAGGCTATTCGTGTGATCACTGCTGATGGAGATATTATTCTTTTGGAAAGAATACCTAGTTAAAATATTCACTTGAGGGAAATTATGAGTCTCCATAAACTTAATGATATATTCCCCTTTTGAGTTGCGTATTTAATTTTATCTTCGGTAGTTAAAACTAAAGCACCACATATGATTATTAATGATGGATCACTACAGAAATAAAAAAATGGGAACATCATACATGATGCTAATTAATTGTCATGTTTTAATATCTCAACTGCTCTATTATTGTCTGGAGTGAATTACATCTGATATGTGAAATAAATATATCATGTTTGGGAATTTCGGAATGTGTCTTTTTATGTTCATATTTCTTTTCAAACAAGTTGCAGCTCATTCCCATCATAAATATAGAAATTGTAGATGAGTTCATGTAAGTATCATGTCTAGAGCTAGACGAAATCTAAGAGAATTTATCATAATTTCATCATTCTAAGTATAGTTAATTTTCTAAAATTTATAACAATGTGGGAAAAATATTTGTGTAGAAAATGGAGATGATAAGGAATGTCATTATGTAGCGTCTAATGCAGTAAGAAAAGTGGCCTATCTTCAGCATGGGGTTTTTTTATTCATCAATGCGGCGAGTCATCTTATCCTTATCGCTGGGTCGTTCTATCTTTCACTACTACAAATCTACCCTATAACCACGGTTTTTTACGGTCAGTTATCACGGTTCAACCGCGGTATTGCTTAGCGTGGTAATAGATCAATTACCATGGTTGAAGACGGAACCGTGGTAATATCATACCTCTGTCACCACGGTTCAAGGCGGAACCGTGGTAATATTATACCTCTATTATCACCGTGGTAATTTTCTTCCTCTGTTACCACGGTTCTTACTGCAACCGTGGTAATAGGTCTTTTTTTAAAGAAAAAATTGCTTATTTGCAATACACACAACATTGTTTCTAAACTAAAAAAATGGTCAAATCTAAACTTTCAATACCTTACCAAACATTACTAATAATTTAGAATTAGTATATAACTAGCAATAGAGACATATACAAGCAAAATTCTCATCTTCAAAACTTGAACCATAGAGACATAAACCATAGTAATAACCAAAAGCTACATATCCAAAAGCTCTATTCCATAATTTTATAGTATGGCTCTTGAGAAACACAGTCCTTGAATATAGATATAGAAGGCTCAAAAGCTGACAAACAGTCCTGTAAAAACATAGTTCTTCATGCTTGCAGTGCAGATTCAATAACAACAAAATAAAATTATTTTTCTATTACATCCGTGGCCTTTATTGTACCAAAATCACAACTAGAAACCAAACCAGACGAAATCTATGTCATTCTAAATATTGCATTGGTGGGTTAGATCTCAGAAACTCCAGACATAACCCTCCAAAAACTCAAGATATCTAAAGACTAAACAAAAGCCTCAAAGTGATATATTTAATATTGTAGGAAAGCCCACTAGTGTATATATCTTCACTTGGGTTGAAACAAGAAATCATGTCAATATTTAACTACTAACATATCATATTACATTAAAAGGAATATGAGGTAGCTTTACTTTAGATAGAAACTCAAACTCTATCAGTTTTCCACATCCAAACTGTGTAATCTTCAGAAACAGCTAAAGTATGCCACCTAAGCCACTACAGGTTTTATGGCAACTAATTCAGTGACTACTAGAGCAGAAAAACCAAGAAAATTTAACAGTCTCACCTCCATGCCCAGCCAGGACCTTTCAGATTTCCAAATTCATCCCAGCCTTGAAGAATTCCATCTAACCTTCCTGATGCAAGAAACTTATCATTGTAGCTAAACGCAAAATAGAATCCGTATGACCTGCACAAAATTAAAAACAGACCCGCTTGGACATTCATTATTATAAGTAACATGATCTTGACTATACTAAGAATCATCCTGGACTTGTACTAAATAGTAAAATATCCATCCATCAGCAATTGAAAAATAGACCTACCTCTCTAATATCGATTTTTACGGTTAAGGTTCATGCACCTCTTCCATTGTTAGAGTGCCCAGGACCTATCAAAAGCAGCAAAAAGTAGGTAATTACATGTTACACATTATGGCACGGTGGTAAAAGTCAAGGCTGCACATCAAATTGATTGATAGATAAGCGATTCAAACAATGAGTCACCAAGTAAACCAATTAAGTCAAGTTAAAAGATTTAAAGGAAGATACATCATCCACTGAATCGTGTATTTGTGAACTGGTCAGGCCATTTATCGGCGGCTCAGCGCATGGCATTCTATCAGACGAGTCATCTCACACTCAGTGAACCGTCTATATGACAACAAGGAGAAGAAGATGAGGTAGGCCATTTAAGACACTCTTTGCCCTCATGCTTTGGGCAAGGTGTCTTGTGGGCTGGGCAGGGTTGCCCTGATATAGGACTCTCCCGAGACATGCTCAAGAGAGGCGGTTCCCATTAAGGTGACCTTATGGACACAGCGAGTGAGGAACCCCTCTAGGGCGAGTCCTTACCTTTGACCTTTCTTGACTGATGAGCTACCTCTTCCTTCTTTGGCGGTCCCACATCACTTGTGTATTAGCCGCTCCTTTCGGCGAGATGTATGTTTATTACGCCATGTTGGCAGCCTATACGCTTTATATGTTTCTTACGCCATGTTGGCGACCTATGTGCTTTATAGGCTTAGGAGACCCCGCCCGTTTTCAAGCGGTGACACGTATATGTATCTTTTAGAGAGAGCCAGTTACATTGTCTCTACTGAAGAGACATTGGTCAAAACCGCCAGTTGAAGGGTCGACCTCGAGGTGGATCAATGAGGGCCATTTGAAAGACACACTTTGCCTTCAATACTTCAGGCACGGTGTCTTGTGGGCTTGTGGACCGGAGGGGCTCGCCCGCCCGGATAGACTTGCAATGGGGCCCGCCCTAAATAGGACCCCATAGGGGTGACCCCTGGGGACTCTCACGAGCCTAGGGCGGTTACCTCTGTAATATTACCAGGGCGGTTACTCTTAAGTGACTTTTCAGGGTAATTTTAAGGTTTTGTCCTCCACCGTCTACATAAGGGCATGTTCTAAAAAGTATATAGAGCGTGTTCTAAAAAGTAAGCTGGGCTCTCTTCTATTTGCAAAGTTGGAAATCTGAGGTATGTGCCTCATGCAAATGAAAAAAAAAGGAAAATAGAAAAGAATCAAGAGAAGAGATCCTTAGTAAAAATAAATCAAATAGTTTCTCTATTATGTGTTGAAATGGAAGATCACTTAACATAATTCTGTAGCCCTAATTATCCCTTTCAATATCCTACCTTCACATTACACCTAAAGTATCATTACAACCTTATGAGGTATCCCCTATGTTTATTCACGACTAATTCATTTCAATTATACATTGTGAAATGTTTGATCTACAGGGTCATTGTATTGTGTTATGCTATGAAAAGAGTGAATTCTTCCTATGCACCCGTCTAGGGAAAGTCAGATGTGTGATACAAATATGCTACTTTCTAGGATAGGTTCTAAGAAAACTGCAAGTTATATGCATGCTCTGATGAGGGGGGGGGGGAGTCAAAAGACTTGTGCATACATAAGACTTGTGTACATGATTTTTAAGTAAACCCTTTTTCATAAAAATATTGCAAGCTTGCAATGTTAGTAGCATGGTGATGCGCCTGTTGTGATAGTCCATGAGAGAGTCTACTTGAGGACAAGCAGAAGCTAAGTATGGGGGATTGATGCGCATCTAAAATGCATGATAAACACCTCTATTTAATTACAGTTATGTACCCATTTTATGCATTTACTCCAGAACTCATGTGCTTTCAAGTGTATTTGCATAAAATGGTGAAATGAGCAATAAAATAGAAAACAGTGAAAAAGTAGCCAAAAGTGACGCAAAACGTGGACTTTGCAAGCTGATGAAGGACCACAATCGTACTAACTTTAGCCGCGACCGTGTTGACATGAAAACAGAAGCCCATGCCCCTGCATCACTCTAGCACACCCTTGCTGGCATAATCCAAAAAGATTATGCTCCTCAGAGCCATGGTTGTGCTCACCCCACTGCTTATATGATGCCATTAAAACCAACACGCTCGTGTTGTATAGGTCACGGTCGTGTTGCCGTTGTAGACAGAGCCTCTAGTTTAACCTAATATTTTCTATTTAAAGAGGCCAAAACCACACCAATATGGGTATCATCTGATACATCAATCATTTGTCATCTGAGAGCATAACAGAGGCAGAAATCACAGAGTAGCAGCATGTGGGTAGAAGAGAGGGGAAATAGAGAGGCGACACCAGGATTGCAGCAAGAGATGGATCAACTGCTCATCATTATGTAAGATGATCATAGCTATACTAGGACTATGTAAATTTGTAATCCTATTTCTGTGCGTAGCTAAATCCCTTCTCTCAAGGTTGCAATGTAGGATATGATTTAAACCCCATTTTTTTATCTACTTATAGTTTATATTCAGTTTTATATCTTGATTCTCTTTTAAGATTTTATTCAATATAGCGTAGTTAACCATTAAAATAGTAATTAATTGGCTTCTAAACAGACGGATTAATTTACCAAACCATAAAAGAGAATGGACATAGAGGTCAATAATAATTCGGGCTTAATGGAGGTCTTAAGATTAACGCTTTATGTTGCAAATTTCTTATGCATGATGGTAGTGAAATACCCATAAGACACTTCTATTCACTCCATGCCTATTTCACTAATCACCTTACAATGACGCTTGTTTGTAATCACCTTACAATGACACTTCTTATGACTCTAATACTCTTTATTTTCTTTCTAGCTCTTTATTTCCTTTCTTTCTTTATTTTACTTAGGCTTTTATGACTCACATATTTTCCCCTAAGTTCTTCCTGATTTTCTCTATAACTTTTTTTCTTTTCTATCTTGCTCTTCTCTCTTAGTAGCAACTTTAGAAGATCTAATTAGCATTAATGGCAGCTACAAGTCTCTTGTCTTCAACCACTTGAGGCTTGTTGAGATTTGTCTTTGATCAAATTCTTTCCGCCAATTTGAATAGCTTGGGTATTTTTGTTATCTTCATTTCTGAGCTGGTACATTGAGAAGTGGATGTGTCTCTGTTAATAACGAAGGTGTTCTTGAAGGGAAAAGAAAAAGACTTGAGAAATCGAAGGTGCAAGGATGAACTTTATATTCTTATTATTCTGCACTTCTATTCTAATTTATTCACGGTTACAAGCTCTGTATTTATACAGAGAGAACGGCGGATATTCCGAGGTCAACTATTACATTGGGAAACATAAACAACAATAAATACAAGATAAGATCTCGGATTTCCGGGATTGCTAGTACTACTAGATAACTGGTTTACAGCTAGCACGGTACTGGCCAAACGATACTTCTGGCCAGACTATATAGCTTGGCAGATGATCCATTGCTTCAACATGCTGATGATCTTTATCAGACGATATAGGACCAAACGTTGTTTTCCTATGTCGGTCAATACGGCATACGATCCCAGACTATGCTGTGCTCGATTCTGCGCATCTCCAACGACAAACAATTCTTATCTCTAACATCCCCCCGCAAACTCAACGTGGGTAAGAAGGAAGACAGCCTTCGAAAACACGTTGAGTTTGACCTTCTTAGTTGCAACTTGCTTGCTTGTACTTCCCTTGCAGGAATCACGAGGAAGGGTGGAAATATAATGCCAAGAATATTTGCGCTCCGTTTACATTAATGCTTGTACTCGGAGCGAAGGGTTGAGGCATGATGTTAGAATTTAGAAATGAAGAACATGGAAGATGAATTGGAGTGCTTCGCCAGATCCACTAGATCTGCTTCACCAGATGAAGGTAAATGCATATTTTGTTTTGTTTTATGAATTGGAAAGGCACTTTGGAGCAATGATCTTGCCATGCCAGTCCGAGGAAGTTCTTCCAGATGCATCCTTCAGTGGGAACCTCAGAGGTCATTGACTTGTGCTCCTTCATCTGAGTTACGGAGGTATCACGGCTGCAATAGCTTGAGCTCAGAGGAACATTAACAGGTGTTACCCCTCTGTTCATGAGTCTCAGCGTTGAGAATTTAAATAAAGGAAAGAAGTAAGGCATAAGGCTTGAGCTCAGAGGAACGTTAACAGTTGTTACCCCTCTATTTATGAGTCTCAGGGACGAAAAGTGATAATAAAGGAGAGAAGTAAGGCAAAAATAAGACATAAGGCTTGACACGAAGACGGAGCTTCTGCCATGGAAGAAAAGAAAGAAGAAAAAGGAAACCATGGATCAAACTATCTCTGATACCAAGTTAAGAATGAAGGTATTCTTGAAGGGAAACGAAAAAGACTTGAGAAATCGAAGGTGCAAGGATGAACTTTATATTCTTATTATTCTGAACTTCTATTCTAATTTATTCACGGTTACAAGCTCTGTATTTATACATATAAGATAAGATCCCGGATTTTCGGGATTGCTAGTACTACTAGATAACTGGCTTACAGCTGGCACAGTACCGGCCAGACGATACTTCTGGCCAGACTATATAGCTTGGTAGATGATCTATTGCTTCAACATACTGATGATCCTTATCAGAAGATATAGGAGCAGATGTTGTTTTCCTTTGTCAGTCAATACGGCAGACGATCCTAGACTATGTTGTGCTCGATTCTGCGCATCTCCAACAGCAGATGATTCTTATCTTTAACAAGCTCTGAATAACTCTATTAATTCTTTGGTCCTGAGTAGTGTGACAAATAGTTGTATTCTTTCTTATTTCTCTAATGCTTTTCCTGCTCACATCAAAGACTTGTTCGTATCACAACCTATTACCAAAGGGAAATAAGTTACTAGTATTTTGTCTACTAGTGTTATTTTCCTTCAAGTTTTCACATGCCTATAGCACTCCATAATTGAGACCTTTAATGATGTTTAGGCATAGTCAAGGTAGTAACCAAGAAGGGACTACTAGGTCAAAATTTCCCAAGCATAGTCAAGGTAGTAACCAAGTACGAATAAAACAAGCCATAAGTCATAAATATAATAGAAAAATATGAAAGCATAAGTTAGATGTTAGACGTTAAATGTTAAAGACCAATACTAGATATAATAGGTGCCACCCTTGGAATATCCTCCTACCTCCTCAAGAACCTCCTCTATCCCACTAGGGCTCCCCTCCACAGTCACAGAAACTAAACCGGTAACCTAGAACCCAGATCAACCATTCTGGAAGAGAGCATAGCCAAACACTCCTCATCCTCAAAGCAAGGCCTCGGATCATATATCATGCTCTTCCCGCCAAGAACTTGAAATAGAACCCCCAGCCTCCTTGACAACCCCTCCCTATAGAAAATCCAACACTTTCAAAGAGGAGGTCTTCAAGGCGGATTCTCACACAACCTTACCTTTGATAGAACTTCAAGGGTATCTAGTTGAATGAAGTGAGCAGGAAAATCCACCAACTTTGAAACCATCAAGGGCTTTAATCTTCGCTAAAGCATGATCCCAAGACAAGAACCGAACAAACCCGAACTGGAAACGCCTTCCAAAATTCTTTGATCTATGCATGAGTACATTAAAAAATTCTCCATATTGCGCAAAAATAATACACCTCTGGTGATACCCATCATAAGCAGAGATACTGTCAACAAGGAGGTCCTACTAGATCGAACACCCCTGTTGACATCTATAGGCTCATCTTCAACTTCCACACCACCATCGTTCCCTTGTTCAAGCTCTACCATTGAGACACCATGAACAAGATCGACCACAGCAGGTGCATCCCCGCGACCCAGAACGTCGAGAGGCTCGAATCTCCTTGATCTAGCCCCAACACTGTCAAACTAGAGCCCTGCCCAAACCCAACAACCTCGAAGCCTTCAATAAACACATGTCTTTGCTCCAACGACGAGTCGTTCTTCTAGATCCTAGGTTCCTCTCTTCCACGACCCAGAACCAAAATCGAGCCACCATCCCTGTCATCCCCATCTGGTTCCTCCTCATACACCACCGATGAACTTCCTTCTTCGCCCCCAACCGTCACTCCAACGTCACGTCCCAGATCCAAAGTTGTCGCGATTGGAACCCTAGTTGTGTCAGAGTCAGAGAAATCGCACATCTTGCCCAAAGAAAAGTGTATGACACTAATTCTTTTGATATTTAACATTATTTTATTTACACATCAATACCTATATGATATTAATATTAAAATAATTACTACTTTAAATATTTAATATAGTTCAAAATATTTATCATCTTAAAAATATAGTATTGATTCTTAATTTATTTTTGCTTCATATTTTTATCAAATTAAATAGAATAAAACAAATAACTTTACATTTTAATTAAATAGAATAAAATAAATAGCTTTACCTTTTAATTTTTTTCAAATTATTTATCATCTCAAAAATATAATATTAATTTTTAGTTTTTGTTTCTTCATAGTTATATTAAATTAAATAAAATAAAACAAATAACTTCATATTTTAATATAACGGTGAATGACGAGAAGCCGAGAACTTCAAAGGAGGTGAGTCTAATAACAAACTATTATAATCAGTTAGTTTTTAGTAGAGGTGTCCGTCGGTCGGTTTCGGTCAGATTCGGTCCCAAATATATAAAACCGAATGAAACCGACTAGTGAAAAAGTTAACCCGATTCCGACCACGAGCATGGTCGGTTATTGTCGGTTTTGGTTTGTGCGGGTGGCGGTTTTGGCGGGTGGGTTCATTCAGTTTCAGACCCAATTTTTACAGCCCAAAAATTGATATTTATAACCTTCAAAACTTAAAAAAATGAACATTCAAAACTTTAAAAAGTAAACACTCAAAACTTTAAATCCATACAATCAAAGCCACACTTTAAATCCAATAATCCATACTTAAAAGTGAGATAACAATTAATCATGCTTTAAAGTGAAATAATAAACTCACCACACAATAAATCAGTCTAAAGGCATTTAAAAATTAAAACACTTAAAATCCTACTGCAATCAGAAACTAATTCAAATTGAAAAAAGAGAAGTGCTATCAAAATACATTCAATTAAGTTGGACACAGGTCCATAACATTTGAATTTCATGGCATAGCACAATACACTATACATGATTTCTTGTAAGTTGTAAGAAAATAGAATACAATACAAGAGGATTAGACTACCTGTCTCAACTCAGCAGCTTTGTTTTGATCACGATCCATAACATATATGAATTGAGTAAGCATAACAAAATTGAGAAACAACATTGCAAGATCAGAACCAGCACCACCAATATCAAATGAAAAAAGGAGGGGGCTTTATAGTTTATTCCATTGATTAATGCTTACCCAACTGCATTGAAGAGACAACTGTTATCTGAAGGAATGACTCTTCTCACAACAACACCTTCCATGATGCAGATTGCAGATACTAACAAGTAGCCTGAAAATCAATCACAAACCTCTATATAAATGCTTAACATAAGGCTCATTTTCTAATTCCATTTAACATAATAAAAATAAGGCTCATTTTCTAATTCCATTTTCAAGGATGAACTCCAAGCCCAATTAGGGTCAAGAAAACCCAGGCTTAAACCTGAATGACATTAAGATACATTCCATGTGATTCAAAACTCAAAAGCAATTCTTATAGGTATATGATCTTACAAGCTTACACCAATGCTTTGAGAAATCGAATAAAAATAAGTCCTCTAACAGAAAATTAGTTAATTATAACATAACAATCTCTGACATCTCTTTTTACTATCAAATTTATGTTACTCTTCTTTTTCTGTCACTCAATGTAATTGGAGGGGGGCTTTGAAGCTCTTCAAATTTACAGGCTCTTGATAACATATCCACAAGGAGTCAGAGCAGAGGCAAGAAAGTACTTTTCCGCCTAATACCATAAACTTACTTTGAGAAGAAACAAAATAAAAAGTTCAGTTACAACAAACCAGAGTTTAAATGGCAAAGAAAAGCAAGGCTCTCCATCTTCCTTTGACTGTGAGTTACAACAAACCAAAAGGGTTACAAGAAACCAAAACAATTTAACTGACAAATGGGGTGACAAATGGGGTAACTGAAGAAAGAGGAAGGGAACAGACTCAGTACTCACCACTGAAGTTTGGAGACGGTCGCGATGGTTACCCCTTTCCTGAACAATGGCGGCTGAAGAAGGAAGCCTTCGCGACGACAGTGCCTCAACGACACGGCCTTCGGTGGGATGAACGATGACGGCGCGATTCGAAACCAACCCGTTGAAGCTTCGTCGGTGGGATGAATTGCAGCTTCGTCGGCGCGATTCTATGTAAGGGTAAGGGCTAGGCAAGTGAGGGAGGGTCGAACGGAGTTCATTTCCGGAGGAGGCTTCGATGCGATCGGCGCAGCACTTGTGGGTTCATGGAGGTGCAGCGGCGCTAGGGTTTCACTCTCAGGTTGAAGAGGAGTGAATGAGAGATTGAATGGGTCTTGGCTCTCCCGGTTGCTGCATCCACTCGTGGGTTCCTTCCTGTTCCTGGGCTGGCCCAAATTAGAATTTTGTTGCAACTTCTCTGGTTCGGTCGGTTCGGGCGGTTTTGCTGCTGAACCGAAACCGACCGGCCAGACCCATGGTAAACCGGATTTTTGAACCGGCCGGACCCGTGGATGAACCGAACCGGCCCAGAATGCAAAAAAATGGCCGGTTCGGCCGGTTTCGGGTCGGTTTTTTATTTTCTGGCCAGCCCTAGTTTTTAGTGTTCTTATAAGTACAAGAAAGGTAATGATGTGATTTTATAAGGTATAGTTTATTAAAAAAGTCTTAAGCTATTGAAATAAATTTGTTTACCAAACACTTTTAAAAAACTTTTAAACTACTCAAATAAATTTTAAACTAGTTTAAATATGATAGCATGACATGTATAATACTCCATCCGTCCCAAATTATAAGGTTTTATTCAGGCAAACTGTAATAAGCTAATAAATATCTTGATTTTGTTACTTTTTATACAAATCTTCCATATATACCCATATTTAAAGCTCTCAGTCAGTTTTAGAATTGAAAATATCATGAATGTAAGAGTAAAAAAGAAAAATCTTATTTTTTTTTTTCTGAAATCTAGAAGGGGTCTTATAATTTGGGACACCAAATTTGCCTCTAAAGTTCTTATAAATTGCGGGAAGGGAGTATAGTATAGAACCTTGCTATATCGTTCGAAAGTGTTGTGTGACTCCTCACAACTCCAAAGATTGGTTTATACGCGGGTTCTGCACTATCTTTATATTACATTAATTGTTTTGGCACTGTTGCAAAACACAATTCGGATTATATTTCGGAGGATAAAGTGTTGGACATTTGTTTATCCCAAACACAAAATGAAAACACTTTTGCGGTCCAGATCACTCTGTTACCCATAAAGTTGAACAAGCAGGGTACTCCCTTTAGCTCTCACACATGCAAAATAAATTGGGAACACCCTCCCTATCCTGCAGTACCCCCCCAAAGCAACACACCTCGCAAACATTGTTTCGTTTCTTCTCCTTTTCCTCATACCTCTGTGTTTCCCACAGTCCACAAAACACTGAAAACATAGCAATGTCTGGCTCCAGAAGAAAACTCATTCTGAACTCTGTCTCCGTGAACCTAGGCTGCGGAGCTTGCAAAAAACCAAAACTTGATCTCATTTTCCACCCAAAGCCAAAGCCCACGAACCCCACCTACCAAAAACGCAAACTTCACCATCATCACTCATCATCTTCAGATCATGACTCTGCCAATACCACCCCAACCACAAACACCACATTCTCTCCCACCTATGTTGAGTTTTGTGACAATGAGAAATTCTCCTCAGTCGGAAGGGTTGGAAGAAGTGAAGGCGTGGCTGTGGTTAAAGACTCTGATGACCCTTACTTGGATTTCAGGCGTTCCATGCTCCAAATGATATTGGAGAACGAGATATACTCCAAGGACGGTCTCAGGGAGCTTCTGAACTGCTTTCTTCAGCTGAATTCACCGCAGCACCATGGGGTTATTGTAAGAGCTTTCACTGAGATCTGGAATGGGGTCTTCTCGGTGAGGTCTGCTCCTGTTCGCAGAGGCTCTACCTGAGCGGTAAGTCACGTGACTTCTAGGCGCTGCACGTGGCTAACAAGTTGTATAAGTACTAATATCATGTTATGTAATGTACTTGGTAAAATCTAGTCAACTAAGGTCAGATATTTGCTACGTTTGTGCCACACATTTTAGGCTGTGTTTGGGTTTCTATTGATACAAATCTAACACGACGTTAACACTTTAAGATAAATAAATGAATAGAATTCTCTTCCCAGGAGAGTTTGTTCATACTATACTCAATAGAGTAACAAAGAGGCCTGCCATTAAGTATGATGATTAAATCAAAACCGATGGGTATTTTCAATCTTGACCTCGACTTTGACACAAATATCCGCTTCGGACGTTTTTTTTGGGAAAAATCTAACTCCAACGCGAAGAAGTGGGAATGAGTTTCTGGCAGCTAATACCTGACCTGATATGATATGATAATTACTTAGTTTGAATTATAATAGTTATATTTTGCTAAAAGTTTGATTTCTTAAATTTCTAATATTTTCTAAATCTATTTTTCTAAATTATTTGAATTAAAATGGCTTTGCAATATGAATTATTTAAATATACATGTAAGTAATACGATTGAATTAAAAATATTTGTTGAAGCTAGGGCTATCCAATTTGGTCCGGTCCGACCGAACCAAACCAAACCGAACCTTTTTTGGTGAACCGGTTGATTCGTTTCGGACCTCAGGTGACTCGGTTCGAAAAACTCAGTTTTGGGCGGTTTGGTTCGGTCGAAATCGGTTTGGGCTGCCAATCGACCGAACCGACGGAACCAGGTTTTTTTTGGTCAAAACAAACCAGACACGTAACCCAACCCAGCTCAAACTTACCTATATAAACTAAAGTGACCCATCAGACACCCTCACTCTCCTCTCATCTCAGCCGCTGCCCCCAAACCAAAACCTTAATTCCCTCACTCTTCTCTCATCTAAGTCGTCGCCCCTTTCTCCGTTCACCTCCATCTCCCTTCTCTTTACTCCTACCTCTTCTCTTTCTGCCTCAATTTCCACCACCACTCAGGACCACTACCACCATTGGTTCCTCCGTTCCGACCTTGCTCATCATCGCACCATCACCTCGCCATTTCTACCATTGTTTCGAACGCCACTGCCACTGTTACTTCCATGCCAGACTCTGTCCTCCTCGTAACTGCACCACCACTCTCTGTCCTCCCCGTTCTCATCGCCGACCCTGATCTGCTCATCTCGCCTATGTCTGTTCATCTCGCATCGAGATCGGAGAACCGTCGTCGACCTTGATCTATTCATATCGCCTCTGATCTGTTCATCCACCATCATGGAGTTCCGCCGCATGCGATCAAAGAACCATTGCCTCCGATCAACGCCGCATTCTCATCTCCTTTTGTTGTAAATTTTTCTGGATCATTGTATCTTTGTCTTCTTGTAGCAAAGATTGTTCTAGTTGTTTGGTTCTTTTGGTTCCACCATCTTTGTCATGGAGTTCCGCTGCATTTCGCCTCTGATTGTTTGGTTTTTTGTCACTGTGAATTGATTGTTCTGGTTTTTTTGAAACCCGCCTAAACCTGACCCGACCTTCCCTCTACTAGAATCCGAACTGAACCTACACACGGTCGGTTGAGGACTAGGTTTTAGAGTGTGCAGGTTCAGTTGGTTTGGGCTTTTTGGGCCCGAACCCGACCAATGGACAGGCCTAGTTGAAGCTGTCCAGGGCGTTTTTATGGCCATTAACTCCTCTTTCTTGCTATTGGAAAATAGCAAGGTGTCATCTGCAAATTGCAGATGATTTAGAGTTAAATTTGGGCCAATCTGAATTCCCTCAGTGATTCCCATGGCCATCATTTGATGAAGAAAACATGGCAGGCCGTTCGCACATAGATTGAAGAGGAAGGGTGAGAGAGGGTCGCCTTGACGGAGACCCTTTCTCCATGGAGAAAAAATCAGAAGCTGCACCGTTAATTAGCACAGCCAGAGATGCTAAGCTGATACATGTTGATCGTATGCTTTCTAGCAAACCCCATTGCTTTTAGCATATTTAAAAGATATTCCCAATCAATGTAGTCGTATGCTTTCTCGAAGTCTATCTTGAAGACCATCCCCCTTCCCTCCTATTTTTTTAACAAGTCTACCACTTCATTTGCTATTAACACACAATCAGCGAGTTTTCTTCCCGGCGTGAAGGCAAATTGATTCTTTGTAATTAAGTCACCAATCACTTTCTGTAGCCTCATAGCTAATACTTTCGCAAGCAACTTGTACAGACACCCAATGAGACTAATTGGTATATTGTCCTTAACCTCAAAAGGTTCATTCTTCTTTGGGATCAAAGCAATGAAACTGCCATTCATTCCTCTAGTAAGTTTTCCTTGCTGATAAAAATCCCAAAAAAAATGCCATGATATCTCCCTTCACCACCTCCCAAAACTCCTTCAAAAATTTCATATTAAATCCGTCTGGCCCGGGTGCTTTGTTTCCATACAGGCTGCCAGAGCTCCATGGACTACTTCCTCACTAAATTCAGCCTCCAATTCCCATTTCTGGTTTTCAGATAACACCTTTGTGAAACTGTTTGCGAAGAAAGGTCTTTTCCTACCTTCCTTTTGGAAAAATCTTATGAAGTGGTTTGTCAATGCAGCTATGATCTCTTCCTTTTTAGAGTACACAATATTTCCTACTTTGATGTTGACGATCCTTTTCTTTTCCTCCCTATATTTGCACACCCGGTGAAAAAAAGCAGTATTCTTATCTCCTTCCTTAAGCCATTTGATCCTTGACTTCTTCCTCCATTTGCTTTCCTCTTTATGATACTTCTTCCACAATTCCTCTAAGATCACACATATTTCCTTTCTCAAAATATCAGTGCACCCCTCATTTTCCATGGTCCCCATTACTTCATTGAGTTTAGTCTCTAGCTGCTTTATCTTTTCAACGCCCCACAATCCTTTTTTATTCCTCCAACTCCTAATTTTTATTTGAAGTTCTTCAGCTTACTTAACAGTATGAATCCTGACCACCCCTGTGCTAAATCTGATGCCCATAATTCTTTCACCAGGTCTTTAAAATCTTCATCCAATAACCAATAATTGAAAAAAAGAAAAGGTTTGGCCCCACCGTATTCTCCACCCCACTTCAATAGGATCGGTGAGAAGAGTTCTCCGCACCTTTCCTTTCTCCCGCATTTAGGATTGAGTTGAGATCTCCTCCAGAATCAACCTTCGATTACTTCCCTGAAGTTCTCTTTCAGGTCCTCCCATAGGCTCCTTCTTTCCAATGGATTATTGGGAGCATAAACATTCACTAGGCTACAATTTTCTCCAATTGACTCAATGAATACGTTCAAGATAATATACCTTGGCTTGATAACCATATCCCTTACCGATAGATGAGACGATTTCTAGAAACACGCTAGTCCACCCGTTGTGTTCTCTGCTTCAGCACATATCATCTCCATCTGCAAACATTGAATCATGCTTTCTAGACTCTTGATTCTGTTGTTGCTCAGCTTTGTTTCTTAGAGGAACACTAGTTCAGCCTTGCATGCCTGTAATGAGTTTTTCACCACTTTCCTCTTTATTGAACCTTCCAAATTTCTAACGTTCCAAGAGAGCCAAACTCCCCCCATCTCTGCTGGTATCTGAAAATGCTATTGACCTAGGAATTGATTTGATAATCCCAAAATTGCTTCCTCGTCTGACCCTCCAAAGGACATGCCTAGTGACTTGCCGAACATCCATACTCTTGTTGCCCTTACGAAAACATTCTCCGGTGCCGCTCCCCCACTCCTGATTGATCTGTTGCGTGCCGCGAATAATTCATCCTCTGCCAAATCCTCACATTCCCTTGAGCTCTCTCTGGTTACAGTGATCTCCACACCAAATCTGCTAGATGTTTCCTTTTTAGGTTTCTGTCCTCTTTTCCCTTTTTTCTTTTTTTTTTTAATTTTTTATAACTCTTTCAAGCTTTTTTCTCTTCATTGATTGTTGAACCTTCTTTGGATAAGGCTGTTAAACCTATCCTCACTATCAATAGCGCCATGATTCTCCATCCTTCTCATAGTTGGGGTTTAGGACCTCATTGTTAGACACGTAATTTTTCTAGATGTGCATACTTGCGCAACGGTCCTTCTTTATGTAAATGCGGACTATGTCTTCATCGATTTTCACATCCATGACTTGATCATTGATGATAGGGACTGGACTATTGATCAATAATCTAGCTTCGTGCAACCTTCGTTTCATCAGTGTATCTGTGTCAAGACACACTAGGCTCCCAAAGCTCATTGCTAATGTCGCAAAAAAGCTTGGGTTCCATGCTTAGAGGGGTACTCTTTTCACCTTGATCCACACTAGGAAACTTGATCCTCTTGGTGTCATGTTGTCTGGACAAATTGCTACAAATTTTTCCAGCAAGAAATCTCTGGCCTCCGGGATTAAACTATGCTTCTCTTCTTTGCTTTTGAATTCGAGCATAACTTCCTTAGCACCAACTGTCTCACTCCAATCGACCTTAGGCCATTGTTCCATAAATATGTTTGTATGCATTCAATGCTTTGGACGTCCCCTAGAGTTGCCACTGCAGTCCTCTTGATCCAGTCCCTGTCTTCCTCCTTGGAATGGTATACAAAGTTGTACTCTTCCTTCTCCATGATGAACGTTCATCCCTTCGCTATCCATTTTCCCCTGATTACAAACCTCTGCTTCTCCTTTCCAGATCCCTCTATTTCATCCTTCCATCTCCTCTGGGGGCACTTTCTTGGAAACTTTGTTTTTTTCACCACTAGAAAGCCATCACGTAGCTTCAACCCATTAAACCGTCGGATGGCCTTCCAGGCATCCTCCATATCCTCATATCTAATGAAACCAAAATTGGATCTTCTCCCCCTCATTCCGGTCTTTTGTACAAATAAGCCTCTTACCTTGCCTATCTTGTTGAAAATGCTCCTTATGTCACCGATCGCAACTTTATCGCCAATGCCGTCAATGAATATAGAACAGTCTCTAGTCTTTTTTTCTACCCTATTATTCTCATACTTCCATCGCCTGCCTCCTCTTTCGTCTCCATATCTCCTCTCTAATGTTGTGCTTCGTTCTTGATGGATGCTCCTTTCCCTTCCTCTCCTACTTCCTGGTTGTGCTCTCATGATTCCCCCCTTCTCCGCTCTCCAACTCTCCTTTGTTTGCCCTTAAAATAATGGTTAATTTGTAATAACACAACACACGTAAGCCAATTAAGCTTCTGCCATTGTCACTTCACCAAATTTTGTTAGTTATTTGACGGTATCATGACGAAAGGACCCAATTTTCACAAATAAAAAATTATAATACCAAATTCGCTCGATTTAAATATCAGAGACTCAAATCGCATAATCATGATAGAAGAGGGACAAAAATGTAATTAAATATATTAAAAATTAGATTGTTAAGCTTTATTTATATTTCAAGTTATTTTAAGTTTAAAATAGTCTATAATCAAAAGTGTGTTATAAGAGTCTTTACAAAAATGACTTGTACTTTTTTTTTTTTGATGGAATGAAAAAAAAAACAAATTAATTGTAATGTTAAAATCTGTACAAATATTTAAAAATAATGAATTTGTTGCATTTGTATCTTAGAGTATTTAATATAATTGATTAAGTGTGATTTTCATAATTCATAACATAATTTAATTTTTCTTTAATTAATTGGGGTTAAGAATTAGTGAGAATAAATGAGTCATTTGGTTTTCCGTTGGGGAGGGTCAAATTAAGTTTGTCTCACATCCAGCGTTGTGTCATCATGTTTGATAATTTTAAAAGTACATTAACTAAATCTAGTTACAGTTAAACTCATATTTATCTTAATCAAATTCATGAGGCATTTTTCCGTTAGCCAAACCTTATTTGAATTATTTTGTGACATAAATGACTTACACATTAATCTAAATCTACATTCATCTGTAACCAAAAAAATCTACATTCATCTTAATCCAACTCATTTGATATCATTTTTAATAAATACGCATATTTGAAAATGCTTTTAACTAATATTATCCAAATAAAATTAATTTAATTTTAAAATAAAAGTATCTAAATATAACATAACACCAAACTCTAATTTGCCAATTCTCTTTAAAAAAAAAAATTTGCTTGATTCAATTTCAAACACTGTTTGACGCCGATGCTTATTATATTAAAATCTTATTGACAATATCTTTGATCCATTCTTGAGTCCCTTTCTTACATATCCATACTTTCATCGTATGGTGTTCGTAAGAACTCTGTGTGACAGTGTCGAGCAGTCTGGCCCCCCCTCAGTACAGATATGGTGTCGGGATTTGGTCAGAAATATAATACTAGTATATTACTGCCAACATGCCAGGTTATGAGTGGTAAGGCCACGGTGGGGAAATACAGGCATGGGGATTTGTAATACAATAAATAAGAGAGACAGATAAGTTTAATGCTGAAAAAAGAAGCTTTTGCCACAGACTTGGATGTTTTGTCCAATATTAGCTATGAAACGCTGGGTACTCCGTACTCTTTGTTTTCAGCATTGTTGCCCGTTGGCAATTTGGCATCTATCCAAGACTTCCTTATTGCTATGTAAGTGTCAATATTTTCTCCACTTTTTTGTGTTATCTAACGTCATACATCAACTCATGTGCTTTGATGGATGCACTTTTTTGTTATTGTCATCAAGTTTGATGAAGAACTAGCTGAACATAGAATGAACATGATTAATTTTTTAAATACTTAAGTATAAATTTCTCCACCATAACTTCATGATTATAATAATTTAGAACATAGAGGAAGAAGATACCAAACTTAACATAGATGGAGTATTTACCTCGAACACTAAATAAGAACGAACGAAAATCTTTAAAGGAAGGTGGACGAGAGCCGTATATAGAGAGTAAGAAAGAGAAGGACGAGAGAGACATGGAGAGACGTGAGGGAGAGAGACGAGAGAGACAGAGAGAGGGAGAGGGAGATACGACTTTGAGTGAGGGAGAGGGTGTGCTGCTTCCAGGTGATGGTTTTCAAAGCACCACGAAGAGCAGGGGCGGATGTGCATGGTGAGTGGGGGGGGGGGGGGGAGGGCAACTGCCCCCACATGGCTTTCAAAATTCTTACATGTTATACCATTATTTTAATACAATATATTTAATTGCCCCCACCAGCAAAAATAAATGTTCTCGTAGAGAACAAAAATGATGTTTATTCAGACGTTTAATAGTACTATATTATGTTTTCAATACTGCAATTTTTTATGTGTATACTGCCCCTCATGACATAAAATTCCTGGATCCGTCATTGAGGAAGAGGGTACATACAGCTGAATACGGGCTTGGGTTTTCCCCTTCCCCAAGTTAATATTTCAACCTATAATTAAAATTAATTCATAAATTTAATTCTCCACCAATGAGAGAGGAGTATCTGGCCATGCAACTGAAACTTGAGCAGAAGAAAACCTACTTCTAGAACCTTTAATAATAAAAATCTGCTTCTTGTTTAATAAAGACCTAAGATCAAGTAATTAGCTTACAAATAATATTTTAAATTCCAAGAATATTCCATCATCAATATCTAAGAATTAAAATCTGATTTTTATTTGAAATAAACCATTGTCACAACTTAATAAATTCAAAATGATTTTTCAAACAAAATAATTATCTAATTCATATATATATATATATATATATATATATATATATATATATATATATATATAATTGCATATCTCCTATACCCTAACAACTCCATTATTCTAGAAGCATAATATCACTAATGGCTAAATTTAGATTTATTTTAAATATAAACAACTATTACATTTCAATAAAACAAACTCAATTTCACCATTAAATATATATAATTTTTCTTCTATCACATAACTCATTAATTTAATTTAAACCCTAATTATTTAATATCTTTTCACAATAACCTTAACCAATTTCCAACAACAAACATTACATAAAAAAAGAATATATATATATATATATATATTTATTTAAGGAAAATATTTTTCGTTTCACCAATAAACCAAATATCTCTATTTAGTCAAATAAATTAAATCAACCAAAATCAAATAATGAGTGAAAATATGTATTTCAACCATATATCTATAAAGGACGAAAATATTTCAATTTGTCAATATAATATGTATCACATAATAAATCACCCAAAATAAACAATAAAATTAAGCAAATATTTTCCCTAGAGAATATATATGTCATGCCCCCACCCACACTTAAGCAAGTGGGTCCTTAAACTTGCCACGCGATTACAATAATCACATAATAAAATATTTAATTACTTACTTAATAATATATTCCATAAATGTCCTTTTAAAAATTATCCGAGTCTTACATGAAGTAAGAAAGAAAACAAAAAGACAAAAAATGTGGTAATCTCTTATCTTCTTTGGTTGAATAAAAAATAAGAAGAAAGAATGTTATGTTTTGTATAAAATAGCATTTTTACCTTAAATATAAAATATGAAAATTAATTCTAAATATAAAAATGTTGACAGCATCAGAAGGCAATTAAAATTGAGTGGTATAGGTGGTGTCCTACGAAATGGGGAAGGAAAAGTTTTGGATTGCTTTTAAAAAATAGTAGGCAAAAAATTAGCTTAGAGCATCTTCAATGCAGTACCTTAAAATGAGATCTCTATCTAAGATGCGGATCTTATAAGGTACTTGTATTGGAGCAAGACGATGTTGAGAGTAGGGGTGTTCAAAACCAATCCAAACCGAACTAAACCGGTCAAACCGATCCGAAAAACCGAAAACCGAAAAAACTGATAACCGAAAAAACCGAAAACTGAAAAAACCGATGTTCAATTATTGGATCGGTTCGGTTTTCGGTTCCACTGTCCAAAACTGAACCGAACCAAACCGAACCGAAAGAAGATTACATTCTTATTTTTTTTATATATCAAATTACATATTTAACCACACTTTTTATTAGTTTTCCTCTTCTGCCCCTTTTACAATCTGAAAAACACATGTGCTCCATGGAGAATTGGAGATTGAAGATTAACAGTGAATGAAAGTCAATTGGGAGCTGCAGCTGATTTGGTTTTAATTTTTTTTTTGTGATGAAGGATTAAACTAATGAAGGATTAAACTGATTTGGTTCTCCATTTATGTTTTTGTATTTGTTAGGAGACTTTTGATAATTGTCTTGAGTTTTTTATTCCAAAGTCCAAAAAGCATGGTGAATGTTTTAAAGTATTCCCTATTGCATAGTTTATTTTTATATTTTCATTCTTACGGTTGAAAAACCGAAATCCAATCCAATCCAAACCGATAAAAATTGGATCGGATTGGTTCGGATCTAAAAAATAAAAACAACCGATTGGATGACGAAGGGATAAAACCGAAGGGATTGGATCGGATGAATTTTCCCTTCAAAACCGAACCAAACCGGACCGCGAACACCCCTAGTTGAGAGTATGAGATCTTATTTTTAAGGTATATACCTTGTGGAAGGAACCGTATCTTAGCAAGACCAAGCAATAAAAAATAGTTCTTTCTCTTTCATTTATCTATATTTAAACTTATTGCATAAAAAAGGCTTAATAGCACTTTTGGTCCCTCACCTTTCAGTATTTGACATTTCTGGTCCCTCTTGAAATTTATTAGCATGTTGTAACAGCCCAATTTTTAAGTCGAGAGTCACATTGGAACACGCGGAAAATACTCCAAATAAAAGCCTTTCAAAAAATCTCAAGTTTTCCAAAATAACGTTTCACATATATTTAGTAAGTGTAGCCCATACTCAATAATATTACAGCCAGGAAAACAAGACGTAATGAAAGTAATAAGTTGCACACATGTGCTAAGTTTACAAAATAGCGGAAACTAAACATCATCTTCAATTCTGCTCCAAAAGTTCCTCAAGCTTGCATCAAACAGCCTTCAAGTCTTCCCTCAATGCTGGTCATCTAGCGTTAAGCGCCAAAATAAAAGAAGACACAAACAGAAACAACAAAGGGTTAACTCAAATATAAGAATATAGAAATACAATATTATAGGTACATTATAGAGTAAACAGTATTAACCATTATACTATAACTGAAACAACAATTCACAATATATCTACCAGTAATTCATAATTTCACAGAATAAGCCTCATTCATCACAACACATATGCTTGTTAGCTTTTCAACGAATAATGCACATAGCTCATTGGGTTTTTGCCGTATCTGGCCAGGATGACTTAGAACATGGAAGAGACTTTTCCACACCACCCTTGGCATGATCCCGCGACGCATAAATAGTTCGCCACATCAAAACCTAAAATCATGCACCTGTAGTGCATCTGTCATGACAGTAATCGAATCCTCATGAACAATAACGGTTCACTCGTTCATAGTTATGTCAATATATACATAACACAGTAAGCTTTTCTTACAAAATATATTCAAGCAATTCAATCTCATAACCATACAACATATTCGTTATATCATACTATCATCGACAGTATTCAACCAAACTTATAAACAATCACAGTCCGTGTTCTGCAATCAGAATCACAAAATATCATAATATCGTAATACTAAGATTGAGTTACCCTTACCTTCTATTAGGTTACATACACTTGTTATTTAACCTAGAAATAGCATATAAACTCATTTAATTAACTATCCTAAAGATAAGATGAAATCTGGAAAGAAACAGAACTCAAAACGGTCGAAACTGAAATTTTTCGTAAAACAGAGCAGAACAGAGTGGTCTCCAACGCCCAAGCATTGGAACCCAACGCCCAAGCGTTGGCCATCGTCTAGCTACGTGAAAAATCGAAGAAACCCAGCACCCAAGCGTTGGATCCCAACGCCCAAGCGTTGGCTCTCAGTCTGAGAGTCCAGAATCAGAGTTTTTCACGAAAAATCACTTTTAAATTCATTTCTTTAAAACCTAAACTTCTTTATAGATAAAAATCATTACAAAACTGATTTAAAACAATGTCTATATGGTTTCCAAGGGATATTTTAGAATTACAAAGATTACAACAGAGTTCTAACGTAAGGACCAGAAAGGAAACCAACATTGAATGGCCTAAAAGATTAAAGAGATTTGAAACTTCAGCTCTGTCCTTCACGAACCAAGAAGAACTCACAACGAACAGCTCTGGTCTTTAACGAACAAGAAGAATATGGCCGCAAGGGAAACAGAACAAGTTAAACTCCAAAAAGATGAACTAAATTGAATACAATGGAAAATCCCATAATTAGTAAGAGTCTGAACAACTTACCAACAACAACGCTTCAGAAAAATGTCAATGATTCAGCTTACTTCAAAGGGAAGAAAGGTGTGGGAAAAATGAAAGGTTAACGTACTGACGAAGCTTGGTATTTATAGAGTGAGGAAACCGACTTAGAAAAGATTAAAATATTCTAAGTCAAAGAAAACGGCAAGTCATTAATGCTTATTAATGATTCTGACATTTTATTTATTTAAGAGTCAATAAAAACGGAAGTTTATCATTCCCAAGGCATCTGACACTCATTTCTTAAAGTCAATAATAACGGCTGACCAGACCAGACAAAACAAAGTCCTAGTCTGCCAACGGAGAAACAGTCCGCCAATGAGAAACAGTCTGCCAACATAGTCCGCCAACACAGTCCGCCAACATAGTCTGCCAACATAGTCCGCCAGTTTTACAGGACGATCTCAACCAGTTTTACAGGACAATTTCAACTTCCCTTTCAAAACGTCGCCATTTCAGCCAAGGCTTAAACAATACATAATTCCATACTCAAAAACACATATCTCATAAATAAAACTTAATATATCAACCCAATACTAGCTCGAATTACTAAATAATTCAAGACAAAGTATAATCAATATACTTCAAAAGATTCAAACTATAATCATAAAAGTTACATGGACCAAAATACAATCACACAAATATTGAGGGTCTTACACATGCAGAGCCCCTCAAGTTTTCAAGAAGTTGCATTTCTGGTTTTCCGTTAATATTCAGTCAGAAACTTAACGTTAGAAGCTTACGTGGCAGGAGGTAAGTGATGTGGCAGGCGGAGTGGAGAGAGAAAGGGTCATTAGAGAGAGAGAGGCCTGGTCAACATCTTATTCCTCTCAAACGGCTCGAACCTGGAATCCTACAAAAGAGGGATTTTTGTTCCTCTGCAATTTGTGTCGTGGTTGTTGGAATTTCTGAGGGCATTCGTGAAGGAGAAGAGGAATCGAGGTGTGGTTGAAAGCAAATGGGTTGCAGTAGCGGATTTTCATCATCTTCCTCTCGTTCTATGATGGGTGGCGAACATTGGAGCCCATTACTGTGTAATTGTGGAGTTGAAGCTCCACTAGTAACCTCTTGGTCGAGTGACAACCATGGTAGGAGGTTCTATGGGTGTGGTCTTTACAAGGTAGGCAATGTTCATCTATTCTATTCGTCTTCTTCTTCTTCTTCCTTGCAAAGGCTCTGTTTTTTAGATTTATTGAATCTGTGTTTTGGTCAGGTATATGAGAGGATAATGTGCAAATTCTTTGTATAGTACGATCAGGAGAAATCAATAGACAAGAAGATAATTCCTGGGTTATTGAAGAAGCTAGAAGAAATGAAGCAAAGAGAGAGGTTGTTGGTGTGTTGCTTGGTGATTTGCACTGTTTTGATATTTGTAATGGGAATTAACCTGGGCATTTGCAGTGTGAAGAAATAGGACAATGATGTATTGTAGCTACTTTGAATTAGCTTGTGCAGTTGTATTCATGAAGAATTTTTGAAATGCTTAGCAAAATGATGTATTGTCAGTATTTAATGAACTAATAGAGAATCTTTTTTGGTGAGATTCAATGTGTTTCAAGTGTGACTCAAATTGACATGTGATTTACAAAATTATCATTAACCATCATCCACACAAAAACCTGTGATTAACATATTCAACAATAAGATGAAATTCACTACCACACAATCAACACAAAATATAACCATCACTGCTTTTTAACCTGTGATTAACAATATCCACAATATAACCATCATCCACACAAAATTATCATTAACATAATTATAAATCACTGTACTCTCACAATGGACACAAAATATAACCATCATTCAAATTGACCTTGTGATCAAGAATATCCACACAAAATGGCCATTAATATATTCCACAGTAATGGTGATTAACATCCACAATAATCCAACCAAAATAGAGACTTAACATAATCCATAACCATGAAATTGATCCAGACGCAAGACAAGATGGAACTTAGACCTAAATTGTTCTACAGACACAACAAAAGACTTCCTAATACAAACAATTCTACTTAGTCCCACTAGTTTCTCCAATCTTCCTCTTTCTTCCCCTATTTGCAGCCTTCTTCTCATGTCCTTGTGGCTTAGGTTTGGTCACTCGAGGTTTCCTTTGTGGAGGCTTGCTCTGAGGTGTGGAAGCTAGCTCTGAGTAGCAGTTTCAGGCTATGGTGCTTGAGAACCAATAGGAGTTTCAGTAGCAGCATCAGTCCTCTGTTCAGGCTGCAAGAGTTGAGTATTGTCATATAAAAATAAAAACACATTCTTTAGCCTTCTACCATTTTAGAAATTTAGTCACCATTACTTGAAACACAAATCAATAGACTAACTTTATTTCCTTCAACAAGTATTGCTCTGTCAGCTGCAGTCTTCCCTATGCAAGTCCTCTTGTTATGACCAAACTCCCCACACCTTCTACACTTCATAGTTTTGTTATGCTTTCTCAGCCTCAGCCTGTTAGTGTCTTTTGGCTCATCATTTACCTTTACTCTAGTTGTTCTTTGCCTTCGAACTGTTCTTCTCATGAAAGGTGGATTCAGTGGCTCAACAAGATCTTCAACCCATAGATTTGGACCATTATTCGGTTTGATGAGGTAGGGGTAAGTCTGGAGGTAAGTTGATTTCCCGTGTTTATTGCAAAAAACTTGCTTTATTATGACATTGAATGATAACAACAGTGAATTTCTAGACTTAAAAGGGAGTGAAAGTTACATATAACATGAATGCACATAATCCTCAGGGTCACATCTTGCCCACCATATGCAGGCCACAACATGCTAGCAGGGGATTCCAGATAAGTCCCACCTTCTACACGCACAGCTTCCAGTTGCCAAGTTCACAGTATATTTATCAGTATCCCTTGAAACCTCAAATTCACACATGGCAGTATCTCCATGCCAAGTAGGCAACCATCTGTCAGAGTACTTCTTTGACAGCTCAACTTTTGCTGAATCATGGGACACAAATTACCCTTCCATCTTTGCATGAGACCCCTCTGTTTCACAATTATGTTGCTTAGGTAGTATTTGATGCCCTCCAACAATGAAATTATTGGCTTCTCTTTATGCTCCAGAATGGCCATAGTGAATGTTTCACACATGTTATTGACCTGCAAGTCACACTGTATGTCTGTTGAAAAAGCTGATCTGGCCCACTGCTTTGCTGGCAAATTTTTCATTTCCAAATAGGCTGTCTCATTCAGTTGTTTCATTTTTTCCATTGTTGTAGTCCATTCAGGAACAGTGCTTGCCCTAGCTGCCCTCCACAAACATTGTTTGAGTTCATTTCCAGGGTATTTTTTCCTAAAATTCCCATACATGTGCTTCACACACAGCCTGTGGTCATGATTTCCATCCAACTTTGCTATGGTTTGTACCAATCCCTGCACAGAATATGGAAAAAATATACTGACACTGTTCTTTTTTCTTATATGATAATATCACAATATATAAAAAGACAAAAATAAATGAATGACTCAGGATTACCTTTTGCTTATCTGAGATGAATGACCATTTTTTCCTATCCACACTGTCAAGGTCATCTACAAGCAGATTGACAAACCACTTCCAGGATTGTGTGGTTTCTGCCTCAACCACAACATAAGCAATTGGAAACATTTGATTATTACCATCTTTCCCTACAACTGCTAACAACTGACCCCCATACATCCCTTTTAAAAAGCATTCATCTAACCCAATTAATGGCATACAAGTCCTTGCAAAAGCCTGTTTTTGTGCTGCCAAACACACATAAATTCTCTCAAACACAGGACCATTTGCTTGATCTCCATTAGAAGTCTTTATAATGACTGTGCTACCAGGGTTACTCCTCAGCAATTCATTTGCATACCTCCTCAGGTGAGTATACTGATGTGAACTAGCCCCTTGTATCATCTCCAGAGCCCTGTTATTAGCCCTTATAGCCTTCCACTTACCAATATTAATTCCCCATCTAAGTCTTGCTTCTTCACTCAGTGCTGCAGGCTTTATGGTTGGTGTATGTCTTAAAATTGGCACAAACTTCTTTGCAAGAAATAAGGTCTTGGCTTGTCTATTGCTTGCAGTCTTGGAATAGTTATGTACATTATCATAGCTTACCAACAGCCAGAAGTCTCTGGTATCAGTTCTACTAATCCTGAGATAGAATGGACATTCTTCAACATAACCCACAACAACCTGCTTCTTGTCATTTTTTATAATTTTTAGATCCTTCTTCTCCTGAAGTGCATACTATTTCACAGCATTCTTGAACAATTCCTTGCACTGAAAAACCTGGCCAACTTTGAAAACAACTTCCTCACCTTTAGTAGCCTTGTACCTAGGGAACCTCCTCTTCCTTACTTCATCTTCATCCTCATCCTCATCCTCATATGGACTTTCTAGATCGGACGAGTCACCTTCTTCTGAGTCTGTAAAATCTGAGAAGGTTGTTGGGTCAACTATGTTATCATCATCAATGTCAAAATCCAATGGGGCTTCAATAGGAGCACTGGGTATGTCAATTAAAGCCTCTAAAGGTAAGGAATTTCTCCAATCCCATTGCTCTTCATAATCACTATCATCCACAGAGACCACATCATATTCCTCTTGTACTGCTTGCTTGCCATTCCTCTGCCTAGTATGCTCATCCACAATCACTGCATCACACTCATCTTGTGCACCATGCTCATTCAATACCTCAGCTCCCACACCCTGTTCCTTTTCTAACACTTCTTCTCTATCAACTTGAGCACCCTTATCCTTCTATATGCCAGCCCCTGAATCAGCTTCAGCACCTTGCTCCCTCACTGTCACAGTTTCTTAATCAACTTGAGCACCCTGCTCCCTCTGTAACACAATTGCTGAATCAGCTTGAGCACCCTGCTCCCTCACTGTCGCAGTTTCTAAATCAACTCCCAAAACCTGCTCCTTGTCAACTTGCACCCCCTTACCACTCTCAGTCAGGACCTCATTTTCTGGATCACCTAGCACACCCTTATCCTTTTCGATCAGTACCTGAGGTATGTCAATTATTTCCACATCTCCATTAGACTCACAGAACTTATCAGCAATCTCCAACACTGGCTCAGTGACAATTGCCTCAACAACATGCTCAACAAAGACATCAACCTCACTATGCCCCTTCATATCTGTGCAGAGTTGTCTAACTTCTTCATCACAGTTCAGAGGCCTGATTGCTGAACCATCCAAATAAGGGGGTCTATACCACAAAGACTTATGTTTTAAATAACCCAAAGCCAAATTTCATCTGTATCCCACCCCTCAATAGACTTTACAGCCCCTCCCAGATATGGCAAAGTTGGGTGAAATGTAATTTTCCCTCCATGATGGATGTGCATGGTTATCTTATGTGCTACAGTTGGCCTGCATAATTTATTTAACATCAGAATAGGACAACACTTTGCATTGAAACCATTCACCAACTTGACTAGATTCAACGACATAGACATAAAGAACCGAGTAAAAAAGGCTATAAAAAATTCACCTTGACACAAGGTTTGGTGGCAGAGATTCGTCACCCCACATAAAGTGCTTCCCTTCCTTGCTTTGTCTGGGACCACTGCATCACCTTCTTTATTCCTCTGACATTACACGTTGTGTTCCCTCTCGATGACCTTCTGTGGAGAGACCTTCTTCCCCCGACCTCCATTGTTCTTCCTGGGTGTAATCTTCTTCCTCGAGCCTGCCATGTCGTATTCGACACCGTCGCGATCTGTGATACCACTGGTTCTCCGTCGCTCAAAAGTTTCAGGGGTGGGTTGCAATAATGGACCCTTACATTTCTAAATTAGGGTTCGATATTGGGGGAAGAAAAGACCTCTGATCACGTGTTGGGCACGTGATGGTGTCCTGACTCTTTCTCTCTCCACTCAGCCTGCCACATCACTTTCTTACTTCCACGTAGGCTATTTACGTTAAGTTTTTGACGGAATATTAACGGGAAACCATAAATGCAACTTCTTGAAAAGTTGAGGGACTTTGCATGCTAATAAATTCCAAGAGGGACCAAAAATGCCAAATCGTGAAAGGTGAGAGACCAAAAGTGCAATTAAGCAAACCAATTATCTCATGGCTAATGAAATATTGCATTTTTCTTCTAACAACCTTAAATTATTCACTTACTCAATTAATATTCTTTATACTCAAACAAACACACAACTACATATATGATTATATATATATATATATATATATATATATATATATATATATATATATATATATATATTAACGGGATGTGACAATTTGAACACAATTAATTTTGCCTTCAAAGAAGGTGCGGACACCTGGGTCAAAAATAGGATAAAGAAAAACCTAAAATCACTTGATGGAGTTACTTTATGGAAGTTACCATAAGAATGGACCCCAAAAAAGTGTAAAGAATGGCCTCAAAATATTTAGTTTCATTTAGTTAGTTGTTAACCATTTTCAAGCACTTCGGAACAAGATTCTGAATGGAACAGAATAAAGTTGTATTTTCAATTAGTATTTAGGACGCTGTCTATACTTCCTAACATGTACTTAAGTTATGAAGAATATGATTAGCATGTTTAGCAAAGGGTCATTTTGCTCAGCAGTTATAAACTTCAAATGACAAAAGAACATCCATAAAGATGTGATTTTATCTCTCTGTCTCTGTTTGTACTCTAAACTAAGAATCAGGATTAATAGATGGATTTAAATGTAGCCAACTCTTAAGGTATGGTCAACTCTATAGCAGGCATCTTCATGTTAGTGGAAACATAGTGGCCCATCATTCAAACAAAATCCAGGTCATAACTCAATTCTTGTTCTTGATAAAGATATGTAACTAAATTAACAACTCGTCCAACTCAGTCTTGTCAGATGCTAGAAACATGTTTATTGATTCCATGGCACGAGTTTCCTTGATTTAAAGTTGTGCAATTATGATTATCAAATATCACATTTGTGAATAGAACTTCAACATGTTTGAATTCACTTCTATTTTTATTATAAAATCACTTCTACACCATAATAACTCTCCTACTAATTTCTGCTAGAATTACTTCCTCTTCTGATATAAAAACTACAGAAATTTTAATCACACTTAATCTGCAGATTCTATTTTAACAATAACTGAACTGAATTTGAGAACTGGATAGGAGGAAATAGTTCGGAACATGGAGCCTCGGGAATTGACATAATGGCAATCTTTATCTAGTCATCTTTTTTTCTTTTTGTTAGTGGGGAACCTCTTTGTGCTTGTGTAGGCCAGAGTTAACGTGATTTGTTATCTAAATTGATTATTAAAGTTGTGTTATGACTTATCACCAGCAGAGGGAGCTAAAAGAAAGTCAGATAGAAAGATGTTGGTCTTGTCTTGACAAGAAAAGCAAACTAGCTTCTGGTGTATCTAAGCGATGAAAGATATTTTGGATTTCGGCAGAAAAAAGAAAAATAGTGATGTTATTGTCAAACACTTTCTAACACTACGATGGGTTGTGAAATGAAAATAAGAGACAAGGAAATAAGAGAAAAGAGAAAAAATGAAAAAAATAAATGATTTTTAAGTTGTTTGTATAGAATAAGGTAAGTGTGTTGGCTGGCTCACAAAGTTAAAAGGAAGGTTGGATGACTTAGAAAAGAAACAACCTGTCCCAACTAATGGCCGAGCGGTTGCACGACGACTTGAAGGCTGAACACAAGCAAGACGACTTAAAGCCAACCTTGCGCTCGGAAGACACATCATAGAGGCTTCGCATAAACATGTAGAGGTCAATACAACATATCCCAAGCCTATAAATACAAGTTTAATCGTTCATTTACTTAATATGCTATTCATTCTAACATATCTCTTAGTTCTTCTAAGACGATAAGATTCTCTCCTAGTTCTTTCACTAACTTAAGTGTCAGAGTGTCTTTTGTAGGCACATTCCCGTCGTTTTCAAGCACCTCCGTCATGCTTGCAGTACCATCTTAGGCCATACGCCACCAAAGAGAACGAGGAGAACTCTCAAGTTTTACTTCGGGAAGAATATTTGGCACCATCTGTGAGAAAATTCAAAGATGAATTCATTTTCCTTCAGGATGAAGAATTCAATACATGCTCAACTCGAGCCAAAAAATCTCAAGACAAGAGCCTACTCCGCAGACTCGATGAGCTTGATAGAAGCTATCTTTGAACTTTTCATCAGAAATATCGAGCCTTGGAAGTACCATAAGGATTGCTCGAACAAATAAATTTGGATTCATTTCCAGGAAAAGCAAGCTCGTACAAGCATTTAAATTCCTGTGGTGAAGTCGTGGAAGCTATGAGAATCATGGACGATGATGATACAAATGCTCTACTTTGTATAGCCTTTTTTCAACTTTGAAAGGTGACGCTCTGTGCTGGTTCAAATCTTTGCCAACATCTTCAATTGAAGATTAGGAGGGATTCATGTAGACTTTTCTACAAGATTTTTTTCTGGACATGGTAAGGGAAAACGACCTAAGCAAGAATGCTCGTCCAAGAAATGGTGTATCGATGAAAGTATAAGGAAAAGGAGAGACGAGCCACTAAGCGAGTTTCTACCACGTTTCCACAGGGCAGTTGCGGTACTACTAGGTTTAGGGACAAGGGAAATCCTTGAGATGGTCACTGATGGAGTCTTGCATGGAACTTCATTCCACATGCCCTTAGTAAGGACGTCACCAATCAATTTGACTGAATTTTAAATTCCATATGATATACTATGACTAAGGATTTTTGTATGAACTGTTGGATCGTGTATGGGCTGTTATGGTGTTATGACATGTGCACTTGGAAGGATGAAGAGATGGGGAATTGTCCCATGTGCACTCGGTGAGAGGGTAATTTGTCCCCTGCGACCGTTCTCGCCAGATTTGGGTAAAGCTTTAGCCAGAGTCTTACATATAGGCATTGAAGAAATTTATTTAAGTTATTACTATTGCTGTTGTTTGGATATTGCCGTTAAGTCGTTGTTACTGTATTTTGAAAAATATTGTTACTGTTATTTATGTTAATTTCTTTTCAACATGCTGCTTGTTATTTGTTGTTTGTTTTAAGAGTTAATCCTTTTTGTTTGTGTTTGGGCGCTTAACGCCAGAGACAGACAGGGTGATGAATTACAAGAAGATGAATTGATGAAAGTACGAGTTGGCGAAGAAGGCTTGAAGAATTGAAGGACATAGTAGAATATTGTTTTGTTTTCCACTGTTTGATTTTAGCACTTGTAGTGCAACGTTATTTATTTTGAAATACCTTTCGTTATTTTTTGACGTTTAATACACTATTATGGGTTGAATATTAGTAATAAATATTTTGAGAAACGAAACTCTTTGAAAAATTCAGTTGTTTTCTAAGAGGTTTTCATTTCTACAAAATTACTATGTGACTATCAACCTAAAATTGGGGTGTTACAGTTGATATGCAAATATCAAAATGTCCTAAGTAGGCTTATAACTGTAAAATAGGATCTGTGGGGGTTAAGAACACCTTCCAAATCGAAACCCCTTCCATTTGGCTGTCCGAGGAGTTAGGAAAAGGTTGGGTGAACCAAGTAGGGCCACTAGTCCCATCAATGAAAGGTACAATTTTGGGGAATGATCTTTAAGGTTCAAGAAACAAGAAAAGAATTACTAGAAGGTCTCGCTAAAATCCTCTTTAGGTGTATAAGGAGTGAGGTACGTTAAGCAAAAACTGCAGAAATGTTGAGGCTTGATGATGACTGGATTTCATATGATGTTTTTAGGGTCTTTTTACTTCATTTTCTTTTATTTTTATTGAGTCTCATATAGATATTTCTTCATTTTGTTAGGATTTTCTTTACTTTTGCATTTTCATGTAGGTGAGTAGTGATTTTGTGTTTTTAGCCATTTTTAGTCTCTTTTTAGATGTTTTTATTAGGTTTTTAGTCTTTTTAGGAATCTGGTTAAATTAAGCATATCTGTGGGGACCTAATTGTAATTATTAGAAGTTGAGGGACTGAATTTGAAGGCAGAAGATGAAGCATTCCTCTTGTTTAACACACGGGAATTAAGTCATGAATGAAGAAATGATGAAGAAAGGGAGGTTTCAGAGTTAAGAAGGGACAAGAAAGAGGCCACATGAAGGCCATTAATGACCATGAAACCCCATCAAATAGGAGAACAAAACAGCCAAGGCATTGAAGTAGCAGTCGTGCCAACGCTTGAGCGTTGGAAGCCCAACGCTCCCAACGCTCATGCGTTGGCATTCTTCCTGAAGCCCAATTTTTGCATTTAGCCAACGCCCAAGCGTTGGAGGGGCCAACGCCCATGCGTTGCGCCCCTATTTGGCTAGGTCTGGCACTTAAATCCCAGTGCTCAAGCGTTGGGTGCCCAAATCTCCAGCGTTGGGTCTCAGATCTGGAAATCTATAAATAGGACATTTGAGTTCTTTTGTAAACACACCTTGATACACTTAGGTACTTCTTCTTCCTTGTTCCAAAGCACTATCCCTTGTTTAGCTTGTAACCATGTTTTAGTTCTTGTTTTTATATCTGAATAAATTTCATTTCATGGTTCCAATTCTTTGTGCTCATTCTATCTTGTTGTACACAAGTGTTCTTGCTTATTTCATGTACAATGGAAATTGTTAGGAAATAAGGGAAATAGGAATTGGATGAACAAATGCATGTCACTTAGGTATAAGGATGGCTTTGTTATTGTTGGCCTGAATTCAGAACTCATTCTTCATTTTAATTAACTAAATACTAAGTAATTGGTTTTGGTAATTTAAATGAAAGTTTTACTTGTTTAAGGAATTAACTTGTAAGGAACCTAGGCTAGAACAACCATGAACTCTTACTAAAACTTCAGATATAGAATTGATTTTAGAGCATGAATTATAAGTGATTCAACTCATCCCAAGTGTTTGGCTTCTTATATAATTTTCTCTTTGCAAATCATAATTCTAATTTCTGACAACAACCAAAATCAAACAATTTATTTTTCTGCACTAAGTTCTAAGCAAGGACGGATCTACATAGAAAGAAAGGGGGGCAATTGCCCCCACATAATTTTTTAATAATAGATTAGTAATATACTTATATACAATAATTAAGATTCTAACTAATATATGTTGCCTCCACAACACACAAAATGCCCACGCACTATTATAAACTTGTGTAATAAAAAGTGCTTCCACTTTGTAATAGTTATTAGGTTGCTCCTTTTTTTCCTCTACAAATTTTGACTTATTAACTAAATTTTCTTTGTCATTTTTCTTACTTTATCTTTTATATCTCTCATTTTCTTTTTATCTCTCACTTGTTGTGAGTGAAATTAAAGTGTGAATGAATATCTATTCCTGCTCTAATGATAGAGGACCCTAAAAATTTGAGATTTTGGAATTGATATAATTTTTTTGATAGTATAGAGAATAAAAAATTGTGTACAGATTTCAAATTTTAATGTATATTCAAACCTTTAATAGTAATAATATGTTATGGTTTTAATGTATATTCAAACCTTTAATAGTAATATGTTATGATTTTAATGTTGTAAATTTACATGTGAACATTGCCCCCACAACTTAAAATTCCTAGATCCGTCCTTGGTTCTAAGCAATTGAAATTTGGATTTCGAAAACATCTATCCCTGTAGAGACGATAATCTTATATACTACTTCGATAACTACCATACACTTGCGGATACACTTGCTGATTTGGCTATCACTTGACATCAATCAAATATGGTTCAAATACAACATTCAACCATAATAGTGTTGGGTAACAGAGTAGCATAAATGGTATCACGCAACTAAAATTAGAGATTTGAGAGTAGGAATTGACACACAATCTTTTACATAGAAAACCATGAGCAAGGTAGAAAAGTATTTTACTAGGTGAAAGAAATTTCAACACCTCTCTCTAAATAGGAGAGCACTCACTAGGAGAACCTTATAGCAGAAATACTAATTTTCTTCTCTAGTATTGTTAGAAGAAAGAATGATTATGGGATGAATGAAAAGTTACAATATGATGCAACTATTTATAATGATATTGTTGCTATGAATAGCCTACGCACTTTTCTCTTTATCACTAACAAACCATTGGTTTCAATAGCATTGACCTTTTCTTTCCAACAAATTGGCTTTACGTGTTCACAATCTCCCACTTAAAGTCAATTTTGTTTGCTTTCAAAAAATTTCTAGCTTACCAATTCCATGATGCTATGTTTCTATTAGGCCATAAGAGGATCTACACCAAATAAACTTGTCAGCGTTGATCGGCTTTGTCATAACATCTGCTAGGTTGTCTTTAGTGTGAATCTTTTGCATGTCCACACTCCCTTCGTCTACTACTTCTCGAACAAAATGGTATTGCACTCCTATGTGTTTTGTCCTGGAATGAAAAGCTAGATTTCTTGCAATGTGAAAGGCACTCTGACTATCACAATACACAATAATTTTCTGTTGTTTGTGCCCGAGCTCTTCCAATAACCTTTGAATCCAAATAGCTTCCTTGCATGCTTGGGTAGCTGCCATATATTCTGCTTCTGTAGTAGATAAAGCTACTACAGTCTGCAATTTGGATAACCAGCTTACCGCTCCTCCTGCAAGTGTAAACACATAGCCAGTAGTAGATTTTCTTTTGTCAAGATCACCTGCATAATCTGAATCAACGTATCCTCTAACAACAAAATCTGATCCTCCAAAACATAATGCAGCATCTGAGGTCCCTTTAACATATCTTAGGATCCTCTTTACAATATTCCAATGCTCTCTACCAGGATCTGCCATAAACCGACTGGCCGTCCCAACTGCTTGAGCAATATCTGGTCTAGTACAAATCATAGCATACATAAGGCTTCCCACCGCTGATGCATACGGTACTCGAGACATTTCCACCCTCTCCGCTTCATTGCTAGGACACATACTTGAGGATAATTTACAGTCGATAGGAAGTGGGGTTGAGGTTGGCTTACAGTCTTGCATGTTGAAGCGCCGCAAGACTTTCCGAAGATAATTCTTCTGAGAGAGCCAAATCTTCCAATCTTTTCTGTCTCGGTGAATTTGCATCAGTAAAATCTTGTTTGCTGGTCCCAAGTCCTTCATATCAAACTCCCTAGCCAATTGTGCCTTCAAATCTTGGATTCGACCTTTGTTGGGGCCTACTACCAACATGTCATCCACATACAACAGTAAAATGATAAAATCATTATCCTCAAACCTCTTGTAATACGTACAATGGTCTGAACTAAGTCTGTTGTACCCAAGGCTAATAATGAAGGAATCAAATCTCTTGTACCAACACCTCGGCGCCTGCTTTAAACCGTACAGAGATTTGGTCAACCTGCAAACCAAGTTTTCTTTTTCTTTTTCTTCAAAACCTTCTGGCTGGAGCATATATATTTCTTCTTCAAGTTCACCATGAAGAAAAGCAGTCTTTACATCCAACTGTTCCATATGTAAGTCAAAAGCAGCACACATGGCGAACACTACTCTTATAGTGGTAAGTCTAACCACCGGAGAGAATATTTCACTGAAATCAATTCCTTCCTTTTGAGCATATCCTTTTACCACCAGTCTTGCACGATATCTTTCCACTTGATCATTACCATCACGCTTGATCTTATAGACTCATTTATTGCCGATGGCTTTCCGACCTTCTGGAAGTAAAACAAGATTCCATGTCTTATTTCTATGTAAGGCTTCCATTTCTTCCTGCATTGCTGCCATCCACAAAGAAGCATTTGAGCAACTCACAGCCTCTTGAAAGGTTGATGGTTCTCCCTCTTCTGTTAGAAGACAATATGCAACATGGCTCGCCATAACATAGTCTGAATGCCAAGATGGTCTCTTTATCTGACGTGTTGTTCGTCTAACTTGAACATCATTGGCTTCTTCTAGTTCTTGTACCTCGTGCTCCGGTTCTGCTTCAAAGAAATCTTCTTCTCCAGACTTTCCCTCTATATGGACAGTAGTAACATCTTTAAAAGTGTTGTCATTTCCCTGCTCACTTTGCAGTTCATTCTTTGCAAAAATTACATCCCTGCTGACAATAACCTTGCAGGCAGTGGGATCCCACAGGCGAAACCCCTTAACACCATCAGCATATCCCAAGAATATACATTTCCTAGATTTTGGATCCAGCTTAGTTATTTCTTGGGAGTTGTACATCACGTACACAGGACATCCAAACACATGTAGAGAAGAATACTCTGCTGGCTTTCCCTTCCACATCTCCATCGTGTCTTTAAATCAATCGTTGTTGATGGCGATCGATTTATCACGTGACAGGCAGTTTTTACGGCTTCTGCCCAGAACGACTTGGCTAACCCTGCAGTTCGCAACATAGCTCTAGTCCTTTCTAAGAGAGTTCTATTCATCCGCTCTGCTACACCGTTCTGTTGAGGTGTATGAGCAACTGTAAATTGTCTCATAATACCCCCTTGCTTGCAAAATGCTAGAAAGTCTCCGTCCGTATATTCCCTTCCATTGTCTGTCCTCAAGCACTTAATCTTCTTTCTAGTTTCAAGCTCCACTAATGCTTTGAATTGCTTGAATACTGAAAACACATCTGACTTCTTCTTGATTGGGTATACCCACAATCTCCTGGAGTAATCATCAATGAATGATACAAAATACTTTGCTCCTCCTAGGGAAATTTGCGGTGACTCCCATACATCAGAATGAATCAAGTCAAGTATGTGTTTGCTCTTAGTTGTTGATCTAACAAACTTCAATCTATGCTGCTTGCTTATCACACAGTGCTCACAGAAAGGTAAACTTACTGATTTGAGCCCGGGTAAAAGATTACGTTCCGCAAGAACTTTCAAGCCTCGTTCTGACATATGGCCTAGTCTGCGATGCCACATTGTTGTTGAGTCTTCTTGACTAGTTGATGCAACTGACACATCACCCTCTTGCAACGTTTCTCCCAGAAGCATGTATAGATTTGCAGATAGCTTCTCTGTTTTCATCACTACTAGAGAACCTTTCACCATCTTTAAGATTCCACCTTCAATATGGGTCTTGCACCCGAGGTCATCTAATTGTCCAATAGACAATAAATTCTTCTTCAACCCTTTCACATGCCATACCCCTTGAATTGTGCGAACTGTACCATCATACATTTTTATTTTTACAGTACCGACTCCAGCAATTTCTAAGGAGTAATCATTTCCCATGAACACATATCCTTCTGAGATAGGTTCATAAGTGAAAAACCAATCTCGGCGAGGAGTCATGTGCCATGTTGCTCCTGAATCTATTATCCAAACATCAGTGAGCTGTTTACTACCTTTGGAACCAACTGCTGCTCCGCTATATAGGATCTCTCCATCATCAGAGGCACTGGCAACACATCCTTGAGATGTACTTGCCTCAGAAGACTTCTGACCATTCTTCTTAAACCAACAATCTCTTTTCAAGTGCCCTTTCTTGCCACAATTGTAGCATCTCAGGTTTATCTTACTTCGAGGCTTTGATCTACCATGATTTTGGCTCCCACTGGGGCCGCGCTCCATTGATCTGCCTCTCGTCATTGTCAAAGCTTCTATTTGTTTTGAGCTTTCCTGACGGTCTTCCTTATTCATGCGCCTAGATTCTTCTTCAAGAATAGCTCCCCAACATCATCAAAGTATAGACAGTCAGCAACATTATTGTTTGTCATGTTGATGACGAGTTGATCATATGAATCTGGTAAACTCTGAAGTAGAACCTCCGCACGTTCATTTTCTACTATGTTGAAATTTGCCGCTGCAAGCTGAGCAAACATAGTATTCAGAGTGTTGATGTGATCCGTCACAGATGTGGATTCACTCATTCAAAGAGTGTAGAGTTTCCTCTTTAGGAATATTCGATTGTGAAGTGACTTGACCTCGTACAGTTTGATGAGAACATCCCAAATCTCCTTTGCAGTTTTCTTTTCTGCAACGCTGGACAAAACTGAGTCTGCCAATGCTAAGTGCAAGTTGGCAACAGCGTTGTTATCCATCTCTTTCCACTTCTCCTCAGTTATATCTTCAGTTCTACCTTCAATTGCTGCTAAGCAATTATCCTTCCTTAGGATCGCCTTTATCTTCAATTTCCACAGGGAGAAATTACTCCCACTGAACTTCTCAATCTCAAATTTTGCAGCCATGGTTATATACCAAAATAAAAATTTTCAACTGAACCGGCTAACACAATTTCACCGTGAATAACACAGTATACGTAGACAGTATTGTATATCTTTACCATACACTAGAATAAATCTGATATACGTTAACAATTACTGCAAAAGTATACAATCACACACGTGAATAGTAACCGTGAACAATATCTGCAGCGGAATAGGGACCAACACCAATAGCTCTGATACCACTGTTGGGTAACAGAGTAGCATAAATGGTATCACGCAACTAAAATTAGAGATTTGAGAGTAGGAATTGACACACAACTTTTTACATAGAAAACCATGAGCAAGGTAGAAAAGTATTTTACTAGGTGGAAGAAATTTCAACACCTCTCTCTAAATAGGAGAGCACTCACTAGGAGAGCACTCACTAGGAGAACCTTATAGGAGAAATACTAATTTTCTTCTCTAGTATTTTTCTCTCTAGTATTGTTAGAAGAAAGAATGATTATGGGATGAATGAAAAGTTACAATATGATGCAACTATTTATAATGATATTGTTGTTATGAATAGCCTACGCACTTTTCTCTTTATCACTAACAAACCATTGGTTTCAATAGCATTGACCTTTTCTTTCCAACAAATTGGCTTTACGTGTTCACAAATAGTAGGATCTAGAAGGGGCTAAATAGATTAGGATAAGTTTTTAAAATCATAGAGGATGTTTTGATGATTGCCTAGATCATAATTTTGATATGGTATTTTGAAATTTGAACTTGACAAAAAAGACTATTGGCGTGATTGTTTTTTTCGCATAAGTTATGAAAAAGTAGTTAGAAGTTTATATATTAAGTTGGTCAAGAATCAGAATAAGCAGGGACTTATATGGAATTAAGCTGATGTTGGAAAAACACCCCAGGTTCGGGTTAGCCTATGTGGCTACTAGGGGTGGGAATAGGCCAGGCCGCCGACAGGGGCCTATGGCCTGGCCTGTTTAAAGCCTGGTCTGGCCTGGCCTGTTTAATAAAAAGGTTAGGCTCAGGCTTTTTAAAAAGCCTATTTAGCTAAATGGATCAGGCTTAGGCTTATAAAAAAGCCTATTAAGCCTATCAGGCCGGCCTGTTTATTAACATCTTAATTTAATATATTATTTTAACAATATATACAAACAAATCAAAATATTAAATTCAATTTACATCCATCCAACCTATCACCAGTTTCTGTATTTGTAGAAAAATTAATTTTACCTTTTTGAAACTTGTCAATTGATAAACATGGTTGGCCTATTTATATGTAGGTTTGTTGGCCTGCTTAGACGTTGAACTGTTTAGGTGTAGACTTGTTGGCCTATTTAAAGGACTTATTCGAAAATAAGCCTATAAATAGGCTTCAGGCCAGGCCAGGCTTTTAAAAAGACCAGGCCCAAGCAAAATAAAAAACCTATGATAGGCCACAGGCCAGGCTTAGGCCTTAAATTTTTTAAATAGGCCAAGCCTATTTACGCAAAGTCTAGCCTGGCTTAGCCTATTCCCACCCCTAGTGGCCACGTAACAACCGCAAAAAACCTCGGGAGGTAGAGGGTTTTTGCATGAAGTTGGAGAGAGACAATGTTGTACGCGGACCATTGATAGTCATTTAAGGCTAATCATTTATGCTTTGTGGACCTAAGGAAAATGTTCCCTTCTAGTTTCACTCAAAGAATAACATTTCAGGGGCATCTATTAATATCAAAACTTTGAATTCAAGTAAGTAAAAGGAAGGGGTCTGTTATCGATAAAAGAGATGGACATAATAGTTATTTTGAAGTTAAGTTATGAGAAGAATCAAGGATGGCATTTGAGTTATGAGATTCAAAGAGAAGAATACAACGCTCTACTTGGGTCAAGATGAAAGGTTGATTCCAAAACACATCATACTATACAATTCCTTGACCAAGATAAGGGCTTGACATGACTAAGTGAGGATAGATCATTATAGAGTGTCGAAAAGGATTTAGAGTGAAACAAGGTGCGCCCGAGATAAATGGAAATTCGAGAAGGGTCTCGTCAAAAGGATAAGCAAAATCCACACTTAGGTAATACTTTTCTTAAGTCTCAAAGAATTTCATTCAACATGAAAATTGAAGTTGCTAAAGGATTAAAAGGAGGAACGAGCTAAAACAAAAGTATGACATCAAAGAGCAGGTAGGGAATTCAAGACAAAGCCAGTCTGTAGCATGTTGCCAGTACCATGTAGCACTGCCCCATAATTAGATGGTTGTACTCACAAAGGGTCACATACCCACATTCCCGGAGGTACAAGATTTGATGATGCTAGGAGTCGCTAGAGATAAGTTGAAGGATTCGAAGACATCAGAGTGGAACGTCATAGTTTTGTCGATTGAACGACCTTAATTGAAAAAATTCTTTTAATTTTATTTTTGTACTTAGGTTTAGGTTTGCAATTAGTATGTAAATACTATAAATAAGACCTTATAATAAGGAAAAAGTGTTGGACAAGTGAGTAAAATCCTATGCCTAACTTATACCGCATACGGTCGTTCGTGTAAAAGATTTCCTTCTACCCCTTTTCAACTTTCATTTTCAATCAAAGTGCAATTTATTTCATTTTCTTCTTTCTTTTTTACTTGTTTAACCGTTATTTCTTAGTTCTTTTTAACTTCAACATCATCGAGGTGTTAAATTTTTCACGAACTTTTCAATCTTGGTTCACTAGAACTAAGGTTTTCCAAGTTATCACCATATAATTTTGTGGTTTCTTACAAATTTTCCCATTGCGAAACATTTTGAAATCACACTTACACACACTCAACACATTTTTCATTGCTTATAAACCATCAAACTTAAGAACCCTCATTGGAGGACCTGATCCAAATCCCAAGTTGTTTGTTAGAAGTCTCACATTGGCTAGAGATATGGCCAATCAAGTGTTTATAAGGATAGAGCAAACCTCAACTCTCAAGCTAGCTTTTGTTGTTGAGATAGGCCTCCCAATTTCTAATATGGTATCAGAACTTATCCTAGATCCGTTTGTTAGTGGAGACTGCCCCTGTGGGTCACCCGCGGATTTCCAGTCTGCAAACTTCCCAGCCCTGGGCGTGAGGGGGTGTGTTAGAAGTCACACATTGGTTAGAGATATGACCAATCAAGTGTTTATAAGGGTAGAGCAAATCTCACCTCTTAAGAGATGAGGTCAATTGTTGTTTGGTAGTCCATGCAAATACAAAGAGAAAAGAGAGAGATGAACACAAAATAGATAGGAAAAGAGAGAGATGAACAGAAACTTTTAATTAAATTTCTAGATGAGAGGATCTGATCCATTGACAAGATGAGTGGTACAAAGTCTTAATTAAATTGATTCAAATTTATATATAGTTAATTTCATTATACTAGTTTCTTACTGAATCCACTGGATGGGTCTCCTGGTCTTTTGGACACCTAACATCTTTATCATAAATTTTTCAGTATTGCTAATGTGCTTCAAACAGAAGTTTTAGAAAACACAAGAAAATAAACGTCTCTTCATATTATTTGTTGACTGACAGAATATGCGGTCAATTTATATACTTCGAAAAAGGTTGACCAATCAAACTCATTCGTATGGCTTCATTTGAAGATTTTCTTTGCAACATTAGTTATTTCGTTTAATTTTTTGGATATAAACATAATTATTTCAGAATAGACATTTATTAAAACAACATACAATCGTGTATACTGAAGAGGTGATGACATATATTAAAGAAAAAAATAAAAAAATCTGCCTAAGAAACTAGCATGGATGACAAAGATTCCAACATTAGTGCGCGCGGTTTAGTTGACTAATTGGGGACAATTTAAAACGTAACAGCAATAAATATTCCCCTGCCTCACCTCATACAAATTAAATATTTCTCTCGTACCTCTACTTGCTTTGCTATCAAAAGGTGAGTGGAAATGGTTTGATAACAACTCCGCTACCCTTAAACATCTGAAGGTTGACCATATTCTCTCTATAAAACCATTTCCATCATCCGGTCTTATAATTCATATTTGCAGGTTCATATATTCTCAAGACAATCTCTCAATTAGTTTTAAAGCCAAAAATGTCAACCACCATTGATGTCCCTGCAGAGTCAAGCAACGCTGTTAAAGGAAAAGGAGTTGTAGTTGCAACCCCAGTAAGGCGAGGAGGATGGAAGAAAGGGATAGCTATAGTGGACTTCATTCTAAGGTTAGGTGCAATTGCTTCTGCTCTTGGTGCTGCTGCTACAATGGCAACAGCCGACCAGACTCTCCCTTTCTTCACTCAGTTCTTTCAGTTTGAAGCTAGTTACGATAGCTTTACTACTTTCCAGTAAGTAATTAACACCTACTCGATCAACCCTCTATATATCTTTCTTTATTTATATATACGTAATTATCAAATTATATAATGCAGGTTTTTCGTTATTTCAATGGCATTCGTTGGTGGCTACCTGGTCCTATCCCTGCCTTTGTCTATAGTAACCATCATTCGCCCTTATGCAGTTGGACCAAGGCTTTTCCTCATCATTCTAGACACTGTAATTTTGATCCGTAACCATTATATATATTGAGCACTTTTTAAGCGCGCATTCGTATAATTCAAATTTTCTTATACGTACGTACGTGTTTCTTTGTTTGTTTATAAATATTTGTAGGTGTTTCTGACTTTGGGCACTGCTGGTGCTGCTTCAGCTGCTGCCATAGTTTACTTGGCTCACAACGGCAATCAAGACTCTAACTGGATTGCCATCTGCAATCAGTTTGGAGATTTCTGTGCGCAAACCAGTGGAGCTGTCGTCTCATCACTCGTTGCGGTCGTTGTCTTTGTGTTGTTGATTGTTATGTCTGCTTTGGCTCTTGGAAAACATTAATTACAAAATCAAAGTGCAGTCATGCAGGGGCATAAGTCACCTGCATTACTGGTTATGTTAGTATCATCATGTTTTCCTCATGTTGTGGGATGTTTTTTCTTTTCTCATTTTGTTGGGTTACCAGTGGGTTAAGCCCCAACGTTAATTTTCTTTTATTAAGTACTGAAATGTATGATTGATTACTTGCATTAATTTTGAAATGAGTGATTATATGTGTACGTACAAACAATTTCTTTAGGTCATCCACAATAAGTACACTACAAAAAATCTACAAATTTGTTGCGTCCTGTAGCTTCGGTTACGACTCCGACTCTACTTAGCGTCAACCAAGCAGACGCCAAGCTTCATGAAGGTGCAAATATAGATTTAAATGTTTAAAATTTGGCATAATCTTTTTAAGTAAATTTAGACGACTCTATTAGTGTTGACTTGGATTACACTAATATAAAATGTAAATTTGCCTTGGCCAAGTCCACACTTATTAATGACACAATCTAGCACTACGGGCCTAATGTTAGCGTAGAGTTCTCATTAGCATTGGTCTAACCAATGCCCATGTCAAATTAAATACAATTATATGAAATAAAGGTGGTATTATGTGCTCAAAAAAATCATCAACAACATTATAGCAAAATGAAGGGGTTCACGAGCCAAGCTCCACCAACCCGCAACAGATTTAACCCAACAATGAAGCTCAAGCTTCATGCAAGCTCAACTCATGAACATCATCGAGATAAAGGCAAACAATGAACCACATATGAAAAATAAATCACAGTGTTAAGAATCAAGGGTTCTTTGAAAAAGAAAATTTGAGAAATTGAAGATACTAAATGTTCTTTCTTTTCTGATTAATTCACTATTACAAGCTCTGTTTATATACAGAGAGAAAGCAGACAAACAGACAAGATCCCTGATATTCCAGGTCAACATAATCGGCGGGTCATCTATCACACATTGACATCTAACACCTATCACACATGGTCAACATAATCGGCGGGTCACCTATCACACATTGACAGCTAACAAGACTAACTAACCAGATGATACAGTTATGCACTCGATTCAGCTTGGTAGACGATGCTACCATACAGACGATAGAATGCTAACTAATTCATACGATAGTATCAGACAATACAGACTATAAGTATCAGACGATACTGCATTTCTCTAACAGCCCCCCTCAAACTCAAGGTGGGTGAAAATGAGCAGTCTTTGCAAACACATTAAGTTTGGCATTCATTGCTGCAAAGTGTTGAGGCGAGAGAGGTTTGGTGAAGATATCAGGCATCAACCAATTGATCCTGATCTGGAATGTGATACACAAGCAATGACTTGTTTTGAACTTTCTCTTGAACGAAGAAGATGTCCAATTCCATATGTTTTGCTCTGGTGTGCAAAACAGGGTTGTGAGTTAAGGCCACTGCTCTCATGTTATCACAGTATACTGTAGAAACTTGGAAAGGAATCTTTAACTTTGTGAGGAGAGATTGAATCCAAAGAAGTTCAGCAGTGGTGTTGGCCAAGCTTCGATATTCTGCTTCAGTGCTTGACCTGGTGACAATCATTTGCTTCTTGGAGCTCCAAGACACTAAGTTTGGTCCAAAGAAAACACATGAACCAGACGTGGAACGTCTATCATCCAGATCCGAACCCCAATCAGCATCACAGTAGGCAATCAAGGGCACAACAGCTTTAGAATTGCAGGGCTTAAGAAGCACACCATGAGAGATAATACCTTTGAGGTATCTGAGTATGCGCTTAACAACTTTCCAATGAATATCTAGAGGCTTGCTCATGAACTGACATAATTTTTTGATAGCATAGCTAATTTTAGGTCTGGTGAGAGTGGCATATTGTAGTGCGCTAACAACAGACCCGTGTTAGATTCAAATCGTTATTATGTTTTGATAATTAACAATTTCTTTTTAATATGATATTTCTGAAGAAGAACTCCTAACTTACTGAACATCTTTATGTCCAGGAGAAACCATCATCATAAAGGACTTCATAAAACCCCAGGACATGATCAAATCGCAAAAGCAAGTCAAGCCAAGTAAATGGAAAGTGTCTGGTCATCTCTGAAGAACAACTGCACTTCTTCTAAAGAGGCACAAAGAAGTCAATCAAGTGGAGACAGACTGACGACTCACCAAAGGTCAAGCTTTCCTAAAAATACACAGATATACCTTGGAAATCTTTGAAGCAACTATGATCATTCAACAGCAAAATCACATGGGATAAAGTTGAAATAGTCCGGTGCTTGAGTTTACTCTAACCTACAGGAAGACTGTTTTGTCAAAGTTGAGGAAGTCTGGTCATGGGCCTGAATAAACATCTCAAGCTTCAAAGTACCTCTAGCTTCAATGGAAGATTGTCGAATAACAATTTATTCAAAAGAAGAACTTCAACAGAAGCACAAAAGAAGGAAGCGTCTAGTCATCTACATATCAAGAATACTCTGATCTTCAAGAAAGGTTGGGATGAGAAAGTCTGTCTGCCTATGCAACTCACTCAGTGACGAAATTCTTAAGATTCTATAAAGACTGCGTCTGCCAAATCATAATGAAAGATTCCGTCCGCTCAAATCATCAAAGTGCTCAACGATCATAAATGCTAGAAAGCATGTGTCATGAGGTTATGAAGAATCAATTCAACAGAAGAATTAAAGAAATCGTTCAACAATAACTCTGAAGAGTTCATCTATCATAATTGTTTCTTGGTTCACGGATCATCTACCTCGTCAGCACATTAAATGAAGTATTGTTGATGGCAGAAAGAAGAAAAGGACATAATTAATATATTATTCCTTGGTTCCTCTGCTTCTCTGCTTTCCCTCAAATCAAGCTGCCTTTGCGGAATCAACGGCGAGAAATTCTAAACATCGTATTTCTTCAACGTTCAAAATTCAAATCTTCTGTTTAGAGAATTTAATGATTCTTAGCTGGCATGCACTGGGATATTGTGTTCAAACAAAAACCCAAAGTTGGACACAACGTCGAGCTAGACGATGTCAAACCAAGCAATTAATGCTTGATAGAACGCATTCAATGCTGATCCAGAAGTACAGAATTAGACGTTACTCACAAGGAAGACGAGGTTGTGGTGGCGGCGTGAAATGGTGTGGCGCGAGAAGTGGTGATTGACGGCAAAACAGACGGCAGTGCTTCCGCCACTTGGCTCGGTGGTGGCCATGTTGGATCTTGGTGGAAGAAGGAAGAACTTTTTGTGCTCATGGTGGCTGCCAAATTGAAGGATGGGTCATAGCCGTGGTGGCTTTCTGGATTCGATTGAGGTAGAGATTAGGCTCCTCTTCGTCTGCTCTCTGTTTGTGGTTTGGGGAAGTGGTGATGTGGGTTTGATATTGGGTTTGTGTTCAAAATGGTGATTATTGACTTGGGGTTGGATGCTCTGTGTTGAGAATTTGGAGTGTTGATCATTGGGTTGTTTTGGTTCTAATGGAGATGTCAATGGAGGTTGTTTGTGGTTTCTGGAAAGGAGGGAGAAAATGGATGAAGGTGATGGTGGAGATGATTCTGAGTGTTGGTTTTTCTCCCCCCTTTTTTTCTTCTCTGTTAGCTCCCCTTTTATTCTCAAGCTCTTGAGTTTTGCTTGTTGTAGGAAAACTTTTGCCTCAAATGGTATAACTTGAGGGTAGGGAGGCAAAATTATCCGTTAATCCAAACTGATCCAATCCATCCATCACAAAATTCATCCATATCCATCCATATAAAAAAATTAAATGGATGGATTTCAATCCATCCATTTAATCCATTGGACATCCATAATCCACCAATTTAAAATCAAAATCCATTGGGTCTATATATTGAAATTTGATGGATTGTGATGGATAAAATTAAATGGATTGTGAATAAAAACGGTGGAAACTCAAAAATAGGTCCGAAACGCAAACAAACTGTGGAAACTCAAAAATCGGCATGAAATCCAAAAAAACAGTCGAAAACCCAAAAATCGGCCTAAATTCAAAAATCGGCACAAAACCCAAAAAAAGGTCGGAAACCCAAAAATCAGCCTAAAACCCCAAAAAACAGTCGAAAACTCAACAAAAGGTCGAGAACCCAAAAATCAGCCCAAAGCCCAAAAAATGGATTTTGAGTTTCCACCGTTATTTTGGGTTTTGGGCTGATTTTTGAGTTTGCGCCGTTTTTTTGGTTTTTCGGCTGTTTTTGAGTTTTGGGCTGTTTTTTGAGTTTCCACCGTTTTTTTAGTTTTCAACCGTTTTTTTGGTTCTGGGGCAGATTTTTTAGTTTTGGGCCGATTTTTGGGTTTTCGACCATTTTTGTCGGTTTCCGACTATTTTTTTGGGGTTTGGGCTGAATTTTGAGTTTTGGGCTGATTTTTTGAGTTTCCACAGTTTTTTTGGGATTTAGGCTGATTTTTGGGTTTCTAACCGTTTTTTGTAGTTTTGTGCCATTTTTTAGGTTTTTGATCGTTTTTTTGGGGTTTGGGCTGATTTTTGAGTTTTAGGCCGTTTTTTTGGGTTTTGGGCCGATTTTTGAGTTTCCACCTATTTTTTGGGTTTTGGGCCGATTTTTTAGTTTTAGGTCGTTTTCGGATTTTAGGCCGATTTTTGAGTTACCACCGTATTTTTGGGTTTTGGGCCGATTTTTTAGTTTCCACCGTTTTTTTGGGTTTTGGGCCGATTTTTTAGTTTTAGGTCGTTTTCGGATTTTGGGCCGATTTTTGAGTTTCCACCGTATTTTTGGGTTTTCGACCATTTTTTAAGTTATTGGATGGATTGGATATCCATCAAGTAAATTTCTCTAATTGATGGATTGGATGGATTTTTTCACTAATGGATGGATTGGATGGATTTTTTTTAATCAATTTTAATGGATCCTTAATGGATAATGGATTGTTTTGGATCCATCCATTACAATCCATATCCATATCCATCCAATCCATCCATTTTCCACCCCTAGGATCATACAAGCAAAACAATATTCTACAACAGGTAGTATTCTCTGCTTCTTTCTGAGATTCTAAATTTTTGGCTTCTAAAACCTTGTGTGCTGAGTTGTAATCGTCAAAATTCTATTATATCTTATTGATGTGTTTAATTCAGTGTTTATGCAATAAAAGTTTATCGCCTAAGTGTTTATTCATAAGTTAATTTGTAAATCTTATAGAAACAAGCTGAAAACAAGTTACAGGAAGGCATAAACTCTTATTCATAAGCTAATTTAGACAATTTATAAAAATAAACTCCAAAATGTTTTAACATGACATATCCCAAGCATTTGCAAAAGTGTTTATGCTTTTACAATTGTTTGAACCTTTGAGCGACCAAAAGTCGATTAAGGAATGACAAATTACCAGAGAGGATCTGACTCAACTTTCTCAATAATTACATCAACATGTAAATTCTTTTTTGGTTTATCAAGATATCCCCACAGCTAGCACACCCAATGATCGAACTCTGGACTAGATGTTTAAGAAGCTCGATTAGCTACCAGTTGTGCTACAAGTTATTGGTATCAACATGTAAATGTAAATTTTACAAGTGAAAGCATGACAACAACTTTTTAACATCGTGGCAAGGCTCTCCCATTCAAGATGGAATAAACTTTTTTGATTACAGATAAAGTTAAACTGAAATATGGAGGTTGCGGTTTTTCCTTCTTGTTATTTCATCGTTTTATCAGACTTGGACAATCACAAAATGTTATGGACCTTGTTGGCGAGACATCTTTGGCGGCATGGTGGCTTCACAGGATAGTTCAAGTCCAGGCATCTGAAAATCTTAATCTCATGAAGGCATGTTAGATGGCAAAGGAAGTTCAACTTCTGTTCTACTGGCATAAGCAACCTGAAGACCTTGAATCCCTTTTTCTCTTCAATCCAAAGAAACAGAGGTATGCTTGTTTTTGGGGATACTGGAGCAGCAGTAATAGCCTCAACTCGTTGGGATGTGTATGGTCAAGCTGCAACAAAAAATTTAGATTTTAACTTCATTATCTCGTGAAGTACTTCTAAGTTAGAATCACAACATGTTTTTTATATGTAATTAATTAGTCGCTCCATATATAAGTCAACTTCTAAAGGTTTATCTTTTTCTTAGAGGGGATAAAAAAGAATATGATTATCCTACACATGCAACATCAAATATCTATCAAAAATAGCACTGACATAGCCAAGACAAACTAAGATATCACAAACTACTAATTTAGCCACATATTTTACATCAAACATGATTCTAAAAATGTTGGAACCACCCCCCCAAAAAAAAAAACTTGCATCACATTAAGCGTAGAAATCAGAGCAAATAAATAAATAGATACCAAGATTAATAAGCCAAGATTAAAAGATAAAAAGAACACAAAGTTCATATACAAAATCACTAGGTAAGAATAATAATTGTCATTGTGAATTAGAAGTTAATAAACTTAGTGGGACCAATAACAGGTTAAACGATATTCAAGAAGGATAAACAAACAACTGGGCTTCACAAATTACGGAAATCTAAACTATTATATTTATACAATTTATAATAAATGATACATTAAATTAAGCAAAACAGTCACGGATATGGACTAGAACCCACAAATAAGTCAATCAATATGCACAATGATTGTGTGAACAAATCAAATCATAACTGAAAACTGAAGGTTGGACATCCCTATATAAGTGTAGACACACAAAAAAATCCTAACATTTAAATATGGGCTCATTAGAATTAGGGTGTACACACACACTCTGTGTTTTCTTATTGATGCAACATGAAACCCTAATCTTTCCCTTTGAACCAAAAATATGGGCTCATTGAAAGAAAAATAAGAAAAAAGAGAGAAAAAAGAGATATATTGTAAATGATAAGAATGTTAGAAAAAGTACAGACAAATCGAAAAAAAGAAAATGTGTGGAAATTAGATAAAAAAAAAGAAAAATTGTTTGAATGTATAAACGTTAAAAAATTGAAGACAGAAAAATGATAATTGAGAAAAATGGGAAATTATTAAGTTTTTCTGTCTCAGTCAAGGTATCCCACAGCCAGTAATCGTGAAACCAATCACTCGTTGTATGATTAGTGCATTAAGCGGTATGAGGCTAGCTAAAGAGCATTTCTATTCACAAGAGTTAGGATTCAAACCTGCAACTATTGACTTAAAGAATGAAGTGTTGAACCATTATACCAGCCCATTTGATTGAAATTGATACTAAGAATGTCCGAAAATGGAGATTGTATGGATAAATAAATAAATAACTATAAATAAATGATTCACGTCAAGAAGAAAAAGCTGGAAAAAAAAATCAATCAAATAATGATTCTTATAAAAAGAGAATGAATGAATACTAGCCTCTTGTGTTAGACGGTGATCATTTCAAGGCAGAAGATGATTCAAAGAATGTTGATGCTCTATTGATCACCAAAAGTTGACCAATGACTTAGGTTTCTCAGTGCCTCCCTCAGTGCAAGATTTTCGTATCTCAGCTTTCTTCTTAAGCTCCTTGGCAACCTTCTCAACTGTCTTGTTGGGCTCCTTGACAACCTTCTCATCATTCTTTTTGGTCAATAACAAAGGGTTGATGTTCGAAAAGATGCCACCATGACCCCATCAAGAAACTTCCTCAGTTCTTCATCATTCTTGACCGCTAGCAGAATGTGTCTCGGAGTAATCATTGTCTTCCAATTGTCACGGGCTGCAGTTTCGGACAACTCAAGCACCTGAGCAAACACATACACAAGAAACCAATATGGTTGGGGTTCAATTGTAAAATCACAAAAATGGAAAAAGGTAGCTAAAAGAGATTTTTTTTTACCTCAGCAATAAAATATTCGAGAACAACAGCCAAAAAAATGGGAGCACTAGTACCAACACGTTAAGCGTACGTTTCTTTCTTGAGGTAACACCCAATCCTTTCAACAGGGAATTGAAGACCAACCTTCTTTGACCTTGAGACCGACTTCTTCTTTTGGCCTCCTTCTTTTCTTCCTTTAGCACCTTTTTTCACCTTTCCAATGGTGTCCATGGTGACACTAGACTCTTTCTATGACTTGTGCAGGATGAAGTGTGTGTAGTATGCCGCTAGGGAAGGGAAGAAGATGATAAAAATGAAGGAGGAGTTAGTATGGTTATATAGAGGATGAGTATTGTTCGGACGTGGTGTTGAGCGGATGGTGAACATTGAATTAAGTCATATCGATGACTGTGGATGATTTCAAACAACGATCCATGTGATTTGTTCTCATTATGGAGAGCATTGTTATCCTCCGCATGAAATTTATGGGTCTTATAAAGATCATAACATACATACACACATTATGAATTTATAATTAGTATAATCACATAGCAATTAACTGAAGCATGTAAAATATTTTCAATGAACTGTCAAACTCTAAAGAAAAAACAATGATTAATTAGTTAATTACCCTTGCTTGAGTCCTCTTGTTCTGAAACAAAACTTTACTTGCTTTTGTCATGAATAGGTGGGAAATAAAATAGAAAATTAAAATATAATTCACGAATCAAGAAATAAACTCCTAAATTGATTCATGAATACATACACAAACCAATTCACATAAATATAAATACATATAAACTTTTTTCAAAAATCATGTATCATATTTTTAATGATCACGTATTTATATGCATAAAATATAGAAAGTACATGCTCTATTGTGACATGATAGTGTACATGTAGTATAGATGTTATCATCATACGGTAATGAAGTGATTTATAATTGACTCGATGTCACAATTATTAATAAAATATTAGAACTTTCATATGCTTATCTTTAAAGATAATATATTATGTTACCTTGGGTGTGTATTAATCAAGGAAATCACAATTGTTCAAAGATGGAGCATAGCACCACATAAAGAGTAACGACTGCAGATCTGTGTTGAGTGTCCCATCACTTAGTAATCTATATGCATGATACATCTCAACAATTTGGATACGAGATCAAAAGAACCTAAGCAACGAAAAGTAGACACAATTAATGTACGGTAAAAAAAGGAATTGGGGAATTAGATGTGATGAAGAAGTGAACATGGTTAATTAAGAAGCAATGAAAGCTAAATACCTAATTCGAGTGAAGCTTAGCAGGTCTACATCAGTTCTGAAGGATTGAATGGAGATCACAATTAATTTTATCCATCACAATCCATCAAATTTCATTATATAGACCCAATGGATTTTGATTTTAAAATGGTGGATTATGGATATCCAATGGATGGATTGAAATCCATCCATTTAAAATTTTTTATATGGATGGATTTTGTGATGGATGGATGGATTGGATGAGTATGGATTAACGGATAATTTTGCCACCCCTCTATGATCCCCATACATTCCATTGTCAAGCTTACTTTTTGGGGAAACTCCTGTAATTAATTTTGGAAAATTATGATGAATGATGTTAAGCAATGGTTCACCATGAGTCCATTACGTGGATCAATGTTGTTCAAAGGAAATCTAAACTAATATATTTTTATACAATGAACTGTTGAGCTTACTTGAAAGATGCGAACTAAGCCAGAATTTACACCACCAATGATCCCTCTTGCAAATTCTTCATCAGTCGTCCATGTAGACTTACTCACTGCTCCAAATAAAAAAGAATAACCATAGTCAAAATGTTAAATAAGATCAATGTTGGTCTCTGTTTATTTCCCCCTAATAGTAGTTGTTTATGACATTATTCAATTTCACCATCATACCCTACTTTACAAATTAAATTAGAGATACAACGTAATTCAAATTTCAAGAAGGGTAAAGACACTAATACAAAAATAAACACCACCAAAACAACTCTCCCAAATTCATTGTTTGCATAAACATAAAAAAGGATGCAACTTGTATCTACCAAACAAAATAAGCACCATCAACAAAAGACAACTTTTATATAGCAGAAAGAAAATCCACTACATGACTCCAAGAAAGATGTAATTTAGAAATGCTCCTTAGAGAATTTCTCAATAACCACCAAAGCTTCACCAAATCATATAGTAATTGAACAAGACAAACACCCATAAATGGTAGATAGTTAATACCAAAGAAACAATAATATACCTCAAAGATGACCACACTAATTCATTTTTACAATCTCTTTAATAGAAGTGCTTATATCAACCACTAGTGGTCATCTAGTGGTTTAAATTAGCTGGTTAACCTGAGAAGTAAACAAGTTTCTTAAACCATGAAATGGTGGACTCTTGGTTGATACTTTTCATGATTTATCCAAGTTTTTCTTACAGAATTTGCATTTCTAATTTCTTCTATGACTGCTTATGAACTGTTATATTAACCAATGTAATATGACTTTATGATTTGGATTTTCTTGAGATAAATTGAAGTAGTCCTTGAATGCTTTGAAGGACTTTGCAGTTGTGCCATAAATATAGAACTTAAATAATTAACTCATTGATAAGGTATGCAGGCTTCGCGGCTATAATGCCATGAAACTCGAGCTTAGAATTTCTGGAAGCTACAATTACTAATTATGGATTCACCTCTCAGGAATTTAAATATGAAATTAAGAGTATCACTAATCAGCTGCAAAAACTAACAAGTTAGCTTTATCCTACACATGTTTAATCTTTGGTTTCAATATAAAAATAAATTATAACCTAATCTAACTAATATTTAGCAATGATATGTAGAATTGTACCCACTAAATGAAAGCATTGTTCCAAATTGAAAACAGAGGAGAAACAAAACAAGTTCCTAAATCATATTTTCAGTCTCGTATGTACAAAACAAAGAGTGCATAGATAATTACGTCACGAGTTTTGATATGTTCACAACTATTTCTCTTTGATCCCATTTTCACTTTTTTCAGGCAAGTTAAAGTGCATGATTGAATATGTCATGTATTAGTTTATGATAGTTGTTCTCCCTAAACTCTAGAGTCTCAAGCTTAGAGATCAAAGTTGGATGAACCTTGATGAATGACTGCAACATAGCCATGATAAGTGATGATGGCTATGATGAAACTCAAGTCAACGAACAGCAGCACAAAAAGCTAGTGAAAAGTGAATACAAAAGAAGGGAGTGTGTAGATTTAAATGGACTCCCCAACGTTTTAAAAACAAATGCAGGGTGTGCAGATTGTAATCAACATCTTAATAAAGGTCGTTTATACGGTACCCATTTAAGAATATAGGGTTCATACCTTTTTAAATTGATCTTATAATATTATCTTATGAATTTTTTTATAATTTATATTTAGACATAAAAATTTTAAATAATAAACTAAAAGGTACCAAACCATCTCATAATTTTTTTTAAACTACCAAACCTTCTCTTTTAATAAACGGAGGTAATTTTAAATATGAACTTATTTTGTAAGAAAAAATTAAAATTGAAGGGTCACGATGTGATACAACATTTTTCAAAATTACTTATTGTTCAAAATGCTAAAACCTATCAAATTTTCAAAAAAAAATCCAAATGAAAGATTTTATTATTTTATGATTATTATTTTTAACATAAAATTAAATTCCTCTTTCGTAATTTTAATTTTTTAGCATATACTACTTAGTATCAAAATTTTATTATTTATATTAAATAATTCACTAAATTATCTCCAAAGTTGATTTTAATTCAATTTATATTATTTACACAGTTTTTAATTAAACTTATTATTATTATTATATTTTTCATTTTGATCCTTAATTTTTTTTAATTCTTACCTTATTTTCTATCATTTTGATTATCACATTCATTATAACATTAAGGTTTTAGTTCTTACCTTTTATTTTTACATCAGAAATCATTTAAATACTTCATCCTCCGCAAAGCATATGCCCCAGCTCGTAGCTTAGTTTTAACTTTAACTCATCTCAATGAATACTAAATCAAAATATTTAAGATTAAATTTTATAATATAATATATATTAATATATTACATATAATTCATTTAGTTAATTGTACTTTAATATCTTAATATTAAAATTTTCTCGTTTATATTAAATCTATAATATACATTATATTTAAAATAATTATTGTAAAATCACATTTATTTATTTTAAGAATATTTTTTCCACTACTTTGTATATAAATTGATCTCTCAAAGCCAAGTGGTTTGGCGTAGTGGTTCAGCCCTTTATCCCTTAAACAAATGACTGAAGGTTGACTCTCAACTCTTGTGAATAGAAAAAAAAAACTCATTGGGAGCCCCTTATTTCTTAGTGTGTTGACTGTGAGGAAAGTGATTAGTCTCACCGCTACTAGCTGCAGTGGATACCTTGATTATGACCAAAAAATTGAACTCTCAAACAAACAAAAAATTATATATTCGACAATAAATTTGGATACGCTTGCATGTTTATCACGTGTTACTGGTCACTAGCTCACTACCAAGTACCAATACTTCTCTCATTTTTTTTTCTTTCAATGGATCAAAGTTCGATCGATGTGTGAAGCCTCCATGGAAATAAGCCAGACATCAAGGCCCATCAGACAACCTAGAAACATCCAGCCCGCTTGCAATGATGAATGGCAAGAAAATAAACTCATAATCTATATAAACATCTAGAAGAATTCTAGAGTTTTAATCTAACACAACACGTGAAAACCTCCCAGGTTCACGAAGACCAAACCCTAACTCACATCTCTCTCAACTAGATACTACCTATACAGAAACTTGAGCACATAAAAACCTAATTCGCTACGTATTCAAAGATTTTACGATCTCCTTTGATATCCCTGATTCTCATGGTGAAATTGCTGAAGAGGGAGATCTGAAGGCAACCCAGCTGAAAGCTGCATAACAATCGTCGCTTCCCAGGAAAGAAGGAGGCCCGAACATTGAACCTTATCCTCCGATAGGAGGTTCAGCCCAAATCGCGTGATGAAGTGAGTGATGGAGGTGTGGACTTTCTCCATTCTTAAATTAATTGTTTCCTTCACTACATCTCTTTGTGCTAGGGTTTCCACTAAATCTTGAAACTCCAACCCTTCAACAACGTTGCTGCAACAAAGATAATCATTGTGATCTCTCCATTCAATCCTTCAGATCTGATGTAGACCTGCTAAGCTTCACTTGAATTAGGTATTTAGCTTTCTTTGCTTCTTAATTAACCACGTTCACTTCTTCGGCACATCTAATTCCCCAATTCCATTTTTTACCATTCATTAATTGCATCTACTTTTCGTTGCTTATGTTATTTTGATCTCGTATCCAAGTTTGTTGAGATGTATGACGCATATAGATTACTAAGCGATGGGACAACTCAACACAGATCTGCAATCGTTACTCTTTATGTGGTGCTTTGCTCCATCTTTGAACAATTGTGATTTCCTTGATTAATACACACCCAAGGTAACATAATATATTATCTTTAAAGATAAGCATATGAAAGTTCTAATATTTTATTAATAATTGTGACATTGAGTCAATTATAAATCACTTCATTACCGTATGATGATAACATCTATACTACATGTACACTATCATGTCACAATAGAGCATGTACTTTCTATATTTTATGCATATAAATACGTGATCATTAAAAATATGATACATGATTTTTGAAAAAAGTTTATATGTATTTATATTTATGTGTATTGGTTTGTGTATGTATTCATGAATCAATTTAGGAGTTTATTTCTTGATTCGTGAATTATATTTTAATTTTCTATTTTATTTCCCACCTATTCATGACAAAAGCAAGTAAAGTTTTGTTTCAGAACAAGAGGACTCAAGCAAGGGTAATTAACTAATTAATCATTGTTTTTTCTTTAGAGTTTGACAGTTCATTGAAAATATTTTACATGCTTCAGTTAATTGCTATGTGATTATACTAATTATAAATTCATAATGTGTGTATGTTTGTTGTGATCTTTATAAGACCCATAAATTGCATGCAGAGGATAACAAAGCTCTCCATAATGAGAACAAAGCACATGGATCACTGTTTGAAATCATCCACAATCGTCGATAAGACTTGATTCAACGTTCACCATCCGCTCAACGCCACGTCCGAACAATACTCATCCTCTATATAACCATACTAACTCCTTCATTTTTATCATCTTCTTCCCTTCCCTAGCGGCATACTACACACACTTCATCCTTCACAAGTCATAGTAAGAGTCTAGTGTCACCATGGACACCGTTGGAAAGGTGAAAAAAGGTGTCGAAGGAAGAAAAGAAGGAGGCCAAAAGAAGAAGCCGGTCTCAAGGTCATAGAAGGTTGGTCTTCAATTCCCTGTTGGAAGGATTGGGCGTTACCTCAAGTAAGAAACGTACGCTCAGCGTGTTGGTACTAGTGCTCCCATTTTTTTGGCTGCTGTTCTCGAATATTTTATTGCTGAGGTAAAAAAAAACTCTTTTAGCTACCCTTTTCCATTTTTGTGATTTTACAATTGAACCCAACCATATTGGTTTCTTGTGTATGTGGTTTCTCAGGTGCTTGAGTTGTCCGGAACTGCAGCCCGTGACAATAGGAAGACAATGATTACTGCGAGACACATTCTGCTAGCGGTCAGGAATGATGAAGAAATGAGGAAGTTTCTTTATGCGGTCACCATTTCTCATGGTGGCATCCTTCCGAACATTAACCCTATGTTATTGCCCAAAAAGAATGAAGAGAAGGTTTTCAAGGAGCCCAACAAGAAAGTTGAGAAGGTTGCCAAGGAGCCTAAGAAAAAAGCTGCGAAGGCTGAGATACGAAAATCTCGCACTGAGGGAGGCACTGAGAAACCTTAGACGGTTGGCAACCTTCTCAACTTTCTTGTTGGGCTCCTTGACAACCTTCTCATCATTCTTTTTGGGAAATAACATAGGGTTGATGTTTGGAAGGATGCCACCATGAGCAATGGTGACCCCATCAAGAAACTTCCTCATTTCTTCATCATTCCTGACCGCTAGCAAAATGTGTCTCGAAGTAATCATTGTCTTCCTATTGTCACGGGCTACAGTTCCGGACAACTCAAGCACCTAAGCAACCACATACACAAGAAACCAATATGGTTGGGGTTCAATTGTAAAATCACAAAAATGGAAAAGGGTAGCTAAAAGAGATTTTTTTTTTTTGACCTCAGCAATAAAATATTCAAGAACAATAGCCAAAAAAATGGGAGCACTAGTACCAACACGTTGAGCGTACGTTTCTTTCTTGAGGTAACGCCCAATCCTTCCAACATGGAATTGAAGACCAACCTTCTCTGACCCTGAGACCGGCTTCTTCTTTTGGCCTCCTTTTCTTCCTTCGACACCTTTTTTCACCTTTCCAACAGTGTCCATGGTGACACTAGACTCTTACTATGACTTGTGCAGGATGAAGTGTGTGTAGTATGCCGCTAGGGAAGTGAAGAAGATGATAAAAATGAAGGAGGAATTAGTATGGTTATATAGAGGATGAGTATTGTTCGGATGTGGCGTTGAGCGGATGGTGAACGTTGAATTAAGTCTTATCGACGATTGTGGATGATTTCAAACCGTGATCCATGTGCTTTGTTCTCATTATGGAGAGCATTGTTATCCTCCGCATGCAATTTATGGGTCTTATAAAGATCACAACATACATACACACATTATGAATTTATAATTAGCATAATCACATAGCAATTAACTGAAGCATGTAAAATATTTTCAATGAACTGTCAAACTCTAAAGAAAAAACAATGATTAATTAGTTAATTACCCTTGCTTGAGTCCTATTGTTCTAAAACAAAACTTGATTTGGTTTTGTCATGAATAGGTGGGAAATAAAATAGAAAATTAAAGTATAATTCACAAATCAAGAAATACACTCCTAAATTTTTTCATGATTACATACACAAACCAATTCACATAAATATAAATACATATAAACTTTTTTCAAAAATCAGGTGTCATATTTTTAATGATCACCTATTTATATGCATAAAATATAGAAAGTACATGCTCTATTGTGACATGATAGTGTACATGTAGAATAGATGTTATCATATACGGTAATGAAGTGATTTATAACTGACTCGATATCACAATTATTAATAAAATATGAGAACTTTCATATGCTTATCTTTAAAGATAATATATTATGTTACCTTGGGTGTATATTAAGCAAGGAAATCACAATTGTTCAAAGATGGAGTAAAGCACCACATAAAGAGTAACGATTGCAGATCTGTGTTGAGTTGTCCCATCGTTTAGTAATCTATATGCGTCATACTTCTCAACAAACTTGGATACGAGATCAAAATAACCTAAGCAACGAAAAGTAGATGCAATTAATGAACAGTAAAAAATGGAATTGGGGAATTAGATGTGCCGAAGAAGTGAACGTGGTTAATTAAGAAGCAAAGAAAGCTAAATACCTAATTCAAGTGAAGCTTAGCAGGTCTACATCAGATCTGAAGGATTGAATGGAGAGATCACAATGATTATCTTTGTTGCGGCAACGTTGTTGAAGGGTTGGAGTTTCAAGTTTTAGTGGAAACCCTAGCACAAAGAGATGTAGTGAAGGCAACAATTAATTTAAGAATGGAGAAAAGTCCACATCTCCATCACTGACTTCATCACACGATTTGGGTTGAACCTCCTATCGGAGGATAAGGTTCAATGTTCGGGCCTCCTTCTTTTCTGGGAAGCGACGATTGTTATTCAGCTTTCAGCTGGGTTGCCTTTAGATCTCCCTCTTCAACAATTTCACCATGAGAATGAGGGAGATCAAAGGAGATCGTAAAATCTTTGAATGCGCAACGAATTAGGTTTTTACGTGCTGAAGTTTTCGTATAGGTAGTATCTAGTTGAGAGAGATGTGAGTTAGGGTTTTGTCTTTGTGAATCTGGAAGGTTTTCACGTGTTGTGTTAGATTAAAACTCTAGAATTCTTCTAGATGTTTATATAGATTATGAGTTTATTTTCTTGCCATTCGTCACTGCAAGCGGGCTAGACGTTTCTAGGTTGTCTGATGGGCCTTGATGTCTGGCTTATTGGCATGGGGGCTTCACACATCGATCGAACTTTGATCCATTGAAAGAAAAAAAAAATGAGAGAGGTATTGGTACTTGGTAGTGAGCTAGTAACCAGTAACACATGATAAACATGCAAGTGTATCCAAATTTATTGTCGAATATATAATTTTTTGTTTGTTTGAGAGTTCAATTTTTTGGTCATAATCAAGGTATCCACTGCAGCTAGTAGCGGTGAGACTAATCACTTTCCTCACAGTCAATACACTAAGAAATAAGGGGCTCCCATTGAGTTTTTTTTCTATTCACAAGAGCTGAGAGTCGAACCTTCAGTCATTTGTTCAAGGGATAAAGGGCTGAACCACTACGCCAAACCACTTGACTTTGAGAGATCAATTTATATACAAAGTAGTGGAAAAAATAGAAAATATCAGAGCAATTTGGGAAAATAATTGACAATTATATTCGCATACTGTTTATCAAATGTTTACAATGCATGAATGATAATTTAATAAGGTGTTCATCCCCTAGCACTATCCTAGTCCACCCTTGTAGATTGTTTGAAGTCAGCATGTACATAGCTTCTCTCATCTTCAAGAAAATTGGACCGACGATGCCAGACTTCAATTATGGCTAAATAATATGACCAGATGTTGATTATGGAACCTGCTTTCCGATCATACAGTAGCAACATTTTCTGAATAAAACTTGTCCCAGCTTCCCTACCTTTCAACCTAAATCCTCCACGAGCATATTATGTCCATCATAACTAGTTTATTCATAACAGAATCAATGATTTAGTGCAGCCAAAACTCCCTGCTTGACATTTACAGCTCCTGACAGCATCCTCAACATTCACAAGGCTAGCAATTACTCTATTGAAGTAGTTTCCAACTGTGCAATGGATGAAGGCAAACCATATTTTCTTATATAGCACTTATAGACAAATCAGAATCACCTCTGATTAGAGTTAGCTGCTGCGGATGGTGCTTCAGCAAACCCAGACGATGGAGTTTGCGGCCTCGAAATCATTCCAAAGTCAGGATGAAGCATGTCCACTCCATTCCAGTCAACACTAGCTGTTTTGTTGAAGTTAAGGAATTAGATGTACTACTACAAGGAAGACATAAGACAGGAGAAGAAAAAGGATAATATAAAGGCACAAAAAAATTGAAAAAGGATACAATCTGTTTTCCACATATCTGTTATGCTAACATCAGCATCTGATAAAAGCCAATAATCTGCATCGTTCTACAAAAATTACCAAAAATATCAGTAAGTGCCAATGCATTCCATCAAAGAATCAGTCTTATCCCAAGCACTCAATGCTAATTATGATAAAACGACTAAAGGACCATAAGACAACTTGACCAGCAGAACTTGTAATCATTACTACAGAATTTAAACAGATGCAGGCCATAACCCCAGCTTGAGGGAACCTGACATCTTGACTACGATATACTTACATCAGCATCTGAAGGTACAATCTTCATCATGCCCCCAGCAAATTCTTGTGAAGCATTTAGATCAGAGTACCCATGAGAAGAGAGCTGAGCTTGAGGTTCAAGTTCTATTCCACTGCATTCAGTAGGAACAATTTCTGTCATTAGCTGCTCATTGGACCCTGAACTTGAAGCAAGTGGGAGGCTGATGGGGGGCTCAGCACCATTAATCTCTTCAAACTTCTCTTCGAATTGACTAGAGGCAATACAGAAATTTCCACGATTGAATGGAAATTGCATTATCAGATAGGTTAAATAGAAAACTACAATCAAGTATACAACTCCAGCAAAGTATTAAACAAATGATATGAAATAGAGTAATAGTGTAATTTCTATATGGAGTGATGGTTAAGATAAAAGAAAACAATAATAATAATAATAATAATAATAATAATAATAATAATTGCAAAGGCAGTTAAACCTGATAAGGTAGACATCAATAGGACCCATGGTGCTTCTAAGAATGATTCTATATCTCCGCTGTGGATAGTCAACAGCCTGATGCATACAGAAGCAATAATTCTCCATCATGCATCAGAAACACCAGTTTTAAAAAGATCATGAACCTTTCAGCAAATTATGCCCTAAACTTACTTCCTCGGGATCAGGGACTTCCAGGGTAGTTCCATGAGGAGCTTTGATTGCTATCAGAGTTTCATTCTGCTTGAAGAAACACACTAGTATTAATAAAAGAAAACCTCAATGATTATCAGCACGGAAGGAGAACATAGCAATATTCATATTAATAATTTTTAGGGTGGGAGTGCAATGCAAAAAACAGAAAGAAAAAACACCTGGAAGCAAGGTACGGCCTTAATATCTTCTTCAGTCACAAAAAGGCACCTAACAAGGATTGAAAAATCAGTATAAGGTTTATTGCTTAATGACAACAGTTTATTTTTGCTTATGGAAAGGAGGGCACATAAAAAATGAATCTAAAAACTGAATTGGGAAAAGACTACTTCTGGTTGTTTTCATCTTCGCTCAAACTCCTCAGCTTTTCTTGCATCTGCCTGACAATATTTTACAAGGATCAGCACTAAGCCACCAGTTGTAAAATAGGAAATTTCTGCTTTTCCAATTGCAAATTAACCATATTACCTTATCTGATCATCTAATCTCTGCTCTTCCAAAGAAAGTTTTTCAGTTTCTGCCTGCAAGACGAGCCAAAAGTCCAACGGCATAATTAACAATACGCTATAACATAGTACAAATACTAAGTCAAAGTCATGCGCAAACAGCACAATTAACAATATGCCACAACATGTTATACTACTAAGTCATTCTAATCTCCAAAAATTTCTACATCCTGAACCATGATAAATTTAGAGCTTGACCGACAAAGGTCGGAAACCAGAAAATGCTGAGTGCTGCTACGAACATTATGGATGGAAACAAAGATACATTAGCCATGTCAATGACACTGATAAGCATATAACAATTAGTTCCTTGGGTGTCACATTGTCAATAGGTGCCTCAAAGAAAACAACATCCACATCATTTACCTTCAGCATAGAGATATCACCATCAACAGCGCCAGACGTAGAAGATTCAATTCCCCTACATTTCACAGGGTCTGATGTAAGAACTATGCTGTTATGCATACATCTAAACTTTAGCTAAACAATAGAGAAGCTAAATATACTATAAAATGAAATTACAAGGGGTTAAATATGTTTATGGTCCCTGAAAATATGATATTTTTATAATTAGTCTTCGTTCAATTTTTATTTATTTAGTTCTTAAAAAATATAAAAGTCATGATTTTACTTAGTCACGGGTAAGGGATTATAAACAAACTATTTTAGTTAAATATAGAGACTAAAAATGAACAAAATTTAATCAGGGATTAAAAAACAAAAATATCATATTATCTAAGACGAAAAAACAAATTTAACCCAATTTAAAAAAAAAAAAAAATTTGCACCACATATTACTTCCAATGTATTCTGTTCTTCAGCTTCTTTTCGATGAGACCAATGCCTTCCAAAACATTAGTTATGTCATATATCCTCCTCTTTTGCACCTATACTAAAGGAAAACTGAAATTCATATATGATACAGAAAGAATAAATATCAGGTATTTTGATGGTAATTTTTTAACAAAAATTGGACCTCCAATGTTTCTGCTGCTTTATTTAGGTCAAGCATACCATCCTCTGCATGCTTGATCAAATTGATAAACTTTCTTGTCAAGAGACCTGAGAAGATCCTGTACAATTGTCATTATTTGCTCTTGGAAATAACTACATTAGACATACCATATCAGGGAATGAAATGTAAGGGGCTTGTTGATTAAAATATCTTCCAATATTACCTAAGGAACTGTCATAACGATTGCTAGCAGGAGTAAGCGTAAGAGGAGAAGGGGAACCTGCATGTCATCAGAAACTATCTGATTAAACACTATTATGTCTGGAGAGCAGCAAGGAAGAAGCACAACACATTGAGCATATAAGTTGCTTCAAAGCACTAAAAATTTCTCAATGAAATAGTAAACTTAATTCAACAAGAAAAATAAGGGGGAAAATTCTTGCCGGCATTTGAGATGGGTGTTGGAGGACATGATCGGCCTTCTTTAGAAACTTTTGACTTCTGGGCCCTTCCCCCTTTTGCAGACACAGGAGTTTTAAAAGGACTATTCATGAGGTTAGAGTATCCAGGGCTACTACTCGACTTTTGTGAGTCTCCTTCATTGTTATTCATTCCATTCTTCCGCTTTATGAACTGACACCACCATCAGGTTCCATTAACAATAAGATTAGCAAGAGAAAAGAGATGACCAAAGACATATACACGCACATTAGTATATAGGTAAGATGAAAGTGATAAAATGCAACCAACCAAGCAAGACTAATAATTCATCCTTTGATAAGTACAATAAGAATTAATGATGCTAGCTCCAACACTCCTTAAAAATCAACAAAACAGAATGGGGGACACATCAAGCCGCAAATGAAAACGTTCAGAGGCAAGCATTACCGAGCCACTCAGACTTAATGAATTACACAAGAACGAACACACCCCGCAAAATCAATTTATCCCCCCGAAAATTTCACAGTTTTGCAATTAAGCACCAGCTCAATGGTTGACGACAAACAAAGACCATGTCTCATCAACTATTACCTCAAAAGAAACCCAAAATGCAGATGCTAAATTCCCCCTTTATACCACACTTGAGTTTGGATCCAGGATTGCGAAACAAACTTGCCTTCTCAGCATGAAAGTAATAAGAACTTAATTAAAAACACAATCAACATTTTGCATCAAATAAACCAAAATAAAAAAGCACATGAAGCTGAGTCAACTAATTCAGATGAGAAAAAAAAAGAGAATCAGACAAAAAAACCTAACAAAAAAGAGCACAAGAGAATCATTTCGGATTCAGAATAAGCAAACCCAAGCACGACCCAATTATTTAAGAACAGAGGGAGACCGAGGAGAAGGAGTCACCGGAGATCTGACAACGACTGCTTCAGGCTCGTGATGGGCGACTCTCCTGGATTCGACGGCGGCGGCGGTGGCAGCAAAGGTGTGGTAATCATCGGGCGGAGCAAATGGCGGCTTGGTGGATGCAAAGGCCAGGTGGCGCTTCAGTGGTGGCCGGTTGGTAGCCTGCAGCGGTGGCGTCGCGCGATTGTCAGAAGCTCCAGCGCTGCTGGACATTTGAGTTGGAAAAAAAACACGGTGGTTTGTAATCCGAATTGGGGTAGAAAGTGGGGGGAAAATGAGGAACGATCGGAGAGGAACTAGGGTTTTAGAGAGAGAGTGGGAGAGAAGAAAAAGGTTGCAGGAAATGAGGGAGTTAGGGTGTGGAGAAATGAGGCAGGAGTAGAAAACGAGGGAAGGAGGGAATTTGTTTCGGATAGATGTGGAGGGAACTCCCTGCGCAATAAAATGGAAAAAAATAAAAACCACGTTACTTATTGCATTATTATCAACCTGGCCCATGGTTCTTTTTAGGGTGTGAGATTTGGCATGCTCACTCAATTTTAAACTTCATTTTATTGTTGTAAAATATTATAATATTTTCATTTTTTTTTATCCGAGTTAATTTATCCCGAAATTCAAAATATATTCATTCTGAGAATTCGAAACCCGGTATGCAAAATATGTGCCGAGATTTAAAGCCCAGTAAATATCTCAGTGTTTGAGTTCCGGTTTTCCAAATCCCGGATGTTATTTAATAGGTAGTTCCAGGTTATTAAATCCCGGAATGTTGTAAGTAATCAATTCCTTCCGGTTTTTAAATCTCGGAATGTAGTAGGAACTACATGTGTACAGAATTTTAGATCCCGAAATTTTGTAGGCATAGCATGCATTTCGGCTTTTAAATCCCGGAATGCAGTTGAAATGCACTAAATTCCGAGTTTTAAATCCCGATAATTGGAAAAAATGGCAGAAATAATCCTGTAACATGACAGTAACCACCATAACAATACATGTTGAAATTGATCAAATATTAGACAATGACAATTACAATACATGTTCAAATAGATCAAATATCAGACAATTCATCAATCTTGTGTTATGTCTACCCAACGTCCAGACCCCACGGTGTTATAACTTTCACTTCTTCTTTGTTGTAGTTGTTCTTCATATAGTCTTATACGTTCAAGATATGGATATTCCAATTGTTTTGCTTATGCTGAAGAATAACGACGCCATTGCAATGCTATTGTAGGCATAGGATGTCCTTCCTTCAAAAATACCTATACGTGAAAAGGAATAAACCTTTAGAAAATGGTTGTTGTACATATTATCAACAGGAAACGTAATTGAAATTACAATTACCTGCACCAAATGATTTTTGTTGACATGACCAACCGTTATAACCTTTTGTTCATCCAAATTTGGTGGACCGCCTCAGAGTGGCAAGAATGTGGAATTTCCAGTATTTGACACTTGAATTAATATCAATTGGAACCTTGTTGCAATAAGATACCCCATATCTGGTAAAGCCATCCACTTATCTTGAGTGGCTATCTGTTCAGGAGAGAGATTGAGTGCGTCATGTATGATCTTGAACCTTTTTGGGCACTCATGCAGTTCTTCATAGAGTTTTGAATATTGTAAAAGCTCATTCAATAGCTCAACCCTGACATAATTCCATTGCTCCTCATTCATTCATAGTAATGTAGCAATAGACATGTATCCACAATTACCATCACCCACAACATCTACCACATTATCAATATAACATCGAAAATGTTCCGGAAAATGATCAATGTATTTAATACCCCTACATGTAGGGATTTTCCTGCGACGTGGAGTACCGATTGGCTTAACAACTGGACTATTTAGAGTGTTGCTATTATTCATTGAGTCAATGTATGCGTCAACATGCTCCCAATACGAAGGATCACGCTTATTGGAACCAAGTGGTTGATCTTTGGGCCTCCCTTCAGTTTTTATCTTACTTCGTGGATTGTAAGACCCTCATTTTCTAATATTTATGAATAGGTCCCTGAATTATTTCATATTTTGTAGTTTGGTCATTGTTGACTTTCTATTGGTTTTGTTGACTTTAAGTTATACCATATTGTGTTTTATTCTATCAAGTTTGAGTATCGTTAGTCTTGGTCATAATAGTATCGTTCACAGCCCTATTAACTTGTGAGAGTATCATCTACAACATGTGAAAGTATCGTTTACAGCATGTGTGGGTATCGTCTACAACTTGTGAGAGTACCGTCTACAGCACGTGTGGGTATCGTCTACAACTTGTGAGAGTACCGTCTACAGCACGTGTGGGTATCGTCTACACCATATGTGAGTATCGTCTACAGCCTCTATTAGCATATGTAGCATCGTCTGCAGTCTCAAGTCTAACATACTAGTCTACCGTCTCTAGTTAAAATGTATAAACGTATGTACGCCCTACTTCACTTACCATTCGGAAACATGCCAGAATACAAAATATATTCTCTCTCTCCCCTCTATCTCTCTGTTCCTTCGTTTTATTTACTCTTTTATCTCGTATAGTTCTGTTGTGGTTTAAGATAAGGAAAAATTGAAAAGATATCTCTTAGAGAATAGTTTTGGGGCGTGCTCTGTTTTGGGCAGAAGTTTTGGTTTTGTTCTGTTTGAGATATAAGTGGGTTTTTATGGATTAAATTTAAAATTATGAGATATTGATTTGGTTTGTTTTAAGTAGATAAGATTAAAATAACAGAAGTTGTTATCTCTTTGGGATTGTCTACGGTTTTTCATCTAGCATAAATAGCAACTCTTAGGCATCGTGAGAGTTATCTGAATCTTCTCTCTATTGGCTGGTTGTGTTCTTCTCTTCTCTTTGAAGGTCAAACGTTCTTTCTTTTCCCTTCCTTCCAAGAGTGCTAGGTGAGTCATTTCTGGTAGTTTTTTTGTGCACCTCCCTGGTCTTATATTCAAGAAAGGTCAAGGTTTAACCATGGCTTAAATCTTGTTCTGATTCCATCTATTTCCTTCCTTTCCTAGAGTTCTATCACAAATTTCCAGCACTTCCTCATACATCATAGTTGATTTTTCCTCTCAACTTCTAGAAGTGCAAGTGCTGTTTTCTTTTCTCCCTGATCGAGCAAAACAAACAAGGTAGGTTTCTCTTATGTTTCAATTCGTTCCACCTTGTTCATGAAGGTTTTTGGGTTGGTACTTAATGTTAAACAATTCTGCATACTCTATGTAACTTCTTCATGAAATCAGTTTATGGAAAACTATCTTTTTTTTATAGAAAACCATGTCTGTTCTATTGAAAACCTTGTTTATGGAAAATATGATCAAAAGCTTCTTGCTGGATTTTTCTATGAGAAAACCTTGTTCAATTCTTGTCAAGTTCTGGAAAACAAATTCACTTTTTCTTCCTTGCCTCTAGGCCGCGGGTTTACATGTAAGGTGTTGGGTTTAGGTTTCGTTTTTCCGTTGTTCGGTCATTGATTATTGTGTTGTTCTGTTTGCAAGGTTGGACGCGAAGCTTATGCGATACTACATACGACGGTAATGGTAGCCGAGTCTTATTTGTGGTTGTGACTGAATCTCTTGTTTGATCCTAATTATTACTTGATAATTGTTTGGTTATTGGATTAGATCATACCTACTGTGCTAACATACCGTGACTTTTTGGATGGATATTGAACCATGGGTTCACTTTGACTATTGTGGGTTTTGTCATGGCATATGCATCTTTGTAGGATTTTTGAAAGGGTTGATGAGATGGTATTTTGTCCCATGAGATCTTCCTTAGGTGATGAGATGGTATTTTGTCCCATGTAATCTACCTAGGGCGGTGAGATGGTAGTTTGTCCCATGTGATTGTTGTAAGATCCTCAAGTTTCGAGTATTTATACTTTAGTCCTTGGATATTTTATAATTATACTTTGGTCCCTGGAGTTAATTAATTGGATTCTAGTCTTGGGCTTTCAGATATTTGGATTGGATCATGTTGGTTTAGCTTTGAGGATTATAGAGAGAGTTTTGCTAGTTTTAACAAGACGAGCTTTGGTTTAGTGGTTGAGACTTAAGCATTTCATTTATATGGTAAGGGTTCAAATCCTAGTGAAGTAGGTTTTTATTTTATGCAGATTTTGAGTGGCTTGTGTGGACCAGAAGTTGGATTTCAAAATTTGAATAGAGACATGAGTTTAATGAGGTTTGATGGGAGTTACAAGCTGAGTTTGAATGGAATGAATGGGTATTAAGTGGTATTAAGTGAGTTTAAAGCTTGTCGGGAGTTACGAATGGATAATAAGGGGGTGAAAAGGTAGTTTATGGCTTGGTGTATGATTAATGAGCTATGAAGAGGGTGAATTTTGAATAAGAAGGAGGCTTGGGGCCCTTAGACGGACCTTCTCATATATATGTTCAGACGGTGCTTTTCTTTTCTTCTGATTAGACAATGCTTGACTGAACGAGTCTTCTCTGGATATTTAAACAAAGCATGTAGACGAGACTTCTCTTGACATATAGAAATAATAGACGTATTTCCTGAAATACATGAAGTACAAAGTTTAGGGAAAATTTTATCTATCATAATTAAATTTTTAAACAAAATTGTTATAATTCAAAATATGGTAAACGTTCTAAAATTGTTTGCACTTAACAAGTTCAACATTTCTTTTCAAGAGTAAAAGCGTTAAAGAAATGGGCCAATATTTGCTGAAAGCAACTAAGTCCAACTAAAAAAAGGCGCACATGTGCATATTGGCTCTTGAATAAAAATCAAATTTAGGAGTTTTTAATTCAAATAAATATTGAATATATTTTCATATGTGCCCTTAAAAATTTACTCACTAAGTACGTTCCTTTTTGACAAATATTGAATATACTCAAGTGGAGTTAGAAGGAGCTTAAGCTTCGAGTGCAACATTCAAATTGGAAAAATGATTACCCGTTCTCCAACCCAATCCCCTACAACCCTTTAGGAAAACACTTTTAAAATAAGAAGTTTTAAATGGTGTAACAATGACTATAACGGATATACAATAAAAATAAATGGCTTTAGGTTTCAACACACTTCGTCATCTCATCTGATAGTCTAAAATAAAAGGTTTAATAGCACTTTTGTTCCTCATTTTTCACGAATTGACATTTTTGATCCCTCTTAGAATTTATTAACATACAAGGTCTCTCACGTTTACTAACTATTCTAGTTTTAGTTTTCCGTCAAAAACCATCCAAAATTTAACGGAATAAATTCTAAGAGTACGAGAAATGACAAATTTTTAACTTTATATGACTAACTCAAATCCATTTTCATTAGTGAAGTACCGTAAGAGCCAAGCTATCACTTAAAATCCACACTACAATAACTATATCTATTAATTAATAAGTATAATATAAGACAGATGGTTTTAAATTACAGTTAACATTGTGTTTACCAAAATTATAATAGATTGCAGGTAAATGCAGCTACAACTGTAATTGCAATACTGTTGCAGAAATCCTTATTTGAATACAATGAAAGTACAGAAAGAAAGGTTTATATTTCATAGTATAGTAGGTGTGCCCTGTTCATATTAAACAAGCATTGCTTGTTCCAAGTAACACATTGACTACAAAATGGTACTATATCATCACATCAGCTCGGTTTAGAGATTGATACAGACCTAAAATATGCTTCAATGCACTTATCACATTTGTGAAAGGTGAATACAAAAGCAGGGAACAAGTATTTGTAAGCCTAATATGAGAGGAAAAGACCAACAAACTTCGGAAAGCAAATATCAATCACCAGTAATTCATCAACACCTGCAACACAAAAATAGAGGTGAATACAAGTGTATTTGCTTCTGAAATAACTAAAAGTGAAAACTTGTATGAAGTGAAAAATATAACTCAACATACCCTCTCAGGAATACCATATTCCTTGAGCTGCTTTGCGAGGGTGGCAGTTAATTTTCCTTGATGGAATGCTGAATCCAATTCAAGCTTAGTCGGCAGTTTAGACCCATCACTACCAGCATCAGTTCCTGTACCATATGGAATTCCAACTTTCATCTCCTCCATCTCATTCTCACACTTGTCAGCACCCAATGTGTGTCCGATCGGAACAAATATCATTCCATGAGGAACCAGCTGAGTTACAGCACTGAGCCTATCATAGACATGGTTCTCATTACATATCATTATGGTACTAATAATATGTTAGATAAATTAGGAATTGAATGAATTGTTATAAAAGACACAAAATGTCAACATGAAAAATTTCATGTGAAGTTTCTACACGAGAGAATTTTGATTTGATCCATGATCTTACGCTGCAGCCTCTTGTCCATCGCCTTGAGAATGGGAGCTATAGAAGATTCCAGCAGGCTTGCCTGCAAGAAAGCATTCTTTCGCAATAGGTTCTACTGTAGTTTCTAGAAAAGCTGTCAACTGAGAAGCCATCGTTCCCGACCTTGCTGGGAAGCCTAAGAGAAAACCATCAGCCCTCATGAATTCTAGTGGGGTTATGATTGGTACATCACTCTTGGGTGCTGCTCTTAGCCTAGCTAGCTCCTCAGCTGGCAGTGTCTCAGGTACCTGTTCATAGCCAATATAAATATAAAGCAAAATTGTTTACTGCCCCTTCTTAAAGTAAAGGGAACAAAATATGTTCACATCATCCCCTTCAAAAATTCAGCAAGTAAGATGAATTTGGGAAGTAAAGTCCTATCCGCATAGACTGCAAAAGTATAGAAAAAACCAGCCACATGAAATTATCGGAAAAGCAAAGGCAATGGAACCATCCAGTATATGACAAAATAGAATGCATAGGATTAGGAACTGTGTATGAAAAATTTAGCAAGTATAGCAAAATATGTTCACATCATTCCCTTCAAAAATTCAGCAAGTAAGATGAATTTGGGAAATGAAGTCCTATTCACAGAGACTACAAAAGTATAGCAAAACAGAATTGGTAGATTCAAAAGAACACAGGGGCCATAGAAACAACTGTATATGAAAAAATAGAATGAATAGAATTAGGAAGTGTGATAAATGAAACATAAATGCATATATACCTGCCATAGTTTGCCCTCAACGCCTGCTACAGAGTTAACCCCTTTGAGTATTTCCTTTGCTAGTGTCTCCACATGACCATGCATCGAGTAATACCTGCCAAATTAAGAATACAAAAATTTTCATCGGTGAAATAATGATGACAGAAACAGAACCATCTTAGAATGAAAAATTGACACATTATAACATTAGGTGCATTAAATATTGGGTAAACATCTTAGAACATTCAAGAAATCATTTCAACTTTTTTCTTCCCCTTTTTCATCTTTGAAAGATTGGATTCCTTAGAAATGAGCAACCGAGATCTCATTAGTGTCTTAAAAACAAAAGAACTCATAAATATTCCTCAGAAACAAATCATCAAGGCCTCATCAGCAGTGACGGATCCAGAAATTTAAAGTTGTGGGGGCAATATTTACTTATAAATTCAATATCTTAAAAATTATAATATATTATTATTAAAATTTTCAATACACATCTAGATATTTTATAATCATTGCACTATTCTCTGTATTTTTTTCATGTTGATTTTGTTTTGAGAAGTTTTTATTACTAGAGTCTAATTTTATTTTTTTTGGTTTAACACATATATTATGTGCAGAGCCATTTCTCTTCGAATTAAGAATATCCACATCATTGTGAGACTAGCTATTCCAACAATTTTTTTTTTCGTACATAAGAATTGAACATGAAATACTGTTCAAGGAAAATCAAATATGTACAATTTAAATCAACCACTCATTAGTTGCTAGTGTCTAGAGTTTAATCAACATACCGTCATTAATTTGAGGCTTAAATAGAATAACATATATGATAGACTTAATAGACCAACTTGTATGAAATTTGAATATGTGTGTAATAATAAAATTATTTCAAAGAAATACATGGTTTCAACCTACAACCATAAGTGAATTAGCTAGACAAAAAAAAAGTTTTAAATAATTTAGAAAACAATTAGCTTGATTTTCAATAAAATCACAATGTTATAGTCTCATAAAAAAAAAAATTAAGTTGAGATATGAAACCATAAACCAATAAACATGAAAAGCTATTAAAGAATAAAAGTTAAAATAATATAAGAAAAGCTAAGGTTTGAACTTTTAAACTCCTCTTCTTTAGTTGCTGGGTCAAGGAGAAGAAACAAAAAATGTGAGGGCTGAAATGCAGCTATGTTATTAACGAGTAGTGGATATTCATATTATTTGGAGAAAGAAAACAAAAGATAGATTAGAAGTGGTAAGAATATGGCACTGCCATCACCTATCGTAGGTAAGTCTAGCCATTTCTTTACTTTACTGATTTCTCGCTTAAGTCTAAATCTAGATTGCTGGGGCATCATGTATTATTGTGGGGGCAATAACTATTTTATATTACAATTATAATATATAGTATGGTATAGTATTAACCAAAATGTGATAACTTTGTGGGGGCAGCTGCCCCCTCCTTAGTCAAGGTAGATACGTCCCTGCTCATCAGCATTTGGAGCCTGAACTTGAACTCCTCATCAATAGAGAGGATTTCAGCAACAATCAGGAAAACCAAATAATCAATGTTCAAGAAAATCAACTAATCAAACGGATAACAGCAAAGCCGAAAGAAGAAACAAGAATGCGTCATATCTTAGAAAAAGCAAAAGATATGAAAAACGAAACTGACCTAACGAGAAAGACAATGTAAGCAAGAGAATAACGCAGAAGATGAACACAGATTATCAAATTAGGAGAATTAACTAAAAAAGGAATAGAGCAATTAGCGTTGACATGAAAGGTACAAAAAGAGCATACACTACGTAAACTTTCACCGCCATTGATGAACCTTCAAGGTCTCTTTCTCTGTTGTTCGCAATCTTTCTGTGCTGAACGAAACGAATTGTTGACGGTTACAGTGATTGTGAAATAGAGGGAAGCTTAACCCGTATTTATAGTTTGCATTCATTTGCTCAATTGCGTGACTATTAATTTGTTCAGCCAAACAAAAAATATATAGAATCAAAAACGCATTTCATCTAAAACGCATTGCAATAAAATCAATGTAAGTGTTAGGCGGTTAGTTCAGTAAGTTAGCTTGTTACTCAAGTTATTCAGTTAAGGGTTAGTTAGTTAGTTATTTGGCAGTTGGATATGAGTTCATTTCCGTTTCAACGGAACCTCCCCTGGTTCATCGCTTCGTCATTGTGCGTACTGTAATAAGAGGTAGCAGCAGGTAGCACGTTTCTCCACCGAGCGAGACATTTTTCTGCACCCCACCACCGTGCGAGACATTTTTCTGCACCCCACCACCGTGCGAGCCACTGCCTCTTCCCTCGCCGGAGTTTTTTTTTTTTTTTTTCCCTTTATTATGTCCTGAGCGCTCTCGATTGTTCTTTTACTTTTTTTTTCTTTCTAAAATATAATGTTAAATGCCTAGTTTTGGAGTTAAAACCCCTTGGCCCATTAGAGATTTTTAAATAAATGGACTTAAGTTTTTTTAATAGATAAATGGAGTCATGTTAATCCAGTTCGTTAAAAAAGTGAGTAATTTTCTACACGACGCTATGTTTGAGAGATTTTGAACTTTCTTTATTCTTTTATTGAAAATACATTTTAAAAGTCACATAATAATTCACGAGTTGAACCAAAAGAAGATTGTATGTTTCATATGACTTTATCTAAACTATGTGTACTGTGTACTCGAAATTTGTTTTTAAATAAAAATTACTTTTAAAATAATTATAAATTCATGATACCATATAATGACAGTGTTGCAACTTCACAATGGTAAATACAAGTTTTTAATATTAATTTAAATTCATGCATCAACTTGCAAGGAAAATGTGTGTAGACACTATTATATATTTGATTATTAGAGTTTCGTAAAAGATTAAAAGGTACGTGTACAGTTCAATTGGCTTTATTTTATCAACGAGACGAGGCTTTATGTTCCACAGCCCATTCAAAGAAAGCCAACGAGTAGAAACTAGAAAGATTGGTTTTTTTAGGGTTAAATATGTTTTTGGTCCCTATACTTTAAGCGAGATTTGGTTTTAGTCCCTCGCCGGCGTAAAGGTGGATTTTAGGCCTCAGACTTTCTTTTTTATTTGGTTTTCGTCCCTGCCGCCGGCGTAGTCAACGCCGGAGCTCCGTTTTGCCCACGTGGCATTGCCACGTCAATTATTGAAACACGTGGAATTTTTAATTTATTTTTCATTTGAATGTAAAAAGAAAAACATAACTGTTCTTCTTCTTCCTCTCGTCGACTTTTCTTTTTCTTACACCTTCCTTCCTTCCCAAAAGACGCCACCACCACCTGAGGCGCCGCCGTCACTGAACCGGCCACCACCATGGTCTCCTTCCCCCGTCGCCACTGTCCCCCTTCACCTCGAGCGAACCGCGTCGTCGTCCTCCTCCCTCTGTCCTCCGACACGACGCGACGCTATCTCCTTCTCCCTTCATTTCCGGCCGAACCAGTGGACCGACCAATGGAATCCCCACAACGTCCGCATCAAAACCCCTAAAGAAATTTGACGATCGACCGCCATCGACCGCCGCCGCCGCCGCCTTCATGGCTGTTTTCCGGCCAATCCTTTTGGCTTCTGAGAAAACGGGTTGCACGACGATGATCCTCGCCACGAGGAGAAGAGGATCCCATGGTCCTTTGTCGCCGCCGTCGTTCACCGTCATTTGCTCTTCTTGTTGTTGTTGCCTTCTCTTCTAAGACCAAAGTTGCAAACTGGGTTTGTTTTGTCTCAATTTGGGACGTTTTGGTTAGTCAATGGTGGGGATGGTTCTGTCTCGCTTCGTTTGATCTCGATCTGGCTCGATTTGGGTTGGTCTTGGTTCGTTAGTGCTTTGATATGTTCATGTGGTTGCATGTCTTTATGGGTTCATCTTCGTAATCTGGGTTTGTTCTTCATCTTTATCTATGTTTGTTCTGGCTTTCTTCCTCTGGATTTTTCTGGGTTTGTGAAGGTTTTCCTGGGTTTGCAATTGAGTTTTCCTGGGTTTGTGATTTGTGAAGTAATAATGCAACTCAAAATGGCTTGAATCTGGGTATAGAAATTTGTGGTTTTTTGGGTGATTTTGGGTTTGATTATTTATTAGTCTGAATTTTGGGGATTGTAGGTGGTGGTGGTGGGTGATGCGGTGGTGGTAGTGATGCAGGGTGGTGGTGGTTTGGGGAAGAAGAGGAAGAAGAAGGAGGAGGAGGAGGAAGAGGAGGAGGAAGAAGAAGAAGAAGAAGAAGATGCCGTGGTGTGGGTCCATTGCAGGTGGTGGTGGTGGTGGTGGGTGATGCGGTGGTGGTGGTTTGGGGAGGAGGAGGAGGAGGAGGAAGAGGAAGAGGAAGACGAAGACGAAGAACCTTCAGATTTCCCCTTCTTCTTTTTTTTTCATTTTTTATTTAATAAATATGTAAAAAAAAACTCCAGCTGTATTCATTAATTGACGTGGCCTATGCCACGTAAGCACCGCCGTGACACGTAGGCACGGCGGTCAACGACTGACTCCGGCAGGGACGAAAACCAAACAAAAAAGAAAGTCTGAGGCCTAAAATCAACCTTTACGCCGGCGAGGGACTAAAACCAAATCTCGCTCAAAGTATAGGGACCAAAAACATATTTAACCCTTTTTTTATAGGAAAGATTAGAGTTATATGAAACAAAGATCTGTTTTACATATTGATATATATCACATGAGAACCAAAAAACTACAGGGCATGACTCAAAAGCTAGATGCTTTGCAATTGGTTTAGTTACACTTTTAATTCAATTGTTTTGGGGGTTTAAAATGTAAAAAGAAACAAATGTTTGGGGGTTTAATTCAATTGTTCAAATTGTATGAAAATAAACGAAGCCAGTAAAAGTTGTGAAGAACTATCGTTAGGAATATATAGCAAAATACAAATAAGAAACTATGTATCGTCTGCTGTGTTGATCGTCTGCTCTATGTCTGATGAGCATCGTTTGGTGATTCAGTCTATATCGTCTGACAGTACGGAAAGCTTCAGCGTACGACCCACTAGAATAAGGAATGTCAGTCATCTTACAGAGTCTGGTCTCCACTACTTTGTTGACAACTGTCTCTTGACAGCTACAACATTTTCTTCTCTCTCTCTCTTCTATATATATCTTCATTATTGTATAAACAAATTGATCAATCAGAATTAGAATGAGAATGAGATTATGATATTTTCTTTATTTTCTGTTTTCTTTATGGTATCAGAGCCTGAACCAAGCCAATCGTGGCCGCTTCCTCTGGTACCTCTACTCCTCTCACTGTGTCGAACGCTCCGGTGACGTTCACGCACACTCTCACCATCAAACTTGATGATACAAACTTTTACTCTTGGCGCCAGCAGATTGAAGGCGTAATCAAGTCACATAAACTTCAAGCATATGCCACTCGTACTTCCATTCCTCCCCAGTATCTCAACGATGAGGACTGCATAGCTAACAGTACAAACACTTCTTACAAACACTTCTCTTGGTGACGGTCGGTTTACCGGCGATTGGTCAACCACCGGCACTCCTTTTTAGCGGCGGTTTAAACCGCCGTCGGTTCTACTTAAAACCGCCGCAAAAGCCCTGTTTCGTTGTAGTGTGCTTTCATGTCCTTCAAGCTTCAACCCCATTTGCATGTACCCATGAAGCAACAAACCCAAGCTGGAATCACCATGGAGCATTTTAAGACAGTGGAAGAGCTCTAGGGTTCAAGACACATTCTCAAAACCATTTTAAGACGCATTCTACAACACCACGTACCTTAAGAACTCTACATCTTTAGAAACTTGTTTAGGTTGGACATTTTATGTTTTAGCTTTGAGATTTCCACCAACCTCTAAAGGAAGTTCTTGATTAGCATGACGTCTCTCTAGCAACATTGAACTCAACAATTCAGTTACAAGGTCTTCTTTCTCGACAATCAAAACCTGCACCACAATGAATTTAGGAACCCTAACAAAGGCGATCATCGAAACCATCAAGTCTTCGTGATCTTATAAGTGAGAATCTAACTGCCAATTGAAATTCTACTTATATTATCCCTTCAACATATTTCTTTCAACCCTTCGTGATCTTTGTTCTTTCTCCAACCAAATTCAAAGCACTGATGTAACAACATGCCTATATTCTTCATCTTAAGTAAGGAGAAAGGTTGTGGAAATATGGAGAATTTTTTTACCATTTTTACAAACTAAAAGTATTCATAAAATTTTCAGCAATTTCCTTTTCAACTAACGTGACCCATATGGAAACAAAATAGTAAAAAATGAAAGGATTTTCTTCTACTTGTTAACTTGAGATTTTTTATAGGAACGTTGACGTGATTTGAGTTATGAGTTAAGGCTCTTATGAAACAAGTTTTTAAAGTGTCTTTTTAGAGTTGATAAAAAAGGACGTTTACTTTATAAATGGGAGCTCTGATAAATAATGTAATAACACAAGAAGGGGGGTTTGAATTGTGTTATTTTAAAAATGTAATTATCAAAAGCAGATATATGTTGCTAGAAAACTTTTCGTAATCGTTAGGCAGCGGAAGAATAAAGTGAAACGTAAACGATAAAACACACAGAGGATTTTATCTTGGTTCACCCCTTTAAACTATAGGGTTACGTTCAATTCTTGGCTTAACCAAGATTTTCCACTATTCACCAGAGTATTAATCAAGAACTCCTCCTAGTACAAGTATTATCAAGGACTTTTCCTGGTACAAGTATTATTAAGGACTTCTCCTAAATTCTTTTTCAAGAATGATTTCTTCTACAAAATCTCTTCTACAAGAGTGAGGTAGAAAGATTTAAGATCAACTAACTCTAAGTATTTGGGTAGTGAATATGACACTTAAGGATATACTTGAGTTTCGAAACAGAGAGGATTAGACGATAGGTTCTCTGTGATGTGTGAATAGCTTAAGAGTATTTGACTCTTAGGGATTTCTCACACTTGGAATGTTATCGCACTTTGAGGTTTTGGCACTTGAAAATTTGAGTTGTTGGATTGTCAGAGTTCTTTCACTTCTATATTTAAATCTTCAAGTCCTCCATTTATATCTTCACTTCAAGAATAGGGTTTCTGAAGATAACGTAGTGAAGCATTGTGAGTCACTCATTTCTCCTTAACCGTTCATCAACGGCTCTTTGCTTGCATTTGTCTCATTGTCTCTGCAAGCTTTCCTTAAACGATGAAGTATTCAAAAGTAGACTTCTGTTGCAGTGAATCTTTTCCATTTTAAGGAAAGATCAATAGTTGATCTCTTTGGTCTTATTGTCAACGCTGTACTAAGTTTAGGAATATATGACCGTTGACACTCTGACGCTTGTCACGTGATATGTACTACTTTTCCTTGGTACGAGGCTTTGCAAGCTGTAGACCATACTTGAGATATTTTCTTGAATCCATATAGTCTCTTGCTTTCCCTTAGACGATCCTTCTCATATATATGTTCAGACGGTGCTTTTCTTTTCTTTTGATTGGACAATGCTTAACTAAACGAGTCTTCTCGGGATATTAAACAAAGCATGTAGTCATGTAGATGAGACTTCTCTTGACATGTAGAAACGATACACGTATTTCGTGAAATACATGAAGTCCAAAGTTTAGGGAAAATTTTATCTATCATAATTAAATTCTTAAACAAAATTGTTATCATTCAAAATATGGTAAACGTTCTAAGATCGTTTGAACTTTAACAAGTTCAACATTTCTTTTCAAGAGTAAAAGCGTTAAAGAAATGGGCCAATATTTACTGAAAGCAACTAGGTCCAACTAAAAAAAGGTGCACATGTGCATATTGGCTCTTGAATAAAAATCAAATTTAGGAGCTTTTTAATTCAAATAAATATTGAATATATTTTCATATGTGCCCTTAAAAATTTACTCACTAAGTACGTTCCTTTTTGACAAATATTGAATATACTCAAGTGGAGTTAGAAGGAGCTTAAGCTTCGAGTGCAACATTCAAATTGTAAAAACGATTACCCTTTCCCCTACGACCCTATACCAAAATTAGTCGGATGTAATGTGCAGGATTTAAAATTGGCTTAATAGCACTTTTGGTCCCTCACTAATCACGATTTGACACTTTTGGTCCCTAATAAAAAAAATTAGCCTAATTGGTCCCTCACTTTGACAAACGACAGCAGTTTTAGTCCCCCGTCACTATTCCGTCCAATTTTTAACGGTTTCCGTAAAAAAGTAACAAAAAAAATTTATAAAAAAAAAACTCTTAAAAACCCTTCATCTTATCCCATTCATCATCTTCTCCATAAAAAAATCCAAAAAAACTTAAAAAATATGAATGTTCATCATTATATTCAACCATCTTCATCATCACCTTCTACATTAAAAAAATATTCCAGAAGAATAACCTTTGGTACAATTTATTGTAAAAAAGAAAAAAAAAAGAAAACTGGAAAAATAGAACCAACTAAATAAAAAAAAAAGAAGAGGAACAGATCAGAAACATCAGAAACAGAGAAGAAGTGGCGAGAGAGAAAGAGAAGAAGTGGCGAGAGAGAGAGTGAAAGAAAAGGGAGAAAACAGGGGGAAAGCGTGAGAGAGGGAGAAACAGGGGGAAAGCGTGAGAGAGGGAGAAACAGAGGGAGAGCGTGAGACGAGAGGGAGAAACAAAGAGCAGTTCTGCCGCCGTGCCGCCGTCGTCGCATCACCGTGCCGTCACGGTTCGGCCGCCGTCGCAGTTCTGCCGCCGTCGTGGTTCGTCGCCCCGCCATGTCGTCCTCCCTCTCTCTCTCGATCTCGATCTGCTTCTCCTTCTTCTTCTTCGTCTTCTTCCGCTTCCGCATCTCTCTCTCTCGATCTCGATCTGTATACTCCCTCTTCTCTCGATCTCGATCTCCTTCTCCTTCTTCTTCTTCGTCTTCTTCCGCTTCCGCATCTCTCTCTCTCGATCTGTTTTCTCCCTATTCTCTCTATCTCGATCTGCTTCTGCTTCTCCTCCTCCTTCTTCTTCTTCTTCTTCGTCTTCTTCTGCTTTCAAAGACATCCCTCTCTCTTAGTTTTTGGTTCTGTTAGTTATTGATTTTGGGTTTCGAGTTAAATTTCGATGATGTTCATGTTCATTGATCAACTTTGTTCTGGGTGTAATGTAAAATTAATTTGGGTTTCTGAAGGTTTTTCTGTTTTTTATGTGTTATTGTCACAGTCTTCTACTTCTGGGTTTTTTAATGGAAGATGGTGAAGGGGGTGAAGATTAAGGGTTTATAAGAGTTTTTTTTACAATTTTTTTTAATTGTTGACGGAAACCGTTAAAAATTAGACGGAATAGTGACGGGGACTAAAACTGTTGTCGTTTGTCAAAGTGAGGACCATTTAGGCTAATTTTTTTTATTAGGGACCAAAAGTGTCAAATCGTGATTAGTGAGGGACTACAAGTGCTATTAAGCCTTTAAAATTTAGGAAAACACTTTTAAAATAAGAAGTTTTAAATGGTGTAACAATGACTATAGCGGATATACAATAAAAATGAGTGACTTTAGATTTCAACACACTTCCTAAGCTGATAGTCTAAAATAGAAGGTTTAATAGTACTTTTAGTCCCTCATCTTTCACGATTTGACATTTTATGTCCCTCTTAGAATTTATTAGCATACAAGGTCCCTCACATTTACTAACTGTTGCAGTTTTTGTTTTCCGTCAAAAACCATCCAAAATTTAACGGAATAAATTCCAAGAGGGACTAGAAATACGAAATTGTGAAAGGTGAGGGACCAAAAGTGCTATTAAGCCAACATAGAATATTGTACTTTCTAATTATTTGATTTAAGCAAATATTAAATATATCACATCATATGTTTCTACTTTAGTTTATAAATACTTCAAGCAGCTAAACTTTGTGTTTACAATTCTTTTCCACCTCCACCTTAGTTACAAATGAAGAAAGATGAGAGAAATGAGTGATATGATATGCAATGATGATAAGAAATGCAAAAAGAGATAGGAAGAAAAATGTGTGGAAATGAAATGAGAGAGAAAATGAAATGTGAATGAATCACTACCTAGAAGTTGCTGGGATATATTAGTCCTTGCAAATCAATGTACGCTAATAATTTCAACTTTATATGACTAACTCAAATCCATTTTCATTAGTGAAGTCCTGTAAGAGCCAAGCTATCACTTAAAATCCACACTACAATAACTATATCTATTAATTAATAAGTATAATATAAGACAGATGGTTTTAAATTACAGTTAATATTGTGTTTACCAAAATTATAATAGATTGCAGGTAAATGCAGCTACAACTGTAATTGCAATACTGTTGCAGAAATCCTTATTTGAATACAATGAAAGTACAGAAAGAAAGGTTTATATTTCATAGTATAGTAGGTGTGCCCTGTTCATATTAAACAAGCATTGCTTGTTCCAAGTAACACATTGACTACAAATTGTACTACAAAATGGTATTATCACATTTGTGAAAGGTGAATACAGAAGCAGGGAACAAGTATTTGTAAGCCTAATATGAGAGGAAAAGCCCAACAAACTTCGGAAAGCAAATATCAATCACCAGTAATTCATCAACACCTGCAACACAAAAATAGAGGTGAATACAAGTGTATTTGCTTCTGAAATAACTAAAAGTGAAAACTTGTATGAAGTGAAAAATATAACTCACATACCCTCTCAGGAATACCATATTCCTTGAGCTGCTTTGCGATGGTGGCAGTTAATTTTCCTTGATGGAATGCTGAATCCAATTCAAGCTTAGTCGGCTGTTTAGACCCATCACTACCAGCATCAGTTCCTGTACCATATGGAATTCCAACTTTCATCTCCTCCATCTCATTCTCACACTTGTCAGCACCCAATGTGTGTCCGATCGGAACAAATATCATTCCATGAGGAACCAGCTGAGTTACAGCACTGAGCCTATCATAGACATGGTTCTCATTACATATCATTATGGTACTAATAATATGTTAGATAAATTAGGAATTGAATGAATTGTTATAAAAGACACAAAATGTCAACATGAAAAATTTCATGTGAAGTTTCTACACGAGAGAATTTTGATTTGATCCATGATCTTACGCTGCAGCCTCTTGTCCATCGCCTTGAGAATGGGAGCTATAGAAGATTCCAGCAGGCTTGCCTGCAAGAAAGCATTCTTTCGCAATAGGTTCTACTGTAGTTTCTAGAAAAGCTGTCAACTGAGAAGCCATCGTTCCCGACCTTGCTGGGAAGCCTAAGAGAAAACCATCAGCCCTCATGAATTCTAGTGGGGTTATGATTGGTACATCACTCTTGGGTGCTGCTCTTAGCCTAGCTAGCTCCTCAGCTGGCAGTGTCTCAGGTACCTGCTCATAGCCACAATAAATATAAAGCAAAATTGTTTACTGCCCCTTCTTAAGTAAAGGGAACAAAATATGTTCACATCATCCCCTTCAAAAATTCAGCAAGTAAGATGAATTTGGGAAGTAAAGTCCTATCCACATAGACTGCAAAAGTATAGAAAAAACCAGCCACATGAAATTATCGGAAAAGCAAAGGCAATGGAACCATCCAGTATATGACAAAATAGAATGCATAGGATTAGGAACTGTGTATGAAAAATTTAGCAAGTATAGCAAAATATGTTCACATCATTCCCTTCAAAAATTCAGCAAGTAAGATGAATTTGGGAAATGAAGTCCTATTCACAGAGACTACAAAAGTATAGCAAAACAGAATTGGTAGATTCAAAAGAACACGGGGGCCATAGAAACAACTGTATCTGTATATGAAAAAATAGAATGAATAGAATTAGGAAGTGTGATAAATGAAACATAAATGCATATATACCTGCCATAGTTTGCCCTCAACGCCTGCTACAGAGTTAACCCCTTTGAGTATTTCCTTTGCTAATGTCTCCACATGACCATGCATTGAGTAATACCTGCCAAATTAAGAAATACAAAAAATTTCATCGGTGAAATAATGATGACAGAAACAGAACCATCTTAGAATGAAAAATTGACACATTATAACATTAGGTGCATTAAATATTGGGTAAACATCTTAGAACATTCAAGAAATCATTTCAACTTTTTTCTTCCCCTTTTTCATCTTTGAAAGATTGGGTTCCTTAGAAATGAGCAACCGAGATCTCATTAGTGTCTTAAAAACAAAAGAACTCATAAATATTCCTCAGAAACAAATCATCAAGGCCTCAATCAGGAAGATGAACACAGATTATCAAATTAGAAGAATTAACTAAAAAAGGAATAGAGCAATCAGCGTTGACATGAAAGGTACAAAAAGAGCATACACTACGTAAACTTTCACCGCCATTGATGAACCTTCAAGGTCTCTTTCTCTGTTGTTCGCAATCTTTCTGTGCTGAACGAAACGAATTATTGACGGTTACAGTGATTGTGAAATAGAGGGAAGCTTAACCCGTATTTATAGTTTGCATTCATTTGCTCAATTGCGTGAATATTAATTTGTTCAGCCAAACAAAAAATATATAGAATCAAAAACGCATTGCAATAAAATCAATGTAAGTGTTAGGCAGTTAGTTCAGTAAGTTAGCTTGTTACTCAAGTTATTCAGTTAAGCGTTAGTTAGTTAGTTATTTGGCAGTTGGATAAGAGTTCATTTCCGTTTCAACGGAACCTCCCCTGGTTCATCGCTTCGCCATTTTGCGTACTGTAATAAGAGTTTTTTTTCCTTTATTATGTGCTGAGCGCTCTCGATTGTTCTTTTACCTTTTTTTTTTTTTTTTTGAAATATAATGTTAAATGCCTAGTTTTGGAGTTAAACCCCCTTGGCCCATTAGAGAAGACTATTAAATAAATGGACTTAAGTTTTTTTAATAGATAAATGAGTCATGATAATCCAACAGTTCGTTTAAAAAGTGAGTAATTTTCTACATGATGCTATGTTTGAGAGATTTTGAACTTTGTTTTTTCTTTTATTGAAAATACATTTTAAAAGTCACATAATGATTCACGATGGTGATGTGTGTGGTCACTGTGGTGTCTTCACTTTCAAAATATTATATGTTTCGGGTGTAACCAAAAAAAGATTGTATGTTTCATATGCCTTTATCTAAACTATGTGTACTGGAAATTTGTTTTTAGATAAAAATTATGGAATTCGGTTTGGGACCATCCCTATTGGACCCTGCATCATCCTTTTGCTTGCAGTGTATATTTGATCAATTGTTGTCATATTATCGGAATTCTTATCCTTCAACGCCATGAGCATTTGTCCCGGTTTAACTCTGTTCTCCAGCATATCGTGCAACACTAATTTTTCCTCATGGGTCAATCGTCCAGCAAATGCGTGCCCAATCAACGACTGTGCCCTTGCATGATTATAAAATCCACACAACACCTTCAGCCTCCAACATCTGTCACCCTTCCTGGGTCTCCCTCTTAACTTAAAATGACAGTCACACTTTCTTGTTCCAATGCTCTTGTCAACTTGCCCTTGTACGGTTTGTGTTTCCCTCCACGCTCACAACCTAGATTCAGGAGTTCTTTCCTTTTGAGGCTTCCATAATCGGACTTCTTAACAACAACAACAACAACAACAAAATCATTCTCCTTCCCGACCATCCGAGCCTAATCAATGAGCTCATGTCGATTTTGGAATATCTGCAGACAATAGAAACACATAAGACACATACCATTTTTGTAAACCATCTTAAGTGCAAGACAAATACAGATCTTTTTAGTTGTAAATGCATCCGAGCAATCAACACGGACAATACGGGTTGCAGAAAATTCATTGCCCGGAGAGTCTATCATACTTTGATCTTCAGCCTTAACATGGACAACTAGTTCTTTCTCGGCACCACTTGATGTTTCTAACTTTTCAAGCCCTTCAGCCACATTATGAACCTTATCAACCTCCTCTGACAACACGAAATGCATGACTGACCTGTCAAAAACAAGAAACCAGGTTAAAATTGAGAACTACAACTAGTCGCACTTATAAGTGCGAACTGACCACATATGCTTGCACTTATAGGTGTGAACATGGATTTTCCAGGACTTCATGTGGTCGAACATTTAAGTGCGACCACGAAATAAATATGGTTGCACTTAAAGGTGCGAATTTTAACCAGAAGAGGATTCATCAAATAGAGATATACAAAAGAAGCAATGAACCTTGGTATGGTGTGCGAAAATGCAAAAAAAAAAAAAAAAAACCCTCCAACGATGGTGTGTAAAATGGAAATGGTGGTGGGTGTGAGGGAGAACAGGATGAGTGGGTTCGGAGAAGATGATGATTGGGGTTATGAGGGAAGGTAGAGGTTGATGTGTAAAACAAAGAAGATGGTGGTTGTGGATGTGACAATGTTGATGAGGAAGGGAAAGTGATGGTGGTGACAATGGTGAAAGAAGGTAATGGGTGAAGATGGGAGAAAGGGAATGAGGATGGTGGATGAGGTGGGGAATTGATGAAGGAAGGGGAGGGGATATGTTGGGAGGGATTTTTTTAAGGGTAAAATGGTAAGTTTGCTTATTCAGGGGTGGTGGAGGGTCCAAAAGGGTGGCCCCAAACCCAACACCCTAATAATTAATTTTAAAAAAATTATAAATTCATGATACGATTTATAATGACAGTGTTCGGTGTCCCACCTTTAAAATTTTTTTTGAATGACCACCTTTAATTGGTGTTGTCTAGGGTGAACAACCATTTAAGTAGTGCATCATGCATTGCCATTTTCTGGCCAATAAGATCACGCCAAGTATCTATATGAGAAACTGAAAATCGGTTCTACAAGTTATTTAATTTTTATAATTTATTACAATTTCAATTTGTTCATTACCATAAAGCCCCTTTTAATGTCTTTCTCCTCCTTTCTCAGACTTTTTTAGTGAAAGAAGGGGTAAGAATGATATTGACTAATTATTATTATTTTCATTTTTTTTTTAAATTATATAAAAAAACCTATTGAAGCAAGTCATTTAGAATGGTGTACAGTGCACCACGTCCAATTGCACCTAGAAGCCACCCCTTTAATTATTGCAACTTCACAATGGTAAATACAAGTTTTTAATATTAATTTAAATTCATGCATCAAATTGCAATGAAAATGTTTGTAGACACTATTATATATTTGATTATTATAGTTTCGTAAAAGACTAAAAGGTACGTGTACAGTTCAATTGGATTTTTTTTTTTGTCAACCAGGCGAGGTTTTATGTTCCACAGCCCACTAAGGTATTGTTTGGTTCAGGGGAAACGGAGGGGAGGGGAGGAGATGGGAGGGGTTTTTAAAATTAAATTGTGTTTGGTTCAAATTTTTGGCGGAGAATGGAGGGGATCAAAACCCCTCCTCACTCAATTTTTTGTTCCCTCCAATAGTGGGGGGAGGGAATTTTTTTTTGACAAAAATATCCCTAGACAAATTTAATAATTCCTAAATTCAACCTAAGTATACCTAAACTGCTTCTGCTTCTCATTCTTCTTTCCCAATTCTCTTCTCGTTCTTCCTGCTCATCTGACGAGGTTCTTCCTGCTTCCGTCCCTCTCTACCGCCGTCCGCCGCTCTCTACCCCCGTTTGTCACTCTCTACCGACGGCTTTGTTCTCTCTACCGCCGTTCTCTCTTGATTCACATATTTACAAGCTTTGTTCTGTAAAGGTCAAGGGTATGATTCAACTATTCCCGCTGTTCCGGATGATGTAAGTGGTGACTCCCATGATCCAACAAAAAAGTTGGCTGATAAAGTTATTGCATATGTGGAACAATACATAGAAGCAGCGAAGGTTGCTAATTCCCATTTTGAAATAGCACGATATTGTAATCACTAAAATGGATTGTTTTTTATTTTAAGCTAGTTATCATATTCTGATGGCATCTATTTCTGCAAATCTGTAAAGGTTAAGCTAAAGCAAGGATTGAAAATTGTAATGAGCATATCTGGTGAGGGGAATTCATAACTGCAGGTAATTTTGGAATTGCTTCCAACTTTAAAATACGTAAATTTATAAAGGGTATAAAAGTAATTTAATTATAAAATTCCTCCCTTCTCCTCGTGAACCAAACAAAAAAAAGAGTTATTTCCCCTCCCCTCTCCTCCTATGAACCAAACATAATAAGTATTAAAATCTCTCCCCTCCCATTCCCTCCCTTCCCCTCCCCTCCATTAAAATCCCTCTGCTCCCCATCTCTCATTTGAACCAAACAGACCCTAAAAGAAGCCCAACAAGTAGAAAGATTAGAGTTTTTTTTATAGGAAAGATTAGAGTTATATGAAACGAATATCGGTTTTACATATTGATATATATCACATGAGAACCAAAAAACTACAGGGCATGACTCAAAAGCTAGATGCTTTGCAATCAGTTTAGTTACACTTTTGATTCCTCATTTATCACGATTACTCGATTTGCTTCTTTGATATTTAAAGCGAGTAATTTTGGTAATATAATTTTTAATTTGTGAAAATTGAGTCATTTCGTAACTTTACCGTCCAATTGTTAACGCAGCTTGATGATGTGGCATTGACTCGCACATGGTATGAGTATATTTTATGTGGCATGACTAATGTTTATGTGGCATTGAATTAAGTAATTATTTTTAAAAAAAGAAGAGGGGCTCCCCCTGTTTGAGCTCCCATTCTCCCACACTTCTTCCTCTTGCCCTCCTCCACCATGGCTGATGATAAATTAGAACCTCCAGATTTTTCATTTTCCAACACCACATTAATTGTGGATTTCTCCACCATTTTGCTCTGATTCTTCACTCATCAACCCCATTTTTCCCACTAATTAACAACCATCATGTAACACCATGAGGCATTCTAGACAGTCACGTTTGATGAAAGATATTTAATGATGAGATTTCCTCAACTTACTACTATCAAATCTCGTTCAAGACTTAATCGTAGTATCGTATCGGGTTTTTATCGGCTCCACATGGATTGTATTCAAATAGTGATTCTACTAATTCCGCAGTTTAAAATGTAAAAAGAAACAAAGGTTTGGGGGGGTTTAATTCAATTGTTCAAATTGCACAAAAATAAACAAAGTGAGTAAGAGTTGTGATGAAATTTATATGAGAAGGATAGCACCTGGGGTAAAGTTTCACCAATTTAAACTATACCTGATATAAAATAACTTTTGTATGAAATTGAGGATTATTTCTACGGTGGTTTAGCCTATGTTCTTACTTACTAAATTAATAGCTAAGCAAGACTTCCAATTCAATTACTAAATCTGATTTACTAGCACCTAGACCCTTGAAGTGAAGATTAATGATTCATTTTACTAGCCACCACTATTAGATTCTACTCTTATTCCTATGCAGTAGGGGAAGTCTTGTAAGTACAGATAGCAACCTAAGAGAGGGGGGTGAATTAGGTTGTTTCCTTTTTTGAATTATTAAAACCCAATTTAAAATGAAACTTTTACTTTGAAAGATTAACAATCAATAAATGAGTAAGCAACGGAAATGTAAAGTGCTAAAAGTAAAAGTTCAGGGATAAGAAGATCACGCAATGATTTTATCCTCGTTTACCTTCAAACCACCGAAGGCTACGTCCAGTCCTTCGTTTTGATTTGGGGATTTATCCACTATTGATCAAGTGTTCTTACAGATGCTTATACAAAGGACCTTAAGAAGACCTATCAATATCCAGAAAGCACGCCACTTTCTGATTGCAAACCTTTCACCGAACACTCGGTGAATTTCACTCAAAACAAAAATAAGGATGAAGAAGAGTTTACAAGGCTGAATCAATCCTTCAATATAAGAATGGATTGAACTTGATATTTATGCTTCAAGCAATCACAAATGAAGGCTCAATGAATTCTGAGTTCTTAAAGGTCAAATAGCATAAATGTTCTTTGAAATTGAGAGTTAGATTGCTCAGAATGATTGCTCTATGAGTATGAAAGTTGTGTGTTGAAATCAGAGCATCAATGGACTATTTATAGGCACTAGAGGTCGTCCATGAACCATTGCAATGCTTTCCCAACGTTTAAGAATGCATTGATTCATGAAAAGACACATCTGCTGACATGGTAATCGATTACAGCAAGTGGGTAATCGATTATGCTACTAGTCGTTTTAGTTTAAGTGCCAAATTCAAACATGTAATTGATTACTGATTTGTTGGTAAACGATAACTGTCATATGTGTGGTAATCGATTACTCAAAGCCGGTAATCGATTACTGAAAGTCCCGAATTTAGTTTATTAAATTTTAAAGCCTAATTGAGTGTTTCTACTTTGTTTTAATTGTAAAAACATGTTATACTCAATTAGTTAATTATTTATGAGCCTTCATATGTTCAGGGGGTAAATTAGGTTGTTTCCTTTCTTGACTTATTAAAACCCAATTTAAAATGAGAACTTTTACTTTGAAAGATTAATAATCAAGAAATGAGTAAGCAACGGAAATGTAAAAGTGCTAAAAGTAAAAGTTCAGGGATAAGAAGATCACGCAGTGATTTTATCCTGGTTCACCTTCAAACCACCCAAGGCTACGTCCAGTCCCTCGTTCTGATTTGGGGATATATCCACTATTGATCAAGTGTTCTTATAGATGCTTATACCAAGGACCTTAAGAAGACCTATCAATATCCAGAAAGCACACCACTTTCGGATTGCAAACCTTTCACCGAACACTACGATGAATTTCACTCAAAACAAGAATGAGGATGAAGAAGAGTTTACAAGGATGAATCAATCATTCAATATAAGAATGGATTGAACTTGATATTTATGCTCCAGGCAATCAAAAATGAAGGCTCGACGAATTCTGAGTTCTTAAAGGTCAAATAGCATAAATGTTCTTTGAAAATGAGAGTTAGATTGCTCAGAATGATTGCTCTATGAGTATGAAAGTTGTGTGTTGAATTCAGAGCATCAATGGACTATTTATAGGCACTAGAGGTCGTCCATGAACCATTGCAATGCTTTTCCAAAGTTTAAGAATGCATTGATTCATGAAAAGACACATGTGCTGACATGGTAATCGATTACAACAAGTGGGTAGCCGATTACGCTACTAGTCGTTGTAGTTTAAGTGCCAAATTCAAACATGTAATCGATTACTGATTTGTTAGTAATTGATTACTGTCATATGTGTGGTAATCGATTACTCAAAGCCTGTAATCGATTACTGAAAGTCCAGAATTTAGTTTATTAAATTTTAAAGCCTAATTGAGTGTTTCTACTTTGTTTTAATTGTAAAAACATGTTATACTTAATTAGTTAATTATTTATGAGCCTTCATATGTAATGTGACATTAATAAAGCATAACTTACCAAGTGAAGAGACTTAATCTAAAACTAGAACCTTAATTAATCTTGAAGTTTGTGAGCTGGTTCTTTTAAGTCTTCTTTTCTTCTTTTTGTGATGTGTGTTGTCGTTATCAAAACTTCAGCCAAAGTCCAAGGAAGAGGTCTTCTTCACAAGTCTAACAAATTCGCTTCCGTAATTCCCTAATTCTTAATTAAAGTTTCGTCCCTATAAGAATTAGCACAAAGCTGGCATCGATTCAAGCACAATATAAACTGAAACAAATTCTTAGATTGAAAACTCAAAATTCATACAAGGTACTGAAAAATCAAGACATAGAAATAAAGAGGATTCACATCCCAAGTGCTAGAGAGTAGTTTAGCCAAGCATGTCTATAAGAATTACAAAGGAAGAAGTTAAAAACCTAGAAAATTCTATGGTGGCTTCAAAGTTCTTCTTCTTTGCTCCTCTCTATCGTACATGCTCTCAAAATCATGCAAACCTCGGTTTTTCTGAACCAAGCAGCGTTTCTGACTATATAGACAAGTACCGCTGCTGCGGTATACTAAGGATACCGCTGCTGCCATAACAAGTATATATCACTGCAGCGGTATACTAAGGATATCGCAACTGCGATAGGATTTGACAGCTCTGACATTTTTTTCTTAAAATGGCTCGTACGGACTCGTCCACCGTCGAATTGGGCTGAATTTTTTATATGATGTTCGTGACTCATTGATCTTAAATTTGACTGGTTGGATTGTCAAGAAAACATCTAATCTAGGAGTAAAGGCCCTCGCAAGTTGTAGCCAAATACTAAAATAAAACCTGTAAAAACAAAACTCAATGAAAAACCCATAAAAATATCTAACAAATGCATACACTCCCTAAACTCAACTAAAAATACGAAAATGTATGCACTAAGCCTAAAGTGTGCTAAAATAACCAAAATACCCTAATTAACTCATTAAACCAAATGCAAAATAACAAAAAAAAAACTCTAAAACCCAAGTCATCACTTTTGTCCATGAGATACCATAAATCAAACCAAGTCCCCTCCTTCCCACTGCACATTCTTCTTCTTCTTTCAGCCCTCCTTCTTCATCTTTCTCTCTAGGATCCCAATCAGGGTGTAAGCCAACATAACCACTATGTCCATGACACAACTTGAGGACATTAGCAGCCAACTTGTTTTGGGCATCCGTTCTCCAAAGTCCTGATACGATACTAAAAACTTCATTAAGCCGATAGACATCGAGCCATACATAGGAGACTCTGGCCCCCAAAACACCTTGACACCAAAATAGGCCCAATGGTATTCATCAGGGCGACTAACGCCATGATGTGTTAGACTTTTCCCCTAACACTGGGTTGAATCACTCCCGCTTGGATCCAACTGCTGCTGGGACGATTAAGCCTCTAATTTTTTCCACCAGTTTATTTCCAGCAAGGAGCTCACTAAAACATCTCGAACCTTATCACGAATCAAGCAAGGGAATGACGAGCCGCTCAGGATTTCCTTACTCACTTCTACAAATAAGTAGCACCTGTCCCGAACCTTGACTTTTCCAGTGAAACGACGAATGGTCCGGGTTGAAGGGCCTCGAGCAACAACTGAAAGGCCACAACACCCACCATCATGGAAGAGGCAATGGCACAATTTTTGGAAGGGGGTTAGAATTGGGACCCCCATCACCCAATTCTAAACCCCAGGGTATTTTAAAAAATACCAAAAATACCCCTTTCCGGATTTTATATCCCGGAATGTAGTTGTTTAATACAACTTCCAGGATTTAAAACCCGGTAACTAGCCTGAAAGTTACATGTTTCCGGGATATTTGCTCCCACATTGCTAGATTTTAGTGGCACAGACCAGGCAAAGACAGGGGATCCATTGGAGAAAGTGGAGTCATATTTCCAAAGCAAAGGGAAGGGGTGGCCTGGGGTTCAAAGATTTTGTGGATATGAACACAGCTTTAGTTGCAAAACAAGCTTGGAGGCATTGTAAGTTAGAATTTTAAAAGGGCTGCATTTCCCAGACTCAGATTCCTTAAATGCAAAGAAACCTAGGGGAGCTTCATGTGGATGGACAAGTTTGTTACAGGGAAGGGACCTCTTGAAAAATGCAGCCGATGGGTTGTTGGAATTGGTAAGACCATAGCTCCGGACCCATGGTGCCCTCTTTGCAACTCTGAGCCAGAAACAGTGTCCCATGCTCTGCTCCAATGTCACTGGACTCAGCCAGTATGGTATGCGTCACAATTCCATCTAAGCCCTTCACTTGGGACTTCACAGAGCTTTCAGGACTGGTTCAGGGATATGATATTGATAAGAAAACTATACACAAACAAGGATTTTATGCCTACAGGCCTCACTATTCTGGCTCAAACTATATTGCTGATATGGAAGGAGAGGAATGACTGCTATTTTCAAAATAGACAGCCAAACCCTTAGGGGGTAGTTCTGAAGACCAACGCTCAGGTTGCATCCTCTCTCAGTATGGAACAACAACAAATAGACAGAGTCATGAGCAACAGGGCAGAATTAATTACCAGGCTGTTTGGGGTTGCTGAAGATTAATGTCGATGCAGCTTTTGTATCTGCTTCTTCTCGTGGGGCGCTGGCAGTGGTGGTTCGAGATGATCTGGGAAGACAGCTTCTCACTCATGCTCGAGGCTTGTTTGCTTCCTCTCCCCTTGCTGCGGAAGCTATAGCAGTTAGAAAAGCTCTCATCTTGATCAGGAACCTCAAACTAGGGAGATGCTTCATTGAATCAGATTGCAAATAGTTGGTCTCTCTCATTAGGGAAGGTGGTTTGGATTGGACCATTGCCCTGATCTTACAAGACATTCTGAAGCTTAGGAAGGAGATTGGGAACTGTGGCTTGCTCATGAGCTTGCCCAAGCTTGCGTCCATGGAGGAACTCATAAGATCTAGAAGCAGCTTAGGAAGGAACATTTAAGAACTATTAATTATTATATGCAGTGGTAGTTCAGTGTTGCTAGCTTCCAAGACCAACTTGTGTAGAGGAATCTAAATGCTTGCAGCTTTCCTGTCTTCGATATTATTGCTTTGTTGACCTGGAGTGCATCACGTGCTGTTCTGTATTATTTTGTTGATGCTTTACTTCAGTGTTTGGGCCTTTGGCCTGAGACCAAGTGTACTGTTTTTTTAGGCCTCGGCCTTTAATGATATTTGCACCATTGACCAAAAAAAAAGCTCAAATGCAAATGCACATGAAAAATTGAAACCAAGCTCCAAAAGCAATCCAAACACAAGTCTTCAAGATTGAACCAAGCACAAACATGCAAGCCAATTCAAAATCAAAGAGTGTAAGACTCATTTGAAGAAATTCAAAGCCTCCAAGGCTTACAAGATCCACCTGAAGGGGTTCAAAGCATGAAAGGATAAAAGGCATCTAATCAAGTTCGAAGGAAGTTACTTGAAAGTTATTTTTCCATGTGTTTCATAATAAGGCCAAGTGTATGACATAGATTTAGAAGTTATTTTCTAAGTTTGAATATTGTCTGAAGGTAACTAGCGATTATTTCCTTCAAGTACTATAAATAGGAGTTTGTAATTCAAATTAAATGTTGGATATCCAAACTACTGAAAGCTCTGAACGCCCAAGTCTACTGATTACTACAAATGGCTACCACGAGTTTCAAGTAAACAAATCTCCTTCCACCATTTTAACTATTAAGTTATTAATGCAATTTGTTCTTACCATGTACTTTAATTGCATGCAATTTACGTTAAAAGTTGGTGTTTGTTCTTGTTTTGTGAATCAATACTCACTCGAATGTTGACTTTTCAAGTTGCATCGGATAACTTGTTTCAGTTCTTATTCTCACGTTTTGATTAGTGCTCACAGAAGTATTGTTCATTTAAGTTATTCCCAAATAACTTGTGTAAGTAGTTCTTTAACTTGGATTTCATTCAAGTTGTTGGACTCCATTCTAACACATAGAGATTACTTGTACGGTTTGGAGCTACCCAGAGCACTAGAAGACAAGATTTCCAAAATTATAGACTTTAAGCCTGATCAGAACACTAAAGGGCAAAATCAAACTACTCTCCACTCTTTTAAAAAACATAAAGAACCATAATCATTAATCACTCGACGTAAGAGTTTCAAAGAAGATCATCATCTAATCATAAATTTTTATGGATATATTTATCTATTTCACATGTAAACATCTATGAGTAAAAAATATGTTGCTAGATCCCTATTAGAAAATAATTTTTCCACTTATATAACTAATTCACTTTATACTTTGTTTCAGGAGTTTATAGAAAAAAAAGTGCTACCAATACTTACTCTAACACTCTCTTTCCAACAATTTTTATTGTATTGGTTGAAATTCATGTGGGTTCTATTAAACTGAAAGTGGAATCCACACTTTTAGTGATCCCATATGAATTTCTACCAATGGAAAGGAAAATGTTGAAAAAAGAGTATTGCTAATATTTTTCTTGTAGAAATTGATTCTACTAGCCGATGAAACCAATCGTGTTCTTGAATGTTTTTGGCTTTGTACTTGTAGTTGGTCTTCAGCTACCAAATTCCCTAAACTAAAATGAAAGGATTTGTTTAGTGTATTATAGAGAGATAGAACAAATTTAAAAATAAAAAATCACAAGAGAGAGTCTCTGTATATCTGTGCTATCTTTATTAGATACAACACAATTTTAGGCACTTCCTCTATCATGCATTGGTCAAAGTCACAAAACATGATATGATACCACTCTTACTCCATAATTAAATTCCCACATGGGACAAGATCCTAGTTCTTGTCATGTTAGAAGTTAAACTATCATTATTTTCATCATTTGGCTTAGAGTATTGCAGTCTGCAGATTCCATAATGTCCAGCTCGTAAATTTCACAATGAAAAACAAGGTGGTTAGGCAGATAAATCGTGATTCGTGATATAGAAGCTAAAGCTTGATTATTTTTTTTCAGTCGCCGATGATCAAGGGCACACTATATTGTATCACATGTTAAGTTGATCCTGTGCGTATCTTTCTAATTCTAAAGCTGTATATTGTTTTATAGAGTTCAGTTGTCCCTACATTTTTGTGACTAGAATTTTATGGTCATCACGATTGCCATCAGTTCAATCAAACAAATGTGTAAGTAAACATGTTAACGCATAGGCCGCATAAAACTGATAGAAATTATTCAGACAGCTTTTGATTTTATTGAATTTCACATCTAAGGATTTATTTTCAGTTGTTCATTTGTCTTTGGACTAATCTGACCAATCACCATGAGGGTATTTAACTTCGAGAAACAATGAATGTTACGTTGGTGATGATGTTCCGGATCTTCGTGCTCCTCGAGCTCGATTCTTCTCCGGGCTCTCTTTGATCATGCGTGTTGGACCTTCTACAAGTGGTATCTGTGAACACTACAGTAAAAGGGTGATTTAGCGGCGGTTATAAGTTCAAGCGACGGCGGTTAAAACCGCTGCTATATTGTATTGCCGGCGGTTGCACAACCGCCGGGAATCCGACTGTCGCCAAGTGATTTACTGACGGTTGGACAAACCGCCACACAAACAACCGCAAGACATTTAACAGCGGTTCAAACCGCCACTAATGTTACTTCCTCAACACTTACCATCGTGGGTGTTCACGGCAGTTCCAACCGCTGTAAATTCGTAGAAAAATATGTAGTGGTTTAACCGCCGGTAAAATTACAATGTACTTATTATTTTGCGAACATAACGGCGGGTCAAGCCACCGCCAAATCTATGGTTTATTTTGCCAAATATTTTAGCGCCGGTTATCAACCGCCGTCAACATCCTCCATAAAATAATTTTCTTTTTTGTTTTTCTGCCAAATTTTTTTTTTTGCCCTGCTTTGTTATTTTAGATACAAAAAATAATAAATCCTAACAGATACATATATATGTAGCAGATAAATCCATTCAAACAAACCAAAATACTTACTTAAGTATAGTATCAATAAGTCTTACATAGTCAAAAGTGCTTAAAAAAGCCAAAATAAAAATAACATAGGATTTTAACACTGTTCACATATGCATGATCCACCAAGTACATAACAAGAAAACTTAATAATCTAAATGGTCTATTGCGATGGTGCTCTTCGATCTTCAAACACATGACTAGACGAGGGAGAGGGCCTCATTTCTCTTGGTGACTCCAAGTTAGTGAACTGAAATAAAAAAGAAATATTAGATTAAGTGCTAGTTGGTGAATAATTTAAAAATGCTTAGCAAGTCTAGGGAACTTTTTTTACCCCATTTCCCTTGTGAACTTGCATAAGGAAAGCAAGTTGTTCCTTCAAAACATTCATTTGAGCAACTTGTGCTTTTAAAGTATCAACTTCAGCAGCTTTTTCATTCAGAGACTCAATTTCAAATTGCATTTTTTCCATCCTGCTATCATTTTCAACGGTTGACTTGCCAAACTTGGGTCCAGTGATCTGAGTTGGAGTAACTCCAAGACCCAAGCCTCGTACATATCCAGGATGTTCATTTCCAAATACATCAATGAATGGCATGCTTCATTTTCAGATGAACAATTATCAATTGCATTGAGCAATTGGTCCTAAATATAATTTTAAACAGACACATATATAAGTGTAGCCACAATGATAAAGTTTCCAATGGCTAATAATAAAATATACTTACAGATTTTTCTCTAGCTTCATTATTAATAAAAGATCCATCATGCTTTTTGTGAGAAACTAGATACATGTCAGCTCTATTATATGGTCATCCATCTTGCAACTCGTAAGTTTTTGCACCATATAAACAACAATCATATATTTAATTGATATTTCTAATAATTTTAAATACCGACAGTTCGAGTTAATTTTACCAGCTCATCTCTCTTCCTTGCAAGTGACTTTGATTCTAGTGTGTGAGGGATCGTTTGTTTTGCCCAGTTTGCTACATTTTTTTTCAGATATCTCCTGCATTATTCACAAAAGCAACAATCTGCCAATCATAAATGAAGTTAGAATAAGTTTAATAAGATGAATATATTCTTATTAGGGTTAATAGTTCAACGGGTCCCTGAAGTTGTACTGAAATTTGTGTTTGGTCCCTCCCCAGAAAAATGACGTTTAGTGGCGGTCTTTTTACAATTACTGGCTGTTTTTGACCGCCACTAAACGTCATTTTTTCAGGGAGGGACCAAACACAGATTTTGGTACAACTTCAGGGACCTATTGAACCATTAACCCTTCTTATTACCATTTGTTTATCACTTAGCTTATGCCGCAAAAACATTATCCAATGGTTTTTATCAATCCCTTCTGGGAAATTCTGAACATTTTCTTCAAAAGGAATCTCTCATTCATACTTTTCATGGAACAATTCAGATTTGTTGTCTCGCCATTTCTTCCCCAAGCTAGTTTAAATGAATTTCTTGTGATCTTCATCATTGACACAAATTTGATCTTCAACATAAACATAAAGGAATATGTTACTAAGCAATACCACAATGTGTCAAATGTATTTAATTAATTAAAATTGATACCTTGATAGTCTTATCATAAACATGATCCTTGTAAATAGGAGGAACTTGTTTCCAATTCTCATACATTATGGGGAAGTTGGAAAAATTGCACGCCATAAGCCCCAAAAATTGACCCAATAATCCAGCAGACTCTCCTATAGGTTGGCAATAAAAATTCCATTCAGTCAATATCCTAGTCGACATTTTTGTTGACAAGACATCAGCTGCTCTAAACTTTGATGGCATAATACGTCCCTCGGCATCTAGCACGTCCCGTAACCAAATATTTTAGGCAATGGAAATATAAGATTAAGAAAAAAACTAAAATTATATGACATATACCTATGACATTCACATTCCATTCAACATTTTTTTGGCTTTCTTCAAATTGAAGATGAGCATGCAACTCGTTCTTCACCCTGAGTAGTTGCATTTTTTTTATCTTGAGTAGTTGGGACGGTGTGTACCTCTTCATGAGAAGATGAACCTATGTTTGTTATAGGCACACTATGATCACCACCAACTTCTGAACTTTGTGGATTTTTTTATGAAGAGCCCATTTGTTCAATTGGTGTGGATACACACCTCTGAGGAGCATGTCTGGATCTACGAGTCATACCTGTATATATCATGGATAAGATATTACCAAAACTTGCACTGTTTCACAATTGCACAACAACAACCACATATGATTTGATCACAAATCAAAAAAATTAAACATACATTGAATAAAAAAATATTAGATTTTTCCACCAAAGATCAATCCTAATAATATTACATCACAATGATTCAATAAAGGTTCATATGAAAAATGAACTACAATTAAAACTAATTAACAACGTTTAAAATTACAAACATAGTTATCATGAAACAACATCCTCATTATCAGAGCTTAAACCAACATTAATGTTTTAAACTTCAAGATCATCATCTATAGCCATTCTTGCCAATGGTATGGGTGTGGTATCATCTGGGAAAACTTGTTCTATATTTTGTGATCGGTATGCCTCATCGGATGCCATTATTTCTTCATCTTCTCCCATCTCATACAAGTCTCTTGGCTTCAGATGAACTGGTATGCTCCAACCTTGTTCATTTACACACATGGATAAACACTTACACGATTAGAGAACCAACGAACAAACTCTTTGTGAACCTTCTTGTCTACCTCAGGAGTATTCCATGTACGACTCCATAATTGTCTTCGCACAATAGTTCTATATTGCCTATTTATTTAAATCATGTTAGATATATGGAAGAAAAAGTTAGTGATCCATCTAAGTGAAAGATCTACTTACTGGAGATAGTAATCAACTGCGGGGCCGTTCCGCAACATGTGTCTATGAGTCTGTAACTTTTCCATGTGGGTAAGAGTGTAAATAGAAGAGCCACTAACTGGTTTCCCAACTTCAGGAAATAATTCGGCTACACATGACTATGATTGTATATCATTAGGCTCATCATCAACACGACGAAGACGATTCCATATTGTCTCAATGTTATCTAAATATCTTGAACAAAATGTAAGGATCTCTTCCATCAATTAGCCTTCTTCTATGGAGCCCTCTGGCATTGCTTGATTACATACATAAGATTTTTGATGTCCTAAGTACCTATAAGTTAACCAAAAGATATGAGATTTAATAACCATATACATCATCAAATGAAAAACATGAAAAAAATGTCTAGCACATTTTTGCCTTTCTATGGGATACATTCACTGATAATGGACAGGACCTCCAAGCTTAGCTTCCTCAACAATATGAACAACTAAGTGAACACTCACAGTGAAGAATGAGGGAGGAAATAACATTTCCACGTGGCATAAAGTGAGGACGATTTGATCTTGCCATTTGTCTAAATCCTTTACATTCAACACTTTACCACTTAATTTTTTAAAGAATGAGGAGAACTCTATCAATATAGTTGTAACCTCATCAAGAAATGTTGTTCTCATAACTAATGGTAGTAACTGCTCCAACAATATATGAAAATTATGACTTTTCAACATTCCATTCAACTTATTAGTATCCACGTCAATGCACCTAGACATGTTGCTGGAATAACCATCAGGCACCGTGATATTCTTTAAAGTTTTAGAAATGTCTTCTTACCGATATTAGTCATTGTAGAGATAGCCAATGGATATTTTCTTTATTTTTGTACTCATGAGTGAAAGTTGGTCAAGCAATTGAAAACAATAATCTAGCTACAGCTGGTTCTGTCTTTGGGAAAGGCAAGGATACTGATTGGGTCCAAAAAGCTAACATAGCTCTGAATAAGGTAAATTATGTTTCTTAAATAATTTCATTCATGATGAACACTTCTATTATGAAATCTTTCAACACAAAAAATTGACCAATAAAATAGCCTAATTATAACAGTCATGATAACATCAACAATAATGTAATTTGCTTTAAATTTTTCCATTGATATCTAAATTCTCATACATCTGCATTAGATTCTAAATTTCAGAATGGGAGAAAACTGGTGTGTTTATTATCATTTTCAAGTGGTCAAGATTAAAACCTGTGGTGTGGACAAATTTCAAAGCAGCTATTTTTCATGAAATATAATGAACATAAGATGCAGGAATGGGAAGAGAAAATGCCCAACTCATCATTGGATGATCTAGCGTGAAGGAATTGCTGACTAGAGCTATCGATGAAGAAGGCGGAACTAGTAGAAAAAGAAGAGCAGAAATTGGTGACTAGAGATAACAACCTCAACCAATAAGATGGAACAGATTCTGCAGCAACAAGAAGAACAAGAGGGGCAGAAATTGAGGGAAACATGTGTCATTGAAATTGGGGAAAATCCTAATGTAATGAAACCCTAACATTTGAATCGCATTAGGAATTAAACAAAGAACCCTAACCTTATTGTTTCAAGCTGAGAGATGACGAGGCCGCCGCGGAAGGGGAGAGGATGAGGCCGTTGTGGAAGGGGAGAGGACACCGCCGTCGTGGAAGGGACACAGAGAGGGTCGTGGGTTGTGGGCGAGAGAACCAGGGTCGTGGAGTAGATGTGAAACCGAGCAGGGAGAGGACATTAGTGGCAGGTTCTAATCAAGCTATAAACCCCAATGTAGAGATGACGAGGCTACCGTGGAAGGGGAGAGGACGAGATCGCCGTGGAAGGGGAGAGGACGCCGCCGCCGTGGAAGGGACACAGAGAGGGTTGTGGGTTGTGGGTGAGAGGACCAAGGTCGTGGGTTGAGGGTTTTGGTGAAAGAAATTAAGGAGGGAACTAAAATCTAGTTCGCGGGTGTAGCTGAATTAAAAAAAATTACTGGTGGTTTCAACCGCCGTAATGTATAAAACACATACTGGAGGTTTCCAACCATCGTAAAGTACCACCTTTTGGCCGGCGGTAGGCTCAACCGCCGTAACATCACATGTTAAATAAATAAGCGACGGCGGTTTCCTAAAACGTAGCTAAAAGTTCACCGTAAAATTCCTCTTTTGGTGTAGTGGAAGACATTCTGATGCCCAAGTTAACAGGCAGTAGAGAGTAGAGAATAAGATAAAGTGGGTGTTCGTGTATACTGGATTCTTCCTTCGTGGTCCCTTATGTAGGTATGAGAGATCAGAGAGTTTAAAGTTGTGACAACATCGCTCGCATTCCTAGGTCCGATGCGCTTTATGGTCGACTCTTGGATTCCCATGATGGATTGTCCTTTCGGTCACTTGATGGACGGTGGATGGGCTTTCTCTATCTCTTCCTTCTACAACAGGGAACCTGGTATATATGGGGGATTGAGCCACTTACATGAATAGTTTGAACGGGAAAAGCAACAGGAAGTGTTTTGGTTCTCTCAGAGTTCGTATGTTGGTAGGTTCTGGTGACCCTTCTTTGCATTAGTGTCAATTCCTGATTTATCAAACAAACTAAGTTTTAATTTCCTCACCCCAATATCTTAGTAATGCACCTTCGAGTCGAGGAATTTCCATGTCTTGATGATACTCCCACAATCGGGTAATGTTGGATGTGACCAGTTTGCTGGTCGGACAATGAGGTTTTTACTAAGTAGGGTAGACCTCGCTTGGATGGGGTGACGGGGATAAGTATCGAACTAAATGAAAAGAATAAATACTTCCCGGAAACATTGTTATTACTATTAGTTACACCTTGTCCTCTTCCCATTCTTAATAAATCATTTTCTTAGCTTATAAATGAAAAGAATAAATACTTCCCGGAAGCCTTTGTTTCTCTCTAATTATATTTCTTTTTCTTTAGTTTAGGGTACAGTAGCTAATTTTCTTGCCACGGTCCTTTAAAATGTGCATCTATTTCCATGAGTGAGAGTTGAACCTCAATTTCATAGTTAAAGTGAGTTAACCACCGCGGCACCATACTAATAATTTTTTTTATTATATTTCTGGTTGCCGGTACTGGAGAATTCAGAATACTAAATCAGATATAAATATGGTTAACAGCCAATCCAGAACTGCTAGTAGTTGGGGTTCTTTATAGGTTTCATATTGGATGAGGATTCAAGATCAACGAAATTAGTTAGCGTGATTAAGTTAATATCCTATAATGTTTATAATGTTCGGCGACTAGGAATTTTCCAATAAGATTGGATTGGATTTGATATGAGATGATCTGGTTGATTAAATCAAATGCTTTTAGTAGGTAAATTGCTAATTTACTATAGATCATATGCCTCACATGTATTATGTTACATCACAATTCCCTTATTGGCTCATTGCATAAACTAATATTTGGTGGGACAGTTCATTATATATAATTTACTAAGTGAGACACTATAATAATTTATAAACTTCAGTAATTATAAATGAAGGCCCCGACCAACTTTGCCATTAAGAATGATAATGATCAAATAATTTAATGATGAAATTATTTAAAGAAGTGTTAACAAGCAATTAAATTACTGTTTGTAGCAAGGAAGTGATTATGATGGGGCATGGGCCGACAAGTTTATTATTGTTATTTTGTAGACCGACCACATATGTATGGCTATAGATCCTTCTACAAATTTGATATTGAATTCACAAAGTAAATTACATGCGGTAACAACAATTAATATTATTACGTAAAAAAAAATTAATGTTGTTCTGGTAGTCGGACAACGATATTGGACGATCCTTCGAGATGATCACCGACCGATCAAGTGTCCACAACTTTCATATCTCTAGGCCTCCACTTAAGTGCATGCCCAGAGCTAGGGGTTATTGTTTTAGTAACCGGACGAAAATCCACTGCCAATTCAGTCAACCTCTTCCGATTGTCCCCATGCTCAAGCTGATTGAGCCTTCACTCTGACTACAGGCTTGATGAGTTGACGACGTTCCGATGTTCCAGTGAGGTAACCGACGACGTTGTGACGTCCGTCGCCATGAACCTCATTCTGAATCCCAAGGCGTTCCCATGTTTGCGTCACATCAAGTGACAACAACCCACAACCAAGGGGTAGAAGCAGAACTCCTATGTAAACAATACGCTAACCCACCCATGTTCTTGGATTGAACCCGAAGTTATAGGATCTGACGGTTTTCCCAGCGGATCATCCCGGCACTCATGACAAACCTCTAAGCACGCAGACTCCTCCCCTTGTATAAGGGAAGTCATAGAAGACTTGAAGGTACACAAAAACCAGTCATTTTTACTCTTCTTCTACTTGTTAACTCCCCTTCCTAACTTGGGCATTGGAGTGTCATCGCAGATACCCTTCCTAGCCGTTGCTCGCGATAAAGCGTCTTCCCTCCACCTCCAGATGCGTTTGCACACCCGAAAGCTTGCCATTTTCCCCTCAATCAACACTCACCTAGTGACTTGACAGGACTTGTGGAAATTGAAATGTTTGACGATGATACATTCTTTGTGCTAACATTATGTCCATAAGGATGTTTAAGAACTGTTGCTTCTCTTGAGGTTGTTGATGTCTGTCATCGCATATGCATCTTTGAGGTTTGAGGGCGGTGGAGTGGATGGTTTTGCTACGTGGCCGTGCCTGAGGATGGTGAGATGGGCTAGTCCCATCGATTCCTCCTGTCCCCGTTTGGGTCGATATATTTGTTTTTGGTCAAGGTCATGCATATAGAAAATTGAGGAAGTTATCTTGGGTTGTATGAGGCAAATAACTGTTGTTGTCTTTCTGTTTATATATTGTTGCTGGTGTATGGATATTGTTGTTATGTATAAAGTTGATGCTATTGTGTTAGTGCTATATTTGTTGATATGTTGTTTCTGTTTATTTATTGTTGTCACTGTTTTAATTCTTTTAAGAATGTTGTTCGTTGTTACTCTTGTTGTTTGTTTTAGGAGTTAACCCTTTCTGTTTGATAGTTTGTTGTTTGGGCGCTTAACGCCATAGATTTACAGCGCGAGGATTTAAATGGAGAATTAATTGTGAGCAGCTTAAGGAAGATGATAGAAGATGACTCAAAGATCTTGAAGAATAATTGTTTCCGTTGTTTTCTTTTAAAATGACTTAGCACAAGTGAGGTGCAAAACTATTATTATTGTTTTCTTTACGCATTGAATTATTTATTTATGAGAATAATATTATGCTAAATATTTAATGAGAGTCAAATTTTTGAAAACTTGAGTTGTTTTTTGAGGTTTATAAAATTTATTTTCCGCGAAATTACTATGTGACCCCTGACCAGAAATTGGAGCGTTACATATATATATATATATATATATATATATATATATATATTACTTTCTCCGTTCCTATTTATAAGACCCCTAGAGGACAATTGCGCTTATTAAGAAAACATGCAATGAGATTAATTAATGTCTTGGTTTTACAAAAAGAAAAAGAAAATATTCCTTTTTTACCCTTAATCATTGCATTGGGAGAGAGAAAATTAAAAGTGGGTGGAAACCAAAACAATTAATACAAGGGGCATATGTGGAAAAGTCTAATAATTTTTGCTAAAACCTAGTAAGGGGTCTTATATTTAGGGTTACAAAATTTCAAAAATGAGTCTTATAAAAAGGAACGGAGGGAGTATTTTTAACTAAATTGAAATGTATCAAAGCATAGCAATAAGTTCTCTTACATCACCACTAGTACAAGAAAGCTTAGCCACATATGGCTACCATGAAAACAAACAAAGAAGAAGAAGACATGAAAACCCTAATAGAGCTTCTGAAATCCTTTCTGAGCAAGCCTCCGAGGTTTATCCTGATGTGTCTCAACAAAGCAGCATAATTAGGTCTAAGAACCAACGCCTTTTAAACTTCGACGAAACATGGACGCAACAGTTCCAAGCTCTAGCATGCCACATCATTTAATGAGACCTGTAAAATAATTGAAAAACTAATAAAAATGCCTAAAATTCATAAATGTAAATTAAGACTAAAAATCAATAAAAATACTAAATTGACATGTTTAGTAAAGGAAAATAAATTGACAAATACTACGAAAACACCTATATATCCTTGGGTTAATATATAGGAAGAAAACTTTGAGTTTTGAAAAAGTTGCCACTAAAATTATTTTTGAAGAAAGGAGAATGAAGAGTGTGGAAAGCACTTCATCTAGCTTACTATTGGTAATTAGGAGTGAGCCTTATGGCAAGAAGATCCATGGAAAGAATATGACATGATGGAAGTGTGGAAATTCTTGACATGTAAAGAAAAACTGTCCAGGTGGAGCAATGTCTCCCTTGTTATGGGAGATGATTATTTTCTCTAAAGATGAAAATTTATTCTTATGGTATTCCAGCACTATCATAGAAAAGGATAAGGTATGGCTAGCAGATTTAGAATTACACACCGACATTGGTTGACATTGATGCAAGATGTATGGTGAGATTGTGTCAATGGTTGAAAAATTTCTAAAAAAAGCCAATATGGAAGTTGGACCGTAAATTCATTAGATATTTTAGTTTCAAGTAAAGTGCACTATTTATGATAGAGTTTGTTAGTTTTTTTTTGTTAGTATAAACAATGAAAACTATGATTGTCAACGTATACAATTAAAGCGAAAGATGTAACTTTTACAATGAAAGTGAGAATTGTTAAGGTTAATTGTAATGTTGAAGCAAATTTCACCCGCCATTGGATAAAATGGAGAATGGGGTCTAAAAAAGAATTAGTGGAGAAGTGTGGTCAAAACCATTATTTATTAGTATTGTGGCGGCATCTAGCTTCCCCCACGAATAACAGCCGATTACTTGTAAACAGCTGGGGATCTATACACATCGATAATTGACGATGCCATCAAATAAGAGTTCTGTTATTAATTAAACAAAAGATATGAAAAAGACAAATTATACAAAAATTACAAATCTGAATGGAACAATAGTGGAGAATGACGTCTCTTATTTGGTATTAGATGGTGCCACATTATTATGGCCAATAAATGTATCCCTTTTTACATAAGTGAGTTGTTTAAGCTTTATAAATAAATAAGTGAAGAAAATAATAGAAGAAAATGAAAAAAAGGGTTGCCCGTGAATAATTGACATTTAACTGCAAAGTCAAGATAACTTTCATTGAAGATTTAATTTCCATATTTTTTCACTTTCCTTAATGTATAGTACTAGGGCATCAACATTAGTGGAAAAACAGAAAAGAGTCTAAAGAGAATTCCTACAATTCCTACGCCCATATATATGACTATTATGTACCCAAAACACATTTAAATTATAGCAAAAAGATAATGATCCAAAAAACTATGCTTCATCAATCATCATGGATCGTCCACTACAAAGTCTATAGATCACAAAGCAACTTCTGATTCCGGCACGTAAGTTAGCCTCTCTTCCCACACCAACTTGGATACAACTTCATCTTTCTCAGGTACATGTTCCTGCAGAAAATAAAATGATTGTTAACTCTGCAAATTCAGCGATCATCATTATGATTTATGACCCACTTGATTTATAAAGCAACTTGTGTTTAATAATAGAATACATCATTTAAGCCACAAAACCTTGTTCCATTTTCATATTCATAAAGTGGAGGGAGGAGCAATGAACACGCACCTCTAGCTCCCTCACCAATTGTTTGGCTGTGGGTGCTGACACGATTATGCGACGTGCCTTTGGCGAGATAAAGCCTTCATCAACGGCCTTGTCGATGAAACACAACAACGAATTGTAAAATCCATCCACATTCAACAGGCCCACCTGCACCATAAAATATTCGCAACGTTAGAACTCGTCTATTATGGACGAAGAAAAATTCAGGGTTAATGGTTTAATAGGTCCTGAAGTTATATCGAAATCGGTGTTCGATCCCTCCCCAGAAAAATGACGTTTAGTGGCGGTTTCTTTACAATTACCGGTTGTTTTACCGCCACTAAACATCATTTTTCTGGGGAGGGACCAAACACAAATTTTGGTACAACTTCAGGGACCTGTTGAACCATTAACCCAAAAATTTAATTCAACTTAAAAGAATTTTTTTCTAATTAATTTTTACACATAAGTAATAATTTAGGAATTAATAATAATAGTAATGGCTACCTTACAATTCCAGAAGTTTATCATTGACCAACAACTTTATTTGTTTTGTGACATTACTTTTTATATATTAGTTGATAATGGCGTATCTTTCTCCCATTCAAACGGAGAGCCATCAAATAATGTAACGTGACAACGATTAACTAAACAAAACCCAAGACTATATCTTATCATGTGAATATATATGTGAGAATTAAATACTCCACATGTATCGATTCTATTACGAAGCTTCCTTGAGTTAATTAAATACTCCCCATGCTGATAAACCATATCTAAGTACAAATTAAACATCTAACTAGCTTAATTAACTAACCCAAATAAAATACTTAAAAATGAGCATGTCTAAGTAACATGACAACCGAAGATACGTAGAGAACAACGGTATTATAACTAGGAGACAACGAAATGATTACGTACATCATGCATCATGTGGAAGCAAGTTGCTAAGGCAAATGCATAAATTAAAAAGCTAGGCAAAGATTAATTAAAAGGAATTTGACTTAATTTGTTGATGTTTTACACTTATGTAGCAAGAAGCTTTTGTTTCTTTAATTGTAATAAAGCTATAGTTTCTGTTACAATACTTTATTCCATTCCTACCTTTGAGGTATCTCACTTGGTTACTTATTTTGTCTACAGATTTTGGTCAAACATAGTTTGTAACCAACTCCATTAGCATTAAACCAACTTCATAAAATTTAATTTGTCTAATCACTGATTAGAAATGAGGAGTATATAGCTCTTAATTACCGGTTTGCTGTGGATCCCAAGCTGAGCCCACGTAATGATTTCCAGCAATTCTTCAAGGGTTCCATATCCACCTGATCATGAAAAACAACACATTAATTAGCATTGTCTAAGAAAGATTCGATTCACAAGTTAAAAAAATTCTCGACAAATTAATTTTAGCACGTAAAGAGTATATTATACCCGGAAGGGCAATGAAGGCATCAGCTTGACGAGCCATCTCAGCTTTCCTTTGGTGCATATCAGATACGGCTCTCACTTCCCCAATAGGGTCACCAGTTATCTGCATTTAACATATTAACACATTTCGTGAGTCATTGGCCAATTTCCCTTTCAGTCTTAACAAGATTGATCATCACAGTGATTTTAATTTAATTACCTCTCTTGGCATGAGACTTTTTGGGATAACGCTGCAAAAACAAGCCAATGTTGTACACCATTAGTGATAATGATTTCAATAAAACAACAATATGAAACTACAGACAAATCTGATCACCCCCAATGATTTACAAAATGAGACAAAAAAGATAATTTGGAACAAGGGAGACCATGAAAGAAAAGTTGTCTTCAAAATGGACGCAAGGGAACAAAAGGGCAAAAAAAAAAGGAAAAGACAACGGTGGCTCCAATTGTTATGCTGAAACTTTCTACCGTCGCTTTCTGTAAAAAACAGCCAAAAGGCATTTACCTTTATCCAAGGGAGCAAGAGCTACCTATAAAGCTCCTAACAACCACTAAAGGTTAAACACAATAATTTTCCTTTCCCCCTTTTTAAACTCCCCAATGGAACAGAAAGCCACATTAACAAGGGTAAACAGTAAACCCATATTTAATTTACTTCCTACATGCCCCACTTACACGGAATCTTTACCTTCATTCATGCAACAAGACAATTTGAGTAGTTCGATCAAGATCGATCCTCTCAAATTATAAACTAATTTGATAAAATATATAAACCGACTAATTTTAATTATGAAAATATAAGTGTCGAATAAATTAATCCCTAGAAATGAAGGGTATTTTCTTAACTAACACAACACTTACACTTTACCAAATTGAGCATTCACTACCACTTTTTCATTCTACATTTGGAAGCTTTAGTAAATTGAAAACAAAATTGTCCCACTTTAATTTGCCACACTTGGCCAACATTTTTTATCCCTAATGATGTCCTATAGTGAACTCATTTAATGGGGAACAGGGAAACAAGCATGGGTCAGTAGGAAACAAAAATGAAGGATAGTACCCACTTCCAGCAATCAGTAAAATGATTAACTTGGCCTATCATCACCAAACATAGACATAGACAGGGAATGGGGTTTAGAGAAGATAGAGAGAGAGAGAGAGAGAGAGAGAGAGAGAGAGAGAGAGAGAGAGGAACAAACCCAAGAACATGGCGTCCACCATCATGAACTGCCTGAGAAACCAGACCCATCAGCCCCACGCTACCACCTCCATACACCAAATCAATCCTTCTCTCCACCTTCAAACACAAACACATGACAGACACGTGTTACCACACCAATCAATCATGCAAGCAAAGCAAAACCAAACCAACAAACTACATTTCAACATTAATTAATTATTCTATTATTTTATTCATATATTAATTGGTTCAGTGGAGTGGTCAATGGCAAAGATTGGTTCATATTCAGAAAGAAAGAAAAAAATAATTTTGGGGGTGGAATGAAAATAACCCTCGCCCAAAGGGAAAAATCATGGAAGCTTGTGGGGAATGATAAAGGCTAGGGAGCACGCTTCGTAGTGTAATGATCACCCAGATTGCACGTTCTCGTTTGTTTTCCTAGAAAAGTGCAGAGAGCATTTGTTGCTAGAATATTCTTTTTCTTATTACAAATTAAATTAAATTAAATTCCTCCACAATATAGGAAATTATTTGAATATGGCACACTAATCTCTCCCCTTAGATCATGCAAGAAACCTGCTCAACCAACAGCCAGATTCCAGCTATGAGTTCTTTTCTTTAAATGATCTTCTCATTCCTCAACAATCATATAACCTACCGTTGAGTTTTGAGACATTATTTATTGCCTTTAAACCTAAATAAAAAAGGGACAAAATCATTTTCAATAACAGAAGAAGAATTGGAAAAAGAAAAAAAAACAATTTAGCCGAGCTTAGAGCTTGTGGGACGAGTGATTAGTTAATAGCCGGCATGACTATCCACTTTGCGATAGCTTTGTTAACAACAAAAAGAAAGAAGAATGAGGCGGAACAAGAAGGAAAATGGAGGAAGATGGAATTTCAGAGTGATAAATTTAAACGAATAATGGGGAAAATGTTTAAAATGGAGAAAATGTAGAGCATAAGTCAGTTACGATCATAACTAATTGTAGAAGAGTGCAGATACGCGAACGAACGATTGAGATTTAAGGCGTGTTTGCTAAACTGACTTTTTTACAAAGAATTTGATAAAAGGCAGTGTTTGTGTTGATGAAAAAGTCTCTTCAAGAGAAAACTGGCTCCATGAAGTGATGTGGTTAGAAAAATAAAAGGAATAAGATTAGATAGAAAGGAGTGAAAGAAGCAAAGTTTGGATTAGAACCGTGAATATTACCATCTCCTTGCCAAGTTCTACAGCAGCTTCTTGGTAACTAGCTTTGTTTCCGGAACTGCTTCCACAGTAAACGCAGATCCTCTTGAACCTTGATTTAGTATCTTCCATTTTTCTGTGATGTGGTGTTTCCAGAAAAAGGTTCAAGCCAAACAAGGGAGTGAGAGAGGTTTGAGAACGAGAGAGAACAAGGAGTTACAATTTTGTTGTTTTTTGGTATTTGCATAGAAGTGATTGTGCGTGTGTATATATAACCTTGTCCCCCTTTCTCTGATATCAATTTTTAAATGACAAAAATTGTTTTTTTTTTCTTTTTGGTGTTTTCCGGTTTTAAGAGAGATCGGCTTGTATTATTCACATGGAGTCATTGACCAAAGAGGAAAAAGCGAAACAAAACTATGACGTCTGTATTATCTTTTTCTCATATGTGTTTGGGTGTTAAAATTCTAATACCCTTTTTTTCCACTACCGAGATTATTAATCTCGCAACACGTATTGCTTGTGTGCCGAGATTTAAAAGTCGGAACTCACGTCAAAATGGTTCTAGTTTCTTAAACTTAGAAAGTAATTGGTTATATAGGTTCCGGATTTTTATATCCTGGTACTTTTTCTTTTCTACCTTCCGAGAAAATAAAACTCGGTATGCAGTTACTTTCCGGGTTTTAAAACCCAGAAAATTCGTAGGGCGTTGACTTCCGGGTTTAAGGAAGAAAGACATTGTATTAACCTGGACTAGGAGCTCAAGAAAGGCTTCACACAATTCTCAAGGAATAATGCTTTAAGGAAGAAAGAAAGAATAACTCATTGTATTCTGGTGTATGGAGATATGTTTACAAAGGAAGCAAAAAGCTCTATTTATAATAAAATGTTCTCGTCCCGACGCTCAAGCGTTGGCACAACTGATGCTTCATCTCCTTGGTTGTTTCATTCTTCATTTTAGTGGAGCTTCATGGCTATCAATGCCCTTCATGTGGCCACCTTCTTGTCCCTTATTAACTCTACAACCTCCCTACCTCCATCAATTCTCCACTCATGGCCTATTTCACATGTGCTAAATAAGAATTGTGCTTCATATTCCACTTCATTTTCAGTCCCCCAATTCCTGTTATTTGCACTTTGGTCCCCACAATTATGCTTAATTTAACCAGTTTCCTAAAAAGACTAAAAACCTAACAAAAACATCTAAAAATAGACTAAAAATAGCTAAAAACACAAAATTACAATTTTCCTACATGGAAATGCAAAAGTGAAGAAAAACCTAACAAAATGAATAAAAATCTAAATGAGACTCAATAAGAATAAAATAAAATAAAATAAAATAAAAAGACCATAAAAACATCATATGAAATTCAGTCATCATTTGGTATCTTTTCTCTAAACCAAGCGAGAGTTTTCTTGCTTCTTCTCCAACCTAATGGAAGAACAACAACATGCACGAGTCATTACAACATGCATTTGACTTGAACCGCAGTACACTTCTTGCAAGGTTTCCTTATAGGTAAGATATGTAACTTCAGAATTATTAATAACTTAAGAAAAAAACAAAGGGCACATTGAATAAGACATAAAAAAACTATTTGAAACAACGGAGAAATCAAAACTTAAATGTAAAGTACAAACCTCATCATCATTACTGCCATCTTAGAATTTTTAGAAAAATCAAGGGGAACCTAAAAGATGGACTAATATAAAATAATTAGCCATTACATACAGTAAGAGGAGAAAATTCAGGATTACAGATATTGCCCCTCTAACCTGAGATCAAGAATCATACCTCACAAGTTAATGAAACTACCAAGTAGAGCACATAAAATCCAGGATAATATATATGAATGATATTTAAATTGATATCACGAAGTTAATAATAATATATAAATGTTTAAATTGGACGATAAAAATCATCAAATTAACATACAAGCAAAGTAGTCACTAAAAGGTACAATAAGAAATATAAAATATAGTGCTATACAACTTCAATGCGGAACCGCGATAACAGAGCTCCGTGCAACTTTTTACCACAGTTCCACAAGGAACCGTGGTAACAGGGGCGTGGTAAAAAGACAATTATGTAGTAGTGTTGACATGATCAACTGCTATCACCTTTTGTTCATCCAAATTTTGTGGACCGCCTCGGAGTGGTAAGAATGTGGAACTCCCAGTATTTGACACTTGAATGAAAATGAATTGGAACCTTATTGCAATAAGGTACATGGTAAATTCATCCACTTATCTTGTGTGGCTATCTGTCCATGAGAGAGATTGAGGGCTGAACCACTCCCGGTGCAGTGTCATATGGTAAAAGCACCCAAAATCAAGAATCCAAACATTTGTGCACTTGTCAGACGAGACACAAAGCATATCCCCTACATGCCGGAATCACTCGTCTGAGCTACATTTGCAGAGTTAGAGAGATTTGGGCTATCCATCTTCCAGTGACCAACCTTCTTGCAATTAAAACACTCTACTGTGCTCCTTGTTTGCTTGGACTTAGAACGCTTCTTCTTTCCAGCAGCTTTACCCTTGTTCCGTCCACGATCTTGTCCTCCTCCTTTAGCAAATAGACCTTCACCTTGACTTCCTTCCTCTGCATTCTGCTTCCTCTGTGAATGAGACAAGAGTGCAGACGTGATGGCATCAAGCGTTATAGCGTCCTTCCCGTAAGTAAGAGTAGTGACCAAGTGGTTGTAGGAACTTGGTAACGAACACAGCAAAATAACTGTTTTATCCTCATTGTCAACCTTCACCCCCAGTCGCAGCAAGTCTGCTTCTATTGTGGTGAAATAGTTAACCTGACTTTGAAGGTCACTTCCCTCCTGCATCTTCAGACTATAAAGCCTCTACTTTGCAAATAGCTTGTTCATCAGCTTTTTGGACTGGTATTGGCTCTCCAACTTGTCCCAAACGACCTTTAGAGTCGTGAGATTCGCGATATGAAACATCACCTCGTCCGAGACGCAGAGACAAATCAATCCAGCGGCCTTTTCTTGCATCTCCAATCAATCTATGTATAACGTCCCTGTTGGTTTCTCCTCTTGTTGCGCCTTTTGCAATCCTTGTTGAGCCAACAAATCGTTGACTTTGCGTTGCCATAAACCGAAGTTTCCTATTCCATTGAACTTTTCAACGTCGAACTTTGCTCCGCCAGTAGTCATTGTTGCTCTGATACCAATTGTTGGTCTCAGACACTTGGATCACACAGAGTAACCTTGAGAGAGAAAATGGATCGAAAGCACACAGAAATTTGTTCACGCAGTTCAGTCAATATGCTTACGTCAGTGGCTATAGATGACTATAGCACCGTTTCATTCAAGAAGAACTGAACGAACATTAGGGTTTAGTGTTACAACATATTTATACTAGGATGTAATGCTATACGATAACGTATCAATTAAATCCTAACGCAATCCTATCAACCAATCATATTCTAGATTACAACGGATATCACGGAGTAAGTGCTCATTAGCTATCTTCGACAGGCCTCGTAATAACTCTAACACAGACGAGGCCTAGCATCTTTGGATCAGACGATCTCTATGTGTCTGTCTCAGACGATCTCCTCGGATGACTTCCACGGACGATCTCCACGGATGAGCTCTACGGGCGATCTCCACAATTCCAAACCGAATGATCTCCTAGAGTCTCCGACTAGACGAGGTCACTATTATGAGCCATACTTAAGAGAAAGATATTAGGTTTTTTGGTATCATAGAAAGAAAAAAAAAAAAAGAGAAAGAGAAAATGATGTGACTTATCTTTCCCTTTTTCTTTAGTTGAATAAAGAATGGAAAGAGAAAAAATTACTTTGGTACAAAATAACATATTTACCTTACATTTGTGAATAACAATGATAATAATAGAGGGATAAATTATGAAATTTGGTAAAGTTCTCACCAATTTCTCTTGAATTTGAAGAGAACATTAAAAGTAAGTGGATCCCACTATTTTGTTCTCTCACCCTCTCGGAAACTTGATGACTACTAAGTTTGTTATAACTGTAGCAAGTTAGTTAGCTCTTTGAGCTTGTGTATATAAGCTTGCAATATATCTTAAATCAATGAGAAATTCATATCACATTTTCTCAATCTCTAGTTTGTGAAACTCAACATGGTATCAAATGTGACATTTCCGCAACGTGCACTCTAAATCGTGTGCGATTATTCTTCCTCTCTGAAGATTCTTCTTCCTCGATGGCGATTCTTCTTCTTTGGTGAAGATTCTTCGTCTTTCTCACTGAAGATTGTTCTTCTTCGTCTTGCTTCAGCTTATCGAAGCCTTTTTCCTTTTCTCTACGAGTTCATCACAATTTCGTGATTTTCATGGAGGATCTCAGGAATCTTTTCTTTCATCATCATTAATCCATGCCTCTTTCTTATCTCTCAATTGCTCAGTGGATACAATTATAATGCTTGGAATCAAGCCATGACTATCACTGCCAGTGTCAAAAATAAACTAGGATTTGTGAATGACATGATGTACGTCTAAAATGCATAATAAATATCTCTAATTCACTATTACTACGTACCTAATTTATGCACTTATCATACAAAATTCGTGTGCTCTAAGTGTATTTTCATAAAGCAGGTGAAATGAGCAACAAAGTGGAAAACAATGAAAAGGGAGCTAAAAGGGACGGAAAGTGTGGACTTTGACGAATTGACGAACCACGACCGTGCTAGATTCAGACCATGCCCATGCTCAATACTTAATAGAAGTCCACGCCCATGCTGACGTGTGTTAAAGCCAACACGGTCATGCTACCTGTGCCACGACCATGTAAGGGAACATGTTTTAAGGCCACCACAGTCAGGTTGCCTAAGCCACGACCATGTCAGCGGATGCAAACAGAGCCTCGAAGAAACCTAACTATTCCTTTTAAAAGAGACAAAAGCCACAAAACATGAGAAAACTAACTGAGAGTAGACTCCAATAACAGAGAGCAGAAAGAGGGCAACCACATAGTGAGAAGGAGAGACAGGACGTGACAATTCTGAAGGAGGAGAAGAACGCGGAAGCAATGAATGCAGTCCGTGTTTTCTGTAAGATGATATAGCTTCTAGGATTATTATTGATTTACTTTCTATGATGAGTAGCTAATCCTCTCTCTCTCTCCCTCCCTCTCTCGAGGTTGTAATGTAAGGATATGATTCGAACCTCGTTTATTATTTATGTTATATGTATTAATGCAGTTTTATAATTAATTTATTTTGTGCTTCCTTTTTATGTATTTAATTCTATGTGGACTGATCAACCATACTTTTAGTGGTTAATTGACTCTTAATAAGAGGACTTGATTACGGAATAATAAACGAGAAACAATATTGAAGGATAAGTAATAACTCGCTCCAAACCAGAGGTTTCAAGATTAATTCTTGTATGTTTTCAATTTCCTATGCATCTAGGTAGTGAAATACTCACAAGATGCATCTATGAACTTCATGCCTATTTTCACTGATCATCTTGCAATGACGCTTGCATGCAAGTTAGTGCAGTTGGGCAGGGAGGTTAGCAATAACTTAGCGATAAGCTAGCGTTTTAAGAGAGTATGTTTAGCACAATTAGATAATTAAGATAACATAATTAATAACGGAGTAGATAATCTAATCGCATTACATTCTTGAGGTCTTCTCATTCTAACTTCTCTTTGTCATAATCTACTTACTTTTTTCTCACAATCACCACAATCAACTTAAAACTATTCGGCCTAAACAAGGAAGACAGAAATGTTAAGAGCGAAGGGAACAACGACGGGATGAAGGTTGTTTATCGCAAGGCTAAAAAAAATCTAATCGAGATTCTGACTCGGTGTAGTGATGTTTTTTATAAGGCTGCTGCTAAAGCTTTGGAGAATTGGATAAGAGGCATTGTCAACAGGTGATTGCAGAAAAATCCAAACAGGCTACAATCAAACAACAAGTGAGTGCACCTTCCAAGTATAATCAAAGGCCTTCAAAAATTGAAGAACTAATGGAGTCCCACCTAATAAATGGATAAGAGCTTCAGGAGGTTTGAATGTGCCTCAAGCCAAGTGGAAGGTGGTAAAAGTTGGAAATTGATCATCTTACCTTCATAATTCATTGATCAACAAGAACTATTCTTGGCAAAGTGACAAGCTTAGTGAACAAATCAACTAACTGTTGCTTGGCGTGGACATGTATAAGCTTCACTAAGCTTGGTAGGAGTTACTCACGGACAGTGACAATCTATGTCTATATATTTTGTCCTTTCATAGAAAGAAAGGATTGGAAATAGTATGTATTGCTGCTTGGTTATCTTACAAAAGCATGGCTGCTGATGGATCAATGTTAAACTCTTTTAGAAGACTGGTTAACCACTTGATTTCACTGGTTACAACAACTGGTTCTCGATATTGAGCTTCAGCAGATGATTTTGAGAATTTACTTGTTTTTGGACATCCATGAAACCAAGGATTCACCTAAGAAGATGCAAAACCCTGTTGTTTTAAAAATCTTTTGGGATTGTTTTCCACCCTTTTTTCAATGGTTGTTGATTGTTGCTTATGTGTTTATCTTACAAGGTTGGATATCAAGTTTATGCGACCCGTTTGATGGTAAGGGTAACTTAGTGCTAGTAACATCGAGTCAGTTGTGATTGTTTTGTGCAATTCCCTTTGGTAATTTCTAAATTTTATCTTGATATGTGGATTGTGGAAGCATGCTATTGAGATTGAGATTTTCTGTTCAACTGCTGCTGCTCGATATTTCTGTCTTATTAAAAAAAAAATGTTGTATTTTAAAGAGTTAACCTTTTCTGTTTGATATTTGGGCGTTTAACGTCATAGATGTACAGCGTGAGGATTTACATGAAGAGTAAATATGATGCAAGGTTAACGAAACGTCAGAGACCACTGAAAGATTTGGAAAATCTTGAAGAAATATTTACTTTTTGCTATTTTTTTTAAATGACTTAGCACAATATTAGTGCATATCTATTATTAATTTTATTAAACGTTGGTTATTTAATTATGAGATGATTATTAAATAAATATTGAGGGACGTTTAGAAAAAATGAGTTGTTTTGAGAGAGAATTACGAAATATTTTTCGTTTAATTACGATTTCACCCCTGATAAAAATTGGGGCGTTAGAGTGATTCTTATTGCTTGAGTTGAGTTGATAGTAAGTGTGTTGGGGGGTCATAACATATGGTTCGCCTAGTATTGTGAGGCAAATAGTCAAGTAGATGTGTGTGTTGGATTTATATGAAGATGGTGGAAAAATGAGATGAACATGATGAATTTTTAAGTTTTTTACATAAGGTGATAAGTGTTTTTAAAACTATTTTTTTATTTTTAATTAAACTTTACGAAATATTCTATTAAATGTTGCATTTCATGGAAAATTAAAAGTGTTAATTTTTTTTTTCGTAGAAATCAAATTCACAGAAAATATATAAGTGAGGATTAAACTAAAAATTAAATAGATATGAGACCAATAAGAAAACAACACATATACATATAGAGTGGTTTAAAAAAAATAAAAAGACACATATAGGGAGTCGCGAAGCAATTTGCATAGAGTGATCCACTGGTAGATCGATATGGCGGGTAATGATTACACTTTTGCTTGATTTATGCATTTTTTATTTGATTGATTGATGCCATATGGGGAAACACGTAATCAATTTTTTCGGGACAAGTGATTGGATAACTGATCATCACCAACATTATTCTTCTTTTAAAAATGTGTTGTCCAAATTATCATTCTAGTTATTCTAGTTATAGGTGGGTTAATGATATTTAATTTTAATCGAATATAAATTTTTTATTTATTTATTTATTTTAAATAAAATTAGTTTATTTAAGACTATAGTAATTATAACAAATTATCAGTTTAAAAAAGATTATAACAAATTAGAATAATTTAAATCAAATTTTTTTTAGGACATTTAGACCATAGAAGAAAACACATATTAAAAAATGAACTTAATTTTATTAATTTTGATAAAAGTATTACTTGTTTCCCTAGTTTATCATTTAAAATAAATTTTATCTCTTATCATTTATTATTTTCATAGGTGCATTATTTAGAAAAATATTATTTAATACTTCTTTGAAATTTTAAGTGGACAGATAATACTCCTTTGATAAAAATATTATTTAATGAAAGAGTGTTGAAAAAAGAGTGTTAATGTGAAAGTTGCTAGCATTTTTCCAAATATAAAGTATCTATTGGGATGAGCTAAGATAAGAATTAAAAATTTAATGTTGTCATGGATGTGATGATAAAGATCATAGAAAGTAAAGTAAGAATTAAAAAAAAGATGAAAAGATAAAAAAGTTTCACATATAATAAATTTAATTAAAATATGGAAACTAATAGAAATTGAATTAAAAATAAACTTTTGAAATAATTTAGTGTAATTATTCAATTTAAATATACAAAATTGAAACACTAAAAGAGAATATATATTTATATTAAAAGTAATAATTATAATTGAAATAATTATAATCATGCGAGCAGATAATTTTGATGGATGATTTCTTTTATTGTGATTCTCAGATTTTTTGGAGATAGTTTTTTTGGGTGGTGGGTGATTTTCTTGGGTTGGTTGAGTTTACCTTGTTTGGGCTTTGATTGGTTATTTTATTTTGTTGGGCTTTTGTGTGTAATTCTCTTTGTAAATTGCGCTTCTGACTTTTGTGTAGCATATGTTCACCGTCACTACGTTCACCGAGCAAACTAGAGATGATTGTCCAACTCTAATGTCCACTTGGTCCACCCATTTTGCAGTTTTGAAGAATAGCATTGGCCTAGCCGACACTAATCTTCATTAATTTCTCCGCCCCATCTTCCTTACAACCCCTTGTCTCTGCCACTCCATCCAACCCTCACACCCCACTCCCTCAACCGATTGCATTACCACAATGGCTTCCCTAAATTCTTCCAATGAAACAAGTTGTCCTAATTTCTCCCTCTTCGCAACACGAATGGTTGGTGACCTATTTTCCATATTATAATTTCTACACACCTGAACATCAACAGAAAACAAGTTAGTTAAAAAATGTTTGTGCCTTCCTTTGAAGCATATGAGGATCTGTGCGCAAGTCACCACTTTCCACAAACAAGCCATGAATCTTATTTCTCTTCCTTCTCACAACCAATTATGTTATGGTCACCAAACCGCAATGAATTTTCACGAGATGTGGGAGAGTTGGGAGTGTCACAAGTACAACTTTTAGCTGTCACACTAAAAAAACGTAAAAATAGGTAAAAATTCTACTTTAATAACACAAGCACACAAAAATTGGAAAAGTATCCAAAATGAAGAAAAACCATATAAAAACTAATGCTAAGAGTTAAAATTCTAAAGAGAGTAACCCTAAAAAGAGCTAAAATAACATCATGTAAACTCAAGTCAACAACAAGTAGTCATAACATGGTAAGTGTAATGCCCCAATTTCCAATTAGGGGTCACATAGTAATTTTGTGGAAAATAAGTTTAATAAATCTCTCAAAAAGACCACTCGAAATTTTTCAAAAAGAATTTCGACTCTCATTTAATATTTAACATAGTAATAATCTCATAAGTAAATAAGTAAATAATCAACGCGCGCAATGCAATTAATAATAATTTGCACCACAGGTGCTAAGTTATTTCAGAATAACAGCGGTAATAAAATCTTTTCAAGATCCTCAAGTTATTCTTACATCATCTCCTTTAGCTGCTCACAATCTATTCTTCGTTTAAATCCTCGCACTGTAAATCTACGGCGTTAAGCGCCTAAACAATAAATAAATAAACAAACAAACAAAAATAGTTAACTCCGAAAAACACAACAACATTACAGTTATCAATAATGGAAAAATTTAAAGACAGCATCAGAGCAATATTTCGAGACAACAACAACACAAGCAGAATGTACATCAGCGAATTAAAGCAACAACAAAACAAATACATAACAACAATATCCATATAACAGCAACAGTATACAACTCAAATTAACTTCCTCAATTTCTATATGCAAGACTCTAGCCAAAACTTCACCCAGACTGGGCCAGGACAGTCGCAGGAGACAAATTACCCTCTCACCGGCCTCGAGGTAGATCAAATGGGACAAATTACCATCTCATCACCTCAGGTATGATCATATGGGACAAATTACCATCTCATAAACCTTCCACAACCTCCAAGATGCACATGCCATGACAAAATGACAATCAACCTCATGAACCAACAGTTCACATAAATACCTCAACAGTCATAGCATTGACAATACGTTATCATTAATATCAAGATTATCAATCCACATCAACATGTTATGAATCATGCAAAATACCAACATGGTATAACAATAAATATCAGTTCCAAAAATGAATCACAAATTCAATAAAATCAACATAAGCATTCAGAATAATTTCCAAAGGAATGTGCAAGCAAAACACAACTGACTCAATCTAGTACTGAGTTACCGTTATCCTCGATTAGGTTGCATAAACGAGTTCTCCCACTTGAGAAAGAAAAAATGATGGACAACAATCAATAATCATTGGAACAAAGGTGGAAAACAACCCCCAAAATGATTTTTGAACAATTAAAACAAAAACAAAAACTTGCTGGCAGGGGCCCAGCGCCCATGCGCTGGGTTGCCAACGCCGAGGCGTTGGCTCCCTGTCTGGCAACACGTCCTGGGCAGCAACCTAGTGCCCAGGTGTTGGGAGGCCAACGCTCAAGCGTTGGCTTCCTGCCAGGAGCCTAGAAACAACAGTTTTCACCCCGAAATCAATTTTAAAACCCACTTTTCGAAAGCAAGACTTTTCCCATGGACAAAACAATGGGGAAACAATAGAGGAAGGATATTTTCTCAAAACACAATAGATTCTTCAAAGCACAAAAGTAGCTTGAATAAGAAGATTCAAGAGTCTTAGGGAAACGTTCAATTCATGGAACAACGTTCAACAACAAAATAAATTTACAACGCAATGAGAAACAAGAGAAACCAACCTGAGTCTAGACCGATCATGAGAAAAGAATACGCTTGTCCCTACGACTCGAACAACGATCAATCAACAATTTTCGGCAACGGTTGGAACCTTCAAACAACGAAACCTTGGAACGAACGAGAAACCAAGAACATAATAGGATTAGGAATTATTCCAGGAATACGGTACAACGATCACCACTCGAACGAAGTCTAAAATAAGGATTATCCACCGTTAATCCTCGAAGAGAAAAGAGAAGAGAACGTCTTGGTCTTCCCCAAAAGAGAAGAATACTCCAGCAACAGCAACAAGAGGGAGAAAGGATTCTGATACTCCAATGAAGGAAAAGAGGGTCGAGTATGAGAGGAAAGGGTGAGAGGGTTTTCTCTTCTTTCAATGCACAAGGTGAATACACTTTTGTTTCTGATGATAATTCTGGTCTCTTTCCTTCTTAAGTTGGCTCGAGTTTTCTGTTTCTCAAGGTTGATAAAATTGGTTTTTCTCCCTTATCTTTTAACACTAAAATCTTTACCTCTTTTGTTTAAAACTGAAACAACTCTAACCTATTTTATTTAAATCAGAATTCTGGATTCTATTATCCCTTCTAGATGGTGAATTTCGAAATTACTAAGCCTAGGAGATATTATTTTCGGTTTCTATCCTTATCTCAGTCAACAGCAAAATCTTCACTAAAATCTTCCAGTTAATATCTCGACCATTTAAATTAAAAACAGAACCAAATTCAGAAATTAATAAAGAAATTATTAAATCACACAAAATCTCTAATGAATAATCATCATCCAATATACTCAAAGTCAACAGGGACCAAAACTCAAAAACAGCAAAGTTCGGGGACCAAACTCGAAACTATAAAATAATCTAGGGACCATTTCATAAATATGAAATAGTTCAGGGACCAATACATAAATATCTAAAAATCGAGGGTCTTACAGTAAGAAACTACTACAATACATGAGAGTCAGAACTATTCACTTACACTTCGTTTGTTACAGCAGAAGAAAAAGAAGAACAACAACAAAGAGAGATTGGCGCGAAAGAGATTGGGAGAGAGAGAGTTGTCTACCTCCTTTTGGTAGAAGAGATGAGAGTAGGAGAGTGGGACTAAAAAGTGGCCAGAGTTCACTTTTTTAAGTCTATGAGATTTGAAGAGAAATTGATGAGAGAGTAGATTTTATCACACTTTCTCATTTTATTCTTTCATAATTATCATTTTTTGTCAAAACTATCATATTTATTTACAATTATTTATTTATTTAGGCTAAAAATGTCATTTTATACAAAAGTGGTCTACTTTATTCTCTCTTTTCTCTCTTTCTATCCTAATAACAATCAATTTCCACTACCTATTAGCAAATTACACAAAATTAAGGTATCGTTTGGAATGACAGAAAATATGGAGAAGAGAAATCTAATCAAAGAAACCTCAAATCCTAATGTATTTTCTTCTTAGGTTGATAAGAAAACATGCACCGAACAAAAACATGAACTAGGGCCCACAGTAAATATTTTCAGTCCTAGCTTGGCGAGAAAATTTGGTGGAGGGGTATTTTGTATGATTTAGCAAAAATACCCCCTATTTTTAGTATAAAAATAATAAAATTAACAAAAAAGTAATAATAAAATTAATAAATATTTTAACTATATTTATAAACTAAGGATTTTTAGAAAAAAAAGTCAATCATTATGTTATTTTTACTTAAAGGTGATTATGTCATTTTATAAACATTTTTTCCTCTTATTTTTCTTTTCACATTTTCAATCAAACAACTTAAAAATTATTTCATTATCTCATCTTGTTTTTTCATTTTCTATTTTGTTTTTTTTTTTTACTTTTCTTTTACATGATAGACATACCCTAAACCAATCTGAGTTTGAAAATCGCACCGTGGGAACAAGTAACTGAACAAATTAGAATTTGGATCTTTCCATCAGATTCTCTCAATCTCTCTCAATTTCACATTTAAACCAGAGGTGGCAAAATGAGCTTGACCCACTGGGTCAACCTATTTGACCTGCCTTTTTTGACGGGTTGGGTTAAGACTTTTTACCCATATATTAAAAGTGGGTCAACCTAACCCAACCCGCATTTTGACGGGTTAATAGCGGGTTGGCCCGTCCCGCCCCGCCAACCCATATTCCCGCCCCTAATGGTGATGAATATATCAAAGTTGATGATGGTTGTGGTAATGAAAAAAGGATGCATCTTCTTCCAAGAGAGTATCTATTGTTTCGAACTAAGACCTTCAGAACTTAAAAGCTTTGAACTAAGACTATGTGATTGTGAGATTGTTGGACTTTGATTTGTGTTTTTGTTGTTTTAAAAGACATTTATGTGTTGTGATGATTGTAAATTTTTGCAACTTGTGAGTTGGTTATGAATTTTTGGTTTTTATTCTTAGGGTAATTGTGGAATTGATTTTTAGTGTGGAATTACGTTGAGTTTTTTATTGTTTATTATTATCTAGTTGAGATGAATCAAAACTCAATGACAAGATCGACATAAAACAAAGAAATAGGGAGTAATCACATCTTCTTGTTTAATTCAATGTTAGTGTGGTAGTGTTGCTAATTTTACATTATGGTTTCTTTTTTCATTGCACAAAGAAATGAGAGCAACATTTTTAGTTTTTTCCTCATTGCATAACCTCTTTTTTTTTCCACTAAATTCTTAAAGTGGGCTAGCCAGCCAACCCGCCAAAATATGGTTTGGGTTGAGATTTTCAACCCAAATGTTAAAAGTGGGTCAGCCCAACCCAACTCATATTTTGGCGGGCTAATGACGGGTTGAGCCGAGCCCGCCCTGCCAACCCATATTGCCACCCTTAATTCAGACCATTAATTTTAAATCTAGCAGTTTAAAAATATTCATAAATTTAAATTCACCTCATAATCCAAACCAATTATTTAAGTGTTAAAAATTTATAGAGCGTTCAAATATGGCATTGAAAGGGATTGAGAAGAAATTTGATAGAGGGGATCCAAATTAAAAAAAAATAAAAATTATATGTTTGTTTGCATAAAAGAACTATTTACATTTTTAAATAGTTTTTCTGCCTTATTGTCTTTTTCAGTAGATCTAGAGAAATCGACGCAGCCTCTCAGTCTCGTTCCTGTGTGGCAGCAGAATTGAAAGAAATAAAAACAAAAATTAGAAAGAACTGACAAGAGACATTACATTTTGTTTTTGTTTTTGTCGTCGCAGATGTAAATGCAGATTTTGTCGCTGACAAGAGAGGGTAGTAGGTGTTGAGAGGAAAAAAGGAAAATGATTAGCTGGGTACGTCGAGGAGTGATGGCCGTTGATGGATGGGGGTGATAGTGATAAATTTGTGTCTGTCTGAGAGTGATGACAGAACTCAGAAGAAGAAGTAGGACCTTCGATCGTACGTTGATGGATAATATGCACACGTGCGATGCGACACGGCGCCGGCAAGCCACCGACTCTTTTCCCATGCTCCTCGTGTACTGTAAAACTGTACCGACCGTCCGACCCTGTTTTTTTTTTTCAATAATGCAAAATAAAAAAATTAACAAAATAAGAAGAAACAAAAAATTAGCCAACTATGGCTATGGCTGTTTGTGCCATGTTGGCCTCTGGCGTGGGGTGGGGATGCACGAGTCGCAGATAGAGCTACGATTTCATGGCATGGGAATAGCAAACAAGCCTGCTGGGGAACAAGAGACATGACAACATTGAGAGTCGCGTTGACCACTGTGACTCCCTAGGCTCTGGAACGCGAGCCGCACAACAACCCGCAACTCCCATGCATGCGTGCCACGTGGCACTGGAGTCGCAGGGTGCCCTGCGATTTGTCTTCAGTTTCTGGCGTCCTCAACCTCCATAAATTGAACGCCAGTACACTCAATTTTCCTCACTCTACTCATCTTCTAACTCTACTCATCCTTTCACTCTTCCCTCAAAATTTCCAAGAATTTCCCCCACAAAAATTAAGTTCTTCATCTACAAGTATTCAAGAACTCTCACTCTTCTCAAGTTGAAGCCATTCATCTCAACATATAGCACCCCCACTTCAAATATTACCATTTTGGTTAGTATTTGTTTGGTTTTTTTATAGTATTATTGTGTAGAAACAATGTGTTTACATGTTTAGATATGTATGCTATTAGGAGTTTTAATAGTTGGTTATAAATATAGATCTTTTAGACCAAGTTTAGAAGTATTAAATGTTTATAAACTTTAACAATTAAATTTATTGTTTATCTTAATGTTTATGATATTGTTTAGAAATAATAAGTGTTGATTAGTATGTAAAAAATATATAGTATTTAGTAATGTAATTTAATTTAAATAATAGTTAGAAATATAAATTTAGTAGACCAAGTTTAGAAATATTAATTATTTAGAAACATTAACCATTAGATTTATTGTTTAGAAATAATAAGTATTGATTATTATTCTTAATATATATAGTACTTAGTAATATTACTTAGATTAATGTTTAGCAATATAATTGTTTAGTTATATTAACATTTAAACTATTGTGTAGAAATTCATAATGTCTATATTATTGTTCAAAAATAAGAAGTTGTATATTATTGGTTAGAATCAATAAGCGTTGGTTAGTATGGTAGTATGTAAAAATAATATAATATTTAATCATATTGTTTAGATTAGAATCATTAATAGATTAGAAATATTATTATTATGTTTAGAAATACTAGTTGACCCCTAAACCCTAAACCCTATTACCTAAACCCCAATCCCTGATCCCTAAACCCTAAACCCTAAACCATATTTCCCAAACCCTAAATCCTAAACCCTAATCCCTAAACCATACTCCTCAAACCCTAAACCTAACCTTAAAACCTAAACCCTAAACCATATTCCCTAAACCCTAAAACCTATTCCCTAAACCCTAAACCCTAAACCATATTCCCTAAACCCCAAAACCTAAACCCTAAAAATACACAATATCAATGTTTACTGTTTATTGTTACACTTTGTGAAAGTGACAACTATGCTTTCTTCTTAAATGTTTATGACGTTTATTGCAAATGAATAATTTTGATTGTTATTGAATGTAGGAACCTTATGGTGAATGAAGCATACATCAATCCGGGCCCTCTAAACCCGAGTCTCCTTCATCTACAGAACAAGCACGTATCCAATCATGTCTGGAACGAACAACCGAATAGAATCTTGAATGTGAGAAAATCAGCGGTGAACCGTTATGGCATTCCAGAGTTGATTGTAGGCCCACTACAAAGTACCGGGCTTTATGAGGTGGCACGTGTTAGACACGAACCTCTGGACAAGGAGTTGATATCTGCTATGGTGGAGCGTTGGAGGCCAGAGACGCACACCTTTCACATGCCATTCGGGGAAGTCACAATCACGTTACAGGATGTGGCTATGCTCCTAGGCCTGAAAGTAGATGGTCTTCCTGTTACCGGCAACACCTGGCATAACTGGCCACTTCTCGTGGAGAATATGCTAGGAGAGGCTCCTCCCCCAAACGCTATTAAGGGAGGTGTAATCAAGATCACATGGTTGAGACACCTTATGGCGAACATGGTGTTGGACCCCGATGATGATGATGTGTTGGACCAGTACGCTCGAGCATTCATTATTGTTTTTCTCGAGGATTGCATGTTCACCAATCACACAGGCGCAAGGATCGCAATGCGATACCTAGCATTGCTTGGTGACTTTGACAATGCGGGTCTCTACAGCTGAGGATCCGCATTTCTTGCTCATTTGTACAATGAGTTGTGTGCTGCAACTGACCCTCGCAAAGCCGAGATCGCTGGCTGTACATATCTTATCCAGCTGTGTGCCTGGTCAAGGATACCCGGCATTGGACCATAGATGCTGGAACTTGATGCCATCGTCGGACATCCACTCGCTACTAGGTATGATCTAAATCTTGTTAGATTTACAATATTGATAATGTAACACATCAATTTCCATGTGCCGGCAACTTACGAAAGGTTGTCAATTGATGAATACCGCACGATAATGGACACATTGCGCAGCAACGAAGTGAGTTACCTGCAAAATTAGATTTGTTAGATAAATCCTTTGCATGTATTTCATTATTGACATCATTCTTGCTGTTTTCAGTTTCGATGGATGTCATACGGTGATGAGGTATTGGCGACGCTTCCAAGCGAGGTCCAAGCAAGTAGCAGCCTATGGAGAGCTGTTGTCCCAATGATCTTGTACTGGCGTGTAGAGTGGCATCAACCCGACCGGGTTATGTAGCAATTTGGGATGCAACAGCCAGTCCCACAACATCCCCTGCAGAGTGAGGAGTTGCATGACACTTCGCTTAAGTGGAAGGAAAAAGAGGACTGGGTCCAGAAGATGCATTACATCTTAAACATACGGGACTACCGGCACGAATACGTCTCCACACGACCCATGGCGCAGAACTTTGTAGGCTCGAATGATAATACACATTGTGGTACGCACAACATTCAAGGCAATGGGTAACGCGTAAAGCTACGGCCACCGGACAGGCGATACTATTCTTATTATTATCATTTCGTGCTATATTTTATCTATAATTATTCTTTAACGTTACTTATGTTTAACTAATATAATTGTACATGTAACTCACTTCTTAGCTACGAAGTGTGTCCATTATAGTCCGGTATTCATCAATTGATAACCTTTCATAACTCGTCGGAACGTCATTGCACCTACGCAAAAAGTGAAGTACGTAACGTATATGTCACCAACAACGAAATATATGTGTTACATTATCAATAATTTTATTTAACAAAATTAAGAATATACCTAGTTGCGAGTGGATGTCCGACTATGGCATCAAGTCCTGGAATCTGTGGCCCAATGCTGGGTATCCTTGTCCAGGCCCACAACTGGGTAAGATATGAACAACCAACGATCTCGACTTTATGATGGTCGGTTGCATCACACAACTCGTAGTATTATGAGAAAGAAGTGCCGATCCCCGGCTGTAAAGTCCCGCTTCATCAAAGTACCTACCAATGCTAGATATCTTATTGCTATCCTTCCACCAGTGTGGTCGGTGAACATGAAATCTCCAAGAAAAACATGTATACTCGAGCATACCGGTCCAACCCGACTTCGTCATTCGGGTCCAACACCATGTTCCCCATAAACTGCCTCAACCATGTCAGCTTAATTACACCTCCCTTAATAACATCTGAGATCGGAGCCGCTCCTAACATATTTTCCAAGAGAAGTGGCCAGTTAAACCAGGTGTTGCTGGTGACAGGAAGGTCATCTACTTTCAGGCCTAGAAGCACAGCCACATCCTGTAACGTGATTGTGACTTCCCCGAATCACATGTGAAAAGTGTGCGTCTCTGGTCTCAAACGCTCCACCAAAGCAGATATCAACTCTTTGTCGAGAGGTTCATGTTTTGTACGTGCCACCTAATAATTTAAACGTTAATATTTCTAAACAATTAATATTTCTAAACTTAGTCTACAAAATTTATATTTCTAACCAGCATAAAAATAAACATTAAAATTTCTAAAAATATACATATCTAAACAATAAATAAATTACTTCTAAACAATAATATTATCCAAAAATACCAAACAAACACTTACCAGAATGAGAATGTTTGAAGTGGATAGTGAGAGATGTTGAGATGAACGACTTCAACTTGAGAAGAGTGAGAGTTCTTGAAAATTTTGAGAGGAAGGACTTGATTTTTGAGAGGAAAATTCGTGGAAGTTTTGAGGGGAGAGTGAGAGGATGAGTAAAATGATGATAGTGAGAGTGAGAGTGAGAGTGAGAGTGAGAGTTAGGAGATCAATTTCTGGCGTTGTATTTATAGGGGTCTAGACCGCCACAAAACTAAACACAAGTCGCAGGGTTCCCTGCGACTCCTGTGCCACGTGGCAAAGATGAACAAAAGTCGCATGCTGCTACGCGACGTCCAGGAATCTTGTCAGCATTGAGGGAGTTGCAGGGGTCAACGCAACTCCATGTATTGTCTTTCCCATGCCAGTCCTACACCATGTTCCCAGACATCGGACACGCTTCAATTCGCGAAGCTGTCTGCGACTCCCCCTCTAGGCCACATCATTTGCCAACGTGGCTAAAACAACCATATTTGGCTAAAATTTTTTTAAGACATATTTCACTAAATTTTTTTGCATTATTAGAAAAAAGCCCTTTTGCTATTTATTTGTTGAAATTCGTAGAGAAAGAATGGACAAAGAAATTTTCAAAAAATTTGAGTTAATTGATATGAATAGATAGAAGAAAAAGATGCAGACAAAGAATAATAAAGATGTAAAATAGTGAAGATGAAGATGAAGAACTGTGAAGGTAAACAAGGATATAAATGTGTTTATATTTTTATTGGTTGATTTGCAAAATGTTGGTTTTGACACTCTTAAGTCATTGGTTCAAATTTCACTCACACCCCAGCGGGGCCACTTTTGCTCACGTTAGAAACATTGAGGACCAAAAGCATTCATTTTGAACATATTAAAAACACAAATTTACGTCGAATATTCTTTTACCATTTAATAAAATTTAGTAAATCTTATTCCTTATTATTTATAAAACTCCCAAAATTTTATTTCTTCCTTTATCAAGAAACGTTAGATTTTAGCTTTTCGATGTAAAAAAAAAAACGTTAAAATTTAAAATTTATTTATTTATTTATTAAAGTTTATAAAGTACTATCAAATAATACGTTGTTGTTGTACCAAAAATATAATATGCTTGTTTCCAAAAAAAATTAATATAGTACGTAGCTGAATCGCAAAAGGCAATTGTGTCAATATCAATGTTCGTAGAACCAAACCGGACATCGAACCGTTCAAGCTACCGGTTCACGATTTTTATAGTTCAACCGAGGTTGAATCATGGTTGAACTGATAGTAATTAAATAGTATTTTTATAGTTCATAAATTTATAATAAATTTTAACAAACAAAACCAATTTTTATTCATGAGAGAAAAACGATTTTTTTTATGGGTTAGCAAAATTTATTTTCTTAAAATGGTACTAAAAAAATTACTAATATTGTATTCCTAGCTTAGTTGGGTTCACATCATAAACTGCTATCACAGACCCAAAAAATCTGATGGTGTAATATGAAAGGAAGGGCCCAAAAACCTTCCATGCTTTCAAACCCTAAAAAATACACTTTATATACTTGCCTTCTCCACACTTCTCTGCCTTCTTTTGCACCCTGCTTCCTATTCCATTATCTCACGCTGTTTCCAGCTACGAAATTTGATTTTGGATTCCTAGATTTGTTTTACCATTCTTGTTATCTTAAACATTCTACAGTGTTAGCATCCACATAAGGCATCAATCTGTTTATATCATCGCGACGGTGGAGGGGTGGCGTGCGGCGGCGGACGACAGCGTGCGACGAAGGAGGGGCGGCTTGGAGGCGGAGTGGGTGCGAAGGGGCAGCTTGATGGCATGGGAGCAGAACGCGTGGAGCAGAACATCATTCTGAAGGAGATAAGAAGATAGGGAATAACCAAAACTACGTCGTTTTGGCACAACTCGTATGAACCGAATTTTATTCGGTTTTTACCGGTTTGTCCGGTTCCTTCCCGGTTTTTCCGGTTCAAATCCGATTTAGCACCCTCCCGGTTTCATGTACCAACCGAACCGGCCTGCCATGCGGTTTCCGGTTTTTCCGGTCGAACCGGTTGGACCGATTCGGTTCTACAAACCATGGTCAATATAATTTACTAGGACCGCATATGGATTAGATTAAGTGAGTTTTTAACTTAAACTGAACCTAATCCAATCAAAATTATTTTGGTTGAGTTGAGTCAGATCTCATGAATTTCGCGTTTGAATTTGAACCAAATTAACCCGACGATGTCCGGGTTGGTTTGGATGGATTAATTGGGTCTTTATATAAAAATAATAATAAATATGAGATATTATTTAAAAAATCTGAAAAATTTGGTAAATCTGTTTTAGTATCAAATAGCATGAAGAAAACACAATAAATTATACCAAATAACATGAAATAGTACCACGTAAATGACAGATAGCTAGATATGGTTAGAGCTCACACAAACAACACTCGTTATGTCTCAGTGTCTGAGAGTGAAAGTTGAAAAATGTTAAAATTATGAAAATAATTTAGGGTTTTCATCGTTACAGTAAGTTTTATAGTTTGTCATTGGGTAATAAAATTTTAAAAAATAATTAATACATTATTTTATATGTATGAGTTTCGGGTTGGGTGGATTTTTGTCAAACCCGATAGTCGATCCGAACATGGTTTGGTTGTAATAAAACCTGTCTGATTAACTCATTGACCCAATTCAACCCGCATTTTTTCTATTAAACCGAGTTGGATCGTGCGGGTTCATTGGATCTACCCGACCCATGTGCACCCTTAATAATTACATTCTACTCCAGTTGTCCTGTCTTGCGGAAGAGATGTAAGAGTAGCAAAGTGTGGGTTGATGACTGATTGGACAGTGGAGTCGATACAATCAAAATTTGTAATCGAAGTCATCTTTAGTGAGACACTCACTTACTTCATTCTTTTTGTGGGAGAAACTAGGAATATATATAGTTGATGTTTCTTAAGAGAATTATCTTTTTTATGTGAGAATGTAAGAATAAATTACGACCGCTAAATTAGTTATGGATGATCTTTTTAAGTGAACGCATGACTATTAAATTGTTTTAATTTTAATTATTCATGATTATATCTAAGGTCCATCATCACATGAACACATTTTCATATAAAAATACTATTCTCATAAGATACAACCCTATATATATCGAGTATCAAGTGAAAACTCTTGTTTTTGGTGAAAAATGAAAACACTTAGTTTGAACCATTAGATTGAAATTAATGGTCAAGATTATTAGATTTGTCACCTGAGTTTTCCTTTATTCTATTGCTGTTTAAATTTACATTTTAACTTTTGAAAAATATTTAAATTTTATATTTGACCAGAATCACATGATCAACTAGTATTATTTATGTAATATTCTGATTAACAACATTGGAAGTGATATAAATCTACGGAGAACTTTATCGTCCATAATGGTCCTACTAGACTCAAATATGATTAAACCTGCGGTTCAAGTAAAATAAATAAATAAAGAGCGATTTAAATTAATCAAACATGCTGTTACACTGTAAAATTTTTTGGGTCAGAAAAGGTTCGTTCATTGATTAGGGCTCAAGGCCAACAGTGAACAAACAAAGGGCTGAGCCCATAACCTGACTTAGCGCTAGAAGACAAAAAACAATAAAATACCTCTTGGAAAAAACACCTCCTTCTTTCTCCATGAAGTTGAAGTCCGTGAAGACTTCTCTTTTTTGGTCAAAGCCCATTAAGTCTTAAGACATCACTTTTTTGTCAAAAGACCTAAGAAATATAACACTAAGCCGAGCTAGTAAGTCGTACCCAACACCCGCTTCGGCCAATTTATTTAGTGGAAGCCCAAGTACTACTAGCATGTTTTGTGGGTCTACATTTAAAACGATCACTCACAAATGAGATTGGTGAAGGTAAGACCGCGAGAGACTAGAGTGATGGGTTCAACTGATGGCATTGTCAACACCGGTGACATGTCACATTTGAGTCCGCCAATTAGGGCAGCCGTTAAAGAGGATAAGCAGCTCCTCACAGGTGTTAAATTGTTCGGGATACAGTTGGCAGACCCTCTTAAAAAATGACTTTTCCGGGGTTCGATCTTGTGACCTTACTCTTACGGGATCTAGCTTACCTACCACTTGACCGACACCTTGCTATTAAGGATATAGAGACGATGGGAATGTACTTTCATATATGAGAGAATAGCAACCTGTTTACATGCAAATTTTTCCATAGAGCAATTTGAGATTAGCTAGGATATTCCGAATTCTTAATTTTAGTGGCTTACGAATTTAATACTTTAACTAATCATGTTTAATTTTTTTCCCTTTTCTCTATATGAGAAAGTTCAATAAATTGCAAACAATTTCATGTTGAGAGAACAAAGAAACAAATCGTATTGAAAATGACTTCAAGATGAACATCATTTAAAAGATTGCTCTGGAAAGTAAAATTAAAATATTTTAATGAAGTGAAGATTGCTAAAAAATTAAGAATATTACAAACGAGCCCTGAAAACATAAATGGCAAGAAAGAAATGTTGAAATACATCGTTTGATACACGTAGATGTCATTGCCGTAAAACTATAGATGTTAGGCAAGTTTTGAGTTTTTTTAGTAATAATGAATCCAACCCTTTATTTAAATTACATTTTTGCATTTTTAGTAAATAAAAATAATAATTATCATATATGAACATAATTTGAACTTGAAAATATCTTCCTAATCTAAAGCCATACACTTAGTATAACTACAACACACATAATAAAGTAACTGCCATGAGATAGTGAAAACATCAGTCCATATCATACCAGATCTCATGAACATGAGACCATAAGCATCTTAATAGCCATTCTTAGGGCTCATATTCACATAATCCATTGCTAGGAAAATAATCAGGGCATGCATATACTCACATTATATATCACAAATGAGCACACAACAAGCATGACCCTAGGTCTAGACACCGATTGGTCCTAGTGTCCATCTACAAGTAGTATGATACCTAATTTACATTGAAACACAAATAAAATTCATACAATTCTTGAGATAAATCAAACATCAATCCCTTTTCCTATCTACTATAGTGGGTATATCTTGTCCATCTTCTTCTACAGAAAAAATGTTATTAAAGAAGAAGATAGTAGTACAAAGAAAGAGAATAGGCCATCCTCTCAAGGGGAAAAAACGCAAGAAAAGCAAAACTAGCACCTTGGAATTGAATCAAGCAGTAAAGCATGCTGATCTTTCTGCATGTCTGAGAAAGAAGCAGATCTAAAAACCATGAACAGTACTGAGTAGAAAACTTAAAGATAGCTAGCAAAATAACCTAACTCAAATGAAGTCGAGTCTCTAGATAAAACGCTAGCATTCCTCTCCAACTATAAACAACAAAGAACAAAGTTTGCAAAAATGTAGTAGTAGATATCTCATTACAAATACCTAACCACAAAATCAATTGCTTTTTTATCTACAAATTTTGATGCTAGATAACATTTCACTACACATAGCAACTGAGAGCAATACTATGGCACTGGAGAGAAAAAGAGGAAAACATACCCAAGCAAAAAGCAACTGCGGAAACACGAATAAAAAGTCACAACCACAAACCAAATCATAACACCACAAAAATAATAGAATACTTCAAGTAAACGTCAATGACGCAGCAAAAACAAGAGCATAACCCCAACCAGTAAGCAAGATGCAGCGATTCCAACAGAAGCAGAAAAGTTCTACAATACAACAGCTAAAACTGAAACAGAAACTGCGTTTTGTAACGATTATAGTCCTACTTCACTTTCTATATAACAAGTTCCAAAATCTCTATTTTTCAGGAAAACAGAAGGTTTTTGGGCAAAACACCAATTTCAAGCAAAACCAAAGGAAAGCACCATAAGGGCGAAAAGAAACGCAAGAGTAGAGTAGGGGACTTCAAGCGCGAAAACCAGAGAAAAATGAGAAAAAGGATGGGGAAGGGGAACCTGGAAGAAGCAAGCTATCAACAATGGAGTGCAATACAACGAGAATGAGAATCCGCGAGAGCAATGGATCCGACGGTGAACAATGGTGGAAGATATGCTAGATATGCTGATTTTTGGTTTTTTTTTTTGAATAAATATATTAATCAAGAAACAGGGCAGAAGCCACTACATCATGCTGCAGAGTAGTTAAAATCTCTTGAGGAGCATCCTCAATCCAGACAAAAGACAACGTAGAGAAAGATAATTTGGCAAGGGTATCGGCAACTATATTGCCTTCCCGCCTAACAAAAGAAAGATCCATAAAATCAAAATGAATTTGTCGTTCATTTTCTTGTCATTTTGATTTTTGGTTGTTTAAGAGTTGAGAAAAAAAATGAATTATTTTTATCTACTTTGTCTATATGTCAAAATTATTTATCATAATATTTCAATAAAGTGAAATATCTAATTATTCTAAACTTATTTTACTTGCGAGAGTTTTGTCACTTATAATTATCATGCACTACTTAAAATTGTGAGAGAAATTTAACACATTACAAAACTTATTTCACTTGATCGCATTCATTATTAAATATATAATATGTATTTTTAAGTTTTACTTGACTTATTGAAAAAATTTATTTATATAATATATAAAGTATTAAATTAATACATTAAAATATTATATTCATATTCATGTTGACTTGAAAACTTTTAAAGTGGCTTTTTGAAAAAGCCTTAACTAATACTTTTTTATTGAGTAGGCCAGGTCATGTACAAGGCTAGGATAGGATGTAGATTTTTGTCAAGCCTACTTTCAACCCTACTTTTTAGTGATATGATCACTCGAGAGAGATTTCAGTCGTCCAAAATATATTAAAATAAAATAAAAATATATTTAATGATCGAAATATTCATCTAATGAACATGTCACTTGAGAGAATTGACACCCATGAGCATTGTGTTTAGCATGTTGCTGGACATAGTGGCACATGGTTGTGTCTCTCCCCCTTTTGATTTACTGTGTGTTTGAGAAAATAATTTAATTAAGTGCTTAAGGTAATAAGTGTTTATCGCATAAACATTATTCATAAGCTAAGGGTTTGTTTGGGTAAACAACTTAATAAAAATCTTATAGCAACAAGTGTTGTTGTTGTTGTTTGGGCCGAGCGGATCGCCCACCCCCATACAAGGCTGCCCCCTGGTCGCCCTCCATATGGGGTGAGCAAGAAGTATTCTAGGAAAAGCCAACAGACTGCCCTTCAGGGCGCGTCATGCAGGTCCCAGTAGGATCAGAGCAGAAGAATCTAGGGAATTACTTATTGTAGTTATTATTCTTGTATAGAGTTTTGGGCCCATGATTGGAAGACCCATAAGGTCCTTTTAGGGTAAAATTAGGGTTTAGATCTCACCTACTATAAAAGGGGAGGTCCTTCATGGAACCCGCCAAATTTTTAGAGCCACAATTAATGCATAAGGAATTCAGAATATTCTCTCTACTTTCTCTCTCTAATTTCCTCTTAGCTTTATGGTGTTCTGGCTTGGCAAAAACTTTGGCACTGTCTAACAGGGATTGAACCCACCCTATACTGTAAGGGGGCGCGATAGATCTGATGATGCAAACCAGGAATGGTGGCCGAGGTGGAGGCCGACACAGTCAACGACAGGAGCGACGACCTATGGGACGGCCACTGGCCAATCGTCGGAATGAGCAGCATGTACATCAGCCACTGGTGCAGGCGCTGGGATTAAAACAACCTCCACCGATGCAACCACCTGTATTGGGGAATCCTGGACCAGCACTGCAGCAACCACAACCACCGACGATGATGACAGTTGACCTACAACAGCTCTTGGTGAGCGCCCAAGCGATGCAGCACCAAAATGAGCATTTGCAAGCACAACTCACTTATTTGCACCAACCGAGGGAATTTCGCCATGGTGGGCGAGTAGAAGCATAGACAGTGGTGGAATTCTAGTCATTCACTCCGACGGTTGCAGCGGTAGAAATCTCGAAACACCTGCTAACATTAACTTTGGAGTCATACCTGGGCGACTCGGACCCGGTAGAACACCTTCGGTACTTCAACACCAAAATGGTTATTGGTGGGGCGAATGATGCAGTGCAGTTTCTCCTGTGACCTTCGACTTTCAAGTCGACAACGATGACGTGGTTTGCCACTCGACCACCTTTCTCGATAGTAAACTTCACAGATTTGTGAACAAGGTTCATAACCCAGTTCTTAGCAAGTCAAGCACAAAATAACCACCATGGTACTGCATAGTATGGTACAAGCGCCCGGCGAGCCACTAAAGTAGTTGTTAGCCTGGGATTTCTTCCAAGTCCTAACTTGGTCAAAGACTGCATAGCAAGGTGGAAGATATGTAATCAAGGCTAATAAAACAGTTTTCAGTATTTCAACTAAAACGACATGTTGAGTCGAAGTCGAATTTGTGATAGAATCATGGAGATAAGGTCCTAAAATGAACAAGTGTTGAACTTGTTTTCGACTAAAGCTTCAATGTGCACAATGAGACATTTTGATGGAGGTTACAAGCAGTTACTCGAAGAGGATGTGCATAAAGCAAAGCAACAAACATGGGACGCGTGGTAAACATGGAGCATGCACAGGACCCGTGTCAAATGCAGGAGATTCGTCTGTTACCCAGCAGTTGAAGATGCAGCTTATAAATAGAAGGAGGCATGTACAAAAAAAGGGTCTCTCGTCCAACCCGCGACACGTCCGTAAACGTTAATTCTCAAACCCTACATCCATAAGTCCAAGCTAGCGTGAAGCAGCGCGACAGGAATGAGTCAAACGTGAATGACTGAGGGGTGTTCAACTGACCAACCCTTTAAATTTACATTTCAATGCAGTTTTTCCTTTCCTTTTGATTTTCCTTTTATTTACTTTAAATTCAGTCTCTTTTTCTTTAAAATGCTTAGCCAGTTCGCTCGAACCACTTTCGACGGACACCACGCACACCCACTCCACTAACACCACTTCGCGTACTAACAATTTCCATATCCCAGAGCCCGTAAGAGGATCAAGTTCCAGCCTCTTCATCAACATTTGGATTCACTTGTGGATTTACTTGGTTTACCAAAAACCAGAGTAAACAAATTGGCACGCCCGGTGGGACCAAAGAGATATGTTTCACTAGAAATCATTCCCAGTGCCTTGATTTTATAAATTTTAGAAAATTATCCTTAATCGGTGTATGCTATTACGGAGTGGTAAATTAATGTTAGTAATACTTCTAATGCCAGCGTAGAACGTTCGATTAACACTAGTCATAGTTTCGATCCTCAAAGGTTGGAAATTGTTTCCAACCAACACATGGCAGTTACAAGTGTTTCAACGAGTCAAAATTCACAACCGGTTTCGACTGGTCAGAATTTGTCTCAAACGATTTCCTCAATGTGTGTTGGATTAAATCCTGGTCAGACATCTAATCGTTACACGACAGGGCCAATCTTGACGCAAGTTACGGCCCCGATTCCAATTCTAAGTCCTACAACTCCTGCAATTTCATAGGCTGTTGTTGGTGTCGTCCAAATAGGGTCTTGGAATAATAATAGAAATCCCCAGAATTTTGTAAATCAACCTTATGGGATGCATTGGTCATTGATGCAAGAGATAAGAACCTATCCCATGATGTATTCTGAGAATATGGTTTTGATAATAGTAAAACAACACAAGAAAGGGGGGTTTGAATTGTGTGTGTGAATTTTTAAAACCTTCTCTTATAAAGCAAGTATCAGTTTCAAAATACTTTTCTAAGACGAGTGTAGCGGAATAATAACAGAGCTGAAAAGTAAAGCACACAAAAGATTTATCCTGGTTCACCCCCTTAATCGGCAAGGCTACGTCCAGTCCTTGGCTATACCGAGATTTTCACTATTACTCCAAATAGTACAAGTATTATGCAGAACTTCTCATAGTATTTGTAAGAATTCTCCTTACAGGTATTTTACCGGACTCCTCCTTACTAGTATAAAACAGGACTACTCCCAGTTCTTTTTACGAAGAGGGTTTTTCTTTTCTACAAGGTCTCTACAATAGGAGTAAGGTAGAAAGTTGAAGTACAAAATACAGAGAGGATATGAAATAGGTTCTCTATTTTTGGTGTGTGAAGAGGATGAGAGTTTTCACTTTATTAAGGTTTCACACAGGGCAGATGACTTAACTCAGGAAACTATGATTGTGAGTTTCTAAGTTTGTTTTAGAGCTGTTAGCAGATGAAAGATTTAGAAAGCTTGAGAGTTTGATCGTAGAAAGTCGCCACTAATTTCAGTGTCTAAGTCCTCTATTTATATCTTCAGTAGGACATGCGCTGATGAAGATGGTTTAGTTTCGTTTGAATTTCTCCTTTACTGTAGATGCAATGGATACTTCTGGCAAGCTCTTTAGAGGCATTAAATGCAAATCTGCTATGCTTTAATTGTAGCATTTAATGCGGTTACGAGTGTCGTCTGGTTAATCAATGCGTTCTCTGTTCTGTTTCCTTTAATGCTCGTCTTGGCATTAAATGCAAAGGAAAGCAGCAAAGAGAATGTCCTTCTTCTGATCATCGAGATTTGATTCTGACCGTTGAGGTGATACGATGTTCAGTGATTAGTCCCGTTGACTCTGAAAAGTTGTGCTTGATTTAAGGAATGTCAGAGGGGCACGCAGATACGAGGAATAAAATATTTATTATGTCATTTTCTCGATTGTGCAAATGACAGTGCTTCAATAAATGATAGGACGAGGTTTGCCTTTATGGTTTGAAGCACTGAGCCAGATGCTAACTTTAGTGTTTGTTCGGACAAACTCCTCGAACATGTACAGACGTACTCCTCGAACATGTACATACATACTCCTTGAACCTATACAGACGTACTCCACGAACGATCTCCTTGAGAGTGTACAGACGCTCTTCAAGGATGGCCTCCTTAGACGTTCTACTTTTTCACCATCTTCAGATGTGCTACTTGTGATATAATTTTAGAATGGTAGGCAGACGTTCGTTTCTTCATATAGATAGATGTTCCTGAAATATGAAATATTCAAAATCTTATGAAATCTTTATCTATCAACATTAAACCTTACAAAATTCTAAGACTTTCCATCTCGTTCAGAAATTTTAGAAATGTCTAAAACTATCTAGTTTCCACACGACAAGGTTTTGACAGACCTTTTACTGCGTGTCAGAAACTTTCCTAGGCCTCGGAACTAAACCATATCGACCTTACAGTCAATCTTCATAAAAACATGCATATGTCGTCATACAAATATGCAAAAAGTCCAATTCCCACTCGAACGTCAGACGGGGGTTCAAGTGGAGTTCCGACGACGAATTGCCATCTCAAAACCTTTCACAAGTAAGCCAAGCTGCTCATAACATTAACTTGTGCTTTAAGACAGTCATCATACACAGCAAGATAATTAAATAATCACATTATTTTTTAAACTATCCAGGGTCTTACACTTTCTGCGTGGTCTCGTCCTTCTCAAGGTGTGGTGAAGATTAATGTTGATGCGTCAGTTTCCAATGACAACCTTGCATGTTTTAGCTTCATAGTCGGGATCGTAATAGTGACGTCCTTGCAATGACCACTTCAAACCCTGTGTCGGTTCAGTCCTCGCTTTTGGCTGAAGTGCTTTGCTTTAGATGAACTCTTTCTCTTGAAGCTACCCTTTGTTTCAAGCGTACTATTTCTGAGACCTGGGGAGGAGAATTCTTACCTATCTTCTATATTTTGTGATTGTTCTGTATTTTGTGATTGTTCCTTTTATCTCCTGAACTTCAATTTTTTAGCCTTTTCTTCATTCGTAGGATAGGTAATGGCGTCGTTGACGCTTTGACTAAGCTTTCTTTACACTTTGGTTATATTGTTTGGATTGAGGAATTTCTCTAGAGGTTACCTCACTTCTTCAGATTGATGTATCGACCTCCGTGCCAAGTATTTATTCTCAATAAATGAGAATCAGTTTAAAAAAAAACTAATTATTTGAGGGAATCAGTTTAAACAAACACCAAGTTAAAAGTTTAATGTTTGGTAGGAATAGCATCATCCAGCAACCAAACACACCCAACGGCTTCACGAAAATTTTCAATTTCAATTTCTAGCCATCAGCCAGCGCCACTGCAGTAGTGCAAAACTGGTTCGCACGCTCTCTCTCTTCCAACCTTGGCGCTCGAGGCGATGATTCAGAAGATCATGCGACGTCGTAACGCTTGATTCTCACGGTTACTGCACGACGAAGAAGAAAGACCCATACTTCTTGCTTCACACTATCAATCCCCTCTTCTACCATGGCTTCTTCGCCTCGGAACCGCATCAATCAGGTCCATCTCTACTTTCATTCCGAGTTCCCCAACCCTAGACGACGCAATTCACTACCACATCACACACCCACATTTGAATGGAAACCTAAGCGATCTGAATGGCATAGAGCCAAAAGGGAACGAAAAAGATTACAGCTTTTGAATTTCACTGCTTAATTGAGGTTTTATGATTCTTGTTGTTCTTTTTTTTGATTTTTTTCTCTCACTTGCATTGGTGCTTTGGTCATTGTGTACAGTTTTATGCTTCGAAGAAAAGGAAAGCAGTGTCACCTATTCCTAAAGGTGGGAAATTTGAAAAAGGTGCAAAACATGGGGTTGATGGGTCTCCAAGTGCTAAAGGCACTCTGGATAGTTACTTGGTTGGGTCCCAGGATGACTGCAACGACGCCGACAGGCCGAACAAGGCTACTTCCGGTTCTTCGGCCGGGCAGGGCTTAGTTAAGAGAAACTTGGCATCAGAGATTAGTAGTTCTTTTGACAATGGACTTGATAAGCAGCCTGTTTCATCAGCTCACGGGCATCAGAACCCTCAAGCTGCTCAGCCGGGCGTCGTGAATGAAGTGCCTAAGGCAAGTTGTGATGTAGTTGAAGACACTGTCCCGGGAAACAGCTGTAGTGATTTTGAACATGGTGCCAAAACCTCAGAGCTTAAACAGTTTGTAGCAGACTGTGTGTCTCTCTATTGCGGGTACTTTACTGTGTTTGTTTGAATAATGAGCAAGTCTTGTGTGAACACTAGCGTCTAGGGACACAGGCTCAAACTATATTTAAATAATAATAAAAGGATATCAAAACTTATGCTGATGTATTACTATTTTATTATTATCGTAACATGGAGCTCAAGGACGTAGTGTGATCCATATACCTAACCTCACTTGGTGGAATAAGGATTTTGTTGTTGTTCTTAACATTTTGATTGGTTGTTACATTGAAACTTTAATAATGTATCTCCTTGTGAGTATTAGTGTTTGCAGGGCCATCTGTTTTTCTGTGGATGTATGCAATAAGGAATGCTGTTAGTAGTTTATTTCATCCTTTTCTTTTATTATTTAATTTGTAAGTTATACTACATGCAGTGAACTACGCCCAAGAATTAGTTCACCGTCAGAGATGAAAGTGGATGGCCACAAGAGAGATGGTTCCCTGACGTTAGTAGAAGAAATTAGTAATACTATGCGAGATGGTTTACCGCAAAAGTGTGATGATTCCAGTGAGTCACATGTTCGTGGTGAAAACATTTCCAATTACAACATGCCTGATGAAGTCATGGCTGGTGTTGTTGGTAATACTATAGGAGATGTTCCTGGCTGTGCTGCGAAGGTTAAAACCAATTTCATACTAGTTTGGATTTTATACTCACATTCGTCTTCAATTTATGATTTATGATATATATTTTGATATTTTTATGCTTTGTCTTCTGAGTAGCAGGTTTCTGGTGGTGGTGATGCTATTGCCCATGACATGAGCATCAGAAAATGTAGTTATACACCTATATCATCTAAGAATATGGCTGAATGCTATACACCAGGATCTTTGATTGTTAAAGCATGTATTAAGGACACTCCAAAGTCAACTCGCGGAAGCTCAATGTTTTCACCTGGAGAGGCTTTCTGGAATGAAGCGATTCAACTTGCTGATGGTTTGTGTGTCCCTGTAGCTAATGATTCTTCTAAAGTTATAGAAGAAAGTAATGTGGCGGAAGACCAAATTGAGGTGAAAAACTCCTGCAATTTACAAAATTATGATGGCAAGGCAAGGAAAATGTTGGATCAAAGTAAAAGCAGGATTTGGAATATGGAAATGAGTACTCCTTTGGGGTTGGCTAGGATGCACACACAAGAATCTATGAGAGAAACGTCCAGCCTTCCTGTTAAGCATTTTGATTTTTCATTTGAGGACAATAATTTGGATGAAAATACCCTGCAGAATTGTTGTGTTGATAACCTGGTCAATGTAGCTTGTGGAGCTGGCAGACAGTGTGCATCTGGTTTTATCACAGGGCATGCATATGAAAAGATGAATGAAGTACAAGAAAAGACTTTAGTAGATGCATTAGGCAAAAGAGTGTGTCAGGATAATGTTAGTATGCCATCTAATTCACCCCCCAATGAGGTCATGGCAGCAATTGGTAGACATGCATCTGATGAAGCTAGTACTCCTTCAAGTAGTGTGAAACTAAATGATCATTTAGACCTAAATAGCTGGCTTCCACCTGAAATATGCAGCATATATAGAAAGAAAGGAATTTCAAAGCTTTATAGTTGGCAGGTACAAATAAGTTTTATGTGAAGATGCTTCTTACATCATTATACTGATTTTTTATGCAGTATTTTCTATTATCTGTTGCAACATAAACAGTTGACTTGGTTTACTGTAAATATAAGAATGCTATGCCTTGTATGATTGATCATATTCATAATAGAAAATTTCATATTATCTCTATTCTCTCTCAAAATTCTCTCAGATTCCATTACTTTCTCTCACTTTCTAGTCTTATGATTTTTTTCATGGTATTATCAAGAACTTAAGATCCTGATACCATGGCTACACCAATTCATACCAATCCTTACCCCTCTGAAGTTCGCGATAAACGTGTATCTCCATTTCGTGATTCACTATATGGTGACTGGCGACTGGCGAGATTCTCTACATGATGACTAGAGTATAGTAGAATTGTAAATATCATTCAGTTGTAAGTTGCAACCGAGTTGTTAGGAATCGTTACGTTACTTGTTTTCTGTTATGTCAGCTAGATAGTGCTGTAGTTTTGTATGTGACAGCTGGGTAGTTCGTTAGACAGCTCGTAGCTTCTCATGTAAGCCTGGTGGTATAGTCATATAGCTCTTCTATATAAAGAGCTATCCTTTGTCTTCATTCACTAGGTGATACTATACATCATTCAGAATCAATCTCTCTCTCTCTCTCTCTCTCTCTCTCTCTCTCTCTCTCTTTCTCTCTCTCTCATACTTCTGTAATGACTGTTGAGTTCTTCTCTGTGATGATTGGTGAGATCCTACGGGTGTCCAATGAGAGTTGCAACCCTATATATGATGCGCGTTGTGATACTTTGTGCGACTAGTTCCGCGATAAACATCACATCTTCAAAACTGAAAACTGACTTTCCAGTTCAGTGCAAATAGGGAATGGAAAGAACTAGAAGAAACAGAGAGAACTGAGTTGTATGTTAAGTATAGGCCTGAATCATATGATTTTATGTAGTTGGTGTGAGAAACTGTTACAAATGTAGAGAAGAAAAAGAAAATGACTCTAGGCAGTTCGGTAGTGCCTAATCTCTCCCAAGTTTCCACTCCAAATTCCAACCTACCTCACCCAATCAGAATTCTTAAACTTATACCCTTCCCTTACAACAGACTCACACCTCATCCCTCTCTCTACTGCCAGCATAGGCTGTTTGGTACTAAGTGGAGTCTCTTCCTCATTTTCTCTTTCATGGGCATGATCCAGTGCATCGCACCAATGCTTCCTGCCTTCCTCCTCACATATTCCTTAGTAATTTTATGTCTTCGACTCTCATCACTTTCTAGTCATAATGTTGGGCCTCACTTTGATTTTAGTACTGTTTTTGGCCTGTAATTTTTTAATTGCACCTTAGCTGTGTAGTAGAACATGACTGGGGACTGAGAAGGTTCTTTTAAATGTTTATTTTAGATACTTTTAATTTCTGGCATATGCAAGTTTGATTGGGATTTTATTTATCCTCCATCTTTTAGGTTGACTGCCTTCGGGTGACTGGTGTCCTACAGAGAAGAAATCTTGTATATTGTGCTTCTACAAGGTATTCTTTTGTTTAACTGAGAACTACTGTAATCTTTATGTCAGATTTCTGTAATTTTCATATGTATAAAGGTTAAAGAATTAGGTAGGGTGGAACATAAAGTTTCCTTTTTTACAATAAGGATTTTATCTAGATAGAATGTTAGTCTCAATTTTTGTATTGACTCCACTATTATAATGGTGTACAAATGTGCACTCTTTCTCATGGAATCAATAAAAAACAGTATCATATGCATTTAAGGAATAAATTTATTGTTTCATTTCATATTCCTTTTCTTCTACTAGGCTTCTCATCTAAATGAATCTATAGATGATTTTCTATTAGTTTCTCTTCTATTGCCGAGTTCTGCTTCTGTCGTCCATTGTGTTTTACACTTGTTGACATGATTCTCCAGCATTTTTTTTCCTTTTCATATTATTTCACTTTCTCTCTGCCCTTCTCATGCTACCTCTCTGTCTTTTATTTGAGGAAGGCTTGCATGAAATGGTTTTCTTGTTGCCACAGTGCAGGTAAGAGTTTTGTTGCTGAGATTTTAATGCTGCGGAGAGTGATAACAACTGGAAAAATTGCACTACTTGTTCTTCCATATGTATCAATTTGTGCTGAAAAGGTGTTATTTTGTTCTCCTTTTCATTAAAATTTTAAAAAATTGTGTTTTAGGTTGTAGGTATTGTTAAATGCTTTCAGTTTTATACTATTTCAATTTTATAAATATTTCAAAATTTTCAATATTGATATAGTCATTTTGATTCATGCAGGCAGAACACCTTGAACGGCTTCTTGAGCCACTTGGTAAACATGTTCGTAGTTATTATGGAAACCAAGGTGGTGGAACACTTCCTAAAGATACTTCTGTAGCTGTCTGCACTATAGAGAAGGCCAACTCATTAATTAATAGATTACTGGAAGAGGGCCGCCTGTCAGAAATGGGAATTATTGTGATAGATGAACTGCATATGGTATCATTGTCATTTCTATTTTGTCATGAATTCTATTACGTGCTGCTTCTCCACACATTTTTTCTATTGGATTATTATGAGACATGAAGAAGTGGCACGCCTGAATGGTTCTCATGTTTTATTCTTCTCTAAATCTATTAACAGGTTGGTGATCAGAGTAGAGGTTATCTTCTCGAACTTATGTTGACAAAGCTTCGTTATGCAGCAGGGGAAGGTAGTTCAAAATCAAGTGATGGAGAGAGTTCAGGTGGAAGCAGCGATAAGGCTGATCCTGTTCAAGGTCTGCAAATTGTTGGAATGAGTGCAACAATGCCAAATGTTGCAGCAGTTGCAGATTGGCTTCAAGTAAGCCTGACCAAGCATTTCTTATTTCCATCCACACATCAATTATTGGGCTTCCTTTTTCTCTTGGCTAGCTGTCCAGTTTTGTGGTGAATTTTTGCAGTATAAATTGTTTCAATCTCTTAAAGTTGGATTTGAATGGCTTCTAAAAAAAGTTGACATCTAGCCTTTAAAAGACCTAAATCCACATAATGTTTAGCAGTACGCTACATGTTTAGTACTCTGAATTGTACTTTTCATCCAGCTTTTTTTTTTAATATGTAACTTGAAGTAGTGGGAAATCAGATTTTGCAAATTCTGATTGAGCTATCCATCTTGTGGGTGAGGGTGACATTAGTGATTTATTTGGGATTGTAGATTAAGCAAAGGAAGGTGAAGATACAGGAAAGTGATATATAGGGGAGTTATGATCATCACTTTTGGTGTGTCATGAGCCAACTGTTCAAAAAGTTTAAGCTATCAAGTGAAGATGCTTGGATGATTTTATATTATATTTCTTAACATGTGGACATGAAGTGTGAACAATGCCGAGGCCTACCTATTTGTGCCTAAAGCCCTAAACTAACTTTTTTATTACAAGAATGAGAGCGGCAACGATTGAACTCTTGACAACTTGGCAATAGAAGCTTTGATACCATGTCATGAACAAACTATCATAAAGCACTGTTATCAAATAGCGGTTATAATGGCGCTATAGCGTAGCGCTTTTTTGGCTTACTGCTACTCCGCTATTTGCCACTTTTTCCGCTATTTTCTGCTTTGAGGGGCTGGAAATAGCGGATTTTTGGCTTACCGCTATAGTCCGTGATCCGCGATTAATAACACTGTCATAAAGCTTAAGATATTAGTTGAAGGCTGAAGATACCTATTAGTTGAGAGAAAATAGAATATATGAAACTGATTTGTGTCATAATATGATTATGCTTTTCTTTTTTGGACCATCAAGAAATTAGATTTGTCCCAAGAATTACAGTCATCCAATTATTTTTCTGCTGTTGCTGATTTTTAGGGATTCTTAGTAAATAATAGGAATTACAAATTATTTGTTTCTTTTTTAGATTCTTTGTTTTATCTGTTTATTTCTTTCTCTTCTGATCATATGGTATCAAGACTCCAAACCAAACTACAGCAAATTAGCCTGTAGGCATTCAAACTAGATCTTACTGCCTTATCTGCTGGCACAACTAACTACAACTAATTGAAACTAGCTACAACTTTTTGTTACAGTTTACAAAAGCTGAGATACTATGTTGTCAGTTGCATGCTATCTCATTTACAGATATACTCCAATAGTTATGCTTCAGTCTGTAAGGATCAGTTATTGTGTTGGTAGCTTCTGCTAGAAGCTGACGTTAGATTCATGAGTTTTATAAATAGATGAATCTCAGTATACTCTTTTCATAATGAATGATAAACACTCAAACCGTTTTCCAGATGCTCTCGCTTTTTCTTCTTCTCACCTTACAATTCTAAAGATAAGATCATAGTATTCTAAGAGTTTTCTCAGTCTTTCAATTAATAGGTGGATCTGAGTATGGATAATATTACTATCCTGTGTGATTTCTAAAATAACAATGAAAAACTTTCTACAGAAGTATGGGTTATATACTTATATATAGTTTTTTGGTTTAGTAGATCTTTGACCTTTTCTTCTTTTAACAGTCTTCTATATTGTTTTGATCTATGATTTGCTGACTGCTTTTAAAGTCTAATGTTTTATTTTGTTCGTAAATGCTTTTACTTCATTTAAACTATGACTCTCTCTTTTTTAATAATCTCTTATGTTCTTTTATTTCATATGCTGGTATATTTGACACTATCACATTTGTATAGATATTTCTTTTTCTGATTACTTAATTTTCTGATGCATCTGTTTATCCCAAATTGCATCAAGGCAGCACTGTACCAGACAGAGTTCCGGCCAGTTCCTTTAGAAGAATATTTTAAAGTTGGTAATTCAATATATAACAAGAGTATGGAACTTTCTAGAACAATCTTGAAAGGAGCTGACCTTGGTGGTAAAGATCCAGATCACGTTGTTGAACTATGTAATGAGGTTGGTGCTTTAAAGTCTTAGACACAACTTCGACACCTTTTAATTCAGAAAGATGAATATTTAAGTACTACTGATATTCTCTTCAGGTAGTTCAAGAGGGACAATCAGTTTTAATATTCTGCTCCAGCCGAAAGGGTTGTGAATCAACTGCAAGGCATGTTGCAAAGTTCCTGAAGAGGTTTACTTCTGATATTAATGAGAATGATTGTGAGTTTGCTGATATTACTTCTGCTATTAACTCCTTGAGAAAGTGCCCTGCCGGATTGGACCCCATATTAGAGGAAACGTTTCCAGCTGGTGTTGCATTTCACCATGCTGGCCTTACGGTAATACCATTCTTTTTGGTTTTATGGCTTCTACTAACATTGTTATTACAACTCACTCTCTCTCTTTTTTATTTTTTATTTTTTTTTATACGGGAGTTTTTATTTCATATTTGAAATTGTCTGTTTCAGCTTTTTTCTTTCAAAAATCACTTTTTTAATTAAAAAAATAAAAATTTTCAGCTCTTAAGATGTTTGTTTAAGCTTTTTAAAAAATTCATTATTTTAAAAAAATCTGAAATCAATTAAAAAATCATTTTTTCAAAAAGCTACTTTGATTAGCTTATCGGAAAAATCTATTATGATAGATCAGATGAGAGAGAAGATAATAAAAGTAATTTGAATTAGTGTAACCAAACACAAGTCCGCTTATGATTTTCTTAAAAATCTCTAAAAAATAATCTTTTTTTTAGAAAGCTAAAAATCATTTTCTATTAATTTGAAACATACTCACTTTTGATCTCCAGTTTATGCAGATACCTAGTAAGTATCCCTTACATTTCACATGTACCTTTTCTGAGATATTAAAAATTAAATTTAAATATAAAATATTGAAAGTTTTAATGTTTTCAATTAATCTGATTGACAAAACCAATTTTATAATGTTTATACTTATATTAGTTTGTTTAATATTGATTGATTGTAAAATTGAAAAATATTGATTAAATAAATTAAAGGAGTTGACGTATAATTTGACTGAATAACTCGTTAAGAAGATAATTACTTTTGATATTGTTGATTTATTGAAGAAACAATATGAAATCTAATGTGAAATCTCAATACACATGTCACAATAGAGAAAGATACATGGCTCTATGCGAGAGAAGTATGTGATATGACTTCATATTCAAGAATGATGACTCAAATTTAAAATATAAGAGGTGGATAAAAATGTTGTTTCTACTTTTCCTTCCTTCAAGGCCTAAGTCAAATTTTTCATTGTTGGTTTGATAGGTTGAGGAAAGAGAGATTGTTGAAACCTGTTACCGAAAAGGGCTTTTACGTGTTTTAACTGCCACGTCGACCTTAGCAGCTGGGGTTAATCTACCCGCTAGGAGGGTAATTTTCCGCCAACCGAGAATCGGTTGTGATTTTATAGACGGGACAAGGTACAAGCAGATGGCTGGTCGTGCAGGTCGAACTGGAATTGATACAAAAGGAGAGAGTGTATGGTTTTTATTTTTTGTTATATTCTCAACTATTATATGGTAGTGTCTGTGGTTTTTCTTTGCTATCATTCTAATTGATTCCGGAATGTTTCTATGCATTCATATAATTGTTTTTAATTTTCATTACCCATTTTTTGTTTTTGATTCTCATCTAGTTGTAGTTACTATATGCTTTTTTGACTTGCATAGATACTCATTTGCAAATCTGAAGAGATAAAAAAAGTTATGGGACTTCTGAATGAAAGCTGTCCCCCGTTGCATTCCTGTTTATCTGAAGATATGAACGGAATGACTCATGCAATCTTAGAAGTGGTGGCTGGAGGAATAGTTCAAACTGCTAGTGATATTCATCGGTATGTTAAATGTACACTTTTGAACTCCACAAAACCATTTCTTGACGTGGTGAAGTCTGCACAAGAGTCTCTTCGATGGTTGTGCGAAAAAAAATTTCTTGAATGGAATGAAGAGACGAAACTGTACAGTACCACACCTCTTGGGCGTGCAGCTTTTGGCAGTTCTCTCTGCCCAGAGGAATCTCTGGTAAATGTTTCTCTCTATATTTTTATTGATTGCTCTTGTACTTCTTTTACTTAACTTTGGGTTTATTGCTGAACTGACGCTTCCTACTTGTTTGGTTTTGAAAATTTAGCTGCATTAAGTGAGGTAGTACAGTCATCTTATGATTGGGAACACACACTAACAATTTAATTATTATTCCAATTTCCAAGTAGAATAGGGGTTCGTTGTATCTCACTCACATGGATTAGTGCATCTTAGGAAATTGGATTTGCACAATTACTCGTAAATTTTATTTTTTATTTTATATTATTCAGTTGAGTGTGTTTTAAATGCACGGGCATTTTCAGAAAATCTATCTTATATTCTTCACTCACTTAATTCGGTATCAGAGTGGGTTTGGTCCTGCCTCTGATTTTCACTTCTTTACTATAGTTCAGCTAAAGTCAGGGCTTGACTTTTGGGCTGAACCTCTACCTTACACTGTTGCTCTGAGCTGTGTCCTCATTCCGGTACATATTACAATCTCCGGCCATTGTCAGTCTATTTTCCTGATAGCAATCTAAGGGGTGTGTGTGTGAGAGAGAGGGAGGGAGAGGGGGGGGGGGTTAGTTCTCAAAAGTTTCATATTGTGTAGTCTAAGTTCTCTAATTACCTTACAAGCACACCTATTATAAGTTGGGAAGCTTCTAATAAAATCAACCGCTTTAACTAATAATTACATGTAACTAAACACATAGTAGTCAATAGCGTGCTATAGCGGCGGAGCGGAGCGGCTCCCTGCCACTATTGAGATTAAATAGCAGCGCGCCTCACAATAGCGGCCATAGCGGCACGAATAGGTGCCAATAGCAGGAAATATCGGCGCTATTTGGACGAAGGGCAAAATGATTGAAGCCCCTCGGTTTTAAACCGTTGGGGAACCTTTTTAGGGGCATTTTAGAACTTTCCAAGGCTATTTTAGGCCAAACTTGAAAGAATGAAGCTTCATTCTTCATTAAGAATTGCAAATCGCACCGCCTCTGCCCTCTTCTCACTGCTTCTCACTTTGCCCTCTCACCTTGGAGCTCCAACGACCACCCCCTTCTCCAACGACCACCCTTCACCGCTAGAAGATGATAATGGATGATTTCTTATGTAGCTAGGAGCCTAGGATCTCTTATTTCAATGTTGTTGTTCATGTTTTGTTACTTTAAGCCTTAGAGGCTTGAACTTCTTCTTAGTTTTTACCTTGCTTTTGAGTGGTTTTTAGTTTTGTGTTTTTATTCAAGACTTGTGACTTTTATTGCTATTATGAATGTTATGAATTTTAGGTAATATTTGACATCTTTTGGTATTTATATGTATATAGTATTAAACTATTAATCATATAAAATTATATATAAAAATTCTGAATAGCGGCCATCCCGCTATGCGCTATCCCGTTATCCCACTTTTGGGGCCGACCGCTACGCCTCGCTATCCGGGATTGACTACTATGACTAAACAGTAACAGTAAACTAAAATGAGGTAAGAACTAGGCAGTAATACAAGCTTATCTATAACATTCTCCTCTTAAACTCCAGGTTGAGAGAAATAGCCAACCACCCTGATTCTATCTCGAAGTTCAGGAAACCTCTGGTTAGAAAGTGCCTTGGACAGAATACCAGACAAATAATGGCTTAGTTATCACCTTTTCCAGACAAATAAAACATCCAATTCCATTTGTTTGTCCAAGAGTGCAGAACCAGATTATGACACAAGGAAACTGCACTCTAATTGTCTCTGAAAATTACTGGAGTTGTCACTGAAATTTGCGGCTCACTTAGCAGTGACTGTACCCACACTATTTCTGCTGCTGTGAGTGCAACGCTCCGATATTCAGCCTCTACACTTTAGCATGCCACAAGATTCTGTCTTCTTTTACTACCAAAAAATGAGATTAGGGCCATGGAAAATGGATGACCCTGATATAGAACGCCTGTCATGTGTCAGATGCCCAGTCACAAAAGGCTGCCAACTTGAGAGAACTCTGGCAAGAGGCAGGCTGCATAAGGAAACCATACTCGATAGTGCCTTTTAGACACCTAACTGTTTTCAAGTGTTCTTCAGTTGGTTGTGACAAAAATCGACACACTTTACTGACGCTGGAACCACAGGTCTGGTTAATGTAGCATACTGCAATGCCCCAACGATGGATATATACGATGAAGGATCAAACATATACTCATCCTCAGACAGAGTACTACACCTGTCATAGAAATGGAATTCTCTTGTCAATAACCCATATCAGCTCTAGACAGCAAGTCTCTAATATAGTTAGACTAAGACTGTAGGAGTGACCTGTTAGGCAAATTTTTAAACCTCAATCCCAAGGAAATAAGCAAAGACCTTCCAGCTGTTTGAGGGAAAAAGTGCTGTGAAACTAGCTAATGAAATTTTGAATGGACATGAGGGAAGTGCCGGTGGTGAGAAGTACATATAAACAGCCGGCTGAATCCTTAAAGTGAAATAATGATGGATCTCATTTGCTAGAAACAGCCAAAACCAACTAGAGTCTTAGGGAGTCTTTCATATGCTGCTCCAGATGCTTGTTTAAGCCCATACATATCTTTATGAAGTTTGCAAACAAGCTGTTTATCTTGCCTTGAGATTCAATGCCAGGGGGTTGTCTCTTGCAAACCTCTTCTTCCAGAAACCCATTCTAGAGTGAACTGGTCATATCTATCTGTTGGATGGGTCAGCCATTAGTTGGAGCAATGGTGAGAGTTATTCTGACTGTGACAGATTTAACCACTGGTGAAAAGGTCTCTCGGTAATCATGTCCAGCTGGGTTCTCTTTAACATGGAAATCCATGTGTCCAATAGGAGATCTATTAGGAGGTAAAGGCACCGAAGACCAAGTACTCTGCACCAATAATGCATCACGTTCTGCCTTTTGAAGCTTTCCAATGGGGCAATGTCACGGCCTGCTTAAAAGAATTTGCAGTCTGGGTTTTGCAATCACTGATTTGGATTGGGTGTGTGCATGGAGTTAGTGTTTATAGGAATCAAAGGATATGAAGAATTGATAAGTAGAAAGAGGGAATCCAGAAACATCACTCTGATTGGAACTGCTGGGTGAAGAAGAAGACTGCTGCGAAGAGGGGGTGTACTGCAAATGAGGGGATGTATGTTGCGGCTGAGAAGAAGTAGACTGCTTTAAGTGACTTGAAGGAGGAGAGGAATTAAAATGTGAAGACTGAAGTGAACTGCTGGAAGATGCAGAATGCCTGGGTGGAGATATAGATAGACTAGGCTGTGTCCGTGGGAAGTGGGGACTGAGGAATGGTATTTAGAGAGAAAAAAAACAGGCAATGGTGAAGTAATGGTAGATTCTGAAGAGTTAGTGGACTGAACAATATGCTCATTGACGACTGCATCTTTGGAAATGTAGAGTTTCCTATCAGGAGTCAAGCATTTATACCCTTTACGAGGGGAGGGTGAATAGCCCAAAAATATACACTACTTTGTTCTAAATTTGAACATATGAGTGTATAGTCTTATAGGGTCTCATAAAAGGGTAATAAGCTTACCCAAAAGCTTTGACCTGAGTAGATATCAGAGACTAGTAGAAAATCTCAATTATCTCACAATGACTTGATCAAATATATATTTTTGACGTCAGTGTTGTGAATCAATTCCTCAATTCTCCCTACGTTGGTCATTGGAGACTTGGAGAGTAGTTGTCTGGATTTTGAGATATATTAAAGGGTCTCTTGCAAAAGGACTAGTGCATGAAAACAGAGGGCATAAGGATATTGTTGCATACAGTAATGTTGATTGGGCCAGGTCTCCTTGTGACCGGAGATCCACCTCAAGTGTTGATGTTCTTTTTAGAGGAAATCTTATTTCATGACGGAAAAGCAAGAAACAAAATGTGGTTGCATGGTCAAGTGCTTATATGCTTAAAAGTTGCAACATCTCATAAAAGAATTAATTTTTTTTGTACGATACTAGTCTGTGAGAACCAAGCGGCTCTTCACTTTTCATTGAACCATTGCAACTTTATTCGAGAAAAGATTGCTTATGGAGATATAAGGACATCCTTTGTAATTCAAATGATCAATCAGCAGATTTGTTCACCCAAAGCACGTCAAGGATCTTATATATGCAACAAGCTGGATGCATTTCATTTATTTGCTCAAGCTTAGGCGGGGAGGGGGTTGGAAATGGAAATAGCACACACTACACTGATAACTTACTATTCCACCTTCCAAGTAGAATAGGTTCATTGTATCTCAGTTACATTGATTAATTGCACCTTAGGAAATTGAGTTAGCCAACCTAGCCTGATTGTTTCTATAATAGAAGATGAACAAGAGAGAAAACTGAAAAAGAAACTGAATGTATTTCATTTCTGAAAAGTCAATTATGAGAGATACAATAGCTCCTATATATAGTAGGAGAAGGACAGCTTCATACTGAAGCTGTTACAACTAACTATATTACATTTACTAATTGTATTTTACATATTATCTCTAATATGCCCCCGCAAACTCAAGGTGGATAGACCAGTGAGAACTTGTCAGCTACATTGAGTTTGGAACGCAACTCCTCAAAACAAAGTGGAGATAAAGCTTTTGTGAGAATGTAAGCTCTTTGATCAAGTGAAGGAACATGCTCCACAACCAGAGTATTGCTGAGAACCTTCTTCCTAACAAAAAATCTATCCAATTCCATATGCTTCGTCCTTGTGTGAAGAACAGGATTTTGTGTAAGTGTTACTGTGCTTTGATTATCACAGTGCACCTTAGGGATGAGATGAGGAATACCAAGCTCTTGCAAAAGTGATTGAACCCACATTAATTCTGCTGTGGTGTTAGCTAAACTCCGATACTCAGCCTCGGTACCGGACCTAGAAACCAGGGTCTGTTTCTTGGAATTCCAGAATATCAGATTTTTACCAAGAAAAATACAGCATCCTGAGGTTGAGCGACGATCATCTGGATCTTGTGCCCAATCAGCATCTCTAATATTCTAGCCTTGTAAATTCTGTTTTGCATTTACTATTTCTGTATGTTAATGACATTCAGCTTAGTGTGTTTTCAACACAAAAACATTATCAAAACAATCCTATCTAATATTCTTCTTTATAATCTAAATTAAGCTATATTGTGGTTGATTTTTTAGATTGTTTTAGCCGATCTTTCGAGGGCAAGGGAAGGATTTGTCCTCGCATCACACTTGCATTTAGTTTACTTGGTGACACCAATCAATGTTGATGTTGAGCCAGATTGGGAGTTGTACTATGAGCGTTTTGTGAAACTGACTCCGATTGACCAGGTGGGTTTATGATAAAAATAATTTCTCCCTTTTTGCTTCTTAGCAAGCCATGTTATTAAACCTGCTTAGAGTTCACCAGATATTTGTTATCACTTATCTTATGTTGCATACATGATGTCATTGATTTGGTTGGAAGAAAATTTAAAATAAATCGAAATATATAAATGTGAGAACAATAATTTTTTTCTACAAAAAGATCTGTATATGTGTCCTTCTAGTAATATTGAATTGTATTTCCACCTCTATGGATATCAATTATTGAGTCAATTTAATTTTCCAGATTTGACATAATAATAGAATCTTAGCACATTTGTAAATTTTTTTAATCATAATATGTTTGCAGTCAGTTGGTAATCGAGTGGGTGTGACAGAACCATTCCTGATGCGTATGGCACATGGTGCACCGTTACGTTCTTCAAACAAGTCCAGAAATAATACAGGATGGTTGAACAATAAACGGCGAAATCACCTTGGGATTTCCAATGGAACAAACAACTCTGATGATCAAACACTTCGTGTTTGTAGAAGATTCTATGTTGCTCTCATTTTGTCACTTCTAGTTCAGGTGCTTTTCTATGTTACATTGACTCAAACATCTTTATGAATATTTTGTTTCTACTTTTTGAATTGTTGAAATTACAGGGTTTTAGGTAAGGAAACAAAAGGTAACTAATATTATACTCTTATTTACACTAGTTATATCTTAATTCTAATCTAATAAGGAAACTGATCATAATAATTATTAGTCTCCCAAATAAATAAGGAAACCAAGTATGCAATATAAAGAAATAAAGAAACTAATCCAAAAAGATAATCTAAGATGCTTTAAGATAAGATAAAGATATTATAGAATACTTTTCATATTAACACTCGCCCTCAAGCCAAAGCTGCTATAAGCTTCTTTTAAATTGAATGAATTTTAAAGTGATCTCATACCTGAGTTGAATAGAATGGGCTTGAGTATGGGCTTGGAAGAAATTGTGCTTTTCTTCCCAGATTGGCCAAGAATGAATGCAATTAATGCCCGTTTGTAGCAAGGAATCTGAAGGTGAAGAAAGGAGCCAAGTGAAGAGCATTGAGTCTTTTTGCTCCCACTCTGAGTAATTTGGATTCACAACTCCATTGTCATGAACTTCTTTACTAAGAACATAAACGGAATTTCTGGATTTGCAACAAATCACTGCAACTTCCGTGCCCTAATGACACCTTCTATTTGCTGTTTCTATGAGAGAATTGGTTTCATCAAGATTGACAATGATGGTGTGCGGTAAAGTAATTGGAGGAGTAAATGAGGATATGTTCTCATTGGAAGTGAAAGGATTGCTAAGGGAAGCCATAGTTGAAGGATTGATTAAAGCTACCATATTGTGAAATGAAAGCAGGAAAAATGAGATAATCAGTGAGGAATTTGAGATATTACATCTGAAATGTGATTTCTGAGTTCGTTACTGAGTAGTAAAGGAATGATCGTATATATACAATGAGCCATTTGTAACTGCTGTACCTAACAGTTACAATTACAGCTTCAGTAGTTAACCTGTAACTAATCCTAACAGTACTCGAACAGTCTTAATAGGTTTGCAGAGACAGAGATCTGATAGAGCTCGACCTCCTGTCACTAAAGTCTATAGGAGATGTCGTGATCGAGAAGCAAGTGCTGCCCTTGCTAGCGCTGGATTTGGGGCTGAGTGTGAGCCAAACGAGCCACAGGCCTCAGCCCAACAGGCTGTGGTTATTAGCCAAACAGCCTAGGGCTGTTCTGTCTTTCTTAATACAGTCAGCTTTATAATTTAATTATCCAGTCAGCATTAGATAATATTTTATTATGATGCTTAATTAGGGTTTTGAGGGGTTTGGTATAAATAGAGGTGGCTGTGCCTCTATTCAGCAGTTTTTGGGAGAATTAGGTTTTGGTGGCTGGCTATTGGTGTCCAGTTTGTAATTCTTCTCGAGCACTTTTATCTAATAAACAATTCCAGTTTCTCTTCTCTATTGTTTGAGAATCTGTTTGGCTAGGCCAGATTGGTTCAGTTTTCCCTACTGTTTGGTACCAGTTCTATCAAGATCATCACGGAACCGATCACTGAACATACTTTTAACACATTATGTCTCTAGAATTAGTCATTAGTTGTCAGTAACGAGCTTAATTCCTGCCTAGAATAAAGGGGTATCGGTTTTTTATGATTAATACCATTGGTTCCAGATTTGCCACCCTTCGTAATTGCTAATTGTCAGGAGTTGTTGTTACTGTCCTAGGTTATTTAATTGTGTACAAATTCAATCAGAAAAAAGCACGCAGTATATTACTCAGTCTATTTTTGGTTAGATGTTGTAGGTGCTACTGGATGGGGCTCTGATTGGACAACACTTCCACTAGTACATTATTATATTTAAAATGTAAATAGGGGTATTATGTCCGTCTTTAATAAGTATTTAGAGTTTCATTGGTGAATTATATTTTCTGCTGCTCCTCTATTTATTTTTCCCATTTCATATAATCTCTGAAATTTCATTATAGTTGATATCATTTTATGAATAAATGTGGTTTTATGAAGGAAACTCCTGTCGGTGAGGTTTGTGAAGCATTTAAAGTTGCCAGAGGAATGGTTCAAGGCTTGCAAGAGAATGCTGGTAGGTTTGCATCTATGGTTGCTGTGTTCTGTGAGAGGCTTGGGTGGCATGATCTTGAGGGCTTAGTAGCTAAGTTTCAAAATCGTGTATCATTTGGAGTTAGAGCAGAGATTGTAGAGCTTACCACCATTCCCTTTGTTAAAGTATATGCACTGATTCTCTTTACAATTTTATATACTCTTTACCCAAATAACTTTCTGTTTGTTGTTGTTGGCTTGTATTGTTACTCACTCCAGTGTTCTGTTTCTGTCTTTCAATTTGCAGGGCTCTCGAGCCAGAGCGCTCTACAAAGCCGGTCTACGTACCCCTCTTGCAATTGCTGAAGCATCCATTCCGGAAATAGTAAAAGCAATTTTTGATTCTTCATCATGGGCCACAGAAGGCGGTATGTGTAAAAAGTTGTCTGTAATTGGTTTAGGAAATTTAAGTACCAGAACTAGCTTGAGATTATACTGCTAATGTAATGTTCTTTTACTTGAAATTATATATGGTTAATAAGTGGGGCTTCACTTATTCTAGGGATAATTCTTGTGATACTTTCGTCGTCTAATAACTTCTTGTTGACATTACTGTTGAATTTTGTGATATTATCTTAGTGATCTAGCACATAAAATTTTAGATAAATTGAAATTTCATAGGTTCGTAATCTTATAGTCGATATTTACTTGCATTTTAAAAAGTATATTATATGTTAAAAATTGAAGGTATTAGATGGAGTATCAAATAGTTTTTAAATTATATGAAGCTTTGTACATTTGATGTATAGTGATAACTTTCAATTTAGAGATGGAATTCAATGTCTATGAAAGATTCTTACACTAAGTAATTATCGCAAGACTCCTGGAATAAGTGGACCCCACTAATGGTAAATATGACACTGAAATCACTACATTAGCATAATTTATGCTACATATTTTATCTCTGTTCCTTGAGGACATTTTCATGTGAATAGCCATAAGCAGTGCATTTTAGTTTTATTTTATCCAAGTTTATCAGTTTGTTTTTGTCTCCATTTCATTACTTCAATTCATTTTAACAATCTTTTATTTTTCTGAAGTCACTGAAGTTTTTTTCTTTTTTAATAATCATCATTGAAAGAGTTTATTTCTTTGGAAGGTTCTGCACGGAGGAGCTTTCAATTTGGTGTTGCAAAGAAGATAAAGAATGGTGCTCGCAAAATTGTTCTTGATAAAGCTGAAGAGGCAAGGATTGCTGCTTTCACAGCCTTTAAGTCTCTTGGATATAATGTCCCACAGTTTGCTCCTCCAATATTATCCACTGCTGCATGTGATTCTATCAGGCAAGAACCTGGAAGTACCTCTGGAAGTGACACAGCTGACACTAGTCATAGCTTTGTTGATGTAAACCACATTGATAAATCTAATAAAGTTGCTTTAGAGAAAGAAAGAGAAGACTTGATTAAATCATCTGAAAATGATGCTCTTGCTTCTGTAGAAGGAAAACCAAGCAGTGGGATGCCATGTAGCTTGCCTACTGTTCCAGTTGTAGGACCTACAAGGAATGAGCTCAACGCGACTCTGGACCCTTCCAAAGATCCAGATGTGACCATCCTTTCTGTTCAGTTACAGAAAACAAATGATAAATCCAGTAAAGATGATGGATGCCATACTTATGGTACAGAGGAGCAACATCAGAGTGGAAATTTTGCTGGGGGTCATGTGGATAGTTCCAGCCAGAAAGGGCCCATTAATGCAGTTAGTAGTCCTGGAGGGCTTGATTCTTTTTTGGATCTGTGGGACACTAAGCCAGAGTTCTACTTTGATATCCATTACGTCAAACGTTTGGAGTTGCACTCTGCTGCCCCTTTTGAAGTACATGGCATAGCAGTCTGTTGGGAGAGCTCCCCTGTGTACTACCTAAATCTTCCTAGGGATATTCTATTGTCCGCAAAAGGAAAAGATGACTGTTTTTCCTCGAGTGCATGCAGTTATAAGCAGAAAGTTTCATCTTCTAATTCTAAGCAAGATTTGGCTAATGCTATGTATAGATGGAGCAGGATTAGTAAAATTATAGGGAAAATAAATGTCAGAAAGTTCACCTGGAATTTGAAGTCTCAGATTCAGGTGCTGAAAAAGCCTGCAGTTTCAATTCAGAGATTTGGTTGCTTGAACACTCTTGGACAAATAATGGACCTTGAAGTTGTAGATAATTCTTATATATTATTGCCCCCGATCTTTGTTAAAGATGCAATTGACATGTGCATTGTGGCTTGGATTCTTTGGCCTGATGAAGAGAGGAGTTCTAATCCAAACCTGGATAAGGTAATATATAAATAGGTGCATACGTAAGGGTTCAAACACACACATATTTGATGCCAATTTATGATGATTTGGTGAAGTGTACAATTATTAACAGTCATGTTGATCATGTAGGAGGTAAAGAAAAGGTTATCCTCTGAGGATGCTGCAGCGGCTAATCAGTGTGGCAGGTGGAGGAATCAGATGCGGAGAGCTGCTCATAATGGTTGCTGTCGTCGGGTTGCTCAAACACGGGCATTATGTTCTGTTCTTTGGAAATTACTTGTTTCTGAGGAACTTGCTGAAGTGTTTATGAGAATAGAAATCCCACTGGTAAGGTTCTATGAAGCTTTGGTATTATTAAAGAAGAGAAGTCTTATGTTTCATGTATATTTTGAACCTGCACGTGCTTTTATGCATGTCATTACATCTCAAAGAAAAATAGAAGTTATAATTCTAATATTGAACATTTGTAAAAAGAAAAGAATCTAGTATTTTTTGGATTCAGTTTGGACCCGTTTGATGTGCAATGGAGTGATATTAAAAGTTCACTTAACACAGCATGGTGTTTTCTCATGAAATTTGTTTTAAAGATTTCTAGCACGTGCAACAAGGGTGTACCGAACACACACACACAATATATATGTATATACATATATATATATTTGTATATATATATATATATCTTTTATGGCCTTCACCCTAACAACTTAATCTTTTGGTGAAGTTTAGGATTTATGGTCATATATGTTGTTCTATGCATTGTCCATGGTTCTATGCATTGTGTGTTGGAGTGCATGAGATATAAAGGGTTGGTTCTTGGTGGATTATTTGTTTATATTGCATGTTTGTATATTTATATAGAATCATTATTCATATGTGGATTGTAGTGTACGGACAATGTTTGGTGTAAATATTGTATTATGCTATAATTATGTTGTACTTTCACTTTTATCCTTAAAGTGATCATATGAACAACAGGAATCAATAAAAGAGAAGGAAGAGTATCATTAGCTATTATAAGTTACTTTTCTTGTTTATTTTTACGATTTTATTTACTCAATTAAATTAAATGGTTATGTTATATTCGAGAATATTCTTGCCGCAATTCAACCCCTAATGCTAGCTTGGAAGGATTGCCAAGGTCATACTATAAGGGATAGTTTGCCTGTATACCCATACGGCGCTGGGTTCTTAACAAGTTACATGCTTTGTTAGAATATAATATAAAACCATTTATGTGGCCCTTACCCAACAGCTTAAGCTTTTGGGATAATTGGTTATTTGACGTGCTTGAAGTATTTGATGCTACTTTTAACACTTCTGTTGTTAGGTGAATGTTCTTGCTGACATGGAGCTTTGGGGAATTGGTGTTGATTTGGAGAGATGCATTCAGGCTCGTAAGTTGTTGGTAAAAAGACTGAAGCATCTTGAGAAGGAAGCTTATAAACTGGCTGGGATGACATTTTCATTACATATGCCAGCAGATATTGCTAAGGTGCTGTATGATCACTTGAAGCTGCCCATACCTGATGGGCGAAATAAGGGAAAACAACATCCAAGTACTGACAAGCACTCTTTGGATGCACTAAGGTATTAAGCAAGTTTCCTTATGTAGCTTATAATCCATGATAAAGAGAATCTTATAATTTTTTTTTTTGCTTTGCTGTAGCTTTGTTCGTAATCATTTTAGAAATGAATACAAGAGTAAATAACACTCATTACCCCTAATCGTTTGGCAAGTAAACCCAAGTGTCATCGTAGTAATAAAATATACTGTCCTCAAGAGTTGTGTGGTAAGTACTAGTTTGCTAGTTAAATTTCGTTTGAACGGTCAAATGGTTGACGGATTTGGCTACTTGTTGCACAAGAAATCTTGAATGTTCACGATCCAAATAAAGCTTAGAATTATAAGAGTATATAGATATGTCAATATCGCCTGTTCACTGTGCCAGCTGTTCATGATAGCTGGACAGAGGTTGTTAGCAATTAGTGCTGTTAGCAGTTAGTCTGTTAGGATCATTTAGCTTTCTGTTAAGCTTTGCCCGCCTGTGTTGCTTGTGTGCAAGCTTTCTCTGCTCCTATATAAGGAGACTCATACCATTGTAATAAACCAATTATGATAATAACAAATTCAGTTAGCAAGTTTCTTTTCTCTCTTTCTGTTTCTGTTAACATGGTATCAAGAGCCTAAGATTCATGGCGGGTTCATCTTCCTCTTTGCTTTCTTCTTCCGCAAGCGAACGTTCCTTGTCTCATGCAATCAGCATCAAGCTAGATGACTCGAATTTCTACTCCTGGAAGCAGCAAGTAGAAGGAGTCATTCGCTCGCACAAATTGCAGAAATTTGTGCAAGATCCTCAGATTCCAGCGAAGTTTCTAACTGATGAGGATTGGATCTCAGAGACTGTGAATCCTGCATTTTCTGAATGGGAGCAGCAAGATTCTAATCTCTTTACTTGGCTACTTTCTACTCTGTCTGCTTCATTGCTTCCTACAGTGATTCAGTGCCTTGGGAAGAAATTCACAATTTTTTCAATGCTCAATCTCGAGCACAGTCAGCACAGGTGCGATCAGAGTCGAAGACAATAACAAAAGGTACGAAATCTGATTTTGAGTTCTTGCAAAGGATCAAAACCATCGTCAACACACTCACCTCAATCTGTGAGCCAGTGAATTTTTGTGATCATTGGGAAGCTATTTTCGATGGACTTCCTGAAGAATGCAGTGCTTTGATGACTGTAGTTTACAGTCGCACAACCTTCTTTACCATTTCCAAAGTTGAGGCTATGGTAATTGCACATGAAGCGCGCTTTGAGCGCATAAAGAAGAAGCAGCTCACAGATTCAACAGCTTCTGCGTTTCTTGCTCAGGTACCATCGCTGACTGTGCCTTCGGCATCCATGCCAGCCGCGATGTGGCTGCAGGTTGCGCAACCACCACCGTCATCACAACCACAGCAGCAGTGGATGCAGCCTTCACAACAGCAGATGTCATCTCAGCCACCGCAGCAGTGGCAGTCCCAAACAACACCAAACGTCGCACCGTCGCCGCCGATGTGGCTGCCGTCGTCAGACCTGACTCAGGAGCAAGATTCTGACAACAGTGGTGATAGTTGCGATTGCGACTCTGGTGGACGCGGTGGCTATGGCCGCGGTCGTGGCAGAGGACGCAATGTTCAGTGCTAGTATTGTAGCAAATGGGGACATGACACAGCCTCTTGCTGGTCACGACCTTCAGGAGCAAATTCAGTCCCAAACACTGCTCTTCCACCTGGATTTCCTAATTCTAGTGCAAATCTAGGGTTCTTGCCTCCTCAATTTGGGGGTTTTGGTCAATTTGGGAATTTAGGATTCAATCCCTATGTTCCTTATCCTACTGCTGTTTCACATTATGCTACTGGTGTTTCTGGGCACTGGAATTCACAAGTTCAGCATCACCTCAGTTTTCTACAACCGCAAAGTTTCATCCTCAGGTTCCTGGCTCTTTTTCCAGGCCTCCTCAGCAGCAGGTAGCATCTCCTCAAGCTATGTTGGCCACAGTTCCACCACAGCAGGCCTCTACTTCAGCAAATTCTCAGATTACTTGGTATCCTGACTCAGGGGCCACACATCACGTCACCAACAATCCTGCAGTGTTTGTGGACAACACTCTTATGGCAAGTCCAGAGCAGATTGTGATGGGAAATGGTCAAGAATTGCCTATTCAATCCATAGGTTCTGCTTCTCTAACCTCTGTTTTTAATCCAAAAGCTACTCTCGTTCTGAAAAAGTTACTTTTAGTTCCTTCAATTACCAAAAATCTAGTTAGTGTTAGTCGTTTTGCAACTGATAATAATGTCTTTTTTGAGTTTCACTCAACCTATTGCTGTGTTCGAAATCAGGACACCTCTGACCTTCTACTCACAGGCAGTGTGGGAGAAGATGGTCTCTATTACTTTGATGGACCACTCACTCAAGCTATTCTTGCTTCTCATCCAGCAGCTTCCACACATATCTCACTTCCTCCTGCTCCATTGTCTCAAGCTTCTTTGTCAAGCACTCCACAGGCTGCTCTAGTTTCTCAGCCTAGGGTCAATAAAGCAATATATGCTACTAGTTTCAGCTAGTTTACCTACTTCTGCAGCATCTAGTTTTAAGCAATTTGATACTTGTAATGGTAGTAGTAGTCCCATTTATGATTTGTGGCACTATAGAATGGGTCATCCCCATCATGAAGCCCTCAAACAAACTCTCTCATTGTGTAATATTTCAGTACCTATGAATAAAAGTGTCTTTTCATTCTGCAAGGCTTGTTGTTTAGGAAAATCACACAGATTACCTTCTGCTCTTTCAACTACAGTTTATACACATCCTTTTGAACTGGTCTTTGCTGACCTATGGGGACCAGCAGCTATGGAATCCTCATGTGGGTTTTTCTATTTTCTTACTTGTGTAGATGCTTACACAAGGTTTACATGGATCTTTCCTCTTAAGAAAAAGTCAGATACCTACACCACTTTTGCCAATTTTCAACAATGGTTGAAAAACAATTTGGTCACAAAATAATGAGTGTCCATACTGATGGGGGAGGTGAATTTAAGCCACTAACCTGACCTCACATTTTACAACCTTAGGGGTTATCCATAGAATCACATGCCCTCACACACATCACCAAAATGGGAGTGTGGAGAGAAAACACAGGCACATTATTGAAACTGGCCTTACCTTGCTTTCTCATGCTAGTATTCCTCTTCACTTTTGGGATCATGCATTCTTGACTGCTACATATCTAATTAATAGGATGCCTACTACTACATTACAAGGTCAGAGTCCTTATTCTAAGCTGTATGGTAAAATTCCAAATTACAAGAGTCTTCAAATTTTTGGCTCAGCTTGTTTTCCTTTCCTTCGACCTTATAATTCAACAAAATTGTCTCTACACTCCAAAGAGTGTGTTTTTCTAGGTTACTCTTCCAATCACAAAGGCTACAAGTGTTTGGATCACACTGGTAGGATTTATGTGTCAAAAGATGTCTTGTTTCATGAGCATAGGTTTCTATATGCTGATTCGTTCCCCTCTGGACCAGTTTCTTACTCTCCTTCTCAGCTTTATCCTACTTCACATATTCCCTCTGTCCCTTCAACAACACCTGCTCCTTCTCCTCAGGTGAGTCTTGATCAGTTTTCAGCAGAATCTCCTTCTGGTTCTGCCCACCCTGCCACAGCAGCCTTGGAGGATTCAATTTCCTTGCCTCAGAACGTACCTACTGCAGCTTCTGAGTTAGCTGCAGAGCCTGAGTTATCAGCAGATTTTGCTACAGGTTCTAAGACAGCACCATCCACAGCAGCACAGGCTCCTCTTAACACAAATGCTATGCAAACAAGAGCAAAGTCAGGGATTATCAAACCTAGACTTCAACCCACATTGTTGCTCACTCATATTTAACCTACATCAGTCAAACAAGCTCAAAGATGAAAAATGGCTTCAAGCAATGAAAGAAGAGTATAATGCTCTCATGAGCAATGGTACTTGGTCCTTGGTTCCCTTACCATCCAACAGAAGTCCAGTGGGTTTGTAAAAGGATTTTTAGGGTCAAGGAGAATCCTGATGGCTCAATTAATAAGTACAAAGCTAGGCTTGTGGCAAAGGGCTATAGTCAAGTACATGGGTTTGACTATTCTGAGACTTTTTCCCTTGTGGTCAAGCCAATTACAGTGAGGTTAATTCTGTCTTTGGCCATATCTCAAGGATGGACAATCCAACAATTGGATGTGAACAAGGCCTTTTTGAATGGTATATTAGAAGAAGAGGTTTACATGTCACAACCTCCAGGTTTTGAAAAAGGTGACAGGACATTGGTGTGTAAGTTGCATAAAGCTCTTTATGGGCTCAAACAAGCACCTAGAGCTTGGTTTCATAGGCTCAAGGAAGCTCTCCTACAGTTTGGTTTCACAGCAAGCAAGTGTGACCCATCCTTGTTTACCTACTACTCTTCTCAAGGATGCATCTATGTGCTAGTTTATGTGGATGATATTATCATCACAGGGGCTTCTATGACTCTTATTCAAGGGCTGATTGACAAACTCCATTCTGCTTTTGCACTTAAACAGTTGGGTCAACTAGACTATTTCTTGGGGGTGCAGGTCACTCGTTTGGCCAATGGGAAATTGTTGCTTAATCAAACCAAGTATATTGTAGATTTACTTCACAAAGCTGGTATGACAGATGCTGTTGGCATTTCCACACCAATGCAAAGTGGAGCCAAACTCTCCAAGCATGGTGGGACTCCTATGGCAGATCCTTCCCTCTGCAGAAGTGTGGTAGGGGCACTGCAATATGCTACAATATCAAGGCCAGAAATCTCCTTTGCAGCCAACAAAGTCTGCCAATTTCTGTCTCAGCCCCATGAGGAGCATTGGAAGGCTGTTAAGTGCGTACTGAGATACCTCAAAGGCACAATTACAATGGGCTTCTCTTACAGCCTTACTCTCTGACTCAGCCTCTTCCTCTTACAGCATTCTGTGATGCTGATTGGGGTTCTGACCCAGATGATAGAAGATCAACATCAGGGTCCTGTGTTTTCCTAGGACACAACTTGATTTCTTGGACAGCTAAGAAGCAAAGCTTGGTGGCTAGGTCCAGTACTGAAGCAGAGTACAAGAGTCTAGCAAACACCACTGCTGAACTACTTTGGGTGTAGTCACTACTTGCTGAATTGAAGATTTCATTTAGAGTTCCTACTGTTCTGAGTGACAATATGAGTGCAGTTTTATTGACTCATAACCCTATTCTACATACTAGAACCAAACATATGGAGATGGATATATTTTTTGTACGAGAAAATGTTCAAGATAAGAGTCTTCTAGTTCAACATGTGCCTTCAGAACTTCAAAGAGCAGACATCTTCACCAAAGCTCTGTCTCCCACCAGATTTCTCACATTAAGAGACAAACTGAATGTAGTTGACAAGCTGAAGCTTGTGTCCCCTTCTTCAGCTTGCGTGGGTGTATAAGAGTATATAGATATGTCAATATCGCCTGTTCACTGTGCCAGCTGTTCATGACAGCTGGACAAAGGTTGTTAGCAGTTAGTGCCGTTAGCAGTTAGTCTGTTAGAATCAGTTAGCTTTCTATTAGGCTTTGCCAGCCTGTGTTGCTTGCGTGGCAAGCTTTCTCTGTTCCTATATAAGGAGACTCATACCATTGTAATAATCGCCAATTATGATAATAACAAATTCAGTTAGCAAGTTTCTTTTCTCTCTTCCTGTTTCTGTTAAAAAGAATTGCAATGGGTAAAAGCATATTGGAATAATGATTTCATTATATCAATAACTTGTTCCTAACCATGTAATATTAGTTCGTGGAGATTAGATTAGAGCTTAGAGCTAATTACGTACTAATTCCTTTGTAAGATAATACTTCTATTTCATAACCGTATCTTTAATTTCTTAAGGTCTGGGAAATTAAATAGAGCGTTAATGATAATAAAATGTCAATACAGCCTGCTTATGCTTGCACCTATTCCTAGGATGAACATAACTCAACTTGTTCTCTTCTTTAACTAAGCATACATTTACTTTCCAATTAAATGCATAATCTAGACATTGCCCAACATTCATGGAAGCATTAAATGAGACAAGAGAACTAAGAAAACATAAAATATGGCAAATATATTAAAAATACAATGTTAGAACAAGGTTATAATTACATCATCCTGTAATACAAAAGGAAACTTAGTTAAAGTGTTAAACATTGTAAAAATGAAAGAGAAGATCAAATCAATACGTGGAGTAGTAGATATGGTCATGGACGGGAGGTTCTACTTCCTCTTTGTCCTAGAACTCTTCCGTGCTGAAAAAACTCCACTAAACCAGCCTCCCTCCATTTTAAACGTATTTGCACTTTTATGTATGTGTGTTTATGTTATTTGTGTTATGGATGCTATGCTTCGGCCATAGTCACCAAATGCCATCTGCCATATTTCTATGGCCTTTGATAACATTGTTCCGAGGTCCAAGGATATCATATATATGTGGAAAGCTAGTATATGACATATACTATCTAGCTTGAGTGAGAGTGTTAAGATATCTCTATTTCCCTAATTTTGTTTTCCTTTTATATTTTTATTTGATTAGTTGTACATAACTACATATATCTATTCAACCCATATGTCCCCCAGCTCTTACCACTTGACCTATCATTCGGGGACTAAGTTTTTGTCATTGTAAATATAAATTCAAAGTGCTCAGAGTTAATATCTCAAGCAATTCAGTCCATTAAATTTATATCTCCAGTGTGTGTAACATGAGGAATTTCCCTTTGTATTCCTTATTTGCTAACAGTGTTCTAGTAAATTCCATTATTATTTCAGGCATGAACATCCAATTGTTCCAATCATCAAAGAGCATCGAACAATGGCAAAGCTCTTGAACTCTACGCTAGGATCAATTTGTTCTCTGGCTAGGCTTTCTGTAAATACACAAAAGTACACGTTACATGGTCATTGGCTCCAGACATCCACAGCAACTGGTCGACTTTCAATGGAGGAACCTAATCTTCAGGTTTAGATTCTTTTGTGGGTTTGTTTTCTATCTTTGTTGTGTATTTTCCTTCTACTAACTGCTATACATAATGTCACGTGCTATCTTGTTGAGTGATGCAGTGTGTTGAGCATACAGTGGAATTCAAAATGCAAGAGAATGAAAGTGGAGGTGATGTTCATGAGAATCATTGCAGTATTAATGCCCGTGACTTCTTTGTTCCTACTCAGGTGACATGCCCTTGACTTGGCCTTTGGTTTCTTCTGTATTTCTATTTATTGTTGTTGTATCCTTAAAAAAAATTTAATGTTATACATCTTGAATTTGAGTGAGGCATTACTCTACGTGGAAAGCTAGTTCATGATATGAGGAATGACCTCACATTCTGGCCATATCTCTAGTTGAAGTGGGATCCTAAAACACCTCCCTCGTACTCAAAATCAGACATTTGGAGCGTGGAGGTTGTGTGATTGATTTTGCTTTTTGATAGCCCTGGGGCCATGTTTGATTTACTAGGAAGTCACACGACCAAGTTGCTTGCATTATGAAATGCATGGGATAGGTTGATTTTTGGACAATTTTCGGTGGCCCAATATTGTAATTTATGTTACGTCCACTTTGACCACAAAACCCTAAAGCAGTTAAGGCAATGGGTTAGTGGGTCCTTTAAATTATGTACTATTGTACACTTGCTTATCTATACAATGTGCGACTTATTTTTAGTCATACATGTTACTCTAGTACTCCCTCTTCAAGTGAGACTCCATTTTTTTCTTCTTCTTGCTTGGGCTTTTACTCCTTCTTTCGAGTCTTAGAGGCCTTATGACATGCTTTGCCTGGGCTTGTACTCCAACGGAACATCAGAGGTTGTTAGACTCGTGCTCCTTTGTCCGAGGCTTAGAGGCCTTGTAAGCCTGTTTGTTTGGGCTTGTACTCAAGTGGAACCTTAGAGGTCATTGGCTTGTGCTCCTTCATCTTTAACAGTTTAACTTGAGTCTTTAAGGCATTTTCAGCTCTGATACCGTATTAGAATCTATGTTGCATCCACTTTCACAACAAAACCTTAAGGCACTTAAGGCAATGAGTGAGTGAGTCCTTTAACTTATATACTATTGTACACTTGGTTATCTATACAATGTGAGACTTCTTTTTAGTCACACTTGTTACTCTAATACCCAACATCTGATCTAGAATAGAATCTGATAAATTCTTAGATTTGCGCTAGGCATACCTTTAGTTGATGTAGGATCAAATCTCAAACCAATACACATACTGGAATAAAGCTGGCAAAATGGGCCATCTTGGTTTTACGAGTTAGTTCAACCATGGGTTGAGCGAACAGGCCAATGCAACTGACTCACGTTGGACAAGTCAGAAAATAGCAAACTCATTTCAACATACCTAGGTTCGTGGGTTAAATGAGTTAGGCCCAATGCTGTCATAATCAAGATGTTGCCTTCAATTGTCAAATAAAAGGTCCTAGGTCGAGGGATCTTAACATGGAGTTAAAATATATACTGATATAAAAGATGGTAATATAAATAATAATCTTAATATTTAATTTTATATTTGGTAGTGATTTCTAAAAGAAAAGATATAGACCAAGAACAAAGTCCAACTGCAAAATAGGAGCTTTGGTGGGAATAAAAATACAAAATAATTTCAAATCAAGTGAGACAGGAAAAGATAGGTTAAGGGCTGAGAGAAAGATGGAGGGCCAAGAGACTGAGATAGAGAGATGAGGTCTGAGAAACAAAGATATATGGAGAGTTTACAAGGGGCTATGGTTTGATAGACAAGGATACGCCAAGAATTGTCATCACTAGTCACATGATTGTTGTCAAAAGTATGTTTTGCACATGTTGTGGGTCATCATTGCAAGATGTTGTGAAGCCTAACACATGATCTCACGGTTGGTGCCGATATAGATCTAACATCTTCATCTTCACTATGACTACATGCATCTCAGATCCAGATCCAAGTTTCATCTTCTCTGACCGCATGCATCTACTACTTTTTTTTTTGTGGGTAATTTTTGGTACTTGGCATAGTTCTGCTGTTTTGTTTTGCTGAGACCATTTGTCATGTGTGATGGTCGAAAAGTGCCGAAAAGGATATTGTAAAGAGTATTTTTGGTACTTGACATTGTTAAGAATAAAACTTTTGCAAAGAGGATCTAAGGTTAACGAATTTTCAGAATCTCTGCTGATGATTCCTGTCGTTTTCCCGAGGGGATCTAAGACATGGTTCTGGATTTTTTCATGGCTTGTGTTCTGGGTTTTTTAGGGATGATGAAGATTGATTAGGAAGATGAATAAGAAGATGGAGATGGTGATGAAGATTAAGAGATTTCTTTCAAGTTGTTTCTCAATTAATTAGGGTTAAAGAATTAGTGGGTTAATTAGGGTTCATTAGGAGACTTTTAAATTTAAATGAAAAAAAAATCCACATGTTCTCATTGATTGACGTGGCATTGCCATGTAGACAAAACATGACAAATAAGCACGGTGGCGTTGACCACCACTCCGACAAGGACCATTACTGACCATTTTGCGTAGTCCAGGGGTGTTTTTTCCGAAGTTACGCTGGCGAGGGACGATTTTCAAAACTCGCTCATAGTTCAGGGACGTTAAACATATTTAACCCAAACTTTTAACATTCTAAGAAGCACAGGTGCGGTAAAAGTGGAGGCGTACCCGTACCAGGTATGTACTCACCGTAATACATACCGGGTACCCCGGAGCCTCCGGTAGCACAGCCGAGATAGCGATGGGTTCTCTGCCCCTGCAGGGACGGAGCGAAAGAAGTTTTGAGAATTCAAGAGAAGGTCACGGTGAGACGAGCTGTTTTTCACTAACGATAGGTGTCAAGTGGAAGTGCAGTGATGTATGTAGCTGAGGCATAGTAATTCCAAACAAAAACATTGGGTACGTTTTGGGTACTTCTTGGGTACTCATGGTACTTGTGTCAAAAACTCCATCGTTTCACCTCACACAGCTGCGTTCTACCTGCTCTAATTTTTTTCCTGAACATACTAAATGGGTTGATTATCTTGTGTTATTTTATTTCTTTCTAAATGCTAAAATGTTTTGTTCTTTTCTAGACATCTGGCACAAAATATTTATATATTTGGATAAGTTACTCAGATATTTAGTAATTCTATTTGGATAAGTGAAATAATAATATTTTTTTTCTTGGCAAAAAAAAAAGAAAATGTTCCCCTGTATGTGCTGGCAAAAAAAAGAGGAAGTGTTCCCCTGTCTGCTAATTTTCCTTGGAAAAAATGAGATAAGATAATCCATGTATAATTTTATATTTTACTATATGTTCCCCTATATGTGCTGATTTTCCTTGGAAAAAATGAGATAATCCATATATAATTTTATATTTCACTATATATATATAATACCCGTACCCAGTATTTTTTAAAAATCACATACCTCGCACCCGTACCGGGTACCGGTACTGTACCTGTATCCATGCATCCTAGGAGAAAGACAATTTTCCTTCATCTCTCTCTCATTTCCTTCCTTTACTAAAGATATTGCTTACCGTACCCGTATCCATGCATTCTTGGAGGAAGACAATTTTCCTTCATCTTTCTCTCTCTCTCTCTCTCTCTCATTTCCTTCCTTTACTAAAATATTGCTTCCCTTTTATCCTAAACTCCCAGATGCTATCTTAGTTATCTTTTTTCCATCATTTTCTTTATACTTATTGTTTTTCGTATCTGTTATATTTTGTATACTTGTGGCCCATTCCATCTTATATCTTTTGAATGCAGGACAACCGGTTACTGTTAACAGCAGATTATTCTCAGATAGAATTGAGGTTGATGGCGCACTTCTCCAAAGACTCTTCGCTTATTGAACTTCTCAGTAAGCCTGATGGAGATGTCTTTACAATGATAGCAGCAAGATGGATTGGGTGTCCTGAGGTTTCTGTGGATGTTAAACAGAGAGATCAAACAAAAAGGATGGTGTATGGCATTCTCTATGGTATGGGTGCCAATAGCCTTGCAGAACAACTGGATTGTACCTCCGATGAAGCTGCTGAAAAGATTAGAAACTTCAAAAGCTCTTTCCCTGGTGTTGCTTCCTGGCTTCATGAAGCTGTTGCATTTTGTCGTAGTAAAGGGTGAGAGACCTAGTTCCACTTTTGCATATCCTAACTGAATTATCCCATTAGTAGTGATACAATGATTAAGATGATATTTGCATTGGGTACTCTTCAGTTTGAACATTGACCATTATGTTGTCTCAGTTTGTTTTGTCTTTTGCTCCTGAAAAGTGATTATTTTTTTTATCCGTATCTAAAATATTTAGTCTTTATTTTAGTTGGTACCAATGCTATAACTGTTTCATTGTAACAATTTGTATATGCATTATTTAATTTACGTTTAGACCGTAACTTCTAACAACGCTTCTATATGCATGATCTAGATATGTGGAGACTCTTAAGGGAAGAAAACGATTTTTGTCAAAAATAAAATTGGGCAGTGGTGTGGAAAAATCAAAAGCTCAGAGGCAAGCTGTGAATTCCATATGTCAGGTGCAGTATAATTTTTCTCTCTTCCAGATTGCGATATGTTACCTTCAGAGCTATCAGTATTATGTTAATATTGTTTCCTCTTTCTTCTCCCTCCCAGGGATCTGCTGCTGACATAATTAAGATCGCAATGATAAAAATTTACTCTGCAATTGTCCCTGAAGCTGAAAGCCCGGGTTCCAGTTCTACAGTTTCAGCCAAATTCCACATGGTTAGAGATCGGTGCCGGATTTTATTACAGGTTAATTTCAAAGGATTTGTATTCTTTTATTTTTGCTTTTGTTTCAAAATTTCAATAATTTTAGTAATTGTTAACTAGGTACACGATGAATTAGTGCTGGAAGTTGATCCTTCTGTGATAACGGAAGCTGCCCTTCTGCTACAGACAAGCATGGAGAATGCAGTCTCACTTCATGGTTTGTATTCCACATAATTTGTATTATTTTTTTGGTGGTGAGAGAAATTGATTGAGGTTCTGGTTGTCTTCTCAATTAACATATTCACTGTTTATATTTATGCTTCTGCAGTTCCTCTGCATGTGAAGCTTAAGGTTGGAAGAACATGGGGATCTTTGGAGCCGTTTGCACCTGATAAATATAAGAATGACGCTCTCATCACTGAATCATGAAGCTCAAAAATAACTTTTTGTTCATGGTAGTATGAAAGCATTTGATGTTGGGGGTGCATTCTCCATAATTGGTTTGGAGATTTGGAACTTGGGATCCCGAGTCCTCGGTTAGTAAAAAGCAAAATGAGTTTCACTGCATAGCAAGTGGCAACACTGCTATCATCTATAATTCATTACAATCATTTTCTATGTACAGAATAGGTAAACAAAATTTTGGTGATTTGTATATATTAACAAGTTTATATTTGTTAACTAGTTTTTTTTTATTGGGTCAAATTATTAATTAATATTTCATACTATTTTTAAATTGATCTGCCAATGTACCAAGATTTAAATACAAAAATGTTGGATGTTAAGTGGAGCTATAATTGAATTTTTTTTTTTTTGAAAGAGTTTTTAAAACTTTTGTTGTTTTCTTGTTTAAATAGGAATTTTCTGGTTGAACTTTATATCCCAAAAAATTTCATAGGAGATATAAGGACACCTTAAACAATAGGGAACAAGTCTGATTCTAGCTGGTTTTAAATTGTTGTATATCTTATCGAGTGTTTTCTCAACATAAATCCCCTTTCCTCTGACTACATAAATCAAATGGTAGTGACCTGCTCAATAAGATTACATTGCGTTCAAGTGATCAGACATGAGTAGTAATGTGACGGGGTGAGTGAGGGGTAAAAGTAAAGGGTCCAGATCCAGATCCAGATCAAGAGGATAGAGAGAGAACACCACCAACCGTCAGGTCACATACTCCACTCCACATAAAGTAAAAACGGAGTAAGAGAGGAAGAATTGAATGTTGGCTGAGAGAGAGACACGACGGAGGTCAGAGGAGGCCGGAGGTTCACGGTGCTGGCGAGAGGTGTTGTGCGCGGCGGCTTGAACCATCAACGGCGGCGTCGCCGGGGAGGAGAGGGCGTGTGGTGCCGTCACCGTCGTGGAAGCAGAACATGGCGGCGCTGAGGTGAGACTTGGCTCTCGTGGGTTTCTGAAAGGAGAGGAATGAAAGACACGTCCCTTTCATTTTGTTTTCTTAATAATTGAAACATATGATGTTGTATTTTTCAAAACAAAAATGTATTTCTTTGAAATAAATGAATGTGAGAAGATGGGCATTTTTTTTAAAATAATGCAAAAAAAAAAAATTTAACAAAAGCAATCCATAAAAAAATTATTTGCAAAACTATGGTAGTTTCTGCCACATAGGACGCATGACGTGGCATGAGTCGCAGCCTACATGGCGACTCCCAGGAGTCGCAGGTTGCCTAGCGACTTCTACGTGTCGCAGGCTGCCTCGCGACTTCCACGTGTCGCAGCCATGCGTACGAGTCGCAGCAAAGCTCACGACTCCAGGGGGAATCTCTGCACACACAGGCTTGAGTCGTGGCAGAGCATGCGACTCATGCCACGTGGGAGATGAGTCGCGTGCAGATGCACGAATCCAGGCTTCAGTCGTGGCAGACCATGCGACTCACATGCATGGCTGCCACGTGGGGATGAGTTGTGTGCATGGGCACGAATCCAGACCCCTATAAATAGGCAACCAGTGCTGAAGCTTTGCAGCATCCTTCTCCTTCTTCTCCCACGAAATTTTCTCTCAAATTTCCCTCACCTCACTCTTGCATTTACCCCCCCAAGCTGCATCAACCTCACCTTGTGCATGAAGCTCCTAAGTTGAAGGGAAAGATACCAAAAGCTTTCATCAACTCACTCAATCCTAATTCAGGTTTGTATTAAAATTCTTTCTATATTATAATTCTATACGTAAAGTCATAAGAAAATGATAATAATTAAAAATATTATGTGGATTAATATGTAAAAAATATATATAGCATGTAGTAATTGATTTAGATCAATTAATGGTTAGAAATTATTGAGGTAGACTAATTTTAGAAATACTATAGTTTTTATTATTATTAGATTTTATAATTTATACATTGTTGTTTTAGAAATAACAAGTGTTGAATATTATTTTGTAAATTCCATAGTACTTAATAATATTATTTAGGTGTTAGGTAATGGTTAGAAGAATAAATTTGGCAAATTAAGTTTAGAAATATTAATTTTATTGTATTGAAATATGAAGTTATTTTGTTAGTATGTATGTAGTAATATTAAGTTTATTTTAAATAATAGTTAGACATAGTATTTTTGTCCCTAAGTTTAAGAAATATTAAATGGTTAATCATATTAATTAGAATTCGAACAAGGTTAGAATATAAATTTTGGGGACTTAGGTTCTCCAATGTAAATTGTTTAGAAATGATAACTTGTAAAGTATATTCTATAGAAAATCGTTATGTGGATAATATGTACAAGAAATATTAAGCTTTGACTATGTGATTGTTCATTGTTTAGATTGAATTTATGATGCATATGGGAAAGGAATAATTTCGATTGTTATTGATTGTAGGCACCTTAAGGCGAGTGAACCTTAATCATTTGCGATGGATCAACAAATTGTCTTTGTGTACTACAATGGCAGGGCTTACGAGGGCGGGCAAGGGGTTATGTTCGAAGGTCCGAGAAAGGCTATATATCTGAAGCGAGGCATTTCTTTCGAACGTCTGAAAAGAAGAATACATGAGAAGTTACAACTAAACAGGAACCAGGTTATTTCCAGCGTTACTTACAGATTTCTAGCCTCACAAAACCCAATCTTTTTTACAAGTCTCCAGATATGTGATAACGAAGATGTCAGGATTATGATGGATGCATTTAGCCAACAATCAGCGATGAGAATGCTTGAATTATATGTTGATATTGCTGAGGCTGGAGGATCGTCAATACCAGTGTCAGTGTCTTTGGCCGAAACGCATGAGATGTTGACGGATGACGTGGTTAGGCAAGATGAGGAGGCAATTGCGGATCCAGAGTCTTTGACCTTTGGAAACACGGGAAACACCGTTAGTTTGGCGGACGACATTGACAACTTCCTCCCAGACAATGTGGACCCTGATGTTAACCTTTCTGACGATGAAGTGGAGGAAGACGATAGATTGCTTGAAGGTGGATCTTCAGACTCAGATATGGATATGGAGACTGATATGGGTGGCAATGCAGGTCAGCATCCATCTCAAACCTATATTCCGCCTGCTTCTCCGGTTCCCGTGAATGTACACTCTGAACCCCAAGGTACGTAAATTCCGAAGAGCTTATTCGTCCATTAATTTATGTAATTTTGATGCTATGTTAATTTGTTCTGCGTAGGTGTCCCTAGCTCCAACCCCTTCTGGTCTACCTCTTCACACTATACTTATATTAACTGGGATCACCCTGATGAGGAGACAGATTTTTTCCCCAGTCTGGTTGTGCAAGGATCATGGCAAACAGGTGAAGAATTGTATGAAGGGCTACGTTTCAAAAGCAAGGTTGACGCGCAAATGGGCTTGAAGCACTTCAGCATCAAAAAAAATCAAACATACGTCATACAGGAGTCTTGCACAACATATTTCACCGCAAAGTGCCCGAACGTAGTGGATGGATGTCAGTGGAGGATGAGGGCAATGTTGTCCAAGAAAACAGGTGACTGGGTAATTTCCAAGTGGAAGGGTCCGCATACTTGTGTAAACTCGACAGGGTCTATGGACCATAACAAGTTGACAACTGATTTCATCTGCACGTATATTACAGGTATTGAAACTAAGTTTATATGCGTCCGTATGCCAACATTCATTTGCTATGGTCGTTAACTCTACCTACTTACCTCACTTATTTGACTTCGCAGGCATGGTAAGTCTGCAACCAGCTATCCCAATTTCTCTTATACAAGAGAGGATCAGCGGCGAGCTGCAATACAAGGTATCTTACCACAAAGCTTGGAAAGCAAAACAGAAGGCGCTTGCCAAGATTTTCGGGGATTGGGAAGCCTCGTACGATGAACTCCCAAGGTGGTTGGAGCACATGATGATGTATTCTCCTGGGTCGTATTACAAGATAATAACGGACGACTATGTTGGTCGTGACGGGAATGTAGACCCTCGGTATCGGAAATTCCGTAGGGTCTTTTGGACCTTCAAACAGTGCATCGATGCTTTCAACTACTGCAAGCCAATGATACAGGTAGATGGCACATGGCTTTACGGGAAGTACAAGGCAACCCTTTTGATAGCCACTGCACAGGACGGGAACAGTCATGTCCTACCTTTGGCTTTTGCTATTGTTGAGGGAGAATCAACAAGTTCTTGGTCATGGTTTCTGCGGCTGATACGTTCAAAGGTTACCCAGAGACAGGGCATATGCCTGATTTCTGACAGGCATGCGGGCATAAAAGCAGCTGTGAGGAATCCTGACAACGGCTGGCAACCCCCCCATGCTCACCATGTCTACTGCATCCGCCACATTGCCAGCAACTTTAACCACAAGTTTAAAAATGTCAAGCTAAAAGGAGAATTGGTTAAAATGGGTAACGTTACCTAACTTGCTTGTCATATTTCGTTGTGTGTCCCATTTGTGTTCCCCGTTCTAGTTTACTAATTATTGGAAAATGTGCAGGGTACGATCCTTGTCCGCACTATTTTGATAGAAGACTCCAGTGGTTTCGAGAACGAAGCCCTGAGGTCCGAGAGTGGATTGACAGCATACCAAAGGAGAAATGGAGCCTTGCCTATGGAGTTGGGGGTCTTAGATACGGCCACATGACCACCAATTTGGCTAAAGCGGTGAACAAGGTTTTAAAGGGGGCAAGGAACTAGCATTTCTAGATTTATGTCTAACATTTCTTTTATTAGCCATAAGCAATTCTAAAAAATTTAAATTTTCAACCTTAAACAACTCTACAAAATCATCCTAACAAATTAACATTTTATAAATTCATCTACATAATTTATATTGCACACTATTGTTTAAACTAAAACGAGGCTACAAAATATTTGTAATAAAAATCTACAAATAATAACAAATTATCCCTAACAAAATAAAATTCCTAAAATTGTCTACAAAATTTCTATTATGAACAATTAACAATTCTAAAAAGTTATTCTAACAATAAACAATTATTTCTAAACTTATCTACCAAATATTCGTAAAAAATATTTACAAATAAGAAAAAATTATTTCTAAACAAACTAGAATTTCTATACTTGTGTCTAACATTTTTTTATTATAAGCAATTCTACAAAATTTAAATTTTCAACCTTACAAAACTCTAAAAAATATTTCTAACAAATTATATTTTCTAAGTTTATCTACATAATTTATATTACTAACTATGGTTTAAACTACAACTTTTTTTTTTTTACAAACTACAAAATCTTTTTTTACATAGTAACCAACACTTATATTTTCTATAACATTTATACCATCAATATTTGTATAGTTTTAAAACTCCTAATAGCTCTAAACTTAGGGTAAATGATCAATATTTCTAACCAACGTATTAAAAACGTTAAAACTCCTAACATCATACATATCTAAACGGTAAAAAAACTTGATTATAAACAACTATATTCTAAAGAAAAATAAACAAATACTAACCAAAATATGAGGATCCTCAAAGAAGAGAGTGGTATGTTGAGATTATAACTTGCTTCAACTTGATGTGAAGTAGAGTGCAAGGAGTGTGTGAGGAAGAACTTGTTGTCCACCAAAAACTTTGAGGGTAAAATGCTAGAGAAAGTTTGAGAGCTAGAGGAAGTTGGAGAGTAAAATGGTAGAGGAAGAAGAAGTAGAGTGAAAGGAGTGTGGGAGGGTGAGGGTTCTGGGGGTCATTTAAAAGGGGTTGAGGACGCAGGGATTGCATGGCTGAAGTCGCAGGGGGGGCCGCGACTTCAGGCCACGTGTCAGCCATGCAGAGCAAGTCGATTGCCTGCGCGCGGCTCCTGGGAGTCGCCCCAGTCAACGCGACTCCCAGTGTGATGTCTTGTCCTCCGACAGCTTGACAGTCCTGCTTTTTCCGACACAGCAGTCAAGTCGCATTGACTGTCGCGACTTCATCATTCCCCAGGCCTGAATCGCACCACATCCCGCGACTCCCTCTTCCCAACGCCACCTCGGATCTGATGTGTCCAAAACTACCATACTTTTGCAATTTTATTTTTTAATAACTGATTTTGTTAAAATTTTTTTTTTCCGCATTATTTAAAAAAAATTGCCGAGAAGATGCCTACATGTGGTCCTCAAGTGCAAGATGTACAAAATATTTGGAGTTGGAGGACTAAATAAAGGTCACGTGAAAGGTACAACTCATGATGTCTTGAAAAATGAATCATCTCTATAAATGAAACTTTATTTTACGTTGGTTTACTTGAACAATAAATGAAACATAAAGTTGTTGTTTTTGCTGAAGCATATAAGAAGAGACGCATGCACTACAGTTGTGTTGTGTTTATGCATGAGCTCATGGCCACTTCTTCAATTACTTTGCTACTCCATTTTATGGTACTCTTTGTTGTTATCGGCATAACAAACACAAAGGCTGTGGTGAAGTTGCCTCCAAATATCTCAATTCCAGTAGTCATAACGTTTGGAGACTCGAGTGTGGACACAGGAAACAACAACAACTTAAAAACATTGATCAAGTACAACTTCCCACCTTATGGAAAAGATTTGGCAGGACAGATCCCTACAGGCCGATCATGTAATGGGAAAATTTCCTCAGACTTTCTAGGTACTCTCTTCACCAAACAATGCATTATTCATTTTTTAAGAGGTTTTCTAAACTTAGTTATTGTACAATTTTAATTGAAAAAATATTTGCTACAGTAACTGAAAATAGGAAGGAAAAGTAAATCTATTTGCTAAACAAACTAGTAAACTAGTAAATCTAATATGAAGATGATGGATTCATTGAAGACAATGGAAGAGAAATTAAAAAAAAAATTGTTCAGGAGCTTCGTTACAAGTTTGAATTCATGGCAAATATGTGATGATAGTGGAAGATGCAAAATGGGGGTGAAGACGATGGTTTCATTCACTTGATTTTATCCTGTTTTATTGTTTAAAAGAAAATATTGATATGTGAAGTTCATTACACATATATCACTGCTTACATGTCTTCCAAATATATTAATTTATTCAAATTTGTACCAATTCATCAAAAGGTGTTAATTATTTGATGGAAAGTTAATAGCCGGACAAAATTTGTTTGATTAAAAACTTAGAGGACTTAAATTAAGAAAAAAATAATCAAGGGGGGCCAAAATCACCCCAACACTATCGTAGTTGGACCGAAAATGTAATTAAGTCTAATTTCTTTGTTACTTCTATGTTACACGTATAATTTCTATGCTCATTACAGTATATTTTTTTTCGTCCAATTTTTAGATTATGAACAGATATTCAAAAGGAATATTGAACATACTTATCTAATAAATGTTTTATTTGAAACACTAATAAATGGTTAAATATCTGTTAGTTGATGAATGTAAGAAAAAATAATTATGGAATATCATTTTTTATTTTTGTTACCAAAGAAAGCTAATTTAATATTCTCTGTCATAGTTTATAATTATTCTCTATATTTTTCATTTCATCAAAGAATTTAATAGAGTGGGGTAATATTAAGTTTTAGTTTTCGTACAAAAATTAAAAGATTCTGCAAAGTGTGAAATATTATTTGTAAAATAATTTAGAAATAGATTTCAAGATTCCAAGTACAAAGTATTTTTTTTAGACCGATATATATAGGTGGTTCAAGTGTTAATTCCCCTTAAGCAAGGTCTCGGGTTCAAGCTTTGTGGATGAAAAAAACACTATTTTATCTTATATTTGTATGTTATGAATGTCGTTAATCCTATAATTTATCCTTCACTTGCAAAAAAAATTAAGTTTCTTATTATGATTATTTTCTTCATTGAGTTTCAGCGGAAGGATTAGGCATTAAGGAGTTTTTGCCTGCATATTTGGATGAGAATCTCCAATCCAGTAATCTTGTTACTGGCGTTTGCTTTGCCTCTGGTGGTTCGGGATATGATCCTTTGACATCTCACATAGTGGTAAATGTGAATATGTTTTGACATTACTTTAAAAATATGACTCCGACAAACGTCACTAATTTTTTTTAGATATAATTCATGATAGTGCAAAATCACATACATCCTGAATTTGGAAATTAAATCATGTAAGTGTCATTAATTGCTACAAATCATTATTTTCTAACTTAGTTGTACTATGTATGTATACAAGTCAGTTATACCATTATCTGCTCAATTAGACATGTTCAAGGAATACATAGGAAAACTGGCAGAAATAGTTGGAGAGGACAGAACAAACTTCATCCTAGCAAACAGTCTTTTTATTGTGGCGGCTGGCAATGATGACATAGGCATCACTTATTTTTTGGCTCATGCGAGACCAGAATATGACGTTCCTGCTTACACCGAATTTATGTTGAACTTGGCCTCTAATTTTGTAAAGGTATGTTTGAAAAATGATTTGTAGATATCTGCATAGTGCAGACATCCAACAAACACCTAGAGTGAAAAAAGAATAGAAGAGAGAAAAGTAATTGATATAATACAGTATATTTAAGAAGAAAGAGATAGAGAGAAAAATTAGATGTGTGTTGGGTGTCTGCATTGTTAGTATGTTATGCATCATTACTGAAAATTTTAGTCAACCTAGTAATTAGTTAGCTCTAAGGGACAAAATAATTGTTGAAAATGGAATAAGTAAAAATAAATATTTTTTGATACATCGAAAAACTAAAAAAAAAAATATTATGATATATTATAAGTCTTTCATCCATATAAATCTATCACATCTCACCATGAATTCTCTTTTTCTTTGTCCATAAAATGAGAAGGATCTATATAAACTTGGAGCACGAAGAATTGGAGTGCTTAATGTACCGCCAATTGGATGTTTCCCATTATTTAGAACTCTTGAAGGAGGGATGCAGAGGAATTGTGTAGAAAAGTACAACAATGCGGCAATGTTGTTCAATTTAAAACTTTCAAAGGAGCTAGATTCTCTTAATCACAACTTACCAAGTAGCAGGATAGTTTACATTGATGTTTACAACCCTTTACTTGATATCATCTTGAACTACAAAAAATATGGTAAATTCCAAGGCTTATATGCATCCATGGAGACTTAATAATTCAATTCGTAAGAATTTTTTTTCCATTTCATAATTATTATTATTATTTTCCTCAAACTTTCATGTTTTTTTCTTCCATTGCAGGATATGAGGTTGTGGACAGAGGTTGTTGTGGCACAGGCATTCTAGAGGTCGCCATATTATGCAATTCTTTAAAAGACACTTGTTCTGATGCTTCAAGATATGTGTTTTGGGATAGCTTTCATCCAACAGAAGAAGTAAACAACATCATCATAACTCATGTTCTTGAAAAGTATTCAAATCAGTTTTTTTGAGCTTGATTTAGTTTCATCAAGAGAAGTTGGTTCCTGCCTTGTCTGTTACTTTTCAGTATTCTTGACCAATTGATCATTTTCTTCCCCAGAGATATCACACTGTGAAGTTACACTGTGATCCTATTGCTTATATACACATTTGCTACAGTGACTGAAAATAGGAAGGAAAAGTAAAGTTAGTTACTAGTTGTAACTGACTAATTAATTATTATCTATTTGCTAAACAAACTATTAAACTAGTAAACTAGTAAATCTTGTAACCAAAAAAAAAACTAGTAAATCTAATATGAAGATGATGGATTCATTGAAAACGATGGAAGAGAAATTAAGAAAGAAATATTGTTCAGGAGCTTCGTTGCAAGTTTGAATTCATGGCAAATATGTGATGATAGTGGAAGATGCAAAATGGGGGTGAAGACGATGGTTTCATTCACTTGATTTTATTCTATTTTACTCTTACAAGAAAATATTAATATGTGGAGTTCTTTACACATCACTGCTTACATGTCTTCCAAATAAATTAATTTATTCAAATTTGTGCCAATTCATCAAAAGGTGTTAACTATTGGATGGAAAGTTAATGACCAGACTAAATTTGTTTGATCAAAAAATAAGAGGACTTAAATTAAGCAAAAAAAACAAGGGGGGCCAAAATAACCATTACACTCTAGTAGCCTAATTTTTTCTATGTTACTTGTATGTTACAAGTATAATTTCTATGCTCATTACAGTATATTTTTACAAAAATTAAAAGATTTTACAAATTGTGAAATATTATTTGTAAAATAGTTTTTAAATAGATTTAAAGATTCCAAGTACAAAGTATTGTTTTTACACCGATATAAACGGGTGGTTCAAGTGATAATTCCCCTTAAGCAAGGTCTCGAGCTCGAACCTTGTGGATCATAAAAACTCTCTTCTTTCTTATATTATTATATTCAAAATATTGTTAATCCTATAATTGTTACTGGCGTCTGTTTTGCCTCTGGTTGTTCGCGACATGATCCTTTGACATCTCACATAGTGTTAAATATGAAAGTGTTTTGACTTTACTTTAACAATGACTCGCTAGAAACGTCACTAATTTTTTTCTAGATATAATTCATGATAGTGCAAAATCACACACGTACCTGAAGTTGGAAATTGAATCATGTAAGAGTCATTAATTGCTACAAATCATTATTTTCTAACATAGTTGTACTATGTATATATACCAATTAGTTATACCATTATCTGTTCAACTAGACATGTTCAAAGAATACATAGGAAAAATGGCAGACATAGTTGGGGAGGACAGAACAAACTTAATCATAGTGAAAAAAAAATTTGTTGTGGTGGGCGGCAGTGATGACATAGGTGATAAGTGTCAAATATGTATAGTTTTACAGCCTTTAAATGACATTTATCTTGATTGTTTAATGAATATTATGTGTTAAAACTCCTCTAATTTTGTATATATTCGGAATTCTACCAAGAATGAGCTTGTATTGGATTTTATTATGTTTTATGCCCATTTTTTATGTAGGAATGAAGTTTTGGATGAATTTTTCATGAAGGCAGAATGAACTGGGCAAAGAATGCAAGTTTCTGTTCGCTCAACGACCCAGGACAACCGCTTAGCGACCGGAGAACCCTCTTTGGTCGCTTAGCGCCTCAAGTAGATAGCTTAGCGCCCAGGTCGATTTAGGAAACCCAGAGATGAAGAAACAGGTCGCGCAGCAACTTGTTCAAGTCGCTCAGCGACTAAAGCAGAACAAAATTCCTATAAATACTGATCGTCCAGACTTCATCAGAGAGCAGTTATCACTTGTTACTTTCAGAATTAGTTTTTGTTAGAATTAGAGAGTATTTGAGTAAGAGAGAGAGATCCTAGAGAGAGGAAGAAAGCAAGGAGAGAGAAAGGAAGGCTTTTAGCTTCGGAGCATCGCCGTTCAAGTGGAGACACGTCGCCGACGTCGGCAAGTTTCCAATCTTCCATATTTCTTCTTGTAAGCTTGTACTATCCATAAATATGGATTGCTAAACCTCTCTTGTTGGGATTAGTTGTAGTTTTTCTACCTCTCTAATGTATTTATACTGATATCCATATATTAATCAATGTTTCTATTAATAAGTTCAATGACTTACCTTATGTCTAATACTTGTTTTAGATTGATCACCTAAAACATGATTATGGATTTGATAGGATGGTGAGAACTGGCTATTTGAATCTGAACTTGGTAATATCATCTAATGGATTTAAGACCTAGAGATGGGGTTAGATCATTAGTTAATTAAACATCCATGTCTAATGCTTTCTGTTAATTAATCGATCAAGAGATTGGGGATTAATCTAACGAAATGGTAATCTTCTATGCCAGGAGACTGGGTAGTAAGTTAAGAAATGATGTGATGAAATCAACAGAGGGCAAGATTTATAGATGAACTCAGGTAATACATTAAAGGTCAATCAGTGAAAGTTAATCCTAACAGTTTCTTAATCTGCTTAAAAACTCATTTGTTATTTTGTTTATACTTATTTGTTTGTAAACACAACATTTAGACAACCTTATTTTTTATCTATTGTATAGTTAGCTACGCTAAAGAATGACTTTTATCAGCGATTCTCTGTGGTTCGACAATACCCATTGCTATACTACATTCGAATCTTGAAAGGGATTTAAATAGTAGTTAAGTGATAATTTATAAATGGTGAGAGGGGTTTTTTCTCACCTGTTTTATATCTTTATATTTCATTGAACTTTCTAAAAAAAATAAATGAGTTTGCTGAACGGTTTTGAAAAGCCTATAGCATAAATTACCTTTTAACAATAGGCAATACTTATAATTTGGCTCATTCGAGACTAGAGTATGATGTTCCTGCTTACACCGATTTTATATTGAACTTGACCTCTAATTTTGTAAAGGTACGTTTGAAAAATGATATGTAAATATTTGCATAGTGCAGATATCCAACAAACAGAGAGACAGAGAGAAAAGTTAGGTGTGTCTTCGGTGTCTGCATTGTTTGTATGTTATGTATCATTACTAAAAAAAATTAATCAACCAAGTATTTAGTTAGCTCTAAGTGACAAAATAATTGTTGAGAATGAAATAAGTAAAAAAAAATGGTAAGTAGGAACCCCCTCATTCAATCTATTTTAATTTTTTTTTTGCATTTAAGTTTCTTTTGCTACATTAATTGCTAAGAAGCCAACAATGCCTTTTTCTTTTCCTTATTTTTCTGTCGATTGAATGGATCTTGATTCATGTTGGGTTTGCTTTCATCTCGTAATAATTTATTTTGTTGATACAGGTTTGTTCTTTCAGAAAAAGAAAATAAAAAAGAGCTTACTACCACTTCATCATATCCAATCTAACTATAACTAAAGAGTAGATTATTGGAGTAATCTTTATAACTTTCCTCTGACCTTAACATAATGACCTCTCCAAAATGTAGTTATTGGCCAATTTCTTTGTCTGTTACTTTTCAAGTTTGTGACTTAGATTCTTCTTTGCCAATTTTTCCATGTTTCTTTGATGTGTAATTAATTGTGCCTAGAAATTTATTCTACCTTTGGATAAAATATCGATTGATTGCTTTCTTCTTTCTAGTGTTCACTTTTTTTCTCAAAAAGTTATATTTCGAGCTGTCACTTTTCTCAATTAGCCATTGCTAATCTCTTCTAATTTGTCAAGTTTCAGCTTCAAAAAGAGGTCTCTATTGAGTAAAATCTTATAGAGATGACTATTCATTTACATCTATTGTTTGAATTACTTTAGAAATTTCATTGAATATTTGGTCTCCATTCTCACCTTAGGTTTTTTAACCAAACTACTCTCTAGACTTCTGCATGTTGTGCAATCAGTAGTTGAATGTTAGGAATTATTTTTGTGATTTATGAATATAGCAACATCTGAAGTTTGAAGTGCCACTATTAGCAAATGCCCCTTCATATTCTCATGCTTATAAAAAAAAACCTTCATATTCTGTTTAGAATTCGAATCTCATTTATATTCAAGACTTTGCTGCTTAAGATCTTCCTTCTAAAAGTGTTTGAGATAGAAAACAAGTGTCGGTAATTTCCTGCTGATGATTTTGAGAAACTTTTTTTTTGGTGCAAAACTCCTTTTTAGTTATTTTTTTAGTCATTATACTTAACACATTGTGCAAAACATCCTGTGCAAAACACATTTAATCATTAATTTAATATTAAAGTAATAAATTTTAGTAGTATATATATAATTTCTTTTTAGTTAATTTTTAAAAAATTTAGACATTTACAATGTGTCGATTGCAATGGTTAAAAATGATTATTTAGTCCTTAGGTTTATAGTGTGATATTTAAGAACCGCACTGTTGGGAAAACCCTTGGCCTTCAACACATAAATCAGAATGATTACATGGGAAAATATTTATATATAATTAAATGGAGTAAAAATATTTCAAGTAATAGTGAAAAAATTTAAATTATAGGGAGTAAATATCGTCATGATTCTTATATGATTTTTTATTTAATTTTTAACTATTAAACTTTCAACCATAATCCTAAATAAACATAATAGTTCTTAAAAAAATTATTTGCTCAATTTATGTGTGTCACACACATTTAAATGGAAAAAAAGTTATCTAACATTTTCGATCGCGCAATGGTTAAAAGTGATTGTTAAATCCCTAGTTTGAGATATTTATATGAAAAATAAATATATAATTATAGGGAGTAAATATCATCAAATAATGTGATTCTTATATAATTTTATATTAAATATTTAAATATAAAAGTTTCCGACTATAATCCCAAATAAACATAGTATTTCTTAAAAAAGTATTTGCCCTACTTATGTGTGTGATATATATACACATTTACAGAAAAAAAAAAAGAAGTTATCTAACAGTGTCGATCATAATGGTTGAAAGTTCGATATTTAAGAACTACACTATTGGGAAAACCCGTGGTCTTCATCATGTAAATCAAAATGATTACATGAGAAAATATTTGTATATAATCATATGGTGTAAAAATATGTTTGAAAAAATTATATGAAAAATAAATATATAATTATAAGGAGTAAATATGTCAAATATGATTCTTGTATGATTTTTATTAAATATTTAAGTATAAAATTTTTCAACCATAATCTCAAATAAACATAGTATTTCTTACAATTTTTTTTTACTTAACTTATGAAAGTAAACTCAAAATAGTTTATAAAAAATTACAAGTTATTATTATTCATAAGTAAATGGGAGAAACTTATGAAAAAAACTCAAAAAATATAAGCTGGTTATAAATTTCTCATAAACTTAATCAAACATTTACTAAAGTAAATATACTATAAAATAAAATAAGCTCAAATATTATGTATACTTTAAAGACACATATATAGTATAATTGCTTTATCTAAAAAAATTATATTTAACTATAAATAATTTTTAAAACAAATTTGTTAGTAGTATAGGTAAAACCGCTTGCGGTGACCACGACCTGTGCAATCGGACGCGACCTGTGCAATCGGACGGGTATCTTACTAGTATGATCTTAAAAATAAACTTCCCCCTTAGTTGTTTCTATATCTGTGATGGGCCGTGAATTGGCTGTTTGATTCTGGGCCTTTATTTGTAGCCCTGATAATGGCCCAAAAAGAAAAGGGTTACTGGGTTGCGTAACTTGCGTTTTCACTTCCGTCTCCCGTCACGGCTTGATACACTCATCCTCACCCACCGTCCTCGGCCTAGCCCACCGTCGCTGTCCTCGCCGCTCTCATATCTTCAGCCGCCGGTGCATCCACCTTCCACCGGCATAGATCGGTGATAATCCTGTTGCTCGCTCAATCTCTCTCGCGTCTCATTCGAAGCAACTGCACAAGGTATGAATTTTGAAAATCTCAACGATAATCTTGACTTCCTTTTTCTTTTGCATCGCATGCGTGTTGATTGTTCTTCTTGTAGTATCGAGACTCAGGTGGCAACAACAGGGAAAAAGTCTCGAGCTATTCGTGTAAATGTTGGTCACTTGGCTGGGTGATGCTTGTTGAATTTGTGTATTATAGTTAATAGAAAGCATCCCAATGGCTTTGGTAATTGTAATCATAATCAATATTATACTTAAGAGTAAGGTATTGACAGTGAGCTTTGAATAGTACAATGATGTGTGCTTCGTTCTTTTTTGTAGAATGAAGTAAATAAGTATTGAAACAAGCTATTTACTGCTTCTAGGTATAGTAATTTAGTTAAAAAAGGGCACGTATTTCACTGCTAGGTGTCTTCTGCTATTAATACTTTAAATTTCTCTGATGGATAGGAATAACTCTATGTATATGAAAAATTACTTTGGCAACATAGGAGTTCCTGTTAATGTGATTAGATTTGACATTTATCAACAATCACAGTCAATGCCCCTATTAAGAACTGTGAAGGCTTTACCATTGTTGTTTACCATGTAGTTTTTCAATTCTGTTGTGTTCTTTTCCCTTGACCTTTCTGTAGCGACTAGCAAAAGTTAATATGGATGCCGGATCTATTTTCATATCATATGAAATGGCAATATATCGACAAAAGAAGCATATGAATAAGAACATCTGGGTTGGAAAAACTGTGAGATATATAAACAATTATGTTGTTTCAAGTCAAATAATAAAATTTGTCTTTTTTTTGCTCATTCATTTTTCTCATATCCCTCGTAATAGGTTCTTCATTCCTTCTGTAGATTCAAGTAATTTGAAGTTGACCAACACAAAGAAGACACAATGAGTTTGTCCAACATTAGAGATCTTCAACGCGAACTGGAGAACAAAGCCAACGATATCAGCAAGCTTCAAAAGGGCAAGCTTCCTTCTCTTCTACACCACATCCCCCCCTAGAAATTTGTATTCGTTTATACTTCCTAATCCCTTCAACAAATCAACAATTTTCTGCAGATATTGCGAAGAATCACCAAGTGAGAAAGAAGTACACGGTCCAGCTTGGAGAGAACGAACTCGTCCTTAAGGCACCCTTTTTATTGCCTTTGGGGAAAATCTTTTAATTTTAGTCGTAATTGAGATCCTTCTGCTATGGCCGCATATCTCTGATTGTGTTATTTCTTTTTCCTTTTCTTTTAAAGGAACTAGATTTATTGAAAGAAGGCGCAAATGTTTACAAGTTGATTGGCCCAGTACTGGTTAAGCAAGATTTGGCTGAGGCCGATGCAAATGTCCGCAAAAGAATTGAATACATCTCTGCTGAACTGTAAGCTTCTTTTCTATTTTTGTGGGTATTGGGGCTTCTTTTCTGTGGTTTCAATTCATCTTCTTTAATGATAATGGATGCTTTTAATAGTTGAGTTTAAGTCTGCTGATATTACCTAGGCCTGTTATTGTTCATTCCTCTGGCTATCATTTTTCTTTTGAGGGATAGTTCTGAAAACAATAGTTATTATGAATGAAAAACAATGTCATGGAGTATTTATTAGGTATAATAGATTAGCTAGCTTAAATAATCGCTTCAAATTATATCATGGCAACTATAACTATATGTTTTATTACTTATTAGTGGAAGTCTTGTTTTGTGATATCTTTCTATTTTTTATTTTTTGGCTTGGAAAAAGAAAAATTGTTGTTCTAAGATGAAGGATTAGCAAGTCATTCATGTGGGGAAGGGCTACAACTTAACATATTGCTTTTACTTAGAAACTGTGATTTTGACCATCTTGGTCTCCTAAAGAGTTTATGACCTCTTTTTTATTGCTTCCTGTATAAGATAACGTGGTTTTTCATTTTAGATTGTTATTTTCTTATTGGCGTGACTATCCTAAGTGGCTGTAGATCTGGATGGAAAATCATTGGACTAAATGATGTACTTAGGCTAGATTTTTGTAGATATAGGAAGAGTTAACATGTAAATTAGAGAAATCTGTTGTTTAAAAGTCCATGCTAGTTACTATCTATTACAGTATATTTTGCATTGAAGTAATTGACATCAAGGATAGGTAATGTTAACCCACTAGAAATTGACTAGTATTGAGAATTTTTGATAGTTTGTAGGATGTCTAGGTTCAAGCTCTTTTACCACTGATGGGACTATAGAAATTAGAAATTTTTTATTTGAATTGTTGTCTACGAATGATCTGCCATCCTTCTTTTTAAGTAAAGAGAAGCCCTGCCCAATGTACAGGACTCCGTGCATTGTGAAGCATGGAAAGAGTCGGATGTACTCAGCTTTACCATTATGGAGAGGTTGTTTCTCTGACTTGAACCTGTAACTGATAAGACCCTTGAGCAGAAGGAAGTAAACGATGAGGAAACATTACTAGATCAGCAGGTAACAAGTGTGCCTAGGGTATGGAATGTATATTCTAGGCGAGGTAAAGGGTGACACGTGGAAGGGAGTTTTGGAGAGTTAGTTATGCTGAGGTGGTAGTACATGGCTCTCAAGGTGTTGAAGTGAGAAGGTAGTTATAGCATAGTAGTCAATCCCGGATCGTGGCGCATAGCGGCCGACCTCGAAAGTGGGATAGCGGGATGGCCGCTATTTCAATTATTTTATATATTTTAATATAATTAATAGTCTAATACTATATACATATAAATACTTAAAAAAGACAAATATTGCCTAATATTCATAACATTCATAATAGCAATAAAAGTCATAAGTCTTGAACAATAACACACAACTCAAAACAACTCAAAGTCAAGATTAAAAACTAAAATGAAGTTCAAGGCTCTAATGCTTAAAGTAACAAAACATTTACTAGGCTCCTAGCTACATAAAAAATCATCAAGCATCACTCATCATCATCATCATCTTCTAGCTCGGGCTCCTCCTCTTCCTTTTCGCTTTCACTTGTGTCAAAGTTGTAGATCTCTTCCTCAACCTCCTCTTCAGTTTCCTCTTCACTTGTTTCTTCATCAACTTCTTCTATCATCACTCCCTTGCCTCTCCCTTTTCCCCTCCCTCTAGAGTTTGAAGGCCTAGAAGAAGATGCAATGGCAGGATGATACCCCCCTCTTGTTTTCCTCCTAGTATATGCCAAGGGCTCATCAACACCTCCAGCTCATGAGACATCTCCCCAAGTTAAGTCATCACCTTCAAAAACCAAATCATTTGCAGCATCATCGCCATCTCCACCCATTTGTCCCACCATCCACTAAAAAAAACAGAGGAAGAAATGGAAGAAGATAAACAGAGCAAGTTACCTTGAGGTGGTCGCCGGACGTGGAGGTGGTCGCCGGAGTGGAGGCGGTCGCCGGAGTGGAGCGGTTGCTGGAGTGCAGGAGCAGTGAGGGGTTGAAGAGAAGAATGAGAAGGAGAGTGAAAGTGAAAAGCGGCTCTAAAGTCTGATGAGGAGAATGAACAAGGGAGAGTGGAGGCTTGACCTAATTTTTTTTCCTGGAAAGTTCAAATTTACCCTTAAAATCCCAACCCAGCGGTTTAAATTAAGGGGTTTTTCGAAATTTCCCCTGGAGCCCGCGACAGATCGCGATTTCCCGTGATTCCGGCCGCGATTTAGGCCGCGATTCGCGCCGCCACTCTGATGCACAACGCGATTTGGAAGCAATTGCGGGGAGGGGGCGCGACGCGACGTCGCTATAGCGGCGCTATCGCGCGCGATTGACTACCCTGAGTTATAGGAGATGGAATCACGGGGGAGGTAGGATTGATCTCCTTAAGTATTGCGGCCTTAGGCTTGGGCAAGGGAATGGATATTCCTTTGTGTATCTGCTATTTTTTATCTTTCTTCATAGAGTTCCAACTCTATCTTGTAATTCATTTAGTTTAGAAAGATTAATGCTAAATACACTTTTCCATTTCCTATTCTTTTTCTGTTATTCTCCCTATCAGTAACAATGAGATCTTAAGGAAGCAACTCACTATTATGATAAGGCTCACCTGCATCCTTCCTTTATATTTCTGCAAGTTCATGTTGTTCCAGTCTTGTTTCCTTTTATTATTATAAACTGGTTTGGCATTGCTTGATGTAGTAATCTTGTTGGTTTAAGAACTTCATTTTGTTACTTTCCAAATTTAATTCTCACAAGATATTTTGGATGTAAAATCCTTGTTGCCTGCCGGTGAATCTGCATGACCTTGCACTCTATCTAATCTGCTTTTAAATGAAGTTTCTGTCCTGACACCTCTAGATTATTGTTTATTTGTGAAACTTTCATACGTTATTACAATACTGCTTCTGTTCAAATGTTTTATCTTTTTTGTTTTATAGCTTCGAGCCTTCTACTAGAATTTTTAGGGTGCATTTGAATATCTAAGTAAACATTTGAATATCTTGTCCAGTTCTATACTAAACAAGTTATATATGAAAAAACCTTTTAGCGTGTTGTGCATATCTAAACATGACATAGGCAGGCAGAGTTGATCAGCTTGCTTATTTTGTGCTTTATTGCAAATATTTACATGTCTTATCTAAACATGACATAGGCAGAGTTGATCAACATGACAAATCCTTGCATAAAAGTAGAGGGTTGTTGATGTTGTCGACAACCAGTTTAAATCTTTATCAAATTTTTATGGCCTGAGCCAACTCCCCTATCAATATTTATTCTTTGTTTCGTCCATTACCCTCATCTGTGATACTGTTTTAGTGTTTCTGGCTTGCTACATGATTTATTTGTCATCTTTTCATTCTGTTATGGTTAAGTTGGTTTGGCATCTTTCAGCATTTTACAATTTTTATCATTGTTTTCATACATAAAGCGGTATTTGTGTGCCAGGAAGCGTCTTGATGCCACGGTGCAAGATTTGGAAGAGAAGCAGAATAGCAAGAAAGATGCGGTCTGTAACTTTTCCTTGCTCACCTTTATAACTTTGTTCTTGTCTCTTACATTGTTTATCCCGGAAAAGAATAAATATTGGTGGATCCTTGTGAGTAATTAAATAGGCCTCCAGTAAAATAACATTTAGGATCCCCTATCTTATCTAGGAGAGAGTCTTAATTCCCACCCTGTTTATTTGAATGCCCAGACGCCGTTGTGTGAGAAACTAAATTAAATAGTCTTCTGTACTGTGGTGATCATCCTTGTTAAGAGAACAGAGAACACCTTATGTTTTGTATTATCTTTGAATTTGTATATGTTACCACATGCGTGAATGGACGTGTTAATCTCTATTTGCACAGTACTGATCATATATTTTTTTTTTGTATGGGTCATCTTGCAGATACTGAAAGTGCAACAAAGGATTCAGTCTCTTCAGGCCGGGAAAGGCAAAGCATAGTTTTCCCTGTCAGGTTGTTTCCGCATTGTAATTTTTATAGTGCCTAGGTTGGATGTGTATTTGTGCCTTCTTTTTTGGAATGAAGTTGACTCTGAGGTGTGTTATTGGAATCCGTTTGACATATTATTACAATGTGATGATGGTTTAGCGTTTTTAGCTCCTTATTATTAATTTCTCTCTTTCGTCAGTCTTCTTACCTTGTTTCATAAAAAAATTCCAATCAGCTCCTCAAGCCAAATAAAAATGAATACCTAATGAACTCATTTATATTTGTTTGCTTCGAATTTGTTAGTTTGTACTTTACTCATTTTGCATAGTCCTAGCTTCATTTTTAGGGATGGCAACAGGCGGGTACCCATACCGCCCCGCTCGCTACTCACGGGTAGATATCCGTACTCGTACTTGCCCGTTCTCAAACGGGTATCTGTTTAATTGGGTTTGGATACCCGTGATACCCACAAATGGGCCCCCCTAATGTGCATAAGTTTTTACTTGTGCAACCTTGCACAACCTCATTTTAACCTTCTATAGTGAACCCCCGGTTTTTTTCTTTTTTTAATTTAATAATTTTTTTTTTTACTTTTTTATAATAAACTAAAAAAATACCCAGAAAATTAACCCCCACAAAATACCCAGAAAATCAAACCCCCATTCTCTCAGTTGACGTTTTGATTGGGACCATTTCATTGCATCTCCTTTTCCAATATTTGAAAAATCAAGCAAAAGTCGCTTCCTCATGCTTTTATTAATTCCCTTTCTTTCAAAAGGAGTTCTACCTCTTTGATGAAGAAATGGAAGGCAAAAGGTTTGATCTTAGAGGCATAAGGAGTGGTGGTCGGTGGCGGCTATGTGGCGGTTTAAGGGTTGAAGTGTTTTTCTCGCAACTCCGTCTCTCTCTTAACACTTGAAGAAAGATGAAGGAAAGTAAAGTATGATGGTAAAATGGGTGACGTGGTGCGCACATCATATATATATAGAAGGGAAAATGTGTTTCAAAATTACCTGGTCACTCTTACTTATGTGCATCAATTTAGTTGGTTATCCTTGCCTATGTCACTTTGTCTCCTAATATTAAACATGTTTCTTTCCCACTTAATTGGAATTTTGTCCTTTTCTAACTATCCTATCCAAACACTTGTCACACAAGTTAATGACATCATCATCATCCTTTTTAACCACAAAACATGAAACTAATACCTGTGCTTTACTCCCTTAATCCATTCGAATGTCTCTAGTAAAAAGATGAAAATCCTTCCTAAATCATTGGTCAAGTAGTCAAAATGTCGCTTTCACCAGTTACTTTTCTCCTTCGATTCTAGTTAATGATATAAGCCATCATTGTCATCCAACCCTACACTCTTCCAATTCAAATTTAATCCTCTCTCCAAATATTATGAAACTATTAATAAATCCGGGTTAAGGAAAAAATAATATTCATCTCCTAATCTATATATATATATATATATATATTTATAACACGCATATATACATATTATTTTTGTCGTCACACCTGTTTCATTTACGAACCGAAATAACTTTCACTTAAGAAATATTTTCATCTCGATAATTAAATCCACTGCGTCACGTTTAGTTGTGACACAAGAATCATGCCCCACATGAGGTCTCATTCGTCCTTTTTACGCGTCATAAAAAATTAAAAGAAACGCGCCATTGCGCATAAACTTTTCCGATGTCCAAAAAATAATACATTTAATATTATATTTAAAGCTTGTGAAATTAATCACACATCATCATAAAAATATTGTCGTCGTCAACTTCCCGCTCGAATAATTATTGGGTTTATTTGACGTTCTACGGCGCAACGCCGTTTTCCAACGTTTACCGAAACGCGACCAAAATCTATCAGTTTCATTTACCAAAACCTCATCATATTGGATAATATGACAACAAGCATCACATAGAATTACTAAATTCCTTATAATTCACGAGTGATTAAATACATCAAAACATGCGCTAAACGGCGTTTACAAAATCATAATTATTAATTACTTAATTAAGATAGTTCTTAATTCATCCGGGTCTTACAACCACCATCTCACTGTGATAGTTGTTGTGAGCACCATCGCAGCCCAAGTAATCTCTACAACCCAAGCTTGGGGCCATCTTCCCCACTGTCTGTCTCTGGTAGAGTTCTAATTCGAAAGGTGAGAGCTTTGGTTTGTTCTAAATTGGAGAGGAAATGGGGTTTGGGTCAATTATGGAGTTCCTTGCGTGCTTCCTATCATCCTTTGCTCCACCGTCTGTGACACCCGTTGCACTCTATACCCTCGTGTTTTGCTCACGGTCACCTGTCCCACACTCAACTTGAAGTTTCCACACCATCTCTGCTGTCTCCATCGCCTCTCTGCTTCTGCTGCTGCTTGTTTTGAATCTATAGAAGCTTCCCCATTCTCTCCTTATTCTCAGAGTTGCTAGATTGTCCGTCCCTCTGTTGGTTTCGCTGAAGCCAGATGAGATGTTAACATGAGATTGTTGTTTAAAGTTGAAGATAAAAGCTTCTCCGCTCATAATTCAACTGGCCTCCCTATTAATTTGGGATTTTAGGGCTTTTATACAGTCCTTAGGACTCGTTTGGTACGTCGTATTAGGCATGATAGTATAAACTTATATTATACATTATGAGTTTATTCATTGTTTGGCGATAACTTTGTATTGTATTTACCCATCAATCCACTCTTACACTAAAATGATGGATTATTTAATCCAGCCTATAGAAGAGGGACAACGTCGGTTAAGATTGTGATCTATAAGCTACATGAAAATTTTTCACCATAGGTTTTCAGTTTTAATAATATGTAACACCCTGCCACGCCGAAACCAACCTCCACCAATGTAGTTGCCGCCGCCACCACCACCGCCGCCATTGCAGCCACCACTATCACCACCACCCTCCACCACCACTACTGTCACCATCGCCACCACCCTCCACCCCACTACCACCATCGCCATCGCCATCGCCATCGCCACCACCACCCTACCGCCACAACCACCACCCTCCACTGCCACCATCACCGCTACAATCACCTTCATTGCCACCACCACAACCATCGCCATTGCCACCACCACTTGTTAACACCAAAATTAATCTTGGTGTAATTTCCAATTAATTTCGACTTGAACCCATTTGACATGGAATTCTAGTTCCATGTTATATGTTGACATTGAGCTTTGAATGGTCCTGTTATATTACCTGTGCCGAAATCGATTCATATAGAAACTTCGACCAATTTTGATAGTTCGTGTACTTGTTGATTGCTTTAAAGCTTTGAGTTTCCTAATATCATAAAGTTAAATCAAATTTCGACCAATTCTGTAGAAACTTCGACCAATAGTAACATCTTTCGTTGATATGTTTTGGTTTAGTTTAGACCACTATTATGTTTGATAAATTAGTATATATTTACTATATTAATCATGCTGCAGGAACACATCTTTTTGGCTGGAACATGCTTTTTCAACGTGGTCAAACATTTTTTTAGAAGACAATGCTCGACATCATTTGAATTAATGATTGCTAGGTGTTAATACCAGAATTTTATCTTGGTCGAAATACTAAGAAACCAAATAATTATATAATTTGAGTCTAATAAAGAATTAGACATGGTTCAAATTGGTTATTGGTGCTAATATATGATTTGAGCAGCCAATTTTAAATATACAATGGAATGCTCATGTAATGGTCGAAGAGTGTATATCGACCAAGTTTTCTTAGCAATAATTTTGACCATTGTTTCAACCCAATATATGGAGACCCTTGGAAGAACAAAAGCCGAACAAGAGATGAAGAGTCGTTAGAAGGAGTTGCTAAAGGAAGTTAGTGGAAGTTATTGGTAGTTAGTTAATTTATTTTAAAATGGACATGTGTCTATTAGGTGGCAATGGTAGTTATTAGGATATTACATGTGTCTATTATTAGGTGGCAATGGTAGTTATTGGGATATTCCCCTTTAAATAATAACCTTATGTGTAAGGATAATCAGAATTCACAAACTACTCAAACTCTCAAGACGCCTATAGGTCTCATGTGACAGACGGCTAAAAAGAGAAATTAGAGGGTGCTGTGATACTCACTTTTACTTTCAATGCAATTTACTTTTGCCATTTTGGTTTGTCTTTTCCTTTTAATTTTCATTCTCTTTTGAATTCAGTTTTACTTTCCTTTTCTTCAATTTATTACGTTCTTCATCTCCGTTCTTCATCTTTGAAGAACATTGTTCCGTTCTTCATTAAAAACCCGGAAATGACACTTAAACGTTTTCTCATAAAAGACCCAAAGAGGATCAGAATCCAGCCTCTTTATCAATATTTGAATTTCCTTGTGGATTTACCCATTTTTACCAAAATTCAGAGTAAACACCATGTCTCAAGTCAATTTAGGAGATAATAATACTCTTCGACCAAAGAAGAAAAATGGGTCAAACAAATAATGTGCTAGTTTGAGGAAGCAAGTCGAAAACTGAAGCAAGTATGAAAGCCACTAGACAAGTTCTTCGACCCCCAAGGTAGAGGACGAAATTGAAGGCGAATATTATTTTAAATTGGCAAAGTGGAAGTGTTGCATGGAGTTTCCAGAAGCGGTTGTTGGAAGTTATTGGTTTATGTTAGTTTATTTTAAATATTCGAACATGTTTTTTAGGTGACAAGGGTAGTTATTAGGAATTTAGTCTATAAATACTAGTTTTGGTTGTAAAAATATATATAATTCACACATTTTACTCAAAACTCTCCAAAGATGTCTACATGTCTTTGATAGGACCAAAATCCTATCAAGGACATATTAATAGAAGCCATGAGATGAAGCTTCTATCAGTCTTATGTGATAGACGTCTATAAAGAGAATTCGAGTATGTTGTGATTCTCACTTTTACATTCAATGCTATTTAGTTTGCTATTTAGATATCTCTTTCCCTTTTGATTTTACTTTTCCTTTCAATCTTCTACTCTTTTACTGCACTTCTTCTTCATCTTCATTTCTTTAAGTTTCTTAAAGAACTTCATATTGTTCTTCATAAAAACTTGGAATCGACACTTAAACGTCTTCACTATAGAATTCTTAAGGTCTCTGAATCCAGTCCTTAAACTATTTTTGGATTCTTGTTTGTTTACCAAAATTTCAAGTAAACATCACCCTACCGCCAACACTGCCGCCACCACCACCACCACTGCCGCCACCCTCCACTACAGCTACCACGACCACAACTTCCACCGCCGCTGCCATCACCACCCTCCACCACCGCCACTGATGTCACCACCACCCTTCAAAATCGCCACCGCCACCACCACTACCACACCCTCCACCATCATCATCACCACCACCCTACCGCCGCCACCACCAGTTCAACCACCACCCTCCACCACGAGTACTATTTCTACGACTAAAACCACAACCCCAACCCTCCACCACCACCGCCACTATCTCCACAACCACTATTGTTATTGCCACCGCTAAAACAACTTTGACAAAAAAAAGTTATATGGTTAGGCTAAATGAAATTCGAATAATATTTCACTGGCACTTCACACACACTTACTTAGTAAGATAATGAAAAAAAATAAAAGACTTAAATATGTTTGGGGTCTCTGACATTTGAAAGGATATCAGTCCAGGTCCCTGTAAAATTAATTTGTTAAATTGGGTCTCTAACATATGTTTTTTAATCAAATTAAGGACAAATCCCAATTTAAACTGATTAATGATTCTAATTAGCCCAGTGAGCAGTCTCAGTTACAATTTTTTAATATTAAGCCAGTTTCTTAATTCCACATCAGCATTTCTGAATAATATTAAAAATTAAAAATAAAAACTCAATTGTTCAGAAAATCCTCTTCCTCTCCATCTTCCTCTGACCTCCCTCCCTCCCTTCGCGACTCCATTGCCACCGCCGTCCAATCCTTCCAGAACCTCTTCCATAGAACCCAGAAACCCCAAAGAGAACATCTTCATCATCATCAAATCCCTCTTTCTCTCCATATTCATCTTCAACCTTAATCACCACCACAACCCATCAGATCTAAAAGAAGAGGAAGAGATTCAGAGACAACAACAGAGGCTTGGGGGTGTTGAATTCACAACAGATCTGGAAGAAGAGAGACCGCGAAAGGGAAGGAGGGAAGAAGAAGACGATGACGGAGGGAGAAAGAGGGACAACAACTCGTCAAACCCATATTGAAGTGGCGGCGGCGGTGGTCGACGGTGGCCGATCGTCGAATTACTTTAAGGGTTTTGTTGCGGACGATGAGGGGATTCTGGTGGTGGTGGCGGTTTCTCTATTGGAGGTGCGGCGTCGCCGGAAAACAGGAGAGAAGGTGGCGGCGGCGGTTCCAGAACTTGAAGAAGAAGGGCGCGGTGGTGGCGATGGTGGCCACAAGGAGGAATAGTGGTGGAGCGGCTTGGTGGCGACGGTGATTCGTGGTGGTGGTGGCCAATCGGTTGCCATAGAATGAAGGAAGAGGAAGCACCACGGGTGAGAGGGAGAAGAGGGAGGGTCGCGGGAGAGGAAAGAAAGAAGAAGAAGAAGAAGAAGAAAATGGAAGAAGAAGACAGAAGAATGAAGAATGAAGAATGAAGAAAGAAGAAGAAGAAGAAGAAGAAGAAGAAGAAGAAGAAGAAGAAGAAGAAGAAGAAGAAGAAAGAAAATGGAAGAAGAAAGAAAGAATTGGATGGGAGAGGGAGAGGAAGAAGAAATAAGAAGAATAAATTTTTTATTTTTGAATTAGTTTTTATTTTTGATTTTTGAATATGACGTGGAATTAAAAAAAAGGAGTAAAGGCCACGTGGACTGCTGACTGGACTAATTAGAATAATTAATTAGTTTAAATTGTGATTTGTCATTAATTTGATTAAAAAAAAATGTCAGGCACCCAATTTAACAAATTAATTTTTCAGGGACCTAGACTGATTTCCTTTTAAATGTTAGTCACCCAAACATATTTAAGCCAAATTAAAAAGTGAGAAGGGAGAGATATGGTGGATGTTCCGATAAGAGTTAGAAATAGGAAAATAAAGATAGAGAAAATGAGATGGAAGGTTGAGTGAAGTGTGAATGATTAATAGTGAATGAAATCCTCCTTCCACGGCCACCCAGAGGCAGGGGGCACTTATTTACTGTGTTTTCAACGTTTTAAGAAAGACGCAGCTTTGTACAGTTGGTTGCATTTTAAACGTTGAAAGGTTGTTGGGTGGTTGCTGCTACTTATTACCAAACAGCCAAACCAAAGGCATTGTGAATTGCACCATTCTACAATGCAAAACATCAATACTGTTTCCTCAACCGTCACATTCCACTACGAGATCTCATCGTTCCCTTCACTCTCATTCCTTTTCTCACTCTCGCCATGTTGCGCTCTTTCTGGCGGTCCATCGATCGCTTCTCCACTCAACACTTCAAGTAAGTCTATTGTTTAGGGCTCGATGTGAGGTTTTGATGCTCTTTTTTTCCGCAGTAACTTAATTATTCGTTAATTTTGGTGTGCAAAATTGAAGTTCTGTGGTTATTCTTCCCGCTGCTGAATTTGTTTGTTTCAACTTTCAAATAACATTGTTGGCAATTTTTTCCGTGCTCATTGATATTGGTGGCTTTGATGTGGTTACAGACATGTAATTCATGAATTGCAGCAGATCAAAGTTGTGGACAAGCATAACAGGGTAATATGAATCAATTTGCACACGTTTCCTCTTTTCTATAAAAAATATCATAAATTCATAATGTAATTATGCTTGCCATTTCTTGCAGGAATTTGTGACGGATTTATTGCAGTCTATTGTGGAGATAGTAACATACGGCGATAAACAAGATCCTTTAATTTTTGAGTATAAATTTGTTTTTGAAATTTCGAATTTGTGATGTTGTTTTGTTATTTTCTTGTTGAAATTTCGATGACTGACTCATTGCAAATGTTTAGATGTTTCATGGAACACCAAGTGATGGCAGAGTTTGTTCGCATACTTAAGATCAGTGAAAATTCAAAGATTGAGGCACCCCTGCTTCAGTATCTGAGCATAATGATTCAGAACATGGACAGTGAACATGCAATTTGTAAGATAGTTGATATTTCTTGATGTCTCTGACTAAGATCAATAACTTATGAGTTTTACCTGTTCATTCTTACTTAAATTGATAACCGCATGGGATATTTATTTCTCAGAACACTGTTATTCTTAACCCAGTACTGGTGCTTATTAGAAATTGGTGTTTCATATTGCATGTTGCAGATTATTGCTTCAGCAATGGTTACATTAACAGCATTATTTTGCATCCATACAAATTTGTTGGGGGAGACCTAGCTCCATACTATGTGTCTTTTCTAAGGTTGTGATCCTTTCCTCCTCCTATTTGCGTCTCTCTTTCTTTCTCAACATTTATTGTAAGTTTCCCCTGCTTGTTGGTGGAAACATGCTGTTATATTTTCTACCTTCTTCCTTTCCTCTTCTTCTTTATTTATTTAATTTTTTTTAACTACATAATATTTGGGAGGGTGGAGCCGTGGAAATTGTGATTCTGATATTTTGTGTCATACTTATTTATTTATTTCTTGTTATGATCATTTATTGATTTTATTCGAAAATAAATATTAACTTTCTATTCATTTCTTCATTCAGGGCAATTAGCGGTAAAATAAACAGAGACACACTTTGCCTCCTTCTCAAGGTTCATGGGGTAAGTTAAAACTTGTTAGTGTAATGGTTTGCTACTGTCCGTTAGATCAACATCTTTGTCTTTCCACTTCTGCTTGAGACACAAGGCTTGATCTTTTTCTGTGTTGCGCTTATTAAGCCACAGTTATTTGACTTACACAAACAGGCGAGTTGAAAGAATGAAAGGAATTATTCTCAGTATTATTCACTAAATAAAAAAACTTTACATGGGTGATTTAGAATTTATAGACATATGTCAATAAATTTAAATAAATGCTAAATCTTTCGTGATAAAGGGAAGAAATAAACATCATGAATACACTGTAATTTTGTCCTAAAATAGTGCTACTTACATTATTTATCATTCCCAGCTTACTAGTAAGGTCTAGAATGCGCTCAGTTGATGACCCTTAAGTTAATAAGTTTACCAGCTGGTGTAATATCTAATTTCTCCTTAATTAAGTGTCAGTCTATCTCAATATGTTTTGTCCTATCATGTTGAATTGGATCATGAGAAATGCTGATGGCTAATTCATTGTCACAAAACAGTTCCATAGGATGTTCATACTTTATCTTCAACTCATCTTATACTATGACAATCCTCTTCCATAATCCATAATCCATAATAGTTCATAAACTTTGGGCCATAGCTCAACTTCTGCTTCTGCACTTGAATCAGCGACTGAATTAAATTCTGTTCTTTCTCCTCCATGTTACCAAATCTCCAACAAAAAACAGACGATAACCTATTGTTGATCTTCTGTCAATGATTGAATCAACACAGTCAGCATTCATGTTCACTTCCAACAGTCAAATTTCTACCCTTTTTGAATGATAGGCTTTCCCACTTCCCAGGTGTGGCTTTATGATACTGAAGAATTCAATCCATTGCTTGCAAGTGTCTTACTCTTGGATCATGCATGAGCTCATGGGTGACTTAGAATCCTGACAGCATATGGTAGATGAGGTTTGTTATTGGCCAAAATATATCAATTTCACTATCTGTATGACTCTTGATCATTTGCTGTTCTATAGTTTTGCTCAATGGAACACTTTTAGTCTTACACCTAAGTTTGCTGGTCTCCTTGAGGAGGTCTAGGACATATTTCCTCTTGAGGAATGAAAATACCTTGTATAGAGTAGGCCACTTCAGTCTCAAAGGAAGTACTTCAATCTTCCAAGGTACTTCATTTCAACTTTAGTAGCTAATTTCTCTTTGATGAGCTGGATCTTAACTGAGTCATCACCTGAGATAATACTATCATCAATCTACAGAAGCAAAACAATTATTTTACGTTCTTTCTAATGCTTGAGGAAGAGGGTATGGTCACCTTGATTTTGTCTATATCTCAAGGATAATAGTCTTTCTAAACCTCCCAAACTAAGCACGAGGTGACTGCTTGAACCCATATAATGCCTTCCTTAATCTGCAAACTGTGATTCTTCCTCTTGTTGAGTCATATCCAAGAGGAAGATCTCTCTATACACTTCCTCTTCTAAATCTACATGAAGAAAGGCAATTTTGATATCAAATTGGTGCAATTCCCACAAAAATGAGTAGCAAGAGAATGAAATTTGCATTGTGATCATCTTTGCTACCAGAGCGAATGTCTCCTCATATGACCAATAATTGACATCATATATCCTTTGGCACCTCATTGGCATTTTTCCTCAATGTATCTCAACAATCTCCCGTGTTTTATTCTTCTCTAGTTCTCTCATCTCATTGACTGTTCAAATATGCAGCGGTCAACATTAGCGGACGACAGCCAATGGTGGCAGAAAGTGTAGGTAGTAGATGGTGTTGTTAACAGCAATTCTAAGCACAATGAAGGTCCTAAAACTGACTTCAGACGCAGTGAATTGCTGGACTATGTTGACTGCAATCAAGATGACCTCGGGTTTGGATGGCTAAAGTTAAGGCAGCCTAGGGTTTGTGGAAGCTTAGTCTCCCAGATCATGAGTTTTGGTACCAAGTTGAAAGAAATGAAAGGAGTGATTTCTGAATACTTTTCACTAAGGTAACATTTCGCCCAACTTCTTTTGGGCTTAGCAACTTTAGAGTTAAAGCTCAAAATAAGAGCTTTAAAACTAAAGTAGAAGCTGTTTGGTTGTTTAATTTTTTTATAGCTTAAAAGCTCAAAATAACAGAATTAGAACACTTAAAATAAAATGAGCGCACATGAGATTCAATTTTCTGAATAGGTAATAGTGTAGAACACTGACTGTGAAAGTTGAAAACCCTAAAGCTTGGTAATTGAACAATGTATGGTTGTTGTAGGTTAACTGAAAACTGGGGCTAGAGTCCCCAAATCTAATTTGGGTTAAAAGAAACTTGAAATTCGGAGAATATCTAAAAATATGAAGTTATCATCAACGACGGAGCAAGAGGAAAGGAAAATGTGAAAAGTAAAATGGAAACAAAAAGCGAGGGAAGTGGTGCATGAGGAAAGTAAAATGTGAAAGCGGAAGTGGAGCATAATCCCATTAGTTCATTACTAAAAGGTACACAACCATATCTGGTGTGGCATTTTTGGTAGCAGTTATTGAGAAGTCCAACATTGACTAGAGATATGACCAAATTATTGTTTTATAATGGGTAGAGCACCCCTCACCTCTGAGCTAGCTTTTGGGTCACGGTTGCTACTTGCAACGGCTACCCAACTAGACCACGAAGGTAATCTCAAATCCGGAAAGGAGGGAGAGTGGTGAGATGGAGAGGGGAAGGAAAGAGATCTGAAATTTCGATAGAGGGATAAGTAAGCTGTTTTTTTTAAAGTTGCTAAAGATAGCTTTTCCTTAGAAGCTACTTTTTCTCCTTGTCCACAATGAAAATTAAGCTACTCATTTTGTAAAGAGACTTTTCTAAAATGTGTTTGGTCCCAACTTCTCCTTTTTAGGAGAAGAGAAGCCCAGGAAAAGCTGCGCCAAATACATGGGTGATTTACAGTCTACAAAATTATGTCAACAACGGAAAATAAATGCTAAATCTGTCCTAATAAAGGGAAGAAGTAATATCCATCATGTGTATACCATAATTCTGTGCTAAATAGTGCTATTTATAATATTTACGACAAGGATCTTATTTGAGCACATCAATACGTTCATTAGCTAAGATTATGTCATATTATTTTAGTTGTGAAAGATATCAGCTAAAATTACACATGTGCTTCCTATCTTGTATCAGTGGTTTGGTAATCCTTCTTTTTACCACTTTTGAATATGATACAGGGAGGGAATAATTCAGCATCCGTTAATTTACGATGGATTTGCTAGGTTGGTTTGTTTGTTTTGTCCAGCAGAATCCAGCAACAAATATTTTAAGATTCTCTTTGTTTCCACATTCAACTGCAGGATGCTGTTGTCTCCTTTCCCTTGTACACTGAGGCTCTAAGATTCGCTCATCATGAGGAAAAGATGATTCAGACAGCTATACGTGCATTAATCCTCAACATCTACAATGGTATACTGCTGCCCTTTTAATTTAAAAATATATTATGAGCATGCTTTAGTTGAATATGTTTTTGAAGTTTACAATATTTTCACCTTGGTTATACAGTTAGCGATGACATGGTCTATCAATTTATATCGACTCCTCCAGTTTCAGAGTATTTCTCTGACCTAGTTCATAGATTACGAGATCTCTGCTTTTGCCTAGATGCTTTTCTCTATGACAAAGGGTATGATCACTTCAATTTTTTATCAGATAATTATTTTTAGTATATATACGCTTTAATAATTCTAACTTCTGAAAACCTGACTGCCCTACATTGAAGCAGGAAGATGGAAACTAAAAAAAGAAGAAATGGTCTGATTCTTCAATCTGATAAAATTGTGGATGAACTGTACTTCCTTAAAGACATTCTTAATGTTGGTGCGCCTCGTTTGACTAGATTGGTTTATGAAAATCTTCTGAACGGGCTTGTGTTTCCTACACTATTCTCATTACTGGCTTTGAAGGATAATAATGTGAGATGATAAAATTTCCTGCAATAGGTTTTGTACCATTCGACTTTGATGTTCAAGTATGTTAATTATGATGTGGTAGTTCCCACGAAATCATGATATTTAATCTATAGTATTATAGCATTATAGCCTTGGAATTCCCCCTCCTGGTATTCAATCTTTATTTTTCTTAAATCAGAGAGTATAATTTTTCTTGTAATTGAAAAGAGGAGAAACATCGTTGTGCTAAATTATCCACGGAGTCTCTCTTCTTACTTGTAAAGAAGTTTGACTTTTAATATCGTAGTTTTAATGTCAATTCGATCAGTTTATAGCTTTATAAAGAGAGAACTGTCACACCATCATGTTTAATTAACTTTTTCCGGTGCTTACATTTTGGGTGCTTCACACATCTTAAGTATGCTAATACGATAATTGAACAAAATCATTATAAAAAGAAAGGAATATAAAAAAACTTGTTTGTGGACACTTCTGCATTTCAGTTGCTTTTGTCATGCATGAGTGGAGAATGGAGTTTGTGAAAACTTGTAAGAAAGAAAGAGAAAACAGAATCTGTTCTTCTAATTGACTTAATGATCGAAGGTACAGAGAGCTCTTTATATAGAGCAATGGTTCTTCTCTAGGAAGATTTGGCTAACTGTAACAGCTGTATAACAAACTCACTATCCTGTAACTGACTGTAGCTGACTACTACTAACAGCAAAAGCTAGTAAGATTACAATTGAATAACCCGAGCTGTACAACATCTCTAATAATTTCAAATGTTTTCTACTTGATAGACTCATTCAAAGAATATGTTCTTTGTCAGGGATCTGGTTTATCTGCTATCACTTCACTATATATGGTATCATGCCTTCTTCAAGTTGTTGGTGGTAGAAGCATGATTAACAATGTGGCAGGTGTTATCCTGTATCATTTTATGAAGTTAAATATGCGAGTGCTGAATGAAGGGAATGCTTCTGATGGCCATAATGATAAACATTTTTTGAAGTTCTTGAGTGAAGTGGAAGGAATTGTACACTATGCTCCTGAGTCAAATGGAGTTGAGAGCATCAATGGGGACTATTTAAGTGCTCAGCCAGAAGATTTCATGTCATGCTTGAATATTACCGACTCAAATGGCACAATTTGTTCAGAAAGGTTAGTGTTTTATCATATTCCGTTGTTGTTTTTTATATGTAACTCCATTATAGACTTTATAGTGTTGAGACAGCTTTGTCTGTCTTCACTCTTGACGTCCATTACTTTCTTTTTTTAATGTTCATGTGCCTGACAGTTATGTTCTTTTATGTGGCAGGACATTTTTTTTTAAAATGTGGCGGTTACTATTAGGAATTAGTAGGGTATATATGTGTAGGAAAATCATTATATTGAGGAGGGTGTGGTTTGTCTGTTAGGTCAAAGGAAGAGACTCTTTGTTAGGGTGAAATCCTGTGTCTATTGTACTCTAATGTGGGCTATAACCTAGATTAATTCAGTGATATATAGTCAGTGTTCTGTGTAATGCTCATAAATGAATCCCCATATTAGAAGTAGTTCTATAGAGGAAGTTGGAAGTGTCTGCGCAACATTAACCAAAACAGGGGCAATTGCTTCCGAAAGCTTCCTTTGATTCTTAGCCAAACGTGCCTCATGTTGAATGAGCAAGGCACTTAGATCAGAAATCGTGCACGGAGTTTCACGAGACTGAACAATCGTTTCAATGGATTGATACTCCGTAGGCAAACCTTCAAGAATCGCTTCCAGCTGATCACGATACGGAACATGTTCTCCCATGGTAAACAGAGTATTGACAATACACTTCACATGATTCAGATACTCTGTCATAGTGCGATTTCCCTTGGTGATGCTTCGCAGCTCCGAATGCAAAATCGTCAACTGTGCCTTGGGTTGTTCATAGAAATAACTGTGCAGCGATTCCCAGAGCTGCCATGACTGAGAACAAGTCACAACATGAGGAAGAACACTTTCAAAGATCAACGATAGTTGGAGAGAGAGAGAGAGGGGGAGAGCGAGAGAGAGAGAGAGAGAGAGAGAGAGAGAGATGAATCTGTTATTGATAGTTACACAGTTACAGCACATGCAGTCTTATAAATACTCAACAAGCTAACCGTGCCAGCTGTCATATTGACAGCTGGAGCTGGAGTTAGCACTAGCTAACTATACAGTGAATCATATACAGTATATTCTAACTATTCACTATATCCTAATAGGGTTTGCAGCTCCTAACATCAGGAGGAAGGATCTACTTAGTACTTAGGCAGATCATTTTTGTATTATGATTCTGTGTATTTACAGAATGAAATTTCTATCGTTCCAGGAGTGGAATACTTGCGTTTGTTTTCTCTGAAGATCACAACCTATTGTTAGCTTCTATGTTTCTCATGCTCATTTTGGCAGAAAGTAAAGGTAGTATTATTTTGTTTATTTATGTAGCCTGACAATTGTCATTTTAGTGATTGAGTATGTTTTATTTGTTGTTTTTTCATGCATGTTTTGCAGATCTTGATTGTTTGTTATCTCCAATGATTGGGCTATATGGGACTGAGGATGTGGTGGTAAGTAATGATGATCACATTGATATGAATTAAGCAGGATCATCAATTTTCAGAATGTCATATATTGTAATACATCTATAATCTATTACTATATCATGTCATGTATTTGGTATACTAGTAACAAAGTGTTTTTTGGTCAAGAAATTGAAGTTTAAATTGGCTGAAATATCTGTAAGAAATGACAAATTTTCCTCCATAGATCTCTAAATTTATACATTATGTTACTATTTACAATTTGGCATGCTTGAGGTTGATATGCTTTATTCTATTTATCTGGTTTTAAAGCCACTTTTTCAGGTTCCATACGCTTATTATTTGGAAAATTACGAAAAAGGAGTTGTTGATAAAATATTTACAGTTTAGGAAATGAAACTACTGAAGTGGTTAAAAATAACTGGTTACTTGTTAAGAACTATTTCAACATTATTTATCAATTATTACCTAACTAAATTCATTTGTACTTAATTTCATTTCAAGTGATTTTCCCTTGATGATTTAACTGAACCAGTTGGTTTTGACGCATTGTGTATTATATGATATCATTCTCTTTCTTTGTCTTTCATTTTCTCTTTTTTCTCTAACTGTTTCATTTTCAGACTAACTACACATCAACTTCTAAGTCTGTGGATGGAAGTATCTTCATTAGATTTATGCCTCAGGTATGTGTAACATCGTTGTTTGTTATTTTTCGACCAAATTATTCATAAGTACTAAATTTTTTGTGTAGTATTAACATTGTCAAAACTTGGTTCCATATAGCATTCAGAATGATAACAATATTCCCATGTCCATTTGACTTCAACAGATTTTAAATGCCCTGCTGAAGGTTTTATCCCTCCAGCAATCCCTCTCTGCAATGATACTATGGCATGTTGGTTGGTGCTTGCAAAAGCTACTTAACTTCCATAGAGAAGGACTTAATGTTGATAATCTCCTCTTATTTACTGTAAGTATTCAACTGCTTCAGCTAATTTCCATACAAACTATGTTGAGATCTACTTGTATTTTCCAGTCAAAAGTATTGCTGGATTAAATTAATACTTTACATTAAGAAGTATCATGTATTTAAGGGTCCAGTCAAAAGTATTGCCGGATAATATTTTACTTGTGGATAACTATGGGCATATTATTGGTCTCAACCATCATCAAAACTTCTTTTGTCTGGTCTAATGATTAGCCTGTTGATAACTTCACTAAATTCTTGATGGGTCCAAGGATAGCGTCATATACTCCATGCTGGATGCATATGATCTATACCATCCAGCTTGAGGGAGAATGTTGAGATATGTTATATATTCTAGTTTGCTGTGATAATTCTGTCAAGGTAGAGTTTGTCAAGATATGTATGTTAGGATTAATTTTGTTAGGATTAGATTTATTTTATTATTATTCCTTGTTATCTTATTGTTATAGTTTGTTACTTTGTTTCCCTATATAGTTTGACTAGGACTGGGAAACCTTATACATAAATATTGTACATCTACATTGTGTTCATAATCATATCAATAAACTACCAATCAATTATTCAGGATACTACCAGTTTCAAGAGTGACTAAGGATGTGTTTTTAAATCAAATAGAATAAATAAATAAAAAAACAAGGCTCGGCTATGCCTTGACTTGGGACTTGACTATATGCTAGAAAAGCCATAGATTGGCCATAAAACTTGATTTTTTCTATCTCCATGAGCACTAAATCTTGCTACGTGGTTGATTTATTACATCTTAAGTTTTAGGTTTTGTATGCATACTAATTACAAAGTAAGGATCCATTTATTGTAAGCTAATCACTTATACCAAGTGGCATTTATGCTCTCAAAATTTCTAAAGTTTTATAGTTTCTAGTTTGCATCGGCAGACATCATATGATCAGTCTCGTATACGCTTTCTGAAAGAAGTTGATGGAATTTGGTTCGATCATATTCCAGACACTCTAAGAACTGAATGGCCAAGCTGTAAAAGAGGTATTAAATATTTATTACATGATTCACTTTGAGATTGAACCCAATACATCTTTATTGGTTAAACATGTTTTTTATTAGTTAAAAGTAAGTCTAGCATATTTGATAGACCTGCAAAATTTGTTCAGGGTCAGTTGCTTGACCCAGGCCCAAAGAGGCCCATTGTCTGGAAGGTATATTCTAGGAAGAAAAAGAAATCTGCCAGCATGACAGTTAGTTAGAAAAGGAGAGGATTCTGCTAGCAGGGGAATATATAGGGGAAAGTGAGGAGAGAGGAAGGTGTGAAGTATCATAGTAAGAGCAGAGGTTTTTCTCTAGAATAGGAATGTCTGTAATAGGAGCTCAGGCTCTTAGAAGGTGCAATCATTGAAATAATTTATATTATTTTTCTTTTGCTCTACCAACATGCTTATTATAACCAAACAAAATGCATGTATTTTTGTAGTAAAAAAAGGAAACTAATATTCTTGCTGAACCATTGAAACTTTGGTTTTTGAGAGTCCAATGGCATCGTTTAATCCAACCCAAGTATCTAAACTCATTGTTGAATAACAAGAAAGAGAGAAGAGGAATTTGGTGAATCCGTGTGTTTCAACTGCACAGCAGAGTTCATTATATATAATAGGAGCAACAAATGTACAATATCATTATTACCCTATTTACAATTAATATAAGATATCCTACTTATGTACAAGATATCTGACACTCCCCCTCAAGCTGGAGCATACACATCATATGCACCAAGCTTGTAACATATATAACTAATTCTAGGACCTCTCAAAGACTTAGTAAAGACATCTGCCTATTGACCACTTGAACTGACAAAGCTAGTGGTGATGTCCTCTGATGAAACACAAGGTTCGAGGCAAAATGCAGAGCTGCCTGATTATTACAAATGAGTGTCATCTGTGTAGTATCCCCAAACCTTAGCTCTTTAAGTAACTGTTTGAGCCATATAAGCTCACAAGTGGCAGAGGCCATGGCCCGATACTCTGCTTCTGCACTTGACCTTGCCACTATAGTTTGTTTCTTGCTTTTCCAGGAAATCGAGTTGTCACCAATGAAAATGCAGTAGCCAGAAGTGGATCATGCTTGGATTGTGCCACCTCTATTCCCAAGAAATAACAAAGTCTTCCAAGATCTTTTGTCTGAATGTGATGACAAAAATGTTGCTTTACCTGTGTGGTGCCATGGTGACCACTCTCTGTAATAACAATGTCGTTCAAGACGCGCATCATGAGACAACACTATTAACTCGATTTCGTGAATGGTGTAAGCAGACTCACGATGATAGACTAGAGTCATCAATGCGTTGAAGTCCTCAGGGAGACCATCAAAAATCGCGTCAACGTGATCGCGGAAGTTCACTGCCTCGCCGATGGAGGTGAGTGTTCACTATTGTCTTGATTTTCTTCAGATAATCAGCAACTGACATGGATCCTTTGGAGATAAATCAGAGCTGGGTTGCCTTAGCACGAGCCAAGGCTTCAAAATAGCTATGAATCTCGTCCCACACCTGGAACGTATGGACACAATGTATAATAGTGGGAAGAAGAGAAGCTGAGATCGACCATAGAAGCCATGTAAACAACTCTGAGTCTTGTTGTTCCCAGTCGGAGTAGGAAGGATTCGTCCGGTCAGCTATGCGGTCCTCATCGTTGAGGTATTTGGGAGGAATCGAAGCACCGGTAACATCCTTGAAGCTTGTGTGATTGAATCACACCTTCAATCTGCTGTCGCCAGGAATAGAGGTTCGTATCATCGAGTTTGATGGTGAGGGTGTGTGTGAACGTCACCGGAGCGTTCGACGCAGTGAGAGTAGCAGAGGTAGCAGAAGTAGCCATGGCTATGGCTCGATCCTAGCTCTTGATACCATAAATGAAACAGAAAATAAAACTGAATTTCATATTATCATTCTCATTAATTGGTGAAGAGAGGAGTACATCATGTATGATATATATAGGGAGGAGAGAGAGAGGAAATAGTGCAGTCATCAATGGACAGCTGTCCTAAGGGCTAACAACCTGATCACTAGCATCTTCTTATTCTAGTGAGTCATGCACAGCATTCAGCATTTTGCTTGTAATATACTATAATATACCATTATATTCCTAACACGGAGTTCATTAGATATAATAGGAGCAATAAATGTATAATATCATTGTTACCCTATTTACAATTATTATAAGATATCCTACTTATTTACAAGATATCTAACGCTCATTTTCTTATTAGAATTGGTTATTGTTGTTGTAAGAAAAACGAAATATCTTGCTAGTTTTTATTTATTTCCTCTCTAAAGCACATTCCTAATATTGCATGCAGCTCTTGAACAGTCTTCCCAATATAAAGATCCATTATTTATGTTGGATCTTGTTCTTCACCAACCATCCACCAACGGTATTGTTATCTTTGCATGAACAAACTGGTCTCTTCTTTAGTGCATTGGTATTTTCCTGTTAATACATCATGATTTCATCAAGAGTAAATGAATGTCTATGACAGGTGAAGCGTCTTCGTATTATGCTTGGCAAAGGATGGTTGATACAATAAAGGTGCTGTCGTTTATTCTTTCCAATTTGTCATCCATATTAGTGCTAGTATTTTGTTAATGATCCCTTTCCAAGTTGTATAAGATAGTGAGATGGATATTCTTTTCCAATGATTATAAAATTTAAGTTGAATTGTACTTCTTACCCTGGGCATATTTACTAGGCACATGGAAGAGCTAGTGCTCACCATATGCTTTTTGCAAATGATAGATGTAGTCCTAGACTCCTAGTTGATTAGTCAAGACAAGATAGTAAAGTCTAAACTTAGCTGGGGGAAGAGGAATGAGGTCCCAAGTACCATTGTTTTGAAGTTCACACATCTCGTCAATCATATCTCGTCTCCAACCATGATGAGCAAAAGGATCAGCTATTGTCTTAGGAACAGACATAGAGGACAAGGAAGAGGGATAAGTATAATTGGAAGGAGACAAATGGTGATAACTTAGAATGACATAATATAGCGAAAGATTAGAAGTTGAGTGTTTACCTTTCTGAAGTGCAGGAAGGAGATAAAGCTTGGTGGAGGGGCTGAAACATACAGAGGAGTTGGCTTTAGATGAGAGTCCAAAGTGCTTTCATCACTATTGGTTGTGACAAAGAGAAGGTATGTTGTCGACGGTGATATACCCACAAAGGCGGGCGACAACATATCTGTTGAGATCTCATATCGATTAGAGATATGACTAAATAAAACCGTATGGAGGGTAGAGAAGTCCTCACATCTGAGGTAGCTTTTAGGGTAGAGTTAGGCCTAACCCGAATTCTAAGAAGTAAGAAGGTATCAAAGTCTATCCTAGATCCAAAATTGGAACAACCACCGGTGTCTCAAAATCAACCTCAGCCTATAGCTTTTCCCAATGCAACCTAGCTGGCCGTGAGGGTCGTGAGGGCCGAGAAGGGTGTGTATGGAGATCCCATATCTAGATGAGATATGGCCAAATAAGACCTTATAAATGGTAGAGCAATGCTCACCCTTGAGTTAGGTCCGACTTGAATTCTAAGAAGATCTTATAGAGCAAGATATGTTTCTGACGGGTGAAAGTTAACAGGGACAGGAGGGGAAGTAGCAAAGTGGTCCAGACAGGCTTAGACTTGGAAGTGCATGGGGATGGGAAGAAAGGAACAATTTGAAAGAAGGTAACATTAGGTTAGATAGAGACAAAGAACTAGGGAGTAACATTTATAACCCTTATGAGGTCGAGTGTAACCTAGGAAGGCACATTTGATCAAGCCTAAGATTGACATTATGGACAAAACAAGTACAGCAAACAGCATGAGGTGTAAAGGAGTGTAGGGTCTCTTGAGGAAGTTATACAAAATGCCGGACATGAGGGGAAGTTGCAAAGTGGTTCAGACAGGCTTAGACTTGGAAGCGAATGGGATGCGAAGAAAGGAACACATTCAAAGATAACATTACTAGGGAGTATATTTATAACCCTTATGAGGCCGAACGTATCCTAGGAAGGCAATTTGATCGAGACTAGGACTGATATTGTGATAAGATAAAGAGAGTAAAAAAGGGAAATTGATATTTTTATTGAAGTAGAGATGAAGAATCTCTACTGAAATATTTTACACAGCATGAATTCGAGAGTTGCCTGCATCTCTCACTAACAACTAGCCACTAAACTTCTGAATGGTTTCCTAAAGTCTGCACAACTTACTTATAACTACCCTTGTGCAGTTTATTTTAAATTCAAACATAATTATACATTAATAGAAATAACTTCTAATAACTAACTACACCCAACTGCCCTCTAACTGCCTGCAGCAGTTGTACAGCCCTCTTCCCCTTGCTGATTTGGCAGCCCATCTGTCCCCCAAGCAGCAGAAGTGGCTGCACCACCACCCATGGTGGTGGTTGGCCTGAGTTTCTTCCTCTTGCGGCGGTAAATTCCTTATCATATTATGGACAAAAGAAGTACAACAAAAAGCATGAACTGTCAAGGAATGTAGGGTTTCTTAAGGAAATAACACAAAATGCGTGCTTGGTTATCAAGGACAGAGGTAGGCATCTGATAATTTAGGTGAGAAGCAGTAAGGACAACTTTCCCCTAAAAAAACTAGGTGACCACGGCACAGGTGGTGGCAGCTAAAGTTATGCTATCACCGCTGCCATGCGCCATGGGAAGTTATGCAGAACCAGAATCTGCAAGTCCAGGGTCTGTGGAAGGTCCTTCAATAGTGGGTCCACTGATGCTAGATGCTTCAGATCTTTGGGTTACTGCCAGAAAACTCTTGGGATGTTTGCCTGTACCGGCTGGAAAAACTGTCTTAAGTCTTAAGAAATTGAAAGAGACTAAGGTGGAGGAGAAACAGTAACGGACGGCACCAGTATTGATTGGGCAGTGGCTGCCGCATAAGGAGGTTTAAGCCTGTTGGAATGAGAATATGGCTAGAAACCAGAGATGGAAATGGTTTCCGGAAAAAAAATTTGCTTCCCATGAGCAGTGGCATATTTCATCACACACACACACGCGCGCGCACACACACACTCGCGCGCGCAGACACACACACACAATTATATCATGCATTTTGTTTCTTTAAATTTTCTGAAGCATACTTCTAATACCAGTTATGTATCCAGGTTTTTATTCTCCACTTACAACTGAAGACATTTATTTTGAATGGTGTATTGGTGGAGAAGGCATTGTTAAACACAATTGCAACTTCTACAAATGATTCTGCAGCAATCCGTGCTTCAGATGTTTCATCTGCCAGCTTTGGGTCCAATGTTTCTTTGGGTAGGTATTGTTATATTGAAACTTATATATGCCTCTAGCTCTAGCATTTTTTATTTTATTTTAATTTGTATCCCAACGTAACTTTTGCAGAATCTGGAATACCATGTGAAATTGCATTTTCAAATTCAGAAATTAGGGATATATATGTAATACCAGTGGCGTGTGGAATGATTGGAAAATTGCTTCTCGCAGAGAAACACCCATTCCGTAGTCGACATGGAGTTGTGATTGCGATTGCACCATTGGCAGGGTTATGTGTAAGTCAACATATTGCCATAACTTCATGTGTTACCGGCCCATTTTGATGCAAACCAAAGAGCTCTTATTGGAACTTTTTTAGTTTTTTTCTAGTAAATAAGCTCCAATAAACTCGTATCCAATTGAGGGGTTAGTCTCATGGATAGAATATGTTTCACTCTTCTGCCCTGGAATGCATGTCTTAACTAATTGTTGCAGAAATCCCAAGAGTGTGCTCTTTCTATCTATCTATTTATCTAGTGAGGTATCTGCGTATTCCATGAACTACTCCTGAGTAGAGAGAGATTGCAGACATGAATTACGGTTTCGTATAATATTTTAACTTTTTTTCTCTTCTCTCCTTTTTCATGTTTGTTTGGCAAGTGCAAATGGGCTATGAAGAGGTTCATTTAACCATTAACTATACTAATCTTTTGTAAGACAAAAAAAAGAGGAAAAATTATTAACAGTTAAACAGAAGGTTCATTAAATTTTGCTGTATCTCAGATTTTTCTTTCATAAAATTCAAATATATTAAGCAGCTGAAAAACAAGCATATTATAACCATTAATCCTTACATGTTGTGTCTGTTTTGGAGGGGGGTTGGCGTTTAATATATTTTGATCAAGTCATCAGTTTTTTTTTACTTTTTCAGTGTATTACATTTTCCCTTCTTGCCTGCTTGATACAGCCTAAGATAGATGAAGACCACCCCTCGTGGTTGCATCTTCGTATTAGAGAGTTTGACCCACAGTTTTATACAAGTAAAACCAGAGGAAACCAATTGAGCATGCCTGATCATTTGGCAGATGGGAAATGGACCCTCGGTTTCACAGATGCAAAAGTTTGTGAGGAAGCTCAATTAGCTATTCTGAATGAAATTACTAAGCAGAGATCTGCCGTGGAGTATGTGCTTGCTCCTTTACTTCAGAATGATCCTGGATTAGCTGAAAGCTGAGGTAGTTTAAGTTGTGACAATGAGTTATTGTTGGTTAGTTTATATTTCCCTCTCTTTGAATTTGTATCTCTCCCTTTTCCTTATTTTTGGCGTCACATTGTTTCTTCTCTTGTTTTTCTCTATATTTCGGTTTTACAAATGGGGTAAGGTTATAGATTTGCATATTATTAGTTTAGATATTTTTGTACTATTACTTCCAACATGTGAACTTGTGAAACATGCTGCATGTAATAATAATTAGTAAGGTGTGTAGTATGTCTTGAACGTATATACTAATAGATGTCTCTAAAAGATGTATATCTGATTTCATGTTAAAATATTATCGTTTACAATAGATTCATATTCTCCGTAATTCTTTAATTTTGCTGCTTATCTTACTCCCTTGTGGATTATTGGTGGCTATTATTTTCGCTCTCTTCTTTACCATGTTAAGGTTAGCATAGGTTTTTATTCTGTATTCTGTCATTTCAGTGTGATTGCCTCTTTGTTATGCTGGATCTTGGATTATCTGTTAGAAATGCTTTGATCAGATCAAGAAATAAGGATATAACTTCCCTGGGAACATTTATATGCCCATAATTATGAAGCTGGTTTTCCTTGACTGACTGAAAAGAAGAGGGGGAAAAAAAGATGGACAAAATATTTTAGGAAGTAGCAACACATTATTTTTAACACCTCTATTGAGTGAATTTCGCGTGCTTTTTACTAAATAAGTAGCAGTGCGCTATATGGCACGAGATGAGAGGACTTTGAGTTATTTTCAAAATAAAATAAAGTGAAATTCAATTCAATAAACCTAAATTAGAAGGCCCCTAAGAAAGCAACGGCGAGGCTGAAACCTGCAAAATTCCATCTCACCGCCTCATTGCCGGAAGTATCCATCTAAGGTAGTCTCTGCGGCCGTAAATGATCAAGCGAAACACAGTCGGAGTTGGAGGCACTGACAGCCATGAGTGTCTACATCGACAGTGAGGGTCTCTTCGTCATTTTTCCTACAGTTGACATAAAGGACAGCAATGGAGTGTGCAGTAGACATACCAATCGAGATAAAGGAGAAGAGGGTCAAGGAGAAGAGGGTCTGCATTACAATTGAAATTAAAGAGGAAAACATAAGTTGGATGGGAGGTGGAAATTAAAAGCTAGGGAAATGGGAGAAATATTGGATTGAACCGTACAGGAGACTGTTCTGGACAGGGGTCCTGGGAATTTTCAGGAGACTGTTCTAGAAAGGGGTCCTGGGAATCTTGCATTAGTATGTAGCCAGGTCCATCCACATCCACAGTGCTAAACGTCTTGTCAGTGCTAGTAATAGCTGGTGACACTATAGTTCCTCCATTATAAACAGTGAGAGGATCTTCTTTTAGAGGAAAACAAATGATATCCACTAGCTTCAAATGAGTACATGTGTAACTAGTATTTACCACTTCTCCATAAGTTCCGTTCAGTTGATGGAGCTGGATTATCAGATCAGCTTGTTGATATGGAGGTTTGTCTTTTCCTGTGAAGATTGGGACACTTGGAAATGTTGACCAAACTCTTACTTAATTCTTTTTCCAAATTAACTTTGTTATAGATGAAAATAGGGATGGTGAATAATTGCCACAACAACATACTCAGCTCGTTCTTCTGCACTCAGCTTCCAAGTTTCCATTCTTTCAAGCTCAGAATGGAGATTCTGCTTCCAGAAGTCTAATGGCTGATAGCTTTCTAAAAAAATTCCAAAGTAATGAAGATTTGTTTCCTGAGTCCTCTAAGAATCCAAGTATTTCAATAGTTGGAAATAAGATAGGATAATTATGGAGTAATGCATAACACCATAAATACCACATATCTTCTTCAATGAAAGGTTGTCTCATTAAAAGTGCACATATATTTAAGAAAGGAGCTGCAGGATGAAACCAGGTTGCTTTTGGTTCAATATCATGTTTGTAAAGGGACAAAGCTAGGTAGTGAAACATGTGATCTTCAGCAAATCTCTTGATGAGGCCTGGGTTGATATGTTCAGTTTTGAGTTCAGGTGGAAAATACTTTTTAGTGGAAAGAGGGTTTGAAGAGGATGGTGATGGATCAATGTTCATCATTATGAGAGGGTAAATTATTTGTATGGCTTTTTCTAGAGGTCTAGGCCTGGAAAGGTAGTCTGGGATAAGGTTCTTGGTTCCTTGAACATGTTTGACAGAGAAGTCATACAGAGAAAACCATTTTTGAGTCTAAGGATCTGAGGATTTGGAGGTGTCTTGTTCTTGAACTCAAGCACTTTTGGAAAAGATGAGTTATTAATCTGAACTTCAAATTGATGTCCTCGAAGATGGAAATCAAACTTCTTGATTCCATATTTGACTGCTAGAGATTCCTTGAATGTAGTACGGTAATGGAGCTCAGATTCTTTGAACTGTCCACTTGCATGTCTGCAATAGAATTTTTGACCATCGATTTCTTCAATCAATACTGCACCCCAATAGTGATCACTTGCATCAGTTTGAAGAATTCTTTTTCCATCTCCAGGAATCTTTAAAGGAGGAGGATTTTGGGCAGCTTTTTTCAAGAACTTCACAGCTTCTGTTTGTTCTTTTCCCCATGGTGGGGGCATTCTTCCTCAACATCTTAGAAAATTTTGAAGTATATTTAGAGACATGTGGAATGAAATCTCTAATATAGTTCAAAATTCCAAGAAATTGTTGAATCTGCTTTGTAGCGAGTCTTTCATCAGAAAACTTTGGAAGTTCTTCAACAATATGAGGCTGTGGAACGTGCTTTCCTTCAGTAAAATGCATTCCTAGGAAATCAACTTCTTTAGTTCCAATATGAGATTTTCTGGATGACAGCATCACACCGTATTTGTCACAGATATCGTAGAACTGTTGAAGGAGTTCTTTATGACTTTCTTCATCAGGTGAAAACAAGAAAACATCATCAATGTAAACCAAAGAAGTGTAGAGTATGGGTTGAAAGATTCTGGTCATGGATTTTTGGAAGAGTGAAGGTGCAACTTTGAGGCCAAAGGGAAGGACTGTCCATTGGCAGTGAGCACTGGGAATATAGAAGGCAGTTTTCGGTCTGTCTTTTGGATCAAGGCCAAGTTGCCAAAATCCTGACTTCATATCAAACTTTGAAATATGTAAGCATTTTTTATGTAGGAATAAAGAGAATAGATTTTTGGTAGGGGAAACTTATCATCCTTGATGAAGTGATTCAGAGGACGATAATCTACCACAAGTCTCTTCTTTTGTCTGACTTGTTCTAATCTTTTATTCACATAAAATGTTTTGCAAGCCCATTCCGACCTTGTTGGTTCTATCAAACCTTGCTTCATGAGCTGCTGACATTCTTCTTGCGCTGCTTTGAGCTACGAAGGAGTCATTCCTGGATGAGTTTCTTTTGTTGGGTTCATATCTTATTTAGTTTGAAAGGCAGCTGAACGAAAAAATTCTTCTTTTTTCCAAAGAGGATTCGGATGTTGGAATAGGTCATGACTATCAGCACAAAGCTTGAGTAGCTTTTGTTGTATTTCTTCATATCCTGCCGGGACTTCTGCTAAAGAGAAAAGCTTTGGAATCAAGCAGAATGACTTGAAATCTCTCATGTATTTGATTCCATTTATAAGAATTTGAAGCTTCTGGGTTAGGATATGAATATCACGACCAATAACAATGTCCTTGTCTGGAAGTTCCGATCTTATGATCTTAGTCCAAACAACACAATTAGGAAAGAACTTAATCCCAAATTTGGACTTAGTCACAAGAGTAGTCTTGAATGTATCTGCATTAGCTGCTTTAAAACGACGAGTTTCGTTTACCCAACATTCAGAGGGCAAAATTGCAGGATTCGTCATACTGCGCTGGGCTCCAGTATCAATATAAGCAATGTCACGCACTGGAACATGGTACTTTTAAGGCAATATTTGAATCTCAATACTTGGCAAGGGAGGAGGGGATTTTGGATTCAGGGCATTGATTTCTGATTTAACCTCTTGCATGTTCAGCACCGGAAAATGCTTTGTACCAGCATCATCCTCATCAGAGCTTTCTATATGTTCAGAAGATTCTGCATCAGAGTCATGGATGCCAAAAACTGTGAAACCGTCTGGCGCTTCTAGTTCTTCATATAGAGACTCAACATCTTCATCTTCATCTAGAAGAAGAGATTGAATCAACTTGGCTGCTTTATCTTTCTTCTTTGGACAATTTTTTGAAAAATGTCCCTTTTCTCCGTAGATGAAGCACCTTCGGTTTTTCCCTTTCTCCTCCTCCTCCTCCTCCTCCTCAAGAAGCTACTTCATCCTTTTTCTTGAAGATGGTTTTGAAAAGTTCATAGTTGCTAATCCACTCAAGTGAAATCAGTTCTTCAAGGTCCTTTCTGGAAATCTATTTCGGGATCTGGACAATACATGGAGCATGATTTTCAGAATTTGCTATGATCATCAAAGCAATTTCTGAAAGTTTGTTTTCTAGAGGAAGATCAATGAAATGGTCTTGTAGGCGGAAGACTATTTGATGATTCAGGGAGTCTGCAAAGGCGTCTGAATCTTGAGGATAGCCTACAATCTGCACTTGCACTTTGAACCTTCTCGGGACAGTTGGATCTGCTAGGTGAATGTTGAAGTTTGGAAACATAGTGAATACTACACTTCCAGCATTCAAAGTGGTCAGCACCGTTCCAATAACTGCATGTTCATAATGTTGAAAAGTTGAGTCTATTAGAGAGGCTCTCGCAGTTACCGAAAGTCCTTTACGTCCATGGAGAGTAAGTATGAGTCAAACTCCTCCAAGATGTAGAGCTACATAGCCTTCTTGTTGCCATAACTTGATAATTGAGGGATCTATCTCTAGATCTACATACTGTTCTGCTGAGGTAGCTTTAAGTTGACACTTATCCAGTTTAGTGGTCTGGATAAACTCCTTTACTCCAAGTCGAGTAGTTGAGATCAACTTTTTAATGGGCCAAGTAAAACCAGACTTATTTCTTCTGAAAACATTTTACGGATTAAGGAGAGGTAGTGCAACAGTTTCTATTTGGGAATCTTCAGGGACATAGGAGTATTCTACAAGGTTTTATATTTTAGAGGCTAAGGTTTGTTTACAGGACGCAGGAATAGAGATTTTAGAGGTATGGCTTACAGAACTAGTTCTGGGGGAGTCCATTTGGGAGTCACTCATTTGTGTGAGGGGTTTCGTTCCTACTCACCTTCATCGTACTATTATAACATATACCCTCAGAAAAGAGAACAGAGAAAATTGCTCTGGTTGCGGTTAGGCTCTGATACCACTGTTGGCCAGGAGCCCCTTTATTACCCATACACTGATCAAATAATAAAAAAGTTTTGATAAAATTTCTCTACTTTACAATATAATATAATATTAAAACAGTGATAAAATTTCTCTACTTTACAAAAAAAATATGTCGGTCGCAGTTGTAAAATGTGATTATTTGAACCCTTAGATTGAGAGTTCGATTCTTAGGATTCGCACTTTTAGGAAGACCTTTGACCTTCATCACACCCGAGTCGAAATTGTAAGAACAATTTAACAAGATAAAATGTTAGAACTAAAAGAAAAATGCATTTTCACACACGTATTACATGTCTAAAACACAGAGCAATTCGATTGGCGCAACGCATGGGCAACATGGTAGTATTGATACATGTTTAAAAGTACAAGAGCAATACCATGGGAAAAGAAAACAAAATAATACTCCAAAACCCTTTTTAGTTCTTCCAAATTTAGTGAAGGCTTAAGATTTATGAAACGGAAAACTGTTTGTGTGCTCTTAGACATGTCAAAAAGATTTGCATGTGCCAAAATTTATGGATAAGAAGTTTACAAATTTTTTATATATCTATTTCTATATACAAATTTTTATTTCACAAGTGAAATTCTATGGTAAAAATGATTTAAGTAGATAGAGGAACAATTGAATTGATAAACTTTCAAAAATAAGTAAGTTGGTAAAGTTAACCATGTTTATTAATTTGAAGAATTAGTTAAATCGAACTTATAATAACCGCCCCATCAATTTCTAACGTACACTCCAAACATAACCCCGTGCTTGGCACGGCATACGCACTAGTAAGAATCACATTGGAGCACTTGAATATTCACCTACCACAACCCCATTTAATGTATATACCTTACAAGCCCATTTGAGTACTAATTAGAAAGTAATGAAAAAAATAACAAGACATTTTTTTGTTCACATAATGTCTTCACATATATTATCTTCCTTTTTTTCATATTTTCTGACGGTTATCTAGATAGTATTCTCTCTGTATATAGCCGATCATAAAATACCTAGATTTGCTTTGTCTTCTGCGGTTAACACGAGGACTAGGTAGAGTAATCATTTGTATTCCTGATGGTAGTGGCCTTGTTCCTTCCTAATGAATTACAATTTTGTTTAGTGCAGAATATGAGATATTATTATTAAGCATAAAATAATAAGAAACTTTTGGCGAAAAGAGGGAGTGTATGGTACGTAATTCCATCACCTTTACATAAACAAGGCTGTCATGTCAAAATTAGAGCAACTTTTTCCTCCTCGTTCATTCTAGCCTTTAAAGCTGCCCATCCTGCCCAATACTATTAATATTTAATCTTTTCCCCTTTTCTTACTCTCTCTAATTTTCCCTTGCTTTCAGCCACATGGCCACGTAGAAGGTCGAAGATGCTTGTTTGAAGGCGCAAAAGCATAAAATGAGCGTCACTTTTGAGTAGATAATGCCATATTTTACTTTTAATATTGCTTTATGAGAGAGCGCTTTACTTTAAGCAAAAGATGATATGAGGGTATATTAAAATTGGAGCTCTAATCAAATGTTAATTAAAAGGAGGGCTTGATGGTGAAAGAAGAGAAAGGATATATACTTCTGTACCTTTCACTTTGCCTCAAATCTCATGCTTTCCAAACAGGTTTAGAGATCAACTTTTTTTTTTTTTTTTTCATATGTATAACAATTATCCTTTATTTAAAAAATAATAAAAGTTAAGCCGTTATTGGTGGGGTAGAGAGATTGTGTTGTAAAGTAAGTGTTGTACATATTCCTCTCTCTCGTTCAAACACTCCTTTTCTAGCTAGCATATAGTAGAGTGCTTTCTTTGTGTCCAAATAATCTGGTGCCCTTGCAAGTCTTTTTAGGCCAACAAAGATAGAAGAGACTTTTTGACTGGAAGTCTGGGATGGGATAGCTAGCTAACAGATTTGGATTACCTGTTAACAGATTCATTTTGGGTTCTAATTCTAAGCATGTGCTTATTCACTTTGTTAGCATATGCACCTCGATTGCATAGAGTAAGAGTAGAGAAATTGTGAATGCAAGATGTATATAAAATTTTGTTCACTCAATTCGACCAATTGAGTTTACCTTTGCGGTTATAGAGTAGTTATAGCTCTGTTTCATTCAGATTATGCTTTAGGGTTACGGTGTTACAAGATATAAGGGTTCTAGTGATCCAGATATTATAAGATAATATCCCACTAAATCCTATTACAATCCCCAAAGCAAATCCTATCAAAACTAAACAAAAATAAACAGAAAATAACAAGCAGCGTCATACTGCATATGCGGTACATTACGGCCTCCAATGCCTCAACTATGGTTACCGCATATGCGGCACTTAAGCCACCGTATATGCGTTAACAACAATTACCGCATATGCGGTACATAGCCTACCGCATATGTAGTAGCTTCTGCCAGGTTCCTGTTGCTTCGTTTTCTTCATGAGCCATTCCTCAACAATCTCTACCTTGACGAATTCTCAAACCCCTATGAAGATCAACTGCTCAGTTTCAGAATCTCGATTTCCAGGATTGTGCTTCCCCATCTGTTTAAGACCGCGAAACATGTAACAAATCCAAGCAGTGCTTGAACTTGTCATTGGTGACTGGATTGGTCAACATATCAACTGAATTCTCAGAAGTATGAATCTTCTCAAGTCGTATCTGTCCTGACACAAGCAACTCTCTGATCTTGTGAATATACTTTGTCCTAGCGTGATACACCTGACTGCTTGCCAAGAAAATGTCACTTTGACTGTCACAATGCAACCGAACTCCACCTTACTCAACACTCAACTCTTTCACTAACCCTGTAAGCCATAACGTCTCTTTTGCTGCCTCACCTACAACCATGTACTCAGCTTCAGTTGTACACATAGCTACTATGGATTGAACTGAAGACTTCCAGCAAATTGGTCCACCAGCCAAAGTAAAAACATACCCTGTTGTAGACCTGCTGTTGTTAATATCACCTGCATAGCCGGAATCGACATATCCCACAACTCTTGGATCACCTTATTCACTACTGAACATAATACCATGACCTAGTGTACCCTTCAAGTACCTGAGTATCCATTTGACTACCTCCCTATAACGCTTCCCTGGTTTTGACATAAACTTGCAGACTTGACTCACAACTTGTGCCAAATCCGGTCTAGTGCAGACCATAGCATACATCAGACAACCAACTGCACTGGATAAGGAATTTTCAACATATCTTTGACTTCCTCAGCTGTCTTTGGACACTGATCCACTGAGAGCTTAAAGTGATTTGCCAATGGAGTACTCGCATCTTTTGAATTACTCATGTCGAATCTTCCTAACACACCTTCAACATAGCTTTTCTAAGATAGCCACAATTTTCTAGCTCCTCTGTCTTTGTGAATTCCATCCCAAGAATTTTCTTAGCAGCTCCTAAGTCCTTCATGTCAAACTCCCTACCCAGCTTGGTCTTCAGATCACTCATATCACGTAAGTGATTAGCAACAATTAGCATATCACCCACATACAGTAACAAGAAAATATAAGAACCATCATCAAGGCTCCTCACATAAACACAATAATCATAGTCACACCTTCTGTAGCCAATCCTCATCATGTATGAATCAAATCGCTTGTACACTTCCTTGGTGATTGCTTCAACCCATACAGAGACCTCTTCAACTTGCAACTAGTTTCCCCTGACCGGAGTCAATGAATCCTTCGGGCTGCTACGTGTAAAGTTGCTAATCTAGATTACCAAGGAGGAACGCCGTCTTCACATCCATCTTCTCTAAATGCATGTCTCGGAATGCTACTAAGGCCAACACTGCCCTGATAGAAGTGTGTATAACAACCGAAGAGAAAATTTTATCATGAGCAATCCCCTTCTGCTGTAAATACCCCTTTGCTACTAAACGAGCCTTGAACTTTTCTCCTTCATTTTCTTTTACTGGTGGCTTCTTCATGTAATACCACTTGCAACCAATGGCTCTCTTCCCCTGAGGAAGCTGAACTAGATCCTGTGTCTGATTCTTCTTCAAGGACTCCATCTCCTCCATCATAGCACCCATCCACTTATCTCGCTCTTGACTAGCCATAGCCTCACGAAAAGTAGACGGATCTCCAGAACTGGTAAGAAGAGCATATGCAGCTAAGTCTCAAAGCCATATCTGACTGGTGGTACTATCTGACAAGGCTCTCTATCACACACAAGGTTGTAATCTGGTGCTCCACCTAAATCAACTGGTAAGTCTCCTGTCTCAGCATCAGAACCTGATTTAGCCTGCTGACCGTGTACTACCTGCATCAGACTGACTATTAATGGCTCCACGGCAATCTGAATCTTCCTAGCACTGGAAGTTTCACCCTCTGAAGTAGACTCTTCTGTAGAAGCTAACTGCTTCAACATAAACTGCTCATCAAATACAACGTCTCTGCTATGAACGACCTTCTTCAAGGATGGATCCCACAACTTGAAACCCTTCACACCCTTGGTGTAACAAAGAAAAATACACTTCTTGGATTTTGGATCCAGTTTGGATAGTTCATCATTGGATATATGCATATAAGCTAGACACCCAAAAATTCTCAAATTTTCTAAATTAATGGGATTACCTGTCCACACCTCCTATGCAAATTTTCCATCCAATGAAGCTCTCGGAACCTGTTGAATAGATAGCAGGCCATGTTCACTCCCTCTGCCCAAAAACCTTTAGACAGTCCTGCCTGTAATCGAAGGCACCTTGCCTTCTCTGTAAGAGATCGATTCATCCTCTCAGAAACACCATTCTGCTGTGGTGTCTACTTAACTGAATAATTCCTCTGGATCTCGTGTTCTTGAGAAAACTTCTTGAACTTTGCATTAGTGTATTCTGTAACGTTATCTGACCGTAGATACTTGATCTTTCTCCCTGTCTGATTTTCCACCTCAGCCTTTCACAATCTGAACTTCTTGAAGACTTCAGATTTATGCTTCATGAAAAATACACAGATCTTCCGAGAAAAATCATCGATAAACGTCACAAAGTACCTGGAACCTCCAGTGGAAGCCTCTCGAGTATCCCCCACACATCTGAATGAACATAATCGAGGATTCCCTTTGTTTCGTGCTTCCAGGTCTTGAAACGAACATGACACTATTTTCCTAATATGCAATACTTGCACAAGTCCATTTTGCAGCTTCAAACACCCTTCAAAAGATACCTCTGATGAAGTGCCACCATCCCCTTCTCACTGAGATGACCCAGACGCATGTGCTAGAGCCTAGTTGCATCATTGTCAGTCTCAACTGATGCAATATCACCTACAACGGTGCTCCCTAACAAGTAGTAAATATTCCTTGCAGTTCGCTTTGCAGTCATCACTGTCAATGCACCTTTGCTAACCTTCAGGATATCTTTATTTCCATCAGAACGGAAAGAGTAACCGTTTTCCTGTAGAGTACCCAAGAAAATCACATTCTTTCTTAGATCTGGAACATACCTCACATTGCCCAAGATACGGGTCCCACCATGATCCGTAGCAATTTTGATTTGTTCGATACCGGTGATATCAAGTTTTGTCCGATGCCGGTGATATCAAGTTTTGTCATCACCTAAGTAGACATACTCAAAACCGCCCGCCTTAAACGAACTGAACCACTCCCAGTGCGACGTCATATGGTAAGAGCAACCGGAATCAAGAATCCAAACATCTGTGCATTTGTCGGATGAAACACTAAGCACATCTCCTTCACTACCAGAATCATCCGTTTAAGCCACGTTCGTAGAACTAGAAGGATCCAGAACATCCTTCTTCCAGTGACCAATCTGCTTGCAAATAAAATACTCTGCTGTCTTCCTCTGCTTGGATTTAGAACGCTTCTTGTTCCCTGCAGACTTAACCTTGTTCCATTCACGATCTTGACCTCCCTTCACAAACATACCTACACCTTGACTTCTCTCCTTTATATTCTGTCTCCTTTAAGAGTGAGACAAGAATGTAGACGTGATGGCATCAAGCATGATAATGTCCTTCCTGTATGTAAGAGTAGTCACCAAGTGATCATAGGAACCTGGTAACGAGCACAACAATATAACTGCCTTGTCCTCATCGTCAATCTTCACACCAAGTCTTAGCAGATCCGCAGTGATCGTGGTGAAGTTATTGACATGATGTTGCAGATTAGATCCTTCCTGCATCCTCAGACTATAAAGCCTCTACTTCGCGAATAGCTTGTTCATCAACGTTTTGGACTGGTATTGGCGCTCCAATTTTTCCTAAACATCCTCCGGAGTTGTGAGATTCGCGATATGATACATCACCTCGTCTGAAATGCATAGATATGTCAATCCTGCAGCCTTCTCTTGCATCTCCAACCAATCAACGTCCGATATATCCAATGGTTTCTCTGTGGGCTGCGCCTTTTACATTCCTTGTTGAGCCAACAAATCATTGACTCTCCGTTGCAATTATCCGTAATTTCCCGTTCCATTGAACTTCTCAACATCGAATTTTGCACCGCCAGAAGTAATTGTCGTCCGATACCGATTGTTAGAAGAAGCACCTCGATTGCATAGAGTTAGAGTAGAGAAATCGTGAATGCAAGACACAAAACTTTGTTCACGCAGTTCGGCCAATTAAGCCTTACCTCTGTGACTATGGAGTAGCTATAACTCCATTTCATTTAGATTATGCTTTAGGGTTACGGTGTTACAAGATATAAGGATTCTAGTGATCCAGATATTATAAGATAATATCCCACTAAATCCTATCACAATACCCAAAACAGATCCTATCAAAACTGAAAAAAAATAAACGGAAAATAACAAGCAGCGTCGTACCGCATATGCGGTGCATGTACCACCGCATACATTACGGCCTCCAAGGCCTCGACCACGGTTACCGCATATGTGTTAACGACAATTACCGCATGTGCGGTACATAGCCTACCACAAATGCAGTAGCTTATGCCAGGTTCCTGCTGCTTCGTTTTCTTCATGAGCCATTCCTCAACACACTTTGTATCAACTATATGTTTAATTCAGATGCAGTCAATGGAGGATGTGTTTAGTTATTTGTTTGCATCAATGTACACAAACAACATTAACACACCTTTAAGATTAACACACTTTGTGAAATAGTTCATTTGAACTTATTTTTTTTAGCATAAATGTTTGTACATGTGTTAGAAAGAGCTTAGGTAAAATATTTATTACCCAACTATAAGCTATTATGAATTTATTATTATTAGTTGTTCATATTAGTTAAAGAAAAAGCGTTTATGCCTACATAAGTGCTGAATTAAACTATTTACTCAAACGAAACCTGAAAATAAGCGGAACACTTTTTAGAATTGAATTGCAAGTATGTTCACATTATGCTTAACCGGTATCCAAATACACATCTATCGATCCCCAAACATGACATTATGTATTTTTTTTTTTTTGTCAAAACAATGCTCATTCCGATACCATGTAACTGTAGCAATCAGTTTTGACACCTCCCTTTTCTAGTGATTTTTTTCCACCACAAAGTGAGAAGTAGCGAAAATAAATTTACTTTTCATTTTATGGCAGTGGAAACAGCCACAAAAGTATGGTGTCAAAATGGTCGGTATTACGTTGTAGACAAAAGATTAATCTTGTCAAAATGTACCCTGAAATGCTCAGTAAATAAATGTATGCCTTCTGGATTCCCATAAAAAAAGACATTTGATAATTTGAGAGGATTCGTACTGTTTCTCTCATTGATTGCTCATGAACTAGTTATCCTATATTATCATCCCTTTCTTCTATGATTGTTAGTTCATTTCTCCCCCTTTTTTCTTTTTTCTTTCTTGTGATGTTCCTCAGCATTGTTTTATTTAACTACTTTCTTTCAAGATGACATATATGCAAGACTGAAATTCATAACTGACTGATTCACACATTGATGAAATGTCATGGGTCATTGCACAAAGCAAGTAAAAGTGGAGTAGATGATTGAGCAGTGAAAGGGAGATATCTGTGTTGGAAAATATTCTCTGATTTCTTTATGAAATTTCTACGATTTCTTTTTCGTGAACACCTAGATAGATGGAAGGGGAGCACTAAGTGGGTACTGCTCTACTACGTGCCTGCTCTGCTTTCTATGCAAAGGCAGCATTGGAGACTTGAAAGTTTATACCCCTGGACCTAAAATGGACGCACCTATCTAAGAAACCTTATACAGATTAAATTCGCTTGCACTGAAAGTGAAACCTGGTGAATGAAATTTAATTGGCTGTTGCACTTTTCACACCCTGATCAAACGATTGCATTGCTCTTCTAACGTGTATGTGTGTCTTTTGGTGCAGTTTGCTCTCTCCATGCATCATGTGTATTATGTACAACTTATGTTTTGTTTATGCAAATTAGGAGCAACTAGACTCAAACCCGCGCTTGGGAGTCAATGGCTTAGTGATTTTGCAAGATTCGAAAATGATATATTAACTACTTTGTAATATTAAAATAAAATAAATGGTTAAATATGTTTTTAATCCCTGAACTAAATGTAATATTTTAGTTTCCATCCCTATACAAAAGTTTCTTAGTTTTTCCTCCCTTAACTTGTTGTGGGAACATGTTGGTTTGACTTGGAGGTTTATAAGAATAGTTTTGTTAGAGTTTTAACAAGAAGAGTTGTGGCTTAGTGGTTAAAACTTAAGCATTTGACTGGCAAGTTTTGTATTTGAATCCTAGTGAGGTAGGTTTTGATTTTAATATGATTTTTGATGGTTTAAGGCTAAATTCGAAATGTGAGCTGAAAACAAGAGTTTAATGAGGAGTTATAAACAGAATTTGAATGGTATTAAGTGGTATTAAGAGAGTTAATGCATTGTCGAGAGTTATGAGTGGGTATTAAGGTAGTTTTATGAGTGTGTTGGGTAGTTAATGAGTTTGATGGAGATTAAAGTCATTTTAAGGAGCTTGCCACACTCTCTTTCTCTCCCTTATACTTCAGAATTTTATGCTCCTCTCCTCTCTCCATCTTACTTCTTCTTCTTTTTACCAAATTTCCAAGAACTTATCCTACAAACCAATGAATTCTGCGAATGGCGGTCTGTTGGAAAGGGAGATGGAAAGGATACGGAGAACGATGCAACAAGCAGAGAAGGAATACGAGGAGAAGAAGGCAAGGTTGAGGACTGAGTTCGAGAAAGAATTGGTAGAACTCTGCAAGAAGTATGGTGTTGAGTACCAAGGGTTTGAGGTTGGTGATCACTTTTCTTTCCTTAGATCATAAGTTTTAGAGTTTCGGGAAATTATTAGAATTCTGAGTATACATGGTATCCAAAGTGTTTTATAATGAGTTTTGGGCTTGGGAAAGTATGGTTTTCGAAAAGTAGAGTTTAGAATTGATTTTGGGGTGAAAAACAGTGTTTTCAGGCTTTCTGGCAGGGAGCCAACGCAGGAGCGCTGGACTCCCAACGCCTGGGCGTTGAGGTTCAGCCCAGTTCGTGTTGCTAGACAGGGACCCAACGCTTGGGCGCTAGGCCCCTGACAACAAGTTGCTGTTTTGCTTGTTTTGGGTTTAAATCTTGTTGAGTTGGTTTCTGGTCTTTTCCTTGGTTGTTGGATCATTGTACACATATGTTATCATGATAGGTTGGAGGACAAGACCAAGAAAAGGAGTAAAAGGTAAGGGTAACTCAAGTCTGGATTGAGTCAGATGTGCTTACCATGTGTTTGTTGTTGGAAACTATTCTATGATTATAATGATGAAATTGATGGTGTTGTGATGCATGCTGGAATTGATATTTGATGATTATAATATGTTTGGATTTTGCAATTGTGATTATGATATATTGATGAATATGATGTTGAGGTGAACTTGATTATGTTATGTTATGAATATTATGGCATTTCATATGCACATTTTATGATGAGATAGTGGTGGGGTGGACAGTGATTGCCACGGGACCATGATGACGGTGGGGGTGGACGGATGGTTTCCACGTGACCGGAAGGGCGGTACGGTAGACGGTAATTGCTACTGACCTCCCTGTTCCCATTTGGAACGAAGTCGATCCCGTTTGGAACGATGCATTTTGGCCAAGGTTGTTAAGCATGTAATTGTGCATGTAGTTGCATTTGGGAAGTTATATGCATGGGTTGTGATAATTATCGTGAAGCATGATTTGTGATGTTGTTCTTGAGGAAATGAGTTTATTGTTGAAAGTGTTATTATTGTATTTTGAGAATATTGTTACTGTTAATTATTTTATTCCCTCTTCAACATGTTGTTTGGTATTTGTTGTTTGTTTAAGAGTTAACCCTTTCTGTTTGTGTTTGGGCGCTTAATGCCAGAAAATAGACAAGCCGATGATCGTCGTCTCTCAAGGAGCTTACGGAATCAGAGCGCGCGATGGAAGCGTGGGGGATTCAGAAGAAGATGACGAACTATGTTGAAATAATATTCCGGTGTTTTTATTTTGAATTTTGGGCTCGTATGTTGAGCATTATTTTATTTAATAATATTCCGTTATTTCCGCTTCCGCGTATTATTATTATTATTATTTTATTATGGGAATATTATAGAGTAATATTTTGCAAGACGAAAACCTTTTTGAAAAATTGAGTTGTTTTTCTGAGAGGTTTTAATTTCCGCGAATTTACTATGTGACCCTCAACCCAAAAAATTGGGGTGTTACAGAAACTAAATTTCAAAGTTTGAAAATCACTTATTTCAAATAATCAATTCTCAAAAACTTAACTTCCAAGAAAACAAATTGGGGATATCCACAGATCAATTTCATGGGAATAACATTCCTGAAGGCAACCCTAGCAAAAGCTCAACTTCAAAATTCTCTAGGAATCAAAACTTAACCAATCAAAATTCTAATCGGTTCAAATTGAAGTTCATGATCATGTGAACAACATTATTGAAGAGGGTTCAAGGTTCTAACAACTATCAAAAACCCAAACTCAACATATCAAAATTCTAAATCTGTATAATTGTAGATTGGGACGAGGGGATCAACTTACCTCAAAGGATCAAAAGGAGAAAATGAGTGGAAGGTGGAGCCATGGGAGGAAGAGGATTCAACCATGGTTGTCCAAGGAAGAGGAAGATGAATAATTCCTCAAGCTTCATTTTCTCTTTCTTAACTTCCAAAATTTTCACTTAATGTAGTTTAGTAGGAAAAAACACAACATCAACCCCTTATAAAGAGGTGATGGCCGCGGGTTTGGGGGGTAAAAAGGGGGGAAATTTTATCTTTTCATTAACCCTAGGAAGTTGAATGGGTAAAAGTCTAGGTAAAAATATATTTTTACTATTCGGGGACTAAACTGTAAAGTTTCAAAGTTTAGGGACTAAACTCTAAGGTTTAGGAAGTTCTAAGAAAATATCTAGGATTTGCTTATTATTATATGTCAAATCCATGACGCATCAGTGCGTCAGTGCGTCAATGCGTCAGTTTTAGTCGTCGTCTGAAACCGGTCGTTGGTATATTTCCTGACGTGGCTGAGAGTATCTAACACCAGTTACTCATTCTCTTTGGGCCTTGTGCTCGTACTACTCGGGAACATGTCATTTTCCTTGAAGTTCGTGCTGATTGTGGCCCAAAAACACTATTCACGAGAAAGCTGCTCATGAAACACTATTCACCGAAGTCACTATTCACAAAAGTTTTTATCGCATACCAGGATCCGTCACGTCAAGCGGAGTCATTTGGTGATTCCCGAATTTTTGATCTGAGGTCTCGAAGTTGTCCGTTTTGCTTGCTGGTTTTTCGACTGAAAGTCTCGATAGCGAGAAATACCCTTTCCGGGCTCCGGAAGGAAACCATGTCAATATTACAGTCATTGTTCACGAAATTCTTCAACGAACGTCATGGTGATAGTGAGAATGCCTTATTCTCATCAGAACTCAGTCAGGTCCAGGTTGGTTTACTACTGAGTGTCGTAAATGGCATTTCATTAGTAATTCAGCCGACGATACCACTTGTTGATGCCTGTGAGCAGATCCAACTGTACATGGAATAATTAAATAATTATTTAATTACTGAGTGACATTCAAGGTCTTACAGATAGATTCTAGATCCTCTAATGTCTCTTTGAACCACCCTACTTTGAATCCATGGCAACACATGAGAATTGGATGCCTTCCATGAATCATGTCCTTCTTTCATCAGATTGTTGTGCTCCTCTTTCATAAAATCTTTCTCTCTTCCTCAATTCACCCATGATCTCTGCAGAACGCCCACTCAAGTCACTATTTAAAGGGCCCAACCTCAAACCATTTTCAAAAGCAGCAATTCAAACTTCAGGGAACTCAACCCTAAACATGCATAGACAATTTATTAAATGGCCCTATGTGATCCTGCAAGGTATCACTTGGTTTTTATGTTGTAAACGATGTTGTCGGTGTAACTTTTTGTGCTTGGTTGGATGAGATTGTGAAAAAAACTTAGTAAAAAATTTAGTGAAATTAACTTTGGATCCTGGAGGTTGAGTAGTGAACCACATCACATAAGATGTTTTTGAAATTTGAAGGCAACATCTTACATTTGACCGCATCAGTAGCCTCGTTAATCACCACCTTAGTATTGAAGTACACCAAGTTTTCCTTCGAATCGGCTTCCCTAGTATATGAATCCAAAACCAACGTCTAAAGATTATTTGGAACTATTGCGTTGGCAATCTCTTTTGAGAATGGTTGAAAATATACCACCACCTCTGCTTCTCGTCTTTCACTGTCACGTTGATCTGTCTCTCGTGAGCCAAACATGCTACTTGACTCTGAAGTTGCTGATTATGCTGACAAATCTCCTCTAAAATTTTCATAATCTCCTGTAAATCATCTGGAGGAACATGATTGACATGGTTGTTCCCATACGCATTTTCATTGGATCTTGTTTGCATGTTGAAATCCTTGGGACCTGGGAAAATGATTTTACCAAGGCTCCGCGGTGGACGCCAATGTTCATGAAGTGAATCAAACTAAGCAAAGACGGAGTAAATAATGAAATTAACACAAAAACGGTAAAGAATGCATAAAATCAAGTAAATTAAGAGGAAAATTTCATTAATTAAATGAAAGAAAATGAAAAGGGTGGATGGAACTCTGATACATTAACTAGTGTAGCCTCTTGGATGTGTGGTCGACATGTGGGCGTGTAAAGTATTAGTATGTTGGTGTCCAACCCTGATTCCATGTTACATTTTCCTATTTATAATACTGGAATTCAAATAACCTAGCTTATCCTATGGTCTAGATGACACTTAAAAGAAATTTCCTAATCTAAGCCTTTCTCTTGACATGCCTTATTTTTATCTCGAGCTCGTGTTTTGAACACTTTTCTTTCTTACCTTGATCTTAAATCCCCACATTTTGGTAACTGTTCCCAACATGATAGTGTAGTTTTTGGCCCATGAAGCTTCCAGAGCCTTGAGATCGTGGGTTCAAGATTTATAAGTCTCTAGTCACACCCTTTGGCCTCGAATCCTTTGCGTGTCTCGAATTTTCTCGTACGACCCTTGTTGTCTCTCGATTTTTCTCATACGACCCTAGTTGTCTTTGCTGAATTTGTTTAGGTGTTAAAACCAAGGTGTCCTTGAGACAAATTTCTCTCTCGAGCTTAGCATCCCTCAAAATTCTCCCAACACGTAGCGTTTTGTGGAGTTTTCCTTTGACACTTATTTTAGGCCCTTTATCTAATTTTGAGACGTTCTTCAACTCATAATGCCTCAATCTTCAATTCCTCACTTTGAAATTAAAGCCATCTCGAATCCAAAATTTTGGTATTAACAACATGACATAATTTTGTTAGTAAAATATGAAATGAGATACCAAATAGAGACAAACAGTTTGAGGAGTTTATACCTCTCTAAGACTAAGATGGAGATGAAATTGAGTGGTGGGCAAATTCTTTCCTTTCTTAATTCTTTTTTGTTAATCTCTCCTTTTAATGTACGAATAGTTGTCCAAAAGCATTGTTCAAATGCGATTTCTCTATTATGAATTATTATGCGCCCAAAAAATATGCAACTTTACAAAATAATGGAGAGAGAATCATTTGGAGTAATACCGGCCGGGAAGAGAATGTTGGTCTCGATCCCCATGCAGCACAATGAGTTTCAAAGGGGTCAATATTTAGTTTAGCAAATACATAAAAAATAAGAAAGAGAAGAGACTCAACACTTTATTCTCTTGTCTTTGGGTCTGGAAGAAAATCGTACACACACAGTTCCCGATTCTTGCCCACATACAACACATATAACTATATAAGATTATATATAGACCCCATTCTCTTTTCAGGTCCTTGGTTTTGGCACACTCATGAAAAAGATGTTTCCTCTCATTCTCTTTCAAACATTGAAATACGGTTGATGGAGCGTTGATCTTTTTCCTTTTCCTCTGGTTTTTCTTTAAGATGTTGTTGATCTACCAATTCTCTAGAGCGCGCCATGTAAATCAAATGGTAATTAGGAATAGTAAGGAGGAGTTTAATTACATGCATGCTTATATCCTAAGCTAGCTAGAGACTCATGATTCGATATTACTTAATGACAATGGATAATTTGATATTTTTGGAAAATGTTTATCCAAATAGAAAAAAAAAAAACTAATCCAAATATACTATTGTGATATCGAGGCCGATGATAGCGAGAAGTGATCGGAAGTATGAGAAGTCACGAACAAAAAACGACTCCTGACAAAGCTTTTAAGATTTTATGTGAATGGAAACATGACTGTACTGACACCCCACTAGAATGAGCTAGAGATATTATGAAATGGTATAGTGCTGGTTTAAATAAATTTAGGTGTAGGGACTGCCGTGTGAATTGGCTAAGAAGCCAACATAATGATTTTCTAAACAAGCGATTACTCGAGGAAGATATTATGTTCCTCAATGCACGTTCTAAGACTCTCAAAAATGCTCTTAGTGATTATTATTGAGAGATTGAAAACTAAGTAGGTAAATGTAACTATGTAATGAAGAAAAACGACTAATAAATATCTAAAACTGACCGCTCATAAAAAAAACTACAATCAACTAAATAAATAAATAAAGACTTAATGTTAAAGTTGAAAGGAATAAATAAATGGCTCAAATAAGTAAAGGACTAAGAAAATAAGTAGAGATATTCGGGAAATTTATATGTTTGATTGATGATTTGATTCTGTGTTGTATAAATAACTCTTTCCTTATTTATAAGGAGAGTTTGACTAACTATAACCGTTGTTCTAGCCTATAACCGCTAAGTCATGTTTAATATTACACTCAAACCACTACAAATCATGGGGTGTTAATGTCTTCTCACTCCTAGTTTTTTTAGAAGACTAATCTTCCTTGTATCAGCTGACCCTAGTTCATAACAACTACTCTTATGTTTAAGGAAAAGAGCCATGTCCAATTTCCACATGATAAACACCTAGATTTTGAGTATATTCTTGAAAATAGGGCAAATTGCATTGACCTACGCTGAGGTTTATCATTGTTGCACTAACCTCCCCTCTATTATTTAACAATACACTAACCACCCTTATTTTATAGAGAACATACAATAACCTCCCCTAAGATTTCTTATTATTGCACTGACCTCCCCTAAGCTTAAGATTATAACACTGAACACCCCTCTATTATGCAAAATGATATATGAAGGAGATGATGTTAGTGCATTTTACAAACTAGAGGGGAGGTCACTAGAATAATGTTAAATTTTAAGGGAGGTGAGTGCAATTTTCCCTTGAAAATATCATTGCAACAAGACCTAGACTTACGTATTTATCCACTTATCCGGTTCAAATGCAAGATTTCCCTTCATTTGACTGCCTTATTCGGATCTTGCAAGTGGTTAGCTATTTCTTAAATCGGCTAATGCAAATTTTCGACTTACATTTATAGCCGTTATGAGATAGTTGATTTTTTGCGTGCCAACATATGGGTACGAGTCAATAACAATATTGATGACTTATAAAATTTGATAGATATATGTATTGTCTACTTGATTTTTTGCGTGCCGACATTTGAGTATTAGGCAATATAAATAATGGTGACTTATAATAATGATGACTCATAACAATAAAGTGCATTATTTTCGAGGACCTCAGTTCATAGAAACCCCAAATGTGCATCTATGTGCTTTAGAAATATGGTATGAGTGACTTCATGTAAGTTTTTTCGGAGAGAGCATGATTAAAATAGGGTTAATGGTCAAATTAGTCCCTGATTTTGTAAATGAGTTTGGTTTTAGTTCCTCGGCGGTCATTTTTACAGTTATTGGTTGCTTTTAACCGCCACTAAACGTTATTTTTCCATCGAGAGACTAAAATCAAACTCCCTTATAAAATCAGGGACTAATTTAACCATTAATTCATTAAAACACATCTAAAAAACTTGTGTTATTATAGTGAATACAATCTTCAGATGGGGATATTACAATTATTAGTACTTCACATACATGATTTGAGATTTTTTTCCCTAGAAAAAGTAGAAAAAATTAGCTAATTAGCATTGTTCATAAAAAGAGAAAGTGCCCGCACTTACAAATACCGAAACTTTTTAGCGAAATTTGGTATGTGTATGTGGATGTATGAAGGAGAAAGAAAGAGTGAGGGAGCAAAGCTGAGTCGCCTTTGATACTGGTGCAGCAATAGTCCTGCTTGTCAGCACATGCAATCCACTTTCCACAACAAAATCGACTTTGGACCCCAAAATTTTACCTCACCCACAAGAAAAGCACACCCCACCTCTCATAAATTTCATGCCCCCTTCTTCTACCTCTCTCTTAGACCAAACCACCATCTTTTCCATTCATATTCTAGACACAATATGGGTACAAAACACAAACAAGATGAAGAACTCACCCGTTTATACTAGACAATAACATAGAGCCCTCAAAACCTAAAGCTTCCAACCATAGATATCAAATATACTAACAAACCCTTTTGTTCTTCACCCTTAACAAGTTCATCCTCTCTCTCTAGTGTATCATTCTTCTCCCTAGCTAACCAAATCAACACCACCTTACTCAAAACAAGATGCCAATAACACTTGAAACTCACTATTAATTTCTCTAGCTTCTTCTTTTTACTCCTTTTGCTCTTGTTTTAGATCCAATTAAGAAGGATGAGAACAGGAAACTGTGCTGTGCAACAAGGCCTAACAGCAGAGGCAGCAAGTATAGTGAAACAAGCAGTGACCCTCGCAAAGCGCCGCGGCCACGCTCAGGTAACTCCGCTCCATGTGGCAAACACCATGCTAACCATCACCAACGGTTTATTCCGAACGGCATGCCTCCAGTCTCACTCTCACCCTCTTCAGTGCAAGGCCTTGGAGCTTTGCTTCAACGTCGCCCTCAATCGGTTACCGGCTTCCACAGCTTCAAGCCCCATGTTGGGTGGTGGTTCTCACCTCCACCACCACTCTCAATGCCCTTCCATCTCCAACGCGTTAATCGCTGCCTTCAAGCGCGCTCAGGCGCACCAGCGCCGTGGATCGGTTGAGAATCAGCAACAGCCGCTGCTTGCAGTGAAGATTGAGCTTGAACAGCTCATTATTTCAATCTTGGATGATCCTAGTGTAAGTAGAGTCATGAGAGAAGCTGGTTTTTCAAGTACTCAAGTGAAAAGCAATGTTGAACAAGCTGTGACCTTGGAAATATGCTCTCAGAATGACAACAACAACAACAACAACCCTTCAAAGGAGAACAACAATAATCTAACACTCTCTTCTTCTCATGAAAACTTGGATCCAGTTAGGGCTGAGGACATAGCAAGTGTGGTGGAGAGTTTGGGGAGTTTAAGAAGGAGAAGCACTGTGATTGTGGGAGAGTGTGTGGCTAGTCTTGAAGGTGTGGTTAGTGGATTGATGGAGAAATTTGAGAAAGGGGATGTTGGGGAGTCACTTAGAGGTGTCAAGTTTATCACTCTTTCCCTTTCTTCTCTTGGGAATTTTTCAAGGGAAGAGGTTGAGCAAAAGGTTGAAGAGGTTAGGGGTCTTGTGAAAATGGCCTTTCATGGGAATGGGTATGTTTTGTATGTTGGGGATCTTAAGTGGCTATTTGATTATAGGAAAGGGAGAGGGTGTTATTGCCCTGTGGAGCACATGGTAATGGAGATTGGAAAGATGGTGAGTGGGATTGGAGAGAGTGCAAGGTTTTGGGTGATGGGTGTTGCCACTTTTCAAGTTTACATGAGATGTAAAAATGGCCAGCCATCATTGGAGACTCTTTGGGGTCTTCATCCTGTTACTATCCCAGCTGGAAGTTTGAGCTTGAGCCTCATCACTGACAGGTAAAGCAATTTGGTAAAGTTGGACATAATTTGATTCAATCTTTATTATTACAATCCATTTTCAAAACTGTTCCTTCTTTGGATGAATGCTGATTACACTAATGATGATGCTTAGACATATTAACATAGCATGTACTTAATTTTTCTTTTTTACTGTTTCTACATATATCGCATTTATTTTCTCCCGTTCTCTTCCTTTTTTTCTAAACGATCCTTCTCTTTATTTCTTACTCGGTGGGTGTCTGTTGAATGTTTATACGCAATTGTCTATAAAAAAAATTTCTAATGTTATTTACAAGCGCAAAATGGTCCTCGCCAAAGGGCAAAAAATGGAATTGTCTTTTGCTCTTTAAAGGTTAAAACTTGAAAAAGAAAAGTTTGGGCTGGAAGACATTACATACATGCTAATGCCAAACAATTTAGGGAAAAACGTGTTTTACTTTTATTAATCCTTCTCTCCCATTTGTTTCTCAACTAGTGCCGTATATATGAGAAGGGAAAAAATGGCAAAAGATGATTTAAAGTGTATGCACTGAAACTAGCAACATGTCAGTCATTATAGTGCTGCTTTCTTATTTTCTTCTATTGACAATGACAACTAGTTTCTCTTTTTGCTCCTTTACCATTTGTATTGTTACTATTCTGAATGACTTTGAAGGTGGAACATGACCTGAAATAGATGAAGTAGTGAGTGTTTGATAATCTTCTCTTTTTGCTCTCAGTGGTCTACAAAATGAGCCCACCAAGGAGAAAGCTGACAACAACAGAAGCAACTGGCTATTACTCGAAGATGAACAGAAGAAGTACCCGGCATGCTTGGCGGAACCCTCGGCTAAAATTGAGACCGAGGTCCGAAGCTTGCAGTGCAGTGGTTGCAACAGTGATTCCTCAACTTCAACCCTTCCTGCATGGCTCCAACAGTACAAGAATGAGAATAAAGCAACTAACTACAATCATCAGGTCTTCATTATTACAATCATAGCATCATTCAATAGATTTCTCTTTCTTTAGAATCCTTCCTAACATCTAGAACCTAGTTAAAAAGTTTCCACCAAAAATTGATTTTGATTTTACAATTTATTGTAGAAAAATCTTCAAACATGCTATAAAACACATAACAATTATATTATATTATATTATACACCTATAAATACAAATTATACCTAGTAATTTTTTAGTGAGGAAAGTATTATGCAATATACAGTATGTTTTTCTCCATTTTTATCTTTTTATGAGAGTATACCATACCACATTTATTATTTTTATCTATTCTATTCTCTTTTTTTCATTTTGGCTGTGTACAACCATTTATTGTCCCAACATTTTCCTTACTCAAACTCAAGATATATTATTAAAGTAATTATTAAAAAAATGGAAATAAATGTTTAAGTTATATTAATATATATTTTTTAACTTGTAACTGTTGGTTTACAAATCAATTTTTAGGTGCCAACTATAACTTTTGAAAAATTATTGTAAACATCCATTAAGTGTAAAAAATGTAATTGGTATAATATATGTTAAAAGAGAGTGATAAAGAAAAAATATGTGTCACTGTATGTATGTTTTTAAGTATATACTAACTAATATACATTTTGTCCTTGTACAAGAATCATTCTCTGTGTTGTATGTATATTTGTACACTAACCGTATAAGATGAAAAATTAACTTTTTTCTGAATATTCTAACAGAACTGTGTCCCAGTGGGAGAGCTTTGCAAAAAGTGGAATTCTATGTGTGGCTCAAGCCACAAGCAACCCTATCTTTCTGAAAAAGCTCTCACATACATAGCATCCTCGTTGTCACCTTCTTCATCCACTTCAGGATTCTCATACGAGCATCACCAAAATCCTAACAAAAACTCACAGAGCAACCACCACAATTTCTGGATCTCTGAAAGTAGTAGCAAACCCAATGAATTATCAACTTTGCGAGTTTACATCCCTGAGAGCAAATCTAATCACAGTTCCAACCCTAATTCCGCTTCTTCTAGCGACGTAATGGAAGTGGAGTACGAGAACAGGTTCAAAGAGCTCAACTCAGAGAATCTGAAAAGCCTTTGCAATGCTATGGAGAAAAAAGTGCCGTGGCAGAAAGATATAATCCCCGAAATCGCGAGCATAGTTTTGCAATGCCGGTCAGGGATGACGAGAAGAAAAGTGAAAGTGAGAAACAATGAGGTGAAAGAAGAAACGTGGCTGTTTTTCCAAGGTGTTGATGTTGAAGCAAAAGAGAAAATAGCAAGAGAATTGGCTAGAGTTGTGTTTGGTTCAGAGAACGATCTTGTTTCGATATCGCTGAGCAGTTTCGCAGATTCAACTGAGGATTGTTGCAGAAACAAAAGATCAAGAGACGAACGGAGTTGCAGTTACGTGGAGAGGTTCGCGGAAGCTGTTTCTTGCAATCCTCATAGGGTGTTTTATGTTGAGGACATTGAGCAAGTGGATTATTGTTCTCAACTTGGTTTCAAAAGGGCTATTGAGAGAGGGAGAGTTATGGACTCAAATGGTGAAGAGGTTGCGCTTTGTGATGCTATCATCATTCTCAGCTGTGAGAGTTTCAGTTCAAGGTCAAGAGCTTGTTCTCCTAACAAATTACAAAAAGCGTGTGAAGGCTCTTCTCAGGAAGAGAAGGGTGACATTAATGTAGCTTTGGAGGAGACAAGTCCTTGTATTTCTTTGGATTTGAATATTTCCATTGATGATGATCATGATTGCGATGAGGATCGGTCGGTGGATGACATTGGGCTTCTTGAATCTGTGGACAGAAAGATTGTCTTCAAATTTCTGGACTTGTGAGGGAAAAAAGAATTTCAGTGTACAACATGTAATCTTTTTCTTTAACTTTCTTCTCTTTTAGGCTTCTTTTAATTCTCTTTATTCATCATGTCTTTGTATTCTCAGGCATTTCCTAGGGCTAGGGATGAAGAAAATTGCTTGTCATTTAACTTTATAGTTATGTAACTACATGTATATTACCAAGTACCAACTAAATCAACTATCTTTGTTACAAGAATATGGGACTTTCGATGATTTTATCTGTCCTCGTTTGTTTCTATGCATGTAAGGGGTTAATTTTGATTCATTTAAATCCAACTTTTTTTTACATTTTATTTTCACTCATTTCTTTTTCTTCTATTTCTCATATTCCTATTATATCATTTATCATATCTCATTTCTACCTACTTTTTCTTCCTTTATCTCGCAAGTTATGTTTCAACTAGAGATAGAATTCATTAATTAGAGATACCAGCTCATACGTGGAACGAGATTAGTTGTTGAGTATGTGTTTGAGTCTCATCCTTTTTTAAGTCAGTTGCGCATGTATTATGTGTTTGACATCTCTGAATATAGTAGTGTAACTTGCTTTCAAGGGCGTTGTATTTTCAGGTGAACGATCTATCTTGTTTCAAACACTCATGTTTGCCTGATTGTTGGGCGGGTAAGGCGCTGCCTGTTGTTGTCTTGCCTGAAAAGGGCGCGTCTTCTGCTGCCTTGTACTGGTTTGTGTTATGTGGTGTTGTCTGTCTGCCAGTCCGCCCTTGTGGGGCGACTGCTTTCGCCACTTTTCCTTCCCTAGCCTTCTTCGCCAAATCATCTTCTTCTATCAAAATAACCTTTGTTCTCACCCTAATCTCCTCCATGTCCTGAGCTGGTTTTCGACTCAGATCATCATCTTGAGTCCGTCCTTAAAGCATTGCACACAAGCTGTTGGGTCTGAATCTTCCAAATGTACTGAGACTTTAGTGTACCTTGCCATATACTCCTTTAGCGTTTCTCCATGTCCTTGGATTAATGAGTACAGGGCAGCCGCAATTACCTTCTGCTCTTGACTCGCTGAAAACTGAGTCAAAAACCTTGTTGGCTAGTCCCTGAAATCTATTATGGAGTAGGGCGGTTGTGCCACAAACCAAGTCATGGCGGTTGATTTAAACGTTGAAGGAAATAACCTACACTTGACAACATTCGTCGCCCCACCTATCTCTATCTTCGTATTGAAGTAGCGTAGATGATCAACTAGGTTTGTATCACCCGAGTAAGTGTCCAACGCCAAGATCTGTAGATGCTCTAGAATTTAAACTGCCGCTACTGCTGGGGTGAACTGCGGGAAATCCACAATATTTTGCGCCTCCATGCACCCTCCTTGGCGATAGTCTCGCTGCTGTTGAAGGTATGCCAATTGCGCATGTAGGGTGTTCATTCTGGCGGTGGATCGCCTAAACCGTGGCCAGGAGTTACTGTGCCTCAGCCGTCGTGATCACCAGTGCTAGATCTGGCTGAACAGCAGGCTCCGGATTGGCCTCCACCGGCGGTTGCACTGCTAGACTGCGCCAAAATGACATATTTGTTGGGTAGAAGTGCTTCGATCCCTGCTAGACGGCGCCAAAATGTTATAGCCTAAGATAAAATACTAGAACTACTAGCACAAAACCGTAGGAGAAGAGTAGAAAAAATATGGAAATGGAATCTCTTGTATTAAATGAGTCAGAAAAAAGAGGTTTTTTCATTCAATGCATCACCCCTATTTATAGGGAAAGATGTCAAACCCTATTTTTCCTAAAAAAAGACCACTGGCCCAGAAACCCATACAAAAAATACCGACTACAAAAATGCGTGTATCCTATGATTCTGTGCATCCTCTTCTACTGTGTCGGCCCGGCTAATTTATCCCCTGGGGGGGTCAACCAGCCCTGCATATCATGTGTCTCGCTCGCCCTTGAGTAAGGTTCTGAAAGGGGCTCTCCCCTTGAGGCAAGGTGGTCCGCCCGTTCCATCTGGCAAAAGAGAGTGTTATAGGAAACTGTCTCCTTTGAAATTTAAAAGGGGTTGTCCTATCAAATGGAGTTAATGATAATCTTGCTATGCACACGCTTTGTCCAGCATTTGATCTAGATATAACATTTTCTTCCAATACATACGTCCCCATTCGAGTAATGATCAGATGTGTACCGTTACACATTCCTACTAATTGATCGATGTTTCTTAGAAGCATTACTGGAACACCACTTTACAACCTTAATTGATGATTGTGTAAACCTGAAGAGTTTATTGTGTTCAAAACTCAGGTGTGTGAACATCATCTTGGCTATCATTATAGTTGTCTGATGCACATGTACAATCTTTACTCAGATAAATTTTCTCTTTTTAAGGAAACAATGACATCATATATTCATTCAAATTATCAACAATCTCATTAGTAATGGAAAAAATAGCACGATGTTGAAAAAATTTGTGGATTTGTGTAATATTTTGAGAAAGAACGATAAGTAGACTGAACTTTAGAAGCCATTGGTTGACCTGAATGTGGGAGTAAAAATTCATTAGGGATGTCCAGGCTAGTTTATCATCTATCTACTCACCTATATTTTCGTCCCTTATGCTTAATATCCACCTTGAAAAAAAATTAGCTCTTCAACTTTATTTAGCTTGATGGTGACTTTTTAATTGAAAACTATTACTATGCAGAAAAATGTTAAAGTACATGACAATGATCCCAAAGATAAGAAGCATTAATAGTGGCATCGATAATATCTTGTCTTCTACCTTTAGGAACAAATAATAAAATTTTCCTAAAGTCTCCACCTAACACAATAAATTTTCCTCTGAAAGGTTTCTTGAAGGTGTTCTTATTAGTAAATGTCTTAATATCTCTAAGTGCTCGATCTACAGCTTCAAAACAATGCTTGTGTGTCATGGGTGCTTCGTCCCATATAATGACTTTAGCTCTAATGATTAATGCTGACAATGAACTACCTTGTTTGATATTGCAGGTAGAATTTTATCAACATTAATGGAATACAAAACCTAGAGTGTGTTGTTAAGCCACGTGGAATAAGCAAAGCTGCAATTCCACTTGATGTAACGATTAAAGAAATTTCTCCTTTGGATCTTATAGTTGGTGCTAATGTTCTCCAAATGAATGTTTTCCATGTTCCTCCATAACAATTGAGAAAATTAACCCCCTTTGTTGTGATCAATTCGAATCTCAATAATTATTTAACATAATAATATTTCCATAAATAATTTATCAATGCATAATAAAAATTAATAATAAGTTGCACCACAATGTGCTAAGTCATCTTCAAAATAAACGACGGAAATAAAAGCTTCTTCATGGTATTCAAACCTCTTATGTTGTCTCCTTTAGCTGGCCACATATTCATTCTTCATTTAAGTTCTCGTGTTGTACATCTATGGCGTTAATCGCCCAAACAACAAACAACCAAGAAGAAATGGTTAACTCCTAAAAACAAACAACAAGGGTATCAAACCGAACATCATGCATAATATTAAAACAATAACAGTAATTTAAATAGTAATACAGAGATAGCAATTACAACAGTCTTACAAAATAGTAGCAACAACAATAGTTTTTAAGAACAGCACTAAACATTTTATAAACAGAAACAGGATTACAGCAGTTACAAAATACCCATTTAACCCAAAGAGAGTTCAGAACAAAGTCCTCAAAATGCAACTACATGCTCTACTCTGGCCACAAACAATACTACGACCCAAATGGGGGCAAATTTGTCCCAAATGGGAACAGGAGGATCACATGGCTACGACAACCCATACAACCACCCTTAGGTAGACCACATGGAACAGCAACCACGGGACACCCCAGGTAAATCCCATGGAATGACATCCATGGAATTACCTCAACAAGAATGCACATGCAATGACTAAAACATCAACAACCAGTGAACCAGCAGTTCAACAATAAACCCAAACAATCATGGTATACAACAAGGTAAACGTTATATTCCAATAACAAGAAAACACTCGATCATGTTACATTTAGATCAACCAAGAAACTCAGCCTCAATTTGATAATCCAAATAATCCACAACAATAAGATATACTCAGAATTCCAGAGAAAACTCAATCACAAACAACGCATGTTCATCTCAAGCAGAAACAACATAAAAACATGCATGACTCGAGACTCTCTAGGACGTGAGTTACGCTTACCGTCGAATAGGTTGCATAAACGTGCTCTCCCACCTTGCAAGTTAAAGACATAACCAACAATCAAAAATCATTGGAACAAGGGTGGAAAACAACCCCAAAAGAATTTTAAACAATTAAAAACAAAACAACAAACTAGGGTGACAGGGGCCCAGCGCCCATGCGCTGGGATTCCAGCGCCCATGCGCTGGCCCCCTGCCTGGCTGCACATCCAGTGCAGAACCGTAGCGCCCAGGCGCTAGGAGGCCAGCACTCATGTCTTGGCTCTATGTCCAGGGAGTCCAAAATTCCATTTTTTCACACAGAAAGAGTCCAGAAAGGTTTTCTAACATAGGTTGTTCATAAATAAGTTTCGTCCATCAAAACAACATAAATTTTCAAAGTGTTTAGGGTTACAAAACAATTTTCTCTTTAGGACACATTAGGGTTTTGAAATCATTAGAACTCTTAATCTAGGAAATCCTAGGGAAGTTAAAAGGAACCAACCTCGAAGCTTCGAACGATCAATAAAGATTAAGGATGGGGTTGCACGTCTAGAATTTCAATTTGATGGCCGTACAAATTTTGGAGGAACATCAAGATTCTTCGATCAAAAACCCTTGAAGGAGAATGAAAGGAAGAAAGAAAGACAGAATTAAAACCGATGTCACTATGAAACTAATCATCGGAAGAAAACAGAAATGAAAGAGAACGAAAACCTACCAAGGTAACACCAAGTAGCAAACTGGGAGAGGAGTGGAGAATCAAGAGCTTGGCTTTAAGGAGAAGAAGAATGGGCTGCAGCAGCAGCAGCAGCAAGGAGCAACGAGTAGGGTTTCTTCTTCCAGCGCACTTGGAGTCTAGGGTTTGAGGCTTGAGATAGAAAACAACGAGGCAGCCTCTATACTTATAAAGGTGCACGAAATTTTAACCCTAGGGCAAGAAGGAGGGTTCATTTTTTTGATTTCCTATCTTTAAGATTCTGTTTCTAATTTCCTTCAAGTCCTTATTCGAAAACGAAACCTATAAATATTTTAAAACAAAACCGAATCTGTTATTAATAAAAGATATTCTGAATTTACTATCACTTAATAAACAATATCCAAAACATATTTTTAGAATATATAAAATCTAAGATTCAGATTTAAACCCCATTAAGTCTTTAGTTAAATCAAATCTAAAACCCCATCTGCTCTAATTAAAATTAAATCACTAAATTTAAGAAATCAAATCTTCAACATATATCATTCAAAAACTCAGAGATATTCTCATATCTCTACACTCAATTTCGAAATCATAACAAAATAAGTCAAACAAAACCCTAAAAGGTCAACAGGGACCAAACTCAAAACTATAAAATAGTCCAGGGACCATTTCATAAATATGAAATAGTTCAGAGACCAAAACATAATTACTCAAAATTGAGGGTCTTACAGGACCTATCAATTTGACGCATTTGAGGGAAGTCGGCTACTGACATGTTGCTGTTTTGCTCCTTAGTAAGCGCTAAATCTACAACAACATTTTAAGTAGTAGTGTTAGAAAAAAATTGCGTTATAAATTTAATTCGGAATAGTGTTATTTTTATATATGTTTTGATTTAAAATGCAGTTACCTCTACGATGTATAAGAAGCCTTTGCCTATGCAAAATGTCATCACTTAAATGGTCCCAGACTTTTTCGCAAACATATTCTGCTCTTGAAAACTGATACGATAACAACAAAATAACAAAAAGTCTTCTAAGATAGTATGTAATACCCCAATACGACACTTCTTTAATGTCATCAATGTATTCTTTATCATCTTCAAGCAAGCCCATAACATAGCACGCGTCCTTGAAGGTTTCATGTCACTCCACCTACTCTTCTTATGTGTGGAAATGACGTAGGCTGCTTTGTAAAATATAACAATAACCTCAGAAAATTTAGTTCCCCATTCCCATTAAGCCTTTTTTGAGTGATATCATATTTACTATAAATCCATCACCTTCAACTTTTAAGGATAAATGTTAATATTAATGATGATTTAATTAATAATTCAATAAATAAAAACTAATTATGTTTGCCCGATGGAATTCCATAACTCATATGAAACTAATCCAATCGTGAAAAAACTTTAAAACCCGTTTTTGTATACCATGAAATATTAGGGAGATCCAATGATACATGAAAACCACCCAATATAGAGTATGATGGAATCAAAGAGAAATTATTACGAAATCTAACAAGTTATGGCACATTTAGACATTATAAGCTAGTACACCAATATCAAATCCCTTGGGAATATGTACCTACAAAATGGCTAAAAGTTTAGCCTTTGTAAAAACCAAAGCAAATACCTCAACAAAAAGCATGTGAAGTGCATATCTTGAATGAACATTGTTACTAATTTATATAGTCGTAGGGAAAATGGTTAGTGGTGAGTTTTTTTTATTGAGTGATATCATATTTAATATTAAATCCACCACATTCAACTTTTATGGATATATATTAATATTAATTATGATTTAATTAATAATTAAATAAAACTAATTATGTTTGCCCTATGGAATTCCACAACTCATATGAACTAAATATTAATAAATTCATTTATAATAAGGGATAGTGGAAAAATTATCCATTCCCTAGTTCATATGAACATTCAAGAGAATATAATGAGTTTTAAATCAATGGTCAAGATTAAAACTAACGAACGATCATGATTGATTTCCTATGAATTAATCTACATAATTACGGAAAATTCCATGGTAAAAAATAGATATATGGGTCATGATTTATTGAATGACTGTTTTGCCCTCCAAATTGCCAAACTTCTTGTGTATACAAATATATAGATAGATAGATTTTTATTGCTTTCAATTAAAAAAAAAATTAAGTGAATTATCTCTTGCTCTCTAACTATGAGAATAAGAAAGATACATCTAATAATGATTCTAATTGAAATGAACTTGAAGACTAAGGCTATGCCTCTAAACAACAAACATAATTGTAATTGAAATTTGTAGAAATAGGCAATGTCTTTAAACACTAGATAGAACAATGACTAACGGTAGAGAGCTAGCCTCTGAACACGAAATAAACTTTTGATGTAAAAACATTAAAGATTTTTTTTTTTATCAAAAAATAAAATAAAATAAAACATCTGATTAACTAGCTATTATCAATCATATTTTCAACCTCCTTAAATTTCTTCTCAATAACCTTTTCGAGATCTTTAGGATCTTCAAGGATCACGTTTTTGCGCATGGTTTTGTCCACAGTTATGTTCAGCTCTTTCTCACGATTCTTCTCATGACAGAGCTTCTTCGAATGGTCACAGACATTGATTGTCCCCTCGGTGATGAAGCTCTCTTGATACCCCTCGATCTAACCAGAAACAGACCTCTATCTCCGAATCAAATGGATTAGATATTATGGAGAATTCATTCATGAACCACTGTATAGTATAAACACCTCGAATTGTAGTGTTATTTAATTATTTATAATCTTCACTAAGATATATCAAAAAGAGCACAACTTTTAAAGCTTTGTGATGCATTTTGCAAAAGAATAACTTTTCTTCTTTTGATTTTCGTAACCCAACATTCTCGTCTTTGGAAAGCAAGAAAAGGTTGCGGTATACGCGTTCAAAATATACATAAAATATATTTAACGATTAAAGAAAAGTATTAAGAGAAAGATAGATAAGCCTCTCTTCTTTGAAACCTTAAAGATCTTGGTACTTTAGAATAGCTAAAAAGATCATTATCTTCTCTACTTTAGTCGAAAGTCGAAACCCTTGAGCATAAGTATATAGTTTGTCGCTTATATAGCTTTTGAAAAGATGAATTAATGTAATCTGTGGTGGACAAAAAGTTGGGTTTTCATTAAGAGTCTTTATACACAAACCACTCAAATGGTAGCTCACATTCACACACCTCACTTTTAAAGCTGTTTTTACGCCCACAAATTTTGGTGGCGTTCAGAAAACACTTCAAACTAAATTAGGTTGTGCAGTGAGCATCACTGTTGAATGACCCCAATTAATCATGGGGTCATTTAGCCAACCCCATATCTTTTTTGTTCAATTAAAGCTTTCTCTCTCCAGTTTTATTAATATGTTCATACCCCTATTTTTCTTACCTATCATTTCCATATATCTTTTTTCATATCTCTTTCCTCTATTCTATTATATCATTAAGGGTTAATGGTTTACTTGGTCCCTGTGGTTGTACCAAGATTTGGAATTGGTCCCTCTCCGGAAAAAAGTTTGCAAAAGGTCCCTGTAGTTGTACCAAGTTTGATATAGGTCCCTGCCAAAACCGGAGCTCCGGTGAGTGCACATGTGGCAGGCTGACTAGGTTAATGAAGGTGACGTGGATTTTTTTATTTTTTTATTTAAATACAGGTCAGATTTTTTTTAAAAAAAAAACCCTAATTAAATAAAAAAAAACCAAATCCCTAATTCCCCTTTCTTCTTCCCCATTCTTCTTCTTCTTCCTCCTCTTCTTCTTCTTCCTGTTCTTCCTCTCACAATGCAGAAATTGAATTTACAAAAAAAAAAAAAAACACAAGAGAACCAATCGTGAGGGGTCTCCGCTGAAAAAAAAGAGATTTTTTTGATTCAGGGTTTAACCTAATAGAACCACAATATGAACAGCATTATTCAGAACTTTCATTTCCATGGAGTCAAATTCAATCAATAATATCTAATTGTAGGTTTGATTGAACTTGATACAGAGAGATAGAGAGGGAGGGAGAGGGGTTTCTCTTACGGGAAAAGGGGGTGCGAGGGGTGATGGGGACAGAAGGAGAAGCAGGCTCCGATCTGGTGGTGGTGGTTCTGAAAGCGGATTGGGTGCGAACAATGGTGATGGAGCGGGTGATGGGTACATCCTCCGCCACCGGTGAGCGTACGCCAGCGACAGCGGCGGCGGAGAGGGAGTTGTACTTACAGGAAGAACAGGAAGAAGAAGAAGAAGAGGAGGAAGAAGAAGAAGAATGGGGAAGAAGAAAGGGGAATTAGGGATTTGGGTTTTTTTTTATTTAATTAGGGTTTTTTTATAAAAAAATCTGACCTGTATTTAAATAAAAAAAATAAAAAAATCCACGTCACCTTCATTAACCTAGTCAGCCTGCCACATGTGCACTCACCGGAGCTCCGGTCTCCGGCAGGGACCTATATCAAACTTGGTACAACTACAGGGACCTTTTGCAAACTTTTTTCCGGGGAGGGACCAATTCCAAATCTTGGTACAACCACAGGGACCAAGTAAACCATTAACCCTATCATTAATGATGATCATATACTCATAACTCTCTCTTTTACATTTTCCTTCTCTCTCTTCCTCACACAAAATCCAGCATGACATGTCCTCCACCTTTTATTGGTTTCTTTTCTTACCATTTTGCTATGTGAAAGGAAGAAGTCTCCCTCTCGACCATTCACCAACACACAGATTGATTACCACAATCTGGCAAAATATAAAGAAAAAACCAAAGCAATTTTCTGACAGTCTATGCACCACCACAAAATGCTTTGTTTTTATTCATACACTTTTCTAACGGTTTGAAAATGCTGCACAAACCATCAGAAAGTTGCGTGTTACTTTGTGGGATTCAAAATCTCCGCTAAACATATTTAGTTATGTTTACTGTTCTTGTACAAGGTACTAGCATAATATTCTTTCTCCATGTACGGAATGAGTTTGTCCGAGTTTGAGAAATAACTATGGGGACAACATGATTGGTGCCTGATAATTTAAAGGAACGCTTCTCTTTCAATGTCTAAGATACACTATCAAAATATGTAATCTGCATGTAACGTATTTGAGTTTGGTTTACAACTATGTATAATAGAGCTTGTATAACTTGTTACTCAAGTTTAGGCAGAGGGCAGCTACCGTACATGTCCATAAAAGGGGTACACCGGTGCCTAGCTATAAAAAAGACTAATTTATCAAAAAAAAATTTGTTGATAATTTACAAACATGGCCCTTCACTACACATGTTGTTTTCCGGCGCCTATTTCGCGGCGGTTCTATAAACCGCCATCCTTCTTATTTTTAAGGATAATTTCACGGCGATTTTTTAAACCGCCGGTAAGTCTTACTTATTAGCGGCGGTTATAACCGCCGGAATGTTTCTCCAGATCTTACGGCAGTTAAAACCGCCGGTAATTATTCTTCATTTATTGTTTTCTTTATTTTACGGCGGTTATAACCGCCGGCATGTTTTTGAATGCTTTACGGCGGTTTTAACCACTGGTAAAGTGTTTTTTTTTTAATTCACCCGCGAAATAGTTTTTTATTTCCCTCCTTCTTTTCTTTTCCCCCAAAAACCCCACAACCCCACAACCTACAACTCCCACCGTCTCCTGTGTCGCCCACTCACAACCCCCACCCTCTCTGCATCGTCGACGGTGTCTCCTCCGCTCCCATGCTGCGGTGATAAGGTCCTCTCCACGGCGGCCACAACCCCACAACCCTACAATTCCCACGGCGGCAAGGTCTTGTCTCGTCCGCTCCCCTGCTGCGGCGTGAACGTCCTCTCCACGGCGGCCACAACGATTGACCTTCCCTGCACGGCGTCGTCTCTCCCCTCTGTTTCTCCTGAACTTGCTTCCACGGCGGCCAGTCTCCATTTACTCTCTCTGTACGACGTGTGATTCTCCTTCCTTTCTTCATCCTCTTTCTCGTTCCCTCTCATCTCTGATTTTTGTTCTGCGTTTTTCAGTGAAGGTCGGAAAGCCCCAATTGCAACGACAAAGGAACAGAAGCTAGAGGAAGATAAAAGAGCTTAAACAATCATTGAACAGGTAGCTGCTGATAGCTCGATTTTTGTTTTTCCCCTTCATGCTTGCCATTTCATTTCATTTCTCTTTCTTTAAAGTTTGGTGTTTTAAATATTGAGTTTCAATTACTGGTTGCACTGTAATAGATTTTTAAGGCTGCATTATTATAGTACGAAAATGTGATGCTATATAGTTTTTATGATTTACTTTGGAGTACTAGTAGTTTGTTGTTGTTGTTGTTGTTGTCCTTTTCAACTATATTGTTGTTGTTGTTGTTGTTGTCCTTTTCAACTATATTGTTGCTATATAGTCCTTATGATTTACAATGGAAACCATTCAAGAAATGATCAGCGGTCTTTTTATGTTTAGGTTTTCGGTTTTCCCTGTGATAGATAAATTGCATCCATGTACTTGAATGTATAGCTCTTGATAATAGGGAAAAGAAAGATACCAAAATGGAATATAACAAACAAATAAAACAGTATAATTCTAATTCTTTTAATGAGAAGAAGGAAAGGGGGAACATGTTAGTCAATAAGTTCATCCAACTCAGAAAATTCGAACCTTATCTAAAGTTCTTTTTCAGTTTTCTATTTATCTTCTTTCCTCTTCCGAGAGTCAAGACTAAAGACTCTAACTCAAAACTAATGCAAGCCCCAGTTGGAAGGGTTGGAAGGGCAGGAACAAAGGTACCTCAAATCCTGCACTGTCATATTGCCTTCTCTTCTCTGCATTATACAAAATACTATAAGAATATGCAACCTCTTGAAATAGTTCAAAAACTTCAGAATTGTCGGCATTCTTACCAGGGTTTTCTTTCTTTGCTTCTCTTATCTTTAGTCTTCTCTATCATAAACCACCTACATACATACATGCCTTAGCAGAGTTAAAGGTACTATATATATGTGTGTGTTTCAAGCAGTCACCTTTCCTTTATTATTTTTCTATCTATCTCAGTACTGCCTTGCCTTCACTTAAAGTACCTACAGACCCAACTCTGCTGTTTGTTTAATTTCCATGGTTAAGGCACCAGGTTTATACCTCAATTCTTCTTCTTCTTCTTCTTCTTCTTCTTCTTCTTCTTCTTCTTCTTCTTCTTCTTCTTCTTCTTCTTCTTCTACTAAATCTTTCTATCTTTCTTTCTTTCCTGTTTCTTGTTCTTCTCCATCTCTTCTTTCTTTCTTGTTTCTTCTTCCTCCTTGCTGATCTTTTCTTTTCTTTCTACCCATTTCTTTCTCATCTGGGTCTGAAGATTTTATTTTCTTAAGATTAATTTGATATATTGTTTATATGGTGCAAAAACTTAGGAGTTGCAAGATGGACGACCATATAATAGAGCTGATATGTACATTGTTTCTCACCAAAAAAATGATGGATCTTTTATTAATAATGAAGCTAGAGAAAAAACTGTGAGTATAGTTTATTGTTAGTCATTTATTATTGTCATTAGGAAACTTTATCATTGTGGCTTATATACGTGTCTTTTTAAAAATATATGCAGGATCAATTGCTCAATGCAATTGACAATTGTTCGGATGAAAATGAAGCATTCCATAATGTCTTTGGAAAGGAACATCCTGGATATGTACGCGGCTTGGGCCTTGGAGTTACTCCAACTCAGATCACTGGACCCAAGTTTGGCAAATCAACAGCTGAAAATGATAGCAGAATTGAAAAAATGCAATCTGAAATTGATTCTCTTAAAGAAAAAGCTGCTGAAGCTGATACTCTAAAGGAACAACTTGTTTTCCTTATGCAAGTTCATAGGGCAAATGGGGTAAAAAAAATTCTCTCTGCTTGCTATGCATTATTAACTTATTCACCAACTAGCACTTAATCTTTTATTTCTTTTTTATTTCAGTTCACTAACTTGGAGTCACCGAGAGAAATGAGGCCCTCTTCCTCGTCTAGTCATGTGTTTGAAGATCGAAGAGCACCATCACGATAGACTTTTTTAGATTATTAAGATTTCTAGTTATGTACTAGGTGGATAATGCAATCCTTTGTTACTTTTTCTTTTAGCTTTTTTTAAGAAATTATGGTTATGTAGTACTTAATTGAAACTGTATACTTAAGTAAGTATTTTGGTGCATTTGAATGGATTTATTTGCTAGTATATATATGTCTCTCCTAGTATTTATTATCTTTTTACCAAGCAGAATTTATAATAAAGTAGCCAAAAAATATAAGCACGTAAAAAATATAGGCAGGCAAAAAATATAAGCAGGAAAAAAAAAACCCTGTAGAATTTAAGCGGCGGTTCCCGTCCGCCGCTAAATTTTTAAGCAAATACATGTAGCGGCGGTAATAACCGCCGTTGTATTTGGAATCAAATAATAATAATCTTCACATTCATCGGTGGTTATAACCGCACCATAATTTCTTTGGATTTTGCGGCGGTTCTAAACCGCCGTTAATAACCACGTTTGGAAGTGTCGAGGAAGTTAATTTAACAGCGGTTGTAACCGCCGTTAAATTTAGTACGGCGGTTTACGTGGTGGTTAGGAGAACTGCCGGCAAATGAACTGGCGACGCTCGGATTAGCGGCGGTTGGTAAACCGCCGTGAGTACCTTTTAGCGGCGGTTTTAACCGTCATCGGTTATAGTAATAACCGCCGCTAAATAAGCTTTTTCTTGTAGTGCTTTCCTTAATCTGGCAGAGACCCTGTTCTAACTACAGTACTTGAAAATAAACAATTCTGGGTTTATAACTTCCACTAAATTTTACTAACCAAAGGGTGGTAGTTGTTGGAGATTGAGAGTAGTTGTTGAGGAAAGAAGGAGCTATTTTTTGAAAGATGAAAATGAAGGTTTAAGTATGTGCTTATTTTGACTTTTGATAATACAAGAAATCCAAATGTTGATAAAGAGACTGGGTTTTAATTCTCTTTGGAATCTCGGGTTTGAAATAACTAGTGCTTTCAAGTTTAAAGTGAAGGAGTGTAAAAGGTAAAATTCGTCGAAAGTGTTCGACTGAATTGATTAAAAACTGACTTTAAAGGAAATAACTGAATGTAAATGCGTCAAAAGCATTAAAGGTTAAAGAAAAGATAAAATTGCATTGGATTGAAATACTGAAAGGATAAATTTGCATAAGTTTAAAGTGTGGTTGATCGGTTTCGCTCAATCACATACGTTTCAACTCTCATTTGCTGTATGTTGCGGTTGCTTGGACATGTAGCAATGGGGGAAGTGTATTGACGTTTGAGTGATGTGTATTGACGTTTCAACTCTCATTTGTTGTATGTTGTGGTTGCTTGGACATAAGTAACTTTTATCATCATGCTACCAACTAGTTAGACCGTCAATAAACTTGTTTTTTAGACTAATGATAATTACCTACTCCTCTACCTCTTCGTAAGTACGAAAAGGAGGAGCATCAACATCATGACTACCACCATCTCGTTCAGCCATCAACTTCTCAGTTGCTCAGTTGTTTGGGTCTCATGCAGTCTCATCATCTGTCGGAGTACAACATTCTCTACTAGCACCATCTGCTGCATTTGCGCATTATCTCTTGAATCTCATGGTTCGCCTATGAATCCTAAGACCTTAGATGAGAAGTTTCTGAAGGCTAGCCTATGAATCTCATGGTCGAATATGTTGTAGGCACTCCTCTATTCTATTAGGAAATCGACTTCAGGTTTTTATCGTGCAGATATGTCATCTGTGCTATATAATTATCATTTGCAATTTCTACCACGTTGTCTCAACCCATATATTGAAAGAGTTGTTTTTATTATTGCATTCTATTTTCCATCAGACAGAATTATATGTTGTTGAAGTGACAAATGTATATCCTCGAGTGATATATATATTGCGTGGGTGTTTGAAATTTGGCGGATATACATTGTTATATTAAATGGAAGGGTAGGGTGGAATGGAATCTATTTTTCCTCAAAAGCAGGAAAGATAAAGTTGGCACCTGGTTGTTATGTACTTAAAAAAAAAGAATTTATTAAAAGTAAGGGAATAAATGTAGAAAGTAGTTGCGCCTTTTACAGCAAATTAAAGCTCTTCTCTTTACTACAGGCACTTGTGGCTGCGATTGACCCTTATTTACATGTTTACCTTGACACGTCCCCCTTTTAAGACAATTCGATCGTTGGTAAGCTATCTGTTTAAGAAATAAAGTATCATCCGTTGTTAATTGCATAATATGTTGCATTATAAGCAATCATGTGATAGGCTCCGGGAAGGAGACTATCACGAACGTGGTTAGTGAATTAGGCTAGTATTAGAGACAAGTCAATTGGTAGAATAATGCTCAATTTTCTGATATTTATTCATGAAGGGAAAGTACAAATTTATAGGAATATGAAAGCAACAAACTAATCCTAGAAGATAAAGATAACATAAAGTAACAAACTAGCAACGACCCTAGGAGATAACAAAAGAAAACAAAAAACAGAAAATCAAAACAAACTAAAAACTGAATAACAAACTAAATCTAAAAAACTGAATAACAAACTCAATCAATAAAACAAATATTATTATATCTAGATTAATTGAAATTAATCAAATATAATCTTTTGGGTATCTGGGTTTATTGATGCTTCGTTTGGGTCTATCATTATGTCAGCCAATTAAGTTGATCATGCGTAATAGGTGTCAGCTGTCATTAATGTGATTGATGACCTGCTGTTGACCCAGAATATTCGGGATCTTGTCTGTTTATCTGTTTTCTCTTTATATAAATACAGATCTTGTAACCGTGAGTTATTTAGAATAGAAAAATCATTTCAGTATCTTCGACTTCTCAATTTTTCCTTTTCTTCAAGAACCCTTAGTTCTTAACACTATCATCACTATTGCAGCATAACTAATAGTAGGATTTAGGAGTGTTGCCCAAAACTTTGGCATCATCTTAGGACTAAACTTGTGGTGCCTCCTTCCTTCTCTATAAACATTACTATAGAATTGTCTTTTTACCACGCCCCTATTACCACGGTTCCGTGTTTGACTGTGGTAAAAAGATGCCCGGAGCTCTGTTACCACAGTTCCGTGTTGAACTGTGGTAACTGAGGTTCTCTATTACCACGGTCATATGGAAACCGTGGTAACTGAGATAGTTTTTATTATTTTTTTAATTAACATTTCTTATTACCACGATTGGTAGGTGAACCGTGGTAATAGGTTTTATTATTTTCATAATTAGCATGGCCTGTTACCACGGTTGTTAGGGGAACCGTGGTAATAGTTATTATTATATTTCAATTAAAATTGTCTATTACCATGATTGTTATGAGAACCGTGGTAATAGGAATTATATTATTAAAAAAATGGTGATGATTTAACTAAACCCTTGTATGGAGATTGAAAACTCATATGTCTTCCCCTTTCTCTTTTACGACTCCATCGCTCTTCAACCTCGTCACCGCCGCTCCTCACTCCTTGCCACTGCACCTCATGACCGCCCTCCTTGCCGCTGCACCTCATCACCGACACTCCTTCTCTCTGCAATGGCACTGTCACTTCTCTAACTCACTCGTGAGTACTCTTGACCTGCTTCTACTTCTGAGGTTTTGTTTTGAAAATTTTTGTTGTTGTTCAAAACTAGGGTTTTTTTTATATCATGAGAAAGTTTCCTCCATCGTCTAGGCCTGTCAGCCCTGACAGTCACACCGTTGGACGTCTCCTCCGCCGCCTAGTCCTGTCAGCTATGTTTTGTCTTCTTAAATGCTTCAACATGTGGCGTTGCACTATTATATCTTCTAACCTACACAGACAGAGTTCCTCTCCTTCGCAGCCCTTCTCTCCTTCGAATCCCTTCTCTCCCTCTACACCTCCGAAATTCGAACCTGCTTCAAGTGCTGCGTTATTCCCTGCGATTTTCCTTTCTTCCCCTCAAACATTCCAGTTCTTCAGAAGATTAGGTTTGGGGGTAAGTAATTTTGGGGAAAATTGATTTTTGGGTGAGGAAAGGTTAAAAACAATTATTGAATATTCAGAACTGCTGACTTGGAATTAAAAATAAGGGTTAATATTAAAAAATTGTGACTGGGACAGCTGACTGAGTTAATTAGAGCTTAATTTGCAATTTGTCCTTAATTTGATTAAAAAACATATTTCAGGGACCCAATTTAACAAATTATTTTTTCAGGGACTTTGACTGATTCCCTTTCAAATGTCAGGGACCCGAAACATATTTAAGCCTATACTTTATTACCAATTTGCTTGATAGTGAAGATTGCATATATTATTTAATTTTTTTATCAATATACAGCGCGCCGTAGAATGTCCACTAAACCTTTGTAGTTCTACTAAAGCGCTTTAAAAGGAGTATTAGCATTGACCAGAATTGTTTTGATAATGACACATGTTACACCGTTTTTAATGAGTCATAAATGCGTTGTAAGCACCTATTACAACGCCTAGAGTTACAGAGCTTCAGTAGCACTGTCAAATAAAATATAAAAAAACCTTGTAAAATGCGTTTTCTCGTGTATAGTGAATAAAAAAATTCATTTTTTATTATTTATTATAATGAGTACAGGGTGTTTTTGAGTCGGGTTGTACTCGTCTTTCACCCGATTCTAAGTATTAACCGGACCTAGTTTTAAAACCCGAATTCGTTCCTAAACCCAACGATACCTAATTGAATGCATTGGGTAGGGTTTTACACCCCTACGAGATCCTGCCTCCGAAGATGCTGTTACTTGAGACCCACCAAAAGAAAAGGGTAATTGGCATCTACAAAAGACAACGATATAGCTAGGATGGGGACAAAGTTTCCACACACATTTGAGCCTTTCGCAGTCTTTAAGAAAGGAGATAAACACTTGGTTCTTTTGCTTCAGGTCACTATCCAACGTCTATTACACCTTGCTCTCTATATTTTTTCCTCTCCTTTTTTGTCTTTGTGGGTGAGTTTTGCATGAAAGTAAGGGAAAGTCTAGGATCCAAAACTCCCTTAAAACAGATATTCCAGGTAAACGCACACATTCTCCTTCCTTGTCCTCTTTGGGATCTGCTTTTCATGAACATGCATATCATTTGAAAGTGATGAGATTGAGGGATCCAATGCACTTTGGTGTGCTCTGTTTCCGAATTAGTTTTAGTGCATGTCAGTGATGACGAAGATGGAGGTACCACCACTAACGTGCTGTTAGTTACTACACCATGCACATGCACATGCATGCTTTTCATTGTGATTGAGGTGGTATGTGCTATGTGCAAGTGGTCATTGATGTAGAAAGAGTTAGTCAAAAGAGAATGCATGTGTTGGTGGAGATAGAACACGCGAATTCTTAAACCAAGAATGTGTGTGATGAATGGATCTCTAAGAGACGAATAGTTCTGCTTTTGATGTTTGTTGGGTCATTTTCCTTAAAGCGTACATGTATACATGTGTGTGTGCTGTGTTAGGAATGAGAAAGAGCGAAATTCCCTCAAAACATGTTCGAACATCTTGAGGCATTCAATTCATTAGCACAAAGTAGTCTAATACCAACAGGAGCAAAATAAAATATTGATAAAGATATAAACCGTGCAGAATCTATAAATACCTTCATTTTTCTCTCTATCTCTATTTTCTTATCACATCAATCATATATCACATTCACCACTTCTCTCTCTTCTCTTCATTTCTCTCTCTAGATGTCTACACCTAAAAGATATCTATGAATCATAACCCTAAAATTATGTGTCTACATGATGTACGTTTGTCTAAGAAACAGGGTGAAATAATAATGGAATTAATCACAAAACTGCTTCTTGACATACATATTTCATCATCGAAAAAGATAAATACATCGCCTCAGAGAGTATCAACTACATTTGAACACTTTTTTTTTGTAGTTTTAGATCATCACAAAGTAGAACGTTTCTTTTCTTAAATTTTGTGGCAGCCAAAACCACACAAGGTAATTTTTATCGGTTTACTTGTCGAGCGGTTTCTTCACGTGTAATATAGAGCACATTCAAGCCTTGTATTAACCTTAGTGTGCGTTTGGATGGGCAACCCAGAAATTCAAGAAATTTAAAATGTTAGGGAACTCAATTGAATCAATAGATTTCTCATATTTTTAAATTCTCTTGTTTGGATAAAATATTGAAATTTCTTCAATTGTAAATTTATTTATTTGTATGATGTTATAGAATTTCCATCATCTATTTATTTTTAATAAAAAATGATAATTTTTATAACATAAAAATATTCCTTTTAAAACTTAATTAAATTATTAGGATAATCATAATATAAAACTCAAATTGAACGAGTCGAACCAACCAAAATGGACTTGGTCATCTTCAATCTTATTGCAAATACAAGTTTTTAGCAACTTTGAATGCAGAAAAAGATCGCTCTGTAGATGTTGTTGAAACAAAAAGTCTTAAAACAAGATGTATCAATCTATCAACAAGTGGAAATATTGTTGTTTTTCTAGTTTCAGCTCACCTCTGGTAATACTAGGATAAACTAAATATTTTTCTTAAATTAAGATCTCAGAAAACATCCGAATGATAATGTCCTAGCTGGAACAACAAACTCTCTTTTTCCAGCTCAAAAAATCACCTGCTTAAAATTTTTCAACAAGTTTACAGATTTTCTCACTATCAAATGATTTAAAATTTTCCTTAGGATCTAAAATTGAACTAAGTTAAGAAGTTTCACTGCCTGCCTCTGCAATGAATCTTCTATTTAATTAAGATACCTAAAAATCATGTACAGAATAAAATATATATATATATATTCTATAATGATGTTCCATATATTCATATTGTTTCTTATGGGCGACCGTTCACCGTAAAATAAGAGATTATTATGTTAGGAACTTCAACTTAATAACCTTCACAAAATGTTATAACACTCTCCAATAGTTGTTTCCAACCATTGTCTCTCGATTGTTGAAGAAGATACTTAGTTGTTGACACAAGATTCAAAAAATTAACTATATTTTGAGAACGTCGTTCTAAGGCCTGACAATGAGTATTAGTTCTCTTATCACATGTAATATAAAAACAAAATTTCTATATTATAATACGGATTTGGATTCTCACATGTGAAATTTCTCTCATGTGTCATCATGTAAGAGTTTTGTATCTATCTCTCTCTTCCTAAACATTTAAAGGGTCCCACTATATCTATTTAATGCATATATATGAAGAGAGCAATGTTAGCAGAATCGGACCGGATCGGCCGGTTCAACTGGAAAAACCAGGAACCGGGCACAAGACCGGTTTGGTCTGCTCATATAACTGGGGAGGAATAAACTATTAGGGAACCAGGAACAACCGTCCTTGAACCGGAAAAGCCGGTCAAAACCGGTAGCGCTTTGGGTCGGACCGGTTCTTCATAAACGACATTTGATTTTTTTTATATAAAATAAACAGTGTAAAACTGAAGAAGGAAAAAGTTAAAACAGGGGTCGCTGAGCCAACCGCGTCCGCGATACCAGCACCACGGTGCCACCTCCACCACACTGGATTGGAGTCGAAATCCGAGAGCCCAAACGCCGCCTATTGTCGTGCCAACATCACTAGATCAAAGTCGAAAACCAGACAACTCAAATACGACGACACCATCGTTGTGCCGCTGCCTCCACCTGATGCGCGAAGACACCACCATATTGTGCGACTTCGTAGTTGGGTGACACCACCATCTCTCTTTCTCTCTTCCCCCCTCTCGATCTATCTCGATCTGTAATGTATTCTTGCTCCTATAGCAAATTTCATTTGGGTTTGATGGTTAAGAAATCTCTCTTCATGTTGAGTGACGGCGCACTGTGTAGTTTGGGTCTAATAGTTGAACTTTTTCTATTTTGTCACTATTAAATATTTTATTTGGTCAATATTAGTAATTAATAGAAAAAACAGATCCTATGCGCCCCTATTTGTCCCTTTTGGTCCAAAAGCTATAGACGGTGCGGAGAGGCTTTAAGCCCAATATTAACTTTAGTTTATTTTTTATATATTAAGTTAATTTATTACAATCTATATATTTTTTATACATAATTATATTCAGATATATTAAAAATACTTATTTAGTCATTACCGATTAGACCACGGTTCAACCTCGGTCCAACCTATAAATCGTGAACCGTACCTCAATCAGTTTAATAACCGGTTTAATTCTGCTAAATATGAGAGAAATTTCACATAAAGAATCCAAATCCATTATAATACATATAGTTAAGGGAAAGAATAAAATTCTTGGGGTCGTGGCCTACTGCCTCTCTATAGATATGCTCATGGATTGTTTGTTACTTGCTCTTGCGTGGCCCTTTCCCAGCCTCGGAAACTCTTATTTCCGTTCCATTGTCCAAGCAAGACCGCAAAGAGTTGGCCTCTAGTTTTGACACCTACCTTCTAATTTATTACATTACCTCAAATCCATAAAAATTAAACCGTGATACATCTCTCGGGTGGAGATTATATTTGGGTTGTATAGTGTTGAGTCCATAAACCCAACGAGTGGATAAGCAATGTTTTTCCTTTTTCCATAGGAAGGTTTAAATAATGGGTTTTCTGTCCAAAAAAATATGATGGGGTTTGATGAGAAAATTAGAGGCCTATTTTAGGTGTGGTCCTATAGGGATAAGACGTGAATGTGCATCCTTTCTTTAGCTGTTAAGACAAAATTAAATATCAAAAGACCACGAGAGGAGGAATTATGGTTTGTAGACATTTTTTAAGTGTAGGGAGAGAAAGAAAGATAAGAGAGATAAGTAATGAATGTGATATATAATATGATGTGGTAAGAAGTAAGAGATCATTTTCGGGAGAAGAAAATGAAGAAGGTTTTTATGGATGTCTGTTAATATGTCTATTATTCATTTTTGGGAGAAGAGAATGAATTTAGGATGGGTTGTATTCCCCGTTTAGATTATCAGAATTCAGAAATAAAATAAGTGTTAGATTTAACATCCAAAAACAAGTTTTTCCACCCTGCCTACAAATTAAAACCCCAAAATACCCCTTTATTTGTCACCCCACCACACCACACTTAGGGCACTACACTCTTTTTCTAAATAGTCATTTTAGTTCCTCACGTTTCATGATTTTGCATTTGTGGTCCCTCTTGCAATTTATTAGCACTCAGAGTCCCTTAACCTTTGAAGATTTTGCATTTCTAGTTTTCCATCCAATTCCGTCAAAGATTTAACGGTTTTTGAAAAAACAAATTCATAAAAAAAATATCTAGAACATTCATCCAATTCTTCATCATATTCATCAATCTTCATCTTCTTCACCAACATCTTCATCATCTTACCTAGAAAAAATCAAAAAACATGCATATTCATCTTCCTAACATTATACCTTCCATCTTCATCTCTAACATCATACAAACATTGAAGAGTAGTAGCAGCCAAAACAAATTAGAGGAAGAAATCACACAACACATAAAAAAAAAACCCAAAACGAAATCAGAGAAAAAGAAGACTTGGATCTGAAAAAAAAAAACAAAAAAAAGCGACGGGCCAGAGGGAGCGGCATCAGCGACGAGCCTCGAGCAGAGTAGCAAAAGCGACAGGCCAGAGGACGATGGCGGCTTCGCGAACAGGGAGGAAGGAGCAGGGACGGTAGTGGCTTCGGGAACGGGGAGGAAGGACCAGTGGCTGCGGCGGCTTTGCGAACAGGGAGGAAGGACCAGTGGCGGCTTCGCGAACAGGGAGGAAGGAGAACGGGCACCAACAAAGGGGCTTCAGACATAACAGCGGTGACGACGGCGCTGGGTGGTAGTCGGTGCGACGACGGAGGTGGTGGGACAGGGAGCGATGGAGGTCGAGTGTTGGTGGTGGTGCTGAGTGTTTAGGAGAGGGTTTGTGTTTTTGTGGTGGCTGCTAGGGTTTGTGATTGTGGGAGAAGAGGAAGAAGAAGGTTTGAAGAAGGAGATGTGAATTTTCTGGAAAACTTGAATTTTATTTTTTTTTAATTAATTTCAAAGGAATATTCCGTTAAATCTTTAACGGAATTGGATGGAAAACTAGAAATGCAAAATCTTCAAAGGTTAAGGGACTCTGGGTGCTAATAAATTGCAAGAGGGACCACAAATGCAAAATCGTGAAACGTGAGGGACCAAAATGGCTATTAAGCCTATATAAAGAGAAGTTTCTTAAATGCACTCTTTTTTCTACGTGTCGTTCAGGGAGGATCAAAGGTAATGTTGGATGTGAGCCTTGAATTAGCCAACAAAATCCTTCAAATAAAAAAGCACAAATGACACCAATTAGTGCCAAAATGCAAGTCCAAAACAACAATGACAATTGCGGAAAAGCCAGAGTTTGAAGTTAAAGTGTGTTTGTTGTGTTATACCTTGAAGCACGAGGAATGTGCATAGAGGAAGGCGAAGAGAACAGTAACGGAATAGACGATTTTTGAACAAAGCTTCTAGAACGATTAGCAAGGGACCTTGAAGCTACCCTCAGCTCTGAATTACAAAACATTGAAACCATTACTGATTTCTGAGCTTGATCTAAACCCTAACTGAATAAGAGAATCACATATGAAGTATTAGGGATTTGGAATAGAAATTGGCTTACACCGATGAGATAACAGAACACGAAATTGAGAAATCCGCCTGTCAGAAGAAAATGGAGATTGAGATCAAGAATTGAAACAAAATCAAGAACCCTACTCGTGTGTGTGAGAGCGAGAATCACAAATGAAGTATTAGGGTTTTGTAGAAGAAGGTTGCGTCGTGATGATGAGAGAGGAAGGAGATGACGGCGTGGTAGAGAGGAACGCGGTGGAGAGCACGTCGTGGTAGAGGGACGGTGTGGTGAGCGACACAGAGAGTGGACGGCGTGGAGGGTTTTGGTGAAAGAATGGGATAGAGGGACCCTTCGAGGGTTTTGCTAAAGAAAAAAAATATAAAAACGCATACCGGCGGTTCTAACCGCCGTAAGGATAAAAAAAACAAATATCGGCGGTTCTACCGCCCTAAAATAACAGCAACTACCGGCGGTTGGAAAACCGCCGTAATTTATCATGTTTTAAATAGAAGAGACGGAATTGGCCACAAAATGCATAGTTTGGTGTAGTGATGCTTTTATGAGTGGGGGTAGTATCTCAAACGTTGCTGTTGTTTTACAATCGGCAAAAGTCCGGTTTTTCCAAGATTTTCCATAACAATTTTAACGTGTATTGTATCGTCTCTCTAGTATTTTTTCACACAAATTTACATTGTTATGGCAATTATCTGCACAATCCTGACATGTGAGTTAAGTGATCCTTCTAGAATTTCACTTGAAGATGAGTTTATTAAGCTATTTCCACGAAACCAATTAGTGGCTTGAATGACTCCCTTATTGGTAGGTAGTTCTACAGACTCTACAGAAATAGGTAGTCAATTCTACAAACTCCTGCAGATGATGGGTGTGTAAAATCAGAGAATTATGTTTACAAATTCCAGTTACATATGTTAAAGTAAAACACATGATCAAACCAAAAAATGCCTCTGGAAATTTTTTCATAGACCTACAGATATACACAAACCAACGGTGAACTCAAAAAACCAAAAGAGCCTTAAATTACTTTGTTATCAGAGTTATTTATTCGACGTATCTTTTCAATATCTACAGGAAGCAGAATCCTATAGGCAAGATTTTGATTGAGGGGTGTTGAATGAAAAGTCGTAGTTTGAGTTGTCTAGAACCGATGAGCATCAAACCAACGTACTGTAAGTTGCAGAGGAAATATGAGACAATACTAACATAATCTAGGGTTATATAAATGAAATTGACGTGTTAGAGTAGACCTGTGTATATTATATTTATTACAATTAAATATAAATATTATTTTTGAAATCTTTCCCATTTAACCATAAAATTAATTAACAATCAATTTGATCACAATTAGTTAGGAAGAAATTAAGTTGCTCCCTACCTTAATATAAGAAATATTTCGTTAAAAAATTGTGATTTTTAAAACAAAATTAATGTATAATTAATTTAATTAATTGTAAAATTCAAAATTAAGTATATAATATCTCATTTAAAAAAAAAGTATATATCTTTAAATATTTCATTTTTAACAATGTACTAAGTTACTAATTAATATGATGACTAATTATTGAATTTAAAATTCGGTCCTAATTTAAATTAATATGGATTATTAATTTTGGATTGGGCGAGTCCCTCGCCCAGTTGGCGAGCTAAATCAAGAACCAAGAAGGGTGACGCGGAAACTCTCAAGTAGGCGATTGGCCACCCAAGGCGCTGGAATGAAGGGCTGGCCAGAGAAAGGGCCCAGAATCATGTAAGGGTCGCTGGGCAGAGAGTAAGGCCCTGCGGTCCATTAGGATGTGAAGCTAGAGCTTTTATCTCATCCCCCTATAAAAAGCAAAGGGAGGCTCATGTAAAAGGATCTTTTTCCCATTTCTCTACTTAATAATAAGATATTGTTAGACGGCTAGGTTTTGACCTAGTAAGCCGTTTTCACTTCCAATTCTTTTCTTACTATTCTCCATTACCGGAACATTGGCACCGTCTGTGGGGAATCAGTTGTTAAGTTCAAACGTATCTTAGAACATTTATCATATTTTGAGTGATAACAATTTTACTCCTAAACTCTGTGTATTATGTTTTTCAGGAATTACACCTATCTGTTCAAGGCAAAAGTGTGGTATCGTACAAGCAAAAGTGTAGTATCGTATAAGCAAGAGTGAAGTATCGTTCAAGGCAAGAATGAAGAGTATCGTACAATGAAGAGTATCGTCTAATGAAGAGTACCATCCAATGAAGAGTATCGTCTAATGAAGAGTATCGTCTAATGAAGAGCAAGAGACATTTCGATTATGGTCTAACTCTACAGTCTGCGAAGCCATAACGTCAAAGAGAAAATGATATAATACAACGCTGGAACAGATCAAATCACTTCTCAAAAAGGAAAGGAATTCATTGATGAACGAATTTAATACAACGAAGTGAATCAAGCATTACATTACTCGACGATCAACACTGCTCAAACAACACCATAATTTCAATTAAAGCAAAGGAGAAAATCACGGCACAAACTCTCAACAATCAGCTCTGCAGAATCAACAAAGTCAAATCTATTCAATGATTATAGTCATTGCTCAAACGGTCAGGAATTCAATGATTACATCAAGTCAACGACAAACATCTTTAGCAAATTGAAATATTGAAGGTATAAAAGGGAATACCTGAACAGAGAAATACAGAAATATAGCAGAACACATGACAACGAACAATATTCAGAAAATCAGGTGAAAAACAGGAAACAAAAACTGAGTGAAAAATAGAGTCAAACCTATCAAGCTTTCACGAAACAGAGAACCCATTGTCTATTCATCTCTGTTTGTCAAACCTCGAGTATATTGTTTAGTGTCAAACCATATACCAAATACTGAGAGTTTGCTGAGCCTGAAATTGTTTCTACCACACTCTTTTGGTAAGAGACTGTTTGTAGAAAAACCACTGTGAAAGGTGACACTACTATAGAATTGTCTTTTTACCACGCCCCTGTTACCACGGTTCCGTGTGGAACTGTGGTAAAAAGATGCCCGGAGCTTTGTTACCACTGTTCCGTGTCGAACCTGGTAACTGAGGTGCTCTATTACCACGGTTAAATGGTGATCGTGGTAACTGAGCAAAAATAAATATTTTTTAAAAAAACAATTACCTATTACAACAATTGGTATTATGAACCGTGGTAATAGAGTTTAGTAAACTTTTCAGTTTCACGCTCACTCCTCCCTCTCGCCCTAGCTCCTCTCGATCTCGTGCTCACTCCTCTCTCTCTCTCTCTCTCTCTCTCTCTCTTTCTCTCTCTCTCTCTCTCTGTCTTTCTCTCTGCCTTTGTCTTTGTCTCTCTCTTTCTCGCCCTAGCTCCTCCAGATCTCGCACTCGCTCCTCCCTCTCGGCCCTCTCTTTGATTTCGCACCTCCGACGAGACGTCTCTGTTCGCGAGCACTATACTTCATGTGGTGTTGTCCTTCTTCTTTCCGTTCTTTGTGGCGATGTTTTCCGTCGCGTCGTCTTCAATCGTGCCACTGCTCTTTGTCACACCATTTTCCGCTAGGTTGTGTCATCTTCCTTCTTCCTGCGCCTGTCACGCGAGCGAGACATGCATCTGTCACGTCCTCCTTCTTCCTTCCTCAGTGACGCCGTTCTCTGTCGCGCCATTGTCATTGCAAAATTAGGTATGCATGTCTCGCTCACTCACTCTCTCTATCTCTCCCTTCCCTCTATCTCTCACACAGATTCTCTTTTTTTCGATTGGGTGATTTTATTGTGTGGGCTGATTTTTCCTTGGGATGTTTGCGTGGTTCCTCATGCTCTTGTGGTTTAATTGAGATCATGCAGGGGTGTGTTGTCACTTCCGCCGCTATCAGCATCTTTTAGATTATGGGAAAGGAAGCTGTTGGGTTTATTATGGGTCTATTGGAGAGGTACCTGCAACTTGGTTGCAATTAACTGATATACATTCTTATGATCAATATAGTTGATGATTATGCCTTTGTGCAAGTATGGAGGGGTTGTTTATGCAAGGGATAACATATGGGATAGTGGCTTTGCTACTGTTTCTGTTAAAACCTGCATAATTGGGGTGCTGTTTTGGTGGATGGCTTTTTTAATTCCTAGTTATTTTGATTCTTCTATGCTTTTATCTTACTTGTTGTAATTTCAATTGCACTTTCTCTCTTGTATTAAGGGTTGGAGTACCCCTTGTACTCCCTTTTAATACAATTTGGCTTATAAAAAAAATCTCCTTTTTCTTTGCTAGCTAGGGTTTCTCTACCACAGGATTAGAAGGATAGCTTATACTTCTTAGGTTAGGGTTTCTCACAACAGTGTTCTCTCAATTTCAGCTTTGGGTCCATCAAACTTATTTAGAATGGTATCCCTCAAACTTATTTTTTTTGTTTGCAATATGTGTTACAATTTTTCACCCTTCAAATATATTTTTGATCAATAACGCAGGTGATTGAAAGCAAAGGGAAGAAAGATTCCAATTCTTCCTATGATTGTTTCATTAGATATTGTTCGAGTTTCAGTCTTGGTTTGTATTCTCTCTTTTCTTTTTCCTCCTTATAAGAATTTCGTACTAGCTAGTTGCATACTTATTATTGATTTTGAGGAATTAGAATTTAGTTGATCTAGCTTAACTCTGAGAGGATTGCAAAGACTGGAGCTTATGTAGTATGTTTAAAAGAAGGAAAATACATTAACAAGAGCTTGACGGTTTTGGGAAATGTTATTTACAAACTAAGTGATGGCTCAAAGAGAAGTTCTGTACACTATTTTGATTTAATTTAATTCAATGCTTTTAAAAGATAATAATTTTTTGCCTTTTTCTTTTTTATGGCAGGGGGCATATTCTGTATCGTGATAGTAAACTAACTGGCATACTCCAACCTGCTCTTGGTGGGAATGCCAAAACGTCCATTATTTGCACTGTAGCGCCAGAAGAGGTAAAGGCTATGGTTTCAGTTTTGTGTTTCTCTTTTCATGTTTAGTCATTAGTATATGATCTCATTTGCAATATTCTTCAGGCCTTTTAGATTTACATTGAAGAAACAAAGGGAGCTCTTCAGTTTCCTTTTAGTACGTTCAAGTGCCTTTTGAAATTTCTTTGACCTACGGATTGAATCAAAGGAGCTTCCATGCAAGTAAGAATGGCCAAGCAAGAGGGGGGGTGGCGAAGAGTTGGTGAACGCGACGGAGAAAGGGGAGGAGGACTGTTTGCTGGGGGCCGAAAAACACATGGTGAGTGGAACAAAGGAAGAGCTACGTCATTTTATTTCACAAATTTCCCAGACAGCATTGGGGAGATAGACCTTTGGAGAACCTTTCAAAAGTGGGGAAGGGTCTGTGATGTCTACATACCGCAACGAAGAAATAAGGAAGGCAACAGGTTTGGGTTTGTAAGATTTCTGGATGTAACAAACCCACACGAATTGGGACGACATATGAATCAAATCTGGGTAGGGGGCCGACAAATAAGTGTCAATATCCCAAAATATGAAAGAAAGAAAGAAGTGATCCGAGATCCAGCTGGGCTTAATGGAGCTGAACAAGAAACCAACAGGGCGCAGAACAAGGAGGAAGGCAAGTCAAGAACTTATGCACAGGTGGTTGCTACAGCGAATTACAGAAACAAAATCCCAAAGAAGCAGGATTGGAGGAGAAACGGAAAAACACAGAGCAAAAATGATGAATGGAAGTGGGAGGAAATCAAGGCAGATGAGCGCAATATGGGGTGGCTTAAGAGGAGCCTAATAGGGAGACTACAGAACCAAACTGACGCCAAGCTTTTGTCGGAGATGTTCTTTCTCGAAGGATTTAACGAGATAACTGTGAGATACTTGGGTGATGACTTAGTGTTGCTAACTGGCCAGGAAGGATATGGGATTGAAGAGACTCTCAGAGGAAGGGAGGAGTGGCTAACATCAATATTCGATGATTTGTTCCCCTGGGAAGCATCGAAGGTACCTGGCCATCGAATCACCTGGATCCATGGATATGGTATTCCCCTAAATGCGTGGCAAAAGGAGTGTTTTGAATCTCTGGTGGTACCATTCGGGACTTTGGTAGCTGTGGATGAAGAGACATCATCCTTCAAACGGATAGATCGTGTGAGACTGGCTGTCCGAACATCATCACTTACCCCGATCGCTACTTATCGCCGCGTCAAAATAAATGGAGACAAGTTCGTAGTCCGATTTGTGGAGGAAACAGGATCTCCGAACACACATCGATGTTGCTGTGGGAGAAACTCTGTGGCCTCGCTGAGTACACAGGCGAGCTCGTTGATGGGGACGGTGGTAGGAGGGAGCGACTCGAACTCCAAAATCGGAAGTGTGGACACAGACGAAGATGATTTCTATGCTAATAACCTTGAGAGGAAAATGGCAGGTAGGTGGCCGGAGGACGAACTGATTCCACCAGAAGGCGGAAGCGCGAGGCCTGGGAAGCTTTCCCAAAACGAAAATGGTGCAAGTGGCAGCTTCCAGGCCGAAACGATGTGGAACCAATCGGAGAGGAAGACGCAGTCGAACCGCTACGAAACGGACAAGCTACAACAGGGGCGGAGGCCGGAAAAAGAAGCAGGGACGTCGGAGGTTGGAAGCGATGGAATCGAGGAGGATTCCGAGCCAAGGGTTGACCGTACAGAGGCATTAAATGTGGCGTTGCTGGGTGTCAGCTACGGAGGTGGAAAAAGTCAAGGAAACAGCTATAAAGGCACACGGGGAGGCGTGATTTCAGGTACTAGGAAGCAAAAGCAAGTACAAGGTGGGAAAAAGCTTTTGAGTGGTGGGACCGGCCTATTTCAAAAACACCCAGACCTGGCAACAATTGGAATGGGCTGCGAGATCGGGCCCAAGGGACACAACAACCTGGAGAAAAATAAAAAAAACAACAGACAAGGAAGAAAAGAACCACAATTCAGAGTCTGAAGAGGAAACAATAGTGGCTGATTCACTGGGCCAGGCCCAAAGCGAGGGGGGGTATACAGTGGATAACAGACATAGGAACGAATCTGCCATGGGCGAGTCTGCGAATGAAAAGAAAATGGGAGAAGAGGAAAAAGAAGAGATGGAATTGTCAAGCCAGAAATTAGGGGAAATGGAGCAAGAAGAAAGACGACATATTGAAGACATGGACCCAACAAAAGAGCTTCACCATAACAACTCAGTGGTGGAGCCTCAGTTAATTTCAAGGCCTGCTTTGAAGGGTGGCAGCGGTCCCACCATTCCTTTGTCTCAGATACCTTTGGCGCTAGACTATGTTTCTCAAATGGACTTCAGTTCAGCGGAAGGAAGGAAAGAGGTAAGACAATTTATATATTCTCTCACCAATTCAATTTCTGATTCTGGTATTGAGAATTGCAACAAAATTTTCTGGCTGAAAAATGATGAAGTGGAAGCAATGAAACTCTGGGATATTGGGAAACAAATAGGTGTTACTACAACAGATACTGACAAAGGGATGGTGGAAAAGCTAATTAACCTGGAACTAAGGGATGGTAAGGAATCTGGGAAAAATAATTTCCAGAATGAGGAAGAGGGAGACCCTGCTGTTTAAATGAAGATTTTGTCATATAATATAAGGGGGCTGGGGGGGTGGTGAAACAGAAGGCTATTAGGAAAATGGTACTGGCGGAGGATGTGGAGATGCTATGTGTGCAAGAGACGAAATTAAGCAATATAAGTAAAGTTGTGTGTTCCTCAATTTGGGGGGAATCTGATATTGGATGGAAGGCTTGTCCAGCAATAAAAAACGCAGGGGGACTGTTATGTATATGGAAGAACAGCATTTTTAAAGTGGAAGAACAATTTTCAGGAGCTGGATTTCTTGGTGTGCGGGGGATGTGGAAGGAAGTTAGATGCATAATTGTTAATGTCTATTCCCCTTGTCTGATCGAGGAGAAGAGAATTCTTTGGCGTGAGCTCACTCAAATTAAACAGAGATATACAGAAGCTGTTTGGTGTGTGGTGGGGGACTTTAATGCGGTCAGAAGTCCGGAAGAAAGGAAACGGGTAAGCACAGCTGGTAGGCAGGGCTGTCAAGAAATCACCGAATTCAATAATTTTGTAGAAGCAATGGATCTAGAAGATATACCGATGGCGGGAAGAAAGTACACATGGTATAGACCAAATGGCCAGTCAAGGAGCCGATTGGACAGATTTCTGGTTTCCCATGAGTGGCTAAGCTGCTGGCCCCATAGTGTCCAATATGTGCTTAACAGAGATGTTTCCGACCACTGTCCTCTGCTGTTAAGATGCTCATTTGTTGAATGGGGACCAAAGCCATTTAGAAGCAAAAACTGTTGGCTGCAAGATTCATCTTTCTCGGAAGTTGTAAGGAAAGCTTGGGCAGAATGCTCAATCCAAGGCTGGGGGGCCTACATTTTCAAAGAGAAATTGAAGTACCTAAAGGCTAAACTAAAGGCTTGGGATAAGGAGAACATTGGAAACTTAGAGCAAAGATGTAAAGATTTGACAATGAGAGTAAATGAATTGGATGTCCAGGAGGAGCAAGGAACACTACCTGATGAGTTAATAAATGAAAGAAGAAGGATGCTTGCTGATTTATGGAGGCTGACTCGCCTAAATGAATCCTTATTGAGGCAAAAATCTAGAGAAAGGTGGATTAAGGAGGGTGATCAGAATACAAAATATTTCCATAGAGTTGTAAACTGGAAAAGGAAGAAGAATGGGATAAAAGGGCTGCTAGTTGATGGGAGATGGGAGGAGAATCCGGGTATAGTTAAAAGCTCGGTGAAAAATTTCTTTGAAGAAAGGTTCAGAAACATGGATTGGAATGGCACTAAACTGGATGGTGTCCCATTCAGAACAATAAATGACAGGGATAATGAAAGACTTATTGCAGTCTTTAATGAGGAAGAAGTCCGAACAGCAGTATGGGATTGTGACGGGGACTGAAGCCCGGGTCCAGATGGGTTTAATTTCAGCTTCATCAAATCCTATTGGCCAATTTTCAAACCAGAGATCATGACAGCACTGTTAGATTTCCATAGGCTCGGAGTTTGGCCGAAGGGTACGAACGCATCGTTTATTGCTTTGATCCCTAAGGTTGACAACCCATTGGGACTTAACGAATTCAGACCCATTTCTCTAATTGGCTGCCTCTATAAAATTGTATCGAAGGTTCTGGCTAATAGGTTGAAGGGTGTGTTAGAACTGATTATAGATGAAAGACAATCAGCCTTTATTGGTGGGAGATCCATGCTGGACAGCGTTTCAGTGGTTAATGAGGCAGTGGATGAGGCGAAAAGGAAGAAAAAAAGATGCCTGATATTTAAGGTGGACTACGAAAAAGCCTATGACTCTGTGAATTGGGATTTCCTCTTATATATGCTCCGAAGACTTGGCTTTTGCAGGAAATGGATAAATTGGATAAAAGGATGTCTACAATCAGCTACAGTGTCGGTACTGGTGAACGGGAGCCCAACTGAGGAGTTCGCAATGAAGAGAGGACTGAGGCAAGGGGACCCTATAGCACCGTTATTGTTTCTCGTGGTTGCAGAGGGATTAAGTGGTATGATGAGGCAAGCAACAATAAAGGGGCTATTCCAGGGATTTAAGATTGGGAACGCAGGGATTGAGGTATCGCTTTTACAGTTTGCAGACGACACAATCTTTATAGGGGAAGCTTCGACCCACAATGTGCTGGTCATCAAAAGTATCCTCAGATGTTTTGAAGTAATGTCGGGACTAAAAGTTAATTTTTACAAAAGCAAAGTGACCGGCATTTCAGTAGCGTCAGAAGAAGTCAGCAGGTTTGCAGCATTGCTGAATTGTCGGAAGATGAAGATCCCATTTGTATATCTGGGGATACCAATAGGGGCGAATCCTAGGAGAAAGAAAACATGGGAACCGGTAATCTCGAAAATGGAAAAAAGGTTATCCTTATGGAAGCATAAAACACTGTCGTTTGGGGGAAAAGTGTGTCTAATTAAGAGTGTTTTGTCATCATTACCATTGTTTTATATGTCCTTTTTCAAAATGCCAAAGGGAGTAGCTCAAATTTGCAAACAGATACAAAGAGACTTTCTGTGGGGAAACCAGGAGGAAGGAAGGAAAATCGCTTGGATTAAGTGGGAGGTAGTGTGTAAAACAAGGGAAGATGGAGGACTTGGGATCAAAGATATAGTGTTGTTTAATAAAGCACTCATTGCAAAATGGAAATGGAGAATGTTGCATGAAAGAGATAAGTTATGGGTGAGGGTACTGCAAGCCAAGTATAGTAAGGATGAAAAGGGGGACTGGAAGGTTGAATCTAGTTCATGTTCAGCTTGGTGGTCTGATTTGTGGCGGGTATGTGGTAGTGAAGGGGAATGGTTTGAAGAGAACATTTGCAAAAATCTGGGTCATGGTAAGAACTTCCTATTTTGGAGAGATAAAAGGGTGGGGGCAGATATGTGTTTTATGCAGAAATTTAAAAGACTCTTTGACATATCTTTGCAACAAGACTGCTTTGTTGGAGAAATGGGGGAATGGGCAGAAAACAGGTGGAGATGGAAGTTTGAATGGCGAAGAAATTGGTTTGAGTGGGAGAGACAATTGTATGAATACTTTCTAAAAGATGTAGAATGTCTAAGGCCAGTTGAAGGAAAGGAAGACAATTGGGTGTGGCTGGCTTCAGATGATGGGAAGTTTTCAGTCAAAACTGCATACATAGCACAATCAAGAAGAGTGGCTCTTGTAGACAGCCCGGTCTACAGAATTATATGGAAGACTTCCGCCCCATCAAAGGTCTTGGCTTTTATCTGGAAGGCGGCTTTAAATAGGATTCAAACCAAAGAGAACTTGAGGAAGCGGAAAGTAATTCAGGTTCCTCAACAATGCCTATGTGTTCTTTGCAGTGAAGAAGAAGAATCTTTGGATCACCTATTTTTTAGATGCAGGACATCATGGGAAGTATGGTCGAGATGCTATAGGTGGCTTGGAGTGATAACTGTTTTGCCATCATCATTTCGAGAACACTTTTTGCAACATGGGTATAGAGTGAACAGAGAAGCTGAACCTCACTGGTTTGCGATTTGGGTGGCGTGCCTTTGGTCTATATGGAGCTCAAGGAATGGCGTCATCTTCAACTCGGAACCGGTGGAGGTAGAAAAGGTTGTTGAACAAATTAAGTTTAGATCCTGGAGGTGGCTCAAGAGCAAAGTGAGTGATTTTGATTTTTCATTCTATGAATGGAACCAATGCCCTGTCACATGTATCACTGGGAGAATTATTAATTGTTAGTATTGTATCATAATTTACTGAACATTGGGTGCTGCTGTCATGTTGTTTCTGCTGCAATCTACTGGTTGATGGTGAGTAAAGGATAGGGATCTTCATTGGCGGCTGTTGGTGCTGTGCAAAATATAAGATTTGATGCTAATAGGATAAAGATGTGCTACTGGAGTGATAGCTGCCTTATACAGTGCATGTTGCGCTGCTTCTTTATTATTTTGCTGTTTTCTTTCTGGTTTATCTTCTTGCTGTAATGCTACCTTGGATTTTAATTCTCAAACTTTCTGTATATGGGCCTAGCACCCCTTGTGCTATGTTATATGCAATTTATATTGACCTTTAAAAAAAAACGTTCAAGTGAATGAGGTCTGTTTAAAAAGTTATTATTTTGCTACCGTAGTAAATATTTTTTTCTTGCCTTATATGTATGTATTAGAGTGCTTTATATTATTTTTTCCCTTTGATTTTCTCTACTGCCTAAGCCATGGGTACTTAGTGGTGTAAGAATTGTGAAAAGTTTGCAAATTTACAAGATCAAATATTTTTCACCATGCAAATCATAGAGAGAATGGATATTAGCTTTTAAGGTGATTTTTTTTTTCTTTTGAAATATGTATCAATTTGAAGAAACTTTAAAGAAATTCATGCATAATGGTAAGACTTGCCCAATTCCTATCACAAGATATGCACTCGGAAGTGTTCTGTTGCCTAGTATCAATTTATTTACTTTAATGAATGTTGTGTGTACCTAACTTTTGGAGAAACAAAGATTGCGTTTTGAATGTTGAAAATCATATTTTAGTGCTAATTCAGACCATGGAAATGGATTTAGGTTGGAATCCTCTCTAGATCTTAATTGTTTTGGTCAAGAAATGGTTAACATAGTTGCATAGGTTTCTGTATAATGAACCTGCAATTTCTTACCAGATATCAGCTATTTAACATATGATTTCTTGATAATTTTGATTTCAAGTGAATGTTCTCTTTAACTAGTTGATTTATTCTAGTACATGTGCAACATACGAAGAACCTAAAAAGATGCCCATTATAGAAGAAACAGAACAGGTGCGAAATCTAAGCGTGATTGAATTCTGAATTTTAGTTCAGCACTCCTTGTTTTTTATTATATCTTGCAGTAACTTTAATGAACATTGAAATAAAGTGTTAAATTGATATTCTTCAATTTCAGAAACCAATCAATCCATATGGAAAAAAGCTTTGAAGTCTCTGTGCGGTCGGAACCAGTGGTCTTATGCTGTGTTCTGGAAGATCGGTTGCCAAAATTCCAAGTAAGTCTCAAAGGGTCATTCCAAGTTTTGTGATTTTGCAGTTTCTAAGTCTTGTTTAATACTTGAGAGAAGTCCTGTCGAATACTGGGAGGAGTCATGTTTAATACTTGTACTGTTCTTGGTTGAATAGTGGAAAATCTTGGTGAAGCCAAGGACTGGACGTAGCCCTACTGATTAGGGGTGAACCAGAATAAATCTCTTGTGTGTTGTTTTTATTGCTTGCATTGTTTATGCTTATTGCTTGCAGCATCCAACGTTTGTTGCCTGCGTCGTCTATACCTTCACAGCACGCATCGTCTATACAAGCACACGTTTCACTTTCGTTGCACAAACAGTTTATCCTATCATCTACATATGTGTGTTTTGTTTATAGATTTATCGTTTAAACTTGATTAATCATTTTCCACTGCCATCGTTTACGAAAAGCTTTTAAGAAACTAATAATTGTTTTTGAAAGTCAAGTTTTACACGCACACAATTCACCCCCTCCCCCTTCTTGTGTTATTTCTATCATTATCGACAAGAAAGGGGTGTTTGAATTGTTTCTTTTGAAAAAAACTTCTTTTGTTAAATAAAACGAATATTAGTTTGAAAACCTTTTCTGAAAACTGTGTAAGTGCAGCGGATAAGATAAAGTGATAGACAATACTAAAAGTAAAGCACACAAGAAATTTATCCTGGTTCACCCAAAAGGCATGGGCTACGTCCAATTCTTGGCCTCTCTACCAAAGTTTTCACTACACAACCAAGTATCAAGGACTTCTTCTTCACAAGTGTTCTAAGGACTTCTCGTTAACAAGTATTCTTAGGACTTCTCCTCCACAAGTATTCTTAGGACTTCTCCTTTATAATTGAAAGATAATTTTTCTTCTACTTAGAATCTCTTCAAGAAAACTTTTAGCACTGGTGGATCTATAGAGTTTTTCTATCAGTGTTTGACTCTAAAAGAAACTCCTATGAGCTTTTTACAAAGAGAGAAAGATGGACGTTTTTTTTCTCTGAGTTTGAAATGAAGGCTAGCTTTTGACTTTGATACTTTTGGCACTTGATTGATTTTTTCACTTTGCAACTTGTGCTCTACTTCTTCAAATCTTCAAAGTATTCCTTTTATATTGTTCTTGACTTGGATGAGTAACGTTGAAGCAATTTGAGCCTTTCCGTCAGTTGACTGTTTAAACCAAACGACTCCCTATTCGAGCAATAAATGCGACAATTAATGCTTCTGCCCTTTTGATGCCCTTGGGTCAGAAACATATCCCAAAAGGTGATACATAAGGATTGTAGAGGTCTTGAGAAGAGAATCTTTCTTATTTGAGAAAGAGTTGGTAGCTGCTACTTGATGTGACATGTTGGTATTCTACAATGTTGTACTTATGCTTTGTTCCTTGTGCCTTTTGTAGCTTCAGAGAGTCACGTGAAGAGCTTTGAATGTATATGATTTTTGACACGTGGACTTCAGGTTCTCTAGTTGCTTGAAACAAGTGAAGCTTTCTTGGGAAGCACATGTAGGATTATTCTTCAGACTTAGTCCCATCAGTAGACTATGGCTTTTCTTGGACTGTAGATTTGCAGACATTACTTACGGTAATAAATGATAGAAGTATATAGACGATATATTTTGCTGAAAGAATAAAATATTAGAGTTTGGAGATAATTTTGACTAAACTTTTTAGACGTTGTTATCATTCAAAACAAAAGTTAGACGATGCATGGGTCATTTGAAGATAACAGTTTTTTAAGTGGAATTACTATTAGAATACTAATTATTGTACATGATTGTGTAAGGTACCAATCTCGAAAGTGGACGAAGCTCAGAAGCTTTTGGAGTACACAAGGAAGGTACTCGAGGTAAGGGCTCCTACGCATTTTTGGATAGCTTACCCTGTATGATTGACATTGTGCATGCTACCTTAATATGATGTTATTTATATATGACTTGGGATATATATAAAATGCGTGGGTAGCTGACAACATCCGGAGGATGACCTAATTGTTTGGTAGATTATTTGATAACATGATTTGAATTATCTAAATTATAGAATGTTATGAATGACTATGATGACATCACTTGAATTATCTCATGATTACTTGACTTGCAATATGATATACATGATGAATACGCCATGTGTTGTGATATGTTAACATGTTGCTTGCTTGAAATGCCTCTATGAAATGAGAAATGCTATGTCATGAAATGTTAATATGGCTTATGCCTAGATGATAACATGCTTAGACTATCATTGTTGCCTTGTGAATAATTGATAAATGATTAAGGCGGACACTCAAATGATGAGTGGGACCAACCTAGTGATATTGGATACCAGTGAGAGGTAATCCTGCTCATGGAGCCTGTTACGGAAGTCAGAGGACAAGCCGGAGGTGACACTAACTCATAGTTAGAAAGCATGGCATGTGCATTGATTGCCTGCAGTGAGATTGGTGGATCAAAAGTCTGTTGGGTGTTGTGATGATCATGGAGATGGCGTACCTTGAACCGTTGAGACAACGCTTTTTTGTTTATTCTGGACGTTGAGACGGCGTTCCGAAGAAGTGGAACTCCACAATAAAGGCATTGGCAGTGGCGATAATGACCAGAGCCGGTGGTTGTCCCGTCTTCCCAGTGAGTGGATGAAGGCGTTGTCCAAGCTGTGTCAGCATGACATTGCATTCATACACTAACTGTCTAACAAGACCTTTTACCATAACTTTGATTATGATGCTAGTACCCTGTTGACTATGACTTGTATGAATTGTTGATTGTTGCTTGGGTTACCTGGAGATGGTGATTCTCATTATGCCAATGTAGTTGACCCTTGCCCTGTTTTCTTTCTTTTTCTATGTTATATTCGCGTTAATCATTAGATGTCGATCAGGACGTGGGACTCAGCCACTCCGACGGGCGAAGTCGGGCACGACCTGCTTGATGTAGAGGATCCCTAGGCGTGGGTGTAAGACTGCCACACCTTTCACTTGTGCTATTTGGGGCGTGTTGAGGAGAGAGCTAGAGATGTTTATGGATGACTCGTTTTGAGGGAAAGGGCCACGAGGGCCCAATAGTGGTAGGTGCCTTCATGGATGACTCTCGGTGATGGCCATGACCCTGCTATAGCTTCTTTCACCTCTTCAGCACCTGCGCTTCTACTGGTTTACCTAGCTTCGCACCATCTTCATCTCCTTGACCTTCTGTACCTTTACCGGTGACGGTAAAGCCGGAGCCCGATTATACTCCATCTTCTCCAGTCCGATTGCTACACTCGTTGATTACAGAGCGCACTGTCGTGGAGACCACACATGTGGACCTGACGCACGTTATATTGGACTTGGATGGTGAGGGAGAGCTAGGCGACCACGTAGAGGCCAGAGAGGACGATGACTTCATTGCTGAGGACCATGAGGAGGAAGAGGACCCTTCCATGCCGAGTGAGGAGTCAGAGGAGGAGGATAGCTTTGGGGATTGCTTGGATGATTGGTCTAGGACTCTCTACTGTATCTCATGTCTGTATTTCTGAGTTTTATCTGGTAGTGTTCTAAAATTTGTTTACCTTACGGGCTCCTTCTTGCATGTTGGGCTCATAGGTATGCCGGCAGGGAGTCTTTACTTCTTCCGAGTTTTATCTAATTTTGTCGTAAGGGTTTTTCTTCTGGATTATTGTACTGTATATGATTAACTTTTATGACTATTATTATTTATTATGGGTATTAATATACGAACTGAGCTGTGTTATGCCTTCAAGTTATTTATTTTCTTGTGTTAACGCATAAATGTTTCTTTGTTTCAAATCGGAAAAAAAAATATCCACTATTATATAAATAGTGTAAATGATTAATGTGTTTAATTTCACATTTAATATACTAAATGTGATGCCTCATCTTTATTTAAAAATAGGGTGTTACAGAGTGTGTGATATATGGAGGAAGTTCCACTATTTTGATTACCATAGAATTTCAATACCAAACACGATAATTACAACGTGAAATCATTTCTATAATAAATAAATTTAAAACTTGATGTTCTAATTTCATATAATCATGTGATATACAATTTGTTTTTTCATACATTATTTTGATTTTAAGGTTTTATATTTTGTTGTCTAAATCTTCATTTGAAGATGCTTTTGTATTTTAGTCATGTTTATTGAACCAAGGATCATCTACACACGGTAGTTAGTACATCTTATTTCCGTTAATACTAATGGCCAAATTAGACGAAAGGGCAAAACTATATTGGCTTTTGTTAAATTATGGGATAATGCTCTAAGTTGATATATAATAGAGTGAAAACTGTAGTGATATATATTAAGAATAGGTTAAAAATGAAATTGGAATTGATGGTTTAACGAAAATTGATTAAAATTGTCCTATGGCCCACCATGTAACCAAAAATAAAATTGGTTAAAATTAACCAATTCTCTGGCCCGATAATTCATCTCCAAAAAGGCAAAATCAAATTGATTAGATAATTGGTAGAGATTAATGAATATGGATACGTGTAAAAAATTTATACTGATATTCAATAGAATCAAAAAGTCATATTTCATTTTAACTTTAATTAAAATAAAAATCAATTTCTTACACTCCTTGAGATAGACAGTAGAGGCATTATTTGATTTGAAACTAAAAGCAACATAGCAGAAACTAGGAAGAGACTAAAAAGTCCACAAATCAAGGTTCAGACTCAAACCATGCTTAGTTAAAGTATCTATTTTTTATACGATAGAAATTAATTGGATACATGTATAAAATAAATTTACAATGATGATTGATCAACCATTTTCTCTCTTGCAGTAAAGACTTACATATAAATTGCTACTCTTAAATTTTTTATTTTAAAACAATTTATTAATGGAAATATTATAATCTAGTTTTTTATGGAGTCTAATGGCGTAGTGAACTTTACCTAGTAGGATAAGGCTTTTATTGTTGTTGCTTATATTATTCAAAATATTATTTAAAATTAAATTATGTTAAATTACAATTAATTTAATCATGATTTAATTATGGTTGAATAGGTAAATTTAAATGTTATTATTTGTTCAATGACCAGTTCAACTTATAACACATTGAAGTTAAGAAAAAGAATGCTTCTTATCCCCAATAAGTATAAATAGGGAGAAAATGGTTGATACCCTATGTAAAAAAAAATTACACATGTATTTAATTAATTTCGTTTACAATGTAATTGAATATCAGTGTTTTTCTAATAAGCAATTAAATATTAGTGTAAAACTTCTTTAACCGATAGTGCTTATCCATCAATCTCATAAAATAATAGTTCAAACTTCAAGGTATTGAAATATATTTTGTGTTAAATATGTTTTTAGTCCCTGAACTTTGAGCGAGATTTGGTTTTAGTCCCTCCTCGTCTTAAAGGTGGATTTTAGGCCTCAGACTTTCATTATTGTTTGATTTTCGTCTCTGCCAGTGTTAGTCGTTAACCGCCGTGTCTATGTGTCACGGCAAGTCCTACGTGGCAATGTCCAGGTCATTTAATGAGGCTACGTGTAATTTTTTTTTAAATTATTAATTAAAAAACTAAATAACGAAATTAAAAAAAAAAAAAAAAAAACAAAAGGAGGGTTGAATCGTTTCAGCCCCTGTTATTCGACATTATCCTTTCCTTCTTCCTCATGTTCTTCTGCCAAACATACTATATGCACACAGCATTTACATATGGTTACCCAATATTAGAGGAACTAACTAGCTAGAGTTTTGAACCGAAGATTTTCTACATATAGGACAATAAATCATTGTTTGTTGAATTATATAACTCTCGGGAAGGGATCAAATGATATCTGGTGTCAAACTTGTATAGTTACATCACTTCATAATTTTTCATATAATGCAAATTTAGTTAATGCAAACCACCGAGTCATGATATATTATGCTATTTATCATGCATATGAAATTCTGCAAACTTGATCTATCCTATAAAAACATTCAATTTAACGATTTGAATCGAGTTAATTTGTATTATATGAAAAATTACGAAGTGATGTAACTGTACAAGTTTGACACCCGGTGTCGTTTGATCATTCTGATAACTCTCTATACAGAAGAAAAATTAATGAGGATGATTAGCCTTTCTGAGTTGTTACCTAATTGTGTTTTCTTTTCCTTTTCCATTTCTCACAACTCACAAGCATTGAATCATTGACCAGAAGGATTCCAATAGGGAATTCGCATCCTGCGTAGTGGTCCCAGATCACTTGTTGTTGAGGGTCATCATCATCCATCACGAACTCTTTTTTGGAAAAACCTGCATCATCCTTGCAATGAAAACGAACAGTTCGATATCTCTTTCAAAGTTGGTTTGCCTATAAAATTTAAAAAGGCAGGTCGCAATTATAACACCCACATTTCCAAGAAACAAAATATCGTTTTCTATACTTGCCTCCACCTGCCACCTTACACCCAGCAAAACATAGTAATGCAAACCTAGCTACTAGCACTGCCCCTAACTTCCGTTTTTTAAATGATTTGGAAATATTATACCTTTTCAAAATAACTGTTTAGAAAATTAGAAAAGAAAAAATACGTGTATTAAGAAATTCAATTAATATTCTTAATTTTTTAAAATATTTTATTTATTTTACTGTTTTAACTTTTAAATTTTATATTTATCTCTTCTCATTTATTATTGTTATAGGAATATTATATTAAAAAAATTAACTAATGCTTCATTGAAATTATAAGCGGACAATTATTATGAATCAAGTTATTTTTCACCAAATAATTAGTTATTTTAAAATGGAAAAAGTATAATATTGGAAATATAATTTGGAAATATAATATTGAATAAACATGTTACTTGTTCAATATATATCAACGTAGACCGTATTTAAGGAGGGGCCGAGGTCACAGCCCCTGAGATATTTTTTATCAACTATATATATTTTTACATAGGAATTTTTTTATTTTTAGGGGAAGTAATTATAGGAGAGTGTTGTAACATTTTGTATTAGTCATCAAGTTGAAGTTTCTAATGTGAAAACCTCATATTTTGTGGAGAATGATGGTCGTAAGAAATAATACGGAGATATACAATATCATTATAGAAAAAGTATATTTATTCTCCAATTGATTTTCAACTATATGAATTAAATAGAAGATTTAATACAGAGGCAATGGAACTTCTTATACTTAATTCAATTTTAGATTCTAAGAAAAATAAACCATTTGATAATGAGAAAAGTTGTAAGCTAGTTAATAAATTTTATGCGGATGATTTTTCCGAACCGGAAAAAAAATGTTTGTCGTTTCAGTTAAGAGATTATCTTTCAGATGTTTCCCTAGATACCAAATAGATGACGGTTGCAGTGGTAAAAAGTGGTTGTTTGAACTCCTAGGTCGAGAGTTCAAATCCTAGGAGCCGCACTCTTAGGGAGACATTTGGCATGCACCACACCAGGGTCGAAATTGTGAGAGCAATTTAACACACCAAAAAAAAAAAGTTGTTTCCTGATATCATAATTTAAGAAAAATGTTTAGTTTATCTGAGTTTTACCAAAGGTTGGTTGAAACTGGAAAATCAGCAATATTTCCACTTGATGACCGATTGGTATGTCTTGTTTTAACATTTTGTGTTTCAACAACATCTACGGAGCGAACTTTTTCTACAATGAAAGTTTTTAAGATTCGGTTTTGCAACAATATTGAAGATGACATTCTCAAAAATTTATTAGTTGTAGATTAAGAGAGAAATTTCTAAAAAAATTATTGTTGATACAATAATAGATGAATTTAATACTATAAGAACGGAGAGTTGTGTTTAAATAAATTTTCTATTATTTAAAGTTTATAATATTTATTGACAAATATTTTTAGCATTTTATTTCGAACCCTGAACAAGAAAATCCTGGATATACCCCTGCTCGCAGGTTGCGGAAAAAAAAGGAGGAGGACAAGATTGTTTCTCTTTGAAGTATTATGGCTTCAAGAAGGGGGGAATATGCAGAGGTGGTGATTGATGATAGTGGTAAACAACACAATAAATTGGGGGTTTGAATTGTGTGTGTGATTTTTAAACTCCTTTTTGAATAAAACAAATATAAGTTCAAATACTTTTCAAGAGCTAAGTGCAGCGGAAATTAATCAAAACTGAAAAGTAAAGCACACAGAATATTTATCCTGGTTCACCCCTTAATCGACAGGGCTACGTCCAGTCCTTGACTTCACCAAGATTTTCCACTATTTTCTCAAAATATTACAAGTATTATGCAAGACTTCTCCTAGTATTCGCAGGACTTCTCCTTACAAGTTTTATACAGGACTTCTCCTAACTTAGTATTCAATGAGACTACTCCCAATTCTTTTAACAAAGAAGGTTTGTGTTTCTACAGAGTCTCTTCAATAAGAGTTGGGTAGAAAGATTAAGAACAATGTATAGAGAGAATATAAAGGTTGGTTCTCTATTTGGGTTGTGTGAGAAAGATAAGAGTTTCACTTTATGAAAGCTTCACACTATGACAAACGACTTAACTCAGGAAAGGATGACTTTGAGTTTATGAGTTTTTGATATAGAGCTGATTGCAAGAGAATAACTTAGAAAGCTTATGAAATTTTATCGTTGGAAGTCGCCACTAAACTCAATGTCTAAGTTCTCTATTTATATCTTTAGTAGGAATCACGCTGTTGAGCGTTGGTGAAGATTTGAAATGTTTCCATCTGAATTTCTTCATCCGAGTGTGCAACGAATACTTCTGCAGCTCTGCATCAGCAATAAATGCATTCTGTCATGCATTTATTGCAACATTAAATGCGTTGGTTGACTTCGTCTAATTCTTCAATGTAGTTTCATTAAGTGCTCGTTTGAGCATTAAATGCATGTGGAAGACAGCAAAGAAAATTTCTTCTTCTGAATTAAGGATTTGATTATGACCGTTGAGGAGATACTATGTTCAGGAAATCACGCCGTAGACTCTGAAAAGTTGTGCTTGATTTACGAAATTTCAGAGCGCTTAGCAGATACGAGGAATAAAATATTTATTATGTCTCTTTCTTCATTCTACTTTTGACAGTGCTTCGTTAAATGCTTAAACGACCCTTTTGATGAGACGAAATTCCGAGGCCCAGTGGTGGTCTAAATCCCAAGGCCCAGTGGCGGTCTAAATCCCAAGGCCTAGTGGTGGTCTAAATTCCAAGGCCCAATGGCGGTCTAAATTCCAAATTTAATGCTAAAGAAAAGTGGTCTTGTGTCAACCTAAGAAATTACCTTCCACTGCTTCCAAGCAACTGAGGGGGAATAATACCCTATAGCCTGGCGCCCTTATCCAGCTCTCAAGGAGAGAGAGTGAGGTGCGTAAACGGTGGTTCGCTTGGAACGGCATGCGCGACCCTTGTGCGATACGGCAAAGAAGGCCCAGCCTTGATTGAATTAAATCGAGCACGTCTTCGAGCCAAGCCTTGGGCAACCCCAGTGGCCACTGGGATCCAAGCCAAAAGTCTCACTGAGCAGAAGCCTCGCCTTGCGAGCAAAAACCTTGATCGAATTAAATCAAGCCAAAGTCTCATTGAAATAAGGTCGAGCGAAAGCCCCGCTACTGTAGGCCAAAGCCTCAAAAAAGACAAACAACACAAACACTGGGCGTGCGGGTCATTACGTGACTCATAAAAACAAGCCTTGGCCGCCCTAGCTGCATAAGACCAAGCCACTTAAAATCCTCGTTAGAAGAGCCATGGGAGTACGGCTCGTTACACGAGCGGAAACCATGCGTGCAAAGTGTGATGGTCCAGTGGCGACCTTGAAAATTATTTCTTATAAAAATGGCACAGTGGCGAACTTAAAAATTATTTCCTATAAAAATGGTCCAGTGGCGACTGTGAAAATTATTTCTTATAAAAATGGCCCAGTGGCGACCTTGAAAATTATTTCTTATAAAAGTGGTCCAGTGGCGACCTAGAAACTTACTTTTACTATGGTCCAGTGGCTATCTTGAAAATCATTTCTTTCAAAACAATGGTCCAATGGCGGCCTAGAAACTTACTTTAACTATGGTTATTATTTTGAGAACTAATGATTTTATTTGCAGTTGAGAAATATAGAAAACAGGTAACAGGACAAGGAAAGTATAAGGTACAACTGGGCGGGTAACATCACCCTAACCTGGCGAGTGATTCTCCACCAGACTTACACTCTCTAGATTGGCGATCAAGTTGCAGCATGGCGATCTGTTTCATGCTTCTAGGGCTCAGTTGGACTTGTGGGTTGGCTGCAACTCCTGTGGGGCGAGCGACTCCTTCCTAGCGACTCCAGTCGACCTGATGACCAATTCATTCCACGCTAGTCGTGTCGACCACACCCAGAGTCATGTTCACTCACATTTTCATGCTAGGATTGGTGACATATTTATCCCCCGCGCTCAGGCCTTAGGCGACTCATTTCTCTATAGGATGCTGTACTCTTTTTCCTTCACTAGGTTTTTATCCAACAGGGTTTTTCCTAGGAAGGTTTTAACGAGGCACATTCTATAGGGATGACTGCCCAAAGGAAGTGTCGGTTGGAATTTCATGGCGAGCACTCTTTGAAGACACTTCATCTTTGTGCCTCAGACTCGGTGTCTTGTGGGCTTGTGGACCGGGCGAGCACCTTCCCTTGGTGGCGAGCCATGAAGACTTATGAAGACACACTTCGCTTTCATGCTTCAAGCTTGGTGTCTTGTGGGTTTGTGGACTGGGCAAGCACCCCCACCCAGTAGAAGGGTGACCAGGCGATAGGTTGAGGCTGTTGGGCCTAGTGGCCCGTAATATGTATTTAATGGCTTTAATGAGGTTTTAATATTATTTATGATGTTTAAAGGCCATTTATGGCTCCCCCAGTATATATAGCTAGAGGGGGCTCATGTAATAGGGACCTCACTCAATACATCTCTTTTCTAAACCTAATTTCTAAGCATTCTATGTTTCCAGAACACATATAAGCAATTTATCATGTATTAATTAAAAACATTTAGAATGTTAATTATCATTCATAAATTGAGAAAAAAATTAAAATAATAAAATGAAACTAATTAAGTAATTTTTTCATATATAAAAAAATATTAAGAATCAAAATTAATTAATAATATTATTGATAAATAATTTAGATAAAATAGTTTTAAAGATTAAAATGCCACAAAAAGGTAGGTATGTTTTATTTAAGATAATTCTTTAAATATATTTTTTGATCTATTATATATTAGTGAAAATGACTTGAGAAGGCATAACAGAGGAAAATAATTACGAACAAAGTTGAATAAATTTAAATTTAATAAATAATGTTTTTTATTCTATTAAAATTATAAATTATTATAATTTTAAAAGTTAAAATTACTTTATTGTTGATAAAAAACACACCAAATATGTTATTACTACAACTTATTTGATGATATTAAAATCTTATTATTTGATTTAAAATATTTCAAATTCACATAATGATTTTTCATATTAACCAATAATGAACTATTAAATTGTTAAAACTACTTAAATGCTACTCCCTCCATTCCAAAATATTTGTTGTTTAAGATTATGCACACAGTTTAAGAGTTTAATAATTGATCTGATAATTTGACTAAAACACCCTTATTTAATATTGAGTTATATTAAAGAGAGAAAATGATAATTATTGTTTAAGTAATTGATGAGAATTGTGATTGGTGGAATTAAGAGGTTGTAAGTGAAAAACATAATATTAAATCAGGGTATAGATGGAAGAAAATGTGATAAAAGTCTTGAAAATCTAAAACAACAAGCATTTTAAAAAATATGTAAAAAACTAAAACAACAAACATTTTAGAATGGAAGGAGTAATTATTAAAATAAATTATTCAAGTTTGAATAATATATATTTTTACGCAAAGATAACTATAAGAAAAATTATTAAAATGACTCAACCCAATTACTTTTAATTTTATAATATTTATAATCAAAAATTATTTTAATATTTACAAATTTTTTTAATTAATAATAATTTTATATAATATTAAAAAATATTGTAAACAAAGATTATTTAATACTTAAAGTAAGTTAGACATGTGTAACCAAAAAAAAAGTAAGTTAGAACACGTCAGAGGATCAGAGGTGAAAGTAAGCTAGGCTTTGCTAGACTTTGCTTAAATAGGTCTGGCCTGCTTAAAAAATTCAAGGCCTGAGTCTGGCCTGTTGTCTGTCATAGGTTTTTTTTTAGGTCTGAGCCTGATCTGTTTGAAAGCCTGGTCTGGTAGCCTATTTAAAAGTTTGTTTTATTATAATACATCCAAGGAGACCAAAAAATTTAATTGTAAAATGTTAACAAACTTGTAAGCCAGTGAGCTAAAATACAATAATATGATTATATGATTCAATTAAAAGTAAATAGGTATAGTCATTTTCTAAAGAAGTTTATATCGTTAATTCATTATATCGTATAACATATTTAATAATATAAATAAGTCAACAACTATTTAGTTTTAAGATAAAGATTTCAAAAAATATATTATAATAAAAATTTAAAATAATATAAATAACAAAATAAATTAATATTTACATAAATATGCCGGCCTTTTAAGCTTACAAGGCTTTCTGAGTGGCTCAAGTCTGACTTTTTTAACTAAATAAGCTTTTAAAAAAGTCTTTGACCTTATCTATTTAGTAACTTGCCCTGACCTGACCTGGGTCTGATGTAGTCTAGGCCGTAGGTCTGTCGGTGGCGTGACTTTTTGTTTTTGTTTTTGGTGTAATTTTTTTTGCTTAAAACCCTCCATTTCCAGTTTCACCCTTTCATTTGGATTATTTAAACGCAGAAACGACAAATCCAAAAACCAAAAGAGACCACCGCAGACACAAAAGCAAGAACCGCGACACAACGGTGGCGTGAGTGAGTTTTCGTCGCGATGATGGCTCTGACGAAGCTCGGAACCGCGATCACGGTGATCACCGCCGTCACTATCGCGGCGTTCGTCGCCGAGATCGCCTACGTGCTGTGGCAGCGCCGTCGCAGGCTCCGTCCGCCGGCGCGCGTGGAGCCTCAGGAAACTTCTTCTCCTCCGTGCTCGTCGTCGTCCCCTTCTTCTCCGGTGCAGACAGAGACTGAGCTGGACCTGGAGTTGGAGCAGCACGTGACGAAATGGCAGTGCCTGCACGGCCCCTCGAGGGCGCTCTTCACGATCAAGGAGGAAGATCGAGAGGGGCTGGAGTCCGAGAACGGTTCCTCCGCCGATTGCAGCGCCGTGGTGGTGAATAGAGCCACGGCGGCGAGTAGCGCGTCGTTGTGTGAGACGGTAGCGGTGGATGAAGTGACGGTGGCGGTTGAGGGGTTGCTGATCGAAACGACGCCGTTTTCAACGCCGTGCGCTTCCCCTCCTTACTACACACCGTACTCTTCGCCTCATCGCGAGACATAGTAACAGTTCATCACCATTATCAACGACTTGATTAGCCAAGTAAATATGTTTATGAGTTTAATTTTTTTTTATTTTCATTCTGCTACTAATTTAGAACGTTAAGATTGTATTAGATTTAGATTTTAATTAATTTGGAAATTGATCAAGTGCATGCTGTTCCCGACTCTGGAAGTGGAAGCGGAACAATGAGAGGGTGGCCGGGAAGGGTAATGTTTGTGTGCAAAATAGGAAAAAGTGCTTATTAGTGAACTGTGTTTGGATTGCGGGGTTTTTCATTTTTTTCTCTTCATTCTTTCTCTGTACAGATTCAAAGTACGAGACAGACTTCAAAAATTTATTATCAAATTAAATGCGGATTTAGCCGTTTACGTTATTTTGTTCTCTGTTATACCAGCTACGTTCTTTATTTTTTTTCTTAGTGAGGGTATTCACGGCCAACCGCCATGAAATGCGCCCTTCTTTTCTTTTCTGTTATGGTTAAGAAACGAATTAAACCCACAATTATGTCAACCTTCTTCAATTTTAACTATTAATTTAGAGAGAGAAAAATTGTTTCTATATATTTATTCACTTCAATTTTTTTTTTACAATAATGCTCTTCTTGTGAGAAGAAGAAGAATAAATAAAAAGAGATAAAATATATTTTAAAGGGAAAAATATAAAAATAATACTCCATCTGCTATTTATTATAAGTCATTTTCTCAGCTTTTTTTTCCCAAAATATATAAGTCATTTTAAAATGCTTATAAATTATTAATTATTATTTTCCTAATTTACCCTCATATTTAATACTCAACATTAAAGAAATTTTCCTATTTTTCAAAAGTTTATTCTATTTCCAAGGCCACCGTCATTTATAATTTGTAGAATATTAATCTTGAGAGAAAATTTTAAATAAGGATAGAAAAGTTATTTAAAGAATTATAAATTTATTGCTATTGATTTATATTATTTTTTTGAACTGGCTATTGATTTATATTATTAATTCTGCAAAATTAGGTAAATGTGACTTATAATAAGGTAGAGTAATATTTTTATGGAAGTTAATAAAATTAATTTCATTTCTTAGTATATAGTATATGTGTTTATTCCTTTTTGAACAATTAATAAGGAATGTAAATAGTATACTCTATGTTAATGTTAGTACCATTTTTGGATAGAACCACCAAATTTGTGCCTTTAGTTAAATTATGATCCAGATTTAATATAAAAAAAGATAGTATTAGTATTTTTAAATTTATTCATTATAGATTATATTAGTCCTTATTAATTCCTGATTGAAGGTTACTAATTTATTGAAAAAATAAAAGTAGTGACTTAAATGATCAAGAAAAAATAAATTGAGAATTTGTAGCTATTTTATTAAATTAAAAATTAAACAATTGACATTGATAAATATTGGAGAAAAAAAAAATGAGGATTCTCACGTCTTTCTGAGTTAAAGCTGATGGCACTAAACGTTCACGTCCTTCTTGTTTCCTCTTTTGCTCGACCAATTCATTGCTCTTTATTATTAAAGCCTCGTACGCTTTTCCTTTTACATCATCTGGATTTTGAACTCAACTGCATTTGTTTTCGTTTTCTGAACGCCAACTGTATTTTATCTTGGCTTTAAGTTTTATTTTTCCTGAACGTCCTGCTTTGGTTTCTTTTTTGTCAACCGGGAGAAGTGTCATAGATCGAAAAGTGAGCTTTGCGGCCCAAGAGCTAACAATGAGGTAAGACAGGAAAGCATCATGAGATTATTACAACAACTAGATTTGATCAAATAAACTACCCACATTAATTGCAAGATAATGAGAAAGAAAACCCCAAGAGAATCAAGCCCATAACACTGAGCCCATGGAAAATGAGCCAGACAAAACCCTATCCATTGGGGTATCCAAACCCTAGCAAACCACAGGAGAGAGGTGGCGGCGCGAAGGCTCCAAAGCTCAACTCAAAACATGATTTGCTACAAACAAAAGCGAAAATTTGATATTAAACAAATTATAAGTCGCTTCTTCTTCAGTTGGTTTTAATGAAACGTTTGTGCTATGCGATTTTGCGAGCAAGTGGGCTTTGGCTTCATCACCTTTTGAGCTTTCGAAAACTGATTTCTATTGGACCAGTAATCTTTACTTAATATGCGTATTAGGGTCATCACATGGAGTATAATGAAGAAAATGTGACATGACTTTCCCTTTTGCTTGGTTTTCTAGGACTTTTTTTAAGGGTTTCTAGGACTTAAGTTTTACAACAAAAGAAGCATCATCTATTGTGCAAACTAAACATTGTGATTTGGGGGTTAATGTATTGATGACACCTCTTTGCGTTTGTTACGTTAGTAGTCTGGCTTACAATGGCAAAAATACATGTAAGACAGGGTTTACTTGGTTTCTGTCGGGCTGTTTATTGAATTGGAAAAGATATGTGATGTTACGCATGACACACTAATGGACTGAAATCATCTGTCACCAAAATCATGTCCCCTATCTTGTCCCCTTCATAAAAATTTGTCATGTCAAATAAATTTTCCACGTCAGAACCTCACTTACTGATCATTTGTTTAACGGCGTTAATGTAAACCTTTTTCCTTACTGAGAAGATGCAACTGCAATCTAGGGCCTCCGTCCAAGCTACATATATACTGTGTATGTACTGTAGGATGTGTTGGAAATTTTATGGTTGATGGCAATAAGTGAATACCTGATGTTTGCTTATTCATTGTTTGTTCGCAGTGAATATGCTTGAATGATTTGGTAAATTATCGGATGATATATGGATATGTGCTTTGAACTGGTTGATAATATGATGCAAGTGTTATATATGATTACGATCATTGAATTTGAAACCATGTGAGGCGGACACCCGGTAATGGGTGAGCCGTTGTTCGAATTATTGTTGTTATCATGTCACATCATGCACACATGAGTCACCATCGAGGTTCAGACTATACAAAGTACCAAACAAAGGGATGGAAGTACAAGACGTCAAAAAGGGTGTGTGCTTGAATAAGTGGCATTTCACCGACGAGGCTAGCAATAGAAACTGTCATGCTAAGGGTCGATTGATTGTCCCGCCTGTTGTGTACGGAGTTGACGTATATTCGGATCATTTGTACAATGAGATTGTACGTGCATATGCATTTCCATGTAGATGAACCTTAGGGTCATTGATTGATTATGCTCTTGTGAAATGAAATTATTGCATTGTTTGACACTATCATGTATATTCCTGTATATTTTGTCATGTTTTATCTATGATGTTTGTTGAAAGTGACCCTTGCACCTTGTTTGTTATATGTGTTTGGGCGACCTTCGCCAGATGGACAACGATCGGCACCGACTCCTGCCCAGAGGGAGAGGGAGGTCATCTTCCTCGATGAGGAGGATTGGTTAGCATGAGAGGTTTACCACCTCTTACGCCGCATGACCTATGTTGGTCGGGTAGCTTCGAACTGTATGGATGAGACAGGTTGCATGTCTAAGCGGTCAGTATACCGGAGCGTCGTGAGACTTCCGTTGCCACTGAGGGGTCTGATGAGAGAGGACAGATCCTCGACTTCAGACACCGCCAGGGCACCCCGATCTTCTTATCCTGCTATGAGACGTGGATCTTCACTGGTTGACATGAAGAGGTTGTGGACTTCCCCTTTGTCTCCTTACTACATCTCTCGTTGCCGCTACCATTACATGGGGAGGCCTCTTGAGCGGACGGTGACTACGACGATGACCTTGACTGTTATCGATCTAGCGTCTCGATCATATGTATCGAGGATAGTGATGACGAGGAGAAGTCAGATGGAGGAGTCTCACAGGAGCCTGCACTAGATTCAGAGTCAGAAGCCGCACTGGAGTCAGAGTCAGAGGAGGTCCCCGAGTATGAGCCATCCATTGAGGACCCGAAGATTATAGACCCAGAGTTATGAGGTCTAGACCTAGGATTCGTAGCAGCGGTATATCTTTCCTTTTGGTGATACCAGGTTGTACTTATAACTACTTTGACCAATGATGGTTACTCTATTATGCCACGTATACAGTTATGTTCTGAACAAGGTATTATTATGTTATGCATGTCGTCGATAGCATGTTTCTAAAAGGAAAAAAAATATTATGTATTTTCATGTCTTGGAAATTAATCCACATATTTAATTTACTGCTCAAAGTCACTAAGGTGACCCCTAAAAATGGGGGCGTTGCATTCTCTCATGATATTTTTTCTCTAACAGCGTTAGATACTCAACCTTAAAGGTCAAGCTCTAATGCAAACTGAAATAGAAAAAGATAACACACAATGGTTGAATTGTGTTATGAAAATCTTTTTGGCAAACTTACAAGTTTCTACAATTTAAAAAAACTTTAGCAAGTGCTGAAGAAAGAATTTGCTAAAAGCAGATTTTGAAAGCTAACGCAGGATAATCAGGCTCAACATCAAGGTGAAACCTTCATAATTTTATAAGCGGATAAAATGTGTTTAAGTTAAAAACAAGTTTTGAAAAATAGTTCAGTTTCCTTTTTAAGTTAGTATAATGAGAATAACGAGATAAAGGGAAAGAAGATTCACACACGATATTTATACTAGTTCACCCCAACCCTGTGCCACATCTAGTCACTTGCCTTACTGATTGAAACAGGATTTCACTTTACTTTTCAAAAACCATTCACCAAAAGAATTTATAAATTGTCACTTAACTACTATTAAAATCTATTTCAAGACTCAATTGTAGTATAGCAACGGGTTTTGTTGAATCCACAGAGAATTGCGATACAAATGCCGTTCTTTAACGTAATTAACTAAACAATGGATAAAATGAAAGATTTTTTGAAGTTGTTTTTAATCAAAAATATAAACAAAACAAATAAATGACTTTTCAAGCAAATTAAGAAACTGTTGGGATTTAAATTCATATCACAACTTTCCTGTATCCTTACTTTCATGCACATAATCCATTATATCATTGATTTCTCCTCACTGGTTCTTAACTCACTCATTTATGTCTAGCATGAGAAGATTATCAGTTACTTTATTAACTATCGATGTCTCGCATATTTAATAGAGCAACAACATTAGACTCGGGTGTTAACAGGACTAAAAATACCAACTCCATGTCTAGCAATCAGCATTATCAGATGATATGACTAGTTCATATTCAATTATGTGGTTGTCACTCACACAAAGAACCTAAGATCATGTTCTAAAGGGCCAAATCAGAACAAGCATTGGACTTAAACTCATATCATGCATATCAAAAGATATAACATAGATTCATATACATTAAACCATCATGGATACATTTGATTTGCAATATTACACTAAATCCCAACAAGAGAGGTTTAGCAACCCATTTTCATGAATGTCATAATAAGCTACAAGAAGGGAGAACGGAAATCCCAACATGTTTCAAATGCATTGCTTATGATTTCACATGAAAATGTATGGATCTCTGTTCAAAAACACATGCGAATGCGATTTACAGAAACTTTGAAAGTCATGCTTTTCACAAAACACAAATCATGCATTTCTTAGTTTTTCATTTCCTATGCTCATTCAAAAAGATTTGGACCAAGTAACAACTAAGCAATTAGGAAAACAATTCTATGCTATTCTATACTATACTATACTACACACTTAATATATAACACAATTATATAACTTAAAAGTGCGTAACCCAACACTATTAACAAATTACACAAAGTAATTAACAATATTCAAAAACTTTAACAATTAAACAGTTTAAACAACAGAATTGTAAAATAAATCCCTCACTATGTAGAAGTGGTGGTGGTGCAGTGGTAGTGGGATCAGTCCTCCTCCTCCTTATCATCATCATCAACAACCATCCTGTCTCTCCTACTACTGGAAGCTCTCCTGCTGCTGGAGGCTCTAGACTCTCCCCCTGACTTGCAGTTGGCCTGACCCCAGGCCAAGCGTTTTGTCTCAGAAACTCTGTGGGTGAAAGTCCAACAAATCCAGGTTGTGCTCCCCAGACGTTGTGGATGCTGGTGTACACAGTGGTCAACTGGTCATAATCATCTGCTGTGCTCCCCAAGCCTGCTGCAGATGCTATTGCTGTAAGTCCCTAGTTATCTGCTCCATCATCTGCCTGTTTGTCATCTGAGGCTCATCCTCTTCATCAGTCTCCGACACAAGTGGTGGAGCTCTGACGTGCAGTTTGTCTAAAGCAAACCGTAGAGGTTTCTCCACGCAGTGGGTAGAGATGTACGCAGAATTGAATAGCTTGAGGGTAATCTCATGCTTCTCATCATCAAAATGATGAACATCTGCAGCAGCACATAATGTAGTGATAAGAGAAGGTAATACCATATTAACCGCTCCTTTCTCCATTGCTTCATAAATAACACCTGTTTTGATCCGAAAACCTTTTTCGTTATGTGGTCCTCCTTTTAAGAAAATTATTTATGAAGCATTAGAACCTGGAAAAAATAGTGTTTTATGTCTTGGAAATCTTTTCTATGAAAATCCTATGTTATAAACTTGTTATGCACTCCTTTTCTGCATGAAAAACCATGTTTTCGACCCCTGTTACAGAGGGGCCACATGTGCGGACATGCACAGGGCCTCTGCCTAATTTTGGCCATTTTCCAGAATAGCCATGCATGTGCATGGGTACACCTGCACACATGTGTGGGGTTGCTGTTGCTTCTGTCGTGTTTTTCTTAAAAACCCAGTTTTGGCCTATCGGTTTCCAGTTTCTTTTAAGGTTGATTTCGACCCTTCCAATGGTTGTTGATTGTTATATATGTGTTTATCTTGATAGGTTGGAGATCAAGTTCATGCGACCCGTTTGACGGTAAAGGTAACTCGGTCTTAGAAAGAGTCGTGCCTAATTGTGATTGTGTTGTGTTTGCGTTTTGAATTCTGAATATACGTGTTGATTGTGAATTATTTGGATTAAGATGTCGAGGCTGAGATTCATGTTTTGAATCTAAATGTAACATGATCAAATATTTTGATTGTTGGAATATAACATGTCCACCTATGCTACATACCATGACTGTTGGGATTTTTGTTGAACTGTTGGTTCACTAGGCTATTGTTGTTTTTGGTCATGGCATGTGCATTTTGTTGAGGTGATTTCATGGTTTTCGTTCCATGTGATCTACCTGGGGTGTCCCATGGTTGTCGTTCCATGTGGTCTACCTAAGAGGCGGTGAGTGGTTGTCGTTCCATGTTACCGTCCTGCCTTGGTTGGCGAATTCTGGCCATAGTTGAGCATATAGTCTGCATTTTGAGGAGTAACAAGCATGGACTTTGTTGTGAACTGATTAGGTTACATGTTTATTTTATACTGCTGTATATGATGTTTCTGTCTTCTGTTCCTGTATTAAAAATGTTGTTATATTTTTTGTACAACATTTGTTGTTACTGTTTTTGTTTCCACTGCCGTTTGCTGTTTCTATTTGTTTATCACAATTGTCGATAATTATTCTTGCTGTTTCTTGGAGTTAACCCTTTTTTCTTTGTTGTTTGTTGTTTGGGCGTTTAACGCCATAGATTATCTAGATGATGACCCTCATGGAGAATGATTCCATTGCAAAGCTTAAGGAAACCTTGGATTAACTTGAAGATTTTGGAAGATTAACTATGAGTTGAAGAATTTTAGTTTTTTGCTACAATTCGTATTCGATATTTATTTTGGGCACGCTGTTTGTGCAAGACATAAAGGTTAATATTATTTTAGAATATCCGCCGTTGATTTAATGTATTATGGGTAATATTATATCCTAATATTTATTAAGTGACGTTTCTGTTTTTTGAAAATTAGGAGTGGATTTTGTAAGGTTTTATAAGTTTCCGTTAATTACTATGTGACCCCTGACTTGAAATTGGAGCTTTACATTTGTGGTATCAGAGCAATGGTTAAGATAACTAGAGTTGTTGGGTAGATTTTCTTGTTAGGGTTTTGCATTCTGAAATCGATTGATGGGGTGTCAATTGAAAGAGGAATAATATGAATTAAATGTTTATTGATTTGATTTGTTTGAGATTGTTCCTTGAGTGGACAATCTAATTGTATGTAAATAGCTAGAATAGTAATTTAACTTCTTGCTATTTCTGTTTCTGGATTAATTGTTAACTGTTCTTACAAGAAGGAGTAAGAGGTTAGCAAGTCAAGATACAGAAATGGCCGACCAAAACAGCATGAACCAGATGGCTGCCGCCATCACTAACTTAACCACTTTGATGACGCATCAAGTTAACGTTGTTGTGGCTCGTGCTGAGGAGGAGGAGAATCGGGCCACTGCTAATGCTACTGCACAGGCACAACAGGCGGAGCGGGAGCAGGCGACTGCACTGACGCGAGGACTGAACGACTTCAAGAGGCAGGATCCTCCTAAGTTCTCTGGAGGGTGTGAACCTGAAGAATCTGATCTGTGGCTGTAGGAGATCGAAAAGATCTTCACTTTTATGCAAACCCTTGCACCAACCAGGGTGAACTATGTTGTGTATCTGCTGACCGGGGAGGTTGAGCACTGGTGGAACGGTGCTAGGGCGATGATGGAAGCTGACCATCAGGCTATTACTTGGGAGACGTTCAAGAGGGCTTTTCTGGGGAAGTATTTTCCTAGAAGTTCCAGAGCTGCCAGAGAGAAGGAATTCACGGAACTCAAGCAGAGGAGCATGTCTATGGCTGAGTTTGCGGCCAGGCTAGAGTCGTTGGCTAGACACTTCCAATATTTCCGAGGTCAAGTTGACGAGGAGTATATGTGCGAGCATTTCATTGACGAATTGAATTACGAGCCAAAGAGAGCAGTGCAACCGTTGGGCATCGAGCGCTACCAGATGCTGGTGGAGAAAGAAAAGGGTATAGAGGCTATTGACAACAGTCGAGACAAATAGCAAGGGAGTGGTAGACCAGCCAAGTCCCACCCATGAAAGAATGGTAAAAGCAAGGAACCTTATTAGCATCCTTTAACCAAAGAGCACACTGATAAATCAGACCAATCCACTGGAGGTAATTTGGACACTCGAGGAGAACTAAGGCCACTAAAAGAGGTTGAGTGTTTCAGATGCAACAAGAAAGGGAACTACGCCAACAACTGCACGGAGAAGTCTTTCCTCTGCTGGAAATGCAACGGACCAGGGCACACTGCAAGGAATTTCCGGACTTCAAAAACTGAAGGAGCTGTGAATGTTGTGCAAGGGAAGCGTCTTGTCACCAAAGGCAGAGCATACACTATTATTGGAAAGGAAGCTGAGGGTAAGAACTATGTCGTGGGAGGACAAGATGAAGGAGCAGTACCTTGAATTAATTTCTTAACCCTTAGTTTCGAGAACGAAACTCTTTTTAGGGGGTAGTATTGTAAGACCCTCGAATTTTAATATTTATGTTTTGGTCACTGGACTATTTCATATTTATGATTTGGTCCATGGACTATTTAGAAAGTGTAACTAATTGATAGACTTGTCTGTTCTGCGTTTTTTCCTTTCTCATGTCTGTTCTGCGTTTTTTTCCCTTCTTTTTTTCATGGGTTTGTTGTTTTAAGACTATGTTGTTTTAAGGCTGTTTGTAATTTCATGATGCTGGTCCCAGTGTGTTTGTGATGTTTGAATGGTTCCATTTAATAGAAGTAACATGATGTTGCTTGACGTCGTTGTTTTAAGGCTGTTTGAGCCAAATTTATTTATGATTTAGGTTGAATAGGAGACAAATATGGCTAGTCAATCTGAGTCCAATTTTAATGAAGTGAATCAAAGAGTTGATGTGGATGGTTGAAATGCTAATCCTGTGAACCTTGAAGGTGAAAGCCAACCTGAAAACAACACTGAAAAAATTGGTAAGAAGAGAAATAGGGATCTCACATGAGGTTTGAGATTACTGTGTTAAACTTGGTGTGGGAAATGATGGGAAAAGTAGAGCTCAATGTAAGGCTTGTGGGAATCAGAGGCACGAAGTATTTTTTACCTTTCAAATATCTTATGACTATTTTTACCTTTTAAATATCTTATGATTTATGTAGCAAATTCTAACTTTTGATTTTGAGTTGTAGGATTAGGAGAGAAAGAAGAAGATGAAAATGGGGAGCACAATCTAATAGTGGAGCCACCTACAACAATGGGAAAGTCAAGTGTGATGCGTGTTTGCATTTTTTAAGGACTTTTGATCATTTTAATTATTTTGATGTTTGTTTTGAATTTGCAAGACTTGAATGATTTGAATTAATGATATCTTATTTTGTGTTTAGAATTTCATGGTTTTTAGGTAACTTTATAGTTTATTTGCTAGAATATTTATGATTATGTAACTTTTAAGATTTTATTAGGTATTTTTTGAGTTAATAATTTTTCTTTTAAAATACTAGCATGTGGACCAGCCCGTGTAAAGGCGAGGCGGGAGCAACCCACCCCGACTCTAAGTATGCCACTACATTAAATATTTAATCGAAATATTTTTACCATGATTCTTTGCTCAAATAAAGTCATCTTGTATAAAGTATACATGTGTTCTATCTAAAAAAAATATGATAACATGTTCAAAAATACTTATACAGTTGGTTTTAAAATCAAACTTATGTGAATAAGTTGGGTTTAGGAATTGATTCTTACCGAAACTAATACAAACACAAATATACTCCATCCGTTTTAAAATATAAGTTGTTTTAGTATTTGTATTATGTTTAAAAAATATGTTATTTTGCAAACTCAAATAATTTTTCTCACTTTCTTTCTTTCATGTCTTCATTTAATATTATATTTTTTATCTATCACCTTCAATTTTCACTTTTCACAACTCTTACTACACACTTAACTAATAATATCATGTTTCTCTACTTAATATAAGTTAATTTTAAACAAGAGTATTTCACTCCAACTATCTGTTAAGCAACGAGTTCTTAATTTTCGTAAACAATAATAGTATATTGGAATGGAGGAGTAACACTTTTACATTTAACATGCTTTAATTCTTCTCGAAGTCAACTTAACATCGAAATAAGAGGCAACTTAAAGAAACAATCAAAGCTGCTTTTGAATCGGAGAAGCAAGCAAAACAACAGATAAGACAGAATGTATTTGAACTGTGCTTGTGCCAGGGATAACAAGTAGACATTCCTTTTTTTTTTTTTTTTTATCTATTTGGTTGCTCTCGCAATTTTGAGAGTAAGAATCCCATTTCAGTTGATCTAGCTTGGTGTTTATTCCTTATTAGAAAAAATAATATACGTTAAATATATCGATAAATAATACACTAATAATTAGCATTTGAGATCAACATAACCTAATTGCAATAATAATATAATATAACAAATTCATAAAATCCATCTAATCAAGGATCAAGCAAATATCATAAAGAAATTATAAATCACCGAAAAATGAAGTCAAGAAAAAAAATTAAAAAAAATTGTGATGTGATGATGACAAGATCTAATGGAGCCACCATCTGTAATATGCCATATCGCAGTCAGTGGCCTGAAATCCAGTGCCGGCGGCGGTGGTTCCGTTGCGCGATTTCAGAGGAACCTGCAATTGACAACGAACCTTGGGCTTCACCTTCCCGGTCTTGAACAAACCTAATTTGAATCTCACCTTAAGCAACAGCTTCACATCGATGCGGTAAACCCCAGATCCCTTCTCCTCGTCCAGCTTCTTCCCCTGATCCTCGCTGAGCGGCATCACTTGCTGGCCCTTGAACACAGGGCTCAGCACGCTGGTGTTCTTGTGGTGCTGGAAGAAGTTCCCCAGCATCTGCGAATCGAACCGCGCGTCGTGGTAAAACGCCGTCGTTTCGATGGAGTCGTAGTAGAGGCCGACCCTGCTGTTAGGGTTCCGGACAGTGATGTTGAGGGCGAGGTTGTAGTGGAGCGTGTTGTTGGTGTAGGCGAATTGAGTGAGCGCGGCGTCGGTGACGCGGAACTTGACCACGTTGGGGCGGACGATTAGCCAGAAGAGGAACCCGGCGATGGCGACGATGATGAGGATGGTGGTTAGGATCTTGCAGATGAGGCCGAGGATGCAGTTTGCGATGCAGCCAAAGCAGCACCTGAAGCAGCCGCAGAAGCAGCTGCAGATGCCGCAGCCTCCGCCGTCGTTGTTGCGGTCTGCACGGCGGTACGATTTCTGTTGCGGCGGAATGGAGGGGCCGTAGTAGGCGCCGTTCAGTTGGGGTTGTGCCATTAGCGGTTTCGAATTTTGAAGGCGTTTGATAAAAGTGATTTATTGAAGATTAAAATAATTATATAGTGATGGAGAAGAGAAAAAGTGAATGGAGTGAGTTTGTTGCTATCTGGTTGTTGGTACGTGTTACTTGGGTAGTGTAGTGCGGGCCTGCGAGGTGGGCTGTAACCAACTGGCAACTACATTGGCAAGGAAAGGGTGCTCGGAAGACTTGCAAATTTGAAATAGCGCGTGATGCTGATCTGATAGCAAAATATTATCTTCCTACTCAAAATTAAACCACACCTTGATAATGAGATAAAAAAAGATTTTCAAAATAAATAAATAAATAAATTTTTTTATTCTATTTGTGGAAGAAAAAATAAAATATATATGATATGATATATGATGTTATAAGATAAAAAGACAATGTTAGTATAAATGAGATGGAAAGAAATTTTTTGTTGCTAATGACTAATGTTTTTTTTGGTACATAAGGAAATAAACAAAAAGCAAGGAACAAATTAAGTTACCGCGTCTTTGCACAAGAGCGGAATCACGAGGATGGAGGCTCCTTCCGAATACGCATCGGACACCGTGTTTGAGAAGCTTGTCTCGCTAACGCATCCGCCACAACATTCCTATCTCGCAAAACATAAGAGAATTGCACCTTCTAATCTGCAGCCAACAACGCCCGAATGGATGCAATAGTCTCCCGTTGCCAAAAGGTTCGTGTGTCCCTGTTCTGGCTAAAGAGGTCCACAATATCCTTACAATCCATATAGCAGACAATCTCACAGAAACCCAAGTCCCAGACAAGATTCAAACCAGTTCGAAGCGCCAGAAGCTCCGTAAGGAAAGCACAACCAGACCCATAGGAACAAGCAAATCTCGATAGCCATCGGCCAGCAGAGTCCCTCAATACACCACTACCACTCATCTGATTAGACGCAGCAACCCAGCTTCCATATTATGGAGATGAATCCAATTCGTACCCTTGACAAACATGGGGTCACGAGGTCTTGACGTTATCATCCCCCACCTCGAGAATTCATTTGCCGTTATCAAGATCTGACGCCAAACCAATTGAACTGTCCACGGATGAGAATCAAAAATCACGCTATTTCGCCAGCGCCAAATACACCATAGAATGGCAATCACGAATACCTGATGAGAGCCCTGGAGGAGGTGTCGAAACCAATCCTGGAAGGAACACGCCGCAGGAGGGGTTGGCAACAAGCTATGGAAGTGGCTCCATATCAGTCGCGAGTCACGGTAGTTACGCAAGAGATGCTCAACATCCTCATCCTCCTCTCCACACCGTGGACAAGTCGCTGTCAAGCTCAGATGGCACTGACGCCGTTTTGAGTTCGTCGGAAGGGCGTTGCGCCCAACCAGGCAAAGGAAAAAACGAACCTTTTCCGGTGCCTGAGATGTCCAGATCACCTTCCAGTCACGAGAATTATGTTGGTGATCACGCTGTAGCATGTGATATGCGGAAGCTGTCGAATAAACTCCTGAACTAGTTCCTGACCACAGTATCTTGTCCTCCTCATCAGGGCACGGAGGTATACTGATCCGACCAATCTCATCAACTATCTCTGGTGAAAGAGGCGTGCACACCATAGTAAAGCTCCATGCCCCATGTATCCAAAGGTCAGAAACCTTATGCTCTGTATCCGATATATGAACATAAGGGACACGGTGACACAAGCTCCCTGTTCCAAGCCAATTAGAATACCAAAACGATGATTGTCCATCTCCCAAACACGGCTGGAAACCTTGCTTGATAGCATCCTTAGCATTGATAATTCCCCTCCACACATAAGAGTCCCCCGGGTGATATGCCGCCGACAACACCGAATCAGCTTCCATATATCTCTGTTTCAACACTTGAACCCAAAGCATGTCAGTATCATACAGGAGGTTGTTAACCAACTTCCCCAAGAGAGCAATGTTGTTCTGCCGTGTTTCCGGTGAGCCACTGACCACTCATCCCACAGTCACCATTAACCGTGCCACCTAAACTTTCTCCCTATTCTACCCCAATAATTAGTCCACGACGTGAACTTTTCATATCCATTTTGGGACCTCACAATTTTCTTTGGTCAAATTTAGTCCGTACCCCCTTTCCTCTTTTCTTCCTCTTCCCCCTCCTACCCACCATCCTGCAGCCACCATTAACCACTGAACCTAAACTTTCTCCCTTTTCTTCCCCTAAATCTCTTCTCCTCTTCTCCTACTCTTTGAACGATGGAAGTTTCGCCTTCTTTTATCTAACCTATAACTTGATCGTGGAATTGGGCTAGGTCATTATGGATCGACCTTGATGGCTTTGAGGCATGTGATCAAATCTCGGCTCAGACCGAACAAGGTCTGAATATTAAGATGATTAGATAGTATCTCCTACATTTGGCCACCATAAAGCATGAGATGTTATGATTAAAATTCTGTTGGGCTACCACAAACATGAACATCTAATTTTTCCATAAAAGTTAAAGGAAAATGAAGAAATTGAAAGTTTTTCGATGAAGAAATTGAATAGTTGGAGAATGAGAATCAAGGCATAGTAATATTATTAGTGAGGAAGTGGTTGAGATGTTTGGATTCGACATATATAGTCAAGGATATCAAGGAAGTTAAAGGAATGATGCAGGTTTACAATTGTTGAAAGTAATAGTTCACTTTCTACGTTGGAGCAGTTATAAGCACAAATTTGCTCTTTCCCACCTCACTGCGAGTTCGTTAAAGTAACTTACTGATATAAAATGGATAACAAGAATGGTTCATGTGGTCATTTAAAAATCATATATAATATTACTACTTATTAATTATTTATTATTTCTCATGTACAATTGTTATGGTGTAAGAAGGTATACCTGATAGTCAGTGGCGGAGTGACGTGGGTGCCTAAAGGTGCCATGGCACTACCCAACTTTCAAATTTCTTTTAACCAATACCAAGCCTTTGAGTTAGGAATGGATTGCAGCAAATACATTTTTCTATGAGCTTTTATTACTTCTTTTCTCATTTGATTTTGGTACCATATTTATATAAATTGATAGTGTTATTCTATTATACAATTTTATCGGATGATAATAATCGAAGGAGTTTGCTTTTCTACCTTACTTTACCGTAGACACATGGCTAAATAGTTAGAAGCCAGTTGCTAATACTTGGATTATGATTGGAATAAATATTTATTCACACCTCTATCTCACTTACATAAGATAAATGAGATATATGATAAATGACCCATAAAAAAACTGAAATATAAAAAGAAAATGAGCGAAAATGAAATGGTAGAGAAAATGTAGTGTGAATGAATCAAGAAATGTTTTTTTTTACACCTTGTCACCTTACACTTTTAGAGAGACATACAAACAAAAGAGAGAAATGAGATATATGATAGGTCATGTGATAGAAACAATAGATAAAGACAGTGAGAAAAACTGGATGGAAATAATAAATTGTAAGAAAAATTGGAGTGTGAACATATTATAATTCAACCCATTATGAATGGCATATCTTAGGAAAGGATCTTAGCTTAGTGGTGTTTGGATTGGTGATGAGTTTTCATATTTTTGGCAGTGGTTTTTTTTTTAAAGATCCTTTGATAAATTAAGATGAAATTATCAACATATAACCATTATTAGTTATATATCAAATTTGTGGCATATATTATATATTATGTATATGAGAGAATTAATTTTTTTTTACAAGTCATATTTAATTAGTTTTCAGCCCCACCGCCATCTAATATCTAGCTCCGCTACTGCTCACAGTTATAGCATGATGTATGTATCATTTTTATAACTACATTGGATGATGAGTAGATTATATTAGTGAATGACACAACATCTTCCACCAAAAACCCTAAAGCAATGGATGTACGGTTCTTTTCACTTGTATACTATTCAACACTCACATTTTTATTCATGTGAGACGTCTTTATTTTATTTCTTATTACCACTCGAAGAATTTTCCAACAATCTCTCCCTCAAATGTGAGATATCATCATATTGCCATGCTCCCCCTTAGTGGGTTGTTGTAGGCTATCAGGGCCGTAACCAGCCGGAGCTTGGAGGAAAAATTAGGGTGGCCAAAATAAAATTTTGATACGTAATAAAAATATTTTTTTATTGGCTTCTCCTTTTTTTCAAGAGTTTTGGTATCTAAATGTGATATATTTACTTTTAAATAGAAGATTTTTTTATTCTCACAAGTCTTTTCTTGGGAAAAAAACATTATTCTCTAACTTTTGATTATTAGTTTTGCGAGAGAAATTCGCATTTGTACATTTTTGTTATGCGCTAAAATTATTATATTTTCAACTCTTATTTTTTTATGTAACATTATTATCCCAAAAAAAGATGTCATTAAAATTCATTATGAACTTATATGGTAGATGTAATAATAATTAGCAGTTTAAAAATGACCTTTAAAATTAATAATAAGTAAAAATATGGATAGAGTATTAAATAAATAATTAAAGAGTAGTTAAAAAAAGAAGTTTATATTCTCCAAGAGGAATTTGAGTCTTAAACATCTAGATAAAATATCATGTAACCTCTGCGTCAACCATCAATTCATCAATTATAGTGCGTTGTTGCTTAACGGCCATGGTTATTGCGGCTAAAAGGTAAACTATTGTCACCAAAAATATTTTCTATTGTAGTGCGAATTAGATTTTTTTAAAAAATTTGGGGTGGCCATGGCCACTCTATGTCCTCGAGAAGCTCTGCCCCTAGTCATAACCATCGACTCTAATACCAGTTGTTGTAGTGTGAGGGGCTATACATCACGATTATATCATAAGAGGGGCACAAATATATCTTGTTTATAACCTACATTGGATGAAGACTAGAGTACATTAGTGAAGGACATCACATCTTTCACCAAAAGTTCTAAGACAATAGATACATGAGTCATTTCACTTATATACTATTCGACCCTCTCATTTTTATCCAATAAAGTCTTATTGAGGTACAATAGATACAACTTGTTGAGGTTTCATATCGACTAAAAATATGATCAAGCGGAAATGTCAAACATTCGAATTTTGTAGACATTCAATTGATATACGCTTCAGGGCGGTTTTTAACCGCCGCTAATATTTGTGGCCGTTGGATGTGAGGAAGTGGTTGAGGTGTACGTAGCATTTAGTTTGGGTTTTATGTAGTCAATGATAAGCAGAGAGTAACACGAGATTGATGCAGATATTTACCATTGTTGGAATTTGGAAAGTAATACATAGTTCACTTTCAGTTAATAAGCACAAATTGCTCTTTCTCCACCTCACTCACTGTGAGCAACACACATGAATCGTGTGAGCAACAAAAGGTTGCAGCCACGGTTGAACTTCCCCACTTTGTTGCATCACACCTGTTCGATGGAATGCTAGAATTGAACTTTTCTAGGCAACATGTTCTTTGCACACACTTTACATACATGATAGAATACCCTTAAAGACTTGGTCAAGTATATTTTTATTTCCACCAAGTTTTGATTTCAAAGACTAATAGTTTGATCATGACAGACATATTTGAAAAGCAACCATCTCCTGAAGCTTCAAATTATGCATCAAGCAGTGGGGTATCTGGGGATGATAAGGAGATTGGGTATGGAGGTGGAACATCTAAGAGATATCTTTTGGCCAGAAACTCAGCCCTTCATTTCTCAACCATCAAACTCGACATGAACTTCGCTCGCATGGTAAGAGTCTTAGGGTTTGTTTGATTATTGTTTTGTGAAACAATTTTCAGTATTCAAAAACTCTTTTAAAATACAGCTCTTATTTCCAACTTTTAAAACTGAAATACCAGAAACATCTTAGACATGTTTTCTGTTTCTGAATTTAGCTTTCAAGTCAAGGGTCTATACACAATTGCAAAATGGTGCAGTGGGCCTTCTGGAGTATGCAGCTACAGCAGGATTCACAGTGGTTGTGGTAACATTCTCAACAGGGCCAATATCTTATGCCCATGTTAACCCAACTGTCACAATAGCCTTTGCAGCAATTGGTCAATTTCCATGGTTCAAGGTGCTTATAAAAAAACAAGAGCATATATATATCACTGGTCAAAATTCCAATTTGCTTAATAACATTACCTTGTTTGCTCCTTCAACAGGTTCCATTTTACATTATAACACAGTTAGTAGGTTCTATTGTTGGCAATATATATAGGGAGCCTTATTTATGGCATAAAACCAGATGTGATGATGACCCAGCCACTGCAAGGGTGCAACTCTGCCTTCTGGGTGGAGCTTATTGCAACATTTATCATCATGTTCCTGGTTGTAGCTTTGACATCTCAACCTCAATCTGTAAGGAGTTATAAATAAGAAATTTGCATATTGAAGTTGCTTCATAATTAACTAGAATTCCATTTTGTGGTAGCTAAATGTTGAAACAATGTGCAGGTGGATCAATGAATCCTGCAAGAGAAAGATCATTAGGCCCAGCAATTCTCTCAAGGAAATTTAAGAACATATGGATATACATCCTAGCCCCCAGCCTTGGAGCTGTGGCAGGAGCTCTAATGTTTCGGTTCCTACGCCTTGGAGACCAAACATTGTAGCACTTAGTCCTCCCCAAACATAATCTCTACCCTTTTGTGCAAGTTAGTACATGAACATGTTTAGACCAACTTGAAGAAACTGATGAATTTCGAAAGCAATCATTGGCTACTACTAGCTAAGCTTTAGAAACTGAATTATTCTTCTTTTTCCCATGATTTTGCTATTACAGTCCAAAATCCTAGTGCCACATATCATTATTGAATTTTACATGCACGCAACTCCAAAATAAGTGCAAAATGATTAACTTACTGTTGCAGGTTTTGAAGTAAAAAACAATTAAATTATTGTTTATATGTAGAGAGGGGCTGCTGCCAACTGCATATTTGTAAGATGAAGAAAAAGAGAATAAGAAACAATTTTTAATCATCTAATCTATTATCTATCTCTTTATGTAAAACCGAGTGAAATTTGATTTGATTCTATTTATAAAAACAACGTGAACATCAATTAAAGAAAGATTATGGATGATTTGCTTTTGGGGGATTCAAACTCATTCAAGGAATTTTTTTTACTTGGCTTGTGTTGTGTAACAGAATCATTTCTTTTTTGGTAAGAAATTATATATACAGAGTCAATTGAGACTCCCTCTAATAAGTGCAAGTGAAGCATCAAAATAAATGATTCAAAAATTTTATTGGTTGGTTGATTGAAATGCAATCATTCTGTGACCCTAAGGTTGTAAATTGTGATAGAGCATATTTGGATTCATATTTGAGAATAAGAAATAAAAGAAAGAAATTGATATACACTAAAAGTTATTGTTCCTTTAGCTTAAAATATCTTCATTTAAATCTAAACGACTTTATTTGTGGGGGAATTGATACCTATTTTTGAAACTGAAAGATTAAATATTGTTGGGAAAATCATATGAAAGTAATTTAATGTAAACCTAATAGAAGAAATAAACTTAATATTATTTATGTACTTTATAATATAATTTCATGTTAAACGTGTAACATATAATGATATAGTCAAATTCCCAAAAAAAATATAGTCTATTTTGTACAAATTACAGGGTAAAAAGCTTCTACAGGCAAAAAAATTTACATGAAAAAAATTTAATGTTAAAATCAATAAAAAAAATAAATTTTCGTCCAAAGTAAATTTTTCATAATTTTTTGTAATAATTTTAGGAATATATATATGTATGGAAAATTAGGTAATGAAAATATGTCAAATAAAGATTAGAAAACATAATTATTTATGTGTAGTTTATTTTTAACGAATTATAGGGTAAGAATCTCATACGATACGAGAGTGATCATTTTACATAAAAATACTTTTCATATTTAAACTACTATAATAATATATTTTAAGATAATTTCAGAATTTATTTATATTTTGTAATAATTTTAGAAATACATATGTATAAAAGAATGACATATATTCATAATTAATCAAGGGTTTAGGGTTATGATGTTGTTATATAATCTTTTTCTAACAATTAATTAATAATTGGAATTTCTAGTCGTGCGGGGTTCTATACTAGTAAGATAGAAAATTCAAAGGAATTCAAAGAAAAAGTTTCGAGAATAAAATTAGATACATTTTTTGTTTAAAAACAATACCATTTTTGTTTAAAAACAATTTAATCTAAATCTTTTTGTTACATTTAAAAGATAATTTTTTGGTGTCGCAATTTTAACAGGATGCGGTAAATGTCAAATACCTCTTTAAGGGTGAGGCTCCTAGGAATTGAACTATCAACCTTGGAGTTCAAACTATCATTTTTTATCACTATGAGCGACACCTTTTGGGTATTTAGAAAGATAATTTGAAAGTAATCAAATATTTTGTAGTGAAATTCATTTGTTTTAATAAAAAGAAAATAAAGTCATACAAATTTAAATAATAAATCACATATATAAATTGTTAAGTTCTAAAGAAATTATGATAATTTATTTTACCTAATAACATGAATTTTATTCCTTAAAATTCTTGAGAATAATTTCCGTGTTCTGAGCACTTCAATGGTCATCCAATCATATTTCAAATATGTGAGAAAATCAATTATTTCTTTAATAGTTAATTAATTGATATGATACATTCTTAAAATTTAAAAATCGAAATTTAATTGATTTACAATGTAAAAACTTTTATCCTTTTTATTCTCATTGATTTGTTTGGACTAATTCAAAATGAAGATTCATCGAGATAATATTTTGATTTTGTTAAAATTTACCAGTTTTATTGACATATTTATGTTGAAACAAGTTTTATGGACATATTTACCCCTTGTTATTATGGGCTTATCTCTAATTAACAGGATATATAAGTTCGAATAGGTAAAGTGTGATGATAGATAGCATTGAGACGTATGTTTGAAACCGCCAACGTTATGTCACAGAGGCTGAGGCCGTCGTCGCTGCTGGTCTTATCGGTGTGAAGCTTCCAATGAAATCCCTTCTACAATTCAAGTGCGTGTGCATATCATGGAAAATCATAATCTCTTGTTCCCAATTTGTATATGATCAGCTTCACACCTCAACCTCGTGCACAATAGCGGTTGGCCTTAGTATTCAATTATTCGACCAAGGCCGCAACATATTCTATGCATGCATTTTGTAAACCCACCAACCCCTAGTGAAAAACTTACCTTTCGGATGGAGTGCAAGCACTTTTTTATAGACTGCTATGTTTGCTTGATGATAAGGATTGTTTTAGATTGTGGAACCCTTGTACAAGATTGGAATCCAAAAGAAGATCCAGCATTATAATACTCTTTTTGGTGAAAGTTACTGGACAACGATTCAGAATCTGTCAATGGTACGTGTGTCAGACATTTGTGAATGGTAATCTTCATTGGCTGGCTACTGGAGGTGATGGTTCTGGTAAATCAGTGATTTTTTCCTTTGATGTGGAAAATGAGACTTATGGTCAAATGTCGCTACCTCATCAACTGGAGGTTTACAATTTGTCATTTTGGCTTGAGCTGCATGTCTCCAATAATTGTCTTTATGTGTGTCAAATCTTTCGAAAACGTCATTTAACTCTTTGGTTCATGAAAGAGTATGGAGTTAAGACAATTGTTCATTTATACATTACAACTCTAAGTAACAACTTTAAGCTTGTTTTGATGACTCAAAATGTTTACACCTTTGTAGGTTCTTAGGTATGGTTAATGGATTGAACAAGAATATGCAATTCTAGTCCCTTGAGGGTGATCTATTAATGGTTGATAAAGGAGCTTCCATTGGAGAATCACTTCCTGTGACTAAGCATCCTGGGCAAGAAGTTCTTAGGCTCAACTTGCAAACTTTCAATTCATATTAAGATATGTATTTAATCTTTCTTCAATTTGAAGCTGTTGTTATTGCAAGTGGTTTGCACAAGTTTTGTGTTAAATTACCTTTTATACCAGTTTATGTGATGTTATTTATGAACAGCCCCTCTTTGATTAAAGAGTTAGGACTTTATTAGCAATGTAAATTAAGCACCATAGAATTGGACAATAGTTATGCTCAATGTTCCTTCACATTCCTGGTGAGTGAAAATGTAAGGAGTAATTAAGTGGCTAAAGAGAAGTACTCTTAAATAAAGGAACCGTAAAAAGTAGGGGGAATCTGGAAATGTATATAAAATCCCCTTACTAAAATTAAACAACTCAATGCCACACCTTGTGTTTAATATTTAAAGAACATTGATATGTTGGTATTTGATGGATGTCACCAATCTTTTAAAAACGGTTGCATATCCTTCTCAACTCTTAACAAATGTGCTCTCATTCTTACGAGACTAAGCGTGTGTTTGGTTGTACGTTTCAACCCATAAAATCGCCTCTGCGTTAGATAAACGTGGATCACCAGTGAAATTGAGATGTTTGGATCTTTGTTGTGAGAATCGATTTTAGCTCTAGACTCGATTTTGGCTGAAGCAGATAAAGGTAGCTTCTCCGTCGGATAGAATCAATTCTCTTAGAAAAGTGTTTCAACTTTCCCTTTATACCCCTTTCCCATCTTCGTCTTCAATTGTGATTGCACCTTGAAATTTCAGCGCCATGGCTTCCGGTGAAGGCTCCAAATCTTATTTCGTTTTACCACTGTCAACAAAGAAAAGGAATAGAACCGTAATAGGTGGTAGTGGTGCCACACCTGACTTACATGCAACCACTCCACACTCCCATGTGCCACACTCTCTTTGTCCTTTTTATTTTATGTAACTCATTTTAATTTCATAATATTACTCGTTTTAATTTTCATAATTTCCATAAGTAAATTTATATTGAATGTACTATTATTCACACAAAAAAGTAATATTGATTGTATTATTGAAATAAATTTATTTATACATGATTATATTTTCAGATATACCCATTTTAGTCATTATATACCCAAAAGCAATTCTACTCATAGTTATCTAAACAGAGTTTTCTTTAAGAAATCACGTTTTAGAAAGTGTATCCAAACATAAATCACGTCATTTTTAACTCACGTTTACCAGACTCATTTCTACCAAATTCAATTCTATTAGAAACAATTTTGCAAATGTTGATCCAAACACACACTAAACTTACTTACAACTACACCTACACTTGCAACTTATTGGTAGAAGACATTAATTTCTGATTGTTAGCTTTTTTTTTTTTATGAATATTTCTACTTGGTAGCTAGAGATGCCTTTGGTACTCATGGAAAAATAAGAAATTATTAATTTTACCCACCCTTCTAGTATTATGATATAATTTTATATTAATTTGATTGGACGACTTTCTTAATAAGATAGAAAATTCAAATTAAAAGAATTCAAAGAAAAAGTTTCGAGAATTAAATTAGTTACCTGTTTTTGTTTAAAAACAATTTAATCAAATTTGAAAGTGCTCAGATGTTTTGTTGTGCAATTCATTTAATTTATTTAATAAAAAATAAAAGAATTTTTCATAAAAAATAAAAATAATAGAATCACAAAAAATTGTAAAGTTGTGAAGAAATTTGATCATTTATTTTACATAGTAAAATAAAATTTTATTCTTTAAAAACTTTGAGAATAATTTTGGTGAATATTCCATAAAAATAAAAGAACAACTACACTAGACCAGAACAATCAAAAGCAAGAAGTGGAGTCAACTCTAAAGGGTGCGGCTTTTTAAAAAAAAAAAAAAAAAAAAAACTCTACAAGAGTGCAAGGGCTGGCTAATCCGTCACAAACTCATAATCATCTTCTCTTTTTTTTTTATGGAAAATTTATGTACCTGCAATTGAATCCAAGACCTGTGAGATTTGAATCTCAACATATACCACATGAGCCACTAACGCCAATAAACTCACAATCATCTAATCATATATAACGGGAAAATCAAATTTTAATTTAATTTAATTAGTTTTATGTGACACATTTTTAAAATCTTACAAAGATTTACTGTTTATATATACCTGTTATTCACATTGATTTGTTTGGACTAATTAAGAATGAAGATCACGTATAAAGAAGATCACGTATAAAGGCTTTTCAAATTTCAAAGGATATATCCATCAAGATAATGTTTTGATTGGTTGAAAGCTTTACAATTTTATTTACATCTTTACTTATTGTTATAATTGCTAACAAAACCGTTTTAAAATTGGCGGAACTCAATAATAAGTTGGGCTACATTGCAGAGATATATAAGTTCGAGCACGGAAAGTGTATGTTTGAAACCACCGTCGTCATGTCACGGGCTGAGGCCTATCCTTAATGGTTGTTACGGACTTATTTTTAACATTTTTTTTCTAGTCCTTACTTGAACTCTTCTTTTCTTCCTCCAATTTTCCCCCTTAAAAGGTTAATATCTCCACAAGTTTCACTACGTAAATGAGGCATAAGGGAAAACTTGTCTTAGTAAAGAAAAGAATAACTATTTTGAGGAGTGCTTAAACACTCATTTTAACATTCTCTTTTTAATACTCTCATTTATTGGTTGAAATTCATGTAGATCTCACTAAATTTGGGGCACATATTCTTCATGGACTCTACATGAATTTCAATCAATCAACAAGAGTGTTGGAATGAGAGCATTACTAAGTGTTGCTAGCGTTTTCAACCTATTTTTGTGTCCATCATCATATTTCCACGAGAGACCAAGTGACATGGCTTGCTCCCATTGGCAAAACATCACATAAGACATCATCATGACACTTAGGACTTGCTTATTTACAACAAAGTCCTCTTGGGCAACAAGCCATTGAAGTTTATATGGCTTTAGATGAGGACTAATATGGCAAAATCTAACTTATTCACTAGCCTAGTACTAACTACATTAGTGCAACTACCACTATCTATGACGAGGGAACAATTATACCCATTAATTATGCATCTTGTTTGAAAGATGTTCCCTTTGGTTATTCTCACCATCTATACTAGCTAATAATCTCCTAAAAACTAAAAGATCTCCTCCTATAGCATATCAAACAATCTCTTGTTATGTAGAGGAAGATGTAGAATAGGAAGAACTCAAACTTTAAATGTGTCCATTGTCATTCATTAACATAGTTTTCTTTGATGGACAGTGTGAGGAAATGCGACCCCTACTAAGAAACTTGAAGTACTTTATGTTTGACACATTTTCTCTAGGTTTGGAAATTGGATAACTAGGAGGTGTCTTCTTAAATTCTCTATGGTGTTTTTTCTTTAATCTCTAGGGCCCCTATATGGTTTGTCTTGATTATCCTTGGACCTAGAACTCTCACACTCTTTGAAATATTTCCACTTGGAAGTCAAGGATTTTCAAAAAGATTTATCCATCCAAGTAAAAAAATTCCATATCTTTTGAATTGTTGCTCCACCTTCGTAGCTAGATGGACAAGCTCTTTAAGGTCATGGTAGTTATGGAGCTCAACACACCTCTATAAGTGCTTCTTCATTTTCATGACAATTTTCTCATATCTCTTACAAAGAACATTTCCATCTCTCTATAGTACTCATCGACACCCATGGCCCTTGGGTCAACCCTTTAAGGGTTTAAAGAAGCTCCCTATGGTAGTCAGAAGGTACATATCTTCTCATGGAAACTTTGAGCTCCTTCGAAAATGAGATGTGGTTTACCATAACTCTTCTCTCTAACTAGTCTAACTTACGAATATAATGCAAAATTTTGAAAACTTAGGGTAGCTAATTTAACTACTTTTTCTTCCCTAATTTTATGCAAACTAAAAAGTTTTCTACTTTGAGCTACCACACTTAGTAGGCTTTTATGTCACTTTTAAAATGAAATGGAGTATGCGTGACCTAGGAGAAAGAGAAGAATCACTCCTAAACAAATCAACAATCACAATAAGATACGAAGCGAAAAAGCAAAAGGGTTAACAAAGAACAAAAACAATAAAAAACAAACACCCTTGAAGGACCACTCCAAATTATCCTATTTCTATCTAGAGGGTGATCCAAAAGTTCATATTTATAATAATGTTTTACATCTCTACTCACCCACAAAAAAAAAAAAAAAAAAAAAAACGCAAACAAGTTGGGATCAACCAAAGGATCCGAAAAGAATGTCCAAAGTCCTCTTACAAGAAGAAAACTATATCCTACTACAAAAGAACTACAAAGTACAAAACTTTGATCCTAGATACAATCTAAAAGTAAAAATTACAATGAGAATCCTAATACAAACGTACTATGAGAAACAAGTGAATATTCAACATGAAAACCTGTTTTTTTTAGTTTTGTCTCACTTACCATGTATCACACTTATGACTTTTTCTCTAGTGAGCACTCTTGTCTTTTCCCACTCCTTATCTCTTTTCCAAATTTTATCAAAAGAAACCCACTAGATGTAACCAAGTGTGAGATCAAAGATGCTTTTGTAGAGTCCCTTCAAACACTTAGCAAACTTCAAAGGTCAAATGGAAAATATACCAATCACAAAACAATGGAAAGCACAAAGACAATGAAGAAAAGCTTGACAAGGAATAAGGACTACTAAAAGATGAAAAAGTGCGATAGAACTACCAAGAGGCTAACAAAGACAAAAACACGTCGAGTTAGACATATTTTTCGTTTGAGAAAAAGTTCTCAGCAAGACTGTTTGCGTATCACGTAACCTCTCTCGACCAAAAGGTTGATATTTTCACTAAGGCACCAACTCTATTTGAGGCTTTAAGGGACACTCAATCGACAAGATTTCTCTTTCTCTCCCACTTTGAGTTTGAGGTGGACTGTTAGAGAATAGTTAGTTAGTTATAGTTATAGTGCCAGTTGGATGTTACCAGTTGTATGTTAGTTGCTGAGTTAGGTTACTCTTTGTAAATGTTTTGTTAGTTAGACCTAGTACATGTATTCAGCTTGTTGTGCAAGCTTCTCTCACTCTATAAATTAACAAAGCATTTATTGTATTCGGTTTAATATCAGTAACATAATTCAATTCTGTTTACTTTTCTTTTTCTCACTAAACCTGGTTCTCAATAGGAAGAACTCCGAAATCTCCCTTGCGTGTGTGATCAAAGCATGGAAACAAGTGCAAGTCAATAGCTTACCAAAACGAATATAAAATGAAGTCTGGAGGGTTCCCGGAGATGCTAAGTTGCACATGAACCGAATATTTATAAGCAAATAGCAAACTAACGAGAAGCATATCAGGATAGATAGAGAAAATCAATTCCAACTTACCAAGACAATAGATATCAACAGAATCCGAAAACTGAATCACCAAAAACATTGCCAAACTCATTTTAACTTCAAAATTACTAGAAATGGCTGTAGAAAAGTTCAGTAAATAAAAGTTCTTAATAGATTAACACAATCAAATCTAACAATGTAAAATACATTGCCAAACTCATTTTAACTTTAAAGTTACTAATGTGAATTCTTCTTTATGAGGTGGTTTATATTACCAATTTACGCAATATCAGGGAAACTTGATATGGAAATTGTCCAATTAGTTCCAATAATAGAAATAGAAGCCAGCCATCAGTTTAATCACTATTACTCGCTATTTGAAGAAAGATTAGACAATCACTATAGGAATCAAATCTGTAAAGCAAACTTTGTTTGAAACAAGAAAACCATGATAAGTAACATAAGAAAATATTGTTACATGATAAAGGAAGCTATTTATCTTCTAATTAGTCATGGGTCATTCATAAGAAATGTTTAACCTGCCATAAGACTGGGACAGTACAGTTTTGCAACTGTAATTGAAGGTGTTGATGGGGTTTGTGTGCTCATGATTTACTGTTTTGGCGCAGCATATCTGAAACGGAAGGATGGTACACATCATGAATTGCCTATAGTGGGATGTCAAGCATATATGGATTCCATGAGAATATATATGATAGAATTTATATAGAGAATTAGGAAGAAGCACTCAAACAGAGGAATAACTATTATTGAATGAAATAGAAATTACAATATTAGATGAGATAGAATGATTCTGATTCCCAATGAATCAGTTTTACCAAACCAATCACTTCACAAAAACTGACTAATGAGACTAAACTGTCTCTTATTTATAGAAAAGGCTAACTGCTCACACGCAGTTAGTTATCCTTATTTCTTCTAAACTGACGCCTAACATATATCTGCTTAATAGCAGGTCTAATTACAATATTAACCCTATCAATACTCCCCCCTAAGAGAGCTACTTGTCCTCAAGTTGGAAAGAAGGAAAATTGTCTTGTATCTTGGCTGCAAGCTCCCAAGTGTTGTCACAAGAAGGTAACTTATCCCATTGAACCAATACTTCAACGTCTCCTTGTTGGCTTTCCCTCCATTGCAAAATATCTGTAGGTTGAACCTGTAACTCAAGTTCCTCATTCAACATTGGTGGCAATGGTTGAGGGGACTGATGAGGCTTCAATGCTTTTTTCAGCAATGAAACATGAAAACCAGGATGTATCTTGGAATGATCTGGCAACTCCTGTTAGGAATAATCAGTTTGCTGAGTTTGCTGTGTTTAGTTAGTTAGTCAGTCAGTTACTTATGTGTTAAGTAACTGAGACTTGTGGCCCAAGTAAATAAAAGCCCAAAGGGCTCATTAGAATAGTTGTATAAATAGGTGACTAGACCTATTGTATTTTGGAGATTACATTCAGATTACAATTTGTTAATAAAATTATTTTTTCCCCAACTTCTGTTATTCTCTCTCTCTCTCTCTCTCTCTCTCACTCAATCTTAAATACCTCTGAATTCTACATGGTATCAGAGCAAGATTCTGATTAAGGGAATTCTGTGCTACTGCTGTGATGCTCTGATTTCCAATCAAGGAAATCATTTTTTTTCTACTGCTGTGTGAATCACGATTCAGATCAAGAACGTGATTGTTTGGCTGCGGTTTCGTCAAAAGCTGCGACTGTGTGTTCTTACGCGCTGCTGCAGAGCTGTAATTCAAGATCAGAGGAAGAACTGTGTGTTCGTACACTGCTGCTGCTGCAGAGGTGTAGTTCAAGATCAGAGGAAGAACTGTGTGTTCGTACGCTGCTGCTGCAGAGGTGTAATTCAAGATTAGAGCAAGAAGATGACAAACACAAATGGGTTTGCGATGACACTGCCCACATTGGATGTGAAGCACTATGACCGCTGGTCTGTGCAGGTGAAGGCCATTCTTGGATATCAAGAAGTCTTCGAGATTGTTCAACAAGGCTATCAAATTCCAGCAGAAAACGCAACTGAGGCCCAGAGAACTGCATTTGCTTCTGCCAAGAAGAAGGACTGCAAGGCCCTCTTCCTAATCCATCAATGTGTAGATGGTGCTAACTTTGAGAAGATCGTTGGAGCTTCTACAGCAAAAGAAGCTTGAGACATTTTGGCAAAAAGTTATGCAGGGGCAGAAAAGGTGAAGAAGGTAAAGCTTCAAACCTTGTGTAGACAGTTTGAATTACTGCAGATGAATGATCAAGAATCCATTGCAGAATACTTTACTCGAATTCTTTCCCTCACCAACTTGATGAAGAGTTGTGGTGAGACATTCAATGATCAAAAGATTGTTGAGAAGGTGCTTAGGACACTCACCAGCATGTTTGATCACATAGTAGTGGCTATTGAGGAGTCTATGGATCTCGAGCAGCTCAAGATTGAGGAGCTGCATAGTTCTTTGGAAGCACATGAGCAGAGATTGAGGGAAAGAAACTCAGAAAGAAACTCTGAGCAGGCCTTGCAAGCACAATCTTGAAAGAAGAATGGTAATAGGAAAGGAAAGGAGAAATGGAGGAATGAAAGAAAAGGGAATGATGGTAGGCAAGATTCTGGCCCTAGCAATCAGAAACAAGAATCTGGACAGAGGCAGAATTACAACAATTTTGCCCAGAACCGTGAAAATTCAAACTCCAAAGGAGGAGGGAGAAATTCTAACACCAAGAAGAAGGTTGATAGGAGGAAGGTTCAGTGCTATGCTTGCAGAAACTATGGACACTATGCTGCTGAGTGTGGCAAGTCTGATAGGAGAAATAAAGACAAAGAAGCAGAGGCCAGTCTTGCACAGAAAGATAGTTCATATTCTGATGAAGTCTTGCTGATGATGACTACCAAGGCTGTGAATGAATCTGACACAGTTTGGTACCTAGACACAGGGTGCTCGAATCATATGACAGGCCACAAAGAGTGGTTTGTCACACTTGATGAAGCCATAAAAACCAAAGTAAGGTTTGCTGATCATAGCTCTATTTCAGCAGAGGGAGTAGGGAAAGTTATGATCAAGAAGAAGGATGACCACCCAACTTTCATCTCAAATGTTCTTTATGTTCCAAAGATGAGAAATAATCTTCTCAGTTTGGGAAAACTGCTGGAAAAAGGATATACAATGTCTATGGCAAACAAGATGATGAAGGTTTTTGATAAAAGAAGGAGGCTACTGTTGAAGGCACCACTCTCAAATAATAAGACCTTCAAAGTAGAGATTGAGGCTGGGGAACATAAGTGATTTCAAGCAGAAGATAGTGGTGTGGTGTGGACTTGGCATAAGAGGTATGGACATTTAAATTGGAAAAGTCTTGATTTACTTCACAGAACTGGAATGGTGGTAGGATTGCTTAGTATAAGCACTCCTAAGGCTCTATGTGAAGATTGTCTAGCATGCAAACAGTCCAAAAATTCCTTTTCTTCCTTCATACCCTCAAAAACTCAGCAGCCCCTAGAAGCTGTTCACACTGATGTGTGTGGTCCTTTTGAAGTCAAATCAATGGGAGGAAATAGGTATTTCTTAACTTTCCTAGATGGTTTTACTAGGAAATTATGGATATATCTAATTTAGAAGAAAAGTGATGTGTTTGAGGCCTTTAAGAAATTTAAGGCTCAAGTTGAGAGGCAAAAGGGAATGAAATTGAAACTGTTGAGAAGTGATGGGGGTGGTGAGTATACCTCAAGAGAATTCAACTCCTATTGTGAGAAGGAAGGAATTTACCATGAAGTCATTGCACCCTACACACCACAACATAATGGTGCTACTGAAAGGGAAAACAAGACTATTCTCAACATGGCTAGGAGCATGTTGAGAACAAAGAAACTGCCTAAGGGGTTTTGGGCTGAAGCTGTATCTACAGCAGCATATCTGCTCAATCTATGTCCCACAAAGAGGCTAGATGGTGTGACACCAGAGGAGGACTGGTCTGGAATAAAGCCAAATGTTGGTCATCTAAATTTTTTTGGAAGTATTTGCTTCAAACATGTTCCAGAAATTAAAAGAAAGAAGTTAGATGACAAAGGGGAACAACATATATTGCTTGGTTACCACTCAACTGGGGCATACAAATTTTTTAATCCTGTCACTGAGAAGGTTACAATGAGCAGGGATTTGAAATTTGATGAAAACATACATTGGGACTGGGAAAAATCCAGAATTAGGGAAGAAGATTTGAGCTGAAGCAGAAGCAGTTCAAAATTGACATCCATGATGCAATTTGAGACTGCAGAGTTCGAAACTGCATAATTTGAGACTGCAGAGGCAGAAGAACAAGTACACCAGCTTGAACCTACAATCATGACAAGTAATGGAATCATCATCCATACACACTGAGTAGCTTTACCTGCAAATAAAGAAGCTCTATGGTTCCACCATTGGCTATGGGAAGCAGATTCAAAAAATTGACTGCTCAGCAATCACAATACCAGGAAGGATATCTTTAAGGATACTGGAAGGCCTATCCCTAAGGATTTCGACAACCTGTAGAGGTTATTGTCGGTTATGTCATCCATAAATACAAGCATGACAATTTATAAATAGAAGAGAAAACCACATTAACAAAGAAAGTTATCAGCAGTTGGGGTGTGTTATTTAAAGATGTCAATTTGGTCCATATTTTTTACCATTCTGTTCATGCCACATCCAGGGATAAAAAATTGAAGAATAAAACAAGTAATTGATCTGCAAATATTAATAGTTATTGGATCACCTTCATTCCAGGCATTTGGACCTACTAAGCAGCAATTCCAGCTGTAGCCATCGAAAGAAATCCTGCTAAAGTCTCTCCTGCAATGGACAAAAGCCTAGGAAAATGACGTGATTTTATAAGGCCAAACACAAACATACAAGGTTTCAAAGAAAACAATGATGGAAACAACCCAACACACAAGAACATCAAAGAAAGGAACCATAGTAGAAAGCTTGTCTGGCACCAAATTTGAGGTAAGCACATCAATATTTCTAAGAATAGAGATAAGCCCAAGACCAGCAACTAAAGCATGAAACTTTATACATTGCTTGAAGTTAAAAAGGCACAAATTGTTTTTGCATATAATGAATAGGAAGACACAATAGGCTAAAAAGGTCAAACAGGTATATTGAATGGACTGTGAAAAAGGCTACATGTATATATATGCCTTTGAAATATGAGAAACAATGAAATTCCAAAATGCAAGAATGAGACTAACCAAAATATTAAGAATGGGTGATGAAGATGATATCTTCATGGCGAGTTCAGTCTTGAGCAGTACGAGTTCTATCCTTCCACCATCGATCGCCTCATTTTCCATGGCAGCACCTCATCCAACAAACAATTTCTTCAACACACCCCAACTGTTTGCACAAGAAAGCCATAAAAAAGTTTGCAAAGCAGTGATACCTTAAATTTGATGGGTAGTATTAGTTTTAATAGAGCATCACCTCAAGAAAGCTATGAAAAATATCTGCAAAGCTGTTTGCACAAGCTCTTGGCCCTTGCTCATTCATCCAAATTTAAACTTCACCATATTCATTCGCCTTCTTCAAAACTAAGACACCTGAGAACCAAAAGAAACCATCAATTACAATTATACAATTCAATAGGCAAAAGACATTGAAATCTCACAATCACACATGCCATGTCAAGATGTAGGTACAAGTTCATAGCAACCACCGTAATGCATGATCGGGCATATCCATTTGGGACTCAAAAATGGGAAGCGAGAACCCTTTATGCACCGCAAGAAGGCTCAGCCTTCAAACTATCATCGTCCCAAAGGATAAAAAGCAAAAGCAGAGAAAAAGGCAACATGGGTCGCAAGAAAAGCCTCAAGAATTTAGGACATTAACCTTTTCACCGAGCAACAATTTCATCGGTCCTTTTGTTCCTCATGAACCCCAAAATTTTCCAGAACCAATATCAGGCACAAGTTCATAGCAACCACCGTAATGCATGATCGGGCATATCCATTTGGAACTCAAAAATGGGAAGCGAGAACCCTTTATGCACCGCAAGAAGGCTCAGCCTTCAAACTATCATCGTCCCAAAGGATAAAAAGCAAAAGCAGAGAAAAAGGCAACATGGGTCGGAAGAAAAGCCTCAAGAATTTAGGACATTAACCTTTTCACCGAGCAACAATTTCATCGGTCCTTTTGTTCCTCATGAACCCCAAAAATTTCCAGAACCAATATCAGGCACAAGTTCATAGCAACCACCGTAATGCATGATCGAGCATATCCATTTGGGACTCAAAAATGGGAAGCGAGAACCCTTTATGCACCCCAAGAAGGCTCAGCCTTCAAACTATCATCGTCCCGAAGGATAAAAAGCAAAAGCAGAGAAAAAGGCAACATGGATCGCAAGAAAAGCCACAAGAATTTAGGACATTAACCTTTTCACCGAGCAACAATTTCATCGGTCCTTTTGTTCCTCATGAACCCCAAAAATTTCCAGAACCAATATCAGGCACAAGTTCATAGCAACCACCGAAATGCATGATCGGGCATATCCATTTGGGACTCAAAAATGGGAAGGGAGAACCCTTTATGCACCGCAAGAAGGCTCAGCCTTCAAACTATCGTCGTCTCAAAGGATAAAAAGCAAAAGCAGAGAAAAAGGCAACATGGGTCGGAAGAAAAGCCTCAAGAATTTTGGACATTAACCTTTTAATCGAGCAACAATTTCATCGGTCCTTCTGTTCCTCATGAACCCCAAAATTTTCCAGAACCAATATCAGGCACAAGTTCATAGCAACCACCGTAATGCATGATCGGACATATCCATTTGGGACTCAAAAATGGGAAATGAGAACCCTTTATGCACCGCAAGAAGGCTCAGCCTTCAAACTATCATCGTCCCAAAGGATAAAAAGCAAAAGCAGAGAGAAAGGCAACAAGGGTCGGAAGGGACAAGGGCCAGAACTTAGTTTATAACTAAGCTTGAAAAGATAATTACAAATTCCAAATTCCAAATTTTCCAAAACCAATATCAGGCACAAGTTCATAGCAACCACCGTACTGCATGATCGGGCATATCCATTTGGGACTCAAAAATGGGAAGGGAGAACCCTTTATACACCCCAAGAAGGCTCAGCCTTCAAACTATCATCGTCCCAAAGGATAAAAAGCAAAAGCAGAGAGAAATGCAACAAGGGTCGGAAGGGACAAGGGCCAGAACTTAGTTTATAACTAAGTTTGAAAAAATAAATTCAAAATTCCAAATTCCAAATTTTCAAGAACCAATATCAGGCACAAGTTCATAGCAACCACCGTAATGCATGATCGGGCATATCCATTTGGGACACAAAAAGGGGAAGGGAGAACCCTTTATGCACCCCAAGAAGGCTCAGCCTTCAAACTATCATCGCCCCAAATGATAAAAAGCAAAAGTAGAGAAAAAGGCAACAAGGGTCGAAAGGGACAAGGGCCAGAACTTAGTATATCATTGTGCTTAAAAAAATAATTCCAAATTCAAGCGCCACACACTTAAGCATTACACTTGACTAACATGCATTGTGTTGGTAATTAATGCATTCGCTAGACAGTAGAAAGAAAGAAAAGCCACAAGAATTTAGGAAATTAACCTTTTCACCAAGCAACAATTTCATCGGTACTTTTGTCCCTCATAAACCCCAAAATTTTCTAGAACCAATATCAGGCACAAGTTAATAGCAGTAGTGCATGATCGGGCATATCCATTTGGGACTCAAAAATGGGAAGGGAGAACGTTTATGCACCCCAAGGAGGCTTAACCTCCAAACTATCATCGTCCCATAGGATAAAAAGCAAAAGCAGAGAGAAAGGCAACAAGGGTCGGAAGGGACAAGGGCCAGATCTTAGTTTATAACTAAGCTTGAAAAAATAATTCCAAATTCCAAATTCCAAATTTTCCAGAACAAATATCAGGCACAAGTTTATAGCAACCACCGTAATGCATGATCGGGCATATCCATTTGGGACTCAAAAATGGGAAGGGAGAACCTTTTATACACCCCAAGAAGGCTCAGCCTTCAAACTATCATCGTCCCAAAGGATAAAAAGCAAAAGCAGAGAGAAAGGCAACAAGGGTCGGAAGGGACAAGGTCCAGAACTTAGTTTATAACTAAGCTTGAAAAATTAAATTCCAAATTCCAAATTCCAAATTTTCCAGAACCAATATCAGGCACAAGTTCATAGCAACCACCGTAATGAATGATCGGGCATATCCATTTGGGACTCAAAAATGGGAAGGGAGAACCTTTTATGCACCGCGTGAAGGCTCAGCCTTCAAACTATCATCGTCCCAAAGGATAAAAAGCAAAAGCAGAGAGAAAGGCAACAAGGGTCGTAAAAGACAAGGGCCAGAACTTAGTTTATCACTAAGCTTGAAAAAATAATTCCAAATTCCACCGCCACACACTTAAGCATTGCACTTGACTAACAAGCACTGTGTCTGTATTTTTGCATTTGCAAGACAGAAAAAGAAAAAAAAACCTCAAGAATTTAGGACATTAACCTTTTCACCGACCAACAATTTCAACAGTCCTTTTGTCCCACATAAACCCCAAAAATTTTGAGAACCAATATTAGGCACAACTTCATAGAAACCACCGTAATGCATGATCGAGGATATCCATTTAGGACTCAAAAATGGGAAGGGAGAACCCTTTATGCACCACAAGAAGGCTCAGCCTTCAAACTATCGTCGTCCCAAAGGATAAAAAGCAAAAGCAGAGAAAAAGGCAACATGGGTCGGAAGAAAAGCCTCAAGAATTTAGGACATTAACCTTTTCATCGAGCAACAATTTCATCGGTCCTTTTGTTCCTCATGAACCCCAAAATTTTCCAGAACCAATATCAGGCACAAGTTCATAGCAACCACCGTAATGCATGATCGGACATATCCATTTGGGACTCAAAAATGGGAAGGGAGAACCCTTTATGCACCGCAAGAAGGCTCTGCCTTCAAACTATCATCGTCCCAAAGGATAAAAAGCAAAAGCAGAGAGAAAGGCAACAAGGGTCGGAAGGGACAAGGGCCAGAACTTAGTTTATAACTAAGCTTGAAAAAATATATTCCAAATTCCAAATTCCAAATTTTCCAGAACCAATATCAGGCACAAGTTCATAGCAACCACCGTAATGCATGATCGGGCATATCCATTTGGGACACAAAAAGGGGAAGGGAGAACCCTTTATGCACCCCAAGAAGGCTCAGCCTTCAAACTATCATCGCCCCAAATGATAAAAAGCAAAAATAGAGAAAAAGGCAACAAGGGTCGAAAGGAAAAGGGCCAGAACTTAGTATATCATTGTGCTTAAAAAAATAATTCAAAATTCAAGCGCCACACACTTAAGCATTACACTTGACTAACATGCATTGTGTTGGTAATTAATGCATTCGCTAGACAGTAGAAAGAAAGAAAAGCCACAAGAATTTAGGACATTAACCTTTTCACCAAGCAACAATTTCATCGGTACTTTTGTCCCTCATAAACCCCAAAATTTTCTAGAACCAATATCAGGCACAAGTTAATAGCAGTAGTGCATGATCGGGCATATCCATTTGGGACTCAAAAATGGGAAGGGAGAACGTTTATGCACCCCAAGGAGGCTTAACCTCCAAACTATCATCGTCCCATAGGATAAAAAGCAAAAGCAGAGAGAAAGGCAACAAGGGTCGGAAGGGACAAGGGCCAGATCTTAGTTTATAACTAAGCTTGAAAAAATAATTCCAAATTCCAAATTCCAAATTTTCCAGAACAAATATCAGGCACAAGTTTATAGCAACCACCGTAATGCATGATCGGGCATATCCATTTGGGACTCAAAAATGGGAAGGGAGAACCTTTTATACACCCCAAGAAGGCTCAGCCTTCAAACTATCATCGTCCCAAAGGATAAAAAGCAAAAGCAGAGAGAAAGGCAACAAGGGTCGGAGGGGACAAGGTCCAGAACTTAGTTTATAACTAAGCTTGAAAAATTAAATTCCAAATTCCAAATTCCAAATTTTCCAGAACCAATATCAGGCACAAGTTCATAGCAACCACCGTAATGAATGATCGGGCATATCCATTTGGGACTCAAAAATGGGAAGGGAGAACCTTTTATGCACCGCGTGAAGGCTCAGCCTTCAAACTATCATCGTCCCAAAGGATAAAAAGCAAAAGCAGAGAGAAAGGCAACAAGGGTCGTAAAAGACAAGGGCCAGAACTTAGTTTATCACTAAGTTTGAAAAAATAATTCCAAATTCCACCGCCACACACTTAAGCATTGCACTTGACTAACAAGCACTGTGTCTGTATTTTTGCATTTGCAAGACAGAAAAAAGAAAAAAAAACCTCAAGAATTTAGGACATTAACCTTTTCACCGACCAACAATTTCAACAATCCTTTTGTCCCACATAAACCCTAAAAATTTTGAGAACCAATATTAGGCACAACTTCATAGAAACCACCGTAATGCATGATCGAGGATATCCATTTAGGACTCAAAAATGGGAAGGGAGAACCCTTTATGCACCACAAGAAGGCTCAGCCTTCAAACTATCGTCGTCCCAAAGGATAAAAAGCAAAAGCAGAGAAAAAGGCAACATGGGTCGGAAGAAAAGCCTCAAGAATTTAGGACATTAACCTTTTCATCGAGCAACAATTTCATCGGTCCTTTTGTTCCTCATGAACCCCAAAATTTTCCAGAACCAATATCAGGCACAAGTTCATAGCAACCACCGTAATGCATGATCGGACATATCCATTTGGGACTCAAAAATGGGAAGGGAGAACCCTTTATGCACCGCAAGAAAGCTCAGCCTTCCAACTATCATCGTCCCAAAGGATAAAAAGCAAAAGCAGAGAGAAAGGCAACAAGGGTCGGAAGGGACAAGGGCCAGAACTTAGTTTATAACTAAGCTTGAAAAAATATATTTCAAATTCCAAATTCCAAATTTTCCAGAACCAATATCAGGCACAAGTTCATAGCAACCACCGTAATGCATGATCGGGCATATCCATTTGGGACTCAAAAATGGGAAGGGAGAACCCTTTATGCACCGCAAGAAGGTTCAGTCTTCAAACTATCATCGTCCCAAAGGATAAAAAGGAAAAGCAGAGAAAAAGGCAACATGGGTCGGAAGAAAAGCCTCAAGAATTTAGGACATTAACCTTTTCATCGAGCAACAATTTCATCGATCTTTTTGTTCCTCATGAACCCCAAAATTTTCCAGAACCAATATCAGGCACAAGTTCATAGCAACCACCGTAATGCATGATCGGGCATATCTATTTGGGACTCAAAAATGGGAAGGGAGAACCCTTTATGCACCGCAAGAAAGCTCATCCTTCAAACTATCATCGTCCCAAAGGATAAAAAGCAAAAGCAGAGAGAAAGGCAACAAGGGTCGGAAGGGACAAGGTCCTGAACTTAGTTTATAACTAAGCTTGAAAAAATAAATTCCAAATTCCAAATTCCAAATTTTCCAGAACCAATATCAGGCACAAGTTCATAGCAACCACCGTAATGCATGATCGGGCATATCCATTTGGGACTCAAAAATGGGAAGGGAGAACCTTTTATACACCCTAAGAAGGCTCAGCCTTCAAACTATTATCGTCCCAAAAGATAAAAAGCAAAAGCAGAGAGAAAGGCAACAAGGGTCGGAAGGGACAAGGTCCAGAACTTAGTTTATAACTAAGCTTGAAAAAATAAATTCCAAATTCCAAATTTTCCAGAACCAATATCAGGCACAAGTTCATAGCAACCACCGTAATGCATGATCGGGCATATCCATTTGGGACTCAAAAATGGGAAGGGAGAACCCTTTTTGCACCGCAAGAAGGCTCAGCCTTCAAACTATCATCGTCCCAAAGGATAAAAAGCAAAAGCAGAGAGAAAGGCAACAAGGGTCGGAAGGGACAAGGGCCAGAACTTAGTTTATAACTAAGCTTGAAAAAATATATTCCAAATTCCAAATTCCAAATTTTCCAGAACCAATATCAAGCACAAGTTCATAGCAACCACCGTAATGCATGATTGGGCATATCCATTTGGGACTCAAAAATGGGAAAAGAGAACCCTTTATGCACCGCAAGAAGGCTCAGCCTTCAAACTATCATCGTCCCAAAGGATAAAAAGCAAAAGTAGAGAAAAAGGCAACATGGGTCGGAAGAAAAGCCTCAAGAATTTAGGACATTAACCTTTTCATCGAGCAACAATTTCATCGGTCCTATTGTTCCTCATGAACCCCAAAATTTTCCAGAACCAATATCAGGCACAAGTTCATAGCAACCACCGTAATGCATGATCGGGCATATCCATTTGGGACTCAAAAATGGGAAGGGAGAACCTTTTATGCACCGCGTGAAGGCTCAGCCTTCAAACTATCATCGTCCCAAAGGATAAAAAGCAAAAGCAGAGAGAAAGGCAACAAGGGTCGTAAGAGACAAGGGCCGGAACTTAGTTTATCACTAAGCTTGAAAAAATAATTCCAAATTCCACCGCCACACACTTAAGCATTGCACTTGACTAACAAGCACTGTGTCTGTATTTTTGCATTTGCAAGACAGAAAAAAGAAAGAAAAGCCTCAAGAATTTAGGACATTAACCTTTTCACCGAGCAACAATTTCAACGGTCCTTTTGTCCCTCATAAACCCCAAAATTTTTGAGAACCAATATTAGGGCACAAGTTCATAGAAACCACCGTAATGCATGATCGAGCATATCCATTTGAGACTCAAAAAGGGGGAGGGAGAACCCTTTATGCACCCCAAGAAGGCTCAGCCTTCAAACTATCATCGCCCCAAATGATAAAAAGCAAAAGCAGAGAGAAAGGCAACAAGGGTCGAAAGGGACAAGGGCCAGAACTTAGTATATCATTGTGCTTAAAAAAATAATTCCAAATTCCAGCGCCACACACTTAAGCATTACACTTGACTAACATGCATTGTGTTGGTAATTAATGCATTCGCAAGACATAAGAAAGAAAGAAAAGCCACAAGAATTTAGGACATTAACCTTTTCACCAAGCAACAATTTAATCGGTCTTTTTGTCCCTCATGAACCCCAAAATTTTCTAGAACCAATATCAGGCACAAGTTCATAGCAATCACCCTAGTGCATGATCGGGCATATCCATTTGGGACACAAAAAGGGGAAGGGAGAACCCTTTATGCACCCCAAGAAGGCTCAGCCTTCAAACTATCATCGCCCCAAATGATAAAAAGCAAAAATAGAGAAAAAGGCAACAAGGGTCGAAAGGAAAAGGGCCAGAACTTAGTATATCATTGTGCTTAAAAAAATAATTCAAAATTCAAGCGCCACACACTTAAGCATTACACTTGACTAACATGCATTGTGTTGGTAATTAATGCATTCGCTAGACAGTAGAAAGAAAGAAAAGCCACAAGAATTTAGGACATTAACCTTTTCACCAAGCAACAATTTCATCGGTACTTTTGTCCCTCATAAACCCCAAAATTTTCTAGAACCAATATCAGGCACAAGTTAATAGCAGTAGTGCATGATCGGGCATATCCATTTGGGACTCAAAAATGGGAAGGGAGAACGTTTATGCACCCCAAGGAGGCTTAACCTCCAAACTATCATCGTCCCATAGGATAAAAAGCAAAAGCAGAGAGAAAGGCAACAAGGGTCGGAAGGGACAAGGGCCAGATCTTAGTTTATAACTAAGCTTGAAAAAATAATTCCAAATTCCAAATTCCAAATTTTCCAGAACAAATATCAGGCACAAGTTTATAGCAACCACCGTAATGCATGATCGGGCATATCCATTTGGGACTCAAAAATGGGAAGGGAGAACCTTTTATACACCCCAAGAAGGCTCAGCCTTCAAACTATCATCGTCCCAAAGGATAAAAAGCAAAAGCAGAGAGAAAGGCAACAAGGGTCGGAGGGGACAAGGTCCAGAACTTAGTTTATAACTAAGCTTGAAAAATTAAATTCCAAATTCCAAATTCCAAATTTTCCAGAACCAATATCAGGCACAAGTTCATAGCAACCACCGTAATGAATGATCGGGCATATCCATTTGGGACTCAAAAATGGGAAGGGAGAACCTTTTATGCACCGCGTGAAGGCTCAGCCTTCAAACTATCATCGTCCCAAAGGATAAAAAGCAAAAGCAGAGAGAAAGGCAACAAGGGTCGTAAAAGACAAGGGCCAGAACTTAGTTTATCACTAAGTTTGAAAAAATAATTCCAAATTCCACCGCCACACACTTAAGCATTGCACTTGACTAACAAGCACTGTGTCTGTATTTTTGCATTTGCAAGACAGAAAAAAGAAAAAAAAACCTCAAGAATTTAGGACATTAACCTTTTCACCGACCAACAATTTCAACAATCCTTTTGTCCCACATAAACCCTAAAAATTTTGAGAACCAATATTAGGCACAACTTCATAGAAACCACCGTAATGCATGATCGAGGATATCCATTTAGGACTCAAAAATGGGAAGGGAGAACCCTTTATGCACCACAAGAAGGCTCAGCCTTCAAACTATCGTCGTCCCAAAGGATAAAAAGCAAAAGCAGAGAAAAAGGCAACATGGGTCGGAAGAAAAGCCTCAAGAATTTAGGACATTAACCTTTTCATCGAGCAACAATTTCATCGGTCCTTTTGTTCCTCATGAACCCCAAAATTTTCCAGAACCAATATCAGGCACAAGTTCATAGCAACCACCGTAATGCATGATCGGACATATCCATTTGGGACTCAAAAATGGGAAGGGAGAACCCTTTATGCACCGCAAGAAAGCTCAGCCTTCCAACTATCATCGTCCCAAAGGATAAAAAGCAAAAGCAGAGAGAAAGGCAACAAGGGTCGGAAGGGACAAGGGCCAGAACTTAGTTTATAACTAAGCTTGAAAAAATATATTTCAAATTCCAAATTCCAAATTTTCCAGAACCAATATCAGGCACAAGTTCATAGCAACCACCGTAATGCATGATCGGGCATATCCATTTGGGACTCAAAAATGGGAAGGGAGAACCCTTTATGCACCGCAAGAAGGTTCAGTCTTCAAACTATCATCGTCCCAAAGGATAAAAAGGAAAAGCAGAGAAAAAGGCAACATGGGTCGGAAGAAAAGCCTCAAGAATTTAGGACATTAACCTTTTCATCGAGCAACAATTTCATCGATCTTTTTGTTCCTCATGAACCCCAAAATTTTCCAGAACCAATATCAGGCACAAGTTCATAGCAACCACCGTAATGCATGATCGGGCATATCTATTTGGGACTCAAAAATGGGAAGGGAGAACCCTTTATGCACCGCAAGAAAGCTCATCCTTCAAACTATCATCGTCCCAAAGGATAAAAAGCAAAAGCAGAGAGAAAGGCAACAAGGGTCGGAAGGGACAAGGTCCTGAACTTAGTTTATAACTAAGCTTGAAAAAATAAATTCCAAATTCCAAATTCCAAATTTTCCAGAACCAATATCAGGCACAAGTTCATAGCAACCACCGTAATGCATGATCGGGCATATCCATTTGGGACTCAAAAATGGGAAGGGAGAACCTTTTATACACCCTAAGAAGGCTCAGCCTTCAAACTATTATCGTCCCAAAAGATAAAAAGCAAAAGCAGAGAGAAAGGCAACAAGGGTCGGAAGGGACAAGGTCCAGAACTTAGTTTATAACTAAGCTTGAAAAAATAAATTCCAAATTCCAAATTTTCCAGAACCAATATCAGGCACAAGTTCATAGCAACCACCGTAATGCATGATCGGGCATATCCATTTGGGACTCAAAAATGGGAAGGGAGAACCCTTTTTGCACCGCAAGAAGGCTCAGCCTTCAAACTATCATCGTCCCAAAGGATAAAAAGCAAAAGCAGAGAGAAAGGCAACAAGGGTCGGAAGGGACAAGGGCCAGAACTTAGTTTATAACTAAGCTTGAAAAAATATATTCCAAATTCCAAATTCCAAATTTTCCAGAACCAATATCAAGCACAAGTTCATAGCAACCACCGTAATGCATGATTGGGCATATCCATTTGGGACTCAAAAATGGGAAAAGAGAACCCTTTATGCACCGCAAGAAGGCTCAGCCTTCAAACTATCATCGTCCCAAAGGATAAAAAGCAAAAGTAGAGAAAAAGGCAACATGGGTCGGAAGAAAAGCCTCAAGAATTTAGGACATTAACCTTTTCATCGAGCAACAATTTCATCGGTCCTATTGTTCCTCATGAACCCCAAAATTTTCCAGAACCAATATCAGGCACAAGTTCATAGCAACCACCGTAATGCATGATCGGGCATATCCATTTGGGACTCAAAAATGGGAAGGGAGAACCTTTTATGCACCGCGTGAAGGCTCAGCCTTCAAACTATCATCGTCCCAAAGGATAAAAAGCAAAAGCAGAGAGAAAGGCAACAAGGGTCGTAAGAGACAAGGGCCGGAACTTAGTTTATCACTAAGCTTGAAAAAATAATTCCAAATTCCACCGCCACACACTTAAGCATTGCACTTGACTAACAAGCACTGTGTCTGTATTTTTGCATTTGCAAGACAGAAAAAAGAAAGAAAAGCCTCAAGAATTTAGGACATTAACCTTTTCACCGAGCAACAATTTCAACGGTCCTTTTGTCCCTCATAAACCCCAAAATTTTTGAGAACCAATATTAGGGCACAAGTTCATAGAAACCACCGTAATGCATGATCGAGCATATCCATTTGAGACTCAAAAAGGGGGAGGGAGAACCCTTTATGCACCCCAAGAAGGCTCAGCCTTCAAACTATCATCGCCCCAAATGATAAAAAGCAAAAGCAGAGAGAAAGGCAACAAGGGTCGAAAGGGACAAGGGCCAGAACTTAGTATATCATTGTGCTTAAAAAAATAATTCCAAATTCCAGCGCCACACACTTAAGCATTACACTTGACTAACATGCATTGTGTTGGTAATTAATGCATTCGCAAGACATAAGAAAGAAAGAAAAGCCACAAGAATTTAGGACATTAACCTTTTCACCAAGCAACAATTTAATCGGTCTTTTTGTCCCTCATGAACCCCAAAATTTTCTAGAACCAATATCAGGCACAAGTTCATAGCAATCACCCTAGTGCATGATCGGGCATATCCATTTGGGACTCAAAAATGGGATGGGAGAACCTTTATGCACCCCAAGAAGGCTTAACCTCCAAACTATCATCGTCCCATATGATAAAAAGCAAAAGCAGAGAGAAAGAAAGAAGGGTTAATGGTTCAACGTGTCCCTGAAGTTGTACCAAAATTTGTGTTTAGTCTCTCCCAAGAAAAATGACGTTTAGTGGCGGTCAAAAGCAGCCAGTAATTATAAAAAAATCGCCACTAATCGTCATTTTTTTGAAGAGGGACCAAACACAAATTTTAGTACAATTTCAGGGACTAGTTGAACCATTAACCCAAGAAAGAAAGAAAGAAAGAAAGAAAGAAAGAAAGAATCCAGTTGTTGCGGTGTTGGTGGGGGGAAATGGTTACACTAAATAACTATTGCACTATAACTACTTTGCAGATTAATCAATTCATTTCTAGTGCATGATAAATTCAGTGAATGGTAAGAATATAAGTTCAAAAAATTGTTTAACCCAAACAAAGGTTCACTGCACCAATGTTTGTCAACAAATCATAAATCAAATACCAAGCAATCAACCACATTGTACTTCACGGCGAACAGAAAAATCATGAAAATGCTATTCCTTTCATTTCCCACATGAAACTCAGTCTAAGACAGATACAAGGGGAGTGATAGGAAATGTTTACCGTTTTTCTTTAGCCCGTTAAGAACCTTTTTCACAGTTCCTCCAATCATTGAATTATGAATTCCGAGCTCTTTGTAATCAAGTCAAACCTCTCCCATGTTGGGGCCTTCTTGTCTACTTCATCAATTTAACAACAAAAACCATTTCAGAGTTACCTAATACAAAACTCCAACTCAAAAATTAGAAAGAAAAAAAAATCAAAATCTAAATTAAAAATCCAGCATTCACTACTGATTAACAATGGAGATGAGTCCTTCAGTACTTGCCTTTAACCTTTCCAAAACCAATATCAGGCACAACTGTACAAGTTTATAGCGATCACCGGCACATCCATTCCAGACTCAAAAGGGGGAAGGAAGAACCCTTTATGCACCCCAAGAAGGCTCAGCCCTCAAATTACCATCACCGTCTGAAACCATAAAAAGAAAAAGCAGAATGAAAGGCAACAGTGGCGGAAAGGAAGAAGGGACAGCATCAGAATTAGCATTCTCACAGAATTGAAAGAGCAAGAATTGAAGATGGTGGGATTTTTGTTCTTGACATGCAATCGATACGGTTACCTTGTTTGCAGGTATACTTCCAAAACTTTTTCATCTATATATTTATCTTTTCACTCAAAAGATTCTCTTACAATTATTCGTTTCCTTTATTTCACCCACACTCAACACTCGAGAGAGCATCTGATGCTATAGCAGGCCAGAACAAAGATAAAACAACATAGACACAAAAACAAGAGAAATTACTGTAATGCGTTTGTAGCATTTTTACTTTAATGGATAAAATGATTTTTTGACAAGATTATAATAATTGTTGTCATGAAAATAATAGCAAATACCAGATCATGCATTCTTCATTCCTATTTTATTTTTCTTTATCCTTAACAAAGTCTGATGCAATGATTATGCCTCGAATTGATTCACTGTGTTACTTTTAGGTAATATGTGATTATGCTCGATATTTGATTCCCACGTGGCATGCTTAGTGGATGGGTAAAGATTCACTTTTGGGTAAGAGCGCGTTAGGAGATTTCGTTGAGTAGAGTTGTTCACCAACTTAGATTTAAGTAGGTGCATGTGATTTAAACCCTCGACCTATGAGACAATAAGAGTTAAACCCGAAACTATGATCAAACGTGGCAGTTAGAAAATAATATATATGTTAAATATTACATACTCTCTAGTATAATATTTATTCTCATGTGTTAAGTTTCTAATATATAAGTTTTATATTAAAAAAGTTATATATAAATATTAATATTTTTTCACTACAAAAAAAAACATTTTTTTGGGCTGTTTTGTTTACAATTCGTGGCATTTATAACTGCCACTAAGTGTTTTAGTGCAGTCTCATGCCTGCCATCTTCTCAGGTGCCACAAACACATTTGTGGCAGTTTTTACCCAACAGCCGGTTTTGCATGCCACAACAATATCTGGCGGTTTAAGACCGACACTTGACCACCACAAAAAGTTTAACAAGAAGTTTGATGTTACCCTCAGACTTCTGAAGTTTTGGCCATTGGGAAGTTTGCTAAATTTCCAGATTTGAACCAAGCCATCTAAATTACACCCCAATCTTTAAAATATTTATAAATTCTGTGTTCATGTTTTTAAGTCAATATATAGCATGTATTTTCTAATTACTTTGAACCAAATCTTTTAGTGATACTAAAGACAAATCATTCGAAATGAGATGAGGACTACAAATGCAATTAAGCCAACATTTAACTTATAACATTATAATACAAGTTTGTTTTCAAAATAACTTGCACAAAAACCTTCGAACCAGAATTGATGCTAGAGAATTTCCTCGTGAAACCAAACACGCTATTCAATTTGATAACTTCAGAAAAATTATTACCTTAGTTGTTCCTCAGGGTAGCATGTGTAGTGCTTCAGAGTCTCAGTCCAGAAAGGGCTCCTTTGAAGCCTGCATCAATATAGTATTATAATGAATAAAGAACCAAAATCAAGTAGAATGTTTACTTAACAATTTAACATGATATTTGGCAAGAAAAGCTACAGAAAAATCACCTCATTATTAGTGATATGTCTCTCTGGTTTCTAAATTTTGAGTGTTACTGATAAAGAATGTGGGAGGCAACAAAAACAAAAATGTTAATAACTTGCTCAATGTTTGTGTCAATTTTTTCAGAATTGATCCAAAACAAACAACAACTTAGCAAACAACAATGTCTGCATAACAAACAACAACTTAGCATGTACAAGTTCAAATTTCATTAATGTATATTAGTAACTCATAACAAAGCATGTAGGTTGACATTCTTAGCAAAGCATGTCCGCATATTATAGAGTAAAGGAGAACTTAACTATCACGCATGTGTTTTTGAGAATCTCATAGGAAGTAGGAAGGCGACAAGCTTCACTATTGGTCAAGACAAAGAGAGGAAAAGGCTAGGATAAAATTTGATGGGATAAAATTTGAAAGCACCCCCATATTGACATTTTCTAAAGATAAACTAAGCATTTCCTTTATGCATTCGCTAAATATAGAAAACTAGATGAGTCTTATCTATTTTAAATCTAAATAAGAATAATGGCCTAGATGAGAAAATTGAATAGTTAGTTGCTCACACAAGCTTTATTCAAAGTTCTCAATTAACAAAAGGGGTTCATACTAACACAAAATAGAACACAATATCAACAACTTTCAATTGAACATATAAAACAGGGAAGAGGGAAACACAAACATCGTATTAACAAGAACATTCAACTTAAACTGCCAACAACAACAACAAAATGAGTGCTGAGTCCAGAACAAGCTAATGACCAAAGCAAGAGCAATTTTGAGCTGCGACTTCATTTACTCAACCCATACACTATAATTAAAAGAAGGGAAACCATTTAGTGCTACCCTAGTACTTGGTCAACAATGTCCTTCATGTTATGTAATAAGCCACAAGAGATTATTTTCCAAGAAAATAAATTCATGAGCATGGAGAGCAACACTCAGCTATTATGTGTGTGAGAGAGATGGAGAGATTTATCCTCTTAATGGCTACAATGTATTTGAAGCATATATATTACAAGAGCCACATCATGGTCAAACTGAAGATTGTACCAATCCAGAATTTTTTTTTTATTGCTGAAGTGTGTATGTGTAACTTTCAGAAGTGTAAATCAAGCCAGCAAACCAAAACTGGAACAACTAATAAAAATCATGACTTCATTTTATGTATTAGAATCATTGCCATTTTAGAGATCCTAGTTGTAAAAGAAAGTGACATCAATTAGCAAACCTGTCTTAAGAAGAACAGGGTTAGCCTTCAAATGTCTTGAGTCCCATCAACAGCTGTAGAAAAAAAAAAAGGTAAAATTATCCACAAGATAAAATTTTTTTTGGAAAACAAAGTGGAGTGTGAATGAATCAAAATCATGTACAAATGTAAAGAAAACCAGAATACAAGCTAGTAATTTTATGATACACACCTTTCAAAGAAAAAATTATAATACACATACACTTGAGCTGCAAACATGTAATGCAGCCAAATTAACAGCGATGGGCAAAACTAATCTTCTCACCTCATTTTTATTCTTCTTATTCTGTTCCCTCTTGATTGTTCTGTCAATCCCAAATATCATGAGCGCAAGTTAGAAAGAAAGTCTAAATTGAAATCAGCTAGACAAGTAATAACCGTTTAAACAAAAGTGAATTACAGTAAAGAATCAAAGATATTCCTGGTACTATATATTGAAGGTCTCAATAAATCCAAATGTCGCCAATCTCTATCAATTTGCATGTAAAAGAGAAGAGAGAGAGAGAGAGAGAGAGAATTACCAAATAGATCAACAAGATTTGATATTGTCTCTGCACAGCAAGCTTGCTTGCTTATCTAATTCCCACCTTCAAGGAGACAGAGTAGCATTTGCAAATTCACGATAATAAGAAATTAAGCCACAGTGCTTGAAAATACAAGTGGGCCTTCATCATTCCCTGTTTCTTTAGAGCAAATAAAGGGCACTCTCACTCTCTTCCTCTGTTCCATATTTGTAGCGCAGCAACCAGAAGTCCCGAGCAGGTGCCAGCGTAGTGGGCTCATATAGCTGATCATCAAAGAGAGAAGTATGCAAATAAGAGATTTAGTCACAGAGAGTCATCTTCCATACATGTAAGACATTTAGTCTGTTAAGTAATGGAATCATCATCCATACACACTGATTAGCTTTACCTGCAAATAAAGAAGCTCTATGTTTCCACCATTGGCTATGGGAAGCAGATTCAAAAAATTGACTGCTCAGCAATCACGATACCAGGAAGGATATCTTTAAGGATACTGGAAGGCCTATCCTTAAGGATTTCGACAACCTGTAGAGGTTATTGCCGGTTATGTCATCCATAAATACAAGCATGACAATTTATAAATAGAAGAGAAAACCACATTAACAAAGAAAGTTATCAGCAGTTGGGGTGTGTTATTTAAAGATGTCAATTTGGTCCATATCTTTTACCATTCTGTTCATGCCACATCCAGGGAAAAAAAATTGAAGAATAAAACAAGTAATTGATCAGCAAATATTAATAGTTATTGGATCACCTTCGTTCCAGGCATTTGGACCTACTAAACAGCAATTCCAGCTGTAGCCATCGAAAGAAATCCTGCTAAAGTCTCTTCTGCAATGGACAAAAGCCTAGGAAAACGACATGTGATTTTATAAGGCCAAACACAAACATACAAGGTTTCAAAGAAAACAATGATGGAAACAACCCAAGACACAAGAACATCAAAGAAAGGAACCATAGTAGAAAGCTTGTCTGGCACCAAATTTGAGGTAAGCACAATATCAATATTTCCAAGAATAGAGATAAGCCCAAGACCAGCAACTAAAGCATGAAACTTTATACATTGCTTGAAGTTAAAAAGGCACAAACTGTTTTTGCATATAATAAATAGGAAGACACAATAGGCTAAAAAGGTCAAACAGGTATATTGAATGGACTGTCAAAAAGGCTACATGTATATATATGCCTTTGAAATATGAGAAACAATGAAATTCCAAAATGCAAGAATGAGACTAACCAAAATATTAAGAATGGGTGTTGCAGATGATATCTTCATGGCGAGTTTAGTCTTGAGCAGTACGAGTTCTATCTTTCCACCACCGATCGCCTCATTTGCCATGGCAGCACCTCATCCCACAAACAATTTCTTCAACACACCCCAACTGTTTGCACAAGAAAGCCATAAAAAAGTTTGCACAGCACTGATACCTAAAATTTGATGGGTAGTATTAATTTTAATAGAGCATCACCTCAAGAAAGCTATAAAAAATATCTGCAAAGCTGTTTGCACAAGCTCTTGCCCCTTGCTCATTCATCCAAATTTCTACTTCACCATATTCATTCGCCTACTTCAAAACTAAGACACCTGAGAACCAAAAGAAACCATCAATTACAATTATACAATTCAATAGGCAAAAGACATTCAAATCTCACAATCACACATGCCATGTCAAGATGTAGGTTTTTTTTTTTTTCCCACAACCATAAGATTATAAGCAATAGAAAAATCAAAACATTACTGTTCTAGATATCCAAAATTTTAAAACAAAAGAAACACGAAAGTTAATCTTTATCTTGAAATTAATAATGTGTTTGTAAAGCACTCATACATAGGAAATAAGTGAAAAACTTAAAATATTTCTATAGCTTCCAAATAGCATGTATAATACCTCTTAAGAGGTCTTCTTAGCCAGAGACACTCTATAAAGCACTCCAAATAATCCTTCCTCCAACATTTTCCTCATAACAAAACCATTCTGCCATAATAAGCCCCTCAATAAAAAGTTTACAACTAACAAAATGAACACCAGAAACACTGCTACCTAAAAATTGCAACATAAAAACCAACTTGAGTTCACAAACCAATTTTTGTAATATTAATAATAATAATAGTAATAATAATAAAATAAACACTTTCAAGGAAATGAATATATTTCAAAAACAAAGGTAAAAACATTATATAGCAAATATATATTTATATAAGTGAGAAAAACATTTTGAAATAAGTAAGAATAAGTATAACAGAAAATATGGTGATAAAAAACAAAAAGATAAAAACTAAGTTTATAATACAATAAAGAAACTCTTTCACCAACCAATGCAAAAATATATATGCGTGAGAAACTTCATTTTGAAAATAGTAATATAAAGTTATCAAAGAAAATTATTACCGAGCATTTAAAAAGTTTGTAAATAATGTTAGATAAGTATATACTGTGCTTGCCTCTAATGAGTATTGCAAGGAACATGTAGGAAGCTTTTGTCTCTTTTGGAACTCTAGAAACAAGAACCCAATCCCTTGATCCTGTCTTTGCAGAACCTAATTATATTATATCCGTGAGTCAACACACACAAGTGAATTATATAATAGCAATATACTTGACAGTTGAGACATTTGTTACCTTAGAGCATCCTCACCAGTTCTATCATCACCAATATAAATTTGAAGCACATCAATAGAATTCTCGTATCCTAGAAATACGTAAATAATGTTGCAGTTAGGACATATGTCACATAATACACAACCCAAGTTGCATGAGTATACACTCACTTAGCTGCAGTCCATGACCCTTCTTCTGGACCCTCATCACAAGAACCTCTATTTCCTTGTACTGGTTTCCATTGCTCTTGTATCAGTAGTGTAGGGAATGCATCTGTCCCATTAACCAAGTTAGATAACAGTTAAATCCAAAACCATAAAAAAAGTGTATTCAATATTTATTATAAGATTGGTTTTTCCTTTCAATGATCCCATAAGCGAATAAAAAGGAAACAGGCCATTTTGAGAAAACCCAACTAGTAAAAATTCAATCTTTAACCACGTATAAGATTTGACAACAAAAAAGCCGCTTATAAGAATCCCCCAATAAAAATAAATCAGATAGGAGATAGAGAAACACACCCCCACATCTTGGTGACACCCTCTGCCATAGCGCTGCAAATGCCTACCAGTGTGAGGAGAAACAAAGAACATAACAACGTTCTCCAATTGTACAAGGATCACTTTTCTAACACCAATCAAACTTTCACAGCCAGGCGCCAACACTGAACAACTCTAAAAGAAAAATATCAAAAATCAAACCGGTAGAATGCAACAAAGAATAGAAAAGCTAGACAAGTAATAACCGTTAAAACAAAAGTGAATTACAGTAAAGAATCAAAGATATTGCTGGTACTATATATAGAAGGTCTCAATAAATACAAAATTAAAAAGCACTATAAATGAAGACAATACCTTTGAATAGCCAAAATCACAAATTTTCAAGCGAGGAGCTGGACTACCATCCAACAATGTGTTTTCCAACTTCAAGTCATGATGGCATACTTGCTTCATTAAAGAAGACAAATAGAGAACCTCAAGTCAGACATCTCATTATATCTTCTGAGCAGAAAATGCACTGCCGAAAAAGCAAAGACTACACGCACCATTGCGTGACAATAGCAAACACCTGATATAAGTTATTGGAAGAAGAAGCCTGCCTGCAGAATTAAAGAGTAGGCATTAAAGACATATGCTGCAGGACTACACAAATGAATAAATGCAACGGAGAAGATCCTCACCGAAACGCCCTGCGCTGCATATCCCCTCAAATAGCTCTCCTCCAGAAGCATTTTCCATTACAATTGCCAAATGTGATGGTGTCATTGTAACCTAGAGTCACATTATCAAAGGACTAATCAAGATACTTCTAAGATATGATTCATATGAAGAAATAGGATAGGATATCGTGAGTGTACAGACCTCCTTGAACCTGACTATATTGAGATACCTCAGTGATCTATGATTTATAGCTTCTCTCTGTACATTTTCATCTATCAGTTAATGAAATGTGTATGAAAAAACTCATGAAAAGTTCCACAGTCAAGCATACTGAAGCAATTTACTGAAGTAATTTAACCAATACAGCCTATCAATATACGAAATTTCACAATGAGGGGACCATACCCGAAAAGAAATTCCCCTCTCATCATAATTATGTGTTATTAACCAAAAAGAGTACTAACATCAGACAGTTTTCTCAAGGACACAGCCCACCTGAAGATAAGAAAGGCATGCAACAGGAGTGAAAAAAAATTCAAGCAAGAGAAGGTACACAACATATGTAAAACTAAGATCCCTTCATAAAATTACGATCAAACTGTTTCACAGCATCGAACACAAAACTAACACCCCCTATCAAAAACAGGAGTTCTATATTACAAAGAAACACATTCATGAAAACATTACTTAAAAACAAGTGAACTGTGACAAGAGAGTCCAAGTTAACCAAATTACTTAAAACACGAAATCTATTAAAGCAGGTATAAAGAACTCAGTTTATCATTACACTTGGAAAAAAGAATTTCCAAACTCCACCGCCACACACTTAAGCATAAACTTGACTAATGCACTGTGTTTGTCATGTATGTACCCCAAAACAGAAGATAGTAAGAAAGAAAAGCCTCAAGAATTTAGGACATTAACCTTCTCACCTCTCTGAGATGCTCCTTTCCTTTGGACATTTCAGTGATATAGGTATTATTCCAGCACTATTCAGCATACCGAAATAATAATTGGCGCGATAACATTTTGGCACAGCATGCACGAATGGTCAAGGACTTGCATCTCCGCAAATGTAAACTGTCATTATTCGTTTGGATCATGCACTAAAATGATTGTGTCATTTAGCACCTCCAATACAAACCCGTCATACATAAATGAACTTCAAACCCACATTCATGAAAAAATAATTCCAAACTCCACCGCCACTCACTTAAGCATTACACTTGACTAACATCCACATGTCTGTAATATATGCATTTGCAAAACAGAAGAAAGAAAGAAAGAAAAGCCTCAAGAATATAGGACATTAACCTTTTCACTGAGCAACAATTTCATCAGTCCTTTAGTCCTTAATGAGCACAAGTTTATAGCGATCACCGTAATGCATGATCAGGCATATCCATTCGGGACTCAAAAAGGGGAAGGAGAACGTTTTATGCACCCCAAGAAGGCTCAGCCTTCAAACTATCATCGCCCCAAATGATAAAAAAGAAAAAGCAGAGAGAAAGGCAACAAGGGTCAAAAGGGACAAGGGCCAGAACTTAGTTTATCATTACGATTGAAAAATAATTTCAAATTCCATCGCCACACACATAAGCATTACACTTAACTAACTGGCACTGTTCTGTAATTATTGCATTCACAAAACAGAATAAAGAAAGAAAAGCCTCAAGAATTTAGGACATTAACCTTTTCACTGAACAACAATTTCATCGGTCCATTTGTTCCTCATGAACCCCAAAATTTTCCAGAACCAATATCAGGCACAAGTTCATAGCAACCACCGAAATCCATGATCGGGCATATCCATTTGGGACTCAAAAATGGGAAAGGGGAACCCTTTATGCACCGCAAGAAGGCTCAGCCTACAAACTATCATCGTCCCAAAGGATAACAAGCAAAATCAGAGAAAAAGGCAACATGGGTCGGAAGAAAAGCCTCAAGAATTTAGGACATTAACCTTTACATCGAGCAACAATTTCATCGGTCCTTTTGTTCCTCATGAACCCCAAAATTTTCCAGAACCAATATCAGGCACAAGTTCATAGCAACCACCGTAATGCATGATCAGGCATATCCATTTGGGACTCAAAAATGGGAAGGGAGAACCCTTTATGCACCGCAAGAAGGCTCAGCCTTCAAACTATCATAGTCCCAAAGGATAAAAAGCAAAAGCAGAGAGAAAGGCAACATGGGTCGGATGAAAAGCCTCAAGAATTTAGGACATTAACCTTTTCACCGAGCAACAATTTCATCGGTCCTTTTCGTCCTCATGAACCCCAAAATTTTCCAGAACCAATAATAGGCACAAGTTCATAGCAACCACCGAAATGCATGATCGGGCATATCCATTTGGGACTCAAAAATAAGAAGGGAGAACCCTTTATGCACCGCAAGAAGGCTCAGCCTTCAAACTATCATAGTCCCAAAGGATAAAAAGCAAAAGCAGAGAGAAAGGCAACATGAGTCGGAAGAAAAGCCTCAAGAATTTAGGACATTAATCTTTTCACCGAGCAACAATTTCAACAGTCCTTTTGTCCCTAATAAACCCCAAAATTTTTGAGAACCAATATTAGACACAACTTCATAGAAACCACCGTAATGCATGATCGAGCATATCCATTTGGGACTCAAAAATGGGAAGGGAGAACCCTTTATGCACCGCAAGAAGGCTCAGCCTTCAAACTATCATAGTCCCAAAGGATAAAAAGCAAAAGCAGAGAAAAAGGCAACATGGGTCGGAAGAAAAGCCTCAAGAATTTAGGACATTAACCTTTTCATCGAGCAACAATTTCATCGGTCCTTTTGTTCCTCATTAACCCCAAAATTTTCCAGAACCAATATCAGGCACAAGTTTATAGCAACCACCGTAATGCATGATCGGGCATATCCATTTGGTACTCAAAAATGGGAAGGGAGAACCCTTTTTGCACCGCAAGAAAGGCTCAGCCTTCAAACTATCATCGTCCCAAAGGATAAAAAGCAAAAGCAGAGAGAAAGGCAAAAGGGTCGGAAGGGACAAGGGCCAGAACTTAGTTTATAACTAAGCTTGAAAAAATAAATTCCAAATTCCAAATTTTCCAGAACCAATATCAGGCACAAGTTCATAGCAACCACCGTAATGCATGATCGAGCATATACATTTGGGACTCAAAAATGGGAAGGGAGAACCCTTCATACACACCAAGAAGGCTCAGCCTTCAAACTATTATCGTCCCAAAGGATAAAAAGCAAAAGCAGAGAGAAAGGCAACAAGGGTCGGAAGGGACAAGGGCCAGAACTTAGTTTATAACTAAGCTTGAAAAAATAATTCCAAATTCCAAATTCCAAATTTTCCAGAACAAATATCAGGCACAAGTTCATAGCAACCACCGTAATGCATGATCGGGCATATTCATTTGGGACTCAAAAATGGGAAAGGAGAACCCTTTATACACCCCAAGAGGGCTCAACCTTCAAACTATCATCGTCCCAAAGGATAAAAAGCAAAAGCAGAGAGAAAGGCAACAAGGGTCGGAAGGGACAAGGGCCAGAACTTAGTTTATAACTAAGCTTGAAAAAATAAATTCCAAATTCCAAATTTTCCAGAACCAATATCAGGCACAAGTTCATAGCAACCACCGTAATGCATGATCGGGCATATCCATTTGGGACTCAAAAATGGGAAGGGAGAACCTTTTATGCACCCCAAGAAGGCTCAACCTTCAAACTATCATCGTCCCAAAGGATAAAAAGCAAAAGCAGAGAGAAAGTCAACAAGGGTCGGAAGGGACAAGGGCCAGAACTTAGTTTATAACTAAGCTTGAAAAAATAATTCCAAATTCCAAATTTTCCAGAACAAATATTAGGCACAAGTTCATAGCAACCACCGTAATGCATGATCGGGCATATCCATTTGGGACTCAAAAATGGGAAGGGAGAACCCTTTATACACCCCAAGAGGGCTCAGTCTTCAAACTATCATCGTCCCAAAGGATAAAAAGCAAAAGCAGAGAGAAAGGCAACAAGGGTCGGAAGGGACAAGGGCCAGAACTTAGTTTATAACTAAGCTTGAAAAAATAAATTCCAAATTCCAAATTTTCCAGAACCAATATCAGGCACAAGTTCATAGCAACCACCGTAATGCATGATCGGGCATATCCATTTGGGACTCAAAAATGGGAAGGGAGAACCTTTTATGCACCCCAAGAAGGCTCAACCTTCAAACTATCATCGTCCCAAAGGATAAAAAGCAAAAGCAGAGAGAAAGGCAACAAGGGTCGGAAGGGACAAGGGCCAGAACTTAGTTTATAACTAAGCTTGAAAAAATAAATTCCAAATTCCAAATTTTCCAGAACAAATATCAGGCACAAGTTCATAGCAACCACCGTAATGCATGATCGGGCATATCCATTTGGGACTCAAAAATGGGAAGGGAGAACCCTTTATACACCCCAAGAGGGCTCAGCCTTCAAACTATCATCGTCCCAAAGGATAAAAAGCAAAAGCAGAGAGAAATGCAACAAGGGTCGGAAGGGACAAGGGCCAGAACTTAGTTTATAACTAAGCTTGAAAAAATAAATTCCAAATTCCAAATTTTCCAGAACCAATATCAGGCACAAGTTCATAGCAACCACCGTAATGCATGATCGGGCATATCCATTTGGGACTCAAAAATGGGAAGGAAGAACCTTTTATGCACCCCAAGAAGGCTCAACCTTCAAACTATCATCGTCCCAAAGGATAAAAAGCAAAAGCAGAGAGAAAGGCAACAAGGGTCGGAAGGGACAAGGGCCAGAACTTAGTTTATAACTAAGCTTGAAAAAATAAATTCCAAATTCCAAATTTTCCAGAACCAATATCAGGCACAAGTTCATAGCAACCACTGTAATGCATGATCGGGCATATCCATTTGGGACTCAAAAATGAGAAGGGAGAACCTTTTATGCACCGCGAGAAGGCTCAGCCTTCAAACTATCATCGTCCCAAAGGATAAAAAGCAAAAGCAGAGAGAGAAAGGCAACAAGGGTCGGAAGAGACAAGGGCCAGAACTTAGTTTATCACTAAGCTTGAAAAAATAATTCCAAATTCCACCGCCACACACTTAAGCATTGCACTTGACTAACAAGCATTGTGTCTGTATTTTTGCATTTGCAAGACAGAAAAAAGAAAGAAAAGCCTCAAGAATTTAGGACATTAACCTTTTCACCGAGCAACAATTTCAACGGTCCTTTTGTCCCTCATAAACCCCAAAAATTTTGAGAACCAATATTAGGCACAAGTTCATAGAAACCACCGTAATGCATGAACGAGCATATCCATTTGGGACTCAAAAAGGGGGAGGGAGAACCCTTTATGCACCCCAAGAAGGCTCAGCCTTCAAACTATCATCGCCCCAAATGATAAAAAGCAAAAGCAGAGAGAAAGGCAACAAGGGTCGAAAGGGACAAGGGCCAGAACTTAGTATATCATTGTGCTTAAAAAAATAATTCCAAATTCCAGCGCCACACACTTAAGCATTACACTTGACTAACATGTATTGTGTTGGTAATTAATGCAATCGCAAGACAGAAGAAAGAAAGAAAAGCCACAAGAATTTAGGACATTAACATTTTCACCAAGCAACAATTTCATCGGTCCTTTTGTCCCTCATGAACCCCAAAATTTTCTAGAACCAATATCAGGCACAAGTTCATAGCAATCACCCTAGTGCATGATCGGGCATATCCATTTTGGACTCAAAAATGGGAAGGGAGAACCTTTATGCACCTCAAGAAGGTTTAACCTCCAAACTATCATCGTCCCATATGATAAAAAGCAAAAGCAGAGAGAAAGAAAGAAAGAAAGAATCCAGTTGCTGCGGTGTTGGTGGGGGGAAATGGTTACACTAAATTACTATTGCACTATAACTACTTTGCAGATTAATCAATTCATTTCTAGTGCATGATAAAGTCAGTGAATGGTAAGAATATAAGTTCAAAAAATTGTTTAACCCAAACAAAGGTTCACTGCACCAATGTTTGTTAACAAATCATAAATCAAATACCAAGCAATCAACCACATTGTACTTCACGGCGAACAGAAAAATCATGAAAATGCTATTCCTTTCATTTCCCACATGAAACTCAGTCTAAGACAGATACAAGGGGAGTGATAGGAAATGTTTACCGTTTTTCTTTAGCCCGTTAAGAACCTTTTTCACAGTTCCTCCAATCATTGAATTATGAATTCCGAGCTCTTTGTAATCAAGTCAACCCTCTCCCATGTTGGGGCCTTCTTGTCTACTTCATCAATTTAACAACAAAAACCATTTCAGAGTTACCTAATACAAAACTACAACTCAAAAATTAGAAAGAAAAAAAAATCTAAATCTAAATGAAAAATCCAGCATTCACTACTGATTAACAATGGAGATGAGTCCTTCAGTACTTGCCTTTAACCTTTCCAAAACCAATATCAGGCACAAGTTTATAGCGATCACCGGCACATCCATTCCAGACTCAAAAGGGGGAAGGAAGAACCATTTATGCACCCCAAGAAGGCTCAGCCCTCAAATTACCATCACCATCTGAAACCATAAAAAGAAAAAGCAGAATGAAAGGCAACAGTGGCGGAAAGGAAGAAGGGACAGCATCAGAATTACCATTCTCACAGAATTGAAAGAGCAAGAATTGAAGATGGTGAGATTTTGGTTCTTGACATGCAATCGATACGATTCCCTTGTTTTAGGTAATATGTGATTATGCTCGATATTTGATTCCCATGTGGCATGCTTAGTGGACGGGTAAAGATTCACTTTTAGGTAAGAGCGTTAGGAGATTTCGTTGAGTAGAGTTGTTCACCAACTTAGATTTAAGTAGGTGCATGTGATTTAAACCCTCGACCTATGAGACAATAAGAGTTAAACCCGAAACTATGATCAAACGTGCCAGTTAGAAAATAATATATATATATATATATATATATATATTAAACTGTAATTCTTCCTCCAGCATCTTAAATATTACATACTCTTTAGTATAATATTTATTCTCATGTGTTAAGTTTCTAATATATAAGTTTTATATTAAAAAAGTTATATATAAATATTAATATTTTTTCACTACAAAAAAAACATTTTTTTGGGCTGTTTTGTTTACAATTCGTGGCATTTATAACTGCCACTAAGTGTTTTAGTGCAGTCTCATGCCTGCCATCTTCTCAGGTGCCACAAACACATTTGTGGCAGTTTTTACCTAACAGCCGGTTTTGCATGCCACAACAATATCTGGCGGTTTAAGACCGACACTTGACCACCACAAAAAGTTTAACAAGAAGTTTGATGTTACCCTCAGACTTCTGAAGTTTTGGCCATTGGGAAGTTTGCTAAATTTCCAGATTTGAACCAAGCCATCTAAATTACACCCCAATCTTTAAAATATTTATAAATTCTGTGTTCATGTTTTTAAGTCAATATATAGCATGTATTTTCTAATTACTTTGAACCAAATCTTTTAGTGATACTAAAGACAAATCATTCACAATGAGATGAGGTCTAAAAATGCAATTAAGCCAACATTTAACTTGTAACATTATAATACAAGTTTGTTTTCAAAATAACTTGCACAAAAACCTTCGAACCAGAATTGATGCTAGAGAATTTCCTCGTGAAACCAAACATGCTATTCAATTTGATAACTTCAGAAAAATTATTACCTTAGTTGTTCCTCAGGGTAGCATGTGTAGTGCTTCAGAGTCTCAGTCCAGAAAGGGCTCCTTTGAAGCCTGCATCAATATAGTATTATAATGAATAAAGTACCAAAATCAAGTAGAATGTTTACTTAACAATTTAACATGATATTTGGCAAGAAAAGCTACAGAAAAATCACCTCATTAATAGTGATATGTCTCTCTGGTTTCTAAATTTTGAGTGTTACTGATAAAGAATGTGGGAGGCAACAAAAACAAAAATGTTAATAACTTGCTCAATGTTTGTGTCAATTTTTTCAGAATTGATCCAAAACAAACAACAACTTAGCAAACAACAATGTCTGCATAACAAACAACAACTTAGCATGTACAAGTTCAAATTTCATTAATGTATATTAGTAACTCATAACAAAGCATGTAGGTTGACATTCTTAGCAAAGCATGTCCGCATATTATAGAGTAAAGGAGAACTTAACTATCACGCATGTGTTTTTGAGAATCTCATAGGAAGTAGGAAGGCGACAAGCTTCACTATTGGTCAAGACAAAGAGAGGAAAAGGCTAGGATAAAATTTGATGGGATAAAATTTGAAAGCACCCCCATATTGACATTTTCTAAAGATAAACTAAGCATTTCCTTTATGCATTCGCTAAATATAGAAAACTAGATGAGTCTTATCTATTTTAAATCTAAATAAGAATAATGGCCTAGATGAGAAAATTGAATAGTTAGTTGCTCACACAAGCTTTATTCAAAGTTCTCAATTAACAAAAGGGGTTCATACTAACACAAAATAGAACACAATATCAACAACTTTCAATTGAACATATAAAACAGGGAAGAGGGAAACACAAACATCGTATTAACAAGAACATTCAACTTAAACTGCCAACAACAACAACAAAATGAGTGCTGAGTCCAGAACAAGCTAATGACCAAAGCAAGAGCAATTTTGAGCTGCGACTTCATTTACTCAACCCATACACTATAATTAAAAGAAGGGAAACCATTTAGTGCTACACTAGTACTTGGTCAACAATGTCCTTCATGTTATGTAATAAGCCACAAGAGATTATTTTCCAAGAAAATAAATTCATGAGCATGGAGAGCAACACTCAGCTATTATGTCTGTGAGAGAGATGGTGAGATTTATCCTCTTAATGGCTACAATGTATTTGAAGCATATATATTACAAGAGCCACATCATGGTCAAACTGAAGATTGTACCAATCCAGAATTTTTTTTTATTGCTGAAGTGTGTATGTGTAACTTTCAGAAGTGTAAATCAAGCCAGCAAACCAAAACTGGAACAACTAATAAAAATCATGACTTCATTTTATGTATAAGAATCATTGCCATTTTAGAGATCCTACTTGTAAAAGAAAGTGGCATCAATTAGCAAACCTGTCATAAGAAGAACAGGGTTAGCCTTCAAATGTCTTGAGTCCCATCAACAGCGGTAGAAAAAAAAAAGGTAAAATTATCCACAAGATAATTTTTTTTTTTTGGAATACAAAGTGGAGTGTGAATGAATCAAAATCATGTACAAATGTAAAGAAAACCAGAATACAAGCTAGTAATTTTATGATACACACCTTTCAAAGAAAAAATTATAATACACACACTTGAGCTGTAAACATGTAATGCAGCCAAATTAATAGCGATGGGCAAAACTAATCTTCTCACCTCATTTTTATTCTTCTTATTCTGTTCCCTCTTGATTGTTCTGTCAATCCCAAATATCATGAGCGCAAGTTAGAAAGAAAGTCTAAATTGAAATCAGCTTGGGTGACATGTAGCTGTAGACCGCTGATGATTTCTTTAACAGGTTCCCATGATTCAGCCACCTCTTCATCACATACCACATCCCTTAAGCTCCCAAGGTCCATGATTGAGGGAGGCAACTCGGTAATTCTCGAGCAAGCTCTCACATTGAGCATTTTTAAATTTCTCAACTCACCCATGTCATCAGGTAACTTATTGAGGTTTATGCAGTCAGAGATGTCAAGATATTATTGCAGGCTCTCAAGGCTTGTGATTGACTCTGGCAGCTCTGGTAAACCACTGCAGGAGCTAAGCCTCAATGATTCCAACTTGATCAACTTTTCAATACCTTCAGGAAGTGCAGAAAGCTTATGGCAGTTTGTGATCCTAAGCTTCTTTAACAATACACTATTAGAGAGCACAACCGGTAGTTCCCCCATAGTGCAATAGTCAAAGTCCATCTCCACCAAATTTGGCAGCATATCTGAAACTTAGATATTGCAAGTTTTGAATGTATCACTCACATTGGACATGAAAAAGGAACACTTTGAAGACTCTTCAGTTGCACTCCCGTCTTGCTGAGGAAAGGAACTGACACTACAAGAAAATTGACTTTCCGCCGCGGCCAAAAAACCGCGGCTGCAGGTAAAAAAACCGTGGCAATAACCTTCGACAAACATGGGCCATTATAGAAAATTACTGGAGTTTTTGGAAGAACACAGATTGTAGTATGAAGAAAGAAAGAACAAGATCCTGAATTTATGCACTAACTGAATAGGAAAAAGGGAATGGAGGAAACACAAAAGCTGAGCAAGAAAACCTGACCTCTTTCTCCCTTGTGTTTATGGAAAAAGTAAGAAAGTATATGTATATATGTATATATATAACTACAAGAAAGAACACAATATCTCTCATCACAGTTCTCAAAGCTCAAAGTCATAATAACAATGGATTAAATTTAATACTATGATCAGAATTCAGAAGAGCTGAAGTAGTTGAAGGACCTATCAAATGAAAAAGTAGAAATAGCCTTTAAAAATGAGAGAAAATTAAATAAAATTTTAGCCAATTAGGCTTTCCTTTTTAATGCAGATGCTATGCAATTTGCATCATCTTATTAAATATCATCTTATTAAATATCATTAGATGCAATTTGCTATTTGCCCAAGATTGATGAAGCAGAATTGAACAAAACAACCACAAGTAGAAGGTGCTTGGCTTGCATTCAAGTGCATCTCTTTTGATTTTTATGCCTTACATGAGCATTTCTCTTTAAAGAAAAAAAAGGATAATATTCAACTAAATTGTAACAGGGGGTAATGACTTAATCCTTCAACAATGAAGTGGGTATCAAGACAAATACCCCACATACATGGGCCATTACAGAAAATTACTGGAGTTTTTGGAAGAACACAGATTGTAGTATGAAGAAAGAAAGAACAAGATCCTGAATTTATGCACTAACTGAATAGGAAAAAGGGAATGGAGGAAACACAAAAGCTGAGCAAGAAAACCTGACCTCTTTCTCCCTTGTGTTTATGGAAAAACTAAGAAAGTATATGTATATATGTATATATATAACTACAAGAAAGAACACAATATCTCCCATCACAGTTCTCGAAGCTCAAAGTCATAATAACAATGGATTAAATTTAACCTCACTCACTACCTCTTGTATATCTGGTATTTCAAAGGTTGGTTTCATCTACTCAAAAATAGATATGGAATCTAAGAGGAACAGTGTTGACAACAACTACAAAGAAGAGGAAGAAGAATTAGAAGAAAGTGAAGAGGAAAACAATGAGACCCTCAAGAGAAGAATCTCTAGCCATCCTCTATATGAATTGCTGGTTGAAGCTCACTTAGACTGTTTGAAGGTCTCTAATCTCTCAATCTCTTCTCTCTTCTCTCTTCTCCATTCCTTCTTCAATTATATTTTAGTTCATGCTCTGCCTCTCATAAAGTTATATATAAAACCAAGCTATATATTTCAAATCAATGTGTTGTTATATATACATCAAATGTGAATGTAAATAGATCTACAACTTGTCCTAAGTTGAATCCTCCTCATCTTTTACAAGTTCTCTTTTGTCTCCCCCATTCGACATTAATAATTTTTTTAACATTTTTAAACTTAAATCAACATAAAAAGACATGGAATATCCTGCAGATGCAGACAGAATTCTATAGACCAAATATAGTGCCAATAGAGAGCAGATATAATTTCAGAAGCCTAAATTCATTGGACCTGCTTATTTTTATATAATTGTGTGCAAAACGTTGTGATCATATGATAGTACACTCAGTATAACAATAGCCACATCACAATAAATCCTGCAATTTAAATATACCTGAAAACTGAAAGTAACAAGATCCTTCTTTGAATCGTCTGCTGCTATATACCTTACAGTAAGACATAAGTACAGAAGCAAGATCAGACAGGGAAATTAAAATTATTCGTGAAGAAAAGCCAGTTTTAGAAGATAATTTCACACTAGAGGATGAAGGAAGTGAAGCGGCGGAGCATCAAATTAAAGAAGCAAGATCAGACAGGGAAGTTACCTTGGTTCGAGTGAGGGTTTGAGACGAACGGTACGCAAATAGCTTCGCGGTGCAGAACGATGGAGGCGAGGGGTTAGTGATGGAGATGAAATTCCAGAACGATGGAGGCGTGGGGGTCCAGAACGATGGAGGCGAGAGTCTTGAACGATGGACGACGAGAGGGCCAGAACGATGGACGACGAGAGGGCCTGAACGATGGAAGACGAGAGGGCCTGGACGATGGAGGCGTCGAGGGGTAGGACGCGACGGGGTCCAGAACAATGGAGGCGACCGATCGACGGGTAGGAGAAGATGGGGTCAGAACGATGGAGGCGCAGGAGGTCAAATGAAAAACTTTCCTTTTTTTCCAGAACCCCGATGGAGGCGCAGGAGGTCAAGAAGTTAAATGAAAAACTTTCCTTTTTTCCAGAACCCCGATGGAGGCACAGGAGGTGGCTAATTGAAATTTGAAAACCTTTCTATTTCTATAATTTTGAGAAATAAAATAAAAACCGGGAGATTTTGGCGGGTCAAATAATAGGCTTTTTAATCTAAAAATTCTACTGCCACGGTTGGAAGAATGTGGAATAAAGGGTCCACGGTTGGCAAAACGTGGCCACAATATAGCCGCGGGCACCAAACCGCGGTTTAAAGAGTATAGGCTACGGTTTCCTTTGTGGTGGTTGTAGTTTTTGTAAATTTATCCCACGCTTCAAAAATCGTGGCCTTTGGCCATTTTAGGCCACGGTTTTTTGACCGTGGCAAATTTTAGCGTGGTCGAAAGTCAAATTTCTTGTAGTGTGAAACCTTCTCTAACCTGAGCCGTTTAAGATTAGGTAGATCATCAAGCAGCTCAAAATTCTCTATCTCATGTATTTATTTTGCATGTCTCTTTTAGATGTTCAAGCTTTGAACTTTGAACCCACGGGTGATCAGCTATTGGAGCAAAATGCACATACCTTGAGTCAAGTCTCTTCAGATCCCGATCAATTTGATCCTAAGTGGTTTGCTGATTTGAAGAATCTATCATCAAAAAACGAAGTAAATATGTTATTAGACAATCATGACACGTCTTCCCAGGGTTGCTTCCTTTTACCGTTAAATACTTTGATGTAATTTGTATTCATGACTTATCTCGCTTAATTAATTAGTCATTCTTAATTTTCCTTTGGATATACATCGCATTTATAATTTACAAGCATCTCTTTCAGATGTTTCAACTTTGGTTCCTTCCAACTTTGAAATCACGCACGAGTTATCGGAGCCAAACGCACAAGCCTTGCAGAACCAAGTCTCTACTCCAGATCTTGCTGATTTTCAAGTGAGTTCATAAACCTATTGCGTGTGCGAAAAGACTCCTTTGATTATTAATCTAACCGCATAAAATACAATTTCTAAATCGTTTATGTTATAATTTATTGATTAATATGTGAATCAGTGCATCAAGCAATTTTTTTTAAAATCAAGCAGTTTATTCAACCAAAACCAATCAGTTATTTATTGAGTGAGGAGGATGAATGTAAACTTTTTATGATTTTTTATTTCAGGAAGAAGCTTCTCATCCTGCTGCTGAACCTAGTGTTCCCCTGTGGACTACTTTTAATTACTTTGATGATGATGTGTGGGTTAACAACTATGATGATTTCATCTGAGTTAATGGGTTGGTTCCTTTTAATGACTTTGATGATCTTACCTTTTAGTCCTATATATTACGTAATTTGCATGCATGTCCCTTTTAAATGTCCACATATTTCAAATGATATTGACATTGAATTTGATTCTAATATTGGATTTAATCTTGTACTTGCAAGTTATAGGGGAACATTGTGACATATGATTAGTGAAAGCAACTTATTATCTAGTAGTTCGGAGCAACTTACTTATTATTTACACTTGTTTAGTTTGTTTTTATGTTGTGTTTATTTGTTTTGTTGTTTTTTTTGTTTTGATACATGAGATTCTATTATGATTTTCTACGTGTAACTACGGTATTCCTCCGCCATATAAGTGAGAAATTTAATAAAAATTTGGAAGTACCGTCCTCTTTTAAAAAAAGGTTCACACAACTTGGTGGCTAGAGAAGTTCAATGCTATATATAAATACGGACATGATGTGCCATAAATCTTCCGGTAAATTATTGCTCATGTATAAAAATAGGTAGTCTTATAATTAAAAACGGAGGGAGTAACTATTAGCACACTATTGTTAATTTCAAACCAAACATGCCATTAATTTCAAGTTTTTCTCATATTCATCATCCTTGGGAAGTATTTATGGTGCTAAGCAATATTATATGGGCATTTTCCTCTATCACCTTGTAAATGCTAGGTAAACATGAACATACTCTTTGTGCTCAAGATATGATAATGGTACAAACTGCTTTAATTTAAACAATCAAAGTTTTCAAGAGAATTGTGTTCTGATTCAGCTTGAACACACATGTACAATTCTAAGAGCCTTGTTAATCTGAATTAGCTTAGAAACATAAGTCATGATACTAAGAATTCATTTCTCTTCAATCACCTAGGAACTCCGCAGCAAAAATAAAATCCACTTTTTTCACCATTGCTTTACCAGCCTTGTCTGATGCATTCAACTCATGAGCTTAACAATGATATCCGATGTTTTGAATTTTCAAAAGTTGTTTAATACAAGTTACACAGCAAGCTGAAACTGTCCCTAGATATTAAACACACTTAACAAAGTAGCAGCGAGTTTTCGGGTTTTCGCATCCACTAATACCATTTAAGTAACAACAAGGCAAAATTAATCCAAATCAGCCAAAAAATTATTCAAAATTGTTCCTTCCTGTTTAACAACTGAATAAGTGAATACAATAACAACATTATGCTTAAATGCATCCAAATCTGGCATGAAACAAGTGCAACATTTTATGTCGACCACCCCAATCTAATCTTACAGCAGATATCAGTTAACAACTGCAGCAATACCAATCACAATTTATTTATAGCCTCACCAGTTATCATCAAGTATCAACTACTCTACCTAGCCACAGATATAAGCAGTGAAATCCCTTGCCAGTCTTTAAATAAATAAAGCATTTTCAAATGTAAATCATAAGGACTATATAGCATCACATTTTCAAACTATAATAATGCAACCTTAAAAGAAAGAGAAATGAAATGAAATGGCAGGCGTGAAGGGGGAGAAAAACAGAAATCGAGCTATCAGCACCTACCTGTTCAATGATTGTTTAAGCTCTTTTATCTTCCTCTAGCTTCAACCAACAGAAATCGTTGCAAATGGGACTCTTCCGACCTTCACTGAAAAACGCAGAACAAAAATCAGAGATGATAGGGAAACGAGAAAGAGGATGAAGAAAGGAAGGAGAATCACATCATACAGAGAGAGGAACCTTGCTACCGTGGGAGTTGAGGGGTTGTGGGGTTTTGGCCGCCGTGGAGAGGACCTAGCCGCCACAGCAAGGGAGCAGACGAGACAGGACCTTACCGCCGTGGGAGTTGAAGGGTTTTGGGGTTTTGGCCGCCGTTGAGAGGACGTGCCGCCGCAACAGGGGATCGGACGAGACAGGACCTTGCCGCCGTGGGAGTTGAAGGGTTGTGGGGTTTTGGCCGCCGTGGAGAGGACCTAGCCGCCGTAGCAAGGGAGCGGACGAGACAGGACCTTGACCGCCGTGGAGAGGACCTAGTCGCCGCAGTAAGGGAGCGGACGAGACAGGACCTTGCCGCTGTGGGAGGAGAAGGGTTCTGGGGTTTTTGCCGCCATTGAGAGGACGTGCCGCCGCAGCAGGGGATCGGAGGAGAGGCTGTCGACGAAGCTAGCAGAGAGGGTCGTGGGGGTTGTGGGTGGCGACACAAGAGACGGTGGAAGTTGAATAGGGTTGTGGGGTTTTGGGGAAAAAGAAAAGAAGGAGGGAAATAAAAAATTATTTCGCAGGTGGAAAAAAAAAAGTACCGGCGGTTAAAAACCGCCGTAAAGCATTTAAAAACATGTCGGCGGTTAAAACCGCCGTAAAATAAAGAGAACAATAAATGAAGACTAATTACCAGCAGTTGTAACCGCCGTAAGATCTGGAGAAACATGCCGGCGGTTGTAACCGCCGCTAATAAACAAGTTTTTGCCGGCGGTTAACAAAACCGCCGTGAAATTATGCTTAAAAATAAGGAGCGACGGCGGTTTATCGAACCGCCGTGAAATAGGCGCCGAAAAACAGGCTTTTTGGTGTAGTGAGGGTCGAGGTAAAAAGACAAATCTGTAGTAGTCAGAGAAAATGGTAAGAGAAAGATGAGAGAGGGGAATTTGAAGTTCCTTCATTTTTGGGGTCATTTAAATTCCCTTGAATCTAGCCAAACAATGTATTTCAAGACAAAGCATTTTAAATACCCTCTAAAATTACATTCCCCCCAAAAATTTACCCCATCGAAACACACAATTTTCTGATGTGGAAGATCATACACTACCGCAACCACAAAGCATACTAAGAATGTGATATCTCATCGAATCGAAGTTCTTGATACCACTGTTGAAAAATAACACTGCTGAAGAAATAAATAAGCACAATCATAACACAATAATATTACGTGGAAAAACTTCAAAACTGGAGAAAAAACCACGGTCGTTGTCTAAACCGACAACCAGAGAATAACCATTATGTGAATTTTTTTACAACACATAGACTACTCTCAATCTCACCCCAATTCCCAGCACACACACTCTCACAATACAAATATTAAACTAAGTCAGATAACCTTCAAATGTTACTGACCGGTGCATCTAAGAACAAAGAACTTGAGTCTAATATATAGTTTTGGCCTCCCTCTTGCTTCACCACACTAAGGAATGTGGGACTTGTCCAATTACTATTTTAACCTATTTTTATCATATTAGGCGATGTGAGAATTGCTCCACCATTACGATCAACCCCAACACTGCAGACCTTCCATTCAAACTAGAATCAAAATAACTCTTAGACATATATTTATATGTCTTGTCAACATTCCTTAAAATTATTCAAACATCAATGCCAGTTTTCATAACACAATCATTTTTATATTTTAGTGTCAACAACTCTCTCCTTAATAAGTTCTTCTATTATGAGACTGTCCGTGGGTTCGTCGCGTGTGGTTTTCTTCTATTCTGGGCTTGACATGGGATGCGAATCCTGACAGCAGTTTCAGAGAATGGGTTGCTGGTTTGTTCCCATCTGCTCCTAGGGAGATGGTAGAATGCGTTTGCGCCATGCTTATGCAATTTGAAGAGCCATAAATCACATTTTGCTTCACAGAAAACAGAGCTGGGTGGTGGAAGTCGCACGTGGGGCTACTGCAGCGACACTTAGAGCTGCTATCCCTTCGTGATGTGGCTGGGAAGCCTTGTTTCTGGACTGTGCCAATGCTTAATTTCCAGAAGCTAAATGTGGATGCATCAGGGTGTGAAGGCTCTTGGGGAATTGGCGTTGTAATACGGTCCTGGACTGGGGATGTAGCTGCTACGTTCTCAAAAAATATTGCAGAAGGATGTGATGCAGAAATGGCAGAGGCTCTCGGTGTCTTAGAAGGTGTGAGATTTGGGCTAGCTAAAGGGTTTAATCATTCATAAGATACGGAAATTAGTTCCTAGTTTCTGTTTTGTTTCGTTTACTCATATTTAGAGAAAGACTAATTTTGCAGCTGTCTATTTGTCTAAACATGCTTATGCTTTGTCTACTCAGGATGGAATCTGGATTAATTGTACTTCAAACCTATGTCCTTTGATGAAAAAAATATGTTCTTTCTTACAAATAAATGACAAGTAAAAGCGGTAGGCGCATAGATAATCTGTCGTTGCTCCTTTTTGTGTTTAACTTTTATCGTTCTGTACAAAAAAAAAAAAATTAAACGTCACATATAATTTAACAAAAAAAATTTAAAAACTATTTGTAAAAAAAAGTATGAAAAATATTTCACGAAAATAAAGCAAACCAATTGCGAGTGGAGAGGGCGGGAATCTCTTAAGCATGGGGTTATTGAGTTTCATCATTGAATCTATGTGTATGAAAAACCTAATTGGGAGTAGGGGTGGAAGTAAGTTGTGTTTTGCTGGGCTCTGCTTAAATAGACCTAACATGTTTAAAAGTGTAAGGCCTCAGCCTAACCTGTTGTATGTTAGATTTTTTTTTATGCCTGAGTCTGGTCTGTTTGAAATCATGGTCTGGCCTGATAGCATATTTAAAAGCTTGTTTTATTGTAATACATTCAAGAAGACTAAAAATTTTAATTGTAAACATGTTAATAAATTATAGACTAATGAGTTATACGGTCCAATTCAAAGTAAATAGATATTAGTCGTTTTTTAAAAATTTTATTTAGTTTAATAAGTATATACACTAACATATTTAATCATATAAATAAGCGAAACAAATATATAGTTTTAAGATATTATAATAAAGATTTTAAAAAAATATTATAATAAAAATTTAAAATAATAAAAATAATAAAATAAACTAATATTTATTTAAATAAGTTGATCCGGTAAGCTTATAAGGTTTTTTAAGTAACCCAAATTTAGTCTTTTAACTAAATAGATTTTTAAAAACACTTTAACCTTGTTTATTTAGTAATTTGGCCTGATATGATTTATTAGCGGCCTCACCTGCATCCATCCCTAATTGTGAGGATTCTCACTTTGGTGTTAACATTATTTAGGAAAATTAGTTTCTCACTTAAAAAAAAACAAACTGAATACTATAAATAAGACTTAATTAAATCTATGTTCATATCTATAAATTATTACAAAATAATCATTCAAATACATATACAAAATTCGTCAAAAAAAACGAATAAATAAAGACAGAATTTAACGAAATTACGAAAAGAATGAAAGAAAGAAAATTTTATCCTCTTCTTCCTAGTTCCCACCTCTCTGTACACGAAAGCGGCATGTACCTATTTGCGTCATTTCCCAATGAAATGCGCGTAGTGGACCAGTTCAGTAATCGACGTCGCACTTGGTTGGTTCAAACACATCCACAACCGTTGTTTTCCCATCATTAGAGCTAAGAGGAACCCTGAACCCACATTTGGCTCTGGCACTGGGACCCTCGAACTGGAAGTCCCCCAGCCTGAACCTAATATCAAAGTGGATCTTGGTATCAATATCGAACGCCCCAGCTTTTTCATCTTCCTCGAACTCAGACACGTGATCGTGATCGAGCACCATCACGTGCTTCCCGGAGAAAACCGCGCTCATGGGGACCGTGCTCTTCGTGGCTTGGAGATACGACGCACGCCACGGCATGGTGACGTCGGTGGTGCCGAACCTCACGCCCTTGTAGAGCGCGTGGGCCTGGACGACGTCGTAGTAGATCTTGAGCTTCTTGTTGGGGTTGCGGACGGTGAAGTTGACGACGAGGTTGTGGTGGAGTGTGGCGGTGGTGGAGTTGTAGCTGAACTCAGTGAGCTTGGCTTGGGAGACGTGGTATGTGAAGGAGCGGGGTTGGATGAGGATCCACACCACGAGGATTAAGAGGCAGGCTAAGAGGAGGATGGTGGAGAGAAGGATCCAGAAGGTGCGGAAGAGGCAGAAGCAGCATGTTCTGCCTAGGTGGCGGCGCGGTTGTGGTTGCGGCTCTGGCGGTGGAGGAATGTTGTTGGAGGGGTCGTTGTTTGCGGCGGAGTTCAGTTGCGGCGGCTCCTTGTCAGCCATGTTAGTGATTCCGGGAATCGTGAATTTGTAATAATGAAGTGTGAGTCGTTTTGCTTTGTGTGGAAGAGAGGTTATAGAATAAAGATTGATGAAAGAAATAAAATGAAAAAATGAGTGTTTAAAGATATTTGGATATACACTATCAATATCTGACTTGTTCTCATTTGGCCCTTCTGGGAAGTTTCCAGTCAAGAGTCAAAAACAAAAGATGAGTGGCAGCTGGCTCCTATTGAGCAGTCCCAAGTGTCATTCTCTCCAATGAAACGTCAATTGGTCATCTTAATAAAAAGGGAAGCTTAAAAATGCTGTTTGTAATTTAAACAGCAGGAATACCCCCTCTCTCTTAGCCAATAGGATACTGCTGACTGTACTGTTATTGCCATGTCATGTGTTTGACTAGTCAAACTTAAGTCTTGTCAATTACTAATTGTAGTCCTTTGAACTTTTGTAATTTTTATTTTATACTCAACATTATTTATATTGTTTATTTATTTTATAATTTAGAAAACATAAATATATTTTAACGATGAAGCACGATGCAGGGAGGAGGGAGGAGGAAAAGATGAATTAGGTTATTTTGTCCAAATCAAAATATTAATACTTAATTTCAATTAAACTAAAAATCAATTTGAAAATTAGAAAATAAACATTTTGTGAAAAAAATGATTACATTGTTTATTTATTTTATAATTTAGAAAACATAAATATATTTTAATGATGGAGCACGATGCATGGAAGAGGGAGGAGGAAAAGAGGAATTAAGTTATTTTGCCCAAATCAAAATGTTAATAGTTAATTTCAATTAAATTAAAAATCAATTTGAAAATTAGAAAATAAACATTTTCGGAAAAGAAAAAGATTTTTATTATATGATAAAATTAATAATAAAAATAGTGGAAGGACTAAATTATGAATCTTATAAATAGTTGAAGGACTAAATCATGTATCTTATAAGTTTAGATGACATGACACTATCTTACTATGACATGACACTTTCTTATAATATTATTGGTAGTTGCTCAGGGGGCATCTTAACCCCCTCTCATAAAACAGCATTCTAAAGTTTTCCTAATAAAAAAATTAAACATTGACTTTTCTTTTCTTTTTAAATATTTTTTGCCATGTCACATTTCTCTCTATCTACGCCTCCTCCTATTATAAATCATTTTTACACAATTTTTTGGAATTAAAAAAAGTTGTATTAATTAGTTAGTAGTAGCAAATTTATAGGTTTTTTTTTTAATTAATATTATTCTCTCCGTTCCAAATTATAAGAACCTATTCAGACAATCGTGCTTATTAAAAAAATATGTAATAATCTAATTAATATCTTGGTTTTATTTTTTTTATATAAATTTTCCATATATGTCCCTATTTAAAGGTAATTGGTGTATTAATTGCATCTCACTCCAATATTGGCCCAAAAAATAATGAATGCAAGGGGTAAATTTGGAAAAACTAATTATTCTTTTTCTGAAATCTAGAAGGGGGTCTTATATTATGGAACATCAAGTATGTCTCTATGGGGTCTTACAATTTGGAACGGAGGGAGTAGGAGATAATGGAAGTTGAGAGTGAAGGAGTGACGACGGCGGACGGCGCGGCTTCGCCGGCGGGGAAACCACCGGAAAGAAAGGCTACGTTCAAAGAGAAAGTCCTCGAGATCACAGAACCTGGGGTAAAGAAAGTGGTGAACCTTGTGCAGGAGAGCGTCATGACGCTTGAGTTGGTGGATGGGAATCGACTGTTTCCTCGATTTTCCATGAACCCCGAAGCATACAAGAAGATTTGTAAACCATGGGAAGAGTTGGACACGATAGCGATGCTAAATTTGACATGTTAGAGTTCGCTTAGATGATGCAAATTGTAAAAAAAAACCTCGTTTAAATGTAGCGTCGGCTTGACAGACACCAAGAAGCGTCGGCTTTTCATAATATTAGCGTCGGCCCATGCAAACGCTAAAATTACTGGCCAAAGTAGAGCCCGCCCTCCGGTAATTAGCATCGTTTGAGAACTGACGCTAGATTCACTTGTCAAATTCAGTGCTGGTTGAAGCCAAGTGTAATTTGTTAGGGTGGGCCCATTTACTGGTCCTGATGTTTAGCGATGGCTTGACCAATGCTTAGTTTCATTGAAATCTCCACCTCATATTTAATATAAGCCCCTTTATTCTTCATCCTTCAAACCCTAACTCCTCTATCCCCTCCCTCCTCTTCTCCTACCCTCGCTTTCAGCGCCTCCCTCCTCCTCCTCCTCCACCACTGTCACCATCCCCTATCTCTGTCTCTTTCTCTAGTGACACCTCCCGATCCATTGCGAGTTCGTCTCCCCATTGCCATGCAACCGATGTCGTTGCATTGCTGTCTAACTACCGTTGCTGCTCCTCTATCACCGCCCCACTGCCCGGCCACTACCGCCTAATACAAGTACTACTAATATTTTTTTGGACTTATTTTTCTTAAGAGATTTGTGTTTTTTTTTTATACTTATTTTGCTGAAGAGATTTGTATTTTGGTCTTATTTTACTTAGGAGATTTATATTTTCGACTTGTTTTGCTTAAAAGATTTGAATTTTTTTTACTTATTTTACTTAAGAGTTACATGTATTTGTGATGCATCAGATGTTTATGTGATGTGATAGACAAATCTAGCGAATCCCTGCAGTTGAATTGATAAAAGGTTAAGCCGCGCCCTCGGCTGAATCCATCCTCCTCACTCTCTGATGAAGAAGAACTCTTTTCTCTCTTGGATTTCTTCTTGGCAACTTCCTTCCTTATGTGGAAAGAAGATTTTTCACGCTTAGACTTCCTCGGAGATCGGTTTTTTTTGTCATCTCTTTTGTAGTCCCGGCATCGTGGACCTTGAGACAATTTTTAACACTCCTTATTATGCCAACCGGCTCCAGGATCATGTCCCTTGTTCACATACTTTTTCATTTTGTCTTCTTTGATCATCCGCTATATTGCATCCTTGAGCTGAACAAAATCGTCTATATTATGAACATTGTTTTCATGGTATTCACAGTACTTCAAAGTATCCATGTACTTCTGACATTATTTGAGCGCGGTGGGTGGGAAACATTGACAAAAATGGTGTTCATGTATGATGATGTATCATTAAAAAATAATCTCTCATGTACTTTTAAAGTTTATTAATGTATGCATAAAATATTTATATATTAAATTAGAAATATTTTAAGAGAGAACTTCGACAATAAAACATAAGATTTTAAAATACAGGGTTAATGGTTCAACTAGTCCCTGAAGTTGTATTAAAATCTGTGTTTGGTCCCTCCATAGAAAATTGACGATTAGTGGCGGTTTTTTTACAATTACTGGCAGTTTTTGACCGCCACTAAACGTTATTTTTCTGGGGAGGGACCAAACACAAATTTTAGTACAACTTCAGGGATTTGTTGAACGATTAACCCTACTTAATATAATAAATTCTAACTTACATTTAAATATTTCTATATACATTTATTTTATTTAGAGTTAACTATGTTTTGTTCCTCTAAATATATTGTTGATCGAATATAGGGGAAGTCCGTACACAATCGTATGGGACAACAACAAAACTTTCCACTTTATTAATTTGAACACACTCTTAAAATACTTTTTGCACACCTTGAAAATTTTTCCCCCAAAATATCCCAATGTTAAATGTTAAATAGTAGCATTCCGATTTCCTTAAGTTGTTAGCCGGATTGATTTTTACACACGCCCTATTTCTATGCCTTGGTCTCGTCTCTCTGCGACGTTCCGGCATCGCCTGTGTTGGAGTACGTGACCTCCCATTCCTTTTTTAAGGTACTTGTCGATTTCAATTTTTCTGCTTATTATTGCTAACTTCAAATGAGATATTTGTTGAATTTTTGGTTGAAAGATCATAATCGTGATGGTGGGTTTGATTGTGTAATGAAAGCTTGAGGGGCTGCTACTTGAATTTTGGAGGATTAACCCAAGCAATGTAGTGAAGATCATGATTAGCAATTTGAGGGTTTCTTCACTTGTCAAGTCTTCTGGATTCAGGTTGGTATTCTAAACTTCTTTCATTGCTCATGAGTTTCACATATATATGTTTGATATTTTTAGGGGAGGGGAGGGGAAAACTTTGTGGGGAAGGGAAGGTGTTAGAGTATGTATTGAATTAGTTAGTGGGTTTTAGAAATTTCCCAAACCCTTCCCCTCATTTTATAAAACTACCCAACAAGGGGAGGCCTTATCACTTAACAGAAGCAGTATAGTATAGATTCATATCCATTCTTTCACTTAACAGAAGGCTCATCTCTTGCTCTACAGAAGACCAAGGAAGACTAGATTAGCGCTGAGGACCACTACTTCCCTGGACTAGAAGCTCGCAACCCATAAAAGGCTCCCTCCTTCCTTGCTACCACACCAGCCCCTAGCTTTCGTCCTCATTCCGCTCTGCTTCTTTTGTCGTGAAACTCTAAATCACTAGTAACCTTGAGTGACAGAACAAAGTAACTTGCTGGAAGAAGCTTTCTTGAATCTGTTGCTGTAATTGTGTATGCAATGCTTTTTGCATTATTTCCTCAAGTGTTTTTTTGTGACTTCTTTCTTTGCCCATGTTTATGCTATTGCTTGTATATTTAATCCTAGCAATAGAGTAATTGTATGTTGATCAATTCAGTAACTGTAATGTGACTTCCTTTTCTATGAACTTTCTGGGCCAGAATCTACTGTCATTATGATCTATATTACTAAATCCAAGCTATTGATTTTCTAAATAACTTTTAGGCTAGCTCTCTCATGTCCTCTTTAATTTGGTGGATTGTGCTGCCCTCCTTGTTAAACACTAAAATACAAATTTTAAAACTAATTATTGTTTGTCATGATGATATTTATTTCACTAATTAATTACTTTTTGGTCAATTATTTGAGGACAACACAAAGGATAAGGCATATAAAAGTTTTCCTCACTTTTATTGTAGTGCAAGAATAAATAGTGGTCGCAAACTCTCAATCAGGCTCTTCATTCAGTCCAGGGTCAAAATAGCAACTATACGTAATCACATATGGCTAAGATCATGGATACATGAGATGAACTCATCTTCCATGAGGATTTATCAACAAGGAAAACAATGCACTTCTCACAATATATTCTGCACCATCATCTATGTTAGAGGTGCACACTACAATCATAAACAGTAAAATGAATTTCTATGATGCGGTTTTTGCTTTAAGAATAAAATTACTAAGTGTTACCATTTTTGTACAGAACCTGCTATATGTCCAACCTAACATATGATATAGTTTCATCAAACAATTGGTGCATAACTACCATTCAAATTTCAGAATATCATTATTGTACTAAAGCAATAATAGCTATACATGATTAAGGGCAATTACTTAGTAGCATAGAAAGCCTGTATCCATACCAAGTCAGGACTATACATGAGCTTTCTTAAAGAAGAAATTACATAAAAGATCTTCCAACAAAATAAGAAACTCCTAAGAAAACAAAAACAAAAAAGTGGAGGAAGCCAGGGATATCATCTAATGGTCAGTGCTTCCAATTTGCACAAGGGACATTCGTTCTTCACTAGAAGCCACTTCCTCAAGCAGTTTGCATGATACTCGTGCCCACATCGAAGAATTCCAATTGTTTCTTGTTCTCTGTACTCATCCTGTAATATGTATTTAATCTTATTAGTAGAGAAAAATATACATCCTAAAATCTTTACCTTAAGTAAACCAAGCTCAAAATAATTTAAAAATTGAATTAATAATTCCTTACCTGACATATTACACAACAGTCAGTTTCTTGTTGATTGAAAGCTTGTGGTTCTATATAATCTCTTGTCTTCATTTGAGCTGTAATCGTTTCGTCAGATAAGCCTGTGCTTACATGGCCTACTTGATCACCCAATGCAAGAAGCTCCTGTTGATGATTTGAATTTTCAATAATCACTAATTAAATTTTATGAGTTCTAAACCTCCCATATTTATTCAAATTGATAGGAGAAACTATGTATAGTTACCTCGTAAGACATATGTTCAGTTTCCATGCGCACATTTATGTGATGATCAACCAGCAAAGCAACATCCTGTTAAAAATTTAGGATTAGGATTTATCTATATAAAGTCCTTTTGTCTAGAGTACTAAATGTAATTATTGAGAAGAACATAAACTATTACATCAACTTGGAGAAAGCCCCTGGGATGAAGATTTTGATGTCTTGTGGATGCTTGATGATATAACCACGAAGATGTTGGATGGCCAACATGCCTATAACTACTCCTTGTGGTCCGAGCTCTATATGAAGCTGCAATTATAAGAGGGTAAAGTTAATAAATTATTCTCTGCAAGTCTACAAGAGAGGAAAAAAAAAAGGAACTAATAAAATGAGACATTTTAATTTACCTTGTGAATGAGCAATTGGAAGAGACCAATTTGAGGAGCTGGCATGACCATTGTCATAGTCATAAGCGTTTAGTATAAAATGCGAGTCGAGATTAACTCCGCTCCTTGAAACCATCGAGTGAGATTGTATGTTCATTTTCAAACTGCAAGAGAAAAAAAAAAATCAATCTGAGAAAGTATGATAGAAAGAAACAGATTAAGTTTTTTTCGGAAGCAAAATAGATAAAGAATACAATTTGGTCATTCACATTGCACCATTAAATGTATTAATCGATGGTGAAAGGAATTGTACAGATGGATCTAAAATCAACAGAATATCTATTCTTATCAGATACACTAGCTAGGGAGCTCTAAAATCACTTAATTAAATGAACAAATTATGCAGCCCTAGTAGGTATCAGGTTTGAATTTGAGGGTGTTCTTTGAGGTTAGAAGTTATGGTTTATGAAATATATAACTCAAATAAAGGCTGCAAACCAGAAAGAACAGAGTTGGATTATTGATTGAAGCCTAAAGTAGGCAATTCAAAACTAGAAAAGCAAACTTATACAAAACTGCAATTTGTCATTTTAGTTAAATCTTTTCATCAATCTTCACTAGTCTGTGTTTTAGTTTTCACTTTCCACCACAAGATATTGTTAGTGTTTTCAAAAACAAGACATTATATTTTTCTTTAATTCCTTTTCTTGAAAAATTATAAAGACAGAGTTGTTCTGACTTCTGAGGTAAACCCATCCAACCCTCTAAAAATCCCTTGACACCCCGACCTTCAATAAACATGATTAATCTTGGTATGGAAATGCTACCCATCTAGTGGTCTATAAAATTTAGTTACAAACCAATAAAAAGCACATCTTAAAAGCCATAATCGATATTCACTATTCAGTTTTCTTGAAGAAAAAGATTAGGTAATTAGCAAAGATATGAGACATAAACACATCTAACAATTTGTGTACGCACCTGAGTAAAGTAAAGTATTGGTGAACAGCACAGAAAGTGTTGAAGGCGAGAACAAAATTGAGACTAGGATTATGTTTGTAAATGTGTACGGGTCGGAGAAAAACATAGGCATATTTATATATAGCGGGAAACTAGCCGTTGTGATGTTATTTTCTACCGCCATATCTTGCCGGATATTTTATTTTTGATACCAAATCAAACAAAATATTTTGATTGCATATTTTACGGGATATTATTACTAAGAAAAATTATTTTTATTATTTATTATTAATTTTTTTAAACTGTTATTTTTTAATTTCGCTTTAAGATTAATTACCTATTTAATTTCTGTCAAAAAAATACCTATTTAATATTAACCAATTGATTGTGTAGTCATTTATACATATTATTTTTTATTTATCATTCAGATTTAAATACCTATTTCAATTAAAAAAAATTAAATACCTATTTAATATCAACAATATGTAGCACAACTGATAGATGGTTGAGTTCTTTAAACATGAAGTCTGGGTTTTGACAAAAAAAAAGTCTCGGTTCGATTCTTGAGCGATGCGTATGAAAAAACATTTGTTCGTTTCATGGCTGTCGGCTATGGGATATTTTTTCAGAAAAGAAAATACCTATTTAATATTAACCAATTAATTGTGTAGTAAAACATCATATATTTATTTTTTGAAATTTAAAATTTAATATGAAAATTCAAATAGTTAGATGTAACAATGTTTTTTTGTTTTCTAAGGTATCCAACAGCCGACAGTTATGAGACTAATTCCTCGAGGCTCTGAGATCACATTAAGTGGGTAGGTCTTTCTTAACAAATTCTTCTCATACGCACCGCCTAAGGATCGAACTCTGGACTAAAAGCTTAAGGAGCTCAACATTTTTAAACAATTTCAAAACACATTTTTAAACATCAAATTTAATATCAATACATATATAAATAAATAAATTATTAAAAGAAAGAAAATCATTCTAAATTTTGAATTTAAGATTTTAGGGTTATTTAAGGCCCTCACATTGCAAAACAGATATTACTATGGAATAAGCAGAGCTTGAACCTGCAACTAATTCCAATCTATAAAAGAAGCGTCGTAACCTACAATCATCGCTCAACATCATGGGATGCCCAGAGCTTCTTCTTCCTGAAGAACTTCTCATAGAATTTTTATCACGGCAGCCGGTAAAATCTCTCGTGCAATTCAGGTGCGTGTGCAAGTTATGGAAGTCTCTCATCTCCAATTATTGTATGAATACATAACTTGTAACCTTGAATAATTAGGAATTGAAGTTGCAGAATAAATAATAAAGAAGAACCTACACAGGCATATTTGATTTCTCATTTTCTTTCAAGAATAGACTTCAGTTCTTAACAAAAACACAATAGTTACTATTTCTTCCCCATTCCTATGGCTATCGTATTGTAAACAAGGCTATCTTATTGTAAACAGACTTTGCAGTTGTGATTTCTTCTCCATTCCATGATGTACTCTTGCACCTTCTCCCTTTTCTTGGTTCAATTTTAGTCAGAACTTCCATCACAAATTGTCGTTCATAATTGAAAGAATTAAACAATCCTTTGTTTAAGAGTGATTTAGATGTGGTTATTGTTCAACTAATAGGTGTTACGACTTTCGTTCATTTTCTTTTTAAGTGAAACTAAAAATTTTGTTGGAGTTCTTAGGCTCAAATCTGGATGCAAATTTTCTTTTGTGCATCACTTTCTATTATAAATTATATTTTAATTTGCGGTTTCATGTATATAATTTTTTGTTATGCTAGTTCTGGTGGTGTTTTTGATAATTGTTGTTATACGAATTTTAGGTAATGGTGGCTCTTTTTAAAACCCAATTATTGGAGAAAGGCTTAATAGCACTTTTGGTCCCTCACGTATCACGATTTGACACTTTTGGTCCCCAACAAAAAAATTAGCTTAAATGGTCCCTCACTTTACCAAACGGCAGCAGTATTAGTCCCCCGTCACTATTCCGTTAAAAAACTAACGTTTTCCTTCCAATATTTAACAGTTTTTGAAAAAAAAAAAACTTCATCACCTTCCTCTTCTCTTCAACTCCCCTAGTCCCTTCCCAGTTTTACAGCATCAAATTCTAAATTCTTTTTCCAGAATCTTCATTTTTTCCCCGTCAGATCATCTTCAGCAAGCATTGAAATTTTTTTTTTACATTGAACAATTCAAAATTGCAGTCTAACATCACTAAATTCGCAATCTTTAGCAGTAAGAATCTGAAGTTTACAAATAAAGAACTTTCACTAAATATCGAAGAAGCAGCAGCAGCACCTAAGTGACGAGGAAGTTCAGCAGCAGCAGCAACTGCAGCACTGTGTTCATCATCTTCACCTTCTTCAAAATCCCTCAAACCCAGAAACAACAGAAAAATTAAACTCAAATCCAAACCAGAAATTAACTCAGAAATTCACCTTGTTCTTCAAACCCATAAATCCAAAAATTCATCAAACTATAAAGAAACAAAACCCATAAAACCACCCAGAACTTCATCTTCATATCTAATTCATCCAAATCCACAACAAGCAGAAGAAATTCAGAAATAAAAAGGATTTCATCACAGCAACAAATTAAGTTTAGAAACCAAAATTTTCCATCATCCAAAATCCAAGAAAGAAAAAACCAAAATTGTCATCCAAGAACGCAAGGAGAAACAGATCTAGGGTTTAATCTTGCTTTCGTACCTGAAAATATTGGCCTTCTTTCTTTTCTATGACCCATTGCAAGCCTCTCACACTCCACAGTTCTGAAACCATGGCGGCACAAGGTGTTGGAGAGATAGAGAGGAGCGGCGGCGGCAGAGCTCGATACGGTGTGGCAGGGCGGTGGACAGATTCGACGGAACGAGCGGCGGCAGAGCTCGATACGGTGTGGCGGGGCGGTGGACAGCTTCGACGGAACGAGCGGTGGTGGAACAGAAGAGGTGCTCGCGGTTTCAGATTGAGAAAGAGCGACGCCGGCGCTAGTTCGAGGGTGAGGGACGAAGAGGAGTGGGTCTGAAAGCTTCGTGCGAGGGTGGGCGAAGATGGAGGAGAGTGGTGGTCGTTGATTCCAGAAACAGAGAGGATGACGGTGAATGGATGACGAAGACGACAACGAGGGTGAAGAGGACTGGCGAACCGGTGGTTGAAGGGTGAGAGAGAGATGAGGGAAGGGAAGATGCGGCGGCGGCGGTGGCTAGGGGTGAGGAGAGAGAGAATGGTGGTGGGTGAGGAGAGAGACTAGGGAAGGGAAGATGATGAGTCTGAGAGAAGATAGGGTTTTAACTCTTTTTTTTTTCTCCAAAAAACCGTTAAATATTTAACGGAATAGTAACGGGGACTAAAACTGTTGCCGTTTGGTAAAGTAAGGGACCATTTAGGCTATTTTTTTTTATTAGGGACCAAAAGTGTCAAATCGATACGGTGTGGCGGGGCGGTGGACAGCTTCGACGGAACGAGCGGTGGTGGAACAGAAGAGGTGCTCGCGGTTTCAGATTGAGAAAGAGCGACGCCGGCGCTAGTTCGAGGGTGAGGGACGAAGAGGAGTGGGTCTGAAAGCTTCGTGCGAGGGTGGGCGAAGATGGAGGAGAGTGGTGGTCGTTGATTCCAGAAACAGAGAGGATGACGGTGAATGGATGACGAAGACGACAACGAGGGTGAAGAGGACTGGCGAACCGGTGGTTGAAGGGTGAGAGAGGGATGAGGGAAGGGAAGATGCGGCGGCGGCGGTGGCTAGGGGTGAGGAGAGAGAGAATGGTGGTGGGTGAGGAGAGAGACTAGGGAAGGGAAGATGATGAGTCTGAGAGAAGATAGGGTTTTAACTCTCTTTTTTTTCTCCAAAAAACCGTTAAATATTTAACGGAATAGTAACGGGGACTAAAACTGTTGCCGTTTGGTAAAGTAAGGGACCATTTAGGCTAATTTTTTTTATTAGGGACCAAAAGTGTCAAATCGTGATAAGTGAGGGACCAAAAGTGCTATTAAGCCTTGGAGAAATGAGGAATTGGTGATTCGTTCTAGGCGAGGCTTAATGATTACAGTCAGAAGAGATATATATTTACAGGGAAAAAGTTTGGTTCACAACCCCTAAGCCTGCGCAGACCACCGCAAGCGGTGTTTGAAGAGACATGTGGGCGGTTGAGAGGGTGTTGAACTTCTTCCGGGCGCCGGGGTCCTCCTGAAGGGTTGTGGTCGGTCGTCGTCTTCGTACCCGGGAAGGGTCCCTTCGAAGACACTTCGATGCCAAAGTGAGAGGCTGAAGTGAGGGAGAGAGATAGTGTGTGAGGGATTAGAAGTGTGTAATTTATGGCTTGGTGAACCCTCCTTATATAGAGGTTGGAGGGAGGCACAACCCTCGAGGGTTTGTAATGATGACATTGCTCATGTCATTCCCTGGGTTGTTGGATCTCCTGCTGTGCTTAGAGGATCGGACGGTGGAGGGTTCCTCGGGAAGCCATTGCAGGCTCTGGGGCATCACACCTACGAGGGTAGACCAGTGAGGAGATTGTTGATTTTACATCTACAAGTGTTCGGCTGCTGGCGTGTGTCATAAGGTCTCTCTACCTATCGTCATAGGTCCCAGAGAGTGTGTATGCTCCTCTGGCCAGTCAGGGCCCGTCGGGATGGTATCTCCTCTCGGTTGAGAGCCCTAATAGGCTCCGGGAGGGAAATTCCCAGAACAGTAGCCCCCCCAGCTCGGGCACTTGGTTACAAGTGCCCAGGGGTAAGTTGGGAGAGTGTTTCGTCGGCACAAATGGTATTTTGCGGAGCAAACCCTCTTATGTGGGGTCGAGAGGGTTACTCCCAGAACAATAGCCCCCAGCTCGGGCACTTTCTTACTAGAGCTCAGGGATAACGTAGGGGGTGCCAGACCGTCTAGAACAGTAGCCCCCAGCCCTGGCTAGTGCCAGACTGTCTCGAGTCATGTGTGGCCGAGAGAGGCAAGAGCTGAAGTCCTCTCTTGCCGAGAGGGAGAACCTGGAGATGGAGGTGGCTCAGTTGAAGAGTGCTGCTGAAGTGCAAAAGAAGGTCGTCGAGGATGCTCTCTTGGATGTTTTGTCGAAGCAAAAGAAGGACCTCGATGCTAGAACCGAGAGGGTATATCTGAAGTCCTTCCAGAATGCGATCGGCCAGCTGAAGTTGGTGAATCCAGAGCTGAAGACCGAGAATACCAGTTACCACTACTTAGTGGCTAATGGGAAGATTGGTTACCTAAAGGTCCAAGACTTCATCGTTGTTTTCCCTCCTCAGGAGCAGGCTCCTCCCTCTTAACTTATAATCTAATTTTTTTTATAAGTTAATGATGTAGCCTCCTGGCACTGAGAGCATTCAAGTTGTAGCCTTCGGGCATTTATTTAATATTAATGAAATTTCCTTTTCGTTTACGATTCGTTTCCTAATTTTTTCCTTTCTCTTTTCTTGATTAAGTGTTGGGTGCCCGATTAAGTGGTGTTGGTTGAATTCTTTTTGGGCTTCGGTAGTCTTTGATAACTAATCATGTATCGAGTGGGCGTCTTTGAGTAGTTTGGATGGTTAAGTTCACTTCCGTGCTGAGATCGTTCCTCGGTAGTCGACCATGCACTGCTAAGAAGCATTGCAAGGGACTAAGTTGTCGTGCCGAGATTGTTCCTTGGTAGTCGACCATGCACTACTAAGAAGAAGTGCGAGGGACTAAGTTGTCATGCCGATATCGTTCCTCGGTAGTCGACCATGCATTGCTAAGAAGTAGTGCGAGGGACTAAGTGCAGTTAATCTAGAGAGGTTGTACTCAGAATTCAAGAAGTACTTTCATTAATCGTCGAGATTTCTTTATACATAATGTATTCCCACTCGGCTGTAGAGGCAGCCGATTGCACGCACATGCCTTAGTGTTTTAGCAAAACAAAATTTTAATCAAAAGATAAAATTTGAAAATCTTCTTTCAGGCTTGTACTCCCTTCGGCTAGTAAATTCATCTTCTCCGTCCGGGTGGGACGAGAAGAGGTGGTAACTAGCTGTAGTACTTCTTTAGATTGGATGCGTTCCATGTCCTTGGGATCTTTTGACCGTCTAGGGTCTCCAGCTTGTAGGCTCCCGTGCTTGTTGCCTTGGTGACCCGGTAAGGCCCTTCCTAGTTTGCAACCAATTTCCCTCGTTCGGTTGTTCATGCTCCAATACTGGCCTTCCAAAGGACTAGGTCGTTGACATTGAAACTTCTGGGTACTACTGTCTCTTTGTACTGCATTTTCGCTCTTTGCTTGGCCACCATCTCGTGTAGGTTGGCCATTTTCCGCCTCTCCTCCAGCAGGTTTAGGTCCTAAAAAAATAGGATGTCGTTGCCTTGCTTGTCGAATCCGTCGGCCTCGGCACTCGACTCCCCTATCTTGGCTGGAATAACCGCTTCCGTCCCACAAGGAGATTTCTATTGTTTGTCAGCTGGCCTTAGATGTTTTAAGGAGACATCATATTTGCAAAGAGAAAGCATTTGGCCATGCAGCAAAGGAGATCGTGCACTCTTTATTTTGGGCAAAACCAAAACTTCACAATAAGTATCCCACTACATAATTACAATCCTAAATTTACAAAATGACATTCAAAAATAGAAAGACAAATAAACATTGGAATGCTTATACTACTCTTCTATCTCCTTAGTGACATTGTCTAATGCCTAAAGAAAAACAAATACGACACCCCGTACACATTCCACCCTACACTTTCTATGAAGTCATGTTATTCCAGGGGAATGAAATTATTGGTGTGCACGACATATTAAGGGACACTTCCGACACCTACGGTTTGTGGTAATTTCCAAACATCACAAATTGTTAGTGTAGTTAAAAAAAATAGAACTGCCAAAGAGCGTAGGTGTCTCTAAAATGTGGTGTCCACCGATCACCACTTAATAAATAACTATAATTCCTAAGTAACAGTTTATCATGGAGAAGTCTAAAATGCACACATAAAGCCTATGAAGTGATATACAACACAGAAATCACACTTGGTAAGTTATACGAAAATGAGTTTCATCTCGTCCAATTTATGGTTGAGCAAATTTAAGACGGTTTGTTCATGATATTATTGCAATGTTGCTTACAGACAATCATCATCTTGGAAGCCTTACATAAAGATTTCACCAACGCTCAACGCCTCAAATATAACTCTTAACACGCCTATAAATACATGTTTGATCGTTCATTCACATAATCATCACTCGTTTTGCTATCTCATTGTTCTTCTATGATTTTGAGCTTTTCTCTCAACACTCATACTAATTTGATTTTCGGATTGTCTTTACCGGTACCTCCTCTAGCATGTCAACATCTCACCACTATGCCTGAAGATCCTTCAGGACCGTGCACCATCACAAAAAATCCTTCCAAACTGTGCACCACCACGAAACACCACCACGAAAGATGTGGAGCTTCCCCTACCTCTGGTTTTGGAAGAACATGTATAGAGGATGATTGCAAGTATGTAGAATATTGGGCATGCATTATTGACACATAATGAGAGTCAATTTCACTGAACACGTACCTCCAGATTAAATTTATCAATGCAACAAGAAACAGATTATGAAAACAAAATCCAAAATTACAAAAACAAAGGAGTAAGCACCGCTCTCAGAAATTGACATCGCACTTAGTGGGCTGAAAAGCAGTCACCGCTGTCCCATGATTATCAGAACCAAAAGGAATCTCAAGCTCACATTTGGCCCTGGCCTTAGTGTGGCCACCGATAACATCCCCAAGCCTGAACCTAATATCGAAGTAGAGCTTCACATCGATGTCAAAAACCCCATCCCTCTTATCCCGCTCAAAATCCGACACCTGATCACGGTCAAGCACCACCGCGTGCTCGCCGCTGAAAACGCCGCTCATCCGGTCCGTGCTCTTCTTGTACTGCCGGAACGAGTTCCGCCACGTGATCACGTCCGTCGAAGCGAACCTCGCGCCCTCGTAGAACGCCTGGGCCTCCACCTTGTCGTAGTAGATGTTGAGCTTTTTGTTCGGGTTGCGGGCGGTGAAGTTGAGGACGAGGTTGTAGCGAAGGTTGTTGTTGTTGTTGTTGTTGGTGGTGGTGGTGGTACGGTTGAATTGCGTGAGTTTGGCGTCCGTGACGTGGATCTTGAAGGCGCGAGGTTGGATTACGAGGTAGAAGATGAGGAACACGAGAGCGACGAAGATGATGATTGCGAGGAGAAGCTTCCAGATGAAGCTGAAGAGGCAGCAGCAGCAACTTCTGCCGCGGTGGCGGGATCGTTGTTGCTCAGCTGGAGGAATTGAGGGTCCGTAGTAGGCGCCGTTTAGGTGCTTATCATCGGCCATAACTGAAGCAGTTGAAGGAAGTAATGAAAAGAGGAGCAAGTGGATGAAGTGTGTGTTGTGTTGTAGTGATGCAAGGTTTGTTATAGGATGAGGGGCGTTGAAAAGTCTTCTAGCAAGAGAGCAGCACTAACAAAACTCTTTGTTATTTTTTTTAAAGTATTTTTTAATCGGTTAAAATTGATGTATTAGGAGTGCAACTTACTTTACATGTATTTTAACCACTTAAATAAATTATTAGAAAAAGAGTTTTGAAGAGTTTATTGATGGGATTTCCCCTTCTAGCAATTTGTGATTGTGAGTACTTGTTGTGCTGACTTGTTCGGTTATGAGTTATGACCCTCTTGCCTTATTCAATTTCCACTTGATCAATTTGGCAACTTGTGTTGACGGGTAGGGTAATGAGCGTAAGATCATGAACCATTTATTTTGAGTCGTTTTGACCATTCCACTAAGAGTTTTTAAGTTAAGCCCATGTTTAATATCTTATATTTTGTCCACCAGTAATTGTAGTTTGAAGATTGATTTTCCACACAATATTTTAGTACACTAACCTCAAGTGCCTTCAATTGATGAGGACATAATATGTGACCAATTACGCGTCTAATAGGGTCAGTCGGTCAGATCCAAGTGGTTAGGAGTATAAGATTTTTTTCTTCTAAATTGCCTACGATTTACATTGGAAAACCTGCTTTAGTTGAGATTGTCTAATAATATTTTAACATGTGTTTTAGGAATTTTAGTTCATAATACATGTTAAAGTATTAAGTGACCTAGGTGGTGGTGAGTTAATATTTATTTCGAAAATTAGTTTCTGAATAAGCTCTTAGAAACTGAATCCTAGAAGTTTATATTGGTTTCGTGAACTAATTTTAGGAAGCGATTGACCTTGATTTATTTGTTATGAAAATTAATTTCCATACCCAAAAAACACAATTCTTATGAAATTAATTAAAAATTTTAAAACTAAGTGTGTGTTTGGGTGGGGAAAATAGAAATTTAAGGAATTTAAAGTACTAGAGAATTGAACTGAATCAATTGTTTGGATAAAATGATTGGAATGACTCCAATTGTGAATTCTTTGTTTGTATGTTGTAATTAAATATCTTTTATCAAATTTTCTTATTTTAATAAAATAATGATAATTTCTATAACTTAAACAAAATATTCCTTTGTGAACTTAATTAATATCATTACACTAATCATAATATAAAACTCGAAATGAACAAGTCAAGTGGACCTAAGCGGTCATGGTAGACCTGAACTGACTGTTTTGACCTAAACCAACTAGGATCACATGAACAGGTCACACCTACCTGAACCTTAAAATCATGCCAAAACCCTAAAATCGGCCCAAAACCCTAAAAATGGCACTAAACCTGACCTGTATCCTAAAATCGGCCCAAAATCCTAAAATCATCGATTTTAGAACCGCGTCGACCTAAACCTTAAACTCGGCCATAAACCTGACCTCAAACCTAAAGTCAAATTTAAACCCTAAATTTATCCTAAAACAATAATATAAGCCTAAACCCTTAAAATTGGCCCAAAACCCTATAATCAACATAAAACTCTAAAAGTAGCCTGAAACCGACCTGAACTACATCCATCTTTTGGTCTTCTACCATGAGTTTCAATAATATCATTGAGTATTTGTAGGACTCCTCCTTTTACAAGTATCATCGAAGACTTCTCCTAACGAGTTTGGTTGTGAGGGATTCATCCCCCTGTATTCTTTGTCCCTGCCTCTTTAGGCAGAACAAGTATTCTTGCCTAAGCCTCTCCGGGCTAATTGAGTTTGGTTGCCAGGGACTCCTCCCCAAGTATTCTTTGTCCCTGCCTCTTCAGGCAATTCGAGTATTCTTTCCTAAGCCTCTCCAGACTCATTGAGTATTTTCAAGGACTCCTCATGAATCTTATGATTGAAGTTCGTGTTACACTCAAGTGAAGGATGCATATGATTACAATTCTTAGAAACCTTCATGGAGTACATATAACCAAGAGTTGATTTGACGTCGAATTCTCTTCCTTCTAAGATCTTTGGGTTTCAGATTCATATGGGTAGATGTTGAGGCGTTGTTGATGGATATTAGATTCATCTCTTCTTCTTTATGTGTGTCATGCTCAGGGAATAAACTTTAAGCTTGAGAATTGATCTTCTTCTTCTTCTTTTGGAGGATTTCCATCTGATCTTTGTTGAGTGGGTGCTTCATCTTCTAATGCTTCACTCATCGTATTGTGTTGATGGTATAGCAGACCTTTTGGGAATACTATTATAATTTCAGCTGGATCTTTAACGTATAGTGTTCGGCATATTTTGACACTATGAATCACCACAACAATTTCACATTTTCATGTGTGTTTGACGCTGAAGCTCTACTTGGTGATGGATTCATTGTTATGGATGAATCACTTATGGACTCAATGCATTTCTCATGGTAGAGAAATCTTCAAGTATTTGACTATTTTGTGCTGATGTCTTAATGCTTTGATGTTTTCTTGCATTCAAGCATTTTTAGCATTCTCTCGCGCACTTGCTTCTGTCATTGAGGCTCTCTTTTTTATTAGCTGATGATTGAGAACATAGCCGTTAGAGCTCAACGGTCATATTTTATTTCCATTGTTCATCGATAACTCTTTTTTGAACTCATGAAATTGGTAGACGTTTAAGCTTGTTCGTGGAAGAGAAACCTTGTTTCCGTTCATCATCTCCTTGGCATGGTTTGACTTGATTAGCCCATTGGATGGTCCATTCTGCTGTGTGTCAGTTGGATGTGACGGTTGACAGGCTTATGACACACGCCTTCCTGAAGTAGTCACATCAAGAGAAATTCGGCGGATTTTCACTCCCAAGGCCGAAGCTACTCTACTTCAACGATCAACACTATAGATATATTTCCATTTTAAGCTTAGCCACTAATTTTTCTGGTTTGGTTACCATGTGACTGGATCGTTGGAGCTGGTGGTCTCAATCTTGATTGAACAGTAATCTTCAGATTTGGCGTGTTGAGGAAGCTTCTTGTTGCACAATTTCCAGTGTTTTGTACCTTGGACAATATTCTTGACTTCAAATGTGTTGCTCCACTGATACATCACATTCTCACCAGACAATGAGATTTTCAATGAGAATACTGTCTGAGACGATCCTTGTGTTGCCTTGACTTGCTCTTCTTCTCTTGAACCAAGTAGATGATACAACACTTAAGATTTCTTCTCTTGAGAAATTTTCTTCATCCATCCTTTCTTCATAAATTTTTTGATAGTTCATGGACACATTTGGTTTCCTTTGGATTAGTCCTTTGAAGCTTGGTTTGAAGGAATGTAGTTTGTCTTGAAGAAATCAAATTCTTTGTGCTTCTCTGATTTCCTTTGGTCAAGCAATTCATCGACTGGATAACTTCATGGATGATGTGTCTAATATCTTCATAGTTGTTGTTCTTGCAATTTAGCCTTTTGTTGTAGCTGTATAAAATAAAATGATTGTATTTCTTATAGTTTGTTCTTTGTACATGTTCTAAGATATTGCACTTAAGATGTCATAAGATCATTAGCTTCTATAACCTTGTTTGTTGTCATCATTAAAACCTAAACCTATGATATAGATATTTCAAAACCTAACAAACCCATTATGCCAACCTAAATCGATAGGGTTGAGCAGGACGACGTTGAGTTGGGAGAGTCAGCGCCAATCGAGGTTCGGTCGGGAAGGTTAACACCAGGCGTCGGAAGGGTCAACATCGGGCTAGCTTCATGTCAGGCGGGTAGGCTCGGGCAGGTTGTACGAGCCTGAATTTTCAGGAATTAAATTTATTTAATTTTTTTGTCTTTACACTTTTTGATTAATTTAGCGAGGGGTGTTATGTGAAGAGTGGTTGAACTAAATAAATAAGAAAGATGATATTCATGACTCATTTATTTTGAAGTCATTATCCGAGTGATAAATTCACGACGTCGTTGACAGATCTCGGTCACATTTTGAAACAATCTAGAGCAACATACCGCCGTAAAACCCTAATTATAGGCCGAATATTATTTGAGCGACATATTGTATTTTTACTATCATCATGATGATGTATGTTTAATTTGATTAATTTTGACTGTAATATTGATATGGTTTATTTTCGGAGCCTAGAAAGTTTCTGACATGTCGTAAAGGCCCGGTAAAGACCTTGACATGAGGAAAAGGGGGAGATCGGACCTTAATAAAATTACCCGAATGAGCTGGAATGTCTTAGAATGTTGTAAGTATTATATTTCTAAAATATTTTTTTTCGATCCGGTGAAGTATATTCGGCTCGTAAATGACACGAATTTTTGGTGTCGCGCCTGGGATTTAAGGGCAGGTCGATTTGAGAGATTGGATAGCTAGGAGATCCTTTTAAGCTTGATGACTTCAAAAGTATTGATGAATAGTGCAAAGATTTGAAAAATCTACTCATTACAAAAAGAAGGAAAAAAGACTTAGAAGAACCAGGTCAACAAAGTTCAAGATCATCAAAGGGTTATAGAATTAGCTAAGTCTCAATAGTCGGTAAGTTATGCTTTTAAGGTTACTTTACTTATGAAGGCTCATAAACAAATTGATAAATTGAGTATAACATTATTTTATAAGTAAAATATGATAGAAACACTCAATTAGGGCTTAAAGTTTCATAAAATAGAAATTGGACTTGAGTGTAATCGATTACACGCTTTGAGTAATTGATTATCACTCATAGGCACGTAATCGATTACCACAATGCTTGTAATCGATTACATGTTTGAATTTTAAATTCAAACTGCAACGGGCAAATAGCGTAATCGATTACCATACTAATGTAATCGATTACTTGCACGACCAGATGTGTTGTTTCATGAACCAATGCATCCCAAAACGTTTGGGAAGCTTTGTGATGGTTCATGGATGACCTCTAGTGCCTATAAATAGTCCATTGAGGCTCAGAAACGAAATAAAAATCACACACAACTTTCATATTCATTTAGAGCAATCATTCTGAGTCTTTAAGCTCTCATTATCAAAGAACACTTATGTTGTTTAATTGTTGAGAACTCAGAATTGATAAGAGCCTTCATATGTTAGTGCCTAAAGCATAACTTGCATATTCAATCCATTCTCTTGTTGAAGGATTGACTCAGCTGTGTAAAATCTTCTTCATCTTCATTCTGGTTTTGAGTGAAAGTTCACCGTAGTATTCGGTGAATGGTAGTACTTGGAAAGCGGTTTGCTTTCTGGTTGTTGATAAGAATTCTTAAGGTTCTTGGTGTGAGTACTTGTAAGAACTCTTTATCAATAGTGGATAAAACCTCAATGGTTCTTGAGGGACTGGACGTAGCCTTCGGTGGATTGAAGGTGAACCAGGACAAAATTCGTGTGTGAATTCTCTCAACCTTCATCTTTTACTTTCAAGCAAGTTCTTATTCCGCTGCACTCACAATCAACAATTGTGATTCTGATTATATTGAAAGTAATCGGTTTTTGATAAGGTGAAAATTGGGAGAACCTAATTCACCCCCCTCTTAGGTTGCTATCTGCACTTACAAGTGTGATTGTGGATTGACTATGAAGGTCATAGAATTAACTGATTGGTTTTACCAGTGTGACTAGTGATATCGTCTGCCATAATTATTGTGATCATTGATTTTATTTATATTGGAGTTAACCCTTTTCTTGTTTGTGTTTTCTTTATCTTTAGCGTATATCGCTAGACGATCACGAGTAGGGTTTCGTCTGCCGTTGACTAGGAGGTAAACGGAGACTGTTTATGGAGCCAGACGATGACGAACTTTTGAAGCTTAAAGATTGGAGTTGTACTTATTTTATGTTCAACAGAATTGTACCTCTTTTTGTAAAAGAAAAGCACATGTTCTGCAAGACAGTACTTTCATTACATTTTAGGGGTTATTTCAATTGTCTTGAATCTAGTTAGTAAAAATACCTAGTTAAATTGTCATGAATTTACAATTCCTTTTAAAAATATATCCAAACAAAATATTTCATGACAAAACATTTTAAATACTTTCTAAAATTACATTCCCCGAAAATTACCCCATTCAAACACACTCTTATTGAAAAAAGGGGTTATCTAGTGTTCGGTGATGTACCGATACAGTACTTATAAACATTACATCTATAACCATACAAAAATAAAATTTATAACTAGAAAAAATGAGAGTAAAATTGTAAATTATAATAATTTTGTAGCTATTTGACAGCAGTGTACCGGTATATCACCCGAATAAGTATATCCTAAACAACCACTAAAAAAAATTGTATGTTCACTTTCGGGTCTGGCTTTGAAAATACTGATTTGCACAATCATGATGGTGTCAAATGCCGACCAATCCACACAATGAAAACTATGTGCTAGGTTGGGTCATTACTCATTATAGCTTTGATTTCATTAGAGAACAGAGATGAAGATAAGGACTACTCATCAATACACTTAATGGAAGGAAAACTTATTTTCTTTGCGATAGTTGCCAAAGTTGGTGAACGATTTTGATAAGGACCACCACCACCACCACCATGCCATGTGGAGCATTATAGAACCGCACTCTACCGAAAGACACCTACAACCCCTTCAATAATTCACCTTTACCCCTACTTATACCTATATATTCTCATATTACCCAAAATATAATTTGCTAGTGTTGGTTAACTTTTGCTAGAAGCTTCATCCACTTTTCTACCAACGGAACATCCCATAACACACACAGCCTTTTTTATCCAAAAGTGTATGCATTAAATGGAACCTGGAACTCAGGGTGCAAGTATATCCCCCAGCTGAATGAATCTCTCAAAGAAAGCAAAAGGAAATAAAAAAGCAATATAATAAAATTAATTAAAGTGGCCCAATACGTGCAGATAAAATAATTAAGACAGACGGAACAAAGACATGTGAATATACATCAACAATAATTCACAAACCACCAAACAGTAACACTTTAGGACACCTTTTTCTTATCTCTATATTTTTCTCTCATACACATTATATCATATATTATATCTATTACTTATTTCTCTACTCTTTTTATTTTTCTCAAGTGGTCTACGCGCCCTTTATGTTAACACTGATATTTACTTTTCTAATTTCTATTCTACACCCTTTTTCATTGTGTTAGTATGTACGTATAGAAACTAGAAAGTATCAAAAGAAAGAAGGTAGTAGGAGACAGAAACCAAAAAAACGCGAATCATCACACGTAAGAGTATTATTGAGAAAACGAAAGAAAATGACACGGAATGCTTTATCATACGCTCATTTGTTATCCTAATTGAGACAATAAATTTTTAAACAACGATATATATCTAGTATGAACAAATTAAACTATCACAAAAAATTAAATATGAAAAGAAAAAACTATCACAAAATTTATGAAATTAAATCGTAAAATTATACGAGTGAAATATATGAACAAATTAACTTACACAAAATTGAGATGAAAATAGAAATATAAAGTAGGATATAACTAAAGTTTCAAGTAAAAATAGCTTACCTAACTAACCTAAAATATAAATAATCTAATTAGATGAACTAATATTTGTAAAAAGAAAAAAAGATGAACTAATATGGTTTAAGATAAGGTAATTGAGAAATATACAGTACTAACTTTATTATAATTAAATTCTTATAAATAATACAACTATGATATATATTAACACTTTAGTTTTTCTACCATCTTATTTCCACTTATTTTTTCTTTCTATTTTTTTCTTATTTTTCTATCTTTTATTTCTCTCTAGACGTGAAAAGTTAATTTTCCATAATAATATTAATCATATTCTAGGTGTATCACATTCTTTGTTTAATTATAAATTGCTTTTTTTCTAAATTTATTACCATCGAGGCTCAATTATATTACATTGACATGTTACAACTTGTAATTTGGCTTACATCTCTGATTCTTTCACCTATTTCACATTTCTATAAGAAAGATGTAAAAATTAAAATACACAGCACGTAGAATAACAATGGAACAATTAAATAGAGAAACCGAGGGATGAAGAGAGAAAGAGAGAGTAGTAAAGTAAATAAATGAAGTGAAATCAGATGAAGAATCAAACGCTAACGGAGCAGCGCTGAACCAACTGATACTTAACGACGTTTTCTCCGACGACGACTCCGTTACCGCGGGACCCAAGGGAGATATACGCCGGACACCGGACGTAGAGATGGTAACGGCCGGAGACAAACGCGCCGACCTTCCAACGCACCCTGCCGTCAACTTTAACGGTGATGAAAACATCACCGTTAGACTGGTCCTGCGTGAGCCCAACAAAATTAAACGGCGCGACGGGGACGCTGGTGCCGAACACAAACGGCGACCAAACGTCGAACTCCTTGTGGCCCTGGTACGACGGAGGAATGGCGGTGCGGTAGGTGACCTGCTGGCTCCGGTAGGTGACGTAGGTGCTGAGGCGGTCGTAGTAGACTCCGATGTGGTCGTTCGGGTTGCGCGAGGTGAGCGTGACCTGGAAGTTGGAGGTTAGGAAGTTGGGCACGGTGGCGTTGAAGGCGTAGACGGTTACGTCTTGGAGGATGAAGGTTGGCTTCGTGGGCCTTAAGATGGCCCATATGAGGAGGATCGTGACGAGGACGACGAAGAGGAAGACGACGATGGAGCAGAATATGCGGCGGAACACCTTCCTCTTCTGCCCCTTGTGGTGGTCGCACTCCTTCACCGACATGGCGTGGTTGTGAAGTATTAATTAGTGGAGTGTGTGTATGTGTGTTAGCTGAAGCTAAGAGTTATTAAGTTGGAGGAGGTTCCGTGTGGTTGACCTTTTTGTGGAATTTTGTATAAATTAAGTGTTGTTCACTTCTTCTAAAATGAGTGATCTCATATGTGATGTGAGATAAACAGTAGAGAAGTATAGAAAAATAAATTATAAAAGAAAGAGGAGTCTGAACATATTATCACTCATTGTGTATCTGTGTGGGATTTTGGTGTGAATTTTGTTCACATGTTAAACTGTTTTATTGAGGGGGATGTGATAAGATGATAGGCTTGGAATGTTGTTATGTGTGAATGAATTTGAATGGTGGAGGCTGCCTTGCTGGATTGATAGATATAGGTTGTCGACGAGGTGAACTGAGAAAGTTACATTATAATCAAGTTACTTTAATTCTTTAAAACTGTGTGTGAAATTTGTGAACTGTGATTTTGGTCATTTCGTATGTCCTCCCCTATTTATGCAAAAACAAAATACATTATTATCTTGGCTTAATAGTACTTTTGGTCCTCACCTTTCATAATTTAGCATTTCTGGTTCTCTTGCAATTTATTAGCACACAAAGTCCCTTAACCTTTAAAGAAGTTGCAATTTTAGTTTGGGTTAGCTTCCGTCTGAAATTTAACAATTTTTGATTAAAATTTTAATTAAAAATAAAAAGAAAACCCAGAACCCCATCTTTTGTTCTTCCTGTAAACTAAGTAGCAAAATCAAACCTCCCTCTTTACTCAAAATGAAACCAGAAAAATGAACAAAACCCACCTCTCTGTCTTCCTCTTCACTCGACCACCACCGAACCTCCAGAAAACCGGCGGCCACCACCCAAACCCTTCTCCTCTAAACAACCGCCAGCTTCCTGTCCACTCCAAACCTAGCGCCGCCACCACTCCTCCTCCGACCGGCCTCCACCGCCACACCTCTTTTTTCAACTTCCTTCTTCTCCTAGCGCAGCGCGGCATAAGCGGATCTAAGAGGAGGAGAAGTTAGCGCGCCGCTCGAACCCAGATTGGAGTTCAACAACGAATACGAAGCAGATCCACCGCCATTTCGATCTCCTCCGTGAGCTGGGTCGTCCCATCGAAGCCTGTGCATGTCACCTCCTCTCTTCGACTATGACGTCGTCCTAATATCTACACCGAGGTAGCCACCGCTCCCAGGTCTTCATCTCTCTCGACCGCACAATTTCTGGGTTTGGTAGGGATTTGGGGAAAATGGGTGTGGTAAGGATTTGAGTTGTTTGATTGGGGTGATGGGGTTGGGTTCTTCTTTCTCTTCGGGTTTAAGATGTTGAAGGAGGGTAAATGATGAAGGGGAAGAAAATGTTTTGATTTTCTGGGTTTGATGATGGAGAAGGAGATGAAGATGTTTCTGGGTTTTTTTTTTTGGGTGTGAGGTTTTGGGATTTTCTGAGTTTTTGTCTATGAAGATGATGAAGAAGGAGATGAAGATGATGAACGAGGTCTGGCGGAGGAGGAACGAGGTGAAAGTGAAGGAAACGGCGGCAAGGAGCGGTGGCGGTTGGTGACGGGCTGGGTGGTCATGCGGCGGTGGTGAGGAGCAGATTGTTTGAGTTTGTTGTCCTCTATTTCTTCTTCTCTTCTGATGGGTGTTTGGGTTCGGCGATTGGGGTTGACAGCAAGGGAAAGAAGGGTTGTGATAGAGGTTGTGAACAGAGAGCGTGGTGGTCGAGATGGGGGATCGAAGACCGGGCGGTGTTGGCTCGATGATGGTCTCGTGAGGCATGAATTGGTCATGGCTGAGATAAGTTTGATGCTGAAATTGGGGGGTTTCGGTTGTTCTCTCTTTTTGGCTCTGTTTTGTGGAAGTTGTGTTTTTTATGAAGAAGTGGTGGCTGTGATGTTTTGATGGTTGGAGATTGATAAGAGAGGAGATGATGGGAGAAGAGGAAGAAGAAGGTTTGATGAAGGAGAGGGGGTATTTTCTGGAAAATCCAAAGAGCTGATGAGTTTTTATTTTTTTAATTAGTTTCAAAAGGAATATTCCATTTAATCTTTAATAGAATTGGATGGTAAACTAAAAATGCAATTTCTTTAAATGTTAAGGGACTCTGGGTGATAATAAATTACAAGAGAGATCAAAAATGTCAAATCGTGAAAGGTGAGGGACCAAAAGTGCTATTAAGCCTATTATCTTTTGAAAGCATTAGTGGCTATTAAGAGTTCAACCTAACTGTTTGTTATTTGAGCTTTCGTTTTTCTTCCAATGATGATCTTTGTACTATAGTTTTTTGATGTTCAATCAGCATACTTACTTTGTGGTGTTTTTTATCACCGCAAACCAAATTTTAAAAAAGCTAGTCGCCATCTACTACACTTAGAAAACACTTTTTAAAGCGCTTTTTTCAATATTTTACAGCGCTAGCAAAGCACTGCAACTCTAGACATTGTAATAGATAATTACAACGATTTTAAGTCTTATAAAAAAGCGTTTTAACATGAGTTCTTAACAACTCATTTAGTAAGTAAAAAGCGTTGTGACACAACATAAATTTGTGGATTAGCTGCCAAAAGTTTCGCAGCAAAGTTACAGTAAATTCCTAGCAAAACATGAGTGGCTGCCAAAAACTGCTGTTTTGCTTCCAAAATGTTTGCATATTTATATTTTATACCCAAAATATTGGAAAATTGAACTACTGACCCTATACAATGAGTCCAAAAGATCTAGCTATCCAACCCTCCATTTTGGAAATGACTGTAAAAATAAAATTTATAGCTAGATGTTAGATGTCAATAAAAATTTTCTTATTATGTATAAGTGCCTAAATAATTGTAACGCCGCAAAAATTAATAAAACGAAACAAATAAAGTTGTCATCAATCTTTTTATTTTAGTTCTTATGATATTACAATTTTAACCCTCGTGAAAATCGGGGCGTTACAGACTACTTGTAGGATCAAGCTATCGAGCTCACTCAGTAGTCAATTAGGACCTGAAGGCTTAAAAATGTTGGAAGATCAACGAATCTGCCTTGTTAAGTGGCATTCATCAATTGACATTAGCAGGAAGCTTTTGCTCTAAATAGCTTAGTGATTTGTCTCGCCTCTGGTGTATCGGTTACTGGAATACATCCGGATTTTTTACATGACATTGCGTTTATGCCCTCTAACTTTTATCTAGACTTTCCCCATATAACCTTGATGACATGATGATTCGTTTACCTTGCTTGATTTATATATGATGCTTGGACTGTATTGTATGTGTTTGGGTCACATGGTTGGAGCGATTCCCATAGCCTCTAGCGCCAACCAGAAACCCTAGCAGACTACCCCTCACTGCCACCCCACTCTCCTTCCTCTCATTCAACACATCAAAACCCTAATCCCTCTCCCTTTGCCCAGCCCCGCCCCACTCTCCTCCCTCTCCTTCAACACATCAAAACCCTAATCCCTCTCCCTTTGCCCAACCTCCACCTCTGTCCTCTCTCTCTCTCTTCTGCTCCTCACAAACGCTATCGTCCCTTCCTCTCCTTCCACAACACCACCCCTGATTCTCTCCGCTGCTGAACCATCACCCTCACAACCGAAGCTCCTCCTCTATTCATCCTTCGAACCTCCGTCACTGGGTTGTCGCTGTTGCTCTGCTCCCTCGTCGTCTGTGTCTGTTGCTCCTTCCTCGCAAGGTCAGAGCCGTTGTCGCTGCACCCCACCTCGAATTCACCACCGCTTTCTCCTCTCCTCGTACCAGGCCCGTCGCTGCTTCACGTTGGAATCGCTGTCAACTACCACGCCGGAGTCACCTACCACCGCAGCACCGTGTTCTGCCTCCGGGTTCGCACACTCTCCCTCTGTTCTGGTTCATACTGTTTCTTTGTTTTTTTGGGTTTTTTTTACCATGTAAATGTTCTCTCTTCTTTCTCTTTTTTTACTTCTTCATTATTCATTTCTACTGGATCTGTACGATCATTGATACTTCTTGGGTTTGCTGTACTAAAACTCCGTTTGAAATTTCATGATGTTGGCCTGTGTGAGTGGCTCTGTGATATTACTGTTGTATCATTCTTCATTTTTATAATCGATCTTGGTTTGAGATGCAATGTTGATAATGTTGTCTTAATCATCATGTTGTTCCCGATTTGTGCCTATTCATATTGTTGCTGAGATATTGAATCTATAACTCTAGCTTATTAAAGAGTGAATTGTTTGTTGGTGTGAGGGTGATGTTTTTCCATTTCTATAAATATGCAATTAGTTTTCCTTTCTAATTTTGCTTGCTGTTAATAATAATAATTTCAATAAGACCTTGTTCAGTTTAGTTAGATAGTATTGGGTCAGCTTCTGAAGTTTTATTTGTGTCTGTTGCGTATTCTCGTTCCACCGCTTCCTTTCGTTTTCACGCCCGTGTTTTTGTTCATGGCTTTTTTTTAATCTAAAATATCAAAAAAAAAATTCCAATCCTTTTAAAGGAAATAAAACCTTTTAAAAAATTTAAAAAAATCATTAACCAATTAATCATCTTAAACCTTAAGAACTACGTAGCCTTGATTTCTCTTTAGAGATACGTAGGACCGGGCAACAACCCCGCCAGACACCCATTTTTTAGATCTCTTTAACCACCTTAAGAACTACGTAGCCTTGATTTCTCTTTAGAGATACGTAGGACCGGGTAACAACCCCGCCAGACATCCTTTTTTAAATCACTTAAAATCTTTAGAATTACGTAGCCTTGATCTTCCTATTGAAAGGAAGTACGTAGGACTAGGTTCACACCTATTAGGATAAATAAAATAAAATAAACATTTTTGTTTTTTAATTCCCTTTTCTTTGTAAACAAAAAAAAAACTTAAAAATAATAATAAATCATCTTTTTAAATAAAAAAAAGTCTTTTAATAATTTATGCACAGTCAATCTAAGGTACCGTTCTAACAGGCGCTGTAGGGTGCCAACACCTTCCCCAAGCGTAACCGACTCCTGAACCTAGAATTTTAGGTTTTGTAGGCCTTTTTTGTTTTCTTTTTAGGTTTTCTATTGTTTCCCTCTTAAAAAACGTTAGTGGCGACTCTGTCTGTTTATTTTATATTGTTAGCGTCGTCCCTGCCGCGACCCCGGTTGCGACACTAAGAAAACAACTCTAAATCCTGGGTCATTAGTATGCCGACTATGAAATCTGAGTGATAGTGAGGCTTCCCTGGTGTATTTTCCTAGTTTTGACGTAGGGGTTTTTCTTCTGGTCTTCAGTACTTATTTTTCCCGATGCTTAGGGCTTTACTCTTTTTGATACGGGTATTTATGTACGTTTTATGCATGACCATTATTCACGCCTTATTATTATGTTATGTTTTGAAAATAATACAAGTTATTTTAATTTGAAAATATTACCCGCCTTTTTCAAGCTTTGAAAATGTGTATTATTTTTTATTTCCACGTTTGTTCACTACAATGTCAGTGATGCTGATGATGAGTTCGACGCTATGGAAGGTTGGTGGGGCTTCTTCACATCAGATTTCTTCTTGGCAGTGCCTATAGCTCCGAACCACCACCAACTCATTTTTCAGAGAGAGAGAATAATGTAATTGGATGGAGAGATAGAAGAACAAGAAGATGGAGGAGGAGTATATATGAGTAAATTTCAGTGTCACTCTAGAATTTGCAGCAAAATAGTTTATTAGTGAAGTAAACAACGTGAAAATATAGATTGGACCCAAAAACTCATACTCTTAAGAATTTCTTTCGACAACTTAGTTAAAAATATGGTTGAGAAAAATATATTGCATTACAAAATGAATATTTCAAAACTTTTTTGTACGTCAATTAATCTTTGAATAAATATTCAAATTTTCGGTTTTATTCGTTTTTTAAATTATATTTTCTGTTTTATTTAACTGAATATACTCATAATTTCTGTATCATAATAAAAAATACTCCACCTTCCGTTCTTTTTTATAATACTCCCTTTAGAAAATTGCACTTAATAAAAACACACAATGAGTTTAATTAATGTATTGATTTCAATAAATATTTACAATTTTTTTATATTTACCCTTTTTTTTAACTGCTTTTATATTTACCCTTTACCAGTGTATTAATTATTTCTCACTGTAAATGACTTGATTGGCAGCATGAGAGAGAATGAATTAGCGATGAGTTGTAATCAAAATTTGGGAATTGAAAAATTATTTAATACAAGGGGTATATATCAAAAGGCATAATAATTTTTGCTGAAATTTAGTAGGGTGATTTTATACTCCATTTAGGAACACTAAAGATAAATTTAGGGGGTCTTATAAAAAGGAAGAGAGGGCATAATTTTTTTTTGTATCGGGCAAATTTTCCTTCCCCACCACAAGTCGTATATCCCTTAGCTTTTTCTAGTTGAGCTATCTTTCGGGGACAACAGATGGCGTAATCATTTATAACTAATGTCATATATAAAAGAAACATGATCTTTTACATTGTATTTAATAAGTTCCTACCTTTATATTAAAATACATTAAGTAATAAAAAATTCATTTGTAATAAATATATTATATTATAAAATTAAAAAGTTAAAGAATTTGTATTATAAAAATCACTTGAACCTTTGTATTAATGTACATTAACCAATAACAAATTTCTATTGTAATAAATATATTAAATGGTAAAACTAATAACTTAAAAAAATTGTATTGTCAAAAACTATTCGAATATATACACATTGAAATTAACATTTATAAACTTAAAAATTGACTTGAATTTTTCATTGTTTACAAGATTAATAATTTCATTTATTGTCATTATCATTATGTTTATATATTAATTTTAAAAATTCTTGTACATATAACTAAATAATTAGAAATAAGAAATAGTTAAAATATTAATTATCAACGTCAAGTTGAGAAAAAAAATTAAAATAATACAAAGTAATATATTTTATATAAAATAGTTATATTAAATCAATCAATATTTATCAAAATATATAAGAAACAACTCTCCTTTGAAGCTGAAGTTAAAGCCATTATAAATGCTCTCAATGGCTTTAGGGGAATTGTGGGCCTTTGGAGCCGAAGTTAAAGTCTTTCTAAATGCTCTCCTTTTTTGTCAACAATTTAATTTGAAAAATATTATTATTGAGAGCGATACTGCCTTAGCTGTGAGATGGATCCACTTTAAATCAAACAGACCTTGGAAACTTCTTAATGATTTAAATCTCATTGACTTGCCACAAGTCGAAGTAGGATGTATGGATGTTGTACACATATATAGGGAAGCTAATTTCTCAACTGATTTTCTAGCAAGATCTGGTTGTAGTAGACGCTGTCCTATATGGAACTGATCTAAATTCTAATATTCTCCTATTTAATGCAATGTTGTTGTGTTTTTCAAATATATATATATATATATATATATATATATATATATATATTAAAAATACTTGAACTTTTGCTACCTTTGTATTAATGTACATTAACCAATAAAAAATTTCCATTGTAATAAATATATTAAACAATAAAATTAATAACTTAGAAAATTGTATTTTCAAAAGCTATTCAACTATCCACATTATGTTTTCCGAAGTACCAAAAAAAAAAAACTATTTACATTAAAAAATACCATTTATAAACTTAAAAATTGACTTGACTTTTTCCTTGGTTACAAGATTAATAACTTATTTATTGTCATTTTCATTATTTTTTATATATGAATTGTAAAACTTCTTATACATATAACTAAAAAATAAAAATAAGGAGTTTTTAAAATAATAATTATCGAACTAAAGTTGAGAAAAAATTAAAATTATATAAAGTAATATCTTTATTATAAAATATATATATTAAATATTAAAATTATTCAATGCTCGAATGCCATTTGTAGATATATATTTTAAAAATTATTTTAAGAATTTTAGGGCCCGTTTGGTGGTCAGGATAGAATAAGAGCAGGATATGATAAATGATTGGATAAACACAGGATATGATAAGAGCAGGATATACTCTTATCCCATCCTGTGTTTGAGGTGGACATGATATTGGTAGGATACGATACAAACAATAAAAAATGTATCAAATTTTCCTTGAAATAAAAAAAAAAAAACATAATATTTTTTTAAAATTTAATTTTCTAAATAGTTTTTTTCAAAAAGTGATTATTCTATTAAATTTTTTTTTTACATTTTTATAAATGAGCTTATGTTTTATATTAACTAAAATCAAATTATTTTTATTAATTCGGTTATTTTAATTTTTTCAAAGGAAGTCTATTTTAATTAAAATTATTATATATGTAACCAATGAGTTTTAGCTTAGTAGGGATAAGTGATCAATGATAAAAATTAATTCAAATTTTTAAAAAAGTTATTAAAATATACTATTATTTAAAAAATAATTTATATTTAAATTATTAATTATAATTATATAAGTAGAGAAATAATTTTAAATAATATCCTATGATAATATAAACTATATTTACTTTTAAAAAATTAATATTTATATATATATATGAGTAGCCTATTTTATTGTTATGGAAGAATTATTTTGTGTATTTTTATTATAATATAAATAAGGAAAAATAATGTTCACTAAGTAGCAGTAAGTGATAATAAAAATTTAATTATTTTATATAAGTAAATCCAATATCTTCACCATTTATAAATAAGTTTATTTTTTCATTAAATTTATTAGTAACTAAATAATTTTAACTTAACAATAACAACTAGTAATTGATAAGTAATAAAATTAATATTTTATTAAAATCAAAAATTTATATTTATTAATTAATATTATTATAAATTATATAAAATATAAATATTGAAACTAATATTGGGTTATGGTAATAAAGAAATAAAAAGCTAATATCTTATCATGTTAGGATAATTTCTATCATAGCTCCCCTCAGGATAACTTTTACATATAATGGACATCCTAGGATAAGAACATGATAGTATTATCTTATCCTGCTGGTGCAATAAATAACAGATTAGGACATGATATCATATCCTGTCTTTACTTATCCTGTCCACGAAACGAAACGAATCCTTAAATATTTACTATAATATTGTATTTTTCTTGTGCTATTTGTTCTATATAATGTTGTTCATCTTCTTCTATCTCTCCATGCAATTACATTTTTCTCTCTTTGTCTCTGAAAAATGAGTTGGTGGTGGTCTGGAGCTATTGGCGCTGCCAAGGAGAAATCTAATGAAGAAGAAGCCCCGCCAACCTTCCCCAGCGTCGGACTCATCATCGGCGTCACCGGCATCGTCGGCAATAGCCTCGCCGAGATTCTCCCCCTTCCTGATACCCCCGGTGGCCGCTGGAAGGTCTACGGCGTCGCCCGCCGCCCCCGACCATCCTGGAATGCCAATCACCCCATCGATTACATCCAGTGCGACGTCTCCGATCCTGACGACGCCCAAGCCAAGCTCTCTGTCCTAACTGACGTCACTCACATCTTCTACGTTTGCTGGACCCACGGCATCAATGAGGCCGAGAATTGCGAGATTAACGGCGCCATGCTCCGGAATGTCCTCCGCGCCGTCATCCCCAATGCCCCTAATCTCCGACACGTGACCCTCCAGACTGGCGGCAAGCACTACGTCGGACCTGTCGAGCTCCTCGGCAAGATCAAGCCTCACGAGCAGCCATTCACGGAGGACGTCCCCCGCCTGGATGCGCCCAATTTCTATTACACTCAGGAGGATATCTTGTTCGAAGAGACAGCGAAAAAGGAGGGTTTGACCTGGTCCGTTCACCGGCCTCTGACCATCTTCGGTTTCTCCCCTTATTGCTTGGTCAACCTCGTCGGAACCCTCTGCGTGTACGCAGCAATCTGCAAGCATGAGGGGCTTCCCCTTCGTTTTCCAGGAACGGAAAAGGCGTGGGAGTCTTATTCCTCCGGCTCCGATGCGGATTTGACCGCAGAGCAGCAGATTTGGGCGGCGGTGGATCCTTGTGCGGCGAACAAAGCGTTTAATTGCAGCAACGGAGATGTTTACAAATGGAAGCATATGTGGAAGGTTCTGGCGGAACAGTTTGGGATCGATGAACATGGGTTTGAGAAGGGTTCCAATTGGAGTTTATCGGAGATGATGAAGGACAAGGAAGCGATTTGGGAGGAGATTGTGAGGGAGAATCAGCTGCAACCTACCAAGCTCCATGAGGTTGCTCAGTGGTGGTTTGTGGATCTCTTGTTTTCTATGGGGGGCTTTTTGGATAGCATGAACAAGGCCAAGGAGCATGGGTTTTTGGGGTTCAGGAACACCAAGAATTCATTCATATATTGGATTCATAAGACCAAAGCTTGCAAGATTGTGCCCTGAATTGAATATGTCTTTGCTTCTTCTTCTATGAATTTTACCATTTGATTTATCTGGAATAAGTAAACCTATTGTGCATCTCACTGTGTTGTTGTTGTCCTTGTCATTGTTGTCACTGTCGTCGTTGTTTTTTGTTGTTGAATATTTTGTCTCTTCTTGTTTAGCTACAAACTACTTGTATAAATTCTATTAAACACTTAATAGAACTATACAACAAGTTTAAATAAGCTACTCCAAACTAACAGGGAAACCAAAACTCAAAAATCAACTAATAAGTTATAATTTCTGGTAAAGTGGACTGTTAAGATAGTTGCATTTTTCGTCTTATTATAATTGGATTGCGATTTCCGGTTAAGTTGACTACTAGTCTAAAACAAGTAAATTAGTTGATTGGACTTTTTAAGAAATGACTAACTTTTAAATTTGATTTATCTAATATAATAATATGGGTTTTCCAAATGTAAACAATTTTTTTAAGATAATGTCACAAAAAGTACCTTGTTAAGTTCTATAAAACATGTTGAATTTAATCTATTTTAATTTAAAAGTAACATAGAAACTAGTAAGTACTCCTTGCATGCACGGGTTTGTTAATTTTAGAAGTTTAATAAATTATATTTTATTAAATATTATTTATATTAAAACAATATTTAAAAATTGCAGTAATTAGAGTTTTTGTTTTTTAATATAAGTTTAACTTCATTTTCATTTGTGGTAGATATATTTTCCGCAAGAAAAAAATCACAATGTTAAGTGTTGTTTTATTTTAATACATTATTAAATGATATTATCTTAAAAATGATTAAAAAAATCAAATATTGTAAAGAAGCGTACACAATGAGTACTTACATGTGATGAGGTTATGTATCTAGATGTATAGATATATACTATGATTTAATTTTGTTATTTCTGAAGTTCACCCTTGCACTTTGTTTGTTGTTTGTATCTGTGTGATCCGTCGCCAACGGGTAAATTGCTTGCGGAGGAGTGATAACTGGGATTTATATGATGTTTTTAGTGTCTTTTTCTCTTATTTTATTTTATTTTTATTGAGTCTCATATAGTTTTTATTCCAATTTGTTAGAGTTTTCACTTTATTTTTGCATTTGCATTTAGTTTAGCTATTATTTTGTTTTTAGTCCTTTTAGTTGTGTTTTATTAGTATTTTATTATAGTTTTAGTCCTTGTTAGAGTGCTGGTCATTATTAGGTGGTTTATGGGTGATTTTATGGAGGGATTGATGAAGAATGGTGGCTGATTATTATAGAAGAAGAAGCATCAATCTCCTTTTGCTTGTTTAACATGTGGGAATTGAAGAATTGAAGAGGGAATTGATGGGGAAATGGTTGTTTCAGAATAAAAGGGACAAAAGGGAGGCTACATGAAAGCACTTCAATGCCATCAAAGTGTTCCATCAAGGAGAAAGAAGAGAGCAAAGAATGTGAAGCATCAGACGAGCCCAACTAAGTTTAATAGTAAATATATATATATTCTTCACTAACAATAAAATAGGCTACTCACACACACACATATATATATAAATATTAATTTTTTAATAGTAAATATAGACTAATTTTATATTATCATATGATATTATTTAAAATTATTTCTCTACTTATATAATTATAATTAATAATTTAAATATTAAATATTTTTGAAAGAATAATATCTTTTAATAATTTTTAAAAAAATTGATTAATTTTTATCATTAATCACTTATCCCTACTAAGTTAAAACCTATTGGTTACATATATAATAATTTTAATTAAAATAGACTACATTCGAAAAAACTTAAAATAGCCGAATTAATAAAAATTTATTTTATTTTAGTCAATATTAAAACATAAGCTCATTTATAAAAATGTAAAAAAATTAAATTTAATAGAATAATCACTTTTTAAAAAAAACTATTTAGAAAATTAAATTTGAAAAAACATTTTGTATTTTTTTCAAAGGAAAATTTGATACATTTTTCATTATTTGTATCATATCCTATCAATATTCTGTCTACCTCAAACGCAGGATAGAATAAGACTCTATACTGCTCTTATCTTATCCTATGCTTATTCAATCTTTTATTCTATCATGCTCTTATCCTATCATGACCACCAAACAGGCCCTAAGATTTGTAACGATAAACAGGATGGTTGGTACTTCCTCCGTTCTTTAATAACTATCATTTAAAGTTTTGCAATATATTAAAGAATTGTATTAATATTTTTATTTCTATCAAAGTTATTACTTAACTTCCTAACATACCATTTATCTCTCTTCTTAATTTTGACTCTTTAATTTCCTATCATCATTAATTTAAGAGTACAATTGGTAAAACATAATTAATGCTCTTGTAAAAGTAAAAAAAAAAAAATTAATCAGAGATATATAGAAATGGATGAAGTATGCTAATGTTGAGAGGCCACATATTTGTTCTTACAATTAGTTTATCCTATGGGATAAGAAATGGGAAAAGACATGTAAAGCTAATACTCCCTCTATTCCAAATTATAAGATTTTATAGAAACATACTTGATGTCTATTAATATAAGACCCCTACTAGATTTTAGAAAAAAAAATTCCTAATTTACCTCTTACATTTATTATGTTTTCAATTCCAAAATTATAGTTTCACCTCTTTTAATTCTCTTTCATACTTTAAATAGGGGCATATATGAAAGATTTTATAAAATAAAATAAAATTACGATCTAATTAACCTATTACTTATTTTCTTAATAGGCGTGATTGTTTGAATATGTCCTTATAATTTATGACGGACGGAATATGAAGTAAAATTAATATTCTATGTATCGACAATGCTGATTCATAAACATATAAATACACTCATACACACCTTCATTTTTCTCTCTTCTTATCAATTCAATCATATATCACATCCTCTTCTTTCTCTAAATATCTAGACCTAAAAGATAGCTATGAATCATAACTCACAATATTCAAAGTTTCTGGTTCTTATTTGGATCTTAGAAGCCCAAATAAGATAATAGTTTCTTGTTCTTATTTGGATCTTGGAAGCCCAAATAAGATAATAGCTTCAGGTGCAACAATCCTTCTACACAAATAACCTTTCTTAACTCCTCCAAAATCAAAACACAAACAGAAACGTTAATCCCTCACTATTTTTTTTTTTTCTGAAAGGATCCCTCACTATATTCACCGTCACACGTATAGCTGGCATTCAATTGGTTTTCCCCGGCTGTCAAACACCCCATTGCCACTGTTATTCTGAAACACAACCTTCAACCCTTCGCAAAACGCCACCACCCCTGCTTCCCTCGTCGACAACGAACTGGACTTGAAACTATTAACGGAAGACACCCGCAGAGCAAACGTGACGGACCCCGTGGTGTTTTTCTCCTTCACCATGTCCTCCAACGTTGGCGTTTCAAGGTTCGCGTTGGCAGTGGCAGCTCCCCTCGCTTCCGTTTCTTTCGTCTCCTTCTCATGTAGAAGGAACCCGGGGGAGTAACTCACCCCGACGACGCCGTCTTTGTACATGACATCGACCCTGAAGCCGGAGAAATACGCAGAGAGCTTGTCGTTGGGGTTTTCAATGGAAACCTTGGTGCCCCACTCGCCGGAAAGTGCGGGGGCGGTTGTGAGATTCGTTACGGACATGGAGACAACCTTGTAGAGAGGGAGCTGAGGGTGTAGCATCAGAGCCACCATGAGGCTCATGAGGAAGAGACATGTTAAGATGATGCAGGAGCATAATATGAAGCTCCGGAAAAACCTCGCGGTGGCGGTGTCGGCGTGGTGGTAGGTTGTCGGGGGAGGGTAGACGTAAGGGTAGGTGGAGACGTTGGGAGGATAAGGATAATAGGGGTGGTAGCCTTGTGGGTATTCGTGGGGGTTCTGGCCTCCCGGGACAGGTGGGTACCCCGATGGTGGGTAACACGCAGCCGGGTGCGGGGGAGGATATGTGGGGTAAGTGGTGGTTGTTGGTGGCGGTGGGGACGGTGAGTTGTCGGGATGTTTGGTTGGTTGTGGTGGTTCTGTATGGGAGTTTTCTCCTTGATTGGATGAACTCATGATTTAATTTCTTTAATTAACTTTTTGGGTTTTTTTTTTTTTTTTCTAACTCTCTCCCTAATCAAGTTTTGGAATAGGGAGAGAGAACAACGAGCCAAAGAGAGAAGAAATGAGGTGAATGTATATATTAGTTTGGTTTGGTGGAGATATGTGAAATCTATCACCCAAAAAAGAAACAAGAGAGGAAGAAGTTTCATGATGATGAAAGTTGGGAACAAAACAAAATTAGATTGATAGGAACGCGTGAGACCGTAGGTTTGTTTGTTTCTATATGTAACAAAAATGATTGATTTTTGCCAAATTTTGTATACCATTCCCACATCTCTTCCTTTGATGGTAAGATGTGGAGAGCAAAACTTTTAAGTTCGATTTCTTTTTCCATTTTAATCCAAGGGAGATTTTGGAACATAAAAGATTTTGTTGTGAGAAGGTAAGAAATACGATTGTAATTCTGTTTTGGAAAGGCGAATTATTATATATCTCGGTACAGTTAAAAAAGATGCCAAATACATTCAGTTATTTTGTTTTTGACCAAATGTACTAAGTTGCCAATTTGTATTGTATGAGAAATATGTTTTTATATGAAAAAATGAGAATAAATTACGATCGTTAGATCTAATCATGAATGGTAAAGATTAAAACAATTTAGTTATGTGACTTGTTTAAAAAGTCACATGACATTTTTAAGTGGTCATGTGACCACTTATTTATTTTAATCATGACCACTCATTGTTAGATCTAACGGCCACGATTTATTCTCACCATTCTCATATAAGAAGAGTCTTCTCACTAGATACATCTCATATATATATATATTACATCTGTGTAAGATTTTAGAGGTGTTACACTATTTAGTAACTTTGTGTCGGATAATTAGATCTTAAAATCTACTACCTGATTAGAATACACTATCACATATACCATGTTTGTACAATTTTACAACGATCCAAGATCTTTTGGTATGTCATTAAGATACAACAAAATTAATGTTGTATATACATGTTTTTTTAGGGCAATGTCGTATATGCATGTTAATATATATGAAAATGAGAACTCTTTTGATCATAAATTTACAGTTTTTAAAACTTTACAAGATTCAACCCAAAAAATCAACGTGATGAATAGTAACAATTCAATGGTTGCAATGACAAAAACCATCTTTTATCTAAAGTTATTACATTGTAAGATTACTAATGTAAGACACCAGCGTAAGCTGATCTCTTCCCTATATATATATAGTAAGAGTTAGAGTGAGAGAGAGAAAGAGAATTTAAGTTGTCTGACAAGGGCGCGTACATCTCACTCGGGTCTTAGGCATGCCTAAGCATACATTGATCTTAGTCATTCGTCCTGCAAGAGAAAGATGTCTAGGTTCATTCCTTTCACCTATTTTAGGTCACTCATATCTCATTCCTCCCTCTAAATGTAATTGTCTCATTTTCTCCCCTTATTTTATACAATTGCCTATCCCCTTAATTGTAACTAAGGGAGACCTTGATTATATAAGTGACTCACCCATACCTAATAAATCAAGTTCATTCTCTAAGAAATCTCACTACAAGAAAGGGTTATTATAGAAATGCTAATTTCGGTGCAATAACATCAGTTTAACCAAGGCAAGATTGGCGTTAAGCATTGAAACTAGAATTTCGTAACTTAAAGAATAGTGTCGGATAAGGAAACTCTAATTAGAGTTGGCTAGGTGCACTCTATAGAGAATAGAGGCTGGCTATAATTCATCTTTTGTCATAGTCTTCCTAAGTAACGGGTCCAGATCCAACCTAACTCAATTTGATCTACAACTTAAGCAGCTAGATGTCAAGACAACATTTTGAAATGGTCAGCTGGAGGAACATACTATATGAAACATCCGGGGGGATTTGAATTCTAAGGGAAGGAAGATCATGTTTCCATATTAAAAAATCATTATATGGCTTAAAATAGTCTCCCACACCGTGGTACACTAGTCTGACAATTTCAATCTTGGAAGCAGCTATTGCATAAGTAAGCATGATAGTTGTGTCTATTGCAAAAAGCTTTCAAATAAGTCATTCATCTATTTTGATTGAATGTAAGAACATGTCGGGAAAAAAACTTAAAAGCTCAACTGAGCTCAGAGTTTGAAATGAAGGATTTATGAGATGCAAGGATAATTATGGAAATGAAGATACACATGGATAGAAAAGTAGGGGTACTTTTTTATCACAAAAGAAGTACACTAAGAAAATGTTGGATCGTATTGGAATGAAAAATGCTAAACTAGTCATTACTCCATGAGTGACTCATTTCAAGCTTTCAACAGCCTTTTCACCAAAAACTGATGAGGACGAAAAGAAGGACATGTCAAATGTTCCTTATGCTAGTGTAGTTGGCAGACTCATGTATGTCGTGGTATGCACTAGAGCAGATATTGCGCAAGCATTAAGCATGGTAGGCAGGTTTATAGCGAGTCTTGGTAAAGTTCACTGGAAATTTGTAAAGTGGATTATGCGCTACCTTAAAGGTATCACTGATATAGGCCTATTGCATGAAAAAGTTAAAGACGTTGGGAGCAAGATCACTCGATGCGTTTACTCGGACTATGCCAGAGATATAGATAAGTGTCTGTGCCTACCATGGAATTTGGCTATTTGGCTATTTACCACCCCAAATTTATCACCCTCAGACGCATTCTCTTAATGAATAGGCGTGATCTTCTCATCTAGCCTAACGCGCGCGGGCCGTGCCTCTCACCTTAGACTTCATTCATAGCTCAGTATCCAGCCGCAATCACCCCAGGATGGAAGAATAATAAATAAGCCCCACCATTACCGCCTGTCATGGGGTAAGCGGTCAAGTCTCTTACGAAGATATGAGGAGTAGATACCCTAGATTCGTACTACATAAACCCATGTAATCCTTCATATAGAACACATCAAATACAATACTATACTTGGCTAGAGAAGAAGTCTCACTACTAACTGACCTTGCCTATTCGTTCTTTACGTGAACAACTATAAATAGCCATGGATAAGGCAATACTAAGACACATAAAAAAACTCCAATCTCTAAGCCCTCTCTTCTAAATCTTAATCTTCATTCTCTTATCCTAAATTGAAAGAGACTAGACGGAGAGTGATACTAAGTGCAATTGGGTTTTGAAAATTTGGCTATTTACATCCCGAATTTATCTCCCTCAGCCGCATTCTCCTAATGGCCGGGCGTGATCTTCTCATCTAGCCTGACGCACGCGGACCGTGCCTCACCTTAGACTTTGTTCATAGCTCAGTATCCAACCACAATCACCCCAGGATGGAAGAATAATAAATAAGCCCCGCCGTTACTGCCTGTCATGGGGTAAGCGATCAAGTCTCTTATGAAGATATGAGGAGTAGATACCCTAGCTTCCCACTACATAAACCCATGTAATCCTTCATATAGAACACATCAAATACAATACTATACTTGGCTAGAGAAGAAGTCTCACTACTAACTAACCTTGCATATTCGTTCTTTACGTGAACAACTGTAAATAGCCATGGATAAGGCAATACCAAGACACAAAAAAAACTCCAAGCTCTAAGCCCTCTCTTCTGAATCTTAATCTTCATTGTCTTATTCTAAATTGAAAGAGTCTAGACGGAGAGGAGAGTGATACTAAGTGCAATTGGGTTTTGAAAATTGTGTGAAACAGAGTAAGTTTGTAATTCCCTTTTATCATAGTGAAAATTTTCTCGTTGCTCTTTCAACCATGAACGTAGGCAAATTATTAAACCACGTTGAATTTTCCATGTCGTTTTCCCTAAATCTTTTGTTTTTGTAATGGGACTTCTACTTCAACAAAGAATGTCATCGAAATCCATAAGCACTGAATACATATCTAAAAATGTTCCAATTAATAAAACTTGGTACGTGTCCTCTTCTTCTACCAGCTTCTTGGATCTTAAACTTAAGTTTCTCTTCAAATAATTGTAATTTTATGTTCAATTTCATATCACATATTCATTATATCATTACTATATTTACCACATAAAAAATTATTTTCTAATCTAATAAAATGAAAATATCCTTTTTTATCTCATTCCCCCAAGCTGGGATAAAAAAATTGAGGAATGATATCATTACAAAAGGCTAATCTCATTTGCGGCATTAGCATATAGACAAAATATTGCACTGTATCGTAGATCAAGTGCATGAAAAAGAAGTCACAATCCCAATTGGATGCCCTGTGAGAAGGATTAAAAGGTAATGGGAGGAAAAAAGAAATTTGAATACACACAATGATCTACATTATGGACCAATCATTGAAGAGTACCTAAATTACCAAAAGACAAAGGAAAGTGATCTAAGAACTGTTCACCGCTTCTGTTCACTCCACGTCTTGCTCTCGAAAAATTCACCGAGCATTTGCTCAAGATTCTCGGGAGCGTATCTGATGTACTTCTGAGGATTTTTTCCATTCTCAATCATAGGCCTGAAAGATTAATACAAGTTTATCAACATGAGAAGAATCAAAATTATGGGAGAGAATCAGAAAAGATAAAAGAAAAAAAGATACCCTGACTGAAACGTACCCAAAACGTTTAAGGAAAGATCTATAGGCGGGTAACAGAACCTCAGCAACAGCCAGTCTAAGAGATTCACGCAACTCACTATCAGGAACAGTCCATTGAGATTGTCTCTGATGAAGCTCCTCAATTTGAACGTTGAAGGTCTTGAACCTATCTTTAACCGCTGCTCTTGAAATTCCACTGTTGCTGTCCCCTCCGGAGTTAGCCCCTTGGACAGTGAGGCACTGCAAAATCTGCAGGATCATATTGCACTATCTGTTAATAAAGCCCTCATCATTAAAACTTAGCGCGAATTCATAAGTGATTTGGATTAGCATCATCAACACCCATCTACAGCATAATCACTAAAATAGTTAATACACCTTGTTGATTAAATGTGCAGAAGCTTAGCCTATACCAATATCAATTTGGTTAGTTATATTAGTCGCTGAGTTGTTAGTGTGCACATTGCAACAAACTCAACATAAGAAATTGTGTTCAATAATTGAGATCAGAATTTTCATTAACCTTAATCAGGAGCTTGTTAATACTAAAGTCAGTAGATATATACATAAAACATGCAACTTGTCAATTTAAGAACAATGTGCAGCTGGTACATCAAGCAGAGCCTACAAGTTTGTTATTACAATAAACCAGAAAAACGTTGAGCCAGGTCATATCATATAAAAGAAATGAGAAAATCACATCATAAGGGGAATGACTTGTCATAGAAAGATAAATAAAGAAATTGACATTTTGATTATTCTTCTGTGATACTAAAACAGATAATTTTGTAAGAAAAAAAAATTCAGAATTGAATGTACTTGTGAAGTAGCTTCACATATGGATCAACATAAGCGAAACAAATTGCAGTAAGACATCAATTCCCACCGAGGATGAGCAGTACTAAATATGTAACAAGCTATCTTTCCAAACTTCGAAGGGAGGAGTTCAACCTCTTTAGAGGAAAGGAGTAGTATGGCTATATTTACTTTTAGGTATGAACCGGGTGTTCAAGTATATGTAATGTATATTCATAAAATAGATTACCAAGAGTAAAAAACAAATAAGCACAGAACTGCTGAAATGCCGTAGCACAAGGAATCAAATTCAAAGAAATTAACCTTTGCCCAAGAGATCCTTTTATATTGATTTGCATGTTGTTGCACAATTCTTCTGTGTATTTGTACCCAATCATCTCCCAACATGTCCTTTGCCTCTGACCTGTAATTACAATATGCAAAATTGCATTGAATATGGATAGAACATCCATAATAAAATATTTTGTCAAGGGAAAGGGAAAATGAAACAACCAACCTTCTCACAGATCTGACTATGTAATGGATATTGTTCATAAGAAACAACTGGGTTAATGCTGGGTCTTTATATTGTTTTGATTTTCCATCAAGGTTATTTTGGAGAGCCTGCATAATCCTTGTTGTAACAGATGCTAACTGAGCTTCAGGATCACTAGGATCAAACTCTTGAAAAAGTAGTTTCAGAGTTGATTGATAACTGCCATATTCAGCACCCTTAATGAGATGGTAAAATTTACAACGACAGTAGGGCTCAATTTAGCAAAATCCAGAGTGAAAGAAAGTGAATACTAGTTGGATAAACTTTCAAAAGTTATGACCACATAGGAAAGCTCAAAAACTATTCCCGTAAGTATATATTTTTTTGTTTTCCCAAATTAAAATAATTTGGAAAAGGGTAATACAGTTCACACACAAAAGATATAACAAAAAACAGGTGCAGGCAAGCCATAAATCAATACAATCAGTATCACTCACTCATAGAGAAACTTCACGTAGTTGATCACATAGCTAGTTAGAGGGTGGACAGTTCCATCTAGCACAGCAGTTTTAGTAGCATCTTTTTCAACTGCTTCTTCAAAGTCACCAAAGGTTTCTTGGGCTGTCTGAGCAAGTCGCTTTGTCAAACTCATTGCAGCTTCCCGCATTTCAGTGCAAGCTTTACCTTCAAACAGTATCTCAATCTGCATCATGTAGCCACCCCCAACCGAAAAAGAAAAGAAAAGATAAATACAAGAAAGTAGTAACATACAACGAAAACTTGTACAACAAACACTGTAATTTTATGTAAATGTCAAAAATAATCAGACTGGAATATTATCTACCAAATTAGCATATATTGAATATAAATTACATTTCTTATTCAAAAATGCCAGCAAAAACCTACATTAAAACTACAGTTATGCCAGCAACTTTTTATTCCCTTATTATTTAATGTTCAATGTTTGCTCTCAACACATTTCTCGTGTCTCCGAGACTAGTTAAGGAAGAATAACCTTTGGATTCACAGGATTGACATGCTATCCTTCAAGATATTGTATTTCTTCATATAGAAGTGACCAGACACAAATTTAAATTGATTACCTAAGTGTGTCAAAAAAGAAAAGAAAAAACAAAGATATCTTGGATAGCCTCAAACATGGAATCAACCCCTTACTATGAGAGCAATTTAAATCAAGAACTAAATAGTACACATAATTGTGGTGAAACATAATCATGAAATACACACTTAACAATACCTCTGGTTGAAGTTCTCTCATTATCTCATACATGTCCAGAAGAACAAATAATTTTTCAGGCGATCGCTTGCTTTTGGCAATAGCTTCTCCAAAACTAAGAAGCATAGCCACACTGCTAGCAGTGACTTCAGCAAAACATTGAGTTCTCAAAGAATCAACACCATCAAATATTTGATCACAGATTTTCTTTTCCCCCGAAATCAACAATTTCACCTGTTCAAGTAAAATTGGAAACAATTATGGGACCAAAATAGAACAGATGAAAAAGGAAATTCATACTTATCCTTACAGCTATCCTCATGTAATGAATCCAGTTCCCAATCTTAGCTTCCAAAACCTCCCATTGCATTTTTTGAACATCATCCTTACTCAGCCGCTCTACACCTAACTTCTTAAGACTCTGTTCCAGGACTGCAGCACGGGTGTCTCTACAAATTTGGAACATATAGTTTTAACAAATCATCCAATTTTGAAACAATACATGTGTGACTTGTTCCAACTTGATCAGACCAGCTTTGGACATATATACATGCAACCACTTAGTCATCAGATTATATAGGAAAAAAATTTGCTACCTATAGATTCGAAAGAGCTGTTGTTGATGGCCAGCTTGAACCATTTGTTGAGCTAAATCATGTAGCAAAGGAATAACTCTGGGTGGAATGAGGGTTGGAAGTGTGAAAGTGACAGCTTGAAGGCTTTTTTTGTCAGCGTGGTTTTTGCCACCTCCATCAGTCTGCCCAGAAGCCGATGGCCTTAGAGAGTTTGGTAGGCAGTCAAAAAGGCGGTCAGGTTCCACGGGCTTGCTGAAATCAGAAGTCAATACGTTAAATATTTTATCATGATATGTTTAGGTTTTAAAGCCCAATAACAGATACCCGAAACCTTTCAAGCATCTAAAATGAGATATGCATAAGGAACGACACTCCTATGATGTAGTCGCGAAAGTTTATGAATGCAAAACTAGTATGCCAGAGGTTTTACCAGTTCTAGCTTAAATAACTATGTATTGAACTGCAAACTGTAAACAGGTAAGTTTGTCTCGAGTTGCATGTGAAAAAAGATTTGTCCTGTGACTTCAATAGAGAAAATTAATAAGCATTTACCTTCAAGGCTTCCTGACCAAATTAAAGAACCAAGAATCCAAAAGATGAAGTAAAAAAGTGCTATCAAAATGTTTTAACGAACTCCATACATATTAGTCCTTCAAAGCCTTGTCTTTCTTCTTCTTCTTCAATACACCCTTTCTTTGTTACTTAGACTTTGAAGAATAAAAACTGATGCATAATTTAGTTATACTCAAAGAAAAGAACATGGAAAAAGAAAGAACAAGAATAGAAAGAGTTATTGAACTTCACAGGTGAGGTCAATCAAGTCTCTTAGACCAAGAGCGTAATTCAAAATGGGGAAAAGTAGAGCCCACAAATATGAAAATGCAAGGAAAATTCAATTCAAAAAATTACCATAACTACAATTATGCATATGAGAAAACTAAGGTAACAGCTATTAGGTATCCAAAACCATAGAAAGTAGTTTAAATTACTCAGTAGTGAGTAGTGACAATCTAACTGAAACATGATCTACAGAATGTAGAAGTAGTGTGAAGAATTGGAAAATCCAAAGATAAATTAAGAACGAAAGATAATGCATATATCACATGTCTACTGAGAAGAAAAGCAGAAACTCAAATTTGAGAACTCCAACCTGTAATTTGTCAAAAGATGTCTGAACTCATCTTCCAGCTTTGAGATAGCTTTAGCAAGCAAGTTGTTGGCATGGTTGATGATACCATCACTACTTTTGAAACTCTTTTTACTGCTAAAGAAGCGGACATTAGCTCTAAGCTGATCTATGGCTTCTAAATAGCTTTCTAGATCCTCATGTGGCCCTCGTAGTATTTTAGCTTCCGCCTAAAAATTAAATTTGAATTAAAATCATAACAAGTCATTAGCATATCTTAATAATTTAAATGAATAAAAAATCATCATAAAATATATTAAACTTATAAATGACCCAAATGTGTACAGGATTTCCGTTATGCATGCAACTTAAAGAATATCAGAATGGTAGAAATAGTCTGAAGTTCGACAGTGGATTTTATACCAGAAATCAAAATGAAAAACAATGGGTATCCAACTTTTCATTAGACACACTCTAGTTAAATTTAACAATAAACTTTTATTTCTTCGATTAACATTTAAATTGAGACTTAGTAGACGATTTTGATACGGTGCTAGAATAATATATAGAACTAATAGAAGTGCTCCACTAAAAGACTGTTTCAGAAGCTATCAACTGCTTCAAGGAGTTAAATTCTCTTCTTTTGCACATTGGGCTTTCCTTGTATAAACTCCAAACAAAAACAAGAGACAGTTCATGAATCAATCCTAGTATTGAAGAATTACTAATATGCTTCATGCAGGAAATTCCGTATGCCTTAGATAAGCAGAATAAACACTACGCGAAACATGACTAGAGTCATAAACATGAAAGGCCCACAAGCTCATATTTTTATTTTCATGTGTGACAACATAAAACCAGAGATGATTTGATATTTCCTCAACAATGCACAGCAGCAATCTGAACTGTAGCCACATACTAACATTTAGTTAAAAGATAAACCACTAGCTACAATTTCTTCATCACATCCAACTATCAAATTCAGAAGGAACACACGAATCAATTGAAAACGAGAAAGAAAAGAGACATACCTTGCGTGTCTGGTCGAATTGCGTCAAAATCACCTCTGCTGCTTTGAGAGTCTTGTCAATGTTATCATGCGCACTTCTAATCGAATGCGTTTTTATCTACAACATAACAAATCGAAGAAAGAAAGAAATGTTAAAACCCTAAATTACACCTCATACAGCCAAATCACTTGGGTGAAATTCACGTTGGCACAGCTCCATAGAAAAAATGAAATAGAGAAGACAAGAGTTTGGGGATAGCAATGTAGTGCACAGCTTGATCAATGCACCTCACGATTAGAGATAAAATAAACAGCATACGTGCATTTTCTTGTATTAGCTTCTTACGAAGTTCACGCCCCATTGGCGACGAGAGAGAGAGAGGTGCGTTCGTACCTGAGTGGGACGCATGGCGGTTTCGAGGGCGGAGAGACGGTGATCGAAGGAACCGAGAATGGTGACCATGTTATCGGTGATGGTCTGGCTCTTGTGCAGCGAATCCTTCACGAACGCCGCTCTTTGCCGGAGAGCATCCATGGCTTCCGGTATCCCCATTGGGACCGTTCTTCTTCTTTTCTTTTTTCTCTCACTTTCTCGTCTCTGTTTGGTCACTCGGAAAACGAAAACGCGCACCTTGCTTTGATTTGATCCAAAAATCGGTGGATTCTTTTTCCTTTTTTTGCTTCGAAATGCGTCAGTCGCTGTTCTCACTTTGTTTCCGCGCCCCTCGCAAGGCGGTTAAGGAATCGGTTGAAGCAAACGGGTAGGGGTGGAGCCCAGCTTCATGCTCTGTGGGACCGAATCTGGTTCCTGCGCTGCTTTCGCCAAAAAAAAAAATCATGTGTCTCATGGGGGATTAAGAGGCTAGGAGTCCTCAAATAGTATATAAAATAAAAATTATTTATGTAGGGTTATAAATTTTGGTGTTGCTATGGTATAAACAATTAAATTTAGTGTAGGGTACATTAGTGACATGCACCAGTAATATTAAGGCGTTTAAGCTAAGTAGATAAGTGAGTGATGACTTCACCCTATATTTTAATTTATTCTTATATTTTTAATATTTACGTAAAAAAATTAACTAAAATTGCAAAAAAAAAATAATCCTAATTTGTCTAAACCTTAAAATTAAAAATTCTTAAATCTACCAAGAAAATGGTTCTGACCCTTTTATCTTCTCAATGCTTCATCTTCCATCTTCCTCCTTCCAGAATCTTCATCGGTGGTTCCACTAGCAATTCCACCACTAACAGTTCTGTACTTCAAAATTTCACACTTCTAAAACAGAGACCACTACTCACAAATGCAGCAACAATCTATACTTAACACATGCTCTCTGTTTAAATTCCAAGGTAGAAGATAAAGACTAAGAGAAAAAACAACTAACCTTGAGTATGCAAAAACACACAGAAATTCAAGAATGATGCAGCAAAAGTACCCAAATGCAAGAAATGGAATGTGCTTGTGTGAAGTGGAAACAAGGGAGTGAAATGGAGTTTTCAGAGGTGCTGTGTTCGTGGGTCTTTTAGAAGGGGAGGGAGTTGAAATGATAATGGGGTAAAAGAAAAAGAAAGAAAAACTGGAAGTGGATTCCAGGAGGCCCCAACGCCTAAGCGTTGGTAAAAACTGGAATATTGGGACTTTAGGCACGGGCTCTATGCGTTGAGCCTCCAACACCTTGGCGTTGGGTCCCCCTGCAAGCAATTTATTTTTTTTATTTTTTTATTTTTAAAACAGAAAATAAACTAGAAAAATTTAAACTAATCCTAAGTTGGGTTGTCTCCCAACCAGCTCAACTTTATAGTCTTTGATAGACTTCTTCAACAATTACTTTTTCAACCGGGGTCTATTACAAAATTCATTAGACCCCGCAACTCATGCAATTTTTGGCACAAAAACAACATGGTGCCCGATGGATTTTCAGCTAATAAGGCAACAATATTCAAATTAAAAATGGAAGGGATAAATAAATTTTCCCTTCCTTGTTCTTTTCCTTGCTGTTCTGAACCTATAGCATAGGTTCCTTGAGGTTCTTCTTCCTCCATTTCCAATTTGTCTTCAAAGACAAATTTTACAATGGAAGTTTCTCTTACCTCCTCTTGTTGAACAACGAGTTCACTTCCATGAACGGGTGATTGTTGTTCATCGCTGGGCTGCCTCCTCAGAATGCTTTGTATCTTCACTTGTAACTCCTCCATGGCCTTACATTCTTCCTCAGGAGTTGGCAAAAATCCCGCATTTCGCTTGCACTCTGAATTAAAATATAATTCGTCAACGTCAACTAGAATGAAAGCTTCCTGCTTCTTTTTGTCATATTCTATCTCAAGGTTTGCTCGGATTTTTGCCATCCTTTGCTCAAATGTTTCAGCCATTCTATACCTGACAATACTCAGCAAACAAAATTAGCAGCATCAGTTCATATAAAAAAGAAAAAAGAAAAAGTTCTAAACAATTAACAAAAAGACTTAAAAACATATCCCCGGCAACGACGCCAAAAACTTGATAGCCAAATCCGCAAATGCACGGATGATTATCGCGTAATATAAAAGATATCGAACCCACAGGGATAGGTGTCCAATTATCAATTTATTTAGAACTTAAGCAGAAAATATAAAGATTGAAGTTGGTATGTTGCAGAACGAGAACTAAACATAAAATAAATAAAGAGAAGATGACGATGATGGAAATTAAGCTCTTGGGTTGAATTACTTAACTTTTAAAACATGCTAGCAAACCACTACCTTATTTTTTAATTTTAAAACAAGAATTCATGATGATTTAGCCTATTGTTTCTACAAGTTAATTCCTTACACATTGTAGAACTTTCTTTCTAATTACTAAACTCAATTCCTTGCAATTTAGTTAATTAAAGAAGAAGATGAAGATGAAATTCAGGCAAACATAAAGCTAAGTCTATCCTAATTCCTTAGTGATATATACATATAGCCTTTTTTAAATCTTATTTCCCTTACTAATTACCAATTTCCATTGTTATAAGAAGTAAGCATGAAATCTTATGCACATCAAGAGTAAAATGAAGAACAAGGAAATAAAACATGAACTTGTATTATTATTCAGAAGAGTAGAAGAAAATTAAAACATAATTAAAAGCTAAAATAACCCAAGAAACTTAAAAAGAAATTAGCCAAACATGTCTAATAGAAACATCGAATTACCCCGAACTAGGAGCTCAAGTATGGCTTCCCACAATTCTCAGGAACAATTCTCTAGAGGGAGAAAGAAGAACACTTGTTGTATTCTGTAGTAAGGGATGATTACAAAGGTAAAATGCTGTCTTATTTATAACCTCTGAATGTGTCCCAACGCCTGAGCGCTGGGAACCCCAACGCTTGAGCGTTGGGTCATTTATTCCAGACGTTGCAAAACAGGGACCCAACGCTTGAGCGTTGGGTCAAACACTGGCAGCTCTTCTTGGATGCTTTTTCTTCTTCAATGATGGAATTGAATGGCTTAATTAGCCTCCATTTTGTCCCCTTTCAATTCTGAAACAGCAAAGAACTTCATTTCTCTATTCATGCCTCATTTCCCATGTGCTAAATTAGCAATGATGCTTCATCTTCCACTTCTCTGCTTTTAGTCGTTTATTTGCTGAGACTTCACTTCCAACCCTTCATCTTCTGAACTTCTCATTTCTGACCCTTCCTTTCCTGAAATTCACAGTTTGGTCCCTGGACAAAAATGACTAATTCTACCAGCTTCCTAAAATATAAAAATAACTCTAAAAATTCCTAAAAAATATAAAATAAAGTTTAAAAACCAAATAAAAGCTAATCTATATGCAAAATGCAAAATAAATAGAAAATCTAAATAAAAAGAAATAAAAACCTATATGAGACTCAAAAATAACAAAATAAAAAGACTAAAAAGACCCTAAAATTATCATACAAAATCCAGTCATCACCTGTGAATTGGAGAATCCCAAGGGTCGATGGAAAGCCACCGTTGCACCTTTCACTGAGGAATTGTCCAGCCTCCCACTAATCGGAGTTGGCGTAATATCCGGATAAATAAAAAAGCTTTGCTAGATGCGTCGTAGAGTCAATGGCTTAGGCATAAAAATAACTATGCTACTTAATGGGTTCCGGGTTTTAATTGAACAGCTAGCTTGTATGTCCATTAGTCTTGTTTGACTGCATCCTCTCAATGTAGATATCTATCTGCTAATACTCTATATGATGACATGAATTGCTTATCAGTATTGTTTGTTTTAGAAGTCGACCATTGCATTGTCTGTTGTTTGTGTTTGCTGGTGATCTGTCGCCAGTCGGACAGCCCTTAGCCAGAAGGTGCAGGTGGATGCCGTTTTAAGGGAGATCAAGGTAACAGACGGATGGCATATTCGTAGGATGACTTGCTGCAGACGTTTTGATTGATTTGTATGAACTCATGTATGCTTAAGTACCAGTATGGGGAGTCTTAGTCTACTTTCTTACAAACTAACAGCAAAGTTTTTAGAACCCAAAGTCAATCGTTTTGAAAGTTTTTCTTTTCTTCGCTGCTGACCAGACACTTTATGCCATAAGCGTGGCTATTTGCGAAACAAGGTATGAATATTATTAATGCATCTCATAATTACATATTTCGAAAAGGAAAAATATATATACACTCCCTTTCTTCAGTTTTGAAAACGCCTCTTACATATTTAATTACTATTTAATTACTAAAGTAATGCGCTGAAAATCTAGGCGTTATATTGCTATTAGATTTGGATCACCTATTGTAGATGCAATTAGAAAGAAAAAAAAAACGACAGCAATTCGTCTTTTATGCATCACGAGTAATGTTTTCTTTTTCTAAAAATGCGATGTGAAGCAAGATTCCCGCATATGTATTTGCTCGAATCCAAAACTAATCGCCTGTAAGTATGCCCCACCATTATTAACTTCAAAATGTAAGACCAGCTTAACGTGTAGATCTTCTAAAATGCCCAGAGTCTTGCAAGGCACATATATGGTAAATGATATGCCTCATAGGAAGAAGTTTTATGAACTTAAAACATACACATATTTACATACTTTGCGGCCAAACTCATCTTTTATCAAATGAATTAAGGATAACAAAGATGAAATTTTGTGATAGTAAAATCTCTTAATATCATTTATAAAGTAAGTATCCAAAAGCTTAACCTATTATGTAAGTGCATGCTGATAATACTTTTTCAAATCACATTTAGGATACAAAGTTTACGTTTCTTCAATAAAATTTCAATTATCTGTTTCTACTTTTACATGAGGTACAAGTATTACCTCAAGTAATAAGTGTAAATCATTTACTTGTATAAATAATAAAATGAAAAATTTATTCATCTATTCTCCTTATATACATCTAAAAAATAGATTAAAAAAATCTCTTTTCATTTTCTCTACTTATTTTTTATCATCTTAGTTTTTTACTTATTCTTGCAAAGTGTCTTTTAGAAAAAATTCTTTTATCTAGCCTGATGCCTTGTAGAAACTATATGCCTTAATCAATTCATATTATCATCAACTAGTCATCTAAAATTTTAAATTATTATAGTGAAAATCTATAAATTCTTTCATATTATATTTTTAACACGCGCCCTTCAGACAAAAGTCTTATAAACTTAAGGTAACACGCCACCAACTTTTGACACTTTCTACCATTACCAGCATCATTGGTTCACATCCCTACCCCAACAATTGGACTCGAGCACCCTCAACCTACTACCCTTAACTAGCCCTATTATTTTCATCGTTGCTGACTACTTTAACTACTATCCATTGCTACCACTGCCGGGATCCCTCCACGACATCCACGAAACCATGTCCCCACTACCACTATATGGTACATCTGCAACCACGGGTTGGAACCTTTATATTGCCCCCACTTAGTACATTCTACCATTGGTACCGGTGTCAAACACAATACACCATCATTATCAAGCACCCTTCATAACTAGGAGTGTCAAAGCGGGTAACCCACCCCGCCTTGCGCTCAACCCGCCTAAAAGCGAGCTGGGAAAGGCTAGCCCGCACACATTCGCCTTTATTCTCCTATCCTATCCATTAAATCAACCATAAAATTATTTATTTTTACTTTTTACAAGGTATAAGCATCTAAGTATAAATGGACTATATAGCTCACTAGTAAACAACATAATTTACTGAAAGATGCCAAAAGGTTATATCATGTATACATAATACACCTAATTATATACTAAACTCCTACTCTACATGTGCCATACACGAGTAATGTCTAGTTTTTGCTAAAATTTTACTAATTGATGTTTCAATATTAAAATGACGTGACCTGTTACTATTAGATTTGAATCACCTATTGTAGCTAAAATAAAAAAGAGAAAAAAGGAAAACATTTATTCTGTGTATGATGAGAAAAATTTCTTTTTCTAAAAGTGCATTGAGACGCAAGACCCTCGCATTTGCTTCTGCTGAAATCTAAAATTAATCGGTTGTAAATAAGCCCCATTGTTTTATTTTAAAATGTAAGACCCACATATTTTATTCCTACTTGGAGATGTTCAAAAATATCCCCATTCTTGCAAGGGTCTATTAAAAAATATGTCTGTAGTCTTTTGAACTAAAAGTGTGCACATGTTCATCTACTCTACGCTCAAACTCAAATACAAAAATGAAACTTTGTAATCACGAAAACTCTTATATCTCATTTATAGAAGCCTACTCTTTATGAGGTACGAGTATCTCATATATAAATTGACTCATTCACTCGTAAATAACATAATGTACTAAGTAATGCTAAAAAGTTACATCATGGATACACGTAACTATATACTAAATTACTACTCCCTCCGTTCCTTTTTATAAGAGGTGAGTTAGGAGTGTTGGCCGTTCCTATTCAATTCTGGATAATAATTGCATCACATTAATTATGATATTTCTTTTTTCCATTTTTCAAAGACTAGGTACATGAACTATGCTTATCAAAAAGTGTGAACTATGCATTTTCATCTATTGAGGCAATCAATTATCTAACCTATTAACTCATATTGCATCACATTAATTCTCAATGATTCCTCACTCTCTTAAAGGGTAATTTAATGTAAAAAACTATCTTTACTATCTTAAAGGGTAATTTTGGAAATTCAACAACACTTAAGAACAAATTTAATGTAAAAAACTTAATAAACTAACTTTTTTAAAGAATGTGCAAAGTTAGTTTATCTCTTATAAAAATGAACTGGAGGGAGTATTATGCATGTGTCATAAATGAGTAATGCTTAGTTTTTGCTAAAGTTTTACTAATTGATATTTCGAACCAAAATGACGTGATCGTGTCATTCAAGTTACTGCTATATTTGCATCATCTTATCATTCAAGCTACTCTTAGATTTGGATCACCTATTGCAGCTAAAATCGAAAATTGAAAAAAAAAAAAAACAACTTTATGTCGTATATGCGTCATATAAATTTTCTTTTTCTCAAAGTGCATTGAAACATAAGATTCTTGCATTCGCAAGTAATCGACTGTACGAAAGCCCCATGGTTTTTACTTTAAAAGGTAAGTTCGACATGTTTTATTACTACTTTAGATGTTCTAAAATACCCAAATTCTTGCGAGGGACCAGTAAAATAATATGCATCATAATCAAAAGTCTTTTGAACCTTCATCTTCTTATAACCGAAAAAAAAAACTTTTGAACCTAAAACATCCACGCCTCCACCTACTTTGCACTCAAACTCAAATTTTATCAAATGAATAAAGACAACAAGATGAAATTTTGGGATCATAAAATCTCTTAATATCATTTTATATTTTATAAAGCAACTATCCAAAAACTAAACCTATTATATAGATACATGTGGATAGTACTTTGTCTAGTCACATATATGAAATAAATGCGAAGTTTCTTCAATAAAATCTCAATTGTCTATTTCTACTCTTATGAGGTAAAAGTCTTACCTCAAGTATAAATGCAAAGCATTTACTCGTAGAAATCATGATGTAATATGCAATGCGAAAGGAAGAAGCAGCATTTTACTTCATTTGATGAGCAAACATTTTAACATTTCATTCATCATTCATGTAGAAACTGACAAGTACAATGTACTAATCATCCATCCCCCCTCAATTTTCACTTTGCATTCTCCATCTTGCGCTATACAGCAAGTAACATGGAAAACAAAACAACCCATAACAAAAGTCACAAAACAACTATTAAAAAAACTGACAAAACAACCCTCAATTCTCCCTTTTCTCTATACAACTACTTCATCGATCCAGTTATCAAAAGGCCTCATTGATGAGGGGCAAGATCGTCATTTGGCATGTGTTTTTTTTTTCTGAAGCGGATATATTTCTGGAATGCCATAGGAGGTCATCAATCCTACTCTCGTCCAAACGCACCTAATTACGGAATTTAATAATAAAATTTAATTCAATAAATCAATGCGGGCATGGTATACCTTTCTTTGCATATACCAGACCGCACAGGATCGCATTCCCCCTTTTGTACAATTTTTTTTTTGAGGAAAGAGGAAAGCCGCCAGAGAAATCAGGGGAATTTCTCGCCGGAGTTCCTAACCGGCCGGGAAATCGGTCCTGCCGTCGTCCGGAACTCTCTTATCACCTCATCGTGAACACACAAATGGAAATCGGCGTTGATTCCCCTACGCTTCGCCCTATTACACTGGTGGCAGACAACGCCGCCTCTTTCTCCTCCTCCGCCGCCGCTGTTCGGCACTTCCCTTTTCACCAGCTCGCGGTTGGTTCCCATGCTCATCAAGAACGCCTCCCTTTCCTTCCTCAAATCCCTCATCCATCTCTCGTACTCGGCGGGATCTAGAATCGGAGGCGCCGAATACGTTGGCCTGAGCTCGGTTAACGGCGCTTGGCTGCCTCCTCCGCCGCCGGCGGAAGCGGCGGCATCCCGGCGTAGGAGCAAGACGTTCTCCGGCGGATTCTTGCTGCTCAGAAGCGGGTCTTTGACGCTCGGCGCGGACTTCTTGAACCGCTTTGACCGACGGACGAGGAAGTAGCAGCCGCCGCCGCCGCGGCCGTCCAGGGGCATGGTGGCGAGGTTGGCCTTGGCGGTGAGGGGGATTTTCCGGTCGCTGCGGACGCTGGCGAGAAAGACAGAGAACTGAGGCGGCGGGAGCCCGACCTTCTGGCTCAGGAGCGAAAGGAGCCTCTTGAAGCTCAGGGTGGGACCCAACGCAACGGTGCCGACGTTGGTCTCTCTCTCGCCGTCGGAGTAGACGACAGCGAATGACACGCTGCCACCGTCGTGCATCTTTTTACCCATGAATGAATGAACGAACTTCACAGTCACAGCACAGTTTGGTTCTTTGCGTGATGAACAGGAAGGATCAGAGGTTTACCACTTTATATACCACGAGAGAAAGGTGATGCGGTTTGGGGTTTTAGGTGTACTGTTGAAAATATAGAGACGCGGTTAGGGGTAGTATTGGAAATTTGAATTTTGTGTTTATCGATTTAAGTTTAAATAATCCGTTTGCAACAAGATATGATAGAAGTAGGATATGATAGAGTCATATCATATCTTGTGTTTGATTTAGACATGATAACAATAATACATAATAACTCAAATGATAGAATTACCATTTAATTTAAATTAAAGGTATATTTTTCTAAAATTATATTTTACACATTAAAAAAAATTAATATCTAAAAGTGTATTTATAAAAATGATTTTTAATTATTTATATCATATAAATAATTTTGAAATATTTAATTTTTGCATAACTTGTTGTGACTCTTTATAGTAAAAAAGAAAAGAAAAAATGGAATTCTCCAAATTTAATATGCTTCCTAGAAATAATATAAACAAAATCAAATAACATAAACACCATCTATCAAAATATTGTATTCTCCAAATGTAATAGAGAAGCAAAGTCACGTGCTTCCAAGAAATAACATAAACAAAGTCAAATAACATAAACATCATCCATCAAAATAGTGTATTCTTCAAATGTAATAGAGAAGCAAAGTTATATGCTCCTTAGAAGTAGCATAAACAAAGCAAAATAACATAAACATCGTCCAACAAAATGGTGTATTTTCCACATAAACTAATCAAAACAACTACAACAATGACTTCACAAACTTGAGACGATCCTCTCCATGACAACCCCAAAACATGTGCAAACGATGAGCCATAGATATTATCTTATCTCCAGCTGCATAGCGCTCTTGATCTATTAAATCCATCTTCAGTAGCTCATCCATGACACCCCTAGAATCATCAAACATGTCTTTTTCAACTTTGAGACAATTAGTAGCCTCAGCCAATCTTCCAGAGCTTAATTCAAGCCACTTTCCAAGAGTATTTCCTAGCTCAGATATACTATTAGCAATCAAATCTGCTCCTTTTTTTCTTTTCCTTGATTGACTTTTCACATTTTTATCTCTTTTGCATCGTGATTGATTAACAGATGATGATGAGGTCAAATCCACTCTAGAATTCACTTAGCTGCTATCGAGAAGCTTTTGATGTTGTTTTACTGGTGAGTGGATTGAGTGGATGGTAAAATATCTTTAGATTCCTGGTTCCTTCCAATTAGTGTTAGAAAAGTTGAACTGTAATCTCTACATGGCACACAAACTACATTTTCTGTTATTCAAGGTTCATTTCCAAATTGAACCAGACCCATTGTTATCAATCAAAAGACCATTCAAATAACATGCAATTTTTATGGATCAAATATTGATGTTCTTGCAACAACTCACTAAAAATTAGGGCATGGAACAAAATTTTAGTAAGCCAAAACCATAAATAGAGAACTGAAATTATTCAACAAGAATACTGAGTGAAAAAACAGTGAAGCGAGGTAATACGCAGAGAATGGGTGTGTGTGTATGCTTGAGATATATATATATATATATATATATATATATATATATATATATATATATAGAGAGAGAGAGAGAGAGAGAGAACCAGAGTGAAAGAAGACGGCGACGAGTGGTGGCGGGCAGAACTGGAGTGAAGGTGGCGGCGGGCAGACGACGGCGTGAAACGTTGCTCGCAGAAGAAAGAAAGGCTTGAGGGAGCTCGAGAGTTCACGAAGAGGAGAGAAAGGGGTTGGAATGTAAAAAGGTTTCTAATCCTATCCGGTCCCTTTCTATCCCATGTCCCCCCTAGGATAAGAAAATGAACTAAAGAGGTAGGATATGATAGAATAAAAGCAGTGGCGGAGTGAGAACTTTGAGTTGGGTGGTGCCAACCTGGACCAACATAGTTTTTCTATAAAAAGTGAGTGAAACCAATAAGTAATTTTATACAAAGTGGGTGAAACCAACAAGTAATTTTATATAAAATGAATGAAACCAACAAGTAATGGGGGGCCATGGCATAGCCATGTCCCCCTTCCCTCCGCCACTGGATATAAGGATAAGCTATCATATCCTATTGGACTAACAAACATTAGATTATAACAGGATATGATACTTATCATATCCTATCTTGTCCTGCCCACCAAACGAGCCCTAAATTTACCAAATAAAGTTAGAAAAAACATACTTGTAATCTATTATGGCAGTAGAAAAGTAATTTACCAAATAATGTAGTTTGATTTGATACTCGCTCAGTTGCTTATTATAAATTACTTTTATGAGTTTTTTTTAAATATAAGTTTTTTTTTCTATTTAGAGAGTATTTAATATATTTTTTTAAATTTTTTTCTAATATTTAATATGAAAGATACAGTGGAATTTGTTTCTCTTGTTATAAAAAAATAGAGAGTGAAATTTTAAAAGGTTGTTAACTTAGAGAGATAAAATAGAAAATTAATTATTAAAATTTGACTATTAAAATGTTAAATCTCTTGTAACCAAAAAATTTAAATGTTAAATCTATAGTTTATTATCTGGTTTTTCCGTATAGAAGTAATAGAAAATAAATATGTACTAGAAGTAGCGTTGCTGGAGAGATCCAAACTCGCGAGTTCATCCGTTGTCGTCATTATCATTTCTAATCAAATAACTTTTTAAGAAAAATCCTAATTTTTATTATCAATTTTCTCTTCCTTCTTTTGTTGTCCGAACCAAATATAGTGACTTGGAGAGCAAGCAGGAGGTAAAACGATTCGTTTCGCATACACCTTTAATCATCATGAGGCTTCGCTTTTTATCCGGAAGGAGCTGCTCTTTCTGTTCCAATTTTCGCAATGTTGTCTCTATCTGCAACAAATGCTTCAGGCCGTTCTACTAATTTATTACCGAAACGCAATAGGACGGAATTATTTAACCATAAAATAAAATCAAGTCAATTTACCTCTTTTTATTTAGGGGCTTCATACATTTTATTAAGCGACTTCCTACATGTTACTGAATTTCAGATATTATTAGTGTCATGTTTACCTAATTTGTGAATTGTAAGTTATTTTAAGTTTTCTATTCTAATATTAATTATTTATTATTTCTTTTAGTAACATTTACTTTAAGTTTTCATTCATAAATTTTTATTCTTTAATGTCTTAAACATGATGTTCTCGGAACATGAACAGAGAGAAAGGAGACAAGAGGTGGAAACAGCCTACCAGGTTAGAAACCCTAGCAGCCTAACAATTTTATCATCAAGTAAGTGGAAATAGGAGAAGACCCATTTTACATGAATCATCATTTGCTATTTATAGAAGGGAAAATGATAAGAAGAGATAAAACCCTAGATTTCACAATATGGGCCCCTAGGCCTCACAATACTCGGCCCAACAACCTTAACTCTCTGCACCTCCGGCTGCCAAGCTCGCCATCTACTAGTCTGTATTTTGGTCGCCTGCTCGCCACACGCTGGTCCTCATTTCGGTCGCCTGGTCGTCCTCTATGGGCGAAGTGCTCGCCCAGTTCACAAGCCCACAAGACACCAAGCTTGAAGTATGAAAACGACGTGTGTCTTCAAAAAGTGCTCACCATGAAACCCCAACCAACGCCTCCTTTGGGCGGTTATCCCAATAGAATGTGCCTCATTAAAACCTTCCTACGAAAAACCTTCTGGGATAAAAACCTATTGAAGGAAAAAGAGTACAACATCTAATAGAAAAATGAGTCGCCTAAGGCTAGGGCGTAGAGGATAAATATATCATCAATATATCATCAATATGTTGAAACTAATATTGAGTTATAGTAATAAACAAATAAAAAATTGATATCCTATCCTGCTAGAATAATTTCTATCCTATCTACGTCTCAGATAACTTTTACATATGATGGACAAGATAGGATAAGGGACAGGATAAATATCCTATCATGCCGGCGCAACAAACAACATATAACAACATGATAGGATCATATCCCGTCTCTACTTATTCTATCCACCAAATGAGTCCTATAAGTTCATTATATCATATGTGACACTTTGGGTCGATGATGATGAAGAAACCAAAATAAGGTTATAATAAAATGACACTAAATTAAAATGAAAATAAATTAAGAAGAAATAAAAAACAGAAAAGCGAATCTGAAGAAAAAAAAAGTAGAGCTCCGATCACGTCTCTCTGACTTCTCCCCTTCTCGTTGGTTGACCTGTGCGGCTGTGCCCCTGTTTCCTTCCGCCGTGCTGCTCCACGAATCAACTTCTCCACCATCTCTGTCAAAGCAGCCTTCCAATAACAGATTCATTTGGCGAGTTTCCAATTTAAAGTTTCAATTTTTCCCCTTTTAACATTGTTTCATTCTAACTTTCTTAATTACTTCTTCAAAGGAATTTTGGGAAGAAGGACAGCAAGTGAGCCTTCCAGGTTCATTTTTCATTTTTGATCTCATTTTTATCTTGTCTTGTTGATTTTGTTTTCTCAACTGAACTGTGTGCATCTTGATATTTGGGCACAAGCTGTTTGATGAAATGTCTGGCTCGAAGTTTTTCTTTTTTTCAGTTGACACTTACCTTTCTGTTATCTTTAAATAGTAGCTCCCTTACTTTAAGCTGTACATGATTGCAGGCTCGGTTTCCTTTAAGAAACAAGTATGCCTCACAGAACTCGACCCATGACAGCACTGTTGCTATTTACCGGACTAAATGTTGTTTTGTGCGCAACCATTACTCCAGTCTATGATTTTGTGTGTTTTCTTCCATACTGGGAAAGAAGGGTGAGAATTTTGCTCTATTATTGTTATTATTAAACGAGGATTATTGGTTGGTTGGAGGATTCTGCTTGGTCTTTGTTGTCTATCTGGAGCTTTAACATCTGGTGTAGGGCATACCATGCGAGGTCTGTCGGGGTTGCTCTTGATGGGTAGTGCTAGAAATATATAGTGGGTTATGTCCATGAGTAATAATGTGTTGGGTTGTTTTGTTTTCTTGAAGCTGGCCTATGTTTATCAGTGCTTGTTATTTGGCTTCCTGTCTTGCTTATGATGCAGGACAAGTCTTGTTTTGAATTGATAGAGCTAGTTCTTTATTTGTAAGGGTTAAGGCACCCCTTGTGCCTCTCTTAATTCATTTTGCTTACAAATATATATATATATATATATATATATATATATATATATATAAATATTTGGTGATGTCCCTGTTCTATCAAGTCAAGAAACCCTGCTCTTGTTTTCTTCCACCATCTGGTTCAATATGTCAATGAAAATTGTAAGATTTTGCTTGTTTAGTTTAAACGCTGTTGTTATTGTTGCCCCCTATGAACAATGAGAAGATTTCAATTTCGTTGTTGTTGAAATTGGTTATTCACTATGACAGCTAATTTTTAAGGGGATAATTTATTATGGACTTTCAGATGGAGGGTGGCCGTATTTGCTGGTCATATAGAATTTTTCCTTGTCACGGGCTTTTGATCTTGAATTGACCTTGATGATATATTTGATATTGATATGTGGCATGTTTATCTAAAGAAGTAGATCAACTCAGGTTTCTCCATCTACTGTCCCGTGTTTTGAAAATTTAAATTAGGATCATCAAACTTAATTATTCTGGGATATCAAATTTCACAGTAAGTGTTAACCGAGTAACCGACCATCTAATCTATATGGCTATGACTAGTATGTGCTGACTAGTGTGTGGAGAAGTCCCCGAAGATAGCTCTGTGGCGGTAATGACTTATGAGCATAGTGGTAGTATGTTCCTTAACCGAGCTATCACCTGTCATTGCCAGTTTTAGATGACACAAATTTTGTTTTATAGAAAAATTTCTACATGTCAGAAACTTAGTTGAATTATAGCTGTAGTATGCTTTGTCTATAACCATGTGTTTACAGGTTTTTTCTAAATGGGCAGAACAGAACCTCAAGTGACTCCATATGTGGATGTTAATATAGATTTTGCTTGTTGGCTATTTTAAAATAGTGGGAAGTTTGTACGAAACTGATTTGTAAGTAAGCTATTTGACTGATTCTTCACTCATTGTGATGATACAGAGGGAAAGGCGTCGTCAGGAACGTGAAGCTACTAAAGCAGTCGGCTCAAAATAACCACAACATATCTAATTGGAGAATTTGTACTAAAGATTTATTGTTTTTTTTCTTTTCATGGTGTAAAATTTCTCTCTTTGGATTTTGTTTTGTGGAAGAGCTAGGAATAAAAGTATGAAATCTTAGACCTACTGAGCTGCATTTGGTTTGACCAAACAATCAGTCGCAGATGCATTTCCTTTTACTCCTTTACTTGTTTGGCCATTGATGTACATGAATTTAGAGCTGGCTTTTCATGCAAAAAATATCCATTCACACCTCAATTTGAGCTCCGCTTTGAGAGAGATAGAAAGAGAAATGAGATATAATAGGTGATGTGATAGGAAAAAAATAAGTACGACAATAAAGTGGATGGAAAGAAAATTATGTGTGAATATAGTTGTTTCATGAAACTTCCTATTGGTAAACTTGAGTAATCAAAGACTATTATTATTATTATTATTATTATTATTATTATTATTATTATTATTATTAATAATTATTATTATCATTATTATTATTATTTTTTGCTTCGAATTTCTTGGAGAACCTTTTTGTAGTTTGTACTATGATTTATTGGCTTTCTTTTCCTGAGTAAAATTTCTCTCTGGATTTTGCATTGTGGAAGATCTTGGAAAAAAAAGCACAAATCTTAGACCTGCTGAGCTACATCTATTCATTCTATTGGGTTTGGCCAACAATCAGTCGCAGATGCACTTCTTTTAACTCCTTTTACTTGTTTGGCCATTGATTTACATGAATTTACATGAAGTGAGAGATATGATATGTGATATGATAGGAAAGAAAAAAATACAAAAATAAAATGAGTAAAAATGTGATTGCTCCACACTTAAGAGATTCTGACATATACCGGGGTATAGAAAACATCAAAGCTATAATTCATAGATCCATCTTTTAATCAGATGGCGATCTTCCATTTTCCTGACACTTCAAGCTTTGAATTATCACCAAACTTGACCGTAGAATGAAACTTTTCATCTAAGTCGGAAAATAGTTCTTTATTCCCGCTTAAATGATTGCTGCAACCTGTATCTAGCGACCACTTGTTCTAATTTTTATCAGTAGCTACAACATGACACACTGTAAGCTCCATCTTCATTTCACCTTTAGTTTCTGCAACTTAAACATGGCTATCTCTTGTATTCAATTCTTTAGTACGACATTCTCGACTATAGTGACCATGCTTTTTACAATTATGGCACTGAATATGAGACTTGCATTCAAATTGAATGTGCCCATACTTTCGACATTTGACATTGAATATTAGATATATTTTGAAAGGAGTTATTACAGCGTGTACCTTAGTCTGAGTCAGGTTGAGGATTCCTCCATTATCCTTTGAAATTCTGTTCTCTTTGAAAGTGGTTCGCCCTTCTCTGCACATGTCCCTCATTTCTCATATTTGTTTGATCTTTCAAAGCTTGCTCAGATGCGCCACTTGACTTCTCGTTCATCCACATCTCACGTGACTCCAAAGATGCTAGCAAACCATTTAGAGTCATTGTGGTGAGATCTTTCGCTTCTTCAATAGCTGCTACCACGTAATCAAATCGAGTTGAAAGCGTGCGCATAATTTTCTCTACAACTTCTTTCTCCTTTATGTCATCATCATTGGATTTCATTTCGTTCACAAGCTTGTATTTTCGTGAAAAATCATGAATACTTTCATCTCTTCCGTTCTCCATCGGCTAGAACTAGCGTTTCAAGCCTTGCAACCTCGTTCATTTGACTGGGCCAGCACCTTCATAGGTTTTGAGCAAAATTTCTCAAGCCTTTTTTTGCTGTTTTGGCATAGAAATTTTTCTCAAATACAGGCAACTCAGCAGATTGACATATTAAAAGTAAAGCTTTCACGTTGAGCAAACGATCTTTCGCAACTTGTTGCTCATCACATTTTTCTTTCTTTCCTTTAATTGGTTCAATAAAACATGTCCTCATAATACCAACTGATTGTTAAATACAGTTCTATCAAGTGTTTCCATATGGCAAAATTTGATTTGCCATCAAACTTGAAGACTGTTTTCACCCGCTGAACTTGATTTCCTCCCGTGCTTGTACTTGCTGCCATTTTGATACAACAAGTTCTAATGCCAAATGTATGCAATTAAAATTAAATTGCCTATTTAAAAAGAGATGTTATGGGAAGTACAGTATTTTTATTGCTCACACCCTTGACTTTTGTTAGTAGCCAATTTACACATCAGAAAAACACTTTAAATTTCACAACCTCACGAAGAGCTCGCTCGAGCCTATCTGTTTTTTCTCCCAACTCTTTGTTTCTTACTTACATGATATTGCAATATGCAAAATGCTATCTCTATTTATACGCCAGCAAAGTCGGTTTCATGGCGCATGTGCAATGGGAAAATTGTAAACTTCTACTAACATCTATATCATTACACAGTTTACTTCTTCAATTTGTTTTTGACAACTTAACCGTATGTGACTTGGAAATGAGCTGTAAATCTTGATTGTTAAGCTTTGAATATTCAAAGCCTTAACACTTAAGTTGTTCCAACTGCTAACTTCTAGGAAAACCAAGATTAATATCCAACTGAAGATGAAGACTTTGATGATGATTAAGAGGTTAATGAAGATTAAGAAGATGAGAGGTTGATGAAGAATATTTAGAGTGAGTGAGAGTGGGAGGGGGAAAGGTTAAGGTAAACTAGTGTTTTGAATGAGAGGTAGTGTTTTGAATGAGAGTTATTTTTGAGATTTTCAAAAATTGGGTATAATTATGTGTATGAGATAAGAAATTTAACACCCTTCGTAACTTTTGTTGCGGCCCAATCAGTCACATTATACAAGTAAACCATTATTGGGCTCACCGCCAATGATTTGGCCCAAGAGTAAAAATTCACCGCTCAGGAGTCTTGATTAGACCCTCACAAAGCACCGCGTTTCGCTTTCCTCAGACCTGAGAACCTTTTCGCCGTCGCCACCATGGTTCGTTCTTCAACTTCATTTTCCACTATCGCACCCATTCCTTTGAAGTTTCTTCGTGATTCTCGATCTCGCACGTGTTTTCTGACTGTTTTTCTCTTTTCCCCTTTCTGTTTTGGTTTCTTCTTCTGTGTTTATGTAATTGCAGCCGCAAGGGGATTACATAGAACGTCATAGAAGAGATTATGGCTACCGATTCGATCACTTCGAGCGCAAGCGCAAGAAGGAGGCTCGTCAAGTTCACAGGCACTCTCAAATTGCCCAGAAGGTTTCACTCACTCCATCTTCTCTCCTAATACTTTTTTTCTATAAATTTTTAAATATTTATAATTTAAATTTCTTTTATTTGAAGTAGTTATGTAGTTGTATAAGTATTTTCATAATTCTAATTGGATTTTTGTTTCAATTCGAGTGGAACAGGCTATTGGTATTAAGGGCAAGATGATTGCTAAGAAAAATTATGCTGAAAAGGCACAGATGAAAAGGACGTGAGTTAGCTTTCTTTCTTTTGTTATTTTTAATTTTTTTTCTCTATGTAGTGTGTTGGCCTATTTTCACTGTTTATTTTTGTGGTTGCTTAGCTTGTTGTCTTGATGCAGTAGCAGCAATTTTAAATTTTATTGTTGATGAATTGCATATCTTTTTATGGCAAATTTATTTGCGGTTGATTCCTTAAATATGGGTTATATTTTAAGGCCATGTTTATTCTAGAGTTGTTGTGTCATGTTGAATAATTAGCACCATCGGGATAGATTTGTTCATAGGTTATTACATTTGTGACAAAATGATTTAACTATGGCTTGTCAACAGAATGGCCATGCATGAAGAATCAACTTCTAGGCGGAAGGCTGATGATAATGTTCAAGATGGAGCTCTTCCGGCATATCTTATTGATCGTGAGAACACGGCGAGAGCAAAGGTATGTCACACAGGGGGTGTTGAAAGACAGTCTTGACTTCAGAACGTTTTGTACTCATTTCTTGTAATTAATGCAATTTTTCTGTTTAGGTTCTTAGCAACACAATTAAGCAAAAGAGGAAGGAGAGGGCTGGGAAATGGGATGTTCCTCTTCCTAAGGTGATGTATTCTATACTTTTGAGTAGATAACGGTAAACAATATCTCTTGAGTCTTAACGTGAATGTATGCTTTCTTATTTATGAAGGTACGTCCTGTGGCCGAAGATGAAATGTTCAAAGTGGTCCGGACTGGGAAACGAAAGAGTAAGTTTTATGTTTATTACTTCTCGTCTTATGATATCATGATTGGGGCTACATGATTAAAATGGTATAAATATGTTAATTTAAAGTACTTATTGGTAATTATTACATTACTAATTACTTGGTGGTCATATCTTCATCTTTATGCATTGGCACTTGTTTATGATTCTTTGTTCCCTCCTCCTCTCCCCTTGTTTATGCACGAAGGCAAACAGTCTCTAATTCTTTGCTTGTGCAGGTTGAGTTTGTTTTTGATGTTATTCAATCTCTATTTCTTCTCCGTCACGATCTTGTGATTTTATCATATGATTGCAGAACTGATCTCCTTTTTGTAATGGTGCTCTATTGTCTTTGTTCTATAGTTATTAGTTCATTGTGAGCACTTTAAGGGGTATTAGAGAGAATTCATAATGCTCATTGACAGCAACGCATCTGATAGTATATTGCTCACGATTTTGCAGCCAAGCAGTGGAAGAGGATGGTTACAAAGGCTACCTTTGTCGGGCCTGGTTTTACTAGAAAACCTCCGAAGTATGAGAGGTTCATTCGTCCTTCCGGACTGCGATTCACCAAAGCTCATGTCACTCATCCTGAACTTAAATGCACATTCAATCTAGAAATAATTGGAGTGAAGAAAAACCCTAACGGCCCTATGTACACCTCTCTTGGTGTCATGACCAAGGGGACTATAATTGAGGTGTTTATCTTTCTTGCTCTATTAATTGAGGGTTATATTCATTGACACAATCTAAAGTGTATAAGTTGATCCTGACTGTGCTTACTGTAATTTCAGGTGAATGTCAGTGAACTTGGTCTGGTCACCCCTGCAGGAAAAGTTGTGTGGGGTAAGGTTATGTTACTTGTATTTTTGCTTTGTCATGATTGGTTGAAATTTTAATGGGAACTGATACTTGGGATTTTATTTGCTATGATTGCAGGTAAATATGCTCAGGTTACAAATAACCCCGAAAATGATGGTTGTATAAATGCTGTCTTGCTTGTTTAAGGTCATAGCAAGTATTGGAGTTCCAACTTGACTTCAAAAGCAGTGGTTAAGTTCATCTCCCATGATTTTTGCAGTCTTGTAGGTATAACTGTACTTCCATCCCCAATGTTACGGGAAATTATGCGATATTTGCTGGTACTTGAGATTGTCTGGGAAAATAGTGAGGGTTTTATGTTATTGAATTGTAATACTGATATGTTCTGTTAGTCTTTATATTAATGATCAGATCTAGCACTTTATAATTTAGTGTTAACTATCAGACAGAAAAAGAATATAAATTTATATAGCTAATTTACAAGATGCAACATTGTAAGTAACCAAAGTTTTATGTTATGTATGGTAATGATATTATCACGTCCTTCATTGCCAAATTTTAATGAAGAACCACTAGTGCATATAGTAACGGGTGTACTAAGATAAAAGTTAAAAGGTTTTCTTACAAGCAATTTGGACGTTGTTTGAGTTAGTTTTCTAGTCGTGATTCCTGGTTCAAAATGAATGGTTCAAAATGTGGATTTGTGGTTTAAAATTAACAACTAAGGCCTGATTCCTGTTGGTATGTTTGCTCTCTGGAGAGAATGGAGTGGCCATATTTCCATAGGATGGTATGCTGTTTTAGGTTTTCTCGGAAGGATCACAAGGTTGTCGTGTTTCAAGTGATTGGAAGGGAACTATTTACCATTTATGATAATGACTGCTAGTTGTGAAAATATATCTATTGGTGGAAAAGCGATTCACATCCATAATGTGTGGATGTTAGTTTAGTTACTGCTTTCGTATTGAACGGAATTTTACGTACGTGGTGTTTTGCATCCGGCAACAGTTTGAAGATTCTTCAGCTGTGAAGATTTGATGTGAGAAAAAGTTACGTAGAAAACCCAGAAAATAAGATTGACCAAATGGGTAATGTATTTTGTTAGTCCTTACGATTGACAGTCATTTGTTCCTGCCGAAGCCCGGAGCTCTGGTCTAATGAGTTAATTTTTCTTAATTTTTAATGCCTGTCACATCAGAAAATAAATATAAATAATAATTTTTCCCAAATTAAAATAATAAATCCTAAATTCCTAATTTTAGCTTAAATCCCAAATTTTCTCCCAACTTCGGACTCTTCCTTCTTCTTCATTCTTTCTTCACCTTGTTCGTCTTTTAATGATTAACAAGGCAAAACAAACTTCCTAGAAGCACAAACAATAATCAACTCCAAATAACAAAAAGCTGCAACCCCAGAAGCATAAACAAGAAACACGAAGAGTTAACTGAAGATGAACAAGTTCTCTAGAAACGTATACAAACATAGGGACCCAGTTTATAAAACAGTTTCATTAAAAACACCAAATTAACCCTAATTTGTTCAACCTCATACCAGACAGTTCATCTTCATATCTCTTCTTCACCTCTCAACACAACAAACCATAGAGGAAATATGAGAGGGAGGAAAATCAGGGAAAAGGAGAGGTGATTAAGGGTTTTGAGAGAAAGGGAGAGCCGGGACACGGAGGCGATGAGGACCCAGAGCGTGGGGTTAAAGGAGGCGGCGCAAACAATGGCTTGGGGGAAGTCGGTGGGGGCTAGATCGTAGTGAGTTCACAGCAGCAGTGCGTAGGGTCGCGGTGGAAGGTGAATTTGGGGCATGGCCTTGGATTTCGCACGAAGATGGCGTCGCCTGTTGTGTCGCGACGGCGACCAGCACCGAGTGCGATCGCTTGGGTATGTGCTGGGGTCGCTGAGATCACGCACGACGGAGGAGAAATCCAGATCGTGCATGGTTTTCCATCTTCATTTCTCTATCTCGATCTTCATCTGTGGCTCGATCTCTGCCTCTATTAAACCTTGTTGTGGAATTTGTGGTTTTCTGCATCTGGGTTTGATTCTCGAAGATTCTCCCTCGCCACCATTACATTCTTCTTCCACTTCACCTTCTTATTCTTCCTTGTGGTTTGTTTGTGCTTCTGGGAAGTTTGTTTTGCCTTGTTAATCATTTGAAGACGAACAAGGTGAAGAAGAAAGAATGAAGAAAGAAGAAGGAAGAGTATGAAGTTGGAAGAAAATTTGGGATTTAAGCTGAAATTAGGGGTTTAGGGTTTGATTATTTTAATTTGGTGAAAATTTGGGGAAAATTATTATTTGTATTGATTTTCTGACATGACAGGCATTAAAAATTAAAAAAAATTACACATATAACTCATTAAATAGACCAGCGAGATGCAAGGACTAAAAAAAATGACTATCAATCATAGGGACTAATAAAATAATTTTTTCGGCGAGAAACCGTCACCAACTTCACTTCAATTACAAGGACCCAATATATTATTAACCCAAACAAAATTTAGAAAATTGAGAGTTGTTAGATGGGAAAAAGCTATATATTAGTTAACAAATGAGTTAAAACGCATTCCCATGTACCAGAAAAAAAACAAATGAGTTAAAACCATAATTAGAATTTAATTCCAGCTTACATTTATTCCAAATGGCAACATTTCTAGCAATGGAATAGTCGAAATTTGATACAAAAATAATAACAGTAGTACATCATTAGCCCAAATTTAGGCTACTTGACATGATTCTCAAATTGTGTACTAACTTAGTGCACATTTGGTTTCTTATTTATTTCAACACAAATGAGAAAATACACATTTCAACACATTAATAGGTAGCTAAGATTTCACACGTTAACTTAAATGTAATCAGCGTTGAATTTACCAGAAATCCAAACATATACTCAGTAGCTGCATGCAACATTCATTCTAAAGCTGTACCATATCCATGTTGGTCAAAAGACATGCATGCTCATTCATGTCAAACGATTACGGGCTCACATGGTAAAATAAATTATACAAGTCCATAATACTAGAGTATCTTTCAATTAAATTTTAAATTGCTCAGTTACACACCCATATGTTAAGAAACAAAGGACGCGCATACACTATATTATTAGCACAACAAACAAAGCAATGTTTAATCATTGGCTGACAAGCTGAGTAGATTGACGAGCAGGACTTGAAGAAATTTGGGGTTCAACAACCTGCAACAACCCACTCGCCAACCTTGTTGTCAAGTCTTCCACTTGCACCTTCACCACATCGCTCCTCATTCCAATGTCCGCCGCATACCTACTGGCACAGTAGACTCCAACGGCGGTCGCTGCCATTCCATAAACGTTTGTAGTTACCAGACGAAGAGGCGTGGATAGAACCGCAGCAAGAGGCCCACCTATGATGGAAACTGCTTGGCCACTCTGCCCAATTGTTCCATGATCAACAACCAGGAGTCCGGTTTTGCAGTAGATGGCAAAGTCTTCGCAATTGTTCTTGAAAACATTATAGCAACCAAAGCCGTTTTCAAGCAGATACTTTGTTCGATGGACAACGACATCGTTGGGGTCAGAGACTGCAAGAGTACATGTTCCGCCGCGGGCTTTCGCGAGAAAGAGAGCAGGGGAGACAGCATACTCAAACCGATAGAGGACCCCGCCGGCTAGAAAACAGTTCAGGCATGAGGAGAAGACCCCATGTGCATCTTGAGATGCTGCTGCACATGTTGGGCAAATTTCGCGAGATCTGGCTGGTCCGGAACTGATGAGGAGAAGATCTAGCACAGTACCAGTTCCTACTTCTTGTCCTCGTCTAGTGAAGTGAATGACTTTGTCATCACCAATATAAATGCCTGTCATTCATTCAGTGAATACAAAAAAAAGATTCTGTCATGACATATACAAAGTTTTATAAATAAACGATAAATTAATTTTTATATTTATTTGAGGTGTATGTGAGGCAATTGATAAACAATACTCAACATTATATAATTGAATGTAGTATCGCATTAGCTATGTGGCTCAATCATTCTCTTCAACCTAATCACTACATCTAAGGTTTTTCGTGCTAATGGTTTTATAGTACAGATATTAAAAGACAATTGTGTCTCACATAACTTTGACATAGCACACATGTTCAATACTACATAGTAAAAGCATTGTCTTGCACCCAATATAACTAAAAACCTCTTTAACATTAGCAACCTTGACTCTGTCCAAAGCTTAGAATCTTCACCACTTGTTCCCTCATCATATGGGTTTTAAGTTTTAACTTTCCATGATTCCTTTAGTCGGATGAATAGTTTGTACATTATTTAATCTCATTATATATCCTGCAAAACTGTGATTTGTTCCTGAATTTTCTGCTACCAACTTTAAAGTAGTGACAACTGATGGTAAAATCACCCTGATTCTTAAGACACTTACCCTTTGTATGAGAGGAAAGAAAATGATGGATGAGAGAAAATTCTGAAATCTGAAATGAAGAGAAAAGTTAGGTTTATTTTATGGTTTTTGAAGTTTTTTTCCTTCCATATTTCTCTTCTTCTGTTTCTCCTCAACCAAAAGAGAAAATTTCAAACTTTAAAAGTAGATGTGGTACTCTTCTTCAAATAACCAATTGATCAGTATCAATAGTACAGAAAAATTGGAAAGGTATCCTGACAAATAACTTGTTTTTGCTTTTAACAGAAAATTTGTTTTCCATCAAAAAACAGAAATCAACTGTCTCCTTGCATGCAATGTCGTTCAAGACAAGTTCTATTGAATAATTTTCTCCAAACGAATCTTTTATCTTCAAGGATAAAAGCAAGTCACCAGAATATATCCAAAACCATAGAATAGGCCATAAAGATATCTTTCTGATACAACTCCAGGATGTTATTCTTGCAACTCTTGTTTTACCTATGTTCAAGGCTAGTAAAGTAGCCAAGTTCAATTTTTGAAAGCTTAAGTTCCACACAGTTGAAAATGAAACCTTAATCCACTCTTGTCTTTGAACAAATAGGCAACCAATATCTCAATGACCTTAACAAAACTTCACTATAGCAACACAATAAAAATCTTCACTATATAAGATCAATTGAAGAGAAGACATAATCTAAAACACTTAAATCTTTTGGGGTCTCCTATTTTGTTTTCATTCGAACCATAAACTTCACAAGCAAGTGAAAAAAAAAAACATAACACAAATCTACCAACGCCTTATCCCTTTTGAATTCCAAAACCCCTCTTAACCGTTTGTCATATAAGCACTTATGAATAAGAACAAAAAAAGTGAAACATAATAGAAAACAGTAGAGAAGCAAGGAGAGTAAAGAGAGAACCGTGATGGGCATATATATAGGCATTCCTCCAAGAATAGATGTGATCCCCTGGTTTCAGACTCTCTCTACTGATTCTGCACGCTTCAAATTCATAGTTATCATCCACCAAATTAAAAAAAAATTATTTTTTATTTTGTGGTTCAACAGAAAATTAACAACAATCAATCACAGAATCAAAAATCCGACCCAGATTTTCATTTTCGTTACAAGACCAAAACGTTGGGAAAATGGAAAATTAAGAATACTACCTGTTAGAAAGCAGCCCCATAATCTTTGTTATTGTTTGTTCCCTCCTCCCCCTTTCCAACCTTCAAGAGAACAGAACCCACCGCCTTTGATTCCCCTCTTTCTCAGTTTTTCAACGCGTAGGGAGAAAAGAAGAGAAGTGAGAAATAGGAAATATTGTTCCAGATGAAACGACGCTTGTGCCCCTCGTTAATTCTGTATGTTATTTATACTTAATTCTTAAGTATAATACTTATTTACGCTTTATTACACTCTTCATTTTATTTTTCATTTTCTCAATTTAAGGTTGTCTAATTACCTCAAATATTTACGGGGAGTTCATCTACTTTTAGCCCCAAGAGCACAGCCACATCCTGTAAAGTGATCGTGACTTCCCCAAATGGTATGTGAAAGGTGTGCGTCTCTGGCCTCCAACGCTCCACCATGGCAGATATCAGCTCCTTGTCTAGAGGTTCGTGTCTGACACGTGCCACCTCATAAAGCCCAACACTTTGTATTCGGCCTACAATCAACTCTGGAATGCCATCACGGTTCACCGCCAGTTTCCTCACATTCAAGATTCTGTCCGGTTGTTCATTCCACACATGATTAGATACATGTTTGTCCTGTAGGTGCAAGAGGCTCGGGTTTAGAGGACCCGGATTGATGCACGCTTCATTTGCGATAAGGTTCATACAATCAATAACAATCGAAATTCTTCATTTGCAATTAATCAACATAATATTATTGAAACTTTAATAAAACTAAATAATTATATTTCTATACTTAGCATAGAAAATTTACACTTTAACCATTATCTAATCTAAAAAGTAATACTAACTAATATGTATATTGAAGAAACTAAACCTACGTTCGTCTAAACAACAATGTAGACATTACGAATTCTAAACAATAATTATAACATTTATATTGCTAAATTTAGTCTACATAACTATTATTTCTAACCATTAACAATTCTAAAATATATTACTAAATACTACATTTTCTAAAGACTATATGTTAGTCAACATAATATTTTATATTTCTAAACAATTATATTTATACACTTGAATTTAATCAACATAATATTATTGAAACTTTAACATTTGTAAGCAATTATATTTTTATACTTAGTCAACATAATATTTAATATTTCTAAACAATTATATTTCTACACTTAATCGACATACTATTATTGAAACTTTAATATTTGTAAACAATTATATTTCTATACTTAGTCAACATAATATTTAATATTTATAAACAATTATATTTGTACACTTGAAATTAATCAACATAATATTATTGAAACTTTAATATTTCTAAACAATTATATTTCTATACTTAGTCTAGAAATTTTACACTTTAACCATTATCTAATCTAAAAAATATTACTAAGTAATATGTATATTGAAGAAATTAAACTTATTACTTCTAAACAACAATGTAGGCATTACGGTTTCTAAACAACAAATAAAACGAGTTTAAGTACTTTACCTTATATAGAGCAAGTGAGCGAGTGATTTTGAGGAGAGTATTCCGACACAACACTTTCAAGTTGGGATATTGATGGTTAAATCCTTCTATCTCGTAGATTTGGAAGAAGGAGGACCAAATCTTGAATATTTGGAGGTTTTGAGAGAAGAGTTGGAGGTTTTGAGAGAAGAGTAGGAGAGTGGAGGAATTGGCAACATTTAGGATTTCTGGCGGTCTATTTATAGAGAGTGAAGACCGCCAGAATTGATGAAGGAGTCGTGGGAAGATACGCGGCTCCCCTGACACGTGGCGCTCATGCAGGGGAGTCACGAAGGCTGCTGCGATTCTCTGATACCAGGCCTCTGACACGGGAAATCGCGTTGACCCACGCGATTCCCAAATGCTCCCCAGATTCCCACAGTCCTGATTCCCAGACGGTGCAAAATCCAACACAAAGAATCGCGTGCTTTTTTGCAATTTGAGGAGCTTGGAGTCGCGTGGCATGCTGCGACTTCCAACTGCTTGCCACGTCCCATGCTGAGTTGTACAAAACAACCATAATCCTCTATGGTAATATTAAAAAAAAAAGCCCAACAATTGCAAGTCCTTGGCCCTATCATTTTTTTTCATATGTATCACACTTATTTTTATTGTTCACCCTTTTCTTTTCTTTCCTTTCCTTCCTCTTTCATTTCTATTTTTTCTTGTAGAGGAAACAAAGGGGCTAATAGTCAAATTAGTCCCTGATTTTGTAAGTGAGTTTGATTTTAGTTCCTCAGGGGAAAAATAACGTTTAGTGGCGGTCATTTTTACAATTACTGGCAGTTTTTAGCTGCCACTAAATGTCATTTTCCCCCGAGGGACTAAAATTAAACTCCCTTACAAATTCAGGGACTAATTTAACCGTTAACCCGAAACAAAACAAAGTGTTAGTTTCAAAAAAAGAAAGAAACAAAGCGTTAGTCCTATGTCATGTCATATCGTCATTCCACGTGATCCCAAACCTACAACAGTGCACAGCCACTTGTGCTGACAAAATTTCCCACAGCTTGGGAATGGGAACATCGGAACCTTCTCAATCTCCGTCTTTCACTTTTCAATCCTTCTTCTCCTGTCTTCCCACCACTTCGCGCATAACCCTTCGCCATGGCCACGCACCCCCAACCTCCCCCAACCCCCTGCAACACCGGCAGCAACAGCAACGCCTTCTCCTTTCTCTCCAAAGGCTGGCGCGAGGATCTCCGCCTCATGCGCGACCGCGCCAACTCCTTCACCAACCTCGCCCTCGCCACGCCCTTCTCCTCGACCCCTCCGCCGCTGCCGGCCGAGGTTGACTTCGTCAAGAACCTCCGCCCGAAGCTATCCGAGACCCCGACGTGGCGGCCGCCGAGGTCCGGCAGGATCCTGATCGACCTGTCCGCGATTAGGGAGACCTTCGAGTCGGAGGTGGTGGACGTGGATGGAATTCTAGGTTTTGATTGGGCACCCATTCGTGCCTTGAAGACGAGGCTCAGAGTATTTGAGAAGAATAGCGACTTTGTTGAGAAATTGAAGTCAAGCTTCGTATGTCCCTTCTTTTACTAATTTCAACTTTTTTGTATTCTGCTATTTTATTTGATCTTTTCCCCTAAAATGAGGTTAGAGATAGTAGAATAGAACTGGTTTATATTATGGGATTATGTTTTGCCTTATTGTGAGTGTAATTAAGCTCGAGGTGCTTATTGATAGATGGCGTTTTAGGAATAAGTTACTGAAGTTTCTAGTTCTACTATGGTCAGGCTTTTGCATTTGGGTTTTCCTGGTCAAGTGCAATGCGTATTTGTCACTTGAGGATGGAGAATAGAAATCTCTCTTTTTTCACAATTATCCATTTCATTAGTGTATTTGAGTAATTTTCTTTGAGTGAGTGTGCACTCTCTGGTATTAGAAGGAAAATTTAGGAAAGGAGTTTTCTGTATTGGAGGAATAATGAAGTTTAGAGGATAGATTGTGTTGGTCATTTTGCATATTTTATTGGAGAAAATCTTGCAAAGGACTCCATTTGTTTTTGTTATAAACATATCAGTTATTTATTTCTGAAGAAATATACGGTCTTGGATGACCAGAGACAGATTTACTGAAAAGGAAGTGAGGCCAAGATATGAATAAGAAATTTATATTTTTGTTGGGGTGGAATGTGCGGATAGTATGATTATTTATATTTTTGTGGGGCTCAAGATATGAATAAGAAATTTTTGTACAGAAAAATTTGGGGATGGCGAAGTCGCCCCTGTCCAAGGTCGAATGATGAAGTTATTTAGTGATTGCATTACAAATTAGTGTGCTTGCTGTTTCTTTGAGTTGTGATCTTTTTGATCAAGTGTTGAATTTAATAGGTTATGGTTTAATGGCCTGATTCTGCAGCTGCAGTTTTGTATGCAATGATATTTTATTAACATATCTAGCCTTGACAATGTTTTTACTTTTGAATGATGGACCTATTAAAGTATTGCTAATTTTATACAAGAAAATTGTTGCCATTGGGAAATGCAGCTAGATACCAATCACTCTCTGTCTCTGTACAGTGAAATACGTATCAAGCTCAAAATACATATCAAGCTCAAGCATGTGATTTAACTATTATTAAATGTTCTAGTGTGATCAGTGTTTGTATTTCATATTTCTTTTCCTGGTCATATGATGGATAATGTATGTTTTTGCTTTTGGAAAAGATTTCATTCTAGTTTCTTTCTTGCAGAAATCAATGTGCAGGGAGCCTCAAGAATTAAAGGTTGGTTTGTTATTGGTCATTTTCTTTTGTTTGTATGAATATACCTCATCAAATATTATGCACTTTTGTGTGAAGAGACAAGGAAAAATTGCATGTAGCTGGATGATTCTAACTTCCCTTTTTCAAACCACAACACACAATACAACATGAACGTTTTTACAAAAAGAAAAACTGTGCATAAACTGCACTTGTTGTAAGGTTTTGCTTAATTAAGTATTCAAAATTAACTCCTTCAGTTACTAGGCTGTTTTTTTTAATAGTATGCCAAGATTTAACTTTGTGAGTTTATGTTTTAATGCATACATCAGAACAATTTGTTGCATAATATCAGATACTTTATGCTATAGAATTCGAGCCAAGTGAGTCAAGCATCAAAAAAGTGTTACATTTTATAGTTGTTCTGCAATAAGAATGTCCTTATTATGCATTTGTCCTCAACTTTCCTGAGGATACATTTTTGTATGTTCTGCACCTGGGATCTTGATTTGAATCAGGAACTTAAGTAAATATTTTCTCTTTATATTATTGCAGGAAGTTCCCCCATTGGATGTGCCTGAACTTCTGGCCTATTTTGTTAGACAATCTGGACCGTTTTTGGATCAACTTGGAGTCAGAAGAGGTACTTAATATACATAATTTATGTTCGGTTTCATTGCCATGGTTTTCAATTTAATATATCCACTGAAAGTTTTCTGCTTTCCTTATACTTTAATCTACAATGTTTTCTAGCAACATCTTCTCTTCTACTGGAATATTTTTTCTGTTTCTATATTCTTGTTTGCATTTACCACCAAGATGGCTCCTCCATGTCATCCACTATACCAAAGGTTAAACTCGAGACTTTCTTTTCTAAATAGTTTATGTTGGAACAAAATATTGTGAAGTCAGAGCAGAACCTTTGTTGTGATTTGACATGCTGGTTAATTGCCTTAATGCCTGTCAGTAGGCTTGACGATTTTACCTTCTTAATCATTCCTTTATCCAGGTTTCATTGCAGACATACGTGACAAGATAGTGGAAAGCTTGTATAGCAAACGTAAGAACCAACTTCCTCTGCACCCCTTTTCTGGAGGAGAATCTTCTTTTCTTGGGAATGGGAACATAAATGATGAATTGGATTTGCGAATAGCAAGTGTTCTTCAGAGTACAGGGCACCGGTATGATGTTGGGTTCTGGTTAGACCATTCAAAGCCTGATATGTCGGACAATAAAAGGCATGTTGCCATAGTCACAACTGCTAGTCTTCCTTGGATGACAGGAACTGCTGTGAATCCACTCTTTCGAGCTGCATATCTATCACATTATTCAAAGCAGAAAGTTACTCTGGTAGTTCCGTGGCTTTGTACGTCGGATCAAGAGCTAGTTTATCCCAGCAATCTCACTTTTACTTCACCAGAAGAACAGGAGATTTATATACGTAATTGGCTTGACGAAAGGATTGGTTTTAAGGCAGACTTCAAGATTTCCTTTTACCCTGGGAAGGTAGCTTCTCTATGGAGATATTTATAGTCTTCCAGGTTTCACATCAAATAACATTCAGTTCTCATACATTGTCCTTCTTGTGCATAGTTTTCAAAAGAGAGGCGAAGTATAATAGCAGCTGGAGACACTTCTCAATTTATCCCATCTAGGGATGCTGACATTGCTATTTTGGAAGAACCAGAACATTTGAATTGGTATCATCATGGTAAGCGTTGGACAAAGAAATTCAACCATGTTGTCGGTATTGTCCACACAAATTACTTAGAATATATCAAGAGAGAGAAAAATGGGGCCCTCCAAGCATTTTTTGTGAAACAAATAAACAACTGGGTTACGAGAGCATACTGTGACAAGGTATGGTATTTATCATCCTAATATATAAGCCTGCATTAACTTGTGAAATAATTCAAAATGATTTTGATGTTTTTTCTTCATTAATTTGTTATGGAGTTAGATTATCATGAAGGTACAAAATGAGAAAAAAAGGAACTAATGGAGTTATTTACTATATATGTTCAGGTTCTTCGCCTTTCAGCCGCCACTCAGGATTTACCCAAGTCAGTAATTTGTAATGTTCACGGTGTGAATCCGAAGTTCTTAAGCATTGGAGAAAAGATTGCTGCGGATAGAGAGCTTGGGCAGAAAGCCTTCACAAAAGGGGCATATTTTTTGGGAAAGATGGTATGGGCAAAGGGATATAAGGAATTGATATCTTTATTAGCGACACGTAAGAGTGACCTTGATGGCTTTGAGTTGGATGTATTTGGTAATGGAGAGGATGCTAGTGAAGTTCAGACTACGGCCAAAAGATTGGGTTTGAATATTAATTTTCAGAAAGGAAGGGACCATGCAGAGGATTCTCTTTATGGGTAAGAATAATTTGAAATTTGTGCTACACAATTGATTATGATTAGGGATGGAAATATGAGCTGGGCTTGACTTTCTAAGGCCTGAGCCTGTCGTACTTCCTAAACTCAAGGCCTGAGCTTGGCATGTTGGCCAGATGTAGGCCATATTCCAAGCCTAGCATCGGCTTTTTATAAGTCTAGATTGGCCTAAAAGCTTACGTAAGTCTACTTCCTAGTAAGATATTTTAAAGAGTTATAAAAATAATTCTCTCTAAATAAAAGTATATGCTCAAACCTTTATATAGACCAACATGTTGTAATATTTAAATAAGTTAAAGAGTATATAATTTAAAGATAGTAATAAACATCTAATGTAACAGTAATATCAATAATAAAAACATATCTATATTATTTATATTTACTTTAATAGGCCAGTCTGTTTGGCCTAAAGGCTTTTCGAATAACTGAAGCCTTGCATTTTTAGTGAAATATGCTTTTATAAAAACCTTGACCTTATTTATTTATTGATTAGGCTTGGCATGCGCTTGTGATAGGCTAGGTCATATTCACAGGAGAGGATCACATTGTCGTGAAACTTACCTTAATGAACTGAAGAAAGTAACTGTTTGAAACTTCATATATTGAAACATGAAATTAGTTAATGTTTATTTCACCTATCTTCATAAAGTGAGTTGACTGTGCCTAGGAAAGTGCAGTAGTGCATACCAGTCTTTCATACATGTAGACACACACACCTCAACCCACTCATGATACTGTGTCACCTGAGATACTGATACTGAACTTGCTTTTATCAATGTTGGTTCTCCTTTTGACACCATTTATCTACTTTGCTGAAGGTACAAAGTCTTCATAAATCCTAGTCTTAGTGATGTGCTCTGCACTGCTACAGCTGAGGCACTTGCCATGGGAAAGTTTGTAGTTTGTGCTGATCATCCATCAAATGAGTTCTTTAGGTCATTCCCTAACTGTTTGACTTACAAGACATCTGAAGACTTCGTCGCCAAAGTAAAAGAAGTATTAGAGAAGGATCCTCATCCTCTTACACCTGAGCAAAGATATCAACTTTCTTGGGAGGCTGCTACTAAAAGATTTATGGAATATTCGGAGCTTGACAGAGTGGTGAACAAGGAAAACGATTCTGCGAAATCAATTACCGATATTGGAGAACTCGTTGCTAATTCATTATCAATGCCTAATCTGACAGAAATAGTAGATGGAGGATTAGCATTTGCTCACTACTGTCTCACCGGGAATGAATTCCTACGGCTTTGTACTGGAGCAATACCTGGGACACGTAATTATGACAAGCAGCACAGTAAAGACCTTCATCTGTTGCCTCCACAGGTAGAAAATCCCATATATGGCTGGTGAAGATTACTAATTTCAATTACTGGAGCGAAAATTTTGACACCTGACTATGACAAACACTGTAGATTTCAAATCCTTACAGGTTAAAAATTGTTTTAAAGGCTAGTGAATGGATTTGCTGGTCTGAATTTGTAGTTTCTTCCTTGTATTATAGTAATTGGCTAAGTAGTAGTTGCCTAAGCTCAGTCCATTTATGTTAGCTTTTTAGTTTTCTTATTATCAGAACACATTGTCAATTAATTCTTCCCCCACATAATTTGTGGGAGTTAAATGGCTTCAATATGCAAACTGAGAATGTTGGACTGGTTATGCTTAGGAAGTTCAGACACAAACTGAGAAGGTTAGACTGGTTATGCTTAGGAGGTTCAGACACAATCTGAGAAGGGTGGACTGGTTTTGCTCACAAATGACTTTGGATGCACTGGATATATTTAACATGTAGTGGGACACAACAACGTTTTTGAACTAATCAGACAGTTTATCTCGTTAAATAGGAGGACTTTCTTGAGAGTTGACATACTGATTTGATGTTAGTAGTGGGAGGCTATGAAAAATAAATGATATTTTCTTTTCCCTGCTTAATCTGGAACATATGAAGTTCTTTACTTCTAAAGTACCTCATGCACCGCAGATTGTGTTACATTTTGCAACAAGTCATTTTGACTTGACTTGATCAGTCTACAACGGGGCGTATCTTAGGAAAAAAGTTATGTTAACACTTAAAAAACACTTCCACCTAGGTCAAATGTGAAGAGTAGAGAGATAAATGAGTGATCTGATAGATACATGAAAAGAAATGTAGAGAGAGAAATGAAGAAAAATAAGTGGAAATGAGATGAGAGAGAAACTGAGGCGTGAATGTAACAAAACTCCCTATCTTAGGGGGCTTGCAAGGCCGAAGCACACCAAGAATTTTAATTTCCTTCTAAGTGCAAACCAAACAGATGGAGAGAGTCCATCTCCACTCAACCTTTTTCATGCTATTTCTCTCCTTTTAAAGTTTATCTTAACAAACATAGTGTAAGAGTTTCACAGCCATATCGTCACCCACTGTGACCGGAATTGTTCATCCCTCACATCTCCTCAACCTTCATGTCTCTTTCCTTTCATCTTGTAACAACTATCTCTTTAAGACAGGTCGAACCATTTCCTTATCCTTCCAATCACCCCTCCGCAATCGAATATTTTCTACCTCTGCAACTATTGTCTCTTGTCTCATTCTTCAACAACCACGTTGTCGCACCACGCCACGCTTCGGCATGAGCCACCCAACAACTTCCACCCATATGAAATCGGTATAGCTACTGCCTCTCTTCCACGATCGCAACACCACTGAACCAGTCCTCTTCTTGAGACACCATTATCGCCAAAGGAATGCCTCCTATTCTCTCGCAAGCCCCCTTGTGACCATGCTTTTATAAATCAACATGCTTATCAGCAACATCATACATAACATATCATCATGGTTTCATAAACCAACATGCTTATCGATAACATCATAACATAGCATATCTTCATGCTTTCACAAACCAACATGCCTATCAGTGACATCATAATATAGCATATCATCATGCTTTCTTAAACCAATATGCTTTACATAGATCAACACAATCATGTTGTCAACAATATACACATGTCTTTTTTTATATCATTATCATAGTGCAGATCAACAATTCAATCATGCACACAAGTGCCATATGCATCTCAAGCACACACTTAGATATCATTCAACAAACATCGAGCATTCACTTAGTGCCGTTTGTAACACCCCGATTTTCAAGGCGATACAGTAGTAAGTGAACAATAATAACTGTACAAGCTATATTTCCAATACTGTAGAAAAGTGAGTCTATTTTTTTTTTCTTTCCAAAACATGCCATGACAAGATGCATTAAATAAATATCCATATCCTATTTAGCAAATAGCCATACATATGGCATAGTCATGTGTGGTCAGCAGTGATGGAGTAGTTTAACAAAACGATTGACTTTTGATTTAAGAAACTTTTTTGCCACTTTGTAAGAAAGCAAAATAAGACTTCCTATGCCGGTACACCTCCTAAGATCCCATGCAAGGCGACCACATCAAGGCATAGAGTTCCATACACCTACCCGGTCCCTAAACATACTTGAGTTCATACACAGTAACCAAAACAACTGTAGCAAATATTGCACGAGTAATCCATCCATCCTGCTACCTTGTTCTTCCCTGGGTCAACATCCACCTGTTATCTTCCGGCTAAAGGTTACTCGGCTGGCAACAGATCGCCCAAACACAAGCAACAAACAATGCAAGGGTCAACTTTTAAAGACAAGCAATATAAGATAATCAACTCATGACATCATATAAAGTAGTAGCAGAGAGATATCAATATCATAATTTTGTGATCAAACAAGACTATTGGGCATACACAATTAGCAATTTAATCAAAACCCAAAACCCTCAAAGTAGCATGATTATTTGTATGCCTAAGCCATTAACTCTACATCGCCCCTCATGAACCCTTTCATCTGGATATAACGCCAACTCTAATTAGTGGGAGGCGGGACAATTCCTCAGTGATAGGTCTGATGGTGGCTTTCCATCGACCCCTAGGATTCGTCACTTGCACAAATACAACTTAAGCCTTCCTGATACAACAACACATGACCAAGTCTCTAGTTCGTGCTAACTCCTTATACTTGCTTACCGCTTGGCGTGTATCCACAACTAACCCCAAAAATAATAATAAATGAATCAAACATCGGGATCGTCTTTTTACGAATTTCGGTTTGCATTCACAGGCACATTCGTCCTTAGACGTGGCCCCACATGGTTTCATGATCACTCATTGGATTATGTCAAACCATGTAAATGATATCAGAATCAAGATAGACAAGCCATAACATAAACATTATATCTCTACTTAGACAAGCTATCAAGTAAGTCTAGAAATCATTCAAGTAATGTCATACATCAGACAATTCTAATCCAGCATATCAGATGCCTTTAGCTCCATGCATTAATATATTTCAATCAATACAATTCTAATCGGGTCGTTCTTAGAACGCCGTCAGCTACCAATCTCCAAGGTCATAATATACATTCACATAATCATATACATATGCTTAGTAGATAATAATAGCAAAGTGCCCTTACCAGGGTCTTTTGCTCCTGAATCAAGCGTTCGCTCCGAAAGCTATGTCCGCCCCGGAAGCTATGTTCACTCCGAAAGCTATGTCCGTCTCGAGAGTTCCTATGCCTCGTAAACCTTTATGGAACAAAACCTAGTTTATAATTTATAAACTAGTTCTAAGTCATTAGATAATGAACTTAGAAGACTTCCAAGACTTAAGCAAATGGCATAATTGACAAGAACTAACACCATGGAGTTCAAAACTCTTTAGCAAACTTTTGAAACTTTCAAAACTTTTGCAAAATGCTAAGTTACAACTTTCAAACCTTTCCAAAACTTCAAAACTTTCAAAGGGGAATCTAGGCAAAATATTCACTTATCAACTTAGAAGCATAAAATAATTTTTTGAAGACAAAAACACACATAAACCCTACAGGTTTCAGTTCTGTCCAAAATGTCAAAATGGGTAAAAACTTCCCTTTTTCACCAAACAACACACAAGGTCTCACAACACATTTTCAACTTTTCCTACAAATTTCCAAATCAATTTTCAAAGCTTGAACTCAAGGAAATCTTTCAGTGTCAAAAATACAAAATCTATTCAATGTCAAACCTTTTTAAATTCTCAAACTCTCAACTTCTCAAAAACCCTAAAACAAGCTATAAGATTCAAAACTCACTTCACCCAAAAACTCAATTTTAGTCCCTCTAAACTGTAGTTCTCAAAACCAAGTAGAAATCAATTTTCCAAGCCCTCAAAAATCCTCATTGCTCTCGGCCACAACCCTAAAACCAAGGGGGATTTTTTTTCTTTTATCAAAACTCACATACAAGCTATAAAAGTAAGACCCTGATTATTTAATCCTGTATTAGTATAGTAATTAATTAATAATTACTTTGCGACGGATTATTATCAATTAATTAGGCGATGTACAAGTTTTACACGTACGAGCGTAATTCATTTTGTCGTAGTGTTGCCATCATTTATACGATTATCGATATTGTGTAATAGTAATATCGTCATTGACGATACTTTTGAAGTTTTGTTATTAATCATCTAACAACGCGTTGTTGTATTCCCAATATTAATTTTTTTTGTATAAATATTATTCCACGACGCTACACGGTTAACGAAAATAAATATAGTGGCAAACGTTTTATCGGCGACGTTGAATTAATTATTTTAGTACGTCAAGGTATTTAATTTGATACGGAGAAGGAAGCGATGTTCAAAAATTATCCGTTGCTCACGGACATGTGTATGTCGCATGTCATGTGTTTGATGGAGGGAAATAATAGTTATTTCACTAGTAATAATTAGTATGCTTGGTTAAGAAAAAATGGGAAAGTTATTTTTGAAATTTGAATGTTATAAGAGGATGATGATGATGTTATTACATGAATAAGGAAGAATGTAATGGCTTTGGATAGTGACAAGCCTCATGGTTGACTACTTTGACCTTATTAAGGAAGGATTAAGAAATGATGAAGGTCTTCATCTTTGTTAGCAGGGAAATTAGAAAAATAATTAGTGTGTTAAGCGTGGAACATTGTTCACGAGCATCTTCCCCAATTAGGCAAGTGAAGTCATCAAACTTACCATGTAAGAAGTGCTAAGCTTAGTTTGGAAAATAGACAAAAGGCTTCATTAAGGCTTGAAAGTGACTTATGCATGGGAGAACCAAAGGAAAATGGTATAATGGAATTTTGGGGTCTTGATGAAGGGATTCTTTAGGCATTCAAGGAGCAAAAATGTTCTCATCTTTCTTAGCCTTGGCCGCCCCTCTCTCTCTTTATATATATATATATATATATATAAAAGAGGTTAACCTTCATCTTTTCCATTTTAGGGTGATTGTTGAAGGAAGAGAGAGAAAACTAGTGAGAGAAGAGAGAATATCTGCACATTTTGCATTCTGGGTAGCAACTTGCGGATAGAAATAGCACCCAGTAACCATCCATTTCTTCTTCTAAGTCCAACTAAGAAAAGGTATTAATCTTCAATACCTTTCTGTGGATATAAATATAAGTCATTTAGTTAAGTATTGAGTTCTATAGCTCTGTTTGAAGTTGACAGCCCTATTCTTGAGTTTTGGTCCCATGAAAATTGTTTTTAAGAGATGGATGCATATTTTGATCTATTTAGATTTGTCAAGAGATGATTTTTAGTGTTGGAAATGCTTAAGGTATATATTTTGCTATGATGCCTTTGGGGAGGTTTGATCTCCATCAAAAGGGCTTTCCAACCATGCAGTTAGATTCATGAAAAGTTGTTTTAGTGCAAAAGTGATTTTGGAAAAGTGTTCTACATCAAACTATCTTAAAATGAGGAGAGAAATCCATTGGTGAAGTTAGTTTTTGAAAAATAAATTCCTAGCTATATTATTTTGGCTTGGCGGAATCTAACATAGATGTAGGATTTAGGGTTTTTGATTTTCTATGAGTTATTTAATGCTGAAAGACTTGTTTAGGAGTGTTGCAAAAATTTGGGAAATTGTTAGCCAAATATACCACTATGGCCGAACCTATGAGGACTCTTTTTAGAGGTTCTGTTGTCTTGAAAGCTTGAGTTTTGATGTTGGTTATGTTTAATAACTTTTGGAAAGAATTTGGAATTAAAATCTAAGTTTTTAGAAATGGAGGAATATAATAGAATTCTGAAAAATTCAAGGACTAGAAGTAGTATTTCACTAAAGTTTGAGGACCTAAGTGTGATTTTAGTAGAGTATAAGAGCCCTTTTGCAAATACTTAAAAGTTGGAGGACTTGTTTGCAAATAGTCAAGAGCTAGAGGACCTTTCCATAAATAGTCCATAACCAAAGGATATTTATGAGATTCTTTCTTGTGTTTTTCTAGAATAATAAGTACTAGTTATATTTTTGTAAGGTACCGGGCACGAAGGAGGACGTGATTCATAAGTTGTTAGAGCGCACGAGGAATCCATTCGAGGTAAGGGCTCATACTCACTTTCGGGCAGCTAGCATTGTGACCACATATATTGTGCATGCTACTATACTATTATGTTGTATATATGACTTGTGATGTATATATATAAATTGCGTGGGTAGCTGATGGCATTCGGAGGAGGATGTCCTGATTGTTTGGTAGATTGTTTGATAACATGGTTTGAATTATTTAAATGATAACTTGTAATGACTGACTATGATGACATGACTTGAATTATATCATGATTATTTGACTTGAAATATGATGTACATGATGGATATGCCATGTGATAGGATATAATAACATGTTTCTTGCTCAAAATGCTATATGTCATGAGAATTGATAAGTCATGAGATGTTGACATTGCTATGCATAGATGATAACATTCTTAGACTGTGATTGTTGCCCTATGAATAGCTGATAAATGATTAAAAGTGGAAACTTGAATGACGAGTGAGACTAACTTAGTGATATTGGATACTGATAAAATAAGAACAAACACAAGAAGGGAGGGGTTGAATAGTGTTCGTATAATTACTTGCATTTCTAAAACAAATACTCCCTCCTTTCCTTTTTATAAGAGCTAAACCAACTTTGCACACCCGTTAAGAAAGTTAGGTAGTATAGTTTTTTTGCATTAAAATTGTTCTCAAATGTGGTTGAATTTCCAAAATTATCCATAACATATTTTTTTTTAATCTCTTTCCGTCATTTAATGCAATTCCATATTTCCAGAATTGAATACGGGTAAAAATGTGAAAAAATAATTAATATGGCACAAAGCTTTATGTGGTTCTTATAAAAAGGAACGGCCAACACCCCTCATTTAACTCTTATAAAAAGGAACAGAGGGAGTATATATTTTTTCAAAACTGTTTCTTAAACGATAGGTTGCTTTTAGCAGACGATGGGATAAACAATTTTGATGCAGCGAAAATAGAACGTGTTTGCTGTTAAACGATAAAGCAGTAAAATAATAAAGCAGTAAACAACAAACGCAGATTTATCCTGGTTCACCCCCAGAACGATGTGGTTACGTCCAGTCCTTGGCTTCACCAAGATTTTCACTATTCGCCCAAATAGTACAAGTATTCTCCAGGACTTCTCCTATTAACATGTATTCTTAGGGACTTCTCCTAACAAGTAGTATACAAGACTTCTCCTTTTCACAATAGATCTTTCTACAAAAGTTCTCTTCCCACAAGAGTGATGGTAGAAGCAAACTTAGGCTCGGAAAACTCTCAGTGTGTGTATATGGTTTGACTCTAATCAGTACACTCGAGGTTTTGCTTAAATAGAGATGAATAAACAATGGTTCTCTGTTTCATGAAAATTGGATAGATTTGACTCTATTTTTCACTCAGTTTCTGTACTCTATTTTTCTTTCAATTTTTCTCAGATGTTGTGCGTTGTTCTCTGTGTTGTTCTGTTCTATTCGAATGATCTTTTTATACCTCGTATTAATTCTGATTTGTTGAAGGTTTGTTGTCGTTGACTAGATTTGAACATTGAATTCCCGACCGTTGAGCAACGACTATAAGCATTGAGTAGATTTGACTTTCTTGATTCCGCTGAGCGTGATTTATCCTTTGCTTTGATTGTGATTTCATTGTTGATTGAACAGAGTTAATCGTCGAGTGATGTACTCCGTGATTCACTCTTCTGCATTTAATTTGTTCACCAATGAATTCCTTTCCTTTTCGAGAAACGATTATGTTCTGATGGCAGCGTTGTGCTTCAATCGTTTAAAATATTATTTGTCTCTTGTAAACAGTATATTCTTCTTTGAACGATACTTTCCATTTGTTTGTAGACAATGCTTCTTTTAGCTTGTGAACGATGCGTCTCGTTAGCTTGTAAACATTGCTTCCTTTGTCTTGTTTTCTTGCTGACGTTTTCATACAGTAGAGTGTAGACGATACTTGATTTGTCTCTTGTTCTTCAGCGGACGGTACTTCTGCGTTGGACGATACTTCTTCGCTAGATGATACTTCTTCGCTAGACGATACTTCTTCGCTAGACGATACTATAGATATATCTTTGATGCTGTTGTCTTTTGTCTGAACGATACTTCATTCTCGTCGTAAACGATACTTCATTTATTGTCTGAACGATACTTCTCGGTTGTCTGAACGATACTTCATTTATTCTCTAAAGGATACTTCTCTTTCTGTCTTCAGACGGTCCTTCTTTTCTTTTGTACGATACTTCTCTTTCTAGACGATGGAGATAATTCTTCTCTCTGAACGATGGAGATAATTCCTGAAACACATAATACATAGTTCAGCAGTAAAATTGTAATCATTCAAAATACGTGTTGTAAACTTGTTTGAACCTAACAATCTCCCACTTTTTGATGATGACAATTTTATTTAGAGAAAAAAGTGTATGAGTATAAACATTTATATATATATATATATATTTATATATATTCCCCTCTCTGTTCTAATAACAGATTTCTAATCATTCTCCCCCTATGTTCTCCTTTTTCTAGTCTTTTCTCCCCCTGTTAATTAATGTTTCTGATCATTTCTCCCCCTCTGTTAAACAGCTAAACAACATTTTCTCTTTGTCTCCCCCTTGATCAGTTCTCTCTTCTTTCCCTTATTCTGCTTTCTCAACTACTTGTTTTTCTCTATTCTTCCCTTTTGTCAATTTTCTGCTTTTTCTTTGTTCTCCCCTTTTGTCAATCACATGCTGTTCCTTTAACTCTCTCTCCCCCTTTGTCATTATCAAACAACAACAGGATACAATACATGTGAAATGTGGTAACAGAGGAAATAGTATCATGATTTTGCATGTTGAAGATTTATTTAACAGAGCAAATAATGTTAGAGCAGATGCAATTTGAAAATTTTGAGCATATCAATCAGCATAGTAAATATGTAAGAGAGATAGGGATAAGTCAGTCTTAGTCTGATTGTGAGCTTTTGATCCTTGTAAGCTTTGTTGAGCTGTTTCTGTAATTGACGTGAAGTATCAGATGATAGACTGCATGTGACGTCATCCACGTTTGAACGATAAGGAGCAGATGTCGTACTTTAAATTGATTAAACGTTGAGCGTACCGTCTGTGCTTCTTATGTCTCCTACGTTTTGGTTAGTATACACAATATATAATTCACAACACAGGATGCATACCTATACTTTCTCTTAGATAAGAAAATCTATTTTCAACTAGAGATTTTGTAAAAATATCTGCAAGTTGGTCATCAGTGTGCACATATGATATATCAATATTACCCTTTGCTACATGATTTCTAATAAAATGATGCTTGATATCTATATGTTTAGTTTTGGAACGATGAACCGGGTTCTTTGTAATGTTTATAGCACTAGTGGTATCACATAATAATGGAATATTATGTTCAAGAATGCTATAATATTCTAATTGGTGTTTCACCCACAAAAGTTGGGTGCAACAAGAACCTACTGCAACATGTGCTTCCACAGTGGATAGAGAGATTGTACTCTGCCAATGGTTTCGCGTGATCACTGCCTACAATTTTCCTGTCTTGGTTGGAATAGACTCAAAGGCAAGGAGAGATTGCAATTTGGATGCCAGTAGTATGGTCCTTATGGCTAGTAACGAACTCTGCAATTTTCAGAGATGGTGAAACTGATATTGTTAAGACTTTGGATCTGGTTCAATGGCGCTCTTGGCACTGGATCAAGGCTTACTCAAGGGGATTTAGCAGCTCGCTTTTTGAGTGGAAGTCTAATCCACTAATTTGTATCCAGTCCCTGTGAGTGTGGCCATGGGCTTCTTTGGTGATGATCGTTGGTTTGGCTGGGTCCTGGCTTCTGTTTCTCTTGCTCATTTGCTTGTTTTCTCTCGTTTTGTGCGCTGCTAAAGGCAAGTTGGAATAAGTTGGGGCACCTCTTTGCCTCTTTAATAAATTTGGCTTATCAAACAAAAAACAGGATCTCTACCTGAGATTTAATTTTGCAACTGTTTCTGTGAAGAATTTCCAATCAAACACCAAAAAACAAAAGGCAAGGAAACCAGAAGTGAAAAAAAAAAAAAAAAACAGAAGATGACACCAAGCCAAGATGATGTAATAGTACCTGTAATTCAATGAACCTGACATGGAGTTTCCATCAGCTCCCTTGACTATTGAGTCATGACAACACTAGGGAACATATGTAGTGAAAATGAACCTACATCATAGCAAGTATTAAAACTACCAACAACGGTTGGATATAACAAAAGGTAGTGAGGTAGGCAAAAATTAAGGCAGAGCAATAGGTTATAGGTGCCTGCTTTTGAAAACAAAAATGATGGTTGTGTTTGCCACGAGAGGCATAAAATTTTGGGAGATCTTTCCATTTGAATAATAAAAAAAATCACAAATAGATTAGGTATTATACTTTTCACTAATTTATACTATTAGATGTTCTACAACACGTTAAACAGGTATGTTAGCTTAAAGGGTCATCAAATTTATGATCAATCAACCAATGACATGTTGCAATGGTAATTGTTGCAGTGACGAATGAGGATCCCAAACAAAGTCAGATGATTATGAGAAGTGGTATTATGTGTAAGTCAGGTAATATATTTTAGGCTTAAATATGTTTGGGGTCCTGACATTTGAAAAGGAATCAATCCAGGTTCTTGAAAAATTAATTTGTTAAATTGGGTCATTGACATATGTTTTTTAATCAAATTAAGCACAAATCCCAATTTAAGCTGATTAATGATTCTAATTAGCCCAGTCAGCAGTCTCAGTCATAATTTTTTAATATTAAGCCAGTTTTTTAATTCCACATCAACATTTCTGAATAATATTAAAAATTAAAAAATAAAAACTCAATTGTTCAGAAAATCCTCTTCCTCTGACCTCCCTCCCTCCCTCCGCGACTCCATTGCCGCCGCCGTCCAATCCTTCTAGAGCCTCTTCCATAGAACCCAGAAACCCCAAAGAGAACATCTTCATCATCAAATGGCGGAGGGAGAAAGAGGGACAACAACTCGTCAAACCCATATTGAAGCGGCAGCGGCGGCGGTGGTCGACGGTGGCCGCCGCCGTCCAATCCTTCCAGAGCCTTCCAGAACCTCTTCCATAGAACCTAGAAACCCCAAAGAGAACATCTTCATCATCAAATGGCGGAGGGAGAAAGAGGGGCAACAACTCGTCAAACCCATATTGAAGCGACAGCGGTGGCGGTGGTCGACGGTGGCCAATCGTCGAATTACAAGAAGAAGAAGAAGAAGAAAAAGAAGATTATTGATAAGGTTTTAGGTAAGCATAATCTGATATGAATAACTTATAAAAATAAGCTCAAAGCATCTTATGGGTTACTATCCTTCACATAACATATTTACCAGAAAATTCGCAGAAACTTTTAATATAACCACTTTTGAAGGAAAATTTGTTAGAAATATTATTGAAGCAAAATTCACAAGAAAATTTTGCATGAAATTTTCCAAGAACTCAACTTTTCAGTTATTTTTAGCTGAAAAAATAACCGACACAATTTTTTCAAAATAGTGTTATGTGTACGCAGGGGCGGGTACATGTCATAAGAGAGGGGGGTAGTTTCCCCCACCGAAATTTCATATAATCTACCAATGATGCATTATATTATTAACCTATTAACTATTTCGTTACTCCACTAATAACAATTGCCCCCACGGTTCCACACAACCAAATGCAGACTCACCTATACTATTGTGGGGGGCAAGCTACTTCTTTTTTTTAATGATATGAATAGGCTTTATTAGTTCTCATTTCTTCTATGTAGTTTCATCTTTATTATATGTTTTATTATTATAATAAGTTTGTAATCTATTTTCATCTATTTAATAATATATATACTCACTTGGTCTTGAAAAAATATATACTCAAGTGGCTATAGCTCTTATTGTATCTTTCTTTAGAATTGGTGGTTGCATATAGCGGGGTGAGTTTTAATTTTTCAACTAAATTTTCACTTACGAATTAAATTGTGTCTTTTCATAAACATAGAATTATGATGGTTGCTCGACTTATCTTTTAATCACAAGGTCAAAGATTTGATTCTTATTAATAAGAACATAGCCCATTTTATTATAAAAAATATGGGGTTAGACAACTCCAAAAAAAATTGGGTTGTCTAAGAGACCTTATGTAAAGTTTAGGTAAAATCATCATAGTTCTAGGTGGACTAATGATATTTAAGATAAGTGGGTAAGAAATTTTATATTTTATTTATTTACTTAACTATCATTGATCCACACAAGAATATTCATCTGAGCCGCAGGAACATGTACATACAGAATATGTGAATTTCCACCTTGTTGAAGATCTAATGGAAAGGACTAGGGTGATTTGATCCAAACTTTACCTAAGTCATTTAGACAACTTCAAAAAATTATATTTCTTTTATAGAATAATCTTTAATATTAATTTTTATTTCATTCATTCTATTAAGGTGTACTCCCTCCGTCCCAAAATATAGGGTCCTGTTCAGACAATCACGCTTATTAATAAAACATGTAATAAACTAATTAATATATTGGTTTTGTTCTTTTCTATACAAATATTCCAAATTTACCCCTATTTAAAGTTAGTTGGGAATATGAAAGAAGTAATTAGTGAATGTAGTAATTAAAGTTTTGAAATTTAAAATATAATGAATGCAAGGGGTAAAAAAGGAAAAACTTATTTTTTTTCCCTAAAATCTATAAGGGGTCTTATAATTTGGGACACCAAGTTTGTCTCTAAAGGGTCTTATAATTTGGGACGGAGGGAGTATTTAATATGTCTATAATATTTAATTTTAGTTATAGAAAAATAGTTTAATGGCTTAAAAAAAGCTTATACGGTAGAAAACTACAATGATGCCAAAATCATGATGGCCAATTGCAAAAGCTAAATAAAGTTACTTTTATCTACCATAATTTAATCTTTACCGTAATTTTCTACCATGTCCCAACGATGCATCAAAACTTGTAGAATACAACTATAATACATAATAAAAAAGAGTAAACCTCCAATTTGGTCCCTGAGAGATCACACTTATGGCTGTTTGGTCCTCATACTATTTTTCCCATCAAGTTCGTCTCTGAAAGATTCACCGTCAGCCAATCCAGTCCTTGAAAGATTTTCCCATCAGGTCCTTGGACGGAAGTTGACAGATCTTCAATTTTTTGCCACGGTGGCCTCTGATGTGGCTGCTGACGTGGCATACTAAACGTTTTCCTCCCAAAAAACACTGTCATATTAGTCCCTTGCTAGGTGGCACGACGTGATTGGTGAAAAAAGTGGGCAAACAAGTCCCTGCCACCTTCAACCACATATCGACTGGCTCTTCTACTCCTACCCATCAGTTAAGCAACCAAGAAACATTGCAAGGGAATAAGAAGAGGTCTGCATCACTATTCATTCCAAAAAGAAAAGAGAAAAATGTATTTTTTCCAAGAATTTTCATATCCATCAATTTTTCTAGCATCCTCAAATTTATTTTTTCTTGAATCTTCATCTTTATGTCTTCACCTTCATCTCCAAAACTTTTTGACGAATCTGGAAGATGAAACCCAGAAAAGGCAAGAAGATTAAATTTATGAATCTGGAAGATGAAACACAGAAGTCGAAGATGAAGATTAAATTTATGAATCTGGAAGATGAAGACATTAAAAAATTTAATTGATGATTTTGGAAGATGAAACCCAGAAATCGAACCCAACCGGGAAAACCCTTTCCCTCTTATTTAGCGAGAAACCCAGAAATTGAACCCCCAAGCCCACAGATTCGCAGCTTGTTTTTCTTCTTCCTCCCTGTGGTGAACATTGAACAACAACCCAACGACAAGGAGGAAAGAACGAAAACCTAGATTCCTAAAACTAACCCCTCTCTCTCAAGTTCGAAACCCTTTGATCTGAGTCTTGTTAGCAACCCAGCAACAACAATCAGCGACGTGTGCCCTTGGCCGAGCCCAACCGCGGTGATGTCGACCTCTTCCTGGACTGAGCCACCGCACCTAAAGCTTCCTCGTCGTGCCTCTAAAGTTGCGCTCTTCTTCTCTTTGTCGTCTCTCTCTAGCCCTTTATCCAATTTTTTTATCAGCAAAAACTTAAACAAGATTGAAGCCAGGTCGAAGCCAGATCTGGATGCATTGACCCCTCCAACCCATCAACACCCTCCCTTCTACACTCCTCTTTTGCCCTTGTTCTAGTTTTTTTGGTGGTTGGCGGTGGTGGGTTAGTGTGGGATGGGTTACGATTTGGTGGTGGGGGGCAGTGGATGTTGTGGGTGGTGTTGGTTTAACAGTGTGCATACATGGGTGGTGTTGGCGTTGCAGTGGACGCCGAACCAGTTGCAGGTGGTGCGGGAGGTGGCGTTCCAGATGAGGGTTTTGCCCGCGACGGCGGAGCGGAGGGTCAAGAGGGCGACGCGCTCGGTGGAGAGATCTGGTTTAACGAGAGGGAGGAAGAAGAAGATGATGAAGAGAGAGTGCATTGACATTGTTTCTTGGTTCCTCTGCCACGTCAGAAGCCACATTAGAGGCCACCGTGGCAAAAAATTGAAGATCTGTCAATTTCCGTCTAGGGACCTGACGAAAAAATCTTTCAGGGACTGGATTGACTGACAGCGAATCTTTCAGGGACAAACTTGATAGAAAAAATAGTATAAAGACCAAAGAGTCATAAGTATGATCTTTCAGGGACCAAATTTGAGATTTACTCTAATAAAAAAGCTATGATAATATATTATATTTTTAGTGTGATAAATTTACATGTATATACTGCCTCCACGATAAAAGACTCTTGGACCCATCACTGCGTGTACGTATTGTTTCGTGGTACACAAAATATTATTGTTATAGTAATATTCTACTATACTTTTTTGACAATTGATTCAATTTCTTAAAACTTAAGTGCGTTTTGAACAATTCCACATTATTTAAGAAGGAAATAATTCTAAAAGAAGCTATAAACTAGGAGTATCTGGGAGATTTGACTGCAATGTTACTGTCACTCTTCTATTTCATTGACATCAATTAATAATTGAAGTTTATCAACAAAAGAAAACCAAAAGAAAAGGATGGCAATGGAAAATGTGTGTTTTTAGTGCAGTTACGTGCTGACAGAGGCACATTAATGTGTGAGATTAAATAGCAAGAGCTTATATTCTTCACATGTGGTGTGGTGTGAAAGAAGAAGAGATTTGTGGGGGCATGGTAGGAGTGGGGCAATAAGTAGGTACATTGTGGCCCCATCACATCTGTGGCAACATTAAGGTTCGTTTGAAATCACTCTGTTTTTTACTCGATTGGTGTACATCTTTTTTGGTATAGACCATTAAAGAGAGATAAGAAGATATGAGAGGTAAGTGACAGATATGATGTATGCAAATAAGAGATAAAACAAAAAGAGATGTGTCGAAATATCTGCACTATAGAGTGGTTCATGAATCCTAACATTTTTTATCCTTGAGCAGTTGAGCAGAGTCTGAAAGTCATAAGCAATTAATTATAGTTTGCGTCTTTAAACGGGTACTCCTTTCCTTCCATTCCACCAAAGAGAATCCCAAGGCAGAGACCACGAAACCCCCATTCAACACTCCTCTTTTGTTTGCTACCTAAAACATGGTCCACTCCATAGAAAAATACCCCATTAGATTAAATTTTAGCTCAAATTTCAAATTCAATTTTTGCGCCATTTTTTCAAGATGAAATTTTTTTTTTTGTATTTTACTTGAAATTCAAAACATGTTTTTTAAATGTGAATGTTATTAAAGATGAAACCGAAACTGGCTCAGAGGTCAAAACATCTTTAAAGCGAATAAAAGGAAAAAGATTTAAGGAACCTCTTCTACCCAAACCGAATTAGTAAAGATAAAAGTATTCATAACCAGGAAGTCTGCAGTACTATTACTATTTGTACGGATAAAGGAAAGATCAACACGATCAAAATTCAAAATTCATATCATGTTGGACATTTATCACTATGCACTCATGTTATTTACAAGAAAATTGAGTACATAAAATGTAGTCCATTTGTGTGTCACATTTTTATTCTCATTTATCTGTCGCTTTTATGATTTTAAAAAAGTATTAAAAATGGCTTACAAATTATACATTTATTTTAATAAATTTTTATTAGTGAATGAAAAATTAAAAAGTTAAAATTAATAAGAGGTATATTAGGAAGTTAGAAGTAATTTTAATAAAAAAAAAAAGAACATTAATGCTACTTCCTAATAGGTGCGTCAAAACCTTAAAAGTGATATATATAAATATATATATATATATATATATAGGAAAAATGATGTACATTTTTTTTAATGATAATGATGCAACTAACTAGATCTTAATTAGTTTTGATGATTGGTACATATGAGTTAAATATGCTTGTACGTACTATTTCCACACATCGAATTTCTTCTTTGCTATATCTTTTCATGATCTCTTTACGGCACATTTTTAAGTACATGATTGTTTAAGCAGGAGATTGTATGTATATATTGGCCTTTTTTCTGTGTGTTATTCTTTTCATGTCATTTTCTTCAGGAAAGAAATTGAATAAGAAAAGAATTGTACAACACAGTTCCATGATAACAATATTGAAATAAATGGATCACACACGAAGGGACATAAAAAATCCCATTTTAATCTTTTATATTGTACAAGTAGTCCCATCGATATGGATTTATTGGCAGAGATCCTTTGGGATGCTTCCCACTTATATATATGGTTGCTTCTAATAGGAATAGACGTTATACCACTCACTTTAAGATTAAAAAATATTAAAAATCTCATTATAAAATATTGAGACAAAAATTCAGTAGTATTTTGGTATACAAACAAATACATAAAAAATGCATGATTGGAAACTTGTTCCAAACCTAAAATGAAACCAAAATTATGGTTAAAAGTTATGGAAGTTGCCTCGATCCAACTGAATTTTGAGTTTACTGTAATTTTCAAACGAGGTTTTTAATCATGCTTGTATGAATGCTTCAAAATATAACCAGAATCCAAATCCATACACAACAGTACGGAGCTTGTACATGTTTTTTGCAGTTTATTGTCTCAGTTATGTCCATTGTTTATGATAAAAAATGGGGTTAAACATTCAATGACGTGATTATGACTCAAATTAGGAGACTTGGTAAAGTAAAATTAGTTGTTTAATCACATAATATCATGTCATACTTTTCTTGTTAATTTCTGTAGGGAATATCATATCATATCCAATATATGTATGTAATTGCATTCCGTGTCACCATCGTCATGATGATAACTTCCACCTTATTATATTCTTGGATTCTATGATGGGTTTTACTTTTCTAAATCATAAACAAAGGGACATGCATCCAATTATGCAGCATAAGTGACTGCATAGTCCGAGGGAGGAATTTGAAGTTTGCAAGTTTCTTTCTCCTTTAATTCTCACATTGAAATAATCATGCAGCCATACAGACACGCACACCAATAATCGCACCAATGGATATTTGGTTCTAGTGGCGTATTATTGAATCTCCTTAACCTGAAAGGGGTAGGTCTAATGGACCATGGCTGTGCATGTCTCGTACATGATACGTCGCAGGTTCAAACTCCTGTTATTAGGGTGAGGTAAATATAAGTCTTCTGTAAGTGTTATTTGAGTTCGACAACTTTCTCTTTCTTGAACTGGGGCACCATCCCCTCACCCTAAACTTTTTGTAACAAAAAAAACTCTTAAATATAGTTTCGAGTTCGAGTCTTTTGTAAGAAAATAGACTCAGTTGAGAGAGCTGTAGTTCTTTCAAGACATGGATGTTTCCGGTTAGAATATGAATTATGAGACTGTCAATGTGGAGGATATTATGCACCAAAAAAACCATATTGTATGTTTACTTGTACCATTGTACATGATCTTAAAAATACAAGACACTTTATAATTGTTGCATTTTTACTTTTATTTGATGCTTTATTTTTTTACTCATAATCAAAGTATTCCTATGGCTAGATAATCCCCCGCTGCACGGTCAGCGTACTAAACAGCAGTGGTTGGTATTCTGAGAGGAAGTACAGTCGACTGAAGCCATCCGGACGACCACCTCCCCTCAACAGTTATGCTACGTGCGCGACCTCACACTAGACAATCAGAGGAACGGACACCACCTAGGAGCTTCTAGAAGGACCCTCTTGAGCAGGCTGACAACCATCCTTGCCTTGATGCCTGCAAGGCCCAAAGGGACCTTAACGACAGGTGCTGAGGGGACACAACCCTAGGTGCCTATAAAATGTCAGCCCCCTGTTTACGTTGAATTTTGGTAAACAAATAGAATCTAATATAAAGACTAGATTCAAATCCTTTTAGTGAGTTCTTTAATGAAAACGCTTTTTCAAAAGTGTTCAATTAACATTTTCCAACTTATAAGTGAACACATGCAAAATCTCGACCTAGAAAACAAAAAGAGAAATAATAGATCTTTAAAAACATTGGCAGTTCGACCCAGATATTTAAAAAAAAGAAGTAAAATTAAACAAGATTTAAAACGATGAAAAAGGACATATATAACCCTAAAGAAAATTACAAGACAATATGAAATTGCATTAATGTAAGTGGTTTCACAATACATACACTACTAATTTGAGTATCTGCTACATAGTCACGTTGATTTGGACTTTCTCAGCAACAATGAAAATTTCGACTTAAATTGTGAACCCCTGACTTCAACGTCTGAAGTCTTATTTATAGACTACTAGCCCTAACTGCCATCAACGACTAATAAACTAAAAAAAAACACGTGTCTTCGATGTTATCTTTATCTACGACTTCAAGATTTTCCACGTGTTCTAATCTTGCACTTTCTCAGTCTTGCAGCTGCTAGTCAAAATATGATTCTCTTGTTAACTGAACGCCCATTTTGCAATGATTTTGACTAAAAAACAACCATAAGCATATGGAGCTGTCAAAAAAGCAAGAACATCAATGTTCTAAATTTTATCAAACTTAGCGTATTTCAACGATTTCCATCCACTAGGCTTGTTGTCAAAATAACGCTCTTTCAACAGAGTTAACTTTGATCAATTTTCGACTTTGATCAATTTTCGACATTGACCAATTTCCGATCCAAGTTATCAACATTCAATATTTTGTACTCACCCCTAGTTAATTTCTCTTTTATTTCTATTAATTCCTTCAGTTTTTCTTTACAAACCTTGTAACCAGAAGGAATTTGGGCCAAGTCATTGGCCTCCTGGTTTTCGATTCTTGGTATATGTTGAATTCCAACGCTATCAAACTTAGCTAATAAAATTGAAAATCTTAAGAAATATTTCATCAAGTTTTCACTAATACACTTATATTCCTTAGTTAACTACTTCACAACCAATTCAGAATCTCCCTTAATCATTACACTCGTAGCACCTAGTGTAAGTAAAATTTCAAGGCCTGATATCAACGCTTCGTATTCAGCCTCATTATTAAAACAAAGGCCTCAAATTTTAAATTTGAACTTAGTTTGAATCCCATGTGGAGAAATAATCAAAATACCTACACCAGTTCCTTTCTAATGTTTTGAACCATCGAAATACAATTTGCAAGGCTTTAAATCTACTACGTTTAAGTATGCTTCAGCCACGGTATGTTCAACTAGAAAGTCAGCAACCACTTGGCCTTTCATAGCTTTCAAAGGTGCATAAGTAAGAGAATATTCTGTCAAAGCTAAAACCCATTTCCCAATTCGACTATGCAGGATAGGCTTAGATTGTGAAGAAGAGCTTCTCCTTGATCTTTGCTTTTATGATTTGATCTCACTTAAAGGCTCATTAAATATCAAGTAATCAAGACTAACATGTTTTTAAAGTTAAAAAAGGTAGAAATCACTTAAATAGGCTTCAAACATTAAGTAACCAAGTTTTAAACTGTTGGTAATCGATTATAGGTTGTATGTAATCGATTACAATCCTGTTTCAAAGCTGGTAGTCGATTACAAGAATGATGTAATCGATTACACACTGCATGTAATCGATTACACAGTGTATTCTAGCACTTTAACACAACGGCTAGTTGATGTAATCGATTACCACGTTCCAGTAATCGATTACACTGATCAACAGACACGATTTTTCATGAACCAATGTGTTTTTAAATGTTGAAAAGCCTTTGGAATGGTTCATGAAGAGTCACTAGTGCCTATATAAATTTGTTTGAAGGCCTGATTCAAATAAGAACTTTCAAATTATGTTGAACCAAAATTCTGAGTGATTTCACCCTCTTTCATAGAACACTTATGTTGTAAAACTTTTACATATTCAGAAAGCTTGATCCTTTAAGTGTTATAAATCTGAAAGCAATCTTCATAAGTGTATGATTTTTAAATTTGGTTGTATGATTTTTAAATTTGGCTGTACACTTTTTCTTCAACTGAATATAATTTTTCTTCTAGTTTATTCCTAATAATCTCCTTCTATTTTTATACATTGTTATATTTTTTGGAATTATAATGCCAGGAACTGTTCGGAATGACTTAGCGGTATATTATGTACATAAGGAATGACTTAGATGCATATTACGCATGCTTAGCAGCATTCTGGGCTCGGAGATACATTGAAGGCGATGTATCAGAAGTAGTTGGGACCACAAGCAAGAGCACTAAATCAGTTGAAGATGTTATGATGCAACTGCTGTGATCTACTGTCCAATTTTATTCTTTTAGAATTGACTGCATGCTGAACTGTTTTGGCATTGATAGTTTCCTATAGAATAGTTTATTTGGTATCAGAAGCAGTTGGGAGCACAAGCAGAAGCACTAAGATTAGTTGAAGATGTTATGATGCAACTGCTGTGATCTACTGTCCAAATTTTTATTTTTTTAGAATGGACTGCATGCTGAACTGTTTTGGCATTGATAGTTTCCTATAGGATAGCTTATTTGGTATTTATAGTTTCCTGATAAGGAAAATCGCAAGTGTACGATTAACTATCGCGTAATAAAAAGATCGAACCCAAGGGATAGGTGTTCCTATTATTATAAAATTTAGTACTTAAACAGGAAAATTAAAAAGAAAAATTTGATGAAAGTTTGTTTAAGGTAGCACATGGAATAGCAATGAAATAAAAGAGAATAAGATGATAGGGAATAAGCTCTTGGGTTGGTTTACATAGTCTATATAATATGCTAGTAAGTTCCTACTTAATTTCTGAATTTTAAATCTAATTTCATGATGCTATAGCCTAGTGTATCTACAAGTTAATTCCTTACACATTGTAGAACTTTCTTTCTAATTACTAAATTCAATTCCTTGCAACTTAGTTAGCTAGAGAAGAAGATGAAGAAGAAATTCAGGCCAACATAAAGTTACGTCCTTCCTAATTCCTTAGTGAAGTATACTTATAATCTTTTTTAGATCCTAGGTCCCTTACTACTCACCAATTTCCATTCGTATAAGTAATAAGCAAAATATCTTTTGCGCATAAAATGAATGAAGAACAAGGAAATAAAACATGAAATAGAAGTAATATTCAGAAAGGTAAAAACAAACTAAAACATAAATATAAACTACTACAACCCAAGAAACTTAAAGAAGAATTAGCCAAGCATGGCTAAAGGAGTCATTGAATTACCCTGGATAGGAGCTCAAATATGGCTTCCCACAAGTCCTAGGAACAATGCTCAAGAGGGAGAAAGAGAGAATACTTGTTGTATTCTAAGAAGGTGTGCTTTACAAGTGAAGAGAAGGGTCCTATTTATAGTAAAAATCCAGCCTCCAGCGCTTGAGCGCTGGCATTCCCAACGCTTGGGCGCTAGGATGCATTAAAAATCCACTTTCTGTCCGAGGCCCAGCGCTTGAGCGCTGGCTTTCCAACGCTTGGGCGCTGGGACAACATCTGGCTCATTTCCTAGTCAGAGTCCCAGCGCTTGAGCGCTGGGATCCCAACGCTGGAGCGTTGGGACGCTGCTTCTTCATCTTCAAGCTTTTTCTTCCTTTTTCATTCATGGTAGTGGGTTTTGATTGCCATAAGATGCCACTACTCAGCCCTGGTTTAATTCTGAAACGTTTCCTCCACTAACATCAATTCCTTCAACATTATTTTCCATGTGCTAAATTAGAGAGTGATTCTTCATATTCTTCTTTTCCACTTTTGGTCCTCTCTTGGTTAGCACTTCAATTCAAGCCCTCTTATTCTCTCAATCTTCACTTTAAGTCTTCCACTCTTGAACTTTTACAATTTAGTCCCTGATTTCCTGAAACTTTACATATTGGTCCCTGGACAAAAATGATAACTAAACCAGCTTTTTCTAAAAATATAAAATAACTAGAAAAATTCCTAAAAATATAAAATAGAGCTAGAAAAACAAATAAAATCTAATCTACATGCAAAATGCAAAATAAATATAAAATCTACATAAAAACAATAAAAAAACCTATATGTGACTCAAAAATAATAAAATAAAAAGACTAAAAACTACCTAAAAACATCATATAAAATCCACTCATCATTTCCCGTAGACCATGTTTTAGTTAACTTAATATTTTGACAATATAATAGACTGTTTTCTTATTTGCACGTACCATTAATTAATGTGAGAGAATGTAAGAAAAAAAAAAAGATCTGTTAGAATCGTGGTAATAGGAAGCGATATTACCACGGTTCAAGAATGAACCGTGGTAATAGGTCTACGATATTACCTCGATTCCTTGCTGAACTGTGATAACAGTGTTGTGATTATACAACGGTTACGCTTTCAACTGTGGTAATAGATATGTAATATTATTACGTTTCTCCTTGAACCGTGGTAATTTATCTATTACTTCAACGTCTAATACCACGGTTCAACTATAGTAACAGGCTGTCTGAAACGGTGGTAACGTTTCAGGAATCAATTAGAAAAAGGGACGACTTCTCAAATCTTATGTTAAAAGTTAAAACAAAATAAATAACCAACTCTTCTTTTTAGGTTTTAAAGGTAGGAGAAAAAAGAGAGAAAGGAAAGAACCACATGCATCCCTCTTACTCAGTTACTCAAGAAAGATTCTTCATCATTTTGTACATTCAAGTACACCATGAAAACTAAACACCCATACAGGGCCACTTTTGCTCTCGTTTTATAACATGTGCCACTTCTATCTGTGAAAACCACATTTTGTTAATGTCTACTTGAGTGAGAAAAAAAAAGTGCCTCAATAAGTTTTATTTCTGTGAAAGAATCCAAGAGAAGTAATAATAAAAATTATGAAATAAATATTAATTATATATTGACATTCATCTCTAGGATAATGACATGTTGATTACAAAAAGGTGATTCATAGAACCAACTCCATATAGTATATTAAATAGCACCTACCATTGCTTTTTTTCTTTTCTGGATGCATGGATGATACAAGAACTTCATGAATGAGTGAATTTTAGTCCTATTAACATCACAGGGCCTTTAAACCTGTCACTGCTCATTCTTACACAATAATAGTTACTGATGGTGATTGAGAGCGTTTTTTCTTCTGGGATGTACAAAATTGTCATTGCTGTCAAGAATATTTATTTAATTAACATGGTTAATTATTCTGCATCTTTTCATGCAATTCATGGGATTAATTACCTCACTCCACACTTGAAAGGGTTATTACGATTTTTTATTTGTTCGTTCTGATTTTTCGTCCTGTTTTTGTTAATTATAATTTAAGAAAAGAAACTGTTGAATTACTCTATGGTTAATTATTACACTTTAACTTTTAATCATCATCTAATTTATCATTTGTGTTTCATCAAAGGACTATAGAAAGAAAAAAAAAGGAACGAATTTGAAAAAGGGGTTTTCTATTTTTTATATACTTTTATGAGAATAGTAAAAAAACATGAGCTAACACCACTTTGTTGCAGGTACAATTGACACGTGTAATTTGTGGTGGTTATTTAGTGCGCATAAGTCATAGAGTTTATCTGCAATTTGTAAATGTTAAAAACGTTACAAATTGCAAATATATCAATTGCATGTGCTACAAAGTGGTGTACACCGATCTCAACTTTAAAATGAAATAATCTTAATTCTTATACACCGGTTTTTACGTGACACTAGAGATGTTGTAGTTTAACCGCCATAAACTACATCATTTATTTTTATACTCCCACTTTCTCAAATTATAAGGACCTGTTCAGACAATCACGCTTATTAAGAAAACATGTAATAATTTAATTAATATTTTGGTTTTGTTATTTTTTGTACAAATCTTCTATATATGCCCGTATGTTAATATTGAATATATCAAAGGTTGCTTGGGAAACATGAAAAAGAAGTAATTAGTAGATGCGATAATTAAAGTTTTGAAATTGAAAATATAATAAATGTAAGGGGTAAAAAAGGAAAATCTTATTATTTTTTTTTTCTAAAATCTAGGAGGGGTCTTATAATTAATTTAGGATACTAAGTTTATCTCTAATATATCTTATATCTTATAATTTAGTAGTGAGAGAGGGAGAGTACATTATAGTCTGGTTATACCCACGATAGGTCTGAATTGTGATGCATGAAGCCAAGGTAGGACCACTTTTTGAGGGGCCATGGCTCATATTACACATCATACATGCACTTGATTGGGGCCCGTTACTTTTCTCACCCTCTCTTTTCCCTTTTTCGCAGTTACCCTTCTTTCATCATATATTAAAGTTACACATTCATAGTAACCTAGGTGAAATTTGGAGAAATTCATTAAAATATACTCAGAAGAATGAATTTATAGAAAAATTGTTTGGGAGAATATGTTTTCAGCGATTGAAAGCATTAAAGTTGGTGTTATGGTAGTTGGTTCTGTTTTCCTTCGCAATTTAATTGCTTTATCTTCAAACTCGGGCATCCAACCACAAAAAATAAATTTGAAAAAGAAAAATGTGGAAAATTGTGAAAACGACAAGGAAGATATTTAATGAGAAATGTGCAATGGGATCCCTCCACCCGCTAGTTCATCATCATCTCACCATCCTTTTTTTTTTCTTCTTTCTTTTTAATTTCCGAAAGTATTCTATATTTAGCAGTTATTGAACTCTTACTTAAATGCTTAAATTCAACTATCTATCAAGTGTGGTATTTTTTTTATTACTAAACAAAAAAACAATTAAATTAAGCTTTATAGAAGGAGACGTTTCCTCGTTTTTCTGCTGTCTGTGACTTCTCACACACATCAATTACATTTTTATATATTTTTTTACGTATAGATTTCTTAGCGCATGCCCGTTTTTCTCAATCTCTCCCTTCACTCCTCAAAAGTTCATTGTTGCTCATGAAAGGTGAGCTTGGCAGATGATTTGAAAGGGTCAAATCAGAATAAGTTCCCCTGTTTTGATCTGTTCGCAGGTACTTCTCCTGAGAAAAGGCCACAGGAAGATAATTAAGGAGATAATTTGATAATATGAAGAAATTAAATTTTTATTTTTATTTTTTAAGAAATAAATGAGTGGATAATGGGGTGAGTAAAGATGGGTATCTTTTTCTCCCCCAAGTCTTTTTATCCCATCCCTGTCTCTATAACTCCTTTTATTCTTTCCACTTTCAGTTTCTGGTGGAATTGCAGATGATTTGAGCCAGACAGAGCTTTCCCCTTTGTAAATTGTAAGTGAAGATAGATAGATAGACCATGTATACATGAACGTTGACAGGTTAATTTGTTTGATGCATCTATATCTGCTAATGATGTTTACTTCTCTAGTTATATGCTACCCATAACTGTAATTGAAAATCTCCTTTCTCCTTGCAGTGCAGAGATGAACCTGAAGCACGTGCACACTTCAATTTCCTTCACACCAGGTACTAGCTATATAGCTGCCATTACATTAATTTCATAAACAATCAAATCTCTCCTTACCTCTCTGTCTCGTTTCTCTTCCTCCTTCAACTTAATTCATATATGTCGTCTTTGGGAAGGAATAAAATTAATATAATTGGATCTTGGTTTCATTATTCTTTTTCTTCTTCTCCTTCAATTTTTCAGAGTTGATCCAAAATTATACTCTTTGTGACCATGTTTGCTTTGTACTGTATGATGTTATGTTTCTTTTTTCTTTGTTATCTTGGGATGTGATAGTGTGAACTTTGAAAGGCTAACACTAACTATTATTATGTGTGCTGGTCACTTTTCAGAGTGAAGTAACAGAGCAACAGAAAATTCTCTTACACACCATCGATGGCGACGTACTTTCATGGTAATTCAGAAATTCAAGGAGGTGCTGACGGCCTTCAAACGTTGATACTCATGAACCCCGGCTACGTCCAGTATTCTGACACGCCGCCGCCGCCGCATCAACACGGCGGAGGAAACTTTGTGTTCCTCAACTCGGCCGCCGCCAACAACTCTTTTGTCCAACAGGGCACATCTCACGCTCCGCCTCACCAATTCGTCGGGGTCCCATTCTCGGCCGCCTCTGCAGACCCGCCGGTGCAGGCCCACCACGACGTCTCCGCCCTGCATGGCTTCCCTCCCCGCATGCAGTACAGTCTCTGGAACGCCGTGGAACAAAGCACGGCGGCGCGTGATACTGCACGCGCCTCTCAGGGACTGTCTTTGAGCCTGCAGTCTCAGGCTCCGGCGGTGTCGTCCGCGGAGGCTGACGGGCGCGTGTCGGGTGGTGGGTCGTCGTCCTCTGCTTCCGGTGTCACCAACGGCGTGTCGGGGATTCAGAGCGTGCTGTTTGGTTCCAAGTATTTGAAGGCTACGCAGGAACTCTTAGATGAGGTTGTGAATGTTAATAGCGGAATTAAGGTTGAAACGGGCAAGAAGAGCTTCGGAGAATCATCAACTGCAGCTAGTGGAGATGGTTCAGTTGGTGGTGAGGGAAGTGGGAAGCGTAGCTCGGAGTTGTTATCAACCACAGAGAGACAAGAAATTCAGATGAAGAAGGCCAGGCTAATCAACATGCTTGATGAGGTAAAATTGAGTTATTGATGGGGTTGTTGGTGAATTGATTTTTGGTTTTTGAATTAATGTGGTTTTTGGTGTTGGTGTTGGTTGAAGGTGGAGCAAAGGTACAGGCAATACCATAACCAGATGCAGGTTGTGATTTCGTCGTTTGAACAAGTTGCGGGGATGGGTTCCGCGAGAACCTACACTGCCCTTGCATTGCAAACAATCTCGAAGCAGTTTCGGTGCTTGAAGGATGCAATTACAGGTCAAGTAAGAGCTGCAAATAAGAGCTTAGGAGAAGAAGATTGCTTTAAAATTGAAGGGTCCAGGCTCAAGTATGTGGACCATCACCTGCGCCAACAGAGAGCTATTCACCACCTTGGAATCATGCATCACAATCACAATGCTTGGAGACCCCAAAGGGGATTGCCCGAAAGATCGGTTTCTGTCCTTCGTGCTTGGCTCTTCGAACACTTCCTCCACCCGTAAGTACATCACGAGCTCAAAGGTTATGGTTTTAATTTTGTTAAACTTTTTGCTGAAACAACTTGAGTTGGTTTTTCAGTTATCCAAAGGATTCAGACAAACACATGCTTGCAAAACAAACTGGACTTACAAGGAGCCAGGTAATTACGCCACTACCACACATATGAACTGTTCTTTCTCATAATCATATCATGTTAACAATATTGGGGATGGATCAGGTTTCGAATTGGTTCATAAATGCTCGAGTTCGGCTATGGAAGCCAATGGTCGAAGAAATGTACTTAGAAGAGATGAAGGAGAATGAGCAGAATGTGTCGGAGGATAAAACAAGCAAGAGCAGTGAAGACCCTGCAATGAAAACACAAGAGCGAGGTCCTGCATCTGAAACTGAATCCAAAAGTTTCAATTCAAATCAAGATGTTGCTGAAAACCAAAACACTCCTATAGTTTCACTATCTCCACCATCAACATCACCTGTTGGGGGAAATGTGAGAAACCAATCAGGATTCAGCTTCATGGGATCATCAGAATTGGATGGAATCACACAAGGAAGTCCCAAGAGAACAAGGATCAATGAAATTCTTCTGTCTCCGAATCGCGTCTCTTCAATCAATATAGATATCAAAACCGATGAGACAAACAATGAACCACTCTCAAGAGATGGGTACTCATTTATAGGAAACCAAACAAACTTCATAGGAGGGTTTGGGCAGTACCCAATGGAGGAAATTGGTAGGTTTGGTGCAGAGCAATTCACACCAAGGTTTTCAGGTAATGGAGTTTCCCTCACTCTTGGTCTTCCTCATTGTGAAGCAATATCAGGAAACCATCAAACTTTTATCCCAAACCAAAACATTCCACTAGGAAGAAGATTGGACATTACTGAACCAAATGAGTTTGGTGCCATGAACTCATCAAATTCTCACTCTTCAGCTGCATTTGAGAGTATCAACATGCAGAACCCAAAGAGGTTTGCTGCTCAATTGTTGCCAGATTTTGTGGCCTGAATAAGACATTAAAGGGAGATAGATTGTAGCTAGCACACTAGCGCTGTTTCTACATCTCTTTTGATTTCTTCTTAACCCTGCATTGCTATGGGGATGAGTGAAATATTATAGTGTAAAGAAAGAAGGAATTTTACTCTAGTATAGGTTTATACCTTGCATAGAACCATTTAGTTCTTAGATAGCTTAGGTATTTGAGAGTATATGGTTGAGGTTGTATATTATTTTTGTAAGTTCTGAAGATGGGATAGATGGATTGATGTCATAAAGTTTCAATTGGTAAAGAAAATATATCTTCGATTGAGAGAGTGTATGTTATGCGATACTTTGCAAATCCTCCATTCAATATTGTGGAACCAATTACCACTTTTTTTCTTTCAATGGCAAAAGCCACCGATAGGTTGGTTCCACTTTACCAACTTACAAAAAAGGGGGAAGAATATCCAATGGTACCAAGTTTGTTGATGCTGCTTTCCAAGACTTGAAGACGATGCTGACCTCTCCCCTGATCCTTAAAAAGCCAGAAAAAAGGCTATACTTATAGTCTATTGGTTGATGCCAATGCAGTCAAATAAGTAAATGTTTGAGAAACCAATCCCCATATGTTCACACTCGCTACAGTAACCCACTCCACTCCACCTTGTCCACGTAGGAAATAACTCAGTCACGTCTCAACTAACCTACATGCTTTTCTAAATGGGAGTTAGAATTGGCACCCCATACCCACAAAATGGCACCCTAAATAAATTTTCAAAATCCTAATAATACCCTTATTTCTAATTTACCTCACACCCCACCCTTTACCTCTTCACTTCCCGTTTTCCATAACCCGAGACAGCTCTGCTTCTTCCTCTCCCTCTCATTCTGAAGTTTTTCATCTTCTTCATCAAGGGTCCAAGCTTCTCTTGTTGCTGTCATCATCAACTTCGGTCAAGCTTCTTCATCATCAATCCTTCATTTTGAGGTAAGCTTCTAAACCCTTCATCTTGTTCATCTTCTTCCATTCCCCATTTTGGCTTCTGTTGCAGACGAAGCTTCTGTCATGGGAGCGGAGCTTCGTCGTTCCAGGATTTAAATCACGGAGCTGTTAGTTTTAGGGTTCCGCGATTAACATCCCGGAAAAAAAATATCATTCTGAGTTTTATAACTCGGAACGTTCCCTGATAGAAATATTAGCTTCCGAGATTAAGAACTCAGATCCAAGAGTTTTATAAAACCGTTTCGAGATTTAGAACCCGGAACGTTCCCTGTTAGAAAAAAATAGCTTTGGAGATTAAGAATTCGGAACAAAGAGTTTTATAAAACCTTTCCGATTTTTATAACCAGGAACAATGGCTCTGTGAACAATGCCTTCAGAGTTTTATAACCCGAAACAAGGAATTTCAGAATCATGAACTGGATTTTAATTTCGATTCATTTTGTTATGATTGTTTCATTATTAGCAAATGGCAAGGACTCATTTTGGACCCCATGGACATGGACGTGGACGTGGACGGAACAACGATGGCAGTGGGCGTATCCCTGGTGGGCGTGTGCCACTGACAGCATCGAATAGGAAACGGAAAGCGGATGCTTCTTCCTCAGTTCTAGTTCCAGCTGTGCCTCAGTTCCAGTTCCACCACCACCTTTTCATCTTCTTGATCAAGGGTACAAGCTCCTCTTGTTGCAGTCATCATCAACCTCGGTCAAGCTTCTTCATCATCAACCCTTCATCTTGAGGTAAGCTTCTAAACCCTTCATCTTGTTCATCTTCTTCCATTCCCCATTTTGGCTTCTGTTGCAGACGAAGTTCCGTCATGGGAGAAAAGCTTCGTCGTTCCGGGATTTAAATCACGGAGCTGTTAGTTTTAGGGTTCCGCGATTAACATCCCGGAAAAAAAATATCATTCCGAGTTTTATAACTCGGAACGTTCCCTGATAGAAATATTAGCTTCCGAGATTAAGAACTCGGATCCAATAGTTTTATAAAACCGTTCCGAGATTTAGAACCCGGAACGTTCCCTGTTAAAAAAAATAGCTTCCGAGATTAAGAATTCGGAACAAAGAGTTTTATAACCCGGAACAATGGCTTTATGAACAATGCCTTCCGAATTTTATAACCCGGAACAAGGAATTTGAGAATCCATAACTGGATTTTAATTTTTATTCATTTTGTTATGATTGTTTCATTTTTAGCAGATGGCAAGGACTCATTTTGGACCCCGTGGACGTGGACGTGGACGAAACAACGACAGCAGTGGGCGTATCCTTGGTGGGCGTGTGCCACCGACATCATCGAATAGGAAACAGAAAGTGGATGCTTCTTCCTCAGTTCCAGCTCCTTGGTGGGACCATTCCTAGCAGGCACTTGTGTAACTGGTCGAATCTCTGCCACAAGATCAGGTGGTGGTATGTGAACCTCAGGTGGTGGAGGTCCTACATTTGGATACAAGTGAGGTACAATATAATGAGGTGGAAAATAGAAAGCAAACGAACATAGCATGGCAAATGGGTACCTTGGTATCATGGCACCTGGCTGCCTATACCAGAAAACAGGCATACCAACATATCTACATGACCCTGTGGTTGAGTCTACCTCCCAACCCTCAGGAACTATAAAGTCAGTCGAGATAGTCTAAATGGGAGGCAGAGCCATCCCTTAGGTTCCTGTTAGTGCCTGTACAAATAGATGTAAGGGTGGGATACTGAACTATAAAGCATAAACAGACATATAATGAAACAAGACTGATATGAAGTCAAGTCAAACAATCAAACAATTCACTTAGCATAACACAACCAACTTCAATGATGCAATGCATGCCATCCTATCTTGTGTCATCACCCTTTAGTAGAAGAGTAATTCGTCCACTCTTTTCCCATTTTCGCATGAGTGTTGGGCCCATTGGCTATACTCAGCCAATCATACATCGAAACGGCGCTCGGGAACATGGGTTCTCTCACAGGACCACTCCTCTTATCGAGCAATGATCACTGTATTGGCTTTCAGTTGAAATGACACAACATTTCAGGCCCTTCCCACTCCACTAGTTGGAACACAAGAGATCCCAAAATCAATGGCCTTGTTTTGAGTCATACCACTAGATCGCCCCAGGTCACCTCATCTCTAAAGTATCACCTCAGGTATCTCGGGCATCCACACCGGGTGCACAACGGTCCCACAGTATGGAAGTTTTCAAATGTTCCTACTTCTTATTGGCTGCCACTGATAGAACCCATGTTCTTGAGCAGCGTTTCGAAGTGTGATTGGCTGAGTATAGCCAATGGGCCCATCATTGGCTTTTAATCGAGACGACGCAAAATTTCAGGGCCTTCCGACTCCACTAGATGGAACACAAGGATCCCAAAATCAATGACCTGTGTTGTGTCATACGACTTGATCATCCCCAGGTCACCCGATCTCTGAAGTTCCATATCAGGTATCTCGGGTATCCACACTGGGTTCACACCAGTCTCACACTGTGGAAGTTGCTTCATGTCCCTACTCCCTATTCCTCTGTATCAATTCATATGAACTATGACAAACAATTTCACAAATAAAGCAATCAACTCCCCTTATATCCTTTGCTTGATCAGACCTCAACGGTCATCTTGCCACATATCCCTAGCCTAGTATACTTCGACCTCAAGACCGATCCTCGGAAGCCCTAAAATTTTAATAAATGGCTCATATCCTTCAACTTATTAACAATATGCCAAAACCTTTATGTAATTAGTCTAGTAATTATTTATTAGGTTCATTTATCCTATATGAATAAATTCTTAGAAAAATGCACTTTATCAAAATAACCATTCCTTAACGAGTGGTTCCTCGACTTAGGTCACCTAATGCAAATCATATTTCACAGAGTTCTCATTTCTCCCATTCCTCATCTGTCCACCGGATGGAATCACCGTTCTCTAATTAATCAATGCATCAGACAAACAAGCAAAGCAGTTTATCAAATAGCAAGTTAACTATATATTACCTACATTCCAGGCCAGAGTTCAATCAATGGCATGTACATCAATTTATTTTCCATTTCATCAAGCCATGGTTATGAAACAAAAAGTTCATTCCAAACAGAATACATCACATTCTGAGCAATATCCACACAATAGCAAATCAAAAATCAAGAGCAGTTCATCAGTCATCAAGCAACAGTAAAAAATTCAATTGCTAGTCCACCATCTATCTGGCATGTCTCAATATAAATCTCATTATGCTCTATCAGCCATAACCCCCTTACCTGGTGGTTCCTTGATTAGAGCGGGGTTTTCCTCAAGCCGCAAGTCCTCTGCATTAAAGAAGACACTATTATATATATTTTCTCTATTTAGTTACTTAAAAAATTATTTAATTATATTTCAAAAATTATTTTAAATTATGGAATTTTTTATTATTTTTTGTAAGGACATGTTTGGTTTTCATCAATTAAGGCTTAGAAGCCATTTTCTTTAGAAAAGCAATTATCTAAAATCACTTTTTCAGTTTTTCCAAATTCTAACTTCACCAACAGGTTCCTCATATTTTTCTGATAACCCTTTGGCTAATTACAACTTCTTAATCACTTCCTAAGCTTAATTAACTTTCGAAAGGGAGCGCGTTCGAATCCATAACTGAAGCCTCGATCTGGGATCATAACACTGTGAAGGAAAGGGAGCAGATAAATCATCCACCTTGGTCTGAGCGGAGGCGATTCACTTCGTTACTCGAGCGCCTAACACTGTACAGAAAAGGGCGCAATCAATATATGGAACTAGGACGATCACGAGATGAACGGAGTCCGTTAGCGAGAAGCGATTTGGGTGACGTGCGAGCTCTTCCGGCCTGGTGATTTCAACGTTGTCATCTATTTCTAGCTGATAGACTAGCGGCAAGTGAAGAACAAATGGAATCTACACTCCTACATCAAGTTCTGCAATCAATTTCAGCACAATAGTGTGGTTTGAATCACTTGGTTCTAATGGAAGTAACCCATGGTGTGAAGCCATGATGCATCTCCAACCCGGATTCTGAGAAATTATGACTCTGCAATCATTCGATTTCTCTGAACACTATCTCTAATTCTTTTTTGTTTTAACGTTTCTTTCCATATTTCCATTGAGTTTGGTGCCTATTATCTGTTCGATGAATTTACTGAATGAATTTCCTTCATATTGGATTTGAAATTTCAGTGCCTGCGAACTGCTTGACGAATTGATTTAGTGAAACTTTGCTAATTGGCACATCGTGACCTCAGAATTAGCGCATGGGATGAGTCTCCTGCATGATCCAACCCTGTCGCCATGGAGCTCGCCGCCTATTCCAAACCAAAATCGCCTTTTTCACCTTCTCTTTATCTTACCTTAATTCACTTTGTAATTATTGTTGTTTGAAAACTGAGGTTGTAAATTTCTAAGTTAATCTATCTTTGATGCGAAACAGGAAGGGGAGAAGAGGCAAAGGGGCTGACCAGTTTGGTTCAGTAAACTCTAATCATAAAACAAGGCAGTGACATTTCCCTTCTTTGGGTGTCCTTCTGATTGTACTTGCTCTTATAATTTTGGATGTTGAGACTCACCTTCTCTCTATCTTACCTTAATTCACTTTGTAATTATTGTTGTTTGAAAACTGAGGTTGTAAATTTCTAAGTTAATCTATCTTTGATGCGAAACAGGAAGGGGAGAAGAGGAAAAGGAGATGACCAATTTGGTTCTGTAGACTCTAATCATAAAAGAGGGCAGTGACATTTCCCTTCTCTGGGTGTCCTTCTAATTGTACTTGCTCTTATAACTTTGGCTGTTGAGATTATGTCAGTAATTGCTTTTTATCTGTTTGATAAAATGACTGAATGATTTGTTACTGCTGCTGTTTGCTGTAAATAATATCTGCTGATAATTGCAAATTTGTCTCTTATTTACTGTAATTTGATACTATTGTTGTTGTCCATAATACATGTTGTTAATCCTATATTTATTGTATTTTCGCTGTTGCTGTTTGTTAAAAAAAATGTTAATCACAAATCTGCCTACTGTTTACTGTATTCTTGCTGCTGCTGTTTGCTGTAAAGGTTATCCTGCTGTTAATTGCAATCTACCTTCTATTTACTGTATTTCTGCACCCAACATGTTGATGAAATGACTGATTGGTTTTCAAAAATTAGATTGCCTAAATTTAGCTGATTGTGTAGCGTGTTATAAACTCCTTGGGGAGTTTTTTTTATCTAGTTCATAATCTGATTAATTCAGTGATTGAATCTTAGAATAATTGGATTGGTGTGTTTGTGTTTATTAGGTGAAGTAGGTGGTGTAAGGATTATTTTCGGTAGGCAGTGAAAATTTTCTTGGCTGCTCATTAATTTTTTGGTGTAATGTTGTTTGGTCTTCTTTTATCCTTTACATGTTTGATGAAATGCTTAAATAAAGTTTAGTTTAATTTCAGTAATGTGTTTGAGTGCTTGTGTTGTTGCTGTACCTTGAGTAGTTTGTTTTGTTTCGAAGTGGGATTAAGTATGGATGTGCCATTATATTGAGTTTTGATCATAGTGTTTGTTTCTAGGTTTAAACTTTTGAGCTGTGAGAGGTAACTTCTTAAGTTTTAGATCTTTTCTTGTGTATTTGATTCTCATACACTCTCCATAATATAATCAGTGGAACAATATTTTGATGCTTTGATTGTAGGACGTTTAGCTCTATTATGTCGAGTGAATTATATTTGAGTTACACCTTAGTGGAACAATATTTTGATGCTTTGATTGTAGGACGTTTAGCTCTATTATATCGAGTGAATTATATTTGAGTTACACCTAATGAATGCCTTAGTCGTTTGAATTATAAAATAGTCATGGGGTGTATTGTGTTTAAGGGTGAGGATTTAACATGTTGAAAGTTTTGGAAGAGGTCAAATACAATTTCAAATAACTATATATTGCCCAAATTGCTGGGATTTTCTTGTTCATACTTTATTGCCCTCCTATGCTTTATCAATTGTCTAATTGAAGTGGTGCTGGATTCTTAATCAAAAAGAGAAGGTGCATGTGATGTAAATGGAAGATATGCTTGTGAAAAATAGGAATGCATGATTAACATGCATGTATTTTTGAATTTGGGATGAAGTTTAGAAGCTCCTGATTGGGCTAAGCTTTTGGGTTTTAATAGTATGACAGTATTTGTGTTTAAGATTTAAAGCATGTTTCTCATCTTGTCATCATGAGAAGGTGGCAGGAAAACTTTGGCAAGGTGATGTATTTTATTTTTCATGTCGGTGTTGTTCTGAGTCTAATTTATTGCTTGTCTAACATGAATTAACTGCTTGGACAATAGAGATATGTTTTGTGATTTTGAATTTATAGCGTGTCTTTACTGATCACTCGCTATTGTAAGGTCAGTTCTCGGGGTTTGATACATAAGATTTTATTTAAATTCGCTTTCTATATTTCAAATGACTCATTGAAATTTCCCTCGTGTTTCCTTGAAGTTGAAACACCTACAAATTGCTTGATGAAATGTCCGACTAAATCTCTTCCTTTTTCGTCATGTGTCCGTTGAATTGGAGGCGAATATTGAGAAGTTTTTTGTGTCCGATGAACGCCTAAATTCCAGAATTGAGATACAACATCGACAGATTTACACTTTGCACAAAAGAAGCAATGACAAAAGATCGCCAACAAATTAAAAATGTCACATAAAGGCTTGAATCACCACAAAATTTCATAACACCAAAGAACGCCTTGAATTAGGAGCTGAGAATCCATCTCAAGTTTGCACTCTCTCTTGATTAAAAATTGCTTCTTGCTATCATGGGATGATTGTTAAAGTTTATGAAGCCAGTAATGAACTGTTTCATGTCAATTTACCCCTCTGGAACTTAACTTTGATAAAAAAAAATATTATCACTGTTATGGCCGGCTTTGATATGTGTTTACCAAATAGCTAAAAAGAAAATTGTTTGGGTCATGATGTTCTGCCACGATATACCTGTTGATGTTATAAAGAACTTCCATGATGGCTGCCGCGTGCTCAGTCTCGTTACCATGATTTTTATCTAGCAACTGCATGAATTAGAGAAGTTTAAGTCATAAACGCCATGGATTATGTTTAATTGAAAGTGAAAAGAAGGGACTAAGAATTATACATTTTCTATTAAAGTAGAGTTTTTTATATCTGTTATTATTACACCATTTAAATATATGCGCTAGTTTAGGGGTTTTGCCTTGTTTATTGATTAATTGTTGATGTGGTCATTACTTGCATGAGTATTTGACACATGCACTGTATCCTATATTTGGAGTTTGTGATATATCTTCGAGTATGATTCACCTCTACTATTCTTCTCCAAAGTTCAATCCTACCATGTCTTTTCTACCATAATTATGCCTATCTTTAAGTACTTTTTAGCTCTTTAAGACATAGTCAATAATGTTGATTTTATATGCTGATTGTTAACTCTATATTGTCAAATTTGTTGTGTGGATATCAATTGAATTTACAGAACATGTTATCCATGCATGAAGTTGTACCCTATAGCTCATAGAGACTAACAAAGGAAAATAAGAAACTTACTCTCAGTGAAGAGACAATCTTATGAGTCTAACACAAGAAAATAAGAAAGTTACTCTTAGTGAAGAGATAATGGTCCAGTGGCTACCTAAAAAGTTACTCTCAATGAAGAGATAATGGTCCAGTGGCGACCTAAAAAGTTCCTCTCAGTGCAGAGGCAATTTCAATTTATGAGAATGAGAACAAAAACTGCTTCCAAGCAACCAAGGGGTCTGAAAATCCCCTATCTTTGGCGTCCCCACCTCGACCATATGGCAAGAGGTTGGGGGTCGGCACGGAGGTTCACTTGGGATGGCATGCACAACCCTTGCGCGATACGGCAAAGTGCCCATCCTTGATCGAATTAAATCGAGCCTGTCTTTGAGCACAGCCTTGGGAAACCCCAGTGACCACTAGGATCCGAGGAAAAGTCTCACTGAGCAAAAGCCTCGCCATGTGAGCAAAAGCCTTGATCGAATTAAATCAAGCCAAAGTCTCGCCGGAATAAGGTTGAGCGAAGCCTCGCTTTGGCTGGCCAAAGCCTCAAACATGACAAACAACACAAACACAGGGCCTGCGAGTCACTACGTGACTCATAAAATAAAGCTTTGGCCACCCTAGTCGCGTAATCCCAAGCCCCAAAAAGCCTCGCCAGTAGAGCCATGGGATTAAGTCTCGTTACGCGAGATGAAATCATGCAACACAAACACCGCAGTGACGAGTGAAACAATACAACAAAAAGAGGAAGAGAATAGAAAACAAGTATCGCCAACAAGTGATAACATGAAAAATGCATCGCCAGTGAGTCGATAACAAGTCAAATCAAGGAAAAAAGTGGCGAGTGACTCTGACCTCCATTAGGCGGATGACATGTTAAGCGGTGGGAGCGCCATTGAAAGCTTTTGAGAGGTATTTTGAGAACCAATAATTGTGTTTGCAGCTGAGAAATTTAAGAAACAGGTGACAAACAAGGAAAGCATAAGATACAACTAGGCAAGAGACTCTATCCCCAAATCTGGCGAGTGATCCTTCATCAGACTCACATTTTCTAAATTGGCGGTCACTTTACAATATGGCGAGCTGTTCCATACTTGTGGGCTTAGTGAACTTATGGACTAGTTGTGACTCCTGTGGGGCAAATGACTTCTTTTCGGCAAGCCACCACGCGCCCTGATGACCACTTCGTTCCACGCTAGGATTGTGGACTTAATCAGAGTCTCATTCGCTCATATCTTGACGCTATGATTGGCGATATATTTATCCTCCACGCCTAAGCCTTAGGTGACTCATTTCTCTATAGGATGTTGTACTCTTTTTCCTTCACTAGGTTTTTATCCCAAAGGATTTTTCCTAGGAAGGTTTTAACGAAGCACATTCTATACGGATGACCGCCCAAAGGAAGCGTTGGTTAGGATTCCATGACTAGCACTTTATGAAGACACGGTTCATCTTCATGCCTCAGACTCGGTGTCATGTGGGCTTGTGGACTGGGTGAGCACTTCCTCTGGTGGTGAGCCATGAAGACTTATGAAGTCACACTTCGCTCTCATACGTCAAGCTTGGTGTCTTGTGGGCTTGTGGACTGGGCGAGCACTTTGCCCAGCGGAGGGCGACCAGACGACCAGAATGAGGACCAGCGTATGGCGAGCTAGGCGGCTAGGGAGACACAGGGTTACGGCTGTTGGGCCAAGTGTTTTGAGGCCCAGGAGCCCATATTATTTAAATCTAGGGTTTTATCTCTTTATTATTTCTTTTCCCTCTATAAATAGTAAATGAGGGTTCATGTAAAAAAGTCTTCTCCTATTTTCACTTACTTAATAATAGTAGATTGTTTGACTGCTAGGGTTCTTAACCTATTTAACCTCTCCATTTCCAACCTCCTGTTGTTCGTAACCAAAACACTTGGCCATAAATAATGAAAAGAGAACTTCAAAATTAAAGGTGATAGATACCACACACATACACGAGTCACATTTTTTAAATACTGCAAATCTATTATAGATAAACACACAAAGTCTTCATACAACAAAGTCGTTTGAAATGTGATATACATTCATGAATTAATTCACGAGAGCTACACGCTAGAATTGCTTTTAATTTTGGCTCTAGTTGTTTTCTTCAATATATACTTTTTCTTCCTTTGACCACCGAACGGCTTACTTAGAACGTGGAATGCTGCTATAAATTTTTATGTCCCATTATAGACTCTCTGACCTTAGACCGAATAGCTCATCAAAATTAGAAAAACACCTCTCTCCATATAATTGAAAATAGTACCATAATAACGATTAGTTCAAGTGATAAATATTTAATTTCCTTTAAATAAAGGGTTTTGATATGAGTTTTATAAATGATAAAAAACTTTCATTTAAAAAGTTAATTCTATTATAATGTAATATTTCCCATGTCAATGTATTAATGTGTGTGTTTTCAACTTGAACAAAATTTTCTTCCCTATGAGAAACCTATACAAAAATAAATAAATTGGAGTACTAAGTGATTGAAGCTAGCCGCGTTCTCTTACCGGTGACCATAATATTCTTCTTCTTCCCACATCCTACATCCCTGGTCCTTTTACACTTTTCCTCCAAAGCTCATACATACAAAAGAAGCACTTTTTTTATCGTTTCTTTCTAACTTGTTTTTTGACATGGATAGTGAAATTGAAGTTCCTGAGTATTTCATCTGCCCCATATCGCTCCAGATCATGAAGGATCCTGTAACCGCCATAACAGGCATCACATACGACCGAGACAGCATCGAGCACTGGCTATTCTCCAACAAGAACCACGGCCACCACCACCCCGCCACGTGCCCGGTCACAAAGCAACCTCTCCCAACAGACTCCGACTTGACCCCGAACCACACGCTCCGCCGCTTGATCCAAGCGTGGTGCACCCAAAACGCCGCGCTCGGCATTGATCGGATTCCAACCCCAAAGTCACCACTTAACAAGACACAAGTCCTCAAGCTCCTCAAACACCTCAAGGACGAACCCAGGTATGGGGAAAATGTGAGTCAAATTATTTTTATTTTTTGAGTCAATTCAAAGTTAATGCCAATTTAGTTTTTAATATTATAAAATGTTAGTCCATTTAGTCTCTATATAAATTAACTCGCCATGTTTTACGTAACTATAAAATTAACTTGATAGACATTTTAAAAACATAATTGGATATTTTTTTTCTTTATGGACGAACTCGCGTCACACTTTTAGAGATTAATTTGACGATTCACTTAAAAAAATCGTTCTTAAATTGTATTCTAAAGTTGTTTTTGGCCCTTTAAAATTTTTATACTCTCTTTTTCGAAGATATAGCTACGGTGATGCTCGTCAAAGAAAAAAAAAAAACCTTTACTTTTATTTAATGTGTTAAATTTAAGTTCTGCCTACTTATTTTTGCTGGTTCTGTCCCTCCTCAGTGACCCCATGCTTCAGCACAAAACTCTCACCCAATTGGAGCTCCTCGCTGCACAGAACGAGAGGAACAGGAAGTGCTTGGTAGAAGCAGGTGTGCCAAGGGCAGTGATCTTGTTCATAGTTGGTTGTTTCAGAAAAGGAAAAATCCAAGAGGGTCTTGAAGAAGCTCTGAGTTTATTGCAGTTTGTTAAAGTTCCTGCAGAGGAAGCGAGGCTTCTTCTAGCGGAAAATGATCAAATATTGGATTCTTTAACATGGATTCTAGCGGAAAATGATGAAATGATGAGAAACTCAATTGCTGTGAAATCGCATGCGGTTTTAGTGCTGAAAAAACTCGTCCATAAGAGTGGTGGTGCTGGTGCTCTTGAAAGGTTAAAGTTTGAATTCTTTGAAAGGATCGTGAAGGTTTTACGACACGGGGTTATAACCCAGCAAGGAACGCGTGCTGCTCTTCAAGTCTTGTTAAGTGCTTGTCCTTGGGGAAGAAACAGGTTCATGATGGTGGAAGCTGGAGCGGTTTTCGAACTCATCGAGATCGAAGTAGGGGCACCAGAGAAGAAAATGACAGAGCTTGTTTTAGGTATACTATTTCATCTGTGCACTTGTGCTGATGGGAGGGCTCAGTTTCTGAGCCACGATGGGTCCATTGCGGTGTTGACGGAGAGATTATTGAAAGTTTCTGCGGCGGTGGATGATAAAGCCATATTTGTTCTTGCCTTGGTGTCTAAATTCTCTGCCACAAAGACGGTGCTGCAAGAGATGTTAAGGGTTGGGACTGTGTCGAAGCTTTTCATGTTGCTTCAGGGTGATCATGCTAAGTATCTGAAAGATAAAGCGATGGAGATAATCAGGTCTCATTCGGAGGTTTGGAAGAATTCTCCTTGCTTTCCTGATCCCTCTTCTTATGCAAGCTTGAATGTATAGATGAAATGCAATGTGTCATGATCAGAACTTAGTCCTTTCCACATGAGTCCCATCTCTGTTTCATTAATTGTCTAAATCTTGAAGAAATATTGAATATATTTTTTGTATTGTATTTTTGGCATGGTTATCAAAATCCTTATCGTGCATCGCTAGACTCTAACGTTTAAATCATGAATTGCATCATATAATGTATCAGGTAAAAAAAAGTCATTATTAATATATCTTATAAATATATTTCAAAATAATTAAAGACTCGAGCCATAAGAAGAAAAATAGTTGCACAAAGTTAAGTGTTCAACCTTGTTCCAAGCCATTAGATGAAAAAACACAAATAAAATGTTAAAATGGACATTACTTTGCTAATACTTAGACCCTAGTAAATATTCAAAATATAATTCAAACTAGTTGAATCTTAAAAACTTGAATCACACGCAGCATGACCGGACTAGAGTGCAACATGCACGTAACTTTGAATCGTAACGTAAGATTCAGCTCTCAAATCAAGACTGAATCGGGATACAAGTTGAGATTCAAACACATTTTAGATACGCACTGCGATACGTTTCGCTGGCACAAGAACTTGTATCGTATCGAGATATATATCGTATATGTAAAACCCTCTATTTTTATATTTATATTTTGGTCCTTGGACTCTTTAGTAGTTTCATTTTAGGTTCCTGTTGACCTTTTGGCTTTGTTGACTTGAATCGGTTCTGTTTCTATTATTTGATTTGAGTTTGAATTCGAGGAAAGAATAATATCTCCGAATATTTGTTGTTAGAGTTGGTTGTTAATGGAATATCTTTTAGAATATCTAGTGCAGATTTTATTTCTGTTTTATGTTTTTGTGTTGTTTTAGTTTGAAGATAAAGAGAATTAAAGAAAAGAAAAATCTACAACTTCCTCCTATTTCTCCTAGGGCTGGGCGTGCTGCTCATTTTGTGTTGGCAGCAGTGCTATTTGTTTTCTATTTTGTTTAAATCAGAATTAAGTTAGGGTTGGTTTGTTACAACTTGAAATTTTAGATAAAAGATAAGAAGAAGAAAATCTGAAACTATTTCACTGATGCTGCTTGTTAAGTTCAAACGAGTGTAGAACGTTTATTTTGAGTAATAACAATTTTACTACTCAACTGTATATTATGTTTTTCAGGAAATATCATTATCATCTATGACTCAAAGGAAGGATCGTCTGCACACTTTAATTCAATACCATTCAGACATAGAAAGAAAAGAAGTATCGTTTGAAGGAAAAAGTGAAGTACCGTCCGAAGGCAAAAGTGAAGTATCGTATAGACAAAAAAGAACTATTAGTCAGAGAAGTACCGTCCAAGGAAGAGCAATAGACAACTTTAGTATCGTACAACTATACGTCTACACTCTGCCGTCTGCAAACGTCAACACGTAAACGATACAATGCATCACTAGAACAAAACAAGTCGCGTCTCAAAAAGGAAAGGAATTCATTGATGAACGAATAAATTATAAAGGAGTAATCAAGCAATACATCACTCAACAACCAACTCTGCTTGAAACAACAATAAAAATGTGATCAATTGAAAGGAGAAAATCACGCTCAGCAGAATCAACAAAGTCAAATTTATTCAATGCGTATAGCCGTTGCTAAACGGTCAGGAATTTATGAGAAGATAAAGTCAGCGACAAATTAGCCTCAGCAAATCGAAATTGAGGTCCCTCAGTTTACACCATGTTTTTATTTCATCCTCAATTTGTTTGCTAAAGGTCCCTCCATACCGGTCTCCGGCAGGGACTAAATAAAAATTTGGTGCAAATTGATGGACCTTTAGCAAACTTTTTATACTTTTTTCCGGGGGAAGGGACCAAACACAGATTTTGGTACAACTTCATGGACCTGTTAAACTATTAACCCAAAATAAATTATATGATTTGATTAATAATTAAAATCAAATGAATTATATGAAATTATTATATAATAAAATCAAAATTGTATGTATCGATATATGTAGTTAGTTTTTATTTAGTTATGTCATATATTGATTTATGTTGGTAAATCATAAACGATGTCTGATTTGGGGCTAGTTCCTTTGCCACAACAAAAAGATTGTATGGTGTAAAAAATATAGTTTCTAAAATAAATTATATGATTTGATTTATAATAATAATCAAATAAGTTATATGAAATTATTATAATAAAATAGAAAATGGTATGTATTGATTTATGTAGTAATTTTTTATTTAGTTATGTCATATATTTATTTTTAGTATCTAATTACTATTTATTATTTGTATTATATTTCAAAAACATATTTATGAATTTGTATTTTTAACTATTTAATATATTATAAAATTATTTAATTACTATCAGTTCAATCACAGTTCAATTACAGTTCAATTACAGTTAGACCTTTAAGCATTGAACCGGTTCCTCGACCGGTTCGATGGCCGGCTCGGTGATTATAACATTAGTTTTAACATATAAAGAGTATATTGTTAATATTAGTAAAAATGTGGTTCATATATGAACTAGTTTTTACCATAGTCCTCCATAAAATTGCAGTTATAAATTAGATTAGAACATTCTTTTAAAAGTAGTATAATTTCTCATTCTAATCTCTTTTGAAAAATTACTTACGTTTATATTTTTTCTTACTATTTTTTTTTGAATATTTTATATTTTTTATACTTTTAAATATTATTCTTTTTTAACATATTCTGTTTCAAAATGTCAGCACTATTAATCCATATCTCATTTATAATCTTAAATTTTTCTTTTAAATAATGTCTTTCAATTTACTTCTTTGAATTTTGTCTACATTTAAAAATATACATAGATATAACATTATTGCACTACCTTCCTACATTGAGGAGATCTAGGGAAGCAATTGATTAAGGTATGGTAGAGTCAGTGAATATGGACTGGGGGGAGAGTAATGAATGCCCAAGCTCACCAGGATATGATTATGCGCGCGGGTGAGTGTGGAGGTGAATGGAAATGTGATGGAATTGTTCTCTTTTGGAATTGGCTAGGGCTTACGGGGGAGAGGATATTTTCACTTGGCCTCATGGTAGGATGAGAGAGCTTTCAGTCAAGACACAATGTTGCAAAGAAAGAGAACCAAATCCTGAAACTGAACTCTACGTACCTCCTCATATTTAATACCTAACGAAGTATGACACAGTAGCAGACCACCCTAGACGGTGAAGATGTTCCTGTGAGTAGCGGTAGAGGAGAACCTGTACAAAAGAAGGATAACGCAAAGCAGTTTGTGTCCCCTCTCCAACGAGCAACCAGAAACGGTGGAGCACTCCTTACTGCTTTTCTAGTGGACTAGAGCTATGTGCTTCAAGTCCCCTATGCAATGGGTAATAGTTAAGGTGCACGGGGTCTTACTGTCTTGCCGTTGGTACTCCGCATCTTCACGGAGAATTCAATCTCACCGGGTCACAACCACTTTTGACGAGTGGTATTGGGGTAGGGTGAGCGAGTCTACCAACTCTTCTTTGGACATCATGACTATGGAGCCTTGGGCTATATGGAAGGGAAGGAACAGACAGGCTTTTCAAGGGGAAGAACCAAAACCTGCTAATGCTTTGAGGCAAGCATCAGTTGTAATATCTTAAACGAGCGATCACCAATCTTTATTCTATAAAGTAAGAAGGAATTTCACGAAGGGCCTCTGAGGGATTGCAATAGAGGAGAGAGGAAGCTACTACTATTGATGATGTTATTGGTGGTGGTGTTGCTACTACTCCTCCGCCACTCAGTCGAGTCATGACCAGGACTATTGAGACGATGGCGATAATGGTGATGACTTAAAGGGCATGGAGCGCACTGAGAATTGTAGTTGAGAGGACTAGCCTCTTAGATTTTGTATTTTTTATTCCATTTAATCTTTTTTTATATTTGTCACTTCTTTATTTTATATTATTAGTTATATTTTTTATTCCATTTATATTTCGCATTTATTTTATTTTACATTAAAAAGAACAATTACTAACCATCAAGTTTTCGTCATTAATTACTGACGGTCTAAACCGTATGATCATAGACAGTCGGTAATGTTACTGTAGTAATTTACCGACATAATTTGTTGATGATTTTCAGTATATATAATGGATGACTTTTCAAAAACTTTCCAGTAAGTGTTCCTGAGGAAGTTGTGGCTATTGGTAGTGTACCAAAAATTAGGGCTTACAAACGAATTTTTTTCTTTTAACTTTCAATTGTGGTAGCGACTAGTTTTCTCAGTGATTTTAGCCAAACATTTTTTAAACTTAAATGTTAAAAAAAAAAGCTTAGTACAACATGATAGTAGTCATCACAATCACCCTGAAGAGACGTGCAATTATTTAAAATTTCTAATTAGGCATTCATATTAAATTACTACAACAAACAAACAAAAAATCAATTTATGCTTCTATATTTCTTTAAGTATAAAATTATTAAATCAATAGCACATAACCTAAAGTTAATTACCACAATATTTAACCTGTCCATATATTATTCAAAAAAAAAAAAACCTGTCCATATATGAAAAAATAAATAACAATTCACATGCTGATAATTTCAAAATGAATAGACAAATTGTACTATGCTTAAAATATGGCATTGTCCGGTGGTGGTTGGGTAAAATTTAATGTTGATGGATCACTTTGGCATTCCGTGGATGCAAGTTGCGGCGGTGTTATCCGTGGAAGTGACGGTATGTGGATTTTGGGCTTCGGTTGGGAACGTCCAACCCGCTTCTAGCAAAAATCTTTGGGCCATTGCGACTATTGTAAAGCTGAGTTCTAATTTGTCCAAACGTTGTTGTTGAGAGTGACTCGGCAGCTGCTATTGACATGCTTTGTTTGAATACTGTTTAGTTGAGACTTACAGTGAGATGGTGGATAGTATCTGGAATCTTAGCTTATCCGTTGAGGAGATCACGTTCCAGTTTATTTCTTGGGAGTTCAATCAAATCGCTGACTTTCTAACCAAGAATGCCCATTGTTAGAGGTTTGGTGTTCATGTGCTCAACCACCCCCAAGGGAGTGTGTGAGAGCCTTCAAGACAAGGACTAGAGTGAGGCGTTGTCCTCTAGTGGCCTTCGTGTCGTGTAGTCCTTTTTGGGGCGTTTGCTTCTCCAACTTACCAAAAAATAATAAGTGAAAAATACCAACAAGGTCTAGCGCAGTTGGTAGATAGCTAGACTCCTTAAACATTTTACTGGAAGAGATTTACCAACTTAATGTGATCTCAGAACTTTGTAGAACAATGAAAATTAAGAGTGGAATTTTGATATGTTAAAATGTGATAAAATATTATCATGTCAAACTTTATATTTCCACCTTTTTGCATTAATTAATATTTTTTTTTTGATAAGCCAAACAATTGCATAAACCATAGCACAAGGGGTGCTAAACCCAAATACAATAAGTTAATAAGACAAACAGTTGAGCTCCAAATAAAGAATGCAGCAGAGCAAACAAAACAGCAAATAAACAAATGGCCGTGTACACACAACAGCACTGGAAGCAAAGATACTATTGACTAATATTATCACAATCTCCAGCAACTTTAATTTGCAGCACTTCATATATCAGAAACTTTTTGCCACTGCATCGTCCTTTCATCATCCAAGACACACCCCACCTAGGCACAATCTTTCCCATTCTTGGTAGGAAATTTGAAATCCTTCACCACTGATTTTAGCCATACCCACGACCTCAATTTGATCAAATCAAGAGCAGCTTCGTCATTGGCACATACCCTTTTAAAAGCAACAACATTCCTTTAATTTGTAACCATATAGTCCAGACCCATGAGAACCATACAGCTTTCCACTTCAGCCTCTGATTATTGGTTCTTCCCCAAGTCTCATGATGCTGAAAATGCGTGACACTTCCAGAAGTAATTATATGTGCTTAAGACATGAATTTAACAAATTCCACTGCAGCCATATTCCTATTCCCATAAACTGTTGTCATCGCCAAATGATCATTCCCTTAGTAATTATTAAACAAGCACCAAAATGACAGCACCCTTAAACCAATTTAATTGTCCCTTAAATCAGTTTCCTCGTTATTTCCCTGTTATACCACATCTGAAATACACAACATCGGTTCCCTAATCCATTCCTGGAAGGATCTCGTAAAGTTCTTTGACAGCATTCGAAGCCATGACCAAGCCTTGGTTTGCACCATCTCCAGCACAGACTCAGCACTCAATTTGTCTCCTTTAAACACTACTGAATTTCTGTGCAGCCAACTGCTCCAAATACAAGCCATCCATAGTACACTCCATGTAAATTTTTGAATCTTGTTCTTGGCCCAGAAACCATGTTGCATTAAATGGTCTTGACAGTTATCCGACAAAACAGTGTATATTCCCAGCCACGAGTAACACTTCATCCAAACCCCGTAAGAGAAATCGCATGTGAAGAACAAATGGGAAGCATCCTCAAGGTGGTACCTGCATAAACAGCAACTCCCCGCAATGTTCTGCTCACACACAACTCCTCTTCTAAGTAAATTATCCATCGTCGGGAGTCTTTCCAGCGCTAGCTTCCATATGAACGCCTTCACTTTGGACGGTACTAGAGTTGCCCACACTATTCTGTACAGGGACTGCTTACCCTGACTCTCCTCATTTGGCAGCTGTGTTAAGTATGCAGATTTCACTGAATATACGCCATCTTGCCCCGCCAACCAGCACCAGCTATCTTTCTCTCCAATTTTTATCGTCGGTTGAGAAATGACCTGCATAAAATTATTAAGGAGATCTTTTTCCCACTCGAACATCGCTCTCCTCCACTTGAATTGCCACTCCCACCCCTCTCCCTCCCAACGCCCCATCTCCGCAACCCGTTCGTCCTTTTGATTAGATAAATCGAATAGCCTCCTGAACTTTTGTTTTAGACTCCCGTCGCCCGTCCAATTATCAACCCAAAACCTCACCTCTCGACCCTCTCCTATTACCCTTTTTAAGCTCTTCCCAAACCAACCCCCCTCCACACTTCCCGCGCAAATCTTACCTAAGTCCTTCCACCAAATAGAACCCTCCCCGAAGCACTCTTCTTCCCCAGCTCTAACCCCCTCCCCATATTTTGCAACCAACACCCTGCTCCATAAACTCTCCCTCTCCCCCAACAGCCTCCATCTCCACTTTCCTAGAAGAGCCCTATTAAATTTTACTATATCCTTTACCCCCAAACCCCCCTCTTCCTTTGATTTACAAACTGTTTCCCATTTTACCCATGATATTTTCCTCTCACTCTCCCCCCCACCCCATAAAAAACCACATTGCAGACTCTTCAATTTATTAGCCACAGAAACTGGAATTTAAAAAAAAAAAGAGATAAAAAAGAGGGATAGAGCTAAGTACCGATTTCAGCAGGCAGATCCGACCACCAAAGGACAAGTGTTTCTTCTTCCAAGGGGTTAGCCTCTTTTTTACCTTCCGGATCACTACATCCCAAGTCGCCACCCTTCTTGGGTTTGCTCCCACTTCCACTCCCAAGTACACGAAAGGCACATTCATCACCCTACAATTTAATGTTGCTGCCATACTTCTAATTACATCCCCTTCCACCGACAAACCTGCCAATTTACTTTTAAAAAAGTTCACCTTGAGCCCTGAAATTATCTCAAACCACCTCAATATACTCTTAATTGTATAAACATTCTTAAATGACGCCTCCCCAATTAGTAGCGTGTCATCTGCAAATTGAATATGTGACACTTCCGTATTATCCCTTCCAATTTTGAAGGGTGAGAAGAGATTTAAATTCTCAGCTTGCCTCATTAAACCACCCAAACCCTCCGCCACTAATAAGAAAAGAAATGGAGCCAGGGGGTCACCCTGTCTAAGGCCCCTTTCCATAGAAAATTTCATTGTCGGACTCCCATTCACCAGCACGGATAATGTCCCAGATTCGATACAACCCTTAATCCATTTAATCCATCTAAGTGGGAACCCCATTCTCTCCTTCATGTAGTACAGAAATTCCCAAGACACTGAATCATACGCTTTCTCAAAGTCTAATTTGAGCAAACAGCATGATTTCCTCTTCCTTTTGGCCTCATCTATCACCTCATTTGCTATGACTACCCCATCTAGCATGTTGCGACCCCCCACGAAGGCAGATTGGTTTTCCTCTACAATTGTAGAGATCACCGCCCTAAGTCTAGCCGCCAAAACTTTAGCTATTATTTTATATAGGCACCCCACCAGAGATATAGGTCTGAACTCATTTAGATTTTGCGGTGCCTCACATTTAGGGATTAGTGCAATGAAGGACGCATTACATCCTTTCAGAATGACCCCATGGTCATAAAACTCGTTTATAAATCTTTATTATATCTCACTTATTTAACATATGTGAATATATAGATAAATACAATTCCCACAAAGATAACTTCAAAAGATGGATTCTGTACAACAACTAGTTAGAAAAGACTTACTATGCGTTATGTTATTTATGTATACACACTCGTATGTTTTTCTCATAATTTGTTTTTTCGCAGAGTTGACAAAGAGCTTGCTTGTTGTATTTTTTTTTGGTGTATGCGTAATATAGCCAAATATTTTAATATGACGTGCTTATGTTCTCTTTTTATCTTATAAATAAAAAAATAAGGTTAGCATACGCATATTTAAACGCTGACATATATTTGCTTATTAAAAATAAAACCATGAAGTGTCTAACTACAAAAAGTCTGATATTGTGAGTTTCCAGCTGCGTCCTCTTTGTTAATCGTTATCATGCTTTTATAAATTATTTATATTACATAAAACAATGTCATGATGAACACCTGTTTGAATCTGTATACAGAAAAATCATATCCAACCATTTTCCACTTGAAATATATATTCAAACGAGCTTCGTGATTGTATATAACGCTACCTATATACAAGTAAAATTAAACTAAATAACGTAACTTGGATTAGTTCATCTTTTTATGGTCAATGTATATCATCATATATGTGTTTGGTATTGCTGCGGTGGAGGCTTATAATCTCAAGATGTCATTGCCTATTACGTATCACAATCTAATATTTTATAGTAAATATAAAAAATATATTAATATTCATTATCTTGTTATATTAGAATTAAATTAAATTTAAAACTAAAAAAATGTATTACAATATAATTATATAATTGTAAAAATTTATATACACTATATATATAGAACTTTATATTTGAAAAACCAATAACATGTTGGTTCAAATAGAATTGGGTGTAGGGTTGCTATGTACTCAGTTGAAAAATCAACGTAATGATTCCCTAAACAAGCGATTACTTAAGGAATGGACCCTATTCTTCAATGCAAATTTCTAAGACATTCAAAGAAAGCTTATGGTGATTGTTATTGAGAAGTCGAAGACGAGGTAGTTGAATGAAATTAAGGACAATGGTGTAAAACAAATAAATAAAAGTTTAAAGGATTAAAAGTATAGGCACAAATGTAAAATAAAGGCTGAAAAGAAAAAAAAAATGGAAAGTACATGAGGGGAGACCGGGTAATAACAGTGAGGGGAGACCTAAAGATGGCAAGGAGTTTCTATACGGTGATTTGTAGGCTAGACTGAGAGGATAGGGCGAGGAAGAAGCAAAGGGAGAAGGATCAAGAGTCGTTCTCCCTCATGGATGTCGACCCAAGCCCTAGCTGAGTTCCTTGTAGAAATGATAGAGGGAGTCGACGATCAGGCTCCACCCACCTGGACAGTCCATGTAGATGGCTCAAGCAATAAGAAATGTGGAGGAGCAAGAATTGTGGTTGAAAGCACAATAGGAATCTTAGTAGAGCTATCACTCCGTTTTGACTTCCCCACCACCAACAACCAAGCTGAGTATGAGGCTTGCATAGCCAGGCTATTGACAGCCTCCGATCTAGGGGCAAAATAATTGACGGTGCACAGAAACTCTCAACTTGTCATCTCACAAGTCAAAAGAGGAATACCAGGCCAAGGAACCGATCCTCCAACATTACTTAGAAAATATGAAAAGGCTATGTCTATGTTTCTACAAAGTAGAGTTCGTCCATGTACCGGAAAACAACCGATCATTCATCCAAGAGAAGCTCAACAATCTGAGCATTCAAGCACCACCTCAGATCCTCCAAACCATATTAAAAGATGATTGGACTATTTCGATCAAGAAGCACCTTCAGCAAAACTGGCTTCCCGAGGACGAGTTGGAGAAACAAAAGCTCATCCGACAAGCTGCCTGGTTCACAATAATTGACGGCAATCTATACAAAAGAGGTTTCTCCACTCCCTTATTGAAATGTCTTTACCCGGAGCGAACCTCTTACATCCTAGCTGAAGTGCATGAAGGGAGTTGCGGTCATCACCTAGGAGGCCAAACTTTGGCCAATAAGGTCCTCCAAGCAAGCTACTACTGGTCGACTCTACACCAAGACGTAGTTGACCATGTCAAACGCTGCAACTCCTGCTAGAAGCATGCAGACATACACCGAGCACCTCCACAGAACCTATCAAGTTTGTCTTCCCCATGGATTTTCTACCAGTGGGGCATGGACTTGCTAAGCTGTTAGAGATAAGTATCGTCTGTTGTTGGAAATGCGCAGTATCGATCACAACATCGTCTGGGATCGTCTGTTGTACTAACTGACAAAGGAATGCATCGACTGATTCTACCATCAGATAAGGATCATCTGCATGTTGAAACAATGGATCGTCTGCCAAGCTATATAGTCTGGTCAGATGTATCGTCTGACTAGTACTGTGCTAGTTGTAACCAGATATCTAGTAGTACTAGCAATCCCGGAATATCCGAGATCTTATCTTTACATTTATTATTGTTTATGTTTCCCGATGTAATAGTTGAACTCGGTCTATCTGCCGACTAGTCTATATTCACTCTGTATAAATACAAAGCTTGTAACCTTGAATAATTAGGAATTGAAGAGCAGTAGAATAAGAATAAGAAAGAACATTTCAGTCTATTCAATTTCTCAACTTTTAATTTTCTCTTAAGAACACTTGGTTCTTAATAAGTTATCAGAGTCAGTCCGATCTATGGTTTCTTTTTCTCCTTTCTTTACTCCCCTGGATGAAGCTCCGCCTTTGTGTCAAGCTTTATATTTTTCTTTGTCTACTTTATCACTCATTTTCTCACTGAAACTCAAGAACAGAGGGCTAACACCTGTTGACGTTCCTCTGAGCTCAAGCTCTATGCTTTATACCTTTCTTTATTAAATTTTTTGACGCTGAGACTCATGAATAGAGGGTTCACACCTGTTAACGTTCCTCTGAGCTCAAGTCACTGCAGTCGTATGGCCTCTGAGACTCAAATGAAGGAGCACAAATCATTGACCTCTAAGGTTCCTGCTGAAGGACATGCCCAGTCAAACAAACAAAACAAAATATGAATTTTTCTTTCATCTGGTGAAGCAGATATGGTGGATCTAGCAAAGCAAGCGTGGGGGCACGATCGGAAGAACGGGGAAAACTTGCAGCAAACTGGGAAGGTCCCTACAGAGTAGTCGGCACTACAGGAAGTGGGGCATTAGCATACAAGTTGGAAAGGATGCATGGCACAGAAGTACCACGTCACAGTTAGTTAAACCCTCTTCCCTTTTGGTAAATGGAGACGAGAAGACGGAGTAACTGCACCCGAACAAGCTACAATCAGTCGATTAGGATGCTTTTTGTTGTTTTTATGATTAAAGCATTCTCAGGAAATGACCTAGGCCCCACTTGTATTTTTTGACAAACTAAATGAGAATGTTCCAGTCAGAGTAAGTTGCTAAAGCCAGTCTAATCAGCCTTGGCAGCGAACGTCCGCGTTCAGCTGAACCAAGAGCACAACCTATTAAGTCCCCAAGAGGACAATTCAATCAACATCTGCGTTCAGTTGAACTAAGAGCACAATCTATTAAGTCCCCAAGAGGACATTTCAATCAGTCTTGGTAGCGAACGTCCGTGTTCAACTGAACCAAGAGCGGGATCAATCAAAGTCCCCAAGAGGACAATCCGATTTACCTTGGCAGCGAACGTCCACGTTCGGCTGAACTAGAGTGGTGCATAGCCCTTAATATTTAATCAAGGAAAATAAGACGAGTAGGGCATAGACCAGTACACCAATTGTAGGAATAAAAACTAATCCCAATCCTGATGGGCTAGACGATCGACCTCGAGAGCAGGTTCCTCTTGAGCTGGTGAATGAATGGCCCCCTTGTCACTAAAGGGTATAACATCGGAAAATTATCCGTAGGTATAGGTAAAACGTAGTTTGCCATTAATACATATACCTACAGAAGACAAATCATAAGTATATCTTACAGTTTACTCTTACGGTTTTCAAATAAATATTTGTACGTATAGCTTTTTGTAGTCCTTACCAACAGTTGTTGTCACTAAATGAAAATTTTCTTGTAGTGGTTGCAAGAGGTGTCAAGCCTCGAAAGCATGACCATATTAAAAACCCTTCATTTCTTCCGAAGATCACTCTTTGCCGAAGCAACACAATTCACCCATACGGAATATTCGGGAGTGCCGAGGCTGGTTGGCCATCCACTGAGCTTCTTGGGCAAGTAGCCAAGGTATACTAGTCGCAAGTAAGCGAAGGTTGGAAACCCTCCGAGAAATGAACTCTATTAGCATTAAAGGGATTTCTATACGTTCCTGGGTATGAGAACGTAGAAGGTACCTATGGCTTGGGATATCAAAGGTGTTAAGACATGACCGTGGGAAACAGAAGAGGAACCTCCACCCTCAAGTGGTTTTTCGGTTTGTTCCCTCATCAGAGAAGATGCGTCTGAACGGTTCAACTAAGGGGAAGGAGAAGGGTCTTGATGGTTGTTTGAGTGGCTGAGGTTTTGAGAGTTACTATTGTTTGGCATGGTCAGAAAGTAGAAACGACTAAAGAAGTGATGAAGAGTGGTGGAATTTAAATGGTTGCATAATAAGAGATAGTCGAAGTACTTGCGCAACAGAAAGATTTGAGTGAAAAGGAAAATTTGAAGTTTGAGGTAGAGGAATATATATATATATATATATATATATATATATATATATATATATATATATATATATGAGTCAAATGGCAACATTTTCCTTGGGAGATGAAACAAATGATTTACATTCTGATATTAGCGCGTAACGCTTAAAATTGAGAATGAAGCGGGGCAATGTGTTGACACTAAAAAAAAATTATCTCACAATGGATATAAACTCATATGCCAACGACATCTTAGTTGATCCATAAGAAGGTAGCTGTTTGTCAGAATAAATAACCGAATGAAGAGAAATATTGCACCTGGCCGAGATTCATGGGCAAATACAAATATGAGGGCAAAGATATTTTCAAATTATATGCTCAAAATCTAGGTTTAAAACGCTGAAATTGGATATGATGTCATCCCTTAAATGTAGGAATAATTGTTACAAGCTTGGGACCGGCCAATATAAGAAATACTAGTCTTCCAAAAGCTGACTAGGAGTGAAAGGCACTAATACCCCCACTATATTGTAGTGGCCTGCAGAAGAATAAGACGTGAGTTAGTGGTTATAGGTCTAAATAACTGTTGTAGTCAGTCGAGACTCTCGCTCTAAATAGGAAAATGGTTATTTGCACAAACACACAGTCAAACCATCAATCAAAATACAAATTTCCTGTATTCTCTATTTATTTTCTAGTTACTTTTATCCATTTCAGCACTCTATTTATTTTCTCAACCTTTACTTTAAGTTATTTACTGGCAGTTTTTCTCCATTACCTTAGTTACTATTCAAATACCTCGTCCATCATCTCTCAATAACAATCACTAACAACTTTTTAAAATATCATAGAAACCTGCATTGAGAAACATAGTGTCAACCTCGAGTAATCACTTGTCTAAAGAATCATTGCTTTGGTTTCTCTGCCGACTAACACAGTTGTCCCTTGACCTAAATTTATTTAAACCGAAGATTTTGAATTTAAATAGTTTATATTTTTTGCATTTTATTTATGTAAAACTCGATGAGAAAAATAAAAAGAATAACAAAATCAACACGTTGTTTGGTCAAAGGAACTGTGACAACTAGAATAAGTTAGTAAGCATGCAGGTAGTGAAGCTATGGTTAATAGGTTATGGCTATCATTTGGAGGATAGTTCATAGCGACACATCCACCACTCAAATGAGTATCTCAGTATTTCTTTTTTATATTTCTGGTGGATCAATAATCATTAGTCTAAATATAAATTCTCAACGCATTGAAAGTTCCACTATTGTTTTTTTTTTCCATTGCAATTTTAATTTCTTTATTTTAAATGTCGGCCAACGGTCAACCCTCAAGGTATACTCAATCAAGCCTGAGTGAGTTGGAGATGGAGAGAGAAACCAACTAACGGCCATCGCACTCTAAAGAGAAAGTCAAAAGGGCTAAAATGTCATAATAATCCTCCATTCTTATTTGCTATTGTTTCTTTTAATTTCAACCCTCCATTTTTATCGTTTTTCTTGGATTTGATTTTTGATAAATGTACAAGATTTTTACATGATGGTTATTTATTTATAATGTTATCTCCAAACTCTAAAAAATTAGTCTCATAGTTATTGAAAAAAAAAGTAATTTTCTAAATTGAAAAATAAATATTACAATGTAGCCTTAAAAGGATCACACTCTCTTAAAAAATATTTAGTGATATTCCAGAAAATATATTTTTCTTTATTTATTTCTTAAGCATGCCGAGAAGGGTTCAAATCTAAATTATACACAAGGAAAGTAAATTATATGAGAGGCAAAATCTACATCGATAATCTCTATGTTTCGAAAAGAATTAGCCTCTAGCTCATTATCACATAGTATAAATATATATACACTTCGCGCATTTTTATTTTGGTACAAACCCATCGTGCATACTTAAGAAATGATATAATATCTGTTATAATCTTCTTAACTATAATGTTATTTTTACGTAATTAATGGATAAGAGAAATAATTTTTGAAACTTTATGCATTAAAAAATAAACTTATACTAAAGTTCTTGTCTACTTAGATCTTTTCTACATAGTAAAATTGAAATTATAACTTTTTGCACAAATTCCAATTTTCAAAAATTTCAATTGTTAATGTAATTTAATTTCTTCCATAAATTTTCTTGTGTTTAAAAAACACCAATTTCTTCTTTTTAAACAAAATTCTCACAAATTAAGTCGAAATTATTTAAAATCTTCTTCCTCTAATAGTTTACTAAGCAAAACATCAAATTTCACATGAATAAACTAGTCCTAATTTTTTCCTCGATTGAAAACCCGCCCTTATCTGAAAAACCATTTAAATCTCATAAATTTTCTTACTAAATTTCTGGTTTCTAAAATTTAAGTTTTTCATATTCCACATACATTATATATAAGTTCACTAAATATTTAGATAGAAAATGAGAAATAAATGTTTTAACTTTTTTTTGGTTATATATATATGGATATATAATAAATGTTTTGAAATTAAGAAAGTATTAGAACTTTCATTTAAATGAGAAATAAATGGTTACATTTGGAAGAATAAAAAGTTAATTATAAATTGTACCACTAACACCAAGTTTTAACATTTAAAAGATTTAGAACTTTAATCTATATTTTATGAGAAAATGGTTGATGCACATGTATTAAAAAATTATTTTTATTTTAATTAAATTTTAAAAAAAGTATAACTACTTGTTCCTGTATGACATAATGTCATTAAATGTTAGGAAGCGTATCCATTAACCTCACATTTTATCCTGTTAATGTTACTGACCAGGTAAAGTTGGTCATTCTTGATCCCTTCTTATGATCCCTAACCTAATCAATGTCATTTAATTTTTCTCTTTTTTTAGAAATGCATATACTTTTCCGTGTATTGACTTTCCCACAATCTGAACACGGATCCACTCTGAAACTATAAATAAGACGACCCTCAACACACCCTTTCTCAAATCAAACCAATTCTCGCTTATCAAAATAAAAAAAACGAATTCTCAACTGCACAACAACCATTTTTCAAAGTCCAAATTAGTTGCTGCTTCATGGACGAGATCGACGTTCCTCCGTTCTTCCTCTGCCCCATTTCGTTACAAATCATGAAGGACCCCGTCACCATCTCCACCGGAATCACCTACGACCGCCAAAGCATCGAGAAATGGCTCTTCACAGAGAACAACAACACCTGCCCAGTCACCAAACAGCCCCTGCTCTCGGACTCCTCCACCGGTCCCACGCCGAACCACACCCTCCGGAGACTCATCCAAGCGTGGTGCACCATCAACGCCTCTCACGGAGTCGAAAGGATCCCAACTCCTAAGCCTCCGGTGAACAAAACCACGATAGAGAAGCTTCTTCAAGACGCTTCTGATTCCGATTCGCCTCAGTCGCAAATCCAATCCCTCGGACGCCTCAAATCCATCGCTTCCGAGAGCGAGTCCAACCGACGCTGCATCGAATCCGCTGGCGCGGTCGAGTTATTAGCATCGGTTGTAACGAGCAGCGCCAATTCTTCATCTTTAGATGATGATATCGAAGGGTTTGACTTAAAATCAGGTCCAAAAGATGAAGCGTTGAGCATCCTCTACACTCTTCATTTAACAGATTCAGGTTTGAAAACCCTCTTTGGCTACCAAGATGGAGAATTTGTGCTCTCCTTGACGAGGATCATGCAGCGGGGGCTCTACGAGTCGCGAACTTACGCGGTTTTGCTGCTGAAATCGATGTCTGAAGTGGCTGATACGGCGAATATAGCGAATCTGAGAGGTGAATTGTTTTCGGAATTGGTTCAGGTCCTGAAAGACCAGGTTTCTCCGAAGGCTTCGAAAGCGACGCTGAAGACGCTGATTCAGCTCGTTCCTTGTGGGAGGAACAGGATCAAAGCGGTGGAAGCTGGGGCGGTTCCTGTTCTTGTCGAGCTTCTTCTTGATTGCAAGGAGAGGAAGCCCTGTGAGATGATGATGGTGCTTTTGGAGATTCTATGCCAGAGCGCGGATGGGCGCGCGGAGCTGCTGAGCCACGGAGCGGGGATAGCCATGGTGTCCAAGAAGATTCTGAGGGTTTCGACCATGGCAAACGATAGGGCTGTGAGGATTCTTCTGTCGGTTTCGAGATTCTCCGCCACGCCGACCATTTTGCAAGACATGGTGCAGTTGGGTGTGGTGGCGAAACTGTGTTTGGTGCTTCAAGTGGATAGTGGCAGCAAGGCCAAGGAGAAAGCGAGGGAGATACTCAAATTGCATGCTCGGGCTTGGAGGAACTCTCCTTGCATACCGAGCAATTTGCTTGCTTCATATCCAACAAGTCATTGAAAATGAGATCAAATTTTGAGCTGAGGTTTGAAATTGCTATGGCCTATGATCCTTGAAATTGTGGAAAGTTACAGATAAATGGGATCATGAAATTGCGCAATGTTCTTGAAGACCTCTAAATCATGAGACTGTGGCCGCAATCATGATCGTAAAATGTGATTTAGAACCTGGGTTTTGAATTTTCACCTTCCCGTTACAATCAGATTTAGTTTTTACCCCTTTTTGCAATTTTTATGTACAGAATTATTTGAAGATCACGTCTAAAAACAAAGAGGTAGGAATGTATGGGCTTGCGCATAAAATATTGTTCATAGAGATAGGAATGTGTTGGGAAAGAAATTGGGATATGAATTTGTTATGGATGACTACACTACATAGTGGAATACTACGTTCACAGATTTTAGTATCATCATATATGCTGATTTTATTAATTGATTTCATTTTCATTTTCAGATTTTGAAAGACAATTGCTCTTGAAATCATGTAAGCATGCATGTCTTAGTAATATATGTTATTATATATATGGATGTATTTTATGAAAAAAATGTTGTTATATGCGAATATAAGAATGAAGTGTGGCCGTTAGTCTAATTATGGATAATCAAGATTAAAACTATTTAATGACCACATGACCACTTAATAAAAATATAATGTGATTTTTTTAAAAAGTCACGTGATTTAATATTTTAGTCTTTTCCATTAATAAATAAATCTAACAGTACATTCTCAAATAAAATTACATTTCTCATTAAATGTACCTTTGTTGTGGTTTTCTAAGCTCTCACTCTCATCTAATATAAAAGTCAATTGCAAGTGTATTTTTTTAGCTTTAACTCATAATAATTTGTTAGGAATTTTTGTAAAACTACTTTAAGCTAAGCTTTAAAAAGTATCCTTATTTATTGGGTTGCAAGCTTACACTACAACAATTGGCTAATTTGGAGTCTAAATTTAGGCCGACCACGACTACAACGCTTAAATTAGCTCATCCACGATTGAGCTGACGCAAAACTGACTCAAATCATCGAAAATGAGAAAACTCTTTTAAGTTTAACATCGGCTACACCAAATGATGCATATACAAGCTCGGCATTATACATGATGCATCAATGCAAGTGCATGCCACCTTATTTGGAACCAACCCCTTTATCCTTCACATCTTGCATAGCATGCTCTCCGTACTTGGATCATCGAGGCCAAGGAAGCAGACAGGATGATGTTTGGTGCCTCTCCACAATCACAACACATGAATGCAAGACCTTGAAAGCAATACTCGTCTTCCCCATGCTTCGTAACACCACTCGGGAACATAGGGACTAACTGTGGCCCACTCTCTTTACTAAGCGATTATTACCATAATGGCTCGCAATAAGGACAATGCGGCCTCTTATGGCCTTCCCACTCCACTAGGCGGAACACAGGGAATTCCAAATCAACGGTCTAGTATTGAGTCGTACCACTGGAGCGTCCCCAGGTCACCTTATCTTTGAAGTAACGCCTCAGGTATCTCAATGATCCATACCGATGAACACCGGGTTTCACTGTGGAAGTTGTCGCGCAATCCTACTCCTTATTCCCCTTCACAATCCATTTGATGCATGTCAAACAATACAAATATATATATATCCCCCTTACACCCTCTGCTCAGCTAGACCACACAAGGTCAGTAATTACTCAAAACCCCAATTAAACCTACTCCGATTAACCATACTCGGGGAGGGACCACTACAATTCATCGTCCACTCGACGGGAAAGTTCTCACTCAAAAGTTGACCATGAATCCTATCCTCAATGTAGGAAGTCATGCAAAATCCTTTGTGCATTTATTCTAGTTTTCAATATATATTATCCCTAGGTTTAGTTATCCTAAATGCAAAACCTTTCTTTTAGTAAACACTTTAAACTTAGTCAACAACTAACTAGCCATTCCTCGACTCAAGTCACTTGATTCCATTTAACAACTCTTTGACCAAGTCTATATTCTCCATCATTGCTTATCGGAAACCCCAAGATAAGTCTTCACTTCCTTTATCAATACAACACTCACCATTGCTCAGAGTCATTCGAACATCAAAAGAAGCAACATTTTTAAGTACAAACGCAAATCCATTTTCACTTAAGCAGGGCATAGAGACAGGGTCATCTATAACAATTAATTTTATTTTATCAACCCATGCTTATTCAAAAAAACATTCTCAAGCAAAAACATTTTCAGGCATATAGAACAGTTACCAGTCAGTCAATAATCAAACAACCCAATTGTTTAATCAAGCAAGCAAACCATATATCAAAAGACAATTTAATTGTAAAATCAACTCACTATCAATCTGGAAAGCTTCAATACACATCCCGTATGCTCTAACAACGCGTAACACCTCAAACTGGGGTCCTCCTCTAGCTAAGTTTTCTCTACATCAAACCAGGCATAACTATTTTTAATTTCCAAACTAAATATTTTATTAATAAATCTCATATTCAATTTCAATTATTATTTTTATTTCCTAATGCCCTGTTTGGATTTCATTTAATTGTTTCCGAAAAGCCATTTTCCAAAAGCACTTTCCCAAAATCAATTATTTTCAACTTAAATAAGATTAAACTTCAAACTCCATTTCTCCTCATAATTTCCTCCCCTCTTAACCTCGGCTTAACTCATCCTCATCTCCTTACCTCAATTAATTTTCAATTTAAGTATACTTCAAGTCCAATTTTCACCAAGTAAATTTTCAAGCTTATTTTCTTATGATTCCTTCACCAAAAACCTAATTTATTAACAATCCAGAGTCAAAATCACTTACTAGAGACATGCCAGGTCTCATCTGGCCAGGGTTCATCTCCTTCGTGGAGAAGATGATGAACCCGAGAGGTGATGGACAAGTTCCATCCCTCTCCAAGCTTGTACATGCATATTTAGTCTACCAAACTCACATGCAAAGGTCCTAATAGGTTTAGCAGGCTTCCAGGAACAAGATTAAGGGTTTAAGAGTATCTAATCATCAAGGAAATAACATGCAAAAGGGGTTTTCAACTGAAACCCTAAGTTGAGTAATTTACTATGAAAAACTCAGAATTTCTTCAAACTAATGTGTGATATGTGAACTCATAAAATAGGATAGAATAAGAATACGCAAAAAAAAAAATTAAGTTATGGATATTTTTTCGACCAACCTCCCCGGAGAAGACGGTGGTTGAAGGCGCTGGTGTTAGCGACGATCAGAGCTGAGAAAAGTGCCTTCTTCCTCTCATCTCCACGAGCTCAGTAGTGGGGATCGTTTGTCCAAAAGCTTCATGTTTAAGGAGAAAACAACGATTACAAGGCTCAGTGGTCGCCGAAGTTCATGTCGGAAACTGGGTTTCTCTTCCACCTTTTTTTCGATCGCTTTTTTCTTTGACTCCTCTACCCAGGTCAAGCATGCAAACAACTAGAAAAAGAATGGAACAAGAATAATTGAGTTTGGTTGAGGTTTGAGAGAGAACGAGGTCGAGGATGATGATGAAGATGAGAGTCGATGGTAGAGAGAAGCTCAAACTTCTCTCTCTACCTAAGAGTGTGTTGGGTCTCAGAATGAGAAAATGAAGGTGGTGCACATGTCTTGGAACCCTCATGGCACTTATATAGACATGGTTAGGGGTAGAATGAGTGTGATCAAGTTTTATCTTACAATGTGAATTTGCACCACTTATAACTCATGAAATGTGATCATGGTGCATGGTTGTCTACTCCATAATTCATGGGAAGTCAGAATTAAGGTTTGGGAATGAAAAAATCAGAAAGAATCTCATAATTATTGGGAGAATAGCGACGTGAAGGATGAATAATGATAATTTTTAAGATTTTTTAGTTTTGGTCCTCCTAGGATTTTTCCTTCACACTTTGGTCCTTCAAGAAATATTTTTGACATTGAATAATAGATGATAAGATTTCTCATCACTCTTGGAAGATGATTGTGAGGTTCAATGAGACAACATTATCTCATATAAATTATCTTAAAATTATATATTTTTTATTATAATGTTTACTTAACTAATTATTTAACAATCACACATAAACACACATAGATATGAACACATATATATTTTAGCTAGTTTCAAGTTATTTTTAAATATATAAATAGCATGTAAACAACGAGATGTTACAGGAGGTGTATATAAACCACAATCCACATTGTCACAGTGGGTGCAAACTCAACTCAATATGTACAGAACAAAAGGAAGTAAACAACAATTTGAGATCGCGATCTCATATATGGAAGTGCAATCTGGGTTTCTGAATTCTTGTTGAGTGCACAACCCTGTCTTTAATTCCATAGATCATTGTGTAGTGACCGCGAAAATAAAATGGCTTTCCAAATGAAATACTTAACCTTTCTATTGTACACAAGTTTTTCCACCTGATAGCGGTTTAGCAAGTATAACACGTACTGGTATGGATGAAGTTTCTTCGATATTTGGTTCTTGTGGTGGAAGTAATATTGCAGCTACAACCAAATCATTTGGTTTCAATTTTCCTCAGCAACAAGTAGACGATTGTATGTTCCAAAAAAAAAAATATGTGATTTCTTCCTACGTTTCAATAATGTATAAGTGAACTTTTAATTTTCTCAATGAGGCCATGTTATTGGTTTTGTGCTCCTTTGTGTTATAATTATTCTTATTTGAAAAAATGTATTGTTGAGGGTGGTCGGATATCAGAGGAGTCAAGCCTCAAAATCCATGATATAGTACATGGTAGAAACTTGATGGATACTGACACTAGATTGAATTCTAGTATGTGCATTCTCTAGAGTGATCCTATTGTTGCGGATATAGACAACATACATGGCAAAATTAGAGTTTGTGATTACGTTTCGGAACAATTTAAAAATCCCATGCATGACTGCATGTCAATTAGTGAGATAATGAAAATTTTATATTTTCTGATTACCATGTATGAATTTAATTTAAAAGGTTTTTTACAGCAGAGAGTCTTTTGTCAAAGTACTGTTATCTGTTGACAAACAGTTTGACAGAAGAAGCAATTTCGGGATATCTTTCCGGAGCAGAATTACACAGCTGAGTTCCCTTATACACCGAAATTAATTTCATAGGTTAATTGATGAATTAATATAGTATACTCCATTTTGACTTTACTATTCACAAGTAGCAATAATATCTTCCATTTCAGGTTATTCTTCTATTTCAACAGATTGGCAGAGAATATGTTTACCTTTTTGCAATGTATGTCCAGGAGTTTGGGTCAGAATGTGCACATCCCAATAAAAAAATGTGTTTATATGATCATTTCAACAGATTCTTCTATTGTTTGTTCAATTATCGAGGTATCTTTCAATGTTAACAAAGGTTGCTGAAGAAAATATTATTGTTGGTTTAATTAACATATATGATCATTTCTTTGCTCCTACATTGAAATGAGTGCTTGCCATTTTCCACTTTGATGGAGACTAATGGTCTAAACCTGTTACGGATCTAGTCGACGACATTGAAAAAGAGAGTGGAGGAGAGTATGAGAAGACATTGAAGAAACTTGTGGCAAAAGAGCTTTAAAGGCCTTGGGACATGTAAACCCTTCAGAAGAAACTGCCAAAGACATTCTAGTGATGTAAAAGGTATGTTTACCTTGTCATTCATTTATCATATAAGCTCTTCAAAGTTGAATCTGCTTAGGCAGCAATAAGTTCAACATGTTAAATAACTAGATTCCTAAGAAGACGAGGAAGTTCAACATGTTATATAAGCATTAGGTGATTTTGAGAGGTGCTGGAAATCCAATATGGAGACCATAGGTAAGTTCGAGAGATATGGGGAGTCTGAATCATGTTTCTAAAATTAGAACGGAGGTTTATGGAGCTCCCACGCGATACCATGAACTCGCCGCAGCATCACTCGTCGGAGCTGGAGGTTGAAGATGAAGCAGTTGCTTGGTTTTTCTAGAATTCAAAGGAAAATCCGCTAGAAAAGTTGCAGATTATCGTAGCTAAATCCGCAGAAACGTGAAAATTTGCAGGTAAAGCTACAGGGTAATGAGCTGAATCTACAGTTAAATTCGTAGGAAATATTGAAGTTGGCATAAATTTTGCACCAACCCAAGCACCAACCATATGGAGGAGTTGAAAGGGTGTGTGCAAGGTTAAGAAACCTTGGCACCCAGGTATGAGAGTATTAAATATGAGTGAATAGTGAGTTGAGTGTGTGCTACTGTGGTAAAAGAAATTAGAGCTCCATGTTGGGAGAATTTGAGAGTTTTGTGTTTTGTGTTGTAATTCTCTATAGAAATAAATCTTGTATCTTAATTTTGGTTAACGATTAATTTCAAAGATGAATCCTACTCAAAAGGGGTTGGCTAAATAACCCCATAATTAATTGGGGTTATTTAACTCCATGCTCATATGGACCAATAAGATTGTTCCATAATTAAAATTAAAAAATAATGTGAAAAAAAATAAAATAAATAACACAATCTTATTGATCCATGTGGACATGGGGTTGAATGACCCCAATTAATCATGGGGTTATTTAGCCAACCCTACTCAAAATTTCAATAGAAGCTACTGCATGTTTCTATACAAGTTGAGTTAATGGAAAAATAATTGAAAGCACTTGTATAATAAAGGAACCCAATTCTTCCTTCAACTATTTTCTTGTTGGAATATTGCCGCGACAGTATTTCAAGTTACTTTAACTAGTGTATTATATCTGTTTTTTTATCATCGTACATTCAAAGTATGTTGGAAGTATATTTTAATGGGTTAAATATGTTTTTAAACTCTCTAAAATAGGGCTGAATTGAATTTGATCACTCCAATAGAATTTCATAACTTTTAGTCTCAATATTAATGAAATAGGTGAATTAGTTCCTGCAATGCATTTTGCGATAATTTAAACAACCACTGATATATTTTGTATGGTAAAAAATGGTGACTAATGCACAAAATTGCCACAAAATAAATAACGTGACTAATTTGATATATTTCATTATATTTAAAATTGTAGACTATCAATGTACTGAATTTTTTTCAAGAGAACAAATCCATTCCACTCCAATTTTCAATGACTAGCCCTACTTTAATTTATTCAAGCATAACAATAATAATTAATTAGGTATCATCTTGAAAGAATGGAGTTTTCATTTTCTTTTAGAACTGTGACATGCAATCCAGAAAATGAATTCCATAGTAGCTAGCACCATATGTGTGTGCAAACTCAAAGACCAAGCTATAGTCCTTATCAAATTTGCTTTAAAAAAAATAGTCCTTATCAAATTTAAACACCTAAAGCAATTTAGTGCTGATCGCCTTAACTTTTCAACTATATGTGTGTGTAGCCGAAAAATTAAGCATATTGATAGACATAAGAAGTAATGCCATGTTCCTGAAGAAGTGCACAAAAAGAACAGCCTGGCGAAAAATTCTTTGGAAAAATTCTTCCAAACCTCAAGAATTGTTCAAACAATTATAGTGATAATAAACTCATATAAAAGTTTCTCATAAGTGTGAATAGCAATAGTTTGCACATGGTAATACCACCCCTTTTTTTTTAAAATATTAATACCACCCCTTGATCCCTCTTAAACTTCGCCAACGGCATGAACATTGTCTTAGTTGAGCACTCTTATAAATATTATGATATGCTACATTATGATTGTTTAAGCACATATGATTATAATCTACCAAAAAAAAAAATATGATAATATATTAAAAGTTTAATACTCATACACTTTCAGTGTAAAAGAATTTTATACATACCACCAATAACAAATTTGATTATAATATGGTAAAAATTTAAATTATTATTAATTGCACATGTAAAAAAAAATTACACTTATAGTGATAGTGCATGAATATTAAAATTATATAAAAGCCCCTAAAAGTTTTTGTTACGGTATTGTTAGAGCTGTCAATATGGGCCAGCCCGACCCATCACGGGTTAGAGGAAGCCGTTTCTAAACGAGTCAAGAAAATATGAACCCAACCCGGCTTGCGGGTTGGCGGGCTGACCCGTTTTGGCAGTAGAAAAATAAAAAATCTAAAAATTGAGAAATTCAATTAAAAAATGTTGAAAAGGTAATAAAATTTCATATTAAAAAACCTAAGATGCAAGAAAATCACTCTCTTTGCATACTCATTTCACTGTCTTCACGTGACACTTAGTGACCCAACACAAGATACAAGGAAATCAACAAAAAGAAAGGTTTTTTTTATTACCTAACCCGCGGACTGACCCGTTTAAACCGCGGGTTAAACAAGTCGGGTTGCTCTAACCTGTATTCTAAATGGGCTGTGATTTAATCAACTCAACACGCCCTCGGACTGGGTTGAGCCAGGCTAGCCCGCCGATTGGATCTCATATTGAGAGCTCTAGGTATTATACAAGATAAGATCTTGTGTAGGGGTGGCAATATGGGCTAGACCCATTGGGCCAGCCCATTTGGCCCGCCATTTTTGGCGGGTTGGGTTGGAAAATTCAGCCCACTAACCCACTTCTGACCCACTTTGCTAACCCATTTTTTGACGGGTTTTGGCGGGTTGGGTCGAGCCAGCCCGTCGGGCCTGCATTATTATTTTTTGGTGGGCCTTCAGTGTGTGTGTGAGCATCTGTGACTGTAAGGATTTCTAACTTTCTGTTTCAGCCGCACCGTCGCGCTCTCCTCTCTGACTCCCTCCTCCACCGCGCTCTCCTCCAGTCCGCCACGCTCTCCTCTCTGACTCTCTCCTCCACCGCGCTCTCCTTCAGTCCGCCGTGATCTCCTCTCTAACTCTCTCCTCCAATGCGCTCTCCTCCAGTCGCCGCGATCTCCTCTCTGACTCTCTCCTCCACCGCGCTCTCCTCCAGTCCTCCGCGATCTCCTCTCTGACTCTCTCCTCCAGTCCACCGCACTTGAATTTATATATTCTTGGATGGCTAACCCAGCTTCATAAGGAATTAAGGATCATGGCTGCACCACCAGCATCTTTAACTATTTTTCTTTGAATATTCCTTTGAATGTAAGAACTTAGAAAGTTAGAATTTTAAACTAAGACTATTTTTTTCCACTACATTACAATTTGGCAGGGTAGCCCGCCAAAATGTGGGTTGGGTTGAGACTTTCAACCCATATACCAAAAGTGGGTCAACCCAACCCAACCCGCATTTTGGCGGGTTTTTGGCGGGTTGGGTTCGGCCCGGCCCGCGAGCCCATATTGCCACCTCTAATCTTGTGTATTAGGTTTTTATAAACTCGAAGTCGATTGTGGGGGCCAGTTTATTGGATCATGTGCTGCACGCAGTTTGTTGCCGGTCGCTTTTCAAGTCTGTAGTGTTATTTTGTCTAAATATTCAATCTTTGAATATTTCTTACCACAAAAAGAAAAAAGAAATAAGAAAACAAAAGTTCGTGGTTGCCGAAGGGCCAGCTTGCTACAAAGTGTGATGTGTGGTTCAAGAATTTTTCTCTGTTATATTACATATATAGCTACCAATATGCATGTCCAATTGGCTAATGGCTATTACTGTACATTTAATGAGGTCGAATAGATTGATGAACATTAAAGAACTTGTATCAATATAATTTTCTGACCGAATTATGGGAAAAAAGCAACATGTGGAACTTGAGTTATGCCACCAACACATCGGTGTAGGTGTATAGTTGATAAGGATAAAGCACTTTCCCTCAAAGATTATATGTTCAAATTCTTTTGTTGATATGAGAGTGGTGTGGTGGGTGATTTAAAACTATCTATATAAGCGATTGAAAGTCCAAAAACTCTATCTTAATTTGTAAAGGTGATCGGAGCCGAACTCACACAAGTTTTTATTCACCGAGAAAAAAACTTGAGTTATGCCTAATATAATCAGTTATACTATTTCATACACAGAATATTCATCACATGTTATTATTCATTGAGAGTCACCGGTTAATGTGAACCGGTTAATGTGAACAGCATTAACTAGTACCCTAATGCTGACCCTTATACTTGTCAAAGCCTTTGGCTAATTCAACACAAAATTTGAATCCCATCTTCAAATTAATAAAACTAGGTTCGACGACAACCAACTAGCTAGTGAGTCAACTACATACAAATATAAACTTCGAAAGTAGGTAATGTTTCTCAGGTTCAAGTAATGGGGGCCTAATTGGAGAACACTTCTTTACAAATGCAACTCATTCAATTATTAAAACAAAAATAAGGATTTTTTTTTCTAGAATCTGAGCAAGATCTCCTGACCGAGCATGGTGGTGTTAGGCAAACAGCACGGTGTGATTGCAATGGTGAAATGTATGTCATTGGTGAGGGAGGTACTTGTAATCCAACGGTCAAGCAAGCTTAAGATCGAAGAGAGAATATTAAAGTATAGTAGAGCATTAAGAAAGCAAATGAACTATCTGAGTAGCTTGTAGTGCAGTCAAATTTATATATAGTTTACGTTTGATCAATTATGCAGGTAGTTTACCTTATATGGCCCGTCTGTCATTGAAGAGGCATTGAGGCTTCAACCTTGCTTAAATTGACTTGACAATTCACTATTATAGAATTATTTTTTTACTGTCCCTGTTACCACAGTTCTGTGTCGGACCGTGGTAAAATGCTAACCGGAGTTCTATTACCACGGTTCCGTGTTGAACTGTGGTAACTGAGATGCTATGTTACCACGGTCACATGGTAACTGTGGTAACTGAGATAGTTTTTATTTTTATTTTTAATTAACACTGTTTGTTACCACGATTGGTAGGTGAACCGTGGTAATAGGTTTTATTATTTTTTAATTAAGACAGTCTGTTACCACGGTATGGTGGGAACCGTGGTAACATGTATTATTATATTTCAATTAAAATTGTCCATTACCACGGTTTTATTGGACCGTGGTAATATGAATTATATTATTAAAAAAATTGTGATGATTTAACTAGGAAACCCTTGTTAGGATATCGAAAACCCAAAAGGAGGTGGATGTGAAAGGGAAGGGGAAGGGGAAGGAGGTTAAGACAAAATGTACAAGGGAATCTGTTGCATCCCCTACTCATCAACAGAGGCCTCAAGTTCGTAAAATCGAAGATCCCCTCAAGAACTGCAAATTTCTGGATATATATGCAGGTAAGGTGCTTATTGACGACAACCTCATCATAGTACCAATGAATGAAAGATTGTTTGGCAACGCTTATTATGAGCATATTGGTAGAGATTAGCTCTGTCAGCTCACTCAACATGGTGAGCTAGGTGCTTCAGTGATGTGCATTTACATGAGGTACTTTGTTAAACTTAAGTGCACACAATTTTTTGGTTTTCTAAGTTCAACAATGATGTTTATTGTGTATGATTTGTTTAATCTTATTTCAGGTACTTGTTTGACCAATGTGTGGCTGAGAATCTCTTAGAGAGATTTGCATTTCTCAGTCCGCATAGAACAACGCACCTCGTGAAGAACTAGAGCCAGTACATTACAAATACAATAAAGTAACATACACACCCAGACCAGTTATATCTCGCCCCAACAAATACGAGGTGAGAAATTTATATGATCAATGTATAACTTTATAATCAATTTAATTATATGAAACTTAATTACTTGATGGTTTGTTCGTTTAACATGTGTTGTAGGAGAGAATGGGTGTTGGTGGTGATCAATGCCACTAGAGGGACCTTATTTTACTTGGATCTCTTGTGTGGTGAACTAAAAAACCGCAAAGAAACAAAAGACATATTTGATCAGTAAGCATATAGATCTACTGTGTTATATACTCTTACTATTTGACGTGTTTACTCATTGGATTATTTGTTCATTTTGTTAGCGCAATGAGGATCTACCATACTTGCGGTGATAACAGGATCAAATGGAAACTAGCCAAGTGGAATGTTATAAAGGTATATCCATATTTACATAACTCAAACCAATTACATACACACCAAATCACTTATATTTTTTATTTGTTTTTATAGTGCCCTCGTCAAACAAACAACCTCGAATGTGGGTACTATGTTCTCAGCTTTCTACGTGATATCATTGCGCACAATGAATCTACAATTCCTAATGCGGTATGGAACTTTACATTTATTTGTTGTTTATATAACAAAATTCTTATCTTTTTTTTTTGTATTTTTAATTTGTAATCTAACTCTAACTGTGTTTATTTTTACTATCATTTTGCAGTACTTCCCTGATTGTCCATTCGACTCCTACGATCAAGACTAGCTCAATGTAATTAAAGAAGAGTGGGCTAGTTATGTGTTAGACAAGTTTGTAATTCCTGGTGGCTAAATGTGTATAGGGGGTTTGTATATATTATAATTTGTGCATATTTGATTGGTTGTACATATTATATATATTGCTTGTACATTATGTTGTCAGGGTTGTTTCCATTGCATTGCAGGTCATGGTTATAATTTGTTTACTGTTTGAATTGCATGTCTCCGATTGTTCGTAGCACAAAAAAACCACACATATTACCACGGTTCATACAGGAACCGAGGTAAAAAAAAATAAAAAAAAAATTATTACCACGGTTCATAAAGGAACCATGGTAACAGATGTAAAAAAAAAAATTATTACCACGGTTCATAAAGGAACCTGGTAACAAAAGGGCAAATTACCACGATTCCTCCTACAACCGTGGTAACAGAGGCCTGATATTACCACGATTTAGCATGGAACCGAGTATTTTAGAGGTATAATATTACCACCGTTCCGCCTTGAACCGTGGTAATTTATCTATTACTTCGACGGCTGATACCACGGTTTAACTGTGGTAACAGGCTACCCGGAATCGTGGTAATATGGCATTTCTGTAGTAGTGAAGGTACAAAATAAATCTAGAACAAGTGCTCTACAATGTACAACGCTTCTCCTAAATATAAAATAAAAGAAAAAGTACAGTAGATTAACATAATAAAATGAGCTTAAACAACCAATAGACAAGGTCATAAAGGAAAAGAAGATAGAAAAAATACACAACAATAAATATACATGAAGGACCTCACTTTGTTTTTTTATTTTTCTCTCACTCACGAGTTCACTCACACTCGTGTATGTCACACTTGTGAAGGCTTCTTCTCAAATATCCACTCTTGCCTTTTTCCAACTTCTTAGTTCCCCTCCAAGCTCCCCGAAAGAGGTTATCAAAGAACCCTATAAAGATGAAATCCTTGGGGCTTCTTCCTCCAATTACTTGTCAAACGAAAGAAAAGCCCAGCAAGGATGAAGAACCACCAAAAAAAGTGTAAATATGACAAGAGTCGAGAAAAAAATAAAGGCACAAGGAAAGCACTCAAAATTCATCTCTAGAAAACAATTATAAGTGGCATAAATCAAGTTCCAAGAGATCAAAACAAAGCAAGTTACGCTAAAACACACAATACAAGTGCAATCATGCTAGAAATGAACAAGACAAGATTTTCCTTTTTAATTTTTATATGAGACTCCTCTTACTAACATGACTCAAGATTTTGAATTTTTTTAATTTGGTCCTTAAGTTTTGGACCAAAATTGCTTTTTGGTCCTTTTTCAATTTTTTGAAATGCTTCCTTTTCCCTTGGTTCAAATTCTAGAAAAATACACAAAAAAATTCAAAAGTAAATGTCATTTGTGCTAGCTACAACATGCATAAGAATCATGATTATGTGGTAAATCTATAATTTTAAAATGGCAAAATCCTTACTAGACACTTAGAATTGGACTTTGTCACAGTGGAACATTGTTTAAAGTTGATTTCTCCCAATTTTTTTATTATAATTCGACTATATTGTGGAAACTTTGAAAATGTGAGGTTCCTAATACTCTAGATATGAATCTAGCTCATTAATCATGATGCACATGCTATGGAACTTGCTAATTTCGAATATAAAGTGCCAAATCAGATCATAAGAAGCTAAAACAATGATTTAGTTGATGTAAAAGCAAAGGATGAGTGGTTCAATCACTAAGGATCATCTAATCAAGCAAAAACTCAAAGAAAAATGAAAGAAAGTGAAAAACACTTCATGTATAGGATTCGTCCAGATCTGAATCATGAGGAATTGATCTTCGAAAATTATATCACCAAGGTGCAATAGGCTCAATGATACCAAATGATAAATATCCTTCATCAAACTTCAAGTATTTTTCAAGAAAGTGAGAATCTAGCACCATGAAGTCCATTATTGAAGTTACAAGAAGGTGGATTGAAGGTAGACGAGGAGATTAAGGTCATTTTGGCACCATAACAGCTCAAGGAAGAGGAGTTGATAAGTGTTGGATGAAGAAGAGCCACAGGGAAGAATCCTTGAATATCTTAAAAGAAGTTTCTCTAAAGAGAGAATTTGGAGAACCACACTACCTCACTATAATTTATATATATATATATATATATATATATATATATATATATATATATATATATATATCCCAAAAAGGTGGCGCCCAAATGAAGATTGGGCCAATCCCATGATAGCCCAAATGCTCATGCCACCCTCCATCAGTGTACTCTATCCTAATGAGCCTAAATGTAAAACTCAAACCCTATATCCTTTATGAGCTAGAATACAAGCCCTAAAGTCCAATAACACCAACCCAAATCTATAACCCTAAATGGGCCATCATTCAAGCCCAAAACAAAATCCAAAATAACATACTGAAAAAAAAAATACTTACACTAGCAATAAGAACTATATTGGAAACAAGGATTCCAATAAGTCTTCAAGTGTTAATCCTCTCTTTTCCATGCATACATCACTACATTACAATACCTCGCTCCTTATACAGGAGCAACTCTCGCTGAATATTTTATGTACAATGAACGCCACACTTTAATTATTTATGACGATCTCTCCAAACAAGCGCAGGCTTATTGTCAAATGTCTCTTCTATTATAAAGACCACCCGATCGTGAAGCTTATCCGCGAGATGTTTTTTATTTGCATGCGCGTCTTTTGGAAAGAGCTACTAAATTATATTCTCAGATAGGTTAAGGGAGGATGACTGCTTTAACAATAATTGAGACTAAAGCTGTCAAAACGGGCTGGCCCGTCACGGGCCGGGTCGAAAACGGGCTAGCCCGTCTGGACCCGCTTCTAAGCGAGTCAGAATATAGTGAACCCAACCCGGCTCGCGGGCTGGCTCGCGGGTTGGCGGGCTGGCCCGTTTTGTATGTGAAAAATTAAAAAAACTAAAAAAGGGAAAATTTATTTAAAAAATGTTGAAAAAATAATAAAAAATCATTTATGAGCAGTGAGCAGTGAGCAGGTGGCGCGGCGGAGAGGGAACCAGAAAGGGGGGCGAGGGGCGACGATGGTGAAGCGCGAAATGAAGGGGGGCGACGGTGGTGATTGGTGAAGCGTGTGCGGCGGCGGAGAGGGAATCAGAAAGGGGGGCGACGGTGGTGAGGCGTGTGCGGCGGCGGCCTTCTCACGTTCATCTCCTTCTTCTTTCACGCGTGTGCGACGGTGGTGATTGGTGAAGCGTGTGCGGCGGTGGAGAGGGAATTAGAAAGGGGGGCGACGGTGGTGAGGCGTGTGCGGCGGCGGCCTTCTCACGTTCATCTCCTTCTCTCTTTCACGCGGCGGCTCTTCTCCAGTTCTCCTTCTCTCTTTCACGCGGCTGTCTTGTGTAATTGTGTTGAAATGAAAATGTGACAAGTGAAAACCCTAGCCCTGGTTTCCCCCAATCAGTTGGGCCACTGATTCACTCCCTCACAAGCCCAAAAAAAAAAAAACTGCCAACCTGCGGGTTGGCCCGTGTGACCCGCGGGTTGCACGGTGCGGGTTGGTCTAGCCCATATTAGAAACGGGCTCGGTTTTAGGCAACCCAACCCGCCCTCGGACCGGGTTGGGCCGCGGGTTGCAACCCGTTTTGACAGCTCTAATTGAGACCCAATTAGGAAATATTTTACCGTACATCAATTTCTTGTTATTGTTTTTACTTGGGGAACTCTCTTAGATCCTAGAAATCTAAGAAACAAACAATTTTTTCGCGTTCTTCAAGTGAAGCAGAATACCGAGCACTTGCTTATGCTACTAGTGAACTCCAATGGCTTCTCTACTTACTCCAAGAGCTTCATGTTGCTTGTCACAAAACTCCTGTTATATTTTGTGACAGTCAAAGTGTCTTCACAATCTGCTAATCTCGTGTTTCATGAGAGTACTAAACACTTGGATAAAGATTGCTATGTTGCACGAGAGAAGCTTCAAGATGGAATTTACAGGAAGTTGCTGATCTTTTTACCAAAGCTCTAATGTCTAGGCCTTTTCGTTCTTTTCTCTCCAAGCTGGTTATGGTGAACATTTTTCACCCTCCAGCTTGCGGGGTATTAGAGAATGCATAGATTAGTTAACAGCTAGTTAATTAGTTACATATGAGTTTGTTGTAAATTATGTTTCTGATTAGTTAACTAGTTAACTAACCTTTGCTTCATCTTCAAGTTTTAGTCATGCATGTATATATACATTATCACCTTGTAGTAGTTACTAAGTAAGTTGAATCTATTCATTTAATTCCTACTTCATTCTACCTATTCTCTACTTCTACATTGATAAGATATAATTTTCCTCAATAAAAAAGCTTAAAGGGAGAAAAAAATTAACATTACCAACTATGTATCATAATTTTAGTGAGAAGAGAGTGGAACATCTTGGGATTGAAAAAAAATTGCACTCCTGCAATGCAAGTTATGTAACAGAAAGTATATCATTATATATATCTTGTAACTATTTGTCCACAAAGACACTGTTTGTTTACAACTTGGAATTATTTATCAGTAACGATATGTATTCTATACAGTAGTATATATAACTACACGTAATTAACAAGCAAAAAAATGCAACAATCAAATAAATCTTATCTCAAGGCCTGGAAAATGAAGCATCCCTTGGCAAATCAAAGGGACTCCAATTACCGATTAACAAGTCCGCATGATCATGAATTTCAGGTCCAAGAAGTGGCTCTTTTGTGACTTGAAATGCATGGTTCATCAACATCTCATCAGAATTAGACCACACCAAATCACGTGAGGCTTCAGCTTCTTCACCTGGCAAAGGTGGAAGCTCAACATTACTCATAGTGTCTTTTTGAAGCCTTTGCATAGGGTTGAACTCGCTATAGTACACTTGGTTATTACTACCCTCACCGATGTGCGACTCTGTTGAATGTTGTTGATGAAGATTGAAACACCCAGTAAGACCAAGTTCTTCAGGCATTGAATTTTCCCGAGAAGGATCAAAAACTGTTTGCAATTGATGATGATCTGGAATGTTATTCTCATGCCTTGCTGCTCCTGAATCTGGCTTCTGATGGAGGAAGTTTGCATAAACTTGTGCAAGATCAATATCTGGTCCCTCAGTCACACCAGAAGAGCTAGAAGGTGAATTAACATCCCTCCTATGTTCATAACAAAGGCCAACTGGGTTATGATCTGTAGCATGATCACCACCACAAGGTGATGAATTTCTGAAATTGAGACCATCAATGGATTGTCTTAAGGTCTTGTTCCCTCTTCTATTCTTCCTGCAGCCGCCACCGACCGGAACATTCCGGAGGGACCCGCCTCTTGTCCAGTACCTTCTGCAGCCCTTGCAAAAATACCTTGGTTGAGTTAAGCTGTAGTTATTGTAGTAGCAAAACTTTGTGTTGGAAGAGCCACACCTCGGACAATTTGGTGATATCTCCACATTATTAGGCTTCCACCCAGAATTCTCCATCAAGGTTTTAAATTGCGGTCGTGGATGCTGTTGTGTTGCAATCCTTCGTTTGCAGAAAATTGAGAATAAACCTGGCTGTGATGGCTGAAATCACAACCGACTTGCAGTTTAAAAAACCTCCAAAACCTTGACGTGACGGCCAAAATCACCGTCGCGAACCTTAATTTGAAACCATGTTCGCCATCAGCAAAGAAGCCTGTTAGTCCTTCATCAGTGTCAAAAAAGGATATATATCCCTCTCTCTATGTTAATTTTGTCGGTATCTGTGAGAGTGAGAGAGAGAGAGAGAGGGAAAATTGAAGAGAAATTGGCAATGCTAGTAGAGAATGTGGTTATATGAGGTATTGGGGAAGATGGGGTTCCCAAAGCACATTGAGTGTTGGGATGCACATGAGATGATGGATGATGGGGTCTTGGAAATGTGTATGCACCCATGCACATGAGCAGCATGCATGAGTTAAGTGAGGCTGGTTGTGAGCCTAAGGCTAATACAGGGTGTCGGTGTTTACGACACGTGGCGCGATGGTGTTGGTGGAGGTGAGGGTGATTGGGGAAACAAAGCCATCGATACCACCATTTCAGGTTCCTTCAAACAGCAGACAGCCTAGATATACACAAATTCTCTCAAAAGGGTAGCATTAGCATCCCATCCCCACTCTCTCCCTCATTCATCCATCACTACACCATACTTCAAACTAAAACTTAAACGGTTAGGTGCCAGCCATTGGCATTACTCGGGTATCCTTATAAGGAATAAAAATTGGTAGACATCTGAAGGGTGTAGATCACTGGAGAGAGATAGGAAGAGAAAAGAGATAAGTGATAAGTGTGAAATATGATGTGATGTAATTGGAAGAAAGAGATAAAGAGAAAAAACGGGTGTCCAGTGGTGTCTGTACTATTTAGATGTACACGAATCTTAGCCCATACTTTAATATCTTTAACTATGGCTGCATTACAAATTATAAAAATTTATTTAATTTGATATATCAAGACAAAAATGTACGTAATTCCTCAACTTTTAAATGGATACGGGAGAAATCACTTTTTCTCTTTTTGTAGAAAGAAAATTTTACTATTGCATTCGCAATAGAGATAGCTAGTTAATAAAGGAAAATAAAATCATTGCTTTGTACTTCCTTTTGTCACAAAGATGGAACAGATTTTGATGTTTGTTTACATTTCTTTAGTTTTAATTTGGTAGTTGAATTAAAATATAACGTCTACTTATTTTGTTGTTTCTTTATTAAAAATATAATTCACATGTATTAAATATTGATTCTATAAACATAGTTTATGCCCACCATAAAATAGCATGATATGTTCTGGCCTATCTCAGCCTCTCTGCCAAATATGAACAACTACTCATTGATTGCTGCTCCTTATCTAGCTTTACTAGTACTAACTTTTTGTTAAGGAAAGTACACTTGGGTTTTTTCATGTTCTTTTTCTTTGGCTTCTTTATGAGGGAGGTTGGTTTGGTATTAATTGATACTCGTTGTAGTTTTCAAAATCTTACAGTGAAATGTAGTTATAGAATGCAACTAAAACAACATTCATCAGCATGTTCATAATTAAACATCGACCTCTTTTCAGAAGCGAATTTATCTCTAATAATGGTTAGGTGAAGTTGTTTTTGTCAACTCTGAAGTTAAGTTGCCTGCTTATGTATGCATCACTTCTCTAAACAAGTACCTTGCTATGTTTCTCTGAGTTGTCCCTTATTCTGCAAGAAAGAGGCACATGGAAGCTAAGTAAGCATTTTTCGAAGAAAGAATGTCTCTTCCAGCTGCATGATATTGAACTTTTCGTTGACTTTCTTGGATCATGGGCTTCTTGGATCATGTAAAGATTTTCATCGATGTTCCCAAAACAATATTCTATAAATGAAAATGCAAATCATTTACTTCTTTCATGAATTCCTTAAACGCATCACCTTTTCTTACACAGCTTAGTCCTTTCCATTGATCGGATATTATTGGTAGACATATGCGCAGTTAATAACATGCACATTTTTTATAAATAAAAAAACAAGATACACACTTGTGGTGGTTTTTAATTCCCATAATTTGTAGCTTTTTTTTTAATATTACAAAAAAAAATTGCAAAATAAGACCAAAAAAAAATAATTAGCAGACTAAGGCACTTTGTGCCATGTAGGATGCTGAGGTGGAGGAGGGAGAAGAATTAAAGGGGGAGTCGCAGAAAAGCACGCGATTCAAGGCCTGGGGAAGGGGGACTCGCACGCCTTCCTGCGACTCATGCATGTTTGGGGAACAACAACCTGTTTGGGGAGTAGGTGACAAGACCTGTGTGGGAGTCGCATTGACCACCGCAACTCCCATAGCTGTCTGGAGTCGCCCAACCACCCGCGACTCCTGTGACTGGGTGCCACATGACACTGGAGTCACGGGGCCCCCTGCGACTTGTGTTTAAATTTTCAACTTAAATACCCGCCAGAACACTGACATCTCTCACTCATTTATTCTCTCAAATTTTCCTCAAATCATTTTCTTCATCATCTTCTCATTCTCTCATTTCCCTCAAATTTCCCACAGAAAAAATCATTTTCTTCATCATCTACAACCTTTTCAAGAACTCCCACTCATCATCTACAAGGTTTCAAGAACTTTCACTGTCATCAAGTTGAAGCAACTCATCTCAACATATACCAATCCCCCTTCAAATATCCCCATTTTGGTTAGTACTTGTTTAGTGTTTTTTATAATATAGTTGTTTTTAAACTATTTTTTTACCGTTTAGATATGTATGCTGTTAGGAGTTTTAATTTTATTGTTACGTTTGTAAGAATTATAGATATTTTAGTCCAAGTTTAGAGCTATTAGGAGTGTTAAATGTTTATAAATATTGATGGTATAAATATATTGTTACGTATAAGGTATGGACTTAGAGATGACCTAGTATGTCTTTTATTAATATATGGGGTTAATGAAGCTTATATGAAACGTAAAGTTTCAGATAATCTCGAACCTAAATCAGATAAATGTGTCCTTGTTCATGGTTAAACTATTGAAAGATTGAGAACAATTATGACATATTTTTCATTAAAAACAGACAAGTACACGAGAGTAATCAACTTGACTCAGTCCAACTAGGACTCTAACCATCAGAGTTTACCATTGAAAAAATATTTAGCTCAACTATTAACTTTGTTACGTTAAGAACGACATGACAGTCGTAAGACAAGGTGGATAGACCTAGAACCAACTTTTGTAACTTGGCATGACTAGAATGTCCAATTAAGCATGTATTAAGACAAATAAATTAGTGAGATTGAAAATGCGAGGTTGACTAGAGAGTTGGTGGAGATAGTTGGACTCACATTCGACGCCAATCATCTGCAAAACCTTTAGTGAAAGAACGCAACAAAGAGAGCGAATCAAACGACTAACAGAAGGTAGATAACTAGAGGTTGAAAGATATAAAATAAAGACTCAATATGAGATATGTGGTAAGCCACACCAGAGTCCAGAATCCAAGGACCATGAGGAGGAGCTTCAGAGAGACAAGCGATAGAATTGCCGCAGAAGCTGTGAAACCAAAGATCTACAACACTCAAACCACTTTAAGGAATCAACAATGGCATCAAGTGATTTAGATGGGTAAGAGGGATGGCGCTCCATGAACAACCTCAATAAAATCACTATGGAGCACCGACATGGCACCAAGATTCTTAGACGGGTCGCAGGATGTTTTGGTAATCGTGGGTTGCAATAGGTGGTGCTAGAACAGTGTGCGTACATTGGTGAACAGTGTTGGCTCCAATGGTGGGTTTGTCCGCTGTAAATTGTAACACCAAATCTTATACACTCATTTTAATTTGATTAATGGCTTGAAACTTTTCACATAAACAATCACGTGACCCCATTGTCACCCCTTCTTGCCTCCCCTGGTTCTCTCCCACCAGAAACCATAATTTATGGACTTGCATCTTCTTCTGTGTATCAATATCCTAATTCCCACATAATTCTGCATCTCTCGAATGTTGATAGAAAGAGGTTGAAAAAATTTCTAAAAATGGAAGATTTAGTTACGATTAGAAATAAACTTTCTATATCTTTATTCCATGAATCCTTCACTTATACTTACAAAATTGGAATTCTTAGTCCAATTAAAAAAAATTACACCCGGTCTACGAATCTATTATAACTATCAACAAATTCCTAGAATTTTAGGAAGATAAATTTCATGCTTTTTTTTTTAAATATTAACAATTACACAGAAAAAATTATGAGTACTAGTACACGGGTAAAAAACGATGAAAACTTAGAGCCAAATAAAAGAAAGACGATGAGTCCAATCAGAACCATGAAATATACCTAATACACAAACTAAAAAGAAAGATAAAAAGTTTCATCTATTTATGAAAAATTTACGAACAAGGAGAAATGAAATTAGCAATTACATATGGATCAATTACATTGCGCGAGAATGATCTGAAAAACAGAGGAAACGAGGAATTGTACTGCTCGGTGGCTAAATGTTAGGATTTGGGGCAAAAACGGCACCAACAATGGAGGAGAGACATGAGTGGATTTATGAATAAATCTAACCATTAAATCAATTGAAATAGATGCTCAAGATTTGGTGTCACAATTAATCTTGACACCTTGTGTCTTTTGATTCTTTCCCTTGTATATATTAGAATACGAAAAAATATCTCTAGTTTCGAATTTCAATTATAAGAATAAATATTAAAACTTAAAAACATTTAAATTTAGATTTTATGGAGAAGCTTTCATATGTATTGTATGGAATTCACTACGAATCGGGAGAAAATGAAAGAATAGCCTTATTTAAGATATAAATCTCAATTTTACAATGCACACGATTGTACAAATGAATGTCAGCAAATGATTATATTTGAAACAAGAAAAAGGAAGTAACTATTTACAAGGTCAAGCAACGCATTGGCAATAAAAAGTTACACCTTCAAGTTTCAAAAGCAATGTCTGTACAAAACTAAGTACAACCTGCATCATGATTGCACCACTTGCATAATAACATCTTCCTTCTTGGCTCGCCAGAAGCCACGCTACCAATTATGATTGCGGTCGTCTAAAATGGGCATCAATATTGTGGGCGTTTAAAAAAGTTACAAACACAATAGTACAGATTAACACAAAAATTCTGTGGCTGAGGTACAAACATCAGCGCAACTCATCATGTGGATAATAAATGAAGTACATTTACAGGTATGAATTATGCAGGTCATGCTTCTGAAGTTCTACTTGATGATCATCATGCTGCTATAGCTGCCCCAACCTTTCCTGCAAGCAAGAAACAATTTGAATCCATGTTTTGGTGCAGCAGAACCAAAAATATAAACCATCACATTTCTTGTAAATAGTACTTGCATAGGTTAAAGAGATGCCAATTCCTATTATTCATAAAGTATTAGAAGTTTCTTAGAAAGAAAATGTGTCACAGCATGAAAACTAAGTAACAAGAAAGAGAGAAGGAAATAAAGTATCCACAGGCTAGTGGAAGAAGTAGCCCATTGTATACTTTTGATTGAGTAGATTTAGTTTACTCGTAATCTGATTTGTTGTATTTTTCCGTATCTCAATCCCTAGAATCAACGGATTGATTAGCATTTAATTTAGGAAAAGTTTCCTCTCCTTTGTATATAAATATTGTACAAATCCTCCTTAGTAAACACAAATATTATTTCAGATTAAATAAATTTGGAATCAGAGCTCTACAGGGTTCCGTTGTGGTCGTACGCTGCCGCCGTTGGTATCATGTGCTCCCATCATTGTGATCTTCCAACCATCCTCTTTCTGTTTTGACCTTGTCTGGTACTTTGGTCCACTGTTTTGGCATCAGCCCCTGATGACTGATGTATTCTTCCGTTTAGCACTGTTCATGTGCATTTCCTCTATGTTAGTTTTATTATTATTTCTCAGTCCTCTGTCTTCTACATGGCTGAATCTTTAACGGTGAACCGTAAAAGAAGAATTTGGTGAACCGTAAAAGAAGAATTTGGTCTCTTGCGCCTTTTCTGGGTCTCCTACCGTTACCTCGGAGAAGCTAAGTGGAATGTTTTTAAAATTTGATTTTAGAGCCAAGGGATGTTAGTCATGACTCTAAGGGCATCTGAAAAAGAAGAGTGACAGAAGGCTGACTAATAGCTTGTATCCTGGTCGTGGCAATCCATTGAGCCGAAATTGATAGTCCACTTCCGTCCTTACAAATTTGTTATGATATTTGGAAGAAAGCAGATATTGTGTATGATAATAACATAAGAGGCTTTATGAGACGACATGTAGTTTCTCATTCAAATGACAGATTCTGACCAGCCTTCTTATGTGAACACCGCGGTCTATTTCTGATGAAATCAAACTCATGGTGATAAAGATGTCAAATAAGCTTTGATAATGTGCTTATGGTGTTTATCATTCATAGCCTCCATAACGACTATGAATCCGCTCGGAATCAAACCCTGACAAATCCTAATATTCCTATAGTAACGAACTCTTTGATCATTTAATTTGAGCTCCATCACTAGAGATAGATTCTAAAACAGCTTCCAAGTATATTGTTTTGGCCTCTAATTCAACTAAACAAGGAGGTCGATATTGTGGTCATAGAGGTGGTGGATCGTGGCAAAGGTGGTAGAGGAAGCCACCATTGTTCCTATTGCCATAAAGATGGACACAAACGACCGCTAATACGCCAACATGGATTTTCTAGCAAGATCATCAATGTTGCTCAGCCTTTATTAAATGTTGTTGAACAAAAGATTGGGTCTGAGGAAGCTAAAGTGCCTTTCAGGTTTTCGAGTGCTAGTATAGATAGATACCACATGTTACTTAATCAATCAGATACCATTTGTTGTTCTAGGTAACAAGGTCCCTCGTAGAACTGTTTTCTTAGACCCTCTTTATGTTGTCCCCCGTGTGTGTTTGGTTCTACTTGTTCATAATCACTATCCTAGATGTGACAAGTTGACTGCTCGAGTTATTGAGTTAAGCCTGTCTTTCTTGGGTATTCTCGAGTTCATAAAGGATATTGATGTTATTCTTCCCCTACACATCATTTCTATATGATTGCGGATGTAACCTTCTTTGAAGATACACCATCCTTTGCATCATGAGCTGCACCAGACACGACCTCTCAAGCATTAGATGTGCCTCTTCTTAACTCTTCACGTTGATAAGTGGTGTGATATGTTGTAATTAGAATTAATGGTAGAATATTTGTTTTAATTGTAGAATAATTATTAGGAGATTGAGTACATATTTAGATTCTTCTATATAATGTAATCACTCTTAGTAGTTTTGATTTAATAAATAAAATTATATTTCTCCATATTTCTTGGTATCAGAGCTCTCGATCTTGAGGACTCTGCTTCTGCGTTCAAAACCCAAGCTGTCTAATCACTGCTTTGCCGTGTCCTTTCACTCTTGGCCATCACTTCAACCACTGTTCTCCATTGCCGGTCACTGCCCAGCCACCTCTGCCGTGCTCGCAAGGCTCCGATCGGCCAGTCCCCAAAGTCATGCCTCCAAAGAAGCCTTCAAGCACCTTCACGCCCCACTTCTCCTTCTGCGAGTAAGATCCACTTGTCGTCTCGTTTTCGGCGCGTGAGCTGCACGCGCCGCCCTCCCAGCCTCAGTTCATGGTCGCGATTACACAGAACGGGTCACCTTAACTCCCTTCCATTTCCGAGGTCGTTTCTTCCAAATTAGCCTTTCTTGACATCCTTTTAGAGGCATTTGGTTCTTCCCCTAGGTTGTTGAAGTTGTTGACATTGTTGCTGCCAATTCGTTTTTTATGGTTTCTCTATTACAGGTCATTTTATCCTCACTATGCCAGGAGAAGAGGAGGTATCCGAATCTGGACCGGAGAAAACACCTCTGATGGTAAGACCACATCTCTTCCCCCCTCGTCCCACAACGATCTCCCGATATTGCAAGGGTCATATCGATTGGATGGACACAACTACCTTCAATGGTTCCAGTTTGTTCGTCACATTCTCAAAAGCCGCAAGAGAATCAGTCATACTGAAGGAAAAGCTCCTGCTGAGACGGACCCACAGTATGAGACATGGCTTGATGAGGATTCTCTTATTATGACCTGGTTTTGGCACTCAATGACTCCGAAGTTAGCCGAAATTATGCTATTCCCTACTACTCAGGAGATATGGAAGAACTTGGCGCAAGCATATTCTAAGAAACAGGACCTCTCAGCCTGCTATGGATTGGGAAAAAAAGTTTTCAATTCTGAGCAAAGAAATCTTTCCGTGACAGGATACTATGGGATCCTAAATGGTCTCTGGATTGAACTGGATCAATATCAAAATTTGAAGATGAAGTGTGATGAAGACTCCACAACACTGACTCAGTTTATTGATAAAGCACGGATTTTTAAGTTTCTCTTTGGGCTTAACTCTAAATTTGATCTAATTCAAGTTCAAATTTTGGGTAAAAGAGAAACTCCCTTCTCTCTCAGAGGTGTTTTTCATAGTTCGTGGTGAAGAAGGTCGGAGGACAGTGATGGTGGAAAACAAATCTGTTATGTTTTAGCCTTGGCCTCTGGAAAGGGTCCTGTAAAAGGACCCACCTCTTCCAAACACCCTAATCATGATGATCGATAGTGCACTTACTGTAAGAGGTCTGGTCACACCAAAGAGAATTGTTTCAAATATTCTTTGAGGCATTATTAAGAGGAAAAAACTTACATAAGTTCCTTATCTCCATTTTGTCAAGTTCTCAATTCAAACAGTGACAAGTGGACTTTATTTCTAAAATAAATGATATTTATCAAGACTTAATTTTAAAATTTCAAAAAAATTAGACACATGTCACTGCGTGATTGGAGAACTTAATGGAATGGATATAAGAACTTGATATAAGTTTTTTCCTTATTAAGACTTCCTATGTGAATTCTAGGGATCAACTAGGAGACATGTTGACCAAGTCCTTACGGGTTCCTAGGATAACATATTTATGTAAAAAAGCTAGATGTATCTAATATATATGCTCCAGATTGAGGCCGTGTATTGATTGCATAGATTTGGTATAACCATAATCAGATTTGTTGTACGTTTACCCTATTTAGAATGTCATAATCCCAAGAATCAAGGGATTGATTAGGATTTAATTGAGGAAAGGTTCTCTCCTCTCTTTTGTATATAAATATTGTACAAATCCTCCTTAATAAATACATAAAACATAATTTCAGTTTCAATTTATATATATGCACAATCCTATACCAGTTAGGCAATTTACCAATCCCCACCTTAACCATTCAAACATGAACCTAAAACAGTAATGCAAATAAGAGATTCATTAGGTATAAAAAACTGAAAACCATTTTCCTGGACTCTTCCTGTTAACAAATAAAATATAAGGGGCCTGTTTCACTGCAGTTTTAAAAAACTGTATTTAAAAACAGATTTTAGAAACTATTTTTGAAAACTGTTTTCCAAAAAAAAAAGCAGAAAAAAAAAACTGTTGAATGAGATGTTTTCCAACATTTAAAAAATTGAAATTTAAAAACTAAAAACAGAAACTGAAAACATCTTTTAGCTATTTTGGTATAAAACTGAAAATAAGAACAGTTTTCAAAAACAGGTTATGCCAAGCAGGTTTTTAAATTTCAGTTTTTAAAAACAGAAAACAGACAGGCCCAAGATCTGTGAAATAAATACCAAGAACAACAACCTGAAGCATCTGCATTAATTTTGGATGCTGCTCCAAAAGCTGGCAAAGTTTGTCACGGTCTCTCAATAAAGACTGCCATATCAAAGATTAGAATGATTAGATTAGTCACGGCTAATCAAATTCATCTCCTTGTAATAAAAATTATGTATGGCATGTGTACGACACACCCAAAGAAAATTGCATCTCAATAGGCAATACCTGAATGGCCTCAGGAGACTTGAAATACTCATGTAATGACATTGCAGCATCTGGTTGCAGCTGCAATTGAGCACCCCCTGGTTGTTGAGTGTATTCGACTTGCTGCTGCTGCTGCTGCTCATGTGAAAATTGTTGCTGCTGAGTCTGATAATACGCCTGCATTGAAGAAATCTGAGACTGCTGCAGCATCTGTATCTGATGCACTTGAACATTGCTTTGCACAGACATCCCTTGCTCCAACTGCTGTAAAGCTTGAACCGGTGGCCTAAGGAGCTGAGGTGGTTGTGGAGGACGTGGAAGCTGGGGGGGCTGCAGTGGCTGCAACTGAGTAACTAAATGCATTGACTGAAAGGAAGCAGGAGGAATAGAGACACTTTGCAAGATGCTCGACTGGTTCTCACTATGTTGCTGATTTGGGTTGTTACAGTAGAGATTATGTGACATAGAAGGTGGCCTATTAAACCCCAAGGACTGCATTGAGGGGTTTAGTGGATAAGATGACATCCTAGTTCCTGAAGGTGCAATGGAGGCTTGGGAAAGTTCAGCACTTCCAATACTTGTCTGATTATATGGAGAAGGTTGGGAGACAGAAGCTTTATTAGATGGTAAATTATACGGACTAGATGCAAAAGGAGGTGGTGTAGGAGGAAGGGGAGGCGCTAATCTATTATGTCCCCCCGGGGAAGATGCAGATGTCCTGGAATATTTTGAATCTGGCATGGGAACAGAGGATGCTAATGATGTTGCCGTTGAACCATTGTTGAATGGAGATGAGTAGTCTGACTGAACCTGCAAAGAAAAATTATAAAAGTAGTAGGTGCTGAATTTAGAAAGGGAAAAAAGAAGGAAGATCAATATGACTGAAGCAGTAACCAGAAAAGGAGGAGTGGGGAAAATGCATAAAGTCACCTAAAACTTTATATCTTTTACAGATAGGAACCTTCCCTTATGTTGACCTGGGGTTAACTCACTAATAATGAACACAGCATGATATTTATACTTAACAAATCCAAACTATCAATTCGTATTGTTATTTTTAAAATCATATTACTTAATTATTTTAATTTATTAAACTAGAGTCAGAAAACAGAAGACTTGAGAGTTGAGATTTTCTTAGGTTTTGACTTATGTTTACTTTTTCAAGTTAAAAATAATACAAATCAACGAAGATGAAAGTTAGGAATTGCACACCATTGGTAAGCTAATGTAAGTTTATATATGAACCTCGTAACTGTTATGAACCAACTATCCAAAAACCTTAGTTATAGGGTAAAGACATGTTAAATATCTTGTAAATAAGTAGGATATCTTTTATTTAAAGATTTATTCTATTAATTGTTAATTGTAAATAGGTAGCATAATCATTGTAAATAAGGTAACAATGATATTGTACATTTATTGCTCCTATCAGGGGCGGATCCACTTTAGGGCCCTTGGGGGCATATGCCCCCACTAAAAATTTCAATGTTTTATTAATATTATATGTATTATGTATGATTTGTATTATATCATGTATGATCTGTATTATTTGCCCCCACAAATTTTTTATATATTAAAACTACTTAGTTATATATGTGTATATTTTTATTGCCCCCACAACTAAACATTTCTGGATCCGTCACTGGCTCCTATTATATATAATAAACTCCGTTGTGTAGTTGAAACACACGGATTCACTAAATTCCTCGTCTCTTTCTTATTATTCAACATGGTATCAAGAGCCTAACAAGAGGCAACCCTAATCCTAATCTATGCTTTCCCGGTAGATCCATTGTCTATCGGTCTCCGATTTCTGGCTTCAACCACTTCATGTCTCATTCCAACAGCCTTTCCCGACCAACATCACCACTGTCCAGCCACCACAGCAGCCGCTGTGGTGGCTGCTGTGGCGCGTGGCATGGCGGCGCGTCCCAGCTCCGTTCGAACCGCCGCTTCTTCCAACATGCTCGCCTTCTCCTGCACGTTCCAGATCTGGACTTATTTCAACGTTTTCGGCTTCGTGGTGGTGTAGATCTAACTTTTTCCTCTCGATGTTGTCGCCTTTTTGGGTGTTTCTCACTCCTCTTTGAGACCCATGGCTTTTGCGCCTCCTCCCAAGACCGAGAGCCCTATTTTCACCAGCCATGTCACTACCCCGCTTGTGGTTGACAAGTTGGATGGCACCAACTATAATTCTGAAGACGGGCTTCGGGGACAAGATTATGAAGACCATCTCACTATGAAGCCTGATACAATCGATGAGGTTGATCATCCTCGATGGAAGAAGATTGATGCTCAACTTTGCAGTCTTATTAAGTCCACCATTACTCCTTTGAAACAGATTTTCCGTTCTCATGAGACTTGTGAATCTATATGGGCGCAGGCTAAGGTCCTCTATACAAATGATACCCAATGCTTATATGGAGTATGCCAAAATTTGTTTAACGTTATTTCTCATCGACGTCTGGATGGTTCAATGGCAGAATACTTGGGCCGTGTTCATGGTCTTCATGATTTTAGTGAACTCTTGCCTCCAGCTGCCACAACTGAAAAGGAGATTGAGCAACAACAACGCTTCTTCCTGCTTCTAGCCTTATATGGCTTGCCTATGGAGTATTCATCTGTTCGCGATCAGATATTGGGATCTCCTACGATCCCTACTCTGAGTGCTTCTTGGTCTACTTAGTTGCGTGTCCCGACAAAATCACCCTCTAAAGGGGGAGTACTGCGTACACCCGTTGATTCATCTGAATTGGTTTCTCAGGGAGGTGATCGTGCTGCTCCAAGTGGTGATCGTGGTTGATTTTAGAGGACGGGCAAGCCTCGTCACAAGTGTGATCATTGTCATAAGATTGGTCATACTATTGATCGGTGTTATGCTTTGCATGGACACCCTCCTCCATGGAATGTCAACATTGCACAGACTGCTTCACCTACTCCACCTCCTTTGACTAATTATACAGCCCCTCATGCCATCTTCAACGACTTCATCAAGTGGTATGGGGAACGACAGGTCGCTAGTTCCACTGCTTGTATGTTGCACACACGGGTAATTCCTTTGCTGGTCTATCTCACTCCACATCTCTTGGCCATGGATCCTTGATTCAGGAGCCACTGATCACATAAATGAAGTAGTGTGATCCATATAGCCAACCTCACTTAGTGAGATAAGGCTTTTGTTGTTGTTCTTGTTGTTGTTGTTATCTACTTCTGGTCTCATTAGCTCAATCTCAGGGTACTGGTACTATCTCCCTTTCTCCGCCCATCTCCATTACACATGCTCTTTATGTCCCTGAGTCTCCTTTTAACTTATTGCCTTTGAGTTGTTTGACTCGTTCTCTTGATTGTGTGGTCTCATTCCACGAAAATTTTGTTTTCTTACAGAACCGGAGTTTGGGACGGATGATTGGCGCGGATATGAGTCTAATGGCCTATACTTTCTTCAGCGCTCTGCACATGCTGGCTCCACGGTGGATTCTCCTCTCCTGATTCATGCCCAATTAGGTCATCCAAGCCTTGCCAAATTACAAAAGCTGGTGCCAAACCTTTCAAAGTTATCTACGCTGTCTTGTGAGTCGTGCCAATTTGGCAAACATGTTCGTAGTTCTTTTCCGAGTCATGTCCATCATCATGCTAAGTCTCTGTTTACTTTGGTTCATTAGGATGTGTGGGGTCCTAGTCGTATTGTTTCTAATTTAGGATCAAAGTATTTTATAACTTTTATTGATGATTAGTCCCGATGTACTTGGTTAATTTTAATGGAAAATCAATCTGAGTTATTTGCTATCCTTCAGACTTTTTATAATGAAATAAAAAATCAATTTGGTATTTCAATTAGTACTTTGCAAAGTGATAATGCTCGAGAATACTTGTCTGCGAAATTTTAGACTTTCATGGCCTCTAATGGCATGCTTCGCCAAACGTCTTGTGTGCTCACACAAAACGAGGTAGTTGAACGTAAAAATAGACACTTCGTTGAACCCAATAGGACACTCTAATTTTACCCACGTTTTCATTTCTCATATCACTACTCCTCAACAGGCAGACTTGTCTGCTCCTCGTCTGCAAGCCAATCCACCTCCTTCACATCCTTTGCAAGTTTATCAGCGTCGACCACGACCAAATCTACCACCACCAGTCACAGCAGAAATTGCTACAGACTCCCCTCCGGATCCAACTCCTTAGTCTCCTCCGACCTTGCCCCCTGAGATTGATCTCCCAATTGCTCTTCGAAAAGGTATACGCTCAACCCGTAACCCCTCTCCTCATTATGTTAATTTGGGTTATCATCGCTTGTCTCCCTTGCATTATGCATGTATTTCCTCTTTGTCTTTTGTGTATATTCCTAAGATTGTAGGTGATGCTTTATCTCACCGTGGTTGGAGGCAAGCTGTGCTTGATGAGATGTGTTCTCTCTAGAATAGTGGCACATGGGACCTTGTTCCCTTCCTCTTGGGAAATCTGTTGTAGGTTACCCGGTGGATCTTCACAATCAAAGTTGGCCCTGATGGGCAAATTGATCGCCTCAAGGCTCGTAGGGTGGCTAAAGGTTATACACAAGTGTTTGGCTTGGATTATGGTGACAATTTTTCTCCCATGGCTAAAATGTCCTCGGTCAGATTTTTCCTCTCTATGGAAACTATTCACGACTAGCTCCTTCATCAGCTTGACATCAAGAATGCTTTCCTTCATGGTGATCTCACTGAACAAGTTTATATGGAGCAACCTCTTGGATTTGTTACTCAAGGGGATTCTTCTGGACTAGTCTGTCATCTTCGAAAGTCTTTATATGGTCTCAAGCAATCTCCTAGGGCTTGGTTTGGGAGATTAAGCACTTTTATTCAGCAGTTTGGTATGACACTGAGTGAGGCAGATCGCTCGGTTTTTTTATCTTCACTCGGTTGCGGGGTGTATTTACTTGATTGTGTATGTGGATGACATTGTCTTTACAGGTAATGTTCATAATGGAATCACACAAGTAAAATCGACACCTTTGTCACAAAAGACCTTGGTGGACTTCATTATTTCTTGGGCATAGAGGTTGCACAATCTGAACAAGGGATTGTGATTTCATAGAGAAAGTATGCTTTGGATATTTTGGAGGAGACGGGATTGTTAAATGCTAAGCCAGTTGACACTCATATGGCTCCCAATGCCAAACTTATGCCAGCTCAGGGGGAGTCATTCTCAGATCCAGAAAAATACAGGAGATTAGTTGGAAAATTGAATTACCTCACTGTTACTCGCCCAAATATTTCATTTCTTGTTAGTGTGGTAAGTCAATTTCTTAATGTGAAGGGCATTGGGAGGTTGTAATTCGCATACGGAAGACAACGGACATGCGCGAGTTGTAGAATACTTTGATGCAGATTGGGCAGGTTCTCCTTCTAAATGGAGATCCACGTCTAGGTGTTGTGTTTTCCTTGGTGATAACTTAATTTCCTGGAAGAGTAAGAAACAAAGTGTAGTGGCAAGATCAAGTGCTGAAGCAGAATGTCGAGCCATGGCTACAACTACTTGTGAACTTATATGGCTCAAACAATTGCTTCACGAGATTAGGGGATATTTCACATATGACACTTATCTATGACAATCAGGCGGTGTTACACATTGCCTCAAATCCAGTGTTCCACAAGAGGACCTAACACGTTGAGATTGATTGTCATTTTATCTTGAGATATCAGCACTAGATTCATCAATTCAAACGGTCAGTTAGCTGATGTTTTTACTAAGTCTTTGAGGGCACCTCGGGTTAATTATATTTGTAACAAGCTTGGTGCATATGACTTATATGCTCCAGCTTGAGGGGGAGTGTTAGATATCTTGTAAATAAGTAGGATATCTTTTATTTAAGTAGGATATATTTTATTAATTGTAAATAGGTAGAGTAATATTGTAAATAAGGTAAAAATGATATTGTACATTTATTGCTCCTATTATATATAATGAACTCCGTTGTGTAGTTGAAACACACGGATTCACCAAATTCCTCGTCTTTTTCTTGTTATTCAACAAGACACATGAATGGTTTTATATTATATTTCTAACATGCTTTCACACGAGCTCATTGGGCTTGAAGCATGGACAATGCACAGGCTCACCTGCCTTGTGAGGAAACTCAACGTTTTTTATTAGAATAATGGGGTATCAAGAACCGAACTCTAGACTACTTGTTCATGGAAACTATCGTACCATCTTGAATTTGGGCAGCCTAATTTGAACCCAAAAGCTAGTTTAGATGTGAGGGTTTCTCTACCCTTTAAAAGGACTATTTTAATCATATCTTCAGTCAACTGGGACCTTAACACGGGCTGGGCATCTAGAGCGTGAAGTTTGCAAGACTAGATATCTACATGTGGCCCGTAGATGGCCCAATAAACGGATCTAAGATAGGCTCTTACACAATGTCATAACCAACTGTTGTCCCAAAAGCTTAAGGTATTGGGTGAACACATGAATAGTTTTATATTATATTTCTAACAGTAACAATAATTGGAGTTTAAATACTAATTGAGACAAAATTAAAAAATTGAAGGTAACTTTCGAAAGACAGTTTAATGTTATTCTATGCACTTTCACCAGAAGGAAATAAGTAAAGAACAAGGATTCAAAGTTCCTCACTTGGAATGCCACTGGACGTTGTGCACCTGCTGGAGAATTTACAAATGAGGATGACTGAATAGGAACTGAATCTGTAGCATGCAATATTACAGGTGATACTGTTGGTGGTGGCGGCATAGGTGGTAAAGGAGGTTGGTTGGGGAAAAACCTCTGGTCATACTGTCCTTGAGAACCTGTAGCAATACCACCATGTTGCGGACTGTTCTTTAAGAGGAAATTCTGGGAAGCCATCCTTGAATCAACTGGTGATTGCATAGATGTGGATGGATTATTATAAAGAGATACTGGAAATGAACTACTTGCTGCAGAATCATATCTACCAGAGGGCTTAGCTTGAACAACACTCTTTGAGTCATCAACCTGCTCAACATACTTCCTCTCTGAAGAAACGCTTGATTCACGAGTTAATGATTTATCTGGACGCGAACCAGACATCTTTGAAGAATATTCACTCTGCCCATTTTCATCAATGTTAGATCCTAATGGAGTGCCCATATGAGAAAATTGGGTGCTATCAACAACATCACTTTCTGTCTCTTCAACAATTGAGTGAGGAGAACTTTGCTCAACAATAACAGGGGCAGGTTGCTGTAAGTTTTCATCCGGCTGAGGGAATAGCAACTTGTGCTCGGAGTCAGACTCCTCTGCATCAAAAACTATATCAATATCGTCATCAGGATCTGTTTTTAGTTGCTTAGATTTATTTAACTTCTCTGCATCCGTAGGTTTTACAGGAGAAGCATTTCTTAGCTGTCCCCCAGCCTCTCCCACTACAGTTGCTGAAGGGTTCTGGCGTTCCCTTTGCCTTGCCATAAATTCATCTACATGAATTGATGGAGGTCTCCCACCAGTAGATCCTGCTCGTGGCACTGCTATTACATTACTGACCCCATCAACATTTCTCTCTCTTGCCACATAGTCATCTACATGCATAGATGGTGGTCTGCTGGTATTTGGCTTGCGCTGTCGGAAGGCATCCCTACGTGTAGGACCAGAAGAAACAGTAGACTGTGCTATACCTCGTGAATAAGCATTTTGAGCAGAGATCTCAGCCTGAAAACTTTCTCCTCTAGCTCGTCTCCCTGGTCCATCCATTGAAGATAGTTTCCTTTTGGCAGCAAGATTTGACTGCGTTAATCTGTCAGGTAATGTTTCTGGACATTCCCAAAGAAATTTTTCACCTAATCCTCCAACATAAAGATGATCGTCAATCTTTTCAGCACTGCTTTCAAGCATCTGATGTGTCTTCGGAAAAACAAAAACATCATTTTGAGGTAAAACAACATCATCCAACTTCATGGAACCAACAGGCCTTTGCAATACTAAGGACAACGACTTAACTGCTTCGGAAACCTTGCATCACAAATGCTCAGCAAAAGTTAGAAAATAAATCCAGCGAAAAACAACATAAGAGGAAGCGGTGTTGAAATAGAGTTATACCTTATATAATGGGATTTGCAAGTGAGAGGTAACAAAACAGTCATCTATAATAGGCTTTGAACTTAACATGGTATAAAGTTCAAGTATATAATTTATATTTTCTTCAGGAAAGCCAATTGATCTTGTAACATCATCAGAAAGCCCAAAGAGGTACTTCAATGCGACAACCCTGTCAGAATCCAAACTAACCAACAAAAAAACTGTAAGTTTATCCAGCTAGAACATCCCAGACAAAGAAGGAAAATATGTCACAGCCTTCTTTTCAATGCTTAGAAACTTGTGATATGAAGAAATAAAATCAAAATTTCACTACTCTGTTTGCAGTTAATATGCAAGCCCTTCATTGCCAAATATGTGTGTAAAATTCAATTTTCTTACAAACAGATGATAGTAACTTGAAATTTCAAATTTCTACTTCACTTATTTTCATCATTTTGAGATTGGAATGATCACTCAAATCATTTTCTTCTACTACCTCATTCAGATTAGTATTCTCACTAAATCTTTATGGAAACACAACCATAGTTAAAAATTTCCCTTGAATGGAACGCTACTAACATTAACTCAACCAATAATTTTCCAGGTATATAAACCAAATAAGGATACATTTGTAGTCTCTGATTTGAGAGTACTGAAATTGCTCTTTCAATCATGAACTTAGATGGCATATATACAATATTTTTGTGCTTTGGCGCACTTCCTCTCCCAGTGGAAGATTTCTAGGCTTATAGGTTCCAGACCTATATTTATATTAGTAAATGGATTGAAGAGCGCCTTCTAGCTAATGTATTCAGATATTTTAATCTATTTGATTATTTTTTAATAGAAAAGTATTTTTTATACATATAGTATTAGGAAGATTTTTTTTACCTTCCACTCTGGTACACTTTTAAAAAGCTAAAAAAGAATACTCTGGTTTTCATAATAAAAATAAGCACAGCTCGGAAGATTCACCTTGAGACTTTTCAGTATCAGTTTTTTATATTTTGCGTTTTCTTCTATGATTGGAAACTTCTACTTCTCAAAATATAATAATAATAATAACAAATAATAAATAATAATACAATAATAAAAGTATTAGTAACTAATACTAATAGTCTAATCAGTTTTCAGTTACTACCTAATATAACCATTAATTATAGCCCAACAGTAACCATTGTCTTCTGCAAGTCATAACAACTGTCAACGGACCACAAAACAAGGGGAAGAACATGTTTTATTAACTTCAACTGTTCCACTCTAACATTACAGGGGCTCTGAGAACTCAATATTAGAGAGCACACATGTTGAAATAAATTTTTGGCCATTCAAGAAAAAAAACAAGTTGAAATAATGCTTCTTCAAAAGTTTGTGTAACCACATACATAGAAGTTAATCAGAAACAGCAATCAAGAAACTAGCACAAAAACTCACCTGTCCCCATTCATGCAAAACTGCAGAGACCCCACAGATAATGCATAGACAGCTTCAATTGCATAAGTTGACAAACCCTCCATTGAATCAATTGAACCCAACAACTTCATCCAACAGCCAAGTAAAGGAGGGCATTTTCTCCATTCTGCTACACTAGGAACATTATAATTTACATTCATAACATCTTTTTGTGGATCAAGATCACGATCATTAGAGAGGATACCAGAAAGAGTAGCTTCAAATGCCATTTGACCTTCACTACAAGAACCTAATTCTTTGAAAGCTATCAGACAAGCCAGTAACTCTTTCCCAACAGGAAGGACCTTGAAACAACAGAATTCGTAGTTGACATTAAGAGCAACGAAAAGAAGCACTACATTTACTATACAGTGAGTTGTAAGGCAAGTGCTATTTACATGCAGAAGAAAGCACATCCCATTATCAACACAAATCTAAATAGATCTATATGTACAGATGGAAAGGATCAGAGAGCCACCTGACAACTCTTTAGAAGATAACGAAAAATTAGGGCATAATCTTCATCACTCAAATGATCAATTTTTTTACTGCCAAACAAGAAAATTCGTCAATTAGTATTCAAACTTGAATAAAACATAACACTAAGAAAATAAGCTACTCACAAGTCAGGTCTTTGGGGATAATGTCGATGAGTTCCAGAAGGAAAAAGAAGCATGAAAAACTTGAATACCGGGAGACACCAACTAAAAAAACTAAGGCTGCACTTTACAGAACTACTATCAAGAGTCTGCTTTCCATCAACATCAACAATAACAAAGCATCTGTCTAATACTTTTGTTAGCATTTGAAGAGTGCTCTCCCTCAACAATAGGCCCTGACAAATAGAAATCAGCTCAAATGTTGAGTAAAACTATTATTTTCACCAACAGTCAGTAAAACTACATTGTTCACAATAATCATCAAGAAAGTGAGAAACGAGAGCAGAGGGGAAAGCAGACAAAATAGAAGTACATTGACCTTTCCAAGTGGGTGCTCCAATAGACTGACAAGAAAATCAAGAAGCCTTAAAATCTGAAAATAAAGGAGGAAAAGTCAGGATAATGCAAACTAGATAGACTACAACCCCCTACGAGTTTTGGGGCACACATCCCTTACCTTGTATGCATCAGTATCTGATGGAGAAGACGACTCTGAAACATGATGAATAATTGATGATAATACAGGTCGTAAAAGCATGGATGCATATTTAGCATTTTGGCAAGCAATGCGAATTAAAAAAACACGCAGCAGATCTTGAATCACTACCAATGCCTGAAAAAATAATTAGAATGAAAAAATTACGAGTACTTATATAAGTCCCACCAACAATGCCCACTCAGTATAGAAAACATAAGTTCTCAATACAAGCAGAAGCTACATACCGAAATAGCATAATGCTGTATAATCTCAGCTATTATGTCGAGGTGTGGTGCCAACTGGCCAACCAGCTTCTCAAGGAATACAGATTCTAAATACCAGTTGACATGTCTCTCCTTCTGAGGCCCTAACAAGGTTCCAACTGCCAACATTCTTCGTGCGGTTAACAGAGGCATTCCACTAGTCCAAAGCCACATATCTTCCTCAGGAAATAAATCACTCTTGCCAAAGAAAACAAGACCAGAAAAACTAATCATATAAACAGTCCAATAATCTTATTGTACACAGCTTACATTATGAAGACATGATTTTGAATAATAGAATGAGAAATAAAATATTTACAGAAATAACAGCATCAACACATTTTTTCGAAGTAAAACTTCAAATGGAATAAGCATACCAAAAGATAGAGCAAACTGCATGTTTCTTTTGGACCTAGAGTCAACAATGAAGCACCCTTAACGCTGGCAAGAAGGGTGTTAAAAAGACCTGGACTCCAGCCATATACTGGCCAAAAAGCAAGCGCTGATGCAATAAGGTGACAGACAGCTCCATAACCAATAGCATAGTCAGGATATGGGGACGATAAGTCTGCTGCACATGCAGCTAGCTTGGGGCTGCAATGACCAGGATTTTATTAACTTAAAGAAGATAGCACGATTCTAAAATCAGATGTGATGAGAAAGGAAACTAACAGGTACCTTATTTCCCTGTGTAATTGTAAAAGAGCATTCATTAATTTTGTATTTCGGTGTTGTTCCTTTGCTTCCTATCAAATTGCAACCAAACAATCTCTATCAAGAATGCATTGCACAAGGGTTTTCATCTATAGCTTCCACAATTAAGCACTCCACTTTAGTCAGTCGGCATAGTAATATTGCTAACAAATACATCACGTTTTAGCCTCATCTATTTGCTTTTAAAAATTATAACATGAGAAAATGACACGTCCAAAGAAGGTTCACTATCAAATAACAAAATGTTTTTTTGGCAAAAATTTAACAAAATACACATTGGTAAAGAGAATAACTCTAAGAAACTGCTATTTTACACAGGATTTAAGTTTGAGATATAATCAGCAATCAACATGTGATAATCAATAACCTTTTGGCGAGTAATATAGATGTTCATATTCTAATTTCTAAATGTAAACTTTTTCCAGGTTTAGAACCAAATAACTACCAGACAAAAACCACTGAGAGAAGAGATAGGACCTCTAAACTCTAAAGGACATACCTGTAACTTCCGCAAAAGTGTAATCAGTAGCACCAGAGAAGGAACCAAAAGATCAACTATGCTCAGCTCGCGATTACGTTCCAATAGTAAATCTGATGTAGTATTGCACTCTGTACCCTCATCTACAAGGTAATCTGTTCAAATATGGAAAATTACATCTGCCAAGCTTTAGAAAGAACTGAATAATACATAAATTGGAATTTTCACTAATAGAGAAATAAACAGTATTAAAGCAAACAGAAAGAGCAAAGAGTTAATATAGTGAGGATCTAAAACACAAACAAATTAAATGGAGTGCACAGGGAAAAAGAAAAGGAGAGGAAAACTACTGAGAATGCAGCATGACTGACAAAAGCCTCTGAATGCTGTTCATGGCTACACCTGTTGAACAATCATGGGAGGAACACCGAGGAGAAACTAAAAACTGCTAGCTTACCCCAAAGAACCTCTCGAATTTGGGCAACGCCAAACGCTACGCCAAAAGTTAGCTCATGAGGTGAGGACTGCCCAAATATTTATAGGTCTACTTTGCTCATATCTCTAGTCACTGTGGGATCTCAATAAACCCCTCTCATTCCAGGCAGGCTTGTCAATCCCCGATAGCAGAGCGTAGCGGCCAACCCAAAAAACACTATAGCAGTATAGTGCATAGCGGGATGGCCGCTACCCTGCTACACTGAAGAATAGTGCATAGAGGGGGAAGGAGGAGAAAGAAGGACGAGGAAGGAGGCTGGAGGACGCTGGAGAAGTCACTAGAAGACGCCAGTCAATGGTGGCGCAGTGGCTGGTCGACGTTGGCACGATGGCTGGTCAATATTGGCACGTAACCTTGGACTTCCAGGGGTCTGTTCTAAAAAACCTATAATAACCCAACTAATAGAACCAAAAAACCTAAGGTACCCCCTGTTAGGATATAGCGTATAGTTGTATTAGTCACTGTATAGGATACACTGTATACTGAGCTCCAGCTGTCAATATGACAGCTGGCACAGTTAGTTAGCTGACTCTATATAAGTCTGCATATGCTGTAACTATAAGGTCAACAATAACAGAATAACAGATTCAGTTTCTCTCTCTCTTCTTCTTCTTCCTCTAGTTAGGTTTCTCAATATGGTATCAAGAGCTTGATCGGTCCAACAATGGTGACTGCTGAAGGTGATTCTGGAGGCACGAAAGCTTCTGATTCTTTTTCCTTTCAACTCTCAATCAAACTGCATGAGAAGAATTTCAGTTCGTGGAAGCAGCAGGTTGAAGGTGTTCTTCGAGGCCGGAAACTGCACAAATATGTTGTTGAACCAGAGATTCCGCAGAAATCCCTCACTGAAGAGGATTGTGTTGCCGCGAATGTCAATCCTCTGTATAGCGATTGGGAGCAGCAAGATTCATTGCTCTTCACTTGGCTTCTTTCTTCGATTTCTGAGGCGGTTCTTCCTCATGTTGTAACCTGTTCGCAATCGTGGCAGGTTTGGGAATCGCTACATAGCTACTTCTTTGAGCAATTGAAGGCACAATTGTCGATCTTGCGATCCGAATTGCGCAGCATAACCAAGGGAAATCGATTCATGACGGAGTACTTGAATTGTGTCAAGTGTATTGTTAACACTCTGTTCACCATGGGTGAACATGTCTCCTATCGTGATCAACTCAAAGCTATTCTTGATGGCTTGCCCGAGGAGTATCAATCGGTTGAGACAATCGTCCAATCTCGAGAAACTCCGTGTACAATCTCTAATCTTAGAGTTATGCTTATTCAGCATGAAGCGCGTTTGGCCAAGAATCAGAAGAAACTCACTGATTATGTTGCTCCAGTGTTGGTCAATGTGGCTCAAACACATCTTGCTTCAGCCTCTGTTTCAAGTCATGTTGGATCTGCAAAAACAGAGTATACTCCAGTTGAGCAGAGCATCGCTTATTCTCCACAACCACCTCTGCAGCAAGGATACTATCATGAAGAGCGCTCCTACAATGATCGTGGCAGTGGTAGTTACAGTGGCGGCCGTGGCGGAGGCCATGGTGGTGGTTTTCGTGGCGGACGTGGAGGCAGAGGACGATCCTCTGTTCAATGCCAAATCTGTTATAAATTTGGACATGATGCATCAATCTGTTACCATCGTGTTCCACCACAGTACAGAGTTTCGTTCCTATCCTCGTGCACATCAGCAATCTCCTTATGCACCTGTGGCTGGCCACTGGAATTCTGCATCTTTTCAGCATCAAAGGCCTTCATCTTATCCTGATTTTTGGGCACAAACTTCAAATCTTAGGCCAGTTTCCCAAATTTCAGGACATTGGGGTCAGAAACAGAGGCCTGCTACACCTTCTGCTCAGCCATCTCTACTTCCCACACCCTATGGTTTTGCAGACCCCTGGGCTGGACTGCATCAGTATTATCCTTCCACTGCTTCAATTGGTCCTCAGGCCTATCTGACTGCTGCTGTTCCTGGTTTTCCTACTGCACCAGAGTGGTTTCCTGACTCAGGAGCCACCCATCATGTTACAAATGAAGCCACTAACCTTGCAGATTCCAGTGTTCCAATGCCTGCCAATTCTCCACAGCAAGTCTTTGTAGGGAATGGCCAAGGTTTGTCTATAAACTCCATAGGCTCCATGTCCTTTATCTCACCCCTAAACCCCTCTAAAATTCTTGTTCTTAAAAATTTACTTCATGTCCCATCCATAACTAAAAATCTGGTCAGTGTTTGTAAGTTTGCTAAGGACAATTCAGCAATCTTTGAATTTGATCCCGATTCTTGTCTTATGAAATCTCAGGCCACTTATGAGGTGTTCATTCATGGCACTCTTGGACCTGATGGCTTGTATTCCTTGGGCAATTACTTCCTTCCAGCTCAGCAAAGACCTCAAGTGCAGCTTCTTTCTCTGTTCAGCACCCTACACCTCTTGTGAATACCACTACTGCAGCTACTTTTTCAATTCCAAACTCTGTATTTTCCTTATGGCATTGTAGACTTGGGCATCCTCATTTTGAGGCCTTGAAAAATGCTCTTACTCATTGTAATATAACCATTTCTAATAAAATGATGGTTGATTCTTGTACTGCTTGTTGTCTTGGTAAAGTTCATAGACTTCCTTCATCTCCTTCCATTGCTGTGTATACACACCCATTGGAACTTTTGTTTTGTCATATTTGGGGTCCAGCACCTCTGCTTTCTTCTTGTGGATATAAGTATATCCTCACTTGTGTTGATGCCTTTTCTAGGTACACTTGGGTTATCCCTTTAAAAGCCAAATCTGATACCTATACTGCTATTGTTTGGCTTAAAGCTATGGCAGAATTGCACTAAAATGCAAAACTGAAAAGTGTGCAGACAGATGGAGGAGGAGAATTTCAACCTCTCTAAATTGTTTGCAACACAGGGTATAGTTCATAGGGTTACATGTCCACATACTCATCATCAAAATGGTTCTATGGAAAGAAAGCATAGGCATTTAGTAGAAACTGCTTTAACCTTGCTTGCTCATGCTAACCTCCCTATGCAGTATTGGGATCATGCTTTTCTTACTGCTTGCTATCTAATCAATAGACTGCTTACTGCTGTCTTGCATCACAAGTCACCTTACCAAGTTCTCTATAATCAAATTCCAAATTATAAGTTCCTCAAGGTGTTTGGTTGTGCTTGTTTTCCCTTTCTTAAACCTATAATAAGCATAAGTTTGATTTCCATTCCAAAGAGTGTGTTTTTCTAGGTTATTCACCCTCACACAAGGGCTATAAATGTCTTTCTTCTGATGGGCGCATCTATGTCTCCAGAGATGTCTTCTTTCATGAGTTCCATATTCATCCTTGTTTCCTTCATCATCGGCAGGGTCTCATTCTGAGAATGTCCCAATTTCTCCAATGCCACCTCTTTCTTCTTCTATTCTGCCCACTCCTTCTCATCAACCTTCTCCCCACCCACCTACTTCAGATTCTGTTAATCCACCCACTCAAGCTTCTTCCTCAATAGGCCCAGGATCCTCCCCTTCTCAGACTGCTGTTTTACCACAGTCCCCATCAGATTCTGTTTCTCTTCCTATTATTCCATCTCCTCTACCTGTGCCCCAGAACAACCACCCTATGCAAACTAGGTCTAAAAATGGCATTATACAACCTAGGTTACACCCCACTTTGTTGCTTACTCATCTAGAACCTACCTCTTATAGAAAAGCCTTGGCTAACCCTGAATGGGCCGCTGCTATGCATGCTGAGTTTGAAGCTTTACAGGCAAATCAGACATGGGACTTAGTTTCTTTACCTCTGTCAGGCAAGCTATTGGTTGCAAGTGGGTCTTTCGAGTAAAGGAAAATGCTGATGGTTCCCTAAACAATAACAGAATAACAGATTCTGTTAGGTTTCTCAATACCCCCAACTAATAAAACTGAAAAAACCCCAAATACCCCCATATAATAGCCCTAATATACAAGTTCTGAGGGTATTTTAGGTTTTCTTGCACGTTCTCTTTCGTGAAGATGGAAAAAGCCCTAATTTACGTAACGCTGTTGTGGCACCGCGACGGCTGCGAACTAAGCTGCGTAAGCGGTTGCAAGAGCTACGACTGAAACACTACGCAACGGGAGGCGACTTAGCGGCTAAGGGTCGCTCCGCTTCGTGACGACAGGATTGCACCGCTATAGCGCGCGATTAACATCCCTGATTGGGTAAGACCAATACTAACCAAATACCCTTAGTAAAGAGATTAGAGAATTAACATTTAAAATTATAAATATTAAAAATATAGTTAAAATAATATGGTATGTTGTCTGCCAAGCACCTATCCTTCTGAAAACTGATCATAACATTAGCTCGCTAGTCTGGTAGGTAACATATACCAAATATTATGAAAGGAAGGTCTATCACTGTTAACACAATCAGATATAGGCGACCTATATATGACCAGTAATTTACTAACCATAATTGTTTGAGGACCTCTCAAGCATGAATCTGCAGTTGACCAAAATGGCATAAATAACTATCACAGCACCTTCATCATAGAGAGTCGCAGCAATAGTCTGCATTGATGAAAATTGTCATAAGAAAGGATTTATAATTATCAACGAAATAATTCAAATTCAAAATAGACTACATAACCTACTGGGTTCTCAGAAATAAAAGACAAAATCCTTAATGCTGTTGTCAACTGTGCCAGAGAAGAATCACGAAGAGTAACACCATCATAAGACTTATCAGATATGAACTTCCCAAGATTCTCCATTACATTAATATCAGAGCCACTGGAAGACTCTCCAACAACATTTTCAACATCAGTCAAATCTGAAACTAGGATGCTAGTTGAAGTTAACTGAGCATCTCCTCCAGAAGCCAATACAGCAGCATAACGTAGGAGGCCAATACCCCCATGTTTATGGTATACCACACCAGCATCTATCCATTCCAACAGTCGCGAGGGAGCATCTTTTCTGTTAGATCCTGCAGAGGAGGAATGTAAAGCCCTATGAAGTTCCATAGCATGCCCAATCCAGCAACCCATAGCCGATGATGTGGAATCTGTAACAATGGCTTCAATAATCTCAGCAGCAGAGTGAAATATTGTAAGATTTACTGGTGAAGATCCTGAAAGCAGCAGAATTGGAACAAGAAGTTAGAGACGAAGCAAGAAATCACACAAATACTCTATATAAGAAAAAGAATAGAGTGACTTGGGTACCGCTGTTTTTCCCAACAGATTCAGATTCCTTGATGGAACTTAATGCTTCAATCAAGATGGAAACAGCCTACAGAAAACGAAAGAATCATATGAAGTACTTGAGTACCTGACAGTAAGCAGTATATCAAATATTACAATGTCTAATATCACATCAAAAATAAATATAAACTCCAGTAAACTAGATCCATATCAGAAACTATCATATATTTTATTTACAGCTAATTCCTGTAACTACAAACTATCTATTAGAGATAATATGTAAAATACAATTAGTTAAATGTAGTATAGTTAGTTGTAGTGCTAACAGCTTCAGTATGAAGCTGTCTTCTCCTACTATATATAGGAGCCTTTGTATCTCCCATAACTGATTTTTAACAAATGAAACAGATTCAGTTTTCTCTCTGGTTCATCTTCTATCACTATCACTTATTTCAAGGGCAAATAACCATGTTAAGCATAACATAAATGAAAGTGCTACCTATTTTAGCAAATAAAGCATCATAGAATTCCAGGTAAAATACAAAATTAAAATTTGGAAAAAAGTAAGACCAAACATCCACAGCTTAAATATAATACTTTAGCAAAATATCAACCAGTGAGTGAACCAAAAAGACTGTACAGTCATAAAATAAGCTCTCTGATACTTTATTATTGAGCCTTTTAGAGTATATTTTTGTGCATACCTCAGGAAAATTTCCCAAAGCCAACAATGCCTGGCGTCCACAATCAGACCTACAAATCATCAACAAGTTTAACTCAAACTATGTCAAATATATAAGATGCAATTCTGACAAAAGTAAGGCAATTTCGACCTTGAGAGAGCAGCAAGTTCCCACACAACCCATAAGAAGTCTTCCGATTGTGGATGTGACGAAAGCAAACAATCAATGGCATTAACCTAGACAAAGTTTAACATTTATGACAATCGGTTATAAACCAGCAACGGAATCCAAAATTTTAAAAATTAAAATAAAAATACAGCAGCAGCAAGAGGAGGGACAAAGCAAAGAGGGGCTGGGAAAACATTATTCATGAGCACCACCAACCATTTTTAAATGTGTCCCAATTATCATTCCTATCTCCAGTTGGCTGCAAAAGAAACCCTTTGAAATCAGAACAGAAGCATATCGAAGAGGAATAGAATCTTCCTTGTTGCCACGATGACCACCCCTAAGGGCATGGATTAGAGTGCTAGAAAGTTCAGGATCCTGAAATAGGAATATCAAGCCTACAATGGTAGGGGAAAAGTGAATTAAATTACTTCATATCTATTTCGCTTGTTTCTATAATTGATCCAACAATATGAGGGTGCATGTGTTAATTGTCGCCAACCTGAACGGCAAAAAAGAAATGATAGAATCACAGCCTCAACAGATGATGCGACATCCATGAATATCTCCATCACACGACCCCCTTCCAAACGCAGTATAGATGATGACAGCAGAGCAGTTGATAGTGAAAGAAATCCCCTCTCCTGCATCCAATATTACATGACAATAATTACTTATAGCGATAGAAATTAGTTCCATCCGTCACATCCAACTATCATCTTCCATTACTGACATACAGACAAGAAGGCAGAAAAGATTCTAATTTACAGAGGCACATGATGTTTGTGCTAGAAGTCTCATATTGGCTAAAGATATGGCCAATCAAGTGTTTATAAGGGTAGAGCAACCCTCAACTCTTAAACTAGCTTTTGTGGTTGAGTTAGGCCTCTCATTCTAATATGGCATCAGAGCCTATCCTAGATCCACTGGTTGTGGAGACCTCTCATATTTGAGCCACTAATTGATGTTCATTTCACGCTCCAGATGTCCAGCCCTGGGCGTGAAGGGGTGTATTAGCAGTCCCACATTGGCTAGAGATATAGTCAATCAAGTGTTTATAAGGGTAGAACAATTCTCAACTCTTACGCTAGCTTTTGTGGTTGAGTTAGGCCTCTCAATCTCTAATAGTTTGAAAAGCAGCATCCTAAACCTGAGTAGATAAACTTTTTAGCAACAACTTGTAACAATAAAATGTATACCTTCAAAAGCCCCAATAAATGTGAATCGACATCCCAGTGTGAAAAGCAACAACTTGATGAGTTGATCAAGTTGGAAGTTGTTTTATATGACAGCAGACTGTCTGTTTGACCAGTAATCAGGGATCTGCTAGCAGAAGCCATCGGAGAAGGATCTTCAATTGGACCACGTGAATTTATCAATTTCTGCATTAGTACTTGTCAACAAACATTAACAGGAAATTTACTTGAAGTTAAATTACAAACTACCACTCAAAAATCAAAATAAATAAGACTACCTAAGTTTTTTTTTGGCTGGGGCGGGGGAAGATAAAATTTAATCCTATCCAGGACTCATTTCTAATACTGCAAAAGCTACAATCTATTGAATTAAAACTGACCAGGAGCTTTCTGAGCAAAATTTCAGCAGAGCTGAGCATATTCAGTGTAATATCTGTAACCCTGCTAACACTACTGATGTTTCCAAGCACAGACAGCACTGCAGACTGGCAAAAATTAAATTACCACAAGATAAAGATGAAATTCTGGAATCATAAGAAACATTCATATCAAGCACATTCAAAGCAATACCTCATATCTTGAAGCAACTTCATAAAATCGTAAGCGATGAAGCAAATATGTTGCTAGAGAAGCAATATCATGACGAGGTTTTGACAATATCAACTTCAACAATTGGCTATAACCTTCACTGATACCAGATGGTATACTCCCATCTTCTCGAGGCCACCAACCTAAAAAGCCTTCACATCCAACTGAATACCTAGTAGCCCGTTCTACAACACCGAGAAGTAGAAGCATAATAGTAGTAGAATCCTGTCCATCCTTGGAAAAAAACATTGCAAGCTGCTCCATTCCCCCACTATTAACAAACTGAAAGCAGCTCTCTCTACCAGAACATAGTAAATGAGCCATGCTCAAGCCTAATAGGGCATGCTCACTCTGCATTAAAGCATATGGATACATATGCAGGGAAAAAAGGAACAGAAAAAGATGAGCAAATAAGAAATAAATGGGGTAGTGCTTTTTTTTAACTCTAACTACTAGTTTAATAGAGAATGTGAGAAGAAAAAAATAGATTACCCGAGAAAGACAGTGATCTCCTATACATGAAGAGTGCCTTCTAAAATGATAATACTGGTTAAACATATCCACCAATGTTTTGGAATCCAATATTTCAGCCTCCAATTCAAGATCATTTCCTTCTGATGAACATTCAGGAGATTCACTCCCAAAATTTTGCCGAAGAACCGTATAAACCTCTAGAAGCTCTTTTCTTGCCTCATTAACAACACTGTGCAACTCTTCAAACTTTTCAGATCTCTTCCTTGTCTGATATTTCCCACTGATTGATTCACAGATGTCACCAGAAATATAGATAGAGATTGCTGATACTACAGTACTTACAACTTTATGCCCATCATCCCCGAGCTCTGAAAACTTCAAAATCTTTAACATCAACTGTAAAAAAAGTTTGACTTCAAGAGAAATATCTGCTGCAGGAACTGGAATAGACAATACACTCAACGAACGTGAATCTTCAATAGCAAAATTAGTAGAATGTAATGCAAGTGGCAAATCTTCAAGCTTCCCCTCAGTAGAATCAACAAGATCAGTCAGTGCATTGTCATCAAATTCAATGTTAACCTGACCCAGATCCTCAGCAGTGTTGCCATATATAACCAAGCTTAAGCTGCGATAACTGCCCCTTACAACTAGATGATTAGTCACAACAGCCTGACGGGAGAAACCAATACTGAAAAAGTTATTACAGTATAAATATTTTCTTATACAAAAATAATTGCACTGTAAGAGTGAAAGCTGGAGCAAATTAGTAACGAGTCAGGAGAACAATTCATCCGAAACGAATTTTTATCAGAACAAGAAAATTAATACAAGTATTAGTATATACAAATATCAGAAGCAAAAAAAGTTATCCGTAGTACCCTAAACTTTCAATCATGTTTTTGTAATAATTTTATTCACCAAACTTATATTAATTTCAAGCAATTCACGTCAATAGATTTTTGAAGCACTAACATTTACCTAACTGATATTTAATCAAATGAAAATAATTTAGACATAGAAGTTAGTGAAGTGCATAAAATTTACTTTTTCACAAAATACATCTATACGGAAAAAAATCTTAAACTAATAAACTGCATCATGCAAATAGCAGATCAAAGAGAGAAATATAATAACATTGATTGATATACTTCAGAACATACCCAACAGAAATACCAGCACAATTCAATACTTAAACAGTTGGAGGAACCAGGAACCAAACATTGTTAATAATAGCCAGATGATAACATCATCTAAATGATGTAAATACCTCCACTTCTAGTACATTTGATGAAGAGTGTGAATAGAGAAAAGGCTGACAAAGTCTTCTAAACCTCGTCTCGCCCTCACAATGAACAAACACTTCTATGGCAAATGATGGAGGTGAAGTCGCCCTGAAATGATTGCCGCAATTAACTAGTTGATAGAAAAATCTTTAACAGTCACCCAAAATCATAAATACAGAAACTATCCTTTGGACCAACTAAAGTATGAGAACCACTCCAAGCAAGTATGCAAAGTGGTCGTCTAAAACAAGCATGTGCAGCAACAAAAGGCATTACAGTTCAAACAGCAATAAAACGCTCAATACCAATAAATATAAAGTAGTCTTCTACCATTTTAACCTAACCAGTAAAATAAAATCCACAAGGGGAAAATAACACATACCCAACAAGTGTTACTGCTTGAGCAACCGATGAAGCGCTCTGCTCCAGGAACTCACACGCGGTGATGACAATGGGCTCCGCAAAAATCACCTGCAAGAAACAAATTACGGCGACACTCAACAAAACTTTACCAAACACGAACAACATTACCAACTCAGCACCCTAGTTAAACACATTTCAAACTTCCTCATCGCTAATTCATAGAAGAACAACTCGGTAAGGAAGAGTAGCAAGTATCAGGTACCAACCAAGCTACAAATATTTACTAACCTAGCATTGCAATTGAGAGAGTGGTGGTTCAGCAGAGAAAGATTTTAAAGAAAAAAACACGACGGGTTGAAAGAGAGGTGCAAGATCGAATGTAGAGGTTACCTCGTCGACGTACTCATCGAGATGTTGGTGAACGAAGGTCTGGGTGAAGAGGACGCATGGCTCGGGTCGACCCATGAGGTGGTGGTGGTGGGGTCGGTGATTGGAATTAGGGGTGGAGAGAAGAAGAGGGGCATGCGAATTCCAAGATTCTAGGGTTTATGGTTTTTGAGCTTTCAGTTGAGGAACGATTATTGGAGATTCGTTTTTGGGTACAGGGCTCGTCGCCGACCTCTGAGAGTAAGGGGAGGGAAAGGGAATTTTTATGTCCTTTTCATAGTTTTTTTTTTTTTAATTCACAATGGGAATCAAATTTCCCGCACTACCCTCGAGATTTGGCACTTGGGGCGTTGCTATTGGCGTCATCCAAATTTTGTGGAAATGACTAAAATACATTTTATTTAAAAAATTACTTCAAACTTCCCCACCACCCCACCTTCATCACCTATCTCCTTCCTCCCTCACACCGACCATCTCCTTCTTCCCTCATCATCGATTTGCTACTACTACTGCATTGTTGTTGATGTCGCTGCTGCTGTCGAAGCCACCGTCGCCATCCACCGTCGCTGCTACTGCTCACCGTCACTGTCTCCAATTTCAATCCCAACCTCGGGCGTTTAGTTCTGTGGAGGTAAGCATCTCGAATTCGAATTCGTCTCCCCTCTTTTTTTTGTCGCTGCTGCGATTTTCCGCAGTTTTAAACTGCGAAAATTCGCAGTTTAAGCTCGCCTGACAAATTAATTTCTTTCAGAGTGGGTCCAATGAAGTCTGAGGAGGTTGATAAGCTGAAGGCTATTGCTGCTGCTCTGGAAGTTTCTCTTGATTTAACGAGAGCTTTTACTACTAATAAGGTATCTATTTAACCATGGGTTACATATATTTTACTGTCGTAAATAGTTGAATTTATTGACCAGGACCAATGTTTTGTTTGGTGCAGATATTTGAATCTCAAAATGAGCTTATTGATTGGGCTAAGAATATAGGCAAGGAAAATGGGGTTGTTGTTGTCACCGCAAAGTCTGATAATGGGAGCCTTACAAGGAAGTCAATTTTGACCTTAGGATGTGAGCGGTGTGGGAAGTACAAGCAATACAAGAAGGTTTTGAAGCGCAAGGCCACAGGAACTAGAAAATGTGGGTGTCCTTTCAAGTTAAGAGCAATACCTTGGAAGTTGGATGGAGGTTGGAGGCTGAAGGTGTTATGTGGAAAACACAATCATGAAAGAGCTTAAAGTTTAGTTGGTCATGCTTATGTTGGTCGACTAACAAGAGAAGAAAAGGCAATGGTTGAAAGAATGGTTGACAACAAGGTCAGTTCAGGTAACATGCTACTTTCATTGAAGAAGCCAATCCTGGTAATTTGACTACCATCAAGAAAATATACAACGAAAGTCAAGTCCACATTAAATCAAATAGGGGTCCTTTAACAGAAATTCAACACCTCATGAAATTGTTAGAAGGAGACAAGTATGCACATTGGAGCAGGGTTGAAGGTACATTCAATGTGGTTAAATCACTTTTCTGATCACATCCACATGTTGTTCAGTTGTTTAATTAGTTTCCTACAGCTGTCCTAATTGATAGTACCTACAAAACCAACAAGTATAGGATACCCTTACTAGAGATGGTATGTGTGACATGTACAGACCTTACATTCACAATAGTCTTTGCATACATGTCCAATGAGCATATAGATGAAGTGACATGGGCACTGACTAGATTGAGAGAGTTGATATTGAAGGAGGACAACATACCTAAGGTCATTGTTACTAATAAAGACAGTGCCTTAATGAATGTTGTTGATAAGGTATTTCCTACCTCTACACATTTGCTTTGCACATTCCACATTATGAAGAATGTGCGGGCTAAGTGCAAGTTATATCTCCGTCCTACGGAGCTTTGGGAAGAAGTGTTAGACGCTTGGGACAGCTTGATGCATTCTGCATCTGAGGAGGAGTACGTGGCACATTTGGATTTTATGCGTGGACTTACTGGTGAGCTCTCTGGTAACAACTTTTTTAATTTGAGAGCTTTATTTATCTAATCCGTAGATTTGTCTAATGAATTCATCCAAATGTCAGAAAAGCTGCGGGATACTGCGAGAGAGGATCCAATTCCTATAAGTGCGAGACAAAAAGTGTAGTTTAGCCATGTTATACCAAAAGTGTAATTAACTCGGAATACATTTTTAACATTAAGGGATTTAAGAATCCAAAGTAAAATTCTTTTAAACTATCAAAATTTGTAATCCTATAATTGTATTTCTAATATAGGGGTTTATGTGTTTTATTGTGTGTTATGAAGAAAAAAATTCAATAATTGATGTGGGACATTTTGCATCTCTATATGCATATCTAATAAGAAAACATTAACTATCTATCAAGAAGGTTTAGTGATCAATCAAGCATTGAGAAGGTGAAATAACATCCCATGTGCGCATCATCTCATCATCAATGAAAGTATGCCTTGTATCCTCACCCCTAAGGGCCCGTTTGGTGGTCAGGATAGGATAAGAACAGAATATGATAAAGGATTGGATAAGCACAGAATATGATAAGAGCATGATAGACTCCTATCCTATCTTGCATTTGGGGTGAACAGGATATTGATAGGATATGATACAAACAATGAAAAATGTATCAAATTTTCCTTGAAATAAAAAAAACATAATATTTTTTAAAAATTAATTTTCTAAATATCTTTTTTTTTTAAAAGTGATTATTCTATTAAATTTATTTTTTTTCATTTTTATAAATAGCTTATTTTTAATATTAACTAAAATAAAATTAATTTTTATTAATTCGGCTATTTTAATTTTTTCGAAGGGAGTCTATTTTAATTAAAATTATTATATATGTAGCCAATGAGTTTTAACTTAGTAGGGGTAAGTGATTAATGATAAAAATTATTAAAAGATATTATTCTTTCAAAAATATTTTATATTTAAATTATTAATTATAATTATATTAGTAGAGAAATAATTTTAAATAATATCATATGATAATATAAAATTAGTCTATATTTACTATTAAAAAATTAATATATATATATATATATATATATATATATATATATATATATATATATATATGAGTAGCTTATTTTATTGTCAGTGAAGAATTATTTTGTGCATTTTTATTATAATATAAATAATGAAAAATAATGTTAACTAAGTAGTAGTAAGTGATGAGTGGATTTTATATGATGTTTTTAGGCTATTTTTAGTCTTTTTATTTTATTATTTTTGAGTCTCATATAGGTTTTTTATTGTTTTTATGTAGATTTTATATTTATTTTGCATTTTGCATGTAGATTAGATTTTTTGTGTTTTTCTATCTTTATTTTATATTTTTAGGAATTTTTCTAGTTATTTTATATTTTTAGGAAAAGCTGGTTAGTTATCATTTTTGTCCAGGGACCAATGTGTAAAGTTTCAGGAAGTCAGGGATCAAACTGTAAAAGATCAAGAGTGGAGGACTTAAAGTGGAGATTGAGAGAATATGAGGGCTTGAAATGAAGTGCTAACCAAGGGAGGACCAAAGTGAAAAAGAAAAATATGAAGAGTCACTCTCCAATTTAGCACATGGAAAAAATGTTTAAAGAATTGATGAAGGGTTTCAGAATTGATCAAGGCTGGTTAGTGGCTTTTTATGGCCATCAAAACCCACTACCATGAATGAAGAAGGAAGAACAAGCAAGAAGATGAAGAAGCAGCATCCCAACGCTCCAGCGTTGGGATCCCAGCGCTCCAGCGCTGGGGTTCTGACTAGATGATGAGTCAGATGGTGACCCAGCGCCCAAGCGTTGGAAAGCCAGCGCTCAAGCGCTGGGCCTCGGACAGAAAGTGGGTTTTTAATGCATCCTAGCGCCCAGGCGTTGGGAAAGCCAGCGCTCAAGTGTTGGAGGCTGGATTTTTACTATAAATAGGGCCCTTTGCTTCACTTGTAAGACACACCTTCATAGAATACAACAAGTGTTCTCTCTTTCTCCCTCAAAGATCATTGTTCCTAGGACTTGTGGGAAGCCATACTTGAGCTCCTATCCAGGGTAATTCAATGAATCTTTTAGCCATGCTTGGCTAATTCTTCTTTTAAGTTTTTGGGTTGTTTTAATTTATAATTCATGTTCTAGTTTTCTTTTACATTTCTGAATAATATCTTCTATTCATGTTTTATTTCTTTGTTCTTCATTAATCTTGTGATCAAAAGATTTCTTGCTTTCTACTTATTCATAAGGCCATTTGGTAAGTAGTAAGGGAAATAGGAAGTAAAAAAGGTTATAAGTATACATTTCTTAAGGCTATAAGGATGGACGTAGCTTTGTGTTGGCCCGAATTCTCTCTTCATCTTCTTCTCTAATTAACTAATAACCAAGGCTATGGAGTTAGTAATTAGGTAAGAAAGTTCTACATTACTTAAGGCTATTAGGATGTAGAAACTTAGGCTATAGCACCATGAATTTGAATTTAAAGTTCAGAAATTTAGTAAAAGTTTTCTAGCTTGTTTTATAGATTATGTAAATCAACCCAAGAGCTTAAATTCTCTCATCTTATTTTCTCATTATTTTATGCTATTGCTCTCACCTTTTCCTAAACCAAACATCAATCATATTATTTTATTTTCTTTGCACAAGTACTAAACTTTATAAATATAAGAACACCTATCCCTTGGGTTCGATAATCTTTTATATTACGCGATAGTAAATTGTACACTTGCAATTTCATTATCAGTAAGTGATAATGAAAATTTTATTATTTTATATGAGTAAATCCAATATTTTCGCCATTTATAAATAAGTTTATTTTTTAATTAAATTTATCAGTAATTAAATAATTTAACTTAATAATAACAATTAGTAATTGATAAGTAATAAAATTAATATTTTACTAAAATCAAAAATTTATATTTATTGATTAATATTATTATAAATTATATAAAATGTAAATATTGAAATTAATTTTAGGTCACGGTAATAAACAAACAAAAAACTGATATCTTATCCTGTCAGTATAATTTCTATCCTAGCTCCCCCTCAGGATAGCTTTTACACATGATGGACAGATAGGATAAGGGACAGGATAGTGTTATCCTATCCTGCTGGCGCAACAAGCAACAGATAATAACATGATATAATTATTATCCTATCATATCTCTGTTTATCCTGTCCACCAAACGGGCCCTAAAAGTCTAAAACTAGAAAAACATCCGTAAGTTAAACTCTTCTGCCATAGTCAAAATTAAACAACCAACACTCAAGCTTTGAGGACACACTAAAACTGCAGAAAAATAAGACGATGTACATATGTTGAGAAACCAATTAAGCATGGATGGACACATTTAAATAGGAACCAATTAGAAGCTGCAAGTTAAATTATTGGATTGTCATAATGTCATTTATGATATGATCACGTATACCCACAAATACCGATTTTAAAATCTAGTATGTTAAAAATTACAATACTGAGATTTTAAATCTTAGCAAATTAAAAGCGGTTTTAAATCTTGAAGTGTAAACACAATTCTCGAGTTTTTAGAAAATCTAGTATATTAAAAACACAATTCTCGAGTTTTTTAAAACCCGATAAACTAAAATATCCATTACATATTTTTAAAATTCAGTATGTAAAAATTTGGTGAGGGGTATTTTTGAAATTTTTAAAAAGGGTAGGTACCAAATATTGTGCCTAGTGTGTGAAATCTAACTATCATTCACAATCACTAGCCAGTATACAGGGTATTATATATGATAATGTTAAAGAAAGAAAGAAAAATTAATACTAATAAGTTGTCAAAATAAAAAAAGACAAAAAAAAATTTAAAACATCTTAAACTATGCTAGGTTTATAGTATGAGTAAAATAAACTTGAGATATGTTACATCTAATGAGAGCCAACATTTTATTTTGGTTATTCAAACATCACATAACTTAGGTTAGGCTCAGAGTGGTTTTCAATTTTAGGTTTCGAAATTTTTAATCATTAAAATTAGTTTTCAATTTTATATATTAAGTTTTGGTTTTTTATAAGTTCATGACAGTCAGCACTATTGTAATACATCTCCCACCAACGTTACCTCCATTTCATATAGTATTAGGATTATACTCGTGCGATGCACAAATAATCACTTTTACAATGAATTTTGATAGCTAAACTGCAAGTGTACGGTGGTTGCCAAAGTAGTATAAAAGATATCGTCTCCTCAAAAATAGGTGTTTTTAAAATCTAAAATCAAATTGTTCAGAACTTAGTGCAGAAAATGTAAAAGATATGTTTTTTGAAACAGATTTAAGTTTAGAATTTGAAATAACAATTCGCAAAAGAAATATAATGATAAAACTTAAGAACTTGGGCTGATTAAATAGCTTATAGTATATGCTCATAGAATTAATTTTATACCTGAAGTTTAGTGCAAGAAAACATGATGTTCTAGCCTAGTTTCTTTACAAGTTAATTCCTTAAGCATGCAAAGCTTCCTTCTAAATTACTAAGTCTAATTCCTTAGAATTTTAGTTAATTTAAGAAGAAGATGAAGACAATATTCTAGCCAACATAAACAAAGCCTATCCTAATGCCTTAGTGATATGCAAATGTTCTTTCAAATCCTATTTCCCTTATTACTTAACAATTACTACTGAATTAAGAAATAAGCAAAAGCACTTGTGTACATCAAGATGAAATTAAGAACAAGGAAATGATACATGAAAAACACTTTATTCAGATATAAGAAAGAAACTTAAAACATAACTATAAGCTAAAACACAACCCAGGAACTTAAAAAGAACTTAGCCAAGCATGGCTAAAAGAGGCATTATATTAACCTGGACTAGGAGCTCAAGAATGGCTTCCCACAATTCTCAGGAAATAATGCTCTAAAGGTAGAAAGAAAGAATCACTTGTGTTCTGGTGTGTCTTTACAAAGGCAAAATGGAGTCCTTTTTGTTGGGCTTATTTTTAATAATACAAAAAAAATTAGTGAAATATGTGCTAAAATTATTTTTTAGCTGAATGTGGTTGTTTTGGGAGTCACATGTTTTGCTGCGACTTGTGTAGTTGGGAGTCGCATAGTCCTTCGCGACTTGTGGGTGGTAGGGAGCAAGAGTTGCAGGTCGCGGAGCACGAGGAGGCCACATGGAGTCGCATTGACCCACGGGACTTCCAGTTGGCAGACAGGTCAGCAAGGTTTCACGTAGCAACCCGCGACTCCCTTTGTCAAAGGAGTCGCCGCTTATCATGCGACTTGTGTGTGGGTTTTGGCATAAATAGAACGCCAGAACTGTTAGATTCAAACGATTTCATAATCTATATATTTTGATAAATAACAATTTCACTCTAGGTTTAATATCATTGGATAAAGATGTTCCAATACTTTGAATATGTCATACTCAGGAACATCTATCTATCTGAAGAACAACTGCATACACTCTTGAAAGGCATTATCAAAATGCAGAAGTTCAAAGGACAAGCAAATAAGTGGAGAATGTCCGGCAACTTACTGAAGAGCTAATTTGCCTGTTGTGACAGTCATCCATTTAAAGCACTTGGGAAGCTGTGCTCGTTCAACACTGAAATACACTTGATAAGTTGAGACCGTCCGGTGTTTGAATTCTCTTTGACAAAAAGAGTACACTTGCCAGAGTTGAGTAAGTCTGGTCACAAACCTGAAGGAGTACGTCTGGCTTTTTCAATAAGTGTTTGTTTGCCAACTCATCCAAAGGAGTATGTCCTGCTGTGAAGTACGTTTAGCTGCTCAAACAATGTGTTTGTTTGACAACTCATCCAAAAGAGTACGTCCACCTAAGGAGTACGTCTGGGAACTCTGTTGAAGAGTTCGTTTGTCAAGACAGGTTGAAGAATTCGTTTGGTAGAAGCATTGAAGAGTTCATTCATCAAAGATTCTGAAGAATTCGTTTGTCATAACTGCTTCAAGCATTAAAAGAGTGTCTACCTCGTCAAAGCATTAAATGAAGCACTGTTGATTGCAAAATGAAGAAAGGGACATAATTAATAATTTATTCCTCGTCTTTGGAAACATCTCTGCTGTTCCGAAAATTAAGCAACCTTTTCAGAGTCAACAACGGGTCCTTTTGAACATAATATCTCCTCAACGATCAAAATCAAATCTTCTGTTCAGAACATTTAATGCTCACTTAGCTGGCTTGCACTAGCATTCAATGCCCAAACAAAAGCTCAAGGCTGAAAGCATTAAAGGGCTAGACAACGTCAACAAAAGCAATCAATGCTGCAATAAATGCATGACAGAATGCATTTAATGGTGAACCAGAGATGCAGAAGTATCCGTTACTCACAAGGAAGAAGAAATTGAAACGAAACTATTTTCAAATCTTCATCAAGCTCACATTTCTCATCATACTGAAGATATAAATAGAGGACTTTGCATCAGAATTCAGTTGGCGACTTGAATACTAAATTATCTCTTATTCTCTCCAAGTTTCCCACAGAACCAAGCCTTAATTGCCATAACTCAAAAGCTTAAAGCCGTCCTAAATTGAGTTAAGTCGTCCACCTGTGTAAAGATCTCATAGAGTATTACTCTTATCCTATTCACACAAAAACTAAACAGAGAACCTAAATTTATATCCTCTCTGTAAAATGATCTTCATTTTTCTACCCAACTCTTTTTGGAGAGATCATTGTAGAACCCCAAAGCAACCTTGAAAAGGAACCAGGAGTAGTCCTGTAGAATACTAGTTAGGAGAAGTCCTAAAGAATACTTGTGAGGAGAAGTCCTTCAAATACTAGGAGAAGTCCTGTATAATACTTGCAAGGAGAAGTCCTGTATAATACTTGTACTATATTGATCAAATAGTGAAAATCTTGGTGAAGCCAATGACTGGATGTAGCCCTATCGATTAAGGGGGTGAATTGGGATAAATACTCTGCGTGCTTTACTTTTCAGTCTTAAGTTAATTTCCACTGCACACACTCTTATTAATATTTGAATCTAATAATTGCTTATAACTGAAAAAGAAGTTTAAAAACTACTGTCGCAACCGGGGTCGCGGCGGGACGGCGCAAAAAGAATAAGTCAAACAGACAGAGTCACCACTAATGTTTATTAAAGGAAAACACTAGAAAAACCTAAAATTGATAAATTGCCTACGAAGCCTAAAATCTAGGTTCGGGAGTCTATTACGCGTGGGGAAGGTGTTAGCAACCCCACAACGCCCGTCTAAACGGTACCTAAAATTGTTTATGCAATTTCCTTAGCTTTCTGCATTATTAATTTTACCCTTATTTATTTTTATTATTTGATTCCTAATTACTCCTAAAAAGAGAAAAAAGAAAAAAAATATCTTTATTATTTTTCTTTTATTATTTAATCCCCTAATTATTTCAAAAAAAAAAGACAAAAAAAAGAATAAAACATTTTATTTTCTTATGTTATTTAATCCCTAATTATTTCTAAAAAAAGAAAGGCGAAAAAACAAAATATTTTTATTATTTTTTATGTTATTCAATCCCTAATTATTTCTAAAAAGAAGCACAAATTTTTTTTTTTTTTATATAGCCTGATAGCTGTGAACCCAGTCCTACGTACTTCCTTAAAATGGAGTTAACCAGAAAAGAAGATGAAAATGGAGTTCAGGCCAACATAAAGCTACGTCTATCCTAATGTCCTTTAGTGATATATACTTATAGCCTTTTTTAAATCCTATTTCCCTTACTACTTACCAATGACCATTGTTATAAGTAATAAGCAAGAGATCTTGTGTGCACCAAGATGAATGAGAACAAGGAAATAAAACATAAACTGGAAATATTATTAAAAAATGTAGAAATAAACTAAGACATAAATATAAACTACAACAACCCAAGATACTTAAAAGAATTAGCCAAGCATGGCTAAAAGAAGCATCGAATTACCCTGGATAGGAGCTCAAGTTTGGCTTCCCACAATTCCTAGGAACAATGCTCTTAAGGAGGAAAGAAGAATACTTGTTGTATTCTGAATAGGTGTAATTTTTACAAAGGATGAGCACTCCTATTTATAGCAAAAAAATTCCTTTCAATGGTGGAGGAGTTGATGGCCATTATGGCCTTCATTGGCCACCAATTAACTTTTGAAAACTTTTTCCCACTACCATCAATTCTCCACTCATCCTTTAATCCTTATTTTCCATGTGCTTAATTTAGAGAGTGTTGGTTCATATTCTTGATTTCCACTTTAAGTCCTCTCTTTGCTAGCACTTCAATTCTGGCCCTTTAACTCTTTGAAACTTCACTTTTCATCCTCCACTCTTGAACTTTTACACTTTGGTCATTCCTTTCCTTAAACTTACAAATTGGTCCCTGGACAAAAATGATAACTATACCAGCTTTCCTAAAAATATAAAAATAACTATAAAAATTCCTAAAAATATAAAATAAAGTTTAAAAAACAAATAAAAGCTAATCTATATGCAAAATGCAAAATAAATATAAAATCTACATAAAAAGAATAAAAATCCTACATGAGACTAAAAAATAACAAAATAAAAAGACTAAAAAGACCCTAAAATTATCATATAAAATCCAGTCATCACCACTTGCAGGAGGCGTGCTACATCTGGTTTAGTTTCCTTGCCCTTTGCCTTCTTTTGAACCTTGAAGTAGGTTCTTTGGAAAATGGAAAATAAGGCTCCCCTTACACGACCTGGGTTGTAAGACCCTCAATTTTGAGTAATTACGTTTCAGTCCTTAGAAGTGTTGTGTGATTGCGCTGTGTGAATATTTGTTTGTGAAATTATATCATATGCTTGAGATATGTGGTTATATGAGGTTGATAAATGGCATGGCGTATGCACCTGCTGAGGCTGATAGCAATGAGATGGGTTCTAATCCCATGAGATCGTGCCTGAGGCTGATAGCGATGAGATGAGTTTTAGTCCCATGTGATCGTGCCTAAGGGTGATGAGATGAGTTGTAGTCCCATGTGATCCTTCTGTCCCCGTTTGGGACGAATTCGCCCCGGTTTGGGTCGATATATGATGTTGATATGGCTAGAGCATGTAGTTGCATTTTGAGGAATCATGGGCATGGTTTGTGATGTTGATCGCGAGGAAATGGGAATATTATTGTGTTGTTGTTGCTGTAGTTAGAGTTAGTATTGGTTGATATATTGGATTTTGTCCATGTTAAAATGTGTGATCGTGTATGAAATTATGTATTGTTTAAGTCTTGGCTGAAATTGCGATGTTTTGATGAGTAGGAGAGGATTGTCTTAGTGAATTGGCAGACTAGTCTTAGCTGCTAGTCGTCCTACTTGGTAGACTAGTCTTAGCTACTACTCGTTTTACTTGGCAGACTAGTCTTAGTCGGAGATCGTGTTAGTTGGCGAACTAGTCTTAATGACTGACTAGGTATGACTATTGTCTGATGAAGGATGAGTGAATCGTCTTCGATGGTGGACTAGTCTTAGTAACTTGGCAGACCATCGTCTTAGTCATCGGACTAGTCTTAGTGATTGGTTAAGTTGGTCACTTTTTGTATCGTCTAGTCTGTTCAGCCGTTTTTGTTGACTTTATGAGATAAGTGTCATATGTTCTTGGAAATGATAAACTGCCATTTTTGTTGACCACTTATCTTCAGACCTTGTTTGTAATTCGGTTTCCTCACTCTATAAATAGAGAACTTGTAGCAGTGCATTAATCTTCAGTTTTCTTTCTAAATCTTTCCTTCCTTCGAAGAAACCTCAATTCTCTATATTCTTTAGAAATACTTGGTGTTGAAGTAATACCCGTTCATCTTCTGATTCGTGTTCGAGTTCTTCCGGTTCGTTGAAAGACAAATCTTCTTCATGTTCGAGTTCTTCTTATTCGTTGGAGGACAACGAAGGTAAGGGTGAATCAGTCCTTAGAAGTGTCTCTGTGCAATTGTGTTATATGAATCTTATTGATTAGTGAAAATATCAACCCTTTTACATTAGCCTCCCTTGGCTATTTATAGGGAGTAGAGCCATTAATGATGATTAATTAACATCAAGCCTATGGGCCGTTAAAGTTTGGCCCAACATATTACAAAGTCCAACCCCTATACCTATTACAAGTTTACCCCTATCACCTAGACCGGCCCTGACTTGAAACGGACGTGTTCTCCGCATGACGAGGGGAAAACCGAACCGCCCTCAATAAGTGCATGGGCTCTCACCCTGTCCATTGTTCTTGTTATTTCATCTGTGTTGTGTTCTTCCTCCCTCTGATTTCTGTTTCCGTTGGTTGATTGTTGGTTGTATGAGAGAGAAACAATAGTATTTTACTTAAGATCCCACTTTAAAAGAGGAACCAGCTAAGACACCAAAATAAAATCCCAAGCCATGTCACCCCTCTCCAATGGGTGGGATCTTATAAAATCCAGATCTTATTTTAAGATCCCACTTTTAAATCCTCATTGGAGATACTCTTATTAGTGGTGTGCAGCAGCTTTTGTAAAATATATTAGAAAAATATAAGTGTTCACGTTTTATCTCTTCTGTCAATTATTCTCTTCACTTTTCTCTATTTTCTTCTTTTGAAGGGTTTTTATTTTACTTGAGTTGTATGTTATAGTTACACTTTTTTATTTTTGAATGTTAAAGCTAGAATTTTAAAAACATTCATGATTTTCTAATTTATCGGAAAAAAAATTACAAGAAGCCGTATTCCTTTTTCCTATTTTTTTTCTTCATCAGAGAACTATTCATTTTTCCTATTAATACTAGCGACCATTCTAAAATGTATGTAATAGGTTCGAGTTTGAGTTACAAATGCCTAGAATGTAAGGTACCAACACTAAAGTTATGAGTATGGAAATGAGTACAATTTTTTTTAAATGCGGATAGGAATAGGTACTTAATACTCTACCAATTGTCATCCCTACGTGAAACATTGGTGATTAATTTAATAGTTGTGTAATAACATTTCCCTTTAAACTTTACCAATATTTCATTTATATATGTATCACACTACAAAGTACAAACAATTCTTTATTTTATGCAAACTATTTAGCTTCTATGGTTGATATCTCTCTGTCTTCCCATGTTTTTGAATAATAGATCCAAGGTACTTAAAACATGCATTTAAAAAAAACTTAAAACATGAGAGAGAAATACTTAATGTTATGAAGAGATTTAGAGACGAATGGCAAGAATAGAAACATGGCTTCCTTATTTTACATTACTAGCCATCTAGTACATTGTCATCATATCAAAGATTTATGTTGGAGCCAACATGCAAGTATTCTTGTGTTTCATTAAGATTACTTTCATAATAGAGTCGCTCAACATGAGATTTGTGGTATTTTTATGTTCTCCAATTTTTACTTCTAAGTTAGTACTTTTCTTTCTACACATGCAATCCATATAGTCTATTTTATTTTTACTAAAGCGAAAAACCATAAGCTTTTAAAGCTTCTCTCCATATCTTTAACTTTCTATATATTTCTTTTTTGGACTCTAATTTTTCACATATTTCTTCTTTTGACTCTCCAACCAAGAGTGACTGAAACAAAATGAATACATCAAGACCCAAAGATGAAGATTGATGTACATCTAAACCAGGGACACGTACTTATGGGCAAACTTCATGGGAGTAAAAAAGGTTATGGTCAAATGGAGGACATTTTAAAGAACAACCACATGAAAATTTCACTCTCAAGTTAACTTTCATACCAGACTAGGCCTTAAAGGATATTCTTCACGAGAAAAAAAAAACAATTTCTTACGAGTTTACCAAGATAAAAATATCATAATCAAGCTATAAGTTGCATTCAAGTCACATAAATTTGGAAAACATTCATAGCTTCTCCATTGATATTTAATGTTGACATAGGTACATCTTGAATACTGATAATCAATAGAAAATTATATTGATCTCATTTAGTAAATTATTCTCCTTTTAGACAAACTAGAATCAACTTAAATTCCTACCACACAATTTTTTTATGACACTTATTACATATGAATAGAAATACATCCCAATTACTATGTATCCAACATGATAAATATGCCTCAGTAATAGATTAAATCCACTATTGAAGTCATTATCCAATTAATTAGTTTGGGAGATTAACCATTATTGAGTGAAAAAAATTCTTCTGTCACCTCTACACCTGCAAAATTTCACACAACAATATAAATTAATAGTATTAGTAGGGCATGATTTTATCATAACAATGTATAATAAATGACCCTAAATAAAATCTCATGTATGGAAAAGATTTCCCAATTAGAAAATTAAACCCATTTCTATAGTCAAGTATTTTTTAGGCTACGCTCAAGCAAAACCAATATCAGAAACACAAGCAAAACCAATATCAGAAACACGAGTGGCGGTGGTTGTGGTGGTGTGAGGAAAGAGGAACAAGAAGGTGATAAAAGAGGGAAGAGGAAGACAATTAAGGGGGAGAGTGCAAAAAAAAAAACATGCGGATAAAAAAAGTCCAACTGGAATTACTAAATGACACATGGCAGTTCACCAAGTCATAATTGATGATATGTTATCAATTGGAGCTAGCAAAGAAAAAAAATATTATAAGGATTGATTCCTAAGAATTTTTTTATATGGACTCAATTAGATTCCTCTTTAAATGTAAGAAACTACAAATATATTTAAGCCTTTAAGTTTTTAGTTCATATGTCTACTAAAACATACCATAGATATGTCAAAAGAGGATTATATAGAAAGTACGCAAAACTTGTCCACATTCAATTTGACATAATATATTTAAAAAAAATAAAATTGACATAATAAAAGTGGGGAGGGGAGAGTAGATAAATAGAGAAAGAAGCATGCACTAAATGAACCATGAGAATCTATATCTAAGATTTTAGCCTGAAAAATCATATCCATCATGAATTTATGACAGTAACTTTTAAAAATAAAAAGTCCATTGCTCCACGAAGACAAGTGTGTTAAAAACAATTTAGACTTCACTATACACAAAAATCTCAAGTTATTGAAATTTCAAAGTTATAACAATATTGACATTCTACATTAGAAAAATAGTTTAGAACTGTTAGAAAATTCTTATAGACAAAACCTTGCTCACATTATTAATATAATATCATTAGTGCCTTTAATAACTAACAATGAGAGAAAAGTAAGCACTCCGAAAAAGAGAGGAAAAAACACTTAAAAATATTTTTTCCATTACCTGGAGATCTGACGGTGGTGTATTGGCTACACTAGTGAGGAAGGATGAAGCTCAACCATCAGGTCTTCATGTCCATGCCATGTCTTAAAAGGATAACCATTTAAAGTAAAAGAACTTAGGTTGGGTGTAGATATCACATATTTGAATTTTGGAGTAGATGACACATCGAAGATGGTCAAATGGGCAAGAGAAGCATTGGTTATATTGATGATTCCTAACTTGTTTGGGGACAGAGAACTAGGATAAAACAATGGACAATTTTCAATGTATAGAGTCTTTAACATATGAAAATTCGAAAAGGGATATGCATGACCATTTTTATCAGCGGAAATTCCAGTCCACTCAAGATGCAAGTTTACTAGTGCTGGAAGATCGACATACATGGGGACTTTTGTTCTTTTCTCGACACCATATGGTACTTGTGAGATATGAAGAGAAGTTAAAGACCTTAAAGAAGAACATGAAAAGATTGAATCTGGAAAACTCAAATTGTACGGTACAGCGATCTTCAATTGTTGGAGGTTATTAAAAACAACATGTTGGAGGAGATTATTCACAATCAGAGGAGGAAAATAACCCTGACAATTAAAGTCAAGAGTATGCAAGGGATGGTTGCCATTGCGATATTTCACAAGCTTATCGACAAAATTAAAGAAAAATATGCACGTCTTGAAGTCACAGGAATGCAATGTAAGACTAGGAAGGGCCTTCCAAAGGTTCTTCCACCGCTTTGACAAGATGCATGTTTGGATAGCATCTTGTATCATCATAAATGACATTATATGAAGCAAAATTTCATTAGGCAAGTCGCTCAGCCTGTCTCTCTTCTTCTTCAACCTCTCGCTCCTCCTAAGCGTCTCCATTTCCACTGATTCTCTTCAAATAAGAGCAAACATAAAATTCAGATAACATATGCAAGTTACAAAGTCACTAAATTTCAATTCTAGTAAAAAAAATCTATGCAATCAGGATGAAAAAATGATAGAAGGGGTAATCAATTTCAATGTAAGCTCATCTTCTTTATACATTTGGGTGTAAAGCTCTAAATAGGTATGATTTGTGAATGTCCAATTGTTAATGAAGCAGCTACTAAGGAGGATTTTAATAACTCATCTAAGATCACGACGAGAAAATAAAAAAACCTCAATGAAATAAATAATAAAAGAATAAAGTGACCACTAATTTATTTAGGAAAATTAGAACTATTCAGGAAGTAACCCTCCCAGCCACAAGACAGGCCCCTCGGAAGAACCCTGCCTGGCCAACAGAGCCCTTCACACCGACCCAGGACCGGCCCTGACCGTCCGACTTTCTGGTCATGGCAGAAGATCCAACGATCTGGGACGATCCCCTGGTAAGATCATCATCATCTATCCTCGAGGATTGCGCCACCTCCAAACCTCTATAAAAGGAGGATCCACTGAACCATAAGGTACACACTTCTAATCCCATTCTACCCGGATTAACCCTCTAACCCCGACCTCTTACTTTGGCATCAGAGTGTCTTTGCAGGGACCCCTTAGGAGCTATGACAGAAGACCACCACCTAAGATAACCCGACGTCCAACCTATCGATTCCCTCCTCTCCGAGCAGGCTTAGCTTGTTCAAGAACCCTAAGAAATAATTTTAAAACATGTCTTAAAAGATCTAAATCCTAGAGTCATTTGGGTGTAGGGAAAAAGTTAGCACCTACGACGTCCGTAAAAGAGAATATTGAGTTTTTGATATTTTAATTATTTAATGTGTACAAAAGTATTTTTAAAGACAAAAATATAAAATTATTTATAATTTATGTTTGACAAGGTATAAATGCTGGTCCTACATATTTCCCGTCACAATATAAAAATCAGGGCATTGATCTTTTCCATTGGGAAAAAACTTAAGAGTGTCAAGGTGTTTCATCTAACCATTGATTTTATGTATTTAATAATTTAAGAAGTGAGAGAAAACTACATCAATGGTTAGATGGAGCAACTTGATACTCTCAAGTTTTTTTTCCAATGGAGAGAATCCATACCCTAAAAATCAAGGCCACATAGTTCTAAAGATTTAAATTGATATTTTAATCATGATAGTTTTATTGTTTTTTAAAAGTTGTTTTTTGTAGTCTGTTTTTTTTACATGTGGACGATTAAAGACAAAGAAAAACTAAGCTACAACATATGAAAATGAGTAAAAAATATTTACTAGGTACATTATTTAATGGTTAAAAATATTTACCAGATATGTTAAATAAATATCAATTAATAGTGTTAAAAACATAGTTACATATATTAAACAAAATATACATGCTACTCAACTTTCAATTTTTTTTCTATGAACTTGAATCCCAAATGTCAAACAAGTGAGAGAGAATATTTTTTCATATTTTCTTGCCTAATGTATCATGGCCTGAGAGGCCAACTGATCCCTAATGTATACATTTGATTTTGATTTTGATTTTGTTTTATATATATTTTAGATAAAATAAAATGAATAGTAAATAAAAAAGATCTACAATGTGGGGAGGGACATGTACATAGGAGCACCTGTGATGTAAGATTTTGATTACCATATGGAAAAAAAGTTTCAAACTCATCCATGAAAAAAAAAACAAAGCCTGGCATTGATACACAAATACAGTTTGAAAGCCACTAAATCATGCAGAAGCAAAATTAATTGTGAGTCAACTATACTTACCAACTATTTATGCAAGGTAATCTATGAGTGCTGCCTTTGCGTGAGGGAGAAGGTCGACTATGGATGGAAGAAGAATGGTGATGAGTGGATCTAGGTGGCGGCTGTACAAAGGGAGCCGTCGGCGAAGAAGAAGGTTTGGTGGGTAGGTTGGAGCTCCCTGGGTTGCCATATGATCTTAATTTATAGTGAATTTGCACAACCCTAAAAGTTAAACCTAATGGGCTAAAAATTATGGGCCTGTGTTTAATGGACAATTATTTATTTACTTTTTATTAAAAATGAATTAAGATAATTTATATGGAAATGGAAAGAAAAGTAAAATCACTTTTTTTTTTGTAATATTTTTCATCTTATTTTTTAATTTTTTTATGTTAGTGTTCTCGAATTGAGAGAGCATAGAGAGAAGAAGCGTTATTAGAATAAGAGATTTCAGGTCCCTTTGACATGAGTCTCCCTTGGCTATTTGTAGGGAGGAAGGCCATAAATTACATTTAATTCAGACTAAGCCTATGGGCCTCAAAGATCAGGCCCAATATCCTATGTATTACAAATGTGCCCCTGGGTCGCCATTCTAGGCCGCCCTTTACTAATGTTGGTCGCCCTCTAGCAGTAGAAGGGCGCTCGCCCTGTCCACAAGCCCACAAGACACGAGCTTGAAGTCTGAAAGTGAAGTGTCTTTAACTAGTCTTTGAAAAATCCTCTCGATGATGGGTGCTAGCCCACAAGCCCACAAGACACGAGCTTGAAGTCTGAAAGTGAAGTGTCTTTAACTAGTCTTCATGGCCCGCCACCGGGGGGAGGCACTCGCCCGGTCCACAAGCCCACAAGACACCAAGTCTGAGGCACGAAGATGAAGTGTGTCTTCAAAGAGTACTCGCCATGTAATTCCAACCGACGCTTCCTTTGGGCGGTCATCCCTATAGAACGTGCCTCGTTAAAACCTTCCTAGGAAAAACCCTGTGGGATAAAAACCTAGTGAAGGAAAAAGAGTACAACATTCTATAGAGAAATGAGTCGCCTAAGACCTGGGCGCGGAGAATAAATATGTTGCCAATCCTAGCATGAAAACGTGAGTGAATGTGACGCTGGGTGGGGTCGACACGCCTAGTGTGGAATGAAGTGATCATCATGTCAACTGGAGCCGCCAGGAATAAGACGCTCGCCCTATAGGAGTTGTTGTCAGCCCACAAGTCTAACTGAGCCTCGGAAGTATGAAACAGCTCGACATACTGCAACTTGATCGCCAATCTTGAAAGTGTAAGTATAATGGAGGATCACTTGCCAGGTTGGGCTGGGGTTACTCGCCCAGCTGTACCTCATGCTTTCCTCATCCTGTTACCTGTTTTCTATATTTCTCTCCTGCAAACACAGTTATTAGTTCTTCAAGTCGCTACTAGACCATTTTGAAAGAAATAATTTTCTAGGTCGCCACAGGGGCATTATTATGAAAGAAATAACTTTTGGGTCGCCACTAGACCATTTTGAAAGAAATAATTTTTGAGGTCGCCACAGGGGCATTATTCTGAAAGAAATAACTTTATTTTTTGCAAATGATTTTGAACATTATTTTATTTTTGGTTATATAATAATTTTTTTAAAGCAAAACTTTATTAATGATTAAAAGTAATAAGGTATGTATGCACATATGTATTTTCTTTTTGGTAGACATACACATATGTATTTATATAAAAATAAATTGATTTGAACCTTACATCAATGATAATGTTAATTAATCATTAATAATATAAGTTATAAACCTCTAATTCATATAACTAAATTATTGAATGTTAAAATTAATTCAATAATAATTATCAATTAGGAAAACTTCCTTGCATTAAAAACAATACAAAATAATTATTAAAGACTTTCTATATAAATAAATGTTTTAAATATTAATTGTTAAATATATCATACATATAATTAAAATATTAAATATTCAAATTGGTTAAAATACTAATTATAAATCAGAAAATAGTCAAAACTAATAAATTTAAATCAAGTAATTTTTTTATATTCAACAAACATATTATAAATGTATTAAAAAATAAATAGTTAATAACACGATAAATTTTGCTAAATATGTTAAAAAGGTATTGTTGAAAGTAATCTATGAATATACATGTTATTTACATTGACAGGTCAAATCAAGAGGCAGAGCAGTTGCGTAAAAGGGGGAAGCGATAAGGGTCACATGTCAAGCTGCCAACAGCACGCCAAGGTCGTTGGCGAGGATTAGGAAGACTACCCAGCCAGAACAGAACATGAATTAGCTCGCTATAGGCAAACTTCATGGGAGTAAAAAAGGTTGTGGTCAAGTGGAGGACATTTTAAAGATCAACCACATGAAAATTCCACTCTCAAATTAACTTTCATACCAAACTAGGCCTTAAAGGATATTCTTCACGAGAAAAAAAAAACAATTTTTTACAAGTTTACCAAGATAAAAATATCATAATCAAGCTATAAGTTGCATTCAAGTCACATAAATTTGGAAGACATTCATATCTTCTCCATTGATATTTAATGTTGACATAGGTACATCTTGAATAATGATAATCAACAGAAAATTATATTGACCACATTTAGTAAATTATTCTCCTTTTAGACGAACTAGAATCAACTTAATGTCCTACCACACAATTGTTTTATGACACTTATTACATATGAATAGAAATACATCACAATTACTATGTATCCAACATGATAAATATGCCTCAGTAATAGATTAAATCCACTATTGAAGTCATTACCCAATTAATTAGTTTGGGAGATTAACCGTTGAGTGAAAAATTCTTCTGTCACCTCTACACCTGCAAAATTTCACACAACAATATAAATTAATAGTAGTAGTAGGGCATGATTTTATCATAACAATGCATAATAAATGACCCTAAATAAAATCGCATGTATGGAAAATATTTCCCAATTAGAAAATTAAACCCATTTCTATAGTCAATTATTTTTTAGGCTAAGCTCAAGCAAAACCAATATCAGAAACACGAGTGGCGGTGGTTGTGGTGGTGTGAGGAAAGAGGAACAAGAAGGTGATGAAAGAGGGAAGAGGGAGACAATTAAGGGGGAGGGTGGAAAAAAATAACATGCGGATAAAAAAAAGTCCAACTGGAATTACTAAATGACACATGGCGGTTCACCAAGTCATAATTGCTGATATGTTATCAATTGGAGCTATTGCAAAGAAAAAAAATATTATAAGGATTGATTAGTTACTAAGAATTTTTTTTATATGCACTCAATTAGATTCCTCTTTAAATGTAAAAGACTAAAAATATATTTAAGCCTTTAAGTTTTGAGTTCATTGGTCTACTAAAACAAACCATAAATATGTCAAAAGAGGATTATAAAGAAAGTACGCAGAACTTGTCCACATTCAATTTGACATAATATATTTTAAAAAATAAAATTGACATAATAAAAGTGGGGAGGGGAGAGTAGATAAATAGAGAAAGAAGCATGCACTAAATGAACCATGAGAATCTATATCTAAGATTTTAGCCTGAAAAATCATATCCATCATGAATTTATGACAGTAACTTTTAAGAATAAAAAGTCCATTGCTCCACGAAGACAAGTGTGTTAAAAACAATTTAGACTTCACTATGCACAAAAATCTCAAGTTATTGAAATTTCAAAGTTATAACAATATTGACATTCTACATTAGAAAAATAGTTTAGAACTGTTAGAAAATTCTTACAGGAGAAACCTTGCTCACATTATTAATATAATATCATTAGTGACTTTAATAACTGACAATGAGAGAAAAGTAAGCACTCCGAAAAAGAGAAAAAAAAACACTTAAAAATCTTTTTTCCATTACCTGGAGATCTGACGGTGGTGTATTGGCTACACTAGTGAGGAAGAATGAAGATCAACCATCAGGTCTTCATGTCCATGCCATGTCTTAAAAGGATAACCATTTAAAGTAAAAGAACTTAGGTTGGGTGTAGATATCACATATTTGAATTTTGGAGTAGATGACACATCGAAGATGGTCAAATGGGCAAGAGAAGCATTGGTTATATTGATGATTCCTAACTTGTTTGGGGAGAGAGAACTAGGATAAAACAATGGACAATTTTCAATGTATAGAGTCTTTAACATATGACAATTCGAAAAGGGATATGCATGACCATTTTTATCAGCGGAAATTCCAGTCCACTCAAGATGCAAGTTTACTAGTGCTGGAAGATCGACATACATGGGGACTTTTGCTCTTTTCTCGACACCATACGGTACGTGTGAGATATGAAGAGAAGTTAAAGACCTTAAAGACGGACATGAAAAGATTGAATCTGGAAAACTCAAATTGTATGGTACAGCGATCTTCAATTGTTGGAGGTTATTAAAAACAGCATGTTGGAGGAGATTACTCAAAATCAGAGGAGGAAAATAACCCTGACGATTAAAGTCAAGAGTACGCAAGGGATGGTTGCCATTGCGATATTTCACAAGCTTATCGACAAATTTAAAGAAAAATGTGCTCGTCTTGAAGTCATGGGAATGCAATGTAAGACTAGGAAGGGCCTTCCAAAGGTTCTTCCACCGCTTTGACAAGATGCATGTTTGGATAGCATCTTGTATCATCATAAATGACATTATATGAAGCAAAATTTCATTAGGCAAGTCGCTCAGCCTGTCTCTCTTCTTCTTCAACCTCTCGCTCCTCCTAAGCGTCTCCATTTTCACTGATTCTCTTCAAATAAGAGCAAACATAAAAATTCAGACAACATATGCAAGTTACAAAGTCACTAAATTTCAATTCTAGTAAAAAAAATCTATGCAATCAGGAAGAAAAAATGATAGAAGGGGTAATCAATTTCAATGTAAGCTCATCTTCTTTATACATTTGGGTGTAAAGCTCTAAATAGGTATGATTTGTGAATGTCCAATTGTTAATGAAGCAGCTACTAAGGAGGATTTTAATAACTCATCTAAGATCACGACGAGAAAATGTAAAAAACTCAATGAAATAAATAATAAAAGAATAAAGTGGCCACCAATTTATTTAGGAAAATTAGAACTATTCCGGAAGTAACCCTCCCGGCCACAAGACAGGCCCCTCGGAAGAACCCTGCCCGGCCAGTAGAGCCCTTCACAACGACCCAGGACCGGCCCTGACCGTCCGACTTTCTGGTCATGGCAGAAGATCCAACGATCTGGGACGATCCCCTGGTAAGATCATCATTATCTATCCTCGAGGATTGCGCCACCTCCAAACCTCTATAAAAGGAGGACCCACTAAACCATAAGGTACAGACTTCTAATCCTATTCTACCCGGATTAAACCTATGACCCCGACCTCTTACTTTGGCATCAGAGTGTCTTTGCAGGGACCTCTCAGGAGCTATGACAGAAGACCACCACCAAAGTAACCTGACGTCCAACCTACCGACTCCCTCCTCTCCGAGCAGGCTTAGCTTGTTCAAGAACCCTAAGAAATAATTTTAAAACGTCTTAAAAGATCTAAATCCTCGAGTCATTTGGGTGTAGGGAAAATGTTAGCATCTACGGCATCCATAAAAGAGAATATTGAGTTTTTGATATTTTAATTATTTAATGTAAACAAAAGTATTTTAAAAGACAAAAATATAAAATTATTTATAATTTATGTTTGACAAGGTATAAATGTTGGTCCTACATATTTCCCATCACAATATAAAAATCAGGGCATTGATCTTTTACATTGGGAAAAAACTTAAGAGTGTCAAGTTGATTCATCTAACCATTGATTTTTTGTTGTCTTTTTTTTTTACATGTGGACGAATAAAGACAAAGGAAAACTAAGCTACAACATATGAAAATGAGTAAAAAATATTTACTAGGTACATTATTTAATGGTTAAAAATATTTACCAGATATATTAAATAAATATCAATTAATAGTGTTAAAAACATAGTTACATATATTAAACAAAATATACATGCTACTCAACTTACCAATTTATTCTATGAACTTGAATCCCAAATGTCAAACAAGTGAGAGAGAATATTTTTTCATATTTTCTTGCCTAATGTATCATGGCCTGAGAGGCTAACCGATCCCTAATGTATACATTTGATTTTGTTTTTGTTTTATATATATTTTAGATAAAATAAAATGAATAGTAAATAAAAAAGATCTAGAATGTGGGGAGGGACATGTAGATAGGAGCACATGTGATGTAAGATTTTGATTACCATATGGAAAAAAAGTTTCAAACTCACCCATGAATAAAAACAAAACCTGGCATTGATACACAAATACAGTTTGAAAGCCACTAAATCATGTAGAAGCAAAATTAATTGTGAGTCAACTATACTTACCAACTATTTATGCAAGGTAATCTATGAGTGCTGCCTTTGCGTGAGGGAGAAGGTCGACTATGGATGGAAGAAGAATGGTGATGAGTGGAGCTAGGTGGCGGCTGTACAAAGGGAGCCGCCGGCGAAGAAGAAGGTTTGGTGGATAGGTTGGAGCTCCCTGGGTTGCAATATCATCTTAATTTATAGTGAATTTGCACAACCCTAAAAATTAAACCTAATGGGCTAAAAATTATGGGCCTGTGTTCAATGGACAATTATTTATTTACTTTTTATTAAAAGTGAATTAAGATAATTTACATGGAAATGGAAAGAAAAGTAAAATCACTTTTTTTTACAATATTTTTCATCTAATTTATTAATTTTTTTATGGTAGCTAACCAATTACACTTTATTTTTTGCAAATGATTTTGAACATTATTTTATTTTTGGTTATATTGTAATTTTTTAAAAGTAAAACTTTATTAATGATTAAAAGTAATACAGGTATGTATGCACATATGTATTTTCTTTTTGGTAGACATACACATATGTATTTATATAAAAATAAATTGATTTGAACCTTGCATCAATGATAATGTTAATTAATCATTAATAACATTAGTTATAAACCTCTAATTCATATAACTAAATTATTGAATATTAAAATTAATTCAATAATATTTATCAATTAGGAAAACTTCCTTGCATTAAAAACAATACAAATTAATTATTAAAGACTTTCTATACTAATAAATGTATTAAATATTAATTGTTAAATATATCATACATATAATTAAAATATTAAATATTCAAATTGGTTAAAATACTAATTATAAATCAGAAAAAAGTCAAAACTAATAAATTTAAATTAAGTAATTTTTTTATATTCAACAAACATATTACAAATGTATTAAAAAATAAATAGTTAATAACACAATAAATTTTGCTAAATATGTTAAAAAGGTATTGTTGAAAGTAATCTATGAATTTACATGTTATGTACTTATAACTCTCATGTTTGTGCATATTATTCGAAAAATAATTAAAATAATCATAAAAGAACAATTAAATTATTATATATATTAGTAAAATATACTTGAGGAGAAAAATTTAATTGACTTTAATTAAAAAAATATTTAATAATGTCCTAGATTTTTAAATTTATATATTACCATAGTTTTTTTGGTTACAATATTACCATAGTATTAAAGGTTAAAATTATTTCTATATTGAAAAAATAAAAATAATATACATTAATCATTACTATAAAATATTATGAATAAATTGATGTAATGCACGAGTATTATATAGTATATCATTATAATTTACTCAAATAAGTAGTAAATTATATATTTAATATATTTATATATAAATATATTAATTATATATAATAAAATTAAAAAATAATATATCAATTAATAAATCAAATTTTTGTTAAATTAACAAGTGTTAATTTTTGTGTACAGGAAAGAAAAATTAACAACTATATGATTTAAAATAAGTAAAAATTTTATTTCATCAATTTTAAATCTAAAATAGGCTATATATATATATATATATATATATATATATTAAGAAGGAATATACACCCTAGAAGAGCGGCCGACACCCAAAAAACAGCCTCCTCAACAAACACAGAGAGGGAGGACAAAGCCTACCCCACAAACCAACAAAGGATGAACAAATCCCAACCAAAACAGCGCAACCAAAAAAAAAACAGAGAAAAATCCCAAAAAACAAACAAGTCACAAAGAAGGGACCCTTCCTATGAGATTCTACTTTCCATAATATGAGCCGCTATCTGCTTGACTGCCACCTCGTCGGGACAGTCAAAAACCACGCCCACCTGCTTACCCACTGCAACGGCGCGCCTAGCCCTCGTCAAAACCCCCGGAGGCACTAAAGACTCGGACGAAGGAAGAGGAAGATCTTCACAGCCTTCACCTACCACCCCGATCTCCACTTGAGAGAGATTTGAAATGGCAAGGTTACTCAAACCCTGGCACCTGACTTCCTTCCTCGGGCGACCCCGAGCCCTCTTCTCCCCATGCCCATGAGCCATGACTGCCCCGTCTCCTGCTTCTGAAAGATCACCAGAATCCTCTAGTACCTTGGGACGTCCTCGTCTACTAGAAAGCTGCGACATTAGTTTCTTGGGTCTCCCACGTCTTCTAGGAAGCTGCACCATCAAACCTATTATGATTGACTTGAATCTTGCATTCAAGATGATAGTATAACTTATTAATTACTTATGTTACTAATTACATTAAATATTAATTGTAAAAATATGATATATGTAATTAAACATTTAGTACTAAAACTAATTAATATTAATTATCAATCAGAAATTTTCGTTACATTAATAATAATACCAGTTAATAATTAATAATTGTTTATATTACTAACTCTAATAAATATTAGCGGCTAAACCTCCCATACATTTAATTAAAATAATAAAAAATAAAATTATTTAAAATACTCATTATAAATAAAAAAATTCAAAATTGTTGTAAAATATAATTAAGTAATAATTACATATAAAAAAAACATTTACCCAATGGGTGCCGGTTGCAGTGGTTAAAAGTGGTTTTTCTAATCTCTGAGGTTGAAATTTCAATCCTTAGGAGACGTATTTTTTGGGAGACCTTTGGCATTTACCATACGCGGGTCGAATACGATTTCCTCAATAAAGGATACCCATGGTTAAAAGTGTAAAAAAATAACAAACATTTTAAGAGTAAAAAAATAAAAGGCAATTTCTATGATACCCATCTAAAAGTGTAGGGGTTTCATACCCTTTAGGCTTATTTTGCCATGATCTCTTCTATAATAAACTTTTACAATTTGCAATTTAGTCCTTTATACTCTAAATAATGAATAGAAGGGTTTCAAACCCTCCACTTTTAAAAGGGTACCGGAGAAACCCCCAAAATAAAATAGTTACTAACACAATACAATTTTCTAACTATATTAAAATACTATTTTGGCAAATTTAAATGATATATTATATGTTATTACTATGAACTATTATGTCTGTGCTTATTATCTGAAAAAAGGCTAACTGTGTTATTGCCCCCTATAAAATAGATCAGTTTTGAATTTAGTCCCTCACCGGTATAAATTTGCAAGCTAGTCCCTCCGTTTTAGAAAATAACTCAGTTTTAATCATGTTGGAGCTGCATTGACATGTGCCATGGCTGGTTCTACGTGACACCTCCACGTATCTCGTGAATAACTTATTAACCAAACCACTAGTGATGTGAAGATGGAGACACCTCGACACGTTTAATTTTAAAGGATGTTGCATTTTTATAATATTTTTTAATTGAATTATAACTTCCAAGTGTGTGATTAATTGTTAACTTTTTACTAAAATAAACTTAATTGAAACATTCATTCTTCTTCCTTCATCTTCATCTTCATCCACGTCCTCATCTTCAAAATATTCAACCCATCAAACTCATCTTTTTCTTTTTTAAATTAGAGTTACCATAACCAATTTGCCTCGTGACTATGAGTCCAAATCATAATCTTTCAATCTTCCCTTCTGATTGTATCCTAAACAAGCAATAACACAAAGACCACAACCTTACCGGTAGAAGCAGAGTTTGTGTCATCTCTGGGTTGGAGCTGTAGTTGCCACGGTTTCAAGTTCTTCACTAAAAAACTCATAACAAATCTTAGGCCTTTCTTTTCTCTTTCCCCCGAAGACCTGTTAATCTTAGAGAAATAGAAGCAAGATAATGTATTGTTGTGTTTAGATTTGGCAGCATAGAGCCATATTTATACTGATACATGATTACAGAAAAGGAAAGAATACCTCTTCTAATTATGAGAGTAAATTCCCTGGTCAACAACAGCTTATACAAAAATTACTACTAATTAATTCCTTAGTCAATGACAATTATTTAAACTTTCCCCTAACAAACATACCATAAGTTTTAATTGAAAAATATATTTAAAATGACTTATCAAATTCATTAATCATGTGGACGTATCACATGAAGAGTGAGATAGCACAAAGTTTCATTACAAAATATGAGAAAATTTTCAAATGTGATAATCAATGAAAATAATATTTTGTATAGTCGCTAGTTTAGGAATATTCTAGTGATGACATTGTCTAGTTGTGCCATTCATTTGTGTCCATGTCTATGACTTGACTGCACAAGTTACTTTAATTGGAGGATTCATGATTAGGGGTGCTCAAAATGCATAACAGGTAGGCATAATTTCTTGCCCCAATTCCTTTGTACAAAAAGTACAACATATATAATGAAAAGTGTTAAAACACTTTTGCTTTGGCCCTTTACTTTTAACACTTCTTTATTCATCAATTAAAATTTATGTGGGTCAAACTAAATTAAAAGTATGACTTATATTTTTTAAGGATTACAAATGAATTTTAAACAATTAATGAAAAATTGTTAAAAATAGAGTATAAAAAAAGCTTAACATGTACACGGACCGAAAAACTCTATAAATAGTCTGAGAGTATTTTAGTCTTTTCTAATATATTAAATATTATTAGATATTAATATTATTATTATTATTAATAATTCTATTGGATGCTATTATGAATATTATTTATGATAATTGACCTTTATTTATTTAATTACGGTAAAAGGAAATTATTTTTCCTTTTTATTTTGTGTTGTGATTTTTTTTATACTATATTTCCTAAGGGAAATAGTTCTTGTTTTATTATGTGATATTATGTGGATATTGTTGAGAGAGATTTTCACCCCTCTTTACTTTTGTTGTTTTGTCCCTGTTCTACTTTTAAATATCTTTCAAGACTCAATCGTAGTATAGCAACGGATATTTGTCGTATCCACGGAGAATAGGTATACAAATGTCGTTATTTAGCGTAATTTACTTAAAAAATGGATAAAATGATTGGTTGAAAGTTGTTTTAACTTATAAACATAAACAAAGCGGTAAAATTGATTTTAAAACAAGTTGAAAAAAATGTTGGGATTAGTTTTCACCGATTAACGTCAATACATTCTATGAATTCTTACATAAATCTTGTCCTATGGTTGGTTTCATCACATCAGTTCTTAACTTACCACACGGTCTCCCAGTGCGAAGATTCTCATCCTACTAAATTAACCCTCAATCTCTTGATCGATTAACAAAGCAGAAACCATTAGACATGGATGTTGCGATTGATTCCTCCCATCATTCTTATCTTACTGCCTAGTCTCCCGGCGTAGAAGATTATCAACTTGGCTAAACTAACCCTCAATCTCTTGATTGATTAACAAGTAAGAGGCATTAGACATGGGTGTTTGAATAGATTAATGATCTATCCCTATCTCTAGATCTTAGAATCATTAGATGATGTTACCTAGTTCAGATTTAAATAGCCAGTTCTCACCATTCTATCAAATCTAAATTCATGTTCTAGGTGATCAATCCAAAACAAGCATTAAGTACAAGGTAAAGTCATTGAATCATGACAAAGAAACATCGACTTATATATGAATATCAATATGAAAACATCAAAAAGGCCAAAAGGCTACAACTAATCCCAACAAGACAGGTTTAGCTATCCATATTCATGGATGCTATAAGCTTACAAGAAGAAATAAGGAAAACTGGAAGCTTGGCGACGTCGGCGGCGCGTCTCCACTTTGATGGCGACGTACCGAACTTGAAAGCCTTCCTTTCTCTCTCCTCGTTCACTTCCTCTCTCTAGGAATCTCCTCTTGCCCGAGAATGTATTTCACAATCTAAAACAAACTAACACTTTTTTTCTTGGACGAAATTGCTTTTTATAGAGCAAGAGCGTCCAGTAGCTTGCATTTTGGAAGAACGCCAATCATTGTGATAAGATTGAAGTTGGTTTTCTTCTTAAAAATGGAATACATCAAAATTGAAAAATTTATAATTTTATAAGGTTATTGTTAAATGGTTAATATTATGTTTAATATTTTCCCAAACACGCAGTTAGTTACATGTTACAATGTGAATTTTCTTTTCCAAAGTTAGAGTAATAACAATAGCATATACAAAATTAAAAAATTATAAATAATAGTAATAGATATAATAAATTCTTAAATTTATTAAATTTCACTCATCAAGTTTTTTAATAGTAGTTATAACTTTACATGCTACTTATTAAAATATATCTCCTTTAAAAGTCCTTTACTACGGCCATTTTAAATCTATTTTTCAATTTGAGTTTATATTTTAAAATATTAACATGTTAATAGTTTGAGAAAAAACATTGTAAAGGTAGATACGCTATATATTATTTTTTTTGTCAAGGTAGTTATACTATTACTATACAAAATAATTAATAGGGCGCACCACTCATCAAAAATGAAAAGAAAGTTTTATTAAAAAAAAAATGAATGCATAGTCATGAGTTTATCAAATTCCGGTATAACTTATCAATGAGCCCGCCACAACTAATGGGCTCCGACGTGGCGAGGTACTTAGCAACACACCACTCTTCATCAGTCAGAGCTCTATCTTCGTCACTCAAGCCATAATTGGGCGACTCAGTCCAGTAGAGGGGGAATTTAACCAGTCCGCTCTTAATATGCCTAAAAAAGTGAGGATTGCCCGGGCTATCTAAGACCTTGAAGAAGCGACTCCTCCAACTATCATGTGTATTGCTTTTCCAAGTTTTCAACTTGTATTTAAGGGACTTGGCGGACTAGGCGACCCAAGAACTGCTTGGGGCGATGTCGAGCCCTTTCTTGCTGGGAGGGACACACTTGTAAAAATAAAAGAAAATGTTGTAGGTGGGGGCGACGCCGATCGACTCACACAGAATTTCAAAGGCACGGATGAAGGCCCATGAATTACGGTTCAATTGTGTTGGGGCGACACGCAAGGCGGATAAAATCTCGCAAATAAAAGGCGAGAAGGAAAGTTTGATGCCAAAATCTTCAAAGAGGAAGAAAAAAACGTAAAAGAAGTGAGGATCACCCTCTTTTTTCCTTGTATCGGACACTCGGTCTCCGTAGTCGCAAACGTCTGTGACGAGTTGGGGGTCATAGTTATCAGAGCAGAGCCCGCTGACGTTCTTTTTGAAGTTATCAGTGGATATATGGGTAAGCCAGAAGGGGGTGGTCCCTAGGACTTTGGGGGCGACCAACCCCATTCGAACTGTTTTGGGAAGCAATTCCTCAAAGTTCCAGGCCAAGGTGGCCTGAGACAGTGGAGGAGAGGAATGATTTCCACCCTTGCCGGAGCCGGAGGCAAGTTGTGCCATAAAATAAACAAAGCAAAGAAGAAAAGAGAGAGGAAACGTTCGGGTTAAGAGGAGAAGGAAAAAAAAGCGTAGCGTCGAAGGATGCGACAGAGAACAGCGGAAGAAGAAGAGTACCACCGGAAATCACAAGAGGGAGAAGAGAGAACAAGAGAGCAAAATTAGAGAAGGAAGAAGCAATAAGGTTTATATAGGAAGCCAAAAGAGGCGTTGGGCAGTTAAGGGCACGGAAAAAGAGTGAGTGGGAGAGTAAATGCCATCATTATATGCCTTGATTCACGCGAATTAATGATTAGATATTAAGGAGAAGCGACACTTGGGTTGAGGAATCGAGGAGGCATGTGGCGAATGATGAACCAGCGCGTCATTCAGCAGTCAGGAAAACATTTGAAATTCAAATTTACATTGACAGGTCAAATCAAGAGGCAGAGCAGTTGCGTAAAAGGGGGAAGTGATAAGGATCACATGTCAAGCTGCCAACAGCACGCCAAGGTCGTTGGCGAGGTTTAGGAAGACTACCCAGCCAGAACAGAACATGAATTAGCTCGCTATAGGCAAACTTCATGGGAGTAAAAAAGGTTGTGGTCAAGTGGAGGACATTTTAAAGATCAACCACATGAAAATTCCACTCTCAAATTAACTTTCATACCAAACTAGGCCTTAAAGGATATTCTTCACGAGAAAAAAAAAACAATTTCTTACAAGTTTACCAAGATAAAAATATCATAATCAAGCTATAAGTTGCATTCAAGTCACATAAATTTGGAAGACATTCATATCTTCTCCATTGATATTTAATGTTGACATAGGTACATCTTGAATACTGATAATCAACAGAAAATTATATTGACCACATTTAGTAAATTATTCTCCTTTTAGACGAACTAGAATCAACTTAATGTCCTACCACACAATTTTTTTATGACACTTATTACATATGAATAGAAATACATCCCAATTACTATGTATCCAACATGATAAATATGCCTCAGTAATAGATTAAATCCACTATTGAAGTCATTACCCAATTTAATAGTTTGGGAGATTAACCATTATTGAGTGAAAAAATTCTACTGTCACCTCTACACCTGCAAAATTTCACACAACAATATAAATTAATAGTATTAGTAGGGCATAATTTTATCATAACAATGCATAATAAATGACCCTAAATAAAATCGCATGTATGGAAAAGATTTCCCAATTAAAAAATTAAACCCATTTCTATAGTCAATTATTTTTTAGGCTAAGCTCAAGCAAAACCAATATCAGAAACACAAGCAAAACCAATATCAGAAACACGAGTGGCGGAGGTTGTGATGGTGTGAGGAAAGAGGAACAAGAAGGTGATGAAAGAGGGAAGAGGAAGACAATTAAGGGGGAGGGTGGAAAAAAATAACATGCGGATAAAAAAAAGTCCAACTGGAATTACTAAATGACACATGGCGGTTCACCAAGTCATAATTGGTGATATGTTATCAATTGGAGCTATTGCAAAGAAAAAAAATATTATAAGGATTGGTTAGTTACTAAGAATTTTTTTATATGGACTCAATTAGATTCCTCTTTAAATGTAAGAGACTAAAAATATATTTAAGCCTTTAAGTTTTTAGTTCATTTGTCTACTAAAACATACCATAGATATGTCAAAAGAGGATTATATAGAAAGTACGCAAAACTTGTCCACATTCAATTTGACATAATATATTTAAAAAAATAAAATTGACATAATAAAAGTGGGGAGGGGAGAGTAGATAAATAGAGAAAGAAGCATGCACTAAATGAACCATGAGAATCTATATCTAAGATTTTAGCCTGAAAAATCATATCCATCATGAATTTATGACAGTAACTTTTAAAAATAAAAAGTCCATTGCTCCACGAAGACAAGTGTGTTAAAAACAATTTAGACTTCACTATGCACAAAAATCTCAAGTTATTGAAATTTCAAAGTTATAACAATATTGACATTCTACATTAGAAAAATAGTTTAGAACTGTTAGAAAATTCTTACAGGAAAAACCTTGCTCACATTATTAATATAATATCATTAGTGACTTTAATAACTGACAATGAGAGAAAAGTAAGCACTCCGAAAAAGAGAAAAAAAAACACTTAAAAATCTTTTTTCCATTACCTAGAGATCTGACGGTGGTGTATTGGCTACACTAGTGAGGAAGAATGAAGCTCAACCATCAGGTCTTCATGTCCATGCCATGTCTTAAAAGGAGAACCATTTAAAGTAAAAGAACTTAGGTTGGGTGTAGATATCACATATTTAAATTTTGGAGTAGATGACACATCGAAGATGGTCAAATGGGCAAGGGAAGCATTGGTTATATTGATGATTCCTAACTTGTTTGGGGACAGAGAACTAGGATAAAACAATGGACAATTTTCAATGTATAGAGTCTTTAACATATGACAATTCGAAAAGGGATATGCATGACCATTTTTATCAGCGGAAATTCCAGTCCACTCAAGATGCAAGTTTACTAGTGCTGGAAGATCGACATACATGGGGACTTTTGCTCTTTTCTCGACACCATACGGTACTTGTGAGATATGAAGAGAAGTTAAAGACCTTAAAGACGGACATGAAAAGATTGAATCTGGAAAACTCAAATTGTATGGTACAGCGATCTTCAATTGTTGGAGGTTATTAAAAACAGCATGTTGGAGGAGATTACTCAAAATCAGAGGAGGAAAATAACCCTGACGATTAAAGTCAAGAGTACGCAAGGGATGGTTGCCATTGCGATATTTCACAAGCTTATCAACAAATTTAAAGAAAAATGTGCTCGTCTTGAAGTCATGGGAATGCAATGTAAGACTAGGAAGGGCCTTCCAAAGGTTCTTCCACCGCTTTGACAAGATGCATGTTTGGATAGCATCTTGTATCATCATAAATGACATTATATGAAGCAAAATTTCATTAGGCAAGTCGCTCAGCCTGTCTCTCTTCTTCTTCAACCTCTCGCTCCTCCTAAGCGTCTCCATTTTCACTGATTCACTTCAAATAAGAGCAAACATAAAAATTCAGACAACATATGCAAGTTACAAAGTCACTAAATTTCAATTCTAGTAAAAAAAATCTATGCAATCAGGAAGAAAAAATGATAGAAGGGGTAATCAATTTCAATGTAAGCTCATCTTCTTTATACATTTGGGTGTAAAGCTCTAAATAGGTATGATTTGTGAATGTCCAATTGTTAATGAAGCAGCTACTAAGGAGGATTTTAATAACTCATCTAAGATCACGACGAGAAAATGTAAAAAACTCAATGAAATAAATAATAAAAGAATAAAGTGGCCACCAATTTATTTAGGAAAATTAGAACTATTCCGGAAGTAACCCTCCCGGCCACAAGACAGGCCCCTCGAAAGAACCCTGCCCGGCCAGCAGAGCCCTTCACACAGACCCAGGACCGGCCCTGACCGTCCGACTTTCTGGTCATGGCAGAAGATCCAACGATCTGGGACGATCCCCTGGTAAGATCATCATCATCTATCCTCGAGGATTGCGCCACCTCCAAACCTCTATAAAAGGAGGATCCACTGAACCATAAGTTACACACTTCTAATCCCATTCTACCCGGATTAACCCTCTGACCCCGACCTCTTACTTTGGCATCAGAGTGTATTTGCAGGGACCCCTTAGGAGCTATGACAGAAGACCATCACCTAAGATAACCCGACGTCCAACCTACCGACTCCCTCCTCTCCGAGCAGGCTTAGCTTGTCCAAGAACCCTAAGAAATAATTTTAAAACATGTCTTAAAAGATCTAAATCCTAGAGTCATTTGGGTGTAGGGAAAAAGTTAGCACCTACGGCGTCCGTAAAAGAGAATATTAAGTTTTTGATATTTTAATTATTTAATGTGTACAAAATTATTTTAAAAGACAAAAATATAAAATTATTTATAATTTATGTTTGACAAGGTATAAATGCTGGTCCTACATATTTCCCGTCACAATATAAAAATTAGGGCATTGATCTTTTCCATTGGGAAAAACTTAAGAGTGTCATGTTGTTTCATCTAACCATTGATTTTATGTATTTAATAATTTAAGAAGTGAGAGAAAACATCATCAATGGTTAGATGGAGCAACTTGACACTCTCAAGTTTTTTTTCCAATGGAGAAAATCCATACCCTAAAAATCAAGGCCACATAGTTCCAAAGATTTAAATTGATATTTTAATCATGATATTTTTGTTGTTTTTTAAAAGGTTTTTTTTATAGTCTTTTTTTTTTTCATGTGGACGATTAAAGACAAAGAAAAACTATGCTACAACATATGAAAATGAGTAAAAAATATTTACTAGGTACATTATTTAATGGTTAAAAATATTTACCAGATATGTTAAATAAATATCAATTAATAGTGTTAAAAACATAGTTACATATATTAAACAAAATATACATGCTACTCAACTTTCAAATTTTTTTCTATGAACTTGAATCCCAAATGTCAAACAAGTGAGAGAGAATATTTTTTCATATTTTCTTGCCTAATGTATCATGGCCTGAGAGGCTAACTGATCCCTAATGTATACATTTGATTTTGATTTTGTTTTTGTTTTATATATATTTTAGATAAAATAAAATGAATAGTAAATAAAAAAGATCTAGAATGTGGGGAGGGACATGTTGATAGGAGCACATGTGATGTAAGATTTTGATTACCATATGGAAAAAAAGTTTCAAACTCATCCATGAAGAAAAACAAAACCTGGCATTGATACACAAATACAGTTTGAAAGCCACTAAATCATGTAGAAGCAAAATTAATTGTGAGTCAACTATACTTACCAACTATTTATGCAAGGTAATCTATGAGTGCTGCCTTTGCGTGAGGGAGAAGGTCGACTATGGATGGAAGAAGAATGGTGATGAGTGGAGCTAGGTGGTGGCTGTACAAAGGGAGCCGCCGGCGAAGAAGAAGGTTTGGTGGGTAGGTTGGAGCTCCCTGGGTTGCAATATCATCTTAATTTATAGTGAATTTGCACAACCCTAAAAGTTAAACCTAATGGGCTAAAAATTATGGGCCTGTGTTCAATGGACAATTATTTATTTACTTTTTATTAAAAATGAATTAAGATAATTTATATGGAAATGGAAAGAAAAGTAAAATCACTTATTTTTTGTAATATTTTTCAACTTATTTTTTAATTTTTTTATGTTAGCTAACCAATTACACTTTATTTTTTGCAAATGATTTTGAACATTATTTTATTTTTGGTTATATAATAATTTTTTTAAAGCAAAACTTTATTAATGATTAAAAGTAATACAAGTATGTATGCACATATGTATTTTGTTTTTGGTAGACATACACATATGTATTTATATAAAAATAAAGTGATTTAAACCTTGCATCAATGATAATGTTAATTAATCATTAAAAATATCAGTTATAAACCTCTAATTCATATAACTAAATTATTGAATATTAAAATTAATTCAATAATAATTATCAATTAGGAAAACTTCCTTGCATTAAAAACAATACAAATTAATTATTAAAGACTTTCTATATTAATAAATGTATTAAATATTAATTGTTACATATATCATACATATAATTAAAATATTAAATATTCAAATTGGTTAAAATACTAATTATAAATCAGAAAAAAGTCAAAACTAATAAATTTAAATTAAGTAATTTTTTTATATTCAACAAACATATTATAAATGTATTAAAAAATAAATAGTTAATAACACAATAAATTTTGCTAAATATGTTAAAAAGGTATTGTTGAAAGTAATATATGAATTTACATGTTATGTACTTTTAACACTCATGCTTGTGCATATTATTCGAAAAATAATTAAAATAATCATAAAAGAACAATAAATTATTATATATATTAGTAAAATATAGTTGAGGAGAAAAATTTAATTGAATTTAATTAAAAAAATATTTAATAATGTCTTAGATTTTTAAATTTATATATTACCATAGTTTTTTTGGTTACAATATTACCATAGTTTTAAAGGTTAAAATTATTTTTATATTGAAAAAATAAAAATAATATACATTAATCATTACTATAAAATATTATGAATAAATTGATGTAATGCACGAGTATTATATAATATATCAGTATAATTTACTCGAATAAGTAGTAAATTATATATTTAATATATTTATATATAAATATAATAATTATATATAATAAAATTAAAAAATAATAAATCAATTAATAAATCAAATTTTTGTTAAACTAACAACTGTTAATTTTTGTGTACAGGAAAGAAAAATTAATAACTATATGATTTACAATAAGTAAAAATTTTATTTCACCAATTTTAAATCTAAAATAGGCTTGTCTTATTATATTATTTTTCAATTAAATTAACTATTACCAACACATGTTGGCTCTGTTAGTAAGATCGGACCACTTCACCTTAAAAATTTGTGTGTTTAATTTTCACTATTGATGTGGGGGTTGTGGATGTGTGCGATGAAAAACTTTTCTTTATTAAGAAACTGATTAACTATTTATATTTCTTCTATAATTTTTTTTGGTATTTACAATTCAAACCTATTATGATTGACTTGAATCTTGCATTCAAGATGATAGTATTACTTATTAATTACTTATATTACTAATTACATTTAATATTAATTGTAAAAATCTGATATATGTTATTAAACATTTAATACTAAAACTAATTAATATTAATTATCAATCAGAAAATTTCCTTACATTAATAACAATACCAGTTAATAATTAATAATTGTTTATATAACTAACTCTATTAAATATTAGCGGCTAAACCTCCCACACATTTAATTAAAATAATAAATAATAAAATTATTTAAAATACTCATTATCAATAAAAAATTCCAAATTGTAGTAAAATATAATTAAGTAATATTTACATATATAAAAAACATTTACCCAATGGGTGCCGGTTGCAGTGGTTAAAAGTGGTTTTTCTAACCTCTGAGGTTGAAATTTCAATCCTTAGGAGACGTATTCTTTGGGAGACCTTTGGCATTTACCATACGCGGGTCGAATACGATTTCCTCAATAAAGGATACCCATGGTTAAAAGTATAAAAAAATAACAAACATTTTAAGAGTAAAAAAATAAAAGGCAATTTCTATGATACCCATATAAAAGTGTAGGGGTTTCATACCCTTTAGGCTTAATTTGCCATGATCTCTTCTATAATAAACTTTTACAATTTGCAATTTAGTCCTTTATACTCTAAATAATGAATAGAAGGGTTTCAAACCCTCCACTTTTAAAAGGGTACCGGAGCAACCCCCAAAATAAAATAGTTACTAACACAATACAATTTTCTAACTATATTAAAATACTTTTTTGGCAAATTTAAATATATTATATGTTATTACTATGAACTCTTATGTCTGTGCTTATTATCTGAAAAAATGCTAACTGTGTTATTGGCCCCTATAAAATAGATCAGTTTTGAATTTAGTCCCTCACCAGTATAAATTTGCAAGCTAGTCCCCCCGTTTTAGACAATAACTCAGTTTTAATCATGTTGGAGCTGCATTGCCATGTGCCATGGCTGGTTCTACGTGACACCTCCACGTATCTCGTGAATAACTTATTAACCAAACCACTAGTGATGTGAAGATGGAGACACCTCGACATGTTTAATTTTAAAGGATGTTGCATTTTTATAGTATTTTTTAATTGAATTATAACTTCCAAGTGTGTGATTAATTGTTAACTTTTTACTAAAATAAACTTAATTGAAACATTCATTCTTCTTCCTTCATCTTCATCTTCATCCACATCCTCATCTTCAAAATATTCAACCCATCAAACTTATCTTTTTCTTTTTTAAATTAGAGTTACCATAACCAATTTGCCTCGTGACTATGAGTCCAAATCATAATCTTTCAATCTTCCCTTCTGATTGGATCCTAAACAAGCAACAACACAAAGACCACAACCTTGCCAGTAGAAGCAGAATTTGTGTCATCTCTGGGTTGGAGCTGTAGTTGCCACGGTTTCAAGTTCTTCACTAAAAAACTCATAACAAATCTTAGGCCTTTCTTTTCTTGTTTTATTACGTGATATTATGTGGATATTGTTGAGAGAGATTTTCACCACTCTTTACTTTTGTTGTTTTGTCCCTGTTCTACTTTTAAATATCTTTCAAGACTCAATCGTAGTATAGCAACGGATATTTGTCGTATCCACAGAGAATTGTATACAAATGTCATTATTTAGCGTAATTTACTTAAAAAATGGATAAAATGATTGGTTGAAAGTTGTTTTAACTTATAAACATAAACAAAGCGGTAAAATAGATTTTAAAACAAGTTGATTAAAATGTTGGGAGTAGTTTTCACCGATTAACCTCAATACATTCTATGAATTCATACATAAATCTTGTCTTATGGTTGGTTTCATCACATCAGTTCTTAACTTACCACACGGTCTCCCAGTGCGAAGATTCTCATCGTACTAAATTAACCCTCAATCTCTTGATCGATTAACAAAGCAGAAAGCATTAGACATGGATGTTGCGATTGATTCCTCCCATCATTCTTATCTTACTGCCCAGTCTCCCGGCGTAGAAGATTATCAACTTGGCTAAACTAACCCTCAATCTCTTGATTGATTAACAAGTAAGAGGTATTAGACATGGGTGTTTGAATAGATTAACGATCTATCCCTATCTCTAGATCTTAGAATCATTAGATGATGTTACCTAGTTCAGATTTAAATAGCCAGTTCTCACCATTCTATCAAATCTAAATTCATGTTCTAGGTGATCAATCCAAAACAAGCATTAAGCACAAGGTAAAATCATTGAATCATGACAAAGAAACATCGACTTATATATGAATATCAATATGAAAACATCAAAAAGGCCAAAAGGCTACAATTAATCCCAACAAGACAGGTTTAGCTATCCATATTCATGGATGCTATAAGCTTACAAGAAAAAATAAGGAAAACTGGAAGCTTGGCGACATCGGCGGCGCGTCTCCACTTTGACGGCGACGTACCGAACTTGAAAGCCTTCCTTTCTCTCTCCTCGTTCACTTCCTCTCTCTAGGAATCTCCTCTTGCCCGAGAATGTATTTCACAATCTAAAACTAACTAACACTTTTTGTCTTGGAAGAAATTGCTTTTTATATAGCAAGAGCGTCCAGTAGCTAGCATTTTGGAAGAACGCCAATCATTGTGATAAGATTGAAGTTGGTTTTCTTCTTAAAAATGGAATACATCCAAATTGAAAAATTTATAATTTTTTAAGGTTATTGTCAATTGGTTAATATTATGTTTAATATTTTCCCAAACACGCAGTTTGTTACATGTTACAATGTGAATTTTCTTTTCCAAAGTTAGAGTAATAACAATAGCATATACAAAATTAAAAAAATTATAATAATAGTAATAGATATAATAAATTCTTAAATTTATTAAATTTCACTCATCAAGTTTTTAATAGTAGTTATAACTTTACATGCTACTTATTAAAATATATCTCATTTAAAAGTCCTTTACTACGGCCATTTTTAATCTATTTTTCAATTTGAGTTTATATTTTAAAATATTAACATGTTAACAGTTTGAGAAAAAACATTGTGAAGGTAGATACGCTATATATTATTTTTTTGTCAAGGTAGTTATACTATTACTATATATAAATAATTAATAGGACGCACCACTCATCAAAAATGAAAAGAAAGTTTGATTAAAAAAATATGAATGCATAGTCATGCGTTTATCAAATTCTGGTATAACTTATCAATGAGCCCGCCACAACTAATGGGCTCCGACGTGGCGAGGTACTCAGCAACACACCACTCTTCATTAGTCAGAGCTTTATCTTCATCATTCAAGCCATAATTGGGTGACTCAGTCCAGTAGAGGAGGAATTTAACCCGTCTGCTCTTAATATGCCTAAAAAAGTGAGGAATTCCCGGGCTATCTAAGACCTTGAAGAAGCGACTCCTCCAACTATCATGTGTATTGCTTTTCCAAGTTTTGAACTTGTACTTAAGGGACTTGGTGGACAGGGCGACCCAAGAACTGGTTGGGCGATGTCGAGCCCTTTCTTGCTGGGAGGGACACACTTGTAAGAATAAAAGAAAATGTTGTAGGTGGGGGCGACGCCGATCGAATCACACAGAATTTCAAAGGCATGGATGAAGGCCCATGAATTAGGGTTCAATTGTGTTGGGGCGACACGCAAGGCGGATAAAATCTCGCAGATAAAAGGCGAGAAGGGAAGTTTGATGCCAAAATCTTCAAATAGGAAGGCAAAAAAGTAAAAGAAGTGAGGATCACTCTCTTTTTTTCCTTGTATCGGACACTCGCTCTCGGTAGTCGCAAACGTCCGTGACGAGTTGGGGGTCATAGTTATCAGAGCAGAGCCCGCTGACATTCTTTTTGAAGTTATCAGTGGATATATGGGTAAGCCAGAAGGGGGCGGTCCCTAGGACTTTGGGGGCGACCAACCCCATTCGAACTGTTTTGGGAAGCAATTCCTCAAAGTTCTAGGCCAAAAGAAAATAATTTTAAAGCAAAACTTTATTAATGATTATTAAAAGACAATTGAATACCACAGACAATTGGATGATTAAAGAAGCAACTAGGGATGGGATTTTAGTAGGTTAGACCGCTAAAAGAAGTATATGGCTAGCCTACATCAGGTCTAGGTTAGGTTAGGATAAATTACTAAATACACAATGTTAAACATTTTTTAAAAGTCTATTTAATTAAAAAGGTCAGGTTTAGACCACTCAAAAAGCCATGTAAACCTACGACCTATTTAAATAAACATTAATTTATTTTATTAATTTTATTATTTTGAATTTTTATTTGTTGACTTATTTATATGATTAAATATGTTAGACTATATAACGATTTAACCATATAAACTTCTTTAGAAAATGACTAATACTTATTTACTTTGAATTGGACCATATAATCATATTATTGTATTTTACTCATTAGTCTATAAGTTTGTTAACATGTTTACAATTAATATTTTCGATCTACTTGAATGTATTACAATAAAACAAGTTCTTAAATAGGCTATTAGGTCAGGTCAGACTTTCAAACAGAACAGGCCCAGGCCAACAAAAAGCCTATGACAGGCAACAGACCAGACCCAAGCATTGAATTTTTTAAGTAGGTCAAACCTATTTAAGCAAAGTCTAACAAAGTTCAGCCTACTTCCACCCTTAGCATAGTTGATTTTGACGCTTCTACATCCACATCTGCATATGATCCGGCTTTAGCATTTGTATAATTTTATCTCGCTTTGATTATATATTTTGAAATTTATTTAATTTTATATGTAAAATCTTCAAACTGAAATTAGTGTATTTCTCTATCTGTCTCTCTCTCGCCCCATAAGATTAAGTGCATCTCTTAATTATCCAACCAATTTTAATTATTTCACTCTTTTTAATAAAGAAAATTAATACTTTCTTCATCTTTCTCTCTCTCACCCATTAAGATCAAATACACATATCTAATTATCCATTCAATTTTAAAATCTTCACTCTCTTTAATGAAGATAATTAATACTTTCTTCATTTTCTTAATTAGTATCGTTCCTTCTCTGCCTCTCACCCAATAAGATTAAAATGCATCTCTTGAAGTATCTAATAAATTTTAAAATTTTCACTCTTTTAATTTTAATAAGGATTTAATGTATATATACCAACTTCTGTGTAAACATTACAATTAATAATGGATCGCCAAATCAGAAAATTAGATTTTAATTTAATTAAAATAAAAAAGAACATAATTACTTTTAAATACGTGAGATTCAGTTATTGGATGTTTGTGTACGTACCGTGCACAATCATTAAACTCTTTTAATAAACAAGAATAATGCTTTCTTCGTTTTCTTAATTACTCCATCCGTCCCAAATTATAGGGTCCTTTCCAGATAATCACGCTTATTAAGAAAATATGTAATAAGCTAATTAATACGTTCATTTTGTTACTTTTTATACAAATTTTCCAAATATGCCCCTATTTAAAAAAATCTGAAAAAATTGTTAATATAAGTATTGGATATACCAAAAGTTGGTTGGGAATATGAAAGAAGTAATTAGTAGATGTGGTAATTAAAGTTTTGGAATTTAAAATATAATGAATGCAAGAGGTAAAAAAGGAAAAACTTTTTTTTTTCTTGAAATCTAGAAGGGGTCTTATAATTTAGGACATTGAATTTGTCTCTAAAGGGTCTTATAATTTGGGACGGAGGGGGCAGTATCTTTTTATCTCCACCTCTCTCTTAATCTCCACCTCTCTCTCAATCAATAAAATTAAATGCACCTCTTTAATTATCCAATCAATTTTAAATGTTTCACTCGCATATATTTAACCTACTAAGATTAAATGCACCTCTCTAATTATCGAATCAATTTTAAATCTTTCACTCCTTTTAATAAATGAAATTAATACTTTCTTCATTATCTTAAATTTTATCTTTCTCTCTCAACAAAAAAACCTCTGCCTCCCCCAATAAGATTAAATGCACATCTCTAATTAACCAATCAATTTAAAATCTTTCACTTTAATTTTTTATAAAGGAAATTAAGAATTTCTTCATATAAAAGACATATATATAAAAAAAATATAAAACATTCATTAGAAATTAACTGCAATAAAGTCTTATATATAATTAGCCATCAAAAGGGTTTCCAAGTTTCAACAAGAAAGAAATATTGCCACCAAAAGCAATAAATAGTAGCAGGTTAGCAGCAATATACTATTGCGATCATAATTTTTTTTAAATCAAACCTAAAATAAAATTAAAAACACAAAACATGGAATCAAAATTAGAGGAAAATATAAAATTAGATTTTCATAATTCAAATATTAAAAATAACATTTATTGGAAATTGTAATATCAATAAAGTCAAATAACTTCCCACCAACAACAATATATAAATTGTAACAAAAATATGTTATTGGAATCATAATTTTTTAAAATCGAACCTACAAATAAAAACTCAAAACACGAAATCAAAATTAGACAAAAATATTAAAATAGTTTCAGAATTTACACACGGCCACATTGAAACAAGTTTAGGTGTAATTATATAAAAAGTTAAAAAATTTACATGAACAAAATTATATGTTAAAATGCATATAAAATTTTAGGTGATAATATTAAAATATATAAAAAGGATATTGAAATATGTCGAGGATTAGAAAAAATTAACATTCATATCCATAGTCCATAGTTTTTATGTGCTATGAGATTGAAGGGACTCATATTTCTAAAAGTACTCTTTTTTATTTATGAACTAGCATAGTCCATATAGTCTAGAATTTTTATTTTTAGTTTACATGGTAAAAAGTTTTATAGAAGAACATTTTACTTAACAACATTTTCATGTATAAAATAATATAAAATCAAATGTTGATATAATTCCAAAATTTCTTCATAATTTTTAATTTTAGAAATAATATATATAAGTATGAAAACTGAATAGTAAAAATCTATTATAGGGGATTAGAAAATATTAATCTATGATCCATAGTTCCATACAATCAAGGGAGATTTTAGGAACCATTAAATCCTACATAATTAGTTGGATTTACATGTGCGAGGCACAGGTAACTTTGGATAAACTAAAATTATGGTGTATGAAATTATTTTTTTATAACTTCTTATACATGTTGTTATGAGGTCGACAATAGTGACCAATACTGTAGTCGTGAGAAATAGTTACTTAGCAGTAAACGGTTGGCGACAATTTGCGCTTAACTCTCATGGGCAAGGATCGAAACCCCCTTCTGCATGGTCGAGAGACAAAGTTAGCTAACTACCACGCACATCATGTGCTATGTTTAGATGTTATTTTGTCATGTTGATTCCTCGATTATTGGTATAGGAATCTTTAGCCTGGGAGAGCGTCGTCCTCTCTCCGGGCAACAACAGTGCTGCAAACTCACTCGATGCATCATTAATGACAATATCACCTCTCGATCTAATGGATGCCGATATAGTGTTTCATACAAATGTTTTAGCTGTTCTTCCATACCCAGACATGAAGAAAAAACCACATTTGTTTAATGGAGGGAATCAGAATATTAAAATTTAATTTGTAACTTAATATAATTATATTTTATAATATGTAATTATTGCTAATTTTATTTGGAACATAATTAGTCATTAATGAATTTTATAACTAATGGTATATTGAAAATTTATGTTATATTTAAATTAAAATATTTTAGAATTTCTGAATTAATTAAAAAGGATCAATTATTATTTATAACGTATTAAAACAATGCTATTTATAACATAATAAAAGTATTTACTATTTATAGCATGGTTAGAGGGTAATTAAATATTAATTAGATTGTTTAAATTTGAAAATCAAATTTAAGTTGGTTTTAAAATTTGATTTCATATTAATTTGAAAGACAACTTTTAATGAAAATAATTATTTATGTATAATTATTTGTATCAATTTTTTCAAAACTGATATCAAATTAGTTAAAAAAAGATTCCAAGTATTTTATATACTATTTTTCATTTTTGATATATATATTCTTCTTTTTTCTTCGAAAAAAGATTTATCTATATATATTCATATTTAAAAAAGGGTTCCAATTTAAATTAATATTTAAAATTGAAAAAAATTATTTTGTCTTTTATTTTACAAAATTGATTTAGTTTTTAATTACTTAATTGTATCAATAAAATTATTGAATTTTTTAAAATAAAATATTTAAAATGTTATATTTAACAATATTTTTTAATTTTATATTTTTTAAATATTTGATATATCAAATAAAGGATTTCACGTAAAATTAAGAATCAAAATTTCAAACTGGTTAGGCTAAAAATAAAATAAAATATATTCATGCTTTCATAAAAAAGATATTTTCTTGAGTTAATATTATTTTACATTATTTTCAAAAATCCTGGAGTGGTTAAATATATTAATATATTGATTATTGCCATAGGCAGTATTAAAATTCGAAATTAATAGAATAGGAAAAAAATTCAAAGAAATTGGTTTTTTGTTTTGGAAGGAAAGTGAATGACTTAGGTGGAGGGAACACGTGGGAGAAGGTTATAGAAAATAAACTTTTTTCATAGGTCCTAAGGAATTGTACGCACCACTAATACATCAACTTAGTTTGGAACACCTAAATTTGAATCATCTAAAACAATATCTCATCTTACCATATGATCAATAAGATGAAGCAATATAAATCCATCAAGTCAAATATTATCAAAAAAGTGGTATCTTTTCTTTTCGAATTTATATTTTCAATTAATCAAAATGAATTCAGGATATCAAACAATAAAAAGACAAAAAATAACTTAAATACATTACAGGCTGCATTACACGTAACAGAAAAAATGTAAATAAAGAATCACCTTCTTGAAGATAATACGCACCTAGAGAAAAAAAGAAACTGTGAGATGCAAGTATGGACAACACCAAAAAACCAATGTTATATAAAACTACAAAAATTAAAATAAAAGAGTCAACATTGTTGAGAGAAGATTCATCGCGAGAAAGAGAAAAACTTCGAAAATTTGAAGAAGATCGTAGCCTTAGGGTAGAAACATCTATAAAATGTGAGGAAACCTTGATCTGATAATAGGGAAGAGAAATTGAGAAAGGGAAAAATAAAAAGCTAAAAATAAGGAGAAGCGTTTCTACCGTATGAGAAAAACACACCTTATATATTGATAACCATATAGATTTACTTATATTTTAAGAATTCATTCCAAATTTGAAATTTGCTGAATTTTGGCATTATATTTATTAATTAAATTAATTAACACCGGTGAAATTTGAAATTTAAATTAAGAATTACTTAATTTCTAACCTTCCCTTTAAAGTTTTTAAATTGATTTAAAAATATTTCAAAATTATTGGAGGAACCCCTTATATTAATTTTGATTTTAAAATTTAAATATTTCAATGCTCTATTATTTTTACAATTTTTATATAAAAATTAATTACTATACTTAATTTAATTACTTAATTTATTATTTCAATGCTCTAAATATTACAAATTTGAATTATTTAATTTATTTCATAATTTATGAATTAACTATAAAAGATCGAAGCAGTGAAATTTTTATCATTAATTTTGAGTTTTATATTTTATTTTTGAAATAGTCGGAGGAAAGTTGAGCATTAATTTTTTTTGTAGAAATTGAATATTAATTTTTCATTTCAAATTCTAATTTTTCAGAAATAGAAATGAATTTTATTTATGTTTTCTAAAAAAATAATTGATTTTTTTTATATATTTTAAGATTTATCTACCTATATATTACTTATCCTTAAAAAAAACAAATCATCTATTATATATTACTTAAAATAGTGTGTTAAATCAAAACTACTATTTTAATATTTAATGAAAAAATATAGCTGGGGTAAATCAAATTAGGAAATAGTTCTAAAAATAATTATTTAGGGTAGGAAATAATTATTTAAGTTAGGATTTTAGTGGGTAGGACATATTAGGATAGGTGATTTTTATCTTCCCTTCTTCTATGAAGTGTCAGTGTAACGATCATATTCTTTTTGTAAACTCTGCATTTTGTGGTTAATATAATGAGCTAGTATTAAAAAGAATATTAACTTAATTTTTTAATATGAAAATTAACATTATATGATTTCATGAGAAAAATTGATGAATGAGACTTTATGAGATTCAAGATTCTATACTCAAATTTAATTTATAGAAGGTGGATTAACAAAAAAAAAAAACTCATTTTATCCTATTATTTGCTTAATATATTTTTCGGTACAAATTAGCTTAATATATAAGTTATTAATTTTTTTTGAATGGAATATATAAGTATTAAATTAAAAAAGGATAAATTAATAAACTATTCTTACAACCGTGAAATAGTAGGATAGATTTCTGTTTAAAGTCAATAAAGGTAAATCAAGAGATACTTCTTGCACATATTTTCTAGCATAGATTTCAGTATTTCTGTCTAGCACTAACTGTGATCCAAATAATAATTATTTTATTATGATCTGAATCATGTTGTTCAAGGGTGCATTGACTTTAGTTCATATAAGATTATTTGGTATTAGTTAGTTAAATAATTAATAAGTTAGTATTAATAATTTATGTAGGATGATAATTTTGTCAAAACAGTTATTAATAATAAGTCAAATTATTAACTATTTATTAATAAAATTATAATCATTTGACTTTAGTTTATAATTAATAGGAACTTGGAGCCAATAGTGTAACACACTTGTTGTTGCTCAAGGTTTAAGTTATATATATATATATATATATATATATATATATATATATATATATATATATATATATAATTTAGTTTACATAAAATTATTTTATAAAATAACACGCAACAACATTATAGTCAATGTTAAACAACCTACATTACCATTTAAAATTTTAAATTAATTTTTAAAATAAATATTTACAAATGTAGAATAAAGAGAAGAAACTCATCGACTAAATGGAAATCCTCTGCGGGTGATTCGAATATAGTGGTATAATTTTGAAATTAAGTCCATACAGAGGGATGTTAGGATTCTCAATTGGCTTCACAGTGATGACTTGTACTTGTATGAGTTTATATCCACGGCACAGTTGACAATCTCGTAACATATGCCTTCTCTCAAAAGGCTCTCAAATTTGTTCGCGTGATTGCTCCAGACGGTGCACTGTATCGTGTCGTTCTACAGAAAAATAAGTTAAACACTAATAAAACGGTTTTCCTATGACGCTAAATAGCACAAAATCGTTCTAAAAGGAATTAAATAATTTTCAACATAACTTAGAAGTATGCAAAAGTTCTCACGATTTGTTTTTGAGTTTATTCTTTTAAAACGATATAGCAGAGAAACCGTAGTGGTACAATTTATAGCATCAAGTGAGCATATTAGTTGCTAATAAAAATTCATATTTCAAAAAAGGCTTAATTGCAATTTTAGTCCCTCATGTATCACGTTTGTGCGATTTGGGTCCCCCGATTTTTAATTGCGCGATTTCAGTCCTTGAACTTTTTTTTTTGTGCGATTTTAGTCCAACCGTTAGTCTTGGTTAAATTCCAAACAGAATATTCTTATCTAGATTCCTTTTTACTGACCACACCCCTCATTTTACTAACTACACCCCTCACATAAATATAAAACATAAAAAATAAATTAAATAATTAAATGTAATTAATAGAAAAATATTTTTTTTATAAATAAAAGAAAAATAAAAAGCTGAAACCCTGCTTCTTCTTCTCTTCCTTCACCTTCTTCTTCTTCCTCCTCTTCTTCTTCAACCCATGGCCTCCGTGCTTGCTTGTGCGTGCTTCTCACACATCACATGGCCTCCGTGCCCTTGGGGCACCACCACTACCAGGCGCCACCACCGGCGGCGCCTCTGCAACAGCCGCAGTATCAGCCACAAGCTGAAGTGCCTCGCCGGAGCTCCGATATGGAGACAGATAAGGTACTTCCGCTCTGTTGTCCCATCCAAGTGGTTCCGGTGCTCCGATCGTCTCGGATCCGGTTCGAGAGCTTCGGTTCAATTTAGGCTTTTTTCCCCCCTTCCCTTCAATGTAGGGAGAGAGATTCTGATTAGGTTTACTTAGCTAACCTGAGCCACATGTCTTAGTGGGTACCTGAATTTCGAAGACCCAACTTTCTAATTTCTCTTCCTGTAATTTTAGCACTGATAACAACTGATAACAATTGGTGTGTGACAATTATTGTTAAGACTTTTTTTGTATGTGTGTTTGTTCAGTAATTCAGATCTTGGGTTCCCAGTTAATATGCCATCTCGTTGTGCTGTTTCTTTGTTGTTTGGGTTTATTTGAACGGATTCATCTGATAAAATGTCAAAATTCCTGCCTTTTTCTTTTCCTTTTTTGGGTATCTTTTCTCATTCCTTCCGTTGTGGTGGATGGTTGTTCAAAAGTAATAACCGTTAGTTTGCGTCAGAGGATTAGTGTCCTTAGATTCTCTCTTTGCGATGTCTTAATTTATATTGAAGTATATCTTTGGTGTCTGATGCTTTCTTGTGATTCTCTCTTTGCGATTTTCTCTTTCTCCGGTGGCGAATTGGCGGCGGCAGGGGAAGCCTAACCACCGAGTGAGAGAGAGATCGATGGCAAAATTGGAGGTACGGCGAGGTGCCGTTTGCCGTTCGCGGAGGTGGAGCGGTGGTGTGCGTGGCGGCACTGGAGGAAGCCCAAAGAGGACGAGCAGTGGAGGTGGAGCAGTGGGTTTGGGGGTGAGGGTTCTGTTTGGGGTGGGTTGAAGAAGAAGAGGAGGAAGAAGAAGAAGGTGAAGGAAGAGAAGAAGAAGCAGGGTTTCAGCTTTTTATTTTTCTTTTATTTATAAAAAAAAAATTTCTATTAATTACATTTAATTATTTAATTTATTTTTTATGTTTTATATTTATGTGAGGGGTGTAGTTAGTAAAATGAGGGGTGTGGTCAGTAAAAAGGAATCTAGATAAGAATATTCTGTTTGGAATTTAACCAAGACTAACGGTTGGACTAAAATCGCACAAAAAAAAAGTTCAAGGACTGAAATCGCGCAATTAAAAATTGGGGGACCCAAATTGCACAAACGTGATACATGAGGGACTAAAATTGCACAAACGTGATACGTGAGCATATTAGTTGCTAATAAAAATTCATATTTCAAAAAAATATCTTAAGATTGTATGTCAACTATTTCCTATTAAAATTTGTTTAAAATTTTTGTATTAATTAGTTATGATTCATTCCTTATTTTAAAATTTGGTTAAACATTTGGTATTAATTAGTTAGGGTTCGTTCCTTATTTAACATTTGTAATCAATATCAATTTTTGTTCCTATTAAAATTTGGTATTAATTAGTTATGATTCGTTCCTTATTTAACATTTGTAATAAATTTTATAAATATTAATTATTTGAAAGATATTTTTTTTAAAATCTTAATATTATATGTTAACTATATTTCCTATTAAAATTTGGTTAAAAAATTGATATTAAGTAGTCATGATTCGTTCCTTATTTAATATTTAGAATAAATTTTATAAATGTTAATTATTTAAGATAGTGTCTTAATGGGTAGTCATAGTGAGAATAATTAGGATTTATTCTTTATTTTAGTGGGTAGGTGGGTATAAACCTTCTTTTATATAATATATAGATAGATAGATACCCTCCAATTTCACTTTTTACTCTAAAATTCTGACATGGCCTTAAATTATGTATTCTCCAAAAGATTTACTCTAAAATTCTGACATGGCCTTAAATTATGTATTCTCCAAAAGATTTATTGAATAGAGTATGTAGTCTTTTTTATTATGAACTATTTCAAATGCATATAGTCTACAATTTATCGCTAATTTACATGGTAAAAATATCTCACAAATAGCATTTCACATGTAAATTGTAGAAAATTAAATTTTGATGTAATTTCAAAAAAAAAATTCAAATTTTTCAATTTTAGGAAAACTGGATAGTGAAAATATACATGTTACTGTTCAATGTTACTAGATTTAAAATTTTCATATACAATAATTAATGTTACTAAATTTAAAATTTTCACATAACAAATAAAAATATTTCATAGGTCCCTAATTTAGAAATTCTGCTATTTCCATCACCGTGCGTTTATATTTTACTTTTAAATTAAGGGTCTAAAACTAGTATATAAGGATTCAGAATCAGGCTATGCAAAAAATTTATTCCTCAGACACATATAAGCACATAGAACAACTGAAGAATGACAATACAAGCGCATAGAACAACTGTTAGATAATCTAAGATTATAGCATAACTTTCAAAATTAAATGCCTTTGCAAGAGTAATAAAAGTTATGGCTAATTTAAATGAGTAAAACTCGAATTAACATTTTAGCATCTTAATATAACTTCTACATAATTATCTGGGGCTGTCAATCAAAAATCATAATCTAGTAAAAATAAATTTAAGTATAACATAGTTTAAAAAAAAGTATAATATACTAGCTATCAATTGACATATGTAGCCCAATGCTACTCTTCATTTCACTTGTGATAGGAATCTGATGTATAATTAGATCCTGCTTCCTCCTTCCCTTCGTTCAATGTTAGTATCTCCTGTATAACCAGAGAAAAACAGATATTGCACACATACATTCAGTATGCTAGCGATTAATAAAAATTGCTAGCAAAAATGTCAAAACTTGTGCTAGTTATAATAGCAAATGAATGGTAGGACTCAGAAAGTGTCAGCCCTGAAAAAAAGAAATTATCGAATCATTTGATTGTGCAGCAACTCAACAGCAGCAGCAACCACTCCCTTTCCTTCACCAGAAACGTCCAACCCTGGTTCTACAATTTTTCTGTTCAGAAGCTTGTCAAGCTCCCCGCGTAATTTCTGCATATCCAGTTATCATGAGATTGTTTAGTTCAAGCATGTCTCAAAGCAAGTCATAAAGACATTTGGTGGGAAAAGATTGAGGGATATTAACCTTTATCAATTCAATGACACTCTTGGAAGCAGAGAAATGAAGGTAACCTCCAAGCATCTCGATGCCATCACCACTTTTTGAATCAAGATTACCACCAAATAGAAGTAGGGCATAATCTGAAATGTTAGTGGAGTCTCTAATATAGATGCTGGTTGTTTTCACTTTTTCACTATACACCAAGTAGGGCAGAGGAAAGATGTGAACCCCAGCGTTAACAGAAGAGGGATGGATGTCGACCTTCCCGACTTCTTTCGTGTAGAGCGCTGTCCGTTTTCCTCTTCTTTTGCACTGCACAACATTAGGGTACAGACCAGCACAAAGAATTGCACAAACCATCTCCAGATCATGACTGTACTGGTTGTAAGCCTGCAGAGACATACATTATGCTTGATAAATCACTGTCATAGTCCTTGTTCAGAATTTACCATAACTTCCCGAACTAAACAGAAAATGGGAGAAGTTTCCAAACTAATAAAATTATTCCATATGAAATTTTTAACTAAATAAATTGCCTTCAAAAGAGTGGGAAACTAAATTGAGAGAAAGATGGGAAAAAGTACTTCAATTGGAAATAAAAAAGCAAGAGACTTGGGCTTACACTAGCACCCCTGGACTTGTCAACAAATCCAATGTCAGATAATAAATTGAGGAATTGCATCCTCATATCATCAATCAACCGCAAGGTTGCTGGGGATAGGAAATTCTCCCAACAAAATTCCTTTTCATTCCCACTACGTTTTGCCTCCTTCCATCCTTCAAAAGCTTTAAGAAGCGCTATATGATCACTGAATAAAAAATACATAAATAATGAAGTAAGTACAACTATGGTCAACGCAGACAATTTTGAACAGACACTATCAAAAGGGAGTTTTTTCTCAAACATTATCAATAACTAACCTGCAAGAATCACCGGCAAAAGATCTTTTTGCTGCATCAGCGTCCTCTTTTCTATTTATGGGTAAGACAAATGGGTTACGATAAGCAAGAGCAGCAGCAATAGTTAAGGCAGGATTGAGGCATTGAAAGATAGAGCCCATGAGAAGCATCTTTCCTATATTTGGGTCCAAGGGTATAGTACAAAGATGCCGACCTGTAAAAGACCAAATTAGCTCAAAAAACAAACAAAGCTTAGGCTAAATAGCTTAAGGAGACAAGCATAGCCAGCACAATATACCCAGTGGAGTAAGCTCCTCTTTATCATCTAATGCGCCAATTGTTTTGAGAAGTTCAATAGCATTCTGAACAGCAAGAGGATCTGGCGGCTGAAGTGCCTTTTCTAAGAATGATGCTACAGTTCCAAGCTGCAAGCTTTTAATATGCAGGCACAACTCTTGCAAAGGTGTTCGGAGGATTTCAGCTAACTGATACTCTGGCATAGCATCATGGATCAGTTTAGGATACAGCCTATAACAAACTCCTGGCTGCACTCGACCAGCACGACCGCGTCTCTGAAATAGTATACCCATTAGTAAAAGTAAAACAGCATGTTCATACTCTGTTTCTGTCTTTTATCTTGAGCATTTCTTTTGGGGGGACAAATCAGTAGAGTCAATCACAACAATTGGAACTATGGGATTCAGCAATAACAGCAAGCTCAACCTTCAATGAGTCACTTGTTCAATGAGAGCAATAAACCTTATATGTTGTAATGAAATATGTTCTACAACTTCAATACCTGACGAGCTGAAGCCTTTGAAATCCATGATGGTAACAAACAGGCAAGCTTATTTAGAGCATCATAGCTGGTCTCCTTTGCTTTACCACAGTCTATGACATACACAACATCATCTATGGTGATGCTACTCTCAGCAATATTTGTTGCTAGCACAATTTTTCTACAATGGCAAAATAACAAGAATCAAAACCTAGATGCTACAATGATGATGACCAACTCAAATATATATGAGAAAAACACACCACATTTCCAAGATAATGTATATAAGACTAGCAGAAAGTCAATGGCATTGATATGCACCAAAGTATTAACAAGGCTAGGAGGTTTTCTAATGTTTATGTGAGGAGGGGTAGATTGGGTAATGGGAAGAATTCCACTACCAAACTGTCACCAGTGGTAACTAACTGCTGAGTTGGCAGGTTCTGCGTGAGAGAATCACTGCCAAAGGGAATAATATAATACTAGGATTGGGGAGAGAATAGGTAGGCTGATATTCAGTTGGGATTGGGAGGGTGAGGCAACCTCTGATTGCCTTGTATCTTTTTCTGCTTTTTCTGTTTTTCTCTGTAATTTCCTGATCTGGGACTGGGGATTCCTCAGTTTCCAGAATATTGCAATACAATAGTGCTTCTGTTCACTTTCTTCTTCTCTTAAATCCTTGGATCCTACTAGGCATGTTTAATGTTGTGGAGTGTGGAACACGGAAAAAGACCATTACAGAAGTTAAGCAGTTTAGACTAAGAAGGATAGCAATTCTTCACATTTATATCCATTAAACAACACAGAAGAAAGCTTTTAAAAAGAACACAGAAGATAGGGAAGTTCAATTCTTCTGTTTAGAGTATATGGCTATGTTCCACTCAGACGTTGAGTTATAAAGGGGGGAACATCACGAGTAATGTCCATGATAGATAGGCAAAAATATAGGAACTTAAATAAGTGGCATCTAAAATGGACACAGATCCAGGCTCCAATTAATATCTGATTATTCAATAATTAGATAATTTCCAAACTTCACTCAAATAAATTGAGCAACCACACGTTTAACATTTTTCTGAAACAAGCTTCTCTCACAGTTAAGATATTAATAATTTCATGCATCAGTTGTTAAATTTTAGCACCAGCTATATATATATATATATATATATATATATATAAAACATAATATTAAACAAGCAGAAAACATTGCAGCCCTCTTTCAAATGATTATATTTCAAAGACAGGTTACACTCAAACCATTGTTGTCCTGAAGCTCCTGCCAACTATACTTCTTTATTTATAAATAAAATAAATGCTTTGCATTGGATGCCGACTTGATAAGCTAAAACTTTGGAAAGTCAACACCTCAGCAGTGTTTCAACTTATACAGGGCACGGGAAATTTCTTAAATAAGGCAACCAGTTTCCTCTTCACCAGATTTCCTTCTAGATCCAACATGTTAGTCTTAAGTTTAGCCTCAGAAATTTCCCATTTATGCACAACTTGCCAAAGCAATACTCGCACAAGTTCTTCACAAACTTCAAGCATATTTCGAAAACAAAAACCTGTCCATGATGAAATTAGCAAAAGAAACATGCTTGCCTCTTGTTAGGGGGAGGACGATCAAATATTTCACATTGGTTGACAGTAGGCATTGAGCCATGTATTGGAAGTATTAAGAACTTGCTAGGGTCTCCAAGTAATCTGTTTCCTTTAAGTTTGTCAAGTAGCTTAGAGATTTCATCCCAGCCGGTAAGAAATACAAGAACTGCTCCATTACCTTCATTCCGACATATATATTCAATAGTAGCCTCTACCTGAAACATCATAGTAACCAAAATGAAAGAGGCACTCTTCAAACTGCTTCAACATACTTAAGAAATTTCAATAAAAGAATAGAGCCACATGAGTAAGGAAGATAGTAAGAACAAAGCAATAGTTGCAACAGATAATATAGGATGCACAATTCATCGACAAAGAGGTAAGTTAAGAAGCTAACAATCAGAATACTAATCTAGATTCATTACCATATTTAGCACGAATTAGATATGTTCACTGTAGTATATGACTGTAGTTAGTAGCTGTTAATTAGCTCTGTAATTAGTCCTTAGTTAGCTCTATATTTAGGGCTCATTTGGTTGTCAGGATATGATAAGAGCAGGATATGATAGGAAGTTGGATAAGCTTTTAGCCTGTCCTATATTTGAAGTGGACAGGGTAACGACATGATATGATATAAACAATGAAAGTACAATTTTTTTTTAGAAATAACATCATTTCATTAACAAGAAAAAACTTGAGTTGATTACGTAATATTTTTTAAAATTTAAATTTTCTAAATTGATAATTTTGTTTTTGCAGGTGTTAATCTATTCGGCATACAGTAGCAGTCTCTCCCAACAAATGATTTTACCGGAGCTTCTAAATTGATAATTTTAAAAAGTAAATAGTATATTATTTTTTTAATTTTATAAATGAGTCTATATATGTTTTAAAATTAACAAAAAATAAATTTTTATTAATTAGTCTACTTAAATTTAAAATATATAAATAACCAATTGATTTTAATTTCATACTAACAAGTGATAAATAATAAAATTAATTGAATTTAAAAAATATTATTAATATTATTTATTTTTAAAGGTAGTCAATATTTACACTATAAATAATTATATAAGTACAGATTTGGGGTTAGGGTTCTAAAAAGAACAGAAAACTACTAAATAGTTATATAAGTACAAATTATAAATAATAAAATTAAGTAATTATATAATTACATTAGTCAATAAAATCAATATATTAATAAAATTAATATTTTTACATTTATAAATTAATAAATTACAAATTATAAATATTGAAATAATTTAATTTGGGTTAGGGTACTAAAAAGAATAGAAAATTGTTATCATATCTTGTCAGGATAATTCTATCTCGACTACCCTCTTCTCCTCGGGATAAAATTTACACATGATGGACATGATTGCATTATTCTATCTTGCTGGCGCAACAAACAGCGGATTGAACAGAGTATGATTACACTATCCTATCTTGTCTCTTTATCCTAGCCACCAAATAATTTCATACTAAGCTAAAAGAGACTGCTCAACTGCTGATATATCTAATTCAATCTTCTACACTAACTACAATAAAAAGCTTCTTGACCAGATAATTTCATACTAAGCTATAAGAGACTGCTCAGAGTACAACCTAACATATAAGAAGAGAAAGACCCCTATGAAATAGGGGTCTAGAGAGTGGGTTGGGCTCAACAGCTGATACATCTAATTCATAAAATACAAATTCATCTGCAATAAAAGAAAATGTGCACATACATACCAGACCCAAATCAATCTGTGAACCTGACCAAGCTTCAAGAGACTTTCTAACACCCAAGCTGTAGTTTTTGTAATGTGTATCTACATCAATATCCTGTAAGAACAAGGAGATGCGTAAGCACAAAATATACATTTATATACCGTGACTCCTATCGAACATGGGGAAGATTGTATTATTAACAAGGAACAGTATGGAAATAAAGAAGAAAGAGAGCAAATGCTCCCAGCCAAGAAAACTACTATGGCTCCAAGCTATTAAGCAGAAGCTGTTGGAAGAAAATGCCTAAGATATATATTCTCTCCTCTAACTAACTTTTCCCCTCCCATTTGTTGTATACAAATTAACCCCTAATCGCCCCCCTGCTCATACCAAATTGGAGCCAGGAACCTATCAGTGACAATGGCCAGGGGTGAGCCCATTACTAAAAATAGTAGCATATCACTAATTGCAAGAAAAGACCTAGTAAGTTTTTTTAGCTACGAAGATCAGACCATCAAATTCTAGACAATTTTTCATCAAGGTTTAGTTTTTTTTCTCTTTTTGATAAAAGATGTTACTAGAAGAGAGGTAGAAGGATTATAAAGAAAGAGGAGGACATTATACAAAGGCCTTTCACTCCATATATCTCCAACCCCAACCCCCCTCACCAAAAGCCTAGAGATAAAAAATCTATATTCTCTCCTCTAACTAACTTTTCCCCTCCCATTTGTTGTATACAAATTAACCCCTAATCACCCCCCCTGCTCATACCAAATTGGAGACAGGAACCTATCAGTGACAATGGTCAGGGGTGAGCCCATTACTAAAAATAGTAGGCAGCACACAAGAAGAAACTCTCAAGAAACAAGATATAAGGAAATTAAGAAAGCATACAACTAATTGCAAGAAAAGACCTAGTAAGGTTTTTTAGCTACGAAGGTCAGACCATCAAATTCTAGACAAATTTTCATCAAGGTTTAGTTTTTTTCTCTTTTTGATAAAAGATGTTGCTAGAAGAGAGGTAGAAGGATTATAAAGAAAGAGGAGGACGTTATACAAAGGCCTTTCACTCCATATATCTCCAACAAAATGCTTTGTCTGTCTCTGTTATCAAAATGCTATTCCCCAATAGCATTGACATAAAAAGCATTTGTTTAGGGAAATTGCTAATAGCCCTCAACGACAAAGGAAATGCTTCTATTATGGTCTTTTGGAAAAGCTTCTTAAAAACAGCAAATCTTTTGATCCCAACACTATATTGACTCTGCAACTACCACAGTATCATGAACTGAGATTAATAAGAAATAGCTAAGAATACAAGATTCTAATTGACCAAGAAACAAAATCGGCAGAACTGTGACTCTTCAAGACCTAATTCCATGGATTAGCAGTTCAAAACATATAATTCATCATGAACACTGTAAATACATGGACTGATATACATGCCTCAAACATTTCAGTTAAAGGATCCTTCTTAGAATCCTGTTGTTTCCTTTTTCTCCTTGAATTACCCTCAAAATTGTCAAACTCTGGCTTCATGGTATATCGAGCTTTCTCCAACACATCTTCTAGGTAGTGCTCCGCCACAGGGAAAGTAAATCCCTGGCACATGTCCAGATAAAATAAAAAAGTAATGCTATTTGCATTGAAATCGAGAAATATAACTCAATTACATGAAATCTAAAAATAAATGCAATACCGGTATGTGTATTGTTGGGGCATTTGCAAAGTATTTCGAGAACAAATCAGCATTGATAGTTGCACTCATTACAATGAGCCGTAAATCAGGGCGTCGAGGAAGAAGATCACGTAAAATTATAATTAAAAAGTCTTCGTTCATGCCTCTTTCATGAATTTCATCCACCAGCAAATGACTAACGCCAGTTAACTCAGGATCTTGGACCTATTTAAAAATGAAAAGAAAAAAAGTCAACACCACAGGCAGCTGGGAAGAACACATGTACATCCCATATAATGCTGCAAGATTTTGAACTTTATATTTTTCCTCTATAAAATTTTAAGATAGACATTTAGACTAGTCCTGTTACAAGCATCACAACCACAATTGGCAGGGCAGGAAGTGTCAATTACAAACTGTCCAAAAAGCATAAGCTACTAGTTGAAGGCTCATGATTGATGTTATATCTAACACAGTCCCTCATCCAAGATCTCTTTAGCCTTAAAGTTTGGATAATGCACATGCTACCCTAACTTGTACTGAAATCCAACCTTTATTTACAATAAGGGGACGGAAAGGAACTCATTCCTGACAAATAGTTATAGAGGCTCCAATATCACGATAAATACCAACTCTCCCTAAATCTTAAGCTGTGAGATGAGGGCTCATGAATGGTTTTTTACTTAATGTGGAGTAACAAAGCACCCCTCCCCCCCCCCCCTGAACACAATAAAACTCATGAAAAATAGCATGAGAAAAATTAGAATCTCATAGCAAGATCAGTTACTGACCATTGAAGAAACACTTAAAGAGGTTGAGACAGTAACTGAAATCTTAAGAACACGAGACTCAGTTCAGGAGAAATCTAAAATTACCAACTGTCGAAGTAGTACACCAGTGGTGCAGAAGAGAAGGCGTGTTTCTGCAGAACGTTTTGTTTCAAGACGGATGTGGTATCCAACTGTTTCACCAAGGACCTCACCCCTCTCAGCAGATATTCGAGCTGCAACAGAAATTGCAGATACACGACGAGGCTGTGTACAAATAATGTTGCAATCAGCTCCACGCAAACATGATATTTCCTCCTCCAGAATGAATTGTGGCAGCTGTGTTGTTTTGCCACAACCTGTCTCTCCTGAAACTACCAATACCTGCACTAACATCAGCCAGATTACAATAGAACCTTGGACTGACATCACTTGATTAATACTGGAAACAACCATAAGCGTAGTACTAAAAGCAGTCAAAACAGACATGCATCATATTGACAATTTATTCCACATTTCCACTGACAGGTCAAGCAACAAAGTTTGTCCGTTTTTTATTCCCATGGAGATCCACAAATATTATTACTTACAAACCTATTATGAATCAAGTCCACAACCTATGATAAATTCAACATTTTTGTCATGATAAATAGCTCTCCCCACCTGATGTTTGCTAACAGCTTTCAGAAACTCAGACTTCATTTTGAATGCAGGAAGCTTCTCCCTAAATGATTTCATTTCCTTCAAAGTATCACTTGCCTGCATATTTCCAATTCCAACATAAATTTAAAATGCAATATAATGCAGTCAAGTAACTGGCACAATCAATTTGAACAGAAGATAATAGATTTAAAGTCATATTCCTTCTAGATGCTTAGGTACCTGCATAAGTTCCTGTCTTTTCTTCAGTTCAACACTAAGTTTCTCCTTTGAAGAATCAGTCTGCTGTGAAGAAACAGATTTTGCAGTAGTCATTGATTGTTTATGTCCAAGGTCAGCTGATACAGAACTAGCAGTTGCTGTCTCCATTGACTGGGAGCTGTTCAAAAGATTCCCTACTCTCCTCTCAATGTCTGTGGACATTTTAATCTGCAGAAAACGATACATTATTAGTACATTTGCAAATTTTGAAACAAAAATTGGTGATCAGACATTGAAATAGGGTAGGTATATTCCACCTCCTTCTGTGTTGTTCCATGACGCTCATCAAGATCTGCACGGTAATCAGGCAATGGAACTTTGCTAACAACGAGAGTCTTCCCCTTATTATAAGCATGGCTTTCTTTGCACAAAGTGAAAATCAGGTAATTAAGAATTTAAGATGTTGAACAATATACCAGATTACGCTTTACATGTTCAAATGCAGAACCAAAAAATGCTGAATGTGTATCCTATGCTATGCCAGAAATGATTATTTATTTATTTTCACGAATTCCATTACTGTAAGAACTCAGAAAGTTATGCTACACAATATAGCTGTCTGGCCCTTCTAGATGTCAGCTAATACTGCTGGAATAGTTATATGCAGTTATGCACACAAGGGGGGTCAAACTTTATTTGCTGGACAGTTTGGTTCAGTGCATGTGCACAACTGCACATAATAATGTGCGATCTTCACAGTCCATGCCACAGTTTGGAATGATAAATTAAGTCAAGTGCTTTTTGTATAAGGAACGACTTGGTCCCAGTGTCAAATCCCCAGACAGACCACTTTTACATGTATTTTAGTCAACCATCACCTTCCGCAGTCTCAACAGTCCAAGTCAGATTATTTCATTGGCCCCCTTGCTAACCAATATAATTTTATAAACAGGACCTTATGAGTTGCTAAATTGCTACAACTGAATACATACATACATATATATACAAGTTGTTGCAACTGAAAATCATGATTTGTATGGTCATTTTATACAGAACCTAATTTTGAATGGTAGGTGTGTAAAGTATAGTATAAGAAATTGAGATTGCTATCTAATTTATATTATTGTTAATATAATTGATGTTACATAATTTCTCTTCAGGTATCTACTTTTTTTGGCACATAGCAGAGTTCAATCCTTAAGAACTCATGGCTTGGCTTGTGAAATCCACAGAACGTGAAGTATCGTTTGTTCGAGGTAGATCCTCAGAAAGACCTAGATTGGACTGTAACCACCCATAATTCACAGTTCACACAACAGGATTAATGAAACATCGCAGCAAACTAGACCTAAACAATTTGGGAGGAGGAATAAAACATTAGCATAAAACAAATGAAAAAGGGAAACCGTTGGAAGAAATAAACCAATTCTTATTTATTTCTAGTGATATCAGATTAAGTTATTAATTAGGACAAACAGATTTAGCTCATAAAAAATGTGGAGTCCATTTTATAAAATAAATAAAAATCAGCATCATTACCAACAACAAAAGTCTGAATCTTTTTTATGAATGTGCATGTATATTACATCAAACATTAATTTTATAATCAAAGATGTTAAAGATCATTTGAACCACCAAGTTAGAGGAGTGAATCATTGCAAATACACATTTGAAAGTATAGTCCAAATCACTTCCTGGTAAAATGATGAAGAAATTCAAAGTATTTAATGAACATACAAGTAAAGCCCCTGCTTATAAGCCATATCAGCTAGGGTTTGCTGGTCAGCAATGCTGAAGTAACGCTTGATGATCATCTCCTGCTCCCCTACTCTTTGCATCTTCTCTATCTTATCCCACCACTCATTCTCATCAAGCACTTCCTTCTGCATCAAAATTGAATTATAAATATCATTTATTTGTTAAAACTTCAAAAAAAATTAAGTAAATAGCGATTTTTTTTCAATCAAATTGAATTTACCTGGGCCTGTTGCTGTCTCAGGCGCTCAGCTCGCCAAACAGGGTCCCACCATCTCTGCTCGCCACGGCCGCCGCCGCCGCCACCGCCTCCTCCACGGCGGCCTCCGCCACGACCGGAGGACGAGGAACCGCCCCTGCGGCCGCCACCTTGGTAGTTGGGGCGGTAGGACATGAGGGAGGAGGTGGTTGTGGAGATGCGAAGGTTGGCGGGGAAAAGTTTGGGTGCGAGCGGGTGTATGGAGGTGAAGTAATGGTAGTGAAGAATATTAGGGCGGAAAAGCCAGTGAGACATTTATTTATAGCAGGGAGAGTGGAACATGAACACAGCAAAGACGCTAGGTGGACACCACTTTGGGTTTTGGGAGGGTGGATTGCAACGTGTTGCGCGGAGTGTGATGCAACGGTTCCATGGGATTAGTCGTAATGAGTTGAAGTCTTTGAACCAATTTAGACCATAACACGGACATACATACAAGTAGGGTGAGAATATGTTAATGATCCTTCCAAGCCTGAAAATACGAGTATAAGGTACTAAGTGAGACTTTCAAAAAGAAAACCATACTAACAGACGCTAACTGAACAAACGTACGTGCTCTATCCAACACCGGCAAGCTCTCTATCCGAGCAGGCACTAGCATTGTCCTAGACTCTGCCACTAAGAGTCTTCCGCAATCCTCCATCGAGCTCTAGTCGTCTGACTCGTATTCTTTCAACAACGGGTATGGTGGTCCGCTACTGATGTGGATGGATTCCCTTGTCAACTAGCATTACAAGACTCCCCATGAGTGTAGGATCTGGTCGCCCCTTCCTCGGTCGTCTGTTGGCGACGAGTCGCCCAAACACAAACAATACAAACAAGGAGCGAATGTCAACTTCTGAAGACATACATAATGTGGATATGGCATCATGTATCAGCATTTACACATTAACCCTATACAAGACATAGAACGCATATCACAACAATAGGTCAAGTCAAATCAAACATAAATTAGATTAAGCATACATCGATCCTAGAGTTAGTCTAAACACGATGCTCGTACAATTCGGTAGTACGACATGGTCTGGATAGTAGGCAGGCACGATCTGACACACATCCCATGCAGTGTACAATTGACTTATTCATACTAGCCCAGTCCCGATCTTACACACGTCCCCTGTAGTTGCCATCGTCTCTGATGGTTATAATGCTTAATGCCATGTTATGAAGTTAGCCATAAAAATGCTAGACGAAAAGACCCTTGTTGTGAGTCTGACTATGCTACGTATTGCCACCCCCGAGCACGGCTTCTCCACGTTCCAATCCGCATTCGATGATGATCGATTATTCAATACATTATTCGTAAATATTGTGGGAAAACAATCCATACTTCATGGCAACATATAGGGGTGTTCATCGCTTCAGATCGATCCAATGAAACCGATGAACCAAACCGAAACAATTAAGTTGGATGGGTTTTTTCCCGTATTCGGTTCAAAACCAATCCAAGCGGATAAAACCTGATGAAGATTGATCCGATTCATAGTTAAAAAATTAAAAATGGAAGAACCAAAAATTGAACCCATAATTAATATATACTTATTAGAAAAACAAGCAATATAAAAAATACTTATGATATATAATTAATTATGGTGCGATTATCAAACTTATCCACTGGCCCTGCGCATTAATTATGCTCTTTGCTTCTACATTGTATGGCTTTGGTCGGTTGGGGTTTTGGATCAACTCAGGACAGGAACTGATTGTCTGGTTTCGTGATTAGCTTCCTGGGATTATGCGTTTTCCTTTTTATATCTTCATGTATCGTAAATGAACTTTTCATTTCCTGCTTATTATTGTTTTTTTCCTTCCTTTGCTTGTTATTGTTTTTTTCCTTCCTTTTCTTCTATGTCCAGTGCTTGTATTTCTTGTTTCTTTTTTTCTATTATTAATTTGTTATGGATATGTTAAAGTAGTTTAGTGATTATGGATTTGCAATTAAGCTATTATTAAGTGAGCAATGGATTTGCAATTTTGCTACATGATAATTTGTGAAACCGATGAATCGGACCGATCCAAACTGTTCATGATTGGTTCGGTTTTAAATTATTTTTTTTGTTAAAAAATGAACCAAACCGAACTAATGACGTTTGATTGGATCGGTTCCTAGTTTCACCTAAAACCGAAGCAAACCGAACCGCTTACACCCCTAGCAACATACGAAAGCATTTAATAAACCATCATGAAATCAAACAATAACAATATATCATTTAACATATCCACACGAAACAAGCTATGATTTAGCAAACATCGGGTCACCCAAAGGTGTCGTCAACCCCAATATTCCTAACACATCTTAAGATACGCATGTTATGCATTTAGATAAATTGCATAAGGCTAATAAAGCGAAGCGCCCTCACCTTAGCCGTTTCCTTTTCTAAATGACGACCCGACCCGGCCCTTACAAGTCCTCATCCCTCGTGTCGACTCACCTTTCTTCCCGTTCGTTAGTTACACTGCGTCCGCGTTCTCGATCTTCGTACCTTACATGTAAACGCCTAATAAGTTACTATTCAAACCGACTGGCTAACTTACGGTCTAAGGCGTATACTATCAACTTTGTACCAAACCCATGGATTAAAACTTTCATTAAAATCATGTTTTGGTCCCTTAGGCAAAAACAAATACAAAAACAGCTCCTAACTTATAAGGAATTACATTTTAATTTACAATAAAGCACTTATTTATAAAAGGTCCTTAAACTCATATTAAAACCATTTTTAGTCCCCAACAAAACCATATTAGGAAAACAGCCCCTCAAGTTCTAGATAATCATTTTCATGTCCACAAACTCTTCCTCAAACTTTTAATAAATCATTTTTCAACCCAATTGAAAACTTAGCTTTTCCCTTTAGCAAATAAACTTAAAATTCTTTTCTCTTATCACAAACTCAAAGTCTTTTCCCCAAAAATAACTTCCAAAGTTTTTTTTTTTATTTCAAGTCTAAACTTTAAATCTTCCAAAAATTAAGTTTTAGTTCCTAAAACTTATTCCTATAGTCTCTCACCCAATATCAAATTTTAAAATCAATTTCTTAAACCCCCAAGACCCTTGTGTACTCTCGGCTTAAGCTTCCGTTTTACCCAATAAATTTTCTTTCTTTCACTAATAATTTCAAGGAAATAAGCGTTTTTCTACACAAAACTAAAGCCAAAAATAAAAAATCTCATCCCCAAATCCTAACTATGCTCTCAGCCAAACAAAGACAAAGGCCAAGATCCAAAAAAAAATTCAAAGTAAATTTATACATAAGCTTAGTTAAGCTAAATCTATGGTGCAAATCACTTTAGAAGCCCCAAAATCACTTCTTTTAAAATAATCACTTTTCAAGAAACTAACTTTACAAAACAAAATATGTACAAGTATAGATCAACAGATTCTAAAACACTTTGATGGAGACTAAAAGGTCAAAGCCAAAATCCAAAAACACTTCTAGAACTAAACTTCAACTTTTCAAAGTTCAACATAACCCACATACCAGCCTTGAAATCGAAAATCGGGCCCGCATCTCAAAAATCACCCCCGTGCTAAAAAATTGGCCGTGAACTCAAGAATCGGTTTCAAACTCAAAAATCAGCCTCGAACCCTAAAGTCGGTCCTAAACTGGAAAATCAGCATCGAACTTGAAAATCAGGCCCGAATCTAAAAATTCGACCCCGAACACGAAAATGGGGTTCGAACTTGAAAAATCGGTTTTGAACTCGAAAATCTGGCCCAAACCTGAAAAATCAACCTCAAACTAGAAATCGGCCCCGAAGTCAAAAATTGATCTCGACTTTTTCATATTCGGGTCTGATTTTTGCATATGGGATCAACTTTTGACTTCGAGGCCGGATTTTCATATTCAAACTTGATTTTCGGGTTTGGGATCAATTTTTGAGTTTGGGACCAATTCTTGAGTCCGAGGCCTATTTTTAAGTCTGAGGTTGATTTTTGAGATTAGGGCCTCATTTTCGAGTTTGGGGCCGATTTTCGAGTGTAGGACTGATTTTTGACTGTGGGACCAATTTTTCAAATTCGGGACCGATTTGTCAGATTCAGCCTTGTTTTAGGTTGGGACCGATTTTAGGGTTCGAGGTCAATTTTTGACTTCAGGGCCGGTTTTCGATTTTGATGCCGATTTTCAAGTTTCGAGCCTGATTTTCAGGTTCGGGGCTGATTTTCGAGTTCAGGGCCGAATTTTCAAATCCGGACACAATTTTCGGATCGGGGCCATTTTCACGTTTGGACACAATTTTTCAGTTTCGAGGCCGATTTTTCAAATTTTGACACAATTTTTGGAATTGGGGTCGATTTTCAAGTTTGGGGCCGATTTTGGGTTTCACGACCGATTTTTGAATTCGGGACTGATTTTTCAGATTTGCACCCGATTTTGAGGTTTGGGATCTTTTTTTCAAATTCGGGCCCAATTTTAAGGTTCGAGGTCGATTTTCAAGTTCGAGACCAATTTTTTAGATTCAGGCATGATTTTCGAGTTTGGAACCGATTTTTCGGGTTTGGGACTGATTTTCAAATTCGGGGCCGATGTTTCAAATTCAGGATTGATTTTCGGGTTTGGGATTGATTTTAGGGATTTGGCCTGATTTTAGGGGTTTGATCCGATTTTTCAAGTTTGGGACCGATTTTTCAAATTCGGACCCAAGGTAAGGTAGAGATGTGAAATTTGAAATTCCTTCATTTTTGGGGTCATTTCAATTTCCTTGAATCTAGTTATTGTAAATACCTAGTTAAATTGTCATGGATTTACAATTCCTTTAAAAAAATTGGTGGCTTCTAGGGTCTAGGGTGCACTTGCACCCTAAGTGGTGCATCGTGCACCACTCTAAATGACCTGCTACAATAGGTTTTTTTTCCCTGATTTTTTAAAAAATTGAAAATAATAATAATTAGTCAATATCATTTTTTACCCCTTCTTTCACTAAAAAAAGTCTGAGAAAGGAAGAGAAAGACATTAAAAGGGGATTTATGGTAATAAACAAATTGAATTGTAATAAATTATAAAAATTAAATAACATGTAGAACCGGTTTCAATTTTCTCACCTGGATACTTGGCACGATCTTATTAGCCAGAAGATAGCACTGCATGGTACATTACTTAAATGGTAGTTCACCCTAAACAACAAAAAAAAATTAATTAGTCAAACAATGTATTTGAGGATAAAACATTTTAAATACCCTCTAAAATTACATTTCCTCTAAAAATTACCCCATCCAACAAGACAGTGTTATTGATGAAGTTAGTAGCCAAAGCACAATAATTAGAGCTATTATTTCTACTTCAAGCGCGTAGTGACTAAGCTTTTGTACCTCTAAAATATTACTTATATTTCTTTTGAATCAATTGCATGCTTAATCGAACACTTAGGTCTTGTTATATGAATCTGCTAGAATTTCAGAATTTGGTCGCCTGTTCAATGCACGAGAGCCTGATCGGGGTTTCACGAAGTTCATACCTTTAGCTCGATTTCATAATAGTAGTGGGTTTATCATGAATGATACTTGTATGGTTGAAGCTGAGATTGCTGTCAGAAAGTCAGATCAAGTAGTTAACAAACCTGTTGTTTGTTCTGAGCCTGTTGAACATGTTGCTAATCCTTTATCTATGGAACGCTCAGTGGGGTCATGTGGTGAGCTTGTGGATTTCAAGAGTTTTGGGAAAATTGAAGAAGCTTTTGTTTCGCTATTGGAGGAAGTGTGTTCATGGCATCCTTCACTAATGGAATGCCAGCAACCTCACATTCAATCTGCTTTAAGCATGAAAAGTTATGGAATTCAAATCGCTGGAGGGGAAGCTATTTTCTGCAAAGGTAGAAATTGAAATAGCAAGAAGAGACTTGGCAAAAGAAGGCTCTGAAGAGAGAGATTTGGATGCTGAATTAGGATATGGAGGACCTTGGACTTATTTGCTACTGGTCATATTGCAAATAACCTGTGTTTTTTATGGCTCTGTTGACTGAAATGGTTTTTGATTATAATTTATGTCAATTTTATCATACAAATTCCAGTTTTTATTTACATATTTATTTTTTATGAAATTGATATGCACGTATATAAAATTGCTTTAGCCAAATAACCTCAATATGCATGTGTGTTTTTCAAAACCATCATCGAAGAAAATACATCAGAATGTTTTCATTACTATAATTTGTCTTTTCTCCATTATGCCCTGAACTTGTAGGAGTGCTAACTTAAAATTCAAATTCATCAATTCTAAATCTCTTTCCTCACAGTGCCAAAACATCTCTTCCCCTAATTCTTTCCATTCTACCAATGAAGAATCAATAACACATAACGCCTTCATCTTGCGGGAGCGTGTATAAGTACTAACTTAAATTTGAATTTTAAATTTAAATGTATTTCATTTATCATAAGATATTTTGTCGATAAATTTACTATGTGTTAGGATTTTTTATTTTTTAATTGTTGATTATTGTTGTATATATAAATAACAACTTTGTAATACTCAAGGTTTGAAATGCAAGATTGTTCATACTTCTATAGAACTTGCCCATCAATTTGATAACTTAATAAATAAATCTGCATCCCAGACGCATAAAGGAACCTTTGTAAGTTTAATCTAGATCAAGTGTGTTCCGGGGGTTGATTCGATCGTTACTTTACTAATCAACTGTTCCCCGTTCGAGCCCCACTTTTGATCAAACCCTACTCTCATCACGACCATCTTTGAGGAAGCTCCTCTGCCACTCCTGTTGCTCACACCCACCTCAGGACTTAACAACTGATGGTGTTTATGTCACTTCTTCACTTCACATCACAAGTCCTTTCCTCCTACTACAAGCATAGGCGCGAAGCTCAAGATCCCAGGTTTTGCCAACGAGGCAACCTCGACCCTCCGATCTTTAAGAGCAACATGAAATCTAATGGTTGAGGTTCAAGGTCATACTAGACACTCATCACAATCCTCGATACCTCATCCGCCCACACTCTGTTGAAAGAACTCGTGCAAAGTTTCGTTGCTCGGGAATTCTTCCATATAGGCTATAGTCATCCCATCAATTCATCGTTGAACATAGTTCTGTATTCATTGTTGAACAATCCTTGGGTGAACACAAACCTAACACCTCACCCTTAAGCAGAAACTTATAAAAAAATTCCACATAATTGCAAATAAAGTTATTTAAAAAACGTGTAAATTGATTAAATTCTCGCTAACAAACCCTACACCTCACTCACCACATTCTTCTGCCGTCACACTCTTCTCCCTCCTCGTGATGGCTTAGAAACCTATATGCGATTTGAACCTAGAAACCTAGATGTGATATGAACCCGAAACCCATATGCGTCAGAAAAGAGAAGAAGATGTGAAGAATGATACTCTCCTACCATTGCAAGATGTTTTGATGCTTCCAAAACAACACCAACATTGAATGAAGAAATGAAGACCTTATTATTATTATTTTCAAGAATGTAACAGTTAGTTGCATTCTAGCTTTTAGGTCATGCATTTTTTAGGAAGAACTTTCAAGTTCTTTGATTACCTTTGCTCTCAAATCTTAATAAATTTTGTGTTTAATAAAGCTTAATTGTTTTTATAAATAAAAGACTTAGAAATCTTAGGAAAATTGCTTTTAAATAGTGTTTTTCAAAGGGAAGCTTAACCAGTGTGGTAACAAATTACTGAGAGAGAAAATTTTTAACTGGTAATCGATTACCACGAAGCAGTAATCGATTACCTTGGGTAGTTTTGGTTAAAATCTATTTTTTTTGGCTTCTCTAACTGGATTCTCTCAAACTTGTGCGATTTTTTGAGTTTCAAAAGAGTTTCTACACTATATAAAGCGTCTTTCATTAGTCATAAACACAAGAGAGTAACAAGATTGAAATTTTTTCAGATTTGTGAGCAAGGTTTCTCATTGTTCTTGAGTGTTCTTCTTCATAGGTTTTCTATTTCCATTATTGATCTTAGATCACCATTCTTGTTGTGATTGTTACTTCTTCCTCCTTCAATCAATAGGGTTTTGATTGTATTCCACCATAGGGTTTGGTGAAGAGGGCAAGTAGGGTTCTTGTTCTATTTTGTGGTTGGTAGAAGACACATTGGATTGCTTGGTGTAAGCTTGGTTTGATTTTCTATCTCATTCGACAAATATCTTCAGATTGATGGGGACTGGATGTAGTCTTTGATAGTAATACTATCAAAGGTGAAGCAGGATAAAATCCCGGTTGATCTTCTCAAACCCTTATCTCTTTTACATTTTGCTATTTGAATGTTTAGGGATCTTTGTTTGGGGCTTTTTGTGATTTCGTGATTAATTGATGAAATTGGTGTAATTGGATCTTTGTATGTGAATCACTATACTTCTGTGTATATTTAGATTGATCCTTGAGATTGTTTCTGCTCTGTAATTCGAATTTCTTGAATTTTGTTCTTGGACGGTAACAGATTACCGAGAACGGTAACAGATTACCATTCCCGGTAACAGATTACTAGGATCGGTAATAGATTACTAGAAGTTGCTGTTTAATTTTTAAGAGCTTAAGTTAGTTTTTTGAGATCCTAATTCACCCCCTCTTAGGATTGTCACCTTAAGTGTTCTTACAAGAAAAATATGGGTGTGGGCTTGGAATGATGAACCCTAATTTGGGGGCTGAAGATCAAAGAAATTGAGAAAGAGTTTACAAATTTTTTGTCTCTTTAATTTAGTCTAGGTTAATTTAGCGTTAAGTTTGGTTAGAATTAGGACTAATTAGGTTTAATTTTGTGTTAGCAGTACTAATTATGATGCAAAAATGAATTAAAATAAATAAAAAATGATTTAAAATTACGCATCTATATCATTTAACACATAAGCGTGTCACGTAGAATCAAGGAGGCCACATGGCAAAGTTACCGAACCACAACTTCTAGCAAGCACCAAAATTGAGGTATTTCCCAAATATTAAAATTTTTTATTCACGACAAGTGACGATATTCAAACTTTATCAAACATAGTTAACCACAAAAATAATCTTACCTTAAAAGAGATATTTTCCTCTCTTGTGTTGTTAATCCCATTCGAAAGCTCACTTTACGCTTAAGCCAAATAATAATTGACGCGAGTCTACGCGCTTCCGGCATTTCACCCTTCAAAACTGCCCAGTACGAAATTTCAGCCTCTTAATAATAATTCCCGCCAGCACACTCTACACGGACACCGACCCGTGCTCTGTCTTAATAATCCATTTTCCTTCTATATATTTCTTTTGATATTTATTTATCTACTTTCTAAAATATCAATTTACCAAATAACTACGCTACGCGTTAGAAAAATAAATGAATCATAAAAAGTTCATCAAAACAGCTTGTATGAAAAAAATATTAATATTCCTCATTACCAAAATCACTAATATTACCCCATTTCTTACATTTTCTCTCTTTCACTCGGTTGACACGTTTTAACAAGTGTGAATGAAACATTAACCATATATCAGAATACCACTTTACATATTCTTTCAATTACAACTTTTAATTTTATGTTTCTTTTTATTATTATAATGAATAAGATAGTAAAACCTTATTAAATATCTATGGAAAATTTATTTAAGCACATGTGTGTATAACATCCACTTATCTTACAAATTTACACCAATATGGTTGCTGACTTGGTAAGGACAGACCATTTCTTTTTCAAAAGATTGTGTATTCTAATTTTGCTGTAGATGTGAGAACTGTGTTGGTCGGCGATCTATAAGTATCTTTGTAAGCGACCGAAATTTCTAAAAACATACCTTCAATAGTGATCGGTGCGGAACCCTGGACTTTCTATAAAATAAAAAAACTTACAAAGTTACCAATTTTTATTTGAAATATATTTATAAAAATAAAATAATTATAAAGTTAAGAATGGTAATAATTATCAAAGAACAGGAAATTTGTATATTTGTTTTCCACGTCTTGTTAAACCCATCGTTGACTTCTCAGTCCCCTCTATCTGTCTATTAAGAAATCAACCAACACGCTCCGGAGTAGTTGAATCGAACCAACCCTCCCTATCTTCAATCTTCTACTCTCCCCAAAACTCATTCCTCTGTTTAATTTGTTATTGAATCCCTCAGAAAAAGAAAACAAAGAGTAAAATGAACGACTTATTCTCCGGCTCATTCTCTCGCTTCCGCGGCGGCCAAGCCTCGCCGGATCGCCACCACGTCATCGAGATGTCGGGCGCCACGGGCGACGGCGGAGGAGGAGAAGGAGCAGGAAGAGTGAATCTGGACAAGTTCTTCGAGGACGTGGAGGGCGTGAAGGAGGAGCTGAGAGAACTCGAGGCGCTGGCGCAGAGACTCCAGAGCAGCCACGAACAGAGCAAGACCTTGCACAACGCCAAGAGCGTGAAGGACCTTCGTTCCCGCATGGACGACGACGTTTCCACGGCTCTGAAGAAGGCCAAGATGGTCAAGCTCAAGCTCGAGGCCCTGGAGCGGTCCAACGCCGCCAACCGGAACCTGCAAGGTTGCGGACCCGGTTCGTCTTCGGACCGGACCCGGAACTCCGTGGTCAACGGGTTGAAGAAGAAGCTCAAGGACTCCATGGACGTCTTCAACCGCCTCCGTGAAGTTATCTCTTCCGAGTACAGGGACACCGTTCAACGCCGTTATTTCACCGTCACCGGCGAGAATCCTGACGAAAAAATCCTTGATCGCTTGATCTCCACCGGTAAATTTTCATTTTCCCGATTGAATATTCGTTAGTCTAGCAGAAAATAATGTGGATTTTTCCTTTTATGAAAAAAATTTCCAAGATCGTGATGCGACCGCTCTTTAAAATCTTGAAAGGGAATTTTCCTAATTTCATCATCATCAAATATTCAAATGGGAATATAATACCCAAAACGTTCTTCTTTGAATCTCTTAAATGAAGAAAAAAAGAAGCTCTACTCTCTTGATTGATTAAGGTTCAGTGACTAGGAATTTTATGCTGATAAAATTTGAAATACAATAGTGAATATACAAAACTAGAAGAAAATTTCATTGTAGGCAACTTGTCTTTCAAATTCTAGTCAACTTTGTAGGAGAACATCATGATTGTTAATTTCTCCATCATTGCTTGAATTGAAAAACAAAGTGAACTTAACGAAATTAGTTGTGAATTGTCTAACAGGTAAATCAAATTGAAATACAGAAACCAGCCTCATTGTTCAAGTGGCAAGGAATTTGGTTCACCCTAAGCTTTGGTCTAGGTTTGAGTTGGGTAAAGGGAAAAATAGTTAAGTGGTCCACTGGCTCCGTTATGGATTAGTTGAGGCTCTATGGGGCTTTGGGATATTTGAATTTTCATACAAAAGAAAATTGAAATGCTAAAGTAATTTAGGAAACTAGATGAACATTTGCTAGTAGGAAAATCGGTCCTTCAGATTCTAGTCTACTTACTTGGAATAATCATGATGGTTAGTTACTCCTCCATTGCTTGATTTGAAAAACAAATATAACTTAACCCAATTTGTAGATAATAGGTTGATATTCAAAGTGGTTTTCAAAACTTCTAGTCTGTGAAGCTCTATTTAAAAGAAAACTTGATGTTTGTTGGGTTATTTTTGACTCCGATAATTAGATTGAAGCCACTAGAGCAGCCAAACGGCACTTATACAAATAGAGGACAAAAGTATTTGATGAGTTTGAGCTGTCTATTTCATTGTGCATTTGACTTTGGGTCCAAATGTGTCTGAATGACTGAATCTAATCTGATACCAGTTGGGAGGTTGTCTAATAATCTGAGTTTCACTTTTATGCAGGTGAGAGCGAGACCTTCCTTCAGAAGGCCATTCAAGAACAAGGAAGGGGTAGAATTCTGGACACCATTAATGAGATTCAAGAGAGGCATGATGCTGTCAAAGAGATAGAGAAGAATCTCCTGGAGCTGCACCAAGTGTTCCTGGACATGACGGTGTTGGTGCAATATCAAGGTGAGCAATTGGATAATATTGAGAGCCATGTGGCCAGAGCTAGCTCCTTTGTGCACTCTGGAGCTGAGCAGTTGCAGACAGCACGGAAGCATCAGAAAAACACCAGGAAATGGACTTGTTATTTGATCATACTTATTCTTGTTATCATCTTGGTTGTGGTACTCGCCACTGTGAAACCGTGGCAAAGTAATGGTGGCGGCGGCAATAGTGGTGGTAGTCAGCCTGCACCAGCACAAACAACTCCATCTCCTCCTCCTCCTCCTCCGGCCGTTTAACCTTAGGGTTTAAGAGTTGGTTTACTGATAAGCATATTGGTTTCATTTATATGGTTTTACTATTGAGCTATTATGTTTTGGGACGTGGCAAAGTTGAGACTAACACCGATTAGCATATGATTTGAAGGATCTGTGGAGTGATCTACAGTTTTATTTCAGTTCATCAGATGAAGAATCCGGATCTTTAATATGGGAAGGAAATGGCCGATTGTTCTGTTGAGGAGGATTTTTGGAAATTACTTTTATTATCATATTCTTTTTCTGTAAGTATCATATCTACTTGAATTTTGATCAGTTGCCTTGCTGACTTATGGTTTATAAATACAGTTTTATTGGGATCTTTGCCTGAGTATGCTGTATGATATTTTACAATCCCCTTAATCAATTGATCAATTCTCTTCTCTTTATTTGCACAAATTTGCAAGGTTCCATTGAACTAGTCGGAGCAATGTTGCAATTATTCTCAACTGATGAATATGTTAATTATATACTTTGAGAACCGTTTAAAACTCAACTCAGCTTTAACTGAGTGTTGATAGAATAAAGCAAAATGCTCCCTCTTCAAGTAGTTTTGATCAGTGGACATCTCGGTAGCTTTTGTTCACTGAGTGCTGGTGAAAAACAAGAGCCGGGAACGATGATAGTGGTAAAACTGTGGAGTTCTGGTTTATTTATTTATAGGTCATCCCTGAGGAACAAGCCCTGAATTTATTTCTAGCTTGCTGAGGTTGATTTCTTACTAGGAAAGCAGTGAAAAAAAACCTTGTGAATGTGCAGCATATTAGACTTTCAGGGTTTATGATAGATATTTCTTTGTCAAAATGATCATTCTTTTTAGTTAAAATGATATTTTGTGTTTATAATTAAAATAATACTAATCTACCAAAAGAATTAAAATAATACTAATGGGCTAATAGTGAATGAGTAGGCGAGATAACTGTAAACAACTTAAAAATTAGATGATCACTTTGTTAATCTATTAGCCTGGGATTTTTCCCAAGTTTTAACTTTGTCGAAAGTCACTTGAGACTCGATAACTAGTTTCGACCAAATTTCAAAGTTACTCCACTTGATCAGAATATATGCTTTTGATATTCGACTAAAGTCAAGAAAGTTATTTTTGGTCGAAGTCGAATCCATATGGAAAATGAATCTTAATTAGACAAATGTAAGGTTCATTTCGACTAAAAGCTTGGCATCTAAGGAAGTTATTATTCGACGGAAGTTTTTGGGCAAATGTAAGGTTCATTTCGACTAAAAGCTTGGCATCTAAGGAAGTTATTCTTCGACGGAAGTTTTTGGGCAGTTACATCAAGCAGGATGCATGGAAAACCGAAAAGCAGACTCGAGACACGTGTAAAGCTTAAGGGATTTGTTCGTTGCAAGCAGTTAAGTACGTAGCCTATAAATAGAACTAGCCAGGCACATAATCGGGGTTTGTTCACCTATTCGTAACACATCACTTAAACATCATTACACTCCTCCACTGCTACATGTCCGACGACTGCGACATACAACAAATAAAAGTTAGAACGTACGTGATTGAGCGAAACCGATCAACCATCCTTTAAACTTATGCTTTCAGTATTTCAATTCAATGCAAATTTATGCTTTCGGTTTGATGCAATTTCTTTTTTCTTGAACTTTTATTGCTTTTTGAAGCATTTACATTCAATCTACTTTTAAAGTCAATTTCTACCTAATTCAGTCGAACACTTTCGACGAATTTCTCTTTTCCACTCTATTTTACACTTAAAGCACTAGTCATTTCAAACCCTTGCATCCAGAAGAGGATTAGAATCCAGCCTCTTTATTAACATTTGGATTTTCTTATGGTTTTATCTGCTTTTACCAAAAATCAGAGTAAACACACTGTTAACCAACCATACTAGGGGAGTTCCTCTCCCTCTCTCATGAGTTTTGAAGATGGGCCGCAAGGAAGGAAGTGACATCTTCACCACTACCCTCTCTTAAAACTCTGTAATATAATAGGTTGGCTTGGGGAAATCTTGAGTTAACAATAATGATACTTCTAAGCATTTAGCTCCTTAACTCAAATGGATGTTTTTTTGTTCTTTATTCTATTCAGAAACTAAATTAAAACTTCGCGCGCTTATCCAACTATAAAATTAAAAAATTACGCATGTCCTAATAAAAATAACCACTCGGTGAAGACATAATTGAGCTATATAGAAAAACACAAATGCCTAAGACCAGGCCTCATATTCAATGTGCTTTCTAGATTTCACACAATTCAAAGATTTAAAATTTTCCCCATTATCTCGTTAATAAGTATGGCAATCATCTTGCTTTAACCTCCACAAGAAGCTTCTTCAGCCGTACAATCTGCAGAACACCGGAAGACCACCATAAACAAATACATACAAGATGTATATCATTAGTTCAAAATAAAAATGAAAATATTCTCGTCACACCTCAAATTCAACCCGACGAAAGAAGATGAAAGATAGTATAAGTGATGTGATAGAAAAGAAAATATAAATAAATAAAAAATAAGGAAAAATAATATGAAAGAAAAAATTGGATGTGAATAAAATAAAAATCCAAATAGAAATTGGGATTCCTATCTATCCTCCCACGCTACGCGCCAGATTTCTTCTCTCCAATTTGTGTATTCCATTATTGTCCCTGCCCACCAAATTTCGTGGCTGCTTCCATTTTACATACTTGGTAAGAAATTTCCCACAAAGCCATTTGTCCAAACTCGGTATTTTTCCTAGCCCCCTTTGACCAGTTACCTACCAATCAGGACTTTCTTATAATTGAAAACACACCATTTGTCCTAAACTTATCAATATTGCATAAAATAATATGGCATTTTTCACACTTATAATCAAAACCAATTATTCATGTGATCTCAATTTGAACCAGTCTTGCCCACTTCCACTTTTTTATTATTTCAAAGAAAAATTCAAACTAACTCATCCTTCAAAAACCACTCCATTATATATACATATATCCCCATGCACCCATTCAGATTTTCTGATCTGATTCAACTCTTCAACTTCCCAAATCTGAAAATTCAATTCCCATCTCTCATCTCTCTCTTCTCTTCTTTAGAACTGAATACAGAAGATTAAAGCAAGAATGAACGACTTGTTCTCCAGCTTCCGGAACACGGACCAAGTCTCACCGGACAGCCACCACCACGTGATCGAGATGGCGTCGTCCGACGGCGGCGTGAACCTGGACAAGTTCTTCGAGGAAGTGGAAGGGGTGAAGGACGAGCTGAAGGAGCTGGAGCGTCTCTACGAGAATCTGAGATCGTCTCACGAGAAGAGCAAGACGCTTCACAGCGCCAAGGCCGTGAAGGACCTTCGCGCGGGCATGGACGCTGACGTGGCGCTCGCTCTCAAGAAGGCCAAGCTTGTCAAGGTCCGGCTCGAGGCGCTCGACAGGTCCAACGAGGCCAGCCGAACCTTGCCCGGGGCCGGACCGGGTTCGTCCTCGGATCGCACGAGGACGTCCGTTGTGAGTGGTTTGAGGAAGAAGCTCAAGGACTCCATGGACAGCTTCAATAGCCTGAGACAACAGATATCTTCTGAGTACAGGGACACAGTGCAGCGGAGATACTACACTGTCACCGGAGAGAATCCTGATGACAAAACCATTGACCTCCTCATCTCCACCGGTACATATATATCGTCAATTCACAAAACTTTATATTATAAATGTTCATAACTGAATTTGATCACCTTCGCGCTTAAGTGTGTTTTAGAATTAGAGCTTCACGAAATCATAGCTAAAGTCACTATAGTTAAGTCATCGGCTGAATTCTATGATACAAATATTCAATGATTGATTGATTAACACGTTAGAAAATAATGTTTTAATTTAATATTTGGATGTGTCTTACACCTCACACTGAGTCAAAATATGGTGCTGTAAATTTGATTACAGGTGAAAGTGAAACATTCTTGCAGAAAGCTATTCAGCAGCAAGGTAGAGCGACGATCATGGACACGATCCAAGAGATTCAAGAGAGGCATGACACGGTGAAAGAGATCGAGAGAAACCTCAACGAGCTGCACCAAGTGTTCATGGACATGGCTGTGTTGGTCCAATCCCAGGGCGAGCAACTAGACGACATTGAGAGCCACGTGGCGCGAGCTAACTCGTACGTGAGGGGTGGGGTCCAGCAGTTGCATGTTGCTAGGAAGCACCAGAAGAATACCAGAAAATGGACTTGCATCGCCATCATATTGCTCCTCATTATCATCTTGATTATTGTTCTCCCTATTGTCCTTAAAAATTGATGACACTTTTCATTGCATTAGAAATTTTTACTTGTATATTGCTTTTGGAATCAATCTTGTGTTTGGCATGCGTTGGTTTACTACTATATCTATACATTGGTGATTGATGTACCTATTTGAAGATTGAGAGCTTTGGTTTCTAGAACCCCATACATGGTAATGGTGCTTCGTTTAGCTACCATGGAGAAATTAAACTCGCGAGAAGAGAAAGGAGATGAGCGCTACATTTTTTATTTTTGGTTTGAAGTTATGTATTCTTTTGTTTCATGAAACATAATTTATATGTTGCTGGAGTGAGTTCAATTGTTTTGCTGTGGTACAGAAGAGTTTTTTATGTATAAAAGAGTAGCACCTTATTCAGTAGCTTTGTTTTTCCTTATTTTACTATAATCATTATTGTTATTATTTTCATTAAATTGCTCTAGTCATTTCAATCAGAGTAGGGTGAAGCTCAAAAGTTTTTTAAAAAATATGACTGATGAACCTACAATTATAACTGACAGCTATTGTGCCATACTATTGTGAATGAAAAAATATGTGTGAATGAGTAAAATAGCAACCAAAAAATTAGAGAGTTAGTTGCATAAATGAGTACAGTCAGAATATTATAAGATAGATCATTTTAAAAATGGATCACCCCGTATAACAACGACCTGAGTAAAGCCTCCACAAAAATATTGGAATGATGTAGATTGATAGTCAGCCTCGGCGGCTACAAGAATTCTATAATCCTAAGACAGCACGTTGATTGTTTTTAGGCTGCTATGTTTTTTCATTGTCACATACTCACAATCTTATTCTTATTTTTGGTCAAAATCTTAATACTATTCCAATTTCCAACGAGATAACTAAGCAAATAGACTTGATACGCGTAAGAAGACTCCATTGATACATTCTAACTTCAATGATTTTTGTTTAGAGACCTTCTATTGATCTTGAAAACAAAAAAAAAACACCTTTCAGTTGACTAAGAAAACACTTCTGTTGACCTGGTCAACTCATCAGCCATGACTCGACAAACATTTCTTCTATCATTTATCAATGGAAAACCAATGGAATATGCAGACCTGGTCTGGTACTGGTGTAGGCGGCAGTGGCACAATTATAACATCTTCAGGAACAACTATCTTGAATTCACCTCCTATAACTGCCACATAGTAGCTAAAGAAATTATTAATTATTGTACTAATGGGTGTCGCAAACCACATTAGAGAAAATATGTCAAATCTGATGCTATAAAGCTCCCGCTACGCGAGCAGTCTAGGGGAGTCGGACCCACTTTGTGGATCTAATGTAGACAGTCTTACCTTGCATTTTTGCAAGAAATTGATTCCACGACTTGAACATGTGGCCGCAAAGTCACATGGCAACAACCTTACCGTTGCAAGGAGGCTCGCGCTCAAACCACATTACAGATAGATACCAGAAAATTATAAATCTACTAAACTGATTGATTCAAGCCTAGACTGGAAATCGCAGGCCAAAGGGTAAACCTACAAAATTACCACCACTAATTTAGATATATAGATTGCTTAAAAATTTACACATTTAAACTAAGCATTCTATCACAGTATCCAGAATCACATTAAAGCCAAAATCCATCAAAATTCAGACCTTTGACACAGCAAAACTCTCTTAACATTGATTCACCTTAACTCATAACAAACTACAATTTCATACATAATACATCAAACATGAAATGTAAAGATAATGAAATACACCAAAATTCCAAGACATGACAGGATATGACACACCTAAACTCTTGTTCTGAGTTACTTCAGCATTCAGACTCTGAGTTTTCTCCACAAGCTCAAAAGAAATTTCTTTCATTTGATCTGTTGTTAGGCTGTTGCTTGGTTTCTCACTTTAGAAAATGGTGGAGTGTCAGCTCATAAGTTCAAAAGCATCTGATTCCTTCCACCTTGGACACAGTCATAAAAGAGCCTGCTGAAATTCATCCTTGTTTTCGCTCCTTCCTATCAAGCCAGAAGACCATAATTGCACAATTGAACTTCACTTCCAATTGTTGGGTCTACTTATGAATAACTCAAGCTCATCTAACAACCCAACAAGGAAAACAATGAGATTTCAAAATCCTAACATAAAACTTCAAAATTAATCAGCTTGATCAATAGATAATACCTTGAAATCAAAGAGCAAGAATAAATCATCTAACTTTGAATGTGAAGATCGAAACAAACTTGAAAAAGAAAGATTGAAAGGGAATAAAAAACAACACCTTCAAAATGAAAGCTCAAAATTGAAAAAGCAAGAAGTGCAAAACAAGTTGTTCAGTTGGAGCCCGACATCTCACTTTTTTTCTTCCATTGTTTAAGAATAAAAAGTTGGAAAAACAAATTTATTTAATTTTTCAAATAAACAATATTAAATATCAGTTCTGATTTAATAAAAACAAATGATCTAGATTCTTACACTGTTAATAAGTTAATCTCAACTTGAAAAAAGAACATATTGCAAAAATAGTTAAGAGTTTAAGGACTATCTAGGATGAAGTGAAAGTTGAAGTTGCCTATTTACAGAAGGCATAAAGTTTGGGGTGATTGTATATTATTTCCCTTAAAAAAATGATTACGCCATTGGCCTTTGATACTGCATTCATTACGCCTCCCAGGGCCGCATAAAACTGTGGACACAGGTTCTGATCTATGTTACCTTCGCTTCCATCACAAATTTAGAGTCCTCCTGTTAAGGCCCACTTAATGAAAGACTTGTTGGCTTCGCAGGCACCGAAAGTCGGTAAAACCGTTACCTTCATCAGCATTTGGTACTATCTCGATAGCTTCAATAGTTCACTGAAAGCCTTTGGTGTGTAATGAACCGCAAGCCCTTCAGAAATAAGGACATAATAAATAAGGCATCGGATGCGATGACGGTGACAAAGGTTACCGGGCCAATACAGCCGGTTAACAGGAACGGCAAGTTTGCAAGGTTCTCGGGAAACGACCTTCCCTTTGTTTGTAAAGTAGGTATTTTTCTAACTAATTAGAGTTAACATGAAATCGATCACCTACTGACAGTGTAAATAAATTTTACATAGCAATCCAATAAGATTTCACTATCTTGGGTCTTGACACATCATAATTAAATCAAAAAACAAAAAAGGCAAGACAGAGCGATTTGATTGAACATCAATGTAAAATTGTTTACATTGTCAGTGTATACTAATTACATTCAAGCACCAAAATTAACACCAATCTGTTATATATGTCCAGTATATGTTCAATAACACTCATAAATCTCACAACTGCCTAAATTAGTAATTGACTGGAAATGTGACATGAGGACCACTGCGGACAAACTTAAAATGACATGTGCATTTTTAAGGCAAAAAAACAAAAAAAATCAATCATATACCTCAAGTGCTGACACCAAACAGAATTTCCAACCTATCAATGTTACTTTCCTTATTTTCATCAATTACTACAGGAGACATCGGCTTCTTATCAGCAGCCAAATTGAGCCGTAAGGGCCTGCCTTGAATCTCCTGGAAATAGCATATTATGTACACAAAGAAAGTGGTTACATAGTTAGATTGATATATCACAAGATGAACCCAAAGTTGCAAAACTAATTCCCAAAAATTATTCATACCACATCATTCATAGCATTCAAAGCAGCCTCTACATCGTTAGCGGTTTCAAAAGAGACAAACCCATATCCTCGAGATTTCCCACTGTTCCTTTCATAGATGACCTTGGCACTCAAGAAGCCTGGCAGCTCAGAAAAAGCATCTCTAAGACTCTGGGAAGTCAGACCCCAACCAAGGTTTCCAGCATAGATCTTATGAGGGCTGTCTACATAGCCACTATAGTTTGAACCCGTCTTTGGCCTTTTGCCTCCTTTTGGCACTTCTGGGAAGTTTACCTTGATAATCCTACCTCCAACTTGCTGTTCATCATCAAAGCCAATACATTAGAATTCAACTCTCCTTACTTGTACAATGTAGCAAATAATTGAAATAAGATAATTTGGAACAGAAAGCTCAGTTAGCATAAAAGGCCTTCGATGTTCCGGATGTAGCTTAAATGGCGTTTTACAAGATATTTCCTAAATGAAAAGAAAATAAATATCTCCTAGATGACTAAATTACCACCCAAAATGATAATGAAGACAAGAAAATAAGAAATTGGCTCTAATTTATAACCAATCCTTGGTTAAGCACCAAATAATTCTGGTCTCTATGTCCACCTCCATCTTCACCATCAACAGTAGACTAATAAATTGCCAACCATTTTGATATAATGAGACAAGACAAACTAAAACTGGAACTCGAGATATTCTATAACCAAATTTTGATAATGCAGAAATTTATTCAGGTTGTTTCCAGCTCCATCATCACTATCTACAGTATTATATCAGAAAATAGATGTAAAATAGTCTAGATGCAAATGAAAGAGCACCCTCCTTTGAAATCCGGATACTTTAATCTTTAATAAACAACGAATCACTCATCTGAAAATCAACATTTCAGCATATGAGACTTACGGTGCCATCAAACATTCCAATTGCTTGTTCAGCATTCTCCACGCTCCCCATTGTAACAAACGCAAATCCTCTGCCTCTACCGGTAAAGTCATCGCACACAATCTACATAGTTCAATTAACCAAGTAGGCACAAACACAAATCAAAACTAGGTTATCATAACATCCATAAAAAAATCTTACTTTATCAGTCAAACATGAAAAGAATTACAAAAACTGAAAAGGGTCTTGAGAAATAGATTAAATAACGAGCATTGTGCAGAAGGAGGAGTAAATTTCGAAACCTCCACAGAGACAACATCGCCAGCCTCTCCAAAGAGCTCGGCCAACTGAGAAGAAGGCAATGAATAAGGCAAGTTTCCCACAAAGAGCCTCCCTGATTGGTTTGACTGCGACACCTTTGGCTGTGAATTTCGGAAGGTTTCAGGTTCAGGTTCAGGTTCTTCTTCAGCCTCTTGGAACCCATGAAAGGATACTGAAGGCGGGTGAAGACGGTAGAGTGGGAGAGAAGATAGGCGGAATAGTTTGGGTTTAAGGTTGAGGGGTTTTGGGGATATGGGTATGTGTGGGATGTTGAGGGTGAGTGAAAGGGAAGGAGTGAAATAGAGTTGTTTGCAGTTGCTGTTGTAGATAGGGAAGGAAGGAGTAGCCGTGGCAGCCATGGATACTACTACTAACACACTCAGAATTCACACCACATAAAACAGTTAATCATTTTTGTTTGGGTTAAATATGTTTTTCTCATGGGAGTTTTTTTTTTTTTAATGAGTAGAGAGGTTGACACAAAACTCTCATATGATGACACAGAAAGTTCACATTTAAATCCTTCGAGGGCCATTTGAGTGTAGTCTTTCACCATAGGGGTAATTTTCAAAATATGCCCCTTTACCATTGGAAATAATTGACATTGGTCCTTATCGGAGTGGTGGCGTCACCACCGTGGTTATGTGACACTCTTAGACCATTTAATAAGACCAAAACTATTTTTTTATAAGGAGCGATTTAATCTCAATTTCTTAATTAAAAAATAAATATTATAAAAAATGATTAATATAAAATTCTTAATAAAATTTATTAAATTCTTATCCCTAATTAACTAAATTAATATAATTTCTCAAAAAATAAACAAAATTAATTAACTCATCTTTATCATCACCATCACCATCTTCATCTTCAACATCTTCCTCATCTCCATCACCATCTTCTTCATTCATCATTATCCCTCAAAATAAAATATAAAACCTCGAAAATACTTCCATAATATAAGAGTAGCATAGCTTCGACCTAAGCTTCAAGCATCTCGACTAGTGCAATCCAAGCAAAAAATCACAGCGACTTAACCCAAAAAGTCGATTTAACTCGTTGAGATCTCCTTCTACTCAAGATTGAAGCAATCCAGCTAGGGCTTCTTTTCCAAAAACCCAAAACAAAAGCGACATCAAACCACCTAATCAAGCACTTGAAACACTCCCTTTCCTCCATTCTCACCTTCTACCCACCCTTCACAACCCCAAGGATGAGTGAGCCAGCCTCAATGTCCTCCTCATCCTTCTCTAACTCTTTTCCTCCTTCCTTTTCTTCCTCTTTTCTCTCCCAAAAACCTAGTAATAAAAACCCCCAACGAGGGGGTGCTACTGCAGACTTTCACGACCACGAAGATTGGCTTCCTAGTGGGTGAAGGCAACGTGGAGGGGGTTCATGGTGTTCGGATTTGGGTTAGGGGATGTTGGGGGAAGAAGGATGCTCTTGGAATTGCAACCCAGAAACTTCGTTTCCACCACCGAGATCATTGAAACTCAAGCTTCATTTCCACTTTCGTCAAGATCGCCGACGAAATCAACTTCACAAAGATCCCCAAGTTTTTGGATCTATGGATCTTCTACTACATGATAAAGTTCACAGCTTTACCATTGGGGTTGTGCTTCGCTCCCTCTTCACCCAAAGAAAATAAGCCAGTGAGATTCGTGAGTGTTAGCAAAAACACCCGGATTGCACAGAGTAACATGGGATATATAAGAGTAGAAAGACACATAAATATTTGTTCACTTCGGCCAATAGTGCCTACCTCTACGGCTATGGAGTAGTTATAGCTCATTTCTCATTCAAAATGATAGCTTTTAGTCACGCAGTTCGGCCAATTGAGCATACCTCTGCGGCTGGTACCCAGTACCACACATAGTAGGGTTACAGAGCTTAGTCCCTAAAACATTTCTTGAATTAAATTTAGTCCTCCACTCCTTAATTTTAAGTGTTCTTCATTGTTGTTCATCTTCTTACGTAATCATCATATATCAAACCCAGAAAATGGGAAAGCTCCTAATCTTCATCCTTCTTCATGTTCAACCTTTGCTCTTCATCTTCATCTTCATCTTACCCTCATCCCTTCCCTCCCTCCTAGAAATCAAAAAAACTTTCAACCCAAAATCACAAAACTCATTTTCTGTCTCTTCTCTTTTCTACCACGACCAAACCCACAAGATTCATTTTCTCAAAACTCACAAAACCCAGAAACATTCTCAGAAACACAAGACGCAAAAATGATGAAATTTATTGACAAACCCAGAAAATGGAGGAAAGATTTCAACATCTATCCTAACACAAGAGCAAGACAACGAGCATCTCCTTCTCATTTTTTCTATTTTCCCCTCCACAAGAATATCTCTTTCTCCAAAGTCCCTTCACGATTCAATTTTTATTTCATTTATCTGACCTGTTTTGATGTGATTTGTTTTTGCTTTCAAATGATAATGCTCAAGATTCAAACTCCCGATTCAATTCCAAGTGAATAAAAACAACAAAAACAAGGATATTGGTAGCTTGCTCAAAAAATTTAAAGCGAAGATGTACTTGGAAAGAAACAAGGAAAAGTAAGGTTTGCGGAAAAAAGGAAAATGGGTTCTTGTTTTGGGTCAAGCTTTGCAACTTTCAAATGATAATGGGAAATGGATGAACCCTAATTTTGGGGTCTAGAAATAGAGGAAGAATTTTGGGGTTTCAGAATTTTGGATTTTAGTTTCATTTGGGGTTAGTTTAGTGTTAAGTTAGGTTAGAATTGAGGTTGATTAAGTTTAATTTTGTGTTAGGGTTAGGGATTAAGACACTTGCTTCAGTTGAGGATGAAGACACTCGCTTGCTAGGGCCGATCCATGTTTGTAGGGTTCGCAGACGAAAGTGGTCTGCTCGCCGATGGCGGTTTATGGCGAGCAGCGACGACGATCTGAGGGAGAAATGGAGATATAGTTCTTTTTTCACAATAGATGAAGTTCAATTATTTTTTTCGGTGAAGTAAAATGTTGATTTAGATTGATTACTTTGGGAAAAAAATTTGAGTCTAAGTTATAATTTGTGATAGTTTTTAGAGTACAATATAAAATATTGATCGATGAAGATTAAAAATGTAATTTGTTAAATATTAGTGTGTCAAATTATTATTTATTTATATTTTTAGAACAAAGTATAATAATGCATATTACTTGGGATTAAAATCTAAGTTAGTAAAATGTTAGTATTGAAAGAACGAATAACACGTGTCATGATTATATCGGTTGAAATTGAGACTATTTTAAAACTAAATGAAACAATACCGGAAAATTCACCAATAAAATTTCGCATTTCAGAAGGTAAACCCAGAATAATGTTTTATTTTAACAAAGTTCTATGATACATTGCTCCACAAAGTCAGAAATACAGAACAAAAGACCACACTTAGACATGATTAAAAAAAACATACGTAGCTAGTCATGCTTTTATTCTAACACAGACAGACACATCATAATAGTCTAAATCAGGATATCAAGCCAATACCATGTCCTGTGCAGAAACACAAGGACAGTACTACAAACATCATGAGAGCCAAGGATGAATTTCCTAAGCACCATAGCCAAGAATGAGTTGCCTTCAAACCAGATGAAGAACCAAGCTTCCAGAACGAAATTCGTCATAGTAAACGCACGAAACTGCAACAGAACTCCTTCATATGGTCGAAGAAAGGACGGGTTTGGTGCAAACCATATTTCACCAATTTGCACCAATCCCACTTGTGTCCTTTTCGATCAAACTTTAAGGTTGAAGCAGCTTCCTGCTCCAACCCAATTTGTGGGCATGATGATACCATGCCCACTATCTATCATGTCGGCCAGAGAGTGGACAGCAGATCCAAGATGATTGACAGCAAAGCTGTCAAAACCTCCGCGTGAGTACATGCTAGTCACCTCTGACCCTGAGATATTTGGACTGCTTCTATTTGTCTCCTTTGTTGAGTTTAAAGTTCCACCCTCAGATTGCAAGACTTCAGAACTCTGAGAGCCACTGGACTGCAATTGTTGACCATGACCGTGACCACGGCCACCAGTTTTCTTATTTACTTCACTTCCGCTTTTACCATTTCCATTTGAAGAGTTTCTCGTGTTCAAGAAGCGACCACCGCATCCCCTTGGCCGGCGCATAGCATGTAGATGGCGTGATTCATGCATATATGGCTGCACAACAAACACAAGTTTAATAAAAATACTATTTCAGAAGTAGTGATATTTCTGTCTATGAATTGCTATGGTACAGACAAAGTGCTCTTCCTCCATGAATTGCTATGAAGTTTGGAAAAGCTGTATGAGGGATGATACCTTGCTACGTTTTATCAATTTGTTCTGAAGCACAGCTTTTGCACGCGATTGCCTGCGTCTGATGATGCCATGGTACTGCTTAGCATTTACGTAAATGGGTCCATCATCGGATGACAAGTTAAGTGGAAGCATTAAGCGCCCCTAAGTGAATTAATAAACAGGGAAAGGTTTAGCATTAGGCATGTTGATATACATATACATAGACTGAGAAAATTGTTGAGGTAAAGGCAAACCGGAATTTGAGGTCCGTAAGCTGAGAAGAGCCCATAAAACTGATCCATGTAAGGATATTTTGCACAGATCTAGCAAGGAAAGGATACCAAGTATAATGAACTGAACTAAAATACTAAAACATCAAAGGGATAAGGATTGTTGTTCGAGAAGCTTTATTAATTACCATAGGCTGATTGAACCCGATCTCGAAACGGTTTCGGGGCTCAGCAACAGCAACTGATGGCTGCAGTGATAAGGTTGCCTGAGGATTTTGTGCATGATCACCTGACATTTTAAAATCATCTGAAGAGGAAATGTCTCAATGGTCAGAGCCAGGAAACTTCTAAGGATTATTTTCACACTCTTGAACAACTCTGGCATAAACAAGAGAAGAGAAGAAAACATCAATTCATAATTACATTCAAGTACCTGGAAAAATGGTAAACTGGGTTGTAAATCCTCTATCAAACAACTGTTCTGCTCCTCGTACTGAGTTCTTATTGGCAGAAAGCTGGTCCACGTAGTTGGAAAACTCCAATGAAAATGGTTTTGTTTGACCACAAGACTCCCCATAAACTGATTGAGACCCCCACCATGGACCTGAACCCACAGATGACAACTGTCCAACAGAATTGTGGCCAATTCCTTCATGTTCTTTCAGATAAACAGTTTGCATCGCCATTTCTACCCTCCAAAATGCTCCAAACAAAGGACTAATTCTTACACCAAGTTAATAAAGTAAACTAGTTCCTGCAAGCAAACTTTGTAACTAGTTAGTCACCACTACAAGTAAAAAATATCAAAGTAGATGTTTAGATGTTTGGATACACGACAAAACCATTGTACAGTTAAAATCAAGTTGAACTAAAGTAATTCTCTTTAGTGCGTCTTTGAATGCACAGTGGAAAACAATAATGAGTTAAAAACACGATAAATAAAAGTAATTTCTTTTAATTTTTGGTGTTATCCACTTTTATTTTAGCTTCGTGCTTGATTTTACATCGTGTATTCTAATATGTAATAAGACTCAATGAACAGCTTTTCAAAAAAGAGAAATAACAAGGTGGCTACTAGCATAAAAATAAAAATGTTTAACTCATAGTTATCAAGATTCCTGGTAACCATGATTCTACCTCAGACTTTTATCAGGTCATCAAGGAGAGAGGAGCAGAAAATTAACAAAAGAAAAAGGAAACCATTAATAAAAAACTTCAATTCACATAGCTTATCAGTAAAAACTCCAGAAAAACAAGTTAAAGTGGTTATTACAGGAGCCATAAGGACTAAAACTTCAATGCTACCAAAATGGAGCATGAAATTGAATTGAAGGAGACCAAGTAAGAAGAAGAGAAAAAAAATGAAGTTATGCAGAAGAAATAGAACTAAAGAAAGGGAGAAGAGGACTCACATCTCAGAGTGAGTGGTAAAAGCATGGGAATGAGTAGCAGCATCGGTTTCTACGAAGAAGAAGAAGATAAATCCCATTAGCTTGGAGTCTTGTCTGTACTAAAATATAATGCAAAAGCACACATCCACACACTTACACACACATACAGAGGAATGAACAAACAAAGAGAGAGTGTGGAAATAGGGGAAGAAGGAATTAGCGTAATGGAAGTTGGAGCCAAATTACCACCAATGAGCTTTGGCATTCATGGATCACATGGAACTCAACCCTCCTTTTAGTACTATGTTTCTCTATTTTTTATATGTAAAAATCCCTCTTACTCATTCCTCTTACTTCCATACTCTCCACCATTCTGTGATTCAACATTTGTCACTAATTTTTAGAAAAATTAATAATACATTTCACCTTATTTTAAGCATCCGGAAAAACACTAGTGAATGATCATCTTTGTCTCCAATTTTGTTTTCAATAGTAAGTTAGTCATTAAAATTAAAAGAAGGAAATATGTTTGTCCTCAATTTGTAAGTCCTAGATTGGGTCAACTAAAACAAACGGTCAACCATAAGGACTAATTTTAGTGACGTTTTAAACATTCGATGTATTTCCTTTTTTTTAGTGAGTGACTAATTTGTCATCTGTTAAATCTTTCAAAATTCAAGTTGACATCTATTCTCGAAAAACATGTGACATTGTATTATTACACATTTTATTAGGTGAAAAATAGGTTACAATTAAAGTTTATTTAACCATACTTTTTTTTTACTTTCTCCTTTTGTTTATTTAAAGTTTCTCAAGCTAAATATGGGAGGTACAGGAAATAACTATCCAGATTAGAAGGTGGCCAAGCAATCTAACTGAAATCATCTGTTCATTTTCAGTTTTCTTCATAAATACAATATTTAAGAAAAAAAAAGCTTCTCTTTTTAAAAACTAGCATTTTCTCTTTAAATTAATAATGTTTTTTTATTGGATGTCATGTTTTATAGTAAAAGAGACAGAAAAAGGGAATAAAGTTATTTCAATTCCAAAGAAATAGCAATATTTTAATAGCTATGGAGCTATTAGTGGTAATGCTAAGTGTTTTCTTAATTATCATTATTTTTTTAAACTTTAATTATTCTTACTAGTGCACAAGTGTAAGTGGGTTCTTCGTGGAATTTGCGGATTTAACTTCAAAAAAAAAAAGTGATTGAGAAGTGGTCCTGAGTTTGTAAATAATATTTTATTCCTAGGTTGCATGATTTGGATCTGGCTGGCCCATCAACTCATTGTAGAGGTGGGTAGCATTAGGGTACCTCAATTTTCTATTGTGATTTTGGTTATTCAAGAATCTCGACAATGTGACAATTGAACAGTTGTTTTCATAAGTTAAAACATTAATTCATGCCCCTTCATAATTAATTACATTTCACATTAATTCATTCTAGCTTAAGCAGTCTATGATTGTTTCAGGATATAATACTAGAAGTTTGGGAATTTTTTCATCATCTTTTTAAAGTATTTAAGTCTTGGGTTTCTTTGTACCTATGTTGCAACCATATTGTATTGTTGTTTAGTGATTAGGCGCCATAATATATTTGAACATATATTGGGCCCATTTGTTATTACAAAGAAAAAAGTGATTTTGCATTTGAAAAATAATTGATTTCAGTTTAAGTGATTTTTTAAAAATTAAAAATTCATTTATGTTTGTCCGCTAATATAATAAGTGTTTTTCACTCTAAAAAGTGATATTAAACTGTTGGGAATTGGTTTTAACGCTATCACATTGGTTCTCGCACCACCCCTCACTTTCTTAATTCCAATAATACCTTCGAAATAAGAGTAATTTTCGCACTTTTAAGTGCGAAATAAGAGCAATTTTCGCACTTTTAAGTGCAATATTTTTTCAATTCGCGGAAAACTAAAAAAAATTTCGCACTTTTAAGTGCGAAATAAGAGCAATTTTCGCACTTTTAAGTGCAATATTTTTTTAATTCGCGAAAAACTAAAAAAAAATTCGCACTTTTAAGTGCGAAATAAGAGAAACGATGATAGAGCCTACAGTAGCGTTGAGTTGCAGTGACAGTTAGAGCATCACCAGAGCTGGTGTGATTCCATCTCCGCCGCCGTTCGTGTCTTCGATTCAACACATCGTCGTCTTCGGAACAAGCCATTTTCATGTACGATAATCACTTTCAGTTTCAGGTGTGTTTCTTCATTCTTTCGCCGTACCAATTTTCCCTTGCTTCTGCAAGTGTCACTGGTTGAATTTTCGTTTTAGTTCGTTCATGCATGTTTGATTCTCAATCGGACTTTTCCTTGTGGTAGCTTGATCAGCTTATTCACCAATACTGATTATGGTCAATTGGTTATTATTCTTCAGATTGAACTTGACTTCATGTCAGTGAAATGCTTGTTAGATTTAAACTATTTCATCTTTTATTATATTTTAATGAATAATAATTTTATCTAAGATTTAAAGTTGATAGATAAAGAATTCTTAATACCTTGAGTATTTTATATTTCAGAAACATCTACCAATATGAAGAGAACTCGTCTGCCTACTTTTTGAAATAATATCAAAGGCAACATGAATATATATGGCGAAAAAGAGTACGTCTGGTGACAACATGAAGAGTACATCTGCATGAAGAGTTCGTCCGATTACGAGAAATAGAGTTCGTCCAAAAATGCTTTAAATATTAAAGACAAACTTTGTTGAAGAATTTATTGAAGCACTGTTCGTACAGAACCAAGAAAAGGACATAATAAATATTTTATTCCTCATATCTGCTTGCTCTCTGACATTCCATAAATCAAGCACATTTTTTCAGAGTCAACGATGTTATTTATTGAACACCGTATCACCTCAACGGTCGAAATCAAATCTTTTGTTCAGAAGAAGGAAATTCTCTTTGTTGTTTTCCTCTTGCATTTAATGCTCAGACGAGCATTTAAGGAAATTGCATTGAAGAACCAAACGATTTTAGCAAGTGCATTTAATGCTGCAGTTAATGTGTTGCAGGCTGCATTTAATGCTAAATCAGAGCTGGCAGAAGTATCCGTTGCACAACCGGACGAAGGATTTCAAACGGAACTTCAAAATCTTCGTCAACGTGAATCCTACTAAAGATATAAATAGAGGACTTAGACACTGGATTCAGTGGCGACTTCCAACGTTCAAAATTCATAAGCTTTCTAAGTCATTCTCTAGCAAACAGCTCAAAAGAAAAACTCAGAAACTCAAAGCTATTCTTTCCTGAGTTAAGTCGTCTGCCTTAGTGTGAAACCTCATAGAGTGAAAACTCTCATCTTTCTCACACAACCAAAACAGAGAACTTATCTTCATATCCTCTTTGTATCTTGGTCTTAATTTATCTACCCAATTCTTATTGAAGAGACCTTTGTAGAAAATAAAATCATCTTTGTAAAAGAACTGGGAGTAGTCCTGTCAAATACTAGAAATGAAAAGTCCTGTAGAATACTTGTAAGGAGAAGTTCTGAAGAATACTTGCAAGGAGAAGTCCTTAGAATACTGGGAGAAGTCATGTTTAATACTTGTAAGGAGAAGTCCTTAGAATACTGAAAGAAGGCCTGTTGAATACTTGCACTATTCAGGTTGAATAGTGAAAAATCTTGGTGCATTCAAGGACTGGACGTAGCCCCATCAAATTAGGGGTGAACCAGGATAAATCTGTGTGTGCTGATTTATTTACTTGCTTTAGATGCTCATAGCTTATATTGTCTGCCTTTATGTTGCACTCACGTTAGAACTTGTTGTGTTTCCGCTGCTCAAACTCTGTTGACATATTGTTCACATAATAGTGTTTTATACTAAGTTCTGTCGTCTGCCAAAAGGATTTCTAGAAAACAATAATTGTTTTCAAAAGGCAAAGTTTTTACGCACATACAATTCAACCCCCTTCCTGTGTTGTTCCTTTCTACTTCAATGCTTTCATGAGGATTTTTTGTTTTGTTTTGTTTATCGTATTCTTATTATTATTATTCTGAATTTGCATGCTTTTTTTAAAATATGAAGAAGAAGGAAGGGGGTGGTGGGTGGAGGAAAAAAAAGAAGAAGAGTAAAATGGTATTTTCGCATGTAAGGAGGTGATGAGATGACCAATGGAGGTGGTCTTAAAACCAACTCCCTCAACTGTTTGGATATAAAACAATCAAAGTCTTTTTTATATAAATTACATAAGAGGACATAAAAATGCATTTTCATATTATTTTAAGGAATTGTTTGAGGATAAAATTATAAATTTAAATACAAAATGGTGTACCACGAAAATAAGATTGAATTACTCTCTCCTCAACCATAATTGATTATTTCAGAAGCTACTTAAAACAACTTAAGAAGTTAATCAGTTTTCATCTTTTTTATTAAAATTATTTTTTTCAGAAACTCACAAACACTGAAAAATATGTATAATTGATTATTTTTTGAAAATTAGTAATTATTCAACAAAATAAACAGAGACAAACAAACCCATTATGTGCATAATTAGCGACTTAGTGTAGCTGGCCTTAGAAATGGTTACATATTATTGGAGCAACAATGAACTAGTGGCTCTTATGAGAAAGCCTGTTTAAGAGGGATTAAGATTTCCGCCTTTAACTGATGTCTCAATTTTCTGTCCAACTAGTGAAATTGTGGCATGCGAGTGACACTATTACAAACTTAGATGGTAGTTTTAATTTAACTAGCTACTTTTTCAACTTTTATTATTTACATACGAGTGTGTTTGGTTCGGGGAATGTAAAAGTCCAAGGGAATTTAAATGTTAGTGTAACACTCCGATTTTCAGGTCGTTACTGTAGTGAATGAATAGTAAATAAACGGGCAAGTTATATTTTCAAGACTGTAGAAATATGAGTCCATATTTTTTTTCTTTCCAAAACATGCCATGGCGAGATACATTAATAAACATTCATACCCCGTTTAGCAAATAGCCATACATATGGCATAAACGCGTATGATCAGTAGTGATAAAATAAATTAACAATATGAATGACTTTCGACTTAAGAAACTTTGCTGCCAATTTGTAAGAAAGCAAGATAAGACTCCCTACGCCGGTACACCTCCTATGATCCCACACAGGGCGACCACATAAAGGTATAGAGTTCCGAAGACCTACCTGATACCTAAACATACTTGAGTTCATATATATTAATTAAAATGACTGCAACAATTATTCCACGAACAAGCCACCCATTATGCTACCTTGATCTTCCTTAGGTCGACATCCACCTGTAACTTCCGGCTAAAGGTTGCCTAGCTGGCGACGGGTCGCCCAGAACACAAGAAACAAACAATGCAAGGGCTAACTTCTAAAGAAAAGAAATACAAGATAAACAACTCATGACATCATATACAATACTAGTAGAGAGATAGCTACATCGTAAGATTATAGTCAAACAAAAATATTGGGCATACAAAATTAGCAGTTCAATCAAAACCTGAAACCCTCAAAGTAGCATGGATGTTTACATGCCTAAGCCATTGACTCTACATCGCCCCTCGTGAACCCTTTTCATCTGAATATAGTGCCAACTTCGATTACTGGGAGGCGGGACAATTCCTCAATGATAGGTCTAATGGTGGATTTCCATCGACCCCTGGGATTCGTCACTTGCAAAGGTGCGGCTTAAGCCTCTCTGACCAAATAACACGTGACCAAGTCTCTGGTTCGAGCTTACTCTTTATAGTTGTTTACCACTTGGTACGTATCCACAATTAACCCCAATAAACGATAACAAATGAACCAAACATCGGGATTGTCTTTTTATAAATCTCAACTTGCATTCAAAGGCGCATCCGTCCTCGGACGTGGCCCTGCATGGTTTCATGATCGCTAATTGGATTATGTCAAACCACGTGAATGATATTAGAATCAAGATAAACAAGTCAAACATAGACATTATATTCTCACTTAGACAAGCTATCAAGTAAGTCTAGAAATCATTCAAGCAATGTCATACATCAGACAATTCTAATCCAGCATATCAGATGCCTTCAGCTTCATACATTAATATCTCAATCAATACATTTCTAAATCGGGTTCTTCTCAGAACGCCGTCAACTACCAATCTCAATATCATAGTATATACATTCTCATAGTAATATACACATGCTTAGTAGCTAAGAATAGCGAAGTGCCCTTACCTAAGTGATAGTCAATCCGGTTAGCTACGTTTGCTCCGCTCGTCTTGATCGGTCCGAAGTCCCGTAACCCTTCAAAGAACATATCCTAGTTTAGGACATAAAAATTAATCTTAAGGCTTAGCTACTAGACTCACAAGGTTTCTAACACTTGGGAAATTTTCCTCATTCTCAAGAAAGGATTCTTGAAAGTCAAAACATTTTAGCAACTTTGGCAACCTTTAAAAACCTTTGAAAAACTCTAAGTTACAACTTCCAAATCTTTCCAAAACTTCAAAACCTTTAGAGAGAAATTAGACTAGATATTTACTTATCAATTTGAGAGCCTTAAACAAGTTATTGAATGCAAAAGCACACACAAAACCTCAAAGCTTCAATTCTGTCCAAAATTAACAGAACCCTAAAAAGTTCACATTTTCACCAAGCAATTCACTAAGTCACTCAAAACAACTTCACAACCCAAAAATTAAATTCTCTTACAAGTTTCTAAATCAATTTTTAAGTCTTGAACTCAAGAAATTTCTTAGTGTTAAAAGCACAAAATTTCCATTCAATTTGTCAATTTTTCATTTCTAAGTTCCTTAACTTAGGAAAACCCTAATTAAGCTATAAGTTCCAAATCCAATTTACCCAAGAGTTCAATTTTAGTCCTTCTAATCGTAAGTTCTCCAAATCATGTAGAAATCAATTTTCCCAAGTCTTAAACAATCAACTTACTCTCGGCCCTCTCACACTAATTAGGGCCAAAGCATTCCTTTACAAAAAAATTTACATACAAGCTTTAAACCCACTAAAAAGCTAGTTAAAAATCAATTCTTCCACGCCCCTAAAACAGTCCCACATTCGGCCATACCCCATTAATTATCAAGATGAAGTTTTCTTTCAAAACTAACTTGTACACATTAAAGGCATCAAGAAATCTATGGTGAAATTCAATTTCAAAGTTTGAAAATCACTTATTTCAAATAATCACTTTTCAAAAACTTAACTTCCAACAAAAATAATTAGAGATTTCTATAGATCAATTCCATGGGAACAAAAATCCTAAAGGAAACCCTAGCAAAATATCATCATAAAAATTCTATGGGGACCAAAACTTAACACATTGAAAATCTAATCGGTTCAGGTTGAAGATCAAGGCCATTTCAACAACAATTGTGAAGTGGGTTTGTGATTCTATCAACTATCAATAACCCAAAACTCAACATCTTTGAAATCTAAAACCATAGGATTGTAGATCTTGAAGAGGAGATCAACTTACCTCAAAGAATCAAGAGGAGAAAATGAATGGAAGATGAAGCTATGGAGAAGGGAGAGGTTCGGCCATGAGGATCTTGGAGGAAGAACATGATGAATAGTCTTCTAATCTTCACTTTCTCTATCTTAGTTTCTTTCTAATTTTCACTTAATGAAGCCTTAAGTAAAAAACTCATGTTACCCCCCTTTTTAAGAAGGTTGGCAGCGGGTTTCATGGGCCTTGAGGATTTTTTTTTTCATAACCCTAGGGACAAAAGTTGAATGGTTAAAAGTTTAGGTAAAAATATCTTTTTACTATTTGGGGACTAAACCATAAAGGTTCAAAGTATAGGGACTAAACTCTAAAGTTTAGAAGGTTTAAGAAAATATATAGGATTAGTTTAATATTATATGTCGAATCCACTGGCGTATCGTCATGATGGTTGTCATATGCGTCACTTGCGTTATAATTCATATCGTTATCCGAATCCGGTCGTCGGTACGTTCCCAATGTTGCTAAGAGTATCTAACACCAGTTACTCATTTGTTTTGGACCTCGTGCTCGTACAACTCGGCCTCGGTTCGTTTTCCTCGAAATATGTGCCGATTCCGGCCCGAAAACACTATTCACGGAAACACTACTCATGAAACACTGTTCACAAAACACTATTCATGAATTTTTTTTACCGCATATCTGGACTTGTTACGTCAAATGGAGTTATTTGGTGATTCCTAGATTTTTGATCCAGGGTCCCAAAGTCGCCCATTTCGCTTGATGGATTTTCAACTGAAAGTCTCGCTAGCGAGAATTACCTTTGCCGGGCTCCAGAAGGAAACCATGTCAATAGTATAGTCGCTCTTCTCGAAATTCGTCACTAAATTTCATGGAGATAGTGAGAACGTCTTATTCTCATCCGAACTCAAAATCAGGTCAAGATTGGTTCTACTACGAACTGTCATTTGGAAAACATTGCTACAATGATCCGAATAGCTCTTGACCTTAACCCTCGCCTGCAGGCATCCCTAGGTATGCATTGGCTGATTAAATAATTATTTAATTTATTTAGGCTCTTACAATTATGGAATCAATTGAATTCTCCAGATTTTCAAATTACATTGTTTGGATAAAATGAATGAAATTCCTTCTGTTATGAATTCTTTGTTTGTATGATATAATTAAAATTCCTTCATCTAATATTTTTATTTTATTAAATTTATGATAACTTAAACAAAATGTTCATTTTTAAAACATAATTAATATAATTACAATAATCATAATATAAAACTCGACTTAATGGGTCGAGCGGACCTAAACAGTCATGGTAGACCTGAACCGGCTTGACCGGCCTTAGCCAACCAAGATCACTTGAACGGTAACCTGGACTCGACCTGAACCCTAAAATCAAACCCTAAACCCTAAAATCGTACTAACCATAAAATCGACCCTAAACCCTAAAATCGGCCCTAAACCTTAAAATTAGTCTAAAACCCTAAAATCGGCTCTAAAATGCTAAAATCAACCACAAACCTTAAAAATTAGTCAAAAATCCTAAAAGTAACCCGAAACCATAAAATCGACCCTGAACCTTAAAATCGGCCCTATAACCCTAAAATCAGCTCTGAACCTTAAAATCAACCATGAACTCTAAAAATCGATCCAAAGCCCTAAAATCAGCCCCAAAACCCTAAAATTAGCCCTGAACCCTAAAATTGACCCTGAACCCTAAAGTCTTTCCAAAACCCTAAAATCAGTCCAAAATCCTAAGATCAGCCTCGAACTGTAAAATTGGCCTAAAATCATAAAATAGACACTGAAATGTCAGACCCTGGATATTTTAAATAATAAATAAATTATTGAAGTATCTCGATGTGTATGATGAATGCTATAGAGCCCTAGTTAATGCTATGAGCAGTTTGTTTTACCCATGCAAGGTTTTGTGACGGTCGTTCGCAGTAGAACGCCAATTGAACCTCGACTTACGTTCAAGAAAAAATTGGTCTTCTATTATATATGTATGATGATATATGCATGTTTTCATGAAGATTGACTGTGATTTTGATGGGGTTTGGTTCCGGGGCCTGGTAAAATTTCTAGAACTCAATAGCGGGGTTGTGAAAACCCTGAAGTGCGAAAACGAGGCAGTTTTAGGCTGTTCTAAAGTTTTCGAACGAGATGGAAAGTCTTAGAATGTCGTGAGGAACCCATTTATGAAATAAACTCATTTTTTATGAATAGTGTTTTTGGGTCGAAATGACCAGAATCTCAGGAAAATATATCCTGAGATATTTTGATGACCAACGCCCAAGTTTGGTGAGCGTCGGAGTCGAGACGAGTGGCCGATGTTATTCACAATCTGGATCGTTAGTAAAGCGTGTATCTCGAGTTATGTGAAAATATATATGACATGAATAGTGACATGTGTAAGTGATGTGTACTTTAATGACATAGATTAGATTAAAAGCAAACTATATCTCGTAATTAGGATTACAACTAAACTAAGTACCCTAACTAAGTGATCAACTAAGACAACTAAGAGAGAAAAAGACCCAACCCCCCCCCCCCCAAAAAAAAAACCCTTAGGAAGGTCGGCCTTCGTGTGCTTTATGCACCAAATCCCTCTTTTTCACTTAAGTGTTTTAGTGAGGATTTTGGAGAGATAAAGAAGAGAGAAGTAAGCACTGGGCGTTAGGCAGGTCGGTTCAGCTTCATGTCGGTCGGTTCGGGCAAGTAGGCACTAATTTGGATGGTTCGATTAAAGGTTTAGTGTTGATTTCAAGGTTTTGAGCTAAATTTAGGGTTTCGAACCAATTTTTGGGTTTAAGGCCAGTTTTAGGATTCAGAGTCAATTTTATGGTTCATTGCTGATTTTGAAGTGTTTCAGACTGATTCAGGGTTTGGGGTCGAATTGAACGTTTGAGGGGCGATTTTAGGGCTTTTGGATCGATTTTAGGGTTTTGGACTCATTTTAGGGTTTAGGGTGGATTTTATGGTGCATAGCTAATTGTAGGTTTTTAAGGCCGATGATAGGTTTAGAATCAATTTTATGATTTTAGGCCAATTTTAGGGTTGATGGCCGATTTTAGAGTTGCAGGTCGATTTAGGGTTTTAGACCGATTTTTAGGTTTTTGGGCCGATTTAAGGGGTTTTGGCCGATTTTAGGGTTCAAGATCGATTTAGGGTTTGAAGTTGATTTTAGGGTTTTAGGGCCGATTTTAGGGTTCTTGGCCAATTTTATAGTTTTAGACCAATTTTAGGGTTTATAGCCGATTTAAGGGTTTCGGGTAAATTTTGAGATTTTGGACTAATTTTGAGGTTTATGGTCGATTTTAGGGTTCAGGGCCGATTTTAGGGTTTTAGGGTTTTGCATTGATTTTAAGATTCAAGAAGATTTTAGAGTTAAGGGTCGATTTTATGGTTTTGGGCCGATTTTAGGTTTTTTTTGGCGAATGTAGGGTTTCGAGCCAATATTAAGGTTGATCGATTTTAGGGTTAGGGTCAATTTTAGGGATAAGGGCCGATTTTAGAGTTCATGTTAGGTTTAGGATCAACTTTAGGATTTAGGTCTGCTTGGGTCGCCCTACCCGTTTAGGTCAACCCGACTAGTACGGAGTTGGCCTTATACGTCCAGGGTTGGCTTGGTGGGTTCATGTAAGGTTTAGGGTCTTTAATATTGAGAGAAAGAGAGAGGGGTAAGAGAGAGAAGAGAGAGAGAGAGAGAGATAAGAGAGAGGAATTTGAAATTCCTTTAATTTTTAGGTCATTTCAATTCTTTTAAACGTAGTTAATAAAAATACCTAGTTAAATAACCATAATTTTACAATTTCTTATAAAAATATACCCAAACAAAGTATCATGAAAAAAATATCTTAATTACCCTCTATAAACTGTACAGCCAAATATGAAGTTTGACAAGAAAAACATAGAACCAGGTACCGAAACAACAAATTAGTAATGAGCAAAGTACAGCATGACTTTTCACCCTTTTGAACTGATCAATCAAGTCATGCGAGTAGCACTCAGACCCCGACATAATTGCATCCCATACGGAGAATGTTGGTTTTATTAATTTCCAAAAGGCAATTTGGAAAGTTAATTAAGGCAAGTGCGTATCTAGTAAAATTAGTTATGTCGCATTCATATATAATTGCTACAGTAAATACTCCTATCACAAGTCAATGTTAGCCCTTTGATATACTTAGTAACTACACTATGTCTATATGCAACTCTACCTAAAATGCCTTCACGCCTCAACTTTGGGCTGTTTTATTGCCGGCCATAAAGTATGTATAGTACCACATTAATTTAAGAAAACGGTTAATAAGACATGGCTCTAGGAGCCATTGGAATCCAAATATTACTCATATTCATGAGATTCTGCTTTGATGTTTGGTTTCATAAGCCCACTAGTTTTTGTTAATATCATAATTCTTTTGAGTCGGAAACATCTTTGATTTATTTAGGTCTAGAATACTATCGTGGGAGTAGTCGACTATCTCATTTTTTCATCTATAAAGTTAGAATTTAAAATCTTATTTAAGAAATATTAAATATGTATGACTTGAATCAATTATTCCTTAATGCTAATTGTTTTAGAGACTAAAATATTTCCAATTTACGTGTGTGAAACTCTAAAGTCAACTTTCTCTTTTGTGGGACATGACACCTCCTTTTTCGTCATCATTTTTCCTTTGTTGCTTTTACCCTCTCTTTTCTGATTTAAGAACTTTTTTTACTTAATAGTTACGTTGTATAAATGGAAAGACCAAATATTATTATTGACCACTAAGGCACTAGCTAAAAGAAGAAAGAAAGAAAAGAAGAAGAAGAAGAAACCAAAAGGGAAGCAGAAAAAAACAAAAATCCAACAAAGAGAATTAAGGTTGAGGAGAGGACCACACGTTATCGACCAGTTGGGCTCCTCATAGTTTTTTATTGTTTCCTTATTCCCTAAGATGCAGCCCTTGTCTTGAATTTACCTTTCCTGTTTCCTTGTTATAGTGGTGAATGAGGAATTCTAGTGTGCAATATTATTTTTTACTTAATATTAACTTGTTAAGAATACAATGACGGTTCTTTGTAATAATTTTTTTAAGGTTTAATTTTAAAACATCACTCTTACAAAAATTTAGTTTATCTACCACTAGATCAACACTATGTTCGTCTAATGTGCAATATTAAATAGGTGGTGTGTTTAATTATACTTGTAACTTATTGAGTTTTGATTTGTAATTTACTCTTGGTTTAGAGTTTATGACTTATAACTAAAGTTTGTAATCGCGTTATTTTCTCCATCCTCTTCACTTGGGAGCCGCCTAACATGCATAAGAAATTTTTGGTATAACCTTGCACAATCCTTTCTTTAGCTCTTATTTTTTTTTAGAAAGCTCAAATATGTATTAATAAAAAGCTTTAGGAATAGAGCTAAAGAGGAGAACAAAAAAACAGGGTGCTTAGCAAGCTAGACGCTAAACACCAACCAAGAATAGATCACTCCTGCACAAAAGGACCAAAAAGCATAGCAACACCACCTAACCAGAATATACACAAGCGACTGGAACACAAAAAAAATAACCAAGATCTAAAAACACGCCGAAGCTCCGAGAGCACCAAAGGGCGAAGGACAACTTGCCAAAAAACCGATCACTTCTGACCAATGACCAACCAGAGCATCAACCATATAACCTAGGATGAGCCTCTTGAAAGTGTAAGGCTAAACTCGAGAAAGCTTCGTCATCAGAACCCTGAAAAACGACGCCAACCTTTTTAGCAACAAGCCAAGCACGACTAGCTCTAGTCAGGGCACGAGCAAAACCATTAGCCTCCGGAAGAACCAAAGAATTAGGCGGAACCTCCTCCAACGACGGCAACGAAGCCACCACCCTCGGACCATCCCCTTCACGAATAGTCCTCGACTTCCTAGGACGCCCTCTCTTTCTAGGCGCTTGAGAGAAAGATCCCTCCGCAAGGCTAGAAACTACCGCAGAGGGCGCCTCAAACGGCAGGAAAATCACCACAAACACGAGAAGTATCACCCGAAAGAGACACAGGGGGAACACGAAGAGAAGAATTGGTCCCTAAAACCCCACCATAAGAATCGCTGGCACCTAAGAGCCCAGAAACAAAATTACCCCCAAAGCAAGGATCAGTAGGCCGAACGACAGACCAGAGTTGTAAAGGAGCACCCAACGAGGCCTTCCACCCCAGAAACGAAGACGAAGGCCACGAAAATAGAGCCTAACCGACCCTCACAAAGGGGAAAAGCCCATCCAACCCAACAGAAACCTCAGAGAAAAGAGGAGACAAGTTCAGGGAGAAGGAAGAACCACCGATAGAGAAGACAAAGGACTTACCCTCTACACCCACCGTTGGATCCCAAAAAAGACGGTCCGCCGATGCAGTTGTCTCTTCAACAACACCCACCCATTCCTCCGACCCCAGATCGCAGACGAACTCATCGACCTCTACATCCCGCCGAGCCCAAGAATTGATCTCAGGGAACAGAAGCTCCACAGGTAACTCAGGAACCCAATCACAACTTCTCCATAAGCCCGAGAACATCTCCTCCTCTGCCGAAGAGACAAGCGAGGAGCATGGGTTAGCCAGCACCCCCACCGCAACATCCCTCCAAGACCTTGACAGCACCCCAGGCATCGTTCCTCTTCTCTGACCGAACTGCGCCACAGAGCAAGTATCAATGTGGTTCGAGACCTGAACCAGGGGTTTCCGCCTACCCGTTCCAAATGCGTCTTCAATCAGGAATCTAGCCAACGCCACAGATAGGACCGCACCCCCAAGATACCTTCCATCTAGCGATCTGATTGCACCCAGAGCATGCTTCCTCGAGGCAAATCTAACGAAGCCAAACCGGAATTTCCGCCCTTGTTTCCTCAGGCGTTGCATGAAGACCTTCGATAGCTTTCCAAGATGTTCAAAGAGACCTCTCACCTGGTGGTATCCAACCGAGTCGGCGATGCAATCGACAAACAGGGTCGAGCATGACGACACAGGGGGACCCGAAAAACGTCCCATCTCCCTCGTCTTGCCCATAATCTTCAGCCTCGCCCTCGTCTCCAAATGAACCTGAAGCGGCCCTGATTCCTTCGCTCGCCGCCGCCGAAGAAGGAGCAGAGCACCGAGGGACCCTAGCGGCTCGCATCACTCGCAGAACCCAAGCAAAGCAGCGATAACGGGATGAGCGGATGTGCATAAATAGAGGGAGGAAGGGGATCAAAGGGGAGAGGCGGCTGAAGAGGAGAGTCAGGAACGGCGGCGCTAGAAAGAGGAAGAAGAGGAATGGCGGCGCTAGAACCCTAGCAGAGCCAACAGGAGAGACATAACTATAATATATATTATTATAGGTTCTGCCAGTTAAATCTTTATTTTTTTTTAAAAAAGATTATTATAATTTTGGCCCAAATCTATGGTAAAGAATATTAGAACCCCTTCTTCCACCTCCTCTCCACCAACACCAAATTTTCCTTCCTCCCCCGGATCAACTCATGAACTAGAAAACATATCAAATTGAATGTGTTAATTCAAAGACCAATTACAATCAATATATTAATGTAGGACATCAAAAGAGCTAGTTATTACAGCCAGTTAAAATTAGGAAAAGTGTAGGGATTTGAAAACCCTAGATCCATTGGTGTTGAATCTGTTGGTGATGGTGATTGTGACACTGATGATGGGTTTGCATTTTTCTGTTGGTGAGGGGATCAGAGACACCGTCTCGCTCAGCGGAGGAGCTTGTTGATGGTGGCAAGATCAAGCCTTTGAAGGAGGAGCAATTGCTGCAATATTCTTGAGCAATGCTTCTATCTTCGAGAAGACTTTCTTCGATTGTGAAAGGGAAGGAGGATCTTATCGAAGCTTTCTCACCGATGAGGAAGAACGAGACGAAGAGCGGTGGTGGTGAGAAAAGAAAGACAGATCGAACCCCAGCGAGTGCAGATTCTTCTTCTGCATCGAGATCGGGTCACAAAAATCACTACACATAGGAGGAAGAACAACAGCAATACCTATCAAATAGAAACAAAGAGGATTCTAATGTTATTCCCACAACTGTATATTTACTTTCTTCTTCTTCGAACGGTTCCTGCAAAAAAATGGAGATTGAGGGATTTATGGAAAACTAGATCTGGAAAACTCGATATGGAAAACTTGATCTAGAGAAATGGAGACTGATTAACTTTCCTCCGTCGTTCTGCACTTTGTCCATTGCGGAAGGGACACCTCATATGTCGCACTGGGTCTTACCGGAATGAGAATCTGGTGGTGGTGAAGAGGAGGTGGAATATGGGTTCTAATATTATTTACAATTGATTTGAGCCAAAATTATAGTAATCTTTTTTTTTTGAAAAAAAAAATAAACTGGCAAAACCTATAATAGGAGATAAAGAAATGTTTGTGCAAGGTCGCACAAAAAATTTACTGTGCATATTAGGCAGCTCCCTTCACTTGATTGAAAAATTTACAGGGCCTCGACCAGAGGGACCTGATAAGGGCATGTGCCGATGGTCTTCTCGAAGCACTCCATGCGCCTATAAAAGGACAGCCCCTCACTCCACTAAGGTACACAATTCCAACCTTACATAACTCTCTTCCCTCCACTGCCACTAACTTAGGCATCAGAGTGTCATAGAAGGGATCCCTCTAGGACGCGATTGACGGCGAAGCATGACGATCGTCTACCAAAATCCACCCACCAGAAGTATTGTCCTACTCCTCAACAAATACTCTCTCCGGGTGATTGAACGACTTGTTCCGTTTAAGTATGAAGGATTACATCTTGTGTGTTTTCACTGTGGTAGATATGGTCATAAGATCGATTCATGCAATTTGTCTCTGTTTGCTAATCTTGATAACATAATTCTAGGAAGGCTGAACATGTGGCAGGTTTTCACGGGATAATGGTGAAGATTTTGGGCCTTAGATACTGGCTTAAAAGAACAGGAGGGGCAAGGTCCAGGGTAATGCTAGGAGTGCTTTGATGAAAACCACAATCAGAAGGATAAGAGTCCATTAATGTGGAGGAGCGGTCACTCCTCGGCTGATTAGACTTGTCACTGAACTGTTAACTGGTCAAAATTAATAATACATAAATAAAAAGACTTAATTTGATTAAAAAAATTCCTAAGAACAACATTTAAAGAATTTTTTCTAAGGATGCAATTTAATTTCTCTTACAAAGTTTGAGCATATTTAAGCCATTATTTGATGACATGACCCTGTATGAGTCAATGAGATAAACATGGATCTTTCTCCTTTTCTTCGTTTATGATAAGTATGAATTTTGGAACTACTAATCAAGGTTGGAAAAATATTATAAAATTCAAAATTTACATCACTTACAGTATTTGTCCCGAACATGTAACTGATAAGACAAATTACAGTAGCAATGTAGCACCAATGTTAGATCCACCGAAAAATTATATATTTTACTATTTGTTTACAATATGATATTAGTTAGGGGAATAGGACTGTGGGGAGGGACTAATTTTTTATTATTATTATTTGATTCAAAATTTTGAAAGAGAAGGAGAGAAAGGGAAATGAGGTGCATAAATCTCTCCTCTCTTGTTTGGCCTCCCATGAATATAGGAGGATCGATTTGGATGGATAATAAAGTGAATTTTAAATATTATAGGCATGCTAATTAAAATACCATAAATTATGTTTTTCTTTGAATATTATCCCTAAAATTCTATTTTACAATAATCAATTTCAATGTCTTTTGTTCAAACAATGAACTTATGGGATTGAGCTAAGGTTAAAGGAATCCTAATTCAGCTTTTTGGTACAAAGATGAGCACAAGTTTTTTTTTTCTACATCATTCCCTTTATATACGTTTTCCATGGAGGGTATTAAACCATTCCCTTCTTTCTTATCCATCTTATATCTCTTACCCCTTTTTTTTTTTGGGATGGTTAGAGTATTCACTATAGTAGTTGCTTGTATGAGTTGCTTAATACTATTTATATGGGTCAAAATGTAACATAGTATTTAAGCAATTCATAAGTATCTCATAGAGATTTTACTCAAATGGTAGTTTTTTTTTCATAATCAATCCATATATTTTTATTTTTTATTTTCACTTAATGTAGGAAAGAGAAAATAGAATGAATTGTTAATGCAAGAGAGAGAAAGAATAATATTTTAATTATAAGATTGGTTGCTTGCAAAAGCACCCAAACCTTATTCTAAGCTTTTTGGAGTGCTAACTAGACTTGTTTCAATGATAAAAAGAAATAAAGTATGATTGGTTAGTGATAAGTTACAACCATTGTAAATGCTCTTAGTTGCTATAAAATTGTATTTGGGCCATCAACAATTAGTAGGTGCAAATGACATCCCTATGGCAGCATAGCATCGACTCTCCAATTATGGTCGTTCAATGTCAACACTCTAAGAAACACTTGATTTAGCATCAAAAGTTAACGTTGGCTCCTACGCCGGCTAGAGGTGTTCGTGGGATGAGTTGAACTTGTTTTTCACCCGACCCTAATTATTGATCGAATCAGTTTTGTAAACCTAAACTTGTCCCTAGACCCAAAAGAACCCGATGAGGTGTATGTTTAGCAAATCTAACTATATTTCAGATGTATTTCTACTATGATATTTCATCATAGATACTTATCAGATCGCTGGAGGACTGAACTACTATTACATGAAATGGTCTATGTATGATGTTAATTTAGGAAATTGTTATTCTCCGTGCATTGTTTCGACAAAGCCATGTTTTGAAGCTTGTGGGGAAGGGATACTCGTGGGACGAGTTGTGCTCGTCTCTCACCCAGCCCTGAATATTGGTCTGCTCAAGTTTTTGAACCTGAACTCGTCCCTAAACCAGACGAAACCCGTTGGAGTGCGGGTTTAATGGACATGGGCCAAAATAGGTTAAAGGATAAGGTCAGATCCTGTATACCCCTACCCGACACTAACTTTTGTTGTTTAGCATCAACTAAACTAACGCTAAGCCGACATAAAGCGTAAAAATAAAACTCACTTAATTTTAGCGTCGGTTAAGTAATAGTCCTCTTTCGAGCACGGTATGCCTCGGTCAAGCGAACAGAGGTGACGAAACCTCCACAAATAGCTTGAAGTAATAATCCCCCCCGAGAGGCACAACCCTCTGAGCGTCAAATCCCTTGTCTCGCTTTTCAGCATAATCGACCAGCGATTGATGCCTCCAAGACGAGGAAATCCAAACACATACCTCTTGCCCTGCAACTTATTGCAGCCCAGAGCTGGGGGGCTACACACCCCGGGGGGTAAAGCCTACAACCAGCAGTCAAAACTGAAAATACAATTGTCGGCTCTATCATCGACGAGGGCTATCAGATCCCCGGACCGGCCATACTTCAGTCGATTGGGAAATAAAATAACAGTCCGAGAGAATCATTTTTAGTTGCAAGTGGCGAACGCGATCTTCACCACACCTCTCCTGAAATCACTTCGAAGAAGATGACCAAAGAGATCATAAGCTAGTTGATAAGCATGCACAAGGAGTCCATGTTTAGGAATCACATTCCGACTTCCGATGAACGGAAAAACCTCTTCACGACTGTTCTGGGAGTAACCTTCTCGGCGTGTGTACAAACCTGTTCTAGGAGTAACCTTCCAATATCCGTTCGAGCATCTCTTGAGAACCCGTGAGACTTATCGCGGAAAGCAAAGAAAGCTCCTCCCAAGTCACAATCTAGGGATGCACCCCGCGAACACCCATGAGGGTAGCCGAGGAAAGAAGTATAAGCCAAAGAACCTCAATCGAGCTACTCGAGCATAGTCTATGACCTAGCTGTTGATTCTCCACAATGACCAAACTCACCCCGCCGATCAATGGTACAGGGGGCAACTATCGGGAGACGATCACAACAAATGAGACCAAGCGTCACCTCACTTGAGGGCGGTGAACACACAATTCGGTCATACCTCTCGACCTGCTATAACTCGCCCGCCGGAGCTAGGGGGCAACTATTTTGATCGAAGGTCCGACCGCCCCACATCGACAGGACAATCACCTCCCTCTCCGACCAATCTCCCGTACAACCACCTGCCAAGGCGACGATCGGCCCCACATCCACTAGGGTTAGTCCCTAGGGAGGAGGTCTGACAACGGTCAAGGTACCTAACGAGGATCAAGCTTTCGAGTTGGAATCCTTTCCAGGGAGATCCAACGACAGGGAACGAGCTAGAGGTCTTAATCATGCCTCGAGATCACCAAAGAGCCCCCACTCCTATAAAAGGGACCAAACCCCTCTCTTCAGAAGGTACACAATCTCTCTCTCATAATCTCACTTTGCCCCAAAACCCCACACCTCAAACTTGAGTGTCAGAGTGTTCTCACAAGGACCCCTCCTGGGCTCGACGGACGACGGAACACCACGAATACGAAAGACCGAGCACCAAGACGACCACCATCCAGCCGCCGCCTCTCACCAACGGTACACTGTCTCTCTCCACAACAAAGACCCCTCCCAGGTGATTGTTCGGCTGGTGCCGAACAGAGATGAACGATTGTGACGAGGAAAAGAAAAAAGGGGTAGAACGATTGCAGCCATGAACTGCGTTCTTCTTCTTCAATCTTTGGTGAGGACGATAAACGAATTGCGTTACGTTCTTTCTGAACACGTTTGGGTGAGAATTAAGAAAAAAAGCACATGACTCACTTAATTGGGGGTTTTAATCTAATCCATTCATTTTAATCTAATGACAAAAAATATTTCTTATTTTTCTCACATAACATAGGTTTTCTCATGTGATACTTCCTACGTGTGCGTGTGTGTGTGTGTGTATACACACACATAAAATAACATAAATAACAATAAAATATTCTAGTGCAACTATGCAATTATAATGCTACTAGTGTGATGACCCGTGCGTTGCACCATAATTTTTGGTTGTGTTTTTTTATATATGAATAAATTACTTTAAATTCATATTTTTTGTGATATATCTTACATGTTAGTTATGATATATAATCGTAAAAACATTAAAAAGTAAACCGTCTAATTAACTTAGTAAAAAAGAATAAGTAAATGAGTGTTCGTTCAATACATCAAACATTACCAAAAACTACCTTAAACACTACATTTAAGGTGGAAGTTTGTAGTTTTCCCGAATCATCTAGTACACAAATTTTAATACCCTTCTTTGAACGTACTCTAGAGAGTACTACGTACAACTGACCATGAGTGAAGACGGGCCTCGGAAGAAAGAGTCCAACTTGAGCCAACGTTTGTCCTTGGCTTTTGTTTATGTTCATCGCAAAGCACACAGAAACTGGAAATTGTCTTCTTTTAAATTTAAATGGAAATTTGGGATCTTAAGGAACCAAATCCATTATAGGAATGTGTATTTTGTCCCCAATATTTGTTCATGTGATAACAGTTTCACCTATAACACGTTCTCCAAGTTGATCAACAATTAACCTAGTTCCATTGCATAAACCTACTGCTTGGTCTATATTTCACAGAAGCATGATGGGAGTACCCCCTTTCAATAGTAGCCTATGGTTAGGGATTCTTGAGATTTTGATATCGTTCAAAAATATAGTGGTAAACCACTAACCTTGGATTTCAGAATCCTTATCAGAGCGCAAAGTATTGTCGGGGCTCAAATATTCATATTCTGTTGCAGCTATCAAACCAAACATGTAAGTGTTTATCATTTCAACAGCCTCCAATATCGGATCCAAAATTGCCCTGTTGTCTTGAAAGAATTTTGAATATTTCATGTTTCTTGAGAGGTCTGGATATGTACATTTAATCAACTCCATTAATGGACCAGCACAATTTGGGATTAGCAGATCCGAAGGGATTTGAACATCATACTCTCCAGTTCCACAATCAAGATGATCATCATTTCTAATGTTGAGAATCCAATCTCCAAACTCTTTGATTTCTTTCACCTCATCAACCGTTTATACTGCGCTAAGCCTCATGTTCCTAGTCATCTTTAAAACTTTGCAATGCCTCCATAATGTTGGGGAATTTCAACAACATCTTGCTTGTTTCCTCCAACTATTACAGGGATTATTTGTCTAAAATCACCTCTAAGGATGACAACTTTTCCCCCAAACGATTTATTTAAGTTTTCTTCATTATTCAACCTCATTAAATCTCGAAGTGTATGACCTAAACCTTGAAAACAAAACCTTTATAAAATAGATGATTCATCCCAAATGATAAGGCTCGTTTCAAGAAAAAGCCTTGCTCTTAGACTTCCCTACTTTATATTGCATGTTGTTGTCTCAATAGCATCTAATGGAATACATAATTTAGAATGAGTTGTTCTGCCTTCAGGTAAGAGCAATGATGCTATGTCACTTGACGCAACATTAAGAACAATTAGCCCTCTGGATCTAAGTGATGCAGATAAAGTGTTCCATACAAAAGTCTTGTCGGTCCCACAGAAACCGTATATGAAGTAAAAGCCTCCTGAATCTGAAATGACAGATTTAACAATCATTTCATACACAGACTTTTGCTCAGGGGTAAGCATCTTAAGCAACTCTTCATGCTTTACTTTCAAGGCTTCTATATCATAGTTTAACTCATCAAAAATAAATCTATTTTCCAATTGCAATACTTCAGAATATTTTGCAGTTGGCAAAGATGGATAATCATTCAACGATCTACCATTTCTTTGGAGTAACTTTTCAATTTCAATGAGGAATAAATTTTTCATATCTTTATCTGCAATTTGTAAGCTTGCGATTGAAAGTAATGACTTATTCAGTAATTTGATGCGAACAAATGGAAAATTTATATAACTAATATTGTTCATTACTCAGGATACATTAAACTCCACATAAAAGATTATGTTCAAGATGTATTGTTTTAAAATTAGTGTAATTTTATGCTTATAATCCGAAAATGAATTGTAAAAGATAAATTAGAGCAATATTTATATCTTGATAATGACATACAAAAACGCAACATATGTTTAAAACATCAAATTACCTGGAAGTTGCAATGACCTTCTTCTATGGTAAAGAATGCCATCCGATAAAAGCTTCTGACATGCGTCCCAAACCTCATTAGGTTTAGAGATTGTATTCATCATTAACATTCGAACAAAAGCCTCCGTACTTGCTCACCTAAAGCTAAATCTGAAATTTTTTAATGGCTTCTACATACTCTTTGTCATCTTTTTAGAACCCTAATACTGAACATGCTTCTTTAAAAGTATCATATGTTATTCTGTTAACTGTTCTGATACTACTATATGATGTGAAACCCTTTTGCATAGTTAGGAGGATTCTCATTTAATACAACTCTTCGACGCCTGGAGGGATATACTATAATTTGTCAATTTTAAAACCCTTCTTTCTCGGTTTCCAGACTCTATGTTTTTTCTGGTAAGCAAATTTACTAAGGAATTCAGCATAGCTCAAATCTCTATCGTCTCAGTATTTCTCATTAGTTTCAAACCAAGCCATAAACATAGTGGATTTGCTACCACTCTTTTCAAGAAAATCTTCTACGTCCTCATCATCATTATAATATACCATATACTCATTTAGAAGGGGAAAATTAAGTTTTTGCACTGACGACTACCTTTTGTGTATGGTAAAGCCAAGTGTTCTCCAAGCTGCCTCACATGGTGAAAGATAACGGCAATCATAATACTGCTTTACCTCATCCACTGGTTCTTTATCTTTATCGTTGTTCCCCTTATTTGAAATCTCAAGCATTGCTCGATTTGAGCCTTTGTTTACATATTTGAACAAATACTTGATAGCATTTGATTTGTTACAATATTCAAAATTAATATGAGTTTGGTACCTCATAAGGAGAGTGGGATTGTAAGTCACAACATACCTGCAACGCAAAACACATCGAATCATTTATGCAATAAAAGTTTAACCAAATATTACTTGATAATCGTCAATCAATGGTGTTTTGGACACAGGACTAAGATTGTAATGAATTACATACCAGATATCAATTTCAGTGTATTTTTTTCTTTATTACAATGCCTGTTTTTCTTTTTCTATATTGCAGATATCCCTCTTCGTCAATAGAGGTAGTGTCCTGAAATTTCTTTGGAAAGAATTTAGTGCATCTACCCTTTTCCATGCATGGAGATTTTTTGTTTGCATGTCCACACAGACCATGTATCATGAAGTTAGAAACAGCAGCTGACAACTTGGGATATAACATTGGACTAGACAACTCTGCAGATATAAATTTGTCAATGTCGTCCCCATTCTTTAACTTAAGCTCTCCTTTCAACCAAATCAATATATGAGCATGTGGAAGACCTCTTTTCTAAAATTCAATTGTATACATACCTACACTAACAGAAAAGTTATGTTAAAGTAGCTAATTACAATAATTTAGTCTTTAGCTAAAGAAAAAAAGAATAGTAGAGACACAATGGATGGATACGCAAAAAATTCTGTGTGATGAATGCATTACATACTTGCATCCACATGCCCAAATATTTGGCCATATTTGAAATCCTTCATCAGCCGGTCCACTTTCATCTTAAAACTACGAACTAAAATATATGGACGATCATCTGGGCGAGATCCTCTAGATGCCACAAATGACTTGATTTCTGGCCAATTGGAGATGTCATAGTTATGAATAAATTTGGATAAATCTCTTGCAAACAGTCATGGCATCTTGGCAATTATTGACCATGTACCGTGTGCCTCCCATATACGAAGCTGGCAATATGACACGCTTACCAATTGCTGCAACTTCCCAGTCACCTCTAGTTATCGTGTCTTGTAATCCAGAAAAGACCTATGCTTTTATAGCATTTTGATTATTTCTCACCCAAGCCAATCGTTGAGACTCTATCGTGGTATAGGCATCAACAAAAAACTCGTTGACTAAATTTCCATATTCAACGCGTCTATCCTGAATATGAAAATTACTAAAATCTCTAAGGGTAAAATTATCTCGTACTTCTCTGTATGGGATGTCAGGATTAAGCCAGAAAACAGTTAAATTTGTGATTTTAATCGCCCAAGGCACCATCAATCGCGTAAATGTTGGATTACGAAATTTTCATCGCAATTTTGACTACTGTGGTTCTCGTTATTCATATTTATTGTTCAGGAATAATTTATGATGTTTGACACATCAGATATAGGATTAATTAAAGCCAATAATCCAGAAAAAAAAGTTTTTCAATCCTCTCTTACTAAAGATTACATTTAGAACATACAATTCTTCAAGAGTTCTTCATGTGGACTAGAATTCTAGAAGGCAATTTAACATGTGTTTTAATGAACTTGATCTGTTAAATTATACTATTGGGCATGTCAAACACAGCATCACACAACGACAAATTCATACCTATCTTACCATAATCAAAGTAAACTTTTGGTATTACAAATGTACACGCCATTGTTTTTAGGTTCTCACAAATATACTTGGAAGAAAACGGGTGGGAAGTGAATAAGGTAAAAAGATGAACAAATCATAACGAAATGGTACAAACAAAATCAACAAATGAACAAAAGAGAATTAAAAGAACTTATCATACTGGCTAGTGAGGGAATCTCTCAAATTTGAATAAAGGCCATAGAGTGAATACTGGCGAAGATTTTTCACTTCATACCAAGAGTTGAGAGCCGAAAGATGTTTATCAGTGCCAGAGAATGCCAATTGTATCCCTATGCTGCAATCTACAGTTCCTCCATGGCTCTTGCAACTGGATGTTTGCAGTGCACAATCCTGATTGTTGAGACAGACAGCTTTGGAGTTACTTGAGCATTTAGAACACCCATCTCTTTTCCAATACAAGTTTTGGAGCCTGCCCTTCTTAAACTCAAGAACCTGCAGACCCGTTTCAGTTGGTTTTCAGATCAAATAAAACGCACAAATATTAAAGAGTTCTTTTAAAATAAAAAAGTCTCCTTACAAGAGTGAAACTGGTTACGGTATATGTGCTGTTTGCAACAAAAGCAGGTGGAGACCTTGCTGCATATTTCCGACCAGCAAATGCAACCATATAGCCATACGAGTCCTGGACAGGGCAAACTATTAAGAGACCCAATATGATAAACAATCAATCCAACACAACTTAATCAACACAGGCAAATGCATGAGGAACCTAAAGGGCACAAGTGCTCAATTAGGGAACAATACAAATTTGCACTTTCCTTAAATATAAGGTAAGGATTGTTTGAGTATGTAGAAAATGGGAAGGTGGAAAATGAAAAGAGAACTGAGAATGAACTGATTTAAAGGTTTTGTTCTTCACATTTCACCCAAAATTCAATTTCAACTAGACATCCCATCAAAATAGCCTCCATGAACACTAGATATGTAGGCCTTGCAGAATATACTGGTGTGCCTAGGTATCTAGGGTTCACTAGGGCCCTTCGATGGGATGTCTGATGATTAATACTTCAAACCAGCTTAAAATTCTTTAATGTCATAGGAATGGCCAAAATTCGTGTCGTAAATGAGTTGCGGCCGGTCACTGTCCCACATTTTTCTGTTGCACCAAGTAGAAGAGAAGTGATTTTACCTCCAAAATCTCCATCTCCCCATTTTTCCAGTAACTCAGTCTCAAACAATCATAGCAACAAATTGAAAGAAAAAAATGTAACAAAAATTTTCATCCAAATAAAAAAAATGAACTTCATGAACCAAGATTCCTATAATAATAATACTAATGACCATAGAAATTGCGTCGTGTCAAAGCCACAACAGTCCAAAGTCCAAAGCACAATGAAATTAGGCTTTGGTGGATATTTTCCAGTTAGCTAGCACTCCCAAACATCAATCACACTTCAATGCTAGATTTCACAATCATGTGTAAGCAACAGCGCAAAAAAAAAAAAGAACTGATTTTTTTTAAAAAAAAACTTAACCCTAATTGAATTCGGTTGTTTGAATCAGCAGAAATTAGTAAGTCTTCCGATAGTTACACAAGCAACCACGATGGTAACTCAGAAGAAAAACAGATTAATAGAGGGAAAGTGAACGAACCGCAACGAAGGAGGAGGAATTGACGGTGAGGAGCGAGATCTCGTCGACCTTAGGTCTGAACACAGAGACCTGAGAGTTCGCATTGGAAAGAGAGAGCCTGGTGTCGCAGGGGGACAACTGAAGGGTGCTGTTGTTGTTGTAGAAGAACTTGTCTTTCGACGCGAACGCGATCCCGAACGTGAACCCGTCGGATCTCTGCACGCGTGCGTCCGTGCACGGAGAGAATGCTTTGTTCGTGTCGCCGGCTTCCGCTAACAACGCCGACAAAAGAACGGCCACCGCGATCGCTGAAGCTAGCACTCCGATAACCGCCATGGACGAAGAAGAAGATTCTGGAACGTCACGCACTTGGTGCCAACGGTGCGAAACTGCGATTTCGGTTTTGTCGCGTTAACTTCTGCCGTTGATTTGGATGAAGAGTAATGTCGTTTTAGCAAAAGTAGTGTCGTTTCTCTTTTCCATTTAAACTGGAGAAGGGTTTTTATTTTTTGAAGGAAAACCGGAGAAGGTTGGTTCTTTTATTTGTTTGGTCATTTTTTATTTTTTATTTTTCATTTTTCCCTTGTCCTTGCAAAGAACCAGGCCCAATACGGCCAATCAGCAATACAGGCCCAAAAGAAAACTATCACTACTACCTTTGATAAAAAAACAAAATTCAACACACCTAAAAATACTCCTCAATACCGTCATCCCTTCAGCTCTCTCCTCAACCCTCTCATCATCCTTTCGCCACCATTCTCCCCGCTTTTTTCACCATTAATCTTCTCACCACTCTCTTTTATTCAGAAATTTCTCACAATTCCTTCACTACCATTCTCCGCAACACCAAACTTTATTTTATTCCTTCGGCGGCGACAATGGTGAAGAGTTCTAAGTAAGTTGTGTTTATGATGTACCTGGATCTAATTTTTCGGTGTTGTTATAGTTACCTGATTTAAATTTTTGGCAGTTTTAGGATAAAATCCCAAGGCCAAATACCTTCGCCTGATCACCGCAACACTGACTAAAGGAGCCAGTCCTTACTCGATCGGGCGCCTCGCGATCGACGGTGTTCATATCCCGTCACCACATCACATAAAGTACTATCTATACTCATATAGCATGGAAAAGAGCTTGAAGACCGTGTGAGCATCAGAACTTTAGTTTCCCTCTCATATTAATTTATTAATATTGAAACATCACTTTTATCTCCTACTTTTGTCTTGTATGAATATGGAAGTTGCCCAATTCAAAAGAATTGGAAGTCAGAATGATTTTTTGAATAACCAAATCTGGTCCCATGTGAATGAGGACAAGGGTTATCAAGTTACAAACAAACCTTTCCATTAAAAAAGGCAGTAAACGGAAGTTGTAAGACCCTCATTTTTCTAATATTTATGATTAGTCCTTGGAGTAATTTACATTTTTGCAGTTTGGTCCTTTTTTATTTCCATTGGATTTGATGATGTTAAGTTGTGTTTTATTTTATCAAGTTTGAGTGTCGTTCAATCCTGGTCGTAGTTGTATCGTTTACAGTCTCGTTACTTGTGGAATTATCGTCCGCTGACCCAAAAGTTGGGGTGTTACATTTGTGGTATCAGAGCGATGGTTTAGATAACTAGAGCTTTTGGGTAGATTTGTTTGTTAGGATGTTTGAACTCTGAAATCGATTGGTGGGATGTCAATCGAAAGAAGAGTAGCAATGTTTGACTGTTTGATTTGTTTGTTTGTTAGAAGGTTGTTCCTTGAGTTAATAACCTAAGGAGATATAGTTAGTTAGAGTAGTTATCTAACTTTATGCTATTTCTATTTCCGGATTAATTGTTAACTGTTCTTATAAGCAGGAATAAGAGGTTAACAAGTCAAGATACAGGAATGGTCGATCAGAACAACATAAATCAGATGGCAGCCGCCATCACTAACTTAACCACTTTAATGACAATTCAAGCCAACGCTGTCGCAGCTCGTGTTGAAGAGGAGGCGAATTGGGCTGCTGCTAATGCTGCTGCACAAGCACAACAAGTGGAGAGGGAGCAGGCCATTGCTTTAACGAGAGGATTGAATGATTTCAAGAGGCAGGATCCTCCTAAGTTCTTTGAGGGTATGATCATGAGGAAGCTGATTTGTGGCTACAGGAGATCGTGAAGATCTTCACTTTTCTGCAAACCCCTACACCAACCAGGGTGAACTACGTAGTGTATCTGTTGAATGGGGAGGCTGAGCACTGGTGGAATGGAGCTAGGGCCATGATGGAAGCTGACCATCGGGCTATCACTTGCGAATCGTTCAAGAGGGTTTTTCTGGGAAAGTATTTTCCTAGGAGCGCCAGAGCTGCCAGAGAGTCGGAGTTCATGGAACTCAAGCAGAGGAGCATATCCGTAGATGAATATGCGGCCAAGTTGGAGTCATTGGCTAGGCATTTTCGATATTTCCGAGGTCAGGTTGATGAGGAGTATGTTTTTATTATTCAGAAATTGGAAACCTCCAGGGTCATTTTTAGCATATTGCATAATAGTGGGGTAAAAGTAAAAAATATATTTTTATTATTTAGAAACTAGAAAAAACCAAGAAACCCCTATAGTGTCAGATTCTCCTTATGCAAGGTTACATAAAAAAAACTGGTGTCTATCAGGCATACCAAAAAAAAAAAACATTAAGTCTTAATCATTGGTTGATTGTAAAATTAAAGATTAATTGTGAGAAATGCATACGGTATACCTAAACTTTTATTTTGTCAAACCTTTCTTAATTTTCTAATGGACTTTTGTAACTTAGCATCTTTTTCTCTTAAACACATTTCTCCTCTTAGAAGGCCCCACTTGCAATTTGTTTAGTCTTACAAGCAATTTGACTTTTATATACTTCCAGAGTTTGATTAAATGAATATATCTTGTAGTGTATTAACCACATCGATGACGGCTAAAAACAAATAATACTTCATTCACAAACTAAATCAACCTCCATCAACTAAGTGAGATATAATAATATATAGGAGGAAAAAAAAAAAAGTAATATAATGAGTGATGTGATAGAAAATGTAAAAGGAAATAAAAAATATGTAAAAATAAGTGAGATATAATAGGAGAAAATAAAAAGTAAGTAATATAGTAAATAATATGATAGGAAATGTAAAAAATAAATAAACAAAATACATAAAAATAAGATAGAAAAAAATAGAGCGTAAATAAATCACTACTCAGCTTTAACCAAAATAGGTGAACAAAGACAATAATGTTGTGAATTTTATATCTATCTATCTGCTGCATAAGAGAGAATGCGTGCACCTGGCTTTGAATTTCAAAATTTAGATAACAATTGAATGCTACATGACGGAATTTTAACTCAATTCAATTGATAAGAGTTTGTTTGTTTTTTATTTCACTTTTATAGGTGCGTGTGAATTAATTAATTTCCCACACCTTTTTGGATGTGAATTTTAAAAGGATAAGAAAAAACACCCTTAATCTGCACATATAAGCTGGCCAACTGAAATCTTCCCCAGTAATGCATGGAACGTGGGCATGGGCATCTCAACAATTGACCCATGACAGATTATATATGTGAATTTCTCTTTGAAAAAAATTGTGAATGCAGAGATATTTGCATTTGAGTTCTCATGAAAACACAGCTGCATTAAATACTTAATAGGTGAAACTTCGCCGTCCATAAAGTTTTACTTGGTGTTTTTGCTGATTTAAAAGATTAGTAAATCTAATAGCATCTTAATTGAGTCTCACAACTAAATATCGTACTGACAGACTAAATAAGTACCCTTTAAATAACTAAACAAGAGAGGTCGTCTCGAACCAACTTTACACTCAAAAGACTGATTACGGGCTTCTCCGAGTCTATATATAGAGACATAGACATTCATTTACTCAACACTTTACTTTATTATTTTTAAATTTAGATATAGTACTCTTTCTATTTTCTCACTGACTTAACCTGTGTATCGGGATGTCTTATACAAGTAGATTCATGTTGTGTTGACGAAGCTCTGCGGCACAAGCAAAGCCTATCAAGTATCGAGCACCACCACCGAAGATTAGAATGATAGCCAAGTAATCTCATTCTCAGAAAAATACCTGACTCGAATAGGACTGACTCGAATAGGATTGTTGCAATAGACGATACCCGTGCTTTAATTGGAAAAAAAATGGTAAGATACATGATGGATATACCGATTTAGTGACACGCAAGAATGGTTGACCTGCACAAACTTGTGAACATGAAAACATAATCCAACATTAAGAAAGTGGAATGTAATTCACATGCAATGCCCCGTTGGCTTTTGAATTTTGATTACTTAATCCCAAATACACGTCTTTCCTTTATTCAAACGCAAGCCTTCCTTTCTTATTCTCTCTCTTCAAACCGTTGACTTTATTATGTTGTTCCACCACCAAAATCAACCATCATCACCATCACAATGGCTGAAGAAAAACCCTCTCCTTTTATGATCTCGTTGATCCCAAAACCAAGTGTTTCAATTTCATCACCACCAACAAGAAGATGAACAACACAACACCACCACCTGATTCCTCTGGATTCTTGGGATCCAACAACATAAGTGGGTTTGGCTATGGCATAGGAATCTCAATTGGAATGCTCTTGCTCATCACAACCATCACACTCACTTCCTATTTCTGCACCAGAGCACAGGTCCCAGCACCAGCAAGAAGAAACAACATCACTCAATTCCTTGAGCCGGAGCACTCGATACTCGATGTGGGACTCGACGAAGCCACAATTCTGAGTTACCCGAAGATGTTGTACCCTGAAGTGAAGAAGATCATCAAGAAGTCTGGTTCCACAGAAACATGCTGCTCCATTTGTTTGGGGGATTACAAGGACAGTGATATGCTTAGGGTTTTGCCTGATTGTGAGCATGTTTTTCATCTCAAGTGCATAGACCCTTGGTTGAGGATGCATCCTACTTGTCCTCTCTGCAGAACATCTCCAATCCCAACACCACTCTCAACTCCTCTGGCTGAAGTGGTTCCATTAGCTACAAGGAGAGATTGAATATATTCATAGGTAGTTTGAAATATCTTTTTTGCATCAATTGTAACTTGATTTGTCACAATTTCACAACTACTTTATTCATTCTATATTGTAAATTCTTCTCTTGTAGCCTTGGTCAAACAAGTTTAATTTGTTCAAAATTCATATATCATGAGGAGAACTCGTGGCTTCTGTTCACATAATGGATTGTCAAATCATCTTAGTGAACACGGTGAAAACAATTTTATGCTGGACCGAAATAAAAGCTAATGTAAATTGCTTCTGTCTATCATAACTTTGGTTTTACAGTGATTTTAGAACGAGTTTCTGAACATGAACACCAATTTGGGAACTTAGAGAACCTAGAATAGAATCCTATTACCTTTTTCAAAACTAGTATGAAATATAAGGACACTAATTTTCGTACAAGATATTATTTTTTTATCCCCCATTATTTTCAACCTCAGTTTTTCTTCTCTTGTATTGTTATATGTTATTTCACAGGGGTGTATCCACCCCAATGGGATGTACACCAAAATTATCTTTTTCCTACTAGATTTGACTTCAAGGCAAGTCCAATGCTAGTTTAAGTTACTAAACAGCTAACAAAGAGAATAGATACCCTGCAGAGGTGAACTACAACATGTAACTGGTCTAAGTTCCATGTAGTTGAAATGGTTAATAATTAATTAATCAGATATTTTTCCTAACTCTCAAAAAAAGGTTGAAAGAGATATATTTCTTTTGTTTTCTTTATACTGTTAGATGCCTAGATATAATAAACATATATACTTGATTCCAAAAATTTTGGTCTGAGGTCAGTGTAGCTCAATGCCTTTGCATGCAATTCTTATATTAGAGCCATACTATTAGCAAGAAATACCCTGGATCGCACAGAGTAATTAGAAAAAAATAAAGTAGAAAGAAATCTTTGTACACGCAGTTGGGCCAATTGTGCCTACATCTGCGACTATAGAGTAGCTATAGATCCCTTCTCATTCAGAATGATAGCTTTTGGTCACGCAGTTTGGCCAATTGAGTCTACCTCTGCGGCTGTTACCTAGTACCACACATAGTTGGGTTACTGAGTTTCCCTATTTATAAGGATTCTAATAATCCAGATATTACAAGATAATATTCCATTAAATCCTATCACAATCCCAACAAATCATATTATAATAACAAAAAAAAAGGTAATAATAAACAGATTTTAAACACGTAATTAAAACTGATGAGCTAATTCCCAACAATCTCCACCTTGGCGAATTCTCGAACCCTTGTGAAGATCAATAGCTTCCTTTTAGGATCCTGACTTTCGGGATTAACTCCGAGAACCGGTGGCTGAACTGGTCAACATATCGGCTGCACTCCACTGCAAATAAACTTCACCTTGCTCAACACCCAGTTCCTTCATGAACCCTGCTACGACCTTCGGAGTCATGAGATCTGCGACATGATACATCACCTCGTCTGAAATGCATAGTCGTATCAATCCTGCAGCCTTCTCTTACATCTCCGACCAATCTATGTTTGACATACCCGTCGGTTTCTCCTCACGCTGCTCCCCCTCAACGGAAACTGTCCACTCTTACAATCCCACACTTGCATTCAACGGAAGCTATCTGCACTTGCACCGCCGTTCGCGTCAACGGGACCCGCTGCCTAGCCGCGTCGCCCGGAAGACTTTCGACACAATGAGCTGTCACCATGGCATCGCACAACCATCGGCTCTGATACCAATTGTTAGCAAGAAACACCATGGATCGCACAGAGTAACTAGAGAGAAATAAAGTAGAAAGAACACAGAAATATCTTTGTTCACGCAGTTCGGCCAATTGTGCCTACCTCTGCAACTATTTTCATAGGAGGTTTTGCCAATTGTTCAAACATGATGTCTGGGAGCATTTCAACAATCATAATTTTCAAAACAAATAAAAGAAGTGTTAAATATGTTTTTGGGATCCGTATAAATGAAGATTCGTTAATTTTAGTCTCTTATTGGAACAAAGTTGTATTTAGGTTCTTGTGATTACTTTAATATTCTCACTTGAATCTGAGCTCATACGAAATATTTACATGTTTGGTGAGCGCTTATATGACATGGTCCACATCATCTAATGAATGTGATTCAATTAAAATTTAAATGACATATGTATGATTAATAATTAAAAAATTAATTAAAATTTATAACTAAAACAAAATCTTCCTATTTGCCATTTTAGTATCAGTTCATCTTCACGACTTCACTGCATGCTTGCTTCCTGGTGATACAATTCTTCAACTTCTCTATATATTTGAGCGACCAAATGAAATCTGTTTTTTTTCCAATTTGAGTTCTATGCTTTGTGGCTGTTTCAGCAGTATATAACTGCAGGTTCTTTCTTCAGGTACTACCCCAAACATAGAGTTTTGACAAATGGGTGGTGGGAAGAGTGTGGATTCTTCCTTTGAGTGCACTAGAGCTACCCCTTTACTTACTTCTTGGTCTCAGACACTTGGATCACACAGAGTAACCTTGAGAGAGAAAAGGGATTGAAAGCACACAGAAATTTGTTCACACAGTTCAGCGAATATGCTTACGTCTGCGACTATATATTGTTATAGCTCAGATTCTTATTCAGAACAGGATTTAGGGTTTAGTGTTACTGCATATTTATACTAGGACATAATGCTATACGACAGCGTATCAATTATATCCTAACGCAATACTATCAACCAATCACATTCTAGATTACAACAGATATTACGGAGCTAGTGCTCATTAGTTGTTTTCAACAAAACACGTAATAACTCTAATCCGGACGAGGCCTAGCCACTCTATATTAGACGTTCTCCACGTGTCTGTAGCGGACGATCACCTCACGTGATCTCCACAGACGAGCTCAGCAACATTGCGCCAGACGATTGCCTAGTATCCAATACCAAACAAAGCCAGTTTAATGAGTCATACTCAACATTATTGAATCCTTTGAAGCCAGAAAAGTGGTAATTTTCATCACCTCATACAGTTTAATTGTTTGGTTTGGTCAAATAAATCTTGATCAATGAGATTTGAACAGTATATTCCATCGTTCTATAGAAGTTATTGTTCTTTCCTGTCCTCCTATCAATTTCCCTTTGGTTTCTATCTTTGGTCACAAGTTTTAGGGTTTAAAAAGAGGGGGAACTACTTATAGGTCCATGACCCGAAAGCTCTTTAATAAGTGTGTTTCATTGCCTTCTTAGAGATTCTAACTCTTCTTTGCTCCTATTTTTCTTCTTCTTAAAATTAACCAGGTCCAGAAGCAAGTGCTCCAAGAGAATCTATGACTTAAGAACAAAGGCATATGCAAGTATTGACCGCTCACTTTCTGCTACTATGTCTTTATGTAGGTAATTCTACCTGTCAATGTGTTCTCATCAACATTCACAAGCATATTTATCAAAGACTGTCATGCGAACTCTAGATCATGGTCAAACTTCTATGAGCATGGACTTTCATGGAGATCAACATTATGGTAATGAGTTACTTGATGTTAATAAAACTGATGAATGGAGGTTAGCTCTTAATTTGATAAACTACTCTTGATTGTTCTTTTCTTTATTATGAAAATTCACAGTAAAATTTTATCTACCTTGCATATCTCATGAGTTGATTCATAGTTGGGTAACTGCTAATTGACTTTTTATTGGCGAGAAACCATAAACATCTCATTTAGGCAGATTAAAGAGTTATGATTTTTTTTTTCTATCTCTATTTTTGCACAATTACATTATATATCACATCTGCCACTTATCTCTCATCTTTTTGTATTACTCTCTAGTGATCTACATCCAAAGAGTGCACATTAATCTTTATTGTAGAGTAAAAGGATGAAAACCAATTTAATCTAGGACCTTCTTTTTATTGTTGTCATTTCTTCATTGTTTGGTGATATATGCTTTTGAAAAATGTCATCTTTCAGTGAAATTGCCGACCACTAAAGACCTCTACAAAGGTTTGATTGGAGCATTGGTATTTACAAAAAAAAAAATTATCCTTACTCCCCTGCTATTGGTTTTTTTTTTTTTTTTTTTTTTTTAATTTCTTTTGCTCATCTCTTCTTTGAACCTTAGTTCTTTTATTCTTTCTCAAATAATTATTCTTTCAGATGTATGGAAGTTTACTATTCTCTCATAGTTACATCTAGTATCTGATATTTATCTGATTCATTTTTGGTGTGTGGCATTGTTATCCTATCTTGGATACCTGAGTGCCTTGGTAAAGAGTATCATAAACCTTATTTAGAGATTTTGATAGATGGCGTTTTATCCCCTTTCCCCTGTTTGGTGCTTGGTTTTTAAGTTTATTTTTAACTTTCCATATTGTCCTGTTTGTTAAGCTGTAAATATTCTTAACAGAGTGTCAAAATTTATTAGAACTTCCCCCATATGAAGCTAATATTGGCATGTGTCCCCAAAATGAAGTGATTGCTCATTGTTTTAGTTTGAATAATAATAATGTTTTTCAAGTTTTCAAATTATACCAATAATTTATTTAAATAACGAATGATTTTGTTATGTTCCTTCATTTTTTGAGTTTTTTTTCTTCCTAAATCTTCTAATTTTGGTTCAGTTTAATCTCTATTTGAGTTGATCTGCATTAACAAATCATATTTATATAATAAAGAAATGAATTAATTATGGAACGTGAATAAATTGTAGATCGTGTGCTTAGAATTACAAAAAAATTGAAATATAGAATCAACATGTTGCTTCTTTTTCTCCGGGCAAAGCTAGAGGGAGTGAAGGTGTGTGACATAGTCAATCAACAATTGCTCCTATATGTAAACCTAACATTCTTTTTCTTCCAAGTCGCAGATATCTTCGTCTTCATTAGTTTCTTTTCTTCACATGTATGTGAAATTGCTTGGATTTGGTTATTTTTTTGAGCACATAATTCTTTTCATTTATTTTCTTCTTATTGTGGTTATATACACATCTCTGTTTTTAATTCTAATCACATGCTACTAATATCTTCTATTGTGTGCTTCTCTGTAATAGTTGGGAGAAAATGGTTGAGTGAGTCTATGTCTTTATATATGCCACCAAATTGATTGAAGGGTTATTAATGTCTATGCGTTCTAAACTTTACATAGGGATGGGATAATCATGTTAAGTTTAATGATTCGTGTGTGATAGGGGTGTCAAATAGATGAGTTGGGTGGATTTGGATTCACATTGTAATGGATGGGTCAAAATCATCCATTAACCCATTAAGGATCTATTAAAATTGCTTTAAAAAATATCAAATTCATCCATGATTCATTTAAAAATATCCATCCAACTCATCCATTAGTGAATTTTAATGGATGGATATCCAACCATCCATTAAAATCGGCCCCAAAACTCAACAATCGGTCAAAAACACAAAAAATGGCCCAAAACTCAAAAATCAGCACCGAAACCTAAAAATTGGATTGAAACTCAAAAGTCGGCCTGAAACCCAAAAATTGACATGAAAGTAAAAAATTATTACGGTTAACCTCTACAAATCTATTGCTTTGGTAGTTTGGTTGAAGGTATACATTGAAAATGGACCAGCCAGAAACATAAATTGAAGGTATACATTGAAAATACCATAATCATAATGCCACTGCTGCCACAAATTAGCATCATTGGCAATTGAGTTACATTCTGAATCATGTAATGGTTTAACATTATAAGCCCCTCTTTTGCTACTTGCCTTGTTCCTCTCATGTTGTTTAAGGAGGAATGCATCTAAATGTGAATGATAATGAATAAGACGACCCTTTGCGGCACAACATATAAACACAACTCCAACCTATATTTTACATTATATAATCAAACCCATCAATTATCATGACCTCCAACATTTCCAAGCAAAAAAATTCAACAAATAACCCATTTCATTTGAGAGCACCCATCAAACGGGTGCAAATATTGAAAATCAAAGAACACCCGGATAGAATAAGTCATTAGCACAGCTAAAACTAATATACTGGAGATATATTTCAGCTACTAGTTCCCAGAATCCAGCACAGCTAAAACTAATATTTTCACAGAAAGACAAAAAAAGCATTGTAAAGACTGAAACAGAGAATCACATCAGAATGATTAAAAGCTGAAAACAGAGACAAGCTAAAACCAAGAGAAAATAATCAAGTGCTGAGAAATAAAGCAAGCAAAAACCATCAGACCCTCTCGATCAACACTATTTTCATTTGGCTTGAAAACCACCCCCAGCACTCTAAAGAAAATGCCATTGCCATCATTGTAACTCCTTCGCCAGTCCCAAATAGATAACCCGCGGAAAAGGGGGAAATCAAACTGAATCAAACAAACATAAAAGAGCTCCAACATAAAACAATGGGAAGAATAATTACTCGCGGATCCTTCACGATGAACAAGAGCTTCGCTTCACACTTCAACCTAACGAGCTCCTTCTGCTGCTCATCTACTTGATTTGGTGATTTGGGATTTAGGGTTCTCAGGAGATTGAGTTTGGGTGGGTTACAATTTGAGTCTGAAGTCTAATTTAGTTTTTTCTTTTTCTTTTTTCTTAACTCATCAATTCTAATTTAGTTTTGGAAATTACTAAATCCATTTAATCTATTGGGTTTTTTTTTCTTTTGGTCCATAAGCCCATATCTTCAGACATTTCTATTCAGCATACATTGAATTTGACATGATAGTGTTAGTGTAGCTAATAACAGAATGATAAGAGAAAACTATTACAACTGAATGTGTGTTATTCTGAATATCAAACTGAATCTACAAGACAGAAAGATACAAGCGATGAAATGAAGTGAGGAATACGAAGTAACTCAAAGGAGAAGAAATGGACTGTTCACAACTTGAATCGAACCTAGGCTTTTCACCAGTGGGAACGTATTTTCTACTTAGCAGTTTTGCAGAAAGTATTTTTGATCTTATGGCTACAAAATTTAAGGAAGAGATGAACCTAACTGTAGTTTCTTAAAACAGTTGAACCTTACTTTGTTATAGATTTCTGATAGCTCTTTTCCTTGGTCTGCATATTACTATGAATTCTGCATCAATTGCTTTATCTATGTTTTTATGTTATTTATATTGCACACAGTGGAACCGGTTATTCTTTTTTTATTTCTCACTCCAGATTATGTATCAATGTTTGACAATAACTGATGTATGAACTTTCACTAATGGAAGAGCAAAAAACGAATCTAAGGAGCTGCCAACTGCTTTTTTTTAGAATTACTATTATAAAAACATTGATTGGTTTTTGAATTGTATTCTAGAGTCTAGACAGAATGTAGAATGTGGATTATCTTTTACAGAGGTTATCTCTCAACTAAATTGTTGTTATACTCTTCAAGCATTCATTGTGCATTCAGTTATGGCTTTTGAATCATCCTATGTTACCAATGAATACTTTGGCTTGCTGATTTTTTTAATATTTTTCTTTATGGACAAGCTATTACTGAAATGTTAAAATTCAAACACTTTTGCACCTCATAGTAAAATTTCTAATTCAAACACTTTTGCTAATTCAGTTATGGTTTTTTTTTTATAAAACCAACCACACTAATACGTACTTCTCAATTTAGTGATACGCGTATCGCTTACTTACCGTGATCTTTCGGATTATGGCAGTCTATGATCTGACATGAAACATCAATCATACACAATAACATGCACACACAACGGATGAATATATTATAATGATAGAAGTTTTGATCAGAGTGCTACAGCAAAACCAGATACCTAAGGTATCCCCACATCATTAATCAAAGGATTAAACTAAGAACAACAAGTGCCTTAACAGGTACAAGATGTCAAGTTCATCAACATAACAGACAACAAGCAGCTAACAAACAGCTGCACCAGTTCCACCATTCGGACCATTTTCAGCTTCATTCTGAGCCTCATTACCCAATCCTTTAACTTCATACCAGCCCGACCTGAGGGGTCCAGCCTAGCACTAGTAGAGAGGTAGTCTCATCATGTATTCCCGGGCCTACTCATCTTTAAACATGGCCGCCCTAGGTATCTCTGTATCAACCTCAATCCTTACAGTGGTAGTGACAACACTTTCTTACTCCTTGTCTCTCCAAGTCTATATTATAGCATACCATCACCCCCTTATACTTCTTTAATATCCAAAGAGCATATCTAAGATGAACTTTGTTTTTTTTTTTTTTTGCATATGTATCCCGACTCATGGAATGAGTACATCTCATTAGAGATTGGATAAGCATATAATAGGTCAGTAGAATTTTACACACAGGAACTACGTTCTTTTGGTAACTAGCCCGCACTTAAGTTCTCAAACAGTTTCATCTTCCTATTTCATTTAATTATATCCATTAACTAGTTAACCTATTAGTGAGCCCTATTCAGTTATAGGGTAGGCTGATTTTCATAAACAAGTGACAGGCCAACAATTACCTTTAGATTTCCCCCTCTTCTCTACTACCTCAGATGCTATAAGAATATTGCTAAAAGCAATTACAGTTAAGCCATATTACGGCAATACCTAGTACCACTATATCTCATGGTGTACTTTCTCATTCTAATGTTCAATGCAACAACCATAATATCAAATCCAACGTTTCATAATCAACATTCAAGCAGCAACATCACAACATAACAAGCAAGCAAACTATACATAATAATAATAATAATAATACGTACTTCATCTTTCTAATAGATTGCTTATATGAAACCTAACATGACATGGCATACTCTAACTCCCCTTACCTCTGGTTCTAGTCTGATAATCAAAGTCCATAGTTTGTCCTCGCGGTTCTGCATTTTCAACCACATACTTTCTTTATGTGATTTTCATTGTTAGAATATCTTTTCATTATTTCCCCTTTATTTCTTATGATTTTGAATTACAAAATTTCTATATTTCACTCTCAGACCCTTTATTTTCATTATTTATATTTTAGTCCCTATATTTTCATTATTTACATTTTAGTCTCTATAGTCTCATTATTTCCATTATAGTCCTTACACTATTCTTGAATTACATTTCATTCTTCTAAATTATCTTCTTTGAATCATTAACTCAGGCTGTGATACAACACTTACATGTGATCATCTTCCTTTTCCTACTTAGGGTTAGGGTTTCCTTACATTTTCTTAAACATAAACCTAGGTTTCCATCTTTCTTCTCTATTAGCTTACTGTTTCTCCCTCGAAAGATCTTTATTATCAACATGCAGAGGTTTTTATCATGTTATACAGAGGTTTATACGTCAGTTCTATCATCTCTTAAGCTAGGGTTCATGATATCAAAACTTGAAAAACTAACTTTGTTATTTTCTGTTTCTTTCCACTTTCTGGGTTACCTAACATGTTCCTTGAGGTTCTAGTGTCCCATACAAACAATTTCCAGATCTGAAACCCTAGCACCCTCTCTCGTTTCTTTGTGCACGCTAACTCTCTTTGCAGAAAATTAGCAATGGCACCCAAGAAGATGACAAAGAAACAGATGGAATCATCTGCCAAGCTTATTAAAGAAGAAGAGTTGATTATCAACAATAGAAACAGTTGTACCGCCATCAATCGAAGAGATCAGGAAGCAAGTATCGAAAAACCAGCAGTTCCGAACATCAGAGATAGGCCTCTTGTATCACCTAGATTCTTGGACCTAAACTTGTTCTACCACGTAAAGGTTCCAAGCATAGACGAGCTCGTACTTCAAGATTGGGAGAAAATCTACTTGGTATCACAAAATGCTACAGCCACCCCAGTAGTCAAGGAATTCTATGACTGTGCCGTGAAGCAGAATGGGGTTATCCGAACCCGTTTCCGAAGGGAAATCATCAACATCTCTACGGCTCACATTGCTCTTGCCCTAGATATGGAAGTCTCAGGTGGAGACAAATACTCTTCTTCCTGGATGACTGAAGTCTCGGATGCCAACTGCATATGGAAGCAAGACCCTAAAGCAGGTGGTGCGGTTGTGAGCAACCTTGTGGAACCATGCATCTTCCCTCATGGGGTGATCAGTAAGGTCATCCTTCCAAAGGAGGGTTCAAGAGATTGTGTCAACAAGCTGGCACAATATGCTTTATACAAGGTGATGAAGAAAGTGAAGGTCAACCCAGTTCATATCATTTTCCAACACATGAAAAACTTTCTTGATAGTGCGCATTGCAACTTGCCTTATGGGTCACTGATCACGGTAATGCTTGGGAAGATGGGAAAGCTGACGGAGGAAATTGAGAAAACTATCTTCACTTCTCAAGATTTTGTTTTTCCAACTCCAATCAAGATTGGAGATGTGAAAAGAATGAAGATAGAGGTAGACGTATCCAACGTGCCTAAGGAACTGTTGAGTAAGTCTGCGAAGCAAACTACAGGCTCCAAAGCTGCTGCTAATTCCGTTCCTGTGAAAGTTCCTTCGTCTGCTGTCCAAGAAGTCAATGTTATTCCCCCTACGTCTGCAAGGAGAACACGCTCAATGAGAACTTCGTCTGCTAAACGAAAGTCTCCACCAGTTGAGGAAATTCAACCTTCGTCCACCCCCAAGCCAAAGAGGAGACGTTTGGTAAAAGCAATTGTAAAGGGAACAACAGAGAAGATTCCCTCTCCTGATAAAGCTGAACAACCGGCAGCTGCACCAATTGAAAAAGGTGAGGTTGCACCTGCTGAACAAACTGTAGTTGCACCCATTGAAGAGGGTGAAATTACTTCTGCTGATATGCATACAACACTTGAAGAAGCAGCTCAAGCTACTGAAGCTTCTCCTTCTGCACTTCAGAAGTATCTACATCTTCTGCCAAGCACAGTCCAACCCTTCATCGAAAATATCTTCGATGTGAAGCTTCTCCTGCTGAACAACTTGGTCCTAAAGCAGTAATTAACTCTGAAGAACTTGTTGCTTCTGGAGAACCTGTCGTTTATGAAGCAATTGCTATATTTGAGGAACTTGTTCTTCCTTAGGAAAAACCACAAGAACTGCCACTCTCCACAACATCTGTTGCTCCAATGGCCATAACAAGAAGACGCTCCTCAAGTCTGCCCATCTCATGGAAACGCATGAAGATGACCAAGTCTAGGAACTCTAAATTCCTTACTGGTCTATCAGTAGAAGTGCTTGGATATCCCTTCTGCTTTGCTGCACTACTTTGGGCACCTCGCACTTGTCTTTTCATGCAGTTCAAGTTTTTGGATTATCAGGAAGACGATCTCTATCACTTTGATTGGGATGTTTGGCAATCACAAGGACATGTTGGCTATGTCTCGGTCTTCCTTTTTCAGCACCTTGGAGCTCTTGTCATTTTTCTTGACTCATGGATGCTCATCTTGTTGCCCTCTTGGGAATCAGATATCTCTCTTCCTGCACTTCCAGTCATATTATCAAAGGAAGATTTCGACCTGGTTACGGCCCCTGAGCTAACTCTTGCTGAAGCAGTTCCATTCATCTGCAGTGCCATCATCGCTATTCAATCTCTTCAGATGGGCTTTGGTTCAAGTCATCAGGGTTCTGCCGCTGAATATAGAGTTGAGTCACCACCCACTCCTATTTCCGTCGAAGCTCCAGTGGATGAAACGGTTATAGAAGACCTCAAGGAGGAGTTTGCTGTCTTCCAGGAAGAAATCCGCGCATGAATGAAGCTGAAATGGATGCCAACAACAAGAAGCGCATGGACGAGCTAAATGAACAGATGGACTCACTAAAGATGATGATGTCCAAGATTTTGGAAAAATTGGGCTGAAGCAATCTGATAGAATTGCTGAGGTACAATTGGGCCTTGATTGTGGTCCAAAACCCAAGATTTGGAGGGTGTATGAGAGGAAGTATGGGAAAGGGGCTAAGAGGAATGACGTGGCTTGAATTCAGGTATGATGTGCATGAATGGTAAGAGCACTAGGAATATATATAGTTGGTTAGAGGAGAGAGAAGTATCCAGGAAATCTTTTCTGTTAGAATCCTATTCTCTGTTATGTGAATAGAGGGGGGCCTTTGGCTTAAGGAATTGGTAGTGGATACCAATTACTGAATCTGTTATTCCTATTTTCCTTATTTCTACCATTGTAGTGACTACTGTTCCAGAAATATAATCATATATTTTACTCTTCTCAGTTTATTTCTCTGTGTATTGTTCTGAATTCCATCAATTGGTCCGACCTGCCGGATCGAAACCATACCGGAGAAGGACGTAGATGCCAAGAAAACCAAAGATGGGTGATCGGATTGATGCTTTGGAGACCCAGATGGGACGTGTTACCAACACGCTTGATGCTCTGGTGCGACAGCTGCAACTCCAGGCTGAACAAATGCAGCAGCAGAGCTTAGTTCTTGCGAAACTAAGCAAACAGAAGGAGGTGGTTAGTGAAGAAGAGGGATCGGGAGTCAACTCGGGTGGTGATTCACCTGTGAGTGAGTCTCGACTCGCCGGGAAGAAGGTGAAGCTTCCGCTGTTCGAAGGAGAAGACCCAGTGGCTTGGATAACTCGTGCGGAAATATATTTTGATGTGCAGAACACTCCAGAGGATATGCGGGTGAAGCTCTCGCGTTTGAGCATGGAGGGCCCGACGATCCATTGGTTCAATTTGCTGCTGGAAACAGAGGATTAGTTATCGTGGGAAAAGCTAAAGAGGGCGTTGATTGCGCGTTATGGAGGTCGGCGACTCGAAAATCCGTTTGAAGAGTTATCCACGCTTCGTCAAACTGGGAACGTTGAAGAGTTTGTTGAAGCTTTTGAATTGCTTTCCTCGCAGGTGGGTCGGTTACCTGAGGAGCAATATCTAGGATACTTCATGAGCGGATTGAAACCGCCGATTCGGCGAAGGGTGAGAACTCTGAATCCGTCTAATCGGATGCAGATGATGAGGATGGCGAAGGACGTAGAGGAGGAGCTGAACGAAGACGACGACGAGGGTGAGAAGGTCTGGGGAAAAAGGTTTGTGGGTCGCAGAGAAGAAAGTGGGTTTGGGCCCAAATCTCGCAGCGGGTTCAACCCGACCCAGAAGGACCAGAACAGATTCGTGGGTTCTAGTTGGTCTAACCCGACGAAGACAGGGAGTTCCCGAGGGTCGAACGCAAACCCTACCTTGTCTTTGGGTTCGACGGCGCGGAAGGCTGACGGCGACCGTCACGGCAGGGCGGCGGAGCGGTGGCGCGGCGTGCGAAGTGAGGAGATAGAGGAACGGCGCGCAAAGGGGCTTTGCTTCAAGTGTGGAGGTAAATATCATCCAACTCTGCACAAATGTCCCGAACGTTCACTGCGCATAGTGATGCTGGGGGAAGGAGAAACAGTAAATGAGGATGGCGAAATCGTAGCTCTGGAGGTAGAAGGTTCCGAAGAGGAGGAAGAACCTGAAGCGGAATGCAAAATTATTGGAGTTTTGGGGAAGATGGGGGAACATAACACCATGAAGCTGGAGGCAAACCTGGCTAATGTGGTGGTGGAGGTGCTGGTGGATAGTGGAGCAACCCACAATTTTATTTCTCCAGAACTGACTTCCGCTTTGGGGTTAACAGTGCTTCCTACTTCTGTTAAGAGAATCAAGCTTGGGGATGGCCACCGGGCTGTGTCTGAAGGCATGTGTAGAGGAATTAAAATTTTTCTGGGGTCTAGGCTCTTCGTAATAGATGCCCTGGTATTGGAGTTAGGAGGACTAGATGTGGTTCTCGGTATATCATGGTTGAGCACACTGGGAAAAGTGGTCATGGATTGGAAAGATTTGTCTATGCAGTTCTGGTATGAAGGGGAAATGGTAACACTACAGGGTCAAGGCAAAGAACAGTTACATCATAGCTGTCTCAATTCCTTCTTGAAAGGCCTTGAGAGAGATTTGAATGGTGAAGGGGGGTGGACTCAATTGGAGAGGAGACAGCATGCTGTGGAGTTGGGTCAAGATAGTGTGACCAAGGTATTGGAGCTGTATCCTGCAGTTTTCAAAGAAAACTTAACACTGCCTCCAGTTAGAGATCAGGTACATAGAATTAATTTGCTACCTAATTCTGGTCCAGTCAATGTGAGACCATACAAATATCCTCATCATCAAAAATCTGAAATTGAAAGGCAAGTAGCGGAGCTGTTACAGGCTGGAGTTATTCAACCTAGTATGAGTGCTTTCTCTAGTCCAGTGATTTTGGTCAAGAAAAAAGATCAAACATGGAGAATGTGTGTCGACTATCGAGCCCTCAATAAGGTGACTATTCCTGATAAATACCCTATTCCTATTGTGGATGAATTGCTGGATGAGTTGCATGGGTCTACCTTTTTCTCCAAGATTGATTTAAAATCTGGGTATCATCAGATACGTGTGCATGAGGATGATGTGAACAAAACTGCTTTTAGGACTCACAATGGTCATTACGAATACCTTGTGATGCCCTTTGGATTGATGAATGCACCAGCTACATTTCAGGCCACAATGAATGATATTTTTAGGCCATTTCTTAGGAAGTTTGTGCTGGTATTTTTTGACGATATTCTGGTGTACAGCAGAAATGAAAAGGAACATATCCAGCATCTTCAACAAGTGCTACGGGTGTTAGTAGACCAGTGTTTTGTGGCTAACAGGGGTAAATGCAAGTTTGGCTGTTTACAGGTTGATTACTTGGGCCATATTATTTCAGGTGCAGGGGTCTCGGTGAATCCGGATAAAGTCCGCTGTATCTTGGAGTGGCCTGAACCAAAAAGTGTCAAAGGAGTGAGGGGCTTCTTGGGTTTGACTGGGTACTACAGGAAATTTGTCAAGGATTACGGCAAGATTGCCAAGCCGTTGACTGAATTGACGAAGAAAGATGGCTTCAAGTGGAGTGAGGCTGCCAAAGATGCCTTTGAGAGGTTGAAGAAAATTATGACCACTTCCCCTGTTTTGGTGCTGCCTAATTTTTCAATTCCTTTTGAAATTGAATGCGATGCTGCCGGGAGAGGAGTAGGTGCTGTGTTGATGCAAAACAAGCAACCAATTGCTTATTTCAGCAAAGCCTTGTCTAATAGCAATTTGATGAAGTCTGTATATGAAAAAGAATTGATGGCTTTGGTCCTTGCCATCCAACATTGGAGACATTATTTATTGGGCAAGGAATTTGTGGTGTACACAGATCATAGGAGCCTGAAGCACTTTTTACAGCAGAGAATTTCTTCTCCTGACCAACAATGCTGGTTGGCAAAATTATTGGGCTACCAATTTGAAGTGAGGTATAAACCGGGGCTCGAAAACAAGGCTGCAGATGCTTTGTCCCGTTGTTATGATGAGGGCGAGTTGTCTTCATTGGTGCATACTCCTATATGGTTAGGGAGTAACCAATTACTTCTTGAAGTGAAGGAAGATGAATCTGTTCAGAAAATGTTGGCCAAGGTGCTACAAGATCCTGCGGCTAAACCTGGTTACAGTGTGCAGCACGGGGTGTTACTGTACCAGGGCCGGTTGGTTTTGGGTGCCAATTCTCCGTCGATTCCTTCATTGTTGAAAGAATTCCATGAGACTCCCATGGGTGGCCATTCTGGATTTTTGAGGACCTACAGGCGTATTGCAGAAAATCTGTATTGGGTGGGAATGCAGAAAACTATTAGGGACTATGTGAGAGCTTGTGATGTGTGTCAAAGACAGAAAAATGATGCCACTACTCCAGGAGGATTTTTACAGCCTTTACCTATACCCAATGCTGTCTGGGAAGATATTACGATGGACTTTGTGACGGGGTTGCCAAAATCTAGGGGGTTTGAAGCAGTCTTGGTGGTGGTAGATAGATTATCCAAGTATAGCCACTTTGTGTTATTAAAACATCCTTATACTGCCAAGACAGTGGCAGAACTGTTTGTTAAGGAAGTGGTGCGGCTTCATGGGATCCCTAGCTCCATTGTCAGCGATAGAGACCCTTTGTTTATGAGCCACTTTTGGAGAGAGCTGTTTCAATTGCAGGGAACGACACTCAAAATGAGTTCCGCGTATCATCCAGAAACAGATGGACAATCTGAGGTTGTAAACAGGTGTCTTGAAAGTTATCTTAGATGCTTTGCTGCTGATCAACCCAAAACTTGGGCCCATTGGGTGCCTTGGGCTGAATACTGGTACAACACTACCTACCATGTGTCTATTGGTAAGTCTCCTTTTGAAGTTGTATATGGGAGACAGCCTCCTAAAATGCTGCGATTCTTGAGTAATGAGACAAAGGTAGCTGCAGTTGCTTTGGAGTTACAAGATCGAGATGTGGCTTTGGATCAGCTTAAGATGCATTTATCAAAGGCTCAACAACAAATGAGAGTTTATGCAAATAAGAAGAGAAGAGACTTGAAGTTTGAGGTCGGTGAATGGGTATTTGTTAAATTGAGACCCCATAGGCAGCAATCTGTGGTTAGAAGGATAAATCAGAAGCTGGCAGCACGTTTTTATGGCCCTTTCAAGATCATGGAAAGGCTGGGAGAAGTTGCATATAGGCTTCAACTACCAGCACATTCCAAAATCCACCCTGTTTTTCACATATCCTTATTAAAGAAGGCAGTGGGGAATTACCAAGCTCTGGGAGAATTGCCTAAGGAATTAGAGGTCAATGCCGAAGAAGAAATCTATCCAGTAAAGGTTCTGGCCTCTAGAGTGACTATGAAAGACGGGGTCTCTACACCTCAAAGCTTGGTCCAGTGGCAGAATAAGTCTATTGATGATGTAACTTGGGAAGATACTGCTGTATTGCGCGGTCAATTTCCAGAATTTAACCTTGAGGACAAGGTCATTTCTGATGGGGGCGGTATTGATAGAATTGCTGAGGTACAATTGGGCCTTGATTGTGGTCCAAAACCCAAGATTTGGAGGGTGTATGAGAGGAAGTATGGGAAAGGGGCTAAGAGGAATGACGTGGCTTGAATTCAGGTATGATGTGCATGAATGGTAAGAGCACTAGGAATATATATAGTTGGTTAGAGGAGAGAGAAGTATCCAGGAAATCTTTTCTGTTAGAATCCTATTCTCTGTTATGTGAATAGAGGGGGGCCTTTGGCTTAAGGAATTGGTAGTGGATACCAATTACTGAATCTGTTATTCCTATTTTCCTTATTTCTACCATTGTAGTGACTACTGTTCCAGAAATATAATCATATATTTTACTCTTCTCAGTTTATTTCTCTGTGTATTGTTCTGAATTCCATCACAATCCTTCAACTCTATCCTTGCCTCCTTTACTTACTGCACAAATTTTTTACGCTAACAAGCTTATATAGTCTGCTAAATGGTTTATATCATTTTTTTTTGCTATGCTTTGTTACCTTTATTTGTTGCTCTTGAATGCCTTGTTTACTATTATTTGTTTTGCTGATGACAAAGGGGATGACAAAGGGGGAGAGAGAGAAGATTAGAGAAAAAGCATAGAAAAAGCATTAGCATTTAAAGGGGAGAGAATATAGAGAAAGATATTAATAGGAAAATAGAAAAAGCTTATGTTGAGGGGGAGCAAAGAGATAAATAACCCTAGCATAACTTAGAAAATTATTACTCTAAGGGGGAGCTGTGAATCATGTTAGACTAAAATAGATTATACATGAAAGAGAGAGAGTTTGACCGTCTGCCTCTTTAGATCGTCTGCCATAATATTGAGTTATGCGTTGCAAATGAGGATTATAGTAATATTATGCTTTATAAAATCATGGCTCTGATACTATGTCTTCACGTTATTCAAATTGCTCTGATACATAGTTTTATAAAAAGCTCATATGAATTCATATCAAGATAGAACTGACATCTTATATGCTCTGATAAAATGTTCATGTTTTTCAAACCAAGAAAAGTCTAATAGTCCAACGCTCTGATACCTTAGGTTTGATTTAAACAAGAAAGCTCTGATACATTTTCATAATAACAGATTAAACTTTTTTCTCAATGAAAATTGTCATCATCAAAATGGGGGAGATTATTTAGTTCAAACGATTCCACGTTTTATCATGATAGATGAAGTTTCCTAAACTCTGTCTTAATTTCAGGAAATATCTACCAAATGAAAAGGAACGCAATGGCTACACCTTCCTCGGAAGAATTGGAAAAGACGAATGTTCAAATGTATCGTTCAAGAGAATATGAAGAAAGAACGTCTGACTACTCTGATGAAGGGACGTCAACCCATGTTCAATAAGGAACGTCTAACTACGTTCAAGAAAGAACGTCTGCCCATATTCAAGATGGAACGTCTGCCTCAGTGGTTCAAACAATGAAGGCTTGCAAAGTCAGAATATAAAATGAAGCACTGTTCGCATCAGAATCAAGAAATGACATATTTAATAGAAAAATATTCCTCGTATCTGTCTGCTCTCTGAACACTCCGTACAACAAGATACACCTTTTTCAGAGTCAACGACACTATTTTCTGAACATCGTATCACCTCAATGATCAGAATCAAATCTCGATAATTAGAATAGAAGATACGCCTTGCTGTTTCCCTTTGCATTAAATGCTCATACAGTATTTAAGGAAACAAAGCAGAGAATAGCGGATGATAGAAGCAACCGCATTAAATGCTGCATTTAATGCGTAGAAGGTTTGCATTCAATGCTTTCTAAGAGCTTGTCAGAAGTATTCGTTGCACCTTCAGAGAAGAAGAAATTCAAACGGAACTCCACAATCTTCACCAACGGCAATCCTACTGAAGATATAAATAGAAGACTTGAACACTGAAATCAGTGGCGACTTACAACTAAATATCCTCAAGCTTTCAAAGTCTTTTATTGCGATCAAACTCTGAAACCTACTCAGAAACTAAGTGTCATACCATTCTGAGTTGAGTCGTCTGCCTTAGTGTGAAACTTCTAAAGAGTGAAAACTTTCATCTTCCTCACACTTCAAAAACAGAGAACACATTTTCATATCATCTCTGTAACATGTGCTCAAATACTTTCTACCATCACTCTTTTTGAAGAGACTCTGTAGAAAAGAAAAAATTCTTTGTAAAAGAATTAGGAGAAGTCCTGTCGAATACTTGTAAGGAGAAGTCTTACGAATACTGCGAGAAGTCCTGTTGAATACTTGTAAGGAGAAGTCCTTCGAATACTGGGAGAAGTCCTGCACAATACTTGTACTGTTCGGTGAGAATAGTGGAAAATCTTGGTGAAGTGAAGGACTGGACGTAGCCCTGTCGATTAAGGGGGTGAACCAGGATAAACTCTTTGTGTGCTTTACTTTTCAGCTTTGTTAATTTTCCGCTGCACATGTTTTAAAAAAGAATATTTAAACTTATACTTGTTTTGAACGAAAAGTTTTTAAAACCAAAACACAATTCAAACCCCCTTTCTTGTGTTGTTTCGTTATTATCACAGGTGACTCATAGGGGCAGTCTCCACTAACAAACAGATTTAAGATAGGCTTGGATATCATATTATAAACCGAGATAGGTTTTGAGAGAGAGAACAATGTTTCTGTATTATTGTATTCTTGTTATGAAATAAGAGTTGTGAGGTTCTCTTTATATAGAGACCTTAGGCTTGCACAACAAGCGAACTAATAAAAACCTAGCCGCCACAAAGGCATGGCTAACCCTAGCTGCCACATAGGCATGGCTATTTATTTAAAATATAAATATTTATACTAATTATCTTTAATACATTTTTAGCAAATACTTTATTTTTTTGTCCTTAACCATACACATATAACATGAATAGCTTAAGAAAAGCATAAAGCATTTGTTGAGAAGTCTCACATTGGCAGGAGATACGACCAAGATAGTCTTTATATATGGGAAGGTAAATCTCAACTCTCAAGCTAGCTTTTGTGATTATGCTAGGCCTCCCAAATTCTAATATGGTATTAGAGTTTATCCTAGATCCGTTAAAGTGGAAACCACTCATGTATGGGGCACCCGCAGGTGCTCATTCCTGCAGGGCGTGAGGGTGTGCGTTGAGAAGTCTCACATTGACTAGTGATATGACTAAGCTAACCCTTATATATGGGAAGGTAAACCTCAACTCTCAAGCTAGCTTTTGTGGTTGAATTAGGCCTCCCAAATTCTAATTGAATTATATACACCTACTTAATAGTTGAAGTAATTTTGAAAGTAAAATGTTGCTTTATAGAGTATTTAAAATGCAACACCAGAAAATGTAGGGCCAAGGAAAATCTGGGGTGACAAAGCCCCAATATCATGTATACTTACTTGAAATTTTCACTTGTTTTACGTCCACAAGATTAAAACTTTGATAAATTCATATACACTTTCGCTTACATCCAAATTCCACTTCTTTTTTCTTCCTATCTCTACTTATCCCATCACATCACCCTTCATATATCTTACTTCTCTCTCTTTTGTTTCTTTATCTCCCTATACAGAAGTGGATATTGGTGGTTAACAAAACATGCGTGATAAGATTATCTAGTTATGTAGTAAAATATGGGGAGAGCCCGGCTTTTTGAGTGGCCAACCACTCATGATAGTAACGCAATTGGCATGATTGAAGTCTGTAAACCAGACTGTAAATTTAGATGAACAAAGCAGTAACAATTTCACAAAATTAATCGCAGAATAACATGCAGAAAATCTCATTACATTGAATAGTAGAAATGGCATCTGGTAGATTTCACGGTAATCTAAAACACACATGTGAGTGTCGGAACTGTTACCTGGTGCTGGCATGACAAAAGATTTCAAGGTCATATAAAACACATCTCTTAGATCCGACCCTTGTCTGCCACAGATGAAAACTCCATGTCGTTGGCTGATTCTCCATAGACTAGATGGACTATTGTCTTCTTCACAGCAAATCGATGTCCAAATACTATGGCAACCTCCACTTCATTACCAGGTCCAAGGTTTGACATTAATCCTTGCCACTCTTCATCATTGACAGAAGTTGTTTTGTCTCGTTTGTAGAGCTGCATGGTATCCTTTGTGTAATTTATCATCGAGACACTAAGAAGATCACATTCAGAAGCCAGGTTGTCAAGGGAAGATGAATAAATAATGCGTAGAGTCACCCCTTTCAATGTGCAACCAGTATTAGGCACTTTAAAGCATACCGAGGAACCTTCACCTTTGAAGGTTAGGCATTTAGTGTCACCGTGAAAAGAACAATCACAGTCACCAGATCCATCATTAGTCCATCCCTGTACAGTGAAGATTTAGAAACAGTGCATGCATTTCAACAATTACAATGTACTCGATATGCATTTCAATACATAGGGAATTCAATAATTTCAAAGAACTAGGAAGATAGATAAGCATGAAATTTCAGGACCATTACAATGTACTCGATGCCAACCATTAGGCAAGAGGAAACCAAATGTAAACTTAAAAAGTCAGGTAAACCAAATTGCAAATTTTATTGTCTTTATAATAATATATGTAAATAAAATCACTAATATTTAGAATTGAGATGATAGCAATTAGCAGGCATAAAAGTAGACCATTGATTTCCTGAAAGTGAGGATGGTAAAAATCATGAGAATAACATTGACAATAATGCAAAATTGGAGGTTCAACTGTTACTGGAATTATGGGAGTTAAAGAATCATTAGAAAGAGCAGGGTAGTAAATTCTTCAATACTGTTCTTGTAAATGGAAAATGTATTTATTTTTTTATATAAATATTCTTTTATACAAATATTGAAGTTTCTTAGTCTTCCAATATTGGGGAATGATGTATAGTGACATTACTACTGTGATAACTGGTAGAGAGCAAGAGAGAACGAAACCTGTGAAATACTGTCTGTAAGGGTATCAGTGGCTTTGCTGCATTCTCCAGCTTGAATAACAAGAGAACTGGTGAAATTTTCAGAGCTTGCAGTGCTAACAGAGTTCTGAAAATCAATTGATGTGCGTGTCTCATTATATGTTATCTGAGATGTTCTTGGTCTCAATTTCAATTCTGCACGATTCATGGCTGATAAACCAAGTGAAAGACTTCGAATTGATGGTGAAATGCTCCCAAAAACTTTAGACAAAAGATTACGTGGAGACATTAAAGACCAAATTAGAGAAGGAAATACATGACTTGATAATCCTTCATAGCCGCAGAGAGACACATGTTTGACATTTTTTAATCTCACAAGAGACCGGGGCACCTGTGTGATTGCAGTGTCATCGGCCACTAGACTTTTCAAGGATTCCATTTGCATGATGTCCTCTTCCAACTTGTCAATTTTTGAACAGCCAGAAAGAACAAGAGATTCCAGAGATTTGAGCTTATAGATACTTCTTGGGAGGTGACTGAGGGATTTACAGTCCTTCAAATTTAGCAGGATAAGATATTTAAGATTTCCAATTGTTGGGTGAACCATCGATAATTTTGGACAACCTTCGAGGATTAGCTTTTCAAGATTTGGTAGTCTCGAAAAGTCAGGGGTTTGTATCAAGTAATGGGAATGACTCAGATTGAGGAATTTCAGCCTATCAAGCAACTGAAAAAATAAAAATAAAATTTATTTAGATGCCAACTATTTTGTTTATCATGAGGAAACTGACGAATTTGTTATAATTAATCACCTGAGGCTCCTTCCAGACTAATTTCAGCTGGCTGTTCTTTAAGTCAATAGCAACTGATTTTTTCAGACAAAGGTTCTCAGGCATGTATCTTGAAGGAAATCCATGCCAACATAGCCAGCGCAAGTCTTTTGATAGATATTCAAAATCTCCAGTAAGTTTTACATAACCAAGTTGAAGCAATATGAGTCTCTTCATCTTTTTAAACGCTTTGGTCTCAAAAACATCATCATTGTTTTTTGGTAAACTAAAAGCCAGTCCCTTGACAGCTATTGTTGCCTGTAAAATCAAAAGCAAAACAAAATGAGAATGATTATCTTCCTTAATAAAAGCGATGTAATGCAACAGAGCAATATAACTGAGGCTAAAATATAAAGGCCATAATTAATTGTTAAGGGCCCACACTGTCTAAAGATATCGCTAAAGAAGTCCTTATAGAAGATAGAGAAATCCTCACCCTTAAGCTAGCTTTTGGGAGATCAGAAATTTCATATTTATCGAAATGCTATGATCCCCATCATGGGATAGCTTATGAGGCTAGATTAACTTCATCATTGACTTCATTAATTATTCCAGGAATAACCGCTGGTCACAATGGATCTAGGATTGACTTCGATAGTAAAATTCGGGATAGGCAAGGGGTGCTAAGGTCCCAAATTGATTAGTGTTGAGAAGTCTCACAATGACTAGAGGTATGGTCAAATAAGTGTTAAAAAAGGATATATCAACCCTCACCTGTAAGCTAGCTTTTGGGGTTTAGGGTTTTCAGGTCTAACCCTAATTTAAGATGGTATATAATTAGAGATAAGGCTAAAGAAGTCCTATTAAAGGGTAGGGCGATCCTCACTCATAAGCTAACTTTTGCGGTAGGGCTAAGCCTAACTAGAATTCTAATATTAACAATTAAAAGATAGGATAAAATATTAAGTAAGCAAGAAACATTTTTTTTATATATATGATAAGTTATCGTATTTATGGTGCATTCAACATATTGATACTCTTTTTCCTTCCATATAAACATTAAAATTTATAAACAATCTATATATCTGCCTATCTTTCTAGATATATGAAAAAGTTCTTACAGTTTTGTTTATCATCACATCGTTCACGTCATGATGACACCATAATCTGCTGCGCTCCCCTGGCATCTCTGGTGACACTTCACGAATTATCTCTCTTCCCATGACTCTCAGCAAATCATGCATTTGAAGTTTGTTGTTCTTGTCAACTTTTACAAGGCTTCTCTCTATGAGGACAGCAATCCCAATTTCTGCATGAAGTCCACAGCCATCTAAAATCTTTGTAACATAGTTTCTGTCCTGACCTATAAAGAAACAACATATATCAAGGAATATGTATTTCTCCATATCATCACTTAAACCATCATAACTTATTTTTAATTTCTTCTGTATTTGCCCATGGGGAATAACTTCAAGTTTCGACAATGCACTTTCCCACTCAGCATTTTCCCTTTCAAACAAATGAGAGCCAAGAACTTCAAGGGCTAGTGGTAGTCTTCCAGAGTAAGCAACAACCCTTCTTGAGAGTTCAATGTAATCTGCTATTGGAGCAACTTGCTTAAATGCATGCCAACTAAAAAGCTCAAGAGACTCACTTTCATCCATTTCTTGGGGTCTGTATATATGAACCACTTGAAGAACTTTCAGTAAACGCTCATCTCTAGTTGTGATGATTAACCTACTTCCTTGACCAAACCATTCACGACTTCCACACAGAGCATTTAGTTGGTCCAAACTATTTACATCATCAAGTACAACAAGTGCCCGCTTGTGGCAAAGGCTTTCCTTTATTATTGTTTTTCCCAATTCAATGCTATGTAACTTCATCCTTCTAGTTCTCAAGATGTCTGAAAGAAGTTGTTCTTGCAAATGAACTCTGCCATCATCTTGGTCCCAAGCTTCTCTTATATTTGGAAGGAAGCTTTTACCTTCAAAATTCTGATTAATTTCATTGTAAATGGCTTTGGCAATGGTTGTTTTACCACTTCCTCCCATTCCCAAGATCCCTACTATGCGAACCTCATTTGATTTACCACTTAATAATTGAATCATGTCCTGCACACGAGATTTGACTCCCACTGGATGATCAGCAACAAATAAGTATGTGTTGTCGTCTAGTCTTGTGGTAACAGTTTTAAGAATATCACCAATCATCTCGATTTCAGTTCTGCAAAAACCATAAATTACCAACCAGATAAAATAACAATCTATCAAATAATTCTTACTATTAACAGTGCCATCTATCAAAAAGGGGAGATGAACTCAGAATGGATCTTTAATATCAGAAACAGAAATAAAAACTGCAAATTGATTTTCCAAGGAAGTTTTGGGTATATCTTTATTTTGGAAATAAAAATTTATCTTTTGCCAACTATTTGAACTCCGATCTCTACCATGATGACCCAACTTTTCAGAATACAGGTGGACAAATATAGACAAGATTCATCAGATATAAACTAGAATAATTAAAAATAAAATTGCGATGGAGTCCTCAGACCCTGTCTCTGCTAGGGTTCCAACTGCGAAGGTTGTGGGGCAGAGACGAGGTGCGGTAGCAGCGACGGCTAGGGGCGAGCAAGGTGGAGCTACGGCGGAGCAAGGGGTGGAACGTGACAACGATGATGAGGACGGCAATTTCCTTATTCCTACTTTTGGATAGATTATACCTTTCTTGATTTTAGAATATTAATTAGGCTTAATAGCACTTTTGGTCCCTCACCTTTCACGATTTGGCATTTATGGTCCCTCTTGGAATTTATTAGCATACAAGGTCCCTCACGTTTACTAACCATTGCAGTTTTGGTTTTCCGTTTATGTTGTGTTAAAAAACTAACGATATCCTTTTTTTTTTTTGAAACTCAACATATCCATTTGCCACTTACCTGGTGTTCTTCCCTCAACCCTCTTCCACGCTTCACCATCTTCCCCATTTTTTTCCTGCCACCATGAACTCACTGCTTCTTCTTCCTCATGACCCCAAGTCAATTAAAAATCAGAAAGAAGACAGGAAAAAAAGAACAGAGCCAAACCCATTTTCTTTACCACAACACCAAAATCCAGCCCCTATAGAAGAAGGAAGAACAACGGAATCAAACCCAAACCAAAAGCATCGAACCACTTTCAACCGCGGAAGCACCACCCACTGCTCCACCGAGCCACCACCACTTGAACGGTCTCTTTCATTTCCCACAAGCCGCGTCGCAGTCATCCCCTTTCCTAGCCTGAGTCGCCACGCGCCATCCTGGTTCCATCACCTACAAATCCAAAGTGAGAAGCTCGAGACGGCGGTGGACCAGGTTCGGATTCGCCATTGAACTCCGATCTAGGTTCGAGTGGCTACCACGCCCCCGCGAGAAGCGAAGGCGGCGCTAGGTTTGGAGTGGAAAGGAAGGTGGCGGTTGTTCAGAGGAGAAGGGTTTGGGTGGTGGCCGCCGGTTGTGTGGAGGTTTGGTGGTGGTTGAGTAAAGAGGAAGATGGAGAGGTTCTGTGAAATCTGCATAATTGTGTTTACAGGGTCATTGTGAGAAAAATCAAATCCTAGCCTTTGAGGAAATATGGAAGGTAATTACTCCAACAAAGTGGTATAATATTTGGGTGGAAATCTATGAATATATTTGATGAAGATGGAAAAATTATTCTTGGAAATTTGGCTAAGATAAAGATGTGTTTAAAGGAAGAAGATGAAGATTATGATTATGAAGGTGAGGATGAATTTTCTGAAAAACCCCAAAAACTGATGATTTTTTTTAATTAATTTCAAAGGAATATTCTGTTAAATTTTGGATGATATTTGACGGAAAATCAAAACTGCAACAGTTAGTAAACGTGAGGGGCCTCGTATGCTAATAAATTCCAAGAGGGACCAGAAATGCCAAATCATGAAAGGTGAGGGACTAAAAGTGCTATTAAGCCTAGTAATTAATAGGAATGGAGTCCATGAGCATAACTATTGTTTTACTTGATGTATCAAATGAATTATCATAAACAAAATTAAGTTTCGCATATGTCAAGCCATATGTTGTTTAGTTTAATATAATTATGGTGATTACATTGGTTAGGGTATCCGTAAAACTTTGTTTTAATTGTTTTGAATCTACATAATATAAATACATGTAACTGTTAGATAATATAGGTTTATTTTACTATTTATGTAATAAGGGTAGTTTAGTCGTTTACTCTTTTACTTGTTCCCTATTTATAGGTGCTATTTCTCTCTATTGTAACCAAGTAGACATATTCACAATGTAGTCCTTAAGTAGATTTGGTGTTCTTTCTTCTCCCTCTCCTTTCTTTCTTTCCATTATTTTCTCTTCATCTTCTTCCAACTTAACATGACTTCTCTTCCAATTTAACATGGTATCAGAGCTCCCGATTCTAGGGGCTCTACTTCCACTCTTCAATCTTGGTCAAGGTTCCCCCGCTTCATTCACGGTGCGTTCACTTGCATTTTGTCTATGTTATCCGTCGTTGGTCACTGCCCTGCCTTCACAGCCACCTTCGCTATGTTCGCCTTGCTCTGATCGGCTTGTTCCCGCCAACGCACCACCGGAGGCTTCAGGATGTGCTGCCACGCGCCGTGTTTTCTCTGGTACGTCAAATCTACTCGCGCTCTCTTCTCCGCCGTGTGAGTTGCACGCGCCACCTTTCCGCAGTCTGTTGGTGTCGGTGCTTACACAGAAAGGTTTGCCGGTCTCCCCTGATCCTGCTTGAGGGGTCAGTTCGTCCAGATCTGGTGTTATTTGTCGTTTGTAGACTGTTTGGCTTTTTCCTTTTTGTTCCAAACGACATATGGTGGTCTCTCTTGCTGTTTGGTCCTTGGAGATCAAGATTTGAGAGTCGGTTCGTCCAGATTTTGTGTTCTTCACCATTTGTTGAGCGTTTGGTTCATTCCAAACGTACATTGGCCTCTTTGCAGGTTTGGTCCTTGAAGATCAAGAGCCAATGGATTGTTTTGGCTCACGATAGTGTACGCCGTCATGGGGTGCTTGTGGAGGTCGCTAGAGAGATTTACTGTGGTGAGTGTGGATCCGGCCAATGTGGTTGTCGAAGAGGAGATCAGATGCAAATGAAGGAGGTGACAGGAGCTATGGTTCGGCGCGGCGCCTCTGCAATTCCGGTGGATAGTTCTGGCATGTGGATCCGGTTTTCGGCTCTTCACCCCTGTCGTGTTTTCATTCCAACAGCTTTGCTGGCCTTTAACCATGTCATGTTTCATTCCGACAACTTGTCCGGCCATTACCCATGTAGTCCCTCTACCGGCACGAGAAGGCGCGTGAACTCTGATTTGGAAGCTGTTGACTTTGCCCAGCTGGCCTCGTCCTTCTCCATCCAGATCTACTCCTTTAGGCTTGGCTTTCTCTTGTCATTTGCTGTTTGACGTTTCTCTCTCTGGCTGGCAGCCGCTCCTCAAGTTAATTATATTTGTTACAACCTGTGCACATATATGCTTCAACTTGAGGGGGGGTGTTAGATAATATAGGTTTATTTTATTATGTAACAAGGGTAGTTTAGTCTTTTACTCTTTTAATTTCCCTATTTAATCTATCTAAATCTTAACTAAATCTATGTCCTATCTTAATAAATAGTAATCTAAAATAGAGAAAAAAATCATTTCTAATCCTAATCTATTATAATAATATAAAATCAAATCCTAACAAACCATATCCCAACAAATCATTTCAACAATATATCCTAATAGATATCTCTTGACATATTATCTCAACCCTCCCCCTCAAGCTAAAGCTTATTTAGCTTTAAGCTTGTAACAAATCTATCTCAACAAGATATATCTTAATAATGACCAATATCTGAATTGAATAGGCAGAATTTTCAAACGCCTGCTAAATCCTTAGGCAAAAGACAACTTCTCATACTTGATCTGGCTGAGATTGATGCAAGTCAAAACTAATACTTATGTAGTGTCGTAGGGTCAACCGAGCCAGCGAACTAGGGTGAGGTGAAAAACCAGCAACAATACGCCCAAAAACAAAGCTGAAGCAACAACTAACCAACAGCTACCACACAGAAAAAACATTTGAGGTCGATCAATTGATGGCTTCTGAGACAAACAATGGTGACAACTTTGACACCGATAACACTCAAAACACTAGAGAGTGGGCCAGCACAACTCACAGTTGAAGCCACAAAACTAGAAAACCAAAAATTGAGACAAAAACATATGAAGACGACGTAACAAGTATCATCTTTAAAACCAAATTGCATTAAGTCTGTCAAGATCACTGTAATAAGAGCATCTCAAACCACGAGACACAAACTGAGAACTCAACCAGCGACGAACAGAACGTCAAAGGGAGACAACAAAACCAACGAACTGTAAACCAAACAGCTGAAATACGGAAGACCCGCAAAAACAAGCAAAACCAAATAAGTCGTCAGTGGCGGCAGCGAGGCATTGAAATTCTGAAAGGTGGTGCTAAGGAAGCACTTCTGCAAGAAGCAAATCTCGTACCGAAAGGAAGGAACTTGCTGAATGCATCAGCACACATAAATGAGGGAACAACAACAATTGGCTAAGCAATTCCAATCATCTCCCCCGTGGCAACATAACGTCGAATAAGCGACGTAACAAATGGACAAGCCGAAATCACAACTCCGCACATAAAGAAGACATATGGAGAAAACAACCCATTGGAGCAGGGTTAAACGAGAAACCAAAGGAAAAGCAAGCCAATCAAGAGCACAAAACATTCCTAACCAAGGAGGAACAAGGAGAAAGCTTCATGAGCGGTCAAAAAACTCAAGATCTGGAAGAAACAACCGCAGGAGAGGAACAAAACAGAATCGGAAGAGGAATCAAGTCACGTTTCATGTTCCTACAACCAAGGGACAACCAAACGCCTATACAAGGAGACAAAGAAGGCCGATCTGGAAGAACCGACCCTTGAAATAGAACCAGGAGGGGCGTCGCAAACGGAGACCAGAAAGGAGGCGCGTGGCCTTCACGCGGTGGAGAAGAAGCTGCGAGTGAATCTCACTCGCCGAGAAGAACGCGGAGCGTAGAGGCGCGTGACAGGGTTTCTGGCGTCGACGCTTTAGGGAAAAGCGTAGGTCGGGGCACGACGAGCCCAACGGTGGTGTGTCCGGTCCGTTTTCGGCAACTTCGAAAACGGCGGTGAAAGAGCTCAGATCTGCGACGGTGGCTGAGCGGTGCAAAGGCTGCCAAGAACGTATAAGGGTCACTTGGGTTCCATGAGAGTGGAAGTGTAATCAGAAAGAACGAGGCCGTAACAAAACGACAAGGTTTAATGAGCGCGGAAGGAGAGAATGAAGAAAAATAATCGAAAGAGATTAAGAAAGCCCCCGTGAGGGGGAGGAGCCCCCCTCACAGCGGTTGCGTCAATAGGATTGAAACTTGCTCTGATACCAATTTGAATCTGAAGAAAATAATATTTCTGTTGTTATATTTCATGAATAAACATGTAAATTTATAGAGATAATAAAGAAATAAAAAGGAACTTAATCTATCTAAATCTTAACTAAATCTATCTCCTATCTTAATAGATAGTAATCTAAAATAAAGAAACAAATCTTATATAATCCTAATCTATTATAATAATATAAAATCAAATCCTAAACAATCATATCCCAACAAATCACTTCAACAATATATCCTAATAGATATTGACATATATCTCAACAGTAACCAAGTAGATATATTCACAATGTAGTCCTTAAGTAGATTTGGTGTTCTTTCTTCTCCCTCTCCTTTCTTTCTTTCCATTATTTTCTCTTCATCTTCTTCCAACTTAACATGACTTCTCTTCCAATTTAACAGTAACAATTCACATTTTAGTCTTATATATCTCTCGCTTTACCTTTTCTCGATGCTCTACTCATACATGTTACATTCTTTGAGGAATCTATCTTCTTTATTTCTCTAAGCATCCTATTAAGTATGAGATTCTCCTAGTTCATTACTTCCTTTATTTAGTCCTTCTAATAAACTGAAGCCTTTTCTCACCTTAGGCAAATTTATCAAATTTCTTGTGAGCGTATGCACCTATTATCACTTCCTATTGTAGAATTTTTAACTACAGGATGCTCCCTATGTTGCTATTTGTAAAGGTATTTCCTTCTAGTTGAATCTTCAACAATCAATATGTTACATGATTTCAGATACCGTTGTTTCTTCCTTACATTTTGTCCTTTTGTTCTCATTTGTACTGCTTAGACTACAAATGACACACTGGCCCATCTCCTGAGGCAATAGATAACTGAAGCTGGTTCTTTTGTCCATTTGAAACTCTTTCATTACGTGTCATTGCATCAACGATAAAATTGGCCTCAATGGAAAAGTTGATTCATTGTCGAAAAGCATGACTTGTGACAAATAGCAACAATCTTAAATATTAGTTGGACAGTGGTGATGCATTCTCACATGTTTAAAAGATTATTTTTGTTTGCCTCTTTCTACTAATGAAAGAAACAATTGATTACCTGTAATTATTTAGATTCCACCCAGAAAAGTTTGCAGCTTCAGTCAGTGCTCTCTTCCATCTGACAATCATATCTTCCGTAGCTGAGATTTTCTGTACAAGTCCTTCCAGTGCTTTTCCAAAAGATCCAATTTGGTTGCGTACTTCTGATGGTTCCACACCGTAGAATACAGGGACAACTTCTTGACCTATAGTTCTATGACACTCCATGATTTTCTCCAGCTCTTGTAGGCACCATATTGAATTGGCATAGTTTACTGAAAAAATGATTATTGAAACTCTAGAGCCTTCAATTGCTTGCAACAATGAGGATGAGATATTTTCTCCCTTTTTCAGTTTGTCATCCATGTAAACCTCAATACCAGCATTTTGTAAAGCAGCATAGAGATGAGAAGTGAAAGACCTACGAGTGTCTAGACCTCGGAAGCTCAGGAACACATTATGGATCCATTTGAATTTTGGCTTCAAATGATTCAGTTCTCTTCCCATCCCTTGCACTAAATCATGCATTTCAAACTTGTTATTCTTGTCAACTTTTAGAAGGCCCCTTTGAATGAGTTTGCTTATCCCAGTTTCTGCAGCAAGTCCACATCCATTTAATAATTGTGTGATATTGTGTCTGTCCTTCCCCATATAGAAACAAGCTATTTCAATGAATATTTTCCTCTCATTATCATCAAGAAAATCATAGCTCAGTTTTAGTATATTTAGCACCTCATTACTTAGATTTCTTTTAAGTAGCTTCAGTATACTTTTCCACTCTGATACTGTTCTGTCAAGTAACAACGAGCCCAAAACTTCAAGGGCCAGTGGCAGTCCTCCACAATAAGAAATTGCTTTTCTTGAGAGTTTAATCAAATCATAGGTAGGACTATGTTGCTTAAATGCATGCCAACTAAAAAGCTCAAGTGATTTACTTGTGTTCATTTCCTTCATTTCATATACAACGTCCAATTCAAAGAGATCAAGAACTTGCTTTTCTCTGGTTGTAATCATTATAATACTCCCAATACCAAAACTTCCACGACTTCCACATAATGATATCAGTTGGTCTTTTTGACTCACATCATCAAGTACTATAAGTACCCTTTTATAAGATAATATTTTCTCCATTTCAGTGCTATGTACTGCCATGTCTGTTGTACTATTGATGTCAGAAAGAAGTTGTTTCCGTAGATAATCTTCACCGTTATCCTCCTTCCATACATCCTTAATATTTGCAAGGAAACTTGAACCCTCAAATCTGTGAAAAATGCTGTTGAAAATGACTTTGGCAATGGATGTTTTACCAATTCCTCCCTTTCCCCATATTCCTACAAAGTTAACTTTTTGGAGAGAGTAACCAAATCTGCCATAAACATCTTTGGCATGAACATCTATCCCACCAGAATGGAGTGGGCGGGACAAATATTTACCAAATAGCACCATACGAACAAACTCTGCAGTCTCATCCACAGCATGACAATCCACAAAAGTATCACTGCAGGAATTAAAATTAGGAATCAGAGAGAAGCAAAATCTATGACTTGACATGAAATTAAGAATGATAGAACGCATATATAATTTATGGATTAATTGCACTTTTAGCCCCCAGAGTATCGCTATTGTGCAAAATAGCTCCCTTTTTAAAAATGATCGAATTGAGTCCTCACCGTCCTTCACCCTAAGAAAAGCGTTAGCAGTCTCTTGTATCTAATACACTGAACATAAACCCAAGCTATGTCCTTCCCAAGACTCAAATTAAAAAAAGAAAAGAAGAGAGCCACAGTAGGCTCCATACCCATATGTCCATAAACTATAGCAAAGGCCTTAACAAAAGCCCAACTAATAGGATGATGTTGGGAGGTAGACGTTCAGAATTCTCAAAATCTCACATTCAAATGAAGAAAGAGGGGAGCGGACCCCAAGTTTGCATAACAAGGTATTGTAAACATAAGAGAAACTAGTACCGTCAATAATTAAATCATCTTTGTGAACCCTATCTTTGTTGGAGCAAGGAATCGCAATAACTACACTTTCGTCCTCACTACTCTGCGAAAATTATATGACCTGCGAAAATTAGCCACACTCTGTGCAGATTCATACACCGACACTAAGTCCTTTGCCCCTCTCACGAAAGATGAAGAACCCTCCGGAGTGGAAGAGGTGGTTTCCCCTTGAACGCTCTCAACCATGAGTCAACCTTACAAGCGGATGAGCTGAGCCTACAGCGGGAACATGGGGAAGGATTTCATCGCTCAAAGAAGAGGTCAACGACGAATAGGAGCCTCTCAAGAAATTGGAATCCGAAGATTTGCGAGCAATATTGGGAAGATTAGGAACCCTAAACATTTCATTACAACATAAAAGAAAAGGAAAAAGAAAACTAACTGACAAAGAAGAAGTGATGAAGAAAACTGCTGGCAGCAAAATTTTCAGAAGATCCCAATAATCCAGAAGTTTGCGAACAAAGAGGAGAAAATCAAGGAAATAGCTGAAACGTCAGTCCCCCACTTTTAAAACCAAAACCCCTTTTTTATTGAATATTTTCCCGCCCACGCTTTGAAGCTTACCAAACACGTCAAACACAAATGGGTTACCCTCTAAAAGCCAATAAGCGCAAGGTTTAAGGGCTTGGAGGGTTGTGTGCCTACCGAGCTACATCCCATATTAGCTCGGCCTAAATGATGACCATCACAAGCGACCCCATTAAGTGGGTAGCCCAACCCAAAAGCACGTTCAGCATGCAGGAACCAGAGGGATGTGTAACCCTGGATTAAATAGTCGTTTATAACCCCATATCCATTAATCAATCACTATGCTATTAGTTGACTAATAAACCACATAACATAACTATAAAGCAGCTAAAAGTCCAAAAGGTAATGTTAACCCTATAAAAGCCTAAAGACAACAAAGGTAAAGGCATCTTCACTCTAACGCTAATACTGGGAGCTAGGTTTTGTGCTTGTCACTAAGTCAAACCCGAAGTTTTGGAGAGAACACTTTTTGATTGGAAATGATTAGCGAACATAGAGATTTGGCCAACCCAGGGCGGCAGCTATAAACCGCAGCTAATGTGTAAAGATATTAACTATATGCATAAGAACTCTTTTTGAATAGAGTAAGATAGTGTTTTCCTGTTAGGAAAGTGAAAGATGTGATTGATCCTGAGAAAGAAAAAAAAATCGGTGATTAATAGTGAGTATCGTACCGGTAGCGGTCAACGGACGAGAAGCAACCGGGAAAGAAAGCAACTTCGGACAGGGCCCTTCTCCAAGTCAACACGGTGTCTTCCTCCACAGACGCTTTCTTGACCATTCGTTCAAACTCCTCTCCGAATCTACCCTTTTGCTTGCGCACATCCCACAAATCCACACCATAGAACACGGACCAAACCACGTGACAAGTCGCCCTGTGGCACTCCATGATCTCTTCGAGCTCCTCCAGACACTCCCTAGAACCACCGTAGTGCTCGGAGAAAACAAGGACGGAAACCCTTGACCCTTTGATTGCTGGCCGCAGCGAATTTCGCTTCACCTTCCGAAGCGCGTTGATGTCGTCGATGCAGGTTGGGATTCTGGAACATGTTAGGGCTTTGTGGAGATTGTAGATGAAAGGCTCCACCTCAACGTCCTGCAATGTGAAGCTTAAGAAAACTCGGGCCGTCGTCCTTTCGGGACTTGTGATGTTGGTCGATGACGAAACAGTTGAGGAAGACATGGATTGAGTCCGCAAGAGAGGAAGGGGATGAGGAAAGGATTGAGTTTGATGGTAAGAATAAGAAGACAGTACCATAAATATAAGTGAGAAGTAGATGCTTTCAAATTAACAAGTCAACCAAGTCATGCCAAACGACTCCAAGTCTCAAGTCTCAACCCAGTGACCCACAAATGCGTACCCTAGCTCTCTCAGACTCTCACCTTCCCACATTCTCTCTGGTGCCGCATTCCTGAAGCCGTCGCCGCTCCGCCCACGTTCCTGCGCCGCCGCCGCTCCGCCCATGTTCCAGCACCGCCGCCCCGGCCCTGCCCATCTCCTTCTTCCTCAAACCACCGTTCATTCCTCATCACCCTCACAACCTCTCTTCCTCACTCCCTGTTCATCACAGCATCCGCCACACCACTCGACTCTCTCTTCATCAACCAAGCTCAGAACCACCGCCACTGCTTTCATCGTTCACCACACCACCACTCCTCGCCGTCCGCGCCCTCTTCACTTTCCTCGCGAAGCCGGAACCGCCGCTCGTGGGACGGTCGCGCCTCTCACCGCCAGCCTCCGCGTTCTCGCCGTCCGCCGCCGCTCCATCATCACTGTCGTCGAATCCACGTCTCTGACTTCAGATTCATCGCATTCCAGTGCAGGGTTGTCGTGAGTTTGCCGTTGAAAAACCCCTAATTTTGCTTTCCTGCTGCTTTGTTCTCCGGTAACTCCATTCTGTTTTTTTTTCATTTTCCCTACTTGTTGGCTTTTCTCTTTGTTATCGTTTCTTTTATGGGTTAATGGTTTAATTTAGTTGCACCAAGTTTGTTATAAGTATCTGCTGTAGACCGGAGTTCCGGCGATGGCATATATGGCAAACTGATTGGATTAATGAAGATGACGTGGAATTTATTTAATTTGCAATAAGTCTATGTAGTTGCACCAAGTTTGCTATAAGTCCCTCTCCCCCAATTTTAGTCTTCTTCTTCCTGAACCACTACCAACCACATTTCCTCTTCTTCTTCTTATCTGGGTTACTCGAGTTTCTTCTTCTTCTTCTTCCTTGGTTGTGAGTTCTTGTTTGTCTCTTGTTTTTTCTCTCTGGCACTGGGTCTGCTCCCCATCTTCCTATACTACACGAGTACATATTCTTCTTGTTGTTTCTTCATCTTCTTCTTCTTCATTCTGTTTTGTGTGTTCTTCGAAACCTGGGTCTGCTCTGCTCCTTCCTTCTTCTTCGTTCTGTTCCAGCTTTCTTTGTGGGGTGTTTGTACTTCGTTCAACCCCCAATGGGAGATTACCCTGTTTTTGTGATGATAGAGACAAAAACAGAGGCTCATGCTTGAACATCGTGCTGATTTCAATTTCACCATCATTGTTATAGCTCTAGTCAAACCCCCGAAGGTTATTCTGCCCGTTGTAGACAAAAGGGTTATCGCTAATAACCTGAATTGCACCCTGGTTCAAAGGCGGCAAAGAGGACTCTGGGTTCAAGTAAGCATGGTGAGAAATAGAGGAAGACGAGTTTCGAGAAACAGAGGAAGAGGCAGAGCCATTCATGAACCGCATCATCAAATTGGAACTCAAATTCGGTTTCGAAGCTTGGTTGTGTCGGTGGAAGTTATGACCTTGTTGATCTGCACACGATATCAAATCAGAGGAGACGAATGAAGAAGGGGCGTGCAGAGGAAGTAAAGGCTCAACAAGACCCTGTTGGTTCTGGGTCACAAAAACTCTGAGCTTATCTCTTCTGCTTTGTTGTGGAACATGATAACCCTCAAAACCCTCGGCCATTTATTAAACCCACAATGAAAAAAAGCTAAAAATTGAAGCTTTTAGTAGATGATGAAGAAGAAGTGACAGAACTAATAAAGAAAGAAAGAGAAAGAGAAAAAGACAGAGTATGGTAGTGGGAGTAATAAAGTGAAGTGAGAAGAAGAAGAAGAAGAGGGACAGGGACTTATACAAAACTTGGTGCAACTACAGGGACTTATTGCAAATTAAATAAATTCCACGTAATCTTCATTAATCCAGTCAGCCTGCCACATATGCACTGGCCGGAGCTCCAATCTCCGGCAGAGACTTATAGCAAACTTGGTGCAACTACAAGGACCTATTATTTCAACGTAGTTCGTCATCTTCTTCTGAATCCCCCACGCTTCCATCGCACGCTCTGATTCCGTAAGTTCCTCGAGAGACGACGATCATCGCCCTGTCTATTTTCTAGCGTTAAGCGCCCAAACACAAACAAAAAGGGTTAACTCTTAAACAAACAACAAATACCAAACAACATGTTGAAGAGGGAATAAAATAATTAACAGTAACAATATTCTCAAAATACAATAATAACACTTTCAACAATAAACTCATTTCCTCAAGAACAACATCACAAATCATGCTTCACAATAATTATCACAACCCATGCATATAACTTCCCAAATGCAACTACATGCTCAACAGCCTTGGCCAAAATACATCGTTCCAAACGGGATCGACTTCGTTCCAAACGGGAATAGGGAGGTCACGTAGCAATCACCGTCCACCCCACCACTATCTCATCATAAAATGTGCATATGAAATGCCATAATATTCATCATCAGCATGGAACAACAATCCGCATACGATATCAACATAGCATAATCAAGTTCACCTCAACATCATCATCATCAATATATCATAATCACAATTCCCAAATCCAAACATATTATAATCATCAAATATCAAATCCAGCATGCATCACAACACCATCAATTTCATCATCATAAACATAGAATAGTTTCCAACAACAAACTCATGGTAAGCACAACTGACTCAATCTAGACTTGAGTTACCCTTACCTTTTACTCCTTTGCTTGGTCTTGTCCTCCAACCTATCATGATAAAACATGTCCACAATCATCAACAACCAAGGAAAAACTAGAAAACAACTCCACAAGATTTAAACCCAAAACAAGTAAAACAGCAACTTGTTGTCAGGGGCCTAGCGCCCAAGCGTTGGGTTCCAACGCTCAAGCGTTGGGTCCCTGTCTGGCAACACGAACTGGGTAGGACCTCAACGCCCAGGCGTTAGGAGTCCAGCGCTCATGCGGTGGCTCCCTGCCAGAAACCCTGAACTGTGTTTTGGCATTGAATTGTATCAAGATATTAGGATAGTTTCCTACTACTGAACTATGTTTTGGCATTGAATTGTAACGAGATATTGTTTATTTGGTAATTTGGTATTTATAGTTGTCTCTATACCATGTTTTAGTTAATTTGGTATTATATATTTTGGCATTGACTGTATTTTATTTGCACGTACAATTAATTAAAGTGAGAGTGAACATAAGAAAACCAAAAAAAAAAAAAATAGACATATTACCACGGTTCAGCACTGAACCGAGGTAATAGGAAGACATGTTACCACGGTTGGTAAATGAACTGTGGTAACAGAGATGCAATGTTACCTCGGTTAAGCCTTCAAACGCGGTAACAGAGTTGCAATATTACCACAGTTGCACCTTCAACTGGGGTAACAGAACTGCAATGTTACCACGATTCCGCCTTGAATCAGGCTAATTTATCTATTACTTCGACGTCTATTACCGCGGTTTAACCGTGGTAACATGGTGTCTGGAACCGTGGTAACATGGCAAATCTGTAGTAGTAATGAATTGATAAAAATACATTAATTTAAAATATAACATCCTAAATATATCATTTGTTTCCTAATAAATTATGAATTTAATTTTTATTAACTTTATTTACAACAGACATTCAATTGATTTTTGTCAAATAAAAAATTAAAGCTTTAATTTAATTAAAATAAAAAAAACATAACTACTAGTCTAAGTTGAATATGAGTGCATCAAAATTAAATTCATTGTATTATTTTTTACTCATTAATTGTGATAAAAGAAATGTATACTTAAGCTATAACAAACTTATCTCAGTTTAAAAATAAAAATAAAAACAAACTTATCTTAAACTTTTTAAATGACAACTAAAAATGAAGAAAAAGAAACAAATTTGAGCTAAGTTTATCCATAAATTCCAAGAGATATTAGGAGGTTAACCAGAGTAAGCAGAGCTGGCCTAGGTTTCTTCATCTTGTGCTGTCACTCCTTCAAAACAACGATTCTCAATTCGCAGTTTTCAATTTTCAAACCATGGAGATGAAAAAGTCCAATCTCTTCTTCTTCTTTTCAACGCTGTTGTGTCTTCTTCACGCCTTCGCCACCGCCACCGACGTTCACTATTGCGGTTATTTTCCTCCTCTTCCCTTTACTTTCCCCCCAATATCTGCTATCACAAAGTTTATTATTTTATTCAACTACTTTTTTCATTATTTTCTTTGATTGAAGATCACAAAGGGATTTCAAATTTTAATCTTTCGTAGCGATAACCGTTCATTAAACAAATGAGTTTCTTTGCTATGATTATTACAAAAAATTGTTTTTGGGTTTCGTCAGCAAGCCTTCGTGCCTGAAAATTATATGTTTATTTGTCGTGTGTAATCAATTTGATTTAATTAGGAGTTGGGGATGATCAAACAATCAGAGTTGAACTGATGATTTGAGTTTAATTGAATAATCAGTTTTGCTAGTTGGAATTAAGTTGTTAAATTATTGTTTGAAGTGCAGATTCTTTTCAATTAGAATTTTTTAATTTTATTGTTTTGTATTATAGTTGTGAAGAAGGGTTCTTCTCTTTGATCAGTTTTGGGATTTAATAAGTTAGAATGTTTTGTTGTATTATCACTAGTGCTCATTATTGATTAAACTATTATTACATGAATGATTATCTATGCCAGATAAGAAGGCTGACTATGATGTTGAGGTAAAAGGAGTTGAAATATCTCCTGATCCGGTCGCGCGAGGCCAGCCTGCTACATTCAGCATTGCTGCAGCTACAAGTACTCCTAAACTTCACATACTTTTCTTTTGTTCTTTAAATTTCTGTTAATTGTTATATCCACTATAATGCATTTGGTGTTTCTTTATGTGAATGTGTGTTAAAAATTTGCTATTTTACTTATTTACATGTTTTTTTTATGAGCATGGGAAGTATTGAAGTGATGTTATTTGGAAATCTTAATGGGATTATATCATAGTGGTTACTCCTGGTGGATAGAGTGTTCGCCCATTTTTTCTCTGATCCGATAATTTTATGACTCAGGTCAAGCATTATCTAGAGGGAAACTGGTGATTGATGTGTCATATTTCGGTTGGCACGTTTATAGTGAGACCCATGACCTTTGTGGAGAAACATCTTGCCCTGTGTCTGCTGGTGACTTTGTGATTGCACATTCACAAGTTCTACCTGGATTTACTCCACCTGTAAGTATACGTTTTGTTCATTCCTTGAAGAGATTGTGCGCGTGTTCATGTATTTTGGACAAAGAGGAAATATATCTACCTATGCAAGTGTAGAATTTGCAGTTGATCCAAAATATGTCATGCTAAATTGTTGGCTTTTCTATTAATTTGAACTCCTGTAGTCGTGTTATGCCGTGTTATGCCATGTAGATATCTTAAGATAGGGATTGACATTTGTTGGAACACAGCTAGAATCTGATGTGTCTTAGCATGTTGTATCTGTTTGATACTTGGATGGTACCAGCATACTACAAGTTTTGTGGTCTGGTATGTTTTTGTATTGACATATCGGGATCGGACGGTGAAATCAATACGTTCATTGCCATTTAGAAAACCAAGTTGCTACTATTTTTTGGTACTATGACTACTTTAATCCAACACGACAGCAACCATAATATTCATCAGGATAATTGCCACTTTTTGTGAATGTTGAATTGACAAATTCCAAGTTCATTGAGCTCGTATAGGTTTTTGTATTTTGTGCTAATGTTATGAGCATGTTAGCTTCCATCTCACCTATCCCTTGGAGAGGTTTAAAGTTGGATTGGGATGTATGTTGCACTCAGTTTTTTGTTTCGTTCATTTTATCAGCTTTCATATTAGGCTTGTATTTGTTAATGGCACATTTTCCAACTGTCTAATTGCTAAAGGACTTCCATGAAGGCATTGAAGTTTCACAAGTGAAGCAGTGGATTATATTGTTAAGATTGTTTAATTATACAAAGTTGTCTCCTTTCTTGTTCAATGCTGATCTCTTGTTTTTATATAACATCATAGCTCATACCATGTATTGCATTTGCAGGGCTCATACTCTTTGACGATGAAGATGTATGATGGAAACAAGCATGAGCTGACTTGCGTTAAATTTGGGTTTGATATTGGGCTTGGTTCCTCTGTGGCTGACATTTAATTGATAGATCGGTATAAATTATTTGTACAGTATGCGAAGGACCCTTATTATAACACTGACTTAGTTGTAATTATAATGCAGCATGACCGGTATGTGGATTAAGAATTTTCAAATGTCTTGTTCTAGCTGAGATCATAAAACTCAAACCGTGCATCTTTATATAATTTTCATTTTTGATTACGCGTAGAATTTGTCCATGTTTAGTCAAGGTAATATCTATTCTACGCTACAAAGTATTATATTCATCTCATCCCAACATTGTTCAGTTTCCACTTTCCACTCTATAGCCTTTTAAATCTTTAGGAACTCTTAATCTTCAACCGCCTAGTCAACCGCAACCGACCGGCTGAACCCATAAAAAATCGTTTTTTTAACCCAGCCAGACCCGCAACACACCCGAACCGGCCCAGTGAGCGAAAAAACCATCGGTTTCGGGTCGATTCAATCATTTTTGGCCAGTCCTAGTTACTGGGCATTCCTCTTAACTGAGTTCGTACACCATGAAATTTCAACAACATTGAGAAGTGAAACTCGATTTGATCACGACAAAAGATGAGTCTCAACCTTTGCAGTATAAATCTCACTACACGTTATATCGACCGGAAAACACCCCTACAACCAGCTTGATATGTTTCTATATCTACCTCCAACTAAACATTGTGTACATGAAATATGTTATTTTGAAAGACACTAGGACATGATAGTTGGGCAGTGATGCATTTCAACCCAATAAAATACAAATTATATTTAGAAGTACTTTGTCAACCCGTGAAAAATGATACCATAAACTAAATTTGTCCTATAGTAATCGTGGAAAATATCATATTTATTTTGAATTGTTTCGTGAAATCCATTGGTTAGTACTAATATAAATCTCAAACGTGCGACATCTCAATCAGTGGAAATGACTCGGAGAAACTTTTTCTCAATGTTATTTGATCCATTCAGATTGGAAACCCCTCTAGAAATAAAATGACGATAATAATAGCTAATGAGAATCTGCATTATTAGCTACTCATTAGAGTTTTATCAGTTATAGTTCTCTTTATCTTTCCTTAGTTATGAGTTGTTACATGTAGAATAAAGTAGGAAGTAGTGGGACTGTTATTACTTTTAATCAGTTTTTTATTTAGAGAATTTGTACCATTTTTCTTTTATGAGTGTTATTGTATTTAAAGAAAGTTAGTATTAATGAAATTTTGTGATTCAGTCTATCTAAGTTCTTCTTCTATATTCAACAATTGGTATTAAGAGCTTTTTTCTTGAGGGGCTGTGTGATATTGAGGGCTGGCACCAAAACAGAATGCAGACTGAAACCACTTTTTCAGTTGCTTCACCTCCGACTTTCAATGGAGAGAATTATGAGATTTGAGCCATTAGAATGAAGTCCTACCTAGAAGTTTCTGACCTTTGGGATGCTGTGGAGGAGGATTATGATGTTCCTCCTTTATCAGACAACCCAACAATGGCACAATTAAAAATCCATAAGGAGAAGAAGCAAAGAAAATCAAAGGCGAAAGCATACTTGTTTACTGTTGTATTGCCTAAAGTTTTCACCAGAATCATGATGCTAAAATCAACCATGGAAATCTAGGATTTTCTCAAGCAAGAATGTGAAGCCAATGAGCATGTCAAAGGGATGAAAGTGATGAATTTAATCCGGGAGTTCGAGATGTAGAGGATGAAGGAATCAGAAACTGTGAAACAGTATGCTGATAGATTTCTCTGCAATGTGAATCGAGTCAGACTACTCGATCAGGAATTCAAAGACTCCATGATTGTTCAAAAGATTCTGGTTATGCTTCCTGAAAGGTTTGAGTCCACAATTTCTTCTTTAGAGAACTCTAGAGATATGCCAACTATTACCTTGGCCGATCTATTGAGTGCTTTACAAGCTCAAGAGCAAAGAAGACTTATGAGACAAGAACGCACAATTAAAGGGTTGAGTATTGGAAGACAAGATGTGTGTGATCAAAACTAGGACATTTCAACCATGCAACTTTATGTTTATTGGAGAAAAACAATTTGGTGGTACGTGTACCATCATTGGAGGAAAATATGACAGGTTGTCATGCTTGTCAATTCGGGAAGCAAACCATATTGTCATTTCCACAATCAACTTGGAGAGCAACAAGTAAACTACAGTGGATCCACAGTTATATTGGAGGACACATGAGTGAAGCACCATTGAATGGAAGTAAATACTATGTCATTTTCATTGATGATTTCACTAGAATGTGTTGGATTTATTTTTTGAAGTTCAAGTCAGAAGTTGCTGAAGTATATTGGAAGTTCAAGAGCTGGATAGAGAACCAAAGTGGGTCAAAGATTCAGATGCTAAGGACTGATAATGGGAAAGAATTCAATAACTTTTGTGAGGGGAAGGAATAGAACATCAGCCTACTATTCCATATACACCACAACAAAATGTTGTGAGTGAAAGAAAAAAGAACTATGATGGAGATGGCACGTTGTTTTCTGCATGAGAAGAACCTTCCAGGAGTTTTGGGCAGAAGCTGCAAATACTGCAGTTATTTTGCTCAATAGATTACCCACAAAGGCAATTGTTAGCCTGAAATTTTTTCCTAAGTATTACTTTGGTCGAAGACTGTAGAGTAGGATAATTTCGACCAGAGAGGAAAAGATGGAACCAAAGCTGACAAAACAGTCAAGGACATTTCGACTAAAAAAGGGAATGTTGAGTCGAAGTTGAACCTATGATTGGAGACAAGGCTCTAAAATGAACCAGTGTTGAACTGGTTTTCGACCCAAGTTTCAGTGTGCATGAGAAGATATCTCGGCAGAAGTTACAAGCAGTTACGACAAGCGGACATGCAAAAGGCAAAACAGAAAGCATGGGACACGTTTCATGTGCAGAGGATTCGTCTGTTATGTAGCAGTTGAAGATACAGCCTATAAATAGAGGAAGACAGGCAAGGAGAAGGGGCATTTCGTCCACATCACAACAAGTCCGGTAGCGGTAATTCTCAAACCCCACAGCCATAAGTCCAAGTGAACGCGACGTAGTGCGACGGGAACGAGTCAAACGTGAATGACTGAGTGATGCTCGACTGACCAAACCTTTACATTTCCACTTTAATTTTCAAGCAGTTTTTCCTTTTTTTTTGCTTTGTCTTTTCATTTACTTTAAATTTTGCACTTTCTTTTCTCTAAAACGATCAACCAGTTCGTTCGAACCACTTTCGACGGACACCGCGCACACCCACTCCACTCACACCATTTCGCGCACTCACGATTTTCATATCCCAGAGCTCGTAAGAGGATCAGGATCCAACCTCTTCATCAACATTTAGACCCACTTGTGGATTTACGGGGTTTACCAAAAACCCCTTTTGAGGCTTGATATGGATTTAAAACCTTATTGTCTAACTTAAGTTTTTGGATGTGTATGCTTTACTCATATCGCAGGTGAAACGTGACAAGCTTGATAAAAAAGCTGAGTTTGGAATATTTATTGGCCAGAGCAATGTAGCAAAGGCTTACAAAAATTTTCACCCAAAGTCTGGAAATAAAATTGTAAGTAGGGATGTGCACTTTGAGGAGGAGCAAGGATGGAATTAGGAAGATGGAAAGCCAAGAATAGGAAATGCTACAAGACCTGAAGATTTTTCTGAAATACAATTTCAAAATTAAAAAAAAAAATTCATCAGACCCTGATAACACTGATGATGAACCTGTCAGAGGTACTCGGTCACTTTCGGATATTTATGATAGATGCAATGTTGCTGTTTTGGAGCCAGGAAGTTTCAAAGAAGCTCAAGAAAACTCAAGATGGGTGAATGCTATGAAGGAGGAGCTTGGAATGATTGAAAAAAATAAATCAGACTTGGCAGTTAGTTCCAAGGCCTCAACACAAGAATGTCATTGGAGTGAAGTGGGTATTCAGGACTAAACTGAATGCAGATGGCTCCATCAATAAGCACAAGGTCATATTGGTGGTGAAGGGCTATGCTCAGGTGTATGGAATTGATTTTTCAGAAACATTTGCTCTTGTAGCTCGGTTTGACACTATGTGAATGCTTGTAGCCATTGCCACACAAAAAAGCTGGAAAGTGTTTCAATTAGATGTCAAATTAGCATTTCTTAATGGTTTTCTGCAGGAGGAAATATGTGTTGAGCAACCAGAAGGTTTTGTTGTGGAAGGTCATGAAGACAGGGTTTATTTGCTGATAAAGGCTTTGTTTGGCCTAAAGCAAGCTCCTAGGGCCTGGTATAGCACAATAGATAAACATTTGTTGAGCTTTGGTTTCACAAAGAGCCTTAGTGAATCAACACTTTATGTAAAACAAATAGAAAGTGATATTCTGATTATATCTTTGTATGTTGATAATCTTTTGGTGACAGGAAGTAATGTCATACTCATTAATCATTTCAAAGTTGAAATGATGAAGAACTTTGAGATGATTGATCTTTGTCACATGTCATACTTCTTAGGTATGGAGATCAAGCAAACAGATTCAGGAATTTTCATTGGTCAAAGAAATTATGTTGAAGAGGTCCTGAAGAAATTTCATATGAGTAGATGCAAGTTTATGAGCACTCCAATGAATCAAAAGGAGAAGCTTAACAAAGAAGATGGGTCTGATAAAGTTGAAGAGATTGTTTATAGAAGTTTAATTGGATGTTTGATGTATCTCACATCTACGAGGCCAGACATTTTGCAGATTGTTAGTGTTCTTTCCAGATTCTTGCATTGTGCTAGTGATGAACATCTTGGGACTGTCAGCTATGGAGTCATGTTTCAGAAGAACCAAGATTTTAATTTTCATGGTTTTTCAGATAATGATTGGGTTGGATCTGTAGATGACATGAAAAGCACCTCAGGGTATTGTTTTTCACTTGGTTCAGGGGTATTTTGTTGGAGCTTAAAAAAGCAGGAAATTATAGCTCAATCTACTGCAGAAGCAGAGTTTATTGCAGCAACTGCAGCAGTTAAATAAGTCATATGGATTAGAAAGTTGTTATCTGATTTACACCTTGAACAAAGGGAAAGCACGAAGGTCTATGTTGATAACCAAGCTGCAATCTCAATTTCTTGCAATCCAGTTTTCCATGGAAAGACTAAGCACTTTAATGTTAAGTTTTACTTTCTTAGGGAAGTCCAACAAAAAGGAGAAGTCTTGTTGCAGTATTGTCGGACGGAAGATCAATTGGCAGACATCTTCACAAAGCCATTGCCTAAAGTAAGATTTGAAATCTTATGAGAGAAATTTGGAGTTTGTAGCTACTAATGCAAGGAGGAGTGATGAGAATCTACATTATTGGCTACTCATTAGAGTTTTATCAATTACAATTCTTTATCTTTCCTTAATTATGAGTTACATGTAGAATAAAGTAGGAAGTAGTGGACTATTATTACTTCTAATCAGTTTTTTATTTAGAGAACTTCTATCATTTTTCTTTTATGAGTGTTATTGTATTTAAAAAAAGTTAGTATCAATGAAATTTTGTGATTCAGTCTATATAAGTTCTTCTATTGTTAACAAACACTAACCATTACACCAAAAACAATTGTTATTAGTGAAGACGTAACTTTATTTCCTTATAGTGTAGAGCTCTCAAAGGGTTGCGCTTAACCCATACTAAGCGTCATGGGTTGGGTTGTTAAGCTCATCAAATCCTAAGGGGGTGATGTTGGATTAATAAATCCAACAATAGCCAATAACCAAATGAGCAATGGGAGCCCCCTAATGTGCACATGTAAATGTGGTGTGCAACCTTGCACACGAGCCATGTCACCCCTTAACCGGTATTAAACATTTCTTTAAAAAATAAAAAAGGTATTTGTACTTTTGGCCCCCAGTTTAACCAAATACCTTGAGTGCCATAAAAGGTATTTAGGGATGGTATAACTGTTTCTAGACCCTGCTTCTTACCTCAGTTTTCCTAGCATTTAGGGAATAAAAGGTACCAAATCTCGTAACACTGTGACCGGCACCAGTTATCATAGTCGTAGGTTTGTCAGTTTGTTAAAATTAAGTATACTTTTAACTATTAAACATGAAAATCAAAATGAATTGCCTTGACTAAAATGTTATAAATATTCTGACTTAACAACAACAAAAAGAAAGAAAACCAAAACCCAATTTTCCTCTGGATAAGTCCGAGGAACATGGCCAATAATTGACCATACGAATAAACAAATAAATAGAATCTTGGGACAAGAGTGCAAAACAACTGTAAAACGTAGCAATCTGCAAGAAGTTATAAAGCCAATTCACACGCCTACATGTAAGGGGCCAAAAGTCTGAGCTCAGATGAAAAGGAAATTACACACACATTTACAGAATACATTCCCAAGATAGATTTGTCAAGACATGACCCCAGACATAACCTCAGCACACTCATTAGCATCATCAAAAGCTCGAATGAGCCTAGTTTCGTTAATTTCACTTCAAAATCAGAAAACACACTTACAAAAATACAAAGTAAGACTAGTTAGAGTAACCGCACTTTCTTTAATTTGCAGTTCAATTATGTCAAAACCTCAGTTACTGCAAGAGCAAGAGTCCCCGGCACAGTCATGGATGATGATTCAGCCACTGGAACTATATCATAAGACTGCAACAACTGAGTATAGTGAAACTCAATTTGTAGCCTATGATGAAGAGGAGTAGATGATACTAAACCTTTCTTGACATCTGCTTGCAACTCTCTGATGGGAATTGCTGCCAAGAAACTCTTGATATACTCTTTGCATGCTTCCTTCCCTCTGCACACAACCTCCTCTTCCTGTTCCTGCTCACTTTTCAACCGTTCTTCCGTCTCTGCCGCAACAGAATCGACCTCCTTAGCATTAGCTTGCTGTATCTGCTTGACATTGTGCTCTAATACATCTGCAACAGTTTGTTGTTGGTCAGTGGTTGTTTTCTCATCTGATGATTGTGTAACTTCTGGCATTTTGTGTATTAATGTGTTGCTGTCAAATTTCAAGATGTACGCCTGATTGCATCCTTCATAAAGCCTCTCCCCCAATGTGTCAATGATGTAGTAAGCATCAGCCTCAACTTTAAGGATGAAGAAATGGTCATTCCAACTAATAATATAAACATGGGGTTCACCACTACTGGTGCAATCATGTGCAGTATGACTAATCTCATCCCAAATGTTATCAAAAGACATGGCCCCTTGCAGAAAATCAAATCTCCCCTCATCCATTCCTTCTGGATGAAAAAAACCAATGAAGGACTTCCCAGGAACCACAGAAAGAGGGCGTATTTTGGCTTGAATGACGGTTTCAAGATCAAAATGCTTGTCAGGGAATCGCTCCCTGTATGTCTGGTTTTCACATAAGTTCCTCCATTCTAATGAGCCTTCTCGAATTAGACTATCGAACTGGGACTTTATGGGCATGAGGTCATGATTGTTTTGGAACCAATCAGCAATTACAGCAACCAGAGCAGTACATGCACTCTCACCAGCTGCGCGTTCGCTGCGTTGATCAATTGAGGCGAAGAAGACCTGTGCCTGAAGTTTCATGTGGCCATCACGGCTCATTACTTCTTTCTGTTCCCAACTCCCTACCGCAAAATTGTCATCCCCAAATTCAGATACTGATGTTCGATTGGCACTTGAATCATCCTCAGTTTTCAGCGACTGGCATACAGTAAGAAATATCAGCAGTAATAAGCTAATTAATAACAGTATGCTAGTGCAACAATATTGCAAAAAGGCTCAGAACCTACTGTCACTAATTCCTTAATAAATATCAGCATATGTTTGGTTTTGCATTGGTCATCCACCGAGGTACTTCTAATCTTCTCTAACGTGGTTTTTCATCATCAAAACATATTTGGGCGAAATTCTTAGAAGCACTACAGGCTGACAAAATCATGTTGAGGCCAAAGCAAAAAGACTATTTTTAAGTTAACATGAAAGTGATTTTAACTCCTCACAATACATTTCTATTATTTTCTGATAACAGTCAATTTTATAGTAAACATATTAAAAAATAAATCATATCACTTTCAACTCACTTTTACCATAACCAATTTTGTCAAAATCAATTATCCAAACTACTTCACCCAACGCTAAACCAAACATGCACCCAGATCTCTAGTCACGAGGCAATAATCACAAGGACCTTAATACCAATTTTTAGGTTATCCAACAACCTATTCTTCTGTGTCATAAATATGCAGATCAAGAAAGCAATGAAAAGGAACAAGCAAGTTCTTACCCCAGGTGAAAGGGATTCATCAGAGCTAAGCTGCCTACGATCAAAATCAATGTCATCACCACCTTCTTCTCCATAAGCCTTCTTTAGCAATGGCTCTCCCTTGGATTTAGGAGATCTGAAACTCAACTTCCTCTTCCTCCAAGGCAATATGCTGCGCTTGGAACTTTGCGATACATAAGGCTGGGAGGAGGAAACCGTTGAGCTTGAATCCTCTACCGGCAAGCTCCCAGTGTCTGATTTATGATTGCTGTAGTACACCCAGCCTTCATCATCATCATCATCATCACTCTTTACCTTGATGCTGGAATAGAACGATCCCTCAGCGTTCGCATAAGCCAGTTTCCCATAACTGAATGATTTCCTAACATTAGGAACCTCCTTCACCTCATCTGACTCCCCTTCCTCAAAATCATCAAGGGAGTCAGAGTCAAAAGGGTAATTGTACTCACCATCCTCACTCCTGGCGGATAAATTTCCTTCACTTCCCTCCTCCTCACGGTCACGGGATGCTTTTCTTGCTTTCCTGGCTGATACAAACTCAGTCAAAATCTTCACTTTCCTCAGACCAGCTTTTATGGTGGAAACCTCATCTTTTTCTGCCAAGTTAGTTTCTCCGGGCTGGGCCAGGGGCGATGCAACAGGCACCACTGATTTCTGAACTGGCTCTGAACTCTCTTGAGCCGCTCTTAACTCCACTAAGCTAATTGATATCTGAGCACAATCAAGAGTAGTTCTGATGAGTACAAAAAACAACAAATGGGTAGTGTCAAATTTTGAGCCAAAAAAGAACTATTCCTACGTCAATTGGACCAGCTTATAATATCCAAACATGGTGGCATGAAAAGATAGAACAGTTAGTGAAAAGTCATATAAGGACATACACTGAGTGAAGGAGGAGGCTCAACAGAAGAACCTCCAGGGATTGTGAGTGAAATGTTCAAGTCAAAATCCTTTTGATCAACCGCAGATGCAAACTCAGCTAGATTCAAGGAAGCTGTTCCAACTACAGGAACCTTTTGCCTTTGATTCAACCCCTGCAACATAACCAATTCAAATCCAATTTAGCACCAATTGACCCCAGAACCTAAATTTAGAAAGAACCCCCCCCCCCCAAAAAAAAAAAAAAAAGAACAGCAAAATTGGAAAAGGAAAAATTCCAAATTTTGTTTCAAGAAATCAGAGTCTAGAAAAGCCCATCTAAGTTTAATTGATGGGAATTTTTGTCCAAACCTATGAAATACTTGAAACAGATAAAGTTTTAATTTTTTTTTTCCAGAATTGAAAATATTTTATCATACACAAGATACAAAAAAAACCCAATTTTCACAAATTACAACATTGTCGAAACAAATTGAAGAAGAAGAAGGAGAGAGAAATAGAGACATTGAAGACAGTGAAAGCGATCTCCCAAGGGTGAAAGGCATTATTGTCCTTGTAGGAAGAAAGGGTGCAGAAGCTCTGAAACTCCTCATCCCACAAAACGACACCGTTATCGCCGTCCTGGCCGGCGGAGGCCTCCCTCGTGAAATTTCTCGCGACAGCGCTGCGGCGGAGGGAGCTGAGAGCAAGCTTAGGACCCTTCCAGCGAATCTCGACGGCGAAAAGCCCCTCCTGCATCAGATCGCAGCTCTGGAGAGTCCTGACAACGAGTTTCACCTCGTACTTCCTCGAAACCAGTGGAGGCCACGGCCTCCACTTCATCATCTTCACGACCATGTTCTTCTGGTTCGAATTCGTGTTGTTTGTGACGGAAATTGTTGAAGAGGAAAAGGGTTGTTGTGGAGTTGATTTGGAGAAAGGAAAAGGAGAAAGGAAAAGGGGGAAAGGGAGAAGGAGTCTACTACGGATCTTCAAAACGATGCGAATGTGTGAGTTCTTATTAATACTAACGCCGTTTTGTTTAGTGTGTTGTTCCTATTTTTCTTTAGAGGACGGTGTCGTGTTACCAAGTATGCCTGTTTTTAATTTCATTTTAATTTTTTTCCTCTGTTTGTATTACATTAGTTTTAAATTAAAGGCCAATGAATATATATATTTTATTGATTCATTTTGACTTGCTAATTTTGATCAAAATAGGTGGGTGAACTCAATTGAGGATATACATCTCCCCTATCAAGATTTGACTTTTTAAAAATGAACTAGGCACTTTAATTAAGTGGAAGAGTAGAAAGTTATAGTAATTAAGCACAAAATGTTTTGTATTAATAGTTATAAATATTAAATTTTCAATTGATACCATTGTCTGTGTAAATAAGTTTTACACCGACAACCAATTACATTAGTGGAGGAGGAGTTGGTGGAGGCGGTGGTAGTGTTGGTTATGGAGGAGGAGTTGGCAACAGTGGCAGTAGTGGTGAAGGTGGTGGCCATGCCGGAGGCAGTGATGGTGGTGTCGGAGGTGGTGTCGGAGGAGGCGGTGGTTGTGGGTGTTACTTGGCCGCGACTGTGGTAGTGGTGGTGGAGGTGACAGTGACAGTGACAATGGAGGTGGTGGTGGTGAAGGATGGAGGTGGCAGTGAAGACTATGACAATGATGGAGGGTGGTGCTAACAGTGGTGGTGGAGGGTGGTGCTAACAGTGGTGGTGGAGTGTGGATGCAACAATGGTGGTGGAGTGTGGATGCAACAATGGTGGTGGTGGAGGAGGTCGTAGTAGTGGTGGAGCGTGGTGGAAGCAATTATGGTGCTGACGGTGGCAGAAGTGGTGGCTGGTGGTGGCAATGATGGTGGAGCTGGTGGTAGAGGATGGAGGCGGTGGTGGTGGTGACAACATCAGTTGTGGTGGTGGTGGTGGTGACAACTATGGTTGTAACACCCCAATTTTCAGGGCATTACTGTAGCAAATGAACAGTAGATAAATATGCGGAAATCTTTCGAGCTTATGAAAAACCGAGTGTATTTTTTTTTTCAAACCATGCTAAAGACAACATGCATTACTTATACATACAGACATACAGATATCCAGTTCAACAAAGCATATAAGGTACTTAGTTTAAGTGAACAGCATTGGTGTAAATAGTTTCGTAATCGACTGACTCATTTTCAAAAGAAAACATGCTGTCACAATTAAAAACCCCAACCCAGACCTCCTACTCCGGCATACCTCCCACAATGCCGCGCAGGACAACCGCATAAAGGTACGTCGTTCCGGGACTCTACCCTACCCTTGAGCATGCTCAGGTACAAACACAGGAATAAAATAAATATCTCTGGCCTTCAAGTGGCAAACGTCCGTCCTACTCCCTCGAACTGTCTTCGACTCAGCATTCTCCTGGCACTCTTCAACTAGTAGTGGTCCAATTGGCGACGAATCACCAGGAAAACACAAACAACAAATAGGTGCAAGTGTCAACTTCAAAAACAATAACTCCCCATGCGAGCACATGGGTGAGACAACAATCATCAGCATATATAAGCATGTCAAGTAATGTCAATTCGTTGCAGTTATATATGTATACTAAGCCATTTAAACTACAGTTATGCAGGGTAATTCATAAACAAGCATCAATTATAATACAAGTAGAATTGCAACCAAAACACACTCAATAAGCAGCTTAAGACACGCATAGCAATCATGTTACAAACAATATGGATGTCATGATGCAGTTAAGGTGTAATATGGTCTGAACATTCGGGTTGTTGCATTGAGTCGGCACATAGCTGATTGAGGATAAGCTTGTTATCCCAATCGTATTGTCTGCACAAACCCTACACATAGTCTACACATAGCCTACACATAGCCTACACAAAGTCTGCACATAGCTGATTGAGGATAAGCTTGTTATCTCAATCGTATTGTCTGCACAAAGCCTACACATAGTCTGCACATAGCCAACACATAGTTTGCACCGAGCCTGCTGGATGGATAGTCCTGCTATTCTGAACAGCTGAAGAATGACGACTACGTCGCCTCGAGGAACACTCATGAATGCACGTCTTCACATGCTATGAACAAACAACAACACCAACAACAACAACAACAAAAATATAAACGGAGGCGTCTTGGCGCGAGTCCGAGTTCCTCATGGTTCAGTGATCTCTCGTTGGTAGACGCCGAAGCGTAAAACACCCGCTACTACCAACAAAGGCATTACCGAATAAGCTACCTAATTCCCTTGAGAAAACATCTCTTGAAATATTTTCGTAAAGGTCTCTTGAGGCTTTCTAGAAAACATGTATTTTAAGGCTTTCCATAACCTCAACGCCCAGGCGTTGGGAGTCCAGCGCTCATGCGTTGGCTCCCTGCCAGAAACCCTAAAAACCATGTTTTTCACCTGAAAATCCATTTTTAATCAAAATCTTTCAAAACCAAGATTGTTCCATGATTACAATCCATATCACAACCTAATAAACAAGTTTCCTCCTAAAAATCCAAAGGTTCCTAATATCACCAAAAATTCAAAAATTAGAGAGGATCGATCACTTACCGATAAAGCTAACCTCAAGGGTTCTTGAGAAAGGATTAGAAACAAGAGTGGAGCACCACAAGAGGAATAAACAAGGTCGATACAAAGCTCCAAGGTTCAGCAAAACTCCATAAAAATCAGCTCTAACATTCTGGGTTTCTTAGCACTTTGTGTGAAGGAAGAACAAGGAAACAACCACTATACTTCAAGGAAAAATAGTTGCAAAGGGGAAGGGAGAGGATATAGAGCACGAAGTTCCCTTTCTTATTCTGAATTCATCCTCTTCATAGCTCATTAACTCATGGACCAAGTCATAAACTCACTTTACACCCCCTTATTAGCCATTTGTAACCCCCGACAAAGCTTTAAACTCCCTTAACACTCATTCAATCCATTCAAACTCAGCTTGTAACTCCCAACAACCTCATTTAACTCATTAATCTCCTTGTCTCAACTCAAATTTCGAAACCCCACTTCAGCTCCATTTAAGCCACTAGAAAATTGGATTAAAAATCAAAACTACTTCACTAGGATTCGAACACAAGCCATGCAAATCAATTGCTTAAGTCTCCACCACTAAACCAAGGCTCTTCTTGTTAAAACTCTAGAAAAACTATCTCTATTATCCTCCAAGCCAAACCAACATGTTCCCATTAGAAATATGAATTCAAAACATCATTAAAAGCTCTTAATACTAAATTCCAAATTCAGTTTTGACTAGTCCAAAGACTAAAACAAAATTTATCCAAACTAAAAGGACCAAAACCTAATTATAAATTATACAAGGACCAAATTATAAATACTCAAAACTTGAGGGTCTTACACGGACGGCGTGACTATGATTTCTGTGTTTACGTTAGGAGTCTTGATGATAATTCAGTAATTTTCTTGTTACTGTATGTGGATGATATGCTGATTGCTGTTATCCACTCAAGTGACGTGCGTGATTTGAAAACCAAGCTGGGTAGGGAGTTTGACATGAAAGACTTAGGATCTGCTAAGAAGATTCTTGGAATGGAGATTCACAGAGACAAGCAAGCCAGAAAATTGTGGCTCTCTCAAAAAAGCTATGTTGAAGGCGTGTTAGCCAGATTCGACATGAGCAATTAGAAAGCTGTGAGTACTCCGTTGGAGAATCACTTCAAGCTCTTCGTGGATCAGTGTCCAAAGACAGCTGAGGAGGTCGAACGTATGTTGAAAATTCCATATGCCAGTGTTGTTGGTTGTTTAATGTACATTATGGTTTGCACTAGACCAGACATGGCACAAGCTGTGAGCTGAGTCTGCAAGTTTATGTCAAGACCAGGGAAGCGGCATTGGGAGGCAGTCAAGTGGATACCCAGGTACCTGAAGGGTACAACGGGTGACGGGATAATGTTCAGTAGTGAACAAGGTGATCCGGTAGTTGGTGGATATGTTGATTCCGACTATGCAGGTGACATTGACAACAAACGGTCCATAGCAGGGCACGTTTTTACTTTGGCAGGTGGACCTATATGTTGGAAGTCGTCTATCCAATCCATAGTGGAAATGTCCACAACTGAAGCTGAGTACACGGCTGTAGTTGAAGCAGCAAAAGAAGCATTGTGGCTTACAAGGTTGGTGCAGGAATTGGGTGTTGAGCAAGGTGGAGTTCGTCTACGTTGTGATAGTCAGAGTGCCATTTTCTTGGCGAACAATCAAGTGTATCATGCGAGGACAAAGCACATTGATGTGAGATTTCACAAGATCAGAGAGTTGCTTGTGTCAGGGCAGATTCGACTTGAGAAGGTTCACACGTCTGAGAATGTAGCGGACATGTTGACCAAGCCAGTCACAAATGACAAGTTCAAGCATTACTTGGATTTGTTGCACATTTTGAAGTGTTAAGCATATGGGAAGCACAATCCGGAAATCGAGATTCTGAGAAGAAGCGGCAGATCTTCACAAGGGTTTGAGAATTCGCCAAGGTGGAGATTGTTGAGTATGACTCATTCTAGTGGCCTCGTATGAGTTGGAGATACTAGGTGATCGTCTGACTTAGAGCTGTTGAGATCGCCTTGGGAGATCGTCTTGGGAGATTGTCTGAGACAGACACGTAAGGAACGTCCGACTTAGAGTTGCTAGGCCTCGTCTTAGTCAAGAGTTATTACGTGGTCTGTCGAAAACAGCTAATGAGCACTAGAGTCCGTAATAATCGCTGTAATCTAGAATCTAATTGGTTGATAGGATTGTGTTAGGATTTAATTGATACGCTGTCGTATAGCATTAAATCCTAGTATAAATATGTTGTAACACTTAAACCCTAAAGTTGTTCGTTCTTGAATGAAACGAAGCTATAGCCACCTATAGCCGCAGAAGTAGACATGTTGGTCGAACTGAGTGAACAAATTTTCTGTGTGCTTTTGATTCTTTTTCTCTCTCAAGGTTACTTTGTGTGATTCAAGTGTTTGAGACCAACAAGAACATAACTTCTAATACAAGTTTCTAAAACAAATTTCAAGTTTTGAGTTCAAAAATCTCCTAAGTGTCAAAAGCACAAAACTCCATCCCAAATGCAAATTTTCCAAAACCCAAATTTTCTTAACTTAGCAAAAACTCTAATCAAGCTATGAGTTCCAAAATCAAGTTTACTCAAAAGCTCAATTTTAATCTTACAATTTCAAGTTTCCCAACCCCTCTAGAAATCAATTTTCTAAAGTCTTAAACATACAATTTTCTCTAGGCCCTTTTACACTAATTAGGGCAAAACCTTTCCTTCACACCCAAAACCATTTACAAGCATTTAAACACACTCAAAAGCTAGTTGGAAAATAAATGCTCCCTTGTCCCAAAACAGAATGTAATTCGGCTGAACATAATAATTGTCAAAATGAATTTTTCTTTCAAAACAAACTTGTACACATCAAAGGTAACAAAATATCTATGGTGAAACCAAAACTCAAAGTTTGAAAATCAATTATTTTAAATAATCAATTCTCAAAAACTTAACTTCCAAGAAAACTAATTGGGGATATCCATAGATCAATATCATGGGAATAACATTCCTAAAGGCAACCCTAGCAAAAGCTCAACTTCAAAATTCTCTAGGAATCAAAACTTAACCAATCAAAATTCTAATCGGTTCAAATTGAAGCTCAAGGTCATGGGAACAACATTACTGAAGAGGGTTCAAGGTTCTAACAACCTATAAAAATCCAAACTCAACATATCAAAATCCTGAATCAGTAGAATTGTAGATCGGGACGAGGGGAGCAACTTACCTCAAAGGACCGAGTGAAGATGAGTGGAAGGGGATGCGATGGAGGGTGAGAGGTTCGACCATGGAGGAGGAGAGAGGAAGAAGATGATGAATAGTTCTTGAGCTCTCTTTCTCTCTCTAGTTTTCTCCCTAAAACTCACTTAATGGCTTAAGTGAAAAAACACAACATAAGCCCCTTATTTATGGAGGAAGACCGTGGGTTTAATGGGCCATTGGAGGTGAATTTTTAACTTTTCATTAACCCTAAGGACCAAAGTTGAAAGGGTAAAAGTCTAGGTAAAAATATATTTTTACTATTTGAGGACTAAAGTCTAAATTCTCAAGGGGCAAGGACTAAACCATAAACTCTCAAGGGGAAAGGTCTAAAGTCTAGAATTGTCACTGCGTCAGCTGAATCCGGTCGTCGGTACTTTTCCTGACGTAGCTGAGAGTTTCTAACACGAGTCACTCATTCTCCTTGGGCCTTGTGTTGTACTACTCGGGTCCGGGTCGTTTTCCCTCGAAGTTCGTGCCGATTCTGGTCCGAAAGTACTATTCACATGAAGCTACTCGTGAAGCACTATTCACAAAACACTATTCACCGAAGTTACTATTCACAAAACTTTTTATCACATATCTGGATCTGTCACGTCAAACAGAGTAATTTGGTGATTCCCGAATTTTCGATTCGAGGTCTCGAAGTCGTCTGTTTCGCTTGCTGGATTTTCGCCTGAAAGTCTCGCTAGCGAGAAATGTCGTTTCCGGGCTCCGGAAGGAAACCATATCAATATTACACTCGTTCTTCACGAAATTCTTCACTGAACGTCATAGCGATAGTGAGAACGTCTTATTCTCATCCGAACTCAAAGTCAGTTCCATGTTGGTTTACTACCAAGTGTCGTAAAGAGTACTTCATTGGTACTTCGGCCGATGATATCGTTGGTCGATGCCGGTGAGCGAATCTAAACAGTACCTAGAATAATTAAATAATTATTTTATTACTAGGGGAAATTTAGGGTTTTACAGCGGTAGCGATAGCAGTGAAGGTGACGGTGGTGGCGGCGGCGACACCGGTGGTGGTGGAGGGTTGTGGTGGAGGTGATGGTAGAGGTGGTGGTGGAGGTGGTGATGGAGGAGGTGGTTGTGACGCTCTCTATAAAAAGTTCACTCAGTAAGCTACTTTTTATATTTTCTTTGTAAAAAAATAATTAGCTTATTTTTAAAAGCTTGTTAAAAATTGTGTTTGGCCAACTTTAGCTTAAAAGTAACTTAAAAGCCAAAAAATAAGTCGGATCAAATGATACCTAAATTTAGAAATGAAGAGAGAATCTAAGACACCGTCTCTTTTTTGCATTCAAGTGAACATGAGATCTCCTCTAACAAATCATCTCTATATACATGATAAACAATTGTCTTTTTGTAACCGCCCCTGACCATATTGTTACAAATGTCAGGTATAAGGGGGTGTGCGACTGGAGTGCTTTTACGCGTTCAATCATGAAAATATCTACAATTACAACAGTCCCCTTAATGACCGACGTTGCAAAACGAATATGTCGGCCTAACTAAGCCAAATCGCCTAAACCTAAGAATACAAAGGCCATATCGCCCAAACCCCATTACATCGCCCAATATAAAACACGTCGCCTAAGACAAATCACATTGCCCGGTATGTCTTTAGGCCCATTCGACTGCTACTAAGTCCCACTTCGAGATTATAATGAACTCATATCACTTTATCCTATCCACAAGCCAGCAAGACACCAAGCCTTAAGTATTAAAGCCAAAAATCTCTTCTTGAACTTCGATTCATCTTCATGTTGCTCTTTCTGATTTACAGCTACAAATAACTCTCCAATCTTTCTCAATACTGAGTTTAGCGTTCGCATGTGCAAAATAAGTCCATACGAGTTAAGATTTAAATCGCACTCTATTAATCTATTCTCATTATTTTATAGTAGTGATAATGAGGTTCCAGCAGCTGAACCAATTATTTTGAATCATATTAGCTTTTGTGCACTCTGACTTCTTTTTGCATGTTAGACCATAGTATAGTAATAGTAGTAACTGTTTGCCATTATTATTATATCACTCCGCTGCTTTACGCGTAAACTTCATCAAGCATATGCTCTAACTTCCTACGACAGAGCTTCATAGCTTGTTTTATAAACAATGAAGGCTAATGTTCTCTAAACAATTAACTTCAATGAAACTTAAGCGAAATTATTAAACATTTAACTATGTGAGCGTTATCTCAATTTACTTGTATAACTTTAGGTCTATAATTATGTTTAATATAGTTAAGCTTAAAAGAATAAATTTATATTTGGAAATAATGTGTAAAAGTATATTTGAAAAATAAAATGTTGTTTGGATAAAATAAAATGAAATTACTTTTACAGATCAAATTATCAAAATGAAAATAATATGATAGATATAATATAATATATATAAAAGTCGGTAAATTAATACTTAATACAGTTTACTTAATAAAAAGTACATCAATAGAAAGACACTTGTACACTTATTTATTTATTTAAAAAAGAGGAAAATTGAAGTAAAGAAACATGCTCTTATTCTTAATGAGGACGTAATTTCTTTTTTGATTATATTTAGTTTCTTATGTTTGTTGCTTCTTGCTGCGTGAGTCATGGGTCATGAATGCTTAAGCATAAATAACTATTACAACGGGCAACCTATTTCGACAACTAGATATCTGTGGTCACCACGTGGTATTGAGTTCCAATTACTTTCAAGGAAAGTATGGAATAGTTATACACTACAAATTAAACCAGTGCAACGCACGCGTTTGTTTTTAAATTGGAATTTTAATTTTAGTGTCTTTATAAAATTCAATTTGTATAAAAGTTTGGGAAGTCATAAGAGAAGATAAAAAATAAATAGATATATTAAATGTAATAACACTGAGGTGAGAACATTGTGAGAATATATATATATATATATATATAAAACTGACCGTAATAAAAATAAATAAGATGAGAGTATTATAATTTTGTCATGATTGTAAATATTTAATTAATTGAATGCATGCTAAATATTTAATTATTATATAAATTGTAAAAGCACTACTACATATTTGCTATGTTACCACGGTTCCGGACAGCATGTTATCACGGTTAAACCGTGATAACAGATGTCGAAGTAATAGATAAATTACCCCAGTTCAAGGCGGAACCATGGTAACATCGCAGCTCTGTTACCCCGGTTGAAGGTGCAACCGTGGTAACATTGCAGCTCTGTTACCGCGTTTGAAGGCTTAACCGAGGTAACATTGCATCTGTTAGACTCTCAAGTTTTGAGTAATTATACTTTGGTCCTTGGAGATTTTATAATTAGGTTTTGGTCTTTTAAGTTTGGATATTTGTGTTTTAATCCTTGGACTAGGCGAAACTATTTTGAAGTTTAGCATTTAAGGGCTTTTAAGGAGGTTTTGGAATTCAAATTTGAAATGGGGACATGTTGGTTCGACTTAGAGGATTATAAGAATATTGTGTTAAGAGTTTTAACAAGAAGAGCCTTGGTTTAGTGGTGGAGACTTAGGCATATGATGGGCATGGCTTGTGTTTAAATTCTAGTGAGGTAGGTTTTGATTTTTAATAAGATTTTCGTGTAATTTATTATGTTTGAAATTTAAATTTGAATTCTGAAATATTAATGAGTTTAATGAGAGTAATTAGGAGTTATAAATGCAGAATTTGAATATGTGAATAATGGTGAGTTAAAGGATGATTTAATGGGGTTAATGGGGAGATAATGCTGAGTTATGAGGTCTTTCTTTCCGTTGCTGATCAACTCTCTCCAACAAGGTTGGTGTTCTTTTCCATTCAAGTGAGTTATATATATTGAAAGTTAAATAGTATTTTGTTCTATTTACTTGTTTAATGCATTTAATACTTAACTGAAGTGAGCTTTACTAAGATAAATTTATGATGTGGTTGGATGCATGTGTAAAAGTTTACCCCGACTGTGCATTAACTATTTTTTCATATAATAATATTGTAGTTTATTATGTTTATATTTTTTATTTATTATATATTAGTTGAAGAGCTAGTGCCATAGGAAATTTCATTCAATTTTTAATTTTATTATTTAATATATTTATAGGAAAGCTTATTGTTTAAGTGCATTTAATAAAAGGTTCAAGTGAAGATAAACTTCTTATGTGGCGGAAATCAATTGGATACATGTGTAAAAAAATTTACACCGACGGTACATCAACTATTTTATCATTTAATAATATTGTAGGTTATTAAGTTTATAACTTTTTAATTTATTAAATAGTAGTTGAAGAGCTAGTATCATTGGAAATTTTACTCAATTTTTAATTTTATTATTTAATGTATTTATAGGAAAGTTTTTATTGCTTAGCAAATTTAATCAAAGGTTCAAGTGAGTTATATATATTGAAGGTTAAATAGTATGTTGTTCAATTTCATTGTTTGTTGAATTTTTTTTTGAACTGATTGTTTAATGAATTTAATACTTAGCTCAAGTTAACTTTACTATATAACAATAATAATGATAATAATAATAATAATAATAATATTATTATTATTATTATTATTATAGGTTATTAAGTTTATAACTTTTTAATTTATTAAATAGTAGTTGAAGAGATAGTGGCATTGAAAATTTTACTCAATTTTTAATTTTATTATTTAATGTATTTATGGGAAATTTTTTATTGCTTAGTGGATTTAATAAAAGGTTCAAGTGAGTTATATATTGAAAGTTAAATAGTATTTTGTTCAATTTCATTGTTTAATGTATTTAATACTTAGCTCAAGTGAGGTTTACTAAATATATAGATGCACATAGTTGTCGATGTTAATTAGGTTTGTACGGTTGAAGGAATAACAACTGTGTAAGTACGTATATGTGGATAAAATAAAATATTGTTTTCATTAATTTTATCTTTTAGCTACTGAAATTAAAATATATTAGTTTTAAGGCTTAAATCCGCTTTTCGTTCCTGATTTATCACAATTTTGCAAAAGTAATCCCTGATTTTTAAAACAAGCACTTTTGGTTCTAAGATAATTTGACGTGAGAGGTTTTGGTCGTTCTGTCAATCTGCCGTCAACAAGCAAATAGAACTCACTGATTTGGACTTATTAATTGACATGACATCTCATCTCAGCACACCACTTGAATAATTAATTAATAAAACTTGAAATAAAAAACCCCCAACCTCCTCCTCTTCTTCTTCTTAAACTTCTTCTCCCCTCTCACCAGTCACACCCATACCCTATAGCAAAAAGAAAAGCCTATTTGCAAACCTAAAATGCAGCCCCACCTTTGAAGGAAATCGTGATGGAGGGTGCAGATCTAAGGAGGAGGAGGAGGAGGAGGAGGAGGAGGAGGAGGAGGAGGCACTTTACAGTTCAAATTATTTATTTTGTAGACTTCATATATTGCGTGATGAATTTCATTTAATATTATTTGAAATTTATTATATACTTTTATTGAATTTAATATAGTTGTGCTATCACTTTTGCTTCTTGAATTTATTTTATAGACTTACATTTATGTATTTAATATATTTAATTTAAATTTATAATGACATCATCGGGATCTTCGTGGGGACCCGTGTGGATGTGGAGAACGAGTATAAGGTAATTTTTTTCTCCAACGTGGGAAATGGGGACAGGAGCGGGGAACAAAAAGACACTCCCCGCCCCCGGCCCGTACGGGTGCCATCCCTACCTACTACCTTGGAAGTCACAAAAGCCCACACCTATATAAGAGCATGAGTCAAGAGTCTATACAATTGACTAACCTATCCTTTTTTCTCTCCCGCTTATTACCCAGGCACTAACTTGCACATTAGATTGTTTTCTTGTAGGTACCTCCCCGACTGATCCCAGACGAGGAGCAAAACAAACAAGCCAGTCGAGACAAACACCGCCCCTAGCCACCCCCTTTTCTTCCATCTCCTCCATCTCGAACACTCATTTGGGTGATTAGATTGAACTTTTCTGACCAATTATACGTATTTTAATGCAGTTTACATTTTGCTTTACCTTTTCTCTTTTCTCTTTTGATTATTCTTTCCCTTGATCTTTCTAACCCTATGTTCTTTGAAATTGTTCGGTTTTAAAGAGTTTTCTTCATCGTTTTCATTGAAGTTGATAATGACACTTAAACGTTTTCAATAAAAATTAAATAGAACCTAACAAGATTTGAATCAAATTGCTCGTGAATTCCTAAATTTTTTTAAAAAATCAGAGTAAACAACTATAATTAGTTTTGTTCACTTTTGTGAGGAACATTATTATATTAATAAATGACATAAAAAAATTAAATTCAATAAAATAAGGAAAATAATATATAATTTAAAATAAAAAGATTGAAAGCTTATATACATCAGTCGAAATTGTTTTTTTTTTTTTCAGTGCTTTTCCTTTTTCGAATTTTTACCAACATCAGTCAATTGTCACAATATAAACATGGGAAGCTTTAGTAACCACACGTTTGGAGTTAAGAGAAAAACCCACACGTTTGGGATTTATAATAATTTTGATAAAAAACTTCTGCTGTTTCATTTTTATAATAAGTGTCGATGTTAATAAAAGCGTGTTTTCTATTTTTGTTAGTTTGACTTTTAAAATAGTCAAATCATCATAATTAGTTAATGTGATATCACAATGTTAAGTGAGTGTTGTGTCTATATCTCTCTTCCTAAATATTAAAAGAATTTCACATATTTAATGCATTTTAAGAGAGAAATAGACACAAAATATTCACATGAGAGAATCCAAATTTCAAAGCTACAGTACAAGTTTTTTCTCAAATTATTAAAATTTTAGACTTTCCATACACCATGTACTAATATCCTCATTCATCATCACTAGTCCACTAGTAGTGTTTAAACCCAACCCTAAATTCACAGCCATAACAATCTAGCTAAATACATCATTGCAAACCAGCAGTGCCCTATAATAAGCCTTTTTCATTCCCACTGTGAGTGCTGCATGAAAGTCAACTTAATTTTTAGATTATATAATAAGTGATAAATGTAAGCTTTATTTGTTAGACTTCCTTTTATATATATATATATTAACTATCGTATCGTATGAGATAAATATTTTAATATGAGAATGTAAAAATAAATTATAATCGTTAAATTTAATCATTAATGTTCAAGATTAAAACAATTAATTTTCACATGATCACTTAAAAATGTCATGTGACTTTACTTTTTTAAAAAGTCACATGATTTCATATTTTAATTTTGATCATTCATGATTAGATTTAACATTCATGATTTATTCTTGTGTTCTCATATAAAAACAGGGTTAATGGTTCAACTAGTCGCTGAAGTTGTATTAAAATTTGTGTTTGGTCTCTCCTAAAAAAAATGACGATTAGTGGCCGTTTTTTTACAATTACTGGCTGTTTTTGACCGCCACTAAACGTCATTTTTCTGGGTAGGGACCAAACACAAATTTTGGTACAACTTCAGGGACCTATTGAACCATTAACCCTATAAAAACATATTTCGCATAAGATACATCCCCTATATATATTGTATCTTATGAGAATAGAACTTTTATATGAGAACATAAGAATAAATCACGATCGTTAGATCTTATCATGAACAATTAAGATTAAAACAATTTAATAGTCATGTGATAGTCACGTGATCACTTAAAAATGTAAAAAGTCACATGACTTAATGTTTTAATCTATGAGTTTGCTAACTTACTCCCACAAGTAGTGGTGTACAGGACCCGACCCCGTTCTTGACCCATCTTGGCTTATGCCTCTTAAACCCGCATGTCATCGAATTTCTTCGGATCTAGGACAGATTCTAGTTTAAAAACTGTACTTGGTCAATATTTAGGCCTGAGTGAAAGTCAAGTCCAACCCGTCCCACAAATGCTCATTACCCATTAGCTTCAAAACATGGTTTTGTATATTTTCATTAATAGTCATGTTTCAAGTGAATAAAATTTGTATTCTTTTCCCTTTTTTTAGTTACATGTGGAAAATTATTTTCCCTAGTTTAGTATTTTGTTAAAAAAAACTCAGTTTTATTTTAGTTTCTTTTATAATTCATTAATATGATTAGAAATTATTTTTTGTCTTGATTAGAAATTATTTTTGGTCAAAAAAAAAGGATTATAAATTATTTTTTATCGAATGATAACTATTTATAATTTTTTTGATGAGAATTGAAATTGACATTCATTTTGTCCTTCAGGCCAACCCGGACCTATCTTTTTGCAGGCCAGTTTATGTTAAACCTGCACCTCATCAGATTTCTTCGAGTGTAGGACAAGTTCAGATTTATAAAAAAGCCAGATCAATATTTAAGGTCAGGTGAAAGCCAAATCAAACCGTCTCAACCCGTTCCGAGAACACTTTTACGCACTAAATTTTGTTGAGGAGTATATCAGCAAGTAACACCTTTTTGTTGTGACAAAATACCCCAACTCTTTTGTTCAAGCCAATTTTAAGTAGGGGTACCTATGCAACTTTTTTAAAATTCTTAATTGATAAAACCTAATTTCGCTCTCTTTCACCATTTGTGGAGGATGCTGGAAAATATGGCATATTTGACCTCATGTGCACCACACAGGTCCACTTGTGGCATGTGGATGCTATTGCTTCAAAAGTGGGGCTGGGATATAATCTATAATTAGTCAAACCCTTAGATCAATTTCCTTTGCAAGGACGACATCAAGAGGACAGGGCAAAGTCTGGGACAACTAAGCTTTCCAGCTTAGCTTCTATCATGAGAGATTGAGAGCCATTACTTTCTTTTCCATTTCATTGTGATATATATATTTTTATCTATCTTTTTTATCACATCACTTATTATATTTCTCACTTTTATCTCTTATGCTGTATTTGAATTTACTATAAATAATTTAATTTCGGTTTTAATCTCATAACAGTTACTGAACATCCCAGGTTACTAGTTGTCAAGATGACGATCACTATCCCCTTCACAATAGGGAAGTGGGTGACATGTACTCGAGTGTTGAAAACTGACTTATGGGTGGCACAGGAAAGCCTTTGAAGATTGCCAAAAGCGTTGATACCAATATCAACATAAGGATTCTAGATCTTGTTGCATTTAAGAGCTGCCTAGACTGCAATTGAGACTGTATATTTCAAACCTTGCGGGAAGAGGCTTTCATGAGGTACTAGAAAATCTCTAAAGTGAGTCCAAATCAAACTTATAGGATGATTGTGATGTGTAATGTCCTAATTTTCTGATTTTCGAGGATTATTTTAGTAACTTTAAACACTATTAAATTCGTGATCTTTCAAAAGCCTAGAAAAGTAAGTGTATATTTTTTTTTCTAAAGCATGCTCTAATAAATGCGTAATAAATACTCATAAATTACATATACTAACTAAGACTTTCAAAAAGAAAACTTAACTATTATGAATACCTAAAATCAAAAGATCTCATATGACCGACATGCTTCCTGTGATCTCCACGGAGGGCAAACCGCACAAAAGCAAAAACATCGGAACCTACCCTTTTCCTAACTGGAGATGGTACAGACACAAGTTGAAAATAAACCCACATGCTTTAACCAACAACGGTAAACACTCTACCCCATAGGATCCTAGCCTTACTCTAGACTCTACCTTTGTGAGTCTTCCGCTGATCCTCCATCGGACTCTCGAAGTCGTCCTATCCACGTCGAAGGGTCCTTCTCGTCAAGCAACACATACAAAACTTCCCCAGAAATGTAGAATTTGATTGTCCCATCGTCTGCCATAGCCTAGTGGTTGTCATCGCCCAAACACAAACATACAAACAAGTTGTGAGGGTTAACTCTAGAAGCAGTCAAGTCACATCGATTACTTGAATGGTGTAACCGATTACTATTGATAGCGAAATCGCAAGTGTACGATTAACTATCGCGTAGTAAAAAAGATCGAACCCAAGGGATAGGTGTTCTTATTAATATAAAATTTAGTACTTGTGCAAGAAATTAAAAGATGAATAGATGTTGTTGTTTTTAGAACAAGAAATAGCAAAAAGCATAAAATGATAAAAGATAAGATGATAAGAATTTAAGCTCTTGGGTTGGTTTACATAGTCTATAAAACATGCTAGAAATCTCCTACTTAATTTCTGAATTTTAAATCCAAATTCATGGTGCTATAACCTAGAATTTCTACATCCTAATAGCCTGAAGAAATGTAGAACTTTCTTTCCTAATTACTAACTCCATAGCCTTGGTTATTAGTTAATCAGAAAAGAAGATGAAGAAGGAATTTGGGCCAACACAAAGTTACGTCCATCCTAATTGCCTTAAGAAATGTATACTTATAACCTTTTTTATTTCCTATTTCCCTTACTACTTACCAAATGGCCTTATGACATAAGTAGAAAGCATGAAATCTTTTGTACACAAGATTAATGAAGAACAAGGAAATAAAACATGAATTGAAAGTATTATTCAGAAATGTAGGAAAAACTAGAACATGAATTATAAACTAAAACAACCCAAAAACTTAAAGAAGAAGCTAGCCAAGCATGGCTAAAGGAGTCATTGAATTACCCTGGATAGGAGCTCAAATATGGCTTCCCACAAGTCCTAGGAACAATGCTCAAAAGGGAGAAAGAGAGAATACTTGTTGTATTCTAAGAGGTGTGTTTTACAAGTGAAGAAAAGGGTCCTATTTATAGTCAAAATCCAGCCTCCAGCGCTTGAGCGCTGGCATTCCCAACGCTTGGGCACTAGGGAGCATTAAAAATCCACTTTCAGACCGAGGGCCAGCGCTTGAGCGCTGGCTTCCCAGCGCTGCAGCGCTGGGTACTGCTGTTTCAGCTCCAAGCTTTTCCTTCCTTCTTCATGGTAGTGGGTTTGAATGCCTTAAAAATCCACTTATCAGCCCTTAATCAATTCTGAAACCTTCCTCCCACTACCATCAATCCTTCAACATAAATTTCCATGTGCTAATTTGAAGAGAGTTGCTTCATATTCCTCTTTTTCACTTTTAGTCCTCTCTTGGTTAGCACTCCAATTAAAGCCCTTTAATTCTCTCAATCTTCACTTTTAGCCCTCCACTCTTGAACTTTCACATTTTGGTCCCTGATTTCCTGAAACTTTACAAATCGGTCCCTGGACAAAAATGATAACTAAACCAGCTTTTCCTAAAAATATAAAATAGCTATAAAAATTCCTAAAAATATAAAATAAAGGTAGAAAAACAAATAAAATCTAATCTACATGCAAAATGAAAAATAAATATAAAATCTACATAAAAATAATAAAAAACCTATATGTGACTCAAAAATAATAAAATAAAAAGACTAAAAACTACCTAAAAACATCATATAATATCCACTCATCAACTATGTTGAGAAAAATTGATTTTAAGAAATTTTAAGCACTATATTGATATAAAATTATTCTTACTAATACCATATAATTTACTTTGTGCCTTGAACAACCATTCTTTATATAACACTTTTATCATAAGGTCTTTAAGCACACCTACAAAAAGGAAATCAATGGTGCTTTCGAGGTACCCAATAGTCTTTGCGTCCTTTTAGGTTAGTTCATTTCTCAACCCATATAAGTTTTCCACTCGGTACACCAATATTTCGAACATAACATTTATTTGAAGTATGTCCTATTTTGTTGCAATAATGACAAGCATACTTTTCTTGACTTATATTGTTATTAGATGCAAATACATTTTTCTTTCTATAAGATATTTTGGATTTAACAATCATATGACTATTTGTTTTAACAAAAGTTCTAGAAGTGTTCATATGATTATTTGCTTTAACAAAGATAGTTTTCTTTACTGCTTTTGAATTCCTTTGAGGGGTATATCCTAACCCACTTCTATCATTAGTATGTCTCTGTATGCTAAGGATATCATCTAGGCTTTGTTTACCTTTTTCATAATTGTGCATTCTTTGTTGTAAGTCATTTACCTTTATTTCGAATGAATTATATTTATCACAATCTTGTGATGTATTTAGCTTAGTCCTAATGTCATCTAATTCATTTTGTAAATTCTTACAAGTTTCTTCTAAAGATGAAATTACTATGTTTTGTTTAGCAAATACTTTAGAAAGATTAAGCCATAGTTTATACACATTTTCAAAAGCAAAGTCAAAGTCATGGTAAGAAAGTTTATCGTTACTAACCTCAATATCTTCATTATCAGAGTTATGTGAAGCCATCAATGCGATGTGTGCTTCTTCCTTTTCAGAATCGGATAAAGAACTCAAATCATTGTCATCCCACGCAACATAGGCTTTTCTTGATTTGGAATCCTTTTTCTTAAATTTCTCCTTTAATCCATGCTTCTTTCTTTGAAGATTTGGACACTCAGTTTTAATATGTCCAGGCTTCCCACACTCGAAGCATGTGAACGCTTGAGAAGAAGATGGTTCACTTTTCTTTTGAAAATTTCTTTCATTATTGAAATTCATATATTTCTTCTTGAAGATTTTGCCAAACTTCTTTACAAGTATTTCTATATGCTCATCATCATCATCACTGTCGGATTGAGATTCTTCTTCTTGTGAACTATCATATTCTTTTGCTTTAGTTTTCAATGCAATAGATCAAATACTCTTTTCAATTCCTTCTTGTTGTTCCAAACGGCTTAACTCCAACTCATGTTCTTGTAGTTTTCCAAAGAGTGCAGCCAAAGTCATTTTTTATAGATTCTTCTTTTCTGAAATTGCTGTGACTTTTGGTTGCCATTCTCTTGTCAATGATCTTAGAACCTTTAAATTCAAAGCACTAGAAGAAAATTCTTTTCCAAGTGCAATCAAATGGTTAGTCAAGTGAGTAAAACTTTTTTGCATATCTAGAATTGTCTCTCTTGGTAACATTCTAAACATCTTATATTCTTGGGAAATAGTATTTAATTTAGACCTTTTTACTTCACCTGTTCCCTCATGGGTGACTACTAGGGTATCCAACATTTCTTTGGCAGACTTACATGTAGAGACTCTAAAGAAATCATCCATGCCTAGGGCTGATGTTAGGCTGTTCATGCCTTTTAAATCATATTGTACTTTCTTTTTCTCTTCTTCAGTCCATGAATTCTCATGTTTTGGTTGAGCACTACCACTTACTTCAACAATAGGTACAAAGGGGCCTTCTTCTATGGCTCTCCAAATTTCCACATCTAATGACTTAATAAAGATCTTCATTTTGATTTTCCAGAAGTCATAATGTTCCCCATTAAAGTATGGTGGTCTGTTTATGTTAAACCCTTCACTCAAAACTGGTCTAGAGGAGGATGCCATCTAACTGGATCTTAGGAATAATTTACCTAAACTTTTGCTCTGATACCAATTGTAACTACAGATAGCAACCTAAGAGGGGGGTGAATTAGGTTCTTATGATTTATAACTTATTAAAAACTCAATTCGATATGATAAATTTTACTTTGATCAGAGGCACAAATCACAAATGTAAATGCAGCAAAAATATAAAGTGCTGAAAGTAAAAGTTCAGGGATAAGAGAATCACGTAGCGATGTATCCTGGTTCACCTTCAAACCGCAGAAGGCTACGTCCAGTCCCCTGTTCTGATTTGGGGATTTTTCCACTATTGATCAAGTGTTCTTACAGATCTTACGCCAAGGACCTTAAGAAGACCTATCAACCCCCAAAAAGCACACCACTTTCTGATTGATCAAGTGTTCTTACAGATGCTTACGCCAAGGACCTTAGGAATACCTATCAACCCTCAGAAAGCACACCACTTTTTGATTACAGACCTTTCATCGAACACTACGGTGGACTTTGAATTAAGCCGATTCAAAGGACCTTTTCCACTAACCCCAAACACTATGGTGGATGAAGAAGCTTTTATAATGGCTGATCAATCCTTTCATCTAAGAATGGATTGAACTTAGTTTGTATACTCCAGGCAATCACAAATGAAGACTCACATATTCTGAGTTCTTTTAACAGTTGAACATCATAAGTATTCTTTGAAAATAAGAGTAAATTTTCTCAGAATGATTGCTCTTTGAGTTATGAAAGTTGTGTGTTGAATTCAGAGCATCATTGGACTATTTATAAGCACTAGAGGTCGTCCATGAACCATTGCAATGCTTTCCCAACGTCCAAAAATGCATTGATTCATGAAAAGACACATATGCTGATATGGTAATCGATTACAGCAAGTGGGTAATCGATTATGCTACTAGCCGTTGTAGTTTAAGTGTCAAATTCAAACATGTAATCGATTACTGATATGTGGTAATCGATTACTGCCATGTGTTGTAATCAATTACTCAAAGCCTGTAATCGATTACTCTAAGTCCAAAACTTAGTTTATTAAATTTTAAAGCCTAATTGAGTGTTTCTACTTTGTTTTAATTGTAAAAACATGTTATACTCAATTAGTTGATTATTTATGAGCCTTCATATGCAATGTGACCTTAATAAAGAATAGCACACTAAGTAACAAGACTTAAGCTAAAAGCTAGAATCTTAATTTATAATCTTGAAGTTGTAAGCTGGTTCTTTTAAGTCTTTTTTCTTCTTCTTTTTGTGATGTGCGTTGTCTTCATCAAAACTTCAGTCAAAGTCATGGAAGAGGTCTTCTTCACATCATTGAGCTACTAATCTGACTTTATTTCTAATCACTTTTCCGTCTTCGTCCAACGTATTTCTAAACACCCATCTTATACCTTAAAATAGACACCATCCTACCGGATCATGTGATATGTTATAATACTTCCTTGTTAAGCACACACTTTGACACTTTGTACGTTTATAAAGGAGATGGTTCTCTTATAAACACAGCAAGACGAATCAATCTCTCATGCCGATTATACAAACTCTAATTTAATTCTATACATATAAATTTAATTAAAGATAGAGAAATGCTAGGAACACTCTCTTTTACACACTCTTTTTAATACTTTTTCTAACACTTTTTCTTTAATTAATCAAATTTCATGTAAGGTCCACTAAATTATATTAACCTCACTCTCAATTTAATGAGACTTATATGAATTAAAACCAATCAAATGTAAAGTATTAAAAAAATTGTAAAAGAAAATGTTGCTATCACTTCGCTTAAACATATTTTGATCATATAAAAATTTAACACTTAGAACATGTTGGGTAAGACAATAAATTAATTATTGGCGACAACAAACCATTTAGAACCGTCAATATATAGAAAACATTAGGTCGTGGTGTTGCTAACGTCAGGCCATACCACAAACTAATGGCTATTGGAGAAGGGGAGGTGCCGAATCCTAAAGCTAGAAGACAAAAAATCTGCTCCAAACACTTTCCAGGCTATGCAAATTAATAAACAAGATTATTATTTTAATAACTTAAGACTTTTTGGACGGATAATCCAGAATTTGAATTTCAATAACTTAATCTCATAAGCATTACGACAAACGGATTATCAAATCATTTCCCATTTATTAAACTGGCTCACGTAAACGCATCTTGGGTCACTTTCACGTTTCAACGGGTAATTTAACAAGCCCATTACCAAATTATTCTCAGAATAGCACAGTCCTCCTGCTTGATTTTTTTTTGGCACATAAAAAAATAACAAACAAAAGAAAGAGAAATTACATGGCTAACAAATCCCTAGCCAATATGGGATGAAGCTGATGAGGAGGGACCTCAAGGCGACAAACAGCTCCCATACTAGCAAGACAATCAACTGCGTGGTTAGCATCTCTGGGAATATGCATGAGTTGGACATGCCACTGCCACCCTAGGATCTGCTTAAGATCGAGAAACTCGGAGGCTGTTCATGGAACATGTGAAGATGCGAGAAATACACAAGAAAGGGGGGTTTGAATTGTGTGTTGTATTTTAAAATTTCTTTTATCATGTATTACAGATGATTTATTCATTATCTTTCATCTATATTTGACATGGATCATTTATGTAAGAAATCATGAAATTTATTTTATAAGTTATGAACAATGTTTGTTTGTTTTCCATGAATGTTTGCAAGTTACAGACATATGAAAGAGCATGTAGCGGAGGTGCAATTAAATGAAAATAAAACACATGATTTTATCCTGGTTCACCCCTAAAACCGACAGGGCTACGTCCAGTCCTTGGCTTCACCAAGATTTTCACTATTTCAATAAATAGTACAAGTATTATCAGGGACTTCTCCCAACAAGTATTCTAAGGACTTCTCCTATCAAGTATTGGAAGGACTTCTCCTTGCAAGTATTATTAGGACTCCTCCTTACAAGTATTATACAGGACTTCTCCTGACTCCTTTTTCAAGGGTTGGCTTCTCTACAAGGTTCTCTTCTTAATAAGAGTGGGCAGAGGAAATTAAGCTTAATTTGCAGAGATGATAGGAATTTGAGTTCTCTGTTTGGAAGGATGTGTGAGTTGGGAAAGATAAGAGTAACACTCTAAGAATTTTCCTCACACAAACTTATATACTCAGGTAGGGATTGACTTGAGGCATCCTGAGTATGAACCAAGGTTGCTTGGCTCTTGGGACAGACTTAGTTGGCATATGAAAGTTTAAGTCTAAGTTGCCCAAATACTTCGGAGAAGGAATCTTCTATTTATATCTTCAGTTGCTTCTTCTTCTTGAGAAAGAGAGAAAAACTGTCCGAAGTGCCTCTTCTCTTCTGAGCTGTGCGTAACGGCTAGTTCTGCATCTTTCAGCATACGTAAGTCACGATCAGAGGTTTCTCTGTAAGCACAAGATATGATCTGGAAATCATCAGTTCTTCTGGGTTGATGTCGTCTGGCTCCATGCTGAGCGAGTAGCCTTGAGCCGGTTTCTTCGTATATAATGTGTAAGAGTGCGGCGGTGGAGACTGCTTTGACGCTTTTACCCCAGTGTTTGACAGCTAATACTCATCACGTGCCTTGGTCAGATTTTTTGAATTTCGACCGTTGAGAGTGTACGAAGCACAGAGATTCTTACCGTTGATTCCGCGATGTCAGCTTGATTTGAGGGAAAGTAGAATGTCAGAGGGACCAAGAGATATTGTATTAATTGTGTCCCTTTCTACTTTCTGCCGCAGTCAGTATGTTAATAAATGTGTAGACGAGGTAGGAGTCTTTTAATTCACGAAGTAATAATTTCAGATGAGAAATTAAGCTCTTTTAGTGCTTCGATGATTTTGATCTCCTCGAACGCCACATTTCTTGATCTCTGTGTCTTGGCGCAATTGTTGCTTGAGTAGACGGATTCTTCTTTGTAGCTTGGTGGACGTAGTCTCCGTTTACTTTATGAAATTTAGCTACAAGTGGTTGGTATCGACGGACGAACTTTTTCTTCATTCATTCTGTCTTAACTGTTCGGATCTTCTTGTCTTGTAGATGACTGAATCTCTTCCTTTGATCTTATTGAAGTTCTTTCATCTGATAGAGTTGATTCACAACTTCCTTTTGAGATGCTAGAGAACTTTTTGTACCGGAAGAATTTCTTCATGATTTAACCTGCCCCTTTATATCTGACTGGAATGGTCATCTTGAGTGGCAGGCTGTTTTGTCTTTCTTGAGATATTCTTTGACTTGAGCGAATAGACATTGATGAGGATTTCTCATATGTTGATTGCTGTTGTCGCTTTAGCTTTTATAGTTCGCCAGACTGTCTCATGCAAGATGGCTTTTCTACGTCAATTTTTTTGACATAGTCTTCCTTACGATGACCGGACGAACTTCTTCTGATGAGCTGGTATTCTTGATAATGCTTTGTAGTTTGTTTATTCCCATTGGAAGTGATTGTTCCTGTACATGAGAGTTTTCACTTTATTAGGAAATCTATTTTAACATAGCATTGACCCTTAAAGAAATTGTTGATTATCAAAATATAGTTATTCATTTGAATCTAACAACATGAACCTATCATCCACAAGAGCTTCAACAATCTCCTGGCAATCTATTTCACAGATGGCGTCCCGAATACACTACTACAGATTTGCCATTTTACCATGCCCCTGTTACCACGGTTTCGTGTCGGACCGTGGTAACATGGTGCCCGGAGCTCTGTTACCACGGTTTCGTGTCGAACCGCGGTAACCGAGGTTCTTTATTACCACAATTCCTAGTCACCTGTGGTAACTGACATAGTTTTTATTATTTTTTAATTAAAAAAGACTATTACCACGGTTGCTCGGTGAACCGTGGTAATAGAGTTTATTATTATTTTTATCTAACATTGTCTGTTACCACAGTTTTCAGGAGACCGTGGTAATATGTATTATTTTATTAAAAATATGGTCATTTCCCTGTTATAGCAATAGAAAAACCATTATCTCGAGAAAAACCTTTTGTCTTCCGCTTCTCTGTCTCGACTCCATTGATCTTCAACATCGTCACTGCCACTCGACATTCCTTCCTTCTGCACCCCATTACCTCCGCTCCTTGTCGCCTGTCGCTGCAAGTCATCACCGACGCTCGTTCTCGCTGCATTCACTCCGTAACTGCTTTGCTTTGCTCGTCGCGACTAATCCTTCTCTTGCTCGCGGCCTCCCTCTTTGTGTTCTCACTAAGCTCGTTCCTCCTGCTACTCAGCTCGTTCATCTTGCTTCCACATCTCACTTGTACCAAAAGCTATCTCTCTAGAGGGAAGATGGCGTCCTTGAAAATGTTGATGCTGATCAAAGCTACCTCTTAGCCGAATGTGATTAGGTAAATAAAAAGATGTTCGACAAGAAGCTGGAAAATATTCCACCCTACAATTATTTGGAGAATGAAATGAAGGAGGAACATATACCAAGTTCATTCAGGCTCGACCCTGAATATGGTTTCTTTCGAAGGATGGAGTTCCATCAAAGGAGGGAAGATGAAGAGGCCACAGAAGAGTGACACATGGTGGATCCTATTTGAGCAAAAGGCGCTCAAAGTTTGGCTCAGAAAACCGAAAATGATGATGATCAAACGGTTCGAGGAACTGAGATGTGCTAAGAACGCATTCGACTAATACCTTGTGAAAAGAGTATAATTTTTACATCGAATATGGTGATGGCGTCGAAAGAAATGTCGTTACCATAGTAAGTTCAAACGATATAACTATAGGCATAATTTCGATATCATGGTTATGCCTAAGATGTACTTTTCATGGAGTTACAATTATAAATAAAAGTTGACTTAAGCGTTCCAAATATCATCATGCTTGTTTTAAAGTAAAGTCGCAATTCGACCTGAATTGTCGAAGTTGGCTTCGACGTAGTTCGAGCAAACTAACTTGTAACCCGGAAAACAGAATACGCCTAAATCTCACTTTAAAGAGGTATCGCGTTTTTGCAAGTCGTGGCAAAACAAACGTCGTATTACAGCCTGGATGAAATTTTCTAAGGCAATGCGCAAAATCTGGCAAGATTCGAGTTTGGCCAACTTATCTTTATGATTGTTTATGATGAGTTAACTTATCGGTTCGCTGCTTGAATTTTATGTTGAAGCCTGTGACAATTAATCAAGGTCGATGAAAAGGCTTTGGCAAGATTGTTCGAATTGTAATCGAGATAAAAGTTAATATTAGTCTTAAATCAAATTCGGAACGCGATAAAGCGAAAAGACTACAAAAGATAAGTTAATAGTAAACTTTTAGATTATGGTAAGGCAAGATCCCAAGAATTACAGCGGTTACATCAAACCTTCGATTACAAAGTTGAACAGAGATACAAGCTGTTTGAGAAGCCTAGTTCTAATCTAAAAGTCCCCTAAAGTCCTGCCTAAAATCAGAAAAAGGCCGAAGAGCCAATTGATTCTTCAACGAACTCCATGGAATCATCAGAGCCACTCGAAGAATCATTTGAAGAATGGTCGAGATCTTCAGAAGAGGATGGATCTTCGATATTAAAGTCTTTGGTGCCAAGAAACTCCACCCCGATTTGTCGGCAAGACCTTTCCAAAGCCCTCCAAGCTCGAGGAGGTAACCCACTAGGGCCGTTGAGAAATTTGGTAACAAGGAAGCCATAAGGAATGGATCGTTCCTTGTCAGCGATGGTGTAGGCCAAGTGGTTGTAGACAACGTCTACAACATTTATATACTCCTCACTCAGAATGGAGTATATGAGGAACACGTCCTTGTCGAACATGTCCTCCAAGTGGTCAACCCTCGGGAAAATCACTTTCGTGATTACTTGGTGAAGAAACTTAGCCGGAACGGAGAGAGAGAGAGAGGAATAGAAGGAGCGTTCGGCCGCGGAAGGGTTGTCCATATGATAGATGACTTCATCAATATCCTCCCTGCCTTATTTTTTCCACCAACATTCTGAGTAAACTTCTCCGTCGTCATCACTATTGAGGAGCTCTGAGAGTTAACTCCTGGTCAGGGAAATGTTGCGATTCAACATAGTCCCCCTGAAACTGCTGGTGCGGCGGAGAGAAAGAAAAGCCCAGAAATCTAGTACCAGTTTACGGTACATAGGTTCATTTGAGACCTCGCATAACTCCAATGAGCAAGTGCGGCTTAGGGAGATGGAGCCAGAGACCTGGTAGCGGCGGAGTTCGGGGAGGTCGACAAAGTAAGGGAAACAAATGGTCACCATGATGATGTTTCTCTCAACCAAAGCGTTTTCAGAAAGAGTGTGAAAGAAGAAAACGGGGTTTGAAGAGAAGCATGCAAGATAGTCCCTTTTATAGGAAAACGGAGGAAGATGGAAGGGTTTCCTTCCTGACAAATGGAAGTGAAAGGCCATCCGAAGACGGCTGACGCGTGGTTCGATGTTCGAACCAAGAGAACTGTTTGTATGGGAAATCTAATAATCATCATTGCATATCTGCAAACGTGGTGGGCTATTAACTGCTCCACTATCATTTCAAAACCGTCAATCTTCTTCCTTTCTGCTGTAGGTTTAAAGGTAATAAATTTATCTTTTAAGTTGAAAAATATCACACTTCTCAATAAGGGTTTCTTTCGAAGTTCGATATTTTTGGGGGGCTTATGTTAGCCTGAAAATTTTCCTAAGTCTCGGGTTGGTTGAAGCAAACACCATAAGAGAATTTTGACCAAAATGGGAAATGTCTATTTGAGGTTAAAAAACGGTTTCTAAGGTTCGACCGAAATAATGATGACATACCGGGTCGAGGTCGAAGCCGACAAGAAATCAAGACTTAACACAAAACAAGTATTAAGAGCTTGTTGGTTCTCGATCATTGCCCTAAGACGCATAAAACTGCCGTTCAGTGGAGGTTGCAGAGCAGTTAGAGAGACCAGACATGTGGAGATCAACGAAGCAGGTAGGAGACACATGTAAAGACCAGAAGAAACAGTCGTTGCGAGCAGCTAGAGAAGTTCGCCTATAAATACAAGGAGAAGAGGCAGTATTCAAGGTCTTTCGCCCTCATCACTACACGCTCGGTAGCGTTAACCCTCACCCCTTAAGCCATAAGTCCAGATGGTAGTGACGCAGTGTAACAGGAACGAGAAACACGTGAGTAGCTGAGTGGTGGTCGATTGGCCAAACCTTTACATTTCCCTGTAATTTACATTTCAATGCAATTTTATTTTCGTTTTCACTTTTTTTCCCTTTTTTCATGCCTATAACCCCTTCTCTCTGCCTATAACCCCTTCTCTCTGCCTATAACCCCTTCCTCGACTACTCCTAACACGCACACCCATTCCGCTCGAACCATTTTCGACGGGTTCCTCTCCAATCTCACACACTCCCCACGCACGCACGGAAGATTTTTGTACTCCCCAGGACCCGAAAAGAGGATAGAATTCAGCCTCTTCACAAACATTCGGATTTTCTTGTGGTTTTACCCTGGTTACCAAAAATCAACGTAAACATTCCCAGAATATCATTTTTTTACCGACGAAAGCGGTCATCGGTAATCCACTATAGTGTAACACTATTCAAGGTCCAACAATGACCTTCGGTATTCGGTGATTTTACCTACAGATTCGTGGCCTTCGGTAAGAAACTGTCGGTCAATCATTGCTTTCTTGTAGTGCCCCTTGAGATGGTTTGAGGTCGTGGTGAGAGGGTAACGCTCCTAATGAAAGAACGTGAAGTTCAAGGACTTTTAAAAACACATTTAGCCCTCATGCTTCAAGCACGGTGTCTTGTGAGCTTGTTGATTGGTCAGGTCCAACCCTATGGGCCCGCCCAAGTAGAAGTGAGAAAAGGGAAATTCCCCTTGAAGATGGCTTAAGGCCGAGGTGAGAGGGATGAGAACACCCCTAATGATAGCGCACAGATTTTGAGGACTTTTGAAGACACACTTAGCCCTCATATTTCAGGCATAATGTCTTGTGGGCTTGTTAACTTATCGGGTCCCATCTAGAGTTTGAGCCCACCCGGATTTGACGAAGGGGGCGTCCCCTATGAAATGGCAAGTGATCAGAGCCAGGGAAGGGTTGTCCCTGGAGCTTAATCAAGGTGAGACATGAGGCTCTATAGGGGGCGAGTCAGTAAAATGGTGTTATGGGCAACTTGGGCACTTGTTCGAAGGCTTTTGACTCACGAAGGGCATGCTCATATTAGCTTATTAGCATGTAAGGTCTCTTGGGCCGAAACAATATAAGGCCTGAAAGTTCAATTAGATTTGTAGTTCAAGGTTTTTTACACACACCACTATGAAAGGGAGCGGTTCAATTGTAATCAGCATGTTCATTGTGGGACCTCACTTGAGTACCTCTCCTATGAGTTCCCACGTTACTTTCTCTCTCTCTCACTATCCTGGTTTCCCACGCTGTACTTTTTTTTCTTTACTTTTTCTGCTACTTACTCTTTCTCAGTTTCACACTTAGTTCTACTCATTAGCATCGTGACTAACATGGCTCTCCACTATACTTTTACTTGCACATTAAGCTATCACACCAACCGCTATGGTCTACTATGCCTCGTTGCACTCACGGACACGTGTTGCTTCCATGTTTTCTTTCTTTCTGTTTGCGATCTCGACTAACTTAGCTTATTCTACCTGTCATCCCTTAAACCTGATTTTCATAATTAGCGGCATAAACAACACATTGCACAGAACGTACATACATACATAAAAGTTAAGAACATTGTCAGAGTAAGTAGTAGTATACGTGGTCATACATTCATCCATAAACAAGTGTTCCCAAAAGAGACAATCATATTAAAACAGAGTCAGTAACACTAGATCAGGAAACCACACTACCACCCTCAGCATTCCTCTGAGATCTAGGTCCATCCTCGTCTCTGCCCGAGCTACCATTATCTCCTGTTGACTCTCGGGACCCTCCTGAAGGACCAACCCTACGGAAAAGATAGCGGTAGGCACGAGCACCTCCTCCATACCTCCTTAGAGTAGGCACCCTCTTCCTAGCGGTGACTCTCTAGAGGGGACCACTCTGCAGAGGTGTATGATCAATGTCAGGGACCTTAGGAGCAGGATCTGGTGGTAACTGTACCTCTGGTGCTGGCTGCGGGATCTCAGGTGATGGAGATGGGGCTAGTGGTACATCAGCATCTGCATAAAATGCAAGAACGAGGTATCTACGTGGCAGATAAAACGAAATAGATATGGGCATAGCTACTGGGTAACTAGGCCATGCTGCACCTGGATGCCCATACCAGAATATGGACATGCCCTCGTAGCGGCAATAGCCTGTGGCTGGATCCACATACTGTAAGTATAGATAGCAACATGAGAGGGGGGTGAATCAGGTTCTCTCAATGTACGCCTTAACAAAACTCAATTACTTTCAAGATAATGATAACCACAATTGATGATTGTTAATACAGCGGAATAAGAACTTGCTGAAATTAAAAGATAGAGGTTGAGAGAATTTGCACACAGATTTTATCTTGGTTCACCTTCAATTCCACCGAAGGCTACGTCCTGTCCCTCAAGAAACCCTTGAGGATTTATCCACTATGATCAAGATTTCTTACAAGCACTTACACCAAGGACCTTAAGAACTCCTGTCAAACCTCAGAAGGCAAACCACCAACTGATGACGTCGAACCCTACGGCGGACTTTGAATCAAACCCGATTCAAAGTACCTTTTCCACAACCACCGAACACTACGACGGACTTTGAATCAAATCCGGTTCAAAGGACCTTTTCCACAACCACCGAACACTACGGTGAATGAATCAAACTGATTCAAGATGAAGAAGAAGAAACCTTTGCAGTGGCTGATACAATCCTTTAGACTAGTTGGATTGATCTTAGTTTGTATGCTCCAGGCAATTACAATGAAGGCTCAATTATTCTTAGTTTCTCAAATGTTGAACAGCATGAGTGTTCTTATGAAAATGAGAGAGCAGAAACTCAGAATGATGACTTTGATGAATATGAAAGTTGTAGTCCAAGTCATTCATGTTTCTGAGCGTCTATGGACTTTATATAGGAACTAGAGGTCATCCATGAACCATCACAAAGCTTCCCAAACGTTTTGAGACACATTGGTTCATGAAACAACACATATGTCGACCTGGTAATCGATTACAGTAACTTGGTAATCGATTACATCATGCCATTGCAGTTTGAATTCAAAATTCAAACTTGGTAATCGATTAATGATATGTGGTAATCGATTACTGATATGTGGTAATCGATTACTGATATGTGGTAATCGATTACTGCCTTCTGGTAATCGATTACTCACATCCTGTAATCGATTACTATCAGTCCAGAACTCAGTTCATGACAGTTTTAAGCCCTAATTGAGTGTTTCTACTAAGTTTTACTTGTCGAAACATATTACACTCAATTTATTGATTATTTATGAGCCTTCAAATGCAATATTACCTTAACAAAGCATAGCACACTAAGTTAACAAGACTTACTATTCATTAGAACCTTAATGATTGATCTTGACGTTTTGAGCCGGTTCTTGAAGTCTTCTTTCTTTTTCTTCTTTTTGTAATGTGTGTTGTCATCATCAAAACTTCAGCCAGAGTCAGGAGCAAGACCTTCTTCACACATACCAACTCGCAGGCACCGTAAATCTGCTATGATGGATTCAACGGGAGGTTGTGCCATCCCGCAAAACTATCACCTCGTTTGTAAAATAAAGATGCAAGGGTGAGTCACATAGCATATAAAACATAAACAACTATATACAGAAACAAGACAGATTTCAAGCCAAGCATTGCAAGTAAATCATTCATCAATTACACACACAATATCAATAGTGCGATGCATGCCACCCTTTCTCTGTGTCCTTATTCTTCTCAGAAGAACTAATCGTCCACTTCTCAAACTTTTCCATGAATGTTGGGCCCATTGGCTGACATATAGCCATTCTCTTCATAACGCCACTTGAAAACATGGGTTCAGTATGTCGACTCACTTTTAACAGGTATTGATTACCCTCTTGGCTTACAGTCGGGATGACGCACCATTTCTCGGGCTTCCTGATTTACTAGCCGGAATACAAGGGATCCCAAAATCGACGGCCTAATGCTGAGTTGCTCCACTGATTCATCCCTAGGCCACCCCATCTCTGGGATGCCACCGCAGGTATCTCCGACATCCACACCAGGTGCACGCCGGTCTATCATATAGTGGAAGTTGTCATGCGCTCTTACTCCTTATTCCTCCATGACAATGCATATGAAATGACAATCATACAACACAAAAGAAAATATCCTCCCCTTATAGCCTCTGTATCAATTTCCCTTATCGGTGTATCATATTATCCCTGGCTTGATATATATAACCAGCCAACACGGGGATTCCTCGGCATACGTTCAACCAACCAGTCGTTGGGATTTATAGAACAAGGTTGACCTCAAGTCCTATCCTCAGAATCCCTAAACTCATAAGAAATGAGTTCATAAGCATGCTAAAACATTCCATATGCAATTAATCTAGTGACAGTTAATTAGGTTCATTTAAACCCTATATGCAAAAGCTGAATGCAATGTCATTGTTGATATTCATTTCTCATTGAGTGATTCCTCGACTTAGGTCACATGATGCCTATCACATATTTCTTATCTCTCATTCCTCAGCTAATCATAGCTGGCAATATCTCCATTAAGGACAGTATATGCACATCATCATATTATCAGTTACAGAGACCACAACACAGGTATACATCTTTACCACATTCAGACACAAGATCTCAGGTCAATTCTTTTCATTTTGTCAAACCTTGCTTTGACAACACAAGCAAGATTCTATGCACAGTTCAGTTCAGATCAATCATGTTCAAGAGATTAATTCTACAATATAGAACTCAATCCACAAGTAAACAGATATAGCAGTCAAACATCAAGCACAACTTCAGTCATGACAAATAATATAATCACAAGCCCGCTATCAATCTAGCAAGTCTCAGTACATATCCCCTTATGTTCCAATAACCCTGTAACCCCCCTTACCTGGTGGTTTGAGTGATGGATCAGGGTTTTCTAAGAGCTGGCAATCCTCTGCAATTTAGCAGGAATACAAAAATCAATTCCCAAACATCAAAACACTACATAGACTTTATTTGCAGCCCCTAATTTCTATCTAATTGATTATGAAATGTCTTTTTGAGTCCAGAATCACTTTTATCTTAAGGCCATGTTTGGTTAGGTCCAAAATAGAACCAATAAGCTATTTTCTTCACAGAATTGATTCTCCACAATCAATTTTAGCTTTTCATAAAACAAATTACTTTATAAGATTCCTAAAGTTATTCTAAGTCATGTTTGAGGGTTCTCTTGGCCTTATTCATTCTCTCATTTGAGAAATTCTCAATTCAATGTTGCTCAAATATTCAGAAATTATTTTCTTGATTCAATCTTCAATCCAGTCCAATTTCAGTCCATTTCATCATCATTTCCTAGTCCTGGAGTTCATTTCAGAGTATACCTATGTCTCAGGAGGCTGGGTTTGAGCTCCTTCATGGAGTCTCCATGAACCCGAGAAGGTGGAATTTTCCCTCTTCTCTTTCTGTTGATTCCAGGCCTCAAAAGTCACATGCAAGGGTCCTATAATGATCTACCAGTTCTCAAGAGTAAGTTACATGGCTCAAAAGGTCTCGATCATCAAGATATAAGCATGCATGTATTTATCTAACCGAAACCTTAACTCAACATGATCACTATGTAAAACTTGGTAATTTTGAAAACTAACTTGATATTCAAGCTCTACATGAGGTAAGGAATCGAAAGTTGTAAAGAAAATGAGTTTTTGGGAATTTTCCAACTAACCTCGCCGGAGAAGATGACCGGAGACGGTGGTCCACGACGGCGATGGAAACGGAGCTTAAGGGCCTCTTCTCCTCGCTGCCAGAAACACACTGGTGGTGATGGTTTGAGCTTAAATGCTTTGAACTGGAAGAAAACTCGAGTAGCTTGTTTAGAGCTCTTTGAAGCTCAAACACTAACCTCTGCTTCTGCTCAATTTCCTTCCTCCTCCCTGTCATACATGCACAGTCTTAGGAGTGAAATAGAGGAGTTTTCAAGTCTCAAAGCTCAGTGAAGATGAGGAACGAAGGTGGTGATGGGTCACGATGAAGATGATGATGATCGTGAGTGAGGAGAGAGAGCAGAGGTTCGTTCTCTTCCTCTGGCTTCTTTGAGATTTTTGGAGTGTGTTATGGGACTGAGGGAGTGTGGCTCTGGCCTTATATAGGCAATAGCCATGCTCTCTTAAGTGGGTTCAACTTATCTCTCTATGTGACATTGCTCCACTCAAAGCTCAAGGTTTCTCATCATGGCTTAAGTCAACAACTGTTGGACTTAATTGGAATATCAGCTCTGAACTAGGATTGCTCATGATGAAGAAAAACTCATGATTACATGAGGTATGATGATGGAAGAGGGTAGTTAACTAGATTCAAATTATAGTCCCTACAAAACCCTACTTTACACTTTGGTCCCTCTAATTATTTTTATAATATACTCATACTAATTCATCATTTATTTTTAATTTAGAGAGACTAATTAATTCGTAATTAAATAAGCACACCACACAATTCACACACACACACACACACATATATATATATATAGAGCCGGGTATGCGGGCCGGCCTGCCCCGCATAAGCTCGGCCCGCATAAGCCCGCCCCGCATAAGCTCGCCCCGCGTAGGCTCGCTTCTAAATGAGCTCCTATTTAGGAGGCCCGCCCCGCGGCTCGTCTAATTGCGGGCTGGCTCGCGGGCCAGAACATGTTAAAAAAAAAGAAACTTAAAAATCAAATTTTAACAAGCATACTACTACAAGCTTTAAAATTTAAGAGTTCATTAAAAATACTACATCAATTTAAGAGTTCATTGCAAACTTTTTGGTAGTTTACCAAATTAATTATACTAAATCAATTATTACAAATAGTCAAACACCATAATAATTCAAAACAAACATAAAAAGTCGATAACAAATTCAAACACGCATCAATCTTCTTGTTCATATAACACTTAACTCTCCCATGGTTGTAGTAGGTGGCTCCATTATTATTAGATCCCCATTTTCATCTTCTTCTTCTTCTTTCTCTCCTAATCCTACAACTCTTACATTATGTGTTGCGTAAGTGTTTGTGTGTGCACTGTCCAGTTTTATTTTTTAATTTTAATTTTTTTTTAATTTCATTTGCCCGCGGATGGCTCGCGAGCCCCGCGGGCTAGCTCATTAAATTCGCAGGTTACGCGGGCTAGCTCACGTAGGCCCGCGTTTAAATGAGCCTATATTTTCCGGGCCATAGCCCGCGTGGGTTGCGGGACTCGCGGGCCGGCTCGCGGGCTTAGGCTCATATACCCAGCTCTATATATATATATATAAGAGGGATGTGACATTCACTCAGTTATTCATAGAGGCTAGGTTATTAGAAGTTCCTACTCTTTCGTTAGAGTTTCAGTTTAGATCCTCACTCAATTTTCCAAGCGTGGACACAAGCTAATCAAATTCAATTTTTTTGGTTAACACCGAAAAGCTAATCAAATTCAAAACACGAATCGATTTAAATGTGTAAGTCGTTCGTTGATAAAACAAGGAGGAGAAGCGCCAAAGAGAACAATACGCAAGGTCCCACAGAAAAAGACAAAGATGAAGGGCAACCAGAAAACAAAAAGAACATAAGTTATTATCACTCAACAAGCCAATTCTACGAATGAATATTCTAATCTGCTCAAGCCTACGAACCTAATTCGACATTTGAACCTAACTGGAGGACAGCATTGCCAACCCAAATTTAAAATTGATTATTTTAAAAGATTAAAAAATAATCCAAAAACAGTTCACCATCGAATACGCTCTTAAGTTTGGAAGGTTAGTTAAAAAGGTTTTGGATATTGTTCTTTAGAAGATATTGTGGGCCTTTGTAAAAGATTATCTTAGATAATGTGTTGGTGTGGAAAAAAAAAAATTAATTCTAAGAGTTAGAAGGATTGTGATATGAAAATGCTCTTTTAGAGTGTCGGTTTTCTTACTAGTCACTAAAGGCTGATATAGCATCGGTTTTACATTAATGTTTGAATCAATGTTAAAAGGGTTAAACTTTAACTGTAAAGTTGGCTAAAATATGGTCGGCACCAATTGGCAGACGGTAATTAGACGCCTATGAATTAGATATGGTGGATTGGCCTACACAAATTTGCATAGGTCTGGTCTACACTATTTATCAAATATCCACGGGAATTGGAATTGAAGTGAAGTTTCTCATGGCTTCCAAAAGGTGTCACAAGCCTCTCGTGGTTGCCACCAACAAGTTGGAGCTCGAATCCCTCCAACCTGACTTTTTTTTTTCTCAACTAGATCGTGCTATGCCTCTTGGTATGTTTCTAGGACTAGAATCCCTCAAAATCTCTGTTTTGTCTTTTATGTGTGCATTCGCTAAGCGAGCCAGATTTTGCTCAATGAGTTGAATTTTTAATACTGAAGAACATTGATTTAACTTAGCGAGCAAAATCAAGCTAAGCGAATTAGATGATACTCTTAGTGAATTATCTCTAGCTTAGCAAATTTGTCCAGCAAAAAAATTCTAGCTAGCAAATTTCTCCAGTGTAATTTCCTCACATAGCTTTTAGTTCCCTTGTCTTCTCACCAATATCTATACTAATAACCTAATATTTACTAAACTACAACTATGAAGGATAAAATGAATAACAAACTGCATGGAAGTCCAATAAGTGTCTCTATTCCATCACAAGTTTAAGTAAAATCAATACAAGGAATGAGTGAATTAGCGTCAGTCGTAAGTCGACGCTAATCAGGAAAAATATGACCCTATAACTAATTTAAACTTCACCTTAGAAATGGTGTCAGGGATGACATTAAACGGCTCAAAGCTTAAACTTAGCATCAATTTCGAGGGTTAACACTATGTCTAGCGGCGGCTAAGCCGACGCAACACACTTTTTGCTGGGGCCGACGTGAAATTGTTATCATTAGCGTCATTACTCATTTGTATAGGTCAACGCTAATGTTAGAATTATTTTCACCACAACAACACCAAAGTCAAGTTCATGTTGATAACTCCCAAATTCTAGCTCGTTTTTTTAGTTGTTTCTCCATGTGATTATTTTGAGATTGAGATATATCACACACACACTCACACATGTTCTCTATTTTTCATCAAGTACCACGTATTATCATTGAAGGTTTTGAGTTCGGTTGTGCAACTTTTCTATGTGATCATAGACATTTCCTTATCCATTGGATGAGAAATGGGGATAGAGAATAACGAAGTGACAGCGACCAAAGAGCCAAACTACATGTCCAAATTGAAAGCATTCGATGAGGATGTATGACACTTAATGAAAAGTACAAAACATATTTATATTTTAATGTCAAAATAATTCAACTAGGGAAAAAACTGAAAATCAAAAAAAAATCTAGAACTTAATTAATAATTATCAATTGCAATAACAGACAACAATAACAAGTATAATTTAACATAGAGGAATAACTAACACATTTAATATAAAAATTATAATATGATATTAATCCATGATCTCATGCTTACATCCGTTTTTACAACTTTAATTTTAGCTTATGGATTACTCCTTCAATCTTCCAAATATTTTCGTAACATAAGATAATGTCTTCTGCGTGTCTCTTTTGATCCTTATTGCCTCTTGCTAATCCTTGAGCAACGGTTTCTTTTTTAATATGCTTCATGACTCTACGATTAATTTAAGGTACTCTTTCTCAATATATTTTTTAGGATCTAAGCTACTAGTAACAAAATTATAAAGACTACACAAAGATAAAATCACAAGAAATATCTAGAACCCCACTCACAACAATCAAGAAAATATTATATTTCACATACACATGTCTAGCACAAGTACAACTTGAGTCACGAATAAATATTGATCATACCTTTGTTGTTTCTTTTCTTATGCTTGTTGCCTGACCTTCCATCCATTGCCAATGTCTCCTTCCACCCACCTGCAACTAAGTTTACTTCAAGCATCACCTTCCCACCCATTCGACAGACATCACTCCCCAATATATACTACTAATCCAACACAGCCTGTGAAACATCTAAGTAAAGCAGCCCGTATCATTCCCCTGAAACAGCAGGACAATGCTTATTCCATCAATCAGCCTCTACACAGTTCCAACCATTACATAGCTGCATCCAGACACAAATTAGGATTAGAGAACCATTCATATGATGAACAACATAATCCTTTAATTTTGCAGCGTAACCAGTTCCAAGACCTGAATCTCATCAAGTCAATGGTCCTTAAAGATAACTTCATTCCTAGCCAGCCAAATCGACCATATACACTCGTACCACACAACCAACCACCCCAGCCTGTGTCCTATCTTTCCTGGCACCCAGCAGCTCAAAATTCATCAGACAATCCTCAGGTAGTGTCGTTTGATACCCCCACCACCTGTATCAGCTCATCCAAATTTCCCATGAAAATTTACATGAGAATAAAAGATGATTTGTGGTTTCCTCACACTCTTGGCACAGCACAAACAAACTTTCTGAGTCCCCATGTATTATGTTCCTCCTTCTTAAGTTCGCCCGAGGTTGGATCCTGTTCCTGAAAGCTTTCCAAGCAAATGCAATTACATTTGAAGGTGCTGGAACTTTCCAAATTACCTTAAAGGTTGTATTGTTTAGCTCCACCCCTTGTTCCTGCTGTAATTTGTAAGATGAGCGCACCGAAAACTCCCCTTCCTCCTCCGCCAACCAGAAACATCTATCCTCCATTCCCACTCGTGGTTGAAAGGAGCCAATCTCCTGCAACATATTTACAAGAAGGTTTGTCTCCCACTCAAATATCTCCCTTCACCAACTCAACCGCCACACCCACTGACCACCCATCCACTCTCCCACATCTGAGATAGTCCCTTCTTGTTGATAAGAAATATCAAAAAGTCTTTTATATTTCTGTCATAGATTTCTCTCATCGCCCCATCTATCACACCAGAAAAATGTCCCTCTCCCATCCCCAACTCTCCTCACCGCATTCCCATCAAACCACCCACCACTCTCCACACAAAAGCTCCAAACATCTTTCCACCACCCCGTGCCTATGTCTACCCCAGCCACTTCCCGACCCTTCCGAGACACCCATATTCACTCGACACCACAAGCAACTAGGATCCCTAAGGAACCTTCATCTCCACTTCGCTAAAAATGACCTATTAAACCTTTCTGAATCCTTAATTCCCAACCCCCTTCCACTTTTTATAGGCACACCACCTCCCATTTACCCATGCTAGCTTCCTCACCCCCTCCCCACAAGAACTCCCTTTGAATCCTCTCACATTGTCTAGCTACCTTTTTGGGAATTTTGAAATAAGAAAGAAAGTACTATGTTAAAGAAGACAACACACTTCTAATCAGGAAAATCCTGCCACCAAATGAGGAAGACAACACACTTCCAACTTGCAAGTTTCCTTCTCAATTTATTGATCACCAGTTCCCAAGTACCATCCCTCCTTGGGTTTGCATCCCAAATAGATAAAGGTGATTTGCATAACCTTGCGATTCAGCATAGCCGCATACCTCTGAATTTCTCTTCTATCCATCGACTTTCCAGCTAGCTTACTCTTAAAAAAGTTCACTTTAAGCCCCGACATGAGCTCAAAATGTCTCAGCATGCTCTTTTCTACGAGTACATTCTGACTTGCTGCTTCTTCAATGAACAACGTATTATCCGCGAATTGTAAAAGTTCCACCTACACTCCCTCATTTCCCACCTTATAACCTTTAAAAAAATTCATTCGTAAAGCTTGCCTCATCAACCCACTTAACTCTTCCGCCACTATTAAAAATAAGAATGGAGCTAAGGGGTCACATTGTCTAAACCCTCTCTCAAGATTAAATTCTTCCATAGGGATGACATTAACCAAAACGAATATCGAGGCTGATTAGATGAAACCTTGAATCCATTTAATCCACTTATGACAAAAACTCATTTTGCTCATCATGTACTCAAAGAAGTCCCGACTTACTGAATCGTACGCCTTTTCTTTGAGTACCATGCATTTCTTCCTCTTTCTCTTTGCCTCCTCCACCACTTCATTGGCAATGACAACGCTATCAAGCAAAAATCTGCCACCTATGAAAGCCGATTGTCTCCCATCAATCACTTTAGACATAACTAATTTCATCCTCTTTGATAGAACCTTTGACACTATCTTGTAAATGCTGCCCACCAATGATATCGACCTATAATCATTCAAATTTTGTGGATTATGTACCTTTAGAATTAGGGAAATAAATGACGCATTCCCCCCCCCCCACTCAGCCAAACACCATTCTGATGAAAATCCTCAACCACCCATAGAATATCTGCTTTAAGAAGCTCCCAAAATGTCTTTAAACATCGGAAGTTGAACCCATCCGGACCTGGACTCTTATCATTACCACATTCCTAAACCGCTTCTCTCACTTCTTCTATACCAAAGGCAGCTGTTAGCTTTTCATTATCTTCGTCAGAAATGGATGCAAAAGGAACTCCATCCACCCTCACTCCCTTCCAAGTCGTTTCCTTAAATCTTTCTCCAAAGAACTTCTTGAAATTAATTTTCACCATATGAGAGGCCTCAACCCATTCTCCATAAATAAAAAGTCCACTTATGTTGTTAAATTTTCTCCTCCAATGAACCATACTATGAAAAAGCATTGAATTCATATCACCCTCCATTATCCACTTGTCTCTTGATTTTTGGTATAGTAAGGACTCGTACAACGTAGCTAGCCTCCAAAATTCAGCGAGTAATTCCCTTCTTAATCTACCCTCATCACTTGTTAGACTCATTGTCTCCTCCGCAATATCAAGGCAGTTTACTTGCCCCACAATTTCCTTACATTTTTTCTGCAAGTCCCCTACATTACATAAGCCCCCTATCCCTGCACATTGATTCCTAGCCATAATTTTGTCACAAACTCATAAAATCCAGGAACATTTAGCCAGCAATTTTTATACTTAAAATGTTTGGGGCCCCACTCCACACTGATGCTTTTGAGCAACAACGGAAAGTGGTCAGATACATCCCTATCTAGGACACATTGGGCGCTATTCGGCCAAGCATTCCACCAATCTTGAGTGACCAAGAACCTATCCAACCTGCTTTTGGCTTGGTTATTCGGACGAAACCATGTAAACCTCCTTCCAACTAAAGGAATGTCATCAACCTCCATCGCCTCAATAAATCTGTTAAATTCTTCCACCTCCAAGTTCTCAGACCTATTGTTCACACTAACCCCTTTCTGTTCCTCCAAACACCTCACGGCATTAAAATCATCCATTATACACCAGACCCTTACCCTGTTATTTTCTTTTAGTTGAATCAATTCACCCCACATTCTCCTTTTATCTTCTATATAACATGAGGAATAGACATTCACCATAACACAATCAACCCCTTCCCATTTCCCATTCATTCCGATGAAGCACTCACCTGAGAAGCATTCTTCAAGAGAAAAAATATTGCTCTTCCCTATGCATAACAAACCACTTGCTCTATTCACAGCTTGTTTCGCCTTCCATTCCATGCCACCCCTAATTTGATGAACATAGCCCACTATTAACGTCTGCACACTTTGTCTCCTAGATACACACCATCTTAACCTCCTCTAAACTGACTAAATTTCTCAGTGCTCTTTTTTTGAGTGAGTGAGTGAAGATGCTTATAAGAACCATGGGGTGGAGAAATCATCTAACGCCTTGGCCTACGAGATGGACCGAACCCAATTCACATTAACATCGGCCCCAACCGAGGCTACATTAACATCGACCTTAAACTGCCTCTAATTGTCGATGGGCGGGCGCTAAGTTGGCTGGCATTTTTCCGTTGCTAATTGTCAATAAGCTAGGGCTATGTAGCATCAGCATATCCGACACTTTAGTTAAGTGGAAATTTTTTTAACACTTTATGTCAGCTTTGCTTTGGTTTCGCTGAAGTCAAGGAGTAGGAAATAACGCCGGTATGGGCGCTATTTTTAACTCTAAAACAACCATTTTATCCAATGAAATGATACTTATTAGCTACTAGTGTGATTTGTCTATAAATATGTACTTTCATGATTGAATAAATTATGATTCATTATACTCATAATATCCTTTTAAGTCTATTACATCCCTCCTAGAGAGTTTTTGCAATCTGTGACCCGAGTATGCAACTCCACAACTCTAATTTGGGTTTAGTACTTCTTTAAAATAATTAGTTTCCTTTAATTAGATTCATTATACTCATAATATCCTTTTTTTCAAGTTTAGTACTTCTTTAAAATAATTAGTTTCCTTTCTTTAAATAAAGTTCTTATTTCTAAACTTGATTTACTGGCATGGTAAACATTCTTCTATTAGATTCAAATGAGGGGTTTGATAGGAGTGAATTTAAGTCCTATTGTGCATATTTAAGTAGATAGGAGAGGTTTTAAAAGGGTAATGCTCACACTACAAAAAACCGTTAGTTAATTGTGGTGGCTTTTATTGTCATATGTGGCGATTTTAACCACCATTATATACATGAATGGCGGTTTTAGGTGTCTATCCTAATCACGTGCGCCATTCACTTATAAAAGTGGTTTTTGGAAACTGCTATTACACCCGCCATAATTCACTATTTCTATAAATGGCCGTTTTAACTACCGTAATATAATTTTTTGTGTTGTATAAAACAGCGGTTTAAACCGCTGTAATATGCAGCTTGTAGTTTTTTGTGTTGAACTGAACATGCGTTCTAACAGCCTTGATAGACATTTTGTAATTTTCCGCGTTGCATAAAACGGAGGTTTTAACCGCTATAATATGCAAAAGAAGAGATTAGTCCCCATACTCCACCATATTTCTACCCTACTTTCTCCACTTCTATCAACCTCTTTCTTTTCTTTTCTCATTCAGATTATTTTCATCACACCATTTCTCAGCAGAGAACAGTTTAAGTTGATATATTCTTTACCATTGCAGGAGAAAATTTGTGATATCAATAGTGTCTTCAAACAAGCAGAGAGGAATTATTATTCCTGCATTATTCACTAGATGATCAACTACAAAGAAATGGCAAAGGATTCCGGCACAAAACTAGCTCCTGAATAAAAAATAAAAAACACAACTCGAGTCGATTACTCAAATCAGATTGGAAGTTACAAAATTCTTAAGCCACATAAGAGAAACTGTGTGTGATTGGTTTTAAAATCGAAAGAGAAATTGTGTGTGATGGATCAAAATCAAAAGCGATGGAACATCAGGAGCGACATTACTAAGTAACAAACTTTTGAGACTAAGGGAATCAGCAGAAGATAACTAGCAAGGCTTGAAAATAAATTTCTAATAGTTTTCACATAACAAGAAGAAAACACAAAAACAATAACAAATCGCAGTATCAAAGCATGAAGAATTAAACCAGAAAGTCCTCAAAAGTAGTACCTAATATTTTCATTTCTGCAACTGCCCTGGCTATTGCTATGTCAAATTTCTCTCTGAAGCAAGGATTTTTCCCCAAACTCTCTCTTATGCACAGAAAAAGACACACTTTCAATCAGGAGAAAGTACAGAGGGGTTGGAAAAATTTAGTGGCACCTAAAGAAATTAAAATACAACAGCAACTCAAGTTTCAAGAAATGAAGTTAGTGTGATTTACCTCTGCTCTTCCTCTTACAATGTGAATGTTGGAGGAACCTACAAGAAGACGCATTGCTTGTTCATAGACTCTAGCAGTATGACATCTCATTCTATTCCATTGAATCAAAATTCAAAAGGGGAACTCCACCATAACAACACGATTTTGGTACTGAATACATTACAGATAATTTCGCGAACAGAATCGAAACAACACAAGAATCGGAGCACGTTGGTGAAGGAACAAAGGGAATATGTGGCGGTGATAACCATAACACAATTGAGGAGGATGAGGGTTCTTACTTCGCAGCTTGTGGTGTCAGAGAGGCTTCAACGATTCCATTCAACCTGCGAGAGAATAACATTTGGAGGAGACAGGAGCATAAGTTGCAGCAATCGTCTTTCGTCTTTCTTCTTCCTGAGTCTCTGAATGTGTTGGGAAAGATGAATCACGCGCCCAGTATATTAGTGAGCGTGAAGTCGCCAACACTACCCGAGTGAAAGAAATTTTTTATCTGGAAAAGTAAAAGTAAATTAGGGCGGTTCTAACCTCCGTTTTGTTAAAAACACCGCCACAAATATTTTTATATTATGGCGGGTGTTCAATCTGCCGTATTTACCTAAAATAAAGGCGGTTTTATAAACCGCCACATTGTAACCGCCAGAATTTACAAACTGTTTGTAGTATCAAGAACACGACAAAAGTAAGGCACGACATTCACGACCACGTACTTTTTTGTGAATACAACTACATGTTGGTTAGTAGCTCAGATAAAAACTTATAATATTATGAATTTTAAATTATTACTCACATTTTTATAATAGTCAATTATGTTGGTCGTCCGACAATAATTTCGGGTGAAATATCTTTCCTAATTTAAAGTTGTTTTAGTTTTATTGCTCTTACTTTTAAAATACATTTTTAGATTTCAAAACATGTAGAATAACATTTTTTGTCATAGAATTGTTTTTCCGGCAAATCTCTTCACTTTGGGAGGGGTTTGGAGTGTTAGGCCCTTCGATTCTATTTCCCTCTTATCCTCTCATGAACTTTGAACCACGCAAGATATGTTTAAAAAGAATCCACCCTTTCCCTTTATTTTCTCCTATCAAACACTATGAAAAAAATCTTACAATTTTAATTAAGTCTCAAATCAAATTCAGTGAATGATTCAACTATTTGTTGAAGTAAAATCCCCATGAACAATACTAATGGAATATATAAAACACAAATTCTCATCCTCAAAAAACTGAATAGTCAAACATACTTTACATTGAAAAGATGGTCATTTTAATTAACACAAGAATGAAATAAGATGGAATTTAGAGGTGGTGAACAATAAGGATAGTAGTGCGCACAATTATAGTATTATTCACCAGTAGAACTGGACACGAATGCTCATATTTTGAATTGATAGGCGCACCAAGTTGGAATCCAGAATAAGATCATTGCAACAGAGATTCACGTGGTGTGATAGGCCAAGTTTGGGTATTTTTCACTTTTCACACATTCCCTAAACTTTGGATTTCGTGACCTTGGTTTTCAATGACTTGGTACGTGTATGTAATCAAATCGTTCACAAGCATCACTCATTCATATTCATGTATATTATTAAAAGAAAGATAAATTGGGGAAGTTTTTGTGAGATTGGTGGATTTGTTTGACCATCAAATGCAGACATAATGATAGTTCGCTAGAGGGGTGTGGAAGATTGGCATGCAAGGGTTGTTGAGAGGTCCACATATTCCACTTTGTTTTTCATCCTCTGGAGTTTGGGATGGAATCCCATAAACGATGCCTTACCATTTCACGGCAAATCCTTTTCACCGGAAAAACTAGTTCTATCATAGTGCGTATGTTCCTTACTCAAATATGATTATATGTTGTTCCAATCGGCCTAAACAACCATTCAACCCACTATCATCTTGGTCAGCCTAAATAACTATATGAATAGGGAACCGTCAAGTTGGCCGATCGGTACGACCAAACACCAAACTTACACTCTTTCTGACCAACGGGCTAAACACAAAGCTAAATTGTTAGAATTGTGGTCGAGTTCACTTAAGCGAGATCGAAGTCTCAATCAATATCTCCTAAATGATAGGCTGGAAATGGTTAAACGCCTCTACCATTCATTATAGGCAGCCAATTTACATAGGTTTGGTCACGCCGTAAAGTAGACACAACTCATTTGTTTTCTTATTACTCTTTTAGACTTTGACATTCTCTCTATTCGTGAGCTGACTTTAGCCTCAAAGTGACTTTTACAAATACATCTCACATCATAGCTAGATTCTCATTGCATTCCTATGCTTTCCATCGTACTTGTTGTCGTGCACCAGCGTAGTATCGTGCACCAGCGTAGTATTTGATTACAGGATTGTCTTTCTCGATTTCTAGAAGAAGAACACCTATAATACAAGGAAAAAAGAGCTTATTATAATATTGAGTTTTAATACATTCACACTTCAATTTCTCTTTCATATCATTTCCACTATTTATTTTTTATCTCTCTTTATATTCCCTATCACATCACATATCATATCACTCATTTATCTCTCTTTCCTTCATAATTTATTCAGGTGGAGATGTATATGTTAAGATTACTTTTTTCTAATATTATAACTCTATCAAATGGGTTCCATTTTCCCATTAACTCCACGTCCATCAGAGAGATAGGTCATCCACGATAACTTTTGGCCAAATGCCATAAAAATAAAAAGGAGATAATTTTTTCTGAATACTGAGACAAGAAGATATAATGGCCAATTTGTTTTTATCTCTGCCACTTGGCTAGGGAATTTGAGATGACATTAGGGTGACGAATTTGCAGTGGCAGAGAGAGAAGGGAGTTTGGGCTTGAAGTAACCACACATGTGAAAGCAAGCCTTTATGTTGATAGGATATAACTTGAAGAGAGGGAGCAGGAAAATAAGGTTAATAAGCTTTCTACATCCACCAGGTTGTGTCATAATTAGGAATGGAGAAGTTAAAGAACACATTTAATAAAGTGGCAGACCAATGTAACACCATGAGTGATCTCAAACTATGAGCGCACCGTTATTGGTGTCATTCCAATTTTATAAAAATTTGAAATTAACCTTATTTTCATAGTTTATAACTGTGGAATTGTTATTTTTCCGTAGTTACAAACTGCGGAATGCGACGCAGTTTAAATTACGTGTGGGCCGCAGTTTAGGAAGCGTTTAATTCCATAGTATAAATTGCTTGTGGTCCACAGTTTAAACTACGTTCTGATAAACAGAATGTGAAAACTAGTAGAAGTGAATAGGAACCTGACAACATAAACAAACACAAACAACCACTGAAGTCTGCTTCTTAACATAGTTTGGTAAAGGCATTATTACAACAAAGGAATTCCATGAAACAAAATAATTTTCAATTAATCTCTTCTAAGATCAATACAATCAGAGATGGTTTTAGTATTTAGTTCAAAAATATATTGTTGATATTGAGCCATGCGGGCCAAATAGGGTGTCTCCCACTCGTGAGCTTCTGGCCGGCATAGGAAATCCATTATGCAAGTGCACCTACAAGATATGTAATTGTAGTTTTTGACATTGTTCGAAATTGGCTGTTAATTAAAATAAAATTGACATAGTAAGAAATGTATACCTGCACCCAGTGACAGTTGTTGACATACCCAATAGCTATGACTTTCTGATTAAGTGCATGAGGTGGCGAACCAGTAAGAGGTAAAAATGTACTGCATCTCTTATGCCACAAGGTCACGAAAACAACCTGAAACCTTGTGCCAATTAGATGGCCCATATCAGGGATGGTCATCCACTTGTCAGAAGCGATTATTTCCTTTGGAAGAACATGCAGAGCATCAAGTACTTTCTGAAATTCTTACCTTGACCCATAAAGTGTTTCGTATTGAATAATATGAGTTTCAAGCTCTTTTATCAATTCACTTCGAACATGAGGCCACATGTCTTCACCCAATCCCATGAATGAGGCAACAGGCAACACACCTAAATTCACAATTACGGTCGTCCTTGACATCCACATTGTTAACAACATAAGGATGGAAGAATTGTGGTATTTCACCAATGCAATCTGTGGAGTGCCTTTTCCGGGCCATTTCCCTGACTTTCAAAAGGGATGTGTTACCGGGCTTAGGCATCTGAATGGAGGGAAGGCTTGAGTTTCTACCATTAATGGTGTCCATAAATGTATCTACATGCTCCCACAAATAAGGGTTACGTTTGGTTGAATTTTGTGATACATTTTTGCCTTTGCTTTTGCCTTTGCCTTTACCTCTGGTTAATCCCTTTGTTTTAATTTTGTCAGGAGAAGGACACATAGATGTTTGATCTGGAAATGCAATATCTTTAAGCTTCTCTCTTATAGATTGCTTCTTTGCTACATCAGCTTCTTCAAACATACGTGCTATAACCTCAAATTCATGTTGGATACTAAATCCCAACACAGGTTCAGCCTCCAAATCTGTAGGGGTTGCTAATAGTCTCCTCCAATGGTGATGAATTGACATAAGTGGAATGGAAGTGTACCTCATTAGCTCGTAGGAACAAGGTAACCCATGTGTTTTTCTGAGAATGCATCCACAACTTCCAACTCGCACACAGTCACACCCTCACTCTCACCTCTCTACTCCACCGCCCCACCTCTCCTCTTCGTCGCCCTGCTTGACCCCAAACTCTCCCCTGCCCCCATCTCTCCCCTCAAACCCTCAAATTAGTTTATTAATAAGTGTTTATACAATAAAAGTTTCGTGTATTAAACACTTAATTAAGTTGTTTGCTCAAACTCACCCTACATAAATCAAAAGTGCTTATTCACATGCATACGGCCATTCTTAAGGATGTAAAATGTGCTAACAAGGATGTATGTAATATTGGAATGCGTCAGTTGAAGATATATTCTTTTTTATCATGGTTGAAGGGTATTTTCATAACTGATGTATATAAGGAAAAATAAGTTTAGTTATAAATACAGTCCTTTATTTCCCTTCACTAACTTTTTATCTCTGAATTTTCTTAACAAGGTTTTAAAAAGACATATATATTCCTAGGCTATAGTTACTCAAGGAAAAATTTGAAATAACAACCTTTAGAATCCCTAATAATGAAGTAATAACCTACACATAATGAAGAGATATAATATGCTCTCCACATACATTTGAACTCTGTTTGAAGACATAATTCAAGTTTATTTCAATAAGTTTCTCAAATCAACTAATAAATAAACACTTCAACGATAAGTATTCATTACCATATTATTTTATTAAACTGTTTACCTAAGCGTACTCTTAGAGTGGGTTTATAAGTTAAGTTTTTAAGGAGGGAAGGGAGAGGCTTATAATAAGCCCTCCCCTTTTTTAGTAGGTCTTAAAAAGGAGGAAAAAGTTTGGGCTGTTTCTAAAAACTCCGCCAAAACCTCTCCAAAACCCTCTCTCAATTATATTTTTTAAATCCCCCGAATTGCGGGGTTTTGACTTCCAAACAATGGAATGTCTATTTCTCCTTCCCCCTCTCTTTCCCTCTTTTTCCCCTTTAAGCATTCTTCTTCCCTTTCTTAAGAACTCCCAAACAAAGCCTTAGAGCATCTCCAACCCCGGTTTAGGGGTGTTCGCGGTCTGGATTGGTTCGGTTTTGAGGGGAAAAGTTATCCGATCCAATCACTTCGGTTTTGTCACTTTATCATCCAATCGGTTTTTTTTTTTTAGATCCGAACCAATCCGATCCAATTTTTATCAATTTGGATTGGATTAATTTTCGATTTTTTAAAGACATTGAAAATATCAAAATTAACGAAGAAATAGAAATTAATTTAAATCATGTAACGTCACATTACAAGCCTAAACGATGAGAGTTTGGAATAAAAAAATAAAGACGAACCAAAAGTCTCAAACAAATTACCACATTCACCATTCTTGACTCAGTACCTCTAAAATAAGAAGAAGAAAAAAGTTACTCCTGCATAGTAGATGACATATTTTTTAAATATATGTTTACTTTGATGTATATTTTTCAAATTATTACTTAAAACTCTATTTACCCAAATATATCTTCATAAATAAGTAGGTGTCATATAATAATTATATAAACATATAAGGACGTAAATATTTAAGTATGAATGATATGATATAATATATGTACAAATAAAATTATATATATTTGCAAACATTCGGTTTGGATTGGTTCGATTTTGAAAAACAAATCCAAAATCCGATCCAATCCGACGAAAAAATTCAGTTTTCTCAATTTTAAATCCGTTCGGTTTTCGGTTTAATTGAATTTCGATTTTTTAAATCGTTTTTTCAGTTTTTATTGAATTGAATCGGTTATGAACACCCCTATCCCGATTCCTTAACACGGGTGGAGATGTTAAGATCTTGTTCCTTAATTTTTTTGCCATCGGAGAATGCTAAGGTGGAGAGCAAGGACCTTAAAAATAAGATCTAATTCCTTGCACAAGGAAATTTACTTTTTGGGATCTTAGATTAAAAACCTATTTTTTTCTCTCATTCATGTGGTATTGTGGGACAAAACTAAAAGTAGGTGGCATTAAAAAATGTAAATATATGTGGTATTGTGGGACCAAAAGTAAAATAAGAACTCATAGTTTGAGCAAAATCTGCAATAGGATCTTATGAATTGCTGAGATCTTATATGTTATTTTAGACCCACATGAAAAGACTCAAAATAAGGTCCGTTGGAGATACTCTTATAGTCCATCATATGTTGCAAGCACTCCTCTTACTTCAAATTAAAAGAAATTTAGTCTTCAACTATGCTTCAGTAATCAATATCAATATCATAAACATAAGAATACCTACTCTACCTCCAAATATGTCGAAAGCTTGAATATATAAGATTATGGTTTGCTTGGCTTGAAGTTTAACAGAATTTTTATAAAAAAAAAAACCTGACTACAGATGAAATAGCCCAAGTTTCACCAATCATTATGAACGAAGCTTTCTCAACAACCATTTCTTTCTCAAATTAGCATCCAACGCCAGAAACATCCTTGCTCTTCTCTCATCTTCCAAAAAATCACAAGCGTCGAGTATTAGATCCTCATCCAGGTCTGGCATAGCCTGGAGCACGCTGACAACACTATCAACAGAAAAATCATCTTCTTTCTTAGTTTTCTTGCTTAGTGATTTAACTGCAGCTGACATACGTTTCATAGCAGCATCCATGCCCTTATCATTGTTTTTTCTTGCCTTCTTAGCCTCATTTAATGTTGGAGGCATTTTAGGTTGGTGCCTTTTCTGGTGACCAGAAGCATTTTTTCCACCATGTGAAAGCAATGCTTTATTATCTGCATTAGCAAGAGGCTGAGTTTCTCTGGAAGAGTTCTTTTCACCACCTATATGCAGTGCTTCTCTATCTGCATTAGCAAGAGGCTGAGTTTCTCTGGAAGAGTTCTTTTCAGCACCAACAAGCAGAGCTTCTCTATCTGCATTAGCAAGAGGCTGAGTTTCTCTGGAAGAGTTCTTTTCACCACTTATATGCAGAGCTTCTCTATCTGCATTAGCAAGAGGTTCAGTGTCTCTGGTACAATTAGTTTCGGCACCGATATGCAGTGCCTCTTTATCTGCATTAGAGGTATGCTGAGTGTCTCTGGTAAAATTATTTTCAGCACCTATATGCAATGCTCCTTTATCTTCGTAAGGGAGACGCTCAGTGTCTGGGACAGATTTCTCGCCAATAGGAGAGTCCTTCTTAAGATTTAAGCTGCAACTCGCAGTAGCTTCATTGCGACATATAATGCTCATGCCAGAATAGAAAGGCATGCTTTTGATTCTATATAGCCGGAAGCTGTGATTTACCTGCAATTACAAGTAGGTCATGATGGTAGTAGAAAATAAAAACTATCAAAAAGAAAATAGAAATGATCAAGAACACTTCATACTCTGATGCATTTCTGCCAGGCTTGGTCATCAGCCACAACCTTCTGTTGTCTCTTATCCCAACGAAAACCGTCTTTCCCAAGGAGGGCATTTATAGAGCAGTAATGCCTTCTTAGGACATTGAAACGGTTTTTCAAGACAACCTTACCATAATGAGATTCAAATCTAGCATTAAAAGACTCAGTCATGTCTATCCACGCCTTCTTCTCGAATGAGCGCCCAACCTTGTGCCCTTTATGCACCTGATCCACCATTAGTTCAACAAAAAAATGATCCATCATCGGAGACCAATCAATTTTACTTTGATTAATAACAGTAGGGGGAGTCTGATCATCCACTCCTTTACTTGGGGAAGTCTGGTCATCCAATTCTTTTGAAGCAATTTCTGAGTAGAAAAATAAAATAGTTTAAACACAATGAAACACACGTACCTACCTACACTAAATTAATAAATTTGCTGAAGTAAACGTAAAAGGAATTTCCCTTTCAAGTTTCAACCACATAATAATATTCAACGATCAATGCGTATGTTTCTTTCTACCTTCATATTCAAAACCTACATCAAAGCATGAAAGGCTGTATCTCCCATCAGCAACTGCATGGCCATAAATTATGCACATATCATTATAATATGGAACAACTCTTGTTCTGAAAGCTCGGGCATTGGGGTGGTCCTGCATGCAGAAAAACACACTAAATAGCAATGTAAAGATTCATTAGCGCTTTTGAAATATTTGGCAGGTGTCTACCTTAATATACTCATCCCAAGTTTTTTCATGAGCTATGATCATGTTTCGAGCATTATCCCACTGGAATCCATTTTTACTAGTAATTGTTTTTATCTCGATGTACTGCTTCCTGAATCGTTTGTACCGGTTCTTCAACACATCTATATCATACTTCAACCCAAATGTGGTGTTAAATTGTTCAATCATGTCCGCCCAGGCTCGCCTGGTAAACACTTTCCCGGTTTTGTTCCCTCGGTGAACATGGGATAGCATAAGCTCAAGAAAATATTGGTCTTGCGATGGAGTCCAATTAGCCCTGAAGTTGTCCAAACTAACAGAATCATCATCCCCCATTTGATTACCTGTAATAGAAATGGATTAGTATCTAAGAAGCATAGTGATCTCAGTGTTGTTAATCGCGGATATGCAGAAAATAGCGAAAAGCCAAAAATCCGCTATTTGAAGTCCTCAAAGCGGCAAATAGCGGTAAATAGCGGAGTAGCGGTGAGCCCTCAGAGCACTATGCTATAGCGCTATAGCACCGCTATAACCGCTATTTGGCAACACTCAGTGATCTTTCCCTAATTTTGCTGGATTAAATCCAGAGGAACACACAAGGGGGGTTCTGCTAGAAATATGAATACAACAGTGAATGAGCACTTGTATAGAAAAATCTACCCTGACCCTAGCTCAACCTTATCTGTTGCCAGCACTGTCATAATCTACAATTTTTTTACGGCAATTTCTATACCAGTAACAAAAGTAATGCTTAAGGCATGATGCTATAAATGCCAAACAAACTTGGGCTCAAATCCATACCAATTGAAGTATCCTTTCAGCCAACCTGATCATATACCATATTCAGCTTCATAAATAATATCCAGTATGCAATATCTCACACACACACAGTATGCTGCAGATATTATAGAAGCTCCAAAGTGCTAAGTTTTCATGCTACATCTCATTTCACTTCCTAATTAGCCGCTTCAGAATATTTAAAAGAGAGACCTGTGCAGATGTGAAATTAATTGTTCTCTGCCTCTCTGAGAATATATAAGAGTAAAAATAAGACAGCATTGTCAATGAGGGTAAGCTCTACCCGTAAAATAGACTTTCTTTTTATCAGAAAGATTAGGAGGATCAGAGGACAAGAGGTAGGCCTATTTCAAAGTCACAGGGTATACCACAAGCCTCAACAATGGTTAATCACTGCAGGAAACACAAGATATTACTGCTGTGAGAATCAAAGTGCAAGTTTACAAAGTTATTCAAATTTTAAAGATAACACAGCTAGCTCCAAATCAATGGCACTCAATACAGAGATCACACTATCACCATAACCTTAACTCAGTCTCCTGGCTATGCAATTCTATGAGCATGTCACAAATAGAGAAAGTTGAGGAAGGTAGAGGTTCTAAAGTAGCATTTAATTCCTATTTATGAATTACAAATAATTCCAACCCATCAATTCCCAGCTGAGAGTAAATACAACAAAAGCATTCAAGTTTCAAAAGAAAAATAAGACCTTTTTCAAAATTCAGGGGGGTTTATCTCTTCTTCTCAATTCCCATGAACCCAAAACCTAAAATTTACATGAACCCCAGTTACTTCTTTCCCTAAGAAATCAGTTTCATGCGCAAGTACACGCTCCTCGAGAGTTCAAATTGAAGTTTTATTCATGACTTGCGTTGGAAAGTTAGAATTTTTAACAGCCAAACGAGGAACACAGGGCACTGGGTCATTCAAGAAACCATCAATTCCAATTTTCCAAACAGTTTCTACATTGATGATTGGAACAATGATCGAACCCTAATTCATGAGTTTGGATGCTGAAAGGGGAAAAAAGTAACAGGAAGAAAAGAAAAGTAAACGGGACTTACCGAAAAACAAACAGCGGCGAAGAATAGCTAGTGTTTGAGAAATGTGAAGGGAGGAAGGAATGGACGCCGAAGCTTCGTGAGTGTGGGATTTGATCTGACTAGGAACAAACAGGGAATAAAGTTATCCTAAAACGAGAGAACGAGATACTTTGTTTGGACTCGTTATTCATACACACTTCACTTTCTCTTCTATTTCATTTTCTAGTTTCTATCCCTTTCTTTTTATCTATAGCATAACACATTATATCTCTCACTTTTCTCATTTTTCATGAGGTGGAGGTGAATTTGGAGTGGGTATAAAAAACTTTATTCCTTTGTTTGGCTGCACTTCCTGATGTTGATGTTCAGATACAAATGGCCTATTTGTAATTTCATTTGTGCTTTTTTTTTTCAACTTATCTTTATTTATTTAAAAGTCAATTTATTACTTATTTTTCGCTGTTAATATAGAATAAAAAATTAATTTTTTTAGTACATCGAAAAGCTAGCAAGAAAAACAAAAGGAACTATGGCACTAAAACAGATTCTCTCATGATCAGAGTCTCCAACTCAAGAACAGGAACGTGGACAGCTGTCACTCCCTCTATTGAACCTCGAACAGCGATTTTAGCCAAGTAATTCGTCGGGGCGTTACATCTCATCTCCCCCTAGTAGCTCATAGATTTGAACAATAGAAGGGAGAAACCGCTCAGCCTCTCGATCATCAACCGTTGTCAACACATCCCCACAATCGACCTCCTCAACCACCATCCAGAAGCCCGTGTCCCAAGCCAAACTCAAACCATCCCGGAGCGCATACACCTCCGCCAAAAACACATTACCCCCGGCCTCAAAGGAGTGGAAACCCGCAAGCCAAGCACCATGGCAATCACGTATAAGGCCTCCACCATACATGCAGTTCCGATCCTCAAGGAAACTCCCATCAACATAAAGTTTCACCGTCCCTTCCAGCGGAGGAACCTAGCGCTCGCACAGCAGATCATCACCTGTATTCAGACACCGGCCATCGATGAACAACTTGAACTCATCGTGATCATGGCAGAGTCGATGTCGTGCCTCCTCCAGCGAGCAAGGATTCGGCTCGAGTATCATGACGTTTCTCCACTTCCACACACCCCACAACCCCGCCAAGAAAAGCGCGTTATTGTTCCCGCAGGCATTCTCTCAAATCCACTCCTCCAACTCAAGTTGCTACAAATACTGCCAAGACCAAGCACCAAGCCGCAACCATAGTTCCCACGAATGGAGACAATCTCGAAGGCAGTGAAATGCATCCTCCATACCCGGTGAGCAGCACGAGCACACCAGGGTGTCTGCCATGCAACACTTCCACCTACTACTTTGCATTTACTGTTTTATCATGTTTGGTAGGTTTTGTATGACTATTGCTTCAAGGTTTTCCATTTTTATGATGGTGCCATGTTGCACAGACGTTTGGCAAAACCAAGGCTTCCATTTTGGTGAAAGTCTTATGTTGACTCTTGGGCAATGTGGCTAGTTTATTTTCATATAGCTTTTTATCCTTTCGACTTGATGTGATTACTCTCGTGACAAATTTTATATTGATAAGAATGTTGAACATAGCTTGGAGAATCTATTTTTACTTTCATCCTTATCCAAGTCTTCGAGCTCTATTTGATTTGCTCAAGATCTGACTCTATGTAGTCCAGCGAACGAGGGCTTAAAGTAAATGGTGGATGCTTTGTTCTTACATATTCTTGTAGATAAATTTTTCTTATCCATTTAAATAGACTATTTATGCTTGCAATAACTTCTAATGGACAATTCATGCTTCATGTTTTGAGTAGTCCATTTAGTGCTTGTTCATTCTAATAGATGATGCTTCAGACAGACGAAGGATGATTCATGCCTTGTTCGGTCTGAAGGGGAATTTCACTTTGTGTATTTCAATGACTTATGCTTTACACTTTGTTGAATCTTTGAGCCTTCAATGGAAGGCTTGTAGATGATATGGCTTTGGTACTCTTGCTTCTTTGACTTCTTCGGTGAATGATGACTGCCTTTTGTTTATTGGGTAGACAATGGAGCTTGTGCAAACGTTGTTGATAACCTTAGGTCTTGTTCTGAGTGACAGAAATCATTTTGGCATATGGTCTTTCCTTTGTGTGTAGCTTGATCTAAGTACTTGTATCTTATATGCTTTCAACACATAGATCATTAGCTTTTATAATTTCGCCTTTTGTTATCATCAAAACTCAAGATGAGATTGTGACTAAGACATTTTGACCTAACAATAAAATCATTGATTTTGTTTTGTTACAAGAGAAAAACAATAAAATCATTGACTACCCATTTGTTAGCATGAATTTCGAACATAAAATAAATAAATATTTTTTTAAATAACTCAATGAAGGTAATAGAATAGTATTTCTATATTTTACCTTATAAGGATTCATTAACTACCAAATTGTCAGTATGAATGGTTTTAAAAATAAACAAACTCATTTAAAACTCAAATTAATCCTTCAAAAGAAAACTTCCTTTAAGTTAGAACCACTTAGCTTTAATATAAGAGTTTTGCCGCCCATAGTGGTCCTACCCGACTCAAAATTGCGAGAACAATTGAATAAAAAAAGCTATTAATAACTAACTAATATTGTTGATAATGTATATGCCAAGTCAATTTTACATATATAATATATTGATATTGATATGGATATTGTATTGATATACTTAACTTTAATAATAATATAATAAAAAATTAATAATTATTTTATTTTAATATTTTTAAAAAATTCCTCAACTTGTGATTAACAATTAAATTAAAAAAATAATTTTTTTTCTAAATATGAGAAAATGAAAAAGTTTACGGTTTGCAATTAATAGAAAATATTATTAATAACTAATTTATATTGACAGTAATGTAAAAGGTCAAGTCAATTTGAATTTTTTATTATTATTCTTTAAAAAATGTGTCAATTTTTTATTAATAGTAAAAATTAAAATTTTATTAATATTCAACTTTAATGAGAAATTGAAAAGATTTAAAATTAGTAATTATTTGAAAATGAATAATAGAACAGATTATTAATAACGATTTAATATTTTTATTTATGTAGAGATCAAGTAATTTTACTTATATTTATTATTATTTATAAAATTATTCCTCAAGTTGTGATTACTAGTTAAAGTTTAAATAATATTAATATTTATTTTAAATATGAGAAATTAAATTTTTTACTATGAAATTAATTAATACAATGAGTCATATAAATTTCTATTAGTAACTAATTTATATTTTTATTAATGAATAGGTCAAGTCAATTTTAATTTTACATATATAGATATTGATATGAATTCTTAGCGATAATATTAAATAACTAATAATAATTTCAATTTATCTTGTTAAATAAATATAATGTACATTAGGTATTTAAATTAATTAATATATTTAAATTATGTATTTTATAAATTTAATATATTACTAATTATAATATATACTAAATTTTGATAAATAAACTTAATTATGTATCATTAAATGTAAATATATTTTAAATTTAAATATTAATTAATTAATAATTAATGTCATTAATAATATGCAGTGTTAGTAAAAATTAATTCTCTTTTGGAAATCATAAATAGCGACATGTGGACCTACTATTTGATTTATATAAACCCTTGATTTTGGTGAAATATAGACTATATAGACAAAAGATTTAAAGATAAATCACATATACATAGCTATTGAAGATGGTTAAGATTTCCTTCATATCAATTTTTGTTTTTGTTCTTCTCTTTACAGGTATCCTAACAATTTTTATATGTTCATACTAGATTTTTTTTTTCATCTTATTTTCACATATTTTCTCTTATTTTCATGTTGCATCTTACATCATATTGGTTACTTTTCTATCTCTTCTATTACTCTCTCTCTCACTATATTTTATTCCTCTCTCTCTAAGGATGAAACTAGCTTGGGTTGTGAAAGGAATTTTTTCCGTATAATAACTATTGAAATCCAATTTTTTATTACTTGGTCTTGATGCTCTTTACTCATTCCAACTTTTCGGATGTTATTAAATTGATATAATGAATCTTATTATCAAAACCAAACTATTGAAAAAAATTTAAACTAATTTAGATAATAGGCTCATTTCATGTCAAATTCCTCTCTCTCAGCGAATGATGACTGCATTATTTAAATTATTTCAACGACGATAATTTGTATTTTCTGATATTGTTTTGCATTTTCTCAGTGACTGCAGGGATAAGTGAAGAAGCACAAAAATGTGTGAAAGTGTTGAATCAAACTACGCCGTGCGTCACTAAGGATTGCCAAACTCTTTGCGATTCGTATCCTCAGGGTGTTGGAGAGTGCATTGAAACAGATCCTTATAGATGTTTTTGTATTTATATATGTGGTGCCAATAACTAAAATGTTCATGTCTTAACATGAATGTCAAAGTATGAGAAAATAAACTTATAAGTTTATAAGTTGTTTTACTTTTCATGCTCACAAAAAGTTAAAGCGCGTGTTTCAGAAACTTTGTTGCAAATGAAACATAAACATAAAATTTGAGTGGTTTATTTTAAGACAAAACTTATATACAGTTTCATACATGTTACTTTTATTATTTTCCGATTATTGCATAACACGTAGGCTAGAAAAAAAAAAGTTGAGGGAGAAGCATTTGTTAGGAGAGGTCAACCCACCTAATGTGATATCAGAGTTTTAGAGATTAGTTTCATAGCTATTATATGTGGAGATACCTTACAAGAAAAAAAATTGAGGGAATTTATCACATTAAAAAAAATTAATATAATAAACGTGAGTGATTGAGTGTTTAATATTTTACAGCTGCGTAAATAGTGTTTGTTAAGCTTTGGATGATGAAAGAATGAATGTTATGATGGAAGTAAGCAGGCACGGATCCAGAAATTTGAACATGTGGGGTAATATACACATAAATTTGTAATATGAAAAATATACATAGTACTATTAAAAATTGAAAGTACATCACAATTGTTCCGTACGAGTTTTCATATTTTGAAAACTCTATACTATCTTTTCATTCTCAACACTATTAAATATATCTTTCTCTATATAAGTAACTAAACAATCATTTAGCCACGATTTCGCTTGTGATTCTTGATGATATTCATATCGGAGAAAGCTCTTTCAATTGTCGCAGTTGCTACAGGAAGTATCAAAGCTAACTCTAAAATTGATTTAGGTAAAGAGATAAACTGAGGGTAGGAATTGATTGTAACAACTGAAATGGGATTAAATTGGAGTCACAAATTATCAGAGGATAGTCACAGTAGAGGGACCAAAACTACAATTCCTTTCCTGAATTTCAAACAAGTAAATGTTGGATACATTTTTAAAAGGAGTGCAAAACTCTCTTCAAAGAAAGAATAAAAAGTATGCTCAAACGAGCACTTTCAGTTCCCAACAGCTGAAACAATACACAAACTTGCAAAATTCAACACAGTAAAAAAAAAAAATTGTTTATAACCTCCTTCTTCAATTCAATCAGCTACCAAGTACCAACCAAACACAAAACAACAGCCAACAACAACAAGCAAGTAAAGTAAGCAAGTAAGTAAGCAGTGGAGACAAATTAGACAACACAAAGGATTGGGTTACCTACTTACCTTGCTGGCTTGCTCACTGGTTGTTCAGGAAGAGACTGCGCGAAGGAGGCTGGACTCTGGAGCGGCGGTGACGCGAAGGGGAGAAGAGGGTTTGAAGCAGAGCAGGTGGAGAAGGAGGGAGTGCCGCGGAGGCAGACGCGCAGAGGAGCCGCGGACTGGCGGAGGAGGCAGCGGCGCGCGATGGCACGAGCGAAGGAGGCAGAGCCGCAACGGCGTGAGGAGGCAGAGCCGCGCGAGCGAAGAGAAGGAGGCAGAGGTTGCGAGCGGCGGCGAGAGATGGCGCGGCGTGAGGAGGCAGAGGTGAAGACGGCGTGACGAGGCAGAAGCGCTCGACGGCGCGGTGTGAGGAGGCAGAGGCGCACGACGGTGCGACGAGAGAAGGAGGCAGAGGCGCGCGACGGTGCGACGAGAGAAGGAGGCAGAAGCTGCGAGCAAAGGAGGCGAGAGAAGGAGGTAGAGGCAGAAAATGAAAGAGGAATTAGGGTTGGGAAATAGAAGGGGCAAATAAGTAATATTACTATTTTTTCTTTTTCTTTTTTAAAAAATCATGTGGGGGAACTTGCCCCCCCTTGCTTGCACGTGGATCCGTGCCTGGAGGTAAGGGGCGGTTGATATCATGGTGGTGGTTCGGGATTTTATATTTGAAAATCACACATAAGTTTGGCTTCCGTTATATTTTACTGATTTTCTTTTCCTATTTTTTTTTCTATCATATCACTCATCATATCACTCTGTTGGCACCCAAAAACTCGCAACGGTTAGCTAGAAGCCGAAAAGCCACTCAAGTCGATTGGGAATCATAGTCGAGCAGGGTATTAGCCGAGTCGAGTGAGTCTAGTCGATTGACAGCATGGGTAATCGACCAAGGAGAATCAGGTGTACAAGGTAAAAATTCAGGGAAGATCCAGAAACTTGGGCTTCAATCAAAATAAACCATCAGGTTTCTAGAAGCTTTCCATGTGCAGAAATAGTTGGTGGGCTCATCCCCGCGAAAATAGGAGAAAGTGGTTACGAGCTAGCCGATGCGATGAGGAACGGCTGAAACAAATCCTCTAGGCTGACTAGGAGAGAGGGAACGATGATACCCCACGATTTTGTACACACTTGTAATGATCGGAGAACGTGCGGTGTCACATGTTCCTTCCAACCACTAGGTAATTAGCCGATTTGCCTCTATAAATAAAGGAAGGGTTATTTGTACAAAGAGACAAAATCAATCAATCAAATCTACAAATTTCCCGCATTTATCTTTATTTTACTTTTCAGCACTTTACTTTTCATCCAGTTAAATTCTTTATCGCTTTCTGCAATTTATCTTTTAGCCGATTTACAGCTTTCAACCTTTATTTTCTATACCGTTTTTCAGCCCTTTACATTTCCTAGGAGTAGACCTTAGTTCATAGTCAAAATCTTATCTCAAACATTCTTCAATAGTGAGGCACTAAGAGCTTTATGGAGTATCTTAGGAATCCATATTGAGGAACATAGTCTCTTCCTCGAGCAATCGCTTGATTAGGGAATCAAAGTTGGTTTTCCCGCCGATCACACAGCTTCCAGATCGGCCGAGCTCATTTCCTAATCGACCAAATCTATTTGTGAACTAACACACTCATTTATCTCTCTTCTCTTTTTATCTCCACTAGGTGGAAGTGAATATGAAATGTCAAGATAAACATTTCATGAATTATTGCACGCGTGTGTGCATGCGCACACACACATATATATATATATATAGTGAGAGTTTTCATGCTACTAATAATATAGGTTCGCTTTCAATTTAATGAGATGTATATCAACGTTAACTGAAGAGTTTTAAAAAAAGTCTCAAAAGAGAATATGGCTTGGAATGTTGGTTGTATTAGACTATAATTCCAATTTAATGGGATGTATATAAACGTTAATCGAAAAGTTTTATAAAAAAGTCAAAGAAAGCATAAATTATGATGTTAGTTTGTATTTTATTTATATGAAATTTTGTAGGGATTATCAACTCTATAAAAAAAAAATATTAGATTCGAGTTGGTGTTCTCCTATTTGAGTTTGATAGAAACAAGGCAAGGGCATGTGTATCCGTCTCGGTGCTCTCACTTCAGCTGACTCTGTCTGGGACTGTATCAGTGTACGAAATCTGCCTTTTTCCGATACTGGGTTCTTCTACACAGAATCTGAATATTGAATAGAACTACTCATGTATATTTCTGCGCCACTCTTCAATCAATTTTTCATCATTTTAAGCTGCTACTTCATCTGGGGTGCTAATCACCATCTTTTGTTTTTAATAGCTCTGTTGATTTTGTATTAGATTTTGTCGAGCTCCTTCGGTGTATATTGTCTTGAAGCCTGTAATAATCTGGCCCTTCGGTGTATGCAGTTTCATTTAATTGCCCAAATTTCCGAGGGTTTGATGTGATGTAACTTTATGTACTTAGCTAATTTGCCATGTTAATGTTCTGTTAATGGGTTAATTTTGTTGGTTGTTGTGATTTTCTAATCATGTGTGATGACATGAGAATTATACCCGAATGGCTAATCTAGTTTAACCATAGTGAATTACTATTGTGATAGATTCAGGAGAAGAATAGGAATCTATAAATGGTTGACGCCTGAATTTCCCAAAGAGATGCAAAGATGGAGAAGAAACGAAAGATTGTGCAGTACAGGGAGAGGCTGGATAGGACCCTTGCCTCACCTGATCTTACAAATGATGAGAAACTCAAAAAGCTTGTCAAAAGTCAACTCCTACCTTCATCAGAAGTAGAAGGTGATAACATTCCCTAATTTCCTTTGAATTCATTCATTTAGGTAGAAATGGTAGTACTTAGAGGAACAGTTGTTTTAGTTAGTTAACTTTGTCCTTTTTTTTTTTCTATGCTTGGTTTGTGCAGGATATGAGGAGAAAGTAGTAGAAACCAAGACTGCAGAGGTATCTAGCTTTCTTGATATGTTAAGAAGTGCTTCAGATGATTGTGGAAGATCTAATACACCACACACTGATTGGAAGGTATGCTATGTACTTATTGCAGTTGTGTACCATGTTTTGTTTTCTTGCTTAACTTTTTATTTCTTTTTATGCCATCTTCATTTTGTTTAGATCCCGAACCTTTTTTGTTTTGTATGTCTAATTAGTAATGTTGGGAAGTTCCACATTGACTAGAGATTTGACAAAATAAATCGTTTTACAGGGTAGAGCAATCCTCACCCTAAGCTAACTTTTGGGATAGAGTTAGGCCTAGCTCAAAAATCTAAGATATTATCAGAGCTTATCATGTATCCGTTTATTGGGCCACCTATAGATGTCCAGTCCTGCAAGCTTCCCGCTCCAAATGCCAAAGCCCTGGGCGTGAAGAGTGTGTGTTGAGAAGTCTTAAATTGATTAGAGATAGGTCGAATAAGTCCTTATATAGGGTAGGGCAATCCTAACCCTTAAACTAACTTTTGGCCTAGACTTGGGCTCAACCCAAAATTCTAAGAGATAACTTCCATAGAAATCATGAGTTTCCACATGTTGCCTTACATCTCCTATGCTTTGGGTTGGAGATATTTTATTTATTTTCTCAAATAAATAATCAATTCATTTTTTATAATTTCACTTCTTTCAACAGTTAAAACAGGACAGTGAAGAGTTCCGTGTTATGTATCGTGAAGGACCTGAGGGATCCCCTTTTCATACATTGCTAGTAGAAGGCTTTGTGGAGGCCTCTGTTGATATTTGTAAGTGACACTGGACAGCAACCAAAATTTTTAGCACCACCTTTTCGTTGATAGCGCCTATATTATTGGTTTCAGCATGCAAAATCTAATCTTTTAGTTTCATCAATACAGGTGTATGTATCTCATGGCAGACATCCCTTTACAAAAAATGGTGAGAATTATATTTAGTGAATGTAGGCCTTTAGTTTTCTGTACAATAGTCCCAATACTACATTGAACACCGAATGGGGGTGAAGGAACTGCTTTATTTTGGTTTCTTTTCTTTTCTGATGCTGAGAAAATTATAGTTGTAAGAAATGCTTTTGTGCATACAGTTGACTAACTATTTTTGTTATGTGGTGGCCCTGAAAGTTGTTTCTTTCCTTGTAAATGCCTTTGAATAATGTTACCACTCTAGATGACACCCCTTTCACAATTTTCATTTAGGTGGCCTCAGTCTGCCATTCCCACTTTCAAAATCTTATTATCTGAATGTTTGGACAAGGTCCACAATGGGGAACATATATCACTAGTGAGGTTTGTCCTGGAAGCATCAATTTAAAAAATTATCTTTCTAATGCACCTTACCATGCTAAAAGTTTTCACTTTCGAAAGCTGATTTTTGCTCTCAATTTTGGAAGAAAGGATGAAGGTTCCTTGGCCTGCGTCTGTCAGGGAAGCTGTAGTGCACTATGATCTGTTTGAGTACTTTCAAGACGACTTAATTGTTGTTCTTACAAATTCGGTAGTCGCTTGGAACCTTCTTTGTTTTTTACTTTAGAATAAGTTAATTCTAATCTAGTTCGAAGGTTCAAGGGATTTATGCTTAATTTGCGCTCAGGTCCCTGAGTCAAAGAGTGCCATCGGGAACCATTGTGCTTTAAAAAATGAGGCAATTCCTGAAGCAAAGGATGTTGTGAGAGTTGATCTGGTGGGAGGCTTTGCTTTGCAAAAAGTGACATCAGAAAGAAGTTACTTTCGGTGAGTTTTAAGTGCACTTAAACTTAAACATAAGAATTGTGTACCAAAAGTAAAAAATAAGAATTTACTTGAATGGAGTGATGGAATGAAATGGGAAAACAGTAAACATTCAGAGACCATAATTCCCCATATTGGTCCTGTATGTTTAAACAAAAGATGAATACAAATGGGAAGAAACTTTATGTTTATAATAGTATTCAATACTTCTATATGATTATGTTTCTTCATCAAAGCCCTGTGAAGAAGTTATTTTTGCTTACTGATTTGGCCAGTGAACTGTCTTAAAAAATGCTGTTGGACCATGGTAGAATACAAAGTACTTAACTGCTGACAACAGATGTGTGATACAACAATGCAATGTTTATTTGTTGTTTGCTTTATTTGCAAAATTCTTTACATTCTGTAAATGCACCTGCATCCGATTATTTACAGTATACTTGGATGGCAAAGTAATGGTATCTGATTCCCTTTTCTTTGTTATTCATTGTAGAGAGAGGTCATAAGTTATATGAAGCCAATTTTCCCATAGATAGGAGTGAAAAGCCTTAATTATTTGAAATGTTAATTTAAAAAGGGCTAAATATGTTTTTAGTCCCTCACATACACCCTCATCTAAAATGGTCCTTGTAAAATTTTTTCATAGCTTCTCATCCCTAACAAAAAAAATTGTTTTGAAAAGGTCCTTGTGACATCATAATGCTTATGTGGAATTTTTTTAACCAATAAGCAGTCAATGTAGGCGGTCTACGTGGACATTTTACATCCGTTTTAGTCCCTTCAAATATTTTTTTCATCAAATTTAGTCCTTCACCATTTCTCCCACCTCCAAAATCACCAGATTCGAAGTGTTCATCTTCATCTTCATCTTCTTCAAATGTAGAAACCCAGAACTCACAATCTCAAAACTTGCACAAACCCAATCCCCAAATAGAACACAGAACAAAGAACGCATCACCCTTCTTAATGTTGCAACCCAGGCCAAAACAAAGCAACCCCAAACCCTAATTTCCCCCATTTTCGCCCAGCAAACATTGAAGCAGAAGAAAATTGTAAAGTTCAACAAGATCAAACTGCTGGGCATGAAAAGAAGTGAAATGGGTATTTCACGGAGGGAGGAAATTTCTGGATCTAGTGCCAAAATGAAAAGAAACATGCAATTGGAAAAGGAAAACGCGACAGAAGAAAGGAAGAGGAATAGACGGTAGTTCTGGGTGCGAAAGGTTCTGCGAGGTGACTGCGAACGCCGTGACTTCAGTCCACTATGAAGGTGACACAAGCGATTGACGGTGGAGGCTACGGTGGGTGGACCTGGAATCGTGGGTATGAGGTCCCTGGGTCAGAGGTGGCGCAAAACGGTGGCTTGGATTGGGAATGGCGGCGGTGACGGTCTTGGAGGAGATGGGATGCCGTTGTGGTTTTTTCGTTCTGTTGGTTGGGGTTCTTAGGCAAGGCAAGGGTTTGGTTGCAGAAAGGGGGTTTCAGCTCTTTCTTTCATCTTCTCCATTTTCTGATTATGGTTTAGTGAAAGTTAATTGCCATGGTGGCTGATTAAGGTGAGGGTTGAGGTTGCTTCTGTTTGGTCATGGCTGCGATTTGCAACAGCAAGGAAAGGGGCAGAGTTTGTGATGTGGTTTGTGGTTGATTGTAGTTGATGCTGATTGAGTTTGTGCAAGTTCTGGGATTTGCTTTGTTCCTTCTGGGGTTTGTGAAAGTGCTGGGTTTCTTCATTTGAAGAAGATGAAGATGATGATGATGAACACTTTGAATCTGGTGATTTTGGAGGTGGGACAAATGGTGAAGGACTAAATTTGATGGGAATTTTTTTTTGAGGGACTATAAAGGATGTATAATGTCCACGTAGATTGCCTACGTGGACTGCTTATTAGTTAAAAAAATTCCACATAAGCACTATGATGTCACAAGGACCTTTTTAAAACAAAAAAAAATTGTTAGGGATGAGAAGCTATGAAAAAATTTTACAAGGACCATTTTAGATGATCGTGTATATGTCAGGGACTAAACATATTTAACCCATTGAAAAATAATCATTATTGAAGATTTATGACATTTATTTTACATTGTTGTAATCAGAATCAGGATCGTCACTATAGTACCACTGTACAGTTTATTGTGTCAATCTCTAGTCAAATGGACTGGAACTTCTAAATTCTGGTAATGTGCTGAAATTACAGCTTTTAAATTTATCCTGGGGTTTGGATATTTGGAGCTATAAATTAATAACAATAATAACATTCCAGTTGTTAGCAAATTCTGACTATTAGGTTAGGGGAATAAAATCTTTCTTACTTTAATAATTTATTTTGTTTGTTATTTGGTCAGCCTTGGCATTGCTGGTGTTTCTGTGAATGGTTAAGTAGCTGGTTTAATTATACTGTGTAAAGTGGCTTTCCTGGTTCCCATTGGTAGCTGGTCTCATGTTTTCACCTTTCCATTATAACTTTATCTAATCATTTGTTACTAGTTTCTGAATGGAATATAAAAGTAAGCTGGTTTTGTAGATTAAATGTATGACCTAACTTTTCAAAATGTGGTGAAAAATGAAAGGTACCTCAGGAAATGGATTTTTTGTTAGCAATCCTAATTCAAGATTTCATATTTTGTAGGACAATAGCAAATATGGATATAAAGCTGGGTTTTGTCCCTCCATCCTTGATAAACTTTATTTCCAGGCAGCTCATTGGCAATGGTTTCAAACTTTATAAAAAGGTTGTAGATTCTTTGTAAATATACTTTTGTTAGACATTCAACAAAAATGTGTTTTTCTTTTCTTGGTCTATAATGATATATCTCGCTCTATAATGAAGAAAAAAAAAAAAGGTAAAATGTAATGTAATGGTGTCTTTTATTTTGCATTACATTCTATAATCAAATCATCTACCCCTGTTAGGATTTAATTATAGGGATTTAGTTTATTTTAATTTAGGAGTCTCTCTTAGTTTAAGAATCTATCTTTTATTTTAGGAATTAATATTTTATTTTGGGTTGGGTTATCTTTTATTTTAATAGTATATCTTTTATTTTCTTAGGGGTTAAGCTTATTGTTATTAGGATTAGTTATTATAAATAGGAGTAGAGTCATTAGGAGTTTTTCATGTTTTGAGAATTATTGAGTTGTAAAGGGAACCATCCCTATTGGAGGAACTAGCCTCTGAAGAGGAACCAGCCTCTTGTGTCTTTTATTTTCCATTTTATAATAAAAAATACTACTATTTCCTCTTTTATCTGTATCCCTCTATTATTTGCTGTTAGGGTATTTTCCGATCCTAACAATGGGTGGTATCATTTTCATCTTTACAACACCAATTAGGTCTTATGTGAGTGTGGTAAAATTTTCCTTTAAGATTAAATGGTGCTTTTCTATCACAAATTATCCCAAAGCATTCTTCCAGTTTGTCCACCCGACTTATATCCTACGATTTGAATCTTCCTCTATCTCTGCACTATTTTGTATGATGGACAAGTGTGTTTTGGTATTGGTAAACAGCTTATTTAAGCGCTTATTGTCATCGGTGCTTATCATATAATTATAAATGCTTATTCATAAGGTAATTTGAGAAACTTATTGATATTAGCTGAAAATAGTTTATAGTAAGCGTAAGCTCTTACCCATAAAGTAATATGAACAATTTATGAAAATAAGTTCAAAACAGCTTATAAGGTAGGCCATAAGTTATGTGCACAAGCTCTCCCATGCACTTATATAAGCGCTTATACTTTAAGATAAGGTCAAATAAGTTCTTCCAAACGGGGCCTCATGGTGCTTAAACTTTTAGACTTGGGAGTATGGTATCTTCTCTAGTTTTCACCTCTAAACTAGAATTTGTGTACCTTAGCAAAACTTATATTCCGTATACTCTTTTACTTCTACTTAAATGAAAAGCATATGTGACTTGTCTCCATTGCTCTAATTAACATGGATTCTGTAATTATTACACAAACATAGATTAGGATTTACCCTGGTTTTGTGGACTCAGTAGTCTATTTCAATTGTGATGACCAGTTTGAAAGCTGGATTCTGCTTATTTGCCATATTCTGCTCCATCGTTGCACTGTTTTCTATCATGTTTTTTGACAAACCCCTGATTATGTTATAGACTGTGGCTTCTATGATGAACCACGAAGAAGAAGAATTCAGCAAGGCATTGGGGGACCCATTGTATGCTAGAATCCGTGAAGCTCTATATAGCACTCGTGGTTCAAAGGCGATAAATGGTGGAGAGCTTCAGCAAGTTGCAAGAGTTCTCCCTGCTGAAGACTTTGTTGTGAGTGAGCAAGGTCGGGCAAAAGATGTATCTAAAGAGGACAAAAACAATCAATATGCAAATAGTGTCATGTCGACGGCAACAAATGCAACAGTACTAAATAGCAAGGCATTTTGTGAGATTGTAGAAGTAGATAGGGAAGAGATTGTACAAAGTGAGGAGGAGTATGATGAGAAAGTAAATGACATTCCGAATAAGGGAGCTGATATGGGTGCACAAAAGGGCAATACAAGTGTACATATCCGCGCAGAGGTAGAACAGGCTTTAGAAACATTAGACAAGGCCATTTCAATGGTTAGGGAATACCGAATTCGTTCCCGGATGGCCTATGAGGAAAGTGTTGAAGTGCCAAATAGAGATATGCTGGTGGGAACTTCACAAGAAGCACCTCAAAGCGGCTCTGGCATCCAAAACTTAAGGTGATTATGTTAATAGTTTAATGCTTTTTTTGATCATTGATATTATATATTTTGTTCATGTTTTGATTCTTATTTTATTTGTTCATTCAGTTATACAGGAGCAAATCCTGACTCAGAGGAAGTAAATTCTTACAAAGTAGTACCAACTTCATCAGAGCAGAATCTTTCAATGCCTATTGAGTCAAGTGAGGTTGCTTCATATTCTTTGGAAAATCGAGCAATTGTTGACCAAACAAGATGCAGTAACAAGCTGTTGAACACCAATTTTGTGCCCTCAGATGACAAAGATAACTCAAGCAGGCAGAAAAAAGAAAACACCATTGTAACTCAAGGTGTACCAAATAAGTTAAGCAGGCAGAAAAAATATCTGTACTGTTGTTTTCTGTTTTAGGTAGAGCCTAGAGGGGAAAGAAAAGTTTAATGGCCAAGAGCAGAGGAAGAAGAAAGTGTATTTTGAGGCGTCTTGCTAACATGTAACCCCAGGTTTTGTATATCATACGCGGGGATAACTTAAACAACTAGACTATTGACCAAAAAAACAAAACACAACTAGACTATAGCCCGCTCAGTGTAAGAAATGTTTTTTTGATAGATTTGAATTTTTTTTATTTTTTGTTTACAAGCGGAAAACCTGATTGATTTGAAAGTGATATATTATGTACGGACAATATTGAAATAAAAAGAATAATGTTTGATTAACCTAAACTAAAACTGAGAATTAGTTTTCAAAATGGAAAGAAAACCTAAACTAGTAATGATATGTGAACATAACGTTTTGGTTGTACATCCAACGCACATAAACTTTTGTAACGGTTTTTAGTTGCTGTAAACATAAGTGACAACTAAAAATCGCTGCTAACTTGTATGTCTTAAGGGTGTTTCGGGAAAGGGTATGTCTAAGGATTATTTATCGTTATAATTATTTGAAAGGAAATATTCGACTCTGCTTAGCTTGGAATCATCAGTTTGGTCTTCAAGCTTCGGTTGGCAAGGAGGGGAGTCACATGCAAATGAGATTTTGACGCTCAACTCGGTTTATGATCAAGTTGAGTAATAATACATAGAGTGTGCATTTCTTAGCTTTAGATGTCAGTTATCAACTTTTTTATTTCTTTTCTTATTTCAGAAAAATTGATTAGGTAATTTTAATACATATTTTTTGAAACTCGGTAATTTTTAATACATGACATTAAAGATCAATTAATGTGATTCAAATGCAATGAATGATCTAGATTAATTCTATAAATAGAAGATAACAAATGATGATGCAGTCTCACCGTAAAATATTTTTACACCGACAACTAATAAGAGTATGTTGCTACATAGGAGAAACAATTACATTCATTTTAAATTTTAGTTAAAATAAAATCTAATTTGGCATAATTCAATTGAATATATGTGTAAACAAAATTTATGATAACAATGCACAAACCTTTAACCCGGAATTAAAAATCACTATTTTTTTTCAAATAGAATTTAAACTCTAAAGATAGTATTGTTAACAACAAAATTTAGTGCGACGTCGGTGGTGCAAGAGATTAGTTGTAACACGTTGATTTTTAAGGCGTCATTATCGCGAGTGAACAGTAATTAAACATGCGAAATATCTTTCGAGCTTACGAAAATGCAAGTATACATTTTTTTTTTAAAAAAACATGCTAAGGCGGAATGCATACATAATATCCCATATCTACATTACCATCGTTAATCATTGTTACCAAAGTAGCCCGATCATCGAGTTTTCAAAAGTCATACGAGTGGTGAAAATAGTTAAGTTATATTACAACTCGAATAGTTAGAGCAAAAGTTATACCCAAACATGAAACCTGTGATTAGACCTCATAGTCCGGTATACTCCCATGTGAACTCCCCTCAGGAGGCCCACACAAAAAGCAACGTACCTAGAACCCACACGATCCCTGGTTAACTATCATGTTAGACCATCAAAAGTGGCAACCTACACATCTAATGTCAGGCACCCACCCGATCCCGAACCATTAACCTATGCTCCTCTGGACCGTCGCTCCATCTCTTGCTAGAAGCTTGGGGGAGGTGACAGAGCCAGGTCAAAAGCGATGTGATAAGTCTTCCAGCTATATCGTTAACCTAGGGGAGTAGATTTGACCTCGATCACTTAGCCCGAGTACCGGACCTCACCGGACAGCAGGTCAACTATCCACGATGCCAGGTCCCCATAGTCAACAAGATGGAAGGTCAGACCTCCCCGAGGGAGAGGGCCTACAAATGGAATCTTGAGTCGGTGATCCATCTTGGCCTGATGAACGTCCACGATTCGTCCAAATAAACACAAAGAAAAGTGTCACTTCCAATGATTAACGATAGAAAAAAAAAACAAAAAGAAAAAACCAAAACCTCTTTTATTTATGTGAAAATAGTAAATACCTACGAGTTTCTCAAAGCTGCTGATTCTTGACGCTCCCGAAAAACAGGAACAGCAATCTTCTTCACTGCCATAACCCCACGTTCACGCACAGAAGCTAGGTATTATTGATGCTTGAAATGAAACTCGATTCTACCTCATCAAATCGTTTCTACTAGATACAGAAACATCATCTCTAGATTGCTGAATCGATTTTGCCCAAGTAGAATCGATTCTATTGGGTGTGGACGTGGAAACCAAACACCTTCACTTGCTTCCACAATGTTCAAAAAGAAGCTCTTCCCGGCGTCCCTTTCAACCCTCTTCAGCCGCACCTTAACTTCAATCCCGTCGAGCTTTTCTTCTCACCTTAAACCCTCTCTTCAGGCATCTCCATCACCACCCCGAAATCTTCTCTGTCATAACCCCACGTTCTATTTTTCTCTCAGATTTTGGGGGGAAACTTTTTGCTCAAAACCTGCAGAGAAATTCCAAAGCGAGTGCTGGAATTGTCACGCTATCCCTGAATCAGAACCTTTCCTGCTCTGCCACTCATGTCGGTGCATTCAGCCCGTGGATCATTCGGTTGACTACTTCGAGATTTTTGGGTCGTAAGTTTCTGGGATTTTCATTTTACTGTTCTGAGTGCTGAAATTGTTACCTAAAATTTTGATCTTTATTGCAATTCATCTGTGTTGTTCACCTTGATTAGTTGATGAGAATGGAAAGCAAGAAGTATGGGTTTGTAATTTATATGGATATGGTCCTTGTTGATTCCAGGCACTGAAATTTTTACTAGGAAAGTGAAACTTAATGATTTTGTAGGAAATTGCTGGTTTTTATATTATTCTAGATTATTGCATTTTTCATATTTAAGGTTGTAATGTATGTTTATGTAATGTCTCTCATCAAGCAGAAAGATAAATACTGGTCTTTATGTGTCATAATTGTGTCTTAGTTATATTCCTGACTTTCATTGCTAGGCTATAATAAATAAGTGGTTTTCAGTTTTTTGTTATGAAGAAAAGAGGAACCTATTGAATTCGTCTATAAATTAATCGATAAGTTGAGAAATTCAAAAGTGATTTGTCATTTATTTTAAGTTTTAAATTTAACACAGGGAGAGGAAATATGACATAGAGGGTAGCTATTTGGAGGGCAAGTACAAAGAGTGGCAAAAGAAACTACATCCTGATTTAGTACATTCAAAATCTCAGGTCGGTTTGATGAGATGTCCTTTTGTCATGGTTTATATTTCATATATTTTTCCTTCTTTCTGATTTTGTTTTTTATTCTTTTTTTGTTTTGACGGGAGGTGGAGGAGGGTACTGAAGTTGAGTGTGTTTCTAGAAAAACTAACAAATTTTGTTTTAATTACTTCAATTGGTTAGAAAGAAAGAGATTTTGCTGCTGAACAATCTGCAAGGGTGAATGATGCGTACCGTACGCTTAGCAAACCTTTATCAAGAGGGATTTACATGGTAAGTATGCTTTCATGCAAAAGATTCCAAATGATGTTGCTTCATTACACTAGCCGAAATCTCTGCTGATTTTGAAGGTCTTAGAAGTTCAATGGTGATAATATATTTGCAATGAAATTTTTTATTATTTGAGTAAAGGAGAAAGTAAATTATTGTTCAATCAATTCAGGCTTTCCATCAGTTTCACTAGTTATATATGGTTTAATAGTTTCTTCTGCCCTTTTACCAAGTAATGTTGTGCTGTTGGGTTTTAGATGAAGCTTGACGGTGTTGAAATTGATGAAGAACAGACAATTTCAGATCCTGAATTACTAGCAGAGGTAACAGATAGAGCCTTTTTAGTTTTCATTGTGAAACTTCCTTTTAATTTAATTTCTGTGGTAAACAATATTAAAACAAGTACTTTGAAAAACGAGTTGAGTTATTCACTGGGTATATGTTCAATGTGAATTCTAAAGTAGCATTTTGGCACAAGAACATAGTTTCCTTTTTCTTTCCCATCTTTTTTTTATCTTCCTCTTAAATAAATCGGATTCCTTTTTCCAGAACTTAAAATTTAACTTTGCAATTTAATTGGTAAGGTTAATGGTATACAGTATACACTGCATATTGTTTATATGTCTTATCTCATCTTCCCTTCTTTTACAGAATTAAAATCTAACTTCAAATCCCATCTACTGCTAAATTTTACTGCAGATTATGGAAATCAGGGAAGCAGTTGAAGAAGCAACTGACTCTGAGGCTTTGAATCCCATTCTCTCTCAGGTATGTCTGGAAATCAAACTTACAAGGAAAAAGTGCGACAAAGTCAATTCAAATATAAAGAATTTTGCAATATTATTTCTTTGATGTTTTCCCCATATCTTCCTCTGATTGTTCATCCAGATGCAGGAGAAACTGCAAAATTGGTCTAAAGCTTTTGCTCATGCTTTTCAAAGCCGGAACTTTGAAGAGGCGAAAATTGCAATTAGGAGGATGACTTACTATAGTCGTGTAATTGATGAAGTTGTAAAGAAGCTTTAATATAGGTAATATCATCTTTTCCTTTTGCCGGATTGCTTGGGCTCCCTTGGTAGAGGTGAAGCTAAGAAATTTGAAAACAAGAATTGAAGTTTGGGATGAAAACTGAAAAGTGCTTTATGCTTACTGGAAGTAGGTCAATTAGAAAGCAATGACAGTGGGGTGGTATTTAATTTCATCTCATTCTTAAATTTTTCAGGCAAATTGAGTAAAAGCTAAAAATAGAAGTTAAAAGAAATTCTTAATGTCTGCCATGAACTTGACTATGTCTTCTTGTATCTGAGAATTTATTATACGATACTGATGGAAGTTTTAGCAGGTTACCATTTCATACCTCTCCATTTCACTCTTATCATGCCTTTTTGCTAAGCCCTTATGGCCAGACCTGTGTCATTTTGATTCCTATCTCATTTTTTCTGTTGAATGCAAAATCTCAATGGAGAGAACCTTAGTTTCAGTTCACCAACACAATTAAGAATCTCACCATATATTCATGTTTTAAAAAAGATGCTTTATCTTCGTGTTCTATCTGTCAAAAGCATACACGTTACACAAATACAAGTCTGCTTGACTATCACATTGATAAGTGATTCTATCAGCTAGTAGACACTATACACACTCATATTAAATCCGATGATTACAAGTTGCAAATCAACGATGAAGAAAGGAGAGATTCTTGCAATGCATGCTTCAGTAACATCTCCACCATTGATTTTAAGTTGGTAGCCTCTGTTAGAAGTCCCACATTGGCTAGAGATATGGTCAATCAAGTGTTTATAAGGGTAGAGCAACCATCAACTCTCAAGCTAGCTTTTGTGGTTGAGTTAAGCCTCACAATTTCTAATATGGTATCAAAGCCTATCCTAGGTCCATTTGTTGTGGAGACCTCCCATATTTGGGTAAGTAGATGTTCATTCTACGCTCCAGATGTCAACCATGAGCGTGAGGAAGTGTGTTAGAAGTCCTACATTGGCTAGAGATATGGTCAATCAAGTGTTTATATGGGTAGAGCGACCCTCAACTTTCAAGCTAGCTTTTGTGGTTGAGTTAGACCTTCCAATTTCTAATATGGTATCAAAGCCTATCCTAGATCCACTTGTTGTGGAGACCTCCCATATTTGGGCCAGATGATGTTCATTCCACGCTCCAGATGTCAGCTCTGGGCGTGAGGGAGTGTGTTAGAAGTTCCACATTGGCTAGAGATGCAGTTAATCAAGTGTTCATAATGATAGAGTAGCCCTCAACTCTCAAACTAGCTTTTGTAGTTGAGTTAGGCCTCCTAATTTCTAATAGTCTCAAATCAATTGCAGTGATACTCTTAGATCGTGCTTTAACTTCTCTGAAAGTGTGGGATGATATGGTTGGTCCCAAATCCACGTCGAATTATAAAATGTCTTGCTTTCTTGTTCTATATTTTTATCAAGATATATTCACCATTTCTGACAGCATTTGTAATCATTTTCCAGGACATCATTACAGCATTACTGCTGCACCTCTTTGCACTTCAGTAAAATGTATTCATCAAAAACTATACTTCTACTGATATGTTCTTTCTCTAATACTACCTTTGAAATGTGGTGCATAGTTTTATCTTAAGATGCTCCTGCTTTGGGTTCTGCGGTTCTGCCTCTGATTACTTCATTGTCACATTATTGTTGATTATATCCTTGTAGGCAAACATGGAGCGATTCCTTGGGGGGAAATGATAGATCAATTGTCAGTATGAAGAATTTGGCTCACCTGCCCGAATAAGTGGCTTATCAGAAAATGACCATTTGATTTCAACATATTGCTCAGTAGATTTTCGTGCTTCTCTATACACATTTTGTTGCATCATGAGGTACATCCTAAGCAAGAGCACCCTTTCAGATCCGCTGCCTACAACTGAGCATCAGTTTTGTATCCCTGAATAGAGTTATGCAGTATTTTCCTCACCAAGACCTTGGGAATTTTGCTACACTTATATTTGATGCTGTAATAAAAGGTGTTTTATGGCGAGGATAGAATGTTCATATGTTATGCAATTTGATGTTTATAAACGAGCTGCTATTTGATGTTTATAAACGAGCTGCTAAATAATATTTTTGTTCACGTAGTGAGTCAATGCTAGATTCAGAGCCTTCCCAAAGAAGAAAATCCTAAAAATCTAGCCGTTTTCTATTATGGTGGTGAACATGCTTATTACAATTGGCCACCTCTCCTTCTATAGAGGAGTGTGGCCCTAATAGAATTCTAAATCTAAATATACTTGGGTCTCATAAAAAACGGAAGTGTACATAAGCTATTACATGGGCTTAAGATCGCCCATGAAATAAAGATGCGGCTCGTCGGATAAAAGAATTGCTAGTAAGTGGCCGCTCGGAGGACAAGGGAGTCGCCAATGAGTTTTGTGTCCTATTATACAATTGGTTACAAGAGTTTGTTGTTGGCAATATGTTCCATTACGTGCAAAAAAAAAAAAAACAGACAAAATTCGATCTATACCTACCGTTTTCTATTTTTATGGTGTTTTTACATAATTTCGGTGTAAAAAATTGGTCGCTCACAGGATGAAACAATTGCCTGATACTACACAACCTTCACGTGATCGTATCAAAGCATGGTCACCCCGACCAGTCCAATATTAAATTATGGCTTAATAGCATTTTTGGTCCCTCACTTATCACGATTTGACACTTTTGGTCTCTAATAAAAAAAATTATCCTAAATAGTCCCTCACTTTGAGAAATAATAGCAGTTTTAGTCCCCCGTCACTATTCCATTAAAAAACTAACGTTTTCCATCTAATATTTAACCGTTTTTGGAAAAATAAAAAAATAAAAAAATAAAAAAACACAGAATTTTCAACAGGTCTATCACTTTCTCTCTATCCAGCTTGAAACCCTAGTCCCCCTTCCTCTTCTTCTCACCGCCACCGCTCCTCTTCCTCACCAACCACCGAAACTCCCATCTCCTTCCTTTCCTCTTCGACCCCAGCGGCCGCCACTCCTTCCTTTCCTCTTCGACTCCAGCGGCTGCCACTCCTTCCCTCCCTCTTCAACCAGAATTGCCGCCCTTAACCAACATTTCCTTTTCTTTGAACCAACGCTTAACCACCTTCTTCCCTCTCAAGATCACCGCTGCCACTCCTCACTCGCCCTTCACCCTCGTCTCTCTTCACCTTTTCTCCGACCACCACTCATCCTCCATTTCTGAGACCACCAAATCCTCACCCTCTCTACCCAACTCTAGAAATCCCTTCCTCCCCGTCGAAACCCACCACCCGAAACTCCCCCTCTTCACATCCACCTTCTCTTCAAAACCCACCTCAGAAACCCCTCTTCTCCACTTCGAAATTCATCACATGCACTGTTCTTGAATCGAACAGGAGCTCCGGAACCTCTTCTCACTGTCTCTCCCTTCTTGTGGGTTGGTCTGCTGTTTCTCCCTTTGTTTTCAAACGTGCTCAAAGTTGAAATCTTTGTTTTCAGACTATTCTTTTTTCTCTTGATTTCTTTGAAATCTTTGTTGGAATCTTATAATTCATTTACATGCTCAAATCTATTGTGAATTTTGTGATTCGAACTTGAAGATTTTGAGGTTTAGTGAAGATAAGTGGAAAGAAATCTGGAGGCTGGGGTTGCTGGGTTGGGGTTCGGGTTGCGGGACAAGGGAGAAGATGATGATTTTGGGGGAGAAGAGATAATTTCCGGGGGAGAAGAGAAGATTTTGGGGTTTTAGTGAAGATAAGTGGGAAGAAATTTGGGGACGATGATGATAAAGGATGAAGTAAAAGATGATGATGAAGGTTGTTGAGTTTTTCTTTGAAGATGTTGAAGATGATGATGAGGTAGGAGATGAAGATAATGAGGTTTGTTGCGTTTATATATTTTTTTTCTTAACCTTTTTTTTTTCCAGCAAACCGTTAGTTTTTTAACGGAATAGTGACAGAGGACTAAAACTGCTGTCATTTGTCAAAGTGAGGGACCATTTAAGCTAATTTTTTTGTTAGGGACCAAAAGTGTCAAATCATGATAAGTGAGGGACCAAAAGTGCTATTAAGCCTTAAATTATCCATGTAGTGAGCTTTTCTTATCATTTATATTTTTGATTATTATCGCTTTGTTGACGTTGAGGGTAATGGCTTTTGAAGGGGGATCAAGTTCCAAACAGCATAGAAAACCTGTTAGTTAAATAGAAATAAACTAAAATCGCACATATCCAACAACATCCAAAATATCATAAAAAGAAATCAAGTTCTAAGCTTGCGCTTTCTTATTAGTTCTAATTTTTGTTGTAATACAATACGAGCTAACTCTCGTTTACCTTCTCTGTGTAACCCATAAAAAACTGTTCTAAAGTTAATAGTGCTAGGAATAATCCCACTATCCAACATCTCAGAAATAAGTTGCATTGCTTCTTCGGATCTTCCAACCTTGCAGAGGCAAGTGATAAACATAGAATATGTTTCAAAATCTGGAAAGGGTCCTTTCAATTTCATACGGTAGAAGACATTCCATGCATCAATAGGCCTCTCCACGTTCATGTACCCCCTGATAAGTGCAGAACATGTAACAACGGTTGGTTCATAACCTGACTGTTGCATTTCCTCAAAAATCTCAATAGCTTTTCCAATCTGTTTCTCTCTAAAGAAATGAACTATTAAAGATGTGTAAACATGGATGGTGAGTTTTATACCCTGTTGTTTCATGGCATCAATCTTGGCTAGTGCATCTTCTAATCGTCCTTTGCGTAACAGAGCATGGATAATGCTTCCACAAGTTAGCTGATGTAAACTGGATTTCTCAGCCCCAACCTCTTCAGTTAATGCCAATGCTTGTTCCACTTTTCCAGCTCTACAAAGAGCTCTGGTAAACAAGGAATAGCTAAGAGGAACTGTATAGCCAATTTTTATAAGAGAATCTGTGCATCTCTTAGCCTCCAACACGCTACCGACTTCGCATAAGCATCCAAGGTATGTTTCTATCAATTCTTTGTCAGGGACATGTCCTGCATCAATCATCTCACCATATATTTTCAAAGCATCATCAACCTTCCTTCCTTTCCTCCCACAAAGGGCAATGATCAAATACTTGTATGTGCTCCTACTGGGGCTATAACCATCAACTTTCATCTCTTTGAAGCAATTCATCGCCATATCGGTCAGACCTGTTCGGCCATAAAGCATTATCATGATTGTCCATGTTTCTGATGTCACGGGATAACTGTTTCGTCTCATTTCAAAGAACAGGTTGCGCATGTGCTTGAAATCTTTCCCGCGGCCTGCAATTTTGATTGCGATGTTGTAAGATTCTGCAGTGTGTTTGTATCCTGTTTGCTTTCTCACCCACGAAAAAAAATTTAGCACATTGTGACCATACATATTGCAAATTTGCAATACCTCCACAACAAATCCTGGGGTGAACTTGATGGCGCTTTTCTCCAAATTTTCTTGGATTAAGGACCAATCTATAGAGGATGATAGGATCCTACAAACTTCATGGACATCTTGCTCACTGTAAGTCTTAAGGTGTGGAAGTACTAAGGAGCAATCTACCTTTTCCGGCTTCAATTGGTCAACTCTTACATCCTCTTCCTCCTTAATTCTCAAAGACACTTGTTTTTCAGATTCCTTGAATTTTTCAGGATCCAGTTTAGATGCTGCATGCATCTGCTGGACTTTCACCTTCACAGCAAACTCACCCTTGTTTTCCATATAAGTTATAACCCGATGGAATACTTCATCTCGAATTGCAATTTTTGAAGCCTGCATTTCATCCAATACTTTGAGGATATCTTCTGTCCTTGAAGCCTTGCAAAGCTCCTGAATAAATACTAAATATGATTTCCAAGTGGGCTTGATGCCTTGGCACTCCATACTCTTGAAAGTTTCCCATGCTTCAGATATATGGTTTTGTGAAACATGACCTGCAACAATGGCTGTTATTGCTACAATATCTGGTTTGATTCCTTTTCCCAGCATCTCATCATACAGCATGCAAGCTTCTTCGTACCTACTCAACCTAAAGAGATGCTGTATCAGTTCTGTATATGTGGAAACTGTAGGTACATAACCGGATTCTTTCATGCTTTGAAACACATCAAGTGCCTTCTGAATGTCATTTCTACACAAATGCCCATTTACGATAATCCCGTGAATCTTCCCATCAAGAAGATCCCTTCTCTTTAAAATTTCAACAATCTCAAAAGCATCTGTAATCCTACCGGCCTTACACAGCCCTCTCACCAAGGTCTCAAAAAATTCAGGTTCAAGAGCTATATCCTTGTTTTTGAGGTCACGAATCAATTCCAAAGCCTCTTTAATCCTTCCAGAAATACATAAACTCTTCAACATACAGCCATGAATCTCGTTTTCTGGCATCACAGACAATCGTGCCATGTCATTTCCAAGCATACTAACAGCTGAAACATCTCCTGATTTCGCCATGCAGTTCATGAGCATCTTATAGAACCTCACATCAAGTACCATGTCCTTTCGAATCATGTCTTTGTAGAACTCCAAAGCGATATCGCCCTTCCGGGAACTGCAAAGCGAACGTATCATAGCTCTATAAGACACTGCATCAGGTTCACAACCACATCTATTCATATTTTCAAAGGCTAACAATGCCTCACTGATTTTCTTTGCCTTCCCGTAGTAGGATATGAGAATGGTCCACGTATTAACATTCTTTTGAACTTCACACTCATCCATTTCTTCCACCAACTTCTTCAGCAACCCAAAATCCTTTGCTTCTCCAGCAATGTGCAACATGGTATTATAAGTCTGCGTTGTGTGTCTAAAACCTTCCTTCAGCTTCAGCCAATTGAAAACCTTCAAAGCCAAATGTGGCATTTTGAAGCACCTTTGCAAAACCTTGTCAAAAACCTCAGCTTTCAACCCATAACCCATACTTTCCAACCGTTCTTCCATTGAACTGGACGCGTTTTCCAATCGAACAATTTCAGTAATCTCACCAACCACTCGGCTCAAATCTTCTTCGCTCACATTCCCCAACTGGGCATCTTCCATAACAGCAAAGTTCTCACCTTTATCAACCATCAAATTCTCTGGGGATTTTCCACAAACACCTTTGGCGCAAACCGGTTGCTCATTTAAACCAACATCAAACTCACGAGTTTCTACGGGAAACAAAAACCCAGATGAGGATTGGTCAGGGATCACGTTATCAGCACCTAAAATCTCGGTGATCTCATTAAAAAGTGCACGAGAAGCATCGGTGTCTGAGTGAAGGTGTGAAGGCTTTGATGAGTTGGAGGCGCTGGATAGATGCAAAACATGAGATTGGGAACGGAGATATGGATCCAGCGATCGGAGCTTGCTTAATGCTCTCATGGCAAGCCTTCTGCAAAATGGAACACAATTTGCTGCCAGAATTCAACTAAGTAGAGTCGAGACTACATCAACTAGCTATCTTCATTAATGGTTGATTATTTTCTTTGGAAAACAGTTAAAATCTCTTAGTAAAATTTGATTAATATTTAATGAAGAGATTTGGATGACTACTTATAGTTTATATTAATCTAAAATAGTAGAATTATCAGTAAGCACCTGTGGCCTAATGGATAAGGCGTTTGACTTCTAATCAAACGATTGTGGGTTCGAGTCCCACCAGGTGTGCTTATTTTACAATTATGTTAAATTAATTTTTCCATATAGAAAAAGGCCAGATAACATAAAAGCCCACATGTGTTCTCAGGACAAAGGCCCAATGATATAATGCCACCATAAAATGAGCAAGCCTACTAAATTTTATATTCTTAGCAAAAGTATCTCCACACCAGGTAAGTACACTATGGCGGCAGGGGCTAGTTTATGAGTTTTTTAAATGAGCAAATCTATTACTCCCCCGTCCCAAGTTATAGGGTCCTTTTCAGATAATCACGCCTATTAAGAAAATATGCAATAAGCTAATTAATATGTTGTTTTTGTTACTTTTTATACAAATCTTCCAAATATGCCCCTATTTAAAAAAATCTGAAAATTGTTAATGGTAAGTATTGGATATACCAAAAGTTAGTTGGGAATATGAAAGAAGTAATTAGTAGAGGTGGTAATTAAAGTTTTGGAATTTAAAATATAATGAATGCAAGGGGTAAAAAAGGAAAAACTTATTTTTTTTTCTTGAAATCTAGAAGGGGTCTTATAATTTGGGACACCGAGTTTGTCTCTAAAGGTTCTTATAATTTGGGACGGAGGGAGTATATATTTTTTGTTTTGTTTTAGCTAATGTATCTCCACAGCTGGTCAGTGCACTAAAATAGTAGGGGTTGATTTATAAATTTTTTCCATTAATTGGTAGTAGAAATTCCAACCATTTGCATTAGGAAAATAAACTAAAAAATGTATGATATTATTATTTATTAATGTTTGGGTTAATGGTCAAATTAGTCCTGATTTTGTAAGTGAGTTTGGTTTTAGTCCCTCAACGGAAAAATGACGTTTAGTGGCGGTCATTTTTACAATTACTGGTCGTTTTTTACTGCCATTAAACGTCATTTTTCCGCCGAGGGACTAAAATCAAACTCCCTTACAAAATCAGGGACTAGTTTGACCATTACTCCTTAATGTTTTAACTCATTATGATACCACCTTTTTTATATAAACAAATAAATAATTATATATCAAAATATCACTTTTTCATTGTGAATAGCAATGAAGTTCTGGGCGATAGTCCCGGATTTTATTAAAAAGCAAAAAATATAGCTACGAAATTCTAAACCTATACCCTTTTTGGTAGAACTAATTTCAGTTTATTTTATAGAGCAAATACTTATACGAGTATTTAAAACAACTTATATAAATAATTTTTCATTTTTTTTGAAGTTATAAATTTATTTGGCTTAATGGCACTTTTGGTCACTCACTTATCACGATTTGACACTTTTGGTCCCTAATAAAAAAAATTAGCATAAATGGTCCCTAACTAATAGGGACTTTGGCAAGTTTAATTTCCCATCCAATTCCGTTAATTATTTAACGGTTTCAAAAAAAAAAAAAAATCAGAAAAAAACAAAAAAAAAACCACCTTCATCAATTCTTCATCATCTTCAACCACCTTCATCAAATTCTGGGTTTAAAACAATCTTCATCAATTCTTCATCATCTTCAACCACATTCATCATCTTCAACATTAAACTCAAAAAACCAGAAAAAAACAATCAAACACATCAATTCTTCATAATCTTCAACCACATTCAACATCTTCAACATTAAACTCAAAAAACCAGAAAAAACAAACAAACCCAACACCCCTAAAAAGACTAAACAAACAAATCCAATTCAATGAACACCTTATCCCCTTCCTCTTTAGCCTCTGGTATCTGGGTTTAATCCTGGATTCCAAACTGTAAGTGAAGTACTAAGGGAACTCCGCAAGCTCTTTATCATAGTCTTAACTCTCATCCCCAACATATAAGGATACTGAGTCAGAGAAATCATAAATCCCTCACCCACTGCAGAAATCCCAGAAATCAGAAATCCCAAAATTAAAAACCCTAAAAATTGCGAAGCTCGAACCATGGTTGTCACGGTTGAGAGGATTAGGGTTTTGAAAGAAGTTCACCTGTAATCGGCCAAAAGGCTCCTCTTTTCGATGATTCGATCTCGGGTTCGAAGAGAGGGGAGGAAGACCATTCAGAAAGTTGTCCCCTTTCTGGAGATGGAGCTCGTCGGAAGGTCGCCGGAAATCGCCGCCGCCGGCGGCGGCGGCGGCGGCAGCTGACGGCAGCGGAACGGTGATCCGTTTAGGGGGTTTTTCTTCGGACCTCATGGGGAGCATGATGGTGGTGGTGGTTTCTCCATTGGCCCCGCGGTTTGGCTAGAATCGAAGAGAGAAGCGGCAGCGGCTTGTTCTTTTTCCAGAATAAAGAAGACGACGGTGGTGGTTGGGCCGTCGAGAGGGAGAACGGTGGTTCGTGGTGCTCAGTGGCCATGGGGTGGTGGCCGATCGGTGGCTGGTTTGGAGAATGGAAGAAGGAAGGTAAGAGGAATATGGAGAAGCAGAAACGTGAAAGGGAAAGGGGAGAGCTTGAGAGAGAGAAAATCAGAAGAGTGGTTGAGAGATAATAGGAATTGGTTGGTTTTTATTTTTATTTTTTCTGGGTTTATTTTGTTGGGTTTCAGCCAGAAAATCAAGGTGTGGGAAAGGATAATTGGTTGGATTTTTTTGTTTTTTCTGGGTTTATTTTGTTTAATGTTGAAGATGATGATGAAGATAGGTTGAAGATGATAAGATTCTGGGTTTCCTTTTTTTTTTTTTAACCCAAAAACTGTTAAAAATTTAACAGAAATGGATGGAAAACTAAAAACGCAACTTTCTGTAAATGTTAGGAATGAAAATTGCTAATTTTTTTTGTTAGGAACCAAAAGTGTCAAATCGTAATAAGTGAGGGACTAAAAATGCTATTAAGCCAATTTATTTTCATAAACAGTTCAAATTATTCCAAATAATAGCTTAAGTGGTAAGAATTGAAAACATATGGTTGGAGATGGGAAGGTCCGGTCATCAATTCCTGAAAAGGAAATTTAAATAATTTCCGATGTTAAAAAAAATAGTTCAAATTAATTTATAAATCTATTTTAATTAAAATATTAAATTAGTTTATAAATAAATGTAAGCTTAATTAAATTGTATACATAATTTATTCTTGATTGGAGAATTTAAATATTTTCAGATATAAAAAATTATACATAAATGAACTCTTGTTATAGCAAAATAAGCAATGAAAAAAAATAAAGCAAAGAATCACCGGCGTGAGCCTGCAGCCGGCGGTTTGAGCACCCATCATTAAGGATTGCACGTAGTAACTAACGACAACCTCATCAGTCCTCGAAATCAGGACCGTTCACCCTGATTGAACCATCCAACTCAGCCGTCCGATTTCCCAAACATCTTCGCACGCGTTTTCTCATTGTTTTGAAACATTCTTCGTAACAGAAAAAACGGTATAACACCCTCTCTCTGTCTTTTCTCTATCTCTTTCCTTGTTCATTTTTTTCTGCGTTGACAATCCCTGTTCTGAGACTCTGTCACGTTAAGGATCATCTTCCCCAATCACATTATTCCAAAAAGTTTCAACCTTTGCATCTTCAAAACCAAAACCCTCTTCCATTTCCACGTTTTTCAATTCTCCTCTTTAATGGGGTTCGTTGAAGTTGATACCATCATGGGTCCTCGCTATTAATTCGTGTTATTTCTGTGTCCCCCAAATCTTGGAAAGGGTTTTCCTTCCCCAATTTTTTGTTTCTTTCAGCACACTTGCATGTTCATGCATCTTCACACTATGCGCCAAACACTTTGTTAATCCACACCAATGGCATTGCACCATCGAGCTGATAGGGTAGACAGACATTGTATCCTTTCTCACATTGTGTGTGTGATTTGGTGTTTTCTTCTCTTTTTCTGTTTCAATTTGAGGAGAAAAACGAATTAGGTTCTCTTGGGTTTCTAGGGTTCTAAACTTGGATTTTAATTCATTTGGATTTTGTTTGTAATTGTATGCATAGATGCTTAGGACGGGGAGTGAATAGTGTCACATGGGAAACAACTGTGTTGGATCGAGAACCTCTTCGAAGGAAGGAGCGGTTTCATCTAGTTTTCCAAGTTCATTATGGTGGTCGCGTGGAGGAGCGAAGAAAGAGGCTTCTCATAAACATAAAAGCAGAAAGTCGAAAGCCAAAGAAACTAGTGATGTTCATGTTCAACACAAGCCTCCACAGGTAGTGAAAATGGAGAAGGAGGAGGTGAAGGTGAAGGTGAACCCAGCTCAACCCAGAGAGCCTGCGAAACCGCACTCCGGACCGATGAATCAAGCGGTTGCTAAACCAGAAGAGCCTGCAAAACAAAAGAGACCCCACAATGTGAAGAGGCTAGCAAGTGCAGGGCTGAAAGTAGATTCGGTTCTGAAGCGAAAAACGGGTAATCTTAGGGAGTCTTACAATCTGGGGCAGAAACTAGGACAAGGGCAATTCGGAACCACTTTCCTTTGTTTGGATAAAGCCACTGGGAAAGAGTATGCTTGCAAATCAATTGCAAAGAGGAAACTACTGACAGAGGAGGATGTGGAGGATGTGAGGAGGGAGATTCAGATAATGCACCACCTTGCAGGGAGTCCTAATGTGATCTCCATAAAAGAGGCTTACGAGGATGCCGTGGCTGTTCATGTTGTGATGGAGTTATGTGCAGGGGGTGAGTTGTTTGATAGGATTGTGGAAAGAGGACATTATACAGAAAGAAAAGCAGCTAGGCTTGCAAGGACTATTGTAGGTGTTATTGAGTCTTGCCATTCGCTTGGAGTAATGCATCGCGATCTTAAGCCGGAGAATTTTCTTTTTGTCAATGAGCAGGAAGACTCCCCCCTAAAGGCAATAGATTTTGGACTTTCTGCTTTTTTCAAACCAGGTTTGTCAATATGTTCCCTTCTATATTCAATAGTAACCCTGTATTATGGAACTTGTTAATCCTCTTTGACAAAGTGGGCCTCTATTAATGTAACTATACTTAATAGCAGTGTAGTGATCATAGAGCAAATGCTTGTGTTCATATAATATACTAATGGGGCGATTAATTTGATCTTATCACATTTATGCTTTGGGGATTAATTATCTGAAGTTTTCTGCCTGTTGAGAAACCGTTTTCTAATTTTACACTATGTGCTAAGTTATGATATGGATCATATTTTTTGTGGCAACATATTATTGATTTCCTTTCCTTTTTTCCTTCTTCTGTTGAATTGACACCAGTCAGCTACTTAATTAGTTTGACATGGCAATTTGACTTTTAAAAAAAACATGTACTTCTTAACTTGCAAAACTTACCTGAAGGGAAAACAATGAGAGATGAACTCTGGCACTATAAGAAGTTCTGAGTGCAATTGTGCTGAGCAAAGTTATGGTAATTACCATGATTAAATGTGAAGAACAATGCTATTTTTGGATTAGAAAAAAGGTTCTTTTTGGTGAAAAAGATACTTGTTAGTGTGTTGGTTAAGAGGCTATGTTTGGTTACTTCAAAAAAAAGGAGGCTATGTTTGTTGTGCATCCTGCTAAATTGATGCTTCTCTAAATATGACTCATTTACATGCTAACAGTCTTACACTCATCATTTACAGGTGACATTTTCAATGATGTGGTAGGAAGTCCTTATTATGTTGCCCCTGAAGTTCTACGCAAGCGTTATGGCCCAGAAGCAGATGTGTGGAGTGCTGGTGTTATTGTATACATTCTCTTATGTGGGGTGCCTCCATTTTGGGGTGGTAAGAGTTATTAAGATATCTAGCACATTATAATCCAATCATTTTGCTTAATACCTTCAGAAGTTTCCTTGTTCTAAAACATTATAACATTTATTTTGGTCCTTCTTAATAGAATCAGAGCAAGATATATTTGAGGCAATTTTGCATGGTGATCTTGATTTCTCGTCAGATCCCTGGCCTAGTATCTCTGAAAGTGCAAAAGACTTGGTTAATAAGATGCTTGTCAGAGATCCTAGAAAACGAATAACAGCATATGACGTTCTTCGTAAGTTTCCATATTATTATCCCATTAAAGTGCTGGTGAAAGAGAACATTTGTTTCTTAAGCATAGTCGTATTTATTTTGTTAATTCTAGTATTTTTCTTCAATACTACTTCAACTCTTCATATGAAAATATTTAAGAAGTTACTCACAGTGATATTATCATCACTAATATTTTAAGTATGTTAAAAATATTTTTCTTTGCAGGCCATCCCTGGATACAGGTTGATGGAGCAGCACCAGATAAGCCTCTTGATTCAGCAGTTTTGAGTCGCATGAAGCAGTTTACTGCAATGAACAAGCTCAAGAAAATGGCTCTTAGAGTAAGTTATTTTTCTATCTCATAACTCACTCACAGAAGAGTATTTATTTAGGGATTGATAAAAGGTAGGTTATGCAATTTGGAGTTCTATTTTCCAAGTAGAATATGTAAAATTATCATCATCATCAAACCTTAGTGCTCAACTTAGGAAATATTTCTCCTTAGATTGTTAAACTTTCCATTCTGTGCAGGTTATTGCAGAGAATCTCTCTGAAGAAGAAATTGCTGGATTGAAAGAAATGTTTAAGATGATAGACACAGATAATAGTGGTCAAATTACCTTTGAAGAACTCAAGATTGGACTGAAAAAATTTGGCTCTAATCTCAATGAATCTGAAATTTACGATCTAATGCAAGCTGTAAGTAGTAGTTCAGAATCATCTTCTTTATTTCCTTGACTTCATAAAGCATACATATTCTCCATGACTTAAAATTAGCTTTGAACATTATTTAGTCAAACATTTTTAATGTAACGATAGATTGATAGTAGGTTTAAAATTAAAAAAAGGAAAGGTAATGTTGTCATTGTATTAGTATTTTAATTTGATCCATCGATCCCAATTGTGTTTCGAAATACAGGCAGATGTTGATAACAGTGGCACAATCGACTACGGTGAATTCATAGCAGCAACATTGCATTTAAACAAAGTTGAGAGAGAAGATCATTTGGTTGCAGCTTTCTCATACTTTGATAAAGACGGAAGCGGTTACATCACTCAAGATGAGCTTCAACAAGCTTGTGAAGAATTTGGCTTAGGGGATGTCCGCTTGGAGGAAATGATCCGAGAAGCTGACCAAGATAATGTGAGTATATACTCTAGTGATTGGTACATGATGAATGAAACCATAATAATGCTTATGATTAGGATGTCATAGACTCTTAGAAGGAGAAACTCATTTAGAACATGTTTGGTTTTAATTTCATTTTGTGTTTTCAGTTTAATTTACAAACCTGCCTCATAATTTTCATTTTGTTTCTTGCTTTCGAGCTTTTGTATAGAAAAATGTGAAATTTATTGTTATAAAACCTGGAAAGAAAACAAAGTGAAAACAAGGTGCCTGTTTCGTAGTTTAAACTGAAAAAAGAAAATGGAAACAATAATTTAAAGGCAAACCTAGTTCTATAAAGCTCCCGCTATGCGCGAGATTCAGGGAGGGGCCGGACCCACTTTGTGGGTCTAATGTAGGCAGTCTTATCTTGCATTTTTGCAAGAGAACAGCTCGAACCTTTGATTGCAAAGTCACATGGCAGCAACCTTACTGTTGCGTCGAGACTCGCCCTCTTAGAAAATGAGAACAAAAAAAAATGAAATCCTGCCCTTCAAATTTCCCTAACTTGATCACTAAATGCTGAAATTAACATCTTGACCAGCACAATTTTCAGACTGATGTTAATGCAAAATCTATGCTGTGGTGGAATTCCTAGTTCCATATATATTTTTTTGATGACTTTGTTATGCATGTGCTTTTCAGGATGGAAGAATAGACTACAATGAATTTGTGGCTATGATGCAGAGAGGCAATGCAGATTTGGGTAAGAAGGGTCGAAAGGGTAGCAGTAGTTTTAGCATTGGATTTAGGGAGGCACTACCAGTGTGTTAAGAAAATAGTGAATGTGTTTCTCTTAATTTTGGTAATTTAGTACTTTCTCCAGTGTGTTGTTGAGCTTGAACATAGTTACTCTTGAGAAAAATCATTGATTTTGCCATCTTCTGTACAAAAACATTATCTTGGCAAGAGTAAATTCTTCAGTCCTGATAACAAAGTGGCACCTCAGGAGCTTTTATTTGAGAGAACTGCATCCTCCTAGAGTGTAAACTGTAAAACAATTCAATTCATGTTCCACATGTAATTTAATAGTGACTTGACTATAGAGTTGATAAAGAGGATGTTTCAATGTGTACTTGTCATGTTTCACACTTGGGGTTTAAACTGCTATAATGTACAAAATATAGTACAAAGAGTTCACACTCTAAGGTTAAATTTGTAATGAATTTTAACGTAGAAAGAAATCCAAATATGACCCCTGCAATTTGTATAAATGATTTGTGATTCAAGGTCAAAGTTTGCTTAAGCATCTAGTCCAGGGTTCGATCCCTGAGTGGTGCGTATAGAGAAGCATTTGTTGGGAGATGTATACCCACTTAACATGATGTCAGAATCTCAGAGGATTAGTCTCGTGACTGCCGGTCGTATGATATTTTAGGAAAATAATATATATTCAAAGTTTGGCCATTTCATGAAGGATTACCAAACAAATAAAATAAAATAATAAAAGTATGATAGAACTATTCTGATACAATTCCAGAGGCCTTGTGATGAGGACGATGAAACAAATATTGAAAAGAGGTCAATAAGTGGGTGCTCAATTTGTAGATTTCATATAGCTATATGTTGCCATCCAAAACATCATTGTCTCTAGTTTGGATTTGTATCATGTCATTTTCTTTTGTATCATGACAATATTGCAACAGAATGATGGACACATATTACTACTACACAAATATGTTGAGTTTAGGATTTCATATTTTCCCCAACCCTTAACCACTCGGCCCATACATTTGTTGGGAGCAAAATGAAGAAAATAAAGGCTTACAAGGTTTGGTTTGGCACTAAAATATTATTGATTCTCTCTCCGTGTTGACAAGGCTTACAAGGTTCTCAGACGTGTGCACACATGTAAACATGTGAAAAGAAAAGGATATGACTCATCTAAAGCGAGGGAGTGTACTCTAGAAGATGATGCACATCCATAATTATCACTTAAAAAATTAACTATTGAAATTGTGATAGAATTGTTAGCACCTAAAAATATGTAACGGCTACTTGGGTAGTCGAAAAGACATGATAGACGCAATGATTAACTAGCCATTGAATACAATAGCCGAGGGCTTAGGGTTAGTCGTTGGCGCGATAAGATGAAACGGCTAGACTGAAGGAATCACATATGTGGACAGGATTTGAGGAAAGGTACAGAGGCTTGAGACTAGAACTGAGAATATATGATGAGCTTCTAGAATATCCTCATGTGCAAAAGCACCAATAGGTTCAATCCCTTGGATTTAGGAAAGACGATTATTACCAATGAACCACCCAATACAAGGAAGGCTGGCTCACTTCCTGAATGGCTGTGACTTTGGGTCGCCATTTTGCTGACAGGCATCTCAGAATTTTCGTGATCTGGTCCAGATTGTTGTAGCTCCTACCCAGATTCCTGAGACCTTTGATGATGATTTGGAATCGTGCATACATTTCATCAATTGACTCGTCTTCTTTAATCTTGAATGCCTCATATTGAGCAACCAACATGCTGATCCTCGTGTGTTTGAGGTTGGAAGTTCCTTCGTGAGCCATTGCTAATGTGTCCCAAATCTCCTTTGTTGTTTCCAGGCTATCTATGTTGTCATGCTCTGTTTTGCTTAGAGCACATGTGAGGAATGGTCTGACTTTGGCGTTTATTTGATTTTCCACTCGATGCTCATCAGTCCATTGAGCTCTCGGAATTGGTTCACCTGTATCATTTTTAGGAACATAATCACCAATCTCAACTACATCCCAAATTTTATAATTTGTAGACTCAATAAATAATCGCATATGCTTTTTCCAATAAGGATAATTTGAGCCATCGAAAAATGGTGGCCTATTTGTTGCTGCGCCTGTTGGGAATGTGTTGCCTTCCATGGATCTTTTCTCTGCACCTGCAAAGGTGTTAATTTCTCAGAGCTGAAGCTTTGATACCAATTGATAGAATAATGGCCAACACAAGAAGGGTGAGGTTGAATTGTGTGCTTATAAAAACTTGCTTTTCAAAAAACAATTATATAATTTTTGAAGTCTTTTTCGTAAGCTTTAGAAAGCAGATAGCAGACGATAGAGTGAGCAGCGGAATTAAACAAGTTATGAAAATGCAGATAATAAAGTAATAAGACGATAAAGCGGAAAGCAGTAAAGCACATGCAAATTTTATCCTGGTTCACCCCCTGAATGCTAGGGCTACGTCCAGTCCTTGCCTCCACCTAGATTTTCCACTATTCAACTTAGAATAGTACAAATATTCTGCACGACTTCTCCTATCAACAAGTATTCTAAAGGGACATCTCCCACCACCAAGTATTATACAGGTTCTCCTTTACAACAAGTATTTCTACAAAGAGTTCTCTTCTCAAAAGAGTGATAGTGGAAGAAATTTCGCTCTGGGTACTCTAAGTATTTGGAAATGGGTTTGACTCTCAAACAATACTAGAGATTTGCAAATTGAGGCTGTTTTGAAATCTGACTCTTAAGCTCTGTTTTTCCCCTCGAAAAATTTCTACAAATTTGGCTTGAAGATATTTCTGAAAAATTGAATGTAAGCCGAATAAAGATAGAAAAGAAAAGCTGCATTGTAATGCTGTGAGTGGTGTGCTTTTCCGAATGCTCAAGAGCTGCTTTTATAGTGTAAGCCGACTTCAATTATGTGAAACTCTTGTCATTGACTTGCCTCTGTTATTCAATTGTAGATAGTGTGCCAACAGCTACTTGATTCGAATATTCTTGATTCTTCAGACTGATTCCAATGTGATTTTCTCTCTCTTTAAATTGATGATTCTTTATCGTTGACTTTCAGTAGAGATGTTGTTTGATTCTGATATCTCGTTTGAAATCTTTCCTTTACTGAAAACAGAGCATGTTTTAGTCATGTTGCATTCTGACGTGTTTCTTCATAATAAATCGAATCTTCGGACGATTGCTTTTGTCTTTGATGCGTGATTCAATTTGTTCCTGTGCTGGGTTGTATCATTTAATTACTAGATAGACGATCCTTGAAATTACGCTTCATTTCAGTATCCAAATGATACGACTACTCAGACGTTCTTCTTATATCTTAGCAATGCAGCTTGGACAGACGAAGCTTTGCTTTTCTGCGTCTTGACATATAATAGAATTTCTTTAATGAATATGGCGTTGCCAGACGAGGTTTTTATTCCTCTTAAATGATGAGAACTGTGCTTCACTTGGATGAATAAGGCTTTTCCAGACGAGGTATGTCTTCCTCTTAAATGATGAGAACCTTACTTCATTAAATGATGAGACGTAGCACGTCTTTGTTGTTCTAAAGCATTGAGGCAGACGTTCTGTTGAGAATGTACTAAGACGATCTGCTTGAACGTAGCCAGACGTTCTACTCAGATGTTCTTCTTGAATATCCTCAGATGTTCTTCTAAGACAGTCTCCTCAGACGTTCTTCTAAGATAGTCTCCTCAGACGTTCTTCTAAGACATAGTAAGACGATCACAGTAAGACGATATTCTTGACCATAATAACACGATCACAGTAAGACGATCCTCTTGAACACAGTAAGACGATCTATTTCTTCGATGCTGTTAAACGCGCTACTTTTGACTTCTTCAAGATAGACACTTCAATTTCCCCTTTTGTGATGAACTTCTTTTAGCTTGATAATAATGCATCATTTGTCCATTTGACGAAGGAGATAATCCTAAGAAACACAATACACAGTTAGGTAATAAAATTGTTGTCAATCAAAACAAGTGTTCTGAACTTAATAAAACTTCTTTTATCGTTCTAAACCTAACAGGTGGGATTCAACTGTAGTTTCAAAATGGTCGGGATATGTGCTTCTTCAAAAACTAAAGGGGTTAAGGGGGATGATTAAAGAATGGAGAAAAGAGCGAGGCATTTAGGGGTCGGTGAAGATCAAGTTGTTAGAAGATAAAGTTCATGAACTGATGGACCTCATGGAGAAAGAAGGAGTGTCAAAGGCTTTAAGGAAGGAGAGAATGCTAATGCTCAATGAATTGTGGAAGCAGTACTGCCTAGAGAAAAGCATGTAGCTTTAGAATACACGTTTCTTCCATAAGGTGTGCAAAGTACGGGAAACCAGAAAGAGTTTGGAACTTTTGCAGGTGACTGATGACGTTCTTGTGGAACCCGAGCTAATAAAAGAAGCTTTGTTTAACCATTTCCAAAGATTTTTCAAAAGAGGTGTGGGGGGTTCATGTCCTCTTCCTCTGCCCCACAAACAAAATAGCTTGCAAAAGCACTTAAGTGATTGTGCTTCCGCTTTGCATTGGTCGGGAGAGTTTCCTTCCCAACAAGCCAAAGGAAGAATCTGATTTTCTCCGATACTTTGCTACTCCATATTTTTTTTTCCAACAAGCCAAGTAATTTTGATCATTAACACCTACAAGCATTTCATAAGCAGAAACAGTAGAAAATTTACCATCATGGGAAGCCTTCCATAAAATTACATCAGTGCCTATCGAGCTAGAGGGGACTCGCACATGAAGGATTTCTTCATGGATGTGAAGAGGAAGCACCGTACTCAGTCGTGATAAATTCCAATGGCCATTGCTCCATTAATCCGAAACCTTCAACATGGTATCCGAAATGTGAACAAAAGGTAACTCATGACAGAGTTTACTTACTCCCAACCAATCATCATACCAAAGTGAAGAATTATCATTACCAAGGAGTAGACCAAAGCCATGCAAAAGGCTATCATTGGCCTTAATGATCCCTCTGCAAATGTAGGAATCACCCTTCTTGTACGTACCTGCAAGAATTAATTCGTTAGACAAGTATTTCGAGTAATGGCCTACACCCAAAGCTCGCCTCAGTCATGAAGGAGAATCTCCACTAACTTCCCTAACATTGCTATATATAATTCATTCTCGTGTTGCGCAAGCCTAGGCCACCTTGAGATTTTGGACAAGTAATTTCTCTCCATGGCACCAAGTTCCAGCTTATGGTTTGGCATCATTTACCCTAAACACAACTTCTAATTTTTTTATCAACAAAATTGCAAACAGAATCAGTAAGCCAATGCGCCTCCATAGAATAAACTGGGATAAAAGTCAGTACGGATTTTGCTAAGCACAACTTGCCTACCTTATTTTTAGTTATATTCTACTGGACTAATATAACTCATTTTTAAATAAGAATATTTCAGTCAAACTGTACCATTAATTAATAAATTCTTAAATTGTGTGCATATGCTTAAACAACACATATATTTTGAAAAAGTACTAGATAAATAAATTGTTGGTTACCCACTTGATTGTTTCTATCTTAATTTAAATAAGGGTTGTCTAAATCATCCAACATTTATCCTGAGTAAAATTATTCTAATTTGGGTGGTCCAATAATATTTTAACGTGTCTTAAGTTTTTTCTAGCTTACAACACATTTTAAAATAGGGTTAAATATGTTTTTGGTCCCTGTACTTTGAGCGAGATTTGGTTTTAGTCCCTCGTCGGCTTAAAGGTGGATTTTAGGCCTCAGACTTTCATTTTTGTTTGGTTTTCGTCCCTGCCGGAGCCATTCGTTGACCGCCGTGCCTACGTGTCACGGCGGGTCCTACGTGGCATAAGCCACGTCATTTAATGAGTACACGTGACTTTTTTTTTATATTTATTAATTAAAAAATTTTAAAAAAAAGGAAAAAGGGGAAATCAGAGGGTGATGCTGCGTTTCTTCTTCTTCCTTCTTCATCTTCTTCTTCCTTCTTCTTCTTCCTCCTTCTCCTTCTTCCCCAAACCACGGCATCTTCTTCCTCCTCCTTCTCCTCCTCCTCCTTCTTCCCCAAACCACCACCACCCTGCATCACCACCAACACCGAATCACCCACCACCACCACCTTCACAAACCTAGAAACACGAAGACTTGAGATTAGCGTAATCTGATCTAGATCATCTCCTTCTTCTTCTTCTTCTTCGTCTTCATCATCATCATCATCTAGGTTTTAACACAAAAAGATTACAAAAAAATGACCATTTCTTCTTCTTCATCTTCTTCATTACAAACCCAGACATTACAACATACAAGGCCTGAAAACCTTCTTTAGACCAAACCCTCTAGGGACCAAAACCATACAGCGCCAAAAACCTGAATCAGAGAAGGAGAAGATGAAATCCAGAAGCCCCATCACCAATTCAGTAACCAAGCCATCAAAACCCCAACTTCAATCCCAAATTTTCAGCCACCACCATGACCTTGCCTTTCTTCAAGGCTCAATCACGCCTCCATCAAGGTGAGGCCATGCCGCTCCTCTGTCGTTCCATCTTCTCTGGCTCGCGTCCTCTCTCTGAACGTCCCAGATCTGAAGGCAAAGGCATACCCACTGCAACCCATCCTCACCCATATCGAGCCACCATTTAGATCCTCCAGAACCCCTTCCCTTTCCCTGCAACCAGAACATGCAAACCCACTTACACTCTCCCCCTCGCTGATTTAGGGTTCGCTGAGTTTGTTTGGGTTGGGGGTGGGGGTGGAGTTGCAGTGGCTTGGTTGGGGGTTGCGATGGGTGGGGGTGGGGTCGCGGATCCAGAACCCAGAAACCATTTTCTGTTTTCGATTCGATTGTCCTCCTCAATCTCACCAAATCATTTTTCTTTGATTTCCAAATTCGCCTTTGTTGTGGATTCAGATCAAATTCACACGAACATGCACTTCTCCTCCTTAGTCTCTGCTTTAAGATCTGATCCAATTTCCAAGAAGTGGTGGTTGGGATTGGGTGATGAAGAGAAGATGGATGATGAAGAAGAAGAAGAGAGGATGGAAAAGAAGGAAGAAGAAGAAGAAACGCAGCATCACCCTCTGATTTCCCCTTTTTCCTTTTTTTTTGTTTTTAAGTTTTTTAATTAATAAATGTAAAAAAAAGCCACGTGTACTCATTAAATGACGTGGCCTATGCCACGTAGGACCTGTCATGACACGTAGGCACGTCGGTTAACGAATGACTCCGGCAGGGACGAAAACCAAACAAAAATGAAAGTTTGAGGCTTAAAATCCACCTTTACGCCGGCAAGGGACTAAAACCAAATCTCGCTCAAAGTACAGGGACCAAAAACATATTGAACCCTTTAAAATACGATTAGGCCACATAACACTAATTTGATTTTACATCAAATTTACTTTGAGTGATTTAGACTTGAATAACGTAAAAATTTATGTATTATTCTCTTTTTTCATTTTTCATGGCATCCCACAATTGACGACCAAGGGATAATTCCTAGAGACTTTAAGATCACGTTAAGTGGATAGATCTTTTATAATAAATGTTTCTTCATACATACCATCTAGAGATTAAACCCACTAAATGCTTAAGGAATCCAACTATTCTATTTTTCTGTAACTACCATAAAGTATATCCAAACCAAAATAAAAATAAGGAAAATAATTTATCCTCCTACTAATTTTCCTACAAATCCTCCTAAACCCTAAATGAAGAAAGAAGTTATTGCATTTGGTATATTAAAAGTATAAAAAATATTTGATTCTTTCTCTATTTAATGTATATAAGAATTTGTAGGAGGATGAGGTAGGAAGATATAAAAATGATCTCCAGAAATAATAAAATAAAAAATACATTTTTGACCCTCTATTTAAAAAAAAAAAAAAACCCTCTATTATGTGCCCTGTCTCTTGCTCTTGTTAGGTGGGGTCAGAAACGTTTGTAATTTTAATTCCAAAGAAATAAAGTGGGTCCCCATAAACGTGGAGAATGATTTGGATTTTGGACTGACATTGACGGCGCTGATTTTCGGCTGAGATCATACACAACCGTTCGATCATCCAATAATGACAGCTCACGCGTGGTTGGCGCCAGGTGAGGAAGACACATGCCAACCTACCTCGGCCTATCGTGCCACCAATCATGTTGCATGATCGCGCCATGTCACTCCAATAAACACTTGATAATTTATTAACACAGTTTTACGCAACAATAATTTTTCATTAACAATACAAATATGCTGATAAACCTCTAAAGTCTTTCTATATAAAGATGACAGAGACCTTAGAAGTTAGAAGAAGAGCCATTTGATTTGATCCCACTGCGCGTGAATGTATTATTTTACTTTTAGACCCCATGGGCTAGTACCGAATTTGAACCCTCTTATGTAAAAACTTTCTCATGTGTTATTATGTGAGAGTTTTGTGTCTATCTTTTTTTTCATAAATATTTAAAGGGTTCAACTATATTTATTTAATGCATACATGTGAAGAGAGATAATAAGACTGAGTGAACTTATTATTAATCTCATATTAGATAGGCACCGAGTTTATTTCTAAATTAAATCAGATTCATTAGAATTATCGCTGAGTTTTAAAAATGGGTTAAATATCATTGTGATCCCTGTAAATCTAGTGTTGTTTGAGTTTAGTTACTCACTAGCGCAAAACTGCATTTAGATCCCTACGAGTAGAGAAAATTTCGAGTTTGGTCCTTGCCTAAATTTGTGCTCAGGCTAAGTGATTTCTTGTCCAGTGACCAGTTACGCAGCCTCATCCACGAGTTTAAATGACCCTGACATGGCATAGAAATTCGTTTTTAATTAAAAATCATTTGCATAGATAAATTTTAATTAAACAAAATTATTATTAACTAAATATCATTTAGCTATAATACAATAATTTACGTACACTAATAGAACCCTAAAAGGCTAAAACAATAACCCTAATTGACTAACCCTGAACAACCTGACATCTTTTTCTCATCTCCCAAGCTCAAATTCGCTCTATATTTCCTCCACCATGAGCGTCTTCAAACCTGCAAGTCCCCTGCACTCTTAATTACTCATAGTGGAGGGACTTGGGTTCATGATGTGAGCATATAATGGGCTGAGAATGGTTACTTGACTAAAGTGTGCTTTAAAGATGGGAGCAACATGGTGCATATGCGCGGTGGTTGTTGGCGGGCTTCTCCAAGATGAAACATACACCGATGATGGGGAGATATGGCGCGAGAATTCGAGGATGAGCTCGATTTTGGGAGGAGGAGGAGGAGGAAAAGGTTATCCAAACACTAATTTATAAGCTACCAACACTTTTGGTTTTCCGTGCCAATGCTAATTTATAGGTTATCAACAACTTTAGTCATCCCTAATTTCAAAATAAAAAAATTGAAATTAGTAAAGTTTATAAAGACTGTTGATCCGGTCGGCTCTTCAGCCATACGACCCGAAGGTGTAGCAGCTGCCCCACTAGGGATGCTCTTTAGCATACACCTAAGAGGAAGCCTTCACGAACTGGGCTAGGGACAAGCACTCCCGGCTTAGTAGCCCTTCATCCGGCTGGCTCGGACAAAGGATGAGGGAAGCGCTACATGGCCTCTCGGCTAGACAGCCACTCTCGCCCGGAAGCCTCACTTAAGAGCTTCCCTCTAACACCTGCAGAGGACCTCTGACGCCTATAAATATGGGTTCCACCATTCCTCTTGGGACGCTTCTCACTCATTACTTACATTACAAGTTTTCTATGCATTCTTACCATGTTTGAGCTGAGCTCTCGGATGCTCTCATTGCTCCAACACTGACTTGAGCGTCAGATTGTCTTTTGTAGGTCCCCCCCAACGCAGTGCAACTGCAACACAGAGGCTCCACCGCAGTCATAACAGAGCAAGGCTGAGCTCCGTCACTGCTCCGCTGAGAGCATCATCGTCCAAGATTCATGCACGAATATTTGGCGTCGTCTGTGGGGAAAATTTGACAATCCTTTGTGTTCTTCCCCTGTTTGGAAGGAAAAGCCCACAGTGGCCCTGTGTGGTTTTCTCACACTACATCATCTTCTCTTGCATGTCACGAAGTCTCTGATTCAAAAATGGCTTAAAAAATGCCAAGCTTTGTAGATTTAGAAGAGAAATCAAACAAGTCCCAACAATATCAAGACCAGAGGGAAAAATAAGCTTCCTCTTCGATGAAGAGTTCAATGTAGAACATCTTGGAGCATTTTGACAAGGTAATCTGTGATCTCCAGATGCCTCAGGGCCTAATTGAACTGGTGGATGTTGAAACATTTTATGTGCAGAAGGATCCTAAGGAGCATCTGTAGTCTTTTGAAAAATTTATTGAGTTAATGTGCATCTAGGAGTTATAGGAAGCAGAGGCAATAATGTGCAGGTTATTCTTGACAACATTGAAAGGAAAAGCACTTCAATGGTTCCAAACCCTTCCTACATTTCAATCTGACAATGGTCTGACTTTGATCATCTTTTTCGAAGAGAATTTGAATCTAAAAACAAAGGAAAGAGGAAATTGGTGGACGTTGTTCCTCAAAAAGCTAACTCTAAGGATATGGCAAATTGATCTTTGGAGAACCGTTGCCAAAGTTTATGGAATGCTTTACGAAAGAGGTGATCCTCCCGTCCGAGGCTAGCGAGGAAGAACTCTTGAGGATGGTACGGTCAGCGATACTGTCAGGGAATTCATTCTACGAATCTCTCATCCACCAACCTCCGAGCAGTTGGAAGGAGTTTGAGGAAAGAGCTGTTGATTATCAAAAGTCTTATGACTTGTATGACCGCGTATACTATAAACTTGATATGAAGAAAGGAGATGCAATTAGGAAAATCCATGCAGGGAGGAAATTGAGAAGTTCTGAAGTGAATGTAAGAAGTGGATAAACCAATTGGATTCAGAAGGAGCTGGTTTTTATGAAGGTTCAGGCAGGGAAAATTTTCGTGCCGAGAGAGAATCTCATGAAAAAAGGTTCCATGAACAGAATTTCTGGTTCCATGAACCCTAGCGCCAAAGGATGATTCTATCTTGGAGACACCAACAACGATTCATAATGAGGCATTCACGGATGTCCTGGTTGATCCAGGAAGCCTAATGAGTCAAATGTCTTTCAAATGCTTCATACGACTAGGATACGGGGCAAGGGATTCGACTCCCTTGATGACTAGTTTCACTGGGTTTGGTGGCTGTGCTATAGCCACGACTGGGCTCAAACACTTCCAATCACGGTAGGACGAGGAAGAAAGAGCAAGAATATCAAGGAACCATTTTTTGTCATAATGCATCTCCTAGATGAAAATATAGTACTTGGTTGATTGGCCCTATTTGGTCTACAACCTATAATCTCTTCCTAGGATGGTAAGCTTATTTACCGAGCGGAAGATAGAATAATGAAGACTATAATGGCAACTGCAAGGGGAATATATGGCGAGGGGTGCTCGGATGATAACGCGGTCCTGTGAATGGAAGTGCAACGTCTTTATAAAGTCAAAATATCCATGTCAAGTGGGTCTTTTCTCCAATTTATAGCTGCAATCTATGTCAAGTGGATTTTTTTCTCTAGTCTATGGCTGCAAAATGCCCACGATAAGTTGTTAGGCTAGAACATCATGAGTTCCTTGCTTAAAAATTCAGATATAAAATTGATTCTAAGAGCATAATTCATAAGCTATTTACGCAGCCCAAGTTCTTAAGTTTTATCATTATATTTTCATTGCGAACTATGTTTTGAAGTTCTAACTCAAACCAGTATCAAACAAATCAATTTACATTTTCTGCACTAGTTCTAAACAATTTGAAATTAGATTTTAAAACACCTATCCCTGTGGAGAACGATCTGTTATACTACTCGATAATCAACCGTACACTTGCGGATTTGGCCATCACTTGACATGCCAATTCTTGCCATGCCAAGCTGGGGGGGCTCCTGTTCCGGTCGGCTCTTCAACCATACGACCCGATGGTGTAGCAGTTGGACCACTAGGGATGCTCTTCAGATACACCTAAGAGGCAATCTGCATGATCTGGGCTAGGGATGAACACTCGCTGCTTAGTGACCCTTCATCCGACCGAATCAGACAAAGTCCAAGGGAAGGATTACATGGCCGCTCGACTAGACAGCCACTCCCGCTCGGAAGCCTCACTTAAGAGATTCTCTCTAACATCTGCAAAGGACCTTCGGCACCTATAAATAAAGTTTCCATCGTTCCTCTTGGGACGTTTCTCACTCATTACTTACATTACAAGTTTGCTACGCATTCTTACATATTTGAGCTGAGCTATTGAGTGCTCTCATTGCTCCAACACTGACTTGAGCATCATAGTGTCTTTTACAGGTCCCCTTGATGCACTGCAACTGCAATACAGAGACTCCACCTCAATCATGACGGAGCAAGGCTGAGCTCCACCGCTGCTCCGCCGAGAGCACCGTCGTCCAAGATTCATGCACAAACAACTGCCAAGTTACTGGCGACTTTGATCATCGATAATCAACAACCGGAATTTAAAATGACCACAAAGTTATGACTGACTGGAGAGTGGTGGGTCATTTAAATTCGGGTCTATTTGGGTTGACCCATTTATCCTGCGGTTTTAATGAGTTAACCTGCGGATTTGCATATCAGTCCGTGGGCCTAGAAGTTTTTAAAAAAAAACTCATATTTTAGAGTTTTATTATGTAATTTGGATATTGCAATTTTTCATGTGGAATTGTTTCAATGTATTTGTAGGTCCAATTCCAAATAAGTTTTGTTTCTAATTTTAAGGGTTTTCTAAGTATTTTTAATGTTAAATTTCTATTTTTTTTTTAATTTAAAATTCTATTAGTAGCAGGTCGGGGGCAACTCATTTATCTGCAGTTTAAGCAGGGCGGACACGGACCATGCAAAATGCAAACTTGTTTATCTATAGGCCTACGCGGGCCATCCTATTCATTCGCGAGCCTAAGTTGGGCAGGCCCAACTGCTTACCGAGCACTAATGGGCTGACCACTAATAAGAATAATGTGTTAAGCTATGGGGTGGTGGTGCTTGAGGTGGCTAGTAGGAAGAGGCTAATTGAGATGGAGAGTGGTTCAAAGATGGTGAATTCGGTTGATTGGATTTGGGGATTGTATTCTAACGGGAAGATACTTGATGTAGCAGATAAGAGGTTGAATGGGGAATTTGTGGCGGAGGGAACGAGGAATCTGTTTCTATTATGGTTGACCTCTGCATATCTGTAGGTATTTAAAATTTGGGGTCGTTCATTGGGCGCTGCATTTTTACAATATCCAAGGCTTAATGCAAGCATGTTCATGACTTGGAGAAATGTGAGGAATTAGATATTAAACGAATTATAATATTTTAATAAATTTTTTAAGAATAAAAAATAAGTTTTAATAACGATTATGATTTATGAATTAATGATTAAGAAAATTAGGATTTGTATTTTTTAAAATGCAATAAACTCTTAAATATTAACTATCCACATTGTAAGACCCTGGATATTTTAAATAGTAATATAATTATTTAATCATCCCGATGTATGTGTTGAAAGCTATTGAACGTAAGTTAATGTTATGAGCTATTTGAGTTACCTGTGAAAGGTTTTGAGACGGTCATTCACCATAAAATATCAATTAAACCCCGACTGATGTTTGAGCGGGAATTGGACTTTTTGTATGTCTTTATGACAATGTATGCATGTTTTGGTGAAGTTTGACTGTAAGGTTGATATATTTTTGTTCTAGGGCCCGAAAAAGTTCCCGGCATGCGATAAGGGTTGGATAGAAACCTTGACGTGCATAAACAGGGCATTCTGAGACATTTTCAGAATTTCCAAACGAGATGGCAAGTCTAAGAATGTCGTGAGGAATGCATTTATGGAATAAATCCGTTTTTGATGAGTGGTGTTTTTAGGCCGGAAACAGGTCGAATCTTGGGAAAAATATTCCGGGATATTTTGGTGACCGATGATTGAGTTTACTGAGCGTTTGGTTCGAAATGAGCGAGTGACCGATGTTAGTCAAAAAATAGGATCTTTTGGGAAACGTGCTAAAGCATGAGCAGAAAAAGTAATTATGATGTAAATAGTATTTGTGTAAAAGAGATTAGACTAAAAGTTTGATTAAAGACAAGTGATTTGACTTGATCTCATCCAAATCTTCTACTAATCCTAGTTTGATCCCCCAATTCTCCTCCTAGCCGCGACCCACAATGGATATATATATATACTCACACTTTATTTTTTTTACCTTCACTAAGTTGTTGGATAAGTTTGAGAGAAGGAAAGATAAAAAGAGAAAGAGAGAAGATAAAAGCAAAGCACCACGACCATCAACAACCAACACCGCCACCTTCCTCCTCTCCATCACCAACTTTTCTTCTTCTGTTATCTTTACTTATTTGAGAGAAAAAGGTCGATCTATGAAAGAGCTCTTGAATGATGTAGTTTTTTTTTTTAGAAAAGCTTGATGTTGGGTGATTTTGTGTTGGTTAAAAGTGCATGTTACCTTCTTTAATGTTGTAGATATCGTCTTTGTCTTCATGGAATTGTATTTTTTTTTACCAAAAGTCGGATTTAATTTTCAAAACTGATTTTGAGTTGGGAATTTTCCAAATTTCTTTTAGAGAAGTTGTTCCCAATGAGTTGATTTATAGATCCATGCAATTTTTTTAGAAAAAGTGGAGTTTTGGTTGTAAAAAGTGATTTTGAAAAGAGCTTTTGCTTAAGAGCTTAAGATATGTTGTTATAGGTGTTAAGGGCTTCTCAAAAAAAGAATTTGGTTGTGAAAGAAAAATCTTGCTTGACAATGTTGTTGTGGCCGAACCCTACATTGTGTGGGTGAGGTTGGAAAAGCTTGTTTGGACCTTGGAAAAGTGCTTCTTGGACCTTTATGGTGCTGATTGAAAAGAAAAATTCATCTTGGCATTATGTGGTGTTTGGCTGAGACTTACAAATATTTTTGGGTTGGAAAATACCTTTTGAAACTTGATTTAAGCTCATGATGTTTGGGAATGAAAATTTAATTAATTGGTTTGTGAAAGGCTTTGAAGATTTTGACAATGTTTTGGGTGTTTAAGTGTGATAGGAATATGAGCTTGCAGGTAAAAATATTTGTGAAAAGGATCTTGGTGTATGTGATGTTGAGGACTTGTTTTGGAGCTTGTCATGTGTGTTGATGGCTAATGTGAAAATGAGTTTCGATCAAGTTTGAAAATGTGCTTAAGCATGTGTTTTCATCGAACCTAGGATTTCCTAAGTGTGTGATGTCTTCCAAACCATAGCTTGAGATGTAAGGATTAGATGAGGAAGAGTACTAAGTTAGGTTATGTGTTTGTGAATGTACGGGGAATGCGGGAGCTTTTGAGATGAGTATGATATGTAGTAGGGAAAGCGACCACGGAAAGGGCATTTCCGAGCTGTAAATAACTATATATATATATATATATATATATATATATTATATGAAATGTATGTGTGCCAGAGACTTTTAAGGTGTTGATGATGTTATTTTAAATGAACATGACACTTGAAGTGCGTGACTGAAATGATTTGTTGATCTATTGCATTGTATCGCCATGTACTACAATGCCCACCGCCACCTCGAGGTCTGATGAGGAGAGATGGAGCCTCGACTTTAGGCACCGCCAGAGTTCCAGGGACCACTTCACCTGCTGTAAGACGAGAGCCATCACCGCTCAAGTTGAAGGTGGTGGGAACGTCGCCTTTCTCTCCTTATTATATCTCTCTCGTTATTGTTATTGTTATACGGTGAGGCCCTTGGAGAGGTTTGTGACGGTGATAAAGACCGTCATCGACATGGATGTCCCGATGGTCTGCATCGAGGACAACGACGATGAGGGGGTGTTGTGGGAAGGGCTGCACCAGAGGCCATGCTAGAGTTTAAGTCTGAGGTAGTGTCCGAGTCGGAGTCGCTTCTCGAGTACGTGCCTTCTAACGAGCATTTGGTGAACGTAGAGCCTGTGGAGGAGTTTTTAGGAGCTTGGTGGGTGGTCTAGTACCTTGGTTGTGTAGGAGTTAGCTTGACTTTTGTGTTTGTATATTCGCATGACTAGGGACAGGGTAGATTCTCATATCATATACTTTTTGTGTGATCGCTTCTGCTTGGGGATCACAGGAAGTATATCAAAATTATGAGGCCTTTTGTTTTAGGATTTTATAGTGGCGGTATATTTCTTCTTTTGATGAGTTATGCAATATATTATGACTATTTTTACCGATGACGGATGCTTGACCATGTTATGTATATGGTTTATTTTATGGATGCGATATATGTATTGCATGTTGTCGATAACATGTTTTGAAAAAGAAAAAATATTATGTATTTTCACGTCTTGAAAGATAACTAGCATATTTATTTTACCTATTGAGGTTACTGCTGTGACCCTTGAAAATTAAGGCGAGACACACATGTAAAATAAATATTAATTGAAAATACACATATCAGTCACGCCACTGTCTTTTAAACATGTGAATGATGTCATGTCAGCGCATACTATTTGATCCACTAAATTATTTGGAGCCCACTTTGATTTTTGGAGGAATTCATTTCAACCAATAATTGTATTGTATTTTCTTTGAAAGTAGATCGTATTGTAAAGAGAACGTTAAGATGAGTTTTTGTACTCTAAAATATATTCACATTGTTCGCATGAATTGTTATTAATTTTTTTTTCCCAAATCGCATAAGTTGAAAGCTTTAATTTCTTCAAATTAACTGTATAGACTAAAACACTGGTTGGTTTAGGAAAGATAAAATTCTTATAAAAATTATTTTAGTGTTTTTTAATTAATTGTAATATTTTTATACAAATTCAAAAATATGTTATATCATAAATACATAATTTAAAAAAAAAAATTGCAGATGCACCTATCTTTGTTGTCTAATAGCTTGATGAGTTATGACAAACGTTCCTGGCCCCTGGCCCCTGGCCCCTACACTGAGCCCTTGCATTTCCATGTTCTCAAACAGTCATTTATGTCATGTTGTCTATCCTTCCTTGTCTCTTTCCTCATTTCATTTTCTGACCCTTCTAATATGTGTAAAAGATTGTGAATGTGATTTATTTAACCAATTAAGTTGTTGCTTTTGTTTTTATTAAAAAAAACATGCTATTTGTTCCCTACACATATAGAGGTTTGTTTTACTTCACTTGAAAATAATAAAGTTTGTTTAGCAAAAAATAATGATGAAGTTTGATTTTTGTGCAGTTCACGTTTTCACTTTAAACAAAATCTGTCCTAATAATAAATGGCAAAAGTAAATCCATAAACAAATCGTAAATTTAAGAAAAAAACATCATATTTCGGTCCTTACAAAATTCTTTTTTTTCTTATCGATACACTCATTTACAATATTTTCCAATAATCAATTAAACTTTAAAATTTAAAGTACACAATATCACCAACAAGGAGTAGCACAACTGATAGATAATTAAGCTCCTTAAGTAATTAATCTAGAGTTCGATTCCTAAGTAATGCGTATGGAGAAACATTTGTTGAGAGATTCCTACCAATTTAAAGTGATCTCCAAGCCTTGGAGAATTAGTCTCGTGACAGTTGGTTGTGTGATATCTTGAGGAAAAACATACAAGATCATTCCACTCATAAACGAAGGACCAGAAATTTATGTCAGTAGAAGAAATATGTCTCTTAGTAATGATTATTAATTTTGTCACTAAATATGTATGATTTGTGACCGTTTTTCATGCCGTCACTAATATTATTTATAATATTGTGTGAACACCCAATTTTGTCTTATCCTTTCTTCTTCTTCTTCTCATTATTATTATTATTATTATTATTATTATTATTATTATTATTATTATTATTATTATCTTTCAAGTAAAAAAGAAAAAAAGAAAAGAAAAGGAAACCAGAAGGTCATGTAAGTGACCAGATAAAAAAGAGAAAAGAGGCAATCAGAAAATTGAAAAAAGAAGAAGGGGAAGGGAAAATATGAAGAAAACAGAAGCAAATTGAGTTGTGAAAACACACAAAAAAGGTGGCAAAACAAACTAGATTAAGGAAATTAGTTTGAAAGAAAAAGAAAACATGGAGTGTGGGTTTCCCCTCTGCAGAGTGGCAGCTCGTGCCTTCATCATCACTCTGGCCAAAAATGGATTGTTATTTCCCTCAAGTCATACCAAAATAGGCAAAGATCTCCTTGAATCAAACATGATACAAGGCTCAAGAAATTTCTTGTCAGAGGAAAATCACATCAGAGCAATGGAAAGGAAGAGAAGAAGGGAAAATTGAGGATAAAAAGAGAAGAAGAGTTCGTAGATAGGGGGCTGCCAAGCTAAGAAAAAATGATTTTTCTCCCATGTGAGACTTAGCAAATGAGAAAGCCATGGAGATTTTCCTCACAACACCTTCTACCTCCTTCATTCATTTTTTTTAGTTGCTAACCCCTCTTCATTTTCCTAGTTCTTCACCTCCATCAATAACACTCACACCAAACCTCCATTTAACTTCCTTTCATCTTCTAAGAAGACCCTAGTCATCAAAAGCCTTCACCTAAATCACCTATCCTCTGCCTAAAATAAAGAAGAACAAAATGTAGCACAAGAAGCACACAGGGGAGGTTTTTGCCTCGCTCTAGAGCCACAAACCAGCAACACACAAAGGGAGAAGGGGAAGAAAATAGAAGTGAAAAAATAAGAAGAGGGAAAGAAATTTGCATCAACCAAGTAACCTTCCTCTTTTAAATCTTCTTTTAAATCTCTGATTGTTTGCACTTAATTTGAACTAGATGCTGCCATGATGAGCTTTGATACTACTATTCTCTTGATGTTAGAACATGCCTATTGAAATAAATTAGCTCTAAAACTTGTGTATCATGAAGCAAACAAACCAAATGCAAGTTTATTTTGAACTTGAATGTAATCAACCCATTGAAATTGGTAAACGGAGATGCATAAGACATTGACAAGAAAATACATCAAGTTCTTGTGAATAAGTAGAGACCTTGTATAGGTAAAATTCCAGACATAATCCAAACCCATCAGAACCACAACCCAAGCTACAACTCAAACCACCATCAACGAATCTCACAGCAGCCAAACAGAGCCCAAACACCCAAAGCCTCGACCAGTAGCAACCCCGTAGCTTCGGTTTTCAACCCCGCGCTCTGGCCACCATGCTCCTCACACGCCGCCACCGCCAATTGCCAGTCACCTCGCGCCGCCGCCGTTCTTCCTCGCGTTCCGACCTCGTCAGCCACCGTGGTCCTCACGCCGACGCACCATGCCTCGCGCACCGCTCCAGCCGCACGCCGTCGCGCCATGCCGCTGACCTCGTCTCTTGATCTCTCTCTTCCTCTCCCTCTATGCCTCCGCCTCGATCTGCTGGCCTCCACGCTCCTCGCATGTCGCCATCGCGCCAGCCACCGCCATCAGTCACCACCGTTGCCGCTTGTTCTCTCTATTTTCTCTCTCTCTTCTAGGGATGGAAAAAAAACCCATACCTGTGGGTACCCAACCCGACCTGAATTTACGGGTAAAACCCGTTCTGCTTGGGTTCGGGTTTTACCCGATTCTGAAAGTACTATTCGGGTTCGGTTTTGGGTATGGTGAAACCCGCACCCGAACCCTACCCGAAACCCGATCTATATATATTAAATTACTAAAATATATATATATATATATATATATATATATATATATATATATATATATATTAGTAACCCCTTTGCTGGGTTAGACCATGAGAATCCCTACAATCATCTAACAAAGTTCTATGAGCTTTGCGGCACTGTAGGCATCAGAAAAAATGAGGAGGAAGTAGTATTCCTGAGACTCTTTCCATTGACCTTGATTGGTCAAGCAAAGGAATGGTTCTTGGATCATCCCCAAACCATTTTGGAAGATTGGAACGAACTTGAACGAAAGTTCATGTCCAGGTATTTCTCTGACTCTAAATTTATGGACTATAAGACTGCTATTGTTACTTTTTCCCAGACCTCAAGTGAAAGTCTTTGCGAGGCTTGGGAACGGTATAAGTCCATGCTCAGAAAGTGTCCCAATCATGGCTTTGATGCTAAGACCCAAATACACATATTCAGAAATGGGTTGCATCAACAAAGTAAGTTGATTCTAGACGCCACAGCTGGTGGGTCATTGATGGCCAAGACTCCTACAGAGGCAATGCACATCATTGAGGCTAAGGCCTAAAATGATCAGCAAAGCCAGCACTATCGAGGTCCATCAAGGAAACCAGGGATTATGGATTTGGGTGCCAATGATGCAATGTTGGCCCAAAACAAACTCGTTCAACAACAGCTTGATGACCTGAAAAAGAAACTAGCTGATTTTCCCAAAAACATAAGGGAGATGCACATGGTGAACAGGTGTGATGCAGAGACGAATGGGCAGTAACTTGATTACTATCAACAACCCTTAGAAGAGGAGGTCCAGTACCTGAACAGTCAACAAAGACCATATCAAAACAATTATCCAAGGGGTGGTAATAACCAATACAACAACCAACCTTGGAGGCAGGATGCAGGTCCCTCTTCCAGCAGACTACCATATCCACCATACCAAAACCAACAATTTCAACAACCCCACCAATTTCAAAGATGCTTTGTTGATATCATCGCACAAATCTTACAAAGGGTATCGCGCCCAATCTACATGTTATACGATGACTTTCAAGATAGTACGATATATCTAACCCTCACTGCCTTTGCAAATCCCTCCTGGCCAAAAATGGTTCGGACATCTTCACAACCTCTAGGTACCACGTGCTCGCCCGTGAACCCTACAAGGGTTCCGGTGTAAGGCATGAGATCGTTTTCTTTCAAGCCCATCTTTTCGAATGCCTCGCCATATATGATGCCCACCGAACTTCCCTGATCGAGAAGTACCCATCTCACATCGTAATTGTTCACCCGCAGCTGCACGACGATGGGGTCGCCTTTATGAGGTATGACTCCTTTAAAGTCATCCTTTGTGAAGATGATGTCCGGGTGATTGAAATTGATGACTGGATTTTGTATGATAATTTTAGGGTCTTTTTAGTCTTTTTATTTTGTTATTTTTTAGTCTCATATAGGTTTTTATTTCTTTTTATTTAGATTTTCTATTTATTTTGCATTTTGCATATAGATTAGCTTTTATTTGGTTTTTAAACTTTATTTTATATTTTTAGGAATTTTTAGAGTTATTTTTATATTTTAGGAAAGCTGGTAGAATTAGTCTTTTTATCCAAGGACCAAACTGTAAACTTAAGGAAAGAAAGGGCCAGAAATGAAAAGTTCAGAAAATGAAGGGCTGAAAGTGAAGTCTCAGCAAATAAAGGACCAAAACCAAAGAAGTGGAAGATGAAGCACCATTGCTAATTTAGCACATGGGAAATGAGGCATGAATAGAGAAATTAAGTCCTTTGCTGTTTCAGAATTGAAAGGGGATAAAATGGAGGCTAATTAAGCCATTCAATTCCACCATTGAAGAGAAAAAGCATCCAAGAAGAATTGCCAGCAGACGAGCCAACGCTCAAGCGTTGGAACTCTGACTAGGATCCAAGTCTGCAGTTCTTACCAATGCTCAAGCTTTGGAAGCCAGCGCTCATGCGCTAGGCCTCTGTTTGCAATGTTTGAATTTAATTGGACCTAGCGCTCAAGCGTTGGGATCCCAGCGCTCAAGCGCTGGAAGGCAGACATTTTGCTATAAATAGGAGCTTTCATCCATTGTAAAAATCACACCTTCACTTCAGAATACAACAAGTATTATTCTTTCTTCCTTAAGAGCATTGTTCCTGAGAATTATGGGAAGCCATACTTGAGCTCCTAGTCCAGGGTAATTCGATGTTTCTATTAGCCATGCTTGGCTAATTTATTTTTAAGTTCTTAGGATGTTTTAGCTTTTAAATTATGTTTTAGTTTTCTTCTACTCTTCTGAATAATAATACAAGTTCATGTTTTATTTCCTTGTTCTTTATTTCAACTTGATGCGCACAAGTGTTTATGCTTACTTCATATAACAATGGAAATTGGTAATTAGTAAGGGAAATATGACTTAAAAGAGGCAATATGATATATCACTAAGGAATTAGGATAGACTTTGCTTTATGTTGGCCTGAACTCCATCTTCATCTTCTTCTTTAATTAACTAAATTGCAAGGAATTGAGTTTAGTAATTAGGAAGAAAGTTCTACAATGTGTAAGGAATTAACTTGTAGAAACCATAGGCTAGAGCATCATGATTCTTTCTTTAAAATTCAGAAACAAGGTAGAAGTTTGCTAGCATATTTTATAAGTTATGTAATTCAACCTAAGTGCTTAATTTCTATCATCATCATCTCTCTATCTATTTATTTATGCTTATTTCTAGTCTTTGCTCTAAAAACCAACATCAAAAATCAATTTTTTTATTTTCTGCACAAGCTCTAAATAAATTAATAATTGGACACCTATCCTTGTGGGTTCGATATCTTTTATATTACGCGATAATCAACCGTACACTTGCGGATTTGGCTATCAGAAATCGAACGCCTCTTCTTGTATAGAATGTACTGCGGCGTGTGCTTGGCGAATGTACCGCTTTCTCTCGGAACTAGATTCTCCGTAAAAGCCTCCTGATATACAGTTTACTGTTCCAGACGAGTCGCCCAAAGGCGTAACATCATCCAAATCTTTGACTTCAACCTCCTGACTTGTGCGGCGACCTGGTTGGTACCCTGAATTTTGTTTAACATATTGCCCGAGATATCCCGCCTTAATCAATCTCTCGACCTCATTTTGTAAAGTGACGCAATCGTCAGTATAGTGTCCCAAGGCTTTGTGAAAGTTACACCACTTCCTAGTATCAACATTTTTGGCGGCCTCCTGAGAGGGAGTGGGTACATGATTAAATTAGTTTCTTTGTTGTCCACCAAAACCTTGGATAAACCCACTATCAACGGGGTTGTAGCTTGTGCCTGTACCGGCGAGTAATTAATTACTCGCTGTTGGGGCATCTCCGTACGGCCATAATCAGGATGTTCCTAGTAATTTTGTCGTGCTTGGTTTGCAAATGCTGCTCTTTGATACGAGTCGCCATGATTCCTCCGCTGTTGCTCTCTAGGTGACTCCCTCCGCGGTTGCGGGTCAGTATGCTTTGATACGGGTCGCCACGATTCATCCCTTTTCTTTTTCTCTTCATCATCTTTTTCTTCAAAAATGAAATCCTGTACTCTCACCCGAAGGTCACTCATGTCCTTTGGCAGGTGCCTTCTCAATTTATTATTCAATGTTCCCGCCCTAAGCCCTTGCTTGAAGGCATTCACACATGTCTCCTACAGGGGATCTTCAATTCTCACAACAATGGCACTAAACCTCGCCATGTATTGTTTAATCGTCTTCGACGGTCCCTGCCTAATGTTGAATAGCGCTGCTGTTGTAACCTTCTACGCCCTGCTCGCCGAAAAATGTGTGAGGAACTTGTGCGAGAAATCCGTAAAACTGGTTATGGAGTACAGGGGTAGCCTAGTGAACCAGGCTAGTGTCGTGCCCTTGACTGTCGATGGGAATAACCTACACTTGACTGCATCAGAAGCCTGACCAATTACCATTTTGGTCACAAAGTACTGCAGGTGTTCTTTGCGGTCAAACTCGCCCGAATAAGTCTCCAGCGTTATGGTTTTTAACGCTTCTGGCATAGGGACCGCCGCTACAGTCGCCGAGAAAGGCTGGAACTCGACCACAGTTTCTGCCTCCCTGTGACCTGCCATTCCTAGGTCCCTTCATTGGCGGAAATATTCCAATTGTGCTTGGAGGTATTGGTTCGGCTGTTGTATGGCATCAATGGTGCCACACACTCGACTCCACTCTTCTGGAGTGATATTAATCGTAGTAGGTTGTTTGTTGGTTGGTTGGCCGGTGCCTGCCGCCGTTTGCGGCCTGGTCTTGTGTTCCGTGATCCATCGCGTTAGGGTTTGGTATTGGTGATGGGGGAGGAGACGGTGGTGGTTGTCCCCTCGCCTTCCGCCCTTTGCCACGTCCTTGACTGCGCCCCCTTCTTGGAATGCCTGAAATGACTTCGCTCCTTGTAGTCGTGGGGGTTAGTTTACCTTTCCCCAAAGACATCGCCAAATGTTCTCATATGGAGAATAATCAGAGAAGTCTTATTATTTACTAAGAATAATCAAATCAGAACCCTTTTACATGAGCCCCCATTAGCTATTTATAGGGGGAGAAAGAGTTGTTAATGGCATTTAAACCCTAGATTACAAACTACAGGCCCCTGGGCCTTGAGGATTCGGCCCAATGGGCTATGAATTTACACCCCCTTGGTGGTATGGCTCGTCGTCCGCCTTCCTTAGGGCCGTTCGGTTGCCCTATACTGGGTTAGGCGCTCACCCAATCTACAAGCCCACAAGACACTAAGCTTGAGGTAGAAGAGTGAAGTGTGTCTTCAAATGTTGTTAAGTCGTCATGGGAAAAATTGGTCGTCCAGCCCAATCCTCAATCGACTCGAGTAGCCCTTCAACTCTTAAATAGCTGTCATGAATTTTTAGATACCAAGAGCTTCTTATAATTATAACTCATGAAAAAGGAGTCTCTATCTGAAACCATAAAAGAAGGGAAGCTATGCTAACCGAGCACTTCTCGTTTATACACTCATGCTACATCACTAGTAATGAAAGAGTGGGCTAAAGCTGTAAAGTGGCATATTTGGCAAGTCTGCTAATCACCACCAATATTACGTCTTTTCCTTTGGATTTGGGTGATCGTTAACAAAATCCATGGACAATCCATCCTATCCTAAGTGGTGACATGTAGAGCCCGTTTGGTGGATGGGATAAACAGAGACAGAATATGATAGTAATTATATCCTATTGTTATATGTTGTTTGTTGCGCCAACAGGATAGGATAACACTATCATGTCCCTTATCCTATCATGTCCATCATGGGTAAAAATTATCCTGAGGGGAGCTAAGATAGAAATTATCCTGACAGGATAGGATATCAGTTTTTTGTTTGATTATTACCATGACCCAAAATTAATTTCAATATTTATATTTTATATAATTTATAATAATATTAATTAATTAATATAATTTTTTGATTTTAATAAAATATTAATTTTATTACTTATCAATATCTAATTGTTATTGTTAAGTTAAATTATTTAGTTACTGATAAATTTAGTTAAAAAATAAACTTATTTATAAATGGTGAAAATATTGAATTTACTCATATAAAATAATTAAATTTTCATTATCACTTACTACTACTTAGTTAACATTATTTTTTTATTATATATATTATAATAAAAGTACACAAAATAATTCTTCACTAACAATAAAATAGGTTACTCACACACACACACACACATATATATATATAAATATTTTTTTTAATAGTAAATATAGACTAATTTTATATTATCATATGATATTATTTAAAATTATTTCTCTACTTATATAATTATAATTAATAATTTAAATATAAAATATTTTTGAAAGAATAATATCTTTTAATAATTTTTATCATTAATCATTTACCCCTACTTAGTTAAAACTCATTGGTTACATATATAATAATTTTAATTAAAATAGACTCCCTTCGAAAAAATTAAAATAGCCGAATTAATAAAAATCAATTTTATTTTAGTTAATATTAAAAAATAAGCTATTTATAAAAATGTAAAAAAATTAAATTTAATAAAATAATCACTTTTAAAAAAAACTATTTAGAAAATTAAATTTTAAAAAATATTATGTATTTTTTATTTCAAGAAAAATTTGATAAATTTTTCATTGTTTGTATCATATCCTATTAATATCATGTCCACCTCAAACGCAAGATAGGATAAGAGTTTATCCTGCTCTTGTGTTTATCCAATCATTTATCCTATCTTATTCGTATCCTATCCTTACCGTCAAACGGGCTCGTAGCATTGTAGTAACCCAATAGGACTGAGACACAAAAATTAGCGTTGGATAATGCAAGTGTAATCTCAACATTCATGCCGGCTTTACTGACAGTAACAAGTATCATAAGTTAGGGTGACGCTTACTTGCATATGCCCCTCAAACGCTAATTTTTTAGTGTTGGTCATCAAGTAACATAATTAGCATCTAACTAGAATTGTCTTTACCGAAATTAATAATGTTGTCTATTTTGTGACTATAGCTTCGAGCCTTTAAGTGACAACCTCAGTGCCGACAGTGATGCTAAATAATTTTTTAGCATCAGTTTTTATTAACCTTAGTGTCTGCCAAAGCTTATTTGTTGTGATGGTGGTACAATTGTCATTACCATTTCTTTATAACATATACAATGATTGAGCTGATCATGAACTCAGTTGAGGACATGTTCGTCCAAATCTACATGAAAGAGTCCATAGAGATGGGGTTAAGAAGTAAATGGATTCAAAAAGAGGAAAATTAAAATAGATATGCACATACCTTTTTGAATAATCTCCATAAACATATGAACCAACGTAAGTTTGTGAGTGGTTTGTCACACATTAATTTTCTAATTTATATTAGTTTGGCCGGAGTTTAATCCACCTACAGTACGATCAATCATTCTTGAATTGTTAAACCTTTGATTAAAATATGCATGTACGTGAAGTGGAGCATGACAAGGTTTATTTTCTAATAGGTAGTAGGTTTTAGGAGTGTTTATGTGGCGGGTTGGGACGAGTTTGTTTTAACTTTTATTCGGTTTTAAATATTAATCGGTTCAGTTTTTAAATTTAAACTTGTCGCTAAATCCGGAGAGATCCGATAAGATGCGGGTTTAACATATACCCGATCATAAAATGACGAGTTCGGGTTGGCCCGAAGAACAAATTAAATGTTAATTTTAAATCTCACAAAAGAACTATAAATACATATCATACCATAAAGAAAATAATTTCTAATCCTATCAATTAAATTAGAGAAAATAATACAAATTTTATTCACTTAAAACCTGACTATTAATGAAAGTATAAAAAAACATGTTTCGAAACTAGTATGTAAATGGTGTTTGGGGACGGGTTGAGTCGAATTAGACTTGACTTTCATCCGACCCGAAATATTGATCGGGTCCAGTTTTTGAACCTGAACCCGTCCCTAGACCTGATAACACTACATGGTAATGAGCATTTTGCGGCGGTAGTAGGAACTTTTTGCGGCGGTTTGAACCGCCGCAGGATTCCATTCACGATTGTTGACCAACCGTTGTTGCTACCACCGTCGGGGCACCTCTTGTGGCGGTTGTAGGGAACAGCAGCCGCGAAAATTATTTATCATTTGGCGGCTTAACCCCGGGTGGAGTGCACTTCCTGTCCTTTCGCGACGGTTACAAGAGTTAAAAGATTGGTGACGGTTTTGAACCGCCGCGGTGCAGCTACACAGAAATCCGCAAATATATACTTTTTTTAAAAAATAATCTTATATTTTGGTATGAAAATTGAACAATATAATATGATAATTCAAATTCGGTGCTTTCTAAATAAAAAATTCAATCATTGATATAAAAATCTAAAGTAACCCATTAGTGATAAAATTAGTACAACGTAAATACAAATATATATAGGTAAAAAAGTAAATTCATTCATTTGTATTTAAAGAAACATCATATAGATGGTCTAATGGTCTAACATAATCCAGAAATCATAAGATACATTGTTCTTCAGTCTAGATCAAACTATTAAAGTGATAAATTCAGTACAATAATCCAAAGAAAATTCAGAGTCTTAAATCATTCTTCAAATCCTACATAAAACTAAGAAGATGACCCGTTGTTCCCAGGTTCATGACTAGTGGGCGAGGATCGCCTTGCTTCGTTTGATGAGCCTAAATCGGTAACTTGCAAGTATGAAATACAAATATTAATATGTGATAGGTAGGATCTTAACTAATTGCTTTAAAATTTTGAACAATATAATCAATTCATCATCAAGGTGGACATAGTCAAGCACAGTGTTCCATTCATAATTGACTCTGTGATGTAATATGCTAGAAACTTAGATCACCCAATTTGATATGCTAGAAACTTTAAATAATAAAGTTTGAATCTCTTAATAGCTACAATTTAATGATGAGGTCTTTAATCCTATTCATAAGCTAGCAACAATAGATCACCCAATAATCATTTAATATAGTAGTTATTGCTTGATCCTGGGCACTTGTAACAGGTTTTACATGAACCAACAAAAACTATAATCACACCCCCATATGTTCAAGTAAATCCATTGAACGAAAGGCACTTATTCAGCACCCAAACTTGGACTGACATTAGCTACATTTGCCAGTAAATTTTCAAAACCAAACCATAAGCTGCACTAGAGTCCAGAAATTTGGATCCCCTAATCATAATGATCATTGGCCTTACTGAAAACAAGGCTAAAATAATGGCACAAAATAATAGATAAAAAAATTTAGAGAGCAAACTAAGTATTAAGAGTAAACAACCAGAAAACAGAGCTTCTACCTACTTAAACTAAGATGTGTAATGTCACCTGATCATCAAGTGTCTATGTTTTCTCAATGGTTGCTACTGAAAAAGGATGAATAAAGATTGGTGTACATCCTTTGGGTGTAGTCCACTGGAGAGATAGGAAGAGATGAGAGCTAAGTGGCAGATGTAATATATTATGTGATGTGTGCAGAAGAGAGAGATAAAAAGAAAAAAAAGGTGTTTCGAAGTGTCTGCACTGTATAGTAGTTCATGAATCATAATCCGAATAGCCAATCCAATGATGATGATATTGGTAAGGAAATCATAACAAGTGGGGTTTGATATGACCCAGACAAGATAGGTTGAACTTACATGATTAAATCCATGACCAGCCAAATGTTGCATGACAAATGCAAGTTGTTCCTCTATTTCCAATTCTGATTGAAGCTTATTAACATGTGCTGAGGAACCGCTAGATGATGAGGATCCAAATCTTTTGAGGACTTGAGATGGGAAAATACCGAAACCCATGCCTTGTACACGTCCATAGTGCTCTTTCCCAAGTATGTAGGTAAACGCATCTTCTTCAGAAACATTATTATTAACTTCCATTTCAAGTTGTTCCTACATATAAAATTAAACATGTGATCAAGAATGACTTTTGTAAGCGTCTAAATAAAAATATAAACTCATAAATAACATATTATACTCACAATCCACGTTGACAAATCCCATTCTAACTCTAAATATTGCTTTTGTGTTTTTAAATCTAAGGAGATAAAATTACGGCAACCCTGAAATAATATGACATTGATAAATGGAAATCTATAGTGAAAGAGAATAACACATATATTGTCCAGATCGTTACTCAACCGTCATCGTATTCTCACCGATTCACAAGACACGTTATCTGATTCATTCTCTTCTCTTCTATCAATTTTTTCCCTTGTTTCCCTTTTTCATTATTTTCCTATTTACATTTTTAATGACAGGGCCTCTCTCAATTCTTTCCACTATTTAGGTAACCAAGATTCTTCCTCCCTTATATAAAAATTTCTTCTTACTTTCTTCTATATCTTTGGAAGTGATGTCAAAATCCCCAATTTTTTCATTTAGGGTTTAGTGACATAACTTCTCTAAATTGACATCTTACTATCTTCTATATATTATCGAAATCTCTGTCGAATCCCTTACTTAACTGTTTTCTTTTAGGGTTTAGTGACATAACCCAATGATTCCTCTTTAGCTTTTCAATTTTTATAGTTATGCTTTTCAATTTTTATATGATTCCTCTTGATCAATGTTTAGACAAACTATGTGTTAGCAATGGTTGGAGCTATCAAGCATGCATCAAGTGTAATACGAAGGCTAATTGTTCAACAATGTCATTTATATGTGAAGGATGTGGGGAAAAAAAATTTGAAACAGTTCCAAGGTTATGACATTAATTCCCTTTATTCATTTACAGAATTTTTAAACTTTTTAGCAAATTTCTAAATATAATTTTTTATTAACAGGTTCGGAGTTGAGGTTAAAGTCTCCTATAAGAATGACAATTCTAAGTTTATACTCTTGGATCATGAATGTATCCAGGTGATCAAGAAAACTGCTCTTGATCTTAAAAAGAAGTTATTGGATGTATGAAATGAAGAATTTTACGATTTGATAGCTATAGTTTAACATGTTTCTTATTGCAACATAATGAATCAGTCTTCTTATCTTCTATATTAATTTTGGTAGGATGGTGAAACAGAACCAATGGCTGTCCCCGAGCCCATTGATTGCATTTTGGGGAAGGTTTTGGCATTTAAAGTAAAGTTTCAACCAGGTTACAAACATTATTCAGTCTCTCAGATATTAGACAATAAACATATTGTGGATGGCCTACAAAAAAAGATGAAGATTGATGAGGTAAATGTATTACATCATATAATATGTCATCGTCTAATGATTAAATAGATTATGATATGACATTCATTTTTAAATTTAGGATGACATTGTCAGTCAAAAAAGAAAATCAACTTCTTCCATCATCAAAGAATATGACTTAAATGAGACTGTAGGTGACAATTTATACATCACAATATCAATCTATCCTTGAATGCAACTTCTTTGGTTCTGATTTTGATTCGCGTCTCTTAATTTTTCAGCAATCAATATCTGCATCAGCTAATTGTGATCCAGGCTTAACTGGATATTTAACTCCTACTAAGAGGTTGTCCAATGATATTGAATGTGATGGTTACGATGCTAAAATAGAATCGTCTTCTACTCAAGTTTCTTCTACGAAATTCTCAAAGAATACCAAAACTGGGAGATTTTCTATATAGTTGAGATAGAACATTATTGTGCAATGTGTGGATGTTTGAAAATATGGCTAACTATAGGATGCGTTTAAATATTTATCTTCTTTGTGAGGTTTGCTTTGAAATAATGAAATACGAGTAACTTAACTAGCAGTTAAGTTAGTTTAGACTCTAGAGTTTAGATATATTAGTTACAACCACTCATCATGTATCTTCAACCACAATTTATAACATGTTTAACTAATTTGTTGTGTTTAACATAATGAAATTTTGTTAAAGTACAATTACTTTATATATATGTGTGTGTATGCATATAAATTGAAATTCAATTATTGTTTTATTACTCAAATAAAGAATCCATATATTACTAAAACAATTAAGTATTATGATGATTGAGTATGTTCAAATGTGTATTTCTGCAAATCACATAACAAACTCAACTACAAAAAATTAAAATTGAAAACAAAAATCCCTAATCAGTAACAAAATTACAACTATGGAGCATTATCACTATCATCTAAAAATATATTTTGTTTATCTATTAAACAAATTTTTTTATAATATTTAATAAATAAAGAGTGTGAACATTAAAAGAACGATATTTAAAATTAGAAATTAAGATGCAAAATGATAAAAGAATTACATCACTAACAATCTTCAATTTACATATACTGAGTTACCAAGTAATCTATAATCAATATTGATACTGTTATTAACTAAACGATCATGAGATGAATTTTTATTTTATCTTTTAATATTTGAATAATTAAATACTTGATTAGACTTGTATTTGAAATTGTAATATGATTGTTCCTAAAAAATTCACCACGTAACAGACTCAGGAATTATTAAATAAAGAATAAAAAGGATAAACAAACTCAGCAAGTTTTTGTTTCACGTAATCTTAATCAGTGCAGATGATGTAGAAGATGTTTGGGTAGACGATGCAGTAGAAGCAGATGACCACAAAAGATGGTTGAGCAGAGGTTGCAGACGATGGTTGTGTAGACAATGCATCAGCAGTAGACGATGAAGCAAAGATGCAGACGATAGTTGAGTAGACTATAGCTGAGCAGACGGTTCAACAGATGATGACACAGGCTAAGTAAACGATGCAAACCATGGTTGAGTAGACGATGCAGCAGACGATGTTTAGTTTGGCTCACAAGGGTTTGAGAATTCTCCAAGGTGGAGATTGTTTATTTTGACTCATAAAGAGACCTGCATTGTCTGCTGAAGAGACCTGCATCGTCTACTGAGGCTACCTACATCGTCTGCTGAAGAGACTTGCATCATTTGCTAAAGAGACCTGCATCGTCTACAAAAGAATACAAAAACGAATTATATTTACAATCTAGAGCTATTTTTGCATCAACAATTGAGGTTGTAGACAAGATTAATGTATCCACGGTCAACTATATGCGGCATTTTCAAGAGTTCAATCCAAGGAGAGATTGAAGATCTTAATACATGACAAGAAAGGAAAGGCAATAAACACATCTAATAATCTCTTTGAATGATTGAAATTAGCTTTTGGTAATCACACCAACCTGAATGATGAGCTATTTTTGTTTTGGAATGAATACAGGAACCTGTGTATGAGCCCAATAAGATTATTTCAATTTTGTCAGACAATATCAAGATTGATGTTGTATTGTGGAACCTGTGAATGCATCCTGTTTTGAGATTGTATTTTGCATTTGGACAAATTTATGTGTGTATGACTCAAAACAAAGTATGGTTGTGGCTGAAGGCACATGAAAGAAATTTCTCTATATCCAGCAGACGATGATGCAGGCTAAGGAGGCGATGCAGACCATGGTTGAGTAGACGACACTGCAGTAGTAGACGTTGCAGCAAATGATGAAGACAAAGAATACATAGAAGCTATAAAGAAGCAAATGATTGGGGTCAGTTCACAATTTAAGAAAATTATTTGTGACAATGCTTATCTCTAATAGACTTAGCCAACCTGAATATGTGTGGCAACAAACATGGACATGGTTATCTGATGACATTCTACATCAACAAAGGAAATTATCAAATATTCAAGGTAAATATTTTTTGTACTTAATCAATTTATTTAAAGTGCTCTTGATCAATGTTTAGATAATTAAACATTATATCATATAACATCGCATTGCTTTTTTTTCTTTAGACTTGCAACTTAATGATGTCGAATTACAAATATTTACTCTTGTGCAAATTGAAGAAATTTTGCAATCATGTAGAAGAAGACTTAAAGATTTTCCATCAATGCCTAATCCATGAAAATTTGTAAGGTTCAAGAACATTTAATTTTGTGAAATAACAATTGTGGAAAAATAGACATATTTATCTATGGCTATATTATACTTATAATTTCACGTTGGCAGGTTTCATGTTGCAAGATTACTCATAAAACAAAAAAAATCAATTTATAGTGCTGTTGGAAGAATCAGGTACAAGTGAGTGTATCCTATTTTGAGATTGAAATTAGCTTCTGGTAATCACACAAACCTGAATGATTAGTTTTTTTTTTTTGAATGAATACAGAACCTGTGTATGAGCCTAACAAGATTATTTCAGTTTTGTAAGACAAGATCAAGATTGATGTTGTATTGTGGAACCTATGAATGCATCTTGTTTTGAGATTGTATTTTGCATTTGGACTAATTTATGTGTGTACGACTCAACACAAAGTATGGTTGTAGCTGAAGGCACACAAAGAAATTTCTCTGTATCCAGCAAACGATGACGCAGGCTGAGGTGACGATGCAGACCATGGTTGAGTAGACAACGCTGCAGTAGCAGACATTGCAGCAGACGATGAAGACGATGGCAAAGCAGACGATGCAGCATTAGTAGACGATGCATCAAACGATGCAGACGATGGCTGAGAAGACGATGCAACAGTAGCAAACGATGCATCAAACGATGCAGCAATAACAGACGATGCAGCTGTAGCAGACGATGCATTAGGTGATGCAGTAGATGGTGGTAACTATAATTATGTACATTAAACTGGATGTACTAATGAATAAAGAGACTGTACGTAGAAGGAATGAAAATTTGAATCCACATCATGGCAGTTACATAAACAGTTATAAAATGAATTCAGATGAATTCCATGGAACTTCATGAAATAATTTGTGATAATAATGGAATTATATAAACGGTTACATAAACGGTTCCATGGTATTACATAAACGGTTCCATGGTAATGAAATAACTGTATGTAACTACCTGATCTAAATCAAAAAGACAATTGCTATAACAGGAGGAAGGGGTATACGTGTATGTCTACCACTTGACTTGTATACTTGTGATAAACTGATAATAATAACAATTTCATAACCCAATCTCTCATCTTAATAGTTCAAATTCAAATCTGTTTGTTTATTATATTGTTATTTTGCAACTGCTCATTCAGAAGGTGATTATCAAATGGTTTCAAAAGAATTGAAATATTGATCACATGAACTTTATTAGTAAATTCAAAGAAAATAAAATGGTCTCTTCCTAATTAGTTAGTTTGTTCACTTCTTTAATCCTTTTGAAATATTGTTCAACTGCTCCTTATATTATATTATTTTAAACTATTTCAAAACCACATTCATATTTGAACTTTTTTAAAACTGCATTTTTAAACTTTAGGAAAATAAGTTTAATTTTAATTTACAATAATCAAACTTATTTACCCACCATCTATTATTTTGATTGCAACATTCACACATTATATTACCAATAAAATATGTATTATTGACTGTGTGTCATTCTCAACATCATTTTAGTCATATACATTTAAATAGTATTTATAAAAAAAAATACTCAAAATTATTTTCTCAAATAATAATTTAGTTACGTATTTACATTAGATAATTTTTTATAAAATAAAATAAACAACAAACACAATAATTAAAAATTATAATGCATTGATTTAAAATTAAATAAATTTAATATACATAATTATAGTTGCCCGTGCAAATTGCACGAGCATCTTACTAGTTCATAAAAAAAGGGAAAACAGAAAAAGAAATTAAGGTGGTAAACAGATAGATGCAGCAAATTTGATTCCAGAAGCACAATTTCAAATTCATTTCACCTAAAATGTTTCCAGAAAAATCAAAATCATACTCCAATTAACGAAAACAAAATGGCAGCGATTCCTCTAAAAGGCCCAATTTCCTCATTAAGCATAACAGATTTCTGATAAAAGCAAGAGACATGAGCTTGTTTGATTGCAGTTTTTTAAAACTGTTTTCCAAAAGAAAAGTAGAAAAAAACTGTTGAATGAGATGTTTTCCAGCATTTAAAAAATTGAAATTTGAAAACTAAAAACAGAAACTCAAAACATCTTTTAGCTATTCTGGTATTTTAGTTTTAAAAACTGAAAAACAAGAACTGTCTTCAAAAACAGGTTGTGCCAAGCATGTTCTTAAATTTTTCAGTTTTTGAAAACATAAAACAGTTCTTAAAAACGGTAATCAAACAGGTCCATTATAAGATAAACCTAAACCCAAACAATCAGTGAAAAAACCAAACCAAACAACCCCTGAATTATCCCCAAATTCATTGTTGGAATATAATCTATCATCTCATTCACACAATTAAAAACCAAGAGTTTGAAGCGTCTAGCCCTTCCAATCAGAGAAGAAAGGAGAAGAGCATAGAAGAGAGGGACGTATGTACCTAGCCTCCAAACGGTGATATTGAGTGCGAGATGGCCACCGAACGCTAAGAAGCACAACAGAAGGCAAATCAGAAAAAAGGGAAGATAGGAGACGAAAGGAGAAGAGAAGAGAGTGACGTGAAGAGAAGAGAAGGGAGGAGACGAGAGGAAGAGAGTGACGTATCTGGCCAGAATTAGGGATTTGGGACGAGGGGAAAAGAGTGACGTGAGAGGGGAAGAGCAATGTCGGGGGAAACTGGGAAGAAATTAGGGGATTTGGGACGATATGGTTGCATAATTAGGGATTTGGGAAGAAAGAGTGAGAGGGAAACTGGGTGAAACTGACTGCATGGGTGAAATTTTAGGGCCCCGTATGCGAAGGTTGAGCAGTCCAACCGCCGCAGAATAAGAAAAAAAATTTAAAAAAAAAATCTTTACAGCAAAATGAGGGTAAACTGACGCTAAAAAATGACAACCTGCGACAGTTTGACCCTACAACTGCCGCAGTAAAAACAAAAAACAAAAAAACCCACACAACCGCCGCAAAACAAATAAAAACCGCTGACAGCGATTTGGCAAACCCCCACAGAGTGGTATATGACGGCGGTTGTGTTCCAACTGCCGCCGATTTCCCAAGTCAGTGTAATGTGAGATGTGGGTTCAAGGAACATGAGTCGAGACGAGTCAAGGAACAAGACCGAGTCTTGTACACTCCAAGTAGGTTCTAACTTCCACTCGTTCTCAAGAAGTGTAGTAAAATGTAAATCTTCTTGAGAACACTATTTGAGTTCGATTGCTTTTTTTACTTTGGATAAAACACTATTCCGTCACCCTAAATTTAAAAAGAAAAAAAAATGCATATTCAAAAAAAAAATCCACCGTATTTGTACAACTCTCCCTCCACTATTCTTAAAAGACCAGAATCATCCTATCAATCCTTAATTTATTTAGTCAATCATCTTTGTCTATGACCAAAATCTCCAAAATATAAAAGAAAAATAAAAATAAATGAACTGTTCCTTTCTCTTTATTCTCCCAGATTTTTCTATGACATATTTTGCTGGCAGTGGCACTCTCTTCCAAAAGATAGTTTCAACAATTGATACAAATCAATTTTCTATTTTTGGGTTACAGTCATATGATGCAATGATTGATCAAGTAAACTTTCGGATGAAAAGTTAACTACGCACATAAATTGTAAAGTTGATCTTCAAGCATATAAACATATATACAGACAAAAAGGCAATGTTTTAATTACTCAACTTTTTCATCATTTATATCAAAAACACAGATTAGCTAATGACAAAAACATCGAAGAGTTTTTTATTTAAGTAGTATATACAGGATTCTGCTTAAATAAAGTCCTACGTTTGAATCTAGTTGATAAAAATAATCCACTGGCTTAGAGAATTTGTCCCACCACGATGTTGCCCCACCACGATGTGGATATTTCCAATTCAAAAAAAACTATTTTTTATGGAGATACTTATAAGCACTAAAAAAGCAATGACAATAACAACCAGCAGCGGCGGTTGGTCGAGTGGTGCATTATAAAGTCTCGTATTTAACACGTTATAAGTTCGAGTCTCCACTCCTCCACTTAGGTGAGGTAAATGAAAGTTTGCTATAAGTGAGTGCTCTGAAAGTTTTATGACCACAACTGACAACATTGAGACTAATTTCTTGCTGTAAGTATTAAACTTATTGGTCACCAGCCGAGAAATTTACCTTTACTGTGATATGTGATGTTCTCGGATGGAGAATTGTGTCCTATGGAAGATACATGTGAGCAGCAGAAAATATTGTATTTTAAAATTTTGCTGGCACATAGTTTCATTTCACCTTCAAAATGCTCTGCCAGTGACGGTGAAAACAAGGTTAGAACTAAGAAACCGCAAAACAAAAATTATTCCAGTGACGGTTACATTGTTATAGGGAGTGGTGGTAGAAGAGTCATTGTGTTGTGGCAGTTCCTATTAATCAATCAATCTATCTATTCCATTCATTGAAAAGCTTGTCCCACTTGAGAGCTTTTCTTTCCACAAATCTCTCTTCTTCTCTTCTCTTGCATATCTGCAACGAAAACCTCAGTGTCACCAACTCTTTCACCTTTCAACTATCTCACACACATACACAAACCCCAATAAGCACTTCAAAATCCAATTCTTCCATCCATCCATCATCAAATTCTTCCATTTTTCAGCATAATTCAGTGTCTGAAATTGTAATCCTGTTCGTAAATCTAGTCAACACTGCTCAGAAACCAAGTTCAAGAGGTATACAGAGTGTGTATTTTATATGAATTCCACATTTATGTTTGATTTCCAAATGGAATTCTGAATTTCTGTTATTTTGATTTGGATTCTGCTTAGCTTCTTTTAGTTTGTGTGTGTATTTGATAGAAATCAACCTCATCTTATCTAGGTCTGTGTTGAGTTTGTGAAGAGTTTGTTGCAGGGGATGAAGATCCAATGTCATTCTTTGTTGATTTTCAATTTTTTATTCTTACTGAGAAAATACTGATTGGAATCTGAGGATTTGAGTGCAGGAGGTAGAGAATAACGACGGAATTTTAACTTAGTAGTTTCATTTCAATTTTAACGGAGTCTAGATTTGTGTCAAATATTGCACAGAATTAAAGTAATCCTAAATTCTGCTATTAGATAATGTATATTCAAGTTGAGGATTTGAAAATTTCATGGGGCTGGCTTCAACAAAGGAAAATTTTGCAGAGAATGCACATTAAGATGGATCGGAAACACACTGTTTACTCTTGACGTTTTAAATCTGTCATTGAATATGATTTGATTTTCAGAAAATTGCTTCCTTAAGAAGATTTATCAAAATTACTGCCCGGAGAGGATCTAAAGTTTTAAGTAAAAACTATAATCTAAGGGTGTGGATACTTTTGTTGAATTGCAATGGCATTTACATGTTAACATGTTTTACCGCTCCTTGCATAATTAGGTAAAACATTTTGAGAGATTTGGTAGTTCTTTGTTGATTTATTTGCATCATTCGTTTTCCACAGGCATGTATGCCTTTTCTGGATTTTTTATTGGATTTTTTTTTCTTCTATAACTGATCAACTGAACTTTATTTTTTGTGACTATTTATAGCGCAATGGAATCTGAAAATGGAGTTGCAATGGAGGACGAGAAACATGTTATTGGGGAAACACCAAAGGAGAGCATAAATAAAGAAGCTGAAAACAACTCTAATGCAGAAATGCAGGCCAAGAATGAAGTATCTGAACCCACAGCAGAACCTGAAGTCCAAAGTTCAGAAGCAAGTAAAATCCCAAAACGTGCCAAGGTTATATATATACAATGTATCAAAATCGCTTGTCTTCAAGTACATGTTTGGAAACTCGTCCGAATACCACAGTGAAGTCAAAATCATGGTGATTTGATTTGTCCATCATGATTTTGGTTTCACCAAGATTTTTAAACAAGTTTCCAGACATGCACTAATAAGGGTCATTTATAGTTACAAAACAAAGTACATCATGGACCACTTTTAACTAATTCATGTTAACATGGTTAGGAGCCTGGTAGCAAAGGTGTTGTTGCGGCAAAGAACAATAAACCGGCAACCAAAGATAAACACAATGTGAAGACCCCAAATTCATCATCTCAAACACATAGGCCAAACATTTCCAAGAGCCTTTCTTTCCCAGCCAAATCAGCTCGCGGAGATGGTATGAAGAAAAGCACTGATGGGATTCTTGCGAAGAAAGAAAATAAGCTTGTTAACCAAGGTAATGGGGTTAGATCAGCGGCTTCCCTTCGTCTTTCAAGCAGGTTGACAAACTCTGAAGTTAACTCAAAAGAGGCAAAGACAAATCCTGGAAATTCTAACCAAAGAGCTTCTTTGACATCCATGAATAGCTTTAAACGCTCTGTGGTAGTTTTTCTTTTCTTTTCAGTGCCTTTCATTTTGTGCCTGATAATTTCTTTTCACTGGTCTCCATGTTCATAACCTCTATATAATCTACCAGTTTGGAAGGTCTACTTCGGTGAAAGCAGTTACCAAGAGTCTTACATCTGAGGCATCCATGTAAGTTCTTAACTCCCAAGATATTTACAGTTTATGTCATTTATAATATTTTCTGTCAATATCTTTCAATCTAAGGTAGACTCAATTGTATTGAAGACTATATACATCTTTAGAGAATGCTCTACATTTTTCTGCTGAATGGGTCATGAATTTTTTATATTATTGCAGACCTGTTGATCAGATTCCAAACCCAGCAAAGACTGAAAAACCAAAGAAAGAGGATGATGATTCTCATTCCACTACTTCGTAAGATTATACACTATAATTCTCATGTCATTATGTCATCCTTGCTTGCCCATCTATGTTATCAGGATTTGAATACTTGGTATTGACATTTATGAGTCTCTTCCTTTTCTTTAGCTAAAATATTCATGAAATATCTTTTATATGCTATCAGAAGTACTACTCCCCGTAGGAGGAGCAGTGGTTCTGGATTTTCCTCCAGATTGCAAGAGCGCGCTGAAAAGAGGAAGGAGGTTGTTGTTGAAACCTTACAGCCTATTTGTGTTAATATTGCGTCTGCTAGATATTAATCTTGTTTTCTCCATTTGCATCAGTTCTTCTCAAAGTTAGAAGAGAAAATTCAGGAAAAGGAGGCAGAGAAAACAAACCTGCAAGAGAAATCAAAGGTATCAATGTGAAAAACTATTTTAAGAGATTCTGTTTCTTGTGCTTCGAGGTTTCACTGGAATCTTCTCTGCTCCTTTTATCTAATTCTCTCCATTTTTTCTTCTGATTTCTGGCAGGAAAACCAGGAGGCAGAGATCAAGCAAATGAGGAAGAAGATGACATTCAAAGCCGCTCCAATGCCAAATTTCTACAAGGAACCTCCTCCAAAAGTTGAACTGAAGAAGGTAACTCATCTATCACATGTTCTACCTAGAATCAGACTTTTTTCTTCATCAATTTTTTATGTCAACGAAGCTAATTATCATGGCTATACAAATGCTAGTTTAGTTTGTGTTATTTAGCTGAAGGACCTACTCTTTCTTCTTATTTCATGGGATTTTCTCTTCTCATATTCTTTGTGACGTGTTTTATTTATCAATTAGATACCTACAACACGCCCAAAATCCCCAAAGCTTGGAAGGAACAAAGGATCTGCTGTGAGCACCAATTCAGAGGATAAATCTTGTTCTAGCCCTCGTGTGAAGCAACAGCTAAATGATTCAACCAAGGCAAAGCTAAAGGGCTATAAAGATGTGATTTCAAAGAAACCAAACATAAAACCTCAGGGCAAGGAAACTGCAACCAGCAAAACAGAAAGGGGTTCAGTCAGGTCTACTACAAGTAAGGTCTCAGAAACCAACCAAGATGCAAAAGCTGGTGTGGGAAGCAATGAAGAATGCAAAGAACCACCAGATAACAATGCTGAATACCAAAATGGTATGGAGCTAGAATCCCAAAATGATCTTGCTAAGAACGGTGATCTGGTCTTGAATACATCTACACCAGAGATTGTATCATATGAGGTTGCTGTTGGAGTGTAGATTCGTGTACCTGGAGAGTGTTTATTTATGTATACATAGGATTCTCATATTACCAGTTATTTCATTATTATTGTGAATAGAGGTTTGCTTCATATTCATCATAAACATGTATTGCATTAAAGATAGTTGTTTCTTATATTGAACTGTTACTGTTTGTAATGAATTGTAAGAGAGCCTTGTGAATTCATGATTTTGCAATCTGTTAAAGTGATTTTTATTAGATTTTCATGTAGTCGTGGTGAAAATATTTGTCCTTTATCCGAGCTGACCTGACCTGTTGTATCTAATAGAAGCAAAAGTAGGAGACATCCTCACAACATTCGATAAACTGCAAGGTGCTGTAAAATACAAACTGCCATTTAATTCAAAGACAACGTTTCAGAATATTGTCCATTTGAATACCAATTTTGTATTCATCACTTCCATTATCTAGCATTATAGCATATGTACCCAGCACTTCAATTCTTGAAAGGTAATTTTTCCAATGGGAAAAGAAAAAAGAAAAAAGATTGCACTAGATCATTAAGAGACCCAGACATCTAAGTGATTGATGAAGTCCCAGTGTTTGGCCATTAAGATTGAAATTTCATGTTGTCACGCTCCCCTTTGAGCAGAGAAATGAGGTGCTTTGCCAAGTGGTATAATGAGATCCTTCAAAATCTCATACTCTTCCATGCCTAATTGGGAACCATTCAAAACCTGTTTCATCAAAACCAACACCAGAACAATGGTTAACAAATTTAGTAGTGAAAATTATTACAAGGCGTGGCATAAGATAAAAGATAAAACATCAAAATAGTAAGATAAAATTAACCTCCACTTTCCACCTTTGCCATGTAGGAATTTCACAAGCTATCAAATAGCTAAGTTTATCTGCTGAACTAAAAAAGTTGATTGTGTCGCACATCCCCAAGAAATACACACAGACAACCAAAATCAAAGTAAAAGGAAAACTTCCAAGTTGAGTTTTCTTTTTCAAGTCACATGTACATTCAATAAACAAGATGGAGTTTGCCCAAAGTTTGAAACAAAAATTTCAACTCTCCAAGGGAGAGGAACCATATAAGATGAACTATAATAGAATCATAAAATATGGCTATCAAGTGTAAGCTGTAGAAGGAGAACAAAATTAAGAACAAGGCAGGCAAGTTATGTGGGATTTATACAGCTAAGTTCATGTCAGAATCAATAAAAAAAGTTGAAGGGAATGCAGATGAAAAGTAACAAAAACGCTAGCAAATGAAATTATTGAGAATTGAAGATATTAGACATCAACTAAACTACCAAAACGGCAAAATCAAAAGATCATAGTCATAATAAGGGTTTTTTATTAGGTCAACATATCTACGCAATCCAACATCATTATGTAATGCTTCAAGTGCATCAATCAGATTCCTAATACAGTCATGTGCATAAAATAATAAATCAGAACAATAAAAACAAAGGTCCCACCTTGTGAAACAAGTCCCTCCTATCCATCATGTATGAGATAAGAGCAGGTATTCTACAAACGGACAATGCATCAATGAACAAAAGAACAACAACTTGCCATTGCTTCATTCTGAATGCTGGAAGTGCGTCCACAAATGACATTGTATCCAGCAAGCATACCTGAGAGATAGTTGTTAGAACTTGCACATAATCCATCCGTATAAACAAGTAATTGGATATATTTAAGATCCCACCGTGAGTTGGGTCCAAGGAAGGGTCAAAAGACTCAAAACCTCGCCATTGCAAGAGGCAGATTCCACATTCAATAACATTGCATCAACCTTAAAATTATGATTCATGATTCATCTTTTCAAATGAACAGAATTTGCCATTTGCACATCAAATTTGTTGATATCCTTAGTTTACGTGCACGTGTGACTATGGACATTTCTTTTGGGGGGGGGGGGGGGGGTAGAGACATCTAAATCAATAGTGCTATGAGCAACAAGGCCATGCCAACAGAGTGTAATAAATCTGTACTGAACTTAATTTAGAAGAATTATAATAGGACATAGATAACTTCAAAATCATACCATCCCTTGCTCTATGGTAGATACTGGAATTGGCAGCCTGAGCTCAGCAACAACTGCAGGTAAAGATCGAGCAAGACAACTGGCTAAAGTTTGCTTTATTTCAGATGACCGACCATCTGTCAAGATGATTTTGCAAGGATATTCTCTCCCGTTAATTGATAGAAACTCTTCATGAAAACTTACATCCCTCCCATATATATATGCCAAAGAAGATGATGTTATCCATGAAAAGAGGGCATTCCACATAGTTGCAAAAGGTGACAACTGAAATAAAGTTTTACGAAAAAATGAGGTTTGTCAAAGGATACCACGAAAATTAGTACAGTTTGAATATTTGTAAAAGTTCTTACTAGACACTTACAGTCAAACTGAAACCCTCTGGTGGAGGGTCATACCATGAGTCTTCAGAGTCAAACAGGTCAACATCGGAAATCCCAGGCTTTCTAGGCCATTTTAGAGTAACTCCATCAGTTTCTGGAATATCAACATCCTCCATGGCACTTTCCTCACCAACATCATGATAAGATGGCAATATAATAATTCCAGCTTCAGAAACTGCCCAAGATTCATTGAGAGACAAGAAATTCTTTTAGGAATGATTTAATATTTGAATAGAAAGCCTTTTTAAAGAAACGGTAATTACCAACATCAGTGACATCTGAGTCTCTAGATGCAATTGCTTCTGATGCTTGGCTCAATGCAATAGCACAAGCTTCTGCTGATGCACGACGTAAGATGTTTTCATCATCATCATCAGCAACATCTATATTACGCTCTAAATCAGATTCTTTTTTAATATCTCCATCTCCAAATTCTCTAACTGAACAAAGATCTTTACTCCCAGTGCAGTTGATTTTCTCATCAGCCCAAGTAACAGAGCGACTAAGTTTCTTTTTACCAGTGGATTTAAGAGAAGATTTGGGTTTAGTCTTGTATGATCCAGTTGCTTTTTCTAGTTGAAATTCCCCTTCAACATTAGCAGGATCTAAACTGGAGGTGGAGGCATTATCATTAGCAGCAACTCTACTTGTTTCCCCTTGGATTTGTATTGATTTCCTTTCAGAAATATTCGGGTCTACATCATGTATTTCTGATATGGTGGCAGAATGAACAGCTATCTTTTCAACAGAAGGATTGAGAGAGGATTTGATAACAACTTCATGTGATTTAGCTATTTCCTTCTCTATTTCTGTACTTAAATTTAGACTACTCTTAAAAGATGAAGACAGATCTTTTACGCTATCATCCTCTTCACTGACCACTTTATTGTCAGCCTTTTTCGGCACCTTCACTTTGGCCGCTGGCTTAATTTGATGATCAGCAGTTGTGTCTGTTTGACCTGATGATACTTTAGAAACACTATACTCATCTTGTGTAATGATAGTACTCATGAAATCCATCTCACTGTAAGTTAAATTTTCCTCAGCATTCAACCTGCCACGACTAGCTTTGGACCCTGCAATTCATAACGAAAGCTCACTTCATTGGAAAGTGAAAAAGGCTAAGAACTAATCACTTCACTATTCCGTTTCTCAGAAATTAGGTAATCAAAATCACCCATAGACCAAACACTGAATATGATACAATAAACAAAGACAATCTTAAGCAAGAATGGCATCAGGCTATCTGGTTATCTAGGGTCTTAATTGTCAGGGATGCCATAAAATTCTCACCTTTTTTAATATTCTTCTGAGAACCCTTAGAATCACTCTCTCTTGGTTTCGGTACATAACCCTCAATTGCATTTGAAGGTCCAACCCACTGCTCCAAAGACACCTCCCCAGCGCTGGACTCAGTTTTCTCCTGGATTCTCAAGCCAGACAAACCTAAATCACCACCCTTTCCCAAATCCTCCACAGGTTCCACATTCAAATTATCAAACAGCCTGAGAACATCGTCGAGTTTCTCTGGGTCTATAGTCGGGCACCTCTCATCTTGCAAGGTCCCAGCAAAAGCTTTGCTGTTAACAACACAAGTGGAAGAACAAAACATGTATGTCTCGTGCAGGTCATAAACTTTGTGCTCCTTCAGCGAAATCCGATATCTACCCTTCCGGGGGCGATCGGAGGGTAAACCATTGCAGCAGAGTGGATAGCCACATACATTTGTAATGGACCTCTCAGTCACAACATCTTCATAGTCACTCCTTGATATCAAAGACCCAGCTGCAAACAGCTGATCTTCACTTCGGATGCCTTCAAGGAGGGACATTTGCAATTTGAAAACAGCATCTTTGACAAAAACAGGTCGGTCCTTTGTCATTGAACAAAAGCCTCAAGCAAGCGGAGCAAGTATCTAAAAATTGCAGCAGGTAGAACAATCACCCCGATGCCTTTAAATAACAAAAGAGTGAATTAAATTAGAAGATACATCAAATAAATAAAAACTGTAAAAAATGACATTGCAAAAACTATTCAACTGCCTATATTAAATAATAACATTTATAAACTTGAAAAAAATCTAGAATTTTCGCTTAGACAGCAAAAGAAACTTACAAACAGAAAAAGGACACAGATCAGAAGATGAGTATTGAAAATTTTACTCTTATACAAACTCCAGTGCTGCAAAGAACCAAAACCAAACAAGAGTAACCAACCTCTATTCTTCTGACAGCAAGAGCAAAAAAACTTGACAGGCACCCGAACGCTTTCGAACGGGTTTCGACTGGAGCGGCGGCGGCGGCGCTGCGCTGTGGTCGGTGTGGCGGCGGATCCTTAAGATGGAGAGGAGAGGACGGCAGCGACGTCACGGCCGAAGTGGAGGAAGGCCGTTGGTCTGAGACAGTGAAACGGCGGCGCAGAGAGGCGGTTGACGAAGAGAGAAGGAGTGGCGAGGAGGTTTTTGGCTGAGAGGGAGAATCGATGATGGAAGAAGAAAAGCAGAGAGCGATGTAGAGGTGAAGGGGTTCGGGAGTGAGGCTGGTGGTCGAAGGTCAAGGAAGAGGAACGGTGGCAGTGAAGAGAAAAGTGAGGGTGGTGAGGGGGAGAATGAGTGGCGCCGGCTGGTGTTTGATGGGTTAGTAGAGAGGGAGAGCAGATTTTGAGAGAGAGGAAAGATGAAGAGGGACGGCAAGGTTTCTGGATTTATGTGAATAGTCAAAATCTAAAGAAATATGTTTTTATATCTGAATTTGAGCGAGTTTTGGTTTTAGTCCCTCATTGGCGTAAATGTGGATTTTAAGTTTTAAACTATCATTTTTATTTGGTTTTCATCCCTGCCGGAGTCATTCGTTGACCGCCGTGCCTATTAGGGATGGCAACGGGTAGGGTCGGGTGCGGGTTTAACCATACCCGAACCCGAAATCATATACCCGAACCCGAACCCAAACCTAAACCCTGTTCGGGTAGAAAAACCATACCCGAACCCGAACTCGTTGGGTTTCGGGTTCCCCATACCCGAAATTATACCCGCGGTAAACAAAGGGAAACCATAAAAAACTCGAAAACCCGACCCATACCCGAACCCAGTTACTAATGCAGTAGCAGCAACATCTTCGTAATGATTTAAAAGTTGACTCTAGAAGCCAATTTAAAATTACATATTCAAGATCATGAATATATATAAAGATATATATTCAGAAACTTGAAAGTTAAAACAATGAAACCCTAGTAATCACTACTAAAGTACTAATATATATATATATATATATGTAAAGATATTTTAGTAATTTAATATATAGAGATCGGGTTTCGAGTAGGGTTCGGGTCGGGTTTCACCATACCCAACCCTGAACCCGAATAGTAATTTCAGAATCGGGTAAAACCCGAACCCGAACCCAAACAGAACGGGTTTTACCCGTAAATTCGGGTCGGGTACCCATGGGTATGGTTTTTTTTTGCCATCCCTAGTGCCTATGTGCCACGGCGGAGCTTACGTGACATAGGCCACGTCATTTAATGAGGACACCTGCTTTTCTTTTTACATATTATTTATTAATAAACATAAAAAAAAGAACAAGAAAATGGTTCAGAATAATGGAAATTTCTCTGCAAATCTCCTCGTTCTCGATTGCAAAAATTGGGATCGTTGGCGAATTTAGATGAAGGTGGTTATTGGCGACCTTAGACGTAGTTTCAAACTGCGTACCTACGTGGTTTGAAACTAAGTGCAAAAAAAAAATAACTTTACCGATGGGTATCCAGTATTCACATACTTTCCGCATTTTTGGATGACATGAATAATTATTGGGACGACACCAATAGCAATGCTCATTGGATAGAAAAGGTGAATCACCTTTAAAAAGTCTATTTTGCCCTTAATCTTATTTGATTATTATGTTAAGGTAATCTTATTTGATTTAATTAGTTATTTTTTAGTAATATTTAGTTTTAATAAAAATAGTAATAGTAATAGTGATGACCATAAAATTTAAAAGATATTTTTTTATGGGAAAGATAAATTTATTTAAATACAGAAATTTTAGATTTAATAATATCAGTTACTTTTATCTAAGGAAATTTATGTTATTTTACAATACAACTTTTTCTTTCCTTCCATTTTTCTTTCTCATTTCTCTTTAACTAAACAACCTTATAAATTATCTCACTTTCCTTTCTTTTTCTCTTCTCTCTCTTTCTTTCCTTCCACTTTTATTTCCTATAACATTCTCTCTAAACCGAACATAACATTAAAATTAAGAATTCAAGAGATTAACATGCACACAATAGAATGAGTATAACAATAATCCAATAGAATGAGTATATCTATATATTAAAGTTTTGGGACTTGAATGACAAAATAGTAATCCAGTAATTCATTTCAAAGTACACAAATTTAACCATGGTTATTTTAGTAAAAGTGTATTTCATTTTTGCCTCCTTTCTTTATCTTCATTAGCTTTTCGCTTCATTGGATTTGTTTCATATCCTTCCATCCATCGCAATTTGGTTTTTTCCTTTAGTAGAAGTATAGGGTTTTAACTGTTTTTTTGTGCTCTGGTGCTGCAGTATGTGAAAGTTGGTTTTTCATTGGGTTTCTCTCTTTTTCGACCTCGCCTCATCCATCTCCAAAGCCATCAATCACCCTTCTTCGTCTGCGACGCCTATCTGAGTTCGTCATACTTCTCCTTTCGGTGATTACGTCTTTGCTTCTATTTTGCGGTAATAAAGTTCTTCAATTGTCTCTGTTTTTTGTTTCTGTACTACTTTTTTGCCTCATTTCCATCGCTGTTTGGATTTTTTTCTTCATTGGGTTTATTAATTTATATATGTATTCAATGAAAAGTTCGTTAATCACCTCAAAATCAATCAATAATGCTGAATTGTAGGGAGTTGTTGCAAAGGATTTAGAAACTTCTAAATTTTAAACTAGTAGCTTTTACTTTTCATGATAAAGAGTGGCCTAGAGCAGTAACTCCAGGAATATCTTTTCTGCTAAACCATGATGTACTTGCTGTGTTTTAATATGTATGTTATTGTAAAAAAAAAGTCATGCTAATTCTCACAAATTGATATTTTACTTCCATTGTTCTAGAAGACTATTATCTGAAAGTAGTTTCGTTATTACATGCATTATGCATATGCTAAAGGTCTCATGGTGGATGAAAGGAAGATGGCCACACTGCCCCTATGGGACTGATCAAATATTTAGTAATCTTTGTGACATTAGAAGTATGCCAGTACCATCAGTGCCGAGAACTGGAAGGTGGTTACCTCCTTCCACGGGACTCCTGAATGTAACGTGGATGGGGCATCTAAAGGCAATCCGGGGCCGAGCGGGGTGGGGGGAATGATCCGCGATGCCAATAGGAAAATTCTGGGTTACTTCTCCCTAAATATAACTAATAAGTCATGGGTGGGCTAAGTACCTGATTTGTTTTTACATTAAAGTGTGCAGAATGTGTCTTAAGGTGAAAGTTGGGCATGATCTTTCCTTCCATACATACAGAGATAGGGGAATGCCTTACCTATATATAACTTGTAACATCCCATGACTTGCTGGATATGCTAAACCTCAAAACAATTGAAGATTACAGAGAATTATTCCTGTAGAATTTCTGCCCTGTATCAGACACATTTTGTTGTCCTCTGATACAGAGTCAATGTAATATGCTCACTTCACCATTCTCTGACATGGTTTCAGATTTATATCTTTCCTGTAATATTACTATAACATTATATACACATATGGCTGGTTTACTGAGAGTATTAGACATGAAGGAATAACTAATATTGCCTACTTTACACTAATAAAGGAATGGAATACTTGCATGTGTTTTTAGTTAATTTATGTCATTTAAATTTGTAAGAAAGAAAATGGAATGGAGTGAACCACTTCCTCTCCATTCTCCTAATAAGAAGTTGAACTTTTTCCTCTTCCAAATTAAAGTGGGCGTCACAAACCAACTATTATAAAAGTTTAAGATATTAGGGATCCATGAATAGTTTTATATTATATTTTTATCATAGTCCTTTACACAATTGCCTTTTGGACTTAAAAGCATAGATAATATATAGACTTTTCATCTTGTGTTGAAAGTCAATGGCATGGATTGTTGTGATGGAAAGAGGGGTTGGTTTGGTTGCAGACACAATCGAATAGGGGCTTGCCTTGACAAGGAAAAAGATCAGGTTGGAAGAAGGGATATCCAAGGTGACACATAGATCGGGAATAGGATGAGATAATGTGCTTCCCATTGGAACTTTGCTTAGTTTTATGAGGGAGCAGTTTGAGGATTTGATGAGGTAAGGGTGAATGTACTCGGGTTGGTCACCATTTTTAGGACCCAGTTTTGGAAGAAAGAGTTTATGGAAGTGGAGTTGAGACAAGATTTGGGGAGAAAATGTTGGGGGGGGTCAAGGATGACAGTAATATGTGGCTATGGGAATATAAAAGGTGTGTCCTTTTTAGAATTGACAGTGGTATGTCAAGAGTGTCATTCCCTGTTGTTTACAAGGTACTTGATGGTTTGCATAAGAAGTCTAAGGTATAATTACGTGAAAAAACAGTTAGGTATGGCTGAGGGATCAAAATTGAAGTCGTAACTCAAGTCTAGGTTACCTAAATTGCAGAATTTAATGTCCAAGTCAGCTTAATTTTCTCTGTGTTGGTTATTTGGCCACAGAGACAAGGTAAATCCCAAAAATCTCACTACATGTGAGAAAAGTTAACAGTCTCATACTAGGATTATCTTGTAATATTTCTAAGATAGAACTTATACAAGGGCAGACTATAAAGGAAGTCTATAAGCATGTACCCAACTTTTATCCATCATGTGCATTTATTCACTACACCTAGCTGGATGATGTTGGCAATTTAAGGTTAGAGATACTCATATTGTGCTTGGGTGTTCTGATTTATTGTTTTTCTTCGGAGTTTCTGAATTTTTGTTGAAGTCTCACTTTTATTCCAGTCCACTGATCTCTGAATTCATTTATCTGCATCATTTTCATCAATCGGGATTCCTTGAATGAATTGGTTTTTTTCTTAAAATAAAGGAAGAGAGAATTCAATATAACTACACATCAGAATTAGAAACTGACTTTTGAAGTCTTGTTCTTCTGCCCAATATAACAAAACTGGAACTTGGGCTTTTAACAAACTGATTTCTAAAAACTAGTTTCACGATTAGCGTCCCCTCTTCCAGTTCCCACCGCTGGTCGCTGTGAAACCGCCACTCCGTCGAGGTAAAGAAAAACTTAAAAGGATAACACGAAGTACGAGCTAATAAGGTCTTAATTTGTCAAAAGCATATCAAATACGTTTTAACCAGATTTTAAAGCTCATATGTTGAAGTATATAACTTTTAATTAATTAATTAATATATAACTTATAATCATTTCAAATATGATGAAATGTGATGGAATGATTTAACGTTTTCCATCATGAATTTATGATGGAATGGAATTAGTACAAAACCAGCCAATTGTTTGCTAATCTTTTTACCATTCTCTTCAAATCTTAACAATGAAAACTTATCATGAATATACTCACAGTGGTAGTTAGTTTTCTCCATTCTATATAATAATTATCAAATATATGTACCCGAAATAAAATAATTGCAGCAATTATTCAGGAACTTGAACAGTTTTTTCTTACATTAATATTTAGCCAAGTTATCGAATTGCTCATGCCACCTTGTTAAATTTTCAGCAGAATTGGGTCATTTCTTGATAGCATCCCAACAGCAGTGGATAGTTTCCTTGAGAACTCTGTCTCTGTCTTCTGTCTTCTGTCAAGTGAAACACAAAATCTCTACTCATTTGCATGGCAATGGTAATCTCTTCAGCGCACACCGCACTATTTGCCAGGGCCTCTCTCTTCCGTCATAGTAATGGCCTAAGAAGCTTAACATTTTGTTTACCTTTCTCATCTTCCGTTGCTTTTGTATCAACTGATAAACTTTCACGGAAGGAATGGAGGCAGCCGGTTTTCTCAGTGTTGGATCTCGGAGGAGTCAAGATTAGCAGAGAAGGTACTTTGGGCATTGCTTGTGGTTTTGTTTTTATTTTTTTATAAGCATTGCTTGTGGTTTTGTACTTTTGTGAGTTGACCGTATTTTTCTTTTACATCTGAATGATTACTTTCTTATTAATGCTATTTGAATTCATCACATTCAAAATCCACAAAATAAGCTTTGAAACTCAGGTTTGTATGTCTTAGAATTTGGGTTAAGCCTTACTCAAGAGCTAGCTTAGAGGTGAGGGTTGTTCTACCATTTATGAACACTTATTTTGCCATATCTTTAGTCAATGTAGTACTTCTCAACACACGCCCCACGCCCAAGGCTGGATATTTGGAGTGTGAAATTTGCAGGAATGAACATCTGCGAGTGACCCATGTATAGGTGGTTTCCAATAAATAGATCTAGGATAGACTCTGATACCATCTTAGAATTAGGGTTAGGCCTAACTCTACCCTAAAAGCTAGCTTAGAGGTGAGGGTTGTTCTACCCTTCATAACATTTATTTGGCCATATTTGTAGTCCATTTAAGGCTTCTCAAGTCAACAGTATGCACTAAAAGATTCTAATTTCTGTTCTCCCCATAGTTTTGAATCATTTGCACCATTGACAAATGTCTCTTACAACCACAAATTGTGTTAATCCTCAAAGTGAATGTCCATGACTTTTACCCTTTTGCTTGCTTTGTGCAAGTGAACGACATTGAAGTCATTTTCTTGAAGTTTCATATTTGGATGTAATTGTTATGGTAAAAGTGTTTGGGATGTTATGAGCAGTGCATGCACTGTAACTTGCTTTATTCATTCTACTTTTCTTACTCCATATGTGCCTTTTCGCCGTTTTATCTCATGTTAATGTTTTAATTTAAATTGTTATTTGATTCATCAAATTCTTATTTTTTTTTTCTTCATGGTCAACTAGATGTAGTGAGGGATGATCCAACAAATAATGTGCCGGACAATATATTTACAAAACTTGGAATGCAGCTTCATCGGAGGGATCAACACCCTCTTGGGATACTGAAGAATGCGATATATGAGTATTTTGACACGAATTATTCAAATAAGTTCAATAAGTTCGATGACCTTTGTCCTATTGTTTCAGTGAAGGAGGTACGGCAAAATTCGTTGAAGAATTAGTTGCCATTTGCTTCTATATGATCCAATATTATCAACTGTTGTTATGTTTTGCATATGTTTATACTTTATACTCTGTTTGCTACTTATTTCCTTCTAGATTTGTGTTGATTGTTATAATTAGTATTGCATGGAATTGAAGTATCTTATTTGTCATTGGATGTTATTTGAGAAAATTGCACAATGATTTTCATCTGCAGGTGTAGTTTCTGCTTTTTTTCATTATTCTGAATAAAATTTTCAGTTTAAAAGCCTTACAAAGCCACAAAAAGGGGAAGTCATTTGAAAGTAAGTGATAGTAATTTTTTATGAATTTATTTTACATGTTTCATGCGTTTATCCTAGTGATATTATATTTTGATTATTACTTTGATCTGAACACATAAAGTTGATAAGTAAAAACTGTACTTTTGCTTTCGTATTTAAGGGATGGCCTAAGTACAGGAGATTAATTAATTGACCTAATATTTTTTCCTGATTTTATTCCAAGGCTTGTTTCAATTTCTGTTCGAGTGCATGCCTTATGCCCTTCTTGGTGGCTTTTGATCAAACGGCTTCATTCTTCAGTCTTTTGGTTCTTCTTTTAATGAAACGATTTCATTCTTTAGTCTTTTCCTTTATAAGAGTTGCTTTTCATCAAGTGACTTAATTTTTTGTGAAGCTATTCAAGCAGTTCCTTTAGCCCTCTCCTTTCGGAAAGTTAAGTAAAACAAAAGAAAAAGGGTAAAAAGAATTTGTTATTAAAAAGGGATGATTATAGTTTGTGCATGATGCATGTATTAAAAAGAACTCTATCAGTGGTAGCATCTCAATAATTGTTGATTTCTAACAATAATACAAGTAAAACATGATACGATTGATAAAGTATTATTTTTGTTGTAACAGCATATCGACAAAATATTTTTTTATGCTTTAACTTGATTTGACTGGTAGAAGTTTAGGTTTCACAATCTTATAAACTAATATGATTGGTTATTGAAATCTCAGTTATAAACACTACTATGTCTTGCTGGTGTTACATTTTTTACTTTAAAAAGTGGAGTGAGTCCGTGAATGTGTCTCTGATGCTCTGCTAACCTGTAACTATTGTTGTCACCCCTTTCATTTTGATTTATTAATCTTGCATATTGCTTTTTGTTTATGAGGTAGTTTAAACTTCGTAATAGGACTTTTTTCAGACAATGTTCTTCATGCTGCAGAATTTTGATGATGTCTTGGTTCCTGAAGACCATGTCAGCAGGAGCTATAATGATACATACTATATAGACCGTCAAACTGTTTTAAGGTGCCACACAAGTGCTCACCAGGCTGAATTATTGAGAAATGGAAATACCCATTTCCTTGTCACAGGAGATGTTTATCGAAGGGATTCAATTGATTCTACTCATTATCCTGTCTTCCATCAGGCATGCCCCTATGCAATAACTAGTTTTTTCTACTGATTAACTTTATATAATTTCCTTTTTTTCTTTATTGTGCAGATGGAAGGCTTTCGGGTTTTTATTCCGGATGAATGGGAAGCATCTGGGATGGATGCCACATCATTTTCCGCAGCAGACCTAAAGAAATGCCTTGAGGGTCTAGCAAGCCATTTATTTGGTATTTCCAATGATCAATATACACATGTCTTTATCAGTTGCTGCAATTTGATAATTTATGTGGATTTCCAATGTGAGATGAATTGGTTAAAGAAAATGAAAGAATCAATAAGTTTGGTAGAAACTTCATGTTTATTGCATATATAATGATACATGCATAGTCCATTGCTCATGACAAGCTATTAACATGTATGCAAAAGATTATGTAGAACTTTCCACAGTAGAAGTATTCTTTATGCCTTTAAACTTAATGGTCTTTATGTCTAGTTGTGGAAACATCCTTTCTTCTTACAAGGGTAAGGTTGCACACATCTGACCTTCCCCTGACTGTAAAATGGCAGAAGCCTCAATGCCTCATGCACTAGGCTACCCTTCTATATAACAGTCTAGTTGTTTCTAAGCAAATATTATAAAGAAACAATTGTGTGCAAGACAATAACAACATTCATGTGCATATGATATATTTAATCCTCTTAAATGAAATAAAAAAGGCCTCCTTACGCATCAAGCAATATTTACAGGTTAAAAGAAAATTATATATCAATGACAAGTAAATATAAACTAAATGGAAATTGTCATTGCATAATTCTTGGGTAATAAAACTGTCAGTAGGAAAGTGGACATTTTATGTACTTTGTGATGGTTGTTTCATCGTAATACTTAAATGGTTTGTTTACTCAAGGTGTCTACTTATGAATTTGAGATACTCTTCTGGAACTAAGTATAATTTCCAAGATGTTTATTTATAATCTTTTTCTTTGTACTTCAGGTGCTGTGGAAATGCGCTGGGTGGATACCTATTTCCCGTTTACTAATCCATCATTTGAGCTTGAAATATATTTCAAGGTATACTATGTTCACGATTGTCTCTTAAATGAAACATGTTCTCATAATTCCTGTTACTGGTTTTTCCTTGTTCTATTATTGTGATTTTATTTTTGTATTGAAATTAAGTAATGTGTTATATATCTTTCATTTCAGGAGAAGTGGATGGAGGTTTTGGGCTGTGGAGTGACAGAGCAAGAGATTTTAAAAAGAAATGGGAAACCTAATAATATTTCTTGGGCTTTCGGCCTAGGGTTGGAGAGATTAGCTATGGTTCTTTTTGACATACCAGACATCCGTCTCTTTTGGTCAAATGATGAGAGATTTACCTCTCAGGTATTTCTTGGATATGTTAAACAAACATCCTTCAATATTTGTCTCTTTTTCCTGGTTGGCAGATGTGATTATATGGAAGTATGATTTAGTCATCCTGAGAATCAAAGTTGTATGCCATAAGTTTCATTCCTGATCTCTAATGTCTTTCATGTGTTATTCACAGTTCTCCAAGGGCCAGTTGGGAGTTAAGTTTAAGCCATTTTCAAAGGTAACTTCTACATGTGCTTCTATGTGTATACCCTTGGGTGTCTCTACATACATTCCCATTGCCCTGAGTAGTTCATGGTTAGGAATATTTGTTATTTCTTACATATATAAATGATCCATGGTTTTGAAACTTAAGATGGTCCACACAATTTGTTATGTAAAACTCGTGATATTTTTCATGTTGTTTTAGTGAGTTTTTTTTGTCTACGTAGCAAGTTACGCTCTTGTTATACTTAGAGATGCATATTCCATGGATTTCATACTTCACTCTGTTAAAGTCCTTGTCATGATCTAATTCAGATACCCTAGTTATTTAAAACTTAAGTTTATATTATATTATCTGCATTTTTGTTTTCATTTTTGTCAAATGATACTCACCCAATATGTAAAAGCCAAATCAAAGGGCACGAACTAAGCAATCTTACAAGCGCTTTTCTATTTACGTCATTGTGGATTATGTTCCTATGTCTGACTGTCTTGTTATTAACCATGAGGAATTTATATTAACATTATAATTTATATTGTGACAGGATAAATTAGTAAAATCTTGTAAGAATATTCTTATTCTTCTCTCTGCTTTACAGTTTCCTCCCTGTTACAAGGATATCAGTTTCTGGATCAATGAATCATTTACTGAAAACAATCTGTGTGAAGTTGTCAGAGGAATAGCCGGGGATCTTGCAGAGGAGGTATGTGATGCATATTTGATTAATTTGAGCATCACTTTCTCCGGCATATTATATTTCTATATGTTCTCAAATTAGCTGCTTTCATGATGTTCAAAGGCAACAAAATGCATGATTTTGGACTATGGATTGGGGGTGACAATATTCTCAGACACTGCAACTTTAGTTTCTCAATAAATCATCCAAGCACCACACCCAAATTATAAACCTACTATTCAACCAGAAGCTTATATCATCATTTGCCACAGTATATTCTTATCAACTAAAATTATTATGTGAAAGCAAACCTCGGGAATAAGTTGCTAAACCAACCAAACAAAAGACTAGAACGAGCCTTTGCAACTCCGTCTTGATGGACAACAACATATATCTTGACTATCAAAGAGTAGCTTCATTTATCAAGGTAGTTTGAATTGGTCTAGCAGGAGTTTCATGCTTCTTTCTCTTTCAAGAGATGACGTTGTTGTCTCCAATTAGAATGAAATTGATGCAGACCAATCAACAATAAAAGGAAACAGAGTAAGCGATCCAGTAAAACTTATATTATTGAAAGAAATCTAGGGAAATGCAGTAGAAACAACTACTGCTCCAGAGCAAAGCTCCTATAGAGAAATGGAATTCTCTATTCTTTCTAACAATACTATTCTCTCTTTCATAACCTCCCACTACTAACAGAAAGCCTTAATAAACGCAGCCCCTCACTCACACCAGACTCCCCGTAACTAACTCTCCAAAACAGACTTTCTCTCTGCCACCTCATCCCTCCTTGCTGAAAGCTTCCTTTCTATTCCTCCTAGTATAGAACCGCCACACTCTGGGTCTTGGATTATGTGCTTCGGCCCATACCTCACTTGGGGTCCTATCAGAAATGTCTTGAAGCATCATTGTATTTGAATTTCCCCCATCAGTATCATCATAACCGATCACCTGTGTATTGCCTTTGTCATCAAACGGTAGTCCCTTGGTGGGTCCTCCTTGGTTGCATGTGATATGAGGATGGAATCCCAGCATCCCAACGATTAGTGACTTAGTAGTGTATTTGATTTATAGTAAGGAATCTTCAAACTTATGTTTGACCCAGAGCATTGTGAGAGTAGCTTTCCCATTTAGTTGTCTAGGAATATGTGCCCAACGACACCAAACACTCTAATCACATAGAGATGGAGCTTAGATATTCTTGGTTAATAAATTGTTGGTTTGAGTTTCCTTTTAACTTTGTTAACTATCAAGAACAATATCAAGGAGCACAAAAGCCAGCTCTGTTTTTATGTACCTTATGTTTGGGCTATCAATTATTTAGTATTTACTCTCCTCTTCTTTCTTTCTTTTTTCTTCTTTTTCATAGATGAATCTTTGTAGTTTTTAACTGGATTATGATAACCTTTTTATCGCTGTCCTCTGATACCACATTAAGTTTGGTCTCTTTTTCTGTTTCTGTTTTTCTTTTTCTTGAAATCGCAGGTGCAATTAATTGACAATTTCACCAACAAGAAAGGAATGACCAGCCACTGCTATAGGATTGCATACAGGTCCATGGAACGTTCTCTAACTGATGATGAAATTAACGATCTGCAGGTATTAAATATAATTAGAAATATCAACCACAAGTCATGGTTTGATGTTTTCATATTTTGTTCTGAAAGCTGCTAACATTTTTTTCCTTGTCAATGCAGTGGAAAGTAAGAGAACAGGTCCAGAGCAAATTGGAAGTTGTCATAAGATGAGCTTTATTGTGCATTTTTTGGTGAAGAGCTTTATTGTGCTTAAAGCTATACTGCTTTGCTGTGTTTTTTGTTACTTAATTTTTTAATGTACAGATGTTTTATCTCCCCCAACAGCAACTGAATGAATCAATGGATAGATGTATTATTTATTTTCTCTTGGTGAAAATACACAACATGGTCTGTATCTTCTCATTTTCCTTGATAGCATAATATTTCTGAGGAAAATAACTGCTGTTTTTTTTTTCATAGGCAAATGTTAGTTGATAGTAAATTAATTCATTTTCCAGGGTTTGAACCCTGACACCCTACGAAAATAACTGTTGTAGTGTAAAATTGGTGGACTCCTACACGTAATGGTAGGTCCTCAACAATAAAATTGGTGTTCTTCTGTTTCTTAACATAGCACTGATATGATATTTGGAAAATTAGAAAGAAAAAAAAAGGACCTAATCTGAGGAACAAATGGACGATTTAGATTTCAGATTCCTGTTTTTGTCTCAATGTATGCAAGGGGTGTGTGGATTTGTGTTATGCATGGTATTCCTGTTTTTGGAATCAATTTCCCTTTTATATGCTAGAAAAGTTCAGAGAATAGAAAAACTAAGAACTGAAAACTTGCACAACATACTCTTGTAGGTACTAGGTAGATCTTTCCCAAGGTTATTTAATGCTCTTGTCAATAACAGTGTCTTGTTCTTTTGATGATTGTCTTTAAATAGCATGTTTGAGCTAGTTTTTTTAGTCAACTCTGAACACTAAAAAAATATTCACATAAGTTTCTTCATAGAATTTAATTTGGCTTCAATAAATGACATAAAGGTTTTCAAACATGCACTAAGTAACATGTAAATTGCCTGTCGATTAACCTGAAATTTGATGTGCTGAATTTTTTTCATTAATGTGACATGATGACAATTGTTGAAAAGCATCCGTCATGGTTATTTTTGTGTAAAATGTCCCAAAGTTCTCTTGACCTCCTAGCGATGTTTTTTATGGATTTTTTTGTGAAACTAACTCATTGTGTTGCCTAATTTAGAAGAATAATCATATGATGCATACTTACTTTCAAGATGCATAAGCAACTTTTCCTTTGTTTTCACCTTGGAGAACAACAAAACTGTGTCAATCATGTGTTATTATTTAACAATTTTTGTAGAATAATACTAAATGAAGAATGTATTGAATGTTTATTTTATCTTTTCAAGATATTAAATAAATGTATAAATGTCCTCAAGTATAGGAAATTAGTCACTACTGTCAGCGATGAATACTCTGATCTCAAAAATAAGAAGTATAAATGTACTTACTTTTTCATTCAGGTTTGTGTTGCAATTGAAAACACACCCTTCGCGTGTGTGTATATATATATATTGTCTATAGCTTTCCTTAACATAAAATCCCATTTAGCTACATTCAGTAGCATTATTGAAGCTTTAATGAATGGAGGAAAATATTCATAAACTTCAGCAAATTGGAAGATACATTATATTCACTAAAGCACCTAACACTTGAAGTTATACAAGTTTTGATAACTAATACACAGTCTGGATCTTAATGGAATGTGTCCAGCAATAACACACCAAAAATTCGCTTTTAGCTTCTGGTGTGGAAGTGATAAATAAGTTAAAAATAAACAGATTTGTTGAGCACAGAAGCAATAGAATCCTTGGTCCTTGACTCATACAGCAGCAGTGTTCCTTCTTTTCCAGTACCTTTATCATCATCACTTCCCTGACCATGAATTAGCAAATTTTTCCTTGCTTTCCGGCTTCCTTCAACTTTCCATAGATCCCAAACACGAGTTTTTGGAGGTGCTGTTGCTTCTGCCGTCTGTGCAATTAATCCTGGCTTTCCATCATCAATAACACCATCAACTAAATCATATTTCTTGGCTTCCCAAGCATAAGATAAACTAAAATGGTGAAAAACATGTATCATATTGGAACACAAACTAATTAGTTTTTTAGATAAGGAGGTTCCATCTGATATCCATTATCCAACCTGCTCTTTAGGCTTCCCTGTAATTCGCGACAGCATTTTGTTTATCTTGATCTTGTGATATGCCATTTCTCTAATATAGAAAGCAAAGTCTATGCTCAGAGCCATCAGAAGAACCATTTAGACAAGCTAGTAATTGCATAGCAATCACACCAGACATTAAAAATTCATAAATAGATAGTCAAAACAACCTCAGGTAAAATATTTCTGTTAATTATCAAAAGTATATGTTGAAAGCCCACAATTTGCAATTGAAATTATTACCACCACAAATCGTTTTTGATATAACCTCTCTACTGTTCACTAATAGCAGTCCCTTTCCTATACTCACAGATTCAGTAGATTCAATCTCTTATTGGGAGATCCTTTTAGAAGTTACAATGAAATTCAATTTATTACAAATCTGAATTAGCTTGGGAATCAGAGTTAAATACAGTCAGGTATAAGTGGATAACACAAACCAACAACTCGGTTGATTGTTAATGGTATTTTTCTTTAAGGTATACGAGAATGTTGCAGTCAATACTAGATAGCTGACTGTGTGTTAGCAAATCCTTAATGTGAACTATTAAAACCTGAATACTCGAGTCTGGTATTAAGAAATTTAACATCTCTTGCAGACCTTCTTTCTTTGCTTAGACGATACTTCTATTTTTGCTCTCAGACGACGCTCTTCTAGATATTTGACAATGCGAGCAAACGATACTTTTCCTTTCGTATAGACGATAGAGATATTTCCTGAAAATAATAATACACAGACTTTAGGAAATAAAATTGTTATAATTCAAAACATGATAAACGTTCTAACTCGTTTAAACCTAACACTCTGAACCTGATCAATATATATCCGGGAGAACAATATGAAATTTTGTTGGAAATAAGGGGGAGTTGATTGTATGTTTATTGTTATCATATACATTTGTCTTGCAAGGTAGGAATAAGGACTAGGGAAGTACAACTTTCCCAATCGAATAGTTGTTCACAACTTATATATCCATTGGTGATTAGTTGAGAAATGTGAGGGGTGGATCACCGTCTTGTGTCTTGATGACGCGGTCATCCAATACTATTTTCAGAGTAGGGGGTAACTAGTATCATTGATCCAATTACTGTGCCCAAGACTTCCCGAAGTATGCGAAAACTGGGCCCCATCATTATGATTGTATCGGAAGTTGACTAATATTTCAGCTTGTAAGACCTGAAATATTATGGCCAAACATGCGCAATTTGTATATGTATGATTATATGCAATGCTTGTGTGTTTGTAGCATGTTATGATATTTCTGGTGTCTCACCTCCCTATGCTGCAGACATTTTTAGGTTAAGGTTTGGGGTGGATTAGATCGAGTGGATCATGTCATATTTCGAAGCTATTAAGCCATGGTAGCCTTCGATGAAGTTAAGTAACAAAATAAGTCAGTTGATTTCAGAAATTAGGATCTGGTAGGGTTATTTACTTGACATATAGTGTAAAAGATTAATTTTACCCAAGGAGTAAATTGGACCTGGAAGTTTTATTGAGTTCAGTTTTTGAATTAGCTAATTAATTTATTATATTTTTAGAAAAATAATTTAGAGCGCCATAGGCAAGCCACTCCCTAACATTGTAAAAAACAAAGCAAAAAATGTGCAATTAGACCTAATCCAAACCACTCTGGAATGAGAACAATCCTTCAAACAATGAAGAAAGGATGAAAGCTCCATGTAGCGCAAGCCAAAGGGGAAATTTAAATTTCTCTGGAATTCTAAGTTTCCACATACGGTTTTATTAAACTTAAGAACGACATATACAAAGCTATTATATGGATGCTTTGTTTCATTTATCTCACTTTCTAGATTGTATTAGTTATAATAATTAAGTCATTTCTTTAAACATTCATCCATATTTTAATAACATTTGTTATCTAATTATGGATAGTTTCTTCAATAATATAAAAAATTTAACTAGTTACTAAATTAAAATAATTTAAAAATAATTTACCATAAGGTAGTCTTAGTCATGTAAAAAAAATCATTTATAATTTACTAACAATTAACATTTACCTATAGTTTCAAAAAAAAAACATTTACCTATAAAAAAAACTTAAAAGTATTATTATCTAACTATTAATTTAAGAGAAAATGTTGTTATACAGTTAGTGTAATTTTTTTTTTTTTATTCATCGGAAAAGGAGTGCAATTTTTTTACATACATCTTTTTTTTACATGTATCTAATTAATTTTCACTCAATAAAAAATTTTATTTTTATTTTAATTAAAAAAAAAAAAGTGTATGAAGAATGCAAGATAATGGAATGCTTGAAATTTGATCCCCACAGGCACCGAAGAGTAAGCGGCAACGAATTTGGATCCTGTTCAGGTTTCGCATCTTTTTCGCACATATTTATCACTGCCATTCTTTTTCATTTTAACCATTTTCGCTTCATTTTCTTCTTAACACTCCGCTTCACAAATCACAACCACTAGTCTATTCTATCACAAAGGTATCATCATCTTCTCTCTACTATCATCACTCGCTCTTCGATTCCCTTCTTACTTTTCACCTCCCTTTCCCCAATTTCAATTCTTTCTTATCTTCAATTGCAGATTTTTTAAAAGGATGACTTCATTAATAGTGTTTTGGAATAAGGGAAGTGTTTTTTGTCCTGAAACAACCGAGCAACGTGTTTTCCTTTTCGAGATGAACCCAATTTTGTAGTGAAATTTATTATTTTTCAAGTTCTGGGAAAAAAAACCATTATGCTGTGGAATGAACCTGAGAGATGGATAGATGGTGTCATTTTCGTGTAACTAATCATAATTATTATCAGAATTTGACTTAAACTGAGGTAGTGCACACAACAGTTACTTTTTAGTTAATCATTTTGATTTATGCATTAATCTGCATAAAATGCTAACATAACCTCCTCCCCCTTCCCTTCTTCTGAGTTAGATTTCAATTGACAGGATCAAATTGGGGATTGAACATCATGGATCGACTGCAATCTTCTGCACGGCTTATGATTGTATCGGATCTCGATCACACGATGGTGTGTTTTTGTAGTTGCCCATCTTCTTTTTTCTGATTCTGATGTTGTTTTTATTATTATTGTTACGATTCGTATTGTTGTTATTATTTTTATTGTTGTTGTTCTTCTTCTTATTGTTATTGTTGTGTTAATGGTTGTGATTTAAATGGTTGATATGTTCTGTTGCAGGTGGATCACCATGACCCAGAGAATAGCTCCATTCTCAGGTTCAATGCTCTTTGGGAAGCCCATTATCGCCACGATTCTCTGCTGGTGTTCTCAACCGGGAGATCACCTACACTCTACAAACAATTGAGGAAAGAGAAGCCGATGATAACTCCAGATATAACCATAATGTCTGTCGGGACTGAGATTACTTATGGGAAATCAATGGTTCCGGATGATGGATGGGTTCAGGAATTGAACCAGAAATGGGACAAGGACATAGTCATTGAGGAAACAAGCAAGTTTCCTGAGCTTACTCGTCAGGTATTATTTGTAGGTAATCACTGTGATTTGTTTGTTGAATTTTCAGACGGTTCAGGCACAATGGGCATTAGTATGACTTATGTGATTTGTTAACAATTATTTAGAGGTAGCAAAAGCATCTTAGAATGCTTCGATTCGTATCTAATTAACTGGTAGTGCAGGCAGAAACAGAGCAAAGACCACATAAAGTTAGCTTTTATGTCAAGAAAGACAATGCTCAGCAAGTGACAGAGTCTCTTTCTAAGATTTTGGAAGAGCGTGGGGTAAGCTACAATGCCTTTATATTCATTGCTTTCCTCATCATTTATTTCGTATGTATTATGAATATGTTAGTTAGATTTTCTGACATCTAACTTTACATGTTTAATATTGTATATATCTCTATAACATTAACTATGTTTTGGCCAGTTGGATGTTAAGATAATATATAGTGGAGGAGTTGATTTGGATATATTACCAAAAGGTGCTGGCAAAGGTCAAGCTCTTGCCTATCTGCTCAAAAAATTTGAAGCTCAGGGAAAGCCACCTGTTAATACTCTTGTTTGTGGTGACTCTGGAAATGATGCTGAGCTATTCAGCATTCCAGGAGTTTATGGTGTCATGGTTGGTGGTTTAACTTTTTCATCAGCATATTTGGCCTTCGACTAAAATTTAGATTGTCTTGTTTGCTGCATCTATGTCTATTCATTGTGTAGGTAAGCAATGCCCAAGAAGAACTGTTGCAGTGGTATGCTGAAAACGCAAAAGATAACCCCAAGATTCTTCATGCCTCAGAACGTTGTGCATCAGGGATTATCCAAGCCATTGGTCATTTTAACTTAGGCCCAAACCAGTCCCCAAGAGATGCTCCAGACGAAGAACAAGAAGCTGATATTGAAAATGTCTCTCCAAGTCATGAAATAGTGAACTTTGTTTTATTAAATGAAAAGTGGAGGCTGGCAGAAGTTGAGAACTCAGAGATGTTTATTGCTGCTCTAAAGGCAGTCACTGTATGACTGATATCCTTTACTTTTGCAGATTACCTAATCGATTGTTTTATTTGTGTTTGCAAACTGCTGGGTAGTTGAAATGTAGTCCAACATACTCCTGTTTACTGAATCACTCCCATTCTTGTACATTTGAACACTCCTTTTTTGTCACGTTTCATGGACATGCAAGATCTGAATATACAAACACAAAATTAAAAGCAAAATGGAGTAATATTAGTTATTTTTATCCATATCTCAGGAAACACTGAATTTGTGCATTTAGATGTCTAAATTAGGCCTTTGGTTCATTGTTCGCTTTGCTTTAATATGATTCTGCTATTTCAGTATTGCCACCTTTCTCAGTGCACATTCTTGATGAAGAATTTCTTAATTTGGCATACATTTTTCTTTTCTTGAATATTTTCCATCAACACCAAGTTTTTCTTTTAAAAGTATACAAATATTAAGGTATATCTTTATTATATATGGCCATTCTACATTTCAATATATATTCCACATTCTTGCTAAACTATTCAATCATTTCAACAACTTGGAATAGACATTTCCATGCTTGATTTCCTGGAAAGTCCTATTATAAGTTCCTTGAAAGCTAAGTTTTGTGACCTTCCCACCATAATAACTTTCAGTTTTTCTGTATCTATTTTTTTTGTTTCTTGATATCAGTGCTTTATTATTCCTTTGATGCACTTGGACATGATATTTGTTTATTCAAGTCTTTATGTTAAGTTTAATTTCTGAGAAGTATCTGAGTTGTTCTTTGTTTTAATATGCAGCACCCTACTGGTGTATATATCCACCCCTCTGGTATTGAGCATAGTATAACGGGGTATGTAAGTATTTTGAGAAAGGTGTATGGTAACAGACAGGGAACACCGTTCAGGATTTGGGTGGACAGTGTATTGGCGGAGAAGGTTGGTTCAGATACATGGCTAGTGAAGTTTGATAAGTGGGAGTTATCTGGTATGAGTTTTCCTTGCTTTTTGTTGTTTTTGGTCATTTGATTTCTTTCCCCTTTATATCTCTCAAACTAAGTAATTTGGCATCTTAATTTTTATGTCAAGACCGTTTTTATTAATAATCTATCTTCCGGAAATTGTGGTAGGGCATCTACAAGGAAATTTGAAAAATTCGCACTGCGCGTCTTACCTATAACTACTGAATTTTCCCATTTTCAGGTGAAGAGAGACAAGGTTGTGTGGTCACTGCCATACTAAGAAAGGTTTGTTGTAATGCATTAAGTAGTTTTCATGTGTTGTCTTTAACTTTTGCTGAGAAGAATGAATTTTGAGTTTCAGGATTCCAACTGGTATACTTGGGTGCATGTGCACCAGACATGGCTGGAAGAATCAAAGCATGGTGAATGGATAATGTAAGCTATTTTCTATGGCTTTTCCAAGTTCCTGGGTCTCTTGTGACCCCTTTTGAAATAAATGTAATGTAATCCATGACAAACTGATTTCAGCATTTGAATTCTTTTCAGACCTTCCATAATGTGGAGGTGTCTTATATATATAAAAATTTGAACTTCACTATAAATATCCTGGTTGCATAGCTCTCTTGAGAATCAAATTTTAACATCTCAGCTTGATGATGGATCATTCCAATGCTATGTTATGTTCAGCTTTTGTCCTTTTTTCCCTCCTTTCTGTTGTGCGGGCTTCATCTTTTGCGTATTGAATTGAATGAGGAAAAAAGTCACTATTTTGGTGTCCAATTGAGCTACAAAAATTGTGTTGTGTAATTCTATTTATTAGAGCTTATGGAAAACGAGTTAGAATTTGCAGGCAGTGTATCCTAGCTTCTACTTTCTTGACTGCCTCCAAACGAGTTTAATCTAAAACTTAATACTTTAAAATATTGCAGAAAATCTTATATTCAATTGAACAGCCTCTCAGAAATATAAGAGTGTTGCCAACACTCATTTTGGTACTCTTTCTAACAATCTCTCTTTTATTAGTTGAAATTCACCTAAGATCTACTACATTGTATTAGTCTCACTTCCAATAGGGTGAGACATTTAGATTGTGACCAAATAAAAGAGTGTTAAAGTGAATGTTTGTAGCATTTCTTGTATCTACAATTTCAATTTTCTTGCTGAAGTGAGTCAACCGTTTTCTAGGAAAGCCAACTAGAATTTTTTTGAACCATTCTCATACCAAATGAAACAGTCTGAGACTTGCATAAATTCTCTCTTATTTATAATTCCTTGAATACTCTTGAGGGAAAAAAAAATCACCACTGAATTTCACCTCCATTTTTGTTCAAGAAATCACAGGCTCATGCTTTCCCTAATTAACCTTTCCAAAGTATGAGAAGTCTTTGAAAGTCTCTCTAGTGACGAAATTATGGATGAATTGATTGTGACAGTTATTTCTATTATTACTTAAGTATTTACTTTTCATTTTACTGCACTTGTACCTTGTGGTAATAGCTGAGGGTGTACTACACTTGATCTATTATACTACAATTTATTTCCTTGCATTCTAGAAGGTTGTGAGCTGGCATATCAGCCAAGTATCTGATTGCTTGTACTATTTATCATTCCTCAAATCATTAATGAAGCACAATCATTGAATCATTTATTCTCTCTCCAAATCTTTCCAAATCTGTGATAACAGAATACAGTTACTGAGATATTCTTTCCGGGATCTATTCCTTCATTGGATCCCCTTGAGAATTCTCATTTGTGTCACCATTGTTAATTGAACTGTGACAATTGGTATCAAAGCAAGATCTTGGCCCGGAAATGACGACACGAGCACAATCGGTTGCAGAGCTCGATCGCAAAATTGACGAGAGCAACGCTGCAGCAAACACAAGAATGAACGAGCTACGTGATGCTATCGATGCGATGACAGGAAACATGGCGGAGATCAGAAACCTTCTGATCTCGCAAGGGCGAGGGTCGCCCGAAGAGAGTAACAACAACAACAACACACCACCACCACCGCCACCGAGGAATCAAGCTGAGCAGCACGCTAACAGGAATTATTCTACTCGGATCTCAAAGGTGGACTTTCCGAAGTTTGACGGGAAGAAGGTTAAAGACTGGTTATATAAGTGTAACCAGTTCTTTCTCTTAGATGAAACGCCACCAGAGCAAAGGGTGAGGCTGGCATCGATCCACCTTGAGGGGTTGGCCTTGCAATGGCACCTCAACTACATGAGGGGACGATTTGATGAGTACCCTCTCTGGCCGGAGTATATGGCTGATGTGCGACGCCGATTTGGTGACTTGTACGAAGATCCACTGGCTGAACTTATCCAGGTAAAACATACTAGCTCGGTTCAAACTTTCATTGATGATTTTGAATTAGCTCAAACCCAGGTCAGTATCTTACCAGAACATGCTCTAAGCATCTTTCTAGCCAACCTAGATGCCCAAACACAAGCCCACGTTAGAATGTTTAACCCCACTTCCATCGCACAAGCTGCTAATCTTGCCAAGTTACATGAATCAACCAAAATCACACACCAAAAACCAACCCAGTATAAACCCCCTTTCACCAAAACCAATCAAACAGTAGCCACTAAAGAGCCTTATCCTACCCAGAAACCAATATTCACCAAGACCAACAAAACCATGACCCCTGCTGAAATGTCCGAGCGTCGAGCCAAGGGTTTGTGTATGTTTTGTGACGAACCATTCACACCTGGACACCATCTCAAGCATCGTAGGGTGCAAATGATGATGATGGAGATGGAAGGGGATGATATTCAAGAGGAAGCAACACCTGAATTGGAGCCCGTGTTGGAAGAAATCACCCCTCAGGAATCTGAAGTACCTCAGATGTCCTTGCAGGCTCTTACAGGAGTACCATCTTATCAGACAATGCGTGTTAGAGGTCTGTATTATAAGAAACGGCTGCAAATCTTGTTGGACAGTGGGAGCACCCACAATTTTCTGGATTTGAACAAAGCTATACAGCTTGGTTGCAAGTTAGAGAAGGTGAAGCCTATGAAAGTCACTGGTGGAGGTGGAAATAAACTGGTAGCACCGTACATTTGCAAGGGATTCACTTGGTCAATACACAACCATGAATTTTCTGCAGACATGATCGTGTTACCATTGGTCTGCTGTGATCTTATATTGGGCATTCAGTGGCTGAAATCACTTGGACCAATATTATGGGACTTTGACAAATTGCTGATGGAGTTCTCAGTACAGGGCAGTAGAGTCCAATTGAGGGGAACTAAAACTCCTAGTGTCAAGCTTATTTCAAATGAAGCTATGAATGCAGCAGTGGAGCAAGGTGCAGAGCTGTGCTTCCTCCAAGTCAATGACACCACGCCTCAGTTTATTATTCCCTCATGCTCAGTATCTCAATCAGGTACTCTGCAATCTCAATTGCCTGTAGAGATAGAAGCACTGCTTGAACAATATGCTGATATATTTAATGAACCATCTGAGTTACCACCATCTAGGGTAGGTTTTGACCATAAGATACCCTTGAAAGATGATACCATGCCAGTTAATATGAGGCCTTATAGGTACTCAATCATCCAAAAAAATATAGTGGATAAACTTGTGAATGAAATGTTGACACAAGGCATTATACAATATAGCAATAGTCCCTTTGCTTCACCAACAGTTTTAGTAAGAAAAAAAGATGGTTCGTGGAGATTGTGTGTTGATTATAGAAGATTAAATCATTCCACTATTAAAGATAGATTTCCAATCCCTTTAATTGAGGACTTGATGGATGAGCTTGGTGGTGCTAGTGTTTTTTCCAAGCTTGACCTGAGATCGGGGTACCATCAGTTGAGGATGGCTGAGGGGGAAGAATACAAAACTGCATTCAAGACTCATAGTGGTCACTATGAGTACTTGGTGATGCCCTTTGGGTTGACCAATGCACCGGCCTCTTTTCAATCCCTAATGAACCATTTGTTCAAGGATTATTTGAGAAAGTTTGTGATTATCTTTTTTGATGACATATTAGTTTACAGTGCTTCATTGCAGGATCACTCTAAGAATTTGTCTCAGGTTTTTGATGTTGCAAGATATCACAAGTTGTTCCTCAACAAGAAGAAATGTCATTTTGCAACTGACAGAGTGGACTATCTCGGGCATTTCATTACTCAGGCAGGTGTGACTACAGACCCACTGAAGATTCAGGCTGTCAATAACTGGCCTGTGCCCAAGAATCTCAAACAGCTCAGGGGTTTTCTTGGTTTAGCGGGATATTACAGGCGATTTGTAAAAGATTTTGGCAAGCTTGCCAAACCCCTCACTGATTTACTTAAGAAGGATGCGTTCCTCTGGAGTGAATCTGCCCAAACAGCATTTCAACTGCTGAAAAATGCTCTGGTAACAGCCCCTGTGTTAATTCTGCCTGACTTTGGGAAGACATTCATTTTGGAAACCGATGCTAGTGGCAAAGGGATTGGTGCTGTCTTAATGCAAGAAAATCATCCCATAGCTTATATTAGCAAAGCATTAGGGGTCAAACAGCAAGCTCTTTCGATATATGAAAAAGAATTGTTGGCAATAGTGTATGCAATTCAAAAATGGAGTACGTACCTTGCTCATAGGCCCTTTATTATACGCACTGACCAGAAAAGTATCAAGTATATGCTAGAACAAAGACTTAACACACCTTTTCAGCAAGCTTGGATGGCTAAGTTAATGGGTTTTGAGTTTGAAATCCAGTATAAAGAAGGCAAGGAGAACAAGGCAGCAGATGCACTCTCTCGGGTAGAAGGAGCTGAGATGATGACATTAGTGCTCAACAATGTTTCCAATGATTTGTTAAAACAAATTCAGTTGTCTTGGAATCACGATGCTGCCATACAGAAATTGATTGGTGAGATCACCGCCAACCCTCTTTCACATCCCAAGTATAGCTGGAGACACAAATTGCTGCGTCGAAATGGCAAATTAGTAGTTGGCAGTGACTCTGTCGTTAAGAGTACCCTGCTGCAATGGCTACATGACTCTGCAACAGGTGGTCACTCGGGGAGAGACAATACTTTGGCTAGACTCAAGTCAATGTTCTATTGGAAAGGCATGACTAAAGATGTCCACACTTATGTGCGAGAATGCATTGTTTGTCAAAGAAGCAAACCAGAACAGATTCCTTCTCCTGGCCTATTGCAACCGCTTCCTATACCAGGCAGAATTTGGGATTCTATCAGCTTAGATTTTATTGAGGGCCTCCCTCAATCTAAAGGCAAGCAAGTAATCTTAGTGGTAGTTGACCGGTTGAGTAAGTACGCACATTTCTTGGCTCTCCATCATCCTTATACAGCTTTGGAGGTTGCCCAAACATTTCTGGATTCTGTTTTTAAACTGCATGGCTTACCTTCTTCATTCATTAGTGATCGTGATCCTATTTTCGTGAGTGAATTCTGGTCAGAACTGTTCTCTCTGCAGGGAGTTTCTCTGAATAAGTCCACTGCGTACCATCCTCAAAGTGATGGTCAATTTGAGATTGTGAACAAAGCCCTAGAGACATACCTGCGCTGCATGACTTCTGAGCAACCTCAGGATTGGCTAAAATGGCTACCTCTAGCTGAATTTTGGTACAATACCACCTTCCATTCCTCTATTCAGACCACACCGTTTGAGGTAGTATATGGGCAACCCCCTCCGGTGCATTTGCCTTACCTCCCAGGGGAATCAAACAATTCTGCTGTTGATAGGACTCTCACTGCTCGAGAGGAGGCTATCAAATTGCTGCGTTTCCACTTGCTGCGTGCGCAGAACAGGATGGCTCAGCAGGCGAATAAGCATCGGACTGATCGTATCTTTGCTATTGGAGACTATGTCTTCCTCAAACTTCAGCCATACCGTCAATTCACCTTGCGAAATCAAGCTTTTCACAAGTTGAATCCTAAGTTTTTTGGGCCTTATCGGGTCACTGATAAGATTGGCAGTGTTGCGTACCAGCTGGAGCTCCCTTCAACTACCAAAATTCACAATGTTTTCCATGTTTCACAACTCAAGCGTTGCACTAACCCTTCAGCGGCTGTCATTGCGCACCCTGCAGTACCTTCTGTCATCACTTCTAAGGGTGAACTAGAGAGCATTTTGGCAAGGAAAATGGTGAAACGTGGACATAGGGCTGCCACCAAAGTGCTTGTCAAGTGGAAGAATTTGGCGCCTGAGCTTGCAACCTGGGAATGGTATTATGATTTGCTGCGTGATTATCCTGCATTTCACTCTTGAGGACAAGAGTGTTCCCATGGGGAGGGTATTGTGACAGTTATTTCTATTATTACTTAAGTATTTACTTTTCATTTTACTGCACTTGTACCTTGTGGTAATAGCTGAGGGTGTACTACACTTGATCTATTATACTACAATTTATTTCCTTGCATTCTAGAAGGTTGTGAGCTGGCATATCAGCCAAGTATCTGATTGCTTGTACTATTTATCATTCCTCAAATCATTAATGAAGCACAATCATTGAATCATTTATTCTCTCTCCAAATCTTTCCAAATCTGTGATAACAGAATACAGTTACTGAGATATTCTTTCCGGGATCTATTCCTTCATTGGATCCCCTTGAGAATTCTCATTTGTGTCACCATTGTTAATTGAACTGTGACATTGATTCAACAGCTCGTTCCATCCTCCAATGGAATGAGAAGGAAATATTGAAACTATTGCAAAGCAGTTTTCCTCAAGATCAAAGGAAAAGTTCTGCAAATTATGGGATTCATTATGCTAACGAACAACATTGATGTAATAAAGGAATCGAGATGCTTTCTAGGATTTGCATCATTTGAATATGGCTTAATCTATGTAGGCTTCTTGAATCCTTTCAGAATCTTATATGAAAGGATGTTGAATCACTTGAACTCTAGTTTGATCAAAAATTTCTTCATGTTGAGATCGGGATTTCATGTAACTATCATCTCGGTTCTTCAACACCTTTAAGCGTCCATGGTGAGTAGACTTCTCCACACCAAGATTGGATTCTTCCTTCCCCTTTCGTCTTTTTTATGTGTTTGAAACACGAACAAATTTCTTAGAGTTTCTGAATACGTCGCTCCAAACACCTGATCAAGTCCTCTTGATTTGGAACGTTTCCTCCAATTTATTCTTACTACCTGGAAGAAATTCTCATAGGTTGAAACTTACTTCCATGAACAGTTCCTCCTTGATGAAGTTGTTGATGTGCTTGTGTGATTTGACAGCGAGTATCCATCACATCAATGGAAATATCTTTAACATTTCTCAAAGACAACTCCAATTGATCTTCCTTGGGTTCAAATTATGGTTGACATTATAATCTTCATAAACAACAAGGTGCTCAAACAGATGAGTGGTGGTACGACGATGGTGCATGGTGAAGCACGACAGTGGATGTACTTGCAAAATGTACTTCAACACTCAAGTCAAACCAGAGAATCTCTGAGTTCATGAAGATTAATGAGAGTAAAGAAATAGTCTACTTTCACTTATAATGAGAGTAAGACTTCTATACATGGTCCTTCGCGCCTGTTTAGTTGGTTGGAGTTAGCCACTTGCCTAGGTAATACAACTGAATGACCACGTGACATAACCGTTTAACTTTTGTCCCAATAGTTTGACCATGGTTGTAACTACCTAAAAATTGTGGTTAAGTCATCTAGTTAGAACGATGGAAGCTTGATCTTCCTTAGTTTAACACGTAACTTAATCGTGAGTTGGGCCTTGGTCGTCATGAGCCAACCAAATGGCTTTGGCTAATGTGGTTCTCAGTCCAAAACAATAAATTGTATAATTTAATGGCTGAAATATGTTCGGGGTCCCTAACATTTAAAAGGGAATCAAATTGGGTCCCTAAAAAAATAATTTACAAAATTTCATCCATAACAATTTTTTTAATCAAATTAAGGCCAAATTTCAATTTAAGTTGATTAGTCTGCTAATTATCCCTGTCATCATTTCCACGTGTAAATAATTTATCCTAATCATCATTTTTTTATAGTTAAGTTTTTTTATTCCACATCAGCCACCTTCTCTCTCGCCCAATATAACCCTAATCCTCTCTCTCACTCCGGCCGCCACCCTCTCTCTCTTGTCATCTCTCTCCTTCTTCCTCCATCCCTCGGCCAAACCGCATATCCACCACCATCCACTTCCCCTTCTCCCTCACTTCATCTTCTTCCTCTCCAAACCTTCATTTTTGGTAGATTCAAACCATTAGCACTTCAAGCCAAATTCAAAATGACAAGGACAGATCTCGAGGAGGCAAAGAGAAGGGGATGAAGGCGACCCACAATCAAATGACGAACAAATCAAGCAGCAGCACCACCCACACGTGTTTCTTCCACACGTGCTTGGCCTTGTGGCGGTGACCTCCCACGACGACCTTCGACGCCGCTGCCGGCAACGAATCGAGCTCGTTGTTGACATCGACCATCGCAGCGGCGGCAGCGACGACAGCGGCGGGGTCCTTGGCGTCGTCCGTCCCACTAGCGGTTGCGTCACTGAACCTCTTCTTCTTCAACCCCTCGGCGCGACGATAGTCGCCGGCGACCTGTTCCCATCGAGAAAAAGAGAAAAAGTACTCACACTGATTTTATTAAACTAACTAAAATTGTTATGCTACTTATATAATTTACTAATAATAAAAACCTAACTAATTATTCATTAATAATAAAAGAGAAAAAAGTACGTTCACTGTCCACCAATCATATTAGAGACACATAACAAAAATAGTAATTTCATTTAATTTAACTAAAAACGGCTAATTTTATATTTTGGTTTATATAAATTAAACTCATTGTAAAATAAAATACTCACTTAAAGTGTTGATGTATTAATAGAAAAAATGGACTAATTTCCTCTTAACACATGTTATTACTTTATTAAAGTTATTTCGCTACTGTGTACCTTTAATAACTTAAAAAATATACTAATTTTTAGAGAATTAAGAAATAAATTAAATTTATATTTTAAATTTAATTAATTTTATTATTTATCACACGTTTTGACTCAATTAAAATTAGTTTGTTACATATATAGTTTTAATTTTAAAATAGACTAATTCATAAAAAAAAAATATTACTTCTAAAATATGTACTAAAATTAGTAAATTACTACCAAAAACGCGTAGATCAACTGGTACGAGTTTGTTATAACTTAAGTAGAGGTGTCGAATTTGAGTCCATGTAGATGCAGCTGCGTTAAAACTTGGTAAGGGTGGCTTTGCCACCCATAATAGTAAATAAAAAAAATATAGATTCAAATCACTCAATTATAAAAAGTTAAAAAAAAATTAAATTCAATAAATAATAATTTAAAAATATATTTACTTTATTAAGTAATGTGTAATTTTATTTTAAAAACAATCGTATCATTTTTTTTATAATTCATATATCTCATAATACTATTATCCACATATTCCTTTATACCATCATGGCTATCAATTAGGAGCGTAAAGCCATATTCGATTCAATTTAAATTATGAAGCCGAAACCTTATCCCCTTGAAACGAGAGCCACATAGTGTTCTTTAAAAAAGGATTATGAAAAATAATTACAAAAGAGGGCCCAACCGGGTTCGAACCGGTGACCTCTTGATCTGCAGTCAAATGCTCTACCACTGAGCTATGGACCCTTGTTGTTCTCCTTTCTCACTAAGTATCAATTTATCGGGTTTCCTATTTCTCCAGTGAGAAAATGGCATACCTTATAGGAATCAGAAAAAAACTGAAATCTTTAATCCCGGGCGGACATATATTCTTTGTTTAATCTGTGAAGTGTGTCCGAAATGAAACGTTTTTGGTGCTAAATAATTAATGATCAATTCTGTCTGGTTCATTGCTTGATATCTGTATATTTATTTTGTTAATAGAATGTAGAGATTGATTTCACATTGCAAAAGGGAAGGGTGAAATAACGAAAAACAAGAGGTTTATGATAGAAAAATGTTTTGTTAACCTATGAAATACACATTCACCACCAAGTGTTAGGAAGAGAAGATAGAAAAATGAGAAATGTGATAGATGATGTGATAAGAATAGAAGAGAAAGATAAGAAGGGAAATGAGGAGAAATGAGATGGAATAGAAAGTAAAGTGGGAATGAACCAAAAACCTTTATAAAAATAATTAAAGAGAATTTTGAAGGAGTAAAGCGAAAATTACACGTGGGCACCAATATCTGATTAGGATTTTCACGTGGGTGGGTGACTAAGTAAAAATAATGTCAAATATGTTTTATAATTAACGTTATAAGGACTAATTTAAATCAAACAAAAAAATTCAAAAACTAAAAAAGAGAAATTTTTTAAGGACTATTTTAGATTTGGGTATATAAATTAGACCCCTTAAATCATGAAAGTTTTGACAACATTTAGTCATCAAAATAATACATACTTGGTCTGCCTCAACCTTGCCACTTTCCCATACAAGATCACCTACGGACATCGTTTTCAGGGAGTCTTGTTCTTCCTCTTCCAGGGTGGGAAAAGGAAAACTTTTTTCAGTCACTATATAATCTTTTTTTTCAATTCAACATTCTCTCCTTGGTCCATAGGTTGACTTATAGGGATTGTGGGAAGTTGATCAATTACTGGCTGCCTCCTCAGAATGCTTTGTATTCTTTCCTGAAGAATCTCCCTGGCTTTGCATTCTTGCTCAAGATTTGGCAAAATTTCCGGCATTGCGCTTGCACTCCAATTCATAGTAAACCTCGTCAAGTAGAGTGAAGGCATCCTGCTTCTTCTTCTCATATTCTTTTTCACAATCAGCTTAGATTTTTGTCAACCTTTACTCGAATGTTTCAGCCATTGCAAACCTTACAAAACTTAGCAAATAGAATTAGCAATACCAATTCTCAGCAAAAATTAAAAACAAAAGAAACTCTAAACAACCAATCAAAAATCAAAGAGCCAATCCTCGGCAACGGCGCCAAAAATTTGATAGCAATTCTGCAAGTGTACAGATTGTATCGAAGTAATATAAAAGATATCGTCTCCACAGGGATTGGTTTGACTTGAAATCGTTTTTTTAGAGTTTGAAAAAGAGAAAAGATATTTTTAGTTTGATTTTGGAAATTAAAGAAAAGGATAAAAACAGAAATAATTGGTTGATAAAAACAAATACTTGGGTTGAGTTTCACTAGCTCTAGCTAACCTATTCAGAATCAATTCTATATATGAAATTCAGAACATGTTCTTAGGTGTTCTAGCCTAGAGTTTCTACTTGTTAATACCTTAATCAAATAGAACTTCCAATTCAATTTCTAATTCTAATACCTTAGTGATTAGTTAATCAAATTGAAGATGAATTCTAAGTTCAGGCCTACACTAACAATGTCTACCCTTATACCTAAGTGGCATACAATCATTCATTCTATTCTCATTTCCCTTAAATCCTACCAATTACAATTGCATAAGAATTAAACATGAAGACTTGTGTACAACAAGAATAATATTAATACAGAGAATAGAAACTAAGAACTTGAACTTTATTCATATATAAACAAGAAACCTAAAGCTTAGTTTGATGTAGGTTCACTAAAACCCTAATACTAAGAAAAACTTAACCAAGTATGGCTAAAGAAAACATAAAATAAAACCTGAATTGGGAGCTCAAGGTGGCCTCCCACAACTCCAGGAAAGCTTAGAAACAAGACTTGTTCAAGTAGCGAAGGGTGGTATATTTCTACAAATAAACAAAACAGCTTATTTATAACAACTTTCTGCCAGTGATCCAATGCTCAAGCGTTGGCTTCCAACGCCTAGGCGTTGGAAATTAACTTAAAACAACACGTTTGTCAGAGAGCGAAATGTAGAAATAAATAATGTGAAAATTAACTAATATAAATATATTGTGCATTGTGGGTTTAACTAAAAGTAAAATAAGATTTCAACTACCGGAGTGAAATGTACAGTGGGATAAGTGTTTTAAATCATATGTGGCAGTATAGACCCACCAAAAGTCTTTAACTCACCTTTGAAGATGCTCTGAACATGCAAATTATTAGTCTTTTTATAAAATTAAAGCCCCCAGCCCCGTTTTCTTCGCAACAATGGAAGGAAATGGAAAAAGCGGGCTCCATGTGTTCTTTTCCATGCGGACACATTTTCATGAGTCAATGTTTTCCACTCAATTCCTCCTGTCCCTTTTCATTTTCATCTATTTTGAATCGAAAGAAACGAACAGAGCATAAGTTTTGAAAACATTTTTAATTCACACTACAACATGGTCTATTGTTTAGTCAAATTTTCCCACGTGTAGCGTGCACGTGGCAGCAAATTGACACGTGTAAAGACTGGTTACTGTTGGAAAACAACCTTATCCTCCATACAGTCATGATATACGATGATATCGTCGATCTCGTCTCCGTCTCTTCTTTCAAAAAACCCATCGACCCTTCCTTCCTTCACAATTAGCGGAGGCAGTAGCTGAAGGCTGAAGCCATCAATGGGTTTTCGGATCGTGTACGGGTTGTTGTTCCTTTCTGTGTCCTGTGCCTGCATCATATTCCTGGATCTCATGCTTCGTCCTGTCTTCTTCTTCACCTAGCTCGCTCATGAATCCTCCTCCTCATCGATCCACATATCCATCATTGCCCTCATGGTTAGTGCTTAATTACTAGTATATTCTTTGTTTGTAATACGATCCCTGTGATAAATGAAATTATCTGTAAAGTGTTAAACTGTGAATTAATTAATGTTCGTTATAAAACGTATTTGCTGCTAATTAATTATTTAATGATCGATTCTATCTGGTTCTTTGCTTGATGTCTGTATATTTTATTATTTTGTTAATAGAATGTAGAGATTACTTTCACGTTGCAAGAGGGAAAGCTAATATAACGAAAAACTAAGTTTAATAAGTTTATGGTCCTGAACTTGAAGCGAATTTTAATTTTCGTCCATCATCGGAAAATCTTCTGGAATACATTTTTAAACTACTAGAAATAGTTGAAAATTGTATTTGCCTAAGACTTGGCTCCGGTCACCGTGCTTATTTGTCACCGACGATCCTATGTGGCACTGTCACATCAGTTAACGAATATAGATCCTAATTAAACTAATTAAATTTCATAAATACTAATTAAACTAATTTAAAATGATTTAAACATATCATCTTCAACAAATTTTCAGAAACAAGCTATTTCTAAAATTTCTTCATCAAACAAGTAGGAACCCAATTTTCTTCATTAAACAAGAAACTTCAATTTTCATCAAATTGCTCAGATTTCTAGATTTCACTTAACAATTCAAATGTCCTCTCTTTCAACAACCATCTTCATAACCTTGTTCTTCCCCAAATCCAAACCACACTGAAATTCCTAGAACCACCCTCCTCACCCCATCACGAACTCGCCACTCCCACCGCCCACCCCCATCGCAAACCTGCCACCCACATCGCAAACCCCTATCCCCACTGCAAACCTAATCCCCCACCCTCCTCCTTCAGAAATCCAAAAACCCCAACAACATCTTCAAACAAAACCCTTACCTTCTGATCCAACACACCAACCACCGCAAACCCCACAAATCGCAACCAACCTCTCCGGCAAAAACGAAGGAGGAGGAGGAGGAGGAGGAGGCTTGCACCTCCATCGAGACACCCGGTCCTTCGAAACCACCATCGTCGCAAATTAGGGGTTGCGATTACTGTGGTTGGGTGAGGAATTGGAAGACGACAAAGAAAAATCGAAATGAAAGGGAGAAGAAGTTGTGTGAAGTCGATGACGGGAGAAAGGTGTCAAGAAGAAAGAGATTTGGGTTTGGGATTTTGGGGATTTAGGGTTTCTGGCCGTGGTTGTGGTTTTGGGATTTAGGTTGAATAGGGATTTGGCACCAATTTCCCATTTTTCGTTTTGTTTATTCTCAACAAAGGGCTTGCAATTTGTTTTTGTGTTGTTTTTTCTATGACAACGGATGTATTGTTTTGTTAGTGTAAGTTGTCCTGGTCACAGTGGATGATTCATGAGTGAGCTTCGCTTCTATAGCACCCCGATTTTTAGGGCGCTACAATAGTGCCCAACCAGTAATTAAACATGTTATTTACATTTTCAATGTTGCGGAAAAACAAGTAATTTTCCTTTTCTTTCTTTTCAAAATATGCCAAAGGATGGCCGACTTCCTAGAGTATCCCCCGTTCATTCTTTAGTGATACTTGCGAAGAAGGAAGATCTAAATCTCGAAGACTAGCATATATATATATATATATATATATATATATATATATATATACACTGTTCGGTAAAACATACAAGTTACATAAAAGTGGACAACATGGGTGAAATATTTATTTAAACACTGACTCGTTCATTAAAGAGAGCATGTTGCCACATTGAAACCCCAAACCAAGACCTCCTACTCCCGATATACCTCCTACGATCCCACGCGGGGCGATCGCATAAAGGCATATAGACTCAGTATCTGCCCCGTCCCTAACCATGCTTGAGTACAAACACGAAAACAAAGAAATCTATCCATACTCTTCAAGTGATGATCTATCCGTCATTTCCCCTCGGACTTTCCTCGTGTCGGCATCCTCTCGTTGCTCCCTGGCTAGTAGTCGTCTAGTTGGCGATGAATTGTTAGATTCAAACGATTTTATAAATTATTATATTTTGATAAATAACAAATTTATTCAACGTTTAATATCGTTAGATAAAGATGTCATAATGTTTGAATATTTTATGCTCAGGAACATCTATCTACTTGAAGAACAACTGCATACATCCATACAAGGCATTATTAAAAGCAGAAGTTTAAACAAAAATAAAGAAGATGAGCACGTCTGGCAACTTATTGAAGACCTTGTTTGCCAGTTGAGTGTGTCTGCCAAAGGTGCACGTCTGGCTACTCAACAAGGTGTACGTCTGGCCACACACCCAATGGAGCACGTTCGGCAACTATCTGAAGAGTTCGTTTGCCAAAAGCTTTGAAGAGTTTGTTTGACAAAATGCTTCAAGCAATAAAGATTATCTACCTCGTCAAAGCATTAAGTGAAGCACTGTTGATTGCAGAATGAAGAAAGGGACATAATTAATACATTATTCCTCGTTCCTGCAAACACTCTGACATTCCTTAAATCAAGCAACATTTTCAGAGTCAACGACGTGATTTTCTAAACATAGTATCTCCTATACGGTCAGATTCAAATCTCTTGTTCAGAACATTAAATGTTCTCTTAGCTGGCATGCACGAGCATTTAATGCCCAAACGTGAACTCAAGGCTGAAAGCATTGAAGAGCCAAACGACGTCAAGAGAAGCAATTAATGCTGCAATAAATGCATGACAAAATACATTTAATGTTGATACAGAGATGCAGAAGTATTCGTTACTCACAAGGAAGCAGAAATTCAAACGGAACTATTTCCAAATCTTCATCAAGCTTCACATCGCACATTCTAATGAAGATATAAATAGAGAACTTAGCATTCGGTTTCAATTGGCGACTTCCAAACAATCAAGCATTCAAATCTTTCTAAGTTCATCAATTGCAATATGTTCTATAGTCACAACTCAGAAACTCAAAGCAATTTTTTACCTGAGTTAAGTCGTCTGCCTGTGTGAACCATTCATAGAGTGTAACTCTTATCTCTTATCACACAACCCAAACAGAGAACCAACTTCCTTATCTTCTCTGTATATTGTACTTCATCTTTCTACCCACTCTTATTGAAGAGATATTGTAGAAACACAAACCTTCTTTGTTTAAAGAACTGGGAGTAGTCCTGCCGATTACTAAGTTAGGAGAAGTCCTGTTCAAAACTTGTAAAGGAGAAGTCCTTCGAATACTAGGAGAAATCATGTAGAATAATTGTACTATTTTGTGAAAATAGTGGAAAATCTTGGTGAAGCCAAGGATTGGACGTAGCCCTGTCGATTAAGGGGGTGAACCAGGATAAATATTCTGCATGCTTTACTTTTCTGTTCTAAGTTAGTTTCCGTTGCACTTACTCTTGAAAAGTATTTGAAACTAATAATTGTCTTTTAATTAAAAAGAAGTTTCAAAAATCACACACACAATTCAAACCCCTATTTCTTGTGTGGTTTATTACTATCACGGATCGCCCAAACACAAACAACAAACAAGGTTCATGGGTCACTTCCAAGAATAAATAAACATGGGTATACACAAGCATATACATAATAAATGGCAACTCGAGTAAAGGACAAGTCCTACACTATCATCTTTCTCATACAAAAATGCATCACATAGATCATCCATAAGTAGTCATTCAATCATGGTGAAATGTACATGCTAATGTCATGCTAGTGCATATGAGTCGTTCACCCATGACTTTTATCCAGATATGACGCGAGGATCCTGCAGCGCGGGTGGCGGGACAAATTCCTCCAGTTATAGTGGTACGATACTACTCCATCGACCCTGGATTACCACTTCGTGGGATCGACCATCGGTTGTCCCGAATTCCCAACCCGTCCAAGCTTTTGGTAGACTAATCTCACTCGTTGCCAACCTCAATGGGGTGTCCCCATGTATGCATGAGATTCCATGTTATTTATACATACTAGGCTAACATATTCAATCGAGCATACATGCAAGATCAACATATTTAGCCAAGCATAACACTAAAGTTACCCACTTTAATCATGTGTATACAGGCAATTTTGATTTCCTTGTTTGAATCTTGTTCTTGCAAAGCTTTATTTTTCTTCATTAACATAAATGTTACTTTTTTGGATGCATGAAGTTCTTTTTCTAGTTTAGTATGCTTCTTCTTTAAGGTGCTATACTTAACAGCTAGAGAATGAGAGTAATCAAGCAGTTCATTATAATCATCATGTGATATTTCAGAAGTTACCTCATCTCCGTCGTCTGTCTCATTGTCAGACGAATCCACTGTTACCTTCATAACTTCAGTTTCTCTGTCTGCTTCAATGTCAGATAAGTCTATAGATGCCATAAATGCACAGTATGATTCTTCATCATCATCTTCTTCTACTTCTTCATGTTCAGATTGTTCCTCAGACTCTTCATTTTGACTTGAGAGAGCTTTCTTTTTGTGGAAGTTCTTCTTTTGAACAGGTCTCTTTGCCATACGAGGATAGTCTGCCTTGATGTGTCCAAGCTTTTTCCATTCGAAGCAGACGATCGACCCTTTGCCAGAACTTTTCTCTCCATCTCTTCTTGAGTTGGAAGTGGATTTTCCCTTAATCTGATCTCGTCTAGGATCATACTTGGATTGTTTTCTTTTAGCCCACATCTTCTTAAACCTTCTATTAAATAGGGCTTGTTCATCGTCTGTGTTGTCAGACGATACCTCAGCTTCATCAGATGATTCAACAGCTTTAAGTGCCTTAGATGAACTGGATTTGAAAGCCACAGATTTGCTGGCTGTAGGCTTGCCTCGTATGACCTCAGCATCCTCTGCAAGGTCCATTTCATGTATTTTTAACTCTCCCATGAGATCCTCCACTTGGTAGGTAGCAAGATTCTTAGCAGCCCTTTGAGCTGTGACAAAAGATCTCCAATTTGGAGGGAGACTTCTGAGAATCTTTGTGACTTGCTCCTTGCTTGTAAAGGATCTTCCAAGATTTCTCAAACCATTAAGAATAGTTTGAAATCTAGAGTACATGCTGTCAATGGATTCATTGTCCTTCATTTTAAATGCTTCATACTGAGCAGTTTGCATGCTCACTTTGGTATCTTGCACATCAGAAGTTCCTTCATGGGCCATAGCTAAGGTGTCCCGTATTTCCTTTGCAGTGCTTAAGCTATCAACTTTATCATGTTCATTTTTGCTTAATGCACATATGAGGAATAGCCTAGGAGCTGACATGGCGAAAATATAAGAGTTGCAAGATTTTTCGCGACTTGTGTGCAGGGAGTCGCATGGATTTTTGCGACTTGCATTTTCGTACTGCAACAGTTTTGAAACCGTTGCCTAAAGATGGCAAAGGGCTACGATTTTAAAACCGTGGCATAATATCACATTCTCTCTCTTCATTCAACAACCGGCCCACCACTACTCCTCATTCAATTCTGTTTCTTTTCCTCTCTCTTTCCCCTTCTCTTTCTTCATTCATGTTTTTCTTGTTCCTCAACAAAAAAGGCATTTCTTCTTCCTCCTCCCCTTCCTTCTCTTCATTCAACACCCAAAATCCCTAATCCCTCTCAGCCTTCAACCAACAGCCGCCACTCCTTCCTCTTCCCTTCCTCACCACCGCCGCCATCAAATCCCTCTTCTCCTCCTTCCAGCGTCGCAACCACCACTCCAATCAGCCTCCACCACCATCTTCTTCACCTTCTCCACCACAAAGAAGAAAAAACATGAATGGAGAGAGAGAAGGGGTCGTGTGCAGTGGGAGAGGATGAAGGAATGAAGAAAAGTGAAGGGAGGAGGAAGAAGAAAGGGGGTTGAGGACGAAGCCGGCGCCGACGAGGTGGTGGTCGTGTGCATTGGGAGAGGAGGAAGGAATGAAGAAAAGTGAAGGGAGGAGGAAAAAGAAAGGAGGTTGAGGACGAAGCCGGCGGCGGCGAGTACAGCGTTGGCCGGCGATGAGGTGGGGGTCGTGTGCAGCGGGAGAGGAGGAAGGAATGAAGAAATGAAGAAAAGTGAAGGGAGGAGGAAGAAGAAATGTCTTTTTTTTGTTGAGGAAGAAGAAAAGACATGAATGAAGAGAGAAGGGGAAAGAGAGAGGAAAAGAATCAGAATTGAATGAGGAGTAGTGGTGGGGCCGGTTGTTGAATAAAGAGAGAGAAGGTGATATTAGGCCACGGTTTTATAACCGTAGCCTTTTGCCATATTTAGGCAACGGTTTCAAAACGGTTGCAGCACAAAAATGCAAGTCGCAAAAATTCATGCGACTTCCTGCACACAAGTCGCAAAAAATCTTGTGTCTCCTATATTTTCGTCATGTTAGCATGTCAAAAACAACCATACTTCATTAAATATAATATTTTTACAATATTTCATTAACTTTTTTTTTGCAATATTAAAAAAAACCATGATACAAACATACTCCCTCCGTTCCTTAATAACGGTCACTTTAAGGTTTTGCACATATATTAAGGAATTGTATTAATGTTATTGTTTTTATCAAAGTTACTACATAATTTCCTAACATGCCTTTTATCTTTCTTCTTAATTCAGACTCTTTATTTTCCTATCACCATTAATTAAAGGGTATAATTGATAAAACATAACTAATACTCTTTTAAACTTTGTAAAATACAGTTAATTAGGAACAGAAAATGAATAAAAATAGTGTGACTCTTAATTAGGAACGGAGGGAGTATACTTTATTGTTAATCCACTATACTTTATTGTTAATCCACTCTTGAAAATAGTCGGGGGATGGAGTCATATTAAATGCGACATCTATACTACACGCTACACACACGAGTCCAACTATATATGCATTCCCCTGCCACCTCCCCAATCTCAATATCTGAGTCAGTTTGACAGCCATAACAGAACCTTTTGAGCTGCCATTTATGATTTACCTATCTCTTCAATTTTGGCCTTTCAAACCATTCCTAATTCTAGATCAACACGTAATCACTCTCCCCTTCCAAAATTCCATTCACACGTCTAACCCCAAAATAAACCAATTTCTCCTGAATTGTAGGAAGCAACAAAAGCACCTCCTCTCCAAATCTGAAAGAGATAACTATACCATCTTCATCATTTTATCTTCTGCCCATAAATCGGGTCACTTGCGAAAGTTTGGCATCGAAAAGACCAACACGTTTGGTCTTTTCCGTTTTGTCTTATAACAAACTTTCCAAACTCCGATTCCCTTTCTGTTACGATTCTGTTACACGGACCTGCACACGTTCTTTCTTTCACAGCAGAATCGCCACTACTGCGATTACGGTTACGACGAATCCGTGGTTGTAACCGCAAACGTACATCATGTCGAAGAAAGTCGTTCTCCGGCCGACGGGGTCATCGACTCACCGCCGGCAACCGCTGCTGCGGCAGAGCAAGAGCGCCGGCAAGGCGGGGACGCGGCTGGGTGAGGCGGTGGGAGGAGCCGCGGCCGTTTGCTGCTGCTGCCCGTTCGGCCTCGCCAACATCATGTACCTGGCCATCTACAAGGTCCCGGCGAGCCTGTGCCAGCGGGCGCTGAAGAAGACGAAACAGCGCCGCCGCCGCCACCTGTCGACCTCCTCCGCGGAGGGGCTCTATCCTCCGCGGCGCTGCTGCACGTGCGGCTACTGCGAGGACTTCAGCGCCCGGGTCTACCCCGCGTGCGAATCCGTTGATGACGTGGCGACCGTGCTGGTGGGTGGTGGTTTTGAAAAGCAAGAAGACAATCAGGATTTGATGGAGTTGGAGAAGGAGATGTGGGACAGGTTTTACAGCACTGGGTTCTGGAGAAGCCCCTCTCAGAGAGACTCCTCTTCTTTCTCATCACCAGAAATTTCTGTTCCCAATCTTCAGGTTCTTGCTGTATCTGCCTTGTAAATAAACTCCTAGTGAAATATATCAATCAATTTGAGGAAGTTTGAACAAAACACCAAGGTTGGTTGCCTTGCCTTAATTGCCCCATGAGATTTTTCTATGCATTTTTAGGAGCCATTCTTGAATGAGTAGCGCTTCCTTCCGAGCACCATAGCTTGAACCAAAAATGTATAAAGATGATACGAGTAATAATTTAAAAATTATGAAGCTTTTTATTGAAATTATTAAATGAAATCTAACTTCTGATTAATTTTACCTTTATGACTGGGCCACTGGGGATGTGTTTGGTATATGATTGGCTTATTGGCAATTTTGGGATTGTGCATTTTCTTGGATGTCGGGTCTAGTGCCTTTTTGCTTCCAGTTTCCATGTTTGTATCGTGTTTTCCAAATGATTTAGAATTGGATAGAAGGAAATTTGTCTTATAGTGCATGTTTAGATATGCCTTCATTATCATTTATTATAGAATTAGTTTTAATAAAATTAATTGAAGTGACGTGAATTCAGCTAAATAATGATGTGAAATTCATTTTTTTTATTGATATATGTTAGTGGTTAATTACTACTAAATTAATTGTTTTAATTGTAAACTTTCCACTTTTACGAGTTTACTATCAAAATTCCTAACCATCCAAAAGTGAATTTACTTCCTACGTATTTATTGTGTTTGGTTGTGTTGTGGAAAGCTCTACACTTCTATGAAGTGTGTGCTTGTATTTTTGCACATTGCTTTACGTTGTTAAAGGTAAATATAAATACACACGAAGATGATGCAAAGTGTAACTTATATATTCACCTTTGTTTTGAATTGTGTGTCAATACCAATATAAACATGCTATTAATTAAGTTTGATCTTAGTTGGACTGTGCTACATTTCCTCATGTATTACTACCTCCACTTCTATTTATAAATATTAAATAAGATGTTTATTTTAGTCTTTTTTACAAGAGTTAACATGAGTAACTTTGAATAAACTAAAATTATTGTGTGTAGAATGATTTATTTTCATAACTACTTATACATATTGTTGTGAGGTCGACAATAGTGATCAATACTCTAGCCGTGAGAAATAGAACGGTTGGCGGTAATTTACGCTTAACTCACATGAGCAAGGATCGAAACCCCCTTCTGCATGGTCGAGGACAAAGTTAGCTAACTACCACTCCACATCTTGTCTAATTTTATTCGTTATTTTGTTATGTTGATTCCTCAATTATTAGTATAAGAATATTTAACATGGAGTGTGTCGTCCCCTCTCCGAATAACAATAGTGTAGCAAATCCCTTGACAAAAAAATATGTGATTATTAAAGTTAATTTCTCCATTGGATTAAAGCAGCTCGGAAAGCTAATGTAATTACTCATTTACTGATTGCAAATGATATATTATTTTTACTCGGTCTAATGCTCAAGAGATGTTGTGTATCAAAAGAGATTCTTACCCAAAAGTTAATAAAAAAATAGATGCATTATCCAAAAAAAAATAGATTCATCAAATTTCATTGTTTTCCAACTCTATCATTTTCTAATTTTCCAACTCTATCATTGTTAAATAAGAGAGAGAGAGCAGAAATTTTGATGGAGGAGGGAATGAATGAAGTACCAGATGAAATAGTTGAGCACATTCTTTCATATGTGGAGACGAAGGATGCAATTCAATTCAGTGTTCTCAAGATGGAGGTCCCTTTGGCTTTCCCTTCCCGTTCTCAACATCGACAACGCCTCCTTCACTCGCTACTCTTCCTTTTTCGATTTTGTTCACACCGTCCTTCATTCTTGCTCTTCTTCTGCCTCTCTCACCCACTGCAATTTCCGGTTCGACATCTCTAACCCCATTTACTCCACTCTTCAAATGTGCATTGATACCAATGATCCCTTTGAGCCCCTTGTCAGAACCCTAATTCGCCACGTCACCGCCCATGGCGTCAGCATCTCGCCCTCCTTTTCTCCCACATTGTTGATGATTTGCCCCTTCTTCTCTCTTGCCAATCCTTGCAACACCTTCAATTGTTTGAACTCATCATCCTTCACAGTTCCATAAATCACAAAAGAACCATCCCGGATAAAATTTGAGTCGGGCATTGGACTGGCATGAGCTTTGGGAATTAGTAAGGATAACATTTCTGCCTCAGGATAAGCATTCAAGAAGAAAAGATTTTCTTATTGATAAAATCATTAATCTTGCATTTTCGTTATATCTCCTAGGCTTCATTCATGCCTTCAATATCCTAAATCAAATTTCAATTTCAATATTGGCAAATAGAGAGTTGTGATTTTTTTGAAAGAGAAAAAAGAATCTGACAGTACTACCCTGTCACAAGTTTTTAACTTACAGAGTAGCCTGCAATGTTTGGAGTACTCTGCATGGAGCACATGATATATCAGCGAAAGTCGTTGTCGTATTAAACTTTGAAAGAAACATTTTGAAGTGAACAAAGGTGTCGCTTAGCTTTTCATAAGCAAATAGTAGACAACAATTTTTTGGTGAGAAATCAGCAACACTCTATAGCTCATTTTCCTGACAGTGGCCTTTCGTGTAAAATTCTTTAATTTTGTTTGTTTTTCACATAATTTGAATACTACCTTTATGATTGAACTGATGTTGTACATTATAGTACAGTACTAGGATGCTTGCTAATCCAAGCTTTCATTTAGTTAGTTGTAGCAGCAGGGTCCAAGTGTTTCAGATGAGTCAGTTCTCAACACCAATTGGGGGGTGAACAGGGAGTGTAAGAATAGGACCTCTCATCTTGTCTCGCGACAAGGGATACCTCATAACATGTTGCCACTTGTACCATTCTTTTGTCTTTCTTATGGTGGTGGTCCTCTCATAAAGCTGAATGCCTTACTTTTCATTGAATGATATTTAAAACTGTAAATGTTATGTTATATTTTGATCTAATTTTAATTAATATAAACAAGTTCTAATGCCCAAAATCTAATATCTTGTGCTTGCTATGTGTGTGAGGGTGTAAACAGCTATGAAACTAATGCCCCTCTAGATTAATTAAGTAGATATGTCTCTTTATACACACCATTTAGTGATTAAATTCTTGAATAAGTTTTTTAGAAGTCCAACTAGTTATCAATTTTACGGATAGTTGGAGCTTGTTGGGTAGCAGCTACTTTTTTCGTCTCTCACACTAAAATCAACGTACTAAATTATAAAGAGGTTTGACCAATGTAGTACTAAATTACTACGCGAGTTATTACTTAATTATGATTGCAATTTGCTGTTGCATTTTGACAAAGTTATCTTTAATTTTAATTTAAAATCATATTTAGAAGTGATTATTATTTATGATTGAAGATCCTACAATATATGATAGATCGGATCCAGATTTCATAATGGCAAACACCATAGCAGTACAGTGGTCCACAACATCTGCTGAACATTAATAGTGACCACTAGCAATGTTTCAGTGAGTTCCAAAACACAGAACAGAATTCAACACAAGAAATGAAAAGAGAACAAGAGTTTGGTATCTGTGGATGGCACTAGCTTGATCCACTTCTTCTTTGGCAGTTCTCAGAAATTAATTCATTGTTTAATTACTATAAGATATCTGGCATGATGGTGATTGGTGACGATATCACCAATGAGTGGTTCCTATCTCAGACTATGGCAATTGTCTTCAGTTTCTTTTCTTCCGTAGGGGCGGGGAGCCTCACATACCATGAGTAGTTATAGAATAGGCTTAATAGCATTTTTGTCCCTCACGTATCACGATTTGACGTTTTTGGTCTATAACAAAAAAATTAGCCTAAATGGTCCCTCACTTTGTCAAACGACAGCAGTTTTGGTCCCCCGTCACTATTCCGTTAAAAAACTAACGTTTTCTGTTAAAAATTAAAAAAAAAACTTAAAAAAAAAAAAAAACAAAATTGTACGTACCCAGAACCCTTCCTTTCCTTTCACCTTCTCTCTTCTGCTCCCTTTCTCTCTCAAAAAACCTTCTCCCTTTCTTCGACCTCACCGGCCGCCGCACCTCCCCCCTTTCGTTCTCCCTCTCTCACCACGAAACACCAACCGCCGCTCCTCTCCATCTCTCCAACACCCTGTGTCGCCATTCCTGCTCCTCTTCAACCCCGGGTCACCTCCACCGTTCGGCCCTTCTGCCCCGGTCACGATGCCAGGAGCTGTCGCCGCCCTTTCCCTCTCCTTCACCTGACGGCTCCGTCGCCACCTCGTTCCAGCGTTGCCGTTGTCGCTGTCGTCCGATCTCGTCGTCTCCTTCATATGGGTTCTGGGTTCACTAAATTGCTCGATCTGGAGGCGTGCAGGTTCGTTTTCTGGGTTTGAGGGTGTTGCTTCCTCTGCGCATCAAGAAATTGAGCAGTCCTTCCAGAGATCGAGAGAGATTTCAGAGATAAGATCGAGAAAGTGAATCGAGGAAAGAGACCAACGAAGTGCAGATGCAGTGGCTCCTGTGGCTTTCGGTTTCTTCCTCGAGATCTAGAGCTTTTCTTACCCCGTGACTCTGTTTTTTTTCTTCTTCTAGATTTTGCCATTTCAGTTCTGTTAATTTCGTTTTCAGTTGACACCTTCTGAAGTTGATGCATGTGGGTATTGCCTCCTTCATGATCTGGGTTGGGTTTTTTTTTTTCTGGTTTGGATTCTTTTGTTTTTCTTTTCCAACAAGAACATGATTGGCAGAGGAGAGAAGGGTGGAGAAGAAGGTGGAAGGTTGAAGAAGAAGGGGTTTGCAGTTTAATGACTCTACTGTATTAGATGATTTTGATGATCAAGTGGTTCACAAAATGGGTTTGATTGTGGGTTCGATTGAGATGATTTTGTGATTTAGATGATTTTGCAGTTTAATGACAAAGTGAGTTCGATTGTTGTTTTCTGGTAAGGGGAGGGGAGAACAAGTTGTTGATCTTTGAGCTTTGGTTTGGTTTAGCTTTTTGGCCTTCCTAGGTTTGGTTGTTGCTGGGTTCTTTTTGGGTTTAATTGTTCTAGAGGCTCTTTCCATTATTCTTAGTTGTTCTTGTTGGGTTCTTCTTAGATTTGGTTCTTTCATATTAATGAGTTGGTTTTTTTTGTTTTTTTTTGCAGAAACCGTTAGTTTTTTAACGGAATAGTGACGGGGGCCAAAACTGCTGTCGTTTGACAAAGTGAGGGACCATTTAGGCTAATTTTTTTTGTTAGGGACCAAAAGTGCCAAATCGTGATAAGTGAAAGACCAAAAGTGCTATTAAACCTAAAGATTATTTTAAATTAAGCAAAAAATTTCAAGGATCTAAACCTATGAGTTTTTTTTTTTCAGAGACCAATTTAAATTCAGGTTTATATCTCAAGAAAAAAAATTTAACCCTTAAGTAATTAAGTTGAAATTTCGAGCTCTTTAAAAGAGGTCTAAATCCTTATAAATAAACTTAGTTGAAAATGGCTAAGTTAATGCCCAACAACATCAGCATCATTGTAAATATTACAACATCCAATCTTATTTTAAGGCTAAGAAAGCCAGAAAGGTGAGATTTTTGTGGCCAGATTAGATTTGACACCCTATTCACGTAATTTTACAACACCTCCGTTTATGTACCGGAATTTAAAAATTCAAAAACTTGTCATCTAAATTTTACAAAACGGAAATATTGTTTCCAAAGTTTTAAATCTTGAAAGATAAAGGCCCCGTTTGGAAAAACAGCTTAATTAAAAGCTTATGGTATAAGCACTTATGGCATAAGAGCTTATGCCATAAACGCTTAAATTCAACAAGTTGTTTGCGTTTGGATGCACATATTGAGAATAGCTTATACAGAATCAAAGCGTTTGGATGAATTTTTACATAAGCACTTATTACTAGTTGAGATTAAAAAATTAAAAATTGAAGAACTAACATTATTATAAATAAAATTAATGTTTAAAAATTATACAGTTTTGAGTTATACCATGTACCTATAAGTCACATATAAACACAACATTTTTTTTTGAATAAAACATAATTTAAAATAAGCAAATAAATTTAAAATTAATATAAATCATCATTAAAAAAAATAAAATAAAATACTAAAGAAGAATGAGAGGTTTCAAATGGTAAGGGTTTGTGAAAAAATAATAGGGGAAAAAAATAATGTTTGTTAGTGTGAAAAAAGTAAGGCTATAGGATTCGAAGTGAGAACCTCATTAAAAGGGCAAAATAAGCTCCACTGTTTCTACCAGCTTATGGAAATAAGCTAAAAAGAGCTTATGGAGGGCTTATAAGGTGTTTTAACAAGCTCTGCCAAACGCATATAAAATAGCTTATTTTATAGTATAAGTTTAAATAAGCTGTTCATAAGCCCTTCCAAACGGCACACACAAGAGTGCATTTAGGTGGGTTGGGTGGTAAATCGAGGACCATTTGGTCATATGCTGTGTGGTTAGGGGAGGGGTTTGTTTTCCAAATTCCAACACACGCACAATATATTCGGTAAGGAAAACCCATCGAGCATCATCGAGCATCCAACAAGGTAAAGTGGAACTGTCATTCTCTTTCTCATTCTTCTCTCTTTTTCTTCTTCGTCTTTCTTTAGCTGAATTCATTGGTCCCATTTTTTCTTTTCTTCTTGCAATGGATCATCTCTAGCATTCTCTGGGTTCTGAATTCATGGCTTGATCTTCTCATCACCGGGGCGTCCCTCCGTTTCTTGAACCCCTTTTCGTTTCTGGAGCTTACCATTTTTATGGAGGTAATTTAATCATAGGTATCTTGTTGAATTTTGACAAAGTTGGTATCTATTTTCGTTGTCTGTTACAAAAATGAATGCTTTTTTATCTGGAGTTGTTTGTAAATTGCATCCTCACATGATCCTTTTGCTTTGAACGGTTGTTTTCTTTTCCTTCTCTTGTGTTGAGCTGTGTAATGATATTACTCAGGTCAGGATCTTTTTTTTTTGTGATATAATTTTAAAAGTTAATCAAATGCTTAGCACACTCGAGTCGAAATTCCGAGACCAATTTAACACACCAAAAGAAAAGGTATACTTCTGAAATTGATCAAATGCGGATATGTATTAGGACATTGCTAGAGCGAACGAATTGTTTTGAACTTATTCACTCAACTTGTGGAAAACTGGGAAATTTCCCATGAAGAATTCATAAAGTTTATTAGTGTGCATAATGCTGGCGAAACTTTGTTTTATTGGGTTGATAATGTGAGTGTGCATTATTGTTGTCGTTTTATCTTTTAAAATAATTTAAAGAGTAACTCATCATGTTTGTCATGAAAGATGGTCGGTCACTTTAGTCACCGAAACACGAAAATTACATTTCGGTAAAAGATGAAAATGACGATCCATTTAGTCTTTTTTGGGGACTAAATTAATTTTACAAAAGGACTAAATTGATTGTCTTTTTTATCTTTGTGGGACGACAATTGTAATTTTCATATTGTAGGGACTAAAGTGACTCACCCGATATCTTTCAGAGATAAAAATGATGATTAATCGAATTTAAAGGATCAGCTGAACGGATGTGTTTGACAACTTTCTATGAATTTATACTAAGGTTTTTATAATTTGTCCTGGGATTATGCATGTATCTCAAACTAGTTGGGATTATGGTGAAGCAGAATTAAGCTAGTGATGCTATTGTATTCCCTTATCTCAACAATCCATCTTGTTCACTAGGAAATTACAGGTAGAGTGTTTACTTATAGTTTCTGCATTTGGATAGTACTCAGAATGTACTTCCTTTTGTGTTTGTTGAAAATATTATGCACTAAAGAGCACCACTTACACTTGTAAAATATTGCTTGACTCTAAACTTGTGGGCTGGGTGTAAAAGGTTCAGGAGATGGAAGGCAAGACCGAGAGTCATGCGACATCAGCAGCGGCCTTTGTGGAAGGGGGGATTCAAGAAGCCTGTGATGATGCTTGCAGCATATGCCTTGAGGAATTTTGCCAAAGTGACCCTGCAAACGTAATATACAGCTTTTGTCCTTCCTGCATTTCATCTCACAAATTAGATTATAACTTGGTATGACTTTATTTGAAAATGTTTGTTTACTTCCTTTCCCTTTCTTGCGTTTCAGGTCACTAATTGCAAGCATGAGTTTCACCTACAGTGCATTCTTGAGTGGTACTTTTTAATTATGTTTTTCTTTTTCATGTATCTCTCTCATGAAACTTCTATTTTTAGTGTATATTACTAGTTAAATTCGTTCTTGGATATTAAAATGGCTTCACACATTCCACATTAGCAGATGCCAACCGCCATTGGAAGTTAGAACCAAAGTCTGAATGCACTGTTTAATTTGATGCTATTTTTTAGTTTCGTGTATTAGTTTTCTGTAAGTTGGGGTGGGGGGAAGGGGATAAAGCTAATTGAGAAAGCAGCAACTCAACCTGCATGGGAGTTAGAATGAACTCGTAATTCCTATATAAACTTCTGAAAAATCTAACATTGCTGCACTTCCTTCTGCCATCTTTCTAAATCATTAAATTTCAGAACAGAAATGGCTGCAAAAGTAGCCCTCCTAGAAAGGGCATCAGCAGTTAGAAGCCCAAGAAAGTAATCACACCACTTTTGGACTGCTTGAACCACAGCCACCAACTCCTTCAAACAGACTTTTTTGGGCTCTTTCAGATAATGTAGTGCTCCAAAAGGCTAAGGGTCAACCTTCTTGCAACAACACAGTCCCTAAACCCTTTCCGGATGCATCCGTCTCAATTATAAAAGGCTTAGGGAGAGCTGTCATAGTATGCTTCAATTGATCAAAAGCAGCTTGAACCTCCTGACCCCAACCAAATTGTCCTTATTCAAAAGTCGGTTCAGTGGTCTAGCAATTTTTCCATATCACTTACAAATCTTCTTAAGTAGCCTGGTAAGCCAAGGAATCCCCTCAACCCCTTAGTGTCCTTAGGGGTGGGCCAAAGCAACTTAGTTTCTATCATTTTTGGGTCAGCCACAAATATTCTAAACTCATCTACCCAAAACCACACTTTTTCTTAATTACTTTTTGAGCATTCTCTTGCAAAATTAGCAGAACATGCTTTAAGTGACTGAGATGATCTTCCATATTATGACCCAAGACTAGGATATCATAAAATACTATAACAGTCTTTCTCAAAATTATTTGGAACCTCATTTATAAGGAATTGAAATATGGAGGGGGCATTGTGAGCCCAAAAGGCATCACAAAGAATTTATAATACCCCTCATGAGTCTGCAATGCAGTCTTTTGACTCTTTTCTATATCCGCCTTCCACATTCTGGATTTTATATCTATTTAGGAAACACCATAGCACTCCCTAATTCATCCAACAGTTCATCTATGGCAGAAATAGGAAATTTGTTAGAAACTGTAATCTTTTTCAAAGCTCTATAACCAACACAAATGTCCACTCTCCACCCTTCTTCTTCCCCAATATTATAGGATTGCAGGCCTGGGTTAGGGAAAGAATGACAGAATACAATGATTATCCCCTGGAAAATTCGAGAGTTTGAGGACCTCTCCCACCACTTGGAATTACAAATGAGACCCCCTTCTATTCTACATCCTATTATTTATTTCCTAAGTCTGCTGACCTCAGCAACTAACCACAGTTACCAGCTGTTACAGCAGTCAGAATTAGTTACACAACTCAGGAGTCATGTTCCCCCTGCTTCTCTCCTATTTGTCCGTAGTCCGTACATACGCCCTCTTAGTTAAAAGACAAGACCTATCAGAAGAGGCATAGGGATAAAAATTGTGGAAGGAGGGGTAAATGGATCCATTGATGTTGGTCACGGATAGTTTTCTTACTGTATTTGGATGTTTTGACTGGAAAATCAATGGACTGGCCATCTATCTAGTTTATGCTATAATTTTCTGAGAATTTGACTGGCCAGCCAACTATGACATTATCTGCTGAAACTGGAGTGATGTTACAAGTTTCTGGTTGCTGGTGAATGACAGTGTTTAATGCTACCACACCTTTCGCCAAAATTTGAAGGGAAGGGAAAATGTTCCACAAAAACATCAGAACTATGGGCTTCTTGGTGAGGTGTTGAGTATTTGCAAACAGATTGAGACAATTCTTTAAGGTGGTATTATGATTGTGTTTATCTCATATCAGCCGCAACTGCTGTAAAGTATAATGCCAAATATATGCCATTTTAGATTTATGAAATCAAATTAGGCTTGGTTCTATTTCTCTAACATAATTTGAAATTTTGAAGTTAAATTAGGGTTGATTCTATTTTGCCAACTCTTAAAATTCGGGTTAGGCATAGCTCTGCAATAAAAGCTTGCTCGTAAGGTAAGGATTTCCAAAGCTTTTATAATCTTTATGTTGGCCTCCTTCACACCCAGTTGCACTTGGAAAGCCACGGGCCACATAAATTGCAGTGGGAAGGCCACGTATTTTACACTGGGAAAGCCGCGAGCCCAGGTTGATTTTTTTTTCTTTTCTGAGCAGCAGTGGGTGGCCCAGTATCAGATCTTGGATAGGCTTTGAATACCACATTAGAATTCAAGTTAGGCCTAACTCTACCCTAAAAGCTAGCTCGTAGGGTGAGGATTGCCAAAGCCTTTATAATCTCTATGTTAGCCTTATCTTTGATTATGTGGGACATCAAGACTAACATATCAAATTTTTGTAAATAATTTCTTCCTCAATTTATTTAAAATTTTTGGAACAGTTTAATTATTTGATATAGTCAATAATTCAAATTTTTAAATGTGTTTTGTTTTGGTAGAGTGAAACAGTAAGAAAGGAGACAAGAGGTGGAAACAACCTACTAGGTTAAAAACCCTAGCAGCCTAACAATCTTATTATCAAGTAAGTGAAAATAGGAGAAGACCCCCTTTACATGAACCCTCCTTTGCTATTTATAGAGGGGAAAGAGATAAGAACCCTAGATTTACACGGGATGGGCTCTTGGGCCTCAAAACACTCGACCCAACAGCCTCAACCCCCCTTATGCTTAGAGCCTCACTCCAGCGCTTCCGGTCGCCTAGCACGCCACCTGTGTGCCTTTGGTCAAAGTGCTCGCCACTCACTGGGCAAAGTGCTCGCCCATAAAATCCTTTCTTAGAGTGGGCCAATAAAATCCTGCTCTCAGTATGTTGGCTCCCAGTGGTCGCCCACCTATATGACTGGTACAAACCCCTTCATGCACCTCCTGCATTAACCCTTTTGCCTGCTGCTCAGATACACATTTCAACAATGGCGCGGAGAAACCCCTCCATTACAATTTTCCTTCAATTAGAGTATAATAGCTAGCCGCTCGCCGGAGTTCCTTAGAAAATCTCGCAGTATCTCCTGATTCATTCTCAAGAACCTCATAAATTGGCGACATCCATGTCGATGCTTGATCAACAGTGAACACCATCTCAACTTAAACACTTGGTCCCCGAATTGTTTCATGAGTTACTGACTTGTAGTTTCCTGGCCTTTGTGTGCTCGCCAGTTTTGCCAGTAAGTCAGCCCGCTAATTCTGCTCCCTAGGGACGTAATCAATGGAGACTTTCCCTATGTTACCCATCAACTCCTACACTCGTCGTAAATACTTTTCCAACTGAGGGTCCTTAACCTGGTAAGTTCCCTTGACTTGATTAGTCATTAGTAATGAGTCACTTTTGATTTCCAGCTCTTCAATTTCAAGTTCCTTGGCGAGCGCTAACCCAGCGATCAAAGCCTCATACTCTGCTTGATTGTTGCTCACCTTGAATTCAAACCTCAAGGACTGCTCGATCTGAACCTTGTTGGGACCACTTAAGATTATTCCTGCTCCACTTCCCCTTACATTCGAAGAGCCATCGACTGATAACACCCACTTCTTCCCTTCAAGCTCGCCCCCTATGGCGGTCAACTCTGCCACAAAGTTAGCTAACCTTTGGGCGGAAACCTTTCCTCTCGACTCATATTGCAAGCCATACTCTGATAGCTCTACTGACCAACTGACCAATCGACCAGACAAATCTGGCTTCTGCAACACTTGCTTTAGCGGCAAATCCGTTTTCACTTTGACCTAGAAACTTTGGAAATATGGCCTCAAACGGCGAGCTGTTACGAGGATCGCCAAAGCTGCTTTTTCTATCCTCTGGTACCTCTGCTCCGCGCCTTGAAGCGTGTGACTGACGAAGTAAATAATTCTCAACTCCCCATCAAGGTCCTGCAAAATAACTGAGCCAATGGCCTTGTATGTTACAGCAAAATAAAGGAGTAAAGGCTTGCCAACCAATGGTTTATGAAGAACCGGGGGCGAAGACAAGAGTTGTTTCAGTCGCCTGAAAGCTTCTTCACACCCAAGCGTCCACTCGAAGGTAACGTTCTTTTTCAAACACTTGAAGAACGGAGCCGCCTTTTCCCCTGCATTCGGCAGGAAGCGGGCCAAAGCGGCGATCCGCCCTGTCAGGCGCTGCACCTCCTTGACCGTCTTTGGACTGCTCATGTCCAAGATCGCCCTGCATTTATCTGGATTTATTTCTATGCCCCTCGCAATGACCATGAAGCCCAAAAATTTGCCTCCAAGAATTCCAAAAGAACACTTCTCAGGATTCAACCGCATGTTGCAACGCCGGACTTGACCAAACGCCTCCGCCAGATCTGAATAATGCTCGTCTGCTTTAGCTGAAGTAACTATCATATCGTCAACATATACTTCTATGTTTCTACCCGCCTGGTTTTCAAGCACCTTATCCATCAGCCTTTGGTAAGTCGCCCCTGCGTTCTTTAATCCAAACGGCATCGTCCGATAGCAATAATTAACTTGAGGGGTCATAAAAGCAGTCTTGTCCTCATCTTGAGGATGCATGGGAATTTGATTGTACCCCAAATAAGCATCCATCAAACTTAGCATCTCATTCCCAGAAGCCCCATCAACAAGTTTGTCAATGTTTGGCAGGGGGTAGGAATCCTTGGGACACGCCTTATTGAGATTTGTATAATCTGTGCACATTTGCCACTTCCCATTTGTTTTTTTTACCATCACTACATTCGCCAGCCAAGTTGGATATTTAATTTCTCTAATGAAATTTCCCTCCAGTAGCTTGGCGGTCTCCTGCCTGACTGGTTTATCCTTCTCGCCACCCATTTTCCTTCTGACTTGGGTGGCCGGTTTTGTTCCAACTGGAAGTGCCAACTTGTGACAAATGAAGTTTGGGTTGATAACTGGCACATCTTTGAACGTCCAAGCAAAAAGGTCCAAATTCTCACCCAACAGGCGAGCCAACCTTTCTTCCTGACTGGTTGACAGCTGAGTAACCACCTTGAGTATTCTACCGCCCAAATCTAGTGTCTTTGTTTCCTCAATTGGCTTGGGGCGTTCATCCCTTCCCTCGACACGAGGGTCCAATGTGTAGCCTTCATCTGTGCGTACTTCGTAACATCGGTGACCTGTCTTGGCATTTGTTTTTCCATAGGTGGCGGCACTCTCATTGTAACACTCACGCGCCTGGATTTGACCGACCTTTAGTGTTCGCACCTTGCCATTGGCGAGTGGGTATTTGACAGCCAAATGTTTTGTCGAGATGATCGCACAAATTTTGCATAGTGTATCACGTCCAATCAATACATTGTATGAAGACCTACAAGAGAGAACTATGTACCGAACCTTCAGCGCCTTCGCATATCCATCCTGACCAAAAACAGTCCTTAATTCAACACAACCTCTCACCACTACATGCTCACCGGTGAACCCTATCAAAGTCCCAGTGTATGGTGTGAGGTCACTTTCTTTCAAACCCATGCTCTCAAAAGCATCGCCATATATAATGTCCGCCGAACTCCCTTGATCCAAGAGCACCCTTCGTACATCATAATTGTTGACCCGTAATTGCACCACAATTGGGTCGCCCTTATGAGGAATGACACTCTTGAAATCATTCTTTGTGAAGACAATGTCCGGGTGGCAAAACCGAACGCCCCTTCCAGTACAGTGTGAACTGCGGCATGTGCCTCCCGAATATAGCGCTTTCTCGCTGCATTCGAGTCGCCTCCCCCGGAGAAACCTCCAGAAATGCAGCCAACCAGCCTAGATGGGTCGCCCAGAGGTTTTGTATCTTCATCCATCTCTTCTACATCAACCTCGGGATTCAATCGGCGCGCAGGTCGAGAATCCGAACCTTTCTTCACATATTGTCTTAGATGCCCCGCCTTAATCAGTCTTTCAATCTCCCGCTGCAAAGTTATGCAATCATCCGTATTGTGGCCCAGAGTCTTATGATAATCACACCATCTCGTCGTATCCACATTAAAATGGGGCCTCTTAACTGGCGACGGGTACATGACAAGGTTTGCTTCCTTGGTTTCCTGCAACACTTTCGACAGACTCGTCGTTAAAGGAATCGTGGCATGAGCCTGTGCCGGCGAGTAATTATTTGCCCGCCTCGAGGGTGCTTCCCTGCGCCCATAGTCGGGGCGCTCGTGATAGTTTCGTCGCCCCGTATTCGCGGACGGGGGTTGATACAGATCCGCACGACTTCTCCTTGATTTCTGCTTTGACGGTTCCTTGTATGCCTGCGGGTCATGCTGCTTGGCCTTATTCTCATGCCTTCCTACCGGTGCGTCAAGCGCGTCCCTCTTCAGTTTCTACTCGTCATCCTCTTCCTTTAAGATAAAGTCCTGCATCCTCGCCCTAAGCTCAGCCATATCATGCGGCGGGCGCCTACTTAGTTTATTATTCAAGGTACCTGCCCTTAATCCTTTTTTAAAGGCATTCACACACGTCTCCTGAGGGGCGTCTTCAATTTGCACAACAGTTGCACTGAACCTCGCCATGTATCGCTTTAACAATTCAGTTGACCCTTGGCGTATGTTAAATAACGCGGCAGTTGTAACCCTCTATGCCATGCTCACCGAGAAGGGCGTAAAAAATTTACGCGAGAAGTATGTGAAACTTGTTATAGAGTGCGACGATAACTTCGTAAACCACGCCAATGTCGTCCCCTTGAACGTTGAGGGGAACAAACGAAACTTCAAGGTGTCAGACGCCTGACTAATCACCATCTTCGTGACAAAATATTGTAAGTGTTCCTTCGGATCAGTATCGCCCGAATAGGTTTCCAGTGTTAGGGTTTTCAGCGCGTCTGGCATTGGAACCGCCGCTACCGCCACCGAAAAAGGCTGAAACTCAACAACGGTTTCTGCCTCTCTGAAACTCATCATGCCATAGTCCTTTTGTTGACGAAAATACTCCAACTGAGCCTGGAGGTGCTGATTCTGTTGTTGAATGGCGTCAGTGGTCCCACACACCCGGTTCCACTCGTCCGGAGAGATTATCATCATGGCGGGCTGGCCTGGACCTGTTGCCCCTTGAGCCGCTTGGTTCAGTGGTGGTGCGGTATTAGGAATTGGTTGTGGTGTTGGAGAATGTGGTGGTGGTGGAAGTGGTGGTGGAGGAGGAGACGGTGATTGCTCAGACCTCGCCGTTCGTCCTCGACCACGTCCTCGACCCCGCCCTCTTCTTTGGATGCCTGACATAGCTTCTCACCTCACGGTCGCAGGGGTTAGTTTACCTATTTCCTCACAGATGACGCCAAATGTTCTGGTAGAGTGAAACAGTAAGAAAGGAGACAAGAGGTGTAAACGGCCTACTAGGTTAAAAACCCTAGCAGCCTAACAATCTTATTATCAAGTAAGTGAAAATAGGAAAAGATCCCATTTACATGAACCCTCCTTTGCTATTTATAGAGGGGAAAGAGATAAGAAAGAGATAAAAACCCTAGATTTACACGGGATGGGCTCCTGGGCCTCAAAACACTCGGCCCAACAGCCTCAACCCCCATTTTGCTTAGAGCCTCACTCCAGCGCTTCCGGTTGCCTAGCGCGCCACCTGTGTGCCTCTGGTCAAAGTGCTCGCCACTCACTGGGCAAAGTGCTCGCTCAGCCCATGTTTTTCCTTACAATTTCTAAAGAAGGCATCTTTAGTCTATTCCTACTCACATATGATATTGAAAAAGTTTATATCTTAAGAAAAATTTGTTGACCCCACGTGAGCTACTTAACTGGGAATTGCTTTTGTTTCTAGTTCAATGACTGGTCTAATTTCAGAATATTGATTTTGATTTCTTACTATGGACACAAATATTTATACTGCTTGCCACACTTTCTAAAATTTAGTATGTGTGGGATGTAAATTCTTTAGTTCTTTTCATGTTGCAAGGATATCACTAGTTCCTATGCAATGTGGTGTCAACCATAGAAATAAGTATAAATTTCAGAATAGCTTAATGGATTAGTTTCTGTCTCTCTTGATCACGCTTGGGCATATTTATGACATTTATGTGCAGGGGCTCTTTTCATTGTTGAAGATATTCCTGTCATTACCATGTATCTTACTATGAGAAAAGTTTCTGATCTCATAAACATTTTGTTGGCTGCTAATGGATAGGAACACTTGAATTGTATTATGTGATTGAAAATGGAGCATTATGCTTTAGCAATTGCTACTGGTATTGTCTGCAGGTGTCAGAGAAGCTCCCAATGTCCTATGTGTTTGCAACCTATTAGCTTGAAGGATGCTACCAGGTTGTTCGCAATTTTACTTTTTCAGATCTACCTTTTATAATTCTTTTCAATGATTTTAGTGTTAAACTAATATGCATTTCATGGCAGTCAACAATTGTTCGAGGCAGTAGAGCTGGAGAGGAGCTTGAGGATGACCCCGTCAAGAAATGCTGCTATTTTTCATCATCCCATCCTTGGTGATTTTGAATTGCAGCATGTCAGTTATCTATCAATTTTTGAGTTTTGATTTGATTCTTTTATATCTTGTGCTCATCTTGGTTCTATCATCTATTTATGCTACTAGCAATGTTTCTGGATTCTGCAGTTACCTGTTGGTGTAAACGATGCTGATATTGAACAGCGAATAATTCAACATTTAGCCGCTGCTGCAGAAATGAGGAGAGCAAACCACCATGGTCGGAGGGAAGGTCAAAGAACTAGATCATCTGCTCAAGGACGTCCACACTTCTTAGTATTCTCAACTGAGCCCAGTGCACCTCCATCGGGGCATGATTCGGCTGCTAGAGGGGGGAATGAACCAGCTGTAATTCCTGTTGGAAACCCATCTACCCCACTTACATGTGATGGAGATGAACCAACACCATTACAGCAGATCCCGCATTTTCAAACTCTATGCTCTTCTTTAACTCCAGAGTCTGCTGTCGAGGCAACAGATCCTGAAGGAATTCACTATGACGAGAGGTAGGTAGGCCTTGATATTTATTTTCTTATGGTTCATTATAAAGTTGCGTGGATTAGCAGTTATACCCGTTGCATTTACTTGCTTGCAGAAGGTCTACCTCTCATTCTTCACCTTTAAACCAAGATAGAGCAGGGCCATCAGAATTCCAGTCATTTTCTGATTCCTTTCGGTCCAGATTGAATGCAGTGTCCCTGAGGTATGATTTATTATAAAACATGCATATGTGAATTCTATGTATTGTCAAATCCACTCACCTGGTTTTAAATTTTCTTGTGACTTAGATACAAAGAATCAATTTCAAAAGGCACAAGGGGATGGAAGGAGAGGCTGTTCGCTCGTAATTCTTCTATGTCAGAACTTGGTTCAGAAGTTAAGAGAGAGTTGAATGCTGGAATTGCTAGTGTATCCCGGCTGATGGAGCGCCTTGAAACCAGAGAAATTAATCGGGCTGCTAGTACTTCTTTGTCAAATCATTCGGTGGGTAGTCCCGTAGCGGAGACAAGCAATCAAAACAACATGGAAGCTCGTGGAGAGAGCTCCTTGCATGAAAATAAAGCTCCAGCTACGTGTTCTGCTGGTTCAGATTCGAAGTGAGCTCTAATTTGTTTCCATTAATGAATCTTTCCTCAGCGTATCATATTTGAAGGTTAGTCTTCATCTTTTTTCAAGCCTTTGAGCCTTAGAACAGAAACAACAGCGTATTGCAGTCTCACGCGTGTTTCGTTTCTTTTTCCAGGCTACCTCTTTGCCCATACATGACATTCTGAGGAACAGATGCTATGGGATAGTGATGGCATTTGGTTTTCAATAAAAGTAGGATCTGAAAGACACTTGTGCCTTGAGCTAAAAACTTGTTTTTTTGTGTATATATCATGCCGGGAAGGTGTAATCTAAGGGGGGACGTGTTTTGAAATTCAATGAAACTTGTGACTGTAATCTGTCCTTGAATAGTTTGACTTGCTTCTTGTTTTCAATGTATTTAGATATTGATCAAGAAATCAAAGATGGCAATCGGAACCTAGAGTTCTCGCTGTTTCTGCCACAGTTCAGTCTTTGATTAAATTGAAACTTGGTTTCGAAATATTGTGGAAAGCATGAAGTTATCTTACTATCGGTAATTAAAAGTAACATCTAGTTAAATTCTGTCAGAAATGAATGAAGAATTGCGGATCTGGCTTGCCTGCAGTGCAGTCAGTTTCTTCTAAATGGCGCGATTCGGATTTAAAATCAGATATCAGATGTATAATCAGTCACTTTAAATTTAAACTGTTTGATCTTGATCAAGTGGTTATGAAACAATGACTGTAGTGAATTTAGAGAAATTTAATTGCAGTAAATCCAAATTCAATAATTGTTTGCAAAAGTAAGAAAGAAAGATCACATGAATGGAGAAATATGATTCAACTCATTCTAAAAGTTAAATGCATATCTACTTTAGAAGTGAGGCGCACTCTCCCTCTTATTCATCCACATATTCCTTTTCTTTAAAATTGATATTCTCTCTAATTTTGTTCACGGTGTTTGTCACACGTCATATCTTTCTTGTTTTCTTTTCCCCTTTGGTAATGTTATATATTCGGCAAAACATACTTGCATTTTCTTTATGTTTTACTAGATTTGTGGTATCTTATCTCACAATTCTCTCTCTTAAAACCCTAAAATCTAGTAGTTAAGATGTCATCCGGGAGACAAAATAACATTTTACTTTTCATGCCAAATCCTCGGTCTCAGAATGCCTAAATTCAACATCAATTGTCTTAACTTATAAGATTTTTCTTCCTTGCAAGCTCATCGCGCCGCTCTTGCTTCTATCGCCGCAATTGGGTTTAGAACTCCTGTGAGTAATTTCAGCCTCAATCCTTCTTATCTTTCAACCAATAGCCTTCTCTTCTTTCTTGTATCATACATGTTGTATGTTTTCGATTTTGTGCTCTTTCTTTTTTCATTGTTAAATTGTACTTCTTTGCTCCAATTTTAGTTTGTATCCTTAAATTTACTTATGCTCAAGTCCATTTCTGCGTTAATCTATTAAATTTGAAGCACAAAATGTAGCGTTGTCATATGTTTTATACTTCAGCCACATCACATGTTTAGTTTAGTTGTCAACCCATAGAAACCAGAGATCTTTAATCTTCCACTATTTTAAATATAACTTCCATTATAATCTATATATATATAAAAACATATTTCTCATATGATACATCATCTATATATACTAAAGTAAGGTTTAATCTCATCTACCTCACCTAATGTTAGCAGAATCAAATCGGACCGATCGGTTCGACCGGAAAAATCGGTAACCGGTGCCTATGCCAGTTCGGTTCACCCTGATAACCGGAGCATGCAAAACCGGTCAAAAACTGGTGGAACCGGTCAAGAACCGGTGAAACCGGGAAAAGCCGCTGGTCCGCTGGTCCGAACCGGCCATGTGAAAATGACGTCGTTTTGAATTTTTTTGTTTTCTTTTGAACTTCTCTACTACTGGTTTTCCAGAAAATTTCACAGCCAAAGCATATCTCCATGTCTAACATCAAGCATTTCTGTAGTCATATCTAAAACTAAAACAAGCACAACATTGAATTCAAGTGGGATACTTAATTTTCGTGAGATTAAGGAGAGCCTTTAGTCCATCACCTCGTGCATATCTCAAAATAGGATCTTCAATTCCCGTGATTCGCACATGTAGCGCCATAGCAGGTTTTTCTGCAAGAGCTTGAAGGAGAGTCATCCATGGAGTTCCTTGACCAAACCTCGTTTCTACAATCTTCAACAATAGCCCAATAGGTAGCCATGTAAAATTGTTCCTGTGCCACTGCCTCGCTCACGGTGTGAGTATGACGGCAAATTGGGGGCAGCCGCAACATGAATATGTTGGGAGGGACTAGATTTGCTGGAAGCAAATACTAATAGGTTTAGTTTATATCCCGTTGATGGAGATTAAGAAAAATAATTGGGGGATCTGAGTTTCAGTATTTTTTTTCATTTTGTGTCAGTTTTCGTCTTTAATTTGTGTTTTTTTCTCTCCTTTAGATGGTTCTATTTTTGTGTTATTTCTTTGAGTCCTGTGTTTTTAGTGTTTTTCCAGCTTTTTGGACGCTCATAGCTTGAATGAAGATTTTTTCTCTTAAAAAAAAGGTTCCCTATCTAATAGTATTTTACGTGACAAGAGAAGAAGATTGGTGATTCAAGCGTCGTGATTCGAGTCTAGACGACGGAGAAAAACACCGTTAAAAGCCTCGATTCCCCCGTGGGGTGGCTGGAATCTTCAAAGCCACGACGATGATGAAGAACAACATTTAAAAAATTTACTTAGAGATATTAACAATTAAACTTTAGTTTTTCACATAAAAATCATTATCTTTTATGAATACTTACACATTAAGTTTTCCAAAATAAATTTTCGTAATCACTAATGAGATATATGAAAATTTTCAAACTTCCATATACTAATTTATTTCATTATTATCAAAATATTATCTTCTTTCACATAATTTATCAATGTTTAATCAAATTCTTACATACACTCCTACATCAAATAATTGAGATAAAATCATAAATATAATTACACTACATTCGTCAACCAATAAAAATAAAAATAACTGTCCGTGCTTGAATCTTGTACGCTGGCATTCTCGGCGGAGCGCGGGCGGAGCTTAGGCTTGCTCTGACATGATTGAGGTGGAGCCTTCATCTTGCAGTGCGTCGAGGGGGACTTGCAAAAGACTCATAGACGCAAAACTCAGTGTTGGAGTAACGAGAGCATCCCAGAGCTAAGCTAAAACATGTAAAATTGCATAGTGAACTTGTAATGTATATATGAGTGAGTGCGTCCCAAGTGGAACGATAGAACATGTATTAATAGGCGATGCCGGAAGTAATTCAAGTCATGAAGGAAAGCTCTTAAGTGAAGCTTCCGAGTGAGAGGAGCTGTGAGCCAATCGGCTGCATAGCCCTTCCCTCGGCCTTTGTCCGAGCCGATCCTATAAAGGGCCACTGAGCTGGGAGTGTTCGTCCCTAGCCCAGGTCCTATAGGCTGTCTCTTAACCGTCTCCTGGAGAGTATCCCTAGTGGGTTAGCTGTGACGCCGTCGGGTCATATGGATAAATTGCCGACCGTAACAATAACCACAATATTAATAATATCATCATTCAAATTTAGTAGGAGAAAAAATGGGATGTTACACACTCCTTGCAAAAAGTTTTAAAAAATAAAATGGTAAATGAAGGAAAAGTTTTATCGTTAGGAAAATATATTGATAAATAAAAATAAGCCAAAATTTTTGAATGCCGACTAAAAGTTTTCCTCCCCCACACACCGAGAATAATCATATAAAGTTAAATTTTGATTGCTCATATTTGAAATGTGCAAAATCAGTTAAGGTGGCGGAACATATAGGAAGACAATCACAGGCAGATACACACTTGCACCGCAAATATAGAGCCAATTCTGCACATAGCATAAACCCAGGGACATGCACATACATGTATTCTCACACGCGCAAAACCACTATTCAACAAACATTAATTAATTACTGAAAAATAATTAAAAATTGAGTAGTCAAATGAATAGTTTTAATTTCATTTAATGCGTGTAATACTCAGCATATGTAATACTTTTACTATTATATAATTTTTTAAATTCAAAATATAATAAAAGTGAGAGTTTGAAGACTCGTTTATTGTCATTCATAGAAGTTCGGTATTTCTTATATTTTTTACTAATGGCAACATAGTTTCAGTTTTTTAAAATGTAATAAAATAAATAAAATATTATAAAAATATGGTATATAAAAATGCCTAGATATTTTTCTGTTTGGAAAGTAAGAAAACATTACTGCACGCCCATTGGATTTGCTATAATTTCAATAGAAGGAAGTGAGATGGATCTTTATAAAGACCAGACAACGGAAGGAAAAACACATACAATATTCTCATTTCTTATTATTCTCTAAGCAGCTGCAGTCATGACTCGGCGACAGATGAAGCTTTCCCGTAACTCCTCTGTGTTATCAAGGAAAGCAAAATTCTTCAAATTGAAGGCGGAAATCAAGAAGCAGTTGAATGAACTCGCCATTCTTTGTGGGGTTCACGCTTGTGTGATAATTTTCAGTCCATTTGATTCTGACACAGCATTTTACATCTGGGCTGATCCACAGGGGGCTAGGGAGAATATTGTTAAGGGGACGAGGAAGACAAATCGTTGAAGATTTGATAGAAATCAAAACTTTGATTGAGAAGAAATTGATGGAGATTAAGAAAAATAATTGGGGGATCTGAGTTTCAGTTTTTTTTTTTTTTCATTTTGTGTCAGTTTTCGTCTTTAGTTTGCGTTTTTTTCGTGTTTTTTTCTCCTTCAGATGGTTTTATTTTCGTGTTTCTTTGTGTTTTCAGCGTTTTTCCAGCTTTTTGGACGCTCTTAGCTTGTCTCTTCTTGGATTTCTGTGGTTTTTCTATTTGACTCTATTTTCCTACTTGAGGAGGTTGTCCTCGTCTTCTTTTTATGTTGAATGAAGATTTTTTCCCCTAAAAAAAAAGGTTCCCTATCTAATAGCATTTTACGTGACAAGAGAAGAAGATTGGGGATTCAAGCGTCGTGATCCGAGTCTAGACGACGGAGAAAAACACCGTTAAAAGCCTCGATTCTCCCGTGAGGTGGCTGGAATCTTCAAAGCCACGACGATGATGAAGAACAAAATTTAAAGAATTTACTTAGAGATATTAACAATTAAACTTTAGTTTTTCACATAAAAATCATTATCTTTTATGAATACTTACACATTAAGTTTTCCAAAATAAAAAATTTTCGTAATCACTAATGAGATATATGAAAATTTTCAAACTTCCATATACTAATTTATTTCATTATTATCAAAATATTATCTTCTTTCACATAATTTATCAATGTTTAATCAAATTCTTACATACACTCCTACATCAAATAATTGAGATAGAATCATAAATATAATTACACTACATTCGTCAACCAATAATAATAAAAATAACTGTCCGTGCTTGAATCTTGTACGCTGGCGTTCTCGGCAGAGCGCGGGCGGAGCTTAGGCTTGCTCTGACATGATTGAGGTGGAGCCTTCATCTTGCAGTGCGTCGAGGGGGACTTGCAAAAGACTCATAGACGCAAAACTCCGTGTTGGAGTAACGAGAGCACCCCAGAGCTAAGCTCAAACATGTAAAATTGCATAGTGAACCTGTAATGTATATATGAGTGAGTGCGTCCCAAGTGGAACGATAGAACATGTATTAATAGGCGATGCCGGAAGTAATTCAAGTCATGAAGGAAAGCTCTTAAGTGAAGCTTCCGAGCGAGAGGAGCTGTGAGCCAATCGGCTGCATAGCCCTTCCCTCGGCCTTTGTCCGAGCCGATCCTATAAAGGGCCACTGAGCTGGGAGTGTTCGTCCCTAGCCCATGTCCTATAGGCTGTCTCTTAACCGTCTCCTGAAGAGTATCCCTAGTGGGTTAGCTGTGACGCCGTCGGGTCATATGGATAAGTTGCCGACCGTAACAACAACCACAATATTAATAATATCATCATACAAATTTAGTAGGAGAAAAAATGGGATGTTACACACTCCTTGCAAATTTCTTTTATACGGATCCCCAATTGTGCGATCGTCAAGTACATTATTTTACTTATTGAAAAAGTTTTAAAAAATAAAATGGTAAATGAAGGAAAAGTTTTATCGTTAGGAAAATATATTGATAAATAAAAACAAGCCAAAATTTTTGAATGCCGACTAAAAGTTTTCCTCCCCCACACACCGAGAATAATCATATAAAGTTAAATTTTGATTGCTCATATTTGAAATGTGTAAAATCAGTTAAGGTGGCGGAACATATAGGAAGACAATCACAGGCAGATACACACTTGCACCGCAAATATAGAGCCAATTCTGCACATAGCATAAACCCAGGGACATGCACATACATGTATTCTCACACGCGCAAAACCACTATTCAACAAACATTAATTAATTACTGAAAAATAATTAAAAATTGAGTAGTCAAATGAATAGTTTTAATTTCATTTAATGCGTGTAATACTCAGCATATGTAATACTTTTACTATTATATAATTTTTTAAATTCAAAATATAATAAAAGTGAGAGTTTGAAGACTCGTTTATTGTCATTCATAGAAGTTCGGTATTTCTTATATTTTTTACTAATGGCAACATAGTTTCAGTTTTTTAAAATGTAATAAAATAAATAAAATATTATAAAAATATGGTATATAAAAATGCCTAGATATTTTTCTGTTTGGAAAGTAAGAAAACATTACTGCACGCCCATTGGATTTGCTATAATTTCAATAGAAGGAAGTGAGATGGATCTTTATAAAGACCAGACAACGGAAGGAAAAACACATACAATATTCTCATTTCTTATTATTCTCTAAGCAGCTGCAGTCATGACTCGGCGACAGATGAAGCTTTCCCGTAACTCCTCTGTGTTATCAAGGAAAGCAAAATTCTTCAAATTGAAGGTGGAAATCAAGAAGCAGTTGAATGAACTCGCCATTCTTTGTGGGGTTCACGCTTGTGTGATAATTTTCAGTCCATTTGATTCTGACACAGCATTTTACATCTGGGCTGATCCACAGGGGGCTAGGGAGAATATTGTTAAGGGGACGAGGAAGACAAATCGTTGAAGATTTGATAGAAATCAAAACTTTGATTGAGAAGAAATTGATGGAGATTAAGAAAAATAATTGGGGGATCTGAGTTGCAGTTTTTTTTTTTTTTCATTTTGTGTCAGTTTTCGTCTTTAGTTTGCGTTTTTTTCGTGTTTTTTTCTCCTTTAGATGGTTTTATTTTCGTGTTTCTTTGTGTTTGCAGCGTTTTTCCAGCTTTTTGGACGCTCTTAGCTTGTCTCTTCTTGGATTTCTGTGGTTTTTCTATTTGACTCTATTTTCCTACTTGAGGAGGTTGTCCTCGTCTTCTTTTTATGTTGAATGAAGATTTTTTCCCCTAAAAAAAAAGGTTCCCTATCTAATAGCATTTTACGTGACAAGAGAAGAAGATTGGTGATTCAAGCGTCGTGATCCGAGTCTAGACGACGGAGAAAAACACCGTTAAAAGCCTCGATTCTCCCGTGAGGTGGCTGGAATCTTCAAAGCCACGACGATGATGAAGAACAAAATTTAAAGAATTTACTTAGAGATATTAACAATTAAACTTTTTTTTTTCACATAAAAATCATTATCTTTTATGAATACTTACACATTAAGTTTTCCAAAATAAATTTTCGTAATCACTAATGAGATATATGAAAATTTTCAAACTTCCATATACTAATTTATTTCATTATTATCAAAATATTATCTTCTTTCACATAATTTATCAATGTTTAATCAAATTCTTACATACACTCCTACATCAAATAATTGAGATAAAATCATAAATATAATTACACTACATTCGTCAACCAATAATAATAAAAATAACTGTCCGTGCTTGAATCTTGTACGCTGGCGTTCTCGGCGGTGCGCGGGCGGAGCTTAGGCTTGCTCTGACATGATTGAGGTGGAGCCTTCATCTTGCAGTGCGTCGAGGGGGACTTGCAAAAGACTCATAGACGCAAAACTCAGTGTTCGAGTAACGAGAGCATCCCAGAGCTAAGCTCAAACATGTAAAATTGCATAGTGAACCTGTAATGTATATATGAGTGAGTGCGTCCCAAGTGGAACGATAGAACATGTATTAATAGGCGATGCCGGAAGTAATTCAAGTCATGAAGGAAAGCTCTTAAGTGAAGCTTCCGAGCGAGAGGAGCTGTGAGCCAATCGGCTGCATAGCCCTTCCCTCGGCCTTTGTCCGAGCCGATCCTATAAAGGGCCACTGAGCTGGGAGTGTTCGTCCCTAGCCCAGGTCCTATAGGCTGTCTCTTAACCGTCTCCTGAAGAGTATCCCTAGTGGGTTAGCTGTGACGCCGTCGGGTCATATGGATAAATTGCCGACCGTAACAATAACCACAATATTAATAATATCATCATTCAAATTTAGTAGGAGAAAAAATGGGATGTTACACACTCCTTGCAAATTTCTTTTATACGGATCCCCAATTGTGCGATCGTCATGTACATTATTTTACTTATTGAAAAAGTTTTAAAAAATAAAATGGTAAATGAAGGAAAAGTTTTATCGTTAGGAAAATATATTGATAAATAAAAATAAGCCAAAATTTTTGAATGCCGACTAAAAGTTTTCCTCCCCACACACCGAGAATAATCATATAAAGTTAAATTTTGATTTCTCATATTTGAAATGTGTAAAATCAGTTAATGTGGCGGAACATATAGGAAGACAATCACAGGCAGATACACACTTGCACCGCAAATATAGAGCCAATTCTGCACATAGCATAAACCCAGGGACATGCACATACATGTATTCTCACACGCGCAAAACCACTATTCAACAAACATTAATTAATTACTGAAAAATAATTAAAAATTGAGTAGTCAAATGAATAGTTTTAATTTCATTTAATGCGTGTAATACTCAGCATATGTAATACTTTTACTATTATATAATTTTTTAAATTCAAAATATAATAAAAGTGAGAGTTTGAAGACTCGTTTATTGTCATTCATAGAAGTTCGGTATTTCTTATATTTTTTACTAATGGCAACATAGTTTCAGTTTTTTAAAATGTAATAAAATAAATAAAATATTATAAAAATATGGTATATAAAAATGCCTAGATATTTTTCTGTTTGGAAAGTAAGAAAACATTACTGCACGCCCATTGGATTTGCTATAATTTCAATAGAAGGAAGTGAGATGGATCTTTATAAAGACCAGACAACGGAAGGAAAAACACATACAATATTCTCATTTCTTATTATTCTCTAACCAGCTGCAGTCATGACTCGGCGACAGATGAAGCTTTCCCGTAACTCCTCTGTGTTATCAAGGAAAGCAAAATTCTTCAAATTGAAGGTGGAAATCAAGAAGCAGTTGAATGAACTCGCCATTCTTTGTGGGGTTCACGCTTGTGTGATAATTTTCAGTCCATTTGATTCTGACACAGCATTTTACATCTGGGCTGATCCACAGGGGGCTAGGGAGAATATTGTTAAGGGGACGAGGAAGACAAATCGTTGAAGATTTGATAGAAATCAAAACTTTGATTGAGAAGAAATTGATGGAGATTAAGAAAAATAATTGGGGGATCTGAGTTGCAGTTTTTTTTTTTTTTCATTTTGTGTCAGTTTTCGTCTTTAGTTTGCGTTTTTTTCGTGTTTTTTTCTCCTTTAGATGGTTTTATTTTCGTGTTTCTTTGTGTTTGCAGCGTTTTTCCAGCTTTTTGGACGCTCTTAGCTTGTCTCTTCTTGGATTTCTGTGGTTTTTCTATTTGACTCTATTTTCCTACTTGAGGAGGTTGTCCTCGTCTTCTTTTTATGTTGAATGAAGATTTTTTCCCCTAAAAAAAAAGGTTCCCTATCTAATAGCATTTTACGTGACAAGAGAAGAAGATTGGGGATTCAAGCGTCGTGATCCGAGTCTAGACGACGGAGAAAAACACCGTTAAAAGCCTCGATTCTCCCGTGAGGTGGCTGGAATCTTCAAAGCCACGACGATGATGAAGAACAAAATTTAAAGAATTTACTTAGAGATATTAACAATTAAACTTTTGTTTTTCACATAAAAATCATTATCTTTTATGAATACTTACACATTAAGTTTTCCAAAATAAATTTTCGTAATCACTAATGAGATATATGAAAATTTTCAAACTTCCATATACTAATTTATTTCATTATTATCAAAATATTATCTTCTTTCACATAATTTATCAATGTTTAATCAAATTCTTACATACACTCCTACATCAAATAATTGAGATAAAATCATAAATATAATTACACTACATTCGTCAACCAATAATAATAAAAATAACTGTCCGTGCTTGAATCTTGTACGCTGGCGTTCTCGGCGGTGCGCGGGCGGAGCTTAGGCTTGCTCTGACATGATTGAGGTGGAGCCTTCATCTTGCAGTGCGTCGAGGGGGACTTGCAAAAGACTCATAGACGCAAAACTCAGTGTTGGAGTAACGAGAGCATCCCAGAGCTAAGCTCAAACATGTAAAATTGCATAGTGAACCTGTAATGTATATATGAGTGAGTGCGTCCCAAGTGGAACGGTAGAACATGTATTAATAGGCGATGCCGGAAGTAATTCAAGTCATGAAGGAAAGCTCTTAAGTGAAGCTTCCGAGCGAGAGGAGCTGTGAGCCAATCGGCTGCATAGCCCTTCCCTCGGCCTTTGTCCGAGCCGATCCTATAAAGGGCCACTGAGCTGGGAGTGTTCGTCCCTAGCCCAGGTCCTATAGGCTGTCTCTTAACCGTCTCCTGAAGAGTATCCCTAGTGGGTTAGCTGTGACGCCGTCGGGTCATATGGATAAATTGCCGACCGTAACAATGACCACAATATTAATAATATCATCATTCAAATTTAGTAGGAGAAAAAATGGGATGTTACACACTCCTTGCAAATTTCTTTTATACGGATCCCCAATTGTGCGATCGTCAAGTACATTATTTTACTTATTGAAAAAGTTTTAAAAAATAAAATGGTAAATGAAGGAAAAGTTTTATCGTTAGGAAAATATATTGATAAATAAAAATAAGCCAAAAATTTTGAATGCCGACTAAAAGTTTTCCTCCCCCACACACCGAGAATAATCATATAAAGTTAAATTTTGATTTCTCATATTTGAAATGTGTAAAATCAGTTAATGTGGCGGAACATATAGGAAGACAATTACAGGCATATACACACTTGCACCGCAAATATAGAGCCAATTCTGCACATAGCATAAACCCAGGGACATGCACATACATGTATTCTCACACGCGCAAAACCACTATTCAACAAACATTAATTAATTACTGAAAAATAATTAAAAATTGAGTAGTCAAATGAATAGTTTTAATTTCATTTAATGCGTGTAATACTCAGCATATGTAATACTTTTACTATTATATAATTTTTTAAATTCAAAATATAATAAAAGTGAGAGTTTGAAGACTCGTTTATTGTTATTCATAGAAGTTCGGTATTTCTTATATTTTTTACTAATGGCAACATAGTTTCAGTTTTTTAAAATGTAATAAAATAAATAAAATATTATAAAAATATGGTATATAAAAATGCCTAGATATTTTTCTGTTTGGAAAGTAAGAAAACATTACTGCACGCCCATTGGATTTGCTATAATTTCAATAGAAGGAAGTGAGATGGACCTTTATAAAGACCAGACAACGGAAGGAAAAACACATACAATATTCTCATTTTTTATTATTCTCTAAGCAGCTGCAGTCATGACTCGGCGACAGATGAAGCTTTCCCGTAACTCCTCTGTGTTATCAAGGAAAGCAAAATTCTTCAAATTGAAGGCGGAAATCAAGAAGCAGTTGAATGAACTCGCCATTCTTTGTGGGGTTCACGCTTGTGTGATAATTTTCAGTCCATTTGATTCTGACACAGCATTTTACATCTGGGCTGATCCACAGGGGGCTAGGGAGAATATTGTTAAGGGGACGAGGAAGACAAATCGTTGAAGATTTGATAGAAATCAAAACTTTGATTGAGAAGAAATTGATGGAGATTAAGAAAAATAATTGGGGGATCTGAGTTTCAGTTTTTTTTTTCATTTTGTGTTAGTTTTCGTCTTTAGTTTGCGTTTTTTTCGTGTTTTTTTCTCCTTTAGATGGTTTTATTTTCGTGTTTCTTTGTGTTTTCAGCGTTTTTCCATCTTTTTGGACGCTCTTAGCTTGTCTCTTCTTGGATTTCTGTGGTTTTTCTATTTGACTCTATTTTCCTACTTGAGGAGGTTGTCCTCGTCTTCTTTTTATGTTGAATGAAGATTTAATCCCCTAAAAAAAAAGGTTCCCTATCTAATAGCATTTTACGTGACAAGAGAAGAAGATTGGTGATTCAGGCGTCGTGATCCGAGTCTAGACGACTGAGAAAAACACCGTTAAAAGCCTCGATTCTCCCGTGAGGTGGCTGGAATCTTCAAAGCCACGACGATGATGAAGAACAAAATTTAAAAAATTTACTTAGAGATATTAACAATTAAACTTTAGTTTTTCACATAAAAATCATTATCTTTTATGAATAATTACACATTAAGTTTTCCAAAATAAATTTTCGTAATCACTAATGAGATATATGAAAATTTTCAAACTTCCATATACTAATTTATTTCATTATTATCAAAATATTATCTTCTTTCACATAATTTATCAATGTTTACTCAAATTCTTACATACACTCCTAGGAAGACAATCACAGGCAGATACACACTTGCACCCCAAATATAGAGCCAATTCTGCACATAGCATAAACCCAGGAACATGCACATACATGTATTCTCACACGCGCAAAACCACTATTCAACAAACATTAATTAATTACTGAAAAATAATTAAAAATTGAGTAGTCAAATGAATAGTTTTAATTTCATTTAATGCGTGTAATACTCAGCGTATGTAATACTAATACTATTATATAATTTTTTAAATTCAAAATATAATAAAAGTGAGAGTTTGAAGACTCGTTTATTGTCATCTATAGAAGTTCGGTATTTCTTATATTTTTTAATAATGGCAACATAGTTTCAGTTTTTTAAAATGTAATAAAATAAATAAAATATTATAAAAATATGGTATGTAAAAATGCCTAGATAATTTTCTGTTTGGAAAGTAAGAAATAATTAGTGCACGCCCATTAGATTTATTATAATTTCAATAGAAGGTAGTGAGATGGATCTTTATAAAGACCAGACAACGGAAGGCAAAACACATACAATATTCTCATTTCTTATTATTCTCTAAGCAGCTGCAGTCATGACTCGGCAACAGATGAAGCTTTCCCGTAACTCCTCTGTGTTATCAAGGAAAGCAAAATTCTTCAAATTGAAGGCGGAAATCAAGAAGCAGTTGAATGAACTCGCCATTCTTTGTGGGGTTCACGCTTGTGTGATAATTTTCAGTCCATTTAATTCTGACACAGCATTTTACATCTGGGCTAATCCATAGGGGGCTAGGGAGAATATTGTTAAGGGGACGAGGAAGACAAATCGTTGAAAAACTTTGATTGAGAAGATATTGATGGAGATTAAGAAAAATAATTGGGGGATCTGAATTTTAGTTTTTTTTTTTTTTCATTTTGTGTCAGTTTTCGTCATTAGTTTGCGATTTTTTAATGTTTTTTTGTCTTTTAGATGGTTTTATTTTCGTGTTTCTTTGTGTATTCAACGTTTTTCCAGATTTTTGGACGCTCTTAGCTTGTCTCTTCTTGGATTTCTGTGGTTTTTCTATTTGACTCTATTTTCCTACTTGAGGAGGTTGTCCGCCTCTTCTTTTTATGTTGATTTAAGATTTTTTCTCTTAAAAAAAAGGTTCCCTATCTAATAGCATTTTACGTGACAAGAGAAGAAGATTGGTGATTCAAGCGTCGTGATCCGAGTCTAGATGACGGAGAAAAACACCGTTAAAAGCCTCGATTCTCCCGTGAGGTGGCTGGAATCTTCAAAGCCACGACAATGAAGAAGAACAAAATTTAAAAAATTTACTTAGAGAGATTAACAATGAAACTTTGGTTTTTCACATAAAAATCATTATCTTTTATGAATACTTACACATTAAGTTTTCCAAAATAAATTCTCGTAATCACTAATGAGATATATGAAAATTTTCAAACTTCCATATACTAATTTATTTCATTATTATCAAAATATTATCTTCTTTCACATAATTTATCAATGTTTAATCAAATTCTTACATACACTCCTTAATCAAATAATTGAGATAAAATCATAAATATAATTACACTACATTCGTCAACCAATAATAATAAAAATAACTGTCTGTGCTTGAATCTTGTACGCTGGCGTTCTCGGCAGAGCGCGGCCGGAGCTTAGGCTTGCTCTGACATGATTGAGGTGGAGCCTTCATCTTGCAGTGCATCGAGGGGGACTTGCAAAAGACTCATAGACGCAAAACTCAGTGTTGGAGTAACGAGAGCATCCCAGAGCTCAGCTCAAACACGTAAAAATGCAAAGTGAACCTGTAATTATATATGAGCGAGTGCGTCCCTAGTGGAACGAAAGAACAATTATTAATAGGCGGTGCCGGAAGTAATTCAAGTCATGAAGGAAAGCTCTTAAGTGAAGCTTCCGAGCGAGAGGAGCTGTGAACCGATCAGCTGGATTGCCCTTCCCTCGGCCTTTGTCCGAGCCGATCCTATAAAGGGCCACTGAGCTGGGAGTGTTCGTCCCTAGCCCAGGTCCTATAGGTTGTCTCTTAACCGTCTCCTGAAGAGTATCCCTAGTGGGTTAGCTGTGACGCCGTCGGGTCATATGGATAAATTGCCGACCGTAAAAATAACCACAATATTAATAATATCATCATTCAAATTTAGTAGGAGAAAAAATGGGATGTTACACACTCCTTGCAAAATTTTTTTATATGGATCCCCAATTGTGCGATCGTCAAGTACATTATTTTACTTATTGAAAAAGTTTTAAAAAATAAAATGGTAATTGAAGGAAAAGTTTTATCGTTAGGAAAATATATTGATAAATAAAAATAAGCCAAAAATTTTGAATGCCGACTAAAAGTTTTCTTCCCCCACACACCGAGAATAATCATATAAAGTTAAATTTTGATAGCTCATATTTGAAATGTGTAAAATCAATTAATGTGGCGGAATATATAGGAAGACAATCCCAGGCAGATACACACTTGCACCCCAAGTATAGAGCCAATTCTGCACATAGCATAAACCCAGGAACATGCACATACATGTATTCTCACACGCGCAAAACCACTATTCAACAAACATTAATTAATTACTGAAAAATAATTAAAAATTGAGTAGTCAAATGAATAGTTTTAATTTCATTTAATGCGTGCAATACTCAACATATGTAATACTTTTACTATTATATAATTTTTTAAATTCAAAATATAATAAAAGTGAGAGTTTGAAGACTCGTTTATTGTCATCTATAGAAGTTCGGTATTTCTTATATTTTTTAATAATGGCAACATAGTTTCAGTTTTTTAAAATGTAATAAAATAAATAAAATATTATAAAAATATGGTATGTAAAAATGCCTAGATAATTTTCTGTTTGGAAAGTAAGAAATAATTAGTGCACGCCCATTGGATTTGCTATAATTTCAATAGAAGGTAGTGAGATGGATCTTTATAAAGACCAGACAACGGAAGGCAAAACACATACAATATTCTCATTTCTTATTATTCTCTAAGCAGCTGCAGTCATGACTCGGCAACAGATGAAGCTTTCCTGTAACTCCTCTGTGTTATCAAGGAAAGCAAAATTCTTCAAATTGAAGGCAGAAATCAAGAAGCAGTTGAATGAACTCGCCATTCTTTGTGGGGTTCACGCTTGTGTGATAATTTTCAGTCCATTTGATTCTGACACAGCATTTTACATCTGGGCTGATCCACAGGGGGCTAGGGAGAATATTGTTAAGGGGACGAGGAAGACAAATCGTTGAAAAACTTTGATTGAGAAGAAATTGATGGAGATTAAGAAAAATAATTGGGGGATCTGAGTTTCAGTTTTTTTTTTTTTCGTTTTGTGTCAGTTTTCGTCTTTAGTTTGCGTTATTTTAATATTTTTTTGTCTTTTAGATGGTTTTATTTTCGTGTTTCTTTGTGTTTTCAGCGTTTTTCCAGATTTTTGGCCGCTCTTAGCTTGTCACATCTTGGATTTCTGTGGTTTTTCTATTTGACTCTATTTTCCTACTTGAGGAGGTTGTCCGCCTCTTCTTTTTATGTTGAATGAAGATTTTTTCTCTTAAAAAAAAGGTTCCCTATCTAATAGCATTTTACGTGACAAGAGAAGAAGATTGGTGATTCAAGCGTCGTGATCCGAGTCTAGACGACGGAGAAAAACACCGTTAAAAGCCTCGATTCTCCCGTGAGGTGGCTGGAATCTTCAAAGCCACGACGATGATGAAGAACAAAATTTAAAAAATTTACTTCGAGATATTAACAATGAAACTTTAGTTTTTCACATAAAAAACATTGTCTTTTATGAATACTTACACATTAAGTTTTCCAAAATAAATTCTCGTAATCACTAATGAGATATATGAAAATTTTCAAACTTCCATATACTAATTTATTTCATTATTATCAAAATATTATCTTCTTTCACATAATTTATCAATGTTTAATCAAATTCTTACATACACTCCTACATCAAATAATTGAGATAAAATCATAAATATAATTACACTACATTCGTCAACCAATAATAATAAAAATAACTGTCTGTGCTTGAATCTTGTACGTTGGCGTTCTCGGCAGAGCGCGGCCGGAGCTTAGGCTTGCTCTGACATGATTTAGGTGGAGCCTTCATCTTGCAGTGCGTCGAGGGGGACTTGCAAAAGACTCATAGACGCAAAACTCAGTGTTGGAGTAACGAGAGCATCCCAGAGTTCAGCTCAAACACGTAAAAATGCAAAGTGAACCTGTAATTATATATGAGCGAGTGCGTCCCTAGTGGAACGAAAGAAAAATTATTAATAGGCGGTGCCGGAAGTAATTCAAGTCATGAAGGAAAGCTCTTAAGTGAAGCTTCCGAGCGAGAGGAGCTGTGAGCCGATCAGCTGGATAGCCCTTCCCTCGGCCTTTGTCCGAGCCGATCCTATAAAGGCCCACTGAGCTGGGTGTGTTCGTCCCTAGCCCAGGTCCTATAGGCTGTCTCTTAACCGTCTCCTGAAGAGTATCCCTAGTGGGTTACCTGTGACGCCGTCGGGTCATATGGATAAATTGCCGACCGTAAAAATAACCACAATATTAATAATATCATCATTCAAATTTAGTAGGAGAAAAAATGGGATGTTACACACTCCTTGCAAAAAAATTTTATACGGATCCCCAATTGTGCGATCGTCAAGTACATTATTTTACTTATTGAAAAAGTTTTAAAAAATAAAATGGCAATTGAAGGAAAAGTTTTATCGTTAAGAAAATATATTGATAAATAAAAATAAGCCAAAAATTTTGAATGCCGACTAAAAGTTTTCCTCCCCCACACACCGAGAATAATCATATAAAGTTAAATTTTGATTGCTCATATTTGAAATGTGTAAAATTAGTTAATGTGGCGGAACATATAGGAAGACAATCCCAAGCAGATACACACTTGCACCCCAAATATAGAGCCAATTCTGCACATAGCATAAACCCAGGAACATGCACATACATGTATTCTCACACGCGCAAAACCACTATTCAACAAACATTAATTAATTACTGAAAAATAATTAAAAATTGAGTAGTCAAATGAATAGTTTTAATTTCATTTAATGCGTGTAATACTCAACATATGTAATACTTTAACTATTATATAATTTTTTAAATTCAAAATATAATAAAAGTGAGAGTTTGAAGACTCGTTTATTGTCATCTATAGAAGTTCGGTATTTCTTATATTTTTTAATAATGGCAACATAGTTTCAGTTTTTTAAAATGTAATAAAATAAATAAAATATTATAAAAATATGGTATGTAAAAATGCCTAGATAATTTTCTGTTTGGAAAGTAAGAAATAATTAGTGCACGCCCATTGGATTTGCTATAATTTCAATAGAAGGTAGTGAGATGGATCTTTATAAAGACCAGACAATGGAAGGCAAAACACATACAATATTCTCATTTCTTATTATTCTCTAAGCAGCTGCAGTCATGACTCGGCAACAGATGAAGCTTTCCCGTAACTCCTCTGTGTTATCAAGGAAAGCAAAATTCTTCAAATTGAAGGCGGAAATCAAGAAGCAGTTGAATGAACTCGCCATTCTTTGTGGGGTTCACGCTTGTGTGATAATTTTCAGTCCATTTGATTCTGACACAGCATTTTACATCTGGGCTGATCCACAGGGGGCTAGGGAGAATATTGTTAAGGGGACGAGGAAGACAAATCGTTGAAAAACTTTGATTGAGAAGAAATTGATGAAGATTAAGGAAAATAATTGAGGGATCTGAGTTTTAGTTTTTTTTTTTTTTTTTTCATTTTGTGTCAGTTTTCGTCTTTAGTTTGCGTTATTTTAATGTTTTTTTGTCTTTTAGATGGTTTTATTTTCGTGTTTCTTTGTGTTTTCAGCGTTTTTCCAGATTTTTGGCCGCTCTTAGCTTGCCTCATCTTGGATTTCTGTGGTTTTTCTATTTGACTCTATTTTCCTACTTGAGGAGGTTGTCCGCCTCTTCTTTTTATTTTGAATGAAGTTTTTTCTCTTAAAAAAAAGGTTCCCTATCTAATAGCATTTTACGTGACAAGAGAAGAAGATTGGTGATTCAAGCGTCGTGATCCGAGTCTAGACGACGGAGAAAAACACCGTTAAAAGCCTCGATTCTCCCGTGAGGTGGCTGGAATCTTCAAAGCCACGACGATGATGAAGAACAAAATTTAAAAAATTTACTTCGAGATATTAACAATGAAACTTTAGTTTTTCACATAAAAATCATTATCTTTTATGAATACTTACACATTAAGTTTTCCAAAATAAATTTTCGTAATCACTAATGAGATATATGAAAATTTTCAAACTTCCATATACTAATTTATTTCATTATTATCAAAATATTATCTTCTTTCACATAATTTATCAATGTTTAATCAAATTCTTACATACACTCCTACATCAAATAATTGAGATAAAATCATAAATATAATTACACTACATTCGTCAACCAATAATAATAAAAATAACTGTCTGTGCTTGAATCTTGTACGCTGGCGTTCTCGGCAGAGCGCGGCCGGAGCTTAGGCTTGCTCTGACATGATTGAGGTGGAGCCTTCATCTTGCAGTGCGTCGAGGGGGACTTGCAAAAGACTCATAGACGCAAAACTCAGTGTTGGAGTAACGAGAGCATCCCAGAGCTCAGCTCAAACACGTAAAAATGCAAAGTGAACCTGTAATTATATATGAGCGAGTGCGTCCCTAGTGGAACGAAAGAACAATTATTAATAGGCTGTGCCGGAAGTAATTCAAGTCATGAAGGAAAGCTCTTAAGTGAAGCTTCCGAGCGAGAGGAGCTGTGAGCCGATCAGCTGGATAGCCCTTCCCTCGGCCTTTGTCCGAGCCGATCCTATAAAGGGCCACTGAGCTGGGAGTGTTCGTCCCTAGCCCAGGTCCTATAGGCTGTCTCTTAACCGTCTCCTGAAGAGTATCCCTAGTGGGTTAGCTGTGACGCCGTCGGGTCATATGGATAAATTGCCGACCGTAAAAATAACCACAATATTAATAATATCATCATTCAAATTTAGTAGGAGAAAAAATGGGATGTTACACACTCCTTGCAAAATTATTTTATACGGATCCCCAATTGTGCGATCGTCAAGTACATTATTTTACTTATTGAAAAAGTTTTAAAAAATAAAATGGGAATTGAAGGAAAAGTTTTATCGTTAGGAAAATATATTGATAAATAAAAATAAGCCAAAAATTTTGAATGCCGACTAAAAGTTTTCCTCCCCCACACTCCGAGAATAATCATATAAAGTTAAATTTTGATTGCTCATATTTGAAATGTGTAAAATCAGTTAATGTGGCGGAACATATAGGAAGACAATCCCAGGCAGATACACACTTGCACCCCAAATATAGAGCCAATTCTGCACATAGCATAAACCCAGGAACATGCACATACATGTATTCTCACACGCGCAAAACCACTATTCAACAAACATTAATTAATTACTGAAAAATTATTAAAAATTGAGTAGTCAAATGAATAGTTTTAATTTCATTTAATGCGTGTAATACTCAACATATGTAATAATTTTACTATTATATAATTTTTTAAATTCAAAATATAATAAAAGTGAGAGTTTGAAGACTCGTTTATTGTCATCTATAGAAGTTCGGTATTTCTTATATTTTTTAATAATGGCAAAATAGTTTCAGTTTTTTAAAATGTAATAAAGTAAATAAAATATTATAAAAATATGGTATGTAAAAATGCCTAGATAATTTTCTGTTTGGAAAGTAAGAAATAATTAGTGCACGCCCATTGGATTTGCTATAATTTCAATAGAAGGTAGTGAGATGGATCTTTATAAAGACCAGACCACGGAAGGCAAAACACATACAATATTCTCATTTCTTATTATTCTCTAAGCAGCTGCAGTCATGACTCGGCAACAGATGAAGCTTTCCCGTAACTCCTCTGTGTTATCAAGGAAAGCAAAATTCTTCAAATTGAAGGCGGAAATCAAGAAGCAGTTGAATGAACTCGCCATTCTTTGTGGGGTTCACGCTTGTGTGATAATTTTCAGTTCATTTGATTCTGACACAGCATTTTACATCTGGGCTGATCCACAGGGGGCTAGGGAGAATATTGTTAAGGGGACGAGGAAGACAAATCGTTGAAAAACTTTGATTGAGAAGAAATTGATGGAGATTAAGAAAAATAATTGGGGGATCTGAGTTTTAGTTTTTTTTTTTTTCATTTTGTGTCAGTTTTCGTCTTTAGTTTGCGTTATTTTAATGTTTTTTTGTCTTTTAGATGGTTTTATTTTCGTGTTTCTTTGTGTTTTCAGCGTTTTTCCAGATTTTTGGCCGCTCTTAGCTTGTCTCATCTTGGATTTCTGTGGTTTTTCTATTTGACTCTATTTTCCTACTTGAGGAGGTTGTCCGCCTCTTCTTTTTATTTTGAATGAAGTTTTTTCTCTTAAAAAAAAGGTTCCCTATCTAATAGCATTTTACGTGACAAGAGAAGAAGATTGGTGATTCAAGCGTCGTGATCCGAGTCTAGACGACGGAGAAAAACACCGTTAAAAGCCTCGATTCTCCCGTGAGGTGGCTGGAATCTTCAAAGCCACGACGATGATGAAGAACAAAATTTAAAAAATTTACTTCGAGATATTAACAATGAAACTTTAGTTTTTCACATAAAAATCATTATCTTTTATGAATACTTACACATTAAGTTTTCCAAAATAAATTCTCGTAATCACTAATGAGATATATGAAAATTTTCAAACTTCCATATACTAATTTATTTCATTATTATCAAAATATTATCTTCTTTCACATAATTTATCAATGTTTAATCAAATTCTTACATACACTCCTACATCAAATAATTGAGATAAAATCATAAATATAATTACACTACATTCGTCAACCAATAATAATAAAAATAAATGTCTGTGCTTGAATCTTGTACGCTGGCGTTCTCGGCAGAGCGCGGCCGGAGCTTAGGCTTGCTCTGACATGATTGAGGTGGAGCCTTCATCTTGCAGTGCGTCGAGGGGGACTTGCAAAAGACTCATAGACGCAAAACTCAGTGTTGGAGTAACGAGAGCATCCCAGAGCTCAGCTCAAACACATAAAAATGCAAAGTGAACCTGTAATTATATATGAGCGAGTGTGTCCCTAGTGGAACGAAAGAACAATTATTAATAGGCTGTGCCGGAAGTAATTCAAGTCATGAAGGAAAGCTCTTAAGTGAAGCTTCCGAGCGAGAGGAGCTGTGAGCCGATCAGCTGGATAGCCCTTCCCTCGGCCTTTGTCCGAGCCGATCCTATAAAGGGCCACTGAGCTGGGAGTGTTCGTCCCTAGCCCAGGTCCTATAGGCTGTCTCTTAACCGTCTCCTGAAGAGTATCCCTAGTGGGTTAGCTGTGACGCCGTCGGGTCATATGGATAAATTGCCGACTGTAAAAATAACCACAATATTAATAATATCATCATTCAAATTTAGTAGGAGAAAAAATGGGATGTTACACACTCCTTGCAAAATTATTTTATACGGATCCCCAATTGTGCGATCGTCAAGTACATTATTTTACTTATTGAAAAAGTTTTAAAAAATAAAATGGTAATTGAAGGAAAAGTTTTATCGTTAGGAAAATATATTGATAAATAAAAATAAGCCAAAAATTTTGAATGCCGACTAAAAGTTTTCCTCCCCCACACACCGAGAATAATCATATAAAGTTAAATTTTGATTGCTCATATTTGAAATGTGTAAAATCAGTTAATGTGGCGGAACATATAGGAAGACAATCCCAGGCAGATACACACTTGCACCCCAAATATAGAGCCAATTCTGCACATAGCATAAACCCAGGAACATGCACATACATGTATTCTCACACGCACAAAACCACTATTTAACAAACATTAATTAATTACTGAAAAATAATTAAAAATTGAGTAGTCAAATGAATAGTTTTAATTTCATTTAATGCGTGTTATACTCAGCATATGTAATACTTTTACTATTATATAATTTTTTAAATTCAAAATATAATAAAAGTGAGAGTTTGAAGACTCGTTTATTGTCATCTATAGAAGTTCGGTATTTCTTATATTTTTTAATAATGGCAACATAGTTTCAGTTTTTTAAAATGTAATAAAATAAATAAAATATTATAAAAATATGGTATGTAAAAATGCCTAGATAATTTTCTGTTTGGAAAGTAAGAAATAATTAATGCACGCCCATTGGATTTGCTATAATTTCAATAGAAGGTAGTGAGATGGATCTTTAGAAAGACCAGACAACGGAAGGCAAAACACATACAATATTCTCATTTCTTATTATTCTCTAAGCAGCTGCAGTCATGACTCGGCAACAGATGAAGCTTTCCCGTAACTCCTCTGTGTTTTCAAGGAAAGCAAAATTCTTCAAATTGAAGGCGGAAATCAAGAAGCAGTTGAATGAACTCGCCATTCTTTGTGGGGTTCACGCTTGTGTGATAATTTTCAGTCCATTTGATTCTGACACAGCATTTTACATCTGGGCTGATACACAGGGGGCTAGGGAGAATATTGTTAAGGGGACGAGGAAGACAAATCGTTGAAAAACTTTGATTGAGAAGAAATTGATGGAGATTAAGAAAAATAATTGGGGGATCTGAGTTTCAGTTTTTTTTTTTTTCATTTTGTGTCAGTTTTCGTCTTTCGTTTGCGTTTTTTCTAGTTTTTTTTATCCTTTAGATGGTTTTATTTTCGTGTTTCTTTGTGTTTTCAGCGTTTTTCCAGCTTTTTGGCCGCTCTTAGCTTGTCTCTTCTTGGATTTCTGTGGTTTTTCTATTTGACTCTATTTTGCTACTTGAGGAGGTTGTCCTCTCTTCTTTTTATGTTGAATGAAGATTTTTTCTCTTAAAAAAAAGGTTCCCTATCTAATAGCATTTTACGTGACAAGAGAAGAAGATTGGTGATTCAAGCGTCGTGATCCGAGTCTAGACGACGGAGAAAAACACCGTTAAAAGCCTCGATTCTCCCGTGAGGTGGCTGGAATCATCAAAGCCACTATAATGATGAAGAACAAAATTTAAAATTTTTCTTAGAGATATTAACAATTAAACTTTAGTTTTTCACATAAAAATCATTATCTTTTATGAATACTTACACATTAAGTTTTCCAAAATAAATTCTCGTAATCACTAATGAGATATATGAAAATTTTCAAACTTCCATATACTAATTTATTTCATTATTATCAAAATATTATCTTCTTTCACATAATTTATCAATGTTTAATCAAATTCTTACATACACTCATACATCAAATAATTGAGATAAAATCATAAATATAATTACACTACATTCGTCAACCAATAATAATAAAAATAACTGTCTGTGCTTGAATCTTGTACGCTGGCGTTCTCGGCAGAGCGCAGGCGGAGCTTAGGCTTGCTTTGACATGATTGAGGTGGAGCCTTCATCTTGCAGTGCGTCGAGGGGGACTTGCAAAAGACTCATAGACGCAAAACTCAGTGTTGGAGTAACGAGAGCATCCCAGAGCTCAGCTCAAACACGTAAAAATGCATAGTGAACCTGTAATTAGATATGAGCGAGTGCGTCCCTAGTGGAACGAAAGAACAGTTATTAATTGGCGGTGCCGGAAGTAATTCAGGTCATGAAGGAAAGCTCTTAAGTGAAGCTTCCGAGCGAGAGGAGCTGTGAGCCGATCGGCTGCATGGCCCTTCCCTCGGCCTTTGTCCGAGCCGAACCTATAAAGGGCCACTGAGCTGGGAGTGTTCGTCCCTAGCCCAGGTACTATAGGCTGTCTCTTAACCGTCTCCTGAAGAGTATCCCTAGTGGGTTAGCTGTGACGCCGTCGGGTCATATGGATAAATTGCCAACCGTAAAAATAACCACAATATTAATAATATCATCATTCAAATTTAGTAGGAGAAAAAACGGGATGTTACACACTCCTTGCAAAAAAAATTTATACGGATCCCCATTTGTGCGATCGTCAAGTACATTATTTTACTTACTGAAAAAGTTTTAAAAAATAAAATGGTAATTGAAGGAAAAGTTTTATCGTTAGGAAAATATATTGATAAATAAAAATAAGCCAAAAATTTTGAATGCCGACTAAAAGTTTTCCTCTCCCACACACCGAGAATAATCATATAAAGTTAAGTTTTGATTGCTCATATTTGAAATGTGTAAAATCAGTTAGTGTGGCGGAACATATAGGAAGACAATCACAGGCAGATACACACTTGCACCCCAAATATAGAGCCAATTCTGCACATAGCATAAACCCAGGAACATGCACATACATGTATTCTCACACGCGCAAAACCACTGTTCAACAAACATTAATTAATTACTGAAAAATAATTAAAAATAGAGTAGTCAAATGAATAGTTTTAATTTCATTTAATGCGTGTTATACTCAGCATATGTAATACTTTTACTATTATATAATTTTTTAAATTCAAAATATAATAAAAGTGAGAGTTTGAAGACTCGTTTATTGTCATTTATAGAAGTTCGGTATTTCTTATATTTTTTTAATAATGGCAACATAGTTTCAGTTTTTCAAAATGTAATAAAATAAATAAAATATTATAAAAATATGGTATGTAAAAATGCCTAGATAATTTTCTGTTTGGAAAGTAAGAAATAATTAGTGCACGCCCATTGGATTTGTTATAATTTCAATAGAAGGTAGTGAGATGGATCTTTATAAAGACCAGACAACGGAAGGCAAAACACATACAATATTCTCATTTCTTATTATTCTCTAAGCAGCTGCAGTCATGACTCGGCAACAGATGAAGCTTTCCCGTAACTCCTCTGTGTTATCAAGGAAAGCAAAATTCTTCAAATTGAAGGCGGAAATCAAGAAGCAGTTGAATGAACTCGCCATTCTTTGTGGGGTTCACGCTTGTGTGATAATTTTCAGTCCATTTGATTCTGACACAACATTTTACATCTGGGCTGATCCACAGGGGGCTAGGGAGAATATTGTTAAGGGTACGAGAAAGACAAATCGTTGAAAAATTTTGATTGAGAAGAAATTGATGGAGATTAAGAAAAATAATTGGGGGATCTGAGTTTCAGTTTTTTTTTTTTTTCATTTTGTGTCAGTTTTCGTCTTTAGTTTGCATTTTTTCTTGTTTTTTGGTCCTTTAGATGGTTTTATTTTCGTGTTTCTTTGTGTTTTCAGCATTTTTCCAGCTTTTTGGCCGCTCTTAGCTTGTCTCTTCTTGGATTTCTGTGGTTTTTCTATTTGACTCTATTTTCCTACTTGAGGAGGTTGTCCTCTCTTCTTTTTATGTTGAATGAAGATTTTTTCTCTTAAAAAAAAGGTTCCCTATCTAATAGCATTTTACGTGACAAGAGAAGAAGATTGGTGATTCAAGCGTCGTGATCCGAGTCTAGACGACGGAGAAAAACACTGTTAAAAGCCTCGATTCTCCCGTGAGGTGGCTGGAATCATCAAAGCCACGACAATGATGAAGAACAAAATCTAAAATTTTACTTAGAGATATTAACAATTAAACTTTAGTTTTTCACATAAAAATCATTATCTTTTATGAATACTTACACATTAAGTTTTCCAAAATAAATTCTCAAAATCACTAATGAGATATATGAAAATTTTCAAACTTCCATATACTAATTTATTTCATTATTATCAAAATATTATCTTCTTTCACATAATTTATCAATGTTTAATCAAATTCTTACATACACTCCTACATCAAATAATTGAGATAAAATCATAAATATAATTACACTACATTCGTCAACCAATAATAATAAAATTAACTGTCTGTGCTCTAATCTTGTACGCTGGCGTTCTCGGCAAAGCACGGGCGGAGCTTAGACTTGCTCTGACATGATTGAGGTGGAGCCTTCATCTTGCAGTGCGTCGAGGGGGACTTGCAAAAGACACATAGACGCAAAACTCAGTGTTGGAGTAACGAGAGCATCCCAGAGCTCAGCTCAAACATGTAAAATTGCATAGTGAACCTGTAATTATATATGAGCGAGTGCGTACCTAGTGGAACGAAAGAACAGTTATTAATAGGCGGTGCCGGAAGTAATTCAGGTCATGAAGGAAAGCTCTTAAGTGAAGCTTCCGAGCGAGAGGAGCTGTAAGCCGATCAGCTGGATAGCCCTTCCCTCGGCCTTTGTCCGAGCCGATCCTATAAAGGGCCACTGAGCTGGGAGTGTTCGTCCCTAGCCCAGGTCCTATAGGCTGTCTCTTAACCGTCTCCTGAAGAGTATCCCTAGTGGGTTAGCTGTGACGCCGTCAGGTCATATGGATAAATTGCCGACCGTATAAATAACCACAATATTAATAATATCATCATTCAAATTTAGTAGGAGAAAAAATGGGATGTTACACACTCCTTGCAAATTTTTTTTATACGGATCCCCAATTGTTCGATCGTCAAGTACATTATTTTACTTATTGAAAAAGTTTTAAAAAATAAAATGGTAATTGAAGGAAAAGTTTTATCGTTAGGAAAATAAATTGATAAATAAAAATAAGCCAAAAATTTTGAATGCCGACTAAAAGTTTTCCTCCCGCACACACCGAGAATAATCATATAAAGTTAAATTTTGATTGCTCATATTTGAAATGTGTAAAATCAGTTAATGTGGCGGAACATATAGGAAGACAATCACAGGCAGATACACACTTGCACCCCAAATATAGAGCCAATTCTGCACATAGCATAAACCCAGGAACATGCACATACATGTATTCTCACACGCGCAAAACCACTATTCAACAAACATTAATTAATTACTGAAAAATAATTAAAAATTGAGTAGTCAAATGAATAGTATTAATTTCATTTAATGCGTGTAATACTCAGCATATGTAATACTTTTACTATTATATAATTTTTTAAATTCAAAATATAATAAAAGTGAGAGTTTGAAGACTCGTTTATTGTCATTCATAGAAGTTCGGTATTTCTTATATTTTTTAATAATGGCAACATAGTTTCAGTTTTTTAAAATGTAATAAAATAAATAAAATATTATAAAAATATGGTATGTAAAAATGCCTAGATAATTTTCTGTTTGGAAATTAAGAAAACATTAGTGCACGCCCATTGGATTTGCTATAATTTCAATAGAAGGTAGTGAGATGGATCTTTATAAAGACCAGACAACGAAAGGCAAAACACATACAATATTCTCATTTCTTATTATTCTCTAAGCAGCTGCAGTCATGACTCGGCAACAGATGAAGCTTTCCCGTAACTCCTCTGTGTTATCAAGGAAAGCAAAATTCTTCAAATTGAAGGCGGAAATCAAGAAGCAGTTGAATGAACTCGCCATTCTTTGTGGGGTTCACGCTTGTGTGATAATTTTCAGTCCATTTGATTCTGACACAGCATTTTACATCTGGGCTGATCCACAGGGGGCTAGGGAGAATATTTTTAAGGGGACGAGGAAGACAAATCGTTGAAAAACTTTGATTGAGAAGAAATTGATGGAGATTAAGAAAAATAATTGGGGGATCTGAGTTTCAGTTTTTTTTTTTTCATTTTGTGTCAGTTTTCGTCTTTAGTTTGCGTTTTTTTCTTGTTTTTTTGTCCTTTAGATGGTTTTATTTTCGTGTTTCTTTGTGTTTTCAGCGTTTTTCCAGCTTTTTGGCCGCTCTTAGCTTGTCTCTTCTTGGATATCTTCTTTCACATAATTTATCAATGTTTAATCAAATTCTTACATACACTCCTACATCAAATAATTGAGATAAAATCATAAATATAATTACACTACATTCGTCAACCGATAATAATAAAATTAACTGTCTGTGCTTGAATCTTGTACGCTGGCGTTCTCGGCAAAGCGCGGGCGGAGCTTAGACTTGCTCTGACATGATTGAGGTGGAGCCTTCATCTTGCAGTGCGTCGAGGGGGACTTGCAAAAGACTCATAGACGCAAAACTCAGTGTTGGAGTAACGAGAGCATCCCAGAGCTCAGCTCAAACACGTAAAAATGCATAGTGAACCTGTAATGTATATATGAGTGAGTGCGTACCTAGTGGAATGAAAGAACAGTTATTAATAGGCGGTGCCGGAAGTAATTCAAGTCATGAAGGAAAGCTCTTATGTGAAGCTTCCGAACGAGAGGAGCTGTGAGCCAATCGGCTACATAGCCCTTCCCTCGGCCTTTGTCCGAGCCGATCCTATAAAGGGCCACTGAGCTGGGAGTGTTCGTCCCTAGCCCAGGTCCTATAGGCTGTCTCTTAACCGTCTCCTGAATAGTATCCCTAGCTGGTTAGCTATGACGCCGTCGGGTCATATGGATAAATTGCCGACCGTAACAATAACCACAATATTAATAATATCATCATTCAAATTTAGTAGTAGAAAAAATGTGATGTTACACACTCCTTGCAAATTATCTTTATACGGATCCCCAATTGTGCGATCGTCAAGTACATTATTTTACTTAGTGAAAAAGTTTTAAAAAATAAAATGGTAATTGAAGGAAAAGTTTTATCGTTAGGAAAATATATTGATAAATAAAAATAAACCAAAAATTTTGAATGCCGACTAAAATTTTTCCTCCCCCACAGACCGAGAATAATCATATAAAGTTAAATTTTGATTTCTCATATTTGAAATGTGTAAAATCAGTTAATGTGGCGGAACATATAGGAAGACAATCACAGGCAGATACACACTTGCACCGCAAATATAGAGCCAATTCTGCACATAGCATAAACCCAGGAACATGCACATACATGTATTCTCACACGCGCAAAACCACTATTCAACAAACATTAATTAATTACTGAAAAGTAATTAAAAATTGAGAAGTCAAATGAATAGTTTTAATTACAATTAATGCGTGTAATACTCAGCATATGTAATACTTTTACTATTATATAATTTTTTAAATTCAAAATATAATAAAAGTGAGAGTTTGAAGACTCGTTTATTGTCATTCATAGAAGTTCGGTATTTCTTATATTTTTTAATAATGGCAACATAGTTTCAGTTTTTTAAAATGTAATAAAATAAATAAAATATTATAAAAATATGGTATGTAAAAATGCCTAGATTATTTTCTGTTTGGAAAGTAAGAAAACATTAGTGCACGCCCATTGGATTTGCTATAATTTCAATAGAAGGTAGTGAGATGGATCTTTTTAAAGACCAGACAACGGAAGGCAAAACACATACAATATTCTCATTTCTTATTATTCTCTAAGCAGCTGCAGTCATGACTCGGCAACAGATGAAGCTTTCCCGTAACTCCTCTGTGTTATCAAGGAAAGCAAAATTCTTCAAATTGAAGGCGGACATCAAGAAGCAGTTGAATGAACTCGCCATTCTTTGTGGGGTTCACGCTTGTGTGATAATTTTCAGTCCATTTGATTCTGACACAGCATTTTACATCTGGGCTGATCCACAGGGGGCTAGGGAGAATATTGTTAAGGGGACGAGGAAGACAAATCGTTGAAGATTCGATAGAAATCAAAACTTTGATTGAGAAGAAATTGATGGAGATTAAGAAAAATAATTGGGGGATCTGAGTTTCAGTTTTTTTTTTTCATTTTGTGTCAGTTTTCGTCTTTAGTTTGCGTTTTTTTCTATTTTTTTCTCCTTTAGATGGTTTTATTTTCGTGTTTCTTTGGGTTTTTAGCGTTTTTCCAGCTTTTTGGACGCTCTTAGCTTGTCTCTTCTTGGATTTATGTGGTTTTTCTATTTAACTCTATTTTCCTACTTGAGGAGGTTGTCCTCGTCTTCTTTTTATGTTGAATGAAGATTTTTTCTCTTAAAAAAAAGGTTCCCTATCTAATAGCATTTTACGTGACAAGTGAAGAAGATTGGTGCTTCAAGCATCGTGATCCGAGTCTAGACGACGGAGAAAAACACCGTTAAAAACCTCGATTCTCCCGTGAGGTGGCTGGAATCTTCAAAGCCACGACGATGATGAAGAACAAAATTTAAAAAATTTACTTAGAGATATTAACAATTATACTTTAGTTTTTCACATAAAAATCATTATCTTTTATGAATACTTACACATTAAGTTTTCCAAAATAAACTTTCGTAATCACTAATGAGATATATGAAAATTTTCAAACTTCCATATACTAATTTATTTCATTATTATCAAAATATTATCTTCTTTCACATAATTTATCAATGTTTAATCAAATTCTTACATACACTCCTACATCAAATAATTGAGATAAAATCATAAATATAATTACACTACATTCGTCAACCAATAATAATAAAAATAACTGTCTGTGCTTGAATCTTGTACGCCAGCGCTCTCGGCAGAGCGCAGGGGGAGCTTTGGCTTGCTCTGACATGATTGAGGTGGAGCCTTCATCTTGCAGTGCGTCGAGGGGGACTTGCAAAAGACTCATAGACGCAAAACTCAGTGTTGGAGTAACGAGAGCATCCCAGAGCTCAGCTCAAACACGTAAAAATGCATAGTGGACCTGTAATGTATATATGAGTGAGTGCGTCCCTAGTGGAACGATAGAACAGTTATTAATAGGCGGTGCCGGAAGTAATTCAAGTCATGAAGGAAAGCTCTTAAGTGAAGCTTCCGAGCGAGAGGAGCTCTGAGCCGATCGGCTGCATAGCCCTTCCCTCGGCCTTTGTCCGAGCCGATCCTATAAAGGGCCACTGAGCTGGGAGTGTTCGTTCCTAGCCCAGGTCCTATAGGCTGTCTCTTAACCGTCTCCTGAAGAGTATCCCTAGTGGGTTAGCTGTGACGCCGTCGGGTCATATGGATAAATTGCCGACCGTAACTATAACCACAATATTAATAATATCATCATTCAAATTTAGTAGGAGAAAAATGGGATGTTACACACTCCTTGCAAATTATTTTTATACGGATCCCCAATTGTGCGATCGTCAAGTACATTATTTTACTTATTGAAAAAGTTTTAAAAAATAAAATGGTAATTGAAGGAAAAGTTTTATCGTTAGGAAATTATATTGATAAATAAAAATAAGCCAAAAATTTTGAATGCCGACTAAAAGTTTTCCTCCCCCACACACCGAGAATAATCATATAAAATTAAATTTTGATTGCTCATATTTGAATTGTGTAAAATCAGTTAATGTGGCGGAACATATAGGAAGACAATCACAGGTAGATACACACTTGCACCGCAAATATAGAGCCAATTTTTCACATAGCATAAACCCAGGAACATGCACATACATCTATTCTTACACGCGCAAAACCACTATTCAACAAACATTAATTAATTACTGAAAAATAATTAAGATTGAGTAGTCAAATGAATAGTTTTAATTTCATTTAATGCGTGTAATGCTCAGTATATGTAATACTTTTACTATTATATAATTTTTTAAAGTCAAAATATAATAAAAGTGAGAGTTTGAATACTCGTTTATTGTCATTCATAGAAGTTCGGTATTTCTTATATTTTTTAATAATGGCAACATAGTTTCAGTTTTTTAAAATGTAATAAAATAAATAAAATATTATAAAAATATGGTATGTAAAAATGCCTAGATAATTTTCTGTTTGGAAAGTAAGAAAATATTACTGCACGCCCATCGGATTTGCTATAATTTCAATAGAAGGAAGTGAGATGGATCTTTATAAAGACCAGACAACGGAAGTCAAAACACATACAATATTCTCATTTCTTATTATTCTCTAAGAAGCTGTAGTCATGACTCGGCGACAGATGAAGCTTTCCCGTAACTCCTCTTGTTATCAAGGAAAGAAAAATTCTTCAAATTGAAGGCGGAAATCAAGAAGCAGTTGAATGAACTCGCCATTCTTCGTGGGGTTCACGCTTGTGTGATAATTTTCAGTCCATTTGATTCTGACACAGTATTTTACATCTGGGCTGATCCACAGGGGGCTAGGGAGAATATTATTAAGGAGACGAGGAAGACAAATCGTTGAAGATTTGATAGAAATCAAAACTTTGATTGAGAAGAAATTGATGGAGATTAAGAAAAATAATTGGGGGATCTGAGTTTCAGTTTTTTTTTCCTTCATTTTTTGTTAGTTTGCGTCTTTAATTTGTGTTTTTTTCGTGTTTTTTTTCTCCTTTAGATGGTTTTATTTTCGTGTTTCTTTGTGTTTTTATCGTTTTTCCAGCTTTTTGGACGCTCTTAGCTTGTCTCTTCTTGGATTTTTGTGGTTTTTCTATTTGACTTTATTTTCCTACTTGAGGAGGTTGTCCTCGTCTTCTTTTTATGTTGAATTAAGATTTTTTCTCCTTAAAAAAAGTTTCCCTATCTAATAACATTTTACGTGACAAGAGAAGAAGATTGGTGATTCAAGCGTCGTGATCCGAGTCTAGACGACGGAGAAAAACACCGTTAAAAGCCTCGTTCTCCCGTGAGGTGGTTGGAATCTTCAAAGCCACGACGATGATGAAGAACAAAACTTAAAAAATTTACTTAGAGATATTAACAATTAAACTTTAGTTTTTCACATAAAAATCATTATCTTTTATGAATACTTACACATTAAGTTTTCCAAAATAAATTTTCGTAATCACTAATGAGATATATGAAAATTTTCAAACTTCCATATACTAATTTATTTCATTATTATCAAAATATTATCTTCTTGCACATAATTTATCAATGTTTAATCAAATTCTTACATACACTCCTACATCAAATAATTGAGATAAAATCATAAATATAATTACACTACATTCGTCAACCAATAATAATAAAAATAATTGTCTGTGCTTGAATCTTGTACGCTGGCGTTCTCGGCAGAGCGCGGGCGGAGCTTATGCTTGCTTTGACATGATTGAGGTGGAGCCTTCATCTTGCATTGCGTCGAGGGGGACTTGCAAAAGACTTATAGACGCAAAAATCAGTGTTGGAGTAATGAGAGTATCCCAGAGGTCAGCTCAAACATGTAAAAATGCATAGTTAACCTGTAATGTATATATGAGTGAGTGCGTCCCAAGTGGAACGATAGAACAGTTATTAATAGGCGGTGCTGAAAGTAATTCAAGTCATGAAAGAAAGCTCTTAAGTGAAGCTTCCAAGTGAGAGGAGCTGTGATCCGATCGGCTGCATAGCCCTTCCCTTGGCCTTTGTATGAGACGTTCGTATAAAGGGCCACTGAGATGGGAGTGCTCGTCCCTAGCCCAGGTCCTATAGGTTGCCTCTTAAGCGTCTTGGTGACTTAGGCTTGGTGCGGACTTTGTGTGGGCTTGGTGCAGTCTATATGTGGGCTTGGTGCAGACTATGTGAAGACAATATGATTGAGATAACAAGCTTATCCGCAATCAGCTAAGTGTCGGCTCAGTGCAGCAACACGGATATCGGGATCATATTAGACACTAGCACCATCATAACATCTAGACTGTTTCTAAGATGATTGCTATGCGTGCCTTGAATTGATTACTGAGGGTGGTTTGGTTTGCAATTCTTATTGCACTATAAACGATGCTTGATTTGTGAATTGCTCTGCATAATTGTAATTGAAATTTCTTAGTATATATATAACTACAATGTAGTGGACATTACTTGACATGCTTATATATGATGACTATTGCTGTTTCACCCATGTGCTCGCATGGGGAGTTTATTATTATGAAGTTGACCCTTGCACATTGTTTGTTATTTGTGTTTGGGCGAACCGTCGCCAGCTGAGTAACTACTAGTTGAAGGGCACTCGGTGACGATAAAGGGCACAAGGACAAGGAGGACTCTTTCATGACGCTGATTGGTGCTTGAGCACTGGTCCTCTTATGAGGGATATGCATACATAAAATATTGTGTTGTAATAAATCATGCTCAGGTATATGGTTATATGTATTGCATTTCGCCTTTGCATGTTTTAAAAAAAAATACTCGCGTTTTCATAACTGTGAAAGATGATTAGCATATTTATTTACTGTTCATTGACTATAATAATGCCTTGAAAATTGGGGTGTTACACGTGATGAGTGGATTTTATATGATATTTTTAGGGTGTTTTTAGTCTTTTTATTTTATTATTTTTGAGTCTCATATAGGATTTTTATTCTTTTTATGTAGATTTTATATTTATTTTGCATTTTGCATATAGATTAGCTTTTATTTGTTTTTCTAAATTTATTTTATATTTTTAGGAATTTTTATAGTTATTTTTATATTTTTAGGAAAGCTGGTATAGTTATCATTTTTGTCCACGGACCGAATTGTAAAGTTTCAGGAAATAAAGGATCAAAGTGGAAAGGTTCAAGAGCGGAGGATGAAAAGTGAAGTTTGAAGGAGTCAAAGGGCCAGAATTGAAGTTCTAACAAAGAGAGGACTTAAAGTGGAAATCAAGAATGTGAAGCAGCACTCTTTGATTTGAGCACATGTAAAATAAGGTTGGAAAGATTAATGTTGGTGGAGAGGAGTTTCAGAACTTTATAGAGGCTGAATGGAGCCTAATTAAGCCAATCAATTCAACCATTGAAGAAGAAAGGAATCCAAGAAGAGCTGCTAGAGTTCGAGCCAGCGCTCAAGCGTTGGAAGTCCCAACGCTCAAGCGCTGGAACTCTGACTAGGATGTGAGTCAGAGGTTGCACCCAGCGCCCAAGCGTTGGAAGCCAGCGCTCAAGCGCTGGGCCTATGTCTGAACGTGGGATTTTAATGCATCCCAACGCCCAAGCGTTGGGAATGCCAGCGCTCAAGCGCTGGAGGTCAGATTTTTGCTATAAATAGGAGTCTTTTCTTCACTTTTAAGACACACCTATTCAAAATACAACAAGTATTCTTCTTTCCTCCTTAAAGATCATTGTTCCTAGGAATTGTGGGAAGTCATACTTGAGCTCCTATCCAGGGTAATTCGATGCTTCTTTTAGCCATGCTTGGCTAATTCTTTTTAAGTTTCTTGGGTTGTAGTAGTTTATAATTTATATTTTAGTTTGTTTCTACCTTTCTGAATAATATTTCCAGTTTATGTTTTATTTCCTTGTTCTTAATTTTATCTTAATGATCAAAGTGTTTTTGCTTTCTACTTATATCATAAGGCCATTTGGTAAGTAGTAAGGGAAATAGGAATTAAAAAAGGCTATAAATATATATCACTAAAGGTCATTAGGATAGACGTAGCTTTATGTTGGCCCGAATTCAATCTTCATCTTCTTTTCTGATTAACTAAATTACAAGGACTTGGATTTAGTAATTAGGAAGAAAGTTCTACACTTTTAAGGCAATTAACTTGTAGAAATACTAGGCTATAGCATCATGAACTTGGACTTATAATTCAGAAATTAAGTAGGATCTTGCTAGCATATTTTATAGACTATGTAATTCAACCCAAGAGCTTAATCTTCATCATCTTTATCTCTTTATGTTTTATTGCTATATCTTGTTCAAAACCAACATCAAACACACCTTTTTATTTTCTGCTTAAGTACTAAATAATTTAATAAGAAGGCATCTATCCCTTGGGTTCAATCTTTTTATTACACGATAATCAACCGTGCACTTGCGGTTTGGCTATCAACACGATATGTGCAAACAGGGTCCCTTAGCTTCAAAAATCGCATTCTGCCTCCCAACGTTAACCTCCGTTAACAACTTTAGTCCCCAAGTCATTTTCCGATAAAAAAACTAACATTTTTCGAGACTAAAAATGCAATTAAACAAAAAAATACAATTAAAAAATAAAAAACCCAGAAATATCAAGTGATCTTCATCTTCTTCCTCTACAACTTCCATCATCTTCAAACCCAAAAAATCCAAAAAACCTCAAATTCAAAAAACCCAAATCCAAAGTAAGGGTTTTTTGACAGTCTTTAAAGTAACTCAAACAATGATAAAGATAACTTACACAACCTTCTAAGGCAAGTCAGCTCACTTTTCAGTGCTATCTAAAGTGCAATATTGGTTAAGTATTACACCGGTGCAACATACGTTTCACCCGTTGGATCAAATTACAAAGCCAAGATTAGATACTGACAACCGATTCTTCTTGTATTATGGTTTTTATTATTTATGGTAATTTGTTTTCGTTTTCACCAAAATGCCCTTTAGAACCGCAAACCCACTTTACGACACTGTCACTTCACAAACCCATTTTCCCCTTTTTTTTCTTCTTCGTTCCATCACCCTCTCAATCACCAAATCAACTAGTGGTCTCACTTTTTCAGATCTGTTTCAATTCAAGCAGTGACCATCACGCTCTATCTTTCTCTCTCTCTCTCTCTCTCTCTCTCTCTCTCTCGTTCCATCGTCTTCGTGGTCACCGCCACTTCAATTTTACCGCCAATTCTGTTGACAAAAATGAAAACTTTCGATGCATAACCAATTGAAAATTGGATCTCTTTTTGTTACATATGCGTGGGAACTTTTTTTTCCTTTTCTGGTGAGTGGTGACAGTATTTTGAATCATGTTACGGTGATATTGGCCCCAAAAGTTTTGCTGCTGCTATGATTATTGCAAACATGGAAAGCAAGTATTCTTGCTCAATGGCCAAAAGGTTACTTCTATTGAGGCTGAAGTGTTGTTGTAATGGGAGGTAAGTGGAGGTAGAGTTCCGGCGAGGCGGTGGGTTTGCGGCGGGTTCTTTTTGTTTTTTGACGGTTATGTTTGGAGTGATCGAAGGCGTTGCGTGGTTGATTGGAGAGGGCGATGAAATACGTGGGTTCACACTCAAGAAAATCAAGTGGGTAACGAAAAGGAATGGATTGTTTTTCTTAAATGGAAATAATGCAACTGTAACGGTGGGAATCTTGTTCTCTTGTCTGCAGATCCAGTGGGTAGAGAAAGAAAGAAGGAGAGGAAGAAAGGAAGGGGAATGTAAAAGGGTATTTATATAATATAACTTTTATTTTTATTTTTTCCACAGTAGGTAACTATTAGCCGGTATAGCAGGTCAAATATGCTTTGGGTGCAATACGGTGCAACTACATCGTGAAAGTCATTTGATGTACATGTCGGGTTTTATAACCCAGAGGATGTATTGAATTTTATATACTGGATTCTATTTCCCAGAATGATATTGAATCAATATTGATAATTTTCTGCGAATTGTAAACCTGAAAAGTTTTTAAACAAACCGGATTTTAAAATCCGAAATACAAAACAATCCTTATATTTCAGATTTTGAAATCCCGAAATACAAAATAAGATATTTTCCGAGAAATTAAATCCGAAAATATTATTTAGTTTCCGCATTCTAGAACCCGAAATTTAACAGAAAAAAAAAACATTCCAAATTTTAAATCTCGGTGCGTAAAAATTTAGTGGGGTGTGGTGAGTAATAAAAGAACTTAAAAAAAGGCTTAATAGCACTTTTGGTCCCTCACTTATCACGATTTGACACTATTGATCCCTAACAAAAAAAATTAGTCATTTTCGTCCCTAACGTTTACAAACAGTTGCACTTTTAGTTTTCCATCCATTTCTGTTAAAATTTTAACGGAATATTCCTTTAAAAATTAATTAAAAAATATAAAAATTAAAAATAAAAAATAATGTTGAATGTTCTTCCAAAAAAAAATCTCTAATCCCTAATCTTCATCTTCTTCAATGAATCAAAAACAACAACAAATCAACATTTCTTCCCCTCTTCCTCCTTCATTCTTCCCCTAAAATCTAGAAAACAAAATCAAGAAAAAGACAATTGAGAGAGATAGAGAGAGTCACTGTGACTTATTTTGATTGTTTATTACAAAAAATCAGAAACAAATCCCTAATCCCCCACTGCTCCCAACCCTATCCATCTTCACAGCTTACGTCGCCACCACTGCTCCCAACCCAATTTACGCCGCCGCCTTCCTTCTCCCAAGCTCAGACCGCCACTTACTCCTTCCCTGACCTTCGAATCTCAAGCCACCGCTACCTCTCCTCCTCTTCCCCACCATCAACCCCACCGTTGCCGCCACCACACGAACTCAAACCCACCGTCAACAGAGCAGAAGGAGATGAGGAGGAAACAAAATGAAATCAATTTCAAGCTACTACCATCGTCGCTCGCAGCCGGCAGCTGTCGCCGTGCCGCCGCGCCATGCCTTTGTCGCCGTCGCAGAACTCTGTCACCGCGCATGCACCTTCACGGTACCGCGGCGCCTCGCGGTTGCAGCCGGCGGCCACCGCCGACCTCGCTCTGTTCCGCCGTCACTTCCTTTCGCCCTCTCCGCCTCGATCTGCTTCTTCTCCCCTTTGTTTCGATCTCCTCCTCTTCCCCTCTCTCCCTCGACCTTCCTCTCAATCTCGACCTCGCTCTCTCTCCCTCGATCTTCCTCTCTCTTCTCTCCCACGCTTTCTCTACCTTCTCCCTCGTCTCACACGCTCCCTCCGATCTCCTTCTCTCTTTCTCTATCTCGCCACTTCTTCTCTCTCTCACTCCTTTTTCAGTTCTGATCTGCTCCTCTTTTCTTTTTTATTTGTCCTTTATTTCACTCTTTTTTAATTTTTAATTATATTTAAAAATCTGAAAACCGTTAGTTTTTTAACAGAAATTGATGAAAAACTAAAAGTGCAATTGTTTGTAAATGTTAGGGACGAAAATGACTAATTTTTTTTGTTAGGAACCAAAAGTACCAAATCGTGATAAGTGAGGAACCAAAAGTGCTAAATCGTGATAAGTGAGGAACCAAAAGTGCTATTAAGCCTTAAAAAAGAGAGTAGAAAGCTAAATTTTATACTTGGGTGTCAAATCAAACCGCTTCCCCTACCGCTTCGTGCGCTGACCGTGGGGTGAAGGATTAGTCTCACGACAACCGACTGTGGGGATTCCTTGGTCAATACCAAAAAATCAAACCGCTTAAATTTTCGCCTCGAAATATCAAACCAAGAGACGGGCGTAATTTTTAAACTTGTATTCAAAGACAAAAAAAACAACGGCGTTTGTCCTTGTCTCGGTGAGGAATCAATTTTATCAGCGAGTGGAATCCGCACCATTATTATCATTCGGCCACACACCATGTTATTACCAATTCGTCACACCCACCCAACGCACTTCGTCCACTTTCCCCCTTCATTTTCCCGGAAAATAACCAGCCACCGCTCACCATGCTCACTTTCCCTTTGCTCTCCGTTTCCGAGCACGCCGTTTCTTCCTGCGCTTCTCCGATTCTCACTCACCACCGTATCCCAACGTGGGGTGCTTTTCAGGACCTCAACTTTCAGCCGAAGTTTCAATCTTTAGCTTTTGGGGATTGCAGAGGTAGTGGATTTGCATCTGGCCCCTGCTCCAATGCTCCGAGGCGCTGCAATACGAGACAGAACCCTCGTGGAAGAAAAGGGGTGTTGGCGGTAAGTTCGAAATCGACGCTGAGCGTGGTGGAAGAAGTGGTGGAGAGTGAAGGAGGTCGGAGGAGAGTGAACGGTGGTGAAGGGTTTGATGCAATTGTTATAGGGTCTGGGATTGGAGGGTTAGTTGCAGGGACCCAGCTTGCAGTGAAGGGTGCTAGAGTTTTGGTTTTGGAGAAGTATGTGATTCCTGGTGGAAGCTCTGGGTTTTACCAGAGGGATGGGTATACTTTTGATGTGGGATCTTCTGTCATGTTTGGTTTCAGTGATAAGGTTAGTTTTCTTACTTCAATTGAATTTTCTAGGGTGAATGTGATTTTGTGTTATAGTTTACAGTGATGCATTCATGATGTTAATTCTACAAGCAATAAGTGTTACGCACTGAGATGAATGTTTCAGATGAGGAACTTCAGTGCTGTTTCTTCCTGCAGGTTGCTATGCACTAGAAATAGAACCAATTCACGTACTTAATAACCTTTCATTCATTTATAGACTTCTTTTGCCTGTTATCTGGAAGTATACTATTCTGTGTTTGTATCAGTGCCACTGTACTTAGCTAGCGGCACTGAACAAAATGACGGCATCTAGTGTAGATGTTTTTTTAAAAGAAAACCTCATGACCAAGGTTTTAATCTTAAGCTTGGTTTCTGATCAATTATGCTCCACATAGTTATGGCTTGCTAGTTTATGAATAATGTCTTAGCCAATAGTTGCTTTGGGAACTAACTTTTCAGTGGTATACTTTCAAAGATTACAAACACCATTTACCTTAAATTTGTGTAGGGTAATCTCAATTTGATAACACAAGCCTTGGAAGCAGTTGGTTGTAAGATGCAGGTGGTACCGGATCCAACGACTGTTCATTTCCATCTACCAAACAACCTCTCTGTTCGAGTGCACAGAGAATATGACAAATTCATCCAAGAACTGACCTGTTATTTTCCCCATGAAAAGGAGGGTATCCTCAAATTCTATGGTGAATGCTGGAAGGTTTGTCTCAATTGAGGTGACTGCAGCCCCCTTAAGGCATTTTTGCCTCAACTTGTAATTCACTTTGTTAAGAGCTTACCCGTGTTTTGGCTAGATTTTCAATGCCCTGAATTCGTTGGAATTGAAGTCACTAGAGGAGCCGCTCTACCTTTTTGGACAGTTTTTTCAGAAACCACTTGAATGCTTGACACTAGGTACTTTCATTTCATTTGTTTGTTTTAAATTAGAGGCTCTGAATTTAGAATCCTCACTCTTTGCTTCCCTCAATACATCCTTCGAATCATAATTTAATCTCATTGTTCAAAGATAACTCCTCCTGTCAAACATAAGAATAAGATGATATCACTGAACTACATGTTCTTTACAATTATCTGCTTAGATTCTTACAAAACTAGTTCACTCAAAAAGCTTTATCCTACTATGAAGATCAGGACCATATTTGACTTTGTAATGCTTGTGAGAATTCTCATGTGATTTATTTTTCGTCTTCCAGAATAAGAGTGCCATAGACCAGCAGAATTATATCTCATATACGTAGTCTGGCTCTAGGCTGGATGGAGAATTTACATAAAACATAAGCATTTTAGAAAACCCAATAATGATCTTCTAAGTTGGTTCTGCTTTGTTTTATTAATTTGCTGAAATCATTGAAATGCATCTATTTTTTACAGTACCAAGTTGTGATAATTTATGATAAACCTTCAATACAAAGCAAAGGGCGTTTCTGACAATTATTTTTCTTGGTATATTTTGTCTGTCCATTCATGTGGAAGACCACTTCTATTGACTAATAACAGTGTCTAACTCATAAGGTTGTCCTCGACTACCCTCTGCATGAACCATCATATTTTCATATGGTTTAGCGGAGCCATTAGCTTTTCTGATGATGTTATTATATGGCAGCCTATTATTTGCCTCAAAATGCTGGTGCCATAGCTCGGAAGTACATTCAGGATCCACAGTTGTTGTCTTTCATCGATGCAGAGGTAGATATAACCACTTATTTAATTCAGTCAGAACAGAAGTTTCATTATCAAGGAAAATGTTAAATGTCGCGAAGATTTATTCTGCAAAATGTGTTACTATTGACAGAGTAACTATGACAAAGACATTGATTCTCATGGGTCCCTTGAAAGAAGTTTAAGGTTATTTCCCTGGTCCTATGAGAGATATTTAGGCTAAAACAAACAGTGCCTCATCATTTGTACCTTTCTGTTAAAAGCTGTTTCCATGTGATATAGCACTACTTATCTGATTCATTAATTATCCAAATTATTGCCTCATTATTGGTAACTTTAATCCATTAAAAACTCTGGTATTGCAGTGTTTTATAGTGAGCACCGTCAATGCTTTGCAGACTCCAATGATCAATGCTGCCATGGTATAATGGCTAGTTGCATATTTCACCTTTGTCTTGCAGGTTCTCAGTTACTTGATTCATTATTTGACTCAACTTTTGCCTCCAGGTTCTTTGTGACAGACACTTTGGTGGGATTAACTACCCTCTTGGAGGTGTTGGTGGGATTGCAAAGTCCTTGGCAAAAGGTTTAGCTGATCAGGGCAGTGAAATTCTTTACAAGGCAAATGTCACTAGTGTTATAATTGAGCAGGGCAAAGCTGTAAGTTAGATATCAGAATAGAAACAAGCATGACATATTCAGAAAAATGCATCTGTTTCTCAAGAATCGTGGTATACTTTTTGCAGGTGGGAGTGAGGCTTTCAGATGGCAGGGAATTCTTTGCTAAAACGATAATATCAAATGCTACTAGATGGGATACATTTGGTTGGTTTTGACTAATAGTTTATAAGAATTTCTTGTTGTTAATATTTGAATGGTTATCTTCTTCTCTTTTTATTAGGGAAGCTCATGAGTTGTTTAGATTCGGGTTTGAGGTAAAATATAATTCAAGCCAATTACATTTAATTGGATTGGTTTGGTTTGAATTTTTAAATTTTTTAATCCAATCCAAACCAATCCGACCCGATTGCGATTAAGCTAGTTTGATTCAGGTCATTGGATTATTAATTTTTTAGTTTTTATCTGCATATATTATGACCTTTATATATAAAATTTTGAATTTTATGTTAGTACCAATAAAATAAGGTTCTTTATTTTTTAGTAATGTTATTTTAATCAAATCAATTTTAAATGTTGCAATTACTTCTACTTAAACTTTTTTTATTATGTTAACTTCAAGTAACTCATTGACTTTTTTTTACCTAAAATGTGAAAATAAAAGTGGATAGTAAATATGTCTAAAGACACTTGATAATCCTAGATGGCAAGGTAAATGAATTTTTAATAAAAGATAAAAATATGTAAAGAGATAAGTATCAAAGTTTAAAAGAACAAATATAAAAAATTTAATATGAAAATTATTAATCGCTGATCAGGTTAGTTCGAGTTGAAAAAAAAAACCGAGAATTGAACCGATTAGAATTTGTTTGTCTTGGAATTACTGTGAAGTGAACCAATTAACTAAAGTAACTATCGGGTTCAATCCAATCTGATGAAGTCTCTTACTTTCTATGCGTTCATTTGCTCTTAATCAACTAAACTCAAATTGCTCATTGTTACATTGTAGGAAAGTTACTGAAGGGAGAGACACTTCCGAAGGAGGAAGAGAACTTCCAGAAAGTTTATGTTAAAGCTCCATCTTTTCTTTCAATTCACATGGGGGTCAAAGCAGAGGTTTTGCCACCAGATACAGATTGTCACCATTTTGTGCTTGAGGTAATTGGAAGTTTCCTTACCTTAGATCTCATAATCGCCTTATTGAACTTGGATGAATAATCAACTATCTGTATTTTATTGGAACTTGTCCAGAACGGCTGGACCAAATTGGAGGAGCCATATGGAAGTATCTTTTTAAGTATACCAACAATTCTTGATACATCATTGGCCCCTGAAGGTCATCATATCCTTCACATATTCACAACTTCTTCCATGGATGACTGGAAGGTAGGAAATACTGATTTGTGAGTTCTGATAAATAAAGTTCAAACTTCCCCTTGTATGGTTCTGACATTGGAAACTGCCATTTTGTTCTTCCCTCCTGTTTTATTCATTTTCTGATTCAAATATCTAATATGTCTGTTTTCTGTACCAGGGTCTCTCAATAGCAGAATATGAGGCAAAGAAGCAGCTCGTAGCTGATGAAATCATAAGCAGATTAGAGAAGAAATTGTTTCCAGGTCTTAGATCATCCATCGATTTTATGGAGGTATGAGCTATATATAAGCTCTGATCTTATATTTTGAGCAGCATTTCTGCAACTCTATGCATTGTGCAAAGCAAGTTGAAATTAAATCTAGGTGGTATGAGTGCTCTGCACTTTATTGGCTTAGTAACAAGGTTAACAACTTTTCTTTTTCTACACTGGTTGTAGTATTTTAAATTTTTAAAATATAGTTAATCTGGCAGCACGTTTACTTGGATTTGTTACAGAGATCTAGTATGTGGAAGAATGATCTGTGTAACGGTTTTTAAATAATCCTGTTTTCAAAATAATCTATAGTCTGCTCTCCTGAAAAGAACTAATTATAGTCTATGTCAGCATCACGGCTTGTGGACATCGATTCCCTCATGCTAATCATGGTAAATATTAAATATAAATGTTAGTGCAACATAACTACATTGTTCATGAAAGGTCCAAACCCCAGCCTGATTCAAGATAGTGTTGCTTGTTTATCTCTTGGTATTTTTAACTGTTCATAAAACCTTTATTCCCCTGCTTTCCATATCTGTCCTCAAATGTGATACTTCTTGTGATGCTAGTATTTTGTAAGAACTGCTGAACATACTATGCCTATAAAAGCGAACAATAAAAACTGTTCTCATTTTAGTCTTATGTAGCGTTTGGCCCAGTTTTTTTGAACTTAAAAATTTCTTTTAGGTTAAAACTCACAATAAGATTTTTTTAAAAAAAAGGCAAAGGCTGTTTGCCAGTTTTCGTTTTTTTGTAACTTAAAAGTTACTTTTAAGTTAAAAGCTGTTTGGTAAAATATTTCTGAAAGTTTTTTTTTGGCGAGAGTGCTACCGGAGAAGACGACCGGAGCGGCGGCGGCGTTGTTGCCGGAGTACAAACTAAGTGTTGGGCCTCCATCCTTTCGTGACCAGGAACACGATGGTGGTGTCTGTTTCTCCAAATTCTCAACCATTCGCTCAGGAAATCTAGTTGCAGGTCGATGGTCGTCCTTGGAGGTTGCCCAGAACTCGTCGTTGGGAAGTGAAAAAAGTAACTTATTAGAAAAAAGTTCCCTCAATTAACTTTTTACTTAAAAGTTACTTTTTAACATTTTCCATGTAAAAAAATAAGTAAATTATTTTATAAGAGCTTATACAAAATTGTGTTTGGCCCAACTTATCTTAAAAATAACTTTTAAGTTCAAAAAAAGCTGGGCCAAACGCTACCTTAGTATTACCTCTAGGCATAATTTGCATGATGCTACTTGCGTCTTTCTTTCATAGAGGAGTTTGTAGTTTTAGTTAAATCTTTAATTAAAAAAAATCGCCATAAATTTGTTCTATTGCATAAGTTCTTTGAATAACATCATAAGATTTAAATTTTAAGTGATCAAAATAATTAATAGGATTACTGTTCTAAAAGAAGAAAGTGAGACAGCTTATAATAGATTAATGTGCTATTAGGAAATAATGATTTTGAAGCAAAATAAAATGTCCTCTGTTTCCTACATGACAAGCACTCGCATTATACCATACTACTATGTCTACTAATGTGCATGGCTGCAAGCATTGAAGGACCAGTAATACTAAAGTCTGTAGCTGTAAGTACAAAGGTAGAAGTATGCTTGCTATTATTTGTTTAACCGAATGAAACCATCTCTTTATAATGTTAATAGGATTTCTTTTTGTGTTTGATTTCTAAATCTCTATTATTTTGTGTGTACTTTCTGAAATATTAAGCTCCATTATAGATAGGGACACCAAAGACGCACCGGCGATTCCTTGCTCGTAATGAGGGAACTTATGGACCAATGCCACGTGGAATTCCAAAGGGGTTATTGGGAATGCCATTTAATACCACAGTAAGTTGACTTCTAAACAAAAAAATATTATGAAAAGTAAAGTTTTTTAAGTTACCAATTTATTACATATAGTACTAATCAATAAATACTTCTATTTTTTGAATCCTTAACCATAATACCTTTAAGGAACTCATAGTATGTTAGGATTCTAGATATCTAGTTTGTTTAGGAAGTATATTTTATTTTAGGAGTTAATATTTTTATGTTGGGTTGGGTTATCTTTTATTTTAAGAGTATATATCTTTTATTTCTTGGGGATTAAGTCTGTTTCTATTAGGATTAGTTTACTATAAATAAGAGGTCCCTCATTAGGTTAGGCAAGATTATTGAGTTTAGTTAAGGTTTATACCTCGTAGGGGGTTTTTCCCTTGTTCAGAAGATTTCCCTTCTTGTTTTATTTCCAGTTTTAAATATATTAAAAATTTACAAAAAAATTATCCTTTTCCTCTTTCTTTATCTGGTTTTTGGCTGTTAGGAATTCCAATCCTGACATTTGGTCTGATCTGCCCTCCTCTCCTTTGCACCTGCCGCTGTTCCGCCAGCCACCACCACGCACTACTGCCTCTTCCAGCCATCACTACACCTTTCCATTCATCCAGCCACCGCCGCACACCACGGACAGAGTCCCGACACCACCACCGCCTCTGTCCAGCTACTACCTCCCCGCCACACGTCGAAAACCACCAACGACTACACCAACAGAATCGTCAACCCAAGACCAGCCCATCCCCACTGGTTTTGACCACATCAGAATTGTCACACGCTCTCGCGCGCCACCCGTCTATTGTGTTGCCTATCTCCTTCACGCTAGATCTGAGAAACACGACTCGATTTTGCCATTATTTTGGTTTTTTGACCCCTGGAGTCCTACAAGCAGAATGTTGCCTCTATCAAAGCAAACCTCACTGATATTAAAAGGAGCCAGGCAACTTGCAATGCTAGTTGTACCGGGCTTTGGAGATCTTGAAGAAGATGAACGGTGACACCAATGCTGCCAACCATTCTGTTTCCGAGCGAGCAGGTTCCAGAGCCTCGTGTGTGGACTATGGAGGTCGAGTTTCCGAAGTTTGGTGGGGCAGAAAACTATTTCGAAGTGTATTGTGTGAAGGAGAACGAGAAGATTACATGGACTTTCCTTAGCATGAAAGGAGAGGCAGTACATTGGTACTATTCCTTGTGAAGAAAGACACCTAGGATGTCCTGGAATTCTTTTATTCCAGCCTTGCTTCAAGAATTGGGTGCAGGGGAATCCAGAGAGAAATCTGTTGAGGAGCAGGACTCTAGCAATCAAAATGTTGCGGTTACTTCTGAGGTGGGATATTATTTTGACCATGCACAATCACCCTCTAACACACTGGAGAATTTCGAGTCCATTGACGTTGATGGTTCATCCAAACCTATCCCGGTTTATAATGAGTCCGAGCATGACACTATTTGGCCATATGAGGGTCTCACAGAAGATACTGCCAATATGCCCCACACATCAAAGTTTTTTGGAAGCACATTTTCTATGGTAGATGATCCGTGTCAATGCACGTGAATGCTGTTAAGAATACAAGATTTGGCAATACATGGGTTTCCAAACAACTGGGTACACAATTCTCATTGGGCTTTGTGGATGAAGATGGCCATTCGATGAGGAGGGGGGAGCCCTCAATACGGTTGGAGCTATGGGCCCTTGCCATGCCGCCCTAGCTGCCTCCTCCAATGCCGCCAGACATGGACAATGGTGCGCTTACTGTTTTGGACATTCACCCCGTTTTCCGCTTACAATGGGATCCGGGAGGAGAAGATTTTATCTACTATGCTAGCTTCCAACCTTAATGGCAAGGTTGATTTTTTGGGGTGAGTATTGTTAGGATTCTAGATATATAGTTTGTTTAGGAAGATAAATTATTTTGGGTTGGGTTATCTTTTATTTAAGAGTATATCTTTCATATCTTGGGGGTTAAGTTTATCTCTATTAGGATTAGTTTATTATAAATAAGAGGTCTCTCATTAGGTTAGGCAAGAAATTGATTATTGAGTTTAGTTAAAGGTTTATACCTTGTAGGGGATTTTTCCCTTGTTAAGAAGGTTCTCCCTTCTTGTTTTATTTTCCAGTTTTAAATATATTAAAAAATTACAAAAAATGAAATCCTTTTCCTTCATCTTTATCTGGTTCTTGGCTGTTAGGATTTCCAATCCTAACATAGGATGTTTAGCAATCCGTCTATAATTGATTCTATCCGGAAAGAAGCTTCTGTTTGTAGCTACTGTGTGTCACAAGTTAATTCAAACACGATATCATTAGCAAGACTGGAAACTGAACAACAGGTTTGGTTCTGTAGAGGTCTACGATGCTGTTAGAATTTAATTGCTAGAAATATAATATAATATCATTTATGTGTATTGTACTATTGTTCACCCCATAGTTCAAGCTTTTGGGTTAGTTGGTTGAGGAGAGTAATGATTAAAGCCATAAATCAATAAAACTTTCAGGGTATAGATGGTCTTTACTGTGTTGGAGACAGCTGTTTCCCTGGACAAGGTGTTATTGCTGTGGCTTTCTCAGGAGTTATGTGTGCTCATCGAGTAGCTGCAGATATTGGTAAGTTAGTGCTTTCCTAGTAGTGCAAACATTGGATTTTATAGCACCCTCGTTTTGATTCTTCCCCCCTTTAATACAGGGTTAGAGAAAAAGTCACCCGTTTTGGATGCCGCGCTGCTTCGGTTGCTAGGTTGGTTAAGAACACTGGCATGAGATTTAAGATAGGAACATGCGTCGGGTGCACGATCCATCATCCTTTTTTTTGCATAATGAGCTCAACTTTCAGCAAAGCATTGGTCTACCGCATGTCTTCCACCAATTTCGAAAGAGTTAGCAACCTGTCACAGAAGGTAAGCTGAATTGCTAATGTCTGTTGTAATTTCATCCATGGACACTATCCATTGTCTATGTGCAATCCTGTATAACTTGGTAATTGGTATTAATTTTTTTATATTTCTTTATTTTTTTGTGGGGAAGAGAGGGAGAGGATGTGATATGTGAATTGTAAATGATAGCTGTGTGAACATTTTTCTGTTATATCAAGATCTTCCTTACTGAAACTGCACTTTATTAGCCGGTTGACAGACAAACTGAAATCAATATAGATAATTTTGCTTCTTTGGATGCGTTTATCAATTTTCTTTTTTGAATTTACGTGTAATTGTTATACTTAGATGATCTTTTAAAAATGGGAAATAGAAGTGGAGCACTTAACAAGTACAGCTTGATATTCTCTTGATAGATTTTGTAACTCTCAAATATTGAAATTATTTTGTCAATTTTCCGTGCCTTTTTCTGTTGGGTAACAGAGTATTAGGATAATATCACGCAACTAGAATAACCATAGGATAAAATAATTGCACTAAGTAGAAGAGATTACAACACTTGTCTCTAAATACAAGGAGACAACATATTATACTCTCCTTAAATAAGAGAATATTCCCTATGAGAACCTCACATGAGAAACTCTACTTTCTTTCTCTCAATTGTTTTTCTCTAAAATGGAACTCTCATTCAATTGCTGGATGCTTCAAGTATGCTTCTAAGTGTAAGATCCTGAATTTCACTCAGTAATTAAATAATTATTTAATTATTTCATGTACTGTTTGGATCCACTCGTGAGCGTCAACTGATGATAACGTCGGCTGAATTATCGATGAAGTGCTCTTTCTGACACTTGGTAGTAAACCAAGCTTGACTTGACCTTGAGTTCGGATGAGAATTAGATGTTTTCACTATCACCATGACGTTCAATGAAGAATTTTGTGAAGAACGATTGTAACATTGATGTGGTTTCCCTCTGGAGCCCGGAAAGAATATTTCTCGCTAGCAAGACTTTCAGTTGGAAATTCAGCAAGTGAAATGGACGACTTTGGAACTCCGGATTGAAAATCTGAGAATCACCAAATGTCTTCGTTTGACGTGACAGTTCTAGTTATGCAATAAAAAATTTTGTGAATAGTAACTTTTGTGAATAGGGTTCTCGGGCCGAATACAACGCAAACTTCGAGAAAAACAACCTGGGCTCGAGTTGCATGAGCACGAAGCCCGAAACCAAAGAATGTCCGGTATAAGAAACTCTCGGCGACGTTGGGAGATGCACCGACGATCGTAATCAGATAGCGACCAGTCTTATGACGCACGTCATGGATTTGGAATATAATAATAAACAAACCTTGATATTTCTTAGAACTTTCTAAACTTAGAGTTTAGTCCCTGAACTTTGAAACTTACGGTTTGGTCCTCAAATAGTAAAAAGATATTTTACCTAAACTTTCTACCTTCCAACTTTGGTCCTTAGAATTAGTGAAAAGTTAAAATTTTCACCCATTTCACCCCCTAACCCGCGGCCAAACCTCTTTAAGGTGGGGTTTTATGTTGTTTGTTTTCCTTCTAAGTCTCATTAAGTGAAATTTAAGAGAGAATTAAGAGAGAGAAAGAGAAGATTGGGGAAACTATTCATCTTCTTCCATCCTTCGAGCTCTTGGCCGAACCTCCTCCCTCCTCTTGCAACCTCTACCACTCATTTTCTTCACTTGGTTCTTTGAGGTAAGTTAGTCACCTCCTCAAGATTTACAATTCTACCATTTTATAATTTCAATATGTTGAGTTTGGATTTTTGGTAGTTGGTAGAACCATGAACCCTCTTCATTAATGTTGTTCCCATGACCTTGGACTTCAATTTGAATCGATTAGAATTTTGATTGGATGAGTTTTGGTCCCTAGAGAATTTTGAAGTCGAGCTTTTGCTAAGGTTGCCTTTAGGAATGTTATTCCCATGATATTGATCTATGGATATCCCCAATTAGTTTTCTTGGAAATTAAGTTTTTGAGAATTGATTATTTAAAATAAGTGACTTACAAACTTTAAACTTTAGATTCACCATAGATTTCTTGTTATCTTTGATCTGTATAAGTTAGTTTTGAAAGAAAAGTTCATCTTGATATTTTGGTGTGTTTGGTCGAATTGTTTTTGTGTTTTGGGACAATGGAAAATTGATTTTCCAACTAGCTTTTGAGTGTGTTTAAATGCTTGTGTATGATTTTGGGTATAAAGGAAAGGTTTTTCCCTAATTAGTGTGAAAGGGCCTAGAGAAAATTGTATGTTTAAGACTTTAGAAATTTGATTTCGAGAGGATTTAGGAAACTTGGAATTGAAGGGTTAAAAATTGAGCTTTTGGGGGAATTAGATTTTGGAACTCATAGCTTGATTATGGTTTTTGCTAAGCTAAGAAAAACTTGGAAATTGTATTAGAAAATGGTAATAGAAGTTATGTTTTGGATTGTGAAATTGTTTTGAGTAACTTAGTGAATTGTTTGGTGAAAATAGGAAGTTTTTGGGGCTTTGAGGATTTTCGGCAGAATTGAGAACTTGGAGCTTTGTGTGTGTTTTTTCTTTGAAAATTTTATTTAAGGCCTTAAAATTGATTTGTAATCATCTACCCTTGTTGCTCTTTAAAGGTTTGAAGTTTTGGGAAGTTTTGAATATTGGATCTTAGAGCTTTTAGAGTTTTTTTTAACGGTCGCCAAAGTTGCTAAAATGTTTTCGACTTCCAAGGATCTCCCTAAGAAGTAGGACAATCGCCTAAGTAATAAGAACCTTGTTAGACCAGTAGCAAGACCTCAGGGTTGAGTTTCAAGTTCCAAGCTAGGTTATGTTTCTTGAAGGGGTTACGAGACTTCGGACCGACCAAGACGAATGAAGCTTACGTAATTGCCCGGATCGATCACTCCTTCGGTAAGGGCACTTTGCTACTCTAACTACAAAGCATATGTATATAGTTACGTGAATGTACGCACTATGATTCTAAAATTATAGTTGACGGCGTTCTGAGAATGACCCGATTTAGAATTGTATTGATTGAAATATTAATGCAAGTATCTGAAGGCATCTGAGATCCTGGATTAGAATTGTTTGATGTATGACATCGCTGGATGACTTCTGGAATTTTTCATTGATTATTCTTGCTAGATTGATAATTGTAAGCATGATTTCCTCCCGACGTGATTTATATCTGCTTTAGATATGTGCATATGCTCTACATGATTGTCGTTAATTATGAAGCTATGTTAGGCCACATCTTCGGACGACTAAGCCTTAAGTTGAGTTGTCTTCATGTCATGACAAGCATTCTTGAAGGTGTCATGGTTCGGGGCTATACTGAGTCACGTACTGGAGATGCACCCTATCAGGGCGTTATACAGAACGTACCCGTGTAAGCGGAAACTCCCGACTGAACGCAGTACTTTCTAGTCACGTGCGGAGTTCGGTTGAGTGTCCCACCTGCCTGCGAGATTTGGTGTTACATCCGGATGAAGTCTTTTGTATAGCGAGCTGTTGTACGTGCATATAAGAGTCCTAGGGTCTTTGACCACCCGAGTCTTATAACTGTAATTCTATATCTGTTGAATGTTGCTTGGTTGATATCGCTTGATTCCTTATTAGAACCTTGATATCATTTTTGGAAGTGACCCTTTTTCTTCTGTGTTTCGTTTGGTTGGATCATGGACGTTTCAACAGACCATACCAAGAAGACCATCAGAGGACCCATTCACAGGCCTACCTCCCCTGGGGGAAACGACCCTACACTTCATTGATCGAGACAACCCAACGTCATGGTCAATAGACCTGTTGACATGGTGAGCCTGGTATACAGGTCGGGTGGCTGACGACAGAACAGACCACTATGGAACCCCACAGGGATGGCAAATCTACCGCTTCTTCTGAGGTTCCTCCCTCTGTTCCATCGTCTTCTGCTGGGCTATCTGTACCTTTACCGGTGACGGTAAAGCAAGAGTCGGAGTACACTCCATCTTCTCTTGTCCGACATCTACATCCGTTGATCACCAAGCGCACTGTCATGGAGACCACACATGTGGACTTGAACCGGACAATTATGGACTTAGACATTGACGGGGAGTTGGGCGACCACATTGAGGCCAGAGAGGACGATGACTACATTGCTTTGTATGATGACGAGAAGGAGGAGGATCCTTCCATGATGAGTGAGGAGTCTGAGGAGGTAGATAGCTTGGGGACCTTCTTGGATGACTAGTTTAGGACTCTCTTATGTCTCTTCTGTAATTCTTTTTATCGGGTAGTGTTTTGGAGTTGCTTACCTTATGCGTACCATCTAGCATGTTAGGCTCATAGGTATGTCGACAAGGAGTCTTTACTTCTTCCGTGTATTATCTAGTTTTTTATGTAAGGGTTTTTCTCCTGGATCACTGTACTTTATTTGTTAACTTTTATGACTATTACTGTTACTATTGGGTATTAATGTATGACATCTACCGTTTATGTCTACAAATTATTTATCTTCTTATGTTAGCGCATTAATGTTTCTTTGTTATAAGTCAGAAAAAAATACCCTAAACCCTAAAAATGTTTAATGAGTTTATTTTCCTCATTTAATTCACTAAACGTAATGCCCTTACACATAAGAGTAGATTTTATACATTATTAAAATATGACATGCGCAATGGGGGCATATAAATTAGTTTGTAAAACATTGATGAGAGATTACAAAATATAACATTAAGCGTAGTAGTAGTAATAATAATAATAATAATAATAATAATAATAATAATAATAATAATAAACCTTTTGGTGTTGTCAGTGTTAGCAGTGGTCCTTTGTTAGCTGAGGAATTAGATATGTTGGAAGCAAATAGAGAGTATTAGTCGATGGTGTTACCATTGGAGTTTCAGAGTCTTTTGGTGTCCTGACTAGGGCAAGGAGTGCCCTTTCGATGGGAAAACATTTGGGTTTGATATATGATTGTACAAATGAGACTGCTTGAACCAAATAGTCGCCCAGACCTGTGCACACAGGTTGTCTTAGTAGTGGAGATAGGCTTCTCCTTTGTTTGTTGCTAGTCTTATTCCTTCCTACAGAGTTTTTTTTTTTATAGTTTTGCCTCTTTTCTTGTTCTGGGTTGTTTGGTTCCTAGTTCTTTGGGTGCTGAGGCTGTTATGTTCGGTGTGTTTGTGTTCTTTCGGAGCTTTGTGTCTCTGGTGTTGTTGGTTTGTTCTTAGGGCCTTTTGGTTTCGTTCTTGTGTGGGTCTTTTGATGGGTCAGTTGTTTTTCTAAGTTTGGCCTCATTTGGTGTCCTACTCCCCTTTGGAGATGGATTATGCATTCTTATCTTCTTCCTCCATATATACACTTTTTGCTTTAAATATCTTTTAGTTATTTTCAATTTTATAATCAATTAGATAGTCTACTATTTGTATTTTCAATAAGAAATTAAATTAATCTATTATAAATTTATGTTTACCTTTAAATTGTTTTTAATTATAATGAAAGTTACATTTAGAATAGTGGAAGATTAAAAGACCATGAGTTGATAACTATGCTAACCATGATATGATGTGATTGAAGTAAAGGATATGTGACAACACTACATTTTACGCTTCAGATTTAATATATTATAATTGATTGATTATGAGTAAGTTTTAACTAAATTTTTATTAATCCACTCTTGAGTGTGTAGCTTGTTAATGTACTTTTTTTCTAAAAATATGTGAAAATAATTAGCAAATCGCAACTCAAAACTTTCTAAAGTTGTAGCAGACACATCTGATATGCCTACACCCTTACGCGCTTATGTAAACAAATGAACATTTGAAATGATCTAACTAGCTGAACTACACTATAGTTGCAAGTGGTTAAACTCCTCTAATTCCACTACAGCAGTTACAAGCTTCATCAATGAAACATTTTTAGACAGTTAAATAGTTTCCAACAAAAATTATCTGAATTCTCCAGATACTCATTCATGTGTCTACTATAACATCTCGCAAGCACTGTGGCATATTGCATCATTGCAAAATGAAATACAATATACACATATTGGACAAAAATAAGGCTAGTAGAACCTTCAGCCCCACCAATGCCAAGCACTTCACAAGCGTGCGAGTCCTTACACCTGAGTCGTCATTTATTATCCTCTGTCGTGGATAGAGGAAGTACGACCTCACTTAGTGAGATAAGACTTTTGTTGTTGTTGTGCAGTGAGGAAGCACTTTATCAAGATTGAAGTTTCATTCTGCGCAAAGAGAGATATGCCAAGAAACGGTAACCAAAAACCATGGCAATCAAAGCAGCCACCTCTGTTTTACCACTGTCAATTTTAATCCCGTTGATGCTAGGCGTGAGGTGTTCATATTGCACCTTGAGTAGAAGTTTGTAGGTGTGGTAGTTGAAAGACAGGTAGCGGATCCAAGAAATGAATATTGGGACTTTCTGTCAAAATTTAGGATCATGTGTTAAATTCTTCTACTAATACATTGTAAAACTGACTGTTTGTGAGAGAATGAGTAGCTTCAGTATGAAAATTTGCAACCAAAACAAATTGACATTCAAATATGGAATGATTCTTGCATAAATACAATGTCTATTAGGCACATAAAATTAACTTCAACACTAACTCCCAACCCCCAAAACACCACCCTAAACCATAAGCATGCAAATAGAACCATAAGGTGGCAAAACTCTTCCTTGAAGTATTAATTAACACAGTTGATTCTAAGGGCTACCATATGAGACCTCCGGTTAAGCTAGATCAAACCCCACCAACTTTAATGCTTTTTTATTATTATTTTAGTTTACTTTAAACTTTTGAGTGGTTGTGCTTATAAATAATGTGCTTATAGAAGAATTGCTCACATAGTAGTGTTCATCAATCATCACAGGAGAATTTTCCTAAGTTTCAACTTATATTACTGAAAGAACCAGTCTGATTTAGAGCCCGTTTGTTTTACCGTTAGAAAGTATGAAAATTGAAAAATAGCACATTCCGTGGCACTTCTGGTTGAGGTAGTAAGTTGCTAACTCATCAAAAAGTGATTTGGGAGATGTGTTATTTTCGCTTTCATACTTTCTAACAGTAAATCAAACAAGGTTTAGGGTTTAGGGTTTTCAACCTTTAAATGAAGGAAATCTTCATTTACGGCTAATTCACAAGACCAATTTGTTCACTTGTCTCCAAAATGTGAGGGAAAGAAGGTTTTGTATTCCAAACAAAAACAAGTATGTATACCTGCACAAAAAATCCTCCAGCCAGCATGAAGGTCATGACAGTCACAGAAGCCAAAGTTGTTGCTCTTTTCAGGTCCATAAGTGTAGCCCCAATAGCAAGTCCAAGTCCCTGCATCACAACTAGCCATTGTCAGAAACAGTAGCCTATTTTACTTCTTTTTTTATTACTTTTAAGTTTCTGAAATACATACCTGAGCAGCCACAATACAGAGGAAAACAGTAAGAATGGTGAGGAAAAAAGGGCTTGCACTAAGTCTCAGACCAGCCATGAAATAAACAACAACTAGAAAAAGCACTGGTAGTATCAAATCTAGTGGAAGGTCACTTGTTGTCCTAGCCAGGAAATATGCACTTAGTCTGTACATGTCTGCTGCTCTTTCCTTAGTAAGCATGGCTCTCTCTTGAGGAAATGTGAATATTGCAGTAAAAACAGGAAAGAATCCCCAAAAAACAGCAATAAAGAAAAGCAGCCCTGCCTGCAATCCAGAAAATTGAACATGCAAATAGTTATGTATCTTATAAATTATAATCCTCACGCTTGTAAAAACATGTTTTTTGTTTGTTTGTTTAAGGCACAAGTATTCTCCTTGAGGCAATCCTATTCAAGCAAGGTAGAACAAGTATATGCGGCAAAACTCTCTATACCAAGTATTTAACTTGGTAAAAACATGTTTGACAAGGAAATTTGCTGTAGCAGAAATAGTTTACCTGGTCTTGAAGATCTTTTGGGTTCTTAGTATCTGATTGCCACCAGAGCAATCCTAAGATGATTGCAGTGGATAAAACTTGGGTGATTCTCAACCAGCTAAAATAATCATGCCTCCTTTCTTTGATTCCTCTCCAGAATAATATGGAATATTGCTCATCCCAACTTGCTCCCCATTGCCTTTTAGAACTTACTTTAGACTTCAATGCTTCATCAAGGGGAACAGATACCATTATTTTCTTCTTCTCTTTCTCTGCAACCTGAGCTTCATACGCCTCCACCAAATACTGTTAACATTTAACATTCATTTTCATTACATAGGAAGGAAATTTCTCCTCTCAAGATCCTTTCTACTCTACTGATACTAAAATCCTAGATAAAATATTGGCTTCTATCATGAAAACCTATGCAGTATCTTGTATTTATGAAAATAAAATTATAGACTCACTCCAAAATTTTCTCAATGCCTGACTGATTTATAACCTGGGGAGTAATATAGTTTTAAGCAGTGTAGTCAAATAGCGAATATCGCGGTGCTATAGCACTATAGCATAGCGCTTTGTGGGCTCACTGCTATCCGCTATTTGCCGCTCTGAGGGCTTGACATAGCGGATTTTTGGCTTTTCTCTAGTTTCCGCAATCCGTGATTTGCAACACTTGTTTTAAGTGAATTAGGAAAAGTTACCTCATGTACAACGGCTGGTGATGGTTTCCCATTACGTGTTTCGGCTTCTGCATTTCCTATTTGCACTTTATCCTCCAACTCTGACGGTACCGAAACATCGCTTATGTTTCCATTAGCAAGGTCGAGCAAAAACTCAGCCGGGTTCATCGGAATAAGCGGTGAACATCCTATAGATTGGAAGTAGTTCATTGCTTCCGATGCTTTTCCAAAGTAGAGCAAGCTCCCTTTCCCAAGAAGTATCAACTTGTCAAATTTGTGAAAGAGTCTACTTGATGGTTGGTGGATTGTTGTCACTACTGTTTTACCAGCCTACCATATAATTAACCAAGTTAGTGATTGATGATCAAAATCCAAATACCTCTATAAAGAAAGATAGGAAAAAAATACTTACCTCTGCTATGTCTTGCAGCATCTGAACGGTCCTTAAGGCCGTTGTAGAATCCAAACCAGATGTTGGTTCATCAAGAAACAAAAGAGAAGGGTTGATTATGATCTCATTGCCAATGCAAACTCTCTTTCTTTCTCCACCAGATACTCCACGAACAAAGGAACCACCAATCATAGTGTCTTGGCACCTTTTTTCACACATATAATGTATATAACTACTAGCTTGTAGTATGATTGAGCAATAAATAAGTAAGTTTGTTATGATGTTCTATTTACCTCTCCAAGCCAAGCTCATAGATAACATCTAAAGCTCTTTTTTCCTTTTGCTCCTTTGTGAATGTCTTTGGCAGTCTTAGCCGCGCCGCGTAAGTCAATGTCTCTTTCACAGTTAGGTGAGGAAATAGTACATCATCTTGTGTCACAAATCCTATCCTGCAAATTAGACAAAGTTATGGTGATACATCCAAAATCTGATTTCTATCTCATTGATAAAATAAGGGCAGCCTAGGGAACGAAAGCTCCCGGCCCCACTGTGCTGGGGTCTGAGGAAAGGTCCAATCACTTGGTCATTAATTGTATGCAGTCTTAACCCAGTTTTTACCGAAGAGACTGTTTCCTGGACTAACACCTCTGACTAGATTCCACTTAGTTTATTTTGTTACTAAATTCTGTGGGTAATTTGGATTTTTACCTGCTCTTGAGGAACTTGTTATATGATTGATCATTGTAAGTGATAGAACCACCAACTGTGGGGTGACTTATCCTCCCTCCAAGAAGATTCAAAAGAGTTGTCTTTCCACTTCCAGAGGGACCCATCAATGCCAAAACTTCTCCTGGATTTACAGAACCAGTGATCCCATGCAAGATATCCTTCTCCTCACTTCTTGTCATGCCCTTGATCACTATCTTGTAGGTCACTTCAGTGAACTGCAGATTCCAGAATAACAATGTAATTCATTAAATGGGATCCATCACAAACATATTATAGAATAAAGGGTCCTGTACAAGGAACGAAGATCCTCTGTTCCCATTAAGTGACTCCTTTCCTGTTCCACCAATCAAATTTCGTCATGCAGGTATGACAATTATAACCTTACATGGGTAGTTTTTAAATGACATGACACAATTTGATTAGCGAGACATGGAAGGGGACACCTATAACTACATAAAAAGCTATATTTTGTATTTTTGATTCCTCAATCAACACCAATTAACAAAAGCACATCACCAAAAGTAAGTTCCATGCATAATATTTACTCCTCAGTCCACACCCTTCTTTCTCTGTAAAACCTTGCTATAAAGCCTAAAGCATCAAAGCCAGGTGAGTTCCAAGACTGAGTCTATGACTTTCAAGTCCAAGTAGACATCCAAAACTAAAATAAGCTATAAAGATTTGACTAGCAAGGTAGACATACACTACATCTATAATACTATTAATTTATTTCTGGTCAACTAGAAGAAGGGTTAGTCTTGTACATTGATGTCATTTGAAATGAAAACTTTGTACAAGACTGAATCTGACCCTGCTATTGTCATGCCCTACTGGTCACGTTGATCGCTAAAAGAAGCTTCGCCCTTGCCTGCTCAAATACATAGGGCCAAATCAATCTTATACTCTATTGAAGGTTTTAATCCTGGCAGAGAGGTATAGAGGTGCAAGAATATGGAAATGAAAAATTAACCTTTTGACATGTAAAGTGTGTTCTTACCTTCAGATATATTGACAAAGTAGGCTCCATTCTAAACTTTGTCTTAGTTCCAGCTTCAATGTCCTCAGCTGCAACAGACATAGTTAACCCTTTTTATACAATTCAAGGTGGGGGAAAAGAAGCTCCTTCAAGCAGAAGCCTATTCTAGGCAATTATGATTAGTTTCACTTAGTACACTTGTGTGCTGAAGAAATAAAAGTGCGAGCAATTATCTTCAAAACGATTTAGAGAGGTATTATGCATGGATGGGATGCTTCTCATATCATGAGACTACATGATCCGTTAAAAGGGCACAATATTTGCAGCTATGTAAACACAAGTGGGGAAGACAAGGTGGACCATGTTTATGAGACTAGAAATGACCAAGTCAATTTAATTAGTGAAGCTAAAACCACATAGAGGTTTGGAACTGCTGTCCACTGTAATTACAATCATAACGTAAAGGTTTTTGAGCCTTAGCAACGGTACCGTGACCACAATTGCAGCCTCATCAACATGCATTTATCCACAATTCCGCGACATAATTGTAACCACACCACAATTTAAAACCATTATTGACTTGAATTGATAAACTCATAAAAGTAATAATAGCACTAAAAGAAAAATAGAAGTCAACCTGAATTGAAATGAGAGCCCAATATTGAAGCAAATATACTCTCCCAGAAAGGGAGGAAAAAGAAATGAAAGAGACAACAAATTCACTTGTAGGACCTATTAGTGCAAATTGGTCTTTCAAGATCACCATAGTCTACAAAATGGGTCATGCCCAAGTAGATAAATCTGAAAAGAAGGCAAATTGCTCTCATGTAAAAGGAAAAGTCAAAAAGGTGGGAAGAGAAAGGGACAAAAAAATCTAAGAAGCTAGTCACCACCAGCAATTAGTTAGAACCATGTTCCTAAAACTATATATGTGTGTGAGGGAGATAGAATTAGTTAACGTACTTAGTTGCTTCAAAACTGTACAACATTATATATAAATGCGTTTGGTTATCATTACTTTATTGAAAATGGCCCTATAACTTGGACAACAGTTGGACCATTGTCTTGGTCCTTTTAGTCCTGGTGGTTGGGTTTTAGTAGCTGGTTGGACTGGACCTGATAGAGATATGACCTTCACGTATGTGAATGCAGTTAGCCTTAGCCATCAATGAAAATTTTATGTTCAACCATGTTAAAAATCGGTTCACTTATGAAACATATTTTTTCTACTATTTAGTACATTTTATTTATAATATGCTACTTATATCTTAAAACTAATTAGGAAAGAAGTTTTTTTTAACTTGTAAACCAGATTTTTCGTTTGTCCATGGTAAACAAAACAAATTTGTATTCCACCTATTTTTATAATATTTTTTGACACATTAAGATTAAATTAAAATTTGTATAAAAATTAAAATATAAAAAAAGATAAGATGTGATTGAAGTTTTATACAAACTTTTTAGATAAAATCAGTGTAATTTATCAATTCTAAATATTTTAAAATGTAGACAGAACTTTCTCTTTTTATTGGTTTTTAATCTGTTGATACCACGTTAAGTGGATAGGTCTCTCCTAATAAATGTTTCTTCATACATGTTGTCCAAAAATTGAATCTTGGACTAAACGTTTAAAAAGCTCACCTACCTATCAGAATGTCTAAATTAACGGCAATGATTTGTGTACACTCAAATAGTACAAACATTTCTAGACACCTTTTCTTTTCTCGCTATCTCTTTCTTTCAATTATATTACATTATATTCACACTTATCACTTATCTCTCCTCTCTTCTTATCTCTCTAATGACCTATACTCTTTGAATATCCACCCATCTTTATTCCTAAATTAAACTGGTAGCTAAATGATGACCGTACCATTCACAAATCAAGATTACTTAACATAAGGATAGTTCTCCGAAATCATGGGGCTTTTAGGTATATTTTACTCGTTTGAGTTTCACATGTGCTTGATTCTGTTTTGCCGTTACCAAAAGGTCGCTCTTTTAAATGCTTACGTTCTGTATCACTTGTACCCACACCGGCAAAAGTATCATAGCAACCCCACAATCTCACCACGCATATTTTGTGGTCACCGAAACGGCACGTCACAAACCTTAGCTTAGGTACCATTATTTTCTCAAAATAGAAAGACAAAAACTCAAATAAACAAAATCATAGCATAAAGTTGAATTTTTATAAAAATACTGAATTTTTATATAAGATAAGTAGAGTAATAAATACTATATTCACACTTCAACTTCAAATTATTTTCAATAAAGATTGGGATGCACCTAATTGTTGTAGAACATTAAAAAGATATGAGAAAAAATAGATATATAATATATGTGATATGATCTAAAAAGAGATATAAAGAAAAAAATGAGAGTTCTAAATGGATGCATAGTTTGGTAGTAACATATCATTAGTGAATGAATTTTATGAAAGTAATTAATGACAAATGTTAAAAGTGTAATATATAACAAAATTAATTATATTTTATATATCTTAAGCAAAACTATAAGATGAGGCTGTACCACTAAATAGTGCAATTTATATCATAGAAGTTGCGGTGTTTGACCCCACAACATAATATGAGAGTAATGGTTTGCACGGATTAGTAGTGCACTAATGATATTAATGTAATAAGATAGATGATTGAGGAGATATGAGAATGGAGGAGCTTACGAATCATGTCATCATCACTAAATGGTTTGGAGTCAGAGATTTGATCAGGAGGCATGGTGAAGCCAGTGAAGGAGAATGAGAGACCCAAGCTGGCACTGGAGGCACGGCTGAGCGCGGCGCCGCTGCTCAGCTCATCCACCTCAAACTTCATCTGAGCGCTCCTCGACTTCCTTATGTGAGTGTTCTTCCCGCGCCCCGGCGATGCCGCCGTCAATCGCCGGCTCGACTTCCTCGACAGCGATTCAGAGCCGCCACTCGACGGTGGTGACTTCAGAGCCGCCGCCATCGACTCCACCAGCTGATCAGACTTCGTTCTTAATATCCCTGGCAAGTTTGCGTTTGCTCTCTCCATAATCTCAGCAGTACTGTCAGTGTCACCCAAAACAAATGTAATGTAATTCATAAACCAATGCTTTGATCAATGTATCGTATATATATGTTTGAATTTATCTTAATTTTTTTGTTTCCTTTAGGGGCAATCGCAGAAGATATATATAATACCTGGAGAATTAGGAGCTGTTTCTTCTAGTTCTGGGGATACGAAAATGGAATTGGAGAAAAAGCTAAATCAAGCAACTGCAATCAGAACGCATATCCCATAATGTGGACTCGCCTCTCTTATAAAGGGCAATTACCACTTCTGTGCTAAGTTACCAAATTGCCCCTACACACAATATATATTGATATTCAGTTCACATATGCAGGTTACAACTGTCAAACGCTATCAATATGTTAAGTTAAAAAAAATATATTGAAAATTATTCTCGGAATGTACTTTAGAAAATATATTCTAGGAATTAAAACCTTTTCTTACAACTACATTACGAGTTTAGATCTAGAAATAAAATTTTAAGAAATACATTCCGTATTTTAGTTACTGGTAGCTCTATTTTTTACAATGAACGTGATTGACAATAAAAAAAGTCACAAAATTTCGTATATGGAGTGGGGTTAAATTCGCTAGGGTTTAAATATGGAACTGATGATGATATACTTACCTGTTTTAAAATAACTTTCTCGAAAATAAGAAACAAGTGTATTAAGAAATGTAATTAATATTGTTAATTTTTTAAAATATCATTTATTTTCCTATTTTAGCCTTTAAAGTACATTTATATTTCTCCTCTATTTTTCTCATAGGGCATTGGTTATGTTTGGCATGTCTAGCTGAAATCTGAAAAGTTAAGTAAAAGCTTTTGAGCTAGCTGAAAGCTGCAAGCTTATGGCTATGTTTGACATGACATTTAGCTAGTTTAAAACTTATTTGACTAGCTTATAAATGCTTTCTAAATATGTTTGGCAAAGGAACTTATTTCAGTAGCATAATTTTTTTTTAATAAGCTACTAGAGGTAGCTTCTACCTTAAACTTATTGAATTTATTCATTTTTATCCTTATCATTTTACCAAGATTTCATCATTATACCCCTTTTATATTTATAAAAACACTAAACCTAAATTACCCCTTAATTATTTTTATTTTGAAATAATTACTATTTAATTTTTAATATAAAATTCTAAAAAATATTTTATTAATACGAATATAATATTATTTTATTAAATTAAAATATAAAGTTATTTTGTTCTATATGATTAAATAAAAATATGAAAATTAAATTAAAAAATATTATTATACTTTTAAGATGATAAATAATTTGAACTAAATTAAAATGTTAAAAAATTAATTAGTATTATTTTTTGAAAAAAAATTATATTATACTTTTAATAGTAATATCATATAAGTATTAGTGTGTAAATAAAGTGACCCTGACGCTCCTAACCAAGTCAAAATAAAAAAAGAAGGAAGAGAATGAAAAGAGAAAAGATAACTTTGTGTTTTGGTAATTCTCTAGGCATCAAGTTTAACCTTGAATTCTATTAATAAATTCTACAACAATAGTCCCTCGGACTCGGAAAATTATAATGAAAATGGCTAACCCAATAGCTGATTCCGCAATTGCCATCGTTGAAACAATGAAGCAAATGATGGACCCAACAACAACTAGTTTTACCAAACAGTTTTTTTAATCAGGTAGCTTTTCAGCTTTCAACTAGCTTATAATCTTTCTGCTAATTTTTCATCTTTCAACTAGCTTATCATATAGGCTTGCCAAACATAGCCTATAAGTAAGCTAGCTTAAAGCTGAAAAGTCACCTGATTGGAAAAAAGTATTTGGTAAAACTAGCTATTGAACAAGCTGAAATTTAAAATGACATTAAAAGAATATACTTGTATAATTCTTTTTATATTTAATATTACTTTATTTACACATTAATGTGTCTGTATGATATTAAGACGTTAGAGGATTGCCTCCACTGTCTCACGGATTTCCCACACTCGAGGGAGTTGTGGTCTCGTATGGGTGTGCTAGCTTGGGATAAATTCTACCACCCTAATCTGAACTTGTGGATCAGCTCCTTGGCTAAATTCGACAAGCTCTTAAAATTGACGATATCCTTTGGAGAGTGTGGAAATGCCGTAATAACATGGTGTTCGGGACCCCCGCTTGGTCGTTGGAGATTGCTTGGAACAAGCTCTGCCATGAGCATGATGAATTTTCTCGATATATGTTGGCTGATCCTATTTAGGCTGAGGATATTTGGTTGGGTCATTGCTGGAGGAGAAGCAAATTATGAGTAGAGACTGATTGATCAGTTTGAGTCACGTTCATCGTGATTGCAACGTAGACGATTGGTTAGCTAAAAGAGGAGCTATCTCCACCTCTCCCGGAGTTTGGGTTGTTGTTCAGCTGGACCCTGAAGTCGAGTTCACCCTTCCAAAGGATTCATTTGTTGTTCCTTAGCTCGTTTTTTCTTTGCTTGGTTTCATTTAATAATGTTTCCGAAGTAACAAAAAAAAATTCTACTTCAAATATTTTAAATTAGTTCCAATGATTTATCACCTTAAAAGTATAATATTAATTTTTATTTATTTTCATTCTCATATTTTATAAAATATAAAAAGTGTAATGATAAAATTTTAATAAAACGATAAGGATAAAAATTAGAATAAATTTAATAAGATTTAAGCTTACCAAATACTTTTAAAGAGCTTTTAAGATAGTCAAATAAACTTTAAGTTAGCTGAAATGTCATGTCAAATACAGTCATTATATGGAATAATATCAACTAGGTAGCGTTTGGTGACAGAACGGAACTTGACAGAACAAGACGGAACGAGACATAACAAAATGGAACAGGACAATAATGTTCTGTGTGTCGTGTTTGGTAACTCCAAGTCATGAAAATAACACAATAATTTTAATTACATATATAACCCTGCATGTTTAATATTTGATTGAATATAAAAAATTGAACCCAACTGAATATTATATGTAGAGCCTATTTATCATTGCTTTTTTCGTGATATAATCACTTACTTTCAAAAAAATAATTACTTATATATTTTGTAAGCTTTTTGTGTATATTTTTCGAAAAAAGAAGAAATCTGCATATTTCTTTAAGCTACATATAGTAGTTTTTAAAAAAATTGATTTTATTTAAGTGTTTTTTTAAAGCAAAAATTCATTTATGTTTGTTTACAAATATAATAAGTAATTTTCACTTTAAGAAGTGATTTTAAACTGTTTGGATACAAAACTATAAAAGTGTTTTTATATATAGTAGAGATTTTAAACCGTTGTCATTGCTTATTTTGTGATATAATCACTTAAAAGTAATCATTGATTTTTAACTGTTTGGATACCCCTCTAAATATGAAGGGGTTCCATGCCCTTTAATTTAGTTATATTTTCTCTATAATAATTTTTAAAATTTACAATTTAGTCATTTATATGTTAAAAAAAAATCTAAAATGTATCATACCTTCATATTTTCAACGGGTATTGTAGCAACGCCCAAATATAAAAGTTCTTTTTATATAGAAGTGGTTTTAAACTATTTATTATTGTGTATTTTGTGATATAATAACTTATTTTTGTGATATATATTTTAAGTTGTTTGTGTATGCTTTTAAAAAAAAGCAGAAATATGATTAATTCATTAAGCTATTTATTCTAGCTTTTGAAATAATCAATATTTCTAAATTTTTTTATGTGAAAAACAATTGGTTTGCTTGTCATTGATTAAAAAGTTGATTTTACTTTTGAAAATATAATTAATTTTATTTTAAGTGATTTTTTTTAAATGGAAAAACTCTTTTATATTTGTCTAAAAGTATAAAATGTGTTTTTCCTATTATAATATAACCAAAAGATTTCAAATATAATTTAGGGGAATTGTTAATCGTGTAAAAGTTTTAAAAGAGTGTTTTATTCAGCTTCTTTCCGTTACACCATATTCAACCAACTAAAGTGTTTTGTTTGTGGAGCCTTATGTCTTATTCTATTTCATCTTTAAAACATGACAACCGCAGAATGAAATCTATATGTTATGTTTCATTCCCTGGTCACTTGCCTACCAAACGCTACTTTAATGTTTGCTTGAAATTCTAAATAAATAATTATTATAAAACAAATTTATTTTCTTTTAACTGCACAACTGATGGAGAATATATAATGCTGGACATATAAGATATGATGGACCTTCCATGGACGCTATGTCAACTCATATTTGCCGTACACGCGTTGGACATGTCATAGTTTTGGAGGCATGTGGAGGGTTTCAATCAAATAGTTCGAGCTTGATGACAAAAAGCATGCTTTTGGTATTGATGAGTGAGTTTAACCTTATGTGCGTTGAGGGTGGGGTGGCTGCAGTGGTCATCATGGCTCATGTGCCGGCTAATTTAATTCTTCTATGTGGACAGAAGCTATGTAGTATGAAATTAAGAAGTTATGTATTAGAGAGAGACCCCTCTGCATATTTTTGAGAACTTGCTTTTCAATCTTTGATTACCTGCACTAGAGGGAAGCTAGGTTTTGGAGCTTTGCATGCTAAAAAGATAAGGGTGTACGATCAAGAGTATGATGATGGGGTGTATATGTTAACTATGTATGTCAAGTTGTCCAAATAATGGACTGATGGACATACATATGATAGCTAGGAGCTTGTCAAGTGCTAATCAATGTCGTTCTTTATCCTTTTTCTCCACAATGCAAGATCAACACAGTTGTGCTGTATGCCATTTTCTGTGAAGCATGAATGGTGTCATTGATACGTACTGAACACATTCAGAAATTAATTGGTGTACTCTTGTACATACTTTGGGGATCTCATGTATTAATTGGTGTACCCTTGTGCTTTGTGGATTTAAGTATCTCATCAGATGATCAAATTCCTCTATTCTTATTTGGTGTTTCATTTTTTCTCTTATCAATAAAATTTTGTCGTGTTATGGAAAAATCACTCATGTATGCTTAGTTTTGTCATCATCCTTTGGTAGGTGGCCACCGCGTTCTTCAGACCGAAAGGCAGCATCATGTAGCAGTAGGTGCTCTGATTTGTTATGAACGTTGTCTTCTCCTCATCCTTTAGGTTCATAGGGATCTGATTGTACCCCGAGTAGGCGTCCATCAGGGAGAGGTACTCATACCCCGAGGAGTTGTCGACCTTTTGGGCAGGCCTTATTGAGGTCAGTGTAGTCGACGCACATACGCCATTTGTCGTTCGCCTTCTTCACCAGAACCACATCGGATAGCCAAGTAGTGCACTATAAACGATCCACATTTGTCGTTGGCTTTTAGTAGCTCAAATGTTTGCTGGTGGATCACCTCTTGCTTTTCGGCGCTTACCTGCCTCTTCTTTTGGGCCACCGATCGATGCTTGTGGTCGACCGTGAGTTTGTGTGAGCAGAAACGGGGGTCCACCCCGGGCATGTCAGAGGCGGACCAAGCGAAGAGGTTATGGTTGGACCGGAGTAGCTTCTCCAGCTTGAGGAGCTCCTTGTCAGGGAGTTTGGCAGCAATGTTGGTGGTTTTGGCTTGTACGACAGGTGCAGTGACTTGTACGCCTTGTGGAACATTATGTCCGCTGAGCTCCCCATGTCAACAAGTACGCATTTGAGGCTCTGGTTTGTCACCACTGCTTTGATCACTAATGGGTCGTTGTCCTCTCTTGTCTCTCGGCCGTAGTCTTCCTTGGAGAAGGTGATGGGTACATCCTCGAGAGGGTCTTTTTTTCTCTGCTTCGGCTTTTGAACTTCTGCCTTCATGACGTTCCTTAGATGAGTCCTCCGAGAGCTACTCCCTGTGCCACCTTCGGCAAAGTCGCCTACTATGGAGAAGTTGTGGTGGTGGTGGTGCTGTCGGCTGTCGCTGTGCTCTCCCCTCCTGTTGTCGGAGCGGTCTGTGCGCCGATCTCCTTGGCGGCCCTCACGCCGATCAGCTCCGCGATCACTACGACGGTTATCTCTTCTCCTCCCCGAGTATTTTCCCCTTTGTTCATCCCTTCCTCTCCATATATATTTGTCCCTCGGTGGAGCTCGTCCTCGGTAAGGGCTTCATGACCGCCGATGGTTCGACTCGCAGAGTTTATTTGCGTTTACATATTTCCTGAGGTGACCGCCTCGGATTAGTTCCTCGATCTTGGCCTTCAGTGTCTAGCACTCGTCAGTGTGGTGGTCGGTCCCAGCATGGTACTCGCAATACGCCGAGCCATCTGAGTTCTTTGTGAATTTCACCGGAGGGGATCGATCCTTGAGATCCGTGTGTTGGTTTTCCCAAAAGATCTGGGATAGGGAGGTGTTAAGGGGGGAGAAATCGCCAAAATGTTTGTTGAAGTTATTTGAGTCGGGTCCTTTGCCTGTTGTGGTAGTGGGTGTAGTGTTCGGTAAGTTATTCATGGAGGGGCCTGAGGGAGTTGCTTGGGCAATTTCTTTCACGAGCTTTCAGGCAGCTTCATTGTCTTCCTGGTTCAGGAACTTTTCCGACTGGGTGGTGAATTCCTGTATCGTACTTGGCTTCCACTTGTCTAGATAGGACAAGAAACGGCTGGGCTCCAGCAGGCCCTGTTGTACTAGTTGAAGTTGCATTTGCTCCTGCAGATTCAGTACTCATCTAGCCTCGTCATAGAATCTGCTGAGGTAGCTGCGAAGTGGTTCGTTGGTGCCTTGTTTGATTAGGGATAAGGTCTGGGCGGTCCTCGGTAGCTGCCTAGCAGTAGCATAGCACCTCAAAATTTTTTGTGTGAGTTCGTTCCAGCGGGTGATGGACCCGACCGGTAGAGATTGGAACCAGGACATGGGGTTCTCCCCCAAACTGAGTGGGAAGCACCGGCATGTGAGGAACTCGTCGCCCCTAGCACACTGCATAGAGCTCAAGTAGAAATTAAGGTGAATCTTGGGGTTAGTGGTCCCAGTGCATGGGTGCGCGAACAGGGGTCGGACGAAACTCCGGGGCTAGGGTCGGAGGATGATCTCTAGGGAGAATGGGCCCCACACAGGGGGCTGTTAAAGTGGCCTGGTGGGGTGCCGGTTGATTCGACCGGTCGTGATCCGAGGGCGCGTTTCTCTGTCTGAGGACCTGCACAGACCCCTTGTCACGAATGGAGGGTGATTGTTCGGTGCTTTGGCTGGCTTCTGCTTGGGCTAGGACTCTCTCGGACCGTAGTTGATCGCGTTCTCGTTCAAGTTGCCTGATTTGAGACTTCATCTGTTGAAAAAGAGCGAGAAATTCCTCGCCGAGGGGTTGGGTGTCTGCCTCGACGAGTGCATGTCTCTGCTCCATTTCTATGACTTGTTGGTTGAGTTGGTCCAATGTCAACCTAGCATCCCTTGGCAGAATTGATAGATCTAGAGGAGTTGGTGGGCGCGAGGGGTTTCGTCCCCGTTGGGCTTGGCTGGCTGGTTACTCGAACAACAACCTCTCCTCGCTCCAGGGTGGGTCGAGCTTGAGAACGGAGGGGAATCTCCCCTCCGGTTAGGGTTTCCACATGTCCTTCCGGGGTGGGTTGTCTCTTAGAGTGCTACTTGTTTGAAGCCTTGGTTTTTCCCATGGTGGTGAGGGTTGAATTTTACCGCTCCCCACAGACAGCGCAAATGAACAAGCTAAGCCTGCTCAGACCACCGCACACGATGGTTGAGGAGAGGTGGGGGTGGTAGGTTGATGTCGGGTTCCTTCGGGTGGAGGTCATCCGTCGTCGTTCGTGCGCGGGAGGGGTCCTGCAAAGACACTCTGATGCCAAAGTAAGAGGTCCGGATCAGAGGATTAATCCGAGTAGATTGGGATTAGAAGTGTGTACCTTATGGTTTAGTGGATCCTCCTTATATAGAGGTTTGAAGGTGGCACAATCCTCGAGGATGGGTGATGATGACCTTGCCAAAAGATCGTCCCAGGTCGTTAGATCTTCTGCCACGTCCAGGGGATTGGACGGCCAGAGCCGGTCCTAGGTTGGTGCACCTACGAAGGTAGCTTGGTGATAAGACTGCTGACGTGTAGGAGCGATCGGCTGCCGGTGTACTTGCCCCCTCTCGGCCTGTCGTCATAGGGTCGAGGGGGTGCAAGGGCTCTACTGGCCGGGTAGGTTCTTCCGAGGGGCCTGTCGCGTGGCCGGGAGGGATAATCCCAGAACAAAACCCAGCAAAAAAAACTCAGATCTAGTTCCTCAGATATGAGAACGCAACGTTGGGAGGGAGATCGACGAAGGCATTGTCGTCGGTGGGAGGAAGAAGCTTCGGTGGTGGTTGTGGCACATGTGACGGTGGTCGCGGCGGTGTGGAGATTGTAAGGCGGTGGTGGTTCTGGTTTTATTTGGGTTGAGAGAAATGAGTCATGGTGGAGATAGGGGAAAAAGTAACCTTGGGTCTATTGTTCAAAATGACCTAAGGTCCATGGTGGTCCAAAAAATGGACCACCCTAGTCGACACCTATGAATTGTGATAGTATGAAGTTGAGGTGTGTGTAAAATGGTATATCCGTAGTTTTTGCAGAGAGTTGAGGATAGAAGAGAACTTTCAACAATGAGAGTTATGTGTGGCGAGGATGAGTGTGGTCAATAATGGTGAATAGCCGTGCAAAGAAGGGTGTGGACAAAAGCAAAGCTGGCCTAAAAAAGGCTCATTTGGTTTGGTGGTTCCTGACGATCTGTGCCAACCACAACGCCTCGCCACGTAGTACTCTAAATGTCCTTTTCATTCATATAGGATTACACTCGTAAAAATCCCATAATTATGGACTATACGTGGTATATAAGTTGTAACATGCACTTGTTTCCATCCCATAACTAATAATTCACAGACTAATTTTGCACATGAATCGTGCCTATTCTTTTTGGAGATTTTTAAAGATTTAAAGTAAAAGATAACATAGTTCTATAAGTTTCATATATCATATAGATAGAATGAAAATCTAATCAAATAACCAGTGTTGCCAGCAAATACAAACGAGCGCGGAGCACTTGAAGTTGTTAATAAATCCATTAGATGAGGATAAGGCCATTGTACTATTTTTTTATAAGCAATATAAGGCTATTATATGAATAGTACTTGAATCCACTGTGATCCCCTCAAATGGTCGAGGAGCCATTAGAGAGGAAAAGATTATAATATATATGTATTGAACTGTTGATGTGTCAAATGTGCACGGAATGTTGTAATATATGTAGGTTAGTGTTGTTGGAAAAATAACACAGTATGAAGAAATATATATATATATATATATATATATATATATATATATATATATAAATAATTATTAAGAGTAATTAGATTCCTAAATTATTCTAGGCCATAATATTCTATAGGATATTCTTTTAATATTCCTAAGCAAATTTTCTTTTCTATAAATAATATGTTGACTACCTCACACAAATTGTGGTGAGATTTATCATACTTTACATGGTATCAGGTTAAGGTTCCAAACCCTAGCTTCCAAACCCCTGTGCCGTCCTCGGTCGTCTGCGTCGCCGCCGCCACCCGTCCACGCGCTCCACCGCCACTGCTCCCGGCGGTGTTCTTTCTCCTTCTCTCCTCGCGACAGCAACCGCCGCTGCCCGCAGCCTCCGCTCGCAGCCGCGCGTTGCCCATCCTTTCTCCAGCAGTCGTCGCCTAGCCACTGCTCCACTGCTCACCCGCAGCCGTCGTCCAGCTGCTGCCACACCGCGAGCCCGTCGCCATCTTCGCCGCTTGTGCGGTTCTGTTCTCTCTTCCATGGCTGACGATACTACTCCTCCCTGTCTGCCATTTGCCACTTTGGTTCACATGATCACCATTCGGCTCAACTCTGAGAATTTTCTTCTCTGGCGTAAACAAGTTACTTCTCATCTACAGAATCAGAATCTGTTCCACATCATTAATGGCTCCATTGAACCACCTCCACAGTTTTTGCAGCAAACTTTTGCTACTGCCACCTCTCCCAATTTACGCAGCGGTGTTCCTGTTCTGAACCCTCGGTTTGCTCAATGGCAGGTTCAAGACCGCAACGTCAACAGTCTCCTCCTTTCGTCCTTGACTGAAGAGGCTCTCTCTAAGACACTCAGTGCTGACACCGCTCGCGATGTCTAGAATGCCTGCATACTGCCTATGCTTCACGAAGCAAGGCTCGTGAACTGCACCTCCCTGACGAGCTTCAACTCATGCGTCGTGATTCCCTCTCTGTAACTGAATATGAAAATAAATTTCACACTACTTGTGATCAGTTGGCTGCTATTGGTGGTCTTGTTGCTAATGATGACAAAGTTCACTGGTTCCTTCATGGTCTTGGTCCCTCCTATGCAAACATTTCCATGGGTCAGCTTGATGTGCTTCTTCGGTTCAAAGACTTTGTGAAAAATCAATTTTCTCGGTCCCCTAAGGTTTTCCAAAGTGACAATGGCATCGAATTCACGAATAACAAAGTCCAGGCTTTATTTGCTTCCTCTGGTGTGCTTCATCAGTTTTCATGCCCGTATACTCAGGCACAGAATGGTCGGGTTGAACGGAAACATAGACATGTTCTCAAGATTGGTCTTTCCATGTTGTACCTGTCACATGTTCCTACCAACCATTGGGTTGATGCTTTCATCCCTGCGGTTTATATTATCAATTGTGTTCCTTCTCAGGTGCTATCTGGTCAGATTCCATTTACACTTTTGTTTCAGGTTGCACCCACATATGCTAATTTTCACCCTTTTGGCTGTCGGGTGTTTCCGTGTTTACGTCCCTACATGAAAAATAAATTCAGCCCTCAGAGTTCTCCTTGCGTATTTCTGGGCTATAGCAGTTATCACAAAGGATTTAAATGCTTCGATCTGGCCACTTCCAGGACTTATGTGTCTCGCCATGCTCAATTTGATGAATTTTTCTTCCCTTTTGCAGGTTCTCATCCCTCTGGCACCACTTTATTGGTTTGTTAGTTTTATGAACCAACCACGGGCTCCTCCCACATACCTGCTTCTACTATTAGTCCAGCCAGCCCCCCGCCGGCTCGTACTCTGCCCTGCCCATCCTGTGTCCCCATGGATGCTCCCCAAGCTCCCTATCCTGCTGCTACCTGCTTCACCGGGTCCTTGCTCACCTCCACGGGTCCCATCACCAGCACCGACTTCTCCTGTTGTGTTGCCTGCTTCTCTAGTTGCTCATGTTCAGGGATCCCCAACGACTCCTCGTATGCGGACTCGACCTCATAGTGGTATCTTTTGGCCTGATCTGTGTTATGCTCTAGTTCACCATCAACCTACTGCTCTTCTCACTGCTTTGCATGCTACTATTGATCCCAAGGGTTTTAAATCTGCCATGAAGCATCCTCAGTGGTTGGTGGCAATGGAGGATGAGCTTCCTGCTCTCCATAGAAATCATACTTAGACCTTGGTCCCTCTTCCATCTGCTACTAATGTTGTTGGTAGTAAATGGGTTTTTTGCACCAAACACAAAAGTGACGGCACTGTTGAGCGCTTAAAGGCGTGTTTGGTGGCCCAGGGTTTCACGCAAATCTTGGGTTTTGATTACTCACTTACTTTCAATCCTGCTGTCAAGGAAACTACTGTTCGTCTCATTTTATCACTTGTCGTGCTTCATGGGTGGCAACTTCATCAGTTAGATGTTAAGAATGCTTTTCTTCATGGTCAACTCACTGAAACTGTCTTTATGGAACAGTCTTTGGTTTTGTTGATCCTCGTTTCCCAACACATGTATGTCAGTTAAACAAGGCTCTCTACAGGCTCAAACAGGCGCCCCGTGCTTGGTTTCAGCGTTTGAGTTCCTTCCTACTATGTTTTGGTTTTATTTGTAGCAAAGCTGATCCATATTTGTTCTTCTTTTATAAGGGGCGCATTACTCTCTACCTCCTGGTTTATGTGGATGACATGATTCTTACTGGCAGTGATTCTCTTCTTATCTCTCAGTTTATTTCTCAACTCAATGCTGAGTTTGCAATTAAGTTCTGGGTAAGATTAGCTACTTCCTTGGTCTTGAGCTCAATTACACTGCTAATGGTTTGTTCTTGGGACAGGCCAAATATGTTCATGATCTGCTTTCTCGTACTATGATGCTTGAGGCAAACCTTGTTTCGACTCCCCTAGCTGTCGGCTCTCATCTCATCAGTGCTGGTGAGTCTTACTCTGACCCAACTCACTACCGATCTTTGTTTGGGGTCTTACAGTACTTGACTATTACTCGTCCTGATTTATCTTATGCTGTGAATATGGTGAGTCAGTTTCTCTAGGCTCCCACTATTGATCGCTTCTAGGCTGTCAAACGTATTCTCCGCTATGTTTATGGTACACAATACTTCGGCCTTACATTTCGCAGCTCGTCTTCTCCAGTGGTTCTCGGCTATAGTGATGCTCATTGGGCTCGCTACATGGACACTCACCAGTCTACCTATGACTTTCTTGGTGACAACCTCTTGTCTTGGAGTGCCAAGAAACAACCTACTGTTGCTCACTCGAGTTGTGAATCTAAGTACTGGGTCATGGCTAATAAAGCTTCTGAGTTTGTTTGGTTGATCAACCTCCTTCATGAACTTCATGTTCGGTTATCCGCCACTCCTCTTCTTCTCAGTGACAATCAGAGTGTCTTGTTTATGGCTCAGACATCTGTAGCTCATAAGCATGCTAAGCATATTGATTTGGACTATCATTTCATTTGTGAGCTAGTTGCCTCCGGTCGTTTGGTTGTTCGCCATGTTCCTACTTCTCTGCAACTTGCTGATATTTTTACCAAGGTGTTGCCTCGTCCATTGTTTGAACTGATTAGATCCAAGCTTCGTGTTAGCATTAATCCAACGCTCAACTTGACGGGGAGTGTTAAGAATAATTAGATTCCTTTATTATTCTAGGCTATAACATCCTATAGGATATTCTTTTATTATTCCTAAGCATATTCTATTTTCTATTGTAATTCCTTTCTATAAATAATACATTTACTACCTCACACAAATTGTGGTTATAGTTATCATACTTTACAATAATATTACAATAACAATACACAAGCTTAAAATAAGAGCATAAGAGAAAGTAGAAAGTAGAAACATAATACCAAGGTTATTAAAACCGAACCAATAATCGAACCGGTGAGAGCAAGGTTCAAAGGTTCAATCGAGGTTGGATCGGGTTCGAATCGGTGTAGATTAAATAATATTATTTTATATAAATATATAACATATAATGTAATATTGAATAAAAAAATATAATATTCATAACTTCATACCACAAATAAAAATTTAATTCTACAACGTAGTTTAAATTACACATCCAAAAGGAATCAACAAAGCCTATAACTAATTAACAATTAAATTAACTAAATTAAATAGTGTTTTAATTATTTTATGTGACAAAGAACACTAATATTTAATTCTTTTCAAGGGATTTTATAGTGTTATTAATGATATAACACACTAATATTTGTTCCGATCTGCTATTAATGATATAACCTAATTATTTTGTTTTTTAGTTTATATATATATATATATATATATATATATATATATATATATAGGGAGCGTATCAAGTGAGAGTGATGTTTATTATGAGAGATGAGAGCGTTCAATCTTAGCCATTAGATCTACCATGAAGGGTCAAGATTAAAACAAAATGGCATGTGACTTTTTTAAAAAGTCATGTGACCACTAAACTACTTTTAATCTCAACCACTCATGAATGGTTGTACGGCCATGATTTAACGCTCTCATCTCTCATAATAAACATCGCTCTCACTAGATACGCCCCCTATATATATGTATATATATTATAGATTGTAAACTTTTGCTAAAGCACTTTCCTAGCCTAGTGGTAAGCTCTCTTGCTTGGATAGTGCAGGTCATGAAGAGCAATAAAAAAAAAAACTGACGAACCGCCAACCGGCCGGTTTTCACCAATTCTACCGACTCATCCCGTTCGACACTGGTTCATTTCCTATGCGGTTTTCTAGTTGACTCAGACCGGCTAAGGTTTTGGTTCACGATTCTAGCGGTTGAACTGGTCAATCCGGTCCGGTTAAACCATGCATAATACAAGCTTAAAATATTTTCAATTGGTGCATCTTGAAATAAAGAACTGAAATATATAATTTTGACTTCATCATCCTTATCATAGTAAACGATGTGGGAACTTATTCAAGAATTTTTATAACCTCCCGCTTCAATTACGTTCTGAGCGGTGTGGAACTTGTTCCCTCCATCATTACAATTAATCTCAAAAGCACCCTTATGCTTTTTTATTATTTATTTGTTAAATATTTTTTTTTATTTAAGTCCTAATTACAGAATTTTGGAACTAAATCATGTATTAACTATTAAGTTAGTTGAGTCACCAAATTATCTAGTTTTAAAAATCAGAGATTATATCCGAAATAGTATTACTTTAGAAGACAAAAACATCGCTAAAAATATTAATGAGAATAAGGCAACCAATTTCATAAGTATCATAATAAATGAGGAGTCTGAAATTTCCGTAGTACTTTATTTAGAATAGTGGCATTAATCTTTTTGAATGCACATGCAGTACCAAAAGTACAAATATTGGAGTATTGATAAATACATTCATCATCTTGTTTGATATAACATTTTTTTTTGGAAAATATATCAAACAAATATTGGAGTATCTTTTTTGATATATTTGAAGATACGAAAATGAAAGAGTTGAAATAATTAAATTTGCATAAACCCCATCATTTTCATCCTCAGCCCCTATGGTATCGAAAGGAAGGGGATCTTTTTTACCCCCATCAGATACTAATGTGATGATGGCAAGGTTAGTTAGGTTGTTGTTATTTATGTATGAAAAAATTAATGGTTAAAATCATGTTATTTTTTATATATATTATATGTGATTTAAATGAAGTATAATTGTAAAAACATAATCAAGTAAACAGGATAATTATATTAGTTAAGAAGAATAAGTAAATGAATGTTCTTTCAATACATCAAACATTGTCAAAAACTTTCTTAAACACTACATTTAAAGTGGAAGTCTGAGTTTTCCTGATTCATAAGTATACAAAGTTTTAAGACCCTTCTTTGATTGTACTATAGTGAGAGTTACGTACAACTGATCATGAGTGAAGACGGGCCTCGGAAGAAAGAGTCCAACTTGAGCGAATGTTTGTCCTTGGCTTTTGTTTATGATCATCGCAAAGCACATAGAAATTGGAAACTATCGTCTTTGAATTTAAATGAAAAATTGGGATCGGAAGAAACTAAGTCCATTCTAGGAATGTGTATTTTGTCCCCTAACATTTGTTCTTGTGATAACTGTTGCACCAATAACACGCTCTCCAAGATCATCAACTATTAATCTGGTTCCATTGCTTAAACCTGCTGCTTGATCTATATTTCGCAAAAACATGATTGGAGTACCCACTTTCAATAGTAGTCTACGGTTAGGGATTCCTGAGCTTTTGACGTCGTTCAAAAATTCTGTGGTAAACTAGTCACTTTGGATTTCAGAATCCTGATCAGAGCGTAAAGTAGTTTCCGAGCTCAAATATTCACGTTCTTTTGCAGCTATCAAGCCAAGCATGTAGGTGTTTATCATTTTAACGACCTCCAATGTCGGAGCCAATATTGCTCTGTCTTGAAAGAATTTCGGGTCTTTCATGCTGCGTGAAAGGTATATGTATTTTTACTCCATTAATGGATCAACACAATTTGAAATTAGCAGATCAGAAGGGATTTGAGCACCATAATCTCCAGTTCTGCAATCAGGATGATCGCTATTTCCAATGTTGAGAATCCAATCTGCAAAGTCTTTGATTTCTTTTGCCTCATCAGTCGTCTCTGCTGCGCTGAGCTGCATGTTCTTAGTCAACTTTAAAACTTTGCAATGCCTCCATAATGGTGAAGAATTGACAGTAGCTTCAACAACTTCTTGCTTGCTTCCTCCAGCTATAACATGGAGTATTTGTCTAAAATCACCTCCAAGTATGACAAATTTGCCTCCAAATGGTTTCTGTCGAAGTGTATGATCTAAAGCTTCAAAACAAAACCTTTTTAACATAGGTACTTCATCCCGTATAATAAGGCTCGTTTCAAGCAGAAGCTTTGCTCTTTGTAGGTGGTGCATCCTATTAAAAAATGTATAAATTTAAATGTCTTTAATTTTTTATTTATGCTAATTTTATAATGATTCGCAAATACTACCCGAGTCATGGAATCTTTTATGGCACATGCACTTTGTTCTAAAAGCAATGTTTCAACTCGACCAAACAAAACAAATGAAGCAGATCCAGTATCATCAATCATCGTTGATTGGATGCATGTACAAGATAGTTACCAAAATCCTCGCGAATAGGCTCAAAAAGGTGCTGCCTAAGGTGATCGATGAGACACAATCGGCCTTTCTAAGGGGAAGAGGCATGCTGGATGCTGTAGTCATCGCAAATGAGTTGGTTCACAAAGCAAAGTGTAAAGGTAAACAAGTTATGGCCTTCAAGATAGATTATGAGAAGGCATATGACTCAGTGAGGTGAGAATTCCTATTTTACATGATGCGGCGTATGAATTTTAATGAAACATGGATTTGTTGAGTAAAAGGTTGCCTACAATTGGCAAGAATATCAGTACTGGTGAATGGAAGCCCAAGTGAAGAATTTGGAATGGAGAAAGGTCTTCGTCAAGGGGACCCCATGACACCCTTCCTCTTTTTAATTGTAGCAGGAGGTCTTAATGGGCTTCTAAAGAGAGCGACCCTCCTTCACAAATTCAGTGGATTCAAGTTGGGCTCTAATAATCCTATTGAAGCATCGATGTTGCAGTTCGCAGATGACACACTAATTTTTTGGGAAGCCACAGTAAGGAATGCTCAAGCGCTGAAATGCATTCTTAGGTGCTTTGAGCATATTGGCAGGGATTTCTATTGAGATAGCTACTACTCACAGGTTGGCAGGCCTACTTAACTGCAGAGTTATGTCCCTTCCCTTTACCTACTTGGGGTTACCGGTGGGAGGAAATCCAAGGAGACTCTCTTTCTGGGATCCGATTGTAACCAAAATGAAGAACAAGGTATCAAAGTGGAGGCAAAAGTGTCTATCCTTTGGGGGTCATTTAACATTGATTGCCAGTGTCCTTTCATCTACACCCCTATTTTATCTGTTATTTTTTAAGATGCTAGAGGGGGTGATAAATAATTGCAAAAAGATTATGAGATCCTTCCTTTGGGGAGGGTTAGATGGAAACAACAAATTGGCTTAGGTCAAATGGGAAAAGCTATGCAAACCAAAGGAGCTAGGTGGTCTTGGCTTGAGGGACTGGGGTCTGTTTAACAAGGCATTGTTGGGAAAATGGCGATGGCGCATCATGCATGAAGAAGGTAGCTTATGGCACAAGGTCCTGCGAGCAAAATATGGGTTATTACAATGATGGGAAAGGGAGCAACTGACATCGAGTGGCAAATTATCAAATTGGTGGAAAGATATCTTAAAAACTTGCTTCTTAGACCCTACAACATGCTGGTTTGATATATGCTTGAGAAGGAAAATAGGCAAAGGTAATGAAGTGAGATTTTGGCACGATAGTTGGCTGGGCTAGCAGAACTTAGCGTCAAAGTATAGCAGACTTTTTGGGCTATCAACTTAAAAATCCAGTTGCATAAAGGAGATGGGGAGTTGGGAGAATGGCGAATGGAGCTGGAATTTAACATGGCGAAGACCTTTGCTTGACAGAGAAGTGGTTTGGGTTCAAGACCTCCAAGGGTCCCTCAGCAATGCAGTTCTGAAACAAGGGATAGCGGACAAGTGGGTTTGGGAGGCGGATATGGAAGGTATATACACGGTCAAATAAGCTTACCTATATTTGCTGGGTATTGGAGAGGCAGAGCCACTACCACTGTTCAAGAATCTTTGGCTTGTGGAAGCACCGTCAAACATTCTTATGTTTGTGTGGCGGGCACTGTGGGATCGTATCCAAACGAGGGAAAATCTATTAAAAAGAAGAATCATCATAGCAGATGCCGAATCTGCCGAATCTCGATGCCCTTTCTGCTCACACGAGGTAGAATCCATGGATCACTTGCTGTTTACTTGTCCCTTCTCCTCCTCGGTGTGGATGTCTTGTTACAAATGGCTTAGACAGATTACAGTATTGCCAGGAAATTGTGGGATGCACTATCTTCAACACAGATTCAGAAACTGGAGCAAAAACCAACAGAGGGGAGTTTGGGCAATCTGGTCTGCTGTTGTGTGGTCACTGTGGTTACACAAAAATCCCATTGTGTTTAGAGAAGGGCAAATTGACGTGGACAGGGTGATTGATGCTGCTCAATATCGAGCCTGGTGTTGGATTTCAACAAAATTTAAAGAGTTCCATTTATCTTTGTATGAGTGGAATACAAACCCAGGTTACTGCCTTACTCAAATCCGACATTGAGTGAAGATGGACAACAGGGACTGCAATTCTCCTCTCAATACATGTTGGCTCATCAAAAAAACTGAATTCAAGGGAGGTGCTGCTGATTACTGAAATCAAATCCCCAGACACCAGGAGGTTGTTCTTACTGTTAGTTGCATAATTGAGCTTTCTTGATCCTTCTTAATTTCTCTTACGGGCAGCACGGTGGATATGGAATAACCAAGCTATGGTTAACAATGATGATGAATGCTGGCCTTTATATTGCTGCAATTCGAAGGCACTTTGCAGGGGGAACGAGAGCAGTATTGGGTTTTTTGATTTATTGTGTTCCTAGGGAGGCTAGGTTGGGCATATGTTTATTAAAAAAATCAAACACATTAATATGCAGTTTGTAGTACCTTAAAGAAAAATTAAAAAAATTGGAAATTAGTATACAAAACACATAAAAAAGGATCATTTTTTATTAAGAATCGTAAGTAGAATTAAGTTAGTGAGTGATTCCAGACACCAATTTATCACAGCTCTCACAATAATGAGTGTGTCCCCAGCTTCAATAACAGTTTGGACATGCGTTGTAATACCATTTTTTGTCATAATCCATACCAACAACATTTGCCATGATGATTCCATAACATTCATAATTAAAATAGTATTACTCAGTAACATTTATTGAGTACTATATACTACATAAATAATTTAAAAAAAGCCCACGTTATAAATCAAAAGCTGTGTAGATTCAATAATGTCAGACATTAACAATTTTGGTGACTGCAACATGTCATCAAATTCTGTTAGGTTAGACTGGTAGCTGACTGGGTTATAAAAGAAATGCATGAAAACCTTTTTCTGTAGTCACGTATTTGCTCAACATCCTCATTAATGACCAATTTGTGCCGTTACAGGGTGATTTGTATCATCATTTTCAAGGTATGCAAGCAATGAGGTTGCAAATTGATCCAACAATGTGCATGTAAGTTGATTTTTCCTACAGCAAGTATAATCAATGTGAATTTAACATTAAAAAATTGAACCAAATATTTATATGATTACAAAAATCATGTAGGCTTTTAACTTACTGTAAGTCTTCAAGGGCAAAATCTATATATAAGCCTCTGGGTTTTACCTTCATTGTCCTTCTCTTTTAATTCATCCTTTTGAACAATATGATCTATAATGTCTACAAAAAGGAATATGATTATTAGACTTAATGGCATATGAAGCTTACATTTTTTTAAATACAAAAATTTACTTGGTATTGCAATTAAGATATCAAATAGGTGGTATTATTTTTTAATGTAAAATTTAAATTTTAATAATTTATATAGTAGACATGGATTTTAAACAAATAAATTACAACATAATAAATAATTTGTATTAGACATTTTAATTGTAGATGAAAATTAAATAGCTCTGTGTAAAAAATCAAATTTAATAAATATATTAAATATTTAGCATATATAGATTTTAAAAATATTTATATTTAAAAAAGATGAAATCGAAGAATTTGTTTAGTTAAATTTAACATAGTTTAAAATATTTTTAATTTTTTTAATCAGAATTAAATATTAAAAATTTGAAATTTTTACTAAACCTAATTTGTTAAAAAAGAAATCAACTAAGTCACCAGTTAAGCCATGACAGCTTAATTGCACCTCCCTTAATAGCATTTGGGGGCGGAGCCTTTCCTAGCATATTTTCCACGAGAAGTGACCAGTTAAGCCAAGTGTTGCCGGTGACAGGAAGACCATCTATTTTCAGGCCTAGAAGCATAACCACATCCTTAACTTGATTGTGACTTCCCCGAATGGCATGTGAAAGGTGTGCATCTCTGGCCTCCAACGCTCCACCAAAGCAGATATCAATTCCTTTTCAAGAGGTTCATGTCTGATACGTGCCACCTCATAAAGCCCGGCGCTTTGGAGGCGGTCTACATTCAAATCCGGAATGCCATGACGGTTCACCACCAGTTTTCTCACGTTCAATATTCTATTCGGTTCTTCGTTCCACACATGGTTGGAGACGTGCTTGTCTTGTAGGTGCAGGAGACTCGGATTCAGAGGGCCCGGATTGATGTACGCTTCATTCGCCATAAGGCTCCTACATTCAGTAATAATCTAATTTAATCAATTACGATAAACACCGTAAATTCAAACGAAACAATAAACTTTCACAAAGTTTAACACTAAACAATAAACTTAGATATTGGTCAACAAGTATTACTAAACATAATAACAATATTTCTAAACAATTTATATTTCTAAACTTAGTCTACACAATTTATATTTTAAATCATTATCTAATCTAAATAATTTTACTAAATATTGTATATTTTTTACATACTAATCAACACTTATTATTTCTAGACAATAATATAGACATTAAGATTTCTAAACAATAAATTTAAACGTTAATATTTCTAAACAATTTATATTTCTAAACTTAGTCTACAAAATTTATATTTTAAACCATTATCTAATCTTAATAATATTACTAAATATTATATATTTTTTACATACTAATCAACACTTATTATTTCTAAACAATAACATAGACATTAAGATTTCTAAACAATAAATTTAAACGTTAATATTTCTAAACAATTTATATTTCTAAACTTCGTCAACAAAATTTAGAATTTAAACCATTATCTAATCTTAATAATATTACTAAATATTATATATTTTTTACATATTAATCAACACTTATTATTTCTAAACAATAACATAGACATTAAGACTTCTAAACAATAAATTTAAACGTTAATATTTCTAAACAATTAATATTTCTAAACTTAGTCTAGACAATTTATATTTTTAACCAGCATAAAAATAAACATTAAAATTTCTAACAGTATACATATCTAAATAGTAAACAAATTATTTCTAAACAATAATATTATCCAAAAATATCAAACAAAGACTTGCGGAAATGTGAATATTTGAAGTGGGGAATGAGAGATGTTGAGATGAATGGCTTCAACTTGAGGAGAGTGAGAGTTCTTGAAAAATTTGAGATGAAGAACTTGATTTTTGTGAGGAAAATTCATGGAAGTTTTGAGGGGAAAGTGAAAGGATGAGTAGAATGATGGTAAGGAGAGTGAAAGGATGAGTAGAGTGCAAGCAGCTGTTCTGGCGGTCTATTTATAGAGGTTGAGACCGCCAGATACGCCAATGTAAGTCGCAAGGTGCTCAGCGACTCTGGTGCCACGTCGCACCCGTGCAGGGGAGTCGCAGGTGGTTACGTGTGTCCCTGTATATTGTTAGAAACGAGGGAGTCGCATGAGTCAACGCGACTACCTATCTGGTCCTTCCCAAAGCTGCTCCCTGTTCCTAGACACCGGACAACCTCCCACCTACAAGTCGCAAGCCTAGCCGCGACTCCCTCCTCCAGGCCACGTCGTCCGCCACTATGGCCAAAACAACCATAATTCTCTAATTTAAAAAAATTATTTCCCTATTTTTTTCTTTGGCATTATTAAAAAAAAAACCACTTTTAGATAATTGTTTTTATAATTTGATGAATAAAGATATTGAAAAATAATAACACACTTAGTCATTGTTGCAGGATGCTAGAGCTCAGCTTAACAACAATGGTGCTGTCTATGCAAATGACACTGCCATTGTTAGTGACATCTTCAATACTCAGAAGGACCCATGCAATACCAATGTTGTTACTTATATTTATAACGATAAATAATATTATTTATATTTTTCGTGCATTAAAATAAATCTTATTAATGCAATATTTTATTATTGGTCTAGTTTGAGTTCTACAACATAAACTAATGATAATAATAAAAAAGATCAATCTACACTTATATAATAATCAAAGATAACAATTAAAACAAGTTGAATTTGAAATCTTGAGCAAATTATTAGTATGTAAATTACTTAATTCATTCTAATAAATTTCAAAACCAAATTTAATAAATTATAGAATTATCTGCTATCCTAGTGATAAAATAAGAGAGAGACCACATAATGATCCAAAGGCAAAGCTGCTATCTCTGTCCACTGTCCAGTGATGGGGGCGGTGCCGTGAGTGGAGGGGAAACTAGACATGTTAAAAGGACTGATGCTGACTCACAAAAGGTACCTTCCTGGGAGTGGCTAAGATCCACTCATGTCCCCTCACTCAATATTCAATTTAATATTAATTATTAATCACCTTAAAGTTTAAGAACACAAAAACTTGTAATCTTGTGTCGCCACGTGTTCGGCTAAGAATCGAGGGTCGACCGTCGATAGAGATGTGCAAGCCACCGCCGCAAACGTAGTTACACATGGCAACGATTTCTCCAGAATTGTTAACCCCCCCTCTATTAATATGACCATTTTTAATTAAATCTCCAACCTTTGGCTCCTCAGACAGGATTCATACAAGGTTTAAACTAATCCCAACAACTATGGAAAGAAGAAGAAGTTGAAAACACCTAATCAAATTAGTTGACCAATGTCTCCGCATGCTCTTGAATTGTTGTTAAGACTTTTTTATCTCTTAGTTGGACTTCTATTTATTACACTCTTTATATGAAAGAAAATTTATGAAGTAATCATCATATATAATCCTTTCCCTCTATCATTCTAATAATATGAAGGACAATGATAGTTCCACACATGTACCGAAAGTGATATCTATTGCCTCCGAGGTTTACATTTATATTTTTTTTTATAAAAATCAACTTTAAATTTGTGATGCATTAATTAATTTTTTATAAGAATACCTTTATTTAATCGAATTTTTTCTCTCATTTCACTCTTTAAGCGTTAACGATGCATAGCAATTAAGAAAAGTGAGTTAAGTGCAATTTTAGAAACTTAACTACTTTAACTAGATTTCTTAAACTATGTGAATTAATTTTATAGGTATTGTTTGGGCGTAAATACTGAACGGTGGTGCTCTCGACGAGGCTGCGGCGGCGCTCACTGTGCTCCGACGTGAATGAGGTGGAGTCTTCAAGTCCAATACATCGGCGGGATCTGCAGAAGACATTCGGCACTCAAGTCAGTAAGGAAGCTCCGAGAGCGCCCAAGAGCTCAGCTCAGACATGTAAGAATGCACAACAAACTTGTAATGTAAGGAGTGAGTAAGAAGCGTGGAACTGAAAAGGGAGAAAGTGGAGATAGAGTTCCAAAAGTCTTGAGTGAGACGATAGAACCTGATATTTATAGGTGTCGGAGGTGTCTCTGTAGGTGTCGGGGAAGCTCATGAGTGAGGCAATCGGGCGGGTGTGTGAAGTAGAAAGATACACCACAAGAAGGGGGGAGGGGTTGAATTGTGTGTGTGTAAAACTTTGCCTTTTTAAAAAACTATTGCTGTTATTCTAGAAATCCTTTTTGGCAGACGACAACACTTAGTGTAAATGCACGATTTATGAACTTTATGTCAATAGAGTTTGAACAACGAAAATATAACATGTTCTATCGTGAGTGCAATATAAAGGCAGACAATATAAGCTATGAGCAACTAAAACAAGTAAATAAATCAGCACACATAGATTTATCCTGGTTCACCCCCTTAATCGACAGGGCTATGTCCAGTCCTTGACTTCACAAATATTTTCCACTATTTATTCCAAATAGTACAAGTATTATGCAGGACTTCTCCTAGTATTTGAATGACTTCTCCTTACAAGTATTAAATAGGACTTCTCCCAGTATTCTAAGGACTTCTCCTTGCAAGTTTTCTTCAGGACTTCTCCTTACTAGTATTAAATAGGACTACTCCCAATTCTTCTTCAAAGAGGTTTTAGGTTTCTACAATGATCTCTTCAATGAGAGTAAGGAAGAAAGTTTAAGCACAATATACAGAGAGAATATGGAGATCAATTCTCTGTTTAGGCTGTGTGAAAAGGATGAGAGTTTTCACTCTATTAAGGATTCACACAATGGCAAACGACTTAACTCAGGAAAGAATAACTATGAGATTCTGAGTTTTGAAATAGAGCTGATTGCTTAGAGAATGACTTAGAATGCTTATGAGATTTTTTCGTTGGAAGTCGCCAATTGATTCAAGTGTCTAAGTCCTCTATTTACATCTTTAGTAGGGAGTCCCTTGATGATCGTTGATGAAGATTGAAGTGCTTTTGTTTGAATTTGAACTTCTAAGTGTGCAACGGATACTTCTGCAGCTCTTTAACAGCATTAACTGCATTCTGCCTTGCATTAATTGCAGCATTAAATGCTTTGGTTGACTACGTCTGGTTCTTCAATGCTTCAGTCTTGAGTACTCGTTTAGTCATTAAATGCTCGTGGAAGACAACAAAGAGAATTTCTTCTTTCTGAACAAGAGATTTGATTCTGACCGTTAGGAGGATACTATGTTCATGAAATCACACCAAAGGCTCTGAAAAGATATGCTTGATTTAAGGAATGTCAGAGTTAAATGGCTTGCCAGATAGGACTGCCTCGCCGAGTAGTGGGGTCAATCGCCAGGTAATGGGGTTGCTTGCCAGGTAGTGCTAGAGTCACCGAGATCACTCCTGACCAGTTCACAAGACACCGAGCCTAAAACATGAAGGCGAAGTATTCTTCAAACTGGATCACCTGATCCGCTTCCTCATGACCAGCTCGCCATCTACCAATCAATATTTGAAGACTTCTTAATCTCTAATCTTGAACTGTTCTAGTTCAACTCTCTTTGTAGCTTATTCATTCACCTGGATCAAATAATCATTCATATTGATTTTTTTTAACTACTTGAATTCCAGACATGTCTTCACTTCTTGAATTCAAACACCACTATTTTAATCCTCTCAACACCAGTCTTTGAATCCATAATGAGACCTCCCTCGGCAATCACAACTTGATAACTTAGCTATATTTTACCATTCTTTCTATTGTTTGACCTCTTACCCAATACATGCTTAGTTGGAATTCACATCGAAGTAACAATTTTGGTTTTATAATTTTACCATTTTTTGAAATATTTCAGCACCTTTCAATTCGATTTTGTAAGAAGACCTCAACATCCTTTAATCTATTCGAATCACTCTTCTTTCCAACACTTACTTTTATTTTTAGTACCAGCAAATGCCTCTAAAATGTTGTTTCTAGAAGAAGATAGAGAAATAACATTTTGCCATGAAATTCCAAATAGCGTTCCAATTCCATTAAATCATGTCATGACATGAAAATAAGTTATCTTTTTTTCCTTTTCTTTGATGTTACAGAATTGAATTAGTTCAAGGAGAGAATAAGAAGGGCTATCCAACAAAACCTGCTTCCGCAAGTCTAATTAACTAGATGATCCTGCTTGTTGAGAACAAAGAAGTTAATAGTTAAACAAAATTGGACAGTGAAGACAGATGATCCTGCTTGAGTTCTGAAAGAGGCTCTCTTCATTGCATCTTATCAAACTCATCGCCGAGTGTCATTAGCAAAAATAGGAAGTTACAAAAGAAGAAAACAAAGAATGCACTGATTTGAGTTTATACACTGAAAATGAAACATCACTAACCAAAAGATACAGATAACTTAGCTCTATACATGAATGCAAATACGGTACATGAGTTGATACAACATGATATTCTACCATCCATTTTACCCTCGAAGAGGGTAGAGACTCTGAAGGAAAAACTATGATCTACTGCACTTGATTATATTCAACAAAAATAAAATGATTTGTAAATACATAAACACTATATTAGCAGGCCTTTCATGCTTCCTCTCCCTGAAGCTCAGAAATTTTTCAAGTGCTTTCACTTACATAATGGGGCCTCTCTGGAAGAGAAGTGCTAGCTGAAAGTTATCCATCAAGTCCTCATTTGGCAAGACCGAGAGTTCGCTAATGCTTGAAGGCATGCACAATTTTACTCATGTCATTTATAGCCCAATTTTGCCAAAATTAGTATCTTGCATCATTGCAACAAACTCACTGTAATCAATGAGTCCATCCTGAAAAACAGTGCAGAATGAAATTCAAATAACCAAAACAAGAAAATAAATACTATACATATTATTTAGGGAAGTGAAAGGAAACATGGCAAAACACGGGAATGCAGTGTGTTACATTATCCTTGTCAACTTCGCGTATTATATCATCTAGATGAACATCTTTTAGGCCGAACTGTTCACAGGCTTGTTGGAGCTCATCCCGTGTAATGTATCCACTCCCATCTTTGTCAAAGTAGGAGAAGGCTGCAAATAGATGATCCTCTTTCTGAACCTTGTTTAGATGAAGCATAGCTGCTAGGAATTCACCATAGTCTATGGTACCACTGTTATCAACATCAGCCTGAATTTAAACCAGTAAAAAGAGTGATCAGATGAAATACAGTAAAACCAAGGCCTTTCAAGTTGTATTCAAACTCTACAAGAAACATGCCTACATAGAACTCTCAATTTCAATAGCAGGCAAGCACTTACCGCTTGCATTAACCAATGAATTTCAGAATCCTTAAGAGCGGCGCCAACTCTCTCCAATCCATTTTTCAGTTCCTCAAGAGTGATCTGTCCGCTGTTATCCGTGTCAATCATCTTGAACATTTCTTTCAGCCCTGCAATTTCCTCCTCAGACAGATTTTCAGCAATCACCTGCCAAGGAACAACACATCAAGTCATACAATATAATACAAATGAAAACCTAGAACAAGAAAAAAGAAGAATATCCAAGCCACCAGGACATCAAAGAAGCCATTTGGCATAAAAGTAAAGACAAGAACAAAATAGATAAGAAACAAATTAAATCTACATCCTAATGCTGCAGCAAAGCTAAAACTCGCTGAATAGAGCACTTGTCTATGTCATTTCCTTAACACAGCATGTCTCCCACTCCCACAGTCAAACTTCATTCATTATTGCATATTTTTCAATATAATCAACAAGAGCAGCATTCGTACTCGGTACTGCTTTATTCTTCAAATCACTAAAGGCTTAAATCAAATGGACAAGTTTTCTCAATTTATAGAGATTGTTCCGGTCAAAGTTGTTTGGAACATTATTTTCAGCAATAAAACATGACGCTTCTTGAGCGCAATAAAGCTAAGCTTTTAATTTTGTGATTTATTATATAACCCAAAAGAAATTATCTCAGAGGTAGGGAGCGAGAAAGAGAGGGACAGCATCATGGTAAAAATATTATATCACAGAAAAGGTTGTAATGTGTATGTCTGTAATGCAATATTTCTGATCTCAAATAACAGTTGGATACTCACTCGAATGGCTATTTTTTTGAGCTTGTTCATTGCAGAGAATTGCTTCAAACGAGATAAAACAGCAGAATCAAGCGGTTTATCAGGAGCAACACCTCCAACCTGAACCCAGGGGTGGCCTGCACATCATCGAACTTAACTATTTGTATGTTCAAAAATGAAGAAGATTAATATGTTTCAAGTTAAAAATAGAGCAGAAGTTATGGTTACTATTGGGAATAGTCAGATAAATATCATGATGTGCAGTCTGAAAAGAAAAATAACAAAGATGTATCTATAGATCATGATGCTTCTCTTTATGCACCTTCTGAGAATTCTGTATCAATATCTCTTCAACATTAAATTAAATGCTCCTTCAAATCTTTTGTCTCGCTATGGAAACTGATTTAATTTGGAAGGAGCACTCAATTTAAATGTTATCTATAACATACGTGAATCCCATTAGGAATAGAAAATTCCAAGACTCCAATGATGATTGATCAATGAATAACAGCCCACTAACTCATAGGGAAAAATTGTCATAAAATAATAATAACCAAGCAGCAAACCGCAAGAAATGTAATGATTCAGCCATAATTATCTTCCTGTGTTTCCAAATTAAAAAGCACATTCATTCAAACAGATATTACAGAGTTTCCATGTCTGATGTAAATGAAATGGAGACCTAATATCAACAAATGCAAACTCCAAAAAGAAAATCACTAAATGTAAAATGGGGTACCATTTCATCTGAAATGTCACATGAGAATGTCCACTGATAGGACAAATATCAAAGCTTTGGCTTAATTTCTGGATACTGTCGTAAATTGGTATCGTTTGTCAGGTATAGGAAATGTGAAATTAGTGGCCAGAACATTTCTCATTCCTTTTAGATATAACCATGTATTTCTCCTCCCCCGCCTCCGCCGGTAGTAAAAAAAGTTCATCAATCTTTTTAGTTATATGACAGGGCTATTAGTATGCAATATACATCATCATAAATAATAACTAACCAGATAATCAGCCATCATGAGTATAAAAATTAAAAATAAAATAAAAAAAGAAACCAATATTGCTGGACTATCTATTACATTATTTCAAACTGATCTCTAAGCCCTAAAGTTTGATAGTGGGAAACTTTTCCAAGATGCATTTCAGATCAAACCATGGAGCATCAAAGAGACTGCGAAATGCATACTCACAAAGAACTTCATGTGCCGTCAACCGCTTCTTAGGGTCCCTTATAAGCATTTTCCGAACAAGGTCCTTTGCACTTTCAGATATGCTAGGCCATGGGTCAGAAACAAAGTCAAGCTCTCCTTTCAAAACTTGCTCAAATATTCCTTGTTCCGTTTCTGATACAAACACCAAATACATCAGGCACTTACTAGTAACTAATACAGCGAAGAAGTTGAAATGTCAAAAGTGAAACAGCATTCTTACCATCCCAAAATGGGGGAACTCCACTCAATAAAATATAAATGATTACCCCAGCACTCCAAACATCACATTCGTGGCCATAGTGCTTCCGCAAAACTTCAGGGGCGACATAGTATGGGCTCCCAACCACATCGGTAAATGTTTCACCTGAATATGAATATGTTTCTCAATCTGAACAAGAAAAACTAAATCCAGAATAATAAAGAAAAATCAGAAGTGTTGAGCACAAACAAAAGAGCTCACCCTAGTAAGTCAAGAGTGATGCATCTTTGATATGGGATAATGTTCTATGTATGTATGACTTAAACAACTAAAATGCACTCACTCTGCAACCCCTGCAATACACTTGCACGCATATTCAATTTTTAGCTAACACGGTCACCCAGTCATCCTCTCTTCAATGTAGAATTCTATAATCATAAGTCCAATAAACCATTGTGGACTCTTATTTACATGTATGATCATTATTTTTTTTTTTATAAGTAATCACTGCTCACATGTATGCTTCGTCATCTTCCTAGTAAGCAACCTGTTGTGGTGATAAATGCCTTTCTATGCATCTGGAGAGAAGTCATCCTAATCAAATCTAATCAAAATAAGAGAGCTTTCCGTCTTAAAAATTGAAGAGAAGAAAAACATGTTGATAAAATCCTGTAACATTTTTCTTTTTGAAACATCAAAACTCTTGCTTGATTTGACAAATATGAAAACATCAAGGGGAAAAATGTTTGTGAGAACAACTGACTAAGGAAGAGTGCTTGCTTGTGCAATGTCTTTACTCTTCTTTCATACTAGACAAGAGGACTGACAGAACTTCAGTAGCAGACTGAAGTAAAGAACCACAGATCATCAAATTAGAACAAAGATGAACTGAAGATAGATGTAACTGTGATAACTTTGCTAACTTATAGAACTAGAAACATGTACTTTACTCCTAATCACAGAGATAAAACTCTCAGACCAAAGCAGTATGCTTTCTATGGTTGTACTTGTAATTATGAGGGTGGGACAGATTCACACGCTTAAGACGATATTCATAATGTCTCCCCTAGCACTTTATCAGAATCAACATAAATACTTCCTTTCGTTTTGGTTAGAAACAACAGATATGAACATGAATGCAACATGACACAAAACTTCGCGATATATCAAATATTCAAAATTAACATACTTAATTGTCACATAACTTATTGTCAATGGATCAGAATGGTAAACTCGCTCAAGTTTCCTCTAGTTGAAATTATGTTTATCTCTCTTCATATGTATTAAATAGGTGTATTCCTTGAATATTTATGAAGAGAGACAGACACAATGTTTCAAATGGCAATGTCAATTTACTTGAGAGGATCTTAATTTGTATTCCCATATGCATTGGTGTATATATATATATATATATATATATATATATATATATATATATATTTATGAGGTGTCCAACAAAAATAAAAGTTGTTCACAACACAACTACTATTTCAAAATGTGCTTCCAGAGAAATTGGTTGTCATTTTAAAAATTTAGGATAATATTAATTATTATTTTATCAATCAACCTTCACCTGCTTACTATTACTTAATTAGTAAGAAAGATATGATAATAGAGAAAGGGCACACATAAGTAATCAAAGACGTATTAGAAAATAGAAACTAATTTAGTATAGATAGTGATGGATTCTAATTGGATTATTGTCTAAAACTTGTTTACATTGTTAATACATAGTAATTAAACTCTTTATTGAATTTGTTAGATGTCAGTTCTTTACACTACTTAAAAAAGGAGTGTTTAATAATGATTCTTAACACCACGGGCCTAAAAAAATGATATGCATACCTGGTCTAAAGAAGACAGAGAGTCCAAAATCTATTGTCTTAAGGGGTGATTCTTCTTCATGGTTGATGAAGAGGAAATTCTCTGGCTTCAGGTCCCTATGCATGACACCTAAAGAGTGGCAAGCCTCAACAACACTAACAATCAACCTTGCAAGTTGGGCAGCCTTTCTCTCAGTGTAATGCCCTCTCTGTATAATCCTGTCAAAGAGTTCCCCACCAGCACAGAGCTCCATCACAACATGGACTGCAACAGCATCCTCATAGGCACCAACTATTTGTATCACATTGGGGTGACCAGCCAAATGGTGCATGATCTGAATCTCCCTCCTCACGTCCTCAACATCCTCCTGTGTGGTCAATTTCCTCTTTGCAATTGATTTGCAAGCAAACTCCTTGTTACTCCCCTTTTGCACACACAGGAATGTTGTCCCAAATTGCCCTTGCCCAAGCTTCCTCCCCAAACTGAAAAAATCCTTCATATTCTCTGTTTTCCTACCCAATACAGATTCCACTTGAAGCCCCACACTGGACACCCTTTTCACATGGGTGGGTTTCTTGGCTTTCCCTGCTTCACCATTCCCAGAAGCCGGTTCACTGTTCCCCTCCGGCTTAACCGCCTTATCGGCCTGAACCGGTTTTGTCTCTGTCTCCGCGGCGGTTATTTTCACCGGTTCAGGCGGCGTGCTCTGAACCGGCATAGGAGGGGGATTGACGCCTCTGGGACCGTCTGAGCTTTTGGAAGAATCGGAACCCTTGCCGGTGCTCGATCCTCCTTTAGGAGAATTGCTCTTGTCGCCGGCGTTTGGCGGCGGAAGCCTGGGCTCCGGCTGACGGGTTTTCCAGACCGCCGCAGTGACGGATTGGAGAAAGCCATTACCGCCGCCGAGGTTGGGTCCCACGCAGTTGTTGCCCATCAAAATCGAATGCCGTTTTCACCAACGCGATCGCCTCCACTCTCTCCACGACGCCATCGACGCTGTGTACGGAGAGCTTCGAGAAGCCCTAATTTCTTCTATCTCCTGAAAACGCTTCTCAGATTTCAATTCCAGGTTCAAACGATCTTCTAAAATTCCGAATTTCAGATTTCCAGATTCGAGATAATTGTTGCCGGAAAATCTGGAAGAGAAAAATTAAAGGCTGAATCGTATGGAATTTTTCTGTAGAAAGTGAAGGGAAGACGTAAGGTTATTCGAATCGGAAGTCGATGTTTGGGTGCAAAGGGATTAGAGGGACTCAGGGAGTGGCGGTGTTTTTATCGAAGAAATTGGTTTCGTGGTTGTTGATGTTGAATGCATTATTCGGCATTCAGAAAATGGAGAAGACGCGCCATGGATATGATCGTTCAGCTCATGTAGCTTGTTGCGCACGAAAAGAAAAAGCTAGATCGCATGCATGCATGTAATAATAATAATAATAATAACAATAATAATAATAATAGTTTCAAAAACGAAAAATTAAATACATGTATTTTTTTTTTCAAGTGCAAATAATTAAGCTTCTAAATTATTATGATCAGCGGTTGAAATTTGTTTTTTAAAAAGTGATGTATTTCATAATTATTAGGTAGCGTTCGGTGATAATAAGAAACAGATTTAAGGCTATTTTTCTAATTTATTTACATATAGTTTCATTGATTAAAATATTTTTTTATTTAAGTTTAGTTTATGCATTTTGGTGTTTTAAGGAGAGTTTATGATTTTTATTGATATTAATTTATTTTGGTTGGATTTTATCTATTTTTACTTAGTTTATATCTTTTATAGATTTTATTAGGATTTTTATTTGGTTTACTAGAGTTAATAAGTTTTTATTTTGGGTTGTTATCTCTTTATTATCTTTTGTTTATTTTATTTCAGGAGAAATTAAAATATGGAAAAAAGGGAGAAAATCAGAAAAAAAAAGAAAAAAAGAAAAAAAAAATTCGAAGCTACCAAACTTGCTGCCATCCTGGGGAAACTGCCCCGGCCTAATGTAAAAACCTAAGGAAGCCTCCCTAGAAGGAAGGAAAATACAAACTCGGTTCTGCCATGCTGGGGCAGCTGCCCCAGCCCCAGTGCAAATCCTAGGGCAGCCACCCAGTCATTAGGATTAAAACCCTGGTTTGTGATTTGTATCATAACTTTTGCGTCCGGAGGCCGTTTTGCAAACTGTGTTCTTTGGAATTCACAAGAGATCGAGGGAAACATTCCTAGAGTTTGCTCTGGAGCTTTGAGGTACAATTTTTCTATCATTTTAGTCATGCTTGGCTAATCCGTTTTAGCACTTGGGATGCTGATCCTTTTATGGTTTTTATTATGAATTCCTAGTTTACGTATGAATGATTATTTTTATCTATGAATTGACCTTTAGTTATTATTGCTTGTTTGAGCCGATGCAAGTAATTTTGCTTTATTTTATGAGAAACGAAAGTTTGGTTAGAATTTAAGGATTTAGTGGGTGAATTAATTAGTTTTTCTCTACAACCTTAGGAACGAGGGTAGGAACTAATAGTGGTGGCGTGAATTAATCCTTAGAAGAAATTGGAGAGGTCTTGTTGTTGATACAATATTCTTTGGTTTAAATGATACTTTAGTTTGTTTACCCTTTTGACATGCATCACACAACTTGTCTTTAGCAAATTTCATTTTTGGTAAGCCAATAACAAGATCCTGTTTAATTAATTTATTCAAATGATCCATGTGAATATGTGCTAATCTTCTCTGCCATAACCAAGAATCATTGTTACTATTAACTATAAGGCATTTAACTTTTAAGGAAATATCTTCTAAAGATATCATAAAGACTTTGTTAATTTTTATACTGGAAAATTTTACTTCACATGTTACTACATCTTATACTACAAATATATTATTTATAAAACCTACTTTTAATCCTTTATCACATAATTGACTTATACTTAGCAAATTATATTTCAAACCATCAATATATAAAACATTTTCAATTACAGTTTGAGGAGGCGTACCTATTCTTCCAATGCCAATGATTTTTCCTTTTTCATTATTTCCATAGGTGACATATCCTTTGTTTTTTGGCATTAGATATGAAAACTTTGATTTATCTCCCATCATGTGTGTGGAGTTTTAATTCAATTCTTGCTTATCAAAAAAATAAAAAATAAAAAAGATACCACATGTCGCTTGTGGCTCTCAAGCATACCTACAAAATAATTTAAATGGGAATGTTAGGTACCAAATATGATTTGGGTCCTTTGGGGTTAGCACCTTTCTCAACCCACTTATATTATTTATTTGGTACACCAAATTTTATAATATAACATACATTAGGAGTATGGCCTTTTAAGTTACAATAATGACAAGCAAACTTTTTGTAATACTTTTTTTTCTTAGGAACATAATAGGTATTCTTTTTATACGTTGTTCTAAGAACTATTACGTTCTACATTTTTCAGTATATTACTTGAATGAGTATTACTTGCTTTAACAAAAATAGTCTTCTTTATTTCATTAGATTTGTTTTGATGAGAATATCCTAATCCACTTCTATCATTAGCGTGTCTTTGTTTACTTAGTACATTATCCAACCCATGTTTGCCTTTTTCATAGTTGCAAGTTACTTGATTTAATTCCTCAATCTTAGATTCAAGAGATGCACATTTTGAATAAACACTTTGATCATCCATTTTAGCCTTAATTTCATCTAATTCTTCTTGCATGTTTTTAGAAGTACTTTCTAGAGATGAAATAATCTTCTTTTGTTTTGAACACACCTTAGAAAGATTTAAACAAACATCATGCAATTCATCAAAAGAACTTTGTAACTCTTCATAAGAGGGTTTATCATTACTAACCTCACCATCTTCATTATCAGAATGATGTGATGTCATCAAAGCGAGATGTGTTTCTTCATTTTCAGATACTGAAGATGAACTTACTTTATTGTCTTCCCATGCTATGAATGCTTTCTTTGACCTTTTGTCCTTCTTATCATTTTTATCTTTAAACCCATTTTTCTTCTTTTAAATATTTGGACATTCAAATTTAATATGCCCTGGTTTTTCACACTCAAAACATGTAAAGTTTTGGTTTGATGTTGATGAGTCATTTTTCTTTGTAAACCTCTTTGCTTGTCCGAATCTCATGGCTTTATTTCTTCTAAATAATTTGCCAAACTTTTTGACTAAAAGAGTCATGTTCTCATAGTCATCTTCTTCAGAATCACCATCATAATTTTCATTTGTATCCACCTTTGCTTTCAGGGAAATGGATCAATACTTCTTTTCATGTTCTTCACTTTGCTCCAAGCAGCTTAACTCCAATTCATGTTCTTGTAATTTTCCAAAGAGTACAGCCAATGTCATTTTTGATAAGCTTTTCTTTTTTGATATTGCTGTCACCTTTGATCGTCAAGCCCTTATGAGAGATCTAAGAACCTTTAAATTCAGATCATTGTTAGTGAAATCTTTAGAAGAAACTTGTAAGAAGTTGCAAAATGAATTAGATAATATTAAGGTTAAGCGAGATACACCACAAGATTGTAATAAATGTAATTCATTAGAAGTTAAGGTAGATGCTTTACAACAAAAAGTTCATAATTACAATATAGGTAAACAAAGCCTAGATGACATCCTTAGTATACAAAGACATTCAAATGATAGAAATGGATTAGGATATACACCTCAAAAGAAAACAAAAGAAGTAAAGAAAATCGCTTTTGTCAAAGCAAATAATCATATGAACACTTCTAGAACTATCGTTAACACAAATAGTCATATGCATGCTAGTACATCCAAATCTATGGTTAATAAGAATAATCATTTGAATGTTATTTCTGTGATATCCTATAAAAAGAAAAATATTTATGCACCTAGACACAATACAGGTCAAAAGAAGTATGTTTGTAACTATTGCAATAAAGAATGCCATACCCCCAATAAATGTTATTATAGAAATATTGGAGTGCCTAGTGAAAAATTTATATGCGTTGAGAAAGGCACTAACTTTAAAGGACCCAAAGATTATTGGGTACCTCGAAAGAACCATTGAGTTCCTTTTGCAGGTGTGCTTGGAGACCTTATGATAAGAATTTCTATATAAAGAATGGTCGTTCAAGGCACAAAGTAAATCATATGGTATTGGTAAGAATAATTTTATATTAATTATATAGTACTATAAATTTAACTAAGAATCCTGTTATGCATTCAAGAACCAAACATATAGATATAAGACATCATTTTCTCCGTGATCATATTCTAAAGAAAGACATAGAAATTGATTTTGTTGACATCCATGCTCAACTAGTTGATATCTTCACAAAACATTTACCTAAAGAGTATTTCTTTAAAATTAGAAGAGAATTAGGAATTATGGATGAAAGTGATACTTAATTATATGTATATATGTCTTAGAATATGATAATATCTTATATATACATTACTGATCTTTCAAATCTCTGAAATTTTCTCCAAATTTGGATTTTCAAGCTCAGTAATCGATTACAGGAAAAATTTTGGCCTAGAACTTTTTCCAGAGAGTTTCAGTAATCGATTACCCATATCCTGTAATCGATTACTCAAAAAATTTGGCCCAAGAATATTTCCATAAAATCTCAATAATCGATTACCCATATCCAGTAATCAATTACGCTGAAAATTTGGCCCAGAGAAATTTCCAGAGAATTTCAGTAATCGATTACTAAAAGGCAGTAATCGATTACACAACTGGCAATTTGAATTTTAAATTCAAATTTTTACTCTAGTAATCAATTACGTAAGGTAAGTAATTGATTACTTGCTCGTCAGATTTAAAAAAATAGTTCAGTTTTCTCTACTTAATCGATTACACAGTCTTGTTTCCCTTACCCTTCATTGCTATCTAGTGTTACATTTGGTAATCGATTACTGGCTCGACAAGATTTAAATATCAGGGTCAGTTTTCATCCTCACAATCGATTACATTATCTTCTCTTCCTCTTCTCTGAGTTTGACGAACAACACCATAAATCCACCATATCTCCTTCGTTTCTTATTCGATTTCTTATTCGAGTTTGGCTCATCTGATGAACCTGGCAAAATAAGACAATATGGTACTTTTGAGTGGGTTAATTCCATGCATGTGACCCTATAGGTATCTCTTGCATATTTAGGTTGTAATATTTAAATATAAATAGTATTAAGCTAATAATGCATATTTCAACAATCTCCCACTTGCACTTGAGCTTAATTAAGTATATCTAATATCACAACGAACTAACTACCTGCCAAACGAACTACCTAGCAGCAACCGTCAATGGCGTGATGGAATAAATATGGGTGAAGTGCGGGAGGCTATCTACAGTCCTAGATAACTTGGAAGCATAAAAAGTTAATCCTAAAACCTCTGCCAATAGCAAATTACTATTAACTACCTACACTTGATATGCTCTTAAATCAGTTAAATTTAATCCTCTTCGTCAAGGGAGAACCAACCGCTATACATACGATTGATCACTTCATAATAACATAAAGCACAGAGAAGAAATATCAATCATAATGGAAACTTAATGATAAAATATGTAAAAAGGAGTTCACGTCATCTCTTAGATCGCAACCACTATGCTGAATGTGCACAAGTTCAAAGTCTCCCCTAATAGAGCATACAAATAATAGGAAGACTTCTAAAGAACTAATTGCCTTCAGCTCAGGTCACACGCCTCTCTTTCACTCATGGGTGCATAAAAAGAATTCACTCCCTGCAATCATATCTCAAAATAAAACAAAATAGTAGAAAGAAAATAAGAGAGCCCTGAAAGGTTATAATGGGGCTCAAGGAGGTAGGAATATGAAAGAATGAATGCACAAAAAGCTATAAGTTTTTAATAGTGACTAAATGATCCTTATCTTTCAAATTTACATACAATTTTTTCAAACAAAATATTGAAGTAATTGGGAGATACAGTTGGCGGTATTAGTTCCCCCTTCTCTTACTCACCTCGAAACTCATTGTTAAGCACATGGGAGGGGGGAGGGTGGGTTATTTCATCTTTACCCTAGCACAGGAAAGGAACTAACAATTTTTCACTGGTCAAACATTGAGGGCTTAAACCTCTAACACACTTATCCTCGAGGTCAACACTTCAATAGAATGGTAGGCGAAAGAGCAGCCACAAATTCGTTTTGTCCACGTACATTTGGTCAAGGTTCTGATCATCTCATGTTAGAATGATGAAGTATTATTTTGAGAAACCTTTCTTTCATGTTGTGTTTTAATTAGGACGTGGGAGTTGCGTTGGAAAGAAAGCAAGTATTCAACATATGCGTCCCCTCCACCTCATAAAATATACACACTAGTTAAATTTACATTGTTAGAAAACAGAAAGACATGACAAGCCTTTACTTAAAAAATCAAAAAAGAAATAGGATAGCCAACTATACATGAATCTGATAAACATAAAAGAATAATATTAATATGCAAGATCATCATCCCTTCAGCACTTAAGATTTGGATGTTGAGGTTTTGAAGTCACGGTACATTTGAATGTGCATCACGCAGCACAAAAAGCCGCACCTTGTAGAATTGAGGTTGAGAACAGGTATTGCATGAAGCCTGAGAAAACTTACAGCAATATGTACAAGAGAGGATCCTCAAACTCAACTCTAACAATCCACAGACGAGTAAGAATGCTCATATGTCATGTCATATCCAGGTCTCACGAATCAACCATCAAATTATATTCAATTTCATACAACAAATAAAAGAACACTGCACAATACACCACTTTTTCAGCCAGAAAGATCCAGGGAAAAAGGACCAAAAAATCTTATCGTAGTAGTGTTACTAAAATTCAGTAGGTGCTCTCACATTTGAATGGAGAATGGAACATTAATCTCCCAATTGTGTATTAGAAATACATCTCCATGGCCTTGTACGTGTTCCTTTGTCCAGGAGCAGCAGCAAACCCACACTGTCAGCAGGTAGCCCAAACATATACCTGCAGCCATAACAAGCATTTTTGGATGAGGGATAATTTCTGGTAAGGGAACGCCATTGAAATGTACTGTAACAAATTTTTCTCTCTGCTTCCAAGTTCTAAAACAACACACCGCCTATGAAACCACCCATTAGCATAAAATTGTAATTAAGCTAATATTTCTTATAGGATGATTTCATAGGGCATGCGTTTTGTTTTAAACCTGAAACCATAATTAACAGAAATCATCACACAGGAATTGCTATTTGAATAAAATGCCTATTCTTTGAGGGAGCTATCTCCCTATGCAATCACCAATTCTCAGAACAATCTTAAAAGTTCCATCACAAGTGACGAAAGCTTTTCTCTCATAATTAACAGACTTGATGTTGCTGGTGTTACAAACAAGAAACTAATTTCGTAGAGGAGAATAAGAATTCATAAGTATATGCTAAATACACAATTTGAAAATCAAATCCCGCTGCAGTAAGTTACAAAGGCAAATGGTGAATCCTCAAAGATAAAGATATGGCTCAATGTTCAATATTTCATTGTAGGAGTTTATGCCTTTCGTTAAAATCACTTATATGAGTCATGAGCATAGGCCATTTAAATTAAAAAGGATTGCCTTCACTTAAAAGTTTTCTTGGTAAAGTGGTGGTGAGAATTGCAATATTTTGCTTTCACGTCAGCAGAATATGCACTTTCCAAGTCAGGCAAAAGTAAATTCTACATAATCAGAAACAATATTGCCGTTACTTACTTGCTTTGCTGAGCTCTCTTTCTCCAGAAAACAAATGATGCAACCCACTGAAAACCAACAGAGGAAGTAGTATAAGTGACATTTTCGAAAGCTTTCATCAAACAATACAGAAACAGTCAACATTAATTATTTCTGCTGTTAAATGAGACTCATTTGTCCCATACATTCACTTCATAAGGCATCTCTAAAAACTCGGAAAAGAACTTGATTTACTGAAAGCTACTTGCATTAAATCATTAGCTGAAAGGCAAACAATGGTAAGAAGAATGATACGAGACAAGAGATTATCTCAAATATAAACTTGAGATAAAACATTATGGATAAATTAATTCAGATGTGTTGGTCAAATTAGATATATGGCAGAAATACATGCATTGCCTTGGTATTAGTCATTCTTTTTTTAAGTTACCTTAAAAATTGACAAGAATGAAGACCTGCCACCAGTATATGGCTTCGTTGCCGTCATTTTTCTTTGAGGTGACATGTCTTTGCACAAATGTTGGGCTATTTCCTTTAGCAATACAAGCTGTGCTTTATCTGTGCGCATTGAAATGATTGCCTGCCTCATTGATTCCCTATCAGCCTCAAGTGCCTGAAGCCTCATGTAAAGCTTTTTTACGTAGGGATCCTCAAAATCAGCAAGATTCCCTGATTCCATGGGAGTGGTTTCATAATCTTCAAAAGCACCAGCTCCAGCTTTGGAATCTGTAAAACCATTATACGGTGCCCCAGAATGAACAGAGTCAATTGTATAAATTCTGTCAGTCGTATCGTCACCTTCTGAACCATTATCTGCCTTCTTCAAATTGGAATGGTCCTCTGATTGTGAAAAATATTCCTTACGACCGTTCCTATCAAGCTTGGGAGAATCAATCGGAAACTCAGGGCCTGTTTCTCTTCCCATCCCACCGTATGATGTTGAGTCACAAGAAACTTTTCTAGCATGTTTTGGCCGCCGTGGAGACTGTCCAACAATTACTTTCTCTAGAACATTTTTTCCTGTAAAATCCCCATCCATCTGGCTATAAGTGGGGCTTCTCTCCATTTGGGAAATCCTAGTTTCCAAGTTCCTCAAACGGTCAGTTGGAGTTTCACCAAATACATATTTCTCAACATCTATGTCGTCATTTTCATTATCAGCATCTACGCCATTATACATCACGTTACATTTCAAAGGAGGGTATTCAAAGGGAGGAAGTTCACATTGATCACCCTCCACCTCATCCTCAGTGAACCCAAAACTCATCATCCTGTGCTTGTAAGCCTGAACTTCACAGGTAAGTGACTGAATTATCTGTTCTCTCTTGTACAACAAATCCTCCAAAGATAAAAGCTCCTCCTGATCGTGTGTCATCTTCTCCTCCACAAAACGCTTGAATTGACGTGCTTCCATTTGAACCTCTGCTTTTTCCTTCTGCAATCTCAAGATCATTGACATGGCCTCACTCGCAGCTGTAGATGAAGAATTTCTCTCCTTCTCCAATTCAACATTCAAATCTTGAATGCTTTTCTGCTGCGCACTGACCATCTCGCGTAAGGCCATACATTCGTTCTCCATGTCAACCCGCGCAATCGCAGGCACAGGTAATTGGCTCTCCTGTTTGAACTCATCAAGCTTCCGCTTAACGGAACGCATCCAAGTCCCTGAGGATTGAGTTAACAAGGAACATCTACACCCGCAGTCACAACATTTCAAGAAATCCCTGGAAGCTGGAACTACTTCCAAATCCATAGATCCAAAAACGTATTCAAACCCTTTAACAATTTCAAAAATTCACAATGCTTCTTTCACATTAACAATTGGGCAACAAAAGATCTTACAAATTGTACATTTGGAATTATAATATGCTCTCTTTCTCCCAACTTATAACCCCTATTTCAACCATTCCATTCCCCGCCCCTACAAGCACCTTCTCCAACAGATCAACGAATTAGACAAAACACCTATCACAAAAACAAAAGAAAAATTAGAACAGCAAGCAATATATAGACACACATACGTTTTCTGAAAAAACACAGCACCTACGTGACGAAAAAGAAAAAAAAAATTAAAAGCATAGACTTAGAACCACCAACACTAAAATTCGATTATTTTGTATCCTCCTTTTTGAACCAACCCCAAAACCTAACCACGGAATCTAATTTTCTCGGAGCTGAGGAATTCAATACGAATTTTTTTTTCTACAACAAAAATGGAAAGGGGAAATGCAGGAATGGAAAAACACACCTTGAAGGAGTCGCCGTCGGCGAATCAACAGCAGCCGGCGGCGAAGGTCGCAGGGAGCAGAAAATGAAGGTCAATTATCCCGCAAAATTCAGCCGCGCCAGATAAAATTAGGAAAAAAAAATGAGAAAAAAAAAAAGGGATAAAAAAAAAAGGAGAAACGGAGCACCAGCTGCTACCGATGCGGAAAACCTTGAAAATGGTAAATTGAAGAATGCAGGAGCAGGAGCGGGAACGGTGTTTGGTGGGAAGGAAAATTGAAAGGAGAGAAAATATTTGAGGGAAATTTATGATTGGCTTGGCGAACCCTAGATTTTTTCTTCCCTATGATTTTTTCTCGGAAAGTGTATTTTGGATTTGTTTTATCTGTGTCGTCTATTTAGAATTTTCGTGCTGGAGTGTTATTTTTTTAGCTCATCGATCGATCTCTCTCATCACAGAGAGATAGAAATAAAAGCGAGAAAGCGAAGATCGTGGGAGTGACCTGTTTATCGGAGTTTCCAACCATTTACCTTGTTCACTTTTTTTTTTTCATTCTTTTTTTACTATAATTGTCCTATTTTACAATTATCAAATTGCGTTTTGATCTCAAGACAGAGTCAATATATACTATTTAATTAGTTTTTTTTTACAACATAATTAATTAGTTTGAAAATGAACTTCAACGCATTTTCCTTTTTACATTTGAGCAATGTTTTTTTAAAATTAGCAATGTTATAGTTTATGTTTATATTTTTCTTTAATTTTTTATAAGATTTCATTTATTTAATATTTTTTGACATTGACCGGTTTGTTTAGTTGTAGTTTTTTAAAACTACTTTTTATTTTTAAAATTTAAAAAATTTATTTGTCATAACATGTTCTCAAAAATTGTTTTCAAAAACAGTTCTTATTATCCGTTTTTAAAACTAAAATACCACAATTATAGATATTTTCTGTTTCTATTTTTAGTTTTTAAATTATTATTTTTTTAATGTTGGAATGCATTTCATTCAACCAGATTCTTCTTATTATTATTATTATTATTATTTTCTGTAACCAAAAAAAGATTCTTCTTATTTTTTAAAAAACAGTTTCTAAAAATAACATTTAAATACAAAAATTTACGACTTCAAATCAAACAAACTCTGTATTCCTCCCAACATACGTCTTATTCGAGTATCGAACTTGGTTTCACTCTTACCCAAGTCTAGCTTAGTAACTTACTTACCATTGCACAAATTCCTCCTTAGTATATTTATTTAATATAAATGAAGAGAAATAGGTATAAAATTTAAAAGGTATTGTGTCACATGATTTCATATAACGTCATCTTTCCATTGTTTACAAATTGTTAGTTATTTTAAATTTTTTTATTCTTATGTTATTATTATTGTTTCTTTTATTACATGTCATGAATTTTTGTCTTTTTCTTAAAAGATGACACTAAAAAAACCTCAATTTTAAAATGGTAAAGTTATGTGGAATGTTATTCAAAGATGATGCAAATCATGATGTTATAATTAGCTTATGTGGTTATTGACCTTGTTTTTAACGCGAAGGAGACTTGGATTGGGATTTAGGTTTATCATTTGGATTTGAGCAATGACTGTGTCATGAAGCTTTGTAAATCTTTCTACCGAAAAAGTCGTGTATTGAACTCATAGTTTACACTCTTTTTCGAAAGAAAGTAACTGAGTGACAAATACGATTCCTTTTTGTGTAAAAGTAAAAGTTCTTCAATTCTATACAGAAACAGCTATAAAATGCAGGAAGACAGCGAGGGAGGAGTGCATACTAACTAATTTTGTAAAGGTATTTATCACGAATTACAATTTCATTAACTATATTAATCATTGGTTTATTTTCTGCAAATTTGACCAGTCCTTTTTTTAGTGATTTGACAATAAATCTTGGTCTTACTTGGATCAGTATTTTTGGCTATCCAGGATACCTCAATTTGTGTTATGAAAACAAATTTTTACAATTGCGACCCGTATTCATTGGGTGGACATGGTAGTAAGTATCAAATCATAGCAAATAGGAAAGTACTTCACATTTTACTATATTATTAATATTTTTTAAAGGGAAGAATACTTTCCATTTATTATCTTTGATAAACTTGAAGTTTCTTATATTATATAAACCATATATTCTCAGTTATGACTTTTTTTTTATGTCTATATCGTACGATACATAAAACGATACGATTCACGAGTCAAAAAATAGATCTTCCGATTTACGATTCAACTACCATGGGATTGCTGAGCTTATGAGTTTAATATATCGTATGTATTTTTTTTATTCTTACAAGTATTAACCTATTCGAGATAGCATGATGGTTCCTTACGACAAATGACTTTACGTACCGAGTTTTTTTTAAAATTGTTTGGCAAGTTACTAATATATTATTGATGTGGGCCACATTCGTGACAAGGAAAATTGAGCGACTTGTTTCATATATTATTGATGTGGGCCACATTCGTGACAAAGGAAAATGGAGCGACTTGTTTCATAAAAAGGATTTGAATTCAAATTTTGGAAATCATTTCTGGACCAATAGAGCTTCAGGAGTTGATTTTTCAGAACATATTCATATATTTTTTTAGTTTAATTTATTTGGAATGAGTCAATTGTATTCAAAGAAAAATGACATATTTTAATTTTGTAACCAAAAGAATAAAGAAAAATGACAGTCGACTCGAAGGACAACTCAAGTGGTAAGAGTTAATGACACATGGCTTGGAGAAGCGTAGGTCTAGAGATCAACCCCTATAAGAGAAATTTAAATATTTTTTGATATATAAAAAAAATGACAGTTATCATTTAAATTTATCAAATATTTTATTTAAATAAAATATTAAATTTTTTGGCTTTTTTTTAAGTAATACCCAAAAAAAATAGGAAAAGTATGTACTAAAAAAAATATTTAGCCTCATATGGTTGTTTTGGCCAAGCTAGAGCGTGATGTGGCCTGGGGGTGGGAGTCGCAAGCTTTTTCATGACTTATACGTTGGGAGTCGCGAGCTTTAATGCGACTTGTGTGAGGTGTGCATCTTCGTCCTACCACGGTTTTAAGACTGTGGCCTTAAGATTGTAATGTCTGCGGTTTTTTAACCGTGGCCTTTTAAACATTTGATTTTTAATTTATTAATTTATGTTTGTTTCATTAATCATAGTATTTTAGTCTCTATTATTTAATGTGCATTTTTGTGTGTTAAATTACTCTAGCAAAATGATTCAAATCAATGTTCACAGAATCAAACCGGACATCAAACCGTTCGAGCTATCGGTTCACGGTTTTTATGGTTCAACTGAGGTTGAATCATGGTCGAACCGATTATGATTAAATAATATTATTAATTAAATTTTTATACATAATTAGTTAATTACATATATATATATATATATATATATATATATATATCTAATTATATACATAAAAATGTGCTGTTGATAATTATATACATAATAATTATATACAACAGTTGAAGACTCTCGTCTGACTACTAATGAAGATCCTCGTCCGGATGCTCAAGAACCTAGTCCGGTAAAGGATACATCTAGTCCGATGAAGGTTGACTCCAGTCCAATGAACTTGGGATCAAGTCTGATCAATGAAGACACAAGTATGGCTGATGTTACACCTTGTGATGATCCAGAGGAACCGAAGATTGACTCTCTTCCCACCTCTACTCATGATTTTCCATCATCAAAGTTGACTTCTTCAGAAGTGCCTATTCCATTTATTCCACAGACGACTCTCCCCAACAAAGCTGACTCTCAGGATTTCATATCTGCTAATAAGGATGTTTTGGTATCTGCTCCTAGACTGTCAAGATATTTAAGCTTACCAAGCTCCATGAAAAATCTCAAGTTGTCAAGGCCTGAAAACTCAAGCCTCACTACAGCTCTTACCATTCAAATCTTTGGCTATCCCTTCTGCTATCATGCAAAGCTTTGGAAACCAGCTGGCTGTGCGCTCGTCTCCTTCAAGATCTTAGATAGAAAGCTGGATGATCTTTACCACTTTGATTGGGTGGTTTGGCAGTTTAGAGGGCATACTGGATATGTATATGTTTTTCTCGTTGAGCATAAAGGAGAACTTGTTATCAGACTAGGCCACTGGGTCATCATTCTCTTGCTTGCTTGGATTCCTGCTATTCGTCTGCCTGCTCTTCCTATGAAGATCTGCAAAAGGAGATTTATGGAGTTGAAGGCTGATGATGTGTTGCTGGCAGACGTAGCCCCATTTATCTGCAGCACCTTTACATTAAGGCCTTCTCTTGAGGAGTATGGGTCGGTTAATCTGTTCTATAACTCTAACTATCAGGTTGAATCACCTCCCTCTCCTATTTCCATGGAATTTCTTGCAGTACACCATATTACTGACGACCTCGACGAGAGACTCAACTCTTTCAAGGATGAAGTCCAAAGTAGTATGGAGGCCCTGGCTGAAGAAACTAACAAGATTGATGCCGTAGATGCCAAAAATCAGCAAAGGATTGATGAGCTGAAGGAGGAGCTAAAACATGAGTTCAATGCCAGATTTGGAAACATGGAAACTATGACAGGCCAGCTTCTCAGCAAATTCAAATGAAGAATCCCTTCAATTTCCTATCCCTGACTTTGTTTATTTGCTTGTTAAACAATTGCTTTTGCTATCTTTGCTAATTTAGTCGCATTCAGTATTTTTTTTGCTGGTTATCCTTTACTATTTCCTCTATTCCCTTTGTTTTTTTGCTAATGCCAAAGGGGGAGAAAATTTAGAGAAAAAGGATAAAAATTAGGAGTTAAAAGTCGAGAAAACATAGGATTTCAATAACTCAGGGGGAGCACGATATAAGAAAACGCTTAAAAACCTTAAGTGTTTAGATATTTAGAAATTTATCTTATGTTAAGGGGGAGCAACGAAAATAAAGAAATAACCTTAGTAAATATTAATACGTTTGATTAGCTTTACGCTCGTATATAATATAAGTTCAAGGCTATGTTCACGTTTTTCTAACTAAGAAAAATCAAATTGACAGACGATCTATTTCTTAACCTTTAAAACAAAAAAAAAAGCTCTGAAAAATGTACATACCTTGCATGCTTTGATTTGAACCTATGACATTGCTCTTTTACTATTTTTTTCACAATAACCAAATTAAACATATTTCTCATATGAAAATTGTCATTATCAAAAAGGGGGAGATTGTTAGATTCAAACGCTTTCATCTTTTAATATATTTTGATAAATAACAATTTTACCTAATGTTTAATGTTGATAGATAAGGAATTTCTAATATTTTGAGTATTTTATATTTCAGGAATATCTATCACCAAGAAAAGGAAAACTCGTCTGCCACTCTTGGAAATCAAATCAAATGAAGCATGAATATATATGGTGAAGAAGAGTACGTCTGCATGAAGAGTACGTCTGAATGAATAGTACGTCTGGTAACTCTTGAAGAGCACGTCCGTAGAGTTCATCCGATCACGAGATAAAGAGTTCGTCTAGAAATGCTTCCAGTATTAAAAGGCAAACCTCGTCGAAGCATTTAATGAAGCATTGTTCGCTACAGAACAAAGACAAGGACATAATAAATATTTTATTCCTCGTATCTGCTAGCTCTCTGACATTCCTTAAATCAAGCATTACTTTTTAGAGTCAACAGCGCAATTTACTGAACATCGTATCACCTCAATGGTCAAAATCAAATCTTTTGTTCAGAAGAATGAAATTCTCTTTGCTGTCTTCCTCTTGCATTTAATGCTCAGACGAGCACTTAAGACAACAACATTGAAGAACCACACGACATCAACAAAAGCATTTAATGTTGCAGTTAATGCATAGCAGAGTGCATTTAATGCTAATACAGAGTTGCAGAAGCATTCGTTGCACACTCAGAAGAAGAAATTCAAACAAAAGCACTCTAATCTTCATCAACATGAATCCAATTGAAGATATAAATAGAGGACTTAGACACTAGAATTAGCAGCGACTTTCAACGAACAAAATTCATAAGCTTTCTAAGTTATTCTCTAGCAAACAGCTCAAAAGCAAACTCATAAATTCTCAAGATAAACTTTCTTGAGTTAAGTCATCTGCCTTAGTGTGAAACCCCATAGAGTGTAAACTCTCATCTTTCTCACACAACCAAACAGAGAACCAATCTTCATATCCTCTCTGTAACTTGTTCTTAATATTTCTACCTAACTCTTGTTGAAGAAACTATTGTAGAAAACAAAACCTTCTTTGTAAAAAGAACTGAGAGTAGTCCTGTCTAATACTAAGTAAGGAGAAGTCCTGTAGAAAACTTGTAAGGAGAAGTCGTGCGAATACTAGGAGAAGTCCTGCATAATACTTGTACTATTTGGAGTAAATAGTGGAAAATCTTGGTAAAGCCAAGGAATGGACGTAGCCTTATCGATTAAGGGGGTGAATCAGGATAAATACTTGTGTGCTTTACTTTTTAGCTCTGATTAATTTTTCGCTGCACTAGTCTTTGAAACTTATATTTGTTTATTAGAAAAGATTTCAAAAATTACACACACACAATTCAAACCCCCTTTCTTGTGTTGTTTTATTACTATCACCTTGTTTATCCAACAACTTATCGATGTTTGGAAGTGGGAATGGGTCCTTTTGACATGCCTTGTTTAGATATGTATAATTTACACATATCCTCCATTTTCCATTTGCCTTTTTTACCAACACAAGATTCACTAGCCATGATACACATTGTATCTCTTTGATGAAACCTACTTTCATCAACTCGTTTACTTGAGTTTCAACAACCTGCCACCGCTCGGGCCCCATATTCTGTTTCTTATAGACGACCGACTTAAAGCTTGGGTGTATTGCTAGCCTATGAGAACAGAAATCCGACTCCAACCCGGGCATATCAGAGGCTGTGAAGGAAAAAAAAAACATCCCTACTCTTTACTAAGAGTTATTTCAGATGTTTTTCCAGATTGCTAAATTAATCTACCAGGTTTTCTACTATCTTGGTGCTTTGTTCCTTGGTTTCTCTAAGTTAAACATCAGCTAGATTTCCTTCGTCTTTAATTCTTGTAATTGTAATCAACTCATTATTTGATGAGCGAAGCTTCAGAATCCTTTGTTTCATGTATATTGCTACCGTAAAATGATTCCGCAATAGCCTCCCCAGGATAGCTTTGTAAGGAGAATTATAATCCACCACTGAAAATCGCATAGTCTCCGACCGCTTGTAAGGCCCTTGCTCTAGAGTAACGCGTGTGTCTAAAAATATGTTCGGAGAAATTTGTGCACCTGTGAAGCTTATCAAATCAGTTATCACTGGACGCAATTCTCGCCTATGATATCCAAGACGTTGGAAACAACTCATGAACAAGATATCCGATGAACTTCTCCGGTCCACCAACACTTTGGTCAACTCTTGGTTTGATACTACTGCGGTGGTCATGACCGACATTGAATGGTTTGTCGCTTCACTTCCATACACTTTTTTCGTGAAAATAAGTGACGAATTTGCGCCTAATCTCTGTGTCTGTTGCACATAAGACATGAGGTTATTGTTATGCCTCTTCTGTGCTTTTGCGGAGATTCCTCCTCCTCTGAATCCTCCAGAAATGGAGTTCATCGCTTCACCCCAAAGAAATCCTTGCCTGAACGGAGAAAAAAGACTCGTAAAATGAGAGAAAACCACGTGAAGTTGTTGTGAGCTTCTCGATCAAAGCAGAGAAAGAATGACGTAGAATCATCAAATCTTCCTCACAGACGGTACCAAATGTTGGTGCATGAATCTTGGACGGCAGCACTCTCGGCTGAGCAGTGGTGAAGCTTAGCCTTGCTTTATCATGATTGAGGTGGAGCCTCTGAGTAGCAGTTTCAGTGCTTCGGGGGAGACCTGCAAAAGACACTCCGACGCTCAAGTAAGTGTTGGAATAATGAGAGCATCCAAGATCTTAGTTCAAACATGTAAGAATGCATAGCAAACTTATAATTAAGTAATGAGTGAGAAGCATCCCAAAAGGAACGATGGAATCTGTATTTATAGGCGTCGAAGATCCTCTGCAGGTGTTTGAGGGAAGCTTTTAAGTGAGACTTCCAAGCGTGAGTGGCTATAGGCCGAGAGGCCATGTAGCGCTTCCCTCATCCTTTGTTCGGGCTGGTCGAATGAAGGGTCACTAAGTTGGGAGGGCTCGTCCCTAGCCCAGGTCGTGCAAGCTGCCTCTTAGGTTTATGCTGAAAAGCATCCCTAGTGGGCCAGCTGCTACGCCGTCGGGTCATATGATTGAAGAGCCGACCAGAACATATTCCAAAAGATTTTTCGACGAGGGACGAAAATCATAACTTGCTCAAAGTTGAGAGACCATAAACATATTTAACCCAATTTCAAACAACGAATGAAAAAGTGCTGTAAAGGGTGTCTTAGAGAAAATGTTCCTAACATTATTTCAAAGTAAAAATATCTAACATGAATGCTTCAGAAACAGTGAGGTTTCCTTTAAACCTTAATAAAATCTAGTAAAAAAAAAGGATGACCATTAATGCATCACAAAGGGAAACAGAAGCTCATGAGTCATGACTGGCTTGGCTTTTGGAATAAGTATTTTATTGTTTATTTTCTTTTTGGAAAATTCAAAATATATTGATATGAATAAGTATTTCACTATTTCTTTTAAAAAATCAGTAGCGTAGTTTTCTTTTTTAATATATTTTTGGTGAATATTTTCCTTTTCCCTTTCATTAAAAAGGTAGCGCAACGGTCAAAGATGCGAATCAAGTGCTTTTCAATGATTTATCAATTATCAATTGCATATTGCATATCAATTGTGGTTGCTCGCTCGTTGATACTTTATTTAATTTTGTTTACATGGTCATAATGGTATTCGGTCTTTTTGCGCATTATCCCTCTGATAGAAGCTTTCTTCTAGCGAAAACTTCATGGGTGTACAATTTGGTGTTGTCTAGAGTGAACTACCAATTAAGTAGTGCACCGTGCACCATTAGCTTTTGACCAATAAGATCGCGCCAAGTGTTCAGGTAAGTAACCGGTAACCGGTTCTACAGGTTATTTTATTTTTATAATTTATTATAATTTTAATTCGTTAATTACTATAAAATCCTTTTTCTCTGTTAATCTTTTTTTTATAATTTATTTTTACTTTTTTTTTAAAAAAAAGGGTAAAAATGTAATTAACTAATTATTATTATTTTAAATTTTTTAAAATATCAGATAAAAAAACCTGTTGTAGCAGGTCATTTAGAGTGGTGCACGGTGCACCACTTAGGGTGCAAGTGCACCCTAGAAGCCACCGTACAATTTGGAGACATCTTATATACGCATTTATGCAAGGTTTTAACTTTCAAAATCTGTTGTTATAGCGGTAAAAACTGTCACAAATGTCTATATCTAAAAAGTGACACCACAAATGTATATCTCTATGTATATGTGCACTTCTTCTAAAGAAATAAAATAGTATCAACATCATTATTATTTGAGAATATCAAATCTCTTCGTCCCCAGTGGTGGTGTTTGGCCTTGGTAGATTTCTTTGGCACGGTGGAGCTGCGTTGACAAAGGTGTAACTGCAGAAAACACTTTGACACTCGAGTTAATGAGAGAGTCAAGAGAGAAAGAAAAAAATTAAAGTATGCATAATGAGTAATGATACATAATTAAATGACTACACCTCTATTTAGGCTTGGTAACTATCATGTTTGTCTCTCGAAGTCTTTAGGAAGCCCGGTGGTAGGTCTTCCGAGATCTTGGCTAGCTCACAGCCTTGGGTAAATGTTATTAGATGAGTCGAAGTCGTGTCGCTCGGCCTTGGTTAAGACAGATGTTCCTTAGCTAGGTAATGTCTATAAACTTAATCATGCAAAACATGGAGAAGAAGGATCTTAAGAATTCATACTCTTCACAAGTAAGGATAGTTGTGGAGTACTAACCTCTATCCATGATGCGAGATTGATCCTCTTTGATATTCTTATAGAATGTCCTTCAACAATGGAGAAACTCTTCTATCTCTTTCTCGTTCTTTCTACGCTCTTCTTTCGCGATGGCAGTTATACAAAGACAATCGTTATGGGCAGAGATAAGGACAATGTTTAAGTCCATGATCACCCTTATAGTGCTCCCATCAAGCATTTTATATAGACTCAATTCCAAGAGTCACATCATTCCATACAAAGTATTTCAACTCCATATGTTTAGCATTTTTGGAATACTTTGTTTTCATAAAAGAAGACTACTGCGGAATTAACACAATAAATTTTCAGCGGCTTGACATTATTGTCAACTACTCCAAATCCTGATATAAAATTCTGTAGCCACTTAGTCTGAACCATGGCCTCAAAGCATGCCACAAATCCAGTCTTATAATGGATGCAACAATGATGAACTACTTCGCACTCTTCCATAAGATAGTCTTTCCAGCTTACAAAAATACATAAGCCGAAAGTAGAGTTCCTTAGCAAAGCTTGAATCTGAGTATCCAATCACACAAGATAATCACATATCCCACAATTAAGCATGTGATCTTTTGTACCTTGCAAGTATCTCAGAACTTTCTTTATAACTCTTCAATGATCTAAACCAAGATTACTCTAGTATTCTCCCAAAATCTCAATCGCAAGACTAATATTTGGTCACGTGCAAGTCTGACCATTCATTAAGGTTCCAACTCCATATGCATAAAGAATTTCCTCCATATGTTTTTGTTCCTAATCATTCATTGGTCATTGCATGAGACTAAATTTGTCTCCTTTCTGAATTGGAACAGGAGATGTTGAATCAAAAGATATCATCGATATGCAGAATCAAAAGGAAAACTTACTTCCACTGACCTTTACGTGTATGCATCGACCAACAATGTTTTTCTTAAATCCAAAGGACACAATAATATCATTAAACTTAAGATAGCATAGTCAGGAAGCTTGTTTAAGTCCATATATTGATTTCTTAAGTTTACACACCGTGTGTTCCTTTCCTTTCTCTATGAATTCCATTGGTTGACCCTTGTAGACATTTTCCTCTGTATCTCCGTTTTAGAAAGGTAGTTTTCACATCCATCTGGTGTAACTCCGAATCATAATGAGCCACTAATGCCATGATAGCCTTGAGAGAGTCTTTCTTAGAGATTGGTAAAAATATCTCTTTATAGTGAATATCCTCTTTCTGAGTAAATTCTTTTGCAACTAGTTTGACCCTATATCGTTTTAAGGTACCTTAAGAGTCACATTTGGTCTTGAAAACCCACTTACAACCAACTATTTTGCAACCTTCTAATAGCTCAACAATATCCCAAACCTCATTTTATTCCATGGATTTTGACTCATATTTCATGGCATCTTACCATCTATCAGCATTATCACTATTCATGGCTTGTAAAAGTGTAACTAGGTCATTTTGAATTCACAACTCAACTTCTGAATCAAGTAGATAAACCACTTAATCATCAGGGACAACAAACCTTCTTTAATGCTAACTATTGTGGTTCTTCTACTATAGTTTCATTAATTTCAACTTCATTGTAGGTAATAAGGTCATTTATTTGTTGTTCTTCCTTTATCTTTGACATTTTTCCTTATAAGTATAACCCTGTATGAGTAGGTATTAGGCCCAGTAAGACCCACTAATCTCAATATGTAATAAAAGTTAATGCCAATTGTTTAGTAAGTGCTACATCTCCATTCTCATATTTTGGATGATTGGTTTTTCGTATTTTGTTTTCGGTCCACTCTAACTCGTATAAATAATTAAAAATGAAGCTGAAGGTTACAGAATTTTGCTTCAAGTGCCAGAAACCTTGACATGCACAGTATGTGAAGAGAATAGAAAGCACAGGGAAGAATGGTTTATGTCATCATTGTGGGCAATGAGGATGAGTTTCATGGTGCAGTCTTCTAAATCATTCATTCCAGTTTAACATGTTGCCCTCTTTCCTTCGAGGGAACCGTCACGTTTGTTGTTATATGAGGCAATAATTCTGAACAAGGAACATTTTGCAAGTCATGGACTCTATATCAGGAATTGGACCTTATCTGACCAAAGTATTGTTTGACTCTTAAAGTCGGGCTTTCATAATGATATAGTTTGACAGAAGTCAATTCAACAAAGTTGGACAGTTAGCAAATATTTGCTTTTAAACATCAAATTACACAAACATTGAAGTTAGAAACAGCCTCCTCATCCTCGTTCTTAACATGATTTTCAGACTTTCCTCATCAGAAGATACAACCTCTGATCAAGCTCAAACTTGTTGCAATGAGAGTGATCTCCCTTCATCATCATCAGAAGTCCACCAAATGAAATATTTAGCTCCCTACAATTCCAAGCCAAAAATCAAGACTAAGGGGGGGAAACCATAAAGTATGCTACAACATCAAATTATAATATAATGACAGCTGCTACTTGGAAATAATAACCACTGATTAGCACTGCAAAACTAAATGATCTCAGGACAATTTCCATCTTAATTAGTGAACTCTGCTACTTGGAAATAACATACGCCTATTGGACCATGCAAACTACACACGATTCATTCATTCATGCTCATGATAATTCATATCTCAAGGAAGAAATGTCCACAGCCCCCAGTAACTAGCCTCTAAATGGTTAATCAGCAAGACATGCATGCCATGCAGAAACTAAATAGAAATTCCTGTAATCTGCTACTCAAAACCAGAAATAGACATACGCTTTTTCACGCCCTGAGCCTTCTGAAATCTTGTAGAGCTTCCCATACATGACATATTCAAAATTATCGGCCAGTGATTGCCGATTGCCCTGCGAAAGAAACAAGCAGCAGAATTCTGTTAGGCAAATCCAGGATTTCTGATTTACACATGGTTGGACCTGACAGACTTGACACAACAGAGAAAAAAGGAAAATAGCAAACATAAAATGAAAAATGAAAAATATGAAAAATGAAAAATGAAAAATGAAGGGCAAAGGGAACTATAGTTATAAATTGGACTTACAGACCACACTACTGTTATTACCACACGTACATTTTTAACACTATAATGTCATCTGTGCAGTAGTAACTTTATTTTACATTTTACTTGTGTCTTGGTTTATTGCAAGGGCTAGGAATTGTTTTTTATTTGGATATATAAGGGTTTGAGGGTTGAAAAAGGGGTATGACAAGATCATATTAAAATAATCAAAGCTTCTCATCTATTTTCCTAGATTGTTAATCAGAACATTAGTCCTCTTTGGATTCTGGAGTTCACATCTCTTTCACCCATCCTTCTCTACTGAATCTCTTAATAGCTACAATTTAATGATCAGATCTTTAATCCTACATGGAAACCTGTATTCATAAGCTAGCAACAATAGATCACCCAATAATCATTTAATATAGTAGTTATTGCTTGATCCTGAGCACCTGTAACAGGTTTTACATGAACCAACAAAAACTAAGCTCCTTACATATCTGATGTCAATTCCCTTAAAATAATGGCAATGCCCAAATATTAAGACAAAACATGCTCCATCATAATCACACCCCCATATATTCAAGTAAATCCTTTGAACGAAAGGCACTTATTCAGCACCCAAGCTTGGACTAACATTAGCTACATTTCCCAGTAAATTTTCAAAACCAAACCATAAGCTGCACTAGAGTCCAGAAATTTGGATCTCCTAATCATAGTGATCATTGGCCTTACTGAAAGTAAAAACTTTTTGGTCATTGGCATAGCAATGTAGCGCTTGAGAAGATTGAAAAAAAATATATAAAAAAGATATACGGAACTTACCTACTTTATACATCCGAAAGTGAACCCAAAAAACAGGTATCAAACAAATAAAATAATGGCCCAAAATAATAGATAAAAAAATTTAGAGAGCAAACTATGTATTAAAAGTAAACAACCAGAAAACAGGGCTTCCACCTGCTTAAACTAAGCTGTGTAATGTCACCTGATCATCAAAACCCATGCATTAAAACCTAGTTGACCACAGATGCTTGTTTCGAATAACTAGTAAGCCATATCAACATTATCACACCCTCCTAGAAATATTTGGTAGAAAATAAACCACTCTTACCCCCAGCGTGCACATGTATATTTAACATTAACCATATTTCTGATACTAATACTGATACTGATACTAAGAATAATAATAATAATAATAATAATAATAATAATAATAATAGTAATAATAACAACAATAATAATAATAATAACCCTTTATAGCAAAAGAAAGGTTCTGTTAGGTAAGCCCAACAGGCTGGTCTCTGTTATTTAAGGGAGTTAGTGATGAAAGAAAAAGTCGAACAGAATTGACAGAGATTGGCTATAAAGAAAACAGGAGAGGGTTACAGGTCATCAGATATTTTGGGGAATAGTTGGAGGAGTTCCAGGTCAGTCAAACACCTGGGTAATCGTTGGTGTACTCTTAACGTTTGACCCTGTTCCAGTATCATAATGGTACAGAAATAGGGATTGAGGGATCAATTCAATATTCCTTGTCATCTTTTTCCACAACAGTTCTAGAAGGTTACTAGAAAAAGAATAAACTAATTACCTGAACATAGTAGCCAGTGTCTGGGGTTCCATCTGGATTCAGTGTTGGAACCAGTAAAAGAGCGAACTTCTGACCCACCTTTAACGGATATAACTCAGAATTGATGTCTAGGTGCATAAACATGTCAAATCTTTCACTTCTTGCTTCAATGCGAGTAACTTCAACAGCAAATTGAAGCATTAGAATAAAATACATAGACCAAAGTTACATGTCACTCATCAGAATGATCTCACTCATCATCTTAATCCACCAAGTCTACGAGAAAGCAGATGGAACACAAGATACAGAAGAAAAAAAGAACATGTACCATAAAAAAGGAATGCAACTAAAAACAGAAAGCTCTAAAAAATGAGAATTCATTTTTACAGTAAGACAAGCATTAAAAAGGGATGCTTTGCCATCAGCTTCATCTTTTGAACTAAAGTTAAAGTCTTTCACTCTTCAACATGACAACAATATACAAACATGAAACAAGAATTTTCTTTCATCATTTAGGAATAATAAAGCACAGCAAGTTAAACAAAGCCAATATACAGACAAAATTGAAAAATACACATGATAAATAATAATCATACCTTTCTCAAACAATTTTTTGTCATCTGGGTTCAACTTTTCCACTCTAAAGATATCGTCAAAGAGAATCTCAACCATTGTAGACTAGTAATCTCCTCACTGAAGCTGAACAATAGGGTAAAGGTCAAATACCAACCAAACACAATGTGTCTAAAGCACTAAAGAATAGTACTGAGAATTTGTTTTAGAATATTACTTTTTAAGAGAGCCTGGTATGATCAATTTCTTATGGTTAGAAACTGATGAAACTAGTACATAAAAAAAGTAGTATTGTATTTCATTTCTCAAAAATTTGAGAAGCCTTTCCATAAAATAGACATAAAAGAAATGTTATGACAAAGTTTCTTCACACTTTTGAAAACTAAAAAATTAATAAATTAAAATTAAAATGTTGATTTTATATTCAAATACTAGCAGACACACTTCAGGCACCCTTACATAATTATATTGTCCAGCATCCAAAGGTTGTCAGGGGGATTTCTGTTTAATTTTTTTATGAAAAACACAAGGGAATAGAGGGTTCCTACAAATTAATAACTTCAAAAACCTTATCTAAAAGACTTTCAAGGTGCAGCACTTGTTCAAATACTTAATTCCAGGAACTCATAAACAAGTATATTAATAACCCGGTCAACTATTCATCCATAAACATATCTCATGAGAAATTATAGCTCAAAGTTTCAAACACATCACGAGGCCATAAACTCAGTAATATCATCCTCAAGGATCAAAGGATAAAAATTTCTCAAGAACAACATAATCATACAATTTTTCCTCTGTTCTCCATATACCAAGATCAATTTCCATTGGTCAAATCATAAAATTTTCATATCCATAATTCACCAAACTTAAACTCTTCAAACAACATAGTAAGCTAGGTTCATAAACAATTATAAACTAAATAATAGCAGAAAATTGAATTCCCTCAGAGTAGTATAATTTTCAACATGTTCAAGAGCTTAGGCAAGAAGAGTTCATCAATTGGATCATTAACTTATAACAGAAAGTACAGCAAACACAATCCATCATTAAAATCACACAATCAACCTCATTTTGCACCAAAATTTAGAGACATACAGGCTTACAGCAGTAAAAGTTTCACAGCACGTAATAATAAAACAAAACAATGTTTCTACCATCTATATAATCATAAATCACAAACATTCCTCATTCTAATTCCACCTCAAAAATTCATCAAAGAAATCTTTCTTTTCCAAAAAATTTGAAGGGTCTATTTCAGCAACACGAAACCATTTATCCCAAATTCCCAACAATAGCAAACTTTAAGCACTAAGAAACAACACCATATATTTTGTTCTAAAGATTACAAGCTTAACAACCAAAGATCAGTACCAGTTGTCAATTGTAGCATGCAACAACATGGGAGAAGATGGCAACAGAGGATCAAAGAATTTACCCAGTCACCTTGGACCACAATCGAAGGGTCTCCCCTTCCATACATGTGATCGCACTCAAATCAGAAAGGGGTCGGGAAGATAAGACATTATGAATTAAAACAGCCCACTCACTAATTTACTCTAGACAACAACAAAATCACAACCCTAAGTTTATCACCTCATGATTCCAAAACTTGAAGGCAACACAGAACCCCCAAATTCATGACCCCACAACAGAACAAACAAAAAATACATAGCTTCAGCGTATTTTAAAGTTCAGGAAGATTTATTAGCTCCTCCATCATACCTTGTATGAACCGCAAGCTGCGCACAAGTGCGTTGGGTGTTCTTCTTCCTCCAAGGGCTTCCCTTTGGTAGTGTACGAAGATCCTTTACGTGACAGAGACAGAGAGAAAGAGAGTTAGCGAGATAGATAAAAGGACTAGCAAGAGAGAAGGGAGGAGAAAGATGAGCGGAAGAAAGAAGAATAGTGGGAGTGAACGGTGGAACTGTGGAAGTAGGCTGGCTACTCAAATAGACCCGATCTATTTAAAAAATTCAACCGCACGGCTTGTTACCATTCATAAAGATTTTCTTTCGCCTCATCGTAATCTGTTTGAAAGTTTGGTCACATTCTAGTAGATCGAAAAATTTAGTTCTAAAATGTTAACAAATTTATAGATTAAAATAAAATAATATCATTTTATGGTCCAATTTAAAAGTAAATAGGTATTAGTCATTTTCTAAAGAAATTTATATGGTTAAATCATTATATAGTCTAACATATTTAATCATATAAATAAGTTAACACACATATAGTTTTAAGATATTATAATAAAGATTTCAAAAAATATATATTCTTCATTCCCTTCATGAGAGACCCAGGTAAAACCCCAAAACCTTCTATTGCTTCTCAAAGTTTTAATATCATGAACTATTTGTTCAATTTTCCCAACCTGACATTCACCTTTGATTCAGTGTATGAGGGGGAGACTATCAGTTTCAAATATGACATTTTCCCACTCCATATTAACGCCATGGAAACCGCTTATATGAGATCTTGCAACAAACCGGGCACAAGATCCATGGATCAAATCCCCCCACTGGTCTCTAGTAAGTATTCCTGAGCTCGCCTTCTCAATAAGTCTATTATGAGTTGCATCTGTATTGTATTTAATGTATCCTTATGGTGGTTTCCTCCATGCCTTGAACCATTCCTTCCTGGGTCCTTGACTAAGAGGATTTTGTTGAGGGATGTTGACTTCTCTATACTCATTTAACCCACAGTTGGTTCTTTCTATAACAACCTTAGGGTTAACAGGCTCTCCTCTAACATCAGATGATTATGTGCCTTGCATATTTCCCATAGGGAGAAACCCAACATAAACACAGCAAACTCAATGAACTTGTTTCCTTTCCACTTATTCACAGTCTCATCAAAACCACTCAGCAAATGAAAGACTTCCACTAAATTGTGTATTTAGTGATAACTGTCCCCCAAACCAAATAGGTCTAGTCCACGTACAACCCAAGGAGGTGTGTTAATTGTTTCTTATCCTTCCCCCCACACAGGGCATGTATCATCTCGAGTACATCTTTTTTTTTTTATATTTGCTCTAACTGACACCGCATTCCTGTAAAATTTCCATAAGAAAACCGTAATCTTATGTGGTAGACTTGCCCCCCAAATGTCACTCCATAAGGAACTAGCTAGTGAATTTGAATGATTGGTCCTCACATCTCTCCGAGTCTTGGTCTTCACTGCTTGTGCATACCCGGATTTAACAGAGTAGAGTCCGGATTCAACATGAGGCCATATTAAAATATCTTTTTCTCAAGTCTAGCTCACTAGTATTTGTAGAATATTTCCCACATCAGTGGATGGGAAGACCTCTATAACTTTAGAAATATTCCAGTTCTTTTTCACCTCATCCAGGATTGTGCTCACCTTGATTCTAGCTAGTGACTCCTCATTTCCCAAAACTCGCCTAAATTTAACTCATTTTTGTTTCCGTAAACCCACCTCTCTACCAGCTCTTATGCTCCATTGCCTATTCCAAAGAAGGAAATTCCTCCCCTCCATAAGCCTGGTCGATGCCCAAGAGGGCTATCTAACCTTCTTTGCTTGCCATAATGAACATTCTAGGTAATAGATACTTTTTAGAACTCTGACCCAGAGGGATTTTTCATTCCTAACAATTCTCCATGACTTTGGCTAGTAATGATAAGTTGAATAATTCAAAATCTTTAAAACCTATCCCCCATCCATATTCCTTTGAGTAAGAACCTCACAGCTTCTCGAGGGAATTCCTTTTTCTTTTCCACCCCTCTACTAGAAGTTAGCTAGCTAGCTATTTTACTGCTTAAGTCTCTTCAAAAGTTTTTAGGAAACTTAATAATTGACATAGCATTGGTTGGAATTGTTTTTAGAGTTGCCTTGATTAAAGTCTCTTTTCCTGCTTAATTGTTGAGATTAAGGGTGTTCACGGATTGGACTGGTCGGTTTTGAAGGGTTTGGACTTAATCGCGGATTGCACTAGATTTGTTTGGATTGGACAAATTCTACTTAATCCAATCCTTTTGGTTTTGTTGTTTTATGATCTAATAGATTTGTCTATAAATTCAAATTTGAACCAATCAGTAGAAGTTTGGATTAGATTATTCGGTTTTATTTAACTTTTTTCCTTTGAGATTGTCAATGTGATGACAAATAATTTATAAAAATAATATAACACTCATAAATTATAAGATAGCCAATATTTTAAAAATTTATGGCTATATGTGTTAACTTTGATACATATTTATCTAAATAATTACTTAAAACTCCACTTACCCAAATATATTTTCATATATAAGTATATGCCATATAATAAATAGATAAACAAATAAGGACGTAATATGTAAATATGAATATACGATATATGTATGAATAAAATTATATATATATATATATATATATATTTGCTAATATTTAGTTCAGATTCAATTAGATTGGTTTGGTTTTGAAAACCAAATCTGTAATCTGACCCAATGCAATAAAAAAAATATCAGTGTTTTTAATTTTGGATCCGTTCGGTTTTTGGTTTGATAGGATTTCAGTTTTTTTGAATCAATTTTTTTTATTGGATTGAATCAGTTATGAAAACTCCTAATTAAGATAATAATGTCTCTCCAATAGCTAATATCTTACCTTATCCCAAAATAATTTGTATTCATCAAGAAATAAAATTTCAAATCTATTTAAATCTACACTCTATAAATTAAATTAGAATACTCACTATTGAATTTCATTGGCCACGTCATCAACTTTTTTCCCGCGAAGTCATGTGGCATGGAATTTTATATTTGGGGCTTTTTCTATGCCACTAGATTTCGGATGACATTGATGTCATCTTTACCCGGTTTGCAAGTTGTCAGTCATTTTAAGTTTTTTTTATTCTAATGTTAATTATTTATTATTTTTTTACTCTACTTATACTTGAAGTTGCAGGTTATATTTTTTTTTGTCTTTTAGTGTCTTAGAGATGATATAGAAAAAGCCCCCTTTATATTTAAGAGATTAATGAATTTGCGCTATTAGTGTAAAAAAGCTTTATACACACACGTCCAATCATATTATACCACATGTAAAAGACTCAAATAAATTAAGGAATATTTTTATTAATTAATTATTACCTGTTGTGTTTTAATTGCTATTTAGTCGTGTGATTGATGTACTAATTACTTGGAGCTTATGAGTGGAGTACTATTTATGTTTTGATTGAATGTAGTATTATTTATGGTTTAGAGTTTTGGAGCTATTAAGCCTTTTGTTTTCAATGAATAGGAAGTACGTGCAACTCACGACCATTTGAGGTTCTTTCTCCTTTCAGGATTCCACATCATTTACAAAAAAGTTATGCAGGACAAAAATGTTAGAAATTTGATGGATTGATGAAGGGAGACCAAAACTATTAACGGAAGGTAAAAATGCGATTTCTGAAATTTAGGGTCTCCGATTGCACATTAGGTAAAGTCGAAGAACAAAAAGTGTAGTTAAATTTTTTTTTTTTCAATAGAGTTACATGATTTGAGGTGAAAATAACACTCAACATATATCAGTTGAACAGTTCAACTTTGGTAACACTTGATTAAGTTCCAACATAAATTATCCATTGAATGAATAGTCGTATCAATTCCCACATCACATCAGAAAAGAGAGGTTTGCTTCTAAAATATTCATGACATAATATACAAATACATATTATGATTCTTATTAATTGCATATTCCACATTTGACTTCTTTTAAACAATCATATCAAGATACATATATATACTTCACGCGATGGAGACGGTGCCGGCAATCTCAGTTAGGACTTCCCTGAACTAAATTCTACTAGTTTTTATTAACAATATTCTTTTGCATGGTTCATGCTCTTAAATAAGTAATATAATACTACTCAAGTTTTTTCAAAGAAGGAATAAACCATTAAAGACTACTTTTGTTGTAAGTAACCAAACCTCCAAAATCTGAGTCATTTCTTTCCTTGAAATTTCATCATAAGCCTTACTCAGGTTATATCAGTTTGACATTTTCCACTCATCATTAAATATACTACATACTAGCTTGCTTCGATGTCATACCAAATGAATCTTCTTGACTTGACTTTACTGCCATATTCATTATTTTCCTTCCACTCGAGCTCTTTTACCTTCATGATCATCACCTACTCAAAGGAATTTTAGAGCCTATCTTTCTCTCCTTTGCAGCCGCAACAAATCATTTTCATGCTTACAGCACCGGATGCGTGCATACAAGAATGGTGAAAGAGCTGGCTACCAATGGTAATTTTGAGAAATTCATTTGGAGAATTGAAGACTTCTCAAAACAGGATGCCATGAAATTGCGCTCCAACGATTTCAATATCCGGGGTTGGACATGGTACTCACCAAAGATTTTGTTTATTTTCAGATAGCAAATCTTGATAAATATGCAGTTCTGAGAAACAAAAATTCCCCAATCTGGTGTACTTTTTGTTAAAGTTTGATCCGGATTGAACATATAGACTAGATTTACGTTAGCCTAACACAACCCTCCTCCTTTACACGGGTTTGAGACGGGCTATGCAAGTATAGAAGTTTTTTTTGTTACAGTAATTACTTTGATTAATTATGCTGTTTGTTGTCCCAGGAGGATTTGCGTGTGTCCACTGAGGAGGGATGTGAACCATTTTTCATTGTATTTGATGGTTGCTGATTCTTTGCCATCGTATGGATGGACCAGAAACACGTTTTTCAAGCTAGCTCTAATTAATCAGATGGATAGGAGGAAGTCCATTGTCAAAGGTCCCAACCAGATCTAACTTTTCTCTCTATCATTTTTGTCATTAGAGTACAATACTATGATGAAGTATATATGAAGTTTTTTATTATTCTATAAAGCAGAATATTGATGTGTATATTTGGAGTTCATTTTCTTCAATACTTTCTCAGAGACTCAACAAAAGTTCAAGGGAGGACATCTTTGCTGGGGTTCATTTTTCCTGAATCTTGATGACTTGTATGACCGTAAACAAGGGTATCTTGTGAGGGACACATGCATTATTGAAGTTCATGTTTGCGTCTCCGATTTCGGAACTAAGATTCAAGACATCAACTCCTTGAATATTCCAAATTCAACTCCAACCCATATTTCTAATTTACGTGAACAAGCAACAGATCAATCCTTTGATGAGATCAGGAACACACTTAGTCCCAAAACCTCATCAAGATCTAGTCCAAGGGAAAGGGAAATTCAAGGTAATTCAGATTTGACAACACTAAAAGAACTACTGGATTTGGAAAGTTTACGGCCAGAAGAACGAGTCTTTTTCCCACTGTTGGAAGAGGTTTGCATACGACGCCCTTCCCTCATACAAAGCCAGACAGAGAGCACTCGTTTGTTCAGACAATGGGCATTCACATCTTTGGGCCGAGTTCTGCATTTCCTCAAGACGAAGAATGTAAAGGATATAAGTGAAGAAGACTGCAAGTACCTTCAAGGATTGTGGCAGGAACTTGTGAAGTCCTCAGGATTTGACTTAGCCTGGTTGGAGCCGTTTGTTAAATCCGCATTGGGAGTGAAAGCTCATTTGGAAAGGTTACAACAGCTGAAGAAACTAACCGACAAAGTGGTCGCTTTGGAGATTAAAATGAAGAAGCAAAGGGGAGAACTGGCTGCTGCAGAAGAGGAGTTCAAGGTGGCAAGGAGAGGCTTGTCTGAAGTAAGAAATGGTTTCCAAGCAATGAATATAAATGCTCCAATAGGTTATATTACACGAAGCTGATCAAGCAGTGAAGGGAAAAGGAGAAACTGTTAGTTAGCTTAGTTTGTTAGCATCTCTTAATGGAGTTTGTTATCTTGCAGTTATAGATAGTTAGATAGTATAAATACTCTTGTATTGTGTCAGATACAGATTGAATATAGTCATAAAATTATTCAGATTCATTTTCTCTGTTTTACTCCTTCTTCTACCTTTGTTCCTTCTTCAATGGTCTCTTTTGCTTAGATGGTATCAGAGCTCTAGAAGGGGCTCTGCTACCACTGCTTCTGCCATGCCAAAGAATACAGGAAATCAGAACAACAATGGAGGTTTGAATTTTCAACAACACCAAGATCCAACGCAAAATCCAGGAAGTATGTATTACATACATGCTGGAGAGAATCCTTCTACTGTGATGGTGAATCTGGTACTTTCGGGAAACAATTATCACTCTTGGTCTAGATCTATGCAGAGAGATATGATCTCCAAGAACAAGTTTAAATTTCTTGATGGATCCTTACCTCGTCCAAATAGTTCTGATCCTCTCTTTGATGCTTGGGAGAGGTGCAATAACATGGTGCATTCGTGGTTGATCAATTCAGTGTCACAATCGATTGCAGAAAGTATCATGTATACAGAAGACGCAACAGCAGCTTGGAAGGAGCTTAAGAGTCAATTCAGTCAAGGTGACCTAGTTCAAATTTATGAATTACAGTATAAAATTACTACATATAGACAAGGTACACTTTCAGTTACTGATTATCACACTGAATTGAAGAAATTATGGGAAGAATTTGAGCAATATAGGCCTGTGCCAAACTATATTTGTCCTGTTAAGTGTTCTTGCCACGCTTCTAAAGTTCTACCAGTATACAAAGATCAAGATCAAGTGCTTAGGTTTTTTATGGGATTGAGTGAAAATTTTAGTACTCTCAGGTCTCATATACTGATTACGGTGAACAGAGTCTTTTCTATGATTCTACAACATGAACGTCAACTAGGAATTACAAATTCTGATGAAGACCAGGTGTTTGCTAATATGTCTAACTCAGGGAATCATTCAAATTCTGACAATTCTACTACCTCAGGTTCTGAGTTTAAGAGGTCTGGTAATCCTGGAAATTCCAGTTCAGGAGGTAGAGGTCGTGGGAATTATAACTACAGATTTCCTAATAGAATTTGTTCTTATTGTAACAAAGTCGGACATACTGTAGAGGTTTGCTATAGAAAACATGGATTTCCTCAGAATTTCAAGTTTCGCAACCAGGCAGTTGCTAACAATGTATCAACAGATTATACTGACGGGAATACTGAGTCAACACAAGAGTTTCGAGGAAGCAAGGAAATTGCTCCTAATTCTGTTCCTGGTTTTGGTTTTAGTCTAGAACAGTATAACAATATTATCATACTGATTCAGCAAGTAACTCAAGGAAATATCAGTGGAACACCTAATGTGACTCATGCTGCAACAGTTAGTGTGCCTAGAGGACACCCAGTTTCAGACCCAAAAAGGTACTTCACTTGTCTTAACATGTAGTAAGACCACAACTGGTAATTTTTGGGTTATGGACGCTGGTGCTACAGATCATATATGTGTTCATCTTTCTATGTTTAACACTTTTGACAAGATAACTCCCAAACAAGTTAAGCTACCCAATGGTCAATGGCTATTTTCCCATTATGCAGGCACTGTCAGACTTACACAAGCTATTACACTCACAAAAGTTCTGTTCATACCACAATTCACTTTTAATCTGATATCCATCCATAAGTTGTGTTCTGACATCACTTGTCGTTTGATTTTTCAACATAATCATTGTGAAATTCAGGATCTCTTGAGTATGAAGATGATTGGTTCGGGTAAGGCAGTAGGAGGGCTCTATTTGCTGGAGGCTTCAACTCTCAAGTCACCAGTCACCATAAATCAAACTTACTGCTCCAATGTTTTGCCAGTTTCTGGTTTGTGGCATTTTCGCCTCAGACATCTTTCCTCTAGTCGATCTATATTTCTTTCTGCACAGTGTCCTTCTATTTCTTTTGGCAATTATGCTTGTGATATATGTCATTATGCAAGACAAAAACGTGTACCTTTCCCACATAGTACTAGCAAAGCTATTAAGTGTTTTGAGTTGTTGCATGTAGACATTTGGGGTCCTTTCTCTACCCCTTCTATTAATAAACATCGTTTCTTTCTTACAATTTTGGATGGTTATAGTCGGTTTACTTGGGTGATTTTAATGAAGAGTAAGGCTGAAACTCAGGATCTTTTAAAGCATTTTGTTGAGATGGTTTCTAATCAATTTGATTCACATGTGAAAATTATACGATCTGATAATGGCCAGGAGTTTTTGATGACTTCTTATTATGCAAGTAAAGGGATATTGCATCAAAGTAGTTGTGTTGAAACTCCTCAACAAAACGGGAGGGTTTAGAGGAAGCACCAACACATTTTAAATGTGTCTCGTGCTCTTCTTTTCCAGTCTAAATTTCCCCGTTACTTGTGATCTTATGCAGTTCTTCATGCTGTGTTTCTTATTAACAGGATTCCAACACCCTTAATTGCTAACAAAACCCCTTTTGAGTTATTGTATGGCACTGTACCTGATCTCACACAATTACGAATTTTTGGCTGTCTTTGTTATGCAACAACATTGCCTTCACAACGTCATAAATTCAGCCCGCGAGCTAGACGCTGTGCTTTTATAGGCTATGAAAATGGGTCCAAGGGGTATCTCCTGCTTGATTTGCATACCCGGTAGGTGTTTGTATCACGAGATGTGGATTTCCAGGAGTTGGTGTTGCCATATGCTCAATCTTCCTCCACTCCTTGGTGCTTCATGGATTTATCAGTCACACCACCTTCATCCTCTATTTCCACACCAACTGAGTTCAATTCTAGTTCTGATGCAGGGACACTCTTTGCAGCCAAGACTTTCACCAAATGAAACCATACATTTAAAATATCAACACAACCTTTATCACCTTTGTGAAAGCAAAAGATAAAAAATCCAACTTAAAAGCTTCATCAAGCATAACTTCATTTTTGTTCAAAACTAAGCTTAAAAAAACAAAGATCATGAACAAACTTACTGTTTTAATGAAGAAATCTAGTAAAGAAAATGAATTTTGACGATGGTTTGTGGGTGAAGAGGTGGTGGCTGTGAGTTTGGTGTTAGGTGGAGGAAGGAGAAGAAAATTCATTTTCTCTCAAAACTTTTCCAACTTTCTCTCACTAAAACTCACTATTTTTCTCCTAGAACACAAATAATGAAAAAGAAGAGAAATGAATTCTCTCGTTGATGATGAAGGGTCGGACAAGATGGCCTTTAAAGAGAGAAAATGTCTCTTGATTTAATGCTTAAACCTTTGGTTAAAAGGTTAATTTGGTTAATACCATTTTTGGTTAAAAGCACTCTTAACTATTTAAGGAAAAAGCCTAGTCAAGTCATCTATACATCACATCATATCATGATTCAGCTATTTTATGACTTGCGTTGGTCATTCGCTCGACTCGCATGTCGTTACATAAAAATATCTCGACTATCCTATCGAGATCCAGCTCTGGCTCTCGTTTTGGCTCCGGGCGGCGAAAATATTTTTAATACCTTTCCGGAATCCTCTCGGCACTCTTAGACTTTCTGTCTCGTCTGGAAATCCTAAAAACGTCCCAATCTACCTTGTTTCCTTACGTCGAGGTTTCTACAAAAACATCTGTTGCACCCCATGAACTTCCCCAGGCTCTGGAACAAAAACATATCAATATCACATTCAAAATACTCCAAATTAAACACCATTATCATCTAGATATTGAGAAGGTCTTATTCCCTCTCTAAATTTAGTCGAGCCAAAATTAGGGTTTCTACCCTTTGGCAGTTTGCCATTTTCAATTGTTTTACGATGAAACCAAAATCTTTCAACGATGTAGTGAATTATTACTCTAAGAATGACCTCAATATAATTGATTCATGAATATTATTTTCTCATTCATATATTCAAACACTTACATACCAAAATTCGTTTAATTAGCGTTTAACGCTAACAAATAATTAATTAATTTTCTTATTATTAAAATTATTCGGGGTCTTACATAAGTACCTTCTAGGATAAAATAAAAATTAACTAAAGAGATAGGATAGGATAAGACCAAATGATAAGTTATCGTATCATATTTGGCCAACAAACACCGGATTAAAATAGAATATAATAAGTATCTTATCATATCATGTCCATCAAATGACTCTAAGGGCATGTTTGGTATGTTGTATATTATAAAGTTTAATTGTACGAGGCCTGATAGGATAAGGCCTGATAAAATTTTAATATTATACAACGTTTGGTCATACACTGTATAACTTACCACATCATTTAAATTGGTACAATCATATGTTTGGTGGAGGGTGGTGGTGATGAAGAATGGCGGTGATGATTGTGGTGGTGGGTGGTGGTGGAGGAGAGTGGTAGTTGTGGCAACAACAGTGGTAGTTGAGGGTGGAGGCTGTAAAGTGGTGGTGGTTGTGGTGGCGATGGTGGAGGTGGAGGGCGATGGAGGCGATTGTAAGGTCTCAGTGGCGGTAATGATTGTGGTGGTGGTGGTAGTGTTGTAGGGCGTTGGTGGTGGTTGTGGTGGTGGTCGCATTTGCAGTGGTGGTGGTGGGTGGTAGATGCGATGTCGGTGGTGGAGGCAATGGTGAAGGTGGTGGTGGAGTTGGTTGCGTGTAATGGTAATGGCGACAATGTTGTAGGGCGGTGGTGGCAGTGGTGAAGGGTGGCAGTGGCGGTGGGTGGTGGGTGGTGGTGATGCCAGCGCTGGAGTTGGTGGTGATGGTGGAGGTGGTTGTGGCAATGGCAGCAGCGACGGTGACAGTGGTGGCGATAGTGATGGCAATGGCGACAGCGACGATGGTGGCAGTGGTGGAAGGTGGTGGTGGTTGTGGCAATGGATTAAATAATTTCAAGTAGCTTATACGTCAAAATCTTATCAAGCCTTATCCATCATCTATATGATGAATTAAATAATCTATCATTTTAATGTATAAGAGTGAATTGATGGATAAGCCTATACAATACAATGTTAGCACCAAACAATAGATAAACTCATAATGTATTATATTATCTCATACTATCATGCCTAATACGACGTACAAAACGAGTCCTAAATATGTGAAATCAGATAATACAAACTTAAGTGTAAGTCGTGTGCTTTAACTAGTTATTGTATAACTAGTTCGAAGGGCTGAGAGCCCCAATATGTCGGCTTAGATCTGTGCTATGTTGCCTCTTTATAAGGGGAGTTAAATTTGGAACTCAAGCACCAATTTGACACATCTGTGCCATGTTGCCTCTTTATAAGCGGGAGTTAAATTTGGAACCTCAAGCACCAAATTTGACACCACAAACATTTTCTTAAAATCCCAAAAACACCCTTCATTATTCAACACACCCCACCCTCGAAATGTAAAAAAAACTTCTCAAATTTTGAAAATTTGGGAAGTGTTGTGACATATTGCCAACTTTACATTTTGAGTTTTAACCCGAAATGCAAATTTTAATTTTATATTTCAGGTTTTCAATTTGCGGAAGTTAAAGCATAATTCCCGGGATTCGCAGTTCCCGAAATGTTAACCATTTGGATTCTGAGAATTGCAAATCTCGGAATACAAATCATAAAAATGCATTATGAGTTTTAATAACTTAGACTAGCGAAAAAAATATATTCCAAGGATATCATACCCCGGAACATATACGCCCAAAATGCATTCTGGATTTTAAGAACTCAGAATATAATTTATTAGTTTGTATTCCGGATTCTAAAACCCGAAATATAAATTTATAAATTTTTGTTGCATTCCGAATTCTCGAATCTCATAATGTAATATTTGCAGGGGTGGGTACTATAGACTTTCAGCACCACTTGGGGTGGGAGATAAGAAGGTAGGGTTCCACGTTTAACTACCTTTATAAGCCTCACTGACAAGGTTGTGTAATGGATTTTGTTCCCTATTTGGGATAGACCCAAATTTATCAATGAAACTACGTATTGTTTGATAAAAAATTATAAAAAAAAAGCTAAGTTGTCTTAAATTACAATTATCAAAATTCAGTCTACATGTTGGTTTTATCGAAATTCCTTTTTAGTTTCCTAAAGTATCCTTACAATAGATAGTTTTTAAATTAATTTTTCAAAATTTAAAAATTACGTTAAGTGAGTAAGTATGTATCAACAAATACTTCTCCATATATATTGTATAAAAATCGAACCCTGAATTAAATATTTAAGAAATTCACACACAACAACTTGGTTTATCAAAATTATCAAAATTCAATTCAACTATGGCCTAATAATGTAGTGAGATCGTATACTTGGTTCAACACAGCTATTTCCATAACCGTTTCCCTGATATGTTTTTGTACTTTTGTGCATGAAGCCTTCTGTCATATTCATATGAGAGGTTTACACGTTCACTCCTCATGCAAAAGCATAGCACCTGCTGCTGCCAAGTGTGAAGCCTGAAAATGAAAACATTTTAAGTGTGGAAGAAAGATAAGAATTTAAATAAAGTGTTAATTTGTAAAAGTTTAAACTATATATAAAAGCTAGGTTGAAGATCGATCATATAACGCGGACACAGCACAAGATCATCGAGAGTGCGGCAGGTGCAGGTGCAGGGGAGCAGAGGATGAAGATGAAGGTGATGGTGGCGGTTGACGAAAGTGATTGCAGTTTCCATGCTCTAAAGTGGGCACTCGAAAACGTGTTAAGCAGCGTGTCTGTGGGAGCAACAAGTACAAGTACAGCAGATCCAGATGAGAATAATAATGAAGGTGAAGGCATGGTGTTCCTTCTTCATGTTGAGCCCGTTTTCCACCACCCTGTGTACCCGATTGGACATACCGCTGCTGGTTTGTGTAATACCAACTTATTTTTATTTTTAGATATTTTCTTTTTTAATTGCTATATTCATCAGTGACATTCGTATAAATATCATTAAGTGTTTGGAGTGTTTGGATAAGTCTTTAAAGGATGGTTACTAAGAGTTAAAAATATATAAGTTTGAACAAAACAAATTTGACCTCTAATATGCCCCGTTGAACAGCTTTTTATCCTGTGTCTGTCTTGGACGAATCGGTGAAGAAGGCCCAGCATGAAAAATCAGCATCCATTCTTGCAAAGGCACTTCAAATGTGCAGGGATACCCAGGTAAAATGTCTTATGCACTTCTACCCATATCCACGTTTTCCCAAAAAGAGTAACCATAAATAATAATCATAATTGTATGAGTCAATAAGTAAATTGGTCCTAGTGTATCTTAATCTTGTAGTCTCAGATGTGTAAATTTGTTCACTTTAAAGCATCTCCAATAGAAATTTTAAACTGAGATCTTAAAATAAGATTTGCATCTTATAAAATCATAACATTGGAAATAGGTGACATGACTCGAGATCTTATTTTGGTGTATTGGCTAGTTCCTTTTTCTAAGTGAGATTTTAAATTAAATAATATTGTTTCTCTCTCATTCAACTTTTTTCTAAGTGAGATTTTAAATTAAATAATATTGTTTCTCTCTCATTCAACCAACATTCAACAATTAATATGTAAATTAATTATTATAAAATATTATGTATTTTATTTAAAATGTATTGCCATTTATTTTTCAAAAATATGTATTTCCTTTCATTTTCAATTAAATAATATCATCTTGAACTTTAATTATGTATTTCCTATCTAATTGATATTTAATTATATTATGTTTTTTAATTATTAATTATGTTTGTATAGAATTATTAGTTTAATTTAATTTAATATTAGGTGGAAATAAATAATACAAATATATTGTCTAACTAAAAGTAAAATAAGATCTCAACCACTTGAGTGAACCTAGCAAAAGTCTTTATAACACCAAAATAAAATCTCACCGGAGATGCTTTTAATCCTAACTACAAAAATGTTAGCTGCCAGGTAACGACCAAGTTGATATGGGACGTTAAGTGTCAGCTTGGCTTTTCCAAAGTTTTGACCGAAACATTGAAACTTCAATCTAGTCCTTACGTCGAAACTCATCTTTTCTTCTTCACCCTTCTCTCTCCCACCACCTCCCTCTCCACCACCACCACCACAATTCTCCGACCCCTCTTGGAAGTTGAAGAATCTTTGTTATCAACCTGCAAAACCAGTTAAAAGATCAAGGTTCTGATTTAATTGAGTGGAAAAACAACCAACTTCAACACCAATTCGAGCTCAAATTCAACAACAAACACATGAAACCACAAGAACATATATCCCCAGAACCCAAAATCGAGAGAGATAAACGGGACAGAACTAGAAAAAACCCAAAATCAAGAGATTGAGAAACATCATCCTCTTCGCTGGTGGATCCATCGTTGCACCGGAAACCACCCTGAACAACCTCACCACGACCCATTCTGTCACCAACAACATCCGTCACACTGCACAAAAATCGATCTAGTACACCATAGATTCTGGTCTCCCTTCGGCAAATCCTTCAACAAGCACCAAATTTCTAAAGTGTCAAAGGTTTCACCTTTGCAGAAGGCGTGACCCCAATGCGAGTTCGTCGATCCAAATGAGTTCACAGATACCATGTTGTATGGTAGAGATACGATCGCTTTAACAACCGTGAAGAATGTTTTGCTGCAGAAAGACTTCAAAAGGATGAATGTTGGTGTGAGTTCTGATAACCAAGGACAAGGCTTGTTTGTCAGAGGAAGAACCGTGGAGACGGGCTCTAGTAGCCAAGGCAGGTCTAAATCAAAGAGCAATAAAAATCACAAAAGCCTGAAGTGTTTTCATTGCCACCAACCTGGACATATCCGGAAAAATTGTCCAGAACGGAGGGGAAGCAGGTTGTAAACATTGCAACAGATATTTCAACTGATGCTGATAATGTTGATATTTCGGATGATGTTGATGCTGAAGCGCATATAGTGTCCTAGGATGTTCTAAGGAGGATTGGATCCTAAATACTAGAGCCTCGTTTCACATGACACCACATCGATACTATTTCTCTACTTACCAAAAGAAAGACGGAAAGTCAGGCGGAAAGGCAGAGGTGGGTGATGATTGGTTAATAGAATTTGTTGGTGTTGGAATCATACGACTCAAATTTGAAGAAGGTTCTGTGACGGATCTTCAAGCCTGGCATGTGCCGACGCTAGGCAAGAACCTGAATTCTTTGTGGTAAGAAACTGATTTCTTTGTGGTAAGAAACTGATTTCTTTGTGTACCTTACAAACACAAGGATATAGATATTTTGGGTATGATGACGAGAATGTGTATGTTAGAAAAGGAAACAAGGTGGTGATGAAAGAAAAGGTGTATCATGTTATCGCTCAGATGACAGGCTATAAGTGGGTCTATAAGAAGAAAGAGGGAATTTCAGGTGTTGAACCCTCAAAATACAAAGCAAGGCTAGTTGCAAAAGAATATTCTCAAAAGGAGGGAGTTCATTTCCATGAAGTATTCTCTCCAGTGGTGAAACATTCCAGTATTAGAATACTTTTGGCTTTGGTTTGTGTAAAGAAATAGGAGCTTGAACAACTTGATGTAAAAACTGCCTTTTTGTATGGTGAGCTCCAGGAGCAAATTTATATGAAGAAACCAGGAGGATTTCTAGAGCCTTGCAAAGAGGACTATGTATGTCTTCTTAGGAAGACCTTGTATGGCCTGAAGCAATCTCCAAGGCAGTGGTATAAGCGTTTTGACACATTTATGGTTGGTGTTGGATTTACAAGAAACCAACATGATAATTGTGTCTATTCTCAAAAACTCTCTGATGAGTCATTCATCTATCTGTTGTTATATGTGGATGATATGTTGATTGCAGCACGTGACAAAGCTGAAATCAACATGTTGAAATCTCAGTTGAGTTGAGAATTTGAGATGAAGACTTAGGCGCAAAAAAGAAAATTTTGGGGATGGAGAGATTCATCGTGACCGAAGGCGTTGCAGGTTGTTGTTATCCCAAAAGGGCTATGTAGAAAAAGTGCTTCAACACTTTGGAATGGATCAAGCTAAACCCGTAAGTATGCCGCTTGTTGCGCATTTTAAGCTTTCTCTTAAAGTTACGCCGGAATTTGAGGTTGAGGTGGAGCAGATGTCTCAAGTTCCATATGCAAATGTTGTTGGAAGCCTGATGTATGCTATGTTGTGCACGAGGCGATACATTTCACACGTAATAAGTGTTGTAAGCAGGTATATGTGTAATCCTGGAAAAACACACTGGGTTGCGGTGAAATGGATTATGCGATACTTGAGAGGCTCTATTGATGTTGGCTTGGTATATGATGGAAATTAAGCATCAAAAAGTGTGGTAGGCTATGTTGATTCTGATTATGCAGGTGACTTGGACAAAAGGCGTTCGATGACGGGTTATGTATTTATAGTTTCTGGGTGCACGGTGAGCTGGAAGGCAACGTTGCAGTCAACAATTGCATTGTCAATTACTGAAGTTGAGTACATGGTGTAACGCCCCAATTTTCGGTCACGGGTCACATTGTAAATTCGCGGAAAACAAGTTTAATAAACCTCTTAAAAAGACCACTCAAAATTTTCAAAATGAATCGTCGCTCAATAATTATTTAAACAATAAATATTATCCCATAATTGACATAATTCAACGTGAGTAGTAAAAATAAATAATCATCTGCAACATAGTTTTGCCAAGTCATTGATAAAATAAAAACAGTAATTAAACTCATGCTTCTTCAACATCCTCTCTTCATCTTCAACTTTCAAATTTTAATCTTCAATTTGATTCTCGTGCTGCTCATCTGTGGCGTTAAGTGCCCAAACAACACACAACAAACAGAAAAGAGTTAACTCCAAACACAGGGAATCATTAACATCAATTGTGATAAAATAAACAATGAGAATAAGTTGTATACAGTAGCACGTGTTACATCAATCATGACAAGAATATATTCATAAATCCTCCTATTAGAACATCACCTAACCATGCTTGCTAGTCCTTCAACCAAACACCCTCAGTCTCAGGGCAGTTTCACTTGAGATTTAACTTATCCTATCACCCACAAGTCTCAGGGCTGATCCCACTAGGATTAAACTCGTCTCTGCACTCACCTGGAACAAAATCCGTCAACTCACTTGAGTTTTAACCATCCTACCACCCACAAGTCTCAGGGCCGATTCCACATGGATCAAATGCACCTCATCGTCTACAAATATAGTTAATTCCTCAAGGGTTCATCAACATCATGCATCTCAAAATAACTCAGTTTAATTTCATCAAACCTCAACAACATCTAACCCACAGAATTCCACAAAATCGAATCACAAACATCACAAACCGAATAAGAATAATTCCTACAAGGAGTTACCTTACCTTATAATCCTTTGCATGAACATCAAGTCCCACTTATCATAAAAGCATGTAATACACTCAATCAATCACAAGGAAGAATGAAGAAACCCTAAAAACCACTTAAACCAAATTTAATGAAAAATGACACTGGGCTGGCAGAGGCCTAGCGCCCAAGCGCTAGGATCCAACACTCATGCATTGGGTCTCTGCCTGGGAACCTTCTTCCCAAAGCCCAGGCTCCAGGAGCCCAACGCTCATGCGTTGGCTCTCTGTCCAGGATGTCCAAAAACACAATTTTTCATCGTTTTGAGTTCCGAAAAGAGTTCTTCATCAAGGGTTTTTATGAAAATCATTACAACACCATCTAACATCATATTCTAGGGTTCTATCATGATAAAAATCAATTTCCCCCAATTTAAGAATTTCAAGATCAAAATCCTAAAATTCACTAGAGTAGAGGAAAGGGGTTTTGAGGTGAACCTACCTCGAATAGAGCCTCGGAACTAAGGGTACAACCTCGTGTTCGTCCTCTACACTCCAACCTTCGTCCATGTCTCGGGAATTTGAAGGAATCACGTGATCAATCTTTGGTTTTGAGAAGGGAGTTCGAACCAACAGAAAATGATTCAGATTAGAATCGAGTTTACGACTAAGGACGGAACTCATAAATGGATTGAGGAAGAAGGCTTACCAAGAAAATAATGAGGAACCTCTGCAAGAGAGTGTTAGATAGTCCAATGGCTTTCCCCGAGGGGGAAACACAGCAGCAGAAGGAGAAGTAGCAACAGAAAACTCAGAAGGGAACTTGGGCAGTAGCAGCAACAACAAGGGAAAATAAATGGTTTTTCTCTGGAAATTTTAACGTGTTGTTTGAGTGGGAAGTGAGAAAAGACTTCAGATTTCTCCTCTAATAGTTGGTCGAACCACATTAAGTAGTAGGGAGTTAACTTCGGTTTTCATTTTCTCAAACGTAAAACTACTGAAGTTATTATAATAAGTTTTAGTCATATGCAAATTCAAAATAATAGGTGGACATACCAATTTGCTAGATAGCCGTCAAACATACTTATTAGCCGCAGTTTTCAATTTTAAAAATGTTACACAGACATTCACTTTTGCTAGACATTCAATGGACATAATTTAGTTGCGGTTGAAAATTGCTGCAAACATTACCATGGCTAAAAACTATCAGTAAAATAACATCGATTGAATGTTTGTGAAAAAATGGATGTCCACCTATCATTACTAATTTAATTTTGGGAGTTAAGGTTAAAATCTTTCATTAAGTCTATTTTTAAAGTTTGACGGGTGTCTCCCGAAATGTGCATGACTCAATGCAAATACTTTATGTCCTTATTAGAAACAATAGATAAATTATTTCTGAAGCCAAATCTGATGAGAACTTGCAATATTAATAAAAAATATGCAGATAAAAGCAGAAAGTGTGATTCTGAATGGAGACCCAAGGGAAATGATATGTGAGGCCGCAGAGCAGATGCGAGTTGATCTTTTAATCATGGGTAGCCGTGGCCTTGGCATGCTCAAAAGGTTAGGTTAGGTTGGTGTATATATGATACTACTTACTTCTTTTTTATAGGCTTCTACTTACTTATTATACATTTGGTTTGGTGTGGCAGGACATTTCTTGGAAGTGTGAGTGATTACTGTGCACATCATGCAAAGACACCGATCCTCATTGTCAAACCACCACAGGACGACCATAAAAACAAGTAACCGATCGAATCAGCCTATATGTTTAAGCACCCGGCCCCTTGTAATGGATGAGTGTGGCCGGATTTAAATATTTTGTTGATATTCTCTATACGATGATGCTTTGTGCAATTTGTAACTAATAATGAGTTTTTTGTTTTTAACGGATATCATCACTCGTTTGGGAAACGGTTACAAGTCCCTCACAACAAATGTCCTTTTCGAAATTCAATGTGCTCTCATCTTTACGGAGGTCTAGTTTGCTTTAGACCAACACTTCGTCTCTAATAATGAGTTGGGGTGTACAGGATCCGGTCATGTCCCTTGACCTGTCCTGGCTCACTTTAAACCCGCATCTCATCGGGTTTCTTCGAGTCTAGGGACTTCAGGTTTAAAATTGAGCCACGAAAAGTTATTGTACTTTAATGTGTCTTGAATGAGCGTCTCTCCCACACATACCTATTGGCATTCAGACAAATGCCTTATATAAAGGGAAAAATGTTCATTTTGTTTTTTCACACACAAGTTCGAGAGGATTATATTCACGATCTAAACCCCTATGTCGTTCCTTTGCCCTTCGCAGTCGTTCCTCCTCCACCAACAGTTGTCGCTCCACAAAACTTAGTTTTCGATGAGTCATTTTATCTACCTTTCCATTTACATCATCTTTCTACACCTACGTTATTGAACAAACGACTTTCGCAAAGAGAAATTGCATTTTTTAAGGAAAAAAAAAACCTTTTTCTTAAGTTATTATCTTAACACTAGCCTTCCGGTTGACAAGACTCAATGACCGGAAATCATTCCACCTATTCCTAGAAAGCTACGGGTAACAAAGACTCTTCTTCTTCCATCCCTATAGGGGTGAGTAGAAATACCACCTCGCCCATGAGCCTGTAAATATCTTATTGGTGTTGAGAAAAATTGCGAGGGAATTTACAATTTATAGGACCTCTAACAATATTACGCTTCTAAAAGATCGTATACTTTGTCAAATGACAGTTATGATGATCAAATGCCCCTTGAACCATGTGTTCACGGCAAACCTGTGTGCACGGCTAAAGCAAACAATGAATTCTCTTACTAAACCTATTTTTACGAAACCTTTTTTGTAGACTTGGGCTTCAGAGTTCCCTTCTTTGATTTCGTTTGTTTTATCCTTCAACTACTTAACGTCAACCTAACTCAACTTCATCCTAATAGTTGGGGTCTCATCAGTGCCTTTGAACTCCTTTTTGAATACTTTGGAGTCACCCCATCTTCACTAAATTTTCTTTTTTTACGAAGTTGGGGGGATAATTAAAGTTAGAATAGTTTCCTTAAATAACTCTACAGGTAAAACTAGATTTTCATTGTCTCGCAACAATTACAAAAAAAAAAAATAGTAAAAGATTTTTCAAGGTTAGGGAGAGTCCAAAATGTGTACATCTCATGACCTATGACGATGACACTTCTAGGTTTCCCTTCTATTGGACCTAAAAACCCTTATCGGTCATAAAAATATGTTTTCATTTTTTCTTCTTCCGGTTGTTGTTACTCGATGTTCATTAAAAGGATGAATTGCAGTTTGAGATAGAAATGAAAATCATGTCTTTTTTTGCCTTAAAATTTCTGATTCTTTTATATTCTCAGTTAACAAACAAGGAAACATAGCATAACGGAGAAATCTACTCAACAGGGTTGTTGGAAGGGTGTGGCAAGGTTTTTGAGATGGAGTTTATGGTGGTTAGAAAAGTGGTGGTCGGAAAATACGGTGAAAATGGGAGAGTGGAGCTACAAGGTTTGGTGGTTATGGAAGTATGGAATTTGAGAAAGAGATGTGCTTTTATTGCAACTTTAGATTATTTTTTTGGTTACAGCAACTTTAGATTTTAATGGGTCTTACTATTTAAAACACAGTTTTTAATTTTTCAGGTAATGTTACATGCTATTGTAGGTAAAAACTCTAACATGCCTCTCATGCATTGAAGTCACCGTAGTACTATTGAAGTGGTAATGAATGTGATTATGTGTTTGGGCACATTAGTAATGTGATATCTAGGGGAAATTGTGTGGTGATATAAGTGAATAGTGATAGACTTAAATCATCTAAACTGAGAAAGTTACTTTTTGCACGGTAAAGTAAATCATCTCTTCCATTGAATAAGAAGCCAACAGTTAAGATATAATCTTATACTTTCGCATGTATAATTAACTATGATATTTTTTAAATCTCAATCACTTATTTCTTACTCAATAGTTATGATAATTTACGCAATTTTCTAAAGTGAGCCTTATTTAGAGGAGCTAAATCCAATAGTAATATATGTTAAAAGCGAAATAAAAACATAGATAACAGATCTTTATGCAAAATGGGTAAGTCTCGTTTCATAAATCCTGCATTCATATGATAATTTGTCTAAAAGTACAGATATTATAAAGTAAAATAAATTTGGGCAAAGTTGTCTTATTTATTTTGATCGAAGAATAATAGCTGAATTAGAAATGATTTTGATCCATTAAGAACACTGACAAAGATCATATTGTATATTGAGATGATCATGTTGAAGAAAAATACATGGGTGGACCACAAGGTTAGATCCCATACTGGAATTGCCCTTAGCACTAGATGTTATCGTCCACAAAAATCTTGGAGGGTTGTGTCAAAGATTTGCCTCAGCATTCAAATATAAAAAGCGACAAATTTTGAATGGTGCAGTGAAACTCATTTCCAGACAATCTACAACAACACTTTCAAAATCTAAATATGCCTCTTACTTGGAATTGGAAAAACAGAGAAAATCATGCTCGTTGTCCCAGAAGCTAGCATTCATGCCACAAAAATGCTGTTCGTAATTTGATCAGTAATTCAAGCTGAACACCTTAAATGTTGGCAGACAAGATCCTCCAATCACCCCGCCATCAAATCTGCAACTGCAGCTTTAATCGCCTACGCGATAAACCAGCTTCCATCTATACCCAGTTATGCAAATTCCATACATATGAGATGGAATTTGGTGTGATAACAGTTGTTGGGAGAAATAAATTGAACTCTTTACAGATATCAGATTACAACAAAGGCAAAATACCTATTTTTCCCACCCTCCGAGTCTCGTTCCAGGGTCATAGTTTGTGAACAGTCGAAATTCATTTCCAAGTTTGCTGGAATGATGAGGCCTAAAACCACAAGGATGCAAGCCCAAGATCTCAGCTGCCCTTTCTTTCTGAACTTCACCTACAAGTAATAGTAATACAACAATTAGGAAACCCAGTGCAGGATACAGTTTTATTTTTGGTAATTCTTTAAACTGATGACCTGATCTTAAACATTCTAAAGAGTAAATTATAATTTTCAGTGCGGTGATGCGAAACAAAACAGTATAAAATTCATTGTTACCTGTGAGTAGAAGCAAAAATGACTCTCCAGGCTGTATGAGCATGGAAATTGTTTCAGCAACTTTCTCCAGGCACTCTTTGCTCTGTTTCAAAGGAAATTTGCTTAATTAGATCATCATTTCTAAACTGAAAATAACCTATACTATCAGTCTCAGAAAAGTCACCCACCAGGTGTATTACTTTCTTCCCTTAAAAAGGACAAAATCCTCTTTACAAATTAAACTACTGAGGCTCGCCATCTACAATCAATACTATCTCTTTGGAACTTTTCTTTTAACATTAAATTTCTAATATATTACAGTTTAAAACTAGTTTATTTTACATTGAAGAGGGAAGGAAAAGGTATGTCATGCATTAGATAAAAATGGGTTTTTCTTTTGCACTCGCACCCTTACTCTTCTTTTTTAGGTCCTTGAAAGGTGTAAATATGTTCAGGAAACTGTGGCTGTCTCTCCCAACAAATAACTTTCCCAAGGTTCGAAAGGACTCAAATTCTAGTAACACATAATTGTAAAATTCTTACAATAGAGTTGAAATATGGAGAAATATATTTTTATTTCTTAAATTAAAACTCCAAAGAGGTTACATCATATAGAAGACAACTAAATATGAACCCAATCTTCTAATAAGATAACAAAAGATAACAACCTAACTAGATAATGAAAAATATCTCCTAAAAACAAATATTCAATATATCACAACACTCCCCCTCAAGCTGGTGAATGGATGTCTATCATTCCCAGCTTGCAAGTAAGATCTCGAAATCGTTCCAAGGGAAGTCCTTTGGTGAGCACATCAGTCAATTGTAGTACTGAGGGGACATACTGTGTAGAAATAAGACCACTGTCTAACTTTTCTTTGATGAAGTGCATTCGTTCTATCATGTTGGACTGGATTGTGAGCAATACTAATGGCAAACTTATTATCACATAAAAGTCTCATGGGAGCTTCACGTTTTATCTTCAAGTCATCTAGTATGATCTTCATCCACAATAACTCACAGACTCCTTGAGCCATGGCTCTGAATTTTGCCTCTGCACTTGACCTGGCAACGACATTTTGCTTCTTGCTCCTCCAAGTCACTAAATTTCCACCCAAGAACATACAGTATCCTGTAGTGGACCTCCTGTCATCAATTGATCCTGCATAATCTGCATCAGTATAAATTTCCATAGATAACTGCTCATTTTTCTTGAACAATAGACCTCTTCCTGGACTTGCCTTCAAATACTGCAAGATTCTATTCACAGCTTGTAAGTGCCTCTCTCGTGGGTCATGCATGAACTGACTGACAACACTAACTGAATAAGCTATGTCAGGCCTAGTGTGAGATAAATAAATGAGCTTCCCCACAAGTCTCTGGTATTGAGCCTTATCAACCCTTGGGTCCTCCTTATTACTCCCAATCTTGTGATTCTGCTCTATAGGGGCTCCAGTGGGCTTACAACCCAGTTTGCCAGTCTCTTTGAGAAGATCAAGGACGTACTTTCTCTGAGAGATGAAAATGCCTTGTTTTGAGTACGCCACCTCCATACCTAGGAAATATTTCAGCTTTCCAAGGTCCTTCATTTCAAACTGAGTTGCTAACTCCTTTCTCAAGTTCTGCTTCTCAAGATCATCATTACCTGCAATGATCATATCGTCTACATAGACTAACAGAATAGTGAGTTTGCCATTTTGAGTATGTTTTATGAAGAGCGTATGATCTCCTTGGCTCTGTTTACAACCAAGGGAAACCATAGCTTGAGTAAACCTCCCAAACCAAGCTCGGGGAGACTGTTTGAGCCCATATAGGGCCTTCTTCAATCTGCACACTTTATTTCTTCCTGAAGTAGGATCATAGCTCGGCGGAATTTCCATATACACTTCTTCCTCCAAATCTCCATGCAAGAATGCATTTTTAACATCAAACTGTTGCAACTCCCAATCAAAGTGAGCTGCTAGGGAAAGAATGATCCTTACAGTGTTCATTTTTGCAACTGGAGCAAACGTCTCCTCATAATCAATTCCATAAGTCTGGGTGTATCCCTTTGCAACTAGTCTCGCCTTATACCTGTCAAGTGTGCCATCAGGTCGATACTTCACTGTATATATCCACCTGCAACCTACAATCCTCTTGTCACTTGGCTTCTCAACAATCTCCCAAGTCCCATTCTTCTCTAGCGCATGCATCTCTTCATTCATGGCTTGAATCCAATTCTTATCTGTTAATGCTTCTTGTACTGATGCAGGGACTCTAATAGAGTCAATAGCTGATATAAAACTCTAATACTCCAAAGACAGATTTTTAGTAGACACAAACTGGGATATAGGGTACTTGGTACATGATCGTTTTCCTTTTCTCAAGGCAATAGGTAGCTCATCAAGGTTAGGCTCAGAAGAATTATTAGGCTCAATGTTGCGAACACTTACCTCGGGTTCAGACGATTGAACTTGTTGTTGGAACAGGACGGGTTTAACTTTCCGCTTGTATGTTATCCTATATCTGTCAACACCATCATTATTCTGGACGGGTTCAGGATTATTGTCATCACCATCATTATTTTGTACCTGTATTGGTTCAGGATCATTGTCATCATCGTCATTCTGGACCGGCGGCATTGGCTCTGGATCATTTTCCTCAGTGGTAGGAATTGAGGAAGGCATCAAGGGCTCCTGTGTTAGAGGAATAACAGACAAATCTAGAGACTCAGATTCCTGACTATTCTCCCCCTGAAGCTGAGAACTAGGATAAAAAGGCTCTGTTTCCTGAAAGGTAACATCCATGGATTTGTAGACACGACGACTAGGAGGATGATAACATTTATATCCCTTCTTATCTGAAGCATATCCGATGAAGATGCATTTAATAGCCCGAGGATCTAACTTTCCCCGATGAGGACCATGAACATGCACAAAGGCAGAACAACCAAAAACACGACCTTTGAGACTCGACATCATGGGAACTGACGGAAAGAAACTAGTCATAACCTGCACGGGACTAACTCCAGATAAAACCCTAGAAGGTAACCTATTGATTAAATAAGCAGAGGTCAAGACAGCATCCCCCCAATAAAACTTATGGACATTCATTTGAAAGCGTAATGCTCGAGTGACTTCAAGAAGATGACGATTTTTCCTTTCAGCAACACCATTTTGTTGTGGAGTGTCAACACAAGTCAACTCATGAACAACACCATTATTTTTTAGAAAATTGTAAAGATTCTGATTGACATACTCTTTCCCATTGTCTGACCGTAACCTCTTAATAGGTTTCCCAAATTGTGTTCTAACCATGTGGAAAAAGTTAACAAACAATTGAAACACCTCAGACTTATCTTTCATAAGAAAAACCCATGTAACCCGAGTACAATCATCAATAAAAGTAACAAACCATTTTTTACCAGAAATACTAGAAACTGACGAAGGTCCCCACACATCAGAGTGAACAAGATCAAAAGGTTCAACACTCATAGTATCACTCGGGGAATAAGTTGCTCGATGAGATTTGGCATACTGACACACATCACAGTGAAACGACTCAACAGACACTTTGTTAAATAAGTGAGGGAATAAAGACTTAAGCATACGGAAAGGAGGATGCCCAAGACGCCTGTGTTGGAGCCATATTAGTGAAGAATTCCAAGAGTCTGAACTTGTCTGATGACACTTGCTTATCTTATGCGGCATATAATATAACCCGCCCTGTTCAAAAGCAACTCCAATCGTCTTCCCCGTGGCAATATCCTGAAAAGCACAACCGTTATCGAAAAAACTTAGAACACAGTGCAACTCGGTAGTGAGTTTGTGGATGGACAAAAGACTGTGAGAAAGATTTGGAACATGAAGTACATAACTCAGGTAAAGAGATGGGCTAAGGTGGAGGTTACCATAACCGGCAATCGGTTCTCGAATTCCATTTGCAACAGTAATATGATGTTTACCAGGCATAGGCGAATAATTTGAGAGATATGACATATGAGGGGTCATGTGAACAGTTGCACCAGAGTCAACAATCCAGAAATCTTCCGTACAAGAAGCATTCAAAGATAAAAAGCTAGAGTTCATACCAGTCATGGCGAAAGAACTAGTGTTAGAGGACTTACTCAAGGAGTCCATGAAGAGAAACAAACCTTCCCACAGTAGGAGAAAGCAACGTCGGAAAAGTAACAACGATTCCAAGGTTCGCCAACAAAGATGGCTTCAAAGGCGGCAACCAAGCAAGGGCAGCAAGCAGCCGGCAAGAAACAAAGGCTCAAACGAGAGCAAACAACTGCACCAACGGTGAACGTATGAGCAGAAAACGTTCGGAAAAACAAAGGGCTTCACGAACACCCAGAAAATACTCTAAAGCTGGACACACGAGCCTCTTCTTACGCTCCTACAAAGGGAGGAAGAACCAAACGTCACTAGCGGCAACAAACGAAGTCCGATCTGGACAAAAGGAGGCTTGGAACAGCAAGAGGAGAGGCTGGCGACCCGTTCTGTGCCGGCGCGGACACGAACGGAGACTAAGAAGGCGGCGCGTGAGCTTCACGCGGGGGACGAAGCTGCGAGTGGATCTCACTCGCCGAGACTGAGGCGGCGCGTGGGGGCGCGTGCTGAGCGGTCCGGTGACGCAGCTTCGGGGACTGACCGATCTGGGCAGGGCGAGCACGGTGGAGGTGGTGGTGGTACGCGGTGGCGGCCGGAACAGCGACGGTGGACGTGGCACTGTGGTATGTTCCAAGAAGTATGCAACAATGAAGGAAAAAAGAAAACTCAGAACTATGCCGTAGTGAAAAACGGCTAGGGTTTAGATGCGGAAGCAGAGCCCTCAAGATCGAGAGCTCTGATACCAAGTTGAAATATGGAGAAATATATTTTTATTTCTTAAATTAAAACTCCAAAGAGGTTACATTATATAGAAGACAACTAGATATGAACCCAATCTTCTAATAAGATAACAAAAGATAACAACCTAATTAGATAATGAAAAATATCTCCTAAAAACAAATATTCAATATATCACAACAAATAGCATCACTAAGAAATTCACTACAAGAGCAAACAGGTGTCTATACCAGAAGCTAACCGGAAAAAAATACTTCAAAAATAGCACAAATTGACATAAAGGAAGCCAAAGGAGTAAGGGTCCATGACAAATGCAGCTCAACTCAGAAAAGCGAGGTATAAAGGAGGATATAGACTATAAAGTGTAACATCCCAAATTCTATAACTTGAGTATTTCATTGAGAATGTGAATTTTTTTATCATGTTAATGATTTTCATGTTTTAATATGTTATAGAGATTAAATTCATTGACTTGTCAGTTAGTAATATCTCACATTTGAACAATTTGAGGTAGGATAAGACAAAATAGGAATATGTGAATTTAAGAGAGGGACATTGTAGTAAATTACCATTAAGAGAGGGGGCATGGAGGTAATCTACCATGAGAAAGGGGAACCAAAAACCCTAAACCCTCCCCCACACACACACATACACGTTCTTTTTCTAGAGGAGGAAGAAGGGGGAGAAAGGAAAATTGCTCCTGCTTGGGAGGAGGAAGGAGATTCAAGAGAGGGAGCGGCAACCCACTCCAAGGAAGTTGGTTCATCCTAGTAGCACCCCTTAGTGACTATAATTTTTCACTTCCCTTTTCCCCATAACTATAGTTCTTCCCCATTTATGAATTAAGTCCTCTTTGAGGTACTCTTGTTGTTCTTGAGCATGGAAGTTGTCTAAGAGATGGTTATTGATAATTTATATTGGGTAATAAATTGCATTTCTTTATTTTCTTCAGTTCTCAGTGTGGTCCTTCTATGTTGTGTTGTGCGAATGGCATGTTAGAGCTTTCCTTTTTTACAGGATGTTTGGTGTGGAAACTTGGCCTGGAGTCTTGGTCGGTTATCAAAAAGGGATAAGGGGTCTGTGTTTTTTGCTGAATCTGTCACGGAAATTGTGTGACTTTGGTGAGCTTAGGAGCAGCATATTGTTTGTCCACGGTGCCGTCGTTGATGACCACAATAATAATTTAATGTGTTGTAGTCAATGATTATCGAGGGACAGATTTATGGCCATTGATTGGTTTGTTCATAAGATCTTTTTTTATTACTCATCAATCCCTAGGTAAGGCTCAAGTCAAATACAGCATGGTAACAATTGATCTATCTTGTCTTCCCCAAATTACTCAATCCTTTTAATATCCATGTTGAACTTTGAGGTATATTAATCAAGCTATCCTGAATAAGTAATCAAGCTATCCCCAAAAAAAGGAAAATTCTAACAAGCCATTCGCACAGCATAGAAGGACCACACTCTAAAATGAAGAAAATAAAGAAGTGCAATTATTACCCAATAGAAACCATTAGTAATCATCTCGTAGATAACTTCCATGCTCAAGAACAACATGAGTGCCTCAAAGAGCATTTAATCTCATAAATGGGGCAGAACTATAGTTATGGGGTAGAGAGAAGTGGAAATTATACTCACAAAGGGGTGCTACTAGGATGAACCAACTTCCTTGGTGTGGTTGTCTTTCCGTTTCTTGAATCTTCTTCCTCCTCCAAAGCCCTAGGGGAGCAACTTTCCTTTCTCCTTTCTCCTCCTTCTAGAAAAAGAGCGTGTATGTGTTTGTGTGTGTGTGTGTGTGATGGGGGTGGTGTTAGGGACTTTGTTACATTTTTCTCATGGTAGATTACCTTCATGCTCTTCTAATGGTAATTAACTACAATGCCCCTCTCTCTTAAAGTCACGTATTCCTATTTTGCCTTATCCTACCTCAGTGTAAAATGTGAGATATTACTAACTTTATTATTTTTCAACCACAAGCCAATATATTCAATCTCTATATCATATTAAAACATGGAAATCATAAATATTATAAAAAAAATCACATTCTAAATGCAATAATAAGTAATAGAATTAGGGGTGTTACATATAGCACAGCCTTTGCACCTTTGCTTTGTCTAAGACATGATCATTTGTATAATGCAAAACAAAATATTAGCTTAACATTGATTAGTGATTACAATCTGATAGAGCCCAAGACCAGTGGGATGGGTTATTGGGTCAGAACAATGGCCCAAGGGTTTGGGGAGTCTACACTAGAAAGAAAAAAGGGACACATGGCAAAAAACAGGGAGAGGAGGCAGTTATGCAGAAAGTGGAGAGCATGGAGACGGTTGCAGCAATCATGGATATAGACATGGAAGACAAAATAGAGGGGGAGAAAGAGAATTGAAAGAGAGTAACGGCCTGGGGCTTGGGACCTACAGCTTGGTGGCTGAAAGGTATTTTCTTCTCTGTTATTCTTTTCTTTTGCTGTATTAGTTGAGTAAAGGTGTGAGGTTTCATCATGAATTCATGATCATACCTAAAAGCCTTAGAAGAGATTTGTCATGCATAAATCTTAGAAGATTGAGAACCTACAACACTCTTGAAATTAGAAGAGGAAAAGTGTAATCCTATTTGACACTCCTAATAATATAAAAATTTCCTTTATATTTGTGCTGACTTCACAAATGATGGCATCTGAGTTATAAATAGTGAATGGAGTTATAAGATTCAAACTACTACGACTTTCACACAAGGGGTGCAATAACCATTTATTACACGAAAAGACATGAGAATCAACTAATCCTCCATCGCTCAAATCATTCATAGTTCTCTGCAGTATATAAAAAATTGAAAGAAGTGGAAGTAAAAGACATAGATGGTCATGGTACCAATTTACAGCAGCTAAAGTTATTCTCACCAAATAAGGAGGGTCGGCAACTACAACTTTGAAAGAGTGCTTCAATTCTGATGGTAACTCCTCAGGATGATTGTAGTCATAAAATGTGTAATCACTTCCATATTGCTCAAAACGCTTGTCGTACTCAAGAAGTTGCAAAGAAACATTAGGATCCATTTTCTGAAAATTGAAGAAAGGAAGAACAGAATGTAACTAAGAAAGCAGCAAAAAAGGGCACTAAAAAGAATCAAAATATTGAGCAATAGGTGTCTATAAACCACTTTATGGTACAATTAACTACAGCAAACAATATGGCCTCACTCATTCCCTTTTTCAGTCTTAAGGCTTTGAAATTGTTAACATCTTCCACAACAAGTAAATGCTCTAAACTCAAATAAAATACAAGAGCAATATCAAGCTGGAAAGTTAATCCCAGCTCTAAAGACACTACTTAACTTTCAACTACCATTCCGAAGAAGTAGCTAAAATTAAAAAAATGACTCCATCTCTCCATCAATGAATTTCAAATCATAAATATTTTGGGGAAAATAAACAAAAAGAAAGCCAAATTTACATCGAAGTTCAAAGTTCAAAACCATTAAAACACTAACAATTTGAATTATTGATCAAACACATTAACTTTGCACATCGAAGCTCTGACTAATCACAATCCTGACACCAATCACTCCCACTTGAGCCAATAGTGTAAACTGAATATAAAGAAACTTCAATACTAACCAACAAAGGTTGCAGAATCGAAATCAGGAACCAGGAAATACCTTGAGATAAGCATAGAGGGTAGGGCAAGCGATGCAGGCGACGCGAGAATCGACACCGCCGCAGAGGTCGAGCACCTCTTCAGCGACGGTCTTTGCGGTTTCAGCGTCGTACCAGAACTGGCTCAACCGCCAATCCTCGGACACCAGAGCAACGTCGGAGTCTCCGCCGTCGAAGTGGCTCGGCTGCTGCTCGGCGAGGAATTCTTTGAGGGCGGTGAGAGCATGGGAGCTCAGAACAGGAGCGTCGTCGTCTTCTTCTTCTTCGAAGGGTGGCGCGGAGGACTCAGTGAGTCCGTTCACCGAGTTAGGGTTCAGTTCGAGTTGCTCCTCCATGCTGTTGTGTGGAGAGTGTGAGACGCAAGTCAAGCACCCACGCAAAGAGTGAGACTGATTGGAGGGAGGAATGTCGAATGGACCGGGTGATCCAACCGGATTTAGCTTATCAAGTTGGGCCGTTCAACTCATTGAACATGAACCAAACCGGAAAAGATGTAATCAAAGAACTCGAAATTAAACAAATTAATCATTCAACAGGCCAGGATTCTTCCTCCAAAATTGCGATGTTTCATCATCTACAAATCCACCAAACATTAATCATAAGAGCACGCTGATCCTTATGGTGAATTAAAATAGCCATTCAAGTTCTAGGACAATCATGAAGGAAGGAAGGTGAAGAAGGGACACAGTCAAATTTCCATCGCAGGGCAAAACACAAGTATATTGACAAAACTTTCTAAAATAATATTAGCTCAGTTAAAATTTTCTAGGAAAGAATGTTTTAGCTAGTTTAGTGGCATGTGTAATACGTGATTATCTTTTTCAGATGTAAAAGATTAAATAGACAATAAATTACACACTAAATTTTTAAAATTATCAATTACTAATTACTCTACATAGAATCAATTTTATGATAATTTATATATATATATATATATATAAATTTATTTTACCTTGATTTATTGAAAAACTAAGTATTCATTAGAGAAGGGTTAAATATCATTTTGGTCATTGTATATGCAGCGGATTCTATTTTAATCTCTCGCTGAAGCAGAGTTGCATTTTGATTTCTTCCATTTGAGAAATGTTTGAATTTGGCCCTCGCTTGAATTTGGGCTTAGGCAAAGTACACTTACGTGTCCTACGAGCGCTTATGTGCTGTCCACGATATTTCGTGAAGCTGACGTAGCTCTAGCAAAATTTAATTTTATACACGTTATTGAAAAAACTTAAGGCTTAAATATATTTTTAGTCCCTGCAAAATACACTGTTTTTGTTTTTCATCTCTGAAAAAAATTGTTTCCAGTCCTCCGAAAATCATTTTTTGTTTTTACCCCTGCCATTTGTTTTTCTACCTAATCCAGATATGAAAATACTCTCACATACGCTTAGATTTGTTCTGCAAGCGGTGAAATCAGGTTAAAACATCTCAAATTATTCCTAAATTGTAATAGTACAGATTTGAATAGATGAAAAAATAAAGGGCAGAGACAAAAATAAAAAACAAGTGATTTTCAGAGGGCAAAAAACAAAAACAAAAAATGTCATAGACAAAAAAATAGAAATAGCCAAGGTTGTCAGACTCGCGAGTCTACCCAGACTCGTTTTCGGTAGGTAGACTCGACTCGTCGAGTTGACTCGTAGACTCGTAAGAGTCAGTCAAAAATGAAAAAATACTATATAAAACCTGTCATAAGGAACTACTATAACATATATGACCATCAAAGAGACATTTAATCAAATATACCACACCATAAGTGCCAAAACAAAGTACCACAACATTAAGTACATAGCCAAAGTACCACAACAACAAACCAAAGTACATAGAAGAGTCAGGCATTTGAATTTGATGCAGCAGAAGCAGAGTCAGGCTCTACCCCAGACATTTCAAATCTGCCCACACATTATCCAAAACCAAAATTCAGAAGCAAATAAGAAGCAGAAGAAACACAGAAGAAATAAGAAGCAGTGAACTGAAGAGTGAAATCTTCATCATGAAATTCGGGAAATAAGAAGCAAGGCAAGAGAAGAAACAAAGTGAAGAAGAAGAAGAGGAAGAAACGCAGCAAGAAGGAGAAGAGGAAGAAACGCAGCAAGAAGGAGAAGAGGAAGAAACGATGGAGGTAAGGTGTTTCAAATTAGGGTCTGAGTTTTCTGAGGTAAGGTGTTTCAAACTAGGGTCTGAGTTTTCTGAGGTAAGGTGTTTCAAATTAGGGTAAAATTGGGGAAAAATTAGGGGAAAATTGAAAAAAAAAAAAAAAAAAAAACCTGACTCGGTGACTCGCCTTCAAACCCGCGAGTCACCCGAGTCTGACCGAGTCAAAGCAAAAAACGAGTCAACAACCGAGTTGACCCTTTTTTCACAGGTAGACTCGCTGACTCGTACGAGTCTGCGAGTCGACCCGCGAGTTTGACAACCTTGGAAATAGCGTATTTTGTATGGAATAAAAACATATTTAAGCCAAAACTTAATTGATCCCTAAACTAACCCCTGAATTAATTTAAAATATCTTTATTTTGTCACTGTATTCTTCCCTCATCTCTATCCCCTGCAGGAACCCAAATCAACCCAGCCTCCTTCCATACGAGAGAAATCCCACACCCAAATCAAAACCTTTAACTCATCGTAGTTTCTAAGACCACCCTTAAATATTGTTCATTCTCGAAAAAACCCTGAAATCAAAGCTTACAAAAACCCAAGTCAACATCTTTTTGTTTTCTTTCTGGTTATTGAGGGAATATACCACCATACTCAATTAATCACCTATATATATATATATATATGTGTGTGTGTTTATGTCCTCTCTAATCATTCTCTCCCTCACCTTTCTCCATCAGGACATCCAAATGTAGTGTGTGTGTTTATGTCCTCTCTAATCATTCTCTCCCTCACCTTTCTCCATCAGGACATCCAAATGTCCCTAACAAAAAAAACAATCTACTTTCACAACAATGTCAAGCTCCATTTCACAACAAGCACCTCATCGCTCATCCGCATTACGATCCTAAGCCCATTCACATCATCTTTATTGCGACCATATGTCCCACACTATCAAGGTGCATCTAGGGAAGTAGCTCTTCAGTGCATGCTTTATATTCACACGGGAATAATATTTCCTAGGAAAGTCAGGTCAACGTTCCATATAATATTTCCAATGAAACACTGATAGCAGTATACATTTTCTTCCATCTCTATTAACTAATTATCTGTGTTACAATCCACTTCCTGTATATAAATTGCAACAATGACCTAAGTGGTAGCAGATAGCAAATACGAGCGCATGGTGTAGTTTTTTCCAGAAGAAAAAGCGATATCATAAAAGGGGGGATAAATACAAGAAAAAGCATTTTAGTTAAAAGACCGAAAGAAATTGAACCAACCTATAATCCAATCAACAAACTCTTAATGCTACAATTATGCACAATCGTCCTTAGTTAACGGGTCAAAACTCAAGAAAACAGACATTTGTTTTTCAGAGTTGATGGCTTTACGCAACATCAAATTAGCACTCACTTCATGACAAAATGGACCGACCTCTATGGATTGAGAAAAATACTCACTTTAGGGTTTAAACTTTATCAAAACACAAACGTTGTGGGCCCAAAGATCCCTAAACCAATGAAATTAACATCATAGTATAATTTATGAAGCAGGCTCGTACTAACTCACGATCTTGGAATACAAATTTACGTCCAAGCAAAAAAACCATTCATATAAGTAACTAAAGATCGAAGCACCACTAAATAAAGTACAAGGACCGAAACAAAATCTTCCTGGTCGCCCATATTGCTGGCACGAGATGATCAACGATTGGCCTTGGCAACTCTCTCAATTTCATCCTTTTTCTTGATAGCATAACTGAAATGGAGTAATAGTTTTCAGCAAAATCCAAACACAATTTAAAAATATTGAAAAAATATAGAACATTAATAGCATGTTTGGTTTCCCTGTGAGGAAGGTGCCCAAAACCATAACCATATTTTGAACAAAAGCTAGTCACTTGATTACAATTTACAACTAAGCTGGTTTAGAGTCTTCTCAAGAGAAAACTAGACATGCAATAACATAAGAAAATACATCTCCACCAACAGAATTGTAAAATCATACCTGTTGGATGAACCTTTTGCTGCATTGATAAGTTCATCAGCCAAGCATTCAGCAATAGTCTTAATATTTCTGAAAGCAGCTTCACGTGCCCCAGTTGTCAGAAGGTAGATGGCCTGATTAACACGACGAAGCGGTGAGATATCCACTGCTTGACGCCTTACAACACCAGCAGAACCAATTCGAGTTGCATCTTCACGGGGACCACTGAATATATGAAACACAGTAAAATGAGTGAGATAAACTACTGGAACTTGAGTGTAGTTCAATATTTGATTCACCATTACATATAAAGAATTGCAAACAGTATTCAAGTATCTACACAATTTTTTAGTACTATTGTTTAGAGCATAATGCCCCCCCACACATTTTTTATTACACAATTTTGTGAAATATGTTTACAGCATACACAAGTTATTCATGAAAAATATGTAACTTCACACTGGCTTTTCCTACATGATAATAACCTGAGAAAATATATGGCAAACATCATACATGACATTTAAGCAACAGCCTATAGAGTGTATTGCCAGGGTGATAAACCATTTTTTCTAAATGGAGTGATGTTGATTGAATTAAAATAAACCAACAATAATTCTGTTATTAAAGAGAATGATCAGATAGAGCTAATACAGAATTGCCATCATCCAGGCAATCAAACCAATAGGGAAATAATCAATCATCATATCATTCTCCAATACTGTCTAATATAGAGTAATTTTAATAGCAAACTTTGGAACTTTGGTCTCCTTAATCCAAAGTTAAAATAATCCATATAAAATAAGCATAAAAACAAGACACTAATAAGTATGATTACTATTGAGAATAATGTGCTTAAAGAAAAATAAATCAACCATAATTCTGTCATTAAGGAGAATGATCAGATAGAGCTAATACAGAAGTGCCATCATCCAGGCAATCAAACCAATAGGGAAAAAATAAATCATCATATCATTCTCCAATACTGGCATTGGTCTAAGCCTTAAAACTAGAGTAGTCATAAATGGGAACTTTGGCCCCCTTTATCCATGGTTAAAACAGTAGTCTTATAAAACAAGAATAAAAACAACACACTAATGAGTACAATTACGATTGAAAATAATGTGCTTCAACTACCATAAATTTTATTACCAATACAATACAATTCAATGAACAAGGGAACATCATAAGGGCAGAAATCAACCAGGGCTAACTCATACTACATATCACCATCTATCCAGAGTCCAGACAAAACAAATATTCACAATTACATTTTCCCAACTCCGTCTTCCAAGTCAAATTTATATTCTATTTGAAAAGCAAAATTGAAATATTAGTTGTTAATAGCAACTCATCTATTGAGCTTAGCCTTCATATTTTACCGCCTTCATATTTTACCTTCAAGTTATTAAAGAGAATGATCAGATAGAGCTAATACAGAATTGCCATCATCCAGGCAATCAAACCAATAGGGAAATAATCAATCATCATATCATTCTCCATTACTGTCATTGATCTAAACCTCTAAAGTACAGTAGTTTTCACAGCAAACTTTGGAACTTTGGTCACCTTAATCCAAAGTTAAAATAACCATATAAAAAAAGCATAACAACAAGACACTAATAAGTATGATTACCATTGAGAATAATGTGCTTAAAGAAAAATAAATCAATGATAATTCTATCATTAAGGAGAATGATCAGATAGAGCTAATACAGAAGTGCCATCATCCAGGCAATCAAACCAATAGGGAAAAACTAAATCATCATATCATTCTCCAATACTGGCATTGGTCTAAACCTTAAAACTACAGTAGTTATAAATGGGAACAAGACACTAATGAGTATGATTACCATTGAAAATAATGTGCTTCAACTACCATAAATTTTATTACCAATTACCAATACAATACAATTCAATGAACAAAGGAACAACATAAGGGCAGAAATCAGCCAGGGCTAACTCATACAACATACCACCATCTATCCAGAGTCCATACAAATCAAATATTCACAATTGCATTTTCCCAACTCTGTCTTCCAAGGCAAATTTATATTCTATTTGAAAAGCAAAATTGAAATATTAGTTGTTAATAGCAACTCATCTATTGAGCTTAGCCTTTATTTTTTACCTTCAAGTCAAATCACACATCATACCACAAAGTTCAGAAAAAAATTGGAAAAAAAATACCACAAAAGTTTACATGCTCCAAGACAACCCACTGCAAAGGGTTTCTCATTCTGAGAGGCAAAACATTTCATCAACCGCATCTAAATACCAAGACAATAAAATGCAATGGGAGATAAGGAGAATGGTCAGATAGAGCTAATACAAAATGCCAACATTCCATCCTCCACATCAAGCCACACAAAAGGGCTTCATGCAAATTCTAAATCAAAACCTTGTTCAAATCCATGAGTTAATCAAAAACAGTTTCCCAATATCAAACTCTACACCACTCTACAAAAGGAATAGCCATAAATCTGGACAAAAACAAAGATAACATTAAAAAAACTTTTCTTGGGGCGTCAGCAATACCTGTTGATGACAGCATCAACAATGACCTGAATGGGGTTCAGGTCAGTCAGCAAATGAATGATTTCCATAGCATGCTTGATAATCCTAACAGCCATAAGTTTCTTGCCGTTGTTTCGGCCGTGCATCATGAGGGAGTTGGTGAGCCTCTCAATGATGGGGCACTGGGCTTTCCTAAACCTCTTCACAGAGTACCTACCAGCAGTGTGGGGAACATAGGTGGCATGCTTGGATGCCACAACTCCAATATAATCAGCCAGAGAAATGTCATTAACCTGGCAACACAAACAATAACAATCAAAATAAATAAAACAATTTTGAGAACAAAATGAATGAATAAAACCACAAAAATGAAATGAAAACTATATAAAGTAATTTTCAAGTCACTATAATATACGGCATGATACTTAAACAATAAGTGAAGAAATTCAACGAAACTGGGGGATTTTTTCTACGGTCCAAAATTGTTAATTTATATAGTCCAAATCGGAGTGTAGCGTGTAGTCGAGCACATTGTTTTGTAATAAAAAATGAAAACTCGTTAGAGAGATGAAGTACCTGAACATCGTCGAAGCTCCAGCGGTTAAAGAGCTTAACGTCGATCTGGGTGGGATCTGGAACAATCCCAGGCTCGTTGATAACGTCAGCCATAGCTGCATGAACATTTGAACAAATGGAGTCAGCGAAATCGAAGTAGAAAGCGAAAGAGGAGCAGAAGAGAAGCAGATCGAAGGGGGAAGAAAACGAACTTGGTGTTAGCGAGTGACGCAGAGGAGGAAGACACTGGGTGGAGCAACGACAACTGCTGAGGACGGAAAAAACCCTAGACTTGGTAGATAGAAGAAGATAGCATTTGGGTATTTATAAAACTATTATCAAAACCCTAAATTGAATCGTGGATCTGGGCCGGCCCAATTGATTCATGTATTTTTGAAACATTTAAGAGAAACTTAAAAAAAAAAAGAGAAGCTAAGAAAAGTCCATGGACCAAAATATTTAAGAAAACGTCTAAAAATTATCTAGGTGAAAATTTTGAGAATGAGAAAATAAAAAGAGAAGAGTGGAATATTTTTGCTGTTTTTATTTTTTATGAATTCGTATGAGCATGCATGCTATGGTTTATCTTGATTTATACTTGAGCCTTGTGAAATTGCTTATCTAAAATTTTGTTTCTTCAGGCATTATTTTTTAATAGAAGTGTCTTTCTTTGGGGACAATTTTGTTTGAGTCGAGAACATTCACATTATGGTGGGGTTAACTCTTCTAGTGGGTTTTTTTCATCCACGAAACTCAAATCCAAGATCTTATTAACTATAAATCAAGCATGTACCACGTGAAACAACCATTCGTCGGACTTTAATCTCATTATAGAATTTTTACCCAAAAAAAAAAAAGGAGAGAGAGAGAGAGCAAACAAGACTTGTCATTTAAAACCGATGACTAAAATTTGATACATTGTCATCAAGATTAAAAATATTGAAAAAATCAAAAACATCTCTTGAGAGTTGAGGAAGTCAAATTTTGTATTTTAAATTTGATAAATTAAAAAGTAAGTTTTAAAATATAAGCGTATTTTTAATGTTTCTCTTGTGACAAAAAAAATATATAAGCGTATGAAATTTTCTCTTGAAAATAGAAGTAAAGGATAGTTGATGCATAACACATTAAAATGCTTTAAATGCAACCACCCAGTTATGATCCATAAATCATATTTTTCATCTTCCATTCTTTGTTTTCTATTATTTGATTTGAAGGTAAAATATTTTTCATGGAGAAAGAAATTGCTAACTACAGTTAAAATACATGATGAAAGTAGAAGTAAAGCATAGTTGATGTAGTTAGAAATTTCTTTCTTTCATCATGTACTAGTATTGAACATGTGCCATGCATGACTTGTATACGCAGGGCACGAATAAATAAACAAAAAACTAAATTGAATATGCATATAAGTCAGTAAAATTATCAAGCTTAATCAAATGTTGGTCAAAAACATTATTATAAACCACATTCGTTGTTGTTAAACATGCATTTCCTTTATCACCAATCGGCAAGAATTTTCAATCATTTTTTGCTTCTAACTCTTGAAAGCGCCACATACAATTGGCCATGAATAAATATGAGCCTTTGAAGTTAGAAGAGATCATCGTCATCCTGGATACAAATATTTTAATCTTTTACATCTTCCTGTAAGAAGAGCAGCTCCAATTCTATTTTTCGAGCTCACATTTTTCCTCTACAATGAAGGGTGTATTCCATATAAATATTTTTACCCAGCTCCACCATATCCATAAAAGAATAAAAGTATCCACATTCTTTATTGTGTCATAAAAGAATTCGGATCTCTCATTTTGAGGATTTCACATGTCATGGCCATGTGACACATCTGGACCCTTCAATACTTTTAATGAAATCTAATGGTGCTTATTTCCTCTTGCCCATGTTACCCTACCATGTACCTCTCACAACACAAACACAATTGGAATTCTCAAAACCTCAATTTTCTCCTTCTGGTTCTCTCTCTCGCGATGCCACCACTCTTGTTCTCTTGCGCTGCCGCCCCTCAATCGTGAAACGCACGGCATCACACCGCCGTTCTGCACTGCCGCGCCGCATCGCACCGCCGTTCTGCACCGCAGCCAAGTCATCACGTCTCTTCGTCTTCATTTGGTCTGGGTGGTAGAAATCATCAGGTGAGAGTTCTTCTTCCCCACATCACCGCTCTATCTAGTTCTTCTTCCCCACATCACCACATCACTGTTCTTCTTCCCCTTTTGTTCGTAATTTTTTTTTATCACCAGTAGTGCATAACATCAATTTTATAAGCAAAAGTTCTTCCTCCATTCACAAAATCAGATCCATTGTATTCTTCTTCTCCCCTATTTAATCTTTTTTTTTTACCTAAATTGATGCACTTTGTGGATGAAGCTTTCTGGGTATACATCACTTGAAGGTTAGACCATTTGGGTTGATTAACATTTGAATGCTTTATATTAGTTCAAAAAAGAATTAAGAAATAAGACTCACTTGGATTTGGCTTCTCTGCTCCTGTTTGTTCCTAATTATACATTTTATCCATTCAACTGTAGAGGTTTCTAGTAAAGCAAGCAAGGATTTAGAACTCTGGTGTTTTATGTATGAAGACAACTTACTTATTCATGAGGAACACAGCAAAAGCTGATTGAAAAACGGTCCATTTTACCTTTATGCTTTGTAGTTATTGTTTTATTTGATCATTCTATAGCTTATCTTTCGTCTAATTTACCCTTTATGTGAAGCAAATGTCATCAGTAAAATAGGATTTGCATAAAAAGATACATGTATGTATTCCCCTACTAACAACTTTGATAGACTTGTCTCTTACTAAATTAATATTGATTACACTTCATTTAGGTACCTTGATGAGCAGAATTCAACTCGAAGACGCAACTTCCTGATCTTTGAAATTGCTTTCATCTGGTGAAGCACTTATGACTAGTGAATACAAACTTAAGAGGAGTTCAAGATGATATGTTAACCCAAAATCAATGTTGTGATAGTCCCTATTAGTAGATAGATGTAATAAGGGGAAAAGACATATGGTCCCTTTACAATTATTGAATTTGTGATGTTGAATGTATAGAGTATAAAATGACAAGTTCATTTCTCTTGTAATTGTCTATTACAAATTATAAATAAAATGATGCTTTGTGAACAATTTCTTGTTTTTATATTCATTTATATAAAATTGAACTCATGGGGATGTTTGATCAAAAGTCTGCACAAAAGGAACTTTAAATACATTTAACAAATCAAATGACCAGGGGAGGTGTTGTAAGGCAACTAAATCACACGAAGCAAAACCTGAAGATATGATACGATATAAATAATAAATGGTTGTTGCATTACATCAGAAATTTCTTGATCATGAATCATTATAAATACCCATTGACAACTTCAATTCCAACTTTCAAAACTAGATTTTGTGCACAGAAAGCAGTCATAGAACTAGAAACCTTAAAAGAGAATATCTCAAGATCATAGAACTATTTAATTCTCCCAGTAGCATTGCACAATTAATGCCCAAACCTTGTCCTTGAATCACCCCTGCTGAAGTTTGAAGCATCACTTTATATTTGATTGAACTCATTTCTTGTTGATTGCAGAAAAGCATCATCAAGTGGTTCCTATATTATACAAATAATAGAAAAAAATGTAAATAGAAAAATGAAGTAAAATTATCAATAAAAAAAGGATTAACAGAAACAAAAAAACTCACCAACAAAACTCTATGGAAACCATGACTACTTTCATGAGAGCTTGAAACTTCAAGCATGCCACAAGGAACATTGTTTTCCTGTGTAAAATAGTAAAACCAAATGTAAAGCAAATAAGTATTATTTAGGAGCCAAAAAATTAAAAAAATACTGCTTAACAAAGTAATATTGCAAATAATATCACCTTGAACTGGTTATTTTGTGAAGCATTGGTTAGTTGAACCTTTTTCTTCTTCTTGGTTTGGTTCTCAAACCAACTCTTTGGACGCTTTTTAAAATTCTTCCCATTATTTATTCTTTTCAAGCCTTTGACCTATAGGGAATGAAGGTTTGCATTTGGGATAGGAGGTGAAGAATTAGAATCATTATTTTCTAGGCTATATTTTTTTTTGCAAATATCTTCAACTTGCTTTTCTAACTCCTCTATGGCCTTTTCGGTAATGGTGTGTGCTTCTTTACAATCAGAGGCTCGTGTAGCTATTCTCACCAATTTGGGACAAATCTGTCTATACCATTGTGTGCTATCAAGATTTGCATCTTCCTCAACATTTCTCCCATCTGTATCTTTCACAACTCTATTCTTTGCTTCCCTTGTCCACCTTTTTAGTATATATTGAATAGGGATTGATTAATGTCTTTCACTTCGAGAATCTTGATTGCATGACAACACAAAATGCCAACAGTCTCAAATTTTATGCAACTGCAAGCAATTGTGCTCAAAGAAGGACTAAATGAAATTGTATACTCTTCATTCTGACTGCACATCCCCACTATATATTCATGGTTTTGGTCACCTTCATTACTTTGCTTTATGTAAGCTGCAGAGTACTTGTCACACTCTTTTTGAAACAAATCAAAGAGAGACAAAGTATATATTTGCACAACCTGTTGCAATAAAGGTGAGCTTTTCATCTTCAACCTTGGTATTTTATCTCTACATACAAATTCCCAATGCAACTCATTGTATCTCTTATCACTAACCACCCTTTCAAAGTGTTTGAAAAATTGGATAATATTCAAATTAGATTTCAAGCAAGCTTTCAAATCTGCATTTAGGCTTTCACTAAGTTGGGTGCTTCGCATACCAATGGTAAAAGAATTTTTCATATAACACTTTGCCCATTTTTGCTTGATTTTGTACAAAGATGATAACCACCTGTTTTCTCGAAGATTATATTCATCCAATAATTTATCCCATGCACTTTGAAATTCAACCTCCTCTAAGTACTTATACATGCAAAAATTGAAGTTTCTCAAAAAATTAGACTCATTCTTCATCAAATTACCAAGATGTTTTATACCATTTTGCATCAAATGCTAGCAACATAAACCATAATGCGTTTCAGGCATTACCTCAAGTATAGCTCTAGCCATTGCATGGTCTTGATCTGTGAAAATAGTTTGAGGCTTCTTATTCTTATGTGCCTTCAAAAAATCTCCAAACAACCACACAAAGGATTCTATAGTCTCATCGTAAAGAAGTGCAGCTCCAAAAACTACCACCCCCGGAAGTGGTTAAAACCTGTAAACATAGCTAAAAGTCTACAAGTATTATTAGTACTATATGTAGTGTCAAGGGTAACCACATCACCAAAGTATTCATAATACATTACCATTCTTGCATCAGCCCAAAAAATATTTGTTATTTGTTCATCAACATCTAATTGAACATCATAATAAAATGATGGATTTTCAATTAATTCTTGTTGAAAGTATTGTAATAAGCTCCCTGCCTCCCCATATGCCATGTTCCTCAATCTCTTGCTACGAAGATAATTTTTTTGGTCCAAGCGTGGGTAGCCAAGGTTTTCTCTTCCACCAACTTGTTACTCATTAGTTCAAATGTAGCTTTTTGCTTGATGCCTGAATCCTCGGCCAAATCAATCTCATGAGCTTGAACCTCTGACAATTTTCGATTAGATGTGAGCATGTGAACTGTCTCTGGAAGATGTAAAACATGATTATGCTCTCCCACAAAATCATGTATTTCATATTTTCCAATCTCTTTAATGTATTTTAGTCCTAATCTAACAGGACAACCAGTTCTTATCTCAAGCCGAGGATTGATCGTCAAATGATCTCTTTTATCTGCCCTACGAAAACCCTCTTTACTACATACATATCTAACCGACAATATCTTTCCATCTTTGTTCTTGTAAAAATACTGCTTTTGGGTATTAAACCCATTTTTCCCTCCATAGTCAATCCAAAATTTCCATGCCTCTTCTAAAGTATCAAAAGTCTTTCCTTTTCTTGGTTGCCAATCTAGTTCTAAGTCCATGTCAGGTGTATTTGGTGCAACAATTGAATCACTTGACATCCTAAATAAGAAAATAGCAAATTCAAACACAAACTTAATAACAAAAACTAAAATGCATTTGCACTGGGTTAGTTTGGCCTTGTTTCACTATTAATTTTCCATAATTGCTTATAAAATTGATGTTATGCACTATTGGTGTTAAAAAGAATTACGAACAAAGAAGAACGGTGATGTGGGGAAGAAGAACGGTGATGTGGTGATGTGGGGAAGAAGAACAGTGATGTGGGGAAGAAGAACTCTCACCTCATGATTTCTACCACCCAAACCAGATGAAGACTAAGAGACGTGATGACTTGGCTGCGGTGTAGAACGGCGGTGCGATGCAGCGCGGCGGTGTAAAACGGCAGTGTGATGCGGTGCGGCGGTGCAAAACGGCGGTGCGATGCCGTGTGTTTCACAATTGAGGGGCGACAGCGCGAGAGAACAAGAGTGGCGGCATCGCGAGAGAGAGAGAACCAGAAGGAGGAAATTGAGGTTTTGAGAATTCCAATTGTGTGTGTTGTGAGAGGTACATGGTAAGGTAACATGGGCAAGAGGAAGTAAGTACCATTAGATTTCATTAAAAGTAGTCCAGATGTGTCACATGACCATGTCATGTGAAATCCTCAAATGAGAGGATCCGGATCCTGTCATAAACTCTCAGTTGGTCATTAGTAAGAAATTCCTGAAGATTCAAATGCAATCTTTGTAGTTCGTCTCTGTTATAATTGAGCTCTTCCATAAGAAATCTTTTGTCGTAATGATCAACTGAACTCAAATCAGGATATTGAAATCTAGAACACTAGTTAAATGACATTCCATTAGATTGAAGAATCTGCTCAATTTCAAGTCCAAGTTTCTTCCATTCAAAAAATGAAAGATATGCTGATAAATAAAAGAGGGCATGGACCTTGCGTCTATATGTGTGTATATGATTCAGTTGAATTAATATTTCAAAAAATATAGTATTTATTAAATTTTTAAATATAAAATTTTTTAATCGTAATTTCAAAAACATTTGTTTGATTGCAATTTTTGAAAACTGTATTTAAAAATACTTTTTAGAAACTGTTTTTAAAAACTGTTTTGTGCAGAAAAAACTTTTGAACGAGATGTTTTTCAACATTTAAAAAACTGAAATTTGAAAACTAAAAACAGAAACAGGAAATATCTTTTAGCTGTTCTGCTTTTTTAGTTTTGGCTAAAATGCACTTTCTGCCCCTAGTAATTCACACAATTGCGAAACGTACCCCACCAAGTTTTTTGTCACCAAGTGTATGCAAACAATCATAACAGGACCAGGCAATGGCAAAACGCACATTTTGCCATTTGAGCTACACAATCCATTGATAATATAATGAACAAACTTTAATTTATATGAACAATCATAACAATAAATGAAAAAAAAGAACTCTCGATCTCTTTCTCCTCCCTCTCTCGATGAAAACCATCAAAACTAAAAACCTAGAAAATAAAAAGCAGAAAATACAATTGAAAACCCCACACCCACATCTTCTATCCTCCTTCTCCTCCCTCTCTCGATCTCTTTCTCCCTCTCTCAACTTTGAAATTGAATCCAGCCACTAGAAACCCTCACTACCATCTTTGATTTTGATTTCCATCATCGAGACATGGCCTCTCAACACAGTCAAGTCAGAGCACCACCATAGGAACCACCGCGATGTGCTTTTGTCGCCACCGTTCCACTCTACCTTGCCATCGCCTCTTGTTTTCAATCGTCGCAAGCGTCGCCGCGCGCGCTCTCCTTCTCCATTGTTGTGTTGATGAGGGGAATTGGAGAAAAAAGGTTTAGGGATAAAGGTGAAGACTTAGGGCGATTTGGAGCGAGGTGGTGGCGGATTGTTGGTGGAGGCGGCGCAGAGGAGCGACTTCAGATTGATGGTGGAGGCGGCGCAGAGGAGCGACTACGGATTGGTGGTGTAGGCGGCGTAAAGGAGCGATGAGAAGGTGGGGTGAGTGGTGAAGGCCGATTGAAGAAAAAAATTGCTCAACTTATGCGTGCTTGATATAGATACACACATTTAGAGTAGAAAAAAATTATCTAATAATGTCGATCACAATGGTTCAAAGTGATTGTTAAATCCCTGGGTTGAAAGTTTGATATTTAAGAACCGCACTATTGGGAAAGCCTCTGGTCTTTACCACATGAATCGGGATGGTTATATGAGAAAATATTTATATATAATTATACGGGGTAAAAATATTTTAAGTTATAGTTAAAATTTTAAATGAAAATAAATACATAATAATAAGGAGTTAATATTATCAAATAATGTGATTTTTATTAAAATTTTAAATATAAAGTTTTCCAACCATAATCACAAATAAATTGTGTATTTATTAAAAAATATTATCTACTCAACTTATGAAAATAAATCCAAAATAGTTTATAAATTATTATTCATTAATTATTAAAAAAACTCAAAAACATATAGGCATGTCATAAATTTCTCATACACTTAATCAATTTTTTACTAAAGTACTTATACATAAAGTAAGTTCAAATATTATATATACTTTTAAGGCACACAGATGTGTGTATATATATATATATTAAAATTTCTTTATCTCAAAATATTTAATTATAAATAATATGTTAAATAAAAATTGTTAGCAATATAGGTAAAACTGATCACGAATACCAATAACATTAGTGGTGTGAAAGGATAATCTGCCTTTAACATTTTAACTGCAACTAGTCTACCTATCTGATGCTGCTAGGAGTGTCGAACATATTAATGATTATGAATAAAGGACCTGATAATAATCATCAATTGGGGATGTAGCTCAAATGGTAGAGCGCCCGCTTTGCATGCGGGAGGTACAGGGTTCGATCCCCTGCATCTCCAAATAAATTTTAATTTTCAACAGAAGGAATACTGTCACATCTATAAACGTTTTAATCAAGTCGTCCCTACTGTCGGATCAAATCAAGGGAGAGAGTTATACTGAAAAGTTACACGCGGCATATTATTTTTATTTTTTTGGCAGCACTATTTTATTAATTTAGATAAAATAAATATACATGAAAAAAAAATATATTAAATGTATAATATTAATTCAATATATATAAACAAATAATTTAAAAGAGGTTTACCAACTTACACCCGTTACATTTAGAAGGAGTAAATTAACAATCACATATTTGAGAGTATATTAATAAGTGGGTGGTAAGTCCTTGTTTGCTTTCTCCAACTTATTTTTCAGAAGGAGTTAGTTTGTAACTTATACCTTTGAATCACAAATTTGTGATATACCTTAGAGGTATGACTTACAGAACTGAGTCTGGGGGAGTGTATTTGGAAGTCACTTATTTGTGTGGGGGTTTCCTTCCTACTCACCTTCATCATACTATTATAACATATACCCTCGGGAAAGAGAACATAGAAGATTGCTCTAGTTGCGGTTAGACTCTAATACCACCGCTGGCCGAGAGCCCCTTTATTATCCATACACTGACCAAATAGTTCATTAATGATCTTTTCGGCAGGCATCGTCATTGACCTACTTTCTCTGAACTACAGTTACTATATTTGATCATTATATCGATAATAAAGAGGACCGTAGCAATGGACCTTTAGTCGGATATATTTCTAATACACTAGATCCTCATGAAGAGGCAAGTGTAGAGCATACTCTATATCTCTAATAGCTCTCTTCTCCGTGTCCTAAGAATCTATGCCATAATAATAAGAATCAAGCTTTCAGAAAGGAAGATAAAGAGTTTAGAAAGACATGGATACTAAAACACACTTATGTTATTGATGAGTAGGAAACTTAACGTCTTCCAAATGAAGATGAGAGCTCTTATATAGACAAGGGAGCTCAAATTCAACAAAACACTTGACATCGTGTTTGCATCATCAGTCACTATCCTGGTGGATGCTTACATCAACATTCCACATTATTCTAGTGCATGCTTATATTAGCATTGCTTCACAACAATATCATCACACATACATAATTATGACATCATTACTCTACTTAACAAAACACACTTAATTCTATTTCTTTCAATTGTACTACTCATAGGTAGTATACAAATAATCGCATAGAATGTTTTAAGAAATTTATTGCAAAATGGAGCTTGTTCGTGGAGAGATTCTTCCTCATCTTGAACTCCTGACAAAGATTATATATCCTTGAGACATTCCAGAGTCATGATTGAGCTTCAAAGATTGATGGACATCTAATGCATATTAACGTTGTCCAGCATTTTCTGATTTATTCTATTTATCTATTTATGTCTTTTAAGAACGGCAAAACAACTTTTCTTATTTTTAGCTTGTATTGAATAGACAATCAAGGTTCTAGAAAAAGGAGATTTATCCTTTTACTAGGTTGGTAATGACTATCTTTAATCCAAGTGAACAAGGCCCTTGCCAGGGATGCTCATCCTTGTCCGCTTGTCTCGCCTTTGGGGGTTTCGTCGTTGTCATCTCCTTTTGTTGATCATCTTGGGAAATTATTTTTGGGTATGCTCATCCTTAACAGGGGATGCTCATCCTGTCCGCTTGTCTCGCCTTTGGGGGTTTCATCGTCATCATCTCCTTTTGCTGATTGGCTTGGGAAATTATTTTTGGGTATGCTCATCCTTAACGGGAGATGCTCATGCTTAACTAAAGCTCTCCTTGCATGGCTTTTGGGTAAATTTCAAGGCCTTGTGTTTGATAGTCCTAATGAAGAAGCTATAGAAGGTTTGGCGAGACAAATGTTGGAGCATCAGAATGAAAGAATATTATGAGGTTTCTTCAGGGGTCGACTATTTGGCTTTTTTTTGTGTTTCATGCTTTGAGGTGTTTTATGGGCGATTTCTCGTTGTAAGGTGTCGCTATGTAGTATCATTTTATTAGGGGTTTGTTTCTTTCTCTAGTAGATTTTTATTTTTAATTTGTTTTATCATCTTTCTCTTTGCCTCGGAGCTGTTTCTTTACCGATCTCTTTGTAGATTGTGCTTTATATTTTTCAATGCTGTAAAAAAACTATATTTAAATATAACTCTACTTTATTCACACTTATCACTAAAATCAATTTTATCAAATCAATACTATTCAAAAGAACTTGAGAAATGCACACCAAAACTCACTTTAGTGGATAAATATGGCAACTATTGAATTATTTTTACCTATTTTAATTAATTTTATGAAAATTGGTAATCACTATTAACATTTATGAGTTGCCAAATCTATTTTTCTACCATTTCAATAAAAAGGCCAATCTACTACTGTATCATCAAATATGAGTGCTCACTCTGGAGAGTGAGGTACTCTATTCTCACACTCTCTTTCTCATTCTGCCACGTCATTATTTCCCACACCTATTCCTATTCTCCTTACAACGTGTATTACACGCTCTATTACGGCAAACCTTTGTCATATTTCGGAATTCCTGTTCTCCTTATCATCTCTATTACACGCTCTATTAATTTCCCAAAATTATTCACCCAATTCACAACAACTTCTTCTCCTTAATTTCCTCTCAAGCACTCAAATCTCTATTCTGATTCATCGCAAGCTTTCTTATTCTGCAGTATCTCTTCATCTCTATTCTGATTCTCTATCTATTTCATTGATACCTTTCTTATTCTGCTCCAAAATCTCCCAAAATTTCTCATTCTGCACTCAAATCTCCCCAAATCGCGGCAAGTATCATTGCAAGCTTTCGAAAATGCTTTCAACTATGTTCTCCCCAAATCACGGAAACCACAATTCTTCTTCTTTCCCCCAATCTCCCCAAATCACGGCATCACCATGGCAGTCGAGAGTTCATCTACTTTCCCCGAATCTTCCAAAATCCATCAAATCATTCCTCCAAAACCTTCTCTTAAGCATTTTCAAAGGGCAAAATTTACTGCACAAGATTTCGGGCAATCAATTATGGAATATCCCCTGCCCGATTCATTCCTCCTTCTCACAACCTCAATTTTACCCATTTGAATAATGATTCAGCATAATTTCATGTAACAAAGCTCTTTCAAATTTTCAAAATCCCTCTTTAAACATTATGCACATATTTTCTATTTAAATTGGCTTCTGAATTGTTCATCACACACAATTGAAACTCAACACAACTTGCAGCCTCGACGTGCCGTACCTCCACGCTCTTGCCGACCCCTTTCGCCGTTGGAATAGTATTCTACGAGGTATTGTGTGTAGATTAACTATTCTTTGATTATTTATTTATTTTGATTGTTAATTGTTTGGATCATGTGCATTACTGCAGTTCTAATTCATGAAGCTATTTTTACACTTCTGTTTTGTCAGGGAGCAATCGTTGTGCTGAGTTTTGTAAGTCCTGGAATAAACTTGGTATGTCAACATTTTCTACTTAGAGCTTGTGATTTTATTGATTGAGTCAATATACAGTTTTTAAAATGGTATATTTTTTTAGCATTCTGTTTTTGCTGGATTATAGGTCGGATTATTCCTTTGTCTAATATGTATGTTACATTAATAGGTTTCTAATATGTATGTTACATTAATAGGTTTCTAATGTTCTAATTAGTGGTCTTAGTGATAATGGAAATGTGATTTTGGTGGTAATTTTAGATAGAATTTCATACTCATATTAATGTGCTTTCTGGATGCTGTGTGTGTTATCCACTCTTGTAACTGGTAATTGTTTTTGCCATACTCATACAATTTATAATGATTTCTTATTTGCTTTTGGTTAATTTTTTACCTTCAGAACTTTCATTCTTTGATTACTTATTTATTTTGATTGTTAATAGTTGGATCATGTGCATTAGTGTATTCAGTTTGGATATTGGTATGTCAACAGTCCCAAAGCAGGTGTTAACTATCGTATCACTCCCACTACCACATTTGCTCTCAATTTGATTCTTTTGAGTTATAATCTTTAGTCTATGCTTATTTTGGGTTCTGGGTAATTTTTATTTTACGTTGAATCTGTGTGTTGACTTCCAAGTTGAGATTTTGCAAAGTTGCTAAATTTTGAGTTTTTGGTATATGTTACCAGTCTCTCTTGTAGAATCTTTATAGTTCCTTTCACACTTGTGTTTTTGTGATTTATCTGCTGCCCTTTTTGCGAAGATAATGATTCAATTTGATTTTTATGTCAGCTTTTTCCTTTTGTTTACTTTTGTGTGGCCCTTTAACGTGATTATCTTTGTTGCTGATTTGACGAGAAGAGGATGTGCTTATCATGTTATTATGTTGGTGGTTTGAGTAGAAAATTTGAAGCTGGGAAATTGAATGGTTGAACACAGGATTCATATTTCAAGTATCTGGATTGACATGAATAGTTCAAGTACTTAATATATATTGTCAGAAACCTAAAAGTCTTATTAGTTATGCCCAGACTTTAAAGTAATTCTTCCAAAGAATATTGTCTTTTCAAAAAATAACACATACCTGAAACCAAGAGATTAGAAATCTTTCTACCTTTAAAAATAAGTAATTGAACAACCAGACTCTAATTCTAACCAATGACTAAGTTTATTCTTTTTTTAAAAGTAAGCTATGGGATTTTTTATTTTGCATTACTGAGATCTGCATTCCAATCAGTGACATGAAGAAAAGAAATTCATCTCAGATTCCGTAAATATAGTTATATTAGTCTTGCTCTAATTCTGAGTTCATTCATTATGTAGGCTTTTTTCATAAAATATAGTTGTATTAGGCATGCTCTAATAGTATTAATTTGGTATTATTAAACTTTGGCCGTTGCAAAACTTGCTGCAGGAAATATGTATTAGTATTTCTGTCAAAAGAAATGCAGTTTCAACAGTTTTTGAGAGCATCGCAAAGTTGGCACCATTGGCAGTGCCTATTAATGGCTCTATATTCAAATATTTCCGTTTTATTGCATAGTTGAAGCTTTAGGTGATTTCAATTTCTAATTTTCTATATACTGATCATGAAGCTATATATATATATATGATAGATTTTTGTATGAACCAAATTTGGTCAAACTCTTGAATTGTTTATTTATCTTGAGATTTTTTCATGTTTATTATTAGTTTTACTCACGTTTTTTTTTTTTTGACCTACATCCATTTTATTTTATCACTCACCAATTGTATAGAAAAAGAACTTCCGCAAGTTTTGGGTCAAGAAAGGTTTGTAGAACTCCTTCCACATGCTTTTTTGGATTGGACTGACATGTTATTGTTTACTATAAACATATATTATTTCTTAATTAATTAATTTAACCTTCCAATTATTACGTTATATTTTGTTTAAGATTCAATTGAAATGGAAATGTGCAATATTGAAGCAAATAGTGAACAATCAGTTTAAAAGCAAAATTCTGACGTCGTAAGATATTAATTTCCTTCGTTTGAACATCTATATATCTCTAATTAATAATGGCAACATTCTGATGTAAAATATTTATTTGTACTTGCAGGCCGATGTTTCTATTTCAAGTGAAAATGAACTTTACATTTTATCTCCTCTTGGTGTTACTCCTATAAAAAGAATTTCGGATCAAGATTTGGATTGTGTTGATGTAACAATCGATTCACCAGCACAAACTTCCTCAACAAAGGAGTTAAAACGTGTCAAGATTGAGAAGTGAATTAAGATTATCAATGTGTTTAGACAATTTGTGTAACAAGTACTTTTTGAATTTTTTTTCAATTTTTGTTAACTTAACTTAATCATGTAGTTTGATTTTTTTAAGAAATAAATTAGAAATAACAATTTTAATATTAGTCATTGCGTCTACTTTAAATTTATCTATGGACAAATTTATTAACTTCGATATATTACATGATCTTAATCATATTTAAAATTATTATAAATTATTTATTAAAACTACCCGTCAAATGCACGCACGGCCTACTCACTCGTTCTAATAAGTGGAAGATGTTAAAGATTGAAAAGTATTGATTTTTGAAGCAGCGGTAAGATGTGACCCCACCGCATTCTGAAGCTTTTCTCTTCTTGCGTCTTTGTGTGTCTGAGATTGCTAGCGAGAGTGTCCGCATGCATGGAGCTTTCTTCATCTCCAACTCCACTTCGTCTTCACCCCATAACCCCCACATGGAACTCCTTGTATTCTGTCAAATTACCCACTAAGCCCATCACCACGCCAAAGTCTGCTTCTCGTTTTTTCTTAGGAGGATTTTCCAAACATCACCACCTAAGTTCAACCAACAGAAGCTGCTGTAATCCTGTTCCGAAGAGACACAAGAGACCCATTTCCATCAGGGTGCGTTTGTTTCCCCCATTAAAGTTCCAATTTTGATCTGTTTCCTTGGGTTTTACTGTGAAATACTTGATGGGTTTTGATAAGCTATTCTTGTTAAATTGAGTTTATCTGGTAAGGAAGGTTCTCAGATTGTTGCTTCCTGCAATGTTAGTAATAATGGTGCGTTTCCCATCTAGATGTATATGAGTAATTCCCTTTGCACATGTTCAACCCCTTGTGTTCAATTCGTGACTTTGCATAAGGTTGGTTGGATGTGATTGATTTTACAATACTGACCCAATTGCAATGGGTTGATTATATAATGATTAACATTGAAATTGAAATCTATTTATATAACAAGCATAATGTAATAATGACGGTACCGGTCGAAATGTAGTGGTAGCAAGAGGGCACAGTCAGGAAGGTACAGTTGTGGGTGTGAGAGGCTGTTTGTTAGATAAGGAACCCGTTTGGACGCAAACCAAAGAGCACTATTGGAGCTTATCTAGTGTTATTTCTAGTAGATAAGCTCCAATAAGCCTGTACCCAAACAGGCTCAAGGTAATATAAGATTAATATACCGATAATTTAGGATGGTATCAGTGCAGACTGAATCATGGCAGGGACATAGAAAATGTGATGGGCATTGGTGTTGACCTTAGTAAAAAGTGTTGAATGGGAGAGAGATCAATGCGAGTGTAATGTGCTATTGGAACAATCGGAATAAGGATGAGTGTTAATGTGATGGAGGACATAGTTATAGTTGTTTTGGTTATGTGTTGGTGTGGCATTCGTGGTAAACAAGTCACTATGAAAATGGTAATGATATATAAATGTAGTAAAGTGAGTCCAGTTGGTACTAATAGCAGTCAGTAGCAACTACCAAGGCACAGTGAGGTGAAAATAAGGGGGTAATGAAGATCAACTTACATATGTTTATAAACAGTAACAGTGTTAGTGATTTGTGATTGTCACCATGTTAACTAGAGACAAGTTACTGAGTTTTTGAGTGTTCTTTTAATTATTTTAGAGAAATTGTATCAAATGCGCTTGGATCATTGAACTTGAAAATTTTCACATTCAGCTGCAATTGCACCGGTTGATTATCCCATTAGTAACTTCAATTTGATATACCTGGCTTTATTTGGGTTAAAAATATTTTGATTTTGGTTTTTGTACAATATTCGGACCTGCTTTATCAGTTTAAAGTAAAACCAATGTTGGCAGGCCAGCACTGAAGTTGGAGCTGCTGGATCTGATCGTCCATTTGGTGACAAAGTTTTAGATTTGAAAGATGCATGCTGGAGATTCTTAAGACCACATACTATACGTGGTACAGCCCTTGGTTCTTTGTGAGTAACTTCATAACTTGCTCACAATGTATTTCTAGCAGCTTCTTGCTAGTTACACTTGACTGAAGTCCAGTTTACTCTTTGTATTTGCAGTGCTTTGGTGGCAAGAGCATTGGTTGAGAACTCAAATTTGATAAAGTGGTTTCTTGTGTTCAAAGCACTCTCCGGTCTTTTTGCCCTGATTTGTGGGAATGGTTATATAGTTGGCATCAATCAAATCTATGACATTAGTATTGACAAGTATGATGTAGACATATAAAAAACTGTCTTATCACTTACATTCCTCTCTTTCTTTCCTTCCATTTGCACAGTTCTTGCTAATTTTCAATATTTTGTTTTTTGAGTCATGTTTAACTACACAGTTGTTTCATTTTAAGTTCCTTTTTCTCTGGATCTGAAATTATTCCCGTTGCTAGTTAAAATTCTACCTAAATAAATTCAGATAGCACATTCAGTCTAAGTTAGTTTTATATTCATTTTCAGGGTAAACAAACCTTATTTACCTATAGCTGCAGGAGATCTTTCTGTCCATTCTGCATGGCTCTTGGTTATATTTTTCGCTGCAGCTGGCTTGTTGATTGTAGGATTGAACTTTGGGCCCTTTATTTTTTCTCTTTACACACTTGGCCTTTTACTCGGTACTATCTATTCTGTTCCTCCGCTTAGGATGAAACGCTTTCCAGTTGCAGCATTTCTTATTATTGCAACGGTATGATATGTATATCTTCCCTTTCTCCCAATTTTAGCATACTAACAGTAATTTGTCAGTTTGTGTTTGTACATAAAATAGCCACCACAGGAAGCACTTTTGAGCTGTTTTTGATGAATATAGTTGAATAATGAATTTAATGCATCTATTGATATGAAGACTGGTGTATACTTATGCAGGTACGGGGTTTTCTACTTAACTTTGGTGTATACTATGCCACTAGAGCTGCCCTTGGACTTGCGTTTGAGTGGAGGTGGGTTCGAGCTTATCGTTTGTTACTCCATTTTTGTAATCAGTGAAGTTGAACTTCTGAGTACATGGTCGCCTGATGTTTAAATAGAGGCTAACCAAAGGCTACACTAACTAAATTTATGGTGTCCTAAATCAAGAAAATAATAGAATCAACAACAGCAAACAACAACCAATCCTTATTCCATTGTGTGGGATCAGTTACCAAGAGAATAATAGAATCAATAGAATAAAATATCTAAGGTAGACTTGCCTAGAATGAGGGTACTAACTGTAACCTAAATACCAGGTTAGCAAACAGAAAAAAGAAAGAAGAAATATTAATGCACAATTTAACAAGGTTTGGCTTAAAGTGAACTATATGCCTACATCCGCAGGAGAAACTGAGAAAATTCACTGTGATCTATGAAATTGAAAAGGAGCAGCTCAGCACTGAAACCCCATTCCTGATGCTCCCAAATCCTCACCGCTAGTAATATATATAGATCCATATTGACCTGCTTTCTCACCTTCCACCACAAATTTGCTTGAGCATTTCATATTGGATCACAACCATAGGTTTCTCAGATGGGATCACATGCCTGGCAAGAAGCCCTTAATTAACAGTGACAAAGTTAGAATGGTAAACTCCACCATTGAATAGTTTAGGCAGTCAATTCTACCTTTCAATTTAAGTTTTTCTTCCCTAGTACAAGAGACTGTCTTGGAAACAGCCTCTTGTGTAGAAAGCAAGGTAAGGAGTGGTCGAACCCTTCGTGGACCCCGCACATAGCGAAAGCTTTCGTGCATCGCTACTTTTTTTCCCTAGTATAACTAAATAAAGGTTACAACGATGATAGCTTTAATATTGTCAAGTGTCCGACATGTATTTTGAGAACTTATTGTATATTTGTTCTTGTATCTCTATCTCTGCAGCTCTCCGGTGGTTTTCATCACAACCTTTGTGACATTGTTTGCATTGGTAATTGCTATAACAAAGGATCTTCCAGATGTTGAAGGAGATCGCAAGTAAGTTTTGGGATGAAGTTGCATCAGTGTAGCAGGTTCATTGATCTGATTTATCTGAGCTGGTGATACAGCATTTGACTTCTATTTCACTCTATATGCATTTGTGTATGCATGTATGTGTGTATGCACTCGCGTAGAGTATAATCTACTTCTACTCTTTTATTCGGTGCAGTAGTTAATATGGATTTGCATGTAATAAATAAATACAGGTATCAGATATCTACCTTTGCGACAAAATTAGGTGTTCGGAACATTGCTTTCCTTGGTTCTGGAATTTTGCTGGTGAACTATATTGTTTCCATATTGGCAGCAATTTACTTGCCACAGGTGATTATAAACTTGTGTCATGTGCTTATCACCGAAATGAAATTATTTATGTTACCTAACATTAACATGAAAACAGAACCTTATGTAAGTTCTGGCACTGTTGACAGGCTTTCAGGCGTTGGTTAATGATACCAGCTCATATGATTTTTGCGTTAAGCTTGGTTTACCAGGTTTGTTAACTGTTAAGGCTATCATTCTAGTTTTAGATAATTTTAATACATGTTTCATGTTTTCTTGATTTGATCCCGTTGCAATTGTTCCCCGCTCTAGCCAGTTACCACATTACTCTGAATAAAATAATACTTTGTTAATTGTTCTTTCTTATTACATATTTGTTCTTCAGCTGCTTAGTTCTGTTTTGTCTTCGATTTCTTCCCTGTATAAGTGGGATACATTTGGTCTTTAAGTGTATGAAATAAAGCATCATAACCATGGATATTAAGTTGGGATTCAAATCTTGAATCGGAAGACCTATTGTCTGAATCGTGAATCGAATCTTTACATGTTTGATACATGGTGTGAAAAAGTTGAAGTCATAAATTGAATTATAAGCTGATATATAATATAATAAATCTCAAAATAGTCTAAGATCCAAGCCATAAATCAAAATAAGAAGAAAAATTGTGGGTGGTTGCTCAAAGTTCAAGTGTTCAACCCGTTCAAAAAGCATTAATGAAATGAAAAAATGCAAATTACTTCCCTACTTCCTATACTTAGATCCTAGTAAATAATCATAATCTATCTAACTAATTGAATTATTCATCATCCACAAGGTCAATATCACAGTCAAGTCCATCATCCTCATCATCTAAATGCTCTTGCCCTTCCTCTGCATCTCCAATTATCTCTTCAATTTCACTCTCATTCCCTATGATAGACTTTCCCTTATCAGCCTTGACATTCAAGTTTCTTGGACTTATAAAAGAAAAGAAGTATCACAGTTCACAAGATTATTTAACTTTTAGTGACTACTTTAGTTAAGCGGTGTACTTCTAAGTTTTAAACAATTACATCTCTTCCTTTTCTTTCTTGGAGCTCCATCTTCAGAAGTAAAAGAGTTTTTTACATCCATCCATGAAGCATCAATTGGTAAGCAACGATCCACTTTTTCAGTAACCCACTCATCATCCCATTCAAAATCGAATAAACATATAGGGTCATAATTATGTCCTTTATCCTCTCTAAACTTTGCTCTAATCTCAAATTGAAGATTGTACTTAACAAAGACAAGAGTACTTAATCTTTGTTGCTCTAAGCGGTTTCTTCTCTTAGTATGAATTTGATAAAAAATGCTCCGATTTCTTTCACAACCAGTAGGACTGCCAGTGAGACTCAAAACTCTCATTGCTAGCTGTTGTAACTCTTTGCCTTCTCCACCATAACTTTCCCACCAAAGAGCTATACAAACAAAAGCCAACATAAAATTCACAATTATATCTTCGCTGCCTTGCTCCTTATGAAATCATGAAAATCAACATAAAACTTAACAGGTTACTTCTTGTCCCTAATGTCTATTGCCTTGCTCCTTTGAGAAAGTCTCTTCGCTGTCTTGAATCTATCAAGTTGTTAATCAACTATGAACTTGATCCTTCTATTTGGAACGACTCTCTCAATGGTCTCATATAAACCAAATAAATCTTCAATATCTTGATTGATAGAAATTTTTATCATAATGGAACCTAATAAAATAAGAAGTAAATAAGAAAAGAACTTCACTTAATCTCTAACACAATTTACTTCAATAACACTTACAGAATGAAATTACTTAGTATTAAGATAGTAAGTAACAGCATGAAGGGACCTATGTAATTGCAAATTCCAACGAGTATCAATTATCTCCCACACTTTCTTATATCTTAATTCTTTAAGTTTGCAGCTTTTTGTTCTTTAACTGTATCCATAGCATCATAGGTAGATTACATTATAGGTTTTGAGTCTTCATCCACAAGCCTTAAAACCTTCACAACTGGAGACACACTTCGAAAACGTTGGATCCCATAAAACTATGTTCATCACTTGCTTAGGCTCACTTTTTCTGGCATAATTACTAGCAGCCCATTCCTCTGAAGCAAACATAGACCGAAGAACATTCTTCTGTTGCAGTATACACTGTAGGGTGAGATAAGCAGCTACAAACATTGTGACTGCTGGTCTAGCTAATTCCCTTCCTTTGGAATGTTTTCTATATAAGCTTAGGACCCATGTGTGGCAGTAAATGAAGGTTGTAACTTTTCATTTTGCATTCGCAATGGTATTATGAAATACTGGGAACTGCCCGATACCCTTAAAGATCAAATTAAGGTAGTGAGCTGCACAAGGGGACCAAAATAACTTTGTTCTCTTATCCTCTTACATCTTTCTAGCCACCACATAATTAGAAGATCCATCCGTAACCACTTGCACTACATTGTCCTCCCCAATTTCTTCTATCATGGAATCCAATAAATTAAACATTTGCTTAGCATCCAATCACATCACTAGTGTCAATAAATCTCAAGAAAACAGTCCTGCTTGGACTATTAACTAGAAATTAGTAAGTGACCCGCCCTTTCCATCTGTTCAACCATCACACATCAAAGTGCAGCCCATTTTCCTAATTTAATCTTGTTCTTCTGCAACCTTTTTTTAGGTTACTCTCATCTCATGATAAGTAGGAGGTTTTAAACCCATCCATATTCACCAACAATTCAAAAGGGCTTCTTAGCAAATTAAATGGCAAATCATTGCCATGGATGCATTTGCAAATGTCTTGAATCACCAAGTTTCGATCTTTCAACACCTCTTTTATGGTCTTTTGCTTCTTAGAAGTTTCTTGCTTCCCTTTCCTAGCCTCTTGAGTATCAACCTAGGCCGCGAGTCGATCAGCCTCTGGGACGGCTTCCGTCGTGACTCGCTCGGCCTCGGCGATGCGTTCCGCTTCCGCTGCTTGCTCGATCTCTGCCACAAACTCCTCAAATATACTATGCAGCGATTTTCTGAGCCCTTTCTTCGTTTCTGCTATAGTTTCTTTGAAGTCTTTTCTGAGCCTTTCCATAGCTTCCGCGATGGTTTCCATCGCTTCTGCGAGGCCTTTCATTTTTTTTCTTCCTTTTTCTGGTTTTCTGGTTCAGGTGCACCAGATCGGTGCTCTGATACCAATATTGCAACAGAAAACTCAGAGAGAGAAGAGACAAGAGGGAAACAGGGGAAGAATAGAGAAACAGAGGAAAATATCCATATTATTCATCAACATACCATCTACAAGTGTAATCTGGCTTATATAGCCAACTAACGTAACCAACTCCTAACCGCCTCTCTAACCCAAAGCATGCGTATCAGACTTCTACCATATTAGAATTTGGGTTAGGCCTAACTCTATCCCAAAAGCTAGCTTAGAGGCGAGGGTTGCTCTACCTTTTATAAGGTCTTATTTGGTCATATCTCTAGTAAATGTGAGTCCTTACTAGTATCAAAGCACCCATATTTTGTTGTGTATCGTGATATGTCTCGCAGTATCGTACAGTACTATTAATCATGATCATAACCATCCTTCAATGGTAAGCAATTTTTTTCCTGTGACTTAGATTTTTTTTTTTGGAGTTTAATGAGATTTTGAGATCTAAGCAAATGTTACTTTAGTTCTATATATATAAGAACAAGGGGGATATTCAGAATTGTGGGAACTATAGGGGGATAAAACTTATGAGCCACACTACAAAATTATGGGAATTGGTGATTGAGCATAGACTTGGGGAGAAACCTAGAATAATAGAGAATAAGTTTGGTTTTATGATAGGAAGGTCTGCAATAGAAGCCATCTACCTCCTACTAAGGCTGATGGAAAGGTACCGGAGTATAAAAAAAGACTTGCATATGGTTTTTATTGACTTTGAAAAGGCATATGATCGTGTGCTAAGGGAAGTGTTGTAGAAGGCTATGGAAAAGAAAGGTATCCGTGTGGCTTATATTTGAGCTACACAAGATATGTATGAGGGGAAACTACAAGTGTGAGAACTCCTGGAGGCATGGTTAATGATTTTCCTAACAAGATAGGTTTGTATCAAGTCTCAACCTTGACTCCGTATCTGTTTAATCTGGTTTTGGACGTGCTTACCAAAGATATCCAAAAGATCATCCCTAACTGCATGACGTTTGAGGATGATATAGTTCTAATTGAAGAATCAAGGGAAAAGGTTAGTTCTAAACTTGAGATTTGGATGAAGACTTTGGACCTAAGGGTTTTTGCTCAAGCAGGAGTAAGACACAGTATATGTGTAGCAGTTTTAGTAAGATACAAGATGAAAGTAATTTGGAATTAAAAATTGGACACGATGTCATACCACATGTTTCAAAGTTTAAGTACCTTTGTACCCAAGATCTATTATACAAAAATAATGAGGAAATTGACAATGATGTCACACACAGAATTCAATCTGGGTGGTTAAAGTGAATAAAAGCATCAAAATTATTTGTTGCCACAAAGTTCCTATCATACTCAAAGGAAAGTTTTTCCAAACAATTATACGACCAACTATCCTCTATGTAGTGATTGTTGGGCTTTAACAGAACAACATGAGAATGAAGTTAGAGTAGCATATATGAAAATGTTGAGATTGATGGGTCGGGACACTAAAAAGGAAAAAAAAACATGCAATGATCATTGACGAGGAGATATTGGTGTGACACCTATTGAGGAGAAGTTGACAAAAGAAACCCGATTAAGGTGGGTTCGGCATGTGAAAAGACCTTTGGAGGCACCTGTAAGAAGGGCTGATATCATGGTTCTTAGTCCTGTGAACTGTGAAGAGGGGTAGAGGGAGACCAGAAAGGACATTGGAAGATATTATTAAAAGCGACCTCGTGGTCAGTAATATCCCACAAGTTTTGGTTTTTGACCGAGTGCAATGATGTCATGTGATCTAGATAGCTGACCTCACTTAGTGAGATAAGACTTTTGTTGTTTTGTAGTAGTGTGGGGAGGGGGAGATTGGGTTATGGGAATAAAAGAATACTTCATTACTTTGTCAAGAAAAAATGGAAAAACAGAAGAGGAGAATCATAGTTCTCCTAAAACATAGAAAACAAAGGGCAAAAGTACCAAGAACAAAGAAGAAGATACATTAGTCCAAAAGATCTTTCTAATCCTTTTGTGCATTTGATGATAAAATCTCTATTAAAACACATCAGCTGAAACATGTATAGGTGCTAGGAAAACTAGCATACTGCAACAAAAGTGTATAGATAGGACCTTTGGCTGAAGAGCTCAAGTGATATTCAAGCCTAATGTATGACAATCCAATTTACAATATAAACAGCCAATTTGTACAAGACCTTAAGCACAATTCTACTTCCAAAAACCTATAAACTGGAGAGAAGAAGAGTTACATTGGACCTGCTTTTTTATCTTGGCAAGACTATTGAATCATTCAGTTCTGATTTAAAATTGGTACTAGTTTTTGGTCCGACCCTGTGTAGATATTAAATGACTGCCCAGCATGGTAGCTAAAATCCCGTTTGAATCTTATAATCCACGACTTTACAGTTAAGAAGGGTTTAGTGATGCAAATTGCTGGTAAAATCTCTAACCAGTGAAATCGGAGTGAAGTCTCAATTCAATGTGTAAAGTCAGTCAAAATTGCGATTCAAAGGAGTTCACGATTTGGAAAAAAAAAGCCCATATTCGAATCCAGATCTCCGACTCAGATGATATAACCCAAATGTGAAAATACCCTAACCCAAAATGAATACATCGGTCTTTTACTGAGACTTTCCCCTAGCCTAGTATTCGTCCCTCACTTCTTCTCATCCTTCTTGTGGGACGCGAGTCAGAGTGTGAGGCCCCAAGGTTACATGATCTCCTTCTTTCTAGTTCGACATCTGCTCTGCTTCTCTCATTCTTTCTTGAAGTTTCAGGCTGCAAGTGAGACCCCAAGGTGTTTTTACTATTCTATGCTCGAGTGATTGTGTGTTTGGACTTGTTAGGTTTTTAGTAGATTATGGCTTATGCATGACATTCTTATGGAATATGGATAATGATTTGAGTGTGAGTGTATTTAAGTGTTTTGGTGATTTTATGTTTTTTCTTATTTATTTTATTTACATGTGTGAGTGTATTTAAGTGTTTTTAGTGATTTAATGTTTTTTTCTTATTTATTCTATTTTACACTTGTGTGTGTGTGCGCGCGCGCGTGTGTATGTGTTGTGAGTGAAATCTTACTATTCAAATGATTTTCACTCCCGTTCCTGAATTAAGGTAAAATCTCAATTTTAATTACCTTGCTACCCTTTCTGAATTTAAACCCAAACACACTGTTCAGAGACAAGGAAAACAAGAAAGAAAATATTCTTCCTTTCCCATCTAACAATAAAGCTTTGCCTGTTTTCAACTCTGTAATGTTGGATGGCTCAAGACATAACCTAGTATGATCAAGATTTCAAGTTCTTGAAGATATCACTGCCACCATAAAATATAGTATTTTCCCTGTATACAGCATTCTGAAGGGTTTGGTGCATAGTATGCTGATTAGAGTGCACTGACTGTGTATAATTGTTGATGAGATCATAGAACAAATTATTTTCCCCATGTAGTGTTGAGATTTTTGTCTATCCCATACACTTCTTTGCTTAATTACTTACCGCGACCTAATGCTATGCTTGTGCAATTGTAAAATGACCATGATTTGTTTATTGTATTTCAGGTAAAGATATTAGAACAAGCAAATTACACCAAGGTACTAATAATATCTTATATCTCCTGCATGAAAATAATTGTGCCAACTTATTTATTGTTCTCAAAACTCAGAAGTTGGACCTTTGATTTTTGTCTTTTGTACGACATGAAATGAAAACCATAAACCTCCTCATGTCACAACTTATGTGATGGTTAATTTTTCATACCGTGGCACTTAAAGAAGAGGTTATTTAATGCAAATGTTGTGCAAAATGCAAATTAGTTTAACTCTATTCTAGGTGAGGATGACGTGATCATGTGGGTTGGTTTCTAAAAGAACTTGCTTTGCTTGTTCTGGTAGTTGTGCAGTTATTGTTGGGTCTGTATACTATGGAGACCCATTTTTTCAATATTTAGGCTCTGTTTGTGAGTTGAATTTTGGATGGGAGGGAAGGAAAATGAGAAACTCTCATTGTTTGAGAGTTTAAGGGGAAGGAAGGGTTTGGAAACCCTGAAAAGTGAAAACCCTCCAATACCCTCCTCCTTCAGTTATTTTGCTGAGTTAAACTTTGAAACAAGGGGAGGGCTTACTCTCTCTTTCACTCCGCTCCTCTAAAATATCCCAAACCAAGCCTTAATAACCATTTTATTCAGAAATATCTAGAAGCCCACATCAATGATATATGTGATTAATTTTGTACAAAGCTTTCTAGACACCATCTTTGGTGGTCTTAGAGGTGAACTTTTCATCTCTTACCTTTCTTTTTCTTTTTCACTGTTGCTTATGCAGGAAGCAATATCAGGATTCTATCGATTCATATGGAATCTGTTCTATGCTGAGTACGCACTATTTCCTTTCATCTAGTGAACTGAGGCACAAAGTTTTCTGGGAAAAGGTGAATACATGCATATGTAGAGAGATCTTAGTTGTATCAAGTATCAATTAATAAATTATTATCTTTTGAAAAATGAGCATTGTTGTATATAATGTTTGATAATGTAATAGGCTCAATATTTTGTATTGGTTTTACAACTCTACGGATGCTATCAATGTGCTATTTTTTGCATGCAAAGTAACACATGTAAACTGGTTGCCAAAAGGTTCAACAGTTCACACTCAGTGCCTCTTTCTATCATTATACAGAGATAAGTCTTGGACATTCGGGGCTTGTGCAGCTTTATGTACAATTGTTCGATCTCATAATAATTTCTAACTTTTTAAGTATGAAATACAAAACTAAAACTAATAATAATAATAATAGAAAAATGGATTAAAAACATGTTTAAAAAAAGAAATGGAGAAATGATTGCATGATATACAAATGAAAGAGAAGTTTTTTTTTTCACTTAATGGTTTTTTTTTTTTTAGTGTATAAGAGGATTTGTAGGGGAATAAGTCACTTCCTTTCAACCAAACCTTGGTCTATGTATTTTATTATATGTGCTCCGTTTTATTAAATAATTTGGAATAATTTATTTGGTTAATACGTCTGCTAGTTTGTGTATCTTATTGAAATTTTAAGACTTAAATATATTTGTGACAGTTCCGTAAGTATTAAATTTTGGACAACATATACATAATATGTAGAATTAAAAGCATAATATATTACTATTTAAATTTGAATATACATCATAATTATTCTTCTTGAATTTTCATATTTTAAAAAATGTGTGTGTGATTTACTTCTTTTTCCTAAAAACCTACCTAGTGCACAATTTATCATTTGCACACGGTCACAATGTCAAGTTATTCGAATTTTATGAAGTGTGACATAGAGAAATTTGACAGAAGAATAAATTTTGACTTGTGGAAAATATAAGTCACCGATGTGTTGATACAATTAGGATTTCACATGGCGTTGAAAGGAAACACTTCCAACATGGAGAAGGAGAAATTGAAAGAACTAGATCTGAGAGCTGCAAGTGCAATTCGTCTGTGATTGGCTAAGAATGTTCTTGTAAATGTGCAGAATATTTCTTCAACCCAGAAACTTTGGGAGATACTCGAAGGGTTATATCAAGCAAAGGACATCTCAAACCAATTGTTGCTGAAGGAGAAGCTCTACAACTTACGCATAGAGAATAATATTAAAGTCTCTGATAATCTTAGTGCTCTCAATGAAATCATCTATGAATTAGAAACTATTAGAGTGAAGATTGACGAAGATAAAGTGCTAAGACTCATTTGGTCTCTTTCATCTTCCTATGAGCATATCAAATTTGTTTTGATGTATGGGAAGGATCTTTTGAGTTTTGAAGAAGTTGCCACAAAAATTATTTCCGGAGAAAGAAGAATGAAAAGTGAGGACTTCATCAAGCTCAGCGTTGGTAGCAAGAGGTGGGCCTAATGGGAAGAAGAACCAGGAGCGGAATATGATATGCTGGAAATGTGGAAGGTTTGCACATGTTAAGAAAAATTGTCCAGGTACAGCAATATCAGAGAAGGGCTCTGAGAAAAACGTTAGCAATGTCTCTCTCATGTTGGGAGAGGATGATCCTTTCTAAAAATGACAGGTATATCCTCATGGAAAAGGATATGTTATTGCTAGTGGATTCAGAATAGCACACGACCACGGGCATTCACTAGCATTGATACAAGGTGTGTGTTGAAGTTATGTCGATTGCTAAAGAACTTCATGAGAAAGCCAACATGGAAGTTGTATTAAAATTTTCAGCATGATTTTGACATGTAGAAATTCTTAGAATGATTTAGTCTCAAGTGAAGTGTGCTTTTTATGGTGGAGAACGATAGTTCCTTTCAACTACGATTGTCGGGATAGACAATGAAAATTATGATTGTCCATGTAGACAATAATTGTCAGTGAAAACAATGAAAGTTAATGATGTATACGTCGAGTGAGAGCATAGTATGATGTGGTATTGACTCACATTTGAGCCACATGAAACTAGAAAGGTGGAAAATGTTTGCAAGCTCACTAAAATGACTTTAATTGGGAGAATGTCGGCCACTTGTTGCAATATTCATAGCATCATGTAGAATTATTACAACAAATTGATCAATCAATTTGCCAAAAATAAGTTAAAATAACATAAAGCCACTTTTGCAAGTAGGTCACATGCTCGGCAAGGAAATTCTCGGCCAAAGAGTGGTGGAGCTCAGCCTATAAATAGAGGGCCTCACATTGGTTCATTTCATCCAGCAATTGAAGTGAATCCCACACTTTAAGTCTTTATATGTTTTACTTTTTATATTCTTGTTTTAGAGTGTTGTGAGGCATTGTTCAGATAATAGTTTTAGAGAAAAGTGAGAGTATTGGGGTTGTGGAATGATTGAGAGAAAGTCTGGTAATAATTTTTACAGTATTATTCTCTGATTGTCAAAATAGACAATTCCACATAATATTCTTGTGTCTCTGTTTTATTTTTCTATTGCTGTTTCCTAACAGTGGAACAACATATCAAGGAACCATAACACCTATAAAAAAAATATGCAGATAAACTTCCAAATGAAACAAAATATGAATAATAAGTACAATAGTTTTTTAGGACGCATTAATCATGTAATTTAATTCATTCATAATATTAGAATTCTGTGTCTCTCTGCTCGAAAACTTAGAAAGAATTTTGAAGTATCAGATAATGAAATGACTCAAACAACCATTAAAATAAAATAAATGATTATAAGACGGCCTTGGTCTTGGTTCCAATATGGGGGACCATGTAGATCATTTGAAAGTGTTTATTCACTCATTTGAGCCTTGTGAAAGTTCTCTTGCAAGAAAATCTGGTAAACGTTCGTTCTCTCCTTTAATAATTAATATGAACAATATTAAATTCAAAAAAAACTAATGCTTGTTATCTTGCAAAAACATGTTTAGAAATTAATGTTGTCACCTTTTGTAAAACAATCGACTTGTTTTGCAATTAGTTTTAACCACTTTTTATTAGATAAACCATCTTGAAATTATAATACATAAAACTATTGATAAAGGGGAGTTAGTTTTGATGCCACCCTCATTAATTCTTATGTCATTCCTTAATATCATTCATTCCAAAAATACTCCTGTCATGCATTAATCCTCATTTTCACCATCCTACTTCATTCACCATCTTCTCCTTCATCTCTCTCATTATTCTCACCCCACCTCCATCATTTCCGTCATTATCCTCACCCCACCTTCATCTCCCTCATTATCCTCACCCCACCTCATTCTCGTTCAGTCTCCTCCGTCCACTTTCCTTCATCTCGCTCACCATGGTCACGACCTTCTTCTTCAGTCGTTTCGTCAGTGATTTTTTATTTTTGTAATTGTGCGGTTCATATTCTTGTGTACCACATAGCGGTTTCAATGAAATTTTTTAATAGTTTATTGTACCACACTTATAAATGCGGTACTTTTTTTTTAAAAGAAAATTTTCACACATATACGTGTGGTACGGCTGGAATGAACCAAACATTCAAAGTGCGGTGAAACAACACAAAAACGAAATCAAACGCAGAGCAGAGATAAATCACGAAAGAGGAAAAGAGACATGAAGAACAACATACCTTGCCTTGATGCGGGTTGATTTGTTCAACCATTGAAGGTTGACAGAGAAGGGCCTCCTCCTTGAGGGAGATGAGACGATGAAGGTTTTATGGGAAAGAAAAAATAATAGGAGAAAGTGGTTTTGTGCGGAAGATGAGAGAGAAAAAGAGGAATGGTGAGAAGGAGTAAGTGCAGGTAAAAGAGTAATGAGGGTTGGTAGGTATTTTTTTTTCAAAATAAGAGTATTGTAGGGATTTTCAAAAAGTCAGGTAGCATAAGAATTAAGAATTAGTGAGGGTGGTATAAAAACCAATAGATTATTTTCAAATTAGTAATGGTGGCATAAAATCCTTTGTACTTAATGATACCTAATAATTGGTTATTTTGGAAAATTCTTACTTGTTTAAGGATTCACCCACAGCATCAATCTCTACTTTTAAAGAGACACTTGGGAGTAAAGTGAGACCCCAAGTGTCTCCTTAATTAGATGCAATTAAATTTCTTTACATTTCAAATTTCAAAATTTAAAATACTTCATTTAAAGATGCCAACAAAAATCCATCCTCAGGCTAGCCTTTACAGTAACGCCCCTGGCCTCATAGTTCATCATTACCAATCAACCATACAACAGTTCAACCAATTATTATAACTATAGTTGTACCCTACCTACGGTTATAATGTGGGATAATACAACCCAAAAAAAAAAACTTCAAAGCGCAAAACAAAAGTATATTATGGCAAGCATGTGATAGGCCCCCAAGCAATTCAATCAGCTTCTTTACCAGAGACTCAATTGAGCAACTTCTTCCAGTGCCTATTTTCAACGGCAATTCAGAGTAATTTTGGTGCACAATCATTATCTTATAGGTTGTACATATAATTTAAACATGACCTTTCATCCACATCAAAGCCAGCCTTTGATTTCCACGAAATTCATGCACTGGCAACACCATTGAGCCTAGCCCATCCATAACTTCAACACTTTATCCTTACCACCAGAGGCTACCTTCTCCCCGTCAGGACTCCAGTCAACAGAAAACACCTTTCCGACGGGAAAAGAAACTTAGGTTAGCCACCAGAATGGAAAATAATTATAAAAAATACTCATGGTTTTGGTATATAACCAGACATACTTCATCGGCATGGCCTGGAAGATCTTGCTTCAACTTTCGAGTCCGAATATCCCAAACCTTGAAAACCAAACAAGATAAAAGATCAAAATTCTTGTTTTGCAAATGAAATTTGATGTGATCTGTCTTACAAACAAACCAAATATGTTAGATGACATTTTCATGTATTTTTTATTGAAAGTAAAGGAAAATTATGCTTACCTTGAGTGTAGAATCCTTGCTTCCACTTAAAAGAAGTCTACTGTCAGCAGACCAGCTGCACAGTAAAGGCCAATATACTTAATTACAGTTCTAAAATGAAATATCTTCGGGTAGAAGTTCGAAATAAGATGGAATCACTTATGGTATACCTGATCTGGTAAACAGGCCCAACATGGCCACGAAAGGCAGCAACAAATTTCCCTGTAGTGCCATTCCATAACTTCACAGATTTATCAAAAGATGCACTTGCCACCCATTGCCCATCAGGTGAAAAATAAACATGGTTCACAAGCTGTGAGCAAAGAAGTTTAATTATGTCATAAAGCCTAAAAGATGGAATGAGCATATAGACAAAATTATATCTTGATAAATTTTGTTATTAAATCCTTCGAACAATAAAACCAATTTCAATTATCATGGGCATAGTGACTAGAAAAACAAGATAGACATCTGCAAACATTTATAATTGTAATTTGGATCAAACAAGCTGTAGGAAAACCTTCAGACGTTTGGACCTCAGGCTGCCCAAGAAAAGGATCTCAATAGGTTTATTAGAAAATCTTAGTTAGCCATTTTTTATGAGAATCAAGCAACTGTACTGAATCAGAAAATTCTTTAAAATCCTGTTTTGCTAATCAATAACACTGAAGTCACATTGCAATTTGAAGAAAAATACATTTTGGTTTATTCTGATTGAAATATTTAAAAAGTGTAAAGAAAAATAAAGGAAAACACTTGTACCTGTTGATGACCTGTCATGCGAGTTTTGGGGTGCTTGTTGACGAAGGGCTCCCAGAGAAACATGGTGAAATCATCAGATCCAGAGACCAATCTTTCAGGGGCATTGGCTCTCATTTTTTGGTACCTTTCAAGAGCAACCTACATTGACAAGCAGCATAAACTGGTATTATGAAAACAGAGATGGAAGAAAATTTTCCTTGACAAAGAACTTGTAAAAGTTACAAGTTACAACCTGAGAAATATGAGGGATAGAAACAAAATATTCAATGAACAGAAAGCAACAACTAGGAGAAAGTAAACAAGATATACCCAATTCCAAAAGTAAACAACTAGGATAAGCCAAAATAAATGCATTAATTATTATTTTTTATTTTATTGATTCAAAAAAATAAACCAATAAAAATATATTTTATTTTAGTTTGTTTAATTTGAACTCACATTTTTTATAGTTTAAAATCCTATGCACAAAATGAACTATATACTTTCTTCTAATAAATAAATGGAAATAATAACAATAATTATGTTAATAAATTTAAATATCTCTGTCTCTGATACATAATTTTATCCCAAAAGTAATAGAATTATAGATTTAGGGAACAAGTCATGTTTTTAAAACGGGAACAAACCATCCATTTGAACCAGCTGTGCGCCATAAATTGGCTGCTCGGTTCAAACATTATCCAATTCAACCACAATTTACCCAGGGTTCAACTACATCTCACTGATTTAATCCCCAATTCAGTTTCTGAAATTATTGGGGAAAGGTGAAAATTTTGAAGACATTAAATCATATTCAACAAGAATTTGGAAGAATATTAATACTTTAGAACATTTATTGTGAATTGACCAATTTTAAAGCATCTTATCTAAGAAAAACAGTAAAATATAACTGTGATTGCTTGGAAATATTATGAGGATAAATTAATATAAATGCAAATTTATAATATCTTGCAAGAAGTAAGTTGCCTGCTGGCATTACAGCTTGCCTTCCACTATGAATACCAGGATTTCGTCCCAGATTTTTTTTCCTTTTACTGCAGAAACATGTTTGCATGATAGATTTAATGCAACCCTCCTGGTGCAAATCGTGAGGTTTGATGTGGTAAAATGAATCATGATCTAATTCCACAAACCTGCCCAGACTAGATTTAGATGACAATCTGACCGGGCAGAGCAGGCCAGTTTAGTAACCAATAACTATGGTTCAAAGGGCTAACATCACTATAAAAAATACTAATAGGTACCTTCTTCATTTCCTCAGGAGTCGAATATTGTTTTCCAGTATGATCAAAAGCTCCAGTGCGAAGAACATACTCAGTGCTCAATGCTAAAGAATTAACCCAATGCCCATGTCCCTAAAATAAATACCAAAATATGAAGAAAATAATAATATGAAAATGGAAAAGTAAAGACAGAACAATGATGTCATCAGTAAAGAGAAATTATCAGTAGGAAGTTTAAAACAGGAAATGCAAGGTAAGTCTGTCAGTTTCCTGCATGCCAGAACTCTTCTTTTGCAATTCTGTAATACACATTCTTTCTTTAATACAAGAAATCATTGAGACAGAAAATAGCAGAATGGAGGATAAGGAAACAAAAGAATAAAACAGAAAACAATCAAGAACTAAGAGAAATTCGAAGGAACAAAGTTGCCCAATCCATCGACTTTGGTGAAAATAAAATTCATCAAAAAGATATTTCCGATATAGCTTCTTATTAGGTTTTAAAAAAAATATATATATTAAACTTACTTAACAAAATGAAATTGAAAAACAGGATTCTGAATTGTCTGATTAGACAACATGGATGAACAACAAACCGAAGTACTAGAGATTTAATTTTGATCCCATGTTTGTATAAACCTTTTGCACACTATCTTCTACTCATGTAACACATGACCCAGGAAAGGCACTTTTTAAAAAATATATCAAGTATCAACATATTAAATGATAGCATAAAAGCTTTACACTAACATTCTAGCAATGAATCAAAATTAACACACCTGTAATATTTCAGGACTGATATAGGAAAATTCCAATTGGTAACATAAAAGGCACTTGAAAGATGGTATCAAATAACTTGAAGGAAGAAAAAGGTTGCAACAGGTGAGAAACAGGAAGCATACATAACAGTAACCAAGTTTAAAACAAATTAACAAAAGGTTCAACGCAAATAGCATTCATCTGCACAAAGGTACGAGGCTCACCTTCAGTTCACGTATTAGCTTCCCTTGTGTGGTTTCCCAAACTTTGATTGTACAATCCTGGGAACTGTAAGAAAATCACAGTTAGGCTTCAAGCTGTAATACAGAATTACAATCTGTTAACAAGTCATTCTTTTTAATAGAAGGGGGAAACACCTACCATAAACCATCAGTAATCAGAATTAGTTGAAGATACAAAGATGATATTGATTAATTAAAAGGGAATTTAACTTCAATGAGGATTTTCCCACAGGGGGCATTTGGCAACAGTATTCCAATCAAAGTGCCCCAGATTAGTTGAGATTGAGAAAACAGTCTCCAAAACTTACATAGATAAATAAAATGAGTCTTTTTGTGAAATTGAACAAAAACATAACCATAGTTGAGAACTTGATATAGCAGCAAAGGTATTGTACCAATATCCCAAATCAAGCAATATCAAAAATTGGGGCATAAAGAAAAACACATTCTAAAACTTTAGAGAAATCGGAAGTAAAGATGGAGAGAATACCCAGTATAAATCACACCATCTCCACCCCACTTGACGCATGTTATTGCAAGTGTGTGGCCACTGAGACATATAACGCATTTCTTTAAAGTGATATCCCATATACGGGCATCCCCATCTTTGCTAGCACTTACAAAGCGACGGCAAGGAGCACTCAGGTGGACAGGTTCCCAAGATATACCAGTTATCCATTTCTTGTGGCCCTGTATTTAGTATACTTCAATTTTTGTTCTCCAAGAAATATTATAATGGATATGGTTGAAAACTCTTCAAACAAAATGTTATGAAATTAAATACTTTGAATAACCAAAATAACAGTTCAACTATGCACCCTAAAGATAAAATGTAAATAAATAAAAAATTCACAGTTCATCTAAATATCTCCATAGGAAAAAACAAACATGCTTTATAATACAAATTCGGTATACAAGGTAAAGTCTTTACAGTTAGTGGATTGCCCAATGCCTTTCCAGTTTGTGGGTCCCAACACAGAAGTTCTCCAGCCTTGCTCCCGCTTACAAGATACTTGCCATCTGGTGACCAAGCAATACAAAGGACCCAATTCTTGTGTCCTGCATTAATGTACAGAGCTATATATGTCATACTCTCATAAAAAATGCAAAAGTGGACGCGCAAAGCTGATACGAGCTTGATAGAAACAGATATTTATTTATGGAGCAACGAAGACTAGCTCCTTATAGCAGCGGCAGACCTTTAACTCCTTAAAACAGGAAAAAGAAAAGATAGTACAGGACATTCAAAAGATTGGTCAGTTCCCTCCCAATCACAAATTCTCACTTGGTAACTGCCTTCCTTCACACTTTATATCCTACCTCTAATATTCTCATTTCTTTTCAACCAAATTCCCACCTCCAACTATTCTTTGCCAGTTAAGCATTCAGTTATGCTCCAAACTTAACATCATTAATATCACTTTATTTCCCTTTTGTCCTCCTTGTGTTGATCCTCTGGTTCCCCCTGAATTGTTATTCTACTTCCCATCCCTTTCCTTGTAGCATTCTCACAGCTAATAGAGATCTATAATAAACAGAACTAGCCTACACAGTCTTACAAGAATTTCTTTCTTGCAACGCAATCACAAGGACAGCCCAATGATGCAAACTTGTAATTTTTGCATGACTTAAATGGATCACTCCTGTTATACTGAGAGTAGGATGCTTAAACATCAGTCAATTGTTCTTTGCTTTAATTAAACATGAAGAAATTATGTTCGGCAAACACCAAGAATAACTTAGCATCTTTATGTCAAACCTGTGCATGTGTACATCGGTGTCTGAGTGTTCATATCCCAAAATCGAACAGTGGTATCACCAGAACCACTTGCCAGCTGTCGTCCATCAGGACTGAAGGCAACAGACAGTACAGCTTCTGCATGACCTGCAAACAATCCCAATGACATGAATTCCACAGAATATGACAATAACACATGATTAAGATTAAATCTTAAAAAACCAAACTACGTTGCTGTTTACATGATTTAGCATACAATCAATTTTAGGATAAAAAATCTACATTTGAAGTTGTGCCATTATATGAATGGAAAACTACAGTTCATCATATCATTCATACCAGAAATAGTTGCCGAACATCGATTCACTGGACGAATCCGGAAAATAGCTTGAGGTTGACAAACTATAGGCAATACCTTCTCCACCGACACTGAAATAATGTTAAATTAACATCACAAAGGAAAAGAAAAACATTAGTTAAAAAAACAAGTGAACAGAATAAAAATGACTACGGCAGTGTTTGTTTTAATGTTTTCATCAATTAGAACAAGTTCCAATGCAGAAAAACACAATTGTCAATGCACAAAATGTGCTTTTACTCAATGGAACTTGGCTCTTTGATTAACTAAATGTGTTTTTACTTTCATTTCAACCATAACCCAAACATACTACTCGGTTGAAACCACTAACCTTTGTTTTTCTGCAAGTATGTTTCAAGTGGCACAAGGAGCTCTTCGTCGGATATATAGAAAGCATATGGTAATTTCTCCTCCTAAAATGAGAATATAGATAGTCAATGAATGTCAAAATAATAGTAGTAGTCTAATAAATAACCAATTTATGTGACTCTGTTCTTACGAGCCGCACTCGCACTATTGGGAGACCACCAATTTATGTAAAATGAAAGTGCGAAAAGGAAAAAGACGTTACATTGTTCAGAAGCTTATTGACAATCTGTTGAAGCTGTTGTGGACCAGCATTCTGAGGTAGGTAAATAGAAGAACCAAGAGGAGTTCCATCGGGGTCAGTCAAAAGACACATCACGTTGTTGATTATCTCCCTCTTCTCCATCACTACCTCTGTCTCTGTCTGCATTTTTTAGGGTTGAGATTCTCCACTCTCTGGTTGGTTTTTGCTCCTTTTTGTTCAGCAGAGGGCTTTGATCCTATAATTCTATCTTCTTTCCAGAGCTGAAACGGAATTAAGATGAGACCTTAAGAAATTCAGGAACGGGAAGGGAACGAGCCTAAAACACGGGAAGATGCAGAAGATGCAGTGGTTCTGTAATTGGTTGAGGAGGAAGGAAGGAGATCAGGGTTTCCCTTTTTGAGAGAAGATGAAGATGATACGGCTGCTGTGTTTTGGGGTTGAAGGGTGGCGGTGGTGTTTTGTGGTTAGGGAAGAAGGAGGTTGGGGAAAGAAAAAGGCAGAATAAAATAGGTGGCGGCCGGTTCTGCTGCTTGGATTGGTTCAGTGCTGGGTAGGCGGCACACGGCGGAGGAAGGAGAGCACCAGACAGGCAGGGCGGCGGTGGAGTAGCTGAAAGGCCTCCTTACGGCAGAAATGAGAGTGAGCGTGGGTGAGGCGGCCTGTGGTGAGGGGTTTATGTATTTTGAATGAGTTCAATAGTTTATAAATAGGGTTTATAAATACTCCCTCCCTTTTGGAGACAAAAAAAAATGGTTGAGTTTTAATTGTGTCTTTTAAAAACAACTTAGTTGATAAAATTAAAGAGTGAATGATAGAGAAAAAGATAAAGAATACAAGTGATATATCCTGGTTCACCATTGAATGAATGAGCTACGTCCAATCTTTGGTATCCACCAAGTTTATCAATGGGTGCATTACGGGTGCTGTGGAGGTTCGTCCTACCCCCTTCCCTACGCATAAATAGGCCTCCGAACCTAAGTTCGTGAATAAAAGAAGTTCAAAAAGGTTTTCCAATGTTTCCCCTTAAATAAAAACACTGGTGGCGACTCTGTTTATTTAGCCCGTAATTATTTTTCAGGTCGTTGCAACATTGTAATCAGCTTTTTAGCTTTCCAAGACACCAAATAATTCATTAGGTAAAAACAATATCCTGAGATGGATCTTCTTGTATCAATACAACCTGCCCAATCAGCATATGAATACCCTTGAATATGAAGAGCAGCTTGTCGAGAGAAGAATAAACCAAGTCGTGGTGATCTCTTTAAAAACCTTAAAACTCTTACGGCTGCTTTGTAATGTTGTGCCATTGGATTACTCATGAACTGGCTAAGTTGCTATGTAGCAAATGTAATATATGGTCTAGTGGTGGTGAGGTACAATAACCTGCCAACCAACATTCTATATGCTGCTACATCTGAAAAAGATTCCCCTTGATTTGTGTGTAATTTAACAGAAGGATTTAGAGGAGTTGATACTGGTTTGCTACCCATAGTTCCTATTTCTTGTAAAAGATCTAAACAATACTTTCTTTGACACAAGGAAATTCCTTTGGAGGAATGAGCAACTTCCAATCCAAGGAAGTATTTCAAAACTCCCAGATCCTTAATACCAAAAGCTAGATGTAAAGAATCCTTAACTATTTGAAACTCATCCAAGCAAGTACGAAAAAAAATCACATCATCTACATATACAAATAAACCAATGAACTATGATTCTTTAAACTTGACAAATAAGGAGTGATCGGAAGTAGTTTGAACATAGCCAAGTGTAAGAAGATGAGATGACAACTTCTCATACTATTTTCTACTAGCTTGTTTTAAACCATATAATGGCTTGAGAAGTTTGCAAACCTGATTAGGTTTTGTTACTATTACTCCTGTTAGTATACACATATAGACATCCTCTTCAAGGGTTCCATGTAGGAAAGCATTATCTACATCCAGCCGATGCAAATGCTAATTTTGTGCTACTGCCAAGGCTAAGATCGTTCTGACTGTGGTCAATTTTGCTACTAGTGAAAAAATATCAAAATAATCTAAACCTTCCACTTGATTGTAACCCTTAGCAACTAATCTTGCTTTATATCTAGCAAGGGTTCCATCTGCATTCCTTTTAATTCTGTATACCCATTTGTTACCTATAGGCACAACTTCTGAAGGTAGATTGTAAGACCCTCTATTTTTTATATTTATATTTTTGGTCCCTGAAGTCTGAATTATTTATGTTTTGGTCCTCGTTTTGTTATAATTGATTTTAGTCCTTTGATCCTTTGAAATTGTATTGTGATCCTTTGACTATTAATAAATGAATTCAAGCCCTTTGGCTATTCAATTTGAGCTATGTTGGTTTAACTTGGAGGACCAAAATATTATTTTTGCTTGAGTTTTAGCAAGATGAGCTTTGGCTCAGTGGTTGAGACTTAAGTATTCCATTTACATGGCAAGGGTTCGAATCTTGGTGAGGCAAGTTTTGGTTTTATTCTGATTTTCGAGCAGCCTTTTAGTTGACCAGAAACCGAAATTCAAATTTGAATTGGAGACATGTGATTAATGGGGATTAATGAGTGAGATTGAGGAGATCATGGGTGGTTATTTGATGAGTTATAGGGGTGGTTTAGGTTAGAATTTTCGTGCTTATATGCTAGAGTGTGGGCTACCTCTTTTTATTCTTCATTCTTGGTGGAAAATCCTAGTTCTCTTGCTGCTGCCACATTTTTCTGTTGCTGCCTTCTTCCCTTGCTGTTGTTGCCGCCACATTCACTTCTTGGAGGCACAACCTAGACCTCCGATTCCTCTCCAAAGGTTTCTTCTTGTTGTTACCTTGGTAGGTTTTCGTTCCCTTCGAATTTTGATTCCTTCTGACATTTGTTCTCCCTAGTGCATCGATTGTAACTTTGGTTTTGTTCCACCATTTCCAATCTCCTTCAAGGGCTTGCTCGAAACTCTTGGTGTTTCATCTTGTGGACGACGATCTCATTAAAGTTCTGGATGTGCACTTTGGTTCCTAAATCCCTCTTGATCATCAACACTCGAGGTTGGTTTTCCTATCGGTTTCCTAGTGTTTTCCCTAGTTAAAACTTCTGATGATTTCAAAATTTTAAGAGAGAAAATTTAGAAAATGGTTTCAGAAACCTAATAATTTTTTATGTTTGAGTATGATGTGATTATGAAACTTTCTTATGAAGACCCTTGGTGAAAAATCCTTTCGAAACCCTTTTTCGGTGAAAAATTGTGTTTTTGGACGTCCTGGATAGAGAGCCAACGCATGAGTGCTGGCTCCTAGCGCCTGGGCGTTGGGAACAGGGTTCCCAGGAAGGTTGGCATCCCAACTCAAATGCATTGGGCCTCAGCCAACCTAGTGTCGTTTTTCGTTTATTTTGGTTAAAGTGGTTTTTAGGGTTTCATCCCTTTTCCCTATGACTGATTGAGTGTATTATATGTTTGTTATGATAGGTGGGACTTGAAGTTCATGAAAAGTAATAGAAGGTAAGGGTAACTTGGTCTTAGATGTCTTGAGTCATGCATGCTTTACTATGGGTTGCTTGTGATTGTTGTTCCGTTAATTGTTTTGGATGAGGATTGAATTTAGGTACTCTATTGATTATTGTTATAACATGTTGATATGTTTACATGTTTTATAACATGTTGATGTGGATTGAGAATTTTGATAATAATGTTAATGTATTGTTTTGCCATGTTTGATGAGGTAATTATGTGGACTGTTGGTTCATGAGGTTGGCTGTTGTTTTGTTATGACATGTGCATTTTGGGAGGTTTTTTTGGAAGGATGATGAGATGGTAAATTGTCCCATGTGATCATGCCTAAGTTTATGAGTTCGGAAGGATGATGAGATGGTAATTTGTCCCATGCGATCTACCTTGAGGCCGGTGAGAGGGTAATTGGTCCCCTGCGACCGTCCTCGCAAGTTTTGGGTAAATTTTTTGTCATAGCCTTGCATATCGAAATTGAGGAAGTTGATTTGAGTTATATACTATTGTTGTAGTTTGGGTATTGCTGTTTTGATTAAGTTGTGTCGTTGTTTTGTAAATTGCTTTACTTGGTAATGTTGTTACTGTTTTTTTTATATACTAATGCATGTTGTTCGTTTATACTCATGTTGTTTGTTTTATGAGTTAACCCTTTCTAGTTGTCGTTTGCGTTTGTTGTTTGGGTGCTTAACGTCATAGATTTACAGCGCAAGGTTTTAATGAGGAATCATTGGGAGCAGTTGAGGGAGTGGTCAGATGATGGCTTGAAGACTTTGAAGAACATGTTTTCCGCTATTTATTTATAAATGACGTAGCACAATTGTGGTGCAATATTTATTTATTTTTTATGCGTGATGTTTAATTAATTATGGAAGCTATTATTATGTAAATAATTATTAAGCGACGAAAATTCTTTTGAAAAATTGAGTTGTTTTGAGGGAGGTTTATAAATTTTCCGCGTATTACTATGTGACCCTCAACCAAAAACTGGGGCGTTACATAGATCTACTAGTTTCCAAGTTCCATTCTTTTCAAGACCTTGTATCACAACATCCATAGCTTCCTTCCAACATGAATGTTTACTGGCCTCCCCATAAGTAGTAGGTTTCGAATTAGCTGAAATGCTCAAAACATAAGACTAATGTGTAGGAGATAATTGAGTTGAGGAATAATAGCTTGTGAGACTATGTGTTGTTGTGGTCCTGGTAGGCAATGAATGATAATAAAAACCTTGTAATCGAGTAAGTATTTTTACAGATTTAGTAGATGTTCTAATATTAGAAGGCTCCACTGTTTCTGATGAGTGTGGTGTGACTTCCTGTGAAGGCAAATAAACAGAATCAGAATCAGGAATTGAAGACGATAGAGTTTCCTACTGAATTGGTTTTGATAATACTGTAGAAGCCTCCTGACCTGTATTCTAGACTAATGGTTGCAAATCCAGACAAGTCCAATTAGGAACTGTGGTTCCCTTAGAGTAAACCATCATTTTGGTCCCTGAAAGATATCACTTATGGCAGTCTAGTCCTTATACTTTTGTTTCCCGTCAAGTCAGTCCTTGATAGATTTTCCGTCAGTCACTGAAGTCCCTGAAAGATATTTCCGTTACATCCCTGGACGGAAAAAGACACATGCGCAGTTAATGGCCACGGTGGCAAGCCATGTGGCTGCTTACGTGTCATTATAAACGGTTCCCTCCCAAATAAACACTCCCAAAAGGTGGGCAAACAAGTCCCTGGCCTTCAACCACTAAACAACTAACTCTTCCACTCCTTCATGTCAGTTTAGCAACACCAACAGCAACTAGAATCGCAGAGGAAGAAGAAGATTAACGGCAAGGCCGATTGAGGAAGGACGCCGTAGAAGGAGAGAGGCTCGGTTGGTTTCCGCGGCGCGCGTGGGAGGTTGGCGGTGGAGTGTTCTTTTGAAAACGGCAAGGTAAGTAATTTCGCAACCTTCAATGTCGCGTTTTCCATGCTCGAAGGGTTTGGGTTTCTTTCCGTTTTTCCTATCTGTTTCGTGGCATGTAGAACTAGAATCAACATGTAATTAGGGTTTTCACCCAAAAATAGAGGGTTGTTGTTCCTGATTTCTTGGGAAATTTTTGGAGTTTTAAAGTGGTTAACATTATAGGGAATGATAGTTGGCTGTTGCTGGTAGTTTGGATAATTTTGATATGTTGCTGTTTAGGTTGATTTTAGCAAAGACACATATTTGTTGATGTTGAAACTCACAGGTTTTCTTGAAATCTGATTGCTGTTGGTTGTTTTTCAAAATGTAGATGGAACAGAGTATAAACTTGGTATTACACCATGGAGGAATACTCAGCCAGGAAGAGGACACTGGAAGGGTTAACTACTATGGGGGGCAAACCTGTGTGTGGGAGGACATAGACTGTGATACCCTTAATCTGTTTGTAGTTGAAGGAATGGCAAAAGCCCACGGTTATCACAAATTTAAGGACATTTGGTGGAGGAACACTCAGACAGATGTTGGGTTTGAACTCATCAAGATTGATGGAGATGCTCATATTAGAGACATGATAATATGCGCTAAGTACAATGGTGGGGATGTTGAGGTATTCTTTGAGCATCCTCCTGACACAGAACCAATTGCAGTCATACTGCCACATGAGTTGGATCCTGCAGATGATGATGATGATGATCTGATATTTGGTGGAGATGAGGATGTGGATGGAGGTGAGGCTGTTGGTGGAGATGAGGATGTGGATGGAGGTGAGGCTGTTGGTGGAGATGAGGATGTGGATGGAGGTGAGGCTGTTGGTGGAGATGATGCTGTGGATGGTGACGAATATTCACAGGATTTAGAGGCTGTGATGGCTGACATTGAAAATGAATATTCACAGGATTTAGAGGCGGTGATGGCTGACATTGAAAATGAGGAGCAGGCTACTGACAGTGCTAGGAAGGCCAAGAAGTTAGTGAATGAGAAGGGAAAGAAAATAAGAAAGGGTAAACAAGGAGGCACCAGCAAGAGGCAGAGGGAAATTGAAAGTAGTGAAACAGAGTCTGATAATTGCTTTGGCATTTTTTCTGATGATGGCCAATCTGATTCTGATAGTGCAGGTTTGGTTGTTCCATCAGACGTGCAGCAGCAAGAGTGGTCATGTGAAGAAGGGACCATGAACTATCACAGTGAAGAGCTTAGAAGCCCTGTTAGCTCCTGTGGTGAAGGTGGCAGTTCAGGCACGAAGTTTGTTTTCCCCCAATTTAGAGATGATGCAGAGTTTGGCAATGTGTTCATAGAGGTTGGTATGGAATTTTCAGACCTGCAAACATTCAAGAGAGCTGTTAAGGATTACACCATCGAGCTAGGGAGGCAAATTAAATGGGTTAAGAATGACAGGGAGAGGGCCAGGGCAGTATGCAAAGGTAAGGGTTGCCCGTGGAGGATTCTCTGTGCTTGGAGCAAGCCCCAAAAAAGCTTCCAGGTTAAAACTTTTGAAGACACCCACACCTGCAGCAGAGGTTTCAAGAATAAACAAGCAAATACCAAATGGGTCAGCCAAAAACTACAGGTTAGGCTCAGGTCTCAACCCTTAATGAGTTACCTTGAGGCATTTGATTATATGAAGCAAAACTTTGGAGTACATTTGGATGAAACCAAGATATACAGGTCTCTGAAAATGGCTAGGAAAGCAGTGGAAGGCTGTGAAGCAGAACAATATGCCAAATTATGGGACTACAACCATGAACTCATAAGAAGCAACCCTGGACCAACTGTCATGATGGATACCCTGCCAGTTGATGGATCTGCTCCTCAATTCAAGAGGATATACATCTGTCTTGATGCATGTAAGAGAGGACTGAAGACTGGATGCAGACCTCTGATAGGCCTTGATGGTTGCTTCCTGAAGGGCTATTTTGGTGGGCAGTTGCTGTCAGCTGTTGCACAGGATGCAAACAACCAGATCTATGTGGTTGCTTATGCAATTGTGGATGTGGAAGACAAAGACAATTGGACTTGGTTCCTTCAACTGTTGCATGGTGACATTGGCAATTACAAAGAACACAACTGGAATTTCATTTCTGACATGCAAAAGGTAAGTGAAGGACTAAATTGACTACTCACGAATAGTTTAAGGACTAATTTGACAGGTTTTTATTTTTTAGTCTCTAATATGATTTCATGCAATTTTGCTTACAGGGACTAATTCCAGCAATGCAATTGGTGATGCCTGGGGTTCCTCACAGGTTTTGTGTGATGCATTTATGGAGAAACTTTGCTAAACAGTGGAAGGACAAGGAACTCAAGGGTCTTGTATGGGAATGTTCAAGGGCCACAACCATCCAAGAATTCAATCACAAGATGGAAACAATGAAGAGGAAGAGTGAGAATGCTTGGAAATACCTTGACAAATGGCCAAAACAAGCATGGACCAAGTCCTACTTCAGTGAGACTGCAAAGTGTGATAATATATGCAATAATGCATGTGAGGTATTCAATGCCAAGATCCTCAAATATAGAGGCAAGCCTATTATCACACTTCTGGAGGAGGTGAGATGCTACATTATGAGGACACTAGCAAATAACAAAATGAAGCTCAGATCACAGGTGGGACCTCTCACTCCAGTTCAACGAAATAAGCTAGAGAAAGAAAAGGGATTGAGCAACAGGTGGACCCCTGTATGGTGTGGTGATGCCAACAGTCAGAGGTATGAGGTTCAGAGTTGGGAGACCAAGGTTGATGTTGACTTGGAAGCTCGATCATGCACTTGTAGAGTATGGCAACTAACTGGCATGCCTTGCAAGCATGCTATTGCTGCAATTGCTCACAGGAATCTGAGACCAGAAGACTTTTGCCATGATTGGCTAACTTTGGGTGCTTATAACAGAACTTCCGAGTTCTTTGTTCATCCAACACTGAGCCAAGAATTTTGGGAACCTACTCCATATCTGAAGCCGGTTCCACCTCCATTCAAGAGAAAATGTGGCAGGCCAAAGAAGAATAGGAGGAAAGATAGTACAGAAGGCACAACAAGTGGCTCAAAGATGAAGAGAATGTATGCTGAAATCCAGTGTTCTAGGTGTGGAGTTGTAGGCCATAACAAAAGATGTTGCATGAACCAGGGTGTTCCACAGAGGCCTAGACACTGGGTAAACCCAGAAGGTGAAGAAGAAACAGATACAAATGTTGGACAACAAGCTGAGATTGATCTGTCACAAAATGCACCTGCCACAGAGATCCTGTCTCAACCTACACTAGAGCTGCCTACTCAGGTACTCAACCTACACTTGATCATAAAGTCACAGAAGATTGCTGTTGAATTGTTGCTTTAGTTAGCATATATTAATAATTGACATTGCAGGTACCTGACACTGCACCCATCCAACATCTAGGTGAACAAGTGCAGCCTACTGCACCTTTTCAGCCAATTGAACCACCACAGACTTCTGGATTTAGGCCTCCTCCCAGAAGAGGCAGAGGCAGAACCACCACAGACTTTTTGGGGAACCATGTTACACATGTGTTAGTTTTTTGTTTTAAAACTTGTATTGTGAAAGTATATTGTTAAAGGTTTTTTGATGGCATACTTGGATTGTGAATGTATATTGATCATGAAGCTTTTTGATGGCATACTTGGATTGTGAAAGTATATTGTTAAAGGTTTTTTGATGGCATTCTTGGATTGTGAAAGTATACTGATCATGAAGCTTTTTGATGGCATACTTGGATTGTGAAAGTATATTGTTAAATGTTTTTTGATGGCATACTTGGATTGTGAAAGTATACTATTTTTGATGCTTTTTGATGGCATACTTGGATTGTGAATGTATACTGTTAAATGTTTTAGAACAATTTAGCACAAATACTAACATGTTTAAAATTACTGCCTTTTAATGTTCATCATAACTACAAAAAATGCATTTCATTAATCACATCACCTGCCTAGGTGTTCTAGGTGTGGAGTTGTAGGCCATAACAAAAGATGTTGCATGAACCAGGGTGTTCCACAGAGGCCTAGACACTGGGTAAACCCAGAAGGTGAAGAAGAAACAGATACAAATGTTGGACAACAAGCTGAGATTGATCTGTCACAAAATGCACCTGCCACAGAGATCCTGTCTCAACCTACACTAGAGCTGCCTACTCAGGTACTCAACCTACACTTGATCATAAAGTCACAGAAGATTGCTGTTGAATTGTTGCTTTAGTTAGCATATATTAATAATTGACATTGCAGGTACCTGACACTGCACCCATCCAACATCTAGGTGAACAAGTGCAGCCTACTGCACCTTTTCAGCCAATTGAACCACCACAGACTTCTGGATTTAGGCCTCCTCCCAGAAGAGGCAGAGGCAGAACCACCACAGACTTTTTGGGGAACCATGTTACACATGTGTTAGTTTTTTGTTTTAAAACTTGTATTGTGAAAGTATATTGTTAAAGGTTTTTTGATGGCATACTTGGATTGTGAATGTATATTGATCATGAAGCTTTTTGATGGCATACTTGGATTGTGAAAGTATATTGTTAAAGGTTTTTTGATGGCATTCTTGGATTGTGAAAGTATACTGATCATGAAGCTTTTTGATGGCATACTTGGATTGTGAAAGTATATTGTTAAATGTTTTTTGATGGCATACTTGGATTGTGAAAGTATACTATTTTTGATGCTTTTTGATGGCATACTTGGATTGTGAATGTATACTGTTAAATGTTTTAGAACAATTTAGCACAAATACTAACATGTTTAAAATTACTGCCTTTTAATGTTCATCATAACTACAAAAAATGCATTTCATTAATCACATCACCTGCCTATGTCCCCTACTACAATGAAACCCCATAACCCAGGCCCTAAATCAAGACACATAAACAACAAAAACCATGGCACAAAACACAAACAGCACCACCAAAGCTAGTCCTATGACCATTGCTCTCAATAACCTTAGATCTTGTGTGACACTTTCAATCTTCAGCAACATTAATCGATTCACTACCCTAAGTTCTTCAATCACAGCTTCACTCTTCAACACAGCCTCCTTCAAAATCCTCAGATCATCGATCACACCTTCTATCTTCTTACCCACATCATCCTTTGAATCCATTAAATTGGTATCTTCTGTGATTCCCTCATCTTCATTTCCAACCCAGAGGAAATAATTGCAATTCTTGGGATGGTTCTGCAAACAAATCAAAATGGCTCAGACATTGAACACCATCAACTATAACAGGGGAAGAGGAGTAAGTCACCTTGGGTAAATGACATCCATACCAAGGTCTGTCTGGGTTCCATTCTGTTCTGGAAATCCTCACTTTAGCCTTCACACCACAGTGGCAAACAACTCCTCCACCATTTACAGAAGATGATTCTCCATCGCGAGCTCTCGTCCATACCTTCCCTTCAACTCGAGATTTCGAGCCTGCTATCATGGCTTACAAGAAATACGAAGGGGATTCACCACGATTCGAAGGAGGATTTGGGTTATTGAAGGGATTCAGAGAGGGATTTTGAAGATCCAAGAACCTAGGGTTTCTAATTTGGGGATTTTGGGTGTTCTGATTTGGGTCATTCTTGTATATGGAGCCAGGGACTAGTTTGACGGATTCGAAAACTTCAGATTCTAACCGTTGCTGCTGACATGGCTTGCCACCGTGGCCATTAACTGCGCATGTGTCTTTTTCCGTCCAGGGATGTAACGGAAATATCTTTCAGGGACTTCAGTGACTGACGGAAAATCTATCAGGGACTGACTTGACGGGAAACAAAAGTATAAGGACCAGACTGCCATAAGTGATATCTTTCAGGGACCAAAATGATGGTTTACTCGGTTCCCTTATAAGGTAAGATGTGTTCATGGAAAACGACATTTTTAGAGATAAAAAACTCTCTGGTAGAAAGATCATGCAGAACATATCCTTTAACCCCTTTTCTATACCCTAGGAAAATGCATTTCCTAGCCCTAGGATCAAGTTTAGTTTGATTCTGTTTGAGAGTGCTAGCAAAATACAAGGAGCCAAACACCCTTACCAATGAAAAATCAACTTTTTCTTCAAACAATATTTCATGAGGAGATTGATTACACAATAATCTAGTGGGAATCCTGTTCATGAGAAAGACAGCTTGTAGAACAGCATAACTCCACATATTCTTAGGTAGGCTAGATTGGAAAAGTAGTGCTCGAGCTATGTTAAGAATATGCCGATGCTTTCTTTCTACCCTCCCATTTTGTTGAGGGGTGTTAACACAACTCCTTTGATGAAGGATGCCATGAGAATTATAAAACTCTGGTAGACCAAATTCTAGACCATTATCACTCCTTATCACCTTCACCTATTTATCAAATTGTGTTTTTACAAAAAGAACAAAATTCTGGACTTTCTGTTATACCTCTCCTTTATTTTTAAGCAAAACAGTCCATACAAATTTGCTATGATCATCCAAAACTGTCAAGAAATACTTATGATTATGTATAAAAGAAACACCAATAGGACCCCAAATATCCATATGTACCAAGTCAAAAACAGTTGTAGCATTATGAAAACTTTCATGATAAACTTGTCTCTTTTGTCTTGCATAATGACAAACATCACATACAATATGTGTACTTACATCAACATATGAAAACTTCCTATGTAAATCTTGTAAACGAGCATGAGACAAATGCCCTAACCTGAAGAGCCAAATTGCACCAGTAGGTATTACATGTCCTGTACAATCAATGTTTACTACTTTATCCCTATAGAAGTTGTAAAACATATACTAGAGTCATCAGTGACTACTAGGTGATACAGTTCATCATGTTGCAAGCTACCCAAACCAATCGTCTTCTTGGTTCTCACCTTCTGTACAATGCAATCATTTTCACCAAAAATTAGCCTACAATTGTGACCCTTGGCCAGCTTGTGCATAAAAACCAAATTATATGAGAACTCAGGCACATAAAGGACATAATATAATGTGATGTAACTGGATATTTTCACTATGCATGCATAAAAAGTCTGCATAGCAGCTCCATTTGGCAATTTCACACTTACTGGTTTAATTTTGTGCAAGGTATGAAAACAGTTCTTATCAAAATAGATATGGTCACTAGCACCTAAGTCTAGAATCCAATCTTTACTATCATATTGTGCAGAGCAAGATAAAATAGTGTGCTTACCATGCCCTGAAGGTCCCGAATCATGTGCTCAAGTCACATGATTCACAGGAGATGAGTTTCTAGATTCAGAACTTTTCTGCTGTGAAATAGTGGCCTGTTGTATCATAAACCACACAAGAAAGGGGGAAATTTAAATTGTGTGTGTGATTTTAAAAACTTATTTTTACTTAAAAACAGTTATTAGTTTTAAATACTTTCGAAGAGTAAGTGCAGCGGAAATAAACTAAACTGAAAAGTAAAGCACATTGAATATTTATCCTGGTTCACCCCCTTAATCGACAGGGCTACGTCCAGTCCTTGGCTTCACCAAGATTTTCCACTATTTTCACAAAATAGTACAAGTATTCTACAGGACTTCTCCTAGTATTGGAAGGACTTCTCCTTACAAGTACTCTTCAGGACTTCTGCTTGCTAGTATTATACAGGACTACTCCCAGTTCTTTTTCAAAGTTGTTTTGAGGTTCTACCATGATCTCTTCAATAAGAGTTGGGTAGAAAAATGAAGAACAATTTACAGAGAGGATATGAGTTTAGGTTCTCTGTTTAGGTTGTGTGAGAATAGAATAAGAGTTGAACTCTTTGAGGGCTTCACACCGTTTGACAGACGACTTAACTCAGTGAAAGATAACTTGGAGTTTATTGAGTTATGGCTTTAGAACAAATAGCAAGTGATGAACTTATAAAGCTTTGAATGTTTGATCATTGGAAGTCGCCAATTGAATCCAATTGCTAAGTTCTCTATTTATATCTTTAGTAGGATCTGCGTTGTGAAGCTTGATGAAGATTTGAAAATAGTTCCGTTTGAATTTCTGCTTCTATGTGAGTAACGGGCACTTCTGCATCTCTGTATGAGCATTAAATGCATTCTGCCATGCATTAATTGCAGCATTAAATGCTTTGGTTGACAACGTCTGGTTCTTCAATGCTTCAGCCTTGAGTTCTCGTTTGGCCATTGAATGCTCGTGCATGCCAGCAAAGAGAACATTTAATGTTCTGAACAAGAGATTTGATTCTGATCGTAGAGGAGATACTATGTTCAGAAAATCACGCAGTTGACTCTGAAAAGGTTGCTTGATTTAAGGAATGTCAGAGTGTTTGCAGATACAAGGAATAAAGTATTAATTATGTCCCTTTTTTCATTCTGCAATCAACAGTGCTTCATTTAATGCTATGACGAGGTAGATAACCTTTATTACTTGAAGCTTTTTGTCAAACAAACTCTTCAGCACTTTTGGCAAACAATCTCTCTTGGAAAACGAACTCTTCATAGAGTTTCCAAACGAACTCTTCATAGGGTTGCCAAACGAACACTTCATAGAGATGTCAAACGAGCTCTTCATAGAGTTGCCAAACGAACTCTTCATAGAGTTGGCAAACGAACTCTTCATAGGCGGACGTACTCCTTTGGTGTGTGACCAGACGTCTACTTAGTTGAGTAGTCAGACGTACTCCTCAGCCGGACGTACACTTTTGGCGGACGTACCCAACTGGCAAACTAGCTCTTCAATAATTGCCAGACGTACTCCTCTTCTTTGTTTTTCTTTGAAGTTCTACTTTTGATAATGTTTTAGATGGATGTGTGCAGTTGTTCTCCATGTAGATGGATGTTCCTGAGTATGAAATATTCAAAGTATTAGGAAATCTCTATCTAACGATATTAAACCTTGGGTAAAATTGTTAATTATCAAAATATAGTAATTTATGAAATCATTTAAATCTAACACATTCGATTGAGGATACTCTTGCATTACTGCGATGACATGTCCATAGTTTCTTCGCGATTAAATTAAAAATGAACATCCGATTAGGGACAATCTTTCATTTCTGCGAGATATGTCCATAGTTTCTTTAAAATAAAGATGAAAATTCAATTCGGGGAACTTTCACATTACATTCGGACATATCCTTAATAAAATTAAAATGCATTGAGGCACTCTTGTATTACTATGAGACATGCCTTTAGTTATTACAAAAATTAAACATCGGTCACCAAACGCAAATTCAAAATAAAGAACTACGCAAGCCTTGATGGTTCCTAGGAGGGTACGTAGGACAAGTTAAGTCTCGACATATGTTCCAAATAAAAATATTTTCACAAGCTAACCTTTTTTTAATAATGGGGGTAAAAACATCGTTTCTTGATTATTAGAATATGCACGATCGACTTAGCGTTACCGTCGTAAGCAGGATGCACTAGGGGTTTTGTGGGGTTAATACTCCACCCTTCCCTATGCATATATAGACTCTCGAACCTAGATTTCTTTTCGCATATCCTTAATTTCTCTAAACGGGTTTTTCCAATGTTTTCTCGATTATAATAAATATTGGTGGTGACTCTGTTTGTTTGCAATAAATTTTTTTAGGTACGGTCTTTACAATTTTGGCGCTTTGTCCAACAGATTTTGTTTGTCTTTCATAGGCTTCTCGATCTGTTGATAAATGGCAGAAAGCCTTGCAGCCAATCGTGCCTCAACTTCTCCAACTTCAGCAATTGTGGCTTAGACTTGTCCAACTTTCCCTTGGGAAAATTGTTCAGCTGCTCTGTTGGAAGTTATGTTTTGTTGACAAGCTGCAATTTGGTCGAAGCTAGCCAAAGCATCAGATACAAATTCTTGGAGCTCGAAAATGGCACGCTGCGGCTCATTAGTGGGATATTTTTCAATTAAGTTTTGGATGAGGCTTTTGATCTCAATAGTCGAAGTTGGATCATTTTGGAGGTCTTCGAGCATATCACATTCAAAATCTAAGTGCCTTAACCTAGCTAACATTTGTTCAACATCATCATGAGGGATGGAAATCTCCGATCTCAGCGGTTGGTTGATCTTTGCTCGAAGCTGCTGACATCTCAACTTCCATATACTTCTTCAGGAGCGTTAAATGGTTCTCAACCAGTTTGTCAATGTTTTCGACTGAAAGACGAGTTTGGGTGGAACTCTGAGTATTCGAAGTATCCTTTGCCGTTTCAGCCAAAGGGGTTGGAGTTTTCTTAGTGATATCTGGCATCTCAGAGCTTTCAGCTTTAGGATCGGGATTTGCTTCTATTCTTTTAGGCATGTGATTTGTTGTTTCTTGTGAAGGAAAATGAGTTCGATCAGCAAAAGGTGAATGATAAACAATCTTACACCTAGGATGTTGAGAAGCCTAAGGTAAAGGTTGTTTAAGTAACTTTTGAAGATAAGGTGGAATTTCTAGAAGATCCGAGACACTCAAAGAATCAGAATAGCTCGAAGAGCTAAGGGAAGATGTTGAAGAAGGTTCAATTACTGCTACTGCAGAGCTTTCAGGATGAGGAGTTTTCGAGCCCGGAGTGCCCTGTCAAGTTGAAGTGTTAATGAAAGAATGAAAACTCTTAAGTATAAATAGGTTTAAAATATACCTGTGCAGGATCTCCTTTTTCAGGAGTTGAATTTTCAGAACTTCGAGTATAACCCCAACTCAAACTGGCTTCTTTTGAAGGAGAGTCTTTATGAGCATCTGTCTGAGCAGAAGGGTTTTTGGTCGGAAGAGCGACGATGGGAGGTTCATCTCGATCATGAGTTGGTGAATTCACTTCAGGCTCTTCTTGATAGTTGAAAGGGAGATAGATTTCCCACCCTACTCAAACAATTTGATACCCCAGGCAACTGTAGTAATTGTCCTTATTACCCCTGACATCGCTTACATTCCGGGTTTTCAAATCCCAGAACAAATTTTGATGCAAGTTCCGTGTTTTGTAATCTCGGAATGTATTCTGTTTGTTGTATGCTGGTTTCTAAATCCCCGTATGCATATAACCATTTTTTCCGGGACTATAAATCCCAGAATGATATTTATTCACTATAACCATATTCTGGGAAATTTAATCCTGGTGTGTATTTACATACATACCGGTTTTGTAGATCTTGGAATACACACAAAAATGTATTCTGGGAATTTAAATCTCGGAATGATATTAGCTTCCGGGTTCTATGTCCCGGAGTGTAACACGAAAAAAAATGTTTAAGTGGTTCTCCATAGTATAGCTACCGATTTTTGAAATCCCGGCGAGCATATTCTAATAGATTCCGGATTTAAAATTCCCGGAATCCAATTTCCTAGATATCTGAGAAGAATATCCTGGAAATGAATTCAAATGGAAATGTATATTCTGGGTTATAAATTCGGAATGCAGTTTGAATGTCACGTACCAGGTTGTAGATCCCGGAAGGAAAGGTCTATGAATTATGCTACCGGGTTCTATAACCCGGTAGTACACGACCAACTTCTGCATACCGGGTTTTACAAACCGGACAGGAAGAGGTAACAGGTGGGGTGTTGAATTATTTACAAATAGGAATATTTTTGGTATTTCAAAAAATCAATTGGGTTTAAAATTGCGTAGTTGGAGTGGTAACCCTAAATGCCCCTCTTATTCGTCCTCCTGTTCAGACTGACATTTGAAGTTTACTGCTAAAATCAAACGTAAGTAAACAAAGCGGTAAATGTTTGCTTTACCTCAGTTTCCTCAGAAATCTTCTTCGCTATGCGGTGGAGGAAACTCTCCTTGATAACCAAGACGGTTCTTCCCTTGTAGTCAGTCGTAACCCTAATTTCTTTACCCTCTTCCTCTTCCGTTGTTGTTGCTTATTGTTCATTCTCTTACCATGAAGCTCTCCTTTTCCATCCCTTCCTCCAAATCCTCGAAACACAACAACAAACCCTCCTCCCTCTCCAAACCCTCCGATCACGGCGGCGACGGCGACGTCGATTCTTCTTCCACCAAACATTTGATCACCGAATTCGACCCTTCCAAACCCCCAACCCTCACCCACCCCAAAACCCTAATTCCCCCAATCCAAAACCAATGGCGCCCCCTTAAGAAAACCAAGATGAACAACCTCCTCCTCCCCCTTGCTGAACCTCACCAGCAACAATCCCTGGCCTTCGAGGCGGACACTGCCGCAGCTGCCGAACCCGATTCCGATATCTCCTACGGCCTCAACCTCCGCCGCGACGCCAACCAGCCCGGTGGCGAAGACGACACCAATGCCGCGCCGCGGCAGCGCCGTATTCCGCCTGAAGCGCAGATGCTGCAGAAGCTTAAGGACGATCTGGAGAAGCTGCCGGAGGACCAGGGGTTGGACGAGTTCAAGGATGTCCCCGTGGAGGGCTTCGGTGCCGCCCTGCTTGCGGGTTACGGCTGGTCGGAAGGGATGGGGATCGGGAGGAAGGCCAAGGAGGATGTCAAGGTGGTGGAGTACAAGCGAAGGACTGGAAAGGAAGGCTTGGGATTTGTCGGCGATGCTCCCGCTTCCCGTAACCTGAAGAAGGATGGAGGAACAGCAGAGAATGACAAAGAAAAGAAGGAGACGGTTGTGAGAATTGTTAGGGGAAGAGATGCGGGGTTGAAGGGCAGTGTCGTGTCGAGAATTGAGGATGATCTTCTTGTGCTGAAGCTTTTAGAGAGTGGGGAGCAAGTGAAGGTGAAGATGGGTGATGTTGCGGAATTGGGTTCTGTAGAGGAAGAGAGGTGCTTGAGAAAATTGAAGGACTTGAAGATTCAGCGCGGTGCTGGGGACAGAACGTCTAAGAGTAAACGTGGAAGGGATGGAGTTAAGGAAATGAAAGTGGATGTTAGAGGGGATCGTGACAGGGAAGAGCAGGGGAAGAAGCGGGTTTCTTGGCTTACAAGTCATATTCGGGTTAGGGTGGTCAGCCAAGATTTTAAAGGGGGGAGATTGTATTTGAAGAAAGGAGAGGTTTTAGATGTTGTTGGACCTGCTACTTGTGATATATCTATGGATGAGAGCAGGGAGATCATTCAAGGGGTGTCTCAAGATCTTCTAGAGACAGCTATCCCGCGACGTGGGGGACCAGTTCTTGTGTTGTCTGGTAAACACAAGGGAGCCTTTGGGAGTCTGGTTGAGAAGGATTTGGACCGAGAAATTGCCATTGTTAGGGATGCTGACACCCACGAGCTGCTCAAGGTCAAACTTGAACAAGTTGCAGAGTATATAGGGGACCCAAGCTTACTGGGACATTGATTCTGTTGAAGAAACAAATTTACAAGTATGCATCTTGTGAATCCTTAATGCTTTTTTCCTCTTCTTTTAACACCCTTAGACAATTTAATAATGAAACTGTATGTGTTGCTTGGGAAAATTTGCAGTTTGTTGATGGTAAACATGATATTCTATTCCAATTGAAGCTTGAATATTTTAGGGTGGATTTCAGACATTGAACGTGAATGGATAATATATACCTTTGTAGCAATAATGTATTTCATTGTTTAGTTACATTGCAACAATCTATGCAAAAGGTGCCATATCTTCTTTTATATTCTTTTCATTTTGTGGACCTTGTGGTTATCCCTGTTTATTTTGGATTAATTTCATCTCAACTGATAAAGGCTGCAGCAGAGCTGTGATTTGTGTTATTGCGCTTATTGTATATGTTAATTGATCAGCGAGCACCTCAGCTGGAAAGTTCAATCCTGTGTGATGCTTGTGGATGAAATACCCTTCAGAATTCAGAACCTTCAACTCAGATAAATAAGACATGATGTATGCATGTGTTATTATTGTCTAGACTAGAGAGACTGAATCATTTAAAATTTGTGTAGTTCAGTGGGCCTTATCTGTTAAGTAGCTTTCGAAGCATGTCAGTTCTTTTTTTTTTTTTTTGTAAATTTGGCTTGCTATTATTTTTTATTTATCTTTAGGCTGTGTGTATTTGTTCAGTTCCGGCTTTACTTAGTCTTTGGCCAAATTGTACCTTCTTGTCATTTAATGTTTTGATTCGAAATAATGAATGAAAATATGAAATCATCACAGAGGAGAGAAGGAAAATTAGGGGGTTTGGGATGGACTTAAGGTGATGCTTTTCAGTCACTCCACACTTTAAACTCCAATTTATCTTTCTAAATATTGGTCTTTCTTTTTGGGTTGGTGGATCTCTGGGGGAGGTTGGTTTTTGGAAAGTGAGGTTTTGTCTTCCCTCTTTTTAGCTGGGTAATATTTTTGAAATCATTTCCTGTTGATACTGTGAGAACAATTAAAATTCAGCCGCTCAAACCAGAAAATCTCTTCCTTAAATAAATCCAAATCCCTTTGCTGATTTTTAGTTATTTGTGGCCGTGCCATCATATTTAGGGAAAGCTTTCTATCAAAACTAACATTTAGATAAATAGCATAGTGATTTAAAACTGACAAGAGGAAAATGTGAATAATAATTTCTCATGCAAGCATGTAACCCTCTGGTTTATGCCTATCTCTTGCTGATGCTGGGCATAGTGTATATCTATGTGCCTGTGGTTGTACTTTGATTAATTGGTCTTGTTTTGCCTTTTCTTTTTGTGGCTTTGAATTTGAATTTTCTTCAATATTCTCTTTCAGTGTTAGATTAAATTTTACTGTTGTTAATAGTGTCAAATGGTGCTATTCCATGATATGTATGATATGTTTTCTGCAATATCTGATATTAGCAATTACTGAAATCAACAATCATAGAAGTGTAAATAATTACTGTGCCATGTAGCAGTAATTATGAATCCTCAACTGAAGTGAACTGTGCTGTCTGTTATCTTTCTCTGATTTTAGGAAATATTCTGTAAGCTTTTACAGTCTTGCACTCAAGATCTGTACTTGGATTGCCATGATTCATGTTTATCTAGAGCTGCTACTTTACCGGCTAGATTTTGGGCTTTTTGCTATCCAATTAGTCAATTTTTGTTATGTTGGCTGCATAATATGTTGGATCATTCTCTCTTCAATTCTGATACATTTAACTTGCAACTTTCGTAGTCATTATTTCTAGTTATTAAAATGCTCGAGTACAATATCCTGACTACCATCTTGGTTGATTGTTTCCTTTTCAAGTTGCCAAAAGGAAAGTAGATAGTAATTACAATGTCCTGTACTCCTTACTGGAAGTTACTTTGTATAATCCTTATTTCTTGGTGATCCTTTACTTATAGCTGAAAATATCACATCACTCCCTCTTTTATTAAATAATAGCATATCTTTAACTCCACCTTTTACCTTTGAATCGAAGGCTTGTGGTTTATGAGCTTTATTACGCTGTCTGGTGCTAATATTAACTATTTTTGTAATGTGGAATTCGAAATTTTCAGTCCTTCTGTCGTAGGAACAAATTTTTAGTGTTATGGGAGAACATAACGCTCAGCACTCCCTCTTTACAAAATAACTTCTATTTGACAGTCTAATTTTGTATTTTAAATATTAAGTTGGAAGATTAACCATTCATGAAACATGTGTTTTTATTTTTAGTGGAGTAGTTCTACTATAGGTGGATTGTACATTTTTCCCTGTTGTAGAAGCTTCTATGGTGGCTTCTAATGTGAAGCACCTGATAGGTGGTGTATAGATAGACCACCTTTATTCACCATCGGAAATTGAATGGTCCAGATGATGTACCGGTTACCTGATGAGTAAAAAATACATAAATTGCAATTGAATCCCTTTTTGATATTCATGGCTATCAGGCCACCTTCCTCTGTCACCTAAAATTACAATTCAATGCCTCATTTTTCCTCAGCTCAACTACGATTCGCACCTAATTATTGACCTTATTTATCCTAAACAATAGGAACCTTGTTTACTCTAGGTTGATGGTTGTGGTCTGGAAAGCAATAGGTGATTAGGTTTCTCAACGGTTTAAGGCGTTCAATATGCTTCTTAAGAGTATCAAGGCGGACGAGGCAGGGTCAAACAAGAGCCAGAATGTCACCGCCAACTACTTGCACAAGCAGTCCTACAACCACAATATTCTGAAGTTGTTGCTCTGATGATTCCTTTATACTATTATAATGTATTGCTTTCTTGATCTTGAATTTGATATATGTTGCTAAACTGGGAGCATGGATGGCAAATACATTACTTCATCTGAAGCTGGTTTTGAAGTTTTAAATTTTAATATTTTAATAATAGATTTTCTGTTACTTTTTGTCATTTTCTGAATTGCTTGCAGTGAAGCTGATGGCTCTCCCGGCTGAAGATGGCAGCAGTGGGCGGTGAAGTAGATTATTCAAGTCAAATTCTGAATTCCAAGTCGAAGATGGCAGCACTTAATTATTTATCATCATTCAGGTGGTATAAAACCTTAAAAACATAACATTACTTTACCTGCCTCTCATAGGAAAAGTTATTATATCCTTAGCGTTCCATTTAGAAAGCCAAAGAGGCTGTACATTTGTTTCAAATTTGAAGTCTTTTTTTCTCTGGTTAAGACAAAAGCAGCTGGATTGGAAGCAGCAACTGGAGAGAAACGATTTTGCATATACCTGAAATTTGAGGATGAAACACTAAGATAAGAGCAAAAATGGAAGAGTTGTGTGCTATTGTACTTTTGTTTCTGCTATTAGAATACATTATTTATTCTGGTTTAAATCCTTCTAATTTGTGAGTTTAGCAGTTTGAGAGAGGGATTCAAAGGAAAGTATTAAGTAGCATCCTTAGCATGCTAAAAGGAGCACAAACAAATTGGTTTTTTGGGGATGAGGTTTATTTCTTCAATTCTTCCCTTACTTTCCTTCTTGTTTGGTGTAACTCCATGTAATCTTGAAGGTGAATGGAAATTGAACCTTGTATGAAAATTGAACTCTGAGCCATATTGTTAGAAAAGAATAGTAGTTAATGAAACCTCCCTTTCAAAAGAAACTTTATTTTATGCAGCCTTTCAAAAGAAAGTACATATACTTATGATACCTAAATAATCAAGTAGGTAAAGAATGTGCATCATATGGCAAAAAAATGCCTAACATATTTGTCAAAAATACTAAATGTTACATCAATTTCTGAGACATGGGAGAAATTCTCAGTTAAAACATTTTAATGACAGATGAAGCCCCTAAAAACACCTTATAAACAGTGATGATTAAAAGAAAGACACCTTATAATTAAACAGTGCTATCACATACCATATTTAGAAGCCTCAGGAGAAATCTTCTGTAGATAAACTAAAGGATGCTCAAACTCCTGTTCTGATGGGTGGTATACTGGACACTCTGGAATCCTATTGATCCATCTGGTATCCGCCAAATCAAATGTTTAACTCTTATCAACCATTGTTCTTGTTCTTGTTCTTCTTCCACACTTTCCAACTTTTGAAGCACCCATTTTTTTGATCTTTTATATATGACAAGAATTACACTACTAGCATCTCATATTTCTCTAGTGACACCAATTTCCATCTTTGGAGGCTTCGCCTTCAACCTAAAACAGATTTAATAGTTACAAGTAAAAATAGACAGAATTAAATGTAAAAAAGTTATATGTTGCAGAAATGAAGCTAACTTAACAAAATTGGAGAAATTACATTAAATTAAATATCATACATTATGCACGTTATGAGAAGCATGATATTTTTATATCATTCAGATGGCCTGGAAAATATCATACATATAGTGAAACAAGACTGCCCCATCGACCAATTAGGAAGAACTTCACAACCTCCTTAATATTTTGAAACAATTCACTTTCATTCTGATTCCCTGATTTATTTCAAAGTCGTTTCTGTTCAAATTGTGGCATGAAATAAAATCTTGTTGCTTCAAAGTAGCAATGACTGCAGCAAGTAAAAGCTCATTTAATTTACTAATACTCCTCTTTCCCCTTAAAAGGAAAGTAAGAGATTTGTTGCATCAGACATTAAAAATAGAAAGCCAAAAGTATAATAGGGAAGCTTTAAAATATAATAAAACCAAACTTTACTATGTGATGCTTGCCTTTTTTGCCAATAAATAAAAACAATTGATGAGGAAAACAACTTGAGATGAAACCGTGGTGATCAAATGGAGTACAATTCTAAGAAGTGTTTACTTATGGGACAATCTGAATATCTTCATACAGATAAACAAAATTGTATGAGTTCCTTTATAAGTTGTATACGTTTTCAAAATACTGAGTATAAGGCACCAGTGCTAACAATAAGCATTAATGCTTTGAGTTTGAATGTTAAAGCATCTTCAATATCCTAGTGAATTGTAGCAGGATTAGTTTCTATTTCCTCGAAACCATTTGTAGTACTATCGAGAAGCTACTGAAAGAAGTTTTTCCGTGATTGATTTTAATTTTAGAATCAATTGTAGAATAATTTACAAATATGTCACAACCAATTCTAATTCCAATAGAAAGTTTAATTTTATATAGTACCTTTTATGTTGAATGTCATCGTCCATCTTTATGAAAGGAAAACTTGCCATATAAAAACAGAGTTCTAGAAGTAATTAACCTTTGGTTCACAATGACCACAAAAAACACCAAATAAACTATGTATATGCGTATTCATGAATCCGAGTCCTAAAATTAAAGGGCACATAGATATTATGACTAATTGATAGCATGTTTGGATTAGTTTTTTTTCTTCTCAAAATCAATTCCGAAACTCAGAAATTACCCAAAAAAACCTTCTCACCACAATCAATTTCCAAACATGAACTGAGTAAGTGACAGATGGGTACATTGGCATATACTATTCTAGTCATCATCTTCCCAATAATCAATGAAGGCCAATTAGCAAAAAGTTAATAGACAATAATATCATATCATCATACTATATACATTGCATAAGCAGTTAAGAATATTGTTACTCTTGTGAAACATAAAAATGTAAATTTAGCGATCACAATGTAAAGTTAAACACTTTGATCCTTTTTAATTTTTCATGGTTGTTTTACCTTTTACTTGCATGCTACAAAATCGAAAAGGATGAATGAATCCAAAAATATTGCGTATGGTGTGCAGTGACGGATCCAGAAATTTTAACTCGAGGGGGCAGCATATCATATAAATTTACAACATTAAAAATATATATAGTTATTAAAATATTTAATTTATATCATTATTATTTTCTATCGGTATTCATATTTTGAAAATATTATACAACTTTTATTCTCAATCCTATTAAGAAGTTAGGTAAGATTATGAGAACTTTGTACTCTTGATAGAAAAAGAAAATGAATGAAGCATTGAACCTAAAGATATTATCATATTGCATATAAAAAAGTTAAAAAACTGGATCGCAATAATATAAAGTTTGAACTTGTTAGTGATAAATATACAACAATTTCACATCATTTATCATATCTCTTATTTTTATTTCATCTACTCTCGTCTCTGTCATGTAAGTGTGAGTGGAATGAATGTGAACTCATCTTTTTTTAAAATACAAAACCATTGGTAGTAATTATTTTGTGGGGCAATTATTATCTCAAAATTCAATATATATATATATATATATATATATATATATATATAGTATATTGTTGTTAAAACCATTGTGGGGGCACTTGCCCCCCTCTGCTCTAATGCAGATCCGTGCCTGATGGTGTGTATATTTTATGGTGGCCACTGGCCAAAACATTAAATGGTTGCGAAATAATAAGAGAAGTTAACCGTTAAATAGACTAAAATCCAAAGCGGGAGTAACTGCTATATTACTTGACAGTTAATGAGTTCGTTTAACTTAGAAGAATCGTCTAAGGGGAAGCAAGAGACTATACCGTTCAAGAACATATCACGTGACAAACATCAGAGTGTCAACGGTCACATATTCCCAGACGCAGTACAGCGTTGTCAATAAGACAAAGCAGATCAACTCTTTCTCTTTCCTTAAAATGGAAAAGATTCGATACAGCTCAATTCTACTTTTGATTGCTTCATTGCTTAAGGAAAGCCTGCAGAGATAATCAGAGCATTTAATACAAAGCAAAGAAGAGCCATTGATGAACGGTCAAGGAGAAATGAGTGATTCACAATGCACCACAGCCTTATCTTCAAAAACCATATTTTTAAGTGAAGATATAAAAGGCGGCTTGAAGATTTCAAAGTAGAGAACTCTGGAAATTCTAAGATTCTGAATTCAAGTGAACCAACTCTCTCGAGTGAAAATCTTCGAAGTGTGAGAAAAACTTAAGAGTCAAATACTCTCAAGCCTTTCACACATCACGGAGAACATATAGTCTAATCTTCTCTGTTCCAAAACTCAAAGTATTTTCTCAAGTGTCAAATACCCTATCTAAATACTTTAGAATTAGCTGAGCTTAAATATTTCTACCTTACTCATACAAAAGAGAACTTGTAGAAGAAAACTCTCTTGAAAAAGAACTTAAGAGAAGTCCTTGATAATACTTGCTGTTAGGATAAGTCCTTGATAATACTTGTACTAGGAGAAGTCCTTAATAATACTCTGGTGAATAGTGAAAAACTTGATTAAGCCAAGGATTGGACATAGCCCTATCGTTTAAGGGGTGAACGAGGATAAAATCTTCTGTGTGCTTTATCGTTTATGTTTTTCTTTATCTTTCTGCGGTATAACGTTTAGGAAAAGTTTTCCAAGAACTTATATTTTTTTTTTTGAAAATCAAATTTTTAAAGTAACACAAATCAAACCCCCTTTCTTATTTCTCACGTCACTCAAATTTTCAATCCATATATGGATTGGATGTTAATTATTTCTTTGAGTTGACGTATTAGAAAAACAAGTGGTTTATTTCTTTTCTTTTTTACTACTAGCTGGGAAGATATTTAGAAAAATATACTTGGCTGCTAACTAAGATCCATGAGTCGTTTTCAAGAAAAGCTTGAAAATATCTTGCATCGATGGTTCGTTTTGGGTCATATAATACAGAAGACCTGATCATCAAACTCTACCGCATGTATGGTGATGTCTTATCTTCTTGCTTCACCTTGCTCTCAAACTAACTCCATGAAAATGGCGAGTGCATGCTTTTCTCCTTTCTACACTCCAACTTCTATGTTAACCTACAAGCCTTTTTCCAAATCTCTCACTTGCAAGGCAGCTTCATCATCATCATCTTCTTTGTCAGATTTTGATTTGTATGATCTTCTGGGCATTGAGAGCTCGTGTGATCAGTCACAGATCAAGACGGCGTATCGCTCTCTTCAGAAACGCTGCCACCCTGACATTGCTGGCCCTGTTGGCCACGACATGGCCATCATACTCAACGACGCTTATGCCATTCTTTCTGACCCGAATGCACGCCTTGCCTATGATAAGGTTCATTTCTCTCCGCAATTCTTCACTTGTGATTTTGGTTGGTTGCTTATATACTCTGTTTGTGCACTGCAGGAACAAGCAAAGAGTTCGGATTTCAAAGGCTTCACTGGGAAACCCATATACTCTGTTTGGCATGGGTCTGAGAGTGAGGAGCGTGCAGTGTTTGTGGATGAAATCAAATGTGTTGGTTGCCTGAAATGTGCTTTGTTAGCTGAAAAGACTTTTGCTATTGAATCTGTTTATGGAAGAGCAAGGGTTGTTGCTCAGTGGGCTGATTCTGAACACAAAATTGAAGCGGCAATAGAAGCTTGTCCTGTCAACTGCATTTCGTAAGTTTCTATACCACCACTTCTGCATTTGATTAAAGTTAAATTCAGGAGGATTGATTCTGTTGAAAAATAAGCTGATCCAAACATGCTCTCATTCAAATTCTAATCCAGCATGTTTTGATATGCTAATTGAAGAGTGGCCGCTAACATGTTCACTTTGATTTGAGATGAACAAGATTAACAACAAATGCAGCTGATACAACTGCAATTGGGTTTGCGATGTGGTTTTGAACACATAAAAAACCTTGATACTGCTATCGCGATTGAGGTTGCGGACCGCAATGTAAAACCATGATTGCAACACCCATCATGTTGCAATCAATCACTCTATTTTATGAGTGAAGTTGCTTGTTTAAATTCAAAAGGTCGCAAAGTGTTCTCTTTAGTAGAAGTGATCTTATAGAGATTGCAAAACATAGCTAAACAAGATTGAGAATGTCATTTTTCAATTTGTATATGAATCAAAGAATAGCTATTAATTTTGAAAGATTTAAGAACTAAGATGAAAACATTTTGGCCAGGAGTTCTGGAATGAATCACAATTCTCCCTTTTCTTCTTACATATTATGAATGACCACCATTTTTCTGGTCTTCAATAAATTAGGATGGTTGAGAGGTCCAACCTTGCAGCTCTGGAGTTCTTGATGTCGAAGCAGCCACGTGGCAAAGTAAGATTAGGTGCAGGTAACACAGTTGGTGCTCGCGTCTCTAACATATTCGTAGATGTGGAGAAGTTTCTAGCTAAATTCCAAGAAGCAAGGGAAAAAGCTTCTAAGCATTCTATGGTTAGTTTGACATGCAATGGAGTGGCCACAAATATTGTCTTCATTATGCTAAATCTTCAAAGCTTGTATTTCTCATAATAGAGTCGCCTCTGAAAGATATTCGGTCGGTCACTCTAGTCCCTGGAAGACTAAAGTGAAGGACACGATATCTCTTTTCAGGGATCAAAATGATGGTTTATTCATTTCTCATTCTCCACTTCATGGATTAACCATAGAACACAACTTTCAGGAAATAGACCTCCAAAGAGAATCAAGAATGTCAGCATTTCAGGCAATAAGATCAATTTCCAATTGGTTATACTGGCAATCACCTAGTTCATCAACACATGAGAAAAGCATGACAAGAGTTGTGTATAAATTACCTGAACCTAACATTGGTAAGCTCAGAGATGCAGCTGCAAGGAGAAAAGCAAGAGAAAGGGAAAGGAGTAACCATCAAACACCATTAAATTCCATTCATCCAGAAGAGTATTGGACTCCATCAACTTATGCTCTTCCTTCTTCCACTGAAAGTGCTGCTACTCCAACACCAGCTGAGAAGCCTTCGGTTACTAAAGCACAGAAAGAAACTAGGGAAAAAGATCCTAGAACACATGAGAATCATAATAGCCCTTTTACATGGGGATTTCCGGTGGTCACCGCATTGATTGCGGTTGCTACAGTTCAGGTACATGAAGTTGGGTTAACAAATGAGTTGAAACAGCATGTGGGTGGTTCTTTAGCCTTGGAAATTGTTAACAGCTCTTGGCTGCAGTGTGCACTGGCTGCAGCTACATGGTATATGATTGGAACGGCAGTTGTACAACTTGTGGCCATCATTGGAAATAGAAGTAGATAGAATAGAAGTATACAAAATAGAAGCTTAAAGGGTAATAACTAGCAAAGGTAGGATAGATATAGGTAATAAGCTGCTGTAATGTATGTGAAGAGACTCATGAATCACACTTTGGAGATGTTCTATTTTACGTTCTCCATTAAGAATATCATCATGATTGTTCTCTAACTCAACATGCTCCATTAAGAATATCCTTCTCAAAATCAATTCTTGAGAAAGACTTTTCTAAATAGTTTATGTTTTTTAAAATTTAATTTTCTAAATAGATTTTAAGAAATGTGATTATTCTATTAAATTTAATTATTTTTACATTTTTATAAATGAGTTTATGTTTTAATATTAACTAAAATTAAATTACTTCGGTTTGATTTTTTTAAAGGGAGTCTACTTTAATTAAAATTATTATATACGTAACCAATGGATTTTAACTTAGTAGGGTAAGTGATCAACAATAAAAATTAATTAAATTTTTAAAAATTATTAAAATATATTATTCTTTCAAAATTAATTTATATTTAAATTATTAATGATAATTATATAAGTAGAGACTTAGCATGTATTGGAACTAGGAACCATATACATCAAGTAGTGACTTAGCATGTACTTCTAATAATACTTATATTTGTTTTAAATCAATTGTTTAATCTAACACTATTAGGTTTATTATGAATGATACTTGTATTTTTGAAGCTGAGATTGCTGTCAGAAAACCAATTGAACATGTTAACCAGGCAGATCAAGTAGTTAGAATTCTCCGTGGCATCATGCATGTGGTGAGCTTGTGGATTTCAAGAGTTTTGGGAAACTAGAACAAGCTTTTGTTCCACTGTTGGAGGAAGTGTGTTTGTCAAAAGAAGGCTTCCAAGAGAAGGATTTGGATGCTGAACTGGGATATGGAGGACCTTGTGTTTTGTGAATATGGATGTAGGTGTTGATGGCTCTGTTGACTGAAATTATTTTAATTTTAATTCTATGTCAATTTTATAGACCACTGCCAGTTTTTATTGAAAATATATAATCTTCTTTTTATGGAGTTGATGCACTTATATATAATTGCTTGAACCAAAAAGACCTTCTTAAAGCCATCATCGAAGAAACTACATCACAAGCTTGACAATTGGTTTCTGCAATACTATAATTTGTTTTGCAGGGCCATTTTGCTCTATTGCATAAGAGAAAGAAAAAGAGTGTAGTTGACATGGCACAACTACCTAAACCAAACAATGGAATGCCATACTGGTTGAAGTTGCATCTATCAATCTTCTTGTTTGGAAAAAATCACACCCAACTTTAATTATGTGATCAAAAGGAAAGAGATCTGTCATCTACCTAATTGCTTTTTCAGTAATTAAAATTGCCTTTATCATCAATTTGTATAGGAAGGAATAATTCCTACTTAACTTCCTAGTCTTAAATTTTAATGTCATGATTTTACCAATATTCGTCTACTAAATCAAATTACATGATTTCACAGTAAATAGTGCAGTATATGTGATTATACTTATATAAGAATGCTCAGCAATCTCCACCAAAATTACTTCATAACTATAATTATACATATCATTAATGATTTGCAAATTGCAAATTGCTAATGTTTCAATCTCTAGGACATGGAAGAACTTCATCATATTCTCTCTTCACATTTTGAACCTAGAAAATTCAAAGTTCTTTTGTTCCCTCATTCACCACAACACCTACAAAAACTGTATGGGTTTAAAGAATGGATGGCATGAAAAATGGTATTTTAAAAAAAGAAAAAGAAAATCCTATTCCGTTTTCTCTAACTCCAAGAACCCCCCCAAATAGAAGCAACATCCCTTATTTGGCACCTTATGCTATGCATTGTTTTTGTTATTTCATAGACCAGCTGCTTCAGTAATATTCCTCATTATCTGGATTTTGATCGAGCTCAGTGTTGTATTGTGATCCATATAACCGATCTCACTTAGCGGGATAAGGCTTTTGTTGTTGTTTATAGACCAGCTTCTTCTGGCACTTAAAGGCCTTGAGAATTAGCTGAAGGAACCGGAGAAGCAACATGTGGGCTGAACCGCGACAATGGCGGGATGCGGGGCGACGGAGCCGTTGTTCTTGTCCTCGGAGATAAGTGTTGCTGCTCCAGAATTAAGAACTGAAGCTCTGCAGGGTAGTCTCTCATGCAACCAATTCTAGGACCAGCACCTGTTGTCCATTTGGTAGACAAGTGATTGGCCAATTGATATGATTTCATTCCTTTGTGTGAATGTATCCTCTTCATGATCTTTTCTTTTGGAATGGCATTCTCTTCTTCATTGTCTTCATCTTCAACAAACAAGTTTGACTTGGAAACCATGAACTCTTCCTCATTGATAAATGATTCTTCTGCTGTCTCATAACCGAAGTCTGATTCATAAAATGGAGAGTAGAATTGGCTGTCTGGAAGAAGATCTTCTTGCTCTCTGAAAATCACCGGCACGTTGCCTCGTTTTGGTATTTCAAGTCTGGCTATCTTCGATCCGAGTCGTTGGGACAATCTTGACAAGGGTGGATCAGAGGTTGAATCATCATCAGCATTATTAGAGTCCTCGTTGCTCGCGTCTGCTAGCTCTTCGGTTCGTGTGCTCGAACTCTCGGCTTCCTCATCGTTTGGAGGTAACTTGGCCTCTAAAGAACTGCCTCGAGAGAGAAGATCCTGGTTCATTTTGGCCACATCTTCTTCTTCTTCCGGGTTTTTCTACATAAAATAGAATGACATTTAGCATTATCAAAAGATTTTATCTTGTAGATGTAATGAACATGACTATTAACTGATTCACTACACATTATGTCATGAATGAAGTCATAGCAGCTATTTTTAACTTTGTATCCTAAGTAAACTAGCATGAGATAATAATGTGTGTGGATGTATGCAACTCTAGAAGTTTAATTTTTTTCCTCTTATCATGTAAAAAGTGAATGAAAGTCTGCATCAGATAAACAGAAGCTATCATATTCTGAAGCAAAGTCATCTTTTACCTGCACATTTGTAACATCCACATTGTTCTCCTTAAGGAACAATACAAATTCCAGGAAATTTTCTTCTGTTGGGAGATAATGTCCACTGTGAGGCCAAACTGCCTTTGGAGTTGAAAAGGTCTAATGTCAATATTCTAAATAACAGCAAAATAGTAAAAGGAATTCAACATAGTGCACGTTTGGAATTCAAGTTAGACCTCAAAATCACGTTAAACCAGAAGCTACAACAACATGGAGCTTCTCCACTAACATGTTTTGGAGTTTGTGTCCAACCCGCATCCAAACATGCACGTATTTATTTATCATGTAAACCTTAGGTTTATTTCCCTTCCATACCTTAAGAACACCATCCTCTGCCACTAATCTACCAGCAGACAATGTGGCTCCACCTGCCAGGAAGCTTGAATGTTGAAATGTGCCCTTGTTCTTCTGCCCAACATATAAAGTCTTGGAAGTGCTGAGTACAAAAATCCACTTAGCATCTCCTGTTGTTTCAACAGCTTTCCCAGTCTCCTTGTAGAAGAGCCTCCCATTCTCAATAATTACTTCGTAAACCTTTCTTTCCACCTGCAAAAAAATTAAAAATAAGAATACTTTCACACCTTATTTGACAGTTAAGTTATCTCATAGTTCTGGTTTTTTCATTAGTTTTCTTTCAATTTTTGGCCTGCTCATAATTAAGGGGAGCCTTGGCGCAACGGTAAAAAGTTGTTGCCATGTGACTGAGGTCACAGGATCAAGTCGTGGAAATCTCTCAAGTGAAATAAACAAGGTAAGGCTGCATACATTAGACCATGTGGTCGGACCCTTCCCCTGACCCGTGCATCGCGGGAGCTTTACACCAGGCTGCCCCTTTTTTATATAATTTAGAGTTTGACTGCTAGACATCTATTAGTGACTGTTAGAGAGAATTAGTTACATGAGCTTGATCCATCTGGATGAAAGAAAAAGTGAAATTGAAGGGAACAATAAAACTTACTGGACCAAGATACTTAATGCATTGCTGCTGAAGCTTTGATCTGGGACATCTCTCACTAGTAGTCTCCTTGCCTTCCCCAATATCAAGCCTACACTTACAGATTGGTAAATATCCATTAGTTTGATTAAAAGTTACTTGTAGAAAAGAAACGGCCTTCTTTATTCTGCTTTCAATCTTACCAGTAGAAGAAAGGTTGATTGCTATCACAATGGAGCCATTTGACATAATAAAATTGAAGGTTATGGCCGTAGCGATGTCGAGGGTCAATCTGTTCAAATTGACAAACAGTTAGAGAAACTAACAACTTTTGTTTGAATTTTGTTTCTTTAGGTTGGAGACTTACTGCCTCTAGCCAGTGCTGTAAAGCAAGTTTACGCGCCTTCCGGTCCTTAGATAGACCCTTTCCAACCTAATAAATCAGGAGAACAAGAGTAAAAATGACTGAATTTTCAAATGGCAACAAGGACATATTATAACACAAGTCATATAAGAAAGGAAAAACTTAGATCACAGTTATCCTTTTCATCAAGCTTCTCATTCAAGCAATTACCTTGGCAGCCCTCTTTCTAGCCCTCGACCAACGTGAAACCGCAGTTTCTGGTTTCTCAATGTCAAAAAATGATATAGAACTGCGCTTTAGTTCTGCAAAATCCAAAGCCTTCCACCTATACATATGAAAGCAATCTAGTAACATGAACAAGATAACAAACACCTTAATCTTTGATAGAGATCACAAACTTAATTTGAGAGTAACTGATGAGATATTTCTATGTAAAGTCTCTTAAATATGAACATATACACTTCCATATATTGACTAGGAATGAACAAATAAAAAGGATCCCATTTTTACATAAATTCAATTGTTTGTTTAGCCAAGTGAATATATTGTAACTAACCATCTCTGCTCTGCAAGAACTGCACAATCTGCAAGCTGCCTCCTTGTTCGGAAACTTTTGTAAACTTTCTGCAACTTCAGTGCAGCTTGGTCTCTTTGACCCCGCGGCTCCGGCAATGGCGAATAGTAGCTCTCGGACAAGTTACTATATGATGTTGATAAGTTATCATATGTGTCTCTACTCATAGTGCTTACTGGTTTACCAAATAACTCGGTATCCATATCCGCAGTGGGAGATCTGAAAGAAAGCATCGTCTCCAACTCCCGGCCGTTAATGCTGACCGATCCTTCAAGCATCATCTTCCCTGCACAGTATGATTTTTACAAGGCAGGTTTTGAGTCACAACAACAGAACCTCTCAAACTAAGTGATCAGAAAGTATGTTTTATATCTTCATGCACCAAACTTCCAAGGTACTATACAAATCAGCACTTTTCCCATTGAATAAATTGTTATGAATATATCTTCAAACAAATCAAGATCTTTATCAACAAAAATTAGATAGTTCATCTTCCTAGTCGAACATGCAAATTGTTCAAATTAAAGAAGAGGAAGTAGGAGAAAGTCATGAGGCTTGGAAGCCATGCTTTGCATTATATTCTATGGTGGAGATATAAGGATCAATATTCAAATCTTCCCCTACGTTGGTTCAAGTGATACTTGCTTGATTCTCCTTGAGTAAAGTGTCAGGTTTGAATTTTGCATATAGAAAAAGAAAACCCACCGGGAGAGCTAGCCGAACAAGAATGTGGATATCTCCCATGGAGGATACTGTGTTAGATTAAAAAAGTTCTTCCCTGACAAAGGTTTATGAACATCTTAAGAGATTTTACTCTCAGCATTTTGGTCCTTTATGGAAAGAGGAAGGAAACAGATGAAAAAATGATTCAACAGAATCCAAACAATATAAAGCAACTATAGAATCCATGCTCAAAGTACGATTAATATAAACTCTCGGAACACATTTAATTTGTAAATATCCATGGTAGTGAATATTTGAAAATTAAACATGATATATAATAATATATTATAGCCTCATTAGAAGCATATAAGTTGGCCCCGTCTAATGAAAACAGAAAGGTTAATATTAGGAAAATATTTGAAACATGATCTCATACTATATATTTCAGAAGCGATGCAAAAGAAGGATCAAGGGACGTTGTCATTATTGGGATAAATCAATAACCCACATGGAGAATAATCATATTGTCCCCTGAGGAGCACCGAGTCAAGCTTTTAAGCCACTTTTCTCTCCTTTACACCAACAATGTAGCAAAAAGGAAAATAAAACTAAAAATGATGGCCTAATTGTCATCAAATCCAGAAAATATGTTATTTCAAACCCAATTCTGAGAACCAGAAAACATTCTCACAGTTAATTTGAATGATTGAATATATGAAAAAATATATATATATATATACAAGGGGTATGACAAGCAACATCAAAGTTTGCCAGTAAAACATCAATGTTTGTTGTTACCCTCATTATTATGAAGGGCATGAAGGACCATACCTTGTAAATATGTGACAGTGGGACCAGGGAAGATGAAGAAAGCTCTGGGAGAGAGAGAGAGAGAGAGAGCCTACAACAAACAGAGGGTTGGAGAGAGAAGGAAAAGGAAGAGCAAAGAAGGAAACCCAGAAAAATGGAAGGTAAGAATGAAAGAGAGACCGAACAATGTGGGAGGAGAGGATGATGATGTGAGAAAGAGGTTGGGTTCTTTTTTCGGAGGCTCACAAGGTTACAGGGTGGCTTCGGTGTGTTAATGAATGTAAAATGGTTCATGCAACAACTTGGCTCCTATGCTATTCTTGCACCATCTTTTATATATAGAAATGGATGGAAGGGATTGTGGGAGGTGAATACTGACAATGACATGGAAAAACTACAAAAGGTGGGTGAGGACTTTGGAGTTTGGAGTGAAGTGAGAAATGCAAGGTGTCCAACCAGCAACCACATGGGTTTTTCTTTTTCCTAGAAACTTGCATGGTACACATAATTTTAATTTTTTTTGTTTTCATTTCTTCCACTAAAATTAAATTCTACTTAGGTGTGTGTTTCCCCATGGATAGCACAAGTAATAAGAGGCGATGGGATATGTAGGTACAAGCGCAAGGATAGATCTCGGCAAATGATACAACCCTCCTCAAAAAAAAATTGGCTGATAAAAAAACGTACGCATGTGTTTGGTATTTTCATTTCAATCTATAAGACATGGCATTCGCTCAACGTCAATTAGTGATGAATTAGAGCTGACACTAATTTCATTGTCCAACTTAGTGTCAGATCAGACCTTTGCTAACTTGAACTCGATCTGATCCATCTCGAAGGTCCACAGCTTGGCCGACGCTAAACTTCGATGATTTCTCCGCCTCGACGACCTTTTAAGCCCATCCCCTCCTCAAACCCCATCACACTTCTCCCTAACCCTCACCCCTTTTACCATTGCAGCCCTACCTCCCACGGTGCTGCTCTATCACCCTGCCACACCTCTCCCCTCGCCCCCACCTCTCCCACTCACATCGAAAAACCCTCGCCCCCAATCACCGCTCCCTCTCCTGACACCCCCTTCTCCCTCAGCCCCCCTTCCACCAATGGATCTTCCCCCTCCGCCACTAGTTCACTCTCTTCCTAACCCTCACCTCTGCCTCACTCCTTCCACCACCCCATTTCCCTCTACCGCCCTTCCACCACCTGATCCGCCCCTTATTCCCCCTCTGTCACTAGTTCTGCCACGACCCCACCAGTGACGACACGCTGCGCGCCACAAGCGCATCAACCACCCTGTATCGTGCATCCGCTTCCCCTGCATCCACCTTTTGTTGCGACTTAAAACAGATACTCCATGAGTATAAAAGCAAAATCTGAGTTTTTTAACAACTTTTGGAATAATGACTTCTCTTATCTATTCTATTTTGATAGATTGTGGTTGTTAACAAAAATGTAGCTTATTCCAAAAGGTATGATCAAGATTTCCACCATTTGTCTAAAACTAGAGTGTTAGAAGTCCCACATTGACTAAAGGTATGACCAATCAAGTGTTTATAAGGGTAAAGCAAACCTCAACTCCCAAGCTAGCTTTTGTGATTGAGTTAGGCCTCCCAAATTCTAATATGGTATCAGAACCTATCCTAAATCCACTTGTTGTGGAGACCTCATATATTTGGGCCACCCGTTGATGTTTATTCTAGGCATAAGGGGGTGTATTAGAAGTCCCACATTGACTAGAGATATGGTCAATCAAGTGTTTATATGGATAGAACAATCCTCAACTCCCAAACTACCGCTTTTGTACATGTGGTTGAATTAGCCCTTCTAATTTCTAATATAAAGTATGTGATGAACCAATTAATTTCAATTAAATGAAAATTGTACAATTTAAATCAAGGGTAAGAGATAATGAAAGTTATCAAGTGTCAATCACTAATTTTACATGTCATCATCATATTTCTTTACGCATAGTAGCATTCCAAAATTTAACTACATATTTTGTAATATTCTAATCTCAATGCAAATCAAGAACTCCATGAACATACATTTGAATGGCATCTAAAGGGCCAGATGTTGTGGTTTTATGTTTTCAAATTCTTAAACATTAAATTGTAATATGGATTTAACCAATAACATGAAGATTTTTATAAAGTTAAGAATCCCAACCACTATCTAAGATGTTTATGTAAGGTTCTATTTTTTTCTTATTTCTTTGAATCCTCCTCACCATTTCCTCCCTGGCTTTATAAAAATCTTTGATAAAAGAAAGCTCATACCATGTTTATGTAATTATGTTTATTATCAAAATGATGTGACAAACGAATAAGTCACTTAGTAACTTTCACAGTATAAACACATTTTTTCCAAAATCTAAAATCTACTTAAGACATGGTCCACATATATTTTTTCCTTGGATCTTTGGAATATGACTTTAATTAATATCTAAACACAAGCTTATATTCCAACTAGTAAGTAACCCGTACAATGCAAGAGTGTTTTTAATATTTAATTTGCAATATTTTTTTAGTTGATGTTGTAAAGCTAATAAATATATGACATATGTCAACATTTTTAAACACGCGTAATATCACATGATATATTGAAGTCCTCAATTAATAAAACCAAAGTAGACACAATGACTAATATTAAAATTGTTCATCTAAAGTTTATGTCATACCAAAATCAAACAACGTAATTAAGTTTTGATAGCAGAAATAGAAAACCATCCAACAAATACTTATGTAGCAATAGTCTTAACACAATGAAGATCTTATTTCACTTCTCTATCTTGACACATTTTAATTCTGTAGTTGAGGAAGCTTGTGAATATCTTATTTCACTTCTCTATCTCAACACGTTTTAACCATAGTTCAAAAGTTATTTTTCATAATAAAGAAAGTTGATATAAGACTGATAAGAAATGAAAATTTTATGGTCGTTTGAAGTTAAGGATGCAGTGTCATCATCAGCACGTTTGGAAGGAGGAAGCGTAGACAAAATTGTGGGGTATTTATTTCTTTTAAAAATTTATTATATTTAATTACATTTTAATATTATTGACTTCTTTTGTTTTAAAAATTTGTGAGGTTAGATCAATACAAAATAAATTAAGTAAGCAATATAAATAAAGAAATAAGAAGAATATCTAAAGATTAAAATATTTTTTAATAAATAGGAAATAATTTTATGACACATTAGGCTAATATTGTTCTGTAAAGAGAATTGACAATATCTGGATAAAGAGTAGGTAGCACTGAGGATAATTCACAATCGATAGAGCTGTAGACGGTACTTTCCTTGTCTTCAGACGATACTTCTATAGACAATACTTTCCTTGTCTTCAGACGGTACTTTTCTTGTCTTCAGACGATACTTCTCTAGAGTAGGCAGTGTTGCTGAGTAGACGATAGGGATAATTCCGCCTTTTATTTCTTAGAGCTGACGATAGAGCTAATGAGCTATTTCGGCCTTCTATTTTGTTGAGCAGACGATAAAGATATTTGTTGAGAAGACAATAGAGCTGTAGACCATACTTGAGATATGACTTTGACGTTGTAGTCTCTTGCTTTTCCTTTAGACGATACTTCTATCTGAGTAGCAGACGATACTTTCTTTCCTTGGTGATTTTATTTTATGGAGATGTTTGCACATTTAATGGATAAATCAACATGTTGACAAAATCTTACTTTAAAATAAGCTAGTTAGTAGCAATAGAAAATTAATGATAAAACCGTAAATAAATAAATAAATGTGAATTTTATATAATTGGTAACATCAACAAACAATAATTATTATATAAAAAGAACAATCATAAATTACATGATTTAAATTTGTAATAAATAATTATTTGAATTCCTAATTATCGCAAATCATGATTTAAATTCGGAAATTTGATTTGATAGAGGGAGAAATTGTTGGGTTGATAAAGTGACACGTGTCAACATATAAAATAGTCTTTTTTTAAGAGTTGCTGAGGTTTAAGATTGAGAACTCACAATTAGTAGATATAGCATTAGATTCCTGGAAATCACCTTAACACATGCTGCATGCATACCTTCCAAGGTGATGAAAAATGGAGATGTTACAAGACACATTAAAGTTATTTATAATTAATGTAGATTATTTATCGTCCTCACAAAAAAGGTTTATTTATGATTAATCAAAGGAAAATGCTGATAAGAACGAGACGAAATTTTCGTGTGCTGAATAGTTGATTACTTGATTTTGATTAGTTAAGCAGATTTAATTTTCTACAATTAACCACCCACCTCTGAAATTTTAAAGGAAAATGCTGATAAGTATGAGATGAAATTTTCGTGCGATAAATAGTTGATTTTGATTGGTCAAGCAGATTCCAATATTTTCAATAATAAAGCACCCACCTCTATGAACTTTTTAAATTCTCAAAATGAAATTAGATACCCGTTGTTTTCATGGAGTATATTATTTGTGCTAAGTAGTATGGTCCTTGTTTTAAAGGAACCCCTAATGCATTAAAATCTTTGAAACGGCTAATAGTTCTGACATAGGAAAGAACACTACTAGAAATTTTGTCAACTACGGCGGTTCTGGGTACATTTTGCGCAAAATATATATGAAAGGCGGTTGCTCAACCGCCGCAGTTACGAGTATCGAGAGATACATTTGTGACGGTTTTGGCTTACCAGCGGCGGTTTTTAACCGCTGCAGTGTTTTACTTAGTTGAGGCATAGTGCTACATTGCAGCGGTTTGAAACCGCCGCCGTATACGTGTTTTTTGCGGCGGTTTAGAACTGCCGCAGAATGCGTCATTAGAAAAATAAAAATAAAAATGCCCTCTCCTTCAAAGGTTCAGGCACATACCTAGAAGCAAAAGCCTTAGACTTAGCAATATTAATCTTTAACCCAGAAGTATTGCAGAAATTTAATAACACATCCTGAATTACCCGCACCTAAGCCACTTCTGCCTTACCAAATAAAAGAACATCATTGGCGAAGAACAGATGGAATATAGTCGGTCCCCCATCCGAAATGGTTACCGGTGTCGACTTATTGGCTCCCACCTCAGACTAAATAATATGCACTAATCGTTCCATAAAAAAAACAAACAGATAAAGTACTAAATTCAATATTTTAACCTTCAGATTCCAAATAGAATTATCACCCTGGATGGGATGAAAATTGGGAAAATCATGAACCGAAATATGATAATGGGGAAAGTAAATAACACGCATACTACTATGCTTTACAGATGTACTAGGCAGCTGAATTATTAAAACATGAGTAATTAAGATTTTAGATGATATCTATAAGACTATTTTAATGGACTAGAACTCCGACACCAACCTCAGATCATGTCTAGCTAGAAGCCGCGTCTGTGTTGGTGGAATGTCCGTACCCTTGTCGTACAATTTCTAAAAGGACGTTCGGTGTGCGCGTGGGTACATAGCTGTCACTCGTTCGATAACTTTCGGTCATGCATTTAAGAATTGTAAAATCTAAAATGATTCTTATTTTCTAAATAATCTATGTTGGCGAAAGAAAATCAACAACTAAAATTGAAGCACTCACAATCTTAAGAATGTGTTAATTTATAGTTGTCTCTTAGGTTTTGTATATGTAAGGGAGAAAGTAAGCTCGTTTGCCATTATAACAAGCCTTACGAGTTTTATAATATTATGATTTCACGTTTATGTTCTAATACTATGTTTTTCATGTTACTACGTATACTCTTATTCTATGTTTTCACGTTTACCCAAAAATTTGCTCTAAAATGAAGTTTTATAAAAAGCAAGAAAAATTTAATAGACCAACGTTTTGATACTTAGTTTTATTTTAAAGAATGCTCTGATACTTTTTCGCAATAACAAATTAAACTTTTTTCTCAAATGAAAATTGTCATTATCAAAAGGGGAGAGATTATTAGATTCAAACGATTTCATCTTTAATCATGGTTTGATAATTAACAATTTTATCCAAGGTTTAATGTTGATAAATAAAGATTTCCTAAGATTTTGAGTATTCCATATTTCAGGAAACATCTATCATTGGGAAGAAACGAACGTCTGCCTTCTATTCAAAGTATACATCAAAAGAAGCGCGTTTGAATACATCGAAAAAGAAGAACGTCTGAGTAAACAGATTAGTAATGTTCAAGAAGAACGTCTAAGAAGAACATCTTAGAAGAATGTCTAAGTAGAATGTCTGAGTAGAACGTCTTACTACACTCTAAACAGTGTGTCTACCTCAATGCTTCAACCAACTAAGACTCACTACATCTCAGCGTTTAATGAAACACTGTTTTCACCAGATTCAAGACAAGGACACATTTAATATTTTATTCCTCATATCTGCCTACCCTCTCTGACATTCTATAAATCAAGATAACTTTTCAGAGTCAATGACACTATTCTTTGAACATCGTTTCACCTCAACGGTCAGAATCAAATCTAGGTGATCAGAAGAAGAAGATTCTCTTTGCTGCTTTCCTTTGCATTTAATGCCCAGGCGACTATATAAGGAAACCGAACAGTAAATGCATTGAATACCTAGACGACACTAGCAAGTGAATTAAATGCTGCAATTAATGAATAGCAAGTTGCATTTAATGCTTTAGAAGAGCTTACCAGAAGTATCCGTTGCACCCTCAGAAAAGAAGAAATTCAAACGGAACTTCATAATCTTCACCAACGTTCATCATACTGAAGATATAAATAGAAGACTTAAACACTAGAATCAGTGGCGACTTTCTACGATCAAATTCTCAAAGCATTCTAATTCTTTCATTGCGAACAACTCTAAAACCTACTCAGATACCAATAGCCTTATCATTCTGAGTTAATTCGTTTGCCTGTGTGAAACCTTCATAGAGTGAAAACTCTTATCCTTCTCACACACTAAAACAGAGAACCCATTTTCACATCCTCTCTATAATTTTTACTTAAACTATTTCTACCTTACTCTTGTTGAAGAGGCTCTGTAGAAAATAAAAACCTTCTTTGTAAAAGAACTGGGAGAAGTCCTGTTAAATACTTGTAAGGAGAAGTCCTGTAGAATACTTGTTAGGAGAAATCATGCAGAATACTTGTAAGGAAAAGTCCTGCAGAATACTAGGAGAAGTCCGGCATAATACTTGTACTGTTCGGTGTGAATAGTGGAAAATCTTGGTGAAGCCAAGGACTGGACGTAGCCCTGTCAATTAAGGGGGTGAACCAGGATAAACTCATTGTGTGCTTTACTTTTTAGCTCTGTTAACTTTTTGTTGCACTAGTATCAGAAAAGATTTATGAAACTTATACTTGTTTTGTAAGAAAAGTTTTTAAAATCATACACACAATTCAACCCCCCCCCCTTCTTGTGTTGTTTCACTATTATCACATTCTCCTCTCGCGGACCTCTGGGTCATTGATCAAGTTGACCAGATTCTCAAATTCCTTGTTCCTCTTGGCCTTGCGAAGGTCATCCTCCAGCCGGTGGACTTGGACCATCTCGGCCTTGAACTGGGAGTTTTAGGACATCAGTTGATATGAAAAATGAAGGTAGTAAGTAAAAAATTATGCAATAGTTAAAAATTCATCCAGCGAGCGAGTAATGAAATATTACCCAGATATTTGGTGGGCCTCTCCAGAATGTCCTTGTTGAACAAGAAGCGGTTCTTGTTGACCAAGAGGCAGAGCAGTCGGAAGTACTTCCGGTCGTCAAACACGATACCTTCCAATTTGTAAAATGAAGTCTTGGGGGGGGGGGGGGGGAATCGTAGAATCTTTGTCTTTCCTAGAGCGGGGAAATTTATCACTCTTGTCCTCGCCCTTCCAAAAAAGGGACTTGTGAATAGATTCCCCAACAACGTACTTGATTAGGAAACAATCGTCCTTGCACCATTTCATGGACGAAGAGGTAAAGCTGTCAAAGAATTTGCGGTAGGCGTGGCTTCTAAGTGAGCAGAAGCCATCTTCCATGAAGATGACGTCGAACATGAAGAAGAAAAGCAAATGTGGGTGACGAATGTTAAAGTTCTCAAAGAACCTCTCGTACACCATCACAAAAGCCAAATCATTTAGGTGAATTTAAGAGAGAACACTGTCTAGACGGGTAAGAACCCATTTTTGGAACGAAGAGAAGGGAAGTTTTAGCTTGTACTCTGTTAAAAAGTACAAGTACATAAAAAATCCGCCGGGATGGGAGTCATGATCCTGATCATATGAAGAAAGGATAGAAAGGAAGAAACGGAGGTTCTTAGAGGTTCCTAGTCTTGAGAGGAAAGAAGGCTTGCAGTACCGTGGACTTACTTGTTGATCCACTCGAAATCTTGCTAGGACGAGGGGATCTTAACCATCTGCTTGGCTCCCAGGTGAAGACGCATTTTCTAGAAAACTGTGGGATTGATGATAGGAGTAGCATTGTAAAAATCACCGGGCCTTCAAAATCCAAAGAATCAGTATCCCAAGTAGGTTCCCCTAGTGTTCGATACATTTCCTTGTACGTGTACTTGGGCCGGTAAAGCCTAAACGGTGAAGGGGGGGGGGGGGAAATGGGAACGGCATCAGACAAGGAGTCCGCATCAGTGGTAGGCTCCACGCTCTGCCCATCCAAGGATTTGGAGGAAGACTCCATTTTTAACAAATAAATGAGAATAACGAAAGTACCTGGATGAGGGAAACTTTGGAAGCCTTTCGAGGAAGTTTCTCGAAGAAATGAGCGAACAGAGGACGAAGAGCTTTGTGGAAGGAAATAAAAGAAGGAAAGCGGGACTTCAGAATAGCAAGGGATCTTCTTCACTCAAGATTTCTAGCAAGATGAATGAATAGAGGGAAATGCACGTACTAAGAAAGCCTTTACAAAAAGAGGTAAACAACGTTACAACTGCCTCGGGAAACGGACATGTCCAAATAGTAAAAGGGCAAGATCAAACGACAGGAGGAAAGACTCACGAACCGTTTAATTGAAAAATAGTTCAATAAGCAGTTATAACCTAGCGGAAGCAGAGCAACAATTCAGTTGCACCAGCTATTACCGGCCAGGAAAACACATTGCCCATGTTGCCATCAGACTACAACAAAGGTGAGGGGAATTCACAGTTCTCTACGAGCCGCGAACTATACATGAATCAAATGCACATTATAGGGATTCCATATAGCTACAAAGGGATCTCGAGTGCAACAGAAGGAATCTTGGCTAACAGCTCCATGAGCTTGGCATGCCAACCATTGACACGCCAAGTTGGGGGGCTCCTATTTCAATCGGCTCTTCAGCCATACGACCCAACGATGTTTCAGCCAATCCACGTGGGGTTGTTCTTAAGCATCCACCACCAGGGCGGCTTGCACGACCTGACTTTGGAACGGGGCCTCCCAACTACTTGGAACAATGTTAGAGCATCCTGACCAAGGGTCGTGGGGAACATCCACAGTGCATCGCCTCAGAGCCGTTCCCCGGTCGAAAGCTCCACTTAAGGACTTCCTTCACACTTGCATAGATACTCGACATGGTCACAATGCAAATAAATACAGGTTATATCGTTTATTTACATAGAATGTAATTCATTACTTGCATATTTCTGAGTTCGCTTGAGCTCTAGGATCTTCCATTTCCTCTCACACTGACTGGAGCATTGAAGTGTCTTTTGCAGGTCCCCCTTCCGTCACACCATTACTAGAGACACCTTGCACCATGGCTAGCCTAGGCTGAGAACCTCCACCGGAGCATCAAGAGAGCCATCTTTCAGAGTTCAGGAAAGAACGCCCTTAATGACTAACGTAAGCGATGTTTGTCCACTGATGTAGGTCAAATTGTCGAAAGGACGAAAATTAAACAATCGCGTTAGATGAAGGTGTAAAATCGCTTATTTTTAATAAAGGTGACAAAATTAAACAATCATGTTAGTTCAAGAACCAAATGTGGAATTAAGTCATCTCAAATCAGAACTTAATTAGATCGATTTAAAAAATCAAAATTTTATTTTTTTAGTTTATTTTGTAAAATACAATTTCAAGTGAGAAAACATTGCGAAAGGAAGATTTTCAAAATTTCAAATAAGAACTATTCTGACACATAAATAAAAGTTATTGAAAACATATTAAGTAAGTGTTATATTGGTTTAACCACATGTATTATCTACCAACACAATTTGTTGGATGAAGTGTGTCAAAGCGCAAAGGGGGCAAATCCATTGATTTTTGCAATGCATCGAGCCCATTTACATTGATCTCATGCGAGTGAGTTCAACTCCATTACTAAGTTCACTATAACCACATTGTGAAAAGAAGTATATAAACACATGAAAGGTTTGTGATGAGAGTTTGAAATTTTGAAATACAAGATATTTCCAACCCAATTTTATTCGATAAAGCTTAAATAATTTTATTCAATAAAGGTGTAGTAAGGGCCGAAGGTAAAATGCTTAAATAATTTTAAGTAAGGTTGTAAATTTTCATTTTAAAAGAATTCACGAGATATGCTCTAGAGCTGGAAAACAGGTCAGCCTGTGTTTTCATCCTATCCACTTAGCTTTCGAGCTAACAAATTGAAAAATGAGCGTATATTTTCCTTCCCCTTGATTCTTTTTTTATAATGTTAGTATCAATTAAGCCTTAAAAAACACACCAAAACATTCCTTCTTGGTTTACCTCAGTTATTCACATAATTACATCTTCCTTCATTTCTGTGATGCCTTGCTCATAGGTTGATTGCTCTTGCTGAGTAAGCTGAAATCACCATTAATTGTCCCCACACTTAACTCAATCTTATATCATAATTGATTCTATAGTGCAAATCAATTTATGATAAAAGAAGTAAAAAGGTGATTGAAACAAGTTATGAGAAGTGCATCATATATGAAGGCAACGGAATAGTGTCAATGGAAAAGGCAACGGAATTTGGCATTTTTATATGAAGAAACAAAATAAAATCTCTCAATCTCCTCCAATCACATCTTTCTCTTCCTCATTTAGTTTTATTCTCTCATGTCAATGTTTTACAATAAATGATGAATTTTATACCTAACTCTCTCAGCGCCACCCTTAGACTTGTGCTCTCTATTCGCTTGCTTCAATTTCTAGTTTCTGTGTATTCTCTCTATTTTGTTGTGTATATACAGTAATGGCTGAGGAGGTCTGGGATCTCTTTGGCATCGTGCGGCACTTTCTATCAGCCACCAATACCACCGCTGCCGCCACCGCCACAACAGAAAACCCACCTCCCACCACCAACACCATCACCAACACCACACCACCTTCCTTGGGCGCCACTTTTACTTTCGAGGAAGTATACAATGAGGCATTTTCTTTTCCTAATATAGTGCAACAACAACCTATAATAACCAATGAGTTTGATGAGCTAAGCCAATTGCTCACATACTTTAACTCCACCACTACCAGTACCACCACTAGTGGTAATAATGGGATCATGATCAATACCAATTCCTCTGATTTCGTGGGACAAAGCGATCCTTCTTCCAAAGAACGGAGACAACAACATGTGCAGAAGAAGCAACAGAAACAGGATTTTCAAGTTCAAACTGCACCCACAGCATTATCAGAAAAAAGGTATAAACTTCATGAAAGTTTTCCTCTCATAATAGACTTTTTTTAGCAAATAATACGTCTCCAATTGGTGCAAATAAATTCACAATGTTGATCTGTTTAACTTACATACTAAAAGAATGCGCAGAGTTCCAAAAATCTGCTTTCCCAGCAGAAAATCAAATTATGCCCAGAAAAACTATTTAAATATCAGCAACTTTCTTTCATGGTTCCAAGAATTATTGATCCAAATGGTTGCCCCAAAATAAGCTGAATGCCAACATGAACTACATTGGAGACACCCTTCAAAACCTCTTTCTCAGCTTTCTCCACCATCTCCATTGCATGCCGGATAGGGATATCATTCATAATAGACTTCATTCATTTGGTTTTATGTTCAACTCTACAAAACGCCAACCAAGATCTTAGATTCCCTTAACATTTTGCGCCTTACAAGCCTTTAACGGACATTCTCAAATTTCAATGCATGATTTCCGACCGAAAATCTTGCGGTCGCGGTAACGTTTCATATTGTTGAAAATTGTGAACAAATATGGTTGGTGCGGCCGAAATCGAAATCACTGTTGCATTGCGGTTTGAAAGACCTCCAAAACCTTGATTTAAAACCATGCAAACACGCTGAATTTACATTTCCTTTTACATGTTGTGTAGGAAAAGCCAACAGAAGAAGAAGGTACTGTGCCGCGTCCCTGCTGAAAACCTCTCATCAGATTCGTGGGCATGGCGTAAATATGGACAAAAATTCATCAAGGGTTCTCCATATCCAAGGTAATTAATTAACCCTCTCAATCATGTTTATCCATATATATCCCTTTGAAAAAATGGTAAAATGTCTCGCATGCAGAAACTATTACAGGTGCAGCAGCTCCAGAGATTGTGGCGCGCAAAAGCGAGTTGAACGGAGCAACACAAGAGCTGACATGTTGATTGTCACGTACATCGGAGACCACTCTCATCCTAAACCCACTCACAAGAACTCGCTTGCTGGAAGTACTAGGAACAGGTCGACTGTATCTTCTCCTCCGCCTTCATCCGCTCCGGTGAGAACGTCACAAAATCTGCCGGCAACCGGCGATGATGTCCAAGATGAAGCTGAGATTGTGCTACCCTCCCCATTCTTGTAGCTATGCCAAATTTAACAAGTTAATTAACTTTAGGGTTAATGGTATGGTAGGTCCCTGTGTTTGTACCCAAGTTTGCGATAAGTCCCTCGCCGGAATTTTTTTTGATATAAGTCCCTGTGTTTATTCCAAGTTTGGATTTAGTCCTCGCCGGAGACCGGAGCTCCGGCAAGTGCTTACTTGGACTGCTGACTGTATTACTAATGATGACGTGTAATTTTTTTTTTAATTACAAATAATAAAAATCATTATAAACTTTAAACCCCTTAACTTAACTAAATCATAAAATAACCCCTAAACAAATAAACCCCCAATTCCCCAATTTCATCTAACCTAACCTAAATCCCCAATCTGAAAGTTCAGTTCCTTCTTCGTGGGTTTCCTCTGTTCTTCCTTATTTCATTGGATTGCTTCTTCTTGTTCTTGGTGTTCTTTCTTTTCTTCTTAGTGAAATTTCGAATATTTCTCCTCTTCTTCTGCGTGTTCTTTCTCCTATTCTTCTTCTTCTTCTTCTTGTACGAATTTCTGGGTTTTCTGGGTTCTCCTTCTACAAATTTGGGTTTTTCTTGCTCTTAATCTGCAGCATCTTCGTCTTTATTTTTCCCTTTATCATTTTGCTACTCGTTCGCGATTTCAGTATCTGCTTCTTCTATTATTGGATTTCTTTTATTTTATTTTGGTTTGGATTCGATTCATTGGTGAGCTTTGAATCAGGGAAGTGATTGATTTTATGCATTCATGGCTACAAAATAAAATAGTTAATATATAATATATGCTGTTTCCATGTGAAACTCACCTGCTGGGTGTGGTACCAATTATGAATCACCACCAACAAATGATATTAATTTTGAAGAAGAAGAAGAGGAGGAGAAAGAACAGGGGGAAGATAACGAGGAAAATGCTGCAGATTAGGAGCAAGAAAAACCTAAATTCGTAGAAGGAGAACACAGAAAACCCAGAAATTCGTACAAGAAGAAGAAGAAGAGAAAGAACACGCAGAAGAAGAACACGCAGAAGAAGAACACGCAGATTTAGGTTAGGTTAGATGAAATTGGGGAATTGGGGGTTTATTTGTTTAGGGGTTATTTTAGGATTTAATTAAGTTAAGGGGTTTAAAGTTTATAATGATTTTTATTATTTGTAATTTAAAAAATAAATAAAAATTTCACGTCATCATTAGTAATACAGTCAGCAGTCCAAGTAAGCACTTGCCGGAGCTCCGGTCTCCGGCGAGGACTAAATCCAAACTTGGAATAAACACAGGGACTTATATCAAAAAAAATTCCGGCGAGGGACTTATCGCAAACTTGGGTACAAACACAGGGACCTACCATACCATTAACCCTTAACTTTATTATGTTTCCTAAATTAATTCAATCCCAATTTTAAATTGTATTGTTTATATTTTGTTGCAAAATCACTTGATAACGTCGTTCCCTATCTCTCATTAAATTTTAGATAAAAATTTATATGTAGAATGTACTTTTATATTTGAATGAAAAATGTAAAATAACTTTTTAGTCATATGTAGTCCAATATATTTAACAATTTTTGTATTTAATAGCCTAAATTATAATTATAAATTTAGGATAATTTTTTCCTTGTAACTTTTTTAATCATATAGAATCAAAAAATAATTATAATTTGTACAATTTTTATTTGTACACATGCCTCTTCTTTGTGTCCCCAAATCCCAGTTTTCCTTCCTTTCAAAGGAGGAGTCATCAAAGAGAACCTTTTCCTTGGACGCCATAAGCTTCGAGGCTGCACTGTCGCATTTGTTACTCATCTTTACAGTGATCGACTTGTGGGAGTAAGAATTGAAGAGACGGAAGATATTCTCAAGCATTATGCAAGTGAAAAACTTTCTCCCTGAATTTTTTGTTTTTGCTAAACCTGAAAATATATGTGTTAATGTATGGTGGTTCACAAATAGTTTTGGAGATCAGGAAGCCGTGTAGGAAAGCTGGGAAACTAACGTTCGATTCCCTAATCAAATAATTGCTTGAGGAAGAGATTTTGTTGCTCAATGTAGCTTCCTAAGACACTACAAAGAGCTCTTAATTCTCGCTATTGAGAAAGTGTGGCTAGATCATGGCTATGAACTAAGGTAAACCGCAATAAATGCAATAAAATGGCTAAAAGACTCTAAATAATGTAAAGGGTGGAAAGCTTAAACGGTTGGAAATAATGTGTTGAAAGCGATAAAAGAAAGTAAATTGATTGATGTTGAGTTGTGTCTTGTTAAATAAAAGAAAGTAAATAATGTCTAGCAGTTGGGAACCACTAAAAACTCCCCCACATTCTCAGATCATTACACTAATTTACAGGTAGTGAGGAGTGTTGGGTTCTTTCTCTATCCTAGTCATCCTAGAGGCTTTGTTTCAACTGTCGTCCTTGCTTCGACTAGCTCCTTAACCGCATCTCTTATTTTCGCGGGAACGAGCCCACTATAGCTCTTTGCACGTGCAAAGCTTCTAGAAACCCCTCGAATATTCTGCTTCATGCCCAAGTTTCTGCACCTTCCCATGAATCTTGTCCCGATACATTTCACCCAGTTCAGTCGATTCACTTAGTGCCACGCGGCTAACCCTTACTCTCCGCCTGGCACACTAGTGATTATTTCCTCCAACGGCTAAAATGTCACTTCGACCACCCAACTAGCCGTTGCAGATTTTTGAGTGCCAGCAATTCATCCATGCCCTTAGCAAGGTATACTCAGAAAAGTGAGCAGAAGCCACATCTTGAGGAATAAGCGGAAGTTCCGCTACATTGCCCCCTTGCATTCTCGATTTATCTGTTTGGGTGGATCAGAATGCAACTAAACATTCCTTCTTTTGTGGCACCAGATCTCTTTTTAAATTCAAACTTTTCATTTCAAAAGAGACCCACCTTACTTACTAATCATCTCACCTTCCTCCCCTGGAGGACAAAACAACTGCTTGCTTCATCATGTCTATCTCTGACTGCTCTCGCCACTGTCCTTCCCCGCCCGCTGAGGATTCCAGCTTCAGTGGCTTCACTAGAACCTCCCAAGCCCGCTTGCTGACTCTTTTGAACCCATCACGGAGGCAGTACCAGCTTGGCCCTTACATCGAGTACCTACTACTACATAATTGCCTTTTTACTATGCCCCTGTTACCACGGTTCCGTGTCGGACCGTGGTAAAATGGTGCCCGGAGCTCTGTTACCACGGTTCCTTGTCACCCGTGGTAACTGACATAGTTTTTACTATTTTTTTAATTAAAAAAGACTATTACCACGGTTGCTCAGTGAACCGTGGTAACAGGGTGTATTATTTTTTTATCTGACATTGCCTGTTACCACAGTTGTTAGGAGACCGTGGTAATAGGTATTATTTTATTAAAAATATGGTCATTTCCCTATTATAGCAATAGAAAAACCATTCTCTCAAGAAAAACCTTTTGTCTTCCCGCTTCTCTGTCTCTACTCCATTGATCTTCAACATCATCACTGTCACTCAACATTCCTTCCTTCTGCACTAGATTACCTTCGCTCCTTGCCACCTGTCGTTGTACGTCATCACCGACGCTCGTTCTCGCTGTATTCGCTCCGTAACTGCTTTGCTTTGCTCGTTGTGGCTAATCCTTCTCTTGCTCGCGGCCTCCCTGTAAGTATAGATAGCAACCTGAGAGGGGGGTGAATCAGGGTTGTACGATTTTCGCCTTATCAAAATTATTACTTTCAATATTATAGTGATCACAAAGCGTCAATTGTGATTGCAGTGGAATTAAGGATTGCTTGAAAGTAAAAGATGAGGGATAGAGGAAATCACACACGAGATTTTATCCTCGTTCACCTTCTATCCACCAAAGGCTACGTCCAGTCCCTCAAGAAACCCCTTGAGGATTTTTCCACTATGATCAAGATTTCTTACAAGCACTTACATCAAGGACCTTAAGAACTCTTGTCAACCCTCAGATGGCAAACCACCAACTGATGACGCCGAACCCTACGGCGGACTTTGAATCAAACCCGATTCAAAGGACCTTTTCCACAACCATCGAACACTACGATGGACCTTTTTACAACCACCAAAAACCACGGTGAATGAATCAAACCGATTCAAGAGATGAAGAAGAAGTTCTTGCAGTGGTTGATGCAATCCTTTAATCTAGTTGGATTGCTCTTAGTTTGTATGCTCCAGGCAATTACAATGAAGGCTCTTTTATTCTGAGTTTCTCAAAAGATGAACAACATGTGTGTTCTTATGAAAATGAGAGAGAGAGGAAACTCAGAATGATGACTTTAATGAATATGAAAATTATGGACCAAGTCATTCATGTTTCTGAGCGTCTATGGACTTTATATAGGCACTAGAGGTCGTCCATGAACCATCACAAGGCTTCCCAAACGTTTTGAGACACATTGGTTCATGAAACAACACATTTGTCGACCTGGTAATCGATTACAGTAACCTGGTAATCGATTACACTTAGCCGTTGCAGTTTGAATTCAAAATTCAAACTGTGTAATCGATTACATGGATGTGGTAATCGATTACTGTCTTCCTGTAATCGATTACTGTCTCCCTGTAATCGATTACTTACAACCTGTAATCGATTACAGATAGTCCAGAACTCAATTTTTGACAGTTCAAGACCTAATTGAGTGTTCCTACCAAGTTTTACTTGTGAGAACATATTATACTCAATTAGTTGATCTTTTATGATCCTTCAAATGCAATATTAACCTTAATAAAGCATAGCACACTAAGTTAACAAGACTTACTAATAGCAAGAACCTTGATGATTGATCTTGACGTTCTGAGCCGGTTCTTGAAGTCTTTCCTTTATTTTCTGAAGTCTTTCTTCTTTTTGTGATGTGTTTGTCTTCATCAAAACCTCAGCTGAGTCCATGGACGAGACCTTCTTCACACTCCCTCTTTGTGTGCTCACGTTGAGTTTGACCTTCTTAGCTGCAACTTGCTTGCTTGTACTTCCCTTGCAGGCATCACTAACAAGGGTGAAAATATAATGCCAGGAATAGTTGTGCTCCTTTGACATTCATGCCCCAACCCTTCGCTCCGAGTACAAGCATCAATGTCAAAGGACAGGTTTCCTTCACCTTCAGCTGCTTATAAAGGTAATTATAAATCTTTTACTAACACCACCCTCACTTCAGCAACGAGATCTGAACACATAATATTTGAAGAGAAGTAATTCGTCCTTAAAGTAAAGATGGGTTGGTATGAGACTAGATTGTTAAAACTTTTGAAACACACATAAAATATCGAACATTGAAAAGCGTTAAACTACTCTTTTTATGAAAAAAGAAAGTCATAATTTATTATATATATTTATATATATTTGTGTATTTATTAATGATGTGGTGAGAGTGTATTTATTATCTTTTTTTTTTTGAAACTAAGAGTGTATTTATTATCGAACATTCAATTATTTTGTTTCATATAAAATCATATTCTTAAAATATTTACATTCCTTTTTTATTTTAATTAAAATAATATTTTATTTTAAGATGTGGTTGAATACAACTAAATGTTGTGTAAAGAAAAATTACACTGACATTACGTAAAAAAATTAAATTTAATTGCTAAATATAATCCTTATTTTATCTTCGAAAATATACCTCTCAATTGGAAAATGTCAAATTGAAGCCTCTAGTAATGTAGCAATGAACTTCCGTGACAATTTACGCAGTAGGGTGACTTAGAGTCTTTTTGGTGGTCAGGTTTCGATAGGAGTAAGATAGGATAGAGAGAGAAGGATAAGAGTAAGATAGACCTTTATCCTATCATGTGTTGGAGGTGCACAAGATAACGACAAGATATGATATAAAATAAGTATAATATATCAAATTTTCCTTTAAATAAAAAATACATAATTCTTTTTATAAGTTAATTTTATAAATTATTTTTTTTAAAAAAGTGATTATTCTATAATTTTAATTTTTTTCATTTCTATAATTGAGTCCATGTTTAAAATAACTAAAAATAAATTAATTTATATTAATTAGCCTATTTTATTTTTTGAATGGAGCCTATTTTAATTAAAATTATGTAGTTAACTGATTAGCTTTAACTTAATCTTGACAAGTGATGAACAATAAAAATTGATTAAATTAAAAAATATTATTAAAATTATTATTTTTTCAAAAGTACTTTATATTCAAATTATAAATTAATATATAAGTAGAGAAATAATTTTAAATAATAGAGATGATAATAGAAAGTTAGTCTATATTTACTATTAATAAATCAATATTTATAATTGAGTAGTTTATTTTACTATTAATGAATAATTAGTTTATTTATTTTTATTTTAATATAAATAATGTTAACTAAGTAGTAACAACTAGCAAGTGATAATGAAAATTTTATAATTTTACATGAGTGAATTCAATATTTTCATCATTAATAAATTAATTCATTTTTAATTAGCATTAAGAACTAATGACAAATAACCAATTATTAAAATTATTATTTGTATATTTATTAATTAATATTATTATAAATTATATAGTATATAAATATTGAAATAAATTAATTTGGGATTAGGATACTGAAAAAGAATGTATAACTGTTATCTTATCATATCAGGATAAGTTCTAAACCAGTTCTCCCAGGATAATTTTTACACACAGATAGACGGGATATAATAGGGGGCCCTAGTGTGCATATGGAAGACATTTATATTGAGTAAACCTCCAAATTAGTCCCTGATAATGTTCACTTATTACTCGTTGGTCCTGAACTTTCGCCGTCGATCAGATTAGTCCCTTATAATGTTATCGTCGGTCAGTTACATCCTTTATCACATTTTCCGTTGGTCCCTATTGACCCAAATGCCAAATAAGAGAGAGGTTTGCCACGCAACCTGCCACGTCAGCTCCAACGGTTATAATTTAATTTTCTAAAACCAGTCAAATCAGTCCCTTCGTCATCGTCATATCATCATCATCTTCAATCTTCATCATCATCTTTGATCTTCATCATCTTCAGCAACCCCAACACAACCTTTTAATTTTTTGGTTCATCTTCTTCAATTCTGCACCAACAAAATCACTTCCTCCACACCCAAACATGACCTTTTTGAGATTGCCATGATTCTATCTCAGGCACAGGATTTCAATGCCCTTGTTGAACCCAAACCTAGTCCCAAATTCTTCATCTTCTTTCTGTAACCTCTTCTTGTAACCACCAAAACCTTAGAAATCTCACCCAGAACCCAAACCCTCGAAACCTCACCTCTGAACCCAAAACCTAATCTCTCCCAGAACCCATACCCAAATCTTGCTTTGAAAATAAAAATGAAACCCAGAAACCCGACCTATACCCGAAACCTAAACCCTCAAAACCTCCGAAAATGATGCAATAGCGAACCCTAGATGAAGAAATTGGGAATTGTGAACCCAACAGATGAAATCGCGAACCAGAAGATGCAGAAATTGGGAATCCAAATGAAGAAATCACGAACACAGAAGGTGCAATCGCAAACCCATGTGAAGCAAAAACGCAAATCGGCAGAAGAAATCATGGGATCGAGAGAGATCATGGGATCGAGGTAGAGATAGATTACGGAGAGACCACAGAGGGTCGAGACCAGAACAGAGGTGACAACCATGGTTCGGGGCGGTGGAGAGGACTCGCACGACAACGCGGCGGCGGCTTCACGAAGTGATGGTTGTGCATTGCGCGACAATAGAGATCTAGAGGTTGAAGATGGGTTTATCAGGGAAGGGGCTTTGGGAGGGGCGATTTGAGTTTCTGGGAGAGGAAATTTGGGTATGGTGCAGAGTTTAGAAGGAAGAAGAAAAAGAAGAGTGTGGTGGTGGTGCTAGGAGTGGTGGTCGCGTGGGAGTGGAAAGCTAGAGGTTGAAGATACTTTGATGTGAAGATGGAGGTGGGAGGATGGAGGTTGAAGATGAGGCGTTGATTTTTTTGGGTGGTGGTGCTGATGGTTTTTTGTTTTTGTTTTTATAATTAAAATATTTTTGTAATTAAAATATAATCAAACTCACTGAAGGAACTGATTTGACTGGTTTCAGAAACTTAAATTATAACAGTTGGAGCTGATGTGGCAGGTTGCGTGGCAAACCTCTCTCTTATTTGGCATTTGGGTCAACAGGGACCAACGGAAAATGTGATGAAGGATGTAACTGACCGACGATAACATTATAAGGGACTAATCTGATCGACGGCAAAAGTTCAGGGACCAACAAGTCATAAGTGAACATTATCTGGGACTAATTTGGAGGTTTACTCCATTTATATTATTAAATATCATTCTTTTTATATTATTTTTTTATGCAAAATAGCAAGAAAAAAATATGTTGAACATTACAACAAGAAACCTCGCATGTTTAACCGGATCAGATCTAAATAAAGATGGTTAAAAAACGAAAAGAAAGAATAAATACAAAGATACTTTCAAATATAGAAACTATAATAGCTCTTATTTTTTATTAACAAGATATTCTCACCGTCGGTAAGTCATGAGACTAATCCTTTTAAGACTTGAAGATCACATTAAGTGGTTAAACCTCACCACATAAACCATTAAGGATTTCAGCTATCTAGTACCTGTGCTAACACATATCGGTATAATAGCTCATTTTGAAGTAAAATCATCCAGAGACGATAACAATAAGCATACATTCTTTAAATTAATCGTAATCATACAATATCACCACATTACAAGCATATAAGATCAAAATATTCATAATCGTAGTAGGACCTAGCCTCAAAGCAAATTAACAGCCCAGGTGATTTAAAAAATTGGGCAGAACACAAATAATGATAGCGTGAAGTGACCTATATTTCCTCTCAATCCTCCATCTCAATCTATGCCGCAGAAAGCTAACTAGCACTATTACGTAGTGTTAGGACCTCTAAATTTACAGAGGCAACACAACTATGACTCAAATCCTATTTTTACAGTGATAATAATTCGTTTCAAGCGAGAGAACTCTCAACATATTCCAATGCCTTTCTCTTCACAGATTCAATTCGTTCTTCATCACCTTGGGACTTCTCATAATCAAGATACTTTTTGAATAAGAACTGCCAACCAACACAACAAAGTAACAAATCAGTCTACCAGGGAAAACACACAGCAAATAACAGCGAAATTGTTAACATAGACATATCCAGACCTTCATCTTTTTAGGTGGGAGGCTCAGACTAATTGCCCTTTCAAACAGGGCACGAATCATATCTTCGTCTTTAAGTTGAATTTCCTACAAGTACAAAACAATGTTAGGTTCATAATATAGTATTATAGTATACTAATTCAAAAGGGAAATGAGGTGGTAAAGGATATACTTGATCAAGATAAACACTCCACAAGTCTGTTCTTTTTGGATATTCTCGTAAAATTCCTTCAAACAAGGATCGTCCCCGATCTGGAACTCCAGTCTTGAATTCAAGAATAGCTGTCTGAGAGATGAATTTAATATGCTTACGTCGGGGAAGGCTTAACAAAGCACGATTGACAACAGGTTGAACGCCATCCTGCTTTTGCTTCAAAAGACTTTGCACACGCCTCAACCAAGCCTAAAATTCAGTGTAGAAGTAAGTTCCGTGTACATTTCTTATGAAGGCTACAAGAGTAGGATCTATAACTAAAAGTTAACAAAGTACTTTGCATGAATGTTTGAACTTTTTTGTCATTTTGTTGAGAAGTTCATCAGCTAAATCATGCTGCTCGGTCCTTTCATACATTCCCAAGAGTGCAAGATGAACTTTCTTGGGATCATTGTATTGTAGAGCTCTTTGGAATACTTTCATTACAGCCTCCTATACAAACACATTTAAGTAAGAATAGCCACATGACGATATTAATAGACAACAAAAATGAATTGATTTCCTTCTCTATTACCTCTCTAGGGTTTCCATACTTATTTTCCAGGTTAAAGTAGGCCTTCCAGATGTTGAGCTTCTCATTCTCTTCTCGGATATTTATTGTCCTCAAAGCCCTTTATATTTATGGGTTCAAGGGAGCACAAAGGTAAGGAGTCAGATTACTCAAGTCACATGACAGACATTCATATAGATGGAGGTGTGGTGAGAAGTTGAAGGGGAAAAAATAATTCAAGTCATTAACAAAAATTATAACAAAAAATCTGTTTTTTTTCAGTCTAATAAGCATTCGGTGTTTAAAAGATGCCAATATGCCATGCGATTATGAAACACTATTCTTCCAAAGCTGAAGATTCAATGAGCAAACACAACAAAACAGCGTCAAATAGCCTAATAATTGACAATGGATAAACTAAAAGACAAAAAAATTGTCATGACCCTCCTTTTTGCCCAGAACTTATTCAGATTAGGGATATGTTTATTGCTCATCTCTGATCTGGAACTCTGCTCATTGGTCATAACTATTTCAAGGAAGTTTTCATTACTGTGCTGTGTTTCTTTCTTTTTATGTTGAGAAAAATATATTTTCCTACCCCTAATTTTGCTTTACTCTTTTACTCTATGAAATTATATTCTCAATACAAGAAAAATAAAAGCTCAGGATTGCACATGTTCAAATCAACATTAACGGAGTGAAGCTCTAGATTTATACATATTTAAACATCGAAACTAAAAGAATAGGGTGAACCTTTCAGCAATTGAGCGGGCTTTCTCAACATCAGCCAAAGAAATCACGAAATCCATGTATTTTATCCAGATGAAACTGCTATTGGGAGAGCTTCTAATCAACTTTTCGAACTCATCAGCAGTTCTTGGTACATCCTCCTCCAGTAGTCTTTCCTCAGCAGCCCTTATTTGTTTCTCCCTGTGCAGTATATACTTGCAGTATATTAAAAAGCAAAAGAAAACAATTGAGATAGAACTTACACCAAACAATAAAGAATTATATCAACCTCTCCTCCTTTGCCTTCTTCTTTTCATGCCTCTTCTGCTTTTCATGTAAAGTGGCTTCTTCATTTGCAGGATCTTCACTTTTACTATTTGCGTTATTTACATCAAACTGATCAATGTCATCAAGGGCAACATCAAGTGAAGGAATATCTGCCCTTTCTTCCGCTAGTGAAAGAATTAGGAATTGATCAATTCCACCTTTAACATCTATATTTGAGGTTCCAAGCAAACTATCATCTATAGAAGTTACAGACTTCATTCCATCTGCAATAGGTTCATCCAATCCTTCCTCTAGAGGTATTTGATGTACAGTTTCATCTTTCATATATGAATTCTTCATTCCCAAAGAAATTCTGTTTTTTTCTTCATCCACCTGATAATAAATATTAAGAAAACGCAAATAATTAGTAATTATGTAATATAATCCACATTGATCAAATAAGAAGCCTATCTGAGGTAGGAGGATCAAAAATTCCAGATAGTGACGTATCATGGACTTAAGTTACTTAATATAATTTTAAGATGATTAAAATGGAATTAGAGTCTTAAAAGTTATTTACGATATAAATGGAATTTTTTTAAGGTGGGCTACTTTCAAATTGGCCCACCGGTGAACCACTAACTTCAACAAACTAATACATGTTTCTCTACCGCTTTTTATATTTTTTCCATTTTTCAAATAAAGTTGTTGAGATATATTCAAATATGTTCTATTATGATACATTACTGCTATGATAGATTAGGATCTATGGTTAGGATAAGATATATTGTTCTTTTATGATAGATTAAGATAAGATATATTGTTATATTATGATAGATTAAGAATTAAGATAATATAAGATTTATTGTTTAGACTTTATAGTTTACAAGAAACCTAATCTATAAATATTGTTCTTATAAATCAATCAATAATCAATGACCAATCAACTATTTAGAATACTTCCAGTTTCAAGAGAAGCATTTAAAAGTTAATGAAATTACAATGAAATCCCCGCCCCTATAAATGAAGCGCAGTGAAACTTAAGATAGATAGAAGTCCTACATTGACTAGAGATATGACAAATACAGTCATTATAACAAGTAGAGAAACCCTCACCCCGAAGCTTGCTTTTGAGGTAGAGTTAGGCCTAGTCCAATTTCTAAGATGGTATCCGAGCCTATCCTAGATCCGTTTATTGGAAACTATCCATATATGAGCCACCCACAGATGTTCAATTACTGCAAATTCCACACTCCATATGTCTAGCTCTGGCGGTTCATTACTGTTGAAGTCTCACGTTGGGAAGTGTCCAGTATTATCAATGACGAATGGCAGTTCATGGCGTTTCTCCAAAAATCCACCATAGAAAATCGTCATATGCCATGGTGGCTGAAGAAGGAAGAGGAGGGAGGAGGAAGAAGGACGAAGGAGGCAATACAACGCCGGCAAAGGTCGTCGGAGGTCTCACGGTGGCTGGGCATGGCGGCGGCTGATGGCTGGGTTAGATCTGCAGTCTTTAGGTTGAAGAAGGAGGGGATCCGCGATGAAACACAACATTTCATTCTGATAGGTACCAGACATTTCAGAGTAGGAAATAGAAATGCTTTTGTATTGATTGATTCTGGAAATTCTGAGATGAACTCAGGTCCAAATTGAGGGAAAATACAAAGAAAGTAGAAGAAAACTGAAAAGAAAAGATAACAGAGGCAAATCGAGAGTGCCCCTAACTCTCCCAAGTCCTATCCCAAATTCTGCTTACCTCTCCCACTCTCCCCAGTCACACTATTATAGTCCTTTTCCTACCTCAGCGCTCTCTCACCTCACACACTCCTTGCACTACTTCTCTCACCTAAAGACGCTGCCACATCAGCAAGGCAGTTATCACTAGTGGGAAATGTATTCCCTCACCTATCTTTCGTAACATATACCTGAGTGAGCCTAGATCCGCATCACATTCCAATGAAACGTGTGCGTTTTAATGAAACACAGCTCTTCATTTATTCACGAGGAAATCCCCAAAATGCCCTTAAATCATTTGACCTAATGTTCAAATCTGGGGGCATTTTGGGGTTTTCAGCCCGATTGCCTAGGGTTTTCTTCTCCCTTTCTTCTTGAGCCACCATGGGGAAATATTTCCGCCATAACCACCATGTCCATGGCGGCCGCCATGGTTCCCCATGCCAAAACGCAATGCCACGCCCTTTGTGTGGCGGTATGTTGAAAACCCGCCATGCATTTCCGCCATGGCCAATATTTAACAACACTGGAAGTGTCCGACATTGTCTCACTCACCTACCACCAATGAACTAAGGTTGCTACAAGCCTTGAAGTTATAGAATCATGGTTGCTGCTCGAAAGGTGGCCTTACGAGAAGGGGAAAAGAGTGTGGATTGTGGAAAAGACTAAGCTTAGTGAGGAGAAAGCAAATGAGGGGAGAGTGGGTACACGATATTGAGGGAACTATGGCGACAAGGCGGAACTCGCGGCAGTGGGAAATGGTCAAGGGGTGTGGGTCAAGGCGGCTGGTCAAGTGGACAAAAAGAGGGTGATATGGATGAAAGGTTTTAGAAGTGTTTTAGAAAGGTCATAGTTATTGGTCACCTTTTTCAATGCCTATAAAAGGCACAAAATTCACAGCAATTTTCATTCACTATGAACGATATTTGCGAAACTTGTGCTTATTTCCATCTTCGTTTAGGTTGTCTATTATAAGGATATATACCCTTAGTTTTTAGCAACCTTTTGAATCGTTTTCGCAGTCATCTGACTGTGATGCCTTAAACATGTTACAGAAACAACATACAGGTACCATGCAAAGCACTTCCAAGTTCCAATTATAAGATGTACATACAATGACACAATCATTAGAGACTCGCAGTGGATAGCTAGAAGTTCCTGTGCTAATTAAAAAACAGGAGCGACATATAATTTTTTCCAGGTAAAAATAGAGACCAGTAACATATCTTAAGCTTTTGTCCTCGAATTACCTTCAATATTATTGCCTTTACTTTCTCTCCAGCTCTATACTTGGCTTCAATGTTCTCAACATGATCATCAGAAACCTCTGAAATGTGGCACAGTCCAACCTAGGTAATTAAATGAGCATAATCAAGTGAGCTTCTAGAATCGAATTGACCACTACCATTTCCTTAAGAGCATCATTTATGGAAAATGAAAACTTGACATAAATTCAACTACAAACATGAATGCATTTTTTTGGATGAACCTGTACGTGTTTGAGGCATCCAAATTAAGAAATAAATAAAACCATGACATTAAAATAAATAATAATATAAGTTGTAAAACTAAAAAGCTAAAACCACATAAGAAATATGAAATTCCTAATTTATGGCTCCGAAGGATGCAGAAATACCATGTTCGTGTTGTCAATTGCAATGAATAAACCAAATTGCTCAACCCGCTTAATCCTGCCAGATATAAGATCTCCCACATGAAATTTACTCAAGTCCATACTTCCAGATTTTGATGTATCTGATACAGTTGATGTCTTCAGTGTAACTTCAACACGCTTTGAAAGAGGTTCCACAGATATAACCCTGCTATTTGCTGTCTCAGTACATATTTTCATTCACCTCAAACTAGCAAATGAAGAGAAATGATAGGTTGAATAATTACCTGCCAATTACAAGTTTTCCAACAGGAAATTCTTTCCCAGGATCTTCTATATATTGATCAGATAAATTGGAGATAAGAATTTTCGCATCAATCTTTCGTGAGAGTACAATGAAGCATCCTTTTGGTGTGAGATTCTTAACATAACCCTAGCCAAAAGAAGAGATACTCAAATGAATTTTGAATGATATGTTTAAGAATTGTTTTCAAAAACAATTTTTGAAAACAGGTTTCAAACAGGTTTTTAAATTCAGTTTTTACAAACAGAAAATGGTTTTCAAAAACTGTAGTCAAACAGGCCCTACTACATTATTTATTTTTAAAAACAAATAACCTCACACCTTAAGTTGATGTTCCTATCTCCATCCCTACCCAAAATTCATAATCAATTCAAATTACTGAAAACACAACCAGCTATGAATATGATGAATAGTGCAACTTGTTAACAACTCAAAACTCCATCAATCAAACTTGAAATACCTTCACAACCATATCAGGACGAAGATCCTCAATCTTCTCCACACGTTTGTTATTAGAATGCCTGAAAAAGCAATAATCGATAATACATTTGGAACGAAATTCAGTTATAACAAAGGTAAAATCATTATAATTATTAGCATAATAATCTCAAGGTTTATAACATAATGAGCTACTGGGAATAAAAGATTAAATGCTACAACTCAAACACAAGGCAAAAAATGAAATCTTTCAGAGATTAGTAAGTCAAATATTTCAATTCAAAACATAACTTCTGCTTTTTGTAATTAAACCTCAAAAGGAGAAAGTGTCATATTGAGATTGAAGTTGAAAGCGAAATCTGAAGCAAAGAAATTCAAAAGTGAAGAAAATAATAGACCATTTGCACAAACAATTCCCAGCAAAAATGTTATGAACAGACTACAAGGTCCAGCCAAAAGAATTGCAATAGATTGATGGGCTGAAGCAATATGAACGGGGAAAGATAGATTTGTAAAGTCAGCCCAGGGAAACAAACTACATTAATAGTAACCTTGTAAACTGGAAAAAAAATCTAGACAATTTTCAATTCAATGTTACGAGTTACTCAGAATGTTAGAAACAAATAAACGAACTGGATAATACTCATGAAGGCTCAAAGCCTCAAATATGAGTAAATGACAATGACATATGAATGTAGAAAGAATAACACAGGGCCAAGCCTACAATTTCACTTCAAGATTCATCTCTAAGAATCAGTACTTACTCATTGTTGTGAACAACTGCAGAATCTTGAGAAAGCATCAAATTTGAAGACCGCAATGACAAGTTAACATGAACAGTGCCCTGGACAGCGTGGCTGACTTCAAGAACAACACATTTGACAAACTGCCCTTCACAATATCCAGACAACGGATCAGGCACCCATGTGTCTCTAAGTTCAGTATAATGTACTTTTCCATAAGTATGAGGACCAATTTGAACAAGTAATCCACTAACACCAGGAAGTATTTTACTAATCCTTCCCCCTATAATATCTCCTTCATGAATATGAGCTGTTAAATCCTTATTCACAACACTAATTTGTTTCTCCTCACTAGTTCTGAAAGGTAGAGCAGAAAAGGGGCGTAACACCAACCGCAAGAGCTTCTTCTCCCTGCTGATACTCAGAACATGACCAGAAACAGGTTGTCCAACATGATATCGATTCTGGAAATCCTCAAGCTCACTGGGCTCAGTAGCACTATCAAGGATATATAGCTGAGCTTTAATATTTCGAGATGTTGTTAACCAGATCCATTCACTTTCTACTTTATATACATAACCAGCCACACATTGCCCAATTTTAAAGTCAAGATTCTCTGATATATTGTCTCCAATATCACTGGAACCTGAATTGAGATTAAATATTAAATTGCAAGAAAATTATGATAACTTTCATAGTTAACAAGTGCATACTGTCAAGGAACACTTACTTCCTCCAGTCCTTTATATAAGAACCAAATTGAAGGTCTAATCGGTCCGTTTTATAAGAACCAACTAAAACTGTGTTAAATTAATTATTTTCTGACAAAAATACGCTAAATTATCTATTTAATATTTTTTATTCCAAATGAGTAATAAATATAGCATATTAATTGGTCTCTCTTTCTCTCTCAAGTTCAACTCTCGACAATTTTAAAAAAAACGGGTTAAGGGTAATTTTGAGAAAGTAATATAAATTGAAGACAAAATCAATGCAAGTAACTAAAATAACTATATTTCTAAATGAACATGAAGTAGTTATTTGGTTTTAATAAAAAGGACAGGAGGTAGTTAAAGATAATGATAATATTCATACGAAAACAACCTCAAAGGAAAATAACAGAAAACTAGAATAGCATAAATGAACACCAAAATAAAGTTCAATAATTTTTAAACTATAACTACAGGTGGGGATGAAAATGAGAATGAGATTACCCTTGATATCAATAAAGAATAGCAAGAACAAATATGTTTATAAGGGGTTTAGCAGGGTAAAAATAACAACCAATGAGAATGTAGCCACTCAATCTACCATGAGCACCGCTACGGTAAAAATGTGTAGTGCACCACACATAGCCACAAGCTCAGGAAACAAATTAATAGTCTAATACTCACGGGTCTTTCAGTATGCACATTTCAATGCATAAATTGCCCAGTTTTTCAATCTAGAGGTGTCCTTTACCTGTAACCATTTCAGGTCTGACTGATAGCTCCCACCGTGAGCTATTCCTCTTGCTATCTGCTTCATTAGGCTTTGCAACAATCCTTGCTGTCACTGTTTGCCCAACTTTGTAGCTTGAAAATGGATTTTCCAATACATTTGAATCATGTACCTGCCAATAGGTAGGCATGCAACTATTGAGTAACATCAAAAATAGATAGCAAATCAACAAGATGGTAAGCCAGCTACAAAATTTAGGTTGCAGCCATGTGACATTGGTTACAATGTCCAGCGGCAGAATCAGCATATCAGCTTAGGGTAAGGCCACATACATCTCAAATACTAAACCCCAAAATGCCAGGAGCATTGTGCATTGAGATGCTTGTTTTAGACATCAAACCTACAACTAAAAATGCTAATTTGAATGTTGACACCAGAAACACAGTAGAGTTACCTCAGTTATGTGAACCCTGCCATGTAGACCAAATCCAAACTTAAGTTTCAGCTCAAGAGGTCTGATTTCAGTAATCTACATAACAATGTCATCAAAAAGAAAATTCATGAAAAACATTTTTAATTTGTTACAACAAGAAATATTACAAGAGGAAGTGTCAATGTACGAGTAGAAAGAGCATAGACATTAAAAGGGGAAATAATTTTCCAAAAACAAGGACATCATTGCAAACTGCAAGCAGCTCTCAATTGGAGGTTCTCTTAAAGAAGCTATAGTAAGAAGAGCACCAATGAGAAGACATTAGAAATATTTTATCCATCAGAGTGAACAAAAGGTTAGCAAGCTCTGTAATCATGATATATTTTTATTAGCTAAAAGAAACGTAACAGCTTATCTCAATCACATTCACAAATCCTCAAAGCAAAAAAAATAATAATACATTATTGAAGCTTGTGATGGTTCCATTCAACCTTCCATGTTATTATGTAGTGAAAAACATTCTAATACATACTGAAACATACCCGTTATCATGCACATATCTACATTTTAAAAGAATTGGATAAGCCTACATACCTCTGCCTCAACCAGAGATCCTACTTTATAGCTAGATTTCTTCTTGGCTCTTTTAGCACTTGATGTTCCATTGAGCTCATCAAGAAGTAAAAGCAACCTCCATGATGTTTCAGGGCTTGGAAGAGCCATAACAGTTGCGACAACACTGACCAAGTAAAACACTATACATATAAGCCCAATACAAAGCAAAAAATTGTGGAAAAATTACACAAACATAATCATACATAATATCCACACTCATTAATAGAGTTATCACTTGGTTAGAATTGGTACTACTAGTGAGCTCAGTTATAGGTTAGTAGGAATAAGTGAGTCAGCTCCTGCCTGTTTTACTCTGAACTGTCACTATGAGATAAATGTTGCTTACTTCTGTCGTTACTTGCTAGTGAAGTTAGTTACTTGAGCTCTCTATAATTATGTTGTAAATGTAACAGACTCACTCTCAGCTAATAACATATTGAGCTCATGAAAATTATTCTTTTTAAAAAAATTATATTTCTTTACAAGAAAAAGTGTAAAAAGTACTACTCAGAAACACGAAATATCAGCTAACAAAGCATAGATAGATATTTGGTCACCAAACGTTTTATCAGCTAATTACTTAGACTCAAACCTTTGAGTTATAGGTTTGGTAATATGAAGTGAAATAAAGGTGAAAACAGCTCATATTGTAAGCAGCTAATTTTGTACCCACCTCTGTCCATTTAGGAATTGTTTCCGAGAAAACCTCTGAGTATTATAGTCTGATACAGATGCATATCCTATAGTGTAATTATTCTCTGGAATTGATACAACCTGCTTCACATGCAATAAGTTCATATGTTAATATTATATGTATGGACAATTTTACAGGCAGTGGATAGATTGAATAATAAATAATATCAAAACTTGCCAAGTAGTTTTCTTTAACAATTTCCACTACTGCATTCACTGTCTGATGCAATACCAAGTCCCTCGATGCTTCCCTTTGACGTTTCTGTAACAAAGGTGTGACATTATTTTATCAAAGTAAAAAATGAATGATGGAGGAATGCTGCAAAATGCCGTCATTTTCTATGATAACATCGAATCCCAGCATACAATCTTAATCATAAGTGAATAAAAAAAAATCAAATTATTTCTTTTTAATCAAAAAGGAAGTTTATTTTGGAGAGAATAATGAAAGAATGCAATAACATAATTTTCAATGCTAAACTGAAATTTAAAAAATATGGTTCCATAGTATATAATTTTTGTATGCCATTTGGGGCAAAAATGCTACAAAGACGGAGGGAAGAGATGGGAAAATGAAAAAATGCTCTACCTTCTTTTTGGTATGACTTGTAGAACTTTCTTTAGACCTATTAATGAACTCTGGTTTGAGAGTTAAATCAACAAGACGTTCTGCCTTTGCAACATCAAGAACCGACGCCTCCACTACAGAGCCTCTCTCCACAACAGTTCCAGCTGCGGAGGGATTATAATACAACGAGAATTAGTATTTGCACTTGAATAAGAATCACTCAAATATAGTTATTAATAATTAAATTAGGTAGAGGTAAAAAACTTACATTGATAATTGGTGATAAAACCAAAAACATCATTATACTTCTCAAAACTTACAACATATCCAACTTCCTTAACATCCTCCACTTTCCCTTCAACAACTGCGCCGATGTTAAATCCTTCAGTCCATTTCAATTCAGATGATGCACCAGAGCCCAAGTATTGCAACTTAGCAATCTAGATTCAAAGATGTGACAGGGTTATAAGTAATAGATAAGGGAAACAACGTCATATGAACAACTGGGAGAAAAACATAATATAAAAATGATAGTAGAGAGCTAATAAGTTACACAATCAATGTAGGAATAATGAAAAATTCCAAAACACTATTTTATACAAAAAATAATAACATGAGACCGGCTGCTATAAGATAAAAAGTTCGTAATGCTAAGAATTTGCCAAAAATCAAGTGTGCTAGATGAGTAAAAGTGGTACGTACCACTTAAACATCCAAGAGTCTATAATAATGTCCCACTTACTCAGGCAAAAATAATGCCTATCTAGTATTTTCCTAAACTAAATTCAAAATGAAGTTAAAACCAAAATTCTGGTTTTGTAGAGAAAGCTAGACTTCTCACCCAAGAAAAGTACCATAAGAAAGTAGGATGTATAAGCACATCATATCTTAATCCCTTCAACTAGTTGCAGAAGAAACTGCATACCTAGATGATTTTCCTAACTAGAATAAACAAACCAAATAAACATTTAGATGAGTACTAACTCTAGGAAACTCATTTCAAATTTCAAAATATCATACCTAGACAGCACTTAAGTAAGCAAACAAGGTCCTATTAAGTTTGCAGGGCATATGATGCTCAATACTTATATCCTTGCAGCCTTCCTTGATTAGGGCTTGCAAAGAACAAGGACAGACATCTACGTGTGCCCAAGCATGCACTAGTGTTATATAGGGTATAAACAATTTAATAAGTAGAATGTTAAACCAAAAGACCATATGTCAAACAAGTTTTTGATAATTGTTTATACCTTCTCGTCCATAAGAAAGTAATCCTGAATAAATGATGCATCTGTTGAAGAACACGATGTCTGCTTTAGAGAGAGTGTTATTCTACCAGTTTCATTATTAATCTGTCAAAAAAAAAAAGATTAAATTGTTGTTTCAGTCTGCAAAAAGCTTTCATAAATTTGAAATTTACAGTCTAAGAAATACTAACATTGGATATGTTACTGCGAACTGACTGTCCAATGTAATAGGCTTCCAAAATATTAGTTTTCAGGTCATCTGCAACCTGTAGAAGTGAATGATGTATCACCAAACTATCATATGCCAAAAAATAAATCAAGGTACAGAAAAGGGGAGGCAGACAATGTGCAAAGATCAAATACCTTATTTCTTGGAGCGAAACCAGTTAATTGACCAAGGAAACGAACAAAACAGCCTGTCTCAATTAAGTTACATATATAACCCTGCTCAGGACACAAATCATACAGCCAAATAAGAAAACCATAAAAGTATTATCACCAACAAGCAAGAAACAAAAACAATTGCTATTTACTAAATAAATTAAAAGGACTTTAGTGTTTATCAAGAAAGTGCAGGATGCAGTTCATATGTTCGATGTAATCACTTACATGTACAACAGAGTTGGTATGTGTCTGGCTAATATCAGCAGGAATCTGTTGAGCAGATTTGACAAGCGAACTTTTGGCAGACAGAATCAAAGTGTTACCCTTAATATCTACAGTGAGAAAAATGAAGCATTAAACTAATAATTGCAAGTATGTGATATATGGCATCAGCTTTATATATGACGCTGACAAAGTAAAACACTGAAAGAATGATGAGACTACAGCTCATTCTTAATTCTTATATAGGAAATAAGATCAAAGGAAATATTTTGTTGAAACTAAAGGGATTATAAGGACAAGAAAATAGAAGAATAAATTTCTAAAGAATTATGATATGTGTGGCAGAGCTTGAACAAAAAGCTTAGAAGAGCCAAAAGTAAAATTTAACACATAAAATAAATATATAATATATTATATATTTAGCATTTAAAATGCAATGTTAAAATAATGTTGACCATAAAAATAATATCAAAGAAAATTATTATAAACTGCCTTCAATCATGGAATACTTGAGAACTTAATAGGGAATCTTGTTTTGAGAATGTAGAATAATTATATATATATATATATATATAATTTAAAAGTCTAGGGGAATCATGGCTCACTCATGTTATAATGAAAAATCATATCTTGATATAGAAAACTAACCACTTATTTATTTTCATACATTAGGTCAATGCAAATAATTTCTTAGCACACAAATAGACCCCTCTAAACTTACGTACTCAAAATTTAAGACATGGACCACTAATACTCGAAATTCAATGCTTAACGACAGGATCAACATGATCTATAGCATAAATAATAACATAAGCCAACAACAATAACAAGATGTATAACAATAGGACAAAGCCATGGACTTTCTAAAAGCCCAAAATAGAGAAACGTGAGCTGGGACCTTGCAATGGGTTTGAGACTAAAAAGGATGGAAACTTTCAAAACAGAGCAAAGCTTAGCAAAAAAAAAATATGATCAGAGATTCATTATTAGAAAAGATACAAATACGGAAAAGAAACAAAAAAATTAGGTAATTCCCAGAAGCAACTAGAAAATCTAGAATTACATTAACCAATAAAAAACAAATAGTTCATCAGAAAAAGTTCCTTGACAGTGAGCTTGTCTGTAAAACGAGAAAGTAAAGGTGTATCCACCCTTGAAATTTTTTGGGTTAAGATTAGAATGTAACTATGATAGTGAATACTGAATACTAGCTCGCTTTAGAGACAATCTCACTTTACAGGAGCTCAATCCCATGCAAATAAAGAACATGCTGAATATCTTGAATGTACCTAGAACCAATAGTTGATCAAAATTATATCCAGGTTTCAACACTGATTTCATTAAAGCAGCTTGCCCTGCATAATAAGAAGTGGCTACAATTAACAATTATATTAAGAGGAAGCAGAAATGGGAAAGCCTTAATCAAGAATATGGGAATTTTTACCATGATGATCTGCCAAGTGCTCCACTGATATGGTACCCCTAGAGAAACCATTTGAATTGACACAAACAACTATAGAACTAGATGTTAATATGTCAACAATTCCCGAAACAATGCTACCCAACGTAACTGTATCATTTTCAGCAACCCTGTCATTTGAATTATAAAAAGATTAGTGTATTTTTTAAGAAATGTACCCAGGACAATGTGGGCTTGTACATTTTAATGATAGCCTCCAACTTAGCAGATTGCTTATGATAAAACTTGAAAACAATCAAGTACATTCATAAGATTTGGGAGGAAGAAAAAGGAAGCAAACCTTGTGGGCTTCATAATGAAACTAAGGTTGATCCTCCGTGAAGCAGGAGTGGAACTCGTGACACGACATTTGACAACTTGACCAACATTATAAACTGTACTTGGATCAACACCTGGCTCTAATCCAAGTTCAGATCTGCTCTTATATCAAAACAATAAATAAGGTAGTTCAAGAAAAATTTAAATATTGAAATTAGAATCATAAGGAAAAAGAGAATAACAGTAAGACATCAATGTTGGAATGTAGTCAAGGTACTGCGACATATGGTCAATAAGCTTTCAAGAAGCCACACAGAAAATAGGGACATGATGCACACAAGAAAAAGCCTGAATAATTGGAGATTCTTCCTTTTTAAAATTGGGCCAGCCAAGAAAATGAGAAATTCACACAATTAAATTTTCCTCTCATGACATAAGAAAACTATTGTTATCAATAAAGTGAAAGTGCCAAAACACCTAACAGAAATAAAAACTGAAGATTAGTAGATAAATGTTTCCCCAGTACACTAAGCTATTTACATATCGCAAATTATTTAAGGGGAAGAAACTTACCGCAGAACATGAAGGCTACATTACTTTACATTCCAATAACAGAGTACACTGACACAGGAATATGAATATCCAAGCAGAAAATTCAATTAAAATGTGGTTATAAATTTTCCTCCTATAGGAATTCAGAAATAGAAAACTACAGAATTAAACAATAAGACATCCTTCCAGACCATATAAAATACAGGTGGAATAAAGAAAGGAGAAAGTTATTGCACAAAAGAAAAATATTAAAGCCTCATGCATTGCCCTAAAAACCCTTCATTAGTTAGAAATTTCTTTGGGCAAAATAGGAGATGTCATTGATCTCGTGGTAAAGAAGAAACTGGTTTCAAAATTCAATCTTGTTAAAATCCCATGATATGTGAATGGCATGCAAATGATCTTAAGAGTGATAAGCAAATCAAGAGAAAAGGGTGAAAAAATAAAGACAATTTCTATTACTAAAAGAAGATCATATAACTTAAGCAAACATTAAAATATAACTGTGATCACTGGTATAAGTATCAAAAGTTATGAATTTGTACAATGAACAAACCAGAGACTTGCCTGGGAGTAAACCCTTGGACCCCATTGTAGAATCGTACAAAGCACCCATGAATTTCAATCTTTGCTATCCATCCATGAGTTATCAAACCATCAGTTGCATCAGCATATGCACTAATAATCTCTAGTTTTGATTTCACCTGCAAAAGTATCATATGTCAGATCAAAATTTATTATGGAATTAATCCATGGGGATATTAATAAATGTTCCCAAAGTATCGTAGTTATTGAGGACACTGTATAGACAAAGAAGCACATAGAAAGATGTATATATTAAACAATTTTTTTTGTATAGTATCAATTCATAGTGATTTTGTTCATGGGAATTTCCTTTTTTTGTGAATGGAGACAGATTTTGAATACAGCTCGAAAAGAAAGCCAAAAATAAAGTTCAGAAAGAAACATACAAGAGTTTTCTTGTGCGTAACTGTCACTCTTTTTGACTTGCAACCAAGCACACGAAATGTCAATTCAGCTCCTACCTGTACCATAATCCAGGCAAAGACTTCAGTCATCAAATGGCTCATCTGTCCCATCATAGACTTCCGACACCACAACTCAACATTATATGACATAAAGTAACAAAATATGACAAACTGAAATGGATAGATAGCTAGAATAGAACCTTGAATTTTTTTCCAGGCTTTGCAATTTCCAGTTCAGACATGTGCCGAAGCGGACAAAGTGCTTTCACACCACCAGGAATTTGCACTATAGCACCAAAGCTGTCAACTGTAAGAATCTTGGCCTTCACCACCATTCCTGACTTGACATCAGAATGAGTAAACACTTCCTCTTCCAAAGCACTAGCCTGCATGATATAAAACCATAAGGATAACCAAATCAAAACATTCTACCAAGACTACTATGGATACAACAGGCTAGCTAAGTTTAGACATCTATGATTTGTTTTTTCCTCTTTCAACAAAACATGGAAGTGAAATGTCATTAATTTGCACATACAATGACAAATGTACAATATAGGAGTATTTATCAGGGCAGAATCATCAAATGTAAAACATGGAAATGAAATGTCATTAATTTGCACACATAATAACAAATGTAAAATATGGGAGTATTTATCAGAGCAGAATCATCTAATTAATAACAAAATAATTCTATTGACTCAAACTCAAAACGGTCAACATTCCAGTTACATCCGACATATGATTATGGGATGAAGACACACCAGCCAAACATTCATCAAAAAGAAAACATTTAGAGAGGACAAACCCAAAAAGTTTTTGAAATACTTAGGTGTAGAACATGATTAATGAAAAATGGTTGGCAATCTAACTTGGGATTCTAAAAATAAATAGTTTGTTCAATTAAAAAAAAAATGTGAACTTTCAAAGGAAATTATAAGGACCAGATCCATTATAGCACTTACAAGGTTATTATAATTAATTACCTAACCAGATTTCATAAGAGATCAGTACCATGAGCATTTTCTTCCAGGCCTTTATGACAGTCACAAGAATTAAGTAGAATAAAGACAAGGATAAGAACTAACAACTAATCACTCTTCAATGTGATGTGAGAACTCCTACATCCATTATAAGGCCAACCAATTAAAAGTACAAAAGCAAGTAAAGCACACAAAAATAGATACATAGAACTTCAGTAGAGTTTTCACTTTTCAAATAATAATACAACAGTGTTAAGGCCCAAGTACATGGTCTACAGTAATTACAGGAATGAAGACTCAATGCAGACTGACAAACATTTACAAATCCAACAGAAAACTGATTTTCATACAGCTGATCAACAAAATAAGTGTAACATATCTTGTCAGTATATACTAAATTTGATCAGCTAACAAAAGAATCATACATAAATAACAGTCAACCTTGACTGCTTCATTATGCCGAATGCCAAGCCTAATTTTGCTTGACTAAACTTCCAACCCATTTTTCAAAGAAAATGACCTATGGAAGAAGATAAAGAAGTATGTGCAGCAAGTGTGATAGAAAAAAGCACTGCTATCATTCAACTACAGATGCTTATCATGTCTAATAAATTAGATGGATGTACGATGACAACCTTCAAAACTCCTGTAGCAAGGCCTTCCAAGTGCCTTAATCCTAGGATCCGAACACGAACATGATTTCCTTCCTTGTACTTTTTCTCAAGTTTTTGGATCTCCTCTTCAGCAACATCAGATATCTGTGAACAATAAACCCAATTATAATTCTCATTTTTCCCTGGTGGGGTAAGGCTTGATTGATATAGCAATACTGTACGCCATTCAGATTTCACTAGGTAAAAGGTATACATCATTAAAATTCATCCAGACACTACATACACTGACGAAAGCCGGAGTTGACTCTGGAATTGATGGAATTTCAAGCAGCAGTCCTGATCCTTTATCCACCCTGACAACTTTTGTGTTGTCATATATTTCTCCAATTTTAACATGCTGCGCAACAAAGACAATTCCTCAGTCTCTAAGATGGCACACATGATTATTAACTTATATAAACAGAATACCGCCTTAGCAAAACAAACAATGTTCTATTGGTGGGGGTGGGGTGGGGTGACAAAGAGAAGAAAACTATATTTCATATCCAAGCACCTTAGCAATGCAAAGTTCAATTATTGCTTTTATCTGAACTGCTCAACCTAAAGCACGCTGGGAAATAAAGATATGCAATGCCTTCAAGCCTACATAACATGTGCTAATCCTACTTTTATTATCATGGAGTCATTAGGGAATATTTAGCTAGAACAACAGAAAGTAAACCAATTAAATTGTTGGAAATTCTACATTGATATGATTATTATAATCACCATATATGTAAGACCCCATAATGTTTTGAAAGATTTGTAGACTCCCCTTGACCTAACAGAAAGAGTACAGACGTTTATAGCTATGTATAATGTAACTCGTGAGAAGGGAATTTATGTATTTTATAAATGGGTTCAAGAGAAATGATAGTCTGTCATTGACAGATTGTTCTGGTAGAGACCTCTGAGAATCCTCTATCCTTGCATATAAATGTTTTTTGGATTCTTTCGACGCAAATCCTAAGAGCCAAAAATAGCCTTAAACTCCTACCAACATACTATATTTACCCTTTTTCTCTAACTTGAGTTACTCCAAGTCATATTCCGATCAATAACAATATGAATATGGAAGCACTAGACAAGAAATACAAAACTTACACACTACACTAAATGACTATTACTGGGAGAAATAGAAGAAAAAACAGTGACAAAACACATTCTGTGGGATGAAATATTCCATACTCAGAGCACCAAAGATATGTAACATTCATACTTACAGAAGGAGGCGCCCTGTTCTGAACAAGATGCGGATTCAGCGTCAAGCCAACAGCCCTACTTGATGGATCAATGAATAATATCCGAGAAATAACCTAGATAACATAAAAGACGCTTAAAAAGATAAATGTAACATGCTAAGAAGGTTATCCCTATAACAACACAAAGGACAGCATCAGCTGAAAACAAACAAATTGTATCCAAAATCAATGTGTACGAAATTTATCAAGGTACAGAAGTGTTCATATGAAGCTACAAATAACACAACATAATGATGCATTATGACCGATGCAAAAAATTAACAAGTACACAACTAATGTTTTTATGGGAGGGGTGAGTTGGAATAAAACAAGGATAATTTCTTTCGATAGATAAAAGGGGATATTTTCACCCCAAAAAACTAGTACTTTAAGTCTGCATGTCACTTGTATTTGTATTACTTAAATATTCTGCAATAAAATTTTGAAGCCAATTTAGTCAGCATCAGTTGAAGAAGAGAATATGAAAGAGCTCTAAACTGCAGACAGCTTATAATGAATTGTTTGTATTATACTCCCCCAGTTCCTTTTTATAAGACCCCTTAGAGATATTGTTGGTGTCCCTTAATATAAGACCCCCTACTAGATTTTAGGAATATTTATTATCTTCTGTATATATATATATATATATATATATATATATATATATATATATATCCCTTGTATTTATTTAGCTTTTGTAATTCCAAAGTTTTGACTACCACTAATAATTAATTCTCTTACACACTACCCAAATCATTAATTAAGGGTAAACATGGAAGATGGTATAAACTTTTTAAAAACCAATACATTAATCGATCTCATTACATGTTTTCTTAATAAGTGTAATTGTCTTAGGGGGGTCTTATAAATAGGAATAGAGCAACAGATCAATTTCCCAAATCTCATTAATTTCAGCTTAAACGGTGTTCGTACTTTCTCCCTCTCTCTCTGAAACAACATATACCAAAGATCTAATTGCAATATATAACTATGTAAGCAAAGGTATCGGAAAGGCTTTTCCACTTGAATATCAAATGATGAGCACATGTGTTAAAATATCTTGCACTAACCAACATGCTACATCTTACAGGAGTTGTTTGCAATAGAAGTATTTTAGTGCATCAAGCAGATAACTGGATATAATTTGCGAAATTGAGTGCAGTGTAAATTGTAAAAGTTGCATGCAGAGGTGGAATCCAAAACTACCTTCTGAGATTCACTGCACTTATCCTTCCAATTAGCTGCAGGATATATATCTTGCAAATGAAACAGATCAACCTGCAATTAAAGGAGATTCCAAAAACTAAAGCCATGAGCTCAGTAGGCTTGTTAAGAGAACTGGGCTACATGTAACCATTTATGTACTTTTAACATAATAGCTTAAGCTGTTGGATTAGTTGGTTCATAACATGGTATTAGAATCTCTATGATCAGGTAATCTTGAGTTTTATCCATGTTGACCCCATTCTTCTAAATAAAAAATTGAATTTCAACAAAATGTTGGATAGATCTATGCAATATAGGATTAGGATCCTCTCGTCACATGACACTGTCATATGAAACTTTATATCTATCTCTCTGTTCATAAATATTCAGAGGTTCCCAACTATTTAATAGGTATGAAGAGTGAGATAGACACAATTTTAACATGACAGTATCATGTTAAGCATCCACATCAGAGGAACTTGATGAGGAGGCATAATAAGTGTCCACGTTTCAACTGTCAAGCCCAAATGGCTCTTGTTAGTTGTTAGGAACCATGTTAGACTTCGACATAAATTCATTAACATGCTTTCCCTTGATAGCCTAAGCTTTGGGGTTAGTTAGTTCACGACAAATTTATTTACTCAAACCATACTTTATATAATTATATTCATACATTTCTATTACAACCTTTGCAGGATAAACTTACCGTTCCAGTAAAGTATGTGAGAAATGATAACATAACACCATTTTCAAGGATTGACTTCACACGGGCGTTAACCATCATTCCTGGAACCAGAAGATCAATCGACATACCTTTAAGATCCTTGGTCTGTATCAATTGCACAAAATAAATTGACCAATCAAAAGGGAATCTGAGAACCATAAAAGAAGAGACCAAAAGTCAATATAATGAACAAAAAGGAAGCATACCACACTTCTGGACATTGTATCAGGGTCAGAACTCAAGTAAACCACTTTACGAACTTTATCAATGCTCCTAACCAAACCCTGCAGATGCTGCCCAATTTTTACTTCACTTCCATGGCCCTCTGCGACCATTTAAACAAAAGAAGGAAATGAATACCATAGAATGAGCTTGGTTGAACCATGCAAGACAGGATGAATCAACAATAATTTACAACAGTAGACTGACGTATACCATTAGAGCTATTCTTCGGTAAGAATCCCATGAAAGAAGGCAAACCAAAATGAAGAATGTAACCATGGTCTTCAATGCTTTTCACATACGCATCAAGGACCTGAATACACAGTGTACAAAAACTAAAAGTTTCAGCACTTCACATTTAACAAGCCCTGCGACACTCAAAAGTCCACTGAAATCAGCAAATGGGTCGAGAACAACATCAGGCAATAATATGAAATGAATTTGCAATAATAATGATGAATCAAACTAGCATAATAAGATGTATATAATATGAGCTGTAGAGAAGTTTTTTTCTCAGCATTATTGGAAAGCAAAAAACTTATTTAAGCATAGAATGTGCTTGGAAGTTGGATACACAGAAGTTGAATATTTCTTTACTGAAATTAGCAAATCATCAATATAATGATTTAAAAGGAATGTTCTCAAAAGCAAAAACAAAAAAAAAAAGCTACAAATACACGTACTCAGCAATGATAAACCAACAAATAAGCACATGCAGCTGCGAATTAAATCCTAGACCCATATAAAGTCAAACACTGCCAACCACTGCAGTTATAGATTCATAATAGTAGGAGACTAGGGAACAAATTAACTCTGATAAGCTCACAAAAATCAAAGCTAAAGGATCAGAGCATGGAATAGCTTAATTGTTGTTGAGATTATTCCTATGCATGAAGATTTTGGTAACCATTTTCTGAACCGGGAGATGCATATAGATAGCTCCAAGCATGTCATAATTGACAGCCCCTTAAAAACCAAATGAGGAAACTAAATCCTAGTCTAGATGAACAATCAATAAAAAACTAACTACAATTATTCCACACGCAAAATAATGACATACCATGCCTTCCTGAACAAGGTCCAAATTGAAGTTCTTGTGCAACAAAGAAAGACGCAAAGAAAGCCAAATTTTCCTGCTACCTTTATCTTTCTTGTCATCATCCAATCTAAGCACAACACAGGAAACCAGCTGTCCAACACAAAATATTTCCCCGACCTGATATGACAGAGTGAGAGAGAGAGAGGTGAGTTAAAACTGATGGGTAAATAACAATGTCCATAGATAATTAGAAAATTGCATTGAGCCATTGAATTGAAGAATGTGTAAAGGAGAGCTTGAGGCAAAAAAACAATGGGAATCTGACAAAAAAACTCATTGCACACCTCAATTTTGTCATCAAAAATAGGATCCAACGCGTCTGAAGCATGAACTAAACCACGTAAACCACCTGGCAAACCAACTACAAGGTCTTTATCATTTACTTCAGCAACAACTCCCCAAATCTTCATTCCAGGAGTCACATTCTGGCATATATGCAAGCATGAAAAGTTTAAGCACCGCAAAGACACACAAAAAGAATACTAGGGTATGATGTCAATAAGCCGAATAAAAATAGGAAAAAATAAATTTAAAAAAAAAAGACTTAAAGCATATTATAAAGCTTGGTTAGAACTATGAACATTTTGATGGTAAAACTAAATGAAATTGGGAGAAGAAAAAAACTCCTTTTCAACGTCTAACTTATCATGGCGTAAACCTAAAAACCCAACCCTCAATCATATGAAACGATAAATTTCTTAGTTTAATACATGTTTTGATCCATTCTGAGTCCATATATAGTTATATACCATTGGAACTCGGTAGAGATATGCTCTTAACTAGAAATTACATGGTGAAATTCCGCTCTACAAAGCAGAATAAGCCATTCTTCGCTCTTAAAGAAAAAACTTGTTAACATAACTGACCAGTAAGTAGTAGCATTTATCTGGAAAATGCTGTACGCTACCTTGAGAGTAATTTTATTCACACGCCGCGGCAGTTTTCCGGTGATGCCATCGCCGGAAAGTGAGCCCCAATCATCTCCGAGTTCATCAGTCTTACTCGAAACATTGCTCCCCTTTTTCTTCTTATTCTTTGCTTTCTTCGAGTAATCCTCCCCACCAAACTCCACATAGTCATTCCTTCGCTTCGCAGAAAATTCTCCTCCTGGAGGAAACACAAGTCCATGTTCAATTCAAAGTTCAAACCAAAGGCAATGTAACTTCAAAATAGGACAAGATAAAGGGAAAGGGATCATCGTCAACCTCGGGGGAAATCAGGAACCTCGTCTTCGATCTGCAACGCGATTGCTTCTGACTTTGCGGCGGTGGCGCCATCGTTCTGTTCCCTCTTGGGTTTGAAATTTTTCTTAGAGGCTTTGAGCTTGTCATTCTTCTTGTTGTTCTTCTGAGATTTTCCAGCATGCGGGGCCATGACTCTTGGTTCTCGACCTGTTCTGGTATAGAAGCTTGGGTTTGGCTTGAAGGTGGAGAAGGAGCAGGGTTTTGAAGGGTTTTAGTTTAGGTCGGGAAGAAGAGTGGCGAAAGAGGAACTCGCTGAATACATACACCATGGGCCAAAATCCTGGTTTAGCTCTTTGGGCCTAACTTTGTAGAATTATTAATTAGCATCGGCTGTTTTTCTTTTCACACCCTAAATTACTTTTAAGTTTTAACCCGCAATATTATCTAGGCTTCTATACTATATGTATAATTTTGAGTCATCATTCTGGACTCTTACTAAATTATGTCACTGTCTTTTAAAAAAAATTCTCTAATTTAGGTATTTTTTATGAGATTTTAATCTAATTAATGACCTCAATGAATGAAACTCTAATGGGGTTTTGATCAAAAGTTGACGTATGAGATTTTGGGTGGGTGTTTGTCTCGATGTGCAAGATATTTGAGGGGGAAGATGTACTTCTAATTTCAAGAGGGATCCCACATCATTTTTGGTTTATGTACGGTAATGGTGGAGGAGCTTCAGGTGTTCATATTGTAATAGAATTTGTACTGTTATAATTTAACTTTTACTTACTTCTTGCTATTTATCTAATTATATTATTTGACTTAAAAAAATTAATTATATTTATATACTAATAGATAAAATATTTATTAAATACTCTATTATACTATTATTTTTAAAATACAATTTTAATATAAAATAATTTAAATATGTAAATTATAAATTAAAAAAACCCCGTGCATTGCACGGGCTACTGATTAGTTGTATTAAAAAATGAATTCCTAAGATATCTTAAATAAAAAATATTAGTTAGATATTTCATTCACATGTTTATATTTGCATTTTTGGATTTTCAAGTTCCAAAATTAATATTTTTCTCCAAAATACTGAAATTCTCAATAAAAGAAATTAACTTTCTAAATTGTAAAAATAATCTTATCAAATATACTTCCGAATCTTGAACTTTCAGAAGAAAAAAATAATATTCCAATAGTTGAATGTTCGAAAGTAGAAAAATTAGCTTCTAATTACCCCCAAGTGTCGGCTCTGCTGAGTAGCGTCAATTCTGGGCTTGAAAGGGTTGTTGAAGTTATTGGAATCCTAGCTAAATGAAAAGTAATTTACAATGCGTGCAAATTCTAGTTGTGGTGGTCAAGAATCGAAGCTCAAGGGGAATACCATACATATTCATAGCACTCGCTTTGCTCTGTTACAGCCAGCAATTGTTTCGGTGGAACAGCAAGAAGGGGTTCACGAACTCTCTTATGGATTGAGACATGATGACAATGAGAAGGTGAAGAATAATGCTTCCAATTTGATTCAGGTTATGAACCACCGAAACTAGGGGTAATTTGTTGGTGGTAATTAGAAAAAGTCATTTGATGGGAAAAAGATGGTTGTGTCCCTGTAGGAGGTGATATGACCTTTTTCTAGGTTTGATTGATTCTGACTTTGTTACATGAATTTTATTTTTGTTGTCAATGTCACAAGGAATTTCACTTCTATATAAGTTCAATTTTATTGTACGGGTTAAAACATTACATGATAATTTTGTCTTTCCAATTTTTTTTATAAAATGCATAAAACATTAGAATTAGATTATGCATGGATGATGGAACTACTCCTGTAAGTGATATAAAACTTTATAAACTGGAATCTCAATTCTATTCTGTCACTTCAAAGGCGAAACCAAACGTATTCAAATTGAGATTAGCGTGCGTGAGGAGTAACCATTCAAATGTATTAAAAAATGCATATGACTATACTAGAATTGCAAAGCATGCTTATTTTTATTATGGAACATGTTTAAGTTGCTTGGTACAACGCCATCACAGTTGTGTTCCTCAATTTCTACCCCTCCATTTGCTTATCTTCGAGCTCGGGCTACCTGGTGTTTCACGTTGAAATCATACTTTCACATACCTACTAGGAGAACTGTTTAGAGAGAGTACAGAGGAAGAAATTGAGTGAATGTAGATAACTGAAAAGATATTGCCTAATCTCTCCAACATATTACTTGATACAATAGTTCGATCCCCGGCATAAGTGTCCCCTACATTTTCTTCACAACATTCTCCAAAACGATGTATGCAAAGAAAAGAAATACGAGAGATGTCATGAAAATTACAGCTCTTAGAAGAGTCTTGTGAAGAACGAAGGTGTTATCGAAAAGAAAAGGTAAGAAGAAGTTGAGGAACTGAAGATGCAAAGATGAATTCTGTGGATCCTTATTATTATTTTACACTTCAAATCACTAATTATTCAAGGTTACAAGTTTTGTATTTATACAGAGAGACCGACGGATATTCTGAGATCAACTATTGCAACTATTACCTTGCGAATCATAAACAATAATAAACACAAGATAAATATCCCGGATATCCCAGTTACAAGATAATATTAATTATTACTAGTGTTGAACAACTGGCACAGTGTTTACAGACGATACATCTGACCAGACGGTCTAGCATGACAGACAATCCATTTCTTCAACATGCAAATGATCATTATTAGATCAGACAATTTTTTATTTGTCAGACATACGGCAGACGATCCCAGACGATGTTGTGCTCGTTGTTGCGCATCTCTAACAACAGAAGATTCTTATCTTTAACATCCCCCCACAAACTGAACGTGGTTGAAAAGGAAGACAGCCTTCGAAAACACGTTGAGTTTGACCTTCTTTGCTGCAACTTGCTTGCTTGTACGTCCCTTCCAGGCATCACTAACAAGGGTGGAAATATAATGTCAGGAAAAGTTGCACTCCTTTGACATTGATGCTTATACTCGGAGTGAAGGCTTAGGGTATGAGATGAAAAACATGGAAGATGAATTGTGCTACTTCAGCCAGATCCACCAGATCTGCTTCACCAGGACAAAGAAAAATACATATTTTTGGTTTCGGAAAGGTACTTCGGAGCAATGATCTTTCCATGCCAGTCCAAGGAAGTTTTGTAAGACCCTCAACTTTGTGTAATTGTATTTTAATCCCTGTAACTCTTGTGATTATAGTTTGAATCTTTAGAAGTTATACTTTGTCTTGAATTATTTAGTAATTTGAGTTAGTATTGGGTTGATATATAAAGTTTTATTTATGAGAAATGTGTGTTTGAGTATGGAATTATGTATTGTTTAAGCCTTGGCTGAAATAGCGACGTTTTGAAAGGAAAGTTGAGATCGTTTGGCAGTTGAGATCATTTGATAGTTGAGATAGTTTGACTGATGAGAGATCGTTTGATAAAGTTTAGATCGTTTGATGAGACCGTTTGGTAGAAACCGTTTGGTAGAGATCGTTTGGTAAAATTGGCAGACTAGTACTTCGTTTAGTTGGCAGACTAGGACTTTGTTTTAGTTAAGTCAGTTAGTTTCGTATTGCTTGGTCTGACCAGCCGTTATTGTTGACCTTAAGAGATAAGTGTCAGATGCCTTGGAAATGATAAAACTTCCATTTTTATTGACTCTTATGAGACAAAATCTCAAAGTCATTAATGAACATTAATGACTTGCCGTTTTCTTTGACTTGGAATATTTTAATCCTTTCTAAGTCGGTTTCCTCACTCTATAAATACAAAACTCCTAACAGTATGTTAATCTTTTATTTTTTTCCCACACCTTTCTTCTCTCCAAAGTAAGCTGTAATCCTTGAAACTTTTCAGAAGTGTTGTTGTTGGTAAGTTGTTCGGACTCTTACTAATTCTGAAATTTCTTTTGTATTCGATATAGTTCATCTTCTTGGAGTTTAACTTGTTCTGTCTCCATTGCAGCCATATTCTTCTTATTCGTTGAAGATCAGAGCTGTTCGTTGTGAGTTCTTCTTGATTCGTGAAGGACTGGGTTGAAGTTTCAAATCTCTTAATCATTTAAGCCATACAAGGTTAGTTTCATTTCTAGTCCTTACGTTAGAACTCTGTTGTAATCTTTGTGTTTCTAAAATATCCCTTGAAGACCATATAGAAACTGTTTTAAATCAGTTTTGTAATGATTTCTATCTATAAAGAAGTTTGGGTTTTGAAGAAATGAGTTTAAAAGTGATTTTACGTGAAAAACTCTGATTCTGGACTCTCAGGCTGAGAGCCAACGCTTGGGCGTTGGGATCCAACGTTTGGGCGTTGGGTTTCTTTGAGTTTTAACGTGACCAGACGATGGCCAACGCTTGGGCGCTGGGGTCTCCAACGCTTGGGCGTTAGGGCAGTCTGTTCTGCTTTATTTTACGAAAAATTCTGGTTTTGACCGTTTTGAGTTCTGTTTCTCTTCCACATTGTATCCTACCCTTAGGATAGTTAATTAAATGAGTTTATGTGCTATTTCTAGGTTGTAGATCAAGTGTATGCAACCTAAACGAAGGTAAGAGTAGCTCAGTCTTAGTGTTGTGTCATTTATGAAGGCAACATTGGGAACTCGCAAATAGTCATTTTAGCCTTAATGACTATTATTGTTTTCCTTTTTTCCATAACACACATGATAAGAAGGCAATAAAAACAACTTATGGAAAAACGAAATAAGAAGAGAGAGAGGATTGAGAATATAAACTTGATTAAATGCAATGTTTTGTATAAAATCCATGGTGAGAGACAATAAGAATGGAAGACTTAGGTATTGTTTGGTTGGAGGGGAAGGGAGGGAAGGGGAGGGGAGGGGAGGGATTTTCTTAAACTTTACTTGTTTGGTTCAATTTTTAGGAGGGGAGGAGAGGGGAATGGAGGGGACCAAAATCCCTCCTAACTCAATTTTGTGTCCCATCCGAAAGTGGGGGGAATGGGAGGGGAAACATTTTGTTGGACAAAAATAACCCTATTCAATAATAGAAAAATATTAAATGCAAACATGTTTAAAATACAAATAAATTTATAAAGGGTATAAAAGTAATTTAATCATAAAACCCCTCCCCTCCCCTTGTGAATCAAACAAAAAAAGAGTTATTTCCCTTCCCCTCCCCTCTCCTCCTATGAACCAAACATAATAACTATTAAAATTTCTCCCCTCCCCTCCCTTCCCCTCCCCTCCATTAAAATCCCTCCTCTCCCCTTCCCTCATTTGAACCAAACAAACCCTTAGGAAGGAGGAATGAGAGTCCTAAGTATGCCACGTAGGATTCAAAGCCTTGATAACCAATCACAACAATCCACATCAGATGATAAGGGGACCTAGAATTTTCCCTGATTGTCGACCTCACAACAACATATATAAGAATATAAGAAGTTATAAAAAAAAAATTCCACACACAATAATTTTAGTTTATATAAATTACCCGTGCCTCGCATCGGTAAATCCAAGTAATTTATCTTGATAACGTGGTTAAGTGCTCGTTAATGATCCCCACAGTAAACCATGCGACCGCACGTACCAGAGCGGGGCCAACCCGGGGAGAAGTTTCTCGAACATAGAAGAACGAGGTTCCAGATATAAGGAACGATTCTACAATCGAGAATCATAACTTAGACTACATTTTCTCTTCATTCGAAACCTTGTGAAGCAGGTATTCTTCCGATTCAATCTTCCTTACATTTCATCATTGATTCTCAATTGTTTGCATCAAATAACAAAATTGCGTCTTTTTCCTTCAGAAATTTGGGTTGAAAGCAATTTCTGTTAGGATCTAAACATTGCATATAATTCTCTGTTTTCGTGTTGTTGATTTGGAAATGGTTGATTTTAGGGTTTGTATTTCCTCTATGATTGTGATAATTGCTGTTGTAGCGTTTGATTTCGTTTATTTTCGTTTATTTTCTACGATTTCAACATGTCTTTAATATTTTGTTCACGTTTGGTCATAGATAAGGTGAAACAACCATCACCAACATGAGGGGGAGAAGCTACAGTTACAGTCCCTCACCACCTCCAAGGCGTTACAGCAGAAGAAGGCGCAGTCCTAGCCCTAGGGGCCGCTATGGTGGCCGTGGGAAGGATTTGCCTACGAGTCTTCTGGTTCGGAACCTTCACAGAGATACCAGGTTTGATTTAGATATGTTTCTTTGGTTGGTCTTTTGTATGTGATGATAGCATAGGTGTTGGAAAAGAATGATGGTGTAGGGAGCAGTGCTAGTTTTATTGCTTGTGATTTGATTTGAAATTTTTAACTGGGTTGCTTGGTTTTGCAGGCCGGAAGATCTGCACGGTCCTTTTAGCCACTTTGGTCCTCTCAAAGACGTTTATCTGCCTCGCGATTATTATACTGGGTGAGTCTGTTTGAGTGTTTTCATTTTTCTGAATCATGGTTTATTTGGTTTTGAAATATTTTTAAGTTTCAGCCTGATGTTTATTTAGAGTCTCTGTTCATTTAGTCTTAGGGGAAAAATATGCTTTTAAGGTTATTTTAAAGATCAATTCGATATTCTAGAGAGCTTTACACAGTAGACTATTTATTTTAGGAAATAGTTATGATTAGAGTATTATTTTTCCCGAGTGTCTTCTCATAATCTGATCCTTTTCCTATTCTGATTTGTTTTGAAAGTTAGAACAATTCTTCTAAAAGGAAGTACCTTTCTTTTTAAAGAACAAAAATGGATGAACTGCACTCTTAACCATTTTGAAAATTTTCCAACAGTGATGTTATTTCCTGACTTGGGATTTTGGAAAAAAATTAGTGGTTTTTTATTTATAAGTTTTTAGTTTTGTCACTGCTATGAAAGTAATAATTTATACTCCAATCGTTTTATGGGAATTTGGTTGTTTTATTGAAAGAGTTGAAGACAAGAATGAAGTATTAAGAGTTCTGTGTCGAAGACAAAGAAAGAAGTAAAATAAGAGTGTCATGTTGAAGAAGACACCAATCAGGTAGAGTAAGAGTTCTATTCAGATTGATGTTTGTGTACTTGGAAGATTCGGAAGGTTGAGTTTGAATTCATTGTGAAGAAGTTCAAGTCTTGAAGATTTTCATCTCAATACTTTGGCTTCTACAAGGTTAGCATTAATGTGGTGTTTATTATTGAATTCTATGGAGTGTTGAGACTATGACTTGTGATAGTTTGGAGTTTGGATCCCATTTGTGGATATCTGCAACAAACCCAGCTTCAGTATGCAGGTGTGTTTATTTATCACGCCACACATACGGCGTGACTGATGATTTTGGATCTGATGGTACAGGGATCCAAGAGGTTTTGGGTTTGTTCAATATGTGGACCCAGCTGATGCTGCAGATGCAAAATATCACATGGATGGTCAAATTCTTCTTGGTCGTGAGTTAACTGTGGTGTTTGCCGAAGAAAACAGAAAGAAGCCTGCAGAAATGAGGGCAAGAGAGCGTCATAGGTAAGGATATAGATTGTCAATTGTTTGCTTGTAATCGAATCAAATATTGTCTTGTCATTTTGAAATTGCTTTTGTTTGAACTTTGAAGTACTAGGGAGCGGTCATATGATTATAGGCGATCTCCGCGTTGGTATTCTCGTTCTCCGCACTATGCACGGACCTATTCACGTAGTCCAGATTATACACCTTCTCCGAGAAGGCGGCGATATTCAAGGTATGGTGTTCAACTTAGCTTTTTAACTGCTACTTCGTTTGTGATGTTACGGTGTTTGCATTCTTAGAAGGGCCTCCTTCGTTATGATTCAGGTCAATCTCACCAAGAGATAGAAGGTATGGTAGGCGATCATACTCTGGATCACCTTATGGATCTAGAAGCCGCAGCCGAAGTAGGAGTTACAGCAGGAGGAGTTATAGTAGAAGTGTGAGTAGGAGTCCAGGCTACTCTAGGTGAACAACTTGACAAGCTTGGTGAATTTGGTGGAAGATGTTGTAGTTTTCATTTGTTTCTGTTCAGGCTTGTGTGTTCAATGCTTCAATCTTGTGTGTTCAATGCTTCAATCGACAGTACTTACTTAATCTGGTAGTCAGGATTTTGATTTGTCATGGTTTTCTTTCATTTTTATGATCTGATGACATCTTCTATTTGTGCTCTATTTTCAGTGCGGTTTTTGTTGAACTGCTTCTTGGACAAGTTTTTAACTGCCTCCTGATCTTGTGTTTGGGTTATGGAATTATGTATGTTTATTATCCGCCTCACCTGTTCAGTTTGTTGTATTTGTTCGGCACTGCAACGTGTCTATGCCTAGCAAGCATAAGTGAAAAGTTATGCTGGGAACTGTTTAGAGGAACGAAGTTTTATTTTATTTTTTACCAAAATTGAGGGGTGAGGGGATGGTGTTCCAGCCTAGGGAAAACTAGGCTCAAAGAGCACTTAAGAAGACTTGCATTTAGTTCACCCCAAGAAGACTAGTGGGGTTTGAACTCGTGACCTGCTCGATACGAAACTTTGTCATGTTCTACTAGACCAATGTTTTGTTTGGATAGAGTGGTGAAAATGAGAGGAAATAATATAAGAGGAAGGAATATACTCCCTCCATTTCTTTTTATAACCAAAAGAAGGGTGAAAGTTGTTTCTTTTTATAAGAACCACATAATACTTTGTGTCATATTAATTATTTTTTTACATTCTTACCCTTATATAATTCTCCATTAAGGATGGAAAGACATTAAAAAGAAGTATGTCAAGAACAATTTTGAAAATTCAACATCATTTAAGAACAAATTTTATGTAAAAAACTATACTAACTAACTTTCTTAGGGGGTTGTAAAATTAGTTTAGTTTTTATAAAAAGGAATAGAGGGAGTAAGAGTAAAATGAGATTATTTTTAAGTTGTTTCATAGGAAGAAAAAGAGGGGGAAATTAAAGGGAAAGTGAGTAATATTTATATAGTTACTATCGTACCCCTCTTATTATTATAAATTTATATAATATATATCAAAATTATGTATTAGTCTTTTAGATATTTTCAGATTGAAAATTTTATTTTGAAAAAATAATTATTTAATTTATTTTTAGTGTAATAACAGTAAAATATGTCTAATATTTATTCCTAATAATCATAATTAATAATATTTTTAAATTTTATTATTATTATTATTAGTAACAGTAAATATGTCTTATATTTATTCCTAAAAATCATAATTAATAATATTTTTAAATATCATTATTATTAACAATTTACCTAAATTATAGTTATTACATTAATTAATAAACAAATGTTACGTAAAATGGATGTTAATACTTAATACTGCCTTCAAAGATAGGGAATTATTTTTAATGTCATCTCCACTTATTTTCATGCCATCTCCTTATTTTCGTAATCCCCAAAATTACCTTTAAAAAATAGAAAATCAAAAAATCCCCTTTTTCCTTAAAAACCCCACACACCATCCCCTCTTTTTCTGCATATTACCCTATCTTCTCCATTTCAATTCCTCCATTCTGCTCCCTAACCCACCTGCATACATTTTCCTCTCTCAAACCCAAAGTGCAACTCACCCTCCATAATTATCCAACATCCTTCTCCTTTCTCAACCCAAGTTTAGATAATTCAATCCTTTTCAATTCTTCTTCTATTCACCCCCAATTTTTGTTGTAATTTGCTTTAGTAGTTTTTCTACTTTTCATTTCATTTATTTTAATAATTTACTTTCTATTTTTCTTGTGGTTATTGTGGGTGTTCTACATGTTCAATTTTTTGTTGTTTCCCGAATTGTTAAAAAATTACACTTGTAAGTGCGAATTTTGCATCAAAATGCATTTATAGGTGCGAAAATATTTTTTTAATTTTTCTTTTAATTAATTGATGTGTATCGGACCTATAAGTATGAATTGTGCATCAAAATCGCACTTATAAGTGCGATAGTAGTATTTTAATTTTTTTTAATTAAAACAGGGAGTATCGCACTTATAAGTGCGACCACCCTTTAAAATCGAATTTTTCGACTTGGTCTCATTTATAAGTGAGAAATCATACTTAGTATAACTTTTTTAGACCTGGTCTCACTTATAAGTAAGAACTCAGACTTAGTCTACTTTTTTCATGTCTGGTCGCACTTATAAATACGAAAATTTGTATTTCGCACTTATAAGTGCAAAAATATGTGTCGCGGAGAAATAAAATTAACTAAAAATTGAGAAACGAACCTCGTAATTGTATATGGAAGTGCGAATAAAAGCCCCCAATGATGATGGGTGAGATGAGAAAGGTGATGGGTGGGGTGGAGAAATGATCTGTGAGGTTGGTTTGAGGTTGGATGATGATGGTTATGAGAGAAGGTTAGGGTTTATGAAGAAAAGAAAGATGATGAGTGGTTGTGAAGATGAATATTGAAAGGGGATGGAGGTAAGAAGGGTGATGAGGAAAGGAAGCATATGGTAGTGAGAATGGTAATGAGGAAAGGAAAGGAAGAGAATGGTGGTAAGAATAGTGATGAGGAAGGATGATAGAGGATGGTGAAGATGAGTATAAATGATACGTATTTATTAAATTTTATTTTTAAAGGTAATTTAATAATTGCACCATTAATAAACCATTAATAAAGATAATATAGAAACTAATGAAGATCACATTAAAACGAGATTCTCAAAGAAAATTTAAATCGATAAACATACTAGTCTTTCAACAAATTTTATTATTATTATTATTATTAACAGCATATCTCGCACAACGATGCATTTTTCCTGCCCTCAACTTTGTTTTCTTCGCTCTTCAGCGCGGAAAACCAATCCGGCACTGTAGCACCTCCATTTTCCCATCCATCCAAACACATACAAAAATCATTTTCCAGTTATTTTTAATGCTGGACTTCCTTCCTCGTAAAATCCACTCAAACAAACACAGCAGTGTTAAGAGGAAGGAAGTTGTTAGAATGTAAAACGACTAGAGAGTGAGTTTTGACATCTTTGAAAGAGAGCCGGGAAGTAAAACCGTAGTTGAACAGTATCTGTGGCTTTTCCACGTAAGGTTGGGGAGAAAATGTCGTAGGAGAGCATGCTTGGTTGTAGAAATAAGCACCCTTTTTAATTATGCTTTCTGATTCTACCTCATCTTTTTTCATATCCCACCTATAATTTATTAACTAGTATTTGTGACCGCTTGGATGCATGAGATTTTTTTTTTCTTTTTTGTATTGTATGTATTTTTTCAATTTATGCTGTATTTTTTTATAGATTATATTTGTATTAAAAGGAAAAAATTCATATCAAAAATATGTTTTCTTAAGGTTTTTATGTTATAGATGTGTTTTTTTATCGAATCGTTATTTTTTTTTAAGAATGTGTTTGGCTTTTTGGTCAAAGTTTTTTTTAATCAGTGTGTTTGTTATTTTTAATTGTGTTGTTCTTCCTTATTTATATAAACAATGCCTTATTTTTTTAATATATAACAATTTTTTTTTTTGGTTTGATAATATATAACAATTTAATAGTGCATTACAGAGAGATGAAATAACATATATGAGCTAATAGTAGACTGTCCAATTATTATTTTGCAATCGAAATAATTACATTTAGAATAAAACTGAGAACACTAATTGCTTTGACGAATTTCCTATAAAAATGAGAAACAGAAGAAAGCAGATTGAGGATTGTAAGTTCAGATTCTTAGTTCTTGTTTTCTGATTTCTTCAAGTCTTCCTTTTATAGCTTCACTTGAAAACCTGTGTTCGGGCAATGGTTTGAACGAAGCAGAGACAGTCACGTGAGTTCTTCAGAATATCTTCATTATGAGTAACAGATCTCTTCATTAAATGCTCTTAACCGTTGAAAGCTTAGAATGAATGTTCTGATGGAGCAAATGACTTGTAGCAGTCTGAATTTCTGAATATATTCTCTTTGATTCAACTTGATGTAGACATATTGAGATTTCCGAATCTTTTAATGTGTCTGAAAGATCTTTGCATTTAATGCTATCACTTGTAGAACGAGCAGACATTTGATGCTGAGAATGATAGAGCGGATAGGCATTTAATGCTTCGGCATAGAGAGTGAATGAATTCCTTTTCTTTATTCATAACGTTGTACCTTGCCTGTAGATATAGTCGTTGACAATCTGACACTTCAGCATGTGATTGCAGAGATATTCCTTGGGGATTGACCTTGCCAACTTTAGACAGCCATAAATGAATTTCGTTAAATATTAAATGAATTCTGCTTCTTTGTTGGATGATGCTTCTCAAAGTGATCAGACGATACGTTTCAATGAAGCATTGTACGATACTTCTTCAAATGATTAGACGTTGGTTGAAAAACCAAGTCTTAGACGATGTCTTTCTTTTTGTCCTTGGACGATACGGCTTCGCAGACGATAGATTGCCTTTCTTCTCATCGCTGCTTGGTAGACGATAGATTGCTTCGCTTGGTTCTAGTCTTGGAAGACGATAGAAATACTTCTCTTGGCTATAGTCTTGGCAGACGATGGAGATAGCAGCTGATAGAAATGCTTTCTTGAAAATGAAAATACACAAAGTTTAGGAAATTTTTTATCTATCATAATTAATCACAAAATTGTTATCATTCAAAATGTAATAAACGTTTTGAGATCGTTTGAACTTAACGACCTTCACCTAACAAATTGGACTTTTTGGCATAGATACTCCTGGTAGTGTAGTTGACTTTAAAATTAATTGTAGAAGAATTTCTACACTAATATATCCCACATTCGTTTTCTTTGTGCTGACTCTTTTCTTCTCCTCTTGCAGTATTTTCAGTGCACATATTTTGCTGCTGAGATTGTGCAGAAGGCAAGACATGAATCAAACTAGGTGGCCTTTTTTCTTGTGACATAGTGGACATAAGTTAGTATCTTTGTAATCTGTTGTGGTCTCTTTGTTTTGTCTAGATCTTTCCCCTGCATGTTTCTTTTCCTGCATAAGTCTTGAAGAGTGCGAGGTGGAGTGCTTAAAGAACTGTTCTTCAACTGCATATGCAAATTCTGCCATAAATGAAAGGTCTCATGGTTGCTTGCTATGGTTTGGGGACTTGATTGACATTAAGCAGTTGATAAATGAAGAGGGTGTACAACTAGATCTTTATGTAAGGTTGGCTGCTTCAGAAATAGGTATACATCAGTTCTGCTTTAATATGGCTTATACTGTTTTCTTATAATATGTCTTTGTCTTAGAACGAAAGTGAAGTGATTTATGAGTTTCTATTTGAGTTATTTTAACAGGTTTTTAAATTAATTAATAAAAAAACGTTTAAATTACTTACATTAAACTCTTTTAGACTGTATAATAATTTAAACACACTCAAACACTTTAATGGAGGCTTGTGGTCTACCAAGAAAAAAAGGTAAGCTAGGGAGATTCCCTCGTGCTATGACACTTCCACCTCCAATCTAAAGAAAATTAAAGCAAGGACCACTACTTTAGGATCAACTGGTGAAAAGTTGTTAGCCCAACGTGCGACCATTAGTGAAATGCCTTTTGCTGAACAGAAAAAAGAACAGCAAACGTGAAGATTTGGAGGAGGCAGATGTTTGTGTTTTTCTTATATTTTTCAATTTCTTTGTAGTGTTTTCATATAATATGTAGACTCTTTAGCATTCTTTCGAGTATGTTTTCCATAATCCAGTACTCACCTGTTGAAATATGTGTAGTATATACATACTTTATTTTGAAAATGCTTTTTAGTGAATGAATCTACTAACTTTTGTCCTTCAGAAGCTGACTCTTGCCTTTTGTGTAGATTGATTAATTTAATGCGTATATAGCTTTCAGGAATGAAAGAGTAATGAAAGTTTAGTTTATGTAGAATGCTAGCAAATCTCTTTATTTTCTTATTTTGAGGAATTAAATGGTTAAGTGGAAGTACACCTTTAGTATCTGATGAGTGGATTTTATATGATAATTTTAGGGTCTTTTTATTTTATTATTTTTGAGTCTCATGTAGGTTTTTTATTGTTTTTATGTAGATTTTATATTTATTTTGCATTTTGCATGTAAATTAGATTTTATAAGATTTTCTAGCTTTATTTTATATTTTTAGGAATTTTTCTAGTTATTTTGTATTTTTAGGAAAAGCTGGTTTAGTTATCATTTTTGTCCAGGGACCACTTTGTAAAGTTTCAGGAAATCAAGGTCCAAAACGTGAAAGTTCAAGAGTGGAGGGCTAAAAGTGAAGATTGAGAGAATTTAAGGGCTTGAATTGGAGTGCTAACCAAGAGAGGACTAAAAGTAAAAAGAGGAATATGAAGCAACTCTCTAAATTAAGCACATGGAAAAAAGGATTAAAGGATGAGTGGAGGATTGATGATAGTGGAGGAGAGGTTTCAGAATTGTTTAAAGGGCTGATAAGTGGGTTTTTATGGCATTCAAAACCCACTACCATGAAGAAGGAAGGAAAAGCTTGAAGTTGAAGAATCAGTAGCCAGCGCTGCAGTGCTAGAACTCAGCGCTCAAGCGCTGGGCCTCGGCCTGGAAGTGGGATTTAATTGCTGAGGCCAGATTTTTTGCTATAAATAGGGAGACAACTTGCACTTGAAAAACACACCTTTCTTAGAACACAACAAGTGTTCCTCTTTCTCCCTCAAGAACATTGTTCCTAGGAATTGTGGGAAGCCATATTTGAGCTCCTAGTCAAGGGTAATTCAATGCTTCTTTTAGCCATGCTTGGCTAATTCTCTTTAAGTATTTTGGGTTGTGTTAGCTTATTAGTTTATGTTTTAGTTTTCTTTTATTTGTTTCTGAATAATATTCAAAGTTCATGTTTTATTTCATTTTTCTTCATTCATCTTGGTGCACACAAGATCTTTTGCTTATTACTTATACGAATGGAAATTGGTAAGTAGTAAGGGACCTAGGATTTAAAAAAGGTTATAAGTATACTTCGCTAAGGAATTAGGAAGGACGTAACTTTATGTTGGCCTGAATTTCTTCTTCATCTTCTTCTCTAGTTAACTAAGTTGCAAGGAATTGAATTTAGTAATTAGAAAGAAAGTTCTACAATGTGTAAGGAATTAACTTGTAGATATACTAGGCTATAGCATCATGAATCTTTGTTTGGAATTCAGAAATAAAATAGAAGTTTGCTAGCATAAATTATAAGTTTTTCAATGCAACCCAAATGCTTATTTTTATCATCATCCCTTCTTTTATATTTTATGCTTTTTATGTTCTTATTCCAGAAACCAAAATGCAAAATATATCTTTTTATTTTTCTGCTTAAGCTCTAAAAAAATTAGTAATTAGACACCTATCCCTGTGGGATCGATAATCTTTTATATTACGCGATAGTTAATCGTACACTTGCGATTTCGCTATCAAGTTTTTGGCGCTGTTGCCGGGGATAGGTTCTGTTCTTTTTATTAATTTGTTTAGTGCTGCTTTTTGTATATATAAAAAAAAATTAAAAAAAAATATTAACTTGTGTGGTGAATAGGTGCTACTAATTTTGTCTTCTGAAATTTTGTAAGGAAATATGGCTGGAACATTTGAAGAATGGTTGGCAAAGATTCGGGCTAATCTTGAAAAAGAAGATGAAAAGAGGAAGTGCATTGTTTTCAATTTAATTGATGAGTATTACTCTGAATTAGATTGCAAGCGCGCTTCGGGATCTTTGCCCAACCGAGTGCAAGAATGGAAGGCCAGAATGATCTTGCAAGGAAGGCTGAATGCAATTTTGGGGAGGCAGCCAGTAAACCAACAAGTTCCCATTAACCCGGTAAGTGATTCTATGGACAAAATAGAGGAAAAGAAAATTGAACAAGTGGATTGCTTAGTTATTGAAAACTCAGTTTTTCTTCCCACACCGGAAGAAAAAGAACAAAATTCTTTTAAATTGTCCATAGGTGATCTTATTTGGGAAAATGGTGAGGATTATGCTGAACAGGTTTGCATTATTTTGATGATCATAAGTTGTCAAAATTTGCATGACTTAAGGGGTCTAAAACAGTTTGCAATAGACCCCAGTTGATTGAACAATTTCTGGAAGGAACCAAGTCTATCGAAGACTATAAAATCGAGCTTCTTGGGAGACAACCCATGTCCAGGTTTGAGTATTTTAAATTCAGTAATTTTTAGCTTTCTTTTATTTTCTGTTTTATTATCTGTGTAATTTCTGTTTTCTTCTTATTTCAAAAAAAAACAAGAAAAAAAGAAAGAAAAGAAATTGATTCCTTGCTACAGGAAACGCCAAGATTAATGTGGTAGAAGGCCTCCTATCTTTGAAGGTAGGGGGTGGAAAAATCAAGTTTTCTGTATTCCGGACTCTTAAGCATTATGAGTCCGAGGAAGAGGATGATTTTAAAGATGATGTATTCACCAAAAGAAAGAAAACTTCTCCTAATTGATTAAAAGGGAAGGGTCTATCTCGGACCTTAACAATGAGCTGGTTGGGAGACAACCCAACTTAGGAATAGTTTCAATTCTGTCTTTTAATTTTCTGTACTACTCTTGTAAATAAATAAAGAAAAAAAACTCTATGTTTTTGCTGCAGGAGAGGCCAGCGCTCCAGCGCTGGAGGCCAACGCTCAAGCGTTAGGCCCCTGCTTTGCACCTCTGATTGCCCAGTTTCTGTTTTAATCCAGCGCCCAAGCGTTGGCATCCCCAACGCTCACGCGCTGGAGCTCGGGCAGTGTTGCTGTTTTGTTTTTGTTTGCTGTTTTTAGTTTTTAATAAATTTTGTGTTCACCATTTTCTGAAAGTTTTAGATTCTTTGAGTTTTCCCTTGTTTCTACAATGGTTATGTTTTTTTTGGGAACTCAAGAATTCTTGTTTTTAAAGGTGGACACAATTTTTCAACCCATGATCTTACTTGTGCTGATTTTGGAACTAACAAGTTAAGCAAGTTTCTGCTTGTGAGATCTTTTGTTTGTTCAATGTTACAGGATAGGTACCAGAAGGAGGAAGAACCCTCTTGAACTTAAGTGTTCAATTTGATTTTTACATTGAGGTTCCCTTGGACCTTTGTGGAAAATTTGTTACTATACCAGCTTCTTAGTTTTTTTGTTTTTCTTTTTATAGTTTTTAGTATTATTTTTAGCTTAGTTTTTCTGTTTGCATGAGTCTTAAGTATATTATCCATTCTGAATGTTGCTATAGCTTTGTGAAATGCTTTATCTGATTGAACTGCTTTGTGAAAAGTTCTATGTTTTTAAGCAGTTAGGATTGCATGCTGTAGAAAGGATTTTTGATATCTTGATTGTTGGGTTGTTGGCAAAAGTCTTTTTCTGAGTTCTAAAAAGGGTACCACTTACCCTATCTTTTTCTGAGAGCTGAGGTCTCTGAAATCTTGATTGTGAAATTTTTCTGCCTTGTGTTGCATGTTGATTGGAGTTTTGCACACTTTGTGAGTTGAGAAGAGATTATAGGCATTTTCGAAAACTCAGATTTTTGCTTGAAATGTTATATCCACTAGTAGCCCCTTTTTGAGCCTTAAAAGAGTCATTCTTTGGAGCCTACTTTGTGTGATATCTTTAAGTTGTTATTGTGATTTATGTGCTGAATTTGTTAAGAGTTATGTTTGTGGGTTTCTCTCTAAAAAAAAAGAAGGAAAAAGTTGGAAGAAAATAAGGTGTGTGCCTTAGGAAAAAAATAATGAAGTAGTGGGGTGAGAAAGAGTATGAGGGGAGTAAAATTCAAGTCATTCATCCCATACATTCCACTACTTTGTTGAAAAAAAAAAAGGAAAAAAGGAAAAAAAAATTGAGAGAACCCTTGTGTTGAATTGTTTAAGCTCTTAATCAAGGAAAAAATCACTTAACAACAAGTTTCTGAGTCAGCCACTAGAGTTGCCAATTTCTTGAAATCCATACCTTAAATTTTTCAACCCTTTGGCCAAGTTACAACCTTAAAAATCTCTTCAACATCACTTGGTTGCTTTACTTCAGTTTTGATTTGAATGATAGGCAGAATTATTGAGCTTTCTTGTTTTTCATGGAGAATATCATTTTGTGAGCTTATTTGATGAACTCAAACATGTTAAAAGCCAAGCCTAACTTTCTTGATTCTTTGTCTCTTAAACATGCATGTCTTCCTTATCCGCTAAGCTTTCTGGAAAATTATCATATTTCAATCGGATAAAACCTTTCTCTAAACTCAGGGACGAGTTTTTCTTTAAGTTTTGTCGCTTGAGGACAAACTGTCGTTGGGTATAGTGGTGTGATGAGTGGATTTTATATGATAATTTTAGGGTCTTTTTATTTTATTATTTTTGAGTCTCATGTAGGTTTTTTATTGTTTTTATGTAGATTTTATATTTATTTTGCATTTTGCATGTAGATTAGATTTTATTAGATTTTCTAGCTTTATTTTATATTTTTAGGAATTTTTCTAGTTATTTTGTATTTTTAGGAAAAGCTGGTTTAGTTATCATTTTTGTCCAGGGACCACTTTGTAAAGTTTCAGGAAATCAAGGTCCAAAATGTGAAAGTTCAAGAGTGGAGGGCTAAAAGTGAAGATTGAGAGAATTCAAGGGCTTGAATTGGAGTGCTAACCAAGAGAGGACTAAAAGTAAAAAGAGGAATATGAAGCAACTCTCTAAATTAAGCACATGGAAAAAAGGATTAAAGGATGAGTGGAGGATTGATGATAGTGGAGGAGAGGTTTCAGAATTGTTTAAAGGGCTGATAAGTGGGTTTTTATGGCATTCAAAACTCACTACCATGAAGAAGGAAGGAAAAGCTTGAAGTTGAAGAATCAGTAGCCAGCGCTGCAGCGCTAGAACTCAGCGCTCAAGCGCTGGGCCTCGGCCTGGAAGTGGGATTTAATTGCTGAGGCCAGATTTTTTGCTATAAATAGGGAGGCAACTTGCACTTGAAAAACACACCTTTCTTAGAACACAACAAGTGTTCCTCTTTCTCCCTCAAGAACATTGTTCCTAGGAATTGTGGGAAGCCATATTTGAGCTCCTAGTTCAGGGTAATTCAATGCTTCTTTTAGCCATGCTTGACTAATTATCTTTAAGTATTTTGGGTTGTGTTAGCTTATTAGTTTATGTTTTAGTTTTCTTTTATTTGTTTCTGAATAATATTCGAAGTTCATGTTTTATTTCCTTTTTCTTCATTCATCTTGGTGCACACAAGATCTTTTGCTTATTACTTATACGAATGGAAATTGGTAAGTAGTAAGGGACCTAGGATTTAAAAAAGGTTATAAGTATACTTCGCTAAGGAATTAGGAAGGACGTAACTTTATGTTGGCCTGAATTTCTTCTTCACCTTCTTCTCTAGTTAACTAAGTTGCAAGGAATTGAATTTAGTAATTAGAAAGAAAGTTCTACAATGTGTAAGGAATTAACTTGTAGATATACTAGGCTATAGCATCATGAATCTTTGTTTGGAATTCAGAAATAAAATAGAAGTTTGCTAGCATAAATTATAAGTTTTTCAATGCAACCCAAATGCTTATTTTTATCATCATCCCTTCTTTTATATTTTATGCTTTTTATGTTCTTATTCCAGAAACCAAAATGCAAAATATATCTTTTTATTTTTCTGCTTAAGCTCTAAACAAATTAGTAATTAGACACCTATCCCTGTGGGATCGATAATCTTTTATATTACGCGATAGTTAATCATACACTTGCGATTTCGCTACCAGTATCCATTCAGTAGATGGGGCGAAAGGCCGCACATGTCTAAGGGGCTTGTCTAGAACCAGTGCACATCCTGAAGTACTAAGTACGGTACTCCACGTCTGTATTGTTGTCCATCATGTGATCCTTTGTCGTGCAAATGATACTCTCACATCTGAGTATGCGTATCTCAGACAAGAGTTTACCCTTAGTACCTTGTTTCTTATTAGGTTACACTCAAGTCCGACGAGCGTCTCTCCTTTCTTCTTATCATTAGGTTATTCTACCTCTTTTGTGACCCACTAGCTCATATTATAATTGTTAGAAGTCCCACATTGGCTAGAGATATGGCCAATCAAGTGTTTATAAGGGTAGAGCAAACCTCAACTCTTAAGCTAGCTTTTGTGGTTGAGTTAGGCCTCTCAATTTCTAATAGTAATAGGTCCGAACTGTTTCTTGATCCCCTGGATTGGCACGATTTCCCCGTTGTCCGCTAGGAACTTATTCGATAGCCTCTTCCAGAACGGATCGCCCACAATTACTTCTACTTCCTTCCCTTCCAAAACACACTATATTTTTCTTTTCTTTTCTTTCCTTCTTTGCTAACTACCAGGACATCATCCACCTGTCCTAACACTTATGCATTACATATACACGTTACTCACATTTTCTCTTCCCATAATTATTTTCTTTCACACATATAGTTCTCAACACGCGCAAATTTAAGGCCTGGGCGTGGCGGTCATTAAATTTTGTAATGGCTCGCCAGAAAAATATCATTTTCCCTTGAGAATTCCAAACAATCCAAGAGTCCGGGAAGCCCACATGTATCGTGATGGTCGCCATCCATCAAAAGGATCGCCACTTTGGAGAGTGTGGGCCCGACAGAGGATCCTACACCAGTGTCATTCGCCTAGCGGAGCCTCTTTTCTTGTTACCTGTTTTGAATTCCTCCAAAGAAAACAACTATTAGTTCTCAAAATATTTGAACTTTACCTGTACCAATTAAATGCTCGCCTTGGCATTCCTGATAGCTCGCCATACGCCCCTTGCTTATTGGCTCACTTGTTGGCGACGTGCTCTTACAACCTTTCAATATACCATGATGTCATAAGTATTTTAACTATCTCTATCGGGCGGCCCGCTGGTGCCAGCCTGTCTTGTCTGTTCTAATTCCGCATCTCTCACGACTGCTTTGTTGATTGATGTGACTCAACTGCTTTCTAGAATTTTGGAGCCATGCGCAGCTTCGCATTGAATACTCAATCATCACTTTATGCGAACTGACGTGGCGTGGGATATCGTGACTAATGACATAGCGGAAAGCGAAGTGGGATGACTGGATTTACAAGAAACTTTTCTAGACTATGTTGGCGAACAACACCTTCTACGTGTTGTACCCAGGAACAAAAATTTGTTTCATTAAGTTTGATTAAAACAATATGAGAAAAGGAAGGCAAAGATGAAGTCTGAGCTTTGGCCATAGCGGAAAGCGAAGAAAATAATAATAATCATAGATCGAGACTAGTTCTTGATATCATGTTAAGAACCAAGGGTTCTTTGAAAAGGAAAAATTGAGAAATCGAAGATACTGAAATGTTCTTTCTATTCTGATTAATTCACTGTTACAAACTCTGTATTTATATGGAGAGAAAATAGACAAACAGACAAGATCCATATATTTCAGGTCAACATAATCGGTGGGTCATCTATCACATAATGACAGCTGACACCTATCACGCATGGTCAACATAATCAGCGGATCACCTATCACACATTGACAGCTGACATGACTAACTGACCAGACGATACAGTTATGCAATCGATTCAGCTAGGCAGACCATGCTGCCATACAGATGATAGAATGCTGGGCCTGACAAACGATAAAATGCTGACTTATTCAGACGATAGTATCAGACAATACTGCATTTCTCTACCGTGAATTATATGCAATATACGAGATATGTTTAAATTGATGAGCAACACACATATTTATAATAGACGTTGCCATTTTCCACCAAAGAAGACATCCTACAATTTTTCCTTCGTAAAATCCTAAGATGAAATCATTAAATGCAACCACAAGTGTGACTTTACTTTGGTTTACGGTGGATGTTTGACACTTACCATCTCTACTTCTTGTCTTTCTCGAACTGACCATCTCTACTGCAAGCTTGCCGGAGCTTCGATCAACAACGCCTACGGAGTTCAGAGTGTACAAATTTCTTCCACTCAAAAGCTTTGACTTTGACCAAAAATTGTCAAAAAAAATAAGGGTTAGCAATTGACGCTAGCTTCAATGAAATGTGATTGCACAGTTATCACAATACTAGAAAGTTAATGTGATAGCACAATAACTCTACCGAAGCCAAAAAGTTGTGAAAGTTGAAACTAATAGCTTGAAAGTTTGCGGCATTTTGTGTTTTGAACTCTTAGTTTCTTTATCCGTTGTTGGTGGTGGTGATGAGTGAATTTTTCTAGTTTTTGATTCAGTAGTTTATGTTAGAGTTTGATTAAAATGTTTATAAGTGTCATTTGACTTGGGTTTATCTCTTTATTGAATCTCCATTTATTAAAAAGACCATGCTAGTTAAAGAAACCCCTGTGGTGGATGAGATCATTTATCATCTCACCTCACCATATAATAATGCAATCCTAAAGCTCAAAAGCATGTTCAGACTACTGATTCTTTTTTCTCATCTTTCTGAGTCACTTTTACACCCTCTTGTGCTAATAATTTCTTTAAAATTGGACCCTCGGGGGTCACATCATATTCAATCTTGCAGTTAATTCAGGATCAAGCTTTTTCCAACCCTTTCCCATCGTGCACTACACGCACTCACCCTGCGTGTGCTTAAACCTACAACATTCCACCACAACAGCAACACAACACAGTATGTTCCTTTGAAGAGTGTGTAATTTCCAAGCATTTTCCTCTGTTGTATTCTGGAGTACAAGAAATGGGTAGGCTTGCACCATTATCAGAAGAACCCACAAATGAAGAAAATGAAGGAAGGAAAAAGGGCCTTCAATCATGGAAAAACTGGAACTGGATCAAGACCCACTTCTCCCTTGTCTTCAATAAGAAGTCCAACCTCAAGATCCTCCTAAGTGTTCTGGGTTGTCCTCTTTTCCCTCTCCCTGTCCAACCCAAACAACCCCTCAATGAGGCAAGCCCTTTTGTTCCTCTATTTCTTTTGAGTAAATGATACATAGAGATGCAGAATTCTCTCCGGACACTCATCTGACGTACACATTAGCGGTGATTTTTAACCTCTGCATTGCGGCATAGCTAATGCGTATGTTGGAAGGGTGTCAAATAATTCTGTATGTCCGCTAATCTTTTCCGATTTCTTTTTACCTCCCATTTCTACTACTTTTTCTAAATTCCAATGCACCATGCAATAGAAAATGGTGCTGTGTTGATCTGTTTGTAAACTCAGAAGCATTCACATGAAAAATAAAGTTGTGTTGTTTTCAGAATCAAGCTAGATTGCTACTGGTTTGATAAAAAAGTTGACTACTTATAGAAGTGTTCAACTTAACGGCCGATGTTACCATGTTTATCTGATTAATTACTCTGAAGACAAAGTTGATTCAAAATATAAGTGTTTGAAATTATTTTTCCTAGCTTAGATAAAGGAGAAAGTGGAGGCATTTCAATAACTATTTTCTTCATTTGTTGCAGGTTTCATCTTCCGCACACTATATTATCCAACACTTCACGGCAGCAACAGGGTGCAGGAAGTTAGAGGGGATGGTGAAAAATGTGTTTATTACAGGAAAAGTGGCAATGTTTGTGGTGGATGAGGCTGGATCGGGTGGTGGTGCTGGTGGTGGTGCTAATGGGAATTCAGAGAGAGGGTGCTTTGTGATGTGGCAAATGGCTCCAGATAAGTGGCAGATTGAGATGGTTGTGGGTAGCCAAAAGGTTCTTGCTGGTAGCAATGGCTCCGTTGCTTGGCGCCACACCCCTTGGCTCGGTGTGCACGCCGCTAAAGGTGGCGTGCGCCCCCTTCGTCGCGCTCTTGAGGTAAAGTGCATGTTTGGATACATGATGGAAAATCACGATGGACAGTTATAAAAACTAAAGGAAATTGCTTCTGGTTGATTCATTGTGGTTTTTCACCGTGTATCTATATATTCTTCTTTCGAATTCCTCTTCTGAAAATTTTGATCAACAAATTAGTCCTTATAAATTTAAAATGTCACTGCATAAACTTTTCTTGAAAAAATTTGTCACCAAATTAATCTTTGAAAATCTAAAATGTCACTGTACTAGCAAATGCATTGAAGATGTCTTGGTATTAGCACTGTTACTTTGGTTGGGGAAGCAGGGTGTGGTTGGTGTTTGTTGGTGGTATCTATAAGCTTTTTTTAATCTCTTGATCTGTGTTTCAATTGGAAGGTAAACCTTGTTGTTAGGACATAATGATGCTGACTATGAAAATATTATGTCACCCTCCTCATCATAATAAAGTTGAAGTGTTTCAGACCTAATCACTGGCTCTTTGAATTGGGGTGCCTATGATATATATAAAACAGGGGGAATGAACCCCTTTAGGAATTTATTTATATGTCAAGATGATGTTTGAAATTGAACATTATTATTATTATTATTATGAGAAAAGAAAAATCTTATTGACACAGATATGCACTATTTGTTATGAACTCATAATCAAACATTTTTAATTTGTTTAAATAGCCAAGTAGCGATATATTACAATACAGATTTTTAGTTAATGTGAAATTGTAATCAAATATCTTTAATTTGTCTAAGTAGTCATAAATGTTGGTCAACTACAGCTAGTCTACTTGATGAATAATAGACTTCCACACATCCACATGCTACCAGCCAATGTAATGGATCATTGTTTCCCCACTAAAATTCATTCATTTGTTTGATCTAACTAGATTCCTCTGTTTCCTCCACATATATGAATAGTACATCAACCACCATGTTGACTTAAACTATTAATTTAAGACTCTTTAAATGAATAACCCAAACTTAATGACTAACAAAAGAGCTAAATTTCATTTTCACACAAAAAAAAAGAAACTGTTTTTAATGGAAAACTTGACTGTTAGCCTCATGGGTCTACAATGGAAAAAGGATTCCCTCCACTCCACCCAGGAAATCTCAACATTCGTGCAGTCACACAATTTTAGTCGTTCGATCAAAGATTGGTCGGCTCTCAAATTTTAAATTGATATTTACCGTCAAATCTTTTGAAATATATGAACCGACCGATCTTCTACTGGGATGACTCAGATTTTATGAGTGCATGAATGCAGAGTATCCCTGAGTGGACGGAACCTTGTATCAAGTATCTAAAATGACATTGTGGTTGTCCATTGTAGGGACTAGACCCTTTGGCAGTATCTGCTGTATTCTGTGCAGCACAATACATGGGGGAGAAACAAATCTCAGGAACAGATTGCTTTGTGCTGAAACTCTCAGCTGATCAAAAGGACCTTGTTGAACGCAGTGACAACACAGCGGAGATGATCAAGCACGCGATATTCGGTTACTTCAGCCAAAGAAGTGGCCTATTGGTGTACCTGGAGGACTCTTACCTGACCAGGATTCAAGCACCAGGGTCTCACCCCACATATTGGGAAACCACAATGTCAACCAAAATTGACAACTACAGAGCCGTCGACGGCGTGATGATCGCGCACGCCGGCTCTTCGACGGCGAGGATCGCCAGATTTGGGGACAACCTGAAGGCCGGACCAGCCGTCACAAGGCTGGAAGAGTCATGGACCATTGATGATGTTGCATTCAATGTCCAAGGGTTGTCGGTGGACTGTTTCATACCACCTTTGGAACTCAAGAAAGATTTCCCACAAGAACATCTCCAATGAAAAGTCTTAATTGTTTGGTGCTGCTAATTGATGCTAATTTTTACTTAACGTTGTATAATGTTTTTGTAATTGTGTTACACTAATAGTTCTAACACTCATTCACGCAGTTATTAAATATTGATATGGAAGATTTCTGAGATGTGCTGATAACAAGTTAAAGTTTTAAACGATGAATGAAGCCATTTCATCTTGTGTGTTTGTGTGCTTTTAAGCCAATGGAAGTATGCTGGTTATTAGCAAAACACTATTGTAGCTTATGGGTTGGAACTTCAAAATCGCCATTGTTTTTTGTACCAAGCGTGTAGATTAAATACCGAGGGGTTGTCAAAGGTTAAACGGAGATGTTGAGTTCGAGTTTATATAAATGTAGTTGAGCTAAATAATTTGTATGGGAAAATATGTTGACATGTACTTTTTTTCAATCTTTTTTGAATTAGGCTATAACATAAGAAAATAAAAAATTAAACTGCAGTTGATAATATAATTCCAAAACAAAGGATATCATAACTTTAAATGAAATAACTTTTTTTTAAGACTTGTGCATATTTCATTTGGGGTTGGCTAAATGACCCATGATTAATTGGGGTCATTTAACCCCATGTTCAAATGGACCAATAAGATTGTCCCATAATTAAAGTTAAAAAATAATATGAAAATAAATAAAATAAATGACACAATCTTATTGGTCAATGTAGATATGAGGTTGAATGACCCCAATTAATCATGGGGTCATTTAGCCAACCCCATTTCATTGAGATAAAAAGGCTAAATCAGCAAACAAAGCATCCTCAATCTTTGCAGGTGGTATTCCACCACAAATGTGAGGGAAAGTAATAGCATTGCATCAGCATTGCTACTTGTTCCTGTCCATGGGATGAGCATGCGTCTGCAAACCAGTGAGCAAACTCATCCTTTAATTGAAATGACCTTACGATTTGGCCAAGCTGATGAAGAATCAGTATTCTTGAGACTCTTTCCTCTTTCCTTGATTGGTCAAGCCAATGATTGGTTCTTAGACCAACCACAAACAGTCTTAGCTGACTGGAATGAATTAGAACGAAAGTTCATGGTCAGGTATTTCTCTAAAAACAAATTTATGGATTGCAAAACTGTGATTTCCACTTTTTCGTAGAATGTAGGTGAGAGCTTATGTGAAGTTTGGGAAAGATACAAATCCATGCTTAGGAGATGCCCAGACCATGGCTTTGATGCAAAAACGCAGATTCACATTTTCAGGAAGGGTCTACAGCAACAGACAAAGTTGATCCTTGATGCAACAACAGGACGCTCATTAATGGCAAAATCTCCAAATGAAGCCATTCAGATCATTGAGGCCATGACTTTGATTGACCAACAGGATGAACACCGCAGAGGTCCACCCAGAATAGGAGGAATGCTTGAGTTGGGGTTAAATGATGCAATCTTAGCTCAGAACAAGCAACTCCAACAACAAATAGAGGAAATCAAGAGGACATTAAGTGACCTGCCTAAACAGCTCAGGGAATACCATGAACAGCCTAAAAGGCATTAGGTAAATCGTTGTGATATATGTACTGAAGATCACTCAACTACTTATTGTGATTTCAGGGAAGAACAGGTGCAGTACATTAACAACCAGCCAAGGCAGTATCAAGGAAATAACCCAAGGCAACCTTGGAGGCAAGATGCCGGGCCATATACCAGTAGAGTACCACCACCATTCCAGAATCCACAGTACCAGCAGCCACAATAGTTTCAAAACAATCAGCAACTTCAACAGCCACCACCAGAGCAGAATTCCAAACTGGAAGATACTCTAAATCAATTTATGCAGCTGACCATGCAGAATCAGAGGAATACTAATGCTTCTATCAAGAATTTGGAGATTCAGATGGGCCAGTTAGCTAAGCAAGTGGCTGAGAGTCAGAAGAGAGCATTTTCAGCACACACAAAGCCAAATCCAAAGGATCATCAACAATGCAATGCAATTTTCACTCGCAGTGGAAAGACGGTTGGCAGAGAGGTTGGTGAGGAAGTAGCAGCTGAAAATGAACCAAATGAAGTTGTTGTAAGGAATTGTTATTTAAAAAGTCATATGACTTCATGTATTAATCTTGACCATTGATAATTAGATATAACGATATCATTTTCTCATATAAGAATATATTTCTCATCATATCATATGTTACCTCCTTTATATATATATATATATATTGATGTGTGGGAAATGGAAGGGGCTGGCTGGCGGTGCCGGTTGAGCAGAAGAAAAAATAAATGGCGGTGACACTCTCACTCCAACTCCGCTTGGCCTTATCACGCTTCACTAAACCATTTCACCTCTTCTCCCTCTCTATCTCCACCACCGCACCGCCACAACACCCTTCTCCTCCTCCTCCTCCTCCCATCCGAGTCGCCCTCACATGCTCGGTCGGCCGCGCCGTGTTCTCAACTCGCCCGATCGCTGCCGGCGATCTCATCCACACCGCCCAACCCGCCGTCTGTCACCCTTCTTCCTCCGCCCTCCGCTCCGTCTGCTATTCCTGCCTCGCTTCTCTGTCTTCCTCAAAATCCCAATGCACCCCGTTTTGCGGCCACCACTGCCACCAACGCTCTAAGGTTTTCCCTTTCCACCAATGCTCCATTTATTATTTGACTTGTGGTCATTGAGTAATATCAATGCTCCATTTAGTATTTTACTTTTAGTTCACTTGTGTGTTCTCAACTTCAATGCTTGCATCAACAAGTAAGCTGTGTATAAAAATGTAATGTAGGAATTTTGCAGTGACCAAACTTGTATTTTTGCTTCTCTGCAGTTATGTACTTATTTTTGAGGTTTTGATATTCTTTAGGAATATTACGATGTTGAGATGAAAGCAAATTGGATGGACTTCGATAACTATTGCCGGTATGAAAGTTTGTTTCTAGCATCAAAAGATTGGCATCTTCAGTTATGATGAGTTTCAACAATCTTGTAAACATGTTTGAATAAAGATTTATGCATCATTTTATTTCCTCAGCATCATTGGGATTAATTTTGCTCGTTGGTTTTATATGTAGCCTAATGGTTTCTATGTACCATAATTCTTCAACCCAAAATAAAAGAAAGCACTTGAATCTTTAACACAAATTTCCCCTAAGTTCACTTGTCTATTCTACGGAGTATGGTACAGAATGTACAGTGGAAAGGAGAAAAAAAGACAAATTAGCTATATATTCATCCCTAATTAACCTTTTTGTATGTTTTTGTCCCCTGTATTGGCGGTCTGAAACTTTATGTAATATACTCAACATTATCTAATTTAGCAATTGTGACTTGTCACAGCACAACTTCTAATTGATCTAAACATTATGGATAGCCATTAGGATGCATTATTGTACTGTTTGTTAACACTTGACACCATAGATGGTTATTTAGTATTTATTGTTCCTAAATTAATTAATTAAATCAGTGACACTTATTTGACCTCTTTATAAAGGACCCGTGGTTTGAAATATCCATTTCTGGTAAAGAGGTTGGCTTGTATGGTCATATCAGGAGTTGCCAGAAGTGACAGTCTTGACATACTTCAGCCTGCCAGTTTGACGCCTGAGATGATTTTAGAGGTGAGATATTTGGAAGTCTATGATAATGTAAATAAAAATTACTAATTATATTGGTTAGCATGTTTCTTCTAAACCCAATAAAAACTAAATCATGAATGAAATTCAATTAGATTTCTTGTGAACTTTTGAATGAAGGATCTTCTTCGCTAGTAGCTTTTATTAATGGTTCTTTTAATGTAGGGGGTGCTTGGTAAAAGTGAAATGGGAAGGCAGACTCCCCAGAGGTAGAAAGTGTGTCTAAACATATTATGTCCAAATAAATAGGTAGCATTTTCATCTTCCTTCTCTCACTTATGCCTAGCACCCATTAATATTGAAAAGACAAGCTTTCTGCTGTAAACGGTTGCATTTTTATAAATTGTTCACTGGAACAGGAGTGAACAGTTATTGATGTTTAAATTAAATTTTGAAAAGTATGGCGATTTGTGATTGTACAGCTTTGGAATCAGTATTTTGTTGCTGTAATCTATTTATGCAAATCATTATTTTCAGATGGAGGAGGAGTTTGCCTTGCTAAGGAATGCTTTCACTAAGGCACTTATTGCAGATGAACATATTGCTTGTATCCTCCTTATGTCAGGAACATTTTGTTTGTAGTAGATACACAGCACACACATACATAATGAGTACACAGATATAAATTTATGGACTACTTATCTTGATATTCCAAGTTTTGACCAAGCAATGGTACATTAACGTTTTGGCCCGAATTCGAATCAATGCATTTCGCATTGAACTTGCTGGAGGACTATATGAAGATCTCCTTGCATCAGCAGTTGCATCTGTAGAAGCTGAAGCTGCTGTTGGAAATGCTGTCTATATGCTTCCTTCTTTCTATAATCATGATTGTGGTGAGTACAATTCTCTTTTCTCAGTTTTCTGTCATCAAAATGGGCCTATATGTCTTTTTCTCCCTTTCCACTCTTTTGTTTGCTTGACCAAGCTTTCCAACTTGAGCAGATCCTTCAAATTATTCATTAATCACAGGCTGCTGAAAGCGGTTCGAGTTTAATTTTAACAAGCATTTTTGTTTCATGTTTAAGAGATTTTGTAACTAAAGGTTACAAGCACACATGCGCGCAAAGTGAGGGATAGAGAGTTGTTCTCCCTTAACCTTGTCTTTTTTACCTTGAAAAATGAGTAATCAAACTTCTTGATATTGCAGATCCTAATGCACATATTATATGGATAGATAATGCAGATGCAAAATTGAAGGCTCTCCGTGACATTGATGAAGGTTTGTTATAATTTTTTTTATTTGTTAAAGATGTTTTCCGCTTTTAATTCTGTAGGTTGTCTCATCCAGAAAGTAGTGCATTCAATGATTTTTGAAGAAATTCAACTCATTTTGATGTATTTCTATGTGACAGTTCTAACTTCTGACATCTTTCTGACAACATATTGGAAGACAATTTGATGGTTTCTGAAAACATTCTACTCATTTTTCTGTATTTATATGTGACAGTTCTGAGATTTTTCTGACAAAATATTGAAAGGCAATTTTTGCCTATGCTGTGTTTTGTTACCAAACTTTATTCAAAGCCTGTAAAAAAGAGGACACTTGTCTTTGGTAGCTGGCGATCAACACTCAATCCAAACCTTTTTCAAAATATATCTTACGTGACATCAATCAATGATCGAAAACATTAGGAGAAACCACTTACGAAAGACTTCACACCAAACAGTTTTGTGAAAAATTGTTTTGACTGAGCCCATTGTGTTGATGATTCATGTAGCCAACTCTATCTAGGGTGATAAGGCTTATTTGTTATTGGTCTTGTCTATTTAAGGCGAATTTTTTATGTAAAATAGAAAGTTTCAAAGTATGTCTTGACAATCCTGAGAAACAACCTTGAATTTAGTACATGGTCTTAATTCTTATAATATCTATCTTTTTTCTGTTGCTGGTTAAAAGTTCTCACATAGGCTCGATCGGAGCATTATAATAGGTTACTATCAAGTGGCATTAGAATGTCTTTACTTGAGCGAGATGCAAAGTAAGTTGGAGCCTAAAGAAGAACATCTGTCAATGCACATTATGTGTTGGTTTAGTATTTGGTCTATATAGCTATTATTGGCTGGGGTATCTCAATATTTGAGCAAGCCCACAATTTTAACAGTTCCAGATGTTAGGGTTCGTTATAGTCAGTAAGGGGTAATCACATCAGTTTCACTTATTACATGGTAATAGTCTGAGTCTACAAATAGACTTCTCCTGATGTAAACTCAATTGTGAGCAATAATACACTCTGATTTCAGATTGCCTTTGATTCTCGCCCTTTTACTCCCTCTGTTCCATAGTAGTTAAAATCGGGATTTTGACCTAAATCGGGGAGAGGGTTGTAAATCGTAAATCGTAAGATTTAGCAGATTTCCTATATATATATATATACACATATATGTGTGTGTGTGTGCATATAAGTTCTTACATGTACATAAAACAGCACAAATAGAACAGAGCACTAGAACAGAGCAAACAACCAATTTTGGGAGTTAGGATGCGATTTAGCACCTATTTTGTAGCAATTTAAGGAGTTAGGGAGCGATTTAGCACCGATTAAGCCAGAATGCAATTTAGCCAGCGATTAAATCACAGGGTGCTCTTGAATCGTAAAATCGTGTGATTTAGCAATTTAGCGCAATTTTGACTACCATGCTCTGTTCTCTCCTGATTCCAAATTCTTCAATTCTCAAACAATATGGTATCTAGAGCTTGATTCCTTCATCCTCCTACATTACCGTGGCCGACTCTTCATCAAATCCTGGCGGATACCGGAGCCTCCACTGCTTGGAGAGTTGCTGTGACAATCTCAGTAGAGAACCGAGTCATCTGCCAAATGCATTTGACAAACTTTTATTTGGAAACAGATATGGATACATATTTGTTCTTTTAGATCAAATAATGATTCTTTATTTCTATTAATTTTGGATTATATATTTACACCAATGAAAGAAGCTATAGATAAATGGTCCATTATCTATTCTTAAAATCAAAACTATAGCCAGAAAATTAAATTTGAAGTAAAATAGCTCCCCCATGAACTTGATCAATTACAATGTATTTGTAACTGATATACTTTGAGCTCATTACCTTGAGTTGTTTTCTTTACTTATGTTGGCATTTATGTCTCATGATGTATATCACATTTAACAGCGCATTCATCCTGTGAAAGAGCTAGATTATTTTCCCAAGTCGTTATTAAATGATTTTCTATCCTGTATTTGACCAAGATCTGGTAAATTTCAATTTTTGTAATTCTTATCGAATGGTCAAATAGATTGAAGATAGTAATAGAAAATAAAGCGAAAGATCTAGCAAAACATCATTCGAATTAACATAGGTAACTTTTGTGATACCCTTGACCTTGTAGTCATTTGTTGCTCTCTTTTTGCTGCAACGCAATTTTTAGCAGTCCCTCTTGTTTTGTGTTCTTCTTTCATGTTTTTCTGCGACCCAATTACTTGTAGTTATTAATCTAAGGTGTTTTGCTACTCTGTCGATATCTTTCTTGTTCGTTAGCTGCTCTCCGTCTTTCTTGTTCGACATCTTCTCAGTTTCACGCTGAGTGAGTTGTTACCCATAGTGTGGGAGCTGGCGGTTAGTTGTGGAGAATTTAGATGATGAAGTTGATGGACATGAAGATGAGTATCATATTGTGGATCCTTATGACTGTGACGTGGCTCCAGTGTTGGTAATCGCGGATTGCGGAATATAGCGGATAGTGGTGAGTCCTTAGAGCGCTATGCTATAGCGCTATAGCGCTGCTAGATCGGCTATTTGACAAGACCGAGTCATTTGCTAATTAGACATCTAGGTTTTAGCATTAGAACATATTTTGGTGTTTAAGTTCTATGCCTTGTAACTAGTTAAAAACTTGAGGTTTGGAGTTTTTTTTTTGTACTTGAAGGTTTATGCATGACAATCCTTATGAAATATGGATTATAGTTTATGAATGCAAGTTTATTTAAGTCTTTTTAGTGATTTAGCTTTTTTATATGCATTGCGTATATAAGAATTTATATGCATATCTGTGTGTCTATATATATATATATATATATATATATATATATATATATATATTATATATATATATATATTATATATATGAATTTTGTAAAATCTTTCGATTCAAATTATGATTTTATGATTACGATTTTGACCTCCCTTCTTGGTTCAGTTAAAATCTTGATTTAGCTACCTTTGTACTAAATGTCTCTTGATGAGGATGCTTTAAATGGCAATTCCACAAGGTGCAAGGACTAGGTATAAAAATGGTGGTTTGTGTGTGAAGTACAGTGGCAGGGAGGGGATACCTAATTACAGGCAGGATTATATTTTGTACATGCTACATTTAAGATATCAGAACTGGACCTGCAATTTGTAGGAAACATATGATGTTGGAAGGGAATGTGATGAAAGTGATAGAGGTCATTTGGTCCAATTGAGCCTTCCAAGAGGACTTCATGTCTTGTGACTAACATAACAAGAGGTAGGGTGAAATTCAAAGTAGTAAGCATTATCACGTGCAAAACGAGCAACATAACTAGATTTCTATTGATAGATATTAGATAATACAGGTACTATGTTGTTGAGTGAGACTGCAGTGTGTAGTTTGAAAGGTGAATTGAATTTGCTATTAGGAGTGGAAGTAATAGGCATACCTTGCTGGCTTCCCATAAAGATCTGGTCTTTACCAAGGAGCATAGTTGACAATATTTGGGGGATCAGGTGTCACTTGGTGAGTTACTCCCAGTTAGGTTACCATGCACTAACTGGGAAACCTTTAGGTGTTGTAAGAAAAACTTTAGTCTTCTGATTTGATGATGTTGGAGAGCCAGAAGGCTGGGTCTGCTGTTGTATCACTTTCCAGATTGAATTTGAAAGCCTGTGTTGAAATTAAGTGCATTCGCATAAGATTGAGGCAATAGTTGGAGTCATGGAGGAAAACAGGGAGTTGAATTACGATTTTGAGTGCAATTGTAGGAAATCTTGGTGATAGATAATGAAAATTCTGTGCTGAAAGAGAGGGAGGTTCTAATGTAGGATCAAACCTATGAAGGCAAGTGGTAATATCATATCTGTATTTCTGAGTCGGACATAGCTGACTGATTGGGCGAATGCCTCTGCCCACATCTCCCCTGCCACGACCCTAATGACCTCTCCCAGTAGAGGAAGGTGGCCTTGGGCCATACCACTGTTATCAATATCCGCCATGGCGCCACGATGGTGGATTTTTGGCTCTCCGTCATGACTGATATCCCTCCATAATCCACCATCCGCCATTCCACCTTCATTATTTGTCAAATATGACGGGTTTTTGGCTCTCTGCCATAGTTTGCCATATACCGCCATTAACAACATTGGGCCATTCCCATGATGAGGACGATAAGGAAGATTGTGGCTTGGTTGAAAGTGCTGTTGAGCAGAGGGAGGCAGACCATGGGCAGGAAGTGAGGAAGAATTGTGAGGAGCTAGGTTTTGCTGAGGATTGGAATGCACTGGTTGCTGAGTAAACTTTTGAATGAGGATAACTGAAAGAGCATCAGCAAATGCTGATTATTCATGCTTCTCCAAGGGAGTTCTTGGGTCAGCAGAAGAGCCTCTATGTCACCAACCCTAAAAGGATCTATTCTGCTCTTAATTTAGGTGACAAAAGTGTCATACTCCGCCTTTGATAATCTAATCAATGTGGTCTTGAGGTGAAACATGCTGTCCATTCTCCAATTAATACGAGGGTCTCAATCCAAGGCTTGATTTTAAGTAGACAATCTGAGATAGTGCTGTTGGTACCTTTTTTGTGTTTCTTGGCTCAGATTTGAGCTGTTGAGCCTTGGCATGCATGTGTGTTTGAAAGTAGTTATATACGATCCAAATCAGTCAACCACTCGAGTGAGAATGGATTCAGAAAGAGAATGTGAGAATTTGAGCAGTGTCTCTTGCTCTCAATTTAATTCTCCATTCCAGATCCAAGCATATGGAGCTTGATCTTTATCAGGGAAAAAGTAATCTCCCAAGACTCCTCATGTGTCCCATATTTCTGCACAAGACCAAGTTTACCTTCTGACAAGCTCTTTCACCTGCTCGGTTCCCACACTTGCATTCATAGAGTGGAAGGAGACTTGGGTCTCATTTTATGCCTCCGGAAGGAGAACATCTCCATTTCAGTTGAGGGAAACTATAAAATAGACTGTTGAGTGTTCTGGACCACTTTCCTGTGTTCCATCCCCCAAGTTTGAGGGCTTGTGTCAGTAACCATGTTTTAGTATTAGCTCGAGAACTCAATGTATGATTAAGTCCACAGGCCAAACAGTTTCACAAGATTCTAGATAGTTCTATTCAGCCAACTAAATAAGTTATTGACCGTTAGGAGTAGCTATAATCAGTTAGGGTTAGCTACACCAGTTTCACTAATTACACTGTAGTAATGAGTCTTTAAATAGATTCTTCCTGATGTAAACTCAATTGGGAGCAATAAATCAATCAGTTTTCTGATTTTCTGTTTGCTTACTCACTCTTTTCACCCTCTTCCCTGATTCCAAATCCCTCAATTCTCAAACAATAATATGAATGCCCCATTAGTGAAACATTGCAAGATGCCAAGGTGATCATGTAGAATGTGTTTTTTTTTTATAAGCATGGAATGTGGTTATTTTGCTGCACTAATATCATCGTCGGTGTTCAATATAAAATTTCCATGCATCGTTCATAATCATTCTCTAATTGTAAATAAAATGTAGTATTATGGAATAGGGAATGCTAGCAACATAACCTTTCTGGCACTCTTTTCAGCACACTCTATGGTTGGTCTGTTTTTAAAGAAGTTAACATATTTACATTCTAAATTATCACTTTCTAAAGAATGTATTTACGTTTTTTAAAAATATTTATAAAGAGGATATCAAAGAGTTTTTTGGTTAGCATTCCTCTTAGAAACTTGCATTCATTTTCTGATAGCAACTGATTTGAAATGCTGTGACTTTCATTGATCAACTCCAGTTCTCTTTGGTAAACCGCAGGTGAAGAACTCAGAATCTGCTATATCGATGCCAGCATGGACCGTGATGCTCGACGAGAACTATTATTTCGAGGTTTTGGCTTTCAATGCAATTGTAGTAGGTGCTTGCATGGCGATTAGCTGTGATTCTGCTCCTAGGTTTTGCAATATAAACGGGTTGTAACAATGAACTGCGTTGGAATCATTAACAAGGTTGTCTTTTTCCAACTTTGCTGTGATTTTATTACGTTATTATCATTGTTAGCCTAAAATTCTCCCACTGAGTTACGAGTTGCATTTCCAGGGATTTAATTTGTCAATATTAGAGGCCATTCCTCAGAGATGACTATCATTTTAGTTATTGTCGAATTTTTCTGGTAGATTCCTATGCCACTGACTGCAGAGGACTTGTGGTGGAGGGGGTTCAAGTTTTCATTTCATCAATACTGAACCAATGACAGGACCAGAAATTTCTATTTGCACCCACCTAGTAAAATAACCAAGGTTGTGTTAGATCTCATACTCCTTGTGGCTAAATGCAATTATTCTGCATCAGTAAGGGGTAAAAGTTGCCCCAAAAATGCAGTGTTTTAAAAACCGGACCGGACCGGCCGGTCGGACCGGGAACCGGTGTCATGCCGGTTTGGGTCACTCCTCGGACCGGTTCTGCAAGCGAACCGGCCTGAACCGGTACGGCCCGGCCGGTTCAAGGCTGAAACCGGTGACGCCCAGCAATTATTTAATAAAAATGTGAATTTATTTTTAAAAGGTGGTGCAAGAAGGAGTTGAACACAGGACCTTGGAATAGAAAAACAACACTATTGCCACTAGACCACAACGTTATTAATGATTAATCATATCTTTTATTATTTATATTTGTAAACTGATTAAAAAATTAAAAAATGAATAATATTATTTTTAATATGAATTTAAAAAATATTAATATTATTTAATATTGATGAAATATTTAATACTTTAAATTTTTATTGATTACAAATTTAAATATTTAATTAATACATATTTAAGAAAAGACTAAAATAAAAGCCAAAACTATCAATTCAATTTAAAATATCTATATCCAAAACTTTGAAAATTCTTCATTAGTATATATCCAGCTATTTTGGGGGCAATATTTGTTTATTTCAATTTTGGTAGCTAGAGACGGTAGAGGTACAATGAAAGTTATTTTTATAAGCATTCTTTTATTTTTAGCATTGAATTTTTTTATATTTTTTAATATACACCGAGTCAACCGGTCCGACCAGTGACCCCTCGGTCCGACCAGTGACCCATTGACCCAGTACCTCGGCCGAGTCGATCACCGGGCCGAGTTTTAAAACACTGCAAAAATGCAATTTCTCCAGTGTTATGTGGCTTTTTGTCTTAATATGTCATGTTATATTTTAAATTAAATTTTTATAAATTGCAATCTAGTTTTAATATTAATATTTGGGGAAGGGGTAGCTCACCTGGTTGAGCTAAGGGTAGTGAAGGAGGGCGAAGGGTCAGAGTTCAAACCCTGAAGAATGAACTAATTTAATAACAAATAATATTTACCTATAAAAAAAATCTAGTTTTAATATTTTAAATAGTAGACTGAAATATATTGAACCCTCTTTGTTAACTAGGGTACCGGAGCAATGTTATTAAGATGAAAATTGTTACCTTCTTCCCGTTTGATTTTGATGGAGATTAAACAGACCGATCAAGATGCAGATATTTGAGTTTAAATTTTGCAATTCACATAAACTAATAAAATTGGGCTAGTGGTCAAGAATTTAGATAGTTTACACTTTACATGATTGTGTAAACCATTACCCTTATAAAGTTCATTTTGTCCAAATAGATAAGGGAAAACAAGCTGCATTGCACATTTTTTTAACTTCTCTAGTATCAAGTAATCAGACTTATCCTTTATGAAAATAGTTTGGTAACAAGATCTGAAGACGAGTGTGAGAAATCACACAAGAATTGCGATGCATGTTGCTCACATTATCCTGTTGAGAAAGAGCACTTATGAAATTGAGAACGTATAGAAAAAACAAAAATTCATTCCAGATTTCATGTCAGTGTAAACAAGCACATGTAACGTATAGTAAAAAAACTAGAATAGAAATGACACATTTGGATTCATTTCTAAGACTTTCAGTATTACTTCTGTCATAAAAACCACTCTTAATAATTTATCGGCTTAAATGCATTTTTGTCCCGGTAAAATATACTATTTTTGTTTTTTCGTTTCTGAGATTTTTTTGTTTGTTTTCAATCCTCCGAAAATCACATGTTTTGTTTTTCGTCTTTGTCATTTGTTTTTCCATCCAATTCAGATTTGAAAACAACACACGTTTAGATCTACTTTTCAAGTGGTGAAATCGGGTTCAACCATCTCAGATTTTTCCCAGATTATAAAATCCTAGATCTGAATGGATGAAAAACAACTAGCAGAGACGATAAACAAAACATGTGATTTACGGATGATTGAAAAAATTTTAATGACAAAAAATAAAAATAATGTGTTTTGCAAGGACTATAAATGTATTTAAACCTAATTTATCCTAAAATTACTTCTCCGCCAATACTGAAAAGTGAAAACTTAAGGAAAGTTGGAACTCAAATTAATATCTAGCTATGGTGTCCGGATAATCCAAAATTACTCATTTTGCTAGAAAAGATATAAGATATAACACTAACAACCCTAATTCATTTTAGAAAAGGTTTCCAATTGCCACAAATTATTGATGGATGGTGTTAGACATTATTTTAGTGTTCACAAATTTTTGTTGATAACACAATTCAAAAGAGATTCTTTCTCAGGTTACTTGGGGTGGCCGATGATGAAGCACTTCAAAGTTTTATCATGTTGGCATACTGATTGTGGGAACGGTGGAACCGCATCGTCTTCCAGCAGCAGCGGTTGCCCGTGGTATTGATCTTTCAGCGATTGGCTTCCTTCTCGGCACCAACGGACTTGCGGAGCATGGCAGCAGAGACAACGCCACTACCATCTTCATGGCGCAAACCAGCGAGGTCAAGATTAATTTTGACGCCTTGGTTCGTGATTCTTCGGTTGCAGGCTTCAGTATGTTCACCCGGATCTATTGCTTGGAAGGCAATTATCCTAACCGTTGGACTACAAACGCGTTGTTGGTAATTGATTGTAGCTGATAATATTCAATACTGCAATTGAATAGACCACTTCATGTTGCTGCTTTTTATCTTAATCATATGTAAGTTACATCATTGAGACAATTCTTTAAGTGCTATTGTAAATAATTATTTTAAAGATCAAATGAAGTTGTTTTTCTTATATATATTTATTTCATTAGGTACCATTATGAGAAAGACTTTAATCCAGAAACAAGTTCATAAATTCAAAGCAGCTCATGGACTATTTGGAATAAGCATGACACTAGACACTAGGAAAAGGAAGCAGCCAGGTAAGTTTAACAATTCACATTAATTCTCGTTACTTCATAAGAATATAAAAAACCAAGATATGATTATTTTTTATTTCACTATTGTTTTGATAGGACTTTGGTGGGAAAGTTTTGGTGGACAGTGCAAAGAATTACAAAAAGTAGCAATGAGAGTTTTGAGTCTCACTTGTAGTGCCACTGGGTGTGAAAGAAATTGGAGTACATTTGATCAAATTCATACCAAGAGAAGAAACCTCTTAGAGCAACAAAGACTAAATGCTCTTGTCTATGTTAAGTACAATCCTCAACTTGAGACGGGACAAAAGACTAGAGTGGAAAAGGGAGATAGTTATTATCCTATATGCTTATCGGAATGGATTACTGAAAAAGAGAATCCTTGCTTGCCAATTGATGATTCATGGGTGGACATACATGAGGCCTTTACTATTGAAGTAGGAGCTTCAAGCAAGAAGAGAAAGAAAGTAATTGTTTGAACTTAGAGTTAGTAGAATCACTTAAATATTGTTGTGGATATTGTGATACTTATCGTTTTTCCTCTTTTATAGGTCCAAGAAACTTGAATGCTGGGAAGAATAAGGCAAAATCTATTGTAGGATATGAAAGTGAAGTTGAAGAGGTCATTAGAGCTCACGAGGAAGGAGAAGATATCATTAGAGCTCAAGAGGAAGGGGAGGAGCTTGCAGAGGATAGAGGTGATGAACAATAGTGACTGTGACATTGACCTTGGGGATGATAATGAATTGTTTGACTTTTTAGATTATGATTAACTTTAAGAACCAACGCATAGCAGTCAGCAAGTAGGAAAGTAATTTTCAATGCATATTGTCATATAATTGATGTTTTTTTGAGGTGATGAGCACTTGAACTTTGTCATCTTAGATTATTTTGATTTTTAAAGTTTGTCATATGATATATATACTATATATCTTTATTTTCTTTTGTGTTTCAAGAGTCAAAAAATAGGTCCTTCGATTCACGGTTTGATTTATTTGTCACAGAAAACAAAATGAAAAACAGTGGTGACTATTTGTAACTGAATTATTACCACAACTGGAATCCTCAAATTTGCTAAAAGTAAATCTAATTTGCATTTGCCGGGAGTCGAACCCGGGTCTATTGCTTGGAAGGCAATTATCCTAACCGTTGGACTACAAACGCATTGTTGGTAATTGATTGCAGCTGATAATATTTAATACTGCAATTGAATAGACCTCTTCATGCTGCTGCTTTTTATCTTAATCATATGTAAGTTACTTCATGGAGACAATTCTTTAAGTGCTATTGTAAATAATTATTTTAAAGATCAAATGAAGTTGTTTTTCTTATATATTTTTATTTCATTCGGTACCGTTATGAGAAAGACTTCAATCCAAATGTTGAAGTTTCATTTGGTTTAAATGAAACCATTCAGAGAATGGTTCCAGATAGAAGGATAAAGTTTGATATCGATCAACAAGTTCATAAATTTAAAGAAGCTCATGGACTATTTGGAATAAGCATGGCACTAGGTACTAGGAATAGGAAGCAGCCAGATAAGTTTAACAATTCACATTAATTCTCGTTACTTCATAAGAATATAAAAAACAAAGATATGATTATTTTTTATTTCACTATTGTTTTGATAGGACTTTGATGGGAAAGTTTTGGTGGACAGTGCAAAGAATTACAAAAAGTAGCAATGAGAGTTTTGAGTCTCACTTGTAGTGCCACTGGGTGTGAAAGAAATTGGAGTACATTTGATCAAATTCATACCAAGAGAAGAAACCGCTTAGAGCAACAAAGACTAAATGCTCTTGTCTATGTTAAGTACAATCCTTAACCTGAGACGGGACAAAAGACTAGAGTGGAAAAGCGAGATAGTTATTATCCTATATGCTTATCGGATATTTTATCCGATGATGAATGGATTACTGAAAAAGAGAATCCTTGCTTGCCAATTGATAATTCATGGATGGACATACATGAGGACTTTACTATTGAAGTAGGAGCTCCAAGCAAGAAGAGGAAGAGAGGTAATTGTTTGAACTTAGAGTTAGTAGAATCACTTAAATATTGTTGTGGATATTGTGATACTTATCGTTTTCCCTCTTTTATAGGTCCAAGAAACTTGAATGTTGGGAAGAATAAGGCAAAGTCTATTGTAGGAGATGAGAGCGAAGTTGAAGAGGTCATTAGAATTCAAGAGGAAGGGGAGGAGCTTGCAGAGGATAGAGGTGATGAACATAGTGACTGTGACATTGACCTTGGGGATGATAATAAATGGTTTGACTTTTTAAATTATGATTAAGTTTTAGAACCAAAGCATATACACTATTTGTAATTGAATTATTACCACAACTGGAATCCTCAAATTTGCTAAATGTAAATCCAATTTGCGTTTGCCGGGAGTCGAACCCGGGTCTATTGCTTGGAAGGCAATTATCCTAACCTTTGGACTACAAACGCATTGTTGGTAATTGATTGCAGCTGATAATATTTAATGCTGCAATTGAATAGACCTCTTCATGCTGCTTCTTTTTATCTTAATCATACGTAAGTTACTTCATTGAGACAATTCTTTATGTTCTATTGTAAATAATTATTTTAAAGATAAAATGAAGTTGTTTTTCTTATATATTTTTATTTCATTAGGTACCGTTATGAGAAAGACATCAATCCAGATGTTGAAGTTTCATTTGGTTTATATGAAACCATTCAGAGAATGGTTCCAGATAGAAGCATAAAGTTTGATATTGATCAACAAGTTCATAAATTTAAAGCAGCTCATGGACTATTTGGAATAAGCATGGCACTAGACACTAGAAAAAGGAAGCAGCCAGGTAAGTTTAACAATTCACATTAATTCTTGTTACTTCATAAGAATATAAAAAACCAAGACATGATTATTTTTTATTTCACTATTGTTTTGATAGGACTTTGGTGGGAAAGTTTTGGTGGACAGTGCAAAGAATTAGAAAAAGTAGCAATGAGAGTTTTGAGTCTCACTTGTAGTGCCACTGGGTGTGAAAGAAATTGGAGTACATTTGATAAAATTCATACCAAGAGAAGAAACCGCTTAGAGGAACAAAGACTAAATGCTCTTGTCTATGTTAAGTATAATCCTTAACCTGAGACGGGACAAAAGACTAGAGTGGAAAAGGGAGATAGTTATTATCCTATATGCTTATCGGATATTTTATCCGATGATGAATGGATTACTGAAAAAGAGAATCCTTGCTTGCCAATTGATGATTCATAGATGGACATACATGAGGCCTTTACTATTGAAGTAGGTGCTCCAAGCAAGAAGAGGAAGAGAGGTAATTGTTTGAACTTAGAGTTAGTAGAATCACTTAAATATTGTTGTGGATATTGTGATACTTATCGTTTTCCCTCTTTTATAGGTCCAAGAAACTTGAATGCTAGGAAGAATAAGGCAAAATCTATTGTAGGAGATGAGAATGAAGTTGAAGAGGTCATTAGAGCTCACGAGGAAGGAGAAGATATCATTAGAGCTCAAGAGGAAGGGGAGGAGCTCAAGAGAATTATAACCACCATTGGAATCCTCAAATTTGCTAAAAGTAAATCCAATTTGCGTTTGCCGGGAGTCGAACCCGGGTCTATTGCTTGGAAGGCAATTATCCTAACCGTTGGACTACAAACGCATTGTTGGTAATTGATTGCAGCTGATAATATTTAATACTGCAATTGAATAGACCTATTCATGCTGCTGCTTTTTATCTTAATCATATGTAAGTTACTTCATTGAGACAATTCTTTAAGTGCTATTGTAAATAATTATTTTAAAGATAAAATGAAGTTGTTTTTCTTATATATTTTTATTTCATTAGGTACCATTATGAGAAAGACTTCAATCCAGATGTTGAAGTTTCATTTGGTTTATATGAAACCATTCAGAGAATGGTTCCAGATAGAAGGATAAAGTTTGATATTGATCAACAAGTTCATAAATTCAAAGCAGCTCATGGACTATTTGGAATAAGCATGGCACTAGACACTAGGAAAAGGAAGTAGCCAGGTAAGTTTAACAATTCACATTAATTCTCGTTACTTCATAGGAATATAAAAAACCAAGATATGATTACTTTTTATTTCACTATTGTTTTGATAGGACTTTGGGGGGAAAGTTTTGGTGGACAATGCAAAGAATTAAATGCAATGAGCATTAAAGTTTTGATAAGATATTCGCTTATTTGCACTTTTAGTTTACCTATTATTGGGATTGTGAAAATTGGGTTCCTGTTTTATATAACAGACTGAGGTCCTTAACTTTTCTTACAGCTTGCACTTTTGGTAGGGCAATGATTAGGGCCTGGGTAGGGTACGTACTATTGTACCCATTCTCAAATTTGCGTTTTTAAAAAATACCTGTACTCGTCTTCATACCTGCACAAGTAGCGACTTTAATGCTCATTCTCATACCGTATAGATACCTATATGCCCATATTTGTACCCACTACTGCAATTTAGTTAGCTGAAATATAACTTTGACTAGCTGCTTTTCAATAGAAAACCAAAATATAATAACTATTATAAAATAAAAAGCATTAATTAAAAATAATAAAGACCATCCAACTTAATATTATTGTTATTGTAAATTTTTTAATAAACTTCTAAAATTGTAGGTTACTAACTTATTTAAAAATTAATGAGAATAAATTAGCAACCATATATATAATATTTACACTTCACTTATTTTTTAAAATAAGTTAAGGAGTTATGACTTTAAGTGTGTGTATATATATAATATGTGTGTGGCGGTATTCATTCAAAATCTCATTATCTTTTTTATATTAAATATGTAGGTAGATTTGGAAAAGAAAAATGTTAAATGGTTCATTGAAATTGTAAAGTGCATGACTTATATTTAGGAAGAAAGAAATTTATTAAAAGGTGACTTATAAATAAGAATAGAATGAGTAAAACTCTTCAATTACCTTAAACCTTATTTGATTAACTTATAACTTCTTTGACTAGTTAAAAATCTCTTTTAAAGTGTTAGGTAAAAGAGCTTATTTTGACAGCTTATAGTTTTTTTTAATTAACTACTTGAAGTAGCTTATTGAATTTACTCTCATTTTATTCTTATCATTTTAATAAAATTCCATCACTACCTTTTTAATTTTAAAAAATACTAAACGATGATTATGGTATTTTTCAATCTGACCCACTGCTCTATAGTTGTTTCTGCACCGCCATAAATATTTTATTAATTTAGAGAAATATAAGTTTAGTTTATTAAATTAAAATATAATTATTTATATTACTCTATTTAATCTGATCAAAATATGAAAAATGAAAAAAAAATTATGTCTTTTAAGATCATACACGATTTGAAATAAATTAATATATTTAAAGTCATAGTTATTTTAAAACTAATATTATATATATATATATTAATGTGTAAATAAAATGATGCTAAATATAAAAATAAACATATCCGCATGTATGTTTTTATGTCATTTTACAATTTCAACTCGTTCAATAGTAACTTGCCAAACATATTTTATTTCCATTAGCTAGTTTTTCAATTTTCAGTTTCTAGCCTTCAACTTCCAATTAGTTTATACAGTTTCAGCTACCTCATCAGCTAGATGTTTACAAACAAAAACCATTATATTCCCTCCGTTTTTATTTATAAGGCTTTCGGGGTCAATTATGTTTATAAAGAAAGCATGTAATAAGCAATTACTATATTGGTTTTAGAAAACAATTATAATCTACATATCATTACATTAGAGATTAAAAGTGGGTGAAAAGAAAAATTAATACAAGGGATATATTTAAAAAAAACTAATAATTTTTACTAAAAGCTAATAGGTATTCAGTAAAATTTCTTGAGTGAACTTATGATTTAGATTTACACTCCTATCGTATGATTTAGTTTTACACTCCTATCACACCCATCTCCTCCCTTGATTCCTGAAGTGAGCATATATTACTTCTTAATATATTGTATGTTTTCCTTCTGCAATGTCTGCTGATACTACCCAGTACCCAACTAGCAAGCCTGGGGTTAACTAATGTAAATATCACGGACTTATGCATGCAAGCTTAATTTTAATGTAATAATTATTTGGTATTGATGATTGTCTATAATGCACTTAAGGCTTCACATTTATTTTATTTTCTTATTATGTCACCTACGAATGATCATTGATCTTGATCCAGTCCAAGTGGCAGCTAAATCCAAGGGAGCTCAAGGTGAACCAACCAATTAGGGTCCATGCAGTCTGAGATACCTGTATCGAGGAGTGCTAGTAACCCTCTCTTTCCAACATTTTTTTATTAATCGGTTGAAATCGTGTGAATTCCATATTTTTAGTGGATCCTATTTAAGTTTTAACAAATCAATGAGAAAATGTTGAATAAAGTGTTGGAAAAAGAACTTTCTTAGCATTTTTCTACTTTGCATTCACGCAATATGAGCCGCCAGATTAAAGATCCGTCGGTTCATATATTTCATAAAGTTCTAACCATGGATGAAAATTTAAAATTTGAGTTGATCCATCTTAATCGAACAATTAAGATTGCTTGACTGCTGTGGATGTATATTCCCTGAGTGCACGGAATACATTTCCCATATCTATACATATTTTGATCCATGTTTCACACCCTTTGGTCCCCTGCATTTTCTACCAAAAGAATTGAACATAGAAGAACACCACATAACGAAGATGAATAATGAAGCAAGTAAAAGAAAGAAAGAGAGCTCCCGCCATCTAAGCTTTCGGTACCGTTATGGAAGGTGTGACAAAGAGGCAAAAAGAGAGCTTGTTATGAGATATACTCTCACATTTCACAAAACAATATTAAAATTTAAAAACCACCTAACACTCATCTCCTTCATCCTTAAATCCACCCTACCTTTCTTTTCCCCTTCATAACTCACCAAACCCATCTCTTCTTGACTTTGTTTACTTGCTTCTCTTTTAACAAACAAATTAGCAAGGTTTCAAGTCAACCAATTCCTAACTGCATTTGCACCTTACTACCCTTAATTTCTCTTAACTTGGGTTCCTCATTTTCTTTTTCCCTGCTATAGTTATGGGGGTCATGTCCACAAGCTGTTCGTCGAATTTACTCAGTAAATTCGTCGCCGTGCCTGAAAACAATGATCACTGGTACTCTTCAAGGAGGAAGGCCAATGTTGTGTTCTGCCAGGGGGGTGGAAATAATGTGGTCAAATCCTCTGGCCTTTCTTCTGTGTTAACAGACAGGTCACCAACACCATTGGTTGGATCAGATCACGCTCCTGCAACTCTAATGGATGCAGGAAGCTTGGTCCTCTCACCAAATGGGACAACCCAGCCAGAGATTGTGGTCAAGGATCTTGTCCCTTATGGTGGGTCAACTTCCACTACATTGATAGGGTTGGAAGATGGAATTGGCATTGCCAAGTTCCTGAGAGGGAAGAAGTTTTTCATCACTGGGGCAACTGGGTTTCTTGCAAAAGGTATAATATAATCTTCCTTAAGATTATAATCATTTGTAGATATAATGTTCTATGCATCTCTAGTTTTCTGATATTTATTTACAATGTAATCCAGTTCTCATTGAGAAGATTCTAAGGACAGAACCAGATGTGGGGAAAATTTACCTCTTGATAAAGGCAAAGAATAAGCAAGCTGCAATGGAGAGATTGCAGAATGAAGTATGGTTTTATATGAAAGTTTATTTCTTTTCATGGCTCTAGTTACTTTCTAATCTAACAATAAAATGTTGGTTATCTGTGTGATTTAGATCATAAACACAGAGCTTTACAGGTGCCTTAGGCAAATCCATGGGAAGTCATACCAAGCCTTTATGTCGAGCAAGCTAGTTCCTGTTGTTGGAAATGTTTGTGAACCCAATCTTGGACTAGATGAAGATCTATCTGATGTTATTGCTGATGAGGTAGATGTAATTGTAAACTCTGCAGCTAACACAACATTTGATGAAAGGTTAGCCTCTTACTCTACCAATAGCTTCTTCATTAATAATCAGTTCCCATATTTTCTCTGTTACATAGTGTAATCATTTGACAAATGTGATCAGATATGATACTGCAATCAACATAAACACTAAAGGACCATGCCGTCTTATGGGTATTGCAAAGAAGTGCAAGAAGCTGAAGCTCTTTCTGCATGTTTCAACAGGTAGAAAAAAGAACAATAAGAAAGGGTTAAATACTCAAATTCATGTGCTCAGTATGACTTACATTGGTTACCTAAAATGACAAAATCCTTGCTTGTCCTCACAGCTTATGCCAATGGACAAAGGCAAGGTAGAATCATTGAAAGACCATTTAGAATTGGAGATTGCATAGCAAGAGAGAAACTTGTATCTGGAGTTCCACCAAAATACCTTCCTACATTGGACATTGAAAGCGAAATCAATCTGGTTTCAGATAACAGGGGAAATATTGAAGACAATTTACTAGCACAGAAGATGAGGGAGATGGGTCTAGAGAGGTAATTTGGCTATTCTAATATTTTAAATGACTCATAATACTCCACCCAAAAAAAAAAACTCATTATATATCTTTAGATTTCCATATTTTTTGTACAAAAATGAAAAAAATAGTAGATATAGAAAGATTCAGCCTTCTATGTAGTTTCTGATAATTCTTAAAATTCATAATGTAATTTAAGTTATTTTTTTATACAGGGCCAGAAGATATGGGTGGCAGGATACTTATGTGTTCACAAAGGCTATGGGAGAAATGATGATTGACAAACTAAGGGAGGATATTCCAGTTGTTGTAATTCGACCAAGTGTAATTGAGAGCACTTTCAGGGAACCATTTCCTGGGTGGATGGAAGGAACTAGGTAGTTCACTACCTCTTTGTCAAAAGAAAAATAAAATTGTATCATAGAAGTAGTGTTGAACTAATTTTGTTTTTATTTTTTCCTCTTAACTACTAGGATGATGGATCCCATAGTTCTATGCTATGGGAAGGGTCAGCTAACAGGTTTCTTGGTAGACCCAAATGGAGTACTTGATGTGGTAAGTGACACTAAAAAATTAGGTTGGTTCACATATTCCATCACCCTCATCTGAAAAGTAAAAGACTTGATTACATTTTGATCCAAACATTAAGTCCATCTACTTTTAAAATTGAACAAATTTGATCCAAACATTAATTTATCTACTTTTAAAATTGAACAAATTTGATCCAAACATTAATTTTTCATCCAATAGCTAATGAAAAAAAGTAACAAATTATTTTTGGGGTGAAAGGTTACACAAGATTGTCTTAACATGTCATCCTTGTAAAAATTGTGATTCACATCAAATTTTTTCGTTGATTATTTGATAACAAATCAATGTTTGGAACATATTTGTTCAAATTTGAAAGTAGATGGATATGATTAGAGAATTGAAACTATAAGGACCAAAATCACGCATTTAGAAAAGTATAGGGACCAAAAGTGCAATTAATTAAAAGAGAAAAGCAAACAATTCATGAATTCCATATATTGGTTATTTATTCTAAATTTCTCATACTAACAGTGGTTGACTTGCTTTGTTAGGTCCCAGTTGACATGGTTGTTAATGCAACCTTGGCAGCAATGGCAAAGCATGGAATGGCCCAGAAGCCAGACATCAATGTGTACCAAGTTGCTTCATCTGTGGTGAACCCTCTAGTCTTCCATGACCTGGCAAGGCTGCTCCATGAACATTACAGCTCCTCACCATGCTTTAACTCAAAGGGTAGGCCAATTCAAGTTCCACTGATGAAGTTGTTCAGCTCCACAGAAGAATTCTCTGGTCACCTCTGGAAAGATGCTATTCAGAAAAGTGGCCTCACAGCTATGGCCTCCTCCAAGGGGAAGATGTCTCAAAAACTAGAAAATATCTGCAGAAAATCAGTGGAGCAAGCAAAGTACCTGGCCAACATTTATGAACCGTACACATTTTATGGTGGAAGGTTAGATACTCATTCAGCTTCACAATCTTCAGGTTTATTGGAAGCCAAAATGAAACCATCAAACATGTTATATCATGAATGAATTACTGATTTTAAAGCCAATAACTGTGATGCAGGTTTGACAACAGTAACACACAAAGATTGATGGAAAGCATGTCTGAAGATGAAAAGAAGGAATTTGGGTTTGATGTGAAGGGCATAGATTGGAAAGATTATATCACCAATGTCCACATTCCGGGTCTAAGGAGACATGTCATGAAGGGAAGAGGAATGGGTAGTCGATGACTAAAATCTGTGTCATGTGATTACTAGTCATATGCTGCAACAAACTGTAATAAAATACATAGTTTTCCACTTTTCCTTCTTTACTTGAAGACCTATATGGCAACAGCTACAAGTGTATCCTATATTGACCATAATGTAATTTACTACTAATAATAAGACATCCTGTAATCGATTACTCTCTGGTTTCGCTTATGTACATGTTGTTCAGTTGGAAAATTGGAAATTCGCTTTGTCAAACGAAGTGTAAAACTTGGAGAGTGTGAAACTTGAAGGAATTTAAATTTGTGAAAATTTAAAACAGAGGAGATCGTACACTTATTTTTTTTCTTTATGGGTTTCGCAAGTATCCTTAACTTCTTGGTGAAATGCTTATCTCTTAATATACTTATCTCTTTCTGGAGCACATCCTACAAAGATACATTTAGCAAACCTAGGATCTAACTTACCCCAATGTTGTTGAATGATAAACAAGTTGATTTTGTATGGTCTGAGCATTGAATGCCAGATGCTTATCTGTGGATTGGATCGTGATATTATGTCTGATTGATAAGCATATGTTGACTGATGTGAAATGTTGCTATATGTTCAACACGATGATCATGTATGATTGAGATATGAATGTTGAATGCTGGATGAAGCATTATGTGATGGGAGAAAGAATCATCTGGGGATCATATGAGGTCTATGATGATGGATTTCATCAAGGAAATTTGAATGACATCTAAAGTGATCTGAACCGAGGAATGTTTAATTAGTGATTGACTAGTTTTCATTTATTTCGGAAATTGACTTTGCATGATAAGAATAATTGAACTTAGGCAAATAATAGTTTAAGACTAGACTAAAAAATGCATAGAAAAGGTTTAGCATGTTTTCTCTTAATTAAGAGTAAATCACTAAATTAGAGGAAATTTGGAGGATAGTGCTCAAGAGTCACTATGATATTATGATTCTAGGATATTGGGATATTTGTCTGGTATAGACAGAGGATAAAATAATGATATCGATCCTAGGAAAGGTTGGCTGGATATAAGTCAATCATGTGGGAGATCCCACGAAAAGTTGACCGGATGAGTCAAACATGTGGGAGGTTCCAGAGAGATGAACAAGGTTAGGTCAAGCCTATGGAAAGGAAGTTATAAGGGAGTTATGTTTGATTTAATAAAATTGTTGACGTGAAATCATGTATCATAACATTGTATTGGAGGAATAAGGAGTAGGGCCGTGCATGTAACATCCAATTTTTCCCAAATAAAAGAAAATAATAATATAAAAATATTATTATTATTACTATTATTAGTATTATTGATAATTAATGTGTATGTTTGTTATTTTATGTGAATTGTTATAGTTTAATGTTCAAATGAGAAGATAAAAATTATGTTTATGATGATGTTGAGTGATAAATAGAGATTTCAGTATAAAATGTATCTCACAAATAATTAAGAAAAAATTAATTGAGAGGTTTAGTGAATAAACCTTCTTAAAAAGTTGTTATTTTATGTGAAAAATCCTAATTTAATTAAGATTATGTTAATGAAAATTAATCAAATATTTATGGAGGGATGAAATTCAAATTTCAGAGAGGTTTAGGGACTGAAAATGGAGTTTTGAGAAGTTTTGAGAGAAAACTAGGTTTACTTGTTGGTGATTTTGGATTGTGAAAATCACCATGCATAGTGACACTTCCATGGTAACTTGGCTTCCTTCAAACTCCTCATCCTCTCTATAAATACCCGAGCTCAGAAGCTCTGGACCCTTACTCCACTCCCCTCTAACAGAACTAAAGCTCTGCAGCCCTGGTGTTAGAGAGAAGCTCCAGCTTCTCTCTAAAAACCCAAATCTTGTTCATCTTTCCTTCTCTTTATTCTTCGAATAAAAACCTTCTCAAATGCTTCTAAAAATCTCACCATCGTGTATTTGGGTAGTTAAATAGGGGTTCTAGAGAGTTTGGTGAGATTCTGGGCACGAAAACATGAATTCTGGGCTGCTGTTCTTCGTGGTCATCAGGACCACCGTACCTTTGAATTTTCCGGTGACCTTGCCGGGAAATCACTCACTTTAAGCATGTTTATCTCACTCGTTTGACCTCCGATAAAGGTGATTTCACCACCATCGTGCTTTTGGAAGAGAGGAGATTTCGACACTGTCCTCAGACACCGCCGGCAACGGTTGCCGCCGCAAGCTCCGTCGCGGGTCATCTTCTCCAGCGGTCTGCATCTGCAGATTTTCCAGAACTCCAATTTTGAGGTTCTTTCTCTTCCAGAACTCTTTCCTAAGCTTAGATTAGTGGTTTAATGCATAAATAACATAGTTTTAAGGGCTGTTTATGTCGGTTTCTAATTGAACAAATTAAGAACATATTCATGCTTATTTTACAATGATGGGACTGTTCTCAGTGGTTTAACTGTCGAATCTATGTTGCTATAATTCTATTATGACCTGCTGCTGATGTTAGTCAGGTTCAGAACACTTAAAACGAACCAGGGAAGAAAAGACCATTTTCACTTTACTTAGTCACCATGAGTACCACTTTCATGGTGTTGTGATTCTTCTTCTGTGACCCTAAAACGTGTTGGACTGAATTCCTGGACTGTTTTATGACCAATAATAAGGGGTTTAAGGAATGAGTTGTGAAATTTGAATGAAAAGTTGATTATGGAACCTTGAAACCCTAACCATGATGAATTCATGAGAAATATGGACTAGGACTGGAGTTTTGATGAGATTATGGGACTGAGGATGTTGGACCTGAACCTCGAAATTAATAAAAATATGTGGAACTTGGAGTTGTCAGTAAGAATTAATTAACTAAGAATAGCCTATGATAAGTAGAGATTAATTAAGTTAAATTAAATTAATTATACATAGTTTAAATTAATTGGACTTAGGATTTTAGTCATGAGGTTTTGGTTTAGGGAATAATTAAGAAGTTTGTTTAGATAAAGTATGATGGAAGAATCATAATAAAAGGTAACTAAGCTAATGAATAGGATGTTTAGGAAAGAGAATAGAATATGAAGGATATGTCATGGACTAAATAAACTGTAACTGTAATTTATGTAGAGATATCCACGAAGACTGAAGGAGACGATAATCGTCAAGAACTAAGGTAGGGGGGGGGGGAAAGGTACCAACCATGATAGGGGATTGGTGAGAATGAATGAGTTTTTGGACCCTCCTTAGGTCCCTTACTGTTGTTGTTTGCTTAACTTATATGTTTGATGTTGTGATTGGATTACGATTTGTGAAGATTGAATTTGGTTGTATGAATGTCTCATGATGATAAGTTTATGAAGCTTGTGATTACATGGTTAATAATTCTGATTCTGTTACCATTGAGACATTATGAGCGCACCTTGGCTCCGTGAGCAAGGTTGTGTTGTTGATGAACTTTTGCCCGTGGCAAGGTCATCTATTTAGAATAATTCTCTGGCTCGGTGATAAGGGATGGTTTATATAGTACTCTTGGCTCCGTGAGCAATGGGGAAAGTAATTGTGTTCTCTTGGCTTTGTGTAACAATTGAGTTCCCTTAGCTCCATGAGCAAGATGAACGTATTGAATACCCTTGGCTCTGTGAGCAAGAGGAATGTATTCGAAATTCCCTTGGCTCCGTGAGAAAGAGGAATGTATTCATTTTCTTAAAGCCAAGAACAAAGTGATATTTAATATTCCTTGGCTCCGTGAGCAAGAAGAGGCCTAAATGGTTTACCTTGGCTCCCTGAGCAAGGGGGTGCACCTTGCGTTTCCTTGGCCTGTGTGCTAGGATAATTTTGAGAACTAACTTGGTCCCGTGGACAAGTTCTGCTTTGGATCCATGAGCAAAGCCATGAGAGTCTATGTTTGAGCATTATTATTGTTGTTAATGGAATGGTTTATGATGTTGCTTATTTATATTTAGCTCATTTATATTGAATCATCCCCCGATGGGATTCAATTGAATGCTTCTCACCCCTCTGCTATATGTTGTTTTCCTGTTTCTTCTCTGCTTATGAATAGCAGTCAATGATGACATGAAGATGGAACGCTGATGGAGTAGAGCAAGGAGATATGCGAGTTGATTAGCTACTAACGAAAACAGCTAACTTTTAGACATTAATGTGTTTGTTGCCTGGCTTTTAGCTGACTGTTAGTAGCCTATATTATAAATAAAGGCTACGAACCTTTTATCAGCTCGTTGTGGCCGACTTGTGAGATCCGGCTTATGTCTTTTCCTTTTGTGTGGTGTTAATTATGCTGTGTCAAAATCTATCCGTGATGTAATGAACCAAAATGATGCATATGTATAATTAAGTTGATGTTTATCTATGTCTGATACTCAAAGTTTGGTTCTTGTTTAGTTGCAAGAAAACTTGAAGTTGCTTAAATCATGACATAAGATTAATCTAGTACTAATGATAATATTAAAAATGTTGTATATGGGAAAGGGGTGAGTCGGGTCACCACAATTGTTTGGTATCAGAGTTGATCTTTCTAGGCCTGGGTTATGTCTTGACTTGCTTCCTAGTGCGAGCAAGATAATGTGATAGTAGAAAGTTTGCTACTAACTTCTGGTGATGATGTGCCTAACCGTTAAACACTCTAGGGTACTGACTCTTGGTTGGCTACAAGTAGAAGATGGCTGGTAGAAACAATCCGACCATTGTTGCTGCCCTGACTAACTAAGCTGACATTATGAGGGTTCAGTCAGAAGTAGCCCAAGAGCAGTTATGAGTGTTGCAGAGGAACAATGTTTCGGAAGGAAAATATTATGGACTTGACAAGTTTCTGAAGAGGAATCCTCCCACCTTTGAGGGAGATTACGACCCCGAAGGTGCACACCTCTGGATTACGAAGATGGAGAAGATTCTCACTTCCGTCACCTGTGCTGAAGATAAAAAGGTGACTTGTGCCAGTTATTTGTTGACTGGAGAGGCTGAAACTTGGTGGACTAAAATCAAACAGAAGATGCAACAGGAGAATCAAGAGATTAACTGGCCTGTATTGAGAGGAATATTTCTGGAGAAGTATTTCCCTAAAGATGTTAAGGGAAAGAAGGAGATATAATTCATCAAACTGAAGCAAGGAACCATGTCTGTTGGCCAGTATGCAGCTAAGTTTGAGGAGTTTCCATATTTCCACTCTTCTTATCATGATCTAGCAAATGAAGTTTCCAAGTGAATCAAGTTTGAGAATGGACTAAGGTCCGACATTAAGGCTGCTATTAGGTATCTGCAGATACGAAACTTCCATACGCTGGTGGACAAGTGTAGGATCTATGAAAGTAATGATAAAGCGAGGAAGGATGAACTCAGAGGTTTTGGCCCACAGAGGAACCAGAAGGTTGAAATGGATAGGAGGAAGCCTTATTAGAGACCCCCAAGGTTCCATGGGTCATCATTCTCTGGAGGAAGGTATCGGACGCATGAGAATCGACAGAGGAATGTCTCAACTCCGAAGTGTTTCAAGTGTGGGGGTAATCATAACATCAGGGACTGTCAAGTGTCTCAACCTGTATGCTACAACTGGAGCCAGCTGGGACATTATAGCAGGGATTATCCTTGCAGAGGAGGAAATCAACTTAACAAAGGGCGAGGTATTGTTGGGAACAGGGGAAACAACAACAATAAAAACAATCGGAAGAATGGAGGTGATCGTACTAGGAAACAACCAGCTAGAGGAAGAGTGTTCACCATGACTAGAGCTGATGTGGAGCAAGGTGAGGATCTGATTCAAGGTACATGTTCTATACATGGTGTCAGCACTCAATTTTGTCCGTCTTAGTTGAATTTTAATTTAAATTTTCTTTCTTAATTTTACCCTTTAGTTAGGTGAATACCAACTTGTGCTTTTTTAATTATTATTATTATTATTATTATTATTATTATTATTATTATTATTATTATTATTATTATTATTATTATTGTCAAAAAAATGAAAAAAAAAACAAAAAGAAAAAAGAAAAAGAAAAAGAAAAAGGAAGGTTACGTGAGTGATGAGGAAGAGAAAGAAAATGGGAGAAAATTATGATGGTGGCAGCAGTGCAAGAGAAAAAATGGTTTGCTCAACTCTTCAAGTCATGCCATTTAAAGCAATACTCCTCCTGCAACAAGCAAATATCAAGGCTCAAGAAATTGCCTTCAATCATCCAGCAAGCAAAAGAGTGGATTTGAGCAAGAGTTTGAGCATAAAAAGCGGTTAACAGAGAAGGAACAGGGAAAAAAACCAAACACTGAGAATCACCTTCACCATTATTCACCATCATCAGCAGCACTATTATCATCTTCTTCAACCACAATAAACCACATTTTCTGCCATCAACCACCATAACCTTCATCTCTTCTTCACCCCTTTTCCAATCTGTCTCCATCTTCAATCACAAAATCAAACCCAAATCATCTCAGTCACAACCCTGCTTCCCATTGCCGTCAAACCCAATCATCGAACCCATACATCCATCAGAAGAGAAGAAGAAATAGAGGAAAACAAACCCAAACAATCCTGCTTCTTGCCACCGCTGCGGGTACCAAGAGGAGACGTCGCTGAACCCACGCCGTTCTGAATCGGCGTTGCCTCCCCGTCCCTCCATCGAACCTCGCCGTCGTGGTCTGGCCACTGTCAAGCGAAGCCGCCGTGTTACTGGCCACCTTGCACCACCTCACCGTCGCCCCCTGCTCTGTTCCGCTCTTCACCGTGCCACCACCACAACCTCGTTGTCCTCCCCGCCGCGACCCCGGTTGCGACACATGGCATCCATTTGATTATGTTATATGATTCTAGCGCCACACATTCCTTTATTTCTATTGATCTTGTGAGACGATTGCGTTTGTCCATGCAATCTTTGTCTTGTGAACTCATGGTATCTACCCCTACTGGAGTTATCGTGAGTACTTTTACTGCATGTTTGGATTATCCTATTGTGATTCAGGACAAGACCTTTGCAACTAATTTGATTTGTTTACCACTGTCCTAGATTGATATTATTCTGGGAATGGATTGGCTTTCTGCTAATCATATCCTTTTGGATTGCCATAGTAAACCCGTAGTCTTTGAATCAGACCAAACCCTAAATTCTAACGATTAATTCAAGACTTAGTGTGCAGCTTCCTCTAGGATCTAGTGTGCACCCGACTTAAAAGACCGAGATACCTGAGGTGGTTATTCTAGAGATGGAATTTTATGGGGACAAAGTAGTGTTCTGACCTATCATTAGGCTGTTGAAGGGATCCCAATATTCTGAATGATGAATTAGGAAAAACTAGTGATGCCTGTATCCCGATGTTTACTCTGATTTTTGGTAAAAACAGGTAAAACCACAAGAAAATCCAAATGTTGATAAAGAGGCTGGATTTTAATCCTCTTCTGGATGCAAGGGTTTGAAATGACCAGTGCTTTAAGTGTAAAAATGGAGTGGAAAAGGGAAATTCATCGAAAGTGTTTGAATGATTTGGGTAAGTGCTTCAGAAAGCAGTAAAAGTTGAAGAAAAAAGGAAATTGCATTGAACTAAAAGCATAAATTTGCATTGAATCGAAATGCTGAAAGCATAAATTTGCATAAGTTTAAAGGGTGGTTGATCGGTTTCGCTCAATCACGTATGTTCTAACTCTCATTTGCTGTTTGTCGCAGTTGTCGGACGTGTAGCAGTGGAGGAGTGTAATGACGTTTGAGTGATGTGTTGCGAATAGGCGAACGAACCCCGATTCTGTGCCTGGATTCTTCTATTTATAGGCTAAGTTCTTAACTGCTTGCAGCGGACAAATCATTTGAGCTTTACACATGTCTCGAGTCTGCTTCTCTGTTCTCCACACGTCCTGCTTGATGTAACTATCCAAAAACTTCCGTCAAAGAATAACTTCCTTAGATGCTAAGCTTTTAGTCGAAATGTACCTTACACTCGTCTGATTAAGATTCATTTTCAATATGGATTCGACTTCGACCAAAAATATCTTTCTTGACTTTAGTCGAATATCAAAAGCATATTTTTTGATCAAGTGGAGTAACTTTGGATTTTGGTCCAAACTAGTTGTCGAATGACTTTAGACCAAATTAAGACTTGGGAAAGAATCCCAGGCTAACAGATGCCCCTCAAAATATTATGCTTCGATGAACTCTTTTCTGAGAAGCATGATATTTTAACTAAAAAAAATAAATTTAATTATCCTTTATTTAATTGGCAATTAAAACCTGACGGTTTAATCATGATATGGAGCAGTTAATAGCCCGCTACGCTAGCAAATAGGCAATGATGGGGGTTGGGTTTCCAAGGCTTCAGCCCACGTGATCCAAGAAATGATGGAAATATAATCATTTTTAAATGGCTTTTCAATTCCATCAATCCAATCACGACCTTTTTACTTCCCTCTCCTTTCTTATAAACAGAAACTCTCCTCACCTTTCTCTTCACTACCACTTTTCCTCTGCTTCATCTCCTTCATTTTCTGCTCCAAAACACGAAGCTTTTCATTTTCATCTCTTTACTTTCATGGCTTCCAAATCACCTGTCATAAGAAACAGTTGACTGGTCCGACAATGTAACACCCTAATTTTGGGTTGAGGGTCATATAGTAATTACGCGGAAAATATATTTTGAAACCTCTCGAAAACACTCAAGTTCCAAAAAGCCAACGTCACTCAATAGTAATATTTGATAAATTAACCCATAGTAAAAATTATAATTAACTATGTACGCGAATAAAGTTTAAAATAAATAAAGTGGCACCGACATGTGCAAAAAAATCTGAACGACGTAATAAATAGAAAATTACAACTTCTTTATTTTTCTTGAGTCTTCTTCACCATTTGTCTTCACTTCCAAATATCAATCTTCTTGAGCCTCATCGCCCTGAACTTCTATGGCGTTAAGCACCCAAACAACAAGCAGAAAGAGTTAACTCATAAAACAAAAAAAACAAAAGTATAAAGGAATGGCAAGCGTTAAATTATAAATACAGTAACAACGACTAAATCAAACAGTATTATCCAAATGACAACAGTAACTAACTCAATCAACTTCTTCAATTCCTATATGCAAGACTCTCGCAAAAGCTTTACCCAAAACTGGTGAGGACGGTCGCAAGGGACAATTACCCTCTCATCGAACTCAAGGTAGATTGCATGGGAAAAATTACCATCTCATCTACCTTAGGCATGATCACATGGGACAAATTACCATCTCATCATCCTTTCAAGACTCATCAACTAGGTATGATCCCATGGGACAATTCCCCATCTCATCATCCTTCCAAATGCACATGTCATAACAACTTAACAGCCCACACACGATCCAACAGTTCATACAAAAATCCTTAGTCACGATATATCATATGCAATTTATAAATTTTCCTCCCAAAATCCATCATGCTTTCATCAATAGCACAAAGCCACAATTCTCCTAAAACTTCTCAACTCATAAACATTTACAACATGTTATATGACCACAAGATTCCAGAAAGATTCTCAAATCATCACAGCAGAATTCACAAAACAGTATACACAAGGAAATCACAAACCGACGTAAGTAATTCCTAAGACGAGTTACCCTTACCTTCGTGAGGGTTGCATGCATTGACCTCCACCCTTGTAAGATAAACATATAAACAACCATCACACAACCATAGGATAGATGAGAATCAATCTCAAAAGAAACTGGAACCCGATTAGAAAAAACTAGGTTTCCATGTTAAAAGGGTCCAGAATGAGTTTTCGACCTAGAGTTTATGTAAAATCAATTCCCAACACATCATACATCAATTTCCCAATTTTATAAAGGTTTCATAATCAATCTTTTCTTTCAAAAACTCCAGAGATTCAAAAACGCCAAAGTGTACGAATAACAACACAACAAGGGTTCTAACTCGTGGATACTCAAGAACTAATATTTTCCCATGGTCAAAATTCATTCCAAAACCTATTAAACATGATCCTTTCTCAGAGTTTAAAGGGCTTCTAACATGTTAAGATTCAATTTTACCTAAATTGAGAATTCCCATAGAAAGAGTTCTAAAACTACTAGTGTAGGAAACAAGAGTTTTGAGAAGAACCGACCTTGTTGAAAGAGTTGATCAAGACTGAGTGTAGCACGACCCAAACACTTCCAGAGAGTAGAGAACCTCAAGCTTGATGCAAAACAAGTCTTGAAAATAATTTTTTAAAAACATAAATAAAATAAGCTCCATGCTCCTTCACTTTTAACTCTTCATTTTTAGCTCCAATATTTAATCTTCAATTTTACTCCTCGCGCTACTCATCTATGGCGTTAAGTGCCCAAATAAAAATACATAACAAACAAAAGGGTTAACTTCGAAAACAACAAGAAATAATTTTTACTATGTGATAATTTTAAAAAAAATAGAAACATCATATAGTATATATTTAAATTCAAAAAATTTACAGCAATCTAATACAGATACAGTAGCAGCAGAATACAACAACAACAATAAACATAATACAACAAATTTGCAGAATACAGCAGTAAACAGAATACAGTGCCAGAAAAAGAATACAGCAGTAATAAAATACAGTAATAGAAGCAAAATACAGCAGTAATAAAATACAGTAACAGCAGCATTTTTTTTATACCGCAACAACGACAAAACATATACAGTAGAAATATGCAGAGTTTTCAAAGTCATTCAATTTTGACTCTTCCAAAATATGCAAGTTCTCCTAATATAACAACAACATGCATAGCTATGGCCAAATTTTCTCAGAACAAGGGCAGGACAATCACATGGGACAAGCATCCACCACATTGCCATTGGTTGATCCCACGGGACAAGCACCCGTCACATCAATCCGAAACAATCCTAAGTAGTGCATATGCTATGACAAAATAATTTACATCATGAACCAATAGTTCACACAACAATCCTTACAAGAATCATAGTCCATATGCAATAATAATCAGTTCTTCTCCTTAAAATTGTTTAGGCATAGCAACATGTTATAACCACAACCCCATCTTATTTTCCTTAACAATGAAATAGTTTTCAAAAGAACATGTTACAGCAACCATCACAAATCATGCATTTTCATACACAACCAACCCCAACAGAATATTTAGGACAACATTAAAATCGACATAGAACACAAACAAGTTCCTAGAAGAAGTTACCCTTACCTACTAACGTTTCACATCCAATCCAAGTCAACCTATTACATAATAAGTGAAAACCCTAAATTAATACCTCAGAAGAATGGAAAAACCCCTAAAGCCAATTAAATTAAAAGAACAGAAAAAACAGCACTGGGTCGGCAGGGGGCCAACGCTTGTGCGTTGGGATGCCACGGGAACTCCAAACATGTTATCAAAAAAATTTTAATAATAAATTAAATATATAAAATAGATAATTTTATGCAATAAATTTAAAAACCACAAGTGATATCACAACTACATTAAAATATATAATAAAGTTCAAATTACATTAAATAAAATTGATCACATGATATGTGAAGTCTATGAAATAAGCAATTTGAAATGTAATGTCCAACATTCAACTAATTTAAAATGTAAAGTTTAGCACCAAAAATATTTCCTCAAGCATTCAACTTTTTCAAAATGTGAAGTCTTCATTATAAGGAATTCAATATTTATAAGAGTGTTATTATATTTTCACTTATATATTCAGGGCGAAAACAATGATCCCCATACTCATCCTCATACCCCACAAGGGAAATAAAGCAATCCATAACCAATTCTCATTATTATATGAAAATTGCTATCTCTTCCCTCATGTTATTCTCCCTTATCATATCATAAATCCATCAAAGAGACCATTTAAGTCCAACTTGATTATAAAATAAGAAATTAAGAAGCGCCTATTATAAATAATGAATAAGAAAAATTATATATTTAAATAGTCAAATTAATGATTTTAGTAATAATAATAATTCCTCTTTAACTAACAGTTATATGTTTAGTTTTTTTTATATCGAAAAACATTTAAATTTTTCTTCTAAGAATTAATCTCTAGACCTACTCATCTCCAACTCATATGTCATTGTTTCAGCTTTAAACTACTCTCTCAATAGATGAATATAGTATAATATATATATATATATATATATATATATATATATATATATATTATTGTATCTTCAATTCAATATATCCAACGGATAAAAGAAAGTTGGGGAAAAAAGAAGAAAATGCTATTTTGGTGGGAGAGGTAAAAACGCAAAGAAAAAAAGCACAAGTTAGGGTCACTATTATAATAGCATAGAATATTCACACGCAAGCTCGTTTTTCGCTGGTGGGATTCATTTTAGATATTTATCTTTATTTCAGGGCAACAAAATATGCGTTTGGTAGCGAGGAAAACACAGAGAGAGGAAAAAGTTTTGATTCAACTCTGAAAAACGCTGAGAAAATCTCCATTGCTTTGACGAAAACGAGATTACGATATTCTCGCAGAGGTCCTCTGTCCCCTGAAGAAACCTCAATCGAAGCTCGGCTCTTCCCCCATTCGTTCAGGTTCGCTCTTTTCTCTGTCAATCTGATTCGCTCATTTGGTATCGAAAATCATCCACTTCTTTTTGTTTTTGTTTTGATCTATTTGCTTGCAGGTTGTAACTACTTTTTTTTTTCTACAGAACATTTTTCATCTGAAAGTCCTTCAATTTTAAGATATTTATTTGACAAAATTTTGTTTTGCTTTGCTGGATTTCCTGTGCACAACTCGCGTCTTTGCATTTTTGGATTTCAACTTTGAAATTTGCATTTTCTTTGGTGCGATCTCGCATGTTGTAGCACATGATAGGATCATCATTAATTTCATTATATGATCTTAATTCTTTTTTATTTATTTGTTTATTTGTTTTTTCTGTTTAGCTGATCGTGATCTTGATAAAGCCCAGTCATAAGAGGACCGTGGATTGGAAATCTTAGTTTTCTTTTGCTTAGCATTTGGTAGTTATCACAGCAAAGTCACAATGTCTGCGACTATGGGAACTTCATGGGCGGATTCTGCTGACAATTCAGCCATTGGTTCTTCCAATACCAGTGCCTCATCACGCCGGCCAGCATATGTTCCTCCACATCTTCGCAACCGGCCATTGTTTTCAGAGCCCCCTGCAACATCACACTCCAATGACCGGGGGAATTATGGTGCTCCGCCTTCTGGTCCTCCTGGAGGCAGCTTCTCAAGGCCTGATCTCGGTCGGCCAGGATACGGTTCAGCTGCTCAGACCGGTGGTGGCTGGAACAGTAGAGGGGTGGGGAGGGACCGTGGGAGGCGTGAAGTGAATCCTTTTGAGAATAATGATGATGATGTGGATCAATCTGTCAGTGAGCAAGAGAACACAGGCATTAATTTTGAGGCTTATGATGATATCCCTGTGGACACTAGTGGGGAGAATGTGCCCCCACCTGTGAATACATTCGCAGAAATAGATCTGGGGGAGGCGTTAAATCAGAACATACAGAGATGCAAGTATGTCAAACCAACCCCGGTTCAGAGGTATGCGATACCAATTTCTCTTGCGGGAAGAGATTTGATGGCTTGTGCTCAGACAGGGTCGGGAAAGACAGCTGCCTTTTGCTTTCCTATTATAAGCGGCATCATGAGGGAGCAGTATATTCAAAGACCACGTATTGCACGAACTGCCTTCCCTCTGGCACTTATCCTCTCCCCTACCCGGGAGCTTTCATGTCAGGTGCAACTCTGATTTTAGTTTCCACTTTACACTACCTTCATAATTTGTATCTGGCCATCTCTATCCTCAGAAGTCAGAAACCATTTTTTTTTTAATGTTCACCCTTCCGTTTTCCTTATCTCACAGATCCATGATGAGGCCAAAAAGTTCTCTTATCAAACTGGTGTCAAGGTGGTAGTTGCTTATGGAGGAGCACCAATCACCCAACAGGTTATTTTTACCTACTGGTGTTCAAGGCACTCTAATTTAGATTAACTGTTTTGCTTGCTTCCATTTAATTTGTTTTGATTGTTTTGTTTATCATCATCTCCTTGGCATTGGAGGTTTTGCGGATGCATGCAATGTTTTAAGTAAGGAACATAAAACATATTAAACAAACTTTATACCATTTTCAATTTCAAGCATGGACAAGGTTTTGTCGCAATAAACAGCACAGAATATATTTGCGGAGATTCTGAACCTGGAGTTGAAAGAGACTGATTATACTATTGTATAGTATCTCATGCTCAATTTCCACCAATAAGTTGAAGGCACACCTTGTTTTTCGTCTATTGTTACTTGCCAGGGCATCTTCTTTAGCCATGCTGTCTTCCTAGTGCCCCATGTTTTAAATTTACGTGAATACATATTATGCTACTTTCACTAACTTACATACCTAACAAGCCTGCATTTTTTCAATGATGGGCCACCCCCTTTATAAGTAGGTCAGAGTATTGAGAATTTTTGTAATAGTGGAGTCAGAAAATAGGAGTTGTTTGAGAAGAGGTCTGGTAGTATAGGCAAGAAGTATCCAAGTGAATGTGTGGTCATGTGTTCACTATGAAAATATAGTTTCATAATGACGGTTGCTCTCAATTTAGTGGTCTCTCCCACTTATCTACCTGGTTTTCATGAGTCAATGTTATCTCAGCATCAAGAATTTGATGGTTTTTATTTAAAAACTATTGTATTGTTCCTAGGTTTTCCAAGACATTCCCTTGGCTTGTACTTCTATATGCATGTTGTAACTTTTATTATTTTTTTCTGAAAGATTTAATGAGGCTTGAAATGTTTCTTATATTAACTTCTTGATGTTCTTTATATTTAGTTTATAAGAAGTCTGGATAGAACGTAGTTTGTTAGCCTAGTGAGACTACAACTGCTGTTGCTGAAGGTTGTAAATTGTAATTGATATATTTGAAACTATACATTCCTTCATTATGCTTATAGGTCTTGTTGGGTTTTGTATTACTGGTCAGTACATTTGGATTTCACTTCTTTGATTAGGTAATAATGTTCTGTTCCATTGTTTAGTTGCGGGAGCTTGAGAGAGGAGTTGATATTCTGGTGGCGACTCCTGGACGACTGGTAGATTTGCTTGAGAGGGCTAGGGTTTCATTGCAGATGATAAGATATTTGGCTCTTGATGAGGCAGACCGGATGCTGGATATGGGTTTTGAGCCTCAAATAAGAAAGATAGTTGAACAAATGGACATGCCTCCTCCGGGCATGAGACAGACAATGCTATTTAGTGCCACATTTCCGAAAGAGATACAGGTATCGTTTCTTGTACTCAGATTCTCAAGTTGGTTGTGTTTTTACCCAAGGACTCTCCCCCCAAAAAGCTTACAGGTAATTTTAGAAAACAAAAGTGGGGTTGAGGTTGAAGTTTTCTGCTTTTTCTAAAAGCTAGAAACATCTTTTTATGTGCATATATTAAGAAGCGGACTTATTCATTAAATGTGATATTTCTCTGTTCTTTCTTATTTTTACTGCGGGCTGTTTCTCTAGTTTGAAATGGCGATCCTCTTTTGCTCTCATGCAAATTGAGATTGCCTTTATTGAGGTGCTTGAACAACTGCTTTAAAACTTAATAATGACAGAAGACTAACCTAATAATACCAAGCATGAAAGGTTGGAAAGAAGACAGCATTTGATTAAAAAGGAGATTAAAATTTGTTTTAGTAGTCTATTTTACATAATGGTTACATTGGGCGAAGGTTCACTGCTATAGTTTAAAGATTGGCTAGGTAAGACTTAATGAGATATCTTTAACCTAGAGTGTTCCTGTGACTTCATCTTCCACCTTGAGCTGCAAGTTATTGTAAGTCCCCAAGAAGAGTCTAGATGTGAATTTGGCAGTTCTCTCCTTTGCAGATATTGTTCTTTGTCCACCTTTAGAACCTTGATCTGGACATCCTTAATGGCAGCAGAAAATAAAACACATTTTTTCTGATGTTAACATTTAAATATTTGATTTTAATGATGCAATGAATCCTTCTATTTGATACAATGATACTTGGAGAAAACTCCAAATCCAAATTTAGTCTCATTGGGACGGAATGGAATGCCGAGGTTAAGCCAACTTTGTCTGTTATTATGTAGACCAGTATGTTTTTATAACGAAGCTTTTTTGAAAGTTACATCATTGCAAGTGGTGCTTGATTTGGGAAGCTGAAAGTGTTGATCCCTCTAACCAAGCTGCATTCACCTGGAAGATGCAAACAATGACAACTCTTGTTTGTACTTGTTCATATTTGTAGAAAATATTATTCCTAGAGCTAGTTTGGTGGTGATTGTGGGGATGGTTAGCCAGGATGAAATGCTCCGAATGTAATTTTGGGGAGATGTTGAGCACTTGATGGTGATGTTTTTTTTATTGATACTAAGATACTTATGTTCGGTTGTGTTTGACTGTGAGATGAGTTATTGACACTTAATGCTGCGGCTAATGCCTTGTATGCATGATAGAAACTCTAATCAATAGAGCTTGGATTGTTAACAACCATGTTGCAAATCCAGATGTAATTTTCTTTAAACTACATGATACAGTAATGATTATAATGACTGTTCCATTTGAATGCAGAGACTTGCATCAGATTTTCTTGCAAATTATGTGTTTCTGGCCGTTGGAAGGGTCGGTTCAAGCACTGATCTAATTGCTCAAAGAGTAGAATATGTGCTCGAGTCAGACAAGAGAAGCCACCTTATGGACCTGCTTCATGCTCAGAGGGAAAATGAAACTTCTGGCAAGGTAATCTGTGACCTCTGCATGCTGCTGCTATCAGGCTTATACATTTGTATGCCATAATTATTTTTTATTGTTAGTGGGATTCACTAATTTTCCAAAATTATGCTGCACTGGAACAGCTGTTAGTTTAAGAGTAAGAAACTTTTATTTGTGTATTTATCAAACTAAGTTTTAAGTATTTTATGGGTGGTTTTTGCAGCAAGGTCTGACTTTAGTTTTCGTGGAAACAAAGAAAGGAGCTGACGCATTGGAGCACTGCTTGTGTGTTAATGGGTTTCCTGCAACTTGCATTCATGGTGACAGAACACAACAAGTGAGTCTGTTTTGCTTATTAAAATTTATATTTAAATGTATTTAAAACATGTCAGCATTACGATTACATTAAAACCATCTTTCCTTCCTTTATTTGTTCTATGTTTCATTGTTTTTTTTTCATTAAAATCAAAGTTTGACTTGTGTTATGAAGTTCCATATTCCCCATGCTTTAAAGGGATTATGAAACTTAAGCAGTTCAATTTTCATTGTGAAATACTCTTAAGGATCGATCAATACTACCAGAGAAAGGGAATCGACATCAAGTATTTAATTTTTCTCTTCGAATAAAAACCAAGTGTTTTTCTTTTCCAGTATAATTGAAATGAAAGGTTTCAAATTAACCACGATAGCTAATCTCTTTCACCAAGTTCCTACTTTGAAGTTTTGTTTAAAAATAAAAATAAAAAAATTCTTCTTTAAGAAATTGCGATTTCCAATTAAAGTTTTTCTTCAGTTTTTAAATTCAAAAAGGGAGAAATTTTTCTTGCCATCATTTAATTAAATATTGAATTTTCTTGGCACATCTGCTTTGCAGGTTACATTTCTAGAATCTGTGGTTTGAACTTTCAAATTGTGTTTTTCTTTTCATTCCATTTCTTTTCCCGGTACAATTAGTTTTTTCATAATTGTTGATAACCATGATATTATTATGCTCTAACTTTGTCATGAGAATTGAATTTGTCTGTTGTGGCAGCTTCTAGTTGAAATCCTTATTCATATGTATATAGCCATTGTCTCGAGTCTCGACAAAGTCTTGCTGAAGCTTCTGTTACAATCAGTTCACTATTTAAATTTTTTTTTCCCAGATATTGCGTTAGAACCTCTGAACATAAAGATGTTCTTCTATACATTTCTTTTGTTCTGTGTACTCCTGAAAATAAATGTGTACGGTGCAATGGTTCTGTATGCAGGAAAGAGAACTAGCACTCAGGTCGTTCAAGAGTGGAAACACACCAATTCTAGTGGCAACAGATGTTGCGGCACGTGGTCTTGATATTCCACGAGTATCACATGTGGTAAATTTTGATCTTCCCAATGACATTGATGATTATGTGCACCGGATAGGAAGAACAGGGCGTGCTGGTAAAATGGGATTAGCTACAGCCTTCTTCAATGAAGGTAATTTATCCATGGCTAAACCATTGGCTGATCTGATGCAAGAGGCGAATCAAGAAGTACCTGCCTGGCTCACCCGTTATGCAGCAAAGGCTTCTTATGGTGGCGGCGGCAACAGAAGCAAGCGGTCAGGGGGAGCCCGTTTCGGTGGCCGTGATTTTAGGAAGGAGGGTTCCTATAATAATAAAGGATCAGATTACTATGGTGGAACTGGTGGATATGGTGTTCCTGGCAGCTATGGTGGAGGAGGAGGGTATGGTCAAGGTGTGACTAGTGCTTGGGATTAGATTAGTGTGACTTCACCCATTCGTTCTCATGTTGAGTGTATATAAATTTCAGACTTCAGTGATGTAAAGTTGTATCTTCTCAACCATGTTTTGCCTAAACTCGTGCATTCCTTACTACTGGAAAACTTTGGTTTTGCTGGTTCGGCAGATATGGTTGGGAAATGCTGCATATGGAGATGATAAAACCTTATGCAGCCTGAAAATTTCTGACTAGAATTACTTTTCTTTAGAGTCCGTAGAAGAGCTTCCCGTACCCTGCATATGCGGGAGATTTGTGCACCGGGTTGCCCTTATAGTCCGTAGAAGAGGGAGAGCGCTGTAAACAATTGATGGAGACTGAATGGCAGATATTATTATCCCTAATTAGCAAGCACATATTGGTTTAATTGTTCTATCAGCTGATCGGCTCTGCGCTTTGTTAACTAGTCTTGTCTTTCCTTTACTAAAGGATCCATTTTAGTGTGCTTGAGTCCACGTTCAAAACAGTGTGAATTGTTTATCTTTAAATAGGGGTGTTCATTCACTTAGACCCAAAAAAAAAAAATTATAGGTGTTTATCAGATCAGTTTTCGTCTTCTCGAAATGATGAATGTGCTGATTGAAACCAAACCAAATCAATAGTAGTTTGGTTAATTGGTTATATTATCTAAACTCGAATTAAATCAATTACAATCGGTTTGGTGAACCAACTCAAACCCCAAAATACTTCTTTTCATATCTGAATATTCCCATGTATTTTTTAAAAAAATTGTTTTTTTATCTTATTTCTATTTCTATTTTATAATTTTAAAATTATTTTGACTTTGCCATCCAGATTTTCAAGTGTCTATAATAATATTTACTATTCAAATTTATTTTCATAATTTAAATAAAATGACTAATGATTTGCACAAATTGTAACTGTAAAAAAATTTAAAGTATTTTGACTTTGTCATCCAAGTTATTATGTGTCTTTAAACTATATTTAGTATTTAATTTTATTATTAGATCTTTTATCTATCTATTAGTATTTGACACGTGACATGCGTGAGGGAGTTTATTTTAGATGAAACATACAAATTATAGATGTTTATAAACTCATATAATATTTTTCTTGAACGTTTTGGTACATAGATATTCATATTTTAACAGAACACTAAGTGCATATAGTAAACATTGATATATGAAAATAAAAATTTCAGAATCATTTTTCACTTATTGAATACGCTGATATGTATTAGATAAGGATCCTTCTTGACATATAGTTTAAATAACTAAATAGAATGAAATTAATAATAAAACGTTAGATAAATATTTAAGCAATAAGTCAAAAAACCCTAAATATCCAAAACGAAAGCATAGCAAATAACACAAAATATTGTTTGTTGTTCATATACGAAAAACTTAAGATACAGACTTCAACAATTCAAAATTAAAGTTCCAAAAAACAAACAAAAAACGGCTTTTCATCAATAATTTCTTAGATTATAAAAACTGCAGAAGTTAAATTAAGAATTATGTTATAAATATGTGATAAATGTACTATGAATTATGCTATGTTATATACAAATACAAAAATGGTCTACAGACTTCAAAAGAATTTCTGTCTTAGTAAGTTGGCAGTCTTAAAGTATAACTTATCATACTATTTTTATTTTTGTTACTTGTGAAACTATCATCCGATGACACATAAGAGTATCGTCTGTTGTATGTGGGAGCATCGTCCGATAGCATCGTGTGGAGAGTATCGTCCACAGCATGTGGGAGTATCATCTGAAGAGCATCGTTCACAGCATGTGGGAGTTTCGTCCGAAGATAATCGTCCACAGCATGTGGTAGTATCGCCCGAAGAGTATCGTCCACAGTTGGTGGGAGTACCGTCTGCAACCAAAACGTGAACATTGTTGCTCTATTTTACCTTATCGATGGAAATGTACAGAACGAAAAATATATCTTCTCTTTATCCCTTTTATTTCAAATCGTTTGTTCCTCTTATCTCGTAGAGAGTCTGTTTTGGTCAAGAAAAGGAAAAATTGAAAAGGAAATATCTCTTAGAGCATATCTCGAGCATGCTCTGTTTTTTTAACATAAATCCGTTTCTGTTTTGTGGGTCATTAGAGATTAAATTCTAATTAAAAGGTATAGATTTAGTTTGTTTTAGGTAGATAAGGTTAAGTAACAGAAATTGTTATCATCTTCTGGGGTGTTACATACTTCAAAAGAATTTTTACCATCAATACAGTGTATAGGAGTAGTATACGATGGGAAGTGTACTTAATAAGTAAAAAAAAGGAATAGACAAAAGGCAAAACTGAAAAACAGTCATCATCAAATGAGCACTGATTACATAGCTTAAATATTGTCAAATACTTCTTTATAGACTACATTTTTTGTCTTGCTCGACACCTTGCTGTCCTCATCTAGAATTAATAATTTGAGACATTTCCTTGACCTGACCCTTGAAAGAGCTACATATAATTGGCCATGTGTGAAAACTGGCCGAGGAAGGAATAGGCCAACATGAGACAATGATTGGCCTTGGCTTTTATTAATAGTCATTGCGAAGCATAGACTCACTGGAAACTGTTGTCTTTCAAACTTAAATGGGTACCCTAAGTCAGATTGTACCATATCCATTCTCAGAATGAAAGTTTTGTCTCCAATGTTGGTTCCTGCTATTATAGTGGCACCTATAACATTCATTCCGAGATCATTCACAATTAGCCGCGTCCCATTGCATAACCCGGCTGCCTGATCTATATTTCTCAACAACATTATCGAAGCTCCTTCCTTTAAAGTCAATTTATGATTTGAAATACCGGGGCATGTAATATTATTTAAAAACTCTGTTGTAAACCACTCTGACTCTAATTTTGTGTCCTCATCGGATTTACACGTGCTATCGAAGCTTAAGTACTCCTTAGAGTTTCCTGGAATTAAAGACAGCATAAAATCATTCACTTTCTCCACAGATTCCAAGGTTGGGCACAATATGCAACGGTCTTCTAAAAACTTGCCATTTTTCATGTTCTGCAACAGATTGGGAAATGCGAAATCAACCAAATCTAGGAGCGGGTTTTCGCTTTCATGTATTAAGAGGTTTGGTGGAATATCAATGTCAGCTTCTCCACGCTCGTTTGACTTGAAATCACCATCTCCGATTTTAAGAATCCAATCAGCAAATTCTTTTATCTCTGATGCAAGTTCTAGTGTCTGTGTTGTGCCTAATCTCACGTTCACTGTCAACTTCAACACTTAACAATGTTTCCAAAGATCAGAAGAATTAATTGTAGCTGATACAATGTCTTGCCTATTTCCTTTTGGAATGACCGGGAGAATTTGTCTGAAATCTCCTCCAAGAACAACAACCTTACCACCAAAAGGCTTGTCCATGTTGCTTTCATCTTTTGCTCTCATTATGTCCCGCAAAGTCCTATCAAGTGCCTCAAAACAATTCTTATTTAACATAGGGGCCTTGTCCCAAATAATCAATTTAGTCCGCAAAAGTAAATTAGCTCTCAAGCTGCCTTGTTTGATGTTGCACGTAGATAACTCGTCCATTTGAAGAGGAATGCGAAATCTGGAATGTGTTGTTTTGCCTTCGAGCAACAACAGTGAAGCAATGCCACTCGAAGCTACATTTGGAACAATAAATTCCATAGAACAGACAGCTGCATATAATGTATTCCACACGAAGGTTTTGTCAGTCCCTCCGTAACCATACAAAAAGAAGAAGTCGCTTGTTTCAGAAAACACTGACTGCATTATACAGTCATATACCATTTTCTATTCAGTTGTCATCAAACTAAGCAAGGAGGCATGTTTAGTAGCAATTTCTTCTTTGTTGTAGTTAAGTTCATCTATTATGAACCTGTTTTCAAATTGAGCCACATCAGAAAATACAGGATATGGTAAACAACTATGGTCCTTGAGACTTTTCCCATTCCGCTGGAGCAATTTTTCTATTTCAACCAAAACAAATTTTACAGCTCATCATCCTCAATAAGAAAGTCTGTAACGTAAAGTTGATGGTTGAAAATAAGCAACACAAAAATAATAAAAAATAATGAATTAAAAATAATTAATAATTGGCCAAATAAAGAATTTAGAAGACGCAAAATAAAGTAAATATGATAACACTGAAATAAAATAATTGGGAACCTAGAATTTGAAGGATTCTTCATTTTTCGTAGAGAATTCCATCAGCCAATAGCTTCCATGTAGCATTCCAAACACAATCTGGTCTACTCATTGTGCACGTTAATAGCAACGTGATGAATAACTGCCTCAATTGGTGACCGGAACCTAACTCTCTTGATTCCTTTATTCCATCTATAAACTCTTTATCATCAGCAAGCAAACCTAGAGCAAAACATGCATCCCGGAATGTTTTAAAAATCAAACCACTTACAGTCTTGATATCATCAAAACTCATACATCCCCTTTGGACAGTGAGTAATAACTTCATATAGAAAATCTATCCACTACCGGGTAGGATATAAGTCAGTCTTCCAATTGCGAATCCTTTTCTCCTGATATGCCACGACCTAGTCTCATCATCAAAGACAAACATCTGTGGATATTCTGCATAGGTTAGATTCCTCCCTGTTTCAAAATTTTTATTTGCATAAAACCATGCTAAGAACATGGTATCCAGCTCCTAATGCTTTTCAACCACGTTGTCAATTCTTTCATAATCTTTGAATATGATAGATTGCTCGTCTGGGAGATGGAATGATAGCCTATGAACTGGAGGCCACTTGTCATGAATATAGTGTTGGAATAATCCCCACACTGCTTCACATGGAGATAAATACCTGCAGTCATAATACTGCTTTATCTCATCTACAACTTCCTCTTGGTTCATGTCTTTACCTCGATTGGAAATCTCTACAGAAACCCTGTCAGGACCCTTGTTCACGTACTTGAAAAAATACTTAATCGCATATGACTTTTTGCAATATTCCACATTTATATGGGCTTGATATCTCATTAGAAGTTCAGGGTTGTAAGGGAAAACATACCTATTATCCAACTGTACTCCCTTCTTGGAAACATGAATGCTGGTTTCCCTTCTTTTGTGCTTGGGATAACCTTCCTCATCAATTGTGGTTGTATTTTGAAAATCTTTTGGATAAAATTTCTCACATCGCCCATTTTTCATGCACGGGGAAGACTTGTTTGCTAAGCCACATGGACCGTGCATCATGTAATTTGACACAACAGATGATAAAGAAGGATATAAAGCAGGGTCTGGTAGTTCGGCTGAGATGATCTTGTCAATGTCGTTTCCAATTTTCAATTTATTTTCCTCATTCAACCATATCAAGATATGAGCATGTGGAAGCCCTCTCTTTTGAAACTCAACGGTATACATACCTGCATTAAATTCACAAAATAAATTTATAGGTTGATCAAATTTACGTGGTCGTACAAAAATTATTTTAAATTTAAAATTATAAATGTAAAAATTACCTGCAAGCACCTCTCCAAATATACGTTCCTTCTTTAAATCATTCATGAGACTTTCCAGTTTCATTTTAAACACTCTGCAGACAATATCAGGCCTTTCATCTGCCCGTTGGCCTCTTTTAGTGACATGATCATGAAACTCCTTCCATTTCACATTGCAGGTCATTGTTATGAACAAATCCGAATATCCAAAATGTTTGCAAATAGCCATGGCATCTTGGCAATTATTAAACATGAATCGTGGACCACTGGTGAAAGAGGGAGGCAATATGACACGTTTCCCAGCAGAAGAAGGTCGGATATCACCTCTATTGACAGCTTCTTGTAAACCGAATAACACATATGATCTAATCACATTCTGATTATTCTTGATGAAAGATAATCTTTGGGACTCTACCATCGTGTAGCAGTCTACAACAAATTGTTGGAATAGACGTCTTGTATTAACTATATTTCCGTGCTCAACATTCCTCTCTTGCATCCGGAAAGCTAGGAACTCCCTTAGTGTGACATTTAGCCTTTTTCTCCCACTTTGCTGTCTCCAATCCTCTCATATGGGAATACCTTCCTTGAAACCATCTTCCCGAAAGGGAAATAATAATGGGTATTGGAGTGGTATAAAGGAAGGATGAGTCTCATGGAGACGTTGAAGACCTTTGCCATGTTTGTTAACAATCATATCCCTTCCTTTATCCATATTCTCAAAGTCACCCATAATTAATGATGCCACCTCATCGACCGAAGGCACATTGTAAGTTCTAGGGTCCTTACGTCTATTACGAAACAATCTGATATGGAAGTTTGTTGAAGAATCAATTTGGACAAAATCTCTAGCCTTTCAAAACAACTGGACCAACTTATTTTCCTTATCAACCATTGTTGTCAGTTCACTTACCAAAGAAGGATCTAGTGACTGTTGGCCCTGGTCAGGTCTGAAAAACAAAATATAATGAACTTGTAGAGTTATTGAATATACACGAATAAAAATCATATTCCGTTACAAAAATATTATGCATTTTTTAATTACCTGAAGTGTTTTAATCTATTCACAACCTCATTTTGAGTGTCATATATGTATAGCTGGGAAAACTTAGGAGCAGCACCCTCAGAAGGTAGAAGACTGCCTATACGGTGGTAGTTCTGACCACTTAGAATAAACTGGGGAGGACCATTTCCATCATTTATGCAGTCTCAACCTTACCACTGATAGATGTAAACGAAAATAAACTGTTATATGCCCTTATGTTTTCCTTAAAATGTCTGGACCTTGAATTTTTGTTGGATAGCAAATTGAGCAATAATCGAGGTGGTTTTTTCAACATTGGAAGGTGAACTTTGCCTCTCATGCAACATAAGGAAAATTCAGGATTCGTACTACGTCTTCCTTTTGCTACCCGCTCTTCATACCACATAATAGACTTGCAATGTGAGCAAGTAGATGATGCGTCCCCCAGAAACGACAAAGTTGGAAGAAAAAGAAATAAAATATTTAGTATAATAAAAAACTGTTCTTTTTTAATGTTTGAGATTTAGTAACACAAAAATAATGATGCTGAAATTTTAAATAATTAACATTAAGTGTAGCTTCATCCTTCGCAAACAATTGAGATTTTGTGTTAATGTTTGGATGATCAGGCCACGGAGACGTATTTAGACTTAACACTCTCCTCTTCCTCTTTTCACGCGAACTTGTGAAGCTATTTGCCACTAATAGAAGCCTTTATTTGCTCGCCTCTTTGGCTGTACTATAGTTTTTCTTCTGAGAATTTTTCTTCTAGTGGGCACTCTAGTTTGGTCTGCGTGAGAATCCTCTTATGTGGAAATTGTGTATATCTTTCTATACACGTGTCTTAAATAGGTGGGTACCCTTTAAATATTTATAAAAAGAAATATACATAATGTTTCACTTGACATTGTCATGTGACAAAGAGGATCTTAATCATGTTTGACTCCCACTTAGTTTTGGGCTTGGTCGACTCCTTTATCTCCTCATTAACTCTCTCTTTTCCTAATTTCTATCACTGTTGTGTTATTTATTTTAGGGATTGAACACCTATAGGCTATAGTCACCCATTGTTTTTCGTCTCATTTGATTTATGACTAGGACAATAAAAACCAAAGTAATGAAGGGTAATGAAAGGTGAAAGACCAGAGTTCAAACCTGAAGAAGGAAGTGTTAAAATCCATTTATCAATGTTCCAAAATATTATTTGTTATGTCCACCAAGAACATCAAATTCCCAGATGTAGATGTACAGATAAGAGAACCTCCCATAGAAGTTTTATGTGTCAAATTAGCACGGCTTTTCGCTGTTGTTTACATATTTCTAATTAGGATTTGGATTTTCTGAATGTTGATTGCAGTAGAAAGTCATTTTCCAAGCTCTATAATCACTCAAAGCGTGATTTATTATTGGCTTGATTACTAGATGGAGTTTTTTTATTCACAGCACTTAAAGGGTAATGCTCCCTACAAAGCCCATCCATGTAAACGTGGCATATTCTAACTTCTCTATCAATGTCTTGAGATTCATGAAACATCTATGGGAGGCCTAAAGGTTATGCATTTGAGTTTGCTCTAACGTCAAACCAAACATTCTTGTTCGTGAACATTGAGGAGCAAACTACAGGTTTTTTAAAGAAGACCGAAATTTGAGACACTGTCAAAAAGTTCAAATAGAGAATGCCAAGACATCTTTCAACAAGTAATAAAAATAAAAACCAAAAGTAAATAATGTGAAGCTGACATTCCAAATAAAAAAATAATATAAAACTAAACGGATAATATTCGGTGAAGGTTAAGATAAAAGACAGCAATAACTTCAAATACTATAATAATAACTTTGTAGTGATCAAAGTTGAGTGGATGAAGCTAACATTAACATGTAGCACATGATAGGCAAAGCTATGTCTGAAGTTTGCAACTCCAATCAAAGTATCAAACAAGTCCATGAATACATGACCAAGACTTCTAATGTACAAACTCCAAAGGCTTAACAATAAGAACCCCGGCCCCAAACTTCACCTATCTTTTCAGTTCCTTAACGCGAAGCCGGATGCCGGTGAGGAGGCTACAACATTACTATTAACTGTAGCATGCCTAGACTCACACAATCAGTAGGAACCCTGGTCAACATGAGGTTTATATATCACTTCCCAGTAGCATGTGTTGTAACAACTACCTAAAGCTAAAACATATATGGAGAACATGATGCCATTGTTAGATACCTGCTCTATGTTACATGATGCCCCCCATAACATCTCTCAGTCAAGCCTACTTGAATGAAATATGCACAGTATTTAGCTCCCAAATCTGAAAGTTTTGAAAATTTACTGTGTAAACAACATTGGCATGATTGAGCACTGGAAACAGATTGCATGATGATCAAATTCACTAAAGATATGCTATATACACAGCCGCAAGAAGGCATCGATCTCTGCGGGTGTTACCTTTGGTGTAAGGAGTCTGGAGGAAGAGACAAGTATTATAAAGTCAAGAGAGCTCTATTTGATAAAGAAGGCAAAATGAAAAGAGGGATTATAATGCAACCTACAAGCTCACATAGAAAGTAAAAGGAGTGTCTTTTATTCATTTGATGTGATACTTACACTAATAATTAGATCAATAACTTTCATAGTAAAACTAGTACAAATCTAAGTTCCCTAATATAATAAGACTCTTAACCATAATCAAATAAAGAAATTGATCGCAAAAATAAAGAAACAGGGAGACAACTCCTAAGATTGAGCACTAACTGATCCTAAAACCTGCATGATTTTATAATATTTTGTAGATATTCCAACATGAACAAGAGTCTAGTTTTCTCTATCTTGGCTTGAAATCAATCTGAGTATCATCCTAGAGCACATAGGCTTCTCAAAGGTACTAAATTAATCCGACATAGCTGGTAATAGTCGGTACCTCTCAAACTTCTTTTCTCTTGTCAAGCGGGTGATCTGGCCCGACCCCTGTCGAATCTTGGTGGGTTAGTCTTGGCAACATCTACAACTATCATCCAGCCATTGATAATCTGCATGCACAATAAAAATCATCAGAGTAAAATCATCTTGGCAACAAACTTATCGAACCAATGTTCTTTTTCTTTCTTCGTGACAATCGCAAAGCAGCACTGGTCCAAAGCAAAATTACGTTTTTCAAGTAAGAATGAAAGATGAATTTACCTTGCCATTCATCTCTTTGAGTGCTGCGCTTGCAGCCTCTTCCGTGGTGTATTCAACAAATGCATAACCTTTAGACCTTTTTGAAATTTTATCCATAATAACTTTAACTGGGAAGCATAACTATTTATTAGTAAAAGCTGGGGCAGATTACTTCTATCTTGAGATACTAAATATTGATTACCAAAGAAAATAATACATGAAGTTTAAATTACCTTGAACAAGCTCCCCAAAGCCTTCAAAGGCTGCACGTAAGGTTTTCTCAGATGTATAAAATGATAGCCCTGTTCAAGACACAAAATTGTCAAGTAATATAATCTATTGCAATAACATAAAATGCTCTCCTGAAAAAATGATTTATACTCTTACAATAATAGGTTGGGAGGTCAAACTGAACATGAAAGATACAAACTAATACCACCAGAGCAACTGGTAATTTTCTAATAAAATTTTAATATTACATAAAAATCATTTCAAAAAATTAATTCTATTCATCTTTTCTTGTACCATTTCTTAATAGTTGAAAAGCAAGATACCTGCCAAATTACTTTCTCATAACAAAGTAATTCATACATAATTTATAATTATGTAGCAATATGAACAGCCAGATGAACAGAGGATAAAACATGGTTTACATCCAGAATCAATGTTGTTATCGTACCTGTCACAAAAAGTTTCTTTGTTCTCAATGAGGCTTCCTGACTTGCTTCAGAGGAGTTTGGCACATTCAACCTATTTTCCAGGTTACTACCTGAAGATATATAGTAACTAGAAAATCAGAGAAAGAATTTCCATATGATCAACAATAGAAAGTAGAAAACCATAAACATGATAATAGTAAATCAGTTGAAATCACACCTTATAGAAAGAAAGAATATTAAAATTTAATCAAATCATAAAACTAGAATCCATTTTACACCAATTTTCAACTCAGTGAGTTACCTCTAAGCACCCACGAGACCCATCTATCTTATCATGCATAAACCTGATCTACGAGGACTTGAGTTTTACATATGGTTTATTGCCACCCCCACCGTCGAAGAGAGATAATGAAAGAGGAAATTTTAAAGTATATAGACTCATCTACCCTATTATACAAGGCAGATAAAGCTTATATCTTTGATTCCAATGCTTATTTTGCCAGAAGACCTTTCAGTACAAACAACAACCAAGCCTCATCTCACAACATGAGATTGGCGGAAAATACCTTTCTATATTTATGCAAAATACCAACAAAGTGAGATTACTGCTGATAATTTTTGCGATCTTCCCCCCTTAGATTCAACTAATGATACATACCCACAAAATCAAACTAAAGTTTATGCTAGGAAGGGTAGGAAAGAATTAGGAGATAAGCAGGAGGGTGAACTGGGAAATAACTAACTTGGATGCGAAGTACAAATGTGACTAACTGTCTATGTGGTAGTGGAGAATGTAGGGATGCATGGGGTGTGTGAGTAGTTTCTGTAAAAAGATAAGTTATAGGACGGAGAGGCATTTATATTGAATTTTCAGTAACAGAGAGAATAGGAAGCATGACATGACAACCCTCTCTAAGTTTGTTGGACTGTGTTTTCAGCTTTCGCTACTGAACCAGTTTCTTTCAAACTACTTGTGTATAGGATTAAAAAATTACAACAAATGTAAAGAGCTCACTAATGACATATAATGTAAAAAGGCCAATGTTCAAAACAAGACAACTATCATGCAAGATACACGGACTAAAATAACACATGGCTCTGAGAATTTTTATTGCGGAAAAATTATAAAATATAACAAGAAGTTGCCAAATGAAAAAAAAATGTGGCACAAAATTGCTAACCTTCATAATTCTTATTTTCAGACTCAAAATTGTCATCTGGCTGAACTGATAAGACCCCAGGCACACCTGTACCACAGAAAGGTTTTCATTTAACATGGTAATTTATAATTGACAGTGACACTAAGGTTAAGGTTCTACAAGGCTAACCAGCTAGATCCTGTGCACAATCCTCATCAAGTTCGCAACAAAAGCCGAAGTTGGTTTTCCAGGAAACATGATAAATACACATTTGTGCATCCTTCTCACTGCAGCCACGATTGTCAATTACTGATTTACTCAAAGGGAAAGGAGATATCTTATAAAGAAAGAAAAAGTAGAGCTCACTGTCCTTACTTCCCCATGACCTTGGTCAAAATTTGAGTATAGTAATCGACAATCTGAGCCTTGGTAACAACCTCAACCCCAGGTTTGTCCATTCTAACAAGCCAATGATTTGAACTTCCAGCCGGGAACAACATATTAGTTCTAGTTTGTAATCTTGATGAGTGACTTGCTTGTCCACTTGCCAAACTATAGTCCTTTTTCAAAGAGTTGAAATCCGGATCCGGCCTAATAGACAATACCCAGGTAAACCTAGCAACATTATGCATGGTGCGCATCCTAGGACACATTGTTGGTCCATTCTTCTGCTAATGTGGGCATGGTTTAGAAAGAACCCACATGAACAAGTTTGAAAATTTCCCAAAAAAACGTACTCAGAAAGACAAAGGGTACTCTTAAAATATAAAAATAACAGCAACAACCCCCCCTTTAAGAAAATCATAAGGAGAGAGAACCTGAGAACCCAAAAAGACAATCCTTTGACGGAGAAGCATGTTGGTGGTGTCAAGCTCTTCGAATTTGGGAAGCCATGGGGAAGCGGTAGATGCAGAACGTGCCAGTTTGAGGACAAGGTTTGTCTGGTGGTTGCGGAAGCGTTAACGAGGAACAAGGGTTTCGTTGTTGTTGTTGTTGTTGTTGTGGCTTTGGTTGAAGCTGTGAGAATGGGAATTTGAGAGTGGAAGAGGTCATGCTTCAATTTCGAATTGAAGCTCAGTGGAATACACGTTGAGGCTAAACTCAGTTCCATCTTCTCTTCCCTTTTGTTGTTTTGGTGATGAAGAAGGTAATCTAGACTCAATACTTGGTAAACCCATGGATTTTTGTGACCTTTAGGACCTACAAAAAGGATATTTTTTACAATTTAATTTTGAAAAATTATATATATATATATATATATATATATATATATATATATATATATATATATATATATATATATATATATATATATATATATACACTTACATTAGTTTAATTTATGCACGAGCAGTATAAAATAAAATACACTATTAATCAATCATATTTTAAAGACATTCAACATCGTTATTTAAATTTTTAAACTATTTTAATTAAATTAAATACAAATACTTGGAAAACCTATGTGGATTTTTTGTGGGGTTTTTTAAAATAATATAAAAAATAAAGCTATTTAAAAAAAAGAAGTTGAAAAAGATCCATCGAGCAGAGAGAAATTGATAGTTTAGATTGAAAATAAATTAGGAAGTAGCCCGTGTAATGCACGAGTATATTTAATATTTAATTTGTAACATTTTTTTTAGTTGATGTTATAAAGTTAATAAATATATGACATATGTCAATATTTTTAAACATGTATAAAATCACATGATATATCAAAGTAAATACATTCTTCAATCGATAACACCAAAGTAGACGATGGAATGAGGAATTGTTTAGACGATGGAAGGAGGAGTAGACGGTGTAGGAGAATGGTTTAGAAGATGGAAGGAGGAAGAGTAAACGATGGAAGAAGGAAGGAGTAAACGATGGAAGGAGGAAATGTTTAGACGATGGAAGGAGGAAAAGTAGACGATGGAAGGAGGAAGGAGTAGACGATGGAAGGAAAGATGAGGAGTAGACGATGGAAGGAGGAATGGTTTAGACGATGGAAGGAGGAAGAGTAGACAATGGAAGGAGGAAAGGTTTAGACGATGGAAGGAGCAGTGATTTAGACGATGAAAGGAAGAAGGAGTAGACGATGGAAGGAGGAAAGATTTAGACGATGGAAGGAGGAAAGATTTAGACAATGAAAGGAGGAGGAGTAGACGATGGGAGGAGGAAAGGTTTAGCTGATGGAAGGAGGAAGAGTAGACGATGGAAGGAAGGAGGAGGAGTAGACGATGGAATGGTTTAGACGATGGAAGGAGGAAAGGTTTAGACGATGGAAGGAGGAAACGTTTAGAGTTTAGACGATGATTGTGGTTCCATCGACGAATTAATAATAATATAAATGTTCAACATTTTTAAACCAAAAGAAAAAACTATGAAAAATCTATATAATATTTAATATGGAATTAAAAATAGTAAATAATTTGGCAAGTAATTAAAGTGTGTATCCCAAGAAGCATCATACAGACACATTTGAGCTTCTTTCTCACTGTAGAAACCAAAATTGTAGCATTTTTCAACAAAAATAGAGAGTACGAAAATTGAAGGAAACCAAAATCATACCATAACTAGTGGCTTGGAATTGACCCCAAGAGGAGGAGGAGGAGGAGGATGTACACGTGTCCGACACGCACACGCTGCAAAAAATGACTGGTGATTTTGAATTAATAGGTTTCATCTTAGCCTATCTGTTGTATTAAAAACTGATTTTTAAATTTAAAAAGTGACTTTGCTTTTAAGAAAAAAGTAAATGCATTCTAATTCTCAGAATGAGTTTAGCTTTCCAGAATGTTAAATTAAGATATCTAAATAACTAAAGAAGTGTTTGTTACTATTAATGTACTTAAACTATAGAAGTGTTCAATATAACTTATGACACCCTCTTTACTTTTTCTCACTCTTTCCCCATCCCACTCTGTTTATATTCTATTATAGCAGATGATAGATCCTATATATAAATAAATATGGGAATGTGGAAAAGAAATTGTTGAGGCAAAGGATGCCTTAACATTTACATGATTAGCCAAGCATTTGTACAATGGATACAATCAACTATCACTTAGAAGCAAGGTTTCTGGATTGCCCTCAATGTCATTACTTGAACAAGTATCATCAGGCTTTAGCAGACAAGCAAAACAAAGAGAAATCATCTGAGAAAATTGAAAGATTTCAAAGTTAGAGGAGAGAAATAGATGTAAGAGAGTGTAGAGGAGAGGAAATGAAGATACAAATTAGAGAGCTTACCACACTCACAGATGCACATATAATGCTAAAACCTTTGCACTCAAAGGGAGCATTGCTAGACAAAAACCATGCTGAAACAACAGTTATTTATATGGTAAGCATTGAGAATTGTTAACTAGTCTCTGATAAGCTACAAGCTAAAATAGTATTTCACTCACAAGTCAATGGACTCATAACAATAGGTGATAGCAAATCAGATATAGATTGTGTCCCAGCAATAAAAGTCTGTGCTTTTCCCTGCAGTGAAGTCATAGCATAAAATTAGGAGCATACTAAGTGTGCTATAGATAAAGATTTGTGCAGGAGATGACATGGTGAGAAAATTCTGTGCAGTTTTTTTGTAAATAACTACAGGATAGAAAGAAAAAAAAAGAGAGCAAACCTGATTGGTTGAGCTTGATGCTTTTGAAATAATTGCATAAGTCTGCAGGACAAGAAACCAATAGCTATATCAAGACAATCATTTATTGTACCTACAAAAGTGGGTAATAATTTTATCACATGAGGAAAATTGATCTGTTACTCACAGAAGGTTTCACAAGGACATAGATGATGCCAAAAGAGGCACTTAAGTATGGTACCTACGTTGCATAAATATATAAAATTTTCAGCAAGCTGGATAAGCACTCCAAATTTGTATAATGAATGACATTGTAGCAAATACATTACACAGCACAAGGTATGTTAAACAAATCACAAACTCCAGTTATAACTAAATATTCAAGATACTTGAAAAGCTTAGTGCAGTGCAAGTGGTAAAGAAAAACATGGTTTATGGGTGGACCAGTATCGGAGTTGCCCTAAAATTAGACATGGAACATTATCAAGTTCGCGTACCCAAGGTGCCCATGCTAATCTGTAGAGCCAAGCCTACACAGAAATATAATATGAATAGCACAATGATATCAGCAAGTTTGCTTCAAGGAAGCAATGAAGAAGTAGAAGAGTACAAGATAACTTACATATGCTATGGATGCAAGTAAGGCAGAGCAGAGTATCAATTTCTCTCCAACCATAGGATTTAATATTGGAAGCAACACCATCTGGAACCACAAACATTAATACAAGATATCTTACAATTTTGAGTGTGGAGGAATCGAAGGAGGTAATTTCCTCTGGGAATTATTATACCTGAGAAAAGATTGAACCAATTCCCACCATCATCAGAAGTTCTGAGAACTGATTTTTGTTAAAACCAAAAGCCGCTTTCAAATAGTACTGCACAACACTTGAGACTGTCAAGCTATGGAATTCCAGAAAAGAAATTTGTCAACTAAGTATAAACCTTGATAATAAGTAAATGAAATACTATCATGTTCATATTAATCATAGGTTTGTCATTTTATATGTGATTTCAAAACACACTCCAAATTCCAATTTCCTTGGAACAACTCTCTAGAAAGAAAAAGGTAAATATTGAATCCATTGCACATAATCATGAATTCATGATAGAATTTACATTCACCAATGAATCACGGTTCATTTAAATCCATTGTAAACATACCAGCAAAACACTGCTTATGCCAGACATTCCCAATTCATAAAAGAAGGAAACAAGAGCCATGCCCCTTAATGAACACATTATATTTCACACAAAGAATATCACATTATTTAGAATTCATGAACACATTATATTTCACACAAAGAATATCAGAATTTTTTTTTTACAGGTAATTAAATGTTAAGATAATATCACATAACATCAGACAACCTGAAAATTACTATTTCTGCAACATTCCTCATAGATCTGTATCTTCTGTGAAGAACATCAACAACTTTAGTGCAGAAACCTGACTCTTGATTCCTTTTTGGAGCCCGTATCACCGTTTCAACTAGGAAGAATTTCATATAAACAGGACAAAAGGTCAACAGTGCTATAGAAACCTGAAATCAGCAAACATAAATGAGATTCATGATCAAACAGGAAGCATGAAAAAAAAATTCATGATATGATCTGAACATGAATACAGAACTCTGGCTTCACAAACTGGACTGGGCGAGCGCCCTTGTCACGCAGTAGGGCGGCCAGTTGATCTACGGGGCGGCCAACATCAGCGAAGGGCGGCGATTTAAATGTTATTTATGGCTTTCCTCCCTATAAATAGCCAAGGGAGGCTCATGTAAAAGGGGCTCACAACTTCTCTAATAAAATTATATTCTCTCTTCTCTCCTATACAATCTCGTTCCAAGAACATTTGACGCCGTCTGTGGGGAAAGGTAAATCAAACCCCACGTCCACGAGTAAGGAAGCTATGTCAGGAAACACAGGAAGAGGGCGAGGCCGTGGGCGGGGAAGACGGACGGCAAGGGATTCAGTCGCGCCGCCTCCCTCGCCACCACGGAGTCCAAACCCTAATCCCGAGCAGCCGCAGGTGGTGACGCCAGGTGGTGGCGTGCCAAATCCTACTCTTTTCAACATCTCCCTTGCTAAATGGAACAGGGTATGTGGCGCTCTTCAAGCCGCACAGCAGTAGAACCAATATCTCCAGGCACAAATGGAATTGCTGCAGCAACAGAGGGACCACGCCCAGGCGAGCTTCAGAGAATCCGAAGCAGTGGTGAATTTCAATCCCTTTTTAGAGGCGGTCGCTGTGACGCCAATACCAGACGTGCTGAGAAACTTGACACTGGAAACTTACTCAGGCAACACTGATCCAAAGGAGCATTTGCAAAACTTCATTGTAAAGATGGCAAATGACTTGCTTAGATTGAACTAAATGCAAGATCTGTAAATTCTTGATTTCTTATATGTACGGGATTTTTCTCCTTGAAATATTATAACTGGTATGAAAGATGGGCTTTTGCTTTTATTTCCTCATTGCCTAATGTCTATTAGTTGATTTTTTTGAAGCGATACATTGAATATTTCAAGTCTTTCATCAACCAATGCCGAGTGCTACAAGCAGTTAAAACAGCAATAAAAGTAATATCATCCTGTTTTTCACAAGATGATGAGACCTTATAAAGGCACACAACCTCATAACCATATCCATTGTTCGCATAACCGTGTATTATTTCAGTCCATGTAACAATATTTTTACCAGGCATCATATTGAGAAGCATCTAGCTCCACCTACATCCTCACATAGTCACACTTACAATACATTTCTATAAGAGAATTCCCCACAAACATGTCATGTACATAACCATTTATTATATCTGAGCCTGAATCTCTTGTCCTTTAAATAAAGAAGAAAGTTTTGCACAAGAATTCATTATGGTAGCAAAAGAAAACTTAAAAGGAAAGAAGCCAAAGTGCTGCATGTACTTAAAGAAAGACAAAGCATTTTGTTCTAGAGAATTGATTGAGAACCGTGCTAGCATTGCATTCCAACAGACAACATCTAACACATGAATTTTACCAAATACATGCTTAGACAACTCCATTTTCCCACATTTCAAGTACAAGTTGACAAGGCTAGTAGTACAGACACATCAAATATAATCCAAATTTCTGAGAAAGTGCATGAACCTGTTTTCCAGCATTATTAATTTACTCCATTACTTTAACCTCATGTCCAATGCAAAGGAGAGAATCTGGAATAAAATCAACTTATTCAAGCTTGCTTATGCTAGTATGTGCATACTAGAAACTCAAATGGAAAACAAAACAGTTAAATTTTATGCTATCGAGTTCAATCTGAACCACACCAGTGACCAATGATTCTCAATGAATTTGAAAATGACAAACAAACCAAGACCCAGAAACCAAAAACAGCTCGCAGGCTAGGGTAACAAATGAAATCAGCAAAAACCCATAAGAAATAAACAACTAAAAGTCAAGTTCAACTATAAATATTTTGGAGTAAATAGAGTCAACTATAAGGGATAAATCACTCCCAGTAATCATTTAAGTTTCAGCTTGGTTTGTTATCTGAAACACAAACCATGACCATTGACTGGAAAAAAAAAGGTACATGAAGTAGATTGAGAGTACATTGGGAAAAAAAGTATAGTAAAATTAGACCCGAAAGCATCTGACTTAGTTTGACTCTTAAATAGGCCTCTAGCAATCATTTCACGGAGAAGCTTCTCCGCCTTATCATTCTCACCTTTTTCAAAGAGAGCATAAATAATTATTTCATATGTTAACAGCATTAGGGATACAACCGTCGTCTGCCATTTTTGACAGTAATGTCAATGCTTTATCAAACAAGCCCTCTTTACAAAGCTCGTTGATCATAACTGAATACGTGCAAACATTTAAATTGTAGCCTTTAATCAAAAAAAATTGAAAAACCTCTTGTGCATTCTCAAGTCTGCCTGCTTTGCATAGTCCATCCATAAGTGTAGTGTATGTGCAAACATCTGGCTGAACGCATTGGTCTTGCATTTTCTTGATTAAAGCAATTGCCAAAAATAGCTCAGACTAGGATAATAAATGAAAACAGCACAAACCCATAAGAAATAAAAAACACAAGAAAAGTCAAGTTCAACTATTTAATAATTTGGTCACCAGAGGCAGAAGGTCAAGTTGTACACCCAGACGCAGTGTGATTGTTCTTTTCCTCGTTTTGAGAATACTCAATACCCTCTCCATTTTCCACCTGCCCTTTTAGTCTCTCCATTTTCTGCAAGTATGTTTGTACTAGAAACCCAGATGGAAAGGAAAACAAAAGTAGTTTTTAATGCTACTGACTCCAACCTGAACTACACGTGACTAGACAACGATGAAAAGACTACTGAAAAAACTATGGCAGTCATAATACGCAGCAAAATATATTTGTTGACATGACAAATATTTGTTGTCTATCTAGTAGAGTCATTTGATATACTGATTGAGATCCCTAACAATTAAAAATATCCCAGTCTTGGATGAGGATCAATATCATCATGAAAACACCATATTTGGGCTCCATATAATTTCAACCAAAAGTAGATTACTTATCATGAAAAATAATAAACTTAATGTGTAACTAGAAAACATCTTACACAATTTTAATCTTACAACAGACCTCTAGCAATCATTTCACAGAGAAGCTTCTCTGCCTTATCATTCTCACCTTTTTCAAACAAAGCACAAATAATAGTTTCATAAGTTATAGCATCAGGAATGCAGCCCTTGTCTTCCATTTTTGACAGCAAGGCCAATGCTTCATCAAACAAGCCCTCTTTACAAAGCCCATTGATCATAATGTTATATGTCCAAACATCTAAATTGTAGCCTTTAATCAAAAGATTTTGAAAAACCTCTTTTGCATTCTCAAATCTGCCTACTTTGCATAGTCCATTCATAAGTGTATTGCATGAGAAGACATTTGGTTGAACGCCTTGGTCTTGCATTTTCTTGATTAAAGCAATTGCCTTGTCGACATGATGACTTTTACATAGAGCGTCCAATAAAGTATTGTAAGTGATTACATCAAATGGTTGACCTCTATTATTCATCTCATCAACAAGCTCCCAAGCATCAGATATTCTCCCTGATTTAAAAAAACCATCTATGAGAGAATTGTAAGTTACCGTGTCGGGAACTATGTTTTCGCAATGCATTTGGTTAAAGACATTCAAGGCTTCATCAACCATTTTAATCTTACACAACCCATTAATCATAATATTGTAGCTCCGAACATTAGGGGTCGCTTCCTTTCTTGTCATCGTGTTGAATAGATCTTTGGCCTTGTTTACTTCATGAACTAGGCAATACCCGTCCATCAAAGAATTATAAGTAACAACGTTAGGTTTTAACCCTTGTTTCATCATCACAGCTAACACATTTTTGGCTTCTTTGATCTTTCCTTCCTTGCATAAAGCATCAACCAATATGCTAAAGGTATAAACATTTGGGTTGATGTTTTTCAATACCATTTCACTTAACAAACCAACAGCGTCTTTCAATTGACCCACAATGCAGAAGCCATATATTAGAGAACCGTAAGTGACAACATCTGGTGAAATTCCCTTAACAACCATTTCAGAGTATAAATGATAGGCTTCACTAACAAGTTTATCTTTACAAAAGCTATCAATGATTGTGGTGTACATTAACACATTAGGATGAGCCAATTTCCCCTGGATCTGTCTCAACAATGTCAGTGCATGTATTGTTTGTCCCATTTTACATAATCCGTCGATCAAAGTTCCGTAACTAACCTGGTTCAACTGAAATCCTTGAGCCACAAGCTCATCATGAAACTGCAGTGCTCTCCGTACCTTACCGTCAAGACAGAGACCTTTGAGAAGCGTAGTAAACGTTATCATGTCTGGCTGATAGCCACTCTTGAGAATCTTTCCCAATACAGAAAAAGCGGAAGTAATTTGACCTAGATGGCAATAACAATTGATCAAGATGCTCAAAGTAACTAAGTTAGGCATAACTCCCCTGAATTCCATTTGACGAGAAAGGGAAACGGCGGTGGCGTAATGCTTCGCCTTCACGAGGGAAGTTAAAATCTTGCCAAATTGAATGATGGGTGGGGTAGGACGCGTTTGGAGCATGCGATAGAACAAGACGACGGCATCATCAACATCGCAATTGGAATTGGAATTGGAAGAGGGAAGAGAGTGAAATTTAGATTGAAAGGTATGAAGTGATGTAGGGTTAGAAAGAAAGGGAAACATTCTGAACCTTAACAACAACGACATTGTTCAACCGCACCAAATGCCGATGGATCTGTATCTGGGTTTGTTTCTTCTTCGCACCCTCTCTTCTGTTTTGGTTTCGATGTTGTTTTCTGTTAGGTTTATATTCACTTACTATTTTAACATTTTAAAAGTAAATAAATGATCACGTGAAGTGTTTCTATACAAACCAATGAACCACATATTGATACCAATATTGCTTTAATATATTTATAGTTTTTAGCTGTTTGGTTTGGTGGTCAAGATAAGATAAGAGCACTATAAGATAGATGATCGGATAAACACATCATATGATAAGAGTTTGAGATGAATGAGATATTGATAAGATACGATACAATCAATGAAAAATGTATCAAATTTTTTTTGAAATAAAAAATACATAATATTTTTTAAAATTCAATTTTCTAAATAGTTTTTTTCAAAAAGGGATTATATCAAATTTAATTTTTTTTACATTTTTATAAATGGGCTTTTTTTTTTTTAATATTACAAAAAAAAATTAGCAAAATAAAACACTAAAAAGAAAAATTAGAGAACTATGGCACTTTGTGCCAAGGTGGAAGGTGGGCCACACCTGACAAGGAAGTCGCAAGCTTTAGTGCGCTTCGTGTTCAGGAATCGCATAAAGATATGCGACTCCTTACTCCGGGAATCGCAGCATTTATTGCGGCTCCTCTTTCTGTGCAGGTTGCTGGGGAACAGGGTAGCAGGGGTAGCAGGGGTAGGGTAGCAGGCCTAGGGTAGCAGGGCTAAGGGTTAGGACACAGCTCTACGGGGAGTCGCGTTGACTACAGCGACTCCCACGAGCCGCAATGCCAGCTGCGACTCCCGTGCATGGGAGAAACGTGGCAAGGGACTCGCAGCCCTCCCTGCGAGTTCTGGTCCTTAAATTGCAACTCAGACCACTCTTCCTTCACTCCTCTCCTCAACCTGAATTTTCTTCAACCTCTTCTCACTATTTTCTTTCTTCAACATCTTCTCACACAGTGCCTAATCCATTTGCAAGCTTTTCTCAAAAACTCCCACTCACTATCTACAAGGTTTAAAAAACTCCCACACTTCTCAAGTTCAAGCAACTCATCTCCACATATACCACCCCCTTCAAATATCCTCACTTTGGTTAGTACATGTTTAGTGTTTTGTATATAGTATTGTTGTTTTTAAACTATTTTTTAAACATTTAGATATGTATGCTAGGAGGTTTAAATGTTTATAAATATTGATGGCACAAAGATTATTATTGTTTTTCTTAATGTCCATGCTATTATTATTTAGAAAAAACATAGGTGTTGGCGGGTATGTAAAAAATACATAGTAACTTGTATGGAATTTATTTAGTTTAAACCTTAGTTAGGAATATAAATTTTGTACACAAGTTTAGTAATGTGTAGGAATAAATTTTTGAATTGCTTATGGTTAGAAATATAAATTTTGTAGAATTGTTTATGCCGTAAAAAAATTTGTGTAGACAACTTTGGAAATGTTAGTTCCTTATGAATAATTTGTTATTATTTTAGAAATTTTTTTTACAAATATTCTGTAGACTTTCATTAGTTTAGAGAATGTTGATTTGTTAGGAATATTTTTTAGGATTGGTTAAGGTTAAAAACATCAATTTTTTAGAATTGGTTGTCATTAAAAATATAATTTTTGTAGACTAGTTTAGAATTGTTAATTCGTTATGAATAATTTGTTATTATTTGTAAATATTTTTTGCAAATAATTTGTAGACTTTCATTAGTTTAGAGAATGTTGATTTGTTAAGAATATTTTTTATAATTTCTTAAGGTTAACAACATCAATTTTTTAGAATTGGTTGTGGTTAAAAATATAATTTTGTAAACTAGTTTAGAATTGTTAATTCCTTGTGAATAACTTGTTATTATTATTATGTAAATATTTTTTGCAAATAATTTGTAGACAATTTTAGAGAATGTTTATTTGTTAGGAATATTTTTTAGTATTGGTTGTGGTTAAAAATATAATTTTTCTAGACAAGTTTAGAATTGTGAATTCCTTATGAATAATTTGTTATTATTATTATTATTATTATGTAAATATTTTTTGCAAATAATGTGTAGACTAGTTTAGAGAATGTTTATTTGTTAGGAATATTTTTTAGAATTGCTTAAGGTTAAAAACATCAATTATTATTTGTACACTGTGTATAGTAATGTGTAGGAATATTTTTTCGAATTGCTTATGGTTAGAAATATAATTTTTTTAGAATTGATTGTGGTTAAAAATTTGTTAGGAATAATTTTTTATTATTTGTAAATATTATTTACAAATATTTTGTAGACAAGTTTAGAAAATGTTGAGTTCGTAGGAATATTTTTTAGGATTGCTTATGGTTAAAACATCAATTTTGTTAGGATTGCTTGTGGTTAAAAATATAATTTTCATAGACAAGTTTTGAAAGTGTTAATTTCATAGGAATTATTTTGCAAATATTTTTTACAATTATTTGGTAGACAAGTTTAGAAAATATTGATTTGTTAGGAATATATTTTAGGATTGCTTATGGTTAAAAATATCAATTTTTTAGAATTGGTTGCGGTTATAAAAATAATTTTTGGTGACAAGTTTAGAAATGTTAATTAATTAGGAATAATTTGTTATTATTTGTAAATATTATTTACAAATATTTTGAAGACAAGTTTAGAAAATGGTTGAGTTCATAGGAATATTTTTTAGAATTGCGTATGGTTAAAAACATCAATTTTGTTATAATTGCTTGTGGTTAAAATTATAATTTTTGTAGTCAAGTTTATTGCCAATTATTAATTTCTACTGTAATTCGATTGTAGGAACATTATGGCGAATGAAGCGTACATCTACCCCGGCCCTCTAAACTCGAGTCTCCTGCACCTACAAGACAAGCATGTCTCCAATCATGTCTAGAATGAACAACCTAACAGAATACTGCATGTGAGAAAACCGGCGGTGAACCGTCATGGGGTTCCGGAGTTGATCGTAAGCCGACTCCAACGTGCCGGGCTGTACGAGGTCGCACTCGTTAGGAACCAACCTCTGGACAAGGAGCTGATATCAGCCATGGTGGAGCGTTGGAGGCCAGAGACCCACACCTTTCACATGCCATTTGGGGAAGTGACGATCACGCTACAGGATGTAGCGGTTCTCCTCGGCCTGAAAGTAGATGGCCTTCCTGTTACCGGTAGCACCTGGCAAAACTGGCCACTCCTCGTGCAGAATATGCTAGGAGAGGCACCTCCCCCAGATGCTATTAAGGGAGGTGTAATTAAGTTGTCATGGTTGAGACAGGTCATGGCGAACATGGTTGTAGACCCCGACGATGATGATATGTTGGACCGATACGCTCGAGCATTCATTCTTGTTTTGCTTGGGGATTTTATGTTCATCGACCACACAGGAGCTAGGATATCAATGCGATACCTCGCATTGCTGGGAGATTTTGACCAAGCGGGTTTGTACAGCTGGGGATCTGCATTGCTTGCTCATCTATACCATGAATTGTGTGCTGCAACCGACCAGGGGAAAGCCGAGATCGCAGGCTGTACATATCTTCTCCAACTATGGGCGTGGTCAAGGATACCCGGCATTGGTCCCCAGATGCCGGAACTTGACGCCATCGTCGGACATCCACTAGCTACTAGGTATGATCTTTATTTTTTTACATTTACATTTTAATTTTTGGTACACTTTATTTTGGTACCGTTGTTGATACATGTCTCTTAATTGCGTAGGTGGAATGACGTTCCGGAGAGCTACGAAAGGCTCTCCATTGACGAATACCGCACAATTTTGGACACACTGCGCAACAATGAGGTTAGTTACTAGTAAAGTCACTCATTTATTCGGTTTTATTTGACCCACGGTTTGAGTTGTTAACATGTCTTTGTTGTTTTTAGTTTCGTTGGATGCCATATGGTGACGATGTATTGGCTGCGCTTCCGGACGATGGTCAAGCAGGTAACAGCCTATGGAGAGCAGTTGTCCCACTGATCATATACTGGCGTGTGGAGTGGCATCAACCTGACCGGGTCATGCAACGATTTGGGATGCAACAGCCCATACCTCAAAAGCCCCTGCAAAGCGAATGGTTACATGACATTTCGCTTAAGGGAAAGGAAAAAAAGGATTGGGTTCAGAAGCTCCACCGCTTCATAGCCTACTGGGACAACAGGCACGAATACGTATTCACCCGACCGATGGCGCATAAATTCATTGGTCCGAACGATGAATACACGTTGTGGTATGCGCAACATTCGCGGCGATGGTTAACTCGAAAATCTGCGGCGACTGGACAAATGGTACATGTCTTGTATGTTGCTTGTGAGTTCGTTTTTATTAATTTTTATAATGTACATTACTTACACTCGTTTATTGTTTTGTATGTACAGGCTGAGCGGCTTCATCGAATCTGGTATGCTTATTCCCCGGCGAGCGATAAGCGGTGGACCGATGAGGATCTGTGTACAGAAATCGATCATTGCCTTGCCCTGGTTCATGAGGTTGACCGGATCAGGCGACCATCCACACCGGCTCCGCCCAGGCCTATTGAGGTTCCGGTACCCACAGAAGATGCAAACCCTGTAGTCGGCAGAACCGAGGGCAAAGGTCTTGGAAGACGTAGAACCACCCATGTTGCACAACGGGTGGCACTGGGGTCGATCGAAGAGCCTGCCCCAGGAGTCTACTTTGCCCCAACACAAGAGTTTGACAATCCATACACGTAGTACAGTTGGTATCATGCGCCTGAACCAAGCCAAAGCTCGCAGCAACCTCCGCAGATGCCGGAGTCCCAGGCAATGTATTATGGCACGGATCCTTGTGAGGCGTCCGGGTCGCGACCTTATATTCCGGAACCTCCTGATGCGTCCGCATACCGCCCTTCTGTACATGACACTTACGGGTCGCAATCATTTACTGCGGGGACTCAGTTTGAGGCTGACTATCAGACGCCTATCGATTTGCAGCGACAAACGCAGCCGTGGGGAGGTTATTCAGATGTCGTTCTCGACATCCCAATGCAGTCAAGAGGAGGACATAATTATGAAGTCGATCCTGTACAGGCGCATGAGATACAAGAGAGCTTGGATCTTGACTTGAGCATGGCGTTCACCCCTCCGCCGCCGAGGCATAACATGGATAGGCAAGCTAGACACCGTCCTTGGCCGCCTTGTGGCACGGATCCTCGTCACGGACGTCACGACCACTAGCTACTGGATTGTTGACCTCCATTTTTTTTAACTATGTAATGAGACATATAATATTAAACTTGATTTTATTCACAACCATTAAGTGTCATTACAACAAGTTATGAAAGAAAACGCTCCACACACACCACTTCACATCACAATTATTTTTGAAGGGAACTAGACCTCCGACTTGGCTGTGATTCCAATAAATCCATCTCGTTCCTAATACGAGTTGACTTTGGGCGACCCTTGCCACGCACTGTCGTTGGATCAGGAATAATCCTAGGCCCATCAACCGCAACCGTGTTTCCTCTCTCTTCAACTGGATACCACTGAAATTGATATGCATCAACAATGGTCTGTATCTTGTACACAGGGTCAACGTACACGTAATAGTTGTACGACCATTTCAGGCAGGAGGCTATGACATGTTCACAAGGGTATTTGCGTGCCTGCCATATACCACAAGTACATGTCCCATTGTCTAGATCCACCACCCATTTTGTACCATGCCTCCATGGCCGGCGTGAGTTGAATCCTTCTTCCACCTCGAACCTGGTCTTCTGCACGTTGTACGTGCGTACAGTATGACGTGTAGCATCCTCCGCCCCCTCTTGCACTTTTTCCAATACGGCCGTGCAATATACTTGTCCTACAGACAATTCTGCCCGTGCGGTCGAACCTCTCTTGACAAAGTAATCCACAAGTCTCCCGTACGTGCACTTCACAAGTGCTGTGATCGGCATGTTTCTCGCTCCCTTCAAAACCTTGTTAACCGCTTCTGACAAGTTGGTCGTCATGTGGCCGTACCTACGTCCACCAATATCACAAGCCTGGCTCCATGTCTCCTTCGGTATGCTGTCAATCCACTCGCGAATCTCAGGGCTTTGTTCTCGAAACCACTGGAGCCTTCTCTCAAAATAATGTGGGCACGGATCGTAACCTGCGCGTAGGAGACAAATAAATGTTAAACATTGTTCAGACATTGCGTCAGACTATTGAACTTTATAGTGAAAGAGGTATGCTTACCCATTTTTATCAAATCTCCCTTCAGCTTAACATTCTTGAATTTGTGGTTGAAGTTGCTGGCAATGTGCCGGAGGCAGTATACATGTTGAGCGTGTGGTGGTTGCCAGCCGTTATTAGGGTTTCTCACGGCCGCTTTTATGCCCGCATGCCTGTCAGATATCAGACATATGCCTTGTTTCTGGGTAACTTTTAATCGGATGAGCCGCAGAAACCATGACCAAGTACTTGTTGATTCCCCCTCTACGACCGCAAATGCTAATGGCAACACATGACTATTTCCGTCCTGGGCTGTGGCTATCAACAACGTTGACTTGTACTTCCCGTAAAGCCAAGTGCCATCTACCTGTATCATTGGCTTGCAATAATTGAAGGCATCACAACATTGTTTGAATGTCCAGAAGACCCTGCGGAATTTCCTAAATCGACCATCGATCTCCCCATCACCACCCACATAGTCATCTGTTACAATCTTGTAATACGATCCAGGGGAATACATCATCATATGCTCCAACCACCTTGGCAGCTCGTCGTACGACGCTTCCCAATCCTCGAATATCTTCGCAAGCGCCTTCTGTTTTGTCTTCCATGCTTTGAAGTAAGAGACCTTGTAATGCAGCTCACCGCTAATTCTCTCTTGTATAAGAGAAATTGGGATGGCTGGTTGTAGACTAACCATACCTGCGATGTAAAATAAAGCACATAAATCCATACAATTAACATCCGAAGGAGGTGGCACAAAGCATGCAATAACACTTAACATGACATTTCAATACCTGTGATGTACGTTGAGATGAAATCCGAATTCAACTTGTCAGGGTCCATGGATCCCGTCGAACTAACGCACGTATGCGGGCCCTTCCATTTGGATATCACCCAGTCATCTGTTTTTTTAGACAACATTGCCCTCACTCTCCACTGACATCCATTATCTGCATTTGGACACTTTGCGGTGAAATATCTTGTGCAAGATTTGTTGACCACGTATGTCTGATTTTTCTTGATACAGAAGTGCTTCAAAGCCGTCTGAGCATCTGCCTTGGTCTTGAATCGTAAACCTTCATATAATTCTTCACCTGCTTGCCATGACCCTTGGACAACCAGACCGGGGAAAAAATCGGTCTCCACATCAGGGTGGTCCCAATTAATATAGGTATAGTGGGATGAGGTATTCCAAAAGGGGTTAGAGTTTGGGACGCCTACAAAAAAACAAACAAGTTCGTAAAGAATCGAAATTACGAAAATTAAAGGACTAAATAGATATGGACAAACACATACCTTGTGGTTCAGAGTAAACATTCACCGGTACTGGCGATGCAGTAGGTATGGAAGTATGGGCTGACTGAGGTCCTGTATTGCCACCGACCTCAGCCTCAACGTCTGAGTCTGACGATCCTCCGTCAAGCAATCTATCATCCTCGTCCAATTCATCATCTGAATGGTTTACATCAGGATCCACATTGTCTACGAGGATGTTCTCAATGTTGTCGGCAAGATTAACAGTGTTTGTCGTGTTTCCGAAGGTCAAAGACTCTGGATCAGCACTCCCTTCATCAACGTCCCTAACCCCTTCACTCGACAATAATTCATGCGTTTCCATCATATACGTTGACACTGGTATTGACGATCCTCCGGCCTCAGCAATATCAACATACAACTCCAGCATTCTCATCGATGATTGCTGGGTAAAAGCGTCCATCATGATGCAGACGTCTTCAGTATCACATATCTGGAGACTTCTAAAAAAAAGAGGGTTTTCCGAAGCTAAAAATCTATACGTAACGCTCGAAATAACCTGGTTACTGTTGAGCTGTAACTTCTCGTGAATTCGCCTCTTCAAGCGTTCGAAAGAAATTCCACGTTTCAGATATATGGCCTTTGTCGAACCTTCGAACATAACGCCTTGCCCGCCTTCGTAGGCCCTCCCGTTGTAGTACACAAAGACAATTTGTTGATCCATCGCACAAGTTGCAGTCTCACTCACCTCAAGGTTCCTACAACCAATAACAATCGAAATTATTCTTTTGCAATAAACATCGAAATTTGTAATTAAAACAATAAAGCTTCTACAAAAAGAACCTATACATGGATAATACGGGATTAAGGTTAGGGTTGGGGGTTTAGGGTTTAGGGTTTATGGTTTAGGGTTAGTGTTTCCATTAGGATTTAGGGTTTAGGGCTTAGAGTTTAGGGTTTAGGGATTAGGGTTTAGGGTTTAGGGTTTCCACTAGGGTTTACGGTTTAGGGTTTACGGTTTAGGGTTTAGGGTTTAGGGTTTAGGGCTTAGGGTTTTAAATATTTCTAAACAATGAAAATATGCATTATTATTCCTACACAATAATTAAAACTTTAATGTTTCCAGAAAATAAAATTATTACTATTACTTCTAAAAAATTTAATTAACTTGTTATTTCTAAATAATAAATTTATTATTACTACGTCTAAACAATAAAATGTACTTTATTATTTTTAAACAAATAAAATATAAATTATGATTATTACACAATAATTAAAAGTTTAATATTTATACACAATAAAATTATTATTATTACTTTAAAGCAATAAAATTAATTACTTATTTCTAACCAATAAAAATATGCATTATGATTCCTACATAATAATTATAACTTTTCAGGCTTCAAGACAATAAAATTATTATTATTATTATTATTTCTAAACAATAAAATTAACTTTACTATTTCTAAACTTTAATATTTCTTAACTTAGACCAAAATAATATTACTAAAATTGCTATAAAATTAACTTTACTATTTCTTAACTTTCATGCTAACCAAAACTTATTATTATTTCTACACAACATCAAATTATAATTTCTTACCAACTATTAAAATTCCTAATAACATACATATTAAAACTCTAACCAATTCTAAATACCACTTTAATTCTAAACAATAATACATTAAGAAAATTCACAAAAATACTAACCGAATTGATAAAATTTGAAGTGAAAGAGAGGATATGTTAAGATGCTTGACTTCAACTTGATGAGATTGGGAATTCTTAGAAACTTGATGACCAAGAGAAATTAAGGGAGATTTTTCATTGAGAGATAGTAGGAAAGCTTGCAAGAGGGAAATGGGATGCTGGTACTTGCAAATGGGATGCTGGTAGCAAGGAGGGTGAGCAGGTGTTTAAATGGCGCAGAACAGGCTGAAATCGCAGGGTACCCTGCGACTCCCATGCCACGTGTCACACATGCATGGGAGTCACAGATATCTTTGAGACTCGTGGGAGTCGCAGCCTGCCACGTGACTCCCTGTCCCCTGTCCCCTACAGCCCCTACTTGCCCCCTACTTGCCCCCTAGCCTGCTAGCCTGCCAGAACTGGTGCCAGAACAGTTACAAGTCGTGGAGTGAGGTGCGACTTGCATGCATGAGTCGCATGAAAGCATGCGACTTGCATGCCTCATCCACGTCACCTTCCACCTTGGCACAAAGTGCCATAGTTCTCTAATTTTTTTTTTTAGTGTTTTATTTTGCTAATTTTTTTTTTGTAATATTAAAAAAAAAAGCCTTATAAATGATCTTATTTTTAATTAACTAAAATCAAATTATTTTTATTAATTTGACTATTTTTATTTTTTCGAATGGAGTTTATTTTAATTAAAATTATTATATATGTAACTAATGAGTTTTAACTTAGTAGGGATAAATGATCAACGATAAAAATTAATTCAAATTTTTAAAAAATTATTAAAAGATATTATTCTTTCAAAAATAATTTATATTTAAATTATTAATTATCATTATATAAGTAGAGAAATAATTTTAAATAATATCATATGATAATATAAAATTAGTCTATATTTACTTTTAAAAAATTAATATTTATATATATGTTAGTAGCCTATTTTATTGTCAGGGAAGAATTATTTTGTGTATTTTTATTATAATATAAATATCAAAAAATAATGTTAACTAAGTAGTAGTAAGTGATAATGAATATTTAATTATTTTATATGAGTAAACCCAATATTTTCATCATTTATAAATAAGTTTATTTTTTAATTAAATTTATTAGTAACTAAATAATTTTAACTTAACAATAACAACTAGTAATTGATAAGTAATAAAATTAATATTTTATTAAAATCAAAATTTTATATTTATTAATTAATATTATTATAAATTATATAAAATATAAATATTAAAACTAATATTGGGTTATAGTAATAAACAAATAAAAAACTGATATTATATCCTGTCAGGATAATTTTTATCCTAACTCCCCTCAGAATAATTTTTAGAACCCGTTTGGTGGTCAGGATAGGATAAAAATTGGATATACACAGGAAATGATAAGAGGAGGAGGATAGACTATTATCATATCCTGCGTTTGAAGTGGACAGGATATTGATAGGATATGACACAACTAGGGGTGTTCGCGGTCCGGTTTGGTTCGGTTTTGAAGGGAAAATTCATCCGATCCAATCCTTTCGGTTTTATCCCTTCGTCATCCAATCGGTTGTTTTTATTTTTTAGATCCGAACCAATCCGATCCAATTTTTATCGGTTTGGATTGGATTGGATTTCGGTTTTTCAACCGTAAGAATGAAAATATAAAAATAAACTATGCAATAGGCAGTACTTTAAAACATTCACCATGCTGTTTGGACTTTAGAATAAACAAGTCAAGACAATTATCAAAAGTCTCCTAACAAATACAAAAACATAAATGGAGAACCAAATCAGTTTAATCCTTCATCTCACAAAAAAAAATTAAAACCAAATCAGCTGCAGCTCCTAATTGACTTTCGTTCACTGTTAATCTTCAATCTCCAATTCTCCATGGAGCACATGTATTTTTCAGATTGTAAAAGGGGCAGAAGAGGAAAACTAATAAAAAGTGTGGCTAAATTTGTAAATTAATATATAAAAAAAATAAGCATGTAATCTTCTTCCGGTTTGGTTCGGTTTTGGAAAGTGGAACCGAAAACCGAACCGATCCAGTAATTGAACATCGGTTTTTTCGGTTTTCGGTTTTTTCGGTTATCGGTTTTTTCGGTTTTCGGTTTTTTGGATCGGTTTGACCGGTTTAGTTCGGTTTGGAACACCCCTAGACACAACCAATGAAAAATGTATCAAATTTTCCTTGGAAAAAAATACATAATATTTTTTAAAATTTAATTTTCTAAATAGTTTTTTTTTAAAAGTGATTATTCTATTAAATTTAATTTTTTTACAGTTTTATAAATGAGCTTATGTTTTAATATTAACTAAAATAAAATTAATTTTTATTAATTTGGCTATTTTAATTTTTTCGAAGGGGCCTATTTTAATTAAAATTATTATATATGCAACCAATGTGTTTTAACTTAGTAGGGGTAAGTAATTAATGATATAAATTAATCAAATTTTTTAAAAATCATTAAAAGATATTATTCTTTCAAAAATAATTTATATTTAAATTATGAATTATAATTATATAAGTAGAGAAATAATTTTAAATAATATCATATGATAATATAAAATTAGTCTATATTTACTATTAAAAAATTAATATTTATGTACACATATATGTGAGTAGCCTATTTTATTGTTAGTGAAGAATTATTTTTTGTATTTTTATTATAATATAAATAATGAAAAATAATATTAACTAAGCAGTAGTAAGTGATAATGAAAATTTAATTATTTTATGTGAGTAAATCCAATATTTTCACCATTTATAAATAAGTTTATTTTTGAATTAAATTTATCATTAACTAAACAATTTAACTTAACAATAACAATTCATAATTGATAAGTAATACAATTAATATTTTATTAAAATAAAAAATTTATATTTATTAATTAATATTATTATAAATTATATAAAATATTAGTATTAAAATTAATTTTGTATTATGTAATAAACAAATGAAAAACTGATATGGTCAGGATAATTTATATCTCGAGTGAGTTAAGTTAACAACAGGCTATCTTGTCCCGGCCTAAAAGTTAAAACTAAAAGTGTACGACAAAACCTCACCTTCGCTCGTTGGGATCGAAACCAAGGTCCAAAACCAAAAAGCAGCAACAATGGAGGAAATAGTATCAACAGCAACAGAGACAATTTGGTGCAGAGAGACAGTGCCGAAGATTTTCAAACTCGTTTGCTCCACTTTACCTCTCGCTCACACAGACCTCGTTTCTCTCCTCCTCGTTAGCCCCTCGCTTCATCGCACCCTTGTCTCTTGTCAACCCCTTTGGCAGGTCATTTTTCACTTCGCTTTTCCCATTTTTCTTTATTTTCAATTTTCACTTCTTTTACTAACCTTCTTCAATTTTATTAGTCACTCAATTTTCGCGAGTTAAATAATGCGGGGAATCGCCTTCTAGCTGCTCTTTCTCTGGTAATTTTTTCCCCTTAAATCAATTTGAGTTTTTTGGTTACAGGAGGAAAACAAATCAATTTGAGTTTGATTACATTGCTGATAGTAAGAATTTTTTCTTTTACAGTTAGCTATAATGCAGTTAGTAGTCATTAAGTTATGAAAAGAAATAGATTTTGCTATTTTGGAGGGAGATATATTGTTAATGGCTTTGCTCTATTTTATGCTTTTGTTTGATATTTTATTATTTTTTCCTAACATTTTCTTTACTTAATAGTGTTTTGGGCTGAAATTTGATTGCTTTTTGTAGCCTAGATATTGCTATGTAAGGGAGATTAACCTCGAATTTGCGCGAGATGTTGAAGACATACATCTCATCTCTATTAAGGATAAGGTAACATATGTATCTTTTCAGTTAATAGCTTTCTGTGAATTTTATGTCTTAAGGAGGAGGAAGTAACCCTCCTTGTTCAACTGAAAAATATTGTCAGATAAAATTGTTACTCCACTAGTTCAAGAGATGCCTGTGCTCTTACATTTTTTGAGTTCGCAATACAGGATATTGTATTGAACAATCACTAATATCTTGGGATGTCTCTTGTACATGGGTTTCTAAGCTCCCCTTGAGCTTGGTTAATTCAATTTTGCTTATAAAACAAAAAAACTAATATCTTGGGACGCAGAAAATTTATGTGTTTTTGCTAACGTGATGCATCCAGCTTGATAAAAAAAATATGCATGAAAGATGAAACTGATTTGTATTTGTGTAATCTAGTAAAACATTTCTGATTATTAGGTTAAATATGCTTTTGGTTGTATTTTTACTACATGTCTCAAATGTAACTTGTATCATTGTGATTTGTCTGCATTATAAGTTGAAAATAAAGGGAAAGAGGATAATGTGAATATTCAGCTAAAAATATTCCAGCAATAGGAATGAAATCTTGGATTGAAGTAGAAACAAGAATTTATCATACCTTACAAAATGTAAACATATTGGTACCACCTAACAACTGATTGCAGATTGATGGGCGTAATTGACCTACTTGCATCAAAAAATCTATTAAGTTCTATTGATAATGGTTCTCTGTCATAGCTCAAATGCTTTGACAGAAGCTGGAACAGTCTATCTTAGCTAAATGAATATTTTTGGTTCTGAAATTTCAAGAGCTTTAGATAAAGAAAGTAACCTTAGTTGACGGTTTTTGTGCAAATACTTTATGATGTCGTACTATTATTCTAACTGAATTTTTTTAAGCATTTCTAGTGTTTTGGTTCCCTTCAAAGCTTGGAATCTTTAAATCTGAATGGCTGCCAAAAAATATCGGATACAGGAATTGAAGCAATAACCAGTTGTTGCCCTCAGCTGAAAACCTTTTCCATCTACTGGAATGTGAGGTGCTTTAAAATTTTCTTTATGTGTGATGTTTACATTAGCAGTTGAAAATCTCACTTTGGATCCAAAAGGCAGTCCTTACTAACAATACTAAATTATGAATCATGTTCCAGGGTAACAGATACCAGCCTAGTACATACAGTGACAAACTGCAAACACATAGTTGATTTAAATATAAGTGGCTGTAAGGTACATGGTTTCTTGGATTTTGTAATTTTGTATCACAGTATTACTAATGAACCTCGATTTTGAAAGGTTTGTTACAGTATATAAACAGAAGGCTTCATTACATTTTTGGTACCCTTAGTTTGGACTATGTGTGATTTTGGTCCTCCTAGTTTTTTTTCGAACTAATCAAGTCCCTTTACTTTTGAAACTTATCAAATTTGGTCATTCTATCAATTTTCATATGTATGAAATCATTAAATCTTTATTTTCTTTTCAAATATTTAAGGGTTTATTATTGATTTGATATATGATAGTATGAATGATACTATTTAAAAAATTCAAAAGTAAAAAAATTAGTGCAATGGATTTTGTACGATATTAGATTAAGGTTAAAAGAGGTGGGGAATTGGGATTTTCTAATTTTTTTTTGAAATTTAATATTTTGATGAATGAGTTTTGATGGGAATAACGTCTACAATGATTAAATTGATTCATATGTGAAGGTTTTATGTGAAATTGAGAATTTGATAGTTTTTAGTAGAATAGCAATGATAGAGGGACTTGATTTGCAACAACTAAAAAGTTGAGGGGTTAAATGTGCTCAAAATATTTTTGGAGGACTCAAATCACACATAGTACAAACTAGGGGACGAAAAATGGAATTAAGCCTAGACATAAAGAAATGCATCATACAGTGTTTGTAAATTTAGTTGGTGCATCTCTTCAATATAAGTCTGAGGCACCAGTTTCAAAACATAATGCAGTGCAGAAAATGATATGTTTTGGCACTTAAATTGAGGGTTTTTGTTGAAAGCCTAGCGAAAAGGAATTGAAATGAAAACTTTGTAGGTACCCATAGTTAGTTAGTAGTTTATTTCATTGAGGTAGTTTTAGTTAGATTGAGAGAGATAATGTTATAATAAGAGTGACTTAGAGAGAAATAACACCTTTGGGTCATTTGTCATTGGGAATTAGGGAGAGGTGCTAAGACTGTTACTCAGCAACCGTTGTAGTTTCTATTCTTGAATATTCAATTTTCTTCTTTTTATTGGCTGGTTCCTATCAAATGGTATCAGAGCTCTATCCAGGAGCTGGGTACCATCCAGAAACAGATGGCTGGTAAGAAAAGGAAGGATATAAGTTGTTCACTGTCACCAAAATTGAGGTAGGAAATAATTGAACTTCTTGGACATGTGAAGAAGGAGATCGTAGATTGGAGAAGGGAAATCAATGAGAGAAGACTGAAGGAAGAACAAGAAAGGAGGAAAGTGAAGGAGATTGCAGATTGGAGAAGGGAACTCTGATAGGTACCAACTCACAGGGAAAGGAGAGAAACAGAGAATAAAGAGTAATTTGTATTTATATAAATGCTTCACTGAGAAATCCCAGTTAGCTTGAAGGAAAATTACAGAGATTGCTATGGAAAACTGAGAAAAACCAGAGGCAATGAAGAGGTTGCCTCACCCTCCCAAATTCCAGTCCCAAAACCAAGCCTACCTATTCCCTACTCACCCATGCTCATATATTACCCACGGAAGATTCCCTCACTCTCTTTCTCTCTCACTCCCCAGCTATTCCCTACACCTGCCGAGCCTACTGCCACCTCAGCAGAAGTTGTTACGCTAGTGGGAATTTATATTATTCCCTTTTCTACCCCTCCTAGTACAAACATGAATTATCTGAGGTCTAGTGCTAGCAGTGGTATTCAAATGGGCCTATTAACATTTGGGTTCTCATCATCTCTTCACCCTTCAAAAATCTCCTTGTCCTCAAGGAGGAAATTTGGAAATTGTTCTTGCATTGATTGATTTCTTGAGCAGTGAAATATGGAAGACAGGATGGACCTTGCTCTCTGGAGGTAGATCCAGTTTGTATGCTACTGCATTGATCTTAGCTACTATCTCATATGGTCCATAGTATCTAGGACTGAGCTTTTGGTTAACCCTTTTTGCCAAATTTTTCAATTTGTAGGGCTGGATCTTCAAGTATTCCTTATCCCCTACCTCAAAGTGGATGTCCCTTCTCCTCTTGTCTGCTTGCTGCTTCATTCTATTCTGTGCTTTGCCCAACTGCTCCTTAAGTTCATCCAGTAATTCATTCCTCTCCGCTGTGAGTCTACTGACTTCTTCTAGAGTTGTGGCCTCAACATCTCCCCTTATAACCACTGGTGCCTTCCTTCCATAGAGAGCCTCAAATGGGATGGTTTTTATTGCTGAATGGTAGTTGGTATTATACCAGAATTCAGCCCATCCCAACCACTTCGGCCACTGTTTGGGTTTCTGCCCTGTGATGCACCTCAAATAAGTTTCCAAACACCTGTTCACCACTTCAGTTTGTCCATCTGTCTGTGGGTGTTAAGCTGAACTGTATTTGAGGTGTGTTCCTGCCATTTTGATAAGTTCTATCCAGAAAGTACTGAGGAATATCTTGTCTCTATCAGACACAATGGTTTTGGGAAACCCATGGAGCCTGACAACCTCTCTTGCAAACACTTCTGCCACCTCCTTTGCTGAATAGGGGTGTGCTAGTGGAATAAAATGAGCATATTTAGTCATCCTATCCACTACCACTAGGATGGTGTCCTTGCCTAAAGCCTTGGGTAGTCCCCCTATAAAATCCATGGAAAGATCTGTCCAAGTTTGTGTGGGAATTGGCAAGGGTTGCAATAGGCTTGCTGGGGAGAGAGCTTGATATTTGTTCCTCTGGCAGACTTCACATTGTAGAACATAAAGTCTGGATGGTTTTTTTCATGCCCTCCCAGTATAATAAGGCTGAAATTCTCTTCCATGTTTTGAAGAATCCAGAGTGGCCTCCCAGCATTGAGTCATGGAATTGCTGCATGATGGTTGTAATCTTCCTTGAAGTTCTGGACAAAACCATCCTATTTTTGTAGTATAACCGCCCTTTGACCAAGTGGTACCCTTGGTGGGAGCTTGAATCTCTAAGTAAGTCTTGCATGATCCCCTTGAGCTTCTCATCTCCCAATACCTCCAATTCCACTTCTTCCCAATCTAGGCACTGTATGGTGGTTAAGGCAGTGTATTGATGCTTCCTGGACAATGCATCAGCAGCTCTGTTCTCAGGATCTGGTTTGTATTTAGTCTCAAAATCAAACCCCATGAGTTTGGCCATCCATTTCTGTTGGCCCTCACTCATTATGTTCTGCTCTGTCAAAAACTTTAGACTTTTCTGGTCTGATTTCACCACAAAATGTCTTCCTAATAAATAGTGCTTCCATTTCCTCACTGCAAAAACTATGGCCATTAGCTCCTTTTCATATACTGACTTCCCTTGTGCTGTGGTAGAGAGGGTGTGGCTCATGAAGGAAATAGGTTTTCCCTCTTGCATGAGCACAACTCCTAGTCCCTTCCCTGAAGCATCAGTCTCAACTGTAAACTCTTTCTCAAAATTTGGCACTGCTAGAACAGGGAGGCTGGTCATTGCCACCTTCAACTTGTCAAATGCTTCTTGGGCTTCAGGCCCCCATTTAAAACTGTCCTTTTTTAACAGTTGAGTCAGTGGCCATGCTATCTTTCCATAATTTTGGACAAACTTCCTATAATATCCTGTCAACCCCAAGAAACCCCTCATCCCTTTTATTTCCTTGGGAACTGGCCAGTCCACTATGTCTTTGACTTTGTTTGGGTCAGCTGACACTCCATGTCCTGGGATGATATGTCCTAGATATTGAATCCTAGTTCTTCCAAACATGCACTTTTTCTTATTAGCAAATAAAGTATTTTCCTTTAGCAAACTCAGGACCTTCCTCAAATGGTCCTTGTGCCTCTCCTCATCTTGCCTATAAATGAGCATGTCATAAAAAATAACCAGCACAAACTTCCTCATGCAGGGCTTGAGTACCTGATTCATGAGAGCTTGGAAGGTTGAAGGAGCATTGGTCAGCCCAAAGGGCATCACCAAGTACTCATAATGTCCCTCGTGTGTTCTGAATGCAGTTTTTGGGAGTCCTCCTCCTTCATCCTTATTTGATGGTAACCTGATTTCCAGCTTGGAGAAAACTTGGGCATTTTCCAGCTCATCAAATTGTTCCTCTATAGCTGGTACAGGGAACTTGTCAGGGACAGTGAGCTTGTTGAGAGCTCGATAATCCGTGCAGAACCTCCGGCCACCATCTTTTTTCCTCACCAAAATCACTAGGCTGCTGTATGGGCTCACACTAGGTTTGATGTTCCCTGCTTGGAGCATCTCTTGTACCAATTTCTCCAGCTCATTTTTTTTTTATAATAAGGGTATCTATAGGACCTTTGGTTGGGGACAGAAGCGCCCACTTTGAGGACAATTGCATGATCCTGAGGCCTCTTGGGTGGTAAACCTTGTGGTGCCTTGAACACTTCTGGAAATTCCTCCAAGATGGACTCCAATGCTGGGTTGTCATGCTCCTCTATTTGTTGTTGGGTACAAGCTAAGAAATATCCATCCCCCTCATCCCGTAAAGCCTTGATCATAGCTTTCCATGAAGCTTGGTTCCTGCACAGTGATGGGTCTCCTTTCAAGGTCCTCATCTGATTTCCTTCTTCCCATTTAAAGGCTAGGTTCCTGAAATTGGCTTGAATATCTCCTAAACTAGCCAACCAATCCATTCCCAGCACTATGTCAGTTCCTCCCAAGCCTAGTATGAAGAAATGTTGCTTCAATTCATTCTCTTGCAGCTGCAGAATTAGATCTTTGCAAACCCCTCTGTTCCTCTCTTTGGTGCCATTTCCCACCTCCACCAAATATGGTGGGGTATTTTCCACTTCCAGCCGCAACTCTTCCACCAATTTCTTAGAAATGAAATTGCTGGTTGCTCCACAATCAATCAAAATTAACACCTTCCTTCCTTGCAAGCTTCCCCAAACTTTGAAGGATTGGTTTGAGGTCAATCCCTCTCTGCTCTGTAAGGACAATTGTAGAGTCTTTTCTTCCAAGACCAAGGGTCCTTCTTCTTTTTCTGGCACTTGGTCCCAGAATTCTTCCTCCACTTCTTCTCCCTCACTAGTCTCCACCAACATCAGGGTGTAATTTTTGAGTTTGCAGACATGCTCCTTATCCCATTTTTCTCCACATTTGAAACACAAACCTTTTCTGCTTCTATCCTGCAATTCTGCCTAGGTCAACCTTTTACCCCACGGGCCTTTGTTGCTTTCACCTTCCCTTCCTGGGACACGACTACCCTGTTCCCTAGCAAGCACTATAGCCTTTCCCCTGTTGGGGTCAGGCACTGGACTAGGTCGTACACAAGCCTGGCCTTTCTCTTTATACCCCCTCTTGTCATCATCATAGGCCCTCCCCTTCCTCACAGCATAGTTCTTTTCCTCCAATAGCAATGCCCTGTCCATCAATTCAGATAGTGAATCTGATGGAAACAACTTCAATTCAGACCTTACCTCTTCTTTCAACCCATTCAAAAAAATTCCAGCCAACATTGCCCGGTTTGTCTTCCTCAACGGCGCGACCACGAGCTCGAACTGCTCACGATACGCCATGACACTATGAGTTTGCTTCACACTCAGCAACGGCCCATATGGGTTCTGGACCATTCCGGGTTGAAATCTGTGTATCACAGCTTCCTTGAAGGTTTCCCAGGCTCGGTCATCTGCTTGCTCTTCCCACCATTGATACCAGCTGAGTGCTCTGTCTTCCAAGGCAACCACAACCATCTCCACTTTTTCTTCATCACGTACACCATTCAGCCTGAAATAGCGTTCAACTCTGACTATCCACCCATACGCATTGTCGCCGCCAAAAACTGGGATTTCCACCTTCCTCCCTGCCAGTGCTCGCCGATACATCTCACTGTGGTCATCGCACGGTACAGAGTCGTGAGACTCGATGAACTTGACCGCGACGGTCGTGGGGACCTTCGCTGGGTTTCTCGTTCCCTACTGCACCGTCGTTCTCGGGTCTCCAACAGCTGCTGGATTCCTTCGAGCCGGATGTTATTCTCGGAACGCATCGCCTGTTGCTCTGCTCGCATGACTTGGAATATGCGTTCCAGATCTTCAACCCTGTTTTCCATCGCAGCTCGCGTAAATGGCATAAAGCTCCCTGAATCGGGAGCTCTAATACCAAATTGATAGGTACCAACTCACAGGGAAAGGAGAGTAACAGAGAATAAAGAGTAATTTGTATTTATATAAAATGCTTCACTGAGAAATCCCAGTTAGCTTGAAGGAAAATTACAGAGATTGCTATGGAAAACTGAGAAAAACCAGAGGCAATGAAGAGGTTGCCTCACCCTCCCACATTCCAGTCCCAAAACCAAGCCTGCCTATTCCCTACTCACCCATGCTCATATATTACCCACGGAAGATTCCCTCACTCTCTTTCTCTCTCACTCCCCAGCTATTCCCTACACCTGCCGAGCCTACTGCCACCTCAGCAGAAGTTGTTACGCTAGTGGGAATTTATATTATTCCCTTTTCTACCCCTCCTAGTATAAACATGAATTATCTGAGGTCTAGTGCTAGCAGTGGTATTCACAATGGGCCTATTAACATTCGGGTTCTCATCAAACTCCTTGAGGGAGGATTGAAGGAGGAACAAGAAAGGTAGGAATCTGGTGCAAGAGGGAAAAACAGGAATCAAAAGAAAAAGTGAAGCTTCCCAAAACCAACCCAACCACACTTTGGGTCAAGAACCTCGAAGACGACAAGAGCCACACATGGGGGTAGGGAAAAACATAACCTCTGAGATGCAGAAAACCAATCTTGTCGCAGAGATTGATAGAGGAGGTGCTGGGTTGGGTCATGGAGCCTGATCGACACAGAAACCTCCAGAACTGCCGAACCAGGAAGCTTGTATAGTAGCAAATACAGCGTCAAAAATAGAGTTAGAAGGCGAGAATGAGTGTCGTCCAGCAGCTGCAGAAGTGTTGGACATTGTCAAGGGTGGCCAAGCGTCCGACGCCTAAACCGCCAGACCCATTTCCTTGCAGGTTGGACATAACCAACTGTCCACTGGCAAAGCTACCGGACTTCATTACCAATACTGTTCGCTGGATTTTAACGTTTAAGTTATCAGCTTGGTATCCGCAAGAAACAGAGCGAGGAAGGCATGGCAAGATTTTCAGAGTTAGGGTCGATCTTTTGACCGGGTGGTCCAAGCCCAAAAAGTGGAATGGGCCTTAGAGACTATTGTCTCTAACTAAAAATACGCCGAGTCTGAAAATGAACACATGCTGCCACAGGTTGGCAATGTTGGCGCGCCATATCTTTGACCTGAGTAGGATCTGTATGCTGCCAGCAATGAGATCCAGGTGGGAAGGTTAGAGTTTTATGGCTGCCTCGGTTATGGACAATGGTGGGCAAACCTACTAGTAACAAGGTGGTCTCTTTGACAGTACAATTGCAAATCAGGAAAGTAAGTTTTGTGATTTTCCCTGTTTTGAAATGTTAAAAGAATTGTTCAATTCTTAACCTTCATCACAACCCTTCACGTTGAGGACAAGGTGAATGTTCAGGGAAGGAGTATTGATAGGTACCCAAAGTTAGTTAGTAGTTTAGCTGGTTGAGGTAGTTTTATTAAGTTTGAGATAGATGAGTGAGAGAGAACGTTATAAATAAGAGAGACTTACAGAAAAATAGCATCTTTGGGATCATTTGTAATTGGGAATTAGGGAGAGATGCTACTCTCGAATTACTCAGCAACCATTGTAGTTTCTGTTCTTGAATATTCAACTTTCTTCTTTTTATTGGCTGGTTCACATCAAAAGCGTTAAAAACATTAAGCTCATGGGAGGTCACCAGACAGATTCATTCAACAACTCTTTCCTCATTTAAATTATTGTTAACTGTTTCTTTTATTGTTTCCTGTTAGAAATTAAACTTGTCTTTCTCTATAATTAGAAGATGTTGAATTTTCTATAATAGCTTAAGGGAGAAAGTTTAGCTGCTAGTTTCAAGGATATCCTAGCAGGTTGGATCGACAAGACATTTGGAAGATTTAAAAATAGCATATTCCAATAGTATATATTGGTAGCATGTATTCAATTGTAAAATGTACTTGAGAGAGAGGAAAAAATGTAGAGTACTGTGTGTGTGCCAGGTTCATATACCTGGACACTTATAAGGTGCAAATTAGAGCACCAGAGATTGTGAGGTTATAGAAAATTAGCAAGCTTCAGCAAGCTTGAATTGTTTTTTTATGAGTATGTAATTCGGCCATGAACAAAGCCAAAAATTGTGTGATAAATTAAATGTTCCTTCGTCTCATATTTTTTCGATCCAACATTTCCTTTTTAATATAATAAATTTCATGCCTTTATTGCTTATTTAGCATTTATTATGGAAACATTTTCATACATCGATAGACTAGAAAACAACCTTTCATCAGTTTGATCACTAAAATTTCCAGCATTGAATTTTAAGTTGTATCAGCCATAGGCATGCCCTAAATCATAGGGGTTGTCCAAGTGTTTAAGTAAGTGTGCTCCCCCCTTGGACCAGCAGCTAGGAGATTTAGTTTATATAAAATTTCCAAGCCGAAGGGTGAATTCTATGTTTAGATTCTCCATAGAGGAACTTATTAGTTGATGTTAAAGCTGAACTGAGTATACACTCACTATAGTACCACAAAGGGAAAAAAAACTAATTCTTTAGAAAATATTATCAGTGAAGTATGTTCGTGTGCACTATTCTAATTCATCTACTTATTGAATTTTTGGTACTTATATCTTCTGAACAAAGTACTTTGGTATGATAATTGCAGAATATTTCAGACAAAGGTATACAATTTGTTGCAGAGAATTACCCAGAACTAGAGTCACTAAACTTGACAAGGTAGCTCTAATGATATATGTTAAGAATTCATATATGTTCTGTTATGATAGATTAGTGTTATTATATATTAGGATAAGATACATTGTTAGGATAAGATATATTATTTTGTTATGATAGATTATGGTAAGATCGAATTTTATTGCTTAGATTTTGTAGTTGACTAGGAAACCTCTAGAAACCTAGTATGTAAATATTGTACTTCTGAATCAATTATAAATAAACTATTCAAAATATTCAGTTTGAACATGGTATCAAGAGCTTGGTCTATAGTCTGCAACTGTTCAACATAGTATATTGAATCATCGTCAAATGACCCAAACCCGTCAGTTCACCACCTTCCTACGTCGGCATTGTGTGGATCATTTGGATCCACTTTTGGCTTTCACATTTGAGATTGGGTTTGGTTGTTTCTTGGTTACCGGTATGTACAGTTTGATTGTTGTCCCTCTCGTTTGGTTGTCTTCGGTTGCTCATAACCTTCTTCAGTGGCGTTTTGTTTGGTTTTGTCCTCATGTCATGGCTAAATGTAAGGAGTATATTCAATTTAATGCTTCCTAGGAAGTCTCTTCCGCAGCTACTATTGCTCATAATGGTACTTCCATAGTTGGTTTTTCTCACACCGGTTGCATCCTGGATTTTGGATTCTGGTGCTTACGATCACATTGCTGGTAACCTTTCCCTTTCCCGTAAATTATCATCTCCTAAAACACCACATTACATTCTGAAGCTAATAGTCATATGGCACAAGCTACTGGTATCCATGAAGCCTCTCCTCTTCCATCTCTGTCTTCAAAATCTGTCTTATTTGTACCAAACTACCCCTTTAGTTTAATATCAATTAGTCATCTTACTCCTTCCCTCAATTGTTCCATAACATTTACCTTAGGTTCTTTTGTTATCCAGGATCCGAGTACGGGGCCATTGATTGGAGAAGGATCTTAATCATGTGGGCTCCCGCTCCGCTATCTCCAACCTTCTTCCACTAAATGTGCTGTCATCGAGTCTCCTAATTTTCTTCATCACTGCTATAGTCACCTATGTTTAAACAAATTAAACTAGATGGTTCCTTGCCTTTTCCAATTGCAGTCCTTTGAGTGTGAATCCCATCGACTTGGAAAACATGCTAGAGTTTCATTCCCAAGTAGAATTAATAAGCAAACTATATCTCAATTTGATATTATCTGTTAGAAATAATAGTATAAAACCATTCATGTGGCCCTTACCATATAGCATAAACTTTTGAGATAATTGATTGTCTTGACATGGTATCAGAGCCTCTATGACCAAGCAGTCTAGAGTTCGATCCTTGCCACCCTCAATTCTTCCAATAAAAAATGAATTAAAGCACAAGGTGGGCCTGAGCATTGTCCACACTTCAAACCCAAATGGGCTCTTGCGTGTGGGGAGTGTTAGAACTTAGAAATAATAATGTAAAAAAATAATAATGTAAAACCATTCATGTTGCCCTTACCTAATAGCTGAAGTTTTTGGGATAATTGGTTGTCTTGACATTATCCATTTAAATTTTTGGGGTTCAAGTGGTGTTCCTTCTACTTTGGGGCACAAATATTGTCACATTAATTGATGATTTCTCAATGTGTGTGTGCGTGTATATTTTTAATGAAGGATCAATCAGAATTGTTTGGCATCTTTGATACCTTCTTAGAAATTAAAAATCAGCTTGGGCAATTTGTACATGTGCAGTGACAATGCTAGAGAATATTTTTCAGGAATGTTGAACTCCTATGTGATGACATTTGGCATATCCACCAGTCTAATTCTTCTCGTACAACCCAAGAGAATGGTGTGGTTGAGATACTTTTGATCATTGGTGACATAACTTTGAAAATTTGGGGAGACGTCGTTCTTACTGTTTGACATTTAATAAATCGAAGCCATTGTTTGTTTTGGACAATCAAATTCTTCATTTACTGCTTTATTCAAAGGATCCTTTGTATGTTGTGCCCCCTCGGGTATCTGGTTGCACCTAATTCGTTCATAATCTATCTCCAGGTCTCGATAAGATGTCAAGTCATGCTACCAAATGTATTTTCCTTGGCTATTCTCGTGTCCAAAAGGGTTATTGATGTTATTCTTCTGCTACACATCAATTCTACGTATCTGCCAACTTGACATTCTTTGAAGGCACATCATACTTTGCCGTCTCAGATGCCTCTTCTATTAACTTAGATTCGATTCCTCACCACCAATCTTGACTTTGTTGTGCTTACTTCCACCACTCCAAAGGTATTAGATACTTCTTCAGCACCACCAAAGTCCGATCCTAATCTGCGCCACTCTGGCAAAACTTATGAGTGTCGATCACAGTTTGTTGTTCCTACCTCTCCTGGTGCTGAGTCCAATGATTCAACTTTTTAGTGACACTGATACATTTTCCCCAGTTGTAAAGATGACCTCAGTTCGTCTTTTCTTAGCCATGGCTGTCATAAAACATTGGTCCTAATTTCAGTTGGATATTAAAAATGCATTCTTACCTGGTGACGTAGAGGAGGAGATTTATATATACAACCCCTTGAATTTGTTGCTCAAGAGGGTTCGAGCCTTGTCTATAAATTGCAAGAGTCCTTATATGGCTTAAGACAACAACCTCGAGCTTTGTTTAGTAGATTTAGCACGGTGTTACAACAGTTTGGAATGATCCGCTGCGAGGCATACTACTCTGTTTTCTATAGACAAGCACCCTCCCATACATTTACCGATCTTTTAGTTTATGTGGATGATATTGTGATTACATGTGAAGTTCAAAAAGGCATCAAGGCCTAAAACAACTCTTATTTCAGCACTTTCAAATAGGGCACTTCACTTGTTCTAAGGAGAATAAGACACAGGATGAAAAGTCTAAAAAAAGAAAAACAGCTCTTAACGATCGGGTCCAATGCCCATTGGCCCCTTCTCTTAACCGAAGTAGTCAGAGAAGAGTTCAAGTGAGTTCAAAGAGTTGGGACCTCTGCGTTATTTTCATTGGATTGGGGTTACTTAATCATAATCAGGCATTTGTCATCTCTTAGACCCTTGACATTTTTGCGGAAAGTCTTATAGATTGCAAGCCAGTCAACACCGCTCTTAAAATTTGGGTTAGGCCTAACTCTACCACAAAAGCTAGCTTCGAGGAGAGGATTGCTCTATCCTTTATAAGGATTTATTTAGCCTTATCATTGATCAATATGAGATTTCTCAACACACCCCCCTTACACCCTGGGCTGAAAATCTGGCGTGTGAAATTTGCAGGACTGGACATCTGCGAGTGACCCATTTATGGGCAGCCTAATAAACAAATACAAGATAGGCACTGTCATCATCTTAGAATTTGGGTTAGAGCTAACTCTACCTCAAAAACTAGCTCAAATGTGAGGATTGCTCTCCCCTTTATAATGAATTATTTTCCCATAACCTTTGATCAATGAAGATCTTCTCAACAACCCCTGTGGATCCCAATGTAAAGCTTCTGCCCAATCAGGGGGAGCCTTATACCAAAAATTAGTGGAAAAATTAAATTATCATACCATGACCAGACCTGATATATCTTTCCCAATCACTATTGTAAGTCAGTTTCTTAACTCTCCTTGTGATAGTCGTTGGCATGCAGTTATTCAGATCCTTAGGTAGATCAAGGAGTCACCTAGCAAAGGTCTTGTTTGCACTAATTGAGGTCATACTGACATTGTTGGATACTCGAATGCAGATTAGGCATGTGATGCATTTGATGGTTGGTTTTCTTCAGGTTAGTATGCTTTTATGGGCTGAAACCTAATCTTGTGGAAGAGTTAGAAGCATAGTATTGTTGCTAGGTCAAATACAAAAGGTGAGTAACGGGCTATGAGCTTTGTGGTTGAAGCATTTACTTCAAGGTTTGTGGTTCTGTGAGGTTGGTCATATGGAGTTAATGTGTGATAACCGATCAACTTTGTACCTATCCGGTAATCTTGTGTTTCAAGAGAGAACTAGTGCGTAAAAAAACAGAGATTAATTTTAAGGGGTTTTGATAAAAACATAAGCTTATTTGTGTTTGGGTACACTAATTAAAATCACTTTTTTATGTTCTCTCATCTATGATAATAGATTTTTCTGATAAGCTTATCACAGTAGCTTTTCCAAATAATCTGAATTCAGCATTTTTTTAAATAATAATTTTTTAAAAAGCTGAAACTACAAGAGCAAGAGAAAGAGAGAGAGAGAGAGAGAGAGAGAGAGAGAGAGAGAGAGGAGAGAGAAAGAGAAACGGAAGCTGTAACTAACAATCTGATTCTTTTATTGCTAAACTGACTGTTAATGATTACATGTATATTTACTGAGTGTGGCTCACAACCGAGCCCACCTCATGACTAAGCTAACCAGAATATGTCTAAGCTATTCCATCACTATACTCTATTAGAAACAAACATCTTAAAATTTGAAAAAAATGATTTTTCACTTACAAAATTGATTTTTTCTAAAAATAAGCTGAAACAAATGCATTGATTGTCATTTTATCAAAGAGAAGATTCTTTTGTGGCATGATTAAAACTTGTTTATTCCAAGGATAAGTTGGTTAATATCTTCCCTAAATTCTTAAGGGGTCCAAGGATATCATACTTATGTTCCAAGCTAGATGCACATTACGCTCCAACTTGGAGAGTGTTGAGATATATTCAGATATGTTATGTTTCGATAGATTATTGTAATGATTGCGGTATGATAAATTAGGATAAGATCAATAAGATATTTTTTCTCTTATGATACATTTGGGAAAGATATATTGTTAGATAAAATATTTTGATCTATTATGGTAGATTAGGATAAGATGATATTTGATTGCTTACATTTTATAGTTGACTAGGAAACCTCAAGAAACCTAGTCGGTAAATATTGTACTTATAAATCATTTATTCAAAGTAGTTTAATTTCAAGAATTTATAACAGACTTTGTGAGATCTAGCACGTTATATTATAGGATAATAAATATCATTTCTAAAATAATGAGTAATTCAGTTTTACCTTTTTGCATAGCAGTTTCAAATTGTTTGATTGACATGTAACTTCTGATGCCCATTATTTGTTCTGGGGGAGAGGGGTGGATCAACTTTTTTTGTTTCTAGTACCATTCAAGATGCTTTATTTTGCCTAAAATATATTACATATCAATATTCCAAATGAAAGTGAACATTTGGGTGTATTATACCTCTCTTCTGGTGCTTATATGTCATAATTTGATGCTTAGGTGCATCAAGTTAACTGATGATGGGTTGAAGCCGTTATTGCATAAATGCATATCTCTTCAGAGTTTGAATCTCTATGCACTCTCTAGGTAGGCATTGAAACTCGAAACATTCAAGCTGTCTTGCCCTAGAGTTGGATGAATTAACAACTATACTCTTATTCAGTTTCACACATGCAGCTTACAGGGAAATATCCCTTCTTACACGTCTCAAGTTTTTGGATCTCTGTGGTGCCCAGGTAAAATCTTGGGTTTTCGCAGATTTCTTTGCACAGCTCTATCTAATGCAAACTGCTGATTGGAAAAAGTTTGGCTTGCAGAATCTTTCAGATCAAGGACTTCATTGTATTTCTAAATGCAAGGACCTTGTCTCCCTCAATTTGACCTGGTAAATTAATCATCAACCTGAATATCTGTCTATCTCATTTTATGAAAGTAATGGAGCTGTATTTAATTTTATGTAATAGGTGTGTGCGTGTGACTGATGAGGGGGTTATAGCCATAGCACAAGGTTGCACCTCTCTTGAGTTTCTAAGGTATATCCTAATTTGAAAAGTTTGTAGCACTTTCATATACGGTACTGGATTGTGCACTCTTGACTATGAAAATATTTTGTTGGCCTAGTCATGTTATACATATGTGCTTCTCAAGAATTTTAATATTCACTTTAAGGTTTCAAGAAACAGCATTTGAATGTCCCGATCCCCTACACCGTTTACAAGTTTGCATACAATGGCTAGTACTAGTACATGGCTTTCACTTTCCAGAGTAATCCTATTTTTGTACAATATCCTCCAAGTATTATTCTCCAAGTATTAGCTAGTGAGGGGAGCAATGTGATTTCCAAATATTGGGCTAAGAGCAAACCACACTAGTGAATTAGACATCACATCTTTCAGCCAAAACTTGAAGGCATTGGGTGTATGGATCGAATTCACTTACATACTCCTCAACACTTTCTTTTTCATGAGACTTCTTACTCACTTGGATTCCGAACATTCTCTCTGTGTGAGCCATCACCACATTACCATACTCTCCCCCTCGGCGAAAGCTATCGATACACTTGCGTTGTTGTTCACATTATCATCACCTTAACAGGACATGCCGCCTAGCTACCACATTGCTAAGAAGATTTTCCTTACGATCAACTCTAATACAATTGTTGGCTCTTGCGGGGGGCAAGGAGATCTCCACACATTGGGCCACCACAAAATTAGACACCACATCTTTTACCCAAAACCTTAACACATAGCATGTATGGATCCTTTCATTTATATAATGCCCAACACTTTTTTTTTATCCAATGTGGAACTTCTTACCCACACTGAGACTCCCAACACTTGTTTCAAAACCAGTGAACCATCTGTTTTTCCAGCTCAGCCGAACCCGCGATACTTGTTTAATGTAATAATGCTAGGTTAAGACTTGGAAGCAAAGACTTCACAACAGTGGTTTTAAATCGTGACATTGTGAAATAATGCATTTTTATACATAGACACTTGCATACAAATGCATATATCCTTTTTATAGTGACAGCACGAAGTGATCTCTGTAATAGAGATAAATCTACTCATGCTGCATTACTCCTTCTATTAAGATAATGGCATCTGTCTTGTTATGGTTGGCTTTTCCTATTTTAATTTGTTTTTTTAAAACAAAATAAAGAATAACGGAATGTGTGTGAGAGGGGGAGCACTGAATCTTGAGTACTACAGGAATACCGAACATTTGCTCCTTTATTAGTTGTTATCAGTTCTCTTCCTGATGTGTTTTTCTTTATTTTGGACGATATTTGCTTGCAGCTTGTTTGGAATAATTGGTGTGACTGATAAATGTCTGGAGGCACTCTCAAAGACCTGTTCCAACAAAATTACGACCCTTGATGTGAACGGATGTATTGGCATCAAGGTAAATTCCAACTTGAAAGTATCTATGTATTAATCCATATTGAAGATATTGTCTGATTTTATGTGGGTTGCCGAAGACCTAACACAATACTGCAGTTGACTGCACTGTAGACATAAATGCAGTCTGCTTGATTAAGATCAGACGGATGATGTTTTTAACATGTATTTATATTTTATTCACGGAGATCAAATATTAACCGTCCAATCTGATCTGAATCAAATGACTCATATTAAGTGATTGCAACGGTGAATCAAATCCCTTCTTTGTCTGGGGTTGGGACCAGCTATGCAAGCATAAGTGGAGTTGAAAGCATTTATGTATATATGAGAAATTACAAGTATTAACCTGACCCTTTTTTTTCCTAATAGTTCGTTTAATCCTTTGCAGAAACGAAGCCGCGAAGAGTTGCTTCAGTTGTTTCCATATTTGAAATGCTTCAAAGTGCATAGCTAATGAAAGCAGTCTTTTTAACAATTTGCAGATCTAATCTCAAGCAACTTTTTTTAGCTTTTATTTCTACCCGTTGTATTTTTCTGTATTATTGATCAATTTGTGGTGAAACTATTAAGCAAATTTGTATTTGTATGCGTTAAAAACTATTAAACATTAATTACGATGCTACATACTAAACTTTTTTTTTCATGATCTTTGGTGGTCTGTAGAGACATCTCGGGTAATATCTTGAGATTACCTACGAGATTACATGTGTTGGTCAGAAATATCCAAAAGTGTTCAGTACCAACATTTTTTTTGTTAAAATCAAATATATATTAATAGAGAATAAAGAGAAAGGGCCAAGCCCATTACAGAGAAAGGCAGCAAACCATGGCATGTTCACCTGCTGAAGAATCACCCATCCAAGGAAAAATCTGACATGGGATATTGTGTTACGTAAGTTGAATAGCACTGCTTTGAAGAGTAAAAACCTGTCTTTTGGGGGTCGCATGTGCCTCATCAAATCAGTATTATCTTTTATTCCTCTTCTATATCTCTCTTTTTTGTAAGTGTTTAACTGTGTTGCGAAGAATGTAAACAAATTTAGCGTAGGTTCTTGTGGGAATTGGACGAGGAGAGAGAGAAAGTAGTCTGAGAAGGTGCGTTGATTAAAAGATGGAGGAGGGTTAAAAATTATGGACTTGGAGATTTTTAATAAATCTCTTTTAGGTGTTGGTTTATAAATATTTTTAAACTAGATAGTCGTGTAGGTCGGTTGTAAAACCAACGTAATGATTCTCTTATCAAGCGATTATTCGAGGAAGAGACTTTGTTCCTCAATGCAAGTTCCTAATACACTTTAAAAAGTTCTTAGTGATCGCTACTGAAAGTTTGTGACTAAGATAAGGCTATGAACTAAGTGAGTGACTAAAATGGATAAAAGACTTAAGGTGATCAAGATAAAAGGCTGAAATAAACGGCTAAAAAGTAAAGGGCTAAAAAATTGTAAACAAAGTAAGTGCTGAAAGGTAAATGTAGGAAAGTAAAGCCAAGGATAAAGTGCGGGAAATTTGTAAATTTAATTGATTGTTTGAGTTGTGTCCGGTACAAATGACTATTCATCTATTTATAAAGGCAAATTCGGTTAACCTATGACAATTAATAACCACCTGCCACTAGCCCACGATTCAAGACCACTACAAGCATTTACATGTCGTGGGTTGTTAGTGTTTTATTTCTCCTAGTCAGCTTGGAAGCTTTGTTTTAGCCGATCTTCCTTGTTTCGGTTGTTCCATTAGCAATAACCATTTTGTTTAAATCAACGGGATTGAACCTGTTGTTATTTTGCACGTGAAGATCTTCTAAAAGCCCATAGGATATCTTCAGTTCTGAACTTGAGCCTTTGTACCTTTTCTCAAATCTTGTCCATGTGCATGATTCCTCCATCTAGCCGTTTCACTATAGTATGGCAATGGCTGATCATAGACCTTCAACTAATATCCCAAACGGCTAGTTTGTTTCGTCGGTTGTTGTGTCTTTTCGACTGCTGTATTAGTTATTACAAATTTTTGGATGCCAACACTAGGTAAATTAGTATTGGAGAATGTGCACCGAGAAAAAATATAGTATGTGGTGTAAAGTGTTAAAATCTAAATATGGTGTAAGGGAAGAAGGGGAACAATAGTGGGATTTTAATATGGGCTCATTATGGTGGAGGGATCTTGGGAAAGTGTCTAGAAATGAAGGTGGGGTGAGCTGGGTTGAAAAATATATAATAAGAAAAGTTTGGAATGAGGAAGATGTGAGCTTCTGGCAGGATGTTTGGGTCGGAGAAGAAAGATAATTGGAAATAAAATACAAGAGATTGCATGACATTTTTTATCAAAAGCATATGGTGGTGGGTAAGATGGGTTCTTTGGTTGAAAGGGTGTGGGCATAGGACTTAGAATGGAGAACAGGGTTATTTGCATGGGAATTGCAGTTGCTAGAGAAATTAATGCAGGAGCTGATTCTTTGCAAGTGAAGGTCAATGAAACGGATTCGTAGTGTAGGAGAGGCCATGAAGACGGTATATACTTGGTGGAATTGCACTAAATTGTTAAAGAACCATGTCAGTCAAGTTGACAAGGTTATGTTCATAAATATTTGAAGAATTGTGGCTCAATCAAATCTGAATGCTTTTGTGTGGAAGGTAGTATAGGATACAAACTAATGTTATCCTCCATGTCCAAGGCTGCCTCTGATTTTTGCTATTTGGAGTCAGAAAGCACAAGCCATGTCCAAGGCTGCCTCTGTATGGTCTCTATGGTTAATTAGAAATGATTTTTTTGCTTAAGAATGAGGTACCTAATTTTGAGAGGGCAGTGGATTTGATAAAGTATAGATCGTGGTGTTGGTTAAAAGCCAAGGTACATAGTTTTTCTTGTTCATTTTTTGAATGAACTATGGAACCACTAATTGTTTAGCTTCTATTTAAACTCTATTGACGTATGATGTATATGAGTTAGAGTTGAGGTACCTCTTATACTTGTTTTTAGTATTGTTTTGGCCGATAAAAGAAATACTACAGTAGCTCACAAGTAATATGTCAACCGTCTCTCAAGAAATTTCACAAAACAATTGAAGGACAATAAGCTTAGAGATGTTGTATAGGAGTTTACAAGGTCAACAATTTTTCCAAGTTTAATGAGAATAAGAAAAAAGGCTCATAGACAGAATGAAAAATGCATAGGCATACATATTGGGTGGCCTTAAGAGAGTCATGGACCAAGGGTTATTTCAGTTAATGGCTCAAGTGTGGTCGCATCTGCAACAAAACTTGTAAGAATTTCAATACTAAGATACTAACATATGGGGAAAACTAATTTTGAAACTTGCTGAGAAAATAATATAGTATCTCATGATGACAATGGTTGCAAACAAAATGAGAGTTGTTGGGCACACTAGGGTGCGTTTGGATAAACAACTTAATTAAACCCTTATGGCAGTAAGCACTTATGTCACTAGTACAATCTCATAGGTTAATTTAGAAATTTATAGATTTATAGATATAAACTAAAAATAGGTCACGGATAAGCATCAACTCTTACTGCTGATCTAATTAAAATAACTTATAAAAATAAGCTCAAAATAACTTACAAATGAGGCCTCACTCATTGTTGCTTATTTACTAAAGGGTTAGCGTAACAACAATGTGAAAGCCCAAATTTGGAGAAAATTTGAGTCTATCAACGTTTTATTTGGTTTCAATTATTTTGTCCAATTTTATATTTGACCAAGACAAAGAAAACCACTAGATTAATGATAGGTTCACATTCGATTTCTCTTACAACTCATTATTACACTATTTTTCTTCCTATGTCTCTCATCTATTTCTAACAAATCACTCATTACAACACTCATTTCTCTCTTCTATTCCTATCTCTCTTTAAAGATGTGAGGTGGAAGAGTGTGGAAAAAATATTTTTGGACTAAAATAATGAGATTCATCCACGAACTATAGTTATGACACCTAAAGATGATATTCATCAATTGGTTATCGTTACTCACTTAAGTTGGGTGACATAAGCATCAAATTGATCAACAGTGAAAACCTTTAGATACTATAGTAACATATATCTACATAGTGGATAAAACTATTTTGCTCTCATTCGATTGTTAAACCAATGACAAACTATTTGCTTCATGGCTTCTGTGTTAACTAAAGCATCCCACAACTGATAACCATGAGACTAATACCTCACTTTACTGTCAGCACATTAAGTAGTAGGAGGCTGGCCAATAAGCTTTTCCATTATAAGAGTTGGAAATCGAACTTCATGGCTTTAATTTAAGGTGAAAAACAAGGAAAAAACTGACAGACAGTTCTCATGTCATCTTTTTTAGGAAGATTTCAACATTGAATGGATGGGAATATCATATAACATTAAGCCACAATATCAGTAATATAGAAAAAATCTGTTATATTATGTATCATCCAAATAATTGGTTATTAACACCTACACAACATGCATAAAGGTGATTAAAGTAGACACCACAAGATAACAAAAGTTTCTTGCAATAAACGGTGACTGAAAAAGTAAAAGGTATAATCGAAATAGAGCTTCCAACAGCTCATTCTGCAAAAACTTAATCTATGCATCATCACATCATACTGGAAAAAATGCCCACTTATTTTCTATTGAGACATGGGTTGAATGATCATTTGCTGCTATCAATATATGTAAAAGGGATGACGGAAACATCAAAATATTGGACTTGTAATGTCCTTTTTTACAATCATCTCTTCCTATGTTGCTACAAAGGTAGCTACAGTTCAAATCCATGCCCATTAAGCAACACACCTTCGATCTGGGTTGAATTCTCTCCTACTTCGTTATCAATTACGTCATTCCCAATTTGTTGTCAAGTTTCTGATTAACAGAGCAAAAGCATAAAAAAAAATTGCCTATGATTTGAATATTATCACTACAGATATCAGAGACCCTAGTTCAGCAGCCACTAGAATGGAAAGAGTTAGTCATCTACTGGAAAAAATTCACCTTCTGAACTTGGAGAGTAGGGGAACAGGGGAAGGGAGGGTGTTAAAGAGACGCGAGTAGATAAAACATAACAATCATGATTTTTTCTGAGATAAAGGTGACATGATACAAAGCAGATAACTGCAAGGATCCCTGACGGGGATACCCGGTAAAGACAGCCATGATCCAGGATTCTTACAAGAACTTACCAACCAACTGCTTCTTCCAGGCTTTACCTTCACGTGTCTATATCTGACCTACAAAGATTGACAATCGTCATAAATCATAAATAAAGAATTAAACCATCCTGACACAGATTGTTTGTTCAATTTGTTCAGACTAAACTTCAAAAGGTGGAATTGGCGCAATAGCTCAGGTGACATAAAACTTGAAGATAGTGACAGCATTTATATCTCAGAGAACACAAATTACTCAAAAGGGTAGATCCTACTTTCATACTGTGACATTTCTATTAAGAGCTCATGTCAGTTAACCTTTTTTCTGATGCTCATATATAACGTGTTCAACAAAAAGGAAGGAATTCAAAGGTTGCTGCCTAAATTACAAAATTCTCAATGCCAGAGTATAAAAACAGCATTACACAGAATCAGATACACTCCAGTTTTACTTTAATGGTAATTTTATTTCTTGAAACTCATTATGAGCAATGTGATTCCTATTTCGTAAACCAGAATCATAAGGCCCTTAATTTAAGAACTTCAAAGTTCCACCATTTCTCATTATTTTAATCCATTACACCTTCAATCTCGCACTTTCTTCTAAATAGAAGAACTTTCACCCTTCTTTGCTAAGGAGAAAATTTAGATCAAGTTCCTCGTATTCTTTCCATTAAGTTTTCCATCAAACAATGACACATGGATATTTTTTTCTAACATTAAATGACCTTCATTAAGTATCTGTTATTGAATTTTACAAAATAATCCCCTTGTCAGACTTAGGTTGGAGAACTTAATGAAATGGATATGAGGAACTTGGTCTAAGTTTCATCATTTTGCTAATAAACATAAGATCACATTATCACATCAGTGCCCAGCTTTTACGGCTTAAAGGAACCAACTCTGAAAGAAAGTACAAAGGTTAGAAACCAAAAATTTCAACATAAATGAATATCCGACTACAAATTTCCAGAACCATAGATCACTCCAAACGACTATTTTAAATAAGTTAACCGTTTAAGAACATCCAATGCAAATCAAGCAAAAACAAAATTATGGGAAAGGAAATGATAGTGAAAAAATGGTGCCTACCTTCAGGTGTCAACGTCTAGATTTATTCCTAGTGCAGCGAAATTCAGCTAAGAGAGCTATATGATCTGAGGACCATTCAGGTGAGGGAAGTGCAGTGTCCTTCCTCAAACTCTCCTCATCCAATAACTCTAACAACGACTCCACAACCAATGAATCCGCTGAAAACATAAGCCAAAGCTCTTTGTAAAAGAAACTGATATGTTAAATTTATCAAAATGATATAACACTGCAAAACAGCTCACCTGTGTAAAATATGTAATCTAGAGTGCCAATAAAATCTCTAGTGACATTTGTGAATAAAGGTTCATTTGTTCCACCATCCAGTCTCCTTTTATGCTGCTGCTCAAATCCAAGACCAGCTGTTCTTGCAAAAGATGAGTATGCACTGACCTAAATTTGCATAACAAATCAAATCAAACAAAAAATCGATGCATGTACAGAACTAAAATGGATAAAAGCACGCAATTCCACTAATTATTCCTTTAAGGGATGCACTTCAATGAATATATTACCAGTGGTAACTGATGAACCAACTTGCTGTGAGGGTGTAAAATATTAAGTGGATCAACTGCTAAATCAGGATGTGACGGATCTACCTTCCCCATTGCAAGAAGTGTATGAGGAGCACTGTGACAAAGTGCAGAATATAATTTATACACACTAAGTACTGATACTAATAGAAGACCTTTGCAAAATATTAAAAAAAAAAATAAGAAAAAAGAAGTCATCAAACCTTCCTGGAACTGAATTAAAATCTCCACAAACCAACATGGGGATATCTGCGCTTGCAGCTATTTTCTCCAATCCTTTTAAGAGAGTATGCACCTATAATTCGGGGAGAAAATTAGTAACTCTTATGGTAAAAATACACTGTTCAATAAGAACAACCAATGAAATAACTTACCTGCCAGAGTTTGACATCCTTTAAATCTTGTTGTACGTTTACATGTGTATTCGCCTAAGGTCCAGGGTCAATATACGTTATTAGAAGAATACCTTAAAAGAATGTTCCTATACCTAAAAATGGGGGCAGGGAGATGGGAGAAACAGCATATCTTTCTTATAGGCAGATCAAAATTTTGAGTTTCAAAAAAAACGTAAAACAAACATCTAACTTGGTCCTTTCTATTTGAAATTCTAGAGCTAATATGAAAAGGAACCTCAGGAACCTGAACTATACAGAGGTTTTACACTAAAGCAACAACCAACAGCAAAATAGGAGGCCACAATAGTCACCACCACGGAAAAACTTCATGAACCCAAGACTGCCTACATAATACATATTCATACAGACAGACATTATGTGTGTGCGTGTAATTAAGAAATCAACAACCATGAAGCATAGCGCCAGATAAGGCTCTCTCTAGTATTCAACAGATAATGCAATTACAATCAAGGTACTGGGTAACAATAAACAAAGGGCATCAAAAACCAAAGTCAAACACTGAATATAAAATACCAATCCATCATGTACCATGAAGACATAAACAAAAAAAAACAACTGAAGGTCATAAATGATAGCAACATAAAGAGCTTACCACACAAAACAGCTGTTTTTTCCCAGGATTATCAACTGGCTGATTGTTAGCTTTTGCTTCTAGAACCACTATTAGTGCAACATTATCCTAAGAATTCAAAGTTGTTTAGGTCAGCAAAAGAGATGAGACAATCATTTTTCTCTCAAAAGTGAAAGTCAAATGTAATATTTGGTGAATTAAGCCACCTTAACCAGCCGACTCAAGGCAGTTTTCTTCTGAGCAGTTGGAACCATAGCATCTGTTAAAGACTGAGCAGCTTTATTAAATTCAACCTGCATGCAAGCGGACATTATTCTATTTGCCTACAACCATAATTGAACTAATCAGATACAAAATATCAGTTCCCAACCTCATATTTTTTCACATGTGAAAATCTGTCTCTACGGAAAAATGTCGCACAACCATCAATTGTATTGGTGTTGCCACTGGATACCTGAAAACCCAAAATAAACAGGTTAGCAGCAAAAATAATTTTAAGATTTATGACCACAAGGACTGAAATATTGCAACAACCTCCGTTGTTTTTCTCTTGAAAAGCCCATTATAGCCATGTTTGTCCAGTTCAGGAGAAAAATACTCATCATAATGGTCGCTTTGAACCTGTAGGAGAAAAGGTTGTCCGTTATCTGATTCGCGAGTCATAACAATATACGACCAAATCATATATTTCTAAGTGAATGGATTCATTATGGCCTTAAGAATCCAGCACAAACTGCCCACGTAACCCTCAACTGTTGCCTTCCTCTTCCCCCACCAAAAATATAAAATGCACAAAAATCCACATAATGGAAGTTAGATTAATGTTTGTTGTTATTCACAAGAACATTGTAATCATCAATTATTTACAAGTTACAACTGGTAGCAATTCGTTTTGAAATATTAGAATAAGCTACTGCTGGCAGATATGCTTGGTGCTCCAAATTGCATAATCATGTCTTGATAAAAACCAGCTGCTATTGAACTTTAAAGATGACTTCAGAATTTTGAAATAAAATAAAAATTAATCTACTACCAGTCTCACTAAAAAAAGTTGAAGAGCCAGATTATTAAATCAAGTTTTTCAACCACCAAAACCATAACCAAGATTACGTTAACGTACCTCCTGAAGACAAATAATGTCTGCACGGTAGCCAACAATTTCGCGTAACAAATTTTGCCTCCGATATGGCCAAGAAAGAGCCCATGGAGGGCAATAATTATAAAGAGCATTTGAGGCACACGCTTCAGACAATATATTGTATGACAGAATAGTAAAAGTTCCTGAAGATGGCTGACGCCCATGTGCATCTAAATGCCCCATCCCATCAACACGTATCATTCGCCGTGGAGTAGGTGAGGGAGCATGAATGACATGAGATGTTAGTATAGTGTTCACATGCCCAACTGTCAACTTAGTCTCTGCATCAACTACAGCGCATTCAAACTTAAGGACATGACCAATGTCATCAGCAGTTGGGATATAAGTCTTGGATCGTCCGACTTCATGCCAAGTTTCATCACCACTTCTTTTCGTGACAGCTGCTGGATACAAAGGTGCTGCAGACCCATTTGCCAAGCTACCACTTGAAGCAGAGACAGATAAGTTGGAATTGATTGAACCAGAACTATTAAAGCGCCCATATACTTCCTCCTCTTCAGTTCCATTTTCATTAACAGCATTTGCTGCACGGTCATGTAAGACACGGTGATGCTGCCATGCATTTGTAAAACACTTAGTGGTGCAATGGTAACTTTTGGAAACGGGTATTTTGGCCTTAGTACAAGCTACACACTGCAGAGTGGCCTGCTCAGATGGATGTATGCTACAGACAGCAACCTTTTTATCACTATGTACACGATACCTGCCAAAAACAAGGGCCAAAGAATGTAGTGTCAAACAAAGTTAAAAGTTCAGTTTCTAAATCAGACCAATAGAAAAGCACATAAGGCAGCATATTTGAGATCAGTTTGATATTTCATCTACCCAATATAACCATGACCTAACAAATATGTGCATCAATCATAAGTGACCAATTAAAAAAGCAGAAGATACTAGCAAAACATGAAAGAAAGGGGTTAAAATATGGAATTTGAACCTTAATATAAAACTGCTACAAGCACAACCTATCATCTATAAAAAAACCTTTGAATTATAATTATGGAACACATCCAAAGACAAGCCCATAACATGCATGAGACGGTTTCAAATATAACACTCCGCTCAAATAATACTTGTTATATCTGTCTCCAGTTCCCCATTCGATTGCATGCAAATACACCATGACAGCATACAAAACACAAAAGAACTATAAACGTAGACACTTATAAAATTCTGCACCCTTTAACCATAGAGTTTTGCATAAATGGGCATATCCTACCACCTGAAAGAACTCCAAAAACTATTTGACTCCGTTGCAGTCCCCCAATAAGTCCAACCAAGTGTTACTAACAGTTGTGTCAATAAGTAGTAACACAGTCACCTCGACAACTACAGGTTTACAAGGGGTGCTATAAAGCTCATCCCATGGCAAGGTCCAGGGAAGGGTTGGACTTGTTGTGGGTCTACTATAGGAAGGCACACATTGCACTGCTAGAGACTGATTCCACAACCCGAATGTGTGACCCTCCTAGTCACCCAGTAGCAAATCCAACCAACCATTTCACCAAGGCTGTCTTCATAAGTATAATTCTACACCTATGCAGGTAGATACAGAATTACAGACACAACATATGTATATCTGAACTCACATTACCCAACAAATCATGCTACAACGCACATTCCACATAAAATTTGCCAAAAACATAATAAGCACACAAGATACTACACGTGCAAGTTGGATAAAAGAATTCATTCAGCTTTGCTTCTTCAGAGGCAGTTGGTGTGTCTGCCTCTATACACAGGCGCATATGATACCCCAGTATCTTGGATATCTAAACCCCAATATCTTGGATATCTATTTGAGATCACACGTCAGTGCAAGATAATGGAAATGTTAGATACCAAGGAATCCAATATGTCTCTACTCTCTAAATTATTTCCAATGCATATTTTTAGTTATCAAATTACCACACCAAACATGGGAATATAAACTATTCTCACATTTTCGTTTGAACTAATCTTCTAAAAAATATAAGTGAAAAAGAAATCCTATAATATGAACAAATTTGTGCAGGGTAACAGTGACATGGAGAAGGAGAACACTAAATGCTAAAGCCACACATGACTGCTTAATCAAGGCAATCCAATATCAGCAATTTAGATTATATATATGAACCCAGTTACTAGAATTAGCAATAATGGGGAAAAAGTGAACTAGAAGGAAGGAACACATTCTATTACATTCCGATGCTTGAAAACGTGACCACACAGAAGTGGTTGCTATCTTTGGCAATGAAACATTGCACACTCTTTATCACTTAAAACTTCATCCAATTCGCATGAGCTTTTGTTCCTCCCATACCAAAATTGTTTTTTTTTAACCTCACATTACACATGAGGAAAGAGTCCCAATCATTGGAAAGAAAATCAATAAATAAATAAAAGGACAAGTACCATTAGCCAAGAATGAAACACACAACACAAGTAAGGTGTCTACTTTGAAGTTAAGAGTAACACTAAAAAAAGAATGAAAAAAAAAAGAATGAAGGAACAAAAGAAATTGGGGGGAAAAATAAGAAGAAGAAAAAGGAAAAGAGCACAGACCAGTTGTAGCGCAAGAAATGACCACCTACAGGAGCGGTTTCAGGAACGTCATCGTTGTTAACAATACTGTCAGGGCGGCGAATGAGCACGTAAGGCGTGAGTTCGCAGCCAACAATGGGAATATCGGAGGGCAGGTGCACCCGCAGCACGGACAGCATGCTTCACTCTTCGCGGCGGCGGCGGTGAGAATCGCAACCGTCACAGCAGCGTAACCCTATCAGCGTCGTCGCAGCAACTCTGGTATCTTCTGGCGGATCCCACATTTACTTGACCCGCCAGCGTTGACGGACCCGAATCGAACCCACCACGGATCGAAGGTTCTAGAAGGGATCGATGGTGGTTAGGGTTTTACTGCAGAGAGGAAGTAGAAGACGAAGACGAAGAAGAAGAAGAAATTGCTCCTCGCGCTTCTTTCTTGGATTTTCTTTTTCTTTCTTGGTTTGCTATTGGGGGCAGAGTGAGAGGGAGAGGGAGAGTATTTGTAAATGATGGTATACGAATACGATTACGAATTAAGATACGACGACGATATCAATTTTGGTTTTGGTTTGGGTTTGCGTTTGGATCTCCTTCTTTCTTCCCTCGTTTCTCGAGACTGGATAGACAATACACCTTTATTCACAAAATTCGTCATTTTTACCTGTCCACTAAGACTTTTTTTTTAGAGTTGGATATAAATATGTCCTTCAAAAAATATATTTATATAAATATGTCAAAATAAATTTTGTCTTCAAATTTTACTTTCATCTTTCTAATTAAATTCTTTAAATAATTTTTTGTTTACTTAATATGAGACTTGCTATTTACACCTTAAAATTTAATATAAGATATAAATTCTTTATAAGTTAAAAATTTAATTTGCATCAAAATAAATTTTAGACTCCTTCTCTTTTAGTTAAGGTTGTGTCGGGTTTGATCCACAAGATACTCGTGAATAACTTATTAACCAAATCACTAGTAATGTGAACATTGGCTTTTTATTTAAATTAATGACTAATATTCTGTTTACCTCGATTTTTGGTAAAAACGGGTAAATCAACAAGGAAATCTAAATGTTGATAAAGAGATTGGATTCTGATCCCCTTTGGGTCCTTTATGTGAAAATGTTTAAGTGTCGTTTCCGGGTTTTGATGAAGAATAGCACAATGTTCTTCAAAGTTGAAAAAGAAATAAGGTGAAAAAGTAGAAGATTGAAAGAAAAGGAAAACCAAACTGGATTCAAAAGAGAAAAGGGATCGAAAAAGAAAAAGACAAATCAAATGAAAAGAGAAATCAAAATGGCAGAGGAAATAAATTGCATTGAATGTAAAAGTGAGAATCACAACACCTTCTGAGTTCTCTTAGTTAGTCGTGTGTCACATGAGACCTATAGGCATCGTTTGAGAGTTTTGAGCAGTTGTGTGAATCTGAATATTTTTAAACGGAGCACCTAACAATGTATCTTCACATACCAAGAACTACGAGATCACCCAATGAGAATTCCTATTTATAGACTAGAAATAAAACTGGTATTCTAATCCTATGGTGGAAATTAAATCTTAGAAAATAACTCCTAAGACTAGAACCATACACTTGGCATAATTATAACTACTTCTAATAACTTTCTCTGATGACTCATCATAATTTCCCCATGACTTCTATGTTTTGAATACGTTTGAAATCCACCAAGTTTCAATAGTGTCGAAGAACTCTTTCGAAGAACTTATGTAGTGCCACCAAAATATGATATCAAAATGTTGGCCTTAGTCGAAGTAAACCACCTAATTATTGTTCGAAATATTCTTCCTTCTTGCACCAACCTGTAGCAACTACTTCCTTTTGATATTTAAAATTTGTCACATTTGCAATTCACTGGTGGGGATTATCTTCAATGTGCCCTTGGAATTATGGTCTTCGACCAACTTGAAGTAATGGTCTTCGACCAACTTGGAGCAATGGTCTTCGACCTTTTTCAGCATAATGGAATTTCTGTGATAACAGTTGCAGCAGCATGCACGGAAGCTCCACGTTCAGAATCTTCAAGTCTTTGCCAATTTGGCACATGATTTCGACCAATATTGTCAACATCATATTTCGACTAGGAAATTAAACTTCGCACAACTTGTTATTTTTGGTTTCTTGGTATTTCGACCAAGATAAAATCAAGTATTAACATATTGAAAAAACGTTATATATTTATTATGAATTATTTATTAATATATTATTTGTTTAAATAAGTATAAGTTTTATTTTTTTTCATGGCAAAATAAATGCAAACAACAAAACAACTACAAGCCTAAAATATCCCTTCCAATTAAGCGTTCAACCTTCTCTGAATGTGTATCAAAAATAGCGATGTCACATTACATACTCGCTCCAATTCCAGCTAGACAATCAGTTAGGGCATTAGCCTCTCTAGGTACATGATGGAGATGAGCTTCCGAATGATCTGATGAATTTCAAGAAGGTCCTGAGCATATACATGAAACTTGTACTTCCCATTTGTTAAGGATTCAACAATCTCCAAGCACTTTGTTTCACACACAACTTTCCAAATATATGTGTCCCAGAGTAAGCACAACTCGTGCCTTATAGCACCAATCTTTGCACAAACTGAATCTCCCATACTTGAACATGCATAAAAGTCGTGCAACCTGTAAGTACAGATAGCAACCTAAGAGGGGAGTGAATTAGGTTCCCCCAATTTTTGCCTCAAAAAACTCAAACTTCTTTTAGCGTGATCAGAATCACAACGTATAAACGTTAATGCAGCGGAATAAGGTAATGCTGAAAGTAAGAGATGAAGGATAAGAAAATCACATAAGGATTTTATTCTGGTTCACCTTCAATCCCAGAAAGCTACGTCCAGTCCTCTGATCACATAGAGATTTATCCTCTATAACAGAAAGTAAACCACTTCCTGAATAACACCATTCATTGAATCACCACAGTGAATGTTACAACCCTCAGAAAGAATCACCACTTTATGAGTAACACCCTTCACTGAATCGCCACAATGAAGTACAAAACATTCAGAAAGAATCACCACCTTCTGAATAACCCCTTCATTGAATCGCCACAATGAAGTTTACAACGTTCAGAAAGAATCTCACTTTCTGAATAGCCCCTTCACTGAATCACCCCAATGAAGTTCACAATATTCAGAAAGAATCCCACTTTCTGAATAACCCCTTCATTGAATCACCACAGTGAAGTTCACTCTAAACAGAATGAAGAGAAGAAGCTTTTACAAGGCTGAATCAATCATTCTATACTAGAATGGATTGATGATGTAGGTTATGCACTAAGGCACTTTAACATGAATGCTCTTATTAATCTGAGTTCTCAGAAGTTGAACAGCATAAGTGTTCTTTTAAAATTATGAGAACAAGAACTCAGAATGACAGCAATTCAGTATATGAAAGTTGTGGATTGAATGCCCTCTCATTTTGAACCTGTTATGGACTTTATATAGGCACTAGTGATTATCCATGAACCATTGCAAGGCTTCCCAAATTGTATGGGATGCATTGATTCACGAAAAAACACACCTGTTCGTGTGTGTAATCGATTACAACTATAGGGTAATCGATTACGCTACTAGCCGTTGTGGTTTGAATTCAAAATTCAAACTATGTAATCGATTACAGCATTGTGGTAATCGATTACTCACATGATGTAATCGATTAGATAACTTGTGTAATCGATTACACTAAGTCCAGAACTTAGTTCTATGAACGTTTAAGTCCTAATTGAGTGTTTCTACCATTTTTAACTTATGAAACCATTTTGTACTCAATTAACTAAGTTCATGAGCCTTCATGAAAAGAGTAACCAAAGTAAAGCATGACTTACTTTACAAACGAGACTTGGACTAAAACTTGAACCCTTTGATAGTGCTTGAAGTATGCTGAGATGGTTCTTCTAAGTCAATTCCAAAGTCATGAAATAGTCCAAGGCGGGAAAGAATTGTAGTGGTGACACATTGGAAATTAGCAACCCGCAAGTCATACATCCGTGCAATTGGAACTCCATAGTGGACAAGAATGCGAGAGATGGCAGAGGCATAGGGAAATGAGTCAGCGTGATCTTTGCAGTGCATCATGTGTTGCATGATTAGAAAAACCCAGCTGATCTGTCTGTAATGTATGATACATAATTTGCAGTTCTAACTCACTAATGTGAGCAAGATGATCGTGCTGTGGCAGTATGATCTAACTCAGGAAATAGTGAAGCAGACGATTGGTAGTGGTAAAAACATCAACATGATAAGGACAAGAGGTTGTGTGTGGACGATGGATTCTCTGAAGTTCAGATGGCCTAAAACGACAGAGAGACTGATAGAACATGTCCTAATTATGATCTGCCCAATGACATGGCAGATTTTTTCCTAACTTGGCACCTTGAGAGGAAATGCCCAAACAAGATCCTATGGTTGTCAGAGAGAGTTGAATAGGAACTCCCTTGACAGAACTGATGAAGGCATCTCCTTGAGTTTCCAGATTACAGTAGAAGACCTTTACCAATTCTGGATAGTAGGGATTATTCATGGTGATAAAATCTTCTAGAGACTGATTTCCAAGGAGGGCTGGAAATGTAAAACCTTCTTCAATAAAAGAGTTTTAAATCTCCATACATGGGTTTCTTGACTGTTTGATGAAGAAAACGAGTCACAAAGCGAGTGCGTTGCTCAGGTGAAGTCAAGAGACGGGATAAATTGAGAGGATGAGGAGGTCGAAAAGCAGAGGATAGAAAGGATGAGGATGAAATTTTCAAGATTCTGTAGTAGAAGAGGATTATGATTTTGATGTCTAGGAGATGAGTTCCAGAGAGAATAGACAAAGGCTTGAGGAAATGAACAGAAAATAATACATATTTTTTTAAACTTGTCGAGCATGTAATCGATTACAGGCAGTTTTATTTTGAAATAAGATCAAAACCGCCAGGAGGTAATCGATTACACTATTCGAGTAATCAATTACTCAAGTTTTCTGTGAGGTTTCTTGGGCCAAAATTTTCATGTAATCGATTACACAGATGCTGTAATCGATTACTCACTTTGAGAATCTCCCTTTTAGGACAATATCAGAGGATTTTGGGAAAGAAAGAAATATCTATCCTAATCCTAACACATAATCACATAATAAAATATCACATTCATCCAAAATACCTAATTCTCCCCTAATCTTAAAGAAAGAATCTCTAGCCAATGGTTTGATAAAGATACCAGCTAGTTGATTATGAGTATCAACGAAAGCAAGTTCGATATCTTTTCTTAATGCATGATCACGAAGAAAATGATGTCTAATATCTATATGTTTCGTTCGTGAGTGCATGACAGGATTCTTTGTCAGATTTATAGCACTTGTATTGGCACACTTAATAGGAATGCAACCCATGTCTAAGCCATAGTCCTTTAACTGTTGTTTGAGCCATAATATCTTAGCACAACAACTTCCTGTAGCTATGTATTCTGCTTCTGTAGTGCTTAGAGCCACACAAGCTTGTTTCTTGCATGACCAAGAAACTAGTGCATTTCCTAGTAAGTGACATGTTCCACTTGTGCTTTTTCTTTCAGTTTTGCAACCAGCAAAATCTGAGTCGAAATATCCAGTCAAAGCACAAACACCTCTTTTAGGATACCATAATCCAACATTTGTAGTTCCTCTTAAATATTTAAAAATACGCTTAACAGAACTCAAATGGGATTCCCTAGGAGATGCTTGATATCTAGCACATAAGCACACACTAAACTTGATATCAGGTCTACTTGCAGTTAAATAAAGAAGAGATCCGATCATACCTCTATATTTGGTGATCTCTACTAGAATGCCTGATTCATCTTGATCAAGATATGTGTTTGATCCCATTGGTGTGGCTATTGCTTTGCAATCATCCAAATCATATTTCTTCAGGAGCTCTTTGCAGAACTTGGATTGATTGATAAATATCCCATTCTCAGATTGCTTGATTTGCAATCCTAAGAAGAAATTGAGTTTTCCCATCATGGACATCTCAAATTCCTCTTGCGTCATGTTTGAGAATTCCTTGCATAGAATTTCATTAGTGGATCCAAAGATAATATCATCAACGTAAATTTGAACTAATAAAGTATTACCTTTAGACGTCTTGATGAATAAGGTAGTATCTGCTTTACCTTTTTGGAATCCTTTCCCACATAGAAATGTACTTAGTCTATCATACCATGCTTGTGGTGCTTACTTTAGACCATATAAGACTTTCTTTAACTTGAAGACATGTGAAAGAAACTTAGGATCTTCAAAACCTGGAGGTTGCTTCACATAGACTTCTTCTTGTATGTATCCGTTCAAGAAAGCACTCTTTACGTCCATTTGATAAAGTTGGAAATTGAGCAAGCAAGCATATGCTAGCAGAAGTCTAATAGCTTCTAAGCGGGAAACTGGTGCATAGGTTTCATCAAATTCTATGCCTTCTTCCTAATTGTAGCCTTGTGCTACTGATCTAGCCTTATTTCTGACTATTATCCCATGTTCATCCAGTTTGTTCCTAAAAACCCATTTGGTTCCGATGATATGCTTATCATTAGGTTTAGGAACCGATTCCCATACTTGGTTTCTCTCAAACTGGTTCAACTCTTCTTGCATGGCTTGAATCCAATATTCATCCTCTAAAGCATCATGTACTTTAGATGGTTCTATTTGGGATACAAAAGCCATGTTTGAGACTGACTCATGCCTTTGATAGTTGTATGCAGTTCTTCTTCAAGTAAATAGATGTTCGTAAATATGAAATATTCAAAGTATTAGGAAATTTATTACTAACAATATTAAACCTTAAGCGAAATTGTTATTTATCAAAATATATAAATTTATGAAGTTATTTTGAATCTAACATGAAGGCATAGAATGATTCTTCATCATCTTCTTCTTCTTCCTCCAGATCTGAGTATATCTCAGACTGCTCATCTTCTCCCACAAGAGCCTTCTTCTTGTTGTGGAAACTGTTCTTGGATTGTCCTTTGAGTTGTGGGCAATCAAATTTAATGTGCCTTGGCTTTTTGCACTCATAGTAGACGATGGAAGTTTTGGTTGAACTTTGGGTTCCTTCTCGTTTGGGATTTACAAGAGGTTTTCCTTGTACAAACTCCTTCTTTTGCACTTAGGAGGCCTTCTGCCCTTGAGATGTGGCTTTGCTTCGTTGGCGCTTGAGCCACATCTTTTTGAATCTTATGTGGAAGAGAGCTTCTTCATCATCTGCCTCGTCTGATGGTTCTGCATGGTCAGACGATCTTCATTGAGGTTTCTAGAGCTGTTAGCCTTAATAGCTATGGACTTGTTTTTTATGGTTTCAGCATTTTCAACCAGCTCTATCTCATGGACCTTCAGTGATCCTAAGAGATCTTCCATGTTGAGTGTGGTGAGGTCCTTCGCCTGTTGAATGGCAGTCACCATATGTCTCCATTAGGGTGAAAGACATATGAGAATCTTTGTAATTTGATCAAGATTGTTGTAGGTTCTTCCCAGATTCCTCAGTCCATTTATGATAGTTTGGAATCTAGCAAACATATCATCAATAGACTCATTATCCTTCATTCTGAAGGCTTCATATTATGCCACCAGCATGCTGATTCTAGTGTGCTTGACACTAGAGAATCATTCATGTGCCATGACAAGTGCATCCCAGATTTGCTTGGCAGTGTCAAGGCTGTCAATCTTGTCATGCTCTACTTTGCTAAGAGCACACGTCAGAAAGAGCTTGGCCTTTGAGTTTAGCTGGTTTTCTGTCCTGTGCTCAGGAGTCCACTTTTCCCTTGGAATGACTTCACCTGCATTAGTTTTAGGAACATAGTTACCAATCTCAACTATATCCCACATTTTATAATAAGAAGATTCAATAAATAGTTGCATGTGATTTTTCCAATATGGGTAGTTGGATCCATCGAAGAATGGCGGTTTGTTTGTAGCTGCGCCAGTTGTGAAAACGTTGCCCTCCATGGATCTTTAACTCTTACACTTGTTAAGATGTTAGTTTCTCAGAGCCGTTAAGCTCTGATACCAATTGATGGAGTAAAGGCAACACAAGAAATGAGAGGTTTGAATTGTGTGTATGATTTTTAAAACTCTTTTTCAAAACAATATTAGTTCGAAAAGATCTATCAGACGATAGCAGCGGAAATATAAAGTGTGAATAATAAAACTTATAACACACAATAATTTATCCTAGTTCACCCCTAGAACGATAGAGCTACTCCAGTCATTGGCTTCACCAAGATTTTCACTATTCAGCTGAACAGTACAAGTATTAGTCACAAGACTTCTCTAGACAAGTATTCATCACAGGACTTCTCTAGATACAAGTATTCGCAGGACTTCTCCTTAACCACGTATTATGCAGGACGTCTCCTAACAAAGATAAGTTTGTTCTACAAAGGGTTCTCTTCTTACAAGCGGGATAGTAGAAATTATAAGCACTATGAACTCTATGTGTTTAAGGTGTTTGACACTTAAGTGAACACTAGAGTTTCTGAACACAGAGAATATGAAAATTGGTTCTCTGTTTGAAGTGTTAAAAGTGAGAGGTTTGACTCTAAGAGGTTTTTCACACTAAGGGCGGACGACTGGACTCAGAAGAGTATGACACTAAATTTCTGAAGATGATGAAGTTCCGTTGAGTAGCTTCTTCTTTGAGGTTGCAACGGATGCTTCTTGCAAGCTATCAGAGCATTAAATGCAAACCTGCTACGCAATAAATGTAGCATTTAATGCAGCTTAAGCTATCGTCCGCTCTTCTCTGTTGTGTTTCCTTAAATAGTGTTTGAGCATTTAATGTAGAGGAAAACAACAGAGCGTATCTTTTTCTGATCACCGTGATTTGATTATAACCATTGAGGTTGTATGACGTTCAGAAAAGAGCGTCGCAGACTCTAAAAAGGCGTATCTTGAAGTACGGAGCGTTCAGAGAGTTAGCAGATACCAGGAATATTTCTCCATTAAATATGTTCTTTCTTGGTTATGATGAAAACAATGCTTCATTGAATAGGCAGGCGTTGCAAGTCTTCATTGTTTGAATATTAAGGTAGACGTTCCACCATAAATGTAGGCAGACGTTCCACTTTGAGCGTAGGCAGAGGTTCCACTTGAACGTAGGCAGACGTTCCTTCTTCATTTCATCGAACGATACATTTGAACAAACTGCTTTGGATTCTTCATGAAAGGACAGACGTTCATTTCATCGAATCGATAGATATTTCCTGAAATATAAAACATACAAAGTTTAGGAAATCTTTATCTATCGTGATTAAACCTTAGGTAAAATTGTTATTATTCAAAACAAGATAAACGTGAAATCGTTTGAACTTAACAAGTCGATCACCGGGTCAAGTTTTAAAGCATTGAAAAATGGTTACATTCTTTTTTATTTTAATTTTTAAATTAAAAGCTTATTTTTTAATGAGTCCACCAATAATTAGATGTATGGATAAAGAAATTTTACACCCATAATGCATACAAATTAAATCCTACTTAATATATGAACAAGATAATTTATATTAATAACTTAAAACAACCTCAATAAATACATTATTTTATTAAATTAATTTCAATTTTCCCTTCTCTTGTTCCTTTCCCACTTTGTTGAGCTTCTGTAGCATATTTTCACTATTCTAGTCCAAGCCCAAGAGCCAACCGCATCCATCACCTTACACTTATCCAAAGGGGCTTTGCAACATTAGCTTGACAAAAAGGATCCGGGCTTTAACACATGGTTTCCACTTTATTGTGATTCTGCTTCTCCAACCATAATAAGTGCACAACACCGCTCCAAGCCTCCAAGTAACACTGTCTCTGAAGCATTGACGTTACAAACTGAAGAGAAGAGAAGAGAAGAGAAGAGAAGAGAATGGGTACAAGAGAGGTATACGAACAGAAGCTAAAGACCGGAAATCTCGACCACGATCCCACCCTCAACCCTGGCCTCGGTTCCGCTCGTTGCCCTCGCTGTCTCTCCCTTCTCGACCCTAATCCCGTGAGTCTCTTCTTCTTCCTCTTCTCATCTGTATGTCGCGAATGAGGTGTTCGATGTATTGCCTCAACGAGATTGACCCCTCTTTTTTTTTTTGTCATTGTGTGCGTTCAGGAAAGAGGCGAATGGACCATCAATTCCGTCTTGCACGATGCCACTGCCGTCGTGAGTTCCTCTCTTCGAACTCCTTTCGCCATAACAATAATAGTATCAAACTATCAATTTAATATTAATGAAAAAAGGGGATTTCTTAAAAGAAAACTCGAATTCGTTGGTTTTGTGTTTCTGACCTTAATTCTAATATAATCTTATTGTGTGCGAGTGTTCTTGTTCTTTATGTTTTCTTGTGTTTCCCATTGAATAGGCTGGCTCCGGAATTGGTAGTATGCTTAGTGCAGTTCATGGTTTGAATACAGGTAGCTTTATCATGATGTACCACTTGAGTTTGCATTTGTTCTATTGTCGGTATCTGATGTTTTTATTCAATTCATAAATTAGAAACTGCAATGCCATTCTTTAGAATGTAATAATTCAGATCGTTTGGTTGTAATAAAAAAACCAAAATTGAATGAGATGTTTTTTGAGGTGGTGTCTTAGTAAATATTGATGGTGTAAAAACTCATTACAATGTCAAAAGTATTGCTTTTGCTCATTGATTTTCGGCTGCAGGGTTACCGTATCTTCAAAATCGTCTGAAAGGACCGAAGTGGCTGCCTTTTGTAGTTGGGGTATGTAGTGCTTAACTAACGTTTGTTTTGAGGTTCTTTTGCAAATTTCAATTACCTAGCTTTATGCTTTTTGATGCTGATGCCTAGAATTGGTCTATCATAGAAGATTAGAAGTTGGTTTCATGTTCTTCATTCTTTCTTTTTATATTTAGCAGATTAAATGTAGTTCTATAAACATAAAGCTTGGTCACATTATGTAGCTAACTTATTTCTTTTCTGATTTGTTCGCAGCTCCCTCCATTGTTGATATTTTCAGGAGCAAGTGCTGCATTTGGAGGTTAGTTCTGTACATGACTATTGATTATATTTTGGTGGGGCCTTAGAATTTTAGTAGTGCCTGCTGCTGGATATTTGCATGGTAGTAGTAGTACTCACATAAAAAGAAGCATGAAATCTTAGGTTATGCCTTTTTTTTGGTTGCTTGAATCAATGTTGTCAAAGTTAAAGACCCTACCTCACGATTAGAAGGGTGATAGTACATGTGAAATGTGTGATTTTGATAGTAACGTGGATCATAAGATCCTGTCTAGAATACAAAGTTATATTAAAATAAACATACATACATATATATAAGACAAATAAGCAAAGTTACTTAAAATCACTAACATGTAATCAAACTTAAAATGAAAATGCATAAGGTCACAACTGAACTCAAGTTGATGTTATAACACATAATATACAGGACATATTAAATTGCTAGCCATAACCACAAACACTTCTTCTTGAAATGTCAAAGTGACGGACACGTCTTCGGCACCAACATGACACCCATGTGGCAAGCGTACAACATGTGTTGGGAACTCCTCACGAGATGCTTGACTAAGAAGGTATATTTATCATCTCGGACACGTGCAGACACAATTTGGACATATGCTGACCCTTCAACATGTCTTGACACTAGGAGGACAGTATTTGTAGAAAAAGTTATTACACAACTTTCAAAATAGTCAAGTTAAATTTTCAAAAAAAAGTTACCCATAATTACAGACTCATGTAGAGTATAGAAGTATTCCTACTAAGTCTAGTCTTAAAAAAAACACAGAAGAGAGGGAGCTTGAGTGGCAGAACAGAGAGTGGAAGAAAACAAATACAGAGATTTAAACTGAAACAGGCGTGAACAGAGGATTTGCAGCAGACTGGGAAGAAGGGATGCATGGTTGGGGTCATGTAACAGGGGATGTCGGTGATGAGTTGGGGTGATGGAATATGCTGGGAGTTGCTGGAAATACTGCCAGCGTTCAATGGGCTTGCTGGGAGTTTCTGAATGTTTGGCTGGACTCTATGTATGCTATTAATTAATTTGACATTTGAAGCGTACAATAAAAGTTAGAGCCTGCACCCAGCTAGCTGGTTAAACCACAACCCATATTGATAACTGAGTCTTGAATTCAGGGGCTTCTGATATGTCATATAGTTTCCGGAAGCATACACCACTTGAGGTGTTCAATTCTTGTTTAGTATAGTGATGATACTTGAAGCCTTAAATATTCATTAGTAATATGGATGTATGTTTAACTTTTAGGTTATGTGCTTCCAAAGTTTACTCAACTCACTGTGACATCCTATTATGCTGCCTCGAGTGCCTCACACTACGGAATCTCACTACTCACCCGGCATATTGAAGAGAAATCCAATTCTGAAACACAGCATCTCAAGAGGCTCTAATAATCCATTTGAGGTGAACTTACAAGGATTATACGTAACTGTTTGGCAATTTTGTTTACTGTTTTCTTTTTTCAAATCTATGTACCTCCCAATGTACCATGCAGTTGATGGTTAGGATTTTGTAGAATTTACCTTATAATCTATTTGTTACTCCAGGCGGAAATGCTTACAATGTGAATAATATTTCAATATATTTTACTCTTAAGTACCAACTCCCCTTTTATTGAACTATAATGCCTAGTGTTTTAGGGAGCAACTGTCAAGAAAGAAAACTAGCAACTCCCCCTTTTCTAATGATTTTCTTATCCGTAAGGTTTATTTACAAACCTTGTATATGATGGAATTAAAATACCATTACTGAGATTTTAGGTTATACATTACAGCCATCCAGTATAGTGTTCTGGTTGGGGTTAATGTCCTGGTTGAAGGGGGATTTGGTTAAAGCTTAAAATGTGGTTAGTTCACCAAGTGTAACAAATTAAAGTCCGTAATTATGTAAAGGCATCGTGCTATGCTGGGGTTCAAATTTCACGTAACACTTCTAGCTAGGCCATTGCACAAATACCAGAGCAGGGATCAGGGTCACAATGGTGTAGACAGTGTAGCAATTCTTTTGTAGCTGATTCAGATGTCTGGAGGTCGTTTATTTAACAGTAATTGTGGGTTTAGAAGATAATTGAGATCTAAAGTAAACTTCACTCAATCTTAGGGATAATGACTATGAGGGTTTCCATAAGAAAAACATCAAATATTCCTTTCACAAATGCTCTTTTTTTTTTTGGTCTAACACAAATGCTCTTTTTACTATATTTCAAAAGTCCTCACTAACTTTTGGCCAATATTTCTTGAGGAAGAATGGTTACAAGCCATTTGGACCAGGAGCAGTAAATGGTTTCTTTTGGTTGATAGGTCGAAGAACATAATCATTTGAAACCTAGGAGCAAAGGTTTGCTGCATCTTCATCACCGATATAAGCAACATTTCATAGATTGGCTTCATCTATTTGCATTGACAATAATACAATATTGCTACCACAATTATGCAATTGGCTTCATCGACATGAAATGATTCTGACAGAAGGTTAGCCTTGGGCCTTCATCCTTATAAAATGATTTGATTAATTAGTGTATTTTACTATTAGTGAACAATTAGTTTATCTTTTTACTATTACAATATAAGCCCGGAATAACGTTAGTTGTGTACTAGCAAAGTGTTAAAGAAAAAATTTCTACTTCTATAAGAGTAAAATTTAATAATTTAAACTTAAAAGTATCAACTAGCAATAATTGATAGATAATAGAATTAATATATTATTAAAATTGATATTTTAAATTTATTAATTAATATGTTATAATTTATAAAAACTATAAATATTGAAATAATTTTAATTTGGAATAAGGGTGAAAAGAAAATATAAATTAGTTATCCTATTCTATCTGAATAAATTCTAACACAACTCCCTCCACAAGATTAGTTTTACACATGATAAACATGATAAGATAAGATGTAACATTATACCATTGGTGTAACAAATAACAAATTATCGCAATATAAGATTACATTATTCTGCCCACCAAAAGGCCGCTACATGTATGCAAGCTGATATGCTTATGATGAATTTTTTTTCAAATCATCATTTTTAATTTTCTAATCTTAATTTCACAAATTTTAATTTTAACTTTATTTCTTAATTCTAATGTGTGGGTTTGACTGAGGTTGAAGATAGAAGGAAAGGGAAAACTAGACCAGCACGTATATAGAGGCCTAGGCTCTTGAGGGGGGAAATTCAACCCTTTAAAATTGAAACAACTATAAAAAACTTATATAGGTTTCAATAGCTATTTTGACAAACTCATCCTTATAGAATCATGTAGAAAAAAAGAAATGAGCTTAAATGCAGTTTTGGTCCCTGATGTATCACCATTATATGAAATTAGCCTTTTTAGTTTAAAACGAGCGGTAAAGTCCCTGACGCTTGCGCCGTAAGACAAAATACTCACTCCTCCCATTTCCGTCAATTGACTAACGAAACTCGCTAACGTGACACTCATTTAATTAGTAAAAAAATAGAATTTAAAACAAATGAATTAAAAAATATAAAAAATTAACTCATAAAAAAAATTAACCCAGATACTTTCAAGCTTGAGCAGCTCCACCGTTTTATTCATGACCAGATCTGCACTCTCTCTCTTTCTCACCACTGCCATCACCTTCCCCTTCAACCACAAAACCCTTTCCTCCTCCCTCTCCAACATTCTCCTTCTCCTTCTCCAACCTCCTCCTCTTTAATGGTGGCTCAACGGTGAAGTGGGCATCATCTTCTACACCTTTCGAACCTCGCATGACAGAGAAGCAAGATGGGTTGAAGAAAGAGAAACGATCTTGCTCGCGGTGGCACCAAATCTGGAGGCTGCGATGGTGTTTCTGGGATTCTACGAAATCATCTCCAACATCTCTTCAATGGTGGCTCGACGGTGAACTCGTTTGGATTGACAAACTCGTATTGGGGTCACGCCCCTTCTGCAGACTTGAATCATTTGGATTAGACACTTCCCAAATTCAGTGCTGAAGGATTTGGTGAAGGGAGACTAGGATCAAAGGTATACTGAATCGATTTTCGTGCTCTATGATGGAGGTTGTTGGTGACAGAATGGGTCGTGGTGAGGTTCATGGTGATGGATCTAAGGTGTACTGAATCGATTTATGGGTTATGTCTCGTTTTTTTTCTCGATTCTGTCTTGTGGTTGTTGTTGCGCCTTGAACCATCACACAACCACAACGAATACGAGTGTTGTGTTCTTACATGATTAGGAGATTTGAAGCAGTTGGTGGCGTAAACGATGTCGCTTCCTGGCAGGGATAGCGACATTTGAAGGAGGTGCTGGTAGAGCATGAGAGTGGTGGCCTTGGTGTGGGGGAGGTGATCTAGTGGTTGCAGAACTTGGAGGTGACGACGTCGTTTCGGTGGAGATGTCAAGGTTGGTGGGGGCATTATGATTGAGTGAAGAATTGAGGTCACAAAAGGACTTGTTGGTGTTGAGATCGGGCAAGGAGCAATATTAGTGGTGGTGTTGAGTGAAGAATTGAGCTGTTGTCGTTGATTCATGGTGGGTGAATTTTGGATCTGGGTTGTTGAAATCCATGTTTATTGAAGATGATGATGAAGTGGATGTTGGAGATGATGATGATGTTAAAGATGATGATGAAGATGTTGATGTCTTGAAAATGAAGATGATGATGTTGATGGAGAAGATTAGATGTTGTGATGAATTTTAGGTTATTTTTTCTTATATTTTTAAATTCGTTTGTTTTATTAATTATTAGAAATTGAATTTTTTATTAATTAAATGAGTGTCACATTAACGAGTTGTTAGTCAACTCACGGAAATGGAGGGGAGGGAGTATTTTGTCTTGGCGCAAACGCCATAGATCTTGACCGCTCGTTTTAAATTAGAAAGACTAATTTCACACAATGATAATACATAAGGACCAAAACTACATTTTAAGCCAAAGAAATTCCTAATAGAATCAAAATACTCAAGTACTTATTACAATCGATAAGTCCAAATAATTTGTAAATGGGCTCAATGAACGAAATCATGGGCCTTTAGGGGAGAGTCTGTGTGAGCATTGTAGACTATAAAATAGATACAAATGATGTTTTTGTTGGATTTTAGACCAAAAATTTCATGTCTTTGGATTCGTTTCATATTGACCTTGCTACTTTCTACTTTTTCCCTCTTCCTTTTTGTCCCAGACTGAAAAACTTTTAATTTTTTGTTGAAATACATTCCATCACATTCCATTAATTATCATCAAATTTCTTACCTCCCAACTTGGATGGAAGAGAATGAAATGAAAAACAACCATAACTACTATAGTTATAAACTTATTTTCCTACCCCTACTCATGTTGTATGTTCAATAGTTTTGAACTTTCTTCACATACACTATATTTAAACCCCCTCTTTAGCAATTTTTTGCATATACTTCTGCACAAGTGTCGGTAAATGGTCCTGTCCAGTCTTTGTTATAATAAAATAATAATAATAATAATAATAGAAAATAAATTGGTTACACACAATTTTCTTTGCATATTCTAGTCATAGTTACATTTTGTTATAAATTGTATTTTAACTTCCTCTATTATTATATCATCCCATTTTACTTAATAACTTTTCTATAATGTAACATTTTAGTTGAATTTTAAATCATGGAAAAATGCATCTTTACGGATTTAATTTTATGAATTGAATTTAAATATTTGATTATATCATTTTCCTCCTTATTCAAAAAAAAATTGATTATATAAATATAGGAAAATAGAAAATTTTGCCACATAAATTTTAGTGTTTTTAAAGCTGGGTTAATATAGGAATAATATTTGTGTAACTCATTCTGTTATAGCCTTTATCAAAGCAATGAAGTTGTAAATTTATTCTCTTCTATTATAAAATATCCGGACAATGAAATTGAATTTTATCCGGTTTCATTTCAATTCGTTCTGCTCCATTATATTTCACTCGTTCAATTCCATTATGTTTCACCAATTTAAATGAGTTTAATGAATATGCACTGTCGATGTAAAAATTTTATACTGACAACCAATCACAATATGCCACATAGAAGAAATAACTACTTTCGTTTTAAATTTAAATAAAAACAAAAATATATTTTCTAATTTGGCGGAATTCAATTAGATGACTGTGTAAATTAAGATTACACAGACAATGCATAGTCCTTTAATCCTTTTTAAAATGTGTTGAGGCACATGTGTTGACATTTTAAAAATGTTAGAAACGCGGAAGCAAAACAGAGTGAAAACAGAGAGAGAACGAGAGAGAAAAAGAATTTCGAATTGTATTTACTATATCTTCTTCAGTACAATCAGTTGTTTACAAAGTCTTATTTATACAAACAACCATAATGAGCTTTACAAATTAAACAAGCCCAAACAGGCCCAGTTATGAATTGACTTAGTCCAACGCTCCCCTTCAATTCATAACCCTGGGCGATACGTCCTTGAACTATACAATCATCTCTAAACGACACTGCCACTAGGCATTGCCACTACTGTTGAACGATACTGTCGTTGAACGACACCACTCCGATCATCTTCCTCAGCTTCTCAAAGCGACCCGGCCTCAACGCCTTCGTAAACATATCAGCCAACTGCTCTTCAGTGTTGCAGTAAATCAATTGTAGATTTCCTCTGTTTACTTGATCTCTTAGGAAGTGAAATCGGGTTTCAATGTGCTTACTTCGTCCATGAAAAACAGGGTGCTTGGCTAGATCAATCGCTGATCTATTATCCACCATAAGCTTCAAAGATTCCTTCTTCTTCAGCTTTAACTCTTCCATTAGCATTCCAAGCCACAAAGCTTGACAAGCCCCAAACGATGCAGACACATACTCTACTCCACAGGATGATAGAGCAATGATAGGTTGCTTCTTCGAACACAACACAATATGGGTTTTTCCTGCCATGAAGACATACGCTGAAGTACTCTTCCTATCGTCTTTTCTTGCATGGCTTGATCTCGATTTTTTTCAGCTTCTCTTGATTGCAGTCTCTGCTCATGGGCTTCCAGAGACCCCTGCAATTCTTCAACTTTCATTGTAGCAAGATCCTTTGATTCCTCAATTGCAACCACAATGTGATCGAATCTTGGAGTCAGTGAACGAAGAATCTTTTCAACAATCACTTGATCAGAGAGTGTATCTCCATGTATACGCATATGATTGGTGATCGCAAGAAGCTTTGTAAAATAGGAGGGAGTAGAATCTTGGTTTGCCATTTGCAATAGCTCATACTACCTCCATAACATCTGCAATTTCACCTTCTTCACTTTGTCCGCGCCACTTTAAGATTTGATCAAGATATCCCAGGCTTCCATTGAAGTAGTTGCCCCTGAAATCTTCTTGAAATTCGTTGGATCAACACACTGATGAATCAGGAATAAGGCTTTACAATCCTTCTTCCTTGCGTCTCGATGGGTGGTACGCTGCTCCTCCGTTGGATTGAGCCCTAACGGGGTGTGTCCAGAAGATACGATATCAAGCACCTCTTGATATCCAAAGATCTTCTTCATCTGCGTTTGCCATTGATCGAAGTTCTTGCCATCAAGAACTAGCAACAACGTCAGAAAGTTTTCATTCATTCCTACCATCCTTGTTGTCCTCTTCGTGCGTAACAAATCAACGTCCCAGCCTCCCAAGTGCTGTGAACAACCGTCGCGTGTCGTAGTTTTTGGATCAGAACGCTGGCTCTTGATAGATACTACTGTTAGAAATGCGGAAGAAAAACAGAGTGAAAACAGAGAGAGAGAACGAGAGAGAAAAAGAATTTTGAATTGTATTTACTATATCTTCTTCAGTACAATCAGTTGTTTACAAAGTCTTACTTTACAAACAACCATAATGGGCTTTACAAACTAAACAAGCACAGTTATGAATTGACTTAGTCCAACAGAAAAATAAATCATATACGTGAAGTACATTGAAGAGTGTGTTAAAATTGTGTTACTAGTATTTCTTTACATATAAATTATCTTTCTCCATTTGAATCTAAATCACTAAAAGATTTTTAAGTTGGCAAATCACTTTACTACCATCACCTAGTGCGTAATTAGAAGTTTGAGTTTTGAGTATACATATACTAAAATGAAAGAATTTGCCTTGTGTGGTCAAAATTTATGGTTGAGAGCAAGTTTGCTCGTTACTCATCTCATATTTTAACTATGAGTTTAGGAGTTTGATTATTGCCAATAGTTATAAAACATGTTTTGTGACGATCATTTACCATTTAATACAAGCATCCATAATTAGACACAACTTTTATAAGTGGATAAACAATCCATTGCTTTCATGATTAAAACTGATGTGTCCACCAAGAGACTTAAAATTAATAGGCCATGACAATATAGGAGTTTAACTAAGGCAAATTCTAAATTCCGTTACACATTTGTGTCTCGGGTGGATGCAAATGTGAGCAGTGATGAGGAAAATGGTACATTTAAGGAAGTGGAGGGTTGATTAAATTGAGAGCAGCAGTGGGGCGCACAAATTGTTAATTGAAGCATCTTTTGGCAGATGAAATTAAAATCAGTGCTCCATTTTTACACCACACACACACACCTATTGCGATTACAACAATAATATTCTTTGACACAAGTAATAATTATAATTTCCTTGTTCAGTTGCCATAATGAGAAGAGGACGCTACCCCACTTGAACTTGATGGTGGAAAGTTGTACATATGAAAGAAGAAGCTCTTTAATTCCAGTTTGTATTGCTGGCTTAAACTCTCCCTATGACAAGTGCGCAGAACAACCAGCTCAAAACATAGAATTCATTTCTTTAGGTGGGTATCACATGTAGTTCTGCAATCAAAACTTGACCAATTATACATGGTAGCGTTGCAATTGTGTTTGTGTTTGTGTTTGTGTGTGTGTGGGTGTGCCTACTCTATGTGTAAATGTACTGAACCATGGCATTGACCTGCTGGTGGTGTGGTCCTCTATTTTGTTTTTTTTGAGACCACAATAAAAATTAATCCTCTCGCCACATACGCACACTTAAACAAAACGGTAAATAGTTGATCACGAAATGTGCTCCATTCACATGAATAATGATTGAACCTCCAACTTTATGATTAAGAGACGAAGTGAGCAACAACTATACGGTGTGTGTGGTCCAGCATATGTATTGAGGAATGTTAGCAAGTAGCAACATTCATTTTAACACTATTTTTTCAAACACTAATTATAATATGTGGACATACATAAATTGTGCGAGGTTCAACCAACATATGAATTAGTGGAGGGTTTTTAACCTTCACATACATTTGCCGCGGTTAAAAACCGCCGCCAACCAATATCTCAGAAGGATGGGATGTAGACGATTTTCCTTTAGTATACTTTGAACACTCTAATTTAGTTAAAATTCATTGGGTCTCGCCAAATTAGACATGAGGTCTATTTTTAGCGAACCCACTTACGTTTTAACCGATTAATAAGATATTGTTGGAAAAAGAGTGTCCAGTTCATTGCATTTATGATATCTGTTTGGATCCATTAATGGGTCCTAGGACTCGGTGGCGGTGGTATTTGTAGTTGCTATAGCTTTGTTGAATATGTTTCTGCAATAACAGATACAGATGGTTTAAAAATACTGAGAAGAGGGCTTTTGGATCTAACAAAAATGGCCTGTATGCAGAAGATGCAGAAGATGGGGTGGTTTTGGCGTTTATTGCAAGATAGTTTAACCAAGTTGTGGTGGCAGTGGCAGCACTTGACTTCACTTGACTTAGGATAGATACAAAATTAGGGTATTTTTCAGCTGTTGAAATTGGGCCTTTGTGATAAGAATACTTACTGTAGAAACTGTCATAATCCTCGTTTGTAAACTTTATAGAGGTGTGGGCCGATGTTTCTTAAATTCCACTGTCGTTCTTTCCCTCTCTCTCTCTCTTCTCTCTGCATCTGAAAGTGAGAAAGAAAGAAAAAGAAGAAGTGGTCCTTAACATTAATAATGTGTGTGTACTCTTCTTCTCTGTGTATGTCTTGATTATCATCTTTGCTCCCTCACATGCGCTTTATTATGTTTGCATTTACTTGTGGGGTCTTCGATAGTTGGATTGATGTTAACGCTACGGCGGTATTGCGGGGTTGTCTTTATTTGTGTGTTGCTCTCTTTTTATGCCTCTTATTTGTTTCTCTTCTAGACTTCAAACATACTTTTATCTCTTTTTGAAACTACCTAGCCTAGGGTAGAAAATATTCAGTGCACCAAATCTATTTGGAATTTCACACAAAGATGTCTTTTTTTCTGCATAATGTCAATTAATTAATTAATATAAAAAGATAAGCATCTTCATTTTCCCAACATCTTTTAAGAACATTTAAGAGGAGCTATGTGGTCTCCATTGAAATAATAATTGAAACTCAAACTGATATCCAGATTGTGTTCATAATGAACTCAGATTTAGAACATGATAAATTGATAATGGGTGATTGGATTTCAAAATCTTGGAGACTGACTACACAACATATGTGTAGTTGTAGATTTTGCCCCTCTTTCTCAATTTATTGAGACAGACAGTGGTTGGTGGCTAGGGACATTTTTATTGATAAGCCATAAAAATGCACGGAAAAAGACTACACGAGTTACCCTATAACTCATGTATATAACTAACCTGTTATACACAACAAAGGATGTATATACTATTTGATACGGGTAGAGTCAGACATAATCTAAATTCTAAGATGATATTAGAGTTTACTTTAGATCCGTTTATCGAAGATTACTCATATATGAGCCGCCCCGTAAATGTTTAGCCGTTCGAAGTCCACGTTCCAATTATCCAACCTTGAGTAAGAGAAGATGGATTAATGTCCCACGTTAACTAAATATATAATAAGTATATTTCTTAGAAATGATAGTGCAATCCTCGATCTTAAGAAACTCTTGGAATAAAGTCATATCTAACTCAAATTCTCATAAAAAGCAAAATTAGAACTGTCTAATCTACACTTAAGTCAAGATTAAGCCAAAGCCTTAACTCATCCGGAATAGAAACAATACATAAGTTAGCATTGCAAAAGATACTATCATCACAAATGCCTCAAATGGACCAAATGATAGCAAATCATACGGCGGTCAGCACCTTCTTTGGAAAAATATTACAAGAGTCTACCAATTTATTCTTAACAAAGGTGTAAATTGAAGGTATGTAGCTAAACATCACATTTCGAACTAAAACCTTAAGCAAATAAATATGTAGGTTTTGATACTTATAATATTGTCCTTAATTGAACTAAGCCTGTGTTTTGCAAAGACGGTTCTCAGTCCGGATAAAAGAGGTGGATTGTGTTAGGTCTCAACAGTCAACGTATAACTGGTCGATATTTTCAAAATGTCTTTAATCCACCAAGTTGTTGGCTTTTCAAAAAAGAAAAAAAAAAATTACACATGAATTTTCAAGGTCAGCAATATTGCTTTGGCTTTCAATTTTCTTATGTATTTAAGATCTGGATGTCCTGCATGCAGAGTAAATAACATGGACCTAATTACACATTGTCAAACCGAATCTAAATGCTGAAAGAAGACTGCTTAAGTATATAATAACTCATCATGAGATGGGGATGGCCAGTGTTTGTACTATACATGCAAGTGAGTTCTGCACATCCCTTTTAGTGCACCTGTTAGAAAGACTGACTAGAACTACAGGGAAGATACAGAGCTCTTTTCATTTTCTTTTGAAAGGGAGTTAAAAAGAGATCTAGTTAGAGACACACCCACACATATGTATAGCAGTTAACACATAGGAGTTAGGACGTGACAGTATATAGGACGTGACAGTATATAATAGAATGTGTTTCATAAAAGAGGTTTTTTTTCAGTTACTGCCCTACTTTACTAATTGCTTATTTTAAAAACATTTTAAATATGAGGTTGTCTAACTTACTTACTTTATGAAGTTTTCTAAACCAATCTTAGTGGACCAATAAGTACAAAATGCACTTCAAATAAGTTTGCGCTCCAACCAAGAATATTATCAATCCTAATCCACCAATGAAATTATTCTATATTAATTAAAAATTATTCATATAAGGTTATAAGTATCATATCCATGCAATTATGTCATGAATTTACTTCTAATGTAATTATGCTAGCTTATTACATATTTTACAATAACATAACATGAATTTTAGAATCTCGGCTAGAATATGAATCTTCCCCTCTGAATTTTAGTAGGACGTACTAGACTTTGGGGATGTGGTAATTGCATGTAGACATTAACATCTGTTGATCAGGTACTACACTTTTGACATGTTGTTTCAGGAAAATGGATCCTTCACAGCAAGACAGTGGTGAGACTGGTGAGAACAAGACAATCAAGCGCGGAAGAACCATCATGAAAGCAGTCCGTGTTATGAGGAGTAAATGATTAAAGTTTGAGGTAATAAGTTAAGGCAATGTTGAAAGTGCATTTTTTACAAAGGTTTTTTTTGGATTCGCTTCCTTCTTTGCTCTTGACCTTCCTTCCTCTCTTTCTCTTTCTTTCTTTTCTGGATTGATAGAATTTCGTTAGGATGAAGAGAAGGCTGACAAATGCTTTGTTTTCTTCTTGTTTTGCAGCAATGACCCTTCATTCTTCATTCCTATAGTATGGATTCTAAGAAATTTAATAAGTTTACACTCTACTAACTTGTTTAACATTTACAAGTATTAGGTTGGTTGGGATTCGGATGGTGTACCCGTTAACCCCAACAAGAAATATTTCGTAGGCTATATTGAGTTCCTTGCTTGCACAGTGGTTCCAATTACTGAAAATTGGTGGCCAGATGTGGACGATGAACTCAAACAACACATATGGGAAGAAGTTGAGGTTAGATACATAGTACTCATACAATTTGTGCATTAAACTATTTATTGAAACATACTTAACTGATAAGAACGAAATAACACAAGAAAGGGTTGGGGGGGTTTGAATATGTGACTTTAAAAACTTATTTTTAAAACAAATATAAGTCTTAGAAAGGTTTTTCAAAAACTTGTGCAGCGGAAAAATAAACAGAGCAAGAAAGTAAAAGCACACAAAGAATTTATCCTGGTTCACCCCCTTAATCGACAGGGCTACGTCCAGTCCTTGTCTTCACCAAGATTTTTCACTATTCAACCCGAACAGTACAAGTTTTATGCAGGACTTCTCTTAGTATTTACATTAAATATGTCATTTCTTGGTTCTGATGAAAACAGTGCTTCATTGAATAGGTAGACGTTGTTAGTCTTCACTGTTTGAAAGTTGAGGCAGACATTCTATCATGAACGTAGTCAGACGTTCCTCTTGAACATAGGCAAACGTTCCTCTTTCTTTTCCTCGGACGATACATTTGAACATGCTGCTTTAGATTCTTCATAAAAGGACAGACGTCCATTTCGTCGAATCAATAGATATTTCCTAAAATGTAAAACGTACAAAGTTTAGGAAATCTTTATCTATCTTGATTAAACCTTAGGTAAAATTGTTATAATTCAAAACATGATAAATGTGAAATCATTTGAACTTAACAATCTCCCCCCTTTTGATGATGACAATTTTATTGAGAAAAATGTACAAGGGAAGGGGAAGGAGGTTGAGACAAAATGTACAAGGGAATCTGTTGCATACCCTAATCATCAACAGAGGCCTCAAATTCACAAAAATGAAGATCCCCTCAAGAGCTGCAAATTTCTAGATGTATATGCAGATAAGATGCTTACTGACGACAACCTCATCATAGTACCAATGGACGAAAGATTGTTTGGAAATGCTTATTATGAGCATATTGGTAGAGATGAGCTCCTTCAGCTCACTCAACATGGTGAGCTAGGTGCTTCAGTGATGTGCATTTACATGAGGTACTTTGTTAAACTTAAGTGCACACACATATTTGGTTTTCTAAGTTCAACAATGATGTTTGTCGTATATGATTTGTATAATCTTATTTCAGGTACTTGTTTGACCAATGTGTGGCTGAGAATCTCTTAGAGAGATTTTCATTTCTCAGTCCGCATCGAACAATGCACCTCGTGAAGAACCAGAGCTAGCACATTGCGGACACAATAAAAGGAACATGCACACCCATACCTGTTATATCTCGGCCCAACAAATACAGGGTGCTAAATTTATATGATCAATTTATAACAATCAATTTAATTATATGAAACTTAGTTACTTGATGGTTTGTTTGTTTAACATGTGTTGTAGGGGACATTGAGTGTTGGTGGTGATCAATGCCACCAGAGAGACCTTATTTTACTTGGATCCCTTGCGTGGTGAACTAAAAAACCGCAAAAAAACGAAAGACATATTTGATCGGTAAGCATATAGATCTACCGTGCAATATACTCTTACTATTAGACGTGTTTACTCATTGGGTTATTTGTTCATTTTGTTAGCGCAATGAGGATCTACCATACTTGCGGTGATAACAGGATCAAATGGAAACTAGCAAGTGGAATGTTATAAAGGTATATCCATATTTACATAACTCAAACCAATTACATACACACCAAATAACTTATATTTTTTTATTTGTTTTTGTAGTGCCCTCATCAAACAAACAACCTCGATTGTGGGTACTATGTCCTCAACATTCTACGCGACATCATTGCGCACAATCAATCCACAATTCCTGATGCGGTATGAAACTTTACATTTATTTGTTGTTTATATAACAAAACTCTTATCTTTTTGTATTTTAAATTTGTAATCTAACTCTAACTCTGTTTATTTTTACTATCATTTTGCAGTACTTCCCTGATAGTCCGTTCGACTCTACGATCAGGACCAGCTCAATGTAATTAAAGAAGAGTGGGCTAGTTATGTGTTAGACAAGTTTGTAATACTTGGCGGCTAAAATGTGCATAGGGGGTTTGTACATATTATAATTTGTACATATTTGATTTTTTGTACATATTATATATATTGCTTGTACATTATGTTGTCAGGGTTGTTTCCATTGCATTGCAGGTCATAGTTATAATTTGTTTACTGTTTGAACTTCATGTCTTTGATTATACGTAGCACAAAAAAAACACCACACATATTACCACCGTTCATACAAGAACCGAGGTAACAGAGGTAAAAAAAACAAAATTATTACCACGGTTCATAAAGGAATGGTAGTAACAGAGGTTAAAAAACAAAATTACTACCACGGTTCATAAAGGAACCGTGGTAACAGAACAAAAAACAAAACAAAATTATTACCACGGTTCATAAAGGAACCGTGGTAACAGAGGGACAAATTACCACGATTCCTGCTACAACCGTGGTAACAGAGGCCTGATATTACCACAGTTCAGCGTAGAACCGGGTATTTCATAGGTATGATATTACCACGGTTCCGTCTTGAACTGTGGTAATTTATCTATTACTTTGATGCCTGATACCACGGTTTAACTATGGTAACAGGCTACCCGGAACCGTGGTAATATGACATTTCTGTAGTAGTGATAGTTTCTGTTGTAAAAAAAAAAAAAAACCATTGGACACAAGTGAAATTTTTTTGCCCTAATACTGCACACATTTAAATCTTAAATTAATATCTCCAATTTTTGCAGGCTTCTCTAAAACAATACATGGTTGGGTGGTATATCGGTACACTGTGTAGTTAATTTGTAGCTATGGATAGGAATGGGGTAGATGAACCTGTATTGTGTGCGGAAACCCCATCGCGCTCCTCTTCATGGTCGTTTCTCGTACCACCGCAATAATGTAGTTTCCACCACTGCTTCACTTGCATAATTGTCGTTCCAGCCACGCCCGAGCTGTGCAACAAACATTTGCACGCCGCTGCGCCAAGGTCTGGAAGGAGCAGTGGCAGCGGAGGGCGGCTGGTTGGAAGCTATTAGGGTTTAGCTGGACCAATATTTCTTTGATTATTTTTTTTAACACATAGAGACAAAAGCAACCTGAAAAACCTAGTATAGCCAGTAAATTACAATGGTGTAACTTTGCACCAATTTTAAAGTGGTGCATAGTAGGGAGACCCTTAAAAAAAAGTAATGTCAGTTGTACGACCACATAAACCAGAAAACTACAAGGGGATAAGAATTGTCTCAATTGTAAAATAATTTAACCATGTTAAATTTCACAATTTTACCATTAATTTTGTGTGTTTAATAATTAAAGAAATAAAAGAAAATTAAATTAATGGTAAGATGGTAAAATTTGGCATGATCAAGTTATTTTATACCGTGATTTTATGAATCCAAGAATAAAAGAAACCCATAATTTTGAACATAGATCATAATAAACTCCCTCCCTTATCCTATAAATAAGTACATCCATAGTTAGTTGAGCCATCATGTAAGGTTAAGGTCAGTGTTCATATGTACTTGTTGGGTGGAAAATTATGGGCAAATGAGTCACCTTCCGTTGAAATTTGTCGATACTGTCTTCATCAATGACTCAGTCATTCAATAATCTTACTATCATCTTTATTTTACATTATCAATCATGTTGAACCCATGTAGATGGTTTCTTTAATTGTTTAATTTTATGATGCATATGAATATCTAGCTATTTATAGGTTGCAATAGAACATTCGATTTATGAGTGGAGGTCTCCTACATGTTTTTTTTTTTTAAATTCACCTAGGCATCCTTATTTAAATGTAATATGGACTAGAATCATATCAATGAAATTTAAATAACTAATTGATTTGGTATAAATTTCACGATGAAATAATGGTTGTATACATGTGAAATTATAAACAATTTTCTCATGGTTCTTTCCTGTAATTTTTTTTTTATAAGCGTTCTTCGTTCTTTTCTGTAAATTACATTATGGCCCCGTTTGGGAAAACAACTTAATTAAGCGCTTATGACCATAAGCGCTTATGGCATAAGCGCTTATTAATAAGCTCTTTTAAGAAATTTATTATAATGAATTGAAAATAAGCTATATATAAGCATAAACTCTTTTTCATAAGCTACTATGAATAGCTTATGAAAATAAGCTCAAAACAGCTTATAAATAGGTCATAAGCTATTTACATAAGCTCTCCCAAACGCTTGCATAATTGCTTATGCTATAATATAAGCTCAAATAAGCTCTTCCAAACGGGGCCTCAGTACGTGTGTAGCTTCCTTAGCCACGGTCGTGGCCTTTGAAATGGGGACATAGGCATGGCAACAAGTTCAGCATGGTTGTGTCCTCACCTTGGACTAAATTGTTGCTTCTTTGGCTCATTTTCCTTATTTTCCCACCTTTTTCATCTTTTTTGCGTTTTACCTGCCTTAAAAATTCTACCATAAAAGCATGAATTCTAAATAGAAACTATAACAATCAGGCATAAAAATAAGGGTAAAACATAGGAAAATTCATACAAATTATACGCGCATCAATCATGACCAAGGCAATATGTAACACCCCAATTTTCAGGGTATTACTGTAGCAAATGAACAGTAAATAAATATACAAGTTATATTTTCAGGACTGCAGAAAAACGAGTATAAATTTTTTAGTAGTATTGGCAAACGAACTCTTCAGATAGTTGCCAAACGTTCTCCAAAGGCGGACATACTCTATTGGGTGTGTTGCAAGACGTACTCCATAGCCGGACGTACTCTTTTGGCAGACGCACTCAACTGGTAGAATAGGTATTCAGTAGGTTTCCAGACGTACACTTTTTCTTTGCTTTCTTTGAAGATCTGCTTTTGATAATGCCTTGTTTGTATGTATGCAATTTGTCAAAGTATTAGAACATCTTTATCTAATGATATTAAACATTGAGTGAAATTGTTATTTATCAAAATATAATAATTTATGAAATCGTTTGAATCTAACAATCTCCCCCTTTTTGATAATGAAAATTTTATTTGAGAAAAAGGTTTAATATGTATTCTTTGAGAAAAAAAATGTATATCAGAGCAAGTGTGTAATTTTCAAGGTTAGATCAGTATTGAAAATTTGTGATATTTTTCTTAAAAGAGTTTCTTATCTAGAAAAATGTGAGCAATCTTGAAAATACTTGCAGACGAAAACATTTTTATACCTTAGCATTATTTTTAGCAGACGAGGACGCTTTACAACTTAACATTATTTTTAACTCCCCCTGAGAAAAGTAATTTACTAAGTTTTGTTTCTATTTCTCCCCTTGAGCATGATATCTAGGTTTCTAGATAATCTTAAGTTTTTGCTCCCCCTAAGATAATACTTCTCCTATTAACTTTTTCTCTATATTTTTCTCCCCCTTTGGCATTATCTAACGTAGACAGTTAAGGCATGAAAAATAAACAGATAAGCAAACGTTAATTGAATTTCAACGAGTATATAGATAAGAAAAAGCAAAATTTAGCAAGGTAATTGTTCAACTGAAAATTAAAGAGATAGGGTAGAGAGCTAGAAGGTTTTCTTCATTTGGTCGAACAGTTTGATGATCATGTCCTGCATCATGTCAAACCGTGAGTCCATGTGGCCCTTCACTTCTTTCCGCAACTCCTCAGCCTTCTTCTCACTAGCGGCTTGCATGTCTTCGATTTTCTTCTCCAGTAGAGAAACCTTAGCATTGAGGTCTGGCTGAGCTGAAGTGATTGCTTTGTCATCTTCTCCTATAGCTGCTTGTTTGACATTGTCTTCAACCTTATGATTTTGGGCATTGTCCTTAGGCAAGGAAATAGAAATAGGTTGAGCAGACGAGATCATAGCATCAACAGATTCAGCTTGAGGAACAACAATGGATATGGGCTCCAGAGAATGAACTTTTTCATCAGCAGACTTCACAGGAGTAATTGGAATGTAATACGGAGCTTGGAATGTAACAGTTGGAATCAGAGGAGATGGACTGGAGAACTTCAGAGGTAGACTAGGGTACCTTTGTGGCCTTGGAAAGTAAGGAATGAGGACAAGCGTCCAGTGTCCAAACCTCATGACAAGAGGATCAACGCTGCCTACCAGAAATAGAGGGATGTGCGCCACATGTAAAAATGCAGAAATAATGACCTTCCATTCAAAATGGAACATGTCATCCCTGTTTCTGATTATGAGAGTCATCTTGAGATCCGCACAGCCACGGGGCGCTCATAATCCTGAAAGGAAACAAAAGTTGAATCCTAGTAGTTCAGCGGACAAACCCGGAAAAATGTGTGCATTCTGCAGAGAGATTGGCCGCTTCCGTTTGCTGATTTGGGAAGGCAGAGAGGATCTGGGCCTTCTGGAGAACTTAGGCATGAAATGGATCTCACTCGTTGAAGGGTGGTATTAGCGTCCAGATGCCTCAGATGACTACTGCTTCATTAGCCAATTTCTTCTTTGCCCAATCACTCAGCAAGTTGTCATGGACAGCCGATATGTCGATTGCAAGCTTCATTCATTGAACATCCCCGAACTTGATTGGAGTGGCATACACATAGTCAGAAACTATGAACTCAATTTGCTACTTCTCCTCATCTACGAGATTCTTCTTTCCCATCATGGCAGTAATGAGTGCTCCATATGGAAGGTTGGTTTTGGAATTCTCCAAAGTGTTCAGCATGTGATGGAAGATAAGATATGGAATATTGATCTTATGATGGTTCACCATCTGATAGAGAGCCCAGTGTGAAAGTTTGTTGACTAAATCACGAGCCCCTTCCTTTGGAATCACCACTTTTCTTAGTACAGCGTGAGGAAATATGCATTCGTCAATTAGGTTTTTGACGGTGGCACCATTTCCTTTTACTTTTGGATCTTCCTTCCAGATGCAGTTGGGGTTGATGGCGGATGTTTCCCATTTTGGAGAGTAGATGACCCCTTCGTCTACTTCAACACCTAGGGCAAAAGCAATATCTCTTCGAAAAACATCTGTAATTACTTTCATGCATCTGGTTTTGATGCATAACAGCCCACTCTTCACTACACAGTCGTAGAATTCTTTGACAAGGGGAATAAGAGTAGGAGTTACTGAGACCTCCAGGAGTTTATCCCAGTCTTGGAACTGCACAAGGTCTAAACCAGTCAACCTAACATAGCTATACTGATTGAGGTCGAGATATCTTGGGGTGACGATGTCTCTGTTTCCCATGTTGGTTAATTTCTGCTCTCCAATTCTTTCAGCTTGTTCTTCTCTGTTTGTGGCGATATTCTTCTCCCTACGATCTATCACAGCTTGTTGAGCTTCAGTTAGTTCAGACTGAGTAGCGGTGTGCTTCTTGGGAGCCATGGGTGCTTTTTCTGTAGATAGGTTAGAGAAAACACAGCAACAAGGGCAAACGAAAGCAATAGTATTGTGGAAGTGCAAGTGTAGTGATAGTGAATTTTAGAAGTGCTTTTGTTCACATTATCGTGGAATACAGAAAGGTTTTCTTGGTATTAGAATTGAAATGATTGATATTAAATGTTGATGTGAGAGAAAAGGAATGTATGGCACGCGCATTAAATGCAAAGTGATGAATGTGCAGTCATGGCAGTTGAGAATTTAATTTGCGTTTGAGAAGTAAGCTACTGAAACGACACCACTGTTTACCAATTACTCTGAACGCGAACGACATGGTCATCAAACCAGGACCTTTTAGTTTCTCCAGACGGAGTCGGTTTGAATCATATAATTATTGTGAGACGGAGTCATCATCAGACTAGAACCAAACTGTGATTGTTTGACCCCTTCTCATTTGTGTCAAACTTTGTCTAAGGCAGACGTGTACATATTTAAGTTCGTCTGGCTTTCTACTGTTTTCTGCAAAGAGGGTTAGCATAGACGAATACACTGTAATGCAAGAAACATGCCAGTTCTTTTTCTAAGACATGTAAATCTGTTTTCAATGAGTGGCTTAGTGAAAATATCAGCCAATTGGTCATCCGTATGCACATATGATATATCAATGTTACCTTTTGCTACATGATCACGTATAAAGTGATGTTTTATCTCAATATGCTTTGTCCTTGAGTGTTGCACTGGGTTTTTAGTTATGTTTATTGCACTAGTATTGTCACATAATAGAGTTACATTATGCTCAAAGATGTTATAATCGTCTAGTTGATGTTTTACCCATAGGAGTTGGGTGCAGCAAGATCCTGCAGCAACATGTTCGGCTACAGCAGTAGACAATAATATAATGCTTTGTCTTTTGCTAGCCCATGAGATCATACATTGTCGTAGGAAGTGGCAACCACCACTTATACTTTTTCTTTCTATGCGATCTCCAGCATAGTCAGCATCACAAAATCCTCTTAACCTGAAATCTTCACCTTTCTCATACACTAGACCAAGATTAGTAGTGCCAACGAGATGTCTAAAGATCCGTTTTACAGCACTAAGGTGAGATTCTTGAGGATTTACCTGGAACCTTTCACATACACAGACACTTAACATTATGTCTGGGCTGCTTGAAGTGAGGTAGAGCAGTGATCCTATCATCCCTCTGTACTTGGTTGAGCCTACAGGTGTAGATTCATCACTTTTATCCGGTATTACTCCAGGATGCATTGGAGTTCCCATCTCCTTAGCTTTTTCCATGCTATATTTCTTCAAGAGATCCTTGATATACTTCGTTTGGTGAATGTAGGTTTTGTCTTTCTCTTGACGAATCTGCAAGCCTAGGAAGATCTAAACAAAGTATTGTCAATGTTACCCCTTGTGAACCCATGAGAAATGAGCTTAGGCGATTGATAGCGAAATCACAAGTGTACGATTGACTATCGCGTAGTAAAAGATCGAACCCAAGGGATAGGTGTTCTTATTATTATAATATTTAGTACTTTAAACAGAAAAATAAAATGATAGATGTTGTTGGTTTTTAGAGCAAGTAAGAATAATAACATAAAATAAAGATGTGATAAAAATGATGAGAATTAAGTCCTTGGGTTGATTGACATAGAATATAAAATATGCTAGCAAGTATCTACTTAATTTCTAAATTATAAATCCAAGTTCAAGGTGCTATAGCCTATTATATCTACAAGTTAATCTCTTACACATTGTAGAACTTTCTTTTTAATTACTAAACCCAATTTCTTGCAATCTAGTTAACTAAAGAAGAAGATGAAGATAGAGTTCCGGCCAACACAAAGCTACGTCTTTCCTAATCTCTTAGCGAAATATACTTATAGCCTTTTTTAATCCTAGGTCCCTTACTACTTACCAATTCTCATTCGTATAAGTAATAAGAAAAACTTCTTGTGTACAGCAAGATAACAATATGAGCAAGGAATTAAAACAAGAACTGGAAATAAAATTTAGAAAGGTAGAAACAAAACTAAAACATAAATTTATAAACTAATACAACCCAAGAAACTTAAAGAAGAATTAGCCAAGCATGGCTAAAGGAGTCATTGAATTACCCTGGATAGGAGCTCAAATATGGCTTCCCACAAGTCCTAGGAACAATGCTCAAGAGGGAGAAAGAGAGAATACTTGTTGTATTCTAAGAAGGTGTGCTTTACAAGTGAAGAGGAGGGTCCTATTTATAGTAAAAATCCAGCCTCCAACGCTTCAGCGCTAGAATTCCCAACGCTTGGGCGCTGGAAGCATTAAAAATCCACTGTCAGATCGAGGGCCAGCGCATGAGCGCTGGCTTCCCAGCGCTGCAGCGCTGGGACCTGCTGATTCAGCTCCAAGTTTTCCTTCCTTCTTCATGGTTAGTGGGATTTGAATGCCATCAAAAGCCACTACTCAGCCCTTGTTTAATTCTGAAACTCCTCCTCCACTATCATCAATTCCTTCAACACTATTTTCCATGTGCTAAATTAGAGAGTGATTCTTCATATTCTTCTTTTCCACTTTGGTCCTCTCTTGGTTAGCACTTCAATTCAAGCCCTCATATTCTCTCAATCTTCACTTTAAGTCCTCCACTCTTGAACTTTTACAATTTGGTCCCTGACTTCCTGAAACTTTGCACATTGGTCCCTGGACAAAAATGATAACTAAACCAGCTTTTTCTAAAAATACAAAATGACTAGAAAAATTCCTAAAAATATAAAATAAAGCTAGAAAATCTATTAAAATCTAATCTACATGCAAAATGCAAAATAAATATAAAATCTACATAAAAACAATAAAAAACCTATATGTGACTCAAAAATAATAAAATAAAAAGACTAAAAAAAACCTAAAAACATCATATAAAATCCACTCATCAGCGATCATACCATGTGATAGCCAAATCCGCAAGTGTACGGTTGATTATCGAAGTAATATAAAAGATATCGAACCCACAGGGATAGGTGTCCAATTGTTAATTTGTTTAGAACTTGTGCTGGAAATTAAAATTGATTTTAGCTTTGGTTTGTTTAGAACTAGGACTTGGAAATGCATAAATATAAAGATAAGATGATGATGGAAATTAAGCACTTGGGTTGAATTGAATAACTTATAATATATGCTTAGCAAACCTCAACCTTATTTCCGAATTTTAAAACAAAAGTTCATGATGCTCTAGCCTATGGTTTCTACAAGTTAATTCCTTACACATGTAGACCTTTCTTTCTAATTACTAAACTCAACTCCTTGCAATTTAGTTAATTAAAGAAGAAGATGGAGATAGAATTCAGGCCAACATAAAGCAAAGTCTATCCTAATTCCTTAGTGATATGTCATATTGCTTCTTTTAATTCCTATTTCCCTTATTACTTACCTATTAATCTCTATCTATTTATTTGTATATGGGCAGGGGCATATGCTCTCATTAATATTATTTTACATATTAAAAAATAATAATGCATTATAAGATTATTATATACGTGCAGAAATTGTGGACTGTCAAATGCTAACTGATATGACTTGAAAAAATAAAATAAAATAAATGTACCACATGAATGAGAAAACGATGAATTGAAGAACTTATTAAAATGGTCTAGATCAATAGGGAAAATACTCTTCAAAATGGTCTTAAATGCATTTGCTGGGAACACAAACCTTAACAACTAGTATACTGAAAATACCTCAGGCTTCACTTTACTTTCATTCATCATGAAATACATCATCCATGGTTTATTTTGTTCACAAGTCATGTACAGAAATTAAAAAATTTGGGGCCCTGCAAGCCCCTTTAGAACACCACATGTAACCAAGTTAAATCATTTACCCCATCCTGTAAGATTATTGTAGGATTCCTGTCTTGAAGTTAAAATGCAGTACAAGAAGCCGGATGGAGTTGAGCCATTAACAAAGATGTAAATGTACAGTTATATAGAGTTGGATAAAACATTAAAACTTTGCACCATGTGAACCTCCCAATATTACATAAGTGCAAGCAAATGATTAGGAAAAGGAAAAATAGCAACCCATGAAGCCCCAATATACTAATGGATCATGTTTATTGCATAACGCTCACTTCAAAAAATTAAGAATCACATACCTTTTTCCCCCTACTTCAATTAAAAACAAATATACCCAGCAATCACAACAAACAGTTATAAGAGATATTTTTGCAAGTTAATTACAAAAGAAAAGAATTTATTTTTTGATTATGTCTTTAATTAATCAGAAAAACGGGAAGGGCCAAGAGTTCTTTCGCATTAATGTGGCTTCTTTAAAAATGAAGAGGGGGGTTAAGATTCTTGTCTGCATGTTGGCATGGCTGGTCAAAATCGCATGTCCCAACAATTTTAAGGAGAATGGACCTTTAACATGTGTGTGTGGTTCATTGCCTTTTTCTCTGAATTTTATAGGTAAGGTAATATGTGTTGTGTTGTGTCCATTGCAAATAAATCACTGACCCTTTGTGCTGCCAAAATAACAGATGATTAAAGTAGACAGAAGCATCAGTACTAACTATCAGTCTATTATTGTTAAGGAGAACATGTCCTCCCTCTTTCCCTAGAGAAGGAATCTTCAAGTCCCACATTTCTATTTGAAGAATTTTACGGCGGACCATGTTAAAATTTGATCCATCTATGGACTGTATTTTTATTATTAATATTCAGTAAAATTTATATATAATATGCTCCATATGTTTTAAAATTAATTCATTGAGTAGTTATTTTAACTTGTGAATCAGATTTTTCTTTAACTTTTCTATTGAGTGACTGAAAACTAACACACCTAACATCTCTTTCTCTCTCTTTCTATATGTGCATCAGATATAAAAGCAAATGGTACAGAAGATGGGAAAAATAAAGATGGTGCAGTCTAACTACCATGTTCATATGTTCTTTAAAGTCCTTTGAGAGAGAAAAGGAAGACACATCTTTTTCTGAAGGTTGGTTTTGCCATTTTAAACCCATGAAAGCCCTTGGTACCACTTCTTTGAATGATGAGATTTGTGTTTTCTAAAACTCTAGTGACCCATGCATTTCCCTACTTGTGGGTCAACTATACTGATAGACTAAGTAAATTATTGGCACTCTTGCCACACTTCAATTTTGAATATGATTACACCTCATCACTCATTACATTTCATACATCAATTCTAATTCTACCTCTAAATCCTCTAAAAAAACTCTTCTCAAATTCCCAAACGTCTCATGTCCTCATTTGGTGTTTCATTTCCCGCCTCATCAATCAAATTGTGTCATCTATGTTCAGCTTGCAACCAATTGACTCAGCTGGAGGCAACCTAAACTACAATGAACAAAGAGAAAAGCATGAACATGCTCTTGCAGAAATAACATGCTCTTGCAGAAGGTGTTCCCTCCTTCTATTTCTTGTTTCATAGAGAGATAGAGAGATAGAGAGAGAGAAGAGCAGAAGAATACCAAAGAGCGTTAGTGCATACCCTAGCTAGGTTTTCATAGAAGGAGGGTTTGGCCTTGAATCTTAGGCAGACAAAAAAGACATAATATAAAGCTGATTGATATAGGCACGCACCAACATATATATAGAAAGATGGAATCTATCTAACTATCTTCATATTCAGGTACCTGTCACTCTCTAACAAATTATTGATTGAAAAACAAAAGGAGCATGTACACATGTAGTTTTGAAATTAATAAATTTTTTTTGAGGGAGCAATGGTGCCTGCTAATGGCATGGAAATATCACTTTCTTTCTGCAAAATTTGAACAGACCATCAAACCTTATCATGACCTATCACAATTGCATTGCCAACATTGAATCAGAAACCAAACCTCCCACCTCTCTCATCACCCCACCTGCCTGTACAACATGATGGATTTCGCCACACGTGTGATTCGACAAAATGTTCATGCGCACCCAACTGTCTCTTACCCTTTATGTCATCCCCACACGTGTGAAACAGTTTTTTCCCAGACCAAGAGACCAAGAAGAAGAACGACGTGACTAAGCACAGATTTGTAATTTGTAATGAACCTATAGTATTCCACAGGCTTAAATGTAGAGAATTCAAGAAGAAAAACTGAATCAGCATGTAATTAGGAAACCAATGCTTTATGATTACCAAAAAGAAAAAAGAAGAATAATCGTTTAAATATATAATATAATTAAACATCCTATAAAATCTGTTAACAGTTAACAATCAATTATTATGCCAAAAGCTTGAGTTGAAAATAAAGTGCTAAAGTCTGGAGAAAAAAAAAAGAATCAGAAACAAATTGTTCCAGCAGAAATGGGAAGAAATTAAATTTCTCATATTTTATATATCTATCTTGTCCCCAGCCGCTTGCAGCCACAAACTAGAGTTATTGGCTGAAATTATGTATATGAATTAATTAACATGAAGGTTCTAAATCGCAGTTACATTCTTGCTCGTAATTACCTCTTGGTTCTTGAGCTGATGCAGAATTTGTGAAAACCAACTTATTTTCAGCTTGAATCAACATTGATTCTGGAAGCTCTGAAGGAGAAGCTACTACTAATTCCTCCTACTATGAAGAATTGATAAGCCACTGTGAGCATTTAGCAGATGCGGACCGCAATTTAAAACCTTGGCGGCGAGTTATTAGAGGTGAAGATCCAAACTCACGTGATCGTGGACGCCGCGTTTGGAGTCGTAAACGAACCGGTTTTGCAAACCGGAGGGTCCAACGGCCTTCACCGTGTTTATTTTGTCACCAGAAAGCAAGGGCAAGGGATGGTGGTGGCGGTCCTGCTGCTGCAACAAGGAGCGTTCGTGGTGGTTGAAAGAAGTGTTAGGGTTAGTACTAGCAGTACTACTCTGAACACTGCCGTTTGGGATCCGCCAAAACGTTGCCAAGGGGCTTCCATTAATGGGTTGAGAATTATTATAAGAGCTTCCATAAAACCTTCCACCACTGGTGGTGGTGATGGGATTTGAGGAGGAGGTGGTGGTGTTCCACGTTGGGTAAGAAGGCATGGTTGGAGATGAGAACCTGTAGTTGATGAGAGGGTAGAGGTGAGGGTCAGAGGAGAAGGTGCCGCCGCCGTGGACCATGGCGGAGTGGAGGTGCGCGCGTTTCGCGTGCTGGCGCTCCCGTTTGTGCGCGTTTTGGTGGCCGCCTAAGGCTTGAGAAGTGGGGAAGTTTCGGCAGCAGTAGTGGCATTCGAACCGGCGGCTGCTCTCTCCGTTGTTGTCGGGGCTGCTGCTGCTGTTGTTGGTGGTGGTGTTGTCCTTGTTGTTGTTGCTGTCGAGCTCGAGTAATGTGTTGTTGTTGTTGGTGGTGGTGGTTGTTTCGGCTGACTCGGACTCAGAGGAGCCGAATTCGATGCCGAAGAGGCGAATGCCCTTTTCAGCCTTGACGGAGGCGGGTGCGGGGCGGATGAAGGGGAGCTGAGAGAATGACTCAACGTTCATGAAGTCATGTGTTTCTCTTTCAGTGGTCTTGTCCATTAGAAGGGTTTGTTTGTGTGTTTGGGATGGAGGTGAATGATGAAAGGGTGAGGAGTGAGGTAGAGGTAGAGGAAGAGTACTACTGTGGTGAGTGAAGGAGATGATGGAGGTGTGAGTGAGTGAATGTTGTGGAGAGGAAGGTGTGGTGGGTCCTAAAAACAGAAGGTGGGAGGGGTGGGGACTGATGATCTATGGACAATTGGGTCTGATCAATCTCAGAGTGAAGCCTGACAACGCCACAAAGTCTCACAGTGGCTTCGATCGGCTTCTCAAAGTACCACCCTTCACTCCCTTTCACTTACTTCTGGATTGAAAACTATTTCTATACCTCTAATGGGTTCAATGAAAGAGTTGGAATAGGATTGAAAAAAGAGTTATGGTTCATAGACATCTTTTAGGGTAGACACCCAGAGAGAGAAATGAGATAATAGAGATAAGTAGTGAATGTGATATATGATTGATGTGATAAGAAGAGAGATAGAGAAAAAAATGAAGGTATTTACAGGTGTCTGCACAATTTATATGTTTATGAATTATTTTTCCTGAAAAAAGTTCCTTAACGTGCACAAAATTTTTCTTGTGCAACCTTACACTAATTCCTTTTGACCCATTATAGGGTGTGCAGGTTTTTTACTTTTTCCAGATTAATAAAATTTAATCTATTTTTAATTTGAAAGAAAATACAACCTATAAATCTATATTTAATTTTTCCAGATTCACAAAATATTTACAAAATTTACTTTTTCTAGATTATTTCAGATTCCAGTTTGGCTGGCTGGAATCCATCGTATACAACCCCAAAATTTCTGAAAAAACTCAACCCCAAACCTAGAATTTCATACAATCCAAATACAAAACCCATCAGCCACCACAACACTCTTCCTTCCCCAACCTCCCCTCCAACCACCAAGAACCATCACCACTCAACCTTCACTTTCGACCACCACACAACCATCTTCCTCCTCAAACTCGCAGCTAAACCCACTCCCTACAACCATTGCGAAAACCAACCCCAACCCATCAATCTTCTCTTTCAAACTCCACCAGATCCATAAAGTTTACAACTTTGTTGGTTGTTTCTTCTTCACCATCACTGCTCCAATCTCTCATTCTTCCTCGATCCGGTCTTTATACAATATGTGTTTGTGATTTTAGCAGTGATTTCACACAGACAAGCCATGCGTGTTGTTTTGGGGCTTTGATATGTGGAGTTAGGTGTTGGGGTTTTCTTTCGTCTTCCTTTTCTGGTTTGGCTTGTGTTTGGGGAAGGTTGAGCAGAGACTAGCTTGTTTGGTTGGGTCACGGTTTTTTTGACGGTGATGGATCTGGTGGTGGCTTTGGGTCTGTTTGCCAGGTGAGGGGCAATGAAAGTGGTTGACAGGTGTTTATGGAGGTGGTATTGAGATTAGAGTGGTGTTTGACTGATATTGGTTTTGTTTTGTGTAACACCCCAATTTTCAAGGCGTTACTGTAGAATATGAACAGTAAATAAATATGCAAGGTACGATCACAAGATTGTAGAAAAAGGAGGGTATTTTTTTCTTTTCGAAGTATGCCATGATGAGATGCTTTAATAATATTAATACCCTGATTCGCAAATAGCCACACATATGGCATAAGGTGTCTGGTCAGCAGCCAAGAAATAGCTTACAAAAGATTGACTCTGGGTTCCAAAAACTTGCTGCCAGTTTGTAAGAAAGTAAGCTAAGACTCCCTACACCAGTACTTAAGCATACATGAGTTCATACATATCAATCAAAACGTCCGTGACAAGTCATCCTGCAAGTAGGCATCCATCTTCTATCTTGAGCTCCCTTGAATCGGCATCCACCTGCAACTTCTGGCTAAGGGTTGTCCGACTAGCGACGGATCGCCAGCAAACACGCACAACAGGCAATGCAAGGGTCAACTTCTAAAACAGACAATACGGATAAGCAATTCAAGTCATCATATAAAGTATTAGCAGACAGATGTCTACATCGAGAGGATGCAGAAAAACAAAACTAATGGACATACAACCTAGTTGTTCAATTAAACCCCGAGACCTATTAAGTAGCATAGTTCTTTTTATGCCCAAGCCATTTGATTCTAAAACGCATCTCGCGATTGCTTTTTATTTATTCGGATATTACGCCAACTCTGATTAGTGGGAGGCAGGACAAATCCTTAGTGAAAGGTGCAATGGTGGCTTTCCATCGACCCCTGGGATTCGCCACTTCGCAGGTGTGGCCTAAGCCGCCCTGACCCGATACGTGTTCCAAGAGAGGGCTCGAGCAACTATGTATCTAGTTACTTACCGCATGGTACATATGTTCAATTAACTACCCAAACTAGGTCTTATTCGTCTGCATACGTTGCCTATCTTAGCTTCATAATTAGCAATAATCATGTAGAGCATGGGTACATATCTAAACAAATATAAATTACGTGCAAAAGGAGATCATGCTTACAATTAGCAGTATAGCAAGAACATCAGACAAGTCAGGCCGCACATTCAAGCAATTTCAACGATGTCACACATCAAACAATTCTAATCCAGCATGTCAGATGCCTTCAGATACTTGTAATCATAACTCAAGCAATTTAAAGTTGGGTCGTTCTTAGAACACCGTCGAGTGACAATCAGCATCATAGTGCATACAATCACATAATTATATACATATGCTTAATAGCTAATGTAGTGAAGGGCCCTTACCGAAGAAATGTTTGATCCGGGTAGTTACGTAAGCTTCATTCGTCCTTGTCAGTCTGAAGTCTCGTAAACCTTCAAGAAACATAGCCTAGATTAGAATTTGAAACTCAACCCTAAGGTTTAGCTACTAGCCCTACAAGGTTCCTATCGCTTAGGAAATTGTCCTAAATCTTAAGAAGATCCTTGGAAGTCGAAAACGTTTTTAGCAACTTTGACGACCGTTGAGAGAAATCAGAAAACTCTAAGTTACAATTTTCAAAACCTCCCAAAACTTCAAAACTTCTAAAGAGCAACAAGGCTAAATAATTACAAATCAATTTGAAAGCCTTAAACAAGACTCCGGTTTTTGTTCTCCCTTCTAGGAGCGAGAGTGAAAGTCTTGGAAGCACGGTTCTACGCTGCTGAGGTGGACACACAACGCGGACGTCGCCAAGCTTCCAGTTTCCGTTCTCCCTTCTTGTAAGCTTACGACATCCATAATTATGGATTTCTAAACCTCTCTTGTTGGGATTTAGTGTAGTATTGCAACTTAAATGTATCTATGATGGTTTAATGTATATGAATCTATGTTATATCAATTGATGTTCATGATATGAGTTTAATTCTAATGCTTTTTCTGATCTGGCCGTTTAGAACATGGTTATAGGTTCTTTGTGTGAGTGACAACTACATAATTGAATATGAACTAATCATATCATCTGATAATACTAATTGCTAGACATAGAATTGGTATAATTAGTTATGTTAACACCTAAGTCTAATGTTGTTGCTTTATTAAATATGCAAGACATCCATAATTAGTAAAGTCACTGATAATCTTCTCATGCTAGACATAGATGAGTGGATAAGAACTGGTGAGGAGAAATCAATGGTATGATAGGTTTTGTGCATGAAAGTAAGGATATAGGAAAGTTGTAATACGAACTAAATCCCAACAGTTTCTCTATCTGCGTAAAAACTCCTTATTTATTTGTTTATGTTCTTAGTTAAAACAACCTCATTTTTATCCATTGTTTAGTTAATTTCGCTAAAGAACAACTTTTGTCCGCAATTCTCTGTGGTTCGACAAACACCTGTTACTATACTACATTCGAATCTTGAAAGGGATTTAAATAGTAGATAAGTAAAAACTTTATAAATTCTTTTGGTGAACGGTTTTGAATACGCATAAATCCTTTCAACAGTTACCCAAAACAAAGTCACAACCCAAAACATAACTTTTATTACAAGTTTCTAAAACAAATTCCAAGTCTTGAACTCAAAATTTCGTAAGTGTTAAAATACAAGGTTTTCCATTCAAATTGTCAATTTTCTAATTCTAAGTTCCTTAACTTAGAAAAAACCCTAATCAAGCTATGAGTTCCAAAATCCAATTTATCCAAAAGCTCAATTTTAATCATTCAATTCCAAGTTCCCAAATCCTCTAGAAATCAATTTTCTAAGATCTTAGACATACAATTTTCTCTAGGCCCTTTTATACTAATTAGGGCAAAACCTTTCCTTTACACCCAAAGTCATAAACAAGCATTTAAACACACTCAAAAGCTAGTTGGAAAATCAATTCTCCCTTGTTCTCAATTCTGCCCAAATTCAGCCATAAGCAATTAATTATCAAAATGAATTTTTCTTTCAAAACTAACTTGCACACACCAAAGATAACAAGAAATCTATGGTGAAACTAAATCTTAAAGTTTGAAAATCACTTATTTCAAATAATAAATTCTCAAAAACCTAGCTTCCAAGGAAACTAATTGGGGATATATGTAGATCAATATCATGGGAATAACTTTCCTAAAGGAAACCCTAGCAAAAGCTCAACTTCAAAATTCTCTAGGGATCAAAACTTAACCAATAAAAATTCTAATCGGTTCAAATTGAAGCCTAAGATCATGGGAACAACATTAATGAATGGTGTTCAAGGTTCTAGCAACTTATCAAAAACCCAAACTCAACATATCAAAAATCCGAATCGATAGAATTGTAGATCTTGAGGAGGACAACAACTTACCTCAAAGAATCAAGTGAAGAAGATGAGTGGAAGGGGCTGCCATGGAGGGTGCAAGGTTCGGCCATGGAGGAAGAAAGGAAGAAGAAGATGAATAGTTCTCTCAAGCTCTCACTTTCTCTCTCTTAACCTCTTCTTAATTTTCACTTAATGAACCTAAGTGAGAAAACACAACATGAGCCTCTTATTTAAGGAGGGAGGCCGCGGGTTTGGGCCTAGGAGAGGGGGAGTTTTCTAACTTTTTCCACTTATAAGGACCAAAGTGTGAAGGGTAAAAGGTTAAAGTAAAAATATATTTTTACTATTTGAGGACTAAAGTCTAAACTCTCAAACTACAAGGACTAAACCATAAACTTTCAAGGGGCAAGGACCAAACTATGATTATGGAAGGTTAGGAAAATATCTAGAATAGTTTAATATTATATTCCTAATCCATGTCGCGTCAGTGCGTCAGTACGTCAGTGCGTCAGTACGTCAGTGCATCAGTTGAATCCAGTCGTCGTTGCGTTTCCTGACATAGCTGAGGTTTCTAACACTCGTCACTCATTTTCTTTGGGCCTTGTGCTGTACTACTCGGGCCCAGGTTGTTTCCCCTCGAAGTTCGTGCCAATTATGGTCTGAAAGCACTATACACAGGAAACTGCTCGTGAAGCACTATTCACAAAACACTATCCACCGAAGTTACTATTCACGAAATTTTTTATCGCATAGCAGGATCCTTCACGTCAAACAAAGTCGTTTGGTGATTCCCGAATTTTCGATCCGAGGTCTCGAGGTCATCCGTTTCGCTTGCTGGATTTTCGACTGAAAGTCTCGCTAGCGAGAAATGTCGTTTCCGGGCTCCGCAAGGAAATCATATCAATATTACAGTCGTTCTTCATGAAATTCTTCACTGAACGTCATGGTGATAGTGAGAACGTCTTATTCTTGTTCGAACTCAAGGTCAGATCAAGGTTGGTTTACTACCAAGTGTTGCAAAGAGTACTTCATCGGTACTTCGGCCGACGATATCGCTTGTCGATGCCGCCGAACGGATCCAAACAGTACCTGGAATAATTAAATAATTATTTAATTACTTGGGAAAATTCAGGGTCTTACAGGTTGTATGAAGGTGATTGTTTTTTGTTTCCTAGAGAGGAAATGATGGGGGATTTCTGGTGTTTGGTGGCTGATTAGGGGTGTCGTGGTGGTTCGATTGATCTGGTGGTGGTGGTGGTTGTGGCGGCGGCGACGGTGGTGAGTGGGATGAAGATAATTGTGATAGATGAAGAAGCTGAAGAAACTGACTTGTCTGGTGTTTTTAGGTTAAATTGAATTAACTTATATTATTTAATGGAATTATTATTAAAATTATTGTTTAAATAATTATTTATAAAAATAAAAAAAATTACATGAAAGTAACCTATAATAGGAGGTTAAAAGGATGTTGTGTAAGGTTGCACAACCAAAAATTTGTGCTCATTAAGGAAATCCAAAAAAAAAAGTGTAATGATATTTTCACGTGTTCCTTCTATCTCATTTTCAGGCTTTTTTATATTCTTGGTGTATTTGTGAAAATTATTTACCATTATAATGCACTTTATTTTTTATTTACCAAGATAGTGCAAATCGCCAATCTTAATGGGGAGATTTTTTTTTTTTGATTTTTTATAAAACCGTTAATCTTATTGGCGATATCACTTTTTAATTAGATTTTTTTACTCTCATTGTGACGGAAATTTAACCCGTCACAAAATCCTAGTTAATAATAGAAAGGGAATTAGCGACAGAATTTTGAGAGAGAAGATTTCCGTCACAAATAATATTTCGTCGCTATCTAGTTTGTGACAGAACAATTCTCTCTCAACATTCCGTCGCTAATTTATTTTTATTATTAACTTGAATTTTGTGACGGCCATCCCTAAATTCTTTACGACGAAATTCTTTCCTCTCCACATTTTGTCACTAATTATTTTTCTATTATCCAGTAGCATTTTGTGACGGATTAAGTTTCCGTCACAATGACAGTAAAAAACAAAAACAAAAATTTAAAAGTGGTATCGCCACTAAGATTGGCGTTTTTATTGAAAAAAAAAAAAGATACCGCCATTAAGAATGGCGATTTGTTTTTATATAGGTAAATAAAAAATAAAGTACACTAAAATGGCAAATAATTTTTAAAGTTGCACCATGAATATAAAATAAAAAAACTTTGCCTCATTTTTTTCATATCTCTTTTTTCCAATTATGTCATCTATCATTATCTCGATTTTCTATCTTCTCTTCCCATCTCTCTTTATCAAGTGTAAATGGAAGAGTGTAAACAAAGCATCTATGGGAAAAAAACTATTTGGGCCTTTTTCCCATCCACTAGATTTCACATGAAATTAGTGCCACACTTACAAATTAGTGCCACACTTACACCTGGTTTGCAAATTGCATTGATTTTAAGTTTTCTTATTGTAAAATTGATTTTATATTATTTGTTTTATTCTACCAATACTTTTAAGTTGCATATCATAAATTTTTGTCTTTTGGGAGCCATTATGCCGTCAGGATAAGCAGACAGGATATGATAGTGTAACCATATCATGCTGTAATCTCTTGTTTGTTGCCCCAATAGGATAGGATAACACTATCATATCCTTATTTTATCATGTTAATCATGTGTAAAAGTTATCCTGATGAGGGAGTTGGGTTAGAACTTATCCTAACAAGATAAGATAAAAAATTTCTATTCTTTTTCAGTATCATAACCCCAAATTGAATTATTTCAATATTTATATTTTACATAATTTATAATAATATATAACTTTTATTATTTATCAATTACTGTTTGTTATTGCCAAGTTAAAATTATTTAGCTATTCATAAATTCAATTGAAAAATGAAATAATTTATAAATGGTGAAAATATTAGTTTTGCTCATATAAAATAATAAAAATTTTATATTTTCACTCGTTATGGGCGGCAAGCAATAAAGAATTGGGCGGCAAGCTCTTCTTGGAAGACCACTTTTTTTAATTATAAAATAGAACCACTTAGAGAGAGAATGAGAGTAGAGAAAGGGTGAGAGCATGGAGTGAGTGGAGGGTGGTGACAAGAGGAAGGAAGTGGAAGGGATGGCAAAACAACAACTATGGGAGAAGGAAGCCTCAAGTAAAATCCTACTTTTTCTCCCATTTCCCAGAAGATTTTGCGTGGACAATGTTTCAGAGATACGACACAGTATGGGAAGTCTACATCTCAAAGAAGAGAGATAAAGCATGTCAAAGGTTTGGGTTTGTTAGATCTTTAGAAGTGATCGATGCGGGTCCCTTAGCAAGAAGGTTGGATCAAAGGAGGAGAAAGTTGAACAAGGTCAAGTAAGGAAATACAAAGCAAGGAATGAGATGCGAATGCCTCTGGTCTCTAATCCTATGCGGGAAACCAAACAGGGGAAGGAAGGAGACCTAGGTAGAAATGATGGTAGGTCTTACTTAAAGGCTTTAGTACAAGGAAATGGAGGTTTTGTGAAGGGTAGTAATCACAGGGTAGGTGTGGGGAACTAAAGGAAGGAAGAAGAGCTGACAAGACAGGAGGCACAACAATTTCAGAATAGCTTTATGCTGAAGGGATTTGAGTTGATGCACGTAAGATACCTAGGAGATAATCTTGTTTTAACTACAGGCTCTTCAATGAAGAATCTTGGTGAACTGTTGGATAACTCAGGAGAATGGCTTAATGAAATTTTATTTATTAAACGCAATTACTGTATTTGGAGAAACCCAACGAAACATTAAGGAGGTAGTGAAAGGTCAACAATTTCCTGATTTGCGAGTAGTGGAAGAAGAAAGACCACTTTCTTGTTGGGTGAGTAATTCTTTGGGTCGGGCCCATATGCCTAATATTTCACCTAAGCAGAAAGAAAGTCAAATTCAAAAACCAAAAATGAGTGAGAGCACTGGTGGCGGTTGGGCCAGAAAAAAGGCCAAAATCTCGATGAGGCAGGGGGTAAAGGGTTTGAAGGAATTGTGGACCATGGAAAAGCTGATATCGATTTTTATTCAGTTGGAGGTGCTAGCGTTACCAAACAACAAGCATCAAAATGCTCAGAGTGAGACCTTAATGGGAATTACTCCTTCTTTTCCTTTGTAGAATGAAAAGTTCTTCCTATTCTTGCTGCTTCTGTCAAGTGTCTTCTTCCCTTGAAAAATCAGAGGTTCCTTCCTATTCTTGCTACTGTAGCTTGAGTTTTTCTTCCTTCCTTAGAAGACCAAAGTCGTTTCCTTTTCTCTTTTCCTTTCAAGAATCAAGGTGATCAATTCTCGTTCTGAATTTTGTCAAGAGTTTAAGGTTGTTGGACCATGTTTCTGAATTCACTTTTAATCCTTCTCCTTTCCTTCCTTCTTTCCAAGGTTCATCATGAATTTCTTCCGGTCTCATCCTTCGACATGTTGACGGACTCCTCAGGAAGTTATGGACGTGCCCAATTCATCTCTGTTTCTCTTGATCAAGCGACGATGCGAGGTTGGTTTCCTTTCTCTTTCTCGAGCATTTTCTGGATTAAGGTCTTTATAAACCTTCATACCCTAGGAGTTTCTAAATAAGAAAATATGTTTTGAAGCTTTAAAACTTGGGAATATGTTGTTGTTGATTTGTCTTGGAAGCCTTGTTTATGAAAATAATAATCAAAACCCTTTTGTGAATGTTTTCTTGGAAAATTGAAATTTCGGACTCTCTGGACAGAGAGCCAGCGCATGGGCGCTGGCCTTCTAGCACCATGGCGTTGGGTTTCTGCTCTGGGCGTGCTGCCAGACAGGGAGCCAACGTATGGGCGCTGGGCTCTTGTCATCCCAGTTTGATGTTTTGTTTTAAATGGTTTTAGATCCTTATGAGGTTAATTTCCATCCTTCCAATGATTGATTGAGTGTTATTATGTGTTTATCATGTCAAGTTGAATTTGAAGCTTATAAGACACGTTTGACGGTAAGGGTAACTCATGTCCTATAGAGTCTCGAGTCATGCATGTTTTTATGTTGTTTTGCATGTCAGTTTGTCTTTTGGTTGTGTGCTTCTCTATTGAATGTTGGATATATCTTGTCAAATTTGTGGATTGATGGGTTATGATCATCTTCTGAACTTTGCTATAACATGAGGTAATGATTTAGTATCTTAACGAGATTGAAATTGGTGATGTGATTATAACATGATGATGATTACTTATCATAGCATATACATTATATAGGATGTTTGGGTTGAGCTGACGAGATTTGTCCCGTGTGATTTTCCTGTGGGTGATGAGATGAGTTAAATTCCAAAGTGAATCTGCCGTGAGGCTTTGTGGGTGATGGGATGGGTTTAATCTCAAGTAAATCTTCCCTGAGACTTAGGGGATTGGATGGGTTTTTGTTCCCTATAATCCTCCTGTTCTAGTTTGGAATGAGATTTTTGGCCATAGTTATGCATATAGTTATTGAGGAACTAACAAGCATGTTTTGTGGAATTTAACTTGAGTTATATTAAATTATAAATTGCTGTTATTTTCTGTTTCTATTTATAAAATAATTAGTGGTGTTCTTGTTACTGTTTTTGTCTTACAAATGTTGTGTGTGTGTATATATATATATATACATATATATATATATATGTTGTTTTGTTAAGAGTTAACCATTTCTATTTGATGTTTGGGCGCTTAACGCCATAGTCTGTCATAACGAGTATTTGCGTGAAGGTTAAATGATGCAAGCTTGAGGAAGCATCAGGGTGACTACGTGATTGTGGAAGACTCTTGAAGAAGACGTCTATTTTATTTTCCGCTGCTTAAATGTTTTGGGCACACCAATGGTGCATGAAACTTTATTATTTTAATTGTATGCCGTTGTATTTATTTTATATGTTGGGTGTTAATATATGATAATTATTGAGCGACGTTCTATTCTGTTTGGTTTTGGAAAAAAAAAAAGAATGACTCCAAGAAAGCTTTTCATATTTTCCACTTATTACTATGTGACCCCTGACCGGAAATTGAGGAGTTGCAGCCTGTGCTATTTACTGCTTTATCGTTTAACAGCAAACACGTTTTATTTCCGCTGCATCAAAACTGTTTAATTGATTATCTTCTCAAAGCAATCCATCGTTCAAGAAACGGTTTTGAAAATCTATATTTGATTTTACAAAAGCCAGTTTTCATACAAACACAATTCAACCCCCCTTCTTGTGTTTGTCCTTATTTTATCACTTACCGATTTGAGCATCGAGTCAGATGCTAAATAACGATGACCAAAACGTATTTGACTGGCCATCGAGTCGGGAATCGAAGTAATCTGTGCGTAACCGATTTAGCCTTTGAGTCGGACACTAGATAACCGTTTCGCAAAAAATAAAAATGAGAATGGGATAACACAGAATAGTCAGAAAATAGAAACAAGATTACATTGAAATAAATTACAAATGACAAAGTAATATTTGAAATTAAGCAAAGTCTCCCGATTTCATTTGATAAGCTTCATTACAAAAGTAGTCGGGCAAAAATTTAAAATAAAAAGGAATAAAAGTGTCTGCTTGCAGGCGGCCCAAAATAAAAATAAAAAGGACTATTCTCAGTCGATTGACCGGCTAATCGACACGGAAGAAGCTCCTATCCGGCGCGCAACCTTTGAGAACATCGTCACCTACATAATTGACATGACTTGTCCCTTCGGTCACCAGATCGAGATTTTTCACTCTCAGCTGGTCAACAGTGTTCTGAAGCGCGTCGTGAGCAATGTAGGCAAGTTGCCACTTAGCAACGGTGTTGCTGGACTCCAGCTCCTCGACCGACTTCTTTAGGTCCAAGTTTTATCCCTTTAGTAGCTCCAGCTCCTCCAACATTTTTGCATGAACGAGGCGGGCCGCCTGGATTCTTCCAGCTTCCTCTTCACTTCCTGTAGCTCTTTTTCCCTAAGGGAAAGAACCGACTCTGCAGCTTCTGCGCGAGAGGCGTTACCCACGACCGCCTTTTTCAGCTTCCTCCTTGCCCTTTTCCATGGCACCTAAAGCTCCCTCCATTTTAGTGAGTCACTCCTCCCTAGCCCGATACTCGGGAATAAAAATTTGATGGAGGAAGAGGTTCGTGAACAAGGCTCGAACGACCCTCCAGATGTTGGCGACCTTAAATTCTTCTCAAAAAGGAAGTAAGAGCAGAGCTTGGCATGTGATTTTCATCCGCACAAGAAGGGCTCCAAGCCAAGTGAAGGGCCATGGGTCGTCCGGTAGAGGGGGTGCTTCCGTCGCCGGCCTCGAGGTTCTCTATCTGGTTTCCCTCGACCTCACGAAGGTCCTTCAACATGTCGTCCAACGGAGGCTCTATGACTGACTTCTCCTTCTTTTTCTTCTCCTTATCGGACCCCGAGCGCTTCCTCTTCTCCTTATTCTTGATCTCGGTCTCTCGCTAGACTCCTAGGGGGGTTGGGGGTAGACTAGTCTGTCATACCTTTTAAGGCGTCAAAGACTTAAAGGGCTTTTAGGAGGCTAGGCAGAGGACCCATGGACTCTGCAAAAAGAGGACGACATAGAAATTATTAGAAATTAACAGTAGACTCGCTATGATACCTATAGCGTTGCGTAAGTCAGCTGCGCTACAACGAATGTGTTGCAGACACCCAAATAGGAAATTATTGTCAAGCGTGATTCTGGGACTGTATAGAAGCTGGGAGACTTGTAATAATGTTGTTATCCCCACGTCAGCGGAAACTGGTCGACAGTGAGACCAGCCGCGAACGACTTCCACCATAGCGTTGCCTCTTTATTGATCGAGCAGTAGGTGAAGAACCGAAATTTAAAACTCTTATGTAAGTCCGCAAACGGTTTCATGAACATCAACCTGGTATTGGCCTTGAGGGCTATCTAGGACCGACCACCACCCTTTGCCAGCAGTCGGGACACGTTGAAAATATGGAAAAAGCGGTTCAAAGAGGGTTCTAGGCACTCGAGGATGTTTCAAAGCTCTTCACAGCCCCTGACGTACGACCACCCACCTGGAGTCAACTTAGTTGGTGCCACATTTAACCAATCGTAAACCGTCATCTCAAAATCAGAAAAAGGGAACGAAACTCACAGCTGCCGAACAACGTATTTGTAGCAGTAAAAGTCAGACCCCGGATGACCGCATATCCTCTAATCTGCCGAAGGGACTCTTAACTCGTAACCCACCCCTTCTGTCACCTCATACTTATTCCAAAACTCAGCCAAATCTACCTCCGACGTCTGAGTCGGAGTACATAGCACCTCCTCATTTGCCCAAGCGAATTGGTGGTTCAGAGGACAAATCTCGTGAACCACCAGGTGGGGATCCGTCTCCTTCCTAACCTTTTTTGCCATGCTATCTTCATACGACATAGAACCATCAACCCCAGATTCTGACTCGGCCCCCGGACAGAGGGCTTGGACCAATTCCACCGCCAATAGATCCCTGACCCCTGGGACCACGACGTAGACAGATAACAGCCGATAGCGATCGGCCATCACCGATATCCGGTTAGGTTTGTTGTCTTGCGATGGACCGACAAGGACCGCTCACATCTCATCCCCGCTCTCGGTGGAGAGTGACAATTTGACTATGATAGGACGACTCACCAACCCCCCTTGATCGTCCGCGGCATCCCCGGATCCAATAGCCAAAAAGAAAAGAAAGCTGGAAAAAAAGGGGCAAGGGCTGACTACCTGAGTTCGGGTTTTCAGGGGTAGGATTCGGGTCCCAAGAAATGTTCATGCCCACCAACCGATAAGTTCACCTCGCCCTCGCCAGAATTCGTCGGAAATCGCAATAACCTCACCAGAAATCACAACTGCCTTGTTTGAAATCTCCAATATTGTCGAAAATCATTGGAACGTTAGAGTGGGGCTCCCGATCAATGCGATGTATTTATAGAGCCCCGCACATGGGGCATATTGGTCATTTCGCCTTAGAATGGCAACCTTTGCTCAACAAATGTGTCAATTGATGAGTGGTCTCGACTCTTCATCTCTAGGGGAATCAGACAGTGGGACGAGTCAATAAGCCACGTCTGATATCAGCCAACAATGATGGTTAGAGAATGAAAATCAGACAAAGAAGTTGGAGCACAAAAATCATTCCTCTGCGTGAGGGGCTACCCTCCGTGGCACCCCAAATCAATTGGAATCTCAGGACCCGCGCAAGGGGCTCCTCGAAACTCGTCCCCCACATGACAATATCCTTAAACGGATCCGGTCGAACGCACCCAGCCGAGCCCCAGCAAGGGGCTCGGCGTATACAAGTCATGCCACAAACGCAACTGGCCAACTTCCTCAGCACATGAGTAGCTCGACCATGACTATAAGTCATGGCCAAGCTAAGGGGCTACTGTTATGATAGTCGGTCGAGTTCAAGACCTCGACCGACTTCATATCCTTCAGACACCGAGTAGACTCCAACTGGGGCGACATTAAGCCTCGGTAAGAAGGGGGCCGTCAACATCATCCTCGAGCCCACAGATCTCACGATCCAACGGCAGGGCGCCAGATGCGCCGGAGGCTTGAGATGAAAGTGATGTCCGCCCCTTTTTCTCGACAAAAGCAGGTATGGTTGACTTTGCGGTTTGCCAAAGCCTAAATGTTCACCTAACCAAGCCATCAACCACCATTGGATCATCTGTCAGCAGCGGTGCATGGGCGGAGTGTGATCATGTGGCGACAAGCAATCTCCGAAGCCCAGCCCAACTAACCCATGTCATTCCACTATAAATAGAGGATGCAAACCCTCACATAATGTAAGTTCTCTGATCCCAGGTTTTATGTGAGTTTGCCCTCATCCAACTCTCACTGACTTAAGCATCGGAGTTTCCTCACAGGTACCAACGGGGGAGTTTGGCGGTCAGTTTCACCATAACCAGTATTTCCTCAACCCGGCACTCTTCTCCCATCCACTCAGCTTAGCCTGGCCTTCACCATCTCCGGCCGAGTCCCCAGACTTAGATTGGATTTGGTTTGTTCCAAATCAAAGATGATGTGAGATATTTTCATTCCCGTAAATATAATTTTCGTTCGTGTAAAATTGTGAAGATGGTGTTTCATCAATTGTTTGATATCCCACATAATATAAATTCATATCTCACATCATATAATTTTTCGTTTCTGGTGGATCAAAGAATTATGAAGATGATGATGAATCATTTTATTTTTCGGTTTTTTATTTATTTGAGAATGGAGATGATGAAAAAATGATGAAGATGATGATGAAAAATGACTTCATTGTGGGTTTGTGTTGGTGGGTGTTCATATTGCTTAAAGAAGATTAAGAAAATGAAGAACATGTAGATGAATATGGAGGGGTGGAAATGATTCTGGTAAATCTTTGTTGAAATGATTTTTATTGGATATACCTAATTCTATATTTAATTTTTTTTATATGTAAAATTTGAATTGTTAAAATATTTTATTATTATATCCTATTGTCATAAAAAAAAGTTATCCAAAATTTACATTTAGTAGTCCATGGAAGACTATAGTGGTCCGTGGTGGACCAAGATCACCTACTTCATCATCTACCTTGAATCTTTCCTATGTCACACAGAAAAGCAGAGGATGTATACATGTCAATCTGTTTCCTTTTTCAATTCTTTCAATGACTGTAGTGTGCCCAATACCTCTCTTATTTTGATCAGCGAGAAGTTCTCTTTGTCAGTGAAATTTTCATAGAATTTATCTGAAATGGTAATTTAACATACTTATCATCACTTTCTTTATTTTTGTTTGTGCAAAAAACAGAGCCCTCTTTATTCATGAATGTTTGACTCGCTTTGCTCATTAATTTCTTTCCCTGTGATATTGGTTTTCTCATTCTGGGCTATGTGTTCATTATGGTGTGATGAGTTTTCTATCCAAATAGGAAGATAATGAATTGTCACTTCGGTTCAGTTACTTTTGTTCCTCTGAAGAAATAGGTAAGTTAGTTTCTGAATGATGGATAAAAATTAAATTTACTCTTCCAATGTCTAAACTGGATCATCTTTTTCATATTTCAAGGATTACATTTCGTGATACTAAATTGATCTCATTTTACCTTTCATAGGACTACTTTGCCTATTTGTATCTTACTCATACTAAGTTGACTTATCTCATTTTTTAAGGACCAAAGTGACTATTACTTTATCATATGTCTATGTTACGATGGTTTTGGATTTTCGGTAAGGTTTAATAACACTTTTGGTCCCTCACTTTTTACAATTTGACATTTCTGGCCCCTCTTGGAATTTATTAGCATACAAAGTCCCTCACGTTTACAAGAAGTTGCAGTTTTAGTTTTCCGTCAACTTCCATCCAAAACTTAACGGAATATGTGAAGAAGGTCTTGTCCCTAACTCTGACTGAAGTTTTGATGACGACAACACCCATTACAAAAAGAAGAAAAGAAGACTTAGAAGAACCAGCTCAACATGCTTCAAGAACATTAAAGGGTTCCAAGAATTAGCTAAGTCTCAATATTTGGTAAGTTATGCTTTTTAAGGTTACTTTACTTATGAAGGCTCATAAACAAATTGATAAAATTGAGTATAACACTTTTTCATAAATAAAATGTGATAGAAACACTCAATTAGGTCTTAAAGTTTCATAAAATAGAAATTGGACTTGAGTGTAATTGATTACACGATTTGAGTAATCGATTACCACTCGAAGGCACGTAATCGATTACCACAATGCTTGTAATCGATTACATGTTTGAATTTGAAATTCAAACTGCAACGGGCAAATAGCGTAATCGATTACCATACTAATGTAATCGATTACCAGCATGACCAGATGTGTTGTTTCATGAACCAATGCATCCCAAAACGTTTGGGAAGCTTTGTGATGGTTCATGGACGACCCCTGGTGCCTATAAATAGTCCATTGAGGCTCAGAAACAAAACAATAATTACACACAACTTTCATATTCATTTAGAGCCATTATTTTGAGTCTTTAAGCTCTCATTTTCAAAGAACACTTATGTTGTTCAATTGTTGAGAACTCAGAATTAATAAGAGCCTTCATATGTTAGTGCCTAAAGCATAACTTGCTCATTCAATTCATTCTCTTGTTGAAGGATTGACTAAGTCGTGTAAAATCTTCTTCATCTTCATTCTGGTTTGAGTGAATGTTCACTGTAGTGTTTGGTGAATGGTAGTATTTGGAAAGCGGTTTGCTTTCTGGTTGTTGATAAGAATTCTTAAGGTTCTTGGTGTGAGTACTTGTAAGAACTCTTTATCAATAGTGGATAAATCCTCAAGGGTTCTTGAGGGACTGGACGTAGCTTTCGGTGGATTGAAGGTGAACCAAGGTAATATCTGTGTATGAATTCTCTCAACCTTCATCTTTTACTTTCAAGCAAGTTCTTATTCCGCTGCATTCACAATCAACAATTGTGTTTCTGATATATTGAAAGTAATCGAAATTTCGATTAAGGCAAAAATTGGGAGAACCTAATTCACCCCCTCTTAAGTTGCTATCTGCACTTAATATTGTATGCTAATAAATTCCAAGAGAGACCAAAAATGTCAAATCATGAAAGGTGAGGGACCAAAAGTGCTATTAAGCATTTCAGTAATTCCAGTAACTCAAAATCTCCTCTAATTGATAGATCTGCACCCCAATAAGAAGCCTTAAAAATTCACTTCCCTCCCTTCATACCAACATCAACCATTGATTTATGCAAACCTCATTCACAACATGGTCAAACTTATGAGAGCCTTTAAGTGAGGGGACCAGGCAACATATATGGGATTTCAATGCAATTGCTCCACTTTCTTGTCTTAATAAAGTATGAATTATCTGATGTGAATGAATACAAGCAGTTGCCAATTTTCTTTAACTCTTGATTTGGCAACATCATCAGCGACCTTTCATAAATCATAGAAAAGGACATGACTTCAATTTGTGTATTTATATATACATTATAGATTTGCATCTGCTATTATTTGGTTAGTGGATACACCAAAAAAAAAAACACTGATTAGCGTTGTTCAAATAGTGATGCTAATAGTCTAAAAATCGACACTACGGATATTTTAACGTCGACTTAGCATCGGAGTCGGGGTGGACAGTAAAAGTGTCCAAGCTAGCTTATTTGGATGGCACAAATCTTTACTGTCGGTTAAGCCGACTCCAGGCTTATTTTTTGAGTCGGTGGTATGAACCGACTCCAAATGTGTACCATAAGGTCAACGCTAAGGAAAGGATCAGAAAAGATTGAATTCACATATTTATTCTCGACTATCTTTTAGAGTAACATGATTTATATCATACCAATACAACAAGTATAGATGGCTTTGAATTTGGTTTACAAATTAAAAGGATTACTAAAATACCTTGATATAAAATAAAAGACATCATAATCAAGTATAAAAAACCTTCAACAATATTAACAAGTATCAATATTAAACAAATAATGATAACATAGAATTAGGTATATCCAATAAAAATCAAACACAAGTCATGATGGCCCCATCTCTGACTCAAAATGTAGTTTTGGAACATCGCGATAGCCCTATCGGCTTTAGCTTCTGTACCTAAAGCACTCTCGCCTGTTGTAGCAATAGAAACCTGTGTAGCAGCATCATCACCCGTGCAACATCGGCCTCTACAACTACAACTCTTTTGCTATCTGAAGTGGTGTGAGCAACAACCGAGACTCTCTTGTAAGAGACGTCGAACCAGGCTCGACGTCGTGGTGAAGACTGACATGCCATACACACGACCACGTTTCTTCCCCCCAAACTCCCTCCATAAAAGAAGCCTCTCGTAGACTCATCTGTAGGGGATGCGGTGGCAGTGGCACAAGTGTCTTCACTAGCCTGAGTCACCTTGTCCTTCAACTAGTCTTGGTAGTCACTCTAATATTATACGTACGAAAAACAAATTAGTTAGGAAGTAAACATATATACACAAATGAAAAAGAAAAACTATATGTTGCACTAAATACTTGCATATGTAGTCTCAGCTCAAGGGTCAACCCACTCTCCAAACTTCCTCATGTGTGTCCGCAAGGAGAACTCGTTGGGATGGGTGATTGGCCGAGTGTCCTCTCTTGAAAAAAACAATATTATTTTTCATCTAACACTAATGCTTATGTTACTAATTTATATATCACGTTCACTGCAGAATGAGGAGGAGGAAGTTTTCCGTGAAGGTGTAGACGAACAAGGAGGCGGAGTAGTAGGAGAAGAAGAAGAGGAAGAAGAATATGATGCATGAGTTGTTTAAAAATGATGATTTATGTTCTATCTCTTGGAACTTTTGTTTTAATTTTGAGATGAAGACATCTAGATATACATATATTTTTGGGACTTAATTATTAGTTAGTTTTGTCAGCTTGATGTAGTCATAACTTTAAACTAATGCATGTTTTGCTATGCTAGCTTAAAATTTCTTGTTGATATTTTATTATTAATATATTTAATTACTTTCAAGCATTAAATATATGAGATTAACAAATTCACATGTATGTTTTTTAAAACACATACATTTTGTGGTCCAAATTGTGTTAAAAAGATCTATTTTAAATTCAGGGTTAAAATGTGAATTATGGCTTAAATGCAAATGCGGCAGGTTATAATCATTGCCTAAAACGTACAGGCATTGCTAAAATCGTGGCCTAAATATGGTCCCACTCATACAGTAGCAACGGTTTAAAAACCGTGGTGTAAAGAAGGAGCTGTAAACCCACGGTTTGAAAACCGTGGTGTATTGAAGGGGCTGTAAACCGTGGTTGAATAATACCATGGCGAGTAACCGCGGCCTAAATATCAAAGCAACGGTTTGGAAACCGTGGTTTAAAGAATTAGCTGTAAACCGTGGCCTCAACCAGGGTGGTTAAACCGTGGCCTATTCGTGCCACGGTTATCAGAAATTGGTGGCCTAAAGTGACAAACTGTGGCCGATTAGCAAAGGCCACGGCTGCATATCCCACAGGCGAAAATCCGTGGCAAAACCATGGTCGTAGGTTATTGCCACGGTTTTTTTACCTTCAGCCACGGTGTTTTGGCCGCGGCGGAAAGTCAAATTTCTTGTAGTGACACTTATATATGTTATTAAGATAATCTCAAATAAACTCTTTTATTAACACTATCTTGGGTCTGCACTCCGCTTATTCATTGATTGTTTGTCATTTTGATGCAGAAGTTTCCACCCACATTATTAGATACAAATATATTATCAACTATTCTCATTCACCCTTTGATTTGAACATTTGTTCAGTGTTCTTGTTTTGCTACAAAACCATATGTATTTAGCCGTGCCTGTAAGTAATTTAAAATGTAAAAAAGAAGAGATATTTTGCTACAATAGAAAGTAAAAACGTGGATACAAGAAAACTGATGGAAATTCAAGAGAAAATATGAGAACCCACCATAATAGCTTTGGTTAAATAGCACCATCAAGCTCAAAAACAAGTTAACAAATGTATGGATATATATGGACCAAACATAATGACCATGATGGATTTTGGCGAGAAATAACCCTAACTGTCCACTATAAGGATAATTCTATAAACTCCTTAACTTTAAAGCTCCATGGGCATGATATCATTAATTTGTAGAACAATAGATTGGACCACAAAAGGGCATCTTTTCAGCTGTTCAATTAATAAGCATTGTAGGGCCACCTTAAATTACGTAATATCCCTGGTCTCCTTTTCTTATTTAATTATTATTTGGAATAATTAAATCTTAATTTTCTAGCCACAGTTAACATGCAAATTAAAACCCCTATGTTATACATAAATAAATTAGAGTGTTTTTTTTGGTACACAACAATTAGAGTGAGTTTTTCTTTAAAACAGATTTGGTTCATTATGCAGAAATGGTAGGTACCGATGCCATTACATCAAATTGGACTAAGGAAACAATTCATTCGGGAACATTTTCAGTCTAGACAAAGTCGGTCAAAGTAAAAGAAATTTTTGCCAACAAATCCTCAACAGAATTACCAGTTCTACAAACAAATAATAAATCAAAAAATCGAAAGAAGAAATCAAGTCATGTCAATCACTAACAATAGAAGCAAAGCAAAAGTATCCCATGTTAAGTTCAAATGATTTCACTTTTTATCATGTTTTGATTAATAATAATTTTATTCAAGGTTTAATTATGATAGATAAAAATTTCCTAAGACTTTGTATATTTTATATTTCAGGAAGTATCTATCATTAGGAAGAAACGCAACATTTGCCCTCTCTTGAAGAATCCAAAAGCAGCACATTTAAATGTATCGAAGAAGAAGAACATCTGACTTTGTTCAAGAAGAATGTCTTACTATGTCCATGCAGATCGTCTGACCACGTTCTAAATAGAACGTCTGCCTCAATGTTCCAACAACGAAGGCTTGCAAATATATGAATATTAAATGAAGCACTGTTTACACGAGAATCAAGAAATGACACATTTAATAATATATTCCTCGTATCTGTCTGCCCTCTCTGATCATTCCGTAAATCAAGATACACCTTTTTCAGAGACAACGACATTATTCTCTGAACATCGTATCACCTCAACGGTCAGAATCAAATATCAGTGTTCAGAAGAAGAAGATTCGCTTTGCTGCTTTCCTTTGCATTAAATGCTCAGACGCTATATAAGAAAATAGAACAACAAAGACCAGACAACAGAAGCAAGTGAATTAAATGCTACAATTAATGCGTAGCAGGTTTGCATTTAATGCTTCTGAGAGTTTGCCATAAGTATCTGTTGCACCTTCAGAGAAGAAGAAATTTAAACGGAACTCTACAATCTTCACCAACGGCAATCCTACTGAAGATATAAATAGAAGACTTAAACACTGAAATCAGTGGCGACTTACAGCGATCAAAATCTCAAACATTCAAAGTCTTTTATCGCAATCAAGCTCTGAAACCTACTCAAAAACTTATAGTCATATCATTTTGAGTTCAGTCGTCTGCCTGTGTGAAATCCTCATAGAGTGAAAACTCTTATCCTTCTCACACTTCAAAACATAGAACACATTTTCATATTCTCTCTATAATCTGCATTTAAACTCTTTCTACCCTCACTCTTGTTGAAGAGACCTTGTAGAAGAGAAATATTTTTCGTAAAAGAATTGGGAGAAGTCTTGTCTAATACTTGTAAGGAGAAGTCCTGTATATTGATTGGGCAAAGATTCGTTAACGCGCTTACATTCCAATTCAGCATAATGCTCATCAATCAAATTGAAAGCATCACGCTTCTTCTTTTCATACTCTTTTTCAAGGTCTGCTCGGATCTTTTCCAACCGTTGCTCGAATGTTTCAGTCATTGCTAACCTTACAAAACTTAGCAAACAGAATTAGAAGCACCAGTTCAAAACAGCAGAAAATCAGAAAATAAAAACAAAAGCTCTAAACAACCAAGAAAAAAATCTAAACCAATAAACCTATCCTCGGCAACGGCGCCAAAAAATTTGATAGCAATTCTGCAACTGCACAGATTGTATCAAAGTAATATACAAGATATCGTTCTCCACAGCGATAGGATTAATTTTGGACTTTAAACTTAATCGTTAGAGCAGAAAAGAAAAAAGATAATTTTGATTGTTTTTGTGATAATAGATAACATAAAGAAAGAAAATAGAAAAATATGATAGAGATAGCACTTGGGTTCAAGTTTCACCTAACAAAAATACACTTCTCACAAACAGATTATCATATGAATTCGGAAATCGTTCTATGGTGCTCTAGCCTAGAATTTCTACTTGTTAATGCCTTAATCAAATAGAACTTTTAATTACATTTCTAAACCTAATACCTTAGTGTTTAGTTTATCCAATTGAAGCATTAGTGTTTAGTATTCTTCAACATGAATCAGAGTATTGCGCAACAAAGCTCTTATGAAAAGAGCTCTGATATCATTATAAAAACTAGAAGATGAAGAAAACTGAAAACGTGACTTATTTAAACACCATGAAATTCGGGGTACACCACTAATAAGATGTGAAATAGACGTGGTACGACCGGAAGAAAGAAATAGAGAAAAAAAAAAAATGTGTCTCAAGTTTTGTGAATCATTACTGAGCTATTAATTAGCTAAGAAATAAGTGAGGGAAATACTTTTGTCGTTCATTCCTATCTAATTGGCAGCCATTTGGCCGCTAATTATCCGGCATTTAAGTACACCACACAGTTGCAGGTGTATTCTAAAATCTCCCAAAGTTTGCATGTTCAATAGTTTGCCATTTGGTGGATTTGTTTGTTTAGTAATTTTCTTGTAGGTACATGTGTGTATTTGTTTAAAGGTAAAAAAAAAAAAAGGTAAAAATACATTTCTCAATACATTCATTTGGTTCAATTGATTATTGAGTTCAACCACCGTATATCCAAACATACTCTAGCTCTTTCTGTCACAGTTTTACTCAAGCTGTATCCTCAATTATTGTCTTATGGAACGTGTTAATTGGTCATATATAATTTTCAGTTGAATTGACAAACTGGCGTAGGAAACTCTTGCTTCTAAAGTTCTTTTTAAAAAAAACAGACTAAACGAATAAAAATCGACACATCTTGTTGTCTGGTTGACCTCATTTCTTAACCTTCCACAGAAGTTCCTATCATGTTATCATTTTCTCAGGATTTTATTGGATTCGCAGTGGCTTCTTATCTGCACAGCCCATTAATATTTAATAACGATTCGTGGTTTGCAACACATAATTTTGCACATGATTACAATGTCTGAAGGACCGTGACTTGGACAAGCTAGTGCCCATAAATTATATCTGTCTTTTATTATTATTTAGATAATCGTATCTACTACATACTACAACAGTGATTAATCCTTTCATCGTTAATACAGATATTAAGCCGTAAACGTTTACTACGAATCACTCTTCATTTCTGTGTGTAAGGATCACAACTTCATTGGTCATTAATTTTTTGATTTGATACTTAATATAAAACGTAGCATACCAAAGATGAAAGTTCCAAATTGATCTATCTGCATTCTTCACAGATGGATATTTTTTAATGAAAATTAACAGGATTCACCGAGAAAGGTAACTTCCATTAATTTACTAGTTGTCGCTGTTGCTGACAGACAATCATATGTGAGGGAGAAGAGACACAGAGGGATAGAAATTCATTGACAAGTGTACGTTGTTTGAGTTTGACATTAAAAGTAGTACCGAATGGTATCTGAATATGGTAGTTGTAAGTTAACGACGTTCACATGAATAATGTTCCCTTCATTTACATCAATCACTGAACATTGGACCTACATCAATAAATCAGGATGTTGTCACTTGAGACTGTTCTTTATAATAATAAAAAGTGAAAATGATTACAGGACGTACATGAATCATTTACACCCTTCAGTTATGATTTTTAACTGCTACTATATGCAAACATTTAAACCTAACCCGAATATAAACTAATTTTCACCCCTAGGTTTGCTTGAAGAGGAAGAGTTAAGCCTAATCCGAATTATAAAATGGTATCATAGTTTATCGTAAAATGGAGATCACTCATATATGTTACTCGTAGATGTCAACTACTATTGCAAATTTCACACTCTAGATATTCTACCTTGAAATGAACGAGTGTGTTCAAAAGTGTCACCTTAACCTGCAGTAGGGTAAAACAATCTTCATACCTAAACTAGATTTTAAAGTATAGTTAGGCTTAATCTGAATTCTAAAACTTATAAGTGATATATATGATGTTTATTCCCTAATACTTGAATATTTAAGTTATTCTAGCATGTTTGAATCATGTTTCATTTTCTCAGAATCAATGGAACTAGAAACTACTCCTCAAAATTAAATTTTCCTTCATAATTAAGGGTAGAATGATTTAGAAACATGCACATAGAAGAAAATGGCTTATATGTAGTTTTTTATTAATCTAGTTTTTTGTTATAATATCTTTGGTTGCCATTAGGATTCTAATCGACTTATTAGTGAGAAATTCCCATAAACTTTTAATTGATACAATTAAGATCTCTATCCATCGGGAAAGATCATCATATCCACTGACAATATATATTATTCTCATGTGTTTGTCAAGTGTTGTGTGTCAAACAGTGCCAACTTCATTATTTTCCCTTCTGAGCTAGAATTGTATATCAGAGCTGCTGGTGCATGCATGTGGTGTTTTCAATTTGTTTCCTGTAACATACAAACAACTGTCCACCTGAATTTTCTTTCATGTCTCCGGAGTTTCTTTGTTAGTGCAGCAGATCTGTGTATGTTTCTGAATTTTTATGTGTCTGATTACTGAAATAAAGATAGAGATGTATTTGGTAGGTCAAATTTTAATTACGAGTAACCATAGGTAACATGCGAGTTGGAATTCGCACCCAAACAACAAGAATTGCCATCCTATCTAAACTCTCAATATACCAAAAATATTCCCCATTCAAAAAACCTCAATAACCTTTCTCTTTCCCTCTTCCTGTTCACTCTAAACCTTCCCTCTCCGTCTCGACATTCGTTTCACTTTAAACCTTCTCTTCCGAGTTTTGCATCATGAGACAACATATGTTTATAATTCCGGGATTTAAATCCTGAAATGTTAAAATGCATAATAAAATAATTAATTTTCAGCCTCATTCTGAGTTTTAAAACTCGGAAGACAACACATGTTTATAATTTTGAGATTTAAATCCCAGAAAGTTAAAATGCATAATAAAATAAGTTTTCAACCCCATGTGCTCAGGGGTTAAAACTCAGAAGATAACACTTGTTTATAATTTCGGGATTTAAATCTCGAAATGTTATACTTCATACCTAATTTTCATGTTCTGAAATTGAAGCAATTTACCATTCGGGAATGAAAAATCCAGAACACATGTACATCCTTACCTTTCGGGATTCAAAACTCATAACGTTAATATTCATACTTGGTTTTCATTTTCTAGAACTGAAGCAAATTGTCTTCTGGGAATTAAAAACCCGGAACATTAAATATTGAAATGTGTTTCGGTTTAAGAATCTGGAAGTATATGGAGATATATGTGTTCCCGATTTTAATTCCTAGAATAGGAAAGCATAACATGTTCAGAGTTTTAAAATATCGGTAAAGAACTGTTTACACGAATTTTTGGTAAACAAATAATTTCAATTTTTGAACTCGAATTAAATCAAGTTGTGGGTTCTTTGATGAAAACGCTTTTCAAAAGTATATAAAATATAATGAACTACACGAAAATTAAAGATCTACAATACAATATCTCGACCCAGAAATCTTAGAAAATTAGAAGATGCTAAACTTAAGAAACATTAAATTTCGACCCATAAAATGATGAACATATGCGGAAACTTAAAGAATAGAATAGTTAAATTGCAAGAAAGATGAATAACAAATAGTAGATTTGCAAGAAATTAACATTGCATTGAAATTAAATGGTGTCGAAATAACATACTCAATATTTCACAATAAATGCTCTGGAGTCACGTTCATTTGGACTTTTACAAGCAAATGGGTTTCAGAGTTATGATTTTTGAACCCTTATTACAAAAGCTAAAGTATTATTTATAGACTTAGGAAAATAATTGCCAGCAACGGCTAACTAATCTTGAATGAACACGTGCCTCTTGATTTATCTTCATCGACGGTCCTCAACTACTCCACGTGTCTTCAATCTTGATTCTCTTTCAACTACACAACTGCTAATCAGATTAACATGTATTCGACTAATGCATCGTGCAATAAATAATTCTCGGCTAAGTTAATATTCTAATTTCGACTAGACCATCTATTGGTTGAGAAACACAAATGTGAAATCCCTTTAACACTTAGCCGTTTTAAGACTTAACCATTCTCTAGTTAGAAATTAACTTGTCTTAGTCGAAAACACCTAAACATACATTTAGTAAAATTTTAGTCTAACAAGAACTCAAGTGAAGGTAATATAGACATTTACTACTTTAAAGTAGGGTGAGAAAACTTGTTGTTGGGATGAGAAATGTAACAATCTAAGTATATATACTTTTTGATGGACTTCCATTAGACATACACTTTTGTTGTGATTTTTAACTCCAAAAAACATTCGTAGCGATTAAAAACTTCTACAATGTTATATATCTAAACAAAATCCCCGAAATGTGAATATTTCATTTACCTCAATATTTCTATAATAATGATTCATAAACCATTAAAAAGACATATTTCATTTACCTCAATATTTTCTCAATCTCTTTCTTCCTATCACATCCTATCTTATATCACTTATATGATCTTTTCGTCCTATTTCTCTCTAAATATGCACCAATCTTTAATATTTTTTCTATGGGCGACAAGCCAAAAATATTAAAATAATGGAGCACGAGGGTTCTCGACCAAAGTTTTAAATTGTAGATGAGGTTGCGAATTTGAAATAGAGGAGCAGAACATAAAAAAAAAGTTAGAGGAGCAGGGTTTGCTTTTTACAGCACAAGGGTTAAAAGGAAACCAGTTTCGACCTCACTGCTCTGCTCTGTGAGACTGTGACTGTGCTTTGCTTTGCTTTGTAGCATGGTGAAGTGGTCCTCCTAAACAAGCAGTCTCTATTGCTTTTAGTGTTATCTTCTTCTCCATTGCTTTCCTCCACACATTAACATTAACTTGACCTTTTCTTAAATGTTTAATCATGTGGGGCTCTTGATCTGGTCTCGGTGAAACAAAAGCGTTAGCTCCATCATCCTAGCTAACCGGGTTATGATTCATGAACTACTAACATGCAGACACCTCTTTTTTCTTTGTATCTCTCTCTTCTGCGCACATCATATTATACATCACATCCACTACTTATCTCTCATCTCTTCCTATTTATCTAGTGGTCTACACCGATCTTTATCCCGAGCTAACCTCTGCGTAAAGATAACATGCAACATTCACGCATAGTCCAAAACTGTAAAGCAGCTAAACAGAGTACAAACCAGGAACACAATCATAACCAGTTATCGACATATATTTTGTCTTCGCATAGTTCAAAATTTTCACTTTATTTTATTTGAAAATAACCGTCTCGAAAATATGGGAAATTATACGGTGAATAAGGATCGAACAATGTTTTTATATCTTATAAAAGAAATATATTAAAACCTCGTGTAGCACACGGGTACACAATTAAACTTATTAAACATTTAGTCTAAGTTTCAATTCTTGAACGGTCTGTATGAAAAGTATTTACTAGAGAAATATACGAACTTACCGTGATTTTATAGGTATATTTAATGATTTTGTCGGCTATTAACTAAGAAAAATCTCGTTAAAAATTAAAACTTCCTTTTAAATATACTTTAAATATATATAAATATACTAAATATTATTTTAAATAACTAGTAAAAATATATTTCTTGGATAACTAATTTTTAATATGGTTAACAAAAGAAATATGCTGTTCATGTTTTTCATGCATAATTTGTGAAACAGATTATTCTTCATAATTTTGTTAATGTATTAAATTGTTCTTACAATTCGAACACTCAATCTAAAAATTCAAATAATAACTTATTACCACTGCTGCCGACATTCATTTGGTGGATTATTCTTCATAATTTGCAAGGAAGCAATTTAAATTTGTGAAATAAAATTTTTTCAGTACATTTTGCGAACAAAGCGTTGAAATATATATATATATATATAGGGGATGTATCTAGTGAGAAAGCTCTTCTTATATGAGAATGGTGAGAATAAATCGTGGCCGTTAGATCTAACAATGAGTCGCAAACCTTCATTTTTCATCTCTCCAATGACAGTTCTACCTATGAATCAAGTTGAGTAACAAGTCAAGAGATGCCAATAGCTATGACCCCATGTATTGATGGCAACTCTATCTTTAATTATATATTTCACCATATTGTACGTAGCCTTTTATTTAAAATCTACCCAAATAAGGGTTTCTAAGTATAGTTGGAAATTTTCTATCACATCAATCACGGAGTTAAGGCTTAAAACAGTTGCATAGCCACATGAGTATCTCCTATATCCTCCAATCCGAATGAATGATAAGTGCAAGTTTTCTCTTTAAATTAAGGATTTCCATCCATATTAATAGGTATCAATTCTTGTAGGTATCTACGAACAACTTGATTAAATTATTTATGATAAAGTTGGTAATCTGGCGGAGTTTGAGAGTTGAGAGAAATCAATTATAAAACGTAAATCAACGTTTTCTTGCACCGTATGTACCTATATTTATGTTTCTTGGTGGTTATATCCGAGTACAAGAAGATTAGACCGATCAAGAAGCATTGCCATAATTGGTAGATAATTGAATTTTTTAACTATTTAATTTAGATTTGATTTTTAAGTGATATGTACGGAAAAACATTTGGTGGGAGAGGTTTACCCACTTGAGAAATTAGTTTCATGACTTTTGTCAGGTATTAACTTATTAGGGATACACTGACAATCTGTCCCAACAAATGATTTTATTAAGATTTAATCTTATAACATCATCCTTATGGGAATATAGCTTACCTAGACGAACACCTTATATGCTAATCAACATTAGTTAATCAATGAAGTTAAGATTGAGTGTGAAACAAAAAAAGCAAAATGTTTATAAGATACACACTACACAGCCAGAATTCCTGTCAACTCATATTAGGAATTCGCCTTAGATGAGGTTAAATTTGTGATTACCATCTCTCTAAAACTCTAACCAATCATAGTATTGATCTAACACAAATTTTAAAGGAATAGACAGTCTCATTTTGTTTCAGCAAAACACATTAAAAATAAGAGGGTATGATACATTTTAATTCATTTTTAGCATATAAATTGCCAAATTGTAAATTTAAAAAGTCTATTATAAAGAAAACATAACTAAAGGGTATAAAATCTTATTCTAAGAGTCTGTGGCCTAGTTTATAGTGCTTGGATTGTGTCTCTAGTTCATATTATGGAGAGAGCAATAATGCAGCTGATTGTAGGACTCGTCAAACATCCCAAGTAAATGCTCAATGTCAGGTTTTGAAGTCTCCTCACTCCTTTATTTTTGTGTTGATGTATTTAGACGTTAGACGTTGTAGCATAGTTTCTTGTTATGTTTTTTAATTTTCCTCTTTGCAAAAAAAAAGTAGTAAAGAATTTGTCTATTTTTTTTTCAATAAGCGAATATAGGTAGGTATACTGGCCTCTTCTGTACTTGTTTTTATTTTCTTGTAAAACTTTTTTCTTTTTGGTCACTGAAAGGTATTTTTCTTGTCAAACTTCAGTACTGGTTAATATAAAAGCAAACGGCAATTTTCACATTTAAAGGCCCAAAATTGGCCCAATTTGGTAGGCTTGAGCCTAATAAATCTACATGGTATTAAAAAGACATCGTTTTTTTCTTTACCAAAAACAAAGTTGTTCGTCAAATAGAAAAAATTTGGAGTTGTTTCTCAATCCGAACATGAGAGAAGGGAGTGGGTAGGGCGAGAAAGTAATTTGTAATTGAGTTCAATTTTGATACATCAACAATTTAAATATATTTTACACGATTAATTAATCAGATTCTAAAGATGTACCAAATAAGTTAATTAGAGAGAGAAAAAAATGTTTTTCCATATCTTCGAAATTTGATTGATTGGCACTTTAAAAAAAAATTTGATTGATTGGCAGTATAAAAAAATATTTATATTGTTAAGTGCACATAACTTCTTCTCTATGTAGTTTATGTAAAACATATATCATTTAAAGTGTGATTTACATCTTATCTATATAAAAGAAGTTGTTTTGACCGCTTTAAGGGCAATTCAATAATACAATAATTCATTGCACTGCGATCTAATTTACTGCATGTGTATTTTAGTAAAATTCACATTATTTTTCAAAGAAATAATCACAACCGTCTGTTTCTTTGCAAGTACATTTTGACATATCCCACTACAAGAGATCCTCCATTAGCGTCGGTCAAAAGTCGATGCTAGCAATACAAAAATCAGCATTACAGCCTATTTAGCGTCAGTGTCGCGGATGACGCGAAAACACTCGAAGCTAATGTGTAATGTCGGCTAATTAGTCAGCGCTATAAGTTAGTGTTAATTTAGCTAACTCTAACCCAACACTAGACACTTGATAAAACGAACGACACTATCAACTCAAAGTTACTCTAGAACTAATAATTCATTAGTGTTGGGCAATAAAACATTTACAAAATAAAATAACATAACCATACCGCCAAATGTGAAACTGAGGAATTGAAGAGCTTACCTAAATGTACCAGATATGTGAAAATAGGGAAAACATTCATCTTCATTTTGAAGAGTGTTTTTTCTATGGCGATATATCTAGTCAATTTCGGTAAGCTCTTTAAGTCATCAGCTCCACATTTGTTGCTACAGTTATTTAACTTTTTTTACAAATCTTATTAGTTCATCACACCATACATTAATAATTATCTTATAATTCTATTGATAGGTTTTTTGACTTACTATATACAGAAGGTGAGAATTATAATACTTATCACTACTATCACTACAAGAATACTGGACATTATTGACCGTCCAGAAACCATCGGTAATTACTGACGGTTTAGCAATCGTTACTGGAGACTCGCATAAAAATTAAAAAAACGACGCCTTAAGTCGTTGGTAATTGGCGGGAAAGGGGTTTCGGCACGCGAAATTTGGGTGAGAAATTTCTGATTTCTCTCGGTGTCGGGAAAACCATTGACATGTTTCTATAGTTTATTCTGACGGTCATTCTTGCGGTGATTTTGGTGGCTTCATTTGAATAATTAATTGTGCCGCTCATACGACCAAAACTGTCGGTAACTACATCTTTATAAAGCTTACCGACGGTTTTTGCGACAGCCCAAACCGTTAGTAACCCATATTTAAGAGAGTTGTCTATCACTTTCACACCTCTTCTCTTCTCATGTCTTATTTTTTTTATTTTTTAATGTTTTTGTTTCATATTTATTCTTTTCCTTATTGCTTTTATTTTGTAGTAATCTCAACATTTGTGAGGTAGTTACAAATTCTGAAGCATCATTGAGGTTTGGCTTATATTTATCTATGTTTTGTAGATAGTTATAACATGAATGTAATATGTTTGCTAGCTATATGTGTTATTTTGTAATAAATTACTATTTTTTATTATTTTGAATATTTTAATTTGTGTCTTGTCAAGATATTAGGGAGTGTTGGATGAAAATAAAAATAAAAATCCTCTTTACTAGGGATGATATGTTTTATCAGTTGTAAAAAAAATTAATTTCCATTACGCGCGCTCTTCATGACAATATCTTAGACCCCACTTGTCTAAGTTTCATATAAATGTTTGTGTTTCTAAGCAATTATAAAATAATTGTAATTTTATTAATTACGTATTTATCAAACAGTGAAAATTATTAGAAGATTTTCACTGTTTGATAATTAGCTAATTGATAATTACAAACGGTTCCGGGAAGCCTGTTACCACGATTAAACCGTGGTAACAGGCGTCGAAGTAATAGATAAATTACCATGGTTCAAGGCGGAACCGTGGTAACATGATACCTCTGAAATACCTGGTTCTATGCTGAATCGTGGTAATAACAGGGATCTGCTACCACGGTTGCAGGAGGAATCGTGGTAATTTTTTGCTCTGTTACCACGGTTCCTCTACCAATCGGGGTAATAAGTTTGGTTTTTTTAACCTCTGTTACCTCGGTTCCTGTACAAACCGTGGTAATATGTGTGGTTTTTTTTTTGTGCTATGTACAATCAGAGACATGCAATTCAAACAGAAAAAAAATTATAACCATGACCTGCAATACAATGGAAACAACCATGACAACATAATGTCAGTAAAAGGGAAATTAACTGCCCAATGCCTAGGAAAAGGGAAATTAACTAAAACATGGTCTATAGGAAACTATAAATACCAAATAAACTATATAAAACATGCATATATGAAAAGGGAAATTAACTGTCTAATGCCTAGGAAAAGGGAAATTAACTAAAACATGGGCTATAGGAAACTATCATAATATCTCGATACTTCTATGAAACAAGTTGGGCAGTGCAGCATAACATCTCCAACTGGTTTTAGTGCTCCTTCTTGTGCTCTCAATTGCTTCTGATACATCACATTCAATGTATCTCCGAGCACTATGGGCATCATATGCTGCTAAGCCATTCCGAACAGTTCCTGGCATTATATTTCCAAAAAATATAATAATAAATAAAAAGAGGAGATTATTAGGAATTAACAAGGAAGCAATTTTGGGCAGTCAAGAAGAAATTTTTAACATGAAGAAACAGAATATGATCAACAGTTCTGTGTGTTCTGCGAAACTGGCCTGCCTTTCATAGGGAAAATTCTATAGGTTTCAAGGTTAGTGGGAAATTAGTTTCTGGGCGGCAAGCCATCAATGTTGGGAGTCAGAAATTTAAAGATGGGCGGCAACACAGCAGAGATCAAGGTTGGACGGTGCATGTGTGAAAAATATGGTTTTTAGGTAAGCTGCAACAGTCCAAAAATAATTATGTTATATAGAACAATTATGAAATACTAAGAAAGGTTTGTGAGCTAAGCAATGTGGGACAAGAACTTTTGAAATACTATGATATTCCAACACTGAATTCATACAACGGTGAAACAATCATAAAATGTCCAATACAGACCATGAAACAATCACAAAAAATGTCCAATTACATAGAACAATTATCCAACAACAATCATGGGGAGGATCTTATTGATTCTGGAATCGATTCCATAGAATCATCGGAGTCATCCGGAGAAGAGTCATCCAGCAGTGGCTCGTCAATGGCAATACCCCTTGACCGGAAGAATTCTACTCCGATCACCAGAGGAGCCACCTCCTCTAAAGCGTTCCAAGCCAAAAAATGGCAATCCATTTGGACCCCTGAGGAGTTTAGTTACGAGGAAACCATACGGTATGGCTTTCTGGTTGTCAACCAGGGCAGAATCAAGATGATTGTAGACGATGTCTACCACATTAGTGTACTCTTCATTCATAAATGAGTAGATGATAAACATGTCTTTGTCAAGCACGTCTCTCAAACGATCTTGTCTTGGACAAAGCACGGTTGTGACCAGTTGATGTAAAACTCTGGCACGAAGGGTAAGGGATGAGTAGAGACAGCACTGAGAAACAAAGGGATTTTCCATCCAATAGATGACTTCATCAATATTTTTTCATCGCGGTCTTTTGCCGGAGTTCTGAGTACGTTTATCCTTCGTCCGCACTATTGAGGAAATCAACAAGCTTCTCTCTGGTTATGGAGAAGTCATGAGTCAACATCGTTCCGATGAAGCCTCTATTGCGGTCGAAGGACAAGGAAGACCAGTAAGTCAGGATAAGTTCGAGGTACAAAGGCTCATCAGATGCATCACCGATGCGGACATACGTGTATGACGTAGAGCATTAGTGCCACGAATTTGATAGTGGTGTAGTTCTAGGAAATTGATGGAAAAAGGAAGATAGATTCTACGCCGTTTGCCATTTCTATTTTAAGGAAGAATGGACACAGAAGCAGAGGATACAGGGAAGATAATGGAGTGATGGATGGAGAACAGATGAGTCTGGGATTTATAAGAAAACCAGGAAAGTGAATAGGGGTGAAAAAGAGTAACCAGTAAGAAGTTTTAATTGTGAAACAGAGCACGCTTCTTGTGCTCCAAGAAACGACGACTTGCAGAACCTTTTAGTGGGAGGAGAGGGAAGCATTTAAGATGTATTAATTGTGAAACGGCACACGCTGCTTGTGCTCCGGGAAACGGCGACCTGCAGAACCCTAGTACTGAACAACAACAACAATCTACAAAACAAAACCCTAGAAGTAGAAGAAGGTCAAGAAGAATCACCAGTGAGGTAGAGAAGAGCGGCTAGAGGGAGAAGACGGGAACGGCGATGCATGAAGACGAAAATGGTGTCACTGTCACGGCTGCGAGCAAGAGTGCAATTGGCAGAGATGATATTGGCGATGACGAGCATGCAAAGCAGCGGCGGTGCCATTGCGGAGAGAAGGAGTGTTGGTGATGAGGTGCAGCTGGAAGGAGCGGCGGTCATGAGGTGCAACAGAGAAAGGGTTCACAAATGGGTTTTCGATCTGCAAACTAGGGTATATATCAATAATAAACTCTATTACCACAGTTATGGTATCAACCATGGTAAAATGAAATATTAATTAAAAAAATAATAAAAACTATCTCAGTTACCACAGGTGACATTGAATCGTGGTAATAGAATGCCTCAGTTACCACGGTTCAACACGGAACCGTGGTAACAGATCTCCGGGCACCATTTTACCATGGTTCAACGTGGAACCGTGATTATAGGAGCGTGGTAATATGTCAAATCTGTAGTAGTGCATGTGTGGGGACCATTACATTAAATGGTAGGTAGAGTTTTGTTGTTTTGTGAAGATTTTGATGTTGTCATATGGTTTTAATGCATTATGGTCAATGGTAGACAATGTATGACATGTGTGATGTCATTTTGGATGAATATGGTGACTAGAGGTTAAAATTAATAAAGCTAGCCAACTTTACCCTAAATATGCCAACATACCATGACACAAGAAAATAATGCCAAATCCTTCCCTTTTGGGTATAATTCGCCCCACATTAGAAATAAAGGGAGATTGTCTTAGTTTTTAATCTACATTAAGGAATGTCTAGAGAAGTTAGTTTAAGACTAATGGTATCATCTTTGTGGATGAATATATATGAAGAAAATAAATAGAAAAGAAAATAGGTTTGAACTTGAAGAGCAAGTTTGACCTAGTGGCATTTTGTTAAATAGCCAATTAAATGCCTGGACATCTTAGACCTTTTGAAGCAAAAATTCCCCCTATATATATACATGTTGGACGCAAAACACCATGTGTTGTGAGGGTTCCATTTGCTTCATATTTCTTAGTGAGAGTTGGTGAGGGTTTGGAGAGAAGTTAAGTGTTCTTGAGTGAAGTTGAGAGAAAACACATCTTCCTTCTCTTTTCCTCTTCAAAACAGCCCCTATAATCATTATTTCCTCTCCATTTCACTTCTTTCTAGCCTCAAATCGCTTCATATTTGAGGTTAGTAGGCTAGTATCTTCATCTTTCATGTAGGATGCATGCTCATTTGATGAGTGAAAACTCATATGGTTGAAATATGCTTTTCTTTTCTCTTTTTCTTCTAAGAGTCTTCTTTGAAGTTGTTATATATTTCAAGATATACCTCTTCATCTAAGTTGTTTCAAGGAGTGATTTTAGATCACATAAGTGATTTTGGAAGAGAGCTTTTGGCTATGATCTTCAAGGGAAAATGATTCTCATTGTCTTCATCTATATCCTGATCTTTTTAGTTTCTCAAGAAGTGATTTTGTACCTAGAAGTGATTTTATGAGAAGAGCTTTTGGCTATGACTCTTTGGGAAATGTTGTTCCCTATGCTTGGATCTACACTTCTATGGTTTTGGATCCTCAAAAGTTTTGGTTGTTCAGTGTTTTGCTTTAGAAGTTAAAGATCTTGGCTAATGGGTTCAAGATGTGGAAGTTCTATGGACCTAGCCTTAGAGATCTAGAGTTTTGTTTCTCAAAATTTATGTTTCTAGCTTAAAAATGAGTTTTTGAAGTAGATCTAGAAAATGCTTCTTGCAAATGGGGTTCAAGGTACCGCATGCTCTTGTTTAAACCATTGTGGTTGGATGGAAAAACTCCATCTTGAGTTATAGTGGGACTAGCCGAACCATAACAAGAGGCTTGGTTCTTTTGTGAAGTTGTTTTGTATTCTTGACTTGCCATGTGTAACGCCCCAATTTATGGTCAAGGGTCACATAGTAAATAAGCGGAAATAATACTTCGAAACCTCTCAAAAAAAACTCAAGTTTTCAAAACAAAACGTCTCTCAATAGTTACAATAATATTGCACCCATAATTAATATAATTAAACATCAAGGTAACGAGAGGTAATTAAAAATAATAAGTTTGCACCAACAAGTGCCAGTTATTTAAAACAGCGGAAAATACAACGAGTAAATTCTTCTCAAGAGTATCTGGTTCTTCTAGACCTTCCAGGTTCCATCTTACACTTGCATCATGTAACACCCCAATTTTCGGTTGAGAGTCACATAGTAATTTCACGAAAATTAAAACCTCTCAGAAAACAACTCAATTTTCAAAAGAATTTCGTCTCTCAAAATATTTATTATTAATTATTCAACCCATAATAGTGTATTAAATGTCACAAAACAACGGAAGGTATTTCAAAATAAATAACGTTACACTACAAGTGCTAAAATCAAACAGCGGAAAACAAAACAATATTCTACTAAGTCCTTCAATTCTTCAAGCCTTCTTTGCCAACTCGTTCTTGCATCAACTCATCTTCTCGTAATTCATCGCCCTGTCTGTCTCTGGCATAAGTGCCCAAACACAAAAAATAAGGGTTAACTCTTAAAACAAACAACAAATAACAAGCAGCATGTTATAGAGAAATTAACATAAATAACAGTAACAGTATTTTTCAAAATACAAAACAACGATTTAATGGCAATATCCAAACAAAAACAGTAATAACTCAAATAAATTTCTTCAATTCCTATATGTAAGACTCTGGCCAAAACTTCACCCAAAACTGGCGAGAACGGTCGCAGGGGACAAATTACCCTCTCACCGAACTCAAGGTAGATCGCATGGGACAAATTACCATTTCATCTACCTTAGGCATGATAACATGGGACAAATTACCATCTCGTCATCCTTCCAAAACTCATCCACTAGGCATGATCACATGGGACAATTCTCCATCTCATCATCCTTCCAAATGCACATGTCACAACTCAATAACAACCCACACATGAGCCAACAATCCTCATGAACGTTATTAACATAACATAGCCAACTTCATCTCAACACCATCACCATCAACATATCATAACAGCAATTCTCAATACAAGCACGCATCACAATACCAACAATCCCATCGTACTCAAACAAAATAGTTTCCAAAAGAAATTCATGTATAAAAAAAAACTGACTCGATCTAGTACTGAGTTAACCTTACCTCCTATTCCTTTGCATGATCTTGTCCTCCGACCTATCATGATAACACATTTACACAATCATCAACAACCATAGGAAAAGGCCGAGCGTTGGGCCTCTGTCTGGCAGCACGAACTGGGCATAATTCTAACGCCTTGGCGTTGGGAATCCAGCGCTCAAGTGTTGGCTCCCTACCAGGAAGCCCCGAAATAGTATTTTTCACCCCTTGTACTCCCTTTAATTCAATTTGGCTTATCAAAAAAAATTAACAAAGAAAATCAGGATTTTGGAGGAGACCATGGCATGGCCTAGTCCGCCTCTAAATCCGCCACTGCTTACCGGTATGTACTCCGATGTTCACTTGATCGCGAGATACTAGAAGAAGGCCTCTCGCGAGGAGCAATAAGTCATACAATATTTAACCACATCCCATACATAGATTCGGTAACCGTACACCCGAACAATGGTATTGCACCTGCACCATACACCAATACGGCTTCCTATAATCCTATCTTCAAGGGGAGGTGAGTATACACACGCTCCCGTTAAAATAATATGAAACCTACAATCTCCACATAACAGAATATATGCACAAGAATTTTGCGTCTTTCCAATATCCATATTATAATGTAATGTGAGATACCCACATTAGGAAATAATAGAATGTAAAACTGAATCATATTACAATATACATTTTCCACCCATTGAGAAAAACTATCAAAGTCAAGCATATACAACACTTAGCACATAGATAATTTCCTTTCAAAGCACAGTAGGGGGAATGAAAACTAATCTCACAATGGCTCTGCCAAAGCAATTCAATGATCCTCAACTCTGAATCCTAAATTTGGACTGCATAATCTCTATCCTCTAAATCATTCGACATTGAACTCACTGTCTATTTTTTCAAACATTTTGACTTATCTTCTATGGCTTAGCCTGCTTCCCTTTAAATAGAAAGTGTTTTAGGGCTTTAAGGTTAACCTGGCTGCACCAACATGCAAGGTCGTGCACCCCAGGATACATAACTGTGCTCCTCAAAAATCAACCACCACCGATGTGCTGGGCTTCAATGCAGTCGTTTGATCAATTAGGCAGCTTGAATTTCTAGCATGTTCTTATATTCAATTTAATGAAGTCATGTATGTATTGCCTGATCTTAACCCATTGGTTAAAAATGAATGAGTGCATTGACTGCGTCAAAACTTACTGCAGTCAATTCAGATCCTCCAAGCATACTAATGTCCTAGGTACTCAAATTGGAGGACAATACTTACGGAACAAAATGATAGATAGACCTTGTACATTGGTCTAATATTGACGAGATCATAACCATTATGAGAATACGGACTACCCATTAAAGATATATCACTAATCACAAAATATATTTATTATATAATAATATCATATTAAAATATACTCGATTCTATTCATGTTTGTTACAGCCCTATGTATATATACATTATAAGGGCTCATGTACACACCACCTATCTAATCTCTTATTGGCTTGAGCATTGTAGTGCTCTACCGATACCCACTTTGATGTTCATTTGATTGCTGGATGCAAGAGACTCCACGCGAGGAGCAATAAGTTATACAACATTTACCCATATCCCATATAAAGATTCGGCAATCGTACACCGGAACAATGGTGCTGCACCTGCACCATACGGCTTCCTATAATCCTATCTTCAAGGGGAGGTGAGTACACACACGCTCCATTAAAACAATTTGAAACCTACAATCTCTGCATAACAGAATACATGCACAAGAATTTTGCGTCTCTCCATCCATATTATAATGTAAAGTGAGATATCCACGTTAGAGAATAATAGAATGTAAAACTGAATCAAATTACAATATACATTTTCCATCCATTGAGAAAAACCATAACCAAAGTCAAGCAAATACAGCACTTAGCACACAGATAATTTCCTTTCAAAATCCCCGTTATGGCTTCCACTATGAAGCAGCTTTCGTTCCAGCATGACAAAGAAAAAAATTTGCCAGGAACAATTTTGCTTCTCTGAAACTTTGGGGGAGGGGTTTGGGGTTGGGTTGTGATCTCACACGCACAATAAAAAACATCAAAATACCAGCCCTCGCAATATTTCTCCACATCATAAAGAGACAAATTGGAAACAATCAACTAATAAAACTAAAGGCAAAAATTAGAATTTGCTGAATGAAGCTTATTGTTTACCAAATTACAAGATATTCAAACCTCCATTACCACATGAAGATGGGAGCTGAATTCCACAACAGCCACCTTATACTTCTCACTTCTTTCAGAAAATCGAAAACCTTAAGGTATTACTTGCGGCAAACAAGTTGTACTCCTCTATGACAGCAGTCTCTTTCATATTGCTACCATGATCTGTTTCAACATGATCTGACAAACTTTTTGAATTGAAGTTTCCAGCATTGTCACCATCTGAAGATGCAGTAGCCGTTTTGCAACCATTTGAAAGGGCTACAGGCCCACCAAAATGAAACAAGGAAAACCCACCGTTACTCTCTTGTAACTTGGCAGCATTACCAAGTCTATCTTCCCGATTTGACGCTGCTTTCTTGGAATTAGCTGCAGCTGGAACAATCCTTTCTGCAATAGATCCATTGGAAGGCTCTTGCATGGATGCTGCCTTCGAAATTTGAGTTCGTTCCTCTGCATTTAGGTCCTTAGCTCTGGCAATGGGCTGATAAACTGGAATAGCGGCAGGGTTAAATAGTGGTGTTGGTTGCTGTAAGGCACTGTAATGCAAGCAGAAGGGTGGGTCTTCATTTAATCTATATCCAAGAGGGCCAGCATATAAATAGTGATTTGGGTGTAGGAAGGGCATCAACCCATTTGTGGGAGCAGCTGGCCATGAAACTGGATTTTGATGGTAATAACCCATTGCATGAGGAGTCTGAAACACTGGAAATTGTATGTTTTGGTTTGGGATTGGGGGAAGCAACTTTCGAGGTTGAGAACACACATTAGTGGAGGAAAACTCATTTTCAAAATTTTGGGCAATCTCCATCACAGGACTGCCCAATGCATCACTCCCCGCTACATCCAAAGGTTGACTGGATAGTAACCTGCTTGCCAAACCCTCACCCTTTGCATTATGGATTTTTTCCATCTCAGCTTCATGACAGCCAGACAAGCCATTGTCAATGTAGGTTGAACTATCTATTATGTCAGATTTTTGGCTAGCATCTTCTGAATCTGATATTGAGGATTCTGTGCTATCATGGTTTGAAGAGGTTATATTATTATCACCCTCGCTTATGCATGATGAAATATCAGAACTAGAAGTGATCCCTTGACTGTGATCAGAAGAATTGTTCCAGGTAGAGCCCCTCTCCGCGCACATTCTAGGTTCCTCAGATGCAATTTCTGTGGAGCTGCAAGATCCTTCAGCTTCTGTATCAAGATTATTCTGACAACCGTCAGCCATTACACTTCTCTTCAAATCACTATGATCATCATCATTATCATCAGTTTCACCTGCATCACCAACTTCATCGACATGTGACCTAACCAGATTAAACTGACATCCCTGACCCGTGGACCTCAATGTAACATCAGAGTACGAATTACTGCGAGCATAATTATTGTGTGATTCCATAGGCTCCCAAACTTTCTTTGATTGAAGAAAATCCCTACTGGGATGGTTCACGGAGATGACTCTGTTTTTGGGTCTTCCATTACTCTCATGCATCAAGTCTACCTGATTATACTTAGTTCCATGACAAAACTGCTTAGATGTATCAATTGCAGATTCAGACTTATTTGCAGCTTTAGTCTCCCGACTAACTCTGGTCATTCTATTCGTCATGCTACAACTGCAAGAATGGATATCATATCTGTCACTCATCCGGCAGTTGGAATTATAGAGCTTCTCATTACACTTATGACAAACATTTCGCCCATTGGCTTTTGGAACATTTATTTTTGATTGCCTGTTCAATCCATTGATTCCCCTCAAAGATGTCCCAAAATTACCTTCATAGTGTCTTGGTTGAGATCTTGCAACAATCACACCATTTTCTGAAAGAACTGCATTGTGGCGCCTGTCGGACCACTTTGAAGACATATCCAGCTGAAATTCTTTCCTATATCTTTGGCGATAAAACTTTGGTTGTTCAACTCGGGAAGTACCATTCCTGTCATGTCCAGTTGCAAAGTCTCCATTATAGTCATCGTAAGAGTGGTCTTGTGTTCTCAAGGTACTACACTCATTAGAGAAGTCTTCATCTTGGATGTTAGGATAGCTGCCCAGAGATAAATTAGCACCATCCGTGACAATAACTGAATTCCTGCATCTAATTGCACTATTTTGCTCCGGATCAGCAGGTGAAGACAATTCTTCCTTTGAGACTTCAGGAGAGCCAGGACAATCAATTGATTCAGCACACTTACTTTCTATATTTTTCTCCTTTCCTTTTAATCTTTCCTTTCTCCGAAGTTTCTTTTCCCTTTCTTTTGTCCTTTTCCTCTCCTTGCGTTCTTCTTCTTCACGTTTTTCCTTTTCTTCTTCTTCAAGAAGTTTCATCTGTAACAATATCATATATTAGGATTTAGGAAGTATAATCTCATGATAGAAGCAGGATCTCTGAATTTTCATTTTATTCCCAAAAGTATGTCTAATAAAAGCATAATAACTAAGACCTGCTTTTCTAATGTAATGATTTCCTTGCATGCTACATGAACTCGTTCCTCCAGCAGTTTTAATCCAAGACAAACGAATATGCTATGCGCATTTTGACGTGCAGTTCCTTCTCTGAAAGCCTTTTCAACCTGAAAGGATATAACACAGCTGTTGAACAAAGTATCTATATACACACAGCAACCAGGGCCATTGCAATATAATTGAAACAGCCATTTAATGTTCTTGTTTTGGGTATATTGCTAAATTACTAGGGTATAGACATATCTTGAACCCAAGATCTAACAAATTTTAAGATTAACCCTAGCATATTCTATCATTGCCATTACCTAATCTACGTCTTTATCTCAAATCAAATAACAAATTTACTTTCTGTAGATTATCTCCATCCAAATGAAATTTATGCAGGTCATGCTAAAGTGCTTCCTCTTCATTGAAGTCTACATAAAGTTCCATGTTAGAATTTGTGGAAAAATAATAATTCAAGTCATATGTCTTGAACATAGTTGGTTCAACTTTATCTCAAACCAAGGGACTTGTGAAATCCCTATTTCATTCATCTCCACTCTTGTTTCAGGTGTCATTGAAGAAAACCTCAGAAAGATCAACTTAACATAAATTCAAATTTACCATCGCTATATATGTTTATTAAGACAAGTAGTCTGACCAAATAAAAGAAAACTAGTCTATGGAATGCACTAAACTTTTTCCACATAATAGAATGAAAAGCAGATTAATGGTATGTTTAGCACACCTAATGCCATCCTAAACTGAAAAATGATCAATACACAATCATTTTTAAGAAAACCTTATCCATGCACACCCCTTATCATTTTCACTCATTTGTCATATTGATTTTCCCTTCACTGCACCAATTATATTGTTTCCTGGAGGCTCCCATATTATCCTTCAGTTATTACTGATGAAAAACCAACCTCAAAGCTCAAGATAATATAAAGATATCCATGCAAGGAGGAACCAAGACAGATTATTAAGCACAAAAATAACAATAAAGCAAAGCATGCCTGCTCTTTGAATATAACAGCAGCAGCATCTAGAAGAAATTCTCGCGCAAGTTCAGGGCTCTTCGCATGCCTTTGGGGACGGGAGCATTCTCCATCAAGCTCATTTCCATCTTTGTCCATCAAATCATCATCCTAGAAGCAAGAATTGTATAACTAACTGATGAAACTAAGACAAAATTCCTCATACTCTAACATGAATTAGGAAGAATAACAGGGAATAAGATTTCCTTAGTGAAACTTGAACTACCTCTTCTTCTTCTGCCTCTTCAGCATGCTCAAAGAATCTTCTGATACTTTCCCCTTTTGTCATTGTAACATAACCATCCCCTACAACTAGCCTGGAATGTACACACTGTTGATCCTTTAATGCATGAGCTTTAACAGAAAGTTCAGTACAGCGGCCATCTAGTTTCCAAGCTCGTAGGGTGATGAAGCATGCACTCAAATCATCGAGATCTAGACCACTGACTTGAACGCATCCATTCATTCCAACATTTTCAAATTCCAAAATGTCAGATTTTCCTTCAGTTGTCCCCACAGCCCACTCAAAGTGATGATAGGATCCTACAGTATCAGCAAATGTCTGGTGCCAATCAGCTTGAATTGAGTCATCAGATACCTAAGAAAAGCAAATGCATTTAGTTAGGAAACAATATCTAATCTAGTCCTAAAATGTTTTTTGACAAACTACTTTTTCATTAAAATGTTACAAAATACTCTCCAATGGAATTCTAAATCATGGTAGATTTCAAAGCATAGAATGTGGAAATCACACCTCATACTGAAAGGCAGTATCAGCGCCACAAAACCAACTAGTGCAACGAGGTTCTCTACGCATACGCTTGAGTTCTTTTAGTTCCTTGAATTCACGAATAACATTTCTTCTACAATCTCTGCAAAACCTCTTGCTGTCAAACCTGATAGATGAAGAATCTTTTAGTAAAATATAAAACATGAAAATATACACAAGAAAACAGCCCTGAAGTAAGGCTTCATACTTAGATTCAAAGCTTGACAATATAAACTGTACCGTGCTAGAAATTAAGTGAACATTTGATGTATTTTAAGTAGCACGAGAACAAAGTGTATGAAAAGAGTTTGATAAAAAACCAAGGGAATCCATTTTTCAAAATATAATAGCTTGACTAGAAGGACACAAGTTTCCTAGGAAGTAGAACATGCCACCAACCAGACACCATGTTGAAAATTTTAAACAAATGCCATGGAACATAAAATGTGACATAATATCTATTCTTTTTCTAAAAGGTCATGTAAGTTCAGAAACAAAAGCTAAGCTCAAGTTATTATAATTTGAGATTGCACAATATCAGGTCTAGAGTAGGCTCCAATACAATATTATAATTGATAATGACCTTGACCTAACTTGCTCGCTCGAGTTATTATGATGTGTACTTTGGTCATATTCTTAGTCAATGGGGGATCTTAACACTCCTTACAAACATGACCACCATACCCTCGCAAGAGGGTCAGTGGACATTATCGTGTTATCTATATAATTACCTAAAGACTCAGTGAGAAACAACAATCATCGTGAGTTGGGCTCAACACTAAAAACAGCTTATCAGTGATTTATCTTCTCCATATTTGCATAATAACTCATAAAATAACATCATCCCTTCTTATTTTATTATCCATGTCTACAGTCCACAAAGTCCCCAAGTATTTAGCTATCTTCATTAAAAATGTCACACCAACATTGGACATTCACCACAGCCTCAGCATTTACAAGATGCAACGCTTATCTACTAAAAGCTCAAGTTATAAGCAGGTCCAAGAATGGTTCTATAGGCATGAAAAATGCACAATCCCATTTAAGCTTGTGCTGAAATTAAACTTAGTTATGACTTATGGGGAACAACAGTGGAATATTATAAGCATGTTCTGTCAATCAATCAGCTCTTAATCAAGCTTCAATCAATTCCACATAATCAAACCCTAATTAATCCCCTTCGACTTCAGAGTCAAAGTTTCCTTAAATAGCCTTCAAGAAAGTCACTTTTCTTATACTAATACCAACATATACAATCCAAAAAGTACCTATATCCAATTTACTATAACTTCTATCATGTCACAAATGAAGGCTGTCCTACAAACAGCCTAAATCGCTCTACATCTCCAGGTCTTGATGCCACACTCATAATTCTAGTATGGACATTGACTGATTTGGGTATGTTTTCATTATGCAATATCCCAGCTATCGTAAGAAAAATACAGGACAAAACCTTTACAAGCAGACAGGCTTTGGCAAGGCATACAGTATTGATCCAGCCCTTGGCTGCTCCCTTGATTAGTGAGCTCCATGACCAAATGGAAGCAGACAGAGTATATGCGTATTAAGCAGAGAAGAACTGAAGACTTTGCATCACTAACCAGCATACAATAAACAGCTCAACTCATTACAACCTATCATTGACATTAGTCTATGGGTTAATCTTAAAACTTTAGAAGTCCATGATTCACAATTATAAGTGCCATTCATCTGCCTCATTATTTAACTGAAACAAACTTTTCCATTAATGCAGCATAATCTACTCTTCATTTACTGCATTTCATGCATGCTGCTAATTCAATTCTTAACTCCATGTCTGAGCTCTGTGTTCAACTTTTTAACATCAAGCCAACAGCTAAATTGTCTTATAATCAGGCAAATAGATAATCCATTACAATTACCTGCATCTATGAATGATAAGAATATCATCAAACAGCTAAGACCTACATTCCATGTATTCCCAAATTTATAAAAGGGAACAAAATATTTGATCCTGGTCTGCCATATTCAGGGCATTTAAACCCTTCAGATGCATGCCTCAAATTTCCATCCCTTGCATATCAGTTTCAATTGTGTAACTTCTTCTAGTGCAAGAATTTATACTATTAATCCACTGATACCAAGCTGTCATTATGTAAGGCTAACACAATCTGTGGAATGTACAATTAGATAACCACCTGTACATGAGTCTCTCGATAAAATCTTCTTCCTTCATCCTTAGAAGTGATTGCCTGGTCTCCTCGCCAAGTGCAGACCAAAAATCCACCAGCGTATCACATGAAAGTCTAGCAGTATGCAAAGCACAGGTTTCCCTTGTCCCATGCCCTCTGCCATAACTCACTATTGCCTGGCTTATCCAACCACGGCCTCCCCCACCACAGGCATCAGGATAAAGCAGTTCTCGTTCCCGCTCCCTTGCACGTGCCCCATCAAATACCTGATATGAGCAAAAGATAAGGTACCAAACAGGGAAAAGGGTTGCGTTATGAGAAACCAATACAAATATGCTGAACTTACCATTTGCAGTCCTTTCAGAGACTTTGAGTACAAGTAGCAGTCCATAAGTGTCAGCGAACCCTCACGCGTTGTGGTCAAACCTCCCCAAGGATGGACAGATGGATCTTGAGTTTCATCCTGATCCCCATTGAAAATGGCTGATCCAATCTTATTTTGATTTTTGGAACCTCCAGGTGTGCTGCATGGAAAGTGAACACCTGCTCCCTCTTGCTGCATAGATTTCCCATAAATAACAATCTGCAGAAAGCCTTCAAGAAGTAGCCCATTGCACCTGGAGCAGTACATATTTTTCCGCGCTTGTTCAAAGAGTGTTTGCTTGTCTATCCTCAAGAGTTCTTGCCGAGCTTGTGGTGATAGCTCACTCCAGAACTGTATTACAAGAAAGCAAGGAACGCAATAAGAGACATATTAAGCACATTTAGGGTTGTAAATTGCGATCCACAACCGCAATTGAGGCCGCAACATCAAGGGTTTTCTATTGCCCGCATCAGCATTGCGGCCGCAATTGCGGTTGCGGCCGCATCAACCCGCATTTGTCCGCAATTCTGCAACGCAACCACAATTTAAAACCCTGAGCACATTATTGCGATGTTATCTCAAAAAAATGGTAGCATGCTCAACACTTCCTCAGACCAAATTATATTTCAGTGACTTAATATCAGTTCCAGTGGATGCTCGTCTTTTTGCTGTCGCCTTTATTCCAGAAATTTTGTTTGTTGCCTGTAATAATTAATAAGCCATTGGCTAATCACAACCTCCAGCAAGGCAATGCTTGTTAAAAAAGGGTGGTGTATTACTCTTTTTTTGGCTTTGAATGATGTCTTCCACCCCCGTTCGAGAAACTGTAGTGGTCCCTCTTAACAAATGACTTTTCCGGGTCTAGGTTGCTTACCAATGGGCAGTTGAAAATTTTCCCTTAAAATATTAGAAATTCACATGTAGCATCACTTTATTTATAGATAGCTTTACTAGGTACTGATGTGAACACAAGGAGTAAACTGAATTTCAATTTGTCAAACACAAATAAAAAATTGCATATAACAATCATATAATCCTAAAACCCACTGCCCCGGCAATCCATGAATGAATTACTTCCGCTGCAAGATCCGATTCGAAGTTAAACAACACATCATTAACAACACAACACAAATACAAAAACAGTGATCTAGCACGACACCAATTGAGAAAACGAAGAAACAAATCTGGAAAACACATAATTGGATGCAGTACCTTCTGGAGCTGATTGTGGCTAATGTCGTCATGGTTCTTAGACCAGAATCCATTGGCGGAGAGAGCACATGATGGCCCATTACTGAATTGCTCATTCCCGTGTGTTAATCCTGGCATCTTGTTCCTTCAGACTCTAGATGATTGACTAACAAATGCTTCCATTCCCTTCTACGACGATCCAATCTGATTGAATTTCATTGATATCAATCGGAATCAAAGCATATTGAAAATCTGTAACGACACAACAGATCGAAGAAGGAAAAGAGAATTTGGGGAGATTTAGAGAGAGAAAGAGAGAGGGATGTGGTTGATGACGATGAAGATGAGATTTGGTGTCATGTGAGACTGCGTGATTGTGTGTCGTGTATGAGTTTTATATACATCTATTATATAGAGATGGAGAGACAAAATGAGATTAGTAATGGTAATAATGGTTATGGTTTTAACTTGGGACGGTTAAAAACAAAGAGTCAATTTTTTTCTTGAATCAAAGGGAGGGTATAGGTGGAATTTTGATAAGAGAATGAGAGTGCAGAGTCGGAGAGAGATTTGTTAGGAATATCTATATCTCTAAGTTTATAGAATATAATACACCTAATTAGGGGTGGGAATAGGCTAGGCTTTGCATAAATAGGTCTGACCTATTTAAAAAATTTAAGGCTTAAGTCTGGTTTGTGGCCTATCGTAGACTTTTTTATTTTGCTTGGACTTGGCCTTTTTAAAAGTCTGGTCTGGCCTGAAGCCTATTTATATGTCTATTTTCGAATAAGGCATTTAAATAGGTCAACAAGTCTACATTTAAACAGACCAACATCTAAGCAGGCCAAGAAGCCTACATCTAAATAAGTCAACCATGTTTGTTGATCAACAAGTTTCAAAAAGGTAAAATTAATTTTTCTACAAATACCAAAACTGGTGACAAATTAGATAGATGTAAATTAAATTTAATATTTTGATTTGTTTGTATATTTTATTAAACTAATATATTAAATTAAGATGTTAATAAACAGGCTGGACTGATAGGTTTAATAGGCTTTTTTATTAGCCTAAGCCTGATCTATTTAGCTAAATAGGTTTTTTTAAAAGTCTGAGCCTAACATTTATATTAAACACCAGGCCAGGCTTTAAACATGTCAGACCATAAACCCCGGTCGGCGGTGTTGCCTATTCCCACCCCTACACCTACTTGAGTGCGTTTTTTCATTGATCTTCTTCCTAGTTGTTATCTCTTACTTTTTCACACATGGGTATGATAAATGATAAAAAAAAAATTAAACGAATATTTTAGAAATTGTTTTGTATTGTGTTACTTAATTTTAAAAAATATAATTTCTTATGAAAAGAAATATCAAAATGGGAAATTATAAGGTTCGTGATGTTATGCTTTCATAATTTATTATTTTCGCTATGCTTCTTGTGTTTCATCAATTATTGATTTGTACCATATAATATAAGTTGGTAAGTGGGAGCTAGTCAACAAAAGATAATGTGACAATGAGGTGCTTGACTGCTTGATATGTTGGGATCAAGAAATAAGGGTAGGGGTTAGACTAGGGTGAACTATCAATTAATTAGTGCACCGTGCATAGCCAGTTTTTGGTTAATGAGATCGCGCCAAGTGTTTAGGTGAGTAACTAGTAACCGGTTCTACAGGTTATTTAATTTTTATAATTTAATATAATTTTAATTTGTTGATTACTATAAACCCCTTGCTCTCCACTCCTTTCATATACTTAATTTTTTTTTAAAAAAATGGTATTGACTAATTACTATTATTTTCAATTTTTTTAAAAATCAGGTAAAAAAACCTGCTGTAGCAGATCATTTAGAATAGTGTACGGGGCACCACTTAGGGTGCAAGTGCACCCTAGAAGCCACCTTATTATTAAATGTGGGTTGGCCTCAGTTTGAAGGAATAAAACATCTCACATACCAAAGGATAACATTAAGGGCTCATTTGGTGGACATGATAAGCTGAGACAGGATATGATAATAATCATATCATGTTATTATCTGTTGTTTGTTGCGCCAACATGATAGGATAACACTATCCTGTTCCTTATTCTATCTTGTCGGAGTTAGGATAAAAATTATCCTGACAGGATAGGATATCGGTTTTTTATTTGTTTATTACCATAACTCAATATTAGTTATAATATTTATATTTTATATAATTTATAATAATATTAATTAATAAATATAAATTTTTTATTTTAATAAAATATTAATTTTATTACTTATCAATTACTAGTTGTTATTGTTAAGTCAAAATTATTTAGTTACTAATAAATTTAATTAAAAAAAAACTTATTTATAAATGGTGAAAATATTGGATTTACTCATATAAAATAATTAAGTTTTCATTATTACTTACTACTGCTTAGTTAACATTATTTTTTGTTATTTATATTATAATAAAAATACACAAAATAATTCTTCCCTAACAATAAAATAGGTTACTCACATATATATATAAATATTAATTTCTTAAAAGTAAATGTAGACTAATTTTATATTATCATATGATATTATTTGAAATTATTTCTCTACTTATATAATTATAATTAATAAATTTAAATATAAATTATTTTTGAAAGAATAATATCTTTTAATAATTTTTTAAAAATTTGAATTAATTTTTATCATTGATCTTTTATCCCTACTAAGTTAAAACTCATTGGTTACATATATAATAATTTTAATTAAAATAGACTCCCTTCGAAAAAATTAAAATAGCCAAATTAATAAAAATAATTTGATTTTAGTTAATATTAAAACATAAGCTCATTTATAAAAATGTAAAAAAAAAATTAATATAATAATCACTTTTTGAAAATAAACTATTTAGAAAATTAAATTTTAAAAAATATTATGTATTTTTTTATTTCAAGGAAAATTTATACATTTTTCATTATTTGTATCATATCCTATCAATATCCTGTTCACTTCAAACGCAAGATAGGATAAGATGATCACTTTAATACCTTACCTATACTCTACCTATTATTAATTTTTTAGTTCAAGACATGAAATTTGTTTTAGAAACTTGTAATAGAAGTAAGTTTTGGATTGTGAAATTGTTTTGGGTAACTTAATGAATTACTTGGTAAAAATGGGAAGTTTTCATGAATTTACAAAGTTTGGATAGACTTGAGCTCTATGAGTATTGTGTGTGCTTTTGCATTCAAAATCTTGTTTAAGGCTTTCAATTGATAAGTAAACATGTAATCTTAATTTCTCTTCAAAGGTTTGAAGTTTTGGAAAGTTTTGGATATTGTAACTTCAAGTTTTCAAAGGGTTTCTAACGGTCGACAAAGTTGCTAAAAATGTTTTCGACTTCCAAGGATCTTCCTAAGAACTAGGATAATTGCCTAAGTGATAGGAACCTTGTAAGACTAGTAGCTAAGCCCTAGGATTAAGTTTCAAGTCCTAAACTAGGCTATGTTCTTTGAAGGGTTACGGGACTTCGGACCGAACAAAGCGACGTAGCTTACCTTCGGAACCTTCGTAGATTTTGGAGAAAACGTTGGAGCTTGGAGCAAAGGACTTCGGTAAGGGCACTTCTCTATTCCTAGCTACTAAGCATATGTATATACTATGACTTTTAAATTGGAAGTCGACGACATTCTAAGAAAGACTCGACTTTGAATTGTATTGATTGTAATATTAATGCAAGTATTGAAGGCATCTGATATGCTAGATTAGAATTGTTTTATGTATGACATTGCTCGAATGATTTATAGACTTACTTGATAGCTTGTCTCGTTGATAATATAATGTTTATGCCATGACCTGTCTATCTTGATTCTAATATCATTCACATGGTTCGACATAATCTATCTGGCGATCGTGAAACCATGCATAGCCACGTCCGAGGACGAGTGCGCCTTTGAATGCAAACCGAGATTCGTAAATAGACGATCCCGAGGTTTGGTTCACTTATTGTTGTTGATTGACTATAAGAAAGCATGCTATTTAACTCATATGAAAAGAGTAAGTCACACTTGAAATGTATGCTATGTTATGCCTGATAACATGTTGATTGAATTATTGTCTTTCCCTTATGTTGTTTGTTGCAATGTTGTTATGCTTTATCACCGATTATTATCGTGGGAATGAGGTTCCTTTCAAAATAAAGTATACAGACTGTGGGAATGACGTTTATTTTCCACGAAATTGCTATGTGACTCTTTACCTTAAAATTGGGGCGTTACATTTTCCACATTTTTTAGGTGATATAAGTAGTTGTGTGGATGAAACCGATAAACAATGTTCATTACAAAAATATATGAGGTGAGGTGTTGTGGTGCGGTGTTAATAACAACCCCTTGCCCCATTTTTAATTACAACCAGCCCAAAGTCACGATCCACATAATTAGCAGCAGGACCCAATTTCGACTCTAAAAAACAAAAACAAAAACAAAAAAGCAGGAGTCAACAATTGTAGACTTCATTATTTGCAATTTTGCATAATCCGCTGCTAGTTTACGACCAAAACCTAAAGGATCCGAAAGAACGCAAAATACAAGTGAGATAATTTCCCATTTTTTAAATAAAATAAGAGAAAAATAGAGTATCAGTCTTATTTAACAAACTTTTTCATCTCTTTACATTCATCCACTAAACATTGATTATTATTTAGTATTCTCTATCTTTCTATATATCTGACATTATTTTAATCTTATTTTTATTTTTATTTATTTATCATTTTTATAATATTAATTATATTAAGTAGCAATTTTGATAGAAACAAGATATTAATATAATTCTTTTATATATATACAAAATCTTAAAGTAACAGTTATTAAAGAACGGAGTGAATATGAAACAAGGAAAAGGCTAATATAATGATTTTCAGCTTGATTTAATATGCACCACTGGATGAATTTTCGTCGCCTTCATCTTTGATTTTGTCGTACCATGTAGCTTTGCTGATGAAACAATCATATGATCACACAAAAACTATTTTCTTTCAACACATATGTTTCCAGTCTTTCACAACTTTTTTTTAATCAACGTTAAAAAGAAATGGTTTATGTACGTACTGCACTTATCTATTACAGTTATAGTTATATAATATAATATAATATCACTAAACTTTTAGAGAAGATATAGCGCAAGTAAATGATTAAAATTAGACAATTTGAAAATAAGTAGATCAGATTATATATACAAACTGAATTTCATGAAATCCATTAAGTCACATTTTTCATTTTAAAACATATTTTATTTCCAATCGCACATTTTCCAGATCTGCTTTATAAGTCTGCAAATACGACAATATATAAGAATGGAGTCATTTTTTTGTTATAACATGCAATCGTGACGACACTGGTATTATATTTTCGCATGGAAGCACGAAAATGTCCCTAGCTGGCAGTAACCGGTAATTGCTCTACCTAACACTAAAACCGTGGATAACCGCATGTGCACATCCAGAAAATAAATGTTAATACTTTTTAGGGCCGGGCTCCTCTAAATTTAGTTATTAAGAATCACAATTTTTTATTAAGTTACTTTGGTAGCTTTTTTAAAGTTTAGGTAATAATAGTTATGATCTTACTTTATATTTTAGAAGAGCTAAATTCTATTTTTGATTATTTTATAATAAATCTTTCATGTAGGTTCAATCAAATACGAAACAGTTGGTGATGCAGTTTGGTCCGCGACTATGAGAATGAAACACATTTTACGGTTAGCCGTTTACTACCTAATGTGAGAACCCGCGGTGAAGGAGATTTGTTACAGCTGTCGTCGGTGGATAGTGGATACTCTAGTTTCACAAAAAAAAAAGTGCAGCCTCGACCCTACTGCTTAGAGCGTTGACCGTGAGGTAAGAGATTTGTGTTACACCTACCAACTGTGGGACACCTTGATAAAAACAAAAAATGAGACTCCTATAAATTGACGAGTTTAGCATGAGTTTTATCAAATTAAACCCTTTTCCACTATTTAGAAATTAAAAAGAAAATCATAATGGATGACCATGCTTCCAATTTTGAGAGACACAACGCTCTCATTGAAGAAACATGTTATAAGGCCTTGTTTGAAAGGATAGAAATCAAAGAGAAAAGAAAATTGGAATGAGAACACATTTTTCTAGGTAATTCCCCCCCTTTGGTTTAGAAGAAAATGTGTGGAGAAGGAAGGGTTGGACGAGGTCGTCGGTTCCATTGGAGATCCTCTACTCAAAAGGTCTTTCGTCTCTGTGGCGGCAGCGGTTGGATTAGGATGTGGTGGTTCAGCGTCATGATGTAAAATACACAAGGTATTTATCCTGGTTCACCCTCTTAATCGACAGGGCTACGTCCAGTCCTTAGCTTCACCAAGATTTTCACTATTTTCACAAAATAGTAGAAATATTTTCCAGGACTTCTCCCAGTATTCTATCAGGACTTCTCCTTTACAAGTATTAGACAGGACTTCTCCCAGTTCTTTTGCAAGAAGGTATTGGGATTCTACAAAGTCTCTTCGGTAAGAGTGGGTAGAAATATGAAGAATAGATTACAGAGATAATAAACAGTTTAGTTCTCTGATAGGGTTGTGTGAGAGGAATTGAGAGTAACACTCTGTGGAATCTTCACATTGGCATACGACTTTACTTAGGTAAAAAATAGCTTTGAATTGTTGAGTTATGACTTAAAAATAGATCGTAGTATATGAACTTAGAAGGATTGAATGCTTTGATCGTGTGTAAGTCGCCAATTGAATCTAGATGCCAAGTCCTCTATTTATATCTTCAGTAGGATGATCAATGGGAGCTTTGATGAAGATTTGAAAATAGTTCCGTTTGAATTTCTTCCTCCTTGTGAGTAACAGATACTTCTGCATCACTAGTTCAGCATTAAATGCATTCTGCCATGCATTTACTGCAGCATTAATGGCAAAGGTTGACATAGTCTGGCGTTTCAATGCTTTCTGCCTTGAGGTTGAACTTTGGCATTAAATGTTCGTGCAATCTACCTAAGAGAGCAATTAATGTTCTGAACAGAAGATTTGAATTTGATCATTGAGGAGATACTATGTTTAGAAAATCCGCTGTTGTCTTCTGTGAAAGTTGCTTGATTTAAGGAACAACGGAGAGGTTTGCTGAAACGAGGAATAAATTATTAATTATGTCTCTTTCTTCATTCTGCGCTCAACAATGCTTCATTAATGCTCTGACGAGGTAGATGGCCTTGATTGCTGAGATAGTTATGACAGACGAACTCTTCAATATGACTTGGAAAACGAACTCTCATCAGAGTTCCCAGACGTACTCGGACACATGGTTGAGTTGCCGGACATTCTCCTTAAGTCACACAAACTTAACTGGCGGACTGACTTTTTCGTGAGAGGCCAAACGTACTCCTCTTCTATACTTTGCTTGAAGTTCTGCTTTTGATAATGCTTTGTATAGATCTATGCTGTTCTTCTTCAAGTAGATAGATGTTCCTGAGTATGAAAATATTCAAGGAGTTAGGAATTCTATCTCTAACAATATTAAGCCTTAAGCGAAATTGTTATTTATCAAAATATAATAATTCATTAAATCATTTGACTCTAACATGTTGATACTCTTATTATTTTGTTTTAAAGGAGTTAACCCTTTCTGTTTGCTTGTTTGTTGTTTGGGCGCTTAACGCCATAGATAATTAGAGCGAGGATTTACATGAAGGTTAAAGTTTGATGCAAGCTTAAGGAGAAGTTAGGAACGACTAGAAAATTTGGAAGATCTTGAAGAAGATATTTTTATTTCCATTGTTTTCCTATTTTCATGACTTTAGCACGGTGTTGGTGCAAGTTTACTACTAATTTCTTCTGGGTCATATGTTGTTTAATAAATCTAAGTATGGGATTATTATTATCATAAATATTGAGTGACGTTTTCTGTTTTTAAAATCTGATTTGTTTTGAGAGAAGTTTTATGAAATATTTTTCGCTTAATTACTATGTGACCCCTGATCAGAAATTGGGGTGTTACATTTGTGGTATCAGAGCAATGATTAAGATAACAAGAGCTTTTGGGTAGCTTGGTTGTTAGGATTTTGCATTCTGAAATCGATTGATGGGGTGTCAATCGAAAGAAGAATAATGTGAATTAAATTCTTATGTTTTGATTTGTTGAACTCTATAGGTTGATAATAACGAAATAACACAAGAAATGGGGGTTTGAATTGTGTGTCATTAAAAACATGTTTTCAAACATCTATAAGTTTTAGAATTGCTTTTCGAAAACTTGTGCAACGGAATGACTAACAGAGCTAGAAAATAAAAGCACATAAAGAATTTATCCTGGTTCACCCCCTTAATCGACAGGGCTACGTCCAGTCCTTGGCTTCACCAAGATTTTTTACTATTCAATCCGAATAGTACAAGTATTATGCAGGACTTCTCCTAGTATTCTTTAGAACTTCTCCTTACAAGTATTATACATGACTTCTCCTAATTCTTTAAAAAGAATGTTTCTTTTCTACATAATCTCTTCAGAAATAGTGAAGGTAGAAAGATGAAAGTTCTCTGTTTGAAGATAAGTTCTCTGTTTGAAGTGTGAGAAAGATGAGAGTTTTAACTCTATGAGAATTTCACACTGAGGCAGACGACTAAACTCAGAAGGGTATGGCTTTTGTTTTCTGAGCAATATTCAGAGCTTAATTGAAACAAGGACTTAGAATGCTTGAGAAATTTTTATCGCTGTCACTCGCCCTGTTTTCAGTCTTCAAGTCTTCTATTTATATCTTCAGTAGGATTGACGTTGATGAAGATTGTGAGGTTCCGTTTGAAATTTTTCTTCTCTGATAGTGCAACGGATACTTCTGACAAGCTCTTAGAGCATTAAATGCAAACCTTCTACGCAATAAATGCAGCTTATGCTATCGTCCGCTTTCTCTACTGTGTTTCCTTAAATAGTGTTTGAGCATTAAATGCAAAGGAAAACAGCAAAGTGTATCTTCTTCTTCTGATCACCGAGATTTGATTCTAACCATTGAGGTTCTACAATGTTCAGAAAATAATGTCGTTGACTCTGAAAACGGTATATCTTATTGTACGAAAAGATCAGAGAGTTGGCCGATACTAGAAATATTTATCCATTAAATATGTTTTTTCTTGATTCAGGTGAAAACAGTGTTTCATTGGATAGACAGACGTTGTGAGTCTTCATTGTTTGAATGTTGAGGCAGAGGTTCCTCTTCAAGAGTCCATGCCATTCCCTTACATTTCCTAATAATTTCCTAACTATTATCATGCTTTATTTTCCTATTTATATCTCAGGGCAGTTACTACCCTAGTAACTACTTTCCTAATTGATTATAACACTACACAATTCTATTACAACTAACAAACAAACATTAACTTACTGAGTCTGAGGTGCAATTATTACCCAACACATCTCTTACATTTTCTTACTTAGACCCTCTTTATAGGAGGGTCGATTACTATCAGGGTTGCTCCGAGGAATATAGCTGGAATTGAAAGTCACCAATGCTAAGTTTCATTCCTACATTCAAAAGCACATGATTTATTTTGATAAAAACAAAAGGAAAGAAAGCTTAAGGCCAGCTTGAATTTAGTTCTCAAGTGAGAGTTTGTTCGTGGAAGAATTGAAGGACAAACCATGGAGGGAGACAACTAAAAGCTTCATTCTCTGCAGAGACCAAAATCTTAAACTGATATAGTTTCTGGCTCTTTACAATGACTATGACACTGCTAAAATATTCACATTTTTTTTTCAATCTTCTTTCCAAATACGACCAGTGATTCTCAACTTTAATTGTTGTCTGTCCCCACTAGAAAAATAAAGAGCTAAGTGCCTCTGAATGATGAGTCCATCTTGACTATCGCGGACTATTCTATGACTATCGCGAATGCTCCTCGGAATTCCTTGCCATACAAGTTTACGGCTATTTGCGCCAACTTCTAAGCTGTACCTAAATTTACTTGCCTCGTTGTCTTCACCCAAAAATCGTAAAAACGCCATATAAACTGGAGCTTTGTCCAGCAGAAATGCCTCAAAGTGCAAGCAGAAGTACCTTCCGAAACAATGAAAAACCTGCAGAGAAGAGACTTCAAAAATGTAAGGATTTTTTTAAAACTGAACTTGCATATTAGCCTAGAGAAATGTTAATATGCAAATGAAGGTGGAAAAAAATGAGTCTCTGCAATGCAATGAAATCAGTTTGAATGAGTTATTCATCAAATTTCAAAAGATGATACAAAATTTAGCATATCAGAATATATGACTACAACATTTTACTGATGCAATCAGCTACCAATAAACCCAATAATGCCAACTTACGAGAAATAGTACATAAATTACTCAAATAGAATAACTTACCGTTAGCATCCATATGGCATTTTCGACTTCATGAGGATTTGATTTGACATATCGATGGTTAAAGGTGCATCCATCATGCATGTCAACCTTGTGATCAATCTTGAGATGGGCCAAAAGAGTTGGAATGTCACTCATCACAGAGCACTCTGATCCAGCATAGGGGCATTTGTACGGACGAAATCGACAATTTTGCTCGTGCTTAAGCTTAGTGTAGTATGGGAATAAATCATGACAACCTAGACTCTGATATCTGCAAGGAAGCTCCAGCACTTCGGCTACTTTCTCTAGAGCCAAACACCTTATATTACCAATATCACGTCGACATGTTGGGCAACAGTTATGCACAGAAATCTTACAATTTGAACATAATGTGTGGCCATTAGGGCACTGAAACACACAAAGCAGTCACCAAGGAAAATATTAAAGTTTAGGAGAACGTTAGAATGGAATATCTAATTGAAATAATATAGATTCAATTTTATAATTAACTGAAAGGAACAACTGTATGTAAGCTAGCCAAAACAGTATTAGCACAGCATCACCCCATCCATCTCTTTCAATCAAGATAAAAAACTAAGCTAATTACATACAGTTCAGTGATTTATCAAGGTATTAAATGGAAGTCTAATATGCATTAGCATTAAGCTGAATGATGCCCACTTCACAGTGGAGGAATGAGTAAGCAAAGAATTATATGCAAGAGCAATCATTCTATGAAAACTATGGAGATAATGCACCCTTCCTATGCTCATATCCATTTTATGTTCGCATCATGCAGTAAGAAAAATGAGGTTTTTGAACATGCACAGACAAAAAATCACATAAGGAAGAAAAGTAGATTTCGAATTGAAATGAAATAATGAGTACTGCACCTGATGAATTGGTGGATACATCAAATTCGTGCAAACAGGGCACTGAAGTAAGTCATAGACACCATTCTTCGAATTAATGCCAACCTTTCCACCCAACCCAGCCCTAGATTTTGTGAATGAACTATTACTTTTGGCCTCCATTTTAGACTTAGTGGTCTCGCAATCTGAAAATATCAGGTGAGACTCAAGAACTTCTTTGAAAGAACTGCCTCCTGGAGCCATTGAAATCCAGATCTACGATAATTCTTTCTCAGTGACTAGGACTCGGAATTGTGATTTCGTACCTTTTACAAGAACTGTACATCTGTTAAACAGAAAAGAGTAAAGAGAGTCAATGCATAAAGCTCACACAGTGCTTCTATAATCATATGTTGATACTCTTTAGACCAGGAAAGATTCAAAAAATAAGAACATAAAGCAAGAACACCCAAGATATTTTTTCAGTCATAAGAATAACCTCATAGCTGCTTTGGATAATTTAAAGGTGGTGTGACACAGCCAAATGCATTCACATGCACCAGTAAATAGACAAACTTCAAATTTGACAGCTCAAAGTGATTCTATTCTACATTAACCATATGCAAGCAAATATTAACTATTTATAACATTACTCTATCAATTCATGACTCTAAGAAATGAAAATGAGACCAACAACAGCTAAAGTGTGTTTTTGGTTCCTCAACAATTTCCAGAGCAAATTTTGATACCGTTTGGATGCAAACAAAAAAGCACTTACTGGAGCTTATTTAGTGTTCTTTTTAGTAGATAAGCTCCAATAAGCTCTAATAAGCTGGTATCCAAACGGGCCCTTAGTGCCCTCAATATTTTGATTGATAGAAGTACTTTCCTCAATTTTACTCTACTTAAAACACAAAATTTTCAATTTCTACGCAAAATATTCACAAACTGAATCAATTAAATCATTTTGGACATTCTTCCATTCAAAATTAACTAATCAAACTATTAAATTTCACCGAAAATAAAAAAAATCTCAAATTTCCCTCTCTTTAAGCATTCTACATAATACTTCAAACTTCTAATCGAATTTTCAGTAAATTTTTACTCTAAACTTTTAAAGTTATTTCATAACCACAATCCATCATAAACCCCCAAAAATGAAGATTTAAAGATTTGAAGTATATGAAAATTGACACAACAAACAAATTTGTTTAAACTTCAAATTAGGAGGACATGATTAGCTCAAAAAATAAAAAACTTTAGGACAAAAACCAGACATAGTCCAAACTAGGAACTAGGAAAACCAAAAGTGCAATTAAGCCTATAATTTTGAAAAGAAAATCATTATTAAAGCATAGGCGACAACAATGGCTAGTATTTGTTAACAAAAGGTATGTCATTCAAACCCTTAAAGTACTACGAAATCGTCAAAATTGCTATTTAAAAGTTGCAGACTACTTCAGCTACCAGTCAAGGGAGACAATAACATAGCCACAACAAAAAACCACCAGAGTGAACAACAATCAAGTCTTTCCCACAAACACCCTCTCCCTGCTTTATTTAATTGTATATCCTAAATAATAGAAAAGTCTAGTTTAATATTCAGACTGATATTCCTCATCAGAACATCCCTAAGTTAACCATCTTCGCGTGTCAATTTGTCAACCCTGCATAGTGCAGGGTCTGCTCTTTCAATTTTACAAGAAACAAAGTATTGCCACAGCTCACCCTTTCCTTTCTCTCGCATTTTGAACTAACCATCAAACCAATCAATACGAGAGAGACCATTACAAGAAGTAAACAACAACTCAGAAAGTAAATCAAGCAACAAAGAGAGATCAGCTTTGCCAGAAATAATAATACCTTTACCTCAAAAGAACAAAGAAACCAAAACAAAGCTTCAAATTTAACATCTCAAACAAACCACTCATGTAATAATTTATCATATGCAATGCCGCATTGCCTTTCCCCCATTGGCCCAAGGCCAAACATAGAAACACAATGAAAACAAAACCAAGCACACGACACACAAAATGAAGACAAACCTAAAACAAGCATAAAGCATTCAAAACCATTATCAATCAAAGGAAAAAAACAAAGTCTGAGATGTAAACAATGTGCAACCAAATTTTAAAAATAAAATAACAAATAGCAAATAAACTAACCGACACCACTTTTTATTACCAAGTCGTGTGCATCAGAAACAACGGAAAACAGAACATCATGGAGCGGACTAAAAAACAGCACAAGAATTGAAACCAGAACCAAAGAATGCAAGTGGTGAAATGGAGCAATAAACGATGAGGAATTCGCACCACGTGCCCCTGAAGTGGCGAAAATCAAACAGAGCAACGGAGATGGAAGGAAAAAGTGTTGATTTTGGAAATTTCAGACCATCAAGGTTGTATTGTCCTTCTTCTTCTCCGTTGCTTCGAAATCGCAGGATTTATTTTTCGACCCTTGAAGTTTTGTACCCTGTTTTTGGTTATTTATTTGTTTATAAAATTTATTTGGTTCTGACAGCAATTTTATTTCAATTTTTTTGTGGTTTTCAGAAATTAAAATATTTTGGCTTTGTCGTCTCCTACGCTCCTAGGACCCCACAGCGGTGGACCAGCGATCCTATTCGCACGCTGCACCTCCATAGCAAACGATTTTTCTTTTCGTGTTTTTTATCCATTGAGCTAGTTTTTTTTTTTTTTTTTTTACATGAGGCAGTTTAATTAAGGGTTAATAGTTCAACCGACCCTGGATTTGTACCAAAGTTTGTAATTGGTCCCTTGTCGGAAAAAAGTTTGTTGTAGATCCCTCTGTTTGCACAAAGTTTGTATTTAGTCCCTGTCGGAGACCGGAGCTCCGGCAATGACATATGTGGCGTGCTGACTGTGTAAGTGATGAATATGTGAATTTTTTAATTTTTTAAACGAAAAACATGTTAGAGAAATCTTTTAATTTTTTAAAACCCCTATTTTTACTAACTCTCACTTTATCCCCTCAATTTCCATTAACCTCAAATCTCTAAATTAGCTTTTTAAAAACCTTGCTCATCTTCATCATCATCTTTTATCATCTTCATCAAATTTTTCCAGAAAAATTAACTTAATCTCTTAATCAAACAATCAAATCCATAAAACCCAAATAAGAAAAAACAAACCAGAACCAATAACAAAAATCAACCCCAACTACTAATTACTCCTGGTATACCCACCTTCAATGCATCTAACGAATCTACTATAATCAAAATCAAAACTCAAAGAACACCAAAACAACCCAAATCAACCAAGTAAGTGAAATTTCGTTTGTCCCCAAAATAACCCAAGAAACAGGAATTGGGAAGATATGTGTCACAGATAGAAATGATTTGCTAGAGTTGACTTAAAATATTAGTTTAAATTCTTTATTAGTAAGTTTTTATTTTATTAATGTTCAGGTCGGTCCAAGAGGCTAATAGGCTTAATATCGTTCAAGGCAACCCGAATGATCTACAACTATGCAGGATGTTGGCCACCCGAGATGACTAAAAGTGAATTCATCTCGTCTAGCAAGCAGCCCAAAGGATTTAAATCGGTACATTTATAAGACAATTGCAAGATTGCCTACGAGCAATCATCGTCTCGGAAGCTATACATTCAAACTTGAATAAGGCTCAACGCATTGAGAGTATGTCACTCACAATGTCTATAAATACAAGTTTCATCATTCATTTACATAAGCATTACTCATTTTTCTATCTCATGTTTTTGTATAGCATTGAGCTTCTCTCTCAACGATCTCATACTGACTTAAGCATTGGAGTGTCGTTGCCGGTACCTCCCCTCGCTGTGTCAACATCTCACCACCGTGCCAGAGAATAGAACATGACCGTGCAACACCCTAAAAGATAAGAGAATCTAGTAGCTCAGATTTTGGAAGAACATTTCAGCGCCGCCAATGGAAATTTAAGTAATGAACTCCCATTACAAATGTAAAAGGTCACAATCCAAGAAACTCATGTTTGGAAGCCCTATCTCAACAAAGACTCTTGATCCCTCGTTCAAAGAGTTTAAATGTTCAACTCAATTCTCTTAGGGATTGGTTCCTTGGCCCTATCATCAGATTTGTTGGAGTTCATTGAACTACCATCATTTTCTGGGAATACTGATCCTATGGGACAAGTGGATTGTTTTTTATGGCACGCATGGTATTCATGGGAGCTTCAGTCTTGGTAGCCTGTAAAGTCTTTCCATTAACACTGGAGGTAGATACTAGGCTTTGGTTTGAATCCCTTCCTTCTCTCTCTGTTAAGGGATGGAATGAATGTTCACCTCAATTTATTCAGCAATTTTCTATGCCTTAAACACTGTTGAAGAATTTTTATCTTCAGACCAACATGATGCAAGTTGTAGAGAGGCTTGAGTCAGAAGGTATTCCAACCCATTTCCTCTAAACCACCACCTAGGAATGTCAAATCCATTTTCGGAGGAATTGCTAGAGGAGGAAACTTAGAAAAAACTAAGAAAAAACATTCGAGGTCGATGATCAAATCCACTTATCAGTTGAATCTGCAGATTCAATGGACGATTTTGTCATAACTTTCAGAATGGAAGAAAATGGTAATGATGGAGTAAATCAAGACTCTTCTATGGCCATGTCAACCACAATAAAAAAATGCAGAGATATAGAGAGTACTGATTGACCCCATGTGTAAGACCCAAATAACAAGGTATAGTGGGCCTTGTAGTTACTAACCAGGCCCAAAACTCTACCAGTCTTATCTTCTAGATCCTTCCTGGGTCTAACTCCAATTCACGTTTCCCTTTCGGTGTTCCCACTTGCCTGGAGGCTCTAACCTTGTGGACTCTTCTCGAACCCTCCAGCCCCTAACAAATTCGCACCACTCTTATTATTATTACCATCTTACCCTAACCCCCAAAACCTCGAATTTCGGCATATTCGCTCCCAAATATTTCGATGGCGAAGTACGGCGAGGGCGACAAGCGCTGGATCGTGGAAGACCGACCCGACGGCACCAACGTCCATAACTGGCACTGGGCCGAGACCAACTGCCTCGAGTGGTCCAGAGCCTTCTTCAACAGCCTCCTCAACAACCTCACCGTCATCGAGGGCGGCGGCGCCGACGACGACAACCTCCGCGTCACCATCAAGAAGGTCGAGAAGGTCGACGGCGAGGCCTATGTTAACGTCCGCAAGGGCAAGATCATCCCCGGCTACGAGCTCGGCGTTTCGCTCTCCTGGGAAGGCGAGGTCAGAGACGCGGAGGGGAAGATCTTGAACAAAGTCAACGGCACCGTCGAGATCCCGTACATCGCCGACGAGAACGCCGACGAGGATCCCGAGGTTAGGGTTACGGTGAAGGATGAGGGGCCGATCGGGAAGAGGTTGAAGGAGGCGATGGTCGCGAAAGGGAAGCCGTTGGTTTTGGAGAAGGTTAGGGTTTGGGTGCAGAGCATGGCGAGAGGTGGGCCCGTGAAGGAGGAGCTGGAGGTGAAGAAGGTGGCGCCTCAGAAGAGTGATGATAAAGCTGTGGATGTGAAGAAGAAAGAGGCGGATGTTGAGGTGGCGGCGAAGAAGGAGAAGAAGAAGAAGAAGGAAGGTTTTAAAACGATTAACTTGACGGAGAAGTTTAATTGCAGGGCGAGGGATTTGTTTGAGATATTGATGGATGAGAACAGGTGGAAGGGTTTCACGCAGAGCAATGCCAGGATTAGCAAAGAGGTTGGCGGTGAATTTAGCATCTTTGATGGGTCTGTGACAGGGATGAATTTGGAGTTGGAGGAAGGGAAGTTGATTGTGCAGAGGTGGAGGTTTGGGAGCTGGCTCGATGGGATGCAATCAACTGTAAGTGTTGTACTTGTGGCCTGGGTTTCAAATTGCAGTCTCAAGTAACAGGTTTTGGAGGCCTGCATCCGCATTGCGACTGCAATTGCTGCTGCATCATCCTCTCAATTCCATAATGCAGTGGCAACGGCTCCTGCAATTATTTATTTTCTGACATTATTTTAAGATTTGGTTGTTAATGGTTGTGAATTTGCAGGTGAGAATTGTGTTTGAGGAGCCTGAATCTGGGGTTACAGTTGTGAAGCTCACACATACTGATGTGCCTGAAGAAGATAGGTTAGTAGTGTTTGATTACTTTGTGTTTGTTTGATGGATTTCGAATGTTTGTTTTGGACAATTGAGTGATTGAGGTTGCTACTTGCAAATGCAGATATGGGAATGCTACTGTGGTGGAGAACACAGAGAGGGGATGGCGGGATCTCATTTTCCAAAGGATACGGGCTGTGTTTGGTTTTGGAATTTGAGATTTTCCAGATACTATCTGTGTTTTAGAATTTTTCCCTCGAATTTTGTTTTACATTTTTGTATGGGGAGATTATTTGACTGGCATTGGATGATTTCCGCACTCACTTATTCCTCATTTCACGAGTTGTCTCTTTTTCAAGATCCTTGCTGGGTGCAAGTTCCAACCGTGTTAAATTGCATGTCTGTCTTTACAAAATTAAGAATGGACTATGCGACTATGAAAATTATTTCCATGTGTTATATGTACTTCATATAATCTGCTTATGATGTGAGCAAATATGAAACAGTTTCATTATTCGAGATAACATGAGTATGATCGTGGTCATATAGTTTAATTGCTTGAATATTGCTGGAATTTTGGGTTATTTGAAGCGTTTGGAGTGGATACAACGTTTCGTTTCTTATTTATTTTAGGCGAATGGATTATTGTCTTCTTGCCCTTGAATTTCTCTACACCCAGAGGGTGTGCTTTATGCAGAATTTTGAGCCTCAAAGAGTTCACAATTGCAAAAAATTGTGAATGAGATAAATAGCACTGAGATTGGGCTCAATCTTTCACCATTTCCAATAGTATATGAATGAGAAAAGAGATCGTAGTGCATGCTGTATAGTGCCTCAATAGTATGTAACTCCTTTTTCAGTTTAAGTCACTGTTGCTTGGTTTTATACTACAGTCTCTTGTTAGCTACTTCTCTAGACTATCCAGGATTAGATTCATGTAGAGTGAAGAGTATAGAAAGTTGGGTTAACAATTTTGGTTCCTCTTATTTAATCATTGGTCAAATTTAGTCTCTTGTCTGAGTAAAACTGCATATAAGTCCTTGAAACTTTTGAAACTCGTAATTTTAGTCATCACCTGGAGCTTGATTTTGGTTATTTTTTGTTTTTTATTATGATAAAATAATTTTAATATTTACTGATTTTTTATTAAATATTGTATTTTATAATATAAAATATCATTAACTAAATATAATTTTAAGCATGTACCAAAAAAACTAAATATAATTTTAAGTGGAACTAATTACTAATTATTTTATTAATATTACCTCATGAAATTTTGCTAATATGTATGGATAATCTTTAACATTTAATAGTTTTTTTTTTTTTTGTCTTGACCTCACAGCTGGTTGCCGTGAGACTAATCCTTCGCCCCACGGTCAGCGCACGAAGCGGTAGGGGGCTGACCAATGAGTTTTTTCCATTCACAGGAGTTGGGATTCGAACCCCCAACCACTTGCTGAACCACTACGCCAACCCACTTGGTTAACATTTAATAGTTTATTTATATTAAAATTTTGGGTTAATGGTTTACTTGGTCCCTATGGTTGTATCAAGATTTGGCTTTGGTCCCTCCCCGGAAAAATGTTTGCAAAAGGTCCCTGTAGTTGTACCAAGTTTGATATAGGTCCCTGCCGGAGACCGGAGCTCCGGTAAGTGCACATGTGGCAGGCTGACTGGGTTAATGAAGGTGACGTGGATTATTTTATTTTTTAATTTAAATACATGTCAGATTTTTAAAAAATAAAAACCCCTAATTAAATCAAAAAAACCCCAAATCCCTAATTCCCCTTTCTTCTTCCCTAACTCACTCACGCATCTGAAATGGTCCTCCCCTAACTCACGCAGCAGCTTAATACAGGTTCGTGGTTCCTTCTTCTACTTCAATGTCTTCCTCGTCCTCGTTGTCTTCTTCTTCTTCTTGTCTTCTTCTTCTTCCTCTTCTTCTTCTTCTTCTTCTTCCTCTTCTTCCTGTTCTTCCTCTTCTTCCTCTTGCCACATGCGAGCGTTATGTGGAAATTGGAAATTGGAAACTGGAAACTAGTAGAAGCAAGCAACAACCACTCTTTGGATTGAACGTTTGGTGCCTTTTCTATTGCACTTTTTACCACAAACCCTACACTCAAGAGACAACTTAACTAGGAATTAGACCACTGAAACCACCATTTTGCTGGTCCATTTCACATACCCATTAAACCATTTCAACACATATCTCGGAAGTACGAGGTAAAGGTTTCATCTTTATCTTAGATTTTATGAATCTGTTCTGTTTCCTTCAATCCTCGTGCCAAGTTCTCAAAAGGGTCTGAGAGTAAATGGGTACCCACTTTTGGTTTAATTTGTTGCTTCTTTCTTCCTACTCTGCTTTTTGGTAAATTGGAAAACTCGCTACCCGGTTGAATTTTTGCTTCAGGGAATTTGGGGAAGAAGACAGAGAATGTCGAAGACTTTGAGGGACTTGGGTTTTGGGGTTTTGAGTTTCTAATTCTGATTTGGGTATTTGATTTGGGAATTAGGTTAAAGGAATTGTAATTGATTTGGGAATTATGTTAGGGGAATTAGGGATTTGGCTTTTTTTTTATTTAATTAGGGGTTTTTATTTTTTTTAAAATCCGACCTGTATTTAAATTAAAAAAAATAAATTCACGTCACCTTCATTAGCCCAGTCAGCCTGCCACATGTGCACTCACCGGAGCTCCGGTCTCCGGCAGGGACCTATATCAAACTTGATACAACTACAGGGACCTTTTGCAAACTTTTTTCCGGGGAGGGACCAAAGCCAAATCTTGGTACAACCACAGGGACCAAGTAAACCATTAACCCTAAAATTTTCTATAAAATAGTCAATGTGGCATTAATTTTCTTGAATCATTTTTTATATGAAATATTCTAAGTTGTTGATGATAATTAATATTGAAATAATCTTATTACCTAACTATTAAAAAAATATTAAGTGAATTACAATTTCTTACAAAATAAATGGCCAGTACAATTATTGAATTTTCTTCCAAATGTATATTTATTGCGTATTTTTGAGGTTTTCCTTTGTGTTTTTTGTTACGATAAATTTAATATTTTATTAGAGAATAATGTATTTTATGGTATACAATATCACTAAATTAATATAATTTTTAAGTGGAGCTAATTACTGTTCTTTTATTAGTATTTTGTCATGAAAATTTTGCTGATACATTTAGATAATTTTAATATCTGATATTTTATTTATTTTAATATTTTCTATAAATAGTCTAAATATTTATATTTTATTTTATTTAATATTAATTTGATCATTTTTTAGTGACGTATTTTTCCAAATTTTTTTATCATACTAACAAATTTCGGATAACTGCAAATTGTCGCTATACATGCAAATTGTCGAACTTATTTTTTTGAAACTAAATTGTCGAACATGAAAGCATTAATAGTACATTAGCTCCAAAAATGGTACATCACACCAAAAATAGTACATTAGCTCCTTTGCTTTTGGGCTTTTAGTTCCGGATGGAAAATAAAATAAAATAAAAATAGTACAGATTGCTAGCATAATATTTTGACCCTCAACCCTTCATTACATTTGTAGGTAATGAGTTATTGTTTCACATAATATATGTAAATTTTATTTGATTATTCTTGTTGATTTTGATTCTCCTTCTCTTTTTCAATTGTTCGTAGTGTAGTGTAAATATTCTCCTCCGCTGCTGGTTCTTCCATTTTCTCGAATTGGACAACATTTTGAATTTTGTGTCTTACTTTAGTTGTGTTTAAAGTTGCTCTGAGAATTCCCCCCTTTTTTGGTACTCTCTTTGAATTGATCCAACCCCCAGTTTATTTAGATCCAGGTTTGGTTGAATTGCTCCGCTAGGGTCCGCTATGCCAAAAGTGAGAAAATTTGTGCATGTAATTATTAATCCAAGTTTTGTTAGTGACTTCATCAATAAGAATGTATGCGAATCTTTGATTTGCGTCATGAGAAACGCTGTGAAAGACTAAAGTATTCTTACTCATTTTTATAAAGCAAATGGAAGAGGCCATCTTAGAGGGGAAGTCTTTACTTGTTCATATTTAAAGTATTTTGTTTATCTGCATGTGTTTTTTTGTCTTCATTTCGGTTTTTAACTTTCAACTTTGTAAAATTTCGTCCCTTAGGGTGTGTGTTTAATATCAATTTCCCGGTAGCCTTACTACTATTGCCATTCTTAGTTCAGGAGCGGAAATTCCGGTCATGAATGGAACAAAGAAGGAAACACTTCCTCTTGATTTAGTTTGTAGATCTTCAGATCAATACAAAAATGCAGGGTGATTTTCAATACTAGCAATATAGAAGAGACCTATTTTTTTTTAGCTTAATTGCACTTTTGGTCTCCATGAATGACCCTTATTCGAAAATGATCTCTAAACTTTAATAATTACATTTTTCCTTAACTTCCGTCAGCAGTTTTGGTCACTGAGTACTTTTTTGTCCAAAAACTAATGTTTTTGGCTGACATGGCATTTTTAACTTTTTTCAAAAGAATATGCAGCATTTTTTATTATATATTAAATAATTAATTCATTTTAATTTAACAAAAGTCAAAATGTAAAATCCATTTCTTCTTCCCTTCTTAAACACCACAACACCACCACCACCACCACCACCACCACCACCACTCCCACACCAGCACACCTTCTTCTTCACACCCAAAACCTCAATTCCTTCAAACAACTTCACCCAGTCAAACCCCCCAACAACACTTGCCATCAAATCGAATCCCACCCCATCTACAACCTAATTAATCAAAACCCTCAACCCCATTAGCCACCAGATCGAAATCATAGCAATAAACCAAACAGAGGAGACAGAGATGGAAACCACAACAATAAAGCAAACTCAAATGGAGAAAGAGGCTGGGTGAAGATGAAGATGTTTGGCCTCGAGTTCCCTTTTATCTGCTAGGGTTTCTACCCTGTCCCATGGCGGCACAACAGGGCAGGAGGAAGATGATGCAAACGATAGCGAAGGGTTGAGCGACGACGATGGATCGAGGCAGGGGATATTACAGAATATAAAATAAATAGATATAGATATATCTGTTAGTAAATAGATATTGATATATCTGTGATATCTGTTAGTAAATAGATAAAGATATATCTGTTAGTCTTTGTCATAAATAGTGGCATTGCCACTCCTCTCAGCATTCAATGAGTCATACTTGAAATAACATATTTTTTTATTACTTCCTATCTCTCTCCTCTCTCTCTTTCTCTTCTCTCCTTCTAATTCTAAAATGGTATCAGAGAAAGGTTTGATTGAATCTCTCATGGCCAGCATTGAAACTTCTTCTTCGACTCCACAGCCACCGCCGCCGCAACTGCCATCACCGCCGCCGCCTCTTCCGTTGCTCTCGCATTCCGTCTCCGAGAAGCTCAGCGACGAGAACTACCTTATTTGGAAACAACAAGTTGAACCCGTGATCAATGGCCACCGTCTTCACCGTTTCCTTGGTCATCCTAAGATTCCGATTCGCTTCGTGTCGCAGGAAGACTGTTTGGCTGGAATCGAAACTGCAGCCTACCTTGCATGGGACGAACAAGATCAACTTCTTCTCTCGTGGCTTCAGTCGACACTGGCGAAGCCAATTCTGACTCGTGCCATCGGCTGTAAACGCTCCTTCAAAGCCACACACGCGCGAAATCGCGCCAGTTGCGGACGGAGCTTCATGCTATTAAGCTTGCTGACTTAAAGATTACGGAGCTATTGGTGATCCTATTTTTGCCAATGACCATCTTGATACTATTCTTCACGGTTTACCGCAGGAGTATGAGCCCACTGTTGCCCTGATCAATAGCCGGTTTGATCCGCTGGATGTTGAGGAAGTTGAATCACTTTTGTTGTCGCATGAAGCTCGTCTTCAGAAGTATAATTCCACCGCTCTTGATGTTGCTGTGAATCTGAATCATGCCAACTTTGCTCAACAGCCTCATAATCCGTATCCTGCTCCTCAACGTGATTTCCCCTCTCAGTTTGGTCAACAAGATTCTCAACAACAGACTTCTCCCTATAATTCAGATCAAGGTTATGGTAATCGTGGTCGTGGATCTGGATTTCGTGGCAGAAGTCGCGGCCGCGGGCGATCTTCTGTTCAGTGTCAACTTTGTCTGAAGTATAATCATGATGCCTCTAGGTGTTATCATCATTTTAATCCTCATGTGATGCCAGGACCTGGCACAGGTTCTGGATTTTCTAACTCTTGGCAGAATTCTCAGCCACCTTGGCAGCACTCTCAGCAATAGTGGGGTCAGCAACCTTCCCATGCTCCTATGATTGGTCATGTTCCCTTTCAACACCAGAGACCCTCTTCCCATCCTGATTTCTGGGCCCAAACTCCCAATCTCAGGCCTGTTTCTCCAACTTTAGCACCTTGGAGTCAGCCACAGAGGCCTCCACAGGGACCTGCTCCGCCTTCATCTTAGGGCTTAGTTAACACACCATTCGGCTTGGCAGGACCTTGGGCTGGTCTACATCAATATTCCTCTACTCAGGGCCTGCTACCCACTCCTCCTCCGGCAAATTACCTGCGTTCCCAAGATACTTTCACCGGTTCTCAGCAACAGTGGATCCCTGACTCAGGTGCCTCCACACATGTCACCAATGTGTCCCAGAACATTCAGCAAACTGAACCTTTTCAGGGTCCCGATCAAGTTGTCATAGGCAATGGCCAAGGTTTTCCTGTAAAATCTGTTGGTTCTTCTATCTTTCAGTCCCCCTCTAACTCCACTTTTCATTTCAAACTAAGAAATCTTCTCTATGTTCCAAACATTACTAAAAACCTCCTTAGTGTTAGTAAATTTGCTCAAGATAATCCTATCATTTTTGAATTTGGTCCTTATCAATGTCTTGTCAAATGTCAGGTCACTAAACAACCTCTTATCAATGGAGTTGTTGGCCCTGATGGACTCTATTCCTTTCCCTTCACACCTGTTTCATCTTCCAGCAGCACTTTATCTCAGCATTCTTCCTCCAAGCCTTCACCACCAATGACCATCAACTCTTTTTCTTCACATTTACTCCCACCCATCAATGTTAATACTACCACCATTTTCATTTCTTTGTCTACATGGCATTCTAGGCTAGACCATCTTAATGTCGATACCTTGAAAAGGGTTTTAAGCTCTTCTAATATTCCTTTGTCTAGTAAAGACTCAATTGATTTTTGCAGTGCTTGTTGTTTGGGGAAGTCCCATAGACTTCCCTCCCATAAATCTCAGAATACTTATTTACCGTTTGAATTAGTTTACAGTGACTTGTGGAGGCCTGCACCTCTTTCTTCCTCTATTGGCTTTCATTACTATATATCCTTTGTTGACTCTCATTCTCGGTTTACTTGGATTTACTTGCTAAACACTAAATCACAAGCTTTAGATGTATTCAAACAATTTCAACAAATGGTTAAACAACAGTTCAATTTGCCTATTAAATTCCTCCAAAGTTCCAATCCTCCCCTCCAGTCACATCTCCATCCTCCCCTGTTCTAGCTACCATACCCACAGTTCCTTGTTCCAATCCACATCCTACTACCCCTTCTTTACTTCCTTCCCCCGCTGTGCAGGTCTCTCCTCCAATCACTGTCAACAATTCAAGGTTGTCCCCCCTCCTCCTCTCCTCCCATTCTGCCTATTCTGCCCACTACACCTTCCTCATCTTCTTCCTCTTCTTTACCTCTTATTAATTCCTACCCTGTGACCACCAGGTCTAAGGGTAGCGTTGTTCCCTCCAAACACCTTCCTCCCTCTGTTTTCCTAACCCATACCGAACCTCAGACATATAAGCAGGCCTTGGCTGTTCCTCACTAGCAGGCTGCCATGCAGGCAGAATTTTCTGCTCTTCAGCAGAATGCTACTTGGACTCTTGTTCCTCTTCCTCCCAACAGAGAACTTATAGGGTGCAAATGGGCTTTTCGGGTTAAACATAATCTTGATGGTTCTGTCAGCAAGTACAAAGCCAGGTTGGTGGCTAAAGGCTTTCATCAAGTGTATGGTTTTGATTATTCTGAAACATTTTCACCAGTTGTTAAGCCTGTCACTGTTCGGATCATCTTAACTCTTGCTTTGTCCTTTGGTTGGCAACTACAGCAGTTGGATGTCAATAATGCCTTTCTCCATGGTGATCTGCAAGAGGAGGTTTATATGGTCCAGCCTATCAATTTGTCTTGAAGTATGTTGAGCTGGTTCTTCTAAGTCTTATTTTATTCTTTTTGTAATGAGTTTGTCGTCATCAAAACTTCAGCCAGAGTCAGGGGCAAGACCTTCTTCACAAAAATAGTTCATCTAAAATTTATATCATATCAAAACCAAACAATGTAACTAAGTTTTGATAATAGAAATAGAAAAACATCCACCAAATACTTATGTAGCAATAGTCTTAATACAAAAAGATCTTATTTCACTTCTCTATCTTGACATGTTTTAACAAGGAAAAAAAAAGCTATGAAAAATTTATATAATATTCAACATGGAATTAAAATAGTAAAGAAATGAAATATTAAGTAATATTGATTTTCGCGATATAAATCAAATTTGCAATAATGAATAATATCAATATTTAGTATTGCTTCAAATTAACCTATTCAGTCGTCAATGAGTCAAAGAATGAATAAATGGTTAAATTTCAAAATTTAGACACACTTAAATTCAAATTCAAATTTGATAATTCTAAAAAGTTTAGAAAATTATAAATAAAATTAATATATACATTGTAATTAATTTTAGTAATTATTAGTTGTTACGTATAAATGGTAAAAATTTAAAGTATTAATCATTTTTAAGTAGTTAATTCAAAAATTCTAAAATAAATTAAGTAATTCAAAATTAATTTTATTTGAATATTTTTTAAATATATTGAATATTTATATTATAACTAAAAAAAATTTAAATTAAGTTCTGCAAAATAGGAATTTAAATTCCTTACGGATATCAATTCTAAAAAATCTGAATTTGAAATGCAAAAATAAATTATTTCCTTCCAACCATTTCACAAGCTTAAATATGCAATTCAAAATTAATGTTATAATTTGTAATCAAGTTTATTAATTAATTGCCACAAATAAATAGTATAACTAATAAAGAGTTGATTTTCTTTCCGTATGTAAACAAAAAAATAAAGAGTTGATCATTTTTTAATATAAAATGAAATTCTATCAATTTAAAAACTTTTAAGTCATTTTTATGAATGACACGTGTCAACATATGAGAGAGTATTTTTTTTCAAGAGTGACTGGGGTTTGAGATTAAGGACTCACGGTTAGTAGGTAGAGTAGTAGACTTACATGTATTTAAAATTTAATTTTAATAATTAAATAAATTTATAGTATAAATGATATTTAATAACTAATTAATGTCATTATTAATGCTTAAGTCAAGTCAACTTTAGACACACATATAAGACAATTAACGGGGATAATATTCAAAACTTAAATATTAAATTAGAGAAGGTAATTAAAATTAACATTTGCTTTTTTCCAAATATAACCTCCACTTTTTCTTGAAAGTATTACACGCGTAAGTCTGCATTGTATTATTTTTCGTAATTTCCCCTAAAATGAGTCTTCAAATTCTCGTTTCATCTTCTATCTTGTGAGTGTCCTTCTTCCTGAAGAACTGAATATCCCAACCCTCACTTTTCCTCTTTGATCCATCATGTGTTTCCCTTGGTGCTACTTTGCATGTTTTCTTCTTCTTTTGGGTTTTGGAGTAGAGCTAACAAATTCTCAGAATTATAGAGTAGTTAGAGGAAAACTACTCCCTTACAAAACAATTATCGTGGATCCATCGGGTAAAGGAAACTTCCAAACCATACAATCTGCTATTGATTCAATCCCTTCGAACAACCGGTATTGGGTAGCCATCAATGTGAAGGCAGGTACCTACAGGTAAAATTATCAATATTTTCCTCCACCAATCGTCAATTATATATATAAGCACAAGAAATATATATATATATATATAATACATACATATCGAACTTTGATAATGTTACTTCTAACTTCCCACCCATTTGTTTTACTATACAATTTAGATTTGAATAATGACTTAATAGTACTTTTGGTCCCTCATTTATCACGATTTGATACTTTTGGTCCCTAACAAAAAAAACTAGTCATTTTTATCCTTAATGTTTACAGAAAGTTGCACTTTTAGTTTTCCATCCATTTCTATTAAATTTTTTAACAGTTTTTGGGTTTAAAAAAAAAAAGGGAAACCCAGAATCTTCATCATCTTCAACCATCTTCATCATCTTCAACCACCTTCATCATCATCTTCAACATTAAACAAAATAAACCCAGAAAAAATAAAAAAAACCCAACCATTTATCCTTTCCCATACTCTGATTTTCTGGCGGCTGAAACCCAACAAAATAAACCCAGAAAAAATAAAAAAACCCAACAAAAAAACCCAACCAATGCTCCACTCTTCTGATTTTCTCTCTCTCACGCTCACCCCTTTCCCTTTCACGTTTCTGCTTCTCCGTATTGCTCTTATCCTTCCTTCTTCCATTCTCCAAACCAGCCACTGATCGGCCACCACCCCATGGCCACTGAGCACCACAAACCACCGTTCCCCTTCACGACGGCCCAACCACCACCGTCATCTTCTTTATTATGGAAAAAGAACAAGCCGCCGCCGCTTCTCTCTTCGATTCTAGCCAAACCGCGGGGTCAATGGGGAAACCACCACCACCATCATGCTTCCCATGAGGTCCGAAGCAAAACCCCCTAAACGGATCACCGTTCCGCTGCCGTCAGCCGGCGGCGGCGGCGATTTCCGGCGACCTTCCGATGAGCTCCATCTCCAGAAAAGGGACAATTTTCTGAATGGTCTTCCTCCCCTCTCTTCGAACCCGAGATCGAATCATCGAAAAGAGGAGCCTTTTGGCCGATTATAGGTGAACTTCTTTTAAAACCCTTATCCTCTCAACCGTGACAACCATGGTTCGAGCTTCGCAATTTCTAGGGTTTTTAATTTTGAGATTTCTGATTTCTGGGATTTCTGCAGTGGGTGAGGGGTTTATGATTTCTCTGAGGAGTTGGAGGAGAAGGAGGAAGGGATTTCTTGTGAGATGAAGAAGATTTTGATTTTGGGGGAATGGATTTTGATTTGTTCCCGCGGCCACCTCAATCTTTTTAGGGGTGTTGGGTTTGTTTGTTTGTTTTTTTTTTTTTCTGGTTTTTTAGTTTAATGTTGAAGATGATAAATGTGGTTGAAGATGATGAAGATTGTGGTTTTTTATTTTTTAAACCCAGAAATTGATGAAGGTGGTTGAAGATGATGAAGAATTGATGAAGGTGGTTTTTTTTTTTTGTTTTTTCAGTTTTTTTTTTGAAACCATTAAATCTTTGACGGAATTGGATGGAAAACTAAAACTGCAACAGTTTGTATAAGTTAAGGCCGTTTTAAGCTAATTTTTTTTGTGAGAGACCAAAAGTGCACTTTCGTGATAAGCGAGGGACTAAAAGTGCTATTAAACCTTAAATAATAAAAGGGAGAACTAAAACAAAATGTCAGGATCTGACTTGAATAACAAAAAAACTTAATTGCTTATTTAAGAGAGTTGCTCTTGATACATGATACCATGGAAAAATTTAAATCAAATTAAATAGTTGTTGAGACGCCTTGATTTAAAATTTAATGGGGTGACCCATTATGAAATTTGGAGCTTGAAATATTAAGGAGAAACAGGGAAGTTATATGATGACCAGACATATTTTAGGTATTTCCGCTTGTTTTTTTTCTCTTGTAATAGGGGATTTAGGTACCATTGTATTGCCTATATGTATTACTCTCTTAAAATAGTGAAAACGTTAATAATCTTTTAGAATTCTTGTAAATGTAGGTCACATAATCACGCTAATGAGTATGACTCTATCTTTATTTTGTTATTTACCTTGACGTAGTTTCCGTAACAAGTTGAAATTAGGAGGATAATGTGATAACTGATAATACAATTGGGTGCAAATATTTTTATGCCTCAACTCAAACATTGATGTGTTAATTAATAAAAATATATTTTGTTATGTGTTTGTTTTCAGGGAAAAGTTGGTAATTCCATATGACAAGCCTTACATTGTACTGCAAGGAGAGGGAAAGAAGAGCACATTTGTTGAGTGGGATGACCATGAAACAATAGCACAGAGCCCTACATTCTCAACCATGGCTGACAATATCGTCGTCAAGTTTATCAGTTTTATTGTGAGTCACATTCTCTCTTGCTGTTTCATGTTATTGCCTTTTCTTTTTTCCACCAATGCATAATTTTTACTTTTATATTTTGGAATAACTATTCACACACAATATTTTTTATTTTTTCATTCTTTTAAATAATTTTGTCAAAGTTAAAGCAAATTGCCTGGTGCTTCTTCTCATTTTTACAATTTATTTTCATGTTAATGGCATGTTTTGTGCATTGTATGTTGTTCTTCAAACAATATCCTCGCATACAGTACTTAAGACTAAGACTGTCTATCCCCGTTTATTTAGTGTCGTAAGCAAAATTATATTTTTTTGCCATTTTGGACTCTAGTGTTCCTTGGAGTTTGTTCATGACCCTATTATTATAAGAAAGTTCTACGATGGATCAAACGATGGGTCGTACACCCATATATATATATTTGGTCATAGGATGGGGCAAGCCCTGAAAAAAAGAAAGACTAAAAAGAAAGACTAAATTCCCCGTTCAAACCATGGGAATTAGGGTGTTCGCGGTTTAGATAGGTAAGGTTTTTAGAGTAAAAGTTATTCGATCCAATCACTTTGGTTTTGTCATTTCATCATTTAATTGATTTTTTTATTTTTTTAAATCCGAACCAATTCGATCCAATTTTTATTGGTCTGGATTGGATTGAATTTCGGTTTTTTAAAGATATTGTAAATATGAAAATCAATAAAGAAAAAGAAATTAATTTGTATCATATAATGTTGCATTACACGCCTAAATGATGAGAGTTTGCAATAAAAAATAAAGACAGATAAAAAGTCTCCAACAAATTATCGCATTACCTTTCTTGACTCATTACCTCTAAAACAAGAAAAAAAAATTAATCATAATGGTAGATCACATATTTTTTAAATATATGTTTATTTTGATGCATATTTTTCAAATTATTACTTGAAACTCTATTTACTCAAATATATCTTCATAAATAAGTACCTGTCATATAATGATTATATAAACATATAAGGACTTAAATATGTAAGTATGAATGATATGATATATGTACAAATAAAATTATATATATTTGCAAACATTCGGTTTGGATTGAATTTGTTCGGTTTTGAAAAACAAATCCGAAATCCAATCCAAACCGACCAAAAAACTTGATTTTCTCAATTTTGGATCCGTTCAGTTTTCGATTTAATTGGATTTCAGTTTTTTTAAATTAATTTTTCAATTTTTATTGGATTCGATCGATTATGAATCTGACAAACAATCTCAACGTATGAATGTTGCAGCACTAGTGGAATTAACCAAACGAACCGCCTCCATAGAATTACTATCAATCACTACCTTGGATATTTATGATCTAGGATAGTACTTCTTATTATAAACTAACATTTACACTTATATGATGTCATTAAATATAAGTTAACTTAACAAAAGCTAATTTCTCTTTCTATATTTGCCATTGCATTTATTGGTTTTGTTAATACTATAATGAATGAAAGATTTGATCTTAAATAGAGCTAAATAAAGAAGATTGTACAAATTTTTTTCAAAACCAATTTATCAACTACCTGTATCATTTATTTTGTAAATTTTACAATGTTAACTTTTAATTAGAGACGGGATGAGTATTTAATTAACCACCTAAAAGAGAGTCCACTGGGAAATAAATATCCGTAAAAAGTACAACCACCTAAAGGATCTTTTGAAAACAACAAAAGCTTGATCCAAAAATCATGATAAATTATTTTTATGTCTTTTAAGTCAATCTAACCTTGTATAATCCTTGTGAATATATGAGAATTTGTGACATTCACATGCTTGGATGATACACCCTACAACTAGAAACAACCAACATCCTCAAATTAAAACTTAAAATAAGACCACCACCGAAAAATGGAATCCCCTCCACATGCTTCTAAAGAAGATGCTCCTTAAACCTTCTAGTTATATTCTCCTCAACAAACTAGGCCCAGTTCATGGAATGGAAAGACCAAACCTTGTATCTTCTAGGGAGCTCGCAATCTTCTTTCCCTTACTTACAGGCTTGCGACAACATTAGCTATTTTCCCGTTATCTCATTCCTATCACTAGTACAATCATCTTCACACGCTACCCATGACTTCTTCAACCACTTTGCATGGAACAAAGTTGATGTAAGGGCACAGGGTTGCAGAAGGTTATCCTTTTCCTTTTCTCCTTTTTTTCTTTCTTACATCTTTTCCATCGAAAAACATGTAAATTCTTTGTGGTTTCCTGCTCCTTCCAGTCCTTACGAAGCATGGAACATGTCCTAAAATATATTTGTGAGGATTCAATTTCTGTAATTGGATCTAACATCTATAAACTGTTTGGATCGCCCTTTCTTGGTCCATATTTTCCCCCTTCTTCATATACAAAAAGCCTATACCCGCTTGAGCTTCATTGTTTGTGCATGGTACTATAGTATATGAACCTTCAGAAGAATACAAGATTACCCTTTCTCTTGCGCCACACTGCGTAAGCCTACTATGACTCCATGTGTCTTCTATTGCAAAAGCACAGTGTCTCTTCGTTTTCTCATTCCACATTATTATACATTAGAAAATTGCAACATCTTTGCAGATCGTGTATACTTCGATGATAAATGATTTATGCGGCCAACTCTTAAGAAAATTGTTAGGAAGAAATTCTGGCAATGCTTCTAAACTTTGAACCACCTCCATGGTTGCTTTCGCAAATCTGAAAATCCACTCCTTATTCTTGATACACAAATGTGTAGACACCTTCATCTACATGCTTCTTATGTTGATTTTTCTGTTTCTCTTTTGAGTGGCGGTACACTCCATTATTCTCATGGAATTGAGGGCGCTTAACCATCATGTAAATTCCATTTAGTTTCCTTCCTTCGAATCTCTCAATGACTTGTTGAAATATTAATTCATATTAACACAATAGACAATACAAAACTCCGGTGCAGAGGGCTTTTCTTTCATTTTTGCCAAAAATATAAATATTTTTTTTAGTCAAAATTTCAAAGAATCTTTACCTTTCTCTAGATAAAGAAATTATACATTTATATTGGTAGAAAATGTAAAATTTGGTTATTTTTTTTGTTATGCTTAGTTTCACTAACTAAACATAACTAATAATAGTGCATTTAATAAGTTACGAACATCTCTTTACAATAAAAAAAATCATTTTCTTTCATACAAGTGAGTAGGCCGTGTAATGCACGAGTTATTTAAAATTTAATATATTTAAATTATTCTTAATTTTATTTACTTTAAAAATAAAATTTAAAGGTGATAATAAAAAAATACTTTAAGAGTTACGTTTGAAATTTTTTCTTGTAAAATTGTATTTCTATCATAAAGTTATAGAAATAAAATAATAAAGTATGATTTTTTATTCGTATGTCTTATATTAAATATTAATTACTTCAAAAATATTAAGTTATGATTCTACAAGTTAATAATTTTTTTAAATTAAGACTAATATAATAATAGTTAATAATATTAAATTAAATTATGAAAATTATTAGAATGTATTTTTTATATAAGAATTATTATGAAAAAGAATAAGTATATGAAATTAGCAGGAGAGTTAATGCGGGAATGAAAAATAATGAGCATATGAAATAAGTAAATAACCAATTGTATGATCCACACAGGTAAATGAAGAAGAGAGAAGCAGTGTAACTACATGTGAAGGAGAGTGTATAATTTGAATGTCTTGCTCTTGCTCTCCAGACTAAGGACTCTAATATTTTTTTTTTACATGTAGAAAGAATGATAACTCTAATTTATAATATACAAAATAAATGAAGAAATATAAGGTGAAGTTTATTCTCCATTAACCAATTAAGATTGGGAGAAATATTACTAAAATGTAAGGACAGTTATTATCAGAGAGAGAGGATGTATTCATTCTTATGTTTTACTCCCTCCGTTCCAAATTATAAGACCCTTTAGAGATAAATTCGGTGTCCCAAATTATAAGACCCCTTCTAAATTTCAGGAAAAAAAAAATAAGTTTTTCATTTTTTATCCCTTGCATTCATTATATTTTAAATTCCAAAATTTTAACTACCACCTCTACTAATTACTTTTTTTATATTCCCAACCAACTTTTGGTATATCCAATACTTACATTAACAATTTCCAATTTTTTTTAAATAGGGGCATATTTGGGAGATTTGTATAAAAAATAACAAAACCAACATATTAATGAGTTTATTACATGTTTTTTTAATAGGCGTGATTGTCTGAAAATGACCCTATAATTTGGGAGGGAGTATAATATAGCCAAATAAGTCATCGCATTCCTTGAATTCATAACTGGTAGTGGTATCTTAATTTGTATGAATTGGACTTGAATTTTGATGTTTGAGATATGAAACAGAATTCATACAATAGAATTGCAAAGGGTAACCCCGTGCGAGCTGCAGTAGCTGCCTTGGTAAGCGGCGACAAGTGTTACTTCTTAAGTGTTGGGTTCTTTGGGTTTCAAGATACTTTGTGGGATGTTCAAGGACGTCATTACTACAAACTCTGTACCATCTATGGTGCTGTTGATTTTATCTTTGGTGCTGCCCAATCATTATACGAGGTACGTAATATTATAAACCTCCTTTGTATTACAGTAATAATCTTACAGTGTATATAACTATAACTTATGATAAAACTTGCATGTTAATCAACTCTTTTAATTATAACTCTTTGTGCAGAAGTGTACCATATATGTTATTGCTGGGCGTCTGGGTCCAGGAATTTATGGTTTTATCACAGCACAGGGGAGGTCGAGTCCGAGGGAATCAAATGGGTTTGTTTTTAGGAATTGTGATATCCGCGGAAATGGCATAACTTACTTGGGGAGACCATGGAGAGAATATGCAAGAGTTATTTTCTTCCAAACCCATATGTCCAACATTATTCAACCTTATGGTTGGGACCCATGGCGATTCAACAAAACAAAGTAAGATCCCTCTTTTATATCCTAATTTCCATATGAATAATTTGTTGTTACTATATTTTCTTTGATTACTTGGGGATTGAGGTTTGGCTTGATATGAATAATTTTACAGGAATCGCATAACATTCGCAGAGTACAATAATTCTGGACCGGGTTCTAACTTGCACCACCGAGTTCAATGGATTAATAAATTGGATATAGCAACAGTTAAGTGGATGACAAGTTTTAGGTTCATTGATAGCGATGGTTGGCTTAAGATCAGCTTAAGGATCAATGCTTAAAGTGTATCATCAACATGATGAGCAATTTATTAGCACACATAACTAAAGATTTTCTTTGGATTTATCGTTAATTGTATCAGACACTTTGTTCAAATTACTCCTTTAGTATATTAGCAAAAACTATAATTGTTTTGGTATTTCTCACGAAGCGTAACTGTTCTGGTCACGTAGAATAATAAGAAAAGAGATAGGAGGTGAAAATGACTTACTAGGTCAAGAACCCTAGCAGCCAAATAATATCTTATTAACAAGTAAGAAAACATAGGAGAAGACCCCTTTTATATGAGCCCTCCTCTGCTATTTATAGAGGACAAAAAGATAAAACCATAGATTTACACTTAAATGGGCTCCTGAGCCTCAAAACATTTGGCCCAATAGCCCTAACCCCTTATATGATCAGATCCTCGTTCCAGCGCCTCTGGTCGCCCCGCTCGCCACCTATTGGTCTTCGCTTGCCACCTACTGGGCAAAGTGCTTGCTCAGTCCACAAGCCCACAAGACACCAAGTCTGAGGCATGAAGACGAAGTGTGTCTTCATAGAGCGCTTCTTGGCTCGCCAATGGGGCAAAGTGCTGCCCATTCCACAAGCCCACAAGACATAGAGTCTGATGCATGTAGACAGAGGGTGTCTTCATAAAGCGGTCACCATGGAATCCTAATCAACGCTTCCTTTGAGCGGTCATCCCTATTGAATGTGCCTCGTTAAAACCTTCCTAGGAAAAATCCAGTGGGATAAAAACCTAGTGAAGGAAAAAGAGTACAACATCCTATAGAGAAATAAACATAGTCGACAGAAGAGTATATAGCACAATAGATCTACATGCTTACTGATCAAATATGTCTTTCGTTCTTTTGCGGTTTTTTAGTTCACCATGCCAAGGATCCAAGTAAAATAAGGTCCCTCCGGTAGCATTGATCACCACCAACACCCAATGTCCCCTACAACACATGTTAAACGAACAAACCATCAAGTAACTATAAGTTTCATATAATTGAATTGATTAATTATAAAGTTATAAATTGATCATATAAATTTCTCACCCTGTATTTGTTGGGGCGAGATATGACTGCTTTGGGTGTGTATGTTCCTTTATTGTGTCCGTAATGTACTGACTCTGGTTCTTCACTATGTGTGTTGTTCGATGCCGACTGAGAAATGAAAATCTCTCTAAGAGATTCTTAGCCACACATTGGTCAAACAAGTACTTGAAATAAGATTATACAAATCATATACGAATAAAAATCATTGTTGAACTTGGAAAACCAAAATTTTGTGTGCACTTAAGTTTAACAAAGTACCTCATGTAAATGCATATCACCGAAGCACCTAGCTCGCCATGTTGAGTGAGCTGACAGATCTCATCTCTACCAATGTGCTCATAACAGGCGTTTCCAAACATTCTTTCTTCCATTGGTACTATGACGAGGTTGCCGTCAGTAAGGAACCTATCTGCATACATATCCAGAAATTTGCAGCTATTGAGGGGATCTTCGTTTTTACGGATCTGAGGCCTATGTTGATGACTAAGGGATGAAACATATTCCCTTGTCAATTTTGTCTCAACCTCCTTCCCCTTCCCTTTCACATCCACCTCCTCTTGGGCCTTGCCGTTGTTCTTCTCTTGCGCTTAAAAATTATAAGTTCATGTATAATCAACAAGTGAATGCAGACATTACGTGTTGATTTTGTAGAATTATATCATATTACATACCATGCTTACGACCTGATCAAGGTAGGCAGGCCACGCCACAGTTGAACCTATTGCTTCCTAGATGCATACCAATTCGCCGACGTCATCAGGCACCGGCAGTGCTGCACCACCCTCGAGCGCAACATCTATACTAACATTTACATGGCCAGCGGGAATTGGGTGGGTATGGAGTGTATCACGACCTGTGTTATACACTCTACCTTCTGCAACCATGCGGAAATAGGGACGCTCCAAACACAACGAACATTTGGTAATACCCTAAGAAAATGACAAAAAACTTTAATCATGAAAGAAACAGATTAAAAAAAATATAATAGAATGAAAACACTAATAAAACAACTTACCTTAGGGATGTCAATGTATGTTGGTAGTGGTGTAGGCATATCCATGTCGTGGTCAGATATGTGTGGCTCTTCCTCGACCCTCTTCCCCTACAGGAATAAAGAAACTATTGAGGGCACTACCTTTAACGAACCATCATTAATCTATCGCAAAAAACAAAAACAACACCAATTACCTGAGGTGTGCAACTACCCCTCCCATCATTGTAATGCACCTGCGCAAGGCAATTTCCACTCTCGACCTCTGTATCCTGCATCAATACATGGGCTTGATGTTGCAGGGATGACACCACTTGCTGGAGGCGTGCGATCTCTAGGTCAGTCTCCATGCCCTTTGCCTTCTTTTGAACCTTGAAGTAGGTTCTTTGAAAAATGGGAAATGTGGCACCCCTTACATGACTAGGGTGCTCGGGAGTCTTTAGTGCTTGGCCAAGAATGTCATCTGGTGTACGCTTGGCCAAGTCCTCTTGGGAGACAGTTTGTGAGAGAGCCTCCTGAAATAAGTATAAATATTCTCAACTATGGGTATAATAAATGATTATTATTTATTTGCGAATTTGTACTTACAGATGTATTACTTCTTCAACAGATTTATCTCGGTTTTTCCCCTTCTTGGAAACACGAGCGCGCTTCCACAAGAGATGGCGAGGAACGGATTGGCGTCCGATCCAGACTCCTGCGCCTATATTAAGAGAAGCACAAATAACACTTAATTATTTAAATTTGATACACAATGGTTGAAATTAAAGTGCATTATGTGTGTCTGTATACCATCTGTTGTGCTAGGCAAGCGTATCCCATACGCGATAATCTATATGGGTACTTTTGCTTCAGCGCTCGTTGCCTGTTAGCTTCGCTGAGTTTCTATTTCAAAACACAAGATATGTATCATTACATAATTATATTCAAAACATAATGTAAGCATGGCACATCTCATGTAAAGATATTTCACCTTGAACTCTTCGGTTTGGTGTTAGGCAACAAATTCCCTCCACTGGCTATCATCGATCACTCGGGCATAAGCGCGCGATGGGTGGTCAATCAGATTACCATCTTTATCGAAGATTTGTTTGGCTAGTTGCTTGCGAAAATATCTAGCCAAAGCGCCTGTTTTCTTTAGCACATAGTCTTTGCGCTTTGGATCAAGGTGAAAGCCATCCTGCAACAACACAAGTTATATTGATTAAGTATGTTTCAATAAATAGTTTAATGCACAAATTGTAAGAGTACTGTGTATCTAACCTAAACTTCTTCCCATATGTACTGTTTGAGTTCTTCGTCCACATCTGGCCACCAATTTTCAGTAATTAGAACCTCTGTGCGAGCAAGGAACCCAATATAGCCAACGAAATATTTCTTGATGGGGTCAACCGGTACACCATCCGAATTCCAACCAACCTAATACATGTAAATGTTAAACAAGTTAGTAGAGTTTAAACTTATTAAATTTCTTAGAATCCATGCTATAGGTGTTAAATGATGACTGTAGTCAAAATATTTGATGTAGGAATGAAGAACAAAGGGCCATTGCTGCAAAACAAGAAGAAAACAGAGCATTTGGCAACCCTCTCTTCATCCTAACAAAATTCTATCAATACAGAAAAGAAAGAAATAGAGAGACAGAGAGGAAGGAAGTCGAGAGCAAATAAGGAAGCAGATCCAAAAAAAACCTTTATCAAATATGCACTTTCAACATTGCCTTAAATTGTTACTTCAAACTTCAGTCCTTTACTCCTCACAACACGGACTACTTTCATGATGATGCGTCCGCGCATGATTGTCCTGTGCTCACCAGTCTCACCATTGCCTTGCTATGAATGATCCATTTTCTTGAAACAACATGTCAAAAGTGTAGTACATGAGCAACATATGTTAATGTCTACACGCAATTACCACATAACCTCACAAAACAGAGTTCACATATATTCCATGAAAGGTACTGAACAACAACAACAAAAATCTTCAACAGAATACACATTCCACAAAATGTACTGAACAACAACAGCAAATGCATAAGAACTGGTAACTATCAAACAGATAAGCTCCTTAACTTCCACAAAAATTTAAAAGCACAAGTGAGCAAGGTACTGAACAACAACAAAAATCTTCAAAAAAAAGAAAACCCTAGAAGTAGAAGCAGGTGAAGAGGACTCACAAGTGAGGTGTGGAAGCAAGATGAACGAGCTGAGTAGCCAGAGGAACGAGCTTAGTGCGCATACAAAAAGGGAGGCCGCGAGCAAGAGAAGGAGTATTCGCGACGAGTAAAGCAGTTATGGAGCGAATGCAAAGAGAACGAGCGCCAGTGATGACGTGCTGCAACAGGCGGCAAGGAGCGGAGGTAATGGGGTGCATAAGGAAGGAATGTCGAGTGGCAGGGACGATGTTGAAGATCGATGGAGTCCAAACAGAGAAGCGGGAAGACAAAGGGTTTTCTTGAGAGAATGATTTTCTATTGCTATAACAGGCTACAAATGACCATATTTTTTAATAAAATAATACATATTACCACGGTCCCCCTGACAACCGTGGTAATAGCCAATGTCAGATAATAAAATAATAAACTCTATTACCCCGGTTCTCCTTGCAACCGGGGTAATAGTCTTTTTAATTAAAAAAAATAATAAAAACCATCTCAGTTACCACGGTTGACATGGAATTGGGGTAATAAAGAACATCAATTACCTTATTTAACACAGAACCGTGGTAACAGAGCTCTGGGCACCATTTTACCTCGGTATGACACTGCACCGGGGTAACAAGGGCGTGGTAAAAAAGCAATTACGTAGTAGTGATGTATATAAAGAACACTATGTGTATGAATTCATTGAATCAGAAAATATAGAATTTCAATTCAGTACTCTCAGTTTCTTTCATACCTTATTTATTATTTCTAGCTTCTACTTTAATTTATACTCCTTACTTATCCGTTTTCAATTATCTATCAGCCTATTTTAGTTACATTCAACTTCGTTCACGAGCTCTCAATAGCCGTCTCTAAGAGAATTTTAAAGTGCTTTAGAAATCTACTTTGAGAAATAAAGTTTTATCCTTAATTAATCTCTTGTTTATAGAATCATATTGTTAGTTTCCTAGCCAACTAACAGACAATCGCATGAGTTATATTTAATTGGCAAACAAATTACTCTAATCTCTCGTGATACTAACTACCCTTATTTTATTACAAACACTATATAACTTTTCCTAAAATTTATTATTATTGTATTAACCTTCCTTAAAATTTATTATTTTACCATTTAACATTGTTGTATTATACAAAATGATATATGAAAAAGGAAAATCAATGTATTTTTATAAATTAGAAAAGAGATTAGTATAATTTTATCTTATAGTAGGTACGTGTGCAATTTTTTCATATTTAATTGAAGCATTTCCTTGTCAAATTATATTTTTCTATAATGTCTTTTGTCTGAGTTGATGATATTCCTCAAGAGATTTTAACTGCTTTGCAGCATGATGTAGTAACCTCTAGCCCTATCCTTAATTAATATATCTATTCAGTTTAAAAAAAAACATGTTCCTCCTTCATATAGCTCACGGTTGGGGTGAGGGTTTTGTTGCTTTTGAACTCATTGACATTCTGTTTTCATAGACAATTATTAGATGAGGGTGACTTTATCCCATGGTTCGTCTTTCTGAATGCAGGGTCCCACCCAATAATTCACGCATCTCTCCCTGCAGCTTATCATTAAAGCCTGCGTGACTTCAATAATTGCAATGATCCCAAAAGCATGACATATCTGACCATCCTCATTCCTCATTTCCTCTGTGTGCCTATTTTTAATTCCCATTTTTTTTCTTTCTAAAGCCATCTATCCCACGCGCGGGGGACCACCACCTTTTCATTTCTCTTCTAACTTCTGTACTTCTCTATGTTACTCATCATTCTTTCTTTTGGGAGTTAAATATGTTTTTGGCCCTTTATTATAAGTGAGATTTGATTGTCATTCCTCAAAGGCGTAAAAGTGGATTTTAGTCCCTAAATTATAAGAAATTATTGATTTTAATTCATTCCGCCGGCGTGGTCAACACCGTAGCTCTATTTTGCCCCTATGTCAGTGCCACGTTAATTAATTAACACACATATAATTTCTTTTTATTTTTCATCCTTCATCAGCTCCACCCCTTCATCCTTCACAAACCTCTTTGCTATCCAATAGCATCAACAAGAGATCCAACCCAGAATCAAAACCATGAAGATGAAGAATTCAACCCAGATCCATTATTTGTACTCTTAGAGTCCTTCGACTTGTACATCGGAATAAAGAATCCAACCCAGATCAATCTTCTCCTTCAACCCAAGCTGCAAAAACAAAAAAAGAAGAAATTGAAAACAACAACAACAACAACAAAAAGAGCAAAGGACGGCGGCGGCTAACGGCGGTGAACGGTGGAGGCGGCAAAGGACCATCGGATCCTCTTCTCCTCGTGGTGAGGATCATCGTCGTGCAACCCGTTTTCTCATAAGCCAAAAGGATTGGCCGGAAAACAGCCATGAAGGTGGCGGCGGCGGCGTTGGTCGACGGCGGCCGATCATCAAATTTCTTTAGGGGTTTTGATGTGGACGTTGTGGAGATTTCATTGGTGGTGATGGTTTCTCCATTGGCCCACTAGTTCGGCCGAAAATAGAAGGAGAAGGAGACAACGTCGTGTCAGAGGATAGAGGGTGGAGGACGACGACGCGGTTCGCCCGTGGTGAAGGGGGACAATGGCGACGAGGGAAGGAGACCATGGTGGTGGCCGGTTCAGTGATGGCGGCGCCTCAGGGTGGTGGTGACATTTTATTCGGTTTGGGAAGGAAGGAAGGAAGGAAGAAGAAGAAGAAGAAGAAGAAGAAGAAGAAGAAGAAGAAGAAGAAGAAAAGTCGAGGGAGAGGAAGAAGAAACACCGGTTCTGGGTTTTTTTATTTTTTATTTGTTTAAATTTAAATGAAAAATAAAAAAGAAATTCCACGTGTGTTAGTTAATTGACGTGACAGTGCCATAAGGGCAAAACGGAGCTCCGGCGTTGACCACGCCGACAGTAGGGACTAAAACCAACAATTTCTCATAGTTTGGGGACTAAATCCACTTTTACGTCATTGAGAGACGAAAACCAAATCTCGCTCATAGTTCAAGGAAAAAAAACATATTTAAGGCTTCTTTTCATATTCCATTATTTTTTATGAAATTAAATTGAACAAAGAGGAAACAAAAGGGGCCTAATATACGGGTTGAACATTCAACTTGATTGCAGCGCCACCCAACCCTCATTTTATGGACTCCTTTTCATTGGATGCTAATCTCACTCTTTCTCTACTCTAATTTCTTTTCTCTTTTTTCTTTTTGGAAAATGATATTTCTAACACCAAAATTACCTTTCACATTGAAAAGCACAGAATTATTCTTTTCTTATGTAAAAAAAAAAAAGAAGCACAGAATTAGAAGAAAGAGAATAAAATATACTCTCTTCTTTTTTAATATAATAATCAAATCAAGGTGCGTCTTTGTCATTTTTTTAAAAAATTAATTTAATTTTGAATCATATTAATTATTTTTTACAATATTACTCTTATTTAATTTTGTGGGTCACATTAATTATAATTACTCTCTTTTTCATTCTTTCCATTCTCTAGACTTACCTTTTCATATAGTTAATTAATTTTTTTGGAAAACAGTATATTTAAGAATTAATTTTGATGTAATTAACTAAATTAACTAATTTTTTTAAAAGGTGTGAAGTAGTTGGTTGGTACTTATATGAAAAACGGAAGAAGTAACATGTAATGTAATAGGATGAAAAGAAAAATATATAAAAACAAATTAAAATTCTCGTATGACACACATACTTCTCTTTATTAATAATTAGAAAGTTTTACATGTTACTAATAAGGTCCAGCACATTAATTTTTAGATAGATGACTCCTTAAGTATTTAGACGATAGTTTGATCTATTTGAGGTATGTATGAAGAAAAATTTGTTAAAAATGACCAAGTCACTTAATATAATCTCAGAGTCTCAAGGTAATTAGTCTCATAATTGTTGGATGTGGTTAGTGCAACCAAAAAAGAAGTTTACACATATTTCACACATAAAAAGAGAGATAAACATAACATCTCAATATATAAAACATTGTAATGTGAAATTTAATAACAAAATGTTAAAACACTTTATTTGACACTCTCTGTTTAACATAATCTTTTTAATTAATTAAAATTCATATAAAATCAACTAAATTACATGGGTTCACTCCCAATTTAATTGGGCCTATATAAATTTTAACCGCAGAAAATATTGATAAATAAAACTTGGTAGAGATTGTATGAGTGATGAGAGCACTCTTCAATTTAATTTCCACGTGAATGGATATTGATACATAAAAGTTGGTAGAGATTTTATGATCCATTTACAACATTTTTCCTTATATGCTTCCCCTTTTTAAAATCATGATTCATTTGCTTACAAGATTAAAAGCAGAAAACTTTCCTGGAAATAGTAAAACTTGGTCGGTTTGTCTGTCTAATAACGACATATAATAATACAAAGGTTTAAATGCATTTTTAATTCCCATAAAATATGTTGTTTTTATTTTTTGCTTGTAGGAAGAAAAAAAACTTTAGTTTTAGTCATCTGAAAATTAAATGTGTTGTTTTTAGTCCCAACTAGTTATTTTTTCAACTATTCAAATTTGGGTTTTTACAATTTGGTAAAAATCTGAGATGGTTGAACCCGATTTCGCTGCTTGTAGAGAAGATCTAAGTGCGTGCACTACTACAGAATTGCAATATTACCACTGTCCCCGACAGCCTGTTACCACGGTTGAACCGTGGTATCAGACATCGAAGTAATAGATCAAATACACGGTTCAAGGCGGAACCGTGGTAATATTACATATCTGTTACCACGGTTGAAGGCGTAACCATGCTATAATCGCAGCTCTGTTACCACGATTCAGCAAGGAACTGACGTAATATCGTACATCTGTTACCACTGTTCATTGATGAACCGTGGTAATATATTTTCCTATTACCACAGTTTAACACTGAACCGTGATAATAGGTCTTTTTTTTTTTCTTATATTCTCTTACCTTAATTAATTGTACGTGTAAATAACAAAACAGTCTGTTATATTGCCAAAATACCAAATTAACTAAAACATGGTCTACCAGAGACTATAAATACCAAATTACCAACTAAACTATATATAACATGCATATGGATCACCGCCCAGGAAAAAGGTAATTAACTAATTAAAACATGGTCTATAGGAAACTATCCTATAAGAAACTATCCTATAAGAAACTATCAATGCCAAAACAGTTCAGCAATCCATTTTTAAAAAAATAAAATTCAGCAGTAGATCACAGCAGTTCTGCAGTTGCATCATAACATCTTCAACTGATCTTAGTTCTCCTGCTTGTTCTCCTAACAACTTCTGATACATCGCCTTCAATGTATCTCCGAGTCCAAAATGTTGCTAAGCATGCGTAATATGTTGCTAAGTCATTCCTTATGTACATAACATACTGCTAAGTCATTCCGAACAGTTCATAGCATTATATTTCCAAAAAATATAACAATGAATAAAAAGAAAAGGAGATTATTAGGAATTAACAAGATCAGCCATAGATTAACTAGAAGAAAAATTATATTCACTTGAAGAAAAATTGTACAGCCAAATTTAACAATGATACAACCCAATTTAAACAAAGGTACAACATGTACTGCTTGGCTGAATTAAAAATCAGGGTACAGAATTGGAACCCATCGATTCCGTATAATCATCGGAGGAGTCATCCAAAGAAGAGTAATTATGTTAGTACATTTTATTCTCTAATGTTTTAATATGACATTTATTTATGTTAGTATATTTTATTCTGCCCAAAGGAGATCTATAATATGCTCTAATGTTTTGTGATCTGAGTGTATGATAGAATTAATATGAGCCTTGTGTGATTATTTTAACACAATTTCTCTTCATTCGCAAGCTTCATCTGTTAGTATTTTTAATGATTCAAACTTACGAATGGAGTGAACAAGTCAAGTTTCATTTAGGTGTTATGGACCTTGATTCGACACTTTTGGAAGAAAACCCTACTGTCACGGATGACAGTACTGATGATGAGAGGTATGAACTTAAGGCATGAGAACGATCTAACAGATTAAGCATTATGTTTATGCGAATGACGATTGCAAACAACATTAAGACTACCATTCCACAAACTGAAATTGCTAAAGTATATACTGAGTTTTTGGAAGAACATTTCCGCTCTGCTGATAAGCCTCTCGCTTGTACACTAATGGCTCAACTCACGAACATAAAGTTTGATGGGTCGAGGAGCATGCAAGAATATACACTTGAGGTGAGTAACATTGCAGCAAGACTGAAGTGACTGGGTATGGCAGTGGGTGACTCATTTATGGTTCAGTTTATTCTGAACCCATTACCTTCTGAATATGGAGCTTTCCAAATCAATTATAACACCATGTAAGATAAATGGGATGCGAATGAATTGGTTGGAATGAACATTCAGGAGGAGAAAAACGTAAGAATTCAAGGAATCATTCTGTGAACCTGGTTCAAGGAGCTGATAAAGCATTGAAGCCAAAGGCCAAGATTTTAAGAAGAAAGGACATGCAAATGACAACGAAAATGGCAATGCAAATAACAAGGCGTGCCATTTATGTAAGAAGGAAGGACACTTCCAAAACGATTTTGGCTTAATAGCACTTTTAGTCCCCCACTTATCACGATTTGACACTTTTAGTCCCTAACAAAAAAAATTAGCCTAAATGGTCCCTCACTTTGACAAACGACAGCACTTTTAGTCCCCCGTCACTATTCCGTCCAATATTTAACAGTTTCCATCCAAAATTTAAATAAAATTGTAAAATAAACTCAGAAATTATTAAAAAATAAAAAATTGCTAATTAAAAATAAAAATAAAAGTAAAACAGTAATTTATAATTAAATTAATTTTAAAAAACAATTAAAGTTCTCTTTATTATTATCATCATCTTCCTCATCATCATCTTCATAATCTTCATCACTATCTTCATCAAGTTTCTTCCCACCAAACAAGAATCAATCCAAAAAGCAAAGAACATTTATCTTCTTCTCAATCCTTTCTCCTCTGTCAACCACTTCATGTTCTTGTTTTTTTTATATGCCAACAATTCATTGATATAAACCTTACACAACAGAGAATTTTACAAAATACAAAGATCAATAATCAATTCATCCAGAATCACAAACCCAGAATCCCAAAACACAATTCATTGATATGGAGTTTACGCAACAGAGTATTTTACAAAATACAAAGATCAATAATCAATTCATCCAGAATCACAAACCTAGAATCTCAAAACTCCATCTCAACTTGAACTAGAATCAAATCCTCCACCACCCAGCAAATAAGAAGAGAGAATCTAATCCAAGAGTGAGAGATTGGAGTGTGTGTTTGTGTGTATGGTAGCTGAACAAACCCATCCAGAAAGTGAGAGGAAGAAAGGGATTGAACAAACCCAATGCCACTGCAGCTTCATCAAAACCTTCCACTGAAGCCAATGGCATCAGCCCCTGTTTCAATCAACACCCACCAAAGTTGAACCAACCACCCTAAGATCGAAGCCCAAATCTTCCAGATATGCGGCCTCCACCACCCAAACGCCCATAGAGAAAGAACCACCTCAAATCGGAGCAGCAACGGTGAAGGAAGAGCAGCGACGGCGAAGGAGGAACAGCGGCGTTGAAGGAGGAGCGGCGGCGTCGAAGGAGAAGGAGAAGCCGCGGCGGCGTCGAAGGAGAAGGAGAAGCCGCGGCGTCGAAGGAGCAGCCGCGGCGTCGAAGGAGAAGCCGCGGCGGCGGCATGGCGACAAAGAAGGAGGAGCAACGGCGGTGGCAGGCTTCGAACGAAGAGGGGAAAACGGTGATGGTGAAGCAGAGGAGGGCGGCGGCTGATGAAGAAGGAAGGTCGGTGGTGGTGGTGGTGGCGGCGGCTGCGGCGGCTTCAGTGACTAGGGTTGAAGAGGTGACTAAGGTTGAAGAGAGGAGTTGAAGAAGAGATTGAATATATGTTGCAGGAAAAATTGTTTAGTTATTTTAATTGTTTTTAAAATTAATTTAATTATAAAGTATTGTTTTATTTTTATTTTTAATTTTAATTAGCAATTTTTTATTTTTTAATAATTTCTGAGTTTTTTTTATAATTTTTTTTTAAATTTTTGACGGAAACTGTTAAATATTGGACAGAATAGTGACGGAGGACTAAAAGTGCTGTCGTTTGTCAAAGTGAGGGACCATTTAGGCTAATTTTTTTTATTAGGGACCAAAAGTGTCAAATCGTGATAAGTGGGGGACCAAAAGTGCTATTAAGCCAACGATTTTCCTAAATATAAAGTTTGGTTCGCAAAGAAAGGGATTCCTTACAATCCAAACTACAAAGCAAAGTAAGATGTTTCTCTATAAAAGAAAAATCATATGAAGGCTCTAATTAAAGGCACTGTAACTTAACGTTTGTTCTCGATACTAGCCATCATTTGGACCTACTTAGGACTCTTTATGTACTTCTATTTCTAGAATCTTAGTTTCTATTTCAAAGTTTGATTCTTGTGGTTATGGTTTTAATGTTTAGACATGGTTGTTTTAATTAATGTAAGAATTCTAAACTTATTGGTTATAATATTATTATTGATGTTTATATAGATTAAAACTTCATGATTAATTTTCTGAATCCCTACTTATTGGGCATCATAGTATTGGAATTAAGCGCAACATGCTTAATGGAAGTTATGCATACTTGTGGCTTAAACACTTGGGTCACATATACAAGGAAAGATTTATTAGAAGGATTAGTATGGAATGAGATTTTAAAGGATCTAATTTTTACTGATCTTGGTTTGTGTATGATTTTCATTAAGGGAAAGCAAACTAGACATAGCAAGAAAGGCGCTACAAGGAGCAACCAGCTTCTTGTAATGATACGCACTGATATATGTGGACCTTTTGATACTCCATATTTTGGTGGATTAAGGTATTCTACCCCCTTTATTGATGAAATTTCACATTATGAATATGTCTATTTGCTTAAGGAAAAAGTCTTAGACTTTTAATTCTCTTGAAGTTTATAACAATGAAGTTGAAAGACAATTATATAAGGAAGTGAAAGTCATAAGATCCGATAAGGGTGATGAATATTATGGATAACATGATGAAACAGGACAATGTCTTGGTCCATTTGAAAAACTTCTAGAAAGACATGTTAGTCAAGCGCAATACACAATGCTAAATTCCTTGAAAATGGTGAGGTTAATGGGAGTGAGGAACGACAAGGTGTGGACATAAAGGAAATTAAGGTCATGGTTCCTTTACCTATAAGTGTTCCTTCATCCTTAGTTGTTCCAACGGTTGCAGGACATCCTAACAATAATGAGCACATATGAATGATAACACGCCCAATGAAGAAATTAACTCACAAACGTCTGAAAGAGATGAGTCTCAAGAAGCTCCTTTGAGGAGATCTCAAAGAGAAAGAAAGTTAGCTAATCCAAGCTACTGTGATACTTATTTGCAAGAATGAGACACAAGAATTTTATGAAGATTCAATTTCGTTTTCTCAAACAATGAATGGTCTTGAGTTTGAAAATTGGGTTGATGCCATAAAGGTGATTTAAAATCCATTAATGATAACAAAGTTTGGGACATTGTTGAATTTCCTAAAGGAGATAAACGAGGTTGTTGTAAGTGGGTCTTTAAGATCAAGCGTGACTCAAGTGTTAATAGTCAACGATATAAAGCTCGACCTATTGCTAGTGGGATATACTCAACAAGATGGTGTTGATTATAAATGAACTTTTCACATGTCTCAAGGAATGATTCATTGCGTATATTTACGTCTTTAGTGGCTCATTATGATTTAAAGTTACACAAAATGGATGTGAAAACAGTCTTTCTGAATGGTAATCTTGAAGAGAAAGTTTATATGGACCAACTTGAAGGTTTTCCAATTGAAGGAAAATGTCATATGGTGTGTAAATTTTAAGAAATCAATGTATAGACTAAGACGAGGTCATGAAAAAAAAGGTATATTAAGTTCAATGATATCATTACTTCTTTTGGTTTTGAAGAAAATTTCATTGACAAACATTTTTATATACCGAAAGATTAGTGGGAGTAAGTTCATGTTTTTGGTTCTATATGTTAATGATATCTTGCATGCAACTAATTATTTGAGTCTGATGTATCAAATGAGAGAATATCTCGCTAAGAAATTTTAAATGAAGGATATTATGGAGTCATCCTATGTGATCATAATTGAAATATATCGGGATAGATCACAAGGACTATTGAGATTGTCTCAAAAAGCTTATATCAATAAAGTTCTTGAGAGACTTAACATGTCAAGTTGTTCCACTAGAAAGTTGCAAAGAAAGTGTTGAGGCTCCTTCAAGGAACAAAGGATAATATGCTCATGTATAGCATGATGTCTAACCAATTAGGAGTAATTGGGTGCTCAGATTCAGATTATGGTGGATGTGTTGATTTTATGAAATTAACCTTTGGCTAAGAAGCCAAATAATGGAAAAGTTCTAAGGAAATTATTATGGCCACATCTACGATGGAGGAAGAGTTTGTAGCATGTTTTGAAGCTACAATTTAAGCATTATGGTTGTGAAACTTTATTCAGGACTTGGGGATGTCGACGCCATTACCAAGCCGCTGAAAATGTATTGTGATAATAGCACATCAGTATGTTTCTCCAAACTGATAAATGCTCAACGGGTGCCTATCATATGGAATTAAAGTATTTTCTCGTTAAGGAGGAAGTTCAGAAACAAAGAGTGTCAAAAGAGCATAAGAGGGCGAATTTCATTATTGCTGATTCGTTAACAAAAGATAACCGCCAAAGACATTTAAGGAACATGTACATAGAATGGGTCTTGGTTCTCCTTTTGAATGATGTATTTAATGATGATGACACCCTGAGCTCTTTATGTTTACGAGTTTTTGAACATGAATTGTTTATTTGTTTCTAGTTAATGTGCACATGATTTTTATTATAAGTTATAGGTGAATGATCCAGAAACATTAATGAGACCATTGTGATACTTGATATATTATTTATGTATCTTGTATAGTAATGCATTAGTGTCGTAGTATATGGAAGGAAGTGTGTTTTGTAAATTAATGCATGACCGCCATAACTCACACTTAGTGTTTTACTATATTAAGATAATTATGCAAGGATAAGATTTTAATTTTGGCCAAGTGGGAAAATGTTAGAAGTTATGATATGATAAGATAAGATAGAATAATGGGTTGTTACTTCTAATTAAGTGGCCTGAAATTAAAGCATAAAGTTACCCACTATTTGAATGTTATATCTTATCTATTAAGTCTGTTATTTGATGTACGTATCAGAATTTAAGTTAAATACACATTAAATAGATACACAGTTTATTGTCTCTTAACGTTGTCAGAGAAACTTCCATCCTTATGTGTGTATGAAAGAGGGATAACTAGAGAGAAATCAATTTAGTCAATTTTGCTCAAAGATTCTGAAGATAGATCATGGCTGTTAATCCGAGTATAGATATCATGACTTTAAAGATCCTGATTGTGTTTGTGTTTGTATGTTTCCGCCTAAAGTTTTATATAATGCATGATTTATCTTTTAAATTTTACAATTTTATCCTAGAAAGTGTAAGCTTCAGACAAGTTAATTGGTAGAAGAAGGAAATACCCGTCTCTAATTGTGTAAAATGTTGGTCAAGTTAGTCCTTGTGGTCAAATAAAACGCCGGTCAAGTTTGTCCCTGGAGGAGGAACTAACGACTAACTTGACCAACATTTTACACAATCAGGGATCACTGTGGGTATTTTCTTTTTTAGGGACTAACTTACCCGACGCTAATACTTTCAGGTATAAAATTGAGTGTTTACTTAAATATTTAATATAAAATATGTATTTTCAATATGCATTGCATGGAAGTTATTGTGAATATCTACTACATAATTAGCCATTATTAAAATAATAAAATATGAATATAAATTTCAAATAAATAAAGAAAAACAAGTGATGAAACCGAAAAAATCTTTTTGTAACTCGTTTGCTATTTTTATAAAACCATATATTTATACCATTCAACAAATTTATTCCATTTTTTACCTTGAGATATATACCTGAAGAAAATAAAATGCTCAATGCAGTGTTATATATATATATATATATATATATATATATATATATATATATATATATATATATATATATATATATATATATGTGACTTTTCTGTAATCAGAATTCTAAAATCATCATATAAACTTCTGAGCTTGAAGTATAAAGAAAATTAATCACACTCACACCAGTCAATTCGGTTTTTTTTTAATAATGTGAAAAAAGAAAAAAAACACAAATGGGTATGAAAATTTTTTTGGGGGGGATTGAAGTAGTTTTGGGTGAAGGTGGAATTCGCAGGATTTTATACGAATGTTAATGAAAAAGTGGAATTTGCAAGTTTTTCTGCGATTGGTTGGTCTTGCAGTGACACGACAAGAGGCATTCGCAAGATTCTATGCAAATGGCAGACGCTGCACTTTACCGCAGTTTAGAAACCGTAGCTTAAAGCGTGAAAAAACCACAGTTTCATAAGTGAGGAAGATGCTAGTGTTTTGTATAAGGCCACGGTTTTATACCCGTGACAAATACCTTCTTATGGCTTATTTGTACTTAAATAATAAATTATTTTTAAACAGTTGATATTTAATTTATTAATTATTTTAAAAATCTATATTATTTTAGTCCTTATTATTTAATGTGTGTGTTTCTTTTTTTGGTATTAAATTGCTCTCCCAAAATAATCTAAATCATTATCAAAAATCCGTATAAAATATTTTCACCTAAAAAATATTTTAAACTCACATAAAATAAATATTTTATAAACAACACAAAATATTTAAGTTAAAATAATTAATAAAATAATAATCAATTGCTTACAAATAATTTATTGTTCAACTACAAATAGGCCATAAGAAGATATTTGCCACGGTTAAGAAACTGTGGCCTTATGCTCCTTCCACGCTAACGGAACCGCGGCCTTGTCCGACTTTACCGTGGCAAAGTATCTGTCATTCGCACAAAATCCTGTGAGTGCCTCCTGTCATGTCAGTGCAAGACCTACTATTCACATAAAAGCTTGTGAATGCCAAATTTTCATCAGCTCGCACAAAACCCTTAAAATCCTACTTTTGTTAAGGCCATATCAGATCCTTTGTGACAAAAACTACCCCATTTTGCTAAAAAAAATTCCTACCCGTTTTTGCTATTTTTTTATTTTTTTACATTATTCTAAAAAAACCAGTCAATTCTTCAATTTAATATCAATTATTTTAAAATAAATTATTCCGAAATCTAAAATGAAACTCATGGGTAGGTGAAGCTGCACAAAAATGTCTAAGCCAAAAGTAGTATAAAGAAAAAGCGGTGCATAGAAATTCTATTCTAGTGTAACGCTGTGTATTGGTGACACATATTGGAAAAGTGGTATGAAAAACTTGTGTAGTCAATTTTCAACCCAGTTCAAGCCAAAGAAAAGCCTCCTGTCTAACGCTCCAATTAAATGCGTTTGCATTTGATATTCGTTTGCACACACCAAATTTTTTATAACTAAAGTATTTATCGTCAATAGAGTGAGATGCAGGAGTAGAAGCTTTTACTCAAAAACCTTAAGACATTTGGGATAGCAACTCTTCAGCTTATATACTATTGATTTTGTCTCCAACTTAGCAATGTGGGACTTTCTTTTTATATTTCCAACAGTTGTAAATCAACTCTAACCATTTCCTTGAGAAACGAAATGCTAAATCAATAGGACTAACCGGTTTGTACTGACCAAATCAAAAAGAGACCAAATATCATCATGATGACAATTGGAGAAAATGATATATCGTCTTATCGACATGTCTGCAGGGATTGTAATAAAACCCTGCTCCTGTTGTCTTATTGATGAGCCAGTATATATGTTTGGTTTCTCATCTGTCGTCGCCATCATGCTCATGCTCATTCTCATTCTCATTATGCATGACAATATGATAAGAGTGATGATTTGTCTTGGTTGTCAATGCTGAATCATGTGGCCTATATCAATTGAGGCATGAACAGTTCAACAGTGCTGTATTGGTGTTTTCTTTCGCTATTGGATGTGGCTCTCCAATGGATTCATTAAGCCAGGATGTTTTTGCAGTTGCGAAGTTAAACAAAAATACAAATAGGCTATATTTGAATGCCTGGCCAGTTTGAAAAAGAAAAGTAAAAAATTAAATGAAATGGTCCAGGCAGCTTTCAGCTAGTGTTTTTGAAGATGATGTGAAACAAAGCTATCAGGATTAATTGCAATTTTAGTCTCTTATCTTTCACATTTGTGTGATTTGGATTCCTGATATTCAAAACGCTTGATTTAAGTTCTGAATTATTTTTTGTGCGATTTTGGTCATACCGTTAGTTTGTCATCCAATTGCTAACAACAGTTGCTATTTTCACTCCCCCTTTTTACTATCTGCACCGCCTACACTTAATTTTATTTTATTTTGTCTATAGAATTAAAAAACAGGACACGTGACGTCCACATGGGAAGATTTGGGGGAAATTGAAATCGTCTTCATCTTCTTCATCGTCTTCATTTTGCAGAAGATTTGGCACAAGTCTTCATCGTCTTCAGGTCAATTCATCGCCTTCATCTTCCAGAACATCATCATCACTTCATCAATCCGTCACCCTTCTTTATCCTCATCTTCAATGATTCATCTTCCACCCAAAAAAAATTCATCAATTCATCTTCCAGAAAACCCAACAACACCACAAAAAAAAAAAAAACTAGATTATTCTCTCTCCCTCAATTCACCAACGCCGCACTCCCTCTCCAAAACTCCACCTGCGTCGCCCCCCTTCACCACCAAACCTTCGACCTCTTCCTTCCTCAAGCAGCCGCCGCACCGCTTCTCCCCCTCATCTCCTTCAACCTTCGACCTTCAACCTCAAAACCCCTTCTGAAAAGAACGCTTCCTCTGCTCCCTCTCCCCGAATCGACCTAACCTCTCTCTCGTCCCTCAACCCACAAGCCACCACCACAATAGAATGCCCTCCCTTCACCACCACTTACTTGGAAATTTCCCAGCCATCATCACCCTCATCTTCGCTCTCTCTCTCTCTCTCTCTCTCTCTCTCTCTCCTCTCCTGGAGCAGCGAACATCATCTCCGATTGCGACTGGGTCGTCGCTGGCAGTCGTTGCCGTAGGCATCATTGTCTACTCTGTTTCATTTCCTCTTTCCGACAAATCGACGACGAGGCTCTGCACACCGTGTTCGATAATTACTAGTTCTTATGCCTTTGCTGTTGTTGTTCAGTACATTGTGTTGAATGTTGAAGATTTTTGTTGTTGTTCAGTACTTCAGTGGAATTTAATCCCGGCTAGAATAAGGACCTTCACCTATGAATTTTAGTAGGATATGTACTAGACTTTGAGGATGTGGTAATTGCGTGTAGACATTAACATCTATTGATTCAGGTACGTATATATGGATCGTAAATGGATGTTTTCTAATCGCTTATCCGATGAATATGAGGCCGGAGTGAAAGACTTTGTTTCCTTCGTGGTTCAACGCTCAAAGAACCCCAATAGCATGTTATGCCCCTGTTTAAATTGTTGTCATGGTCTTAGAGTTAACCCACTTGAATTGGAAGACCATCTAATCTGCAATGGAATTGATAAGAACTATACGCATTGGACAAATCATGGTGAGTCCATATTTGATTCTAGCGATGCAACGGATACTCTGGGATGCCCCTCAGTTGATATGGAGAAAGATGAATGTGAGGGTGAAGGGCGCTCGATGGCTGAAATGGAGACAATACAGTCGCTCGATGGCTGAAGGGCGCGATCCAACAGTCGCTGAGCAGGTTCTAAACGCAGCGATGTTTCTGTTTTCCCATGTACATAGGCAATTAGGCATTTGTCGGTTGCCATGGATGGACTAGATATTTTCTGAAATAGCGCATAGCAAGGAAGAAGGTGGGGATTGTCAGGGAGATCAACCACGATGTGTGTTTGTTTTATTTTAATAATTAACAATTCAAATAATTTCTTTTAAATTTATTTATGACATGGCAGAAAATTGAAATTCCATTGGTTGTCTGTGCAAAATTGCAGTGTCAATGCATATCCATTAAACTCTATATACAACAACAACAATAACAACAAAAGTTTTATCCCACTAAATGAGGTTGGCTATATGGACCTCTATATAAATTTACAAAAATTATCATATGAGAATTTTATGAATATTATTAATATTATATTTTATTATAGTATATTATATTAGAACTAAATTTATAAAAAAACTACTATTTTTAAAAAATATATATAATTTTTAATTGTTAATATGTTAAACATATAATAATTTTGTAAATAATATTTTATTTATAATAATATTTAAACTGTGATATTGTTATATTATATTATATTATTATATTTTTGGTTTTCGAAGGTATTCTACATCTGGAAGTCATGAGACTAATACTTCAAGACTCCTAGGTCATGTTAAGTAGATATGTCTCTCTCAATAAATGTTTCTTCAAACACACCGCTCAAAGTCGAATCTTAGACTAAGCGTCTAAAGACTTCAGCTATCTACTAACTGTGTTAGACTTGTTGGTATATTATATTATTATATTATATTATACTATATTATATTCTCATAATATATATTTAAATGGACTCACGTGCCTTTGTCAACCTGTGTTTGTCGGTCAATCTTTACTCCTGAAAGGCACAAATAAAAGGGCGTTTCCCTTGTTCTTGTTGTGACTTTTTGTGAGGAGGAGAAGAGCAACTCAGGAGGCCAGGAGGGGGGGTTTCAAGTTTCAACACCTACCTAATGCACCCTTTCCTTCTTCTCCACCATTGTAAAAGACCAAGCTCTTTTCTGTTACATTTATAGAGCACACGCCCATCTAGCCTCTGATAACACTACTGGAAAAGAAAAAGCATTCTCTTTGTGGTTTTCAACACATGGAGCTTGCTTTGAGCTTAGGAGACACGCCAAAACCTTTCTCTTCACCAGGTTTCTGCATAGCTAGCTTCAACGCCTCAGAGAAGAAACCTGAAGAGAACGAGAGAAGAAGTTCTTCAGATCCACCGGTTCAACTCGACCTTCTCCCTTTCACTCCGGTTCAAACATCCCACCCATCTTCTCACCTCCAAATCCCTTGGCTCATCCAACAACCATGTGAGTAACTAACACACAATTAATCTCTCTCCTATTTCACTTTTTTTCAACAATAAATTAATTAATTAATTAGCACCCACCCAATTAAGGGTTTGTTACTCTGTTTTGATTTTAACAGGTGGACCGGCGAGGGCGCTGGACGCGAACCTCTTTCCGGCGGCGGCGGAGGACGTCGGCGACGACGGCACCACACTGTCATCCCCAAACAGCGCGGTGTCGCCTTTTCAGGTCGATTTCAGCATCAGAAACGGTAATGCGGAGTACGGAGGGAGGAATAAGAGAGAGTACGAGAGAGCGAGTGACGACGACGAAAACGGCTCAACTCGGAAGAAACTCAGACTCTCCAAGGAGCAATCGGCTTTTCTAGAAGAGAGCTTCAAAGAACACACCACTCTCAACCCTGTTAGTCCAACAACACCATTTGTTTTCTTTCTTTTCAGTCTTACTTGGGTTAATTGTTGACAATTTCCATATTTTTAATAGATTATTTAATTATTTTTAAATCCATCTGTAGAAGGAGAAGCTTGCACTGGCGAAACAGTTAAATCTTCGTCCTCGTCAGGTGGAAGTTTGGTTTCAGAACAGAAGAGCTAGGTGAGAAGATTGATTACCTTGTGGTTCTTATCCTTCAGTTTTTTTGTTCTTTTTTTGAGAAATAAAAAAAATTGTAAAAATTGGGGGTTAGGTTAAAAGATGTTGTTGGGGATTACAGGACAAAGTTGAAGCAGACAGAAGTGGATTGTGAGTATTTGAAGAGATGCTGTGAGACACTGACAGAGGAAAATAGGAGGTTGCAGAAGGAACTTCAAGAACTGAGATCCTTGAAAACTTCTCAGCCATTCTACAGGCAGCTTCCAGCTACAACTCTCACCATGTGTCCCTCTTGTGAACGGGTGGCTACCAATTGCTGTTCCGGAACCGCCCCCACCCCTGGCCCCGCTTCCGCCGCCGCCAACACCACCAACCAAGCCTCCCCCACCAACAATGGTTTTCAAATCCCATTGGAGTTGTCTCTTAGCAAGCCCACAATACTGCCCTCTTCTCAAGCTCAAGCCCAGCAGGCCCAGGCCCAGGCCCATCCAGCCGGCTTCATGATCTGATCACATTAACATTTTTCGGTTTTTTCACATCTAATGTAACTAATCTCATAGAGGATTATATAACTTAGACTCGTTTACATTCCATTCATCTCTGTTTTTGTGTTACCTTCTCTATGTTAAATGAATTAACCTCTCACCAAAAAGGTCTCGCAACGGTGCTTCTTAAGCATTTAGTGGTTCAATTAACATATTTCTCGACAGATGTTTATCTATTTAATCTCAATACAATATCTGAATCTCGAGACAAATGTAAAGATATATAGAGAAACCAGAAAATAAATTTAACCTTTATGTTGATCAACAAGAATGCACTGAGCTTTTTTGTGGTGAAATTGTCAAATGAGACATTTTGTCGTTCTATTTTGTTGCTTAAATTCTTTTTAATTTTTCAATCTATTGACAAAAGGAGCGTCGTATTAATTAACCATCAGTGTTTTGAATGACCTTCGTCCTACTCTTCACAGTATCCTTCTTGCTCTAATAAATTCTACTTTTGCAGTTAATGAACGCACGTTTTCAGAGAATGAAAATTGAACCTTTCATTAGCTGTTTACTTTGTTTCTTTTTTCAATCAGATCCTTCTGTCAGAGGTTTTCATATCAATGGCCCTATGATATGATGGACAAAAGAGCAATCAAATTGAAAAAGGGGTTCGCTTCAATGTGCTATACATAAGATTTGTCGCTTGGAGAGGGTTCATAAAAAAAACTGATAATTATGGAAGAAATCGTACTCCATAAGACCAAAAGCACATTGGGGGACACACTGAAAAACAAACATAGCAATATATAATTTTGCTGTTTCGTGTTGGAAATAACGTGAAATCGGATTTATACCATGAAGTCCGAGCTCAACCTTTGATGTGATTAAGCTCAGTCTCATTTTTTGATGTTTACAAACGTTATGCGTATGTTAGAACCTAAAAATTCGTAACGGGTAGTGAAGAGCTGAAGGACAATTGGAGTCGATTGGATAACATGATAAAACATAATAGTAGCCGATTCGAGTGGGTCTAGTCGATTGGTAGCACAGGTGATAAGCCAAAGGGAGTCGAGACTACAAGGACAAGATTCAGGGAAGATGCAGAAACTTAGGCTTCAAAAAGGATAAGTCATCAGGTTTCTAGAATCTTTCCACGTGCAAAAGTAGTTAGTTGGCTCGTTCCAGTGAAAATAGGAGAAAGTGGTTGCGAGCTAGCCGATACAATGGGGAACGGATGAAACAAAGCCTATAGGCTGACTAGGAGAGAGGGAACGACGATATCCCACGATTTTGTAAGCACTTGTAATGATCGGAGAACGTGGGGTGTCATATGTTCTTTCCAACTGCTAAGTAGTTAATCGATTTGCCTTTATAAATAGAGGAAGGGTCTTTTGTACAAACAAACACAATCAATCAATCAAATCTATAAATTTCCCGTATTTTATCTTTATCTTTACTTTTCAACACTTTACTTTTTACCCATTTGAAATGAAGGCATTTTGAATGAAGTGGCCTGAAGAAGCTTGAGTGGTCGAAATATATACGTGTGAGTGACCCAAGACATGTAACTTAGGGAACTTAATCTTGAATCTGCAACAACACTTTTAGACAAGTCACCATAGGCTAACATAGAACCATTAGCAACGATTCCAGGATCAAATAAGGTAATAATTAGTCCAAGAAGCTCGGGTGTGAATGTTACAAACTTAATAAGTGATTGAAGCAATTTTAAATTAGGGAGTTTTCCATAATAGAATCCACCATGTGTTTGATTATCTTTCCACTCATGCATTTTCTTAAAGAGAAAGGATTGACATGTATGATTCGCATTTCGTTTAAGTAAAGGAAGAATATTGATTGTCATGCGAGTAGAAATAGGCCATAGGACATCAGTGTAGCAATTAGGCTTTATCTCTGTTGATAAATAAATCAATTAGGTTGAAGCCTGTTCTGATTAAAAAATAGGTTCAACCCCAGCTACAATCTCTAATAGGTTGTCCTCCTCTAGGATATAGATGTCATCTGGTTTCAGAGAAGTAGCCCATGTAGTCTTTACAGATGGTAACAAATCTGCAACCTTAGCAACATTTGGCTGTTGCTGAAAGTGCAGTTTGAAAGCACTTTTAAAATCGTCCTAATTCCTGAATTTGGACTTCTGATCCCTAAACCAAGTTAGGGTCTCCTCTCTCATATAAAGAGTAATCAACCCCAAATACAGAGCAAGTGAGGTTTGGTGCAAAGTAAAATATCTGTCTGCCATCGAAAGCCAATCGATATGGTTTTCTCCATTGAAAATGGAAAGCTTTAGGGTAGGAGAAAGTTTGGGCTGTGGCTGGCTAAACCCAGGAGGGGGTGTGGATATTGAGAAAAACGAAGGTGGGGGATGTGGAGGTATGAGCGGTGGTTGAAAAATCAGGTTATTTACCTTGTCTACAAATCCTGAGAGAGCGTTAGTGAGAGCAGAGTGGGTGGAGTCCATTTGATTTTGCAATTATTTTTGTTTTCTGATAAGGAATGCAACACCTCTAGAATAGAGGTTAACATATCAAGGGAAACCGTGACCTTGTCAGTGGAAGCCATTGATGAAGCCGGAAGGATGAGCACTCGATGAAAGCACCGAATGATAAACACCATAAATGTGGCTATCAAAGTAAGAATGTTAGGGTTAGGCAATAATCAGAAAGATAGTCAATTTGGAGAGCTATGCTTAGTTTTCTCATTGATATTAATTAATAAGGGAAATACAAATTTATATTGAAAGAAAAATAACAATTTTCCACAGACTAGGAAACAACTCTCAACAAACTAAGAAATAATTGAAATATCTAAATATCTAAATATTTAAATTGAAATAGCTGATAAATTGATTTAAAGACAACTTAATTAATTATATTTAAATTCTATTAGATATATCCTTCAACCAAGGAGGCTTGCCAACATCTCGCTTAGGCTTGCCTTTGGACGAGACATACACCGCTTGGGTTTATTCTTGAACGGCCTATCATAGTCCTATAGCAATGATGAATTATAATTGGATTTTATTTTAATAGAGTTTTTGTTATTAAGTGCACGAATTATGGGGTTCCCATACAAATCCCTGTCTAAAAGTGTTTTTGCAAATGCTGAATTGTGAGAATAGGAAAATGCTTAACGTCAATCATGATACAAGCATAGTCGTGGCGGAATCACGCCCGCGATATCTCGCTGTTCGCAGCACCGCGACAAGCCGTGATCTGCGATTGACTACCTTAGATACAAGGTGGTAATTAGATACAAGGTGATAATTAGAGAGAATGGAACCAAATTCATTGTAGGAGAACCCGCAGATATTATAATTTTCCAATCATAGAAATAGCAGCAACAATAAAATTATAAAAAGTTTTTTTTTATTTGGTTGAATGGAGGGCCTAAGCCCGATAAAAAGCTTTTTTAGAGTTTAAGCAAACTGTAGATATAATTATAAAATAGAAACTCACATGAAAAAAGAGTTTTGAAGAAACAGAATCGTCTGTCAATAGCAAGATTATACTTAATTTAGTTTCTCACTTTCTCTGTGACTATAAGATACTCTTGTAGTGTGAGGGACAGAACTGAGCTTTCCAAAATCATCAAGAAGCAAGAAACCTGTAAAAGATGAACACTTTTTTCATGATATAAAAAGCCATACAACCGCAAGAAGCACTTGAATAGTACAATTTAACCAGATTGATGAAGACTTGGATCAGTTCAAACGTCTTCGCCTTTGAGCGCGAGAATCCCCACTATCAACATCAGACACTCTTGAAGCATGGGTTCTCGTTCTAGAAGAGGATGCTGACAAGGACACTCTGGAATCAATCTCAACAGCAGTGTCCACTAGATTTTCTGAACTTATGACAGCAGCAATGCTTGAAAAGGAATCCCTATCTTCAACCGGAGGAGGTTGTTCTTGGTTTGTACCTAATGGATTCCGACGGAAATACGCCTCAAATAACCTCTGAGTAGAACTCAATGTTGATGCAAATGATCCCCTACGAGGTCTTCGAAGCATAATGGAGGATTGGTACCTGCCGTTACCATCTAACAACGGACCATCTACAATGTTTTGTGTTAAGCCGGCCACAGCAACATCTGAGGGTGCTGCCCCAAGGTTATGCTCTCTCCAAATACGTCTAACTTCCGAAAATCTACTTAATAAGGAACTAGTTCTCTCTGCTGTTTCGCGTGCATTGTTGTGCTCATTAGGCTGAACTATATCCTGACCTAGATTAAGTCTGGTTCCGAGACGCCGAATCATCTCTTCCACAGGCAGAGCATGGGCATTCCCCTGATTAGTTTGTCTCCGAGTGGAATCCTCTGAGACATGCCTATTTGCATTAGGCCTGGCAGGGATTTTCAGAGTGGAATCCTCATCAGGAACCCGAACATTGTTCCCACGGCCATATATGGGAGTAACATTCTTGTCAGTAACTTCTCCTTTGCAAACTGGACATTCATTAGCACGAGAATGCAGATACAGCCATTTATATAGGCATGGCCAACAAAACAAATGACCACAACAAGTCACAACAGGATCCCTAGCCAGGTCAAAACAAATATTACAATTGAAAAAACCCTCATCATTATTACCACTACCATTCTCAACATCCTCCTCTTTCTCTGATTTCTCATCCAATGTAACACCACAACTGTTCATGTCACATGCTTTTGGCACCTCCACCGCTCTTTCCTCACCTGCCACACTGCCTTCCCCAGCCTGCACCACACTTTCATTGCCGGAATTAACCATAGAGTGATTCGATTCGATGGAGCTATTTTCAGGGTTATGAAAATGGCCCCACCAGGATTCTGCTGGGACATTACGAAAGGGAGCTTCATGTAGATCATGGTGATGGTGGCGGCGGCGATGGCGCAATCGCCTCACAGGTTCGCCATTTCTATAGAATGCTTCTCCAATCCAAGCATTCAGATCCGCAGCTTCAGTGTCGACGGAACCAGCAAAGGGCTCCGGGGCTAGACCCAGATTCAAATCAAGGTTCATTGCATCGGATGTTTCTTCACCCATCAAAAATTCAATGGGAAAGGTATGAACAACCTTGATTAGTTATGAAAAATTGGTGTAAACTGAAACAAAGCCTGAATTTTTTGACAAACGGAAACAAATTTCAAGAGAGACTCAGGTTTAAGGGTTACAAAAATTCGAAGGAAAGGTTTCAAATTGGCAACGAAATTGAACAATTCAGGAATGAAAAAGCCATTAAGATTTGGAAATAAACCCTAACCTGGAAACAATTCAGGAATGAATTCAATTCAATCACTGATGGGGAGAATTGAGGACATCGTGATGAGAAGAGAAAAACAATGATAAATAGAAAAAAAGATGGGGGAAAGGGGAGAAGGAAGAAGAGAACTAGGTCATGGAGGTTTCTCAGAGTTCCGGTGGCTGCGAATCAATCCAATGAGAATGAAAATGAAGGAATATGAGAAAACGTTTGGGGGTGAAGTGAGTTGTGAGCACAGCTCGCAGCGGTGCTGAGACGATCAAGTGGGTGGCTACTCTCGATTACGAACGCTATGCAATGGAAGCCATATGTTTTTGTAAATCTTTTGGATTGATGAAGCAGAATGGAATGCGGGCCATCATGGTTACGGGCCTAGGAGCAGCCCAGCAGATACTTTGGGCCTAAATAAGGTCACTCGGCCCACAGCGAGGTTATTACCCTTTCAGAAAGTGACATCCTTTGTCCAAAAATTCCATTCTCCCCCTTCGAGGTCATAAGACACTGTTTGGATTGGTGGTATGAAGCGGGATGGAATGGGATGGGATGGGATGGGATGTGAAATTTTTAAGTTCTGTTGTTTGGATAGATTAACCAAGGGTGGGATGAGATGGGAAGGGGTGGGATTGATACCATCCAATTCCATTGAATCTCATCATTTGTCTTCCCACCCAATTTGGGGGGTTTGGAGTGGGATCATAAAATACTCAAACAATGGAATGAGATTTTCATTCCGCTCCGCTCCATTCCGTCCCATTATATCACATCCCATCCCATCCCATCCCATCATCTACCATCAATCCAAACATACCCTAAGAGCCATTGAAAGAGATTATAGGTTCTCCTCTACGAACCCCAAGACTTCCTCCATGTTTATGTACTTCCCACATTCACTCTCTCCCTTTTAGACAAGTCTCCAAAGTTAGAGGTGAAGTCAGGAATCTAACAACGCGGGGCACGGGGTTGAATAAATCATGTGCATGTTTGGATATACAATAGAAAATTATGATAGAGTCGAATCACAGTGGACATAAACAAAAAGTAAGGGATATATAACTAATAATTTATGACTTATATCCAAACGTGAACTATGACTTAAAAGAAGAAAAAAATTCACAAACATCACATGTTAAAATCAATTGATATATAACTAATAATTTAAAAAGAGACATCAACTCCTTAAAGAGCCAAAGTTATTAGAATATAACATATAGACCACTGACATGTATATTAACATGTGATCCTTTTCTGTTAGAGACTAGCAGTATTTAATACTCCCACAATAAGTAAGACTTTGGCTTTACAAAAATGGTGAATTCAATAGTGACCACTCATTATCAGAAACTGTAATTTCAGGTAGCAAATATACAAACAAAAAATTATTAGTAAGAAGTATTGGATGAAAGTTCATGTGGGTAGATACTAGGTAACAACAGGTACACTAATCATTTTGTAACAGAAAATTGTATAGAATGACCAAGACCAGACCAACACCAATAATGATTTCAAACCACAAAACACTGCACTATATGATCAGTAAGGAAATTAGGTAATAGACAACAATCTTAACTCCCTGGTTATAATTACTATAGAATTGGCTTGATTCCATCCGAAACAACTAAAGTATAAGGGATTGTAACAGTCATATGGCCTGAAGAATATAATAAACTCAAAATTTCCAAAGGGGTTTGATGAGATGCATTCTATGGAAACTAGAAAACTCAAAGGATTCAAATTTAGCAACATCAGTAAATAATGACCAGTTTGATTACAATTTTGGAAATTGCCTAATAAGAAAAAAGAGTCGAGAGTAAGAGCAAGCAACAACGAAGACAAGGGAGAATAGAAGACAAGGGAGAATAGGAAACTGAGAGAAGAAGAGAAGAAGAGAAGAGAGGGGATAGAGAGATCAAAGAAATGAATAATCTGAGTTATCATTCAATAATTGATTCAGAATACGAACATGTATTTATACAACTGTTACCTTAACTGAATCAGTTACAGCTAATCAGTTGCAACTACAACTGGTTCAGTTATAGCTAATCAGTTACAACTGTAACTAACTCTTAAAACTCAGAGCTAACAACTAACTAAAGCTCTCAGAGACTTGAGTCATAACAGCTTACAGTAATGACATAACACTTATTACAATAAGAAACTGAACAATACAAAAGAAACTAATACATCAGTTTTTGGAATTGTTGTATTGGCATTAATTGGACTTGAGGTTGTTTCCTTGTTTGGACTTGCGTGCTTAACGTCCAGTGGACGAACTTCACTCACATACGGTGTCTCAGTAGGAATAGGATTCTGAGATAGTGGAGTTGTTGGTTGAGTCGGATTTGGTGAAGGATGCATTTCTGAATCTTCATCACTAACCCGGACGGACTTAATGTTAGAACGTTTCTTGGTGCGTTTGGCCGGACGCACATACGTTGGGTCAATGATCTTCCTGTACATCACGATTCTTGGAGTAATATACTTGGAGCCTCTTCTTCGTCCCTGTTGAAGGTTTGGCACACCCTCCGTAGAGCCTATCTCATATGTTGTTGGCTGATTCTGTGAGCACAACTTTTCTAAAGTTGCAGTTTTTGTTTTATTTCACCTTTGTATCAAATAAAAGAAGGAAGGAAGCCAAAACATAATCAACGTCTATAAAAACCAAAAAAAAAAAGAAGAGAAAGTCACTTCATCTTAACTTATATACAATCCCTGAGAGTTGAGCTTGGTATTTTGATTAACTCGTTCAATTATTTAGGATTTTCTTTAGAAACATCAAACACTTGTATCTTCAAATTCTTAAACCATATTGCATTCCCATACTATCCTTGTAGCCACGCTCACTCATGCAAATACAATTTCAGTCGACACAAAGTTACAAACAAAATTCCAGTAACAACATTCAAAAACAACATCCACGCGGTCACATGCATTCCCTTTTCCCTTCAACTTCCATTGACTTTCTTACAATCAGTTCTAATTTCTCCCTGACTTCCTGTCAAGGGACTAATATTTCCCATATTAATCATCGACTGGGCGAAGGCCTGGAAGAACGCCGTTTGGTTGTTGGCGAAGTTGTTTACGACGGAGACGGTGGCGGAGCCGTTGGTGGAGAAGAGCTCCTGGTCCGTTTGGAGAAGACCCTGGTTGTTGAGAAGATTGGTGAAGTAGTTGCTGTCGAATGCGTCGGCGGATGAAGGGTCAAGGTTGTTCAGAGTGGAGCCGTTACCGTTTTGCGGGCAGTTTTGCTGCAGAGTTGCTAAATAGGTGGAGTTCAGGGTTGGGTCTGGGTTGCCGCTGCCGCTGAAGTTGAATAGTCTTTGGGAGAAAAATTGGCATTGGGCCCTACCGAAAGTGTGTGCACCTAAAAGTTCAATGATATGAGTCAATTATTATCAAAATTTTGTCCCTACATGAAAAAAGAGGCATATTGTTCCAGAAGAGCAATTTTCATTTTAACTTTTTGATTATTTTTAATATTTGTTGTTTTAGCGATTTAAGATATTTTTTCTATTTACATTTAATCAATAACTATTTCTTTCATATAGATAATAATGTTATATAGATAATAGTGTTAGTAAAAGTACTCATTCCGTCCCAAATTATAAGTCAATATTATAAAATTTATGCTTATTAAGAAAATAAATAATAAGGTTAGTTGATGCATTGGTTTTAAAAAAAATTATACAATCTTCCCTATTTGCCCATATTTAAGATAAAACTTTGCAATCATTATAGTATTAATAGTGCTCCACTATTAATAAATGTAAGGGCAAATATGGAAAGAAAAATTAACTTTTGTTAAGCTAGCTTATATTTAGTGACATCATATAAATGTCAATGTTAGCTTATAATTAAATACGGCATCAAATAATCTGATAAACTATGTGTATAATTTTAATCAATAAATATTTTAGAACACATAGAAGGAAGTTGAATTTGCCATTTTTAACATAATATTTCGCACCACACCTCCCCTTATGATTTGAGATCTAAATCTCAAAATCAAATTTTTTGAGATTTAAAAACTTAAAACTAGTATTTTTCTGAATTTTAAATGTCACCACATAAAATGGGATGTGTGAAATCTGGCTGCCCACATACTATCTATACTACTTGTCTTTTATGAAAATGCTAAAGAGCTCGAAAACTACACCACAGGAATATGATTGGTTGTTTTCAATTTGGGGTTTGATTTATTCTCACCCTCATTTTCTTTTCATATCATTTAAACGCATTTTTTTTATCCCTTTCTTTCTTTCTTATCACGCTATTTATTATGGTACTTATTTAATTTCCTTCCTATATTTCAAGATGTAGGTTTGTACTAAGTTTCATTGATTCAATTCAATGATAGAGGGTGGGCCCACCTGATATTCTCACAAGGTGCTCTAATTGGTTAAAAACAATTTTCCTCAGTTTGGTCGACATAATTTTTTAGGACACTTTTTGGTGCACACATATTAACATTTATAATTTTTGACGCATTGGGTTCTTTCAGATTCACACCCTATTTTTTCTAACATTTCATTTTCACTTATTTTTTCTTCTTATGTCTTACTTTTTTTACTAACACATTCAAATCACATGTTAAATCACTCACATCTCTATTTTATTTTTAAATTTATTGAAGGTGGAGGTGGAGTACAAGTGCCAACAAACTATTTTCCCCCTAATTTTTCGAGTCACCTAGCAATCCCCTAATTTTTATGCATGTTCAAAAGGTACGCAAATATTCACTTGCTAAAGTTGATTGATTCTAGGTTCTATTTTAGAAACATTGAATTTTCCTTTGTAACATTAACATATATGTATATAATTTTTTGAACGACCAGCAGAGGATTGTGAGAATAGTTACCTGATAATGCAACAAGATCAGTTGTGTCCAGGTTAACAGCAGAGAATTTGGATGTGATGTTGGCTAGGCTCTCAAATGGAGTGGGAATGGAGCTGTTGGCACCTGCTTGGTTCGCAGATAGACCGTCCCTTCTTCCAAGTAGCACGTTCCATGAAGGACCCCCTGCCTGCAAAATTTAATGGTAAGCTAAAAATTTACCGCTTCTGTTTTAAACAACAGTCATGCCCCCCACTTAATGGTCAATAGAATAATGGCTAGTGAATGTCTTGTCACATATTTGACCGGTAAGTTTTATATTCTAAATTTGTATTTTATCCTTCATCTATTTAAAATCAATTTGAAAATCAGAAATTAAATATTTTCTAAAAAATTAATTGTATTTTTAATATGTGGTAAAATTTATAATAAAAATAGTTGAAGGACCAAATTACAAATTTTATAAGTTAAAATGACATGACATAGTTCAACATGACACAGTTCGCCACTTAACTTTCGTTGATTGGGTACGAGAGAAACAGTGTTATAACCCCTCCACCATCCCTCATGTCAAAGTTTTCCAAATTTAATAATTTGTATTAGGTTACATGTTAAAAATGTCTTCATTATTATTAAAAAAAATTGAGAAAAAAGGGAAATCCTCTGCCACTAGCATGTTACCAAGGACACAGAGGATTCAGCTGCAAGAGCAAGAATATCAGCACAAGACACGACACTAGGGCATGAATTTTCGATAGCGCTTTTGATGGTGTCAACTACGTCAAAGCCCCGAGCGGATCTGAAGTTTGGAGCTGCATTTTTCTCGCTCTGTGTGATGTTCCCACCCTGGTCTAACAAAATGGACGCATCACACCCCTGAAAAAAAAACAGAATTTGAGGACCATAAGCACCAAGAGAAACATGATTCATTTCCACACTAGAGTTGAGAAAAGGGATGGGGTTATAGGATTTACGTACGTTGACAAAGCAATCGTGAAAGTGGAGGCGAATGAGGCTTGCACCAATACGTGAATCAGATTGCAAAGCCTGCTGAACAGCATTGCTCACAATAGATGACACATTTGGGCATGTGCTAGAATAGAAGGTTGAACTCAGTTGGCCATTAATTGAAGGAAAAACGATGGTTAGAACTAAGAAAATGGTAGCTGGTAGGGAGTAAGCAGTAGTAGTTGAAAGCATGGTTAATTGATTGTTGTATCTTCTTTTCCGCAGGTCTTGTGATTGGTATCTAAGTGACATGTGCATATATAGAAAAGAAAGCGCGTCATGCATTTTTTATTATATAATTTTAAGACCAGGTTTTCATGGATTAAGATTTTTCTCTTATTTTCTGTTCACTAAAAATATTTGTTCATCTAAGGTTATAAATATTTTTTTCATTCATAAATTAAAATAGAAAATAAGATATTATTTGAAAATAGTCAAAAGTGGCATATAGACATTGTTTAACAAATATTAAGATTTTGTATGAGGGAGTGGGTATACTGGGTAGGGAACACCGGGAGGAAAATATTAAAGCCATAGTGATTTGTTTGACCAGGAAACCAAAGTGATTGACACTTAAACTAACTTATAATACTAGGTCATATACTGATTAATTTGTTGAGCATGCATCTCATCATGACAGTACGTAAAAGGTGTTTCTTCTTTTTGTTTAATTTGACACTACATCGATAGTAAATGGAAAAGTAGCTAGGGAGTAAACCGCGTCAGGACAATCTTCACGCAAGCAAGAGGCAAACATGCATACTTGTTCTTCTGTGGTACCATAATCGGTGATCTTATTCTTAAGTAAGCTAAGAGGGTGCAAAATCAAGTAAGAGGGAAAACACATGTATCTCGAATCATGCATTTGCTCGCCGACGCGGTCTTTTTTGCTTTGGTCAATTCTATCTATTCTTGTCATATTATTCTTCTCTCTACAATTTTAAATTAGCTGTCCACCACAATAATAGAACTCATTTAGCATGGCAATTAAGAAAACGTCGTGTTGTTAAGTCAAGCTTAGGCCTATCAAGGAAAAAGAAAGATTCTCTTGGCGTACAAAAGTTACAAAATTACAAATCAGCTACATGTTGACTAACAGAGTAATAGAATGATTGACATATGGTTGTTTTGGACGACCACAACTCACGAAATTTAAAGAAAGTACTACACGAAATAAGCAATTTTACGTTGAATAAAAGCGGCAGTTTTTTGAGCCGTTGTTGCTTCTTTTTCTTATGAAGAATCTTGTGGCGGTTGAGGTTACCGTCGGAAAATATAGGTAATCTCGTGCTTATTACGTTACGACGGTTTAAACTGCCGGTAGATTTTAATATAGATTTTTTAATACCCAAAACTCTTTACACCCATGCACAACCTTTCAGTTCCCTCCATTGCTTTCTTTTTGCCAAACCCTCGACCCACGACCCTCACCTCCGTCGCCCTCAACCATCTCGCTCGCAACTGCTCTATTTCGTTTTTCCTCCGTCGCCCTCAACCGTTGCTCTCGCTACTCTGTTTCGCCTAACCTCCGTCGCCCCCAACCGTCGCTCTTCCTGCTCTGTTTCACCTCACCTCCGTCGCCCTCAACTGTCGCTCTCGCAGCTGCTCTGTTTCGCTTCTCCTCTGTCGCCCTCAACTGGAGTTTCATCATCTCTCAGCTTGAAACAGGAAGGTTAGGGTTCTTTGTTTAATTCCCTATGCGATTCAAATGTTACGGTTTCTCTCAATTTATATTTACAAATTGATGAAAAATTTCATGTTACTTTAACTCCTATTTTCTTCAGTATCAGTGTGTCACACTACTCATCATTTCTCAAACTCCAGTTATATTAATTTGCTTCCCAGTACTTCCCTCTTTCTCCTTGACACCTTTGCTGTATTTTCTTACTTCAGTTCCTACTACTTGATTTACAGGCAAAATAGCAATGATTTCTCAAAACGCTGTAAAGTTTTTTCAAGGCATAACCAAGACCAATTTTATCTTCTTGATTTCTTCTTAACTGAAGGATTCCAGTCCCTGGCGAGTGTTTGAGTGATGATGTGTGTCATATCTTCTGAACTCTAATTTCTTTGCTTATTATCAAAGCACATACAATCACATAAAATGCTTAAACTGGACAAAGCTGGAATTGTATTATAAAATATGCTTAAATTGAGTTTGCCCCTTTCAATGATAAATGTTTCCCTCAATGATAAATGTTAAACCAGCCATATGTGTATATAATATTATAGTAATATTGCAAGAAAGATATAAATTTGAGACCAAATTAGAGAATGGTGAAGTGAACATATTACATTGACTCTGTTAATTTTGTTCCACTCCTTTGAACCGCTTGGCCTTGTGAGCTAGCTAGTGAAGAGTGTTTGTTGAGAACTGTGAATAATTGAATATCACTTTGGGAGGGATTGCTAGATGCCTTGCTTGACTATAAATTGTAAATTTGTTTGCTTGAATATGTATATATATGAATGAATATCATGATATTTTTATTTTGGTTTTTCTGTGACTACAGATGTTATATTTCTTGGTTGCTTATGCTGCTGCTATGAAATTGCTTACGGACTAGTGACTAAAAATAGCTATAAAGTGACAAGGGCTTTATCTAAGTCCTTGTTAGCAAAAGTACCTACAAGAATCACCTGAAACCAATATAATAGTTCATATATAACTAGATAGAGATAAAAATGTCTAGACTCTAGATCTCTATTAGAATGATAAGGAAAGGTATGTTACCAAGAACATATAGTGAATACACTGTTGGATAGAACAGAGGATGTTAAAAGATGAGTGAAATAACCAAACTATTCTGCATTGAAGGATAGTAGCAATTACAAATGTTTAATCAAGGCTTCTGATGTTTCCTACCTTAGCAATTTTTTTCTATCACCATGAACTTGCCAATGTTCACAGGAAAATGATTTATTAAATGATCCATAACATGTAAAATAAAACTTTATCGTACAAGTAAATAGAATTCAACAGGACAGAAACTGCATATATTCAATAATTTCAAAACTTTTTCCCCCTATAGTTTTTTAGCTGCTAAATGAGAAGAATACTCAAACACTAATTTTTTGGATATGCAAAAGTTATGTTGGGGCTGATTATTTGTTGTAAGCCTAGTTCTTGGGTGCTGTATTGTTTTGTAATGCTCTCAACCTTATGTTCTCAGATTTCTTTGTTTTTTCATCAATGTTCTTGTTAATTTTGATTTATGAACACTGGCAGATTATTGTTTAATGCTTGAAGGTGAAGAATCTTGTATCTACTGCCCGAGTTATCTTCTTCGAGCAGATTTTGAGGTATTATTGATCTCTCTTTGATATAATTAAGATGCAATTTATAGAAAGATATGATTGACCCGCTTTTTTCTGTGTTTTAGTTTTGTGTTAATGAAAATACAATTTGGTTTAAATGCAATTTGTAGTTTTGTTCTGTTTCTCCTTTATTGGTGTTACTTGATTTCATCACTAGGAGTGCCTATTGTGCAAAGTTAGGCTGTATTATGTTTAATAATGTGATCCCCTAATTCTTTTATTAACTCAAAAAAGAATATTGAGTTGCAGAGCTAAGGATAAGTCATGGATTCTGAAGCCACAGAACTCAAATGAGTATGAGCAAGTAGTTAGGGGATTTATTGATTATGCCTTTGAACACCGTTCGGTCAATGGCAAAATAATATGCCCCTGTAAATGTTGTCATTTCAAAAAATGGCAGAGTAGAGATGAGGTGTATGATCACTTAATCTGTATGCAATTTCTAGTAGGATACACTTGTTGGTTCTATCACGGGGAGAGTGCTTCGAGAGAAACTTAGAATGTGTCTTCTGTAACGCCCCGATTTTCAACGTCGAGTGTCACATAGTAACCATGCGGAAATAATACTAAATTAAAACCTTTCAAAACATCTCAAGTTTCCAAACATTCGTCTCTCATAATATTGCTTAGTGTACCCCATAGTTTAATACAATAAATACATCAATAGGAAATAGACGTGATGAAAGTATTATATTGCACAACATGTGCCATTTGTTAAAAAAAAACATAATATAGTGGATAACAAAATAATATAAAGCTCCAGTCGTCAAGCTTCACAAAGGTCGTCCTCGTCAGCCTCCTGTCAACTTCGAGTATACCCTCAGTGGTGCTCGTCTGGCATTATACGCCAAAAATAATGAAACACAAACAGAAAAGGGTTGACTCCAATACAGATGAGAATCAATAAGCGTAATACACAACAATAACAACGAAGTATAAACTTCAACAATAGTAATAGCAGTTCTCACAGACAATTCCACAGATATATGCTTGTTAGTCCTCAATAGCTAGATGCATAACTATGGCCAAATGATTCACCTTAAAACTGAGTCAGGACGATTTCGTGGGACAATACTTCTCCACATCACCCTTGTTATGATCCAGCGGTGCATACTAGTCCGCCACATCAAAACCTGAAAATCCTAAATATGATGCATATACTATGACAATCAATCATAATCCTCATGAACAAATACGGTTCACTCGTTTCCAAAATCCTCATGAACAAATACAGTTCACTCGTTCCACAGTCATACTAATATCATATGCATAATATTGTCAGTTCACTCTGGAAATATTCCAGTAAATCACACATAGTATTCACGTTTACAAAAGTAACCCACTCGACTCAGCTATCATTCTGTTAGACTATGCTCCCCAATCGACTCAAACGACCCTTCGGTTTCTAACTAGTCGTTACGAGTTTTTGGGTGGCAACACACCCTAACCTCTTTGTCTCTCTTTATTTTGTATTTAGACATCACTCTCTTGCAAATTCTAGCCAATTTTTGCTTCACCCTCAACGATGTTTTTTTTTGTTTTTCCTTTTCCGTCGTATTTGTCATTTGTTACGTTGTGACTCTTGTGGGTGATCATGTGGTATTTAAGATTTGATTTATAGTTGATCACATGAAAATATCATCTTGAAAATTTCAACCATTTTTTTCTTTTACGAGAGATATGGTGTGTGATACGATTGAAAAAGTAAAAAGAAATAGAAATAGAAAATAAGTAGAATTAAAATGGAAGAGAAATTAAATAAAGTGCAAATGAATAATAACTCGAACTTTATTAATCGATCATAATGAATGTAATGACAATAGGAATAGAAAAGTTAACAAATGGGCTAGTCTAATTTCACTAAGCAAAAAAAGTAATTACCTAGCGCATGGTGCATATAAAAAAAAGAGCAACAAGAAATAATAAAGGAAGCCCGTAGGTGAGGAATTGGGATCCATAAAACAGAAACACGAGGAATATCATGACGGGAAAAATTAACGCTAGTATAGAAAACTCTGAATTAGCATCGCTGGTCACTGCTTGTGCTGGCCCCATAGGATCAAACTCAGCATCACTCTGTAACAAAAATATAAATTAACGCATGTGCTTTAGAATGGAATTAATCATCACATAGAATATAGTTTTATGATATTGAATGCATACATTCAATGGAGTCCTCGTAACCTCGCAGCTTGCTATTGCTGTTAGCATGAAGAAGGCTAGAAACACTGTAGCCACCGCGCGTTTTGCAGAAGTCATAGCCATGGCGCCGTTAATCTATCAAAGAAGAAACCTTGAGAGAATGTGGGGTGTTAAGTGAATTTATAGGATGAACTTTAGTGTTTTATTTTTTACAGAAATCATAGTACCTGATTTAGAGAGATTTTGTTCGACTTTGATATGTTACTTGTTTTTTTTTCCTGGTTCTTTTATCGGGACATGATCATGGAAGGATGCTTTCTTTCTTTACATTTATTATGAATTTCTATCGGTCATATGAGATTTCAATTTTCACACCAGAAGATCCACTCCCCAATTGTAAACACGTCTATTTCCCATTAAAATCTGATGTTTTTAATTGTCAATCACATCATAATTTTGTGCGCGGTATTTTTATTCTATATCATAACTAAGTACAATATACTTTCGTGCCGATATTAAAACACAATCTACTTTCGTAGCAATAAAGTATTAAAATTTGAAAATATTATATAAACAACTTATTGTTTTTTTATATCAATTTTTATTGATCTAATAATCAAGTCGTTCAATCACCTAGTGGAGGTGTTTTTAGTGGAGGAAGACGGTGCTTTCGGTGAAGGTTGATGTTGGACGACTGCCGTGCTCTGCCGCCGATTGTGTCCTGGAGGGATCCCTACAATGACACTTTGATGCCTAAGTCAGTGGCAGTGGGAGCAGAGGGATTTATGTGAGGTTAGAATCATGTACCTTAAATGTTGAGAGGTCTGGTCTTTTATAGGCAAGAAAAGTTCCTTGTGAAGACCGCAAGCACCTGTCCTTATTAGGTCCCTTTGCCCAAGGTTCGAAGGGACCTTGAAGATACCTGGACAGGGATGGTGTCATTGACTCAGAGGGGCCTTCTAGAAGCCACTCCGGTTGGGGACTTGGCGATCGCCCCGTAGGATTGCCCGTAAGAGGGTCAGGCGCTCGACCTGATCGGCGAGGGCAGGTGGTTGACTGGGAGGTGCCGGTCAGCCGCACCTCCCCTTGGAACAGTTTCCCTTAGCTCCATCGTGTGAACTGATGACCGGATTTCATATGATGTTTTAAGGGTCTTTTTACTTCATTTTATTTTATTTTTATTGAGTCTCATATAGATTTTTCTTCACTTTGTTAGGATTTTCTTCACTTTTGCATTTTCATGTAAGTGAGTAGTGATTTTGTGTTTTTAGTCATTTTTAGTCTCTTTTTAGATGTTTTTATTAGGTTTTAGTCCTTTTTAGGAATCTGGTTAAATTGAGCACACTTGTGGGGACCTAACTGCAATAACAGAAGTTGAAGGACTGGAATTGAAGGCAGAAGATGAAGCACCATTGCTTCACCTTGATTAAAACATGTGGAATAAAGTCATAAAAGGAGAATTGATGAAGAGGAATTGATCATAAAGGTGAAGGGTTACAAAGTTAATGGAGAAATGGAGCATCAATGACTTGTTTACCATGTGCTAAATAGAAAGAACTCAAGTGCTGCAGCGGTTTTGGAATGGGGAAGAAGCCATTGATGGCCATCAAGTCCTTGCCATCAAAGAGCCAAGAAGAGAAGAAGAATATGAAGCAACAACGAGGCCAACTCTTGAGCGTCGGGATGAGGCAGTTTTATTATAAATTGAGTTTTTTGCTTTCTTTGTAATTAGACCTTGTTAGACCCTTTTTATAATATTGTTTTAGTTTCTGAGAATTGCCTGGACTTGTGGGAGGCCTCCTTGAGCTCCTAATTCAGGTTCCTATCTTTATGTTTCCTTAAGCCATGTTTGGTTAAGCTCTTTTATATTTGGGTATTTGCGATTCCTAATCTAATTATGTTCTAAGATTTCTGTTAATCTATATGAATGTAGTACTTGTTTCTTGAATCAATTCCCCATATTTATTCTGCTTGAGTCGACGCAAGTAAATTGCTTATTTCTGCACAACAGTAGTTGGTAGGAATTGAGGGAACTGGGAATAGATTAATGGTTTATCCATCACTTAGGTATAAGGGTGGGAATCAATTGTGTAGGCCAGAACTAAGAACTTTCATGTTTCAATTGAATTAACTAATCACTAAGGGATTATGGTTGGTAATTGTAATTGATAATCTATTTGATTAAGGTATTAACAAATAGAGGTCTAGGCTAATTCACCAAGAATCAATTCCTGAATTCATATAGTGATCTGATTGTGGAAAGCATAGTCTGGTTAGGAAAAGCTATTACCCAAATGCTATTTTTATTAAAATTTCTTTTAGTCTTTATACTATCACAAAATCAAAACAATTATCTTTTATTTTTCCAACTCCGAAAAACCAATTGTAAAATCAAACCAATCCCTGTGGAGACGATATTTTTTAAACTACTTCGGTAACCACCGTACACTTGCGGATTTGGCTATCACGAACCATTGCGCGGTGTATAACGCCCCAATTTCCGATAAGGGGTCACATAGTAATAAGCGGAAATTAATAAACCTCTCTCAAAACAACTCAATTTTCAAAAGAATTCTGTTGCTCAATACATAATTAACATTATAATATTACCTTACTTATATTAAATACAATCGCATAAAATTAAATAATATTTAATTTGCTCCAACAGTGTGCCCAAAAATATTAAATACGGATAACAGCGGAAAAAAACATATTCTTCAACTCATAGTTGATCTTCAAATTCTTCAAGTTAAACCATAGTCCTCTTGTAGCTTGACAGGATAACTTAATCTCCACGCAAATCTTCAGTCTGTAAGTCTATGGCGTTAAGCTCCCAAACAACAAACAACAAGCAGAAAGGGTTAACTCCTAAAACAAACATCAAAGCAACAACGAGCAGCATGCTTAAAAATAATTAAAAACAGTACAACAAATACAGCAGTAGCAGTATCTAAACAGAAAACATATTCAATTTATAGACCATAACCAGTAACATAGCAACAGTAAAACATGTTGTCAATATCAAACATAATTCATGTTTGTTAGTTCCTCAAAGTCTATATGCTCAACTATGGCAAAAAACGTAGTTCCAAACGGGAACCGGACAATCACGTGGCAAAGCCATCCACCCCATCGTCCTCAGGCACGGTCACGTGGCAAAACCATCCACCTCACTGCCCTCAACGGTCAGGTGGAAAAATCGTCCACCCCATCGCCCCTAACGATCAAGTGGCAAAACCGTCCAGCCCACCGCCCTCACCGGTCACGTGGCAAAACCGTCCACTCACCCGCCCTCAACAGTCACATGGAAAAACCGTCCACCCCACTGCCTTCAACCAAAAAGATGCACATGCCATGACAAACCACAATAATCCATGAACCAACAGTTCCATAAAAATTTCCAAACAGACATGGTATGTTATCGCAAATAAACTATCATCATTAAACATTTCAATTCCTCAAATCCTCAACAACATGGTGTCAAATCATTCAACGCAACAATATCATTCTTCAACGAATATCACCAACAATTAATACGTCATGTAATCTCATTCACATGCAAACAAAATAAAGCATGCGCGACTCTAGACGCTCTAGGACCGAGTTACCCTTACCATCAATTTTGTCGCATAAATTTGTTCCTCCATCTGAGAAAAATAATATGATGAACAAAAATAAATAATTGTTGAAACAAGAGTGGGAAACAACCCCCAAAAAGATCTTTGAGCAATTAAAACAAAAACAGAAACTTGCTGCCAAGGACCTAGCGCCCATGCGTTGGGTTGCCAACGCTCATGCATTGGCTCCCTATCTGGAAACACGTCCTGGGCAGAATCTCAATGCCCAGGCGTTGGGAGTCCAACGCTCATGCGTTGGCTCCCTCCTAGAGAGTCCAGAAAAGTAGTTTTTCACCCCAAAATCAATTTTAAACCCTACTTTTTGAAAACAAGTCTCTTACATGGCAAGAACACATTATACAATTGATTAAAGACAATTTCTACCCCAAAAAATCCAAGTATTTTTGGAAAGGACAAGGGTTTCAACCAGAACAAAGGAAAAGACCAACCTCGTGCCTCGAACGATCAAGAGAGATTAAGAACCGGGTTGTACTCGTCCAGAATTCAAGTGATATCCATCAACGTGTTAGGGAAAAATAAAGAGAATCGTGATCCAAATCCTAGAAGGAGAAGGAAAAGAAAAGGGACGAAAACAGAATTACAACCAAGGCTACTATGAATCTTATCATCGGAAGAGTACAGAAACGGAAGAGTAAAAAAATCTACCAAGGGAGATCACCACTTAGCACACTTGAAGATGGATAGAAGATCAAAATCTTGTCCTCCAATGGAAAGGGAAACGGAGCAGCAGCAGCAGCAGCAAGAATCAGCAAGGAGTAGAATCAGTTTTTCAGCAGAATTTGCACTAGGGTTTGAGGCTTGAGGTAAAATCAAAAGGAGGCAGCCTCTACACTTTTAGAGGTTGCATGAAATTAACCCTAGGAGCTAGTAGAAGGGTTTTGGTTTTCAAATTTCTATCTTAATGATTCTGTTTCCCAAAGGTGATAAAATCGGTTTTTATCTTAAAACTAAATCTTTATCTTATTTGTTTTAAAAACTGAAACAAACTCAACTGATTTGTGTACTCAGAAATATGACTTCTTCTCCCCCTTGATAAGCCAATTTCAAAATTGTTGTTGTTCTAGAAGATAATATTTTCAGTTTTTATCCTTATCTCAAGCAATAACAAATCTTCACTAAAATCCTCCAGTTAATATTTCTACCATTTAAATTAAAAACATAAACCAATTCAGAATTTAATAAAGATATTATTAATTCACACAAAATCTCTAATGAATAATCATAATCCAAAATACTGAAAGTCAACCAAATAGTCAAGAGGGACCAAAACTAAAAAACAACATAGTTTGGGGACCAAACTCAAACAATAAAATGGTCAAGGGACCATTTTATAAATATGAAATAGTCCAGGGACCAAAACATAAATATCTAAAATAGAGGGTCTTACACGGTGAGAGGTAGCCCTGGCCGAGCACATTTACTAATCGGATGGAGTTTGCTTTTCATGATGATTTGAAAAATTGGGGCACGTTTGGTTGGTGATCGGATGTGGACGGGTACTGCCCCCAACCGTTGGGATGAAGTTAATTCTGCCGAACGGTTCTTTATGTCGAGTGCCTCTTGTCAGGTGTGTCTGAAGTTGACAAGACGTGAGTGGTGTGCGTTCTAGGACTTGACAGGTGACGGTTCCTATGGATGCGGTTCCTATGGTGACAGTTCTCCTCTTTCTCCTTGTTTCTTTGTTTTCCTTTGGCTAGCGTTCAACGTAGTGGGGGGACGAGTGATTGGGGTCGTCCTGCTGCGTAGGCGGCTAAGGTGGATAGTGGTTCCCCGACAAAGTATCCTCACAGTCAAGCAGTCGTGTTTCTCTTGCGAGAGACATTTGGCTTAACTCGTTCCCCCTTGCAGGTGAGTCATTAGGTTAGAATGGTTTGCTAAAAGGTAGTTGAGTTCAAAGGCCTTCCCATGCCTCCACCCCGGAAGCAGAGCGGGCCTAAGAGGAAAAGTAGGGATGAGAAGAAGCACTCGAACCTGCCACCAGAGTTACTACGTTATAACAACTTCTGCCGGCTTATATTAGATATGTTATAGAGGCTAACCAACAGCGACCCGCAATACTTAGTGAAGATGCAAATTGTGACGAGTGTTGATGTGGGGACTCGTCATGAGGTATTTTACCCTACAGAGGACGAGCGTTTGTGTTACGATCCCTCGTACAGTGTGTACATGCACCTAGCGGTTGTGAAGAAATTGAAAGTGACGATGCCTTTTGTAAGACCCTAGAAATAGTCCGAGGGTATTTTAGTCTTTTCCAATATATTAAATATTATAAGGTAATAATGGTATTATTATTATTAATATTATTGGATGCTTTTATGAATATTATTTATGATGTTGGCTCTTAGTTATATAATTAAGGTAAAATGAAAATATTTTTCCTTTTTATTTTATGTTGTGTGATTTTTATGCTATATTATCCTAAGGAAAATATTTCTTGTTTTATTATGTGATATTATGTGAATATATGAGATGAATAAAAAAGAATATTAGCATATTATTATGGGGAAGCCGCAGCCTTCTCATATAATTGAGTCAGTTTGGGCTATTTTGTGTTTAAGTCCATTTTTGTGTGGATTTTTACCCAATTAAGAGTTTTATTTAAATTAGAATTAAGGAACTTTATAGAGATGGAATATTCCTTGGCATCTAGGGTTAGAAATTCAGATTTTATCTTTTATTAATAGATTTTAATTAAAGATAATACTGAGGTTACTTGATATTCAAGTAGGCCTAATTGAGATTTCAGCTATAAATAGACTGCGAATCCTCCTAGTTTCTCATTCACGTGGAAGCAGAAAATCATTCCCCTCACTTTAGAGAGCAATTCGAGTTCTCTCTCACATCGGGAAAGTTCTCTTTTTGTTTTACAACTATTAGAATTGCTCATAGCCTTCTTTCTCTCTCTTGTTCGAATTTCTTCTTTGTTGGAGGAGTTCTTTTTTTTTTCTTTCTTGAGATCAAGGTTGGTGATTTCTTTCCAAGATTAATTCCTAGTTTGCATGTAGTGATCATGTTAGAATCAATTTTAATCAACTTATATTTCTGAAATAAGCATCATCAAAACAATAATATTTCTGAAATAACTATTTCTAATCAATTTATATTTCTGAACAATAATATAAATAATAATATCTCTAAAAGAAATATATATATATATATATATATATATATATATATATATATATATATATATAAACAATTTATATTTCTAAACAACAAACAATAATATTTCTAAGATTAATATATATTAACAATTTATATTTCTGAAAAATAATATCAACATTTATATTTATAAACAATAAACAATAATATAATCAATAATATTTCAAAATGGAACTATAATTTAAACAATAAGATTTATAAAATTAATTAATTTAAACAATAAGATTTCTAAAATTAATAAATTTAAATAATTTATATTACTTAAAAATATACAATAATATTCCAAAGATTAATATTAGTAAAAAATTTATATTTCTGAAAAATAATATAAACATTTATATCTCTAAACAATAAACAATATTATAATCAATAAAATTTCATTCAAAATGAAACTATAATTTAAAAAATAGTATTTCTAAAATTAATAAATTTAAACAATTTATATTTCTTAAAAATAAACAATAATATTTGTAAGATTAATATTAGTAAACAATTTATATTTCTGAAAAATAATATATCTTAACAATTTATATCTCTAAAAAGTAATATAAATATTTATATTTATAAAAAATAATATAATCAATAATATTTCAAAATGGAACTATACTTTAAACAATAATACTTTTAAAATTAATAAATTTAAACAGTTTATATTTCTTAAAAATAAAAAATAATATTTCTTAAATTAATATTAGTAAACAATTTATATTTCTGAAAAATAATATAAACATTTATATTTCTAAACAATAATATTTCAAAATGGAACTATACTTTAAACAATAATATTTCTAAAATTAATAAATTTAAACAATTTATATTTCTTAAAAATATACAATATTAATATTTCTAAACAATAATATATATGAAAATTTAAATCAAAGACTTACCAAAATGGGAGGACTTGATATGATAGTGAGAGATGTTGAGATGGAGGACTTGAACTTAAGAAGATTGAGGGGGCTTGAGGATAGGAAAAATGCTTGAGATTGATGAGAGGTATTAGAAATTGAAGAAGTGGTAGGAATGTGGAAAAATTCTGATAGATTTTGAGAGAAGAAAATGTTTGTGTTGAAAGTTCGATTCTAGAGGTCTGTTTATAAAGGTTTAGACCGCTAGAAATCCACTGCAAGTCGCAGTGCATGCCGCGACTCTACTGCCACGTGGAAAGTAAGCATGCAAGTTGCAATCTTGACGCGACTCCCTGGTACCTGACAACGTTGGAATCAGCAATTTTGGGGAACAACAAGTCGCAGGATCAACGCGACTCCCTGCTCCTCGTGGAACACGAATTCCCTATTTCCCTATTTCCCAACCCAGTTTCCCAGTTTCCCAACATTAGACAGTCCTCACAAGTCGCATCCCATTCTGGGACTCCCACTCCCCCACCATCTTATCGCCAACTTGGCCAAAACAACCACCTTAAGCTAAATATATTCTTTTAGGACACATTTATCTAAATTTTTTTAGTAATATTAAAAAAAACTCAATATACTTTGATAATAAGAATATCTCATGAGGCAGGCAATATAGGAAAAAAGAATACTCGATAAAATAAAAAAAATTATTTACCAAATTTCTCTTTCACTGTGATTGACGTTCTTTTTCTCAACTCATATGTATCATTCGAGGAGGAATACTCGATAAATAATAATAACATCACACTATATGAACAAGAAAACATGGTACATTAATTATTAAAATGTTTTTGCACGAAATAATAAACAGTTTGTTTCTTCATCACTCAGTTCAGGATAGACCTTACTTGATATATATCCAACTATATTTCAGGGTTGGTTAGTTTGTCCCAGCAAGCTGCTTATCGATCGCGCTTTCACGATTCCAAGCTTCATTCTCTTCTTTGTCACAATCACTGGCTTCTTCTCATCATCATTATCTTCTTCACTTTCACTGCCAGCACACTTGATTTTCTTCTCAGGGAAAGAAGATGAAGATTCCGATAGTGGCATGTGTTGCACGTTATTATTATGCTTCAGTGCAGCAGCAGCACCTGCTGTTGTGGTCGCAGCAGACCTGCTTCTCACACTTGTCATGCTTCTCAACCTTCCTTTCCCCAAGTGATGCTCGCAAAGTGAATAACCCACCAGTGTTTGTTGACAACACCTCCACCCCCTCCCATTCACACGACTGCACCGTGACCCTTCCATGATTGCACCACCCCTCACCCTCTTCTTTGCTGACATCACCTTTTCTTCTCCCTCTTCTTGATCATGTCTGTCGTCGCTGTCAATGTCATCCTGCACCGAGCATTTCTTGTTCATCTTCGTCTTCATCTTCATCCTCGTCCTCTTCTTTGTCTTGGTACTATTATCATTGTTGACCTTGGTCACATTATTCTCGAAGCTCCCTCTTCGTTTCTTTAGCGGAAACGCTTTCTCTGCGTCGCACCATCTCCCATCTGCCATATAATGATAGGAAAATAATACGTCAATGCCACAATTTATATCCAGATCGAAATAGGAATGGTAGAAAGTGAGAGATATGATGAGTGATAGTGGGAAAAAGAAAAATAATAAGAAGAGAATGTGAGTGAAAATACAATGTAACAAAAGTGGGTCAATGTATATCAAATGATAATACTCTTGAACCAAGTCAACAAGTGACATAGTAGTGCAATATTTCAAGACATGAATATTTTGTTACCTTGTTTGGAACTAGAAGGGCTTGAAGGTGATGAGATGATCCCAGCTGGCATTTCTTTCCTACAAACAGAGAAGACCCGGAAAGGCCCCAGAAGAGACTCACAACCACACACATTTATATACTATGCACACTAAAAAATTTGAGGCCAAAAGGGAAGGGGTGGAAAAAGAATAAGAAGGAATATGTAATATTTTGAAAGAAGATGTGATGTTGCTCGCTCGCTGGGACCAGCATTTGGTTCTACTCCTGCAAGTGCACCTCATCAAGTGCAAATGGATAGCTAGCTAATTTTGAGAAAAAATCCATCTCCTTAGATAGGAGGGTATGGTGCCTACAAAAGCCTCTTATAATTAATACACTTTCAACAGTATTTCCACTAACAGCACTATTTTTTTTTTCAGTAAATAATTTTTAAAAAAAAAATCTTTTTCCTTTTCAATAAATAACTGTTTAAAAATCTTTTTCCATTCCGGTTAAGATCAACTTATGATGGGTCTCCATGTTTTCACCTTAGTAATTTACTGCCACATTTCATGAAAAGAACAAGAGAGGAAATAATTTATTTAAATTTTTAAACAATTATTCATGCCTTGGTTTCCTTCGTTCTTACCTGGAATCATTACCCTTCTGTTCCCCTCTCTCATCTTCAACCTGCAGATCAAAGGCACCAAGAGAAATCAATATAGGATCCACTAACACATAGTTAGTTACTGCAAACTCCTTTGAGAGTGTAAAGTTAAAAAATTAAAATTAAAATTACACTAACCCCTTCCCAAAGGTTGGACCAAAGTGCACTAAATTTACAAACTCACGCCCCCAAAACACTAAAAAAGTAAAAATTAAAAGGACTCATGTGATTTTTTTTTACTAACCAAACATTCTTGCTTCTTGTGCAGCCTCCTGTTTTCTGCACCCTCGCCGGAGGGATCATACCAGCCGTCGTTTGGTTTCTCGATCGGCTGATCGGACGGCCCAGGAGGATCGGGGAGGAGCATCGGTGCAGTAGCTGAAGCATCATGAGTGCAAGACAGTTTTTGTGAGGTGGTTGCAGCTGCACCGTTGAGTTGCACCACTACCGGTGACCGGCTGATCAGGTTGGGATCTGAGACTGTCACCGGGAAGAGAGGGAGAGACGACACTTGCCTCTTCCGGATCCTCATCGGTGCAAGATGGGAAGAACTTCTTCTATCTCACCAGATTCAAGCCCAAACGCAGCAACAACAACAACAACAACAACAACAGAATCGATCTTTCACTTCAGATTGAGAAAGATAGTACACATCTTCTACTTGATGACCCCAAAGACGCAAAAAAATTCATGGTTTTGTATGAGTTTTCTATACTCTCTCATTTCCAGCGAACGCAAAGAGACATACACAATTTCTCTCTCCGTATATGCTGTACTGCTGCACTGGATTTGTGTCTGGTGGTGGTGGCTTTTTATTTGTTGCACCACGGAAAGGGGTGTTGTGTGGGTGAGGTGGCACGTGTGATGGGGTTCTGGGACCGGAGGCACGTGTTGGGAGGGTGACTGGGTGGGACGGTAGCCGGTGGAAGAGAGAGGGAAAGGAAAAAGACAGAGTACGGACGAGGGTGCCAGGGTGGGCGAGGGAGAACTGGCAAATAGAAAAAAATTAGAAAAAAAAAAAGTTATTAGGAGAGAATAAGAGAGGGACTGAATGAAAGATGAGATGGAAGGAGTGGGTGGCTCTATCGTTTATACTTTTAAGAAGGATCGGTGGGCCTCGCAACCGTGACTCTCTTAAAAGGCGATTGTTTTATTATATACTCATTCGTTTTAAAATAATAGTGTTAATATTTTAAAATATATTATTTGTTTCACTATTTTAATCTTTCAATTGTATTTGTATTTTTCTTCATTTATTGTTATTATATGGGTAATATATGGGAAAATATCAATTAATGTTCGATCGGAATTATAAGTAAAGGAGGGAATACAATAAAATGTTTTACAAATAAAGGAAAATGGAATATAAGATAAATAAAAGGAGTGAATAACCAAATTCGTCCCCGCAAGTTTACCTCGTATATGATTTCATTCTTGAATTAAGGAAATACCCCTTGTAGTCCCCAAATGTGTAAAACGTTGGTCACGTTAGTCCATAACCCCAAAATCTCTATCTGACGTTAATAGGCGTGCCCATTTGGCACATTAAGTGCCACCAGGGCATTTCCACGTGGAAAAAGAAGATGTTCGTTGGTTCAATTCTTCAATTTGGTCATTGTGAGCTCTATAAGATGGGAAGAACCCTAAATCATACCCAAAATCCCAAAATATGAAAATCTTCAATTTCTATACTTTTCTTCTTAATTTATCCAATCTCTCTATTTTTCTTCTTCGATTATTTGAATCTCACCCCTTGTTGAAGTCGAAGTTTGCATCACGATGAGTGAGGGGTCAAATTCTAGTTCCACACAGAGGAAGCCAACAATGTAATGACATAATCCTTTATTGCTACTGTGGTCAAGCTGCTGTGGTGAGGGTATCTAAAACTGAGTTGAACCCAGGAAAACCTTTTTATGCTTGTTATCTACAAAGGGTAAACTAATTTTCCCCATCCCTTGTTATGCAGTTTCCAAATTTGTTGATGAAATTTTAATTTGGGGATTTCTCTTTCTTTTTGCATAACCATGTAGAAAACGGTCATTTCTTCAAGTGGGTTGCAGATGTTAAGGGTGTTATAAGCCCTGCTCTGATAGGAGGCCCAATGGCTCAGTTTGGAGGCCAAATGGCATAGATAGGAGGCCGAATGGGGATGGAGAATGATTAACAATTGATGCTGCTGAAGGAGTTGGTTATCAAAGGGGAGACATTTGTTTGACAGTTGGTCTTACAATTTTAGTTCTTTTATTTTTTAAGTCTTATTGTTTGACACATTTGTTCTCGTTTGTAGCTACACTAGATTTTGATGGTGATAAACTTTTTAAGTATCTTGGAGCTCTATCTATTTTTAGAAATGAATGATGGTAGGTTTATCAAAATTATGACTATGGAAATTTGATAAAATTTAATGTGTGTGGATACAAGTTTGACATTCTGAATGTGTGTTTTAGATATTGACTTTAGGTGGAGCAGCAGTGTAGCACCCCAAAGAGGAAGTACAACCAGTAACCACGGCAAGCATGAGGGCATCCAAGTTTCAGACAAATGTTAGATTGTAGTTTCCTATGTTGTGAATTTGATAGTGTTTTTGTTTAGTATTTATTCATACGGACTTAAAAGACCAATTTCCCTTTCATTTTGTTTATTACCTATGATGGCGAAACAAATTAATCAATATGTTCTAACTACGTTAAGATGAACGGTTCAAATTTTTTCTCACCTACATATTTGATGCTTAGTTCATACATGAATATTAGAATTAATTCAACTGTGTTAATTCATTTGCTTTGACTTTCCATCCACACCAAATGAATCTTCCAAACTAGGAGGCATGTGAGAACTATCATGAGCGTAATCTATTAATTAAAATAGTTTAAATGTGTAATTTTAATTAATGAAATTAAAGTATTATAATACATTTATTATAATACTATAAATTTAAATGTTTATATAAGGCAAAGTTTAAACAAAGCTGTTTTTACAACTTTCTTAATAAATTCATAATATTACATACTAAAACTATTAATGGGCTTTTAGCCCACATGATTCATCAAAAACTAAAATTATTAATTAAGGCCATTTTAACCACTTAGGATTCGTGGCTTTCTCACCTCTCTCGGCTTTCTCTTTCGCGGCTTGGCTCAAAGGATTCGTGGCATCTCTATTTTGTTTTGGCTGCTTTGATTCGCAAGTCCAGTCTCTAGATTGCTCCTGCTTCAACTCGTTTTCTCTTCTCTTGGACCCTGCTCCCTTCGCTCTGCTATGTTTTTTTCTCGATCCTCTACTGTTCAAGTTAAGGTTCCCTATGGGTGAGCAACTGAAGACTCCTATTGCTGTTGTGAGATCTGCTAAGACTTCCTACTCCCTTGCGGCGGTGGGAACTAGGGCTGGTGATGGGGGTTCTTCGTGTTTGGAAGGGGTGGAGGGTGCTGAAGAAGAACCAAGGAAAGGGGTTAAGGGGCGGGCCTCTTATTTTGATGCGGGCTCTGGGTCAGCGGCTCATAGGGGTTCCCTCGGCGGCGATCCTCGCCGCTACTGTGTTACCTAGTTCGTCGACGGCATCAAGGAAGAGGTCGGGTACCACCATATCCACGGTTTGTTCTCTCTCTTTGGTCGGATCTCGAATGTGTTCATTCAACGTTGCAGGAGGTCTGGAGGGCGTTTTCGTTTTGGCTTTGTCCGATTTTTCTCGGGTAAGAATGTTGTGTCTGCTATTCGTGTTCTTGATGGTCTGAAGGTGGGTGGTGCGAAGTTGTCGGTGGCTCCGGCTTGGTCCCCTAAGCGTGTCATGGGTGACGCTTTGGTCAGGGCCCCCCGCGTTTCTGGTTCGCGTGTTGAGTTGGTTGATCCGTCTTGCTTTCGCGGGCGTGTGGAGGCGGGTCGCACTGCTGGTCTGAATTCCTGGGCGGAAGCTCTCGAAGGTAAATTCTTTGATGCTTCTTCTCTTGAGGTTTCGTTGGTTCTAGGCGTCGATAAGGGTTGCTGTCCCGGCGATAGGATTCCTGTGGAAATCCTATTTCCTGAAGTTGGGTCCTGGTCGGCTGGCTCCTTCGGGTCGTTGGATACTCTGGCCCCGAAAGGTGTGGCCGGCGAGACTTCTCCCCTTCCTTGTTCCTTTTCTCTTGGGATTGGTGGCGCTGTTGAGCCAGGGGAGGTCGATGTCAAGGGCGGGCTGGGTTTACAGAGGCAAAGAAGAAGGGGCGCCTAAAGAAACCGGGTGGGTTGTGCGGGCTTGGTGTGAAGCGGGCTCGGGGTCGGCCCAAGAAGGCGACGTCTAGTCTTCCAGATCCTAGTATTCATAGCACTTCTGCTCTTCCTAGTGTGCCTGCGACGGGTTCTCCTCAGGCTGAAGGAGCTGCGGATCGCTTGCTGGTGCCTTCGCCTACTGATGCCGCTTTGCCTTCGGGTGTTCTGACGAGGGCAAGGCGTGCTCTTGGAGTTTTGGATTTTGGACTGATTTTAGGGTTTTCCGGCCGATTATAGAGTTTTGGGTCGATTTTAGGGTTTTATATCAGTTTGAGTTTTTCGGCTAATTTTTGAGTTTTGGGTCTATTTTAGTTAATTATCTTTTTTCAAAAATAAAGTAAAAAAAAAAAAACTAAGTTATTGGTTGGATGGAATATCCATCCATTGAAAATTCACTAATGGATGAGTTAGATGGATTTTATTCACTAATGGATGAATTTTCTTTAAACAATTTTAGTGGATTCTTAATGGATAATGAATTGTTTTGACTTTATCAATTGCAATTCATATCCATAGTCATCCAATCCATCCATTTACCACTCCTAAATTTAGCGGTGATGTTACATTACCAATTTCTTTGTTTTTCTAAAGTGTCATTTTTTGGGGAAGGGATCAAACGACACTAGGTGTCAAACTTGTATAGATACACCACTTCATAACTTTTCATATAATGCAAATTTACTCAATCTAAACCACTGAGTCATGATATATTATGCTAATTATCATGCATATAAATTTTCATACAATTTGGATATTCATAGGCATGCAATCAAATAATAAACATTTACTTATATTTTAATAACATATTATACGTTAAAATAAAGTGGTATGATGAAGTAGTAACTAATATTTTATTCATATGAAATTCTTCAAATTTGATCTACTCTATAAAAACATTCAATTCAACGGTTTAGATTGAGTTAATTTGTATTATATGAAAAATTATGAAGTGGTGTAACTGTACAAGTTTGACACCTGGTGTCGTTTGATCCCTTCCCATTTTTTTGACGACAAACTAAGCAAAGGCATGATTATGTAGCTTTATTAGTATTTATGTTCATGAGGTGGAAATAATAATCCATGTGTAATTTTATAATTGGAAATCTATAATAATAGTAGTAAATGTACTACTTTAGGTAAGTTTTGCCCTTCTGTAAAACTATTGTAGGTAAAAAAAAATTATGTAAAAAAAATTGAGCGTTTTACTGCAATATATTTTAGGGGGTTAAATATGTTTTCAGTCCTTAACTTATTACACATGAATCGAAAATAGTCCCTAACAAATAAAAATCTCTTTTTTCGTCTCTAAACAAAATTTGTTTAATTATAAGTAATCGTTGTGATGTCATAATGCTTATCTAAAATTTATATTTATTAAAACAACTTTTCATACTTACATTCATAATGGAATTTTTTTTATTAAACTCCGTCATCAACAAACATTGGGAAATCAGATTTGGTCCTTCTCATCCTTCCACCACCACAAAGGCTCCATCTTTTTCCTCCTCCTCCCACTCCTTGGCATCTTAGATTAATCTATCAATATCTTATGGTCAAACTTCAAAGTGTTATATTTTTCTTTCATGCTACTGAGTTTAGGGTGAGAGGAATGACGCTGAGGGATCTATTGAAGAAAAAAACCGCTTCTATTATTTGGAAGAAATTGGACAATGTTTGAAAAAGAAATAAAATGTGGTGGTAGCAAGGATCTTTCGTCCCTTTTACGCCAAGAAATTGACTGAAACACTGAATTCTTTATTAGTTGTAATGGATTGTTTATCGGAGTAGAAATAGAAATGCATAATTAACTTTGTCGCTCATTATGTTCCTACTCGAATTAAAATTACTGAAGCAATTAATTAAAACAAAACAAAAATGTCATAACTATTTTTTATTTGGCTTAATTGCAACTTTGGTCCCCACTTACGCAAAAAAACCCACGATGTTGGTCCCTTACGGATGCTTTAATTAGCAACTTTGGTTTTCTGTCCTCTTTCCGTTAGAAATCTAACGTTTCCTGGAAAAAAAATTAAAAATCTAAAATATTCTTCATCTTCTTCTAACATCTTCAAACATCTTCATCATCATCTTCAACATAAAACCCATATTAATCCAAAACACAAAAAACTCCTCCTCAAACCAACTCATAATCAAACATCTTGAAAAAAAAAAAAAAACAAACAATCACTCGCTCACAAACTGATTCACCACCTACTCGACCCCACCACTAACACTCTCATTCATTTCTGATCTCTCTCTCTCTCTCTCTCCATTCACGTTCTTTTCTTCCTTCTTCCTCTCTCTCGATGTTTCTTCTTCTTCTTCTTCTTCTCCTCTCTACTCCATCTTCAATTTTCTTTTGTTTCCTTCCTAGAATCGGTGGTCGAACCACATCAACGGCACTAGCCCTACTTCGTTCGTCCTCCGCTAGGAGATCTAGAGCAGGCCACGAGACACCACGACACCTGTCATCTCCTTCCTCTTTTTTCCCACCGCCATCATCGTCTTCTCTCCTCCTTTCTAGCGAGATTGTGAGCTCTATGAAGGAACCATCACCACCAATGGAATCCCCACAATATCGCATCAAAACCCCCCAAAGAAATTTGATGATCGACCGTCGTCAACCACCGCCGCTGCCTTCATGGCTGTTTTTCGGCCAACCCATTTGGCTTCTGAGAAAACGGGTTGCACAATGATGGTCCTCGCCACGAGGAGAAGAGAATCCAGTAGTCCCTTGCTGCCTCCGTCGTCCGCTGCCGTCAATGGAGCTAATCGGAATCGAATCTGGTAAGATGATCTTGCCTACAATGGAAGTGCAACTTGGTGTCAGGCACAGTGGTCTGGAGCGACGAGGTCCTCACCGATTGAAGGGAAGTGGCACGATGGTGGTGACGCGGTGGTGTGCGATGGGAGGAGGGAGAGGAGAAGAGAGGTGGCGGCAGAGGTTCGATGGTTGTGGATTTTCGAAGATGAGAGGAAGTAGCAGAGGATAGAGGTGAATCGATGGGACGGTGATGACAGTTTTTGTTTGGGTGGTGAGGAGAAGAGGAATGGTTGAGTGGCAGCGGCTATTTAGGTTTGAGAGGAGAGGAAGATATTTTTTTTTTAGGGTTTCAGAGATGAAGAGGGAGAAGTGGATTAATTGTTTTGCTACAACAATTCTGGGATTAATTGTTGGTTTTAAGTTATGGATTAATTGTTGGGTTTTAAATTATTTGTTCTGGATTGAGAAAATTTGGGATCAATTGTTGTTTTCAATGAGTTATGAGGGAGTTCTGGGTTTTTTTAACAAGATTGAAGTGAAGTTGATGAAGATGGTGATGAACATTGATGAACATTCATCATGTTTCTTTATTCCTATTTTCTTTTTTTATTAACTTTTTTACCAGAAATCGTTAAATCTTAGACGGAAGACCAAAGTTACTAACGGAAGCATTCGTGAGGGACCAAAATCGTAGATTTTTTTTGTTGGGGACCAAAACCGTTGAAAGTGTGTAAGTGAGGACCAAAATTGCAATTATGCCTTTTTATTTTCATTGTTATAATGTTTTTATTTTACAGAAGAAGTATTTACCAAAAAACACCGAAGTAGAAAGATAATTCAACTTTTATTTTACTTTTACTTCTCTTATTAATATTTTTTTCCTTGCAAGTGTTAACTTGTTCATGATACAATGACAATCTCTCTTAACAAATAATTTTTCAGAATTTAATCTTTTAATCTCACCTTTACTGTAGTGGTTTTTTTTTTATCTGCCAATGCAAATAACTTTTTTCTATTTTCTCTTGAAAGATAGATTTTAAAAATTGTTCATAAAAACTGTTTTTAAATACATAAAATCAACCAGACCCTCTTCTCTCTCTTTTTTGTTTGTCAAAATAATCTTTCTTGTCTCGTTTGCTTCTCTATACTCGCCGCTTCTTCCATTCGCCAAAAAAAACCTTTAAAGTCCAACAAAAATTATACCGCAGCAACAAAGAAACTTTCCGAAGTTACGTGGAGAAAGAGTACGCAGCAGGCAGGTACAATTTGTTAATTCAGCCATTGACTATTATGTTTATCAAATGAAATTCAGATTAGGTTCTTCCAAGCGTGATTAATTTGACTGGGCGATATAAGCTTAAAACATGTTTCTAAATTGAGCTAGCGATATTTGTTAACGTCTCAATTTAATTAGTGATATGATTGCGGTTGATTCACGAATAGATTTGATCGATCAGGAAGCTGTGTGGTCGGCTGGAAAATCAACTATGATTTTCTAATCAAGAGATTAGTTGAGAAAAGGGATTCTATTCCTCAATACGTATTCATAAGATACTTCAAAAAATTCTTAGTGTCTCGCTATTGAAGAATGTTAAAATAGATTTTTGGCTATGAACCAATGTCTATTCCTAAAGAAAGTAAATGACTGAAAAGCTATAAAGAAATAAAGGCTGAAAGCTGTAAATCAGCTGAAAGATAAATTACAGAAAACGATAAAGAATTTAAATGGCTGAAAAGTAAAGTGCTAAAAAGTAAAGATAAAGATAAAATCCGGGAAATTTGTAGATTTGATTGATTGATTGTGTGTGTTTGTACAAATGACCCTTCCTTTATTTATAGAGGCAAATCAGCTAACTACTTGGCAGTTGGAAAGAACATATGACACCCCACATTCTCCGATCATTACAGGTGCTTACAAAATCTGGGTATCATCGTTTCTTCTCTCCTAGTCAGCCTAGAGGCTTTGTTTCAGTCGCTCCACTTTGCATCGACTAGCTCGCAACCACTTGCTCCTATTTTCACGAGAACGAGTCTGCTAACTACTTTTGCACGTGGAAAGCTTCTAGAAACCTGATGACTCGTCCTACTTGAAGCCTAAGTCTCTGCATCTTCCCTGAATCTAGTCCTTGTAATCTCGACTCCCTTCAGCCGATCACTTTTGCTACCAATTGGCTAGACCCACTCGAATCGGCTACTATTATGTTCGACCATGCTATCCAATCAAGTCAAGTGGCCCTTCGGCTCTTCACTAGTCGTTACGAATTTTTAGGTGCCAACACATTACCCCCTGCATTCTCGATTTGCCCATTAGAGATGAATTAGAATGCAATGATGAGTGGCCGGGCTTGCAAGGAGAAACATGTTAAGAAACCAAAAATCCCTACAAGAACTCGTCAATTAGAGTGAAGCAATCCTGTTTCTTTTTCTCATATTCTTTTTCAAGAACCGCTCGGATCTTTGCCACCCGTTACTTGAATGCTTCAGCCATTGCTATACCTTACAATACTTAGCAAATAGAATTAGCAACACCAGTTCACAGCACAACAAAAATTAAAAACAAAAAGACTCTAAACAACCAATTAAAAATCAAAAAGCCAATCCCTGGCAACGGCGCCAAAAACTTGATAGTAATTCTGCAAGTGCACAGATTGTATTGAAGTAATATAAAAGATTATCGTTCTCCACAGGGATTGGGTCTTGACTTAAAATCGATTTTCTAGAGTTTGAAAAAGAAATAAAATATTTGTTTTGATTTTGGGATTTAATTGACAGCATAAAAACATAAAAAGATTGAATTGTAAACTTAGATAAAATAGCACTTGGGTAATAGTTTAACCTAACCAAATTATGCTTTTCATAAACAGATAACAATATGATCTTAGAAATCATTTCATTGTGATGTAGCCTAAACTTCTACTTGTTAATACCTTAATCAAATAGAATTTCCAATTCAATTACCAAACCTAATATCTTAGTGCTTAGTTAATCCAATTGAAGCATTAGTGTTCTTAGTTCTGGCCAACACAATTGATTCCCACCCTTATATCTAAGTGGCGGATAAACCGATTAATCTATTCCCAGTTCCCTTAATTGTATGTCAAACATAATCAAAGGGAAAGGATACAAGGAGCGATAAATTTATTCAAATAGAGCACTGAAAGCTTAAAACATAACTAAGAAAAGGATTCACATAATACCCAAATGCTAAAGAGAAACTAGCCTAGCATGGTTAGAAAGACATAATAAAAATAAAAACCTTAATTGGGAGCTCAAGATGGCTTCCCAGAACTCCAGGCATAGCTCAAAAATAAGACTTGTTCAAGTATCAAAAGGTGTCTATGTCTATTTTACAAAGAAGGGAAAGCAGCAATTTATAACAATTTCCTGCCAGCAGCGTTGGCTTCCAACGCCTAGGCGTTGGAAATTAACTTAAAACAACATGTTCTGGCAGAGAGCCAACGCTCCAACGCTAGGGCGTTGGAAATTAAACAATTTTGGGCAATCAGGCAGAAAGCCAACAAATGAGCGTTGGCTTGCCAATGCTCAGGCATTGGGCACGTCTGATGTTACAACTCCTTTGCTCTTTGGCTCTCCTTCTTTGATGGCCCTCTTGATGGCATTAAAGGGCTTTCATGTGGCTTCATTCCTTCTTTGCAACAGATAAAACAATCATCAATTCCTCATTTTAGCACATGTTTCTTGCTTGTTGCTTCATGTCTTCATTAAATCCACAACCCATTCAACTTTTCCTCTTAACTCCTCCATCATTCTTCATCAATTCTTCAATCAAGGCCCTCACAAACAACCCAATAATGATCAGATACACTAAAAAGACTAAAACTCTAATAAAACATAACAAAAAGGACTAAAAACAAAATAATTGCTAATCTATATGCAAATGCAAAAATGAAACAAAAACTTTAGCAAAAAAAATAAAAACTATATGAAACTTAAATCGGCTACTATTATGTTCGACCATACTATCCAATCGAGTCGAGTGGCCATTCGGCTCTTCACTAGCCGTTACAAATTTTTAGGTGTCAACAATCACAAAATTCAATATAAACAATAGTGCAGTTCTCATCTTTAAACTAATTTTTAGGTAAAATTAAACCTCACAATATAAAAGTCTATCCTAAATCGTGGAGGTGAAAAGATGTGTTGAGCCATAACTAAGGTTTTCTTCACCTTACAATGAGAATGTCGCATACCATAGAAGTCTCTAATGTCGCATATCTTCACCTTCCAATGCAATATTAAAGTCTCTAAAACTTTTTACATTGCACAATTTCAGTCAGTAGCATATCATAGAAAGAGTCTGAAGCCATTCATGGAATGTCGTATCAATATACTTCAGAATTAACAATAAGAAATTAAGTAGGATAAATTATATCTTCCTCACGAGTAATGAGCTGTCTGAATCTGATTATAGCAAAATAATCCTGACTTTTTCACATCTCATATTTTAAATATAGGACAAATTATTTCTTCCTAGTGAGTAATGAGGCGTCTGATAATAGCAAAATATTTCTGACTTTTTCACATCTCATATTTTACATACATAGCAATCTTCCTTTTCATTCTTTATTCTTTTCTATAGAATTTTTTGTTGGTAGATATTCTTTTCTATAGATATCATGTGCATCACTTAATCTTCTTTTAAATTGAGTTTTGACTTCTATATATCGATAACTTTCTAGCTACACTTTATTTTTCCATTTCTCCCTCCTTGGCAATCACAATATGATATCTATGATATCATTCACTTCCTTCTTTTCCTTTATTTCTCATTTAATATATTTCTCTCTATTTTTCATTTTCTCACACTAAATACTGCATTTATTTTTCTAAACTAAGGTATCTCCCCATTCAAAAGTCCGGCAACTTATCTCTCGCTTTATGATCAGTGTATTAAGTGGTAGGAGTTAGCTAAAAAGTCTTTTTCATTCTCAAAAATTAAAAATTGAACTCTTAACTATTTCCTTAAAAGATAGAAGTGTTGAAGCTGTACATAAAAATCCATTAAAACTAAGTACAATATTATCTAATGGTATGATATCCACCACTAGATTTTTTTTTTATGTAAATTACTCCAAGAGGTCCCAGGAATCACCTAAGAAAGAGAGGGATGAAAAAACAAGGAAATGTCAAACATATACAAAATTATTTAAATCATTCGATTCTACCAAACCCCCAATATATACATGGTTTATTCAAACAGAGAATGATGTATCATTAACATTTCAGAACTCAGAATCGCCTTCAAATATCACCAATTCTCCAAAATTAAGGCCATTCTTGGCCATTCCACCTCAAGAACATGCACTTGTCTTGGCTAATCCGATATCAATTCCTAGCACTAATCCTCAGTTTCATCACCCTCACACAAGTTACCTCCTTCTATTTCAACTTCCCCACCTTCAAACCACAGGATGAAAATTCCCATTTGCTGTTAAGCCAAAATTCCAAAATCTACCTAGACGCCATTCAAATAACCCCAGACATCCGCGGTGTGATAGTGAATTATTCTGGACGCGCTTTCTACAACAAGCCATTCAGACTATGGAGCAAAAACAAGAGCAAAGTTGCTTCCTTCAACACCACTTTTGTTCTCAATATCAGCCCCCAAACTTCCCCTGCTGGAGAAGGTTTAGCCTTCATCTTAACCGCAGATCGCAATCTGCCACCAAACAGTGAAGGACAATGGCTTGGTATTGTTAATTCCACAACCAACGGAACTTCACAATCCGCGATTCTTGCGGTGGAGTTTGACACGAGAAAAAGCTCCGCAGATGATGGCCCTGACAACCACGTTGGCGTCAACATAAACAGCATCCATTCCATCAAACAGGTTCCGCTCATAAACACCGGGGTGAATATTTCATCTGGTATAAATGTGACACTGAGAATTCAATATGAAAATGATGTAATATCTGTTTTTGGTTCCATGAGTGGAGCTTCAAACGGTTCCATGGAGAAACTTTTGGTATCTCCACCTCTTAATCTAACTTCCTATCTTCCGGAAGTAGTTTACCTTGGTTTCTCTGCTTCAACAAGCAATTACACAGAGTTGAACTGTGTAAGAGCATGGGATTTCAACGGTGTGGATATTGCAGATGGTGATCGAAATCTGGTTTGGGTTTGGATCACGGTTCCGATTGCAGCTATTGTCATCATAGGTGGATTGATCTTGTTCTTGATTTTTCGACGGCAAAGGGAACCCGGCGCCACGGAAAATCCTGAAGATGCATATCCAAGAATAGAGGATGAAATTCAACATTCTTCTATTGCTCCTAAGATGTTTAAGCTGAAAGATATCAGAAAAGCAACAGGTGAATTCAGCCTTCAAAATAAACTTGGGGAAGGTGGGTTTGGAACTGTCTACAAGGGGGTTTTCGGAGATAAGGAGATGGCGGTGAAGAGAGTCTCGAAGAACTCACGCCAAGGGAAGCAAGAATTCATAGCGGAAGTGACAACAATTGGAAGCCTTCACCACAGAAACTTAGTGAAACTCATTGGCTGGTGCTACGAGAGCAGAGAGCTTCTACTAGTCTACGAGTTCATGCCTAATGGGAGCTTGGACAAATACCTATTCGGCGATAACAATCTCGATAACCTCGGATGGGGAGATTCTTCAACACTGAATTGGGAAACTAGACATAGTGCGATTCATGGAGTGGCTCAAGCACTGGACTATCTTCACAACGGTTGCGAGAAGCGCGTGCTTCACAGAGACATTAAGGCCAGCAACATAATGTTGGACTCCGATTACAACGCGAAACTGGGAGATTTCGGACTTGCTCGTACTATTCAGAAGAGAAACGAAACTCACCACTCCACCAAGGAAATCGCGGGGACACCGGGTTACATGGCCCCGGAGACGTTTCTCACTGGTAGGGCGACCGTGGAGACGGACGTGTACGCGTTCGGGGTTCTGGTGTTGGAGGTGGTGTGTGGGAAGAGGCCAGGGAGTAGTATTATGCAAGTGCAGGATGAGTATAAGAACAGCATTGTGTATTGGGTGTGGGAACTTCATGGGAAGGGGATGATTCTTGGTGCTTTAGATTCAAGGATAAGTAAAGAGGAGGTGATATTGAAGGAGGAAGAAATTGAAGATTTGCTTGTTCTTGGGTTGGCTTGTTGTCATCCGAACCCGCATCGGAGGCCGTCGATGAGAACTGTTCTGCAGGTTCTGAATAGGGAAGCACCTCCACCAGAGGTACCAGTGGATAGGCCTAATTTTGTGTGGCCTGCAATGCCTCCATCATTCAAAGAAGATGAAGATTGCTCCCTCATCCAAGGATCATTCACTACATTCACTGATATCTCTGGCAGATAATTACTAAAATCCTTTAGGTTGACCCAAAACATGGGAATTACTTAAGATTGTCCTGGTTTAGTTGGAATGGTTCTTGTATTTGTTGAATATTTTTATGGATGTGTAGCTTGATAATATTTTTTCAATCAAACTTTTTGTGTGTAAATTTTAGACAATCAGTCGATCATTGCAGATATAGCTCCTTTTGCTGTAAATTTTGATCTCTACATTCCACCCATGTATCTGAAATCAATTCGTTCTTGGACATTTCTATGCATGATATATTTCTAGACTTAAATGAATTTTTAGTACTCGTAAAATATGTTTTTTTTTCGTCGTCTTTAGTAATTTTTTTTTCTTATTTTTAGTCCTCTGAAAATTACATGTTGATTTTAGTCTCTGCTAGTTGTTTTTCTATCAATTCAAACCTAAGTTTTTCCGGTTTGGAAAAAATCTGAAATGGCTGAATATGATTTCGCCACTTGTAGAATAGATTTACGCGCGTATGAGAATGTTTCAGATCTGGATTGGATGGAAAAACAACTAGCACATGCCATCCAATGAGTATCCCAAAGTTAAAGCAACTAGAAAGAGGGACACACTCCCAACACAAACCTGTACAACTAGAACATTCTTGGATATGTAAGACCCTCAATTTTGTGTAATTTCACCTTAGTCCATGAATTTCTTGTAATTATAGTTTGAATCCTTCGAAGTATAATGATTATACATTGTCTTGAAATATTTAGTAATTTAAGTTAGTCTTGGTTGATGTATTGGATTTTATCCATGTTAAAATGTGTGATTGCGTATGGAATTATGTATCGATTAAGCTTTTGCTGAAATCGTGACATTTTGATGAAAAGGAGACTATCGTCTGGTTTGGCAAACTAGTCTCAGTTGCTACCCGTTTGGCTTGGCAGACTAGTCTTGGTTGGAGACCGTCTTAGTTGGCAGACTAGTCTTAGTGACTGGTTAAGTCGGTTACATTATGTATTGCCTGGTCTGTTCAGCCGCTATTTTTGACCTTATAAGATAAGTGTTAGATGTCCTTGGGAATGATAAACTGTCATTTTCATTGACTCAGAATATTTAATCATTTCTGGAGTCGGTTTCCTTTCTCTATAAATAAAGAGCTTGTAGCAGTGCACTAATCTTTATTTTTCTTCCAAAATCATTTCTTCCTTCAAAGAAACCTCAATTCTCTGTACTCTTTGAAATACTTGGTGTTGAAGTAATAGTCGTTCATCTTTGGATTCGTGTTTGAGTTCTTCCTGTTCGTTGGAGGACAAATCTTCTTCGTGTTCGAGTTCTTCTTGTTCGTTGAAGGATAAATATGATTCGTGTTCGAGTTCTTCTTGTTCGTTGGAGGACAAATTTGAAGTTTCAAATCTCTTAATCTTTTGAGCCATACAAGGTTGGTTTCCTTTCCAGTCCTTACGTTAGAACTTTGTTATAATCCTTGTATTTCTGAAAAATCCTTTGAATTCTGAATAGAAACCATCTTTGATCAATTTTACAATGAGTTTTATCCATGAGAAAGTTTGGGTTTTGAAGAATTGAGTTTAAAAGGAATTTTACGTGAAAAACCCTGTTTCTGGCGCATGAGCGCTGGGTTCCAACGCCCTGGTGTTGGGATTCTACCAAAATCTTGTGCACCAGACGAGACCCCGGCGCATGAGCGTTGGAGGCCAACGCTCGAGCGTTAGAACAAGCTCTGTTCTACCCTGTTTTACAAAAAATTCTGATTTTGACTGTTTTGAGTCCAATTTCTGTTTAGATTTTGTCCTATCCTTAGAATAGTTAATTAAATGAGTTCTTATGCTAATTCTACGTTGAAGATCAAGTGTATGCAACCTAATCGAAGTTAAGGGCAACTCAGTCTTAGTGATGTGTCGTTGTGATGCTTTGTGATTGTGTTTGAAGGGTCTGATTGTAATTTTCTTTAAACTTATTTTGGATTCTTGCCATTGATGTTGTAACATGCTGAATATGATTACATGTTGTTGGAATTGAATTGTTTGGATATAACATGATGAAAATGTTTCCAAGAAGAACTGACTATATTATGCATATGTTGATACTATGACTATAACGTGTGAACCGTAATGTTGATGAGGATTCTGGAAATTATGGAAAGTGTTAGTTCCTGAGGATTAATGATTATTTGTCATATCATATGCATTATATATATGTATTATTATGGTTGATGTGACGACACTTTGTCCCGTGGGATCAACCGAGGGTGATGTGGTGGATCTTTGTCGCACGTGATCGTCCTGACCCAGTTTAAGGCGAATTATTGGATCCTTAGATTATGCATATAGTTATTGAAAACTAACAAGCATAATTTTGTGATATTTTAATATGAGAACTTGTGAATAATTTGCTGTTATTATTGTTGTGAGTTTTTGTTCTATTATTCGTTATTTATTTTGTTTCATCACTGTGCTGTTAATTATTGTCTGTATTTGGAGTTAACCCTTTCTGCTTGTTGTTTTATTGTTTGGACGCTTAACGCCAGACGACCAGGGCAGACTCAAAGATGATGCCTTGATTCCGCTATTTTGTACAATTAGCACATGTGGTGCAGAATTTTATTACTTTCATTACGTCTTGTTTCCTTGCTGTAATATTAATGATATTGGGCTACACTATTATAATTATATGAGAGACGTTTGTTTTGGAAACTGGAGATGTTCTGAAAGGATTTTTGAAGTGTTATTTCCACGTTTTTCCAATGTGACACCTCGACCGGAAATCGGGGTGTTACATTTTGTGGTATCAGAGCGATGGTTAAGATAGGCAGCATTGTTGGGTAATTATTGCATTTTGAAATCGATTGATGGGGTGTCAATCGAAAGAAGAATTTTGTGAATAACTGTTTATTGATATTACTTATCTGAAATTATCCTATGAACGAATAATTTAATTACCTGTATTTAATTAACTTACCTTGTTATTTCTGTTGTTGGGATTAACTATTAGCCTTTCTTAACAGAAGTAAGAGGTTAACAAATCAAAACATAGAAATGGCAAATCAAGACGCTTTTAACCAGATGGCTGCTGCCATCACTAATTTGACTACGCTTATGACGCATCATACGAATCTTGTTGCTGCTCGTGTGAACGAGGACGCTAATCGAGCTACTGTAACTGCTGCTGCACAAACTCAGAAGGGAGAGAGAGCAAGTGTAACACCCGGAATTTTCCCCAGTGATTAAATAATCATTTAATTATTCCAAGGTACTGTTTGGATCCGCTCGGCGGCATCGGCAAGCGTTATCGTCGAGCGAAGTACCGGTGAAACACCTTTTGCAACACTTGGTAGGAAACCAAGCTAGACTTGACTTTAAGTTCGGACGAGAATTAGACGTTCTCACTATCACCACGACGATCAGTGGAAAATTTCGTGAAGAATGACTGTAATATTGATATGGTTTCCTCTCGGAGCCCGGGAAGGATTTTTCGCTCTAACGGGACTTTTAGCCGAAACTTCAACAGAAGAAACAGATGACTTCGGGACCCCGGATCGAGAATCTAAAAAGCTCCAAACGATTTCGTTTGGCATTTCGAGACTAAATTCGTGAAGAAGAATTTCGTGAATAGTGACTCGGTGAATAGTGTTTTCGGGCAGCGTAACGCAGACTTCGAGAAAGATCGACCCGGCCCCGAATTGTGCGGGCCCGGTACCCCGAAACCAATAAATGACCCCGGGGCAGATATTCTCAGTGACACAGAGGTACGCACTGCTGACCAGAACCCGATGATGACCGGTGACTTGACGCACTGACGCATTGACGCGCTGACGCACTGACGCATTGACGCACTGACGCACTGACGCGTCATGATTAAGAATTTATTAATAAACAAACCTAGATATTTATTAGAACTTTCTAAATTTAGAGTTTAGTCCCTGAACTTTGAAAACCTTACGGTTTGGTCCCCGATAGTAAAAAGTCGTTTTTACTTTAACCTTTTACCATTTTCACTTAAGTCCTTGGGTAAGTGGTAAAAATGAGATTCACCCCCATTTTATGGGCCAAACCCACGGCCACACCTCACCTAAGGGGTTTATTTGGCCTTAAACACTTCATCAAATCATTAAGTGAAAAATCTATTAAGTTTTAGTGAGATTTAGAGAGATAAAGAGCTATGGAACTATTCATCATCTTCCTCCTCAAGCTCTCCATGGCCGAACCATGCCCCTCCATGGCAGCCCCTTCCTCACCTCTTTTTCACTTACTCCTTTGAGGTAAAGTGTTCCCCTTACCTCGATCTATATTGCTACCGATTCGGTTTTTCATTTTGTTGAGTTCGGTTTTTATGCAAGTACTAGGATTTGAAAGTCCCTTCACAAATGTTGTTCCCACTACCTTTAGCTTCATTTTGAACCGATTAGATTTTTGATTGAATGAGTTTTGGTTCTTTGAAAAATTTCAAGTTGGGTTTTTGTTAGGGTAGCTTTTAGAAAAGTCACTCCCATTGAGTTGATCTTTGAAAATCACCAATTAGTTTTTTTGGAAGTTTTGTTTTTGGAAAAATTGATTGTTAGGGAAAAGTGATTTTCAAGCTTTAAGTAATTATTTGTCATAGTTTTCTTACTATCTTTGATGTGTACAAATTAGTTTTGGAAGAAAAAATTATCTTGGAATTAAAGGGTTTGGCCGAATTGGGTTAGGGTTTGGAACAAAGGATAATTGATTTTCTAACTAGCTTTTGGATGTGTTAAAGTACTTGTAAATGGTTTTGGGTATTGAGAAAATGTTTTGTCACAATTGTTGATCATTGGCCTAGAAAATTTGAGTGTTAAAGACTTGGAAAAAAATTGGTTTTGGAATTTTTGTTCCTTGGCTGAATTTGGACAGAATGTAAACAAGGATAGAAAATTAATTTTCAATTAGCTTTGAGTGTGTTTAAAAGCTTGAAAATGGTTTTGGTTTTGTAGGAAAGGTTTTGCCCTAATTGGTGCAAAAGGGCCTAGGTAAAATTGTGTATTTGAAACCCTAGAAAATTGATTGCTAGAGCACTTTGGAAATTTGGAATTTGAAGTTTGAAATTGAGAGTTTAAAAGTTGACAATTGAATGAATTTTGTTTGTTCTTGACACTTAGGTTTTGTTGAGTTTAAGAGTTGAAAAAAAATTGATTTGGAAACTTGTAGAAAAAGTTGAGTTTTTGGGCAAGTTGGATTTTGGAACTTATAGTTCAAATTAGGATTTTTGCACATTCTGAAAACTTGGGGAAATTAGTGTGGAAAATGGATTTAAAGGTTATGTTTTTTATTGTGTGATTGATTTGGAAATTTTGTGAAGTGTTAGGTGAAAATTTGGAAAATTTTAGGGTTTTAAAGAATTTGGGCAGAATTGATGTTTGGTGGTTTTGGGTCTGTTTTTAGCTTCTAAAATCTTGATTAAGGCTTCAAAAATGGTTTATAATCATCTAGCCTTGATGCTCTTTGAATGGGTAAAAGTTTTGACAAGTTTTGGTTTTTGTAACTTAGGTTTTTCTAAGCTCTTTGGTAAGCGTCGAAAAATCTTGTTAAGTGTCTTCGACCTCCGGGCATTTCCTAAGTTTTAGAACCTTGTCTAAGTGATTAGACCCTGTTAGACCAGCCCCTCTCCTTAGGTTTGAGTTCAAAGTTCTAAGCTAGGTTGTGTTTGTTGAAGGATAACGAGACCCCGTACCGATCTAGACGCACGAAGTTTACGTGACCGCCAGGATCGACTACCTTTAAGGTAAGGGCACTTCGTATCTTTTTATTAGCATAAGTATATATGTATATACCATGCTGCACTATAATCTTATAATTGTAGTTGACGGCGTTCTGAGAACGACCCGACTTTAAACCGTATTTAATTGATATATGAATGCAGTCTCTGAAGGCATCTGATATGCTGGATTAGTTTTTGTCTGATGCGTGGCATTGTTGGATTGTTGTGATATGTGGCTTGACTTATTGGATGTTATTGCTTTGATGATAATTGAAAGCATGTTTCTTCCTTCGACATGATTTATATCTGCTCAAGATATGTGCAACTGCTCTACATGATTAGTGTTAATTATGAAGCTATGCTAGGCCTCGTTTAAATACGTATGAGTCCTACTTGTGTTTTGGGTCATGTCGTGTCAAGCATGGAGTCGTAAAAGTCGTCATGGTCCGGGGCTAATAAAGAGTCACGGGCTAGATGACGCACCATCGGGGCGTTATTACAGAGCGTCTCGTGTAAGTGGCAACTCTCGACTTACCGTCGTACTTTCTAGTTCGTTCGGAGTTCGGGAGAGTGTCCCACCTGCCTACGGGAGTTGGTGCATATCCGGATAAAAGTTTTTTCTGTACATGAGGAAGATGTACGTGCATATAGAGTCCTAGGGTTTTTCAACTACTTGCGTCAAATAATGGTATGCGTACTTGTTATTTGTTACATGTTGAATTGTTTGGACTTTTGTGTTGCCTTAGGCTTTAATTGTGCTCAATGTTTTATTTTGAGTTGACCCTTGCATCTGTGTGTTGTTTGTATATCTGGTGATCCGTCGCCAGTCGGACGTCCCTTAGCCGGAAGATGCGGATGGGTGCCATTACAAGAGAAACCATGACCAGGAGTCGGACGTACAGTGCTGGGAGACTCGTGCCGCTGTTGTTATTATTATGTAATGGTAGTATGTATGTTTACGTGTCAGGGTAGAATTTTTAGGTCGCTTTTTACAACTGACAGCAGGGTTTTGAAAACAAGTTAGGTGTTTTGTAAACTATCCTTAAACTGCTGGTCGGTCATTTTATGCCATATGTTTGGCTATTTGCGAAGTTGTAATTATAATATTAATGCACTTCAGCATGGCATGTTTCGAAAAGGAAAATGATTTTAAAAACAAAAAATATACCCTCCTTTTTCTACACTTTGAAAATGCACCTGCATATTTATTCACTGTTCATTCGCTACAGTAACGCCCTGAAAATCGGGGTGTTACAGCAAGCTTCTTCTCAGATGAAAGGATTACAAGATTTAAAGAGGCAGGATCCAACCAAGTTTTCTAGAGGATATGATCTAGAGGAGGCAGATTTGTGGCTGCAAGAGATCGAGAAGATCTTCACCTTTTTGCAGACCCCTGTTACAACCAGGGTGAACTACGCTGCATGCTTGTTATCCGGAGAGGCGGAGCACGGGTGGAATGGTGCTAGAGCCATGATGGAGGCAGATCACCAAGATGTTACTTGGGAATCCTTTAAGAGGGCTTTTTTGGCTAAGTATTTCCCAGGAGTGCTAGAGTTGCAAGGGAGAAGGAGTTTACGGAGCTGAAGCAAGGAGGCAAATATGTTGCTGAATGTGCTACGAAGTCTATTGTTTGCTGGAACTGTCAGAAACCAGGACATGCTGCTAGAGATTGCAAGGTTCCAAAAGTTGAGAGTGTTGTGAATGCTGCTCGTGGGAAACGACCTGTTGCTAATGGTAGAGTTTATAATATCACTGGAGAAGCTGCTAATGATGCTGATGGGCTTAACCGGGATCGTTGTGACATTTTTGGTATTCCTCTTACTGTTTTGTTTGATTCACGAGCTATTTACTCCTTTATTGTTGTTGATTGTGTGGCAAAGTTAGGTTTGCCTGTGTCAGAGTTGTCGTTCGACTTGGTGGTATCTATCCCTGCTTCCAAAAGTTTAACTGCAACCTCTGTTTGCTTGAATTGTCCTTTGATGTTCTGGTATAGGAAGTTTGTTGCGAACTTAATCTGCTTACCCCTTAAGCACTTAGACGTAATCATAGGCATGGATTGACTCTCTCTTCACCATGTTCTACTGGATTGCGCCAATAAGGAGGTAATTATTCATGATTTAAAGATGTCCGAGTTCTTGGACTCTTTTCTTTCGAAGTCCTCCCTGAGAAGATGAGCTTTGAAAGTTCTGTTAACGACTAGCGTTGGAGAATCGTTGACGGATGGCGTTCAGAGTATTCCGATCGTTCGCGGCCTTCTCTTGCATCTCCAACCAATCTATGTCTAACATCCCTGTTGGTTTCTCCTCTCGCTGCGTCTTTTGCAATCCTTGTTAAGCCAACAAATCCTTGACTCTGTGTTGCCATAAACCAAAGTTTCTTGTTCCATTGAACTTTTCAACGTCGAACTTTGCACCGCCAGTAGTCATTGTTGCTTTGATACCAATTGTTGGTCTCAGACACTTGGATCACACATAGTAACCTTGAGAGAGAAAAGGAATCGAAAGCACACAGAAAATTTGTTCACGCAATTCGACCAACTTGTCTACTTCTGCGGCTATAGGTGGCTATAGCTCCGTTTCATTCAAGAACGAACAACTTTAGGGTTTAAGTGTTACAACATATTTATACTAGGATTTAATGCTATATGACAGCGTATCAATTAAATCCTAACGCAATCCTATCAACCAATCAAATTCAAGATTACAACGGATATTACGGACTCTAGTGCTCATTAGCTGTCTTCGATGGACCACGTAATAACTCTTGACTAATACGAGGCCTAGCAACTCTAAGTCGGACGTTCCTTACATGTCTGTCTCAGACAATCTCCCAAGGTGATCTCCCAAGACGATCTCAGCAGCTCCAAGTCAAACGATCACCTAGTATCTCCAACTCAGACGAGGCCACTAGAATGAGCCATACTCAACAAGCAAAGAGAAAAGAATCCTCACATTGAAGGAAAATATTTCCAAGAAACGGAAATACTTCTCTTTTCCACCATCTTTCTCGCTTCTCGTCATCTCATGCTTTCCTCCTCTACCCTCTCGTTCTCTTCGCAGCCTAAAAGAAAAGTACAGTCAAAAGCAAAGTTAAAAATGGTTGAGGCTATGGAGGAGAGACCATCTTAATCTGATTTAGAGACTCACCGCCCACAGAGAAGCCAAACTAAGTCTCTGGCGACGCCTTTGCGGTCAAGAAACACTTCAAGACAAAACCCGGAGCACTATTAATTTTATTCCACTTAATTAGTAGAGCAGTTATACATGTATTGAGAGTTGAACTATAACAAATAAGAAAGTTGAAAGCAAAACAATACTTGAGTTCTATGAGCAATCCTATTTTATATCTGCTGACAAATTAGAACTCAACATATTTTGCTCAGAACTGTACCATGGTGTGATGAACTGAGAAATAAAATGATGTGTTGGTTGGGAATCTCACTGGTTCCATAGATTCAGAAAAACCTTCAAGAAAGATTAAAATTAGTGAATAGCAAGAAATGAACACATAAAATGTCAAAACTAATCAAATAGGAGCCTTTAGAAGTAGAATTTTAAGTTTTAAAACTATTCTAAGGATCAATAGACAGAAACATTAACTCCAATTAAATAAGTCGAATAGGACATCAATATAGCTTCTGAAGGGTGAAGGCAAGTTAGGGAACTTTTTTTTTTTTTTGATTTAATAGAATATGAGAAACAGAATAAAGGGAAGAACCCAACAATTAGAACAGAGATGCAGATAAAAAAAAGATTAGTTATATATTCTTCTAATGATTGAAATAAATGACTGGTATACTTTCTTGAGCATTAACCTTTGGTGTAGGAAAATAAATGGAAAATATATCACGGATAATTGATTGAACCCCCTGCAGAAATATTAGGAGATGAATATATAGCCTTCAGCTACTCAGAATGCATATTGGCATCTGCCACACCATCTTCATTATTGGTCAGAAGTCATTAACGTTTTAAATTGACATGTCCATGCGTCATGCACTCTGACTTACTGACTAGACTTTCCCCAAAAGAACTTAGTAATTGATTAGCTACTAATTCCCGTGAGTGGTAATTGCTTGTGTGAAATGCTTATTTGCTATATTTGTTAGATGCAGCAAGAACTCAACAGTAAGTAAAACAACAAACTATTGGGAATGACTTGTTTATTCCATGCGAAACTGCACCTAATAAATAGAAGAAAAACAGATGCCCTGTAACAAACTACAACCCACGTTCTAGCTAGAATTAAGGAAACAAACTTGACCACAAAAACTTAAATTTAAATCAAATAACAAACAGTACTAAAAACTAGGACACTGTTAACTAATTCTTAACATTCCCTCCCTTGAACTAGACTGCATTGCAGCTAGTTAACTCCTGAAAAATCACAAACTCCAAGCTTCCTTCTCAGCTCCCGAAATGACTCCAATTTCAGTGGTTTGGTGAGGATGTCCGCTAACTGATGCCTTGTACCACAAAATTGAAACTGCACAACTCCATCATTCACAAGCTCCCTTAAGAAATGGTAACGCACATCAATGTGCTTGCTCTTGCCATGCATCACTGGGTTCTTTGACAACTTAATTGTTGAGCTATTGTCACAGAAAATGACAGTACTTTCACAGCCCTTGTAGCCTATCTTCTTCAGCACTCTTTGCATCCATATTGCCTGGCAACTACATCCCGCAGCTGCTACAAATTCGGCTTCCGTCGTGCTCAACGTTACTATCGGTTGCTTTCGAGAAGACCAAGCTACTGCAGCTCCACTTAGCATAAAAACATAACCTGAAGTACTTCTTCTATCCTCCACCGATCCAGCATAATCACTATCAGTAAAGCCAATTAATTCTGAATTTCCTTCCCTTTTGTACAGAATGCCAAACTTTGCAGTACCTTGCAAGTAACGTAGAATTCTCTTCGCCGCTGAATAATGAACCTCTGTAGGTCTTGACATATACCTACTCAGTAAGCTAACTGCATACATTATGTCCGGCCTCGTAGCAGTCAAGTACATCAGGCTTCCAATCAGCTGCTTGAAAAATGAACCATCCATCTCAACACCTTTCTCATCTTTGGAGATTTTAAATCCTGGAACCATTGGATTTTCAACGAAATTGCTATGCTCCATTCCAAACCGTCTCAACACTTCTGCCACATACTTCGTTTGACTGATGAATATGCCGCCATCAAACTGAACTACCTCAATACCAAGAAAATACCTCATTTTACCCAAGTCTGTCATGTCAAATTCCTTCATCATGGACTCTTTGAATTCAGACATCATTTTTTCATCATCTCCAGTATAAATTAAATCATCAACATACAAGCTAATGATCAAGTATTTACCTTGTTTGACTTTGGTAAACAAAGTTTGCTCACTATCCTCCTTCTCAAAACCTTCCTTTCTGAAGTATGATTCAATTCGGCTGAACCATGCTCGCGGTGCCTGCTTGAGTCCGTACAAAGCTTTGTTAAGCTTATATACCTTATGCTCCTCATTCTTTATTTCATAACCCCTTGGCTGTTCCAGGTACACATTCTCAGCTAACTTCCCATGAAGAAATGCTGACTTCACGTCCAGCTGAAACACACACCAACCTCTTTGTGCAGCAAGTGCCAAAATCATTCGAACCGTGTCCATACGAGCTACAGGAGCGTATACTTCTTCATAATCAATTCCGTATTCCTGAGCATACCCTTTGGCGACTAAGCGAGCCTTGTATTTTTCTAATTCTCCCAGCTCATTCAACTTTGTTTTATACACCCATTTGACTCCTATCTTTTTCTTTCCTTTCGGCAGCTCCGTGAGATCCCACGTTCCATTCTTCTCAATTGATCTCATTTCTGCATCCATGGCTGTCCTCCATTTCTCTTCCTTTACTGCTTCGTCAAATGAAGTAGGATCAGAATGAACTGCGTGAGCAAGCAAGACTAAGTGAGTTTGTACCTCTTCTTCTTCATCGGAAAGACCATCACCGGGAACATAGTCATTCATCCACCCAGGTACTCTTCTATTTCGGGGTGCTGTCACTAAAGAAGTTGCATCTTCTTCTTCATCAGCTGCATTTTCTTCTTCATTACCAAGAGAAGTTGCATCTTCTTCTTCATCAGCTACATTTTCTTCTTCATTACCATCACTCAATTCCTCCCTTTCTTCACCTTTCTCATCTTCCCATTCCAAATCAAACGCAGTATCCTCTTCAGAGCTCTTCCCCCACGTCCATTGATTTTCTTCTTCAAAGACGACATCCCGGCTGATAATAATCCTCTTGGCTGTAGGATCATATAGTCGATATGCCTTTGATTCTTCACTTACACCAAAGAAAACACAACAACGGCTCTTAACTTCAAGCTTTGTCCGCCGAGCATCCGGTACATGAGCATATGACATACAACCAAAGACTCTCAAGTGCCCGACTGAAGGCTTCACCCCACACCAAGCTTCCTCTGGCGTCGTTTCCTTCACTGATGATGTTGGACATCTATTAAGAACGTAAAATGCCCAGTTTACTGCCTCTGCCCAGAATTTTCTTGGAACAATTTTCTCAACCAATAAGCTCCTCACCATATTCATCACGGTTCTATTCTTCCGCTCGGCGACTCCGTTCTGTTGTGGTGTATATGCAGCTGTTAATTGCCTCTTTACTCCATTCATTTTACAATATTCCTTGAATTCATCTGATGTGAATTCACCTCCACGATCTGTTCTTAGACATTTAATGGACAAGCCCGTTTCTTTTTCAACAAGAGCTTTAAATAGCTTAAAGGTGGTGAATGCATCTGACTTATGAACAAGAAAATACACCCACGCCTTCCTACTATAGTCATCAATGAAGCAAATGAAATACCTCTTGTTTCCCTCCGAAAGTGGAGAAATAGGGCCGCAAATATCAGCGTGAACCAGCTCCAATTTTTCTGATGCTCTCCATGTACTTCTCCTTGAGATTACATCTCGATGCTGCTTCCCTTTCAAGCAATTAGTGCACACAATTTCACCCTCAGAGAAACTTGGCAAGCCTCTCACCATGCCTTTTGTTTGCAAAGTTTTCAGCCCTTTGTAGTTGAGATGACCGAATCTTCGGTGCCAGAGGTGAGTCACGTCTTCCGTGGTTGCTTGGAAGCACACTTCCTTGCTTTTCCTTTTGATGGGTGGAGTGCTTGATAACAACAAGAACATTCGATTTGCTGTCATGTTGGTTTGAAATACCAAACCTTTTGTGTGGTGATAAATCCGACACTCATTTGACTGCATCAGTACAGCCAAACCCCTTTCTATCAGCTGCCCAACACTGAGAAGATTATTCTTCAAAACAGGCACATAAAAGACATCCTGTACAAGGTGATTTATTCCTTTTACAGTCAATTGAACACTTCCTTTTCCAACAACGGTCATACTCGCAGAATTTCCCAATCTAACTACCTTATTGAACCCTTCTTCTAAATCATAAAAGAGTGATGAATCACCACACATGTGATTGCTGCACCCAGAGTCAATATACCACAGAACATCTCGATCGTTTCCAAGCGTGTTGACATACGCCATTAGTGCCATCTCTTCTGGTTCCTCTAAGTCGGCAAAATTTGCTTGGCACTCGTACTGGAAATGCCCAAGCTTATGACACTTGTAACACTCAACTGTTTCCTTATTCCTCGGTTGGAAACCCCTGCCTCTGCGTTGTCCCTGGCCTCTTCGGAAAACAGCTCTTCCTCGTCCTCTTCCACCATAGCTCTCTTCATGAGTTGCCTTCAAAGCATGTTCATCTTCTCCACTTACTTTGAACTTTTGCTCATGAACGAGCAGAGAACTTTGCAAGGCATCCACAGATAGCTGATCTATGTCCTTGGCTTCCTCAATGGAACAAACAATGTAGTTCCACTTTTCAGTGAGAGTTCTCAAAATCTTCTCAACAATCTTGACATCATCCACATCTTCTCCATAATTCCTCATGTCATTTGCAACCGTCATTACTCGACCAAAATAATCAGTGATCGATTCACCCTGCTTCATTGCTAAGACCTCAAAGTCCCGGCGTAGACGATTGAGCTGAGCTCTCTTCACTCGAGCATTGCCTTGACATTTCAACTTCATGGAATCCCAGAGTTGTTTAGATGTCTCCTTCTGGGTGATCGTCTTCAGAATTGACTTGTCCAGCGACTGAAACAAGTAATTCTTAGCCTTCAAATCCTTCAGCTTCATCTCGTCCAGATTCTTTATTTGCTCTGCCGTCATTCCATCCCTACTTCTTGGCTCTGTGTAACCTGATTCAACAGCAACCCAATACTCCTTGGATCGAAGGAGATTCTCCATGACCATGCTCCAATGATCGTAGTCACCGTCGAACTTCGGAATGGAGGCTGCTGCATAGTTTGCTTCTGAACCCATCTCTCAGGTCACTGCTCTGATACCAGAATGTTAGATGCAGCAAGAACTCAACAGTAAGTAAAACAACAAACTATTGGGAATGACTTGTTTATTCCATGCGAAACTGCACCTAATAAATAGAAGAAAAACAGATGCCCTGTAACAAACTACAACCCACGTTCTAGCTAGAATTAAGGAAACAAACTTGACCACAAAAACTTAAATTTAAATCAAATAACAAACAGTACTAAAAACTAGGACACTGTTAACTAATTCTTAACAATATTTGAGTCACTTGGTTAGGCGATTTCACGTAGTTGACCCTTGCATTTTGTTTTTGGTTTCGGCCCTACGGATTGAAATTGTAGATGGCACAGAGGTTCCGAAGCTAGCCGAAGAATTGCTGCAGCGGAGCATGGAGCCAATGATCAGAGGGTAGTGTATAGGGTATAACTTTTGATGTTTCCTTCTTCCTATATTCTTCCTTTGAGGGTTTTCCTTATCTTCTTATTTTGGGGTTAATCGGGTAGAGTCCGGGAGTTGTTTACCTTACAGGTCCTTTCCTGTGTGTTAGCTCTGAGTGTAAGCCGGTAGGGAGTTTTATCTTCTTCTTATGTATGTTCTTATTTTTTACCGTGATGGGTTTATTCTAGAACTATGTATTATTTTGATCAGCTCTATAACTAGTTATTGTATTATGAGTATTTATTTATGAGTTATGGTTTATTATGATCGTCAAGTTTAAATTATTTGTTTAAATGACGCATGAAAGTTATTCGTTTCAATTCAGAAAAAATTTACACCCTTTTACGAGAGTTGGAATAATTGATTTAATTAATTCCGCAGTCATTTGTTGAACGTGCCGCCTCACCGTGTTATAAAAATGGGGTGTTACATACTCAGTGATAACAAACTCGGTAATAGCCTCGAATTGGGACATTCTTCAATGTTGAATTGGGAAATTTGACATAGAGTGATCCACGTGGCAACTCAACCGTCGGACTATCTACACAATGGTTGCGAGAAGCGGGTGCTTCATAGAGACATTAAGGCCAGCGGCATGATGTTGGACTCTAATAATAATGCAACATTGAGAGATTTCAGACTTGCTTGTACGATTCAAAAGAGAAACGAAACTCACCATTAAGAAGAAAAGGCATAATGTTCATTTTAGGCATCACATTTCTTCACAACACTAAATAAGTGTTTTGTATCTAATCATAAGGATCAAGTATTATGTGATCATTGTTATCTTTTTCACACAATATGTTACACATTCACACAGTGCTACCATAAAGTACAAGAAACTGTTATAAAGAGAATAAGTAATGCTAAAATATGAGACCATTGGAAACTGTTGCGTGAACTTTAGGAAAAGTTTTGTGTTTATCGCTACAATTTTGAACTGTTGCTAAAAGTAAAAAATATTGTAGTGAGGGAAACAATTCATGGGATTGTAAATCTGATTAGAAAATGTTGCTAGAAAAAGGAAAGGTTGAAGTGCGATGAAGAGGAGAATGGAAAGGGAATGACCAATTTTACAAAGAGTGTCATGCAAAAATCCCCCCCTTTTTGCCTTCACTTCCACTCCCTGTGTTGTTGAATTTGGGGAAATGTTGGGCAGTGGTTGGGTGGTGATTTGGGAGGTTGGGTGGGAGGAGGATGAGGAAAAGAAACAAAGAAACCTATTAGGATTTGACCCTATACGCCAAGAACATGTAACATATTTAATCATATATATAAATAAATAATTTGACAAAAAGTATCATATAAAAGTATACAAATTATTATTATTTTTGTAATTTAAATAAATATTATTACTAAGTTTATAAGTATCTGCTAACTTTTTTTAAAATATGCATAACTTGTAATTGATAATATAGTTAAGCACATATATAGTAATTTTGTAACTCATATTAATTTATAATCAAATTGAAATGCATAATTTATTTTTATTATTTTTCTATTATAACATAACTAGAATGTTTCAAATACAAATTAGGAGTAATTTTATCGTTGTGAAAATTTTAAGAGAATGTTTTGTTCAGTTCTTTTTTGTTAAAATCTTTTCAAAGGAATAAAAATGTACGGTTCGAAAAGAATTTCGTCATATTTTTCTATCTATCTTAAAAATATAATAAACATGAAATCGGGTGCGTATGTCTCATTCCATATGATTCAAACTTGTTAGCAAGCGCTACCTTAGTTTTCACATCACAGGTTTTTTTTCTTCTTTTAAAAAATTGGTTTTAAATTTATTTCATAAAACATTTTTAATTCAAATAACTTAAAAGGGAAACAAACAAGCCCTTACACTCTCTTTTTTATTACTTTATCTTAACAAATAACAATAAGTAAGGTTATGCTCTCTTTTTTTTGTCGAAGTATTAGTTAGGCTTTTATTTTCTTATTTTTTGAAACGTATTTTTGGTCAAAGTATTAGTTAGGTTTAACTTCAGATGGTAAGACCTTCAAAATAAAAAACTAAACCGCTGTGAAAACGTTTTTATCAGCTGAAGGGAACCCAGACCGGCCCAAAGCATTGTTGGGCCTAGAAGTGAAAATACGAGTAGAATTAAAACTGCGTCTATCATTCATTCCAAACCCTAATCCCTCTTCTATATATTCATGCTTTCTCTCTTTCATTAACCACTTCGTCTCTTTCATCTCAAATTGCTCGAAGGGTTTTCCAGTTTCTGTTTGGTTCTTTCTGCGATTGATTGGTTCTATCGTTGTTGTTGTTTGTATTTCTATCATTATTTTGAATACTCCTGTTTAGGCTGGAAACCATGTGATGAATTTGGATTTTCAATACTCACGACGGTCGTCTGAGATTCATTGATGTATCGATCCTGTATTTCTGATGGTTTTCTTTCTTATTTTTGTTTCTGCTTTACCAAATTAGTCTTCAAATCCAATTTTTTCTTTGGTGGAAGTTTTTTAATATAGTTTCAAGCCATTCACAGATCGGTATTAATTATTGATAGAATTTTTTCCTATAAGAAATAGTGGTTCGTGTTATGAACAGAGACGCTTGCATAGCAGAATGCATGAAGAATATGGGTATGCATTCAGAAAATTGCATAATTAATTATAGGGTTTTTCATCTCAATTTGTTTTGTTTTGTGAATTTTCTCTTTTGACTTAAGATTATGAAAATTCTTGAATAGAACACCGGCGAAAGAAAGCGAGGTTTTTTTATTTTATACAGCGAAGTAGAATGGTTATCTGGGACCGACAAGGTCTAAAACATAAGGATTCAATCCCATATTCGTTTGGAGTAAATTGTTTTACTTAATGAACGCCAACAGTTTATTATTTTATTAACAATTAATTTTTTCCTTTTTTTTAATTATATTCTTTTGTCGAATAACGGCAAAGATGTGCAGTCTAATTTTTGTTTGTCAATATTATTTATTTTTATTGAAATAATTTTTCTTGAATGGAAATGATTAGTTTTCCCGTAGCAGCGTGGTAATCCTATCATATGAATGGCATAGAGTTGCATAATGAAGGGATAGGATAATATTAAGATAGATTTTATTTTATCATGTGTTTATGATGGATAGAATTATGATATATATAATGAAAAATCCATTAAATTTTCATTTGAATAAAAGATATATAGTAATTTAGGATTTATTTGTTTCTCTTCTTCCGTTTTAATTCATCACCCTAATTTTTATTTTCACTTATTACTATAGTGCATATTCATTTATACTGAATTGTGAATAAATTTACTATGTTAACTAATGATAATTAGATGGTTGTGGTGATTCAACAATGTGGTGCTTAATAAACTTTGACAAATCCATTTTATCCTTTGAATTTCATGAGAAGACATTTCTCTATAAATTAAAGGGATTTTATTTTTTAAAAAGTCCATTTTGTACCTCCTAAAACAATGCCTACAACCATCACACCACTAACCTCACCCCAATACTTATTAAACTTTTCTCTCATAAGTTTAGCCATTTCATGAATAATCTCATTAGGATAATGATGCTTCACATATTTTTAGGGAAAAAGACATTTAATAATGATAATAGATTTGTCACATCATAAAATATTTGCAACTTAGCATAAATTTCTTTTGCCATCTCCCATTCATTTTCTTGGTGTGGTTTTTTGACATTAACTCTTGTGTCTTGACAATTGATCAAATACATCTTTGTATTCAATGGCAACTTGCAACATTGAAAATGTAGAATTCCATCTAGTTTGACAATTAATGAAAAACTTTCTATTATATGGAAGGTTCAATTGCTCACATGCACATTTGAATCTCTGTTCTCTTTTAGGTGTTGATATCGGGAAAAAAACACTACCTCTAACCTTTTCGATAGCACTAGCAATAATAGACAAACCATCATTCACAACTAAATCTAGTATGTGCGTACAACAACGCATGTGAAACTATTGACCACCCAAAATAAGTGTCCTATGTGAAATCTTCTCTAACATTTTCTCAATCATTTTATCATTTGCTGCACAATTATCATCGGTTACCCTGCACAACTTTTTATCCAAATTCCAATCATACAAGCATTCACACAATACATCAGCTAAACATTCTCCGATATGAGGAGTCGGCACATAAATGAACCTAGTATCAACATATATCATCAAACAACCAATAATACTAAACTATGCAAAATGATAATAAGTTTTGGGGCATTACCTTATAAGCCGACTTTGTAAAATTGTTAGAGAAATACCGTAGCCTTTCTCAGCATTCGATCGTCTACCTTACAACATGGTCTGCCTAGTTGAATGAATTGTAAAGCTGAATGAATTGTAAAATGCAGCGTCTGGTCAGTGGTCATGTCAGTCTAAGCTGACCGTGTGTGATAGGTGTCAACTCTTATTAATGTGACTAATGACCTGTTTATGTCGACCCGGAATATTTGAGATCTAGTCTATTTGTCTATTTTCTCTTTGTATAAATACAGAGCTTGTAAAGTGAATTAATCAGAATAGAAAGATCATTTCAGTATCTTTGATTTCTCATATTTTCCTTTTTAAAGAACCCTTGGTTTTTAACATAGCATGACTCATGGGTTCTTGTTAAGAACCAAGTGTAAGACCCTCAATTTTGTGTAATTTCACCTTAGTCCCTGAATTTCTTGTAGTTATAGTTTGAATCCTTCAAAGTATAATGATTATACTGTCTTTAATTATTCAGTAATTCGAGTTAGTCTTGGTTGATGTATTGGATTTTGTCCATGGTAAAATGTGTGATTGTGTATGGAATTATGTATTGATTAAGTCTTGCCTAAAATCACGATGTTTTGATGAAAAGGAGACGATTGTCTGGTTTGGCAGACTAGTCTTAACTGCTACTCGTCTGACTTGGCGATCATCTTAGTTGGCAGACTAGTCTTAGTGACTGGTTAAGTCGGTCACTTTATGTATTGTCTGGTCTGTTCAACCGCTATGTTTGACCTTATGAGATAAGTGTCAAATGCTCTTGGGAATGATAAATTGTCGTTTTTGTTGACCACTTTATCTTCAGACTTGTTTGTAAGTCGGTTTCCTCACTAATAAGTGTCAAATTTACGTGTATTTGGATATCATTTTAGACACTTATTTGACTTGTTTGCTTTGATTTATGTCATTTTAATCCCCAATAGATTAGTTTATTAGTTGTTTAGGTTTAGGATAGGTTTAATGAAGATTTCAGTTCTAATCCCAACTTTTTCATGTAGAAATCCTAAAGCGACCTGAGCAAAATTGCAATATCTTATTCGTTAACCGTCGAATTAAGTTAAAATTTGAGTATGTGGTTCCTAACTCGTGGAAATTCAATCTGGACGGTTGGATCTTGATTTGGAGAAGTTTCTGGGCACTAAGAGCCCCCTCTATGGTGCTAAGCACCCAAAATGATGATGTTGGTATGCCACCTCTTGGGCGCTAAGCGCCCCCTGTTCCCAAATCCTATATAAAGACCATCTTTCTTTAACTTGAAGTAATTTTTGGATGCCCAGAATAGAATAGAGAGAGGTTCGAGAGAGAGAAAGCTCGTGGGTACCTTTGGAGAGCTTGGGTTCGAGCCAGAGTTGTGGATTCGACGCCACGACGTCGCCGTTCATCTTGTTTCCTTTGGCTCCTATTGTAAGCTTGCTTGCATCCATGTCTATGGATATCTAAGCCTCTCTTTTGTTGGATATTGGTGTAGTAATTCTTCTTGAATGAATCCTCGTTAAATCTATGTATATCTTCTATCTTTGATTTCAATGAAAAGGTTTTGTTCTTAATGCTTGTGTTAGTTTGATCGCCTATCACATGATTTTGGATTTGATTTTGTATGTGGAAGCTACACTGTTGAATCTAACATAAACCATTTCATCTAAGTGAAGCTAATATGCTAGGAATAGCGTTAGATCACTAAGTCCCTTAACACCGAAGTTTATACGGTTTGCTTTGATTAATTGTCCAAGGAATGGATAATTAGGAAAGTAACCAAACGATCTTCTCATACTTGGAATAGGTAAGTTAGTTAAGAACTGGTGGGGAGGAAATCAGAGGTTTTAAGTGATTATATTCATTGAGCTAATTGATTCAGGATAGTTGAAGTGCGAAACCAATGTCCAACAGCTTTATCCAATCTGTTCAAAAATCGCTTGTTATTTACATGCTTGTTACAAACACACTTTACCAATCTTTGTTACTGCTTCTAATTGAACGAGAGAATGGCATTTGTAAACGTAGTTCCTTGTGAATCGATAACACCCGTGATATACTACAATCGAATCTTAAAAGAGGTTTGAGCGTAGCATAAGTATAGGTTTTTATTAGAAGAGGCCAAAATCCCTTTTAACAAAATGGCGTCGTTGCCGGGGAGCTGCGTTGTTTACAAAAGCATTTATTTAGTTCTATTATCTTAAGCAATTGTGAATATAGTGTATAATTTCCGTTTTCAATTTAAATTCTTTGTTGTTACTAATCTCTTGTGTTAGCTTGTGTTTATTGTTCATTCAATTTGCTAGATACAGGGACACGAGTAGCAAGAAGCTTTTGAATCACCAACTTCTCATAATGTATCAATCATCTCAGGTAATGTGGTGTGAACTTTGTTTTGATACTCACTATGTGGGTTATTGTCCAGAACAGGAATATCCACCATCAGACCAACCATATTATTCCCCCGAAGTAGAGGCTAGAATTTCCAAGCTTGAGGAAACTTTGGTGCAATTCATGCAATGGTCAATGATTAACCAGAAGAAAACTCAAGCTTCCATCAAGAACTTGGAGGAGCAACTGGGGAAACTTTCTGAAATGGTAGCCGATCAAAGAAGAAATATGGTTGCAACACAAGAGAAAGTGGAAGAGGGTGATAAAGAAGAAGAAAATCCAAAAACAGAGGAAAGGTATCCAACCTTTCACCTGTCACTGATTCCTTCAAGCCCTCTATTGGTAAGACATGAAAAGGATGAGGTGAGCTTTGAAGATTTTGATTGCATATCACATAACCAATGCAATGATAAAATTCCTAATTCTGAACATATAGACTTTGTGTTTGGTAAGCATGCTGCATTGAATTCTTCAAAGAATTGTACATTGGCATTCATTCATGTGCATGTAGATAGTTTGGCATGTGATTTGAATGAAGGTGAATTGGTTTGGATATTGAAAATTAAGAAAAAGACTGTTTTGCTGTTGGCTTGGAAGAGTTTTCAAAGAAAATTAGATGAAATCCAAGTCAAACGTCCAAAGAAAAGGAAGGGGTTATATTATAACCCTTGTTTGTGGTCACCTTGATAACGTTTACATCAAGCTAATGATGTTAAACAAGCGCTTCCTGGAGGCAACCCAGAGTTTTGTTTTGTGCTTTTATTGCTTTTGCTTTGTTTTTGTTTGTTTTGTAACTAGGATAGTGATTTTGTGAAGTTGTGCTGAAAACTATGTAACTTTGTGCTTCACATGTTTTGTTTAGTATTTGGAATGTGCTCATGATGTGTTGGAAACATTAGGACAAGAGATTTTAAAAATTGGACATACACTTGTGGTTTTTGGTTTGAAAATCTCAAGTTGAAGTAATCTAGTGTGTGGAATTTGGAATCTTGAGGAAATTGTGTTTCAATGGCTAATTCTAATGCTTGCACAAATTTCTTATGCTATCTAAATGTGTTTAAATCGATTGGCATGTGCTAAAAGTTTTTAAATCAAAATTTGGCCTATTGAGTTGTGAATTAATGCAAAACTGTGCTTAATTGAACCCTAGGGCTAATTATGTGCTAAATGAACTTGAATTGTCAATTTAAAAGTTTTCACAGGTTTCTCTTGATACAAATGTGTTTTTGCATTAATTGGTTTGTGGTTGGGATGGCTATATCAAAATATAGCCTATCAAGTTGTGAAAATGTATGAAACTTGTCCTTGAAGGAATTGCATGTTAAATCTTTGGAAAAATGTGCTTGAATGTTGATTTTTAAGGCTTAGACATATTTCATATGACGAATAAGTGTGGTTGGGTCAATTGGCATGCTTAGGAAGCTTAAAACTCAAAATTTGACCCACCCAGTTGTGATTTTTGCTGTTTTTCTGTGTAAAACTTGCTTTTTGGGCGCTTAACCATCTCGCTATGGCGCTCAGCGCCCAGAATAGGGGAGAAAAGAGGTTTTGGGCGCTCAACGGCATCCCTGAGGCGCTCAGCGCCCCTGTGCAGAAATAGCACTGCACTCTCAACTACGAACGATCATAATACACTTCAGGAACCATGCTTAGAACAAGGTACAAGACAATAGATGATGGGAAAAAGATATCCCTTATACTAACACAAGGTTCCTATTTATAATAAAATCTGTCTGAGTCCCCACGCTCAAGCGTTGGCTTTCCAACGCCTTGGCATTGGGAGTAAATGAATTCCAGGCCCAAACAGAATGTCAACGCATGAGCGTTGGTTTTCCAACGCTCAAGCGTTGGCCTCGTCTGCTGCTTCAGATTCTTTTCTTTCTTCTTTACATAGTTCATGCTAGAAATACTCGGGGGGCACGATTCGTGAAAGTGTGTATTTCAATGAGCAGAAAATGTTAATGTATACTACCAGATTTTTAAAAAACTGGTACTATTCAAAATAATTTCAGAAGACATAAGTTATTGGAGTAAAAATTACCAAAAGTTGTACATGGAATAAGAATCTAGAAGCAATTTTGACTTTTAAGCTACCGGGTTGTAATTCCAATAAGTTAACAATGGAGAGGTGTACCAGATTTTAGATACTAGTAAACAAAAAAACATAGCACATTTTGGTAAATTGATATGGAGAGTGTGATTTGAGGTGCTGGAGGTATTAATAACAACCCCTCTTCGAAACACATGGTATAAACTTGTGCCAAGTAGATCAAAGGTTTAATTGCACTTTTGGTCCTGGACTTACACCCTTTATGTGAAATTGGTCCCCAACAAAAATCAATTGCACTTCGAGTCCCTAACAAAAGCCTCCGTTTGTAGAAATGATTTTCAGTCCAATTCCATCCAAAATTTAATGGTTTCTGGAAAAAAAATGAAAAAAAAAACACGAAACCCAAGAAATCACCATCTTCATCTTCATCTTCATCCTCAATATCACCATCACCTTCACATTCACCTTCACCTTCATCACCTATCACTTAAAAAACCCAGAAGAGGGGTAGCTCACTTGGTTAAGCTAAGGATAATGATGAGTGATGAATGGTGAAAGACGCTAGGGTTCAAACAATGGTGAAAGAACTAATTTACCAATAAGTAATAACTAACCTTTGTCAATAAAAAAAACCATAAATAAAATTATCAACCGAATCCATCTTGCCCCACTTGGAATTCATATCAACAACAACATTACCCACGAAAACAAGCACGAAGGATTGAACAACATCAGCGTGAAAGGAAGCGCCAAGAGAGAAAGCACCTGACTCTCCATCCTAGCACTGAGGAGGATCCCAACAATGTATCACCCTCTTCTCATAAACCCACATGGATTTTCACACCCTTATCCCGCAATTCTAGTTTGCGACCGTGTTCAGGAATTCTCTCCCAATGTCATCCAACCACCATCAAAACCGTAACCCTAACCCCAACCCCATAATGAAAACCCTTTTTCCCCAAATCTAGTGAGCAACCCAGAAATTTCACTGAATAAAAGAACATAATTGAAGGGATTTTCAGAAGATAATGATGAAGTTTATGGGTTTTGAAGGGCAATTAATTTTTGTTAGGAACTAATTTCGCGCAATGGTGTAAGTTAGGGACTAAGAGTGCAATTAAGCCTAGATCAAAATAATACTATAAGATCAGACTAATTTTTTACTGCAGAAATTGTGTAGATATAAATTGAGATAGTAAATTGATGTGTAGATCAAATGTATAAGCGTGTTAATTATACGATATTATGTTTCTCTGTTTTGAATTGAATTTCCGATAGGGTTTTGGCCATTTGGAAAGCAGGAAAATGTAGAGGTAACTTTGCCATTTTTTAAAATATTGGAATATAAATAATGTTGGTTATTTCTTTGTTTCATATAGATGGGGTGTTACATAAATCGTTAGCAACATCTTTAGAATGAAATGAAATAATACCCGTGAATAATGAATTTAAAATAAACGGATTTAATTTGATGGATAAAATAGGGTGGAAGAAAAAGATTTCACTCCTTCATTACTGCGAAGCATGTTATTACAGGGAAGAAGGGTAATGAACTAATGATAAATTATTAATGTGAAGCAGCATACATATTATTTTTCACAAATACAAGTGTACATTAAAATTACTACAAACTAACTTTTATAATGAAAGCGAGCTCTTATTAAGTAAGTTAGCATGGGAATTAACTGATAGCTGGAGACTTGGTGAAAAGGTATAAGAATCTCTAATCCAAGGCCAGCTTATCACACAGGGATTGGTAAGCTGCACTGCAATGCTTGAACTTTTCCTCTGCCATAACCTATCAACACATAATAATTAAAATAATGAGCAAGCATTACTGCTATTGATATAAATTACTGAGTCAGAAATAGAACAAGAAAGGAGCTGGAACTAATCAGTGGTTAGAGCTTGGCAATACTTTGGAAGAGCCTTGATGACGATCAGGGTGCCACTTTAGGGCGCATACGCGGTACCTGATTTCATAAATTAGTTAAAAATCACATTAATGAGAAACCAGCAGCATTGGCTTCTAAAGTCCTCAGTATTTTGTGAACGAGGAAACGAAAGAGAACTCACGCAGTTTTCACATCTTCAAGTTTCAAAGGACCAGAAGCACTCAATCCAAGAGCTAATCTATCTGAAACTAAACCTGAATACGACCGATCAGACTCAGAGTCTGACTCGGTTGAAGAGTCATATTCATTTTCATTCCGATTACGCCATTTCCAAGATTTCCTAAAATTAGAAAAGCCGTCTCCTGACCTCCATTGAGGAATTTCCTCATTTATAAAGGACCAGTAGAAAACTCGATCCCCACCAAAGGCTGAGCGGAAAATGCTTTCAATATCAAAATCATCATCTTCAACAAATGAAGGATTTCCTGAAAGAGATCAAGTTTCTTAAAAAAACTAGAATATGCACTATAGATATCCGAAATCTTCTTGGCATTAAAAATAATAACACAGTGCAATCGATTTAAAAATGCTAATGATGCAAGATAAATCCAAATTAGCTTCATGATCTTTACTAATTAAACCCATCAATAGTACTCAGACATGAAAATTTTCCAGATGATAAGGCTTGTATGTTGTAACTGATGCCCACATAGACCCATTATCTGGAAAGTCTATATGACTTAACTTTAGTGAATGTCATAATAGACTTAGTTTTAAAAACTATTATAAGGCAGTTTATGGAATGTTTATGTATTTCACTTTATTGGAATGGTACTATGAGAGGAAAGTTATGTTATGTTTGGGTAGTCTTGTGCCAGAGATAGTCTCTATATAAGTTTCTGAAATCTGAGACAGCAAGAGATTGCCATAATTTCTATTATTTGGTATAGTATAATCCTATTTCCATCTATTGTCAATTGGCGTTCTATGAACAAGCAGTTACAACTCATAAGATAACCATCTCACATTAACTCCCAGTACTACAGGATACATGTCATATTCTAATACAGCATATATATTGCAAGCATCCTTACTAGTGTAACGCTGTCTTGATCCTTGATTGCCATTCCTGTGCCTTCCAAAGTCCTTAGGAGAATCTTGCTTTTTGAACTGTGAGTTGTCTCGACTTGAAGATGGATCATCGTCAAGAGTATCTTCTTTCCATCTCTGAACCAAGAAGAGAAAGAAGCATAAATATTTTAGATGCAACGTCTTAAACAAACAAAACCAGGGAAGAATAACAATGATACTGATTAAGAGAGTTCATAAAGAGAACAACCAAGCAATATCAATGATACTGACTACTAAGGTCTCCTCAATATCACATCAGTCTTTATTGGAGGAGCATAACAATGCAACCTGTATCTATATTACTAACTTCAGTGAGGTTTTAAGGATTCTATGAGAAACATGGTGAGCAAAGACTGACTAATCATGAGAATTTTGAAAATAGCTAAGTGAAAGGAGACAACAGGCTGAAGTCCAGATCATACAAATACAAGCGAAGTGGCAGAATTTAGGTCTGTCAGAAATTCAGCACATTTTGGAAAAAATTGCCATTGCAGAAGAATATAGAACAGAATATAAAATTTATAAAATCTTTAGGAATGGAAAATGGGTTCTCCATAATTTGTTCAAGTTACAACTTACAATTCATGAGTATTATTTACAGGACTATGAAGCACAGGCAAAGACACAAACGATAGACACAACAATGACACTGTCACATGACATGTGATGTAAGGATACCGGTACACAGCATGTTCTCGGCGTGTCATATACTAACATTCATACATATGTGTATGTGTAACTGTGTATAAATGACAAGCATATTAGTTGAAAAGTGTGAGAGTTAATTTTAACCATCTATGCATGACTGTGTGGTCATTGTCAAATTAGACCGTCTCATTTCTCATGCTCTCACTTGATACATCCCGTATATATGAAGTGACATTCCGAAATAAAGTGTCATGGTGACCTATTGTAACAATTTTTAGGTTTTAACCTTTTTTCAATTTGAGTGTCAACTAAGTATCAAAGCCATGTTGATTAAATGTCCTTGAAGTGTAAGCTAAGTATCCAAGTCGATAAAAATTAAATTTTCAATAATATGCCTAATGATAAGTGTAAGTGGCTGAAACATGTCACACGAGTGTCGTGATGTGGTCAAAGAGAAGCGTTTGTGCTTCATAGCTAGAGGATGGTGATATCCAAGTTTTAGGATGGGTAACAGTATTTTAATGCAAATAAAATAGAATATCAACAAAATAAATAAATAAATAAATAAAATCCCCCAAAAAAGCACCTTGATTGAGTTTACCATTAACCATTTTATCATAAAATGGTTATGAGTATCTTACGATACATACGATACGTATCTCGATACGATACAAGTTCTTGTGCCAACGATACGTATTGCAGTGCGTATCTAAAATGTGTCTGAATCTCATCTTGTATCTCGATTCAGTCCCAATTTGAGAGCTGAATTTTACGATACGATTCAAAGTTGCTTGCATGTTGCACTTTAGTCCGGTCATGCTGTGTATGATTCAATTAGTTTGAATGGTATTTTGATTATTTACTAGGGTCTAAGTATTAGCAAAGTTATTTACATTTTATCATTTTATTTATATTTTTTTGGCTTATGGTTTGGAACTAGGTTGAACACTTGAACTTTGTGCAACTATTGTTCTTCTTATGGCTTGAGTCTTTAATTATTTTGAAGTATATTTATATGATATATCAATATATTATTCAATTTATGACTTAATTTTTTTGTATATGTATCTTACGATACATTATACGACACGATTCAAAAATTAGGATCTAGCAATACACCATACGTATCTCGGATTGATAACCATGATTTTATGATTTTATGTCACTAAACCAAAGGTTTATGTTAAAGCCTCAGATTGACTAGAGATGTGACTACATAAATCTTTATATGTAGGGTAGAGCAATCCTCACCCATAAGCTAGCTTTTGGGATGGAAGAGCATATCCTAGAATCGCTTATAGAAGAACACCCATATATGAGTCACCCGCAAATGTTCATTCCTGCATATCGCCATATCCACACTCTACCCAACCCTTGGGCATGAGGGGGTGTATTAAGATCCCACATTGACTAAGGATATGGCTAAATATATATGCACATAGGATAAAGCAACCCTTACCCCTAAGCTAGCTTTGGGGGTACAATTAGGTCTAGCTCAAATTCTTATAGTTTATATGATAGGGGAGGGAGGGTGCTAATCAAAGACACTAGCTCATTTTTCCCATTTTATGCCTATGCAGCTAACAATATCATTGCACAATAATTAGTTTTGTTTCTGTCTGATATCTTCTATACTAGAGAATACTAACAAACTGTAAAGAGATATAGTCCCTTCCAAAAATTATTGAAGGGTAAAAAACATTTGAATCTCCTTTTTTTTCTTTTTTTATCATGTTTATTGTATACTTCATGAAAACTTGAAAATCCACCACAAGGAAGACCTACATAGTCAGACAGAGGCATAAATTGAGAAAATGATATTTCACATATCAATTCCTTCATTGACATTGCACAGGCATAAGACTAAAAAACATCACCAACCTGAAACATGTATTCTGCATAAGCATTGACATTACGGAGTAGCGTTTGTTTTGCACGCGTCCTTCTGAATCTTTTCGAGTATTGGTTGCATCTCTGCAATTAAAAAAGTTTCAGCACAAAATAATTCTTATACACAACACGCGGAAAATAAAAAAAGGGAAAAAAAAATCAAAACTTAATTCATATGTTTTGCATTAAAGTGGAATTGTGAAGGTAACATTTTCCCCCTCCTTTAGTTCTACTATTTTCTTTCTTGTGATTCCTAATTTACTCTCTTCTCGCCTGTACTTTCCCTATTCTCATTCGTTTACACCAAACTGAAAAAAAGAATTAAAAAAAACGAGCACCAAACTGGAAAAAAAAAAAAAACCAGCAGTTTGGTTTAACATATTTTTACAAAAGCATCATGTATCTGGCTGTTCCATCATTTGACATTTATTACACACAAGCTCTTTTTTTTTTGAAGGACTTCTAATATGACTCATTATCACAACCACAGTGAATCATTTAAAATTGCGAATAAGTGCAAAAACACTTCAAAACAACAAATGCAATGGAAATGTGCAATTGGGATTACAGAGGAACTTACGGATTCCCAATAATTGCGCCTTTTGCGTTCGAGCGGCGGAGTGGAATGGAAGAGTCTGAGGGTTAGGATCAAACGGTTGTTAGGGTTTGAGTTGAAGAAGGTAGATTTGACGGCGCTGTTCATTTTTTAGAAAAATGGGGGAAGGTGCGGGTGCGACCGAAATTGAAGTTGAAGCTTTTATGGTGAGGCTGGAAGCATCACGGCAGCGAATCTAGGAAGAAGAAGAAGCGAAGCTAAATTCCTGAGATCATACCCTTTTTTCACTCGCCACCGTGAGGAAGTCCCTAACCAATGTGTGTTTGGGAGCAGAATAAGGGAAACCATGAAAAGAAGAAACCAATACAATAAATAATAATAATGTTAATTTTCAACATGTCCCTGAGTTTGTACCAATGTTTGCGATTGGTCCCTCACCGGAAAAAAGTTTGATATAGGCCCCTCAGTTTGCACCAAGTTTGTATTTAGTCCATGCCGGAGACTGGAGCTCCGGCGATGGCATATGTGGTATGCTGACTTTGTAAGTGATGATTATGTGGATTTTTTGTGAGGGATTAGTAGGATTTCTTTGAGACCTCAGACTTTGTTATGAAATATTTTCCCTTAATAGCCCCATTTGAGCCTGAATTGAGTAATTTCTTTGGAGCCTACTATTGTGACTAATTTGTATGGTTAGAGTGATCTGAATTGTTGTTAGAGCTGATTATGTAATAGGTTTCTCTTTGAAAAATAAAAGTGAAAAAATATAAGGTATGTGCCTTAGGGGAAAAAAAAGAAAATCAATGAGGTAGTGGGGTGAGTAAGTATGAGGGTAGTTAAATTTTTTATTCATACATCCCATAACATTTCACTACTTTGTTCAAAAAAAAAAAAAAAAAACATTTGTGCTAAAACGAATAGTTCTTGTGTTGTAAAGTTGATCACCTAACTAATTTGAGTCTGAGCCCTTAGAGTTGCCAAGTTCTTCAATTTTTCCTACCTATCAATTGCACCCTTGGCCAAGTTTCAACCTGAAAAAGTCTCTCCAAATTGCATTACTGTTTTATTTGGTTTTGATTTGAATGATAGCCAGGTTTGATGCATTGCACTTGTATGATCATGAGCTTTGTTTAGTGAGCTTAATTGTGAACTCTTTTCTGCTTCTGATCAATTTTCATTCTCTAAATCCTTGATGAATTTCACTCTCTTGATAGGCATGTATTTTAACCCAGCCGTGTTTTCTTGGAAATGTATCTTGTGCTTCGTTTTTCTGGCTAAGGTGATGTTTCCTGAGCTTGAGAACAAGCTATTCTCAAAGTGTTTTACGCTTGAGGACAAGCTGCTATTGGGTATAGTGGTGTGATGACTGGATTTTATATGATGTTTTTACTATCTTTTTATTTTATTTTATTTTATTTTTATTGAGTCTCATATAGTTTTTATTTCATTTTGTTAGAGTTTTCACTTTATTTTTGCATTTGCATATAAATTAGTAACTTTTTTGTTTTTAGTCATTTTAGTTATGTTTTATTGCTTTTTTTTAGTCCTTGTTAAAGGTTCTAGTGAATTAAGGAACATTTGTGGGGATCTTAGTGCAAATAAATGAAAGAGTATGGCTGAAGTTAAAGAATAGGAAGAAACATCAAACCTCATATGCTTGTTTAACATGTGTCTAATTGAAGAAATTAAAGAAGGAGATGAAGAATCACGCAATTGTCATGTGCTAAAATGGAGAAATGATGAAAGAAATGAAGGTTTCAGCTGTTGCAAAAAGGAGAATGATGCCACATGAAGACCCTTTAATGCATTGGTGAAAGGAATCAAAAGAGAAGGTTAAGAACAAGAAAATGAGGAGTTTGTCATGCTCGCAACGCCTGAGCGTTGGCACCCCAACGCTCATGCGTTGGCATTCTGTCTGAAGATGGGAATCCAATGCAGTCTCCAGCGTCCAAGCGTTGGAACCCAACACTTGAGCGTTTCCAACGCTTGGGCGTTGGCTTGCTGGCAGTTTGGCAATAAATTCGGTTTTTGGCTTTTCTTTTGTATCCAATCTTATCAATCCCTAGAACTTGAGTTCTTTCTTTTGTTGCCTTGTTCTTTAAGCTTGTAAGAGGCCTTTGGAGCCCTTGTTTCAGGTTTGACTTTTTATTTTCTTTATGTTTAATCTAGCCATGCTTGGCTAGTACTTTCTAGCATTCGGGTTTGTAGTGAATCATTTTTCCATTTGTGCTTTAAGCTTTCTATTTTCATATGAATAAAGTCATTGTTCTCTGTATCTTCTCCCCATGTTTAATTATGCTTGGTGCACACAAGTTTATCATGCTTTATCTTGCACAATGGTAATTGGTAAGATTAAATGGAAATGAGATTAGATTAATCGGTTATTCCGCCACTTAGGTATAAGGATGAGAACTAATTGTGTTGGCCTGAACTAGAACACTAATGCTTCAATTGGATGAACTAAACACTAAGGTATTAGGTTTGACAATTGTAATTGAAAGTCTATTTGATTAAAGCATTAACAAATAGAAATCCTAGGCTAGAGCACCTAAGAACGATTTCCAAGTTTATATGATTTTCAGGTTGTAAGAGACATAATTTAGTTAGGTGTCAAACTCGAGTGTTATTTTTACCATAGTTTTCTTTTACTCTTGTCTTATGTTATTAAAAACTCAAAAATTATTTTTTTGCTTTTCTGCTCTAGCGATTAAGTTTAAAGCCCAAATTCAATTCTTATCTCTGTGGAGAACGATATATTGTATATTATTTTGATACAACTTGTACACTTGCAGAATGACTATCAAAGTCCAAATTGGATCACTTTGTTATTCTATTTGAGTGGTCTGTAAATCCACTTCAGTGTCTTAATGCATTGTAATTTATGATATGATGTACTTTTGTGGGTTGGGTATCCCCTATAGCCAGTAATATATTTGGCTGATAAAGAAAAATTCAACTACAATTAAATATCTCAAATTGTTGACAATTGTATCAGTGTTATATTTTTCATAATTTCATCTCATTTTTAGTTAGCTTTCGTGCTTCCTTTTCTTTTTTTAAACTTTTCGTGGTTCCTAATTCCATCACTTGTTTTATTTTTCATAACTCACTCGAACTATAATAAGTTTCTAGTAATCTTTAATCATTATGGAATAAATAGTCAAATAGATACTATAGAGGTGTAGCAGAATTGGTAGATAATTAAACTTTTTAAATATCTAGTTCAGAGTTCGATCCCTAAGCAATGCATATGGAAAAGTATTTGTTGGGAGGGATCTACCCACTTAATGTAATCTCTTTAATAGATTAGGGTCAAGATTATCTCATGTGGAATATGTTAGAAAAAAAATAGAAAAATAGATTGATTCCCAAGTCACATAAGCATTGATCTAAGTGAGAGTTTGTTGAAGGAAGTGTGTTTAGAAAGTGGGGGCGTGGCTGTATAAGTGAGAGTGTGATGAAGGAAGTGTAATGGTAGCATTGCTCTAAATATATTTATTATTATAAAAGATAAAAATTGAAACACTTCCATTAAAAACTAAAAAAAAAATTACATTTCATTTAGTAATTTGACAAGTGATTCCTTTATATATCAAACTCTTTATGACACCATGATCCCTTATTTAATAGCTTGCACATCCCTAACACGCATAGCGAACATTATATGAAAACAATCCACATAATCAACTTGACACAATCGCAACCTGAAAAATCAAAATCATGGACGTGAAGAAATTATACCCCATTCTCCTTCTAGCTTAGCTTTCAACTGATTCAGTTCTTTATGAGGCAACGAAACCGTTACAATCCTTCCACCACCACTATCTTCCGGTGCCGGAAGAACCAAAACAACCCCTTGATCACCCACCCCGCGGAACGTACAATTCGCCATAACCGGCTTATGTCCGTTCAGCTTCACACCACTGATGTCAGCTTCTTCCAAATCAACAAATGTCAAGTTCACTCCGTAAACAATAAAATCCTCTTTCCCTTCATCTTCCTCCACCAGCTTTTCCATGACATGGTTTTCAACCGTGTTTTTCTCAGCAATCAGCCTCGCTAACTCTAACACATCGGATTTCCCAGCACCCAAACACGCCTCGAATTTGCTCAACACGAGGCCGTTGGAGGGGAATTCGTTTTCTGCACGGTTAGGGTTACTTGTGCATATCGTCACAACCTTCGGTCCAGAGTCATGATTTATCTGCGCTATGCATTTCCAAACCAAAGCCGAAATAATTTCAAAATATCTGGCTTCAAATTTCGTGGCGTCATTGGTTCCGTTTGTGGCGGTTACCAAATGGTTAAGCTGTTTGGAATTGATGTGAAAAGAGTGAGTAGCGACGTCGAAGTCGTTAGTAGCGAGCCAGTATTCACCAACGATTCTGGTCTTTTTAATGGAAGAGGGTAACTTGTCATTAAGGGATTTAGCTGGGAGTGAAGGTTGAGCGAGATTTGGGATGTGAAGAGATTTTGGCGGTGGGTGACCCGCCAAGATCTGACTCCACTTGGTAATGAAGTTAAAAGCTGAAAGTGCATCTCCAAGTACGTGAGCCCAGCTTAGTCCCAAGGACAGTCCTCCACATTTGAACCAAGTGAACTGAAAGTAAAAGCATAATTATTGATTACAAATTCAGTTACCCTTATGCATTGAAAATCAACATAATAGAAAACTAAGCGTAGACAACAAAAATTTCAAAGAATCTTCTTCAATTTAGTTGAGAAGAAAATGTGTGGAGAAAATTCATAATACGCTCTTTACTTGTAAACCATTAGAGAAAAAAATAAAAATAAAATAATAGATGAAATATATAATTTGACGTGACTAAAAGAATCATAAAAAAAATGTGTTTCAAATGTGTATATTATTTGGTAGTACACATATTATTAGTCTCAAAATTGAAGTAAGATCCACATAAATCATTGGGCGAGAAAATGTGACAGGGTGAGTATTATTTGAGGAGGTGAATATTTTATATTATTTGACAAAATATCCTTTAAATTAAATTTATAATAAAATAAGATTAATAAACTACAATAAAAATATTTTAGGGTTTAAAAATTAGGAAAAATTAGAAGATATAAATGTGAAAGAAGAAAGTTACTGTAACTAAACAATAAAATCATGTGAGGGTAACATATGGTGCACATGTAGTGTAAGTAGTAGTTAAAAAATTTGTGAAATTAACTATATTCAAAATATATACTAACTTATATTATTAATATATTTTTTAAGAACTTAGCTTAAAATATTCATTGTCATGTTAAAATAAAATAAAAATATTCAATATTATTATATTAATAAATTTAATATAAATAAGTACATTCACTAATATTTTTAAGGCCTTTACAGTAGGACAAATATTTATCATATAGGAGTATAATACTTATATTAAAGTACTCACACGAGTATTTTAAAATATTTAGTTTAACATTCACTAAATGAATATTTATCATACCATATGAATTTTAAATTTTTTAACATACTGAAAAATTTATCTAATTTTTTATTCATTTATTGAATTATGTTGGAACTAAAACCCTTATCCCAGTAACTTTCCAGTGTCAGGCTCTCAAGAGCATGCATTAAGTTTTGTTCAGCCTCAGGGGGCAGAGCCTCAACCATATGATTCTTATTGATTTCTGTCAGGATTTACATTTATATCATCACCCACTTTTGCACCTTATCCCATACTTCTCTTAACCAACGGTCCTTGATATGTCTGGTAAATTATTAGTAGCATCGCTTGCTAAAGAAAGTGTATGTACTTCAACTAAATCTCACAATAAATGTGAAATTGGCACCAAAAACTTATTTGATATTTCTTCCCTAAAATATTTCACAGCTAAAACTAATCTCCAAAATCATATTTGTTTTTTAGGAAAAGCATATAAGTTAATTCATGTTTGATTTAATTTTTTTTAAAATAAGTACTTTTGTAAATCTTGAACAAACATTATAAAAATGATGTTTTTAACAAAAAAAAGTGATTTTTTTTATCCAATCACGAGACTATCACTTAAAATTTAGATGATAACAATTAAGAAAGGAATGAAATTATATTAAGTTGAAGGGTGAACCTTGATGAAAAGCAAAGGAGAAAAAGCGAGATCGGGACCAAGCACGTGATCAGGGGCAAGCCCTTCAACTGCGTATCCATTTTCCTCGAACCACTCTCGGAGCGTTCCGTCATGGTGCGACTCCGCCACGCGTACCCCGGCGTCGTTGCACTTGATATACGGCCGACCCGATTCGGATCTCCTGATCCGACCCGAAACGTGAGAGTATTTGTCCAGCAGCGGGAACATGGGTTCCTTCAAGTCGTACGCTGTGAGGCCTTGCACAGCTTCGGAACTGAAGAAGTAAACGGGTCGGATGTAATGGAGCTTCATGAGGAGGTCCATGTAGTTCAGTTGATACGTACCATTTTCTTCGCCTCTTGGGGTTGCGGGAACCACTGTGGAGATTCTCGAACTCGGAGGAGCGATTTCCAAGTCAGGTAGAGAACCCATTTTTCAAGGGGAATTAGAATAGAGAGAGTTGGAAGCTTTGGAAGGATGTCTGTTGTGTTGTGTGTGTATTACTGGATAAAGGAAGGCAATTTGTAGTTTCATTTATAGGGAAATGTTGGGATGGTAGAATAAAGAGAGCCATGTCGTAAATCCTGACATTTTTTTTGAAAATCCAATAAAGAGAAGTACGAAAATGGTGAGATAATATTTTAACTCTTCGACAATTTAATACTAGTAAGTTATCTCAGCGGTGGCAATATGGGCTCGCGGGCGGGTTGGATTGGGTTGACCAACTTTTGGTATATGGGTTGAAAGTCTTAATCCAACCCACATTTTGACGGGCTAGCGAGTTGGCGGGCTAACCCGCCAAAATGTAATGTAGTGGGAAATAAAAAGTAATTTCTGCTTGCTAGATCATTTCCGTCTCAGTTTAATTATGATTTTAAGTTTTTGAAATTATTGCAATAACTAAGATATATTGATTTCATATAAATGTAGTGAACAAAATAAAAATGAGGAAGCACTCAAATTGGAGATTGTTTTGATGAAAAATCCTCAATTACTGCTTGCTGTGTTGCGAATGTTGTGTCTACCGTAACTCTTCACCTGAGAATAATTATGAGAAGCAAGTATAAACCAACAAAGTTCTACATTCTCACAAGTTGCAAAAATACACAAATAAGACAATTCACAACTTATAATTGTCTTTTAAAACAACAAAAGCAAGCCCAAACCAACACAGTTATACATTTTCACAATAACAAAGTCTTAATTTAAAATTCTAAATTCTAATATAGTTTTAGTTCAAATCGAAACGGTCTCTTTCTCATTACCCCAGCCATCACCATCTTTCAAACCTTCATCATCACCATCATCATCTACATATAACAATTGAAGGACAAAATAATTAAATTCATACTTCTGCAACAAAGTTTCAAAAAAGTTGATCATTCCTCCCTCGTGTTGTCCCTCTTTAGTCTTTAGATCCATATGAATGATAATAAAAAATTAAAATTTAAGTAAAAAAAAAAGTTTTCTGTTAAAATAAAATAAAATAAAAAAAGGTGCAAGCCCGGCGGGCTAGCCCACCCTGCCAAACCCGCCAAAAAGCGTGTCAAAAAAATGGGTTTAAAGTGGTTATGTAGACTGAATTTTCCAACGCAACTCGTCAAAAAAGACGGGTCAAACAGCTGACCCAACGGGCATAGCCCATATTGCCACCCCTATATCTCACGGCTACAATTATAAGACTAATTCTTTCGAAATTTAAAAATTATATTTAATTGATAGGTCTTTTTCAATAATTTTTTCTGCATATACAACGTCTAAATATCAAACTCTAGACGAAATGTATAAAAAGTCCAACCACCCACTTTATAAAGGGAAAATGATTCATGTATGCTTCTAATGTGTACACCTATGATGTGTAGACACCTCTAATGAAATAAGAAAAGTGAGATAAGTAGATGTACATATTAAACGGGTAAATGAATAATAACTAGAGAAAGAGATTAAAAAAGAAGTGTTATTCCTATTTTTGTGTACATGAATAATGACTTTATAGGACCCTCGCACCTGTGGGTTTTTATTAATATTGGTCAATCTAGAATATATATATATGGTTAAATAACTGATACTTCCTTTTCTCCGTTCCTTTTTATAAGAGGTAAACTAAATTTGCGCACCTTTTAACAAAATTAGGTAGTTTAGTTTTTTGCATTAAATTCGTTCTCAAATGTTGTTAAATTTACAAAATTGTCCTTAACATATTTCTTTTAAATTTCTTTCCATCATTAATGCAATTCTATATTTACAGAATTGAATATGAGTAAAATTGTTAAAGTAATTAATATGGTACAAAGTCTTATGTGGTTCTTATAAAAAGGAACAATCAACCCCCCTCATCTAACTCTTATAAAAAAGAACGGGGGAGTAACACTTAAATTAACATTAGAGTAGCAAGGACCTTTCAAAAAAAAAAAAACATTAGAGTAGCAAGGAGCCAAGGACACGTAGATATGTGGGAATTGAGTAGTTGTTGAGGTATCCGTGGTATGCATAAATGTGCATTAAATGAAACGCATGTTTAGGTTTATGTCTAATTGTTTAACGTCAATAATGCATGTACTACGAAACAGTCCATATTCATACCATTTCACCTGTCCACCTCATGGGAAAAAAGAATAAAAAAAGAGAGAATGAGTGATTTGATAGGTGATATGATAGAAATTGTAGAAAGAGACAAAAAAAAAGAGTGAAAATGGATTGCAAGATAACTCAACCCATTTTTTCTCTTTATCTCTTTTTTTAATGATCATATCAAATCAAATATTACATTTTCATTTATTTCTCATTTCTTCATATCTCGCTTTGGTGGCGTACCCTTATTGCGTGTGCACCAATCTTTTATTAACTTTTTGATTTATTGTAAAAAAACTTATGTTAAGTAATAAGAATCAATCATTAGAAGAAATGGTTTGGGATCATCTACTGTTGGAGGCGTGCAGAAACGGTCACAACATCGTCTGAGATCGTCTGCTGCATTGACTGACAAAGGAACGCATCGTCTGATGTTGGAATAATGGATCATCTGCCTAACCAAGATATATCGTCTGACCAGACATGTGGTTTGAGTCCATACCAGCTGTAGCCATGTTATCTAGTAATAATAGTAACCTCAGAATATCCGAGATCTTATCTTGTATTTATTATTGTTTACGTTTTTCAATGTATTTACGTTTCCAATATAATAGTTTGACCTCAGAATATCCGTCATCACTCTGTATAAACACAGAGCTTGTAACTGAGAATTATTAAGTTAAGAAATTGAAGTGTAGTACATTACAAATAACGCATCTTCATTCTTTTCTTCAAATCTCTTTCATTCCTTCCACCTTCGAGAACCTACTCTGATTCTTAACATTGTATCAGAGCTGATCCATGGTTTCCCTTTTTTCTCTCTTTCTTTTCTCCCATGGCAGAAGCTCCGCTTTCGTGTCAAGATTTATCCTTCGCTTTATATACCCTTGTCTCTCTATCTCCAGCTGAGACCCAAGAACAGAGGGCTAACACCTGCTGACGTTCCTATGAGCTAAAGCTTTATCCTTTTCTTTACTTTTATTTTTTTTTCTTTTCGACGCTGAGATTCATAAACAGAGGGCTAACACCTGTTAAGGTTTCTTTGAACTCAAGCTTTATCTTTTCTACCCCTTTCCTATTTTAGCCTCTTAACGCTGAGACTCATGAATAGAGGGGTAACACCTGTTAACGTTCCTCTGTGCTCAAGCTATGGCAGCCGTAAGGCCTCTGAGACTTAGATGCAGGAGCTCAAGTCAACAACCTCTGAGGTTCCCACTGCAGTACAAGCCCAGGAAAAACTTCCGCGGACTGACATAGAAAGATCATTGCTCCGAAGTGCCTTTCCGAAACCAAAAATATGTATTTTTCTTTGCATTTTTCTTTGTCCTGGTGAAGCAGATCTGGTGGATCTGGCTAAAGCAGCACAACTCATCTTCCATGTTCTTCATCTCATGCCCCAAGCCTTCGCTTCGAGCACACCATCACCGTCAAAGGAGCGCAACTTACTGGCATTATAAGGCCACTCTTGCTCTTGATGACTGCAAGAGACGCAAGGCAAGTTGCAGCGCAAAGCAAGTTACAGCTATGGAGGTCAAGCTCAACGTATGCCTTCAAAGGCTGTCTTCCTTCTCACCTACGTTGAGCTTGCAGGGGGATGTTAGAGAAAAGAATCGTCTGTTGTTGGAGGCGTGCAGAAACGTCACAGCATCGTCTGCGATCGTCTGCTACATTGACTGACAAAGGAACGCATCGTCTGATGTTGGAATAATGGATCGTCTGCCTAACCAAGATATATCGTCTGACCAGACATGTCGTCTGAGCCCATGCCAGTTGTAGCCATGTTATCTAGTAATAATAGTAATCCCTGAATATCCGAGATCTTATCTTGTATTTATTATTGTTTACGTTTCCCAATGTAATAGTTTGACCTCAGAATATCCTTCATCACTCTGTATAAATATAGAGCATGTAACTAGGGATGGCAGAAAAACCCATACCCGCGGGTACCCGACCCTACCCGACCCGAATTTATGGGTAAAACCCGTTCTGTTCGGGTTCGGGTTCGGGTTTGGGTTTTACCCGATTTTGAATATGCTGTTCGGGTTCGGGTTCGGGTACGAGTAAACCCTACCCGTACCCTACCCGAAACCCGGTCCTATGTAGGAAATTACAAAAATATCCTTATATATATATTAGTAGTGATTTACTAGGGTTTTTCAATGTTCATTTGCAAAGCAGAACCAGCAGAAAACTGAAGAAGCCGCGCCGCCCTCACCCCTTCCCCTACCAAGCCGTTGCCGTGCTCCAAGCCGCCGCCGCCCGCCGTCGAACTTTGTCCTGCCGTCGTCCAAGGCTCCAAGCCGCCACCGCCGTCCACCATTCAAGCAAGAAGGAACTCGATCTCCCTCTCCGTCTCTCGATCTCCGTCTCTCGATCTCCGCCTCTCGATCTCCGCCTCTCGTCCGCCGTCGTCCACCTTCTCTGCCTCCGTCTCCATCTCTCGATATCTCTTCCACCGTCGTCCAAGCCTAAAAGGTGCATGTTCGATTGTTCTTCCACATCTGTATTTCAGTGCTACTGTGCTAGATGTTTTGTGGTTTGGTTGTTTGATGTGAATGTTTATCAATATATTCGTGTTTGATGTGAATGTTTTGTGGTTTCGTTGTTTGATCAGCAGAATACTATATCGCCAAGGAAACTTCTGGTTACCTGTAATTTATATGATCGTTTTTTTAGCCTCTCTTTGGCATTACCCCATGGTTTCTTTAAGAAATTCTGCCATCCAGAGGGGATAGTGGGCTATTTTGTACAGATGAACTTGTTTAACTTTGCAGCATTAATTGGTATTTGTTCAAAAGGATGTCTTAGAGCTGTTCTCCCTCACAGTTACTCAATTGAATAAGGTAACTTGTTGCCAATTAGCCTTTTAGAGAGAACTTCTTTGGATTATATCAGATTTATTGTGCAGTCTTTGGATTATATCTACAATTTGTTGTGTTTTGAGCATAATGCAAATAAACATAAACAGGTCCATAAACTGAATTTGTTAAGATCACTTAGGCAAAAATTGCTACAGGATCGACATAGGCAGGGTTTACTAGTTATTAACCAAAACACCTGTTAAATGATGTTAACTCAATGATGAAGTTGAAAGGAAATAAAAACACTACAAATTTAATCCCTTTCAAAGTTCAGGTCTGGAATTGATAATGATAAGCTAAGTTTGTTAATTTTCTTTAAGTCATCTAGTAAATTAGTTAGCTTTTATAAGTACATTTTGGTATAACATAGTATAATAAACAAATAGATGTCTGTTAACCTTAACTTCATGCATTTTGGTATACTTTGATTAAAACTACTTGTTTCAATATTGTTTTAAGTAAAATTACTAATGAGTTTAATGTGAATATATCAGGTTAATAGGTGTCTATGTTTTGGAGGGTCTGCTGCTGCTATTTTAATCTGGAAGAGGTTGATGTTGAAGACTTTGAAATTTGAATAACTGGACTTGTGTATTTGTATTTGTTGTTGAATTTTGTATCATGATCTTGAATATTGAATTTAGAATTGGCTTCCAAGTCATTTTTTAAATCATTGTGAAGAATTAAAGATTTTGTTATTAGTGTATTAGTAATCGGGTTTTCGGGTCGGGTTTTCGGGTTTTCTGTTTCCTATCCACCCATCGCGGGTACACATTCGGGTACGGGGAACCCGAAACCCAACGGGTTCGGGTTCGGGTATATTTTTCCTACCCGAACTGGGTTTGGGTTTGGGTTCGGGTTCGGGTATGTTATTTCGGGTTCGGGTACGGGTAGGGCTAAACCCGCACCCGACCCTACCCGTTGCCATCCCTACATGTAACCGAGAATTATTAAGTTAAGAAACTGAAGTGCAGTACATTACAAATAACACATCTTCATTCTTTTCTTCAAATCTCTTTCATCCCTTCCGCCTTCGAGAACCTACTCTGGTTCTTAACATCCATCAATCGTTAGAAGAAATGGGAAATGGTGTAAATTGGAAGTTTCACGAGGGTTTTGATTCATTTACTCTCTACTCACTCTTCCGCCATTTTCACTCATCTTGTCTCATTATCTTTCTCTTCTTTTTCTTCCACACTATCTTTCATATATATTTGTCATTTCTCCTTCTTATCTTCCTATCTCTCACCTGGTGTGAGAGTGATATGCGTGTGAATGAATATTTATTCTTTCATGAGGGAATACTTTTCGCACAGTGCTTCAAAATTTTGACTGACTATTGACTAGGTAACGACACTGGGTCAATAGACCACTGATCGAACCAGTTGATCACTTGTTGGACTGGTTGAACCAAATATATAAGTATATTTTATATTTTATGATGAACATGTTAGTATAAATAATGTCTGGTTTAGTAGTTAGCATATGTCTGAGTTTTGTGGAAGTCATACCATTTTCGGGTATCAACATTTTGAGGCGGCCTTCTAGGAGGGAGCGGGTGCATGATAAGATTAGTTTCCTTGTTCTCCGCCAAAACTTTTGACAAACCCACCGTCAGAGGAATCGTTGCACGAGCCTGAACCAGCGAGTAGTTATTCGCCCTCCGCTGTGGCGCTTCCCTCTGCCCGTAATCTAGGCGTTCTTAATGGTTGTGTCGCCCTGGGTTTGCGAATGAGGTGCTATAATATGGATCAACACGACCCCTTCTCACCTTCTTCCTTGGCGACTCTTTTTGTGCTTGTGAGTCAACTTTCTTTCCCTTGCTTTCCTATCTTCTGCCTGGTGCGTCCAACGCATCCCTCTATCGCTTCTGCTCGTCATCTTCTTCCTCAAAGATGAAGTCTTGAACTCTCGCCCTTAGCTCTCCCATGTCATGTGGCGGGCGCCTGCTCAACTTGTTAAGCGTTCCTGCCCGTAGCCCTTGCTTGAAGGCGTTCACACATGTTTCTTGAGGCAGATCCTCGATCCGCACGACAGTGGCGCTGAACCTCGCCATGCACTGCTTGATTGTCTCTGATGGGCCTTGTCGAATGTTAAACAGCGCAGTTGTGGCAACCTTTTGTGCCATATTCGTCGTAAAATGCATAAGAAACTTACGCGAGAAATCCGTGAAGCTTGTTATTGAGTGCAGGGGTAGTTTGGTAAACCAAGCTAACGACATTCCCTTGAATGTTGAAGGAAATAGGCGACACTTCACCGCGTCGGATGCCTGACTAATTACCATTTTTGTCACAAAATATTGTAAGTGTTCTTTCGGATTAGAGTCACCTGAATACGTTTCGAGCGTTAATGTTTTTAGAGAATCTGGTATTGGAACCGCCGCTACAGCCGCCGAAAAAGGCTGAAACTCGACAACAGTTTCAGCCTCCCTGTAACTCGCCATGTTATGATCCTTCTGTTGACGGAAGTACTCCAATTGAGCTTGGAGGTGTTGGTTTTGTTGTTGAATGACATCGATGGTGCCACACACCTGATTCCACTCATCTAGAGAAATATTAATCATGACGGGCTGGCCGGAGCCCGTCGCTGCATGTGCAGCCTGGTTCTGTGTTTTGTTGTCGCGTCAAGGTCTGGGGATGGTTGTGTCAGATTCGATGATGGAGGAGGAGACGGTGGCCGCTTGGCCCTCGTCGCTCATCTTCCACCACGTCCTCGTCCACGCTCTCTCGTCTAAATGCCTGATATAGCTTCACTCTTCCTGGTCACAGGGGTTAGTTTACATTTCCCCACAAACGGCGCCAAATGTTCCAGTAAAGTAACCGAAGGGAGAGAAGGAGTAACGAGTAGAGACGGAAAGGAGAATATCCAATTTATTTAGACAGCGAAAATGAGAGAGCCCCTTTTACATGAGCCCCCTCTGGCTATTTATAGAGGGGGAAACCATAAATAGCATTTAAAAGTCATAAATAACATTAAACACCTAGAATACATGATACGGGTCACTGGGCCTCTGTAAATCAGCCCAGCAACCTCAGCCTTTCGCCTCTTGGCTCGCCCAGCTCGCCACACTCTAGTCATTGCTTTGGTCGCCAAGTCGTCCTTAACTGGGCGGAGTGCTCGCCCAGTCCAATAACTTTCTAACTTCTTTAGAAAAATAAGTAAGTGAAGTCTTAATATTATATATAGCGTTTGACTCCTCTAAAGTGAGTTCACTCACTTTACCCTTGTCATCCCTACTTATAATACGTGAAAATTAAAGTCACGGAATAGGAGTGTTGCAATTTAATTTTTTAAGTTTGTGTATATCATCACGTCCACGTTTCTTTGTGATGCTCACTTTACCTGCAAAGTGAGTGAACTCATTTTAGAGAAGTCAAACTCTTTTCATCGTAAAAATTAAAGTCATGAAATAGAATTGTTGCAATTTAATTTTTTAGGTCTGTGCATATCATCACGTTCATGTTTGTTACCAGTTCCTGTTCTTCAACCTCTGTGATCTTTTCTTCAACCTCTGTGAGCCATACACGCTATCCATACCAGTTTTCTGTTTAGAGTGGGTAAATGGTAGCCGGCAAATAAAACGCATAACTTCCAACCAAGTACTACCAAACCATTATTTATTGAACTTACGACGCAAAATACTATAATAATTTTAATTCACTAATTTATTACTCTCCATAACTCTTTCACTTGTTAAATGAAGAATGTATATTAAATATGTTTTATATTTTTTTTTTGTCTTGACCAAGGTATCCCACAGCCGATTGCCGTGAGACTAATCCTTCGCCCCACGGTCAGCGCACGAAGCGGTAGGGGGCTGGCCAATGAGTTTTTTCCATTCACAAGAGTTGGGATTCGAACCCCCAATTAAGATTAAATATATTTATTTTTATTTAATGCTTTTTATAAAATATTACACCGTCAATATACAGTAATTAAACTCTAAAAATAATGAGAGAAATCATGCATATCGGGTATTGATTTCAATTTTATTAAGTTATTTATTTATGGATAAAAGACTCACTCTGAAGGACTCGATTCCTCTTTTTGGGCTTTTGGCCCCGTTTTCTCATAAAAAGAAGACTCGGTGAACTCATTGTCGACGCCACAAGGGCGTGAAACAAATTCAAAATAAAGCAAAAGTGCTCTTTCGAAATAAAGTACTTCTAATAATGGAATAAAAAGGCACATTTTTTAAAAAATAATAATCAATTTAAAATGGATCTATCACCATTTATTTCAGAGACAAGTTTAATTCAAAAGATTCTTATCCAATTAAAGTTTGTTTCAAAAAAGTCTTGCAAAAAATTTAAGTACAACAATACATTGAATACAAAGTTGCGAGTTCATTAAGAAGGCAAGTGGCCGAGTAGGGATGGCAAAAAAACCCATACCCGTGGGTACCCGACCTGACCCGACCCGAATTTACGGGTAAAACTCGTTCTATTTGGGTTCGGGTTTTACCCGATTCTGAAAGTACTATTCGGGTTCGGGTTTGGGTATGGTGAAACCCTACCCGAAACTCGATTTCTATATATTAAATTACTAAAATATCTTTATATATATATATATATATATGTATATATATTAGTACTTTAGTAGTGATTACTAGGATTTAATTGTTTCAACTTTCAAGTTTCTGAATATATATCTTTATATATATATATTCATGATCTTGAATATGAAATTTTGAATTGGCTTCTAGAGTCATTTTTTAAATCATTATGAAGATGTTGCTGCTACTGCATTAGTAATCGGGTTCGGGTATGGGTCGGGTTTTCGTGTTTTTTATGGTTTCCCTTTGTTTACCGCGGGTATGATTTCGGGTATGGGGAACCCGAAACCCGACGGGTTCGGGTTCGGGTATGTTTTTCTACCCGAACAGGGTTCGGGTTTGGGTTCGGGTATATGATTTCGGGTTCGGGTTCGGGTCTGGTTAAACCCGCACCCGACCCTACCCGTTGCCATCCCTATGGCCGAGTCTCTGTTTCTTCATGCATGATAAGTTATTGGTTTGATTGATTAAACACTTCTAACCAAAAGCAATTACCAAAGTAAGCCAAACGACACAAATAATAAAGCTATACATTTGTTGAACCTTGTAAACCGTCTTGTTAGCTTTAACCAAGTGTTTCTCATTACGGTCGAGGTCATCTCCTGACGTGTACTTCGACTAGACCGAGACTTGGAAAATTTCCAGGCTAACAACGATGAGTGTGACTCCTTTGAGGGTTTGAACGGCGCGGGTGATGTTGGCTCCAACGGTTGCGCGATGGAATTGGGCGAAGTCGCGGTGGCATGGTGAGGTTCACGATCGTGGGTCCTGAGAGTGTCTATAGAGGTCTTGATGGTGGAGATTCGATGTTACAGTTTTACAAGATTGGGTTTGTCATCTTAGAGGAGGACTAAAATGAAATATTACTAATTCTATGGAGCTCATTTAGAATTAGAACAAGTTTGTAACCTTTATTAATGAAGAAAAAAATATTTACAAGTGTAAAATCTAACAACAGTTTTGATGCTCTATTGCTCTGCCTCTGTTTTTATTTTCAATTAAATTGTGATAGTGTACCAGTACCACAGAACTGAAATTAATCTTAATATTTTGAGGTGAAGTATTTGAAATATTGCAGTCTAAAATTATTTTATTTGTTTACTTCACTATATATATATATATATATATATATATATATATATTAACGTACCCGTACCCAAGATTTTCTAAAAATATCGTACCGCGTATTCGGTACCGTACTCATACCTGTGCAACATATGTTTTTAAGGTAGGTTTTATGCAAGAGCGGGAATGAGATAAAAGGAGGGGGGAGAGGTAGAGAGAGAAGGGGCATTATAAAGGAGTATCTGTAATGTATCTTTTAATTTTTCTTATCATTAGGTAACCTTTACTAACTATTATTATTGGTCATTTTACATCGTGCAAGACTTAACACACACTTGCACAGTAGAAGTTACCCAAGCTAAAACCAAACTTTTAGGAAAGCTAGGTCGAACCATGAAAATGACATACACTACGTTGACAAATCAGACTTAAGCCAAAGTTTGGAAGTAGGTAAGCTTTAGGCCTGAGAATGCTCAGCACAACCTACTTTCATCTTTCATCAAACACCATTGCATTTATGTACTGATTGACAAAAATGTTAGTGGAACTCATACAGTGGTTAGGGCCATAGTGGGCATTTTTTTTTTTTTAATAAGTGGACATATATTTAAAATGTTATTCTTTTCATTTAGATAACTAGGCGAGAACCCAACAGGTGCTGATCACAATGGTAAAAAGTAGTTGTTTGAGTCTGTAGGTTGAAAGTTCGATCCCTATGAGTCACAGTATTCGCACGAAAGAAAGAAAAATACACTAGACATGGACTAAGTCTGGTATACTTTTGGTTTTTTCTCGCTTCTTGTTCTCTTTTGAGTTAATTTATTAATGCAAATCTGCCAAAGCCATGATAATTAAATTAAAATTTTTAATGGCCCACACGAGATATAAAGGCCCATACTATTTTTTTTTAAATTACTCTCACAATTTTAACTCGAGTGTGGTAAAGACCAAAAGTCTTTTTAAGAGTGCGACTCCTAATATTGAACGTTTATACTAATTTAAATACAAAAACTTTAGAATTAGAAATCTAAATGATCAACTATAAAAAATAATTTAGAATTTCTATCCGTCCAAAAACCCAACCACCCCAAAAGGTTCCAAGAAAAAGTTGGCCTAATGCATTAAACCCCACCTTTTTTTTAAAGGATGATTATTAGACTATTGGGAAACGTAATCAATTCTAATATGGTTAAAATCAATTTTAATCGTAAGTTGAAATGATGTTTGGATGTACCATCCAAAATTTATTTCATGGGTCAAGAATTGAATCTACTTGTCACAACTAATAATTGTTTTCCGTTTAATCAATTATAAGATTTTATAACTAAATTTCACTACATTACCTACAAAAATCATTTTTTTAACGGTATCCCAACATAACTCATCATTTTAACTTACATTTACCAAACGCTATTTTAATAGAACCATTTCTGTCAATAATCAATTCTGCTAGCGCTGATCCAAACCATTATACTTGAATAATAAAACAAAACTTACATCAACAACAATTAATTTTCAAATTTAACCTTTTTTCCTAATCAAACTATAAAACGGAGTTTGGAATGAGACCTTTCAACGCTCAGCATGAACAAATGCTCCGAGGCTGCTGAGGCAAGCAAAGTATATGTCTGTTTAGACACGTTTGGAGAGGCCAAACGTGGATCTAGCAATCCAAAAAAACTATTTCTTGTTTCTGCAAACGTGGATCCAGCCCAAATGTGGATCCAACCCCCTTTTTTTTCCAAACATGCACTATATTTGAGTACTAAGAGTCAAAATCATGCTTCAGACTATCTAACGTTATTCAAACAAACAAAGGTATCACCGCCAAATGTACGGGGTATTATGGTTTGAATGTAAAGCAAGGAAGAACCTTGAAAGGTGATAAGAAATGTTCAAAGTGAACAACAATTAGAAGTCTCAAAAATGTCTAATGAAGTATTGAATTTTTTTGGATAATCAAGTAGAAATAGTCAAGTTTGTTGTTGGCTATAAATAGTTCTAGAAATGAACCTTGTACTCATTCCATTTCCTGGAAACTTCTAAAATTCGATGGTGCAACCGTGTCAATAAACCCTTTGATGGAAACCTGAGGAACTGTAACATTCTTCTTCCCATGTAACTCATGGTCAATGAAGACAACAATTATTGTGATGTCGTCATGGAAAAAACGCCTAATCCCCTTTTCAACCTTCTGAAGGTCTTTATATCTCATTTCCCTTTTTCTAGCTGCCTCGTTCAACGCAGCCCTAAGAAGTCTTCTTGCAATCCCCTGGTGTTCAACCAAACAATGAAACAGCATAATACAATAAGAAAAACACAAGAGCTTTCAATATCTAAAGGCAAAGATGATTGAATTGAAAAGAAGTGACGACAAGTAGAAAAAGCATACATTTCGAGGGTTGTTATGAACAATCTCAGCGGCTTCTTGATTCGTCAAGTGTTCCCAAAGCCCGTCAGATGCAAATATAACGAATTTATCGTTAGGTTGTAAAACTCTCGAACATATAGATGGTTCTGCTGTTAGCACTGGTCTGCGGATAGGATCGGGAAGGTGAAAACGTGGGAAAGAAGGATCGAAAGAGAACTCTGGCCGCTTCAAATATGCATCTCCTATAGATCTGGATACCTGACCTCAGTTGTAGGGTGGACAAGAAAACTTAAGTTACAATGAGCAACTCCGACGAACACAGCAGGCATCTCACTAATAATTGTCAGATTAATTACGTGAGTCAAGTGCATGTTTGGAAACTCATTCAGAAACCACGGTGAAGCCAAAATCATGTTGACAGAAGTAACTTCACTTAGCTTTCGCTTCTGTCCACCATGGTTTCAGGTTCACCATGGTTTTCGAACAAGATTCCAAACATGCACCAATACAATGATTAGCAACGAAGTGAACAAAAATCAAATGCAGCAATAAGATATTTGTGATTTTGTATACACAAAAAAGTACTGTAGCCAAGAATTTAAGCATGTAATGGAAGTTGTGACTTGTGAGACACCTTGGTCAGACAGCAAATTCCCATTACCTCCCAAGAGTGTATAGACAAAGTGGAAGAACATTATATATTACATAGAAAAAGAAGCAAAAACAAAAAGATAAAGGTAATGTATAACATTGATAGAAAAGTATTCCTAAAAAGAAAATAGAAAGAAAACCTGGATGATGCCTTTAATGCGCCATGTTCCCTGCTTCATAACTACAATTTGTGAATCTTCTGGATGCAGAGCCCTGAGTTCCCGTCTAACCTCCTCTTTGCTAGCGTTGTGCTCTCTATTCAACTGTTCAGCAGTGATCTTGTTAGATCCACCGACGGAACCAATCACAGCACGAGAGTCACCAAGATTGGCGACATATAATGTCCCTTTCCAGATAACACCAAACAAACAACAAGAACCCATTGCTGCTATTAATGGCTTTATCCCATAACTCCTCCGAACAAGAGTCAGAAATCCATCCTCAGTAGCAGAAACAGCATTCTTGATAATATCCTCAGAGATAGAACCTTTTTCTTGAGCAATCCCTGCATTAAGATTCAACACAAAACTTCCATAACTTCTTAAAACCAATGCAGTATTTAGAGTATGCAACACAAAACTAACATCAGGGGAAAATAAAAAGTTTGGATAGTAAAAATATAAGCATTACTGGTCAGACAGTAAAAGTATTTATGATTGATAACTTACACAAAAAATGTAACTATCAATTTAGATAAGGAAAAGAAACAGAAACAAGAGAAAATGAAAGCAAAGAGCACGGGATTTCATCAACCATATCAATCCAGAATAGGCAGGTGAACCAATTATTTGCATGCATCCTTGATCTCATATTATGTGTACCAATTTTTGGAACATCTTAAAGGGAAATATCATAATTTCCATAGTCCTAGCACTCCAAATTACAAATGTAAAAAAAGGACAAAAGAAGGGTGTGATTGGTCATGTAGATACGTGGAAAGGTGAAAATAGAGACCACAAAGAAAATGAATTTTCAATGTAATCATGAACCATGCATGTGCAAAGTGATTCACATTAAAAACTTTCCACCTTCCCCGTTTCCACTTACACAAACAGGCAAACCTTAATTATAAAACTATACTTAGTCAAAAGGAAAGCTAAATTGAGGATGAAGGAAAGGAAGTGATTATTGAGATGGTTCTAACTGTTAAGATATATTTTCCATATATTCAAAAAATAATGTTCTCTGTAAAGAAAATTACTCAAAATAAAAAACTTAGAGCTAAGAGTAAGACAAAAATGTTAGCAGGCGTTATCTATGTTTCTAAAAGCAAATTGAATTTTACTCAGTTTCCAGCATCCGCAAAGACATACAACATGAACAAACCAAGAATAGGACCAGCCAGGAGCCAAGCCAGCCAAAACAATAAAAGTCAAATTAAAGGGCTACCCAGATAACAACAAGAGCTAATCTTACACAACAAATAGGCCCAAAATATCAATATTGAACAAAACTCCAACAAATCAACCCCATCTAGTGCCAGTGCCACAAAACAAATTCATAGCACCATTACTAACAAAGACATTACAAAAGGGCTAATATGATCAATATTTGAGAATCTTAGAAATTGATGAAATGTTTACATCCTCAATAACCAATAGCATGTTTGGGGAAATGGTAGAACCCCTCAAAAGTGAGTTTGAAGGAGGTATGTGATTTTGGTGGGGGAAAACAGATGTTTTGTTTGTTATATACCAAAATTGATTGTCCTTTTCCATTGCTCTTTGGACTAGACGTGATAAAATATAATTTATGATTTTAACTCGAAATTTTTTACACTGAATTTTAGGTAAATCATATCTTCTAAAAATACAAATTACTTCACTTCACCTCAAACTCAATTTTAATCAAAATAAATTTTACAAAATCAAATTCATCCAAATCAATTTTGCAAACATTTGCTCAAACACAAACAAATAACAAATTTAAGGTTTTACATGAAAGGTGAAACAAAAATCAGAGAGCATTTGGGAAACATCCAAAACAATACGAGAAGACTCACTAATGAGATGACGGAAAAGGTGGTCGTTTATGAACCGAGAAGCTTCGGGACCGCCATGGCCATCGTAAACACCGACAAAGACACCATCAGAACCGGTCTCAACCTGGCTATGATCCTCAATAACCTCGTTGGCCTGAACCACAGCGAAGGAGAACTCACCACACGAGTGCTTCTCGAGGTCCCTGAACCACACGAGAGCATCATCCACCGTTGAAGGACCATCGGAACCATCATCATTATTATCATCCTTGCTCATACGTGCATATCGCCTCACCGGTCTCAAGCACGCAGAAACTATCCTTGCCAACCACGAAAACATCCCACATTTCCTTCTCTCACTGATCCCTCAAATCAAAAAGAAGACACGCAAACTCTGGTGCCTCGAAAGGGGAAAAAAAAGGCTGTGGTTTTCTGAATTGTTGAGAACGAAACAAGATTACCCAGATGGGAAAAACTGAAATTGGTCGACGAAAGGCGCGATTTTTAGTAAAAAGGTTGTAACTTTTATGAAAAAAAAGAGTGTGACTAGGTTGTAATTCGAAAATAGAAAGAAAGACGAAGCAAATCAGGTTCTCTTAAAAATCAAATGTAAAGATCTGATACTTGGGATTCAGAAGAGAAGAAGAAGAAGAAGAAGAAGAAAAGAGTGAATTTTTTTCTCATGAGTTTGAGAGAATGGTTAAATTCATTTTGGACGGTTACACATAACAGTGCCTGTGATTTTGAAAACGAAGAGAGGGTGGAGAACGCGGAATCGTGGGGTAAGTGAAGTGGGGTTATTGTGACACAAGCAAGCAAAAGAAGACACCGTCGTTTCCCAACACAGAGTGAAGATTGAAGAGGTTGGGGAAGTGGAAAGAAGAGGAAAGTTGAACTGAGTCTGGGTTGACTTTGAAAGGAAGAAGGACAAGAAGGAGAAAGAAACAATAGCGTATCCACCTTTCCTTTCCTATTCTTTTCTTGATTTGTAATTGAGGAAAACTCGCAAGGATCATGACCCAAATCGCAAGGATTTTTTTTCTTTCTATTTAATTATTATTACGTGTTCAAGTTATATTTTAATTTTATAAAATTTATACTAATTTAGTGAGTTTTCTTCTAGAGAGTAAAGTAAAGTGGAGAGTAAACAAAGAAATTAAAAAGATTTATGTGTACCCTCCTGCTCGTCAGATTAGGACAATATATCCTAAGCACAGTATACCCTAAGCAAGAGCGAAGACCTTAAGGGCAATCCATCCAGGCAGGTGCGCAGACCCCGACCTAAGATCGGCTTCGAATGCAAGGTCCCTACGAGAAGGAACACATCTTCCCATTTTATCAGGAACCACAAGTAGGAACCATGAGGAAACAAATCCTAAAGGGAGGTGAGTGAGAAATTAATAGAAGCAGAGATTTGTATGACAAAAGAGAAAAAATAGTATGTATATATCTGAGGCATGCTTCCTGGAAGCTCGCAAGCTCAAAAGAAGAAAATGATTTATAAAGGAATGACACAAGAAGGGGGTTGAATTGTATGTGTATAAAACTTGACTTTCAAAAACAATTATTAGTTCACAAAAACTTTTCGTAAATGAAGGCAGCGGAAAGCAATTAATCAGAGTGTAAACGATAAAGCTATGAATGAAACACACAGATGTAGACGATAGGATAAAACAGTTTAGGAGCATAAGTGAAACGTGTGCTAGTGTGGACGATGCGTGCTGTAAATTTATAAACGATGCAAGCAGTTAAACGTGTAGACGATGCAAGCAATTAAACGTGCAGACGATGCAATTAGTAAACAATGCAAGCAATAAGAGCGTAAACGATGCAAGCAATAAAAACAACACACAAGAGATTTATCCTGGTTCACACCCTGAACAATAGGGCTACATCCAGTCCTCGGCTTCACCAAGATTTTCCACTATTCAACCTAGAACAGTACAAGTATTAAACATGACTTCTCTCAAGTATTCAACATGACTTCTCCCAGTATTTGAAGGACTTCTCCTAAGTATTCACCACAGGACTCCTCCAAATTATTTGAAGGACTTCTCCTAAGTATTCCCACAAGGCTCCTCCAGAGTATTATCAGGGACTTCTCCCAACAAGTATTATCAGGGTCTTCTCTCAACAAGTATTATCAGGGTCTTCTCCCAACAAGTATTATCAGGGACTTCTCCCAACAAGTATTATCAGGGACTTCTCCCAACAAGTATTATCAGGACTTCTCATTTTACAAGGTTTCTTCTACAAAGATTCTCTTCTTGACAGAGTGATGGTAGAAAGATTAAGATCGACTAACTCAAGGTATTCTAGGTAAAGGATATGACTCTAATGTGTATACTTGAGGTTAGTGATAACAGAGATGATTAGACGATGGGTTCTATGCTTTGTTTGGTGTGAAGGGATTGAGAGATTTGACTCTTAGGAATTTTCACACTTGGAAGATTTCACTCGTTTTGTGTTTGACACTTAGGCTTGAGTGAAACTGGATTGTTTGGAGAGATTCACATTGAGTTTCTTGCAATATGATTTCAGTTCACTTCATCTTCCACTTTCTTCAAGTCTTCAAGTCCTCCTTTTATATCTTCAGTTTTAATATCCGTTGCTGAAGATGCTGAGTGAAGTTTAGAGAGTCACGTGATTTCTTCTTCAACGGATCTCTGCTTCATTTAATGCTCTCGACCGTTGAGGGCTTGGAATGGATATTCCGATGGAGTTGGTAGCTTGCAGCAGATCTGAACATCTCTTCTTTGGGTGTACTTGATGTAGACATGTTATGACACCATTGTATTTTCTCTTTGTCGTTTTACTTGTATGTCTGAACAAGGAATTTAATGTTGTTGCAGAGAGTGAATAAATTTCATTTATTTACTCACCAACGTTGTACTTTTCCTTGGAGAAAGAATCTATTGACTCTGTAGAGCTTGCCCATGATGTGTACTATGCTGCAGAGAGAAAAATAGAGTCGTTGATGTTATGACGTTGTCTCGTGATTTGAGCACTCTCCTTGGTTAGTGATACAAGTCAGCTGTAGACAACTCATAAAGCACATTCTTCTGCGTGGCCTTGGACGATGTTTTCTCAATTCATCGGACGATGCTTTCTTAAATGATTAGACGATGTTGTCCATCTTGTTTGAACGATGCTTTCCATCATATGTTTATTATGCATGCGGATGATAGATTTGACGTTGTACACTCTTTCTTCTCCTATGGACGATGTTTCTCTTGATTGATCTGACGATGCTGTCCATTTTGTTATACGATGCTTTCCATGTCTTGTACTTCAGACGATGCTTTCCTAATGTCTTCAGACGATGCTTCTCATTCTTGCTCTTAGACGATACATCCTTCTTTGTTCTTCAGACGATAGTTTTTCTACATGTTGGACAATGATTGTAGACTTTTCTAGAGACAAAGACAATGGTTGATTGAACGATGCTCTTCTAGATACATGACAATTTGAGCAAACGATATTGTTTTCATTTAATCTGAATGATAAGGATATTTCTTGAAAACAATAGTACAGAGTTTAGGAAATAAAATTGTTATCATTCAAAACATGATAAACGATCTAACTCATTTGAACCTAACAGAAAAAGACCCAATAGATAACATAAAATAGGATTAAGAAATGAGAGACCAATGTTCACTTGTAACTACTTAGGGTCATTGTAATAATGACTTAGGTTTCTCCCATATTGTCCTGAGCATTATACTTTGTAACCTTTATGAGAACTTCTGGAGCCCACCGTTGGGCTCTAGTAAGACTTTCCCAGACCCAAAGAAAAGAGTAAGAGAGCTACCATGGTGACAATAGGACTAAAGGAGGTTGGAGTCAGAACCATAAGCAAAATGATGATGAAAGTGGAGGAAATACAACGGGAAAACAAATGCGTAAGATAAGAGAATAAGGAGACCTTGTAACAAAACAGATGGATACAATGACATCATTTAGGAGAGATGCAAAATTTGACAAGGCAAAGGGCCTGGCTGAGGGAAACACCTACCTTCCAGGTTTTCCCTCTTACCAACAGAAGCTTAGACTCCTAGAAAAATTTGATCACGAGCAAAGCAGAAGCAAACCGGCAGTGCAAGACCCTCTATTTTTGATATTTATATTTTTGGTCCCTGGAGTCTGAATTATTTATGCTTTGGTCCCTGAACTATTCTATAGTTCAATTTTAGTCATTGTTAGACCTTTCATTGAATTATATTTTGGTGGTATTGTTTTCTTGAGATTTGATATGAACAAATCTTTATGAAATTGATTGGTACTTGATTGAAAGTATATTTTTGTTTGAGTTATAACAAGAGGAGTTGTTGCTTAGCGGTTGACACTTAAGCATTTGATTTTCAAGGCAAGAGTTCGAAACTGGGCGATGGAAGTTTTGATTTTAATTATTAATTTTTGAGTAGCTTTATTTTGAGCAGAAAACTGAAATTTAAAATTTGAAATAAAACATGTGTTTAATTAGATATTAATGGGGAAGATCATGGGGATATTGAGGAGGTTAATTCTGAGATCATGGGGGTGATATGGTCCAGATTTTCATGGGACAAGGACGGACGTTTGAAGTGCTAAGGACGAGCACGAGATTATATGCACTGTTCCTGAGCCATACTCGAGGTTGGTTGCGCTCAAAACCCTTGTTTCCTTTACTCTAGAAAATTTAGGATTTGTGACGTTGAAACTTTTAATTTGAAGAAAATTTATTTTTGGAATGTTAAACCCTAGAAAATGATGTTTAAATAATGTTGGATTAAATTTGATGAAAACCCTTGGTAAAAATCTCTTTTCAGGACTTAAACAGTGAAAATTTGTGTTTCTGGTCGTCCTGGACAGAGAGCCAATGCATGAGCACTGGCACCTGACGCCTGGGCGTTGGGAACTGGGTTCCCAGGAAGGTAGTCAATGCATGAGCGTTGGCATCCCAACGCACATGCGTTGGGCCTCTGCCAGCCTAGTGCTGGGTTTTTTTGCTCTTTCGATTAAATTGGTTTTTGGGGTTTCTTCCGTCCTTTCGATGATTGACTTAGGATTATTATTCATTATATGATAGGTTGGACTTGAAGTTCATGCAAAGTGATGAAAGGTAAGGGTAACTCACGTCCTAGAGAGTCTTGAGTCGTGCATGTTTTATTTTGGAATTGCATGTGAATGAGATAACATGATTGATTGATTATTGGTGATGTTCTTTGTGGAGTGATGATGATGAGTTGAACGATTTGATACCATGTTGTTAAGGATTTGAAGAATTGAAATACTTAATAATGATAATTTATTTCCGTTACATATCATGACTGTTTTTGGAATTTCAATGGACTATTGGTTCATGGGTTTTGTGGGTTGTCATGGCATGTGCATCTTAGGATTGACGACAGTGGGGTGAACGATTTTGGCACGTGACTGTTAAGAGCGATGGGGTGGTAGTTTAACCACGTGACCATTAAGGGTCAGTGGGGTGGTGGTTTAGCCATGTGATCGTGTCTGAGGATAATGGGGTGGCAGTTTGACCACGTGATTGTCCGGTTCCTTTGGAACGATGTTTTTGGCCATAGTAAGCATATAGACTTGAGGAACTAACAAGCATGAACTATGTTTAGGATTGATAACATGTTTATACTGCTGAGATGTCACTGCTATGGGTTATAAATTGAATATGTTTTACTGTTTTTGGTTTAGGAAATGAATATGCTTCTATTTATGTTCTGCTGCAGTTATTTATGCTATTTTGATTCTATACATGTTGTACCATGCTGCTCTTATTGTTTGTTTTAGGAGTTAACCCTTTATGTTTTTTATTTTTTGTCTGTTTGTTTGGGCGCTTGACGCCATAGATTTACAGCGCAAGGTTGTAATGAAGATTTAATTGGAGCGGTTGAGGAAGTGGCCAGGAGAGGGTTGAAGACTTGGAGATTATTAATTATTTTTCCGTTGCTTATTTGTTAGATGTTTTAGCACAAATGTGGTGCAACACTTATTTATTTTATTGCGTCATGTTTAATTAATTATGGTAATTATTATAATGATTAAATAATTATTGAGCGTCAAAAATCGATTTAAAAACTTGAGTTAATTGAGAGAGATTTATTAAATTCCTCTTATTCACTATGTGACTCTCAACCCAACATTGGAGCGTTACATGTAGAAATTATTTGTCCAACATCATGGATGATTATCCCCAACGTCATTATCTTTCCCACCCTTCGAAACCTACCGGGTGATCGATAAGGCAAATATGGAAAGAAGAAAAACCAAGATCAAATACGTGAACATGACCAAAATAGGTATACCCTGGAAGTCGAAGTCATCGCAGTAATGTGTACCGACATATGCTTTATTTGGAGGCTTCCCGGGTGCAGGTGAGTTGATAAAAGACATTTAAGAGCAGTACTAATGATGGAGACTCTTCATAAACTAGGAATAAAGTCGTCATGCCCTCCAATTGCTTTCACTACGAGCAAATCAAGACAACTAAGTGATTGTCCAATAGCCATACATGATAAACCACATTTTAATTGACTAGGAAAGCTATGTTGATATCTTTTCTTGGGGGCGCATTCAACCAAATGAAATTTTCTAGCGATTGCGTGAAGCCCTACAATTTCGAAGCGCATTCAAACATCCTTTGGTGTTGTGCTTAACTCCAAGACACTCTGGGTACGATATTTACTTGTTAGTACCATTGTTTCTTATAATTGCATCATCGATCATCCAACTCTTAACAAAATGAGGGATATTGTGTCAACACCTTATTTAACCATGACATTTTTGAATGATAACGGAGGGGTCAACATTGTAAGAGATGGATATGCTCTATCTGGAAAGTGATACCAAGACTATCAGAAACTGTCACAAAGACTGAAGAAGAAATCCATGAAACCCTCTTCTCCGGGGTAAACCTCTCCAACGTGAACCCTTGATTTGACAATATCGAAATGAGACTTCAAACCATTGGGGATCTCAAGGCAGTCGTGGTAGGCTCGGTGGCCACCTATATCATAAACATCGAGGGAACTATTTTCCTTAAAGAAGAAGCTCAACTAGCCGAAGTGTTATCAAATTATATATATGTGTTAGCTTGGACATCCTCTGATCTATCAAGCATATATCCAAATTTCATATTCCACAAATTGGTGGTGGCTCCATGAGATAAGCCGATTGCCTAAAAGAAGAGAAATCTAGACGAGGAATTATGAGTGGGTGCCATGGAAAGGTACAAAAAGTTATTCCATAGTGGATTCATTAAAGAAATCGATTGTACCATGTGGCCATCTAATGTGTTCATGGTTAAGAAAGTAAGGAGAAATGGAGAATGTGCACCGACTTCACTGACATTAAAAAGGCATGCAAGAAAGGCGCTTAAACTTTGTCGAGTATTGATAGGCTCGTTCACGAGGCTTCAGATTGCAAGATGACCAGTTTCATGGATGCTTAATCTAGGTACAACCAATCTGGATGAACTTGCTCGACGAAGACAAAACAACATTTATGAAAGACTTGGTAAGGACCCCAAGGGAAATCCACCTGGGAAAAAGCGCAGACCCGAACCCAGCATCGACTATGAATGCAAGGTCCCTACGAGAAATAACACATCTTCCCATTTTATTAGGAACCACAAGCAACAACAAAGAGGAAAAAAACTCTGAAAGCACATGAGTCAGAGATAAATTGAAGAAGAGATTCTTGTATGGAAAAATTGAATGGGTAGTATGTACAGATATGAGACACGTCATTTGTAAGACCCTGTTTTTAAATAAGGTAATTTTATTAAAAAATAGTTTTATTTATTTTAATGAATAAATAAAAGTCTTAAATTTAGGCATATAAGTATTATCTTTAATGACGTGAAATATTTGGCTCATTTTAAAGAGCGGAAAATATCACGCGCGACCACACGGTGTTTTAATTCATATAAAAAACAAGACAAAAACGGCAACTACATATATATTAATATATATATATATATATATATATATATATATATTCGTGTAAGTGTGTATATAAATATATGCATATTTTTTTCTTTTAGCTAATTGTACTATTGTTGTTAATGGATGTTTTAATTAAATTTAAAGTGTACTTTATTTGGTTAATTAAGTTGTTTTATCCTTTAGTTTACGTTTATAAAGTACGGAAAGTGACATTTGTACCTTAAAAAAGGCTAGACAAAGGTTATTAGAAGAAAAGAAAATCTTCACATTTCTTCTTAGGATATAATTTGAACTCCTATTAATAAAAAGCACATGGTTTCCGTGTTTTTAACTGCTCTTGAAAGATTAGGATAAAAGATGATGAAGGATTAAGGGAAGATATTTTGTGGGACAAGGGAAAGGGGACATGAAAATGAGCTTGAAATAATTACGAGACCATAGAGTACATTAGGGGCATAATGGATAACTTGTCGTCCCTTCACCCATTTTATAAGTCCATGCGCCCATACACACACAATGTGTGTGTATTTTTTCTTCTTTCTCTTGTTCAAGGTTCTTGCAAGTTAGAAGAGAGAGTAAGAGAGAAAAAAAAAGAATTTCCAAAGTTCTTTCTTCTTCCATTTTCCTCCCCTCTTGGTCGAACCCTTTCACACTCCCAGACACCATCAATCTTTGATTTTTCATCCTCCATTCCTTAATACAAAAGGTAGGATTCTTCCTTCTCTTTCTTTTGATACCTATTTCATGCATTAAGTTTGAGTATTTTGTTGTAAATCTAGCTTTGAATATGTTCAAGTTTGAGTTTCAAGAAAGTGATTTCATAAATGTTAAAGGCTATTGTTGGATCTACACAACCATATATTTTGTTTTCTTAGATGACGAGCTTTGTGTTGGAAAAGAGTTTTTGAGTTGGATTTCACTATGAACCTTTTAAGAAAGTCGTTCCCAATGTCTTGGTCTATATTTTCATCTAATTTATTTTTGAAAAAGTTGATTTTGTCACAAAAGTGATTTTGAAGAATAGCTTTATTGGAAAAGTGATTAATGTGAACCTTGCATAAAATGGTGAGATAAGCTCAAATATGAAATTAATTTTTGAAAAAGAATTTTCCTAGCCTATTAAATTGACATGGCCGGACCTACATGCTAGAGTTAGGGTTTTGGATTTTTGATTTTGGATTTTGGATTTTGGATTTTTAACCTTGTTTTGATGAGATCTAGTAAAGGTAATGTGTTTGTAAGTGTTTGGTAAAATTTAAAGAATTTAATGGCTTTTATATGGGTATGGCCGAATCCATCTCTTGTTATTTTTGAGTGTTTATGTTGCATGAAAAACTTGATTTTGAATGATAAAAGTGAAAATGACATTTAAAATAAGCTAGGGACTAAAATTGAAGTTTTTGCAAAGTTTAAGGACTAGATTTTCTATTATGAAAAGTATAAGGATTGAAAATTGTAACTTCAAGAGTCTAAGGACTAAAAACTATATTTTACAAAAGTTTGAGGACTAAAGTAAAATATGCTACGGTATGGGGACTAAACTATAAATTCTTAAAGTTAAAGGACTTAAAAAGAATTATAAGAAAGTATAAGGGCTTGTTGGTAATTAATGAAAGTTGAAGGACCTTTTTTGAAAAATGTTTTCTTTTATTATTAAATAATAAAGTTGAGCATATAGACTCTACGTAGTTAGTATCCTTAAACAAGGAGTTAAGTTGAGTTATTTTAGAAACTAAGCTAGTACCAATCTTGTGTGAAGTATGAGGCTTGAGTTCGAGCCGAGTTTAGCACGAGAGGAGTTTCACGAGGATACTGTACCAGGTAAGGGCTTGTACGCATTTTTGGACAGCTCTAACTTTGTGATTGTTGTTTGCTTGTTTGATTGATAGATGACGTGTCATATAATGAATATTTAATCTTATCCTTAGTGATATATGTTGTATAGTGTAGGATATGTTGGGAATATTATGGTTGACGGAACTTAGTGAATGCCCGATGTTGTGAAATGTTGTTTGACAACTATGTGATACATGACTTGAACTGTATATGCAATGACTATGTGATATATGACTTGAACTGTATATGTAATGACTGTGTGATACATGACTTGAACTGTATATGCAATGATTATGTGATACATGACTGAAACTATGTGAAGGATAGCATGTCTAAATTCATCGAATGATAATGATGCTATGAATTGTATTTACATGAAATGGTAATGATGTTGTGCATGACTAATATTATCTTTGAATTGAATTGGTGTTGTGTGATAACGATTGTTAACTGTGAAAGGAGGACACTCGAATGATGAGTGAAAATGACCTTGTGAAATGTCGGACACCTGTGACTAGTGGTCTTGCTTGTGGAGCAACGGACAGACGTCAAGGGACAAACCTGAATGTCGCGACTGACTTTAGACTTAGAGCATGCCATATGCATTTAGATCGAGGGGGGGATACTTGTAGACCCAAGCTATCAAGCTCGGTCAGTGGTCGTACTGTGAGAGTACACGGCCTTGAGACCAACAATTAGTGGATGATCGGTGGACCTGTCCTGTTAAGTGGAATTATCAACGACAATACATTAGCTTGTGGCTAACCTCATTGTCATGGGAGTCGTGTGATCTTGTCCCGCCTCCCATGTGTGGTTGTTGGCGTATATCCGGATGGTGATTATTTTTTACATGACATTGCACTCATGCATTCTGACTATCTAACTATACTTCCCCCATAAAGAGGTGATGAATGGTCATGAGGATAATACATACTCCCTCCGTTCCTTTTTATAAGAGCCAAATTGAGATGTATCATGGTCCTTTTTATAAGAACCCAAGCTCACTTTGAAAAAGAAAAGTTACAAGGTTTTCGACCAAGAATGAGAGGAGATACCAACCTTGTTGAGAGAGTTGATCAAGCTTGAAGGTGGCACGACACTAGCTCCTTCCAGAATGTAGAGGAACTCGAGCTTGATGGAAAACAAAGATAGAAAACAAGACTAGTTAAACCCTAGAAAGAACAAGAGGTTGATCACCAAAAACTCAGAGTTTAGAATAGCTTGATCACTTATCGATTGCACTAACCACAAGGATTATTGAAAGAGGATTAGAGTATGAATAGAACGCCACAAGAAGAGGGAAGGAGGTTGACACAAAGCCCCAGGGTTTAGCAAAACTCCAAGAAATTCAGCTCTAGTGTTCTAAGTTGTTTAGCAATTTTGTGTTCGAAAGAAGAACAAGGAGTAACCAAGCCTTTTTTATCTGAAACCTAGCAGCAAGGAGAAGAGAAAGGGGCGCCCAAGCTCTATCATTCAGAATAATTCTGAGTTAATTGGTCTTCAAGGCTCATCAAGGCTAAGGACAAAGAATTAACTCTCATAAACTCACCTTAATGCATTGTTGGTTTTCAAATTTGAAATGAATTCCTAGTACAAGTGTTTGGTTCAGCTTTTCAGCATCAAAGAGAGGGAGAGAAAGTCGCCCAACCATGCCTTAATTCTCCATGATTCTCATTCAAACCCCATTAACACTAGACAAACTAATAAATCACTTAATTCCCCTCCTTAACACCCCTTTACTACACTTAAAATCTGAATTCAAACCTATTAACACATGCTCTAATTTCGAATTTGAACTCCCAAACATGTCTAGCCACTTCAAAATATAAAAACAAAACAAAACTTCCCTCGCCAAGGTTCGAACCCGTACCATGTAACCGTAACACAGAAATCTTAACCGCTGAGCCAAAGTCATGCTTGTTACAACTCAAGCAAAACTATTTAAATGATCCTCAAGAAAGTAAACATGACCCAACCAATAAATCAAATAGCCCAATGCTAGAACTTCATTAATTAACTCAGGGGTCAATTTACAAATACAAGAAGTCTGAGGACTAGAAAGAAATTACAAACAAGTTCAATGACTAAACTACAAATACAGTAAATTAGGGGTCTTACAATAATTGGCTTGGCACCGGGAAACTTTGTCATAGAGTTCCCTTTGTTCACATAATGGATACAACACTTACTCTAGCGGATTTATGGTGGAATGGTGGTTGGGATTTATCTGGGTTGTATACTGCAATACCTGTGGATTTAAAAAGGGAAATTTTGGAAGTACAGGTGTCTTCCAATCCTGTGGGTAGCAACACAATTAGATGGAAGGATTCTAGTGCTCGGAAATGTATTTGGAAGTGCAAAGTGCCAGAGAAAGTCAGATTTTTTCTTTGGCTCATTTGGAAGGAAGCGTTGCCTACGAATGAAAAACGACACCGAAACCACTTATCTGCTACGGCCTGTTGCACGAGATGCAGCGCTGGTAATGAGGACTTGAACCATCTAGTTCGAATTTATCGTGATTCACGTCTCCTCTGTCTTCATTTTCGAGCTATCCTCCCTCCTATTGTTGATCACGTTCCCTTCCAGGTTTGCTTTCTTGATATTTTAAAATAGCAACAGTGAGTTTTGGCCGTCGCGGCGATGCAATGGGGTTGGCGACGGAGAAACGAGCAGATCTTGGGTGAGAAACGATGGATAGTGAATCAGGTGTTGCGTAACGTGTTGTTGGATGTCACGGCATGGTGTTCTTGGCTTGATGCAAAGGTTGAACAGCCATTACCAGACACCTTGCTGCTGCTGTTGGTTCGCAAAGTGCTTTTAGATTGATGGTGGATGGGAGTTGGAACCCATCAACACAGCATATGGGAGGAGTGGAAATTCATCGAGACTCTTTTGGTAATTGGCATTCCGCGATTTCCGAAAGTGCTTGTGAGAATGGTAGTGTTTTCCGTGCAGAAATTTGGGCAGCAGAGATGGGCTTGCTTCATGCTAGGGATTTGCGAGTGAGAGAAGTTGTTTGTGTTTCTGACTGTATGATGTTGGTTCGTGCTTTACAGGAGAAAGATGTCAATTCATTTTGGGAAAGAAGTGCCATGAACAGGGTGCGAGCCATTCTGGATAGAAATTGGCAAACTTCTAAGAATAACATGGCTGATTGCCTAACGCGGCAAGCATCTCGGGATGGAGTACCGCATCGTATTTTGAAGCAGCCACCTTCCTTTGTTTATGCGTCGTTCTATTTCGATATCGCTGTTTAGTCTGTGTTCTCTATTAGTCTTCCTCTTGTAAAAATAAAAACTGATCCCCAATTTAAATCATGGAGGGAGATAATTTTATTAACCAAATTATTAGCTCACTCTTTCTTCTGCGTTCTTTTTTTACTTTTCAAATTATTTTCTCAATGAGAATTAATTCACATTAATTTTTCACCTCAAGTTTGACAAGAATCCTTTATGCACCTAATTGCCATTGATTTCTTTAATTGGAATTGCGTGGACCCAGTTCCAAATTGCTCCACTCACACCAAGAGCCGCTACCAACTTCCAACAAGTTGTGCACTTTTCAGTCTCCTCATTGTTAGCAACTATTCAAGTTCAACTGGATTCAAGCCTGGCAGGTCAACATAACCTGGTCAAAACTCAAGTTATATTTGTGGATGGTGCATATTATTTCTTTTGAGTGTAATACGATAATGAAATTTGAACTTATAAGCTTATGTGGATTATTTTGCTTATTAATATAAGGCCTATATTAGACTTTCTCATATGATTAAAGATACTTACTCACTTAATTGTCGGCTCTAAAAATACTTTAACAAAACCAAAGATTGTCCTGTTTGTCAATTTATTATACATGCTATACCCTCTTATAGTAAATAATGTATAATAAGTAACATAGTGCAAATACCCACGGCGAAGAAATTAGACACTGCTGTTGGCGTGAATATACTGCACTAAAAAAACAACATAGAAGATGTATAATGAGCCACCTTCTATGTTGCTTTTATTATTTTTATTATTATTATTATTATTGTTATTATTATTATTATTATTCCCCTAGTTTATTGCTTGATGAAACGTATAGGCTGGAAGGGTTTATGCTGTGGCCATTAAATTTTCCAGCCCAATCATTGTTTACTTTACTGAAATTATTTCAGGTCATATGAACTTTGGATCAACATTGGCCACAAGGTATCCCATTCGCCCAATGCACTGAAAATGGACACATGTAACTGAGTAGGTGTGGCTTATAAATTGTGACAACATGTTTGGATGGATTAAAGTAGGAAATTGGCATTGCTGTGCATGTTGTTTTCTAGAGGAAAAGGAAAAGTCACGTATGCTCATGAGCCATGTGAAGTGGCCTTTTCTCAATGCAATCCACTCCTTCTACCTGATACAGTTGCATTAAAGGTCTGTGATTGCTACCTAGGAGGCAGGGACCATTCCGTCCACAAAACTATTTTTCTTTCTTTTTCACTTGACATCTAGTCATTGGCATGTGTGGAAACTCGTTTAAAAATCACCATGAAATTAAAATTATAATACACATAAGCAACTTTAATTAGTTTTTGCTTCTTTCTACTATAATTTCTGTTTTACTAGTTTTTGATTGAACTTCCAAATATACACTTTCAGAAGTCAAATTTCAATTCTCATCCCCAAGGTCCACCTCTCTATTCTACACAATCCCATGCGTGCTTTGTGTCTAAGCAGCCATAGGAATGAAATCTTTGTTCCAAAAAATGTTACTCACTCCTTGGCGTATTATTTGTCTTTCAAAATATAGTATACACATCTTAATTGACTTTTTAATTACAGATTTGACTATGATACCAACAAGCGCCTTGCTATATGCTCGAGAGATTATTAGACGAATACGACGAACACAAAGTTTTGATTCATTCATTTTTTTAACCATTCAAGTTATGGTTGATTTTAAAATGTTTTATTTACTTTTAACCAATAAAATTAATGTAAATAGATACGGATGAAATTCGTTTCGTGCCATATATCTTTTTCAACCAACAAAGTCCAACACAGTTAACAGATAGTTGAGCTTTTCAAGTATTTAGTCGATGGTTCGATCTTTAACATTGTAAATGGAGAAGGATTTGTTAAGAGAATATGCTCACATAATGTGATCTTCAAGTCACAGTGGGATTAATCTCATGACTGTCAATCATGGTAACAATACCTCGGTAAAACTTAAAAAAAAAAAGATTTAAAATGAAAGATTGTGGTCCACCACATTACATAATACATATGGACCTTAGTGGTGCAAGAATACTCACAAAGAAAGCAAAAGACTTACATCCCAATCTTGATGGCCTCCCTCAATTGATAACAACTATTTGATGTGTATTTCTCTGGTGAAAAAAAAGTTAATGGAGAAGTAGATTGGTACGGGGTCCTCGGTGTGCAAACCTTGGCTGATGATGAAACGATTCAAAGACAGTATAAGAAACTGGCTCTTACTCTGCACCCTTATAAAAATAAATCAGAAGGAGTCGATGGAGAATTTAATCTTATTTCTCAGGCTTGGGGGTAGTGAAAATTGTCTCAAAATACCCAACTTATCAAAATTGTCCTTTTAGGTTTAGGTTTAGGGCAAAGTCAGATTCTCTTCAAACATGTAAAGTGAAGCAAAATCACAAGTCTATACGTACCTACGAGATTCTACCTAATTATGCCCAAGTCAAGATAAAAACAATTTTGCATCTGAGTTAACTTGATTTTGCCATGTATAAGCGTAAACTAGTCTTATTCTACGAGGCTACAAATTGACTCCCGAGTTTGACAACCATAGTTTTATTCAAGAAACATTATTTTCCCTTGACCCACTAAAAAACAGCCATGGTACACTACACAGACAACAATTTGAGAGGTTCTCTCAACTCTACCAACTTCTCAACAACATAATTAGTAATTACTATCTAACCTCCAGACTGTCTAGTCTGGCTCCTACAACTAACTACTATCTACCCCAACTGGGCCAGGTACTGGGTTGTACTATCGAGCCCAGCCCTTCTAACCTTCTAAGTATACACCTTTTAATTACATTCATGGTAACATAGTCCTTCGTAGGCCAAATCACATGTTATACTTCTAACTTCTCATAAGTTTATAACAGTAAGAACTGATAATTTATGCCAGAAGTGTGCTTTAACCTTGCAGAAAATAATAACAGCTCAGCATTTATAGAAAACTGAAATGAGTCTCTAGAGAGAACTTCCTATGTCGCAGGGTTCAAGACACCCCAGACATGCATACATACCACTATCAATCTGAAACTAAAATATGCCAATCTCCATGTTTTACAAGTAATAAAATGCAATTAGTAACATGAAGATTGTACGGCTGTTTGGCAAATAATTTAATTGGAGCCTGAAGTCTTTTGATCAGCATATTACTTGGTGACTCTAAAAGCCTGCGAACCAAAGAGAAATTCAGTTTAGTGTATACTGATACACACACGTGCACACACAACCCCAAAATGATTCGATGTACTCTACTAATTCTAAAGAGGCTCCTCACCTTGACCCTTTTTAGCAGCTCTTTAGCATTGCTGTCCTTTCTAAAGTGTTCCCTTACAGGCTGCAGAAACAATCATTAATTTAGCTTGTGGCACATAAGAATCAAGAATTGAAAAAAAGCTTTATTCTTGAGTTCACAAAAATGTACACTATAAAACTACTACTCTTGCTATTGTAGAACATATATGAAATCATCAGAAGATGCTATCATCAAACAGTTCGTTATTTCCTTTGATTGAGAATGTTGGTAATCTGGGTCTGGATTCTGGAAAAATTATGTATTTAAATTTTAAAATAATCCATTTTGCTTTTTAATCTTATCTTCTAAAAGAGATGAGAGAGAAAGAAGAGAGAGAAGGGTAGCAGGTGTCGTGGTTGAATCAATTGAATTGTAACGTGAATATATTATACTGATAAATGAAGACAAATGTAAGTGGCCACTCGACCCAATAAAGATTGTGCATACATGTTATTATGAACCAACGATCTTAAAAGCTAAAGCTGTTGGGTGAAGAAACATGAAAGATTTAGGTAATTAGGTTTGAAGCGTGGATAATGCACAAGCTGACCTATGCTGTAACAAGTTTTTTGTAAGAATAACGGGGGAAACAAAGATCCAACTCTCTACCTCTTGGTCATAGAGGCTCTGGTACTATATCATGAACCATCTATCCCAATAGCAAATAGCTTAAGCTATTGAGATAGATTGTTCATGATATGCTCACATGAATGTTTTTATATTACACTTGTAAAACATATAAGCATATATACTAGTTGTGCTCTACTTGGAGAAGCCAGTGGATTAAACAATTTATAATGTATTAGCCACCACATTAAAATTTAAAGCGAAACATTACAACTACAAAAAAATGCAATATTTGCTTTGCTTGCCGAAACCAGTAAATGGTAGAACCTGTGGTTCTAATACAGATAGGGTAAAGGGCTGGGTACTGTATCAGCAACAGAAAAGGGTCACTATATGGAAGGTTTATTCTCGAAGGATTAAAAGGGATCCTTGATTCAGTCAGCTGAGGTGGCAGATGGGATGATACATAAGGGGGATTAAGGGTGTGGGTGTGCATGGGCGTAGGCAGTTATGAGGATTGCAATTTGTTAGGCTTTTAGCTGAGCACAGAATATTTTTTCTGAGGAGCATTTGTCTCTGACTTTTCTTTTGTTAAGATAAAAGTTGATAGGAACTAGATTCTTATTACTTGAAATAGGGAATATCTCCCTTGATTGTAGATACAGTTGCAGAACTTCGAGGGTCTGCACCTCCAAATTCACAAAGGTCCCAATACATTCAAAATGGCTACACAACTTTCCCTCTCAACTAATCTTCCTAGTTGTAGGCAACAAGCCTTATTTCCTCTAACTATACCTGAAAAACTAACTAAATCTCCTTAATAGTTATGTATCAAAACTTCTTTGAGCTCTCAATTCAACAAAATTTCTGAACCAGAATCCTATTCTGGGTTCTATTGGTATGTGTACTAAAACCCTTCTTAAACACTGTTTCCATGCAAAGTAGGAACACTGCTAACATTGTTGAAATTGTGCTTTTGAGAAGAACCCAACAAGATACATAAACATGATTAGAAAACATCACCTCCAGAATTTTATTCAATGACTTTGACAAGGCTGGTTTAAGGTCACCCGGATGTAACTCTCCACTTTCATAGTCAATAGCCAGCTCTTCAAAGCTTTTAAACGACCTATATTGAATGGAAGCATGAAAACATGACAATCAAACAATTATACAGCAGAAAATATCAGTTAAAAACAGACTTGGGGGATAGCAAAACTTACTTATTCCCACCATTATTTGCATTACGCTCCACTGTGAACTCATTAAACCAGGGTAAGATAAGATATTTAATGTACTCCAAGCATGGGTTTCCTTCCACAATTTTTGGCGGGCAATAAGCCTTTTTTATTTTCACATTCACCTCAGCCTATGATATCCAAATACAACATTTAACAGTCAAAAAATACATTTTGAGAAAAAAAATACTTATTTCAAAGGGGAAAATAACCGCAACATAGATATTCACCTTTGTAATAATGACAAACTATTTTCATTATCTCCTATATATACATACATACATACATACATACACACACACACACACACACACACACATATATATATATATATATATTTGAAAACAAGAAACAAAGTGAAAACAAGATGAAACTTAACAAAAAGTCAGAACACTATTTCTGAAACCAAACAAAACCATAAATAGTCCTATACCTATTAGCAACTTACCTCCTCATCTTCCATGAAAACGGATGATGATGGGTCACTTTTTGACATCTTTTCTTGCCCTTGTTGAAGACCAGGTAACATGTCTACAAATCACCCTGGAATCGGTTAGTAAGCAATACACAACTTTAATATAAAATAGTTCAAAGGAAATTTGGAGAATACGGTGTGATAAAATAATGGGCTTGTTCCTCCTCTTAATATCATCACAATACTCTCTGGCAAGTACATTCACTTTCCTCTGATCCATTCCCAATTGGCAAATGTCAGCCTATTTTAAGATAAGAAGATTTATGCATTATTCACTAATACATTTAAAGCAAATTGACAACTACAGTTTCAGAGGCTAGGAAATAAGAAACATTACAATATCTGAACACTCAAACATGCATAAAAAAAAATAGATCAATACGAACTAGATTAACTAGAGACTATAGGAAGCTAGAAGGGAGAAACCCAAGAACAGAACAATTGAAATAAGGAGAAGACATCATTTAGTCAGCACATGTAATTAACAGATCCAGGGCGGTAGCATCTATCATAATTTCCTATTGCCATTTTTACTGCCACCATTGTAGCAATCATGCATCCATCTGATTTTCAATAGTTCTCTAAGTACACAGAAACACCCATCATGAGCTTATAAGGTCATCATTCTATAATTTAGCATGATTTTAAGCCAATGTTAAGCTAACAATGTATACATAAGTTAAATAATCGATACAAGCAAGCATCAATATATATGGATTGCTGAAATGCACCTTGAGAAAAAATATGTCAGCACACTGCATGCATGGATAGAATATCTGTGCAGCAGTCAATTCATCATGTTCACCCCGCCCCATTATTTGGCTACACCTATAATTTGGAATAACAAAACACGCAAAACAACACCTTTTAGTCCAAGTCCACCATTTAATAGATCATACAAAATCATTTTGAGAAACAGGAACCTGATAATCCTTTTAAGGTTGTTCTTCTGAGCTATATCCAACACTAGAGGCCAGTATTCATCAGCTCTGGCATTAATCTCTTTCGACGACCACAAAAACTCAACTTTCCCCCCATCCAGATCCATCCCAACAGCTTTCCAAATTTCAATCAAGTAGCGGCCAACCGTCTCAATCTTCTTCAAATCTCCACCCATTTTATTGTTCAGCTTGGCAAACCAATCAGCAATCCATATTTTGACATGGCAACCAGCAGATGTTAGCTTGTTCACATTAATTGTTTTCATAACACCCTACATACATGATACATTAAGTAAAATGAATGTAAGTATGTTAGCCACAAAACACCTTTGAAAAATTTCCGACACCTTAGATATCAAGTAATCGGCTAATCACCGTCTATTTACACTTAAATGAGATCAATATCCAAAAGCAGAACCACTCTTATTTGGATAATCACAGGCATGCTCCACAGTAGACAATTCCTAATTTTTTAATACTGAGATTTATTGGGGGAAAAAAAACAAAAAAAGCTGACCTGAGCAATGTGCATTCGTCCAGAGGGTTCGAAGCCATCATAGCAAACAGGCTCAGGCTTCTTGGCAAGGAGATTAAGGAGCTCATCTTCTTGAATGCACTCTTCCCCAACGCTCCTCACAATCTGAAACCTCTGCTCTAGACTCAACCTGGAACCAAAATGAACAACGATGAAGTTCAAAACCTAGAGTCGAGGATGGAAAGTGTAATAGAAGAAAAACTCACTGGTGCGCTGGACTGGATGATTGGGTGGTGTCAGGGTCTGAGACGACGGACGCGGATTCGAGAGGTTCCTCAGCTTCTGGTTCCATTGGTACGGCGAGTGAGTGAAAGAATCAGACTGGCTAACTTTCGACTAGAATTTAGAAGCAAGAATTTGTTTCAGTATTTTTATAATAAAAAAAATTAATTTTAAGATAAAACTGCTTTTTAGAAATTTTTATTTCTTCTTTTTAATGAAACTGAATAAATATATTAATCAAGAACCTCCAAAGCAACTAAAATCTCTTGAGGATGATTCTCAATCTAGACAAAAGATAGAGTTAGTAAAGGACAATTTGGCAAGGGAGTCCGCAACCATGTTGCTTCCCCGCCTAACGAAAAAACATCCAGTAAATCAAAATGACAAGAAAATGAACGACAGTCCCTAATAATAGAAAAAAGATAAGAAACCACCAGTTTTCGGACAACTCCAAATATCATAAAGTTTCAGACAATCAGTCTAGAACATGACCCTTCTGAAACCCAAGTCAATAGCTGTGGAGATCGCCCAACGGAAACACAGAGCTTCAGCGATGATGGGGGACGAGGCCATGATGGTAGCAGCGGTCGCCGAAGCTAGAACCTCACCCTCAAAGTTCCGAGCCACCATCCCAAAACCAGCCAATGTCCAGGGTCTCAGTGTGCTCGTAAGGGGTTGGTTGTCTTCTGGAGTTTTGTTGATTTGAGGCTTTGGCTTTTCCCATGGTGGTGGAGGATGAGATTTACTGTCCCCACAGGCTGCGCCAACTGAACAAGCTAAGCTTGTCAGATCATCGCAAGCGATGTTTGATGAGACATGGGGACGTGAGATTTAAGGTCAATTGTCTATGGAAGGTCTAAGGGAGTAGGATGTCGGTAGAATGATTCAAATAGAAAATATAGGATGTGTGTGTATATTACGGTACCCATAGATGACATAAAATATCATCTTTTATCTTTCTAAATCCTCATAAATTAAAATTGAGATCATACTATTATTTGGGATAATATTCTTAAGTCCAGATTGCTCAATAATTACTAATTTGAGCATATAAATTTAACTTCATTTCATTTAAATACTCATACAATTAAGTGTGACTTAATTCAATTCAATTTTATTTATTTATAAAATGAAATTATAATAATTTATATAAATTATTTTTAATGGTAATAAATTTATTTTCGCACATTATTTATTTTTATAAATATTTTTAAGATTGGTATAATTTTCTAAAGTGTCAATATATTTTGTGTGAATAATATTTACACGTTTTTCTAATTTATTAAAAATACATTTAAGATTATATTTATTATAGTATTATTTTATATTAGTAAAAATTTGGGATGTTATAGAAGCCCCCTGGCGAACACACTCTGGCGGGTGCATGTCAAAGTAAATTAAGTGTTGTACAAGGTGTCAAGATATCAGGATCGTCCTCATAAGGACTTTGTGGATTATCAATTGAAATAGAGCAGCACGCAAGTAATAAGGGGGGGGGGGGAGGGGTTGGTTGATTGTTGTTTGTAGAATAATTAAACACGAAAAGTGATTAAGAATTTAGATGAGAAACCGTAAATCTAAGGAAATAACATTCAATTGTAGCAGACAATCATTGATTATGAAAGATTATATTTGTTTCTTTTCATGAAATTCTTGGGTCTAACATCAACTCACAATCGTGAGTTGATAAAGCAGATTCTTTTGTAGAAAATCGTCTAGAATTCGATAAATTCAAGTTAAGAAGGAACAATCGCCCCTTCAAATTAGTCTTTACAATTGATAAGAAGATATTTTGATATTCATGCATACATGACATGAGCTTATGAATTGACAAAATAAGGAGCTCATTCTTCGAAATGAGAATGAGTAGTAAGGTGTGTTCACAGACATTGAGAATACAATCTTGAGTATAATCCCACAAGTGGTTAGGAGTAGCTTCCCTGTACCGTGACATTATACTTACCACCAAGAGTATCCTGATTAGACACTGAGCCATATCAGGGCCACTTGATGATGTTTTCATAGTAATCTAACAGAATGCATATTATGAGAATTGAAGGTACAAACAAAAATATTCACTCCCGTGTCGAGCTTCTTAAGTGTCATACTCTCCATGGAGCAATTACTATTGGGCCCACAAGCATGAATTTTCTTGCACTAAATTATCTTACTTCATCTTATTAAAATATATGTTGAATCTTTAATGTTAATTATTATCATTATTCCTAATTTTTGTTATATTCACTCCTTCTTTATGTGCTGTGAATAAATTTATAATACGTAGAAAGGACTTATGGATCCAGCACCTCAGGCTATCACTATTCAGTTGGGACAGACCCAGATGATAGCAGACCCAGTAGCTAACGTGCCCATGTTTATCGAACCCATTGACCCACCACCACCTGAACCCGTCTACAACAATGCTTTACCTGATTAATGAGACTCAAATAAACCTTTATGAACTTTATGTCAGAGTAGCGCGAATATAATATGTATATTTTGACTAGCCTAATATGGATATGCAATTACAGTAGATATGAGGAATTAAAAGTGCAATTAAAATAAAAATAAAAGTAAAAATAAAAATTAGGACATGGAAATTGACATGTGGGCTTGGTAGGAATTAGGACAGGGTTAGGGAAAGGTGAAACTGAACCCACTCCATCCAAGTCAGCAACTCTCTCATGCCGAGAACTCGCGACAAATTGACTTGAATTGAATTGAAAGTGAAACACTTCCACTATCATTCATTCCCCTTTCTTCATTGAAATAATATCAATGGCTTCTTTCGCTTCCGCTTCCCATCCTTGCATTTCGGCAATTGCCACATGCATCCCTTTTTCTTCTTCTTCTTCTTCTTCTTCTTCTTCATGGAAAGTATCAGCTTCACGCACCAGGCATGGGTGTTGCAGAGCCATGGTTCAAATTCAGACCGGTGCCCCCGCCGCGTATGCAAAGGAAATGGAGCGCCTTTCCGCCAAAGAATCGCTTCTCCTCGCTGTCAGTTCTCTCTCTCTCTCTCTCTTTTCCCTTTCATTTTGTATTTCCCCAATTATCGTTAACCCGGAAACAAATTCGCTTCATTTTTGGATTATAATGGGTGTGTCCCTTGCTTTCTTTCGTTTATCCGTTTCTCTCTTTTGGTAACCGAAATGAGAAAGGGGGGAAGATTTGGGAGGAGTGTAAATTTGGAAAAATTAGCTTAAATTGATGCATTTCAATTATAGCATTCTTAAAATATGTTGTTTGGACAAATACTATAAAGTGAAGGATTTTGTGAGAGAGGAGAGCTTGATAAAGAATTTCTAAAATTCGTTATGGTAAAGGTGGAATGAAATTCGTTCTTTTGTGTTAAAAATTACACTGTAAAAATGACGCTGATATTTTAAAAAATTGTTTGAATCTCAAACAGTTCACTCAAACAGTTCATTCTTTATTGAATCGTTTAAAATCCTCACAACAAATACATTACTCCATTAAAATAGGAGTTTGTGTTTAATTGCTCAGTTTCATTTTTCTTTTCTTTTTCCTGTTTAATTCTCGATTTTTATGCCTAAGAGACTAGGGGCCTAGGATTCTATAAGTCAAGCAAACAAGAAAGGAAACAATGATATAATTTACTTGAATACAAAAGGGGTAGCCTGCTACTATTGTTTTCATTTTGAGACTTGAAGTAGTTGAATTGTCACTGAAGAAGAATGGAGTAATTGTACAATGAAGTAACAGAAAATAGTTACAAGTAATGGACCATGACAGCTAACATTAACTAAAGATACAGATTAAGTTCGAGAAGGTTTTATACCACAGTTTTTGCAAATAGTCAAGCTTGGATTCAAACAGACTTATTATGGAGACATCCTTTCAGTTTAAAGATGCAGGGGGTTTTGAGGCCTTAGTCTCTGGGAAGACAACTGAATATCAAAAAATTGATGTGAATGAAAGGATAACTGGTCTTGAGCGGCTCAATCCAACACCACGCCCCACAACGTAAGGGACTGATAACATCCCTGTCTGTGCTTCTGTATGAGATGTTGACACGTTTTTATGCTACAGGTCACCCTTTCTGGAAGGGCGATGGAACTTTGAGTGGTTTGGTCCTGGAACGCCTGGGTTGTTTGCAGCGAGGCTTATATTCGAGTGAGTTCTGTCTTTACATACTTGATTTTGTCTTGTCAATCTTTGAGTTTCCTCTCGGGACTTCAAATTGCTTGCTTTATGTGCACTAATTTGGATTTGATCTTACCAGCGAGTAACAATGCTCCTGTGTGCTTTTTATCTTTGCAGGAATTTCCCTTCAAGTTTGGCTAATTTGTCAAAATTGGATGTCTATATTAAGGATGGAAATGCAAAGATTACTGCAAACTTGAGATTTTTAAACTCGGTATAATTTTTTGAGCATCAAAGGTTTTTATGCATATACCAATTTTCCTTTTTCTCTAAAGAGTTGTCTGTTAATTATACTGCATATTGTACTGCCAACAATATTTATAGCTCACGTATTTGATGCAGTGATTAAGCCTGGAATAAACTCTATTCATTTAATACCCAGGCAATCTTGTAATTGGACATGAAAATGATTAAATTAGTTTGACAGATAAATTACATACTGTTTTTGCAGAGACATATTTTAATACTGAATAACACTGAGGCAATGACTGTCTTACTTCTTGAAGGAGCTGATGTCAAATACATATTTTACTTCCATTAACTTGTTCTTGATACTGGAATCGTGGAAAAAAGTAATAGGAACTGGTACCAAGAATAGGATCAAGGAATGATTATTCTTGAAGCAATCCCAAACTGAGCTCTGTCCCAATGTGGCGACAGAATCAGCAGTGGGAAGAATGAATTACGATAAGGCCTGAGAGTTTTGGGAGCCACAATTCTCTCCTCAAGGGTCCCAATCAACGAAACTGAGCATGTTACAATGAGTCCCCCTTCCCCAATTTATTCTCTCTCGCCTCGGAGGAAACTCTCTAACCCATTCAGTTATTGGGTTTAGGTAGTTATCATTACCCCATAACAATCACTGTTGGTGGTATTCTAGAGGTGGAAAAGAGACTAACACATACTAAGTTGCTGAAATCTTCCTCTTGGTAGTGCTTTCGTGAAAATGTCTGCTAGTTGCTCTTCTGAACTGCAGAAAACCAATTACACATCTCCTTCTTCAATCACACATCGAATGAAGTGATGCTTTATGTTAATGTGTCTGGTCCGACTATGAAAAACAGGAGTCTTTGCCATGACAATGGCTGATTTGTTGTCACAATGAAGCTGAAGACTTCCCTCTTGCTTCTCTCATGTCTTGTAATATTCTTCTCAACCAAAGTGATTGTTATGTAGCCAAACCAGCTGCTAAATACTCAGCTTCAGCTGAAGATTGCGCCACTGTATCTTGCTTCTTTGAGCACCAAGAAATCACACCCGAACCAAGGTTGAATACATAACCTGAAGTGTTCTTCATATCATCAACACTTCCGGCCCAATCACTATCACAATAGCCTTTAGCTTCAACCTTAGAATTCTTCTCAAATTTGATTCCATACTCCATGGTTCCCATGACATACCTTAGAACTCTTTTTGCTGCCCCAAGATGTAAATGACTTGGTTTACTCATATGAATCTTGAGAGTAAACTAGCAGCAAACATTAAATCGGGCCTTGAAGTTGTAAGATAAAAAAAGCTTCCGACTAAGCTTCTATACATACTTGCATCTACTAATCTTCCACCATCTTCCTTCTTTAATTTTTCATTCACCACCAAAGGAATATCAACAGGTTTGCAGTCATACATGCCAAACTTCTTCAAAATGTTTTCAGCATACCTCTTTTGACAAATAAAAACTCCATATTCATCTTGGTAAACCTCAATACCAAGAAAATGGTGCAGCAAGCCAAGATCGCTCATCTCATATTTTTTCATCATCTCTATTTTAAAGTTTTCAACCATTTTCTTGTTGTTACCCTATACACCAAATCATCAAAATAAAGGGCAACAAGAAGGATATCATATTTACCTTGCTGCTTCACATACAAGGTTGGCTCACTTTGACTTCTTTGAAATCCTTGCTGAATGAAGTAGCTGTCAATTTTACTATACCACGCTCTAGGGGCTTGACCCATAGAGAGCTTTCTTCAACCTGTAAACTTTTTCCTCTTGGCTTTAGTCATAAAGCCTTGAGGTTGCTGCACATACACCTTTTCTTTTAATTCTCCATTCAAGAAAGCTGACTTCACATCAAGTTGGTACAGATTCCAACCTTTTTGAGCTGCTAATGCAATGATTGCTCTCATGGTGTCCAAACGTGCAATTGGAGCAAAAGTCTCACTGTAGCCAATTCCGGGCTGCTGTGCATAGCCTTTGACCACTAATCTGTCCTTGCCTCTTTGGATTGAACCATCTGGATTATGCTTCAATTTGTTCACCCATTTTACTCCAATAGCTTCTTTGTCATTTGGCTTCTCAACTAGCTGCCATGTTTTGTTTTTTTCAATTGCATCTATTTCTTCTTGCATCGACTTCCTCTAGACATCTTTTATTACTTCATCAAAATTTTGTAGTTCTACAACACAATAATTGCACCTTGCATAAATATCACTCAAATCCTTCAATTTTATAGGAGTTGAGCTAGGAGATGATGAACTCGAACTTGTTGAACTTGAAGAGGATGAAGAGTTTGGTGTACATGAGGCTGGTTGTTCATTTTCAACTACTGAATTTTGCTGTAAAATAGTTGCAGGGGCTGTTTTCTCCTCCATTTTGTCTTCTTCCCAATTTCAAGAAGCCTTCTCATCCAGTACAATATCCTGGCTAATGATCACTTTGTTTGTCTCCAAGTTGTAAAGTTTATAGCCCTTTGACATGGAACTATAGCCAATAAAGACACATCTCTCACTTGTTTCTTCTAGCTTTGTCCTTTTTTGTTTAGGAATTTGAGCATAGCAAACACACCAAAAAATTTTAAGGTGGTTCACCTAAGGTGTTCTTCCACTCCAAACTTTAGATGGAGTCTTATTCCATACAGCCTTTGTTGGACATCTATTCAGCAAATACACAGCAGTATTAACAGCCTCCGGCCAAAAGGTTTTAGGCAAACCTTTCTCAAACAACATAGACTTCGCCATCTCCATCACAGTTTGGTTCTTTCTTTCAGATACACCATTTTGCTGAGGTGTATAGCCAACTGTGAACCGTCTTTCAACACTTTCATCTTCCCAAAATTTGTGAAATTCATTTGAGGTGTACTCCTTCCTCTGTCACTTCTCAATATTTTTATAAACCTGTCAATTTCTTTCTCAATAAAAGCTTTAAACTTCTTAAAAATTACAAAAACTTCAGATTTTTGTCTCATAAAATATACCCATGTCATGCGGGTAAAATCATCAATAAACAAGATAAAGTACCCGTTTTTGGCATGAGACAAAGTATTCATAGGGCCACACACATCTGTGTGTACAAGTTCCTGCACTTGTTTGGCTCTCTATGCTCCTTCATTTGGAAATGGTTGGCGGTGGTGCACACACCAGATTTTTCTTCAATTGTTGGCAGTTCATACACCATCTTCTTTTGAGAAAGCAACTTGAGACTATTGTAGTTCAAGTGCACAAGTCTCTTATGCCACAAACAAGAGTCTTTATCTTATCTAGCCATCATGCTGAAATTTTTCTCATAATTAAGAGAAAGTGAAAAGCTTCTATTGCTGGTCATTTTTACAACAACAACAATTCTTCTCTTTGAATAAAAAATTTTGCACTCCCGATTCTCAAATTTTAGAGAATAGCTATGCTCCAAAAGCTGTCCAATGCTCAGCAAGTTTTCATCTAATTCCGGCACATAGAGAGTTTCATGATTGACTTTGCTTCCTTGCTTTGTTGTAACTCCAATGTTCCCTTTGCCTTTTACTTCAACATGTTCTCCATTGCCCAATTTAACTTTTGAGCCCAATGAAGAATCAATGTTGATAAAAGCTTCTTTCTTTCCGGTCATATGATTGCTACAACCGCTGTCCAAATACCACACACTTTTTTCTTCTTGAAATGCTTTTTGACAAGAAAAGAACAAATTACCTTCATCATTTTCTCCTTCTGCAAATGAAGCATGCTGCTGATTGCTAAAACGACAATCTTTCTGCATGTGCCCGAATCTTTTGCAATTGTGACTTTGTGGCTTGTCTTTGTTCCAGCAATCCTTTTCTTCGTGAGTGTTACTCTTACAAATTCTGCACCATTTATTTGATGCTCTTTCATGCCATCGTCCGCCATTGGTGCCTCTTCCTCTTCCTCGTGAGTTTCTTCCTCTACCTCCGCCTCTTCCAAATCCGCAACCTCTAGAAGACTCACATCTATTTTCTATTGGGGGCTTATTTTCCCCATTATTGGGCTGAATGTTGAGTTTAGATTGAAAAACACACTCAACTGATTTTTCAGAGCGCCGTAACAACCTTTGCTCATAGGATCTCAAAGACCCCATCAACCCTTGAACAATCATAGTTGGTAGGTCCTTAGTTTCTTCTATTACAGCCACCATAGGATCAAATTTTCCTGTCAAACTTATCATAATTTTATCAACAATTCTGCGATCATCTATTGTATCTTCATGTGACTTCATTTGATTCAACAATTCAGAGAGTCTATTAAAGTATTCACTCAAATTCTCATTCTCCTTCATTCTTTCATTTTCATAATCTCTCTTAAGAGATTGAAGTTTCACATTTCTCACCTTGGAGTCTCCTTCAAACTCTTGTAGAATATCCCATGCTTCCTTTGATGTTTTTACTCTCATAGTCCTTGGGAAAATGGATAGAGAGACTCCTCTTTGAATCATCCCGAGAACTCCAGCATCTATGATCTTCTTCTTCTTCTTCTTCTTCTTCTTCTTCTTCTTCTTCAATTCTTCTGGTTGTTGGGTTGATTCTGCAGCTTTTGCATTTGTTGTAGGTGCTGGTTCTTCATACCCCTTTTTGGACTAACTCCAAGGCATCCAAAGAGGTGAATAGAGTCTCCATTTTTACAGCCTAAAGATCATAATTCTCTCCTTCAAACAAATGAACTTGAACGTTGCTATAGACTGTAGAAGAGTTGCTTGTGGAAGCCATTTTTTGTTGTTTTTTGCTGCAAGGATCTGCAGCTGTGATACCACTCTGTTGGTGGTATTCTAGAGGTGGAAAAGAGACTAACACATACAAAGATCTATTGCGTAACTTAGCAGAATTTTAGAGCAAGATGAAGTGCTAGAGGCTGAATTCTTTTTGTATTTGTCACTATCAGGGTTGTGGTCCTCTGTAACTCTCCTCTTTCTCCTCTCACATAGTCTCCTACTTTGAGGTCTATTCCCAGCAATACCCCCCGGCCCAAAAAATGAAAAGATCCACCTTGTCCTCAAGGTTGAAGGTAGGAAACTCTGCTGGATCCTTGACTCCTACCATGTCATATACCAACTATCCCAAAAGCTTAAACTGTTGGGTGAAGACACATGAATGATTTTTATACTATACTTCTAACAACTTATATGGTCAAAGATTAGTTTCTCTCACTTCTCATGTTCTCAAATGTCACTTAATTTGCCCCTATTTATCTATAGACATTCATTTGTGTACAAGGATGAATGGCAGAAGAAACAACATTCCCAAATGAAGTTGTTGGAGATTTTTCTTAACATTTATTAGATTTTAACTGTTATTTATTACTTTTTTAATGCTTAAGTTGACTTGTCTTAAACTTATTAAAAAAAAAGGTTTTTGGTTTTGACAAGAGTCGTGTCCTTCAAATGCTAATCATATTTTAGGGCCAAGTGTCTAAGACGATTAAAAACAACTTTTCAATTTGACACCTAGCGAGAGAGCCTTGCATCTATATTACGAGTGTCATATGAGTGTCGGTGTTCGAAGTGTGTCTGATTCTCTGACACCTCAAGAAGGAGAAGTGTCTATGATTTGTATGACTTATAAATATGCACTCATAATCTTATGACTTTATTAATATAACCTTTAAAAGTACTAAGGGTTTTTATTGAATATTTAGACAAAAAAAGAAGGTTAAAGACCTTGATTTTATATAATGATGGAGGTTCAGATCGAAAAGTGAACTGTCTTCTTTCTGTTTTGTTGAATAGACCCGCACTTTTCTGTTTGTCACACTCAACCTTCAACCCAGAAGCTAAAATTATTTTGTCCTTTCTCTTTGGGACATGTTTGAAAAAGTGGCTTTGGGACATGTTCGAAAGAGTGACCATCTTGTGTTCAATAGTAGTTAGGTAAAGTTAGTTTAACAATCCACCAATTTAACATATTAAATTTATGTTCAATTTATTTCTAGAAAGTAATTTTATTATAAGCAAAAGCAACAATAAGACCTAAACAATACATTGCTCATTTTATATGGTGTTTAAACTTGTATTTGTTGATTGTTTTTTAGTCATTATCAAGACATTATTTTTTAATGACCATTCTCCTTGCTGTCAAGTGTAGATAGAAAGCAAAGTTATTCTCTTAACCAAGTTATCTCTGGAGGGGCCACTTAGAATGAAAGAGGAGTATGTTGAAGGGGTTCTTGTCTCACCAACTGTTATTGAAGACAGAGTACCAGAACAGATTAAAGGTGCACTTGGGCAGGCAGTTAATGCTTTACAACAACTTCCTGTCCCTATCCGTGACACTGTTGCCAGTGGGCTGAAAGTTCCTCTAAGTAAGTTGCCACTAATTTTCTATATTCATCTCTGAGCAAGTCCTCTGACAGTCTGACTTAAGTGTTTTGAGAGATACGCAGAATCTTTTGAATTTTGGTTTCACTAAGCACTGCCAATATTATGAGCTAAAAACCTGAAATCTGTAGAAGCTATAGGTTGTGAAATGCCTTATCACTATTAAATCTAAACTTTCAGCTATGTTTCAGTTATTCAAGATATTAAAGAGTGTGTTATGCCGCCATTACAATCCAAACTTTCAGTTGTGTTTCTATTATTCAAGATATTAAAGAATGTGTTGTCCCTCCATTACAACCCATTTTTCTGCGGCTATTACTGGCATTTTCAAGTAATGTTATTGTTAATGCCTTGTAATTGATATTTTCTAACATGTTTTCTCAATAAATAATGATATGTCTTGTAACTGAAAAAAGAGGTACTTGTGGCTTGGGCTGCCTTAAATGGTTAGATATCTGGGAACAATGTGGAATGTCTAATGTTTGTTGATATATATTGTGATATTCTGTTCTGATTTTACTCTCACAAAATATATGTGCAGAAAGGTAGGATATGCAAGAAATTATGTAATTGGCTAATAATTTTAGTGGGCGTGGAAAAATTTATGTTCGATATGCACTTTTTATTTAAATTTCGTTATGAAAACTACGTTCTATTTTTCTCATGTATGAAGGTGGAAGCATTCAAAGACTCTTCATGATTTCTTACCTCGATGAGGAGATACTTGTAAGTTTTTAGTATACTCAATCAGGAATCAATTTTAGATAAATTTGGGGCTTGTGTTACCTTATTGATGACAATGCTGATATAGTACTGCACCTGATACAAAGATGAAATGGGTATATGTTCACTTTCTGGAATTGAACGTCTTATGCATTTGAGTAGGTTTTGCCATAGGAGTGTTGGATATAGTATTACTTGAATTGTCAAATTGGAGTATGGTGACATATTTCGTAATAATTTGCTAAAGAGTATGATGTATTTTTAACCTTTGCTCATGCTGGGCTCCTTGGTTTCCAGAAAGTCTTTTTCTACCACATTAAAAGGAGCACATACTAATTCACCAAAAAAAATGCAGTATGATTGTTTGATGCCTCTCCTAGGAGCTCCTGGCATCTCTTGGGAACATCAAAATTTCGTAGGTATTTTACCTATCTTTAAGAAGCCTAGAAGAAGAATTATCAGAATGAAAACCTTTTCTCGTTGGCAATCCTCGATTGATTCTGGTTGCGGTGGGGGCTACCTGCAAAAGACAATCCGATACTTAAGTTATTGAAGTATTTTAGGGATTGAGTGAATTAGGGAGAGCCATAATCATACCTGGGGTGTGTGTGCACCCTCTTATATGTTGTGATGGACTTATACCTTCCAATAAGGATAAGAGTAGTTACTGTTTGTTTTCTGGATATTTCTATGATGATTGGGCTGGTGATGATAGAAGATAATTCCATTACTAGAGCCTTCTATTGGATATATGATGCACATGTGTGCGTATGTTAGCTGTTTAGTTTGTTGTGACAGCTGGGATAGTCAGTTAGTAGTTAGTATATAGCTTAAGAGAAACTGTTATGATGGTTATGATAACTGAATTTCCTTTCTCTCTCTTCGTCTTTCTCTCTCTCTCTCTCTGTCTTTCTCTATTCCCTTCCTATCCTACCATTGGTATCAGAGCTGTTGATCCAAGGCCATGGCAGAAGCAACGAGGTTACAGAGTGCAATGCGCGAGGTTGAGGAGAGGATCATGGCGGCCAAGGTTGTCAGACTCGCGAGTCTACCCAGACTCGTTTTGGGTAGGTAGACTCGACTCGTCGAGTTGACTCGTAGACTCGTAAGAGTCTGTCAAAAATGAAAAAATACTATATAAAACCTGTCATAAGGAACTACTATAACATATATGACCATCAAAGAGACATTTAATCAAATATAATGCACCATAAGTGTCAAAACAAAGTATCACAACATTAAGTACCAAAAGTACATAGCCAAAGTACCACAACAAGTCAACAACAAACCAAAGTACATAAATAAGTAAAAAGCAAGGTGTCATCATCTTCATCAAGCTCCTCCATCATCTTCCATTACATGATCTTCATCTTCAGATTCTCCTTCATCATCATTGTCATTATCTTCATCAAGCTCATCATCATCAGATGAAGATGAAAATGTTTCTTGAATTGCATCATCGTTAGCCAAATTCGAACTTCCAACCAAATCAACATTAACATCATCAAGAGGTCCAAGTCCAACTTCTTCTTCATCAACATTGACATCTTCTCCTACCTCAGTTATCCACTCATCATCTGAAGCAATATCCTCAAAAGGGGAAGAAACACTTCGCCTTACTTGTTTACCCTTCAACTTCAAGTTGTACATGACGTAAACTAAATCATTCATTTTCTTTTGGTGCAATCTATTCCTTTTCTTTGTATGCACCTAGAAACAAAATATAAGTTTAAGTTTCATTATTATCTAAAACAAATCATAAATTCCTAAATTCTAAGACAAGTATACAAACAAAGTGAGTTACAAGTCAAGCTTACCATTTCAAATGAGCTCCAATTGCGCTCACATCCGGAAGAGCTACAAGTCAAGCTTAGAACCCGAATAGCAAAATTCTTTAGCTCAGGACAAGAATCTCCATAAAAGTCCCACCATTCTGCAGGAGTCAAATTCTTCCTAGCACTTTGCGCATCTTCTAGTCCAAAAAGGCCTTTACGATAATGAAATTCGGGAAGCTGGGCATGCATCTTCTTCCTCACCATGGCATTGCTTTCCATCCTTGTCATACAACTATATAACCCTTCTTTGACCTCAATATCATCTTTTCTGAAATTAGATTCCCAATGTAGGTGGGGATTTAAGTAATATCCAGCTGCATGTAAGGGCCTATGAAGTTGTTTATCCCACCTCTCATCAATAATGTTCCATACAGGCTCATATCTACAAAATGGCAAATACTTACGAATTAATTAGAAGACATTCAGTTCAAGAAAGAGTAAAGAAAATCTAGAAGTTCATTTACCTTTTCTTGACATTCTTGAAGTTTGCTTTTATCCTTTCTTTGGCGGTATCCATCGCATCATATATGAAACCCATGGCGGGTTTTTGATCTGAATCCACCAAGCGAAGGACTCCTATCATAGGATTAGCAGCTTTGAGACATGTCACTATGTTCTTCCAAAATTGACCATCCTTTATTATTTTTTGCACCTTCTTCCCATCTACTGAAGAAGCAAACTTACTTGACTTCCACTCCTCTGAGTCAAACATGGCCATCAATGGAGTTTGGAGTTCATTGAGACAAGAGAGGGTCAAATATGCTGTGGCAAAGCGAGTTGCACCAGGCCTAATCAAGTCTTTCCCATTAGTGGACTTCCTCAACAATGTAATGAGTAATGTCCTGGAATATATATAGGTGGTGATCTTTCTTCCCTTCTTTATAGTGACTTGATACACATTCAAGTTCTTTTCAAAATCTTCTAATATCAAGTCAATGCAATGCGCAGCACATGGAGTCCAATATAAATGCTCTCTTGTCTGCATCAACCTTTCTCCTGCTGCTTTGTAATTTGCAGCATTATCAGTAACCACCTGCACTACATTCTCAGCACCAACATAGTTGACAACATCATCCAACATTTTAAAAACCTTGTCAGTGGTTTTAGAAATGTCAGAAGTGTCTAATGAATAGAGAAAAACTGTCCCTTTAGGACTATTCACCAAGAAGTTGCAAATGGAGCGCCTCTTTCTATCCGTCCAACCATCAGACATGATTGTGCAACCAGTTCTTTTCCATTCCTCCTTAAATGCTTCAAGCATTTCATCAGTTCGACTCACGGCTCGTTTCAATAGTTTTTCTCTAATATCATGATAAGAAGGTGGTTTGAAACCACATCCATATCTCCCAACGGTCTCCAGCATCTTCGCAAAATCAGGATTTTTCACCACATTAAAAGGAATAGCACTTGTGTAGAAAAATTGAGCAATTTGATCATAAGCTTGCTCCTTCAAGTCCTTCTTCATCATTTCATTTAGAACTTGTTGAACCCCTCCTCCAGTACTCTTTCCCTTTGGTGCCAAGCTGAAAATATTTTTCCCCTTACTTACAATTTGAGGCATAGCAACCGCATCATCCCCTTCATCTCCTTCAGTAATGTCAATCAATTGTCTCTTTTTCCTGGACATCGCTGCTGCCTCCGCCACAAGGTTCCTCATGAATTCCCTCACTTCATCAGGGACACTAGCACATGGTTCTGAATCTATGCCGGAACCAGCAAGGTGATGCTTGAGCCTATTTATGCCTCCATGATTTACTTTTGCACAATAATTACATCTAACTTTTTTTCCATTTCCAACCACATCTACTCCATGTTTCCACCCAGGATCAGTTCTTCTTCCGGGGTAATTCTTTCTTCCGGTAGAGGCATTTGAATTTGATGCAGCAGAAGCAGAGTCAGCCTCTACCCCAGACATTTCAAATCTGCCCACACATAACACATTATCCAAAACCAAAATTCAGAAGCAAGGAGAAGAGGAAACTGAAGAGTGAACTGAAGAAATACAGAAGCAGAGTCTTCATCATGAAATTCGAGAAATAAGAAGCAAGGAGAAGAGGAAGAAACGCAGCAAGAAGGAGAAGAGGAAAAAACGCAGCAAGAAGGAGAAGAGGAAGAAACGATGGAAGTGGAACAGAACCTTACCGAGAGAGACGAGCGTCGAAGGACTTCGCGAGGAGAGGAAGGAAGAGCGACGGCCGATGGACTTCGACGGCGGCGGCGCTGCTGCAGAAGAGCGACCGGCTTCGACGGTGGCGGCGGTGCTGAGAGAAGAGCAGAGAGGTTCGACGGATGAAGAGGGAGGGTCGACGTTTGAAGGTTCGCGGCGCAGGTAGCAGTGTTTGTGAGGTAAGTCTCAAATTAGGGTAAAATTAGGGTAAAATTGGGGGAAATTGGGGGAAAACTGGAAAAAAAAAAAAAAAACCTGACTCGGTGACTCGCATCCAAACCCGCGAGTCACCCGAGTCTGACCGAGTCAGACCGAGTCTGACCGAGTCAAAGCAGAAAACGAGTCAACAAGCGAGTTGACCCTTTTTTCACAGGTAGACTCGCTGACTCGTACGAGTCTGCGAGTCGACCCGCGAGTTTGACAACCTTGATGGCGGCAATGGATCCTTGTATCACCAGGCATTTGCGCGAGTTGGAGCAGAGGTTCGAGCTTCAAATGAGTGGATTCCAGGATGTGATGCGCGGAATGGGGTTGTAGATGACGGAACTGACGACGGCGCGCCGGAACAGAGGTGGAAACGAAGGCGATTATCGAGTTCCGACGCGATTAACGCGCTTGGATTTTCCGAAATTCAGTCGCGAAGATGTGGATTCGTGGATCGTGAAATGCAATCGATTTTTCACTCTAGACAGAATGCCGGAAGAGGAAAAGGTCACAATTGCCAGTATTGCTCTTGATGAGGGATCTTTTCGTTGGTTCCAGAGTGTAGAACAGGGCGCTGAAGGGAGACTTTCTTGGGCGAATTTTACAGAAGCTTTGAGGATTCGCTTCGGTTCTGAGTTCGATTCTCCATTGGAGGAACTCAAGAGGTTAGTGCAGACTGGGAATCTTGAGGAATATCAAGAAGCTTTCGATAATTTGGTTGCTCGCACAGACCTTTAGTTCTGATTTGTGCAATGGCGTGAAGATGTTTGCTCCACAAACTTTGCTTGAGGCAGTGCGGATTGCAAAGCTGCAAGAACGAAGCTCTGTTTTGCTTCAGAAACGTTCCACTGGCAGCGTTCGCAATACAGGGAATTGGTGGGAGAAGAAGACTGGCCAGGCAATTGTAGAGAAGCAATCAGAGAAAATGGACAAGAAAGCTGTTGTTGATAGCAAGCAGAAAGGCATTCTGGGGAAGCCTAACTACACTTTCCAGAGGAAGCTTTCACCTAAGGAAATGGATGAACACAGAGCACAGAATCTATGCTATTTTTGTCATGAATATTTTTTCCCTGGTCATGATTGTCCTCAGAGAAAGAAGTTGCAAATGTTTCTGATGGAGGTTAGTGATGAGAGTCCGTGCCAAGAAGGAGAAAGTTCTGAAGTCCTTGTTGAACCACAGATGGAAGTTCCTATTGTATCTCTCAATGCAATCCATGGTGATTCACAATATCCTATGATGCGGATGACTGGTTGGATAGGGAAGAAACAGATTTATGTGCTCATAGACACTGGTAGCACTCATAATTTCATCAGTCAGCAGATATGCAAGGAAGGCATAGGCCCTTTGTGGCCAATTCTGCCTTTGCAAATAACAGTGGCTGATGGAGGCATTCTTCAGGGAGCAGGCAGGTGTGAGAATCTCCAGTGGCGTATGCAGGGATATGAATTTTCAGGTAGTGCTATTGTTATTCCTTTAACTAGTTTTGATCTTATTTTGGGGATAGAATGACTGAGACAATGGGTTACTATATCCTGGGATTTCATTAATTTGGTCATGGAATTTAATATGGGAGATGTAAGGGTCAAACTACAAGGTATTAAAGAGGGCAAGGATAGGGTGGTTTCTGCTTCAAAGCTTAACCAGATTATAGCTGAAGATAAGTTTTGTTTTATGTTACACTTATTACCTTGTGCATAAACATGATGTGTTGTGCTCTTAATTCTGAGGAGCCTGAGAATTCTGAGGAGCCTGGTCAGAAATTGTTATAGCCTTTTGAATCATCTCACAAACATTTGAAACAAATTTTCTTCAAAGCTTAGTTTGATAATGAGGGGCTGAACTTTTATAGGATGAATCTGGGAAGCCTATGTTCCTTTTTATTAGGTTTGCAAACCTCACCCTATAAAGGGTATAAGTGAAAATTTCCACCTTCAAAAAGAGGGAGATGTCAAATTCTTGGGAGATCTTCCTAGCCTAGATTGCTCTACCCTAATTTTGTTGGAGCATCACACTATCTTTTGAGAAATACATTAGTTTCTAAACCTCAGGTTGGTTTTTCTCCATCTGTGCTGATAACATTTTAGATTAAGGCAGAGAGACTGAGAATGATCCAGATTAAGCAAAGTACGTCTCGGGGATCTGGTTGGAAATGTGGCAATGATCCTCCTGGTAGGGTGGTGATGGTAGAACAGTGCAAGAGATGCACGCGTAGGAAGTTGAGCCTGAGAGGATAGGATGATGGGCAATCCTGCTAGTGGGTTTGGTGATGGTCGACAATGGCGGTCACTGGTGCATGGAGGTGATCAAGGTTGTACGGACAACTTTCCACGCTAGAAGCACAATTAAGGTGCTTGATTAAACAGCAGGTGCAATTAAGGCAACTCAAAGCCAACAGCAATGAAGGGAGCTAGGTTTTTAAGGCTGCAGTGAAGGCAGCTGGGGCTTAGCAGTGGAAGCAGAGCCACTCAATATGGCGTGCTCTGCTACCATCTTGATAGGGTCTGAATAATAATATGTTATTCAATTGTTAATTACTATACAACCTCTAATATTTTTAGGCTAATTTACATGATTCCTAAATCATGCAAATAAGAATAAAAGGAATAAAAATCTGTCTTGATAATTAACTGTTTTGATATTTACAGAAGAAAAGAAAAAGAGGAATATTCGTCATAGCATAGCATTTCCAACTCTTTTCCTCACTTGACATTTTGAACGATTGATGTTGAGAGTTAAATGCAATTCAGGATGTATTCCTCCATGAAGGAAATGCCTCAATAATGATCATATGTTGATCGAACAGAATCCTACCAATCACTCAAGATTAAGTGTTAATCTCTTGGTATGGTGGCGCAGATGGTGTGATGCACACGATGTTGTTGGTGCTCCTCTTTCGTGGTTGCTCATTCGTCGTGAGTGTTGAGCCCTCCGCCAGTTGTACCTGCAAAGGCACTCTGACACCCAAGTTACTAAGAGTTTTAGTGATGAGCTAGGGTTAGGGTAGCGTGTGTACCTTGCGGTCATTTGGTGGTCCTTTATATATAGACAAAGGTCGGAGAGTCTAAGATTATGTCAATGTAGTTCAAGTTCCTAGGAACGGCATACTTTACTACCAGCCCTTGGATCCTCCGGGTCAACTGTCCCTGTAGTTGGTTGATCGACGACGGGTCTTCCTTCTGCCCACTGTTACGCTTATTCTCGAGCGAGGAGTTCGAACCCAGGGCAGTGTGCCATTGACCCTGGGGAATTCAAGTGGGAAAGTTGTTGGGAAATGGTTTGAACCAACTTGGTGGTCGACCTCGCGCTTAGCATTCGGAGTTATATCCCGGTATCTTGACCAAGCAGTGTACTAGCTCCTTAGCTTCTAACTTAGTGGGAAGTGAAGCTTGGATGGTTTATTTGGTGTGGTCCTTGGCTCTGCTGGGAGTGTGTCAGTAATGGTTAGTGTAAGTCTTCCATTCCTTGTTAGTAGTTCGTACTCGGCGGGGAATTGTTTTGGGTTAAACAAGGTAAGTCGGTTATTGTGCCATGTAGGTCGGCCGTGAGATTGGGAATCTAGCCCTAGGCTTGGCCAAGGTATATGAGCAGGTAACCCGAGATTCGTGTGGACGGGAACCGACCAGAACATATGTATTATATCATTATCAGATAATGTGCAAGTTGCATTATTGTTGCTGCTTATATACAGTCACATACTAAAATTGAGTTGGACATAGATAATTCTCGTACATATCCTCTTAATTTTTATAGCTGGATGATAGTTAAATAATAGCTATAGGAGTTGATGTAAATTTGCTTTTGGTCTCAAACTACTCTTTTAAGTGTATGTATGTGTCTGTAAAAAATGAAAAGAGATATGATTCAAATGTCCTTTCATTTCTATTTTTCATTTTAATTGGTCGTTTCAAGTCAAGACCTTAGATCTAATGTATAAGTCCATTTTCACATGTAATGAAATCAAATCATGGATATCTCAAATGTTTATGCTGGTTTTGATGCAGATAATAAGGGACACAGCTGGAATGCCTGAAGTTCTAACCAGGCTGGATGCATCGCCATCTTCCTTAGGAGAATCAAGTTCAGATTATGAAAGCTAGGTATTCTATACATGGAAAGTGAAAGTTTTTCCTCCTTACTCGTGATAAGTCAAATTCCTTTTCCTCTCAAACCCATATACAGCTTCTATTTCTTTCTCTCTGAAATCCTTTTTTGGTTCTTCTATAGGGGGTAGAATGTGAATATAGAGATGTCAATTTGAAGCTGACACCAATTCTTACAAAACCATGCATGCTTAGTTTCAAAACAGTACTGGTACTCTGAATGCTACTTATACAACCAATAATGAAATAAAGAGCAAAAAAACCTGCATGTGATCCACAGTTATTCCAGAGAGGCTTGCATTTTTGTTGGTTTTTCATTATGTTTTTACTTTTATGGTTGACACAACTAATTATGTCGTTGGCAATGTTTCTAGAAATAAACATTATTCCGAAGACTTTTTTTCTGTTTAACTTCATATGCTACCAAATATGTGTCGTACTTTCCAATAAAACTTGCGGTGAGAACTTGAGACAGGTGAGAACCCGTATTGTTCCACATGACTAACCACTTGAAGCCCATTTCTCATCTGGACCAGCTTTTTTTTTTTTTTTCAAAGGATCATAGATTGATATTCAAAGAGCACCCAACAGCACTTACAAGAGACACTTACATCAGTGGGACTATACTCCCAAGGAGTGATAGTACAATGCAATACAGATGAAACAATTAAGCTTACAACATTTACACTCAAACTGATAACAAACACCCTAAAATTCCAAAAATCACCAAAGAGCCTAATTGACTTTTTGAGCAGTATAAAGATCCTCTTTTTAAACAACTGCTTCACTTCTAGCAACTCAACCGACTCTGTCGGGGTCGCTGCGCTCTGAAAAGCCTTCGAGAAAAAGGAGGGGAAAAAAATTAGAGAACAGAACAAAAGAGCCACCCACTTATTTGGGTAAGGGATCCACCTAATATGGAAGACAACCACCTATTGTGGGGGGAAGAAACCTACTAAGCAGGAAAGGAAGCCTCCATGGAGGAGGAGGAGAAAACCCCCCCAAGGGGGAGGAGCCCCTAAGGGGGAGAAACGGTGCTATCTAGTAAGTAACCCTAGCAGAGCTGATTTTGGGAGAAAAAAAGACAAGGTGCTTTCTTCATCTGGATCAGCTTTGAATTTAATCCAAGTTTAAAAAATCTCCAAACTAAAACTGTAGTTGTTGCGCTGGTATAAGAGTATTTTTTTTCATGGATATGAAAATATGGACCTTGATAACCAAACTTAGTATTATTATTTTGTTTGATTTTCGATATTCAAAGAAATGGAGGTTTTCTTGTAGTGGAAAATGGGCCAGGGACAGGTTCCTTTGCCCATATATGTCACTGAAAAATAAAAACAGAGGCTATATGAGTTTAGGGTTTAGGGGCGCATGTTGATATTTTGTAATTGAGTAAAATATCACCCATTTCCCTCACCTTTCCTCCCACCTCTCATCTTAAAATAAAACGTAAAAAGTCAAGTATGCAAACATGCCACCGACCTATAAAAAAATAGAAAAATGCTAACCCTTATTTTAACACTCTTTTTAATACTATTATTAATTGAAATTTAGGTGATCTACTAAAAATGTGGGTTTCACTTCTAAATTGATGAGATTTATATGAATTTTAATAAATTAATGAGAGAAGGTTGAAAAAAGAGTGTTTCTACTCAAAAAAAAAGTATGCAAGTGTAAGAAAGCGAAGGCGATTAATATTATTATTTGGGCAAAAAGGGAATGGAAGTATTTTATTCCAAAGAAATTGGTGAAAAGAACAAATAATAAAATTTAAATCGATCACATTGCCAAGTTGACTTCCAAAGAAAACAATAATCACTCTCTTTGAAGGAAGGGGCAGGTTACGTCGCGGGGGAGAGCAATTGAATCCAGAGGCACTAGAATAACAATTTAATTTATATAAACTAATTGAATGGTGGACACAATATTATGTAAACATGTAGTAATTAATTGAATAGGGAAAACTCATTGATTAGCCTCCTATCGCTTAATATGTTGACAGTAAGACGCTATATTAGTCTTACCACTATCAAATGTTTATACTTTGGTTAATTTTTTATTTATTTAATTTATGTCATGCATAAATATAAAATACTTGGTATACAAGGACACGTAATTCTGTTTTAGATAAGAAAATTTTCCAGCATGAGCGTTTGACGAAATTATAGTTCCTCGTCACTTGCCCCACTACTTCCTAGTTTAATGAGGGGGAGCCTTTCAGCATCAAAATTTAGTCCAATGCGAACATCTTTGACATCAAACAATAACGACACCACGTTTGACAAAACTTGGATAAATTGCTATGTTTGTCATAATGATCTCTCTCATCCTCACATAGAGCCACGAGCTTCTCTAATGCTTGGTTTGGTGGATGAGAGAAGTAGATAAGAGAGAAGTTGAGTAGAGAGAAAACGGTGAGAAATAGAGTAGATTTTAGAGCTTGTTTGGTATGATAGAGATAGAAAAGAAAGATAAGAAAAATAATAAGGTGGATGAAAGAGAAAAAAGTGTTTTTTCATACTTGTTGTCATCTAAAAATCCGTAACGGCTAGTGAGGATCTGAGGGGCCACTCGAGTCGATTGGATAGCATGATCGAACAGAATAGTAGCCGATTCGAGTGGGTATACCTGATTGGTAGCACAAGTTGTCGGCGAAGGTGAATCGAGAGTACAAGGACAAGATTCAGGGAAGATGCAGAAACTTAGACTTCAAGTAGGATGAGTCATCAGGTTTCTAGAAGCTTTCCACGTGCAAAAGTAGTTAGTGGGCCCGCTCCTGCAAAAATAGGAGAAAGTGGTTGCGAGCTAGCCGATGCAATGGGGAACAGCTGAAACAAAGCGTCTAGGCTGACTAGGAGAGAGGGAACAACGATACCCCCACGATTTTGTAAACACTTGTAATGATTGGAGAACGTGGGGGGTCACATGTTCCTTCCAACTGCTAAGTAGTTAGCTGATTTGCCTCTATAAATAGAGGAATGATCATTTGTACAAACACACTCAACCAATCAATCAAATCTACAAATTTCCCGCATTTTATCTTTACCTTTACTTTTCAGCACTTTACTTTTCAGCCATTTAAATTCTTTATCGCTTTCTGCAATTTATCTTTCAGCTGATTTACAACTTTCAGCCTTTATTTTCTTTAGCGCTTTTCAACCCTTTACTTTCCTTAGGAGTAGACCTTAGTTCATAGCCAAAGTCCTATTTCAACATCCTTCAATAGCGAGATACTGAGAGCTTTTTGGAGTATCTTAGGTATCCATATTGAGGAACAGAGTCTTCTCGAGTAATCGTTTGATTAGGGAATCATAGTTGGTTTTCTAGTCGACCACACGACTTCCTGATCGAACAAATCTATTTCCTGATCGACCAAATCTATTTGTGAACCAACAAATTGGCACGCCCAGTGGGACCACTCTCGCTATTGAACGATTTCCATCACCTACTCTCGACCTAAATTGGCGCATGCAGTTGAGGTCTGGAAAGAAAATGGAGTCTTCAAGCAATCGCAGAGTTAGTAGTATCCGTACCTCGCCCGCTGGTACCACTTCTACCTCCACTACAATGCAGTACAAAAAGGACCTGCTACAGACCTTGCTCGCCACGTCGTTTTGGCGATAGTCGCAGTGGCTGTCTCTCCTTACGTTGAAGTCGTTGAGACAGCAGACGAAGAGAGAGACCCGAGCATGGTTACCACAACTTCCTTCATTCGGCAGCAGATTGACTTGGGGATTAACGATATCATCGCTCAAGTCTCTAAGAACTTGACCAAAATCGTCAAACCCATGGTACACAATGAGATGCACTTTGCCAAGGAGGACTTGCAACGGCGAGGGCTGTATTTTCTGCCCCATGCTGTTCAAAACGTGCCCACACTCGGGGGGTAGGCCATCCAGGGTTATCCCCACATGGCTTCACTTCAGTATGGACAAGTTTCCATAGCAAATCATGGAGAAGGTGTCAGAATCGGAAGTTCCCCACAGTTGAATTTGTCTCCACAACCTACTTTCCATGCTGGAGGAGGTTCCTTTGTCCAGCCACCACCGTTGTCAGCCGAACCCGTTTGGCCCAACGTGCCTCAATGACTGGGAGAGAGAACAACCAGAAGTAGACCTCCACATGCAACACTGGATTCAGTGGAGTGCCTGAGCAACCTTATTATGAGCATCCAGCGTAGCCGACCGTTCACTGTCAGACACCACCAACTCAGCCAAGACTGGTACCCATACCACCACTAGTTCAAAAATTTGGACACAAAGGGAATCCTCCTAACGTAGGGGAGCCCAGAGAACCAAATTTCACTGACCCCAACATGATTGTTGAAGCTATACGACAACATTTTTGCATTCAGCTACGGCCCATCGATAGACCTGTCTATCAGAAGTCATACCCTGAATGGGTGGATAGGATCGTCCTATTGCCGAGAGGCTTTAAGGTCCTGAACTTTACTACTTTCTCAGGCGAGGAAGATAAGTCCTTGATGGAACACATCGGCCGATTCAGGGCCCAATGTGGAGAGGCGAATCAAAACGAGTTTTACAAACTGCAATTGTTCCCCTTATCGTTAACAGGGGAAACATTCAATTAGCTAGTACTCCTCCTTGCCTCCCAATTCCATTCAAAACTGGATAGAAATGGAAAGGAGTTTCCATGATAGGTTCTACAGTCCTTGCCCTGATATTTCGGTTGCTGATTTGATGGCTACTTATCAAAGAGCCGATGAATCGGGTGGTGAATATCTCAAAAGGTTCAGGAAGTTGAAGAGTCGATGCCCCGTACAGTTTCCCGAATCTGAGTATGTACATATGGTCACCAAAAATATGCATCCTCAGATTGCATACATGCTTATTGCCCAAGTGATCTGATCCAATTGACAGCAAAAGCCTCACGCATCGAGTCCTTCATCAAAGAGAAGGAAGCGAAATGATCAAACAGAACAGGCAGAGGGCCTCACCTCATTTCTATCATAGATGATGAGGAAATAGAGGAGGAGGTTGTAGATCCCTATGCGGAAGTAATGGTTGCGTAACTCTTACAGGGGAAGCCTTACACCTGTCATGCACTGAGACCTTCCAAGGGTAAGGAAATTGATAGTCGAGAGGGATATCTCTTTGATATCACTCGGGTTGACTAGATCTTTGATTCACTCTTAAGAGATCAAAAAATACAATTGCCGAATGGTCAATAAATCCCCTCAGTCGAGGAGCTAAAAGGAAATAAGTACTGTAAATGGCTTAATTCCTAAAACCATACAACAGCCAACTGTGTTGCCTTCTGGAACGTTGTCCAGAAGGGCATTCGGGAAGGTAGACTAAAATTAACAGACCAAACAATAACAAGCTTGAAGATTGACATTGATCATTTCCCTTCTATTGAAGCTAACTGATAAATAAAGTAACAACACAAGAAACGGGGGGGGGGGGGGGTTTGAAATGTGTTCTTTTAAAACTTCGTTTTCAAAAGCAGATATAAGTTCTTAGAAAATTTTTGGTAAATGTTAGGTAGCGGAATGATAAACAAAAACGTAAACGATAAAGCACACAAAGGATTTTATCCTAGTTCACCCCCTTAAACGATAGAGATATGTCCAGTCCTTGGCTTAACCAATATTTTCCACTATTCAACAGAGTATTATCAAGGACTCCTCCTAGTATAAGTATTATCAAGGAGTGTTAGTTGTGTTGCATTCTCTATTCGTATGTAGTGTTCTGTCTTCTGAAATCTTCAAGTCCTCCTTTTATATCTTCACTTCAAATTAGGATTTATGAAGATGTAGTAGTGAAGCAGTGTGAGACACGCAATTATTCTTGACCGTTCATCAACTGGTCTTTGCATTGCATTTAATGCATTTGTCTCTTTGTCTCTGACGTCTTTCCTTAAACGATGAAGTATTCAAAAGTAGACTTTATGTGGCAGCAAATATTTTTCATTTGAAGGAAAGAGAAAGAGTAAATCCCTTTCCATTAGCAGGACGATGCTTCTCTTTTGATCAGACAGTGCTTTCCATTTCGTCTGAGTAGACGCTCGTAGAGTAAACGAGTCTCTTCTAGATGTTAGACAATGAGTGTAAACGAGACTTCTCTTGAAATCGAGACCATAGAGATATTTCTTGAAAAGCATAATACACAAAGTTTAGGAAATTTTTATCTATCATAATTGATCTCTTAAACAAAATTGTTATCACTCAAAATAGGATAAACGTTATGAGATCGATCTCCCCATTTTTGATGATGACAATTTTGTAGAGAAAAAGGTTCATACAAACTTTGTAATATGAAAACTTTGTAAAAAGGTTTGTATACTCCCCCTCTCTTTTCCAATAAAAGGGTCCTTTTTAAAATACGAGAAAAAGATAACATGAGAAAACGATGACTCTCTTATTTTTCTCTTCTCTCCTAAATGATGACTTTATTATCTTCCTCTTTTCTCCCTCTTAATAGAAGAAAGTGATAACTCTCTTTTTCTTATTTTTCTCAATTCTCTCCCTCTCTATCATTAGCGAAAACATATGCAAACAATATACGCATAAGACAAGCTGAAAAATGATAAGCATATAGCATAGTAAGCTAAGACTGTAAACGATAAAAAGCCAGCAGAGTAAATTGTTCAACAAAAAAGATAATGAGAGATAGTCTTTAATCAAGCTTTCTCAGGATCAAAGTGAGGGCATGTTCAATTGTTGACAACTTCTGATTCACATATGCTTTGTGCTCTTCAGATGCTTGAACGATGGCCATATGAGCATCAACTACTACTGGATGTGCTTCTACTATTTGCATAGAGTTGGAACCGTCTTTAGATTGAACTTCATTTGAGGAGTCATTTTCTTGTTCAACTTGGGCAGGTTCAGGAATCACTCCTTCGAATCTGGGTATCCTCACTGGAAGTTTGGGCCTTGGATATAGGTCATCAACACCATATCGCCCATAAACATCTGCAGGAAAAACAATGAAAATCCAAGAACCAAGAGCAAGAACTAATGGTCTTGGTCCAGTTAGATAGAATGGCACACGACCAATATACACAGACGATGCTTGAATCTTCCAATCTTCCTGAAGAGGAGGGACTTCATCTTTTCTTACAAACAACGTGTATCACTCATGAAGTGCAGATGAAGAAACCCACAAATGAGTTATGTACCTAAAGTATGAATTTTTTATTTCCATGCTTAATTTCTCCAGAAATGACTTCTTCATATGAGGTCTTGCAGTCTGCCTCGTTTGCTTGATTCTTTTGATGGAGCTTTGCACTATCATCTATAAACGACGCTTACATGCCTTCATTACAAAAAGAGGTGCAACAGATGGTGTCCTTGAAGATGAAACAATCATGGTTCCAGCATTAGTGGTGCTTTCAGATAGTAGAGTTGGTTCAATGATAGCAGTTTCAACAAAAAATTGACGGTTCCTAGAGGGGTTGTTTACTGTAGGGGTTGGAGATTTTGGAACGTGAGAGGTGTTTTCTTTTTCTGTTGGAGTGGGTGATTTTTGAGTTGTTGTTGCAGTAGGTGGTTTTTCAATGGTGGTGAGTGGTAGTTCTGGTTGAACAGTGGTAGTAGTAGGTGTTCTTGGTGGTGTTGTAGTGTTTTGAACATGTGGGGGTGTAATAACATTGGATTCATCGTCAACAAGTTCTAAATTATCAGCAAACAATGCATTAACAAAGGCAGTGTTTAGAGATGATACATGGATTACTTGAGATGGTCCGAGAAAATTGTCAGGATGAGGCAACATCACATCTTCATCATCTTCCTCATCTACTTCATCAACAAGCAGTCGTCTCTTTGCATAGTTTGGAGGGGGCCTTGGAGCTTCAGGTTCCTTCCGTTTGCCCAAATGAGATGATGATTGGACTTGGTTTGCAGATGATGCCACTCTTGTAGACGGAGTTGGTCGAGCAGACCTTGTTCTTGTTGTGAATGAAGATGGATTAAACAGTGGGGCTCCACAAGACGTTATCCTTATCGTCTTCCATGGAGCGGACGATGGTTCAGATTCCTCAGACGGTGCAATCCGCAGAGCCTTTGGAACAGTTTTTGGTTGCTTTGAGGGGGGTTGAAGTAGGTTTCACATATTTTCCCTTTTCAACAGCAATCTTCTTCTTCTTCTTCTTCTTCTTTGAGATGGACTCTTCTGGAAGCTCAGATTTATCTACAGAGATTTGAATTCTCTTTACATCGCTGATCTTGATTGGAGTGGGCCAGACGATGTCCTTCTCCAGTAGTTTGGTGTTCTCCATGTAAGGAATCGACATCTGGTTCTTTGAGAGGATGGTAGTAATCAATGAACCATAGGGCATATTTCCCCTAGGGTTTTCCAGACAGTCACCAAGTATGCGAACATTAGGTGAGCAGGGTTCACCTTCACCAAGAAGATAATCTTATACAGTGAATACCTTGCATATTTATTCACAGGGTTCCTTGCACTTTCCTTCGGAAGAAGGATTTTGCTAACCACTGCATGAAGAAAACGACAGTCTTCAACCAAGTTGTTTACTTCAAATCCAGTAGACTCAGGAGATTGAACCCATATCTTATCAGGATCAGGAGCACTTTCTTCCAGGACGGTGAGTACTTTTCACCGGTTTCAGAACTAATCTCCAGTGCTCCAGCAACGTCTTCCACTGAGATGGATGTGATTCTGTTGTTGAGCCTTGTCTTGATGGTTCCTCATTCATGAACAGTACAGTCGAAGAACTCTTTTAGCAAAGGAACGTACACCTCCTTCTTTGAAATCTCATAGACTGTTTCCCAGTCTTGATGGAATAGGGCTTGAATTCCAGCGATCTTCAGATGAATAAACATCTTCATTTCGAGATATCGAGGGAAGACGATGGGTTTGTCTCCTAATTTTGCATCCAGTGGCTTGCCAATCTCAACAACTTGACGTCTTCTTTGATCTAAGATTATTTCTCTTCTTGCCCTAAGAATCTCCACCTCTACAGTAGAGAGTTTGAGTTCCTTTTGAGTTTTTAATGAAGTTGCCATTGATGAATGCTTGAGTTCTTTGGTTTTTCTTTTCTGAAAATCAAGTTAGTTTGTAGAGAGAGAATGACAGCTTGAGAGCAAGCTGATGACTGTGATTTATATGTTGTTTTTAGTGTCTTTTTAATGAAAAAGGGTTGTGATTCATGGAAACCTTCTGATTTAATGAGTTACCTCGAATTCATAATATACCGATGTAAAGGAACTCTCAAGGATCATGAGTTCGCCCATATAACAACCATCCTCAGGGTCCGCCTTGACTGAATAATATTTTTCCTTATCTGAATCATATGAGACTTGCGAGGAAAACTTTGAATCGAGTAAGTGATGATCATCAAATTCTCCTTAATGTTAGTTTAAGTCAAGTTCTTTGAGAGGTAGCTCATACAAACATGATTAAATTTCCACCACCTGTTAAACCGCCTCCACCTAATGTAGATGCAACACGATGGTGTGAATTTTACAGAGCATTGGGTCAGAATACTGATTATTTATGGACACTTCACCGAGAGATTGAAGAGCTCATACGTGTTGTGCTGGGTATTTACGTACTTAGATTTGTGGGGAGAGATAGGAGAGAGTGACGTCCCGACCCAATTAGATAGGAGAAATGATTCAATATCTGGTGGTGATCACAGAGATAGGAAAGGGTTAGTCATGGGAGACCCAAAAGGGCGAATCAATTCAATTGCGACAAGATTTAGCGGTGGAAGAGACATTTAAAACCATATTATGGCTCTTTGTTTAGGTATTGGGGGGAGCAGGTGTTTGTGCGAGAATAGCGTTATGATTCATGAACCATTCTACCGCGTAGACACCTCTCGAGACACTTCTCTCTTCTCTCTATCTCTTTTCTGCACACATCACATCATATATCACATCTGTAACTTATCTCTCATCTTTTCCTATCTTTCTCTAGTGATCTATACCTAAAGAGTGTACACCAATATGTATTGGTGGGAATATGTGAAACTAGATGGAGTGAGTGAAATGTTTAAGATAATATGACAGCCACTAAAATGTAAGAAAAAAATCGCCACTGAAATTAAGATTTTTTTGTAGTGTGTACCTTTATAATACAATTTTGACTTATAAAAGAAAATTAGGCACTCAGTAAATATATAGATTTTGATTTTTTGCAGTAAGAAAATAATTGGTTTTATTTATTTATTGGCGGGCAATTATATACCCCTCAATTGTAACTTAAATTTGTTAATGAAATTCGATCCCAGCCCTTGAGGTAAAGAGAGGATGTCTAGGTTAACCATCCTTCCTTTCAATTCATTTTGGTTCAATCAAATATCTGCACAATATATTTAGAAAACAAAAACATATGAAATCGGTCCAGGTGATACAATTCAGCCATTTAAAATTCATAGCTACTGTTTCTAATAGACTATTCCAATTTGGATATGGATGCGTATGGTTCGAGATAACTTACTAAATTAACTGGAATTGATAGCTTACCAGAACTTTATGTATACTTTTTTCGTTTCATTTAGAAATGATATATATATTCATTCATTTAAAAAATGTGATCAAGTATCCTTGTACGCCATCAATAGTTTTTGCTTTTGTTCATACCGTAAACATTGATTCTATTTTAACAACAGTAAATTACAAAAACAGTATAATATTTTTAAAATTTAATTAGTATGTATATATATATATACCGACAATGTTGATTTTTTTATCAAATCTTACAATTTTTTTTTTTTTCTGTTATCCGTTTTCTTTTTCATAATTTTGCCTTGCTTCTTTTTCTTTTGTAAGACGTCTGGATAATTGTGTTGCAATTATTTGGTAAAGAATACTTTCACCTATACCGATACAGTTTGGGTGGAGGAGGTTCATTTAGCAGCTTTTTCATTGGTGAATGCTGATATTTTCACCCACTATTTCTTAATATATGGCAGATGGCTTTAGAAAAAATTATAATTTTAAACTATCTAGACATAGTTGTTAATCTCAGATTTTTATCTGTAAATATCGTTATTTTCGTTTTATTCTTTTTGTTGTACCATGTAGACTCGGGGAAAGAATGATGTGCATGAAAAAGGAAAACCATGCATTTGGACATAAACTATCATTATTCTTGCACGAAAGCTATAAACATATATATAAAACCACATGTTTGTCGTTTGCATGTTCTTGTCTTGTTTGCAGTTTGCAGAATAAATCCAAAAACTTTTACCTCCGTGCAATATTCAGGGAGACATAGGGAGAGAAAGTCACCAAGAAAAGATATAAATAAAAGGGCAATTCTATCTTGAATGAACCATATTTTATCTTTGTATTTGTATATGTTATTTACAATATTTCTTATGTAATAAAATTAACTTGACAGTGAAATCTTTTTAACGTGTGATGACACTCATACACTTCTTGTAACTTACTAAATGTAATTTATTATTATGTGTAAGAGACATTGTAATTTATCTTTTTCTTAAATCAATTTCATTAAATCAACTAGGAAAATTAGATGTCTTATTAAATTACAATGTTCTAACATTGTAATTTATCATAGCCTCATAAAATATAATTTTGTTCTATTCACATCTAGTTTTTTTTAAATTTCATTTTCACCCCATTTCTCCACCTATAACTCTTTTGTGTTTATATCACATTATTTCAGCACATTTTTTTAATGAATTTCCTCGTTAAAAAACGTAAGCGTTAGAGAATTTAATTTCTAAAAGAAGAAAATATCTTCCGCCAACCCTTAATCATATCAAATGTCATTAATAAAGTTAGTCATTACGATCGATAATACATCAATCAAATTAGTCTATGTTGGAACTAAACCTAATTGACATTTGACACAATCCAGAACGCTTGCGCTTTCAATTACGGAAACTGGACATTCACTCCAACATTTTCCTATCAAATAGTTTCTAACTTGTTTCGTTATAAACATAAATGTGGATTACAAGCGGTACAGCATCTATTCACCAGACAAAACCTAAAAAAATTACCACTTTCACATGAAAGAGAGACACATATGTGGTGGCATTCACGGCCTGGGATCTGGCTCCGATCCTTGATTCAAGCACAAAAAATTGAAGAAAGAATGCAACTAAAGTGCAATCACAATTTTACTCATTAACATATCCATTCTCATTCCCGTCTGAGAATAGAATCTGATCATATATGCATGCCCAAGTTAATTAAGCTTGAATTTCTTCGATTCTTCTATAGTTTAAAGCAAATGCATAGATAATCTCACATATGTGAGAGAGAGAGAGAGAGATCAAGGGAAAATTTGGGGAGGGAGAGATTGAGTATGACATGAAATCAACTTCAAACTTGTCACTCAGTCAGCCATATATTCTAATTCTATAATCATAAGGAAAACCAAAACACTTGACAATCAAACATAGAAGCTCCAAATTGAAGAAAAAAAAAAAGATCTATATGCATCTAGCAGAGCTGTGTATATATCTATATATACTATAAAGTAAAAAAGTTGGGATTCTTGAAATCAAAGTTCAAACCCTTGCATCTGCTGCATGTGATGAGTTCCATCCATGGGAATAGGAAGCATTGGAAATCCAGCAATTTCAATTTCAGAAATAAAGCCTTCCAAATCAGAGAACCCTCCCAAGTAGCCACCACAGCAAACTGATCCTCCGTTCTCTTCTTTCACCGATGATCTCTCCTCCCCCTTTGTCTGATGATCCAACCCCAAAAACCCATTCTTGCTCATCATGATTCTGGAATCTTCTTCTGTGAGGCCACTACTACTACCACTGCTGGTTAAATTGCTTCCTACCTTGTTGGGACACTTTTTCTCTCCTCCTGCGGTGGCGCCGCTTGGCTTCCCGGTTAACTTCTGCACCAGTTCCCTAAAATTCTCAGCGTCAGTCTTGATGATCTCGGGTGCAAATATGTGAATTATGCGTATCTTGGGTTTGGCAGTTTTGGAAATTGTGTGGGAGTGTCTGTGCATGCCTAGGGAATTAGGTTGCTGGTTTTGTTTCCTGATGAGCTTGTTTTCCATGGAGAAGAATCAGATCAAATTCTGAAAGAGATTCACAGGCCTAGGGGGATCGAAAAAAGAAAGAAGAAGGGGTTGGTTGATTTTGTGCAGTTTTGTTTAAGAAGAAAGGGAATCGAATCAAATCAAATATATATACAGGACGCGTAAGTAGTGACAGACCCTAAAAGGACAGAGAAGAAATAAAAAGGGAATTTTGAGAGAGGAAAGGATTAGATGAATCCTGGTCTGACAAATGCAAGGGGAGAGAGAGTCAATAAAGTATATTTGCAACTTAGTGGTCCCATCATCCATCTCTTCCAATTTTTTATTTTTTACATAGTAATCCATCTCTTGAGGGTAGGAGAAGAAAGAATTAATGTTATATAATTAATTAATTAATTGCTATAGGGAGCAATGTTTTAAAATTCAGCTCACCGATCGAGTCGGTTAAGGTGCTGAGTTAAGAATTGCTATACTCGGTGTATATTAAAATTATAAAAATTAATAATATTATTTAACATTAATCATACTATGAATTTAACCACCACACAAATATTTAATTTAAAAAAAATTACTTCACGAAAATGGCATAAATAAGTTGATAATATGATTAAAAAAATATGAACTAGTATAGAAATTCTGAACTATAAATGAGAGAAGTAAATTAAAACTATACATAAATATCAAAACAACTTATATATATTTTAGTAAAATACTTTTAGTTTTAGAGGTCAAGTAACTTTTCTAAATGCAACAATTATTAATCCATCCCGCAAAAAAAATCATCATCTTAAATTCTTAATGCAGTCAACTTAAATACATATTATACATACCAAAATTAGCATGATATGTTACAAACAGCTATCTCAGCCTAGTGGAAAGGTTGAGCTGTGTACACACAACCAGGGCGTGAGTTTGATTGGGAGTATACAAGTATAGTATATATCTATAACTTGAGGTGGGAGAATTGTCTAAGGTGAACTATTAATTAAGTAGTGTATCAAGCACCACTATCTTCTGGTCAATGAGATCGCGTCAAGTGTCTATGTGAGAAACTGATAATCGGTTCTATAGGTTATTTAATTTTTGTAATTTATTATAATTTCAATTTGTTGATTACCATAAAGCCCCTTTCTCTGTTAATCTTCTTTGCATGAGAACCATTTTTATAATAAAAGAAGGGGTAAAAATAATATTGACTAATTATTATTATTTTCAATTTTTTAAAAAATCAAGTAAAAAATCTATTATAACATGTCATTTAAAGTGGTGCACGGTGCACCACTAAGGGTGCAAGTGCACCACTAAGAGTGCAAGTGTACCCTAGAAGCCACCGAGAATGGACGTGGATGCATTTTCACCCTTATTTTCTTTCCCTCAAACGACCGTAGCCTTCCTGCCAATAACAAAAAATGTTTAGGTGACATATGACATTCAATGAATCTAAACACGAGTAAGAAAGGAATGAGTGTGGTACGTGATGTATATAAATAGAGGTAGAAAGAAAATTTGGGTGTATACAAATATTTTGTACTGTTAAGGTGTTTACGATCATAACTTTGAAAAAAATATAGCTGCAAATATTTATAATTTAATATATAACAAGTATTTATTTTTTATATTTTCTAAAAAGGGAGAAGAAGTATTTAATTACTTGAAATTCTTTTGTAGTTTTTAATTCATGATCTCAGTTTAAAAAAAATAGAGTTGTGTATAGCATAAGAGCTCTTTACTCTTTAGACGAAACTCACGATCACATTATTTAACTAAACACATACGTGTGTGGGACCTGGGGAAAACATGTAACTAGACAACATCAAGAAACATAAACAGTTGTGATTGATTCGTTACTTTCGTGCCCAGCCCTTTTCGAGCTATTAATTATTTCCCAGAAGAATAATAATTCATGATCTCAGTTTTAAACAACTAGTTAGTACTCCATTTATTATTTTATTAACTGTTCAGAAAAAGATACACATATATTAATATATTAAGAAGTGTAATTGTTCATTTTCAAAAAAGTATCATATGTTTTTTTATTTTACCCTTTAAAATATATTTTATCTGTCTTCATTTCTTGTTCTCACAAGGACAGCTAAGGGATGCAATTAATTTTGTTCATTTTCAGGAAATTATCACATGTTTTTTCTATTTTGCGCTTTAAAATATATTTTATTTATCTTTATTTATTGTTCCCACAAGAACATTACTCGAAAAAACATTAATTAATATTTTTTTTGAAATTCTAAATGAATAGAAATATAAGAATATTTTTTTTCTCTAACTTAACCGTTAATAAGGAATGGTTTAGAATTGTCAACTTTAAAGCATTTATTAGTTTAGTCCTAAGGTGGCAAACAACATAATAATGAATGAAAAGTAGCCAAATTAACGTATTTGCCCAACAACATTTAATGATATATTAATAAAATAAAAAATATCCAATAGTAATATTAATTAAATATAAATGTGTGATAAAATATTTATTATATCGTATTAAATATTTTTAAAACATTTTGTTGCCTTCAGTGAATTTAGATGTCAAATACATAATTATTAGATGTAAATTTAGTTTTCCTCTTGTAAAGTAATTTTTGTTGTTACAAAATGTAAGCTAATTTGAATAATAGTTTTAAATATGTGTTTATTAAAGTATTATATAATATAAACTAAAAAATTAAGTCGTCATTCCTTCTATCTTTCTCCTCATTCTTCTTCTTCTTCAAAGCTCTATACTCTATTCTTCTGCTTTGAATGATCGATGATCGCCTTCCTCATATGATGAATGATGATCGTCGCCTCCCCCTTTGCCTTGGCTTCCAACCCTTCTTTAAATAGAAAGAAATAGATTAGTGTCGCCAGGCAATAGGCATGTCCATGCCACTTATATGTACACGGTCATGGCTCCTTTAATAATATCCACGAGCATGCAGAGCTTGACACGTTCATGACTCTTCAATTTAACAAAGCACGGCCATGTCCTATGGGCTACATGGCCATACCTCCTCTTCAGCACACAAATCTTCACATTTTGCTTTCTTTTACTTGGAAATTAGAAAAAAAAATTATAGCTGTGAAATCTAGAACTAAGTACAAAATTTGGAGAAGAGGCTACATTAGGGGTCATAAATTTATAACACGTACTTATGATTGGAATCATAACTGCTAAAGCGTGATTATTCGTTAATTACGACATTTAAAGTTTAGAAGAACCGAGCGGAGTTTAGAAGAAATCGAAGGATTTTGTTCCGACCAGAAAATAATCAATTACATGTGTCAGAGGAGAAATGAGGGTCTTAAGCTCATCAGAGATTACTCGTACTATATATTTCCAGATAATTACACTTTCAATCAATTGTTGCATTTATAGGCATGAGTATGGTACAACTTGACATTACATTGCATTACATGCTAAGTTGGAAGTTCCTATTACAGTCGGACCAAGTGGCCACAAGGCCCAATAACATCTCAACCAGTCCAAAGGTCTAACCAAGTAAGCACCATTTTGGTTGGCCGAGGTGACTGAGACAAGGAATAACCTGTCCAAAGACCAGCCGAGCAGACACAACAAATATGACTAATGAGACATCACAAGTTTATTTAGAGATAACAATCATCTCGGAAGTCCTTCACTAAGACTTCTAAAAATCCCAAGCCACATAAACAATGATCACCATGTCTACAAATGCATGTTTAATTTAGTTGTTCATTTACATAAACATTACTCATTTTACTAACTCATTATTCTTCTATGATTTTGATATTCTCTCTCTTTACTCTCTCATTGATTTACGTGTCAGAGTGCCTTTGTAGGCACCTCACACACCGTGTCAACACAACTCTACCGTTTGAAATAACCTTCTAAGGTCTATTTGTTCACAAATAGATTTGGTCGATTAGGAAATGGACTCAGTCGGTCTGGAAGCCGTGTGGTCGGTTGGGAAACCAAGTATAATTCCCTAATCAAGCGATTTCTCCAGGAAGGGACTCTGTTCCTCAATATGGATTCCTAAGATACTCCAAAAAGCTCTTAGTGCCTCACAATGGAAGGGTGTTTTAAGATAGGACTTTGGCTATGAACTAAGGCCTACTCCTAGGAAATGTAAAGGGCTAAAAAGCGCTAAAGAAAATAAAGGCCGAAAGCTGTAAATCAGCCTGAAGATAAAATGTAGAAAGTGATAAAGAATTTAAATGACTGAAAAGTAAAGTGCTGAAAAGTAAAATAAAGATAAATGCGAGAAATTTGTAGATTTGATTTATTGATTGTGTGTGTTTATACAAATGACCTTCCTCTATTTATTGAGGAAAATCGGCTAACTACCTAACTGTTGGAAGGAACATGTGACACCCCACGTTCTCTCTCTGATCATTACAAGTGTATATCAAATCGTGGGGTGTCATCGTTCCCTCTCTCTTGGTCAGTCTACATGCTTTGTTTTAGCCGTTCCTCATTGCATCGGCTAGCTCGTAACCACTTTCTCCTATTTCCACGGGGACAGGCCCAGTAACTATTTCTGCACGTGGAAAGCTTCTAGAAACCTAATGGTTTATTCTGCTTGGAGCCCAGGTTTCTGCATCTTCCCTTAATTTTTTCCTTATACACTCGATTCTCCTTGGTCGATTACACATGTTGCCAATCGGCTAGACTCATTTGGCTCGACTAATACCCTACTCGATTGCGATCCCCAATCAACTCGAGTGGCCTTTCGAATTCTAGCTAGTCGTTGCGAATTTTTGGGTTCCAAAAATTGCCCCATGCATTCTCCATTTATCCGTTAGAGATGAATTAGAATGCAATAACGAACAGCCCGACTTATGAGGCGAAACTGACAGTTCTACTCATGTCTCATTATCTTGAGTTCTTCGAGTATCCAACCGTCTTGCTTGCTTTTCACCATCGCTTCACCATCTCGCACTAATCTGCTACTCCGTCTCTCATGGACTTTCCCTCTTGGTCAGTGTTTTAAAACTCGGCCCAAAGAAATATAGTAAACAAGTTGTAAAAACAATAATTAAAAGTATACAAAATTTATTTAATTAGTGGTAAAAAAATATTTCAAGTACATAATTAATGTTCAAATTAGTTCCTAATTCTATAAGCGAATTTGATTTTAATTTCTCAGCGAAAAAATAATGCTTTGTTATAGTTAAAAACAGTCAGTAATTATAAAAATGACCGCTATTAAACGTAATTTATTCACGAAAGGATTAAAATTAAACTCGTTTAAAAAATTAATGATTAATTTGATGATTAATCCTAATATTATATAATGGATGACAGAAGTAGAATAAGATCTGGCCTTTATGTAGGTGAATCTCAACTGAAGAATGAAGATGAAGCAAAGCATGATTGAAATTGAAATGAAAAGGGCAGTGGGGTAGGGGGTTGGAGAACAGAACACAGAGTCCGTACTAGTTACTACTACTACGTGGTGCCAAGTCTTCCATGCCAACCGTGTGATACATATAACGTGGTCTCGTGACATCTGATCTGATCAAAACAAAACAAACTCAACTCATCATCACACAACTAGCACAGCACACGAGTGTAGATGGCTCCAGGGGGACCACACCACATCGTGTTATACTATACGGGATCAATCGAATCACTGCCAGAATCCCACTGCGAATCTCATTTACGTGGTTCCATGTTCACTCTTTCAACTTTCAACCCTTTCTCTCTCTCCCTCAATATAACTTTCTCTTCGCCTTTTATTCTAATTCTAATTACACAAAAGCCTTTTAAGTGTACTTTGCGATTGGGCTGTAGCGATTTGGCTCCTTAAATTTGTAATTTGTGAAAATAAAGTCTAACCCTCTCACATCTATCAAATTGACAATGAAAATAATTGTTAAATATATAAAATTTGGTATCATACATTAGACATACATATTTGTGATGATTTTTAATATTCATTAATATTTGTAGCGGTTAAAAACCGTCAATAATACAAATGTCGAATGCATAATTGCCAAATTTTGTGTGTTGATACATAAGCAATGTTTCAATAATTTGTATTGGATTAAGTGTGTATTCACACTCCAATAACACCACCGTTATCAAGAGGAATAAAGGAAAAAATGAGAGAGAAACGAGAGTTATGACATATGTGATGTGATAGAAAAAAAGTAAAAAAAAAATAATGTAGGACTTTAGCGGCGGTTTCCAACCGCCGCTACATTTGTAAGAAAACATATGTGGCAGTGGTTTTAACCACCGTCACATTTGGAATCAACTAAAAATAATCTTCACGTTTACTGGCGGTTTCAACCGCCGCCATATTTTCCTGTGATTTTGCGGCGGTTAAAACCGCCGTGAATAACCACGATTGGAAGTATTTAGGAGGTGATTTTAGCAGCGGTTGTAACCGCTGTTAAATCTCCTACGACGGTTTACGTGGCGGTTTGCAAAACCGCCGGCAAAGGCACTGGCGACGCTCGGAATAGCGGCGGTTTGTGAACCGTCATTAGTACCTTTTAACGGCGGTTTTAACCGCCGTCGGTTATACTATAAACCGCCGTTATATGTCCTTTTTCTTGTAGTGAATGAAAACATAAATGAGCCTAGGAAATATTCAGTCCTATTATCACTTCTTATTACCTTAACAATAACCATTGTACTGATTTTCCATAAGAGAAACAAATTTTGGAATACAAGTAGGGGCTCAGATTTATGTTTCAAAGAATGATACATGTAAATCTGCTATGAGAATTACCCTTCTAGCATCCATCCGGGCACGCCACCGATAGGAGACGCATCTCGACGGGCCCTGACCGGCTAAGGGAGCGTACTCACCCTCTCGGCCCCATGACAATAAGACAAATGACCCTTTGACACACACACGATCACCGAACACTCCTAAACGTCAAATCACCAATCACTTCACTAGTCTACCCTCGTAGGCGCAGCGCTCCAGGACCTGCGGCACCTTCCCGAGGAACCCTCCACCGTCAGATCCTCTGAATACTACAGGGGATCCAACGGCCCAGAGGAGGACAGGAGCGAGGTCATCGTCACAAACCCTCAAGGGTTGTGCCGTCCTCCAACCTCTATATAAGGAGGGTTCACTAAGTTATAAGGTACACACTTCTTATCCCACTCACCCGATATCTCCCTTACATTTCCGTCTCTTACTTTGGCATTAGAGTGTCTTTGTAGTGACTCCTCCCGGGCACGAAGATGGCGGCCTACCACCGCTCACTGGCAGGACTACAACGCTCGGAAGACATTCAACACGTCCTCTACCGCCCCCACGTCTTATCAAACACTGCTTGCGGTGATCTGACAGGCTTTGCGTGTTCAAAATCTACTAAAACATTTCCGATAGTGATGAAATACTTATGATCATGTACATAATCCTCTGACAAAAGTCCACAAATATCGCATATGAAGTATTTCAAAAGATGAAGCAGCTCTATTATTACTAAAGGTAAAAGGAAGCCTTTTCTGTTTTGAAAAGCGACACAGATATCACAAATCTCATGCTTATTGACATTTGACAATGATCTAAGAAAAAGATATTTGTGCAAAACGGCTGACGGGTAAGAAGAAACATGGTCAAATCTAAGATGCCATAAATAAGTGTTCCTTCAACTTGAATCGTGTGCATATATACATACGCTTTGAATTAATAAGTAGTGTGTTTCTTTCAAATTATTTAACATAAAGTATAGCCAAATTTATGAAAATATAATAACCTTCACTACTGCTGAACTTGAAGCATAAAAAACATTAAAATTATGTTTACCATCAATATATAGTCTACACTGAGCATCCGAAACAAACGATATTGATAAGGGCTACTGAACCCTTTCAATACCATTATGTCCAGGAATCATCATGAAAATTATTCCGATACACATACATATATAATTTACCATTAGAGATTGATTATTCAGTAACCTAAACGAATTAACCACTTAGCTTGCACATTATAGCACCACTAACATTGATCAATCACAGCTTATTGTTGTACCAATAAACCCCTTTGCTTTTGCTTCCTTCATCAGGCTCAACATACAAACACTCCTTCGCCTCTCTCCACATGGCTTTAAAAATCGGAGTCCCATCAAACCGATAATAATCCCCCAAAATGGGCTTCACAGCTTTCGTAGCTTCCATGGCATGGTAATGAGGCATGGTGGAGAACATGTGATGCACCACATGAGTGTCTGTGATGTTGTGAAAAACCTTATTCAGAATCCCATAGTCGCGATCAACAGTAGCCAAAGCCCCTCTAAGCCAGTCCCATTCAGAGGAATCATAATGAGGCAAAGCAGGATGAGTGTGCTGGAGATAAGTGATGAGGACCAAAAACGCGTTTACAACAAGTAAGGGCACTCCGTAAATACAAATAACCCAGGAAAGCCCATGGGCCAGAGCGAGACGGTAAAGCCCATAAGTCACGGTGAGAATCCCTGCATCGGAGATATAAATTTGAAGGCGTTCACGGTCTGAGTAAATGGGCCCGTACGGGTCGTAGTGGCTGGCGAATCGGTCATAGGGCCGGCCCGAGACGTTGAAGGCTAAGTAGAGAGGCCAGCCGAGGGTTAGTGTGATGGCTAACGTGAGGACCCTTCCTGGCGGGTTGTTGAGGTATTTGGAGTACCAGCTGACGGCGGTTTTCGTCTTCGGGACAAAGACCTCGTCGCGGTCGAGGGACCCGGTGTTGGAGTGGTGGCGGCGGTGGCTGTACTTCCACGAGAAGTACGGGACGAGGAGGGAGGAGTGGAGGACGAGGCCGACCAGGTCGTCGAGCCACTGGTGCTCGCTGAAGGCGTGGTGGCCGCACTCGTGGGCGATGACCCAGACGCCGGTGAGGACGCAGCCCTGGACGGCCCAGTAGAGGGGCCAGGCGAGGAGGGAGAGGCTGCCGGGGAGGGCGTGGAAGTGTTTCAAGGCGACGTAGGCGAGGATCGAGGCGACGGTGAGATCGGTGACGACGTAGGAGAAGGAGCGGAGGGCGGAGCGGTGGAAGCAGTGCGGCGGAATGGCTTTTTTGAGCTGGCCGAGGGTGAAGGGCGGTTTTTCATGTGGGACCCGCTTCACCGGTTTTCTCTGGAGCGGAGGAACAGAGGTTCGTCCGCCAGCTCCCATCTTCACGTCACGCACCCTGCATGAAACAAACCCAAAATCGCTTTTATATAACGAACTGTTTGGAAGATGCTATGGTTCACGTTTTCTTTTCCCACGCACCCGTTAGTTACATACAGCAAAGCACCACCGGTAAGTATCAAAAGGGTCTTATCAGAATTGAAGTTATCTAATTAAAGATTTATAAACATAATAGATACACCTTGTTTTTTTCTCATCTTCATCACCGTGAAAGTTTGGTAATTATGTGATTCGATTTGTCACAAGGCAATGAAATTCAAAGCATTCTAAGTATTTTTTTTATTGCATTTGGTCTCACTTTCTTTTCCTAACTCTCAATTTTTGTCGGCAACAGAACTCTCATATAGTATAGAATACACAACTTAATGAGAAAAGTAATTTATCCTTATCATCAAAGCCAATATATGTTGGTAACAAAATAAAAGATTAATTAACCTGACTTTTTAGAAATATGATATTTAATTGTTGACGGAAAAGTGTCATTCACGTTTTTGAAAAACATAAAAACCATTTAAGTATAATAATTACACCAAGCGAAAATTTGTCATTGCTATTATGGGTATTCACGGTTCACGATAGTTCAGTTTTGAGGGGAAAAGTTATCCAATTTAATTATTTTAATTTTGTCACTTCATCATTCAATTGATTTTTTTTTTTATAAATTCGAATCAATCCGATCCAATTTTTATTGGTTTGGATTGGATTAAATTTTAATTTTTTTAAAGACATTGTAAATATCAAAATCTATGAAGAAAAAAGAAATTAATTTGAATCATATAAGATCACATTACAAGCCTAAATAATGAGAGTTTGAAATAAAAAAAAAATATACAAATCAAAAGTCTCGAACAAATTACCAAATTTACCTTTCTTGGTTAGTACCTCTAAAATAAGAAGAAAAAAATTTAATCCTGAATGATAGATACATATTTTTTAAATATATGTTTATTTTTATACATATTTTTCAAATTATTACTTGAAACTCTATTTACCCAAATATATCTTCATAAATAAATACGTGTCATATAATAATTATGTAATGTAAGTATGAACGATATGATATATATATAAATAAAATTATTATATATTTGCAAACATTTAATTTGTATTGAATTGGTTGTGTTTTGAAAATAAATCTAAAATCCTTTGTTTTTCAATTTAATTGGATTTCGACATTTTATAATTTTTATTGAATTGATGGGTTACGAACACGATAATTATTATGAATGTGTCTATTGAAAATTGAAGAAACAGTCAATACAAACAAAAAGTAATTACGTAACACGAACAGATCAAATTGCAAATCAATCACACAAAGCAGGTAAATATGAACAAAGGACACGCAAACGATTTTGGCAACGAATTTTACTTATTAAGAATAAAAAGTAATTGAAATATTATTTGATATACTAAAAGTATTAAAAACTATAATGTTTAATTCACAACTCCCACTTTCAAATCTTTAATAAGTGCAATTAAAACATTTAATATCATTTTCCTTTTACAAATTTCAAAAATTATGCGTATACGCACGTCCAAACTCGCATTAAGATTACTTTATGAGTTTTCTGGCTTACTTTATGAACCTAACTACCTTCCCTCAAACTATTAGCGTTTATTTAAGTTAACGAAGAAAACTAATAGAGTGTAAGATGAATGAATTAAGAAACTAACACTGTCAATCCACTTAAAATGGAGCAGTAACCCAATAAGGTGAGTTACATAATTGACACTTTTATCTGAAAAATAAGTCCATTAACTAAATTTTGACCTTCATTTTGAGATTTTTTATACCCACATGTATTCCATCGAGAATAATAATTAATTCTTTCATAGTGTGGATGATTGATCCTAAAAATGAAGATTGAACCCTCAATTTCTTAATTAAAAAAAATGAACTAATCACACATTGTAATTACTCCCTCCATTTCTAAATAACTGTCATTTTGCACATATATTAAGGAATTGTATTAATGTTCTTGTTTCTATCAAAATTATTATCTAATTTCCTAACATACCCTTTATCTTTCTTCTTAATTTGGACTCTTTAATTTCCTATCACCATTAATTGAAAGGTAGAATTGGTAAAACATAATTAATACTCTCTTGAACTTTGTAAAGTAACAGATAATTAGAAACAAAAAAAAGATAAAAATAGTGACACTTGAATAGGAACGGAGGGAGTACCTTCATTTTGATCTTAAAAATAAGTCCATATTAGATTATTATTATAGGAATTCGTGCGGCTAGCCCTGAATGACGTGTTGTTTTTTTATAAATGCCTTTTTGCGGTTGAAGTGTGACCGTGCATGCAACCGGCAAATTAGGCGCCACAATCAAATTAACTCTATTAATCATCTTTCAATTTTCGGGGTCCAATCTTGCCATTTTAATAAACCGATCATGGTTTTAGCAAAAAATAAATAAATAAATAAACCGATAATGGAGAAGATGGAAAACAAAAGGCATGGCCTTTTCCATAAAGCAAAGGTCAAAATCATCCGATAATAACATATTTTATTTAGATTTCGGAATCAATAAAACTTAATTCACATTTGAAATTCACTCACAGCAAGTGAGATAAAAGAGGAGAAGCGATATGTAATGCCATATACTCTATTACTTCCTTAGTAGAATCTGTTAAATGCAGTTTATAAAAACTATTTTTAAATGCAGCTTTCAAATATTACAATTAAACGGTCCTAAATATTCCCACGTAGGTATGTAGTATCTATGTCTTTCCAATGTAAAGTATTTTTGTATGAATAAATATGATGACTCAAAACCATGCAAACCCTATCATATTAATTTTTGTGTGTGTTAAACTACTTTTATAATTTTGAGTCACATAGCATTTGTGTGGACTCGAGCTCGAAATCTTTGTTTAGGCTAGAATAATTCTGTGTTTGGTGGTAAAGTCTAGCCCATTAATTTGAGAAGACGTTTAATTTTTTATTTTTTTCCCTAAAAAGCTAAAATCGTATTAGGAAGAAATGAGAGAGACTGATAAACAAACGCAACATTGTCACCGGTGCACCATTATAGGACCGAAAACACCACAAATTATAATCCGGAAAAATATGCACGTTCTTAGATCAAAGAAGGAACTGTTAGGCGTGACCAACAAAAGCATAATCAGATCGAAAACACCAAAATCACGTTAATTCTTGAAATGAATGATTAAGAAATGGCAAGTTGGATAGATCGTAAAATAAGACTCGAGCTACACAACATGAACATGAGAGCTATTACTCCTAATTTCTAAAGCAATACTTAATCAAAAACACAGAAATAGAAGAAGATAGAACAAATTGAAGGAAGGAAATGAAACAAAATACAAAAGAGAAGTAAAAATACCTGAAGAAGAAGAAGGAGAAGGATTATTGAAAAGTGATGAATCTTTTTCCCCCTTCGTGTAACTGGAGACACAGAGAGGGGAGCCGAAGAATTCGTGATTTGTGTGAAGGATAGGACCGGGTGAGCAATGAGGATGACTATTTAAGCAATTATTTTTGGGGTTAAATATGTTTTTAATCCATGCAAAATAAATATGGATAAATTAGATTTTGGTCCCTTCCAAATATATTTTATAGTTTTTAATCAACAATATTAATTAAGTCAGTAAAATTACTCCATTGATTCATTTTGTAGTGATTTAAACCGCCGCTAAAGATAAATAATTTGTAACGGTTAAAAATCGCCGTTGCTACACAAAAATCAGCGACGGCAAACACTAATTTTACCAATTTCAATAATGTTGAGAACTAAAACTAAGAAATTATTTAGAATGACCAAATTCAATTTAGTTCTATTTTGTTTTATAAGAATTAAAAACATATGAGCTTTGTTATATCCTCCTACTTCATCCTCTTACAAATCTTCCTACAAACTAAATGAAGAAAGAATTAAATGTTTTTTACACTTTAAAGATACTACCTCCGGTTCTATTTATAAGAACTAAAAAACTAATTCACATAGTTTAAGAAATCTTAGTTAAAGTAGTTAAGTGCATTAAGTTTTTTCTCAATTAGCATTGAACTTCCAAAATAGCCCTTAAATTACTTTTCATAATTTATATGCATAATTTAATTTAATACTTAGGAGAGTGAAAAGAAATACAAAGTTAAATCAAATAAAGACATTCTTGTCAAAAAGTAATTAATGCACTATAAATAAATAGGACCGGAGGTAGTACCAAATACAAAAGCTTTTAACTTAATAGTTTTTTCTTTTAATGTGTAGGAGAATTTGTATGAGCATAACATATTTTCCAAAACATATTTAGAGTGCGTTTTTTCAGCTTCTTTTGAGAAAAATTTCACTTTTTTAATTTAAAAATCATTTTTTAAAATTTTAAGATGTTTGTTTTAGCTTTTCAAAAAATCATTATCTAAAAAAAATTGAAAACAGATTATTTTAAAACACTACTTTGATTAGTTTATCATAAAAATTTATTATCATAGATAGATGAGAGAGAAGATAATAAAAAATGTAACTTTCATTAGTATAAACAAACACAAACCTACTTCTACTTTTCTTAAATTCTCTAAATATTAATTCCTTTTTTAAATAACTAAAAAGTATTATTTTTAATTTGAAACAAATGCACTTTTAGGACCTGTTTGGTGGTTAAGATAAGATAAAAATATGAAAGGATAAATGATTGGATAAGTACAGGATATGATAAGAGCAGGATAGACTCGTATCCTATCCTGCGTTTGAGGTGGATAGGATATTGATAGGATATGATACAAACAATGAAAAATGTATCAAATTTTCCTTGAAATAAAAAATACATAATATTTTTTAAAATTTAATTTTCTTAATAGTTTTTTTAAAAAGTGATTATTCTATTAAATTTAATTTTTTTTACATTTTTATAAATAGCTTATTTTTAATATTAACTAAAATAAAATTAATTTTTATTAATTCGTCTATTTTCATTTTTTCGAAGGGAGTCTATTTTAATTAAAATTATTATATATGTAACCAATGAGTTTTAACTTAGTAGGGGCAACTGATTAATGATAAAAATTATTAAAAGATATTACTCTTTCAAAAATATTTTATATTTAAATTATTAATTATAACTATATTAGTAGAGAAGTAATTTTAAATAATATCATATGATAATATAAAATTAGTCCATATTTACTATTAAAAAATTAATATTTATATATATATATATATATGTGTGTGTGTGTGTGTGTGTGTGTGTGAGTAGCCTATTTTATTGTTAGTGAAAAATTATTTTGTGTATTTTTATTATAATATAAATAACAAAAAATAATGTTAATTAAGTAGTAGTAAGTAATAATGAAAATTTAATTATTTTATATGATTAAATCTAATATTTTCACCATTTATAAATAAGTTTATTTTTTAATTAAATTTATCAGTAACTAAATAATTTAACTTAACAATAACAATTAGTAATTGATAAGTAATAAAATTAATATTCTATTAAAATAAAAAATTTATATTTATTAATTAATATTATTATAAATTATATAAAATATAAATATTGAAATTAATTTTGGGTCATAATAATAAATAAACAAAAAATTAATATTCTATCCTGTCAGGATAATTTCTATCCTAGCTCCTCTCAGGAATCTTATCCTACTGACCCAATAAACAACAGATAAGAACATGATATAATTACTATCTTATCATGTCTCTGCCTGCCCACCATACGCGCCTGTTAATCCTTTATCATTCATGGACGGTGTTTTGTCTTAGGACTTAGCAAATTATTTTGGCTCAATACCAATTCACTTCCAAATATCTCGTGCTATAAAAGGGGGAGAAAGGAACGAATTTGGGAAAAGAAAGAAGACCAACGGATGTTGTGAAGAAGAAGAATAGAAAGATGTAATAAGTTGGGGGTGCAGATTTCAGAATCAATTAAGAATTCATAAAAGAAAAGAAGAGAGAGAATACACATGCCATGTAATTTCCAACTTTTATTTGACTCTCTCCCTATCGTTACCGCTATGTCCGGCCATTTAAATTCTTTTTCTTTTGCTCAAACTTCTATCTATCTCTCTCTATTCTGGTGTGGTGTCTTCACAGATTATTATACTTCGCCTAAATTTTAGTTGTCTACCAACTAAAATAAAATATGTAGCCGTTCTAACTCTTCATAGCCCAAGAAAAATCTATAAAAGGAGTGCCTTAACTCATATATTCCATTCATTTTTAAATATAAGAATTAAATAATATGGTAGGTTCGGGACTTTATGTCTTTATGTGATCACCCTGCGTGGGATCACAGGAGACATACCGGAATAGGAGGTTTTGATATAGGGTGGTGGCAGCATGTCCTTAAAAGTATTTGAGTTAGGATTTGTAAGCTATTTCTTAATGTTTGCACCTGTCTATGCCGTGTATATGGGTATTTATGGAATAATGTTATATAAACGTAATGCGTTGTCGTCAGCATGCTTCGAAAAAGAAAAAAAATTTGTGTCACCCTTTTTCATGTCTTGAAAATTAATCAGCATGTTTAATTTACTGTTGGAGTCACTACTGTAGCACCTTAAAAAATTGGGGTGTTACATTCATGTTAGGTTAAAATGTCTTAGTCACAATCTCATCTTGAGTTTTGATGATAACAAAAGGCAAAGTTATAAAAGCTAATGATATACTGTGTTGAAAGCATATAAAATACAAGTACTTAGATCAAGCTACATCAAGAAAAGGAAGGTATATATGCCATAATGATCTCAATTGCTCAGAACAAGACCTAAGGATATCAGCAAAGTCTGCACAAGATTCCTCGTCTACTCAACATGCCCAAGGTAGTTATCGTTCGCTGAAGAAGTCAAAGATGCAAGATTCTAAAAGTCATATCATCTACAAGATTTCTATTAAAGACTCAAGGATTCAACAAGGTGTGAAGCATAAATCAGTGAAACTCACTAAGTTGAATTCCCCTTTAGACTATGCAAAGCGTGAAGAATCCATCAACTGTGTGAAGCATCGTCTACAAGCACGTAATGGACTACTCAGAACATGAAGCATGAATTGTCCATCAGGAGCCATTTCAAGCATAAAAGATCCTATTGAAATGAATAAGTAGAAAACATCTACAAGACTATGCAAGAGTAAGCATTCATCATTTGTTTGACGCTCTCGTCCGCTGGACTAAGTAGTGTTAGATCGTATGCGAATCAAATAGAGCTCAAAGACTTGGATAAGGATGAAGATACAAAAAGATTCTTCCAACCATATTCAACACTCTTATCAAAAAAAAAAAAGTTGTCATGGAATTAATCGCATCAAGGCACTCAAAAGCTGCTTTGTCCAAGAGTCAACATAAGACTTGCACCAAAATGGTAGCCTGGGTTCTGCCAATCACCTACACAACATAGAAATATCATCAAAATGGAAAACCTTGAAACAATGGTCATCCAAAACCTGCTAAACGTGTTAAGCATTAAATACAAAGCAAGTAACCTATGTGATTCCTCGAAAATAAGCAAAGCGAGACAAGACTACATAATCCTCAAAGCTTCAACCAAGAGATTCAAGTCAAGAAGAACTTAACTCTCAAGCAAATTACTAAGAATAATGAGATGTAAAATATGAAATTGAACAAGCGTGTGCGTGAAGACACCAAAAAGTGTGTTCTCAACAGTACGAGAAATGTGTGAGCAACAACCTCAATTCAGCAAGAGTGCTTAGGAGATTGAAATGCACCAAATAGTTGCTTATGTACTTCGGTGAGGATACTCAAGAAAAAGCAAGAGAGTGCTCAAAAAGAAAAGTGTGTTTGTGTATTAAAACGACACCACAATTGAAGAAAAGCATTGAGTGGTTGAGATCAAGGAATTGAGCTTACATGTCTACTTAGATTGATCCGAATCAAAACAAGAGTAGAGAGCAAATCATTATGATATTAAGCTATATCTTGTAAATACTCTTAAGGTTGCAAACTAGTAAAAATTAAATACACGTTAATCAAGAGTATACTGAGAGCATATTGAATTTATATTGTGAGATAAGTCCTTGAGAATACTCAACAGCCTGAAGAGGCTGGGGCAAAGAATACTTGGCTGGAGAAGTCCCTGAGAATACTCAACAGCCTGAAGAGGCTGGGGCAAAGAATACTTGGCTGGAGAAGTCCCTGAGAATACTCAACAGCCTGAAGAGGTTGGGGCAAAGAATACTTGGTGAGAGAAATCTCTGAGAATAGTCAACAACCAAAAGAGGATGGGGCAAGGAATACTTGGTGAGAGGAATCTCTGAGAATACTCAACAGCCAAAAGAGGACGGGGCAAAAAATACTTGGTGTGAGGAGTCCTTGAGAATACTCAAAGCCTGAAGAGGCTGGGGCAAAGAATATTTAGTGGGAGGAGTCCTTGAGAATACTCAACAACTTGGAGAGACTGAATTAAAGAACACTTAGGAGCAGTACAGCGAATACTTGTAAAAGGAGAAGTCCTGCTAATACTTTTAATAGTGAAAATCTTGGTTGCGACCAAGGACTGATGTAGCCCCAAGTTGGGGTGAACTAGGATAACTTATATGTGTGCTTCTCTTCTTACCTCCTTGCAATTCGCTCATAATAGTCATATGTTGTAATCATCATTGAAGAAAATGCTTAACACAAACTCAATTCAACCCCCCTCCTTGTCTTCCTGTGTTTTTCGTCAGTTCAAGTGTAATTTGTCTCCGTGATCTGCTGCATGTACTAGATGTTCATCTCCTCTAGAAGACTCCCTTCATTTCGTAAGAGATTGCCCGCACTCAAGAGAAATTTGGCTCAAAATCGATGATTTTAATTGGACAAATTTCTAGCTTAATGATGTGTCAGAGTGGATTTGCAGCAGTTTTTGTAGCCCGCAAAGTCTTAAATTCATTTCGGGCTTTTAGGAACACCCTTAGACATTGCAAGAAGCTTAGCGCAGAACCTGTCATGAATATAATGAATTCTTACGAGTGTTGTCTCCTTTATTATGCAGATGGACGTTACCTTATTGAGTAACTTATGGTTACATCCTCCAGTTGGCGATGTTAAATGTAAATGCATTAAAACCCTTTGGTTTTATTAGTTTCTTTCCATTCCTATACACCATGAAAAAAAGATACACACTGCACAAATCTATATTTTTCAAGATGAGTGCTCTCATATTCCGACTCTCCCGAGCCTCCGGTAGCATAACCAAGATAGCGATGGGTTCTCTGCCCCTGCAAGGATGGAGCGGAAGAAGTTCAAGAGAAGGTCACGGTGAAACGAACAACCTATTCGAAGAAGTATGTTACCCATACGCATTTTAAGTAATTGTAGTAAAACCTGACCAGTTGACCCTTTTGCTTTTCCAGCGATACGAATGTATTTAAGTAATTGTTGTTCCGTAAAATCGTAATGAAAATGCAATTTTTGTTTTTCTTCTAAACGAATACGATATTGAGATATTTTAATGGTTCATATTAATAAAATAATTTTTTTACAGAAATCTTCCTTGGGGAAAAATTAAATGAAGCCACAAATTTTTTTGATAATGTTGAGAATGAAAAATTATGCAGAGTTTACAAAATGTATATATTTCCCCCACAATTGATAATCTCTAAATTCGTCCTTGCCTATAGGAATGTTATTTGGTGAGGTGGATTGTGTAGAGATGGTCTCTTTCCTTGAGGATCGTGATAGCCTGAGATTTCTTTCGATGCTAAACGACATTAATCAAATGCTTGGGATAAATTGGAGCACTAGCATTCAGTTGATTTCCAGGGACACTAATGCTCCAACTGATTGTTTAGTTAGAGTGGGTGTCTGTTTGTTCATTTTTAAAACTCATTTCTTAGATGTCTCCGACCTAAATTAGAAACTCTTATTTTGAGCGTCTCTATATAGTCTTAGTTTTTACTTTTCTTATTCTTTTGTATTATTTTCCAAACCATAAAAAAATTAAATAATATAAATAACTAACTATGATGTCACAATTTAAATGGAAAAAGCAATGAGGAGTGTGAATATTTCCTATTTCCTAGTTGAAAGAAAGGGAAAAAGAAAAACTTGAGAAAACTTCTCCGACATTTTGAAGGAACAGAGATCGCACACAACACAACATACCGTTGGCCTCACGTCATTAGTAACTTCCTAAATGGCCGTTACGTGCATCCTTAAATTACTCGATGGAGGACGCGTGGCAATTACCTTTAACACAATATTAACTGAACAATCTTCAAATAGTAGCCACGTGTACCATGTTGGACACGTGTGAAGAAGATAGAGGGGCACTTAAACCTATATAAACGATGGGCATTACTCCGTTGTTTTCTCTAGACATTGAAACTGAGACTGTTCCACAAAGAACAAGAAAACAAAAACTTGAGAGAGTAAAAATGCAGGCAGCAAAGAATGCAGCCGAGACCATTAAGGAAACCGCTGCCAACATTGGCGCCTCTGCTATGTCTGGCTTAGAGAAAACCAAAGCCTCTGTTCAAGAGAAGGTTTTCCTTTTCCCACAAAAATAAATATTTCATTTATTTCTTTATTCTTTATCTCCATTGCTTGATGAAATATCATGAATTTTTTTTTCTTCATCATGTATGATGATGTAATATTATGAATTTTGTTGTTGTGGCTTAACAGAGTGAGAGGATGAGCGCAAGTGACCCCATGCAGAAGGATATGGCAACAGAGAAGAAAGAGGAGAGGATCAACCAGGCAGAGATAGAGAAGCAGGAGGCACGTGAGCACAATGCTGTGGCCAAAGAATCTGCCACGGATGAGCACGTGACCGAGAGCCACTACACCGCCACCACTGGGCCCGTGACTGAGACTGCTACACACCACCCCACCGCTGGTAATCAGATGCCAGCAATGCATGGGCCTGGGCATGATGAACTACTCAATGCTCCAGGAAGTGGGCCTAATTTAATTTAAATTTAATTAGTTATGTTTGAATATCTTAGTTAGGGGATTGGGTTTGTGACTTAATGTTCTGTTCAGGCATTGTTTATAGTATGCTAACAGTCACATGTTGTTTGTCTCTTATTTTGTAAAACCGTTTAGGTATGAGACTAGTGTTTGTCCATGGCACATTCTGTGCCGTGCAGTTGCTATATCTATTTGTTACGATAGAAAAAAGGGAGCTAGTGATGTTTACTGTATTTGTGTGTACATGTATGTGCATACTTCAATAAGAGATGGAATTGTCACAATATTTCTGTATCGCATATATCTGTTTCTTTGTTAGTAGAGATTTTTGCGAATTCCATGCGTATTTAGAAGTATTATTCATAAAAAAAATTGAATAAAAAGGAATGTGAAATGCTATTACGAATTTTGATGCCCAATTTAAACTTAAAACAAAACAAAAAAAAGATGCCCAATTTAATTGTGAATGGTGTATTTTATCTGGGTCGAAAGTAAATAAAGTGCTAGTTTTCCAATATATAAAAAAATGAAAGTAAATGAAGTGCCCCGGAAGCGGATGAGTATTTATTTCTTCCATTCAAATGCAATTATACAAACATGTTTATGATTATTTTAATTTTTAATATTTTCAGAATAAAAAAAATATAAAACATTTCAAATGGAGCAGTTGTGACTTCCTCTTGTAACCAAAAAAAATGGAGCAGTTGTAAAAGTACTAGGGTTTTATGTTGAAAGCCACCCTCACTACTCTCACTGGGCTTTGCGCCATCCCTCTTTTTTACTATTCTTGAAATACCTCTAAAAAACACTCTTTTGTGCAAAAAATATATTTTCTCCAAAAACCCCACCCCCTATCCCCTTCAACTGATCACCCTCACCATTTCTCTTCCCCCCTTTTTCTCTCAATCTGCCTAAATATTGAAATGGAGGAAAGGCCAAGTTAGAACCAAAAGTGGGTTCACCCGATTACAAGAAAAAATTAAGTTCCCATTTTTTTTTGCGCGTCCTGGTTATTAATTGCACTTGTAAGTGCGAAATTTGCTTCACATTCGCACTTACAAGTTCGAATTTAGGTTTTTTTTTAATATATATATTAAATTTGCACTTTTAAGTGACAAGTGCGAATTTAGGTTTTTTTTTTAATATATATATTAAATTTGCACTTTTAAGTGCAATTTGGAGGTAAATTTCGCAGTTATAGATGCGGCAGACATGGATATTACAAAAAAGCTTAAAATACTATTACGCACCTATAAGTGCGATTTCGAGGCAAATTTTGCACTTATAGGTGCAATAGACTATGATATTATTAAAAAAATTAAAGAATAAATTCCGCACTTGTAAGTGTGATTTTGATCAGAAATTCGCACTTACAAGTACAATTTTTTACCAGATTTTAAAACAGATTTTTTAGCAAATTTTTAGCATTTACAAATGCGAAACCCTAAATAAAGAAGTTCGAACAACATCATGTTTAATCTGGATATTGTGAGTCAAATGCTTTACCTCAAAGTTCAGAAAAAGAATTTGGGGTGGATAGTGATTTTTCATGGCCCCCTTCTTCGATCCCCTTTTTTCGATGGGTCTTTTGTATGCGAATTTGATGTGGAGGCTTAAGGGAGAGGGAACGCTTGAGAGAAAGAGATGGAGGGCGAGACAAGGGAAGGTGATACAGCGGTGGTTTTATTAGAAAATAGTGATTGAAGGTAATATAGGAAGAAGAACGGGATAGGAAATGGATTAGATTTTTTTAAGAGTAAATTGGTCATTTTGCTATAATAGGAGTAATATATGATTCAATGAGGGTGGCATTAAACACAAAATCCATATTACTAAGTTCTCAATATTATGAATATTGAAAATTTTCCCATGAGAAGGATGCCTTCTCTGGAAATGAGTGATTAATCCTTGGATGGTGTTTTCCAATGCAACCAAAAAACAATTCTCCTTGAAAGGACTATTGGTTTTTTTAAACAAATTATGAAAAGAGAAAAATTAAAATCAAAATCTGTCAAGCGGTACATTTTTTTTATTAAAGTTAAAATAAATTTCTGATGAAAAAATCAATTATATAGAGCTTAATTTTCGTGCACTGACAATGCAAATAATTTTACACATATATGTAATTATGTCTCTTTATTATCTATTTAAAATAATTTTAAATTCAAATCTAATTATGACATGGCAAAATAATAGATTCTGATTGGATATGTATAATTTTTTTTTACACTTTCAGTGTATTAAAAGGGGTTGGCTAAATGACATAACCCCATGTCTACATGGACCAATAAGATTGTATCATTTATTTTATTTATTTCCAATTTATTTTTTAATTTTAATTTTGGCACAATCTTACTAGTCCATCTGGACATGGGGTTAAATAACCTCAATTAATCATGGGGTCATTTAGCCAACCCGCATTTAAAATTAAACTCTTTCTAAGAAATTTACACTATGCATTAATCATTTTCTTAAAGAAAAAGATTGACTTGTTAAATAGTATTCTAGTCCACAAATAAATATTTAAAACCTGCTGGCAGTAGATAGTGTTTAGAAAAAAAAAAAACTTATTTAAGCACTTACGGCCATAAGCGCTCATCACATAAGCACTTATTCATAAGCTATTTTAAAATTTTTATTGAAATAAGTTGAAAATATGTTATAAATAAACATGAAATAAACTATTCTAAACAGCTTATGAAAATAAGCTCAAAACAGCTTATAAGTAGGTCATAAATTGTTTAGATAAGCTCTTCCTAACACTTACACTCACTTATACTATAAAATAAGCTCTTCCAAACGGGCCAAAATCTCTTTTGCATTGGTGGAACATTTCTCAAATGGTGCACCGTTAAAAACACCATCTATAAATCAATGATCTGCCAGAATAGCAGTAGAGAAACAAAACGGTGAATAAGGCTCTGTTTGGATTTGTATTGGGTGAATGTGATCCCCAAGTACTGAATCTGTTTCACAACCAAGAGAGGCAGGTACTGAAACCGTTGCCAAGAGAGGCTAATATGGAGAAATTGAGGTAAAGAAAAGTATATACTCGTTTGTAACCCCAAAAAGTAGCTTCAAAAATAGTAAGCTTACAACGGCAAAACTATGGAATCAGAAGCCATGTCAGTACCACTAAGTAGTAATGGACAACAACAATAGCCCTGGTTACAAAGATTAAAAACAAATGCACAGGACGCAAGTGAAGTTCAGAGTCCTAGCTTACGCAGTTCAGCAGCTCCATGTGCAAAGTGACATCTTTCTCCAAAGGTGCAAGTTCCTTTCGCAAAATTCTCACACAACTTAGTCTTGAAGTTGCTTCCAAGCAGTGCTGAGGCACCAGGAACACCTGGGTTGGATTTAGGTGGGGCAGAAATCGACACAGTCAAAAGCAACTCTCTTACCATGTTACTTGCTTCCTTAATTTGTTCAAAGCTTCCCTCGAGTTCAATGTTTCTAAGATTTGGATCAGATTCATGCTCTCGAATTGAAAGTTTGGCCCCTGTTTGGCGGCAAATCTGCTTTGAGTTCACACCGCCTTTCCCAATGATAGCGCCAGCCAAGGAAGCTTCTACATTGATCTTGGCAGTTGAATTGGCACCAAAGCTAGCAGCGAGACCAGGAGGAGCCACAATTCGGCCACCACCCATACCACCACCACCACCACCTATTGTAGGTCCCAAAGGACGATGATCATCATGTGATGGAGCAAAAGGTTTGCCAAGTTCCCATTCACCATGGGCAAAATGGCACTTGTCACCAAATTTGCACCCTTCAGCAGTATTATACTTATTACACATGCGGGTTTTAACAGCAGTTGGAGTAGACCCGTTTGGAACCGGTGGTAGTGGTGCAGCAACATTTCTAGACGATGGGGGTGGTGCTCCAACAGGTTTTAGATTCAGCATCTGGGCAACAGCATTATAACCACCAGGAACATAATGCAAGAAGTGGCAGCCCTCACCAAATGGGCACCCAGCAGTGCTGCAAAAAGACATTATGGCACAATCAGATCACCATCAAACCAAAGTATTATTATAGCATAAAAAAAAGTACCAGTTTTGTTTTCTGTATTCTACAGAAAAGTGAATAGTAACTGACTGACTAATTACCACCTTGAAGTTAGGACATAGGAGTATAAATATTGAATGAGATAATGAATTATTTGGCAAGATGTAAAGCAACTTAAAAAACGTAGGACAATGCACAACCAACCATTCAACTATCAACTATATGATACAATCTTAAAACACACACATGCCACGTACGATAAAATTTTAAAACCGCTAAATTCTAAACCCAAGCTCCTGAAAGGGAAATGCTTACAGCAGGAACATTTAGCCAAACACAAGAAACGTAGATGACATGGGGCAGAGCAAGGACCACATACAGAGGACCAACCAGACCAAAGTTTTAGCATAGCAAGTCTTTCTTATATCATGTCAAGGCTTAATTGTAAAACAGTGGGATCTAAACTAGAGTTTTCATTAATAATTAGTAATAAAATCAGCTTCCTCTATGGTGGCCTATTTCCGATAGTAGTAGCAGACTGCTTATACAGCCAATTGAACTACTCATTCATGCATCCACAACCAGAGATTAGGCTTGGAAACTAAGCTGGTGTTTGCCCAACCCAACCCCATGTAGCACCTTTCTAATTAGTACTATGTAGTATGTACCCCTACTCATACGTTCATACATTGACAACTTCAGCCAAAAAAAAAGAGAGATAAGTTATTGTCAATTAAGATATTCCTTTACTACCTTGTTAGCATTTTTAGGGGAGAATAGATAAGTGGACAAAAAATAGGAATAGAGACCCAACTCAGCTCATTGGTATCAGATATAAAAAATTGAACTATATGAAAAATTGAAAATATCATTGTCAAAATTAAGATACAACCAAGGATCAGAGGGAGGAGTTAGGCATCACAGCACGAATTTTGAGATCCTACACAGTTAAAACTCAATCACAGACACAGCTAATAATGTATGCAAGAAAAATAACCTTTAAATCTCAATAAAATTGCATAGACATCGTGGATCAATGTCTACAAGAAGGTCCAAGCCCTATGAAAAAATAGGGCAAAACCGAGGACATTATTAAAATCAATGTCTAGAAGCAGAACAAAACATCATATAACCAAAGAAAACTTGAGCAATGGCACAAGCTGAAGAGAAGTTCAATAGCGACACTTGAAAAAAAAACAGACAAGAGCAGAACAAGAGCATAATAGCAATGGCAGAATGGTTACTCCTCAGAACCACCAAAACACTCTTGCAGGACAGAACAACCACCAAAAACCAGTTGTATGGGGAAAACAAAACCACACAGCATTGATCCACCAAAACCCCAGGTTTGTTTTGTCACTCTTCCCCTGAACAAGATCAGTTGTTTAGGCAGCTCAAGGGTCCTTCATGAAATTTATGCAGGTGGTCAGATAATCTAACATGGCAGGACTATTAAACTCCACCATGGCAATTCTATGCTGATTACACAGAAACAAGTTCAAACGTAGAATTGAGATCAAAGATCATAAATGCATGATCTACATGTTGGAGTCTACACAATACAGGAAAAATTTATATATAAATTTATAACAATAGCATAATCAATCAAAACCTTAAAAACAAACAATGATTCTCATCATCGAAAGACTTGGGACTCTTCCACCTTTATGCAGAATTTAACAAAACATATAAAACTTTTATGAAGTAAAGAAAATAAGTCATAAGTGACAGTATTAAAATACATTTTCATCTATATAAGGTGTGGGACAGTTGATCCAACCAAAACCCACATTCAGCCTGATAAGGATAAACAACCCTAATACACGCCAAGCTCTGCAGAGAGGATATACCTGCTCTGCTTGGTCGGTGAGGGTTTTACCCAAGATAGGAAAGAAATTGCCAAGCTATGATGGAGATAAAAGCAAATATAATTGCCTCACACGGAGACTGAATTTGAAGTAGGTATTACAAATCATGGATTATAACAAAATTACATCAATGCATACCAAACTGCTAAATTCTAAACTATCTTTAATTTCTATAAGAAAATTCAAGAGGAAATTTCCAACATAGTACTGAGGGTCTGAGACCAAGAAAGGCATCACACTAATTAATGATAAAGTGCAAAAATGTCTTATTAAGTATGTTGCAATGGTGTTAGAAGACCCCCACAGTATGAGTTGGCTCAGAAGATAGATAGAGAGTGAGATGAGAGGTTATAAACAACACCATAGGTTGCAATGAAGGGGACAAAAGTTCTCAATCCGCAATGATTCAATGAAGGAGGATATAGTTTCCACACAGAAGCAGAGCTCCCAATACCAAGTTTTAAGAAATATTATTGAAAGGAATATTATTTTCTGAAGTTGAAAGAAATACTATTGAAAGGAATATTTTCTGATTGATTATTTCATTGATGTGTATGACACATGACTTAGAATACAATATAAGGTTTTCTAGTCTAACTCAAACATTATCTACAAAATTAATCCTATCTAGTACATGAGTAACATGACAACACCTACTACAACTAATTTTATCATAACAAAACATATCTCAAACCTGATCTGATCTAATCTAATAACTCAACAAACTATATCCTAACAGCTAATGTTACACAATTTTAATGTTACACAATAACATCAATACCTAATAAATGATTTATATTGAAGGAATTTTGGATAAAAGAAACATTTGCATTGAAATAAAGAGCCTATTTAGTTTGATTAAACATTTTCTGTATTGACTTGTAATTACTAACAGCAGCCAATAGTGTGCTATCTCGCTGCTACAGCGGAGCCACTATTTCTTTTTTCAGTTTTCAAATCCTAGGTACTGCAAGTTTCTCAGTGCTACAGCAGCCAATAGTATGCTCGTCAGTTTTGACCTCTCATTCCTTTTTTCCCTCTTCATTCCCTAAAGGCTCAAACTATTGGATTCCTATTAGGCTTAAACTTGGTATTCAGTTTAACATATGACTTGTGATTTATAGTTATCAGTTTGTCTTTAATATTGAATGATGATTTTCATACCATTTATATGTGTAATATAAATTAGTTAACCTATGTCTAAAATTTTCAGTATAGTCCCCCCAACTCCAGCTATAGTGTTTTTGGGGTCGGCAGCGACACGCCGCTATTCGGAATTGATAAATATGACTACAAAAGAAAAACACATTAACTTAATTTCCTGTTTTAAATATTTGTATAAAAATAGGGAAAACGAAAAAAATGTTTTCATTATTTCCTTTATACATGATTCTGAAAACAGAAAACAAAGTGAAAAATCTCAAGCTAAACAGGCCCAAAAGAACAAAATAGGTCACCATGCTACAAAGCAGTAATCAAAGCGCATCACGAAGTCACCATGCTATCAAGCAGTAATCAAAGCACATCAAGAAGTCACCACCATCCGTCAGAAACAAAAGGAAAGTCTATCATTTACCGTATGAGGGTGGTTTAAAATAATGAAAAACATCTTGAATCTAATTCACCTCTAAATCATGACCAAAATTTTCATAGAATCAAAATGAGCAATTGGAGACAATTGGCCAGTTGAAGTTACAGATGAAAAAACAAATTTCTAATGACAAAATGCAAGAGTATAAAACTATGATACTAAATTTTATATGTTTATAACATAATTTTGACAACATACCTGAACCAACAACTCAAAGTTCATCATATTAGCTTGTTAATAGCTTACCAATTTGAGTAAAAGTTCGTAAGCAATAGAACACAGTAAAATCAAAATCTGAAACATTGTTATTTATTAAATGAAAAACAACATATACACTAATTGAGGAACAAGGTAGCCATAGAAAAGGAAAATGATCAATTTATCTTTGATATAAAGTTCCCATTGCCAATGGTCGTCCTGCAAATCGTTATCTTAATCATATGCAATTAAAATGTCATTATTCCATTAAAACTTGATTAGACCAAAGAATTGTATGTACTGTATAATAGCTTTGAATACCCAGTTAAATAGCAGAGTTGCACAATTTAGTTTTATGTCAATTAAAAAATTAAATCTTAAAATAACTTAGTGCAATATATGCAGTTCAAAGTATTTGTTTAGATAGGAATAGATTAGAACCTGAAAAACTTGGTACATGGCTTCGATTTGCTTCCTACACCAGTTGATAAGGACTCCATTTCTGTTGCAAAACATTAATTACCTTTTCTCAGTTAAGGTTCTCTATTTTATTAATCTAGTACACTCTATTCCATGATTGTTACACTTTAGAAAGAAAATGCTCCTAGTTTTGAGTAATAATGTATTGGAATTAAAAGAAAGGCCAAGTTATACTAGGTAAACTTTCAACTCAGGGTCATGTGAAATTTACCCCCATGTGTTTCCAATTGAAGCAATCATCCTAAAATTGGAACACTGTGTGAATGATACCACCTTTGCAATTTTGTTTAGACATATCACATATGGCATTAAAAAAACCCGAATCTAAAAAAAAAATTGTAGGGCGAAAACCTCAACTTTATCACATTTCCATGAATTTCGCATGGAAAGATCTACGAGATTTTTCTCAAATTGCTATTGCTTTAAAGTTAACAATCTAGCCCAAGTGAACACAGGCATCACATGCACAATTCCACCAACCATTTCAATAAAACAGTATCAGAAGGTAATATTCACACAGTTGTGAAGTTTTAACTTTTAAGGGGGTCAATCGGCTTTAACGGGAAGCACAAGTGGCAAATCGCACATGACCATAAGCAAAAAGGCATTTTCTTGCATAACATGGCAAACAGAAAATGTTTGATGACAATGAAGGGTTTTTCTTGTCTTTCAACATTTCAGTGTCTGAAACAGTTGCAGGTTTGTTTGTGGGGAATCTTTTAGCCAAATTCGCAGCAAACCCATCTCCGGAGGAACATGAATCAATCAACTCTTTCATAAAAGAGTGGTCCTTGTACCATTATTATTATTTTTATTTTGAAATAATTTTAGCAGTGTGTTGCATACAAGTTACCAGAACCACAATTGCAAACAGCGTTTCAAGCAGAATCAAAGACAAATTAAACAAAAACATAAGTAAGCAAATGAATGGGGTGAATGTGGAAAGCATGCAATGAAGTGAAGAACTGACACCTTGCTTGGTCTTCTTAAAGGCGCCGTTGACGGCAGCTTCGGGCCTTCCTCGCTTACGGATATCCATTCCAGTAGATTGAGATCCAAACGAAGCTATCTTGTACAGAAGAAACCCTATCCTAGAGCAATGTAGAGAGTTAAGGATTGGTTGGAAGCAACAGAGAGAGAGGAAGTGGCAAAACCCTAACTCTGAAGTGGATGCGATGCGTAGAGAGGTTTAGGGAGACAGAGAGAGAGAGAGAGAGAGAAGTTCGAAAGAGAAATCGAACAGACAGAGCCAATGCGGATATTATGAATTATTATTTTTTTCTTTTTTTTTAGATTTATGAATTATATTGTGCGTTGGGGGGACGATATAATTCTATATTAGTACCAATAGGACTAAAAAATAAGAATTATATTGTGATTCCTATTGGTACTAATATTTTTTGGAAAATTTATTGGTATTAATATTATTAATTTATTACTACATATTGTTAAAAAAATGTTATTACCAATCTGTTTTTTTTTTTCCAATCAGGACATTCTCTCCTCATTTTCACTTTAGTAAAATAAAGGGTTAATCATGTTTTTGGTCCCTGTACTTTAAGCGAGATTTGGTTTTAGTCCCTCGCCGGTGTAAAGGTTGATTTTAGGTCTCAGACTTTCATTTTTGTTTGGTTTTCGTCCCCGACGGAGTTAGACGTTGACCGTCGTGCCTACGTGTCACGGCGGGGCTTACGTGGCATAAGCCACGTCATTTAATGAGCACACGTGGATTTTTTTTACATTAATATTTATTAATAAACATAAAAAACGAAAAAAAGGGAAATCTATAAGACCCCATCGTTATCTTCTCATCTTCTCATTGTTTTGCTTCTCCTCCTAGTCTCCATCGAATGTCATAAACCCAGCTACTCTTCTCATCTTATTAGTGTGATGTTTATTATACTAAATATATCACACTAATAATAACACCCTCACATCACACTATTAACATGATAGCACCTCATGGGACCAACTTCTTTAAACACAATACTCAGTATGCAACTTTGACCATATCTCTTACATAGAAAAAAATTCAAACTACTGTAAGCTACTTAAATTTAACTCTATCAATGAAGATAAAGAAAGTAAATTCTAGCTAATTTGGAACCAATGCTGAAAAAGACATTTATTCTCAATATCTCATTTACCAAATTTAATGTTCATAAGCCAAATTCAAGCTAGCACACATTCAAAAAGGGTTGATGATTAAATGCCTCTCATTCCACTTCTAGAGCCGATACCATTTTAAGTTTTAAGCTAGCACACAATTACACCAATGTTTTTTGAAAATGTTAAACAGGACTCTCTTTATTATCCTAATCAACATACTATGCAAAATGATTTTACCAATTTTCCTGAAGTTAGAGGGCATAAAAGAAATGAAGTAATCCTATGCAGCAAAAGGAAATATTACCAGTACCATTAACATGATACCTGCTCATGGGGACCAACTTGTTTAAACACAATACTCCATATCTACAAAATGCCAAAAGAAATTACTCAAAATAATATTTTGAACAAATATTTCATTGAGGATCAAGGTGGACAAAAACAAACTTCCATTTAACGAATAATATGGACAAAATGAGGAAATAATTATTACAGATACATTTAAACTGAATGACAAAAGAATCACAATGAATGATTAAAAAACAGAACACAAAAGAGTAATTTAGAACACATAGTTACGTTATGTCATAGGCACACGGAGTAAAGACAAAAAACAAACAATAGTGACATCAACATAACTGAAATAGTAACAAATTGGGTTAATGATTCAATAGGTCCCTGAAGTTGTATCAAAATCGGTGTTTGGTCCCTTCTTGGAAAAATGACGTTTAGTGGCGGTTTTTTTGCAATTACTGGCTGTTTTTAACCGCCACTAAACGTCATTTTTCTAGGGAGGGACTAAACACAAATTTCGGTACAACTTCAGGGACCTGTTGAACTATTAACCCTAACAAATTTTATCAATTTTGAATAAGTTTATAATTGAGAAGCAATACTGTATATGATATACAAAATTGCTTTACCTTGTCATCCATGAAGATCATGTCCATAGCAATTATTTTTCCAGCTTTTTCTCTCAAAATCAGATTTGTTATCCTAACTTCCAGTTTCCAAGTTTCTTTGGAGTCATTGATTTGAGCGATTGGGGTCACTTTGCGGGCCATATCTCAGTCTGACAATAGAAAACTTTATCAATATCAATATAATACATTGTCAATCTGAAGTTTGAGAATCAAACCAATTTGAGGAGACAAGAAGCTATCTCAAGTTTTGAGTCATTACTATTTTCATTTGAGAATCAAGATGATAAAAATGTAAGTAGCGTACATGGTATACCAAGTACACTGCAAACACAATCAAAGGCCAAAGATCCCTGCAAATTTTATTTTGATTTAAGGAAGTCAACAACTCCTCATCTTCCTCAAATGCAAAGGAAAACACAATATGTCTGTATAACATACAAGCTCTGGGTCCAAGGAAACAATACTTGCAAAATGTAGTTAAGTTCATAGTTAGTTAACAATGGACTATATTACGACTAAAAATTACATAGCATATCCATTCAACCTACATAAAGAACAGAATTGGTTAAATAGCTTTCCGATATGAGAATATAATGTTGTTCATCTATACACACTCCAATATGTACCAGAGTACGTAGTGTGATAAATTAGACAGTTTATGTCCTTGTAAAATAAAATTCAAATCTTGTCTAAAAAGACAACACTGCATAGATTCATTCAAATGCTCATAAAAAATAAGAAGAAACCAAGTTGGTATTGTTAAATCCTTAATTTTCTAAAGCAATCATATAAGGAATTAAGAAATTTACCAATAGAAAAAGCATAACTATAAAAGAATTTAACATTTTAAAAGCCCGAACACCTAACGATGGAAGGAAGAATCTTGCTTACCTAAACACAGAATTAGGTGGTCTACAGGTATGAAAATTAATTTTAGGAGGAGGCAAAGATGGAAGAGAAAAAGAAGAAGAAGAAGAATCCGAACCTGTTGAGGATAAAATGAAGAATCCAAATTGCAGGGGCAGCAACGTCGGGTGCTGGTGTGACTTCAGGGGCGGAGGAGCGACGATGTTAAGGGCGGAGGAGCGACAACGTCAAGGCGCAGGAGCAGCAGCTTCAAGGCGGGAGATGCGACTTCAGGGGCGGAAGAGCGGGGAGATACGACTTCAGGGGCGGACGAGCGGCAGCGAGATTGTAAGGATTTGACCATGTCTTTTTTGACCTTTAATTTATCTTTTGTTCATCATTTCGGCAACTCTGTGACTGACTGTTTAGACAAGACTTCTTCTACATTTTCAAACACCATTTGGGTAGAGGATGCGCCGCCGAATCTTGACTTGCTTATTCAAACTGATGTAATAGCCTCTTTAGCTCCTTGATTTCTCTTAACATGAGACAACTTAAAAAAAAAATCTTGTTTGTATAGAGTAATTCTCTCCATTTTTAAAGTTTGACTTTCTTAAATAATGAAAAAATTCATTTACAAAATTTAAATAATAAATTTTAATATTGAATAAAAGTAATTTAAATTTTCATTAATATAAATTTTTGTAAGAATTAAAATTTTAAAAATATTACTTACTTTTAAAAGGTAATTTATTATATGATATAACTATATTTCGTAACCAAAAAATATTATATAATTATATTTCACTTTTCTTAAAAACAATGTTTTTTTCACTCTCAATATTTGATACTTTTGTATGTTTAGTCCAGAAAGTATTTAAAAATGATGCAAAAATACTGAAATTATATTAAAATTTATATTTCTATTAGTTATAACATGAAAATATTTTCATGTAAAGTGTTCCTCCCGTAGTAGCTTTTTATGTGTAATTTAAACAATGATTAAATATAGACTACATATCCTTTAAATATGTATATTGATATTTTCTAGTCATGTACAGTATATTTCATTATCATATTTCCATAGTTCGATATATAATTACTTCTAAAATTATTTAAAAAATTATGAAAAATGTACTGACATTATATTGAAACTTATTTTTCTATTAGTTTTAATATAAAAACATTTTCTAAAATGTTCGCCCCGTTGGAGCTTTTAACCGTATAATTTTTTTCGAGGTTTTAACCCCATACTTTGCAGAAAAGTGAAAGTAGAAAAGTGAAAGTGAACTACACATAAATATTAAGGTTTTCTACTTGTCGTTCTATATATTTTAACTATAAAAATTTTGACCCTATAAATGTTCCTTCCTTTCAGGTGGAGCTTTTTACCCGGTAATTTAAATATAAATAAATATAAATTGTGGATTTAATTTATATGCAGGAGTAAAAAGTTTTGCACATGCATCTAATCACATGTCTTCACTTTTTTCGTTTTAAATTTTTTAAATTTTAATTTAATTAGGACATGAAAAATTTATAGATTCAAATTCAAATTAGTTAACAGTGCAAAAATCACTGATATTCAAGTAAATTCTTTTTGTCTCTTCTGAGACTTGCCACTTGCTTCAGACATTTAAAGAACCCGTTTGTATTTCATTCACATTTTCAACCATCGCAACTGAGAAATAGAAAATAGTGTTGCATAAGAAAACAGTGTATTTAATGCTAGCTTGACTTCCTTGACCTGGATATGCTGCAAGCTTTGACAATGGAGCAATGAGTGAGCATGCTTGGCAACGCTTTTTAACATAGGTGCAAAAACTTCAACTTGCTTATCTGAAATGGTATGAGAAGTGCATTTTATCAACTTTTGCTGCTTGAGGAAGGAAGAAAGTCACGTTCCATGTTACCTGCAATCACAAAAATTTCTTTTTCTATCATACGAAATGTTCTAAATGAAGTCGATGAACAGCCACAAAATGACTAATTTGCAATAAACCAGAGGCATGCCCTGCCAAAAACATGTACGCATTACATGCACAATATCCCAGGCACATCTCTATCTATATGCGCCACAAGAGGGGAAAAGAGAAGAGAAATCAAGTGTTTTCACACCTTTTCATTTAGTATCTAAGTTGAGATAAATTAGTATCTAAGTTGCTCCCATGGGGAAATGGTACTGTCAAATTCAAGCTGGAGCCCCAAACCAACAAGGAATTCCCGGTAAGAAATAGCATTCTGCATCTCTATATATTTTTATATCCTGAAACCTTCCGCAGTCTTTGCTAGAATCCTCCTCCAATATTACTTCATAGATTAAAGTAGCTGGAAAGCCAGTTCATTTTCACCGGTTTTGTATCTGTATATCCAAAAATAGCATGCCCCGTGAGCACCGCAGAAGTGCACGGTTCGAGTTGTGGGCCCACAGTGACTCATGAACTGACCAAGACTAACTTGCTAAGAGTATGCAAATGCCAGTACTTCAATGTCAAAGGGTCATTTAAACTCTGCTTTCATGTTTGGTTTGATCCTATCTAATGTCAGTATATTCAGGAAGTTCTGTACAGTCATCAAGGCCTGAGATTAAATCAGCTTCATAACCATGTGGGACAACTCCAAAATTTTCAATTTCCAATGAACTTTCCCCATTCAAATCAAAAGGGAGATTGCTATCTATATCAATTCCAAATTCGTCCATTGAGAACGAAGTGATATCAAATCTCAGATCCTTCAGTGATGGCATTGACTCTAATAATGGCCCGGCCTGATGGTGATGTTCACTTGGATCCACTGAAGCTTTTTTGGACTTCGACCTAGACGGCTTTGTTAATTCAGAGACGGCCGACTTTTGCTTTGCAGAAAATTGTACCCTGGATCCAGGTCGAGACCTTCCATCGTTTATTGGGAATGCTGAAGAAGCCCATGCAGAACCGTCTTCTTCACATGATCTTGCTGCCTCCCTGATATCAAACCAAGCAAAAGACATAAACACCATAAGCAGCTCTCCAACAGTAACGTAGACAATATATACATAGAATAAGGACTTGCGGAAAGAAATTCTGGCATTTATTGACATCTTGATCAGAAGTTCAGAACAGCTACATCATTTTTTAATAATAATTCTGTTGAGGGAAAAAACAATAGCCAACTGCAATGACGTGGGTTTATTTGATGTACACAGAATACATAAGTGTGTAAATTATGACCAAAATTCAACAAGGTTTGAAGTGACAGCAGAAAAGCATACTCTTTATTGGGTCAGTCATTCATGAATACTTAATATGAATCATCGATAGTTGAATTTTGTTCCAGCATAACAAGGACATAAAAAGCAGGCACTATAAGCCCAGAAACAGATAACAGCAAAGTTAAAAAACACAGCCAATACTCAGAAGTATCTCTTCCAAAGAAATAATAAACTTACATAGTTAGCAATCTCCAATCATCAACACCAATTCTGCTATTACTATCTATTCCAGGCAAATTTGTATCTCAGCACTAATTCGTGTCATTCATGGAGTGGCCAAAAAGAAGACTAACAATTTGCCAATGTACAAAAAATCACAGAAAAAATATGAATCATTGAATATGTCAACTATTCACCGCAAATGACACTTCCATGGAAACCAAATACCCCAGAAACAGGCACGGTAACTTACAAAATCCTAAAGTTACTACAAGACATAATTTGTGTTGAAGCATTTCGGATAGATATGATGAGATTAGTTGTTAGGATATTTTGGACACATAACAGCAGACTCTGATCTTAATCTTATCCTTTCTGTTTTATTCCTTCTTTCTCTCTTTCTACAAACTTCAGAACCTTTAAAACTACACGAATGTGAAGGTTCTGTGCTCTTGTAAATAAAAGACAAGATTTAGAAGGAGAAGGGGGGAGGGAGGGGGACTTGTGCTGCAGGAAACCTTGATGCAACAAGGAAACCTGCAGGAAACTTCATGGTAAACCACTAAATTGGAATAGAATATCAAGTGGTGAAGGCTGCGCATTTCAGATTTGAGGTGAAAAGTTCAAGACCCCAGATTCTATTATGTTCACAAATTAAAATGATTCAAGAGAGGAAGAGAAAGAGAGAAACAGAAAGTAAAATCTGAATTTGTATTCACTGAACAAGAACTTAATAGATTACATGAACGTTCATAACAAAGCTAAACTGGCATAACTAGCCAGTGAACTAATTATAACTACTTCTAACCGTTACAACTGCTGCCCAGGCAATAGACTGTACAAATAACTATGGCATAAGGGGTATGTGAAATATAGGGCCTGATTGTCTCTGCTTATTTTGTGAAATAATCACTTATTTTCAAAAAAATAATCACTTATATACTTTTTTGAACTGTCTCTGTAAGCTCTTGATAAGAAGCAGAATTTGGAAAAAAGCAGAAATCTGATTATTTCTTCAAGGTATTTCTAGAAGCTTTGGGAATAATCAATTATTTCTAGTAACTTTTTAAAGAGAAAAGCAATTTGAATATTTCTAGACAAATATAAGTTAATTTCTGCTTTTCAACTCTAAAATAACTTGTTTTTAAGCGGAAACAAACGGGCCCATTGTGGCTTAAAAGGATAAATGAAGAATTACATATGCCTATTGCCTACAACACTACCAATGAAATTATACTGTGAAATTAAGGCTACAATTGGCTTTTCCTAAAATCCTGTAAAGCATGATAAAACATTGCATGTCGAGATTGGTAGACACTTTATAAAGGAGAAGATTGATGGAGGAGTTATTTATATTGTTCAACCTCCCAATAGTACCAAAGGGCTGTTGACCCAAATATGAATTCCTTGTTCCTTGTAAGCAAGTTGGGCATGTTACATATCTATACACCAACTTGAGAGAGAGGGGGGGGGGGGGTTGAAGTATTTCAGATAGATTGGGACTTGAAGTATTTCAGATAGATTGGATAAGATTAGTTGTTAGGAAATGTTGGGAAAATAAGATCAGAATTATCTGATCTTAATCTTCTCCTTTTCAGTTTTTATCTTATCCATTCTATTTTATTCCTTCTCTCTCTCGACAATTTGAATTGTAATAAGATTGGTTAAATCTCTAATCAATGCTGTCTATAAATCCTACCCTTACGTAAAGATTATTGATTATTGATAAAGAAATATATTATCAATTTCTTTTCCTAAACTACAATTTCATATAAAACTTATTTATAAAAAATAATTTTCTTAATGAGATTAGGATGAACCACACCAATAAACCAGATTGTCACCTGCTATGAAATCAACTAATTTACCCCACATTTCATTGAGATACCATGCCATGAAATGAAACGCATTCTTTTGTATGCAGTCGTACCTGAAACGATTCTCAGCAGCGGATAAGCACACTTTAAGATGATCATCTTCTACTGTTTGCTTATTTAATGATGGTGGTGCTTCAGTTTCAGTCCCACATATTGATAAATTTATAACAGGTGGAAATGAAACTAAGGAATCACTGTCCTCTTTCTCGAACTCCAGAATTATGTCTAGTTGATCTGCACACACTGGCATGTTTTCATCCGGGTTAGAGGGGAAGATTTTGTCATTCTCTTGCCTACTTCTGGTGTCCTCAAGTGCAGCTGCTAATAATTTCTTGCTCTGGGCCAAATTAGCAAATGTCATCCTTTCAGGGGGTTTGTTAGAGGAATTTTGTGATTGCTGGCCAATGGTAGTGAAGAATCTCTGATCAAAATAGAGCCCATTGCAGGTGGCCGATGGATTTTGCCTACGGTCAACATGTGATGCAACCTTCCAGGCAGAAGAAAGCAATGCAAAAAAATGCTTCTGCAGTAGTAACTCTCTATTTACCTGGTCAGATGCAACATCTAACAACATCCGAATGTTATCCTGCAAAATTAGATTATTTTACAGACCCATAACAAGAAAGGTAACAGAGAGAGACTGGAGAAAGAGATTGAGAAAGAATCAATATTATTAAGATGAACAAAAGGAGATAGAACTCCGTTCAAGGGTTTCCCCCTTCTTGCAGAGCCTTATCTCAGCTCTTAAATCTTTACTCTCAATTGAATCCCTTCTAACCTATAGTCCTACTATTTAAGTTATGATGATTGTAATGTAACTGCCTATCTGTCTAGTCCTTGGCAAAATCTAACAAACTAAACAGATACCGACCAACTCCCTAACTAACTCTGAGTTAGTTCTCCTTATTTCTTCATCCCAGTATACTTTTTGCAAATTTTCTTTGAATCCTGCTAGTTCTATATAGGTGAATAGGGAATTGTTAGTGTTAAGTGCACCGCTTATGTGAGCAGTTACACTGATAGGTTGTTAAGGCAGTTAATGCCAGCTCATAGAGCTGAGCCTATATATTGTATCATCTCAAACAGTTTTACAGTTAGTGATTTTCATTCAGTTAGAAACCCCCCCACCCTCGCTCTACTTGAATCAGATATGGTATCAAGAGCATAGTTCTCAGAGAACATGGCCACCGCCAGTCGTCCGCCGTCCTCTTCACCACCATCACCGACACCAACTATGCCAGTGACGACACCAATTCCTGCGGTTCCTATTTCTCATGTGCAATCGTCTCCGATTTTCAGTTGGAAATGGTCAAGGTTTTTGTGCATTAACTCCAGTGGCTCTACATGTTCTAATTCTACATTTGATTCCTCTGTTTCCTTAACTCTCAAACATTTGCTTCATGTTCCTCAAATCACCAAGAATCTTTCGAGTGTTAGCAAGTTTTCTAGAGATAATAATGTGTTTTTTGACTTTCACCCCACCTTTTGTGTTGAGAAATCACAGTGATCTAATCTAGTGTTGCTTCATGGAGTTGTTGGCCATGATGGTCTCTACAAGTTTCAAAATCTCCTTCCTCTTCCTACATCACTGCCAACTGTAAATATACAGCACTCTAGTGTTAGTACTTGTAGTGCTTTTTCTACTTCCTCTTATAATAAATGACATTCTAGGTTAGGTAACCCTAATGCCAATGTAATGAAACTTGCTCTAACTTCTTGTAATATACCCATGCTACCTAAAACAGATTTTGATTTTTGTTCAGCTTGCGGTATTGGTAAGGCACACAGGTTATCTTCTTCTTCTACTATAAGTACTCTACTCCTTTAGAATTGATTTATAGTGACTTGTAGGGACCAGCACCCTTTACTTCTCATCATGGTTATACCTATTATGTTTCCTTTGTTGATGCACATACTAGATTTACTTGCCTTTATCTACTTAACCCTGAAACTTTTCAAGTCTATGGTTGAGTTGCAATTTAATTGTTCTATCAAGTCTTTTCAATCCGATTGGGGAGGTGAGTTTAGATCTCTTGCCACATTTTTTAAACAACATGGGATAATATATAGGCTTGCTTGCCCTCATACTCATCACCAAAATGGTGTTGTTGAGCGCAAGCGTCGTCATATAGTGGAGTTGGGTCTCACTCTTTTGCCTCATGCTTCTCTTCCATACAAACTTTGGGACTTTGCATTTTCTGCTGCTGTCTACCTTATCAATAGAACGCCCTCCACCTCTATTAACAATGAGGTTCCCTACACCAAATTGTTTCATTGTGCACCTGATTATAATTTTTCCTAAAGGTCTTTGGTTGCTCTTGTTTTCCTTTTCTTCGACCTTAATATTAGAGGACAGTATTCAAACTCCCCTTATTCAAAATCTGTTAGTGTTCTGTTCGGCGTATTCGAACTCCACTTATTCAGGATCTGTTAGTGTTCTGTTAGGAGTATTCGAACTCCACTTATTTAGGACCTGTTAGTGTTCTGTTAGGATAATTTGAACTCCCACTTATTCAGGACCTGATTAGTGTTCTGTTTGGTTCGGTTAGTTGTTTGCTTAATTAGCTTGGTTAAGAATTCTGTTAGGATAATAAATTCTGTTTGACAGCTATTGCAGTTATTACTTTGTGCTACTATATAAGGTGCATTTTGTACACTTTATTATCAGGAAAAATATAATTACGTTTCTGTTTCAGTTTGTTAGTCCTCTCTTTTCTTCTTCTCAAACATGGTATCAGAGATCTGTTCGAATCCTAATCCATGGCTTCCGCATCTCCAAATCCTCCACCTAGAGAAGCTTCGAATTCGAGTGTCAATTTTTCTCCTTCGATTACAATCAAGCTAGATGATACAAATTTCTTCTCCTGTCATCAACAGGTAGAAGGTGTGATTCGCACACACAATTTGCAGCAAATACCACAGATGTTTGGGCCACCACCAGCCCACCCAGGTCCACACTCACATGCACCAGGCCACTAGGACAGCCTGTTCCGTATGCTTATGGGCCAAGTCCACAAGGCCCACACTCCTATGGCTCTGGTTCACTTGGTCAAATGTTACCTATCACTTATCCACCTCAACCTCCAGTGTATTGGCCTCACAGTGGGAATAGTAGCAGTGGCATGCTTTAACAAGGGTTCCCAAACAGTGGCTTCAGGCCTCCAATGCAGACACAGAGGCCTCCTTAAGGGCCTCCTCAAGCACTGCTCGCTGGCCCAATTCACCCTTCTTCTGCTCAAGATTTATGGTGAGGTGCAACACATCATGTGACACATAATCCTTCAGCTGTGGCAAATGGCACTTCCTTCTCTTCCCCTGAGCAAATATTAATGGGGAATGGCCAAGGTTTGAAAATCCAATCTATTGGTTCTGCTTCTTTTCCCTCTCCTTTAAGGTGAAACATCAACCTATCTATCTTCAGGGTCTTGTGTCTTCCTTGGCCCTAACATCATTTCTTGGTGGTCTCGCAAACAAACTGTTGTTACGCGTAGAAGTACAGAGGCCAGATACCATAGTCTGGCCCAAACTCAGCAGATATTTTGTGGATAAAGTCACTTCTTTAGGAGCTTCAGATTGTTACTCCGGTTCCCACTATATTTTGTGACAACCTTAGCACTGTATCTCTTTCAAATAATCCTGTCCTTCATGCTCGCACAAAGCATATGGAATTGGATTTGTTTTTTGTTCAAGAGAAAGTCATCAGCACGGAGCTTGTTGTCCAGCACCTTCCTGCAATTCTTTAAGTACCTGACTACCTGACAAAGCCTTTAACACCTTCTTGGTTTGCTGATCTGCGTTCAAGCCCACTGTGTGTTGTATTGCCACCCAGTACAGCTTGAGGGGGGGGAGTATAGGTGGATAGAGAAATGTTATTGTTAAGTGTACTTGCTTATGTGAGCAGTTACGCTGATAGGATGTTAAGGCAGTTAGTGCCAGCTCATAGAGCTGAGCCTATATATTGTATCATCTCCCTCCCTCCCTCCCTCCCTCCCTCTCTCTCTCTCTCTACCTGAATTGAATATCCATCAGATCATATGAGAAAAAATATTCTCTCTTAGAATTTTGAATTGCGCATGCCTAATAGGAATGATCAGATATTTCCTATATCATTATTCATTATATTGAATGAAACTTGCAATGTATTCCAAATGAAGATTAGATAAAATAAATGAGGCCACTAGCATAACCTGACAATATAAAAAATATGGAGATCAAAATAGACATCTTAAAATTGCAAATCTAACCTCTGTAACTCTAAGAAGACCCTTTCCAGAGCCAGCATTGTTTATCTTCTCATGATTTGCATTGTCCACCGAGAACACAACATATTTTTGAAATAGTTCTCTGAATCTCTCACAGCAATGGATAGGATGACGATACCTCCCCCTATATGCTCCGCCAGCAGTCATTCCATAAAGTGTTTCACTAACCAAACTCCAGTTAGTACCATATTCATGAACAATGGCGCATAATATGGCATCCTCCTGAGGCAGCCAAAAATCGGCTGATGGAATACAATCTTTGGACCCCTTCTTTGATTTTTCTGGTTTTATCGTGAAAATCCATTTCCCAGGCATCGGAACAATGGATAATTTCCCTCTCACCTTACACCTGCTAGCTGTTTTCTGATCCAAGTCAACCAGACTTTCACATGGCTTTGATTCAGCATGTTCATCTAGCACAACTAATGAGTTGGATTCTAAATCAGAAGAATAGACGTCAGGAGGACCCCTCTTGGATTTTTTGGACTTCTTAAACCTGGTTTCTTCTTCAACATCAATTGTTAATTTAGACTTCTTACGTTTTTTCTGCATAGTTGAATTTGGAGACACAAATTCCGGACTACTGGCAACCTCATCATCTATGGTCATTGGCTCTGATTGTGTATCTTCTTTCACATGTCTCAAGCCAGAGGTTAAAGATCCTTTCTTCAGAGATTTGAACTTTGCTTTCTTTGGTTTCTTTTTAGGTTTGGACTTTGAATCACCCGGTGTCCTGCTGGAAAAATAAAATACATTGCATCATCAGGGCTTTTCGTATTTACGGTGTTACCTTGTTTAAATGCACAACTTTCCATATATTTAAGACTGTCACTAGTAAAGTTGTCAACAAAGCTATGAGAATAAGAAAATTTTCTAATCCTGGATTCATACCAAAACCCCAACCCCCACAGAAAAGACAGTTCATAGAAGAATATTGATGTGCTAAGATGTTAATTTTTGTTTCCAAAGAGATGTAACGGATTCTATTTCTGAAGGCTAGTGATGGGAAGAGACAATGAAAGTTCAGTGCTGCCTTACTTTTTAGAATCAAAATTTTCTTCAAGCGCTTCCTCTTTCTGTTTAGCTTCATATTCGAGTTCCTCCATTAACTACATGAACAAAAAAGCAAACACATCAAATCATGCCCATACGAAGACAGATGAAAAAGAAATTAACATTCATCCAACACACCTGATTTTGAGCCAAGGCCTCTACTTGCTGTCGATATGCCATAGTTGCAAAATCAGCATCCCAGCCTAGATCAAGAATAAGATAGTGTTCAATCTCATGATTATGCCATGCATCCGAAATAGACATTTTTTAAGTCAATAACTCAGTATTTGTAACAAGCCATCAGCTGCACAAGTTAACGTACTAAACATTTGCAAGTACTAATAGTCATCCATTGATCAATTTCAATTTGAAAATTCAATGAAAAAGGACAAGCATGTGCCAAATTAATTATCACACATTTAGAAATGGTTTCAGGTGTGATGAATATAAAGAAGAACATGAACTACAAGTTATTTTGCAGCGTGTTTTATAATTTAATAAATCTACTAAACTAGGCGAGAGACAAGTTATTTGGATATTGTCATAAATGAATCACCCAATAATGAGGCCTAATCTAACTAATGACAACTTCAATATTCAAGTACATGAATAACAACAATTTGAAACTTTATGAAGCAGAAGAAGACATGAGGTGCTTACTTTCATACACAAGAGGCTCCTCATCTTCATCAATTTCAGCTTCCATCTCCTCCTTATACTTTTCAATGCGATCCAACTCCCATTCAGTGTCCTCAATCCTGACTTCAGATTCCAAGGCTGTTTTATCTATAATTGGATCCCAAAGCTCCAAAAACCGAATGGCATACCGATCAATAGGGCGTAGCTCATTCTCAAAGGCTGAGATAGCTTGTCCGCATGCAGCTGCAGCTGCAGCCATCTGTTTCACATCAGCGAGCATGTCAACATCATCTTCCTTTGCGGAAACAGAAGGAGGTCTATCTTCCTTAGGATCACTTTCATTTAAGACTAATGTATTTTCTTTATTCAAATTGGGAACAGGTTCACCTAATTCTGCAGGCTCATCATCCTCATTTACATATTCATCCTCTTCAAGTCTCCCCATGGCTTCTTCTGTAAACTCCTGGTTGTCCACAGCTTCTTCCAGTTCAACTTTCTTCAATGCCATATAATCTGCCTCATCTTCAACATATTTTAATGCAGCCTCAACATCAGCATTAGTTACGGAAACTTCTCCATTGTTCTGGTTTTTCTCCTTTGGTGTGTTTTTAATTGAAAGTGTTCTATGACCTGAAAATATTTCCATGGGATCAAGCTTCTTGAAGAACTCAGTATTATAACCCCCACTTTGTATAACCAGATCATCAAGTGCACGCTTCTGATTTGCTTTCTTCAAAATATTCTCCTCAATAGTGCTTTCACTAATCAATCTATAAATATGAACTTCACGGGTCTGACCGATTCTGTGGCACCGATCTTGAGCCTGTTGATCCATAGCAGGATTCCAGTCGCTATCATAAAAAATAACTGTGTCAGCTCCAACTAGATTGATACCAACACCCCCACTACGTGTTGACAAGATGAAAAGAAAATATTTGGGGTTTGTATTAAAACGCTGCATTAAGGTCTGCCTTTCCTCCGGTTGAGTTGATCCATCTAAGCGCATGTAAGTATAACCATACAAATTAATGAACGCCTCTAAGATGTCAAGCATCTTAGTCATCTGAGTGAATATCAGAGCTCGGTGACCTTCTGATTTTAATTTCCTCAACAAAATTGCTAATTCCTGGAGTTTCCCGCAGTCAAATTGTATAAGACGCCTATCTGGGAAATACAATTGACGGCGAACAATAGCAGGCCTGATTGGCAACAGAAGTGGTGACAGAATGTCAGAGCATTGCTGCTTGTAAGATGGGTGCAGTAAAACAGTAGTCTCATTTTTACTGCACCAGCAAACAGGAGAAGGTGCCCGAGCGGCAGGAATAGCAAACATGAAACTTTCAACTACATCAGTCATCCTTTGAAATCGTTCAACTGGGGAGAGAACAATGTCAGCCAGCTTTGATGAGTACAGGTATGAAACAGGGTTTGCCTTCATCTGATGAATATCATCTACAGGATGCTTTATGGTAACAAGCTCCCTTAGAGTCGTTGAGTAGATGGGTCGTTTTTTACACCTCAATGAGTTCCACCATGCAATAGCTGCTGCTCGTTCCTTTGCCTCTCTTAGCCTCTCTTCCCAAATTGCCCTTTGGATCTCTTCAAAAATGTTTGTTCCTTGCAGCTTTTTGTGACATTTCAGTCCAGGCCTAATTACTTCTAAGTTAGCTATATCAGAGCGTTCAGTGATTAAAGTTGAAGGGGTCTCAATAGCTTGCACTTCATCACTTTCCCAAGAAGTCATGCGATGGTCAAGATGAGTAAATAAAAGACCTAAACCTTCTAGGTCAACTGTTGAAAAGGAGTTAGGCGAAAGCATGGAGCAAACAGAAGAACTTAACTGCATATCAATACCACACATATCAAAAGAACTGATAATAGGACGACCCTCAAATAGGTCAGGATGATTGCAAACCTTACGGAGTTGCATGATAATACTAATCATCCCAAAAAAATTGGCACTTGCAAGAGTGGCTTGGGTATCTGAACTAGCAATGAAATCTTCATACAAATTCCGTTGCCTCTTTGACAGTCTACAGTATATGACATGCTCACGTTTCATTGGAAGTTGCTTTTCCACGTCTCGCTTTAATCGACGGAGTAAGAATGGACGAAGGACATTATGCAGGCGATCAACAACCTCCTTATTAACTTTTTCCTCTCCCTCTACCATCCCTGATATAGGATTACTAAACCAATCCTTAAACTCTTGGTGTGATTGGAAAACATGGGGCATCAAGAAATGCATGAGAGACCACAGTTCCATGAGATCATTCTGTAGTGGTGTACCAGTCAAGAGAATCCGCCGTTTTGAATTGAAATTCAAGAGTGTCTGCCACCTTTGTGACTTCCAGTTTTTAATGAGATGAGCTTCATCCAAGATCAAATATTTCCACTTTTTGCGCTTGAAAACTTTGGAATCCTGAATAATCAATCTGTAAGTCGTTATGCATACATGGAACGAGTTTGGTTTTAACCATCCTTGTCTTTTATGTTTTCTCTCCTTTGCGCTTCCAAAATAAGTTAAGATTTTAAAAGCAGGACACCATTTCAGAAATTCAGTCTCCCAATTAAGCATCACACTAGTTGGTACCACAATTAGATGTGGGCCCCAAATCCCCTTTTCACAGGCAAGATGTGCGAGCAAAGCTATTGTCATAATTGTTTTTCCAAGCCCCATTTCATCTGCCAAAATTCCGTTCAGCTTTTTTTCATACATTGTGACAAGCCAATCCAATCCAATATGTTGATATTCACGAAGAGAGTACTTTAGCAGAAAAGGGAATTTTGTACGCACTTTAGTTGTCGAGAAGGTGTTTCCAGTTGGTTGTGCTGATCTTGCAGCAGCAGCTGCATCAGCAATTATATCCTCACTTTCTCTTTTTTCTGAATTTTCACAAGGCACTTCTGCCTGGGACTGTACAGCAGCCAGGTGCTCACCAGACTTGACTTCTTCATCCACAGAAATAGCAGGATCTTTCTGCCCAGAACCTTCCTGGACTGAAGAATCACAATGGTCTTCTGATAAAGCAGAACCATAATCAGATTCATTTTCCCTATGATCACCTGGGTCCTAATAGACAAAAGCAGAAAAACTTAATCATTGTTTTAACACCAAAATTAAGCTTAAGTAACAACCAGATATGAATGTTACCTACCTTTTTATACCTTGCAAGCAGTTCCTCAACAGGCAAGTCACTCTCCTTTTGTAATAATGCAATCTGCAAGAAGTAGCATTGTCATAACAATATTAAAATATAAACAAAGCAGACTGAACAGAACATTTCTGGTAAATAATCCTGAAATTCTAAATTAACATGCAGAAGTAATATAGGAGAAAGATAAGCAGATAGCTTCTAACCTCATCCTTGGGATCGATTGCATCAACACTTTCCAGTTTTTCCTCCTCGGATAAAGTTGTTTCATCATCCTGACAATTGTAATTGTGACACAGTTGTCAGTCACACGATAACCATGAAACGAAAACAGATAAATGAGGAAAACCTTCAATATATTTGTTAGAAATATAATATAAAACCATTCATTTGTCATATACCTAACAGCTTAAGCTTTTGGGATAATTGGTTCATGGCATGGTAATAGAGTTCAATCCTTTTAGCCCTCAGTTATTCTAATAAAAAAAAGTTAAATTTCAGCACATGGTAGGTGGGTCTGTGCATTGTCCACGCTTCAAGCCCAAGTGGGCTATTGCTTGAGGGGCGTGTTAGATATATAATATAAAACCATTTATCTGCCCTTTACCCAACAGCTTAAGGTTTTGGGATATTTGGTTCATGACAATATTTAAACCAAAGACTCGGCCAACAATGCCAACAACTTGCCTAATGTTTAATCCAATCTGATACAATTATATCCAACAAAATTCTTGACTCCAAACAAACTTTCAGTCGTTTAAAAGTAATAGAGTATGGCAGTAGCTAGTATAGAATATGTATGTAATCTACATGGCTTAGCCTAGTGGTGACTCGGGTAAGAGCCACACTCTATAAATACTCATGTAACCTCACTGTGATAGTTGGCAATAACAGAATCAGTTTTTGACTGTTACATTCAGATACACTTTCTCTCTCTTCTCTCTCTCTCCTCTTCTCTCTCTCTCCTCTTCTCCCTCAGTCTTTTAAAAAGAGTACTAGAATTCTGACTAACAAAAGCTTATATTTGACTATATTTGAACTTGGTAACATATGAAGCAAAGCCTTGTATACAAGGTGATCACTTTCACAGCTAGCCATTCATTTATTACAACAACTAGCTAACCCTGCTTCTCACCATGTGTAAAGGCTTGATACGTAATAACTGCACATGCCAGCAGAAACTCATAAAAATATTTGTCCGTAAAGCTCAAGTCATTAAACCTCTCGAAAATGTTCACCATTGAATAAACTCATTTATCTTATAATGTATGTGCATGATATTGTCATTACAGGTGATGATCAAAATGGCATTAAGGATTTAAAGCAACATTTGTTCAAGTATTTCCAAACCAAATATCTAGGCTGGTTGCGATACTTTCTAGGGATTGAAGTGGCCCAATCACATGCAAGTATTTCTATTTCTCAGGAAAAATGCCCATGATATTCTAGAAGGGACAACGATGCATTATTGCAAACTTGTTAATACTCTTATGGACCAAAATGTGAAGCTTCTACCCAAACCAGGGGGAGCCTTGTTAGAAAATGGCACAAGATAGTGTTTTATCTAATCACAGGATTCCCAACACTAACTATAAGAGATAATATGTAAAATACAATTAGTAAAATGTAATATAGTTAGCTGTAACAGCTTCAGTATGAAGCTGTCCTTCTCCTACTATAAATAGGAGCTATTGTATCACTCATAACTGCCTTTTCAGAAATGAAATACATTCAGTTTCTCTCTCGTTCATCTTCTATTATGGTATCTAGAGCTTAGTTCGAACCCTAGCTATGGCTTCCGTCACGGATCCAAATGCTTCTTCTCTCAATCTTTCACATGCTGTTTCAATCAAGCTTGATGACACAAATTTCTTCTCGTGGAGTCAACAGATTGAAGGTTTTCTTCGAAGGCATCAGCTTCAGAGCTATGTCATTGCACCGACTCCTCCATCAAGGTTTCTCACAGAGGATTATCGTGCTTCGGATACAGTGAATCCTGAACACATCTTCCTTGGGAAAAGCAAGATCCCATCATCTTCATGTGGTTGTTATCCACGCTTTCTGATTCGTTTCTCCCAACGGTTCTGATTTGCACTCAGGCTTGGCAAGTTTGGGAGGAGATTCATGACTATTTCAAGATTCAGAATCAGGCACAGTCGGCGAAGCTGCGATCAGAGTTTCGTCGCATCACAAAAGGTTCACACTCTGTTTTTTAACATCTCAAACGCGTGAAAACCATCGTGAACACGCTTCTCCTGTGAGTTACCGTGATCATGTAGGTGCGATCTTCGACAGTCTTCCAGAAGAGTACAATGTTCTCGCCGCCATCACGTTTGGCCACGGTTCACCGTGCTCCATTCCTGAACTCGAAACCATGATAGTGGCTTTCAAAGCTCGTTTGGATCGCATGAAAACACGTCAAGGTGGTGAATCTTCCACGATTCTGCTTGCTCGTGCTCAATCGGGTCACCCCGACCCGAATGCATCCCAAACGCACGTTCTGCATCTGAACGTTGCTTCTGACAAATCCTCCTACGACGCAGCATCGTCGGATGCGGCGAACGCGCCTTACTCTGGCGGCGATTCTCGCGGCGGCGGATGCAGCGGTGGTCGCGACGGCCGGTACGCTAACATCCAATGCCAAATTTGTTACAAGTGGGGCCACCCTGCCTCCAACTGTTATCATAGTTATTCAGACCAGCCTGGCAGCCGGGCTGGCAATTCTGCTCAACAGGCTGGCAGTAAACAGAGTCAAGGTCAGGGTCAACAGAACTCAGTTAGTCAACACTCTTTAGTTAGTCAACAAACTGCACAACAACAGCCTTCTTTTGGGCTCTCTTCTTTTGGGCCATCGGCCCAATATGGCTCACTGTTTGGAAATCCGTTTTTTGGGCAGCAAACTTCTTTTGGGCTTCCATCTTTTGGGCCACCAGCATCCTTTGGAAATTATTATCCATCAGCTGGGCCTTGGTTTTCTCCTGGACTCATGGGGCCATCTTACATGGGCTCTTCTTCTTTTCGTCCACCATGGCCAGCCTTCAACAACAATTCTTCTTTCCCTTCTGCCAGAACTTATTTCCAACAGAGAACTCCACAAGCTATGCTCACAGGTCCTTTTGCCTCTTCGACTGCTGAACAATGCTGGATTCCAGACCCTGGGGCCACACATCATGTGACAAATGATGTCAATGCCCTCACTGATCCAACTATTTCTGCACACCCTGAGCAAATTCTCATGGGTAATGGACAAGGTTTGGCAATTCATTCTTCTGGTTTTGCAACTTTTACTACACCTGATAATCCAAATAAACCTCTTGTTCTTAAAAATCTTCTTCTTGTTCTAGCCATCACTAAAAACCTTGCCAGTGTTCAAAAGTTTGCTCATGATAATGCTGTTTTCTTTGAATTTCATTCCACTTACTGTGTAGTGAAATGTCAGGTTACAAAAAAGCCATTGCTTTGGGGTACTGTTGGAAGTGATGGTCTCTACTCTTTCAAAGTCATTCCTTCTTTTCAGTCCAAGGCACCTTCTGTTCCAGTTTCTTCCACAAGTCATTCTGCTGTTTCCTTTGCTGCAAAGTCTGCTGTTCCCTTTGCACCACTACTATTGGATCTTCTTCTATAGTTCCTAACACTGTAAATTCACAGTCAACTATTTCCAATACTTGTAATTCAGCTTCTGTTAAGAATGTAGGTTCTACATCCTATGATTAGTGGCATTGTAGGCTAGGCCATGCCCATCATGAGACATTGAAGAAAGCTTTATCCAGTTGTAATATACCCATTCCTAATAAAATCAGTTTTTCAGTTTGTTCAGCTTGTTGTATTGCTAAAACAGAGATTACCTACACATGCTTCTGTTACTACCTATGAGTCTCCTTTGGATTTGATTTTTGCAGATTTGTGGGGCCCAGCTTCCACTGAGTCCTTATGTGGATTTTCTTATTTTTTGACTTGTGTGGAAACTCACTCGATATACTTGGGTCTACCCTTTAAAAAGAAAGTCAGAAACCTATCAAACCTTTGTTAACTTTCACAAAATGATTGAACTACAACTAGGAAAAAAGCTCAAAGCAGTCCAAACAGATTGGGGAACAGAATTTAAACCCCTCACACCTTATTTCACTTCCCTTGGAATTGTCCATAGATTGACCTGTCCTCACACACACCATCAAAATGGTAGTGTGGAGAGGAAGCACAAGCACATAGTAGAGATGGGTTTGTCCTAGCTTGCATATGCTCACATGCCTCTGGATTATTGGGATCATGCATTCTTAACAGCCGCTTTCCTCATAAATCGTCTTCCAATTCCTGTCTTGGAAGATAAAAGTCCTTATTTCATGCTGTTTAACTCTCTACCAGATTATCGTTTTCTAAAGGTTTTTGGGAGTGCTTGTTATCCCTTTCTCAGGCCCTATTCTACCAATAAACTGGCTATGCACTCTAAGGAGTGTGTTTTCTTAGGCTATTCCTCTATTCATAAAGGGTACAAGTGTCTTGACTCTACTGGAAAAGTCTATGTTTCTAAGGATGTTGTGTTCAATGAGTTTAGGTTCCCTTTCCCATAGTTGTTTAGTTCCTCTTCGAGTTCATCTTCTGTTTTGTCCCCTACTCCTGTACTGTCTACCATTCCAATGGTAAATCCCATACCACTACAACCTGCAACTCCCTCTGTCACTGCCTCTGTTTCACCAGAGCAAGCAGCACCACAGTCTGCCACTGCTTCTGTTACAGCAAAGCAAGCAGGTTCTAGTCACTTCCAGCAGCACAAGCAGTAACTCCAACCTCTGAACCTGAACTCTCTACTCCCTCAACACCAAACACAGCCACCACAGATTCAGGCCTTAATCAAACAGCACCTATTCCCACACCAAATGTTCACCCCATGCAAACCAGGTCAAAGAATGGTATTGTCATGCCTCGTTTGTTGCCTACTTTATTGCTCAGTCAAGCAGAACCTACTTCAGCAAAACAGGCTCTCAAAAATCCAAAGTGGCAGGCTGCAATGCAATAGGAATACAATGCTCTAATGTCCAATGGTACATGGACTTTGATGCCTCTGCCATCTCACAGGCAGGCTGTGGGTTGCAAATTGGTTTTCAGAATAAAGGAGAATGCTGATGGGACAATTAATAGGTACAAGGCAAGGCTCGTAGCCAAGGGCTACCATCAAATTCAAGGTTTTGACTATAAAGAAACCTTTTCTCCAGTAGTCAAACCTATCACAATTCGGAATATTTTGACACTAGCTATTACCAAAAGATGGCACATCCAACAATTAGATGTTAATAATGCCTTTCTCAATGGGCAACTTCAAGAAGAAGTATACATGACTCAACCCCCTGGGTTTGAACACAATGACAGAACTTTGGTTTGCAAATTGAACAAAGCCTTGTATGGCTTAAAACAAGCTCCAATGGCTTGGTTTGACAGGCTCAAGACTGCACTCAAGAAGTTTGGGTTCATAGCTAGTTGCTGTGATCCTTCTTTGTTTACTCTTCATACTAAAGCCTACAGTCTCTATATTTTTGTCTATGTAGATGATATAATCCTTACAGGAAGCTCACTGCCAGTTTTGCAGCACCTCATTGAGAAACTTAATTAATTCTCTCTTAAAAAGCTAGGAAGGCTGGACTATTTCTTGGGTGTTCAGGTTCAGCATCTTCCTGATGGCTCCTTGCTGTTGGGGCAGTCCAAATACATTCTGGACCTCTTGGACAGGGCTGATATGGCTGATGCCAAGGGGATTTCCACTCCAATGGTGAGTGGCCAAAAACTCACTAAACATGGGTCCAATTATATGCATGATCCAACCTTGTATAGTTCTATTGTAGGAGCACTACAATATGCCACAATCACCAGACCTAAGATTTCTTATGCAGTCAACAAGGTCTGTCAATTTCTCAGTCAACCCTTAGAAGAGCATTGGAAAGCCGTCAAGCGGATTCTAAGGTATCTTAAGGCTACAATGGAGTTTGGTCTGCATCTTAGGCCTTGTTCTTGGCTTCTACACTCTCATTGGTTGCGTTTTGTGATGCTGATTGGGCACAAGATCCAGATGATCGTCGGTCTACCTCAGGATGCTGTATTTTTCTTGGTAAAAATCTGATATTCTGAAATTCCAAGAAACAGACCCTGGTTGCTAGGTCCAGCACCGAGGCTGAGTATCGGAGTTTGGTTAACACCACTGCTGAATTAATGTGGGTTCAGTCACTTTTGCAAGAGCTTGGTATTCCTCACCTCATCCCTAAGGTGTACTGTGATAATCAAAGCACAGTAGCACTCACACAAAATCCAGTTCTTCACACAAGAACGAAGCATATGGAATTGGATATATATTTTGTTAACCTAGAGAAGGTTAGGAGAGAAACCCAAGAATACAAGAATTAGACTGGCAACTCTCAACAATATCCACCCAATTAAAGTTATACCTCTCTAATTCTAAATCACTAGTATTTATTTTCAGCTAGCTAACTGAAAGTGACATATAACTCTAACTGAAAATGACAGCTAACTTCCCCATTCAGTTTACAACAGTTAGTAACTAACTCTGTATTTCCCCCCATTTCTCCTCTGGTACACCCTAGTGTTGGAGGTTTTTACCTAAGCAGTTGTCGGAGATTAGTGTGAAAGTTAATTGTCTCAAAACGACAAGGCCAAACATGTATTTTCTTGCTAGTGTTCTGTGCTAGTTTCTCAATTCACTGTATGATAGTCATTGGAATGCAACCGTGAGTCCCAAGGATATTTAATAGGTCTTAGGATAGCATATATGTTATCAACAGCTATCTTGTCGTCACGTCGCGGCCATGTTCTGCTACAGGGGACCTCCATTGCGTCTCAGTTCGCTTTCGTTGCTGTAGCAGCTGATACTGCAGTGGAAATTGCAGCTTTTCATGCGCTAAAGCGCATAAGGGGGCCAAGAGTCTGAAAAATCCTCGATGAGCATAGTCTCGCCTCCATTCACTCATAGTCTCATAATCTGAAAGTATCGGAAGCCTTCGACCATTCTGGCCTAGCCATGTTTTTCATCTTTTATTTCTAGTTATTTTTCAGTTATCTCAACTGTTCTACAAGTTTTAGGTCACATCCTCTCTTCATTCGTATCTTCTGCTGTCTTTTCGTTCTTAAGATATTATGCCTTTATTTTAAGCCTTGAATTATTTAAATTCTGACTTTTGATATTATGAACCTGTTAGAATTTGGGAGGCCTAACTCAACCACAAAAGCTAGCTTGAGAGTTGAGGGTTGCTCTACCCTATAAAGGCTATCTATGTCATATCTCTAACCAATGTGGGACTTCTAACACAGCCCCTCACGCCCAGGACTGAACATCTGGAGTGTGAATATGCAAGACTAGACATCTGCGGGGTGACCCAAACACGTCTCCATCAACTAATGGATCTAGGATAGGCTCTGATACCATGTTGGAATTTGAGAGGCCTAAGACAACCACAAAAGCTAGCTTGAGAGTTGAGGATTGCTCTACCCTTATAAACGTTATCTATGTCATATCTCTAGCCAATGTGGGACTTCTAACAGAACCTATGCTTACTTTGGAGCATTTATATATATGTAGTATAAAAAATTATATAATATATACAGAAAAATTCAATAGTGCGGCCATCCAGTTATAGCAGTTTTGGGGGGTGGCCGTTACGTGCCTCTATAGACGATATATATGTATATATGTAACAACCTGGAAGCATATTATATATATGCTCTAGCTTTAGAAGGAGCATTGATTGTAGTTATCATTTTAATTCTTTCCTGATATTCTTTGCTAGTATCTATAGTTTTCTGACTTTTCTCCGTTTCCATATTTAAATCCCAGAAGTTTAGGGATTTCAACTCTGCTTTCTCAATATATATATACACACACTTGTTCATAATACCCCAAAAATAGATATATTCAGATTCAAGTAACATCATCTGCAACTACAAACCATGCCCTACAACACTGATGAACAAAATCAATTGAAACAAACTTCCAATGGAAAGATAGCAGTTATATACTCGCACATAGTATTACCTTATCTTCTGTGCCAAACAAAAAGTCACCATCTTCCTGAAAATATTTTAGAGCAGACATCAAGAACACAATTAGCATAAAAAGTAAAGTGTCGAACGTTGAAAGCAAACTTGGATCAAGTATATATGTTTGAATAAAAAAATTAAAATTAAATTGCAATATCACCTCTTCATCAGTAAAATCATATGCAAAATTTTCATTGGCCGTATCACTGGGAGCCTCTTTTAGATTTTCAGATTGACAATCCTTGTATTCAGATAGATTGTCTGGTGGTGTAGCTATATCACCATTACTTTCATCCTGTTATTCAAAAATGAGCATTACGCTAAGTCCTACTCACTCTGCTATTCAAAAGTGGCAAAACTAAACACATACAACTTACACAACGTCGACCCGGAACAATGCTGGAGTCGTTTGGACCAATTTTGCTGATAGGTGAAAGATCCCCATTTTCTGCAGTATCATAGTCACGTCCCTGTCAGAAACAAGTATAACTTTTTAAGAGTAAAAGGGCCACATACCTGATGCTAGTCCTGCCTTACCATCTGCATCACCAGTTCTAACTATTTTTGTGCCATCTTCACTATGCTCTTGACTACTTTGTTGTCTTACCAATTCTCCTAATTTAAAAATAAATAAATAAGGGGATAAATGCTCCAGTGTTCTATTAAAGCAATCACAATATATACATTGAGGCAGAGCACGCCACCAGATGGCTTTCTTTCAGAAAGGTATGTATTGTACCAACATACAGCTTTTATAATTTTTTTATATGGTTTATATTGCCTTCTAATAGAGAGAATAACTCAGCATTCCACTGACAAAAGAGGTTGATTGATGTAATAAAAGTTCCTTGTTCTCTCCCTTCACCCAAAAGGGGGAAGAAAAAAACCCAACCTTTCTCTCCAGCATAGCGTTTTAGTAACTCCTCAATTGGAAGATTCATCTCATCATGCAAAGCTGCCAATTCCTCTTGTCTTTCTTCTTTAGTTATAAGTGCCTCATCTTCCTCAAGGGTTTGCTCATCATCCTCCTGGAAACAGTATCATCATTAACATAAGCCCATACATGAGTTTGGACCAATCTTCACCCATTGAAACCCCAGAGCACATATTCAGATCAAAAAGACAGTAATAGCATTGTTCAATTTCCAAGAGAAAACCATCAAACAGAGAACTTATTCAGTATACACATGGTTAAATTAACAATATCACAACTAGAAAATGCAGAAATCAAATTATATAGTCATTTTTAAAGACACAACTTCAGTTAAGCACAATGTATAGATTAACAATTTAGTCATTTGTACAAAACTTTCAACAAATAAGGACTTCAGTCAAACAAACATGCATAGATTAACAAAACCAGTTTGAAGTTCATGTTGTGTGCAAGTAGCCCCAATAGGAATCTGTGATAGAAATAATTACTAAAAAGTAGAAACTCTATTTATCAAGGCTTCAAAAGCAACAAGTTGCCTTTACAGAAAACAACCCCGAAAAACTCAACAATCTGAGACAAGTATTTAATAAAAAAGCAATACCGATTCATCATCATATTGTACACCATATTCTTCGTCGTGATCAGGTGCATCTGATTGATACTCTCCTACAAATGGATCGAGTAAAGTTAGAAAAAGAAGTGATCTCGATTTGTAACTTTGGAGATACATCTCTCTACCCACCAACATTAGCTTCATTAGGTTCATTGATAATGTCTCTATGTACATCTTTGTATTGAATACTCATGTGATGCTCTGCAGAATTTTTCTCAGCTGGTTTATCGGCAGAGGTTGAATCCACAAGATTTTCAGCCAACATTGTTGAGTATCTGAAAATAAAAGAAATTTCAAAAGGAAAGGTCAATAGAGTCAAGTAGACTGCCAGTTTAGTATTATAAACCTCAGACCACGCATTGCTTGACGTAAAACAGATAGTGGATTTGTTTCTGTCTTTTGTTTAATTGTATTGCATTTCCCAAAGAGTACGATGTGAGACTACACCATATATAGAGATACAGGGAACCTTGCTCTGCAAGCAACTAGCACAGTACCTGCTCATAACAGAATCACAGCCTGTCTAACGAATGACAGCTGTACTAACTAATCTACAGCTGTGACAACTGTCACAGCAACTAACATAACAGTCGAGTATCAACTATACTCTAATAGACCGGTTATTGACTTTGTTAGGGTACTTGGTCAATGAGTCATCAGTTGCGCTTGAACCGGTTTTTTAAATATATTTTATAAGAAATAATTTTGTTAAGTAAACTTTTTATATAATTAAAATTGATTAGTTATAAAAAAGGTGGGTAAGCAGAATTAAAAAGTAAGGCTAGCGAATGGCAATATTAATTAATTAAATTAGTTAAGCACAATATTAACTAATTATTTTGTTTAGCTAAAACTACATAAATATTAAATTATGCACTTTATTATCAGATGGCAATTAGGCATGATGGTCTGCATGCTGTCTTAACTTCAGTGCGGGCCAGGTTTAATTCTCATGTAATGCGATTTGGAAGTTTCCGATAATCCAAATCCAAGCTTTCGAGATTGGGTGAGATTGAGTTTAGCTTATACCAAGTTGACCAGTTCTCATCTCACAGCTTTCCAGCAAGGTTGATGATGTAAGCACCAGTTTATTTGTAAAAACGGACCATACCTATGACTGGACCGGTAATGGGCCCACTTTCCGGTTGGACCGCTTCGACCAGCTAGGTCAGTCTTGTTCTGACAACACAGTGCCATTTAATGCAAAAAGTAATTGGAAAAAATAAACAAATAAATAAAAGGAATCCACCTCTCAGTTTGCCCTAAAAGAAACTCAAGCTGTTTGTCAAGTGCTTTTTTCTTTTTCTCATCGAGCACCATCTGATGCTTGTAAAGAACCTGGGAAAAAAATAGAGGATGAATGAAGGACATCAAACAGAAATTTTGAAAATATGTAGCAATCAAATCAATTAAATAAAAATGCTTTACCAGCTTTTCTATTTTGGTCCAGAATTTCTTAACATCCTTAGAAATATTTAGTGCAACTTTTCTTAACCGCTGCTCTTCTTCCTGTACAAGATGCAGCTCTCATCACACGAGTATAGAAGGGGGAAACATGCATACAATCACCATATTATGCTTTATGTAACTTACAATAATACAATCACATTGGTAAAAATGGAAGGTTAACAATTGATTTAATTTACAGAAAAAAGATCAGAACCTTCATTTTCTTTTCACCTCTTGTGGCCTGATCTAACAAGCCCTTGCTGGCTTTTAAAGCAACTTTCTTTGCCTGAGCTAATTTCCATTTCCTCTCAGACTCAAAGTCCTGCAAAACAAGTATAGCAAGCAAAATTATTAGTTAAAATATTGCCACAGTGAACATTTCAGATTTTCAAGGTGAAACTAGTTGATAACTTGATACCTTTGATAACCACACCATCTCTTCTAAGACATGGTCCCAATGAGTTTTGGGTCGCCGAGGCTCCTTTGGAGCTTCAAGAGCCTGGCACAGCAAAACAGAAATAATTTAGAAAGAAAATGGGAAGAGAGCAATATTGTCACAAAATAAGCAATTATAAGGCTTTCATTGCACGATTTCTTTTTAAACTCTTACAGATTGTTCTAGGAGGATTTCTTGTCCTCCTTTCTCACAATTCTTATCATGTACCAATTATCACAAAAACTGGTAAGCATGCAAAAGGTTTTATAGGCTCACTGAACTTGCTAAAATTCACCTTTTATTTAGAAGAATGGAGGCGGCTTGGATAGAACTCAAAACCACTTGGTCATAGAGGCCCTAATACCATACTAGAATTAATAACATTAGGACTAACTCAACTCTATAAGCTAGCACAAGGGGGACGACCGCCCAAGAAACTAGAACGAGTACTTTGGTCATATACCTAGTGCTAGAGATATATAACCATTCATGCATCTTTAAGCCTGTTTCATACAAGCTTATTGGAGCTTACTGGAGCTTCTCTACTAAAAAATGCACTAAATAAGGTCCAATAAGTGCTCATTGGTCCGCATCCAAACGGGCTCTTTATCTAACAACTTGAAACTTTTGGTATAATTGATATATGACATGGCATCAAAGCCTCACCCAACCAAGTGGTCTAGAGTTAAATTCTTGTTGCTCCCATTTTTCTAATAAAAAGTTGAATTTAAGTTCAAGGGTGTATTGTCCATGCTTTTAAGCCCAATGAGCTTTTGCATCTACTAGGCGTTCAAGGGATGCCCAAAGGTAGGGAGATCTCTATAATAGGCTACGAGACAAATTACAATAGTTAACTTAACACTATAACTTGGGCAACATCTAGGGTGAAGACGTGAAGCACCAAAATAGGTGCTTCACTATGAAGCACAATAACTTTTAGCTGGATATATTGTTACAAAATTCTACAGTGGAGATTTTTTACAAGGAACTATGGATTAAAATTTTTAACTCTGCAATTAAGTTCATCATATGTGGGAGACGGAGTGCGGATGAAATGATCGCAATAGTTGTGGCACGGTGCTAGGTAATGGCAAGCGATTTGCCTATGGTGAGTGGCGATCAGAGGTAAAACAATCTGCTTGTGCAGGGTGGTAGACAAAGACGTAGCAATGGTAGTAGAGGAAGCGAAGTTTCTGTCAATGGTAACAAATATCAACATCATCTTCTATCTTCTTAATTACTTTTGGGAAAAGCAATGAAGTAAAAAGAGAGACCAGCATATGGTTTTTATTGACTTGGAAAAAGCATATGATTGTGTGCCAAGAGAAGTGTTGTGGAAGGCTTTAGAAAAGAAAGGTGTTCGTGTGGCATGTATTTGAGCTATACAAGAAAAGTTATGAGGGGGAAGCTACTAGTGTTAGAACTCCTGCACGCGTGACTAATGACTTCCCTATAAGGATATCATATGTGCTTCTTACCCAAGCAACATTCACTCACAAGCATTATTCTCATTTTGATATCATACATTATGATGTTTGGGGTTCGAATAATGTCACTTCTATGTTAGGGTACTAATATTTTGTTACTGAGTTTTCAAGATATACTTGGATTTCTTAATGAAAGAAAGATCAGAGTTATTCAATGTGTTTCAAAATTTCTTCAAGGAAATTAAATATCAATTTGGTCGTGCCGTCGTATTTTGCATAGTAATAATGCAAAAGAATTTCTCAGCCCCCTTTAATTCTTTTGTGGCAACTAATCAGATATTCAATCTTCTTGTCCTCACACCTCTAAACAAAATTGTATTACAAAACGTATCATCGTCATATCATTGAAACTGTTCGCACTCTACATATAAATGCTAATGCTCCTTAAAAATTCTGGGGTGATGCTCTTATCGTAGGTTTTCTAATAAGTAGAATGCCATCTTCAGCTATCAATAACAAGGTGTCTCATTTTGTTCTATTTCCAAACGAAGCCTTATTTCATATTCCTCCTTGGATTTTTGGGTCCACCTACTTTGTCTATGATCTCACTCAAAGACTTGATAAATTGTCTACCAATTGTAAAACATGTGTATTTCTTGGTTACTCCAAAGTTTGAAAGGGGTATCGGTGTTGCTACCTTCTTTACATCAATTATGGAGTCAGAGTCTGCTTCTCAGGTATTTCTTATTACCCATCTCACTCCTATTATTGTTCCTTCCTCTGTTTTAGTCGAGTAAACTCCATCACCACAATGCGAGCCTCCCAGTCCTCATTCTCTCTTAACTTATTAGCGTTGCTCGTGTATTGAGTTGATATGTGTCTTGTGGAAGGTTCAGGTGACTCCTCTCCACGTGACTTATCTTTTACCCCAGTCCTTTCTCATGCTCCATATCCACCTAAGTCTCCAACTGATATGCCTTCTCTTAGTAAAGGTATACGCTCCCACTCACAATCCACATTCAATTTATAACTTTCATAGTTATTTGTTGTTAGTCTCCTTCCCATTACACAATTGTCTCTTCTTTGTCTTATGTTAATATGCCCAAGTCTGGCCAGGATGTATTCTTGCACCCAAGCTGGAAATAAGCAACACTTGATGAGATGACAGCTTTAGAGTCTAATCAAATATGAACTCTAGAGCCCTCTCCTGCAGGGAAATCTATTGTCGGGTGCTGCTGGATTTACAATGTCAAGGTTGCTCCTGATGAGAAGGTTAATCATTTGAAGGCTCATTAGCCAAAGGGATACTCGGGAGTTTGGCCTTCACTATTGTGATATTTTCTCACCAGTGGCCAAAATGGCGTTCGTTCGCCTGTTTCTTTCTATGGTTGCTATGCGTTGTTGCCTTTATACCGGTTGGACATTAAGAATGTCTTTCTTCATGGTAATCTAGCAGAAGAGATTTATATGGAGCAACCACATGGGTTTATTTTTCAAGGGAGACTCGTGATTATGTGTATTGCCTTCATAAGGCTCTATATTATATGGCCTTAAACAGTCTCCACAAGCATAATTTGGGAGATTTTCTATAATTCTTCAGCAGTTTGCACGATTCAGTGTTCCCCAAACCTATGTCAAGGCCTTCCCACTCCTCATGGGTTTCCTTCGTCCATAATAGTGGTCTAGTTTTCCTAAAAAGCCTACAATGTGGCATTCTCCAATCCCAATTTCTTCTTCTGTTTGCCTCAGCACCACAACCCCATTTTCATATAGATTACTCTTATTCACCAACAACATATAATTTTGGCCGTCCTTTTCTACTCAAAATGGTCCTTAGCCCATCATCCTCTAGATCAATATTAAGGAAGAAAAAGCATCCCCCTTAGGCCCTTTTGAGACTACTCCAAAGTCTAAATGGTCAGCACTCAAGCTTGCTGCTTAGATTCTGGGGCTACACACAAAGTCACCTCTGATCTACAGTCTGCTTCAAAGTACTACACTGTCAAGGGCCAATCAAATCCTAGTTACAAGAAAACTAGCAGCCTAGTCATGAAAACATAAAAAAAAAAAAAAAAAATTTCCATTTTGTAAAGCCTGTTACAGTTTGTATTGTTTTGACTAGCTCTAACCAACAAATGGCACATCCAGCAGCTGGATGTTAAATAGTTAATAATGTCTTCCTTAAGGGTATCATACTCCTAGATGAAGCAGTTTACATGCAGCAGCCCCCTGAGTTTGAAGACACTAATAAATCCCTAGACTGCAAGCTGAACAAAGCAATCTATGGCCTCAAACAAGCTCCTTGTGCTTGTTTTGAGTGCCTGGCTACCGCGCAAATCAAGTTAGGTTCCAAGTGCTGTAAATATGATCCCTCCCTATCTCTATTTTTGAGTTTTCAATATTACCTTTGTTAACTGATTCGTGAGGATGACAACATTGCCACGGGCAGCTTGTCTCCCCTTCTTGAGCAGCTCATCTCTAAGCTCAACTCTATCTTTTCCCTCAAACAACTTGGTCAATTCGTTTAGTTTTTGGGGATGGAGGTCACGCATATCCCAAATGGCTCGTTACCAATAACGATATCCAAAAGTGTACTCAGGACTAATGGGTTCCCCAGTCTCATAATTAGTAGTTGCAGACTTACCAAATATGGTGCAAATTATGTTCCAGATCCCTTCTTTACAGATTTGTTTCGGGTGCTCTCTAATGTACTACAATCACTAGGCCTGAAATTAGCTACAATGTTAATAAGTTGTTTCAGTTTATGCGATAACCTCTTGAGGCCCACTGGAAAGTGGTACACACTTCAGGTTCCTCAAACTTATCTTGATTCCAAACTCATTTCCCGGTGATCTAAAAAGCATCCCCTTGATCAAGGTCAAGCATTGAGGCTGAAATTGAAGCATAGCATATAACAAGGCTGAATTTCTATGGAATCCGATCTTATGTACTGAGCTACAAGTGTCAGTTGTTAGTCCTATCATTTACCGTGATAGCGCCGTGGCTCTTTCTCATAATCCAGTACTTTACTCCTGGACCAAACATATGCACATGGAACTTGATTTGGACTTTGTCTGTAGATTGTTCTGAAGAAAAGTTTGAAGGTGTGTCAAATTGAGCTGCTGATCAGACTGCTGACATCCTGATCTAGGCTTTCTTCTAACAAAGATTTTGTATCTTGCATGACAAACTCAGAGTGGTCGACCAATTCTCCTTAATTTACCCACCCTGAGTTTGAGAGAGGGGGGGTGTTAGAGTAGTTAGCACGGGTAACATTAAGCTACAGATTGTCATAAAAAGCATCTGTTACTTGGATGTTCTGTTATACTGTTGCCTACCGCATACATAGTTAGTTGTACCTTTTCTAATGGATCCATGATATCAGTTATTATCCCTTCAGTAATAATAATCAACTCAGCTCAGACCAACTTAACAGACTCTCCAATTTCTCTTTGTTTCCTACAATAATATGTTTTTATTTTTTCATTTTCTGTCACTTTGTTGGTTTCTTAAGCCTAGCAAGCGCGCACATGCATGCATGGGGTTGTTACCCAGAAGTCAAGTGGATTCATCCTCAGCACCTATGCAGATACATTAAGGAGTAGCTACCTTGACTTGCACTTTCCATACAAATAAAATCTAGACACGATTCCACCTCTACTTGTATTAACCGGTTCTAATTTCGCCGATCCCTCTGAGTGTTATTTCATTTCTTAGTTTTGCTTCATTCTAACTTCTAAGAAGAGAGATAAATTAATGCATGGAACCAAAAAAAAATTAAAGACAGGTGAAGCACAATAATAATGAAAAGGAAAAAAAAAATAGAAAATGTCAAGAAATGACGACCAAGAACCATGAACTAACCTTTTGCCGTTTAGCTTTACTTTCATGATCAAACTTAGACCTGGGACCTTTGGACGCCATGGTGTACACCAGAACTCAACCATCAAGCATATCTGCTTCGTAGCATAAAAAATCAAGAAAAAAATTATAAAAAAAATCATTGTTAAAACTCGCGATGATAGCTGAAGGCTGTCGGAGTGACGGAACGAGAAACGGGTCAGGGATTGCAGTATGAACGAGGAAACGTACCTTATCGCACGAGAATGTTGAAATCGTTGGAGTTGTGGAGGAGGGGGGTGAAATGGTTGAAGAGAAGAAGGGAGTGTTGGTTGGTGGAGAAACGAGATTGCAGAATAACGAAACGGGAGGTAAAGTGTGACACTGGAAAAACCTAACAGGGCGGACCGAAGAAGGAGAAGAAAGAAGACGATGATGGAAATTGGAAGCAGCAAAGCGGAGCGAGGTGGAGACAGCACAGCTTCTACGTCTTACTTGTCAAAACGCATCGTATCGAACCACAATTCTATGCTTTCGGAGCCCGAAACCCCAAGGGCGCTTCTCTCTCACACGCCCTCTTTCGGTCTTGCGGTTTTACTTTTGTTAAACTACTAGACTAGACTAAATACACAAAATGGGTGGCTTTTAGGGTGCACTTGCACCCTAAGTGGTGCACCGTGCACCACCGTAAATGACCTGCTATAACAGGTTTTTTTACCTAATAATTAAAAAAATTGAAAATAATAATAATCAGTCAATACCATTTTTACCCCTTTAAAACCATTAACCATAATTAATTCCAACCAAACTTCCTTTTTCGGAACCACCGCTCCTACCCATCATCGTGGCTATGGTGGATGCCCCGAGACCCACCACCCCGAGACCCACGACGAGAGCACTCAGATACAAGGAAGATGTGAACAACATCAATATTGACTGTTGAATTTGCAGTACTGATTTGAAGAAGGCTTGGTGTTAGACTCCTACTCATAAACATATGGGAACGGGAACAACTCCTTTGGGAAGGAATCCATGGAGGTCACTCCACCTATAGAATGAACACAATAAAAAAATACCCATATAAGACATTTCATCAATCAGAATATATGCATCATATAAATCAATTCTTTTTAACATAATTGACCCCCACATCAGAAATATCATCCAGCAGATAATATATTGAAAACCCAGATATCAAATATCATTTCCAGACTCAAACAAGGGCCACATTGGATAATTAAAAATGTCATTATCATCACAGCTAGGATTATTATGAAAAAAATGATAAAATTAAAACAAAAAGTGATGAGATTAATTTACCTGAAAAGTGATGAGATTAATTAAAACCATGAGTTGTTCGCTGGAAAACCGATGTAAAAGATTTTTTCCTCCTACCATTGTTGCGGTTTTGCCTAAATACCAAATTGATAAACATTTACTGAGATTCAATGATAATTCCTGAGATGTCTGTTCAGATGTTTGTCTTCTTCTCCCTATCAGTCATACAGGCCTGCTGGAAGATAATGTTATTAAATCAGAACTCAGCGACCGTTGCCGTGGTGGCTGGCCGGAACTCCACCATCTCCGCCACTTCAAATTCCCCACCCCAAGCAACCATGACAGAATCTGGTGGCGGCACAGAGCAGGCTATGGGGGCGAAGGACAAGTGTCTATGGATACTGGGTTTGTGCGTTACTGAGAATACATGGGTTTTCCGGTAATTAACAAATTAAAATTATAATAAATTATAAAAGTAAAATAACCTGTAGAACCGGTTACCGGTTACTTACTTGGACACTTGGCGTGATCTTATTGGTTAAAAGTTGGTGGTGCACGGTGCACTACTTAATTGGTAGTTCACCTTAGACAACACCCACAAAATGGGCTTTTTCTTATATTACTAAAAAAATATTAGCTTAATATGGTAAAAAAAAAAATTTAGCCAAATGTGGTTGTTTTTTACATGTTCGAGGTGACATAGCGAAAAGATAGGAGTCACAAAATTTTTCGCGACTTGTGCAAGGAGTCGCATGGATTTATGCGACTTGCAACTTCATAGGGCAACAATTTCAAAAGTTGCCTAAAGATGGTAAAAGGTCACGGTTTTAAAACCATGGCCTAAATACGTTTAGAAACAGTAGTCTCACCCGCGTCCCCTCCTCTTCCCTCCCCTCCCTCTCCCTCGTCTGCCATCGCTGGCCCCACCTCCTCCACTCCCCCGACTTCTCTGACCTCCGCTGCCACACTCGCTCTCGCCGCCACTAATTTCGGCCTCTCCTCTGCCGCCACTCTCCCCCCTCTTCCTCCCCTGTCATTGTTCCAAAACATCTTTAGGCCACGGTTTTAAAACTGTGGCCTTTTACCATCTTTAGGCAACGGTTTTGAAAATGGTGCCCTACGAAGTTGCAAGTCGCAAAAATCCATGCGACTCCCCTCACAAGTCGCAAAAAATCTTGCGACTCCTATCTTTTCGTCATGCCGCCTCCAACTTGTAAAAAACAACAACATTTGGCTAAAAAAAATTTGTACCATATTGAGTTAAAAAAAAATTAGTAATATTAAAAAAAAAGCCCACAAAATGAATTGATGTTTATTTTTCTTCTTTTTTTATTGGATTTGTATTTGTTTCGGGAGTAACCCTCCCGGCCACCTGAAGGCCCCTCGGCATAACCTTGCCCGGCCAGCAGAGCCCTTCACCCCCTCGGTCCTACGATGACGGGCCGAGAAGGGGCAAGTACACTGACGGTCGATTGCTCCTACACGTCAAATCATCAGTCTTATCACGAGGTCACCTTCGTAGGCACGCCGACCCTAACCGTCCGATCTCTTGGACGTGGCAGAAGATCCAACAATCTGGGATGATCCTCTAGCAAGATCATCATCACCTATCCTCGAGGATCGCACCACCTCCAGACCTCTATATAAGGAGGATCCACTAAACCATAAGGTACACAATTCTAATCCCAATCTACTCGGATTAATCCTCTGACCCCGACCTCTTACTTTGGCATTGGAGTGTCTTTGCAGGAACCCCTCCCGGGCACAAGAACAACGACAGATGACTTCCACCTAAAGGACCCCGACATCAACCTACCCCCCCACTTCTCATCAACCACCGTGTGTGGTGGTCCGAGCAGGCTTATCTTGTTCATTTGGCGTCGTATGGGGGGATCGGTAAAATCAAACCTTCACCACCATGGGAAAAGCCAAGGCTTCAGAGCAGCAACACTCTAAGAGACAACTTACCTTAGAAGGACATGTGGAGACCCTGATCGGAGGGAAGCCCCCCCCCCTCAATCTCCAGCTCGATCCGTCTAGGAGTAAGGAGAGGTTGTCACCCGAGTAACCAGGGCAACCAGTCAAGCCTAGAGGGAACGAAACTCCTCACACTCACAAACCCCCCCGGGTCCGTCAATCCCGCCTAAGGATGCTAGGCTTACCCTGGACCAACTCAACCAACGAGTCATAGAAATAGTACAGAGACATGCGCCCGACGGAGCAAGTGCCCTGCCCCTCGGCGAAGAATCCCTCGCCCTTTTCCAACAAATGAAGTCTCAGATCAGACAAATAGAGTGGGAACGCGACCAGCTTCGGTCAGAAAGAGTCCTGGCTCAAGCTGAAGCCAACCAAAGTAGCGAACGATCACCCTCTCTTTGAGACGAGGGGTCTGTACGAGTCCTCGGATAGAGAAACGCACTCTCGGCTCACAACCGGACAAACCAACTAGCACCCCACCAAGCCACGCTAGCAGCAGCACTGGTGCGGGTCCCATTCGCCCCAGAAATCATCCTCCGACCCTGGCCCCAGGGTTTCGTTCGACCCCTGTTCGCGCACCTGTATACTGGGACCACTGACCCCTAAATTCACCTCAATTTCTACTTGGGATCCATGCAATGTGCCAAGGCCGATAAGTTCCTCACATGTCGGTGCTTCCCACTTAGCTTGGGGGAGAACCCCATGTCCCAGTTCCAATCTCTGCCTACCGGGTCCATCACCCACTAGTACGAGTTGACACAACAATTCTTGAGACGCTATGCTACTGCTAGGAAACTGCCAAGGACTGCCCAGACCTTAACCCTAATCAGGCAGGGTGCCGACAAACCTCCCTGCATCTACCTTAGCAGATTCTACGACGAGGCCAGCTGGGTGCCAAACCTACAGGATCAGATGCAACTTCATCTTGTACAACAGGGCCTGCTGGAACCCAGTTGTTTCTTGTCCTCCCTAGATAAGAGGAAGCCTATTACAATGCAGGAATTCACCACTCGGTCGGAAAATTTCCTGAACCAAGAAGACAATGAGGCTGCACGAAAACTCGTGAAGGAAATAGCCCAACAAACCCATTAGGGCTCCTCCACGCATAACCTACCAAACGCTGCTGATGACTGGATTTTGTATGATGTTTTTAGGGTCTTTTTAGTCTTTCTATTTTCTTTTTATTGAGTCTCATATAGATTTTTTATACTTTTTATTTAGATTTTCCATTTATTTTTGCATTTGCATATAGATTAACTTTTATTTGTTTTTAAACTTTATTTTTATATTTTTTAGGAATTTTTGTTAGTATTTTAGACTTTTAGAAAAGCTGGTAGAAATGGCCATTTTGTCCAGGGACCAAACTGTAAACTTCAAGAATGGAAGGGCCAAAGTGTAAAGTTCAGAAGAGGAAGGACCAGAAGTGAAGTCTCAGCAAATAAAGGACCAAAAGTGAAGAGTTGGAAGAGGAAGGACCATTGCTAATTTAGCACATGGGAAATGAGGCTTGAATGAAGAAATAATACCCTTGGCTGTTTCAGAATTAAAAAGAGGACAAAAGGGAGGCTAATTAAGTCCATCAATTCCACAAATTGAAGAGAAAAAACATCCAAGAAGAACAACCATCAGACGTGCCAACGCTCAAGCGTTGGAGTTCCAAGGCTCATGCGTTGGCACTCTGAATTAAAGTCCAGTGATTAATGTGAGCCAACGCTCAAGCGTTGGAAGGCCCAACGCTCATGCGTTGGGCCCCTGTTTAGCAACTTCTGGAATTAATGAGCAACGCTCAAGCGCTGGGGATCCCAGCGCTCAAGCGTTGGGAAGCAGTCAGAGGCTATAAATAGGACTGCATCTTGCACACACCAGAACACAACAAGTGATTCTTTCTTTCTTCCTTTAGAGCATTATTTCCTGAGAATTGTAGGAAGCCATTCTTGAGCTCCTAGTCCAGGTTAATATAATGCTTCTCTTAGCCATGCTTGGCTAAGTTCTTTTTAAGTTCTTGGGTTGTGTTTTAGCTTATAGTTATGTTCTAAGTTTCTTTCTTATATCTGAATAAAGTGTTTTTCATGTTTCATTTCCTTGTTCTTAATTTCATCTTGTTGTACACAAGTGCTTTTGCTTATTTCTTACTCAATGATAATTGTTAAGTAATAAGGGAAATAGGATTTGAAAGAACATTTGCATATCACTAAGGCATTAGGATAGGCTTTGGCCAGAATACCATCTTCATCTTCTTCTTAAATTAACTAAAACTCTAAGGAATTAGAATTAGTAATTTAGAAGGAAGCTTTGCATATTTAAGGAATTAACTTGTAAAGAAACTAGGCGAGAACATCATGTTTTCTTGCACTAAACTTCAAGTATAAAATTGATTCTATGAGCATATACTATAAGCTATGTAATTAGTCCAAGTTCTTAAGTTTTATCATTGTTTTTCTTTGCGAATTGTTATTTCAAGCTCTAAACTTAAACCTGTTTCAAAAACAAACCTTTTACAATTTCTGCATTAAGTTCTAAACAATTTAATTTTAGATTTTAAAAACACCTATCCCTGAGGAGACGATATCTTTTATACTACTTCGATAACCACCATACACTTGCGGTTTGGCTATCAGCTGCACCCCCACCACAACAGGTAAAGGGTCTGATCCGAAGAGCTCCAATAAGCATTTCGACAATGTCTCCCCTCTTAACACCCCGCTATCCCAGATCTTCCTAGAAAACCAACACACGGACCTTAGGGACTGACCCTCTCCGGTAAAATTCACAAAGAACTCTGACAGCTCGGTGTATTGAGAGTATCATGATGGGCCCGACCACCACACTAAAGAGTGTCGAACCTTGAAGGCCAAGGTCGAGGAACTAATCCGAGGCAGTATCCTCAAGAAATATGTAAACTCAAGCTAACGAATTAAAGGCTGATGGTATGATTATGTCTAATCCCCCTTTCACTCAAGAAGTCAATTATGTCTAATCCCCTTTTAGTCATGTCATAAGCTATCATGTCAAGTCTTAATCCCTCTTATCAAGTAACTAATCACCTTTTTGTGACTCAGATCAATCATTCTCTAATCTCGAGGTTTGGTCGCAAAATATCTCAGAACATTTTTCTGAGATTCAGCTTGTTTACGACTCGAAAATACTATTCACCGAAAATACCTTTATCTTAGAAATGGATTCCTCTCAACATTCTAAGAAATTCCATCTCCTTCAAAATTTCTAAAAACATCTCGTTGAACCCTTTTTCCTCCCGTCAAGGTCTCTACAAGACCTCTGCGGCGGGTTAGAAACTTTTCCCGGGCTCCAAAAATAAAGCACATCAATATTACAATCAAACTTCACCAAATCAAACACACATCTTCATGATGATAATGAAAAAGTCATATTCACGCTCTAACATTACTCGGGATATAGTTAAGGTTTCTAAGGCGGCATGCCTTTTTTGACTATTTCAAAACGTAACCAAAATTCTTCTACAGCGTTGTGAATTTATCACTCGAATTATGACTTCATTTTAAATGAGTCCTGAATATTATTTTTCTACTTCATTTAATTTAAACACTTTTTACACGAAACTTTACGCTAAGGCATCAAATGGCGTAACAACGGAAAATTAAATAAATTTACTTTCTGAAGTTCTAGGCCTTACAGTTCACCCCTGCTTTAATTTACTTTCATTGACATCTTCTTCAGAATCTGCATCATAGTCTTCTTTGATGCTTTCCTTTGCTTTTAGAGAGATGGAACGATACTTCTTCTCATGTTGTTCATGTTCTTCTAGACGATTTAACTCCAATTCATGTTCTTGGAGTTTTCCAAAAAGAGTTGCTAATGTCATATTAGACAGACTCTTCTTTTCAGAAATCGTCGTAACCTTTGGTTGCCATGCTCTTGTAAGTGATCTTAGAAATTTCATGTTTAGATCACTTCTTGAAAATTTTTTACCAAGTGCAATCAAATGATTAGTCAAATGAGTAAATCATTTTTGCATATCCAATACCTTTTCACCAGGAAGCATTTCTGAACATCTCATATTCTTGTGAGAGGGTATTGATTTTTGATCTCTTAACTTCATCCGTTCCTTCATGGGTTACCATCAATGTATCCCATATCTCTTTTGATGTTGTACACGTTGATACTCTGAAGAACTCATCCATGGCAAGAGCAGAAGTGAGAATGTTCATGCCTTTAAGATCATATTGAACTTTCTTCTTTTCTTCATCACTCCATGTGTTTTCTGGTTTCGGTTGTCTGCTACCACCCACTTTATTCATAGGTATAAACAGACCTTGTTCAATGGCTTTCCATATCTCCACATCCAACGACCTTATAAAGATTTTCATCTTGATCTTCCAGAAGTCATAGTGGTCTCCATTGAAGTATGGTGGCCTATTTATGTTGAAACCCTCACTGGTACCATGACTAGAAGACGATGCCATCTTTTCCCGGATCTTAGGAGCAAATTACCTAAACTTACGCTCTGATACCAATTGTAAGTATAGATAGCAACCTGAGAGGGGGGGAATCAGAGTTGCAAAACAAACACCAGAGAGGAAAAATAAGACCCCAAAGCCAAACATCAAAACCTAAAAGCATACATCGCCAGCCTTCAAAGATCCCAAAAGCTAAAACAACACCTAAAAATCACTCACTCATACCCTAAGAAGATCTGCATGCATTGATCTGGGATGCAATCTAGAAGAGGGCCACAACATCTGAGCAATCGAACTCCATGAGTAAGCACTTTCCCATCAGCCAGACACTTCGTGCCCTCATCATAACACCATAAGGCTCCGACAGCTCCACCGACAGCACCATCATCTCTCTCCCTGTCGACTTTGCATCACCATCTTCCATTGTAGTTAGTTCTAACACTAGTAACAACTATATAATAACTAAAAAAAGCTTTCTCAACTATAAATTTCAGAAAAAATTGAATGCAATTGTATGAAAAATAAAATATCGAATGATTATTTGGTTACTTACATATAAAAGAGAAATTTTAATAATGTTATAAAAGATAAAATTATTCAGTATTTTAAAAATATTAAAACTTATAAAGAATATTCCTAAACTATCACTATTAATTAACCCATTTTTTATGTTAAGTTTTGTTTTTTTTTCATTGAGATTAATTATTCTATAATTTATATTTTTATTGATAATATAAGATAATTATAATTCTAAAGAAAAATAATTTTATATCAGTATTGAGGTTTCTAACTTTTTTATAGTAAGAGTATGGTGTCTAATACGATTTATATTTATTTTAAAGCTGAATCTCATTCTCATTAATGAAAAAGTCTTATCTTGAGAAATCTTTCTCAAGAATAAAAGGTAAGAGACATTTTAGTCAATGTCAACAAATGCCCAAAATAATTAGATCTATTACACCCGTGCTTCGCAAGGGCATTAGAAAATTGGTTCACCTCTCTATAAATATAATTTACTTCCAAGAAATTTACAACCCTTTTAGAAAATCAATAGAATTTAAAATGTTTTGAAGCTTCCAAGGGCGAAAGAAGTTGTTGTTAACCCATCCAACAACTAAAGAAGAGTGACTTTTGATCACTAACTTTTTTAGATTGAACTACTGACAAAAAAGGAGAGAATTCTAAAAGGAAGATACTCTTCATTGTCTTAGAGATTGTCCCCATTCCAAAGAGGCATGGACTTGGTTGGGTGCTTTAGTTTGGCTTAGATTCATGAATGCAAATTTACAAGAGTGGATTGTGTGGCATGTTTCTGGGACGAATGCAATGATTTTTGCTACTGCTATTTGGAGTGTTTGGAGGCGGCGTAATAGCATGGTTTTGGATCGTCAACCTTAGACGCATGACTTTGCTTGGCAGTTCTTGTGCTCAAAGTAGGATTACTATCTCAAGTTTCTGGTGTATGGGGAGGTGATAAGGATTCTTTCTTTGATCTTCGGCCTAGGTGGTTTCCTCCCCAGTTTGTTAAACTTAATATAGATGATAACTTTGACCCCAAGACATGACCTTTGGGCTTTGGTGGTGTGATTAGAATAAAGATTGGTTGTGGCTACGAGGTTTTTATAGCCATCTTGTTGGTCATGGGACCCTTTGCTTACAAAAGCTATGGCGCTAAAGGCAGGGTTACAACTACTTTGGGATATGCGAATTGAATGTACTATTTGTGAGACAGATTGTTAGAAGAGGTCATTACCGTTCTAAATAATAGAACTCAGCTTTGCTTTCACATGTTTGGATCTCTTTTCCAAGAGTTTCTTACTCTCGTGGAGCGAAATTGGGAAGTTAGGTTGGTACAAATATCTAAAGATGCTAATATAGTTGCTAATTGTTGGCTAAGCTTGGCATAGAGTTTCGAGTTGTTATGTCATTTTAGATGTTTCTCCTTTAAAGGTGGAGTTATTGTTCCTCAGGGATTACCATGTGGTAGTGTAGTCTTTGCTCTTTTACTTACTTTTCCAATGTGCCAAAAAAATAATGTGCATCAATTATACACTATACTTGAGCCGACTAGAATCACCCCTAAAATCATTTTAAATAATAAACGTGAAACCGTATATTTTTCAGACTCATATTTTAAATAAAAGATAATTGTTTTTTCAAATCGAATCATTTACTCTTCCCTCCATTATTTGGAGAGTATAATAATGTAATTAGTTCTCTGTATAAACGTGTGTCACAACTAAACTCATGAATTAACTACAAGAAATATACTTTAAAAAAAAAAAGCTACAAGAAATATAACCGACCCGCATAATCGGGTAAGATAGACGCGGCAGTGGTACCCAGTCTCAGGTTCGGAGATTCCTATCCCTTCCCTTCAGTGAGATAAGACAAACCACACTCACTGCTGCAGCTACACAAACGCAAAGACACAGTTTTGGCGGAATCCCTGCGAACTATCCCTGATTTCTCTCCCCTCTTTTCAAACACATTCACTTTCCCCCAACAAAATAGCTCTATATAATAAAACGGTAAACCCCTCTCCTCCTCACTCACAAAATCCCCAAATCAAAACCTAGGGTTTCTGTCCTCCCCTTTCTTCTTCAAGAATGAAAGCTTCTCTCAAGTTCCGCGAGGAACATAAGAAGCCACTGTTTAGGGCCAAAGTCCCACTCAGCGTCTTAGGCATGCCCTTCCAATCCGGCATCGTCGCTGGCGACTCCAAAGAGCTCACTCTCAACCTCGCCACATTCTTTCAATCTGGCCCTTCCATCAGAGCCTCTTACCGTCCCAACGACTCGAAGAACCCCTTCTCCGTCGTCGTTAAAACCGGAACCGGACCCTTCGGTTCGCCTCTCTCCGGTTCCATGCTCATGAGCTGCGAGTTCAACCTCCTCGCTCGCAGCGGAGGCCCACTCTTCATGCTCCACTTCAAGCCCCGATTTGGGGATTTCACATTCAAGAAGACGCAGTCTTCGATATTTGAAAACAAGGCTGGCGGTTTCGGCTCTGGCTCTGGCTCCGATGATGACGGTTCAATCGAGGTCATTGAGAAGCCGGTGATTGGGTCGTTTTCCGCCGGGAAGGTTCCGATCTTTGGGAGCGACTCTCCCGCCGCTGGGGCCATCGCGAGCGCGTTTTCCGGGATGGAGGTGGCGGCGAGGACGACTCTCCCGGTGAGGGGACGGGCGGCGGTGAATTTCCGGTGGGGAGTTAGGGTTCCGGCGGAGCTGAAGACGATCGGCAACAACAACAGCGCGTTCCAGAGGATTCCGTTTCTGGTTATGGATAAGATCGGGGTGGAGCTCTTGCCGGAACCTGACGTCTTGAAGAAGGGCAATGGCGTTGCCGGCGTGGGCTCCGGCTTTGTGGCGGGATCTGACGTGGCGGAGGCGTGCTTGGCGGTGAAGAGGCAGATGGAGGTGCTGCAAGCGGAGAACGGGTCGCTGAGGAGCGCCGTAGAGGATCTCCGGCGAGAAATCGGCGGCGTCCGAGGTTTGGAGTTTGGAAGGTTCAGAGAGATTGAGAAGAGTGGAGTCAAAGGGAAAAACTCCGATGGGAGAAAGAGTGAGAAGAAAACGACGCCGGATTTTAGTGGGTTTCCCGGAAAATCAACGGAATCTGATGTCACCGCCACTGGTGCCTAAATAGTGCCTTCAATTTGCAATTTTGTTCATATCATAAGCTCTTCTCGGTTGAGGTCTAATTGTGTTTTTGTCTGTCATAGATTTCTAGTTTCCGTTTGGAACTGTGAATTTCCTTATTCACTGTCACATATATCATGATATATATAAATGTTGATTCTGCTTGGTGATCATGTGGTGTAGCCTTGTTCTTGTATTCAATTTTTTTCTCTTATAAATTATAATTGAGCGATCACGAATGTTTGGCTTAAGCAGGTTGAGGAACTGCCTCAGTTTTGAGTTTTTGTTTTCTACTTTCAGCGATCCAGGGGGTATTTAGAATTGAAATCAAATTGGTGTTGTCAGTGACACATTTGAAATTTAAATGTTTACAGTTGATGTTGTAAGTTCAGTTGGTGACAGAATTCATTCACTGAGGTCTAAATATGTCCCCAAGATTACAACCTAACTCAGGGTTGGAGCGTCTTCTGTTCAAATCTGTTTAGTGGAAATGGAAAGGGAATTGTGGCATTTCTTTCTAGATGTTTTGAGTTTTGACAATGTTTTTTTGCTGTCTACAACCAAATTTGAGGGGTGGGTTATAGAATAGAAAAGAGATGGGTGATAAATGTGATCACAGAATATGAAGGAGGGTTTATGGTGTGTGCACATTGTTTTCAACTTTCTGCTGTAAATGTTTAGTCACAGTTGTTTGGGGGTAGAAGAGGCTGAGTTCTGCAGGGATTAATATCTTTTCATTTTCATGTCACATGTTCAAGTGAAATATGGGATCTTTTAAACTATTACTATTTTAATATTTGAAGGATCTCACCTATTTAATATACATAATGAGAGACATTGAATATTTCAATAGGAGATGATATGAATGTTTTCAAATGATAGGGAGAGGTTTTTGTTTCAACAATATAGAGGGAAAATAATCAAAATCGAATTGGTGTTATCAAATTTGAAATTTAAATATTCACCCTGTTCACGCCACACATTACTTCAGATGAGACAGATCAATACGGTGGGATGCAAATGGACAATCATTCACAATAAAATAATTCATTAAGAGGGGCAGAAGCGTTTGCCATTTGAAAACACTTAAATCTTGACACAGGAAAATAAAACTCAAATTTGACCACAAAAAATATTTTATCGGATGATAAAAATAAAATTTATTTTAGCAGTGGCTTCTAGAGCGGAAGACCTTAGATAGATGTTTCATAAGTGAAAGAGTAAAATTACCTATAGCAGGTGGTGTATCTGGTTGAGAGAATAAAAATGTAATATTAGAAAAATTCCCTTCTCTCCACACTCCACTCACCAACCCAATAGCCTTCTCTCCCGATGAACTCTTCATATCAATGGTGTCCTCCTTCCCCTCCATCGCTACACCGATTCACTCTGGTTCCTTCATTGCCACCCATTTGATCGGAATAGCGATCAAATTTTGCTCCTACACAGAGTCTCCGATATCACACTTCAAGCGCCTGAATCCACTGACCCTGTCGCATGCTGGGCCACACCATGAAACCTAAACCACCATCGTGTGAGAAGCTCCTTTGAAACTGTGCAGAGTCTTCCCTTTCAAGCTGAACAGAACAATCCGATCAATCACCCGAGAAGGGAGTTTGTCGAGGAGGGTTCGGTGCTTCCTATGGTGGTTGTGGTGCGCCGGTCACTGCTCCTCTCTTGGTGGTCGTCCGAGAGGGATCCCTGCAAAGACACTTCGATGCCAAAGCCAGTGACTATGAGGAATGAGGTTTATGTGAGATTGAGGAGTGTGTACCTTTGTGGAATGATGAAATTGAGCTTTTATAGGGAGCGCTTGTCACCATTAGGCCCGCTGATCTAGAAGGGTGTAAGTGTAGCTGGCGCGGTAGGTGACAGGGCTAGGGATAACGTCAGTCTGTATAGCTGTCCCACCCTGGGGTTCGTTCTGGCATTAGGGTACTGGTATGCCACGATTGGTTGCCCAGTATTCTAGTCGGCCTTGGCGGTCTGATCGGCGCATCTTCTTCGTCCAGATTATGGTATTAAGGTACTGGCCGGTTCTCATCGTATGCCTCGACCGGCAGCCCAGTCTCCTGATCGGCCCTGGTGGTCCGATTGGCAGAGTTCAGTCGGGTGGGATTACTGGTTGGGGATTGGTGGTCGTTTGTTGTATGCATGCGGTAGTTGGTGATATGTCTTATCGGTTGTCAGGTGAGAATGCGTACCGTTTCATTCTTGGAGTGTGTGCGCATGCGCGTGCCCCATTAATACGCTGGCACCTTTTGAGGTGACCGCTCATCTGCCCCCTAGTGGGCGTTTTCCCGCCCTTTTGTCGATGGGTAATGAATTCGCCCTTTGCCTATATAAGGGTCTAGGTTCCTCATTTCTTCACATTTGCAATCGATGTTGAGCTTGGTACTTGAGAGCGCATACGAGCAACCTACATAATCGGAATCAACATATCCACAAACTCTTGGATCACCTTGTCCACTACTAAACATTATACCGTGACCCGTTTTACCCTGCAGGTACCTGAGTATCCACTTGACTGCCTCCCAATGACGCTTCCCTGGCTTGGACATAAACTTGTATACTTGGCTCATAGCTTGTGCCAAATATGGTCTAGTGCAGACCATAACGTACATTAAACAACCAACACTAGCATAAGGAATTTTCGGCATACCTTCAACTTCCTCAGCTATCTTTGGACACTGATCCACTGAGAGCTTAAAGTGATTCGCTAATGGAGTACTCACAGCTTTTGAATTGCTCATGTCGAATTTGTCTAACACACATTCAACATAGCTTTTCTAAGAGAGCTACAATTTTCTAGCTCCTCTGTCTCTGTGAATTTCCATCCTAATAATCTTCTTAGCAGCTCCTAAGTCTTTCATGTCAAACTCCCTATCCATCTTGATTTTCAAATCATTCACATCACGAAAGTGATTAGCAGCAATAAGCATATCATCAACATACAGTAACAAGAAAATTACTGACTTATCATCAAGGCTCCTAAGTAAACACAGCAGTCATAGTCACACCTTCTGTAGCCAATCCTCATCATGTATGAATCAAACCTCTTGTACCATTACTGTGGTGACTATTTCAACCCATACAGAGACTTCTTCAATTTACATACCAGATTCTCCTGTCTGGACTTAGAGAATCCTTTAGGTTGCTGCACCAAGGTTCAGCAGCACCTCAAGGAAGACAACACTAGAGTTCTGGGTTCTTAGCAAGTTCTTTGTGTGGAAAGGAGTAAGGTGATGATAGAAATACTTAACTTGAAGATTTCAGCAACTAGAGGGTGGGAGAGAGTGAAGAGGCATGCCCCTAACCCCCATTATTTAGAATAATTCCTCTTCATGGCCCATTAAGGCATTAGGCAAATAATTAAACTCCCTTAATGTCACATAATTCACTTGTTGATTTTCAATTTTCAAGAGAGGTTTTAGCACATGTGTTGGTTCAACTTTTCAGCACCAAGGAGTGGGAGAAAGACGCTCATCATCATCATCATCATCATCCTAGCCTTTATTCTCTTTCAAAGACCATCAAAGCTTTAGACAAGCCATTAACTACCATTATTCCTAGTTAAACCCTATAACTCCCTCTCTCCCTCTTTAAACCTGATTTCAATGCTCCATTAACCCTCACCATTCAAATTTCGATTTTGAATTATAAAAATTATGAGCCACACGAAAATCTAGAATAAAAATAAAACCTTCCTTATCAAGGTTCGAACCCATACCATGTAGCCGTAACACAAAAATCACAACCGCTAAGCCAAAGTTATTCTTGTTGCAACTCAAGAAAAATAATTTAGATGTTCCTCAAGGTAAGTAATCATGCTCCAAATGAGGTTAAATGACTCAAGGCTAACATCTCATTAATTAACTCAAGGGTTAATTTACAAATAAATGAAGTCCAAGGACTAGAAAACAATTACAAACAAGTTCATGGACTAAACTGCAATTATAATAAATTAGGGGTCTTATAGTCTTAGTTTTCACTTTGTATAAATACAGAGTTTGTAGCCTTGAATTATTCAGAATAGAAAGAATACAAAGTACCTTTCGATTTCTCACCCTTCTCTTTTTACCTTTCTAAGAACAACTTTAAGTTCTTAACACTCATTAATGGTTCAATTACCAAATTACCCTTAAAAACAAATTTTATTACTTACCTATCCTTTATACTCATCTTCACCACCCCATACCTTCCTTCCTCATGACCATTCTTACCACTATCCCCTTCCTTTTCTTTCCTCATCACCATTCTCACCACCATCCCCTTCCTTTCCTCATCACCAATCTCACCTCCATCCCCTTTCATTATTCACCTTCACAACCACCATCATCTTTCTTTTCTTCATAAACCCTAACCTTCCCTCATAACTATCCTCATCCAAACTCAAACCAACCTCACCCATCATCTTCTTCATCCCACCTATTAATAATAGATGTTGTAAACAAAAACAAAATAAAAACAAGTATAACTAACAGCTGCAGAGGCAGTGGCGATCTCTCTGTTCTCAGGTGGTATCATGTAGGGTGTGAGACCTGCCTATACCATGGAAGATAATCTAGTGCAGTCTGGGAAGGTGATATGGCACGGTGGAAGAGGTGGAAAACATATGTGTGGTACATGAGCCACATCTGGTCAATCACCTCACAGGTAGGTGCATCAAACATAGGACAAGGAGGTATGACCTGCACGAATCCAAATTTCCGCAAGACTCTCTGCAGCTGGTGAGGGTGTAAAATCCCAGAGAAACGAAGCCATCCGAAATACAGTGAAATATCGTCATAGGGCCAAGCAGTACGGTGATTATTGTACGGTGTCCACGAAACAATGTCACCCGAAAAATCATCTATATTAGCGTGCTTCTGTGCTATGGACCCGTCACCCTTAAGAGTCTCTCACCGCATAGCCCTGGGCATGCCCTTTGTGTATGCCCGATTCATAATCCTGGGAAACAATGAAGGTGGGAAATGCTCGTAGATCCATGCCTATGGACATGAAGACAAAATCAACGTGTAAAAAACATGGCCATGAAATCAATTTCATTATAAATAAAAGGGACAAGAAGTTTCAATGGGAACAAACCTGAAGTAGAGTAGTGTATCCTGACAGAGATAGTGTACTCCTACGGCTACCAGTACGAAGACAGTCGTACATGTATGCCAATGCTGCGGCACCCAAGGAAAAATTCCCTACCTCGTTCAGATCAGTCAGAAGCGAGATGTACCAAACGTACATACGGGTCCTAGTCTTGTCAGCAAACAGTGTTATGCCCAACAATCGAAGCATATACGCCTTCACGGCGGCCTCAAACTCACCACTCCCAACTTTGAGCTTGATCACTTTCTCCAGCCACACAAAGTGTACGCTATTGCCTTTATTTTTCAACGTCTCCAAACTTGCCTATGTTCTCGTGACCCGTAACTGTGAAATAAGAACATCAACACAGTCTTTTGCGTCTAGCACAGGAAGGGTGAAAAAGTTCCCACAGGTTGATATATGTAGGATAGATGCCACGTCATCCAACGTGATTTTCATCTCTTCACAAGGTAAGTGAAAAGATGACGCCTCTCTCCACAAATGTTGAAATCAGCCCTTTGTCATATGTAGTATACCTACATCCCACTAGAGTCGCGAGACCAGACCTCGCCAGAACTGTAGCAATGTACTCGTGACCTCCATGAACATCCGCCTTCAACCTCTTCTCATGATTGTATAACCTCAGTACCGACCTGTCTGGTATGTTACGATCAACATAAGACCTCCACACTCTCCTGGCAACATGGGTGTCGTAGCTCCGCAAGATAGACAGATTCATCGGGCCACCTGGAAATGATGTCAGCTTCTTGTTAGCTGCAGTTGGCGCTTTAGCTCCTTCTTCGCACTGGCATCGCAGACTCATTCTTCATCATCATCATCGTCATCAATCTCATCGTCACCACCGTCATCACCATCACTACCCTCTTCATCATCCCCCGTCCTTCCTCATCATCATCATCGTCATGGTAATTCACCTGGTCGTCCTCGTCATGACCCATATGCTGGTCATCATTAGCATACTGATGCTGCTCCTCAATATTGTCCTGCCACTGCTTCTCTTCCTCGTGATGTATGACCTCTATGTTGGATGTTGTCTTCTTAATTTTGTGATTCTTCAGGTTCAACTGGGCGACCGGTATAACGAGTCATTGCCATTTTTGTACAAAAAATAAAGTATATTAATTTTACAAAAAGAAAGTATTTTAATCCAAATAATAATCCAAAAAAAATAGCAAATTCGCACTTGTAAGTGCGAACCTGAAAGTGAAAATCGCACTGACAAGTGCGACTAAGATCAACAAACAAATTACACACATTCGCACATGTAAGTGGATGAAAAGTTGCACTTACAAGTGCAATTTTTTTTTTTTCAGATCGCGAAATCCCAAATATTGAACATGCAGAGCAGATCGAAAACAACAACCAGCAAATAGAAAGTAAATTATTGAAATAAATTGAATGAGAAGAAGTACAAGAAATGCTAAAGTAAATTACAACATAAATAGGGGAGAAGAAGAATGGCAGATTACCTGAACTTGGGTTTGAGAGAGGAGAAATGTATGTTGCAGGTTTGAGAGAAGAAGAACGACATATTGAAGATAGGGGGAGAAGAAGAACGGGAGAAGAAGAGTGGGATGGTGTGGTATAAGGCAGGTCACAGGTTGGGAGAAGAAGAATAGAAACGACTAGTCACAGGTTGGGAGAAGAAGAATGGAATAGTGTGAGGTTGGGTTTTTTTTTTTGGGCATATGTGCTTTTTTTGTTTATTATATTTTAGGGGTATTTTGAAAATTATGAAAATAAGAGCATCTCCAATGGAGATTTAAAAGTGGGATCTTAAAATAAGATCTGGATTTTATAAAATCCCACCCATTGGAGAGGGGAGACATGACTTGAGATCTTATTTTGGTGTCTTGGCTGGTTTCTCTTTTAAAGTGAGATCTTAAGTAAAATATTATTGTTTCTCTCTCATACAACCAACAATCATGTATTTTAAAGTGAGAATGAGATTGATGAAAATTAATTATTATGAAATATTATGTATTTTTATTTAAAATGTATTGTCATTTATTTTTCAATAATATGTGATGAGTGGATTTTATATGATGTTTTTAGGCTATTTTTAGTCTTTTTATTTTAATATTTTTGAGTCACATATAGGTTTTTTTATTCTTTTTATATAGATTTTCTATATATTTTTCATTTTGCATGTAGATTAGATTTTATTAGATTTTCTAACTTTATTTTATATTTTTAGGATTTTTTCTAGTTATTTTGTATTTTTAGAAAAAGCTGGTTTAGTTATCATTTTTGTCCAGGGACCAATGTGTAAAGTTTCAGGAAGTCAGGGACCAAATTGCAAAAGTTCAAGAGTGGAGGACTTAAAGTGAAGATTGAGAGAATATGAGGGCTTGAATTGAAGTGCTAACCAAGAGAGGACCAAAGTGAAAAAGAAGAATATGAAGAATCACTCTCTAATTAGCACATGGAAAATAATGTTTAAAGAATTGATGTTAGTGGAGGAAAGGTTTCAGAATTAAACAAGGCTGAGTAGTGGCTTTTTATGGCCATCAAAACCCACTACCATGAATGAAGAAGGAAGAAAAAGCTTGAAGATGAAGAAGCAGCGTCCCAGCGCTCCAGCGCTGGGGTTCTGACTGGATGATGAGTCAGATGTTGACCCAGCGCCCAAGCGTTGGAAAGCCAGCGCTCAAGCGCTGGGCCTCGGCGCTCAAGCGCTGGGCCTCGGACAGAAAGTGGATTTTTAATGCATCCTAGCGCCCATGCGTTGGGAATGCCAGCGCTCAAGCGCTGGAGGCTGGAATTTTACTATAAATAGGACCCTTTTCTTCACTTGTAAGACACACCTTCATAGAATACAACAAGTATTCTCTCTTTCTCCCTCTTGAGCATTGTTCCTAGGACTTGTGGGAAGCCATATTTGAGCTCCTATCCAGGGTAATTCAATGTCTCCTTTAGCCATGCTTGGCTAACTTCTCTTTTAAGTTTTTGGGTTGTTTTAGTTTATAATTCATGTTCTAGTTTTCTTTTACATTTCTGAATAATATCTTCAATTCATGTTTTATTTCTTTGTTCTTCATTAATCTTTATGCGCAAAAGATTTCTTGCTTTCTACTTATGTCATAAGGCCATTTGGTAAGTAGTAAGGGAAATAGGAAATAAAAAAGGTTATATGTTTGCATTTCTTAAGGCTATAAGGATGTATGTAACTTTGTGTTGGCTCAGATTCTTTCTTCATCTTCTTCTCTAATTAACTAATAACCAAGGCTATGGAGTTAGTAATTAGGTAAGAAAGTTCTACATTTCTTAAGGCTATTAGGGTGTAGAAATTTAGGCTATAGCACCATGAATATGAATTTAAAGTTCAGAAATTTAGTAAGAGTTTTCTAGCATGTTTTATAAATTATGTAAATCAACCCAAGAGCTTAAATTCTTCTCATCTTATCCTATTTTATTATTCTATGCTTTTGCTTTCATCTTGTCCTAAAACAAATATCAACCATATCATTTTATTTTCATTGCACAAGTACTAAATTAAATATTAATAAGAACACCTATCCTTTGGGTTGGATCTTTTTGTATTACGCGATAGTTTAATCGTACACTTGCGATTTTCCTTATCAATATGTATTTCCTTTCATTTTCAATTAACTAATATCACGTTGAACTTTAATTATGTATTTCCTATCTAATTGATATTTAATTATATTATATGTTTTTTAATTATTAATTATGTTTGTGTAAAATTACTAGTTTAATTTAATATTAGGTGGAAATAAATAATATAAATATATTGTGTATTGTGTGTCTAACTAAAAGTAAATCTTATGTGTGTCTTAAATCTTATGTGGTAGTATGGGCACCAAAATAAGATCTCACTCTAAGAAAGGATGAGGATGACAACATTAAAAAAACACCCTTGTTTCTTTATTCCTATCTAATGATGGTGATGCCTCTTGTGGGGCCATGCGAATGTGTACTGTTCCGGCATTTCCATTTCTCCATCTTCAATTTCACAACGTTGTGCTGTGTGCAGAGTGATACCGTATTGGCATGGCATCCATCACCCCTTCAACCTCAATTTTCGAAGAAGCAAAACAAAGCTGCATCGGGTCGATGCCGTTTCGTTACGGATTCCGGGAACTCAAATTTTCAAATTCACCGACAACACAGATCTCTTGAAATTGCTCAATTTTGAGGTACCCTTATCTCTTGAATAACATGCTTGGTGATTATCACTTGACCTTGTCGTTTATATTGAAGATTCGTGGACTTTTATGATGTCTACGAGGTATATAGTGATTCATGTTTTGTTACATTCTTGTGATGCACAATTTCTTTTTTATAGTGGTTAGTTGTTAGCAAATTAAAAATGTCACTTTTCAAGATTTGAACCCTAATTCATTCACCTTCAATATCCTTAGCTCAGTTGGTCATCCTTAGCTCAGTTGATGACCAAGTGATGCACAAAATTACCATAAGTTAGTGGATTGAACCGATCAATGATTTGTTTCATTTCTGTCCTGTGGTTTTTATTGCATATGCATGACTTAGGTGGAGGTTCTATTACAATAGTTTCTTTTTCTTTCTTGAATTGTTGACCTGTACAATCTATTGGGGAACAATTGAATGAATTTGAAATGGGTAACACATAAATCTGGCAGTGGTTGAGGGATAATGAGTATAATAGTGTTCTTCAAATTAAGCATCTACTTCATCATGCTGAGCATAATAATATGGCCACTGCTGAAAATTCCTACAACTTTGAAGCGCATATTTTTGTTTAACTTGTGACTGCTCAAGTTCCTGGTGTGGAGATCATAATCATATCCATTTGATAACTTGCAGTAGCAATCAATTATTAAAATGGAGTTTTGATGTTTGATGATAGATCAATCTATTTGGGGGCGCAGTTTTCTACCAAATTAAAGGTGATAATACAACAAATGAAATCTCTTGCTCTGCACCGTGAAATACTTTTTCACTTAGTATATTTTTAATGAGCTTATTAGACTGTACACAGTCAGGGTAGGTTTGGTTGATGCAAACACAAGATCAGATCTATTTTAAGATAAAAAATGAACATAACACTTTATAGATTAAGATGAAGTTCCGTTTACATTGTACTCAGCTGACATCAAAATATTGAAAAAAATCTACCATAATAGTCTAGTATGTACTCTCCATATTCAAACAATGATACATGTCCAATGAATGGTTAAGTTTTCTTTGTTCTTCAAATCTTTTAAATAGAAGAAATCTCTAAATGTTTGTGACAGAAGGAGCATTGAGTCTTCAGTACTACATGAGTACTAATAATCTGCTCCCAAATATTAGAGAAACGAAATTTCTCTTAGTTCTTTGTAACTAAGATCTGCTTTTATTTTGGTACAAAATCTGAAACTAGAGTCTATTAACTGCGGTGATTAGGATTTACTTGGAAATTAGGGATTCTTGTGGAGGAGGGTTCATTGCCTCTTCTCAAGAAGCCGGAAGGATTCTTGCGTACCGTGTTTTTTTTAAGAAAGTTATCCAATGATTATTGTATTTTTGTGGGGAGGGAGGAGCAGATGAATATTAAGGATGCATTTGGGTAAACAACTTAGTTAAACACGTATAGCACTAAGAGCTTATCGCTTCTAATTTGATAAGCTTATTGAACTAATTCAAAATATGTTATAGGTAGATAGATATAAGTGGTTATTCATAAGTTAATCTGAGCAAGTTATAGGCCGATCATAAGTTATAAGTTGTTTACATCGGCTCTATCAAATACTTATGCGAGTTCGTATGCTATAAACACTTATGCTATAAGATAAGTTCAAATAAACTATTTCAAACGGGACCTAAGTTTTCATTTAAAAAAGAAAATAAAAGTGTAGCATCCATCAATTCAGCTACATAGAAAGAAAAGATAAGAAAGGCAAAAAGCTTTATTGAGGAGAATTTCGCATTTCTATGATGGTTCTTAATTCCGGTTTTACCTTTAGCTTATTGAGATTACAATTTGATGTCACTCATCCACATGGAATTTGATGGCTTTCTGTATAACTCCTGCTGATATGCACATTCTTCATGCTCTCCAATGCACGGTGGGTAGCTCTTTTAGGTCTCATTGCTGCTACCTTGAGTACATTTTGGTATCTCTGTTTGTTTTAAGTTCACAAGTTTGGATTGCTATTTAGGTGAATTGTCTAAATCTAAAGGAATGTGGAGGAATTTAATAGCTTCATGTTCTCTAAACTCTGGAAATGGTGCAAATTTTGTATAGTTGCAGCTGTTCAAATAAACTTGTTTTATATTGACACTAACTTTATCTTTCATGCCATTTTTACCCACTTTCTTTTCCAATCTCTTATTTTTTTTCTATCATACACTCAACATATCTCACTTATCTTTTATACATTTCTATCAAAGGTAGGGATGAATTTGTGATGTGAATGAAATTTCTCCTTAATCAAATTCTGGAAATTGTTGTATGCATTTTAGAATATACCCTTCTGGCTTACTTTCAACAGTATTAATTTTTCATTATGATCACAGGAGATGTAAGTTGCATCAAATTTGTGTATCTCTTTTGCACAAATTAATGTCAATAAAATTCTAAACCGCTTTGAGATGGCTTACTTGATCACAGTACTAGTGTGTTATTTTCAAGAATTGTGTACTATTAGTTTTCCCATGGTCTCAGTACTTAGTTTTGCAGGAATGAAGATTTGAGGTAATTGGAACATTGGCAGTGTATGTGTGAAGGAGAAGCAAATTTAGAGAAATACATTCAAACGATTTTTCCCATATCCTATCAAGTTTCAAGACAAAAGGTAGAGCTAGTATTTTACAGTTGCATGGCAGGGAGAACAAATGATGGTGACAAACAAATGTTACTCTCTCTATTCTTAATTCACAAAAAAATGGGAACATGTGGTCATTTTCAAGAGGAACATGGAATGAAAGGAAGACAATAATCTGGGCCATTTGATGCCGTATGATCCTTGAAGTGAACTAGTTGTGTTCAACACTTTCCTTCCATGAGACTTCATGAGAGAGCAGAGAGCTAAAGATCAAGATCATCCTCAATCTCCACTATCCTCTGTCCATTAATTGCCCATGCAAGAATGGTTGTTCTCCATCTGTAATAAAGCAGAGTAAATAGTAACACAATTACAACCATGTTCTTATTTGTGAAAAACCTACGCCATAAATTGACAGTGTTTAGTCCATAATAATACTTTAATGACGATCTCATTCATCACCTCTTGTGCAAACAAGCCTACCACTGAAAATAATATACAACACTCATTGTTTGTCAAATATAAAAACAGCATTTGCTTGCTACGCGAGAGCCTGTTTGGTTTACCGTTAAAAAGTATGGAAACAAGAAAATAACACATCATGAGACACTTTATGTTCACTTTTTGCCAAAAAAGTGCTTGGGATGTGTTATATCGTTTCTATACTTTCTAACAAGAAACTAAACGTACTTTGATTATAAGAAATGCTCATTTTTATTTAGAAACCCTCTCACTAAGAGGCAAAAAGAAACCCTCTCATGAAATACTCTCTTTGCCCTTCATCAAGTCTTATTAGTTAGAGAATAGCTAAAATCCATTGCTATGGCGATATCATAATAATTTTTTTTTTTTCAATTACATGAAAGTCCCTTTTGTTATCTATCCTAACGGGAAAAATGAGTTTCAATATACAATAGTATGCAGCAAGATTATGTAGATTTGTAATCTAATGATTACCACTTTCACCATCCGATGCATCTGCAATCCTTGCAATTGCATCAACAAGCGCCTGCTCATGCTCCTACAAAACAGTACAAGCGATAATTGGAGTATGATCAATAACCATGGAGCATGAAGGTTAAAAATACCGGATTTGGCTCCTCTAATGTGATGAAGCCACACTTTAGAAGGTCAAGTTAGTCATTACAACGTTGATTGAGAAATCAATGGTTGAGATTTAAATACCATAGTTTGTTGTACATGTCCAAGTATATGAAACCATTGATTTCTTAATCAACGGTTGAAATGACTTACTTCACCTTCTAAAGTGATCTCGTGTCACTTTAGATGAGCCAAATCCAAAAATATGGAACTTTATGATGGTTAGCTATCGTACTTTCAGCATTTGCTTTGCCTTCTCAAGCTCTATAGAATCTGGAGGACTCGTAGCAAAAACCCTTTCCACCTGTTATGACATCAATGTTATTAAAGACTCAGAATTTCCCAATTTTTCTCTTTCTCAATGAGCTTGCTCAGGCATTTCATATCTACTACCTCCTTAACTAGTGTATCTGTGTTCAACAACTCGATGTCATCCGAAACTCGCTGACCAATACCATTATTTTGTGGAGGGTGAAGTTCTTTTCTGGCATGAAATTTGGGATGTCCTCTTCCTCTTCCAGCACCTAAAGTATCACCGCCACGGCTAAAGAATTTCTTAGCGCCACGACCTTGCCCACCATGTCCAACTCTATGGAGTATGCCGGGATCATCACCTTCCCATCGTATATCCTCGGGTGAAATCTGCAATTAAAGATAATTCTTGACAAATTTATATATCTACTAAATCACCGAAACAGTCAAATTATTTGAGTTCATTTTCATCTTATTTACACCTGCAACTTGTAGCACAGAAACAAACATAGTTAACTTTGCACTACGAACCGAGATTATGAGGGTGTAGGCACATGAAAAGAAATTACATATACAAGAGCATATTTATGCTCATTTCTACCAAACATTTGTATCCTTAGGTCAGGAACCAAACAACTTAGTCCAAAATATATACTCCAGACTCCTTACTGTTACAATCAATTCTAAGAATCGTGGTGAAGGGGAAAGGAAACTGGTAGCACTCTACACTCAAGTTGCAAAATTCTATTTATAAGTGAAACTAACTCATGACTAATAACGCGACAAGGTCATAAAACAAAAAGGCTCCCAAGTGAACTAAAGAGATTAAAAGATTTTTGCACATGGGTTCAACTTGATTATGATCAAATAGTAAACTCCACAGAAATCACAAGTTCGGAGACTCTACATATACAAACATTGCAAGTTTTAAAATTAACATAAGTTAGGTTTCAATATTCCTGAATTCAATCCAAAAGCCACGTTAAGAGTGACTCTGAACAACTCAAACATATGAATTCTTATAATAATATTTGCTGCAAAAGCTTACATCTTAACCTATCTTGAGATTATGAAATATCTTAGTGTTTGAAATCCTTCTCAATTATTAAAATTCCTCATCAGTTTTTCCCCCTAAAAGCCTCAAACTTTCTCGAATTAAAGAACTCATTTTACAGTACTCTAATATGTTGTTGAGACAGGATGTTGCATTCACTCAATGTAACTGTTCAAACCTACTAAATTACTGCTCTGATATATACAGCAAAACATTGGGAATAAATACCTCTTTGAGATCAACCCATTCCCAAGTCTCATTTGCTTTATTAATATCATACACCAATGCGTGCCGGCCCTGCAAAGAAGAAAACAATAAAACAAATTTGGTAAAATTTACTGATAAGTCATTAATTTTAAGAATTTTTATTTCCATATGGAATTTTTGGGGGGTGACGGAGGGGTGAGGTTTGTGTATTTTTCACGAGGTTGCTGACATTAAAGACATACCCTATCCTAAATGAAATAAATTCAAATACATCTGCATACTTTTCATTTTATGTAACCTGTTGAAGGGGAAATGAAACCCCCAGAAAACAGAAAGTGTACAGAGTCACGGTAACTTGAAGCCTTTTGCTAATAAACACCTTTAGCTTTAATCCCAAATAATCCTTAAACTTCACTTATTATTACAATAGATCATGGTAGTAAGTATTGTACGATACAACAATTCGTCTTGAGGATAGAATTCCTCCAGACTACCACAGCCTCTGCCGCTGCAGCAGTATCCTCATCCAGTACAGATTGTATCGCGATTCTATTCGATTTTCATGTCTGGGCGATACGAAACGCTTGACGTATCGAACTGTACTCTGAATCGGAGGTGAATCGCTCTGTATCGTATCGCATCGGACGAATCGCGATTCAGTGTTGAATCGACCGATTCACACACCAGTTTCATTTTTCGGCATTTTGGGCTTTATTTTGCATTTTTTCTTAAAAAAGGACCAAAGGGAGTCAAATTTTAACCCTAAGAAAGACTCATGATTTTCAAATCATTCATCCTCTACTTTGAGTCTTTCACGGTTTCACCATTTCAAGTTTCACCTCTGCACAAGGTTGCAGATCAAGTGCGACAGCCTCAAGAACCCAAGAAGAGTGCTTCATGTATCAAATGATAGCAAGTAGGAAAATACTTTGCATTTTGCCATATTATTGATATTTTTTTGGCGGGGATGAACACTTGCACTTTGTCATCTTTGATTATTTTCATTAATGACTTTGATTTTTTTTTGTCTGTATCGTACGATGCATAAAGCGATACGATTCACGAGTCAGAAAATAGGTCTTCCAATTCATGATTCGATTCACGGTTCAAATACCATGCAATAGATCATTTTCTTAACTTGGGATAGCTCATAATGGTGAACAAATCATCAGATAATATTATTTTTGTAAAAAAAAGTGAAGTTTAAAGTAGATACAGATGAAAAAAGCTTGTTCACTATTAATATTAATAAGTTAACAAAAAGATCTATTGTAACAATCGGTGAAGTTTAGGGACTAACTGGGATGAAGTTAAATTTGAAGGTGTCTATTTGCAAATCAAGATTCTACCTCGACTTTGACAGTTATTAATACATAAAATACCTCAGCAGCATTGTAATCAGTTATGACAGCCTCGTAAAAGTGGTTGTCTTCAGGCCATCTTGTCCAAACCTTCTTCCCAACCAATGGATCAAAAGCTGCTGCTTCAGCAGTTGCATTAGATGCAAGAGCACCAGAAGAACTGCGACTCAAGAAATGCCTACCTCCAGTTGGTCCCGTAGAAGCATACTGTACAGGCTTCACTGAAGACAAACCAGGCAATGACTGACCCTGGCGCCAAAATTGAATGTCAATAATTTACTTTTCAAGTAGAGTTTAAGTGCAGTGCAATTATGCTTTCGGCATTGGCTCGGAAAGCACTTTCTTACATTTGTAGCAGTAAATATGAATATACTAATAATGCTGTTAAAGTTCAAATTACATAATATAAAAGAAAAGAAGGTACCGAATGAGAAGTCTTCTGTTTTTTGCGTGATGCTGAAACAGTTGGACTGGGTAAAATGTCATGAACAGGTTGAGATGTAGTGCGTCTTGCAGGTTGGTAACAACCAGTTTGTCTCCATTCCCTGAATGCATCATCCACCATATAACGTGGTAAAAGTAGAAGCAGAAAAACTGTCAATATGTTTTTTTGCTAGAACTACAACTACTCAAAGAATTACAATACCTTATACGGTGAATTATTTCGTCAGCATTAACCCTGGTAAGAAGCTCTCTGTGTTCGTCATCTGAAACCCTCAATTCTTTTCTAAGCTCAGTGATCAAACCTTCCTTCTCCTGATGAATACATAATAAAATAGACGAGATAAATCTTCATTGCAGGAGAATACAAAGATAATAAAGAAGAAACGGAGGGACCTTAAGATAGATACCCAAGTAAGAGCATCAGACTGAGCTTTGAAGGCACGCAACACAGCAGAGTATGCTTCCTGCTCAAGTAGATGAATTTGAGTCTCCATGTCATATGCAATCTAGTGTGTGGAAATGAAGCTAGAAAAGATTCTCTATCGCCTGCAACACTGCTACCTCTGAGAACTTAATTCTGATTTGAGGGAGAAAGATCATTGTCAGTACCTGGAATCGTTTTATGAAAAAGGAACTTACATACAAGGGTTAGAACAAAGATGACATGAATGAGAATTTGCAAATTTAAGTTTTGATTAAATATATTTGTTCATGTATTCCAAACAGAAAAAATCTTATAAGTAAATACTGATGAGAAAAATATTTCTTGTTTCTACAAAAAAAAAAAAGACTTCTTTCTGAATGTTCTTTTCCAATTTTATCTATATTTTTTTTTTTGATAAGCCAAAGAATTGTATTAAAAGGAGGTACAAGGGGTACTCCAATTTTATCTATATGATCTCACAGAAGCAATTATCTATCCCTCCCCTTTTCTATACGTTTCATTCTCACTTTATAGGTCAGTCAACAATTTTAGCGACATTAAAATAATCAATTTTGGTGAATTTCTAATTTCAGGCGATGTGTGTCTAAACATGTAATTCAAATTACAAGTAAACAAAAAACACTGATAGAAAATGTGAGCACGCCTTTATTGTATTCATAGGTTATGCACAGTTGCACACCACCTACTTTAGAAGGATTTATTATGATGGAGCAAAGCTCAATATATGCAACTGCAAGTCTCCGAAGGATAGCTAAAGTGGTTAGAGCTAAGGGGCATATTGGTGCAGGTGCAGGGCTCGATCCCTGAAATTGGATGATCTTTGAATAATTTCTCAAGCGAGTTAAAATTTTCACTTTTAATGTTTTTTTGTTGATTTTTATTATTTATATTAGCATTGAAATTGCATTTCTGTTTTACTAGTTTGTCAAGCAAATGCATTATGAGATGGGTGACGGGTATGGGCAAGGTTTCAAATCACGGGTTTGGACGTCTCTGCAACTGCATTACAACCATAATTAAGGCCGCATCAAATGCACTTATTTGCAACTTTTAACAACACAAACAATCAAAACCTTGAATCCGAAGATAAGAGTATATAGGTACCAGGCCGGTAATGCTAGTATGCTACAAATATTAAAGTTGCTAGACACACCATGACTTAGGTACTGATATGGGTTAAAAAACAGACAGCTATGGTTTTCTAACATGCAGTTATGAAGACTACCCTACTTATTGTTGTAAACATAAACAAGAATACTGTGTATAGAGAAGCTTTCATTAAAAAAAATCCTACTTGCTATCTCCTAAGTCCTAACTTCTTCGTCTTCCCCTTTTCTACGAATTAAATTCTACTTTCATGCCCCTCATACTTTTACATTTACATTCCGACAGTGCCAGTGCAAGAAATCAATCCCCCCCAACAACAAAAGAAGGGGTTAAAGTTAAACCCTAACTACACATTTTGTGCATCAATGTACAATAATGCAATTTCACGGAAAGTTCCCAAATTTAATTATCTTCAGCGTAAGATAATAACCAACCAGGAGGCCAGAGAAACCTCCTCCAGCAATTTCAAAATCACAAAACAAATCAAGCAAAAAAAGCCGGTTTTTTATACTTTTTCACATCAAATTCAACCGCTCGAAAGTAACTAGGAAGAAAAAACCAAACCCTAGAATGTTACATCGTTGAAGTAGAAGGAAAAAAAGAACAGAGAGGCTCACCGTCACTGTCGCGAATTTCAAAGTCCATAAAATTGACGACAACGGTTGGAATGAGAAGAGCGAAGCGAAGCGAAGCAAAGCGTTTCCGTTTGACAAGGTGGAATGTTTTAGGTTCGAGGGAGAGGGACAGAGTCAGAGGAACAAAAGAGTGTACCTCACACCTCGTACAAGTTAAAGAGCGGAGTAGTGGAGTTAGTAGACACGAAAAGTGGTGGTGTCTGTCTCTCTCTTTATAATAGCTCGCTGGTGAGGTGGGCTTATTCGGGTAAGGGGCTTTCTCTGTGTCGGCCCTTGTGGAAAGAGTTTTCCTCCTTTTAAGGAAAAAACACGTTGACCTGGACTAAAATACAAATACTACAACGTAAATGATATGCTCAACAAAATAAATCTAAAGTAAAGATTTGGAATGACTGTGAAAGAAAGATCATAATAATTAAGTGAAGATAACTGATGTTGGTCGGCAGTGGCTAATCTACAGTTGATTTCACTTTTCAAGCCCTATATCCGTACGATATTTTTTAGAATGCGTTTGGTTTTAATTTTTTTTAGAGAAAATTATTTTTTCAAATTATAAATTATTTTTTCAATTTTAAGAAGTTTGTTTCAGCTTCGTAAAATATCATTAATTTGAAGAAAAGCTGAAATAAGATTATTCGAAAAAATTATGATAGATGAGATAGAAAATAAAATAAGAGATTTTAATTAGTGTATCAAAAACGAATTCAGTGTTTCTTTCCACATGTAACCAACACATAATTCAGTTTCTTATTTTCTTAAAATCTATGGAAAATAGTCTCTTTTTTTAGATAATTAAAAATTATTATTTTTTAATCTGAAACAAATACACTCTACTTGTTATAGGTGGCATTGCACGTAAACTCAGGGTACATTTTGTAATTCTAAAGAACTTAGGGCCAAATACAAGAATATGAAGTCTTCGGGTAGCTCATTTTGAATAGTATAGAGTTTTATCTTTCGAGGAGATTGAGTGCGATAGTTCGTGTAATTTCGCAAAGACTTTGAGCAATCTCATCGTAGTTTGACTGATTTCGTTTTCTGCGTGTGGATGCGACTTTGTTTGGTCGGAATTGTGCTTTGTTTGAATTTGTTTCGGTTTGTTTGAGTTCATCTGGGTTCGATTGCATTTGAGGAAACATATTTTTCCTCATACATTGTAGGAATGTTGCCTAAATTTGAATTGGAAAACCGAAAACCTTTGTAGGTGTATCATATGTCTGTAGAGACCATTCACAAGTAGTAGATACAACGATTGCGTTTATCCTTTGTGGTTTGAATACATTTGCTACTTTTTTATGGAATATGTTAAGTATTTTTGAAGTTTACTTGTGTCATTTTGAAAATGTGTATCACGAAATAATGTGATTTTGAAGTGAATGTATATGATTAGTAAGGTGATTGTCAACATATAATTTTGTTACTAGATACATGGATGAGGAATAGATGGTAGGACCCTTGAGGATTGTGGGAGATGAAAATTTGGAGGTACAATTATTCTTTATTTTATATGACAAGTTGAATGAATGTTAAAGACATGAGATGGCAATGGTTGTTGTTGCTGTTTAATTTATGTTGTATGTTGAATTCAAAAGAAAGAATGTGGTTTCTAGTTTTATGCATTTAATTTTTTAATATGTAGGGGTTAGAAGACCTACCGTTCAGTTAGGAAGAGGAATTTGATGATGATGGTGATGAAAACAGTGGTTTTTTTAGGATGCTGACGATGAAGACCAATATACAGAAGACGGTTCAAGGGAAGATGAAGATGGTGGCGAGAGGGAGGTAGCCGAAGAAGTTTTTGAAGTCTCGGATCCTATTAGAATTGACACCAATGAAGATTTGTTGAAGTTAGGCCTGTCTGGTTTGGGTCCTAAGGAATTATTTGGGTGTCACTTTCAAAGTTTGGAGTTAGCGTATGAATTTTATAATTGTTATGCCGGAATTGTGGGCCTCTCAACTTGTAAAGACCCGGATTTTAGAAATATAAGGTGAGCTTGTGTAACAAACTTTTGAGTGTCGTGGGCAAGGTTTTCGCAATGAGATGTCAGAGGAGCGGAAGTGAGAGACAAGAAATGATTTTAGATGCGGATGTGTTAGCCTGAAATTTTACCAAATATGAACTAAAGCTGAAAAATATAAGTTAAGAGAAATGTGGAGTTTCAATTGGAATGGTTTGTAAGAAGCCATTGATATGTTAGATTTTGCTAAAATTATAAAAGGATGGAAGTGTCACTTTTTCGAATTTGTTATATAGGATCGGATTATGGTTAATAACTTAGCTAAAGTTGGTTTGCTGAAACCACTTATTGTTAATCAAAGATATGGATTTCGACCATCAGTTGGGCAGTTAAGAAATTTAAGTCAGGACACTTTGGAAATAACAAGATAACAACAAAGACACATTAGAACGCTACGTGTTTCGTCTTCGTTAGTTAGTTGTTGTAGGAAAGTTAAATTTTTATCCTTTAAATAGAAATTCTAATGTTGTGGTTGTAAGACCCCTAATTTATTATAATTACAGTTTAGTCCCTGAACTTGGTTGTAATTATTTTCTAGTCCTCGGACTTCATTTGTTTGTAAATTAACTCTTGAGTTAATTAATGTGATGTTAGCCTTGAGTCATTTAATCTTGTCTAGAGCATGATTGCTTACCTTGAGGAACATTTAAATTACTATGCTTGAATTACAACAAGATGAGTTGTGGCTTAGCGGTTTAGGCTTAAGCGTTTGATTTGCAAGGCTAGTGTTCGAACCTTGATGAGGAAGGTCTTTTTTTTTTTTTATATTTTCATGTGGCTCATGGTTTTTATAATTCAAATTCGAAATTTGAATGTTGAGGGTTATTGGAGCATTGAAATCAGGTTTAAAGAGGGAGTTATGGAGTTTAAGGAGGAATAATGGTGATTAATGGCTTGTCTAAAGCTTTGATGGACTTTGAAAGAGAGTAAAGGCTAGGTTAATGATGGGGGGAGGCTCTCTCCCTCCCTTTGGAGCTGAAAACCTGAATTTAACATGTGCTAAAAACCTCTCTTTTGAAATTCAAAACCAACAAGTGAGTTATGTGACATTAAGGGAGTTAATTCTTTGTCTAATGTCTTAATGAGTCATGAAGGGGAATTAATATGAAAAATGGGGGTTAGGGGCGTGCCTCTTCACTCTCTCCCACTCTCTAGTTGCTTAATTCTCCAAGTTTAAGTATTACTATCATCACCTTACTCCTTTCAACTCAAAGAATTTGCTAAGAACCCAGAACTCTAGTGTTGTCTTCCTTGAGGTGTTGCTGAACCTTGGTGCCATTGTGGGTCGATTCTCTTCTTCTATTGTGTTTCTCAATCCTCTCTCAAGTGTTCAGGTGATAGCCTAATCGGTAAGAGATTAAATCTTCCAAATTTTGATTTTCTTGGTGTTCAACTCCTATCTTCTTTCTAGAGTTAATTGATTGTTGTTCCAACCTTTGTTTTTCATCAAGATCGAGTCCATTACATTCCGGAAGAGGCTAGGGTCGTGCTACACTCAAGCTTGATCAACTCTTTCAAACAAGATTGATGTTCTTTTCCATTTTTTCGGTTCAATACCTAGTTGTCTTCCTTGAACAAATGATTTTTAAGAAATTAGAAACCTTTGATCTTTTGGGTAGAAAACTTATTTGTTAGGTTATAATATAGGTTTTAAACATGGAATAATTTTAGTTTTGAAAGGAATTGGTTAAAAATGGAGTTTCGGGTGAAAAACTTGGTTTTTGGGTTTTGGGTTTCATGAGCGTTGGACTCCCAACGCCTGGGCGTTGGAATTCTGCCCTGTACGTGTTGCCAGACAGGGACCCAACGCTTGAGCATTGGAACCCAACATTTGGGCGCTAGGCCCTGCCAGCAAATTGTTGTTTTTGCTTTATTGCTCTAAATTTTTTGGGATTGGTTTCCAACCTTTTTCCATGATTGTTGATGGATGTATACATGTTTATTTTGTCTTACAAGGTTTGGAATCACTTGCATGCAACCATCTCGGAGGTAAGGGTGACTCGTCCTAGGTTTTTCCATGTCGGTTTGTGATTGATTTGCATTCTGTTTTAAGGATTCTGTTTGAGTTGTCTTGAGGATATAATTCTGAGTTGTTGTTGACATGTTGGTATGCTATAAGTGATGATGCATGATGGAACTTTGATATATTTGTCATGTGTTATTTAATTATAACATGATGAAAACGTTTTGAGGAATTGATGATTGATGTATTATGCATGTGTTATACTATGACTGAGGTTTTGTGTGGACTGATGGTCCATGAGGATTATGAATTTATAATCCTCATGATACCAATTGCTGCTCTGATACCAATTGCTGCTTTGATACCAATTGTTGGTCTCAGACACACGGATTGTTTAGAGTAACATCAAGAGAAAAAGGGATAGAAAAACAGACAGAAAAATTTGTTCACACAGTTCGACCAAAATGTCTACGTCTGCGGCTATAGATTGCTATAGCTTAGATTCTCATTCAGAATATTTAGGGTTTATGTATTACAACATATTTATACTAGGATTCTAATGCTACACGACATTGTATCATTAAATCCTAACGCAATGTCAATATCCAATCAGATCCCAATTACAGTGTGCATTACGACGTAGTCAACGCTCATTAGCTTCTCCCACAGTCCACGTGTCCTGACCAGAAGGTGTCACCAAAGTGATGCCACCGGACGAGAGAAAACAGTGCTAAGTCAGACGATCTCTTTATCGAATAATCTCTAACTAAGGCACACTCTAAGCAGATGATCTCCAAGGTGATCTCATACCAGACGAGGCAACAGAAATGAGACAAAACTCAACATATATGCCTTTACCCCTCCCCTTCCTTTGTTTTGATCATTGTTGATGTTGAAATGCCATTAAATTACAATACTTTTTTATGTGATTTTAAAGGAGACAAAAATAGCAACGTGGTGCCACTTGTATATATAAACAGATATACTTCCAACCAATCCTAGTCAATAGCACTTCATATGATTTTCCTTATTAGCTAATAAAAATTCATTTATACCAATTTATTTTCATATACACAAATTAATGATAATATAAGCGGATCACGTGGGATTTGTCAACTAAAAATATTAAGCACAAAAAATCACTAAATTTTGTGACGCTCTTTAGCCGTCACAAAAGCGAAAATAAGTTTTTTTTTTTTTTTAAAGTTTTGTAGTTTTGCTGTGGCTAAATACAGCTACAAAAGTTGGTATTTTTTTGTGTATCTATTGTTGTGCGGTATGTCAATCCGACAGTGAGGGGGAGAGAGATGAAACTGCAGTTTCATAAAAGGACAAACCTTTATTAACACTTAAAACCACCATGACTATGAACACAAGTATTGCACAACTCCACATCCATCCCCATTTTATCTTTCTAAACGTTTAGACAAAGAAAAAGCAAAGTATGACTACCATATATAAATAAACCTGGCTTGCCCTCATGCACATATACAATGGACATAATAAGTTTATTCTACCCACTCTAATACTGGATAATATTGGATCCACTAAAAAAGTGACTTTACACAGAGCATCACGATTTTTTTAAAGTAAGTAATCAATATTAATAATTGTGATGCTTACTTTACCATATAAGGTGGCTTCTCGTATTTTAAAGGATTAAAGGAGCTGTACCCATTAATTTAAGTGAGTTTGTACTTTGTAACTTTTTGGTATTAACAAACTATTCCCAGAACACTGAGATCTGAAGACCCAGATTGATCAAACGCCCCTAGCCAATATTTCATGAAACTTCCTATCAGACTCTTGCTTTTCCAACCTGAACTTCTCATGGCAATTGGCAATGAAAATTTCCGCTAGCTTATCAATCTCGTTAACCCCCTCATCACCATCATGATGAACCTTCTCCTCAAGCCACTGAAGGTACCCTGCAAGCTCTGACTCATGGCAATTATCCTCGCTACCACCTTGCAACCCTCCACAGTCTCGAGAAGGGACCGGAAGAAAATGAGAGGATTTGGAAGAGCACCAGTCATAGTGAAGCCTGAACGACCCCATGATGATCTTGTTGGTCTTGCTTCTACGCTTTTTATGAGAAGGGAAGTCCAATATGCTTGAGTTGTTTTCCCTCAGCATCTCAACTATAGCGGTTTTCACTTTGGACAGTGCTCGGATGATTCGGCACACGTGGGACACTATGAGGGTGTGGATGAGGTTCTTCATTTTCATGGAGCTTAAGGCTGAAGAAGATTGCGATGGTTTGGCTGAGAAAACTTGAAAAGGGTGCGAGGTTTTCAGATGGGAAATATGGACTAAGTGTGTGTGACCGTGCGAGGAGATCGAACCTCGCTATGCAATGCACCTTATATGGGATCTAAACCAAATTGATGTTACCAGTTTGCCCCTTGACTTCTTGTTATTTACAGAAGTGCAATTTTTGACTTTGGTGGCAAAATTCAAACCATGTGGTTTCTTTTCCGTCTTGTGATGAATATATAATTGTTTTATTACATCATATATTTATCCCTTTTATAATTATCGGTGTGAGGGGTGATGATTAACACATGTTGCACTACTTGGTAAAGATGAATCACTTCCTTTTAAAAAATTGTATGTTTGATTCTCGCTTCTGATAGTTACATGAAGGAGGTAAAATAAAAGCTATTGGAGAAGTCTCACATTGCCTAACGTGGACTCAAGTTTATTATTTTTAGATGCACCAGTGATAACTGTCAAACGTTCATAGTTTTAACATTGTTTTTAGGCACTTATTATGAGTTTTAATTGTTAAAACCCCCAAGAAATGTATGTTTTGCAAAGGAATGATGAATTGCTATTAATTCTGGGTTAGAATGCACATTTTTGATGTTTAATGAAGATTTCAGTTCTAATCCCAACTTTTTGATGCAGAAATCTTGAAGCAGCCTGAGAAAAATTGCAATATCTCATTCGTTAACCGTTGGATTTAGCTAAAATTTGAGTATGTGGTTCCTAACTCATGGAACTTCAATATGAACGGTTGGATCTTGATTTGGAGACGTTTTCGGGGCGCTAAGCGCCGTTAAAGCCGCTGAGCGGCCAGCAGGAAGCTGCAGGCGGCTAAGCGCCCAGACAGGGCGGCTAAGCGCCCAGAACATGAAGACAGGGCGCTAAGCGCCCCAGTAAAGGGCTAAGCGCCCAGAACATGGTTTCCAGGCGGCTAAGCGCCCGTCGAGGGCGCTAAGCGCCCCTGCGGCGCCCAGGGCCTATAAAACGCGATTTTTGGCCTCTTTTGGGTATTCTTTCAACCCTAGTCTCCTCCAAACACCCCTTGGACGTGAGAGAGCTCTAATTTGAGAAGGAAAAGAGGATTTTCATCACGGATGCTTGGATTCTTCATCGTCTCATAATTCCTAATTGATTCTCCTTGTAAGCAAGCTAGTTTCCATTCTATGGATAACTAAGCTCTCTTTTAGTTGGATTTTGGCGTAGTATTTCATCTTGATAGGATTCTATTTGGTTCTTTGTTACTTTCTATTTTTAATTTCAATTAAAAAATTTTGTTCTTATTGCTTATGATTGCTTGATCATCTTTCATCTGATTTGGGATTAATTTTGTATGTAGAAGCTACTCTATTAATCTGACATAAATTGTTTAATCTAGGAGAAGCTAATTTGCTAGGAATAGCGTTAGATCATCTAGTTCCTTAACGCCTGTATATTTTTACAATTGTTTTGATTAATTGTCTGTGGAAGCGGTAATTAGGAAAGTAATTGAATCAACTTCTCATACTAGGAATAGGTGAGTTAGTTAAGAACTGGCAGGAATAAATTAAAGATTTTAAGTGATTGTAATCAAGAATAAATAAATCCTGGATAGTGAAATATGAAACCATAATCCAATTGTTTTCCCAATCTGTTATTCTCTCAAATCGTTTCTTTCTTATTTTCATGCTCTTAAATACAAGTCTCTCCAAACAAACAACTTTTATTTCTTTCTTGCTTAACTTCTTGATTAAAGAAAGGCATTCAAACACATTTGCTCTCTGTGGATTGATAACACCCTTACTATACTGCAATTGAATCTTAAAAGAGGTTTGAGCGCAGCTTAAGTATTGGTTTTTATTAAAAGAAGTGAAAACCCTTTTAACAACCAGTCAATAGCACTTTAAGCTTATATCTGATTTAGTTTAAATATTTGCTTTGTGAGAGTGTGCGTGTACTAGGGTATTGGGATGAGAATGAGAGAAGTCTATGTGTTGTAAAAAATTTCACACAAAGATTTTTCTCTGGTTGTCTGTTTAGACACATTTGTGGTTTTGCGTTGGCATTCTGTTTGGGCCTGGAATTCACTTATTTCCAACGCCAAGGCGTTGGAAAGCCAACGCTTGAGCGTTAGGACGCAGGCAGAATTTTACTATAAATAGGCCAATGGTATTTCTTTATCCATCATCTAGTAGCTTATATTGTCTTTTATTTTCTTTCAAGCACTATTCCTGGAGTTGTAAGAGGCCCTTTGGAGCCCTTGTTTCAGGTTTGCTTTTTAGTTATGTTTTGCTTAGTCATGTTTGGCTAAGCCCTTTTGCATTTGGGTATTATGTGAATCTTTTCTAAGTTTTGCTCTAAGATTTCTTTTGCTCTATATGAATAAAGTCATAGTTACTTGAATCTTTTCCCTGTGTTTATTTTGCTTGAGTATACGCAAGTACTTTGCTTATTTTTGCACAATGGTAGTTGGTAGAAATTAAGGGAAATGAGATTAGATTAATTGGTTAATCTGCCACTTAGGTATAAGGGTGGGAATCAATTGTGATGGCCAGAACTAAGAACACTAAAAGCTTCAATTGGATTAACTAAACACTAAGGTATTAGGTTTAGAAATGTAATTGAAAGTCTACTTGATCAAGGTATTAACAAGTAGAAAGTCTAGGCTAAATCATCATGAAATTGATTTCTAAATTCATATAGTTATCTGATTGTGGAAAGCAAAAATTGGTTAAGTGAAGCAAATACCCAAGTGCTATTTTTATCAGAGTTGATTTAGTTTTTATGCTATCTCAAAATCAAACCAAAAATATATTTTCTTTTTCTAACTCTAAAAAATCAATTTTAAGTCAAACCAATCCCTGTGGAGACCATAATCTCTTATATTACTTCGATACAATCTGTACACTTGCAGAATTGTTATCAAGTTTTTGGCATCGTTGCTGGGGATTGGATTTTTGATTTTTAATTGGTGGATTAGAGTTCTTTGTTTTTTATTTTTGCTGTGAACTGGTATTGCTTAATCTGTTTGCTGAGTTTTGTAAGATTAGCAATGGCTGAAAGTATTCAAGCAAAGGTTGGCAAAAATCCGAGCTGATTATGAAAAGGAGAAACAGGAAGCTTTCACTATCCTTGATGAGTTTTACTCTGATTTGGAGTACAAGTGCAAAGCTGGATTTTTGCCAAGTCCTGATCAAGAATGCAAGACTAGGGAAGAATTGCAAATGAAGATGCAAATCATTCTGAGAAGGCAGCCAGTGAATCAACATCCTCCCATTGACCTTGTAAGTGACCCTATGGAGCAAGGTAAAAATCTGAAAATTAAATGAGAAACTGTTATAGTTACTGCAAAATTTGTTTCTCTTCCCACTCTGGAGGAGGAAGAACAAAATTCCCTAGAAGAGTTGTCCATAGGTGAACTTGTACGGGAAGATGGTGAGGTTGAGGCTGAACAAGTTTGCATTATTCTGATGACTGAATATTGTCATAATTTGTACGACTTGAAGGGTTTACTACATTTCATAATAGACCCTGATTGACTAATTTCTAAAAGGAACCAAGTCTATCGAAGACTATAAAATCGAGCTACTTCGGAGACAACCCATGTCCAGGTTTGAGTATTTTAATTCAGTATTTTTAGTTTTTAATTTTTATTTTCTGTTTGTGTTGTTCTATTTAGAAAAAAAAATTCTGATTGCAGGGGGACCCAACGCTTAGGTGTTGGAGGCTGAACCCTCATGCGTTGAGCCCTTGCCAAGTCCCAGGATTTCTTTTAATTCCAACGCTCATGCGTTAGGCCCCTGGAATCCCAAAAAGTTTTCTTTTAATTCCAACGCTCAAGCGTTGGAACACGCACCAAACAACTTAAGTGGGCTGTTTTTCATTTTAAACACTAAACTCCCTAACTTCCTCCCACTTCATTTCTCACCCACGAACACAGATCTTCAATTCACCATTCTCACCCATTTTTCACTTCACTCATACACTTCTCACTGCAAGTTCGTGGTGCTTGATTGCAGTTTGTTTCTTGGATATTCAAGGTTGGTTTTTCTTGGGTCTTACAATTTCTCATGAATCACCAAGTGTCTAAATTGCTAATTAAAACTATGAAAATATGTCACTTATTACCATAAACCGTCTGAATTGGCCGGTGAATTTACCAATGGACTAAAACCGTCGGAAAAAGCAGTCAAAAAAGTTCCCGCCATAGTTTTGCATCCCAAAATCTCGTCCCGCCACGCTTCCCGCAAAATACCGATGGCTAATACCGTCGTTAACTTTTATCTTTATTGCGCAATCACATTATCGATGGTTTGACTGTCAATAATGAATGAAATTACTAACGGTATTTTGGCCGTCCGTAAATAATTATCAGTAATTTTGAGAATTTTTATAGTGTAAATTTGTCAAGCATTAAACTGAAGAGTTCAAGAGAACCATTATCTAATTTCCTAGATTGATTTTTAGGAACATTATTTATTTCACACGTAAATCCCTTGTAAATAATTTGAAGATATTAGTCAAGTCTCGAACATTTGTCTTGTACGTACTCAGACCAAAACCGGAATGAAACATGACCTGAAACTAATCAATTAATTATAGGCAAAAATTGAGATAAATTATATAATAAATTGAATTGTCAAAGTCTTCGATGAATTTAAAAAATATTCTGTAGAAAGTAGGAGCAAATGTGCGTTTGTTACTGACTTGAAGTAATTGGCGGATCTATATTTTATTGAAAAGGAAAGGTTAGTCTTCGAACAACAAGAAATAGACAAATAATTTTATAAATTAAGCAAATTTGACTGGTTAAACTGCATAACAATTGATTATGATAATATGAAAGCAAAAGAATCCTTCACTATGCCCATACACTGATAAACATTGTTTACTTTTGTATTTTCTTAATCACTTTGCGATGTTGATCAATGTTGCATACTTAAGATCATAAAAAATTTCATATGTGGAAGACTATATTGAATTGAGTCCTACCAGACCATCGATTGGACTTGAAGGAAATAAATGTGAAATTGCGTGAACTCAATTATAAGCTATATAAGACTTTGTGTACTCCTTGACTATTGAAAGTCCCTGTTTACTTCCACAGTATTAATATCTTCGAAGGTGCTGCGATTTAGACAGCTTCTATGCTGTCGAGAGTGAAAATAAAGGAGTTAATAGCTAATTTAGTCTTTTGAAAGTGGGTGATGCTCATTAGTTGATTTCTAAATTTTGAAAATGGCCCTGAAAATGAAATCATCAATTAAGTTAGTCCTCCATTAAATTTGGTTAAGTAACAGTGAAGATATGACAGTTAACTGCTCACGTGGCACATTAAATGCCATGTCAAAATCATATATGGCATGACACTCCATAATTAAAATTCAGCATTCAACCCAAAAAAAGGTGGGAAGATTCGAACCCGGATTGCAAAACAAGATATTTGCCACTTGAGCTAGGTGATCATCATCATTGTCCATCCCCACCATTTTTCATCTCCATCATCATCATCCTTATTCTTCAATCTTCCTCCTTCCAGAACTTGAAGCTTCCTTCTTTCAGGGGTGTTGGTTTTAAGACCATCCCCATTGGTCCTTACACCACCCTCTTTAAATGCAAAATTACCATTTTACCCTTAAAAAACAAATTATATTCCCTACATATCATTTTCCTCCTTTTTTTCCTTCGCCCACCTCCTTCCTTCTTCTTCACCTTTCACTCTCCACTATTCTTTTTCTATCCTCATCATTATATTTCCTTATTTCTCCATAAAAGTTAATAGAGATATTGCCATGAGGAAACCCAAGCCAGGGATGCAAAATTGCAAATACACCAACCAGTAAGCAATAAAAAAATTTGAAAAACGAGAAAATATAAGAGAAGATAAAAAGTCTCTGCCATGCGAAAGAAAGATAAGAACGCGGGTTGCAGAACACAAACGTCACAACAAATTATATTTTTGTTTTTTATTTTTAAAGTTTTTTCGATCTGAAAAAAAATTGCACTTAAAAGTGCGAAAATTGCTCTTATTTCGCACTTAAAAGTGCGAAAATTGCATTTTTAATTTTTTTATGTTTTTCACGAACTAAACAAAAATTGCACTTAAAAGTGCGAAAATTACTCTTATTTCGCACTTAAAAGTGCAAAATTGCTTTTATTTTGTAGGGTAGTATGGGAATTAAGAAAGTGAGGGGATGGTGTGAGAACCAATGGGATGGCCTTAAAACCAATTCCCTTCTTTCAGCATGGCTGCAAGCTTCAACAAGAAACCCAAGAAACCTCTTCCCCTACCCAGATGGCAGTAATCACCACCAAACCAACTCTTCACCACACAATCAGCCACCAAGCTTCTTCCTTTCACCATGGCCGCAAGCTTCAGCATCTCACCACCATTGTAAGACCCTGAATGGTTTATATAATAATATGATTATTTAATTATCTTAATGTATATGTTAAATGTTTTTGAGTGTAAGTTTATGCTATGAGCTTTTGAGTACTTATGAAAGGTCTTGAGGTGACCCTTCGCCGTAGAAATGTCCATTGAGCCTCGACCAACGTTCCAGCAGGAATTGGACTCTCTGTATGATGATATATGCATGATTTCATGAAAATTTACTGTAAGGTCGATGTGTTTTGGTTCCGTAGCCTAGAAAAATTTCTGACACGCGGTAAGGCTTCTGTAGGAATCTTGTCGTGCAGAAACTGGGTAGTTTGTGACATTTCTAAAATTTCCGAACGAGATAGAAAGTCTTAACATGTCTTTAGGAACCCGTTTATGGAATAAAAATGTTTTTGGTAAATAGTGATTTCAGGCCGGAAATGGGTCGGATCGCGGGGAAAATGTTCCGGAGTATCTTAGCGACCAATGCTCAATTTTAACGAGCGTTTGGTTTGCGATGAGCGAGTGAATAATGTTAGTCACAAAAAAGAAAAGGGAATATTTTGGGAAGTGTGATAATGATGATTAGTAAAGGGTGATTAGGACTTGATTTGGCTTTAAGTGTCAAGGTGTAAGAGATTAGACTTAATTGTGTAAGTCGTAAGACTTGTTGTCACCTTAATCTTTCACCTAAATTCAACTCTGGTCCCTAGGCTTGGAAAATTTTAATTTTCCTCCCCCTTGCTAAGTGTGGGTCGCGGCCCTAAATGCTTGTATTTGCATCGACTTTCTTTCTTCATTCACTTTTGTTCAAGTGTTGGAAATCTAGAGAGAAATAAAGATATATAGAGAAAGAAAGGAGAAACAATTCCACCACCACCGCCCTCCTCACCCCCAAGAACCACCATTTCTTCTTCTTCTTCTTCTTCTTCTTCTTCTTCTTCTTCTTCTTGGCATGGAAGAGATCTTGCTTGTGGTATGGTTCTTTTTGGAAGAAGAAGTTTTTGGGTGATGAAAATTTGCTTGAACCCATGTCTCCCATTTGCCTTTCTTGTTCTCCTTGCTTCTACATTTTCAATGGTGCAATTGGTTTTACAAAAAGTTGATTTTAGTTCAAAAGGGATTTCGAAATTTTAAATAGAAATCAGAAATATTAAGCTTTCATAGGGTGTTTAATGTAGATTCCTTGGGGGTTATGGTTGTTTAGAAGGGAACTAAGGTTATTAATGGGTTGTCTATAGTTAAAGGGGAGTTATGGAGGAATAATGGTGGAATGAGGGAGGTGTTGCACAAAATTCTTCCTCTCTCTTGGTACCATTTTTCTGATCAGCTTTGGAGTAGGTTAGTTTTTGAATTTGAAAAGAAACCAACAAAGCATTTAGTGGAGTTAAGAGTGTTGATTGCTTGTTTAGGGCTTTGATGAGCTTTGAAAACAAATTTTCAGTTACACTTCTGAAAAAAGGGAACCTTGGACGCCCCTCCACCTTCTCTAATCACTCATTTTCAAACTTAAATCATTCTAGACACCATCTTGTTCTTTCCACACTTGAAATTGCAAACAAATACCTAAAACACTAGAGTTGGGAAACTTGTGAAGCTTTGCTACACTTTGGAGCACACTTTCAACCTTCTCTTTCTATTTTGTGGTGTTCAAGCTCTGCTCTCCTCCCTCCTTTTGTGGTGTTCATACCTCACCTCTCATTCTCCTTCAAGAGCTTTGTAAACAGTTCAATCGGTAAGAGACTAAAACCTTCTAAATTCTGAGTTCTTTGGAGAACAATTCCTTGTTATCTTCTAGGGTTAATTGTTATTTTTCAACCTTTTGTTTTGCATCAAGCTCGAGTTTCCTACACTCTTGGAGGTTCTGGATTCGTGCTACACCATACCTTGACCTATTCTCTCAACAAGGTTGGTATTCTTTTCCATCTTTCGGTTCAAAACCTAGTAGTTTTCCTTGTGCAAATGGCTTTTGTTGAAGTTATAAATCTTTGAATTTTTGGGTTGGAAACTTGTTTGTTAGGTTTTAATATAGTTTCTAAATATGGAAGAATTTTAGTTTTGAAAGGAATTGGTTAAAAATGAATTTTCGGGTGAAAAACTTGGTTTTTAGGGTTTCTGGAAGGGAGCCAACGCATGAGCGCTGGACTCCAACGCCTGGGCGTTGGAATTCTGCCCAGTACGTGTTGCTAGACAGGGGCCCAACGCTCAAGCATTGGAACCTAGCGCTCAGGCGCTAGGCCCCTACCAGCAAAATGTTGTTTTTGCTCTATTGTTCTAAAATTCTTGGGATTGGTTCCCGAACTATTTCCATGATTGTTGATGGACGTATACATGTTTATTTTGTCTTACAAGGTTTGGAATCACGTGCATGCAACCATCTCGGAGGAAAGGGTAACTCGTCCTAGGGATTTCTTATGTCGGTTGTGATAGTTTGTGCATGTTGTTTCTTGTGAATACTACTATAGAGATTTGAGAACTATTCTGGAATTGTCGGTGATCATATAACATGCTGCAAATGTTTGTGAGTTGTTGTTTTTGGACTTGGGGTTTAGTGTTGTTGATGCTAACATGATTAAAAACGTTTGGAGGAATTGATGTATTATGTTATGCATGAGATATAATATGATTGAGGTTTTGTGAGGACTGTTGGTCCATGAGGATTATGAATTTTGTATGGTCATAGCATATGCATTATATATATATATATATATATATATATATATATATAATGGGTTGATGTGGCGACACTTTGTCCCGCGTGATCAACTGAGGATTATTGGGTTGATGTGGCGGCACTTTGTCCCGCGTGATCAACTAAGGTTTTAGGTTGATGTGACGACACTTTGTCCCGTGGGATCAACCAAGGAAATGTGGTGGTACTTTATCCCACGTGATTGTCCTAGCCCGATTTAGGGTGACATATTGGCCATAATATGCATGTAGATATTGAGGACTTGCATATGCTTATTTGATTTTGTAATTGGGGAAAGTATGCTATGTTGTTGGCATTGTTGTATTGTGAGGATTCCATTGTTATTAATTCTTTGTTTCTGTTTTTGTATCACAATTGTTCGTATGTTATTTCTTGTATTTTCGAGTTAACCCTTTCTGCTTGTTCTGTTTGTTTTGTTTGGGCGCTTAACGCCATAGATGTTCAGGGCAATGAGGCTCAAGAAGGTTGATTCAGAAGTGAAGACAAGTGATGGAGAATACTCAAGAAAATTAATAAACATTGTAATTTTCTTTTTGCCCATTTTGGGATTTCTTTTGCACATGTCGTGCCACTTTATTTATTTTGGAATTTCGTTGCGTTGTTTGAAATTATTATTTTACTATGAGATGATAATTATATTTACTATTATTGAGCGACGTTGGTTTTTTTTTGACAAATTGAGAGTTTTGAGAGGTTTTGAACTTACATTTCCACATAGTTACTATGTGACCCTCAATCCAAAAATTAGGGTGTTACACCTAGGGACCAAAGTTGAAAGGGTAAAAGTCTAGGTAAAATATCTTTTTACTATTTGGGGACTAAACCATAAAGTTTCAAAGTCTAGGGACTAAACTCTAAAGTTTAGAATGTTCTAGGAAAATATCTAGAATTTTTTAATATTATATGTCAAATCCATGACGCGTTAGTGCGTCAGTGCGTCAATTGGTTAGTGCGTCTATGCGTTAGTGCGTCAATGCGTCAATGCGTCAGCTGAATCCAGACGTCAATATGTTTCCTAATGTAGCTGAGACTTCTAACACCAGTTAGTCATTCACTTTGGGCCTTGTGCCCATACCACTCGGACCCGAGTCGTTTGACCTCGAAGTTCACACCGGTTCTGGTTCGAAAGCACTATTCACAGGAAGCTGCTCGTGAAGCACTATTCACAAAACACTATTCTCCGAAGTTACTATTCACGAATTTTTTTTATCACATATCTGGACCAGTTATGTCAATCGGAGTCATTTGGTGATTCCCGGATTTTCGATCCGAGGTCTCGAAGTTGTCCGTTTCGCTTGTCACAATTCAACTCCCTTCTTGTGTCATATCTTTATTTATCACTTGAGTGTCAGTGTGTCTTTAAAAAATACTCCACAAAAAACACCCTTGGTTCTTCCTACATAATACCACTTATATGAGTTGAAAACCTAGTCAGTATACACCATTTGACAAGAGTAATTTTTATATTTTGAATGATTAAGTGCATGTTTTGAAATTAATTTATATTTGATTTCAAAACTAAATTCAATTTTAAAGAGAAGCTCCTATTAGTAGCTTTTGTGTGTCATAATTGATTCTGAAAAAAAAAGAAAAATTAATTCAAACATGCTATAGGAGTATTTTAAAATTAACCTACATTTGAAGAATATGGCTTCCATTTTGACCACAGAAAAAATCAATGGTAAGAATGAAGTGACAAAGCGTATGAATGCGATGCATGTGTGTCTTTTTAACTTTTGGAAATGGGAAGCCCATTGAGATTAGTCAGATTACTGAACGCTATTGGGAATTCTGTAGTTAAAGTTCCATTGTGCTTATTCATAAAGATAGCTGCACTTTTTCGGTAATTTCTGATACCCCACTTTACAAGATGCAGTGTCAGGCAATGGGACAAAGTTCTCAACCCTAATATATATTTTCTTGTTTGGTAAAGGAAGATTTGGCTATATATATTTATATTTCTCATCTGCGTGGGTGGTTAAAGCTATTTCTTCCGAATCCATTTTCAGAATAATTGCAGATCTATTGTTTCTGAATTTATGCCAGTATCTTTATCTATCATTTAATTATTTCACTATAGATGCCAATAACATTATTCTACAATTTAAGATAATCAATGAATACTTTTGACTAACCATGAGGTGTGGCGTGGTGGTTGTTTATCTCGCACACGTGTCAAGGTATTAGTGTCTGTTGTTGTTGGTGGTACATATATGCCTTGGGCTTAACAAATAAAAATTAGTAGTTTGAGTATTAGTTTGGGGCAGTTTTTAATCTCAAATTGTGACTCGTTCAAGCTAGGTTATAGCTGTCATCTTTCCACAGATTCTTTTGCGCTTCATTTAAATTCATAAGAAGACAACACTAGACAAAATTATTTGTTTGTTTGTAGGGCTTTGTTGTTTTCAGAGTTCTATACTTCGTGTATTTCAATAGATCACAATTCATACCTATCCTTTCTCAAGAATAATAACCGGTGACCTTGCATGGTAGCATCTAGACAAATTAGATTCAAATCTTGTTCCTCAAGCCTTCAGGAATCTCAGAGAGAACTTTATGCTATTAGGCTCGAATTTAGCATCACTGTTCTGACATTTCCAATCTTCTCGCTGATCTCGTTTTTGGTTCTTGTTTACTTCTTTCATTTCCCAACTCCATTTGCTGCTCCATAATAAGGATATGCACCTTCATAGCGTTCTTGCTATCTTTGCAACTCTGTTTCGTGACCAGCGACGCGGGGATTAGTCACTGCTGTGTGCGGATAATCAATCACAAAAGAAAAAGAATGAACGAGAACAAGATTGATTATGTTGGACGGATTCAACAAAGCCCTGGACTAAATCTAAATGGTGATTTCAATTCTGAGTTTGGCAATTATTTTTGCCAATATTTTGATACGAGACAGGGTTTGAATATGGGAACTTGTGGTGGAGGAGTGGAACAACCACGATACATCGGCCAAGCAAGATCATCATCTAACACCATTATCAGCCGTTTCGAGTCGCCGGCTTCAGCGTTTTATGCAACAGAAATCTGCATGGGTTTCCCTCAATATGATTGCCAAATTGGTAATGGTAATCCCTCTTTGATTACTCAATCTAAGACCAATGATTTGGATTTCCCTCTGTATCAAAGTTCCAGGGAGAGCCTTTTCCTGGATTCAGCAAACCAATCTGGCCCTAATTTTGAGTTGTCAAATCCTTTGCAATCTCAATTGGATAATGATCACTGTTGTGGATCTCCTGAAAACTCTAATAAAATCCCATGTGGAAATTTCCCTGGAGACAACTTTCTTCCAATTGAACAACACAAGTTGTTCATTGATGATGCTGTCTCAGTTTACAGGAGCCAATCCAATCCTTCTAAAGGAAACCAGGACAACAACATGGTTAGTGTTTAATTTTGCAAACCCCAATATTAGTTTTTTTGCACTTTTTTCATCCATTGACTTGCTTATATATATTTTCAGGTTTCTTGTGTCACATATAATAATTTACCTGTTGCACAGCTCAAATTCTCTTCTCATCAGCAAGAGAAGCTGCTGTCTCCAACACTCTCAGCAGGAAGTGTCTCGACTATTTCTGGAAACCCTGCTTCTAATAATGGACCTGTTGTTTCGAGCAAAACGCGTATAAGATGGACTCAGGATCTTCATGAGAAGTTTGTTGAGTGTGTGAATCGCCTTGGAGGTGCTGAGAGTAAGTCACTTGCTTAGTTTATCCATTGTAAAAAGATAAATTTTCAGCATCTGATAGTCTTGTTTGATGCTTGATTGTAGAGGCAACACCAAAAGCTATATTAAGGCTGATGGAATCAGATGGATTGACCATCTTCCATGTTAAGAGTCATTTGCAGAAATATAGGACTGCAAAATACATGCCAGAGTCAGCTCAAGGTAATTTCTAACTTAGTGAATGTTTGGATAAGCGCTGCCTAAAATTAATTTAGATAAAATTCATTATGATAAACGTTAGATTTATGTTTGGATACCTTCACGAGAAAAGTGAATTTTGTAGGATAAACTCAGTTGTAAAATTTCAGAATTGATTATGTTCAATGCAAAAGCTACTCTCTCTAGCTTCCAGGATAATTCATATTGGGCTGGAATGAGTTCTTCAAAATGACTCACAAACATTTGTATTGTCATCCAGAATTGATTTACACAATCAGAATTGATTCTGATGTTCCCTAAACACACATTTAGTTGCAGTTTAGGTTCTATTTCATATCAAGTACATTTCTTCAGTCATGCGTTTGATAGCATTCACATCCAAAGTGTTAAGCAAATGTTTATGCTGTAGTTCTTGGTAATGGATTGAGATTAAATACTAATGTGATTTTTATATAGTCAATGTCTTCATACTTAGCTTAATCTAAAGGGATCAATATGCCTTTACTAATAGAATTCACTTCAAGCACTGGTATAGGAGGTAGCATTGCAATGAAAAACAGATACATTTATATCCTTTCATATGGTTCAAAGCTTCAATTACTAAATGATGGGTACAGTTATTTTCTCGGCTTGATGATAAAGATACATGCTACAAATTTTGTACAAAGTTGTGAAAATAACATAGGATATGACTAACCATTTTCCACTTCCTTATTATTCTCCTGTTATTTATAATCTTCAATGCCCTTATTCTAATGATTCACTTTCAAATTAGCAAGTGAACTTTCCATGCTAAGGTTTAAACAAACTGTTATTGTGTTTCAGGGAAATCTGACAACAAAAGAACCCATGTAGAGAATGTGCATCTTGATGTCAAAACGTAACCTCTTTCGCCTAAGCCACTTTTTTTATTCCAATTCCGCTACTTCTATTTTTGGTTCTTATGTTGGCATCAGATTGTGTTATTCCATAATCGAGTTTCTTGCTTTGTAGTGGCTTTCAAATCAGAGAAGCACTTCAGCTGCAGCTAGATGTTCAGCGTCGTCTTCATGAACAGCTAGAGGTACATCCTTGCAATTCTTATCTCTTATCGGTGTGTTGGCCACACACTCCAAATTACGTTACCGGAGAAGCTCCATAGTGTTGTTTCTGTGTTAACTTGATTTTGAGTTTTAATGTGGATTCGAAACGCGCTACCAGACATTCACTCTGACTTTTCAGCTACAAATACTTAGTACTTCATAGGTGCATACTCTTTACACCGTTTTTCTGACTTAATATTTTCTCTTAATTGAATTTATGGTTTCAGATTCAAAGAAAATTACAGATGCGGATAGAAGAACAAGGTAAGCAACTGAAGATGATGTTTGACCAACAGCAGAAGACAAGTAACAGCCTCTTGAATACTCAGAATTTGAGCAGCACAGACAATAATGATAAACCAATAAGTCCAAAAGATGTTGAGGTTTCCATTTCTGAAGGGTCTGGAAATTCCTTCTTCCACTCCAAGATAAGTTAGTACTCAAAGTTCATAATTTGATGGCTCTATACATAAGCAATTCAATTGCATTAACACAGTCAAACCACACCATACAATTTTGTTATGGGCCTTAAAGCACTCTTATTATCATACATATAAGTGTACTAGTTTGGCATCACTAGAAAAACACATCATTATTGGTTAATTGTAATTTTCATATAGAGAGGGCTTCTGTATCAGTTCAGGACATGTTGATGTCTTGCTTCCTCTGATGCTACTTCTTCTATTGATGCTTGGTCCAAATTCCAAAAGACATTCGGCATAAAATCTTGTACAAAGGTCATGTTTCTCAAAGAGAGACTCAATTCTATCACCAAACGTACTTCGAGTGCACATGGCTATCTCCTCTTGGTTCGGTCAATTGCAGATGTACTTACACTCGTTGGCCATGTCTTTGATGATCTCGACCTCATTATCGTTGCTCTCAATGGTTTAGATCAAAGCTTCAGGGAGTTCACATCCTCTATTTGCACTAGAGATACTCCCCTTCTCTTTTTAAAAATATGTGCAAATTAGATGAGTATAAATAAAGTATAACGAATAACAAATATACAATATAAAATATCTTGTTACCAAAGATAAGAGAATAAATTTGAATTTGAAAATGGGTAACAAATTCATTAATTTGTTTTACTGATAACGTAATTTTAATTCATTACGTGTATTTGATCAAAACCCTTTCAATAGAAGACAGTGTACTAGAAATATTTTATCTGTTGGACAAGACTCGAATAATACAAATGATTCTATCATTCAAGGAATATTTCTTAAGCAAAATGACACTTTTCATAGATGTAAGAATAAAGGCGCTGATAAGCAAAGTCGTTCCTACTTTATCGTACAGCTAGTAAGAAGACAAGACTCATTCATTAAATGCTAAAGGACATGCATTAAATACTTATCTCCAACATTACTTTAATCTCTCTTATTTTAAAGAATAATGAAGACTAAAGAGCTAGAGTTCTAAGTAGAGCTGTCAATATGGGTTCCAACCCGCGGGCTGGCCCAGCCCAACCCGGCTCGTAGGCGGGTTGGGTTGATGAAATCATAGCCTGTTTAGAATACGAGTTAGAGCAACCCGGCTCGTTTAACCCGCGGGTTAAACGGGCCAACTCGCGGGTCAAACGGGCCAGCCCGCGGGTTGGACAATAAAATAAAATAAAACTTTTTTTGGGCTGATTCTCTTAAATTTTGGGTTGAGCCACTAAGTCTAAGTGTCACGTGAAAAAAGAATTGAGTCTGCAAAGATAAGGGAGTGATTTTCTTCCATCTTGGGTTGTATTTGTATTGGAATTCAAGAATGACTTGGAGTTTGAACTTGAATTTAGGTATACACAAAGTGTATGGTGCAACATTGTTAATTTATTATGATCTTAAATTAGTAGGTTTGGTAAAATGCATGTGTTAGTATTTTTTTAATATGATTTTTTTTTTTACTTTTTCATCATTTTTTAATTGAATTTCCCAATTTTTAGATTATTTTTACTTTCCTATTGTCAAAACGGGCCAGCCCGCCAACCCACGAGCCAGCCCGCAAGCCGGGTTGGGTTGATTAATTCCTGGCTCGTTTAGAAACGGGCTACTCTAACCCAACCCGTTTTGAGCCCAACCCGTGACGGGCCAGCCCATATGGGTCGGGCTGGCCCGTATTGACAGCTCTAGTTCTAAGTTATGTGAATTCATGTATCGTACATTCTGTATGCCATTAAAAGCTCTAGCCTAATACTTATTCTTTCATTTATTGCAAATGTGTTCATAAGCATTAAGTCTCAATCATTTGTTAGGAATCTTTTACTATAAGAAGGGGTTGTTTTAGCATCAAAAGTTTGGTTGGTCCCAATGCCGACACTAATTAGTGCCACCCAAGCCGACCTTAATTGGTGTAGACAAGTCGACGCTTTCTGCCCAAAGTCGATTGTCGCGTTAAAACAACACACGTTTTTTAAGAGAAAGTGCACCATATCACTTACATAATATAGGATTTAAGTCCCAGTCATTGCACCCAAGGGACTAGGCGACTAACTTCCTCTAGGAGTGGAGTCATAGTTTTAGGCTAAGGAGTATGAGATTGTGTTGTGTTGTGAGCATGCAAGTAAGTGAATAGATAGTAAAATAGAGATCAAGATAAAGAAGCCTCAAAATTGTAATGATATTGGATCATCTTCCCCTGTTATTATATATCCTTATCCTAATTATCTTTTCACTAACCAAACCCTCTAAGATGTAGTACTTAGCTTAGATGTAGCTAGGGGAGTACGATGTCTGTAATTTTGCATGATTAGGGACATGATAGGTTTCGGGGCTTGATGTATTTATGTGGTCACCCTGCGTGGGATTATAGGACACATACCGAAGTAGGAGGTTCTTGATTTTGGAACTGTGGTAGCATGTCTTATACTCCTCCCCTTCCTATTTGTATGACCCATTGAGGATTACTGCGCTTATTAAGAAAACATATAGTGAGACTAATTAATGTCTTGGTACAAAAGTGTGTGGGAACCAAAACAATTAATACAAGGGGCATGTGTGGAAAAGTCTAATTTTTTTGCTATAAACTAGTAAGGGCCCTTATATTTAGGGGCAACAAAATTTCAAAAAAGGGTCTTATAAAAAGGAACGAAGGGAGTACAAAGTAATGAGTTAGGGTTTTGTAAAACTTTCTCAGTGCTGGTCATTTGTCTACGCCTTGTAAATATGGGTATTTTCTGAAACATGGTATCATATATGTAACGCATGTGGTCGTTAACATGCTTTGAAAAAGAAAAAAAATAATACTAACCTTTTTCATGTCCTATGAATTAATCAACATGTTTAATTTACTGTTGGAGTCACTACTGTAGCACATTAAAAATCGGGGTGTTACACTAAACACTGATGGTTCTTCTCTTGGTAACCCTGGCCATGCGGGGGTGGGGGTGTTCTTTGTTATGCTACTAGTAGGTGGATCTTTGGTTACTTTGGCTATATATGTTGGAGTTTCTAAGATTCTTCAGGCTGAGCTGTTGGCAATATTCTTTGGCTTGCGTAGTTGTTGAGAGCGTGGCTTCCGTCAGGTTATTGTTTTTTCGGATTCTATGGTTGCTCTTTCTCTCCTTTAGAAGGGGGCAGCTCGTTACCATGTCTATGCTTCGATTGTTAGCTTAATTCGTGACTTTATCCACAAGGATTGGCGGGTCATATTGGAGCACACTCTTCGAGAAGGGAATGCAGTGGCAGACCTTTTGATTACGGATGGTGCTCGTGGTTCTTATCATTCGAGATTTTTAAGGATCCTCCTTTAGCCGTTCAACTTTCGTTGACGGATGACTACCGTGACACTTTGTTCATGAGACGCTAGTGTTTGTAATTATTTTTTTCTTTAAGTTTTTGTAAAAAAAAAAGTTCACGAAAGCCTATATCATGTAGGGGGCGTCGCCCAAGTAAAGTTCTCCTTTGCCTAGTCCAAAGTAGAAATAACATATAACTTTATCTTTGACCGATAGAAATGAATAGTATATGACTTATGACTGTAGACTTCCAGTTTCAGCATAAGAGCTACAATCCCTTTCTAATCTCGGTTAGCAGCAATGGGGTATGATTGTGATTTATGAGTATGACTACTGATATAGACGTGGCAATGGCAATGGCAACAACAAACCAAGTTGCTTCGTAAAGCTCCCTCTCCTCTCATCATCTCACATTCTCACTGACTCACTCAGTATTACATTACATGCTATACATACATTCATTGTAAACAAATTAAGATTAAGATTAGCACGTACTTTACTTTAATGTAAAAATTAACTGATATTTAAGGAATATAATTTATTCACATCTCTACATCAAAACTGAGATAAAAATATAATAGAAGTAAATGATAGATGTGATATGTGATGTGATGTAATAAGAAGAAAAAAATAAAGAGATAAAAGTGTATATAAGTATTGTTATTGTTTAATTTATGTATAAAAATCATAACTCAGTATTTAAACATAAATGTAGTATATGTTTTAAAAAATATATAATTAACTAACTTTAGGCTTTCTTTAATATGGACACGAAAATAATAATCTGGTTCACATATTAGATTTTTTTACATATTATTAATATTAAAATATAAGATGTATATCGTAAATGATATATGTATTAAATATTAATATATAGTAAAGCATGATGTGTAGATAACCAAATTTATTAAATATTTAATCGAGAGTTTGATTTCTCTTGTAGAATGATTTGTTGAGGAGACTTGCTTATTTAATATAATTTTTTAGCAAATAAACAAAGTAGAACGCTACATATTTCACCCAAAACTTTAACTTATTAATGTACGAGTATAAAATATTCAACATTCTTTTTTTCATTATATGTGAGACTCCTTCCTCACATATAATTTTCAAATAATGTGAGACACCATTTTTTACCCTGCATCTTTTTCATTTTAATTACATCTACCACTTATCACTTTTCTTCTTGTCTCCATCTCATTTTTTTTTTTGTTGCTAAAGTTAGTGGTCTCCATCTTTATTGTTTTTGTATATAGCTTCTTAATATAATAATTAATTTTGAGAAAACATGGGTTTTTTTTAATAATGCACAAAAAAAATTAGCAAAACAAGTGATAAAAAAAATTAGCAAACTATGGTAGTTCTTGCCATGTCAGCATCCTATGTGGCAGGCCCCATATGACTCGCAGTCCTACATGCGACTCCTATTGGAATCGCAGGGCTTTATGCGACTCCCATGGGGGGAGTAGCAGCCCTTACTGCGATTTACAGCCTTTAAATTCCCACCCTCCTCTACTGATTCCCTCACCCTCTTCTGCTTAATCCAGTGCACTGTGTTTCACTTCCACACTAAACCGCAAACATTGAACCTGAAACTTCTGCGATGGATCAACAAATTGTCTTTGTGTACTACAATGGTAGGGTTTCGAACGCGGGCAAGGCGTTATGTTCGAAGGTTCGACAAAGGCCATATATCTGAAACGAGACATTTCTTTCCAATGTTTGAAGAGAAGAATTCATGAGAAGTTACAACTCAGCAGTAACCAGGTTATTTCGAGCGTTACGTATAGATTTTTAGCTTCGAAAAACCCTATTTTTTTTACAAGTCTCCAAATATGTGATACTGAAGATGTCAGTATCATGATGGACGCTTTTAGCCAACAATCATCGATGTGAATGCTGGAGTTGTATGTTGATATTGCTGAGGTCGGAGGATCGTTAATACCAGTGTCAACGTATTCGATGGAAACGCATGAGATGTTGTCGGATGAATGGGTTAGGCACGTTGAGGAGGCGGTTCTGATCCAGAGTCTTTGACCTTTGGAAACACGGGTAACACCGTTAATTTGGCAGACGACATTGACAACATCCACACAGACAATGTGGATCCTGAAGTCAACCATTCAGATGATAAAGTGGACGAAGATGATAGATTACTTGAAGGAGGATCGTCAGACTCAGACATGGAGACTGACTTGGGTGGCAATACAGGACCTTAGACAGCTCATACTCCTCTTCCTACTACTTCGCCAGTACCCGCGAACATATACTCGGAAGCCCAAGGTATGTAAATTGTCAATAGCATATCATTCCTTCAATTTATGTAATTTCGTTGCTTTTTAAATCATTTTTTTTAGGTGTCCCAAACTCCAACCCCTTCTGGAATACCTCATCCCATTATACGTATGTTAATTGGGACCACCCTGGTGAGGAGACCGATTTTTTCCCCGGTCTGGTTATCCAAGGGTCATGGCAAACAAGTGAAGAATTATATGAAGGTCTACGATTCAAAACCAAGGTAGATGCTCAGACGGCCTTGAAGCACTTATGTATTAAGAAAACTCAAACATACGTCGTGCAGGAATCTTGCACAGGATATTTCACCGCAAAGTGTCCAAATTCAGATAATAGATGTCAGTGGAGGATGAGGGAAAAACAAGAATGAATGCTCGGGCGTACCGGTTGATCACATTGTCGTCATCGAGGTCCAACACCATGTTCCGCATAAGCTGGTTCAACCATGACAACTTAATTACCCCTCCCTTAATAGCGTATGGGGGAGGAGTCTCACCTAGCATATTCTCCACGAGAAGGGGCCAATTAAGCCAGGTGCTGTCGGTAACGGGAAGGCCATCTACTTTCAGGCCTAGGAGCACAGCCACATCCTGTAACGTGATGGCGACTTCCCCAAATGGCATGTGAAAGGTGTGCGTCTCTGGCCTCCAACGCTCAACCATGGCAGATATCAGCTCCTTGTCCAGAGGTTCGTGTCTGACACATGCCACCTCATAAAGCCCGACACTTTGGAGTCAGCCTACAATCAACTCTGGAATGCCGGTTTTCTCACATTCAAGATTCTGTTCGGTTGTTCGTTCCAGACCTGATTGGATACATGCTTGTCTTGTAGGTGCAGGAGACTCGGATTTAGAGGGCCCGGATTGATGTACGCTTCATTCTCCATAAGGTTCCTACAATCGATAACAATCGAAATTAGTCATTTGCTGTAAACGTCATAAATTCAACTCGAAACAATAAACATTAACAAAGTGTAATAATAGACAATAAACATGGATATTGTATATTTTAGGGTTTGGGGTTTAGGGTTTAGAGATTAGGGTTTAGGGTTTAGGGTTTAGGGTTTAAGGTTCAAGGATTTAGGGTTTAGGGATTAGGGTTTAGGGGTCAACAATTATTTCTAAACATAATAATAATATTTCTAGTCAATTAATCTTTCTAATCTAAATAATATTATCAAATATTATATATTTTTATATACTAATCAACATTTATTATATACATTATGATTTCTACACAATAATTTAAACGTTCTTATTTCTAAACAATTTATATTTCTAAACCTAGTATCCAAAGTTTATATTTCTAACCATTAACAATTCTAAAAAATATTCCTAAACAATTAACATTTCTAAACTTGGTCTACAAAATTTATATTCCTAACTATTATTTAAACTAAATAATCTTGTACTATATACTATATATTTTTTACATACTAACCAACACCTATTATTTCTAAATAATAACATAGACATTAAGAAAACAATAAATTTAATCGTTAATATTTATAAACATTTAAAACTCTTAATAGCTCTAAATTTGGACTAAAAGATCTATATTTCTAACCAACGTAACAATAAAATTAAAACTCCTAATAGCATACATATCTAAACGGTAAAAAATTTGTTTATAGACAATAATACTATAAGAAATACAAAACAAATACTAACCAAAATGAGGATATTTGAAGGGGAGAGTGGTATATATTGAGATGAATTGCTTCAACTTGAGGAGAGTGAGAGTTCTTGAAAACTTGAAGATGAATAACTTGATTTTTGTGGGAAAATTCTTGAAAATTAGGGGGGAAGAGTGAAAGAATGAGTAGTGTGAGAGGATGAGTAGAGTAGGGGTTAATGGATTTTCTGGGGTTCTATTTATGGTGGTCTTGAACGCCAAAAAGTTACCCACAAGTCGCAGAGCACCCTACGACTCCAGTGCCACGTGGCACGCATGCATGGAGTCGCGGGTAGGTGCATGATTCACGTGCAGTCTTGTCTCCCTAGCAGTTGCAGAGTTGTCGTCTACCATAGAGAGTCGCGTTGACCTGTGCGACTCCCAGTGTTGTCATTTCGTTTGGACGCAGACTTGCTCCGGTTCTATGAACACCCTCAAGTCGCGGACACTGTTGCAATTCCAGCTGCTTACATGGCTAAAACAGTCATACTCTGCTAATTTTATTTTATTTTCTCTTATTTTACTAATTTTTTTTTGGACAATATTAAAAAAAAAAAAAACTCGAAAACATGAAGCAAAGCTCCTAATAAGAAAAGGAAAAAGTGATGAAAGAAAGTACCACCCAGGCCAGTAGTATTAATTGATTATCTCTCACCTTTGCTGCACATATTTGGCCCAGGCATCACCTCGGTTTTGGACAGACAAGAGTCATCACTACCACTTGTACCAATCTCACATAAAGCAATGTCAGGTGTGGGCCCTTGCTTTTCGATGCTCTTTCTTTTATTTTTATTTTTATTTTCAAGTATTAATTAATCTCCCACTTGCCACTACCACTTCCATTCAATCCACTTAAACGAACCCTCACCTGTTTCTCACTCACCTTTACTCACTTCAATGAAAAACGAACAGGCTCTAGTTCGCTGTTAGAAGCTAGAGCCATCATCATCATCACCAGTTACCCGCACCAATGAGTTCCGGCGCCTCCGTCACCAAACCACCGTCCTCTTCCGACTCCCTTGACGGCTTGAAATTTGGGCAAAAAATGTACTTCGAAGATGCGGGTGTCGCTGCAGTTCAGGCCAAACCGAAGAAGGGAAGGGGTGGTACTGGTGGTGCTGTTCATGCGACGGCTCAGCCTCCTCGGTGCCAGGTTGAGGGTTGCAGTGTAGATCTGCGTGGCGCTAAGGCTTACTATTCCAGGCACAAGGTTTGTGACATGCATTCGAAATCCCCTTCTGTCGTTGTCGCTGGGATGGACCAGAGGTTTTGCCAACAATGTAGCAGGTCAGGTGTTTGAAAGTTTGACCGCTCTCTACTTTTTATTTATTAATTTATTTATGGCTTCTTTTGTTTTCGCTTTCTTGATTCTTGTTGCCATTTTTAGCGTTTTGGCTATTATGGGTATGTTCTAGATTTCTAGTTTACTTCCCTCTTCTTCATCTCGCCTTTACTCACATCGCCTTGTCTTTATAATATATATTAATTTTTTGTTTTATTTTTACTTCTTATTCTTTTTTCCATATTTAAAAGTTTTTATTTTTTAAATAATATTTAAAAATAATATATATATATATATGTATAGATAATATAAAATAAATGATAGGAAGCCTCATGAGTGGTGTGTAAATTTTGTTTTCCCTCAGTTATTATGTAATTTTAGTGGGAGATGTTTGGAGAATGGCCGTTCATATTTCTGATTTATTCATCTTGATATTATGAGTCTCAGATGACACACCATGACAGTGGTGCTTTTATGCGATTGTGTTGTTTGTATTGTGACTATGGATAGTGACAGGTGAGGATACTTATGTGACCTTTTGCATTTCCCCTTTTGCTCTTTAACTGTTCGTCATATCATTGATGTGCTTATGTAAGAAAAGTGGAGCTAATAAGGAGGGAATAAGCTGTAGAAATGAGTGTGAAACATGAACCAAAAAAGTGTATATCATGTGAATGAAACTATGCAGAATGGACTCAAAAATGTGAAACTTCATAATCTATGTTTAGTTATACCACACCTCCTGAGGTGTCAGTTTCTAGAAATTAAATTTGGATGATAACGCCATAGCTTTTTTTTATAATTTGTAGTCCGAAGTTGATATTGTCCTATTTCTGTTGGTTATGTAATGGCACCCTTCCAGTGCAAGTTCATTCCATGTCTAAAGTGCTTCTCCGAGGTGCCAATGTATGGATCATGTAATGGATTGAGCTATGTTAGGTCTCAATAACTATCTTTGACTTGTCAATACCTCATTGGGAATGACTAAAGTTGATGTTGGATATTGCAATTACCACATGAAATTCATTCCTTCAATTTGACTCGGTGCTAGCAAATATTACTGCCCATTTTGCGAGTGTGTTCAATGCTAATTATTACTAACTAACACGTAGAATTGGAGTGGATGGTCATAATAATTAGGCACTATAAAATTTGGAAAATATGTTCTAATTGTATGGCAGTATTTTCCAACAATAGAAGTGAGCTGAAATAAAGAAGCCATTTGAGTGCTCTGTAGTGTGGACTGTTTGGTGATGCATAAATGTTGCAGATTGATCCTTTATGGGCTGATGAATTATCATTTTCAAGATATAGGTTTTGTTGGGAAGATTCTCTTTATGCTGAACTAAAAAATTTTAAAGCCAGATGCACCCTTTGATGGAATTACCAAATTTAAAACTAACAAATTGGTGCTCTATCTTACCTATTGACTATTGATCTTATCGCTTAGGTATACATTTACCGTTCTTGAGTAATTTTGGATCGATATGGCAGATCTTTTTTGAAAGAATCTTTTAACATCTTATTTGGAAGCCCTTCACCATCAAGCTATGCAACATATTTTCTGGGGAAGGGGATAGCAGGTGCTTTAGGGATAAAGGTAAGTCCTATTGAATGATAATTTGTTAGGCCTCCAATTAAGGAAGTATATCATAGGAGGAGTTGGATGGGGGCAAACTCTAGCGAGTCCACATCAGGACAGACTGAATACACAGTTGGAAGTTAGTTGAAGGAGTTAGCACTTAGCAGATTCAGTTGGGAAGTAAGGTGAGTGGATTGAACAGTAGCAGGGTGTCTGGTGACAGAATTTTGGGTGGAGGCTGCTCTTGAATTTTTCATTCACTCTAGCAGGGTGTTCATTCTCTGTTATTCTTCATCTTCTTAGGAACACACTTCCAAGAAGTGATCCATAGGAGCAAAAAATTTGTCTTCAATTCTTTTCTGCTATACCAGTTCCTAACCTATTAATGGGATGTTATTCAATTATGTTACAAATGATGAAATGATGTATATGGAATAATGTGTAACCAGTAGCCACTAACAAGTGTTGAATGCTCTCCTGTTTCAAGGATATGATACTGATTGAGCACTAACCTTGTCGCTGATCCATTTCATAGGGAAAAAGGCTTTGGTTGCGGTTGTTGTTCCTATGCTTTATGGTGTGGTTGGAAGCAAAAGGTTTTAATTTTTTGATACGTCAGGCTTATTGGTAAAATTAAATTCAGCTTTCTTTGACAAGGTGTAAATATACTGTTGATTAGATAGGTTGTAAGTGCTATTTTAAAATGAAGGTTCTTTTCATAATTGGGTTGGTATATCTTTTTTGAACGTATTATATGTGTCCCTATCATGTGCTTAACTCAAATTGAAATGTCTCCTGATATCTAGAGTATAAACATATGGTAACAATCCACTGTGGTTGTGGAGCATGGATAGCTTTTTGATAGCTGTGTCAAGTATAATGATTTGTCTTTTTTGGACTTTTGTCCTATCTAGGGTTGAAAAGGGTATTATTTCTCCATTTGATCGTTACCCTTTTTAAGGTGCATGCTATTTTTCATCACGGAGTTAATAAAAAGGAAGGCTCCAACAAACTAAGAACACACTTGTGAATGTGCAAAGACATTAAATGGTGCATCAAAAGATAATGAAGACACAATATAGATTGATGCTTTTCAAATCCATTAATCTTAAATTTCCTTTGAACATAGGGTATTTGGTAATTGGTGGAATATATGGTCTTCTATTTTATTGTATTAGTTAAATCAATATACATTTTAAAATGTGTCCCTTGTATTCAAACCGAATGGTTTCCTTTTCGACTTCTGTTATGTGGTATAATTGCAACAATATTAGGATTGGATTCTCTTTATTTTTGTACAGATTTGTTATAATTAGGATGGATTTGATTTGTACAGTTTTGTTAAATGTGGTTTCCTTGCAATACCTTAACTAGGGAGATTACTTGTAGTCTATATATACTCTATCATCCTATGTATTTTTATCAAATAATCATATTCAGCTTCCTTCCCTTTATTTCAAGATGGTATTAGCGCTGTGAGTACTTACGTTTGTTTGGATGACTGAAGTTGCCATTGGAGCTGCTCGGAATTTTGTCGGCTCTAGTTCTGGTGCTTGTATTTATTCATTTCTTCATTGACTTTGTTGTGTACTGGCATTGGATCATGGGCAGTGCCACAAGAAGATGCCAATTACATTTGCAGAAAACTCAAGAGACCCCTATTCTAGACTAAGACTACTGTCCCCCTGAAGCATAGGAATAGTGCAGAAGGACATTGTTTCATGTAACGTGACATCCAATAGACATGTACACAACGACTCTGAGGATGATAAATTGTTTACCCCTTTTTATTTGGAGAATAACCTATGAATATGCCCTTGAGTGCTTGAGGGTCCAATTTACCATGATGTTGACTATAGACATGAACAAAGGCAACATATCCAAAAACTCAACACTAGAGACTGCTCATAATACAAGTGAAGAAGAATGAAGTCATGACAGGTTAAAACCATCCAGACCACGAGATAGTGGCTTATTTATCAAATATATAGTAATTAGGACAACTCCCCAGTAAGATTTAGGAACTGACATTTGAGAATTAAAGGTTTAGCCACTTCAAGGAGATTGCAGTTCTTTTTCTGCAACCCTATATTTTTGTGGGATGTCAACACTAGTTAGAGTGGATTTTGTGGGATGTCAACATTTAAATGATACCATTTTCTTCTAGAAACTTGTGAAGATTTTGATTCACATATTCTTTTCCATTGTTAGAGTGGATTCATTTAATTGACCTTCCAAATTGAGTCTGAATCATGTGATAAAGTTCACAAATAATTGTGAAACCTCATATTTCACTTTCTTGAGGAATGTCCATGTCATCAGGGTAGAATCATCGATAAAAGAAACAAATCAATAAGCACAAAATATATTAGATTTAGAAGAACACATCTAAGTGAATAAGATAAAAAAAGCTCAAATCTTTTATCATTACAAGATGGAAAAGTTACTTGAAGTTGTTTTGCAATTTGACAAATATCACCATAAAAGGACTCAAGTGACTCTTTTGTGAAGAAATAAACACTCAAAGGAGAATATTCAAGACGCATGTGTTGGAGCCAAATTTGAGAAGTCATGAGTTTTGGACTTGGTTGATGAAAGGAAGAGGACACCTTCTATCTGATACTACCCTTAGTAACCACATGGTGCAGATAATAAAACCTTCCCTGCTCCTTAGCAACTCTAGTTGTCCTCCCCAAGTAAGATCTTAGAAGACACAACCGGAATGAAAGAATGTCACTACACACTTTAAATCTCTAGTTACTTTGTAGTATAGGCAAGATTATTAGAGAGTTTAGGAACATGAAACACATTATTCAGCTGGAGCGAATGTTAGAGTTGAATGTTACTGTATCCAGCAATATGGATATTGTACCCACTAGCAATAGAATTATGAGGTTTACAGAGTAGGATGAAAAACATGAAGGATGAGGGGATGATATGGTCAATAGAACTAGAGTCAATAATCTAGAGATCTTCAAATATAGTACCAGATACGTTAAAGGATAAGAATCTAAAGCTCTTATCAGTCATGGCTAGAGAACAGGTGCGAGATGGCTAACTGAGAGAATTCACAAGGGCTCACAGTCATTCCTACTTATCTTTACTAAGTTTTGGGAATTCAACCTTATATGGCAGGGCAGGTAGAGCTGCACTTACAATCTTCGAGTCAAACACTCTAATTTGTCTACCCTTGTTGGATGCCCATGAGTCACATTCTCCTCTTCAGCTTTCTCCCCTTTATTTCAAGTACTTTACTAATACATCGTGTTAAAGATAAAGTTGTCCCTCTTAGCAAGAAGGAAGGAATGAAGTTTACTGAAATCCATGGTTCAATTTTATTTTATACGTTGAATCGAGTCAAAGTATCATGGAGCTAGCCATGGGAATTTCCTGGATACTTTGTTCAGAGGTTTTATAGCTGATGCTATATGAACCCATGGTTTTAATCCGTTGAGGCTTAGGTCAGATTTCGAATATGTTATTCCTCAACCGATGCATGAATATTTCTGTGCAATGTGGGAATTACATCTAATGAAAGTATACTTGTTAGGATGTAAAAAAAATATAGAATATCTTGATTATATCTTATAGTAATTTAAGGTAATTTACATTATTCCCTAGGATTGCTTTCTTTATTTAATTAAGACCAAGTTTTAGTTAATTTCCTTATTGTCTAGAATTAGAAGTCAACCTTCACTGTAAATGAAGTTAACTGCTTTGTTATTTATAGAGAGAAATGTGTTCCTTTTTTCACTTTGTATACCTTCCCCGTAATTTCATCATGGTATCTCTCCCTACTCCTTCACCTATTGATAAGAACAGGGATATCAGAAGAAGACAGAATAACAGAATAAGGGAAATAAGGGGGCTGGTAATTCGAGAGTACCAGTGCTCTCCACAAAACTGTTTATTTTCCAATTCGATACCTTTCTTATTCTTTCTTCCTCTATTAATAATAGTTTCCTCTAACTGATTGATAGAATCAGTTAGTTACAAAAGATAAGTTGCTATCTAATAAGCCTAATAACAAATTAACCTTATCTAATAACAAATAACTAATTAATATCTAATAACTAATATCTAAAACTAATATCTAATAATTAATTAGCTATTTTATTTAATTCTTCTTTCTTCTCCGATACACCTGCACAATTGGAGGCTTTGGAAGCCTTGCTCTATCAATACCCGGCGCCAAAAGATTCACCTTGTCCTCAAGGTGGAAAGAAGGAAAAGCTTCGTGTAACTTGGCAGCAGATTCCCAACTTTGTTCACAAGCCGGTAGGCCTTGCCACTGAATGAGGACCTCCACACCTTCCAACTCAGTTTCACGGACTGCCAGAATATGTTCAGGATAGACCAATAGCTCCAGGTCCTCAGACAACAGATCTGGTAGAGGTTGAGTAGGGAATTTGTACCAACCAGCTGTTTAAGAAGGGAAACATGGAACACAGGATGAATCTTGCTCGTGGAAGGCAAGTCTAACTTGTAAGCTGCTGCGCCAATCCTTTCCAAAATCGCAAATGGGCCATAGAAACGAGGGCTTAGTTTTTCATTAAGCCTGTGAGCCAAGGATTTCCTGCGGTAGGGTTGTAACTTGAGGAACACCCAGTCACCCACCTCATAGGTAACCGACCTCCTATGCTTATTAGCAGTAGTTCTCATCAGATCCTGAGATTTGAGCAAATTTTCCCTGAGTTCTGCCAATAAACTATCTCGAGCAGCCACCATTTGATTCACCTCCTCCATTCGGGTAGGAAACACAGAACCATGCAAAAGAGAAGGAGGGTCCCGACCATATAAAGCTTTGAATGGAGTCATGTTGCTAGAAGCATTATAGTTGGTATTAAACCAATACTCAGCCCAAGGCAAACAGCTACTCCACTGTTTGGGTTTGTGACCGGAAAGACACCGCAGATAAGCTTCTAGGCACCGATTAACAACCTCAGTTTGGCCATCGGATTGGGGATGGTAAGCTGTACTGTACCTTAACTGGGTCCCTGCAGCTTTAAACAATGTTGTCCAGAAATTACTAAGGAAAATGGCATCCCTATCAGACACAATCGTACTAGGGAACCCATGTAATCGGACAATCTCCTGTACAAACACAGCGGCTACGTCACTAGCTGTAAAAGGATGACGTAAAGGAATAAAGTGGGCATACTTGGTGAGTCTATCCACTACTACTAAGATGGTATCCTTCCCCTGTGATTTAGGTAAGCCTCCGATAAAATCCATGGAGATGTCAGTCCAAACAGTAGAAGGAATGGGCAAGGGTTGCAGCAACCCAGCAGGGGTGAGAGTAGAATACTTATTTCGCTGACAGGTATCGCAAGCTGCCACATAGTTTTTTATGTCAGCTCTCATCCCGTCCCAATAGAGTACATTGGCAATCCGCTTGAAGGTCCTGAAGTAGCCTGAGTGACCTCTAACCATAGAAGCATGAAACTCCTTCAAAATTAAGGGAATTCGGGCAGACGATTTGGGCACTACTAACCTGTCCTTGTAAAACAATTTCTGGTCTTTTAGTGTGTACCCGACATGAGCTTCAGGATTGAGCAGCAAGTCCTGCATAATTCCCCTTAACTTGCTATCTTTCTGCACCTCTTCTTGCCAATCTTCAAAATCCTGTAATTTGAGAAGAGAAATGGAGGAGTAGGAACTTTTCCTGGACATTGCATCTGCTGCTGTGTTGTCTTTGCCAGGCTTGTATTGTACTTCGAAATCATAGCCAAAGAGTTTAGAAATCCATCTAAACTGCTCTTCAGCCCATAGCCTCTGATCAGTCAGGAACTTCAAGCTTTTTTGATCCGTTCTAATCACAAAGTGATTACCCAGCAAATAATGCCTCCATTTCTGCACCGCTTTAACCACCGCCATCAATTCCCGCTCGTACACGGATTTCTTCTGATTTCTGTCAGACAGAGCTGTGCTCCAAAAGGCCAATGGTCTTCCTTCCTGTAACAATACTGCCCCCAGTCCTGTCCCGGAGGCATCTGTTTCGACCACGAAAACCTTAGAGAAATCGGGGACGGCTAAGGTAGGTAACATGGTCATAGCCAGCTTCAACTGTTCAAACGCTGCTTGAGTGTCCTCTCCCCAAATGAAAGCATCCTTCTTTAAGAGCTGAGTAAGAGGTTTTGCTTTATGGCCATACCCCGGTACGAATTTTCTGTAATAACCTGTCAAGCCCAAAAATCCTCTAAGGCTCTTTAAGTCTTTAGGTACAGGCCATAACCACATGGCCTCAAGCTTCTTTGGATCAGCTGCCACCTCTCCTGCTGAAATAATATGTCCCAAATACTCTAGCTTGGTCTGACCAAAAGTGCATTTTTTGCCATTGATTTTGAGGTTGTGCTGCTGTAACAGCTTCAGTACAGTAGCTAAATGTGTCTGGTGTTCTGCCATGTTCTTACTAAACACCAGTATGTCGTCAAAAAAGACCAGTACGTACCTCCTCAATAGTGGTTTTAGCACCTCATTCATCAATGCCTGAAAGGTGGAAGGGGCGTTGGTGAGGCCAAAGGGCATCACCACAAACTCATAATGTCCTTCATGGGTGCGAAAAGCTGTTTTCTCCACATCCTCCTCCTTCATTCTGATTTGGTGGTAACCAGAACACAGATCTATCTTAGAGAAGACAGAGGCATTCCCTAACTCGTCCAACAATTCATCTATCACGGGGATGGGAAACTTGTTGGGAATAGTGATCTGATTGAGGGCCCTATAATCCACGCAAAAACGCCAGCTCCCATCCTTTTTCTTGACTAAGATTACAGGGCTGGAGTATGGACTAACACTGGGGCGGATTATGCCAGCTATCAACATCTCGTTCACCATTTTCTCAATCTCTGTCTTTTGGTAATGGGGATACCTGTAAGGTCTGATATGAGGGATCTCAACACCCTCCTTCAAGTGGATGGCGTGATCGTGCCTCCGATGGGGAGGTAAGGCTTGAGGTTTATCAAACAAGGTCTGAAATTCCTGTAGAATCTGTTCTAATTCCGCCGGACACGTGAGTTGCTGATCTTCGTCTGCTTGTACCATCCTACAATCTACCACAAATCCTTCTGCTTGCTGTTGTAGGGCCTTCCACATGGACTGAAGCGAGGCTGTGCCCTTTATTAATTCTGGTTCTCCCTTTAGTATCACTTGCTGTCCAGCTACCCCAAACTTCAAAGTTAACTTCTCAAAATTTGCTCTTATTTCGCCCAAGCTGGCCAACCATTCCAACCCCAGTACCACTTCCACTCCTCCTAATCCAAAGAGGAAGAAATCCTGTTTGATATCCACCCCTTGAATGCTCAGAGGAACCTGTGAACATTTGCCTTTGCTCTTAACCTTATGACCATCACCCACCTCCACCACATATTCTGACGTTTCTTGAACGGTAAGTCTCAATTTCTCAACCAGCTCGTGATCGATGAAATTATGAGTTGCTCCGCAATCGATTAGTACCACCACTTTTGTGTCTCCAATGCTCCCCCATACCTTCAATGATCTTCTTGAAGTAAATCCGGCCATACTGCGCAAAGACAGCTGTTTGAATTCTGGTAACTCCTCATTCTCCTCCGGATTCCCCGTCTCATCTTTTTCACCCCCTGTCTCTTCTTCGTCAGTCAAGAGCATTACTCTGAATTGTTTGTTTTTACAGACATGGTTGGGACCATATTTGTCTCCACATCTAAAGCATTCCCCCCTTCTGATCTTCTCTTGCGTTTCTGCTTCGGACAGCCATCTGTACCCTCCCGGTCGGCTTCTATTAATTGTCTTTTCTGCATTTCCCCCTACTACTGAAACAGCGGAGGTAGAATACGGCTGATTACCTCTGTTTCCTGTTTTTTGGCCAGTATCCATTGTGACGGATCTGGTGAATGTGGGACTCCGGATTGGATTACTTCCTTTACTCCAACTAGTCCCCCCTGTTTTCCAGACAGCCTGATTTTTTTTGTCAATCATCAAGGTCTTCTTCATCATTGTTGACAGATTTTGTGGCTCATGCAATTTCAATTCTGCTCCAATCTCCTCCTTCAACCCATTCATAAAAATATCCATCAATTGATTTTCTCCTACTCCAACCAGCATCCCTGCATATTTTTCAAATTGCGTAACAAATTCCTCCACCGCTCCGTGTTGTCTTAACGCCAACAGCGCTGCAAAGGGACTGTGTGCCGCTGAAGTCTGAAACCTTTCTATGATGGCGGATTTGAACCCTTCCCAGTTCACCTCCGGATTGCATGACTCCCACCATTGAAACCAACTGAGAGCCTTCCCGTCCAAAGCAACGACTACTGCCTGCAGCTTCTCTGTTTCATCAGCACCCCTGATTCGGAAATATCTTTCTAATTTAGTCACCCATCCAAACGCGTCCTCGCTACCATCATACACTGGTATGTCGAGTTTCTTCCATCGCTCGGTGCCTCTGCCGTTGTGGGGTTCGCTGTCGCCAGCCGCCCCTGTTTCATGCCGCGCGCCGCCGCTTCCAGCCTGCTGCTCGGCCTCATCTGTTCGCCGTGACTCCTCTGTCCTTCGCGCCGTCTCTTCTGCGCGTTGCGTCTCCGTCCGTTCTGAAACAGTATGTGAAAGCGATTCAATCATCGCCTCCAATCGTCGGAATCGTTCATCATCACGCTCCCTGTCAAGACTCAGGGATTCCAGCAACTGCTCAATGCGTTCAACTCGTGCTTCCATCTTTGACGCTCCCTTGACCATTCACCAATAGTTACCACAGCTCTCTGGAAAGAGCTCTGATACCAATTGATAAGAACAGGGATATCAGAAGAAGACAGAATAACAGAATAAGGGAAATAAGGGGGCTGGTAATTCGAGAGTACCAGTGCTCTCCACAAAACTGTTTATTTTCCAATTCGATACCTTTCTTATTCTTTCTTCCTCTATTAATAATAGTTTCCTCTAACTGATTGATAGAATCAATTAGTTACAAAAGATAAGTTGCTATCTAATAAGCCTAATAACAAATTAACCTTATCTAATAACAAATAACTAATTAATATCTAATAACTAATATCTAAAACTAATATCTAATAATTAATTAGCTATTTTATTTAATTCTTCTTTCTTCTCCGATACACCTGCACAATTGGAGGCTTTGGAAGCCTTGCTCTATCACCTATCCTTTTACTATTCCCCTATTAAGTTCCTTGAAGTTTGGAAGTCTATTGTTGTAATGTGAATCTCTCCCCTACTAAGTTCACTGCCAACTTTCTGCAACCATCACGTGTTGAAGGTGACTCCCTCATCCATCATCTATCTCAAAAGTAAATAACTATCTGATCCCCCAATCACCGCTGCCAGATCCACTGTCACATCACATTCCTCCACGCCAACCTCTAGTACAAGCTTTGCAGGGGCATGAGGTACACGTGCCACCTTATCGGCCTTAATTGATATTGCTGCTTCTTTTCTTGTGGTCATCAGCTATTAGCAGTTCTATTTTGGTGTTTTTGTTTGTGGTTGCTGCTGGATTGTTGTTGTTTTATTGTTGTTTTGATTTGGAGTGTATTTTTGTTTTTTTTAACCATAGGTCACTGTTTCCGAAGAACTAGTTTTACATTGCAATAATCTCAACTAATCAGCTCATTAATTTTTCTAAAGGATGTATATCTAACAAACTTGTAGCTAAGTAGGCTTTGACTTGAAAAGGAGTATTATTAGATATCATTTTATATTATTGCAATACCGTACTTGGGTTTATACAGATTACATTTGGTTCTGGTGTTTTGTCGGTGAAACCAAATTAAGTGAGTTAGAAATCCTCTCATTTTCTTGTGAAAGGATAAATACTTCAAGTGCATCCAATTCCGTGGTAACAAGAGCATTGCGTGTGATTGTAAGAAGCAATTATGTCATATTAGAAATTCTCAAATATCGTGGCTGCTCATGTTCTCTTTATTACCCACTCTAATACATGATTTATCTAGTACTTTTATTTCAGAAAAAACTAATATCCTCATTGATATCTCTTGCCCAGATTTCATCAGCTTCCTGAATTTGATCAAGGAAAACGAAGTTGCCGCCGCCGACTCGCTAACCATAACGAGCGTAGGAGAAAGCCACCACCGAGCTCCTTATTAACCTCACGTTACGCCCGACTTTCTTCTCCCAGTTTTGGTCAGAAATTATTGTTTAAATATCAAGTTCTAGTCTCTCTCTATGTTTAGTTATTTTATGCTCTTGGAATCATAAATAGTTTCAGCTTGTGCTATGCTTAACCTGCAAGACAATGAAATGGTTTAATTAGCTCTTGTTTGTCAACAGATTACAATGGCAGAGGTGGTGGCTTTGTGATGGAATTTTCTCCACACCCAAAGCTTACTCTGGGAAATGCACTACCACCTCCCATATCATCTGAGCAAGTTCCTGGTAATCAAACCACAACAACACTTCCCTGGCAGGCAAATTCGCAGGCACCCCCTGATTTTTTCCTGCAAGAGTCAGGGGGTGGGACAAGCTTCCTTGGTCCAGGGCATCTTTCAGTGGAAAGTTACAGTACTCAAGTCACAAATTCAAGCTGTGCTCTCTCTCTTCTGTCAAATCAAACATGGGTTTCCAAAAACACCACACCAAGTGTTGAGCTGAACAACTTGCTCAATTTCAATGGGACACTCATGACACAATTTACTGCTGCATCTTCTCAAGTTGCAGACATCAATCAACTCCCGAATGCCTCGTGGTACTTCAAGGGCGTTGATTCGCGTAATCGTTCACCTGAAGAGTTTGTCCCTGATCTTGGTCTGGGTCAAATTTCTCCGCCTCTCCATAACCATCTTTCTGGTGAGCTTGATGTGTCACAACTAGGCAGGAGAATCTGCATGGATCTGGGGAAGTCCAGAGCCTGTGATTCTCCTCACTGGTCACTTTAAAACTGTTCTTTGCTTGCTGCCGTGTATGCAGCAAATATCAGGTAGCACGAAAAACTTAGTGGAACTTGATCTATTACCAGACTGTTACAAGTGCTTATTTTGGTTTAATTTCTTAACTTGCAAGCAAGGTGGGTATCCCTTCCTTCGGTTGTGGAACTAAGCAGACATTCTTATATATGCTAGGTGACTAGCTAGTAGTGTTTCGTTTTGTGGAACTTTAATACATTACTATTTTGGTCCATTTGAACTTGTAAGTAAGGTACCACCTTGTTTCATTTTGTGAAACTTTCAGACATGGATGATCTAAGCGTGGGTATGAGTATGATTGATGCTTTATTAGTCTGGATTCCACTGAATCCGTACCCTATATATCTTGCTATTGCTGTGTCATTTTAGAATTCCTGACGAAACTGTGATTGTATATTAATGGGTAACTAAACTAAGATTTCCCTTGTAACTCAAAAAAAAAATTGTAACAAGAAAAGCTTAGATAACCTTAAGAATTATTAAAATCATCTAGTACTTGTTTTCATAAAAATTTGGGGGTAACTAGTTGTGCTTGAATCTAAACATATTTGATAGCCAAGTTGGTTGAAATAATAGCATATCACTTCGTCCCTTAAGCAAGTCGTTGTGAGTTCAAAACTCTTACGAGTGGAAAAGACTCTTTAATCTTCCTACTGTTTAGTGTGTCAACAGTAAAGTGAGCAATTAGTCTTAGAAGTCAAGGCTCTCCGCTATGGTAATATCTTGGTTAACACCGAAAACAATCTAAACTCATTTGATTATTGATAGTTATCTTACTTATCTTGAGCAATTTGTATTGGCACTCATTGGATATAAGGTTTAATTGTTATCTAAAGGGTTTCGTCGTCATGATATGATTAGGGAGGATTAGATAAGAGGGTTGTATGATGACACGATAGTAAAAGAGAAGGATAGCTATTATTCTAACATGTGTTTGAGATGATCAAGATATAATATAGCAATTTGTAGTGGCACTCATTGGATATAAGGTTTAATTGTCATCTAAAGGGTTTAGTCGTCAGGATATGATTAGACAGGATTAGATAAGAGGGTTGTATAATGACATGATAGTAAAAGATAAGAACAAACTATTATTCTAACCCGTGTTTGAGGTGAAAAAGATATAATATACACAATGAAAGTATGTATCACTTTTTCAATATTTAGTTATTTTAAATTAATAATTTTGAAAATTAATTTGTATATTATTATTTTTAGTTTTATAAATGAATCTATATATGTTTAAAATTAATTAAAATTGAATTATTTTTAATTAATTAGTCTATTTAAATTAAAATATATTAGTAACCAATTGATTTTAATTTAATAGTAGCGAGTGATGAATAATAAAATTAATAAAATTTTAAAAATATTATTATTTTTTAAAATTAGTCTATACTTTAAATTATAAATAGTTATGACTTAAAAAAAATATAAATAGCTATATAAGCAAATAAATAGTTTTAAGTAAGTAATAACAGTTGGTTAGAGAAAATGTTGTCTACATTTGCCATTGATGAATCAATATTTATAAGCGAGTAGTCTATTTTAGCGTTAATGAATAATTAGTTTTTGGCTTAATTACACTTTTGGTCTCTCACTTATACCATCTGTGTGAAATTTGGTCCCGAAAAAAAAATTAGCAATTTTCGTCTCTAATATCATATGTTATTGACTAATGTTACATCTGAGATGAATTGTTGTTGTAACACCCCAATTTTTAGGTTGAGGGTCACATAGTAATTTCATGGAAATTAAAACCTCTCAGAAAAACAACTCAATTTTTAAAAGAATTTGTCTCTCAATAAATATTTAATCAATATTATTCCAATAATATTAATAATTCAATGCGTACTAAAATTATTAATTAAACTGCACCATATGTGCTAAACATTTCAAAGCAGCGGAAAAACATAAACTCTTCAAGCTCTTCAAGTCATCCTGACATCATCTTCTTTAGCCACTCGCATTCTATGCTTCTTCAAATACTCGCGCTGTACACCTCTGACGTTAAACGCCCAAATAACAAACAGAAAGGGTTAACTCCTAAAACAAACATCAAATCAATAACGAGCAACATGCTTAAAGGAATTAAAATAACATGAACAACAGCAACAGAATACAAATAGAAGTAAACTCCATTCATCCACCAAACAGTAAAACACGTCTCCAATATCAACATAGTTTATGCTTGTTAGTTCTTCAACGTTCACATGAACATCTATGGCCAAAAAATCGTTCCAACAGGAACCGGACAATCACGTGGCAATTACCGTCCACCCCACCGCCCTCAACAGTCACTTGGAAATTAGCGTCCATCCCACCGTCTTCAACCTACAAGATGCACATGCCATGACAAACCATAATAACTCATGAACCAACAGTTCCTCAAAATATACCACGGTCACAGTATGTTAGCACAAATAAATTATCGCCTCCAATTCTCAACAACATAGTATCGAAACTTTTAACACAACAATAACTTTCGTCAAAGAATCCCATCATCAAATCAAATACGTCATATTATCTCAAATCACAAACTTCCAGCATCAATAACATACCAAGATTTAATCACAACCACATGCATATCAACAATAAACATGCAAGACTCAAGATTCTCTAGGACATGAGTTACCATTACCTTCGATTACTTTGCATGAACTTCAAGTCCCACCTCGAGTACGACGATTGAGGGAGACTCAGAGGTCAAGTAGCACGTCCAGCACTTCAACGAGATTGTCGTCAACCCAAAGGAGAACACGAACAAGCCCTTGAATGAGAGGATTGAAGAGTTGGTTTTCCCTTTCCTAAACAGTGGAAATAAGCACAGCCGCACAAGGAAAAAGAGGCAGCAGAAACGCAGCAAAATAATGGGCAGCAGCAGCAGATTTCTTTCTAGTGTTTTCTAATGACATCCAAGGTAGAATGGGGCTGCACTCTACTTAAAGGAGCACGAAAATTATTCTCACAAAGGGAGAGAATTTCAGAAATCTACACATTATTCTCTTTAGTTCACTAGTCAACACTCATTAAAGTCATTATTCTCCATTTAAATGCCATTTAGTCACTCATTGACAACATTGACTCTCTTGTCTCCAATTAACTCTCTTGTCTCCTTTTGAATTTCAAATTAAAATCAAACCTAATCAATAATCCCACACGAAATCTGAAATAAAAAGCAAAACTTACTTCACCAAGATTCGAACCCTTACGCGGTAATCGAAATGCTTAAGTCTCAACCACTACCAAAGCTCATCTTGTTACAACTCAAGCGAAACTTTCTTATAATCCTCAAAGCTAAACCAACATGACCCAATCCAAATATTTGAATAGCCCAAGACTAGAATCCAAATAGTTAACTCAAGGAACCGCAACATAATTACCAAGAGTCGAGGGACTAGAATGCGAATAAAAGGGGTTCAGGGACCAAAGTGCAAATATGGAAAATTAAGGGTCTTACAATACTACCCCCTAAAAAGAGTTTCGTCCCCGGAACTACACGTCGAAAAACAACACGGAACTTCTAAAACAAATCAAAACAGTAATCACTTTGGTCGGCCATCCCTGTATCTTGACTTGCTAACTTCTTACTTCTGCTTGTAAGAACAGTTAACAACTAATCTTGAACCAGAAACAGCAAGGAAATTTTTCAATCAATCAAACATAATTAGATCGTCCGCTCAAGGAACAATCTCAAACAACTCAAATCAACAACCATTCAATTCATACTATTCTTCTTTCGATTGCCACCTCATCAATCGATTTCAGAATGCAACTACCCAACAACTCTGGTTTTCTCAACCAAAGCTCTAATACTACAAATGCAACACCCTAATTTTTACGTTAAGGGTCTCATAGTAATTTCACGGAAATTAAAACCTCTCAGAAAAACAACTCAATTTTTAAAAGAATTTCGTCTCTCAATAAATATTTAATCAATATTATTCCCATAATAATAATAATTCAACGCGTACTAAAATTATTAATTAAACTGCACCATATGTGCTAAACATTTCAAAGCAGGGGAAAACATAAACTCTTCAAGCTCTTCAAGTCATCCTGGGGAATAGAAACTCAATCATTTCAATGATTGAGAATGTCATGTCACTTTCCAGTTTTCGTCTGAGGTCCTCTAAAACATTCTGCTCTTTACACCATGTGCAAGCATAAGTCTCCTACTTCCAGAAATTCTCCAAGGAATTTTACCCAGGAAGAGATAGAAAATGCAACCGCTTGATTCTCAAATTGTAATATAGGCGATTTGGTGGAGTCATTTAACAGTGTGTGTATAGACGAATACGGATGAATTGTTAGTTGCTACTGGTGTTTTGGGTGATGAGAGGTTGTTAGCATAGGGAGGGATAAGGGCGAGACGTAGGTTTATTGTCGGAAAATAATTTATTCACATCCCAACTCCACCTATTCCCAGATAGATAGAAATACAAAAGAGAGAAATAAAAGAAATGATGAGTGAAAATGAGATGGAAGAGAAAGTAGGTATTGAATGTATCAAAAGCCATGGTTTCCTTTTTTGTGGTTACTTTGTAACTTGGTAGTCATGAGGGACAAAATGGTTGTTGGTCACACATCTTAATATTACATAAATTTCTTGTTGAGTTCATTACACTAAACTTCCAGGGCATGTTATTTATTTTGTGCACGTTGGAAATTATTCTACGATTGATTCTAATACTAAAATCAATTATGGGGAAAAACTTATGTGAATAGCTTCTGAGTGCGAGAATGAATTATAACAAAAAAGAAGTTGATCCAAACATACTATTAAATAGGAGTCACCTAAAATTCATCCAACAGTAGTGTTGAAAAGACTGCATTTGCTGCATTTCTCTTTGATTTATCCCATCTCCTTAGTAAAAAACAAAAGAAAAAGAAGTATTTTGACAATGGTTCTGAAAAAAGGTGAGTGTCTCAGTTAACCCTTGTGCAATCCCGCCTAACTTCACCCTGGTTTCCCATTTTGATCCCAGTCCTTCCAAGCTTTGTCATGGCATTTACAAAAGATGTTTCAAAGGCTGTGCTGTTGGATGCAAATAAGTTCACCAGGTTTCTTGAACTCTTGTGAGTAAACAGAGATTGATCAGAAGAAAGGAGTCCTCTTCCTTGCTGGAGATTCTTGTAGTACTGATTATCAAATGTTCTAGGGGTAATTGGGTCCATGTCAATGACCATTCTGGGGTCCACATTTTTGGGACACACTTGCTGGAGCTGTTTTGCATATGCAAGATTAAGTGATGGATCTATTCCCTTGCTGCTTTTGAAGTTGTAAATTCTTTTGGAGAACTGGCTGCAATGAGAAAACCCAATAGTATGTGCACCTGCCAAAACTCATTTCAATTCAGATTAGAATTTTTTTGGTAGGCTATATATTGGTAGCTATCATATACTTTTATGTGAGAATGGTAGGAATGAATCACAATCATTGGATTTAGTTATAAATGGTCAAGATGAAAACACCTTTCTCATGATTTATTCCTAATATTCTCACATTGAACACCTTTCTCATGTTTCACTGGTGTAACTGGATGAATGAAATACCTGATAGAGCAACAAGATCTGTAAGGGTGAGACCATTTGAAGCAAACATTTTGGTCATCTGTGCTAGTTTGAATTCAGGATGAGGTACATGGTTTTTTACACTGGCTTTTGTAGAGATTGTCCCATCTAGCCTTCCCAACTCTACTGCATAAGAAGGTCCTCCTGTCTGAAAGCAAGCAAATGTTCATTTTGTTCAACTTTACAACATTCTTTACATAGCGAACATTCTTTATATAGCGAATCAATTCTGGGGAAACGCTTATGTGAGTAAGAATTAATCGATTATTATGAGGAAAGAGAAGCTGATCCAAACATAAACATACAATGAGGGTATTGATTATTTACCAATGCTATGACGTCTCTAGTTGCCAATGCCAATATGTCAGCACATGAAACCTTATTTTGGCAGCCAGGTACACTATCAACTGCAGCCTTGGCTTTGATCACAGTGTCAAACCCATCACCAGCTAGTGAAAGATCAATAGGATTATCCTTCTCTGCAGTGCTGTTTCTTGAAGCTAGCATTACAGAAGCATCACAACCCTGTCCAGTGTCCACACAATGCACAAACACATTAGAATTCTGTAGCAGCTATTGCCAGAGATGTGCATGCATGGAAAAAAGTAAAAACTACATATGATGACCCGAACGAAACAATCATGGAAGAAGAGTCTAAGTGTTGCAGGTGCTGTCACAAATGTCTGCTGAAATTTCATCTCAACCGCGTTCCGGACAATTGATTGGACATTTGGGCATGTGTTTCTGTAATAGTCAAGATGAAGTTTTGCATGACAACTAGCTATAATCTGCAGAAGAAACAGGTTAGCAAGGAGGCTCTGGGAACTCATTTTTTGGTTTTTGCTGGTTCTAGTGTCTGAAATACTAGTAGGCATGGTCTGGTAACTGCATCCTTAAATAGTGATAGGGGAAACATGATGTGAAGAATCCTAGTGGGTTATAAATTTGAAGGAAAGAGAACAAGAACTATAATCCAAGAAGAAGAAGTGCTTTTGTGGATTTTGAGAATATCTGACAAAGCACTCACTATAATGCTCACACTAGCTGTTCTATATATTTCTTATATTTTCTTCACCTCATTTATTTTTAACCCAATATTCTCAATAGTTGGATTTCTGCAAGATGTGAGATCCTAGCTGTATACACAAACCTCAACTAACTCCTCAAATGATGCAATTTGGCAAAAGTTTTAGGTTCTTTCGTCATGCACAGGGCACATGATAGCCACTTTGAATGCTACATTTGGGTATTTAGAGCAGTGGTAATTCTCATATAAAATACTCAAAATGAATGGAAGAATGACACGCTGCACTTTGCCATGTGTTCTCCACTCTCTTATTGCCCAACTTATTGAATAATGTAACAACCTATCATTCGATAATACAGTGATTTCTTTTTAATTTATTTTTTCTATATATACAAATTAAATTTTTATTTTAAATTGTCGCATATAAATTGGTTGCCAACCGGGGTCAGACATTTGTTGAATATGGGTAAGTAGCCTAGGTAATGCACGAGGTTTTAATAAAGAAATATCAATTAAACTACTTTTTAGTATTTTTAATTTTAAATATTATATTTGAAAATAATTTTTAAAAATTTTATTATTATATTAACATTTGAAATTTCACCTATAATAATTTAAGCACTTATAAATATAATCATGCGAGTGATTGTTGCTGGTTATATTCAATATTGTTATAGAAGTTACATTGTTTTTATACAATTAATTATGTATACTTTTTATTCAATATCATATAAATAATATCTTACTCAAATATAATATAATAAATTATCATTAAAATAGAAAATAAAGTAAAAACATAATCTTTGAATGTGAAAGTAAAATGAATATTATTTTAGAACTCCATAATAATAAAAAAATATCATAATATTATTTATGATAAAAAATTCTTAAAATATTAAATAATTATTGAATCATATTATTTTACATATAATGACATTCAGAAATATATATGATGTAAATTATAGTAAAAAAATTTCAATAGTTCTATTAACTTCATGTCATAATAAAAACATATGAAAATGAAAATAGCTTAAAATAAAAACAGATCGAAGATAACTTCGTAATGTTGATATTGTTTTTTTTATTTTATTAGTTTTGAAATATTGTTTGATATAATTTAAAGTTAAAAGCATTGTAAACTTACCAAAAGATAGGGAGAAAACAAAAAGAAAAGTTCATATTTGATTTTTGAATTAAATTTCGAATAAAAGAGGAAGTAGAAATTTTGGATTCGGAATCGAAAGAGGGAGCAGAAAATGATTTTGGAATTACAGAATTGAAAGAGGGAGTTGTTTACTTTGATTTTTGGCAAACAAATAGAACCAGGTAAAACCACAAGAAAATCCAAATGTTGATAAAGATGCTGGATTCCGATCCTCTTACGGGCTCTGGGATATGAAAACTTTGTAGTGCGTGAATCGTGAAATGGAGTGGATGAATGGGTATTCGTCGAAAGTGGTTCGACTGAATTGAATAAGCAGTTTAAAGGAAAAGACTGAAAGTAAAAATGCTTAAAAGCGGTAAAAAGATAAAAGGAAAAGAAAAAGATAAAACTGCGTTGAATTTAAAGTGCAGGAAACATAAAGTTTGCATGAAATGTAAAGGTGGTTAATCGAACTCGCTCAGTCACGTACGTTTGACTCTTTCTGTTTGTTGTGTGTCTCGGTTGCTTGGACTTATAGCATTAGGTTTGAGAATTAACGTTTAGGACGTGTTACGATTGGAACGAAGGACCCCGATTCTTTGCCTGGCTTCTTCTATTTATAAGCAGAATCTCCAACTGCTTGCAACGGTCGAATTGTCTGAGCCTGACACATGTCTTGTGCCCGCTTCTTTGCTCTCCATGAGTCCTGCTTGATTAACTGCCCAAAAAGCTTCCCGTCGAAAAACAACTCCATACACATCAAGGCTTTAGTTGAAAACAAGTCTAACACTTGTTTGTTTTAAGATCTTATCTCCAATATGACTTCGACTTCGACTTAGCATGTCGTCTTTACTTTAGTCGAATATTGGAAACTGTCTGATCAGCCTTAGCTAGATACCTTTCATTTTGGTCGAAATTATCTTATTGTGTAACATTCGACCAATCTGAGACTTGGGAAAAATTCTAGGCTAACAGATGCCCCCCAAAATATTATGCTTCGATGAACTCCACTAGCTGGAAAACAAAGGATCCCAAAATCAATGGCCTAACGCTGAGTCGCTCCACTGATTCACCTCCAGGCCACCCCATCTCTGGGATGTCACCGCAGGTATCTCAGACATCCACACAGGGTGCACGCGGTCTTTCATACAGTGGAAGTTGTCGTGCGCTCTTACTCCTTATCCCTCTGTGAAAATGCATATGAAATGAAAAACACACAACATACAAGCAAATACCCTCCCCCTTATAGCCTCTGTATCAGTTACCCCTATCGGCATACCATATCATTCCTGGCTTGGTATATATGACCAGCCAACACGGGAATTCCTCAGGCATACGTTTAACCAACCGTGTGTTGGAATTTACAGAACAAGGTCGACCTCAAGTCTTGCCCTCAAAACCCTAAACTCGAGATAAATGAGTTCATAAGTATGTTAAAACATTTCGTATGCAATTATTCTAGTGATAGTTTATTAGATTCTTTTAGCCATATATGCAAAAGCTGAATGCATACATCATCGTCAATATTCATTTCTCATTGAGCGATTCCTCGGCTTAGGTCACTTCATGCCTATCACATAGTCCATATCACCCATTCCTCAGCTATTCATAGCTCGCGTTATCTCCATTCATGATAGTAGATGCACATCATCATGTCACATACAAAGATTCTAACACAGGATATTCATCAAGCATAACTTTATTCACAACATTTGAAATCATTTCTTTTCATTTTATCAAGGCAAGCTTTGACAAAACAAGCATAACTCAATCATACTCAAGCAGTTGTTCCAAAAATACAAAATGCAGTCCGTAGGTAATACAGATATAAGCAGTCAATCATCAGACACAACATCAAACATGACAAATAATTTAATCACAAGCCCACTATCAATATAGCAGGTCTTAGTACATACCCCTTTATGTTCTAATAGCCCGTAACCCCCCTTACCTGGTGGTTTGAGTGACAAAGCAGGGTTTTCTGGAAGCTGACAACTCCTCTGCAATACAGTAGGAATACATTATCAATTGCCAAAACATCAAAACACCAAATAGACTTCATTTTCAGCCCCTAATTTCCATCTAATTGATTCTTAAATGCCTTTTTGAGTTCAGAGTCACTTTACTCTTAAGGCTATGTTTGGTTAGGTTCAAAGTAGAGCCAATAAGTTGTTTTCTTCACATAATTGATTCTCCAGAATCAATTTCAACTTTTCAAGAAATAAATTACTTTATAGGCTTCCTGAAATTATGCTAAGTCACGTTTGAGGGTTCTTTTAGCCTTAAACATCTTCTAACCTTGAAGGATTCTAAGTTTACAGTTGCTCAATTATTTAAAAATTATTTTCTTTGAGATGCATATCAGTTGAATGTTGTGTTGTGTGTGACTGAAAGAGACTGGTAGGAATTATTTGTTGGCCTTTAGAGCTTGCGGTTCATTTTTTCCCTAGTTTCCCAAGTTGAGCCTTAATGTATAATTTTTCTTGGACATGCACTTGGTAAATACTGATTTGTAATGAGTGATCTAGTCGTTTGTTAAAACTAATGTTTCATATAATTAGGCTATCTCTTTCTCCTAATGTGTTCAGATGATAAATATGAGGTATGTGCCTTAATTAAAAAGTGAATGAAAAAGAAAAAAAGCAAAGTTGCAAGTGAGAAGGAGAGTAAAGAGATAAAAGCCATAAAGTTTCAAATGTAAATGCTCTTGTTCTGAAGTGAATGATCACTTAACTGTTGGTTGTCTGTTGTTAGCCCTTGGTGTTTCCCTTTGTTATCCCTACCAAATGTTTCACCCAGGCCCCATTATAACCTTAAAGAGTCTCTTCTCTGCTTCATATTTTCAATATTTAGCCTTGAGTTAGTTCATTAATGATCAGAGCTAATGTTTTCTATTTGTGTAGTCAGTGCACTAAATTTCCTGACGGTGGGTGCCTAAATTCTCTTTGGTGAGTTTTGGTTGTGTACTCTAGATTCGCTTGTGGTGATAACCTCTTCCTCTTTGACCTTGGTTTCTTCCATTTGTTTAACTATGTTTGCATGACCCATATTTTTTTGCTGAAATGTGTATCTGGTGTTTGAAAGTTTCTATCATAGCAGCAGTACCCATTGCCATCACAACTGCAAGAACCTCCTATCGTTGCACCTTTGCTGCGATCCCTCAACTTACCACTGCAGAGGTATCTGGTTGCTATCGCAGCTCCGGTACTTAACATTACTGCAGCTGCGATGCATCTTTCTGTTTAAATAAAGGTGCTGGTTTCGATGTAAACCTAATTTCCGGGTAGACCTTCTTGGAGGCTAATTCTAGAGAGCTTTTAAAGCGTGATTGAGAACTCTTCGGTGGCTACTTTCCTAGGTTCTGTTTCTTTAATTTTATTATGAATTCTCTAGCCATGTCGGGCTAGTTTCCTTTTAGCACTTGCGGTGCCGACCCGATTTGACCTTATGCTTTAGTTTTATCTCGTTTGTCTGACTATTTTCTTTATAATCTACGAGTTCCGTTTCATTTATAATTCTGTTTGAGTGCACGCTTGCGTATTACCAATTTCTATGAGAATTGGAAGAGAGATTAGAATTAGCGAATCAAGGGAATGTGAACTTTTTAATTTTATTTGTGACCTTAGAAATGAGGGTAGAAGTTAATAGTGATGGCTAGTGCAATGAATTTGAATCTTTAATCTAAGGGTCTAGGTGCTCGAAACAAAGGCTTAATATTTAGAATAAAAGTCTTACTTGTACAAGGAATTAGCAAGTGAATAACTAAGGCTAGATTACCGGAGAAAGTAAACTAAATTTCATACAAACGAGTTTAACAAAAGGCATAAGTAATAATTGGTGAAGTTGAACCCAGTTCTATCTTTCTAAATTGATTTCATAATCATTCTCTATGCTTTGTCTTCTTTTATGGAAACACCAAAAATAAACAATCTTATCCCCCCCCCCCCCCCATCCCTTTAATTTCCGTTTTTAGATTCAAAACATAAGAAATCAACTTAAGCCGATAATCGAACACAGTCCCTGTGGATTCGACAATCTTTTAAATTACGTCGGGCATTCTGTACACTTGTAGAAAAACTATCAGCAAACGATACAAAAGTAAGAATATCATAACCTACCCGTTTTCCTGAACAAAAGATAACACAAGCACAATCTGAAGTAAACGTACATACTTTAACCAACAACGTTAAACACACTACCCCAAGAGGCACTAGCCTTGTCTTAGACTTTGCAACTACGAGTCTTTCGCGAATACTCCTTCGAGCTCCGATCGTCTGGCCCGTATACCTCCAACTCCGAGTACGGTGGTCTGTTACTAGTGTAGATTGGATATCCTTGTCGATCAGCATAACAAGACTTTCCATGTGTGTAGGATCTGATCATCCCCTTCATCTGTCATCGCCTGGCGATGGGTCTCCCTAACACAAACAATACAAAAAAGGTGCGAGGGTCAACCTCTAGAGGCAATCATATAATATAGCTATGGCATGATATATCAGTATTTATATGTGAACTCTAGGAAAACATAGAAAGCATATATCACAACAATAAGATAAGTAAATCCAAACATAAATCTAACTAAGCGTATGACAACCCTAGAGTTATTCTATACGCGATGCACGTAAGATTTCGTAGAACGAATCGATCTGGATATTAGGAAGGCACGATCTGACACACGTCCCCTGCAATGTATGATTGACTTATTCGTATTAGCCTAGGTACGATCTTACGCACATCATTTGAGGCTCCATCGTCTCGCTCGGCGCCTACGATCTTGGATGGGTTGTAAGGCATAATGCCATGTTATGAAGTTAGCTGTATTATTGCTAGACGAGAAGACCCTTGCTGTAAGTATGACTCCATTACGTATTGCCACCCCCGAGCATGCATGGCTCCTCCATGTTCCGTTCCGCCGTTGATAACTTTTATTTATTCAATACATTATCTGTAAATAATATGCGGATAAACAATTCATACTTCATAGCAACATACAACATGTTATGGAAAGCGTATAACAAACCATACAATATATCATTAAGGAATTCCATACAAAACAAGCAATGATCAAACATCGGGTCACCTGAAGATGCCGTCAACCATAATATTCCAATCATATCCTAAGATACTCATATTATGCATTTATATGAATTGCATAAGGCTAAATAAGTGAAGTTCCCTCACCTTAGTCGCTTTCCTTTCAAAGCCGTAACTCCGATCCGGTCAAGTCCTCGCATCGGCTTGCTTTCCTGTCTGGTTGTTAGTTCCAATGCTCCGCATTCTCGATCTTCGTGCACGTAGAAACTTACTTAGTTACTATTTAAGTCAACTAGCTAACTTACTATCTAAGGCGTAAACTATTGATTTTGTACCACACCCATGGAATAAAACTTTTCTTAAATCATTTTTTGGCCCCTTAGGGAAGTAAAATCACAAAACAGCTTTCATTCTTTCAAAGGATTAAATTTTGGTCCTTATTAAAACAATTCAAGAAAAGTCTTTAATAAACCATTTTCATCCCAAACTCTTAATAAATACTTTCTACCCCAATCTTTTAATCAATCATTTCCTAGTCCTCACATTTTAAATAATCTCTTTTCAAATCCTCAAACTTTTAATAAACCTTTTCTAGTCCTCAAACTTTTGAATAGACATTTTTAATATAAACTAAAAACTTAGCTTATTCCCTTAGCCCAACAACTTAAAAACCCATTCTTATCCCCAAAATATATTCAAAGTCATTTCTTTTTATTTCAAGCCTAAACTTTAAATCTTCCAAAAGTGAAGTTTAAATCCCCAAACTTTCAAAAACTCAACTTTTAAACCCCAAACTTTATCCTAATATTTTTCCACTCAAAAGCAAGTTTCAAAATCAATTTATCAACCCAAAAATCCTCTCCTTGCTCTCGGCCTTAAGCTCTTTTTATCCAATAAATTTTCTTTCTTTCACTAATAATTTTACCTTAACGAAATAAACATTTTTCTGCACAAAACTTAATCCAAAAATAAAAATCTCATCCCCAAAACCTAACTATGCTCTCGGCCAAACAAAGAAAAAGGTCAAGATCCAAAAAAAATTCAAAACTATTTTATACATAAGCTTATTTAAGCTAAAACTATGGTAGAAATATCTTTAGAAGCCCCAAAATCACTTCTTTGAAAATAACCACTTTTCAAGAAACTAACTTTTCCAAGAACGAAATATACTCATGAATAGCTCAAGAGATACTCTAACACTTTGGTAAAGGCTTAAAGCCAAAATCTTAAGTTAAAAACTCAAAATCACTTTTGAAATCAACTTTTTAAGAAACTATCTTCAAACAACAAAGGATATAAACATATTCTAACACTTTGATTAAAAACCCCAAGTTGAAATCCAAGATCAAAAATATTTTCAATTAAAAATTCATTATTTTGCAAACGGAAACCATCGAAGTAAAGCTAAGGAGGTTACTTATCTCTTTAACAAAGGGAGTTAGTGAAGAAGATGAAGTATGATGGTCGCTATGGAGGTGGTGAGTGGCGGCCTTGGTGGTTCCAAGAGGAAGAGGAAGACTTTCTCACTTTTATCTCAAAACCTCACAATTTCACTCTCAAAAAGCAAGAAGAAAAAACAAGTGAATGAGTGAATGAGGGAGAAAGATGGCCGACCATAAGTGGCTTGGAGGAGGAAAAAAATATCTTGTTGTGTTAGCCTAATAACCAATGGTTTATGTGTTTACTTATGACGAATCAAAAGTGGAAAGATTCCTTTAACCATAGGTGGAAGGCTCTCTAATTAAGAAACTTTATATCTAATTGCATCCTAACGCGTATTTTGATGACTTGAATTGGCCATTTGCTCGCCTCCTACGTCATTTCGTGCATATATCCATTTGTTTTCTCGAGGTCCGATCCCGGCTTTGGCTCGAAGATGCCGGGCGGCGAAAATATTTTTATCGCGCTTCTAGAATCCTCTTGGAATTTTGAGTCTTTCTGTCTCATTCGTAAATCCTAAAGATTCCTTGGTCCACCCCTTTTCCTTACGTCGAGGTTTCTACGAAAACCTCTGTGGCGCGCTGAGAACTTCCCCGAGCTTCGAAACGAAAGTAAACTAATATTACAATCAAAATACTCCAAATTAAGCATACATCATCAGATAGATATAGGGAAGGTCTTATTCCCGCTCCAAACTCTAGTCGGAGTATTTCTACAGTTTCTTTCCTTCAGCGGTTTACCACTTTTGACTTTTTTTCAAGACGAAACTGAATTCTTTCGGCGGCGTCGTGAATTACCACTTGAAGGATGACCTCAAAATAATTGGGCCATTGATATTATTATCTTATCCATTGAATTCACACACTTACGCACCAAAATCCGCTTAATAGCGTTTAACACTGACGAATGTTTAATTAATTGATTAATTAATTAATATTATTATTATTTAAAATATTCAGGGTTTTACAGACATCAACACCAAATGATCTAAAAACATGAAGATGTCTCTACCACGAAAATGCATTGAATTCATAAGTGATTCATCCATAAACAATGCATTCATCGCAGCATGCACCAACCAGGAAAATTCACAAGATGTGAAAACCACATGTGATGTATCATGGTGTAAAAATGTGCAAAACACTATGCGTTTGAAATTAAGCTGAAATATCCATGGCGTTCCCTTGAGGTCTACTGTACCAATAATGCAATCAGATGAAAGAAGCATCAGAAGAGGAAGCACCCACTCATTGAATATTCGATGGAAATCCTCCAGAAGAAGATCAAGAGTATTAGGCTCAAGCAGAACTCCAACGTCTACCCAAATGAAACTTGAAATCAGCATTCTTCAAAGAAAAGGGCACTCAAACTCAATTATGAGTCATCGTAATAAATTAACAAAAAAACCGATATCAGTATAATTTTTATCCTAGCTTTCCCTCAAGATAATTTTTACACATGATGGACATCATACGATATGAGACAGGATAGGATTATCCTATCCTGCTGGCACAACAAACAACCGATAACAACATGATATAATTATTATTCTATTATTCTATCTTGTGTCTGTTTATCCTACAACCGATAACAACATAATATAATTACTATTCTATCATGTGTTTATTTATCCTGACCATCAAACAGGGAGTGCAAGGCTACCTGGAAGAAAAAAAAAAACAGAGAAGAAGAGGAACACGATTAGCAGCGATCGAGCTAAAAGCCTAAAACACAGAGAAAGCAAAGCGCTGAGTACATAAATCAGCAACAAATTTAAAAAGAAAATATAAAGATTGACAGAGAGAGGCATAGCTATAACCGAAGCTTCGAAGATTCGAAAGAAGCAAGTGAGGTTCGAGATTTCTGTGTGAAAATTTGTGAACTGCGCTGAGGTCAGAACTCAATCAATGCATACTTCCAAGCCTTAGTTTTTGCTCTTCATTGTTCTTCCTTTAATTGTAATTTTAATTATTTTTCCTCTTTTTTTTTCTTAAATTTCTGTCTAATATGTGTTCTTTATCGCGTTGCTGAACTCTGTTCAACTCAGTGATCCTTTGTGGGATTCCAAGTTCGGAGCTTTCGGGATTTCTCGGAAGCAATGGGTGTTTTCAGAATTGTTGTGCAAGTGATGTGAGCGAAGCATGGTGTTTCGAACCCTTTGGTTTGGTGCTTCAAACTTAGGGTTTTGATTTGCCACACAACAATTCGTTGATTTTTGTTTTGGTTAGACGTTGCGGTTTTAATGTCTAGGGTTTTGTGGGTGGTGAAGTGGAGATTTGACTTTGCATTGTGTGGTCAGTTGCTGTGTGAATTTTGGGCACACGGGTATCAGTTTTCAGGTTCAGAATTGGTGCTTTGACTTTGGTTACTGTTATTTTGATTGTTTATGCTTCTGCTAGTTCTACTGTGCAGACCTTGTGGTGGTTGATTTGTGTTCAGTGATGTGGGAGAGGGGAAGTTTTGGGTTCTTTGGAAGCAGAAGTAACTGCAATTTGGCTCTGATTGAAGTTAAGGGTGGGTGGGTTGTTTTCTGATTTTGCCGGGTGGTGTATGAATCTGTTTGCTGAGAAATGCTACACCGGCAGCAGAGCTCGAGAGTCGATTTGGGTGAATTGAAGGCCCAAATAGTGAAGAAGGTTGGAGCAGATCAGTCAAAGCAGTACTTTTATTACTTGAATAGGTTTCTGAGTCAGAAGTTGAGCAAGGCTGAGTTCGATAAGTTATGTTATCGGGTGCTTGGGCGGGAGAACATTCTGTTGCACAATCATTTTATAAGATCAATTTTGAAGAATGCCTGTCAAGCCAAGACACCTCCGCCAACCCAGCCATCAGGTCCGCTGAAATCAGGAGCGCACGTTACTACTAATGTATCTCCCAGTAGTGAAGATGGACATGAGCAGAGTGTTGCGAACTTCCAAAATCAAAGTCCATCCATTTGGTCAAACGGGGTTTTGCCGGTGTCCCCGCGTAAGCCAAGGTCTGGAGTGCGCGACAGGAAGCTTAAAGAAAGACCAAGCCCTCTTGGTCCAAATGGAAAAGTTGAGTCTGTTGCTCCTCAATCCACAGCTTCAGAGGACAGTGGTACTAGGGTTGACATGGAGAATGGAACTCTCACTCCATGTGATTATCAGAGACCAATAAATCATCTTCAGGCAGTTGCTGAGCTACCCGAGAATGGTGTGGGGGATTCTATACAGAGACCTACTAAAAGACCAAGAATATATGGCAAAGAGCTGAGCGAAGCGCCAATTGTTGAAGATGGGGAGGAGGTGGAGCAGTTGAATCGCCTCAGTTTTGCAAGAAGTCCCCTGATAGCACCACTTGGGATTCCTTACTGCCCTGCAAGTGTGGGTGGGGCCCGCAAAGCTTTGCCGGTGAATAGCACTAGTGATTTTTTTGGTTGTTGTGACAGTGGTAGTTTACCTGATACAGATACACTGAGAAGGCGTATGGAGCAGATTGCCACCGTTCAGGGTCTTGGAGGTGTTTCTATGGAATGTGCAAATACATTGAATAATGTATTGGATGCATACTTGAAAAGGTTGATCCGGTCTTGTGTTGGTTTAGTGAGCGCTAGGTCTGCAAACGAGCCGCCGACGAAGCTCCCTGTTTCAAGACCGCAGATTCATGGGAAGATCATCAATGGCATGTGGCCAAACAATCATTTACATGTGCAGCAGAGTCCTGGTGGGCCGCCGGCGGAGCCGGAACTTGAACACCGACCCCAGTTCTCGATATCTTTGCATGATTTTAAAGTCGCCATGGAGCTAAATCCACAACAACTCGGAGAAGATTGGCCAATACAGTTGGAGAAAATTTCCATGCAATCCTTCGAGAAATAACACGCCTATCAAGACTTTTTTATCCTTCACAACCAAAGGGTCTGTTTCATTTGGCTCCTATGGTTCAGCAATGGTTGCTGGTGATTACTGGCGCTCTTAGCCATTCCGAGATCAATGACTTGTCTCTGCTATCTGCAGAGCTAGGATGCATTGGAAATTTATTTAACTGCAACCAAGAGTAGTAGCCAATGAAACCCAGGATTGGTTGCACTGTTGTATGATAAGCATTGATGTTGGCTTTACAGCCAATAAGACTCAGAAAGTTTTGCAGGGATACTATTGTGTAGCAGAGTAACTGGAAATGGGATCAAAGAACTGTGACATGTATAAGAGCTCAAGGGTTACTCTGTATGTATTATTAGCATATGAGGATTGATTGAAATTCAATATTAATAACACGTCAACATCTATTGAAATTTCCTTGATTATTTCATATTTTATAAATGAATTTCACCGATATCTGAATTAGTGTTTTATTTCTAGTCTATTCATCAAGTAGGTTGTATTACACGTCTCTTTACGTTCAAATTAATTTTGGTATTGATAAATGAATTTCTGAACAAATGTTATACTTTTAAATTTAGATTACATCTAGTCATTAAGACTAAGAACTCGTTTGCATGCGAATTAAAAATATCTATTGGAGCTTATCTAATGTTTTTTTAATAGATAATATCCAATAAGTATGTTTTAGTCTGCATACAAAAGAGACATTAATTGGAACATTTTCTACCTTGATACACGCAAACATATACAAGGCATACCAAGCTGAGAGCATGAGAGGTAAGAGGAGCTAATTATGGTCAATTAGTCTTACATTGAGGGTCAAGGTTAGATCTGAGTAAAACCAATATTGACCATTCATGTAAGATTGATTGTCCTTTTTCTGCAATGCAATAAATTGATATTTTGAATTTGTTGCTTAAAAACCGTTTTGCAAATACATGATCAAGCAACTAATCATGAGGTTCTTTCGGACAAAATGTCTAATGTCTGTTTTGACTTTATAACCATGACTTTGCCATTTGGGTTGGTTCTATACTATGTTTACAACAGCCAATTGTGGAATTTACAGAAAATTGCAAAGAGAACATGCGTAAAGTTCACATATTGGCATGCAAATTCAATTGAATTTAACATGGTATGTAGGTATGAATATTGAAATGAATTCAGCAAAATCAATTAGAATTCGATGTCTTCTAGTAAGATCTCGTAATTGGAAGATATAATTCAAATCCATACATAATTATAAAACATCAAATATATTGAGATAAATTGCGTAGCTATCAAATTATGAGCATTATAAAGATTATATGTAATTACATAGCGACCTAGACATAATATATTTAACCCTAGACTCTTTTTATTATGGGTCTATAGGTTAAGACCTACACTTTAGTCTATACTAATCAATATCTATATCTACTTTGTATCATATAAACTAGAATCTTCACTTTAGATAGTGAAGCTATAGTGAGTTTTACTCTCTTAATGAGGTTATCTCCAATACTCTAGTCTCTTTTTATTATGGGTCTATAGGTTAAGGCCTACACTTTAGTCCATACTAATCAATATCTATATCTACTTTGTATCATATAAACTAGAGTCTTCACTTTAGATAGTGAAGCTATAGTGAGTTTTACTCTCTTAATAAGGTTATCTCCAATACTCTCTACTCTTAATAGAATGTGAGTTTTACAGTGAATTTTACAGTGGATTTAAATAATTTTGAATGTTAAAGATTAATTTTGTTTGAAATTCAAGTTTAAACCATTATGTTTTTTAATTAATTATGATTATTATTTTTAATATAAATTTAAATTGCTTTTTAATTTTTAATTTTTTTTAGAATATACTTAATTTCAATATTCATTATTAAAATTAAATAATCATACTAAATTATATAAAATTTTATTTTTAATTCAATGTATACTACTATTTTTTTAATTAAATTTTTTATCAGTTTTAAGGCTCGGCCGGTCCGACCAGACAAACTAAGAATTGGTCCCTTTACCGAGCCGAGCCGGTTGTTATAGCAGACGTGCTTCAGAACCGGACGACTCGGCCGGTTCAATGGCTAAACCGGTGATTCAGCCGGTTAGGGTTGAACCGACGAGTTAATTTCCCCCCCCCCCCAGCTGAAAACGAGGTCGCGTCGTCTGGGTTCAGAACAATTTGATTTTTTGAACGCTAAAGCCATCGATGGCTTATATACTGCGCAATCTGCGTACAATGTTCAAGTGAAGGTAGATCAAGAGGTGGACGGCGAGGTGTTCAAGGCGCTATGGAAAATTCCAGCTCCCTCAAATGTGCAGGCATTCGCTTGGATAGCTTTATGGAGTAGGATTCAAACCCGGGTCAATACTATTCAGCTGGGGCAGAGTTGCTTGTGTGCCATGTGCCAAGAACATGACGAAGATATGAATCATCTCTTGTTTACATGCAGTTTCGTGTGGGGAGTTTGGATGCGATGCTACGATTGGCTAGGTGTGCAAGTGGTGGTCCCTCAAGATTGTGCAGCGCATCTTAAGCAGCATGTAATTGAAGGGAACTTGAGCATGAAGCTGAATTGGAAGGCAGTTTGGGCAGCATGTGTTTGGTCGATTTGGCGTGCAAGGAATGAAGTGATGGGGAGAGAAGATTTGAGAACTAATTAAATTCCGGTCTTGGATATGGCTTCGGAATAAAGTAAAGGGATTCTTATACTCCTTTTTTGAAAGGAATGTAAACCCGCGGTTATGCTTGCAAGGGTCTGGTTGTTAAGTGGTAAATGGCGTGATGATGGCTTGCAATGTAAATCCCAGTTTCTGGGAATGTGGAGAAGTGGGTAGCTGGGAGTATTATTCTGCTGGTTGTTGGATGATGGTTCTTTAATCTGTGTATGAATGTGGTACGGATACATATCATGGAGTTGTTACATGAAGGGCGGATACTCAATGGTGGTACACAGAGTGGAAAGCAATATGTAGCAGCTTTTACATTTTTTAGGATGGTGTGGTAGTGCCTCATGTAAATTGGAGCACTCGTAAGGCCCCTGATTTTCGTTCAAGTACTGATGAGGGGGTTCTTTTCTGTATGTTTCATGTTGTTTAGCCTCAATGGTGGTAAAATTGTTGCTTAGAAAAATGGACCACTGGTGGCCAGTGGGACCATGGAAGTGAAGAAAAAAATGACTATATAGAGGACCACCTTAGTGGCCACAAAAATTCTGTAATGCTATAAAATCAAAACAGGGAACTTTCACTATTAATGGTTGGTTGTAATGCTATTGCTTTGAATTATTTCAGTTTGGATTCAAAGAATAACAATTCTACTTGAGCTAAAAAAAAAAGATGCTTTATCTATTCAAATAATTACGAGAACAACGGTTCTGTCCAACCAGATGTAGCAATAAATGGAGCTAGTTTTTTAATCTATAGAGGGCGAGAACTTATAACAAAGTCAATATGGTACCAGTGCAGAAAGAAAATTGAAAATAACCTTTCTTCATTAGCCTCTCCCTGGAAATTCATTGCCAAAATACACAAGTCTTGTTGAAAAGACATCCTTTAATAGTACACAGAACATGTAACTGACAAGGGCTTCTGCATTTACAATTATCAACTCCACCACGTACAATATTGATGACTAAATATTCTCTTAAGCTAAACTTCTAAATCAATGTATACTAGAAAAAAATTGTACATTAAATATGCATATTACAATATCCTGCTGCTACAAACAACTGAATGGATGGAGATGAAGATTGAAGAAATAAAAATACTTTAGCTGGGAGTATGATCAAAGAACTAGTTATTCATCAAAAGGTCATAACATATGGTACTCTTAGATATCGAATAGCATTAGCAGAAACCCCTGCTCCAGGGAGATAAAAACCAGTTTATCATCTCAGATGAGAAACAAAACTTCATTTTCAGGGAAATACATCAGATATTTGAATGGCGGTGCTAAACTTCCTTCTCAAATCTAAGAAAAGCCCTATCTTATGCACTGCAGGGCTCAAAGGAAAATTATATACAGTAGCCATCCATCTAATGAGGAGGAGAGAATATCAGTAATCATGTTTGACCTGGTGTTGCACAACCGCAGAAGCTGTTCGGCGAAGATCTGATATTCCATTACCATATTTTCCATTAGATTGCGGGCTTCTCAAGCTGCCATGTCTTACCGGCTTTGGTCGGTAAAGAAGCAAAAGCATTTCCTCCAGCTTCTGCACTGAGTATTTCACATATTTTGCATCTTGCTCAACCAAGGGACCATAATTCTGCATGAAGCTCCGGTAAACAGGCACCACAGTCTGCACTATAAGCTGACAGGTCTTCTCTCTGAGATCTCGTTCAGGGATGATCCAACCTGACTGCTTGATGTGCATCTCATCAAAAGCTTCATTGAACTTTTTCAATCTTTTCTTAACCAGGTCACGGGCAGTGGCGCGTCCTCCTGAAAAAAGAATCAGCCCCTCCCTACTCAAATGTCCAGGAAGCTTGCCCCAGCTTTCCCGCAAGAATATTGTCGAGTAATAGTCCTTATACTGTTCATGCTCCCTTAACCAAGTATCCCCCAAGAGATCCCCGAGCTTTGTCCCTTTCAAATGCTTGTACAGATGCCAGTGGTTGTTCATCGCAAAAAAATTGGAAAGCATAGGATCCTCATAACCCTTGATCCAAGTCTCCAAATTCAATTCAACAGCTTTGATTATGTTCAAAACCTCATTAACAAGGAGTCTCTCCTGAAAGCTTTGACGCTCCCAACTTCTCTGAATAATCAGGACTTGGGTCAGAATCGGCTTATAGTCCTCCCCAAGAAGTTTGTTGCAGTAATCAGCGATAAAACTCACCAATCTTGGGACATTCCCATCTAGAGGCGGTGGGTTCTGCCTCTGCAACTCTACCTGAACCAGAAGTTCCCAGAAAATCTCTGCTGCCCCATCAATCACACTCTTGATAAGATCCCTTGTCAAATTCTGGATTTCAACACACGCTGCTCCCCCAAAAAGACGGTTGAAGTCCAGTCTCAATTTGGTCAAAGATGCAAAAATATCCAACAACTTCAAAAGTTTAATCGGGTCTTTCTTACTCTCTGTGACAGTTTTCCCAAATTGAAGAAATGCAAGTATACCACCCTGTGCAGCTATCCTCGAAAAGCAACCCATCCATACATCCAAACCAAGCCTCTCAAACACATCATTACAAAGCTTATATTCAGCCTCGAACAAATGTTTCACCGCAAACTCCAAATGCTTTCCCCATTGAGCTATATAACCCTCTATGCTCTGCACATCATTGAATTCAGACACTGAGATCTCAAGGTAATCCAAATTGAGAGCCTGCAAACTCGCTCTCACATTAAAACTACGGACTTCAACATAAATTGATATGCACTTGTCAAGTCTGTCATTAGCCTTCATTCTTCCAAGAATCACCTGCAACTTGTGAATAACAGACACGGGCAAAGGCGAAGGGGCAATGCAGGCTTGATCACCAAGGGCAGACATTTGAAGAGGCACGCTGTTTTCGGTCAAGAGCAGCCGGAACTGATTCTCCAACTTATCCAATGCGGCATCTAAGAGGCCACCATCCAGCTCCCCATTCCCAGAACCCCGGAGTCTCTCCAACTCCTTCTTCAAATTCGAGAGAAACACTTGATCCGCAATGTTGTTATCTTCCAAGTACTCAACTATATCATCCAACCACTGAATAGCCAACCCACAATTGTCTCCCAAGAACCTCAAAGCCTCCTCCAGTCGCTTCAACACCGACAAGTAGCCCGGAAGATCATTCCGGGGATCTGACAAGAGGGACTTCTCAAGCCCGTGAACTGCATCGAAAACCTTGAGCACGGCGGCCGCAGGGCCAACCGCTCGATTAATGTGGCCACCAACAGCCACAAGGGCATCCTTCTCCGCTCGAATTGGCCTAACGGCAGATCCAAGCGAAGGCAGCCTTAGCTTAATCTCATCCAATCTTGGCCCAGCTTTCTCTAAAGCTAACCCCACAGACTTTGATTTCTCTAGGCTAAGTTTCAACGATTTCCTAGCACAAATCAAATTCTCAATTCTACTATCACCGTTACTAGAACCAGAACCAGCCATTCACACACTTCAAACTACTAAAGAATAGCAATTTAACAATGGTGAAATGATATGAGAATAGGGTTTTATTCCTTTTCCTTATTTGTGGCTATTTTCATCGGAATCATCGAAAAGTGGTTTTTCTGATTAACCCGGACCCAGACATGGGAAAAATTGCATTTCTAACTCAGCTTAACTCCCACCAAATCAGTAGAAAGACAAGAACTTTATACTTAGCAATCGACAAAATCAACGAAACGAAGCGGAAAGAAGAAAAAAAGGGCTTGGGGGATTTAAAGTAGGAGAGAGATCGAGGTAAAACTCACACGGAGAAAATAAGCAGAAAGTGAGGGTTGTCGAAGGGAAGAGGAGCGAGTGGACTCACCGAGTTGAGATACAGTGAACTGAGTGTGTGTATGCAGAGAAGGGGAATGAGAATGGAGGAGGTGGGAATCTGTATCTCCGTGGCGATGAGTGAGAAACCCTAAAGAGGAATTGTGAAGTGAGAGAGAAGTACAGTTTTTTATGTTTTTTTTTTTATTAGGGTGATGTAAAGTGCGTGACAGTAAAGCTTAAAATGCTTGATGCAATGATGCTGTTTACTTTTTCATGCGTGTTTCCATATCATAGTTTAATGATTCTTCTCTCTCTTATTTTATTTTAACGTGTTTGAATTTTCTTTCTCTACCCGTTTTCTCTCTCACCTGGCCACTAATATTTAGAGCTATGTTTATTAGGTTCCTTTTCTCGGTAATAATAATTTTTGCTATGAATTAAATAGTATAGTATTAAAGGAAAAAGTAAAATAAAAACAATGGGGGTTCACGGGTTGATTTAGTTTAGGCTTGGAACGAAATATAATTTGAATCAACCAAACTTAACTGATTTGGTTATTTAAATTTTATTTCGTAAATTTGAATCAAACTGATCTAATTAAACTTGAGTTTGTTTGATTTGAGTCATCAAATATGTATATGGTAAATATCTTATGAGAGTAGTCTTTTTTCTATGAGAATAAATTATGACCGGTTTAATCATTAATATTCAAGATTAAAATAATTTAATAGTAAAAATGTCATTTGAAAATTTAAAAAGTCATGTAATTTTTTATTTGGGTTAAATATGTTTTTGGTCTTTGTATTTTGAACGAGATTTGGTTTTAGTCTCTCACCGGCATAAAGGTGGATTTTAGGACTCAGACTTTCATTTTTGTTTGGTTTTCGTCCCTACCAGAGTCATTCGATGACTGCCATGCCTACGTGCCACGGCGGGTCCTCCGTGGCATAGGCCACATCATTTAATGAGTACACGTTGTTTTTCTTTTACATTTATTAATTAAAAAACTTAAAAACAAAAAAAAAAGGAAAAAGGGGAATTTAGAGGAGGCAGAGCAGCGTTTCTTCTTCTTCCTTCTTCATCTTCTTCTTCCTTCTTCTTCTTCTTCTTCTTCTTCTTCTTCTTCTTCTTCCTTCTTCTTCTTCCCCAAACCACGGCCAAAGGCGGTTGAAGAAACTTATCAATGAAGTATTCCCGCCATTAAAGCAGCTTGTCCTGTCCATTCTTTGCCTATAAATACAGTCAATCAGAACTAGAGAGGGAGTTGGATTTTTATAAGAATTACTTCTAAAACAAAGGCAGAGTTCGAGCTAGTGAAGGATTCTAGTGAAGAGGAAGTAAGCCGGGAGAGAGAAAGGAAGTTCGGTGCATCGGTACGTCGTCGTAACGTGGGAACGCGTCGCCGTCGTCGCCAAGCCTCCAGAATCCAATATTTTTCCTTGTAAGCTTGTAGCATCCATGGAAATGGATAGTTAAACCTCTATTTTTGGAATTAGTTGTAGCCTCTTGATCCTCTGATGTATTTATAACTGATTTTTCATATATAAATCAATGTTTTTGTGAATGGTTTCAATGATTTACCTTATGTCTAATGCTTATTTTAGCTTAATTACCTAGAACATGATTATAGATTTGATAGTGTAGTGGGAACTAGCTACTTGAATATAAAATAAGTAATATCATCTATTGTATCTAAGGCCTAGGAATGGGGCTAGATCATTAGTCCAAACAAACATTCATGTCTAATGTTTCTTGCTTTATTAATCGATCAAGGGATTGAGGATTAATATAGTTGAGTTGATAATCTTTTATGCCGGGGGACTGAGTAATAAGATAAGAACTGATGTGATGAAACCAACATAGAAGAGGATTTGTATGAGAATTCTGTGAGTATGTCAAGACTAATCGGTGAAAGCTAATCCCAACAGCTTCCGTAACTGCTTAAACTCCTATCTGATATTTAATGTAGTTCTGTTTAAATTCACTCCAAAACAATCAATTCATTTTATCCATTGTTTGGTTAATTACATTAGAGTACCGCATTTGTATCGCAATTCTCTGTGGTTCAACAAAAACCCGTTGTTATACTACATTCGAATCTTGAAAGGTATTTTGATAGTGGTTAAGTGACAATTTTATAAATTCTTTTGGTGAATGGTTTTTAATACGTACAAATCCTTTCAATAAGGCGTCACACAGTAACCTTGGACAGTAAAATAAACATGTTGGTTATTTTTCAGGTCATGAAAATGCAGAGTTAATTTTTTTTTCTTTTTCGAGACATGCTAGAGATCATGTAATAGATATAACCCATCATAAGATAAATCATATACATAACATAGCAACGTGTTCAACATCGGTGAAAATAGTTTTTATAATACAACCGACTCATCAAGAGAAAAAATGTGGAGACCTTTCCCGACTCCTCTATACGAATCCCCATGTTCAAACACTTTTTCCTTTTAACCTACACATTTTTTTTCTCTTTTTCTCTTTCTTAAACTCTTTTACCTTTCTAACCATTCACTTATTCTCATTTTCTTATTGATTGACAACGTTGTACTGCGTCTGGGAATATGTGATCGTTGACCCTCTGACGCTTGTCACGTGATATCTCCTGCTTTTCCTTGGCACATGGCTTTGCAAGTTGTAGACCATACTTGGGATATTTTCTTAAACGATAAAGTCTCTTGATTAGTTGACTTCCCTTAGACGATTCTTATCTTGTGTTCAGGCAGTGTTTTTCTTCTCTTCTGATTAGATAGTGCTTGTGTAGACGAAACTTCTCTTGATATTAAAAGATGAGGCTTTTCCTCTAATTAGACAATACTCCACTTGATATATAGAGACGATAAGAATATTTCCTGAAATACATAAAACATAAAGTTTAGGAAATTTTTATCTGTCATAGTTGCCTTCCTAAAAATTGTTACCATTCAAAATATGATAAACGTTCTAAAATCGTTTGAACTTAACAATCTCTCGCTTTTTGATGATGACAATTTTAAAGAGAAAAATGGTTCATATGAGAACTTTGTAATATATATATATATATATGAGATGTATCATATGAGAAAGATGTTTTTATATGATAAAATGAGAATAAATCACGATCGTTAGATCTAATCATGAATGGTCAAGATTAAAACAACTTAATAGTCACATGACTACTTAAAAATGTCATGTGACTTTTTAAAAAGTCACATGACTTCGTGTTTTAATCCTGATCATTCATAATTAGATCTAACAGTCATGATTTATTCTTATTTTCTCATATAAAAACATATTTTGCATATGATACCTCATATATATATATATATACACACACACATGGTTTTACTAACTTACTCCTACTTATTTTTTAGTAAGAGTAAGTTAGTAAGTTATGCTTATAACTAAGAATTTGTGATATACCCCCAAAGTTGTAGGCTACTGAAGTCATTACTCACTTACACCCACTTATTTTCATGAAGGAATAAGTTAACAAGGTATAACTTAAATTTTTTCTTAAGCTCCCAAAGGTACCTCAAGAAAAAGTTCGCCTCCGCACAAACTCACAAAGATACCATTGAAAATCTGAAGATTAAATAACTCTGAATTCCTTTTCATTTCATTTTCCAAATCTAAACTTGATACAGGCATGGAATTTGCATGAATACAGTGAATTTTTGCCATTTTTCTGGTACCTAACAAAACATTAAATTTCAGTGAAGTATCACTTTGTTGATTCCAGTCAAAGTAAAAATGAGTTAGCAGCAGAAGTCAGTCCACATCCACACAAGAAGAACAATCAATGTCTTGAAGAGTGATTATCCCCATGTACAAATCATGTACATGATCAGTACAGAGAGGGAGGCACTTCCTGTTCAAGCTTTCATGAATTGCACCCATCCCTTGCACCCATTTTTCATCCTCCAATGGGTTCAAATTCAAACTGTTTTGTAGCAAATGGACCTGATAAAAGACTGTAGTTGTGTTGTCACAGAAATGCGCAATACAATGTGACAGAGGCTCATCATATGCCAGCCTTACTATTGCCAAAGATAAAGCCCCATCTACAGGTTTTGGATCTGAAAGATTTTTATCTCCCATCATCTTAACCTCTCTTTCTGTTGGAAAATGCACTTCATCATTTCCATTCATATCATAGACTTTTAAATCTTTGCTGAAATGCTTTATGGCTTCGCGCTTAGTAGATTCATGCTTCTCTGCTAAAGTCAAGATGCAAGAGAACCTCAAATGATAACTAACAATAGTTTTGACCGTCTTGAAGTTGTGGCAACAGCAGAAGAAATCTAGCCACCTTCGTGCTATGCCAGCATACCACTTGATAATATCAGTATCCTCAAGAGCAGCAAGGAACTCAATTGGCCTTGGACGACCCATATGATTTGTAAACCCAACCAACTTCACAGCTTTTCTTAGGAGTACCACTGGTGCTTCAACTTTCATACAGAGCCTTGTCAAATCGTCAACTGTTCCTTTCTCATATCTTTGTTCCTCCTCTTGCTTTTCCCTTATTTCTTCTTCCTCAATTGCTTTCCAAGCTTTTACAGGATTCAAATGCATATTTACCTGCTCTTGGAATTTATCATAAGCATCAACAAGCTCTGGTGGTAATTGATTTCTAATATGCCTCAAGGAAAGGAAATCTCCAGCTGTTAGACTTCGATGCCATTCTTGACATTCTTCCATGTTACCCAAGAACTCAATCACTACTTCATCTGCCCAAGATTTAAAAATATCCGAGACCTCATTTTCAATACTGAAGTCAAATTTAAATCCATCACTTCGCTTAGTCTTCTTATAAACATGATTAAATATTTTCAAACCCAATTTTCTTCTGTTCCTTTCTCTAGCATTTTTCAACTCAAGAGCTCTAACTTCCTTCTGTCTAAGGTACTTCTTCCGCGCCCTCATTGCTTTCTCTGACATAGGCGGGTGAAGAATTGAAGGCGGAACAGCCTGTAATTCCATCCCAAGAAACTCAATCTTCTCAGACACCGCGCTGTGAATTGCAGTATTCAATTTATCAATACATAAACCCAAACCAACTTCCAAACTTGTCACAACTCCCCTCATTAACTTCATGGCCAAAATCTTCGACGTCCCTGACGTGGCAACAAGTATCTCATCCAAGTACCTCACTACATACACCTTCACTGGCTTGTAAAACACACCAGATTCCAAACCCGAACCATTCAGCTTGGGATTCAATTCACAGTTTTCTCGATTTTCCCTAAGCCTTATCTCCTGAATCTCTTTATCAAACCCATCAAAGTATATATTCATCAAAATTGAGCCCAGCTCACATTCCTGAGGAAGCCCCCTTCCAAGACAATTCCCACCCAATTCAATCACCAAAGCCTTATATTCAAACAACCTCTTTATCAAATCAATCAAAACACCATCTTTCACTTTCCCTTCAATAAAAACACACAACTTTTCGACATGGGAATGCTCAAACTTCTGAGGCTTGAACCTCACAGTAAACCACCAACTAGGGTTTTCAACAGAGTTTTTCAGGTACCTTATCGCAGTGTGCCTCCCCATCCCAACACGACCACCGTAGCAAAACGTCATGAACCGTTCGTCGTACACTACTTCCAGCACCATCCTAAACGCTTCAATCAACACCTTGAGCTTCAAATTGGGCAGAACTAAGGGCGAGCCGTTTTTGCGGCCTGAGGGCGCTAGCGCCACGCAGCACGCTCTGACGTCGAACCGGTTCTCGCGGATCTCTCGGCCCATGGATTCGATGCTGAACCGGTCGGGGCGAAACGGTGAGGTCTGGGTTCGCGGGGCGGCGAGGTTGTAGCAGGCGGTGAAAAGGACGGAGGGTGAAGCAACGACGTTTTTGACGAGGTCGGTGAACTTTCCATGGGAGTATTGGTTGAGAACTAGGGTTTTGAGCTGCGTTTTGGTGAGGGGCTCTGTGGGTTGGGTTTGGGGTTCGTCGTTTGGTGGTGGGAGTTGCAGTGCTAGCGTTGAGTGAGAGAGAGTGAGTATGTTTGAGTTTGATCTGAAGATGGTTCTTCTGATGCGTAGTGATACCAGCATGGAAGGGAATTTTCTTCGGCCTTTGGAGAATTGTTCAGAGAAACACAGTGCCAATCTCGGGAACGCCTATGGTGCATACAGGTGTACCATGCCTTTGAAGAAAAGTATGATGTTTTGAATTTAGGTATTTGTAATGTAGTCCTTCATTTGTCCTTCAATTACATTTTGAACCTATGCATTTCCATAATTCCCACAAAGGCCGCCACAAAATCTGGTTAAATTTTTTTATTTTTTCGTGCATTTCCAACTTGGCCAGAATTTTGTAACTATTTTTTGTTATTGTTATGACCTATAAAAAAATTAAAATTTGTTATGTTCACACATATCGGTTGTTGTAGTGTTGATGGTCGTGGTGCACATGGTGGTGGTTGTTTTGGTGTTGGTGGTGGGAGTGATAACGATTGATCTGGTATACCGCATATTTTATGTCGTATGGGCTTGTTTGGTGGTCAGTATATGATAAGAGCAGAATATGATAACTGATTCGATAAGCACATGATATGATAAAAGCAGGATAGACTCTTATTCTATCATGGGTTTGATGTGGACAGGATATTGATAGGATATGGTACAAACAATGAAAAATGTATCACAGTTTCCTTGAAATAAAAAATACATATTATTTTTAAAGATGTAATTTTGTAATTTTTTTTTTAAAAATTGATTATTCTATTAAATTTAATTTTTTTACATACTTATAAATGAGCTTATGTTTTAATATTAACTAATATATTGTACCAAAAAAAATATTAACTAAGATAAAATTTATTTTTATTAATTCAGTTATTTTTTTTTCAAGGGAGTCTATTTAAATTAAAATTATTATATATGTAATCAATGAGTTTTAACTTAGTAGAGGTAAGTGATTAATGATAAAAATTAATAAAATTTTTAAAATTTATTAAAAGATATTATTCCTACAAAATTAATTTATATTTAAATTATAAATTATAATTATATCAGTATAGAAATAATTTCAAATAATATCACATAATAATATAAACTTAGTCTATAATTACTATTAAAAATTAATATTTATATATATGTGAGTAGCCTATTTTATTATTAGAGAATAATTATGTTGTGTATTTTTATTATAATATAAGTAATGAAAAATAATGTTAACTAAGCAGTAGTTTTTACCAAAAAAAACTAAGTAGTAGTAAGTAATAATGAAAACCTAAATATTTTATATGAGTGAATCCAATATTTTCACCATTTATAAATAAGCTTATAATTGAATTAAATTTATGAGTTTTCACAAGTGTTTAAGTTAACAATAACAACTAGTAATTGATAAGTAATAAAAATGATATTTTTTAAAAAAAAATAATTATACTTATCAATTAATATTATTATAAATTACATAAAATCTTGAAATGAATTTTAGGTTATGGTATTAAATAAACATAAAACAAATATACTATTCTGTTAGGATAATTTCTATCCTACCTCCCACCTGAAGATAACTTTTACACATGATGGACATGATAGGATAAGGGATAGGACAGTGCTATCATATGTTGCTGCCGCAACAAACAACAAATAAGAACAAGATATGATTACTATCATATCCTGTCTTTGCTTATCTTGTCTCCTGAATGAGCCCTATATTATTCTGGTATTTATAAAAGTCACCCACATAATCTGAGTCAACAAAGAAACGTTACCCGGAAGACAACCTGCAACCCACTGTGATTTCTCACTTTTCCGTCAACATCACCTTAACGCGAAAACTATAATGACGAGTCCAGGGGTTGTAGTACTAAGTTATGAAAAAACTTTAAACACTGGTTTAGTCTCGAGTTCGTGTATAAATTTGTTAATAATGTTAAAATGGTTTCGAGCAGGAGAAATTGCGCCAAAATTGTAATCACGAGTTCAGGGATCTGATTTAGTTGTGGACAAGAGTGCGGTATAGGCACCGGCTGTAGAGCTAGTACACGGTCGACCCTTGTATGTTGGAGTAATTGCTAGTGTTGAAATGGATCCTTTGAGGTGTGTTTATCACCATTTATGCATATTTGCAGGCGTTCGTTGGTTACCCAGTTAAGAAACCCATCGACAGAATATTTTATGAAAAAAAAGATGCGGAGGAGGCAGTGGTTGTCTTGAATTATTACGCAGTAGTGACGGTGTGGGTGGTAGAAGGAAAATGAGGTGGACGTGGGGGTGTTGGTGAATATGGTGGTGGTTGGGAAGAATGTGGTTGAGGTGGTGTTTGTTGATTAACTTATCGGTGGCATGTTGGTGGTGGATTTGGTGGTGGAATAGCCAGCGGTTGTTGTGTTCCAGGGTTTGGTGGTGGATATGGTGATTGAGTTGGTTGTGGTGGAAGAGTAGATGGTGGTGGCGGTGGCAGAGAGGGTGGACTTGGTGGCGGTTGTAGATTATGGCGGTGGGGGTCGTGGTGGTGGTGGTAGACTAGATAGGGTGGTGGCTGCGGAGGTTGACTAGAAGCCGGCAGTGGTGGTAGCCTAGACGACGATGGTGGTGGTGGTATAATAGTCGGTGCTTGTGGCGGTGGTGGTGGCGATGGTGGTGGTTGTGGTGGTGGCAGCGATAGTGGTGACATGATGAGAAAAGAACAGTAAAAGAAGGTGTGATTATGTTGTAAGAGAAGAAAAAAACATATGAAATATGTGTATTAGTTTTAACTAGTTCGGAACACCCGTGTTGCGGTCATGGGTAAGTTTGGATAAACCAAAGATTGGTGTGTGTGATCACGTATTTTTGTAACTTCGTAAACCTGCTGTTACGGGAGAAATCCTTTACGGTTAATATATTTTTTTTATTTGCATATTTAGATGGTTAATATTTTTATAACTTAACTATTCACACATTCATATTATTAAGAAACGTAAATTTTGTCAAAATAAATGTGGGTGCCTGCCAAAAATATTAACTGTTTAATATTTTCTTAACTTAACTATTCACATTCATTAATATTAAGAAGAAAAGAAATTTTGTCAAAATAACGGTGGGGCCCACCAAAATGGCTAATCAGATGGGTTTGGAACCCTTATTCGACTCCCTGTTCCCTCTCCTCCGTCCTCTGCCATTACCTAGCCTCTCGCCGCCGCCCTTCCCTAGCCTCTTGCAGCCCGTCCTTCGCCTCTGCCTCTCACAGTCGCCATTGCTCTTCCTGACACCGCCACCGTCCCTTCCTTTCGTCGCCCATCAAAGGAGTGGTAAACAACCAAAGGACAAACTGATATGGAAAACACAAAGCCGTAGTAAAGAGGAGGAACACATAACATAGTCCAAAAATCAATCCACAAATGTAATAACAGAGACAAAGAAAAACAACAAATTACAACTCAAATTTAACATCAAACCAGGTCCAACATCAGATATTGCAGAGGCCACAAACATACACAGGAGGAAACTGCGAAAAAGAGGGTCACGAGGCATGGCGGGGCGGTGGAATGCTGGGTGGCGTGATGGCGGAGCAGGATGCTTCGACGAGGAAGGCGAGGTGGTGTCGACGGCGCACGACCTCAGGTCAACGACGACAACCTCGTGGGTTGTGGCTGCGTGGTTCGCCGGGCAAGATTGAGTCCATGGTAATGGATTCGGATTCGGACATGGGAAGCGAAACTGACGGCGATGACGAGGATGGTCTAGGGTTCTGCAATGGTGGAGGGTTCTGCAAGGTTCGAACGTCAGGGAAGGGGAGATTCGCCGGTGCGAGGGATGTTGTGGGAGTGAGAAGAACAAGAATTGGGGTTTCTTTCGTGAGAGAGAATGAATAGAAATTAGAGGACTCAAGTGTAAGATTTTTAAAAGGAGGATCAGTTTTTAATTTCTTGATTTTATGCTGCAAGGACTAAACTATAAAATTTGAAAAAATAAATCTCCCAAGTGCACCATACCCAAGTTTTTTACTAACCCACCTTAGCCCCCACCGCCAATCTCCCATTATCTCTCACTCACAAATCACAATGAGATTTAGGCGGCTTTCATTCAATCTATTATTTTATTTTTTTTAGTTAAATAGCTTCGGGTCCCTAACATTTAAAAGAGAATTAAATTGGGTCCCTGAAAAATAATTTACAAAATTTCATCCATAACAAATATTTTTTAATCAAATTAAGGACAAATCTCAATTTTAAGCTGATTAGTCATCTAATTATCACAATCATCATCTCAATTATATTTTTTTATGCTTAAGTTTATTTTTTACATTCTACATCAGTTCACTTTCTTCCCCAAAACAAAACCCTAGACCCCCTTTCTCCTCTGACCACAGCCGCCACCTACCACTCCTCTTATCCTCTGAGCCCGAATGGCTTCAATAACACCCCAAGCTCTTCAAACCTCTGTTGTTACAGGAGTCGTGCACTGAACTCAAGCATCCCCTCCAATGCCTCTGCTCGCTGCTAGTAAGACGAGGTGTCAAATCTGCACTGTCGAGACTCAGCAGAGTAGGAATTGCTACGGCTTGAAACAACAGTTGCCACAGGTTCAGAACACTCATTGCCTTGTGAAATTGCAGCACCACCATCACTGCCACTGGTAGGGACACTGGCTTTGTCCACAACCTGGATTGTGCATTTGTCTTTTGTGATTGAGTAGTCAATAGTACTCCTTGGGGAACCAGAAGAGCACTGAGCTGATGTTGATGAAGTTCCGCGCACGGGGAAGAGAGGAATATTCTCACCAGAGGCTAGAGGGAATTCAGCCATCTTGTCGATTCGTGGCGCATTCACAGAAATATCATGAGAGTCCACACTTCGAAGAAGACCAACATTGGATCTATTAGGGGTGGTAGTGGCCGTGGTTCTTGTAGGCAGTGGAAGCGAAGCTCTGCGAGTTGATGGGATAAAGGGGGTCTCAGGTTTTGTTTTGGGGAAGAAGGTGAACTGATGTGGAATATAAAAAATAAACTTAAGTATAGAAAAATTTGACTGTGATAATTAGATGATTAATCAGCTTAAAATTGAGATTTGTACTTAATTTGATTTAAAAACATTTGTTGGGGATGAAATTTTGCAAATTATTTTTTTAGGGACCCAATTTGATTTCCTTTCAAATGTTAGGGACCCCGAACATTTTGAAGCATTTTTTTTATAATTTCTAGAGTGGAATACACTTCTCTCCCCTTTTACGGAAGGTTGCTCGGGTAAAATGGCGTCGATATGTAGAACAAAGGAAGAGAGGGATTTGGGCAGAGCTGGGTACGCAGTCTGACTCGCCCTGTGTTCGCCCGCCCCACATAAGCCCGCTATGCTTAGGCTCACAGTTCATGAGCTTACTTTTTAGAGGTACACATCCACCTGCATTTACGCGAACCAACCCGGGAGCATGTGATATTAAAAAATAATATGTTTTTTTAGACAAGGCTAGGTGCACAAGCGAATAGGTGGTGCATCTGTGCATAACCTATTAAATTACATTTTTATCCTTCAAACTAATTTAAATTACAAAAGTTGTCATCTACATTTGGGCTCCATTTGATATTATTCATCGACCCCCACCGAAATCAAAAGCGCTATCTCAGAATCCCTTCTTTATCATGTGTGCAGAGTGGCCTAGGCATAAATATGTTGTTGCTGCTGTGAATCTTTACACTGCATCTTCTAAGCAGCTATCCAATTTGATAATTTTTTAGCTCCCTTTATCCATTAAAGCCACGAGTCCAGTTTTTAGTAGACCAAGTAGAAAAGGTTACAGGCGAGAAAATTCAAGATTGAATTCTTGCACTTTGTCCTAATGTGACTTCAAGCAATCAACTTTGACATACTTAATTACTTCACAAAACTTTCATATCTGCTTAAGTTTCTGCTAACTAGCCTGTCGTCACGTGCTTGATACTTCAAGTAGCATTCAATTTCTCATTGCTCCATACCCACTTACTGTATGTATGTATCCGTGACGAGAGAATAATCTATTATTCTGGGGCGTTGGAATAGTTGATGGCGTTGCTTGTGAAGGTTAGTGTGAATGAGGATGGTTAGCGTAGAGTGAGTGAATGAGATTTTGAAATTAAAACATGAGAGGTAAGTCATGAGGGGAAAAGAAAAATTGCAGAAGCAGAATATGAAATAGATAAAATTAAGTAAGCAAAACGTTAGGTGAAGATGGGAGGAAGTTTATATTGACGATGTTAAAAGTTGATGGAATTCTTACTCAGACAAGAAGGGAACAAGGAGTTGTGACAGAGGGTTTTTATCCCGGCGGGAGAGGTGGATTTAGGGATAGTGGAGATTGGAGTGGGAAGTGTGTTTTAGTTGTTCAATTTGTATATTAAGGTGGATATGAAATTGTTCAAACAAAAAATAAGATATCATTAATTCAAAACATACAAGTCTTGCAAATCCAAAACAAACATCCAAATGATCAAATGTTCTTAACAAATGCAAACACGCATCAATCTTCATTCTTCATATAACATTCTTCATATGAATTTTTTTTATTTTTTTTATAATCACTAGGCCTGCGGACTGCCCCGCAAATCCGCGGGTTAAGGTCATTAAAACAGCGGGTTAAGTGAGCTAGCTCAAGCAGGCCCGCATTTAAATGAACCTTCGTTTTCCGGACTACAGCCTGCGTGGGCTGCGGGTCTCGCAAGCCGGCCCGCGAACATCGGCCCTCCTACCCAGCTCTAGGTCTGGGCATTAAAGACTTGCCTGTTTTTAACAAAGCCTTGCTTGGTAAATGAAGATGACTTTATTTAAACGAGCCAGATAGCTTATGGTGTCGGGTTGTAAAGGGAAAGTATTTCATTGGCTCCAAAGTAAAAGAATCACAGTGGAAGAGGGATTTGAAGGCAATTTGTCGAGATGAGAATTTTGACTGGTTTGAGGTAGGTATTAAAAAGATAGTTTGTCAAGACAATGCAACAAATTTCTAATCGGAGGACTGGGTGGGAGGGGGCTGTTTGGAGGATAAATACCCCATGCTTTATAACTTGTCCAAGTTGAAATACGCATCAGTTATGGATTGTGGGTCCTGGACTCAAGGTGTGTGGCACTGGAAGTTGGAGTGGAGGAGATTGCTTGTGGGGAGAGAGATCGGTTAGCTTCAATCTCTCATGAGTGATATCAGCAACGTCCACCTTGCTGAAGGAATTCGGGACAAATGGAGGTGGCTCCCCAACCTAGAAGGCATTTATACAGTTAACTCCTCTTATCTTTTTTTGCAGGTATCATTGTAACACCCGTATTTTTTAGGGCGTTACTGTAGCAATGAACGGTAAATGAATATGTGGAAAACTTTGGGGTTTTTGAAAACTCAAGCATGTATTTTTTTTTTTTGAAATCATGCTAAAGCAGTATGCATACATAATTACCTGTATTTACGTTGCCCTCGACAAGCAGTGTTGCCAAAATAGTTTGTGCTGTGCATAATTACATCACCAGTGTAGTGCAAAGAGTAAAGTTATTTTACAGGCTAGTTAACCCCAAGAGTGGAAGAATGCATCAAGGTTAGGGAACCTAGAACTAGACTCCTTAAGGCCGATATACTTCCCTGTGGACTCCACGTAGGAAGCCCACATAGAAAGCCATGTATCGGAACCTACCCTTAATTCAAAATACAAACAGTCCTAGTTTACCAAAATATGGCCTACCCAGAAACCCATGCCGCCTAAGCTTCATACTCCTCCTCCTCGGGGTCCTCCTCGGGATCGTCGCCAGGTCCCTCTAGCCATCCAGTGCCACCCCCGCCTGGGGTATGTCCATCAGAAATCTTGAGGTCGATCACGGGAATATCCACGTCAATGACGATAGTGGAGACTGTCGTCACTACCTCAAACACGAGGGGAATGATCCGAAAAGGTTCCATCGGAGAGGGAGTGTAGTCCGGGGTTGGAGAAGCAGAGGTCTCGGCCTTCACCTCGGGCGATGAAGGGCGTGGAGAAGCAGCAACGACAGGGGATGCCGGGTAAGCGGCTGTCTCAGATGCCGAGGTGTCGGTTCCGTCAAAGAGGGAGATAGGAGGTAAAGGAAGGTCATAGGTAAAGCGGTATATATGTTGCCCTTGAGATGCTCTGAAACGTCCGTTCTGTCGTTGGCCACCCGACCTGTATACCGGACACGCCATGACGGCAGGTCCACCGTCCATGACGCCGGGTCATCCTTGTCAATGAAGTGTAGGGCCGCCTCCCCTAGGAAAGGTAGGCCAATGAACGGGTCCTCTGCTGGCCAGCCGGGCATTGTCTGGAGGAACACACACACGATCCATCCAATAGATACACAGAGAAAAGGGTCACTTCCAAAAACAATATCACAAGTAAGAGCAACAAGTAATATCAATCAAGTAGTAGCTATCAAGTACAAGTACAGTTATATGACACAAGTGGTCGAAGACCCTATGACTCCTATATGCACGCACAACCCTGTTGTACAAAAGTTTTTATCCGGATATGACACCAACTCCTGCAGGCAGGTGGGACACTCTTCCGAACTCCACACCAACTAGAAAGTAGGTCGGTAAGTCAGGAGTTGCCTCTTACATGAGAACGCTCTGTATAACGTCCCGATGGTGCATCATCTAGCCCGTGACTCTTTATAGCCCCGAACCATGACGACTTCAAGGAATGCTTGACACGACATGAAGACAAAACTCAAGTAGGACTCATACGTCTTTATACGTGGCCTAACATAGCTTCATAATTAAGAATAATCATGTAGAGCATACGTACATATCTAAAGCAGATATAAATCATGTCGAAGGGAGAATCATGCTTTCAGTTATCAATAAAGCAATAAACATTCCATAAGTCAAGCCACAACCCAAATCAATTTCAACATTGTCACACTTCAAACAATTCCTAATCCAGCATATCAGATGTCTACTTGCATTAATATTTCAATCAATATAGTTTAAAGTCGGGTCATCCTTAGAACGTCGTCAACTACAATTTCAGAAATCATAGTGCATACATTGACATAGTTATATACTCATGCCCAGTAGCTAATGAAACGAAGTGCCCTTACCGCCGTCAACTACATCTTCTGAAGCGCCACAAAGTTCGTATCCCATGCCCCGCCAGAAGGACTCCACACCCTCAAAACGAAAATGGGTTTCAAACACTGCAAAGATAGAGGGTGGAAGGATCGAATTAAATCCCTCACCCTCCACTTACCACGAGCTCTCGCTCCACCTTGATTGTTCCAAGCTAAAACACTTAGAGATGTGCTATCCATAAAAAAGTAGAGTGAGGAGCAGCCATACAAGATCAACACGTCCTGTGTGACTGGGAAAGCTCCTGCGTCGAAAGGGGTCCCACCAGAAGTGTGACGACTAAAGAACCTGGACGTTGATGGTCATCGTCACTGTCAATTATTTCAAAGTGACTGCCCCCCTTGTGTTGGAGATTCATGGTAGTTTGTACTCTGTCATCGAACACAAACACCTTCTTGTCACCTATTATCTTCACAAATGGAGATTGCTTCGCCTTCCCCCTTACACTTGGTCCCACCGAGCCAGCCTCGGCGTTGGCTGTCCTATTTAAACCATCATGCAATACCAGTTGCCGCTCTTGCTCCCCTGGTTTAGAAGTTTCCTTTATAGTGCGTTTTCCCCATTAGCTGCAGGTACAAAATTCCTTCCCACACCAACATTAATTTTCGCATTAAATTGCATATCCTTCCTTAAAGGTAGAGTTGTCGTTTCTGGAAAGGATCTTACCCCATTAATCTTGTCACCATTTCAGCCACTCTTAGAAAAATCTGCTACCTTATTCGAATTTAAATGGGCATTAAATTGGTTTTTTTAATTTTGAATTATTCCTTCTTTTACCAACTACTAGCCATTGACCATGGGCTGAATCTGGACACTTTATTTTGCTTTTGATTTCAGTTGCTTGACGTTTCCCTTGATTCCCGCCATTAATCTCGCCCTGCAATATCTCCATGTCCCCTTGATTTGCTGAGCCGTTTTCCTCCATTCCAACCACGCCTAGGGTTTGCATGGCTAAGGTTTCTGATGCGGCTGCCTCCTCTTGTGTTGCTGCTGCTGCCGTCGTGCCATGCACCTCAGCCGTTTCTACGTTATTCTTTGGTGCAGCAGTCGTCGTACAGTTCCGCGTTAAGTGTCCATAGCAGCTGCAAGATGAGCACAAGAGGTGAAGCCCCTCATATTCGATATGGTACGAAGACCCCTGAAGACATAGACGACCGACCACCGGCTTAGTTAGATCCAATTCATCGCAAACCCATGCAAACCATCCCTTCTGCATAACAGTTCTATGCAAACCCATCTTAATGGGCGTTCCCGCAGCCTTGGCAGCGTACAGAGGATGCTTTTGTCGTAGAACTGGAACCCTAACCCTGAAATACGGATCAAGCAAAGCGTCGTCTACTAATTTTAGAATCCGCTGCAACAAAATCCGGTGCCCATGGTTTAACAGCAAGATAATGATCATAAATCAACCATGGATCCCTTGACATAACCTTCTCCTTGTCGGCTTCGATGTTGAACTTCACCAGAAAGTAACCATGGTGGATATCCCGTACCTTGTATCCGCCAGATAGTTTCCATGTTAACTGTAACTTCTCACAAAGAGTAGTGTAGCTAATGTGTTTCCCCAAGAGCTTGATCACTAAACAATCCTCCCATGGTTTGCAAATCCAGGCATTAGCTTCCTCCTTCATATCAAACACAACAGTCGGTTATCATCCAAGAATTCCATGGACATGATGTAGGCTTCCACGAGATCAACATCCTCCCTCAGTTGCGTGTTCGTCGTGCCTATGACTTTCTCCTTGAACGTAGGTCTTCTCAGCGGCGGTTTTGTCAGCTTCGTCTTGGCGGTATCATTGTTCGTAGCCTTGTCTCCCTCAGTCTCAACCTCCATATCTCACCAAATCTAGATAGTTTAGGATTAGGGTTGAGATATTTTTTATGTTTGGAATCATGTTTTGTTATTTGCAAAAAAAATAAAAAAATTTCTTTTAATTATATTTATTGACATGAAATCTATTTGGAAGATTTGTTAATATCCACGTAAGAGTGAGATCACAATATCCAACCCTGAAAAAGTATTTTATTGGAAGATACCACTACTGTATTCGAACAAGTTAACACTTGTCAAGGAAAAAAATCCACACCATAAAATGAGAGCCACATCACCTTTCTCCTTGCAATTGGATGGAATCTAAATGTTGAGATTTTTTTATGTTTGGAGTCATGTTTTGGTATTTGTAAAAAAAATCTTTTAATTATATTTATTAACTTGAAATCTATTTGGAAGATGGGTTAGTATCCACCTAAGAGTGAGATTACAATATTCAACCCTAACTCTTATCAAGAAAAAAAATTCCACATCATAAAATAAGAGCCACATCACCTTTTTCCTTGCAATTGGACGGAATTTAAAAGGAAAGACTCAAAATTTCCACAAATTAAAAATTTTGGAGACAAAATTGTTTCATTTGTTTTGAAAATGAAAGAATCAATCAATTACATTTTTTGCAAAAAAAAAAATAAAGATTGGTGTACACCTGGGTGTAGACCACTAGAGAAAGATAGGAAGAAATAAGAAATAAGTAGCAGGTGTGGGCAAATGTGATATATAATGTGATATGTGCAGAAGAGAGATATAAAGAAAAAAAATGTGTCTCAAGTGTCTTTGCACCGTAAGGTGGTTCATGAATAAAAAAAACAATATATATTGAAATTAACGTCAAACAGAAAGAAACCTATATATCGAAATTGAGGCCTCCATATCCAATCCATGCTGCACTTTCTGATTTGTCTTTGCGTCACCGTAACGATAACTCTCACCTCCCAGATCCCAATGCGCCCCATCCTTTCGTTTTCATTTCTTTGTAATCATCATAATATACTCCTACTTTATTCAAAATATTCAGACTTTCCTTGCTAATCTATGCCACGTCAAATCTCCTTCATTGTTTAACTTAGCGGGGGCGTTTTCTTCTCTTATTTCCTCTTCCTCACCCTTTGTCTTGCCTTCATGGGGTGACTCTTCATTCGCTGCATTTCATTTCAATCCTTTTCTCATATCCCCTTCGAACCCGAGATTTCATTCAAAACCTTCACATTTCCCAGTATTTCGGAGCATAGCACATCTTGTGCAAAGTTTAATCAAAATCAAAAGAGCGAAAGAGGAGGTTTTGAGCTCGGATTGTGTGTTTTTTCCTTTTGATTCCTTCAATACGACCTTGCTGAACCAAATCATCGTTAAAATCGACTGTACAGTAGGATGCATGATCGGTCTGTTTATACTTTACATCATATATGCACTTAAGTTGTCTTGATTTAAATTTCTTCTGGAACTTTTCTTGGCATTCCTCTTTGACTAATCCCTTGTTTTGTCCATTATTGATTAATATTTGAGATCATTGCATGAGATCCCAGTGTAACCCTATTCTTTTATTTGTTTTTATTTATTTATTTACCAGACATGCCCAATTGCCAAAAGCCCTGCCTTTCCGATTTCGTGTGCAAACTGTTTTAGATTGCATGATCCCTTTAGCGTTTTAACTTTAGAGAAGAGAACAATAGATTTTTAGGTTTTGGTCTTGGGATGGATAATATAACTAATGAGGCTAGTGTGGACCTTTTTCCAATTGGCCCTTCCGGCATTCTTGGCAGAACACTTGCATTCAGGATCCTTTTCTGCAAGTCTTTCTCACATTTGAGGCATCAGATCTTTGTTGTGTTGTTGAAGGTATTCCATAGGTTTAGGGGATTTTGGGCACCCATTGTATCATGGTTGCATCCGAGAAACCCGCAGGGGATATTAGCAATGATGACCATCGTTGCTTTCGTGTTGAAACGCTACACCAATGTGAAGGTAAGGGCTGAGATGGCATACAGGAGGAAATTCTGGAGAAACATGATGAGAACTGCGTTGACGTATGAGGAGTGGGCTCACGCAGCTAAGATGCTCGATAGAGAGTCACCAAAGATGAATGAATCACACCTTTATGATGTAGAACTGGTGAGGAACAAGCTTGAAGAACTACGCCACCGCAGGCAAGAGGGATCCCTTAGAGATATCATATTTTGTATGCGAGCTGATCTTGTTAGAAATCTAGGTAATATGTGTAACCCTGAGCTCCACAAAGATAGGCTTCAGGTGCCCAGACTCATCAAAGACTACATTGATGAGGTATCAACTCAGTTGAGAATGGTCTGTGACTCTGATTCAGATGAACTTGCACTGGAAGAGAGGCTTACTTTTATGCTTGAAACTAGACATGCGTTTGGGAGAACTGCTTTGCTCTTAAGTGGGGGTGCTTCGCTTGGAGCTTTTCATGTTGGTGTAGTTAAAACACTGGTAGAACATAAACTTATGCCTAGGATAATTGCTGGTTCAAGTGTAGGATCCATAATGTGCTCTGTTGTTGGCACTAGGGCTTGGCCTGAGCTTCAAAGCTTTTTTGAAGATTCTTTGCACTCATTACAGTTTTTTGATCAAATGGGTGGGCTTTTTACAGTTGTGAAGAGGGTCACAACATTTGGTGCAGTTCACGAGATTAGACAGTTGCAAATGATGTTGAGGAATCTAACAAGCAATCTTACATTTCAAGAGGCTTATGACATGACAGGTCGGATTCTTGGGATTACAGTTTGCTCCCCGAGAAAGCATGAGCCGCCTAGATGTCTTAACTACTTGACTTCACCCCATGTTGTTATATGGAGTGCAGTCACTGCTTCTTGCGCCTTTCCTGGCCTTTTTGAGGCTCAGGAATTGATGGCAAAGGATAGAAGTGGAGAGATTGTTCCTTACCATCCTCCATTTAATTTGGGTCCTGAAGAGGGTTCCACGCCGGTGCGCCGTTGGAGGGATGGTAGCTTGGAAATTGATTTACCTATGATGCAGTTGAAGGAGCTCTTCAATGTCAATCATTTTATTGTTAGTCAGGCCAATCCACATATTGCACCATTATTGAGATTGAAAGGATTTGTTCGAGCTTATGGAGGCAATTTCGCAGCCAAGGTACATGGACTGGGACCTCTAGAAAAGCAAGATTATACATACATATGGATGCGTTTGTTTGTTGTCATTGTATATATACGCTTCATAAATGAATTTCACTTCTACATTTACCATTATTCCAAAGCTTCACTCCCCTGAGTTGATGTCAAAACTGAAATTGGTCACTCACTGTTTAACTGACTAGCTAGACAGCTAAATCATGTTCCATTTCTATATATCTGCCTCTGCTTTTGGATTTTCTGTGCTTCACATATGAATGAGACTTGGGTGTGTTTTTGGATGTTAGCTTACGAGAGTCTAGGAAATATCTTGGACTACATCTTTATTATTTATTTGATAAACCCATATGGAGTAGTATTGCCTCTGCAATTCCACTCCCTGCAAAATTTGACGGGAAATCCGTGCCTGCAGAATTTGGTTGTATATGCAGATTGGGACTCACATGTACTTGCACTAACATGCAACTTCAACTGTTTTTAGTTTAATTCAATATATGGCTCTCTCATTAAGTGCTTTGATCAGAATTAAAAGAGAGTAACAATCTGAACTTTTAGTTGAAGCTATTTGTTGAAATAGTGGTAAAAACTTCTGAAAACCATGTTAGTATGTGTTCCTTAATTTACCACAGGCAAGACTTCCAATCTAGATATTAACTCCATATAAAGAATTCTTAAAATTGAAACCATGATGTGTAAAATTCTATTTACCCCCTTCCTAGTATGCTATTGCCATTGTATTCCTAACATGGCACTGTAACAATCCTATGTGGTTTTCGATTCTGTAGCTTGCTCATCTTGTAGAGATGGAGGTAAAACATAGATGTAATCAAATACTGGAACTTGGCTTTCCATTAGGTGGACTTGCCAAGCTGTTTGCTCAAGACTGGGAGGGTGATGTAACAGTTGTTATGCCTGCAACTCTTGCTCAGGTATGCACCTAAGATTAATTAAATAAACTAGATTTCTATTTTCTTCACAATTTTCAGATATCCAAAAGTTTAGTATCTTCCCAGACATTAAAGTAGTGAATTAGACTTGAAGATAAAAGAAATAACTTCTACTAGATATCAATTTTTAAGAAAAAAGTGCTAGTGTAGTGGTTATTGAAAACTTCAATGTACTTGGAAAGAAAGAGGAAAAATGTTCAGGTATTTATTTCTATATCATTTATATATTATGGTTAATTCACTGGAATAGCGATTAACTTGTGGATGTTGTCTTTTCCTGAATCCTGCACCAGTACTCGAAAATTATACAGAACCCTTCTTATGGAGAGCTTCAAAAGGCAGCTAACCAAGGCAGAAGATGCACCTGGGAGAAGCTATCAGCTATAAAAGCATATTGTGGAATTGAGCTTGCTCTTGATGAGTGTGTTGCGATTCTCAATCATATGAGAAGACTCAAAAGGAGTGCTGAGAGAGCCGCTGCTGCTTCTCAAGGTCTTCCCAGTAGTGTCAAATTCAGTGCTGCAAGAAGAATTCCATCGTGGAACGTCATTGCGCGAGAGAATTCCACAAGCTCCCTTGACGAAGACCTCATTGCCGATGCTGTTTCCTCATTCCATCAAGGCGTTAATAGTCCCAACGGAGGCAGTGGTGTAAATTGGAAGTCCCACCGCAGCCCACACGATGCAAGTGACAGTGAATCTGAAAGTGCGGACTTGAATTCATGGACCAGATCTGGTGGTCCTTTGATGAGAACTACTTCGGCAAATATGTTTGTTGACTTCGTCCGAAACTTAGAAGTTGACACTAGCCCTCATGATTTTCAGTATCACAGCCCGAGGCTCGCAACACCAGATAGGAGCTCAGAGACCTCAGAATGTGATCAGAAAGGGCTTGTTGCCATGAATGGATCTAGCATAATGGTAACTGAAGGTGATCTTTTACAGCCTGAAAGAATCCATAATGGGATTGTGTTTAATGTTGTAAGGAAAGAAGATGTGTCACCTTCAAATAGGAGTCATGATTCTGATAGTTATAACAATGAAGTTGCTGAATGTGTCCAAATTGACTGTCCAGGGAAGGAGATGGATGCTGCTAGCTCTTCTTCCGAAAATGCCGATGATGATTCCGCTTCCGCAACCGCAACAGCTAGGTCCCTAACTGATACACCTGATTATATCCCCTCAGATCTTTCCAGCGTCGATTTGGGTAAAGATCAGAGCATTGATGACAGTAAAAATTGAAAAAAAAAATCAAACAGTTAAAATTATAATAAAATAGATGCATATATCATATATCATAAATTATAAGCTGATTAAATACGTTAGTGGTATGAAATATACTTGCTAAGGATGTCTGTATTCTTCTTTCTACTATGGGAATCAATATAGCCAAATATATGGATACATAGAATCACATTGCATAACCAAATTAAAGTTTGTACTCTTCATTGTTTGTAATTGTTTGCAACTTTACCATGCATGGGATGGTTTCTAAGATTCTCGTGACGTATTTGAACTACTTGTTGACAAACCAAGGAAAAAAGAAAATTTGTACTAGAACTTACCACAAAGTCACAACATACAAAATGATTTTGTCATCGTCACTGATCGGTAACCAGATCGGTAACCAAATTTAAAAATGAAAGGGTTATTAAATCATCCAAAGATAAATATTGGGTAAAATCACTCTAGTCTTAGGTGATTCAATAATATTTTGACATGTGTTATGAGTAGAAATTTCTAAGAACACATGCCAAAATATTATTAGGTCACCTAAGCTAGAGTAATTTTACCCGTAAATCTTGGGTGATTAAGAGAACCCTTATTAATTTACCTTATAAGTTTAAAAATCATTAAAATAAACTTGATTACAGTGTTCACTGGAAAATAAATATGAAGAAACAAGTTAAAATATTAAGGTTGACTTGTTTTGTTAGTCTACATATCTTCTTGATATAATAAGAAATGTAAGATCATGTAGTTAAAAAAAGTTTGATAAAGCAAGAGGGGCAACAATTATAGCATGAGCAATAGGATCTGGAGGATTATCCCATCAGATTTTTGAAGAACATGGCACCATATAGGCTTGTCTCCTAGCATGTATGAAGGCTTCTTCTTGGAACATAGAAGCCAGGATGCTGCAATCTCGGGCTACCGTTGCTATTTCTAAAGGACAACTAGCTGAAGTCACTATTTCAGAATCTTTTTTTTTGTACTTTTGATAACAATATTTGACACTCCCGTGATTTGATATTGTAGGTTGAATTATTTTAATAATTTTACGTGACCCATGCAATTTATAGGACTAACTTTTATAAAAAGTATGCTCAATGTGATGGTATAACTAACTTTTATAAAAAGTATGCAAAATGTGATAGTCGTTAGCAATTAAAGAAATAAAATGAGTTGAGGGTTTAAATTCCCTCCCTCTTCCTTATAAGTGTGGATCGTTATTATAGACAAGAAACCACTAGATAAGTGATAGAGATGAGTGATTAAAAAAAGATAGAAAAATATCATTATATTGATATTATAAAAGAAAACTGGAGGTAAGTCTCTATCATCATATCATTATCACTCTCTTCTTTTCCATCAAAGAAGAACTGACGGAGGAAGGTAAAGAAGAGAGAAAAAGCTTTAAGAAATTTTCAACAACCGCAATAATGGATCTAGGTACGTCATCTAATCCTTCTTGTATGAAAGTTTGTGAGAATCATATAATTGAAAGATTCCTTATTTTAGTTTTCTTTATAATAAAAACTTCAAGTGAAGCCCTATGCCCGCCCACGGGAGAGGAATATAGTATGCTACAAGTGTGGGGGACTGAGTCATTTTGCCAACACCTGCAATCTGGAGGAGAAGAAGTGCTTTAAGTGTCACGGGACTGGACATCTTATCAAGGAGTGCCCAGGAGGAGACGGGATATCTACAGCCGGAGCAAGGCCCTGCCCTAGGTGCGGCCTCCACGGGCACCTAGTGGGCAAGTGTTTGAGACGGATTGAAACATGCTTCAACTGCCAAAGAGTTGGGCATGTAGCCTACGAATGCAGGGCACCCCAGACAAAGTCAACGGTGCACAACCCGAGAGAGACCCATCCTACAACCATGGAAGGACCCCATGAGACAGGTACTCCCCATGCCATGCTTAATTGAATGTCCCACTTCTTACACAACTTTATGGCGTGAGTTACCATGAAGATGTGATCCTTTTTCCACTATGAAATGATTTCATAGTTGCCCCCGCTGTGATCGTGTTTTAATTGCATATACGGGTTGCATGCTTGTTTGATGATGATGTTAGAAAAAGGAAAGGAAACCTTGCCTATCATAAGAAATACATATGTGTGTATATATATACATCTCCCCCATAAGCCCATGAATGTGTTGGCTATCTCGGGACCTTGTGGTGCCGGATGGCCCTTTGGTGAACGATGTTCCCAAGATAGAGGGTCTCTAAATGCTTAACAGAGAACCTCGTAGGAACTGCTTCTAAGGGAGGATACCAGTAGCGTCTTCTATCGGCCAACATTGAAGGGAGAAGGGGAATGGAGGTGAGGAGCGTATAGACGACACGAGACCCACCTTAGTTGCAACTTACGAATAACACCTGCCCGCCCATCGAGTACAAGCGTAGGACAAAAGATCTTGCTTGGAGCGGACACGTAAGGTATAGTGTTTCGTTTTGGGAAAGTACCAGCGCTACTATCGGAGAAATCATTCCGACCCGCACCGCATGTGCTACGGGATAAGAGACAGCATGGCAGCCTAGCAAGGTCTGGGTTTCGACTGGAAGAGTTGAATCCTTACGACACGTGATTTCAAGGAAGGAATCACAATCGACCCAACCAAGTGAGATCAAAGTTAGCACGAGAACGATTGAAGACGTCGATTAAGACAAGAAGTTATTTCGGCTAGGATTATTATTACGAATGCTACGTCGAAGGACCCTCAAAGCTAGTGGGACCGCCAATGCGACTCACTAGGAATGACCAACCTTTTGCAAGGACCGAGAGGGGTAAATCCAGCTATCAACGAATGAAGAGTGGAGATTTCCGTTCTTGATTACCAACACTTTGCACTAGTGGATGTAGCGCCCAGAATTTACCTTTTAATTGGACCTCATTCCAAGTTCGCCTAACGGTGTGCATGTAGGGAATTGTCTCTCTCGTGCAAGAGAGTACCTTGCCTTCCCAACCACTAGAGGTGCTCACTCTTCTAACTCACCTACTTAGCTTGTAGGTCTTGGGCTTGAGAGGTGGGGAAGACAGTAATCCCTTACACGGGTTCGGTTGATAGGCGAATCCCAAATATTACATGGAGCCCTCCAACATACCAAAAGAAACCGAGAAGGATCCCCCAATTAGCACATTATTGCCTTCCATGTATGCCACCCGAATAGACACAATTTCTCACTAGCTTTTGAACGTCCATCCTCTCTGACGTCTTACCGTACTCTAAGTCAATTGGGTGTAGCAAAAATATTAGTGCAATGCCAGTATCGGTGATAATATGTGTACCAAGATATTGAATGGTGACTTGGAATCTACAATAAGGACATTCAAAGCAGATAGCTGCAAACTAGATAATTAGCCCTGAAGTGCTTTGTACAAGTGGTGTGGTAATGAACATGTGACTGTGTGCAGTGGCTAAGCAATGTTCCATGATCAATTCACTCAGATGAACTATATGAACAGAATAAAGGGAGAAAAAAAATTAAAGGCCAAACAATTCAGAACAATATAAAAACATCCACAGTACAAGAAAAGAACACGTCAGCTATACCCTACTTCCAGGGAAAGAAAAATTCCAAGTCTTCTTATCAATTGAAATCCTTAAGTCGCTTTTTGAGCACGTCCATTGATTTCTTTCTAGCACTTTGCTTTGCATTTTTATTGGCAAGGCTTCCAAAGATCCCATCTGCAGAATCCTTGAATTTATCACAGATAGCAGCCACCTTCTTGTAATCCAATGCATAATAACTCTTCTCCCTTATAACAGGATTCATGAAGTTGTCAGGTTGACTACTTAGCAAAAGATTAATTAGTTGCCGTGCTTCGATGAAGCAGCTCTTAAAACTAGCCTCGCTGTAAATTTCACCCAAACCAGCAGAATAGAACCTTTCTTCTGCAAAATTCTCTATGATCTGTAGATCATACTCGATGTTTATAATAGCATTTGCATTAAACCTTTTGACGCTATCGCTAGACAAAGCAGCAACTATGGTATTGGAAATATGCTCGAAAACACCGGTCCCAATTTTGTACATAGCATCCAAGGGTAAAATTTGTTGTGCTGGGGACAAAATAGAATCAAGGTAAATGATCACTTCATGTATGTAGTCATTTCCATTCTCATTTGTCTCCTCAGAAGTCCAATTAATGCCTTCAGCAAGAGTCATAAACTCCTCCATTTTTGTACTTACCAGATTCAGCAGGGCATTATAAGCCACTTCTCTGGATGTCTTCAAAACCACCTTAGCAGTTAAAGTAGCTTCGGGCCTTTCAACTGATCGGACGGGCATGCCACACAGTTGGGCCGCATGTCGGAGGAAAAAATCACAAGCTCTTTCAAGGACAGCTATGTTGGCAGAAATCTGCATGACTTGAGGCACACTGATGTTGCCAGTGCCACTATTGATTGTATCAAGTAATGTTACATTTAATACGTCAATCAAGAACTTGTCGAAATACTTCCTCACGACATCAAAGAAATTTGTGTGTATCCCATAAGACAAGTAATCAACAGAGCCTTTGATATAGGATCTCACAATGCGACAGACATCAGGTACCATGGAGGAGAATGGTGCAACATATGGAAACGCTGGCATAATATCTGATGTTTGAAGATTAAATGACAGAACACAATTCTCATAGTCAGTTTCCTTTTTTATTATCATTTGGTCATATGAGTCATTGCCAAGAACATCAACAATTTGTTGCCGACATTCATCCAAAAGAAGCTGGTGGTACTTGTCATGGCTGCTATCAAGCACATCAAGAAGTGTGCTTATATCATATCCATATTGTCTAAGAGTAGACCCAAGTAGAGTGACATAATGCTTCACCAAGAGAAGATGAGTGGCCGACTCCATAGCGGAGAACTGTTCCTCCAAAACAGACGTCATTTTAGCAACAGCTGTCTCCCACATTGTTTCGACTTGATCAGCAGACAGTAGGCCCCCAGCAGTTCTCAGGACTCTATCCTCGACTATGAAGAATCCAGCCATTTGAGCAAAAAATGTCTGGTATGATTCAACAAAAGGCTGTGCTGAAGATATTTCCAGGTCTGAATTTAACTGCAATAGTCTATTAGTGTAGTAATATTCACGAAACTTCTCCCGGATACCCAGAGAATCATGAATATGAGAAGCACGATAAAGAGGTGTAAGATCAAACATCGAAACAGAATCTTCGTCAAATTGTTCAACATCCAAAGTATAAGCCAGATCCCCTACTCCTGAAATACTTTGCTCCTCAGCCTTCCTCTGCTGTTCAAGTATTTCCTCATCCCTTTGACGAGCTGTTAAAGCACGACCAATCGCTGTTTCACCAATATTTTTAGCAGAACTCCTTATTTGGACCATCCAATCATTAACTTCACTGCAAACTTTCTTCTCAATGTGCAACTTCACTGCAGGAATTCTCTTCTCTATGGCCCTTTTGAGAGCCTGAGTTGGAATACTCTGCACGTAACTTTTCTCAACTAAATCCAAAGTTTTCAATGCAGGGTAAAACTGGTCTTGAGAAATGTAACTGTTACACTTAACACAAAGCTCTAACACCTGTATACAGTTCTTTGACATGTTCATAGCTTCAGTTAGATTCTTCTTAATAGAATAAGTTTCAAGAAGCTCTTCAAGCCTGACAAGCAGGGCGCTGCCAACCTCCTGCAACTTAAGATTGTCACGATGGAGCTCTCCCTTTAGCTCCTCAGCATCAACTAACACAGCCTGAAGCTCATCGACCGCAAGGATGAATTCCTCATAATGGATCTTGCACATCTCCTCGATTTCAGCTTCCTTTTTCTTAACCACATAATTCATCCGGTGAAGGAGCCCCCCCGGCCGCCCCGTTTCGAAGGCGTGCCTGACAAGAGGACCAACATCATCCCTATTTGCAAGCAAAGTAGCTAGAACCATATCCTCCCCTGCATCACCATTTTCTATCACAGTTCTCCTCTTTGTTTTTACATCCATGATTGCATGAATTCCTATATTTTTGAAGTTAATACTGATTAGAACCCAAATAACAAACAAAGCTTAACAAAAATGAAATACTCCAGAGTTTATTAACATAACAGACAATTTCATTGTTTTTCTCTCTATCACAGAACTGTTATTACAACAAAATTATAAAAAAAATAAGTCAAAACAGTACTCAGACATCATCAACTTACTTGAGCATGTTTACTTAGCATAGTATAAAGAACAAAAGAAAAAATAATAAACCAAGTACATGCTTGGATGCAAACCAAAGAGCACTTATTGGGGTTTATTTAGTGCATTTTTTAGTAGATACGCTCCCATAAGGTCCAATAAGCTCATCCAAACAAGCTCAAAATACTAAACCAAGCTTAAGAGAAATTAATTGTACATCACCCACCAGATGTAAACAGGCAGCAAACAATTACTTCCAGCATAAAACTTGCATTACATGTGTTTTTACGGTGTATACACTATGCTTACAAAGATGCTATACGATAGCGAATGTAAAAGTAAAAACAAAAATGCCAAAAAACAAGAATAGCAGAAGCACAAATTGGTTCAAATACGGAACGAAAGCCCAGCAAAAGAAAACGCTGCAGAAGCACGATTAATCCACGAATTGGTTCAAATACAGAATGAACCGAAAGAGTACTAACCCCCAAAAAAATTAAAAACAAAAATCATTCATAAATTTTAGATTTTATGACATAAAAGAAGAAAAAAATTGACATAAAAGAGAAAAAGAAATAACATTAAGGGCTGAAGTCAAGCGAAGTAAAAATTAGTTGAGAGAAGAGAGGAAGAGGAATTAAAGGCGGGAATGGCACCTGCTCGAAGCGGAATGAGGAGTAACAATGGGGAAAATGGGGTTTGGAATTTGATGGGAAAGAAAGAGTGTGTTTGTTAGTTTTGTGTTAAAAGTGTAGTGATTATAAGGATTGAAATTTCCGTCGCTGATTCTTGCTTGCTGGACGGCGATTCCCAAGTAGAAAGCAGTGTTTGATGGTATTCTCAAAGGCTGTGGCCAAACACGATGAAGTAAATGCGCCAGCGTATTTTTGTTTTTATGTTTTTTCCTGAGAAAACATTTTACTGCAATGTGAATCTTGAATTGACTCAAAACTATACTTACTTTTTTTTAAGGAAAAAATTACTTACTCAATCCAAGGGGTGTTGAGTCTTTCTTTCTTTTTTGTTTCGCTTGGAAAATCCAAGGGGTGTAGAGTTTTTTTTTTTTTTTTACATAAGGAAATGAAAACAAGCCACAGAAATAACTAAATCACTGCATCCTTGCATAGGGGTGGGATCACCGAAAACCCGCAACTAACACCCTGTGTGGGACGCTTGCTTTGCCAACGTATCCGTCACCGCATTCCTATCACGCGAGATATAGAAGAATTGGACTTTCCACTCCCTAATTAACATAGCTCGAATAGAAGCAATAATATCCCTTTGCCAAAAGTTTCGAGTATCCTTGTTTTGACTCAGGATCTCCACAATATTTTTACAGTCCATGTAACATACTATCTCACGGAAGCCGAAGTCCTCAACGAGCTTCAGCCCGGACCGGAGTGCCAGAAGCTCCGCCAGAAAGGCACACCCAGGACCATAAGAACAAGCAAACCCCGAAATTCATCGGCCGGTGGAATCCCTCACCACACCACCGCCACCCATCTGATTCGACCCAGAAATCCAGTTGCCATCTGTATGGAGGTGAACTAAATTGGTACCCTCCACAAACATAGACTCTCGAGGACTCGTCATCATCGTCCCCCATCTGGCAAACTCATTCGCTGTGATCAATATCTGACACCCCACCACCTTAATAGGCCACGGTTGAGGATCAAAGATCGTGCTATTGCGCCAACGCCAAATACACCAAAGTGTTGCAATCGTAAACGCCTGATACGGTCCCTGAAGGATGCTATGCAACCAATCTTGAAAGGTGCTCGTCATAGGAGGGGTTGGCAATAAACTTCGAAAGTAGCTCCATGTCAACCGCGACCCATGGCAATCTCGCAAGAGGTGTTCAACATCCTCATCCTGCTCGCCACACCAGGACAAGTCGCGGTCAAGCTCAGGTGGCATTGCCACCGCTTCAAGTTTGTGGGAAGAGCACCACGACCCACAAACCAAAGGAAAAATATAACCTTCTCTGGTGCCTGGGCTTTCCAAATCGCCTTCCAATCACGAGAGCTCGGTTGATCCTGACACTGAATCATATGATACGCAGAAGCCTTCGTGTAGATTCCGGAACTAGTTACTGCCCACAGAATCTTATCCTCCTCCTCTGATTGCAGTGGAATCTTGATCCGACCAATTTCATTCACTATCTCCAAGGGAAGAGGCGTGTACAAAGCAGCGAGGTGCCATGCACCCTGACTCCAAAGATCCGAAACTTTAAGTTCCGTATTTGAAATATGAACATAGGGAACGCGATGACACAAATTCCTCGTACCCAGCCACGGTTGAAACCCTTGCTTGACGGCTTCCTTAGCATTGATAATTCCTCTCCACACATAAGAATCCCCGGGGTGATATGTCACCGCAAACACCGAATCAGCACCAACATATCTTTGTTTTAACACTTGGAAGCAAAGCATGTCTGTATCATACATGAGGTTGTTCACCAACTTCCCCAAGAGAGCAATATTATTCTCCCGAGCACTACGAATACCAAGCCCACCCTTATCCTTAGGTAGTGTCACATCAGGCCAAGGCACTAAGTTCCAACTTCGACTCGACCCTCCTTTGGACCAAATACAATTCTGAACTAGCTTATCAATATGATTACACACACCCTCAGTGAGCCACAAAGCTTGCATAGAATATACAGGCAACGAGGACGTGACAGACTTAGCCAAGCACAATCGCCCCACCTTATTCAGAAGCTTGTGTTTCCAGGACGCCAGACGGGTATTCATATTATCAATTACAGGTGCAAAAACATCTCTAGTCACTCTCCCCTTAAGGAGTGGTATCCCCAGATACTTACAAAGATTTGCTGCCTTACTAATCCCGGAGATATCTGAAATTCTTGCTGTGTCCTTTGATCTATGTTCCCTGAGCAGAACATGCGGGACTTCTCAAAATTCACCTTCATTCCGGACGCTTGACAGAACACCGAGAGTGTGTCCGAAATCAACCGCATTTGCTCCTTAGACGCTTGGCAAAAGAGAAGAACATCATCAACAAAAAAGAGATGTGAGATACCAATACCTTCCTTTGTAACCCGAATAGGTCACCCTACACCCTCTTGGACAAGTCATTAAATATGAATAGTAAGTCGTTCCATACAAAGCTCAAACAAGTACGGAGACAGAGGATCACCTTTCCTTAACCCACACTACAGAGTGAAGGAAGGTAATTTAGATCCGTTCCAAAGAACTGAGATATTCGACCCTTGGACACCCCACATAATCAACTCCACGATCGACGGAGGGAAGCCAAAATCATAAAGTGTTTCCTGAAGAAAGTCCCAACTGACTCTGTCATATGCTTTCTCTAAGTCAATCTTCAATGCCACTAGCCCGCCTTTCTTCTTATGTGTGTGAATCGTATGCATCACCTCTTGGGCAAGAATGATGTTATCTCTGGTCCCTCTCTCTGGTATAAAGCTTCCCTAAAGTGGTCCCACAAGCTCAGCAAGCAGCGGTCTGAACTTGTTTACCAGCACCTTTGTAATAACTTTGTAAGCTACATTACAAAGACTAATTGGCCGCAAATCCTTCAGCCGAAAAGGGTCATCCACCTTGGGAATAAGAACAAGCAGCGTGTCTAGTAATGAAGGGTCCGCTCTCCCATTCTGAAATGTCATGGATACCATGTTGTGAAGATATGCACCCAAGATATGCCAGTATTGCTTATAGAAAAATGCCTGGAAGCCATAAACTCCGGGGGCCTTAAAGGAATGCATCCCCATGACCGCCCTTCGAACTTCGTCAAAAGAAACAGGTTGAACTAATGCCACCTTATCCACATTTGAAATAACCGGAGTCTTATTTTCCATGACCACATTTCTGCACACCTGCGTATCAACAGAAAAGAGGTTGATGAAGAAGCTACGGGCCTCCTCTTGGAGTCTAACTGGATTCGTGCACCAATTTCCATATTGTATGAACAAACCATGTATGTTATTCCGCTTTCGTCACACCACAGTTTGAGTGTGGAAGAACTTCGTGTTTCTGTCCCCCAATCGTATCCAATTCTCCCTGGATTTCTGGTACTACATGATCTCCTCCTGTGTAAGAATATCCCCATACTCCTTTTGGAGAGAACGCTCCAAGCGACACAAGGCTTCAGTCTCACGCCACTCAGGCTCCTTCTGGACCCCATGCTGTCTCCGCTCTACTCGTCGTTTCCTCGCATGAATGTTCCCAAAAATTTCCTTATTGAAGGTAATCGAAGCTTCTTGAACATTCAGTAATTTCTCTGTCAAGTATTAGTCACAACTGCCTCAAACGAAGGGTGGGTGGCCCAGGCCGCTTGAAATCGGAATGTCCGGGTTGTCCGATCACCGGAGGGCACCTCACAGCGCAGCAAGAGGGGTGTATGGTCAGAGAACACTTGTGCTAGAGTCTCAACATATGTCTCAGGATGTAGTAACTGCCAATAAACATCCCCCAGTGCACGATCAAGCCTCTTTGCAACCATCCGTCTACCATTCTCTCTCAGTTCCCATGTAAACCGGGGGCCCGTCGCTCCAAGATCAATGAAGCTACATGCATCAAGGATCTCAAGTATAATCATTGCCCGTGCATCACAATACTCCCCACCAATAACTTCTGACGGCGAGCATATCTCATTAAAGTCTCCAATAGCTAGCCACGGATCCCTGCAACGAAGCCGGAAAGACCCCAAATACTCCCAAAGCAGGCGACGCCTCACAAGATTAGGACTAGCATAAACGATAGAACAAACCTAATGTTTACCCCGACAACGGATGTCCACCGACACCATTTGCTCATGAATGTCAATAACCTGAATCGTAAACTCTCTGTTGCATGGTGAGAGAATCCAAATCCCCCCGCAATGTCCATGCGCAGCAGCTTCACCGACCAGTTCATACCCCAAACTCTGCCAGAAAGTCCTCACACGATCAAATGACAATGTGTCTCCATCACAGAAAAAATAGCTGGACGAAAGGATCTCACAAGGTCCCGAACTCGCCGTTAGTTTAATAACATTATAAAAAAAATACTAAATAGTTTACTTTTTTCATAATAGTTTAAGTGGTAAGAGCTGAAGATATATGAGCCGGAGAGGGGAAGGTCCAAGATCAATCTCTGGAATGAGAATTCAAATATTTTCTAATGTAAAAAAAACAATTTTTTATTAAGATAAAATAGTTACTAATAATATATCACGCCCCACTCAAATAAAGTTGAAGGTCAACTAATAAAAAATACGGCAACGCCGTTCAAAGAACAACATCTACGCTTTAAAGCGTTCAAACACAAACCAATAAATAAAATAATATATATATATATAAATATTATTCTAAAAATCATTTCTGTACAAGAAAAACACGGGTCTTACAGTCAGGGAGTTATGTCTTGTACTCTTTAGGCCGTGTAGACTGGATGTTGGTGATCTTTTTTATGCTTGTATGACATTATGCTATGTACGATATGTACGTGTGTTGTGTGATTCGATGGTTTTAATAATCAGGTAAAATATTTTTGTAACTAAACTATGATGATGTAGGTGAGTTTGAAATACGGAAGGTGAGGGATAAGTCTTAAAGGAAACTATCCTTTATTCCGCAATGAAATGGTTTCCTTAATTCCTCATCCTAATGAGCTAAGTACGAAACATGTTTTGAGAGTGTGTGAGAAAAAAAATTGTGGTCTTCGTTTGTAGAATTAATAGGAGTAGGGTGTAGAAGTCGTTCTCAAGTGAGAGTGCCACAAATAGTGTTTTGGAGAAGTTTCTTTGTTTTATTTGCTTTGTTTTGCTACAAAGTGTAATGGGTGAGGATTAGAGTGAATGACCATACCGTGCGGAAGAAGGAGGAAGAATAAAGGAGGTGGGAGAAAGAAAAAGAAGAAGAAGAAAGAAGATGAAATTGAGTGGGTTTTTCTTTTTATTGGGCAAAGAGAAAGAACAACTCCGAGATTAGAAAGGGAAAAGTTGAAATTTTTGTGTTACTGGAGAATGAAATTGGTGGTTTTGAAAGGGAAAGGAAAAAAGTTGAATTATTGAAAGGTTTTGGTGGTTTTGTGGTTATGGTGCATGGAGCTTGTGGTCTTGATGAAAAAGAATGATGAAGATGATTAATAAAAAATTTCAGAGTTTTGGTTGTTGTTGAAGGATGAAGAATGATGGTCGATGAAGATGAAGATGAAGATAGATGGGAGATTATTAGCCATTAATAATTTGATTTGGAATTGAAAAAATAAAGGAAAAAGAAAAAAAATCCATGCCACTTCATTGATTGATGTGTCATTGCCATGTAAGCCCGGTCGTGACAGTGGTCAGCGCCACCACTCTGGCAAGGACCAATCCCGATTATTTCCCTTAATGTGAGACATTTTTTTTTTCTATTATTAGAGATTGTCGTTCCTTTTCTTGTCATTTTGATTTTATGGATCTTACTTTTGTTAGGCGGGAAGGCATTATGGTTGCTGATTCTCTTGCCAAATTTTCTTTCTCTACATTGTTTTTTAGCTGCTCCGCAGCATAATGTAGTGGCTTCTGTCCCTATTTCTTGATTAATATATTTATTCAATTTAAAAAAAAATAATTCATATTTACCCTTAAATATCCTAAATATTTAAGTCGTTAAAGGCTAAACGGCTAAACCAATCTTTTCGCAAACAACTAGTGACTGGTCACTGTATTACGTGTCTCAAGAATCACTCTCACTATGGCCCACACCCCTCTTTCTTTTCTAGTTTCAGTCTTGGGAGACAAGAAAAAAAAAGTACAAACTTTCTTTGGAGGGAGCCATTAGACTTCGCGCCCGTCAAATCTAAACCGTCCACCTCCTCAATCGAACGGCTCTCACAACTCAGAAAAAACTTCTATTTCCCCCTTCCCACAGCGGTTTTAATCATAAACCCTAGCCGAAACATCTCACTCAAACACTCACACTTGATTTCTCGTTTCTTACGAGAGCGCGATCGTTTCTTCTCTTTCTCCCTCTCATCGATCTAACCCTTCTCGCTTTGGTTCCGATTTATCGCTTCTGTTTTCGTTCAAAGGTCCAATTTTAACCTTCTTCTAACCCTGTGTTCCTTTGATTTCTTTGTTTTTTTTTTTGAATTTTTAATTCTGATTCTTTTTATGCAGGACGCGGTATACGCTCGATTTTCCGCTCGATCATGATCGTGGTAGCATGCAACCATGGCTACAGATAAAACCCCCCTGAAAACCCGGTTCGACTTTGTGCTGAGTCGGTTGTGAGAAAAGAAGCGTACGGCAATGCCGGCGGTGGGGATGAGGCGGTCGACGAGGGTGTTTGGGGTGGTTACAACGGGAGCCGACTCGGGTCGGGTTCTCCGGTCCGGCCGGCAGTTGTGGCCAGAACAATCGGTCGAGGCTAAGGCTCAGAGTGGTGACGAAGGTGGCGATTTACTGAAGCCGCACAAGGTCGCGCGAAAGGACGTCGTTTCGGAGCTGAAGACGAAGCCGGAGGCCAAGAGGCAGGGGATAAGGGGTCGTGACGGCGTTGATTGGAGGTTCGGCATCGTGTATACTCGAAAGCGGAGGAGGGTTGCCGCCGCATCCGCAAGTTTGGAACTTTCTAGAAGGAACGGCGCAGAGAGAGGTCGCCGCCGGGTGCTTGCGGCTGTCGTGAGACCCTGCGCTGGAAAGAGTGGTTTGTTTTCGAGTTTGTTGTTTTCGGTGTTGAGGTATATTGCGGTGGTAAAAGTGACATTAAAAGAGCTCTCGGCCTTTTTCCTGTCTGAGCCAGTTCATGGTGCTTTTGAATCGCGAGGTGTACAGTTTTTGCAGGTAAATTGGTTCTTTGTGTGCTTTTATTCATCATCTGCATTACCTTTCGCATGAACAGTTTAATATCTTTTTTCAAGTATTAGAATTATATCTTGTAATTTTAAATTTCGGAGAATTGTTGTTTGAAAAAAATTGTCATGCACTTATTTTTGCTCCATGATCAAATACTAAATCTGATTTTTTATTATGATTCAGGGTCCTCCTACTGCTAACGTCGGAATATGCCAGTTTTTTGGGATCACACAGTTCATGCCAATGTTCTGTGTGGACTTTACTGCCATTCCTCTTTATTTTCAGAACCTTCATTCTGCGAAGCTTTTAAAATTTATGTTTAGGTCATTTTATTTGGTAAATAATCCGAACGTATATAGTGATTATGAGGATGTTGAGGTGGAAATTGATTTCCCAGAACACCAGAGCAAACTGCAGATTTCATGCTATGACTTCAAGAGAGAACCTTCTGATATTGGATCTGTTACACTGGATGCTATGGAAACCGATGACGGTCCGTCCTTGCATTCCTCTGTTAGGGGTACCAGGGTAGCTGGGCGAAATGGGCAATATAGAAACATTATAAACTTGAGAAGCATTCAGAAGAGGAGAAGTTCACTCAGGAAAAGGAAAGCTCGTAGTTCTTCAACAGTTAGTTTACAGAGATGTAATGGTGTATTAGCTTCTGATTTATTTGGAGGTAGGAAAAGCAATTGCAAGAGGAGAAGTTTGCGTAATGTTAGCACAGCTGGAAACTTGAGAAATGCAAGTTCTGCTAAATTGGATTCTGCAGAAGGACTAGGTTCATCACTCTGTTCTGCGAACATATTGGTCACGGATTCAGACCAATGTTACAGGGTAGAGGGAGCAGTTGTCACTTTAGAGATGTCTGCTTCAAGAGAATGGCTTCTCACGGTAAAGAAAAATGGATTGACAAGATGCTCTTTCAAAGCCGAAAAAGTGATGCCACCCTGCTCTTCCAATCGACTCACCCAGGTGATAACATTTTCGTTCGACAATAGGTGGAAGCTGGAGTTTGCCAATCGGCAGGAATGGGCTGTCTTTAAAGACCTTTATAAGGAGTGTTCTGATCGAAATATTGCTGCTCCTGTTGCTAAATTTATTCCAGTGCCAGGTGTGCACGAGGTCTCTTCCTATGCAGAAGATAACAGTTTTCGCTTTCATAGACCAGATACATATATATCTGTCTATGGTGATGAGGTTACTAGAGCCATGACGAGGAGCACTGCAAACTATGACATGGATTCTGAAGATCAGGAATGGCTTAGTAGCAAATTCAATAATGAGTTTCAAGAACATGTTTCAGAGGATAATTTTGAGTTGATCATTGATACGTTGGAGAAGGCTTATTATTCTAGTCCAGATGATTCCTTTGATAAAGAATCTGCTGTTAATGCTTGTCAAAATTATGGTAGCAAGGAAGTTGTAGAAGCTGTATTTACCTACTGGATGAGCAAACGGAAGCAGCAAAAGCGTTCTTTGCTAATTAAGGTTTTCCAGGTAAATACCCCATTATGTTTTAGATATTGAATTGTATACGTGGAGTTTGTTAAGTCTACATTGCCAGGTTTATTGTGTATAATATATTTACTGTTAGTGTTTCCTCTCTTACTCATAAATTGGAGAAGGTTTAGGACCTCTGGTATATCAAAATTTAATAGATTGAACTCATGGTTGTCAATAGCGTGACATAACCTCTCCCAGTTGCTGCATAGCATGTGGTGGCTGTCGCGGCTGCTAAAGCGGCAGAAATAGCAGCTATTGTGCCGCTATTCGATGGTACTAACATAAACCCAATATTGCTCCCAGGACTTTAAAATGTTAGGGCATTTTGGGGGGTATTTTAGGGTTTTATCTTCTGAAACGTACTGAAAAGGGTTTGGTTTGAAGAGGATCTGGAGTTAGAGATCTACAATTGTGATAGTGAAAATGATATAAAGGAAGACTTGAATCTAGAAGATGATGATTGATGATGATCGATGATTACTGTTTAGCAAACCTTTATCTGAATTTTCATGTTTATAGACAGTTTAGTTACCCTTAAAGGCTTAATCTTGTTGGTTTCCTTGACTTTTGCTGCAATAACTTGTATGTTTCGTTTAAGACACCTTTTACTTTTTGTTGTAAATTATGAATAGTATGAATTTGAGTACTTTTGATCATTTTGAACTTTTAAATATGCTTGTAGTATAACAAAATTATATAAACTGTATAATAAATTCCGCACTTTGGCAATGTCGCCACGTTACACCACTATAGCAATTTCGGGGTCGGGTGTGCTGTTATCCGGTCTTGACAACACTCATTGTGCGTATATTAGCCTGTGATTGTACTTGTATGGGTTTGAGTCCTCTGTGTTTTGTGTCTCACAGCGCCCTTACTTCCTTCCTATATGGAGGTTACTTCCATTCCTTCTTGCTTGTTGACAAATAGGCTGTTAAGAATTTTGGTATGAAAATCCCATGAAAATGTGCTCCTTTCTAGTGACAGACTAGTATTTTGATTTGTTTGAAATCAGAATCACTTCAGATCTTAAATGTTAGAATTTTTTCCCTAATTATAGTGGTAAAAAAGTCTTAAGTCATTGAGCGTGAAACTAGTTTCTTCAGACAAATATTGCTATTTGGTTTAAGGGTCTTTTTTAGTTGACGTTCATGTTGAGTTTGCCTTTGGAGTTGGAACAGTGAAAGCTCAGTAACATATAGGTCCGGTTAGGAAATATTGGAAGACATATATCCTCTAGCCATTCAACCCGTTTTAAATGGAGATATTGTAATTTGAACTTCATTTGTTTTCTAATTCAAGTAACAATTTAATTTGTAAACTGAACTTTTCAAGTGATTTATATTCACTAGCTATGCTATGACTTCTTTTAGAATGTGTCATATTTCATATTCTATATTAGTGCCACTTATATATTATATGTTCTTATGTTACCACTGGATTGGTGGTTGTTGATGTCGATATCTAGCTAATATCATTTGCCTTTACAACATCTATATAGATTTTTCCCCTCCCTTAATCATAGCTCTGTATATTGTATCATGTGGGAGCGAGGGCATTGTTGCAAACCTCAGCACTATGCTGCATGTTTATTATCTAATTGACATGGTTAAGTTTTTCAGGGCCATCAATTAAAAAGAGCTCCACTTATCCCTAAGCCTTTGCTGCGAAAGAAGAGGTCCTTTAAGCGACAACCAAGTCAGTTTGGTAGAAGTAATCAACCCAGTGTGTTGAAAGGTATTTAATGACTCTAAATGTACGATCTGTTGAGGATTGCTTTGGTTTAATGGGGTAAATTTCAACGCGTTAACCTTCATGATGGTTGTTATTGTATTTTGATTGACTGTTATTTCCTTGATGCTTTTTGGTATCTGTAGACTAGGGTCTTCCTTTTGTTGCTTGTCTTATGCAGTACAAATACTAAAATTTGACCTGTTACCTGAAGGTCTTCTTTGGTGGCTGGTTCTTTGAATCAAATGAGTCAGTCATTTCCCCCTGTTTGTATCTATGTTATCAATCCCAGTTCCCAGCCCGTCCCAGTCAGCCCCGAAACTGGGATAGCGGGATCCCGGAAAGCGGGATGGCCGGGATAATGAATTTTTCTTTATATTTTATATAATTTGTACCATATATATGTGTGTGTGTGTATATATACTAAAACATTTGTTCTCAAGAATGAGAGTATACTAGTAGGATTGTTTTTTTTCTTTTTCTGAAAGACATACTAGTAGGATTGTGTCCATCCTTTGAGTTTTCCCTTCATCCAATCCCATTCCCAGCTCATCAGAAATTGCTCGATCAGAAGGGATTGCTGAGTATAATTGTGTAGTTGTAAGTAAAATCGAAGAGCTTCTCCTAGTTTTGACCTGTGAGCTGAATCAGCTTGCCTCTTCTTTAGTGTGACCTAGTTTCATCCTTCCCTCACTGAACCCATCAGGTTTGGAGACCTCTTCTCTTCAAGTTCCTGTTTGAAGTTCCCTTCTCATGCTCTTATCTGTTGTCCACATGCCCTTGCCGTTCTTGCTTGATTTTGAACCTCAACTCTAGGTTATTGTTTGGCTGAAACCTACACTCATGACCTTTGTCTCTTTTGTTGCTACTTATATAAATATATGCAGAATCATGTTGTAGATTTCTTGTCTTATGTTGGTATTGATTTTCAGCAATTGCAGCTGAACAAGATGCCTTGGAAGAGAGTGCAGTGAGTAGGATGGAAGAAGCTAAAGCTGCTTTAAAGAAAGCCATGGAAATAGCCATAGAAAAACGCAAGAGGGCTCAGGCTCTTGCTGAGAATGCAGATTTGGCAACCTACAAGGCGACAATGTTAATTAGAATAGCCGAAGCAGCAGCTCTGGCAGCAGAAGCAGATGTGGCCACCGGATACTTCCTTGACTGACTGATGGTTATAGATCAAATTCCCGATGCTAATAATTTTATTGCTCCCGTCCGTCTATATGTAAACATTGTACAGATTTCTGTTTGTATGTACATCATCGTCATCAGTATGGATTGAAATCAAGACCTCTCACCAATCTTGTGAGTAGAATAGATTGGTTGATAACCTATTTTGGAAGAAAAGGGAAATACAAAAAAGAAAAGAAATACATAATTTATGACCTCGTGCCTTTGCCTCTTTAGATTTGCCTCCTGCAATGCTAATTCAAGTTATACGGACTGAATTTTTCCTGGATTGTGACAAATTACCCCATTTACGATGCATTACTACTGATTAAATAAAAGCTGAAAAATATGGGCGAAAACTAATATGGTCCACCACCACTGCCGTCATCTCTACTCCTTCTCCGACTGCTGCCTCTACAACCACCACTCAGCTCCCACCCAACCATCACTAAACACCACCATCACCAAACACCTTGCGATTTTGAGGCCTATTGCCAACCACTATTTCCATCACACACAAGAGAAAATAATATTTTGACCATGTTGAAGGGAAGCTAAAAAACTTACCTAGTATCAAGCATAACCAACTGGTGGCATTATACCTCCTTCGTATTGAATTTGCACTAAACTTGATTTAAACATAAAACCAAAACAAATGTTTGTTTCCCTTCGAACAAAAAATCCCAGCAACCAAAGACTATGAATTTGCTTAATTCCTTTGTCCCATTGAAAACAACGAAACCTAGGAGATGGTTCCCAGAAAAAAATACAAAAAAAAACCACAAACACCAAAAGCTTCTCAAGATTTTCCAAATCACCGATCCGGCACCACCACTGCACGAAACCGCAAACACCCAGAGAACCAATTAACGAACTGGGTCACGCGGAATTTCACCACAAAAAACCCACCATCATCAAGAAATGAAATAAAATCGCAAGGTTTTCGCGAAGTTGGGGATTTTTCAAAGAGAAAACCCAAATTACCATCAATATGAGTCTCTTCTATGATTCAGATCGATGGAGGTTTGGGACTATTGGTTGGGTGGCAGCAGCTGGAGTAGGAGGAGAACGGATGGCAGTGGTGGTCCCCGACGGCGATAACGGCCGGATCATCTAAAATGTGCAGAGATTTTATTTTTTATTTTTATGCTGGGGTATTTACAATTTTACCCCTTTATCTCTAATTCAATTTTAACCTAAAAAATATTCATAGATTCCAAAATCTAGGAGTTTAAAGTAATAGTCCAAAAAAAAAAACGTCCAGCATGCGGATAATATGGGTTACACATTAAATATGAACCTGCAAGATTTTTATTTGACAATTTGTATAATATGCATATAAAAATGGAGGGGTTTTAATTTTGCATTATTTTTTTATAACAAATTTGCAAGTTAGTTGTTTAAATTTTAAATAATAAACGGAATGGTTCATGAGAGGGAACTACAGTAACGCTCTTTTTATTTGGCAATTCTATCATGTACATGATTGTGTTTTTTTTTGAAATTGTGTAAGTAGGTTGACTTTTACTAGCGTAATGCAAGAAGAACTAGATCACGAGGTGAATAAGAAGTTTAGACGATTGATCTGGCTGGATTTTTTATTGAATGGAGATCTGGCTAGGATTGACTTAGTCTTAATTGTCAATGCGGGAACAGTAATTGCTTGTGAACTCTAATCAACGACGGTGTGAATTAATAATCCGAAAAGCATTGTGCTTGTGCAGAACGTGGAGCAAGCATGCATGGAATGAGGAAACGATTCAATTCAACGAAGATTTAACATATCGCGTGCAACGAAAGGAAACAGAGAATGTCACATCACTTGTACACTACGTAGGCTACTCACAAAAAAACTATTAGTAGGCTATTATTAACAAATTCTTTTCGGGCATAGGCGCATCCAAGACTTTTACGTTGAGATCAAATAAAATAATAAGAAATCTTCAAATAAAATAATAAGAAATCTACAAAATATTTGAAGAGTCAGACTTTTGTAACTGGTGCACTGTTAATTTGTAGGTTTTTATTTTATTTTAAACTATTAATGTGTTTTTTATTTAATCAATGACTTTCAAAAAGGTTTTCCTCTTGTAAAAAAAAATAACATTCCAAGTAATTAATTATTGCTCAATTAGTTAATTAGAGCAATAATGTGTTGGTCTAATGGTAGACAATTAAATAAATCTCCGTAAAAGTGAGGTCACAAGTTCGAACCTTAAAAAAGTAATTTGTTGAGATGGACATTCACCTAATTCCAAACACATTAAAAACCTGTCAAGGACCACAAAAAAAATGAGAAAAATAATTCATTTTGTTTAATTGAACTTAAAAACACTACAAATATGTTAATGAAACACATATGTGATAACATTATCAAAGATTACTTTATCTTTTTGTTAAGTTTTTTAAAAAAATTATAGTTAAGTTTATAGATAAAATAATTCTACATTTTTATGACAAATTCACCCATTCATCCTGTCATGTCAATTTAGCTCTGCCTTACCAAATAAACCTACCAAGGTCATGCACCACTGTGGAACACGAAGAGATTTGACCAATCTGAATTGAGGAAGAATATATTATAAGTTTTAGTTAAATTAGATATTCATAAACATGTAACCTTATATTGTTGGTGAGTGTTCCGGGAGTTAACCTCCCGATCTCCTGAAGGCCCCTCGACATAACTCTGTCCAGCCGGCAGAGCCCCTCACCTCCTCAGTCCTAAGACAACAGGCCGAGAGGGGGCAAGTGCACCAACGGACGATCGCCTCCACACGTGAAGTCAACAGTCTTACCATCGGGTCACCTTCGTAGGTGCGCTGACTTAGGACAGGCCCTGACCGTCCGATCCACTGGACGTGGTAGAAGATCCAACGATTTGAGACGATCCTCTGACAAGGTCATCATCACCTATCCTCGAGGATCGCGCCACCCTCAGACCTCTATATAAGGAGAGTCCCCATAAACTATAAGGTACACACTTCTAATCTCATTCTACTCGGATTAACCATCTAACCCCGACCTCTTACTTTGGCATTAAAGTGTCTTTGCAGGGACCCCTCTCGGGTTCAGGAGTAGCGATGGAAGACCACCGCATAAGATAACCCGACGTCCAACCTACCGACTCCCCTTTCTCCGAGCAAGCTTAGCTTGTTCAGTGAGAATGATGAGACTTTGCCATTGCGCAAAATCACGCATTTCACTTTGAATAATGAATAGAGTCGTGGTTAGCTTTTCACTCCAATAATAGCCACACATGTTGATAGCCAAATCTGCAAGTGCACGGAAGGTTATCGCGTAGTACAAAAGATATCGAACCCAAGGGATATGTGTCTTCTTATTAAATTATTTAGAGTCTTGTGCAGAAAATTAAAAGATATATGTTGTTGGTTGGTTTTTAGAACTAAGAAATAAAATAGCATTAAATAAAAGAGAAGAAAGATGATGATGAAGTTTAAGCACTTGGGTCGAATTACATAGTCTATAAAATATGCTAGCAAACTCCTACTTAATTTCTGAATTCTAGAACCAAATTCATGATGCTATAGCCTAGTATTTCTACAAGTTAATTCCTTACAAATGTAGAACTTTCTTCCTAATTACTAAATTCAATTCCTTGCAACTTAGTTAACTAGAGAAGAAGATGAAGATGAAATTCAGGCCAACGTAAAGCTACGTCTATCTTTGTTAGCACTTCAATTTCAATCCTTCAAGTCCTTGAAACTTCACTTTTCATCCTCCGCTCTTGAACTTTTACATTTTAATCCTTCCTTTCCTGAAACTTTACAATTTGGTCCCTGGACAAAAATGATAACTATACCAGCTTTCCTAAAAATATAAAAATAACTATAAAAATTCCTAAAAATATAAAATAAAGTTAGAAAAACAAATAAAAGCTAATCTATATGCAAAATGCAAAATAAATAGAAAATCTATATAAAAATAATAAAAATCCTATATGAGACTCAAAAATAATAAAATAAAAAGACTAAAAAGACCCTAAAAACATCATATAAAATCCAGTCATCACATGTAACACTTACTTTTGTGATGGTCTAACACCGTCACAAAGTTAAAAGTAAACAACAGGTTTAATGGTAGTTTTAGTACCTCACTTATCACGAAGTTGCACTTCTGGTCTCTCACGAAAAATATTAGTCATTTTTGTCCCTTACTTTGACAAACAACAACAATTTTGGTCCATCATCACTATTTCGTAAAAAAACTAACATTTTACTGTGTTTTCATAGGGACGAAAACAGTGATGAGGGACCAAAACTGCTATCGTTTGTCAAAGTAAGAGACGAAAATTGCTATCGTTTGTCAAAGCATGGGATAAAAATTGCTAATTTTTTTGACTGAATAGGGATGAAGGACCAAAACTACTCTCGTTTGTCAAAGCATGTGATGAAAATAACTAATATTTTTCGTGAGCGACCAGAAGTGTAACTTCGTGATAAGTGAGAGACCAAATATGCTATTAAACCCAAACAAACAAGAATAACATAAAACATGGGTTTGGTGGGTAAAAACCAAAAAGAGGTGTAAGAGGTACTTTCTACCGCTGGGTGGTTCACCGATCATAATCATTAATGTAATGAATACTTAGAGATAGGCCGAATCATTCCTCATCTACCAAGTAGTAAACATCAATCAAAGTTATATAATATTTCTGCTTCCAATTGGAATCAGATGTTTCTATTTGTCATATATATCCGTCATGGAGTTAATAAAGTCTACTACGTACCCATAAATTATTCTGAGCCGGCTCTCATCAAGTTTTTCAGATATAAAGTTTGTCATTGTTTGCTTCCATAATTGCAATTATTATCTTAACTAAATTCTGTCTTCACCTTTTTGGCTTTTTCATCTGCAGAAACGTTTTTCCTAGAGCTAGATCCTCCTGTGATGTTAACTAGTAATATTTTTATTACACCCATGCATCACCCCAGATTAATCACATCAGTACTTATAGAAACATCCATGTGTATATACATGTCTCATCATAGTTAAGCATTGTTTCTTTTCAAGTTCCTTGATTCATTTTGACTTATCAATGCTCACATAAACACACTCTTTCACTCACTCACTCACTCACAAAGAGAACAAAAAGAATACCATATTTGATTGATATGAAACAGGATTTTAAATTGTAGTTCACAACCGCAATTGCAACTTAACCGGTTTTGAAGTCCTTGCAACAGCATCACGATCACAATTTCGACCATTTCAACCCGCATTTGTGTGTAACTCCGTAGTGTAGCCGCAACTGTGATTGCAACCGCAGTTTAAAACCCTGAGATGGAAGCAGAAGCGAGTGGAGAAGATATAGTTATTGAGGGAAGGAAGAGTTTTGAGGGTGATGTGTTTGAAAGAAGTCCTAGAAGAGAAATAGATGAAGAGGAGGAGCTAAAGTGGGAAGCTTTGGGGAGGCTTCCAACGTATGATAGAATGAGGAAAGGGATTCTGAAGCAAGTTCTTGATAATGGAAGAGTCAACTATGAAGAGGTTGACATCACCAAGCTCGGAATGCGGGAAAAGAAGCATCTCCTTGAAACCATTCTAAAGACGGCAGAAGAAGATAATGAGAATTTTCTCCATAGGATGAGGAACAGGATTCATAGGTAATAAAAGTAGCCTTTTTAACTAAGAATCTTGGGTTGAATTGCTTTGGTTTTGACTAATTTATCTGTTTTCATGTCTTTTTTTGTTCATGATTCTAGAGTTGGAATTGAGATTCCCAAGATTGAAGTCAGGTTTGAGCATTTATCAGTTGAAGGAGATGCATATGTTGGAACCAGGGCCTTGCCCACACTATTCAATTCTACCCTCAATGTAATAGAGGTATCTTCAAGAAAAAGGAGCTAATTTTTACAAGTTTCTATAACTGAGAAATGTGTGTGTGCGCGCGCGTGTATTTGTTTGCTTTTGCTGTTTTTTCATTAACATGTGGATGAATGTGGTTTACATGGTTCAGCTTTCTTTGAAAGGTATTGGTTAATTTGTGCTTATTCTGCAATTCTGCTTGAGAACATAGGGACTTCTGGGTTATATCAAGCTTTTGCCATTTAAGAAAAGGGCTGTGAAGATTCTCAAAGATGTCAGTGGAATCGTGAAGCCATCAAGGTAATTAAGTGATGTCATGTTGGAGACTTCCCAATTTATTTACTTCAACAAAAGAGTACTTCAGAATATACTATTTTTCTATTTGCATACTTTCTAATGGTAAATCAAATAGGTTTTAAGGCGTCTTTTTGTTAATTATCTCTCAATCAATTCTGACCTTATTTCACTGAAATGTGTTCCCTCAATTTCATTTTTCTTTCTATTTATTTCTTACCATCATTTATCAAATATGTAAACATGAATGTTTATCAATCTTTTTCCTTACATGGTTGATCCAAACTCACAGCGGTGGTAAAGTATATATGATGAAGAATACTTCCATTCATTATAAAGTTCCAATTGTGTTCTCTAGTCAAGCACGCATCAAAATTATTTTTTGTGAAGAGATATTTTTTTCTTCACTTAAGTGAAATTCAGAAAAAAAAAATAGAGAAATATGTTTCTTTAGAGCTGACAATTACTTTTTGATACATCGGAAAATTAGATAGAAATAAAACACTAACTCAAAGCATCTCTAAACAGAATTGTTTCCAAATCCATGTCTGGAATTTCTAGAACCCGAACACCGTATGACGGAGAAGCTGATCTAGCTAAAAAATCTGTCGCCATGTCCTGGGAATAGACTGCATATATATTTGCCAATCCTTACCAAGAAGCTCCTCACTTCTTGGGCCTCCTCCGTGCTCCTTGCAACGTTGCTGTCCTGAGAAGCCTTCAAGAGGTCATGACAATCAAACTCACATAAAATCCTCCTATAGCCCCTGCTCCAAGCAAGTCGAAGCCCTTCCCTCAACGCCGTGATCTCCGCCAAAACTTTTGCCAATGCATTTTAGAAAATTTTCATATTCATGATTGAAACATCTCCACGCTTCATTAAACGTCCATGGTTTTTCCTCAAATATCATGTTATTCCTCCACTTCCAATTGCTCCACAAAGCTGCCAAAAACTGTGTGCCATGCTCAGCGGTCGCCAAGCCCCGAATCCATTGCCAAATCTCGTGGTGGTGAAAATTACGCCAAGAAGGAGCTCCTAGTCCCAACCAAATCTCTCGGGAGTGTGGACAATAATACCATAAGGAAGAGTTACCATTACCAAGCCTGAATTTGAACCCCTCACGAACGCTATCCACATGCATAAATGAATCACCTGTGCTGTATTTATGTTTCATGATCAACGATTCCCCACACCGCTTTACCCAACATAGCAGTGTTTGCCAAACGCCGCCATGATCTTTCGCTTCCGTCACCGTACGCCACCCCAGTTTATTAAATGCCACCCATTGCCCTTGGACCAAAGGAATCTCCTCATAAGTTGATTCAAACTATCAAGGATCGATCTTGGCAGCCACACAACTTGCACGGGATCAATGCCATGACAGACTTTATTAGGCACGTCCTACCGGCGACATTGAGCATGAAGCAAGCTTTTTCTGGACATTATATCCAGAATGAAATTGAAATCTGACCGCCTCATTCTACCGCTTTTCAAAGTACTTGCCTGGGAAATCTCTTCCCGAACCTCTGGCCTCGCACCCTTGGAAGCAATGGCTTTGGACTTGTTCAGATTTATTTTCAGCCCGGAGCTAGCACAGAATTTCCCAAGCGTGTCCGCCACCAAAGAGGAGAAGGTCGTATGCAAAGAGAAGGTGGGAGATTGGGGGGCCACCAGGAGAGGTACAAATCGGATTCCACACGCCACTGTCAACAAAACATTGAATCTGAATAGAAAGGCGTTTCATGACAAGAACAAACAGGTATGGCGAGATAGGGTCCACTTGCCGAAGGCCTCTACCGGGTTTGAAGGAGGGGAGGCAATTACCATTCCAAAGAATTGAAATTTGAGAGGAGCTAACACAACACATAATAAGATTAACCACCTGCTGAGGAAAATTGAACACGTCAAAAACGACCAAGAGACACTGTCATAAGCTTTCTCCAAATCTATCTTGAAGGCTAGGCAACCCTTCTTAGATGAAAGATTACTCATGTAGTGGACCACCTACCACCTCCTGGGCAACAAATGCATTGTCCATGGTTCCTCTTCGAGAAGAAAGTTGTTTTGCATCGGCCCAATGGTTAGATTAAGGAAAGGCCGGATCTGGTTGACTAGAACTTTTGTGATCAACTTACATGTCACATTATAGAGGCTTATAGGGCGGAACTCTTTTATAGTAGATGGGTGATCCACTTTCGGGATCAAAACCACGAGGGTCTCCATGAGTTTCTCATCCACTTTGCCAGTCTGGAAGGCGTCCCGAACCACTGTCCAGAGAGTTTCACCCACTTGATTCAAAAACTTCTTATAAAAGAAAGGTTGGAACCCATCCACGCTTGGAGCAGTAAATGATTTCATCGACATCAAAGCTTTCCACACCTCCTCCTTCCCAACCGGATGCACAAGGATATCCTGGGCAGCACCGGACAACTGGGGAAACACATACTAATCATTAATTTACAATACTCTATTTATAAAATAATTTAACAAATATGAGTGTTAATGAATGGTCATTTAATAAGCATTTTTATATAGTCATTGCCTAATCAGTGACAGGGAATCCGTTCGACTTTGTTATTCTACCACCAAGGTATAGACAGTGTCAAGGGAAATTAGAGCTTATTTTTTTATTAAAAAAATATTTTCATTTTCTTATTTATATTAATAATTACACATATTATTTAGATTTAATTTTTGTATATTAATGTAACACTTCTATAATTACAAAAGAAAAACAACAACAAAAACAAAATAATTTTTCTTTTCAAATTGACAATGGATCATTTGTTGGTTTACATTGTTGGACACATCTGCCAGTTCTTATTGCTGTGGCATGACACGTTTATTGTTTCCTTTAATTTACAAATCACTTCAATTACATAAGATACCAAACAGTTGAGACCCTCTATATATATACATCTTAATTTTTTCTCTATACTTCTATTTTCTCTTCTTTTCTCACTCTAGGTGTTTACATTTATTAATATCTACCCAACATTTTTCTTTACAAATTACTACTGTCCAAAATTTACTTTTTATATAAGGTTTTTTATTTTTAATATTCAATCATTTTCTTTCCTCTCATTTTCTCTTGTAATATAATCTGCTTTTTCTTTTACATTATACATATATCTCTCATTTCTATATCTTCTTTTTCAGCCTCTCTCTCTCTAAACGTGGGTGAATTGGAGGTGTTAATTGTACATTTGTATTGTGTGGCTGATATTTTGGTAGCTATTCTTTTTACTTCCCATCTCTGTTTTCAGAATGACTTTGCTTTTGGGACCTCCAGGGTCAGGAAAAACTACACTCCTCAAAGCCCTAGCTGGAAAAATGGACAAAGATCTAAGGGTTAGTCATCCTCTGCCTCCATTTAAGGAATCATAGATTTTATCATACCACTCAAATTGATTCTGAAACTCCTGATAAAAAAAAAAAGATTCCACCCAAATTAACTCTGAAACTGTTAAGGAAGTTACAGTTGTATTTTAACATTGAAAGAAATCTAGATTAGAGAGAAAGTTTCAGCTGAATGGAAAGATTTTTATTAATCAATTCAGAAAGTGGACATGCTATTTATATCGATAACTATGATAACTAACTGCTAACTATAGTAAACTTCAACCATAACTAATTAACCACTATCTAACTATGGTAAAAGATAGTTACAGCAACTGAAGATGGAATATAGCGCAACTAAATCACTTAAGCTAATAATTAGGATGGCAAAAAAACCATACCTGTGGGTACCCGACCCTACCCGACCCGAATTTATGGGTAAAACCCGTTCTATTTGGGTTCGGGTTCGGGTTTTACCCGATTCTGAAAGTACTATTCGGGTTCGGGTTTGGGTATGGTGAAACCCTACCCGAACCCTACCCGAAACCCGATCTCTATATATTAAATTACTAAAATATCTTTATATATATATATATATATATATATATATATATATATTAGTACTTTAGTAGTGATTACTAGGATTTAATTGTTTCAACTTTCAAGTTTCTGAATATATATATTTATATATATATTCATGATCTTGAATATTCATGAATATGGAATTTTGAATTGGCTTCTAGAGTCATTTTTTAAATCATTATGAAGATGTTGCTGTTACTGCATTAGTAATCGGGTTCGGGTATGGGTCGGGTTTTCGGGTTTTTTATGGTTTCCCTTTGTTTACCGCGGGTATGATTTCGGGTATGGGGAACCCGAAACCCGACGGGTTCGGGTTCGGGTATGTTTTTCTACCCGAACAGGGTTCGGGTTTGGGTTTGGGTTCGGGTATATGATTTCGGGTTCGGGTTCGGGTATGGTTAAACCCGCACCCGACCCTACCCGTTGCCATCCCTACTAATAATGATCTTTACATATTTTAAAATCAATTTTAATAAATTTCAATGGTTAGAATCGCAGCTACACAACCTATAATCATTTTAAAACAGAAGAGGATCCATATTCATGGTAGCTGATTTTGCCAAGAGATCAGCAGCAGTGTTGTACACCCTCTTAACATGAGACACAGAACAAGAGCGAAGCGGGAGGCCAGATCTCTACAATCTTCACTCCAAGACTTAGCAACAATCAAAATCAAACAATCAGTTTCAATATCTGTATGTGTAAAGCATAATTCACGCGCTAGCTTCAAAGCCCATCTCTCACGAGCCTGCTTTGCGGTAGGGTTTGGAATGCTCGTGGTCTCTCACGAGCATTTCAAACCCCAATGCAAAAGCAATAGAGAAGGAGGTATCGATGTTGGTTTTAACCATACATTCCAAAGGAGCCCACCACCTATTCTCATCCGGGACAGCAGCTGCAGGCTCCACATGCTAAGTATCAGAAAGTGGGAGAAGCATATGATAGAACTGGTACCAAACAGTAAAAGTAAACTGAACCAATCTGGCTTAGCCAAACAGATTCACGAACAATAGAGAAGAGAAACTAAAATTTGTTTATTAGATAATAGTGCTCTTGAGAGGAATTACAAACTGGACACCAATAGTCAGCCACCAAAACCCAATTCTCTCAAAAACTGCTGAATAGAGGCACAACCACCTCTATTTATACTAAACCCCTCAAAACCCTAACTAAGCATAATAATAAAATATTAACTAATGCTGACTAGATAATTAAAATATAAAGCTGACTGTATTAAGAAAGACAGAATCGCCCTAAGCTGTTTGGTTGATAACCACGACCTGTTGGGCTGAGGCCCGTGGCCCATTTAGCTCACGCTCATCCCCAATTCCAACACTAGCAGGGTAGCGCTTGCTTCTCGATCACGACGTCTCCTATAGACCTTAGTGACAGGAGGTCGAACTCTATCAATACCCCCCCCAAAAGAACCACATTGTCCTCAAGGGGAAAGTTAAGGAAGACATCTTGGATTATCTGCAGCCAACTCCCACGTATTATCGCAAGCGGGAAGAAGTTTCCACTGCACTAACACTTCCATCTGCCCAGTTGGAGATTCATGCCAATCCACAATATCCTTAGGTTGCACATCCAACTCTTGATCTTCATTCAACATAGATGGCAAAGTTTGTGGTAACTGGTGCGGCTTGAGCGCTTTCTTCATCAAAGAGACATGGAAAACTGGGAGAATTTTCGAATGTGCTAGCAACATCAATTTATAAGCAACTGCACCCACCTTCCCAAGAACCCGGAAAGGGCCATAGAAACGCAAAGCTAGTTTTTCATTAGGTCTCTTGGCCAACGAGCGGAGCCAGTAAGGCTGCAACTTCAAGAAGGCCCAATCGCCAACCTCAAACTCGATCAACCTACGATGCTTATTTGCATAAGAACGCATTTGATCTTGAGTTTTCAACAAATTCTGCTTCAATTCCTGTAAGATTTTGATCACGTTGCTCATTGAGCTAGGTTACAACCTCCACTTTACTAGGAACGATTCCAGCCTTAATCAACAAAGGAGGGTCTCAGACATAAAGTGCTCGAAAAGCAGTCATTTTGGCTGAAACATTATAGTTGGTGTTGAACCAGAATTTGGCCCAAGGTAGCCAATACGGCCACTGTTTCGGTTTAGTTCCCGAAAAACAACGAAGATAAGTCTCAAGACAGCGGTTAACGACCTCCGTTTGGCCATCCGTCTGCGGATGATAAGCGGTGCTAAGCTTAAGCTGGGAACCTGCTAAGCAGAAAAGTTCCTTCCAGAATTGACTCAAGAAGATTTGGTCTCTATCAGACACAATTGAAGAAGGGAACCCTTGTAAACGTACTACCTCTTTGACAAAAACAGCAGCAACGTTTGGTGCAGAAAAAGGATGTCCCAACAGACAAAAATGTGCATACTTAGTCAAACGATCAACCACAACGAAGATAGTATCCTTGCCTTTAGCTCTGGGCAGTCTTCCAATGAAATCCATAGAGATGTCACTCCAAAGGTGGGTACGAATAGGTAGGGGCTGCAACACTCCTCCAGGGGCCAGAGTTTCATATTTGTTTCGCTGACAAATATCAAACTCTTGAACATACTTCTTAATGTCTCCTCTCATACCTTCCCAGAATAAGAAGCTGGCCACACACTTGTACGTGCGAAAAAACCCCGAATGACCTCCCGTAGGAGTATCATGACATTCGACTATGATAGTTGGAATCCAAGAAGATGATTTTGGAACTACCAACTTACCCTTAAAGTATAATCTCCCCTTGATGAGAGAGTATCCGCATGTGTCAATTCATCGGCCAACAGATCCTGAATAATGAGTTGAAGCTTCGGATCCTGCTGAATCTTATCGTCCCACCTTACCACCTCGGGAGATGTGATGACCGATAACACTGAGTATACCCCCTTTTTAGATAACGCATCAGCCAATGAGTTCTCTTTTCCTGGTTTGTATTGAATTTCAAAATCCAGCCCGATCAACTTCACCGCCCATTTAAACTGTTCCTCACTAAACAACCTCTGATCTGTCAAAAAATTCAGGCTTCTTTGATCAATTCTGATGACAAAATGTCTGCCCAACAAATAATGACGCCATTTCTGAATAACTTACACCAAAGCCATTAACTCCTTCTCATACACAGATTTCAACTAAGCTCTTTCGGACAACCCTTGGCTCCAAAAAGCGATTGGTTTGCCTTCTTGCATCAATACTGCTCCCAAGCCTTTACTTGAAGCATCAATTTCCACAACAAATTCCTTTGAAAAATTGGGTACCACCAAAGAAGGTAATTTTGCCATGGCCTTCTTGAGGGTGTGGTAAGCAACTTTGGCCTCTTCACTCCAGCTGAAACTATCCTTTTTCAAAAGGTTAGTTAATGGTTTTTCCAACTTCCCATTATCCTTGACAAATCTTCTATAGTACCTTGTCAACCCCAGGAATCCCCTAAGGCTTTTTATAGCCTTGGGTTTCGGCCAAGTACACATAGCCTCCACCTTCCGTTGGTCAGCTGCTACTCCCCCCGGATATTATGTGCCCTAAGTACTCCAATTTGGTCTGCCTAAAAGTACATTTCTTCTTGTTGACCTTTAGAGAGTTTGCTTTCAAGACATCAAGAACAGATGTTGCTCCAAATCTCCACTGTACCCTAAAATATCATAAAAAAATACTAAAACAAACCTTCTGAGAAAAGGTTTCAGCACCTCATTCATAAGGGCCTGAAACGTGGAAGGGGCATTTGTGAGTCCAAAGGGCATCACCAGAAATTCATAGTGACCTTCATGGGTTCTGAATGTTGTCTTCTCAATGTTCTCACCCCTCATCCTGGTTTAATGGTAACCAGATTTAAGATCTAACTTGGTGAAGATAGTAGCCCCGCCCAGTTCAACTAGCAACTCGTCGATGATTGGAATGGGAAATTTATTAGGTATGGTGATCTTGTTCAGCACACGATAATCGACATAGAACCTCCACTCGCTATCTTTCTTCTTAACTAGAATGATGGGGCTAGAATAAGGACTGATACTTAGCCTTATCAACACCGCATCTAACATTTTGGAAACCAGCTTCTCTATTTTAGATTTTTGGTAGTGAGGGTATTTGTAAGGCCTGAGATTTGGAATTTCAGCTCCTTCCTTGAGATGAATCGCGTGATCATGTCTTCTGCTCGGGGGCAGGTTAGTAGGGTCTTGAAATAACTCATCAAATTCTCCTAACAGCCGAGGAATACCACCAGGAATTTTATCTCCGTTTTCCTAAATTTCGGGTTCCTCTCCGCAATGAATGAACAACCTGTCTTTCTCTTCTTTCAAGACCTGCATGAATGCACTAAAACTCAACTCTTCTTTGGTTAGAGCAAGATCCCCGGTAATCGTATGCATCAGATCCCCCCTTTTCAAAGTGAGTTCCAGCCTTCCAAAATTAGCCTGTATCTTCCCAAGGCTCGCCAACCAATCCAACCCTAAAACAACATATACTCTGCTCAATGTGAGCAAGTAGAAATCTTGCACGATGTCCAAGTCTTGCACCTGGATCAGCAGCTCCTTGCATTTTCCTTGGCATCGTACCTTGTGTCCATCCCCCACTTCCACCACATAAGAGGGACTATCGGTCACTGATAACTGCAACCTCTCCACTAGATCCTTGGAGATAAAGTTATGAGAGGCTTCACAATCAATAAGAACAATGGTTGATTGTGCTTGTAGCTCTCCTCCTACCTTCCAAGATTTAGCTGAAGTAAACCCGCCATTGAAAATAGTGACAGTTGCAGAGAATTGAAACTTTCGGGCATGTTAAGAGTTTCTTCCACCTCCTCATCTTCTTCTTCCTCCTCTAGCACGATCATACGAAATTGCTTGTTCTTGCAGCAATGCTCCCAGGTGTAGGGTACGTCACAGCGGAAACACAACCCCTTTTCTCCCTCTTCTCTGCTCCCGTCAAATACTTGAATTCTCCCCCATTGACGCAAGACACTTCCCCTGCTATCTTGTTGCCGTTGCTGCCCACAACACTTCCTACCGAAGAATTTTCTGCTTACCTTTCCGGATAGGCTTTGGAATCGACCGTGACAACCTTATTTGTGGGGTTGCTGCGGTAAAATCCATTAGATCTAGTGTAAGTAGTAGGCGCTTTTTTATTCAGCACCGCATTTTTCTACTCTATAATGAGGGCTTTTTGTATGACTTCTGAGAGAGTAACGAAGGGCATATAATTGCAGCTCCACCTGAATTTCTTCTTTTAACCCATTCAGAAATATTCCCTTCACAAATTTATGATCAACCTCCTTCAAAGCCCCAACATACTTCTCAAACTCATCCACAAACTCCTCTACCGTCCCGGTTTTCTTGAGGGATAACAGAACCTCAAAAGGATTTTGGACCCTTGATGGTTGGAAACGCCGAACAACGGCTTATTTAAATGCCTCCCACGAAGGTGCAGGATTGCATCTTTCCCACCATTGGAACCAACTCAAAGCCCTCCCCTCCAAAGCGACCATAGTTGCCTGCATTCGTTCCTCCTTTGTGGCCCCTTTTAAACTGAAATAGCGCTCCAATTTATGGATCCAGCCAAACACATCTTCCCCTGCAAAAATTGGGATTTCCAGCCTACGCCATCGTTCGTGCTCTCGGTTCCTAGGGTCATTGCGGTCATGGTCCCACTTCACCTCGTTTCCCTCATCGCGATCGGCCTCACCATCCTTCACGCCGAGCTTGGCTGCTATCGCAGCCAACAGTTCCTCGGTTTTCTTGGCTCGGGCTTCATTCAGTTCCAGCTGGGTTATCATGTCCTCCTTCTCCTACGTCCAACTCTGCTCCATCAGCCTTGTAGTCACCGTGTGCAACCTAGGAATTGTGGGTTTTCAGGGCACCGGATTGGTGCTCTGATACCGGTGATAGAACTGGTACCAAACAGTAAAAGTAAACTTAACCAATCTGGCTTAGCCAAACAGATTCGCGAACAATAGAGAAGAGAAACTAAAATTTGTTTATTAGATAATGGTGCTCTTGAGAGGAATTACAAACTGGACATCAATAGCCAGCCACCAAAACCTAATTCTCCCAAAAATTGCTGAATAGAGGCACAACCACCTCTATTTATACTAAACCCCTCCAAACCCTAATTAAGCATAATAATAAAATATTAACTAATGTTGACTGGATAATTAAAACATAAAGATGACTGTATTAAGAAAGATAGAACAGCCCTAGGCTGTTTGGTTGATAACCACGGCCTATTGGGCTGAGGCCCGCAACCTATTTGGCTCACGCTCAGCCCTAATTCCAGCGCTAGCAAGGGCAGTGTTTGCTTCTTGATCACGATGTCTCCTATAGACCTTAGTGACAAGAGGTCGAACTCTATCAGCATCCTACAGAGTCCACGCTGAATCGGAGGTGACACTTGTTCCTCTTACGCCAAATAGCCTTGCCATAATAAAAATTTGATCACACACCCAATTATCCCTAATGTCTAAAAAGCGTTGCACCTGATCAGAAAAATGGCAATTGACAGCTGAATCAATGTGCAGAGAAAGGGAAGAGAACTATACCAATTGGGCCTCCTCACATAACACTAAGGCATGCATACATTATGGTTCCTCATCCTTGCCACAAACCGGACAAACAGGATCAATAAGGATGCCCTTCTTCTGAAGGTTACAATGGGAGGGAGCCTCTCCAAGTTCTCCAAATGAGATTTTTACACTTAGGCACTGATTTAGATTTCCACAGCAATTTCCAAAGACCAGAAAGTTAAGGATCACCGGATGAAGAAGGCAGATTCAAATCTCGCAAAGACGTGATGATATTGTAAGCACACTTTACAATATACTCCTTATTAGCATTCCCATGCTAACTTAGAGAATCAAGCCTGTGGATAGAGTGAACTGGCAACATAGAAATCCTTATTACGTTCTCTACTGAGAAGATAGAAAATAGAAGACTAAGGTTTCAGACCCCGGAATTCACATCCAAAAGCTGTGGCACCATCTGATTACCATTGCTATTTGAAACTCCCAAGTGGATCCTAAAGTTAGGAGAGGATGGGATCCACCTATCCTTCCATATATATGCACCGAAGCTCCATCTCCAATCCGCCAATAGTAGCCACTCTCCAACACCCAATGTGCATTAAACAAGCTTTGCCAAGTATATCTAGATGTTAGGATCTAAATATTAGGGATTTAGTTTATTTTAATTTAGGAGTCTATCTATTAGTTTAAGAGTCTATCTTTTATTATCTGATATTGTAGGAGTCTAAGCTTTATTTTAGGAGTTGATATTTTATTTTTGGGTGAGGTATCTTTTAGATTAAGTGTATCTTTTATTTTGGTAATCTATCTTATTTCTTGGGGAAGTTACGATTTAAGAGCTCCCTGATTAGGTTAGAGGCGTGTTTTGAGATTTATTGGGTTGTAAAGGGAACCAACCCTTGAAGAGGAACTAACCTCTTGGTTCTAAGAGAACCTAGTCTCTTAGTTCTAGTTATCTTGTTATTTTTTCAGTTTTTAATAATAAAAATACCAAAAAATATTACTATTTCCTTCTTTTCTCCACCGTTTCGCCGTTAGGATTTTCGGATCCTAACACTAGAGGTATCCTTTTTCTCAACGAAAATTAACGTGCCATTTTTAAAATAACAAGCCCGCAGGACACAAGCAAGAAGAGAGCATGCATGGGAATGAATTCGCCAGCACTGATAACCCAACAATGCCGTATTGAAGGCCTTAAAATTTATGAAACCAAGACCACCGTTGTGCTTATACTTAGCAAAAGTCTTCCAACTATGCCAATGGATCGTTCTCTTGGAGACATCAAGCCCTACAAGAACTTATTCAGCATAAACTCCACTTGTTCACAGCTAGAACTCGGCAAAGCGAAGCAACTCATAACAAATGTCGGGACAAATTGTGCCACAAATTTAATGAGAACTTCCCTTCCCACCCTTGATAACAACTTCGACTTCCACCCTTTGAGTTTTTTACCAGACTCGATCATTAACATAGTAAAAAATTTGGGTTTTGAATTTTCCTATCACTGTAGGAAGCACTAAATACTTGTCGTAGCTTTCAATTTCCTTAACATACAAAAGCTGTGCGAAGCTCATCAATCCTGGAATTAGGCACATTGAGGCTAAAAGAAAGCTTTGATTTATGCAAGTTAATCATCTGACCAGAAGCACACTCATAGGTCTAAAGGACATTCTAGATATGGTTAGCTTCTACATGATTTGCTCTAGTAAAAGTAATGCTATTATTTGCAAACACAATGTGTGAGATAATAGGAGCACATTGTGCAATCTTAATACCATGGATAGTTGAATTCGCAATCGATTTTGAAATCATGGCAAAAAGCACTTCACTGTACAAGATAAATAAATTTTGGAAATAACTAGCCAAGACAATTGCAATCTCCTTTTCATAAAAAAAAAGTCCCTCCATCGTCTTTGATTTTATCAATCCAGTTCCTCTGATGTCATGCAGCTTTTTGGCACCCCAAACGGCCACCTAAGAAGACCACCGCCAGCCCCACTGTCATGGATTAAACTTTTGGAAAAGAATGATTGTTTCCCATGATTTAAGATAAACCAAAAACTTCATTATGCCTTTCCCCCTGACCATGCCTAGTAATAAAATCAATACTAATAATACACAAATAAATAAAAACCAAACTAATTAAACAAGATAATTCAGTATTTAACTCTGCTGCATCATAAAATTTCTCAACAGGTATCAGGAAGAGTCACTTACTGTGGTCATGAGTTGTCAGAATTTGTACCTCAAAGAACATGTGCTTATATCAGCCAGCATGATCTTCACCATGGAGAAATGACAGTTAGAGAGACCCTGGACTTCTCTGGACGCTGCTTGGGAGTTGGAATAAGGTATGACACACTGGTTGAACTGTCAAGAAGAGAACTAGCACAAGGTATTAAACCAGATCCTGAGATAGATGCTTTCATGAAAGCCACATCAATGGAAGGCCAAGAAACAAGTCTTGTAACAGATTATATTCTCAAGGTTTGGAGTATGTTGATGCTATTTTTTTTTGACATTGTTCCCAACTTTCTTTCATCTAAATTATTGAGATAATGCAATAGATTCTTGGATTGGAAAATTGTGCTGACATTTCGGCGGGAGATGAGATGAGAAGGGGCATATCTGGTGGACAAAAGAAGCGTCTAACTACGGGTAAGGTGTCATGTAGTACTTGTCTGTGTCTTCAAGAGGACAATATTTGCAGAGACTTTGTGTATGTTTGGATTGGATACACGGTGAAAAACCATTGTGAGCCAAAATCACGGCGAACAGAAGCAACTTCCGTTAGTTTTTGGGGTCTCCACCTTGATTTTGGCTTCATCATCATTTTCCACTGTTTATCCAAACATGTTCAGCTTTATCCATCCTTCACAAACACATACTCCAAGGAAAGCCATTGAATAACATTGGATCTACTATAACCTTCTCTCAGTGGAGTTTTTGAGAGAGAATTTCTGTAAGTTTTCATGAGACATAATCATTAACTAATAAACTGAATGCAGGTGAAATGTTGGTAGGACCTGCAAAGGCGTTCTTCATGGATGAAATTTCAACTGGGTTGGATAGTTCCACAACCTTCCAAATTATCAGGTTTATGAGGCAGATGGTTCATATCATGGATGTTACTATGGCGATCTCTCTTCTCCAACCTGCACCAGAAACATACAACCTTTTTGATGACATAATATTACTTTCAGAAGGCAAGATTGTCTACCAAGGTCCCCGTGAGAATGTTCTTGACTTTTTTGAAAACGTGGGCTTCAAGTGCCCAGAAAGAAAAGGAGTTGCAGACTTTTTACAAGAGGTAACTTCCAGAAAAGACCAAGAACAATACTGGTTCAGAAGGGACATACCTTACCACTATATCAGTGTGCCCGAGTTTGTAGCCCTCTTCGACGATTACAGCATCGGTCAGCAGCTTTATAAAGAGATTCAAGTACCATTTGATCCAAACAAAACCCATCCTTCTGCATTAGTAAAGGAAATGTATGGAATCTCCAAATGGGAACTCTTCATGTCTTGCTTTTCAAGAGAGTGGCTATTGATGAAGCGCAACTATTTTGTATATATATTCAAGACCTTTCAGATAACAATCATATCTGTGATTACCATGACAGTGTTTTTCAGAACAGAAATGAGGCAAGGTAAACTTGAGGATGGAGGAAAATATTATGGTGCACTGTTTTTCAGTCTCATCAATGTGATGTTCAATGGAGTGGCTGAGCTTGCAATGACTATCAATAGAATACCAGTTTTCTTCAAGCAGAGAGATTTCCTGTTTTATCCAGCATGGGCTTTTGCATTGCCCATCTGGGTCCTCAGAGTTCCACTCTCTCTATTGGAGTCAGGATTGTGGGTCATCCTCACTTATTATACAATCGGCTTTGCTCCTGCAGCTAGTAGGTATTAGAATGCACACAACCTTTAGATAGTTAATTTCTTAGTAACATGTCAGAATGTTAAGAATAAAACAAGTAGTCATACAAAACCAGATAAAATTAGGAATGAAAGCATTAGAGTGATGGAGCAGCACCTGCACCATTTTGTTGAGAAGATGGTAGGGATGTATTGATTTGTGATGTATCTTGTATCATTCTTTAATTTTATTGATTTGTGTTGAGTGATGAATCTGAAAACCTGTTACAGGTTTTTTCGTCAGTTATTGGCATTCTTCTGTGTGAATCAAATGGCTCTATCCCTTTTCCGCTTCATCGCTGCAATTGGTAGAACAAAAGTTGTGGCCACCACACTTGCTTCCTTCACAATTTTAGTTGTTTTCGTCTTAAGTGGATTTACTATTTCAAGAGGTAAGTAACAAATTCTCATTATTCCATTTCCACCTATACTATACTCTAAAAGAAGTATCATATTAAATGAGATTTTTCCTTCTGCATTTGATCTCATTACTAAAACCTCTCTCTATTTGTAGATGATATTGAGCCATGGATGACATGGTGCTATTATGCTTCACCTATGATGTATGGACAGACTGCAATTGCCATCAATGAGTTCCTAGACAAAAGATGGAGTGCTGTAAGATCTTATATTGGATGTATTTAACCTTATAACACCACAGAATTATTAGTTTATTGCTAATTGTTCACTTTTCACAGCCAAATAATGACCCAAGAATTCAAGAGCCCACAGTTGGGAAGGCTTTTCTTAAAGCCAGAGGCATATTTACAGAAGACTATTGGTACTGGATATCTGTCGGTGCCCTTATAGGATTTTCTCTGTTCTTCAACATTTGCTTCATTCTCGCTCTAACTTATTTGAATCGTAAGTATCCATACTCATCTTTCTTTAGGATTTGTTTCCTAAATAGTTTTAACTTTTAAAAGGATTAGACACATACCTACTAGAAAATCACATCAAGAAAGCAAAGCCACCACTCCTTCTACATGGCACACAGCTATTATCTGAAAAATCCACTATCTAAAACTTCATCTGATATTGCTTTGAAATCAAATTGCAGCATTTGGAAGCTCTAAGTCTATTATAGTGGAAGATGAAGACAACAGGAAAAGCATACCTGAATCCTTCTCAGTGGAGAAATTATCAACAGCAGCTGCAGATAAGAACACAGCTTCAAATGCTGAAGGGTTGGAAGGTAATATTAGATTTTATAGCAAAGAAATGGTATAAGCAACTACCCTCAATGAGATCATAAAAAAATACCTTATAACATCAGGTCAGAAGAAATGTTAATCCTAATTAAACTCTACCTTCATTCGAATGTGTACCTTATCTACCTATCTTTCCAGTGTACCATTATCATATGACCTCTGCAATGTTATATTACTACCAAGATTCTTTTTTTGTAATTTGTAAGCTCTGTAGGCAATAAAAAAAAGATAATTGTGATTATTACAGGTGTTGATATGGAAGTAAGAAACACCACACATAGCTTAATTCCAAAAGCTGCAGAGAATGCAAAATCCAAGAAGGGAATGGTGTTGCCCTTTCAGCCTCTGTCACTTGCTTTTGAAAATGTGAATTATTACATCGACATGCCAAATGTAAATTCCAATTCCCCCCTCTTGTACTACTTAGTCATATCACATTCTTTCTCACTTCAAATACAATTTTATTCAATAAATTTTCTTTATGCTTTTCTTTGACATTTGGATTTTTCTGGGGATGCCAAATGTCCTTACTGATGTTCTTCATTTTTTTCAATCAGATTTACAAATTATAACTAAAATCCCAGCATCATTCTATACTTTAAGGCCCCGCTTGGTGGTCAGGATAGGGTAAGAGCAGGATAGGATAAAGGGTTAGATAAGGGCAGAATATGATAAGAGCATGATAGACTCTTATCCTATCCGGCGTTCGAGGTGGACAAGATATTGATAGAATATAATACAAACAATGAAAAATGTATCAAATTTCCCTTTGAAATAAAAAATACATAATATTTTTTAAAATTTAATTTTCTAATAGTTTTTTTAAAAAAGTGATTATTCTATTAAATTTAATTTTTTTACATTTTTATAAATGAGCTTATGTTTTAATATTAACTAAAATTAAATTAATTTATATTAATTCGGCTATTTTAATTTTTTTGAAGGGAGTCTACTTTAATTAAAATTAATATATATGTAACCAATGAGTTTTAACTCAGTAAGGGTAAGTGATCAATGATAAAAATTAATCAAATTTTTAAAAAATTATTAAAAAATATTATTCTTTCAAAAATAATCTATATTTAAATTATTAATTATAATTATATAAGTAGAGAAATAATTTTAAATAATAGCATATGATAATATAAAATTAGTCTATAGTTACTATTTAAAAAATTAATATTTATATGTGCGTAGCCTATTTTGTTGTTAGTGAAGAATTATTTTGTGTATTTTTACTATAATATAAATAATGGAAAATAATGTTAACTAAGTAGTAGCAAGTGATAATGATAATTTATTATTTTATATGAGTAAATCCAATATTTTCACCATTTATAAATCAGTTTATTTTTTAATAAAATTTATTAGTAGCTAAATAATTTTAATTTAACAATAACAACTAGTAATTGAAGAGTAATAAAATTAATATTTTATTAAAATTAAAAATTTATATTTATTAATTAATATTATTATAAATTATATATAATATAAATATTGAAATTAATTTTGGGTTATAGTAATAAATAAATAAAAAACTGATATTCTATCATGTTAGAATAATATCTATGCTAGCTACCCCTCAGGATAACTTTTCCACATGATGGACATGATAGGATAAGGGACAACATAATGTTATCATATCCTGCTGGCGCAACAAACAACAGATTACAGCAGGATAAAACTGCTATCATATCATGTCTGTTTATCTTGTCCACCAAACAGACGACCCTAAGTAAAAAAAGAAATATCTATGTGTGTGCAGTTGTACATTTTAAAGACACATAAAAACATTCTGAACACAGAAATTAAGTTCACATGGTAACAATTTTTTTAATAAAATCATCTAATATTGAAAGTAAGTTTAAAATCATTTGAAAGTATATCATGGCATCACAACTCCCAAATGTGCAAAATGTCAGTTTAGTGATTTCTTATCAGGAAATGAAGAAACAAGGATATGAAGAGAATAGACTCCAACTTCTAAGAGATATAAGTGGTGCTTTCAGGCCTCGAATTTTAACAGCATTAGTTGGTGTAAGTGGTGCTGGAAAAACCACCTTGATGGATGTGCTTGCAGGAAGAAAAACCAGTGGTTATATTGAGGGAAGCATTAGCATATCTGGTTATCCGAAGAACCAAGCAACCTTTGCCCGCATTAGTGGTTATTGTGAACAAAATGATATACATTCCCCAAATGTCACAGTCTATGAATCTCTTCTGTTTTCTGCTTGGTTGCGTCTCAGTAAGGAGGTTGATAAAGAAACGCGAAAGGTATGTTTTCTCTCAACTAATTCTCATGTCTTTATATTTGTAACATGTACCCATCTCCTTAGTCAGAAACTTGACTATATATGTTCTATGCCACTAGTCAACCTTTTCTCTTCAAGGACAAGCATAGTGAGTAAGATCAAGGATTCAAGTACCAGAAGTGTGTCACATGCTAAGAAGATTTAGTAAAAGAAAGGAAATACATGCAGGATGATGAGGAACCCTCCATTTATTAACAATAATAATCATTCATAGTAGCCTATAACTTTACTACTTATCTTACAGATGTTTATTGAGGAAGTTATTGAGCTGGTTGAGCTACATCCAGTGAGGAATTTTATAGTAGGCCTTCCTGGAATAGATGGCTTATCAACTGAACAGAGAAAGAGGCTTACCATTGCTGTGGAATTGATTGCAAATCCTTCAATTATCTTTATGGATGAGCCAACAACTGGTCTTGATGCAAGAGCTGCAGCAGTTGTTATGCGTACTGTTAGAAATACAGTTGATACAGGGAGAACTGTTGTCTGCACAATTCATCAACCAAGCATTGATATCTTTGAAGTCTTTGATGAGGTACATATGAACATCAATCAATATTTTATTTTTACAGATGAAGCTGTTATTCTTATAATGGTTTTTAAAGCATCATACTCATCCTTCCTCAAACTAAATTTTGACTTCAGCTGCTGTTGCTGAGGAAAGGTGGACAAGTGATATACAGTGGTCCTCTTGGTCCGAGTTCTCAGAAGCTCATAGAGTACTTTGAGGCAAACCTGTACCCTGAAAATGTATAAATTCAGAAATTATTAAGGTGTTAGTAATTTTACTAACTGTGTATAAACTTTTTCAGGCTATCACAGGAATTCCAAAAATTAAAGATGGATATAATCCAGCCACATGGATGCTGGAGATCACTTCTCCTGTAGTTGAGTCTCAGCTGGGTATAGACTTTGCAGAATTATACACTAAGTCAGATCTTTACCAGTAAGTGGCACTCAGTCATGTCATAGCATATTCCCAGAGATTCTAACTTCTATAAGTCTGAAATTTCACATGGTGTTTTGATAATTCCTTTTCAGAAAGAACCGGGAAGTGATTAAGGAACTATGCACACCAGTACATGGAAAAGAGGACCTTTACTTTCCGTCTAAATACTCCCAATCCTTTGCTACTCAATGCAAAGCTTGCTTCTGGAAACAGAACTGCTCCTACTGGAGGAATCCACAGTACAATGCCATCAGATTCTTCATCACAATAGTTATTGGTGTCATTTTTGGACTTATTTATTGGAACAAAGGGGATAAGACGTAAGTCTAGAAGTTATTTGACACGACTACATTTCAGCATTACGTGTTGTGCACGTTTGGAAACTCTTCTACAAGTGATTCTAAATCCAGAATCAATACTTAAACACAGAAGCTATTCACAGTAGCTTCAGGGTTTTAGTATTGATTTTGATTAAAAAGAAGTTAATCTAAACATGCTAGTTAACTTGTACATTTTTTCTAACTCAAATAAACGGTAAAATGTTTCTGTACCAGAGCCTTTTGTATGATATCATTAGACATAGGACCAAGAAACAAAAGCTAGCTTAGGGCAGCAACCTTTGCACCTTTGCTTGGGAAACTAAATAGTCTCATAGTATTCCTTGGTTAGTAAGTAGAATAGTTAGTTTAGTTAGATAAAGGAGAAACTGGAGAGTTAAAAGGACAACAAAGAATTGCGGCAAGAGACTAATGAGAGTCATTTGATAATTGTAATATTACATGAGAACAAAAAAATCATGTTCGCAGGGAAAAGGAACAAGACCTGTTGAATCTCCTTGGAGCTATGTATTTATCTGTTATTTTCCTTGGAGCCTCCAACACCAGCAGTGTGCAACCTGTAGTTGCAATAGAAAGAACAGTCCTCTACCGCGAAAGAGCTGCTGGAATGTACTCAGAGCTGGCGTACGCAATTGGTCAGGTAAAACCATTTGATATCCCTTCACTTCAAACAAAGTAAACAAGCATTAACAAAATAGATAATGTCTTGCAGGTAGGAATTGAAGTCATTTATGTTGCAATCCAAAGCCTAGCATATTCGACTATCCTCTACTGGATGATTGGTCTGCAACCCCTAGCTGAAAAATTCTTGTGGTTCTACTACTTCATATTCATGTCTTTCTTATACTTCACGTTGTACGGAATGATGACTGTGGCCCTCACACCAAACCACCAAATTGCTGCAATCATTATGTCTTTCTTCCTCAGTTTCTGGAACCTGTTCTCTGGTTTTCTTATCCCAAGAATGGTATGTTTACCACAGCAATGATCAAATAGCAAATTTTTAACTAATCATCTAATAGTTGGAAATTATAATCAATTCTATAGAATGGGTTAAAATCAATTCTAACTAGTTGGAAAGCATGTTTAAGTGTGTCATTAAAGCAGAATCAATTCTACTTACCACAACAAATAGTTGTTTCTATGTTAAACATTATCAATTCTGAGATTTCACAACTGATTTTCATTACATTGCCCTACAAAACCCACTTTTTTTCATAAAAGTATCGGACCATAAATCACATCATTTTAACTCATGTTTACCATAGCAATTTTAGTAGAATCATTCTGTCCAGAATCAATTTTGCTAAAGGTAACCCAAACACTAATTTATTTTCACTATTTTTGCAGCAAATTCCAATATGGTGGAGGTGGTATTATTGGGCATCCCCAGTGGCTTGGACTATATATGGATTAGTGACATCCCAAGTAGGTGACAAGAACAGTACAATAGAGGTTCCTGGGTTCAGACCAATGACAGTGAAAGATTACCTTGAGAGGCAGTTAGGGTTTCAACATGACTTCCTTGGAGTTGTTGCTCTGGTTCACATTGCTTTTAGCCTCCTCTTCCTCTTTGTATTTGCCTATGGTATCAAGTTCCTCAATTTCCAGAAAAGATAATGTTCTTTTCCGATAATCAAACATCAAAGGAATGAATATCAAGACTCAGAAGAAGTTAAGTGTTGTGCGATAAGATATTGAGTAAATGCACTTGTAAACCAAATCTGCAAAACTTATATCCTGTAAATGGACACCTTCTTCATTTTTCCATACCTTTGATTTATTGGTGTTTTGCTGTAATATATGACTAGCTGTACCTGAAAAAAAAACGGTGATAAGGAGCTAGAGTTGATATCATTTTGAAAAATTAAGTTTTTTTTTTTGGTCGAAAATCAACATTTCATTGATTAAAAAAGGCCAGAGTCCAACTCATACAAGGTTAACGAACCAAGCAATAAAAACCAGGATCTTAGACAATCAGACTGGTGAAGGAAACTGAAAGTCAACAAAGATCTAGAAGTGGTTGTAACCAATGTACTTCCACTCACAAAGTACTTGCAAGAAAGAGAAACTAGTTGCCTAAAGAAACTTGTGAAGCCCTGTGTTTTATTAAGGATTAGGATTATCTTATGTTTAGAACCTCTTATGTTAACAAGTTCAACATGTCATTAATGATGTTGTGTGATATCAGAAATCATAGGATCCATACCCTCATTGATGGGTCACAGATTTTGTCCCCAAACTGTTCTTCAAGTGTTCTAGGGAGGGAAGGATAACTTTAGATTAGACAAACTTAATTTGTCATTGGTTTCCCCTCAAGTAGATGGGATATTTGAATACCAAAACTAATCCAAGGCATGCTTTTACCGATTGTAGTTCTCAGCTGCTGAAAAAGTTGGACCTTTTAAACCTACAAACTATAGAAAGTAATATATAATAGATGCGTATCAATTAACTGGTATGTATTTGGAACCAATCTTCAGCAATCAATCAAACTTAAGTACACTAGGTCAAAATGTGATGTGATTCTATCTAAATATTAAAAGATTGATAATGATTTCATAATTGAGTTTCAGTTGCAGCTGTCAATAGGCTTTCATTTTTTGTGTGAATTGATTGCGTGATCATGTTAGACATAGATTATTTCTGGTGTTAACTCACTTTCAACTGAAATTAATTTTGCTAAATAGATTCCAATATTCAAAATCAATTCACTTTCGCTTATCCGAAATCTTAGCAATGATTTGGATTAGAATTTTGCAAATCCAGTGATAAATCTTGGAGCAGAGCAGTTTACCAAGATAAATTATTACCCTTTTTCCTCTTTTCATCTCAATCCACAATTATTTCCCTTGTTTACTTATGATTTTTTTTATGTTGATGGTAATTGTATTTATTTGCTATTTGTTTATTTGGGTTGTAGGTATGATGTTGAAGGTAAGGATGCTCCAATGGTTTGTGTGGGTTCTGGTTCAAGTGCAACATCCCCCAATGGAGCTAGATCAGTTTTCATTGATCGTGTTCCACTTTGTCACATAACCAGTAACCCATCCTTGGGGTAGGACAATGTATACCTTGTAGAATTGTATATTTCCTGTTCTAATATTTCATCCCATTGTTTTGACTTTTTTTTAACTTCTTAGTATTAATAAGAGTTCTATATGCGTTAATTGTCTGGATGTTTGATGAAAACTATTCTAGCCTCGGGAGTTTTGCTAGTTTTTAATGGATTGCCATCCGAGTTATTATTCTAATCTATGGTCTCTTCTATTGCTTTTGTACCCCGCAGATTTCAGTGTTAGAAGACATATAAGCTCCATAAGGCCGGATCAAGCAATGTGGTATCGTGCCTGTAAGACTTACAATAAGAAAGTCACTGAAAGTGTTGGTGCTGGTACTGATGTGAAGCTTGCCAGAAAAATGATGAACAATGCAGAATCTGAAAGTTTGTTGGGCGATAGCATTATTTGAATTTTTCACTTTGTCCCTTTTAGGTATATCATGGTTGTCAGAGTTTCTGATGCAAGTGGTGAGGCATATATCTCAGTCTTTAATCAGGAAGCTGAAAAGATCATTGGGTGCTCTGCTGCTGATGAGGTAGACAACCTTTGAATCATCCAATGTTAACTTTGTTACTTGAACATTTCATTTTAGGAGGAAGAAGATAATCTTTATAGATTATCAGCTGAAATTGAAGCAAGCTACCTGGGTCCCTCACCTCTTGAGGGTCAGTGTTTCTTAGAATGATTATAACAATGAGAAGCGGCAAAGGAGTTGTTCCTGTTGACTTGGCTGCGGAGTCAAGACTTCTCCTGGAAGAGATTTCAAAAATGAGAGCTGCACAATGATTATCTGGTTTCTACCTACGCATTTGGTGACTTCCAGAATTATGTTTAAGAATTCCTTAGTTGAGCTTTAGTTCAATGTTGCATCTTCAAGTTATTAGATATTGGTATTCATATTAGTGATCTTATGCGATGGATCATTGCGTGATTCATTTAAGGTTTTATGCGGCTTTTTTAACTAGACGTGGAGTAATGACTCAGATCATGTTAGGCCGTTTTCTTATATTATTATTATTATCAAGGTTGGTTCGTTTTTAGCCTATGAAAAAAGAAGAAAAAAAAGTATATTCACAAATTAAATAAACTTTGCTGTTGATCTATAGTAGGATGTGCCTCTGGCTGCAGATATGGGAATTTTGGTGCTTGTTGCCGATCAATTTGGATTTACTGTGGATGATGATGCTGTTGTTGAGCTTCTGGGTTTTCAAGCCTTGCTGCATTTTGTTTTTGAATTTTTAAATTCGTCTTTGTGCATAATGCTGTGATTAAAAATAATAATGTTAACGTGCCTTGTACGTTTGAGTGCATTGTTAAAATAAATTGAATGACAAAGGTAAAGGAAATGAATTACAGTAAACATAGTCGGCAAGAAGCACCTATTTCCACCGTCACCAATTTGCCTATCTTGATAAGAAAGCATACTCACAACTAAATTGATGACCTAAATATGAGAGAATAAGTCAATAATGTATTTTCTGATAACATAAACAATATCAACGTTAGGTAGGTCCACCCAATCCATTCGTCGTAGGGTTCTAAGCGTAGCTCAGCATGGAATTTATCTGCTTGCACAAGAATCTCCTTACTGCAAGGTCCCAAACACAATATCATAAATATATAATGATAACACATATTAGTATATCATTAAATCATAGCTTGGACTTAAAAATAAAAATACCTATCTAAGTTTGTAGCATTGCTGTCAGCAAATATATATGTTGCTATGGCTGCCTGAACCTGATCGAGATTCATACTCTCTGGAGGTGGGTAAACAAGTGGGATCCACTAAACTCCATAGACATGCATAGATAAGTTAGATTTATGTGGTACTAATATAAGTTATAAAAAAAACATTCAAAATTGGTCGATTAGCTCTGGAATAAAAATATTCCAGTCTCCAGACCTAAATTAATTCCATGGAATCGATCAAATTTGTTGTAGACATCAACAAACCCGTCAGTTTGGCAAGCAAATAACTTCTTAACAGCTTCTGCTTCTCCAGCATCGTTCTTAGGTGTTGGTGTTACTCTAGGGCTTTGTTCAAACACGTGTTTGACCAGCTTGTTCACAATCTGTATTAGCTCATCCACAGACGATGTCAAGGTTGTCACTTTTGTGACCAAATTTTTTATGACCCTCTTGTCATCTACTTCTTCTTGTCTGCAGCTACTGTCCTGGAAACTGGAGAAAAAAACATATTCACAGAAGATGTAAACTAATCACATGTAATTTATACTACAGCAAGGGGACATTTTAAATATAATTATGTGTGCTGTAATGGCTCTGATACAACATGATACAATATGGATACAAGAATGAGGAAATTTCCAAAAAGTATATGATTCAAGTTCAACACCACTAAAATACAAATAATATAGCCATATATTCCAAAGATATTGATAGAATATAAATAATAGTACGGCATGAGAAACTATATTTTGAATGCAAGACTATAAATTAAAATAAAGAAACCAATGTTTCAAAAGTCAGCACAAGCTATTGTAGACACAATAAAAGAGTAACATTTATCCAAGTCACATATAGTCAACCTGCATTGGCACCAAAACTCAATTACAAAAATGCAAGATACACACGGGACTAATGATAATGAGTATTAGTCATGGAATTTGCTGGTATAGAGCCATTTTAAAGTGTGGTAGCTTCCATGCATGATTGGAGGTTCAGAATAAGCTACAAATAAATAACTAATAACATGTTTGGATCAGCTTCTCTTTCCTCAAAATAATTCTAGAAGCTTCTCTCCAGTATTGTAGAAGATTTTCTAAAAATGCACCAGTACATTCAAAATCAACATATCAACAAATGCAGTTAGACACCATCTTACCCAATACATTTTTGCTAAATGATAATCAGTACCACAAGAATACAACAAACACCAGTGCTGCAATACACAATTGAAACCAGAACCAATGCAGAAGAAAGGAACCCATCCAAATATTTCAATTAGAGGAACAAAAATTAGTATATACAGAAGTTATATCTATTACCCAATACTGCAATGTTTCAATTACCCAATACATTCTTGCTAGCTTAGAAAAAGGAGTGAAAACTCACCTCGAAGTTATATCTATTATTTCGGTTGGCACTATTCTTGATTCCGCCGGCGGAGTTGTCTTTCCTCGTTTTTGTCCACTTCGATTTCTGTTGGTGCCAGCCATAGTGAAGTCGATTCTGAAGCCATGTTGAAACACGGGTATTTGTAGTGGAATGGAGTTGCACAATTTGAAAAGGAATTTTGAAATTGGAAAATCAGTTATTGCACGCTCATGGAACTGCAAAATCTGTTTTCAGAAGATTCCGAAAGTCAGGGAAGATGCGTGCGTCCATGCTTTGAGAGAAGATGGCGAAAATCATGGAACACAGCCGTCTATTACTAACAATATTAAACCTTAAGCGAAATTGTTATTTATCAAAATATATAAATTTATGAAATCATTTGAATCTAACAGTTTGTCATGCTTTCGACCATAGTCTTTTCATCAGTTGTTAATCGACCCACATAAGCGTGCCCACTAAAGTCTCGGCCGGTTCATGGTTGTGCATGTCACACATCACTTTCAACCACCACTCTCCTTCTACTTTCCTCGGTCTTCCTTTAAGTCTAAATGGACACTGTGATTTTCTTGTACCAGTGGTTTTGTATTTGAACAATTTGGGGTCTTTATACGGCTTGTATATTCCACTCTTTTGGCACCCCAAAGTGACAAATGCCTTTTTGTTCAGACCTCCAATATCAAACCTTGTGATCACAACAACAAAGTCATTCTGCCTCCCGACCCCTCGAGCCCATGCACAGAGATCATCACGAGTTTCGAAAATTTGCCATTGTAATCAAAATTATGTATTTAGTGAACTTGGAAAAATTTGTCATTGTAATCAAAATCTGCCATTGTCATCACATAGGTTATTACCTGATTGGTGGTGAACAAGTTTGTGCAGTCAACACTTACACAAGGAACCACACTGCTACCATCGCCATTTTCGTCGTGTGCGTCATCCTTTTGACCATAATGTGGGTCATCTTCCTGGACTATATTGTACGGAAACATATCTACCTCCTCTGACATACGATCTTGTATCTCTGCTACAATAACATCCTTTTAACCTCTCAAATATACTCACTGGCAGTCTTCCGGGATTTATATCCCGGAATACTATTTGGCCTTTCGGGTTTTAGAATCCGGAAATAATTAGCACTACATGTGCTTTTTGGCCTTCCGGATTTTAGAATCCGGAAATAACTAGGACTACATATTTAGCTTTCCGGGTTATAAATCCCGAAAATAAAACATCTTCCGAGATATACAATTCAGAAATCATATTTTGACAAAACGGACTTTATAATCCGGATACAAGAAAGTTCAGGATACGTACCGAGAAATAGGATCCGAAAAATTGCAGGGCTTTGACGACGACGAAATTGGAAACCAGCAGATTCTAGGGAAGACTGATGATGAAGATGGTGGTAACGAGTTGGGGGTGATGAATGGTGGTTACAGTGAGCACAGGAGTGGGGTGTGGTGGTGCAGAATAGTGATTAAGAGTGGTGGGTACTGATGGGGGTGTAGATGGGTGCAGGTACAAGAGGGGGAAGAATGAAGATGAAGTGAATCGAAAAAGAATGAAGATGAAGTTCAAGAGTATATATACTACATTTAGACTTTCGAATTCAATAACCCGGAACACTAAAACATCACGTTAGTATACCGGGTTATATATCCCGGAATTATATTGCCAATTTGGTATTCTAAGATATATATCCTGAAATGATGTTGTCTATTTTATGTACCAGGTTATATATCCCGGAAGGATAAGTCTAGAAGATAGACTACCAGGTTCTATATCCCGGTAGTACACTGCTAATTTGGACTACTGGATTATACAAATCGATCTGAGAGAGGTAATGGAGTGAGGTGTTAGGTTATTTACAAACAAGGGTATTTTTGAAATTTTACTGTTTTTATTGTAAAACAGCACCTTAGGCCGGTAGGTAAGTTTTGCCCTTTTTGTTTTTTAAAGAGAGGGTAGTTTTGGAATTTTGAAAAGTGGGTGATGGGAATTAAGTTAGTCAAGGGTTAAAAACAACATGTATAGTAAAAGGGTGTTAGATTTCTGTGTTTTATATGCAAATTTTCCGATATTTAAAATCTTGGAAAGCAAAATTTCTGGATTTAAATCTTGGAAGGTAAAACTCGGGGGTGTGAAAACTGATTCATGGAGTGAAAAATTTAACCCGATAGTAAAAATGACTGGCAAAAACTCCAATTTCTAATGTCTAAATTTGTAAATAATGGAGTTTGCTCATTATCCATAAGCATGCGCAGGTAGCCAAAACGCAAAATTTGATTCAGGTATGCTCGTTTTGCTGTATAGAGATTTTCTTTTACATATGAGACTGTGTTTACCGTTGCGATACTACGTTAGGTCTCATTGTGAATGTTCCGGGTTTAAATCCATGCTTTGTTCATATATCTATGATCTGGTTTGATGGATTTGATCTGAGATCTGAATAAAAGGATTTTGTTTTGCTTGTTTGGCATCGTTTTATCCTGAATTGCAAACTCAGTTTGAAAAAAACGCATATTTCATCCTTTCATTTTCTTTTTGGCCTTATTTTATGAAAATTTAAATGAGCTTATATTCTTGTGAATGAGTTGGGTCCTGTTGGTTTGTAGACTCTCTTAATTGGTATGCTTTGGTGTGGGATTATTCATAGGGGAGTTAATGCAACCAGGATTCAGTATTTAGAATGCTGGTTGATTTTGTATGATGATTCCTTCCTGTGCTTCTACATTCATGGAATGTCATGGTGCTCACATTCTACTAGTTTTAAGATGCGAGCTATGTCATCTGTTCTAAGTTTGCTTTGAGAATTTTAGTCTTGTTCATGATCTGGTGGATTAAACGATTGAAGCCTTGAATTACTGGGTTACTTTATGTGTGATTGTGGTTGCAAAGAGGGATGGGATATGGATCTTTTTTTAAAGGTTGTGGGAATTTGCCTTCTATGCTCACAAACTGTTTGATGAAATGACAAGATCATTCTTTGTTAATTCTTTCTTCGTTGATAAATAGTGAACGTGCTCAGTCCTCTGCATGTTAGTGTCTCTGATGTATTCACTATTTCATTGTATAGACTTGAAGTAATTGACAGCATGATTGGAGTTTTCTGTACATGACTGTGGGTGTGGTGAAATTGAAGAAATTTGAAGCTGATTTAGAATCTTTTGTTGAAGCTTGTCCCTAATTTAAGAAATGAATGATTCTGCTTATGCTAAAGAGCTTGCATATTCTGCGTAAATAAAAATTTCAATTTTGGATATTCTTTTAGTTAGTTACTGGGTGTGTCATGATGAAACTGTTTGTCACATATCATAAAGATAATATTGTCTGATCATAGCATGAACAAATGAATGATATTTTGAAAATGAGGATTGGAGTTCTGAACATGAGGGGGTATAGTGACTTGTGCAGCATGTCTTCATTTTTACAGGGGTGGGTTCACACTTCTGGATACTGCATATTCATCACCTTGCTGATTTTTTGTGCTTGTTTTATTATTCTGGGTTCTCTGCAATAGGACTAAAAATCAACAACGTAATAGAATAAGGATATTCTGTTGTATTTTATGTAAACTTCAAAAGCATAATTGAAAGGAGCTACAGAAAAAGAAAAAGAAAAAGAAAAGGTAAATGATAAGCTATTGGTAACACTCCTGTACGGCTGTACAGAATACTCCTCTTCCCTCAGCTTCCCATTAGACAAGAGAATAATCCTTCACACCCTCTCCTCTAACTAACCAAATGTACATTATCATTCTCATTCCAGTATGCCTTATGGATGCCACTCGGTGACTAACTTTCGCTAGTACCTGCCATCTCAACCATTTTCTTTGTCCATCTTGTTTATTTCCTTCCACTTTCCCGTGAGCCAATTTGTCAACCATCTGTCTTGTAAGATCCTCTCTCATATTCTGGTAATTATCATTGTCTGTTTCCTAAAGCACAGCCTTGTCCTTAAGGCTAAATAAAGAGAACTAGCTTCATATCCTGAATTCATCCTCAAGGCTCCCCTATACCCTAAACCCGAAGCTACTTGTCTTATGATACAACCCAGGCCCTAATTAAGAGACCCCCAATTTTGCAAGTGTATAGGAGGAGGTATGCGTCCGATGCACCAAATAAGAACTAGTAAGACAAAGTAGGAATAACTGCCTAGCTAGCAGTGGCTTGTGGCATGTCACATGTTGACCGTTAGAGAGGGTGTTGATAGTGGGGAAGCGTGAATGAGGAGGTTTGGCCGGAAAGACTATATTAGTTCTTGGGATGGCAGAGAACTCTCGAATGGCTCATTTGTTCTTTCTTTCTTGGTTCCCATTTTCATACATATTTTCCCTATTTTCTCTATTAAATTTGTGAGTCCTATCATCTTATCAACTCATTTTGGCAAAGGACCTCAAGAGAAGCTAGAATTTCTTGAGTTTCCACTTTACCTGCCAATGCTACTTCCATATTTGTAAGAAAATCTAGTTCAGTTACATGAGAGCCAATTCTATGCTTGAGCTTCGAACGTGGTATACTTTGTGAGCCCAAGAAGGAGACAAACCTTCAATCAATAAGCATATTGTTGGAATATTTAGCTTCAATTTGGAAGGTATCCTAGCATCTTGGTGCTGATATGGGATTAATTCAAGCTCTTGAAGGATGCATTGTAAATTCCAAGTGGACCAATTACTAGACAAATGACTAATGAGGGTTCAAGACACATGGGCTAAATAAAATTCTCTCCAATCTGACTTTCAGCTTAATCACGTCCTTAACATCATTTGGGCCATAGATGAATCTTTTGAGGGAGTTTTGGGCCTTAAACACTCAAACTAAGGGGTTTGAGCCATAGACCACACACTCAAACAATGTTTTATGAACAGATATTGTATTTGGACGAATTTGGTCCAATAGTTGTGTCTTTTCAAAGAGTCATTACTTTTCAGAAATTTTATTTTCAAAGAGACATACCATTTCAATAAGTATTCTGGTTAGTAACAGTTTCTCCCTTAATTTTTCCCTTAATTCCTGTTTTGTTTCCAATGTGTCAATCACTGCACTATTTTGAATTTTCAAAGTTTTCTGGGCTGATTTTGTTTTCCAAATTTGCTGGTTAACCTACAAGCATAACAATATTTGCATGATACTCACTTTCTATGTACTTAGTTCTCTATGCTCATTGGTTCCCTTGCCCCTCTAACCCCCTTTTTTTTCTATTTATTTGTTCATATTTGTAGGTCTGATTGTTGTGCTGACTCGAAGATATGAAGATGCAAGCTTAGGTGTTGTAATATAAGAGGAATAGTCCTAAAGCGTGCTGTGCATTTGAGGACGAAGTAAGATAAAAAGCAATTGCTATGAATGAGTTTACAACGATGACCCTTGATGCAGCAACTTTTGAAAGTTTAAGCCCTTCTCGTTTTATCTGCTTCACTATACCCGATCCAACTTGTTCAGATTCACTGCTCCGAGTTGCGGTGCTTGACTCACCGGTCCGACCCACTGACTCACCCCAAGTTGGTGCTATGTTAGTTCCTGAAGGCCGTGAAACTGATTGGATCTTCTCTACTAAATCGGGTCATCTCCAACTTCTCTTCAGTTCTCCAGGAATATTCCGTTTGGTTTTGATAGGAAACGAAGTGAAGGAGGGTGATTCTTCACCACATATTTATCACCGTCCATTAAAATGTCCATTGCATCAGCAAGGATTCAAGGTGTGGTCAAAACCTCTTCTCCTTGCTTTGTCTCCCAGATTTTTGTTTAAAAACGGCATCCCTGAGATACCCATTTTGACTTATGAAGATAACTTGGTTTCGAGTGTAGTTATTCATGAATGTGTTGGTCGTCATGCTGGTGAAATGTTGGTTGAAGATGTTGAGATTGAAAGTGAAAGTGATAAGCATCATGGTTGTCTCAGAAGGGAATTTCGAAGGCGGTTGAGGTTCAAGAGGATGCCTAATTTGATTCAAACAGAGGTTCGTATTGTTGTTCCAGAGACAGATCCTAGTTTAAATAGTGTATGTATTGGAGATGTAAAGTTTATGCCTGATCTTCGGGTTTTGGTTCATCCTTACTTGGCACCTATGGTGGCTAGTCTTTCATTGATCAGTGAATATATAGAGGGGAGAATTCAAAATGGGTTTAGACTTAAGGCTTTATGCCTTGGGGTCGGAGGTGGTGCTTTGCTAACTTTTCTTGCTATTCAATTAGGTTTTGAGGTCATTGGTGTGGATAGTGATACAGAGATTTTAAGGGTGGCAAAGAATTATTTTGGATTGGAAGACAATGAATTTATCCATGTTGTCGTTGGAGATGCTATTAAATTTATGAAGAAAGTTGCATACGGAGGAAAACACAAAAAGAGATCTGTTGCTAATAGTGAGCTTAATGGTTTTAGCCACATGGTGGATGGTGAGGTCAAGCATAAATTTGATGTTGTTATGGTTGATTTAGATTCAAGCGATATAAGAAATGGTACAAGTTCTCCACCATTTGAATTTGTTAGAAAGCGGGTTCTTCTTGCTGCTAAATTAGTTCTTTCTGAATTTGGAATTATTGCAATTAATGTCATTTCTCCAAGTAAGTCCTTCTATGATAACTTGGTAAAGCATTTTCAGGAAGTTTTCTGTGAGCTGTACAAGATAGATGTGGGGAATGATGAAAATTTTGTTCTTATTGCCACAATATTACCTCAGGTGCTTACAGTTGGGGATTGCAGTAATTCTTTTCTTGCGCGACTGAAATTAGTTATTCCAGAAGCATGCATAAATTCCATAAGGAAGATGTAGGCTGTGTTTGAATAGTAGTCCAGCGAACGTGAACGTATGTTGGACTCAATCCAACACTCGATTCTGTCCAAAACTGAAGTGAACACATTGCAACTGAAGTGAACACAAATCCGAACACATGTAATATCTCACTTGTTGAGGCAACTGCTGCTAAAGATCATTTACCTCCACTTTCTGTACTGTAAAACTAATTGAAGATGTGGCTGTAGTTTTGATACCATGCACCCAGAATCAGCTTCAAGACAATTGAGCCAACAATGTAATTGCAGTCATATCAATAACAGCAGTAGCTTTGAATCTTGCTCTAGATCCAATTGCTTTATCATTGTAAATATACCTTTTCTCACTTACGCTCTCAACTTTGGTTAATTCGAAAGTTGTACTCAAACTGTAGTATTTCTTCTTCATAGTTGATTGTCTTCTTTTATCTTTCCTTTCAACAACATTATTACTCCAGTTGCATTTGTTTCAACTTTATTTGCAACAACTTTCTCAAAAATTCCAAAACTAAAAAGCCACAAAACCATTATTGTCTTTTATTTGTCCAATGTCCTAATCAATTATATGAACATAACATAGTCGAAGTATGAGATAAAATTTTCCTTTGTTTTATTTGTTACAACATATGGTATGACAAACTTAACACTCAAATTTATAGGAGCTTCATGTGAGATATTGGAGTGTATTCAAAAAAAAATTAAAATTTTTTATGTATGCTGTAACATTCTCATTTTAGAATCTAACAAGTGTGGGTTTTACCAAAAAGAAATCAGATTATGAGGGATATTATTGATAATGAGATCATTTTTAATATCTTTCCAAGTTCTTTCAAGTCTCCCTCTACTTCTCTTCACATGACTAAACACCTTGTTACTAACCCTTCTCACCGGTGTCTCCAAATGTCTTCTTTGTATATGTTCATATCACCTTATCCAATTTTTTGTCAGCTTCTCCACGATAGGCGCCACCTCAATATCTTATCCGCAAGTTGCCCACTAGGCATGATCACATGGGACAATTCGTAACTCCCGACAATACCTTAAACTCCATTAAACCCTCCTTCTTATTATGAATCAGCCCTCTTCATTCCTCATTAAACCATAGACCAAGTAATAAATTCTTTTTACACCACCTTAATATCCATTCGTAACTCCCGACAATACCTTAAACTCCATCAATACCATTCAAACTCATCATTAAACCTCCATTAAGACATATTAAACTCATGTCTCTATTCAAATTCGAAATTCAAACTTAATTAATCTCAAGCCACTCGAAAATTAGATTAAAAATAAAACTACTTCACTAGGATTCAAACACTAGCCATGTAAGTCAAATGCTTAAGTCTCAACCACTAAGCCAAAACTCATCTTGTTAAAACTCTAGCAAAACTATCTCTATAATCCTCAAAGCGAACCCAACATGACCCAAACCAAATATCCTTAAAGTCCAAGGTTAGAATCCAAATAATCAACTCCAAGGACCAAAGTATAATTATAAAATATCTAAGGACCAAAGTATAAGTACTTAAAACTTGAGGGGCTAACATGGAGTTACAGAATACCTTGGAATAAAGAATGTTAGAGAAGACCTCTCCATGGTGGTTGAAGGAGTTGAAAATATCTATGTGTATGGGTACATGTATTCATTGAAAATAACATCCTTTGACACAAAAAATTTCCCACTGGCATCTAAACATTTATAGCCTCTGTGGGCAAGGGAATAACCAAAAGGAAGGCACACTCCTGGGACCTGAACTAAATTTGAGAGACATTGTAAGGACGGAGAAAGGGATAGCATGCACACCCAAAGGCCTTCAAGAACTTGTAATCTGGGTGAACACTATGAAGCTTATAGTAAGGGCTAACATTGCCTAAGACAGATGTAGGCAATCTATTTATGAGAAATGTAGTTGTTAAAAAGGCATGATCCCAGTATTGATGGGGAATTTTGGCTTGAGCAAGCAAAGAAAGGCCAGCTTCCACACTGCCATTTTGATGATGTGTGTGGGGGCAAGTCAGATGATGAACAATTCTTGATCGAGCAAAATGAGAATTAAGGGGTTTAAATTCAGTGCCTCCATCAGTTTGAACATTTTTATGTTTCAGATTTAATTGCAATTCAATCATTGCTTGAAATTGAATAAAGGTGGCATGGGTTTCTAATTTCTTTCTTAAAGGAAAAATCCATATATATCGTGTGTAGGCATCAACACGAGTAAGAAAATAAGAATAACCAGCAGAAGATTCAATGGAGGCTAATCCTCATAAATAAAAAAATACAAGTTCTAAAGGTTGAGAATAAATTGTATTAGATTGAGAAGAAGGTAATTGATGAGATTTACCCATACAACAAGCACTACAAACACGAGAAATAGCTCAAGAATGAACTGAAATATTACATTTAGTCAGAACATAATGTAAAATCTCATGAGTAAGATGACCTAGTCGATGATGCCAAAGGTCATAGGAGGTGGGTCCTACGAGTGAGCTACTAGTGCTTGTGGTTACATGTGTTTTAGGTAAAGTAAATGAGGAGGAAGTAGGAGTTGGCATGGCAGAAGACTTGTTCTCGAAGAACTTGGAAGCATGCATGCCATCAAAATAGTAAAGACCATCATCCCCAACAGTCCCTTGAAGAAGAATTTCACCATTGGCCGGAGATTTGACAAGACAATGAGCATGACCAAACTCAAATTTAACATGATTATCTCTAGCAAACCTACTAACACTGACAAGATTTTTAGTGATTGAGGGAACAAGCAACAAATCACGAAGAGAAAGAGTAGCATGTGTTTGATATGGTGATTTAAAGGAAACTGTATCAATAGATAGGATAGAAAAACCTTGACCATTGCCCATGAGGATGTGATCATTCCCCTGAAGGGGTGTAAGATTAGAGAAGGAAGTAGCATTATAGGTGACATAGTGAGTTGCACCAGTGTTTGGTAACCAGTTCCCTGCACTTGGACTTGCAGATGCAGTGAACAGAGTTTGTCCCATCGTCTGCTGTGGAAACAATTGGCTTGTTGGTCGCTGTGCAAAGTGAGAAGACCCAATCGTCTGCTGGGGAGACTGAAACATAAGTGCAGGCATCGCCTGCTGGTGAAAACCATTGACATATCCAGCAAACAGAGGATAAGCAATTCCTGAATGATATCCATGTGGATCAGTCTTTGGACCAGCAATGGGAAAAGGTAATTGGGAGGGCCCAGTTATTTGAAGATTATAAAAGGGTGGGGGACCAAGTCCTGCTTGTTGAAAATTAGAAAGAGGTGGTGCAAAGCCTCCAAAGGTACCAGCATACTGTGGAACTTGATTAAACTGACCACCATATGGTGATGAGCCAACCATTCCTAGAAAATTGGCAGACGATACGCAGTGATAGCGAGTGTTGGCTTCATGACCCCACGTGTAACAGATTTGACACTGAACAGAGGAGCGACCACCAAGACCACGATAATCACCAAACGAGCCATAGTTCTAGGTCTACTCAGAGAAACCCGGATTCAAAGAGGATGGATCATCTGTAACACCCCAATTTTGAATTGAGGGATCACATTATAATTACGCGGAAATAAGTTTCGTAAACCTCTCAAAAGGGTCCCTCATTTTTTATTTTTTTTTAAATTCAAATTCGTCACTCAAATAAATATTTAACAAGTATTAACCCATAGTTAACATAAAATCTAACGGAAAAGAAAATAAAATAAAGTATCAATAACATAAAATTCATCTAAGCATTTGAAATCAAAACAAAACTCCAGTTCATCTTCTCAACTTCATCTTCACTTCCTCGCCCCACTTCGCCTCTTCAATATACGCTTCACGTCGTTTCTCTGTGGCGTTAAGCGCCCAGACAACATATACACAAGCAGAAAAGGGTTAACTTCGAAAACAAATATCAATCCATAATAATTAATAATTATTAAATACAATAAATAAACAAATCAGAAATAAAAATAAAATAATAGATAAATAAAAAGAACAAACAGAGCAGCACGCCCACTCATCACCTCAACAGATATATATTTTTAAATACAATAATAACAAATTGGAAATAACAATAAAGTAAAATCAAACAGAACAGCACAACACGTTTTTTATTTATTTGAAACATCTATATTTATAATAAATTCTTTTCTCTTTATTATGCAATTCACTCTAGAATGTCTACATGCATAGCTATGGCCAGATTTTCCTCGAACAGAGGTAGGACAGTCACGTGGGACAAGCACCCACCACATTGCCCTAATTCACCCTAACCGGGTCAAGACAATCACGTGGGACAAGCACCCACCACATTGCCCTCGGCCTGATCCCACGGGACAAGCACCCGTCACATCAGAGCCTAAACAAAACCTAAGTAATGCATATGTTATGACTCAAGTGATTTCCAACATCATGAACAACAGTTCCCACATCAATCCAAAGTAGTCATAATATCATATGCCAATACCTTTAAATTTCTCTTAACATATGAATATGTTATATCAAATATTCACTTCAATTACTCATCACACAGTAGCGAGTGAATAAATCATGCAATTAATCAAGCCACCACAACAAGCTTTCAAGAATAAATTGATTAATGGCAAACACAACACAACAAGATTTCAAGAACAAATAGATTAATGACAAACACAACGGCAATCAATTCCTAGCGAGAAGTTATCCTTACCTTTGATTATTTTGTATCAACTTCAAGCCCAACCTCGAGTAAGACCCCGGGATTGAGTGTAGAATTTCGTGCTCGACCTCGACACTCCAAAGTCCGTCCTAGTCTCAGAAGTGAAGAGAATTTCGTGCTCAAGCTCTAGCTTTGGAGAAGAATTCCGAACCCAGAATAGACACAGTTTCGGGTTAAAACCGAGCTTACAGCCAAGGATAAAACTCAGGGATGGAATGAGAGGAAAGAGCTTACCAAGAACAAGTGGGAAGCCTTTGAAGGAGAGTGTTAGAGAGTCCTAGGCCTTCTCCAAGAGGAAACATAGAAGCAACGGAAAGAGGTAGCAATATGAGAGCACATACGAGACTTGGCAACAGCAACAAAGGAAGTGGTTTTCTCTGAAAGTTTTTGACGTGCTAATGAGTGAGGAAGTGGAAAATAACTTCTGAATACTCCCTCCTATAAGGTGCACGAAATTTAGGGTCAAGTGGGAAGTTATGTTTCAACTCTTTTTTCCTATTTTCAAGCAGCATTTTCCACTAAAATCTATTCTCTTTTTTTTTTAATTTTCTTTTATTTAAAATTTGAATTCAAAAAGAGTGGAAACAGAAAGGAATGAGGGCAAGGAAATATGCTCTCTAACCAGCATATAACATGCCCCCCTAGCACACAACAAGGCTGACTTCTTCCTCTTTTTACTCCTCCGAAACAGAAAACGAACCGGGTCTTGATTCTAGTTTAAGTAAATTTTGTTATTTAATTTTATTAATCTCAAGTAATTAAATTCAGAAGGCTTCTTCAAAAATAAGAGAATATTACCTCTCTACTCTTTAATTTCGAAAATAAAGGGGAGAATGATAACAACTTCTTCCTCTAAGAGCTTCGACACTAACAGAACGTATCTAGTCGTGTTTTCGGTTAAAAACAATTTCTGTTACTAAATCCTTTTAATTATTTCTTCACTATAAATTTAAAAAACTATTCCTAAGCACAAAGGAATATTCTCTCTTCACTCCTCTCTAAAATTTCGAAATTAATAAGGAAAAGAAGAAGAAATAAAATCAGCTCTAACTAAGATTTGAATTTCAAATATACAGAAACAGAAAATAGGTAGAGCAAGAGAATATGCTCAGCCACGTGGCTGAGTGGTGCGTCCCCCTTAGAGAGAAAATAGGGAATGAGGCTGAATTATTCTTCTCTTGGAAGTTCCTTTAAAACGGAACGTATCCGGTCTTGTTCGGCGTTGAAATTCGTTCGATTACTTTATTTATTTATTCCTTTAATAAATCAGAATTTATTAGGACATAAAAGAATATTCCTTCTTGTTCCAACCTCTCAAAAATTCGAAATTAATAAAAGGGAAGGAAAAGAAAATTAATCCTACATTAAATAGGACTCAAACACTAGCCCTATCAGTCAAATGTCTAAGTCTCAACCACTAAACCACAACTCATTTTGTTATAAATCAAGCAAATATATTCTTTAATCAAGTACCAATCAATCTATTGGGATTTCATTCATATCAAGTCTCAAAAGACAATACCAACAAAATATAATTCGAACAAAGGTCTAGCAGGGACTAAAATTGAACTATAGAATAGTTCAGGGACCAAAGCATAAATAATTCATACTTCAGGGACCAAAAATATAAATACCAAAAATAGAGGGTCTTACATCATCAGTGGTGTGCACGACACAATTCTGGGCAGGTGAACCAGAAGCATTATTGGCTTAAGCAGACTGCTGGTTCAGTATTGGTGAGTCTATCATCTGCGCAGGAGACGGTGATGATGTATGTGTGAGCAATAGTAACTTGTTTGTTTTATTACTATCAAAGTGATGTCAATAGTAACTTCACATGCTTAAAACTTCAAATGCTACTCTTTTTGGCAGATAGGGTTATAAAGCCTATCTTCTTTAAACCAATCCGCTGATTTAACTTTTGCAAACATCTAGTAACTAGAGCATCGAACTTGTAGTCTTGCTTTAACCAAAAGTGATCTTCACATTCAACGTGTTGGAAAAGCTTCCTTTTGTACCAATACTCGTGTGTTGTACCTTATGTGATGTACTTAGCTTGCAATGTACTGAACTAGTGGTATATCACATTTAACAGACGATGAATTCTTCAATATGTGCATTGCCTGAGACTTATTCAGTCCTTATATTCTTTAACATGCTCTTCTTTCTTGAACCTTGTAGATAATATGATTTTTAAGGATTCGTCGGTTCCATCATTTTCTTCAATTTAACTTCCTTCATATAACCTTGATAGTCTTGAAGGATTTTGCTTTTCATAGATCACTCCTTTGAAGCTTGCTTGATTAAATTTAGATCATCGCCATAGAATAAATTCTAAGTTGTACATGGTTCCTTTTCATTGTGTCTCTACAGCAGACGACTTCGTAAATGATATAACTTGTAACTTCATAAGTTGTTCTCTTGTAGTATTTTGAATCTTCTTTGCATTTGTGAGGATTGCATTGTAGATATAATCTTTTTGCTCAATCTTCTTTTTTCATGTTTGGTCTTTGTACTTATTCTTAAATATTACACTTTCAATTTCATAAGATCATTAGCTTTTATAACCTTGTTGGTTGTCATCATTTAAACCAAGACCTTTGAGGTAAAGGATGGAGATCCCAAAATCACCTTTTGAAATACCAACGTTAATTGCATAAACGTCCATCCTAGTGACTTTACTACATATTCATTCAGCACAAGTTAACCATCACACATCTCAATAACCCATGTATCCCGAGGCTAATTCCGCTCCTTCGCAGACAAACTCATCACATCACTCATCAGCACCACCATATCCCTAGGTGTGCAATTCTTCATTCACATTCATCAGTGCAATATCCAGCCTATCACATATGCATCACAAGTCATTCATAGAATACCATCACATCATCATACATCTCAGATGCATCTCAAGACAATCACATAGCATCATCACATCATCATATATGTCATTCAAATACATATTCAAATATGTCATTCAATTGGTCGTTTCAAGGCATCCCATATCACTGACATGGGGTCATCTAGTGCACATCACTAGGGATCAATCATACTCGTACAAATTCTCGTGTCAATGCCTAAAGTGGCATTGACTCCAAACACCTTGCTGATTGTGTCCTGCGACATTCCAATACAACACACGATAGCTCATAATATGTTTATAAACTAAACTGGATGGTCTCTTGAGGATTGTATCTAAGAAATGAAATGAAAGATAATTGAAGGGGATGAGGCTCTAAGGGTTGTTGGTATGCCCTTTGTTCAATTAATGATACAAATCTCTGATCCAAAATCAGACAGTTCCATTGCAAAGTCTGAGGTAAATTAAGGTTTTGGTGACAATATATACAGTTACTGCTCCTTGACCAATAATAATCTGATTGCAGAGGTTTTGCACAGCAAAATTTTGAGGCAAAAAGTTCTTTCGCCCTAAAATGAATATTAATGAAAAAAATAATTAACAAAAATTATAGGATTTTGAACCATTTGATCAAAGATCAAAGCCTAAATCTTCCTGATCACTACTATAAGATTCAAGTACTTGTCTATAATCATCATCCACGTCCCCTTCTGATACCATATCTAATATGTCAGTTCCTCCTTGGAAGTCCATAATGAAGTCTCCATCTTCATCATCATCAAACTCACTTACACTGTCATCATCGTTACTCATGTCATCAGTATCACTTTCACTGTCTCCTCCAAATCCAGGGCCTAAAAGAGGATCCACATCAGAATCATCATCATCATCAGAGTCATCTTCCTCATCGCTCTCGGCATCCTCAGGATCAGAATCATCATCAGGCGGCCTCCTACGACCGATTTCATAGATTTTGGCTGAGGCAAACATTTCATCTTGATCATCCATTGTAACCAACCCAACAATTGAATCTGTGGGCTCAGTTGTGAAATCAAGAACACAGCGGTCCACTGGGATAGTAGCAATGTCTGAATAATTCACTGCATCCAGTGTGCGGAAAGCTGCAAACAGAGGATGCTTGACTCGACGTGTGTTGACTGCGGACATTACATCCTCGATCTTTCTCCTCAGGATAGCATATATCACATCACCATGAGCATTAAATGTTATTTCCGTTTGATCTAATGATGGTACACTTCGAAGCAGTCTGAACTTGCGTAGGTCCCAGACTTCAGAGTTTATAATGACCTGGATAGAATACAATTTTAGATGAGCAAGTCAGAAATACCACATTATACACAACACAAACAAATTATTAAACATGCTCAACAGACTTATTGGTATCAAACCTAATATAATCCAAGAATTTGGTGTAACAACCCCTCTTTCAGACATCTTTTAATGTTATGATATCTTCTTAGAATTCAAGCAAAGAAGTTTAACTTGCAAATCTTAATCTTGCAAATACGCGTCAAATATGCGTCAAGTCTGAGGACATTCCGAAGATTGCTTTCATAACACGTTATGGGCGCTATGAGTATCTTGCAATGTCTTTCCGTGTGACCAATGCTCCGGCCGTATTCATAGATTACATGAATCGGACTTTCCATCCATTTTTGGACCAGTTTGTCATCGTCTTTATAGACAATATCCTTATATTATCAAAGACACATGTGGAGCACGAAATTCATCATAGGACTGTTAGAGATTTTGAAGGATAAGCAGCTGTAAGGAAGGGAAATGTCGTAGCAGACGCCTTAAGAAGGAAGTCGATAATGACGGTGAAAGAGTTAGAGCTGATCGTGAAGTTCAGAGATCTTAATCTGATTGTAGAAGCCACTTTGAACATCTCAAATTAGCAATGCTGAAGATTTCTAATGAATTTTTGGAACAAGTTAAAAGTGGTCAAGAAGAATATGGGTGGTTGTGAATGGACCAACAAAATATGCCCATTTCCTACCAATTAGCGTGGGTAAAGTTCTTTGCACGTGTTTAAGCCAAATGTCACATCACTCCTCGCCTAAAAGAAATTTCATCCCTAAATTTCCTTACCTAAGTGAAAAGATTGAGATGAGATTCCTTCATGCTGCCCACAAACTCTCAAGTACACTCTTTATTTTCAGTCCATCCCCAAGCGACTTTGACCAATCGCACTTCCTGCTGGTCTTTGCAAGCGGTGCTCTATAAGTCAAGTTTTCTTTTAATTGTAATGTTTCGGGGCTCAATAAGTGTGACAGGTCAGGAATGTACTTAGGAAGTTGTGAGACATGGAAAACATTATGTAAATTTGACCAAAGTGGTAGCGGGGCTAGTTGGTAAGCAACTTGCCCGGCTCTCTTTGAAATTTGAAAACGTCAAAGAATCCTGGGAGTGAGTTTTCGATTTCATAATTCTACCTACCCTGTTCATAGCTGTAACCTTATCCCTCCTAGGAACTCGAGTGGCTTTCTTCTCTAATCATGGTAACTTTTCTTCTGATCTTGTGATACCTTCATGGATGTCCTCGATCTGTTCTACCATTTGTTGCAACGTGTCAGGTCCCAGCATCCTTATCATCGAACATAAGATAGGGAAGATTGTGGTGATTGTTCAGGTACAATTATTGCATATATGATTTGAACGCTTAATGAAGTTGTAACTTAACTGCTAATTTGGATTCTGTGAAGGCCACATTTTCAAAAGACAAGCTACATCATCTCAACCAAAATCTTGATCCTGCTTCTGGATGCTATTTTGTTTTTTCTTAATATGCCTGGAAACAACATAAGTTGCTTCAAATTATTAATGGTGAAAGTGATAAACTCTGAAGTGGAACTGCTCTATTATTCCAGAATCTGGTTTGTGAGAAGCTAATTAGGTTAAGGTGATTTAATCTGTTCTGTTGGGGTTTTTACATCTTTTTTTCCGATAAACTTTTTTTTATACGTCTGTTCGGGTTTAAGTACTACTAGTCTATGTTTGGGTTTTTTAATATTAGTTTCTCAAAAAAAAAAAAATTAGAGAAAATTATGTTTGGGATCTCTTATGTTATGGTTACGAATAGTGACAAAAAATGTTATAGTTATTCGCAGCATTTGGGTTAGGCCTAACTCTACCTCAAATCAAAAGCTAGCTTAGAGATGAGGGTTGATCTACCATTTATAAGGACTTATTTGGCCAGATCTCTAGTCAATGTGGAACTTCTCAAGACCCCCCCAGACGCCCTGGGTTGGACATTCGCAGCATGGAATATGCAGGAATTAACATATGCAGGTGACCATATATGCGTGGTCTCCAATTGACGAATCTAAGATAGGCTCTGATACCATCTTAGAATTTGGGTTAGGTCTAACTTTACCCAAAAGCTAGCTTGGAGGTGAGGGTTTCTCTACCCTTTATAATGACTTATTTGGCCATATCTCTAGTCAATGTGGAACTTCTCAGGAGTTATGATTTTTTTGTTTAAGTTTACTCCATAGTAGTCAATAGCGCGCTATAGCGACATAGCAGAGTGGCTACCTGCCGCTATTGAGATTAAATAGCGGCGCACCTCACAATAGCGGCCGTAGCGGCGCGAATAGCGGCCAAAATAGCGGCAGATCGCGGCCAATAGCGGGAAATAGAGGTTCTATTTGAACTAAGGGCTAAATGACTCAAGCCCCTCAGTTTTAAACCATTGGGGAACCTTTTTAGGGGCATTTTAGGACTTTCCAGGGCCATTTTAGGCCAAACTTTAAAGAATGGGGCTTCATTCTTCATTCAGAATTGCAAATCGCACCTAGTTAGTTTTTACCTTGCTCTTGAGTGGTTTTTAGTTGTGTTTTGGTTCCAAGACTTTTGACTTTTATTGCTATTATGAATGTTATGAATTTTAGGTAATATTTGAAATTTTTTGGTATTTATATGTATATAGTATTAAACTATTAATTATATTTAAAAAATCTGAATAGCAGCTATCCCGCTATCCCACTTTCGGGGCCGGCCGCTATCCGGGATTGACTACTATGGTTTACTCTAATAATGTGAATAATAGGTTATTATTTTTATCTCGATAATTTTCTATGTATGTGTATTTTACTAAATATAATTTTATATTTTTAGTAGGATCATATGATCTGACCTACAATTCTACGATTTACGATCTTTAACCTCCCTTCTGATCCTAAGTAAGATCCTGATCTTGACAACATTGCTTGTGACTTATTACTTGTGTGTTTCTTATTTGTCCCGTGATTATTTGTTTGATGATTTCTCACCCTCTGTTTTTTGTTTTGGATTTACATTTCAAAAATATTTAGTCCGGATGAATCATGACAGGATCAATCCTCTACATTGATTGCTGACTTCAAAGCCGAGGGTTTTGGGCAGGTTTATCATGATCTCCTTCATTTGAGGGTTCTAGTTCTCGTGCGCAAGGACCCGGAGGCAGTCACGGGGAGATGTTTCAGCACTTGTGATTTTCCTAGCATGTTGCTAATGGGTTTTATGTTTCTATCAGCTCGTGGGTTAGACTACAGCTCATATCAATGCAGTACTAGAATGTCTATCAAAATTTAAATCCGATGATGTGTTATTCTCTCGCTAAACAAAACTAAAATACTCTCATGACCTGAGTATAATTTATAGTGTGAAGAGGGTTAGATCGGGGATCACATTTCGAACCAAAGTTAGATGTTCATTAGATATCTCGATGTCAAACTAAATAGAATCCAAGGATTTTGGACCAAAAAATGGGTAGAAAAAACTACAAACTCCTTTCCCTTCATAATCTCCTACAAGTCTTCAACCAACCCAATCTATAGATGCACAAGAACTTCTGCTAAGGGTTGGTTTGGTGAATGTTAAAAATATAACATATTAAAGATTTAAGGGGAAAACCTTTCATAGTTATTCGTGATAGGATGAAATATTTATTTTATTTTGTATGGCAAGCAAAAGAATTCAAATAGGATTAACTTTTAACCCCAGTACCAGTAATGGTAAAATCTAGTGGTGTTTCCTCCATCTTTAAAGCATAACTAGACTACGGTGAAGCTTCAACACTGCTGCAGAGTGATTAGACTTTGTAGATACAGCAGAGATCTGGACTTCATTATGGATACAGCCATTATCTCAGCTGCCACAGCCATCTCTAGCAGCAACTCCTTGTACTTTCACCTAGGGCTGAGCCAAAGGCCGTCTCTGACTTTCTATGACAGCGTGTGCAAAGAATAGAACCTATTGTCTGATGGAGAATGACACATTCTCTGCGAAACTACTAATTCTCATCGACAGCAGTTACTAATCTGTTTGCTTGTACTACTACTGTTACACTCCAATAACAGAATAAGGGTCATAAGAGGCAGAGATAGCAGAGGATGGGGGAAGTCATGGCTGAGTTTGAAAAGGAGATAGATAAAAATAGACACAAGAGGGATAACATTGACGCCTAAAATTGGGGAAATGTTACTCCCCCTTAAATTTTCACCTCCTTTACACGTGAACCACACTTAGTCACGTTTACAAAACTTTACTCCTCTAGAACTTCTACCTCCTTTTACCCTCTACCAAACAGCCTGATAAGGACATTTTTACCCTTTTCAACATTTCTTATGCCCTTCAATTGAGACTCATGAGTAAATGGTATACCCATATTTTGCATGCAACTCTTTCTCACATGTGTAACTTAGTCATTTTAAGACAATCTTCCTATAATATTAAGATTTCTATTTTGCAAGACAGATACAAGATTCTGCATACCTCATTGCCCGCAGGATGGAAGCCTCCACCACCATAGTCTGTGAACTTATCAAAGCGATGAACAGGCTCAGAAACACGCCGGTCCCATAAGACACCATTCCAAAGGAGCATTGAGTCAGAAGGGTTAAAATGGATTAAAGAATAAACATGACCCCGACCTGTAAAATTTGTAGAAGTATCCGAGAACTTAGACTCTAGCTGACATGTCTGAATATCATACAAGAGGATTTCCCGTTGTGCAGATTCTGATGGCAAGGCTGCAAAAACATTCCCAGAGTTGGCAAACCTGGCAGCCTTGCACCCATCAAATGAATGGGTAGTACCAATCGAAAGTGATGAAGCATCCCACAACCTTACATCTTGAGAGCTTGAAGACAGCAATAGCTGGGTTTCACCAGAAACAAAAGACTGAACAAGTGTCAATGGATACTGATGCCCTGTGAAGGTCTCCACCACATTATTGTTGCTGTTAGAGTCAAAAAGTTTGACCTCTCCATTGTGGCTCCCAACAGCAATATGAGAAGAGTCACCAAGAAACGTAATGCATGTAAATAAGGCACCAGCATCATCACGACAAGTGCGCCATGGTCTGAATCGGCTATAAACAAACTGACGGTCCCTGCGATTCCCGTGCACCCCACCATATATAAATTTAAATTCACGTGTATTAAGACGAGCTGTAACATTAGAAGGGGCATCAAGGCTTCGCTTGGGTTCAGGGCAAACATGAGGATGTAATAGAGATAGTGGAGGAAGAGTGGTAATAGGAGTTGGGCATTGGCGGTGCTGATGCTTCAGATATTGAACCACAAGAGAATCTAATGTTATACGCTCTGGGTTGCTGTGCTGAAGATCATTTATTGCCATGGAGGATGGTGTACCCTGACCACGATATGACATACTGTTCTGATTCTCATCCACATAGTCAACTGAACAACGCCCTTGCTGATTTCTCAGGTTGGAACTAGGTGTAGAAAACCTAATTGAATCAGTCTGCAAGTTGCTTTTATGAATCGTATTTGGAGTAATATAAATAGGAGAGCGAATTCCTTGATCCCCAGCATTTAATCGCTTTCTAGATGACGACAACACTCCTGTGTCCTTTAAATGTCTACGTTTCATTGGCAAGATTATTGGAGTCTTATACTGAGATTCAGTATCGATGTTATGTTTCTCCGAAAGTTCTGATGGAGTCTCTGGTACTGTTGCAGATTCTGAAGAACCTTTACTATTACTTAACACTTTTCTAACAGATGAGTGCCAAGAATCAACAAGCTGATGTCTTGAATTTGAACCAAAGGAAGAAGAGAAAACCAGTGATTTTTTCTTTGAAGAGAAAACTGAACTAATCCTTGTGCTGACATCATCATCCCCTGCATTAAGCTTTAATTTGTCAGACAGAAACCCAGGAGCACGACCAGAAGGCCATTGAAGCTGTACTGCAGGAGCTTCCTGTGTTGACAGTGGTTGTGCAAGAGAAGAAGGAGCAACCAATGATGCCAAAGGTTTCAACTGAGCCTCTTTAAGCAATAAAGATGCAGTTTGTGACAATCCAGATGCCCGTAGGTTTTCATGAATAAGGAGTAAAAGTTCCCTGATTTTAAGAGAGAGAGAGAGAGAGAGAAGAAAAGGAACCATCAAAAAGGAGGATGGAAAGAACTGCATAATACATAGGAAAAGGTGAGAAGGTTAACCATAAAAAAACCACTGAATACCTCGAATGGTATGTTATAGGAGTGGCAGCAGCTATAGCTTCTCTCTCTATGCGCCTTAAAGTAGGAGTAGCTGCATCAGTAGCAGCTAATGTACTTGCACGCCCTGAGTTGGTGACAACCTACAAATATAATTTCAACATATACATATTAATAGTAGCTTTCACAAAGCACAGACAATATATTGTCTATAATCTGTATCATTTTAATCAACAAGCTTAAAAACAACGAACGGAAGTGGAACTTTGTGATATGGAAAACTTAAATCCTAAAACAAATTTAACAGCTATCTTGAATCGCAAGAAAAATCCTAAACACCATGAGATCTGACCATATGATTCCAATCCAATGTGACTCACATAAGTACAAGGAAAAGAGAAACGAAGAAAATATTTAATACAGATCCATAATATATCTCTAACCTAAAGCCAGAAGTCTTGGATGAAGTTTTCTTTAAAAATGAAGTGGAGAAAAATATGCACAAAAAGAAGCACATCATGACGACAAACTTCCAAGCTATTATATTACCAGCCACAAGTTAATGTGTGCATGGAAAAACCGTTAATCCTATTCAATCCAACAGGTTTATAAGCTGTATCTACACACACGGTAGCAAAGAATTTTCAGCTCTAAACTTATGGTATTTTGATCATGTTGATTGAGAAAATTTGGACACCTTAAGCATTATATGTTATAGCAGATTGTGGGCATCAGGGATTACAGAGACACATATATGAAACCTGATTTTCACTGCTGAATCCCCAGCCAACACAACAGACTGGACAAATAATGAGAAACTTAAAACATAAATAATAATTAAATGGAAAATAAAGAAGAGAGAAAGATGTAGAGAACTGAAAAGATGCAAGTAAACACAACTAAACTCCAGAATGAATGTACTGAAACAAACACTTTCTAGACATGACCTTCAGCTTCATCAAAAGAAGGCGCAGATGCTCACCCCAATTAACTCAATTGCAGCTTGGGAAAGTTCAGCTTGCCACCTACCCTGCTCTGTTCCATGTGTCTGACTGCCTGGATCCCTAATTAGTTCTGACAGCTTCTTCCCAACCTAGAACACAGACATACAGACACAAAATCGAGATATTCAACTTCTATGACATCTAACAACATACATTTGCCCATGATGCAACTAAACACCGAACAACAAATAATTGTTACTGAAGCCAACATCAAAACAATTTAAATGGTAAGTAAAAAGTTGGAACATAGTTACTCTAGGTCCATACTAGATACAGATTAGTTAAATCCCATGCTACCAGGATGTAATGGAATAACAGATAGAGGCTAAGTTCAGTACGATTTAGTTCAATAAAAATTGAAAATTGTTGCTCACCTGTAGCTTTGTCAATATGTGTGCTATAGTATCATCTCTGGCTAAACCAAGCAGGACTCGACATGCTAGAGCACGAAGACAGTCCAAAGCAGCTGGTGGTGAATATATGCGTTGCTGGAGGAGATGCAAAATAACCTTTATTCCATTATTAGCACGAACAGCCTCTCTTGCTTGACGATATCCTTGTACTAGTTGTGCAGCCAGGCCAGCACAGCCTGCTCCAGCACCCAGAGATATTCTATGGTCTCCAACCAATCCTGATGTAGCAGCCAGGACAGTTTGTGTACTAACTGCTGCAGCACTGTCTCGATCCACAGCATTAGATACCGCGTTTTGTTCTCTAGTATCAGTCTGACTGGAAACATTAACAGGTCGATCTAAGACATTTCGTTCAGCAGTTCTAGCTCTAGTCTCTGACAAAGGACCATTTGAAGTTTGGGCAGAAGCAGATTGCTGGCCTTGTGTAACTGAAGCTGTTTTGTTGCTGATTGAAGGTGGAGGGCAAACAAGGTTGACTAATACATTTAGAGCAGGCTGAATTATCTGAAATGCAGTAGTGAATAGAAAAACGAGATACCGTATATCAGCATAATCAGTATGTCAGAAGTCTAACATGCTCCTTTTAACAATGCAAAAATTATGCACCAAATACAACAATCACTACCCCAAAACATTACCTCCGGGTCCACATGATAACTAACAACATTTGCAGCATCCAAAATGACCGCTGTACCAACACGATTATTGCTTAATGTGGCAGTTACAATCAACTTGCGACTGCTTGGTACCAATGTAACAATATGAAGAACACCCAATGCAAACTGAAGCAAATCATGCAGATACCGCTCCTCGGGAGGGGCCTGTAAAAAGAAAAAAGAAAATCAAGCCTGTCATTACTTATTACCAAATTGCAAGAGAAACTGAGAAAGAATCAGCAAACTACATATGTGACATGTCATGCCTGACACAATTCCAGCATTGTAACATGTCCATTACACGCCAAGAACTTGTCAACTGCTGGCCAATGTATTCTCACAAATGCAGAACCCAGCTTCCGATCTTTTTGTAATTGTAGGAATACAGCATCCATTGCCTCATTGCTAATGTCAAGCGGCCTGTATGCTGCCCTTACACTCGAAATATTCCTAGAAGCACATCGATTGCTTTTGTTTGGACGAATGGAATCCACTAACAAAAGGAGATGAGCTCTGAAGTATTGCCGCAAAGCAACACAAGTATGATAAGCTATCTGCTTCTCAAATGATGTCAGCACCTCAGACGATCGATCATTTCGAAGTAACCCTGAGTTGGATAAGCTCAAAGCTCCAGAGTTTACTCCCGATCTTAGTATAGCAGCATCATTTAGAAGGCCCAGTAATTTCTGCAATCCATCCTGAGCATCAAAAGCATCAAGAACGGCTCTAAAGACAAATGCAGCAGCGAAAAACAATGCTGCATTCTTCCGAGCTTGATCTTGGTTGCATTCAAGGAGCTGGAGAGCCATCTCAACCAAACGATAAATAACATCTGATGAAACAGCACAAACCCTTTCCATTATCCCCTGAAGTTATAATCGAGGGTCAGAAATACATAATAACAATAGCTTCGTAGAAAGATAACTAACAAAGGATATACACTTGAAGAGCTGGAGTGTAAAAATTAAGACATTATTATGCGCCTTAGTTCACAACAATGACTATAAAATATGAGTACCTGCAGAGAACCGATAGCAAACAGACAAGAAGAAAGGCCAAAGAAAGTTTGAGCCATTCTAGGAACAGCAAGAAGCTTTTCCATGCCCCCATGGTCCACAAATAGTTCAACGAACTTCCTGTGAGCAGCCAAAGCACAGATCAGCTTCATGACATCAGGCAACAGTAGGGCAACTTTGGAAGGCTCTAGATGTTTAGAATTCTGTTGCAAAAGTGCAAGACACACATCCACCCCCTTCTCGTGTAATACAGGGCCAAGAACGTCTACATATTCACCGACTAGCTCAAGACACTGAATGCAATATTTTTCCCTCAACTGCCAAAGTGAGTGAGTATCTGGGATGCAGTAATCCTCAACTTCCTCACCAGACTGTGTGTCTTGGACACCTGCATTCTCAGTCTCCTCATTAATGCGGATGGAGCTCCTGCAAATGCCCAAGAAAGACATTATTACACAGACTTAATAGAACTACTACCGCAACTGTTCCTGGCAGCATCCAGATGTGCATGTTTTATTACATACCTTGAAACTTCAACTGCAGATGCGGCATCAATAACAGTCGATGCAGCTTTTGAAGCAGCTAAAATAGCTGCTTCTTCATTATTAGTGGATTTGAATTCCTGACATGAGAAATAAACTATTATATCACCAAAATTTAAATTTTCAGCAACATATACATACATCCATACGCATATACTTATGCATTCATACTTACGTATTTTGTATATACTTACGTACACGATTTTAAATGATCCCCAACATACCTCTGAAGCTGCAGTTTTGACGAGTTCAGCAGCAGCATCACCAGCTGCCCTGACAGCTTCTTTTGGTGCTTTAGCAGATCTAGCTTCAGCTTCAGCAGCTTGGACTGCTTTTCTAACAAAAGCAGAGATATCTTTACTACCAATATAGCACTCTTTGAAACAATCATCGTTATCGACTCTTTCCAAAACATATGCCTCAGACGTGCTTGTGGCAACAATCTTCTGCGAATCAGACACCAATCCGGCATCAGCATTCTTCATGATGCTCCCATCTTTAACACACTTTCCCTGTACTAATCGACTACCAGAACCAAGATATGACAAAGTTGGTTCACAACCTATATTCCCTTCATTGACCCTTCCCTTTCCTCTGGATTTTCCCCATCCACAGTTCACCTGCAGTCTTGAAGAGTCATCACTAACATTATCTTCATGGTCACCATATTTTATCCTTCCATGACATATATCTCTACAGTTCCATCGATCCTCTCCAGCAGTGTCTACGCCACAGATATCAGCTCCTTCACTAAGCCCATCAGAGGGTTCACCATCTAGCCGAGAATCTTCCTGGCAAGTTTTTCCAGTGATGCTTTTATCTAGATCCCTCCTTTCAATAATTTTATCATCCGATGATCTCTCATCAGTCATCCTTGTATCTTCAAGATGACTTGATTCCAGGACCAGGCGAAATCTACTGCGACCATTATCTCTACCTCTCATTGAAGTATTCCCAGATAAATTCTTACTCTCTGTAAAAGGATTAGTGTCTTTACGGCAGCTACTTGTCTCCCCCAGTACACGCAACCGAAGATAATGCATAAGCTTCGCTGACAAGCCAGACGTCAAGACATCTTCAACCACTTCACGTGCACTGAGATCATTCCAGTTTAATAATAAAATATAAGAAATGAGAACTAAACAAAGAGTGATAACTGGATATTGGATAAGCATGATAAAGCCAGTATATCGCTAGAAGAAAGGACAAATATATAAAATAGAGGCAAACTTCTGAACAATAAATACAAAAGCAAATTATCAATTGCAGAAGTATACCCAGCTAAACACACAGCAAGAAGGCCAGTAGAATAGGTTTTCAACATTTCAGGATCTGAGGCTTCCTTTCTTTCTGGATTACGCTTCAGATTTTGTTCCTCAGCAGACAGACTAGTACTCTCATCAATTACCCAATGTTTGATGTTCTCCAGGACAGATTCTTCAAAAACATAGGGATACTGCCATTTACACTTCATCATATCAACAGGACAACACATACTATATGCATTGTGAAAAATGTTTAACAAAGACCAAGATAGGATAACAATTGGAAAGAAAGTCTTACAATCCAAGTTAGTGAACAGCTCAGGAGAAGCCTAGCAGCTGCAGCCCGAATGGAAGTGGTGTATCTTGTTTCTGACAGAAACTTGGAAGATATCAACTCAAAGAACTCATCGTTCTCCTGTGGAGGACAGAAGACCCACAATTACTATCTCAAAATGACCAATATAGCAAGACATACAGAAAAATATATAAATAAAGACCATGCACATCAAAATACCCGGATTAAGCTCCCCAGTCGCCCAATGATATGGGCAGCGCGAGCATTACTGGATGAAGAGTGGTCGTTCTCTTCCATGTATCTACATCGCAAACATTAATAGAATATTCAAAATGCTGATGGGAACAACGTAGAAAAAAAAGGAAGAATAAACCAGCAGTCTGTACAGCACTCTGACAAGGCATAGTAGAAAAAGTTATAAGCAATAAATACACATAAAAACACACAACTGAATTTGCACATGCATACATGCATGATATATCAATACCCAATAAGTAATGAAAAGAATGAGATAAATTACAAGAAGTATACTTAACATAGCGTTCAGTAGGAGAGGAATGGAGGAATGGGAGGAGACGGGAGGGAAGTTTTGAAAATTTGGTCCAAACCACCTTAATGTTGGCTCCACTATAAAATTGAATTTGGACGGGGAGATAAACTGTGTAACTAAATTATTCTTTTTCATATTTTAAAACTCAAAATTGTATTTTGAAAGTAAGGGTAATAACAGAGTATATTTGTTTTAAAATTCTTAGTGACCTCATGAACAAAAGAAGCTTTTATGTCCCTACTCTTCCCAGTGTAATCAAATATCCGCCATGGCGGCTCTCATGGTGGGTTTTTGGTTTTCTGCCATGGCCGATATACCGCCATCATTATTTGTCAAATATGGCGGGTTTGGGGCTCTCCGCCATCAGCCATTAACAACACTGACTCATCCTCTCTTCTCCATTAATTAGACATTATAACAATGAAAATCTATCCCCTCTCCTTTCCCTTTTCATTGGAAATTCATCCACTCCCCTTGCTTCCTTTGAACCAAACATAACTTATGTGGGGCGGCAAACAAAAAATCTTTAATTCCAAATGGATGAGAAAAAGCATATTAAGCATAAACATATCTTCACAATGCCAACAAAAAACCTCGAAAGAACAAATGCTAAACCCAAAAAGGTGCTTCATTTGGTGAAAGGAAGTAGAGCAACATGAAGGAGCAAGCGTACCGTGACTCTTGGGTTTCGAGAATGGAGGCAAGGGCGTGAAGGACAGTTGATTTAGGGTTATTGGGAGCACAAGTGATCTTCTCCATCAGCTTCTTAGCCTTCGCGATTATCTCCTCTTCTTCGTTCTTAAACTCGTCGCCCTCCTCCTCCTCCCCTTCCTCCCCCTCGTCCTCGTCCTCGTCCTCGTCCTCGTCCTCCTCTTCTTCTTCTTCTTCTACCTCATATTCTTCTTCTTCTACCTCATATTCTTCTTCTTCATCATCATCTTCTTCACCGTCACCGTCGTGTGACTGAGATTCCGGCGCCGGCGGAGTTGACGGCGGAGCTTGGACTTCATTTTGATTCGCTTCGTCGTCCATGGCGTTGTGAGAACTTATATCCATTCAGAAAATAGATAAAAACAAATAGAAAAACTATATATAACTTCAGAGAAATTGTTATGTGTTTATTGAGTTCGAAGAGAATTGTTGATTCTGCTTTCTATTTCCAAAGGAGATATCTATGAACAAATGTAACGGCGTATGGTGTTTCTTCCCTTCAATGTTTTTGCTTTTCTGCGAGTAGAGGTTGTTGTTGGTCGCAGAGTCGAGTGAGACGAAGAGGAAGAGGAAGAGGAGAAAAATGTCACGCATGGACCGAACTATTCCGCATAATATATGCGCGCCCCGTTCGTTTGCGAAATGAGAACCCTAAACCCTATTAAAAAATATATAACCAGAAATGTTAATTGCATTTTGATCCGCTAATATAGGGTATGAGTGATTTTTAGTCCCTCTAGTTTTTGGCTTCTTTTTTATTGAATAATAAGGCCCAAAAAAAAAATTATAAACATGTACTTAAAAAAACATTTAGCCTCATATGATTGTTTAGGCCAAGCTAGAGCGTGACGCGGCTTGAGGGTGGGAGTCACGTGACTTTTTTCAACTTTTGGCTGGGTTTTGCTTCCCTTTTCGCGATTTCTAGGTGGTAAAGTGGTAGGGTGACAGGGTGACAGGGAAGCAGTCGCAGGCTTTCCGCGACTTGCATTCGTACTGCCACAGACTTGGTAGGGTGGTATTGTATCGATGGTTTGATTGTGTGTTTGTACAAAAAAAAACTCTCTCCCTATTTATAACGAGTAATCAGCTAACTATAACAGTTATTCTAACCCACTACCACTAACCCACTTTCTGATTTTCACATAAGCCACTTGTAGATCGTGGGGTATTAGTGCCTTTTTACTCCTAATTAGTCTTGAAGACTATTTTCCCAATCTTCCTTGTATCGGCCGATTCAAAGTGGGCAACCACCATTTCTATCTTTAAGGAACAAAACCAAAGCATAAAGTGCACGTGACAAAACCCTGGTTTCTGAGCGTAACTTAAAAATATCTTCTCTTTTAAACTTAGGCTCTTGTTCCAGTCTACAAATCTTGTCCAGATGCATGAATCTTTTTTATCAATTCTTTTACTTCCTCTCCTCTCCTTGGTCGAATCTCCCACTCTCCATGGCAGCCCCTTCCACTTCTCTTCTTCACTTGGTTTTTTGAGGTAAGTTACTCCCCTCGTCGAGATCTACGTTTCTACCGATTCGATTTTTTGATAGGTTGAGTTTAGATTTTTATGAGTTGCTAGAACCTTAAACTCCCTTTGTTAATGTTGTTCCCATGACCTTAGGCTTTAATTTGAGCCGATTGGAATTTTGATTGGTTGAGTCTTGGTCCCTTGAAGAATTTTTAAGTGGAACTTTTGCTAGGGTTGCCTTTTAAAAAGTCATTCCAATGACATTGATCTTTGAAAATCTTTATTTAGTTTTCTTGGAAGTTAATTTTTTTTAAAATTGATTATTTGAATAAGTGATTTTCAAACTTTGGAAAATTGTTTCACCATAGATTTCTTGTTGTCTTTGATATGTGCAAATTAGATTTGGAAGAAAAGTTAATCTTGGAATTGTTTTGTGTTGGACGAATTGGTTAATGTTTTGGGGGACAATGGATAATTGCCCTATTTTATGTGCAAGGGCCTAGAGAAATTTATGTGTTAAAGACTTGGAAAATTGATTTTTGAAAGTATAGGAAACTTGGAAATTAAAAGAGTGAAAATTAAGTTTTTGGGTAAAATGGATTTTGAAACTCATAGTTGAATTATGGATGACTGTATAACGATTAATGTTGCTACTTACTCTGACAGGTGCTCAGTACGGAGCTTAGCTAAGTCCCATAGCTTTTTGTGTATATATATGCTATGTGTGTGATGTGTTTGCTTACATCTCTGATAGTGATTATGATGTTGAGAGACGGCAGGATGAATGGATCGTGTTAGCTGAGATGGTAGGAGGAAAACATGGAACCAACACGTGGCCATGTGCACGACGACAAGTGATAAGTACTAATGGTCGGTAAGGTAGATGTTGTGTATATATAAGAGAGTAGAGAAAAGAGTTGAGTAAAATATGATGTTGCCGAGTAAGAGTAAGCGTAAGCGTAAGTATAAGTAAATCAGTAATAGATGAGTAAGTAGGTGAGAAAACAAGCGGAAAGAAAAAAATGGTATAGGAAACCATTAGGGGAAATAAAGTGAGTGGTGTGGGAGCGGATGAGAGAGGTGCTCGAGTGGGCTCCCACAACGGGTACATGGCTATGTAGGTATATGGTTATACTATGGATGAGATATATATGTAATGCATGTTGTCGATAGAATGTTCTAAAAAATAAAAATATATGCATTTACATGACTTGAAAGATAACCAACATGTTTATTTTATTGTTGAGGTTACTATTGTGACCCCTGAAAATCGGGGCGTTACAAATTGCATCAATTTAATTATCAAACACAAGACCCAAATATGAACCAAGAACCCTAAAAACATGCCCAACTCTTTTTTAAGAGAGAAGGGTTAGAAAGATCACACCAGAGAATTATATTGGTTTACCTCCATCACCTATTTGCAGAGGCTACATTTAAGTCCCCATTTTTCAATTATGTTTCCACTATGATAAGTATTTAATACAAGCTTACACCAAGCAATCCTTGAATATCCTATCACAAACCCAACAAGTGCAATAACCTTACTCACCCTCTTCACCAAACGCTGTAGTGGACAATCAAATCCATGAATTGATAAACATTGAAGAAGAAATTTGTAGGCAATGATGATGATCTAATCGACCACTTGAGAAAGAAAACCCTATGAGAAGAACACCTAAGGAGTGAGATGAAAAACGATGGTGGTGGAAGTTCATGGTGGAGGCAATGGTGGCGGTTGCGGTGGCGATAGTGGTGGCGGTGGTGGCAATTGTAGTGGTGTGCTGGTGGAGGTTGGTGGCGACGACAAAGGTTGGTGGTGGCGACGGTGGCAACAATGTTGGTGGTAGTGGCAGCGGTGAAAATGAAAATAGAAAGTCAAAATGAATGTATTTTTTAAATTTCAAAAATTAAAAAAATGAAAACGTGTTTTTAGAAATGAAAACAAAAATGAGAATAGAATTTTTTTTTTTCAAACCAAACAGCCCCTTGGTACAAGCAATTTTTTTTGTCAAGAGGGAGTTTGATTTGCGCAAAGGGGAGAAACTTCAGTGAACAAACAAGCACGTACATAAGAGGAAGAGCCATCCGAAGTCGACAGTGTTGGTCAGATTCAAGCAATGGAAAACCTATCAGAAACCGAAGAACCATTACAGTCACAGGAATCGTCGACTTCATCTCAAGATCACCTGAACTGGATAATGTTACGTGTGTCAAAAATCTAAATCCCCATAATTCAAAGTTTTCATTTTTTACAATCATTAACCGATCTTCCTTTTTCGGTAACCATTTTCAGAGCGCAAGATACTCTGAGGGAAAAGCTGATCACAGAGGATAGTTTCGCATGGAAATTGCCCAGCACAGGCAGCACAACGAACACGCCACAAGGATTGAGATACGTTGGTGGCGTTGATATAAGCTTCTCAAAGGATGACCCATCAAAAGCGTGTGGCACCCTTGTAGTGTTGGATTTCCAAACTCTGCAAGTTGTCTATCAGGATTTCTCTTTGGTCACTCTTCAAGTCCCTTATGTGCCCGGTTTCCTTGCATTTAGAGAGGTTTTTTTATTTTTTACCTCTCTTAATAAGCTTTTAATTTAGGCCTTGTTTGAAAGATCTTATTTGAACTTATCGGATAATCTTTTAGCATAAATGCTTACCTATAATCTATTATCAGTTTATTTCAATAAGTTTTTCAAACTAGCTTATGAATAATCACTTATGCAATGCCAGTAATTGAGCTGTTTAACCAAAAGAGTTATGCCTTAATCCTGGAAAATAGTAATGAGTTTAATGTTCATTCACTATTAGTGTAAAATCATTTCATGTTACATGAACTTACATGCTAAGAAAAAGTTCTGAGATTTTTTTTTAATTAAATTTAAAATTTACTTTCTGATTTGTCTAACAACCATTGGATGTCATTGTAATGTATATACATTAAATCCAATAATAAAAAAGTTATCATCCTGTTGGTGAGTGTATTTTGTCAATCAAACTAGTCTTGGATCCTGTTAAGTCAAGAAGTAATATAATCGACATAATGTATATTTTTCAAATATTTATATCCTAATTTTTATGTATTAAGTACTTCGACCAACATTATATATTTCAGGCATTAATTTAGTTTATATTTTTATTTATTTAGTCTCTAAATTATTTTTGAGCTATTATACTGATTGCTCCTATAATTTTAGGCTCCAGTGCTTCTAGATATTCTAGAGAAAATGAAAAAGAGTGATAATCCTTTCTACCCTCAGGTAATTGTTGCATGTTACATAAACATACTCATATGAATTTGATGCCTTTGGAACTTGCTTGTCCTTTCACTATTCAGTACTCACTTAGCTGGTGCCTATCTTGTTAGCTGCTCTTAGAACTCAGATTTTCTAGAATTCTAACGGATTAGTAACTACTTTGAATTTTCCTGCGATTTATGATTTTTGGTACCTAATGCTTTCTTCATCTTAATGGACTGTTATCTTGATATTTGTTAACAGTTGCTAATGGTTGATGGGAATGGAATACTTCATCCCAGAGGCAAGTGCTCTATGCAATTACATGTTGCTTAAAGACTTATATGCCATTTTTTTTACTGATTGATAATTTTTTTCTTCTTAAAAGAATCATATGTTTGAACTTAGCTTAGCTTTTTATGAAATGTGTTACTTACAAAGATACTCTTATAATTATTCAATTCTTGTTGGTTAGGAAGCTAACAGAACTATTTGTTATCGTTGACTGCTCTGTTAGACTAAGGGGCATTGAATGAAACATTTTCAATAATGAATAGAATGGCTGGCTGTTTGGGTAGGTCTCCCTTCCAATTAGGAGGGTTTATGTGCAGAAAAATAAGAGAGGAGAAGGGGAACATAAGCCCTTAATTGCATAAGTGAATTGCGTAACCAACTGTTTGTGTAACTGTAACTAGCTCCGACAGCTCTAACTTGTGGTTCGTTAATGAGGTTAGTGCGAAGAGTTAAGAAACAAATAGCTAAAGGACATCTCATTTGTTAATTTAAGTGGTGGGAGAGGTCTTAGAACTCTTGAATTCTTGGGGGGGTGGGGTTCATTGTATCTTGACACTTTGCCAAACAGAGACCTGCTACCACATTGATACAGAATTGGGAAACTAGGCATTATCAATGAAATTCATTCTTGCTGTTTTCTGATACCAGTTTTATTGATGGGTCTCTGGCCCTCCAATTAAGGAGCAAGGAACATAACCCCTGAATTGCATAACTGAGTTGTGTAATTGTCTTTATAACTAACTGTGATGGCTATAACAGTTAGGAACTAACTAGCTGTAGCTAGCTAGTAATTTCGGCAGCAGTGTTATCAAATATCCGCCATGGAGCCTTTCAACTCATATACGGGTTGAGTTGAAAGAACTGTATTATAAGGGAAAGCGCATTTCCCACAAATTCCCCTCGCATACCTCAGGCAGAGTTGTATTGCAGTGTTGCCAGAGGTCATTCAGGATTTTCAGGACCTATAAGAGGTGTGCTAATGTGACTTATTGTCAGGGCATGAAGACAAATGTTAAGCATTTTGTGACTGCCTGTGATGTTTGCTTGCAAAACAAGTATGACAGTTTTTCTTCAGCTGGTTCAATCCAAACTTTGTCCATTCCTTCTCAAGTCAAGTATGGACTGACATCTCCATGCATTCCTTTTTAGGACTTCCAAAACCTAAGGCTAAGAACACTATCTTGGTGATAGTTGAAAGACTCCTTAAGTATGCCATTTTATTGCTATATGTCACCCCTTTGCTAGTGATATTGCTTAAATTTTTCTTTAAGGAAATAGTGAGGATGCATGGGTTTCCCTCATCAATTAGAGACTCCATTTTCATGAGAAATTTTTGGAAGGAACTTTTACAGTTCGTGGTAAAGAACTGAAGTTCAGTTCATCATACATCCTTAAACGGATAGTCAAATTAAAATGCTGAATTGCTGTTTGGGAGTTTCTGAGGTGATTGGCAGGTACTAAACCCAAACATAGCGTTAATGGCTTGGCATGGGCTGAATTTTGTTCAACATCAATTACAACACTTCCACTAAAATTCTCCTTTTCAAGCATTCTATGGACATGGCCCTCCCTTGCTTTTGAAGGGTACTGCTATCCCATCTATGGTTGAAGATGTTAACCATCTTACACAGCAGAGAGATGAGTTATTGTCTGACTTAAGAGCATTTAATTAAGACTCTGGATCAGATGAGATTACAATCTTATAAACACAGGAGAGAAATTGTATTTGATTGGGTTTTTCTGAAGTTGCAGCCATATACGACGAGATCAATAGCATGAACGCCAAATGAAAATTTGAGTCCCTGGTTGTGGCCCTAATAAGATCCTGGAAAGGATTGGAGCAATAGCTTATAAATTGGAGTTTCCAGAACATAGTAAAATCCATCCATTCTTTTATGTCTCTTTGTTGGAAAAGGCATTGGGACCCAATCAGCAGTCACTCACAACTGCTGCCACGAATATAGTGAGGAACATGAATTGGAGGTGCAACCTGAAGAAGCGTCGGGGTTTTGAGAAACTGAACAGGGAAACTTGGAAGTGCTAATCAGGTGGGTGTATCTGACTTCATGTGAGGAGAGTTGGGAGCTTGCAGCCACTATTCAGGAGACCTTCCCTGACTTCCACCTTGAGGACAAAGGTGGCTCTTTGAGGGGTATTGATAGGTCTGACCCTCCAATTAGGAGGGTGCATGTGAAGAAAAATTAAGAGAGTAGCACGGGCTCATAATCTGATAGGTACCTAGAGTTATTAGTTAGTAAGAGGGTTAGCCTATAAATAAGAGTGGGGTTAGTGGGAATAGGCATCTTTGAGATCATTTGGGAATTAGGTTTTGGGAGATTGGCTGGGACTCTCGAATATCCCAGCAGTCTTGTACGTTTCTCTACTCAATAATATCAGGGTTCTATCAATTGGTATTAGAGCTCCAATCCTTGGAGCTGTGGGTACCGATCAGGAAGATGATTCCAGAATTCGACGGAAGAGAGGCTTATGGATAGTTCATCATGGTGGAACAGCACTGCAAGGCCAAGGGAATTTCTGAAGAGAAGAAATTTTCAGAGGTGGAGAAGTCTTTGATGTGTGATGCTTTCTTTTGGTGGTATTTCTGGAAAAGAAGAAATCAGAGGGCAACGTGGTGGGATTTTGTGATGGCGTTGCTAAGGGAATTCGAACCAGAAATCGAACCATATGGTACCTGCCAGAACCAGTTCAAGATTCAGGGGAGGAAGCAATCCCTAGAAAAGAAGAAGCAGGGGAGGAAGAACGGGAAAGTGATTTGGAGGTAGCCAAAACAGAGGCGAATTCAGTGTTGTTGGTGAAATCTGAGGCCAAGCCACATTCGCTGGGGACTCCTGAGATGGAGGCGTCGCGGAAAGACTCGGAGTTCGCAACAGCTGCGGCAGAGCGAACAGTGGTGGCATGTCAATTGGTCGCCGTGGTTGATTTCATCGGTTGCTCGTTGTCGTCGAAGCCTGAGAAGGACGTAACAGAGGAGCTCGTCTTCTTCAAGCGGTTACAAGAAGGTTCTTCGATAGAGAAATTGCAGAATTACGATTTCCAAAGGTGGAAAAGAGGGGAAATCTTCGTTTGGCCCCAAAATGCCGATTTAGAGTGCGGCGCGGTGGGAAGGCCTCCGCAAAAACCGCCGGATTCCTGGCTTTGCACGGCCGTGACCTCCAATCGACCGCCAGGTAAACCGCCGGACTCATTACTCAGCCGGATGGTAGCTGTCAACCGTCTGCCAGTTGAACCGCCAGATCGCCTCGCCGGTGGTCCTTTCTTCTTGGTCGCTGGACCATGCATGCTGGTAACCGCCAAACGGCCTCCAACGAAACTGCAGGATACGGCAGCGAACGTTATGCAGATGGATCCTTGCACAAGGGTAACCGCCAAACGGCCGCCAACTAAGCCTCCGGATACTACGGCGGTGGAAGCGCGACACAAACGGTGGGAGTTGTTGATTTCGTCACGTGCTTTCGTAAGGAAAGAGGCAAGGGTGGTACAGCTGGATTTTGAGAGGGATGGGTCAAACTTTGACCACAAGGCCCTAGTCATAATTCCAAACAGAAGGAACGGACCTAAGAGTAGAAAAAAGTACTCTTGTTTCTCAACTCGCATCAGACCAGTTCCCTCATTTGTTGTACTGAGCCTGGCCCAACCTGTTGGAATTTACTTGCTTGTATTCTTGTTCCCTGTTTCCTTTCGCAGTTTTCTGTTTTCAAGGGGTTTTGACCAGAAAAAAAAGGGGTTTTGCTGTTGTTTTCCCTACCTTGAGGACAAGGTGGTTGAAAGGGGGGGAGTAATGATAGGTACCTAGAGTTAGTAGTCAGTAAGAGGGTTAGCCTATAAATAAGAGTGGGATCAGTGGGAATAGGCATCTTTGAGATCATTTGGGAATTAGTTTTTGGGAGAGTGGCTGGGACTCTCGAATATCCCAGCAGTCTTGTACGTTTCTCTACTCATTAATATCAGGGTTCTATCATAATCCCTGAGTTGAATAGCTAAGTTGTGTAACTAATTCTGACAGATGTAATAGTTAGTAACTAACTTTGGTTAATTAGTGAGAGTTAGGAAATAAATAGCAGAATGTAGAGTGTAAGGATATCTCATTTGTGAATCTGAATGGTGGGAGAGGTCCTGGAGGAACTCTTGAAATCTCCAGGGGTTTTCATTATATCTTGTCATTCTTTCCCCGAAGACCTGCTACCACATTGGTAAAGAATTGGAAAATTAGGGTTTCATCAATAAAATTCATGTTTTCTGATTCCAGTTTTATCATGTTGTGTTAGTTTTTTATCGATTTGCAATATTGAATAAAACAATTGATGCTTAGCATCACTTAAAGGCAGTAAGCAACTAAGCATGGATTTTTTACTCAGGGTTGAAATTTACTTGAACAGATCAGTGCCATTTTCAGGCAATGCTATATGGTTCATACATCTCAGCCAAGTACTTTTATCCCTCATTTTCCAATGTTAAAAATATTTTTTATTTTCCTTATCTACCATAACTATTGTGAGAAAGTTGAAGACATTTTAGGATCTTCTGAATTATATGGATATGCCATAGTTAGTTTGACAAACAAATTTTAGCTTGCTACCTTTAACTTTTTCAGGGTTTGGCCTGGCCTGTCATATTGGAGTTATGGCCAACCTTCCAACAATTGGCATTGGAAAGAATGTTAGTATTTATATTATCACTAATTGATTATTTTATGATTAATCCATATTGATTATCTTCATCTATCATGTGTCATAATGCTAATGTGTCTTTTGTAGATTTTCTCTTTTTTTGAGAAGATACCTGAGTTCTTTCCTTTTATATGTTCCAGTTGCATCATGTGGATGGTCTTGATCAATCTAGAGTGAGAACGCTTCTTGGAGCCAAAGAAAACTCCTCTAAAGATTTTATTCCTCTGGTGGGGTGCTCCGGGCATATATGGGGAGTGGTAAGAATTTGAATTAATTGCAGTTGTCCTTATTTCTTTTTAATAATGGAGTGCCATAATCATGAATAGCAAATTTTCAAGCTTAAACTTACATAAGCTGCTAAAATCCAACTCCATGTGTTTATGCACTTCTTACTGATACATTGATTCCACCTTTCTTTTTCCTTACTTGCCAAACCTATTCCAGGCCATGAGAACTACGCAGGGATCTATAAAGCCGATATTTATATCAATCGGTCACAGGATATCACTTCAGACTGCCATTACGATTGTTCAGATGACTTGCAATTATCGTGTGCCTGAGCCGATTAGGCAGGTAAAACCATTTTCCATTTGAAAGAATGTGATATCTACCTTATACATACGCCTACTATCTCCACTTATCGGTTGAAGTTAAAGAAAAAGAACACATGAACTGTAACAATATATGGAACATTTATGCCTTATATTTTTCTTCCTTTCTCTCTTATTAAGCTAATATTAAATCTTCTCTTGTTCAGAAGTTACCAGTTTATTAGGCCACTTTTGTATTTTAGGAATCACTAGAAAATTTGCATGCAGCCTATATGGAGGTACAGTTACCGTCGGTTGTACCTGTTCCCCCTTACTTGGCAGTTGAACTCAACTTGCAAAGTACTATGATGATGACCCATTAAGTTTTGCTGCAGTTCATTTATTAATAATACCCTTATTACAAATGTTCATTGTTTCAACTGTTGGCAGCTAGATTGATTTACTGTTTTCCCAAGTGCTGGATGCTGATTAATAGATATTAAGATTAGATTATTTGGCTAGTTTTTCTGTCATATAACTTCTGCTAGAAACATTTTTGCCTTAAGTAAAAACAACTATGAATAACTGCCTCTATTCCAACTCTTGTTTACTAATGCAAAATCAAAGTATCCAGTCCTTACACTTCTATTTGAACTGCAGGCTGATATAAGATCTAGGGACTACATTCGGAAGTTTGAAATGAATCCCAAAATGAAGTAAATTAACAGATACGGTACATTACTATCGACTTTTAACCTTATTTTTTCTCATGGTCTCTCGTACAACTGAATTCATGCCTGCACTTGCTACATGCTCCCATGAATTGAATTAAACGCCTGTATGGTGTTTAAGTGTGTGTTTGGTTTAGCTCAACAACTCCATTAAAGTGCATTGGAATGCCAAATCCCACATTCCAATGACGAAAACATCAATGGAAGAAATGGGAGTGTTTCCGTTGAACGGAACGCAAGTACGCAACCATAAACTCAAGGTTATGAATATATTTTGCTTATCATATATTTTAAAGTCAATAAATGTCTATCATTTGATACCATCTTAAGCTTGCCCTTTTTTTTTCTTCCTAATGCCTCGCTGTTTTAGAATTGAGGTTAGGCCTAGCTCTACCCCAGAAGCTAGCTCGGGAGTAAGAATTGTTATACCCTTTATAAAGGCTTAATCTTAGAATTTGGGTTTGGTCTAACTTTCTCAAAGATAAGCCATGCATGTGTAAGTATGAACTAATTCAGACTGTGAAACTGTGAATGGCTTATTAAATCAGTTTTAGTTCCTAAGATGGTATGCAATCTTCATTGAATTCTAAGATGGTATCAAAGCCTATCATAGACCCATTGATTTGAGCTACCTATAAGTGGGTCACCTGCAGATGGAGTCTTGCAAACTTCATGCTCAAGATGTTCAGCTCCAGGTGTGAGGGTGCGTTAAGATCCCACATTGACTAGAGATATGACTACATAAATATGAAGTTTTGTGTAAGACCCTGAATAAATTAGATAATTAAATAATTATTTAATCAGCCAATGCATACTTAGGGATGTTTGCAGGCAAGAGTTAAGGTCAAGAGCTATTCGGATCATCGTAGCGATGTTTTTCAAACGACAGTTCGTCGTAGGACCGATCTTAACTCGATATGGAATTCAAGTGAGAATAAGATGTTCTCACTATCTCCATGACGATCAGTGAAGAATTTTGAGAAGAACGATTGTAATATCACATGGTTCCCTTCCGAAGCCTGGAAAAGACATTTCCTGCCAGTGAAACTTTCAGTCGAAAATCCAGCAAGCGAAACGAACGACTTCGAGACCTCGAAAATCCGGGAATCACCAAAATGACCCTGTTTGACGTGATGGATCCAGATATGCGATAAAAAAAAATTTGTGAATTGTGTTTTCTTGAATAGTGTTTTGTAAATAGTGTTTCATGAGCAGTGTTTCTGTGAAAAGTGTTTTCGGGCCGGAATCAGCACGAATTTCGAGGGAAACGACCCAGGCTCGAGTTTTACGAGCACGAGATCCAAAACAAATGAGTAACCAGTGTTGGGTACTCTCAGCGACGTTGGGAAACGTACCGACGACAGGATTCGGATAACGATGAGAATTATGACGCGACTGACGCATATGACGCCCATTGTGACGACGCGTAGTGGATAAGACATATAATATTAAACTAATCCTAGATATTTTCTTAAACTTTCTAAACTTTAGAGTTTAGTCCCTATACTTTGAAACTTTAGGGTTTAGTCTCCAAATAGTAAAACGATATTTTTACCTTAACTTTTCAACATTCAACTTTGGTCTCTAGGGTTTGTGAAAATAAAAAATCTCCCCCAAGGAGCCCTTGAAACCCGCGGCCTTCCTTCATAAAAGGGGGGTAACTTGACTTTTTTTTACTTAAGGCTTCATTAAGTGAGAATTTAGAAAGAACTAAGAGAGAGAAAGTAAAGAACAAGTGATTATTCATCATTTTCCTACTTGGTTCAAGCATGGCTGAATCTCCCCCTCTTCCATAGCTCTATCTTCCATTCATTTTCTCAATTGGTTCTTTGAGGTAAGTTGATCTCCTCTTCAAGCTCTACATTCCTATGGTTTTAGATTTCAAAGATGTTGAGTTTTGGGTTATTGATAATTGATAGAATCCTAAACCCACTTCACAAATGTTGTTGTCATGGCCTTGATCTTTAATTTGAACCGATTAGAATATCAATATGTTAAGTTTTGGTCCCTATAGAATTTTGATGATGAGATCTTGCTAGGGTTGCCTTTAGGAATGTTATTCCCATGGAATTGATCTATAGAGTATAGAAATCTCTAATTAGTTTTCTTAGAAGTTAAGGCTTTGAAAAGTGATTATTTGAAATAAGTGATTTTCAAACTTTGAAATTGATTTTTACCATAGATTTCCTTATACCTTTAATGTGTACAAGTTAGTTTTGAAAGAAAAATTCGTCTTGATAATTAATAGGGGATGACCGAATGTAGGATTGTTTTAGGGGTTCGGAAGAATTGATTTTTCAACTAGTTTTTTAGTGTGTTTAAATCTTGTATGTGAAATTGGTTGTAAAGGGAAAATTTTGCCCTAAATAGTGTGAGAGGGCCGAGAGCAAATTGATTGTTTGGGACTTGGGAAAATTAATTTCTACATGATTTGGAGAACTAATGATTAGAAGGACTAAAATTGAACTCTTGGGTAAATTGGATTTTGGAACTTATAGCTTAATTAAGGTTTTGCTAAATTAAAGAATTTAGAGTTTGATAGTTAACAAATTGAATGGAAATTTTGTGCTTTTAACACTTAGGAATTTCGTGAGTTCAAGACTTGAAAATTGATTTAGACACTTGTAAGAGAAGTTAAGTTTTGGGTTGTGAAGTTGTTTTGAGTGACTTAGTGAATTTCTTGGTGAAAATGTGAAGTTTTTAAGGTCTTGTTAATTTTGGACAGAATTGCAACTTTGAGGTTTTGTGTGTGTTTTTGCATTCAAGAACTTGTTTAAGCTCTCAAATTGATAAGTAAACATCTAGCCTAATTGCTCTTTAAAGGTTTTGAAGTTTTGGGAAGATTTGGAAGTTGTAACGTAGAGTTTTTCAAAGGTTTTTAAAGGTTACCAAAGTTGCTAAAATGTTTTGATTTTCAAGGATCCTTTCTTGTGATTGAGAACAGTTGTCAAGTGTTAGAGACCTTGTAGGTCCAGTAGCTAAGTCTTAGGATTAATTTTCAAGTCCTAAACTAGGCTATGTTCTTTGAAGGGTTACGGGACTTCGGACCGACCAAGACAAGCGGAGCTAACGTAGCTATCCGCTTTGACTATCACTTCGGTAAGGGCACTTCGCTATTCTTAGCTACTAGGCATATAGGACTATGAGAACGTATATACTATGATATTGAGATTGGTAGTTGACGGCGTTCTGAGAACGACCCGATTTAGAATTGTGTTGAATGAGATATTAATGCATGGAACTGAAGGCATCTGATATGCTGGATTAGAATTGTCTGATGTATGACATTGCTTGAATGATTTCTAGACTTACTTGATAGCTTGTCTAAGTGAGAATATAATGTTTATTTTATGACTTGTCTATCTTGATTCTAATATCATTCACGTAGTTTGACATAATCCAATTAGCAATCATGAAACAATGCGAGGCCTCGTCCGAGGACGGATGCGCCTTTGAATGCAAACCGAGATTCGTAAAAAGACGGTCTCAATGTTTGATTCATTTGTTATTGTTGATTGAGGTTAATTGTGGATACGTACCAAGTGGTACGCAACTATAAAGAGTCAGCTCGAACCAGAGACTTAGTCACATGTTATTTGGTCAGGGAGGGTTAAGCTGCACCTGTGCAAGTGACGAGTCCCAGGGGTCGATGAAAAGCCACCATTAGACCTATCACTGATGAATTGTTCCGCCTCCCACTAATCGGAGTTGGCGCTATATCCGGATGAAAAAGGTTCGCGAGGGCGATGTAGAGTCTATGGCTTAGGCATATAAATATCCATGTTTCTTTGAGGGTTTTCAGGTTTTGATTGAACTGCTAATTTTGTATGCCCAATATTTTTGTTTGACTATAATCTTACGAGGTAGCTATCTCTCTGCTAATACTCTATATGATATCATGAGTTTTTATCCTGTATTGCTTGTCTTTAGAAATTGACCGTTGCATTGTTTGTTGCTTGTGTTCTGAGGATCCGTCGCCAGCCGGGCAACCTTTAGCCAGAAGTTACAGGTGGATGTCGACCCAAGGAAGATCAAGGTAGCAGAATAGGTGGCTTATTCGTGGAGTAATTGTTACAGTCGTTTTAATTAATATGTATGAACTCAAGTATGTTTAGGTACCGGATAGGTTTCCGGAACTATATACTTTTATGTGGTCGTCCTGTGAGAGATCATAGGAGGTGTACCGGCGTAGGGAGTCTTATCTTGCTTTCTTACAAATTGGTAGCAAAGTTTTCTAAACCGAAAATCATTCGTTTTGTTAAGCTATTTTATCACTGCTGACCATATATGTTTATATCATAAGTATGCCTATTTGCTAAACAGGTTATAAATATTTATCAATGCATCTCGTCACGACATGTTTTGGAAAGAAAAAAAATTGACTCATTTTTCTACAGTTTTAAAAATATAACTTGCGCGTTTATTTACTGCTCGTTCACTACAATAACGACCTGAAAATCGGGGTGTTACATTTTACATCTTGATTTTACTTTTGTACTTTTGCCCTTTATGCTGTCGTACAACTTATATGCTTTTTTTTCTACTTAAGATTTTGGCAAGTTAAATAAACATGAGCTAACTATGTGAAATGAAGGTAATCAGTTTGGCTTATTGTCTACCTGCAAGGGACATGAATGAACTTGGTAGAATGCTTTATAATTGCTCTGATATGCTTTATAAAATCATGGCTCTGATACTATGTCTTCACGTTATTCAAATTGCTCTGATACATAGTTTTATAAAAAGCTCATATGAAATCATATCAAGGTAGAACTTACATCTTATATGCTCTGATAAAATGCTCATGTTTTTCAAACCTAGAAAGGTTTAATACCCAACGCTCTGATACCTTAGGTTTGATTTAAACAATAAAGCTCTGATACATTTTCACAATAACAAATTAAACCTTTTTCTCAATGAAAATTGTCATAATAAAAAAGGGGGAGATTGTTAAGTTCAAACGATTCCACGTTTTATCATGTTTTGAATAATAACAATTTTACCTCAGGTTTAATCATGATAGATAAATTTTTCTAAACTCTATGTCTTAATTTCAGGAAATATCTATAAAATGAAATGGAACGCAATGGCTACACCTTCCTTTAAAGAATAGGAAAAGCAGAATGTTCAAATGTATCGCTCAAGAGAATATGAAGAAAGAACATCTGACTACTCTGATGAAGGAACTCCGCCTTCGTGTCAAGCTTTATCCTTCTCTTTATATACCCTTGTCTCCTTATCTCCAACTAAGACCCAAGAACAGAGGGCTAACCCCTACTGACGTTCCTCTAAGCTCAAGCTTTATCCTTTTCTTTACTTTTGTCTTTTTTTTCCATGCTGAAATTCATAAACACAGGGCTAACACTTGTTAACGTTTCCCTTAATTCAAGCTTTATCTTTTCTATCCCTTTCCGGATTTAGCATCTTAATGCTGAGACTCATGAACAGAGGGGTAACACCTATTAACGTTCCTCTATGCTCAAGCTATGGCAGCTGTAAGACCTCTGTGACTCAGATGCAGGAGCCCAAGTCGACAACCTCTGAGGTTCCCACTGCAGTACAAGCCCAACCTAAACTTCCTCGGACTGGCATGGAAAGATTATTGCTCCGAAGTGCCTTTCCGAAACCAAAAATATGTATTTTTCTTTGCATTTTTTCTTTGTCCTGGTGAAGCAGATCTGGTGGATCTGGCTAAAGCTGCACAATTCATCTTCCTTGTTCTTCATCTCATGCCCCAAGCCTTCTCTCTGAGCACACCATCACCGTCAAAGGAGCGCAACTTACATGCATTATAAGGCCATTCTTGCTCTTGATGACTGGAAGAGACGCAACGCAAGTTGCAGCTATGGAGGTCAAGCTCAACGTATGCCTTCAAAAGTTGTCTTCCTTCTCACCTACGTTGAGCTTGCCGGGGATGTTAGAGAAAAGAATCGCCTACTGTTGGAGGCGTGCAGAAACGGTCACAACATCGTATGGGATCGTCTGCTGCATTGACTGATAAAGGAACGCATCATCTGATGTTGGAATAATGGATCGTCTACCTAACCAAGATATATCGTCTGACCAGACATGTCGCTTGAGTCCATGCCAGCTGTAGCCATGTTATCTAGTAATAATAGCAATCCTAGAATATCCAGGATCTTATCTTGTATAAATTATTGTTTATCATTCCCAATGTATTTATATTTCCAATGTAATAGTTTGACCTTGGAATATCCGTCATCACTCTGTATAAATACAGAGCTTGTAACCGAGAATTATTAAGTTAAGAAACTGAAGTGCAGTACATTACAAATAACGTATCTTCATTCTTTTCTTCAAATCTCTTTCATCCCTTCCACCTTCGAGAACCTACTCTGGTTCTTAACATGTGCTTTACTTTTCAGTTTTGTTAATTTTCCGCTGCTCAAGTTTTAGAAAAGAATATTTAAACTTATACTTGTTTTGAAAGAAAAGTTATTAAAACCACACACACAATTTAAACCCCCATTTCTTGTGTTGTTTCGTTATTATCAAAGAATTCCCATTGAATTTCTTTTTCCTAGAGTTGGCCCCTGGGTGTTTGGCTCTAATGAGGTGTTGACTCATAAAGCTCCTGAGGTTTCTTCCGGCCGAGCTTCTCCTCTCCTCTGTTTTCCTTCTGTTGGGAGCGGTGAAATCTTTGGGGCGGAGGAGAGCGATGTCAAGGAGGGGTTGGAATTGCAGTTGACTAGAAGACGTGGGCGACCTAAGAAACTGGATGGTAAAGGCGGTTCAAAGAAGGCAGCAGACATTGCAGATAGGGTTCGAGGGCATGGGGAGAAGAGGGCTCGGGGCCGGCCCACGAAGGAGTGCAGGAGCCAAGAGGTGAGCATCCATGTCAATTCATCTCTTTCCAATTCGCAAGCGTAGGTCGCGGCGGAAGGTGAAGGAGACGAAGGTCGTCAACTCATGCTTTTTCCATCAGAGCCTTTAGCGCCTCAAGGTGTGTTGACGAGGGCAAGGTGCGCCCTTTCGATGAGTAAGCGGGTGGGTCTAGTTTTTTCTTGTTCTGACGACGTTGTAGTGAACCAGATTGCAGCTCAAATTTTGGATCGCAGATCCTCGTAGGGGCGGTTTTCTCGTGGTGGTATTGCTTTTTGGGGTGTTTGGTTTTGTTTTGTATAGGGAGGTTTGCTTTGGTTGGGGCTTTGTATATTCTTTTTTTGGTTTGAGGCGTTGGCTCTCTCCATCTTCTGTTTTAGAGGTGGGCGGGTAGTTTTTCCTGTCTTGAGGGGCTGTTTTTTAGCTTTACATTATATATTATTATATCCTTTTACTTTAAAAAAAATTAATGGGCTAAATTTTATATTAGCTTTTTTTCTTCAGCAGTAACCTCACCTACCTGCTGTAACAGGTAATTTTTGCTCTTCCATTATGCAAGACTCGGGCTAACTTGCACCCTACAAACCACAATTTTTTGATCAAAATTAAATTTGTTTAAACCCACATTTCATACATAAATCCCTTCACTTCAAATTAAATTTACAGAATCAAGTCCATCAAATACATAAATGTTCAACCTAACACACACTGCCTTCTAACTGCTTGCAAACACCCTTGAGTACAAATATTGTCCCCAGGTTTGCTCGAATATCTGGACTCTGGAATCCATCAAGGAAATGTTGCCAACAATTACTACATTTAGAATCTGGAATCCAGAATTTAAGGAAATTTTGTCAACTCTGCAAAGAAGCTTCTGCTGTATTCAACAAGCAGTCTGAAAAATGAAATCCACAGTTTACTTTCTCCAAAAATAAATTAAAAGCTAGAATCTATCGACTAAAAATTACACAAGAGCCAATAACAAAAACACAGGGAGTATAATTCTAAGTGGCCAAATTCTCCCATTCCCATATGTGACAGCAGAATCTGTCTGGATCATGATTTTGAACTTGCAATCTCCAGTTGAAGGATCTCTGTCAGTGACAAAAGAAAGGCCAGGGAATTTGCAAGCACTGTCAATCTGGTCATTTATCTGATAGTAGCTATTAAACGCATACGAGATGTTACCGCGAATATCTAAATTCCCACAAGAAGTTCCATACCCAAGACTTGTGCAATCAGCATGTGAACAAGCATAAGACACACTTGGTGCCAATTGATCATTATTGAGGTTTGCAGTGGGTTTCAAAATACACCACTTCTTAGCCAGATATGCTACACCGGTAGCACCTACTAAGCCATTGGTTCTTGTTCCAATGTTAAGCTGGTATTTCGGTTGCCCATCAAAGTAAAACAACCCCCAATGCCTTTCAAAATTACCTGGCTGAATGCTCTTGTTATCTTCATCTAACAAGCTAAACAAGTATGCATCTAGAGGACCAGGCCTCATTGGAGTCCCCTTTCCGGCAACATAACGCGACATGAAACCTTGGTTGAAACGTTGCGCATATTGAAGATTTGCGTTTCGGTCTCCGTCTGTAGGCCACCCGATTTCTCCAACAATTATAGGCAAGTTTGAGAAGCCGTTCTTCTGTAACGCCCATACTAGAGTGTCATGGTTAGCATCAAAGACATTGTCGTAGATCTTTCCGTTGTCGTTTATGGGAGACTGAAATCCGTTGAAAAACGCATAGTCACCGGGAAAATTGGGATCTGAATAAAGGCTGATAAAAGGATAGATATTCACGGTGAATGGGGCGTTATTCTGGCTCAAGAACTTGACAATCTGCAGCATGAGGTTTTGGATGTCTGGCCTGAAGTCCCCGTCAGAAGGTTTATCTGATGAGCTCAGATACACATCAGCATTTAGAGGGACAGTCACTTTAACCTGATTACCCAAACCAGATTTTACGAGAGCTGATTGGATATTTTGAAGAGCTGGAAGTGTTGTGGCTTCAAAGGTTCCATTGTAAGTTGCCAAGAAAGGTTCATTTCCCACTGCGACGTACCTTGAAAAATTCACAGCAGATAATGGGTAAGAAAAAAACAAGTTGCAGCATGCACATAGACATGAATAGTCATTGCTTTGACAGTTGGGAAGTTGTGATATGTACTTGTCGAAAAAGAAATTCAAAAACATTACAAGAACAGACACATTACATGAGTTACAAAGGTTTCCTTGATTCCTCTCCTTCAGAAAGCAAACATTTCAATCTAACTCTTTGGAAACAAATGATCTAACAACATTCAACCTCCAAGAAAATTAGGAAGACATTTCAACCTCTTAATTTTACCAATGCAACACAGAAAATGGTCATATTATGTTTCTAACCAGCTAAAAATGATGAATTTGGATAATCCATGTCTAATGTTTAATTTGAAGGTAACCCCCTGAGTTAGTAAAATAGTTAGAGTGAGGCAGGTAGAGATTATAAATAATAAAAAAGGGAGATGAGAGGGGGATGTCTTGAGACTGACAAGGAAATTAGGGAGAGTTCCGGGACTCTGGAACACCTAGGGGGCGCTTGTTACAAGTTTTACAAAAATATTCCAAGGAATGATGTTTCCCAGGAATCATTTTACCAGCAAAGTCATTCCTGGGTAAAATGAAAAATATGTTTGATTTGTATATATCATTTCTAGGACTGTTTTTGAAAGGAAGAGTTAGTGGGAAATAACTTCCATTCCCATGGGCATGTAAGATTCCGCCTCTTTGAGATGGGAATACAATTTATAAAATCATGTGTAACTTAAATGCCTGGAAATCCTTCATACCCGAGAATAAAAAATTTAAAACTCGTACCAAACCTGGGAATGTTACGTTCCCAACCTCATATTCCCGGGAATGTTTTGAGATATCTCTCTAACAAACGCTCCCCTGGTGTAATAGAGTTCTCTATCAATAAAACAATGCTCCCTAATCAATTGTCAATCATAAGACCTCATTTCATCAAACATTCTAAACAGACAAGAATTTAGCATCACGTCTAAATCTCAATCAACTCAGTGCAGCTGAATGACAGCAGTTTTTTTGGATTTCTAAGTGAGACTAATCTTCCGGGGTACCATCAGGCACCAAAGTGGGGACCCCACCCAACCGCGTTTTTTTCATACACATGGATCCAGGAATAGAACCCAAGACCACATGCTTAGGAGAGCTCAAACCTGATAGACATCTTTAAAAGCAAGAAAGCGGAGACATAAAGCAATCGTGAAGGAATAAATAAATTTACATTTCAAATAGCAAAGGTGAAAACGAGATTCAACAAAAGAAGGACTGACAGCAATATTCATTTTAGAAGAAAGATCCTCTGTGAACATAACATGCATACCTTAATATTCTAGAACTAACAAAATCAAACCAGGGATGCCAAAAGGACTAAAGAAGGATGATAAGGACTGACCATAAAATCCTTTCATCATGTGCAACATTTTATCTGCATGCGCTCATGTTGGATGATAAGGACTAAAGAAGGACAATCACTCATTGTTTAACTTAAGAATTATTAGCCCTTAGGCGGAGAAGGATATCCTAATTTTCTCAGTGGACAAAGGGACAAAAATGCGTAGAATTAGACAACTTAGTAATTGACCCGCATGAAATCCTAACAAATAAATCTCATTGCTATGAAGATCATAGAGTACCAAAACAGTAGTTAAACACAGACTCTAAAGCTTTAAATAGCACGATCTATTCACACAAGTATTCTTTTGTAATTTGAAGATCATGAAGATTCAAGGGGCATGCCTTATTTTGGTGAGATTGGTACTAGAGAGCCATTCATGAGGCCAGCAAATAGAAAACAAGCAGGATAAATCCTAAGTCATTAAAAATAATTTTCCAATAATCAGTGTAGACTGTAGATAGTAAACTCGTTAAAGAAAAATAACTATACATGTAATTTGGCATGGATTGGTGGATATGAGAGAAAAAGACATTAAGCTAATAGGCAAAGGACCCCAATTACTCCATTGACATTTGACAATCTTCATAAATAAATTTAAACATGGCTTTCCAGAGCACTCAACGAAAGAAGAAATAAAAGCATACTTTTTATAAAAGGCAGTATCAATTGCACATGATTTGTTACTGAAAATGACAAGGATTGTATATTACTAACAGTTTAACAGGGTACAACAATATTGGTTTATGGTTTTTTAACAGGCACTAGTCTTTACTAATCTGTAGGCTTACAGCTTATGATTTTGTAACATAGATGAATGTGAAATTAAGGGAAAGGGAACATATTTCAATCCATCAAATTATCATTAGGTGTAGCTTCACCAGATCTACCTACAGTTAACACATAAAAGGAATAATTTTAGCAGTGAAATCTAAGAAATCTAACTATCCAATTTCCAAATTGAAGAGTGGAAGGTGAGCAGATTCATTGGATGACTGTCCAGCACAAGTAGAATCACTTAAATTAAAACAATGCTTGAATCACAGAATTAGGAAATTAATTTGATTAATAAACAAGATCCTTTTGTGGAAAGTCCTAAAATAATTATGAAATTTCTCATAATTTAGTTATGTACCGAAAGAAGCTCATACTAACATCGTTGGAATCTGAGTGGATTTAATTTATAAATCAAATCAAGCAGAATAGATTTCTAAATCAAACCAAGCCAACTCTATAAAAATGTAATCAAACTATTCTCCTTTTTAAACATTCCAACCACATTTGCATTCCACTGAGTATTCCACTAAGACGACTACCACTAAAGGCAAGTAAATTCCACCCATTGGAAGTTTCTTCTAGTTGTAACAGTTTCTTCTAAACTGTACAATTCCATCACCCCTCAATAGCACTGAAACAGATAACAGCCCTTAGGGCAAAAACCTGACAAACACACTTCTTAACAAAGAGAAGCAAGATATGTTCAAAACCTCAAAAGCAGAAAACGACACTAATCACAAGCACAGTTGCCATCCAGACCCAAATATACCCTTCGACAACATGAAGAGCAGAATCACACAGTTGAATAACTGAATGCATCCATTCAAATCCAAAGCTGTGAGCTGCATAAACCAATGGTGAAACTCAACATAAATCAGTGAACAGAGACAAAAGGGTTTACCTGATGTCTACTCCTCCAGATGAGACATGCGCTGAAATATTCTTGGAAACCCATTTTTCAGCTGCTTGAAGACTATTAGCCATGGTATAGAGCAAATCATTTGGGATACCCACCATCACCTGAATCCCAGACTTCTTCAGAGCATTCAAAATATCAGGATCAGCATCGAAAAGCTTCACTTTCTGAATACCATTTTCTCTTAGCATTTTCACCACTGTAGATGCGGGCAAAGGGTGCGTTGCTTGTGTGCCCAAATTCACACCAATTCCACCTACCATACCCACTAACAGTGCAGCAGCAAAACACACAAGAACAAAACACCCCTTAAACTTTCCAACCCCCATGAACTCCATAAACACTAAAACAGCAGAAAAATCAAATCTTTGTAATAGAATATCAAATTTGAAGGTCAAAGATGCTATTTTTATTCCTGGGTGTTGACAGGTTTGTCGATTTGTTCTGCAACCTAGCAAGGAAATCAAAGGCTGTTGGCATGCTAAAAAAAACCAGAGCTTGAAGAAGAATGGTTCAAGCACACACTGAACAGAATGGTTCAAAGTTTAGAAAAAAAAAAGAGGGTGAATCAGTGATACAATAGCAAGAAGAATACAACGATGGAAAGTGGAGTGAAGGGCCCATGTAAAAATTCTCAGAAAGCAACAAAGTTGAAGAAGTGCTTAAAAGCCCTGCAGAGAAGATAGAAACAGATCTCTTTGGATGGATTTCTGGAACCTTTTTGTGATGTTATGTGCTTTATCTGAGTAGCTGCTGCTTCAGCATAACAGTACAGAGATAGAGACATGTACAGGAGGGTGACTAGTGAGAGAAGAGGAGAGAGGGCTAATAAAACTTTCTTTTTAACACTCTTTTTTTTAATTCGTTGAAATTTTTGGGGTATTAGATTTAACTCCTACTTACTCAATTTTGCCACCCTATCCAAATTTTTGAAATTTTAAAAATACTCATTTATTACTCACCCACTACACCACACTCTCTTCATTTTTAACATACTGGTTTTTGAAAACCTGGTAGTAAGATAAATTAACTTTGCACACCCTCTAAAGTGTTGTTAAATTTCTAAAGTTGCCCTCTATCATAACATAGTAAATGTATTTCCATATTTCTAATTATTTTTATTTATTTATTTTTGAATAAACCAACACCATTTATAGTTCATGTATCTATTCTTTGAAAAATGGAAAAAATTAAATATCATAATTAATGTGATACAATTATTATCCAGAATTGAAAAAGGGGTAGAATGGTGAAAAAATAATTAATTTGGCACAAAATTTCCTCTAATTCTTATAAAAAGGAACGGCCAACACACATAACTCACCTCTTATAAAGAGGAAGTAAGGGAGTACTTTTTAATATAGCCCGGTTTTACAAAATCCGTAATGAATTCCTAACACACTGGGATTTAGAAATCGGTACTGTCAAATTTTAATGTCCATTTTCTAAACATAGCGAGGTTTATAACCCGGTATGCGTTATTCATATTGCTGATGTTTGGAAAAAAAATCTAACTGAGGCTTGGAAATTTCCGCCCATCATTTCAGTATAGCTTGGGTTTGTGAGTGTGCAAAACAACAATAGCTTCAGCATTTCCCAATTTTCCCTCACTCTCTTCCACCTCTTCTTCATTGTTGCAGCACATATTTGATATTTTTGTAGTCTACTCCTTAAATCAAACCTTGATTTTTTTTTTGGGAAGATAAGGAATTAAACAAATCGAACAAAGAAAAAAAAAACCCAGCTTAACTAAACTCTGTAAAACCACAGCAGTAGGAATGTCTCAGATCTCAAAACCCAATTGCTCCTTCAGGCCATGCTTTGCTAGGAAATCCACAATTCGATACTCAATTTGTTCCTCAATCGCAATTTGCTTGGCACACTACCGAGTTTTTAAACCCATAGTAATAAAAATCATAAATCTAAAAATATACCACCGGTTTTTAAAATCTGGTGGTGTAAAATATGGAAATATAGTATCGGGATTTTTAATTCTGGAAAGTGTTTGGATTTGGGTTCCGCGAATTGAAAACCCAGAACATATATTAGAGAAATTCATTCCACATTATAAAATCCGGTATGTAAAAAGCATACCGAAGTTTCAATTCCCGGAAATTAACTCAATATTATTTCTGAGAATTTAAATCCTGGTACCTATTTAGTCAATCGTCTTCCGGGATTAACAACCTGGAATGAGAAAATTGGGAAAGTGTTTCGGGGTTTAAATCCCGGTATGAACATCAAAACCGGTTCCGGGTTTTTAAATCTCGGAACTGAAAATACATAAGGGTAATTGTGACTTTTACTACATTAAAGTGGAGTTTCAAATTGGGTGCTGAGAGTGGGAAATCTAACACCCAATTTTTATAGGTCCATCAAATTGGGGTGAAACACATATAATTTTGTGAGATCTACAAGAATTTTAACCAATTAAATAAAATGTATTAGAAAAAAAAATGACAAAAAAATGTTAATGGCATTTCTTGTGGAGAGAGGCATTATTTAATGAATTGTGAAAACGGGCTTGTTTGATGTTTCATTGCAGTTTTTAGAAACTATTTTTGAAAAGTGTTTTTTAAAAGAAAAACAGAAGAAAACTGTTGAGTGAGATGTTTTCCAGCATTTAAAAAATTGAAATTTGAAAACTAAAAACAGAAACAGCAAACATCTTTAGCTGCACGGGTTCTTCCATCCCAATGCTTCACATGGCAAGTACCCTGTCCTCTTTATGATACATACTCTTGTCCTTTGTTATAAGTCATTTTTACCTAATTTTTAAAAATTAAGAAAGGTAGTTAGTAACAATAAATTTGTAGTTTTTTCTACTAACTTTCTCAAGTTTCCCTCATTTAAAAGTATATCAATACAATTAGTTTCTCTCTATATTAACAATCTACCATCTCAATAAGGGTATATATGAAAAAATTATAATTAATACTTTACAAAGTTGCTAAAATAACTTATATTTTAGAAAAAAAAATTCAAAAATAATAACTTATAATAAAGGACGAGGGGTAGGTTGTATTTATTTTCTCATTTATTCTATATATATTTTAAGTTATTATATATCATAAATTTTTATCTTTTTATAGTACATTGGACATAAGATGGAGAAGTAGAGAATTTTTTTTTCACCGCTAACCTACGATTCTTTCTATTATTTCATGAAAAATATTAATAAAGATATGATTAATATCTTTAAAATATATTAAATATTAATTTTTTAGATGAACAAATATTTAGGTTGGTTGGCATGACTCCAACTATTTGTTTAAAAATTCCAATTACTTTTTAATCTTTTTATTTTATATTTTTACCAGAAGCATTTAGACTAACTTTGCGATAAAGACTTTACTAAAATATTTAAGAATTATCAAATGGACATGAAAGGAGAGGATAATTAAATAATATTAATAGTAATTAATATTATTTAAATTATTATATGAATAGATAATATAAATAATTGAGGGTTTTTATTTTATGGGTGGAGTAAGCAGACAAGCAAGCAAGCTCAGCAAAGTGGCATGCCACTTTTTTCAAAGAAATTAGAAAACCCCACTTGTTTGCTAATAAATGTTTGTTATAGTAACATTGTTTTCTCTTAGAAACAAAATTTATACGGGCTGACAACGTATAATTTTGTTAGACAAAGCCTTGACTATTTAAATTAAAAAAACAACGTTGATTTTTCATTTTCGTGCTCTTCTTTTCATGGAGAGTGCTCTGGCTGTCTTGGGGGTTGGTTTCTTTCCTTGAAGATGTCTTTTCGTGAACGATATCACCGTGTGTACACACACACACACACGACCATTTGACCCTCAATATGATTTGAGTGAAAAATTGAATATATGGTTTGTCTTGGTTGTCTTTGTGTTCTCGCAAGGTAATATTACGGAGGATTTTTGACGAAAAGATTCTCCTAATAGTGATAAGATTTTGTGACGTGACAAGATTTTGCGAACTCCCCTTAGTGAAATAGTGGAGTGTGTTTATGTAACGCCCTAATTTTAGGTTGATGGTCATATAGTGAATAAGCGGAAATTAACTTTAACAAACCTCTCGGAAAGGTCACTCAAATTTACAAAAGAATTTTCGGCGCTCAATAATTATTGTTTAACATGATAATAATCCCATAGAATAATAATAACTACACGGAAGCGGAAACGAATAATAATACAACAACGTTAAGCGCTCCTCAACGAACTCAAAAAATAAATAAATAATAAACAGCGGAAGTCCTCTAAGCATTAATAATCTTCTTCAGATTTCCCCCACGCTTCCACTGCGCACTCTGATTCCATAATGCTCTTCAAGAGATGAAACTCCTCGCCCTGTCTATCTCTGACGTTAAGCGCCCAAACAACAAATAGCAAACAAAAATGGGTTAACTCCTAGAACAATCAACAACAAGAGTAGCATTGTATAACATGTATAAAATCAGAATAGCATAAATAACTGCAACAGAACATAAATAAAAGCATATTCAATTATAACCCATAACAGTGACATCTCAGCAGTATAAACATGTTATCAATCATAAACATAATTCATGCTTGTTAGTTTCCTCGAGTCTATATGCTCACTATGGCCGAAAACATCGTTCCAAATGAACCGGACAATCACGTGGTTAAACCGCCACCCCATTGTCCTCAAGCAGGATCACGTGGTTAAACCACCACCCCACCGGCCCTTAACGGTCACGTGGTTAAACCACCACCCCACCGCTCTTAACAGTCACGTGGTTAAACCACCACCCCACCGTCGTCAATCCTAAGATGCACATGCCATGACACAGTTCACACATTTATCTCAACAATCATGGCAAAACGATCTGTTAACATATTCATCCCAATTCTTAATTCATGTCAACATGTTATAAACTATAAAGCACGTAAATGTATCAACATGTTATAGCAATAACTAATAAAGTTCTTCAAAATCAATTCTCATTCAAAACAACTAACAGAACAATAATCTCAGCATCAACAAATAACGAAACATCTTCATCTCAATCACACACAAATTAACAAAAGGCACGCATGACTCAAGACTCTCTAAAACCGAAGTTTTATTTTGCATCAACTTCAAGCCCAACCTCGAGTAAAACCCCGGAATTGAGTGTAGAATTTCGTGCTCGACCTCGACACTCCAACGTCCGTCCTTGTCTCAGAAGTGAAGAGAATTTCGTGCTCAAGCTCTGGATTTGGAGAGGAATTCCGAACCCAGAATAGAAACAGTTTCGGGTTAAAACCGAGCTTATAGCCAAGGATAAAACTCAGGGATGGAACGAGAGGAAAGAGCTTACCAAGAACAAAGGGAAGCCTTTGAAGGAGAGTGTTAGAGAGTCCAAGGCCTTCTCCAAGAGGAAACACGGAAGCAACGGAAAGAGGTAGCAATATGAGAGCACAGTCGAGACTTGACAACAACAACACAGGAAGTGGTTTTCTCTGAAAGTTTTTGACGTGCTAATGAGTGAGGAAGTGGAAAATAACTTCTGAATACTCCCTCCTATAAGTTGCACAAAATTTAGGGTCAGGTGGGAGGTTATGTTTCAAATTTTTTCCCTATTTTCAAGCAGCATTTTCCACTAAAATCTATTCTCTTTTTAATTTTCTTTTATTTAAATTTTGAATTCAAAAAGAGTGGAAACATAAAGGGTTCTAGAAGAAAAATTATTTTTTGTTCCGGTTAGCTCTTCAGCCATACGACCCAACGATGTAGCAGCTGACCCACATGGGATGCTCTTAAGCATACACCTAAGAGGAAACCTGCACGACCGAGCTAAGGGATGAGCATTCTCGGTTTAGTGGTACCTTATCCGACCAGTCCGGACACAGGCTGAAGGGAAAGTGCTTCATAGGCCGCTCGGCCTATAGCCAGTCCCACTCGAAAGCCTCACTCATGAGCTTCCCCGAACTTGTAGGGACACCTCCGACGCCTATAAATACAGGTTCTACCGTTCCCTCAGGATGTTTCTTACTCACTCCTTACATTACAAGTCTGTTATACATTCTTACATGTCTGAGCTGAGCTCTTGGACGCTCTCAGAGCTCCCTTACTGACTTGAGTGTCAGAGTGTCTTCTGCAGGTCCCCCCTCGACGCATTGGACTTGAAGACTCCATCTCACTCACGTCGGAGCACAGTGAGCGCCACCGCAGCCTCGCCGAGAGCACCACTGTCCAGGACTCACACCCGAATAGTTGGCGACATTCTCCATATCTTAAAACCCTCTCAAGCCAAGTCTTCTCAATCACACATATGATCATTGTGCTAAATTCCAATTTACTAAATTGAATAAAGCCGACAATGTTTCATAGTTTAGCCAAAAAAGCATTTTTGTGTATATAGCGCAGGACGAGCGCAAGTGACCCTCTTAAGGGACACAATCTCTTCCAAACCAAGCGGCGGGCACAAGTAACCCTTTTAAGGGATACGGTCTCGACCGTCTTGAAGAGCATTATGGATCCAGGACACAAGTGACCTTCTTAAGGGACACAGTCCGCCGGAAGGGGGAATAAGTGATCCTCTTAAGGGGCATGATCCTTACCACCCCGGTTGAAGGTCGAGGGCAAGTGACCCTTTAAAGAGACTCAGTCTCATTCAATCCGAGTGGCGGATACAATTTCAACCATCTCGAAGTAATGGATGTTCGTGCAGAGGACACCTCTTAAGGGACACAGTCCGCCAGAAGGGGGTATAAGTGGCCCTTTTAAGGGACACTATCTTTGCCACACCCGGATGCAGATGGTAGCAAAAGTAAGGGATACAATCCAACTGGAGATGAGAACAAGTGACCCTCTTAAGGGACACAACCTCGTTCAAACAAAGCAGCAGGCGTCAGTAACCCTCTTAAGGAATACGGTCCCGACCGTCTTGAAGAGCGATTGGAGACGAGCACAAGTGACCCTGTTAAGGGAAGGAGCCTCATTCAAACCAAACGATGGGCGTAACCGCGTAAGTAACCCTCTTAAGGGATACGACTCCGACCGTCTTGAAGAGTGATTGGAGACGAGCACAAGTGACCCTCTTAAGGGACACAACCTCGTTTAAACTGAGGGGTGGGCATAAGTAACCCTTCAAAGGGATATGGTCCCGAACGTCTCAAGGGGAGCTTCCCGGTAAACACAATCCATATAAAGGAATGCAGATCAGCAGCCACAAACGGTAAACGCGGAAGGTGATATCATTTTAAGATAACCCAATAATGCGCTTATCATTTGATTTAAGTGATTCTTCAAGAAACAGAGAGCATCTAATGAAATAACAAATTAGATATGAATTTGTGTATTTGAATGAAAAGCCAAAAGAGAAACAAGCGGGCAAAGGCTCTTCTGCATGTCTCCATATCAGGATACGCCGAATCTATGCCTTTGAAAGCCGCTCGGGTAAGGGAAGTAAATAGAACATACTACTGTAAGACGACCTTTTCCAACAACCCAGCCAAAAGCAACTTATCAAAGGAGTGCAACGAAAAGGCCAGGGACTTTGAAAAATGTTGGGGAAGACTAGGCTAAGAAAGTGAACCCAAAAAGAGGTACAAATTAAAGGCAGTAAACACCAAATACGTTTCCCCTCAAGAAAGCTAGGTCTTCCTAGATGGCAGATACATCGCGAAAAGGGGAACACACTGGAAATGAGAACTCAGGCCGATAGCCAAAGAGGAGCGTCTGCTCCAATACAAAAAACCGAGCGGACACCGAATTAATTTTCTCAATAGAACATGTCCCCGATCGGGAAAATAGGCACGAATCACGTCCTTCATTTGAGAAAGAACAACTGAATAAACATCGGCATGTTACAAGGAAGCACTGGGAAAGTACGGATAAAATCAAATATGTCGTTCAAAATGGAACAAAAGCAGGATAAATGTAAAGGTGCCAAAAAACTTCTCATTCTTTGATTGGCATAAAGGATTGCAAAAGAAGAACTCCTTACAATCAAAAGAGAAAAGTAAAAAGAAGGAGCAGAAGCTAAGGTGGAGGTAAGGCACGACCAACAACCCTACCCCCTTCCATTATGTAGATCATGCCGTCTCGAGCCACCTTTTTGGCTCCGACTCCCTCAGTGACAAGGTTGAGTTTTAAGACTTTGAGTTGAGCCACTGTATTTTGAAATTGGGCCTCAAAAGTCAGCTCCATCTTTGCGGATAGCTTCTTCAACGCCTCCTGGTGGCGGGCCAAATTTTCCTCCAGATCCTTGATCCGGTGTTCGACCTCTTGGGCTCGGGACTCCTCAAAATCCCAATCGGCGTCGGCGGCATCTTTAAGAGCCTCATTATTTACAGAGAGCTCTTCAACCATTTCCTCCAGATGCAAATCTGCTGACGAAGGCAGTAAAGGGAGATCAATTCGAGAAGCTGAAGCACAAGAGTGGTGTTGTTACTCTTTGACCTTATTTGAATTGAGGGAGAGTGTTGTGAATCAACTCAAATGCAAATGCCTAAGTCTGTATATGTCTGTTTTGGTCTCGTCTAGTAAACATGTTAGACAGAGCCAGACGAGGACTACATTTGGTAGTGTTGTTAAGTAACCAGACGAGTACGAATTTGTGCGCGTATCATAGCTAGGTGATGTTAGCATTTAGCGTTTAGTGTAGAGTGTTGCCCAACACTATAAATACAGAGGTATATGCTTTGTAGAAGTAGAACACATGAACGTGCACGTGAGAACTGTGTAATGTAAACACTTAGAGAAATTTTAATTCAGTTTCTTTTCTATATTCTTGTGAGTTCTCTCGTTCTGTTCCAACAATTTAATAAATGATATACCGGTAGAACAAATCTCCACACGTCCACCCTAGTTTGAGCTTGGATACTTTTTGTTAAAATAGCAAACTGTGATTACTTCAACAAAAATTAGCCCAAAATGTTTCATTATCTTAATTTTATTCTTTCTTTATGTTTTATCAAATTCAATAGGCTGGGTTTAAAATGTTGCAATAATATTATTGTTTTCACTAATGTATCTCACAGTCAGATCATAATCATGAGATTAACAATTACGAAGCTTTACAATTATATTAAGTTGTCAAATTTCTCCCATTTGCATACATGTCGTTAAGGGATTAAACTCTTAATTAAATTTCTAAAAAGTTAAACTATCTATTAAGTGTATTGAACCTTCTTCGTATGGCTAAATAATATAAAGCACATCATAAGAGAGACAAAAGAAGGGTCGTGACTCGTGAAGATAGCATACTTCCCAATTTTATAATACAGTTAGACATGGTAGGCGTAAGCAGAAATAATCTTAGCGTTTAAGGCTTAAAAATTATAATGATATTCTCCTAGTTGGCCATTCCAATGCCTCGCTGTCCCGAATGTCTTGTTCCGCTTATCCAAACAAAAAGTGTTGTTTTCTAGCTAATCCCAAACGACCAATTGGATGGTATTTCTTTCTAGCACATTTATCCCCAATGTTTTCAACTAGGAGTGAGCCCCCCGCACGCCCACTTTATTTTTTTTTTATTTTAAATTTGAAAATAAAAATTTGAATAACTAAAGATACAATTAGATTAACCAAGCGGGTTGGCGTAGTGGTTCAGCACTTCGTCCCTTAAGTAAGTGGTTAGGGGTTTGAATCCCAATTCTTGTGAATGGAAAAAACTCATTGGCCAGCCCCATACCGCTTCGTGCGCTGACCGTGGGGCGAATGATTAGTCTCACGGCAATCGGTTGTGGGGATACCTTGGTCAAGACAAAAAAAAAAGATTTGGAATTTAAAATATAATGAATGCAAGGGTAAAAAAGGAAAAGCTTTTTTTTTCCTGAAATCTAGAAGGGGTCTTATAATTTGGGACACCGAGTTTGTCTCTAAAGGGTCTTATAATTTGGGACGGAGGGAGTATTAATTTTGAACTTATTATTAAATTCAATTCTATATTTTTTATGGTAGACAAGCCAGATCTCCGTAAGGGAGAGACCATAAAGTCAAACCTCGGAAAAATTATTTATTTGGAGGAACTGTTACCGTATCGCGAATAAGTTAACACTTATCAAGGAAAAAAAACTCTAAAGAAATACATGCTATATACTTTATATAGTTCAATTGATTTTTGGCTTAATTGCAGTTTTGGTGCCCCACTTTTGTGATATGTGCAAACGGGGTCTCTAAACTTCAAAAATAACATTCTGCCTTCCTGACGTTAACTTCCGTCCACTACAAGATAATGGCAGATTACCGACTGCTAAAAACTGTCGGCAAGTACAAAAATCCGTCGGTAATGTCGTTTTACTAACGGTCAACGAGCCTTCGGTAAACGACTCGTTACCGACGGATAAACGAAAGTCGTCAGTTTTCACCGACGGCTGTAGCCATCGGTAATCACCGATGACTCTACCCGTTGGTGATAATGTTGTTGGTACTACCGACGGTTATATCCATCCTCCAAAATGCGACAAGTATAGGTCGCTCTACATGTGGGGTGGTCAAACTCCCACGCTGGCTGGGTCTCCTCATTGAGAAGCGTGTAAACAGCTCCCCGTCGGAAGGGAAGTCCGCTCCAGAGAAGGTCCCATATCTAGCAGTTACGCCTAAACAACAAGCTAACATAGGTGCGAGGGTCAACTTCAAGAAGCAACCAAGTTACATGATACAGGTAAGGCATAATATAACAACATCATACAATTTAACTTTATTCACATTACATAACACATGCTTCATGTCACAACAAGGATAAACTCAAGTCAAGTATAAGTCAACTCTAAAGTATGTCTATATACACATGCACGTACAATCCCATTGTACAAAAATGATTTGTATATAACACGGGAACGACCTAGCACACATCATGATAAGGTACGATCTTACACACGTACTGACACAAGCACGATCTTACACACATTCTAATAAAATCCGTCATCACGTCTGGTACCCCAAACTCTGATGGACTCAATGCATGCATGTCATGCTATGAAGTCAGCCACACAAAACACATAACAGAAACATCTTTTTCACGAGTTCGAGTGCCTCCATAGGTAGGGATACCCTCCACGGGGTAGTCGCATTCACGTTGCCTTCCCGGAATGGCCTTTTATCGCCAACAGTTCACATTCGATAATAATCGATATTCGTATTTATCATTCATAAATATCATGCAAACAAGTAAAACATATATCTCATCATCATATAACATGGCATCATCATGTTATCATAAATCAAAGGTCATCACGTTATCACGATCAAGACACATCCAATATCTACACATCAAGTCTCAAGCCACAACCAAACACATGCCAAAACTATCATAGGAATAAAGAAGTCGAAGTGCCTTCACCTTCAGTGCTTTTTCTTCCTCGTGCTCGTCTTGTTCTCAAACTTAGTTCCGCTCCTCTTGCCTTCAAAGTACACTTAACGTAATTATTATCTTTGCTTAACTTACTATTCCAGAAGTTCAGCTTTTGTCCCTAAAAAATTTAGTTGGTTATGGAACTATTTTACCATCACTGACCATCTAACTATGTAACTCATATGTGTTTTGCCGAACAGAGTATTTATATAAGTATTACATATTGTCTATGGCATGTCTTGAAAAGAAAAAAAATAGAACCGCATTTCTACAGGTTTTGAAAGGTAACTTGCATGTTTAAATTACTGTTTAGTCACTACAGTAGCACCGTGGAAATCGGGGTGTTACACAAGGTACTGCAGACTCCGGAGGAATCCAAGGTTTATTTATCCACCTATCTTTTGCTGGGGATGGTGGAGGAGAGAAGCCAACAACATCATGGAAGAGAATCATGTTGAGGAGAACTGGACTTTCTTCCGCCACGCCTTTCTAGAAAAGTACTTTCCGGTGAGTGTTAGGGAGGAAAATGAGACACAGTTTCTGAGGCTATTTCAAGGGAATATGACTGTTGCTGAGTATGCTGCAAAGAGCGAGTCATTGGCGAGGCATTTCCGTTTCTTTGCTAATCAGGTGGATGAACCCTATCTTGTGCCAATTTTACGAGTGGACTCCAATATCAAATAAAAGAATTAGTGAGACCCTTGGGAATCCACCAATTTCATCCATCGGTGGAGAAGTGCAGGGAGATTGAAACATTGAAGAACAAGAGGAACAATAAGTTCAGTAGCGGAGGGTCGTCTAGGCTAAACGTCTAGGACTAGGGAGGATACAATAAGGGGAAGAAATCTTAGAAGAAGCCTTACATTCGTTTGCATGAGAAGGGTCAAGCTTAAGGACAATATGGGCCCATGGCCGTATCTCACACAGCTGTAGGAGACAAGGGAAGTCAACCTCGAAACTGAGATGTAGTCGGTTAATACTGGGGGAAGATTGGACACTATGTGAACAGGTGTATGATTGAAGTGGTGTGCTACAGTTGTCGAAAGTTCGGGCATATCTCCAATGACTGTAGGGCACTAAAAGTGGAACAAATGGTGAATGTTGTAAGGGGATCTCATATGACTGCTAAGGGACGAGTGTATACGATGAGTGGATAGGGAGCTGCAGATGTAGGGGAGCGTACCTAAGGGAAATGTGGAATCCCCAGTGAACTCTTAACTATTGTTTGATCTAGGCGAAACACGCTCATTCATCTCTAGGGATTGTATGAAACTTATGTTTTCCTGTTGCTACCTTGTCTTTTGTATTTGTGGTTGCTACTTCTATTGTTAAGTCTTTGATGTTGGGGTTGATTGCAATGTAAGTCCCACATTGCTTGTTGAGGAATAAAAGGGTCAAAGTAAATTAGCTATTGGAGAAGTCCCACATCGCTTATTATGGTGAAGTAAGAGGGAGGCCAAGGTTATATATTGGACTCAAGTTCTTTGCTTTTAGATGGACCAGTCAGTAGCACTTTAAGATTATATCTGACTTAGTTTAATATTTGCTTTGTGAGAATGTGGGTGTAATGGGGCATTGGGGTGAGAAAGAGAGAAGTCTATGTGTTGTAAAAGTTTTCACATAGTGATTATTCTCTGGTTGTCGGTTTAGGCAACAGTCGTGGTTTTTTTCTCCTATTTTTTAGTTTTTAGACTTTACATTCTTGTGTTGTTAATTGCACTCCAATTTATTTTATTTCTTCAGCTGTGTTATTTCCTAACATTGGTATCAGAGCTTTGGTTCGATGATATATCACATTTTTAGTATGCTTTGTAGTTGCAGCAGTGTCTGACCTTTCACTGATAGGGCCCGTTTGGTGGACAGGATAAACAGAGACAGGATAGGATAGTAATCATATCCTATTGTTATTTGTTATTTGTTGCGTCAGCAGGATAGGATAACACTATCCTGTCTCTTATCCTATCCTGTCCATCATGTGTAAAAGTTATCCTGAGGGGGAGCTAGGATAGAAATTATCCTGACGGGATAGGATATCAGTTTTTTGTTTATTTATTACCATGACCCAAAATTAATTTCAATATTTATATTTTATATAATTTATAATAATATTAATTAATAAATATAATTTTTTGATTTTTTAAAATAGTAAATATATAAATATTTTATTTTTTAATAGTAAATATATATATATATATATAAATATTAATTTTTTAATAGTAAATATAGACTAATTTATCATATGATATTATTTAAAATTATTTCTCCACTTATATAATTATAATTAATAATTTAAATATAAAATATTTTTGAAAGAATAATATCTTTTAATAATTTTTATCATTAATCACTTACCCCTACTAAGTTAAAACTCATTGGTTACATATATAATAATTTTAATTAAAATAGACTCCCTTCGAAAAAATCAAAATAGCTAAATTAATAAAAATTAATTTTATTTTATTTAATATTAAAAAATAAACTATTTATAAAAATTTTAAAAAATTAAATTTAATAGAATAATCACTTTTTTTTAAAAAAATATTTAGAAAATTAAATTTTATAAAATATTATGTATTTTTTTGTTTCAAGGAAAATTTGATACATTTTTCATTGTTTCTATCATATCCCATCAATATCCTGTCCACCCCAAACGCAGGATAGGATAAGAGTCTATCCTGCTCTTATCATATCATGTGTTTATCCAATCTTTTATCCTATCCTATTCTGACCACCAAACGGGCTCATAACATTCTTCAATGTATCTGAACTACGTGCTGTATTGTTAAAAGTATTTATCAACATTTTTTTCTTCTCTTAGAACTAAATAATTCCATCCATCATTAATAATTAATAATATAATAGAAAAGTCTGCACCTTCTCATGCGCATTGAGTTTTTTTTTTTTTTCCTTGTCCCGTCACTCATAGAAATTTATCAGACCCTGTCTAACATGCTATGTCATGTACACTTGGAAAGCGTGAAAGAATCTCACCATCTGTAAACACTCGTCCCCTCCAAATCATAAATAAACACTATTTTCTCTGATATTTTATCGTACGATCGGTGTACACTCTTTAGATGTAGTTCACTAGAGAGAAATGAAAAGAAATGAGAGATAAGTGGCAAATGTGATATATAACGTGATGTGTGTAGAAGAGAGATAAAAAAGAAAAAAGAGATGTCTCAATATGTCTGTTGTAGAGTGGTTCATAAATCCTAACATTATTTTATCACCCTAAATTTCAAACATTCCTTTCATCAAAACTCTACACTTTTCCTCTATACCCCATGGAATTCATTCAGAATATCTGTGAAACCTATCACTTTGAACTTGAACACCTGATAGGTCTTGGCATACCTGGAGAACGAGAGATTCATAACTCCTTACTTCAGCTCACCAACACTATCTCCATGCCACACGTCTATCCCACCTTAGTTAAGGAATTCTGAAACTCTATCGTCTAAACGCCTGGAAATGGACTCTCTAGTGAATGCCTAAGGTATCGTCTTTTCATAAATAGTCATCAGTTACTCAGAGAACTGGTGGTCCTCCTATGATGAGGAAGATATCAGCAATACCGTTTATAAAATCAATTCTCTATCAAGAAGTCAGAAGTTTCAGGCCAAATATCTCAATCCTGCTACAAGCCATGTTCATCTATTCATAACTCGTACTCGGTGTCCTCGTCTCATCTACCTCAACTCATCCTCCTCAACCCAAAATCCCAGTTTACTCCAAATCTCACCTTAAGTTGATCAAACTCATAGAAAATGTCTACCCGAAACATTTGCGCACCTCTCTACATTGAAATTGAAGAATTACTTGATCACCGAGTTCCAGGAGTCATCAACCTCTATCAATCCTCTCTAGAATGTATAAGTAATGCTGCGGTGGAATCCATTTATCCAGAACTTGTATCGTCTTTCTGGGATTCTCTAATCTTCAAAACTAGGGATGGTTTTACTGGGGCTATCTTAGTATATGCTCTATCCGCTAATGAGGCTAAGGGTGTCCTTAGTTTGACGTTTGGAGAAACAAAATTCTGCAATTCAAAAGCAACTATTTCTTACTTTTGAAAACATAGATATGTGGTGAGTTTTCCAAATATGCACTAAATTTACCGACCTCCTCGGATATCCAAGATTCTGAACATTGGGAAAGAAACTTTCATAGAGCAGATATCAACCACACTGTCTTTGAAAATGAAAATTCGTCTTAAGAATAGAGAAAACCCTCTTCTCCTCCCTGACTACTGCTGCAAAAGTTATCCATCTCCTTATAAAAAATGTCATATGCCCGTGTCAAAATCAAACCACATACGTTCTAAATAAAGATATCTTTATAATCTACTCTGATCTTAAAAACATAAGGATAGACCCAATTGTTCTTGTGTACAATCATCTAAAAACTGCTGTCAACTTCAAAAATCATGTTATACCTTATGGATTTCTTTTCATTAAACTTCTAAAAGAAATGTGTGCCCAACCATTTGAAGCATGGGATGCTCTGTTCAAACGAGACCACATTGGAATATAGGAATAAAGTTCTTAACGGCAAGCAAAATGTAAGATCCTGATTAATTAATTTTGTATTAATATAGTAACTAATTAATAATTATGTTGCGACATATTATTATTAATTCATTAGGTGACGTTTAAGTTTTACGCGTATGAGCGTAATTCGTTTTGCTGTAATTTTGCTGTCGTTTATATGTTATTGACATTGTATAATATTAATACCATTGCTGATGATACCTTTGACGTATTAGTATTAATTATCTAACGACATGTTGTCATATTTCCAATATTAAAGTGTTTCGTATAAATATTATTATTTCGCGACGTTATACGGTTAGCGGAATAAATATAGCGGAGAACGTTATATCGATGACGTTGAATTATTTAAGTGCGACAAGGTATTTAATTCGATACGGACAAGGAAGCGACGTCGAAAAATAATTTGTTACCTATATACATGTACGTGTCACATATTGTGTGTTGGATGAAGGGGAAGAATGGTTTATTTCACTAGGAGAATTAGTGTGCTTGTTAAGTAGTAAAGGGAAAATCAATTTGAATTTTGAATGTGTAAGAGAATGACAATGATGTTTTTGCATGAAGAAGGGAGAATCCTATGACTTTGGAAAATGACATGCCACTTAGTTGACCACTTTAACTCTTATTAAGAGGGGATTAAGAAAGATGAATGTCATCATCCTTTTTAGTAGTGTGTTTCTAAAATAATTAGTGTGTGTGTTAGACTTGGATTAACTTTCAAGAGCATCTTCCCAAAGAAGCATATAAAGTCATCAACTTACAATGGTAGGAATGTTTAGCTTAATTAGGACAGAGGACAAAGGTTCCAATTAAGGCTTGAAAATGACCCTTGCATGTGAAATTCAAGACAAAGGGCATAGTAGAATTTTAAGGCTCTGATGAAGGAACATAATAGACAATCAAGGAAGAAAAATATCTTCCCTTTGGAGGGCCATAGTCGACCAACACCTTCTATATAAGTGTTGAGTCTTCATCATTTTCTCTTATGTGAGCATGTTGAAGAAAGAGAGAGAAACTAGTGAGGTAGAAAAGAAATTCTGCACTATTCTTCTTCTTGTGCAGAAACCTTCAAGGCCTTGTAGCACCCAGTTATCACCATCCTTTGCTTTCAACACTAACTAGGAAAAGGTATTATTCCTCAATATCTTTCTCTGAACATATATTATAAGCTTTTTGGTTAAGTAGTGAGTTTTGCAGCTCCATTTGAAGTTGATATCCTTGTTCTTGAGAAATTGGTTTCATAAAAGTTGTTCTTAAGGAAAGAATTCATAGTTTCATCTTCATAGTTTTCTCAAGAGTTGAGTATTGTGTTGGAAGTACTTTAAGGTGGAGCTTTTTCCATGATGCCTTTGAGGAAGTTTAATCTCCATCAAAAGGGCTTTCCGACCATGTAGTTAGTGTCATGAAAAGTTGTTTTAGTTCAAAAGTGATTTTGGAAAAGTGCTTATTTAGAAAAGTGTCCTACATGAACCTAGCTTAAGATGATGAGAGGAATCGATTGGTGAAATTAGTTTTTGAAAAAGAAATTCCTAGCTATTAGTTTTGGACATGGCCGAACCTACCTTGTATGTAGGGTTTGGGGTTTTTTATTTTCTATGAATTGTTTGATGGATAACATCCTTGTTTAGGAATATTGGAAAAATTTGTGGAGTTGTTAGCCAATTACAACCCCTTGGCCGAACCTATAAGGTCATTGTTGGGGGTTGGATGTTTTGTTTTTCCAGCTTGCTTTGATGTACATGTGCACTAGGAAATATGTTGGAAGTGTTTGGAAGATTTTTGGGGAACTTGGTATTTCTAAGAGGGCATAGACGAACCTATACACCTCATAAAAGGGGATTTTTGTTTGTTGAAAACCTTGTTTTGAGTTCATGAGACCATAAGGGTTTTCATGTGCATCTTTGAATGTGAATACATGAGCATGTAGATTTCTTGGAACCATAAGGCATAGTATCCTTGAAAGAAAGGAGTTAAGAAATAGTGACTTAAGGTCTAAGACTAGTTGTGTGACTTGTACAAGATACGGTTCCCATGGACGAAGAAGTTCATACGAGGTCGGATACTCACGAGGAACGCTTGACCAGTAAGGGCCCTACGCAACTCGGATAACTTAGCTCTATGTGGCCAATAATGTGCTTGCTATTTTTGTGGATTGAATTGCTATAACATGATTGTGTATCAAATGCATAGTTAGTTGATTGTGACATGGTTTTTATGGCATGAATTAATGATTAGTGTAGCCCGAATATGAATCAATGTTTGACTATTTGCTTATCTATCTATGAATTGACGATATGCTTTGTTCATGTGAATCATGACATGTTGAAATGCTACATGACTATTTGTATATGATGACATGGGTTGATATGCAACTATGATGCTTAACATGCTATGGCTTGATGATAATATGATGAATTGTCTACCATGATTTATAATGTACAAGTATGACTTTTTATGGGACATTGTATGATGATGATATCATGACTATACATAGACTGATAAATGATTATGGCGGTCACTCGTTGGAAGGGGGAGACTGACCTAGAGGTATGGATACCCTTGTCGTGGTAATCCTACTCGAGATTTGAGTCAAGAACGTCGATGGATGATCCCCGGTGGACAACTAACTTATCATCTACACATAGCATAGCATAGACACCACGATGAGATCCTTAAAGATTGAAAGTCTAGTTGGTGGCCCATGTGGGTTGTTTTATGGTAGCCATTGTAGGCTTGCCACAGGATAAGTAGTATACCTCAGTTGGTGTTGGCTTGTCATTCCAATGGTCCTGAATAACTGTAGGTTACGTAAAGCTTTCCTGATAAGTGGTATTCCTCTCAGTTGGTGTTGGCTTGTCGTTCCAAAGGTCCTGAATAGTTGAAGGTTGTCCCGTCTTACCTTTTGTAAGTATTAAGGCGTTGTTTGAACTGTTGGCATGACATCTGCATTGCATGCATCTAACATTTGACTAAACTTCCCTATAACTTAGAATAAATAATTCTAGTTCCCTTATGATTATTGTTGTGAAATGTTGGGTGTGCTTGGGTCACCGAGTATTTTGCGTTTCCATTTTGTATTAAGTAGTTGACCCTTGCATTCCCTTTTTTCGTCATAATCTATCCGTGTTGGTTCAGTAGATGCCGATCAGACCTTAGGAGATGATAGCCCCATCCGGCGAGGCCGGGCACGATTTACTTGGTACAGAATTGCTCTCTATCAATTGGTGCTTCCATTTCGATCTCATCCTCCACCGCTTCCATTTCATCCCTGTAGTCATTCCTCTTCCAACGGATCTGCTTTAGCAAGCTATGCTTCACTCAGATCTGCTACATGATCCATCCATGATTTCACAGTTGCTTGCTGTGAATTGCAAGTTTTATGGGCACACCACCACAAATTCTGGGTTCAAGGATACAAAACACTATTACCCACCTATTCCACCTCAACCCCCACCTTCCACATACCCAACACCTTCATCTTCAACCTATTACCCACACCCACAATCACCCACGACACAATCTTTTATTTCACACTACCTACACCATCAAAACTGTTAGAGATATGCAGTATCGTCTGATACCTATCGTCTGTATCGTCTGATATCTATCATCTGTATAGGGCAGCACTCTATCGTCTGTATGGCAGCACCGTCTGCCAAGTTGAATCGAATGCATAATTGTATCATTTGGCCAGTTAGTTATGCCAGTTGTCTAAGTGTGATAGTTGACCCGGATTATCCGGGATCCTGTCTGATATTGTTGACCCGGAATATCTGAGATCTTGTCTATTTTCTATCAGTCTCTCTCTGTATATAAACAGAGCTTGTAACAATGAATTAATCAGAATAGAAAGAATATTCAATATCTTCGATTTCTCATTTTTCTTCTTTAAAAAACCCTTGGTTCTTAACTTGGTATCAAGAGCTAGTCTCAATATGTGATCTTCTTTTTTGCTTTCCGCTATGGCAGAAGTTTAGACTTCGTCTCAAGCTTTATCTTCTTCTTCTTCTTCTTCTTCTTCTTCTTCTTCTTCTTCTTCTTCTTCTTCTACTTTGCCTTCCTTTTCACATATTGTTTCAATCAAACTTGATGAAAAAAAAATTCATTCGTTGGGTACATCACGTTGAAGGTGTTGTTCGACAACATAGTTTGGAAAAGTTTCTTGTAAACCCAACAATCCCACCTCGTTTTTCGTCTGATGCTGATCGTGAAAATTCTGTTGAGACTTTACAGAACCTGGATCAAACAGGATTCAACACTGTTCACTTGGTTGCTTTCTTCCCTATCGTCTACTGTTCTGCCTACGATTGTTAACTGCAAACAGTCCTGACAGATTTAGCAAGAAGTTCATGACTTCTTCAATGTACACTCTGTATCAAAATCTGCAACTCTTTGCTTAGAGCTTCACACCATTGTCAAAGGGGGGAAGTCTCTCTCCGACTATCTCAAACGCATTAAGACAATTGTGAATGCTCTCATCTCCATCAGTGATCCTGTTTCATATCGAGATCACATTGAAGCTATCTTTGATGGATTACCAGATGAGTATAGCTCCCTTATGCCCCTTTTCAGCAATCGGGAGGTGCCATGCTCTGTCTCTCAAGCATAAGCAATGCTTATTACTCATGGGGCCTACATTCTTCGCTCTCGCAAGCTTCAGCTTCTTGACAATCCACCATCTGCTCTGCTCACACATACATCATCACCATCTCCTACGCAGACGATAGACTCACCAATACTGAACCAGCAGTCTGCTCAAGCCAACTATGCTTCTGGTTCACCTGCCCAGAATCGTGTCGTGCACACCACTGATGATCCACCCTCTGTGAATCTGAGTTTCTATGAGTCGACCTAGAACTATGGCTCGTTTGGTGATTATCGTGGTCCTGGTGGCCGTGGGCGTGGACGTGGTGGAGGCTCCTCTATTTAGAGCGTGTTTGGAAACGCGATGGCGTCTTCCAAAATCGCGTCTGGAACTCCAAACGCGGATTGCGTTGCCGGCGGCGATGTTTGGGAGTGCATCGTGTGAATCGCGTCTGGCCTTGGATTCGCGTCTAGGAGAATCGATGGAGAGGCTGCTTCTCCGTTAGGCCAAAAATCACGTTTTGGCAGTTGCATGCTGCTGTTGCTGGGTTTCCAGGTATACCCTTCTCTTCCTTGCACCTTCTCTTCATCTTCCTTGCTTCTGGTTGCGATGGGTTCTGCCAAGGAAGGTGGAATTGCAGAAATTGCTTTTGGTTTCCAGCTTCATCTTTTTTTTCTTCATTTTCTTCTTACGGGGTTCCATTTATTGTTCTTGGTTTGAATTTTCCTTTGATGTGTAATTGGATCTGTTTCTCAATTATGTGCTGGAGTGATTGATTTTGGCGAATCTGATGTTTTTAATTTGAGTAGTTCTTGCGGTTGTTTTAATGTTGGGGGTGCATGGGGCTCACTTGAATTGAGTTGATTGGTTTCTTCAGAACAATTGGGGGTATTCTGTTCAGGTAATAATTCATCTTGTATATTTTTTTTTACTTCACTGGCATTCAAGCTATGGAAGGAGTTCATGGGGTTCATGAATTCTTATGAGGATGTTTTTTTCCTAGTCATGTGTGGTAGTTTATGCTTTTAGATTGAGTAACTAATATGTGAATGTTACTTGGGGAAACTTTGACTTAGCAGTTAGAAAAGGTTTAAGGGTGTTATATGTTTGAATGTTTTGTTTCTTCCAGTTTCTGTTTGAACTCTCCTGAGTTTTGAACTACTATTTCTATAATTTTGTTCTGTTTTATAGTTACTTTGACTGTTTAATTATTGTAGTGCATAAACAGTTTAGGGATTGTTTTAGGTGGCTAGTAATCATTTTGATTGTTATTGCATTCTAGTTTAGCGCAACCCATATTTACATGTACTACACTTCTTCTAATTTAACATTGCTACTTCCATAGGGATGGCCAATGTCCTGAGTATAGTGGGGAGGGACAAGCTAATTTGTGTTGTTGGTCTTGCAAAATCAAAACCTGGTGTTTTTGTTGAAGCTATCCAAAACCTGGTGGTCTTGCAAGCTATTTGTGCTTGTGACCTTTTTTCTGTGTGCTTGTGTATGGTAAATTGCTTTTATTGTACCTGAACAACATCCTGTGTGTTGGCTTCCTCTTCATTCTAACAGTTCTTTTGACTTGAAGATTGTTCCTTCGTTTGTTAAATTATGATATCCTCTTCCTTTCTTGAATCTTATAGTTGAAGATTGGTGTTAAATTTGGTATGTAGACTAATCCCTTGTACAATATGAAATGTAATTTTAACTGTTTTAAATTTCCTGTGTGTGTTCATATTTGATTGCTATTTTTATAATGATTGAGCATTTGATTTTCTGAAAGTGTTAAAATTAAGTGCTTGTATTTAAGGAGCCTCTGTTTGAGCTCTCTAAGCTTCTATAGAATGAGCCCCTTTATCTGCAAGGTTGTTGGATTTAATCATCCAAGATCAATCTGACCATGCATATAGCATCACTACATTGTTTTCATATTTTACGGTACTGTTCTTTAGACTTAGATTTGTTTGTTACATGCTTGAAATCAAAGGCTTAAGAAAATGTAAGAATGATTACTTCTCTCGTTGTCTACTCTTTTGCTATCACATTGGATACATTCTTAATGATAGTTGTACAAATTATGCAGGATGACATGCAGGATGACATACAGAAATAGTGCATAACCATTATCTTGTATTTGCCTTGGTCACAATGAGATGATGCAAAATAGTCATTAGTCAAATAAATCTTTTAAGAAGTTCAAATTGCTATATATAGCTTTCATTCATATGATATATACACTAGAATTAATCTTTTGTAATTGGTCTTCAATTTGTGTGACACCACGCAATGGTTTCAGGATAAATTTTGCTATATATAGCTTTAAAAAGAGCAGAATAATTTTGTGAGTTAATTGAGTGTTCTAACCTCATTAGTTTATTTTAATTTTGCTGTATTTCTTATTGTACTTTTTAAATTATATTTTAAATTGATTCTTATTAATATAAAGTTTTAAAAATTAATTCATGACTTCTATAATCATTAAAATATTCATACCCATTTTGGTCATTACATAATCAAACTCAATTCTAATCAAAGTTACCCAAACGAAATTTTGTTATAAAAATCAATTCTGAGTAAATATATCTAAACATAAATCACGTCACCTAAATCACGTTTATCAAACTCAATTCTGACCAAACTCAATTCTGGCCAACATTGATCCAAACACACACTTAGTGTCAAATCGGCTACAAGTAGGGTCATGAAGCCAGCACTTGCTATCACCGCGTATTGTCTGCCAATTTTCCAGGAATGGTTGGCTCATCACCATATGGTGGTCAGTTTAATCAAGTTCCACAACATTTTGGTACCTTTGGAGGCTTTGCACCACCTCTTTCCAATTTTCTACAAGCAGGACTTGGTCCCCCACCCTTTTATAATCTTCAAATAACTGGGCCCTCCCAATTACTGTTTCCCAATGCTGGTCCAAAGACTGATTCACATGGATATCCTTCGAGAATTTCTTATCCTCCGTTTGCTGGATATGTCAATGGTTTTCACCAGCAGACGATGCCTGCACCTGTGTTTCACTCTCCCCAGTAGACGATTGGCCCTTCTCACTTTGCACAGCGAACAACAAGCCAATTGTTTCCATAGCCGAGGATGGGCAATGATCAAGGTTTGCCTATCCAATCTATTGATACAGTTTCCTTTAAGTCACCATGTCAAACACATGCTACTCTTTCTCTTAGTGATTTGTTGCTTGTTCCCTCAATCATTAAAAATCTTGTCAGTGTTAGTAGGTTTGCTAGAGATAATCATGTTAAATTTGAGTTTGATCATGCTCATTGTCTTGTCAAATCTCAAGCTAATGGTGAAATTCTTCTTCAAGGGACTGTTGGGGATGATGGTCTTTACTATTTTGATGGCATGCATGCTTCCAAGTTCTTTAAGAACAAGTCTTCGGCCATACCAGCTCCCACTTCCTCTTCACTTACTTTACCTAAAACGCATGTAACCACAAGCACTAGTAGCTCACTTGTAGGACCCACCTCCTATGACCTTTGGCATCATCGACTAGGTCATCCTACTCATGAGATTTTACATTCTATTCTGACTAAATGTAATATTTCAGTTCCTTCTCAAGCTATTTATCGTGTTTGTAATGTCTGTTGTATGGGTAAATCTCATAGATTACCTTCTTCTCAATCTAATACAATTTATTCTCAACCTTTATAACTCGTATTTCTGATTTATGGGGACTAGCCTCCATTGAATCTTCTGCTGGTTATTCTTATTTTCTTACTTGTGTCGATGCCTACACACGATATACATGAATCTTTCTTTTAAGAAAGAAATCAAAAACCCATGCCACATTTCTTCAATTTCAAGCAATGATTGAATTGCAATTAAATCTGAAAATTAAAGCTGTTCAAACTAATGGAGAAACTGAATTTAAACCCCTCAGTTCTCATTTTTCTCAATCAGGAATTGTTCATCGTCTGACTTGCCCCCACACACATCATCAAAATGGCAGTGTGGAACGCAAGCACAGACATGTGGTTGAAACTGGCTTTTCTTTGCTTGCTCAAGCAAAAATTCCCCATCAGTATTGGAATCATGCCTTTTTAACAACTACCTTTCTCATCAACAGATTGCCTACCTCTGTCTTAGACAATGTTAGCCCTTACTATAAGCTTCACAGTGTTCACCCAGATTACAAGTTCTTGAAGGCCTTTGGGTGTGCATGCTATCCCTTTCTCCGTCCTTACAATGTCTCTAAAATTCAGTTCAGGTCTCGTGAGTGTGTCTTCCTTGGTTATTCCCTTGCCCACAAAGGTTATAAATGTTTAGATGCTAGTGGGAATTTGTGTGTGTCAAACGATGTTATTTTCAATGAATACAGGTACCCATACAGAGAGATATTTTCTACTCCTTCTACCACCATGGAGGGATCTTCTCTAACATCCTTTATTCCAAGGTATTCTGTAACTCTACATCAAGAGCAGCAACAGTCTTTAACTGTTCATCCAGTTGTAGCATCGTCTGCTGTTCCTGAACCGTCTGAAGTTCCTTCATTGTCTGCTGTTCCTCCATCGTCTGGTGCTACAACAACGTCTGCCGCTCATCGATCGTCTAATGGTATAACATCGCCTAGTAATCAACAAGCACTAGTCAACACTCATGCATGCAAACTAGATCCAAATCTGGGATTACTAGGCCCCCGGCACCCCCATTTTCGCCTCCTCCAGTCAACACTCACACTATGCAAACTCGTTCGAAGACTGGCACTGTCCAACCACAACTTCTTCTGACTCAGGTTGAACCAACCTCCTACAAGAAAGCTCTTCAAGATCCACACTGGAAGCCGGCTATGCAGGTAGAGTTTGACACCTTGCAACAAAACACCACATGGTCTTTGGTCTCCTTACCCCATGAGTCCCACTTTAAAATTGGTGGATTCTCTTGACATTTTATTATTATATGTAAAAAATAATGTATATAAAATTAAATATCCTACAGTTTCAATCCAACGGATCTTGTTGCTGATGTGTGTGGGGATCCTAGGATCGTGATCTTCTACTACATCACCATTTTGGGTTTTTTTTTTTTTTTTTCTTCTTTTAATTTTATTTTCTGGGGCAGATACAGATCTCTTTGTTCTGTGAAGTGGACACTACTCTTCAAGTCACTGCTCCTGTCGATGGATTTCAGTGTTCACATTTTGATTACCCTCCCTTCCTTTTTACGAGGTAAGTGGAATTTCACTCACTGGGTACTTAAAACTATGCTCGAATAATCTCATTTTTATTTCTCTGGGTTTCCTCTGTAATCCTAAGTGTGTTTGTTGTTCTTGATTTGTTTGTTTATTATGAAAATCACGTCTTTAAAATGAATCTTGTGTTCTCATTGGATTATTTGGTGGTATTATTTTGGTCTGATGAGATCAGTGTTGGATCGAAGTTTGATACTTGGGAATCTGAGCATTATTCATCATCATGCTGATTTCTTTAGTTCCCTAGTTGCATTTGTAATCATCAATCATATGTTGATCGTATTAGTTTCTTGGGAGAGCTTTTCTACTTTGTTGCTAAGGAAATGGAGTAGAAGCAAATCAGTTTAGAGCTTTCAATTAGGTCTCTAATTCTCATTTAATTGGAAGCTTGTCTGTTTCATTTTTCCCCCCATTGTAAAACTAATAAGAAAAAGAAAAATCTTTCTCTATTTTATTCATGCTCTGGGTAAACCAAGAGGAGATCAGATTATTAAACAAAATTGCTCTGCATTGTTGTTATTGATTAATGTTCATGACTTTGAAAACGTTTTTTTTTTTTTTTTTCATTTATAACTTTTAACTTTCTAATCCCAGTAATAAAAACTTGAACCTTCTGAATTATGATGTTTGTGTTGTGTATTGTACTCTCATTGCTGAAAGCCAGAAACTTCCCATTTTTTCTTTATGCATTAGACAAACCATGTGAAGATTAGATGACAAAGCAAAATTGCTCTAATAATTGTTGTTCTTGTTGTTGTTTGATGTCTATGACTTTGAAAACAGGCTTTTTACATTATCATATTTTATCCTGAACTTTCTCACACCAAGGGTGAAAAATAACTGAAAATTGAGACTTCGAATATTGATGATCGTGTTGTGTTTCCTTATTCCCATTTGATTGATAAATTACTACTTATGACATAACTTGACAGGACTACTGTTTTGACATTTCACCTCTCCCATCCTTCTTCAGGTGAGTAAGTTGTCATTGCCTGATGAACTCTGTTGTCTGAAAGACTATAATCTTAGTTTTTTCCGTTGGGTAGTGGAAAAGATTGATAGCATGTTTGGAAATGTTTCTTGATTAACTTTATAGTCAAAATCAATTTTGGGGAGAAGCTTCTATGAGTAGCTTCTAGATGCCAGAATTGATCCTAATGAAAAATAAGCTGATCCAAACATGCTATTAATTGTTGTTGGTACTATAGCAACCTAAATTTTTATATAAACACCGGAAGAATGGTTAAATGAACTTGTTCAGATTAAGGATGTACTTTGTTTCTTGTGGTCTTCATTTGTTTATTCTTCCCTAAGATGCATTTCGTTGTTCCTGTATATCTTGTAGCTCGGTGTGAATGATGGATCCAATCAACCTTTCGCCTGCGGATGGGCTTGAAGTGGTCCGCCAAAATGGTGTTCATGATGAACCTTCTAATTCTGGGGAGGATAGTGTTGTTTCAAATGACTTAGACACTCTTACTGAAATTACAGAAACCGTTGCTGCAAATGGAAATGTTGAAAATTTCAATCAGTCAGACAGCGCTGCACCTGGTATCTCATTTATAGTGGAAATTGAAGGATCAAATGACAATATCGATAGCGAAAATATGACAAATGCTATGGTTAGACGATCTTTTTCTCCTTGAGTTGGTTTCATTTAGTCTGTTATATTATTTTGGATCTCAAATACTTTTTCAATTATAGGAAGAAGTGAAAGTAACAGATCAAACAGAACAATCAAGAGCACCAAAGGGTCTAGTAAAAAATAAGAATGCAAAGGCTCCAAGTTCTAGCGGTGTTCATGCAAGTTTGACGAAAAGGAGCAAGAATGGAAAAGATAAACAGCCATCATCTGCGGTTTCAAATGTTACATTGGCTTTAGACTCTCGCCCAAGACAGTCTATTAAAGGCAGATCATTCAACGACCGGCAATCTCAATTGGCCAAGGTAAACTCTGTTATTTCCTTTGCATGCTTTGACATAACTCACATAATTGTGCTTCTTTTGTTCCTTGTTTTGTTGTTTTTAATTCTGTTTTGAGTAATAAAATTTATAGTTTAACATTCCCTGATAGCCTTTGCAATTTTTTCAGCACCCTTCAAAGTCTGATGAAGCATCTTCTGAAGTTACAACGTATGTAATGCTAGCATTTATATGTCGGTGTGTCATTGTAAATATGATAAATATAATTGATGATTGTAATTATCTAACTGGGGCATTGTTATTTATTGGATATAGGGAAAAGAAAAAACCAAAATCATTGAAAAAGGGACCCCTTGAAAAAGTTCAAGGAGAAGCAGAATCTTCTTCGTATCCTTTCCTTTTGGGTTTGTTTATTCCTCTCTGTGGAAATGTGGAACTACTGCAGATTTCTTGATTATTTACATATATTATTAAGTATCATGCTGTATTTTATTCTGGTTTATCCTTAATTCACTTAGAAGTGGCGACACAGAAGATGCCAAACCTCGCAGGCTGGGGATGCTTCCAGATTATGGTTTCAGTTTTAAGTGTGGTGAACGAGCTGAGAGAAGAAAAGAGGTAAATGGTTTAATGCATTTATATACACTGTGTCATTGTCCTTGCTTTTTTTAGTAAACTTGTAGTTGAATAAAAAGAATGAATGGTTGTTTTGGTGAGCAGTTCTACACTAAGCTTGAGGAAAAGATACAGGCAAAGGAGGCGGAGAAGACAAACATGCAAGCAAAAAGCAAGGTTAGAATATTTGATATATGGGCTGAAATCTAAATTGTAGTGTTTGCCTTTAAATGATATTACTATTAGTCTTTCATGTCTTTTGTAGGAGAGCCAAGAAGCTGAGATTAAGATGCTTAGGAAGAGTCTAACATTTAAAGCAACTCCAATGCCAACGTTCTACCAGGAGCCTCCACCCGCTAAGGTGGAGCTAAAGAAGGTAAATCCCCACACCTCCCCTGCGGATGTGTGTCTGCATGTCCGGGAACTCGTTGGAAAACCACAATGAAGTCACAATCATGGTGGACAGAAGCAAAAGCTAAGGGAAGTTGCTTTTGTCTATCATGATTTTGGCTTCACCGTGATTTTCAAACAAGTCCCAAACATGTCTTAGATACTCTTCTGTCTGCACTGATTATACTCAGAAGATTTTTGTCAGCTTTGAAGCCTCATGTAATGTACGTGATATTTGTATGCGTGTGTTTCCCATGTGAATGCCCAAGCACACAGATGCAAACATACTCACATATTGCATGGGGCTTGAGAGAGACAAAGCAAACAGCATTCTTCTGAAAAAAACTGTTACAAAGCACTTTTTGCTGATAGAAGCTTTCTGCTCATTGTTCCACTTGAATACACTGTCATTACAAAACATTTGAGCTTCACTTGTGATACATTGATTCAATTACTAGTCACTCCTGTATGTGTGGTCTTTCTTTCCATTGCTCAAATTGTAGATGTACTGGATATAAGAATAGGACATAAAAATAGAAGAGAACTTTCATTTTGAAAGAGATGATTTTAGCTCATTATAGAGATTTCATATATAGTTCTGACTTTCCGAATAAAATTATATTCACGGAGGTTGGACCGCTATTTGTGCAGAGTTGAAATAAAAGTTTATATTGGTATATTGTATAAATTATAAGTTTAAGATACCACATATATTGACGTTCATTAATTATGATGCCAATGTAAATTGGTAAATCTGAAAGTTATTTTCCAAACTGGAGCCAATTAATTGGCATATTGCATCATCTTATGCAATTTCCTGCCTCTTCAATCTTCTTAAGGAACCTTTTTTTTAATAAATTTGTGAAATGATAATGAACATGTCTGTGTTCCCTAAAGATGATGGTGGTTTGTTAATAATTGTTTGATTTAATTATATATTCTTTTATTGTTAATCTGTTCTCCAAGATGATTTAACTGTTTGAGTGCGTCTTAGCTGACGTCAGTTACTTAGACCCATATGTTCTTAAAACTAACCTCTTATCAACATATGGTTTAGCAGGGGTGCTCAATTTATTAACTACAAATTTCATCTAGCAGTGCAAGTTTTTTTCATACCTGCTTTGTATCAATGAATATCTGAATGTTGCATAATTATATTATATGGAAAGCTTTTCTAAAGCCCTTTGTAACTCTAAACAGATGCTTACTTCCCAGTTTTGTGTCCCTCAAAATTTGTGTTCTCTTCCTCGCTTTGATAACTAAACATGTCATTGTTAACTTGACTTTTAAAATTAATTTGTTGGTCTTTCAAATAAGTCCCTCTAGTTTTGAAGTTCTTAATGTGGTCCTTATGCTTTCAAATATTTTTTTAAATTTTTTAATGGTTTATGTTATTAGGATCCAATTGCAAGGTATGGGATTTGAGTCCCTCAACTGGTATGGGGTTTCTAAGGTCTTTGGTTCTCTAACTACTATGACTAACTTTTGTCGTATATTTCTCCCAATATTCTTATCAATTGTTATTAAAGCGTTGCATAGTCTGAGTAGCTTTTGTGGAATGGTTCTCCCATGGTTCTTATTAATTTACAACAGTTAGATAAATCTTTCCCCTAGGTCCTTACTAAACACAAATAGTTGAGTTTTAGTGGATGCCTTTAAAACCTTTTTTTAGAACTCCAATTAACTCTTTGACCTAAGGAGTAATTTAACCTTTTGTTAATGCAAGTTTCGTTGTATCATTTGGAAAATTGAAGTTCTTTTGCTTTTGGACAATACTAATGCAGATACCAATTACAAGACCAAAATCTCCCAAGCTTGGTCGTAAGAAGAGTTCGACAAATTCAGAATCAGATGGAAACACTAGCAGCAGTTCTCAACAAGGTCGTTTAAGTCTTGATGAGAAAGTGTCGCGTAGTTACCCGACTAAAGTAGTTATTCCTGTTATTCAAAAGAAGCCACAACGAAGATCTCTTCCTCCTAGACTGGCTTCTGAAAAGACCAGTTCATTCAATTCGACAGCTGCATCTACTTCATCTAAGGCAATCCATGATGCAACAAAGAAAGATACTTTATCTAATGCTGCAGGGGAAGAGAAAATTGAGATCACTGCCGCCGTCTCCAGGGAGACGAGTGATGCTCTACCACTGAATGCGGTTCCCTCAGATGAGCCAAGTGAAGCTTCACCTAATGTGAATGGTGATATACCAGTTCACCAATAACGGCGGAGAATTGAGCTAAAAGCAGGTTACTTTTGGAGAGTTTGATTCATCTGGTGGATATCATTGGAGAGTTTGATGCTCTACCACGAAGGCTTGCAGATTTGCATTATGGTTTTTGTGCTGTCATCTTTTCTTGTTCAAGCAGCATTGTTTCTTTATGTGTTCATTACTCCCAAGCTTGCTGGTTTGGTCCTCATCATTATCTTTTTTGTGTGCACCAATGTATGGTGTTATTTTGGTATGCAGCACTTGTCTGTTAAGTGGATATTTTGAGGAAAATTTTGACGAAGTTTGCCATAAAATGGTTCATGACGAAGTTTGCCATAAAATGGTTCAAGTGCTTGTTCAGACCTTGCTTTGTTAAACAATTTAACTTTGGCGCATGTACAAGCTGTTTCTGTTGTGGACAACCTTCAAGCTGAATCATATGGACCGAATTCTGCTGCTTTGATTTAGAGCTTGTTTGTTTCATCGTTAGAAAGTATGAAAATGGTAAAATAACATGTGACTTAAAAAATTGGCACTGGGATTACACACGTTGTCCATATGCAGAACTCTCTCCACTTACCCCTTCTGCAAGGTTTGTGTCCAAGTCATAGTATATTTAACCCTGCTCTTGTTACTATAGGAGTAAATATTGGATAATTGATACGGGTGCTACTGGTCATATGACTTGTGATCCTCATAAATTTACTCATTTTTCTTACATGGTTCTAAAACTGTCATTATTAATGCAAATGGAGTATCTTATCCAGTTGAAGTGTTGTTGACATAGCTGTTTCACCATATTTATCAATTCCTGATGTGTTATTTGTCTTACTTTGATTTGTAATCTCCTTTGAGTGAATAAATTGACAAAACCTCATGATTTTGTTGCCTTGTTCTCTCATATCCACTGCCTATTTCTGACATCCATAACAAGGAGAAGATTGACAGTGGTAAATTTAATGAAGGACTGCATTATTTGAAGAATGTTTCTTAGCAAACCTGCAAAGAAGTTTTGGCTCACCTTGCAAGTGGTAATATACAAAATAAAAATAAAGAAATAAGGTTATGTAATTGACGATTATAATGCATGCTTCGCAAGGTAAAGAAGGACATCGGAAGACTTATTGAAATCATTGTTGGAAATATGATTTCAATATAAGCTAGTATGCTAGTACTGTGTTTTTCTTTGTTTGCATTTTTCTTTTGTCAAAGGCAAGTAAGATTAGGCATAAGTTAAGTCAAATGACACTTATAAATCATGGGTATCAAATCCTAGAGAGAGTATTTACAATATAGCATATCAAATATACATTATAGAACAAGCTAGCATGTTCAAAACACTTGAGAAACAGTGTAGATCCAAACCCAAATAGAAACAGAAAATCTAACTTAGCCACATCCAGAAATCAAACTCCTAATCTCATCCAAAGCTTGATCTGCTGCTTCTTAAAGCAAAAATTTGAATTTCCATTTATTGTGTTGCTTTTCCAATTTCCATGCCTAGCGGGCTCTACTAGAACCGCAGAAAATCACCTGTAATCTTATAAAGTTAATAATTTTAGATAAGAGTGATTTTGTAAACTCAATCATTGATGTACAAATTTTCATCACCTAGATTATTTGTGTCAAATCTTGTAAAATTATAAAAATTTATATTTTCATTATCAAATTGTCAATAACTATCGATTAATTTCTTTTTGTGAATCCAAGCATTGATATACAACTTTTCGTCACCTGGATTATTTGTTCTGACTCTTGTAAAATGTAAAAACTTGTAATTTCAAAATCAAAGAGTTCCTATGTTCATGAATTTCAAATGTCTAGATGACGTTAATCTTGAGATATCTTAATTACATACCAAAATGATTGGGATTAATGTAAATATTTAGAGATGTTATCTATGTGATAGTGTCTTTCAATCAAAAAGTGGATTTAAAAATCTATTTATCCGAAAAGGTGTTATTGAATGATGTAAAATTACCATTTTAATACACGAGTGTAAGTTGATGTATTTTGCATGTGTGCGACGTGCGTGCGTATATGTGACTAGGTCATGGGGATTTCACCATTAGCGGGTTTCTTAGAGGTAAATTAAGCATCCAAGTTGCATACCAAAGCAACCAACTTTGCTTCATTGAGTTCGAGGATCTTGAAAGTTTCAGCCACTCCGACCTCCAACCCCTTGACGAAGATTTTGGGGGTTGACTAAAAGCCCTTCATGACTAGATAACTCTTATTTTTATATAAATTAAAGTGTCTAAATGACGTTAATCTCTATGTCTCTAAATTAGATACTAAATAACTTTGGGTTTTTGTAAAATTTTAGAAATGTGATTTATGTGATAATGATTTTCAATCAAATAGTGGATTTCAAGATCCAAATATCCAAAAAAAAGTTTTTGAATGAGGTAAGATACTAGCTTAATACAAGAGTTTAAGTTGATCCATTCCTTAAGTGCGTGCAAACTGAAGATTTTGTTTGTTTGTAACCAAGATCATGAAGCTTTTGCCATTAGAGGGTTTCTTTGAGCTAAATTAGGCACCATAATTTCCCTACCAAAGCAACCAACTTTTCTTCGATGAGCTCGAAGATCTTGAAATGTAAGCCACACTACTTCAACCTCCAACCTCTTGAGGAAGATTTTGGGTGGACCAAAATCCCCTCATAATCAAATAGTTCTTATTTTTACATATATTTAAATGTCTAAATGACATTAATCTTGATGCATCTTTATTACACACTAAAACATTTTGGATTAATTTAATTTTTTTTAGATATGATCTATATGATTATTCATTTTCAATCAAATAGTGGATTTCAAGATTTGATCATCGGGGAAAAAAAGTTATGGAATCATGTAAGATTACTAGTTTAATACACAAGTGTAAGTTGATCCATTCCTTATATGTGAGAAATCACACGCAAGTGTGCATGCAGCGTGCGTGTAGCCAAGAACATGGAGATTTCATCATTAGAGGGTTTCTACCGGATGAATTGGGCATCCAAGTTGCCTTACCAAAGCAACCAACTTTGCTTCACTGAGTTCAAAGATCTTGAAGATTTCACCCATGTCACTTCAACCTACAACGCCTTAATGAAGATTTTAGGGTCGCGCAAAAGCCCTTGTAATAAAAGAGTTCTTATATATATATATATATATATAGATGATGTATCTAGTGAGAAAGCTCTTCTTAAATGAGAATGGTGAGAATAAATCGTAGCCGTTAGATTTAACAATGAGTGGTCATGATTAAAAAAAAAGTCACGTGACTTGTTTCAAAAGTCACATACATTTTTAAGTGGTCATGTAACCACTTATTTCTTTTAATCATGACCACTCATTGTTAGATCTAACGGCCACGATTTATTCTCATCATTCTCATATAAGAAGAGTTTTCTCACTAGATACATCCTATATATATATATATATATATATGGAGCGTATCAAGTGACATTGATGTTTACAGTGAGAGATGAGAGCATTAGATCTTGACCATTAGATCTACCATGAAGGGTCAAGATTAAAATAAAATGGCATGTGACTTTTTTAAATAGTCATGTGACCATTAAACCACTTTTAATCTCAACTACTCATGAATGGTTGCATGGCCATGATTTAACGTTCTCATTTCTCATAATAAACATTGCTCTAACTTGATACGCATATATATATATATATATATATATATATATATATATATATATATATATATATATATATATATGTATAAAATGAGGAACACATAGAGTATTTTTTTTTTTTTAATTGATGATACATTGAATTGTGCGGTATGCTTTTCCATCGTCCCGCTTCAGCCTCTCCTTTTAGGCTTTCATCATGTCGTTTTCATTGAATGTCCTTGTTCGCCAACTTAAGAGTTTTAAAATTGGAAAACTACAAATTCATGGTCTGAATGCGACGCATTTATCCAACTTTCTGTTCTTGTATTGTACATAGAACTTCCTTCTGGCATTTATTTTTAAATGGAAAATCATTTATTCTCTTATAAATTCTCCTACAAATTCTGCTACATACATAGTAAAAGAAGAAACTATTAAGTGAAAATTTATTGTATTTAGTATTTTAAAAGTGTGAAAAGCATTTAATTCTTTCTTCATTTAATGTGTAGAGGATTTGAAGTGAGAATTATGGGCCCTGAGAGAAGTAAATTTGTCGATATTCTTTTGAGAGCAGAAAATGGGAAATTTGAAGAAAAATCTCTATGTTGGTTCATGTGTCAAAAGAATCAGCCATACTAAGACAAATAGTAGTAATAGAAACAGGAGAAAAAGTTGACGAAAAACAAAAAGGTTCAATTCATTGGATACCTGGTACAACTGGACCAAAAGGGAGCAGGAGGCCCAAACGGATAAAATCCAGACCCATTAAACTGAAGGATTTTATTACCTCTTAAACACTTATTTTACAGTCTGTCAAAGGGGAACAGGGCAGTACATCAATTCCTTATAATTAAGCCACTTGTAGGGCTATGATCTACTAGGGTAAGAAAAATGATGTAATAAATAGATGAAGAACGTCACAATGAAAGGACAAGGAATATTTTGGCTGCTGCCTCACCTTTTTCTTTCTTTTCCTTTATTTTCCTTATTCTCTTTACCTTGCTTGCCTCTGCTGTTGTTTTGGTGGAATTCTTTCTACCAAATTGGTGCTTTCATTGATGTCTACTCCACCTCCACCACCCACCTTGGACTCCATTGAAGACAAAATTACAGCTCTCATCCAACGTCAAGAATACCAAGAATCTCGCAATGAAGCCTTCACTGCCATTCTGCAAACCATCACCAAACAGCTCTCAGATCTGGCCACACCACAAATTCCTCCTCATCCGCCTCCTAGGCCGGTTCTGCAGCATCACCTGGGTTTTCAATCATCCCCACCAGGTTTCCAACCCTTGTTGGGTGCCTTCTTTCCCGGGGACCACTCTACAACGAACAACACCATACCACAACCATTAGGGGCTGCTCCTGTCATCCCTGCGCAATTGCCAAAATCACTGAAATTACAGCTCTCTTCATTCAATGGCCAAGAACCCCTTGACTGGATATTCAAGGCGGAGCAATACTTTCAATATTACCAAACACCACACAATCAAAGGTTAGACTTAATGGCTTTCTACATGGAAGGAGAAGCACTTAGCTGGTATAAATGGATGTTCAATAATAGGCAGCTTAACTCTTGGGATGATTTCACTCGCGCCCTTGTTCTTCGCTTCGGCCCTTCCTCCTATGAAAATCCCCAGCAGGAGTTATTCAAGCTGCAACAAATCACAACAGTATCAGAATACCAAACAAGGTTTGAATGTTTGTGCAATCAAGTGCTTGGTCTAAGTCAAGAAACTATATTAAATTGTTTTATATCTGGGCTGCATTCTGATATTAAAAATGAATTAACTATCTTACGCCCATACTCTGTGTCTCAAGCCATTGGACTGGCTAAGCTGGTTGAATCCAAGCTCAAAGGAACCAAACCACAACCCCTTAAATACCAACGCCCCATGTCAACAACACACGCAAACCCACCCTATTTCCCAAAAGCTCCAACTCAAACACCCCCACCACCACAACCAACTCGACCCACACCCACATACCAAACACAACCCAAACAGCCCCCACAAATTCCAATAAGAAGGCTTACCGCTGCCCAAATGCAAGAACGTCGAACTTTGGGTTTGTGCTACAACTGTGATGAAAAATATGTGTCCGGGCACCGTTGCCAAACTCCAAAATTTTTTATTCTGCAGGTGGATGAACCGTTGGACGACGACATCCAGCCATCCTCTTTCGCGCCGGAACAGCCCACAACAGAACACGCAGTGGAGGAGGAAGAAGAGGTTCTCCATTTTCAAATTTCAGATTCTGTTTTACAAGGCCTTCCGTCTCCCAAGACTCTGAAGTTTTATGGCACAATCTTGGGGCATCAGGTCCAGGTTCTAATTGATACGGGCAGCACCCACAATGTGATGCCGCCGCGTCTCGCACAGTTCTTAAGACTCCCAGTTCAGCCTATCACCGCTTTTCCCGTTATGGTCGGAAACAGAGCCCACATTTTTTGTTCTGGGATATCTCCCCACACTCCCTTGCAGCTAAACGGTCATATATTCACCGTCCCATTTCATTTGCTGGAAATACAGGGTGCTGATGTCGTCCTGGGAATGGAGTGGCTGCGAACATTGGGCCTCATACATTCTGATTTTTCAATCCCCACCATGACCTTCACGGTCAACGGTGAAACTTGCACCCTAACGGGCCAGCCCCTCAAACCAGCAACACCTGCAACATATCACAATTTCAAGAGATTAGTTGATACTGACACAATAGCAGAATATCATACAATAATTTGTTACCCACACCAATCCCAGCTCGCAGAATCACAGTTCATGGCCACCTTAGACGACCCACCGCCCAACATAGACCCTCAAATATGGCAGCTCATTCAATCCTATGCACAAGTGTTCTCCACCCCCCGTGGGTTACCTCCCCAAAGGCCACATGACCATCACATCACCCTCCTCCCTAACTCATCACCCGTCAACATCCGCCCATATCGCTACCCCCACTCTCAAAAGGAGGCCATGACAACTTTGTTAACAGAAATGTTGAACGAAGGGATAGTGATTCCTAGCAATAGCCCCTTCTCATCACCGGTGTTGCTCATAAAGAAAAAGGATGGAACATGGAGGTTCTGTGTGGATTACTGGGGCCTCAACGCCATAACCGTTAAGGACCGATTCCCCATTCCTACCGTCGATGAGCTACTTGATGAATTAGGTGGTGCATCAATCTTTACAAAGATTGATTTAAGGTCCGGCTTCCACCAGATACGAGTTGCTCCCGAAGACACACATAAGACAGCCTTTCGCACAGTTGATGGCAATTATGAATTTCTTGTGATGCCCTTCGGACTCACCATCGCTCCTTCTACCTTCCAGGCAGCCATGAATGATCTCTTAAGACCATACTTGCGACGGTTTGTTTTAGTTTTCTTTGATGATATTTTAATTTACAGCCCCGACTTAAATTCTCATTTAGAACACCTTCGCATCATTTTAGACACACTCTTGCATAATGAATATTTTGCAAAGCTTTCTAAATGTGAATTTGGGGTTGCATCAGTAAACTATTTAGGCCATGTAGTTTCAGCCAAAGGAGTCGAACCAGATCCCGGCAAGGTGGCAGCCATCCATGATTGGCCCACTCCGAAAAACCTCACCGCGCTCCGTGGATTCCTGGGGTTGACCGGCTTCTACAGACGTTTTGTACGGCACTACGCCGCTCACGCAGCTCCCCTCACTGATTTATTGAAGACAGGGGCATTTACTTGGACTGAAACAACAGACCAAGCTTTCCAGCATCTCAAGCAAGTGGTGACGACAGCGCCGGTGTTAGTACTCCCAGACTTCAACCAACCATTTGCCATTGAAACAGATGCATCCGGCATAGCCGTGGGCGCTGTCCTCTCTCAACACGGTCATCCCATTGCTTATTTCAGCAAAAAGCTTAACCTACAAATGCAAGCACAATCAACTTATGTGCGGGAGATGTATGCTATCACAGAATCAATCAAAAAATGGAGACAATACCTCATTGGGACTAAGTTTCATGTCTACACCGATCAACAGAGTCTGCGACACCTGGTCACTCAGTCTGTGCTCACCCCTGAACAGCAAAAATGGGCAGCCAAATTAACTGGTTTTGAGTTTGAGATTTTCTACAAACCCGGCTCCTCCAACAGGGTTGCTGATGCCCTGTCCCGTTGTCACCCACCAGACACACCAATGCTAATTTCCATGACAACTGCGATTCCGGACCTGATTTCAGAATTGCACAGGTATTATACCTCTGAAAACGGGAAGGCAGAACAGATGAAGAGATTGACGGAAAAGGGGTATTACCTTCACCATGGACTCCTATATTACAAGCAAGGGTTGTTTCTCCCTGACTTGCCATCTCTTCGGAACACCATCCTTTCTGAATATCATGCTTCCCCAACTGCCGGACACTCTGGACTCCAACCAACACTGTCTCGTATAGCAGCCTCGTTCAATTGGCCCGGTCTCTACAAACAAACAAACAAAGGAGTTTATTCAGAATTGCACAACATGCCAAAGTAACAAATACATGCCATCCAAGAAGCAAGGGCTCTTACAACCCTTGCCCATACCAAAGGCAATATGGGAAGACATTAGCATGGATTTCATAACAAGCTTACCTCCTTCTGCGGGACATACGGTTATATGGGTAATTGTGGACCGTCTGTCCAAACACGCCCATTTTGTGGGGCTCCCAACTCGATTTACCGCTCAGGCTCTGGCTAATCGTTTCTCCACGGAGGTGTCCCGGCTTCACGGATTACCCCGCTCAATTGTTTCAGATAGGGACAAGATCTTCCTGAGCCACTTTTGGCGAGAGCTGTTTCGTGTGCACGGCACAAGACTGAAGTACAGTACAGCATATCACCCAGAGACAGACGGCCAAACTGAGGTGGTGAACCGGGGACTGGAGACATACCTCCGTTGCTATGCCGGAGAACAGCCACGAACTTGGTACCGATACCTGCACTTGGCGGAATTCTGGTACAACACTTCCTATCATTCATCCACAGGCATGACACCCTTCAAGGCAGTATTTGGTCGCCCTCCTCCCACAATCCTTGACTATGTTCCAGGAAGCACAGACGTTGTAACCATCGACACTTCCTTGCAGGACAGAAACCACATAATCAGAATTCTGAAAGCCAATTTGCAAAGAGCCCAGGATCGAATGAAAGAGCAAAAAGATAAACATAGAGCGGATGTTACCTTTGAACCCCATGACTGGGTCCTTCTTCGCCTCCAACCTTACCGGCAACAATCACTTCATAGGCGAAACTCCCAGAAGTTGTCCCGCCGTTACTATGGTCCGTTCATGGTAACCAAACGCATCGGTCAAGTGGCTTATGAACTAGCACTTCCAGAGACCAGCAGATTACATCCTATTTTCCATGTCTCTTTACTTAGACGATTCCACGGAGACCCTCAAGCTTCCTTTGCACCTCTACCTGAACTCGCCTGCGATTTAGACGGCGGAACGGTGGCTGCCGTTGAAAACCCACCACCACCGCTGGGTGGGTACACGCCATCGAGGGGGAGGGGACACAACCCAAGACCTGCGCAATTTCCCTCTCAAACAGATTCGGGACTCCTTGCCGGCGAGGGAGGGACACCGTTAGAAGGCACCAGCGCAGGGAACTTGGCAACTCGCGAAAGAGAGGAAGAAATTGAAGAAGCAAGGATGGGACCAAGCTTGGCCGAAACAAGGAGAAATGGAGCGCCATATTCAACCTTGGAGTCTGAAGAGAGAAAAAGATTGGCAATTTGTGACACAATCAGTTCTGAGAAGGGAACTTTAAACACACCACTTCCCAACGGTCCCTTTCCAGCTGTATCTGTTCCACCAAGTTCAGTCTCAGTCAACCCAGCCACAGATTTAGGACCGTCTGATCCTCTGCATAGCGCAAATCTCGATGCCAATTTAAATCCATTGAATGAATCTCTGAATTCCGCTGTCAATCAAGTCACATCAGCAGTGCCCAAATTCCCATTACAAACAGCTAACCTTTCTCCAGAACCCAACACTTCACGGGCCACCAGTGCTTCTAAAATGGGGAAAAACAAACCCAACAGACTTGAGGACAAGTCTGGTCTTCCAGGGATAGGTATCGGTACAACTGGACCAAAAGGGAGCAGGAGGCCCAAACGGATAAAATCCAGACCCATTAAACTGAAGGATTTTATTACCTCTTAAACACTTATTTTACAGTCTATCAAAGGGGAACAGGGCAGTACATCAATTCCTTATAATTAAGCCACTTGTAGGGCTATGATCTACTAGGGTAAGAACAATGATGTAATAAATAGATGAAGAACGTCACAATGTAAGGACAAGGAATATTTTGGCTGCTGCCTCACCTTTTTCTTTCTTTTCCTTTATTTTCCTTATTCTCTTTACCTTGCTTGCCTCTGCTGTTGTTTTGGTGGAATTCTTTCTACCAATACCCTTCTTAACCACTATTAACCACTACTGATTTGCCACTAATGCTAATCAATAGAGCTGTTGAATAAAATTAAGCTTAATTTCACTTTTAATCTCTTATATTCGACAATGTGTAATTTTAATCCTTCAAAATTTTTTTTAGCAAATTTAGTCTATCAACTTTTTAATTGTTGCAAATCAAATTCCTTTATCATCATTGTTTTACATAAAAGTCTTAAACTCTAATTTTTTTAAGAAAAAACTTCACAGATTGAATTAATTTATTATTGTAGACTAGACTTGTTCCCATGAAAACTCACTTATTAAAATATTAAAATTTGATATCAAAATAAAATTTGAATTTCCCACCTAAATTTATCAAAATTTCATTATTTTAAACTTTTAAAATGGTACCATATATCAAATTCATCACAAATCCTAAAGTATTTGAAAAGAAAATGAAGATTTAATGATTTATTCATACAAAAATTTGAAAGAATGAAAAAATTTGCTTAACTTTAAAAGTAGAAGAATTTTATAAACTCAAAAAATTAGGAAGTTCAAAATCACACATAATCTAAATTAGAGGACCAAAAAGGCAATTTAGCCATAAAATTATAAATGCTTCTCAAACCAAACACCGTGAGATACTTTGTCTATGATCAATCTCTATCACATAACAATAATATTTGGCACAGGAACAATCTTGCAGATTAGACAATGAGATAATATTCTCTGATCAATATCAATCACACTAGCAACAAAATTATCTTGCTAATTAGATATATCAGATTATATGCTCTTTTGAGAATCCATAACCAAAACCATCTATCTCCTTTCAATATTAACAAGTGGCCCGAAGTGGGGCTTGCCTACCAGGCTGAACTCACTGTTCCTGTCTCATAGAAGTGCTAGAAACGTGAAGGGAAGCTTCCTGTGTTGTGTCATTCAGAGGCTTTCAAATCGGTGCCTGAATGATTGCTTAACAAACATGATGCATGTGAAAGTGCATGTGCCCACTTTGAAGTCTCTGACAAAGTAGCAATCGAACCATTGAACCTAAAACTTTGTTGTCAAGTTTTAAATGAGACAGATCAAAATTCCAAAAGCATCCTAATGTCACAAGATTGTACTGCAAGCTACCTTCATAGAGACAAAGATCACCCCTAAGGGCCTTTGTTTAATTACAGTTTTACTCAAAATCAGTTTTTAGAAACAGTTTTGAAACAGTTTTTAAAACTGTATATCAAAAGAAAAAGGAAAAAAAAAACTATTTGAATGTTATGCTTTCGAACATTAAAGAAGAAACTGCAATTTGAAAACTAGAACCAGGAACAAACATTTTTTAAAAACAGAATTTTTTTTTCAAAAACTGTAATCAAAATATAAATATCAAAAGATCTAGCTTTGGGAATGTGACTGCAAATTTTATTTTATTACTTCTCAAAACATAACATTCAGTACAAAGGGCAGATATCAACATCAATACATAACAAAGGAGTTGCATTGACAAGTTCAGAAATATGAGGCCTGAAAAAACTAGGGCTTGGTATAAAAAACAATCCTTCCCAGAGGGAGAAGATTGTCATGGCAGAACTGATAACTTGCTGCCACAGCCAAGGCCCCTTGAAAACAAGGCATCATAACTCCGAACTTCCAACTGCAACCAACCAAACAACAGCACATACACTGAAACTGCCCTTTGAGCAAAACTATAGACAGACGTGGTACATATAACTGTAAAAACATACAAAGAAACTAGGACACATGGTGGCAAAACCGATACAAAGCAAAGCTAAAAAACATCAGATGCCAACACTAGTGAGAAAGATTCCAAACTCCAGAACCCGGAAGCTATGTTCTCCGAGATACGCAGCCATTTAGTAGGTGGCACCTCAAAACAAGATGCCAAAAAAACTTTGAACAGATTCCCAATACAGGAAACTGCAAAAATAAAAGGTTAAATGACTGCATACTCTGGAAAAAGGGAACCAAATTGCTGGATGATCAAGACCCGTAAATGGACCCAAAAACTACTGTGCGTGAATCGTAATAGTCGTGTTATAAACCTCCTGCAGGTTCTGATGATGGCATAAATTGTGGCAGAGAGAGGATAATTCTTGCTCATGAGAGAATGTCACACCTCCAGAGAAGTTCCACCAGCATGTCAACCGTGCTGCTGCTGATTGCATTACAATGCTGGATATTAAGTCCCAAAAGGGTGTGGCCCAATTTTCTCAAAGCCGGCAAGCTCCTGTCTGTAACTGAAACACAACCTGACAGAGAAAGAATCTGCAGATTTAACTGTTCTGCATGTGCCAAGGCTCCTATCCCAGCATCAGTGATTGCACAATTGGAAACATCAAGATCACAAAGCAATTGGCAATGTTCAGCAATTGTCATCAAACTAGCATCACTGACATTTTTACACCCATCAACGTTCAGAACCTCAAGAGTCCAACCATGAAGATTAGCCAAGGATGAAACAATTTTGTCTGTAAGATTTATGCAACCATTAAGATTAACTTTTACCAGACCAGCCTCACAACTCTCAATCAGTGGAAGTAACCCAGCATCTGTCACTTCCTTGAGTCCACTCAATTCAATGTGCTGAAGCTGAGGGCATAGCTTTCCCAGTACAGACAGGGTAGCATTGCCAAATCCGGGGCAGTTACGGACTGACAATGACCGAAGTGATTCACAAGGAGATATGGGTGACAACACCAAGTTTAGATCTTTGATCCCATAGCAGCTTACCATAGAAATAGCCTTCAATTTTGCACCACAGTTAAAAAGGATACCAAAAAACCCAAATTGGGTAATTCTGTGGCACTCTTCTAATTGTAGACTTTCAAGTGATGAAGCAGCCTTGGTGAATGAAATCAACCCATTATCTGACAGAAAGGCACACTTGTGAAGGTGTACACTTTTCAGATTTGGACAACCTTTTCCTACAGCTTCAAGCCCAATATCTGTTACACCTCTGCACGATGTAATTGTAAGTGACTTGAGTTTCTGCAATCCATTACCACTACCCATAACCCAGAACCCCCTCTCACTGACATTTGGGAGGCAATTTAGGACAAGATCTGTAACTGCTTTGCCATAATGCCCAATAACAGCTACAGATAGATCAGAAACAGTCAGTTCGTGAAGCTTCACCTTTGACAGAACCAAAGAAGTTGAAGAAAACAGGCCAGCAATTCCCTGATCACCAACACCAGTGCAGTCCTTGATAGATATAGACCTTAGATTGGAGCAGCACTTACCAATGGCTTGTAGACCTTCATTGCCAATTTTCGGACACAATTCTAATGATAACTCGGTGAGATTCGGGCAGCTTTTTGCAACTGCAATTAAAGACTTGTCAGAAATTGTGGGGCATTTGCAAAGGTCAAGCTTCTCTAGCTGTTGACAACTATTAGCAATCTCAATAAGGCCTTCATCACTAACGGTAGAAACATTCCATAGAGAAAGAGACTTTAAAGAAGGGCATCCACGAGCAACTGCTTTGAGACCTAGAGTAGTCACCCCACGGTCTGAGTTGCTTCCACGGATTGTAAGCTTCCCCAATCCTCCTCGAGATGCAGTTCCAACTGCAATGGCAGCAAGTCTAATATCTGTTGCCTTCTTTCCTTCCAAGCTACGAGAGAGGTATCCCTCACCTCCAAACTCTTCATCATAATTCTCCTGTTTACTCTCATTCTCTAGGCTTGTATTTTTGTTGCTACAGATTTCATTCTTGCAAATATTGCTTAGAAGCATAAGCCAGTTCTTGGAAACACAGGCACATGCACTCCTATCTTCACCTGGCAACTTTCTAAAGATTTCGAAGAGGCATTCATCTGGCAAAGTTTCAATAGGTGTTTCCTGCTTCTGCTCAAACCATTCTCCGCTGAAAACAAATGGAGCACTGACACGTGATCTCTTCCGAGGAGGAAAGTATACATCAACTTGATGGCCATGAGACAGGAAGAAACTTGCTTCCTTGGGGTTTGTGTATATTGACCCCCCAGAGCAAAAATCATCAGTACCTGAGAATCCAAACGGATTACCAAAGTCAGTAAAGAACAAATTGAGCATATAAATATAGATTTAACCAGGAAATGGAACAGGGAGTATCTATTATATGTGGGTAATATTTGAACAAATGACAGAAATCAAGATATGCCTAAGAACTCGGTAAAATCCTCTGAAACCAACATGAGATTCAGACCAACTTTGAACAAAACTGCTAACATCAGACGTATACAAAATAAATTGCTCAAATTAGAATCTCAACGTCTGCTGAAAAGACCACAAACAAGATCCAATTTCCAACAAAGACAAAAAAAAAACCAAAACTAAAAATCTCAACATCATTCCATGCTGAACTATCATACCATCTCGTCAAAAAATTAGACTATGTATCTCTAAAATCTACATACCTCTTACAATATCAAAACAATCAAAACCACTTCTACCCAAAACCCAAATACACCTCAAACCCAACAATATATATATATATAAAACATTAGATCACCAGCAAAGGAAAAACAAAACCTTCACTATCCAGTTGAAATTTCAAATCTTATTTCAACCACATGATGATCCATGCCACAGAACAAAATAAGAAAGTTAAGGGCAGCCCAGGAACTTTTTTCCAAAAAAAAAAAACAAAGCGGAATCATTATCAAAGAATAACCTTCCCATGCACCACAAAATCATCATCTACCATAAAACTTGGGGGAAATAACACGACAACCGATAAAGTTATGAATCGAATCAAACACACAACGAATCGATGAACTAACCTGAGAAGCCGAGGATTTTAGACATGGGCACAGCTCAAAAAACCTCGAGAGGCGAAATCTGCACTGTTCTCCACGAAAGAACCCTCGAACGAGAACAAAATGGATGGCGAAGAAAAGGAAGAAGATGGTGGTGGTGACTGCGATGGCGATGTGTGAGTGTTGAGAGCAAATATGCATGAGAGAGCAAGTGGAAGCTGTGAAATTGCAGAAACCCTATGGTTAGGGCAAAAAAGAGAGAAAGAGAGAGAGCAGAGAGAAAAGTGGAAGATGAAGGAGAGAAATTAAGGGTTGGTGTTCGTCAAAGGGAACGCATTTTATTGGAAGTTGCAAGTGGGGAAATAGATTCCCGTACAATGAATGGTTACTATCATCACATGCAATGTATCTTGCATTGAAACTGGACAGTGGGGTTTCTTTTCTTTTCTTTTTTCCCACCAATTAAAACTAGAAACCACACACCAGAAGCAAGGTGGGGGTTTCTTTTTTATTTATTTATTAAAAAATAATAGGTTTTTCCTTTTTTTTACCCCTTAAATTCATTATATTTTCAATTTATTGGATATTGAAGTGCGAACTTTAAATAGGGGCATATATGGAAGATTTATACAAAAAATAACAAAATCAAAATATTAATTAGCTTATTACATGTTTTCTTAATAAACGTGATAGTTTGAACAGGTACTTATAATTTGGAACATATGGAGTATTTATTATTAATGGTGATAGGAAATTAAAGAGTCAAAATTAAGAAGAGAAATAAAGGGTATAGTAGGAAATTAGGTAGTAACTTTAATAGAAATAATAACATTAATACAATTTTTTAATACTAGTATTATACCCGTGCAATTCACGGGAAGATATGTTTATGATATGGTCCGCTCGTTGTGCGGATTTACATTAATATAATATATTTTTTAATTAAATGATATTTATTTTAAAATATTAAATTCAATTAAATAAAAAATAATTTAAGATGTTGAAGTTTTAACTCTTGTGTTTTTTTAATCAAAGAGATCAGATGGCAATTTGAAAGGTTAATGTTTTAATTTTGCAAAATTAATAGTATTTGATAATAATAATAATAATTAAAAGATTAAATAAAAAGAACTAATAGTAAATCATAAAATTAGCTGAATTACTTATAATAAATAAATATCAATTGTGGTAAAGAAAGTTAATTTATTAATATTAATTTTTCTGAAATGAGAAGTTTAATTTAAATTTTTGTATTATTAATTTTTAAATAAATATATGAACAAAAAATATGCATTTAATAAAATGTTAAGTAAATTTAATATTTGTATGTAGATAAAAACATTTTTTTTGGTAAGCAAAAATATTATAAAAGAACAACTTGAGAACAAAAGCCTCAAGAACAGAGAAACAAAAATGAAAACACAAAAAAAAAACAAAAACAGTAGAAGACCCTGCAAACAAACTAAAAATGTGCAAATATATATATAATAAACATGTATTATAGGCTTATTTTATAGAAATGTAGTATATATTTGTTATGTGAACATGCATTATATGCTTGTTTGAATATAAATAATTAGACTCTATAGAATAATATAGAAGTGTCTAGAGATATTTTGAATTTCTACTTATAAGTATAAAAATGTGTCATGAGGTGTCTGCACTATTTAGTAGTTTGTAAATTATTACTGTTTTTATCATATTCCTTGGCTTTTCAAAATTGAACTTAGCAGTTAGCATAGCATATACAAGCAAGGACTTATGAAAAAGCAACGAAGGTAACCCTTTTTCTTTTCAAGTGCAACCCATAATATAAATGTCAACAAATATTCAAGTCCATCATGGCCCTCTAGGTATAATACTCCTGCGTGTCACGAGTTTATTAACAATATTTTTTTAAGTTATAAAAATTTATTATAATTTAAATAAATAATTAAAATAAATTCTAATTATACATAAAGTAAACTTAAAACTTTACTAATAATCATTTTCCATTTTTAAGTATTTTTTTGTATACAACAACAAAATTGTTCATAATTTCTTAATTTATAGCTTTTTATACAAATGATACAAATTTTGAGATAAAACGTTTAAACGTATAATCTATTTTCAGATATAAGAAATATTTTAAAAATATTGTTTATTATTATTTTTACTTGTGTAATAATTTAATTTTCTTACTTTCTTATTCAATAATTCCAGAATTTAAATTGTTACAGTTACTTTCACAATTTTTTTATCAATTTTATATTTATTACCTATAAAATATAAAAAGTTGTTGAAAATTTTGTATTTATATGTTTATAATAATTTATTGACTAAACTTAAAACTTTACTAATAATTATTTTACATTGTTAAGTATTTTTTTATAAAACAACACAATTGCTCATAAATTTATTAATATCTTAATTTATATCTTTTTATACAAATGATACAAATTTTTTAGTCATGTAAATTGAAAAAAAAAATTGAACGTGTTTCTTGTTACTATCAATTTTTTATAATAGTAACATAAACACTTATAAAGAGAAATAAATTCAATAAATTTCATTTAATTTTTTTATTCAAATCAATTTAAGTTAATTCTTTCAAATAAAAATTGTAGGTTAATTGTGAATTTAAAATAGTAACTTATCTCAAGTTTAATGAGAGATAAATTTTAAAAAGAATGAGAGAGAGAGAGAGAAATATTATTAATTATGTGTTGATTAATGCTGAAATGAGAAGAATGAGTATGTCAAATAATGATTGCGGTAATGGAGAGTGAATTACACCACCCAATAGAGAAGGGTGAGACAATGAGATTTTTTTAGAAATAATGATGTGACTGCCTGTGAGGGAGAGTGTATTGTGTGAGTGTCTCACTCTCCAAAGTGAAGACTCACAATTAGAGATACTATGGTTGATATGTGCAAAATTTTAAAGTGACACTTATTAAGGAACGGTATTATTTTGTGGTGAGAAATAATGATTTTCCTAATAGTGAAGAAAGTTGGGAGTTTGAATCTACTTTGGAAAAGTCGTAGAAAGTTTTATATGCTATTTTTAATTTTTGGCCAAGGTCATAATTTCGATGGCTTCTAGGATGCAACTGCATCCTAAACGTTGCACCATGCAACAGCAAAAATGACCCATAATAGTGGGTATAGTTACCTGCCGATAAAATAAAATAAAAATGAAGATTACAAAAAAACCCTCTCCATTCTCTCTCTACCTTTCCCCTCTCTCTGCCTCTCCCTTATCCCTTCTCGGAGATTGTTGAACCTGCATCGACTGAAATACAGGGACTGGTCATTCTCGGAGATGGCTTCTCCGTTCTCAATCTGCTTTCTCCGTTCTTTCCCTGCCTTCTCCCTTTTCTCTCTTAAGGTGATTCTGAAGATGATGACGCGGCTCATCTTTCTTCAGCTTTTGGCTTCTTTACTTGAAGTCGAGATTTGGTTCTTCGGCAGGCGCAACATCCGAATCTGGATCTGAATTGAGGACGATTCGAGGTTTCTGTGTGCTCCAGCAGATAAAAAAAAAGAAGAAGCGATGAAGCCCGAACCCCACGCTCAACGAAGTGACAAAGCCTGGAGCGATTCGCAAAGCTCGGTGGCAATTCTAGAAGCAGTTAGGGCGAGCATATCTACTAGTAAAGAAGAAGGAGAACATTCAAGGTGATAGAGAGAAGCGAAATCGGAATTTGAAATCCCATTAATGGCCACCGGTCATCGCTACTGCCGGAGCACCACTGGAGTTTCATCGTCAACAGCGGAGCACAGGGCACGACCAGAAGAAGATGCAAAGCTCGATTCTGTTTCATGTAATTCCTTCTTGTGCGGCTATGTTCTGGGTTATGTTTTGTGATTGAGGAGGAGAGAACAATAGTGGGGGTGTTGTTAGATTGTCCTGGGTTGTTCAATTGTTTTGTGTTCCTTTTTGTGATTGACGTTGAGTTCTATTGTTGGATTGTTATGGGTTGTTGGATTGTTCAATTTTTCCAGGTTTGTGACCATGTGTTTTTCATCTTGATGCAAAGATAGTATTTTTATTTTTAATTTATTTGTTTTTGGTTGTTCTTGATGAGTGAAGTTTGAAATCTAAAGATGCTTTTGGGAGATTGGGGAATACTGAAAGAGGCTAGTCTTCTGGTACAGATTTGAGTTTTGCTTGGGATGAAGTTGAAGGTTGAGGGACAAAAAAGAGGAGACATGATGAAGAAACCGTCGAGGGAAGAACGAAAGAAAGAGAAGCCTCTGAGACTGAGTGAATGTTTTTTCCAACCAATGTGTTGTGGGGCACTTCTGTCAAAAGCTTTTTTAATTTCAATTAAATTTAAAAAATGCATTTACCACTCCAACTGGTAGCTCATTTCTAAGGTGGACATGTGGTGCTACCTTATTGACTAGAAGATGTGAGTGCATGGTGCACCACTTAACAAGTAATCCACCTTAGACAACACCCATAATTTCCCCCAACTAGTTGTGAGTTTACTTGACCACTGTCACGGATGACAAATACAGGAATTCTCGCTTATGAGGGACAACATACATATAAATTGACTAACTAAATAGTCTTTAAAAGTATTTATTTATGTTAGGTTCGTCTTTTTATCCACCATGTTAGTCTCTGAAAGATTAGACGTCGGTCAATATGGTCCCTGAAAGTGTAAATTAGTCAAATTGGTTCCTAAAAGTGTAATCGTCGGTTAAGTTAGTGCTCAAATTCTTTTTGTAATTTTTGGAATTTTAATAACGGAGGACTAACTTGACCAACAATTTGCACTACTATCTGACTAATTTACACTCGAAAGGTGGAGGCACGGAGTGAAGAAGTGGAGGTGGCACTCAAAAGTAGAGAGATGTAGATGACTTAAGTTCTTTGAGGCGAGCAGGAAAAGCAGCAATGGAAGATATATCTGAATCCTTAGGGAAAGAAATATCTCGTTGGGAGAGTACAGTTGCAGCCTGTGACAGATGAGATTCATTAATTCGGTCATTAATTGGGGCATCTACCAACCTCGAAAATTGTGCCAGACTGGGACCACGATGCTCAACCAGACGCAAACAGGTATCATTAGTGACTTCTACATCTTGCAACTTGAGTTCCTCTAGTGCATGGAGTACATCAACATTATCAACTGGGTCAAGTTCACCCTCCTTAATTTCAGATTCTTCAGATGGAAGTTCGTTCTGAATAGAGAATGGCTTCTCAGTGATGACAACGTCCGGGGCAACAGCTGCAGGTGCATGAGGCAGTGCAATAGGTGAAGTAGCAACAATAGCTTCTGGTTCGAGTTTTGCCACAGTATGAATGACGAAATCTGCAATGGGGTGCTTGACTTCAGCAGGCACTTGTGCAGGCATCTCATCATTTGGAGTTGGTGCATCAACTGAAGGAGCAGGTACATCTTCATGCACAAGCACATCAGTAGACGAAATTTCAAGTGGTCTTTGAAGAGATTCTAGGCCACGTTCCTCCTCAGAATCATCATCAAGATCAATGTGATGAATGATTTGTGGAACTTCAAATGGAGGTATCAAGGAATTTCTCTGACTCTCCTTGTAGCAGCCCTTTGAAGTGTTGGATTCTTGATTGAAGAGGAGTCTCCCATGCATGAGCATCGGCAGAACAATGATGCTTCCACTGAGGGGATATGGTTGGCAAAGGCGAATTCTCAATGAGCTTCACTCGTACCCAGTGCCTGTTATTGATATTTCCCAACACTGCAATAGTGGGGTCTTCAGCAACAGGGCCTAAAAGAGGTAAGTACGTGCATCACTGGTTTGGCGCTAACGTAACCAGAATGATTCTAAAGGCTGTTGCAGCAAGTAACCCCATGTCTGGAACTGAAAACCATTTTGGCTCAAATGCAGGTTCTCTAGAAGCCAGTGTGAGTGCCATACGAACAACTTCAACGTCCTCACAAGAACTGAAGGTTCGAGAATGAAGCACCCGATTGGAGAGAAGTTCGTTGATCAGAAGCTTGCGAACCTCTGACCAGTATGCTTGAGGGTGACCTAGCCACTGAGCAATACATCTGAAACCACAGTTTCCATCATCTTCAACATCGAATGTAAATAGTTTATGAGCGCAATGAATTGTGTATTCAGGAACCTTTATGTTATCATTCATGGGAAGTGAAAAGTTTTTCTTGATTCTCACAACGTAATGATGAATAATGAAGTTGATGTGAGAGAGAAAAGACACAGCATGCGCATTAAATTAGGAGTGATGAATGTGCAGCAATAGAATTTAATGCGTGTTCAAGAAGTAATTTATTGAACTGACCCAACTGTTCACCATTTAATGTTAAGTTAAGTAGTTGGTCAAACGACAACCATTCTTGATCATGACCTTTCAGTCTTACCAGACGGCCACTAATGCGGACGTGTACACTTCTGTGTTCGTCTGTTCCTGATATCATTTTCTACAAAGTAACGTTAGTGCATGCAAGTGTACTATAAAGCGGGAAACATGCCAATTCTTTCTCTAAGGCATGTGAACCTGTTTTCAATAAGAGGTTTAGTAAATATATCAGCTAATTGATCATCAGTGTATACATATGAAATGTCAATATTGCCCTTAGCAACATGATCACGAATGAAATGATGCTTAATTTCAATATGTTTGGTTCTTGAGTGCACAATAGGATTTTTAGTTATATTAATAGCACTAGTGTTATCACACAATAAAGGTATACTGTGCTCAAAAATATTATAATCCTCTAATTGATGTTTTACCCATAAGAGCTGGGTGCAGCAAGATCCTGCCGCCACGTATTCGGCCTCAGCAGTAGATAATGATATTGTGCTTTGTCTTTTGCTGGCCCAGGATATTAGACATTGCCCTAGAAAGTGGCAACCGTCACTTGTGCTTTTCCTTTCTATCCGATCTCCAGCATAGTCAGCATCACAGAATCCTCTTAACCTAAAATCTTCACCTCTCTCATAGACTAGACCAAGATTAGTGGTGCCAATAAGATATCTAAATATACGTTTCACAGCAATGAGGTGAGATTTTTGAGGATTTACCTGGAACCTTGCACACACACATACGCTATACATAATGTCTGGTCTACTTGAAGTAAGATACAACAACGATCCTATCATCCCCCTGTATTTCGTTGAATCCACTGGAGTAGACTCATCACTTGTATCCAGTACAGTTCTAGGGTGCATTGGAGTGCCCATTGCCTTGGCCTTTTCCATGCCATACTTCTTCAAGAGATCTTTACATATTTGGTCTGATGGATGTAGGTTCTGGTGGTCTCCTGCCTGGTTTGTAAGCCTAGAAAGAACTTTAGTTCCCCCATCATGCTCATCTCAAATTCGCTCTGCATGAGCTTGGAGAATTCTTGACAAAGAGTTTCATTAGTAGCACCCAAGATAATATCATCAACATATAGTTGTACTAAAATGAGATCATTTGATGTTTTTCCTTCTGAATAACGTGTTGTCAATATTACCCCTTGAGAACCCATTTCTCATCAGGAATGAGCTTAAGCGATTGTACCATGCTCGTGGAGCCTGCTTCAATCCATATAGTGCTTTTCGTAGTTTGCAGACATGGTCCGGTAGAGCTGGATCTTCGAAACCTGGAGGTTGTTTTACATAGACTTCTTCTTCGATATAGCCATTCAGAAATGCACTTTTCACATCCATTTGATACATTTTAATGGAGTGCTGACATGCAAATGCAAGGAGTATGCGAATGGCTTCAATTCTTGCAATAGGGGCGAAGGTCTCTGTGTAGTCAATACCTTCTTGCTGATTGTATCCCTCTGCAACTAGTCTGGCATTATTTCTTGTAACTCTGCCATTTTCATCCATCTTGTTTCTGAATAACCACTTGGTTCCAATGATGGATTTCTCTTGAGGTCTAGGTACCAAGTTCCAGACCTTGCTTCTTTCAAATTGATTCAGCTCCTCTTGCATGGCTAGGATCCACCCTTCATCTTGCAAGGCTTCATCTATGCTCTTTGGTTCTATTTCAGACAAGAGCGCACAGTTAGCATAGTCATTAAATGTGGATCTAGTTCGTACCTTTTCATGTATGCTACCGATTATTTGTGTAGGTGGGTGGTCTGGTTTGAACCTCCAATCTTTGGGGAGTGAGATGCCACTAGATGTCATGATTAGATCAGTGGGGGCATCACCAAACGGAGTTGTGTTGTCAACGTCTGGTTGAATGCCAAATGAGACACTTGAATCAGCGACCTTATCAAACGTTGAAGGTTGAACTTGGGTCGAGGAAGGTTCTTCATTTAACTCCAGACTTTCAAATTTATCTTCCAATGTTGTTTGACTTCCACTTGTATGTTTGTCGTCAAACTTAACATTTATGGATTCTTCAACAGCCATTGTTCTTGAATTATATACCCGGAAAGCTTTCGAGTTAGGAGAATATCCCAAGAATATTCCTTTATCTGATTTTGCGTTGAACTTTCCAAGTTCGTCCTTTGTGTTGAGTAGAAAGCATGGGCATCCAAATGGATGGAAGTAGGTAATGCTTGGCTTTCTTCCCTTCCGTAATTCATACACAATCTTCTTCAAGATGGGACGTATGAAGATTCGGTTTTGAATGTGACATGCAGTGTGAATTGCTTCAGCCCAAAAGTATTTTGGTAGAGAAGTTTCACTGAGCATGGTTCTGGCCATTTTTTGAAGTGACCTGTTCTTCCTTTCAGCCACTCCACTTTGTTGAGGAGTTCTTGGAGTGGGTACTTGATGAAATATTCCATTTTCCTCACAGTAGCTTTTGAATTCCTCATTCACAAATTCTCCACCTCGATCGCTACGTATGCTAGTGATACAATAGCCTTTTTCATTCTGGATTCTTTTTGCAATGATGGAAAATGATTTGAACGTTTCATCTTTTGTTCCAAGGAATTGTACTCATGTAAATCTCGTGCAGTCATCGACGATGACAAGACAAAATCTTTTTCCAGTACAACTAGCCGTTCTAGTAGGTCCGAACAAGTCCATGTGTAACATCTCCAGAGGTCTATTAGTACTCACAACGTTCTTTGAATGAAAAGAACTTTTTAATTGCTTTCCTTGAAGACATGCTGAGCATGTGTCATCAGATTTGAAAGACAGATTTGGCAGACCACTTACTAGATCATGCTTGATCATTTTAACAATGGTCTTTAAGGATGCATGCCCTAGCTTCATGTGCCATATCCATTTATCATCCTCTGCTGACACTAGACATGTTACATTCTGTCTTGCAAGGTTTTCCAAGGATGTCTTATATAGATCCCCTTGTCTCTGAGCTTCAAAGATAACTTTGTCATCGTCATTAGTGACTTTACACTTCACTTTGTTGAAGGAAACGGTGAGTCCACTATTACATAATTGACTTATGCTAAGTAGATTATGTTTTAATCTCTCAACCAACAGAACCTTTCGCATTACCGGAAGAGGAGCCTTACCAACGTCACATTCACCGACGATGAACCCCTTCTGGTTACCTCTGAAGGTAACTGTTCCTCCATTATGCTTCTCACGAATCTTTGGGAATAAAGACATTTTTCCCATCATGTGTCGTGAGCATCCACTGTCCAGGTACCATAACTCTCTTTGACTTTGAGCTGTTAAGCACATCTGCAAGTGGTACAATCATTGATTTAGGTACCCAAACTTTCTTGGGTCCTCTCTTGTTAGTTACAGGTTTGGGTGGACCCTTCCTCCCGTATACCATTTTATGAAGAGTTTGTTTCTCCTTACCCTTGACAATGAATGTCTTAGGTTTGCTTAACTGAGATAAAGGTAATGCAGGTTTTATATCAGGTTTATAAAGATATGGAACAACAGACGAAGTATGTTTTATTGCAGTAATGTCCCAATTTTCTTCTTCAAAGTCTAGACCCCTACGATTGTACATTGACCTATTGTTTCCACTTAGCTTTATCAAATTGTCATATCCTAGAGTAAAAGTGGATAGGTCTTTAATTAAGCTGTTTACTCTTTGTTTCAAAAATTTAACTTCTTTGTTTGTGTCGTGTTCCATCAGGGCTTGATTTTTCTTTGTTAACGTAATTGAGACTTCCATTGAGGCATGCAATTCTTTTTCCATTTTATCATGCTTTTTTTTCAGTATGTTGTACTTAATTGCTAATGAATGACAGTATTCCAATAATTCATTATAATCATCAGTGGAAATTTCAGATGTTACCCCATCCTTGTCGTCTGCCTCATAGTTAGACAAATCAACCGAGACCATCAATGCTTCTGATTCTTTGTCTGCCTCGATGTCAGACGAGTTGATGGATGCCATAAACGCATAGTATGAAGCTTCATCATCATCTCCTTCAGCTTCTTCTTGGTCAGATTGTTCTTCTGATTCCTCATTCTGGCTTGAAAAGGCCTTCTTCTTATGAAAGTTCTTCTGAGTAGGTTTCTTTCCCAGACGAGGACCGTCTGCTTTGAAGTGTCCAGGCTTTTTGCACTCATAGCATACGGTTCCTCCTTTGCTGGAGCTCTTTTCTCCATCTCTTCTTGGTGATGAGGAGGGTTTTCCTCTAAACTGTTTTTGGTTCCCCAACATTCTCTTGAACCTTCGGTTGAATAGAGCCTGCTCATCATCGGAGTTGTCAAATGACTCAGCACCTTCGTCAGACGACTCATTTGCCTTTAGTGCTTTGGAGGCACAGGACTTAAAGGCCACGACTTTAGTAGCTGAGGATTTGCCACGCAGGATAGCAGCATCATTTGCAAGGTACTGCTCATGAATTTTCAGCTCCCCCAATAGATCTTCCACCTGATAGTTGTCAAAATTCTTTCCATCTCGTTGTGCAGTGACAAACGATCTCCAGTTGGGAGGGAGACTTCTGAGGATCTTGATCACTTGCTCCTTGTTAGTGAAACTTTTTCCCAGATTCCTCATACTGTTGTGAATGGTTTGAAGTCTGGCGAACATGGAGTCGGTGGACTCATTATCCTCCATCATGAAAGCCTCGTATTGAGAGGTCAGCATACTCATTTTGGTATCTTGCATAGCTGAGATTCCCTCGTGGGCCATGGCTAAGGTGTCCCAGACTTCCTTAGCGGTGCTTAGGTTATCCACCTTGTCGTATTCATTTTTACTCAAGGCGCATATAAGGAATAGCCTGGCTTTGGCATTCCTTTGATTTTCTATTCTTTGATCATCGGTCCACTTATCTGCTGGGATGGCTTTGTTTTCACTGTCCTTGGGAATATAGTTTCCTTTTGCTATGACATCCCAGAGTCTCCAGTCAGTTGATTCAATGAATAGTTGCATGTGCTTTTTCCAGTATGGGTAGTTGGAGCCATCAAAGAATGGTGGCTTGTTGGTTGCTGTTCCAGTGGGATATGCTATGTTTCCCATGGATCTTTATGCTCTACACCTGTTAAGATGTTAGTATATCTCAGAGAGGTTAAGCTCTGATACAAATTGATAGTGAGAAAAACACACAAGAAAGGGGAGTTTGAATTGTGTGTGTGATTTTTGAAATCCTTTTCAGTAAATAACAGAGTTCCAGGCGTACTTCCCTTCAGATGGGTAGCCAAGTAAACACAATGATTGAGTGACCAGACGTTCTTCCCAGCCGGACGGACTCTCCGAGGCAAACGTTCTCAACTGGCCGACTAATTCATAATATTAGTAGCTGGACGAACTCCTCCTCTTTTCTTTGCTTGAAGATTTGCTTTTGATAATGCTTTATATGGATCCATGCAGTTTTTCTTCAAGTAGGTAGATATTCCTGAGTGTGAAAACATTCAAGAAGTTAGGAATTTTATCTCTAACAATATCAAGGCTTAACGAAATTGTTATTCATCAAAATATAATAATTCATTAAATCATTTGAATCTAACAGGTTTGTCTCCCAAGTTCTTGACTATTGGTTCTCCTATCTCCCTGTTCTGCAATCTGCGTTGCTTAGTGATTTGTTGTCTTCTTTGCTTCACAATTTTAATCTCATCAGCGGTGAGGGTGAGCGGCTTCCTGGATATAGATTAAGACGCTGTTGTTGAGTTCTGGAAAGCTTTAGGTTTCTTTCTAAAATCAGAGGTTAGCTTGCAAAGAGAGAGAGAGAGAGAGAGAGAGAGAGAGAGAGAGAATGTGATAGACTTTGAAATTTGAAAATGAAATTAATTTTTAATTTTCGAAGTTAAAAAGGTTTTTGATTTTTGAAATAAATTTCAATGATGAGAGGCAGCGGGAACTGAATTTTTTTGATTCTTTCAAAACTAATGATGAAAAGGGGGGTTTCCGATGAAAAAATAAATAATAAAATAATGAGGCGTGAACGAGCATTTAATGCTCTGGCGTGTCTACTTTTCCTGAAACGTCGCCGAGATAGTTGGTGGAGAAGTTACGCCCATGTCACTTGATGACGTCAGCCACATTTGAACTTATCAAGTTGTGGACGATAGAATCCAGACGTTTTGCATGCACTGGACGATGCATCTACTTAGACGATATGGTATAGTTTGGTTACCTATTGTCTACCTGCACGTTTTAGTATAGACGATATAAATCACATAGCAGGCTGCATTCCAATACTTTCCCTCATATATGTAAATCTATTTTCTATAAGAGGCTTAGTAAATATGTCAGCTAATTGATCATCAGTATGCACATATGATATATCAATATTTCCATTTGCAACATGATCACGAATGAAATGATGCTTAATCTCTATATGCTTGGTTTTTGAATGTTGAACATGATTTTTCGTAATATTTATGGCACTTGTGTTGCCACACAATAAAGGAATGTTATGCTCAAATATGCGATAATCTTCTAATTGATGTTTTACCCACAAGAGTTGGGTACAACATGAACCTGTAGCAACATATTTAGCTTCGGCAGTAGACAAAGAGATTGTACTATGTCGTCTTCTCGCCCAAGATATTAAGCATTGCCCCAAAAAGTGGCATCCAACACTTGTACTCTTCCTCTCTATGTGATCTCCAGTATAGTCTGCATCGCGGAATCCTCTTAACATGAAATCCTCACCTTTCTCGTACACTAAGCCAAGATTAGCAGTACATGATAAATATCTAAATATTCTTTTAACTGCACTTAGGTGAGATTCTCGAGGATTTACCTGAAACCTAGCACATAGACAAACACTAAACATAATCTCTAAGCTGCTGGTCGGTCACTTTATGCCATATGCTTGGCTGTTTGTGAATTAGGTATTTATAATACTAATGCACCTCAGCATGGCATGTTTCGAAAAGGAAAATGATTTCGAAAAAATATACTCTCTTTTTCCAAGTTTTGAAAATGCCCCTGCATATTTATCTACGGTTTATTTGTTACAGTAACGCCCTGGAAATCGGGGTGTTACAATAAGAAATTGGGGATTTTTAGGTATTTTGTTTTTACCTCCCCATGTGCCCCGCACGTGGTTTTGTTTTAAATTTTTTTGATTAATTTTTTTTATTAATGGTCTACGTGGAATTGCCACGCCAGCCCTTCCGTCCAGTTTTTAATAGCAGACTGACGGAAGGGTAGACGCTGCACATGTGAAATTAAAGGGGATAAACTTCATGTCAAAAATACTCGGGGGGCATGTTTCGCAAAAGTGTGTATTTCAAGGAGCAGAAAGTGCATTTAAGCCAAAGAAAAATGAAAACATCACCCAATATATATATATATATATATATATATATATAAAAATCACACATTATATACATATTTTCAAATATATACATCACTTGAGATTTTCCACTATTCAACCCAGAACAGTACAAGTATTAGACACAAGACTTCTCCAGAGTATTCGAAGGACTTCTCCTAAGTATTTGCCATAGGTCTCCCGTAAAGTATTCGAAGGACTTCTCCCAAGTATTCCCACAGGACTCCTCCAGAGCATTCTCAGGGACTTCTCCCAACAAGTATTCGAAGGACTTCTCCTTACAAGTATTATACAAGACTCCTCCTAATTCTTTTACAAGAATCTCTCTTCTACAAAGTCTCTTCCGAAAGAGTGAGGTAAAAAGATTAAGCACAGATAACTCTAAGTATAGAAAATATGACTCTTTGGGTATATACTTGAGTTTAGTGAAGACAGAGATGATTAGACGATTAGTTCTCTATTTTGTTTGGTGTGAAGGGATTGAGAGATTTGACTCTTAGGAATTTTCACACTTGGAAAATTTCACTCGTTTGGTGTTTGACACTTAGGCTCAGTGGAACTGGATTGCTTAGAGAAATTCACGTTGAGTTTCTTACAAATATGATTTCAGTTCACTTTGTCTTCCACATTCTTCAAGTCTTCCTTTTTATATCTTCAGTTCAAATATTCGTTGCTGAAGATGTTGAGTGAAGTTGAGAGAGTCACGTGATTTCTTGTTCAACGGATCTCTAGTTCATTTAATGCTCTTGACCATTGAAGGCTTGGAATGGATGTTCTGATGGAGTTGGTAGCTTGCAGGAGATCTGAACATCTTTTCTTTGGGTGTACTTGATGTAGACATGTTATGACACCATTGTATTTGCTCTTCGTCCTTTTAACTTGTATGTCTCAACAAGGCATTTAATGCTGTTGCAGATAGTGAATAAATTTCATTTGTTTATTCACCAACGTTGTACTTTGCCTTGGAGAATGAAGCCGTTGACTTTGTAGAGCTTGCCCGTGATTTGTACTATATTGCAGAGAGAGAAATAGAGTCGTTGATGTTCTGACATTGTCACATGGTTGGAGCTTCTTTGGTAAGTGATATTTGTCAGCTGTAGGCAGTGCTGCGTGGCCTTAGACGATGCTGTCTCACTTCAATTTTGTCAGACGATGCTTTCCATGTCTTGTACTTCAGACGATGCTTTCCTCATGTCTTCAGACAATGCTTCTCATTCTTGCTCTTAGACGATACATCCTTCTTTGTTCTTCAGACGATAGTTTTTCTACATGTTGGACAATGACTGTGGACTTCTCTAGAGACAAAGATGATGGTTGATTGAACTGATAGCCAAACCGCAAGTGTACGGTGGTTACCGAAGTAGTATAAAAGATATCGTCTCCTCAGGGATAGGTGTTTTTAAAATCTAAAATTAAATTGTTTAGAACTTAGTGCAGAAAATGTAAAAGGTTTGTTTTTTAAACAGGTTTAAGTTTAGAACTTGAAATAACAATTCGCAAAGGAAAAACAATGAGAAAAACTAAGAACTTGGGCTGATTAAATAGCTTATAGTGTATGCTCATAGAATCAATTTTATACCTGAAGTTTAGTGCAAGAAAACATGATGTTCTAGCCTAGTTTCTTTACAAGTTAATTCCTTAAACATGCAAAGCTTCCTTCTAAATTACTAAGTCTAATTCCTTAGAGTTTTAGTTAATTTTAAGAAGAAGATGAAGATAGTATTCTGGCCAACATAAACAAAGCCTATCCTAATGCCTTAGTGGTATGCAAATGTTCTTTCAAATCCTATTTCCCTTATTACTTAACAATTACCATTGAATTAAGAAGTAAGAAAAAGCACTTGTGTACAGCAAGATGAAATTAAGAACAAGGAAATGAAACATGAAAAACACTTTTATTCAGATTAAGAAAGAAACTTAAAACATAACTATAAGCTAAAACACAACCCAAGAACTTAAAAAGAACTTAGCCAAGCATGGCTAAGGGAGACATTATATTAACCTGGACTAGGAGCTCAAGAATGGCTTCCCACAATTCTCAGGAAATAATGCTCTAAAGGAAGAAAGAAAGAATTACTTGTTGTGTTCTGGTGTGCCCTTACAAAGGCAAAATGCAGTCCTATTTATAGCCTCTGACTGCTTCCCAGCGCTTGAGCGCTGGGATCCCCAACGCTTGAGCGTTGGCTCATTTATTCCAGACGTTGCAAAACAAGGGCCCAACACATGAGCGTTGGGCCTTCCAACACTTGAGCGTTGGTTCACATTAATCAATGGACTTTAATTCAGAGTGCCAACGCTTGAGCGTTGGGACTCCAACGCTTGAGCGTTGACACGTCTGATGACCGTTCTTCTTGGATGCTTTTTCTCTTCAATTTGTGGAATTGATGATCTTTATTGGCCTCCCTTTTGTCCCCTTTTTAATTCTGAAACAACCCAATGTATTATTTCTTCATTCAAGCCTCATTTCCCATGTGCTAAATTAGCAATGGTGCTTCCTCTTCCGACTCTTCACTTTTGGTCCTTTATTTGCTGAGACTTCACTTCTGGTCCTCCATCTTTTGAACTTTTCATTTCTAGCCCTTTCTTTCCTAAAATTTACACTTTGGTTCCTGAACAAAATGACTATTTCTACCAGCTTTTCTAAAAGACTAAAATACTAATAAAAATTCCTAAAAATATAAAAATAAAGTTTAAAAAACAAATAAAAGCTAATCTATATACAAATGTAAAAATAAATAGAAAATCTAAATAAAAAGTATAAAAAATCTATATGAGACTCAATAAAAAGAAAATAAAAAGACTAAAAAGACCCTAAAAACATCATACAAAATCCAGTCATCATGAACGATGCTCTTCTAGATATTTGACAATGTGAGCGAACGATACTTTTCCTTTCGTATAGACGATAGGGATATTTCCTGAAAATAATAATACACACAGTTTAGGAAATAAAATTGTTATCATTCAAAACATAATAAACGTTCTAACTCGTTTAAACCTAACAATAACATCTATGTGGCATTGAAGTTGGCGGCCGCATCAATTAATTAGGCCACATCAGCGATTTCCGTTATCAATTGGATGCCAACCTAACGGAAGGATCCAATTTTCACAAATTAAAAATTCAGAGGCCAAAATTGCTCGTTTTAAATATTAGAAAATCAAATCACACAATCGTAATAAATGAGGGACTAAAAGTACAATTAAGACAAAAAGAGTCATATATCTAATTCACAGCTTCTATTTAAACATTACAAAAAAATTGAATTCAAAGTTCACAACTACAACATAACTTACACTAAATTGAACAAAGAATGAACTACTTTAGTAATTACCATACTAAATTAGACTACGGGTGTAAAAAGAATAGTATTTTATTCATACTTAAAATACACTTACAGTAAGATAGAGATAGAAACTGAATAGATAAAAATGAGAGATATTATGTACAATAAAAATGAGATAGAAAAAGAAAAATAGAATGAAAAATGAACTTCTCTCATATCACTCGATTCATGTGACACTGATATCATCTTTACCTGATTTGTAAGTTGTTAGTTATTTTAAGTTTTATTATTACTAGGTGGTGCGACAAATTTGTCGTGTGAGAGGCACGATTAGAATTTCTTGAATGCCACTTTAATATTTATTATGATATTTATATTTCCAAAATTGAGAATTGTTGTTGATTTAAAAAAGATGTGCATCTCGTGCTTCATAAGGTCTCGTGCTATTTATCATTCTTTTTTTTGAAACTCTCGTGCTATTTATCATTACTCTTGTTTGTTTTACTTTACCTATATTTTCTATACTTTAAGTTACATGTTATAAATTTGAGTGTCGTATAAATATTATGGAAGGAACCCCAAATAAAAAAGAATAAAAATAACCTAATCCTTAAAATGATATTTTTGAAATAAAAAAAATAATTAAAGAAAAGAAGGTGTGTAACCCTCAGCAAAATAGGCCGTACGTTGTGTTAGTACATTTTAACTCCTTCCTACGAGGAATGTCTGCAAGAGACGGCCGAAACCGGAATTGACACGAAATTTCCACCAAAATACCGTGCACTTGTCTTCGTGCACATAATTTCCGTGTCTCTTTGTTCGCATAAGTAGTTATCTTCATTTGCATCCACACAAGAGCAATGGTGATGGAGATTGTGGAGCCAAACACGTGCATAAGGGGTTGCTGCACCAGCTCCTGTATCCCTCTGCATCTTCCTCCTTCCTCTTACACTCTTCTTTCACCTATTGCCCGAGGTGAACCCAACCCCCCTCCAAATTTTCTAGCTTTTAATGTTTCTTTAATTTTCACCTCCCTAATTTTTTGTTTTCCTTCCTCTTTCTATGTAATTTTCCCCATAGAAGTTGGATTAGCAACAGAAAAATTAAAATATGGTCTTTAATTTAATTTAATATTCTTTTATCAATGAACGATTAAGATGAAAAGACATGATGTGTAGGTTGTTATTTCAGCTTATCTAAGTTATTTATTTTTAAGTCGAAATTCACTCTTTATAAAGTAATATCTTTGTGAGACAAATGAACTAACTTTCTAGAAAAATGACCAATGACAAAGAGTGTGCTAAAAAGAGTATGTTTCTAGTATTCTTTAACATTGTAACTTTTGTTGGTAATGATATTCATAGGGGCTGAGAGTGTTGTTTATGAAGGGACTTTGGATGGCAAGAAGGTTGCTGTGAAGAAACCAATCTTGTCTGTTTCTGAAGACATTAATAAGTTTCATAAAGAATTGCAATTGCTATGGTCTGTATCTCTCTCTCTCTCTCTATACATGTTTCTTTGCTCATCATCTAATGAAATTTGCTATTTTCTCTGCATTTTGATATGCTGAATGGTAAATGTGGAGTCTCGTGAGTTCTATGTTCACTGGTTTCCTTTTTCTCAAATGATGTAGTAAGCTAGATCACCCGGGAATAGCAACACTAATTGCCGCCCACGCAAAACCACCCAATTACATGTTTTTCTTCAAGTTATATGAATCGCCAAATCTCTGGCAGAAGTTACACGTGGAAGAATGGGCCCCGACTAACAATCATGCGCTTATGATAGCAATGCAGTTAGGTATAAGTGTGATTTCTTCTTGTATACAGTTACTATAAAATATCAAGTGAAAGTTTCATGACCATGTTAAACTTTACCAACATATTTTCACTAATTGCCTGTATCTACTTTTCCTTTGATGTTCCAACCATCTTAAACTACTACATGTTATAGTGACACCAGGATAGATTAATTAATTACTTTTAATATCATAGCAATTTGGAATGGTTGGTTAAGCATTAAAGCCACCTTTCCAGGGCAGAGTTATTAAGTTAATTGAATTTTTCAGAAATTAGAAGTATTTGCAAATATCAACTAGGAATCTTTTTTCTTCTAATTTTTTGGACACTGTATTTTAACAACTTTATGCAGGGAAATTATAGAAGTTCAGAATATAATGCGATTAAAAGTTTATCAAATAGAAAAAGAAAATTAAGGGATTGATAGATTTCCTCCCCTTTCCTTCTACTTCCTTTTTCCAGCTAAGGCTTTGCAATATCTGCACAACCTCGGGATTGTACATAGAGATGTGAAACCAGCAAATATTCTTGTAAATGTCTCCCATATCTTTTGACGTTTTGATTCTTTTATGTCTTTATTTGATATCATGCTCCATTTATGCATTACCTTACTAATGTTATGTATCTGTGGTGCAGCTTGACAAAAATCTTTGTCCACATCTCACAGATTTTGGTTTGGCTGAGTACAAGAATGATATTAAGGGAATTTCTCTTGAGAATTGGAAATCTTCTGGAAAACCTACTGGGGGTTTTCACAAAAAGAATATGGTTGGAACACTCGTTTACATGGCACCTGAAATATTAAGAAAGGAGTTACACACAGACAAGTCAGATGTATACAGTTTCGGGGTATCAATCAAGTAAGATTTTGTGTTTTTTTCCTTCCATTCACGTTTCTTTTTTTTTTAGGTAGGATAAGTTTACTTGAATGAAGGTAGTGTCATTGTATATCTGATGCTTTTAATTATCTACCATATGAGGAACCAGTTGTTCCAACTTCATGCAGCCTGATGTTTTTGGTTGAGTTGATTAGCTTGGTTCTCAAGTTTGAAAAATGCATTACATTTGAAATTTACCAAGATATATTTTATTTATCTTTCGTTTGGAAATCAGTGGACGGTCTATCATCCACTTCTTTTGGTTTTTCCTTTTTCAAATAGAGAATAGGCATACAAATAGACAAATGCACAAGACATAACTTTTTCTTGAAATTATTATTGCATTTCAACCCTAGTAATGCTAGAAGGAAGCTTGATTTATGTATTTGTTTGGACTGGCACTTCAATGATATAAACGGTTAACCCTGAGGGTGGAAGTTGATAGGGGTAGGGACCTAGCTGAAATAGTAGGAAACAGATAAAAGAGGCATTCATGCTAATTCGCAGCTAAGGGAATCCAGCAGTGGCTTTGTTGTTTAGGGGGAGACCATTGGAAGGAGAATTCTCTAGTTTGGTCTCTGTCATTCAGCCAACAATTCCAGAACTGTTCTTTCTCTCTCTCCCATCTCTATCTACTCTATTTCTCTTGGGTTTGTAGCAATGCATACATAGATAAAAATCTTTATTTATGTTTTTCGTTGTTAATTCAAAACCTTCATTGAATTATCTGCAGTGAACTCCTCACCGGTGTTGTGCCATATACCGATCTTCGTGCAGAAGCACAGGTCAGCCTCCTATCTTTTGTATCGGTAGTTTGAAATAATTAAAAATTAGATTTGTTTCTAACCATGAATGTTTTTGTTTAGATGTGAAAACAACACTTTGTTTTCAATTTAAACATTGTTTAATCTCTGTCACAGTCCTAGAGGGAATTATGGCTCGCCAATTGGAGATATTTTATTAGCAAGAATCAAAAGGGATTTCTTTTTTGCATGAAGGAGAGGGGGAATGATTCTTGGGTCAAATTATTCTGTATGGTTTCTAACATACTATGATAAGGCTTCAAACCCAATCCCACAAAAACCTAGTATTTGGAAAGTCAATTCTAAGAAATAGAGGACTTCGTCCTAATAATTGTAATGATAGGATTTAATATTAGTAACCTCTATGTGGTGGTTTTTGGAAAAGTTGTGTATTTCTGTTTTTATTAGTATTGTAGGGGGGAAGGGGGATATATATATTAAGAATTTAGAGTTGAATGGAATTATTTATCATTACTTAAAGTAAGAGACTTACTTTGAAATGATTTGATATATACACAAGTCGTAGACTAGTTTAGGAAACAAGGAAAGTCTACACTCTACACAAGTCCTAGACTAGTTTAAGAAACAATGAAAGTCCTAGATTAGCGTTTGGCCTAGCTTTTTTTAACTTAAAAGTTACTTTTAAGTTAAAGCTCACAATAAGATCTTAAAAAAAAAGGCAAAAGCTGTTTGCCAGTTTTCGTTTTTTTGTAACTTAAAAGTTACTTTTAAGTTAAAAGTTGTTTGGTAAAATATTTCAGAAAGTTTTTTTTTTTGGCGAGAATGCTGCCGGAGAAGACGACCAAAGCGGCGTTGGTGGTGGCCGGAGGCGGTGGTGGTGGCCTGAGGCGGTGGTGGTCAGGGCGGTGGTGGCCGGAGGCGGTGGTGGTGGCCGGAGGTGGCGGTGGTGGTCGGAGGCGGTGGTGGTGGCCAGAGGCGGTGATGGTGGTCGGAGGCGGTGGTGGTGGCCGGAGGTGGTGGTGGCCGGAGGCGGTGGTGCCTGGAGGCGGTGGTGGTGGCCGAACGCAGTGGTGGTGGCCGAAGGCGGTTGTGGCCGGCGCGGTGGGAAGTGAAAAAAGTAACTTATTAGAAAAAAGTTCCCTCAATTAACTTTTTACTCAAAAGTTACTTTTCAACATTTTCTATGTAAAAAAAAAGTAACTTAAAAGTAACTTATTTTTTAAGATCTTATACAAAATTGTGTTTGGCCCAACTTATCTTAAAAGTAACTTAAAAGTCAAAAAAAAGTTGGGCCAAACAGGAAACAAGGGAAGTCTTAGAATAATTTAGGAAACACAGGAAAAATAAAGATCCCTTAATTTAAGGGATTAAATATAGAAAGTAAATAAAAAACAAATTTGAAATTACTACCATACAAATTTGAAATAAAACTGTACAACTTTCCTAAAATATACACAATTTTCCCACAGCTTGGAAACAATCTTCTCACAGTTGTGGCTATTTAGTCCTTTGGTGAGAATATCTTCAAGTTGGCTTTGGGAGGACACACATGGAGTACATACGAAGTCACTATCTAGTTTTTCTTTGATAAAGTGCCTATCTATTTCAATATGCTTAGTTTTATCATGGTGCACAATATTATGAGCTATGGTGATAGCTGACTTATTATCACAATGGAGCCTCATTGGTTCTTCCTATTTGATCCTCAAATATTCTAAGATGGTTTTGAGCTTGAGTATTACATACACATCTTGTGCCATGGCTCGAAATTCTGCCTTTTCACTAGATCGAGCTAGTACGCTTTGTTTTTGCTTCTCCGAGTGACTAGATTTTCTCCAAGAAATGCGAAATACCCAGTAGTTATTCTATCTACAATTGACCCTGCACAATCAACACCTGTATAGGCTTCAAGTTTCACATTTTCATTCCTTCTAAATAAATCTCTCTCCCTGGGGTTCTTATAAGATACTATACGAAAGTGTCAACATAACTTTTTCCTATCCGGCCTGGTATGAGCAAAGATATATAAGTCCCCCACTAGTCACTGATACATATCTATTGCGACATCCTTCTCGGTATTTCCAAGCTTTTTACTTGGATCCAATGGGGGTGCTAGCAGGTTTGCAAGCTCTGTAACATATTTCGGTATGGATACGAAATCCCTTTCTTGGAATATGTCACTTCAATTCCCGATAATTTCATCTTTCCCAAGTTCTTGATTTCAAACTCCTTGGCTAAGCATTGATTCAACAACTGCTTGTCACGATCATTTCATGTCATTATAATATCATCCACATATACTAACAACACTGTTACTCCCCTGACTTTGAGTGTTAAATAAATAAAGTGTGATCCCCTTGCCTCTGCTTATAACCCAAGCTTGTCATCACCTTAGTAAACTTATCAAACCAAGCTCGAGCGGACTGCCTTAGTCCATACATTGCCTTCCTCAATCCACACACAATATTGGCAGCCATACTCTTCCCATATCTTGGTGGAATCTCTTAAGGTTGTTAATTGCACGCAATCGCTCAGCAGAGCAGCCCCTAGCCGGGAAAGCTTCCTGTCCCAGAGCGTTTTACCTCTGTGGAAGCTTTAGCGTCCTAATGCACAGCCATCGTGGTGCCGCTAAAGGGATTATGGTTCTTATTTTAATTTATTTTTTTACGAAAGAGAATAAGGTTCGAGAAAGTAAAAAATGTCCTCTGGACTTGTATGTTAAGGCTAGTAGAGTATGTGGCTGACAGATTATTCACCTTCTCAGAAATTTCGCAAAACTATTAGTCCAACAAAGAATGAAGGTCTTCTTTCATGACTTCCTAAAACTGCTATGGGAAACCAATGAGCACAGCAAACAACAGTCAGTGCAGCTAAAAAGCACTGATCCATTGCCGGAAAGTACCAAATTGCACCTCTTTTGTCTACAACCCAATTGATGGAGAGCAAGGATGACATCATCCTTAACCAAAATGACCCAAATCATGCTGAAATCACACGGACAACAACCAAAACCCTAACCTTTCTAGACAACCTTGGCTCCCAGACCGCTAACTCACCTGGTCTTACAATTTTTAACCGGTGATGACACCCTTATGTTGGGTTTCAGGGAAGGTAGTAAAGCAAATGCAGCGGATTCTCGCACTACCGATAAGTCGTGTTAGGGATTTTATGTCAAGGACTGGGTGATGTATATATATATTAAAAATAAAAATAGTGCAAGAAAATAGTCCCCTTCCAATAGTACCAAATACCCTAATAATCACATATAGAACTAAATAACTGCTCTCTAATGGTAAGGAATGTACAATTGGGGCTTGCTATAAATGACAATTCTAATTGTATTTTTGCAACTTTAAAGCCATCATTGCAATTACATTTAATCTCAGAGATCCAACTAATGGAGATTTAGGTCACTCAAAATCAGACTAGTATCATATAGTTGTCAGGAGAGTAATATCTGTATCCAAATAACAGGTTGACCTGTTAGTATTAGTAATTACTTTTAGGTTTGCTTGTTATGCACATTTGAAGCTTTGGTAATTCTTTTTTTTCTGGCTACACTAAATTGTTTTTCAAAACTTTGTGAAAGTGATATTGGTCATCAATGTTTACTGATGACAGGCTCACACAGTGCTTGAGATGAACTATACTGAGCAGCAACTAACAGCGGCTGTTGTTTCAGATGGATTAAGGCCAGTCCTTGCTAGTGAGGATTTGGGTATACCATCAAGGTTACTATCAATGATACAGAAGTGTTGGGATGCAAATCCTAAAAGCAGACCTTCCTTTGATGATATTGTCAAGGAACTTGATTTTATTATGGAGCACAGGAGGATAAAGAAGGTGGAAGATATGCATATCAGAGCTTGTAACCTGCATGCTGATCAACCGGTGGAGGAAACTCACCTTCAGGCTTATCAAGAGAGTATAAGTTGGTCCACTCAAGGTGAACTTTTGGCCACGAGTGCATCTAGCAAAACTGATTCTGGTTTGAGGACATGGCTTGAGTCTTATGGTGAACCTTTGGTATACCATCCAATACTCTCATGGGGATCTTATGCTACCTGTGGGAGAAGGGAGACTATGGAGGACACACATTTCATTCTGCCCCATATTTGCAATGAAAAGAATGTCTACGCTTTTGGCATCTTTGATGGCCACAGAGGTATGTATCAGTGGTATAATAAGTATTTGTATTTTGTTCTATTCCAATTTAAGAAAAAAAAATCATAGTCGCTACTAGAGCATGGAAAATACTATCTTGTTTATTGTAAGTCTTTCTTTATGCTATGATGGTACATTCTAATAGTAGACAAATGCTGTGCCCAGTGCCCAATATGTTATAGTTGTAGAAAATATAGAAGCATTTGAAATAGTATTCTAACATGAACAATGAGTCTTTTTTAGATTTTAGTTACATGCACCTATATCCTACTTCCTGAACATTAAGAAGTTAATTTTGTTTCATAGAGTAAGGAACTTTTAAGTATGACCCCTGCAGATCACTATATAATAATTCTATAAGTTGATGAGTAAATTGTATTAGATAAAGGGGAGGGTAACCTATGTTGTTTACCCATATAGTAATCAGTGTAAAAATCAGCAGCAGTGTTATTAGGAATTGATATGTTCGATGAATGTAGAACTGCCGGTTAAGGATTTATTACAGAATGAGTAATAGGAAATGGAAAAGACTTTGAAACTAGGGGAATTGATAGAGCCAATCTTTTCCAAGAACACCATGCAACAAAATCACTAAAGTGCTGTGATGTTACAACATGGTGAGTTAGACAAATTCAAGAAATACATCATTATCTTTTGCGATCTACTACGTTAGTAAATTCTTAGTAATTGATGGAACATGTAAAAGGTTTTTGAGAGTAAAAGGAGTAGAGGGACTTATAGGTGAAAGACTTTAACCATTCCCAATGGAAATTTGGTCAGGTCCTTTAAATGTTTGAATCTGTTGAATATTTTGGACATTTTGAGTCATATGATGTGATGTTCCCGAGATACCAGTTAGGGGTCGCAGTAGTGTTGGTATTGGTCAGAATTGCTTAAGGCTATTGATTAGGTGCCTTAGCAAAGCTAATTAGATCCAATTAAACACATTATAATGAAGAGCATGATTATCTAGCCAATCTATGTGTTCAAGAATTACATGAATCTAATAATTATAAAAACATTAAAGCATAATAAATTGATCTAAGCTATTGCTTCAATTCTTCTTTTTGATCTGTGTTATTCTACATCAAAACCTCTGCTACGGTCAGGAGCGAGACCTCGTCTCACAGAATGGTATGCTAAGCATCTTGAGAAGTGAATGGAAAGTGAATGGCATGCTAAGCATCTTGAGAAGTAACCCAGGCTTGGAGTGGCAAGATTCTCGCATGCTAAGAATGAGGCTTGTCAATGACTATGCATCCTTATAAGATTCTCACATGGCATGCCATGGCTGGGAATGACAAGAATTTCTCATGCTAAGCAGTTCTAGTCGTAACAGAACCTGAGGCGGTTCTAACTACCCTGGTGACTCTGCAGGCCTAACTTTAACAAACTAACTGTGCTGACATGTGTAATACAACTCATCACTAGTTCCACTGAACTTAACACATTCCTTCCTTGTATCAGAAGGCTGATATTTTTACAATGACACTTTCACTTATTCGATTTGAATATCTCAACGTGGTAGACAAGGTTTCTCTTTCTCTCCCATTTTGAGATTGAGGGGGTATATTAGAGAGCAACATCTTGTGTATACAACAGTTACATAGTGCAAGCTGTGCCAGCTGTATAAAGTTAGTTTCTGTTTCTGTTATGATTTGTTAGAATCAGTAGTTAGCTTCCTTTGTAAGCTTTCTCTTCTGCTCTCTATATAGGAGAGCCTCCTTGTATTACTATTCATTCTATCTGTATACAGAATTCATGTACAGACTCATATATTCTTATATATTTAACACCCCTCCTCATGCAAGAGCCCATTGGACTTGAAGCAAGGACAATGCACATATCTCCATTGTGCTGAAATTCAACTATTTTTTTACTAGAATAATGGGGACAAGTCTCTAACTCCACTCCACTTGGCCATAGATGCTCCAATACCATGTTAGAATTTGAGCTAGGCCTAACTCTACCCAAAAGCTAACTCATAAGGTGAGGACCAGAGCTCTACTTTGGCCTTATCTCTGATGTGGGTCCCACTAGGAAAGCCATAGGGCCAAGTAGATTGCAGTAGGAAATCTGCGGGACGTGGTTTTTTTTTTCTTGGACAGTGTTGGGAGACCCAATATCAAATCTATGATAGACTCTGATACCATCTTATGAACCAACTATCCCAACAGCTTAGGCTCTTGGGTGAAGTCACATTAATGATTTTATGTTATATTTCTAAGTTCTAACAACTAGGATATCTTACCGACAGGTGAACCCTTAACAATTTACAGCTTTATAAGCATGTGTCCTACCAATGCAGGTGCAGCAGCTGCTGAGTTTTCTTCTAGAGCTCTACCAGCAGTTTTGCAAACTTTAGGTTTGAAGGGCAGGTACATTCCACTTTAGATGGGGTTCAACAGATCACTTTTTTTTAGTTGTCCTCTTATCTTGAAAGTTAATTCTTTAATATATAAATGCAGCCCTGCTGATGTACTAGTGGAAGCATTCCTTAGGACAGATGCTGCCTTCAGAACAGAGCTTGATTCTTTTCGCAAATCCAACAGATATATTCAGAAGGACTGGCACCCTGGTTGTACCGCAATTGCCGCTCTAGTAGTTAGGAACAAGCTATTTGTTGCTAACATTGGTGATTGCAGGGCAATCTTATGTCGTGCTGGTAATCCCATTGCTCTAACTAAGGTGAGCTGAAAATTACTATAATACTGTTAAAGCTTCTTTGCTCTATTCTTTTTTGTATTTATGTTTAAACTAATTAATCTAAAAATTATTAGGATCACGTTGCTAGCTGTCTTCAAGAGAGAGAGCGTGTTATTCGTCATGGGGGCCATGTGCATTGGCAAGTTGATACCTGGAGAGTTGGTCTTCCTGCGCTTCAGGTTTTTTCAAGTTTGTTGCTATAATTTATATCATATGTTTAGAGATGCTTGGATATATTTGTTTTCTTTTACGTATCCTGATTTTCGTTTTACTATTTATTCATCACTGTATTAATAAGCTAAGCAAGGAGGGCTACCATAGCCTACTTTTCAAATTGCTTTGCAGAATTTGTTTTTCTGCTGAAGAATACTTTTGGAACATTTTATGATTTTTCACAATGGAAGTTTTGTACGGGTGAGGGAAGCAAAGTTCTTGTTTTGTTCAAGTACAAATTTTTACACATCCTTTTTTGTCTTCCTGTGATTGGGGAAATTCACGTACTGAGCTGTCTTGAGCTGACCTGAATTCCAACTTATGCTAACCTAGAAATATGTATATTATTGAAAAATAGTGTTCAATTTCAAATGCATGTCATTGAAATTCTACACTAGTTCTCATTACACACAGTTCCCACCTACCATGTGCTTAAATTCAACTTTTTTATTAGAATAATGGGAAAATAAGGATCGAACTCTTAGGTATAGGGCTTTGAAAACATGTTATGAATCAACTATCCCAAAAGCTTAAGCTGTTGAGTGAAGACACATGAATGTTTTTATATTATATTACTAACAGAGATTGTATCGCTGCTGTTGAGAGAGAAGTGTAGCTTTGTTCAGCCTAGCCTCAAATATTTTGGTCATATTATCTTAGCAAAGGCTTGAAGGGTGAGCCTTGGCGCAATGGTAAAAAGTTCTTGTCATGTGTCTGAGGTGATGGGTTCAAGTCCTGGAAACAACCTCTTGTGTAAATAACTGGATAAGACTGCGTGCAATAGACCAAGTCGTCGGACCCTTCCCCTGACTCCACGCGGAGTTTAAAGCACCGGGCTGCCCTTTTATCTTAGCAGGAGCCTAGTTGTAGATCCAAGAAGTTGGAAGCTATATGGTTGTTGTCACTGTCAGTACTCCAAAGAGATTTTCAGCTGGAGTCCACAAGCTGAAGATGCTCTGGTCAGCTAAAAAATGCCATTAGTCCATTACAGCACTACCATTTTGAAAACCATTTATTACTCGTTCTGACTTGCAGGAAAGGATTAGGTGCTGTTTTACTGCATTAAGCCATGCCATCGGAATTTTGGAGAAAGGTTTATCAGACCAGGCACAACAGGGAGCTTATGGCAAGCGCCAGTTGCGCAAAAGTGGCGGCACTGCCTAATTTGTAGTTAATCTGCTTCTATGTGCATCAGCAGCTTGAGACCAAACACTATATTGTATTGTGTGTTAATTTTACATGAGAATCCTAGAAAATAGAATCTGCAATCCCTTGAGTTTTGGGGTTGAATTCAGCAACTACCTAATCTACAATTACAGTGGAATACTCTTGTCATCATTCTCATTCAGTAAATAATTCAATCATTACCATCTTTTCCTTTCAGTCTCACGAAATAATATAAGCAGGCACTGACTACGATATTAATGACTATTTAAGCTTCTACCTTTTTTGCATGTCAGTAAATTTTTTTTTTATTTTTTATTTTTGCATTCAGGTTACACGTTCTATTGGCGACGATGACCTGAAGCCCGCTGTAACTGCAGAACCTGAAGTAACCGAGAGCACATTATGTGTAGAGGATGAATTTCTGGTATGGAATTTTAATTTGCATGAAGTTTGTGATATTTCAGGCTCCCGATCATGGGAAGGGTTTAGTCATTGGTCGCAGGTTATGGGTTTAACTTTCACCTCCCCGTAGGTTGAGGGTTCGTACCCCTAGGCCCAATAAAATTTAGTTGGTGGGCAACCCAACCCTCCTCAGGTGATCCTCTGGTGCTCCTGGGGCTATGCTGGCATACGCAAATTCGCTCGATCATGCGTACTCAGGAGTGGGCCTCTGCTTGTCTCCCCTGCATGCCACTGCTACCTACCCTGATGCCTCTGATACTGTTTTGAAATAATATCTTAGTTTCATGATTACACTATTAATTAATTAATAAAATTATTGATTTAGGTTATGGCTAGCGATGGCCTGTGGGATGTGATGAGCAGTATGGAGGTGATAGATATAATAAACAAGACTGTTAAAGAGCCTGGAATGTGTTCTAAGAGGTTGGCTACTGAAGCAGTGGAACGTGGCAGCAAAGATAACATTACAGTTATTGTCGTTTTCCTACGTCCTGTATCTACATCAGAGAGAATTTATTAGATTACCTTCTTTTTACTCTAATTGGGATTTGTCATATATGGAATATGTAACATCCCAACTAAATACAGTTAATTAAATACACTTGGTTTTCTGACTCTATATGCTATTTATGATTAAAATGTGAACTACTATATAAGGCAAATTCTTTCGTACCCACGAGTTTTTATGGGTATGATACCCTAGTGACATGTGCAAATAAGAGTTAACACGTGTAAATTAATTCTATTAATTTTATATGTATATTTAATTCAATAAGGGTTAAGTTGCAAATTACTTAATTATTAGTTTGTCCTTTAGACAGAGATTACTTGGTGGACAAGTCGATTGACTTGGAGAAAAAACTGGTTTATTGTTATAAATAGGCTAGGTTGATTGACTTGGAGAAAAAGTTGGTTTATTGTTATAAATAGGCTAGGTTGAGACTTTTGTTAATGACCTCCCCTCATCTTATCATCATCTTTTATTTCTAAATTTCTGTTTCTATTTCTCTATGGCTTGCTAAACTTTTGGTCAATCTTAGGTTTTCAATCTTCTCTTGTATGTAAATCCGAGGTTTCGTTCTTAATTTATATATATTTCATCTTTTTATTAAGCTTGATTTACGTTCTTTAACTCGTTGCTTTGAATATGTTTTGGTTCATGACGGTTGGATTCGATATATTCCGTTTAAATTGTTTCCTAAGCTTCTTTAACTAATGAGACGATGAAGTGATTGTGAATTTTGTTCTCCAAAGTACGTAAATCTCTAATGCCGATCGGTTGTTAGCGTAAGGATTCTATGACTAAAGATTGTTCTCGTATTACGAATGGGCGATTGATTTCTTCCTAACTTGAACAAATCAAATTCTGAACGATTGTCTAATAGAGAATCTGATCTTCCAACTCACGACCACTCAAAGATTTTAATAGGAAGGGAAATTAATCTTTGTGACCGAGGAGTCGAGAACGATTTGATACAATTGAATGATCAAAACCTAAGGACTGAAGCTTTATATGTTTATTATTCTCTGCTAAAAAATAACCAACCGAACCCCCTCCCCCCTTTTGCTTCCGTTTTACTCTATTTTCAATTAATATTTCACCAAGTCCTTGTGAGAACGATCCTGGTATCTTGGCACCTTGTACTGCACTTTATTGGAAACTTTCATTGACGTGCACCCGTGACAGTGCGCGTTGCTTAATATTCTAACTCGATTATATAATGTTATTTTGTTTTCTAAAAGATGATTTCTTTTGTTAAAAAAGGATATTTTATATGTGGATATTCATTATTGCCCAACCTTTCTAAAATAAAAGATAAAGAATAAGATGAAATTCAAAAAGTTAGTTTAATTGCCGCTTTTATCTTCTTTTAACTAAAACTAAAAAAATATAGAAAAAAAAAAAGGATAATTCAAAAGAAAAGTAATACAAAACTTAAAATACAGCGGAAGGGGTTGCTGGGTCTTTGAATGGAAGAGGGTTTGGTTTATTGATGAAGATGGAGGTTTTCACGGTGACACTCATGGTGGTGAGGCTCTCGGTATGGAAATGGAGAGGGAGAGTGAAGGTAGAAGAATAAATGACGAGGATTATGGCTATGGATGGTGGAAGAGAACGATTGATGGAAGCAATGTGGTGGGAATGAATCGAAGATGAGAAGAAAATGGCCTCTGTTTTTTTCTTGGAGTGAGGAGAGGGGCAATTTCATGTGGTGACTATGTCTCCATTCCCTAGACCTAACCAATGATTGGTGTTAGGTTTTTTGTGATTGTTATAGGAGAAAAGAGAGGAGGCTGAGGCTCATCCCTTTTCTTAGAGAAAATATTTGTTTTATAGTGAGGGATTAAGTTAGGGTTGGGTTCTCCTTTTGGGCTTTAGCATTTTTATGTGGAAAGATTTGCTTCTTTTGCTTGTAGTGCATATGTGTGTTGGGTAATAATGTATGAGTGTGTGAATTGGTGATAAGAATGATGGATAAAAATTAAATGTTGTCTTTTTGTGAATAAAAGGATAAGTGAAAGAGGTCTCACTAAATCAGCTGACATAAGATTGTTATAACTTAAGCAGGGGTACTTTGCTGTTTATAGTGATCTTACCCGGGTCGAAATTGTAAAAACAATTAAATAAAAAAAATATAAACTAAACTTTTTTGTCATGTGATTGTGAAGAGATAAGGATGAGAAAATATCCCTTTTTATATTTCTAGAAAAAGTTAAAACAATCTTATCTTCAAATAAATGAAATCAAGATAATCAAAATATTTTTGGTATGTTAAGTTTTGTATTACTTTTCATTTGAATTTTCCTATTTTCTATATTTATTGGATTTAGTAAAAAAAGATAAAATTGCTAATTAAACTAACTTTTTGAATTTCAGCTTTTCTTTATCTTTCATTTTAGAAAGATTGGACCCGAACAAAAAACAAGTATCCACAACATTGACTAATTTTGTAAAGCTCTTTCTGTATTAGATATTTCTATTTCTTGTTGTTACTCTGTTTAATTCATCATTCTGTTCAAATGTTGAACTAAAAGATGATGGTTTTACTGTATCTTGTTATCTCTACCGAAACTTAAATCACATTCATATTTATCTTCTAGTGTTCACCTCTTTCTCCTAACCAATCTGACTAACGAACTCACTACCTCCTATGAGCTTAGTCTAAGAGCTAACCTATGTCATATCAGTTTTCACTGCTATATAAACACTATCAAAGACAAGCAAGATTAACTTTTAAATCTCTAATTTTGATATAATTTGTGTCACTAGTGAAAACAAGAAACATCTGCCCTTGTACATCAATGCTTAGGCCAGAAACAAGCAGCAGGTGAAGCTTGAAATGTAATGATGCCAGGTGAAGCTTATAATAAACCTGTGCAAGAAGGTTCTCTAAATCACCAAGTAAATAAAGGAAGAATTATACAATTAATCTAATGTATTTTATTTAGTATTAGCAAAGAAGCTATAGAAGAGTAAATAATTCAAAAGTATCCAGTAAGACAATGAACAAATTCCACCTCCCCTCCTGTGCAAAATCCATGAAAAAATAAGGCCTATTTTGCTTGATCAGTCATATAGACCCTCTTGCTCCCAAATATCAACAAGAAAGTAAACCATTTCCTGCCACAAAAAATATAATAATCAATCAGTGTCATGTTACGAAAGAAAAAATAAGGTTTAATTGTTTTTGGTCCCTGCATTATTGGAATTTATTAGTTTTAGTCCCTCTTTGCTTTTTTTATTTGACTTCAATCTCTGACGGGACTAATGCCAAAAGGAAAAATGCAATTTCAAAGACTATTTTTTAAGCAAATTCCAATCCTCAAAATTGCTTTTTCTTTTGGTATTTGTCTTCTGGTTGAAACATGCAGGTACTGAAGTCTATCAAAAAACTATAAGAGACTAAAACTAATAATTTCCAATAATGCATGGGCGAAACCATATTTAAGCCAAATAAACATTTATAAGCGGTAGTCGAGCGATCTAAGCTGCCCCATTTTATTTCAGTGAGTCATATGCTTCTAGAACCAAGTTTAGAAAATCATACTCTTAGAGGAATGGGCTGGGGAAATGGCTTGTTGTTCCCAAGTAGATTGTCGTAGGTGGCATTCAAACTGTGGAACATGAACTGAGATTTAGAGGCTAAAAACACCTTAAAAAGTAAATTTGTACTGAATGCTAATCCCAACTTTCCTGCCTCTTTGACCAATCTGCCTCATCTATCAATAATGCTCAAGTTCTCAATTTTTCATCAACATCGCAGTTTTATAATAAAATGATTAGCCAAAACAAAGAAAAATCAATTCCCAATGAAAATATCAGGTAAAAATATGGAAGAGGTTCTCTTCAATTAAGACTTGTACCATGAAGTGTTTAAAAGCTTAGTAAATGTGAAAATTAGCAAAATCTATATCGATAAAACATGCTCAGAAAATGCATTAGCATTAACTAGCTTAAAAGGGGACAATGATCTAGTACTACATATATAAAACCGCAGATTTTAAATTGAGGTAATCAGCCACGAAAGCTTTATATTCTTCACCTGCTTAAATACGCATGAAAGGAAAAGGGGAAGGCAATTTTTTTTCTATTTATACTCATGTTGATACTGAACACTTTGGCTTTTCCTTAGAATGCATATACTAATTTACCTTATTCTTGGTTCTCGAACTTTTGTCTGACTATTAGAGCTTTTATTTCCTGCCCATTGTTGCCTTATCTGGTACCAATGATGAAGCCCTACATACATCAAACTTTCTGTCATTTCATATGAAATGAAAATGAAGAATTATTCATACAAATCAACTAAAATCCTAAAAACTAGCTTTTAATTGTAAGCTCAAGAAATAATACATAACTAATTGACTACAATACTGCAGCAAATTGAAAGAAATTGCAGTTTAAAACAAGAGAGAGAGAGAGAGAGATGATATAAAAGACATTCAGTTTCTGTGTAGCCAATTAACTTTCTATGCATAAATCCACAAGCAATGCTGCACCAGAGGAGATGGAGACATTTTCTCCTCCTCATTTCAATAAGAGAATTCAAGGAGAAAGGTAAAATATGAAAGGAAGGTGCATTTTAGAACTCGCATAAGGTGGCATTCTAGATACTCCAGGGAGGTGGAATTGTTACCATTCATGGAGGGTCAAGTAGTTCGATTCAAATATTTCATGGTAAGTTTGGTTCTTTTCATCTTACACAAGTATTCTCCAGGGGAGGCAACTTTGTTCGAACTCTGGATATCCGCATTCTCGTGAGCTAGCTCTCCCAGCAGTTTTTTTGTTTTATTTTCATACATAAGACTCGAACCCACCTTACTTAAGGGAAATCAACCATGTAGCACTTGAACCAACTACACGTTGATATCATCAGTTTGGTTTGAGAAAATGTTTCAAGATTTATGTATGAAACAATAAAAACAATTTGTTACACATGCATTTGTCCTACATAACTCTATTAGCAAATAAAGAAGGCTATATCCACAGCAGAGAAGAACAAACATAGTAAACATATAAAAACAAACTTACCATGGTTGACAAATTCAGGAGGATCTGTTTGATTGCTTGCACTACTTTGAGGATCAGAAGGATAATTTGATATTCCAGTTGATGAGACGCTTCTCTGCGACTGAGCTGCACTATGATCCATTTCAAATGTGCTGCTGCTCCAGAAATCTGATGATCCATCATCTTTAGTCACTGTTTGACCTTGAGCTTTTAGTCCTTTAGATGCCTCATCCATTGAAACAATAACTGAAGGTTTTGTGCAGCTTCCAAGACAACCTAGTCTCTGATAGAAAGCAGGTTCAACCATAAGCAGGTTCAATCATAAGTATGATTAATTAACACCAACTATTAACATTACACTCTACCAGCTTGAGTTAAAAGTAGACATTGATGGTAAAAAGAACTGTAGGTGCCAATCATGGCTCAAGTTGAACTACACAACCTAGCATGAGTGCTTCACTCCCTTTTATAGCACTTCTTTCTCATTACTCATTTGACCTAACAATGCATTAAAAGGCAAGTAAGACAGAGAGAGACGTAATAGCCTACTTGCTTGGTATGCTTTCACCTATTAATTATATTGGTATCCTTTGATGTTTGAGTAGGAGGCTTTCTCAGATCAATAGCACTTAATAGATATGAACTTCCCCATGTGACTAACTTCTACGTCTTTCTCCGTCACATGATACAAGAACATGTTTATTTATCTAACAGTCAAAATCTTTAAAAGAAAATTATGCTTCACAAAACACAAATATATGTAATTAAAGACTGCGGATAAATGATTTCAAAACATAAATATAGCTCTCAGTGTCACATTTATTCTACTCTTGCTCATTTCCTATCATTTGAATTTTCCAATTAACTGAATTCACTTTTAAACAAAAAAAAAAAAAGAAGCAAATCTGTGTCTTGAACATCTGCTAGGCTCACTATTTTAAACATATGCAAGCACTATAGAACCGCCCCAACAACAACAACAAAAATTAGGCTTCTCCCACTAAAAGAGGTTGGTTATATGGACCACATCAGGCCATTGCGAAAAGTAAATGCAAATCAAGAATGATGTAGCCATTGTTTTGACATTGAGAGGGGGGAAAATAGCCTATCATGAACTGTTTAGATAGAAATCAAACAAAAAAGGTGCACTTTGATAGCCAGACAGAAGAAATAAAGGATGTAAGCTCTACGAGGTGAAAATTATGCACCCAGGTCCACAATTGAACCCTTTTCCCCTTCTCTAATAAATGAAAAACAAAAAAGAGCTCCAACTAGTGTAATTATAAATATCCTGAAGTTAAACTCAGCAAAAAATACGTCCTCTCTTACAGAGAAAATCCCTTTGCATTTGAGCTTGAACCTTTCCATGGCAGAAAGCAGAAGAGCACTTAAACAGGCACCACAAAACAGTAAAAATGAGCAACAGGCTTTCTTCCCAGAGCATCTACCCAACGGCGCTAACAAGCAACACCCGCCAGGATACATATCTCCCATGAAAGGGTGCTAACAAATTCTATGCATCTTATACCAACTTGACAACTTCCCAAGAATCCAATGAAAGGATGACAAACACTTATGCTTGCTTAAAAACAAAGCAAGTATAAACTAAGATTCCTAAAACATGATTATAAAAGTGATGCAAACTACAGAGAATGACCTTAACATACCCAGAGGGGGCAGAAGATGCAAAGCAACAAAAAATTCAAACTTTCTGAAATTCAAGAACTAACAAAGCAACAACATGACATTAGTCAAGAAAATTGGAGGTTTAATTTAAACCTCTTATCTCCAAATAGACAGAACCTGAAAACTCACTCACTTGGTCGATTTTTAAACTTGCTAACCAAGCTAAGTTAACCTAAATTATAAAATTTTATACCTACAAAAGGTGCTTCCTTTGAGATTAAGTAATAAGTGGGACAGTGAAAGTGAAATTCAAATAGAAAATTTAAGCCACAAATAGAACAAAGAACTCACCCTAGGAGGAAGCGATGTACAGAATTGGATTCACACGAGTCAATGACGAGATTTGTCACAAAAAATTCTGAATCCCTAAATCAATGCCTTGCACGCACGAAAATGATGATAATAATAAGTAGAGAATTTCTTAAACTTTTATGAAGAAAAGAAAAGTGGGGGACAAAAAGCTAGCAAATATTCGAGTTGTTTGGCTCTCCAGAAAAAAAAATATAAAACAACGGCACCTTTGGTTGCCGAGGAATTAAGGCAAACCTGGAAGATAAACAAACACGTCCTTATGGTCAAAAGTTTTTTGTTACTTTGTAGTTTTTTTTTTTTTTTAAACTTGTTACTTTGTAGTTGTAGGCGTGTTTATTGGTTCATTTAATTCAGACGTGAGATAAGGGTTTTTTTTTTTTTTAAACCGGTGAGATAAAGTTTTTCCATTTGAAAATCCAAGTTAAACAAACTTTTATCTTAACTATATAAACAACCACCTCCCACAATCAAGTTGATTGTTGTTTATCAAGTTAAGAGAAAAGTACTCTGATAGCTGATATCTTTGAGATTAATCGCCTTAAAATTTTGATATTATATTAACTAAGTAAGAAAATGATACTAATAAAATTTATTTTCTTTTTAATTTTATTCTATCATATTACTTTTTATGTTTGAATTTTGTATAGAAGGGTTCCTCACTCTTCAATGATTCTAAATAATAATCAATTCAACTGATATAGTGAAAATATTTTTAATTAATATTTAAATTTTTACTCTTATAACTTTGCGTTTTCATCAATTTTTTTAGAGAAAATATGATAATAAAGTTGGAATTTCAATATAACTTAAGGGCTCGTTTAGTATATTGTATTAGGGATGATAGTATAAGTTATTCAGTACATTATGAGTTTATCTATTATTTAGTGCTAACATTGTATAGTATAAGCTTATCAATCAGTCCACTCTTATAGATTAAAATGATAGATTATTTAATCCACCATTCATATAATATAAGAGATAAGGCGTTGCTATTGGCGCCACCCCGACGACTATTGACGCCATCCCAACTTTTTGAAAAACCAAAAATACACTTTAAAAAACTCAACTCCCCATCACCCCACTTTCCCTCCTCAAAAAATGTCTTCTTCTTCTTCTTTCTCATTGCTCTTCTGACTTCCCCATTTCCCCTTCCCTTCCCCATTTATGTTCTGACAATCGACCCACCTCCGCTGTTGTTGGTACGCCGCTCTCCGTCGCCGCCGCATCCTCCGTCACCGTCACTTGCTTCACCTCGTCGTCGTATCCTCCCTCCCCCATTTCCGTTTTGGTTTTTCCGCAATTTTTAAGTGCGGATTTTTTTTTCCTGGATTGTGTTTTTAGACACAGTTTAAACTACGGACGTTACGCACTGATAAAGTACTTAAGTTATTATAACCAGATGGATCAAAATGAGAAAATATATCAAAGCTATGAAATCCTAGAGCTAGACCTCAAAAGTCCGATATACTTTCCTGTGATCTCCACGCAGGAAGTCCTCACAAAAAGCAATGTGTAGGGAACCTACCCTGTCACTAAGTCAATTACAAGTCATGTCAGTAAAAAAGAAACAAACCTACCTTTCCTATACCCACCCCTGCTCGACACCTTTATCCCTTAGTGTCAGAGGCTACTCCCACCTCCTCCTCCTCCTCCTCCTCGGGGTCCTCCAGGTCACCATCAGGTCCCTCTAGCCAACCAGCACCACCCTCGTCCAGGACCTCTTTGTCTGAGTCGGTGAGATCGATCACGGGTACGTCCACGTCTATGACAGTCGTGGTGACCAAGTCACTACCTCATATACCGAAGGTACAATCCAATAGGTTGCTAACGGGGCGGAAGAAAAACCCGAGGATGGGGGTGTGGAAGTCTCTACCTTCACCATGTGGGGTGAATGATGTGGAGAAGCAATAGTGACGGGGGATGCCGGTATAGCGGTCGTCCCCGATGTCGAGGCACTGAAACCATCAAAACTAGGAAGAGGGGTAAGGGGAAATAGTAAGTAAAGCGGTAGATCAGTCGTCTCTGCTAAGTGCCAAGACGGTCGATCCTGTCGTTAGCTATACGACTTGTATACCAGGCTCACCATGACAGTAGGTCTACTACCCATGACGTCGGGTCCTCGCGATCAAGGAAGTGAAGGATCGCTTCCCCTAGGGGGAAAAGGCCTGCATACGGGTCCTCGGAAGGTCTGTCCCCATGATCTGATGAAGCGTCCACGATTCATCCAAATAAACACAAGAGAAAAGGGTCACCTCCAAACAATATCAGATACATCAATAAACAATCAAGCAGATAATATCCAAGTAAGCATTTAGCAATTGTACTACTCGAAATTTATAGACTCAAGTGGTCGATGACCCTACAACTCCCTATATGCACGTACAACCGCTCATTGTACAAAAATTTCATCCGGACGTATCACCAAATCCCGTAGGCAAGTGGGACACTTTACGAACTCCATGCTAGACTAAATAGTACTGCTGGTCAGCCGATGAGTTTCTGCTTACATGAGTACGTTTTTTTTAACGCCCCAATATTTTCCATCTCTAGTCCGGTGCTATGTTTAGCTCCGAGCCACAACGGCCCTCAAATATGCTTGACACGACATGAAAACAACAACCCAAACTCAAGGCTTAATCATCCAAAGTCGTGACCTCACATAGCTTCATAATTAACAAAGAATCATGTAGAGCATATGTACATATCTAAATCAAATATAAATCATGTCGCAAGAAATCATGCTTCACACATAGCAATGTAGCAAGGAAGCATTCAATAAGTCAAGCCATAATTGCAAATCAATATCACACATCAGACAATTCTAATCCAGCATATCAGGTTTCCTCAGCTCCATGCATTAATATATTTCAATCAATACAATTCTAATCGGGTCGTTCTCAGAACGTTGTCAGCTATCAATTCCAAGATCATAGTATACATTCACATAGTCATACACATATGCTTAGTAGCTAAGAGTAGCGAAGTTCCCATACCAAAGTGGTTGTTGATCTTGAAGGCTACGTTATCTCCGCTCGTTCCGATTGGTCTTATGTCCCGTAAACCTTCAAAGGAAATAGTCTAGTTTAGGATTTATAACTAGTTCTAAGACTTAGGCAAATGTCCTCATTCACATGAATGAATCCATGGAATTCAAAACTCTTTAGCAAACTTTGGTAACTTTCAAAACCTTTGAAAAACACCAAGTTACAACTTTCAAACTTTTCCAAAACTTCCAAACTTTTAAAGAGCAATCTAGACAAGATCTTCACATATCAATTTTGAAGGCTAAAACAAGTTTTTGAAGACAAAAACACACACAAACCCTAAAGGATTCAATTCTTTCCAAAATGACAAAATGGGTAAAAACTTCCCTTTTTCACCAAACAACACATAAAGTCTCTCAACACATTTTCAATGCCCAAAACTCAATTTTTCCTACAAGTTTCCAAATCAATTTTCAAAGCTTGAACTCAAGGAAATCTTTAAGTGTCAAAAACACAAAATCTATTCAATGTCAAACTTTCAAATTCTCAACTTCTCTAAAGCCCTTAAACAACCTATAAGCTTCAAAACTCACTTCACCCAAAAACTCAATTCTAGTCCCTCTAAACTTTAGCTCTCAAAACCAAGCGAAAATCAATTTTCCAAGCCCTTAAAATAAATCAATGCTCTCGGCCTCTCCATGAAGTACAGGGCAATAATTTTCTCTTTTCATCAAACCTTATATGCAAGCTAAGCACACTAAAAGCTAGCCAAAAAATCAATTCCAAGCCCAAAAACTTGACATAGGTTCGGCCATAGTAAGTTAATTGTCAAGATGAATTTTTCTCTCAAAACTAACTTGTACACATCAAAGGCATAGAGCAAACTTTGGTCAAAACCAAACTCAAACTTTGACAATCACTTTTACAAAATAAGCACTTTTCAAAAACTCAATTTCTTGAAAATCTAATTTGAGATTATCATAGATCAAAGTCATAGGAACAAGGTTTCTAAAGGCCATCATATCAAAAGCTCAACAGCAAAACTTCATAGGGACTAAAACTCAACATTTTGAAAATTCAATCAGTTCAAATCAAAGAGGAAGATCATAGCAACAACAAATATGGAAGGAGTTTGAGATTCTATCAACTATCATCATCTCAAAACTCATCCTTTTTTAAATCTATAACCATAGAATTAAAGAGCTTGAAGAGGAGATCATTTTACCTCTAAGAAACAAGGTGAGAAAATGAGTGGAAGATGTAGCTAGAAGGTTGTGGAGATTCTGGCCATGGTGAACAAAGAAAGAAGATGATGAATAGTTCCTCTTCTATTTCTCTCTCTTAATTACTCACTTAATGCTTCTTACATTCCTCTTAATGACACTTAATAAGAAAACAACTCAACCTTTCCTTTCCTTCCTCTTGGCCGCGGGTTCAAGGTAACAAGGGCGGTGAACTATTTATTTTCCTTAAACTCTAGGGACCAAAGTTGAAGAGTTAAAAGTTTAAGTAAAATAGTTTTTTACTATTTGGGGACTAAACCCTAAAGTCTCAAAGTATAAGGACTAAAGTCTAAAGTTAGAAAAGTTTAGGAAAATATCTTGGATTAGTTTAATATTAAATGTCTAATCCACTAACGCGTCGTCATGTCGGGCGTCATATGCGTCATTCGCGTCATACACGTCATAATTCTCATCTTTATCCGAATTCGGTCATTGACTCATTTCCCAACGCCACTGAAAGTCCTAACACTGGTTACTCATTCGCCTCGAACCTCGTGCTCGTGCAACTCGAGCCTCGGGCCGTTTCCCTCGAGATTCGTGCTGATTCCGGCTTGAAAATATTATTCATGAAAACACTATTTACCAAAAAGTTTTTATCGCATATTTGGGTCCGTCACATCAAATATAGTCGTTTGGTGATTTTTGGATTTGTTATCCAAGGTCTCGAATTCGTCCGCTTCACTTGCTAGATTTGCGACTGAAAGTCTCGTTAGCGAGAAATGTCTTTCTCGGGTTCCGGAAGGAAACCATATCGATATTAAGTCAATCTTATCAAAATTCTTCATTGATCGCCATAGAGATAGTGAGAATGTTTAATTCTTACTCGAACTCAAAATTGAGTTAAGATCGGTTCTATTATTAACTGTCGTAAGGAAAACATATCACCGATGATTTTCGGAAGATGATAACATTTTTTGGCGCTCGAGAGCAGTTCCAAACAATACATGGGATATTGTGGCTGTGTTTCAGGGTCTTACAATGTTGATCATGATTTCAACAATGATATTATGGCTTCTGCGACGGCTTACCTAGTTGCAATGTTTTTCTCGGAGATGGCTGAAGCGTTGGCTTTCCGGTGGACTCTTCACCTCGTCGTTGAGCTAGATTTTATGCGCATATGCTTTGAATCTGATAGTCTTTCATTGTTTGAGAATCGAAAGAAACCTCATCAGAGCTCTACTTATCTAAGTACTATTGTTTCAGATTGTAAGGCGTTGGCTTCTTGTTTTGTTTCCTTTGAATTTTGTTTTGTTAGAAGATCTGACAACTGTGTTGCTGACTTTCTTTCTAACCTGTGTTGCTCTGTCTTTTATCAACCATGTTTGAGTTGAAGAGGGGTCGTCGGGTATTGAAACGTTGCTGTATTATGATGTTTGAGGTCTTAATTTCATTATCATTTCCCTTAATAAAAAGTATAACTCCCTTATAATAAAATTTTCTCATCTCAAAATCGTAAACACCATTTAGAACTTACCTTAAAATCGTAACTTGTAATACAAATAAAAATAAAAATCACTACTTTAGTAATGTAGATGCTGAATTACACGAGTGTAAAAAAGCCTAACCATTTGCTAAAGGAAAAACACAGATAATTGAGAATCTGTGCATTGTTTTTTTTGTTTTTGTTTTTTTTTTTTGAAGGGGAATCAGTGCATAGTTAAAGAAGGAACAAGTACAGCCAACGAAAAAGGGGCAACTAGGGAGATGAATTTGATAAAAAAATGGCACGTCAGAATAAACAAGTACACATGACACATATTCCCTCTCCCACAGAAGATTCTATGATAGATCGATTTCTATCTAAAAAGTAGTAGTAAAAAAAAACGGAACCCAAACGCACTGTAATAAGGTTTTAAATCCGCGTTTCCAGTTCCGCTTCTAATCCAGAAAAACAAACAAGGCATCTCCTCCGTTCTCCCTTGCAGGCGAAAGCGCGCTTTTTGATCTTTCCCGAACCGGAACGATGAAGTTCTGGAAGATTCTGAGCAACCAGATCGTGCAAACGCTTCCCGATTGGCGTGACAAGTTCCTCTCCTACAAGGATCTGAAGAAACAGCTCAAGCTCATAGCCCCCAAAGACCCCTCCTCTTCCCCCCTCAGTCAGCGCCGTTCCGGCGACGACGACGGCGTGGTCTCCAAGGAGGTCAGCGATTTCCTCCGGCTTTTGGAGGTCGAGATTGAAAAGTTCAACGCCTTTTTCGTGGAGATGGAAGAGGAATATGTAATCAAATGGAAGGTAACTGATTAATCACCATTATCGATTCTAATTTCTTGTCTTTTTTCTAGATGATCAGATTAGTCCTGAGGATATAGCATACGGTATATTAATTCTGTGGCTAAGCGGTGGTAGAAGTAATTTTGGATAGAATTGATTCTATCAAATTTGATTATGGTTAGGAGTGATGTGTTTTATGTACGTTTACTAGAAAAGTGATTTTTATAGGAAAATAATAGAAATGTCTTCTGAAAATAACTAAATTCTCTTTCATGTTAACTAAAAAAGTTGTTCTTGCTCAACGTGGTTTTGTAAGCCTATGCTTCTAAGAATTTCACCCAAGCATGTTCTGATGATGAATAACCGCGTTAGAGAATATTAGAAGTGCTTCTGTAGATGAGCAACGTGACACCAAACATAATCTTAATCATGTTTACAAGGGTTTGATAATTTGCCAGTGTTTGGAAAAGCCTAAGCAAAGGGACTAGCTTTTATCTCTGGACTGGGATAAAAAATATTGACGGCCGTTTTGTATCTGGGTTTGCTGGCCCTCGGAGGTGTGTATTCTAAGAATCTCCAAATCAAAGCGTAGAAAAATACTCACATTTGTGGGTGTGAAACGCCACACCACTAATGGACACTAATTCTGTAGTAATTAGAATTATGTTAGAAGTCATGTATAAGAATTTTGTAGGTCAAATCCTTTGATTACATTTAGCATGGTTCATTCTTTTGGTTGTTTAAAAGTCTTCTGTTCAGCATATGATAACTTTCTTGGAGGGCATTAGTTAAGCTTTTGAATTTAGTATTCATTTTGATGTTTAGCATGTGAATCTAAAGGCATAAATTTAGTTCTTTGTACAAGCTGCATTTTATCAGGTGGGCAGAAGAGAAAACTTTTGTGATGGATGGAAAATGTTATAATCTTTAGTTGGTATATGTTCATAATTAGTAATGCTATTGCTAGTGATACACACATATACCTCATGTACAATTTTCACCAGATGATTTCCGCATGCTTATACTCTGACACTGGCACATCAACAAACATGAGAAGATGCGTCTCGTGGAGATTAGACCAAGCATTTTGCATTTCTAAGATTGTTTGATTGTTTTGTAATGCAGGAGTTGCAGGACAAAGTTGCCTGGGCCAAGAATTCAGATGTAAATTTGATGTTAGTAGGGAGGGAAATAGTGGATTTGCATGGAGAGATGGTTTTGTTAGAGAACTACAGTGCACTTAACTACACAGGTAGTGTTTTTTTATGAACCTTTGCATGATTTTTTTAATTGACAGATTCCATTTTCATCATAGGGTATTAGTAGCATATAATGTTGCGAAGGATCCCAGACAATGTTAAGATGGAGTAAATTGGTATTTTGGTATTTGGAACTTGAAGTATACCTCACTTGCAATGCAGTCCCTCGTGTAAATTTTGCATATGATTTAGTCCTTGAATTATTCAAACTCCACTTAATGTCAATCCTACCACATATAATACAAGGGCCAACAAGAATTGAGTTTGAATAATTTAAGTGCTAAATAGTCTTAAATCAAAGACCAAATTACCGAACACTTTTAGTGATCAAAATGGGAGCTTACTTATTAATATATATAGCCAGGTGAAATTATAAGGGACTCATGGATTATTTAGTCTTAACTAGGACAATTCTGTTGGCAACCATATTTCTCCCAAGCCCGGCTTAAAGCTATGTGCTCTATTTGCTCAATTAATTTGACGTCTTCTGTGTGTTTTCCCCTTTCTTTTTTGATTTAACAGTTACCACTTCTATTGCCTTTTAATTCTTTTATATACTCCATTTATCTTGTAGCATGTTCCTGGTAAATCCACACTGATAAATCTCGAACATTTTATTTAAATAATGAGTAACTATTGTGCTTTGTTCTGAAGGAATTCCATTTATTAACTAGGTCTACTAATACACTTCTGATTGAATGTATCACTTAGCTATGCCTGTCAATAAATGGGTGCATAATTTAGCAAAAAATAAAAGGGGTGCATAAAAAGAAGTGAAATATTACATCCAAAATGAGATCGTAATTGGCTTTTGAGGATCTGTGAAGCATTTTTTCAGCTAACTTAAAATTTCACTGTATCTTCTATAACATGGATTAAGGTTTAAATACAATTTCTTGGATTAGGAGGGATGTTTGATGATGACTGTTTAGAATGATTGCTTATTCTATCTCATCATCCATTCTTTGTGCAGGTCTAGTGAAGATAATAAAGAAATATGATAAGCGAACTGGTGCGCTACTTCGATTGCCTTTTATCCAAGATGTATTGAACCAGCCCTTCTTCAAAATTGACGTGCTTGATAAACTTGTAAAGGAGTGTGAGGTGATGCTAAGCATTCTTTTCCCCGAAAGTGGGTCTCTAGGTCCATCCTTCTCAACTAGTGATCTTGAGGAAGATGTTTGCGGTTCCATGACTGCAAACGAAAATAGAGAGACACTGAAGCAGGTACCAAAAGAACTTGCCGACATCCAAAATATGGAGAACATGTTCATCAAACTAACTACATCGGCACTCAATACCTTGAAAGAGATTAGAGGTGGAAGCTCGACTGTCAGCGTATTCTCATTGCCTCCGCATAACGAGGCTGGATAACACAGGATAAGTGCTGACTTTGTATCATATCAGTCATTTTTCTCTGCTCTAGATCAAACAGCTAAATATAGATGATGGCAATAACTTGAGATAGCTGCTGACTTTCCATCTCTTCGTCTTTCGTGTTCAACATAGCCCTTCCTAAGAGAACCCAATCAAAATGGATCAGGAAGGGAATCTGCCTCCTTTTTGGAAGAATGACTGATGACATAGATGGATGCAGCTTGATTATTTTTCTCCTTTTTGTTTGAAAAACAGCGTGCAGCTTCACCTTGTATCAACATGTTAACTAGAAAAGGGGTGCAGAGGTAATTTGGATTTTTGTTATGCGTACTAATTTATGGTGTTGATTTAAACAGTAGAACATTTATAGCATGTAGATCGGCTTAACTTTCCTCAAAAACTGCTCACAGAAACTTCCCTCTATAAGTGATTTTGGTTTTAAAATCAATTTAGGAAGTTTTTTCAAACACTGCATGGATAGCTGCTTTTGATTGTACGATCTAGGTACTTGGGGATGCATAAATTGTTTGGATGCAATTAAAAAGAGAGATTTTCCCATGCGAATGCAGCTACTAAAAGATAAATCTGTTGTTGAGTTACAAGAAAGTGGATGCATTAGATGGAGAATTAAGAAACTGGGCCTAACAAGAGATGTGGTATGGTAACGCAGAATAGTAAGAAAAGAGATTGAGAGTGGAAATGGCTCACTAGGTAAGAACTTTAGCAGTCAAACAATATCTTATTATCAAGTAAGTGAAATAGGAAAAAGACCCCTTTTACATGAACCTCCCTCCTCAACAGTTTTGGCTCAACAGCCCCAACTCCTTCTATGATCAGATCTTCGCTCCAGCGTCGCTGGTCGCCTCGCTCGCCACCTACTAGTCTTCGCTCACCACTTACTGGGCGAAGTGCTCGCCTAGTCTATAAGCCCACAAGACACCGAGTCTGAGGCACAAAGATGAAGTGTGCCTGAGCGCTCACCATGGATTCCTGACCAACGCTTCCTTTGGGCGGTCATCCCTATAGAATGTGCCTCGTTAAAACCTTCCTATGAAAAATATAGTGGGATAAAAATCTAGTAAAGGAAAAAGAGTACAACATTGTATAGAGAAATGAGTTGCCTCAGGCTACGGCGTGGAGGACAAATACATCGCCAACATGGCATGAAGGTATATAAACAACAAATGGAGCCGCCAAAATACAAGGCGATAGAAATACATAAATGAATGAGACACTGGATTGAGTCGACACGCTTAGCGTGGGATGACTTGTCAAGTGGTCATCAGGTCGCGTGGTGGCTTGCCGGAAAGAAGTCGTTCGCCCAACGGGAGTCATAGCCAGTCCAAAAGTTCACTGAGCCCACAAGTATGGAACAACTCGCCTTACTGTAAAGTGACCGCCAATCTACAAAGTGTGAGTCTGGTGGAGAATCACTCGCCAAGTTGGAATGGAGTCACTCGCCTAGCTGTTTCTCCATCCTGCTATCCTTGTCTTGTTACCTGTTTTCTATATTTCTCAACTGCAAACATAATCATTAGTTCTCAAAATAATAATTCAATACTTCACGAATACCTCTTTTTCGACGGGCATACTACTCTAAGCTTGATGAATATCAAAAGCTTTAAGTGGTGTTCAAACCACTTTACACATTAGTTATCACTCGCCAAGTTGGGGTGGGATCACTCGTCATCTCTTCTGAACTTGATTTGACTTGTTCTCAACTCGCTAGCGAGAGCTTTCCTTCTTTCCTTATCTTTTTGTTGTTGTTGTATTACATGTTTCACTCACCACTGCGGTGTTGTAACATACATTCATGGTTTCATCTCGCGAGATGAGACTTAATCCCATGGCTCTTCTGGCAAGACATTTTGGTACTTGGGCTTACGCGACTAGGGCAGCCAAGGCTTTATTTTATGAGTCACGTTGTGACCCGCACGCCATGCGTTTGTGCTATTTGTCATTTTTGAGGCTTTTGCCCGCCAAAGCGGGGCTTCGCTCAACCTTATTCTGACGAGACTTTGGCTTAATTTAATTCAATCAAGGCTTTTGCTCACACGGTGAGGCTTTTGCTCGGATTCCAGTGGCCACTGGGGTTGCCCAAGGCTTGGCTCAAAGACATGTGCTCGATTTAATTCGATCAAGACTGGGTATTTTGCCGTATTGCATAAGGGTTGCGCATGTCGTCCCAAGCGAACCTTTGTGCCCCCCCGAGCCGTCGCCCAGTGGACGAGGTGAGGACGCCAAAGATAGGGGGTTTTTAAGCCCCTCGGTTGCCTGGAAATAGCTTTTGTTCTCATTCTCATAGATTGAAATTGTCTCTGCACTGAGAGTATTTTGTTGGAGTCTTCATGATATTATCTCTTCACTAAGAGTATATTTTGAAGCTTTCATGAAATTGTCTCTTCACTAAGAGTATGTTTCTTGTTTTCCTATGTTGGTCTCTATGAGCTGTAGGGTACAACTCCATGCATGGATAACATGTGTTGTAAAATCATATCACGTCCACACAACAAACTTGACAATATTTAGCATCAAGCCTTTCTAATGTGCTTCAAAACAGCTTCTAGCAACTCTAGAAAATTGGCTAGTAGAGCAACCATTGGAAGTAAACTATATTAGAAGATAATCATGTGAGCTCATGAAGCAAATAACTTTATTGCAACCTTCAAACATATCTTAAATGAGTAAACTTCAAACATACATATGATTTGGGGTCAAAAATCAGATTATCCAGTGAACCTGACATCACTGCCAATTACAATTCTTGAACGTGATGATAAAAGATCAATAAAACATAATCCAATTCAACAGCTTGAAGATAATTCAACAATATACAGATATAATTGAATCACTGTGGAAAAACAAAGAAAAATATCATATCGTATGATTTACTTAGAGGAACTGAAGTTATCTTTCATCTCAGTAATTGCAAATGAATAAGTATACATCAGAATCCACCGATATTCACCGCATCTGTAGCATCTCTTCACATGCCTTCCTCCTCAGACAAAGAGATATTGCCTCTACAAATTCTCATGAAGTCAAACATATCGATTCAACCCATATAGGTTAAGTGAAATTCATTGTCCAAAATGACCCAAGCACATAAAATGTTATATTCCTGACTATATAAATGTTAACAGGCAAGGCTGCAATACCATCTTAGACAAGAACATAAGTACAAATATGTGCCAAAAAGCCGGTAATAATTTCTCAAAAAATACTATCTCATGCCAACTATATTTCCATCTAAATTGTCACATCATGGATAACTTTAAACTTAACAATCAAAGCCAATTCGCTAAATATGGAAACTGTCTTACTTATATCAACTATAAATGCACCTCAAATTTCTTACTAAACCTCAAACAGAAAAATAGCAGGGATGACATTTTAAAGTGGTTTCTTTGGACAGCCAAGCATATTACATTTCTATTTAGGCTAACGCATAACCTTCTTCTTTCTCCCATTCAACTCATCACAAGTCTATAATTTCAATTGCATAAGTTCAAGAAATAAGCTTCCTAGAAAATTACGAGTTATACTCACAAACGTTGTAGTTCACACCCATGGAGATTGCTTTATACGGACCAGTAATCCTTCAAAGAACTTCCTCACCCATTCATCCCATCACCGATATTTGGAGCTCTTAAGATGTTATTTGTTCTGAATAAATTTTGTTGTTGTCTGATATACTTATTTTTGCACAAGTTGTTAGATCAAATATAAAATGTGCATAATAGTTTATACATCCCTAAAGATAATGACACCAGTCAACAACCTATTCAACATACATCAGAACTATCATACTCTTGTCAATTATGCTTCCTAGTCATAGCTTAAATAATAAAGGATCACATAAAGGGAGTCAAATAGAAGGAATGGAAACCATATTATTTCAGTAAATTTAGTGCAGGAAGCCAAGGACAAATTTCACAACATAAACCTTCAAAAAACATGTAGCAAATCATAACTTCGATTAGGAACTTAGGTTCACTAACATATCCTATGACAATATATTGAATTAAACGGAAGAAAATTAAGAACTGTAATACCCTCGATTTTTAATATTTATGTTTTGATCCTTGGACTATTTCATATTTATGATTTGGTCCCTGGACTATTTAGTAGTTTCAGTTTTAGTCCCTGTTAAACATTGTTTGGTCTTGTTGAATTTTCTAAAATATATTATGTTTTTGGATTATCCTACTCGAAATTGAGTTGAAGATAAAATAAAATCTTCACATATTAGATTGCTAGATTTGATTGATAATTGATTATTTTCTGAGATATCTTTTATTTGGTGCATATTTTATTTTCTTTTTCTGTTTATAGGCACTAGAGGTCGTCCATGAACCATCACAAGGCTTCCCAAACGTTTTGGGATGCATTGGTTCATGAAACAACACATTTGGTCGTGCAGGTAATTGATTACATTAGTAGGGTAGTCGACTACGCTATTTGGCCGTTGCAGTTTAAATTTCAAATTCAAACACGTAATCAATTACAAGCCTTGTGGTAATCGATTACGTGCCTATGCGTGGTAATCGATTACTCAAAGCGTGTAATCGATTACACTCAAGTCCAATTTCTAGTTTATAAAACTTTAAGTTCTAATTGAGTGTTTCTATCATATTTTACTTATGAAATAGTGTTATACTCAATTAATCAATTTGTTTATGAGCCTTCATAAGTAAAGTAACGTTAAAAGCATAACTTACCGAATAATGAGACTTAGTTAAATCTAGAACCCTTTGATGATCTTGAAGTATGTTGAGTTGGTTCTTCTAAGTCTTCTTTTCTTCTTTTTGTAATGAGTGTTGTCTTCATAAAAACTTCAGTCAGAGTCAGGGGCAAGACCTTTTTCACACAGCCAAATTTAAAAAAAAGGTACAACATGTACTGCTTGGCTCACCAAAAGGTACAACGAGATTGGTGAAGAAGATGGATATATTGGGAGTTTTTTTTAGGGGCAAAAGCAAAATGGTAAAATGACCAAAGGGGGGCGCCAAACGGGATTCCCTTTGAATAATGTAGTCTATGCGCAAAAAATAAACTTTTAAGAGTTTTAAAAGATTTTTTGCAATTACAAATGTTTGTCCCAAAACTCGTTGTGTCAAACAACTAAACAAGTTTACAGCTAGGTTGATAGAGTATTGAGTTTTGATACATACATCTATCTCATTTTCACTCATTTTTTTCATATTTTTTCCACATTTTTTATCACATTATCTATCATATCATTCATTTATCTCTTTTATTCATATTTCATCGACGTGAAATTGTAATAGAAGGGTGAACATACTTTTTTTCAGAGTATCTATTTCCTAAGAAAAAGAATTTTGATATTCATTTTTTATCCAGTTAAATTCCATCATTTTTGTTTTTATCTCTCTCATTCTTTCTTATATAACATCTATCATATCTCATGTTTTTTATCTCTTTCTTTTTAATTTTTTTCTATCTCTCTTCTCCTTTCATCTCTTATCCACTCATGAAGATTAATAAAGAAAAAAATTGTAGGTTTGACCTCAACATGGTGTTAGTGCTCCTTAATTTTCTAAGTATGTTTTGGCTCAACATCCATCTGACATACATATTAGCTGTGATTTTTAACTTCGATGAATTGCTTATGTCGGATAAATGTTGAGCAAAATTGTATGTGCGTCCATTATTTTAATATTTGGTAATTATTTTTCTGAGTTATTTCTTTCTTGATGGAAAGTAACCAACCAAGCTTAACCTTTTAACAAACAAGACAATTTACATGATGGACCAACCAACATTTAAAATAAAGTTTGTTACACACTCATTCCACCTTCCACCTCTTTATAATATGAAAAAAAAAAAAAATGAGTGATATGATATGTGATTGAACAATGAATGCAGAAAAATAGGAAAATAAAGAGAGTGAAAATGAAATAGAAGAGAAAGAGGATCTGAATGTGCGATTCCTTAACAAATAATGTGATATGCATGATCTACCAAACAATGCAATTACGTATGTTGGCCAACTGAAAATGCAACCAATGCCACCAAGAATGTATCACATATACAAATAAGCAAATGCAAATAACTAATTAAATTTAATCCTCTAGCTTATGCTATAAAATGTTCACAAAGAGGACCTTAAAGTCACCGTCTAGAGCCTTGTCCTCTTAACCCATCACATCAGTAAAAAAATGTCCTTAATAGCAGAAGCACCTGGCTTTCTTCAAGTCTACTCCGACGGTTCCGTGAAACGCTTTAACCCTGAAACTGTCTCTGCATCTTCAAAACCCTTCAATGGATACAAATCCAAGGACGTCATCATCGACCCATCAAAACCCATCACCGGAAGAATCTTCCTCCCTCATTCCCAGAATCAGCAAAACCTCCTCCCCCTCTTGGTTTACTTCCACGGTGGCGGTTTCTGCATTGGCTCCACCACATGGCTCGGCTACCACCACTTTCTCGGCGACTTCTCCGTCACGTCCCAATCCATCGTTCTCTCCGTTGACTACCGTTTAGCCCCGGAACACCGCCTCCCGACGGCTTACGAAGATTGCCACGCCGCGCTTCAGTGGCTTGCAGATCAAGCAAGCTCTGAGCCTTGGGGTCAACATGCTGACTTTTCAAGGGTGTTTCTCTGTGGGGACAGCGCTGGCGGTAACATTGCACACCATGTGTTTGTGAAAACGACTCAGAGGGATGATAATAATAATGGGTGTGTGTTGAAAATCAAAGGGTTGATGCTTATACACCCTTACTTTGGGAGTGAGGAGAGGACTGAGAAAGAGGCGGCTGCTATTGATGATGATGACAAAGAATGTGTGGCTATGAATGACATGTTCTGGAGGCTGAGTATACCTGAAGGGTCAAACAGACACTATTTTGGGTGTAATTTTGAGAAACATGATGTGGCTGCGAGTGTGTGGGATCAGTTCCCAGGGATTGAGGTTTATGTTGCTGGGAGAGATTTTTTGAAGGAAAGGGGTGTCATGTATGCAGAGTTTTTGCAGAAGAAAGGGGTGAAAGAGGTGAAGCTTGTGGAGGCTGAGGAAGAGCCACACATATTTCATATATTGTATCCTCAATCTGATGCAACTCGCTTGCTTCAGAGCCAGATGAGCCAGTTCATGAAGAGATACTAACAAACAACCATGATAACTTGAATAAATAAGAAATTATTTCATAATAGGAAAACATTGCCTAAGTCTGAGGTGCAATGCTGAATGATGCTTTTGTTAAATGTAAGATTATATTATATAAGAAATAAGATGTTGAAATAACTCAGTATATATAACTTGGTTGATCCAAAAATACAATTTGGCTAATGATCTGAAAATCTCAATTGTGTTGCCTTATTAAGGTGCACTATGTCTCCTCTGGATAGTGAAGAACTCACAATAATTATGCCCCCATCTGCAAAGTGGCTATTGTTTCCTTCAATTATTAAAGAAATATGATAAAAATATAGATTGATGGTTTTGTTTTCTCCTTCTCCTGTACCTTTGGTGAGCATTGGGGCCTCCTCTAGCTAAAGCAAAAATCGCATACAAGCAAGTTACAGTGATTAGCTTTTTATTATTATTATTATTATTATTATTATTATTATTATTATTATTATTATTATTATTATTATTATTATGGTTATTGTTATTGTTATTGTTATTGCTACCTTACACCTTAAAAATAAATGTTTGATATCTTCCTCCTCAATATCATACAGCACACATAATTTTTCGCCTTCCATGACCAAGAATCACTAGTTTCCTGCAATAACGAAATGTGAGCTAAAATAGAGAGAAGCTTCTCCTTCAACGCCATTTCCCACACAAATAAGGGTCTTCTCCACATTAAGTTCCAAGTCCACTCTCGATTAGCCCCCTACCCACCCAGATTACTTCTTGAGGCTCCTTTTTGTTCTTAAATCAAGTACAACCTTCTAAACTTATCTTTTAACCTTTTTGCATCTAACCATCTATCTTCCCAAAAAAGAAAGGGTATTATTTCCACTACTCACAACCTTTTGCAAGTTTCTTTTCAACCGATTGGGATTATATATGCGCACATGTCATCCAATTTCCAGATTGATTTCCTCCAAGATGAGCCGTTTTTCATTTTAACAATAGTACCTTCATTGATCTCCCCATATTTCACCTTAAAAACCTTCAACCATACAGCTTTTATCTTGGTGAAGCATTTTCCATCTCCATTTAGATGAGAGAATCGTATTCATCTTCTCAATGCTCTTGATCTCTAAACCTCCATGATCTTTTTACTTTCATATTTGCTTCGCATCTTACCCACACAATCTTCTTCTTTCTTTCCTTCCCCTACCCCCATAATAACTACTTTTACATTTTTTTCTAACAACTTCATTATCTTCTTTGGTGCTCTATAAACTGATAACATGTTGTTGGGTTCACAGATAAATTTGGATCAGGTAGTCATGTGAGTCAGCTAGGAAACCAGCGTACCGATTTCCTAATCAAGTGATTACTCAATGAAGGGACTCTATTCTTCAATATAGGTTCCTAAGATACTCCAAAGAGCTCTTAGTTCTCGCTATCGAGAAAGATGTGACTGAGTGATGGCTATTGAACTAAGGTCTATGACTAAATAGAATGTAAAAGCTGAAAGAGGTAAAGAAAGCGGTAATGAAAGCGATAATGAAAGCGATAAAGAAAGAAAAGAACACCAACCTTGTTTGAGAGAGTTGATCAAGCGAAATAGATTAGGAACTGTAGAACAAGAAGCTTGGAGTGTTGTTTCGTCCCTTCCCACGATGAAAATGCAGCAAAAGAGTTTTGGAGGCAGCAGTAAGGGAATAGAGTTAGGGTAAAAATCTGAATGTGGAGGCTCCTAAAGTGAACGAAATTCACCTTAATAATCAGCCCAAACCTCAACCATTACTCCCCTCATAACTGAGCATTATCTCCCCATTAACCCCATTAACTCACCATTATTCACATATTCAAATTCTGCATTTATAACTCCTAATTACTCTCATTAAACTCATTAATATTTCAGAATTCAAATTTAAATTTCAAACATAATAAATTACACGAAAATCTTATTAAAAATCAAAACCTACCTCACTAAGATTTAAATACAAGACATGTCAATCCAATGCTTAAGTCTCCACCACTAAACCAAGGCTCTTCTTGTTAAAACTCTTAACACAATATTCTTATAATCCTCTAAGTCGAACCAACATGTCCCTATTTCAAATTTGAATTCCAACACCTCCTTAAAAGCTCTTAAATGCTAAACTCCTAAACAGTTTTGCCTAGTCCAAGGACTAAAATGCAAATATCCAAACTTAAATGACCAAAACCTAATTATAAAATCTCCAAGGACCAAAGTATAATTACTCAAAACTTGAGGGTCTTACACCTGGCCTCTTATTTCCTTTCCTCACTCTACCGTGGAATGTTTGTCGCCCTGAATACCGTGCGGAACGATAACCGTCTTGACTCCAAAGGAGTAGGGGTACCCTATGGTTCCTTCACCTTTGGATCATGTTGTACTTCCCAGAATTCAGGCCATTGCCTACCCCAAAACTGTCCACTACCGGTTCGACCCCCACGTATTGTACTGGATGATGAGGTTTGGGAGGTTTATCTTCTGATGGTTCTACATCTGGTACAGAGCCCATTGAGATATATTGTTCACGAGATCACGTGACCCTTCCTTCGGCAACACTATCTTGCTGAGAATGACATGAGGAAAGACACATTCTTCAACAAGGTTGTTTACACAGGTAGAACCTGGTTCCTTGGGCTTCTCCTTCCAAATACTGAAGGGATTGACAACAATAACTTCCCACTTGGAATTGTAACAGACACCTTCATAGGGCATCATATCCAGGGTAAAAGTGACATCTGCTGGATGAATGTCCACCAGCTTGATCACTTGCTCCTTACTAGTGAAGCTTCTTCCCAAATTTCTCAAACCGTTGTGAATAGTTTGAAGTCTGGCGAACATGGAGTCGATAGACTCATTATCCTCCATTTTGAACGCCTCGTACTGAGCAGTCAGCATACTCATTTTAGTATCCTACACAGCAGAGGTTTCTCCGCCGGTGGAGCCTTCTCCGCCACCGTCGACTTCTTCTCCTCCACTTTGGCGGCGGCGGCGTCGTGTGCTTCAGAGGAGGCTGATAGGTGTGGGGAGGATTTAGGGTTTTTAATTTGGGTATTTTCTGGTAGATGACGAAGGGACTGATTTGATTGGTTTCATAAGTTAAATTATACCCGTTGGAGCTGACATGGCAAGTTGCGTGGCAAACCTTTCTCTTATTTGGCATTTGGGTCAACAGGGACCAACGGAAAATGTGATAAAGGATGTAACTGACCGACGATAACATTATAAGGGACTAATCTGACCGACGACGAAAGTTCAAGGACCAACGAGTCATAAGTGAACATTATCAGGGACTAATTTGGAGGTTTACTCTTTTATTTTTGCTTTGCAAACTTTCTGACTAAGAATGCTTCCACATACGCTGATTTAGTTTGGGTGGAAAAGGTTCATCCAACCATGATTTGTTTTGTGAATGCTGATTTATTGGCTTCTATGGCTTTCAACTTTTAATATAATGACCTTGCGTAAACAAATTTTTTGGTGAAAAATTATTTAAAATAAAAAGATTATTTAAAAACAATCCTATCCGATTATTCCAAACATAAATCTGACATCATTCTTATGATGGTGCCTATAAATTTGGTCTTCCAACCCCTGGAACCCTAGCAGCGTATTATCTATATCCCCTCCTCTATCTCTCTCTCCTCGTCGAGGTTCAGCTCTCTCAGTTTCATTTCCCCCAAAATAGTTTTTCAGCTAACAAGTTTCCTTTGCAGACTCGTCAGAACCCGAACTCTATCATTTCCCACACTCACTTTGTAACCTTCATTCGGTTCCTTCTTCTCGCAGGTACTCTCCTCTTCTTTTGAACCTCTAATATACCCTCTCTTTCTTTCTGAACCCTAGCTTTTGATTTTGATGATTTGTTTGAAAATGCTGCTTTGAATTAACACTGTGTGATTCGCAGATAATGGGAGAAACAAAGGACGAAGGATACGAGGAAGAGCTTCTTGACTACGAAGAGGAAGAAGACAAGGCCACTGACTCCGTCGGAGCCAAAGTCAACGGTGAAGCTGCCAAGAAGTAAGTTGTCTCTTGCTTCTAACTACTGTTGTTCGATTCGTAGGTGGTTAAGATGTCAAATTTTGAATTGTTTGTGATATATAAGAAAGATTGTCAACTTTTTGAATTTTTCATTTCTAGAAGTTTTTTTTTCGGGGTTAGATTGCTTTGAAGTCCAAAGTGAAATTCAGCATATTCTCTATTGGTGGTGAAGTTAGATTAAATTTGTTTCCTTTTTACTTTTTTTCTCTCTCTGGAAGTGGGCAGATGTTTCCATTTTGGAAGAAGTCGAGTGGAATGAAAATGGATATTGTGTCAATTTTTGCAGTCTTCTGATGGTAAGTGTTCTTTTTGTTTGTTTGCAGGGGCTATGTGGGGATCCACAGTTCAGGATTCAGAGACTTCCTTCTAAAGCCAGAGCTTCTTAGGGCTATTGTGGACTCGGGATTTGAGCATCCTTCTGAAGGCAATTTATCTGCATCTTTCTTTATAGTAATTATTGTTGGAGCTACCCTAAATATTTAGGAACTCAGGAGGTTTAATTATTGTTGAAATCATTGTTTACTTAAGCTTATTTTTTTGTCTAAACTAAAATTGTTCCACTCTGGATTTTCCCTCATTTCCATCTCATTTTTTATCAGTGTAATTTTGGACCAACATCCTCTGATGAAACATACCTTTTTCATTATTCTTGCTTTTCCCTCCTCCTCCTGCTTCTCCCTTGCACCCATGTGGTGATCTGGTGCCTCCAGTGGGCCCTAGCCGGATCTGGTATTGAAAAAAATCGTTTGTCTCAAGGGTTTTTAACATGGTTTGCTAGTCTGTCCTTATTGCAAGTTTGTTTAACTTACACAAGATATCCTTCTTCCAGCTATACATATTTAATGAACATCTTATTTATGAAAGCCAGAATTTCATTGAACTTGTGTATTTTTTCAATTTTGCAGGTAATACTTCTATCATAATCTTGTTTTGGAGAACTATTGTGCATTGGTAACTCAATCAGAAAGGTTTGTTTACTTACCATCGGTTCCCACGACCTCCGTTTTCTTTGGTTCATCACCAGTGCAACATGAGTGCATTCCTCAAGCAATCCTTGGAATGGATGTCATTTGTCAAGCTAAATCTGGAATGGGAAAAACTGCTGTCTTTGTTCTCTCAACTTTGCAGCAGATTGATCCTGTTGCAGGGCAAGTTTCTGCCCTCGTTTTGTGTCATACTAGGGAACTAGCATACCAGGTATTTATTCGGGGCTCAATATATAAAAGCTTCTGGAAATCTTTATTGTAGTAGCTTCTGATTTAAGATATATTTGCAATCTCTTTCATGTAGATATGTCACGAGTTTGAGAGGTTCAGCACATACTTGCCTGATCTCAAGGTTGCTGTCTTTTATGGTGGAGTCAACATTAAAGTTCACAAGGATCTGTTGAAAAATGAATGCCCTCATATTGTTGTTGGTACGCCTGGAAGAATCCTAGCGTTGGCCAGGGATAAGGAACTTTCTCTGAAGAATTGTAGGCATTTCATTTTAGATGAATGCGATAAGATGCTAGAATCACTGGGTATGTTTAATGGCTGAACGGTTGTTATCAGAATCTTGAATCATACTTCTGGACTTGCTCTCATTTAAACATGGTTTTCACTTTTCCTGTTATGATTTCTGCAGACATGAGGAAAGATGTGCAAGATATTTTCAAGCTGACTCCCCATGATAAGCAAGTTATGATGTTTTCTGCAACACTCAGCAAGGAAATCCGTCCCGTCTGCAAAAAATTTATGCAGGATGTAATGTCCCTTGCGCAGTAATACTTATTAGAAGTCTCTTTTTCATAATGCACAGATTCCCTGAAATCATGTTTGAGATTTAGAATGCCGTGGGACTGTCAAAAATTGCTTTTGATGATAGGGGTTCATTTTGGTTAGTGCCTTTGTTTCTCAGCCAGTTTTTACAGAAACAATTGTGGGGTGGGGTTTATGGCTGGGGTAGGTGCTAGAAGATCTTGATGAGAATGTTTTAGCTCCCAACTCTCGGCTTCTCTTCTACACTTCTCCCAATTTGTTTCACATTGGAAGCTAGTTTTGTCTCGAATAGCCTGTCTTCCTGTTATGACTTTTCATAATGGGAGGGGGGGTTGTTAAGAGTATTCTGGTTTTGTTGCTGCCAGTGTTTAGTATGTCTATTGTCAATTTTCACTTGGGCATGACTGAAAAAAGTATCTGCAAGGAGACAAAATAAATCGACTGGAATTGTGATTCAAGGGATCTCATGCATCATTGATTTTGTTCTGGATTCCATTAGCTTGAGGAGTTCTCCTAATCTGATTTACTGTGACATTGTTCCTTTCAGCCAATGGAAATTTATGTTGATGATGAAGCAAAATTGACCCTTCATGGACTTGTCCAGGTCAACTACAAGATACTTTCATATTCCTTCATGCTTTATTGAATAATGTGAGCTGTATGGCTGATATTGATTATTGAAATGGCAGCACTACATCAAACTGAAAGAGGAGGAGAAGAACAGGAAGTTGAATGATCTTCTTGATGCACTGGACTTCAATCAAGTTGTTATCTTTGTGAAAAGTGTTAGTAGAGCAGCTGAGCTGGACAAACTACTTGTGGAGTGCAACTTCCCGTCTATATGCATTCATTCTGGAATGTCCCAGGAAGAAAGGTTTGTATTATGTGATTTCAGTGGAATTTTGTCTTCATTATGCTTAAATGATCCATAATTGTTTTCCTTGTTTTGTGTTCTTTTTTGTTCTGATCCAATTATATTAAAAAAATGAAGTTATTATCTACTTTGAGTTTTACTAAACACATCCCAGAGATGCTGCCATGGTGCATACATTTTGCGGATGATATAATGTTAATTGCAGAGTTGAGAGAAGAAATAGATGGAAGTTAGAAATATGGAGACAAACCTTAAAAACATACTGTTTTCGCTTAAGTGGTGGTATATGAAATGTTAGTTTAGCAAAATGCTCAAATCTTTATGTGGAGGTTAAAACGGGAGGATATGTGGTTCTAGAAGTTATATGTTTTAATATTGGGTTTCATACAAAATAATGAGGATATGGAGAAACATTACCACTTAAACTTTTTTTAGGTGTTGAAGTGAGTGAACGGAGTTGAATTATCTAAATAAAGGGGAGCTGTGTTTTTAATGTACTGGAATCTTATTGAAGGCAACTATTGTTGGAATGGAAACAGTTTTTCAGTTTTTTTTTTCTAACATACGAGAAGGGGATGGAGGGGACTGTCTTTGATAACACCAATCTGTTGTTCATTTATCATGAATTATCTGCTCATTTTTGGAATTGTAAATTGTTAGGTGTTTCATGGCTATACGCGTGATCCTAGACCTAGGACATGAACAACTCGAAAAACTTAAGTAATTACTTCATTATTACACAATACAATCTTCATCTTAGACCTAAGTGGCCATAAAGATTGGCTACAAAACTTTGAACCGTAGTTATCAATATCAGATAACACCTGGCTGAAAAGTGCTATAGCGATATGGCGCATAGCGGGGTGACCTCTATACTGATTTTTAATGTAGTTTTATTAGAGGAGTATATTCGAACTCCCTGTTATAAGATGATTTCTGAGATTAGTTAGTGTTCTGATAGTCAGTTAGCTTAGTTAGTGTTCTGTTAACTGTTATTTAACAGATTCTGTTTACAGCTGTTGCCAGCTGTCATGACTGTTACCTTTCTGTGCTACTATATAAGGTGCACTATGTACACTTTACTATTTGGGAAAATAATATTACAATTTCAGTTTCAGTTTGTTAGTTTTTCTCTCGTTCTTCTTTTCAAACAAGTTTAAATAATTTATACTACATTTGTAAATTCTAAAACAATGATAAATATGACTACTTTCCTAACATATATCCTAATAGGTCTTGAACAAAAACATGCATTCAAATACAAGTCAAAACCAATGGAAGAGAAAAATATACCATTGTACTAGGGAAGGATAACAAAATAGATTGAGAAAAAACAAAGAGACAGAGAAAATACAAAACAAAACAAGGAGCTTCACAGAGTAGGAGAAAAACACAATCAAGGGATCTGAATAGAGAGGAACCTGATACAAAACAAAACAAACAAGGAGCTTGACAGGGGCGGGGGAAAATAGAACTAAATGAAGAATTAGAACATAGAAGAACCTAATAGATCAGAATAACAGAGTTGAGAGAAGATGTTGCTGGAGAGTGACAATCGTGTAACAGACAAGGTCGTGGGGTGAGGCAGTCATCGAAGAGACACTAGAATGTTGCTTGTATAGATTTTAGAGAGATGGTAGCGGAAGGAAGCGGTGATGCAAGATTGTGAAAGTGGCTCGACCTAATTTGCCTTGCGTAATCCCCAATATGATATTGCTCTCCAACATTCAGGATTCCTGGGGTTTTGTTGGGATTTATGGATCCATCATTGTAATGCCAATATCATGTTCTTTTGGCTCAATAGTGGTTGCACCAAGCGCAACGCTGAAATCTGACACTACATGATGCTGTGTTGCGACTGTTCGATAGAGCCGCAATAAACAAATCTGAGGCAGGCTTTGATACCATATTAGAATTCAGGCTAGGCCAAACTCAGTGCCAAAAACTAGTTCAAGTTTTAGATTGCTCTACCATTTATAAGGACTTATTGATCATATCTCTAGTTAATGTGGGGTCTCAATAATATTGTGATAAATACCTCTTTCCTTTACTCTTTACTACTTAGCTTCTATTAGTTGGTATCAGAGCTCTGATCTGGAGCTTTGGAGAACTGTTCTTGAAGTTGATTCCAACATTTGATGGAAAGTAGGTTTGTGGGTGGCTGATCAATGTGAGGAAAAGCTATCACGGGCTTGAATGAGGGAGTGCTCTCAATTGGTGTTTAATTTTTGTGTGGAAGGGGAGCCACTAGAATGCAACATCGTGGGAGTTGATGAAGCCTGGGCTCGAAAACAATCCAGATATTTCGGTTTGGATTAATGATGAGGAACCGAAACTGGAATAGGAATCTTTGGAGCATGAAAATAATAGACGGTGATAAGTAGAAAATTGAGAATTATAACTCTTGTGAAGAAGAGAAACCAATGTTGTTGAAACAAGGGTGAAAATAGGATAGGGTAAACCAAAACAAAGACACATGAATCATTCGAACAATACTAAGGGGGCGTTTGTTACAAGTTATAAAAAATATTCTTGGGCATCAGGATTCCCGGGTATATTAGGATAGGAATGTTATGCCTATGTAAGACTTATGAATGTGTTTGGTTAGTATTTAGTATTCCCGGAAATGTTTTTAATTTAATTTAATTTAAAAATTTAAAAATAAAAGAAAATGTGATGAAATTTGAGAGTAGTGGGAAGTTTCTTTCACTTTCCCATGGGAATGTAAGATTCCCAACCAATTTCACGGGAATGAAATGAAAGGAATTATGTAAGTTATTTCATTCTCGGGAATGATTTGTACCCGGGCATCAATTTTTCAACCTTATAACAAACGCAGGAATATGCATTCCCAACCTTCATATTCCCGGGAATGTGTTTTCTAACATTCTAACAAACGCCCCCTAAGGTCAATGAATGCGTCATTTGAATAGGGTCCAGACATTACAACTAGGATTCGAGCCTTCGTGGTAAGAGATCATTATGGAAGGTGATAGTCAGACGATCAAGAATAAGGAAAAGGTGAAGCAAAGAAGAACACACATGGATCATCTAAACAATTACAAAGGCTAATGAATGTGGGTGGTAGGTGTTACAATAGAGAGAATGGAAGGAGGGAAAACATAATGAATGGGGAAGCGTCTTGCACATTCGGAGTTTGTCCATGCTGTACCTACCTATACTTGGTTAGAAGAACAGTAGTTAGTTGGATAGATAGGTTTAAGGAGTTAGAGTGAGACACAAGATGTATAAATAATGTATAACTTCATCTTGGTGTCAGATTTAGTTGGGAGTTTGCGAAGAGTCCTGACTTAGTCTCATGAATACTCAGAAATACGATTTATATTGTACTTTCTGAGTTTGTCTATGCTGTACCTACCCGCAGTGGGTCAGTCCTGAAGAATTTTATTCTGCCATAAAGAATAAACACATTCTTTCATTCTTCAGTATCAGTTTCTATCAACATGCATGAATCAAAGCCATCAATGTCTCACAACATGATATGACTCACTGGCTTGTCTCAATTTGAATTTCAAATTCAGTGGTTCTAACAGTTATGCTTCTGTTTGAGTTTCTCATTGATTGTTATTAAAGTAGGTCAATTAATTTGATTTCTATTTGTTTGAAATACTAGTGTGCATTGGTAAATTGTGTCTGATCTTAACCAAATGGCTTTTCTAGGTTGAAGCGTTATAAGGGTTTTAAGGAGGGGCACACAAGGATTCTTGTAGCAACAGATTTGGTTGGTAGGGGAATTGACATTGAACGCGTGAATATAGTCATAAATTATGACATGCCTGATTCTGCAGACACATACTTGCACAGGGTATGATTTATATGATATTTTTTTATTTCATTGTCAGTATTAATAGTCCCTATATTCTAGCCTAGATCCACCTAATTGTAATATTTTTTGGATAAAATTCTTTGCAGGTTGGCCGAGCTGGAAGGTTTGGCACCAAAGGTCTTGCAATTACATTTGTTTCATGTGCTACAGATGTTGATGTTCTCAACAATGTATGAACCTTTAGCTTTTCTTGGTCACTATATATTTTATGTTATGCAGTGTTGTGAATAAGCATTAAGGAGCCATGGTGGTGGTGCCTTGGTCTGGTGGAAATCACCCATAAGGCCATAAGAGATTCATGGCATTGTGGGTTATTTGATGGTGTTTCCAAGGTGGTTTTGTTACCCTTCTTTAGGAGTATTTTGGAGTCTGTCTTAAATTTGTTTTGAAACATAATCGCGCTTTGACCTGTTAAATTTCTGAAGCCCTCCCTCCCTCCTGTATTTGCATCTGCCCTGCATCAGTCTTGTAAGGATATTTCTTGGGTATCAATTATCAGCTTCACGTCTCTCCCTCTTTTAATGTGAGCAAGACAGTCCTCACATGATCCATCAGTCACTAAGTTTTCTCATATCTCACCTCTATGTTTTCATGTGAGCAAAACAAAGTTGAGTCTTTCCAAACATCCCTGAGAGAATGCCCTCACTGCTTTACCCGTTATTAACTCCCATTTCTTCAGATCTCTTTGCAGCTTAACCCAGCAATCCACCCAGGCTTCTACTCCATAATGCCTAGCATTTTCAGCCTATCTGTAACTCTTTTTTAAATCTTATTTTCAGCTTGCTTCACCTGATTGAAGTGATTGAAAACCAGTTATTTCAGACTACTTTCCCATGCTGAGCAGATTACCCACGCCACACTGCATTACCAATTAAACCACGACATTCTTTTAGATAGCAACTAACTCGACAACCTAATCAGGCCCCCAATACCTTAGCATGTCCAGCCTACGTAACATTTGCCCTATTTCCCCCCCTTTTCATTTCTGCTTGCTTTCTCCGTCTAAAGTGATGACGACTAAAGTACTTTCCCAACCTTCATCAGTAGCTTGAAGTAAGTTAAAATTTGAGTCATGTATATCATGACGTTCTTTGATACTTAATAATATATGAAGATGACCACCATGCATCCACCATTTTCTACCACACCATCCACCATAGTTCCTTGCTGGACTTTTGGCTTTCTATCATCCTCCTTTCAGAATTTTGGGTCAATTTGTATTACTTATTTGTTTGCCGTGTATTTCAGGTTCAATCCAGGTTTGAGGTGGATATAAAACAGCTTCCGGAGCAGATTGATACATCTACCTACAGTATGTTCTTCGTCATTCATTAATTTAATTTCTCACTCACTATTATTGTGATTTGAGATTGTTTAATTTTCTGCTATTAGATCCTCCACGAGTTTCAGGGTACGAGTTATGATGCCTCGCTAGTATAATTAATTCGCTGGGCTTGGATTATCCAAAAATAATAGTAGCATGTTTCTGGCTACTTCTTTTGGTCTCTCAACCACTTGTTTTGAAAATTTAAAGCTAAAAAGATTTACTTTTGTACTGGCAGTGGCAATAGTCCTCCACTTTTTTTTTTTTCCAGTTTAGATCAGTGTTATCAAGTATCCGCCATGGCTGAATCTTATGGCGGGTTTTGGCTCTCCACCATGCTGATATCCCGCCATAATCCGCCATCATTATTTGTCAAATATGGTGGGTTTTTGGCTCTCCGCCATAGTCCACCATTAACAACATTGGTTCAGACATGAATGCTAGAATTGGTTCCTAAATTGAGTTTTGCTCATTTTTTGTTAGACCTAAAAATTGGATCTGAGTTTCCCGTGCACATCATTAATTATTAAATGCCAATCTTTATTATTATTTTGTGAACTTCCATGAGATCTCTATTTGATATTGTATTTTGACTTCTACTACAATAATTTTTTTTACCTCCTTTCTGGGGCTGAGTTTCTTAGTATGCTGTTGCTGTCAATTTTTGACGAGGTTTCTCTTAACTTCTTTTGCAGTGCCATCATAGTAAGGTTTATGGGAAATGCTTGAATTGATTGGATGGGATGAATCAGCTCTCGCAGGTTTTTAGTATCCCAGTTCTGCGATACAGGGTTCTTAGGGCAGATGATTCATCATGCCAATTTCAAGTCTCCTTGTAGTTTGAGACTGGTGAGGCCATTTTATAGTTGGATGTATATCGGTACTAGGGTTTTGTGGTATGACGGCTTTTGAATTTATGGGAATTCATTTACTGTATTCTGTATTATGTAGATTTTTGCTCGATAGAACTTCACGCAGCTTTTCTAAACCTGTCCCCTTGACTCGAACCATAATGGAAGCATCTTGCATTGATTATCACGGTGTTTGTATGGTCGTTGCCCATCATGAGTTGCCTGTGTCCCATATTTTGCTCACCAAATTATTGTCTATGACTATGCCATTCGATTATCATGTTTAAGATCAGTGTTGTTTCTTCCTCCACCGTGAGCTAATATAGTACATTCCCTTTGCTTAGGAGATTTTCACAGTTGATTTTATCTTGAGTTTCTAATTTTTTGTATTTGTTGCAAATTGTGTGTGCCTGAACATGTATTTTGTGTATGTATGCATGTATTGTACACTAGAGAAAGAAAGTCAGAATGAAGTCATTCTGCTACCTCCGAGAGAATCACTTGCCAGGAACGTAGAAAGAGCATCTAAGAGATGGAACGAAGAATATGTTGGCAGCGTCTGCAGTGGGTTTGATTTTTAGTGAAGCACTGTGGTTTACAAAATAAGTGAAAGTGCAAAAATAACCTCATAATAATACTTGTTATTTTAGAAATAACCCTTCTGTTATCTCATCTTCCACCTTTTGATTACTTTACCTAACGCCCAAACCCTAGCCTTCAACCTTGACATCTGGTGCCATCTTCACTGCCGTTGCCAAATTAGGCTATGCACCCTATAAGATCTTTTAGATTCTCGTCTCCCTCGGTGTCTACTCTGCCTTCCTCTCTGTAATCGACGATGTCGTTTTTCTCTGCAAGTCTAGTGTAATATATCTACTCTCCTATACGTAGATAGTTGAATTAGGTCGAAAACCCCCAATTTCTTTCAGTGTTCATATTTTTTAGACTCAGCCTTATTAAGCCAATCCATGAATCTATTTGGTTTTGACATGGGGGAAGACTTGGGGTTTCTAAGAATGATATATCATAGACGTCTCTAAAGGCCAAGATTTTCTCAGAAGCACGAGGGCAAGGGAAAAACTCACTATAGCTCTCAAGAAGGTTCTTAAGGTAAGGACCTAAGAAAGCATGCGTATTGTCCCCAATAGAAATGAGAATAAGTAACTGTGATTTCCAGATGGCAAGTTTTTCAGCTTCATGAGGCGGCTCCAGCACGTACTAACGGTGGCCTAAAGGAAGAGGACCTTGCATTTCGCCTTCAAAGGGAATGGGGGCAGAGCGCGCTGATGAATCAGAAGCCATGGAAGTACAAGATTTAGGAATGAGAAGTTTGAAGAAGTAGCATTTCTGAAATAGAGCTTGAAGAAGATGAGATTGAAAAGTGAGAGTAAAGAGAAGAAAGTGAGAAGAGATCTCTATTTTTTAAAAAAAGGGTGAGAATTCGAAGAAGTTTTCGTGTGATGTGAGTAGATGGCAGTTGGCACGTTTCCTAATGCCATTAAAAAATTATTAAATTCCTATCATGTCATTTCTTGGGTCACGTGGGCTAGGTTTCTTGGGAAGCTAGCAAACCTATCATTGCTACTATATAGTGTAGTGGGCTAAGAAGCTGCGCCATTCCATCATGATAACCGTCAAGTTTGAATTTTGATAAATAAACGGATAATTGAATTTATCTTTTATTTATTAATTAAAATCATTAAAATATCATGCTTCTCAAAAAGAAAATTTTATCGAGGCATAATATTTTGGGGGTAATATGTTAGCTTGAAATTTTTACCAGTCTTTAGTTAGTCGAATGTTGTTTGACGTTTTGTTTCGAGTGAACTTTTCGACTAAATTAGAGGAATTATTATTAGTCAAAGTCTAATTCTAGACTTCACCAGACATCAAGTGTTTGGTTCGATCAAAAGCTTGATAGTCGAATAAGCCTTTTTTGGCGAGTAGTTTAGGTGGTTAAAGCTTGCAAGACGCGCGGAAGGCAGAGAATGATGATCGAGACACGTGTAAAGTTCGGATTATATGCCTGTCACAGGCAGTTGAATAGCCTATCAAGAAAGATTTTACTTTATACTCTGTTTCAAATGATTTTAGATGAAAAGAAAAGTGATAATCAATTAAAAACCACAATCCGAATCATACACCAGGAATAAGAATTTGTCAAAACCACATTAATCACAGATTCATATGCATGCATTGATACGTTTACATCCTTTCTTGTCATATGCATGCATTGAGACTTTGCTAGTAGTATGAGTTTGATATTCTGCTGCTTCTTACCCAGAATTGGCGATTCTTCTGCTGCTTCTACAAAATGGTACAAGGAAATTGAACCTTCAACCCCCCGGATCCTTGATCATTTTGCCAACCTGCATTGGCACTTACAATTAACCTTGTAGTAAAGCAAAATAACATACATAATTTTACCAACATAATCATGAAACCAATGTAAAAGTGCTTGCCTTTTCAATAACAAAGAAACTTTGGCGTCCAAAACTCTCCGTAGCCTTCATTTTTATTTATGAAGGGAAGAGTCACCAACCGAGGACAACATCCATGTTTGACATTAGTAGAACAAACTAACAGTTTTCAAACATTAGTAAAGCACAGGATTGAATCCCTCCACAAAATTGCTACTTTAAGAATGCTACCCGGAATATAAATATTAAAGTTTTCAGCAAATGAATAGAGAATATTTGATGCTTTAATCAATTTGTTACCAAAAGTCTCCGCATGAACACAAACCATTCTGGAAATGGTGGAAGCGATTGCGGTCTCTGACGACAATCTCTCGGTTATAAACCTTAGATATAAACTTAGTAGCAGAATGACAATCTTCACAAACGCGCAGGTTCTTGACAATTCTGATGGGTGTTCCAGGGGGTGTATTTAAAAGAGCAAAAGCTATGGCAAGCTTTTCACTGTGTTTATACAAAGCATCTTCTTTATCTTCTTCATCTATGTCAAGTAAAACCTGAGATGTTGTAGGCTCATACCCTGCTCTCTTGATTTCCTTTCCCATCTCATCCACCATTTCATATATTTTCTTGTACTGATCATGTGACTTATCTCCAGCAACAAACTCGCACATTTCATTGTTCAGCTCAATCATGGTGCTCCCAGGAACCTTCTTCATCCCTCTCATATCCATCATCTCCCTCACCTTGGTCTTCTTCTCCCACCGTCGCAATTTCGCATAAAGGTTTGAGAGCAGAACATAGTTCGATTCATGCATAGGCTCACTTCTTAGTAGCTCTTTCGAGATGCTCTCCCCTAACTCAAGTTCCCCACGTGCATGACAAGCAGTGATTATGCTTCTCCAGATGATTTGGTTTGGCTCAACAGACATTGTTTGAACAAACTCCAATGCCTCTTTGACAAGTCCAGCTCTACTCAACAAATCTACCATGCATCCATAGTGTTCTATCTTTGGCACAATGCCGAAATTCCCCTCCATTGAATTGAAATAAGAACGTCCTTCATCAACTAGCTTGGAGTGACAACATGCAGAGAGCACCCCAATGAAAGCAACATCATCAGGTTCCACCCCTTGTTCAACCATCTCATCAAATAAGGAAACAGCCTCTGACCCACGACCGTGCATTGCAAGACCAACAATTACTGAAGTCCATGAAACTATGGTTCGCGTGTTCATTTGTCTAAACAGATTCATGGCTTTGTCAACATCACCACACTTGGCAAACATGTCTATCAACGCGTTACAGAGCTCCACAGACTTTGGTATCTTTTTCCTCTCAATATAAGACTCCAACCACTTCGCCAACTCAAGTGCACCCAAATCAGCACATGCAGTTAAAACAGAAACCATAGTAATCTCATCAGGGCAAACACCCATAACCTGTATGTAATAGTTACTGCATGAGTATGGATTCAACCAATAAAAAGTTTATCGCTGATAATAACATCGTCTTTCTTTATTATAATTTTAATGTATCTGCAATCGTTTACTTCATTGTACATACCGTGTGCTCATACAAGAATTAACCATCTTCATTGTTTGTACAAAATCATTCTTGCCTAAGCAGTGTTTATAAATACCAAGGTTTTAAGTTTGTCATCACTCAAACCATGGTGATCTCATCAGGGCAAATATCTATAATCTGTATGCAACAATCCTGATTATTCAACTTTCTGTATACAAAACCAGTAAAAGAACTCAAAATAAGACCAAAATAACTTAAATATTTTTAATTTAGTATACATCGAACTTCAAATATTTTCTTGGGTAGGCAAGGTGTTCATGTAGAAAGATATTACACATCTACATTTCATAAAGAACATAGTTCTTCTCTCACTTCTTTTCTTCTTTCCCACTTCCATACTTACACTCTACTCATTTAGGATAAAAAGAATAAGAGACAAATTCAAATTTAAATTAAGGAAGTAGTGAAAATGATTAGAACTAGGGTAATCTGAATGTAAAACCTAATTGAATCACGCTCTGAATTCCCCCAATTTCGGGAAGAACAGAGAAAGAGAGAAACTTACAAGTGTTCCTATGGAAATTCGAGAGTTCCAGGCTCTCCCAACTACTCACAACTAATTCCCTAACTTCCTTCCCTTTCTCTAACTCTAATGTAGGACTGGGTAAACTAGCCAGTCAGTTACATCTGACTACTGTCCCAACTGACCCCTATAAAGAGTTATAATTCCCTGCAATCCTTCTTTGCTTCCTCTGGCAGACCTTCACGATAGGAGGCCTACTCCTACCAATACCCGGCACCAAAAGCTTCACCTTGTCCTCAAGGTTGAAAGTTGGAAACGCCTCCTGCATCCTAGCAGCTGACTCTCAACAGTTTTCACAAGAGAGAAGGCCCTGCCACTGAACCAGCACCTCAATGTCACCTGAAATGACAAACCTCCACAATAGAAGTTGGCCACACCAACAATTCCTTACCTTCACTCAAACTTCCAGGAAGTGGCTGAGTCTAAAAATTAGTCCCCACCACCTTCTTTAAAAGAGAAATGTGGGAGACTGGGTGTATCTTACTAGAAGAAGGCAACTCCAGCTTACATTACACGATATCATGTTGTGCTAAAATTGAATCAGAATGCCTGTATTAGAGTATGTCAAAGTTATACTACCACGATATGTGCTGAGCTGTCATAGCCTCTGTTCAGTTAGTGACAGAGTGTCAAGTTAGTTATGACAGCCTGTAGTCAGTTGAGATTCTGTTGCTTGTGATGCAAGCTAACTGAATCGATATAAAGACAATGTATGTACATTTCAGATTAATGAAAATACAATTCATTCAGATCTATATTCAGTTTCTATCTTTCAAATAGCCTGTAAGATTGGCTTCATTAATTTATTTCAGCAGAAGATGGGTTTAAATCTCAATATTCTAAATCAAAGAGAGTGATAGAGAATTCTAATCGGAGTTGAATTGCTCACCTGCATCTCCCGAAACAACCCAATGGCCTGTGAAGAATGTCCCCCACGCGCGTACCCACCAATCATGGCACTCCACGTCACTGAATCCGTCTTAGGACTTTCATCAAACACCTTGCTCGCAAACTCAACCCCTTCTCCCCTTTCTCCTTCTTCTCCACCACAACAACAGCAACAACAATACATGTGAATCATGGTGTTCCGAACGTGAAGATCGCCGTCGAACCCGAACTTCACAACAGACCCGTGAACCGCTTTCCCGAGCCGCAAACTGCCGAGTCCGGCGCAGGCCTTGAGCACGAAAGGGTACGTAAACTTGTTCGGCGCGACGCCGTAACGGAGCATGGTTCGGTACAAGTCCAATGCGCTTGGCTTGGAGTGAAAGGTTTGAGCGAAGGCCCTGATGAGCGTGTTGAAGAGGAAGGCGTCGAAGGAGGAAGCGCGAGGTGCGGTGGTTTGGTCATCGGAGAAGAGGAAGGAGGAGGCGTAGCGGATGGCGTCGAAGGTGGAGGAGGTGGAGGCGAACTTTGTGAGGACGAGTGGGTTGTTGTGGAGGCCGAGTTTGAGGATGATGGTGTGGATTTGGGTGAGGGCGCTGAGGGTGGTGCAGGAGTTGAGGAGCGCTAAGCAGGTTTGTTCCGCGACCCTTGCTCTCGAGGTGGAGGGTGGAAGGTGTTGGAGGGTGAAATTGGTGATTGTAGAAGCAGCAATAGCAGAAGGTGAGAATGAGAACTTGGTTTTGATCATGGGGATTTGGTTTCACTTCCCTGAGTTCCCTCCCTCATTTCAACGCTGCCGCTGTCCGACTAACCTTGTTGCCCTTCTGCCTTATGTGGGTTTAATGATGAAGCAAATCACAAAATTTTCCTTAACATACTTTTTTTTAATTTTTTTCCATTATTAATACAATTTCATATTTCCACAATTGAATAAGGGTACAAAATGTGAAAAAATAATTAATATGACACAAAGTCTTAGGTAGTTCTAATAAAAATGAACAATTTTCACCACTCTTTTAGTTCTTATAAAAAGGAACAGAGAGAATATATCTAACAACACAATTATATTTATGGGCCTTTGATTGCAGATTTTAAAAATTGTATTTAAAAAGAGTTTTTAGAAACATCTTTTAACTGTTCTGTTATTTAGTTTTTAAAACTGAAAACAATAACTGTTTTCAAAAACAGGTTTTGCTAAGCTGTTTTTACATTTTTTAGTTTTTGAAAACAGAAAACAGTTTTTAAAAACTGTAATCAAACATGCCATATATCACTTAATATACTTATCTTCATCATCTGCATCTTCTACTTCTTCATCATCGACATCATCATCTGCAAATTGGTGTACAGTTCATGATAACAACCAATACAGTCCATTAAAACAATTAAGAACTTTTCTGGCCCTTTCAAAACTAGCAGTAGAATAACCTACACCATATTAAATAGACAATGTCGAACCTCCATAAACCTCGACTTTGCAAACAAAACCAAACCACCCCAAAACCCAGAAATCCTTCTCCTCCAAGCCTCTCTCTCCTCTCTCACACTTTGCGAGTGACGCACGCGCCTCACCTTCCCCTTCTTCAATCCAAACCCCAGCCGCTGTTTGTTTCCCTTCAACCCCCAAATTCGAACCCCTCATTCCTCCACCATCACCGATCCAATACCCATTGAATGTGGAACCTGTTAAAGCGAAAGCGTGTCGCGCAGTGTAACAACAACGTGTGATGACGAAATCAACGAAAACAAGAAAACAGAGTAACAACGAGAGAGAAAAGTGGGAAACTGAAATTCAAATTCTGTATTACTAAATCTGATTACAATCTACTACTAATCTATCAAGTGTATTGGTTTATATACAATGGACATGGGCCACACTAATCAACAAAGCCCAAACTAAAAGCCCACTAACAAACTCAGAATTACACTTTCAACACCCCCCTTAATTCGGAGGTTACCAGACGACACAAGAAAACACAGTAAACACGCAACTTATGATGTTACTGAAAAACTTGTAGTCAGACGTTGCAAGACGATGTTGAGAACAGACGTTGCCTTCACAACAGACGATACTGCAGTAGGCTACCCAATTGCTGTCAGACGATATCTCGTTACCAACTAGCAACGTTCAACATCTTCCTGAATTCTCTGAACTTACTAGTACTAAATGACTTCGTCATTATATCCGCGACTTGCAAATCAGTTCTGCAATGTTTAAGACATATCCTTCCTTTCCGAACTTGTTAACGTAGAAAGTGATACTTTGTCTCAATATGTTTGCTTCTTCCGTGAGCCACTGGATTATTTGCCATATTAATAGTTGATTTGTTGTCAACCAACAATTTAGTCGTCTTCCCAACACAGATCTTCAACTCCTCAAGCAGTGAGCTCTACCACAGTGCTTGACATGCAGCATGACAGGCTGAAATGTATTCAGCTTCACACGTCGATAATGCTATCACTAACTGCTTCTTAGAACACCATGAAATTGGAGCTCCAGAAAGTAGAAAGACATAGCCCATCGTGCTTCTCCTTGATAATTACGAAACAACACAAGAAAGGGGGTCTGAATTGTGTGTGTGATTTTAAAAACTTTTCTTTCAAAACAAGTATAGGTTTCATAACTCTTTTCTAAAACTTGTGCAGCGGAAAATTAACAGAGCTGAAAAGTAAAGCACACAGTGAGTTGATCCTGGTTCACCCCCTTAATCGATAGGGTTACATCCAGTCCTTGGCTTCACCAAGATTTTCACTATTCACACTGAACAGTACAAGTATTGTGCAGGACTACTCCTTACAAGTATTATACATGATTTCTCCTTTCAAGTATTAGACATGACTTCTCCCAATTCTTTTACAAAGAATATTTCTTTTCTACAAGGTCTCTTCAACAAGAGTGAGGGTAGAAAGAGTTTAAGTGTAGATTACAGAGAGAATATGAAAATAAGTTCTCTATTTTTGAAGTGTGAGAAGGATAAGAGTTTTCACTCTATGAGGATTTCACACATGCAGACGACTGAACTCAGAATTATATGACTATAAGTTTCTAAGTAGGTTTTAGAGCTTGATTGCGATGAAAGACTTTGAATGTTTGAGATTTTGATCGTTGTAAGTTGCCACTGATTTTAGTGTTCAAGTCTTCTATTTATATCTTCAGCAGGATGAACGTTGGTGAAGATCGTGAAGTTCCATTTGAAATTCTTCTTCTCTGAAGGTGCAACAGATACTTTTCGCAAGCTCTCAGAAGCATTAAATGCAAACCTGCTATGCAATAAATGCAGCATTTAATGCACTTGCTTATGTCGTCTGGTATTTGTTGTTCTGTTTCCTTATATAGCTTCTGAGCATTTAATGCAAAGGAAAGAAGCAAAGCGAATCTTCTTCTTTTGACACCAAGATTTAATTCTGACCGTTGAGGTGATAGGATGTTCAGAAAATAGTGTTGTTGACTCTGAAAAAGGTGTATCTTGATTTACGGAATGATCAGAGAAGGCAGGCAAATACGAGGAATATATGATTAAATGTGTCATTTCTTGATTCTGGTGCAAACAGTGCTTCATTTAATATTCAGACTTTTGCAAGCCTTCGTTGTTGGAACGCTATGGCAGATGTTCTATTTAGAACGTGGTCAGACGATCTGCATGGATATAGTTAGATGTTCTTCTTCTTCGATACATTTAAACGCGCTGCTTTTGGATTCTTCAAGAGAAGGCAGACGTTGCGTTTCTTCCTACTGATAGATACTTCCTGAAATATAAAATATACAAAGTCTTAGGAAATCTTTATCTATCATAATTAAACCTTGAGTAAAATTGTTATTAATCAAAACATGATAAACAGTGAAATCTCTTGAACTTAACAATCTCCCCCTTTTTGATAATGACAATTTAATTGAAAAAAAGGTTTAAACTATTGTTGTGCAAACGTATCAGAGCAATCTATGTTTAGAAGGATCCTCGGATATCAGATCGTTTAAAGAACTTAAGGTATCAGATCGTTGTGTGTTTAAAAACATGAGCATATAAGGTATCAAATCTATCCTGATATAATTTCATATAGGCTTTTTATAATGGTATGAATCAGAGCAAAGTTTAGAGAAAATTGGATAGACGTGAAGATATAGTATCAGAGCATGATTTTAAAGCATATTACTATAATATTCATTTGCAACGCATAGTTCAATATCATGCAGATGATATACTAGAGGCAGACGTATAAACTCTCCACCTCACATGTATAGTCTATTTTAGTCTAACATGATTCTTAGCTCCCCTTTTTACCAAAATTTTTCTAAGTTCTGCTAGGGACCTAGGGTTGTTTTTCTTATTGCTCCCCCTTAACTCAAGCTTTTTCTAAGACTTTCAACCTAAGCTTTTTCTCTATTTCTCTCCCCCTTTGTCATTAGCAAAAAAAATAAAGCAAACTATCAAAAGAAGGAAAGATAGCAGAGCATAGGATATGAAAAGGATCAGAGCAAAAATGATGAAAAACCATCAAAGTAGACTATATAAAAAATGTTAGGTAAAGAAAATGTGCAGGAAGGAAAGAGAGTTAAGAATAGAGAAGTGGAAGGGTCTCTTCAGGTCATTTTCTCTAGGAGCTTTCACATCATCGACTGCAATGTGGTGAAGTTGGCATCCATTTCAACTTCCAATTCCTTAAACCGCTTTTTAGACTTGGCGTCCAGAGTCTTTATCTCATCCCTCATCTCGTCTTTAAAACCTTCAATCTTCTCTTCAAGCTTAGTGACAACCTTGGCATCTACAGGATGCTCCACTGCGATAAGAGATGATGGGGACTCAACCATATACGCAGATTCAGAATCCGGGGAACTCAAGTTGAATCCCATCTCAAGAGATTGAACAACCATAAGCTCACTACTGATAAATGGAACTGTCTCGGCGAAGGTGAGCTCAACAACCTTCAAAACATCAAAGTCCTCCTTGGATAGCATGACTGGAAGTGCAGGAAGAGAGACTAGTGATGTCCAAGAGGGTAGCAAAATAAGCGTCCATGAGTCAAATATGATAACAAGAGCTCTAGGTTGCTTAATGAGGAAGACTGAGGCATATCCAATATGTCCTTGAGATTGCCAAACAGCCCAGTCAAAGTGATATAGGTCGTTTTTCTAGTGATCCAAGAACTTGAATAGCATGAGAGTGCAGGAACGAGGTGCCCAGATCTGTGCAGCAAGCAAAAGGGATACCCAAGCAGTGATATAGATAGACCAGTAAGAAACTGAAAGTTCTCGAGTTGGGTCATCTTCATTTGTTTCCATGAGCTTGGCAGACTTGAAGACCTTCTTCGTGTGGGCTTACTGACCACAACATCCCTTGTAGTATTTTCAGTACACAGAGGTTCGAGTGAGTGGGAAGACGTGGAGGTAAGAATAGATGAAACTCTGATTGGCGAGGGAGACAAGAGCTCTGCAGCATGGGGAGCAGGAGGTGAGAGCATTTCTTGATCATGAATGGAAGATTGATGAACAAGGCTTGGTTCTTTGTCATCAATAATCACATATTCTGGATCAGTAGAAGGTATTGAGAAGTGTCGTCATGTTCAACCGGGCGACCGGTGTGACGAGTCCTTGCCATTTCTGCAACAACAACAAATTACAAATATGTTATATTCATTCCCAAATCACAATTTAAAAAAATAAAAGGAGTAAGTCGCACATGTAAGTGTGAACCACCCCACAGAATCGCACTTACAAGTGAGACAAAAATTGTCCCAAAAATTTGAAGATGTCTCACTTGTATGTGCGATCGGAGAAGAGGAATCGCACTTACAAGTGTGATTTTGTTGCAGAAGCTCCAAAAATAAAAAAATGAAGAAAACGCACTAAAAACTAACATGCAAAATAGAGTAACAAGAAAGAGGAAGAAGACACACTACCTGAGCTTTTGTTGGGGACGAACAAAGAAGAAGCTGAGAGAATTGGAGAACAATGCACAAGGGCAAGTTTTGTGTGAGAAGTAGAAGGGAAGAGGAGAAGGGGTGGTGGGTGGCTAGGGTTTTGTGTTCGATTTGGTTTCTGAAAAGGAAAGGAGAGGTGGGTGGTGGAGTGAGAGAATGAGTTTTATTATAAAAACCCTCAATTTCTGATTTTTGATTTTTTTTTAAAGTGTATTGCACTTACAAGTGCGAAATTTCTCACCAAATCGCACTTGTAGGTGCGAAATAGAATAATAGTTTTTTTTTTAAATATCCATGAATGTCGCACCTATAAATGTGAAATATGTCTTCAAATCGCACTAATAGGTGCAAACATACTAAATACATTAAAAAAAATAACTAACATAAATTCGCACTTGTGAGTGCGAATGTGAAATATATTTCGCACTTACGAGTGCAAATAATAACTAGTACGCGGAAAAAAGCTACGAACTGAATTTTTTCTTGCACTTGGGTGAACCCACTTTTGGTTTTGACTTGTCCCTTTCATCCATTTCAATATTTAGGCAGATCGGAAGGAAAGGGGGGAAGAGAAATGGTGAGGGTGATGAGTTGAAGGGGATGAGGTAGAGGTTTTTGGAGATTTTTTTTGGTACAAAAGGTTTTTTTCAAGGGTACTTTGGGTATTATCATAAAAGGGGTGGTGCCACACACAACTGGGGTGACGTCAAACACAATTCCCATCTCACTAATAGGCAAAATAATATTTCCTTTATTTTATGTATAGGTTAAATATGTATATTACTAAATTTGTGTTTTACTTTTTAATGAAATTAATTAAACTATTTATATTTTATTTTTTAAAAACTTATATAATTTTAGTAATGAAATATAATTGAATTACAATTAAAATTAAGCATGTATCATGAGTATTTATGCATAATGTTATGATAACATAAGTGTTAAAATATACACATATATATCTTATAAAATAATAGAAATTCTTGTGACACTATATATAATTATACATTCAGTCATTTTTAATTAATCTTTATTAAATGTATTATCCTCTGATAAATATTAAATCCAAAAACTAATTAACAAGTGCGTGTGCATGATCTACTGGCCCCCGGTTTCTTAATTAATATATTCATTTAGTTTAAAAAAAGTGCGTGTATCGCACAGGTTACTATCGTAGGAGTTGACCATTCATTTTTATAAGAACCACATAAGGTTTTGTGCCATATTAATTATTATTTCACATTTTTGCCCCTTTTCAATTTTAAAAATATAGAATTGCATTAATGATGGAAAGAGATTGAAAAGAAATATGTTAAGGACAATTTTAGAAATTCAACTACATTTGAAAACAAATCTAATGTAAAAAACTATACTACCTAACTTTGGAATGTGCAAAGTTGGTTTAAAAAAGGACGGGGAATATATGGGGTGAGAAGTCAACAAAGTCGACTAAATTACTCGCAAATTATGTTACCTTTGACAAATCTCCAAATTACTCTTTCAGCCAAAACGACAGTGTGGCAACTGCAAAGCGTGCGTCGAAATGCCGCATCGTACAGAGGCTAGCCGTAGTTTACCAAAATTCCACCATATCTACCTTCATTTCTCCAGCGCCTTCCTATCCTGCTCTACTCTTCCCCTCTTTCACGACTCAAATGATCTCATGCAACAACCCAACGAATGCAAGGTAAGGTTTGAGGTGGTGAGGATCCAAACACAGCTTAAAACCAAATAAAATGAGAAGAATCTGGAACTTTCTCTTCAACTCGAAGCGACTCACTGCTGAGTTATTTGCACCCGCATCATCCTCAACTTCCAAGTTCCGCGTCAACCCGCTTCGCTCTTACTGCGATCAATCGCACCTTCGTCCCCAGAACCGCACAGGTCCGTAATCCCTATCCTCTCACTAAATTGAAATCGAATTTTTATTCATTGATTTGCGGAAAATAGTAGTGGTTTTCTTCCAGGTCTGCTTGCTCAGTATAAGAATCTAGTTGATCAAGGGAAGTTGCAGCATGATCCTTACCAAGAAAGCGTTGCGTCAGAGCTTGAGAACTTGGTTGCAAGGTTGGAGCAGTATGAGAGAGAAATGGAAGAGTATCATGTAAGATCGCAAAATGAATATTCTGTTATCAGTTCTGATAGCAAGTTTTTTTAATCTTACCTTCTAGGCCAGGAGCAAATTTCCTTCCCTCCTGTAATATTGAAGATTCGGTAATACACCTCTCAGAAATCACGATGTTTATTTATGATCTTAAAAATGTTTATAATGAGGAATAACTATCCATACATGCCAGGTGTCTTAAAGTGAGGGAGCAGTATTTGAAAAAGTTAGCTAGGCTCGATTTGTGTTTGTGTCTTGATTTTGAAACTTGCCTCTTCCCTCTTGGCAGGTGAATCTAGCTACATGGGAGAAGAATCGGGAGAATGAGCGGCGGAGGCTTCTCATTGAGGAAGTTGAGTCACAACAGAAGGAGGGAGGAGATTGGTGGAAACAGTTGAATAATAAACTTACCGGAAGGAGGGGCTCTAGGTAAAATTTTGAGTCAATTTGACATTTATTTGACACCACCTGTATGATTCTGCTTATTCTGAGAATTTTCAATGAAACTAGCAATTTTAAATTTGACTTGTGTTGTGTTGTTATATTGTGAATTTTGTTTCATTTCTTTTATATCTATGTCAGTTATTTTGAAGAAAAACTACAAGTCTTTCCTTTTTAATATGACCCAGAAATAAACCAGTGAGCATGGAGCCAGGAGTAGGGAAATGGGTGTCATATCTTAAACGTGAGATGAAGTTGGACTCATTAGTTGGTCGCCATCCAACTGCTCCTCCTGCTCCTAAAGGGCTTTACATATACGGAAATGTTGGCAGTGGTATTTACCTTATTGTATTTTTTCTTTTATTTTTCTGGCTGATGTTTATGTTCTCACTTGATATGGAAACTTACAATGTCCTGCTTCGGTTTCTAGTTATGGTACTGCTTCAAGTTTCTGGTTGCTTCATTTATATTTCTTGGCAGAGTAGATATAATTTATAGCCTTGGTTGTCTTTGTAACCTTATCCAGTTTCTTTGCTGATTAAATTTGCCTCCTTTTCTAATGCTGAAGGGAAGACAATGCTGATGGACATGTTTTATAGTGCCACTGAAGGAATTGTTAAACATCGAAGAAGGTATCACTTTCATGAGGTGAGTCTTTTGCTTTATTGATGGACATTGCCTGAATACATATGGTCATATTGACGCTGATGTCATCTAAGTTGTTTTTTGGAATATATATACCATCTTTATTAAGTCAGACCATTGGTAAATATCATTAACATTGTGCTGAAGATAGAGATAGATATAAAGTTTCTCAATCGATATGTAGGCCATGCTTAGAATAAATGAACATATGCACAAGATATGGAAGAAGCAATTGGAAGAGAAGACTTTGCAGTCAACCATTGCTGGTTGGATTATGAATCTTCCCTTTGACATTAAAGCTAAGGAGTGGTTGGCTGCAGAAGAAAGATACAAGCAAGAGGTACGGATGAAAAACATTCTTCCTGCTGTAGCAGAGGAGTTTTTTCTGGATCGAGAAGGGGACGGCAAGGGAGCTAGCATTTTGTGCTTTGATGAGATTCAGGTAAAGGAAAATTACTACATTGCGTTATGTACAACTCCCCATATTTGTATCATAAATCATATATTCCATACTAGTATACTACTATCCATCATATTGGTTTATTATATTCCTTAGGGAGAATAGGATGGATGTAATATTTTCTTATTTACTGTTTGGGTTTTTGGTGAACACTGTGTGCGTCCTTCCCACTTGGAGCAGTTTTTTCGTGATAATTGGAAAGGATTTATAGAAGTGAACACTGTATGCGTCTTTGTCTATTCTTTTATGTGTAATTATTTTAGGTTTTGTTTTAAGAATGTTTCTCCCTACCCATATGTATACATTAGTTCCAGATCTTACCATGTGGTGGGTACTTAGTGTAGATTACAATCGGTCTAGGGAAATTATGCATAATTAATTAGACTAAGGAAACTGTACATAAAATCAAAGAAATCCTTTAAAGCCTATTTGTAAGATGTATATATGTTGGTTCTCTTGTCATGCAAGAATACAATGAATCAATGAAAATTTTCAGACCTTTCTTCCTACTTACATGGTATCCAAAGCCCTACTCTAGGAGCTGGTGGCCCTTATGTTTTGGGCGACTTATTTTGTTTTGACGACTTTTTTTTTCCCGGCAACCTTTTTCAGCAGCCTTTTCAGACCCGTGTGCCATTTCTCTCACCATCACTGTCACCCGGGTTGCCTCTTCATCGTCGTCTAAGCGCCGCCAGAATCACCACCACCAGAGTCGCCACGCTCCTTGATGCATTCAGCTGACTTGTTTCTATTCTGAAAAATCCCGCTCTCTTTGGTGAGACTCACCGCCACTACCACTGGGGTCGCCTCTTTGGAGGCAATCCAAACCCACCTCGGGTCATCCGTCAATCGTTGGCCATCGTCTTCCGTCACTGCCACCGCCACAAACTGATATGTTCTTGCTGGGATTCCATTTCCATGGTCCATTTGCTCCATTGTTTTTCTGCTTTATGGCCATATATTGTCTCTTTCCTTTTCATATGGCCAATATAGGAAGTCAGGGCCTTTTTCTGCTGCTTTCACTTATACACCAGGTATTGCAATAGAGAAATTGGTGGGTTCCTCCAATCATATCTCATGGTCTAAAGACTAAAGTTATCGAGTGCATCGAACAAGGCTTTGATATTCTCAAAGGAAGTACGCCTTGGATATTCTCAAAGAAGCTGGCGTGTTAGAATGCTAACCATTTGACACTCTTATGGTTCCTGATCTCAAACTTCTCACAAGACAGGGGAGCTTGTAGATATCAAAGACTAGTGGTAAATTAAAGTACCTTACATTACTCCCCCAGACATTTCATTTCCTGTTTATGTGGCGAGTCAGTTTCTTCAGTCTCCTTGTGGTAGTGTTTGGGATGCAACTATTCGAATCTTGAGGCATACTTAGGTGATTGGTTATTTAGATGCTGATTGGGTTGGATTATAATTAGTGCAGGGAAATTATACATAACTAGACTTAGGAAAGTATACATCAAACCGAATAAATCTGATCAGTATCTCAACCAAAACTATTCACGTGCTTTGACCTAATAGCTTAAGCTTTTGGTTCATGGCATGGTATCAAGTCTCTATAACCAATTAGTTTAGAATTCGATTCTTGTTATCTCCATTATTCTAAATTAAAGTTAAATTTCAACACAAGGTTGGGTGGCCTGTACATTGTCTACGCTTTAAAAGCCCAAAGGGCTCTTTTGTGAAGTGACATATTATATATATAAAACTATTCTCTTGCTTTCACCTAACTGCCTGGGCTTTTGGGATTGTTAGTTCTTGACATATTGTATTGAATCTTATTTTTCATCCCTCCTTGACTCATTGTTAACTTAAAGCTTAACCCATTGGATGAAGACACATGGATGGTTTTATATTATGTTTAAAATGCCCCCTCACGCAAGAGCCATTGGGCTTGAAGTGTGGACACTGGACAATGCACATGTCCCACCTACCATGTGCTGAAATTTAACTTTTTCTTTGAATATTGAGAGTAAAAAGGATCGAACTGTAGACCACTTAGTCTTAGAGGCTTCTATACCATGTCTTGAACCAACTATACCAAAAGCTAAAACCATTGGGTGAAGACACATTAATGATTTTACACATAATTGCAGAGCTTCCATCAACTGTTTATTCATACTTTGGTGTGTAATGTATAAACGACTTAATTTTGATGCTCTTTATTTCAGACTGTTGATGTATTTGCCATTGTAGCTTTATCTGGAATTCTTAGCAATTTGCTGAGCCGTGGAACCGTAATTGTGGCTACCAGTAATCGAGCACCAAATGACTTAAATAAGGTTTTTTCTTTACTAGTCAATCTTTTATGGAATATATTTGATATTCTTACTTGTTTTTCAATAATGTGTTTGGTATGGGTTAATAATTACACTGATGATGTCCCTAATGATTTTCTTTTTTTGGAGGAATTTGATACTGGACCAATATGAAAAAAATCCTTATATTTATTTACCATTGTTTTGTTCAAAACTTTTTTCTTGTGCAGCCAGGTATGCAACAAGAAATCTTCCAAAAACTTCTCTCCAAATTGGAAGAACATTGCGAGAAGGTATTAATAGGGAGTGAAATTGACTACCGTCGTTTTATTGCACAGAGATCAGTAAACCTGGTGAGAATTTAATTTCAGTTATTGTTCCTACTTCACCTGAACTTTCAGAAAACATATTGTTAACATGATCCTCATTTCATATATATATATATTGGATTTGCTATGATACTCCCACTACAATTTTAGGAGGAGTATCAAGCACGCAACACCTTTTTCATTTAGACAAATTTGCCCCCAATTTTTTTGTTTAAAAATAGTTTAGTTTTGGGTTTCTTGTGATTTTGCTTACACAAACTTCAATTAGTTTTAAAAGTCAAATTTTCCCCTCTCCCCATTTATAACATTCTTTCCCTTTCTCTCTCTTCCCTTTCTCACTTGTAACCTATTCTGTCTTCTCTTTCTATCTCTTGTCTTCTGCATAGTGAACGCTAGAAAATCTTACCCAAAGTGATAGAATCAGTTATTAAGGGAAATACAAATGTCCTGTATGTCAATTTTTTTCTTGCTGTACGGATCAGTGAGTCGAATATCCTTCGTTATATAATTCTCTTTAAATATGGATTCCGCAATCTGAGGAGTTGAGCACAGGACGAAATGTTAGATGTAATGGTTCCATATTGACATGTCTTTAAACATGGATTACATGTCTTTTGTCCAGATCTTCTTCAATTCTTACTATTTGCAAAGTAAAAAGTTGTGTATGATTCACTGGAAGCCAACACTTGAAAGTAGGAGAAATAATGATATTATTACTTAAACCATAACTACAAAGTGATTACATTATATAGAGGAAACTAAATGTGTACTCAATCTCCTAATAAGAGAACGAATCTCTTAATAATGAAAAATATCTCCTAATAATAAAATCAAATATTCTACAATTAATACTAATTACAACATATCACAACACTCCCCCTCAAGCTGGTGAATGGATGTCTATCATTCCCAGCTTGCAAGTAAGATCTCGAAATCGTTCCAAGGGAAGTCCTTTGGTGAGCACATCAGCCAACTGTAGTCCTGAGGGGACGTACTGTGTAGAAATAAGACCACTATCTAATTTTTCTTTGATGAAGTGCCGGTCTATCTCTATGTGCTTCGTTCTACTACGAGGATAGCCTAGTGAGAGGATTGCTGATTTGACATATAGGGCTCGTTTGGTGGTCAGGACAGGATAGGATAGGATAGGATATGAAAGCTGGATTGCAACAGGATAGGATAGGAGCAGGATAGACTCTTATCCTATCTGGCGTTTGGTGGACACCAGATAGGATAGAGTCATATCATATCCTATGTTTGATGTGCACTGGATAACAACAGGATATGATACATAATAACTCAAATGACAGAATTACCCTTTAATTCAAATTAAATGTATATTTTTCTAAAATTATATTTTACACATTAAAAAAAATTAATATCTAAAAATATATTTATAAAAATGTTTTTTAATTATTTTTATGACATAAATAATTTTGAAATATTTTATTTTTTTTCATAAAGGGTACTTTAGTAGTGACTCTTTATTGAAAATAAAATAGAAAAAATTGGAATTCCACTCTTTCAAATATAATAGAGAACTAAAGCCAGTTTCTCCTTATAAATAACGTAAATAAAGTCGAATATAATAGCGAACCATATTCATGTGCTTTCTAGAAATAATATAAACAAACTCAAATAACATAAACATCACTCATCAAAATAACATAAACACCATCCAACAAAATAGTGTATTCTCAAAATGTAATAGAGAAGCAAAGTCATATGCTCATAAACAAAGCAAAATAACATAAACACCGTCCAACAAAATGGTGTATTTTCCACAGAAACTAGTCAAAACAACTACAACAATGACTTCACAAACTTCAGACGATCCTCTCCATGACAACCCCAAAACATGTGCAAACGATGAGGCATAGATATTATTTTATCTCCAGCTGCATAACGCTCTTGATCTGTTAAATCCATCTTCAATAGCTCATCCATGACACCCCTAGAATCATCAAACATGTCTTTTTCAACTTTGAGACAATTAGTAGCCTCAGCCAATCTTCCAGAGCTTAATTCAAGCCACTTTCCAAGAGTGTTTCCTAGCTCAGATATACTATTAGCAATCAAATCTGCTCCTCTTTTTCTTTTCCTTGATTGACTTTCCACATCTTCATCTCTTTTGCATTGTGATTGATTAACAGATGATGATGGGGTCAAATTCACTCTAACAGCTTCATGATCATTTTGTTCTTCCTTATCCAATTCCTCAACAACATCAGCAGGAGAACAAGCTATTTTACCAGTAGCACGGTCTTTTCCAAAGGCATAAGCAAGCTTTTCAAGAAGTGGAATACGTGCATTCCTGTAATCTTTCGCATTCGGATGACTCTAAAAACAACCCAAAAATGAAAAACATTTAATTTATAATAAAGAGGAAGTGAAAGAAAAGAATTGATCAATAAGAAAAAATTATAAACACTAACCTTTATATACTCATTCCACACATCTTCACTATCCACCATAATCATTTTCTTCTCATCGTCCCAACCAAATCCACTTTGATTCAGCATATCATAAACTACATTATAAACTCCCCTTAACCTCTTCATTGCAGATTCAATGTGTGGTTTCACCTTAATACCGCAGCCAGGAAACTTCTCCTCTAATTTTGTCTCAGCCACTCTCAAAGTGTGTGCTTTGAATTGTCCATTATCATATCTTTGACCTTGGTTAACAGCTTCAACCAAGATATCTAAGAATGCTTCATCCTCATCATTAGACCATTGTCTACGATCTCTCTTTCTCTTGTTATGTTGCTGCATGATGCTCTCGGATTCCATTCCTATCTCAATACAAGCATATTTATTCAATATATTGTAGAAAAATAATCAAGACAGAATTATATCATTGACTAACACAATAGCTCAAATATCAGAATGTAGTGCAACAAATACAAACAACTAGAGGTCTTAGTTCCTTATGGAAATACACAAACCAATTACATAAACCAAAATTAGAAAAACAACGAGAATAATACAAACAAACACATGTCCTAATTCATATTTCTAGTAGCAACCCATTCATTCCACATTTGTGTAGCTAAATTGTCTCTCCATGCTGACCACTCCTCAGTTGTCTCAATCGTACTTATATGATCATGATGTGCCACATCCTCATTGTGTAGTTGTGCTTCAAATTCCAAATCTAACTGTGCTTCTAATGGGTCGATGGATATTTCTCTTCTAATAAAATTGTGCAAGAGGCAACAAGCAATTATTATGCGGTTTTGTATTTTGAGTGGATAAAAAGACCGACTTCTAAGTATAGCCCATCGCATTTTTAACAATCCAAAAGTTCTCTCTATCACGTTCCTAGCCATAGAGTGTCTCATATTGAAGAGTTCTTCTTTACATTGTGGAGTGTATCCACGTCTCCACTCACTGCGATGGTAGCGGTGACCTCTGTATGGAGCCAGAAATCCTTCAGAGTTCGCATACCCAGCATCCACAAGATAATAATTCCCTATAATAAAACACGTGTCAATTTTACATATTTTCATTGCTCAATTTAAAGTCATCCACTTTGCAATATGCAGTGTTTTTACCTGTTGGAACTTTTAAACCGTTCGTCCTAGAAATGGCATCTCGTAATATCCTTGAGTCCGATGCAGATCCTTCCCATCCGGGTAACACATATATAAACCTCATATCTCTAGCACATACACCCAACACATTGGTGGATATATCTCCTTTTCTATTACGATATCTAGGTTTATCAATTGCTGGAACATTAACTTCAATGTGTGTTCCATCTAGTGCCCCAAGACAATTCTATATAAAAAATCCAAATATAAAATGAATATCTTAAAAAGAATAGTACACAACTATTAAACACAATAGACTAACACCATACCTTAAACCATTTCCATCTTTCATCTAAGCAATCTTCCAATACAGGATCTGGTGCTCTAAGTAGTGATTCATGCACTCTTACAACGCTATTCAACACCTTATTAAAATATCTACTTACCGTTTCTCCAGACCGCTTAAATAAAAACTTAATGACGCGATTCTTTGAATGATGTGCCAAGATGTGTAGAAACATGGCCACTTGTTCCTCGACACTAACTAATCCGTCCTCTTTCAATTTACCTTCATTACGAAGGAGAACACATAACAAATTAAAGGATCTAATATCCATGCGAAGTTGATCAATACTTGTCACGTCATCTCGGTTGATCAACCTCTGTAATAACTCTCGTCTTAAACCTTCTCCACTAGTAGGTTGCTGCCTAAGACAATTATTTTCATAAAACCATTGTGCAGAAGAACTAATTGTCATTGCAATGACAAAACAAATCCCCACCATTTGATAAAATGTAGTTTCCATGATCAAATATGCTAACATTCGACGCTGCTTTTGATTCATATCTACTCCTGTTATCAAAACATCAACTATGGCAAGTTTAAAAATGACAAACTAATAGTTACAGTATCCTAACTCATTCTACAAGTGTCAAGCTTCCAACAATTGATTTTTTTCATCACAGGGCAGCAAAGAGGCAAATACGCATTAAATCATGCAACTAGAGCAAATTTCAGTCACCATAAGTACAAACATGTTAACTAAAAATGAAACCCATTCAGATTACCTGTCAAGAATACAAAACCTATGAGAGGATTCTAATTTCTCATGAATACAAAACCTGCACCATTTTTTCATATGTGATGCGATCTATGACACTGTCCATTTGTCCTAAGAATCTCAAATTATTTACAAATCAAAATCAAAGCCCAAATTGTACAACATCATGTTAATAAAGTCAAGGTTCAATTGAAAGCAATGGCTTTACCTATTTGCCCGATTAACAAAGAAGGAAAGCTTCATTTAAAAGGGTGAAGAACAAGCATCAGAGAATGCTATCATCCTGGCTAATATACAATAAAACAAAATCAAACAAGCCTATTTGCTGAAATGCTCTGCAGTAACTTCCCTTTCTATTTTCTTTTTATTCCTTTACCTAAGATGAGATGCTTATCTTATTATACCTTTCTCTCCACCTTTGCTGATCCTATTGTTAGGTAATAACCCACTCATTTCATCAGTTTATTCATTCAACAATGTCCAGTAACATAGCTCTATATTCTACTTCCTCTGCTCTCACAAGTTCCATTCATTGCTTGGCCATTTTTAAATATAAACTAGCTATATTAACATGTTCATATCTGTCATAAATAAATAATGAAAAAATGATATAACAACATAAACAAATTAGGGAGGAAATCTGTCAAGCACAAATTAGGACAAATAAGGGAAAGAAATTACAAAGATAGCAGTATTGCAGTAACAATAATTTATGGAAAAATTGATGGAAGAAAGTGACAAAGGGGGAAATCATAAATTGAACAGAAATGGAAAAAACGAATTACAAAGGGGGAAATCGAAAATTGAACAGAAATGGAAACAATGAATGACAAAGGGGAAGTCGAAAACTGGTTACTGGAAGAAAGAAGAAAGAAGAAGAAGAAGAAGAAGAAGAAGAAGAAGAAGAAGAAGAAAACAGACGAAGAAGAAGACCAATGCGCGGATGAACAACGAAAAAAAGAAGAAGAAGAAGAGGAAGAAACAGGCCACGACATACCTGCGAAGAAGAAGAACGGCGAACGACGGCGAACGACGGCGAGCTCGGCGGCGGCCGGCAGAACAGCGAACAGCGAACAGCAAGGAGTGTGCAAGTGAGATAGGGTTTGTGGAGATGAAAGCAGAAGGGCTGATAGGGAAATAATTTCTAATCCTATCTGGTCCCTTTCTATCCCATGTCCCCCCCTAGGATAAGAAAATGAACTAAAGAGGTGGGATAGGATAGGATTAAAGGATAAGCTATCCTATCCTACTGGGTCACCAAACACTGGATTAAAACAGGATAGGATAAGTATCCTATCCTATCCTATCCTGTCCTGCCCACCAAACGGGGCCATAGGAGCGATTGGCAGCCTGTGCATTTGCTAGGGCCTCTTGACCTGTCGTCGTAGGGTCGAGGGAGTGCGCGTGCTTCTCTGGCCGGTCAGGGTTCGTTGGGGACCGCTCCGGAGGCCGAGGGACCTGATTCGGGGCCGGGAGGGTTACTCCCAGAATAGTAGCCCCCCCGCCCGAGTACTCAGTTGCGAGTGTCTAGGGATAAGTTGGGAGCATTTGGTCGGTGTAAGGGATGTTTCTCGGAATATCCTACTCCACGAGGGGCCGGGAGGGTTACTCCTAGAACAGTAGCCCCCCAGCCCGAGTACTCTGTTACGAGTGCCTAGGGGTAAGTTGAGGGTCCCCGTTTGGTGCGGTCGAGGATGGGTGCTCGGAAAGGGGGTGTTCCTAACAACACTCATCGGCACAATCGACACAGTTACCGTCAGAACTCAAGTCGATTTCCAAAGGTTCGAAGATAGTTGCAGAATATTTGAAGAGAATCAAGACTATTGTGAACACACTCACTTCAATGGGAGATCCAGTTACTCACTGCGATCATCTAGACGTGATTTTTGATGGATTGCATTAAGATTTCAACTTGTTGATGACTCTTGTCTATCAACGAGGGGCTACGTTCACCATTCGTGATGTTGAATCCATGATTATCTTGCTTGACGTGCGTCTGGAACGAATGCCGAAAGAAGCAGCTTCAGGATTCGTCAATTAACATTGCACAGGCCTCGCCTCAAGCTTCGATCAATGTTGCTCAAGCTCCTTCCCGGGTTTCGTTACCAATGGATTCACAATCTGTGCACTATGACGATTCTTCTTAGAATCCTATGGATTTGGGATATCTTAAAGGGACTATCACCCATGGTCTACTTTTGCAGAGGTTTCCTCTCAGCAGAACTTTGCCTCTCACAACATATTGTGATGCTGATTGGGCTTCAGATGTTGATGATCGAAGATCAACATCAGGTTCATGTATTTTCTTGGGACCCAATCTCATTTCTTGGAGTGCTAAGAAGCAAACCTTGGTTGCTAGATCCAGCACCGAGGCTGAATATAGGAGCCTTTCAAATACAGCAGCAGAGCTTCTTTGGGTTCAGTCCTTGCTTAGTGAACTTAAGGTTCCCTTCAGGACTCCTCATATCTACAGTGACAATATGAGCAAAGTAGCATTGACACATAACCCTGTTCTTCATTCCAGAACAAAACACATGGAGCTGGACATATTTTTTGTGCGCGAGAAAGTTCTGAATAAAAGCCTGATTGTCACACATGTTCCATCTCTAGACCAGTGTGCTGATATCTTCACCAAAGCTCTCTCATCTTCAAGGTTTATCACTTGCAGAGACTAACTTAATGTGTTTGACAAACTTGGTTGTCAAACCCATCTTCAGTTTGCAGGGGCATGTTAGTGAGTATACCTCTCGGTTATATCGTGTTAGTGTGACAGCTGTATTGTTTGTTACAGAGAGTTCTGTTAGTATATATACTCATGTATAGCTACCCTTACAATTAAGCAATAATATAATGCAGTTACAATTTCTGTTTCTCTCTCCTTCTCTCTCTCTCTCTCTCTACTAGTCTGCTTTCTAAATTATTAAACTAAAATTTAGAAATGGATATCTTATTTTAGATAGACTGGAAATAATCAATAGCTTGGTGTTAGTAGCTATCAGCTTGATTGCTGAACAAGATATTAACTATTAAGGGAAAACCAAAATCTTCACTTGAGATTGAAGCCAAGATTAATTTACTGAGAAATCTACAGTGCTTAATCCACACTCAGCTATCGATGTGTATATATGCAAAAAGAATGCTACAATTTACAAGAGAAATAAATGCTAACACAGTTTCCTAATGAAACTGTAAAATTAGGAGAAATCGAGAGGCAATATTAGGTTTAATCCATGTGTTTAAAGTACACAACAGGGATCATTATTTATAATAGGCACCATAAAGGTGCAATAAATTTAAAATATCATAGGAATATCCTATTTTCCTATTTACATGATCACTTCCCTAATTACATGATTATGTTATCAAATAACCATAAATAAAAGATATATTTATTTACAAGATATCTAACAGAAACTATACGAAGAACTAGGCTGTACAATGAACAAAGCTAATTGGAAAGGGAGATAATAACTAATGCTATATTTCCAACATTCTCCCTCATGTTGGAGCGTATTTATCAAAAGCATCCATCTTGCTGCATATATAATAAGGGAAGGCCCAAAAGCATCCAGCTTGCTGCATATATAATTTAATGTTTCATTAATACATTCATCTCATTACATAACCATGCATTCGTGAAGCCTTGTCATGTTGTTTTTGATATTGGTTGAGCTTGATTTTCTTGGGGATGTCTAAACATGGGGCCACGATGGTAGGTGAACCGTAAAGGAAAAGTTGTGGCTCTTGTTATGTATCAGTATAAAGATGATCTTCAAATGTTTGCATTAACAGTTTAGTAAAACAAAACAATGCATATAACTTCATTAACTTAACGAAATGCCAATTCAATGTAAATCTGCCTCGGTCAATTAGAAAGCTGCTGCAAATTTGGGCAACCAGAATCATTTCTAGGCTCAGAAACATAATTATAGGGAGGAAAGTCCATGTGAATTATGCTACCTGTCAACCGAGAATATTAATTTGTTTTCGAAATATCATTAGAATTATATTTGGGCAACCAGAATCCTTTCTATTGTACACTTCTTTGTTTTAAAAAAATATCATGAGAATTACGCTACCAGTAATCTGCCAACTTTAACTTTTCTGTCCATGCATGATTTATGTTTTAATTGCTATACGTTAACAACACATCATATAATGCATATTGGAAATGAATCATATTGGAACTTCATTGGATATAGACATGCAGGTACACTATTTCTGGCCTATTGGAAGGGAAACTATCAATGAATTTGAGAAGAACTGGCATGATGCAACAGGAAGATTTGGAGGAAATATAATATCCAATACCATCTCAGTAATGTTCGGAAGGTATTCTATCCTATTTATATTTAATGCTGTCAAACAAAGATGCTGATAGAACACTTGAATTTGGGATTAAAAACTCACTTATTGAACAATTGATTACAGCAGAAGCTGTCCAAGAAAAGAAAAATACATTTAATTGATTTTGGTGACAACTTATCCTGTCCAGGAGTCATATTATGAACAAGACAGACACACCTATGTGGGGTAAGAACATAAAGAGGCTAGTCAGGAAAAAAGCATTGAGAAAGGAAATCTTATGCTGGAGAGCGGAAGTGGGCATTCTATTGATTAAATAACATGCGATAATAACTGCATCCCCCAAAACCAAGTAGGCACATTATTATGCAACAAGAGGGTTCGAGTTGTCTCAATTAAATGCCTATTTTTTTCGTTCGGCAACTCCATTTTGTTGAGGCGTATAAGCACATGAAGATTGGTGCACAATTCCTTGTAAAGACATAAACTGAGTGAATGCTGTAGAAAAGTACTCAAGGGCATTGTCACTTCTTAAAACTTGAAGATTTGTATGAAATTGATTTTTAATCTTAGCACAAAAAGTTTGAGTTGAAATATGGAGAAATATAATTTTATTTCTTGAACCAAAACTACAAAGTGATTACATTATATATAGGAAACTAAATATGTACTCAATCTCCTAATAAGAGAACAAATCTCTTAATAATGAAAAATATCTCCTAATAATAAAAAAAACAAATATTCTACAATTAATACTAATTACAACATATCACTACACTCCCTCTCAAGTTGGTGAATGGATGTCTATCATTCCCGGCTTGCAAGTAAGATCTTGAAATCGTTCCAAGGGAAGTCCTTTGGTGAGCACATCAGCCAACTGTAGTCCTGAGGGGACGTACTGTGTAGAAATAAGACCACTATCTAATTTTTCTTTGATGAAGTGCCGATCTATCTCTATGTGTTTCGTTCTATCATGTTGGACTGGATTGTGAGCAATACTAATGGCAGACTTATTATCACAGAAAAGTCTCATGGGAGACTCACGCTTTATCTTCAAGTCATCTAGTCTTCATCCACAATAACTCACAGACTCCTTGAGCCATGGCTCTGAATTCTGCCTCTGCACTTGATCTAGCAACGACATTTTGCTTCTTGCTCCTCCATGTCACTAAATTTCCACCCAAGAACATACAGTATCCTGTAGTGGACTTCCTGTCGTCAATTGATCCTGCATAATCTGCACCAATATAAACTTCCATAGGCAACTGCTCATTTTTCTTGAACAATAGACCTCTTCCTGGACTTCCCTTCAGATACTGCAGGATTCTATCCACAACTTGTAAGTGCCTCTCCCGTGGGTCATGCATGAACTGACTGACAACACTAACTGGATAAGCTATATCAGGTCTAGTGCGAGATAGATAAATAAGCTTCCCCACAATTCTCTGGTATTGGGCCTTATCAACCCTTGGACCCTCCTCATTACTCCCAATCTTGTGGTTCTGCTCTATAGGGACTCCAGTAGGCTTACAACCCAGTTTGCCGGTCTCTTTGAGAAGATTAAGGACATACTTTCTCTGAGAGATGAAAATTCCTTGTTTCAAGTATGCCACCTCCATACCTAGGAAATATTTCAGCTTTCCAAGGTCCTTCATTTCATACTGAGTTGCTAACTCCTTTCTCAAGTTCTGCTTCTCAAGTTCATCATTACCTGCAATGATCATATCGTCTACATAGACTAACAGAATAGTGAGTTTGCCATTTTGAGTATGTTTTATGAAGAGCGTATGATCTCCTTGGCTCTGTTTATAACCAAGGGAAACCATAGCTTGAGTAAACCTCCCAAACCAAGTTCGGGGAGACTGTTTGAGCCCATATAGGGCTTTCTTCAATCTGCACACTTTATTTCTTCTTGAAGTAGGGTTATAGCCCGGCGGAATCTCCATATACACTTCTTCCTCCAAATCTCCATGCAAGAATGCATTTTTAACATCAAACTGTTGCAACTCCCAATCAAAGTGAGCTGCTAACGAAAGAATGATCCTTACGATGTTCATTTTTGCAACCGGAGCAAATGTCTCCTCATAATCAATTCCATAGGTCTGGGTGTATCCCTTTGCAACTAATCTCGCCTTATACCTGTCAAGCGTGCCATCAGGTCGATACTTCACCGTATATATCCACCTGCAATCTACAGTCCTCTTGTCGCTTGGCTTCTCACAAATCTCCTAAGTCCCATTCTTTTCTAGCGCACGCATCTCTTCATTCATGGCTTGAATCCAGTTCTTATCTTTTAATGCTTCTTGTACTGATGCAGGGACTCTACAGGATCGTTTTCCTTTTCTCAAGGCAATAGGTAGCTCATCAAGGTTAGACTCACAATAATTATTAGGCTCAATGTTAGGAACACTTACCTCGGGTTCAGACGATTGAACTTGTTGTTGGACCAGGACGAGTTTAACTTTCTGCTTGTATGTTATCCTGTATCCGTCAACACCATCATTGTTTTGGACGGGTTCAGGATCATTGTCATCACCATCATTATTCTGTACTTGTATTGGTTCAGGATCATTGTCATCACCATCATTCTGGACCGGCGGCATTGGCTCAGGATCGTTTTCCTCAGTGGTAGGAATCGAGGAAGGCATCAAGGGCTCCCGTGTCAGAGGAATAACAGACAACTCTAGAGACTCAGCTTCCTGACTATTCTCCCCCTGAAGCCGAGGACTAGGATAAAAAGGCTCTGTTTCCTGAAAGGTAACATCCATGGATTTGTAGATACGACGGCTAGGAGGATGATAAGAAGGGATATCCGATGTTTCTTCATCGGATATCCCTTCTTATCTGAAGCATATCCGATGAAGAAACATTTAATAGCCCGAGGATCCAGCTTTCCCCGATGAGAACCATGAACATGCACAAAGGCAGAACAACCAAAGACACGACCTTGGAGACTTGACATAATGAGAACTGACGGAAAGAAACTAGTCATAACCTGCACGGGACTAACTCCAGATAAAACCCTAGAAGGTAACCTATTGATTAAATAAACAGAGGTCAAGACAACTTCCCCCCAATAAAACTTAGGAACATTTATTTGAAAGCGTAATGCTCGAGTGACTTCAAGAAGATGGCGTTTTTCTTTCAGCAACCACATTTTGTTGTGGGGTGTCAACACAAGTCAACTCATGAACAACACCATTATTTTTGAGAAAATTGTAAAGATTCTGATTGACATACTCTTTCCCATTGTCTGACCGTAACCTCTTAATAGGTTTCCCAAATTGTGTTCTAACCATGTAGAAAAAGTTAACAAACAATTGAAACACCTCAGACTTATCTTTCATAAGAAAAACCCATGTAACCCGAGTACAATCATCAATAAAAGTAACAAACCATTTTGCACCAGAAATTCTAGAAACTGACGAAGGTCCCCACACATCAGAGTGAACAAGATCAAAAGGTTCAACACTTCTAGTATCACTAGGGGAATGTTGCTCGATGAGATTTGGCGAACTGACATACATCACTGTGAAACGACTCAACAAACACTTTGTTAAATAAGTAAGGGAATAAAGACTTAAGCATATGGAAAGGAGGATGCCCAAGATGCCTGTGTTGGAGCCATATTTGTGAAGAATTCCAAGATTCTGAACTTGTCTGATGACACTTGCTTATCTTATGCGGCAAATAATATAACCCGCTCTGCTCAAAAGCAATTCCAATCGTCTTCCCCGTGGCAATATCCTGAAAAGCACAACCTTTATGGAAAAAACTTAGTACACAGTTCAACTCGTTAGTGAGTTTGTGAATAGACAAAAGATTGTGAGAAAGATTTGGAACATGAAGTACATGGCTGAGGTACAGAGATGGCCTAAGGTGGAGGTTACCATAACTGGCAACCGGTTCTCGAATTCCATTTGAAACGGTAATATGATGTTTACCAAGCATAGGTGAATAATTAGAGAGATATGGCATATGAGAGGTCATGTGATCAGTTGCACCAGAGTCAACAATCCAAAAATCTTCAGTACAAGAAGCATTCAAAGTTAAGAAGCTAGAGTTCGTTCCAGTCATGGCGAAAGAACTAGTGTCAGAGGACTTACTCAAGGAGTCCATGAAGAGAAACAAACCTTCCCACAGTAGGAGAAAGCTACAACGTCGTAATAGAAATGTAACAATGATTCCAAGGGCCGCCAACAAGGATGCCAACAAAGATGGCAACCAAGCAAGGGCAGCAAGCAGCCAGCAAGAAACAAAGGCTCAAACGAGAGCAAACAACTGCACTAACAGTGAACGTATGAGCAGCAAACGTCCGGAAGAGCAAAGGGCTTCACGAACACCCAAATAATACTCTAAAGCTGGACACGAGCCTCTGCTCACGCTCCTACAAAGGGAGGAAGAATCAAACGTCACTAGCGGCAACAAACGGAGGCCGATCTGGACAAAAGGAGGCTTGGAACAACAAGAGAAGAGGCTGGCGTCCCGTTCCGGGCAATCTCCGTCGCAAACGGAGGCTGGGAGGGTGGCGCGTGGATCTCACGCGCCGGTGACGGACCTGCGAGTGGATCTCACTCGCCCAGAAAGGTGCGGCGCGTGTGGGAGCGTGCTGGACTGCCTGGTGGCGCGGCTTCGGGGACTGGCTGATCTGTGCAGGGCGATCACGATGGAGGTGGTGGTGGTACGCGGTGGTGGTTGGAACAGCGACGGTGGACGTGGCACAATGGTGGCTGTCTTACCAAGGGAACTAAGTTCAAGTCTGCAAAGGAAATATGTAGCAGTGAAGAAAAAAAACTCAGAACTATGCTGTAGTGAAGACGGCTAGGGTTTAGATGCGAAAGCAGAGCCCTCAAGATCGAGAGCTCTGATACCAAGTTGAAATATGGAGAAATATAATTTTATTTCTTGAACCAAAACTACAAAGTTATTACATTATATAGAGGAAACTAAATATGTACTCGATCTCCTAATAAGAGAACAAATCTCTTAATAATAAAAAAACAAATATTCTACAATTAATACTAATTACAACAGTTTGAAATATGTATAACACTTCAGATTGATTTATCATTAGATATAACCAAGTACAACGTGAATAGTCATCAATAAATGTAACAAAATATTGAAATGGATTGCTCTACAAGCATTCTTGGAACTTTTGACTTCATAAAAAATAATGAGGTTTATGACGATACTGAACATAACAATCTATCTTAGATCCGCTTCCAACACAACCTCCTCTTTTAGATTGACTTGAACTTCGATTTGCGTCCTCAATTCCTTTACCCATCATTTTCCTGATTTCTGCAAATAACTTTTAAGAATTTTCCTCTATTAGTTCCATTCGGTCCGCCAACCTTGCCATCCTATCACTCAAGTTTTCCCCTGAAGTTTTGATTCGATGCACTTTTTGCTCCAATGTATCCACATGATCCGACACTCTTACCATTTAGATTTTTCTTCCCACTGGTCTCACGCGGTTTCCCTTCCTTTGGATTCGGCACGTCAGATAAAAATGAAACACCTTAAACACACTAATGAAGCAGTACGTTGCAGTAGAAACAGTCCTATAGTGTTTAGATCTCCTACATGGAATAAATCTGTCCAAAGAACTACCAAATACACACCTAACCCTTGTCTTCTATCATGCAAGACATGTTATATGAAAATTAATTAACTTGTTCAATTACATAACTGCTCCTGCTCCTAAAAATGCATAGTTGCTCCTACAGATATTCCCACGTGGCAATTCTTTTTGTCCTACCTGTTTCTGAAATAAACCTTCCAAATGGTAGGTTTCTTTAGACTTTGCTCTGCCGATGGATCATCCAATCCATTGAGTTTCTGAGTTCCATCTAATGTATATAACATGAATCATATAATTTGTTTCTTTGACAGGACAATGGAGGTTCCTGAAAGTTGTGAAGGAGTTGCACGCTTCACATTTGAGTATCTATGTGGTCGTCCGGTACGTTCTTTCTATTCTTTGGTGGTTAACCAAAGTACTTTTCTAGCAAATTCAGTTACTAAATACTATCGTTTGAGTTGTATTTTTTGTTCTTAATGGTCAAGTTGGGTTGAAAGGAAAAGATATGCAATTTTATATTTCGTATCACTAATTACGGCTCTCCTAATTAAGGAAATAATTACAAAGAATAAGATCTGTACAAATCTCTTAATTACAATTATAATTCCTCTCCAAGCAACAAGCAATAGAGAAATTATTTTGCCAATTGTTCTGTTGCAGGCTTTGGAGATATGCACATCTCACGCTTCATTCTAAGAAATGTTCTTCATGTACCAAAGTTATCAGCAAGTCTTCTTTCCGTTCCAAAACTAACCCATGACTTCAATTCTTATGTAGTCTTCTTTCCTTACTGTCTTTTTTAGGAACAAGACTTAGGGAAGAGGATTTGGACTTGTTAAGGAAAGGAAAGGAAAGAACTCTAATACCTTGACTATTCTCAAGAACTGTTTAGAAACCAGAGAGAGAGAGAGAGAGAGAAAGAGAGGGAGGGAGGGAGGGAGGTAGGGAGGGGGAGAGAGAGAGAGAGAGAGAGAGAGAGAGAGAGAGGTCCGGTGTCCCTCCTTTTAGAATTCGAGTTAGGCCTAGCTCTACCCTAAATGCTAGCTCATGGTGAGGATTTCCCTAACCTTTCTAAGGACTTCTTTAGTCAATGTCGGACCTTGACACCTCCATTGTATACCAAATGTTTTGAGCCTCGTATCTTTTATCCCTAATTGACCTTTGCACTAGTGTCACTTGGCTTTACCTTCTAAATTTTTTTGTTTGATGTGAGTACTTTCATTTCCATTTTTCACTCAATTCAAAAGAATTTTGGGCTAAAAAAAAACAAAGGTTCAGATATGACTGTCAAACAACCAATTATCTCAAAAGCTTAAGCTGTTGGTTAAGGGCCACATGAATGATTTTACGTTATATACTAACACAGCCCCTCACGCAAGAGCTCACTTGGGCTTGAAGCGTGGACAATGCACAGGTCCACCTATACCATGTGCTAAAATTCATCTTTTTATTAGAAGAATTGGAAGCGGCAAGGATTGAACTCTAGACCACTTAGTCATAGAGGCTCTAATACCATGTCAAACAACCAATTATCCCAAAAGCTTAAGCTGTTGGGTAAGAGGCACGTGAATGGTTTTATATTATATCCTAACAATGACAATGCAATCATTATTTCAATCAAACTTTGTCTCCCTATTTTAATTCACAAGGGATTGTCCATGACTCATCATGTGTCAACATACCCCAATAAAATGGGGTGGTTGAGAAGATACATGGGCACTTACTAAAATCAGCCCAGCTCTTCCGTGTCAAGGAGTGTCTGGAATTTGAGGTTTAAATGAATTGATTTCATTGCTTAATCTGAATTCAGGTCACCTGTAGAATCAAAATTCAAATCTATTGCTCAAGGAGTGTCTGAAATGCTATGATTACAAATTATTCTCAATAACTTGAAACTCAAGTTGGATGGTCCGATGAAGCCCTATTGTTCAAGTCAGCAATTAATACTGCTCACAATCCTATACCGCATGATAGGACAAAGCATATTTAAATACACACATTTCATCAAGGAAAAGTTAGAAGATGGCCTAGTTTGTATGTCCTATATTCCATCAGAACAACTGGTGGCTGATATGTCAATGTTTGGTACCAAAATATAAAGATGAGAAGAATCAGGTTACTTTGCAATAAATGAAGTGTGTATATTATGGTTCCTGGAACATGCATCAGGATCTAGGTAGATAAATAGAACAGTCCGAAAGTGAAAGAAACAAGAATTAAGCAATTTCAAGAATGTCTATTCTCTCCCACTACATCCTAGTCCTATCCTACCTTCAACACCCGTCCCTTACATGGTTATAAACTTATACCCAATCCCCAATCTCTCTCTTCCTCAACTCCCTAGCTTACCTTACGTGTCCCTACCCCCCTGCCCCCTCAGCAAACTGTTATTCCTCCCTCTGTAAGATATTGGTGCATTGTGCCTTTTCCTCCTCTTCTCATAGACTTAAGTGACTTTGGGCCTAGCATTGATTGGGGCCGTGCCCGTATCAATCAACCAAGGGGCTGAATAGCTCTAATTTCTATGATCTAGTTACCAAGCTGGGAATGGAAGACATCTAATTCCTCAAGTGAGAAGGGGTGTTGCACTATAAATGTAAATATTGTATTTGTATGGTTAAATGTATATTAATTTAGCGCATCAGCTTTGAAATCCCTTTACTAGGAAACTATTTCTGGTTATTAGGAGGGATTAGTTTCCTCTTTTAGCCTTATACCATGTTATAAATACCTGTGTAATATCATTTTGAAATCATCAATGAAAATCATTCTATTCTCACTCAAAATCTTCCACAAGTACAAATGTTGTGCTTCATTATTATTCCCTTGTTCTCTTGGCATTATATGACTTGCTTAAAATCATCATGGTTTTAAATTCTCTTATGTGTGATTATGCACGTTCAAGCGGATTCTCATGATAACTTGTTCTTTCTTTCTCAAACTTTTTTCATTTTCAGTTGGGTGCAGCAGATTATATTGCAGTAGCTGAAAACTATCACACTGTTTTCATTTCTGATATTCCAGTGATGAGTATGCGCATCCGTGACAAGGTATTATAAGTAAAGATAAGTAGAGTTAGCCTCAATTTTGTTGATTACGGCCTTTTTTATTTTTAAATTTTACAGAGAATGTGGGTTAAAAAGCTTGCTTTCTTACTCTACATCTACATGATTTCCTAAGATATTCCTTAGATACAACAACAATCAAAGCCCTTCCACACTAGGTGAGCTCAGCTACATGGATTAAATGATGCCATAATATACTGTCATGAATCATATCTAAAGATAGACCAATTAAATTCAGATCTCTCTTAATGGTTTAGCTAATATTTGTCCTTGGTCTCACTACTCTCACTCTATTTCTAGCGATTAGACTATCTTCATCCGTCTACCCTCCTTCCTGGTGCTTCTATAGCTATCTTCTCTCATGCTCAAACTTCCAAAGATTAAAGTCTACCATCTTCTCTTTAATTGGAGTTCTCTCCTGTGAATTTATTCCTAATCATATGATGTCTTGTATAACTACTCATTCATCTTATCATTCTCATGTCTAAGCTTACTTTCTTGTTGGCTCTTGGCTGTCTAGCATTCAATCAGATATAGCGTTGCAAGTATTATAGATGTATGGTAAATTTTCCTTTAAGATATTTCTCAAATGCGATGCTTTTACTTCTCAAATGCAATGCTTTTACTTCTCATTCTGTACATCTCTATCCTGTTTTTGAGCAAAAAAAATTTCCACTTTTCAGGCACGGAGATTTATCACCCTTATTGATGAGTTATATAATCATCATTGCTCTCTATGTTGTTTGGCATCCTCCTCAATTGAAGAATTATTTCAAGGAACTGAAGAGGGAACACTTTTTGACTTGGATAGGTAATTTTGTCTGTTTGTACAAGAGCTTTTGACTTACAACATAAATATTCTGTGTGACAATCCGACTTGCTCTTAGTTGATAACTTGAAGATTCTGCATCTGCCCAAATTGCAAACAACGAAAACCTTGGAGTTCGATTAAACACCTCGAGAGTTAAAACATTTCAGCCTAATTAATTACATGATACAATTCAGAGTTTTCCCAAAATTCCTAAAGTAAAAGAAACAAGCCTCAAACTTAATTCCATCGAAGACTGCCATGGCTCAATAGCTCCGATGCTTGGAAAGACCAACTCGATCTGATCCTTCGGAGTCCTTATCCTCAAAATATAACCACCTAAGGGAGTGAGACACACCAGCAAATATAATAGCAAAAGATAAACAAATAAGTTTCGCTCACAAGTAAACAATCATTGAGACAGAACTGTCATGTCATTCTCATAAATCAAATAAAAGTATTATCCACAAAGGCACATAATAATATGCATGAATGTAGTATGCCAACCTTTGACCTAGTAGATCAAGCCTCTCATGATTTGTAATCAGCATATTCAATCTCCGATAGCGGTGCATAGCGGCCGACCACAAAAATGCTATTGCGGTTTAGCGCTAAATTAAATAAAAATGACTGTGGATTTGTTAGAGTGAGGGTTCAGTCGGTGTGAGACAAGGCTATGTTAGAGATATAGGATAGAGTTAGCATACATTGCTGCCCACATGATTAATGTGCCAGCTAATAGGTTAGTTATGAACTTATGATCGCTGTTCAGTTATGACAGCTTGCATAGTTAGTTAGAAATATGTTAGCTTGTTCAGCAAGCAATCTTGTAAACATCACTCTGTTCATACTCTGTTTATATATAAACAGAGTGAGTCTCTTGTATTCATTATCAAAGAATAATAACAGAAATTACATTTTAAGATTTTCTCTCTAGAACCCTAGGTTCTTAACAGGCTAAGATATTTTGATGGCGTTTCGACCTTACGACTATGTTGTCAGCGTAGTGTAAGGCCGATTTCACCAAACGAAATGCTAAACGACGTGCTCTGAGATTAATGCACTACAAAACTTGAAATGCTGACTCTCTACACATGGTCAAGGCTTGGGTTAGTCCTAAAATGGACATTCATCCTCTCGACTTCAACACAATTCCATGGAAATGACATGCAAGACAAGTGTTGGGTCATGGTGCGAGTGAAGGTATTCAAAGTGGTGAAAACTATGGGGTTTGGGCCATGGGGGAGCTTTATGGAGCTAAACCCCTCCATGCATGTACTTAAACAGCAGCAACACAGCCAAAACAACAATATAATACCAATCATAACATGATCAAAGTGAAGATGACAACATGCAAGTAGGTAGGCAGTTGCGGTGGTGTAGGGTGTTGGGTTGGGAACCCTCACCTGCGGGTGTGGTGGTTGTGGTGTCAACGACTTACTAATGTGGAGAATGTTGGTGATGTTAAGGTCCTTGTTAACACTCTGATTTCGATTGGTGACCCAGTTTCCTTTCGTGGTCATCTGGAGATTATTTTCGATGGTCTACCTGAGGAATTTGATGCTCTCATGACACTGGTGTACAATCGCGGAACTCCGTGCTCCATCAACGAAGTCGAATCGATGATCGTTAGTCATGAGGCTCGTCTTGATCGCTCGAGGAAGAAACAGCTAGCCTCAAACAAGCGCCTAGGGCTTGGTTTGAGAGATTAAAAGCAGCCCTGGTTAAGTACGGTTTCAATCCTAGCAAGTGTGATCCCTCCCTGTTTACTTTGCATATCAAGACTGACAATGTCTATTTGCTTGTATATGTGGATGATATCATCATCACAGGCTCTTTTGTGCCTTTGATCAGTCAGCTAGTCAGCAAGCTCAATTCAAAATTTGCTCTTAAGCAGCTTGGGGAGTTGGATTATTTCCTAGGCATTCAGGTTCATAGATTGCAGAATGAGTCACTTCTCTTGACTCAAACAAAGTATATTAATGATCTTCTTGAGAGAGCTCATATGGCAGAAGCTAAGGGCATCTCTACTCCTATGATCAGTGGACACAAACTAACCAAGCATGGGGCAGATTACCTTTCAGATCCAACCTCTTACAGATCTATAGTTGGAGCCTTGCAGTATGCAACTCTTACTAGGCCTGAGATAAGCTTTTCTGTTAACAAAGTTTGTCAGTTTCTGGCCCAGCCCTTAGAGGAGCATTGGAGGGCAGTCAAGAGGATTTTAAGATACCTTAAGGGTACAGCTTCACATGGCTTACTCATTCAGAAGTGTTCTATGAAAACACCGCAGACTTTAGCAGCCTACTGTGATGCTGATTGGGCTGCTGATATTGATGATAGAAGATCCACTTCTGGATTCTGCATCTTCCTTGGTCCCAATCTCATCAGTTGGAGTTCCAAAAAGCAAACTTTAGTTGCCCGTTCTAGTACTGAGGTTGAGTACAGAAGCTTGGCTAACACAAGAGCAGAAATTCTTTGGGTTGAATCCTTACTGACTGAACTGAAAATTCCCTACAAGACACCACATGTGTACTGTGACAACATGAGTGCTGTTGCACTCACTCAGAACCGTATTTTGCATGCTAGAACTAAGCACATGGAATTAGACATTTTCTTTGTCAGGGATAAGGTTTTGAGCAAGAATCTCATCGTTACTCATATCCCCTCCTTTGCACAAGTGGCTGATATTTTCACTAAAGCCCTATCTCCTCTTAGGTTTACAACATTGAGAGACAATCTCAAGGTGGTTTACAAATTCTCTGTTATTCACCAACCTTGAGCTTGAGGGGGAATGTTAGGGATATATATGTAAAAGCATGTAAAATGCTTTGTTAAGTAGAGCACGTGACTATCACGTGAGCTCTAGAAGTCTCTTTGCAGTCTATATATACAGTGTATACTCAACAGTACCTTTCACCAAATTAATGATAGAATATTCAGAATAGTACAATTCTCTTTCTTCTTTCTCTCTCTTTTATGTTATTCATTACTCAACACATTCTTTCACGCCTAGGGTTAGACATCTGGAGCGTGAGATATGCAGGAATGAAAATCTCCGGATGCGTACGGGCGGTCTCCACTAAACGAATCTAGGATAGACTCTAATATCATATTAGAATTTTGGAGGCCTAACTCTACCCCAAAAGCTAGCTCAAGAGGTGAGGATTTCCTTCCCATATTAAGGGTTATCTTGGCCATATCTCTAGTCAATGTGAGACTTCTCAACAAAGAGGGTTTGGTGGTGGTTTGGGGGGCTCGTGCGATGGTCTTCATGAGGAAGAAGATAGAGAATGGTGATGGGGGTTTGAGGTTGGGGTTTTTGTTTTGCGGGAAAGTGTTGGTTATGGAAGAAAAGAAGGGATTGGGTTTGAGGGGTGAAGGATTGTTGGCTTGGGTGATAAAAAGAAAGAAAAAAAATAAAGAATGGGACTGAGGGCTGTCTCGTGTGAGTGGAAAAAGAGAGTGAGAGGGTTATCTTCTAGTTAAAGGAGGAAAGGAGAAAGAGTGTGTGTTAGTTTAGATAGTGTAGGGTTTGAGTGAAATAGTGATAAAAGGGAAAAAAATGATTTAGGTTATGTGATGATGATGAAGAGAAGGAAGTAAAGGGGTTGAATTGAAATTAAACCGAAATGTAATTAGTGATACAACCAAAATAGTCTTTATAAAAAGTTGAACAATCTTCATCCTTGAGCTGGCTTGAATTCTAAGAAATGTAACTATTTAACTAAATTAAACGCAAACATAACGAGGCGACTAAATACAATGCATAATGTATTTTGTTTTAACATTGTAATATTACAATAAAGTACTAGTAGTCAAAATGACACATTAACGGTAATTAGTTATTATTGAAGTCAAAATAACACAAATAATTAGGTTATTTTACTTCATCATTAGAATCAATGTCTCCGAAAAGAAGCTACAAGCATTTATATTTCAAGTCTAAGTATTGTTTTGATCTAGCAATAACAATAGAAACATGAAAAAAATTATGGATTAGATTATCTTATTAAGAGTAACAAATACTAATTTAATTGAATTTATAGACTTATAAAATCAGTACCTTCCTTTAAATTTAGTATTTTAATTTAAAACATAAATACATGTGTTTTAAAATAATGTATGTATGTAGAGTAAGGTTTTTTTTTTTTTTTTTTTTTTTTTTTTCCGAGAGCTCGAGGAGTAAATCTTGCTGATTTGATCTAAGATGAATTGTTTAGTGACTCTTTTAAATAGTCATATAACCAACCATTAAATAACTTTCAATCAGTCCATTCGTGTATGGTTGTTTTGTCAAGATTTACTTCTCTCTCTTTCACATTAATAAAACTATCTAACTAGATTGGTCCCCTATGTATATACTTTCATGAAATAATTTCACTCCTGAATCTTGTTCGTGAAAATAAAACTAGTTTTATATATTGTTTGAATTTCTATGTCCAGGAAACTACTTCAGGATCATTCATTTTAGTATTTCCTATTTTACATTTTTATTCTTTATGGTCTTCTTTGTTTTGTCTTTTCTTTTAGATTATAAAAAAACATCAAAGTATACTTGTATGCCGATCAGGTAAGGCAATCTGAGTACCATAGTCTCCATGATCATACTGACCCCTATCCATAGTTTTAGTCGGTTTGTACTCATCCTCATACCCATTTAGGGGATAACTACCCTATGTATTTTTTATGGATGCCCATTGGATCCATTATCCATTGCCATCCTTATATGTGAGATCTTTTGATAATTTGGGATTTTAATTAATGGCTTCTGACTTATGTTCTATTCTAGGGGCAAGCATTCCTTCATTGTATAAAGTTCCTGAATAATGCATAAAGATTCTGACTTGACAATAATCAGCTTTGACTTTGCTTGAAATCTTATGGTCCTGATTAAATGATGCATTGGTAACTGAACCTCCCCACTCTTTTTTTGGTTCCAGTTTCCAGTTTGAAACAGAGACTGAAGGTGGGAAACTTCGCCGCAATGTCTTAGCAGATGGCAGCGTGAGCTCAGTAGGTACTGTGGCTAGCATCACATCCATGCATTCTGGTCAAGAAGAGAGGTTTGCTTTTCGCAGAGCTGTGAGTACCGACCAACAAAATCATTATTTAGCAATATGTTGAATTAGTTCTGTGCAGTATTTCTTGTTTCTGACTTCACTAAAAATATTATAAATGACATTTGATAATGAAATTGTTTGATGTATTTCCCAGACATGTTTGCTACCTGCTTGTGAGTGTAACATATACTAGATTCTCATTTTGTGGTGAACTATGCTAAATATATAATGATGAACATAGGAAATTCAAGGAGGAAACTTGGAAGTAACCCAAGAAATACAATGTACTTTTATTTGAGTCAGTTGTAATAGTCAGAGAATTAACAACAGTAACGGAATTCAGTTAGCTCTCTCACTCTTCTCTCTCTCTCTCTCTATATATATATATATATATATATATATATATATATATCTTAGATTCTGATATGTTATACAGAGCTTATTTTTTGGAGGATCCATGGCTAACGCCGGACCTCCGCTTACTCCGCCGTTGCCTTTTCCGCCGCCGGTGCACACTCCGGTGGTGACTCAGTCGTCTCAAACAGTTCTGATTCATGCTCAACCTCTTGCAGCGATGAATCTGTCACATCCTTCAGTCTTCTCACATGTCATCACAGAGAAGCTATCGGACAAAAATTTTCTGCTGTGGAAACAGCAGATTTAGCCTGTGATTGTTGGCCATCAGCTTCATGTTTTTCTCTCCGATCCGGTTGTTCCGCCTTGGTTTCGCAGCGAAGACGATCGAATCTCTGGAATTTCGAATCCAGCTTACGTTTCTTGAGAGCAACAGGATGCGTTGTTGCGATCATGGTTGCATTCGACAATTTCGGCACCAGTTTTAACAAAGATGATTGGATGTAAGTTTTCGTCTGAGCTTTGGGAGAAATTACATTCTCATTTTCGTGCGCAAACATTGGCCAAGTCGCAGCAATTGCGAATGGAATTGCGAAATACGAGTCTTGGATCGCATTCCATTGATGAATAATTGGCGCGCATCAAAGCGATTTCTGATTCTTTGTGTTCAATTCGTGATCCGGTTACTGCCAAAGAACACATTGAAGCGATTCTGGAAGGTTTACCTTCAGATTATGAATCTCTTGTCATACTCATTCACATGAGTGTGAAGCTTCATCTCCTTTCCATTGATGAGATCGAGTCTCAGTTGTTAGCACAGGAGGTCAGAATAGCCAAGAACAGGAAACCTCTTCAAGATTTTACAGTGAATTTGCTCAGGGAATGTCTCCTTTGCCAGGGAAAATACCAGCTATGCCTACTCCTTCTCAGTCACCTGCACCTTCACCACATCCTCAGAATCACAGTCAATTTCTAGAAGCACATAATACAAATGTGCCTTTTCAGAGGGATGATTCTGATGATTACAGGCCTCGGGGTAGAGGCTGTGGACGTGGTAGAGGGGGAAGAAACAATGTACGTGTCAGGTTTGCTATAAGCCAGGGCATACAGCTTCTGTGTGTTATCACAGATGTAATCAATTCTATGTTCCTGCTCCTTATCCATCAGCCACCTTCACAGAGCCTTTTCAGTCCTCCACAGCCTCCACCACAGGGTTTCTACGATCCCACGCAGGCTTATCCCAGTCCCTATGCACAGCTGCCACCTCAGTTTCCCTCTGCACCTAGACCACAGCAGCCACCATTTGGGGCTCAGCAGGTTTCTGCACAGTGGCCTTCACAGCCACAAAACCCTATGTCTCGTGCATATGCTTCACCATGGCAGCAGGAGTTGTCTGTCTCCCTTCATGCCTCACCCATTTCCTATTTCTCCTGTTCTGCCACAGCAAGCTTCCCAGACCGTGAAGCAGCACATCCTCAGAATCAGAATTGGTGCCCTGATTCAGGTGCTTCACATCATGTGACACCTAGTGGGCAGAATATACAGCAACCTGACATATTTGAGGGACCAGATCAAATCTTTGTGGGCAATGGTCAAGATTTGCCTATTACTACTAGTGGTACCACAGTTTTTCCTTCGCCCTATAATCCCTTAATTTCTTTTTCTCTTAATCACTTCTGCATGTGCCTAATGCAACAAAAAAAAAACTTGCTGAGTGTAAGCAAATTTGCAAGAGATAATCAAGTGTTTTTTGAGTTCCATTCTGATGAGTGTTTTGTTAAATCTCAGGGCACTAGACAAATCCTCCTTCATGGCAATGTTGGTAATGATGGACTCTACTCTTTTCCAGGCCTATTGTCTTCTACAGCTTCTTCCTTGTCACATAAGTTTCCTGTTGTAAATACTTCGTCACAGAATAATACTTCTGTTGTATGGCATAATAGACTAGGTCAGCCTAGTAGATAAAATCTCAAACTTGTAATGTCATCTTGTAATATACCCGTTCCTATTAAATCAATAAGTGACTTTTTCAATGCATGTTGTCTTGGTAAAGCACATAGGCTTCCTACTTCTTTATCTACTACTGTTTTTTCATTTTCCCTTAGAACTAGTCTATTGTGATTTGTGGGACCAGCTCCATACATTTCAGCTATTGGCTATACCTATTATTTGTATCTTGTTGATGCATACTCTAGGTTCACATGGCTTTATCTATTAAAGTCCAAGTCTGAAACTTTTCAAGTCTTCAAACAATTCAAAGCAATGGTAGAATTGCAATTCCTTACTAAAATCAAAGCTATTCAAAGTGACTGGGGTGGTGAATTTAGAGTGTTTACCAGCTTTTTCAAAACAGAAGGCATCCAACATAGAGTCATTTGTCCTCATGCACATCACCAAAATGGTGTTGTGGAGAGAAAGCATAGACACATAGTTGACCTAGGCTTAACTCTTCTTGCTCAAGCCAAACTACCTTATAAGTACTGGGATTATGCTTTCCTTTAAGCAGCAGGTACCCTTGTCAAACTCTTTCAGGAACAGCCAGACTATGGTTTTATTAAAGTTTTTGGTTGTTCGTGTTTTCCCTTCATGAGACCATACAATCCTCATAAGCTTCATTTCAGGCCCTCAGAGTGTTTGTTTCTGGGTTACTGACTTATCTTTTCCTTATGCTAAGCTTTTTGAGTCCACAGTCACTGAAAAATCATCAGTTGCTGTCCCTGTCCCAGCTTCCATACCTCTTTGCACACACACACTCCTATGCATCAACAAGAGCATACTCCTCAGCCTACTACATCTCCTTCCTGACCACAATAACAAAAACAGTCCACCTACTTCTTCTGTTCAAGATCACCTGTTCATAATGTTCAGAATGTTCATCCCATGGTCACTAGTCCAAACATGGTATTGTAAAACCATGACAGCAGCCCACTCTCTTGTTGACACATCAAGATCCCACTAGTGTAAAGCAAGCACTGGCTAACCCACACTGGCGGCTACAAGCAATGAATGAGGAGTACCAGGCCTTGCAGAAAAAATCAGACATGGTCTCTTGTTACCTTACCAGCTGGGAGGAAATCTATTGGCTGCAAATGGGTTTTCCGAGTACGGATCTATTCAGAAGTACAAAGCAAGGTTGGTGGCAAAAGTTTTTCACCAACAACCTGGTTTTGATTATACAGAGACTTTTTCCCCCTGTTGTCAAGCCAGTGACAATTCGGGTTCTGCTTACATTGGCACTCTCACAAGGCTGGACCATAGAGCAACTGGATGTTAAAAATGCATTCCTAAATGGCTATCTAGAGGAGGAAGTATACATGGATCAGCCACCTGGCTTCCAAACAGCAGATAAACAGAAAGTGTGTAGACTTCATAAAGCTTTGTATGACCTCAAACAGGCCCCACGAGCATGGTTTAATAGGCTACACTCAGTTCCTCTACAGCTGGGGTTCCTAGCAAGAAAATGTGATCCATGACTCTTTATCTACAATCAGAATCAGGTGGTGGTCTATGTACTTGTGTATGTAGATGATATTTTAATAACAGGCAGGTCACCTTCCTAAGTACGGGGGGTTTATTGGTAGTCTTCATAGCACCTTTTCTAAGAAGCTTGGCAAATTGTCATACTTTAGGTATTCAGGCAAAGAACGCTCCACAAGGGGGATTAATTTTGACACCGCAAAAGTATCTAGATTGTCTAAACATCAGGGCATACCTTTGTCTCAGGCTACTCTCCACAGGTCTCTTGTTGGAGCACTCCAATACCTAACAATTACATCACCAAGATCTCAGTTTTCCTGTGAATAAAGTTTGCCAGCTCATGGCAAACCCTCTTGACACTCACTGGCTGGCTGTCAAGAGAATACCGAGGTACCTTAAGGTTACTTCATCCTATGGTATTCATCTCAGGCCTGCTTCACATTATCCTCTTCAAATTCGTGGGTTTACTGATGCAGATTGGGCCACTGATGTTGATGACCGCAGGTCTATCTCTGGAGCATCTTTATTTCTTGGCCCTAATCTGATAGCTTGGTGGTCTAAAAGCAGCAAGTCGTGGCCAGAAGTAGTACAGAAGCAGAATTTCGCAGTTTAGCACCTCTCACTGCAGAGGTCCTATGGGTTCAGTCTTTACTTAGAGAACTAGAAGTTCCTACAGCAGTCCCACAGCTCTACTGTGACAATCAGTCAACAGTTTCACTTTCTCACAACCCAGTCCTTCATGCTAGGACAAAGCATGTTGAACTGGATCTGTTCTTTGTCAGAGAGAAAGTCTTACAGAATCAGATTCACGTTAAGCATTTACCAGGAGCACCGCAGATAGCACATGTCATGACAAAGCCCCTGCCTACAACAAAATTTCTGGAATTTAGAAACAAGCTGACCATTTGTGATGTTAATCCCCAGGTCTAGCTTGAGGGGGGAATAATAGAGAATACACATAGTGTATAGTTGTTAGTTTAGCTTGTACACGTGTATACCAGCAGTGTATTATAAATACCTGCTGAGTCAGTTGTACTAATCAGAGAATTAACAAATAGTAACACAATTCAGTTAGCTCTCTCACTCCTCTCTCTCTCTCTCTCTCTCTCTCTCTCTCTATCTATCTATCTATCTATCTATCTATCTATCTATCTTAGATTCTGATAATTTGGATTCTGTAAGAGATCTTAAAGTTGTTTTAAAGAGATAATTAAAACAGTGACAGGGCAGTTTATACTAATTAGCAGTCAACAGACTTGTGCCATAGTGAAAGCATATTTTGTATTGAGTAAAGGCATGCTGTAAAATTAAAGATAAAGAACTTTTGACTTTGTAAACTGACACTAAAGTATAGACTTTAAATGACTTGATCATTAAAATCTCATGTGGTCACAGTATTACTTTCTTCACAACGTGGGCTAGTTTTATTACCCGCATCACAGTATGGTCTTCCTATATCCATATTTGCATAACAACCATTTCACAGAGACAGAGTTAACATATCATATTGACAACCATTTGAAGTTTATGATAGAGTAATGATACTTGGACAGACTTTATCCTTGCAAACCCCTCACAGACTTTGGCCTTCGAAAAGAGTTTACTACAGGATCACGATGTTATCCAATTTGTGCCCGAAAAATTGGATAAGGAATTGTGAGGATAAAATCTGTGCAGCTTCATTACTTATATTTGAATACATGTAGCTGTATAACTTGTCTGCTGTTACTTGCGTTGCCCATGGACTGTATTGTAGTTCATCTTGTTATTGAATTTCATTAAGACTAGTCATTTCTATACGTTACTTGGTTGTATATGTGTTGAACCAGTTAGCCATCTCCTATATTTTATAATACTCCCCAACTTTGAAAGATCAATTAAGAAGACAATATTAAGATTGGTTCTTTCTATGCAGGTCTCCCGCCTGATTGAAATGCAAACGCCACTATACTTGGACGGGGTCAGTAATTTCCACCCCTATTTTCAGAGGCAACATAAAAATTTCAACATACTACCTGAGTTATCAATCTGATAGTACATTTTATATTCTACTTGTCCGGAAATTACTTTCTGATGCCAAGTTGATTTTTATACATTCTACGTAAACCAGCAATAATTTATCAGCAATACACACCAGTGGACGAGTGATCAAATTAGTGACAATATTGATTCTTTATTCAGCTGACTCACTTAGTGAGTTAAAGCTTTTGTTGTATTTATTCGTTATTCCTTGCAGCTATCTAAATAGGGTAGCAATGCATGGTAAATATGCACTTTTGAAAACTCTAAATGCATAAACTCTGAAGGATTCAATCCTATCTGCGTACTTGTTAGCTATTTTTTTTGGTGAATACGTATGATTGATCAAGTTCAATACTTTCTCGAACTGTTGTGTAATTTGTATGATTTAATACATTTTGAAGCTGCTAGCGTGAACCCTTTCGTGAGTTGCAATAAATTGTAAACTTTTTAAGTGTTTGTGCATTATTTTAGGTTGAAGGCTCCATGTTTGTGGTTACATAATCGCTTAGGACCTTGATTCCCGTCACAGTAGTGGGTGAAAAAGGGTTGCAGTTAATCAATGTTCTAAAGGACAATCAGATTGCTCATCATTTCTCTAGATAGGATATTCTGTAACAATAATATACGTTCCAACCCATATTTGGCTCCATCGAAAGTCATCTTTTGCCCGTCATTGCCTATTTAGCGAAACACCACGGAGGAGAGAGAAAAAAATGTTACAGGTGAGCGAGAAAGAGCTACTATTGACATTTAACAGTGGTTGTTAACTTCCGCTAGCACTAGCGGCGGTTGTTTACCACTGCTACTGCTAGCAGGGGTTAAAACTTTTGCTAAAAATATGTCGCTCAATTTTGTATGTGCATCAATCATTTCCAAAGTGAGAAATTGTCGGGCAAAATTGAGAGGGAGATTAATGCTTTATTTGAGGTGAACTCTATTCCGTCCCTATGGACTTCCTCTATCCGTCCGCACCATCTTCAATCGCCACTGAGCCACCGGTTGTTCCTTGTCAAGCCGACCCTCTACTCATCCATCTATCCCTCTCAAGTTCCTTCATGTGAGTGGTTCCTTGTTAACGAACCTCTTTGTTCGAACCTTTTCTTCTTTCTCATACTGACTCACCTTTTCTATATTTTTCCCATACTCACTCTTGTGACATTTACTTGCTCATGTAGTGTCATATAACTTATCATCTCCATACTTGTCCTCATTCTAATGTCCTCCATATAGCCCAAAAATGGAATTGTGTTGGAAAAATAAAAAATATGTTCCCCTTTTCTGGATCCAGCGTCTTCTATTTATAGGCTAAGTATTCTGACCGCTAGTAACAGTCGTGTAATCTGGATTTTACAAGTGTCTTGATTGTCGTTTTGAAACTCCACGTGTCTTGAAAGCTTCAACCGCTTGAAACTACCCAAAACCATTGGTCGAGACGGATTTGTTTAGTTGAAATAAAGTTTCTTGATTTTTGGCTAAGTTTAAATCTGGTTTTCAACCAAAACGTTCCACTTAAATCAGACGAGCAAACTAGTCAAAATGATATATCAATAATCATTCGACCAAAAGAAGACTAAGTGAAAATCTCGGGCTAACATATGCCCCCCAAAATATTATGCTTCGAGAAAACTTCTCATTGAGAAGCATGATATTTTAATTATTCTGATTAATAAATAAAAGATAAACTTAATTATCAATTTATTTATTAAAATTTCAAAATTGACGGTTATCATGGAGACTGAACAGTTTCTAGCCCACTATGCAACTTAGTAGCAATGATGGGTTAGTGGTTTCCCAAGAAAACCTAGCCCATGTGACCCAAGAAGTGATTTGATGGAAATTTAATAATTATTAAATGATATTAGGAAACGTACCAACTGCCATCAACTCCCATCACCTGAAAACTTTTCACATTCTCACCTTTTCACTTATAATTAGAGGTTTCTTCTTATTTTCTTCTCTTTACTCTCTCTCTCTCTCTCTCTCTCTCTCTCTCTCTCTCTCTCTCCAATTTCACTTTCTTCAAGCTCTGTTTCAAAAGCGCTACTCTTCAAAGCTTTTCATTTGAAACTTTTGCTCTTATGGCTTTTGATTCATCAACGCGCTCTGCTCCCATTCCTTTTGTAGGCGAGATGAAAGGTCTCATTCCTTCAGGTCACCGTCAATACGTGTCGGAGCCTCTTCATGAAGTAGGAAAGCTTGCCATATGGAAATCACAGGTACTCATTCCCTTCTCTGCTGCGGATAACACCCATGCTTTCCTAGGTCCAAGGAAACAGAAGCCAATCCTGCCCCAGATGCTAATAGTTCGGGGATGCCAATCATCATGAAAACAACACCCACAAAGCTCTACTCAAACTCGCCTCTCGATTGAAGATGTTGAAAATTGGCTAGAATCCTGTCAACTTGCTCAAGAGATATATGGAAGTTGAGATGACAGCAGCAACAAGTAAAGGCCAACAACCTCCCGAAATCGAAGTCAACATTCCAAACGATGATGTCGAGCAAATGCTGGCAAGGCTAAGGCACTTAGCCTTTGAACGAGATATGCTAGAAGATCTCTAGAGAGAACCTACCGTAGCTGCTGAAATCAAGAGCCCTATACAATCCTTGGTCGAGAAGGATCTCTCCGACAAATAGCAGCGTGCCATCTTCGAACTACGATTGTTCGTGACTGATGCTTTGGCCAGCTTCGATAAACTTGCCACCTGCCAACAAAACTTAAATTCCAAATGGGCAGTGGAACAGTTTTCTAAAGGGAAAATCTCTCAAATCCAAACCACAATTACTAAAATTGAAGAGGTTGAGAAACGTTCGGCTAAAAGGCTCTTGGCACTTGATCGACAGCTTGAAAATATTATGAAGGAAAAGCAGGTGCTACAAGAAAAGCACCAAAGCTAGCAATTAGGAAAGCCGACGTAGCTTCTCAAGCAGTGCCAGAGATCAAGGAAAGAGTCAGACTTGCCAACATCATCGCTGAGGAAGAAAGGAATGAAGTTGTTGTTCAAGGAAAGATCGAGAGATTGAAGAAACAGTTTGCCTGTGTTAAGGCAAAACCATCCTTTTAAACTTTGTAGTCAAATTCTAATTTTAAAATAGCCATGTTAACGGCTTTTTGTAATGACAATGTTATTTTAATCCGACTTTTTGCTTTCGCCAAACTTCGTGGCGACTATGTTGTTATCTTAATTTCATGTAGCAAAGGCCTATGTTTTTTCAAGTACTTACCGTTTATACTTAACGTTCTGTTATCCGCACGGATTTCTTCGATCGAATACGCGTTACCCGAAAAATACCTCCTTAAATGACTTGGTGTGAGTGACTTGGTGTGAGTCTTGTATGAACCTTGACAATTGATAGTGATCACCAAATCCCGTTGCACGCTAGGACCTGGATGTAGTTCAGTTGGAGAATGAACCATGATAAAAATCACGGTGTCATCTTCTTCAACCCTTATCTCTTTTACATTTTTGCAATATGAATGTTCTAGGGCTCTTAATTTGGGGTTTTGCATAAATTTATGATTAATTGATGTAATAGGTGTTATAAGATCTTTGTATATGATGTATATGCTTTTGTGTATATCTTGATTCGTCTATGAAATTGTTTCTGCTGTAAATTTCTGAGTTTCTTGAAGATTGTTCTTGAACGGTAACAGATTACCGAGAACGTTAACATATTACCATCCCCTGGTAACAGATTACCAAGGAACGATAATAGATTACCAAAAGTTGTTTGGTTTTTAAGTCAATTTTTAAGAAGTTAAGTTGATTTTTTGAGATCCTAATTCACCCCCCTCTTAGGATTGCTACCTTGAGCATTTACAAACTTCTTCTTATCCAACTTTCCATGGCTGAATCTTTCTCTCTCATTTCCACCTTGATCCTTTGATTTTATCACTTGGTCCATTTAGAGAAAAAGGTAGATCTCCTCCTCCTCTTGTTTTCTATGTTTTTAGATTTTGAAAATGATATTTTTGGATGATGACACTTGGTTGAAATCCATTGATCATTTCATATTTGTTGTTCCCCTTGATCTCAGCTTCCCATTAATATATTTGCTTTTGGCAAAAGTTGAGTTATGGTTCCAAAATTGATTTTGAGTTGAGCTTTTGCAAAAGTGCCTTTGTTAATGTTGTTCCTAGTATATTGACCTATTGATTCCTCAAATTATTTTTTCATAAAATTGATATCTTGAAAAGTTTTTATTTTGGAAAAGTGATTTTGAAAATTCTAAGTTTGTTTTCACTATAGATTTCATCTTGCCTTTAATGTGTACCATTTAGTTTGAAGAAAAAACTTGGTCTTGATAATTAAAGGATGTTGGCCAAATCTTGGGCTATGTTTTTGGGTTGGATGAATTGATTTTTAACTTGATTTTCATGTGATTTAAGCTTGTATGAGAAGTTTGGTAAAAAGAAAAATTGATTCCACTTTTATTTAGGGTGAGGCCGAGAGCATTACAAGTTGGGTAGCTTTGATTTTAAAACTTGTTTTTGAGTATTTGAGGTTTGGGGGACAAAAATCAAAGCTTTGGGTTAAATAGGTTTTGAGCTTTAAAACTTGCTTTAAGGTTCTTGAAAGATTAAGAATTTAAAAGAAATTCAAAGTTATGTATGGATTGATTTTATGGTTTTTGAAACTTAAGAGTTTTATTGAATTCAAGAGTAAAACGTTGTTTTACAAACTTGTATAGAAAGTTTGAGGTTTTGGCTAAAAATGTCTTGTTTAGCATTCTTGAATGTTGTTTGGGGAAAAGGAACTTTTTACCTTATTTTAGGCCTTATGGCCGATTCACAGCATTAGGTTTTTGAGTTAGAATTTATCTTCTAAAAATTGTTTTAAATCTCTAAGTGGTTGGGTGAAAGGCTTGCTTACTTAGTCACAAAAAGTTCTAAGGTTTTTGAGCATGTTTGAAGTTTAATTGTGAATAATTCCTAAGTTTCTCTAAGTTTGAAACTTGACTAAATTGTCTATGAAAAGTTCTAAAGTTGTGATTAAGCTTTGATGTTGTTGATTGAAAAGTTGCAAAGTTTCTTGAGGTTTTAAAGTTTGCCAAAAACCTTGACACATGATATTGGTTCTTGAGAATTATGCCTATTTGCCTACGTGTTAGAAGCTTCCCTAGTACCAAAGCTTAGAGCATAGAACTTAGTTTAAGAAACGCTAAACTAGGCTTTGTGTTTGTGAAGGTTCGTGGGACGTCGGAACTTTCGGAGCACACGTAGCACACGGGATTGGAAGAAACCTTGGTAAGGGCACTTCACTATCTTATTTAGCTATCATTAGTGTATATGTATATGCACCTTCTATGGCGTAAGATTTGAATATATCATGTGACCTTGGGAATTGTAGCTGACGTTATTATGAGAATAACCCAATTGTTTGTTAGTAATTGCGTGCTTCCTGTTAATTGCTTGAATAATTTTTGAGTGGTGCTTGATATGTGCATGCTTCTCTACTAAATGGTTAAGCGATAGCATGATGTTATGACATGATTCCTATCTTGGCTATGGATATGTTCACATGCTCTACATGTTTTAGTTGTTAATTATGAAGGCATGTTATTTAGCTCATATGAAAAGAGCAAGGCACACTTGAAATGTATGCTAGGATATGCTTGATATCATGCTGCTAGGATTGATGTTTCCCTTGAGCGTGCAGGGACGATGAAGTTCTATTTTCCCATCGGAACCCAAGGTGATGAACCAAGACGATGACTTGGTCGTTGGTATAAGAGGCATTCACTGACATTTTTCATGACCTTAGGCTGCACGACTAATGGTTCGAGTGTTATCCACAGTTCAACATGCTTTGGCGTTACATCTGGATTGGAGAAAATGGGTGCGCGATCATATAGACTAACCTTAGGGATTGACTTACCTTAACTTGCGCTTACGTCGACTAGCGACATGTTTTCATTATGCTCCAAACCGTGGATTGTTATAGCTGAATTAGGACTATATATACTCTGTCTTATGCCTTTATGACTATAATGTACCTTGTTTTGGAAGTGACCCTTGCACATGTTTGTTGTTTGTGTTTGGGCGATTCGTCGCCAGGCGATGATGTATGCTTTCGAATCCAGGTTGCGATCATCCAGGGAGATTACGCCGAGACTATCCAGTGAAGAGGACCGACCGGCACGGGAAGCAGTTAGCCATGTCTAGTGGATGTGGTACATCGAATGAGGAATCATATTCCAGATGAATGTAGCAAGAGAATGAGTCAATCAAGTGTTTGTTTGGAGGTCGTCGCGGTTACCCCCACCCCGTACGTAGCTATCGGGAGAGCAGACAACTCAGACTCGGACACGGGGTCCGTAGCAGAGTCACCTTCAGTCGTCATAGACCTAAAGGCGGCCCCGCCTCCCCTGAGATTCAGTTCGACGGTGTGAGATATGATGATACCCAAACGTCCCCCATGACGGTTATATTGGGCAACGAGGAGAGTTCCACGGAGGACGAGTAGGACGACCACAAGGGCTCGATAGAGCAGAACCAGCAAACACCGGTTAGAGATAGTTTTTGACTTTTGGCGTTTGTATAGAAGCATAATTTAGGGCCAGAGTAATTTTCGGGACTATGTGTCGTTGTGTGGTCACCCTGCGTGGGACCACAGGAGGTATACCGGAGTAGGAGATCTTGGTTTGAGGTTTTTTATCCTGGCTGAATGTTTCTTTAATCAATGAGTAGTTGTTTTGTAAAACTATCTCATCAATGCTGACCACGTAACCATGTCGTGTATATGGTTATTTTCCGAACAGAGTATTATATATATGTAATGCATATTATTGATAGCATGTCTGGAAAAAGAAATAAACATTATGTGTTTTCGCTCTTTGAGAATCTATCAACATGTTTTATTTTAATGTTTAAAGTCACTTCGAGACCCCTGGAAATTGGGGTGTTACGGTCTACATGTGACATGTATATGTTATTGATTGTAATAAGTTATATTTGGAAGTATAAGATATAGGTAATGTGTGATGTCAAAAGTATGTTTCGAAAAAGAAAAAAATATACCTGCATTTTCTTGGCTTGAAAGATAACCAACATATTTAATTTACTGTTGATGTTACTATTGTTATCCCTGAAAATCGGGATGTCACATGGGCCGAGAGACGCCACCGTCTTGGGGGATGCTATAGAGTCCAAAACAGTTTAATTAACACGGTTTGTTGATTTTATCATTTAATTATTTAGAGATTAATCTCGATGTAGCATATATTCTTTTTTGGGAGGGCATACAACTGTTTCCCTAGCGGGTGGCTACATCTATCAAAGAAAAGAAATCCTACAAATTTATGTGTCATCCTTAAAATTTAAATTCTAATCAAGTTAAGAAATCTTTCATTTTTTATCATCAATTATCAAATTCCAAAGACAAACTTCTTCCTTTACAATTATTATTTTCTATTTAGATAATAAGACGTGCAGATTTTAAAATTTAAAATAAAACATAAACTTAATTAATGTTTAATATGGGGAAAAGAGTTTATTTTCACAAGCCAAATCCACTTTCACCTTACTAAGGTAGTAGGAGAAGAGAAAGAAACAATTGATATGATATTTTTTTTTGTTACACGAGTAAGATAATATATGATGTAATAAGAAGAAATAGATAAACAAGAAAGTAAAAATAAAATAGAAGAAATCAAAATTCTTAATTTGGTCTACTAGACAAAGAAGTACTTAATTGGTAGACAAACAACACCGAAGTGATACGTTTCTCTTTTTATTTATTTATTTTTTAGACAAACAATTTTTTATTTAACAGATGATAAATGTTTGAAGATTTTACGGTTTCAGAAAGAGAAAAAAACGTATAATCAACCGGGCTAAATGAGGGTCCCGACCCGAACCGGCCCAAACAAAAGAAGCAGGGGGAATTCCCGCTCGCATTTTAAACGCCCGCCTTTGCACCCGACCTATCAGGCATTTGCATTTCACGCGCCTCACGCTCTCTCTCTCACTCTCTCTCAGAGAACTGATAAGTGATAACAACAATCAAGAACAACTAAAACAAACGAGAGAGAAAAAAGAAAAAAAACAACAAATAAAACATAAAAAAGATAAAGATGTTGTTGCTGCATTTCTGAATAAGAGAAGAAAAAAGAGTGATGCAGCGTAGGGTTAAATAAGTTGTCGTCGTTGTTGCTGCTGTTCTTTTTCATCTTCACAAGAACAACTGATTTGCTGTTGTGATGATGGATTCTCCGGAACCTTCAAAGATCAATCGCAGTTCTTCTGCTAATGCCGCCGCTAACACTCCTTCATCTGAATCCCCTCAAGTTCAAGTAATTCCTCACACACTCTCTTTCTGCAATTAATTGCACTGATTCATGTATTCTGGGTAATCACTTGAATTAGGGTTTTGACTCAATTTTGTTGAACGGGTTCATGGATTAATTGTGGTTTTGCTGATCATGCGGTCTGGTGATGTTAACTGTGTCAGGAATCTATTGAGTATACGAATTCAGTTCATTTGATAAATGAACTATTGTCAGAAACTTGTTTGGGATGGTGTTTGTGTAAGAGCTCTCTTCGTTTGATTGGATTTGTGAATAGCTTTTGTTATGGTCAATGCTGTCGCGTCTAAAAATCGCCTGTGTTGCTTTGTTAATTATTGTTTTTCCCTATTTGGGGCTGGTTTAGAAATTGTTTTAATGATGATGATCTACCCTCTAAATTTTGCTTTAATGGGGTTCGAATGATGAATGATGCAAAGAAATGAAAAACCATCAATTATTGAAGAATTAATAGACTTTAGAGAGGATTCACACACATTGATTATTGGTATCTTGTCCTGGTTCTTGAACCATCCTTTCTGTTTAGAGTTGTAGTTATCGATTTTCCAGCTCTTTCATTTCCTTTGCAATATCATAAGTAATGAGTGAATTTTACGTGTCACCTTCTTAATTTCAGGAGTCCCCATTTCTTAGATTTGCCAGCAATTTATCTCCGATGAGGCCTGCTAAGCCTTGTCATGTGGCACAAAGTTTTCATGGACTTCATTCTCCACCTCTGGTGTTCAAGTCACCACGTTTTAATTGTCACCGTGAATCACAGTTCTTGGAAAGGTTTGCGACTTCGAATTTCCGTGCGTGTATTATTTTCTGGCTGTTTGTTGACAAAATTTGTCTGTGTCAGGCCTCAAGGCACTCGGCCATCCAGTGTAGAAATATCTCAAAGTTACAATGGAGGCAACAGTATTCGTGAAGCTCCTGGTGATTCCAATGAATCAAATTCTCAACTGCCTCTGCCAGAGAGGTTTAGGACTGGCACTCAGCAGGATTTTGACCTCAAGAATGATACAAATACCCAAAGCTGCAGTCCTTCAACATCTGTTGATGAATATTTAGCTGATCCTGGGGATACTGATGAAATGTATTCAGTCAACCCAGATGTGGAACAATCTACTGATGCAGTTGAATCAGCACCAAGCGACTTAACTCGGACAAAGAAAATTATATTAAAATGCAATGGGAATTATGATCCTGGTGATAAAGCAGAAGAACCTTTGCCTTTGTCAGAGGAATCTAATGAGGTTCATCAAGAAAGGCCAGCAGATGTTGAAACACCTGAAACAGAAGGGGACAAAAAAGATGTTGAATGGGTTTCTCATGAGCACACAAAATTAGAGTCCAATTTATCTGCAGATTTTTCTCATAATCCACTTTCCCAGGTAACAATAAGTTCTTGCAGTCTATATGTATGATGTTATTGATGTGGGGCAGTCAGTGTTTATAAATGTTATTTGTTTGACCTAGATGTCTTTCGGTCTTATAATTGACTCACAAAAGGTTTAGCTTCAGCATGCAGGAAATAGACGGAATCATAGTGATTGTATACCTCAATCAATGCCTGACCCTCTGCAGGATGTTAAAGAAAGTAAAGATTGCCAGGAGATGGTATCAACCTTACATGTAAGGGGAGAGATTATTTCACAAGATGGTTCTGAGGTATTCAACCTTCTTTTGGGGGGTTTATTGCAGTACTCTGAAGGGGAGGGTTAGCTTTTGTGTGATCTTTGCTGTCTTTTCACGTTTTTCTCCCTCGTTGGATGAGCGTGTATGTGTCTATCTCTGTATTTTTCTATAGTCTATACTTCTAAGCTGAATAGAATCTATCAAGGTAAGTAAGTCTTGGATATACCTTCGTTTTTACGTCATTTGTCTCTATTAAGAGAACAGTTATGTTCTTTAGTGACCCAATCTTTAAAGCCTAATGCCTTGATAGTGTAGTTTGTTTATGGAACTTCGCATGCATCATGGCAGGAATTTCTTTTAAAGAAATTAGCTGCAGTGGCATACTCCATATCTCTGGGGGATGGGTAACTGTAATCAGACATCTCTAATTAAAAAAATTCCCCACTTTTTCTGCTCATCAAGTTTTTCTTAAGTTGGAGATTTAAAAATTTTGCGGACATTTGGTAATTTCATTTTTCAGTCAATCAAGATAGTTAAAAGTTATGTGAGTCCTGGTATTACATCAGACACTCCTGGTAAAGTGTATCTCTTAAGATAAGGAAATAGGATTGTCATTCACGAATATTTCTTTGAGCATGGAAAATCTAGTAACCATGACTAGTCAGCAATATTATGCTGTCTAAAAGGTTTTAATCATGTAATGGTGAGACTACAGTGGTCTAGTGGCATTACCTACTTGGGCATTTGGGACTTGGTTAACGACTAATCTATGATAGGATCTTCATAGGATAATGAGTTGTTTACTTATTATTAGGAATTTGCTTTTGTTCAGCTCTATGAAGATTTTCTTTGTGCAATATAATAATTATTATGGTCAATGTAGGCTAGTCTAAAGCACCATGGCACTCGTCGACGCTGCCTACATTTTGAGGAAACTGCTTCCAGTGCTCTTGGAAGTAATACGTCTTATATGAAACTGAATGCAACTTCAAGCAACATGAATATCGTCAACCTCTCTGAACCTGTCGCTTCCTTGTATCCTCAACGAGGCGTTCCGGTGAAAGGTTCCAAGCCAGCAGGTATTGGGTTGCATTTAAATAGCATTATAAATGCTATGCCACCTGGTCGTGCTTCAAATACGGGTATGAGACCGTCAGATGGTTTACAGGGCATGCAATCCACATCTTCGATAAGTTTGCATAAAGCGGTGAACATGAAGAGATACTTAATTTTGTCAAACATGGATCGGCAACCATTAGTTGATAATAGAAATGAGATCCATGAAACTGATACTTCATTAGCTGCAGATTCTTTAATCCCTGAGTCTCCTAGCTTGACAGAACCTATTGCCTCGTATCCTGCAAGTGACCATGATAAGAGGAAACTAAGCCCTACAGATGCTGGAAACTCTGAGGGATTCAACCAACAGACCCCGGGCAAGAAAACGTTGGTTCTGATCTTTCTCATATTTTATAATTTTTTTCTTTAAATGTTTTGTAATATCACAAAAGACTTGCAATGCTCTGCAGGAAGAAAACATCAAACTCTGTAGATGATAATGGCTGTAAGCGGTGCAACTGTAAGAAGAGTAAATGTTTGAAACTGTGAGTAAATTTCATTATGTTTTGGCATCTCATTTTATATGATATATGCAGCATTTATGTATTTTGATTTGAGTGCTTTGCAGTTACTGTGATTGTTTTGCTGCTGGAATCTTTTGTCGCGACTCTTGTTCTTGCCAAGACTGCTTCAATAAACCAGAATTTGAGGATAAAGTTACTGAGACAAAGCAACAAATTGAATCCCGTAACCCACTTGCATTTGCTCCGAAGATTGTGCAAGCCACCACTAATGTTCCGTCAAATATGGTAAGATCCTTGTATTATATTGTTTATCTTTTTTGGTTTCAGAAATGAGTTGATTGTTTAATTGTGCCCTCTGCAGGAAGATGTAAATCTGACGACACCATCATCAGCAAGGCACTTAAGAGGTTGCAATTGCAAAAGATCAATGTGTCTGAAAAAATATTGTGAATGTTATCAGGTTGGGTATATTATATACATTTCTATTTGCTCTACACATTTCACCAATTTAATCTCCAATGCCCGCTTATAGCACCTTTTTTCATTAATATTCGAAACAGTCTAATGTTGGATGCTCGAGTGGATGTCGATGTGAGGGATGCAAGAATGTCTATGGCAGGAAAGAAGGTTAGAATTTATATTATGAATAGCCATTGTAATGTATTGTAAACAACTTAATGCACCACAAAATTTAATAACTTTTATCTGGTAAGTAGAAATGATATGTAACTTTTGTCGAGCTTGTTTGTTTTTCAATCATATGATAACAGAAAACGGAACCTTTTTTTCTGTTAGAAGGAGAAATAGTTTACTTTTTGGAAAACGAGGTGAGAGAAATGGAAGTTGATTGGCAAACAAACAAGAGAGGTCTTGATATTTACTTAATACTCATAAAAGAAAGTGTTCAAACCAGACTGTGTTTCTTAATGATATACTTGGAACAGAATTAAGAACCTCAACCCAAACCCTACTCACCTCTTAGAAAAGGCGGCTTGCTAAATAATACGTTTGGTCATGATGGCCATATACATCTATGGTGCACTTTTGGAGGTGGTTGGTTCCTTGTCAATGAACTGTTAAATCTCCACTAACTGGTGAATAGCCTGAATTTATTAATATTTGAATGTATGGGGGAAGAGTGGATCCAAATCTTCAAGATGTGCCTGCCAAAAATGTCAGTTAATGTGATTCACATTTTTTTAAATACAGATTATGTTGCATCGGAACATGCTTTAAGTAAAGAAAGGGTGAGCAGCAATGTTGAAAAAGGATCAGATAGCACGATGCTCAATAAACCGGAAATGGTGGCAAGCAGAGGAGATTTGTCACGAAAAGAATTATATGATCTACATCACCTCTCACCTATAACGCCATCATTGCAATGCTCTGAGTAAGATTACTTTCCACTATAAATCTATATATTTGATAGAATAGGAAATTATAATCATGCTTAGTAAAATTAGAATAGTAATCTTAGCATGACTGGATCAGCTTATTTTTCTAAGAATCAATTCTGGCATCTAGAAGCTACATATTTTTAACATGATGTGTTCGCTTTTGTTTTGATTGGCCTTTTTCCGATTGTCCAGCCAAGGCAAGGAGGCAGCGAATTCCAGACTTGTTCGTGGAAAATATCTGCCTTCCCCTGACTCTGTTGTCAATATGTTCTCATCACACACGAGCCTGATGTTAACTGACTCTTGTGATTCACAAATTTATGAGAACGTACGCGACCAATCATCACCACCATGTAATTCAGCTGCCTGCGTACTTCAGGTTACTCCTCTATCGAATCCTGATTCAACGTCTGGTGTTCCATCCTTGCCAGCTAAACCTGTGTGGACAAGTGTTCCATTACCCCGAGTCTCTCATGGATGCATTCGCCAGTTATCATCCAGCTCTCTTCGTTGGCGTAGTTCACCAGTTACCCCAAGGATGACTAACTTAGGTGAAGCACAACATTTACAGGGTCTTGAATCAGATAGCAGGATGTATGACATTGTAGAAGATGAAACACCTTCTATATTGAAGGAGACTTCAACTCCCACCAAGTCTGTCAAAGCAAATTCCCCCATCCAAAAGCGAGTTTCTCCTCCACGTGTGATTGGATCAAGCTCCTCCGGAGGCTTGAAAAATGGCAGGAAATTCATATTGAAATCTGTGCCTTCTTTCCCACCACTGACCCCTTGTATGGATTCCAAAGGCAGTGGCAATGAGGACTCGGGTAACGGTGCCACCAAGTGACAATCCCAAATCTAAAGAATGCCTAATTATATGTGCTTTTACAGACAGAAGATTCATGTTAATAGAATTCTTGTCTTGTCTGGTATAGGCATGTTGACAGAACTCGGTTTTCGTTTTTATTTCGTTAAAGTGTTTTAGAATTTTGCCATTATAGTGTCACTTGATTTTTGGCACACAGGTTCCCAGCTGACTTATTGAAGTTATGACTGCATCGTCCTACTATGTGTAGTTTTTCCTTTATATTTTTAGGAGTTTTCGTATAGGAGTTCTTTCTTTGAACAGATTCTTCGTTTCTTTTCTTCCCCTTTAGATATGAATTTTTTGCATATTCGTAATGGAATCTCATCCTTCAAAGGATGGTCATGTTGATTAGGCTAAATAAAAGTTTACTTAATTGAGTGCAGAATTTGATTATATAAATTGCTGTTAGGCGATACTAGCATCTTGTCTGTTGGACTACTTTCAACTTCGCTTTCGCCGGTTTCCGTTTGCAAGATGTCGTGTTTGCAAATTGTGCTATTTCAGAAATTATATAATGTTTGGATCAGTTTTTCTTTTCACATAATCAATTTCAATACTAAAAAGCTGGTCACAGAAGTTCTCTCCATAATTGATTGTATAAGAACTTTTGTCCTGGTTGTCCCAAGCGACCACACCGCCCATTGCCATTGTAGTCGGCCCAAATGGCAACAAAGTCAATGTCATTGGCCGGCTTGGATGACCAAGTACAAAATTTCAATCAAAATTAAAACATGGCTTTTAGGGGTGTTTGCTAGTTGGATTGAATCAAATTTTAAGGGGAAAATGATTTGATGCAACCCTATCGGGTTTGTTATTTTATCATTCAATGGATAGGTTTTTGAATTCAAATCTGATTCGATCCAATTTATAGTTTTAAAACAAATCCCTTTGAAATTATAGTATTAAATCTTAAAAAATATATAATATATATCAATACAATGATAAATAATATATAATATCAATTGTTTTTTTAAAAGCAAAATCAAATATGATTATGATAATAACGTCTTTAGGAAAATCTTCTTAAATAGGAATCAAATGCATCAAATTATAATTTTTCATTGTACACCCCAAAGAGGTTCACTCCTCTTACACTCATATTTAGTCAGATAATCACCAACCCATTTGCATCTCGGTAGATATGACTCACCCCAAACAATTAACCTCCCCTATTGTAAAATCAATCAAATTTAAATCATTTAGGAGCTTCCAAGATCTATCTTTAACATTAATCCAACCCACCACTAGAGATGAATCACTTTCAACGATATTTTTTAGATTAAATTGTTGGTAAAAGAGGAGTGCATGTAGCATTCATAAATTTATAGCATCAATATAGCTTTTATAAATTATAGAGTAAAATATATTCACCCTTCTAGGTTTGTCAGAGTGACACTTAGTCTCATTCTTCTCTAAAATCTACACCGCAGCCTCTTCTAATAAATTAACACCATCTAAAAAGATGTTGGCAAAGGGTCGAGAAACTCAATCACACTATTCTTTAACAACTTGGAGTCAGGCCTTCTTTATTGAGTTATTGTTGTTGTTGTTGTTGTTGTTGTTGTTGTTGTTGGATATTGTCGTTAAGTTGTTGTTACTGTATGTTGAAAATATTGTTACTGTTATTTATGTTCAACATGCTGATTGGTATTTGTTGTTTGTTTTAAGAGTTAACCCTTTCTGTTTGTGTTTGGGCGCTTAACACCAGAGATAGATAGGACAATGATTTCTTTATCCCTTGAAGAGCATTATGGAATCAGAGTGCACATTGAAAGCGTGAGAGATTCAGAAGAAGATGAACAATATTAAAGAACTTTCGCTGTTTTGTTTTATCTTTGAGCTCGTTTGTTGAGCGTTTATTTTTGTAATAATATTCCTTCATTTCTGCTTCTGCGTAGTTATAATTATTATTTATGGGAATATTATTGATTAAATATTTTTTGAGAGACAAAACCTTTTTGAAAAATTGAGTTGTTTTTCTGAGAGGTTTTAATTTCCGCGATTTTACTGTGTGACCCTTAACTCAAAATTGGGGTGTTACATTTGTGGTATCAGAGCTTTTGGTTGAGAAAACCAGAGCTGTTGGGTAGTTGCATTCTGAAATCGATTGTTGGGGTGACAATCGAAAGAAGAATGGTGTGACTTAATTGTTTGTTGGTTGATTTGCTTGCTTTTCTGTTTCTAGATTTATTGTTGACTTCCTTACAAGTAGAAGTAAGAGGTTAGCAAGTTAAGATACAAAAATGGCCGTTTAAGTGATTGTTGTTTGATTTGTTTGAAAATCCGTTTTATTTCCCGACTTTTAGTTTCGGGGATGAAACTCTTTTTAGGGGGTTGGTATTGTAAGACCCTCAAGTTTTGAGTATTTATACTTTGGTCCTTAGAGATTTTATAATTATATTTTGGTCCTTTAAGTTTGGATAATTGTGTTTTAGTCCTTGGACTAGTCAAAACTAGATTGGGATAAGAGCTTTAATGATGTTTTGAATTCAGATTGGGAACATGTTGGTTTGACTTGGAGGATTATAAGAATAGTTTTGTTAGAGTTTTGACAAGAAGAGCCTTGGTTTAGTGGTGGAGACTTAAGCATTTGTTTGGCATGTCTTGTATTCAAATCCTAGTGAGGTATGATTTTATTTTATGCAGATTTTGAGTGTTGTGGTTGAATATTTTGAATTTGAAGTTGAGACAAGGATATTAATGAGTTAAATGAGGTTGTTGGGAGTTACAAGCTGATGTTGAATGAATGTTAAGTGAGTTTAAAGCTTTGTCGGGAGTTACAAATGGCTAATAAGGGGGTGTAAAGAATAGTTTTCAACAAGCTTAACTCTCACCCAGTGTCGGTTGTTGATGTTGCCCAATACTGCTATGGTTGGCTCTTCAGCAATTGGACCCAGTAGAGGCAAATATGTACAACATAGGTTTGGTGCCAAGGTCACCAATATGATGTTGAAAGTTGTAGCTGCTAATAACCCCATGTCAGGTACTGAAAACCATTTAGGTTCCAAAGTAGCTTCCCCAGGGGAAAGCTTTAGCACCATCGATACAGACTCTACTTCTTCATCTGAGCTTAGAATTTGGGAATGAAGAGGCTTGTTGTGGAGAAGTTCTACGATAAGCTGTCTGCGAACTTCAGGCCAGTATTCTTCAGCATGTCCTAGCCATTAGGCAATACACCTGTACCGACAATTATCATCATCTTGGACATCGATGACGTCTAAAATGTAGTTGTGAAAGAGAGGTGGCAGAAACTTCAAATAGTATGCATGGGCGTCTGAGAGATGATCAGAGGTGTGGTGCACTACTTCTGGTTGTGCAGTTGGTTGAGTTGGTTATTGAGGTGAGATGGTAGGTTGGGCAGACTCTTCAGGTATGGTTTCAAGTCAGGGTTGGTGTTTGATTGGCATGAATGCCGAAATTGGCATTGCATCTTCAACGGCGGTAGACGAAGAGGTCGTCTGATCATTAGTAACTTTCGCCATACGAGGCCCTTTCACCAAACGACGACGCTTTGGCTTCGGGGTAGACGGAGTAGCTTCAGTAGTCGTGCTAGATGGAGTAGCTTCAGTCAGAGCTCTCTTGACTTTTGGTTTTCTAGCAGTAGGAGCTTTGGAGGGAGATGAAGGCACACCTTTAGTCTTCTTCTATTTTGCCCACTTACTGAGCATGTTTTCTGGAACTGCTGAGTCATCAACATCAAGCCTCATTCTGCGAACATCACTGAATTGAATGGGTGTGGCATAGATGTAGTCTCGTGCCATGAATTCCTTTTCTTTCTTCTCTATAGTCAGAATCTTCTTCTTACCCATCATGGCTGTAATGAGTGAGCCATACAGAAGGTTGGTGTTTGAGTTCTCCAACGTCTGGATCATGTATTGAACAACAAGATTCGGAAGATTTATCTTTTGGTGGTTCTGCATCTGATATATAGCCCATTGAGACATCTTGTTAACCAGGTTGCGTTTGTTTACTGTATTTCAATATCTGTTGTATGTTGTTTATGTTTTTCATAAATTATCACAGTGATAATTATTGATTTGTTGTTTTTCGAAGTTAACCATTTCTGTTTGTTGTGTATTTTTGTTTGGGCGCTTAACGCCACAAATGAGCAGCTCGAGGAGTAAATTGACGGTTCTGTATTAGAGGAGAAGGATGAAGATGGAACGAGGAGCACATGAAGTTTTCAATGTTTTGTTTATGTTTTAAATTTTATTTTAAGACTTGGAGAAATTTATGTTATTGCTATTTTATTTTAATTATCCCGTTAGATTATGATTAAATATTGGGATATTTATTTTGATTTAAATATTTTAAGAGCGACGTTTGTGATTTTTGAAAAATGAGTGACATTTTTGAGAGGTTTATTAAATTTAATTCTGCGTAATTACAATGTGACCCCTGACCGTAAATTGGGGTGTTATAGAAACGGCATGACTGTCACGATGTGGGCAAGAGTGCGATTGGCGGAGATGAGCTTGGCGCTGACAAGCTTGCAAAGCAGCGGCAGTGCCATTTGCGGAGAGAATGAGTGTTGGTGATGAGGTGCCGCGACAAGGAGTGGCGAGTGGCGGTGACGAGGTTGAAGAGCGATTAAGTCGCAACTGAGAAAGGGGAAGGCAAAGGAGTTTTCGATCTGCAAACAAGGGTTTCCTAGCTAACAAATCACCATTTTTTTAATAATATAATTCCTATTACTACGGTTCCCAAAACAACCGTGGTAATAGACAATTTTAATAAAAAAATTATAATACCTATTACCACGGTTTCCTTGACAACTGTGGTAATAGGCCGTGGTAATAGGCAATGTTAATTAAAAGAATAATAAAACTATCTCAGTTACCACGGTTACCGTACAACCGTGGTAATAGAGCATCTCAATTACCACGGTTTAATGTAACAGAGGCGTGGTAAAAAAGCAATTTTGTAGTAGTGATCTTAGTTTCTATTTATAAAGATAGGGTCTGCAAAGGGTATTTTAAAGAGCAAACCTCCATTTTAGTCCCTGAAAGTGTTCACTTATGTCTGGTTCGTCCTTATACTTTTTTGACCCACCATCTAAGTCCCTGAAAGTTTAGACGTCGGTCAATACGGTCCCTGAAAGTGTAAATCAGTCAAATAAGTCCCTGAAAGCATAATTCGTCGGTCAAGTTAGTCCTCAAATTCTTTTTGTAAAATTCAGAATTTTAATAACGGAGGATTAACTTGACCGACGAGTTATACTTTCAAAGACTAATTTGACTAAATTACACTTTTAAGGATCATATTGACCGACGTCTAATCTTTCAGAGACTAATATAATAAATCAAAAAAGTATAAAAACGAACCAAAAATAAGTAAACACTTTTAGGAACTAAAATGGAGGTTCACGAATTTTAAATATGTTCTGCTATTTTTATTGAAGTTTGTGTGTTCTTCTCATATTGTCGAAGAAAAGATAATTGGCAGGGCCCACACTTTTTTTCTTTCTTTCTTGTGTTTTATATGGCTTCCAAACTAGAGAAAAGACTTCAAAGTCTGTGTTTTCTCTACTATCTCTAGTCACTTCTTTCTTGACAAATTCACTTCTTCCGAACAGCCCTGAAAGGATTATACCTCTATATATACTACAATCATCTGATTTACACACTCAGATTCATAGTACGTAAAACGAAACTCATACTTATCTTGATTCACTAGCGTTCACAACAACATTTGGCCCAATAATAATAACAATGCGATTAGATTATGGCTTGCGCAGGCTCAGCAACTTGACATCATCAACCACAGGTCCACATAGCGAAGAGAAGTCATCACTCCTCATGGTATAAAACGTGCTGAGGAACATGACTCTTGTCCTCGGCCCAACCGCCACAAACCGAAGCGCCGCGCGCTTGAACCCACCTTTGCCTCTGGACTGGTACGGCACCTTGACGGTGGCTCGGCCGCCTGCGAAGGCTTCGACGATCATGGAGCCTTCGCAGGAGTTGTTGGCGTCTCCCACGGAGAATGAGAGGACGTAGGTCTTGCCAGGAACGGTTCTGGCGACCTGCGCGATGGCGCTTTCTTTTCCCGCGACGAGCTCGACGGCTCGGACGCCTTGTGGGACAGCGAAGTGGGGTGAGTCTATGTATTTGACTGCCTTGAGGGACTCCACCATCCACCCTGGTAAAGGGGAATGGTCGTCTTCTATGTTGGGTGGGATGAGGACTCCCCATGATGAGTTGGGGAACACGTATGGTCCTTCTTCAAACCCACCATTCTTCAATAGGTTCTCTGTGCATGGAGGAATCGATATTTCAGTACAAATACAACAAACTCATTTGGAGATATTGATCATTCAATTTCAATATGCACACATCCTTTCTAAATTTGGTTGACTTAATTAGAGATATCATGTTCCATGTACAAGTCTAGAATACTTTCATTGAATAATTGTTTATTCTTTTATCAACCAAATATATTGCTAGGCACATAGGAGAGGAAGGGGTACCCAACCTAAGAAAAAATACAGCTAAGGAGAGATAAAAATGACTCATAAACATATAAACAGTGCAGACACTTATAAACACCTTCATTTTTTTTCTCCATCTCTCTCTCCTTATCCCATCAATCATATATTATATTCACTACTTATCTTTTTTTTTTTCTTTCTCTCTCTGGGTGTCTATACCTAAAAGATTCTATGCCTCATAACTCAAGCAGAGAATAGATTACACTGAATCCTACTATAACTAGTTTGTAATTTTGGTCCTAAATTTTGATTGATTCACACTTATAATTTTGTTTCCACTTAATTTTTCTTTCTATCCTTTTCTTCTTTAATTTTTTAATTCACCGGAAAATATACCTTTTTTTCCTATCACATCATCTATATGTCTCTTATTTATCTTACTTTTATTCATTTCTTTGAGATGGAGATTTGATTCATATGTGAATCAAAACATATTCCTTTACTCCTTGGATAATATTTTGGACTAAATTTAGTTCATTAACTTTTGTGATGGTTACCATTAAGCCCCTTCACCATTAGTATTTTACTTAAATTTCTCAAATTCTCATTTTTTAAGTTAAAAATTTAAAAATTGAAAAGGTTTAAATCATTTTAGACATTCTCTCACTTAAAACTTGCTAACTAAGATATTGAATTTCCCTAAAACATAAAAAGTTCTAAATTTTCCCCTTCTTTAGACTCTAATATCACATCCTACTAATTTCTTCAAAATCTAATGAATTATAATTGAATTTTTCGTTTATAATTTTTGAATCTTACCCTCTGAATCTATCATAAACCTTAAAATATTTGAAAAATATAAAAAAAAATTAAATTTTTAAATATATGAGATTGAGAGAGATCGAATTTCTTAATTTTAAAAATAGATGATCTTAATTTACTCCAAATAAAACTAAAGGACTAAAATTGAATAAAGCACAAACTAAGTGATAAAAAGTGAAATTAAGCGAAAATATGTCTATTCTATCTTGAGGCTTTTCTCAAGCGGTCAATGAAATCCTGTTCTGTTTTTTTTTAAAAAAAAAGCGAATATATATCTAATGAATTTCAATTTAAGAAGTTCTTAGAAATGAGTTTATACTTCTGCATTGTAGATCAACAATCAAGCAAGTTTAAGTTATCTATTGAAAATCTCTTCCTTTTTTTTTTGAATCTCTTCCTTTTCTCTAATAACCTATATTTAATATTTCCATTCAAAAAAAAAACCTATATTTAATATTTATAGAGACACATCACACATAAATATGATTTTAATATGAGAGAATCAATCATTTAATATGTTTCGGTAAAGTTTATCCAAAATGAATATGTATGTAAAATGAGTAAGTAACCTTCTCTTTGTTTTCTGATTTAATGCAAATCATGAAGCGCCGCACTTTTTCATTTTACAAACAAGCAAGCGTTTAACTTTTGTTTTAACAGTGATTTCAAACATAAAAAAACTTTTGTTTCAAATTTTAATAGAGTGAAGTGGCTTTGAAATTATGAATAACTGTACATTGTGAATAAATAGCCACCTAACTGGAGAAACAAAGTGGGTATTAGTAAATACCCATAGCTTCTCTGGTCCCATGCAGGCGTTAAAACTCCCTGTACATATATTACATGTATTCAATTTTGTGTAGAATTTTTCTGTTGTTTTGAATGGGAGCAATATTCTGTGAAACTGAAACCATTTTCATAATCTTAGTATAGCAGATGGGATGAAAGTAGGTTAAGTTGTTGATAGGGGCTACGGCGTATATACATTAGACTCAGGTCAGGTCATATTAAATTATTAAATAAATAAGGTTAAAGTTTTTTTAAAAGCCTACTTAGTTAAAAATGTTAGGTTTGGACCAATCAGAAAACTTCGAAAGCCCAACAGGCTGACCTATTTAAATAAATATTAATTTATTTTATTATTTTTATTATTTTAAATTTTTATTATAATATCTTTTTTGAAATATTTATTATAATATCTTAAAACTATATAGTTGTTTACTTGTTTATATGATTAAATATTTTAGACTATATCATGATTTAATCATATGATATATAATGATTTAACTATATAAATTTCTTTAGAAAATGACTAATACCTATTTACTTTGAATTGAATCATATAATTATATTATTGTATTTTTTTGATGTGTTAAATTGCTCTCGCAATTCGACCCGGGTATGGTGAAGGTCAAAGGTCTCCCCTAGAATGCGGATCCTAGGATTTGAACTCTCGACCTAGGGATTCAAACAACCACTTTTATATTATTACATTTTAGCTCATTAGTCTATAAGTTTATTAATATGTTTACAATTAAATTTTTCGATCTACTTGAATATATTACAATAAAACAAAACAGACAACTATCAAGCCAGGCTAGATTTTGAAACAGATCAGACTCAAGGCTAATAAAAAGCCTATGGTTGGCAACAAGCTAGACTCAAGCCTTAAATATTTTAAGCAGACCAAGTTTATTTAAGCAAAATTCAGCCTACTTTCACCTTTAAGTACTCAAGAGTGAAGTAATAAGAAAATAGAACATAACTATTCTTATGTAAAAAAAACACATGAATTTGAATTTATGAATACCAATAAATTAAAACTTTTGAGTTGGATTTGACACCCTAGATACAAGATCTTGCACCTTTAAGATCTAAATTTTGGAAGTAGATATTTCCTAAATTTTAAATTTTGAAAAAAAAATGTTCTAAATTTTAAATCCCAAAACATTAAAAAAAATTACAAAATTTTGTTATAGGGTGTCAAATCAAACTCTCAAACCTTTAAGGGAGAGAGGGCATAATTGCTTTTCATAAATATGACCATAACATCCTACCTACTATGAATACCAGACCACAAACCAATGGTTTTTGTAACAAAAAAAACCAATGGTTTTATTAGTAGTTGCTTTTATTGGTTTTAATACAGCACAATTGTCTTATGTTTTTAATCAATGTTCTTATGTGTGCATGCTTTCTTTGATTAAGCAAACTAGTTAATAGCTATCTTAGCAATCACTTTCTCTGTTTGTGCATTTGAATCTATATAACAACGTTTGACAGATGCGGGATTTAAACTGTGTTGTGTTGAAATAACATCCTGTGGAGATTTGTGTTATTGTTTAGAGTCTCATATGCACTTCCACCCGCCAAAACTAAAACCACAGGAATCATTACGTTGGGTTAAAGAACAAATCATAAGTGGATTGGACACCACATATTATACTGAAAACCTTAAGATATTAGGTGTTTGGACTCTCTCACTTATAAACTGCTCAATAAATTTTAATTCTTCCAATATGGGATTTTCTCACATTTGATATTACAACATGATTTTTATCATAATTAATTATAGGATTACAAATCACCTTGAAAAATACTTGTATCTTTCTACCTGAGAATTTTAATTTATGAGGATTTTAGCGTACACCATTAGCTAGTTAGTTATGAAATAATACTATTAACTAGATGTGAAAAATAGTTAATTAGAGATAATGAAACTTACTGTTAGTAGGCCTAGGAGGGTAAAGAGTTCTGAGAGCAACAGAATCAACTAAGGGGCCACAAGCTGGATCCTCCTCCACACCAGGGTTATGAATCACCATCTCCACCACATCGAACTCTGCTTTGAACCCATAAGCAATCGAATCCCACCCACTGCTCGTGTACAACGTCTGAATTGGTATCACCCCAAAGTCCGGAGCCACCGACACGTTGATTCGCTCCTCTTGCGCGCACGTGCGCGCCACCGAAAGCGTGATCGAGTAGTACATTCCCTTAATCACCTGTTGTTCACCCATAAATCATATTTTTATTACTAACATTTAGCGTATGATATTATTTTTTAGTATATGTTTCTTATTATGAACTAGAATTAATTTAGAAAGTAAATTTTTAACTAATGAATCAAAAATATTATTAGAAAGAGTGACCTTTATCCTTTGTTTAATGGAGGCCTCGTTCCCTAGCCTCACGGCATAAGCGCCCTCTGGAACTACCAGCAGCATGTCACCTTGCTTTTGGCCTGATTTTATGTATTCCACAAAGCCGGTGATCTCCCACTCCGGTATGGCGTGCTTCCCGCCGACCACCACCGTGCCTTTTAGTTCCGATGGCTTTGGCCCTAGCTCAAAGTCTCCATTGGCAACCAGTCCTGCAGGTGTATCAATTAATTAAGGTAATGTACTGAGTAAAATATATTAGATAAGTGTACGTAGAAAATAAGGTTAATGATTCAACAGGTCTCTGAGTTTGTACCAATGTCTGCGATTGGTCCCTCGCCGGAAAAAAGTTTGGTAAAGGTAATGTACTGAGTAGAATATATTAGTTAAAATCCCTATTTTTGGAAATTGAGGGTTTAAAGTGAGAGTTAATAAAAATAGGAGTTATAAAAATTAAAAGGTTTTCTGACATGTTTTCCTTTTAAAAAAATAAAAAATTCACATAATCATCATTAAAACAGTCAGCACGCCACATATGCCCTCGCCAGAGCTCCGGTGAGGGACCTTTAGCAAACTTTTTTCCGGTGAGGGCCCATCGCAGACATTGATACAAACTCAGGGATCTGTTGAACCATTAACCCTAGAAAATATTATAGCTTTTTTCTAAAATATAATAGGAAACTCTACTTTGAAAGACTATGATTTTATCTATAAAAATAAAAAGACTATGATTTTTCAACGAATTTTAATATGTGCCTTTAAAGTTATTAGGGGTGGCAATATGGGCTGGCGGGGCGGGCCAGGCCCAACCCGTCAAAAGTCCGCCAAAATGCGGGGCGGGTTGGGTTGGCCCACATTTTGTATATGGATTGAAAGTCTCAACCCAGCCCGCCAAAATTTAATGTAGTGAGAAAAAAAAGTAATTATGAGAATAAAGCACAAACCAACAAAGTTCTACATTCTCACAAGTTGCAAAAATACATAAATAACACAAGTCACAAGCCACAACTCATAATTGTCTCTTAACACAACAAAAGCAAGCACAAATGACGAACCAACAAAGTGTGGAGGAGACGAGAGCGCCCGGAGGATAAGAGAGCGCCGCGGTGGAGGAGAGGAGAGTGTGGTGGTCGGTGCAGGAGAGAGGAGAGCGTTAAGCGGCGAACTGAAGTCTGGAGAAACTCAAACCCTCACTTTGGAAACCCTCATCCCTCACACTGAAGCCTATAGTAGTGTACTAATTTTTTTTAATTTTGATTTTTTTTCTCTTTAGCTATATAAAAAAAAGCAAAAAAATAAAATAAGTGGCTCGGCTGGCTGGCCCGTCCCAACCCGCCAAAGCCCGCCATAAAAATGAGTTTCTAAAGTGGGTTACAAGCGGGTATTTGGACCGAAAATCCTAACTCAACCCGTAAAAAATAGCGGGCCAAACGGGCTGGCCCAGCGGGCTTAGCCCATATTGCCACCCCTAAAAGTTATAATTTATCTACCAAAAGTTTATAATGCAAGTGACAACTATGATTTAATTTAATTGGACCGCTTTTCCAAATAAATAAAGTTATGTTCACACTCTTGATCCATTTTCACCTTAAGATAAAAGAGAAGGAAAAGAGAAATAAAAAGTATGATAGAACCTAAATTCAATGTAAAAATTGAAGCTAATCTAGCTCGGTCGCCAATCCAAAACTCGAAGCTCTCTGAGCCAAAATTGGCCAGTAGCTAGTTACGGAAAAGTGGGTTGGGAAACTTTTTTGAAGTCATGTGGTTTTCTGCACCACATATCTTTTATCGTCCCACAAACCCATGTGAATTTTTCAGAGCATCTTGCATGCATTATTCAAGGCTGAACAGTGTGGGGCCCCAAAATATCGTTTTTACAAAACACTCAGGTCACCCTCATACAGGCTTTTATCCTCAATCTCAATGAAGAGGGGATTAATAGTGTGACACAATTTAAAATACCTAAAGTAACATGTTACACATTCCACCTATAGAACTAACTTACCGACAAAATTCACTCCCTTATTACATTGAAATGTTAAAATTTTCTACATTGATGGGACAATATAAATTATTGAACACGCACATCACACATTGGTCAGAGTTCTTTGTTTGACCACATAACCTTAGTACTCAGCATACAATGAATTTAAAAGGGGCTTTACTTTTTTATTTTATTTTACTTTTTACTAACATTTTTTTCTTATTGTTTTTTGATTCTTTTCATTCATAATCATACAATTTATCATATTTTTTTTTCTCCTATCTTCCTATCTCCCATTAAATTTAAGGTGTGAATGAAATTTTATTCAAAATTCCTCTCCAAGATACTAGTTGGCAATAAATTAAAATGAACGGAGTGTTTGCTATGCAAGCAAAATAGCTAGGGAAGTAAAGGGAAGATGATGTTGGAACCTCTCAAATTAGAATAGATAGTATGTGTATTAAGAATGCTTAATTAGGAACACACATATATATACATTGGAGCATACCGTCTTTAAAGGAGAGGGAGACATGAAAAGTGGCACACAGGAGCACCGCCAGAAACATGAACCTTCCCTTCATGGTGGCTGGGCTGAAACTCTGCAACTTTTGAGATAAAGATGTACTATATGAGATGTGAAGAAAATGAAAGAGAAGAGAAAAAGATAGAGCACAGCAATATTGTAGCAGGATAGGGGATGGGCATGGGCTTATATGCATGCTTTGTTAAGATAAGAGACTTGCATTTGTTGTAAAATATCAAATATGCCATTCAATGCTTATCATCCTCTTCTCTCGGCCTGATTGACAACGTTGCCCTTGTGTTGTACGTTTTTCTGCAATAAAATATAAGGTATTGCTATTGGTGTTATCCATATAGTTACTTATGTCATCCCGAAAGTGATAAAAATAGCAGTATACCCTTAATTAAAAAATACCTCATTTAAACCACCCAACACTCCACTTTACTCTGCACTTCAACTTCCCTTTTCCCCACCACCCGTACTTTTCTCCCTCTTTTAGTTTAAACGACCCAACCCAATCGCCAACCCTCACTTGTCATCGCCCCTCTCCCTCTCCATTCAACTGCCTCTCTCCGCCCCTCTTGCTCCTCTATGCTCTCTGCTGATGTCGCTCCTTCGGTCATCGTTCACCGTTGCTCAATCTTTCTCTTGTTTTCACGGTAAGCAGCATCTCTCCATGTCCCCATTTTTACACATTTTAAAGTGCAACACTCTCGCACTGTAAAATACGACACAACTGCACTTTAATTTGCGGGGTGGTTTTACTGTAATAGATATCCCAGTTTAAAGTGCGTATGTTCCTCACTTTAAAGTACGTAGGTGTCACAGTTTAAAGTGCGTACGTTCCGTACTTTAAACTGCGAACGGTTCACACTTTAAACTGCGATACATAACACTTTAAAGTGTGATTTTACACGGTACCTTGTTGCTTCATTTATTCAAAAGCATGACTTAATGTGAACCATCCCCCAATTTTTGGGTAAAGATATGGTACAGACAAAGAATCTTGAACGCCCTGTGGTAGAAGCTGAATGTACAAGCGTGACAGCGTCTAAACGTAGAAGGCGTGTACAATGCCGCACAGTGCTTGAACCACTACAGGTGCCTGAACCTCTACAGGTGCCTCCACATAATGAGGATAAGGATGAGGATGATGACGAGGGTGAGGATGAGGAGGATGATGATGAGGATGATGAGGATGAGGATGAGGATGAGAATGAGGATGAGGATGAGGATGATGATGATGATGACGACAACGACGATGATGGTGGTGGTGGTGGTGGTGGTGATGATGATGATGATGATGACGACAATGATCAGGATGGTGAGAATGAGGAGGACCTTGTTCACTTTCAAGGGGGCCTTTTGATTTGAGTGTGTTGCATAGCTTTGAGTCTCACATTGCTACTAAGGTCTGGAAATCTTATGCGGAGGAAAATTACGCGCTTGGCAATTATTGAAAGTGTACCACCATGGCAGATTTCAAGGGCGCACCACAGTACTATGATCCTTGCATAGAGGAAATGGTTCGTGAGTCTGATCTTCACCATTTGATGATGTGCAATCTACCATCGGTGGACAGGTCCATGTTGTCGGTATTTATGGAGAGGGTGCAGCCAGAGACATCATCTCTTCATATGCCTTTCGGCGAGATGACTATCACGCTAGACGACGTTGCTTCATTGCTACATATCCCTGTCATCGAGAAGTTCTTTACACTCACTAATGAGGAGGCTTCTGTTGTGTTGATTGACCAGCTTGGTGTGACCCACGATGCTGCTTCTAATGAGACCAAATAGTGTTGAGGCCCATATGTCCGTTATACATGGCTCCTTGATGTTGCACAACAATTGGTTCAGGCACGAAACACTGTGGGAGCTGCTAGAGCATTCTTGCTACGGTTAGTGGGCATGACGATCTTCTGTGGAAAGAGCAACGACAAGGTCGATGTTGCATACTTGCAGTTGTTTCGTGACCTACATGCTACTCGCAAGTATACTTGGGGTGAAACAACATTTGCCTTTTTGTATGAGCATCTTAAGGATGCTAGCAGGAAGTACGTGTCCATCTTTACAGGGTACATGACGTTGTTTCAGGTTAGTGACATTATTTCTGTTTACTTTTTCTCTTATTTCAATTTTTCTTGATATAGTCTAACAACTTATGTTTCATTACAGACATGGATATTTGAGCATTTTCCTTCCTCGGTCTTTGATAGGAAGCAGAACACTGCTTACACAGAGGACATGCCTAGGGCTAGGCGATGGATGATGATTATGATTTATATGATCTTTTTAACATCTTTTTCTTTGTTTTTATTTTATTTTATTTTTATTTGTGTCTCATAGTTTTTATTTAATTTGTTAGAGTTTTTGTTTTATTTTTGCATTTGCATATAGATTAGCAATTATTGTGTTTTTAGTCCTTTTAGTGTTGTTTTATTGTAGTTTTAGTCCTTGTTAGAGTTCTTGTCATTATTAGGTGGTTTATGAGTGCCTTGATTGAAGAATTGATGGAAGAAATGATGAAGAGAAGGAGGTTACAAGCTAAATGGTTTTGTGGTTAATGAAGAATTGAAGAATCAAGCAATGAACATGTGCTAAAATGGAGAAATGATGAAGGAAATGATTGCTTCAGCTGTTTCAAACCTTCCTTGAAGCCACCATTAAGCCCCATTAAAGCATTGATGAAAGGAATCAAAGAGGAGGTTAAGAACAAGAAAATGAGGAGTCTGTCATGCTCCCAACGCCTGAGTGTTGGGAAGCCAACACTCATGCGCTAGCATTCTGTCAGAACTTAAGAAATGCAGCCTGTTCCCAGCGCCTAAGCGTTGGAATCCAGCGCTTGAGCGTTGGCTTGCTGTCAGTTTTGCTATAAAGTCGTTTTTTTGCTTTTCTTTTGTATCAACCCTGGAACCTTGTACTTGGTTGAGTTCCTTCCTTTGTAGCTTTGTTATTGAAGCTTGTAAGAGGCCTTTGGAGCCCTTGTTCCAAGTTTTGTTCTTTATTTTGTTTATGTTTAACTTAGCCATGCTAGGCTAGTTTCCCTTTGCACTTGGGAATTATGTGAATCCTGGCTGAATTATGATTTAAGCTTGCAATTTCTATATGAATAAAGTTGTAGTTTCATGAATCTTTTCCCCATGTTAATTTTTCTTGAGTCGACGCACGTGCCATGCTTTCTTCTTGCACAATGGTAGTTGGTAGGAATTAAGGGAACTAGGAATAGGTTAATCGGTTTATCCGCCACTTAGGTATAAGGGTGAGAATCAATCGTGATGGCCAGAACTAAGAACGCTAATGCTTCAATTGGATTAACCAAACACTAAGGTATTAAGTTTGGTAATTGTAATTGAAAGTCTATTTGATTAAGGTATTAACAAGTAGAAATTGTAGGCTACATCACCATGAAATGACTTCTAAGTTCATATAGTATTCTAGATTGTGAAAAGCTCAATTTGGTTAGGTGAAGCTATTACCCAAGTGTTGTTTTTATCAAAATTTACAATTCAAGTCTTTCAGTTCTTATGCTGTCAACTAAAAAAATCAATTATAATTTTTATGTTTCAAACTCTTAAAAACCGATTTCAAGTCAAACCAATCCCTGTGGAGACAATAATCTTTTATACTACTTCGATACAATCTGTACACTTGCAGAATTGGTATCAATAATTGCCAAGGGGAATTTTCTCATCCATCAAAGAAGGATTTCCCTGGATGACCTTCCAGCAGGTTTTGTCATATGGACACCCTACAATAGACACATAGAGTACAAGCCTTTTCATCCCATATACCTCTATAGTGGGTTCATTCTTCATTTAGACATGGTACTCCCTTACTTTCCGGAGCGAGTCTTGAGGCAGTTTAGTGGTATTTAGATCATCCCTGGTCTACCTCCGTTCAAGAAACCTACTTGTGAGGAGACCGATCACATGTTTGCAGCATACTCCACTCATAGAGTTCAGAGGGAGCCTACACAATACCATTCTCAAAATTTGATGATTACATGTGATGGTATAAATCAGTCTAACACCTTGTAGTGGTTCCTCCGGAATGCAGAGACGATTAGGCAGCGTCTGTTGGGTGAGTTTTGGTTTTGGTATCTAAATAACTTGTACGATAATTGTATAACACTAATATTTATTATCTCCATTTTTTAGGGTATAATTGAGCAGTTGAAGGCATGAAGTGTCATAGAAGTGGACCCGGATGAGACAGGAGTGCCGCAGAAGGGCACAAGGGTCTGACAAGCAGTCCAGAACATGCGCACCATCGTAGAGCATGGTGTGCATGGTGAGGATGGTATGACTGGCAGGAGGAGAAAAAGGACCAATGCAGGTGATGCATCGAGCTTTGGGGGTAGACTTTGATGGATAATTTGTATTGCATGGATAATTCGTTTTTGATGGATAATTTGTTTTTTATGGATAATTTGTAATTTGTATGAACAATTTGTATATGATGTTTTTGCTATCTTTTTCTTTCATTTTATTTTATTTTTGTTGAGTCTCATATAGTTTTTATTTCATTTTGTTAGAGTTTTCACTTTATTTTTGCATTTGCATATAAATTAGCAACTTTTGTGTTTTTAGTGCTTTTAGTTATGTTTTATTGCATTTTTAGTCCTTGTTAGAGGTTCTGGTCAATTAAGGAACATTTGTGGGGATCTTGGTGCAAATAAATGAAAGAGTGTGGCTGAAGTTAAAGAAGAAGAAGAATCATCAAACCTCCTATGCTTGTTCAACATGTACCTAATTGAAGAAATTAAAGAAGGAGATGAAGAATCAAGCAATTAACATGTGCTAAAATGGAGAAATGATGAAGGAAATGAAGGTTTCAACAGTTGCAAAAAGGTGAATGAAGCCACATGAAGGCCCTTTAATGCATTGATGAAAGGAATCAAAAGAGAAGGTTAAGAACAAGAAAATGAGGAGTCTTCTGTGCTCCCAACGCCGGAGCGTTGGCACCCCAACGCTCATGCGTTGGCATTCTGTCTGAAGATGGGAATCCAATGCAGTCTCCAGCACCCAAGGTTGGAACCCAACGCTTGAGCGTTGGCTTGCTGGCAGTTTGGCTATAAATTCGGTTTTTGGCTTTTCTTTTGTATCCAATCTTATCAACCCCTGGAACCTGAGTTCCTTCCTTTGTATCCTTGTTCTTGAAGCTTGTAAGAGGCCTTTGAAGCCCTTGTTTTAGGTTTTTCTTTTTATTTTCTTTATGTTTAATCTAGTCATGCTTGACGAGTACTTTCTAGCATTTGGGTTTGTAGTGAATCCTTTTCCATTTATGCTTTAAGCTTTCTGTTTTCATATGAATAAAAGTCTTTGTATCTTCTCCTCATGTTTAATTATGCTTGGTGCACACAATTTTATCTTGCTTTCTCTCGCACAATGGTAATTGGTAAGATTAAAGGGAAACGTGATTAGATTAATCGGTTATTCCGCCACTTAGGTATAAGGGTGGAAATCAATTGTGTTGGCCTGAACTAAGAACACTAATACTTCAATTGGATTAACTAATCACTAAGGTATTATGGTTGGTAATGTAATTGGAAGTTCTATTTGATTAAGGTATTAACAAGTAGGAATTCCAGGCTAGAGCACCTAAGAACAATTTCTGAATTCATATGATTTTTTGAGTTTGTAAGAGACATAATTTGGTTATGTGAAACTCAAATTTGAGTGTTATTTTTATCATAGTTTAATTTCTTCTTGCTTCACATTATCATAATCATAAAAACAACAAAATATTTCTTTTTGTTTTCTGCTTTAACAATTGGGTTTAAAGTCCAAAATCAATTCCTATCCCTATGGAGACGATAATCTTTTATATTACTTCGATACAATCTGTACACTTTCCAAGCTTCCGATTTTTGTTCTCCCTTCTTGTAAGCTTACAACATCCATAATTATGGGTTGCTAAACCTCTCTTGTTGGAATTTAGTGTAGTATTGCAATTCGAATGTATCCATGATGATTTAATGTATATGACTCCATGTTATATCTATTGATGTTCATGATATGAGTTTAATTCTAATGCTTGTTCTGATTTGGCCGGTTAGAACATGATCTTTGGTTCTTTGTGTAAGTGACAACTGCATAATTGAATCTAAACTAATCATATCATCTGATAATACTAATTGCTAGACATAGAATTGGTATAATTAGTCCTGTTAACACCTAAGTTTAATGCTGTTGCTTTATTAAATATGCGAGACATCGATAATTAGTAAAGTCACTGATAATCTTCTCATGCTAGACATAGATGAGTTGATAAGAACTGGTGAGGAGAAATCTATGATATAATAGGTTTTGTGCATGAAAGTAAGGATACAAGAAAGTTTTAATACGAACTAAATCCCTACAGTTTCTCTATCTGCTTGAAAACTCCTTATTTATTTGTTTATGTTATTAGTTAAAAAACCTTTCAAACAATCTTATTTTTATCCATTGTTTAGTTAATTTCGATAAAGAACGACTTTTGTTCGCAATTCTCTGTGGTTCGACAAACACCTGTTGCTATACTACATTCAAATCTTGAAAGGGATTTAAATATATTTAAGTGACAATTTAATAAATTCTTTTGGTGAACGGTTTTGAATACGCATAAATACCTTTCAACCGTGATTCAATGGAGACAGTAGGATTCTGTTCAGAAGGAAATAGGTCTGGAAAAGGGAATCTAAGTTCATTTAATACAACATCCTTGGAAATAAAGATTTTTCCAAAGGCATCAAGACACTTGTAACCTTTGTGGCTGGAGGAGTACCCTATAAAGACACATTCAGTTAATCTATGAGAGAGCTTTGTTGTATTCTAAGGTCTTAGAAAGGGGTAACAAGCACACCCAAAGACTTTCAGAAATTTGTAATTTGGTATTTGTTTGTACAGTTTGATGAAAGGATTGACATTTTGTAGGACTGAGGTTGGAAGTCTGTTTTTGAGGTATGTTGCAGTAAGAAAGGCTTGGTCCCAATATTCAGTGGGCATTTTGGCATGAGCTAATAATGTCAGGCCAGTCTCAACAATGTGTCTATGTTTTCTTTCAACACTACCATTTTGAGGTGTGTGTGAGGGCATGTGAGTCTGTGAATGATGCCCTAGTCTGTGAAGTATTTGGTTAGGGGTCTGAACTCCCCACCCCAAACAGATTGAACATATTTAACTTTGAGTTAAGGTGTAATTCTGCCTTTGTCTTAAACTTGACAAAAATAGTAAAGGCTTTAGATTTGAGCTTTAGTGGGAAAATCCAGGTGTAGAGGGAATAAGCATCAACACAAGTAAGGAAGTACTTATAACCACATGAAGAAACATCATAGGCAGGTCCCCAGAGATCAATAAAAAAAGTTCTAAGGGAGCATTATACACAGTGGTTGAGGGTTGAGAAGGTAATCTGTGAGATTTACCAAGATAACAAGAGGAGCAAACAGAAAAAGGATTTCTATTAGGTAAAAGAACATTACATTGAAGTAAGGCAGTTTTGAGGGCCTCATGATGAGGGTGCCCCAATCTATAGTGCCACATCTCATACAAAGAGAGTCCTAATACATTAGAGTTATACTGAATATTGTCTTGACTAAGATAAGGTAGAGAACTAGTGGTAGTTGTTGTTAAGGCTGCGGGAACACCAGAAGATGAAACATAAATGCCAAACGATGGAACAAGATGAGCAGACGATGGAACAGGAACAACAGACGACGAGTGTGAAAGGATGATTCGGGACTAGCCATGAGGAAGGTGACACAGGGTGAAATCATCAAACTGATAGAGATCGTCATTCCTAGGCTGCCAGTGAGGAGGACTTCAGAAGTAGCCTGAGATTTGACAAAACAGTGAGCTTCGCGAAATTCAAAGAAGACCTTGTTATCTCTACAATACTTGCTAACACTTACTAAAATTTGGGTTGTAGAAGGGACAAGAAGGAGATTTTTTAAGGTGAGTGTGTTGTGTGTGTTATATGGAGGCTTGACACAAGATGAGTCAATAGATTGAATGTGCAAACCTTGACCATTACCAATCAGCACATGATTGTCAGAACTGGACATGGATGAGATTTCTTCCAGTTGTGCTGGATCATTGGTGACATGATGAGAAGCTCCAGAATCAGGATGCCAAGGTTGTTGATTGTCATTGGTTGAGGAGTTTTGAGGTCCTGGCCCAAGAAGAAAGACTTGGGACTTCCTTGGGTTGAACTGAGATGATGGTATTGGTGGCCTAGAGGCTTGGTTTCTAGGGGAAGGACTCCCAAATTGTAGTTGAGTTTGTGGTGATCGAAACTGATTTGAGTTTCCAAAACTAGGTGGTTCTTAAGAGCTGTGAGGACCATAAAAAGGGGAAAGAGCAGGATAATTCACACCAAAGTGTCGAGGATGCTGATTTGAGCCAAAGGGATTTGGCACAAAGCCATAACCATGTCCCTGTTGACTATATCCTGGTTGACCAAAGGGAGACGATCCATTATGTGCTGGCCCAAAGCGTTGGTAGCAAACGGAAGCATCATGGTCATATTTGAAGCAAATCTGACATTGGATGTTGCCACGTCCGCTACGGCCACATCTGCCACTAGCAATGTCGTTGCGTCCACAGTAACCACCATAGTCATCATCACGTTCATCACGATAGTCATCACGGTGGTTTCCAACACCTTCATTTGGTTCTTGTGGGGCCAGTTCTGCTTGCGACGATGGTGGTGGTGGAGCAATGGAGATATCAACAAAAGCTTTAGGCAGACTTTGAGTAAATTGAGAGAGGCTTGTGTTACATTTCGAAGCATCCATCAGTTCCTTCTTTCGGGTGCATTCAAGTCGAGCATCATGTGACAGCACCATTGATTCAATCTCATGAATCGTGTATGCAGACTCTCGGTGATAGACGAGAGTCATCAGAGAGTTAAACTCCTCAGGAAGTCCATTAAAGATTGCATCAAGGTGGTCTCGGAAGTTCACAAGCTCACCAATGGAGGTAAGAGTGTTGACAATCGTTTTTATCTTTTTGAGATATTCTGCAACAGTCATGGAACCTTTGGAAATGGAGCGAAGCTCCAAGTGAAGTTGGGTAGATTTTGCTCGTGCCACAGCTTCAAAATAACTGTGAATCTCATCCCACACTTGGAATGTGTGGACACAGTTTATGATTGTGGGAAGAAGAGAGGTTGAAATGGATGATAGAAGCCATGTGAACAGATCTGAATCTTGCTGTTCCCAATCGGAGTAAGAAGGGTTTGTACAGTTAGCTATGCAGTCCTCATCGTTGAGATACCGGGGAGGAATGGAAGGACGAGTGACATATGCTTGAAGCTTATGTGACCTGATTACGCCTTCAATCTGGTGGCGCCAGGAGTAAAAGTTTGTATCATCAAGTTTGGTGGTGAGAGTGTGGGTGAACGTCACCAGAGCGTTCAACGCAGTGAGAGGAGTAGAGGTAGCAGAGGAAGCAGCCATTGTTGGCTTGGTTCAGGCTCTTGATACCATAAAGGAAATAGAAAATAAAGAAGATATCATAATCTCATTCTAATTCTAATTCTGATTGGTCAATTTGTTTATACAATAATGAAGATATGGGGTTGGCTAAATGACCCCATGATTAATTGGGGTCATTCAACCCCATGCTCACATGGACCAATAAGATTGTGTCATTTATTTTATTTATTTTTACATTATTTTTTAATTTTAATCATGGGACAATCTTATTGGTCCATGTGAGCATAGGGTTAAATGACCCCAAATAATCATGGGGTCATTTAGCCAACCCCTGAAGATATATATAGAAGAAAGAGAGAAGATATTACAGCTGTCAAGAGATAGTTGTCAACAAAGTAGTGGAGACCAGACTCTGTGAGATGACTGACATTCCTTAATCTAGTGAGTCATACACTGACAACTTTCCGTACTGTCAGACGATACAGACTGAACCACCAGACGATAAAGATGACGATCAACACAGCGGACGATACAAAGATTCTTATTTGTATTTTGCTATCTATTCCTAACATTGATGAAGGGGATGGTGGGATGTTAAACAATGGGTATGAGGTAGGAGATAGGTGATGAAGGTCGGGTGGTGGGGAAGTGTGAATTTGTTTTATAATTAAATGGTATTTTAATCATTTCCATGAAAATGAGATGGCGCCAATAGCTATGAGGGTGGCGGCAATAGCCATGTCATTGCATTCTAACACACACGCTACAAATATCTAAACTATATAAATCCAGTATACTTGGTTATGTGAAAATAGAATCATATTAATCAAGAGTTGATTTATGAGTTTAGCATATGAAAGTATAATTGACCAATAATATATGGCATAACAGAGTTAATGTAATCAATTTTTGATTTGATTTTACTTTACTACTCAATTTATTTATGTAAAGAAAAATATATGCACGCAAAACAATATGTATATACATACAGCAGTAATAGAACCAAACCATTATATTCTCGGCGAACATGTTACATAGACCTTCATTTTTACTGGACATTTAATGAACATATGGTTTAACAACAGTTTTTGACAGCCACAAATATTAATGGCAGATAGAAATCTAATGCATAAGTAAGTTGAATGTTTGTGGAGAATTGAATGTCTACTATCATTACTCTACCCATTCTCAGAGTTAAATTGATACAGCTGGCATGTTTTGCTTCAAAACAAGGGAGGAGAGGCTAAGAAGATACAGCGGATCGAAATCATTAATGGTGTAGTCACGATGAAACATTTGCATGTTAAAAGAATCCAAAAAAGAACATATCACGAGGAGGGTGGTGGTGGGCAAGAAGAAAATTAGAGGGAGAAAGACCCACAAAAAGGAGCACGGTGGACTGCATAGGCACTGTTTATTGCTGATGGGATTGCTGGAAATAGACACCGCCCTATAATTAGGAAAGAGCACACGTATCTTCGTTGTTGTTTAGGGGCGATTTGGTGTGTTTTGAAAAATATGTGGCCCTATTAACATTTAAAAGTGGTTGCGCTTTGGTCACTCTTGGCCTTCTTCTTCATATTGTTGAACCTTATTTTGTGTAATTATACATATATTTTCCGGGAAGGTTTTTTTTTTTCATAAACAAAACTCAACCCAGTTAGTAATACATGTTAGCTAAGTTTGTAAGGACGAGTCACTTCCCCTTAAAGATTGTGTGTTCGATTCTCGCTGCTCGTGAGAAGTTGTATTGGTAGGTGATTTGTAAGTACCTCTGTAAGCGACAAAAATCCCAAAGACTGTTGACCAGTGGTTGTGATCGCAGTCTAACCCATCCAAACATTTTTTAACCAAAGAAACTCAAACCGGTTTAAGAAAAATTAATCATGTGTCACTTGAGCAAATCACTCGTTAAATCATATTGTATATCTTAAAACTATTATAGATATATTTCATTTCCTAATTATTTAATTTTTTAAATATTTTGACTTAATTACACTTTTGGTCCCCCACGAATGGCCTTTACTCGATAATGTCCCCTAAACTTTAAAATTACATTTTTCCTCCCTGACATTAACCTCTGTTAGCAGTTTTAGTCTCTGGGCTCTTTTCGGTCCAAAAGCTAACAAATCTGAAAGTAAATATGTAATTTATCCAAAAAAATTAAGAAAAAATAGAATCCTAAAATCCTTCATCTTCTATTATTTTCTTTATCATTAAACCCAAAAACCCAAAATATTAAAAACCTAAAAATCAAAATCATCTTCAACCTCTTTTTCATCTCACAAACATCTTCATCTTCGTCATTTTCATCCTCATATCACACACACTCAAAAAATAAAAAAAATCATAAAATTAGCAGCACGCCACATACCTTTTCTTCCTTTGCTTCATAATAGCATTATCAGCAGCATATTCCCCTAATCTATAAACCTCAACCCATCCCACCCTCAATTAAGTGAAATTCTTAGAGTGTGTTTGGATGAGGGAATATAGAAATTCAAAAGAATTTAAATACTAAGGAATTTAATTGAATCAATTGAATTGCTTGGATTTTCAAATTCCGTTGTTTGGATAAAATGATTGGAATTCCTTTCATTGTGAATTCATTGTTTGTATGATGTAATTAAATTTCATTTATCTCTTTTTCTTATTTTAATAAAATAATGATTATTATTTATAAGATCGGTCAAAAACTTAAAAATCAGGTCAAATCCCTAAAATCAGGCCAACCCCCTAAAATTCAGGCTCAAATCTCAAAAAATCGCTCTGTGTTAAAAAATCGGCCCCGAACTCGAGAATCGATCCCAAACTCCAAAATCAGCGTCGAACCCTAAAGTCAGTCCGAAACTTGCAAATTGGCCTCGAATCCGAAAATCATGCCCAAAACTGAAAATTCGACCTCGAACTGAAAAATGGGGTTCAAATTTGAAAAATCGGTATTGAACTAGAAAATCTGGCCCGACCCTAAAAAATTGATCTCGAACTCGAAATCGGCCCCGAAGTCAAAAAATGATCTCAACTTTTTCAAATCCGGGTCTGATTATTGCGTTTGGGACCAATTTTTGACTTCGAGGCCAATTTTTCATATTTGGACCCGATTTTCAGGTTTCGGGTCGATTTTCGAGTTTGGGACCAAATCTCGAGATTCGAGGCCGACTTTTAAGTCCGAGGTCAATTTTTGAGATTCAGGCCTCAATTTCGAGTTCGGGGCCAATTTTCGAGTTCAAGACTGATTTTCGGCTTCGGGACCGATTTTGGGATTTGGGGCCGATTTGTCAGATTCAAGCCAGAGTTTCGGGTTAGGACCGATTTTAGGGTTCGAGGTCGATTTTCGACTTCAGGGCCAATTTTCAATTTCGGTGTCGATTTTCAAGATTCGGTCATAATTTTCGGGTTCGGGGATAATTTTAGTGTTCAGGGTTGAATTTTCAAATTCAGACACAATTTTCGGATTCGGGGCCGATTTTCGAGTCCGGGGTCCATTTCCACATTCGGACACAATTTTAGGTTTCGAGATCGATTTTTTAGACCTGGACCCGTTTTTCAGGTTCGGGATCAATTTTTTAGATTCGGGCATGATTTCGGTTCGAGGCTGATTTTCGAGTTTGGAATCGATTTTTCGGGTTCGAGACCGATTTTCGAGTTCGGGGTCGAATGTTTAGATTCAGGCTAGAATTTCAAGTTTGACAGACCGATTTATCAAATTCGGACACAAGGGTAAGATAGAGATGAGGAATTTGAAATTCCTTCATTTTTGGGGTCATTTCAATTCTCTTGAGTCTATTGTAAATACCTAGTTAAATTGTCATGGATTTACAGTTCCTTTAAAAAATTTAGCCAAACAATGTATTTTAGGATAAAGCATTTTAAATACCCTCTAAAATTACATTCCACCCAAAAATTACCTCATCCAAATACACCCTTAGGGATTTGAAGGCTGAGAGAGGAGGCAACACAAATCTGCAAGGAGAAAACCCACAACATGACATCGGCTTCCTCAATGGAAGCTGAATGACGGCGCGCAATGACACGGTGGCGTGCGAGGTCGCCGTTCTGGAGGCAGATCAGCGGTGCAGAATGAGCTTGCCATCGTGTTTCCTTTTTCTCCATCTAGTTCATGCTCTTCTCTCCTCAAAACCTCACTGTCGATCTCGAACCAACCCAGGCATTGAACCATTTCCTCACCATTTCCTCAAACCTCCAGATCTAAGACAATACGTGAAGGAAAGGATAGTAGGTAAAAGTTTAGCGTTCTTCACGGCGTGGTAGAGAGGAATCGCACGACAGCGCGGCGGCGGCTTCACGAAGTGATGGTTGTGCATGACACGACTTTAGGAGGGGTGATTAGAGTTTCTGGGAGGGGCGATTTAGATGGTGGTGCGGTGGTTGCAGAGAAGAAGAAAAAGAAGAGTGTGGTGGCATGGGAGTGGTGGTCATGTGGATGTGAAGCTGGAGGTTGAAGATGGAGAGCTGGAGGTTGAAGATGATGCTTGATGATTTTTTTGGTTGGTGATGCAAATTGTTTTTAAAATGATTTTTTTAATTAAGATATAATTTTAAAAAGTCACATCAGTAATTCGAGGACCAAAACCTTAAACGGAGGTTAACATTGGGGAGGAAAATGTAATTTTTAAAGTTTAGAGACCATTTTTAAGTAAAGACCATTTATGGGGACTAAAAATGTAATTAAGTCAAATATCTTTTTAATATAAGTTATCAGCCATACATCCTCTCTTCTTTTTTTTTTTTTCAAAACATACATCCCTTTTTAGTCTTTTACATATTTTAATTCTTTCTTTTTTACTGTTTCTTTTATAATCTATGTATTTTCCTTATGGCATCTGAGAGCCTTTCATTAATCATCATTTTTTATTTTCCTAACGGTTAATAATACATTTTCAAAATAAGCTATATGGTGTGAGAAAAGATCAATATGGGTGGTTAAAAAAGAAGCAAACCTTATAAAGGTTTCAATTCTGATGAGAATTCTTAAGGACATCTCAAAATTTACTTTTGAGACCTGCCCAAGCAATTAGCCTCAAGGGTCAATCTAAAGTGCAAACCTACATAGCTAACTCGAATGATAATTTATAAAGGTTAGTTTGAAGTACAAGTCTCATTATCAGTCCTAAATGATGACAGCCAAGTCCAGCTTGAATGTCATTTCCACCAAGCAAGTCTGAAATCAAGTCCAAAGGTTAATGTGAACAAGTCATTCAGGGTAATTTGAAGTCAAGGAATCCAATATCGTTTGATGGAAACCAAAGTAATTTCAAGATCAAGCTCAAAGGCAAACAATGTTCAAATCTTCAATATCAAGTCAAGTTCAATAGCTTCCAGATGAATTCAAATTCACATCAACCAGATTCATTAGCAAAGGTTTTGTTCTTCTTGAAATGAGATTGTGCAAATCCCCTTGCCTACGATGGTGGTACTTGACCTTAGATGGCTTTGACTACACAACAGAGTTGCGTTGACTACACAACAGAGTTGCGTTGACACGTTTGGTCTTTACCGGCAGAATTCACTTTGACTCTCAAGTCAATAAGAGAGTAAAGAGAGAATCTCATATTCTAGAAGAACTCAAAGTTTTTAGCACAATGAATAATTATTAATGTAAATAAATGACTACGCCTATAATTATAGGTTCGGTGCTCTTCATGAATGTCTTTGCAAGTCATTAAGAATCCTTATGGAAGGACTTCTGAGATTGAAGTTGCCTTTAAGAAGCCATGACTGATCATTAGTAAATATGTTATCGTATGGCCAATCGACCTTAGGTGGGACGAGATGTTCCTTAGCTAAGTAATTTTATCCCCTTTATGTTGCTCACTTAATGCTGAGACCTTTGGACTCATTGAGATGTTATTTTACCTTTTGGGCTGGCCGAAATGGGCTCGAAGCATCCACGAGAGGAGAAGAAGTAGCAACATACGTTCTAACTTCATGATTATGCCAACTATATGGCATTATATTAGGGGATTATACTCTATTTTTTATGTTATTGGTAGATCTAGTGGCAGTTATTTCATCTCAATTTCTATATAAACTTGGTATTTCGAAACATGAGTTGAACATCTAATTAGTTAAAGCTCTGAAGTTGGCCTCTACTATTACGACAATTACTACAAGGAGTGCCAAGTAAACTAATTTCCTTGCATTTCCTTACATTATATTCAGTTTAATGCAACCTGTTCTTACTTCGACCATAAACTCTTGCAATTTTCTTTCAAGTTGATTGCTTGTTCTCGTTTAATGCAACCTGTTCTTACTTCGACCATAAACCTAACGTTTCATAATTCTCGTTGAAGCATTACTTGTTCAAGTTATCACCGTATATATTGTATTCTTAATTTTTCACGTGGTCTCATGTTCCGTTGTTGGGTTAACTTTGAACATTAAATGACATAGACCCAGACTATACACGGTCGACACAAATAAATAAGATTTAGCAAAAGTTTTTGTTGGGGTGTGTTGCGTCGACTTAGAGTCAGTCAAACTAACGCTAATATGTAGCGTCGGACAATCGCCGATTGGAATAGTTAGCTTCAGGGCTTTTATCCGGAGCCCCGATGCCAACCGTAAATCACCATAAGCATCGACTTTAGCCTAATTAGCATAGGTTTCTGGCTGACGCCAGTAATGACCTTTTTGTAGTGTATGGAGAGAAATCCCATGCAGGATTCAACAGCTAAAGATCATTGGGGTGCTTGGCCAGAGACTACATGGGGTGATTGGTTTATCTTCTCCCTTGTTTTCATGTAGCTATCTATGATTAAGATTTGTTGTGATTCATGTTTAAGACGAGTAACTAAGCAACCTCTGTCATGGTTATGATGTAATAGATGATATGAACCCCAGTTTATGATTCTATATAATTACTCTCCGTTATTGATTGATATTTTCTCTTTGCGCTTATTCTATATTGTGATTTGGTCAATTGTAGTATACTTTAGTTTTTAGCTCGCCTCCACTAGAGGGTGTTAATTCATGGAGCTGAGAGAACTGAGTAGAGGAGAGTTACTCTTAGCCTGCCCCTGGCATGAGTGTTAGGATTAGTGTTTCTAATACTTCCAATTTGTGTGCGGGTGTCTTAGGTAGCTTCTCAACGCTTGATGCCTGTTCTTTCTATCACGTCTACTGACGATTGCCGTTAGGTAGTGTGTTTGGGTAGGACTGTCATTTGGTTAAGGGTTGTGTCCGTTTGAAAAATTGGAAAGTATAATTAGTAATCATAGGATTTAATAGTTAAATGTACACTAGGGGATCTACGTCTATTACTGACATAAACTTGAGGCCTCTGTGATCAGATTTCACTTTTATATTTTATTTACTTTCTCTTGATTGCTTGCATGCTCACAACAATCCAATTCTTTATTTTCCTAAAAAATGAGTCCATCTCTTAAAATTAGAAATTCATGCCTTAGTCCCTTGAACTCAATAACAAAGACTTGATTTCTATATTGCTTTTGCAATAGAGTCCACTTGCTCTTTGTCTGTGTATTTGGAACGCAACAAGACGTTACTTGGGAGAACTATATAGACATCCTCCTACATATCTTCTGGACCAAGCACCAAGCTTTTCATTTTTCCATCACGTCACATGATGAGCTTAAACTCTTGTTTTCAAACGAGTTAGATCGTTTATCATGTTTTGAACGATAACAATTTTATTTCCTAAACTTTGTATTATTATTTTCAGGAAATATCCCTATCGTCTAGATAAAATGAAAACAGTATCGTTTGCTCATATTGTCAGCAAAGAAGAGCATCGTTCAAAGAAGAAGCATGGTTCCGTGAAGAACTATCGTCCAAAGACAAGATGAGACAACATCGTTTATGACAAGCATCACAAGCATAGTATACAGCTCTATCGTTTTCTTGCATAATCAACGTTAGAACAACTACCGTTCAAAGAAAAGAAGCAAGGAGCATCGTTTGCACGCAAATATGAGAAGCATTGTTTGTACTAGAATGAGAAGGATTGTTTGAAGACATGACGAACTATCGTCTGAAGTAAAAGACAAGAAGCAAGGAGCATCATCCAAAGAAGAAGCAAGAGTCTATAGCGTCAAATCTATCGTCTACATGCATAGTCATCGTCTGATGGAAAACACCGCTCAACAAAGATGAGCAGCATGGTACAACCAAGTGAGAAAATATCGTCCAACCAAGTGAGACAGCATCGTCCAAGGCCACGCAAAAGAATGTGCTTTATGAGTTGTCTACCACTGGCTTGTATCACTAATTGAGGAGAGTGCTCGAATCACGAGACAACGTCAGAACATCAACGACTCTATTTTTCTCTCTCTGCAACATCATTAAATCCTTTATTCTCGAGACAAAGAAAAAGTAAAAATGCATTAAATGCAAAGCTGTCAACGGTCAACAACAGTAAATGCCTTGTTCAGATATACAAGTAAAAGGACGAAGCAAGTGCACTGTTTCATCTCTGCGTCTACATCAAGTACAACAAAAAGAAGAAATATTCGGAACTGAAGCAAGCTACCTACTTCACAGAACATCCATTCCAAGCTTTCAACGGTCGAATACATTAAATGAATCAAAGATTTGTTGAAGCCTGAAGAAAGAGAAATCATCTCACACTCACAACCTTCAGCAACGAGATTTTGAAGAGAAGATATAAATAAGAAGACTTGAAGACTGAATAACCGAGTGACTAGGCGACTTACAACGAAATTCAAATTCAAGCTCTCAATCTTTCTGAAATCTTTTAAGCTCTGAAACCTCACTCGAACTTAAGTATCAAACCCGCAACGAGTGAAATCGTCCAAGTGTGAAATTTCCTAAGAGTCAAATATCTTTATCCCTTCACACCCAAACATAGAACCTATCATCTAATCATCTCTGTTTCACCAAACCTCAAGTATATTCTTAAGATTCATATCCTCTACAAAAAGTACTTAGAGTTTATATGTGCTTAAACTTTCTACCTCACTCTTTCTGAAGAGACGTTGTAGAAGAAAAATTCTTCTAAAAGAATTAGGAGAAGTCTTGTATAATCCTTGTAAGGAGAAGTCCTTCGAATACTTGTTCGGAGAAGTCCCTAGGAATACTCTAGAGGAGTCCTGTGGGAATACTTGTTGGGAGAAGTCCCTGACCATACTTGGGAGAAGTCTTGTCTAATACTTGTATTGTTCTGGGTTGAATAGTGGAAAATCATGGTGAATCCAAGGATTGAACGTAGCCCTATCGTTTAGGGGGTGAACCAGGATAAATCTCTTGTGTGCTGTTTTTATTGCTTGCATCATTTTCATGTTTAATTGCTTGCATTATCTGCACGTTTAATTGCTTGCATTGTCTGCAAGTTTAACTGCTTGCATCATTTATAACTTTACAACATGCATCATCCACACTAGCACATGTTTCACTTCTGCTCATAAACTGAGTTATCCTATCGTCTACATATGTGTGTTTCATTCATAGCTTTATCCTTTACACTTTGATCTATCATTTTCCGCTGCCATTGTTTGCGAAAAGCTTTTAAGAAACTTATAATCTGTTTTGAAAATCAAGTTTTATACGCACACAATTCAACCCCCCCTCTTCTTGTGTCATTTCCTTATTTATCATAAACATTATTCTGAAGTTGTCCAACATGCTGTTGGAAAATAAAATATGGAGAAAAGAGAATTCTATTATTTGCCACACATGTTACATGACATGTTTCTCCACTTATAATAGATTGGGCAGAAGCCGTGAAAACTGCCTGTCACGTGATAAATCAATCGCCATCAACTACGATTGATTTAAAGACACCGATGGAGATGTGGAAAAGGAAAGCCAGCAAAGTATTCTTCTCTACATGTGTTTGGATGCCCTGTGTACGTGATGTATAACTCCCAAGAAAGAACTAAGCTAGATCCAAAATCCAGGAAATGTATATTCTTAGGCTATGTTGATGGTGTTAAGGGGTATCGCATGTGGGATCCCACTGCCTGCAAGGTTATTGTCAACAGGGATGTAATTTTTGCAGAGAATGAACTGCAAAGTGAGCAGGGAAATGACAACACATCTAAAAATGTTACTACTGTCCATATAGAGGGAAAGTCTAGAGAAGAAGATTTATTTGAAGCAGAACTAGAGCACAAGGTACAAGAACCAGAAGAAGCCAATGATGTTCAAGTTAGACGAACAGCACGTCAGATAAAGAGACCATCTTGGCATTCAGACTATGTTATGGCGAGCCATGATGCATATTGTCTTCTAACAGGCAAAGATGTGTTGTTGAGGAATTAGGGATTGCAAGATGTGTTGTTGAATTTGGGGGTTTCACATTTAGTTTTCAGAATTGAAATAGGGATTGGGGGTTTTCGGGTTAATTTTAGATTTAGATAGATTAGGGGTTTTAATTTAAAGATGATTTTAATTACTTGGCATCCCTTTAAAATATAAAAAAATCCACGTAAGCACCATTAATACAGTCAGCAAGCCACATCTGCACCTGCCGGAGCTCTGGTCTCCGGCGAGGACTAAACATAAACTTGATGCAAACTGAGGGACCTATAGCAAACTTTAATCCGGCGAGGGACCTATCGCAAACATTGGTACAAACTCAGGGACCTGTCAAACCATTAAACCTTTTCCTTAATAATAAAATAATTTATAATAGAAAAAACATATATATATATATATACATATATAATAAAATATTTTTTTAATATCATATATATCTAATATAGGTTTCTAAAATAGTTCGACCTAAAATACTAATACTAGAACATATATTTTCTAACAGTTAAAAAAAATATCCTAGGACAACCTTTTGAGATATTAGAAAAACAAAATATTCTAAGCATAGATGCGCATATCCTAACCAAATCGTGAGCATATTTTTTTAAAATTCAATCTTCCAATATACACTATTCAAAATAATTAATTTTAAATACTCAAACAAAACTATTTTCTTTTTATAATATATTATCAAAATAATTGAAAACCCAACCATCAATTCACACAAGAGTCAACGAGTAAAAGACAATCGATCAAAAACCAACAAGGACCAAACCATATTATTATATAATTGCAGGACCTAAAAGTAAAAGACAATCAATCAAAAGTGAATGAAAGGACCTATAAATGAGATGTTGAATATGTTAACTGTGCAGTGGCAGTTGCTCGCAAGGCCTTCAAGGCTCAAAGTGTTTAGTGTACGTGGTGCAGTTTCTATCTTGGCCTATGTCCCTTTGGGTGATCATTGCTTTTTCCATATGATACTAATCATGGAGGTCAGTGATTCAATAGTTGAGAATTTGAGGTTTCTGCTTTATGTTCTTTTTTCTTCCCCACCCCATTTATTTGTACATTTTACACTGGTTGGCACGTATAATTTGATTCAGGGATCTCTATGCATTGCATCTTAAGGCTCGCATGGTGTACTTTGACAAAATTTATCTAGCAATAAAGATCTTTTTCAATATGGATAATTTTTTCATTTATTTATGAGCAATTGGGCATAGTTTATATTTATTTATATTTAAATTATACGGTAAAAAAATTTAGTGGGGAGGAACATTTTACATGAAAATATTATCATGTTCCAATTTATAGAAAAATAAATTTAATATAAAATCAATAAGTTTTTCACAATTTTTTCAATAGATTTAGGAGTAAAAACATAGCCTATATTTATTTATATTTAAATTGTAGGATAAAAAGTTCTAACGGTGATGAAAGTTTGATATGAAAATACTTTCATGTTAAAATTAATATAAATAAAATTTAATATGAAATCAGTAATTTTTCACAAATTTTTCAATAATTTTAGTATTAAATATATATAAGAGTATAATAATTTGATAGTGAAAATATGTCATACAAAGATTAGTTTGATTTCTGTTTTTAAAAACAGTTTTCTGTTTTATAAAATTAAAAAACAAAAAAACTTGTTTGGTTAAGATGTTTTCTTAAAATTAATTTAAAAACAGTTTCCTGTTTTTTTGTTTTTAAAACAGAAAAATCAAAACAGAAAAAAGTTGTTTTTGTTTTTTAATTTCAACTTTGTTTCATTAATAGCATTACTGTAATTAAAAGGAATTAGAAAGTAAGGGTTTTTTATTTTTTTATTTTCAAAAATGTTTTTAAAATCATATTACCAAACAAGTTTTTTTCTTTTATTGTTCTAAAAAGTAGTTCTTAAAAACTATTTTAGAAAACAATTTTGAAAACAAAAAAATCGAAAACACAATCAAACACACCCTAAAAAACGTCAATTCGTATATAGTTTATATTTATTTATATTTAAATTATAGGGTAAAAATTTCTAACGGAGAGGAAAATTTTACATGAAAATAATTTCATGTTCAAATTAATAGAAAAATAAATAAGACAAAATTAGTAATTTTTTCAATAACTTTAGAAGTAAATACATAGTCTATTTTTGTAAATACAAAGGAAGAAGATCTAGTGAGGCAAGCAGGAAGTGAGGCTGTGATGGAGTTGAGCTTTATAGTTGATAGAGACATTGCATCAGACAGTCTTTTGGCTGCATATAATATATCCATCAATCGATAGCCATATGAAAACGTGTCCCCTACACTTAAGGAAACGTGTCCCCTTGTCATACACCAGCCCCAAAATGATATTTTACACTTCATTTCTAACTCTCACTCTTTAATTTATGTAAATTCTACTAAATTAGAGTTCACTTAGTCTAGTAGATTTTACATAAATTTTTTATGTATAAAAAATGGGTTTAAAAGAAAGTGTAGAACAGAGTATTAGTTGCATTTGTCAAATAACCATATGTGATCTCTTAGGTCCAAAATGATAAGGCTAGACCTAAGAATCATGAACGTGATCTTAAATGTATCTATTAAATGGAACTAATTTTAATTTTGTAAACTTTCATATTATTTTTTATAATAATTATTTGTATGTTAAATTAGATATTTTTATATGTAACATACTAACTAAACCAATAGAAGAAGAAGTTTTTTTATTTTAAATTGAGTTAAATATATTTGAGGTTCCTAATTTTAGAAGAGGAATTAAATTGAATCCGTGAAAAATCTTTAAAATATTATCCCTTAGAATATTTTTGTAATCAAATTAAAAGACAAAGTCTGCTTATATGTCACGAATTTTACTTAGTCATTGTATCCACGTGGCTTTTACATATCCTAGCCATTACTTAGGTGTTTTTTTTAATTCTGCATCACATTAAGAACCCAAAAATTACAAATGCAAAAATTTAAAATCCAGAAATTTAAAATCTTCTTCCTCCCAAACTCTACAGAGAAATCCTGGGGCATCCAACACCACCCAGCCGCCACCCTCTCCTTCTTCCTCTACTCACCATCTCTTCCTTCAAAACCCTAGCCGCCAATCTTATTCTTCCTCTTCCTCCCAACCAGCCGCCACCTTCTACCTCTTCTTCTTTCTCCCTTCACACAAATATCTAGCCGCACTTGAGAGAGAGAAAAAGAAAGAGAGAGAGAGAGAGAGAGAGAGAGGGTGGGGGAGACCGAGATCTTTGGGGACCCCCTGGCCACTCAGCCCCATCCCCCAATGCTAACACTCACACTCTTACTATACTCATCTCCACTACATATCTAATATTCACTTCTCTCATTTTTTTTTCCATTCTTCTTTACCACTAACTCAACTTCTCAAGCTACAAGAACACTAATCTTTTCTCTACACTTTCTCTTCTGAATTATTTATCACACTTAACCCACTTCACTACGCAAATCAAACCAACACTCGCGAAATCGTAATGGTAACTATTCCTCACTCATTGATCAAAGCTATCAGGCAGAAACAATAGATAAATATACAAACATCACATCATATATATAAGGGTCAACAAAAGGAAGCAAGGCCACTGCCATGCTTGTGACCCATATTAGTCAAGTCTGTAGTTGTCATAAGTCACATGGTCAGTGTAACATCCTGACTTGACTACTGGCCTAACGGTAACAACACGAGCCTTTCCAGCATGCTTTGTCCTCACTCGCTTGCTTCTTGAGAAAACTTCCCAAGAGGTCACTCATCCCAATACTGGTCCAAGGAAATCCTCCTTAAAGTTGGAGTTTTCATGAGTTGGGCTCCCAAAAAGAAGATGCATCTTGTTTTTATGAGTAATACAAATAAGTCTTATAATCCCTCCTCAAATATATAGTCTCGTACCTATACAGTCTCAGAATACCTCTTGTTTGGGTGCGTGATCAGTTTATTCATGTGTCCTTTCGCCTAGATGCCTTGCTAGGAGCCGCTCCTTGTTTGTGCCTCATTGCAACGGCGTTCAATCCCTGGCCTCATCGGCCCTTGGTGTCACATGCCCACCAGCTTCCACTTGGTTCGTCCTCGAACCACACCATAGTGGGAGAGGTCAGCTCTAATACTATTTGTAACATCCCGACTTGATGAATAGCATCACGGTAACAACACAAGTCTTTCCAGCACGCTTTGTCCTCACTCACGTGCTTCGTGAGAAAACTTCCTAAGAGGTAACCCATCTCAATATTTCTCCATCTTTAACTGTGGAGTTTTTATGAGTTAGGCTCTCGAAAAGAAGATGCATCTTGTTATTATGAGTACTAAAAATAAAATCTTGGGGTGGTTCCTTCTCTATTGGGTTTTTGGTGATGGATCGCAAATCTGGGAGATTTGGGCTTCGATCTTACAATGGTTCGGTAGGTGTTGGTTCGGTTCTTTCATGGTGGAGAGAGATTGAGGTTTTTATGAAGAAGAAGGATGATGACGAAAAGTGAAGAATGATGAATTTGGAGGATGGAGGATGGAGGATGGAGGGAGGGTGAAGGGTAGAGGATCGATTTAGATTTTGGGGTGTGAGTGAGATGAAAAAGATGATGAAGATGAAGCGTGAATGAAGATGGATGAAGAAGGATTTAGTTGTTTTTTATTTTAATAAATAATTTTTTAATTTTTAATAATTAGTAGTTAGAACTAAAAAAAATATAAAAGAAAAAATTCCCTGTCATTTCATTAAATGATGTGGCACTGCCACACAGGATCACCGGTGACACATGGACACGGTGGTCAGCGCCACCACTCCGGCGAGGGACGAAAACTAAATCTCGCTCAAAGTTCAGGGACCAAAAACATATTTAACCCTGAAAAAATGTTATCTACAAAAAAAAAAGTTTATAATAATGTTTGATTATTCTGAACTAGATCATTTGAGAATCATCATATAATAATTATGTTTGTTCATATTTATAATTATGAAATTTCATTAGGGTTAATGGTTCAACAGGTCCCTGAAATAGTACCAAAATTTGTGTTTGGTCCCTCTCCAGAAAAATGATGTTTAGTGGCGGTAAAAAACAGCCAGTAATGGTAAAAAAACCGTCACTAATCGTCATTTTTTTGAGGAGGGACCAAACACAAATTTTAATACAACTTCAGGGACTAGTTGAACCATTAACCCATTTCATTATTTATATTTATATTAATATCATATTGATTTGTGCACAAAACTTTTATCATTCACACAATTTGGAACTAAATATGATAATTATTCACAAAAATTTAACCAAATAGAGTAAAAAAGACACAAATATACACGTGAAATGCTCAAGAAACTAATCTTTGGGATATAGCACATGATCCTAGATTAAGATAATTTCCAATCCACAAAGGTGGTAAAACATGTTCCTCTAATAATAGCAACATAAAATGATGACATAGAGAAAAGTCAATGGATCCCTTAACCACGGGAGGTTTGATTCGAATTAAGGATCACAGTGACAAATGGACAATCCACATGCATTCTAAACCAAAGATTTTTTTCTTTTGTAAATTCTCTGAGGGTCAATAGTTCCAAAGAAAAGACTTTGTCATTGTTATGATTAAACGTGAACCAACAAAAACATGTGGAGTTAAGGGAGTAGGAGGAGGGTGAGAAAAGACGAGAAACATATAGAGATGAGAAAATGCAATTTGATGTTGTAGAAAGGTAATGAAGATGTTTGGCATGTCCATTGCAGCAGATGAGAAAGGGAATGAGAACAGTGAACAAGGTAGCCAATACAGCCTAACCGGCATCATTCTTCCTTCTCTCGGTGCCAGTGGTAGCCGGAGGCATAAGTTGCGTCCTTACACTATCTCCCCATACAATTGCCGCTATAAGTAAGATCTCATATATCTCTCAATTTTTCATGTGGTACGTGAATTATGTGTAGTGAGAGGTTGATAATATTGTTAATTAATGTAGGTTGTGGCAGAAATTTCTGGTGATACTGGTTTTGTATACTGCATGGGTGTGTCCTTTTGAATTTGGGTTCCTAGAGAAATCAAAGGGGGCTCTCGCTGTAACTGACAACATTGTGAATGGATTTTTTGCCATTGACATTGTTCTCACCTTCTCTGTCGCCTACCTCGACAAGTCTTCTTACATGCTAATCGACGACCGAAAACTCATTGCTATGAGATATGCTAAATCCGGGTTGATATTGGATGTTATCTCTACCGTCCCTTATGAAGTTGTTCAAGCTCTATTGCCAAAATCTGGCCAGATATATGGCTACATTTTCAATATTCTTCGCTTGTGGCGCCTCCGTAGAGCTAGCGATATGTTTTCGAGGTAATGTCAAAACTCAAAATACATTCGATCCTAGAGTGTAAGATACTCAAACTGAGCTTTGCTGCCGACAATGATCCTATATATGAGTCGAGTGGTAACATTTTATATCGAACCTATTAATGAGGATATTATTTTCCCTTTCTATTCCTTTTGACAGATTAGAAAAGGACAGAAATTATAATTACTTCAGGGTGCGCTGTTCAAAACTGACATGTGTGAGTACTTGTTAATTATTATATACGTAAATTGTGGCTTAAATGGAACGAAAAAATCAATCTTATTATTCCATGCATGCCTATGTACGTAGGTAACTCTATTCTCAGTCCATGCTGGTGCCTGCTTTTTCTTTTTTATTGCTCAACGATGGAGAGACCCAAAATCAACTTGGCTTGGCCTCGTCGCTGATGCTGCTAACAAAAATATGTGGGGAAACTATGTAACATCAGTATATTGGTCAATAGTGACTCTTTCATCAGTTGGTTATGGTGATCTGCATCCTGTAAATACAAGTGAAATGACATTTGACATTTTCTATATGCTATTTAATCTTGGACTTACCTCATATCTAATTGGAAACATGACCAACTTGGTTGTCCACTGGACAGATAGAACTAAAAGATATGTAAGTATAGTTGTTCACTACACTTTATTAACACTTTGGTAGCTATAGTCAAACCTTACTTTAAGTTTTCTTGAAGAAAGAAAACACAGCTCTGAGTTTCAAAACATATTCCCTCATAGATTTATCCACATTCTACATTAATCATAATTTTGAATGTGTTTTTTTTTGTCACATTAGAGAGACACTGTCCAAGCTGCCTCAAATTTTGTTCAAAGGAATCATATACCTACTCATTTGCAAGAACAGATATTTGCTCATTTGCTCATGAAGTACAGAATTGATTTAGAAGGATTGCAGCAACAAGAGATTTTTGACTCCCTTCCGAAAGCCATTCAGTCTAGCATCTCACATTACCTATTTTACCCCCTTATTGACAAAGTCTATTTGTTTCATGGAGTGTCAGAAGACCTACTTTTTCAATTGGTAATACTTTATGTCTTCCATAACTCGGATGAGTTAAAAAAGAAAACCATATAAAGTTTTCATTTGAAAAAACATAAAATACTTATTGAAAAGTTGATATGGAAATATAAAAAAGGTTTTCTCTTCATACACAATCAATCCACAATATCTATATCTAGCTAGTCTTTAACTGATTAAAGCTCAAAGAACAAGCATTTATAATCTTGATTCTTGAAATCCTTTCTATTTTTAATGAAAAAAATACATTTTGTGTACTAATGTTAAAATCTCAAAATTTGAAGGTCATGGAGATGAAGGCCGAATATTTTCCTCCAAAGGAAGATGTGATTTTGCAGAATGAAACACCAACAGACTTTTATATATTTGTTACTGGAGCTGCTGTAAGATATTACATTCATTTTTACTTTCATTACTTGTTTTATTATATATCCCTGAGTTGTTTGGACGTTGAATTGCTTTTTCTCCAAAGAATTGTCAACAAACGTATCAGATAATTTGAACATTATTGATCCTCATTAGAAGTAAATGTAGTTATTAGATATAGGATCTTTTGGTTGATCCTTTTTAACAAGCAAAAGTAAAGAGACAAATACAATGGAACTAAGCATATGAAAAGTGCAAACAAGTTGAATGGCTTATTCATTTAAGGGTTATGATTCATGAACCACTATACAGTGCAGACACTTTGAGACACCTCTTTTTTCTTTTTATCTCTCTCTTCTGCACACATCACATCATATATCACATCTGTCTCTTATCTCCCATCTCTTCCTATCTCTCTCTAGTGGTCTACACTCAAAGGGTGTACACCAATCTTTATCCTTCATTTAAGTATATGCAATATGTAATTTCTAAGAAGTCCTTTATTCATTTAAGTTTCATTTCTTGTGACTAACAGGACCTTATCCGTCAAAATAATGGAACGGAAGTGGCAAGTTTGTTCTATTTTCCTTCATCTAGTGTCATGGGATTTAATATATGAAAATGTTTGTTTCTATGACTTATTAAAACTAGGGTTGTTTTCAATTATACCAGGTTGTAGGTGAGGCTAAGACAGGAGATGTTGTTGGAGAAATAGGAGTACTATGTTATGGGCCACAAATATTTAAAGTTCGCACCAAGCGATTGAGCCAACTCTTGCGTTTGAATCGAACAACATTTCTAAATCTCGCTCATTCAAATTATGGAGATGGAACAATAATCATGAACAATTTGCTTCAGGTATCTCAGATTTTTCAGCTCTTATAACTTTTTTTCGTTATATATGATCCTACTAGGTGAATATGTGTTGGTTTCTTATGCATATTCATGTAGTTAAAGATCTTTGTTTTTAGTTTTGTACAAGTTCTATTTTATGAATTTTGTTTGGCCTTTTAGTTAATCATTGTTTAACATTAGGGTAATGATTCATGTACAACAGTACAGACACTTCTGAACAGCTCTTTTTTCTCTCTATCTCTTTCTTCCAATTACATCACATCATATATCACACTTATCACTTATCTCTCCTCTCTTCCTATCTCTCTCTAGTGGTCTACACCCTTTAAATGTCTATGAATCATTATTCTTAATATTATTATAAATTTGAAGAAGTGACACAAATCTAGGATATAAAAACACGATTCTAGAGGGGCTAGCTTTATTTATTACACTATGATATGCTTTATTCCTTGTTGTAGCATTTGCATGAATCAGAAGATCCAATGATGGCAGAAATTTTAGAAGAAACAAAGGCAATGCTAGCTCGGGGAAAAATGGATTTGCCTATTAGTTTAGGGTTTGCAGCTAGAGAAGGTGATGATGTATTATTGCTTCAATTGCTAAGGAAAGGTTCAGATCCGAATGAAACAGATAAGAATGGAAAGACATCACTGGTTAGTTAATACTATTTCCTCTAATGTGAACATATCCACACAGATATGCATACATAGAAGGTCATGAGAAATATATTTTTATATGAGAAGGATAACAATAAATCATGACCATTAGATTTAATAATAAATAATAATGATTAAAATATAATAAATTACCACTTACTTTTTTTGAAAATTCACTTGATTTAATATCATTCATTATTAAATTTAAATGTCATAATATATTTTCATAATTCTCACGTAAGAAAGTTATCCTCCTAAGATACATGCACATGTATATGTATACATATTATACCACACTTACAATTCGACTTTCAAATGTAAAAGCATATTGCAGCTTCTATTGGCAATGACCATTGTGTAGCACTGCTTCTAGAACATGGGGCTGATCCTAACATCCAAGGTACAGTTAAGGCTTTTTGAATTGCTATTGGAAAAAAAAAAATTAGCATTACAAATGGTTGATGTTGTTTGTCAATACCTCCAAAACATGAATGAAGAAAAATAAGAAAAATATTCAACATTGGAAGGTCAATGGAAGAATTTAAAAGAACTATTTATTTAATGAAATAATTACATGAAACAGTTTCCACATTCAAATCCTAGGTTGCATCACAATTTTCAAATAGTGAATTTTTTGCTTAATAATTCAATATCAGAAAAATTCCCAGTGCTAAAATAGCGTGTTATCAAGCACACTCTTTGGTGCAATTAGTGACATTATTTTTCCACCTTTCAATTTTTACACTCCCATTTATTTTACCACATCTCTCACTTCTTTTTTTTCCTTTCCAATCTCTCTTCCCCCCATTGATGTATACTACAGTACTACACCCTTAAGGGGGTGTGGAAAGATTTTTTTTATATTAACCATTTTATAAAATAAATTTTAAGTATTTAGTAGCTATATAATTTTACTAATTTCTTTTATACCAACTCACATTGACTCAGTTGGTAAGAATATATCACTTCCCCTCAAAAGATTATGTGTTCGATTTTCGCTACCAATATAAGGGATGTGTCCGTGGGTGATCTCTAAATATCTCTGTAAGCTATTAATGGTCTCAGATGTAAGAGACCAATTGTCTCATGATCAAACCTTGTCAAAAATTCAGAGAATCAGAGAAATTGAAAATTTATTCATTCAATAAGCTTCTGAATGAGTTACATCACAAAGTGAAGTATATATAGATAACTTGAGAACTAACATCTCTATCAAACTAACTACCCTAACTGAAAAGTAAAATCAGTTACAAATCAGTTACATACACTAACTACTCATAACTTACATTACTAGTTCTAATACACCCCCCTCAAGTGGTGGGCTCGTAATACCATCCTGAGGCTGCAGGGAATTCAGCATGGATGGAGATGACTGGTGGTCGGCTCATCGGTATACCTGTCAAAATCTATATAAAAATATAGTGCAAGGGTGAGTCAAACACAACCATATACAGGTTACACAACATATAAGCAATCCATTAAAAATCAAGGTAACATATCATCATCACACATGATCACACCAAACACACATTCATTATGCAAACATGTGGGTTATCAAACCTCCCTTATATCTCCACATTTCAGTCGGACTTCTCTTCCAATTACCCCAGAGGTTATACCCATGAGAAGAAAGCTCCTGATCTTACCTTTTTATAATTTAATATCATGAATGCTAATAGTGTATAAGGCCCGAAGCGTTTTAGCTTCTACACTCTTCAGAAAGCCATTCGGGAATTATGGATACGGAATTTACCCGCGTTCCACTCTTTACCGAACTTGATTACCTTAGGGCTTCTCCGTCAGATATACATGACTTTCTCAGTCCTTTAACTTCATACCAGCCCGACCTAAGGGGTCCAGCCTGGAACTGGTAGAGAGGTAGTCCCATCATGTATTCCCGGGCTTATTCATCTCTGAACATGGCCACCCTCGGTATCCCTGTATTCCCACACTCTTATAGTGGTAGTGACAGCACTTTCTTACTCCTTATCTCTCCAAAGGAATATATATATTATTTAGCATTTCATCACCCCCTTATACTTCCTGAATATCTAGAGTCATAACTATGATGAACTCCGTTGCATCTGTATTTTGTCTCATAAAATGAGTTCATAACATTTGAGTAACATATATAATAGGTAAGCAGAGTTTTACACACAGGAACCACGTTGTTCTCTTGGTAACCAGCCCGCACTTAAGTTCTCAAACCATTTCAACTCCCTAATTCATTTAGTTATGTCCATTAACTATCTATCCTACTGATGAGTCCTAATCAATTACAGGGTAGGCTGAATTTCATAAACAAGTGACAGGCCAACAATTACCTCGAGATTTTTCCCTCTGCTCTACTACCACAGATGCTATAGAGATATTGCTTATAGCAATATTAAATAAGCCTTATGACGACAATTCCTAGTACGACTATATCCCATAGTGTACGTTCTCCATCTAATGTTCAATGTAACAACTTCACAATCAATTTCAGCATAGAACAATCAACATTCATTCAGAAACATCATAGCATATCAAACAAGCAATCACACATAACAACAATATGCATTCTATCTTTCTAATAGACTGCTTATATGAAACCTAACATGACATGACATAGTCTAACTCCCCTTACCTCGGTTCCCAGCTCGATGTTCCGAGTTTGTATATGATCCTTGATATTCTGCACATGATACCACATATTCTAGGTTATGTGATATTTCAGAGTTAGAACTATGTCCATATTTATACTTTAATCCTTTATATTTGTTTTTATTTACAATTAAGTCATTATAGTTTCTTTATTTCACATTTAAAACCCTATATTATTCCTAAACTATATTTTTCTTCTTTATTTTACTTCCTCTGAATTCTGAGTCCTAATATTAATACAAGAAATCTCACATGCTCATGTTCTTAGTTATAACTAAGCTAGGTTTCTTATGATTTTATGTGGAATTCGTTACTTCCATCACTCTCTATTCATCTTCTGTTTTTCCTTTCCTAAATTCTCTATCATTAGCATGCAGAGACCTTCTATTACAAGCTATAGGGGTTCCTACGTCCATCTCACTATCTTCCATGTTCAAGTTTTTAGCTTAAAGCTTGGAAATCCAATTTTGCTATTTCTTGTTCTTTCCTTCGTTTTGGGTTTCCTAAATTATTCCCTGATGTTCCAGAAACTCACACGAATCATTTCCAGATCATTTGATTCATTGGGTAGGTCAGAATATGGAAAACGAGTTTCTTGTGTTCTTGGGCTTCATGGCTTCGGGTTTCTAGTTTCTAGGGCACAAAAATTGTTCCTAGAGGCTCTAAAATGAAGAAATAAGGTGAAAAATGAGTTCTGGAGGTCCAATTACCTCGAAAAAGCAATTCTGGAAAATTGTTCTTGAGTGGGTCACCGGAGAAGATGAAGCACGGTGGCGGCCACGGCGGTCGTCGTCGCCGGAGCTGAACTGAACGGTGGTCCTGATTCCTCAAGCTTCCAGAAACTCAATGGTGGTGGTGGTTTGTCCTAACTCCTCTTGGTTTCACCAGAAAACACAAAGAGAGAAATTTTCCGGTCATTGGATTCTGGAAAATGCTGCCGGAAACTGGGAAAAATTTGCAGAGCTCTGTTCCCTTCGTTTCTTCGAGCAAAGCTTCAGGAAAACCATCTAGAATCCTTCCTAGACCTTCCATAAAACTAATGGGAAAATTTTAAGTCCTAAAACACCCTAAGAACTGAGAATCTAAGAAGAGAAGTTTGGAGAAAAGCTTCTCGGTTTTGTGGAAAACCAAGGCCTCCTTCCCTGCTCGAGCCCTCTGAACCTTCTCAAACCATTTCCCTGAGTTTCCTGGATGTCCAGAATGTGCTATTTATAGGCTGAATGGGTGTTAAGTTAATGAATCAAGATTTCAACCTTAATGGAATTGCACCACTAATGGCTTTTCATGCAAGGTGCTTAGGGTTTCTTTCCATGCATTATGGTGATGATGCACAAAATTAGGGTTGATGTTGTGGTTAATGAAGACTGAAATTTAATTTGAGGTGATGTGCATAGTGACATGTACATCAAACATAGTGAACAGTTGCACCGTATTGGTCGCATATACCGTCATGTCGTCACTACGGTACGAAAATGACATTATTCTCAAGTAAACCCTATGCAATAATGTTTCACCTGAATTATTTCCCTCTCTCAGAGTCCATAATCATGAGTAGTCAGTACTCTCAGTTAACTAGCTCAGTTTGGTTACGATCACTCCGAGACAATACCGACTATTGTCAAAAGAGCTAATCAGAGTAATTGGGGTTCCTATTACCAATGTCATGTCTACACTTTCCTAATGATCTTATCTACTACAATAAATTTATCCACACACACTAATACTATATAAATATATTTTATAAGTTACTGAGATAGATCTAGGGTTTCTATCTCTCATAGTCAGTAGTTAAGGTAATAGCTTAAGGCAATTACCTTCTGAAAATACGTGATGTTACAATTATCGCTTCCACAGATAATTAATCAAAGCAAGCTGTATTAACGCTGGTGTTTAGGGACTAGGTGATCTAACACTATTCCTAGCAGATTAGCTTCGCCTAGATGAAATGGTTTATGTCAGACTTAATAGTGTAGCTTCCACATACAAAATCAAATCCAAAATCATGTGATAGGCGATCAAACTAACACAAGCATTAAGAACAAAACCTTTTCATTGAAATCAAAGATAGAAGATATACAAGAATTAATCAAGGATTCATTACAGTCAAAGCACTACCCCAAAATCCAACAAAAGAGAGGCTTAGCTATCCATAGACATGGATACTAGCTGGCTTACAAGAAGTATCAATGGAAATAGGAATGACGATGACGTCGCGGTGTACAAACCACGACTTCGGCAAGGTTCCGAGCTTCCCGTTGATACTCCAGCCCTTGCTTCTCTCTCTCGAGCTCTCTCTTCTTCTTTCTCTCTCTGTTCTAAACTTTCCTGGCTTGATGGAATGCTTCAGCTTGAAAAAAATCTGCTTCTTCTATAGAGTTTGGAGGCCAAGGGGCGCTTAGTGCCACCGCCAGGCGCTTAGCGCCCAGAACGCCCTCATTCTTCATGCTGCTAGCCGCTTAGCGGCCTGTAGCGGCGCTTAATGCCCAACATGGTTTCTTGTTTCCTTCTTCTGGCCCATTAGCGGCTTGTAGCGGCGCTTAGCACCCAGAGTGCTCTGTTTCTTCATCTTCTGGCCGCTTAGCGCCCAGTGCCTTTAGTTCTTCAACTTCTTCATTGAATCCTTGCACTTTTTGGTCCTAAAACATCAAAAGCACATAAAAAATACCAAGAAAGTTCCCTACAAGCTAGGATTACCTTATTCCTTCATTGTAAAGCGAAACCTTACAAAACTTAGGGGTATTTACATTGAAACACACATGAAAAGTGCTCTAAAACAAGGTTAGAATAATGAACAATTTGGCACTTATCAAGAATCTGAAGACATTGCGGAAACATAATCGAGATTGAAGAAGTTGTATCAGAGTAGCAGCAGAGCAAATTTTGCTTTGATACCATCTCAGAAATTCAGAGAATTGGAGAAGCTGAAAATTTATTCATTCAATTAAGCTTCTCAATGAGTTACATCACAAAGTGAAGTATATATAGATAACTTCTGAACTAACTCTAAACTAACCTCTCTAACAAACTAAATACCCTAACTGAAAAGTAAAATCAGTTACAAATCAGTTCCATACACTAACTACTCATAACTTAGACTACTAGTTCTAATAAACCCACCCCCACTTTTATTCATCGAAAAATATCTAATTGTTCTTATATTTATACAGATTTTGGTGGAAGTGTCCCACTATGGGAAGCAATGATAGGTAGACATGAAAAAACCATGAAACTTCTCATAGACAATGGTGCAAACATATCATCCTCTGATATAGGTCGTCTTGCATGCATTGCTGTTGAGAAAAATAACATTGAATTGCTGAAGGACCTTGTTAAATATAATGGGGACGTGACAAAACCCACAAGAAATGGAAACACTACTGCACTTCATGTTGCAGTATGTGAAGGAAACGTTGACATGGTCAATTTCCTTCTTGACCAAGGAGCAGATATTCATAAACAAGATGGTAATGGATGGACTCCAAGGGATTTTGCAGATCATCAGTGCCATGAAGAAATAAAAAATATATTCCAGAAAAAAGGACAGAACGAAAGAGCAAGAACTGTTCTTCCTTCAATATCAAAGAATGAAGGGTTCTTTGTTGGGAAGAGTCAAAGTGAACCCTTTATGCCAGGCATTCCCCAAGGAAGTGAGACACTTAATCAAGAGTTGTTGTTGGATAATCATCGTCAAAGAAGAAGAGCCAGCCCTTTTCGTAACTCCTTTTTTGGGATGATGTTAGCTGCTAATCATGGTAAATATGCATGCGTTCCTTATACATGTATTTGGTTGGTCCATCAAGTATTTCATTTCAGAATGGTGAACCAGTTTTCCTTTGGTTTTCAGATAAAAATGATTTCAATGCATCTCAAACCACCACAAGAAATGTGAGTGAATTACCAGCCAGAGTAACGCTTAGCTGTCCAGAAAAAGGTGAGCATGCAAAAAAGCTTGTTTTCTTGCCAAAGTCCCTTCAAGAACTTCTACATATTGGTACCAAAAAGTTTGACTTCTCTCCCACAAAAATTTTGACCAAAGAAGGAGCTGAAGTTGAAGATATAAACGTCATAAAAGATGGTGATTATCTTATTCTTGCACGGGACTCAACATGATACAAATATGAATCATCTAAAAGTTGTCAATTTAAATTTCAATGTTTATGATACATATATACAATACAAATATCGTATATAATAACCAAAAATACAAATAACATATATGGTATGTCTCTGAATAAGATAATTCTTTGAAAATATAGGAATACAGTGTGTAGCCTATAACATTACTTTACTTTTTTATTTCTTTCTTGATTACTCTAAGTATTTTATAGGTTTTTATAACTCCATGACTTTTTTTCAATTTTTTAATTATCTCTTAAAGTATTTTTCCAATCCAACAAATATATACCTTTTTATTTTTCTCTTTCCCTTTTTCTTACTTAACTTTTATTATTTTCTATTATTATATAAAATAATTTTTTTACTCTTTTTCAAAATTTTCTTGATCTCATTGTTTACTACCTCAACGACTACAATCTTATTTTCATAGCATGAATTTTTGTGCGATGTGAATATAAATTTTATGTCTTGAGTAATTTCTATAAAGTTTGGATTTAATAAAATTATGTATTTTTACAAATCCATTCAGTTAAGAAGTTACAAATGCCAACTAGTTTTCAAGTATTGGTCGACTGATCTTAAAGAATCATAATCATGACTATAATGTATTGAAATATCGAAAGAAAGTCGTACTCAACTTATATACTTAGGTAGTGTTTGGCCCAGCTTATTTTGACTTAAAAGTTACTTTTAAACTAAAGTTAGGTCAAACAGAATTATTAAAAAAGTTCTAAAATTTTAAGTGACTTATTTTTATAACAGAAAATTAAAATAAGTAACTTTAAAAAAAAAGCTACGGAAAATAGCTTTTTACTTACCACTTTGCTATTTGGCTCCACAAAATTCCCAAACAAAATGTACGAACAATATAAAAACATTAACAAATCAAGATTTGGTTAATAAAAACAGTATAACAAAATTAAAACATGGCAAAAGGACATGAAGATTAATGATTTCGTTGTTTTCGTATTCTATTTTTCGAGCTAGCAATCATTTCCCTTTTATGTAAAAGTAACTTATTAGTCTCTTCCGTGCCGCACTCGGAATCCGGCTGCCTCCGTCACAAGACCTCCGCAAGAAGGGGTCAATCCTCCCTCAACATCTCTCCGCCTCCCCCCCCCCCCCCTCTCTCTCTCGTTGCTCATCTCCCCTGCATCGAGAATCAATCAACTCCTTGGCCGGTGAGACCCAGCAAGGTATTTTCCATATCACAGCAAGCCATGACAGTCTCGACGACATGGACTCTGACATGTTGCTGAAGGTGATCGTTGAAATTACACAGAATTGTCAAATATTGTACCAGCAGTATTAAACATTTATGGATCCATCAAATCAAGCCATAACAAAGGAATTAATAAGAAAATAAATCAATTTTTTCTCATTCTAATCACAAAATTCCGAAAAGATTGATTGATAAATAAAGGTAAAACAACCACCCATCATTCCCAGGTTCGGTTCTTGAATTTCCCCAATTCAATTCAATTCACCTACAGTGCTGGGTAATAAAGGTAAAAGGGTTGAAGAAGACAAAGTAGAGAATTGCATTTCTTCCCCTGATTTTACATGCGCAGAGAAAGACGAGAAGCAAAAGCATTAAAAATAACACGGTTGATTTATATGCTTTTAAGCTCTAAAAAAGTTAGGCAAACGCTATCTTAATTTAACTTAGGGTTAAATATGTTTTTGGTCCCTGTACATTGAGCGAAATTTGGTTTTAGTCCCTCGTCGGCGTAAAGATGGATTTTAGGCCTTAGACTTTCTTTTTTGTTTGGTTTTCGTCCCTGCCGGAGTCTGCCGTTGACCGTCGTGCCTACGTGTCACGGCAGTGCTTACGTGGCATAGGCCACGTCATTTAATAATAAGACACCTATTTAGTTTTTTTTTTAATTATTATTTATTAATAAACATAAAAAACAAAAAAATAAAATAAAAAAGGAGTTAAGAATCTGATTCTGATTGTGACCCATCTTCTCCTCATCTTCCCCCATTGTTATCTTCTATTCTTCTTCTTCTTCTCCTCTTCTTCTTCGTCTTCTTCTCCTCTTCTTCTTGTTCACTGCTTCATCTTCTTCGATTTCTCTGCTTCATCGTCTTTGACTGGATCTGGGTTGGGGTTTTTGAAATTTCTAAGGTCTGGAGGAGGAGGAGGAGGAGGAGGAGGAGGAGGAGGAGGAGGAGGAGGAGGAGGAGGAGGAGGAGGAGGAGGAGGAGGAGGAGGAGGAGGAGGAGGAGGAGGAGGAGGAGGAGGGTTTACTGGTTTTAGTCGGCACGGTGGTCGGGGGTTTGCTGGGCTCGACACGGTGGGTAGGGGTTGCAGTGGGTGGGGTTTGAGGTGGGTTTCTGTGTTTGGGTTTTCGGTTGAAGTGGGTGGGGTTTGAGGTGGGTTTCTGTGTTTGGGTTTTCGGTTGAAGTGGGTGGGGTTTGAGGTGGGTTTCTGGGTTTTAGGCGACGGCGACGGCTTGGGACTAAACGGCAACGGCGCGGTGCTGCGAAGTTGCACACGGAGCGGCACAGTGGCGGGGTGATCTGAGCGGCGGTGGAACTGGGCGGCGGTGGAAGATTTTGCAGGGTTTGAGGTGGGCCTCTGATTCTTTCTCTCGATCTCTTCATTTTCTCTCCGATCTGGGTTGGGATTTTCGTGTTGGAATCTGGGTTGAGATTTTTGAGTTTGGGGTTTTAGGGTTTCTGCAAGTTTCTCTGTTTGAGTTTGGGATTGTTATTGTTGCTGTTGTTGTTGTTGTTTTTCTGGTTTTTGAAGATGTGGGGTTGTTGTTGTTTTCTGATTCATGGAAGTATGGGGTTGTTGTTTTCTGGGTCATGGAAGTGTGCGTGTGTTTTCTGCAAGTTCCTTGATTTTCTGGGTTTTTCTGAGTGGAGGTTGCAAATCTGGAACTATTTGCAGGTTGTTGTTGGAGGATGAAGGTGGTGAAGAGTTGTTGTTTGAAGAAGAAGAAGAAGAAGAAGGAGGAGGAGGAGGAGGAGGAGGATGAAGAAGGTTGAAGATAAGATGATGATGAAGATGTTGAAGATGATGATGTTCATAAGATGCAATTAATCAAGATTATGTTAATTAAATTAATTATTGGCTTCTGAATTTTTTAATTAACAATTTTAATTTTTTAATAATTAATAATATAATTTAAAATAAAAAAATATAAAGGAAAAAGAAAAGGAAAATCCACGTGGCCTCATTAATTGACGTGGCGTTGCCACGTAAGCTCAGTCGTGACACATAGACACGGCGGCGTTGACCAAACTCAGGAAGGGACGAAAACCAAACAAAAAAGAAAGTCTGAGGCCTAAAATCCACTTTTACGCCGGCGAGGGACTAAAACGAAATTTCACTCAAAGTACAGGGACAAAAACATATTTAATCCTTTAACTTATAAGTAGCTTTTCAAGTTTGAATTGTTTGTAAATAGATCGAGGTGAATCCCGACGAATAGGCTAGTAATCAAGGGTCACGTCTAACTGTACTAAAAGCCTCTAATCATACATATCATGTCTTATGATCAAAGTCATTACTAATGATTGAGTGAATTAGTATGATAGAGGTCACATGTAAATATAAAGGGTGATCTTTGATTAATAGTTACCAATGCCCTATCACGAGTGCGTGTTAAAATGTTTTGAAGGATTTGCAAATAATACAGTATCTAAATAATTATATAAAGAAGTTTTGCAACTTTAAGGGTAAAATTGGAATTCAATTATTCAATACACATATGTGAATATTTTTCTATGATCTGTTTGTTTAAAATTTTCATCAAATCTTTTATCGGTCGAACTGTCCCTAACATGTTATTTCGATTAATTTGTTCGTCTAAGTGAATGGAACATTTTGGTTGAAAATCAGATTCAATTCTGACCAAAAGTCAGAAAGGTTTGTTTCGACTAATTATGATAGATGGAAGATTCATTTCGACCAACGGTTTCGAACGGTTGAAGTTTTCAAGACCCGTGGAGAATAGGGACGGCACTAGAGACATGTGTAAAGTCCAGATTCCATGACCGTTATTTGCAGTTGGAATGTTTGGCCTATAAATAGAAGAGTCTGGAACCAGAAAAAGGGTTCGCAAACAATTGCTCGAAGCACTCTTATACTGCTTAAAAATCCAAGCAAACGTGATAAACAGCAAATTGAGAGTTCTAAGTATGCATTGGGTGAAACCAACACTACTACAGAATTGCCTTTTTACCACGCCCCTGTTACCACGGTTCCGTGATGAACCGTGGTAAAATGGTGCCTGAAGCTCTGTTACCACGGTTCCGTGTGGAACCGTGGTAACTGGGGTGCTCTATTACCACGGTTACGTGTCACCCATGGTAATTGAGATAGTTTTTATTATTTTTTTAACTAACATTTGCTATTACCACGGTTGATACCTTATCCGTGGTAATAAATATTATATTATTAATAAAATGTTGATTTGTTAACTCGCAAACCCTAGTTTGCAGATCGAAAACCCATTTGTGAACCCTTTCTCTGTTGCACCTCATGACCGTCGTTCCTGGCCGCGGCACCTCATCACCGGCCCTCCTTCTCTCCACAATGGCACCGCCGCTGCTTTGCATGCTTGTCGGTGCCAAGCTCGTTTCCGCCAATCGCACTCTTGTTCCCTTCTTCTCCCGTTGGCCGCTCTTCTCTACCTCACCGGTGAGTCATCTTGACCTGCTTCTACTTATAGGGTTTTGTTTTGAAGATTGTTGTTGTTGTTGTTGTTGTTGTTCAGTACTAGGGTTTTGTTTTCCCAGAGCACAAGAAGCGTGCGTTGTTTCCCTCGTAAATGCTTGCCTCTCCACCCACTTAATGATCTCTTCATAAATGCTTCTAGCGCGGTTTCTTCAGCATGTCGGTTTCCTTCTTCTAAACAGTCACGCCAGTTCTCCTTCCCATACAAGTTTCACATTTCTCAATACATCCTCTTTACTCTGCACTTCTGAACAGTCATGGCGGTTACTCTTCTTCATCTCGTTTCACTTTCCTCGTTTGCTTATAAATTCAAGAAGTATCTCTCAGTTCTCCATCCATCACTCCATCATCTTCCCTGCATCTTTCTTTTTTGCGTTCATTAATCTTCATTAAAAACGGATATGGCAAACGGTTTCAAAACCTGTCTCCCTTTTACCGTAAATTTCCCAGAACTAGAGCACTATCAAGTTCTCAGTACCAATTCCCTGCGTAACACACGTTTCCGAGCATTCTGTGATGCCTCTAATGAGTCAATGTACCCAAATCTCGTCTTCGCCTTCTGGTCCTCCTTAACATTTGTTCACAACAAAGGCTTCGTTGCAATAGTGGTGGATCATGAGTTTTCCCTAACCAGAGGGAGACTTGCAGAACTCCTCAATAGTGAGGATGAAGGAGACACGTACTCTGAATTCCGGAAAACAGAATGCGATGGAAAACATATAGATGAAAGCATCTATATGATGGAAAATCCATCCGTTTATGAGCGCCGTCTCTACTCATCCCTCAAGAATTCTGCCAGAGTTTTACATCAATTGGTCACTAAAGTGTTTTGTCCAAGAGTCGATCGTCTGGAAGACGTGCTTGACCACGACCTGTATATCATATACATGATTAGGAATGATGAGCGTTTTAATGTTGTAGACATCGTCTACAATCACCTTGCTTCTTCTATGGTTGACAACCAGCAAGTCATTCCCTATGGTTTCCTCGTAAAAAAACTCCTCAGGGGTCCAAATGGGCTACCCTTTTTGGCTTGGAACCCTTTAGAGAAGGTGGCTTGTCAGGTGATCGGAGTAGAATTCTTTTGGTCAAGGGGTATTGACATTGGTGAGCCACTGAATCTGTCCTCCGAAGACTTGGATGACTTTTCTTCGGATGTCTCCTCCAATGATTATATGGAATCGTTGGGCTCCAACTCTGGTCCCTGATTTTTAATTCAGCCAAGCAGTACATGTTGTACCTTTTTTTAAAAATTTGGTTGTATGATTGTTAAATTTGGCTGTATATTTTTTCTTCAAGTGAATATAATTTTTCTTCAAGTTAATATATGGCTGATCTTGTTAATTCCTAATAATCTCCTTCTCTTTTTATTCATTTTTATATTTTTTAGAAATATAATGCCAGAAACTATTCGGAATGGCTTAGCAGTATATTATGTACATAAGGAATGGCTTAGTAGCATATTACGCATGCTTAGGAACATTCCAGGCTCGGAGATACATTGAAGGCGATGTATCACAAGCAGTTGGGAGCACAAGTAGGAGCACTAAGATCAGTTGGAGATGTTATGTTGTAACTGTGTTCTACTGCTGAATTGTTTTTTTTAATGGACTGCTGAACTGCTTTGGCATTGAAGTAACGAGATATTAGGATAGTTTCCTATAGACCATGTTTTAATTAGTTAATTACCTTTTTCCTGGGTGGTGATCCATATGCATGTTATATATGGTTTATTTGGTAATTTGGTACTTATAGTCTCCTAGAGTCCATGTTTTAGTTAATTTGGTATTTTTGCAATAGAATAGACTATTTTTTTATTTACACGTACAATTAATTAAGGTGAGAGAATATAAGAAAAAAAATAGACATATTACCACAGTCCAGTGTTGAACCATGGTAATAGGAAGAGATATTACCATGGTTCAACAATGAACTGTGGTAACAGAGTTGCGATATTACCACGGTTACGCCTTCAACTGTGCTAACAGATATGTGATATTACCACGGTTACGCCTTGAACCGTGGTAATTTATCTATTACTTCGCCCCCTGATACCACGGTTTAACCGTGGTAAAATGCTGCCCGGAACTGTGGTAGTATGACAATTCTGTAGTAGTGCAAACATTTCAATTTCAAATGCAAATTTATTCTCTTTCAATGTCTGCTTTAGTTTATTTTAAATCTTTTCTTTTACAACTTTCTTTTCACAAAATTGGTCGAATCATTTATCAGATTGTGATTTAATTTACTATTTTGATTTGTAATTGGCACTCTAATTTCGGTTAAAAGAACCCCAATAGGATCAAAATCCAGCCTCTTTATCACCTTTTGAATTTCTAACTATTTACCAAAAAACTGAGTAAACAAATTTGCACACCTGGTGGGACCTCTTTACTTGAAATTTTACCCAATGCCATTTTTTCAAACTATTTTCTTGATTGTTTAGTAGGTGTATGATTTTACGAAGTGGTAGGCACGTTAGCATAACCAACCGTTCAAGAAACAATCAGTCACCAGGGTCTCACTCAGGTCCAAATGGCGGTTCAAACGCCAACAATCTCCCTGGAGGGAATTCGTATGGAGACTGTTCGACAAGTACTAACGCTGGTATCGATCCCCAGGGGATTGAGACTAGTTCTGGACAAGGGGTAGTTATCACAACTGCACCAGAGAGCCAACATGTGCCACCAGTTTCGATTGGGCCAACCTTGACTCGAGTATCCTCTCTGGTGTCAACCGAGCCGGTTCCTACTCAAGCACCGCCCCCATTCTCAACGGGCCCAATTTTGACTCAAATTACAGCCCCAATTCCTATTCCAAGTCCTACAACGCCTGCGACGTCACAGGCTATGGTTGGTGTAGTCAAACCGGGTTTTTGGACTAATGTGAGAAATACTCAGGGTCTGGGAAGTCAGCCTTATGAGATGCCTGCATCTTTGATGAAAGGGATAGGAACTTATCCCTCCATGTACTATGATAATGTGGTTTCGACTGGTTCCCCTTAGAATCAATTTATGGCATCTGCATCAAGGGCAAACTTGGTTATAAATGTTGGGCCCTCGGGTTCTGTTTTAAATGGATCCCCAATTACCTTAATGAACATTGCCATGAATGCTTTGAGGAAACAAATAGATGATAGTAAGAATGAGTTGGTCAACACTTTGACCCAACAAATTGGCACTGCCTTTAATCCCATGATTCGAGACACCACAGTTGCTTACCAACAACTAACTGCACAATTAGGTCGAATTGCCAATGTATTCGGTATGCCAGACCCTATAGTCGAGCAAGTTGCTCAGGCTGGTCGAAATGTGCCTCCTCCTAACCAGCCTCAGAATGTCGGGGGACCACACAAGGGGTAGAGCATGTGGTTTAATTCGATGCAAAGCGAAGAACCTTACAGTAGAGGTTCAGGCCAATCAACAGGTTCCTCAAAACGAGCCTGTAAATGTGGTCAATAATCCTAGTCGAAATGAGGGTAATGTGGTTTTGGTTAATGAAACCACAATACTGACCAAAAACTAGAAAGGATTCCACATAATAACTTTGGGGGGAAACAAAATATTGCACACACAATGGAGCAATTGTTGAATCAACATGGGTTTAACGTGGGGTACGCAAATAGACCCCATTTTGTCTCCGCGTTCCCTGAAATTGTCCTTCAAATAGAGCTTCCAAGGGGATGGAAAGTCCCCAAGTTTACTAAGTTCTCGGGGGACATCGAGGAATAGACTGTTGAACATATTGCCAGATGATAGTAATAAACCACACAAGAAAGGGGGGGTTTGAATTGTGTGTGTGATTTTTGAAACTTCTTTTTAATTAAAAGAAAATTACTAGTTTCAAATACTTTTTAAGAGTAAGTGCAATGGATATTAACTTAGAATAGAAAAGTAAAGCACGCAGAATATTTATCCTGGTTCACCCCCTTAATCGACAGGGCTACGTCCAGTCCTTGGCTTCACCAAGATTTTCCACTATTTTCACAAAATAGTACAAGTATTCTACAGGACTTCGCCTAATATTCAAAGGACTTCTCCTAACTTAGTATTCGGCAAGACTACTCCCAGTTCTTTAAACAAAGAAGGTTTGTGTTTCTACAATATGTCTTCAATAAGAGTGGGTAGAAAGATAAAGTACAATATACAGAGAAGATAAGGAAGTTGATTCTCTGTTTGGGTTGTGTGACAAGAGATAAGAGTTACACTCTATGAATGGTTCACACAGGAAGACGACTTAACTCAGGTAAAAGATTTCTTTGAGTTTCTGAGTTGTGGCTATAGAACAGATTGCAATTGATGAACTTAGAAATATTTGAATGCTTGATTGTTTGGAAGTCGCCAATTGAAACCGGATGCTAAGTTCTCTATTTATATCCTCAGTAGGATGTGCAATGTTGTAAGAGCCTCAAGTTTTGATTATTTATGTTTTGGCCCTTGGATAATTTACAATTAGGTTTTGATCCTTTAAAATTGGATATTTGAGTTTTAGTCCTTGGGCTAGTCAAAATGTTTTAGAGTTTAGCATTTAAGAGATTTTAAGGATGTCTTGGAATTCAAATTTGAATTGGGGACATGATGGTTTGACTTGGAGGTTTATGAGAATAGTTTTGTTAGAATTTTAACAAGAAGATTTGTAGCTTAGTGGTTAAGACTTAAGCATTTGATTGGCAAGGCTTGTGTTTGAATCCTAGTGAGGTAGGTTTTGATTTTAATCTGACCTTCTCTTTCTCTCCCTTATGCTGCAGAATTTCGAGCTCCTTATTGTAGTAACAACCTCCTCTTCATTTTGTTCCATTCTCAAGCTCACCCTAGAATCCATTCTACTGTTGCTGCTGTGTTCTTCGGCTGCGTTTCCTGCTGTTCCTTTTCTCCGTTTTGCTGCTGAGTTCTTCACCTTGGAAAGGGAAAAACAACACTCTAATCTCCTTGTTGCAAAGGATCCTTGCTGTTAGTGCAATCGATAAGTAATCGAGCTATTTCAAATTATGAGTTTTTGATGATCAACCTCTTGGTACTTCTAGGGTTTAACTAGTCCTGTTTCAACCTTTGTTTTCCATCAAGCCTGAGGTTCCTTGCATTCTTGAAGGTCTAGGGTCGTGCTATATGTCTTCTTGATCAACTCTCTCGACAAGGTCGGAGGACAAGATCAAGCAAAGGAGTAAAAGGTAAGGGTAACTCAGTTCTAGATCGAGTCAGTGGTGTTTTATTTATGATTTTGTGATGGCAACTATTCTGTTTGTTCATGATGATATGTGCTTGGATTTGGGAATTTATGTTATATTATGCTGATGATGATGATGCTGAGGAGGTAAAATTGATTATGTTATATTTTGAAAATTGTTGATTCATGATTATGTCGAACATGTTGGCATGGCATATGCATTTTGAGGCTAAAGGCGACGAGATGGGTTTTAGTCCCATGTGATCGTGCATGAGAGTGATGAGATAGTTTTTAGTCCCATGGGATCGTGGTTAAGGTAGATTAGATGGTAATTTATCCCATGCGATTTATCTTGAGTTCGGTGAGAGGGTAATTTGTCCCCTGCGACTGTTCTCGCCAGTTTTGGGAGAAGTTTTGGCCAAGAGTCTTGCATATAGAATTTGAGGAAGTTGAATTGAGTTATTATTGTTGTTGTTGTTGTTGGATATTGCCGTTAAGTTGTTGTTACTGTATGTTGAAAATGTTGTTATTGTTGGTTATGTTAAGTTCTCTTCAACATGTTGCGTGCTATTTGATGTTTGTTTCAAGTGTTAACCCTTTCTGTTTGTGTTTGGGCGCTTAACGCCAGAGACAGACAGGGCGAGGATTTCTTTATCCCTTGAAGAGCATTATGGAATCAGAGTGCACATTGGAAGCATGGAAGATTCAAAAGAAGATGAACAATGTTAAAGAACTTCCGCTGTTTTGTTTTATTTTTGGGCTCGTTTGTTGAGCGTTTATTTTTGTAATAATATTCCTTCGTTTCTGCTTTCGTGTAGCTATTATTATTATTATGGGAGTATTATTGGTTAATTATTTTGAGAGATGAAATCCTTTTGGAAATTGAGTTGTATTCTGAGAGGTTTTAATTTCTGCGGTTTTACTACGTAACCCTCAACCCAAAATTGGGGTGTTACAAATGTGAAGCTTGATGAAGATTTGAAAATAGTTCCGTGTGAAAGGGCTTAACGAGAACACAAAGAGAGCGTCTGTAAGAGAATGGTAGAGAATTCCAAAGCCTTCTCCAAGAGGAACACAACAGTAACAAGGAAGGAAAATGGCAGCAGACAGTAGAAGAAACTTAGCAGCAGCAAGACGGAAATAGTTCAGCACTTGGCTAGGGTTTTTCTCTAAAACTTTCAACGTGTTTTTGAGTGAGATGATGAGAGACTTCAGACTTCTATTCCTTTTGAAAGGCTTGGATGAAATAGTGCTTTAGTGGGAGGTTACTCAACACTTCTTTCTCCTATTTTCTAGCAACAACCAACTCTTCCTCCTTCAAAGGTTCTAGCAACAACCGAATGAATCCGGTCTTGTGTTCGGTCAAATTAATTCTGTTACTCAATTCTCTATTTATTTATTAGTAAATGAATTCAGAAAATTATCTCTAATCACAAAAGAATATTCTCTCTTCATTCCTCCCCCTAAATTTCAAAATTAATAAGAAAAGAAGAAGAAATAAAATTAGTTCTAACTAAGATTCGAACCCTCGCCCTGTAAGCAAAATACTCAAGTCTCAACCACTAAACCAAAGCTCACTCTGCTATAACTTAAGCAAAAATATATTTTCAATCAAGTATCAATCAATTCCATGAAGATTTCATTCATATCAAATCTCAACCGACAACACCACCAAATATAATTCAAACAAGGGTCTACAAGGACTAAAACTGAACTATAAAATAGTTCAGGGACCAAAACACTAATAATTCAAACTATCATGACCCAAAAATATAAATACCAAAAATAGAGGGTCTTACAAATAGATATCGGATTTAGAAATATGAAGATTACTAATGCAGTTAACCCCGCTACCCCCGGTTCTAATTCATTTTTTAAATCCTATTGATTACTATTTCTACCTCTTAAAACATTAACTTGTCACCTGAAAAATGATAACCACAATTCTATGGTTTTAGATCCCAAAAAGGATGAGTTTTGAGATGATGATAGTTGATGAAATCTCAATCTCTCTTCATATTTGATGTTGCTATGATCTTCCTCTTTAATTTGAACCAATTGGTTTTACGAAATGTTGTCTTTTAGTCCCTATGAAGTTTTGTTGTTGATTTTTTTTCCATGGTGGCCTTTGGAAACCTAGTTCCCATGACTTTGATCTACTTTAATCTCAAATTAGATTTTCAAGAAATTGGGTTTTTTAAAAGTGCTTATTTTAGAAAAGTGATTTTCAAAGTTTGAGTTTGGTTTTCACCATAGATTTCTTTATGCCTTTGATGTGTACAAGTTAGTTTTGAGAGAAAAATTCATCTTGATAATTAACTCTCTCTGGCCGAACTAGGTGAAGTTTTTTGATTTGGAAGATTTGATTTTTAACTTGATTTTCAAGTGATTTAAGCTTGTATGGTTTCATGAAAATAAAAATTGTTCCCCTTGGTTTTAGGGTTGTGGCCGAGAGCAATGGGAGTTTTTAAAGGCTTGGAAAATTGATTTTCACTTGGTTTTGAGAACTAAAGTTTAGAGGGTTAAAATTGAGTTTTTGGGTGAAGTGAGTTTTGAAGTTTGTAGTTTGTTTTAGAGTTTTTGAGAAGTTGAGAGTTTGAGAATTTAAAAGTTTGACAATTGAATAGATTTTGTGTTTTTAACACTTAAAGATTTCATTGAGTTCAAGATTTGAAAATTAATTTAAAAACTTCTAGGAAAAGTTGAGTTTTGGGTATTGAAAATGTTTCGAGGGACTTGGTGTGTTGTTTGGTGAAAACGAGAAGTTTTTATGCATTTTGTCATTTTGGACAAAATTGAAGCCTTTAGGTTTTGTGTATGTTTTTGTCTTCAAAAACTTGTTTTAGGCTTCTAAATTGATAAGTGAATGTCTTGCCTAAATTGCTCTTCAAAAGTTTTGAAGAAGTTTGAAAGTTTTAACTTAGTGTTTTTCAAAGGTTTTGAAAGTTACCAAAGTTTGCCAAAGAGTTCTGAATTCCATGGATTCATTCTTGTGAATGAGAACATTTGCCCAAGTCTTGGAAGTCTTCTAAGTTCATTAGCTAATGTCTTAGAACTAGTGCATAAGTTCTAGACTAGGCTATGTTTCATGAATGTTTACGGGGCATAGGAACTCTCGGGAAGGACATAGCTTCCGAAGCGGACGTAGCTTTCAGAAACAGACGTAGCTTTTGGAGCGAACGCTGGAGTTTCCATCAAAGGAAACCTTGGTAAGGGCACTTTGCTACTCTTAACTACTAAGCATATGTATATGATTATGTGAATCTATACTATGATCTTGGAATTGATTGAAATATATTAATGCATGAAGCTGAAGCCATCTGATATGCTGGATTAGAATTGACTGACGTGCGACATTAATTTGCAATTGTGGCTTGACTTATTAGTGCTTCCTTTCTAAATTGCTAAGTGTTAAGCATGATTTCTTTCAACATGATTTATATCTGATTTGGATATGTACATATGCTCAGCATGATTCTTTGTTAATTATGAAGCTATATGAGGCCACGTCTTTGGACGATTAAGCCTTGAGTTCGGGTTGTTGTCTTCATGCCGTGTGAAGCATATTTGTGGGTCTTCGTGATTCAGAGCTAAACATAGCACCGTACTAGAGATGGAAAATATCGGGGCGTTAAAAAGAACGTACTCGTGTAAGCGGAAACTCATCGGCTGACCAACAGTACTATTTAGTCGGACTTGGAGTCGGTAGAGTGTCCCACTTGCCTGCGGGATTTGGTGTTACATCCAGATGAAACTTTTGTACAATGAGTGGTTGTACGTGCATATAGGGAGTTGTAGGGTCATCGACCACCTGAGTCTATAAATCCTGTGTAGTATGATTGCTAAATGTTTATTTGGATATTATTTGCTTGATTGCTTTTATATATATATATATATATATATATATATATAAACAATATTGTTTGAAGTGGAACCTTGCACCTGTTTTATTGTTTATATTTTGGGCTGTCCGTCGCCAGCTAGACAACTACTAGTCGAAGAGTACCGGAGGATGTTGAGCTGAAGGAAGTTCGAGGGAGAAGGACGGATATCTTATCACTTGGACTAGAGATAGTTATTTGATTATTGTGTCTGTACATAAGCATGCCCAGAGGTAGGGTAGAGTTCTGGGACGATATGCCTTTATGCGGTTGCCCTGCACGGGATTGTAGGAGGTATACCAGAGTAGGAAGTCTTGGTTTGGTTTTTATTGTGGCAACATGTTTTCTTTTATAAACGGGTCATTCGATTACGAAACTATTTCATCGATGCCGTTCACCTAACTATGTACCTTATGTGTTTTTGTTGAACATGGTATATATATAAGTAATGCATGTTGTCTTTAGCATGTCTTGGAAAAAAGAAAAAAATATACTTGCATTTCCACAACTTTGAAAGATAACTTGCACGTTTATTTGTTGTTCATTAACTACAGTAATGACTTGAATATCGGGGTGTTACATGTTTGATAGTTATTTTCATTAGGAATTAATCAACAAACCACCGGGAAAGAAATTTATTTATTTTTGTCTTAATTAATGTATCTCCACAATTAGTAGTTATAAAATTAATCTCTCGCCTCACAGTCATGCACTAAGCAAATTGACCAATGAATTTTCCATTCACATGACAAATAAATAGTTTTTTAATAAACAATTTAGGGTAGGGGATGATGCTCAAGCCCAAGGTAAAGAAAATTATCGGATTCAAAAAACACTTATAAAAGACTTACATTTACCTCACCTCAGTCCATTCACTTAGCAAATAAATTTATCTACCCCTTGTTTAATTAGAAAAGTTAAAAATCTTAATTAGAGAAAAAATATTATAAGAGGATAACCCAAATGAGAATTCAAATAGTAAAAGCTAAATAGGGGAAGGTACAGAGGTTAATTCATGGAAATAAAATTTAAATGCTTTCCTATACAAAGAAAAAAAATATTTAATGAGAAAAAAGAAAACAGGCCCGAGGGTGGTTTCGGAAAGAAAAGAAAGGCAAAGGTGGAGCCTTTTTGAAGGGTAAAGGAGAACAGAGGCATAGTCGAATTGAGAGAGAGATGTCTGGCAAAGGCGCAAAGGGGTTGTTAACTGGTAAAACCCCTGCATCTTCCAAAGACAAGGATAAGAAGAAACCCACCTCTCGTTCCTCCAGAGCTGGTCTTCAGGTCTCCCTCTCTCCTTTCAATTTTACCGTTTCCTGTTTTCTACTTCCCAACTTCTTCACTCTTTTTATTTAGGATCCGCATGTTTACAAACGTCCCACTTAGCCAAAGGGTTGTTTTTTATTTTTTCATTTTTTTTACTGAAAAAGAGATTTTAATGGAGAGAAAATAGTATTTCAATTAGTTCGTTCCTCAATTTGAAGATATGGATTTCAATTATCTCTGTACGAGGTTAAAGTTATTTATTTGCTTCCTTGGTTATTTTGGCTTCATGTCATGGTTGTGAGATTGATAAATTATTTATTGAGAAATTAATTAGAAAATCATCACAAGAAACAAATAAGGAGGTTGCAGGAAGACACGCTAAAGTGAGGATCATATGACTGTTACCTTGATATCTTTCTTGTTCCTCTATAGCTTATAGTCCTATTCATTAGTTGATCATCCACTCTAATTCAGTTAACACCCAATGATCATGCAAGATTTAATCAAACAAGAATGAATAAGCACAAACAAGCTTGTCAATCAATAGACTATATTGAAAATTAAGTCTAGATACAGTATGGTCGCTAGTCAACCAAGCCTAATTCGATTGGTCTTATATCCATTAACTGAATGTGATATGGTTGTTGGTCAAACAATTAACTGTGTTTATAGATGATCAGACCTAAACATAAACATGGAATCAATTCTCTATAGGATAAATACCAATCTAATAGAAGTAAGTATATGTTCGAACCAAGAAAGTATCAAAGTAAAACATTATAGGATCCTTCATAGCCCAAGGCTATGAATTTAGTTGTTCATGTCCAAAAAGAATATAAAACAAAACCCAAGCTCCTACTAGAGTCCTTAAACTAGAAGGTAACCTAAATTAGAAAACCCCCTTTTGGAAGATAATGATGAAGCTCTGAGATGGTATGGAATCCTTACTTGAGAACAGCTTTGAGGCTTGCTCTAGAGTCAGTGTGGCTCCTAGGGAGAGAGAACGACGCATATTAGTGTAGAAAGTGAAAAAGAGCTGTGTTGAAACCCTCAGCGAGGGTTTTATAAATACCCAATTAAGTGCGTGGGCGCGAACATACAAGCTTATGGGCATAAGAGTGCATATGCATGTGTAGCTTGTTTGTGTGTTGGAAACTCTACACGATACTAGCATGCATGTGCAGCTGGAAAAGGTAATTTTCTTCATGTCCTTGCTCTGAAAAATCCTCCGGCTGCTCTCATATCCAAAATAAGCATATATGTGTTCATGCAAATCTTGGCTAATAAGGATAGAAAAAATGAAATCTAAATGAACTTAATTTCACATCAATGATTAACTTTTGCCATAGAGCTCGTTCTTGAGCTAATTAATTTTGAAATTCTAATAGTGCTGCTAGTTGTCAATAATGACTTGGTCTCCTAGGGGATGACCTTGCTGGCTATCTTCTTCCTTGATGAGATTTCCGACGATTTTGTGTAGCACTCCTATGTCGTTAGGGCCTAGGAATTTCATACAAAAGATGGATTGTGGAGATGACAACACTTAATGCATGAAATGTCGGACATCCAATTATGGCATTGTAAGCCGACAGGACGTCCACAACTAAAATCTGACTTTTATTGTTTTCAAAATTCCCTTAGGTGTAGAAGACTTGATCATGAGTGGGACCTCGATAACCTATTGTAATGATGGCATTCCCAGTGAAGCCTGTCAGCTCTCTCGTACGGGGAGATAAATCTCTTTCATTAACTCCTAGTTGCTTGGAAACTTTGTTGAACATGTCGGTTGAACTTCCTTGGTCAACACAAACATGATGAACCTCACAATTTTGGATGATGTGTCCACCGACATGTTTTTGGAACTTGTGGTGTGGTTTGACCTTGGTGAAGTTTTATAACCTATTTGACATGTCTTCTTTGAGATGCATATGAAAGATTGTCAGTGAATGCCCCAAAGATCACGTGGATTACTCCTTGGGAAGCTACTTGATCTTATTCTCTATTCTCTTGTAGGTATCATGAGCTTTCTTTACGCTCTGCCATGGCTTCCGCAAACCCAAGACTTCTTTAGTCTCGGATTCCTCTCCCTCTCCAATGCCAAAAAACCAAGCTCTGATGAACATTCCTCTTAGTTTCTCTCATCAAAATCTCAGTGAAGCTTAATAGGAAAAAACTTTCTGCAGCTGTGTCAGTAGGTTGAAGGAATTTTAAGCAGCCACAAGCTCCAACATTTGGTGGTTAATCCTACAATTTCTCTTCAGTGCCTTCCCGAATCTGATTGTGACCTCAGCGAGGTGAATCCAAGCTATTCAAAGTGGGAGTAGTAGTACTCTCGGCCCTGCACATGGGCTTCTCTGCATCATTGCTGATTCGTTTCAGCATATGGTTCTTGCATGTTGCTATTCCTAGCCAGTTTGGGATGCAATTCATTATTATTTCTGCATTTTGGTGAAGACACGCTCTCGGCATCTTTATTCTGAGCTTCATTCGATTTCCAAAGGTGGGGACTCGATAACAAAATTACTTATGTGAGTTCAAGCAATTGCGGATGCTCTTTCCTCTATCAGATATCCCTTTCCTCTCAGAGATTTGTTTGAGTTTGTTTTGAATCTCTTCCTAGTGACTGATCCAATCATTGCTGCTATTGTAGTCTGATCTGAGTTCCATGAGTGTATTAGTCTGTTGCTATGAGGCTCACAAGAAAGATGCGTACACTGAATCATTCTCCGTGAATCTCGCTCAGCATACTAATTTGTAGCAGCCTACTCCTCAATCATCTTAGCCGTAACAAGGCCTATCGAATCAGAATTCAGCCTTTTCTTAGTTTCCTGACCCGGACCAGACTTAGCAAATGTTCTTTCTTGGCTATTCTGGCTGTGTTGTTGGTGGATTTTCCTGTGGTCGTGGTGGTTTGTTTGAGTGGTTGTGGCTGTGGTGGTAGTAGCCGAGGATATTTTGGTGTTCAGTGTTAGATTTGTTATCTCATGTGCCATAATTCTAGCATTTGTTATATGGGATTCTGGACCTGATTCGTTAGGACCTTCTTACAGTTTTCCATGTAACATGTGGATGCAACTACCTTCAATGGCTCCCTTTCCTCCACAACCTCCAGCTCCTCCTCTCTATGGCACTCAGTTTCCAATGCCTCTTCAGCTTCTCCTGCAGTTTACCAAACTCCTGTTGCTTCACGACCACCACCTGCTCAAGCTTACTTTTCTGGTTCAGAAGCTGGTTTCTCTAGGGCTCAGTCATTTTTCCTGATTTTGGTGCCAGTCGACATGTTGCTTGTCCCTCACAATTTGATGGAAAGTGCTTCTACAACAGGATCAGAACAGATTCATGTTGGAAATGGACAAGGTATAACTATTATAGCCATTGGTTCCATTACTTTTAGTGCCCCATTCCACCTACAAACCACACTCTCATTAATCTTCTTTTAGTCCCTTCCATTACCAGAGATCACATAAGTGAGTCCATTTTCTTGTGATAACTGGGTCTACTTTACTGTATTTTCACATAATGAAAATCCTAATACCGATGTACAGTTTGTGGCATTATCGTATTAGTATAGGCCACCCTCACCATGACTCTTTAAGGGTTGCCTTACAATCATGTTAATATTTCAATACCAAATAAGACATAGATTTTTGCTGTATGGTTGCTTGGGTGAAGTTCATCATTTATCTTCTCCCTCAGTAACTGTTTAGATATTGCCTCTTGAATTAGGGATCTGTGATTTGTGGGGCCCTTCCCTGTTACATCTTGTGGCTATCTCTACTTCCTTACATGCATAGATGCCTCTTCTAGATACACATGGATATGGATATGCCCACTAAAACTTAAGTCTGAGACATTCCTAGTGTTTACCCAGTTTAAGTCCATGATGGAATTACAATTCAGCACTAAAATGAAGTCTGTCCAAACTTATGGGGGGTAGTGACTTTAAACTTTTGGCGCAATATTGGATTATGCTGGAGTTATTCTCAGGCTCGCTTGTGCATATGCACATCCCAAAATGGTTATGTAGACAGGAAGCATAGACACTCAAGTTGAAACATGAAACAAGCCTCTCACTCCTAGCACTTGCTAATACGTCACTCAAGTTTTAGGACCATGCCTTTACTTACAGCCGCTTATCTTTTTAACAGGGGACCAACTTCAACTCTCAACTCTTAGAATCCATACTTTGTCCTCTCTATAAATCTCTTAAGGTCTTTGGGTGTGCTTGGTAATGATTTATTTGACCTTACAACCCTTGCAAGCTTCTTTTCACTCTAAACAGTGCTTATTACTTGGTTGCTCATCGTCTCATAAGGGCTACAAGTGTTTGGATGTTACTGCAAAAATATTTCTCTCTAAAGATGTCCTTTTCATAGATTTCCCTACACTTAACTTTTCTTTAAATAGAGTACCTCCTCTGTCCTTAACTCTTGTGCTACTCTTATTTCTGCTGTACCCCGCATCGTTTCATCTAAACAACCTATATCCTTGTCATTTCCTCCTCAATCCAGCAGCCATTCCTATTCCTCTTCTGCAGCATCATCAGTACTTGTGTCTGTGAGTAACTTCGCATCCACATTCACTCCTCTGACCACCTATTCTCTTAGTTCCTCACAGCCCTCATCTGTCATGCCTCCATCTGTCCCTTCTCTCCTCTGGCTGTTTCTTATCTCCTGGACATTTAGCAAATTAATGTGAATAATGCTTTGCTATGGGTATCTAGATGAAGAGATTTACACGGAGCAATCTCAGGGTTTTATGTCCTGTGGTGGATCTTTGGTCCGTTGACCTAACAAAGCTCTCTCTTAAACAAGCCCTCTTGTTTGAACGGATAACTCACTTTTCTCAGTTTTGGCTTTAAGGTCGGCCAGTCTGATCCCTCTTTGTTCGTGCTACATGGCAGCAAGTACTGTCTCTTTCTCATCTATGTTGACGGCATTATTGCTACTGGAAGCTTGGCCCGTGCCATCCAGCAGCTTATTTGCTCACCTGAATACTGTGTTCTCATCTAGGTATTGAGGTCCAGCACCTCAAATATGGTTCTCTGCAGCAAACACAATCCGAATATATTCAGGACCTCTTGGTTATGGCTCATATGTATGAGGCCAAGGGTATTTTTACCACTATGTTTCGGCAATAGCAGGCTGTCCAAATTTGGAGCTTACTATATTCAAGAACCTATACTTTATCCCTCCATTGTTGGAGCTCTTCAGTATGTGACAATCACTAGACCAGAGATCAGCTTCTCTGTCAATAAGGTCAGTTTTTATTAGGACTCGGGTTAGGCGTAACTCTTCCCCAAAAGTTAGCTTAGGGGTGAGGATTGCTCTATCCTTTATAAAGACTTATTTGACCATATCTCTAGTCAATATGGGACCATAAACACACCCCTTCACGCCCAGGGCTGGACATTTGGAGCGTGGAATTCGCAGAAACAAACATTTGTCGGTGGCCCATTTATGAGTGATTTCCAATAATGGATCTAGGATATGATCTGGTACCATATTAGGATTCGGGTTAAGCCCGACTCCACCTCAAAAGCCAGCTTAAGGGTGAGGGTTGTTCTACCCTTTATCAAGACTTATTTGCCCATATCTCTAGTCAATGTGGGACCTTAACAGATTTTATCTCAAACACTAGAGGAACACTGGACAACAGTCAAGATAGTGAGTTATCTAAAGGGTATATGCATTATGGCCTGCTAGTGCAGCCAGCTAAAGTACTGCAGCTACTCTCACTGCATTATGTGATGCAGATTGGGCTAATGACTGTAACGAGAGGCGCTCAGTTTCAAGGTCCTGAAGTTATCTTGGGCAAACCTAATTTCTTAGTGGTCCAAAAACAGAACTTAGTGGTGAGATCTAGCAGAGGCTGAGTACAGAGGCATGGCACAAACGACAGCAGAGTTTCTGCAGATTTAGCCTCTTACCATGTTTCTGCAGATTTAGTTTCTGCAGACATCTTGACCAAACCTCACACCAGTTCAGTTTACTCACTTAACTAGAAATCTGTGTCTGATTTAGTGATTGATTGGGCTTACTGAATAAATGCTGTGCATGTAACTCAAGTCAGTAATGAAAGTTCAGTTTGTACTTTTCAGAACTCAGCACCTAAATTCTTTTTTTCTATCATCTTCCACCCACTTTCCATCTACTATACCAAGCACTCCCTAAATTTGAGATTCAGTTGATGACTTGATGCTATTCATCTGTCAGTGCTTTATATTATTTGTTTGTTGGGAAGAGTTCAATCACCATCCACCCTTTTTCCTCTATTGTTAGTTGATGGTTACCTTGTTTTATGGTTTATTACTCCTAAACATGAGTTCATTTTGTTTAGTTTCTGTAATTTCATTGAAGTTGTAATCAAGGCTAGACCTTGGCCTGAGTTATACTTGTATACATCAATGTCTAGATTTCCCTAGGTGATCTTGGAGGCTAATCATCTTAATTTTCAATTTCCTGATTCTATTCTCTTAGTCCTTTTTATTATGAAAAACATAAGTCTAGCAATATCTTACCTTATTTAAGTGTGATAATTTATCATCTGAGTATGAAGAATGCAATCAACTGGGCCTAATTGAACGTACTATGTTTTCTCTGCATTCCTTGTTGTGTGGCCGTGTATATGTCTTTGTTTAATCTACTTCATAGTGGGTAACCTTCTGGCTTTTGGGTTACTAGTTCAATGAATTCTGCAAAGTGATCCGCTGACACATAATAGGTTATACAACATCCAGCAATTTAGTTGTGTTTAATTCGTTTTATCATGCCACAGCAGGTTCATTTATAACGATGATGTTTTGGGAGTGACATGTATCTTTGAATGAGTAATCAGGTCTATAACTGAGTAATGAACCTGCTGTGAGTAATCATAACCAAAGTTACAAGTGGTTAAGTATTTCTTTAATCCTTGGAATTGTGTAATTTATCCAGGTTTTGAGAATGCTGGAATTGTGTGTGTTTGTTCAGTAGCCCCTTGTATGTTGTTACAATTGTAATTCTTTTATTGTTATCTGGTGTATCATCAAGGATATCTTTTGATACAGTTCCCTGTTGGACGAATTCACCGTCTTCTGAAGACAAGGGTGACGGCGAATGGAAGAGTCGGGGCGACAGCTGCAGTTTACACTGCTGCTATCCTGGAGTACCTAACTGCCGAGGTGCTGGAGTTGGCGGGCAATGCGAGTAAGGATCTGAAGGTGAAGCGCATTACCCCAAGACATCTTCAGCTCGCTATCCGCGGAGATGAAGAACTTGATACCCTCATCAAAGGAACTATAGCCGGTGGTGGTGTTATTCCTCATATCCACAAGTCGCTTATCAACAAGTCTTCAAAGGAATGAGGGTTCATGAATCAGCATGGGAAAAGATGAATTTTAATGTAAATTTTTATGATATCTTTTAATTTGTGGATAATCTGCACTTGGCGTTACTTTGACTGAAGTATCCTTCTGAAGTAATCTGAAAATCTCGTTTCTTCTATTTGCAGAGTATTAACTAACGTGGTAACTTATGTGCTATGGTACTGCATGTCTAGGCTCTATGTTGAAAAATGGTTCATATCTCGTTAATCCAATTTTCTGTATCAATGAACTGCTACTCTGCTAGGCTATATTGGTAGTGGGAAGTCTTTTTATACTTTCGCTGCCAGTTCATGTTACTCTTGGTAGTTCATAGAGTCAAGATACGAAGAATGCTTAGTTTAAGTTTGTGTGCGGAGTTGTCTTTATGAGTAGAGTCTGATGTAATGTGTGTAGTGCGTAATATGCTTGGATACAAATTGTGTGCAATATAAATAAATTTTTATCCTAATAAAAAAAGTTCGGTTTATTTGTTTGTCTTGAAGTAAGTGCAAGTTTGTTTGTACTTGTGACAACAGGCAAAATAATTGTCAAGTGGCATAAGAAATTTTCGAGGCATTGAGCTGTCAAATGGGAATTGGGTTTGAGGCCATTCCCATTCAACCCTTCACCACCCTTTTTTTTATTTAATTTCAAATATGTCCCTAATATTGGGGAAAAAAAAATGACCTAAAGGTGCGACCAGCTCATTCACTCATACCATCCCATTTCTTCTCCTCAGTTTTTATAACTGCAACATTCTCTCATTCTCGTGCTTCTTCTTCCTCAACCTGCTTCTCCGTGGTTCTTCTTCTTCGACCTCGTTCGTGCCGCGTCACCCTTCATCAACCGTCCATTGTTCTTCTTCTTGAGGTAATCTCTCATTCCTCTTCTTCCCCATTTCAGTTGTAGTTTCCTTTAGGATTTGTAGTAGTTCTCCTCTTCTATGCTATTTGTTTGATTTTCTGGATGTTGGTGTTTGTTGTTAGTTGTATTTTGGTTGTTCTTGTTCCAAATCTGCTTCGTTGTCGAATTTGTTGTATTTTTCGTGACCTGGTTTATAATTGCACTTGTAAGTGCGAACGGCTTCGTCGGTGGTCGCACTTACAAGTACGGCTCCACCCATTCCCACAATCCTCAGTTGGTTGCCCTTGTAAGTGCGACTAGCTTGTCCATGACCACATACAAGTGGGACCTTGCTTCCATTTTTTTTTCTTCTAGATCAAAAGAGCTTTATTGGTGTTCTTTTTGTTGCATTGATTAGAAGTCTGTTTTAGTTATTTTTTCCACTTACTCATAATTTGGCTATTTTTTGGTTTATTGGATTACTCTAGTTAATCACATCACTAATTTTGTTTTGGTTACATGCTTTGAAAGACTGATTTAGTTATGTTTTTGGTGATTATAGAATTAATATACCTTTTTATTCTGTACAGAAATGGCAAGGACTCGATATACCAGTCACTCTGCTGAACCTGAAGAATCACAGACTGAAGAAGACAACATCCGACGTAGAGGACACGCATCATATCGCAGGCAGCGTGAAAAAGCCTCGATGCTAGCTTGGAATTAACAAGTTGCACAAGGAAGGTTACCTTGACAACTATGATTATGAATCATATACAACTTGTGAATCTTGTCTCAAAGATTACCAAATTTTCATTTTTGGGAAGTGAAGAGAGAGCTTTTGACTTACGCTTATCTTATCACTTTCACAGGCGATATGTCTAGATATGGTTTTCTTTCTCATGAGACATAAACTGAGTCTTTTGAAACGTTCAAAAGATTTCATAGTGAAGTGGAAAAGAAGACAAGTTAGAGTAAAGAATTTATAAGATATGATAAAGGAGAAAAGTACCTCAATGGTGATTTTTCTTGATTATCTAAAAGAGAGTGTGATTATCTCACAGTAGACACTTTTAAGAATACTGTAACTTGTTAGATGAAAGGAAAAGTCTTGTATTTAGCAAAAGGTTAGTGGGAGCACAATCATTTTCTTAGTGCTATATGTAGTTGACATATTTCTTATTAAATATGATGTACTAGCATTACGAACTTCAAAGAATTGGCTATTTGAACAATTCTTCATGAAAGATTTAGAAGAAGCAACCTATATTATGGGAATAAATATTTATAGAGATAGATCTAAAAGGTTGTTAGGGCTCCCCTAATATGCGTATATTGATATCATCTTAAAGATGTGTAACATGGAAAGCTCCAAAAGGGGCTATTTGCAATAGGAATTGAAGTTGCTCTGAGTAGAGAGGATTGTTCTAAGATTCTTGAAAAGAGAGAACACATGAATAGAGTATCATATGCTAGTGTAGTGAGAACTATTATGTCTTGTAAACATCCTGATTTTCCTATCAAATTAGGATCATAGCATGTGGGTTGGAAAAGTTCCAAGCAAGCTATAGTAGCAGGTCCACTCACCAAGGCACTTTGGCACAAAGGAGTTTGACAAGCCCAAGTGCAAATTGGGAATGAGATTCATGACTGATTGACTCTAGTGTAAGTGGGAGATTGTTGAAAATATATGTATGCTTAAGACCCAATCTGTCATTTATTACTATTAAAGTAATTGTAAAAAGGTATCTTTCTTCATATCATATATGCTTATTTCGTTAAATAGATTATATGATCTGGTATTTGATTAAGAATTAGAGACTTGCTATTATAATAGAGATTATAATAATGAGAAGAATGTTTTTTATAGATTCTTAATCTAAATTGTTCTTGATCATAGAATTATTAATAATAGGACATCAATGATTCGAATAGATCCATATATGTGTGATGTTATTTATTGGATAAACATTAATGGATCTCATTTATCAAATTACACGTATACATGATGCATATGTGGATATGTGGATTTGAATCATGATCATTGAACTGACTCAATTGAGATTTCCTAATGGTTAAATTACTTAAATTGTCAATAGAAAATTCTCAAAAAGAAATGAAATAACTTCATTTGACTTAAGATTACCATAGTAATTAACAAGTTATTTATTATACTTTGATTTTTGACACATAATGTCCTAAGACATTATTTAAATGATTATTGGGTGTGATCAAATGCCTGTAGAATTAATGATTAATCAAGATGGAATCTACCAACTCTTGTTAATGAGTTTGAACTCTAGCAAAGACCTTAACCGAGGTATTAAAATGAAAGAAGAAAGGACTTTCTTAAGTTGAAGCAACTTATTACAATTTTACGATTATATCATAATTTAGATTTAGAGTTAGCAAAGTTGTAATGAAAGAAGTAAATCTTTTAGTGGTTTTTGAAAGTAAAATATGTTACTTCATGCTATCTGATCATGAGTTGCTAGACGCTAACCTTGATTAGTAAATTAATTAGATAAATTTACCACCAGTTTAGTATTGAACGTACATAGTCACATACGAACGAGTGTCTCGATCTTTGTTAAATAATTATATCATTGATAATTAAATTACAGAATTTAATTTCATCAAATAAACAACTATATGAAATATTATTTTAATTCTTTGCTAGCACCAAGAATTTAAATAATAAAGAAAGGATATTGTGGAATTATTTCTTTGTAAAAATAAGTAAGGAGAATAGATGTGTTCTTCATTAAGTGATACATGATAAAATAGCTAAAAATTGATAAGTTACCACAAAACTTAATTAACTAAAAGATAAAAGCTGAAACGTAGTAATAAACTAGCTGATCGCATAAAAAATGTTGAGTAAAAAGTAGCGGTTAAACTAGTTGAAAATTGTAAATACCGTGTTGATTTTATATTTAATATTTCTTTATCACTCATCAACATTTATGCGATAACTTTTCAAAATTTATATTAGTGTTTAGTATTTATTTAAGTTAAATGAGATAATATAAATAAACTAAATTAATAAAATATATATTTTTTAAATCATCGTATGAAAATTTAAATAATAATTATATCAAAATAACAGTAAAATTTAAGAGTTTCAATAATTGTATTAAAGACATTTCCACTATGAACCAATCATTTTTTACCAATATTAGTTATTAGTATATTAATACAAATTATCTTTCCTTAGGGTTTGAACCCTGACCCTTCACCTTCTATTACTCTTAGCTCAACCAAGTGAGTTCCTCTTCCCCCACTATCAACCAATCATACTTCAAATATGTGAGAAACAATTTTTGTTACTTAATTTAAATTTTATAAATTGTGACGATTATGTGATAAAGCTTTAAAACATAATTGGTTGACAAAGTTAAAATTATTTACACGGTCAATGCATACATTTTATTTTCACAAACTAATGGTAAAGTAATTTTAGTAGAATGATAAGTAAAATAATAGAATGAATACAATAACATAAGCTTTCCGGATAGAGTTTTGTTTTAAGAAAAAAAAAACTATAAACTAGTGAGATAAACTTGTTCACGAAAAACCTCTAAAAAGCTTATGAGCTATTCAAATAAAACCTATTCAAACAAGCTTTAAACAGGCTGAATTGTTTAACTAAACACGATGAAAATGAACTGTCATTAAATTTCTGACTGTATCATTTAGCACGTTTTTCATGATAAAAAGGTGAAGGAAATTCTCGAAAAAATAACAACTATGAATTTAAGCATCACACTCCAATTTGACCTGTTGACAAGCTTCTTAAGAACATTATAGCTTAGTATGACTGATTCGGATACAAACTAAAAAACACTTATTGAAACTTATTTAGTGTTTTATTTAGTAGATAAGCTTCGAGCCCGCATCTGTTTAGTTCAACTCTTTTAAATGTACAGGATCGATGAGGGGAATTTTTCTAGTACTCCTGTAAATGTAATCCATATTCCCCATTTTAAAACATGACACTTGATTTTTATGGTAAGTTATTCTCAATTTTAATTTTAATCTACTGAGTCTTCATTGCTCCCATCTGAGGATCAATATAAATTATTTTATGTACAAAGAAACAAGTCTCACCATTGGAGAAAAACTTGAAGAGATCCCCGCAACATAAAACCAACCTGAAGGGTGCAAATTAGGCCAACCTTGGGCACTGCATTTGATGGTCTTAATATGGCAAATGCCTGTAAGTTATCGACTATACTGCTATTAAACATCCTTGTTGATGTCTGTACCCTCTTTCAAGAAAGCCAACTCGGAAGCCAAGGCGACATGATCACTACCCCATTTCTGTATGCAGACAGGGAAAGAAAAAAAATGAAAACAAATTCATATTTCAAGCATTTACCAAAATATAGGGAAATGTATGAGAGAAGGCTATTTCAAGCAACACGGTCATGGAGGGATAAGTGTAAATGCACACGCACTCCCCCTAGTACCTCTATTACTAAGAATCCACCTTTGAAGGCATAACCTTATTGTTACCACAAATGTCTCTTACGTGAGAATGTGTGTAAGATCATCATAATGAAAACTGAGTGAAACAAAACTCCAAACAATTTCACACCAAATTACAAAATTGATGTTACCTTTGTAGGGAATCCTGGAGTCCATTCCATGGCATGTTTAGGTATTGGAGCAAGAACTCTGGTGGTTTGCAAACCTTCAGATCGCCTACATGATAGATCAAGGGAAAAAAGTACATATCTGTCAAACTCCTTTTGTACAGAATCAGAGTTAGCATGCAGTGTAAAATCAATTTTTTTGAGTGCTCTTGGGAATGGTGATGGATAAAACTTTATGCAACTAAAGAACTTAACCAAGGATTCTTTTTTACTGTATACTTATTGTAATTTTACAATTCAAAATAAAATAAGCAGCACAGGAGAACAAAACGGTGGCCGAAAAACTTTTAAGAACTTGTCACCTACCATATGTAGTCAACAGTGCCTGAGAAGCACCTATGATAACTGGTCACCAGGGGCTCTCCATGGGGGTCTCTAGTTCCTGAAGAATCCTGCACATACAGTAAAATGCATCTTTTAAATAAAGGTGTAAAACGTGCCTGCTTGTCTTATAAAATTTAAATCAAAAAATAAAAAAGATGTGCTAGTGATCTTTTTAGATCTACCATAGCTTCAGTGTATGTGCTCCTAAGCAATAAAGGGTGCTCCAAGAAGGTGCGCTCTGCATTTCCTGCAGCGGTTTCAATCTCCATAGGGGTCCACAAGGAAGGATTATAAGTAGTTTTCCCTGCATCAATAGATTTGGCAATTGGAATTGAAGACAATTTATCCTCCCGTTCATTGCTTTCTGCAGGCAGGCATAAGTCTTCGGAAGCAGAATCTAATTCCTCAACCTGATAGGACTTTTCAAAATCTGATTTCACTGATGGGTCAAGATCAATAGCAACACCTTTGGCATTATGCAAGGAAGCTATTAGAGCATTGTTATCTTCACCAACATTTTCACTGCCTATGATAGTTTTATCTATCTCATCAAGGGATGTTTTCTCTAGTTTTTCATCTAGTGGAAAGTCAATGTTGGTTGATTGATGTGATTTGTAAACTAGACATGAGGTCAATGAACTGTTCATTTGGTCATCAGCAATGGCCTCACAAGACGGGCTTTCATTATACCCTGGATTAGGTACTACAAAAGCATCGGACACTGAAATCTGGCTGGATGGTTGAGTTGATGAAATTTGTAGGTTGACAACATCTGTTGACTCAAGATCTATCTTTACCCTGGAAGATTGCTCTTCCTGTGTATAGGTTCGGGAACAATCTAACTCCATATGTTTATTTCCTTTAGGGTCATGTAAGTTGGAATTTTCACTTAATGATTCTTGATTTGAGGATGAGATAGCATCTGATATATGTTCTGTGCTGCCCATCACAGCTGCATCAATGTGAACAGTTTCAAGAGCCGAAGAGGTCATAGGAGTGGTGTAATAAATCTCACCATCTATATGATTAATAAGGACCCTACTTTTACTATGACAAGGATTTGGCTCTTCTTTTCTGTGATCAACAGCAATCTCCTGAGTATCCTTATCTGTGCATGCATCTGTCTCCTTTCCACACTGCATATTTGTCCAAGACTTACAAGACACGTCCAAAACAGTGTGACCGTGAATATGTTGGTTTTCTGAACTAATATTCTTTGTCTCTGGATTCTGCATGCCTGTCGCAGAACTATCTTGTTCAATATTAACTTCCTTGTCACCTTCAGTGGATGGGACCTGAACCGAACCATCAGCAGATCTTTCACTGCACTAATTTGAAGGACTTTAGCCGACATTTATTGTCAAAAGCAAGAAATCTAACAAATTTCATCCCATAAATGTATCAAATGCAAAAGTCTACCTATAATTAGCACCAACAAGCCTTGGTGAGCGAATTGTAGCAGAAGCTTGGCCCGACACCTTATCCCTATCTATTCCAGACAAATCTAACTGTAATAATATAAAAATATCATTTTTTTCCGCTGTTGTGTCAATCATCAAAGCCAGATGAAGTAATAGAACTAAAGGGTATACCTTCTGTTCTGAGATGAAGTTGTACAGCGGACTCTGCAACAAATAAAAAATGACAATGTCATAACGGCTTGACAAAATTTTGCCAAATAATAATGAAAAGGCATAATAAAAAAATAACCTTAGGGGTACAATTAAAATCTCCACAGATAACAATAGGGGCATTATTCCAGAGTTCAGAAACAGCTCTAGCCTTATCCAGTAGCACTCTGACCTGCTTGAAGCAAATCATATACCAGGAAAAGCAATTGTAAGAAGAATTTGCAATCATATGAAGGTATCAGCTGTGAAGACATGATATAACCAGTTTAAATGGAGAAATAACCGGTTAGATGAGGGACTTGGCTCCTCTAAAGTGAGTGGGTAAAGTAAGCATCACTACCATTGATTGAGTTATTTTATTGACTTTTTCAAAATAGGTAAACTCAATCAATGGTTATGATGCATACTTTACCCTCTAACTCACTTTAGAGGAGTTGGACCTGTCAGACGAGATATTGTCAATGTTCGCAGAAAGCGAGCTTACACACCCCCTCACGCCTAGGGCTGATTATCTGGAGCGTGAAATTTGCGGGAATGAACATCTGCGGTGGCCCATATATGGGCGGTCTCCCATAATCGGATCTAGGATAGGCTCTAATACCATATTAGAATTTGGGTTAGGCCTAACTCTACCGCAAAATCTAGCTTTAGAGTTAAGGGTTGATCTACCCTTTATAAGAACTATTTTGGCCATACCTCTAGCCAATGTGGGGACTACTCAGCACTTCTATAAACTCCATTACCGTCCCTATGTCAATACAAGAAATATTAACGGATGAGGACTGAGTTCAAGCTATGAATGAAGGGGCGCATTGGAGAAGAATAATACATGGGAGCTTGTTGAGAGCCGAAAGGACAAGAAGATAGTTGGGGGCAGGTGGGTACACACCGTAAAATATTAATATGATGGTACTCTCGATCAGTGTTGCCAAACTCGCAAGTTAACTTGAGTTAACTTTAGGTGCCAAAATCGAGCCAACTCACTAGCAAACCCGAAATTTCCTAGACTCAAGCAAACTCAAGTAGACTCGCACAAAGTCACAAGTCCAGAGCGAGTTTGCGAGTCTATGGAGGTTCTGATTTTGACCTAAATTCCCAAATTGATTTTGGCCTTCCCCAAATTGGAAGGAGGTAATTTGGGTTTTTTGCTTCAAAATTTTCGTCAACCCACACACAATTGGGTTTGTCTCATTGTTGGAACCCTAAGAAGACGTTGCTGCCGCCGCTGTTGGGAGTCACGAGCACCGCTATAGGAGTCGCCGGCGCCGGACCTTGCTCCACCTTCGTTTTGTTTGCATCAGTGTGAGTGTTCTCCCTCTGAATCTCTTCTAATCTTCTTCCCTGTTCTTGGCTTTTTGCACCTTGCTCTTGGTTATTCTTCTCTCCCTGGCCCCTGGTTCTTCTCTATTTATTTTCTCTTTTTTTCTTCCTGGTTCTTCTCTTTTGTTTTTCCTGGTTCTAATCTTTTGTTTTTCCTTAGTCCTGCTTGGGTGTTTTTTAACTATTTGTTTTCTTTCCTCCTTGCTGTCTCAACGTGACTATTGCTAAAATGTTGTTTAAAAAATTATGATTTCAGTCTTGCTTTCAATTTTTAGCTCTCTTTAAGTCTTATCACTCTAGTCTCTAAGAACTTATGATTTGGTACTTTGGTTATTTAGGTATTTTGTTGAACTTTGCTTTATTATAAAGTTGGATGTTGAATTTATCTGGTTAGTGTCTCATTGATGGTCTGAGTAGGTTATCTTTGTACATCATGACGTGTTTTATTAAGTATTTTTTCAGTTTTGTAGACTCTTACGAGTCTGCGTAGACTCACAAGTCTGACATCCTTGCTCTTGATCAATATAAGGGAAGGCTCGTGGAAAAAGGATGCTCTCAACATATGGGATAGACTATGAGGAGACAATTGCTCCAATGGCAGAGATGAACAGAGTCATGATCATTCTCTCCTTGGCTCCCCATTTTGTTTGGGAATTGCACCGATTTGATGTAAAAATGCCTTCTAGCATGGAAATATGGAGTAGGACGATTCCCCTATTTTATAGACCCACTGAAGGACCGAATAAGTTGTGCAGGTTGAAGAGGGCCAAAAAAATGTCCTTGATCTTCTTAGAGAGACCAACAAGATAAGCCGCAAGACCAATGGAGCACCCATAGAACAAAATCACAAGATTTGAAACCAGGAGGAGAGCCCAAGTTAGAGAAGACCCAATACCAGAGACTTATTGGGAAACTTATATATCTAGCTCACACGAGACCAGACATAGCTTAGGCAGTTAGTGTGGTGACGGGTGAGCCAGATCATGCATGACCCACAAGAGAGCCATTTACGGGTTGTGAATAGAATTATCCAATATCTAAAATCAAGCCCAGGAAGAGGTCTATTATTCAAGAAAGAAGGGAATCCTGTCCTTGGAGGTGTAAACAAATACAGACAAGGCAAGACCGATTGTTAATAGGAGATCCACCACAAGATATTGAGCGTTGCTAGGTGGAAATTGGTAACATAGACGAGAAAGAAACAAAACATTGTAGCCAGGTCAAGTGCAGACGCAGAGTTTAGAGCAATGACTCATCATATTTGTCAAATGTTATGGATGAAAATCATTTTTGACGATCTTAAAATAAGGTATAAAGTTCCTATGAGACTGCTGTGTGACAATAAGTCAGCCATTGATACGTACCAACTCACAGGGAAAGGAGAGAAACAGAGAATAAAGAGTAATTTGTATTTATATAAATGCTTCACTGAGAAATCCCAGTTAGCTTGAAGGAAAATTACAGAAATTGCTATGGAAAACTGAGAAAAAACAGAGGCAATGAAGAGGTTGCCTCACCCTCCCAAATTCTAGTCCCAAAACCATGCCTACCTATTCCCTACTCACCCATGCTCATATATTACCCACGGAAGATTCCCTCACTCTCTCACTCCCCAGCTATTCCCTACACCTGCCGAGCCTACTGCCACCTCAGCAGACGTTGTTACACTAGTGGGAATTTATATTATTCCTTTTTCTACCCCTCCTAGTATAAACATGAATCGTCTGAGGTCTTGTGCTAGCAGTGGTATTCACAATGGGCCTATTAACATTCGGGTTGTCATCAGCCATCAGCATAGCTCACAACCTTATACAATGTGACAGGACTAAACATGAAGATAGATCGACATTTCATTAAGTTAGATTGGGTTGGTAATGAGTATGTTTCCTCTGAGCATCGACCAGCCGATATTTCGATAAAGGGCTTAGCAAAAGAGAGGTTCAACAACTTACTTGCAAGATGGGAATGATAAATACCCATTCACCAGCTTGAGCGGGAGTTTTGTGAGTACTAAAATTTACTATCATCATTTTCTTTTTTGTCTCAGATCATGTAAATCATTTTGATATTGTACTATTATTCCTTTTCTATAGCTTGTACTTCTCTATAAATTAGTACAAGCAATACATTAGATAGTGATGCATCAAAAAATAACAGTATTAGATGCACTGAGGAATTCATCAAAACCAACAAATATTATTCAAGCAGACACTCCATACCTGGCCAAGCTTAATCTCTCCTCTATTAGGATTGAACAGCACATGAATGTTACAAACCACAACTTTACAAGAACCTGTCAAGCTGCAAAATGTTAAATTTATGTTACATTGAGCATACAAAAACTATGAATAATAATTAGAAATATGAAACAAAAAAACCATGAGGATATGAATGCCTCAGTCATAAGATAAGAAGGCTCAAGCATCCTTATACAATTAAAGCTCAACTCATATAATCTTGAGACCTTGTGCACCATTCTAAGGCTTTATGTCAACAGAATAAAATATTCATGTGAACCTATTTCATAACGGTAACACCATATTTTGATTCTCATAAGATTAAAGATAGTCAAGCTTTCCAAACAAGATCACAGTTATGTTGACCTTAATAGAAACTGCACTCTGGATTTTAATATTCATTTTCTGCCTATAATTTAATGAGATAAAATGACTATCTGTATGTAAGATTATGATGAATCACTAGTCCTCTTAATGTTTTGCAACATTGTTTCTCTTTTCTTTTTATGGTACGGGCGAGCAGTTAGTTGAGAGATCTTTCTTAAAAGGTGTGCCTAGGTTCTCGTACTCTTGAAAAAACGCGGAAGTGACTTTCATCGAGTAAACCTCAATTTTGGTCCCTGAAGATATTCACTTGTGACTGTTTAGTCCTTGTACTATTTTGACCCACCACTTTGGTCCCTGAAGATGTCGATGTCGATTTTGGTACTTTTTTACATTTTCCGTTGGTCCCTGGGACGGAAAGTGCCAAATAAGAGAGAGAAATGTCACGCAAGCTTGCCACGTCTGCTCCAACGGTCATATTTGAACTTCCTGAAATCAGTCAAATCAGTCCCTTCATGATCCCTCTCTTCCCTTCTCTTCCTTCTCTTATGTTTCTTCCTTCTCTTCCCTCTCTTCCCTTCGTGATCCAACATGAACAACGTTAGAACAGAGGGTTCAAATTGAGATCATCATCTTCTCCATGAAGATGGTGAGGCCGAGAAGGTGGAGATTCAATTCTCCCTTCTCCAAGCTTCATACCACCTTCCTAAATTCAAAATGAACATTTACAGTACAAGGCTGCAATCAGTGCAGATGATGCAGATGATGGTTGAGCAGACGATGCAGCAGTAACAGATGATCACAGACGATGAAGACGATGGTCGAGCAGACAATGCAGCAGTAGCAGATGATCACAGACGATGAAGACGATGATTGAACAGACGATGCAGCAGTACCAGACGATGCAGCAGTACCAGACGATGCAACAGTAGCAGACGATGCAACAGACGATGATGCAGAGTACAACCAATTCATGTTCTTCTTCTGAATTCTTCATCTTCTCATGTGAAGATATGCATCCTAGGTCTCTTGGGCAATTTGGATGGCTTGTTATCAGTGATATTGTCTCGATGGCTTATGGCTAAATATGTGGAAATTGAGGAGCTACATCAAGAACACAATGAAAGATGTTATTTTTCTTCAGAATATCATGAATATGATGGCAAAAACGAGTTCAGAGGATCAAGAACTTACAAAATGCAAGTTCTGGAAATTTTCCGGCAAGAGTCGTCGGAAAAGACAACCGGAGACGGCGGAGATGCGGCAGCGAAGAAAAAGGACCAATGGTCCTTCTTCTCCTCGCGGCGAGGAACACGATGGTGATGGTTTCGTGACGAAAGGAGGTCGGAGGAGGGAGATAAGGATATTTACAAGTCGGCCGGAAAGTTGCCAGATTCTGGAATCAACGACGGTGCTCCATTTTCTTCATTGTTTTCATCATTCTTCGCCCATAACTTGTTAAAACACACCCAGAAGTTGTTTTTGACCATCACTCGAAGCATTTGTGGCGCCTTGAGTGAGTTACGAAGAAGAAAGGATGATGAAGCTTAGGGTGGTGGTGGCTGCCATGATGGCAGGGCCTCTCAACAGTGGAAGAAGAAGAGAGAACGAGGGAAGAGAGCTCCTGCCTCTCTCTCTCTCATAACATAAACAGAAACAGAAACAGAGCAAGGAAGAGAGGGAGAGAGCTAGAGAGAAGGTGAATAGTGTAAAAATGAGAGAGTTTATGAGGGATTCAAGCTTATATATGGTTGCACCCTTGTGAAGAAGAAGGTTTGTGTGTGTATATTCGGGTGAGAAGGAAGAAACATAAGAGAAGGAAGAGAAGGGAAGTGAGGGATCACGAAGGGACTGATTTGACCGATTTCAGGAAGTTAAAATATGACCGTTGGAGCAGATGTGGCAAGCTTGCGTGGCATTTCTCTCTCTTACTTGGCACTTTCCGTCCTAGGGACCAACGGAAAGTGTAAAAAAGGATCAAAATGACCGATGGCGACATCTTCAAGGACCAAAGTGGTGGGTCAATATAGTACAAGGGCCAAACAGTCATAAGTGAGCATCTTCACGGACCAAAATGGAGGTTTACTCGACTTTCATCTTATGATTCATGGTGGCTTTAACTGCATGGTACAGGAGCTTATCGGGTTTGTACCCAAAACTTTCCTTTTGCCCTCAAATTTCACTATCAGATAAGTTTGGTCACATTTTGGTCAAGCATTGTGATGAATTTATAGTGTTTAGTCTTCAATGTACAGAGGAAAAAGGATTAGACGATAAAATTGTATATAATATATTGGGTGTGAACTTACAAAAGACAAAGCAGTTACCTTTATTTATACTAATACACTCCTAATCCTAGTCAAATAAGGGGAGTAATTAAGACTTCTAACTTATAAATAAAGGAAATAAAGAAACCAATCCTAAAGAATAATCTAAATTACCCTAAATTACTCCAAGATATTTGCAAGATACTATAAGATGTTTTTTAACATTCTCACACTTCCCATCAAGCTAAAGCTTACTTAGTCAAAGCACTTACCTTTATTTATAGTAATACACTCCTAATCCTAGTCAAATAAAGGTAGTAATTAAAACTGCAAACTTATAAATAAGGAAATAAAGAAACCAAGCCTAAAGAATAATCTAAATTACCCTAAATTACTCCAAGATATGAGCAAGATACTACAAGAGTAAGCTAAAGCTTACTTAGCTTTAAGCTTGTTACAAATGTATCCTTTAGAAAAAGAAAACGAATGAGGACCTGAGTGATTATCTAGGACAGTTGCAAGGTCAAACTGATTTGGTATAACTGCCATGGGGCCAGCAAATTAAACGAACAAAAATACACCATGAGCTAGAGCGAAAAACTAGCAAGAGTACACCCCAAAACAAAAAAGCTAAAACAACGGCAAACCAGCAATTAAAAGTATCTCCAAAACCTGCAAGGAATTGTGCTTTGCATCAAACTATCTTAATTTTTACCCATAGGTAAACCCAATTATACAAAGCTCTTCTAGTAGGAGAAGTATGGTAGAACATACTGCATTTAATTTTTTTCAAAAAATTCATATTACATACAAGACTCTACAACTTTATCAAAAATAATGAATACAAAAGAAGAAATATACAAATTCAATGAGCCAAACAATATGAAGTAATTACCTGGATGGGAGAGATCCATTTTGATTGATGAGCTGTTCAATGGGGTAAAATATAGGAAATAAATACAGGAACATCACTGAAGAAAGGGGTGAAGAATAAGATAATAGAAATTTTCGTTTTATCTCAACATAAACTGAACGAGGCAAAAGCTAGTATGAAAGTGTTGCATGCCTCTAGTACACATATTTGAGCCACATTATCTCTAAGTCCCAGCTTATTGAACTCAATGCATTCCTCATACAACAAATTGAACCTGTGATAAATCAGGATAAACAGGATTATCCGGTAGCACCAGGACAGGTATGGTCCCATCCCGTCAAACACACGTGCAAACAAAAAGACATATCAGAAAAATAATACATGCAAACTAAGCACAATGAGACAATGATGTTAAGTATCAACAGAATCACAAGAAAAAATATATATATATATATAAAAAAGAGATAATCGAAAAAAAAATACCACAAGTACATAAGTTTTAGCATAAGTGTACTGATTTCAATTCCTCAAGAATATATACTGAACAAAACTTTAGCTTTCATATGACAAGGCTCTATTGAGAATCCTAACTCAGCTAAGAAAAAGGAAGAGAGAGAGAGAAGATGCAAATTGAAACTGAATTTGCTATTCTATTATTGATAATAACTGCACAGTACAAAAGAGCTTATATAAGCAACTATTCCTAACTGACTCAGCTAACTAACTCAGCTGTCATAACACACTAACTATAGTTGAGTTATTTTAACTATAGTTCTAACTGACTAACCAAGCTATAACTACCAGCAACAGAACTAGTAACAGAACCCGTAACTGACGCAGACACAGACGAGAGTCCAGTCAGACTAGTCTGGTGTACCAGACAAGTCTAGTCAGACGAGACTCTCGTCTGGTGTACCAGACAAGTCCAGTCAGACTAGTTTGGTGTACCAGACGAGTCCAGCGCAAGCTACATTACAAACAATGCATATTACATATGCTGTATCCTAACAGGCTCTAGCTTATACATCATATTTCCACACATAATCACATTGTAGCTTAGTTCCCTTTGATAGTATCATTCAATGTCTAAGCTATATGCATAAAAAAATTCCAAAAGATACAAATAATTTTGCATAGCAAAAAGTAAGCTTTGCAAGAATACTATGAGCATGAAACATGAATACATTGAATGTTTAATCAATAGGGAAGAAAATAAATCCCACTTTCATAAGTATCAAGTAGCACATCCAGAGCAAAGTAGAGCTGTAGAGAACCTTGATGTTCGCCAAAAGATTGCACAGCCATCTATTGGATTGCCGGTACGCATCTATAAGTAGACAGAAATACCATTAGATATCATAATGAACAGAACAGTTTATTTCACTTTAGCAAATACTTGATGTAATCAATCAAATAGAGGATACTTATATCAAATGAAAAACTAAAATACTTCAGAAAATGATGATGAAGCTGAAGATAGGTCATTTCACGTGACATGTGATTATATTGGAGAGAAGTGAAAAAGTAGCCAATCTATCAATTAAATGACACGCACCATTTACAAAGATGCTTCTCAAGTAAAAGTAGAGGTGAGCAACAAAACCGGCCCGGCCCAAACCCGAAAAAACCGAAGCCAACAAACACTGGCGGGCCGGTTCGGTTTACGGGTTGGGGCGGAATAAAAAAGGCGGTTTGGACTGGGTTACACGGTCGGGTTCGGTTTTGGGTTTCAATACCATCGGTACCCGACCCAACCCAACATAGCATCATATAAATACCAAAACCCACTGTCACACCCTAACCCTAAGTCCCTAAGCGTCGCAGCGGCCACTCCAGGTCTCCAACCACTCTCACCTCTCTCACCTCACCTCTTTGGCTCTCTCCTCAACCTAACCCTCCTTCGCCTTCGCCTCCGCCTCTGTTTCCCTTCTCCGCCTTCGAACACGCGTTCGCCTCCGCCTCCACCTCCGCCTCTATTTCCCTTCTCCACCTTCGAACACGCTTCGCCTCCGCCTCCGCCTCTGTTTCCCTTCTCCGCCTTCGAACACGCTTCGCCTCCGCCTCCGCCTCCGCCTTTGTTTCCCTTCTCCACCTTCGAAACACCTTCGCCTCGCGAGACAAAGCACCGCCGAGGCGAAGGATTGTGCTGGATCTGAACATGCATGTGGTGGATCGCTCATTCTCTTCGACGGTAGGTTTCACCGGTGTTGTTGCTCGTAGTCTCCGGTGGTGACTGCAAGAAGAAGCTAAGGATTGTGTTGATTTTTTGTATTTGATTTGTAGTTGATTTTTTGTATATTTTTTCCCATATACTCTTCTCTCCGCCTTGAAGAAATCTCTGTTTTCTTCTCTGAAACCGCCCATGAATGATATGGTTGAAACCGCCGTTACCCGCCCGCTCAACCCGCCACACTACGTGACCCGGACCCGACAAAACCGACCTTCATTACGGTCGGAGACAGGCCTAGTTTTGCTCAAGTCAGTTTTGGTCGGTTGGGCCAAAATGAGCCCGAAACCGACCGCTGCTCAGCTCTAAGTAAAAGTATACTTCTCTGCTTAACTAGCAAGTCACAGCCTTTCCACTCCAAAGGATGACAGAGACCCATAAGGAGAGATGGAAGGGACATTTATACATTTTGAATTCTTAATGGTACACAAAGATCAAGTCACATCTGATAGTCAGATCATGATTATATAAACATAAAAACAATGTCCTTTGAAGAAACTTCATAGAAGTACAAACTACAAACTAGAAATAAAGCCTGTGTTAAGGTCCACATTGACTAAAGATATGGCCTAATAAGTCCTTATAAATGGGAGGGCCATCCTCACTTCTAAGCTAGCTTTTGGCCTTTGGGGTAGAGTTAGGCGTAACCCAAATTCTAAGATCCTGAAACAAACTGATATTTAAAAATGGCATACGCAGCATCAAACAGAAAAGTTTAGAAACTGCAGCCTTTAGACAAGTAACACCTCTTACTCACCTTCCAGATGCCACTGTATCCCTTAGCCTTAAAATCCTCTGCCAACTCATGAAATCTATCAACCTCCTGAAAGTGATAAAATAAATTCAAAAGGGAATCGCTATTTCTAGTTCTACTGTTAATCAGATTTTCCAAATCCAGTACCCACATGCATAACACAAGTAAGAATTAATCATTACATGATCAGCAAAGAATGCCTCAGAAAAATTTTAAAAATCCAATATTGAGATGTTAATGCAACTTAAAAATCATGTTTGGACTTTGGAAACAAATATAAAGTATTCTTTTCGGAAAATGAGGCAGACTATGTGACGAGATGTGAAAATACAAGTCTGATATCAATGATTATAAGTGAAGAAGAATCTATAATGCACTGTTTCATTTTCTTAAAAACTTAAGAGCCAAGTACAGCATCTGTGATTCATATCATGATTATTAAACAAGCCAAGCCAAAATTTACAACAAAGTATGGTTACAAACATGTTAAATGAGGTGTAATATGTAACAGATTGATAACCTGTAAACACATGATATCGGCAGACCACAACCCAAGCTCAAAAACTATATTATTCTTTCTCCACTGCCAGTCCAACATGTAACGAGGTATGTGTGAATACAGTTTTCTCCAGTGGTCCATAGCAAGGTAGTCAGCCAATATATTATAAGAAAGGACTATAAACCGTTCTGTTGAGCATAAAGAAAAAAAAATAATAGCAATCTGAATTAGTGTGATGATGTATAACTCCAAAATAATGAATTATGAGCAACCAAGAATGGAAGGGGGAAATACTAATAAATAATCAACCTCAAGCTCCTATCCCCTCTCCCTTGCCAAATCATCAAAGCTTTACAATATTTCATTCATGTAGATTCAGCTCCTCCTTTGAGGACAGTTTTAGAAAAGATTGAAATATTGAATCTCAAAATTCTTTTTACCACTCTCACTTCCGTATTAAACCTGTTCATTTCGAATCTGGATAGCATCGCAAATTCACAAGTGAAGTAAGAGCCTTTTATCCAACTAGGTATATGAAAAAATAGTGCATGTTGGGATGCACTTCAACTCTCACTGCACGAAATCCAAACGTCATGCTATGCGAGAAGTAACAATTTGTCACTTCTTGCCCAACGTCCATTTGGAGCCCCAAAAATCGAAAAACTAACACATACTTATTCTTTCTTGTGAGTTTGATTTCTTAACAAACGAAAACCAACACCTAAAAGCACGTGATTGCTCCATGATATTGACAACTTATAGCTAGCCACCCCACATTACTTGTTCACTATCTGACATGTCAGAACAATGAAAAGTAGCAACATGATGAATTCAAGCATTCACGTTCAGGCTATCGCCCAGTTAGGATTAATATCTATTTCTATCTAACCAGAGCTTCTCAACTGATATTAATATTTGATTTCTAACTTCCCAAAAAGAAGTCGTAATAAGATCATAAGAGCTTATGAAAAAGATATTGCAAAAGCTGATTTTAACTTATGTAACAAGCTATTATTTGGAAGATAGCTTTTTTATTCCTAAGAGTACTTTGAAAAGCTTATCCAAACGCCAGAAAACACTACTTGCTAAATCCTGATTTTGGAACAGAAGTCATAATCGCAAGGCAAAAAGAGTGAAGTACCACAATGCGGAGGAGGTGGCGGCGTCCGAGCCAGCTCCCACTCTCGATAATCCGGAGGCCTGGGACGAAACGATTGTCGGTGATTTGGCGGCCGGAACTGCGGCGGAGGAGGATTGTACTGCGTTTGGTTCGCGAAGCTTCCACGCCGGATTCCGGAATTGGTGTCACGAACAGAGCGGAAGTGCGAGTCTCCGGTGACGAACTGGTTTCTGCCGCCGGAGTAAGGGCGGCCGGAGAATCCTCTCCCGCGTCCACGGTGCTGCGAAAGAAGAAAAGGAGCGTCAAATTTTGAGAGTGCCATATGTGCGAAGTGGTTACTGTGAGTTAATGTGTGTGCGCATCGTACGTGCGGGCGTGAAGACATTGTGGCGGTGGTGAGGAAATTGACAGAGGGAGGAGTGCGTCGCATTGCAGGAGGAGAAACAGTGAGACTAGAAGGAGAGTATTTAAGTGAGTGAAGTGACGCGATTATGCTCGCTCATACAGGGGACGCGTGGGCGGGACTTTTTTTTTTTCAATGATATTACTGAACCAAGCCCAAAGAACACAGGCCTAAGCCCAATAACAAGAGTCAGCGTATCAACATAGCAACGCTAGAATCAAAGGTCCCACGCATCACCAATGCCCCTACTCAAGAGAGAGTAGCGACTTATAAGGCAGGACACAAAAATCAGAGGGAAAATAGAAAGGGTGCTTTCAAACTGGGAATGGAGGAAAAAATTTCGACACGCTGAGTTCCTGGCCATACCGCCAATCACCTCTTATCACAACCCCTCATCATCTCCACAAAGCCAAGAGGGAGGAGCTCAACTCCCTTCAAGTACAAAGCTTTTTGGGGAGATCATGCACAATGTCCACAAGTGGTTGGGGCACTATTCAAGCCAAACTGAAGAATTCCAGTAAATCTCTACTCTTATGGAGCAGAGCGACTTTCAAAAGAGCAGATAAAGATATCAGCACACTCAAACAGAAGCGGGAAAAACTGTTCAACTCTCCCCCTCACTTGACGCTAAAATGATGAAGGAAATCCAACGCTTTGGGAACAGGAAGAAACATATTGGGGGCAACGCTCAAGGCTGAACCGGTTAAAATGGGGGGATAGAAATTCAAAATTCTTTTACGCGGCCACAACTCAGAGTGGGGGAGGGAAAATAATCTCCAAAATTATGAAAGAAGATGGACAGCGGGCCGAGGGGACATCGAACATCCTCAAAGTTGTTGAACAGTTCTATACCACCATGTTTACCACTAAAGAGCCTAGGGACGTTATTCAGGGCACAAGAGACATTCCAGCCAAGATCCCCATGAGATGCAATGAACAAATCTTCAAGGACGTGTCCCCCAGTGAAGTAAAAAAGGCCATTGGCAGCATAAGTGAACTCAAAGCCCCTGGCCCAGATTGCCTGAATGGAATTTTTTACAAACAACATTAGGATACTATAGGGAATGATATTTGTGAAGCAGTTAAAACCTTCTTCTCTGAGGGTATACTCCGAAACTTTTCCAATGAGACCCTAGTTTCTCTTATCCCAAAGATTGACAAACCGGAGAAGATAGGCCAGTTACGCCCTATCAGTTGCTGCAACTTTATTTACAAAGTGGTTTCTAAGATCATGGTGAATAGACTAAATCCTTTCGTGAATTACTTGATTTCCTCGACCTAAAATTCTTTAATAAGTGGCATGAAAATCCAAGACAATATTCTAGTTGCATGTAACGCCCCCATTTTCGGTCAGGGGTCACATAGTAATTAACAGAAACTTTATAAACCTCTCTCAAAACTAAATTTTTAAAACAGAACGTCAACTCAAATAAATATGATATAATAAATACTCATATTTATATTAAATAAAAACATCGTATAGTCAAGATAATAATATTACTTGCACAAACAGTGTGCCCAAAAATATTAAGTACGAATAGCAGTGGAAAATAAAAATCTTCAACTCTTAGTTGATCTCCACTTATTTGCTTTTCTTTGAACTTCTGCATTTTGATAATGCCTTGGGATGTATGCAGTTGTTCTTCAGGTAGATAGATGTTCCTGAGTATGAGGTATTCAAAGTATTAGAACATCTTTATCCAGTGATATTAATCCAAGAGTGAAATTGTTATTTATCAAAATACATAAATTATGAAATCGTTTGAATCTAATAGAGTGGTGGTCAGAGAAAAGGTGAAAAGGACGAGGGTGAAGGGCGAGTGAGGAGCGACAGCGGCGATCTAGAGGGGGTTGAGAGGAGATGAGGAGAAAGGGGTTTGTGGTGGAGAAGGATTGAAGAAGAGGCGAGGAGTGGTAGGTGGCGGCTGTGCTCAGAGGAGAAATGGGGACTAGGGTTTTGTCTTGGGGAAGAAGGTGAAGAGGATGATGCAGAGTGCGGCGGCTGAGTGAGAAATTGATGGGTTGGAGGTTGAAATCTGGGTTTGGTGGTTTGGAGATGAACATTGATGGTGGATGAGATGAATGGTCATGTTTTAAAAAGATGAGAAATTGAGGGGTTAAAGTGAGAGTTAGTAAAAATAGGGATTTTAAAAATTAAAAGAATTTTCTAACCTGTTTTTCCATTAAAAAAACAAAAATTCCACATAATTTTCATTAATACAGTCAGCATGCCACATATGCGGAGCGGTCTCCAACAGGGACTTATATCAAACTTGGTGTAACTACAAAGACCTATAGCAAACTTTTTTCCGACGAGGGACCAAAGACAAATTTTGGTACAATTACAAGTACCTAGCTGAGTTGGGGTGATTTGAATTAGCTGAGTTGATCCGAGAGTGATAACTTGGTTTGTGGTTCGATAGAAAGTAGAAAAGATGGTCGGGGAAGGAGGGAAGGCAAAGGCAGTGATTGTTGGGGGTAGCATAGCTGGGATATCAACTGCACATGCTCTTATTTTAGCTGGTTGGGATGTCCTTGTGCTTGAGAAAACCACATCACCTCCATCTGGGACTCCCACTGGTGCAGGTCTTGGACTCAACCCTCTTTCTCAACAAATCATTCAGTCATGGCTTCCACAGCCACAACTCCTGCACAACACCACTTTGCCATTAACTATTGATCAGGTACGACCAACCACCCTTTATGGTTTCAGATTTTCTTTATTTTCTGTTTTTCCCCTTGCCAAGCTGTCTCAAGTTAGGGTTAAAGTTCTTATTAATTTCTCATGTCACAGTGTCTCACCTTGTTTGCTATCTCTAAAGTTCTGTTTAATTTATTTTGATTTATGAGTGATGGGTGTAGTTTCTTCAATATATCTGGTGGTATCTATGTAATTGCTGTCTTTCAGTGCCAAATTGATGAAATTATGAGGTAAAGACATTGAAAGGAAAGATAACGCTGGGATGAATAAAATAATAAAATTGCATTGATAATTTATGTGGATGAAAGAATAAAATACCAATCCTTATTTATACTACTAAGGTCTTAACGAAGGTATCTCACATCCGTTAGCTGTGAGACTAATCTCTCGCTCCACGATCAGCGCAGGGGGCCAGACAACGAGTTTTTTCTATTTACAAATTACAAAGTTGGAAGAAAACTAATCTAATACCATGTATTCCTAATTTGATAATATAATACTAATTACAAGGTTTTCACATATATTTCCTATACTTTGAATTCTGTTGATAATTCTTGGATGCACTGAACTAAATACTGCATTACATTCATGACATGTAAGAGACAAATGGAGGTGAGATTGATCATAAATCAATTATGCGTTTCTCTGAATGAGTGCTAGTTGGACTTAAAAATTTTGTGATAGAATATTCCAAGGATAGACCAATTAGAAGCAACCCTTTTGATTTTGATGTATGGTTGAAGTGGGAATCCGGTGAGAAACTGTTGTCTTTCTCAAAAAAAGCATAGGCTTATTTGTTTATTCTCCTGAACAGAACTTGGTAACTGAGGGTGAGAAGAAGGTTATTCGGACATTGACAAGAGATGAGAGTTTCAACTTCAGAGCAGCACATTGGGCTGAACTGCATGGCCTTCTGTATGAGGCACTGCCTTCAAATGTAATTTTATGGGGCCATCTTTTTCTCTCTTTCCAAACTTTAAATGATGACGGTTCGGTCATAGTAAAGGCCAAAGTTCTAAAAACCGGCGAGGTCGTTGTGATAGTTGGGGATTTGCTTGTTGCAGCAGATGGTTGTCTCTCTTCCATCCGGCAGAGATATCTCCCTGATTTTAAACTGAGGTTTGCATCTCACGATGGAGCTAACTTAAACTTTAAGAAGGTCCTCTAAGGCTCTTGTGTCTTTTGCAGATATGCAGGCTATTGTGCTTGGAGAGGGGTCCTTGATTTTTCAAAAATTGAGGATTCAGAAACCATCACGGGCATCCGAACGGCGTACCCGGATTTAGGAAAATGCTTGTACTTTGACCTGGCCTCAGGTACACACAGTGTGATCTATGAACTTCTGAACAAAAAGATTAACTGGATTTGGTATGTGAATCAGCCAGAGCCTGAAGTAAAGGTAACTTCTCTCCTGTATATGACTCCTAGTAAGAGAAATCCTGATTGAGAATAACCGTCAGCATTTCCTGCAATGAACTTTTCTATCATTTTGCTCCTCAAACCATATTCTAAACATGGTCTATATTTTAAATTCCCAGGCAAGATGGCATCCATTTTGACCTCAAATAGACAGTGTACTCATGCTTCCTTCTTTTGTCAGATCAGCTAGTGCTGATTGTATTTGATATTTTGTGTAGGAAAAAACTTCCGATCAAGTTCCTCGCATCCTCTCCATCAAGTTCTCCATTCAGAAAATGACAAGTGGACTTTACTTCTATAAATGAACCATATTCATTAAGAATTTATTGCTAAATTTTAAAAAATCGCGCACATGTCATTATATGATTGGAGAACTTGGTACAAGTTTCATCCTTTTGTGTATTATTCATGCTTCCTTTTGTTACCAGCTGATATTTGGGGGCAAAACTTTTCAGGGAGCCTCAGTGACAATGAAAGTAAGTAGTGACATGATCCAGAATATGCACCAAGAAGCCGAGAAAGTATGGAGTCCAGAGTTGGTAAATGTCATCAAAGAAACAAAGGACCCTTTCTTAAATTTCATATATGATAGTGATCCCTTGGAGAAGATCTTTTGGGACAATGTGGTGTTAGTAGGTGATGCAGCACACCCCACTACTCCTCACTGCATTAGAAGCACAAACATGTCAATATTAGATGCTGCAGTGTTAGGCAAATGCCTAGAGAAGTGGGGGGCAGAAAAGGTGGAATCTGCTCTAGAAGAGTATCAGTTCATTCGGCTTCCGGTTACTTCCGAGCAAGTTCTGCACGCAAGGCGTCTCGGCCGCGTAAAACAAGGTCTGGTCCTCCATGATCGAGAACCTTTTGATCCCAAGTCAGCCAGACCAGAGGATTGGCAGGAGGAGCTTGTACTGAGGAACACACCTTTTTTCAATGATATGCCTTTGCCTGCACTTGCTTCAATTCCATCCTCCATTTGATTGCCTAGAGTAGTTAATTTTGTTACTTCATTGAATATTGATTTCTTACTCACCATCAAATAACTGGTGTGATTGAACCCAGTATGATATACTTAATGAAACCTCATACCCTCCCACTTGGATCAACATATCCTTTAAACTTAATAACTGTTACTAAGAATATGCCAAATTCATTTTATTTGGCATCTCCCTCCAAAATTTATTTTCGAAGAAAATGAATTTTAATTTTGAAGATCAAAGTGTTAAAATTAGTACTTAATTTTTTATTTTTTTTGAAGCTTACTTTAAATTTTAAAACAATGAATTATTGACTTTTTTTTTGGGTTACACTGGAAAATAATATTGACTATTAATATGCCCGTGTGCAAACACAATAAAATATTTATATCCAATAAAGAAATAAATCATTTACACAATTATATTAAGGATAAGTTCCTGTAGCTAGTAGTTTACTAAAATTATTTATTACATAAGTACTTATTAATATGAGAAGTTTACACTTGCAAACACAATGAAATATTTTTATCCAAAAAAAATCGTTCAAAAAATTATATTCAGGATAAGGTTTGGTAACAAGTTTACTAAAACATTTATCTGCTTATTCATATCCAGCATCAACAAATCATTTTAATAAAAATGTTCAAACAACCATTCTTCTAAAAACATTTTGATAACATTCTTGATCACTATCTTTTGGTGTTGTCTACGGTACACTTCTAATAACTACTATGAAAACAGGAAAAATCAGAATTTGAACAAAGTCTACTGAAAGAAGACAATGAATATAATAACTGTCCAAAGAACATGCACAGGTTAACTTCATTAATTTTAACAGTCTACTTATATGATAACTTTCCGAGAAGAGGTTCAGAATGAATCATCTTCTGAATTGAATCCCAAATTCTCATTCATGTTCTACAAAATTAAATATGAACTTTAACAAAGCTCTATAGTTGTTTTGAAGCATCAGGGACTCACTACACAACATTCACAAACTTAGACCCATCCCTGTTGATCAGGGACTAGCAAATATGAACACTGATCGTGCACTTCTTATTCAGAAATGAACTTTACAAGCACAACTCTGAACCCAAATAAAGACTCTGGATATCAACAAAACTGCTTTGTTTGATTCACGAGCCAAAATAAATTCACATTATTTATTGATAAATGAATAAACTGATGTTTAAACTTCCAAAAATACTAAAATTCAACAAACAGACTGATATATCTGATAACACACAAGACCTTCTAACAACTCATTGGGAGATAATATAGCCTAAAAGTTGTTATGGACGAAAGCTATTACACTGGATTTTACATTCTTGCCAACAGGGATAAACAGAGGAGACTTAATCACCAGCAAGCAGTACAGAAAACATATTCCACTCTACCATAATTTCAATCCCAAAATATGTGTCACCCTAAACTTTTGTGGGCCATGTTGCTTGAGCTGACATAATAATTCCGACAATAACTCCAAATAGACCAAGCGCGCTACCAAAGATCTCAATCACAAGAATTTTCACAAAGAGAGAGGAGTTCTGAGCATCAGACAATGCACAGCTGCTTCCAATTATTCCTACACACAACCTGGCAGAAGAAAAAAGTGATAATAGTAATCAAATAATATGTAACAGAAGGATGGAAAAAAGTCTCCCAGCATTCGCCTGGAAGTTCCGATGAAGATGTGTGATGTAGGTAAACAAGAATACGCACCCACAAACAAGATTTGCGAAGCCCACAATAAGTCCAGAGGCAAATATTGCATATCCAGCTCTAAGAGATTCTGGTTCATAGATTTGTGATTTTGGAACGCTTTCTAACTTTGTTTGTAGAATAATAGCCACAATAACACCATATATAGCAACAGCTTCGCAGAAGATTACACTGAAATGCCACAAGCATCAAGAACCATATTGTCAAGTGGCAAAAATGGTTATATTAGGAACTATATCAGCTGCACCAGGATAATTTAAGTAGATATTACACATAAAAGGAACCTTAGCATTCGCAACACTCAAGTAGAAAAACTCAAATTCGAATATTCAGAACGCCAGTTCTAGATTTCAGATTAAATACAGGGTTTAACAACTTTAACTTACCACTTACCGAGTAAACGAATCATTATTATATGATCAGCTGATCATTATATTAAGTGTGTGATTCGATTAGCTTATTTCGTGATCAAAGCAGTTTATAATCAATCTTATTGATAGAGCTGGAAAAAAATCCCTAAAAATTAATCGAAACCAAACATGCACTGGAATCCAAAAGAAAACATGTTGAGCTCTTTCACAATGGCATTCCTACACTAGATACAAGGCAATAATCTCCTATGCTCTAAATAGGAGAAGCATGTTAGTAAAAGATCCTACACACAAGAATCTTCACATCACTAAAAAGAAAAACTAATCGAAACCAAACATGCACTGGAATCCAAAAGAAAACATGTTGAGCTCTTTCACAATGGCATTCCTACACTAGATACAAGGCAATAATCTCCTATGCTCTAAATAGGAGAAGCATGTTAGTAAAAGATCCTACACACAAGAATCTTCACATCACTAAAAAGAAAAACTATCTTAATTTCAGACATTGCAAATGGAAATTTTGAAATTTACACGAAGTACAGGACTCAGCAACCTGAAATGATCATTTAACTTTAGTAACTCAAGTAAATGAACCTTTATTGTATGATCAATTGATCATTATATATAAAGCCAAATGAATGATTAAAGAAATTAAACATCCACACACAACACACTCACTATCCTTCTCCCTCTCATACAAAGGAGTCAATCAACTTTCACTGTAAAATCCCATAAATATCATTCAGCTTCAACTTGTTTCAACATAATGTTAAAGTTACTTCCCCTCCCCAAAACCATCAGAGACTACATTTTTTTCTGTAGTGCTAATTGGTGTGGAAAATGTTTTCCAGTAAAATCTTCCGCTTTGTAAAGAAAATAATTTTTTAGAGAACATTTGATAGGTACTTGGGTCAGTTAGGAAGGTTAGTAAATTGTTAGTGAGTTAGAGGGTTAGTTGGAGGGTTATTGTGGCATCTTGCCTATAAATAAGAGGGAGTTAGAGTGAGTTGCGTTATCTTTGTATTCAGTTAGAGATATGGGATGAGAGAGCGTTGGGTTTCTCTCTAGGTTTAGGGAGTGTTTGGCATCTCCCTGTTGTAACTGACTCTGATTCCCAATTTGGGGATCAGGGATTTCACCAATAACACTTCTATGTGATAGGTACTTGGGTCAGTTAGGAAGGTTTGTAAATTGTTAGTGAGTTAGAGGGTTATTGTGCCATGTTGCCTATAAATAAGAGGGAGTTAGAGTGAGTTGGGTTATCTTTGTATTCAGTTAGAGAGATTTGGGATGAGAGAGCATTGGGTTTCTCTCTAGGTTTAGGGAGTGTTTGGCATCTCCATGTTGTAACTGACTCTGATTCCCAATTTGGGGATTAGGGATTTCACCAATAATACTTCTCTATTTTCCTGGTTCTATCAACATTTGCTAATCTTGGCTAACGGTCAAAGGTGAAAATTATCCAACTTAATTGCTACAAGAGATCCCCTTTGAACAAAGCAACAAAAGTAACAATTACAATAAAATCCTGTATGGTAAACAACTTGGTGAAGTTCAAATGCCATAACTGGGATTTATCAACCTTTGGACAAATCAAACAAAAATAAAGGGAAAATGCATCATGTTATGTTAAAAAGTTACAGATGAAAATATTTTCTAGAAAACTATCTTACCTGAACACATTTTCAGGAAGTCATATTTCTACATTCTACAGAAATAATCTGTTTAAAATAAGATATTTTCCTTAAATACCAACCCATGAAAGAAAAAAATCTCTGCGGTCTAAGTTAATATACGGACAGTTACGAGAACCTTTTTAAATGATACAGACAAGCATAGTTAGATACCATAGTAGTAGCCTGGGCCTTTGTTTAGCCTATCATTATCACTGGTAGTCAGGTACTCCCCCCTGGAGGTTGAACCACACTAAACCCAAGAGCCAGTAAGACTGTGAATGGAAGTTGACATGGAGGATAACAAAAATACAATTCCAACGACAATGGCACTAAGTGGTAAGCCTTTCTGCTCTCCATCAACAATGACAATACTGAAGCTAGTACAAAATTTGAGCAGTTAAGGGCCTGTTTGGTTTCTATTTCCATTTTCTATTTTCAGTTTCAATTATAAAACTGCCACATTATTTAAACTTTGTTCCCTATTTAAAAATTTTAAAACAGGAAATAAAGTTGAGAACACGGTGGTAATTTTGTAATTAAAACTGTATACAGAAAATGAAAATAAGAACCAAACAAGCCCTTAACTTCACACTGGCCTCAGAAAAGGAACAATCTTTATCCAAAATAAAACCAACCGGCATAACAAGCATATGTGCATTCTAAGCTCATGTGAAGAAAATAAAACTATAACTAAACCTCAAATAGTTCCCCTTAATTTCATTGTAGATTATTAGTCCTTCAGCTTTTAGATCTGGCACAGAACGGGAGGAACATGTTTCAATTGGAAAATAAGCTTGGTGAAAGAAGCTTTCTATCTTCTTTCCTGTTTCCTTTTTTTTTCTTTTTTTTCAAATATTACGTACATATGCAATAACCCAACAGGCTACATGCCTTAAAGTATGATATGATCAGACCATATAAATATGATCATTTATTGTCACGGAGAAAGAAAGATTCCCAGTGATCATTAGCAAGAAACTAATGCCCAATAAACATCAATCAAAGCTAAAATAACATGCATCATAAGTTTTCTATTAATAAATTGTTAATCTCCAAAGAAGTGAAAATTATACCTCTGACAAAGTAAAACATTTGCATAAAGACCCAGCACTCATTCACAAAATACAGTTCAAAATTGATTCCTGAGCACTAAAGATCTTATCACAACCTTTCTCACTTCCTTTTAGCTGAAAAGAAAACACAATCTACAAGGAGAATGAAAAAGTAACTAAGCAACACGACACCAAGAAAATCACAATCATCCTAAAAAGCAACTAATCAAAATCACCTAATAAATTTGACACCAGGAATGCACGAAGCGATGGCCAAGCTCTATTACAAATCATTCATCATCCTTTCTCCTTTCCATAAAAAGTAACAAGAATTTCTAAATCACAATCATCAACCGAAGCAAAACTAGACAGCTTAAGTTCCCTATCTAAAATTATACACATCTACCAGAACACCACAGAAGCCTACGCCAATAGAACAAAAACAAGAGACTTTAACCCTTGGAACAGTTCTGGGGAAACCCTATCAACTATCATAAAATTAATTCAAGCAAAAAAAAAATCTTGAACAAAATTATATGCTGAGTCCAATTGCAAATCAACAGCGAAAAATCCAATGAACCGGAAAAAATAGAAAGCGTGCAAAGGCATATTGCTAATTTTACCTGATGAGATTCTTGGAAGTGATTCGAGGAGCCTTGATTGCAGCACCGATCAAGCTACTACCGGTTATGTAAATTCCCCTTCAGGCAAAGTCAAAGGTGAGAGTAAGCGGAAACGGCGAAATCGGAAACGTAGAGAGAACGGGAATAAGAGGCGTACCAGGCAGCGCCGAGGACGGAGACGCCGATAGCGACGGCGATTCCGATGGCGGAGAAGGTGTACGGGGAGATCCTGAGGAGTGCCGTGCCCCAAGCGCTCGAGTACGCCACCATTTTTTCAGCACCAGACATGATGAAGATGATGATGATGATGATGGTGATGATGTGTTCGTGTTGCGAACCAAACGATCGGGATCGGATCTCTCTTTCAGTGTTGTTTTGTTAGAGAGAGAGAGAGAGAGAGAGAGAGAGAGAGAGTGGGGGGAGACACAGAAACGCCGGGTCGTTTTGCTGCTGCCGGATCATGGCCAAATATCGAGTTCAAAACGGCGGGTCGTGGTGACCCCAAAGGCCCATAGTCCCCTAGCCCATATTCACGGCTCCAGTCTAGTTGGACAACTAATAAAAAACACTTAACACAATAAAAAAGAGTTTTTGATAGGTTCACACCGGTTCTCTTAGGGTATGTTTCAATTGATGGTAGAGAGTGGGGTGGGATGGGAAGAAATATAATGGGACGGAATAGAGCGGAGCGGAACGAAAATCTAACTTTATTGTTCGAATATATTATGATCTCACTCCATACTCCCCAAATTGGGTGGAAAGAAAAATGTTGTATTTCAATGGGATTGGGTGGTACCCATCTCACTCATTCTCATCTCATCTCATCTCATCACACCCTTCATTAGTTTATCCAAACAACAAAACTTCAAAATTTTCCATCTCATCCCACCGCGTACCACCAATTACATTTCATTTTCACTCTGTTTTCTTCTTATCTCTCTCATCTATTTCTATCACATCACTCATCAAATTACTCATTTCTCTTTTTTCTATTTCTATATATCACAAAAGGTGTGAGGTGAAAGAATGTGAAGACAACCTTTGTAGATAAAAAACAATCATTCCTAAAAATTACTAGCATTGAAAAAAAATAGTGTTAGCATATTCTTTAAGACATTTTTCAAGATTTTAATAATGAGTTTAATTTTCATCATTGTTTGTGTATGACTTTTATACATTAATATTGATTTATTTCATGTCACATTAGTGACATGATTTATTATGTTTGTTAAATTTAAATTTTATTTTCTAACATAACAAATAATCATTTGAATGTCCATGTAAAAAAGTTTTAGATTAACATTGTATATATGTTGAAGCCATTAATAATTATATACTGATAATATAAACATTTTTACCTATACATTCAAATCATATTCAACCATCTTTCATTTTCCCTTCTTATCCCCAAGTTTACTAAAAATACAAGTTAAATTCCCGTAGGAGTCAGAGCTTGGGCAACTTAATGATGTGCCTGATAAAGGTCCTACATGCATACCCACATGTATAAATGAAACTAATGAAGTGGCTTCTGTTAAGTCACAATGATGACGGGTACCTAAATATATACTAGTGTGATGACCGTGCGTTGCACGGTAATTTAGTTTGTTATTTTTTTATATACGAATAAAATAATTAAGATTCGTATTTATTGTGATATATCTTACTAAATATTCTGAAGTATAATAGTAAAAACATAAATAAATAAATAGAAAAGAGTAACATGTTAAAAAAATAAGTAAATGAATGTTCGTTTAATACATCAAACATTACCAAAAACTTTCTTAAACACTACATTTAAGGTGGAAGTCTGTAGATTACTAGCATCATCCAATACACAAATTTTAAGACCCTTCTTTGATCTTACTCTAGAAAGTGCTACATACAACTAACCATGAGTGAAGATGGGCCTCAGAAAAAAGAGTTCAACTTGAGCCAATGCTTGTCCTTGGCTTTTGTTTATGGTTATCGCGAAGCAAAAATAAACTAAAAACTGTCTTCTTCGAAATTGAAATTGAAATTGGTGATCTGGAGGAACCAAATCCATTCTAGAAATGTGTATTTTGTCCCCATTATTTGTTCTTGTGATAACAGCTGCATCAATAACACGTTCTCCAAGGTCTTTAACAATTAACATGGTTCCATTACATAAACCTGCTGCTTGGTCTATATTTCACCAAAGCATGATTGGAGTTCCCACTATCAATAGTAATATATGATTAGGGATTATTGAAGATTTAATATCGTTCAAAAATTATGTGGTAAACCATTCACCTCGGATTTCAAAACCTGCATCAATTCGCAAAGTACGGTGGAGCTCAAATATTCACGATATCTTGCAATTATCAAGCTAGGCATGTAAGTGTTTATCTTTTCAACAGCCTCAAAGGTCGAAGTCAATATTGTTTTGTCTTGAAATAATTTCAAATCATTCATGTTGCGTGAAAGTTTTGGATATGTGTATTTAATCAACTCCATTAATGGATCAGCGCAATTTGGAATTTGCAAATTCAAAGGGATTTGAACACTATACTCTCTAGTTCCACAATCAGAATTGTCGTCGTTTTCAATGTTGAGAATCCAATCTGCAAACCCTTTAATTTCTTTCGCCTCATCAACCGTCTCTGCTGCGCTTAGACTCATGTTCTTAGGCAGCTTTAAAACTTTGCAATGTCACCATAATGGTGAAGAATTTATAGTAGCTTCAACAATATCTTGCTTGCTTCCTCCGGATATTACAGAGTATTTACCTAAAATCACCTCCAAGGATTATTTTAATTTTAAAATTTACACATTTTTTTTAATGAATATATTTACATATTCATATATTTTATCATATTTAGTAAGAGACATTTTTATGTTTTCTACATTTCCGAATTTATAATAATTCATAAATATATTGCATAAAAAGATCATAAATATATAATGCATATTTAAATTAATTTATATGAATTGATATATTCTTATTTTATAATAGTTGTAACCATTTCTTTACTATAACCAATACCTTCATCAACAATTGTAAATGAAACACACAAGTCATTTTATCATTTGTCTCAAAATACCACATGTAGAAATGAGGAGGGATTTCCAAGCACAGAGGCTGCAACTTTCGGAACTTCTTGCCCTCCACCACTATAGACATACAGAATGTTGTTACCTTTAGAAACACAATATAAATAAACTTTATTTTGAATTGAATCCATTGAAAAATCGGTCACAGAATAAAGATAAGCACTAACTCTATAAGCTCTTTGGCATTATAAACAATAAGAAAGTTATAGCCAAGTGCATTCAACCTAAATAAATTTATTACACTGATTATAGACTTGCATTTAGCACACTCAGAAGTAAGATCAATCATGTTAGAGTATTGTGTAAAACAATGTACTTTTGGTCATGCACACATGTAAATATACATACTTATTGTTTCATTCTTTTAGCTTTTAGTTGCATTCTGGTAGTATTCATTTAGAAACTGTTAGGGATAACAGTCATTCAATTAGGACAGTGATGATGTTAGGATCCCAGAGAATGAAGACAAAAGATTGGTTGAAGAAAGAACTAAATGAAAGGCATTGTATTACTGAAGATTGAACTCATAAATGGACAATGTTTTCTCCCAAAGGTTTCCCCTTCTCAAAGGGTCTCTTCTCCTTTAAATCTCAAACTAACAATGCTACAGAATGCATCCCGCTAATTGGATTTCCCTCTATTTATAGCTAATTCCCTCCTAGTACTAACTAACTACTTTAATAACCTCTAACTAACCTAGAACTCCCTAATTATATAATTCTCCCTTCTGTTACATCCAATCAGGTAACTTATAGCTGCTTGAGCAGCAAGCCTTATCACATCAGGATACATATAACCTCACATTATTCCATTCTGTTTGACATCAGAAAGAACAAAAATCTTTCAGTTTTACCATAAACCAAGAGGATGCAGACAACCCTTGAGCTGGGGGAAGAGTCGGCCGGTCACGAACACAAAAGATCAACCTCAAACCTCGTCTAGAAAGGATGATCACCGACCCGAGAAGTGAAGGGAACAAAGAGAAACCTACAAGCCTAGGGGAAAATTTGACCGGTACACCCCGTTGAACGCCCCCTGTCACTTATCTACAAAGAGAACTTCAACAAAGAATTGAGGGAGAGGCCGCCCATGATTTGTTCGAAGAACGTCACCGATACCACGAGATACTGTGAGTACCATGGCGGGCTCGGGCATACAACAGACGAGTGCGTGCAGTTAATGGATAGCGTAGAGAGGCTGGTCAGGGAAGGACGCCTGACGAAATACATGCAAGCAGTCACCCCTTCAGCAGCTCGACACCCACAACCGCCGATGAGGAGTCCTCCCCGATGAGGAAGAGCGAACCGATATTCACCCCGAAGAGCTCAAAGACATGAAATTAGAAATCAGGACCACCCCAAAAGGCGCAACAGCCGGGAAAGGTCAAGAGAGCACGACCGGAGGGGAGACACCCGGAGAGCGCCTTAGTTCACTCTCTCCATCACCGATGGGTTCTCGGGTGGAGGCAGTAGCTCTAACTCTCGAAAGAAAAGCTTGAGAGCGATCATGCGAGCTGAAACGAGCCAGTGGACCAACGACAAGAAACACAGTCGGGCTAGCTCGGCCATCACCTTCTCCGTTGCCGACTATGGAAGGGAAACTGGAGAGGATGGGGACCAGATTGTATGTGGCGTAATGATAGCCAACCAACATGTAACCAAAGAAATGATCGACACAAGAAGCTCAGTGGAAATCCTGTTCTACACAGCGTACAAGGCCTTGGGTCAATCATCTGGGGACCTTACTCCCTACGACAGTGATTTGATCGGCTTCACTGGAGACCGGGTAACTCCCCTAGGATACTTCAACACCTGGCTCTCTCTAGGCGTCCCTTGGACATGCAAGACAGTCAAAAATCGCTTCATCTTAGTAGACTGTCCGATAGCCTACACAGTCATCCTAGGCCGGTCGAGCATCAATGCGTTCAAGGAAATTGTGTCCTGCCCTCACCTAATGTTGAAGTACCCCCATCATGACTGAGTAATAATGGTGAGGGGGGGGGGGACCTGAAGATGGCACGGAGTTGCTACACGGTGAGCTGCTGGATGGTGAGAGAGGATAAAATGAGAAGAAGCAGAGGCCGCAGGAGAAACGTCAGGAGTCGTTCTCCCTCATTCAGGGACTTAAGTTAAATTGTTTAAATGATGTGTATTTTTTTTATATTAATTCCATGTAGGATTCATTAATCTAGTCACCAGGCCATGTAGGCCCTGACCGAAACTCCGGTCTCCGAGAACGGACCTAGTTTAGACACTTGACAAACAAAAAGACATTTTCCCTAGTATTTTTCGGGGAGGGACCAAATTGCTCCGGCGACACAAACACAGGGACCAATATGATGGTTTTCCCTTAATTTATTATTAAACTTTTAATTTTTTTAAAAAATAACCTTTGGCCAGGAAAAAAATGCATGAAAATGAAAATTTTGGCAGGCTGAATAGCTATAGCCACGGTTACATGTCTTCTATGGGTATATAATGTTTATACTCATGCTTTACGTTTCTATCACTAAATAATACTTTGATGAAACATATAATTCGTAAGTATATGTGATATATACCCAAAAATTTTAAATTTGTCCCCAAAGTATATAGTGACAAAGGTCGGTGTTCGTCATTATATATTATCTATACCCACGGTTTCAATTTTGTCAAGAAACGATTTAGCTACGGTAAAAACCTTCCGTAGGCATTTCCTACCTATAGCCACGATTAATACCGTGTCCGTCGGTATATATATTATCTATACCCACAGTTTTTGTTTTTGTCACTAAAATTGTCTGGTGGTATATGGCAAATGGATGACCCACATTTTGAGGTTTAGAAATTTATATTATTAAGATTAGTCGTTTTGTTGATAAAAAAACTAAGGATATAAATATCTATGAGAACATGAAATAAATTTGATCTAAAGCATGACTTTTTACGTGAGACTTGGCGAGACAAAGAATATATTCCCCATCACCAACTCCATCTCCAAATTTAAGTTAGAGAAATTTTTACCTCCATGCCTTTTCAAACAGAGAAAAATTCTCAAAAATCGAGCTGAAAATGAAACAAACCCTAGTGCAAGGCATTTTCTGTGGTGCCCCGTTTTTTGTATGGGTACTGTACAGGAATGTGTTGGACTAATTAATCACACATTTGTACATAATTTGATATTATTTTATACTACTTAATAGTTAAATCTTTTTATAAATTATGAATATGCCCCATGACTTCAATTACTTTTTACTTTGGCCCTAGTGTGAGGTAAAAAAAACATAATCTCTCCTCTACCACCAGAAACCCTAGCCTCCCTCTCTTTCTCTTTCACCCAACCAGCCGTCAGACCTTCTTCTCTCATCCCCTTCCCACTCTGAAACCCTAATTAATGCAGCAACCTCCACTCTCCCTTCCAAAAGCCTAACCCTCCTCCTCACTCTATTGCGCCGCCACCACCCCTCTTCTGCTCCTTCTCTCTTTGTCTTCCTCTCCACAAAGCCTCTCCTCCCTTCACTACTCAGCCGCCACCCCCATCAAACCTCCACTCTTCCTTTCCACTTAAACCCTAGCAACAGTACCCTCACCATCCAGCGCCATCACCATCATCTCCTCCTCCTCCCTCTCCGTTCGAGAACTCGTCGTCGCGCTGCTCCTCTCTCTCTTATTCGAGGCCTCGCCGTCACCGGTGCTCCTCCCTCTCCGATTCGAGGCCTCTCTGCCGCCGCTTCTCCTCCCTCTCCGTTTGAGATCCCGTCGCCGCCGCTGCTCTTCCCTCTCCGTGAGTTATGGCATGCCAAAGCAGGTTTGATCCTGCCCTCTCCACCATTAACCTAACATTCTAAGGATGAAGAAATCGGATGTAGAAGAAATCATATATGGCTAATCCAGAATGATGCTATCCCAACGTGTTTTCAGCTTCTCAAACAAGTGAGAACTTTGATACTGAATCGGTGGTCATGGAGATGGTGGTTCAAAAGAAATAGATTTTGGCAGAAGAGAGAAGATGGACGAACGGGAGAAAGAACACAGATTAGGGAAAAAGAATGATGTAAATGATTTTTAACTGAGGTAAATTAGATGTTACTCGTGGTCATAAAATAGATATTAGAACAGAAGGTAAAATCATGTTAGGTATGTTATTACTAGTGATACATGTCACTCTTGTACACACACGCCTTTATAAACATGGGTACCACAACAACAAGCACCATTCATTATACACACATCACATGCGTATACGGTTAATCTCCAAATTATAAGCCAGCATTTACGGACCATTTAAATATCATTGGCTCAAGCATTGGCGGGTTAGTTTTCTGGTACACATGAAATTTGCATTTCCCTTTGAAATCCATGAAAAAATTGCATCTTTTCTTTCCATTTCTCCCAGAACTAATTAGAGAGAGTGGAGCCTCTACATATATATAACCCCATGACAAATATTTTACATATCATAAAGATGGATCCCACATCAGTAAGTATTATATGCAAAAGAACTGTTGTGAGCACCAAGCCAGTTCAACCAGGAAAATTCTTCCCCTTATCTGTTTTAGATCGTTACATGGAGAACAACCACATTAGGATGGTGTATTATTACAAAACTTCATCATCAGGTAAAGGAGAACTTGGAGAACTGACCAAGAAGTTGCGAGAGAGTTTATCAGAGATGCTTACTCATTTTCCTGCAGTGACTGGACGGTTGGTGAGAGATGATGATGGTGATGAGAGAGGGGAATGTTGGAAGGTGAAGTGCAATGATGCTGGGGTTAGAATGGTGGAGGCAAAAGCTAAAGGGAGTGTGGAAGGGTGGCTCAAAAGTGTGGACAGGGAGAAGGAACTCATGCTTGTGTATTGGGAAGGCATGCCTCATCACAAGATTTGTTATTGGTCCACTTTTTATGTCCAGGTAGAATTTTTTTGTTATGAGAAAAGAAATTGATTTGGGTAGTGTAAGAACTTATTCAAGGATATATTTAAGAGTTTGTAGTTTTAAAAATAACTGTTCAATTAGTCTTTAACTATAAAGCTTATTGTGGTTCTTTAATTATTATTCACGTGGGTTCAAAGTGTTTTATAGGATATAAGAAACTTATAAGGAATCTATTGTATGCAGATTTCGTTCCAACTATAATTCCTTATATTACTTTTTATTGGGACCCACAATACCACATATATTTAGATTTTTGAACTGTAAATCAGTTGATGAATATGAAAGAAACAATAGTTTTTTAATGTAAGCTCCAAAAAACAGAGTTCCTTATGCAAGGAACGGAGCTTAAAATTAAGCTCCCAACTGTATCATGTCATTCTGCTCGAAAGGAGAAAAAAAAAAGGAACCGAGCTTAGGACCTCGAGCTAGGATAGAAGATAAAATTGTTTCATAATAATTATCTACTTAGAATTCTGATACAACATTTATTTATTGATATTTTTCCATATAATATTTCTATATAAACAGTAAATGGGGAGAGATAAATATACAATTTAAAGGTTAAAATAGAAAAATAATATTATATTTTAAAAAGTTAACAATATTAATTACATTTCTAAATATACGTGCTTCTTGTCTTTCTGAACAGATGATATAAATAGTTGAATACCTTTTAATTAGGGTAAGAACTTATTCAAGGATCAAAGAGTTTGTAACAATAATAAATAGTTGAAGACATTTTCTTTAACCATCTATACTACATATTTTCAGAATTGGTTTATTTTTAAAAAAAGCTAAAACAATTTTTAAATGTTTATTTGCGACTTTGGTTCTCTAATATTTTTTTAAAAATGTAACCAAGTCTCTTTACTTTTTATATTGAGTAAATTTTGCTATTTAATAGTTTTTATATAGTTTAAATGGTAATTTTTTCATTTTCTTTTTTAACTATTTTCAGATTAATGGTGGACGGATGTATGAAATAATTTCAAAATTTTATTTTGTTAGAAATTTAGTGAAAATAGGATATAATTTGAAGATTTCATAAGATGAGGCTAGGGTTAAAACAGAGAAAATTTTGAAATTTTTTATTTTGTGGTTGAGATTTAGTAGTTTTGTCGACTAATTTTTAAGGGAAGAAGGTCTACAATTATTAAATTAATTCAAATCGTGAACATTTTAATTAGAAAATGAAAATTTGTTAGTTTTAGTTAGAAAAAAGTGATGGAAGAACTTAATTAGTTGTAACAATTAAAAAAATTGAAAGACTAAATCTACTCAAAAAATTTACTAGTGACTAAAATCACTCAGAAATCATATTAGACACATTGAAGATACAACCAAACCTTTTTAAAAAGAAGTATATATATATATATATATATATATATATATATATATATATATATATATATGGGAAAAAAGAAGTATATATTTACAATAGAATCATATTGATGTTTTAAATAATGGACCTATAATAAAGATTGTTAAAAGGATTATTTTACTAGTATTTATTTATTTTCATATTTAAAAATGGATGATTTTTTTATTTGTTGTGCTAAATTTCAGCTGACTGAATATTTTTTTTGGTTGTCCAACAGGTGACTGAATTTGAAGAAGGAGGATTAGCAATTGGCCTAAGCTGCACTCATCTCTTAGCAGATCCCACTTCTACAACAATGTTCATCAAGGCTTGGGCTGACATTTCATTGGGCAACCAAATGATTGCTCCTCCAATATTCCACTCTCTACCTCCTAGAAGCCCACCAAACAAAAAGCCCAATCACCACCCATATATGGAGTTAATAAACCACTACAAATCCTCAATTGAGAAACCCATTTCAGTACACAAGGAACAAAAGTACACTACCATTTCATTGGGCTTCTCAGAACACATGGTTCAGGCTTGCATGTCCATGGCCCAAGCCCAACCCACTAGTGAATCCAACCCAGCCCCAGCCCTAGCCCCATTTGAGGCCCTATCAGCATTGTTTTGGGCCACTTTGAGTCAGATCAAGGGATTGAGAGATAATGGTCTTGTTGACATGTCTATTTGTTTGGATGTGAGGAAAGTCTTGGGCTTAGATCATGGATTCTTTGGGAATTGCATGTTATACAATAAGGTAACTCATACTGAAGAAAATCTAGGAGAAAAGAACAAATTTTCACAAGCTGCTAGGGCCATAAGTGATGTTATGGCTAAAATGGACACTGAAGGCACAATGGGTTTGATTGAGTGGCTTGAAAATAATGGTGTTAATTCACCTACAATGATGAACGGTCACGATCTAGTCTTTGCTAGCTTGGAGGGTGAGGACCCTTATTTAGCTGTGTTTGACCAAGATTGGTTGAAACCCATTCGTGTTTCCTATTATATAGAGCCAGTTTTGGGTGAAGGACAGGTTTTGATTCTCTCAGCACCACATGAGGAGGGTCCCTTAGGAAGGGTGGTCATGGTGACACTTAAAGAAGAGGAGTCAATTATGCTTTGTGAACATGAACTTATTTTACAACTCTCTCCCACTATCTTGATGAGGGATTAAGATATTCGGTCTCCGTTTAGTATTGGTTTTTGTCCGTCATTAATAAAATTCCGTTATATTAATTAAAAAAACATAAATATGAAAGTTATAATTTTATATAAATGATTTTCAAATAATATGACACAATTTTATTGGTGAGATACAAAGAGACCAGTTAAGTATAGGGAATTTGGATTCATGAATATGTAAATAGATAATAATTTAGCTTTTACACACGCAGTGATAAGATTAGATTAGTTTAAAAAAGAAAGATAAGATTAGATTGAATAAATTAAAGTTTGTCCCACTAATAATAGCATGCAGCTTATCAACACAACTTTAAATGCTAGAGCATTATCCCATAGTCTCTTAATTTACTAGCCACTACTTGTTAACCAAAAAAAAAATAGTAATGAAAAGGTGGTAGCCACTACCTAGCAACCAAGGCTGGTACCATGTTGTCATCTATCACTATTTGCCAACAAATTACAAATATTGAGGCACAGTCTTGTAAACTATACTTTATTGTCTCTCAAATTTCCATAGTTGACTATTCAATCTATTAAATCGATTCATGTACAAACAATTTGGTACGTCGCATGTGTGTTTATTTTATGTTAATTTCTAAAATTCATACGATATTTTTTTATATAAAATATAGTTTTCTTTTCGTCTCTATTTATTGACTTACGGACTGGCCCGCCTCATCCCGCCATAAACAGGGTGGGTTGGGCTAGCCCGCCAAAAATATTAAGCTATAAATCGTGTCCCGCTCCGCCGAAGGATGGGCTAACGGGTTGACGGGTCAACCCACCGGCCACAATGAATGAGAACAAATTTGACTTTTTTTTTTTTTTTGCATAAAACGCTGGAATTGTTGTTTTATGTTTTTTTTTTCACAAGTAGGCATGACCCTTTAATTATATGTTGAAAGTATAGAGTTGCTTAAATAAAGATAAAAATATAAATTTTTTTTTTTAATATAACTACTCAATAAGAAATGAATACTATCTTAACTTTTTTATTTTTTATGAAATATGATTATATGAAAAGAAGATAATTTACGTTGTTGGAAAACTCCAATATAGTAAATTTGGTTTTCAACCCTAAACCTGTATGTTTGGTTTCAATTGAAAACCAAATTTGGTACATTAGAATGTCCAATTTTGAATTTCAAGAACTCTCACGTGAAAGAGGCTTGGCATTCAGTTGGAGTCAAGTGAAAATCAAACATGTAAATATATATGGAGACCCTATTGTGATACCCTTCACTGCGAATGAGAAGCCATAACATATGAAATCCACAAATCAATATCCATTGAAAGGAAAACAAAGAGGAAGAAAGTGGGATTAAAAATACCAACCCTCCTCTCGAAAAAAACATTTAGAAACTCGTTACCCCAATACTTGCTACAAGGTAACATGACTACCACTAAGTCAAATATGTTTTTGAGAATAGTTGCACATATAAATATATACTTTATTTATGTGAAGTAAAAAAATTTAATTTTGCTTTCAAAATATTTCTTACTTTTATAAATATTATAATTATTACAAATTTAATTGAACCTGATTAAACTTGATTGAACCATTAACTCATCGACCCAGTACCTTAACCATGCGAATGACCGATTCGAGTTTTATAACACTCGCCACCACCACAAGATTTTAGGTCAAACTATAAGTACGTAGTTGTCTTAAAATAAAGGCCCACCTTGTTATGTATTGGTTTGATGCTCTCATTTTGGTCTCAATGATTTAGCCGGTTGCCCTACATTGATGTTAACCACTTATTAAAATATTAATATATCTAATGATTATTATTAGTGAGTTTATGGGTGTCCTATATTTTTCAAGAGTACCCAAGTCAGCACCTGATAAATAATATGTTCATAATAGTGTTAGAATCATACATTGCTATTTAATAAATTGACACCAATAATAATTTACATTTCTAGGTAGGGGTTGGGTTTGAGGCCTTTCGCATAGGACCTACCACCACTCTCTTTTTTACTTAATTTTAAATATACTCTCTTTTTTTGTCGCACTTTAAGGTGCAGTCAGGATAATATAATTGCACCTTAAATGTGAAATAATTAAAAATAATATATTTTATTTTGTATTATATTGATCCCACTTTAAAATGCGGTCAGTACTATATCATCTTACCTTAAAGTGCGAACTAATTAAAAAATAATTATTTCTTTTCCTCTCAAAGTTTATTTGCAGATTTCGATGTCCTCCTTCGACTATATTTTGAGATCGTAGGGGCAGTATGGCCTTGGCCTTGAAAAAAGAATTTCTAACAGTCTCGGATGGTGACGGGTTGAACTACAAAGTTGGAGAGAAAAAAAGTAATGGGACGCTTATAGTTCGCATAAGGTCGATGTTCAGAGCTCAAATTCCACCGTTTACTATTTTTTGTTGAATTTTAAAAAAAATTAATTCATCATAAATTTCTAAATATGTCAATTAGACTAACTGTGGTGGTTCCATAATTTTTATAAATCATTTGGTGCCTTTTTTGAAATTTTTTTTAGATGTTTTTCTCAGTTTTTTAATGCGAACAAATTAAAAGTAATCTATTTTATTTTGCATTTTCCTGTTCGCACTTTAAGGTGCTGCCAGCACAATATAATTGCACCTTAAGGTGGAACTAATTAAAAATAATATATTTTATTTTGTAATATATTGGTCGCACTTTAAGGTGCAGTCAGAACTATATCATCACACCTTAAAGTGCGACCTAGTTAAAAGGATGGAGATATATTGAGAATTTTTTTATTTTTTAAGGATAAAATGATAAATAACCATATTCAGGACGGTGAAGATGCATATGCAAAAACTCCTATTTGTCCAAGCACTTCCTCGAATAATAATTAATAAATATCAAACTCTGTCACCATTCTAGATGATGGCCAGGGTTGGCTAGCTAGCCCTTAATTTTTATAAGACATGTTCTTCGGCAAATAAAAAATAAATAAAGTAACCCTACATCAAATATGAACTTAACACCATGTCTTTGATGAGCATCATAAATTTGTATACAAGAGTGAAGAGTATATCTTTTTTTACAAAGTGCTACAAGAGGTTCTTGTTTAAAGTTTTTTTTTTTGTGAACTGGTTCTTGTTTAAAGTTAGAAACATCATATCTTAGTTAGACAATAGTTTTTCCACTAGTATTTTTTCTATCTACTCAAACCTAAAGTATTTTGTCTTACTCTCAAAATTATTAATAGGAGGATTTTTTGATTGAATATGTTTGGTTAAATATTAGCATCAATAATTTTTTGGTATATGTTAATATTTATAAGGTGTAGCACAACTAGTAGATAGTTGGACCTCATCTAATTTAGTGTATATAGAGAAATATTTGTTGCAAGAAACCTACTCGTGATCCCAAATCTCGAGAGATTAGTCTCATAGCTGTTAGTTGTGGGATACATTAGAATTTTTTTTTTAACATATACTTCAAAATAAATAAAAAGTGAACGAAATTTTATAAATTAACATAATTAGGGTGGACTTATATCCAACCACGAGGCACCGATTATTTTCGTCCATCGGTCCGTGCAAATTGGAAACAAACAGAAGTACGTCACTTTTGTGGATGCAGCTAATTTAAAAGTTCTTTTTCTATTCATTGGTAAAACAAAATTATTCACTTATTTGATCAAGTAAGGGTTAATGGTTAAATTAGTCTTTGAATTTGTAAGAGAGTTTATTTTTAGTCCCTCGGCGGAAAAATGACGTTTAGTGGCGGTTAAAAATAGCCAGTAATTGTAAAAATGACCGCCACTAAGTGTCATTTTTCCTCAGAGAGACTAAAATCAAACTCAATTACAAAATCAGGGACTAATTTGACCATTAACTCTATAAGTAACATATACAAGGGTGTGTTTGGTTTCACGTTTGGAGAGAGCAAACGTGGATCCAGCAATCCAAAAGCAACTATTTCTTGCTTTTGAAAACGTGGATCTGGCCCAAACGTGGATCTTGTGTGAGTTTTCCAAACATGCATTTAATGGTCCCCATAATCAAGGTGTTTGGTCTAGCGGTAAGCAAATTATACTTCATAAAGATAAAAGTATAAGTTTGAATCTCAGTGTAGACATTTGTTGGAATGGACATGCAACTGTATCCTGAACGGTGACGACATTCATCAATGTCCCGATAAATAAAATAATTATTCGACTTACCTATGTAACACCCCAATTTTCAGGGAGCTACAATTATGACCAAACACAACAATTAAACATGCTAACCATCTTTCAAGCTTATAAAAGTGCGAGTATAATTATTTTCAAATCATGCGCGGAATACATAGCATAATAACATGTATATACATAATAATCAGAAACAAAGTTAGTTGTCAAAGTAGTGAGAGTAATTAAGTTATATTACAATTCGATGAATCAAAAGAAGAAATATATCAAAGCTATGAAATCCTAGAGTTATAAGCACTTGTAATGATTGGAGAATGTGGGATGTCATATGTTCTTTCCAACTACCAAGTAGTTAGCCGATTTGCCTCTATAAATAGAGGAGGGTCATTTGTACAGAGACACACAATCAATCAATCAAACCTACAAATTCCCCGCATTTTATCCTTACCTTTACTTTTCAGCACTTTACTTTTTAGCCATTTAAATTTTTTATCACTTTCTACAATTTATTTTTCAGCTGATTTCAGCACTTTACTTTTTAGCCATTTAAATTTTTTATCACTTTCTACAATTTATTTTTCAGCTGATTTACAACTTTGAGCCTTTATTTTCTTTACCGTTTTTCAGTCATTTACTTTTCTTAGGAGTGTATCTTACATAGTCAAAGTCCTATTTCAAACATTCTTCAATAGTGAGGCACTAAGAGTTTTTTGGAGTATCTTAAGAATCCATATTGAGGAATATAGTCCCTTCCTCAAGGAATCGCTTGATTTGGGAATCATAGTTGATTTTTCAGCCAACAACACGGTTTCCTGATCGACCAAATCTATTTATGAACCAACAGTGCCTCATAAATAGTTTTATATTATGATTTCTAACAATGAAAGCATGTCCTGACCCGTGGTGGAAATCGAAGCCAAACACACCCAAATTTCATGACATCGAAAAAATCTCATGAGATGAAAATGAATTTGAGAGATAAACAATTTTTTGAGAAATATTAGTAACACTCTCTTTTTAACATTCATTTTTTAATTGATAAAAATCTTTGTAGAATCAAATAAATCATATGAGTCTCATTTCTAATTTTTACTCATTTCTAATTTTTTTATTCATCACATAGGAATCAAGTAAGCAAACGTTACGCATGCACACGATGTATGCTCGTCACTTTCCCCGGCCCGTGTTTGTTGGACTGTTTTTCACATCATATTTTTGTTGTTTTTCTTCATCGTCTAAGGTATACCAACCTCCTCCATAATCTTCCCTTTTTTTTTTAATAATTCGTTTACATTTAAATTGTACAGACACTTCTGAATACTCTTTTTTTCTCTTTATCTCTTTCTTCCAATTATATTACATCATATATCACATTTATCATTTATTTCTTCTCTCTTACTATTTCTCTAATGATCTACATCCTTTAAATGTCTATCAATCTTTATTTTCGGTTTTGTTTTGCACTTTTGCTCCCAAAATATTAGTATTTTTTTCCTTGCTCCGTAATCATTGAAGATTCCGGTCCTGTAGGTTTTCTATTGGTTCATCATTCTCCATCATCTAACAACCCCCTGCCTTTTTACCAGGCCATGCTTTTCGTCCGCAAACTTTGACATCGCATGTGTTATTTTGTCTCTACCATCATTATTCTTTTTTACTTTTTAGTTTTCCACCAGTGTTTAAACGCTTTTTTTTTTTATAGTTGTAAGAAATGATTATTTACGTAGAATGAGCGATATTAATTACTTGAATTGTAAAGTAATTATTAAAGGTAATTAATTTATATAACACCAAGAGTATTATTTCCAATCCTTAAATGGAGACTAATTTTGGGCAACATGCTTGAAAGAGCTTTGTTGATTATTAAAAGCAACTAATCAAAATTAAATTATAATCAGAGTTAAAAAAACAAAATTTAGATGTTGTTCCATACATCCAGTTTTTACTGTTATCCAATCAAAAAATATAAGATATCACATTAATAAATTCAGAAAGTGAGGTGGTTGAACCATTGGTTAGACATTTTTTAACAATTGTTTGTTCATACATCCTACCTATAAATTAAATTTTGGATTAGATGTTTAAGAGTTTAACTATCTACCACTACACCCCTTTTATGAGGCGAGAAAAACATGGAGAAATAACAATTGAAAAATAATAAATACAATAAAATGATGCATGGAGAAAGGAGAAAAATTCTCCTCTATTTTTTGCCATCAACTTCTTTTGAGACGTTGTCTATAAAAGCCATTCACCTTCTCCTTGATATCATCCAAAAAGAAAACATAAACTTAAGAGTTTTGAGTGAGAACCTCATTATGTGTGAGAGAAGAATTCCTTTTGAAAGAAAAATTAAAAGAGAATATAGCCACCAACATTTTGTGTGCGAGTATTATTATCGTTACTTTTGTAATCCTATTATTATAGTCACGATTCAAGAGAAAGGAATTAGCCAATAATCATATACATGAAGCACAGAGTAATCCTAATTATGGCTATAGAATGGATAAAAGTATTGAATTAAAAAACATAAGATAGGTAGAAAATGAATTTTATTTCTTGATTCAAAAGTTTATAGGCAGAGCCTATTTTATAGTACAATTGGGATAATTAATTAAGGAAACAAAATATTACAAGTAATAATGTTGAGAGATTATTTCTCTAATTACTGCTGATCTCCTCCCTAATTACTCTTGATTCTTTGACCAAATCTGGTTTGATTCTCTCTTGTAATAGCTTAATATTCTAACACTCCCCCTCAAGTTGAATAGTGTGGTCTCCAATACTCAACTTGCGCAAGACTGTCTCCAGAGTTTTCCCTGTTACTGTCTCCAGAGTTCATAGCCAAAGTCCTATTTCAACATCCTTAAATAGTGAGGCACTAAGAGTTTTTTGGAGTATCTTAGAAATCCATATTGAGGAACAGAGTCTCTTCATCGAGCAATCGCTTGATTAGGGAATCATAGTTGGTTTTCCAGCCGAACACACGGCTTTCAGATCGATCGAATCCATTTCCTAATCGACCAAATCTATTTGTGAACCAACAAACCGATGGGTGATTGGTACAAATGATACATACTTAATTCCTTTTAAGTAGGGTTTTGGTTCAAGTCTTATAATGGAAAAACTTGCGCACGAAAAGTTAACCCCACCATAATATAGATGTTATAGGCTTGAATATAATTGCTTCCCAGGAGTGATACATGTAAAAAAAAATCCCAAAAATATATAGTTCAAAAAAGAGTCTCCCAAAAAATATATTAACTAAAAAAAGTGCAATCATGCTTGGTTTGAGAGAATGTTTCCATTTTTCTTTCTCCCCTTTTTAAATATAAATTTTTTCTTTACTTTCATTTGGTTTCCTATGTTCATTTCAAATCGCCATACTTTTTTAAAATTAAGATAAAATAAAAAGTGATATTGACATAATATGTCCTTCCTTAAAAAAAAGACATAATTATAAGTAAAAATAGAAAATAAAGAAAGCCTTTTTCAAATCACATGCTCGGAGTTCCAATTCTTAATAAGTTAGACATTTCTCATCATAACCGTCTTTAAGAATTTCAGGTTGCGTGTTGATTAGTGCACCTGGTGTGCGTTTGTCTTCTCACTAAAGTTAGTAATTAGATACAACTCAACTTTCATATATTCACACTTAAATTTCCACTTAAAATGAAACTGATTTGAATTAATAATTTACATTTTATTTAACAAGGGTAAGCCCACAATTTTTTTAATAACTTTTAACCTCGGGTAGTTACTCTAAAAGGTAAACTAAAACACAAAATACACTCTATTTTCATTAACAATGATCAAATTTCGAACTCAAGGTTAAAAGATAAAACGAGCTAACCACCCCACTATAAATTTTAATAATTTATTTTGAAATGTTAATATTAGGCTGTAAAAGTACGGTTGGATATAAATCTTGTAGGACAAGAAATTTAAGTTAAAAATTTAAATTAATTTTTAATAAATACAAGCAAGTGCCTCACTGACAGTCAGAGTCTGTTTTTTTAAGAGTGAGAATCTTGTGGAAGGATATCACATCAACACCAGCTAATCTTTAAGTATAAATAACTAAGCACCACATAAACAACAATGATACATTTTTCAAAAAGCAAGAGCTACAGTGATTTATGATGTGAATGTGAGAGCTAAGAGCAAGAAGAACAAGCTAAAAAATATTCAAGGTTTTTTATTCTGGTTGATGATCAATGGAGAGCAGTGAGATATCCAGAGTTGAAAGCCTGAGACACAGTACTAGTTCTGGAATCTGGAGGAGGAACACGAGCATGGATATTTTCTCAACATCAGAGCGTGAAGATGATGAAGAGGCTCTGAAATGGGCTGCGCTTGAGAGGCTTCCGACGTATCTACGCATAAGGAGAAGCATACTCAACAATCCAGAAGGGAAAGGGAAAGAGGTTGATATCAAGCAACTCGGAATCACGGAGAGAAAGATTCTGTTAGAAAGGCTCGTGAAAATTGCAGAAGAAGATAACGAAAAGTTCTTGTTGAAACTCAGAGAACGCATCGACAGGTAGTGATTCTTTCTTGTCTTGTGATAAATTTCAGACTAATTGAAGTTCGCATTCAAACGAGTTGAATTGTGGTGACTCAGTGATTTGAGAATTGAATTGTTGAAGCGTGATTTGAAACTTGAAAATATGGGAGGTTTGAAATTTGAAATTGTTCAGGGGATTGGGATGCTTAGCGTTGTGATTGTTCTGTTTTGAACTTTTTGTTTTTTTTGCAGAGTTGGACTTGCTATTCCAACAGTTGAAGTTCGGTTTGAGAATTTGAACGTGGAGGCGCAAGTTTATGTTGGAGGCAGGGCTTTGCCTTCGTTATTCAATTTCTTTGTTAACGTGCTAGAGGTAATTAATTCAACATGTTTCTAGTTCTACTTTGTTCTTCAGGTAATTAATTCTAGAAATGATTTTTTTGGTTCTTCAGGGTTTCTTAAATTATCTTCATATAATTCCGAGTCCAAAGAAATCGTTACGTATCCTTCAGAATGTTAGTGGAATCATAAAGCCAAGAAGGTGAATTCAATACCTTTCTTTTCTGTTTCACCAAGAATAAACCCCAACTAGTCGTTTTCTTGTTCTGATGTTGACCTTTTTTATTTTTTATTTTTTGTTTTTGCAGAATGACATTGCTTTTGGGACCACCAGGCTCAGGAAAGACCACTTTGTTGTTGGCATTGGCTGGAAAACTTGGGAAAGATTTGAAAGTAAGGGAAAAAAAAATTAGGTGTCATCATTGTTGTTGGAAGTGGAATAGTTTTTTATTGAGTAAAATATTTTAATCATCATTACTAATTTCATTAGTGATGAAATTTTAGCATTCTGGGAGAGTAACATACAATGGGCATGAGCTGGAAGAGTTTGTGCCACAAAGGACATCAGCTTATATAAGCCAACATGATAATCACATTGGAGAAATGACTGTCAGAGAAACACTGGCTTTCTCAGCAAGATGTCAAGGGGTTGGACAGAACTATGGTTGGTTGCTACTTTTTGAGTATTAAAAGGAGAAAGAAAGAAAGAAAGAAAAACCCATTTAGCTAAATCTCAAAGTTCTTAAGTTTTGTTAATCAGAGTTTTGAATTCTACTACTCTGCAGATATGTTGACTGAACTACTAAGAAGAGAGAAGCAGGCAAAGATTAAACCAGATGCTGATGTTGACGCCTTTATGAAGGTGGGAAATAAGATTGAAAAAGAACCCTTGGAATTTATGCTTGAAATGGTAAAAACATTGCATTATAAGGAAACTGTGCGTAAATTGTGCAGGCAGCTGTACTAGAAGGACAAGAGACAAGTGTGGTCACTGACTATATTCTTAAGGTAAAATTGCAAATTCATAAAAAAGAAAAGGGAATACATATGATTTATAAAACAATATTGGGCTTCTTCTTATGCTTTCCCTAAAATATTACAGATTTTGGGACTTGAGGCCTGTGCTGATATTATGGTAGGAGATGGAATGATAAGAGGTATCTCAGGAGGGCAGAAAAAACGAGTCACAACAGGTACTGTTCTATTTATCGACATGACAAAAAAAAAGTTAAAACAGGAATTTTGAACTTGTAAGGAGTTTGGTTGATTATATTTTTTTATGTGTGGAATAATAAAGGGGAGATGCTAGTTGGACCTGTAAGGGTGTTGTTCATGGATGAGATATCAACTGGTTTAGACAGTTCCACAACTTTTCAAATAATCAGCTCAATCCGGCAATCCATCCATATTCTAAATGGAACTGCACTTGTGTCCCTGCTACAGCCAGCACCAGAAACTTATGAACTGTTTGATGATATAATACTTCTAACCGATGGACAAATAGTGTACCAAGGACCAAGAGAAAATGTACTTGAGTTTTTTGAATCAATCGGTTTCAAGTGCCCTGAAAGAAAAGGAGTTGCTGACTTCTTACAAGAAGTATGAGTGTGATTTACTTATTCTTCCTTTCAAAACTTTTCTATGTCTTATGTTGATGTAAAGTTATTTTTGTTCTCCTGGTATTAAAATAGGTGACATCAAGAAAAGATCAATGGCAATATTGGGCACATAAAGATGAACCTTATAGCTTTGTCACTGTTAAGGATTTTGCTGAAGCCTTCCAGTTATTTCACATAGGTCAGAAACTCGGAGACGAGTTAGCCAGTCCTTTTGACAAGTCTAAAAGCCATCCAAATGCCTTGACCAAAAAGAAGTATGGTGTTAACAGAAAGGAGCTGCTGAGGGCTTGTGCTAGCAGAGAATTTTTGCTTATGAAGCGAAATTCGTTTGTTTACATATTCAAAGTCACCCTAGTGAGAAACATTCAAGCACTAAATTCTACTCATATTATCACCTGATTAGAAACTACAAAATCATGACATATAGGAATTCAAGTGTTAAAATAGAGTGTTTCATACTTTTTCTTTCTTAATTTTCTTGGTTCTTATGCATATCTTATTCCTCTTTTTCAGCTTATTTATTTAGCTGTCATGACAACAACATTGTTTCTAAGAACTAAGATGCATCGGGATACCGTGGAGGATGGAGGAGCTTACATGGGTGCTCTTTTCTTCACAGTCGTTGTTGCAATGTTCAATGGAATATCAGAGATAAATATGGCCATCATGAAACTTCCTGTCTTTTTCAAGCAAAGGGACCTTCTTTTCTACCCTTCATGGGCTTATTCTCTTCCACCATGGATTCTCAAAATACCAATTAGCCTCTTAGAGGTTGCCATCTGGGAAGTCATCTCTTACTATTCCATTGGCTATGATCCAAGTTTTGTAAGGCAAGAAACCACTACATCACAAATCATCAACTATTAATTAAGCTAAGAGTTGCTTTATTTTGGAATCTGATGAGAAATTTTGTTGACAGGCTTTTAAAACAGTACTTGATAATCCTGTGCATTAACCAGATGGCATCTTCACTATTTCGGTTGATGGCAGCATTAGGAAGGGATGTTGTAGTTGCAAACACTGTTGGCTCATTTGCACTAGTAGTAGTTCTGGTTTTGGGAGGATTTGTGATTTCACGAGGTACAAAAATAGTAATGTAACTTCAAAATTGGCTTATGTAATAACCCTTTTTTATGTTAAATTTGTTCTTTTTGTGACAGAGGATGTGCACAAATGGTTTATATGGGGTTACTGGTCCTCACCACTGATGTATGGACAGAATGCTATAGCTGTGAATGAATTTCTTGGGCATAGTTGGGGAAAGGTAATCCATTTTTGTTAAATAAATTCAAACAGAAATAATAAGTTTTGGATAAATATATTTATAAGTTGTTGAACGGTGTAGGTTAGTCCTAGTTCCAATGAGACACTGGGAGTTTTGGTATTGAAAACTCGTGGATTTTTCACAGAAGCTTATTGGTATTGGATTGGAGTAGGAGCATTGATTGGTTATGTTTTTCTATTTAATTCTCTCTTCATGTTGGCTTTGCAATATCTTAGTCGTAAGTACAATCTTTATCCCTCTTTTTCAGCTGGAGACTTTGCTTATACCTCTTTTCTGACTACTATATGTTGCCTCTGCAGCATTCAGAAACAACCAAGCAGGGCTATCCCAGGATAAATTGCTCGAGAGAAATGCTTTAACAGATGAAGAGTTCATTGTGTTACCAAAAAGAAATAGTTCTTCTGGTGAGTCGTCTAGCTCAAGTTATTGTCTCTTTGTTTGTAGTTTGAAGCATGGTTTTCATGCCACAACATTTTGACTGTGATGACAACTCAGAAACAAAGATGTTAGAAGAAGCAAGTTTATCATCTAGTTCGTTTTCTGGAAGAGTCAATAATGATAAAGCTATAAGTGGAAGGAGGGGCATGGTTCTTCCTTTTCAACCTCTCTCTCTCACTTTTGATGAGATATCATATTCTGTAGACATGCCGCAGGTACGTTACGTCCTATGAAAATGTAATATTACAATTGATCTTTACCTTTGTACTTGAAGTTTTTTCTTCAACTTTTAGCCCCTAAATGGACAAGCCAACTGCTATAGCCAGCATTAGACCTGGTATTTCTAATCCTTCTATTCATATAAACCCAGCAATAGGATATTTCCTCAACTGTATTTCCATAGCTTTATGTATCTTAGAATCATTTTAATCTGTCCTCAACCCTACCTCTATGAGGCCAAAAAGAAACAGGCAAAATTTTATTTTTCCTACATTTTCACTGTGATATTACTTGTAGGAAATGAAAAACCAAGGAATTTTCGAGGATCGTCTTGAACTTTTGAAGGGTGTTAGTGGTGCCTTTAGGCCTGGAGTACTAACAGCTCTAATGGGTGTAAGTGGTGCTGGCAAGACTACTCTGATGGATGTTTTAGCTGGAAGGAAAACTGGTGGATATGTTGAAGGAAGAATCACAATATCTGGCCACCCGAAGAATCAACAAACATTTGCTCGCATAGCAGGATATTGTGAACAATTTGATATCCACTCACCCAATGTTACCGTTTATGAATCTTTGCTATATTCTGCGTGGCTTCGATTACCACGTGAAGTTGATACTGCAACTAGAAAGGTACAATTATCTTCTCTCCAAATTCGAGGCACGAAACTTGTAGTTTTAAAGTAACAGCATGTTTGCGGTTAAACCTCTAAGAACCACTTCTTTCCCCCACAAAAGTTACTCTCAACTTGGTAAAATATCCAATTTCAAAATACATTGATTAACTTCTATTCAATTTCATGAGATGCAGATGTTCATTGAGGAAGTTATGGAGCTTGTGGAGCTTAATTCATTAAGAGAAGCACTTGTTGGATTGCCGGGTGAGACTGGACTATCAACTGAGCAGCGCAAGCGACTTACAATTGCAGTTGAACTTGTAGCCAACCCATCAATAATATTCATGGATGAGCCAACCTCTGGTCTTGATGCTAGAGCAGCTGCAATTGTAATGAGAACTGTGAGGAACACCGTGGACACAGGACGCACTGTGGTTTGCACCATCCACCAGCCAAGTATTGATATATTTGATGCCTTTGATGAGGTAACAAGTCTAACCATTGAGGTAGAACTGTTAGGATTGAGACTTTTGTCTTTATTAGCTATGATAATCTAGTTAGATATATTGTTGAGATAGAGAATGTAGAGAGAGAAGAGAGAATAGAATTGAAGAAAGAGATTCAGATTATCATCAACAACATGAATCATCCAAATGATAGGAAACTGCTTTTGGAGACTATACAAAATCTCCCAAGTAGCCTCTTCTTCAAGCTCCCCGTGCACAGGACTAGGACCTCAGTGACACCTCAGTGACAGCCTGGTTCTTCTTTTGAACCATACGCCGCTTCAAAATTCACAAAGGTGCTCGTGGAACATCCAAATTGCCCTAATCATCAGGTAAATCGCATTGCTGCACAGAAGGATCAGGACATGGTTTAAGCAGTGACACGTGAAAGGTGGGATGAACCCGTGAAGTAGCAGGAAGATGCAGAGTGTAGGCCACCTTGCCCACACGATGAAGCACCTGATAAGGACAAAAGTTCCTTGGAGACAATTTCTCAAAGGCCCTGTGCTGAGCAGAAGCTTGTCTATAAGGCTGGAGTTTAAGGAAAACCCAATCCCCTTCCTTAAACTCGCGATCTGCACGTTGCCTGTCAACTAATCGCTTCATCCGAGCCTGAGCCCGCACCAAATTGCCCTACAATTTGGTAATCATCTCCTCTCGAGCAATAAAGCTCCTATCAACAGGTAATGATCAATCTTGAACAACTTTAATCTTGGCTTGATCCGTGGTTACCCCTTTGGCAGTGATGAAGTGGCCCAAATATTCAATCCTAGGAGTGAAAAAATCACATTTGCTCTTTTTGACAAAGAAGTTGTTAGCCCGTAAGATAGCAAACACTATTAGAGATAGTATGAGTGTTACAGTTGATAAAATGTTAGTTAAGTGTAATATGTAGTTTCATACACTTGAGGTAGCTTTCTACCAAAGCTACCTTGCTCTTACTATAAGTAGAGCCTCTTGTATCTCTCTAACCAAATTTTTAGAATTAATACAATACTTACATTTTCAATTTTCTCTTCCTTCTTCTTATCTCTAATATGGTATCAAGAGCTCCGTTCAAATCCTAGCCATGACTTTCGTTGTTGATCTTGGTGCATCGGTGAATGAATCTCTCAATTTCTCTCATGTGGTTACCATCAAGCTTGATGACACGAATTTCTTCTCGTGGCGTCAACAGGTGGAAAGTGTTATGCGCACACATCAGCTTCAGTAGTATGTGATTGCACCGACTCCACCTCCTCGATTTCTCACGGAGGAGGATCGTGTCTCTGAAACAGTGAATCCTGCATTTCTTGCTTTGGAAAAGCAAGATTCTATTCTCTTTACCTGGTTGCTTTCCACGCTCTCGGATTCCTTTCTTCCCACAGTGTTGATTTGCACTCCGTCTTGGCAAGTGTGGGAGGAGATCCATGATTACTTCAAGACGTAAAATCAAGCTCAGTCAGTGAAGCTGCACACAGAGCTTCATCATATCACGAAGGGTTCACGCTCCGTTTATGAGTATCTCAAGCGTGAGAAGACAATCGTGAACATACTCCTTTCTCTTGGTGATCCAGTGAGCTATCTCGACCATGTCGATGCAACTTTTGATGGCCTTCCCAAGGAATATGACTCTCTTGCCACTGTCACCTTCAGTTGTGGAGCACCATGCTCTGTTGCAGAGATCGAATCCATGATCGTCGCCTTCGAAGCTCGACTTGAGCGGATAAAGATGCGACAAACTAGCGAATCGGTTTCCACTATCTTGCTTGCACACACGGCGTCTTCATCGGCGGTGCAACCTCAGCAACTCGACTCGGTTCAGATCCAAACACCAGTTCCTCAAACCAATCTTGTAAGACAGGTGGGTAAACCCCCTATCTCGTAATCCACTCCTTTTTCTTTCATGTTGGGCTTGCCTCTCCCCTCTAGGCCCACTTCTGTTTCCTTTTAGACCTCCAGTTGATGTGGCATCCTTTCCTCCCTTGACAAGGACCCAGTCTGACCCACCTATTTGATCCATGGGTACCGGTTCGGGTTGAACCATAACCCGTTTTGGCCTGTTTGTTATGACCCGGCCCATTATCCCCCCTGATCTCCTTCTCCACAACACGCGTGATTTGCAGCACCTTCGTCCTGCTCAAATCACCCATCGTCGCCAAACTTCTAACCTTCCCCCTGATCTCTCCTTTCAAGCCATGTAAAAAATAACCCAGAAATTGCTTGTCAGGCAACTTAGGTATCTGTGCGGTGAGGTATTTGAACTCAGTGATATATTCGTCAACACTCCCAATCCGTCGGAGCTCCGTCAATTGCTCATAGACGTCTCCTTCCCCATGTCCTCCGTACCTCTCCAACAATGCCTCCTTCAACCTATTCCATGTCAATTCCTCTTCTTCGTTGAGCATCGGATTGAAGAAATGAATGGTAGGTCCCTCCATACATAACTGAGCAAGGTTCACTTTCACTTCCGGCATCGTATCTTGCACACGGAAATAGACCTCAGCCCTGGAGATCCAACCGGCCGGATCTTCGCCGTCGAACATCGGAAGCTCCACCTTCTCCACCGAATGGCGGAATTCAACCAACGCTTCGCCTTGAAGCCGTTTCGTGCCTGATTTCTCCGTTCCCTTCACCGATCCTTCTCCTATCACCTTCTCCGGACGCCCATCGTTAACCACACTCTCCTCCTCTATACGTATCAACTTCCCCAAACTCTTCTCAAACAACGCTATGAGCGTCGCTTGATTCCTCTCCATCGCCGCCAACGTCGTCTTCACCTCCATGAGTTCTTCCTCCAACGCTGCGATCTTTGAATCCATACTTCTGATCAATGCTAACTGGTTCTTCTTCGGTGGCATTAACCGGTTCCCTCAAAGTAGTATCCGGCAGGTCGGACCAAATTGTTAGGAACCAAATCACAGACAAGCAGAATATGTAATGAAAACAGTGCATAAAAAATGTAAATGAGAGCTTTGTTGATGAATAGCAATGGAGTTTTACAGATATGAGGAAATTTAAGGCTTCCTAGATCTGCCCAGAGCACAGCTCCGATAGGTCAGCTCAATGCTGCCTATACATCCTAACAAACTCAAATCTTCTCGATACCCCCTCTCAACCCATACCTCACTCCTTATACAAAGGAAGCGGAATCTAGCTCCCCTCACTCTTCCACGTCACCAAAAACTAACTAACTCTTGACAGCTTTCTTACCCCTTCTAGAATAAACTTGCCACACCTTGGGTCCCACAGATGTGTGATGAATTTGTGACTCACTAGGACCTTCTTCTTGCATACGAGTCCTAACAACCTTCGTCCATCGCGATACTAGCGATTGTCACCCTGTCTCCTTCAGGTGTGTTATCTAGTGCGAAGAACCTGTCGCACTTCGCGATCCAAGAATCAACGCCCTCGCGACAGAAACTTGGAAAATCCAATCGAGTCAAACGAGTGGGAACAGGATGATCGCCATCATTGCCACCACAATTCCTCCTCGTCGCCGTCAAATCAGTGACCTACAAACCAATTCCACGCATCGCCTCTTGAAATCTGTTCAACTGAAGTTCCGTTTGTTGCTCAAACTCACGCAGATGCCTCGAGATCGAAGGATCGAGTGCCGCCATGATCCTTTCCTCTGCTTCCCGAGTAGAACTCTGCAAACGCGTCGCCTCCGCCATGTATCCGCCATGGACCGTCAGCTCTGATTACCAATTTTCAACAACATGAACAAATGCATACAGCTACAGCTGTATATAACAGAATTGACACTCCTGCCCAAAACAACTAACTACAAACAGTCTAAATGAAACTCAAATGCAAATACAAATGCTAAATGCGCTTATATGTGCAACATATATGTTGACCTAGTAGTTTATGATGACATAGTTGCTTCATGTTTTGGTAAAAGTTACTTTACTGTTAGTCTGTTACAACCTTTTGCTTGTAAGACCTAACGTGATATGCCAGTGTGTGTAAACAGGCTTGTAAGATATCGATGTAAGCGGTTTGTAAATTTTCCCTCTTTGTTTTCTAACTTTACAGCTGCTACTTCTCAAATCGGGAGGAGAGCAAATATACGCTGGTACATTAGGCCGCCACTGTTCCCAACTGATTCAGTACTTTGAGGTGAATCAATTGTAAATGAGATTTAGCATATTAGATGCCGCTGTTGAATTTGCACATTCACTATAGAGCTTGATTACTGTAGGCTATTCAAGGAGTTCCCAAGATTAGAGATGGTTATAATCCTGCAACCTGGATGTTGGAAGTTACATCAGCAGGAACTGAAGCAAGTCTTAAGGTCAATTTCACAAATGTGTACAAAAACTCAGAACTACACCGGTTAGACTCCTTTCTTATACCTTATTATGTAATGTTTAACAACATAACGACAAGAGTAAATCATTACTTTGATAATTGAAAGATATCAGGTTGGTCACTTTGGTCCTCAATGATGGATCATTTTCATCACTGAATGGTAAAAAACGTTGGATTTAGTCATTGAAAGATAAAGTAGTGTTATTAATTTAATCCCTTAAAGATGAGAAAGTCCTTCAATTTCAGTCACTAAAAGGATTAAATTGAACGCGTTTTATCTTTCGAGAACAAAATAAGTTTTTATCTTTCAGATAGTATCAACATAACTATTTAATCTCAGATAGTATCAAAATAACTATTTAATCTAACAACAAATATTGGTAATAAGCAGTTATTTTGTTTCTTTTCATTTTTCATTTTGATGTTTAGAATCATGGCTGGCAGAGCGCAAAATTTTTGTACCTGAGAAAATAAGATGCATGTATTTTTCAGCTTTGATTTTAAATTCTTAATGCAGTTGATTTGAAGATTTTAATCAATAGGTTACTCATACTTTTAATTGTTTAGGAGAAACAAACAACTGATCCAGGAGCTTAGTACACCTCCTCAAGGTTCAAAGGATCTATACTTTGATACTCAGTATTCACAGACTTTGGTGGCACAATTCAAAGCTTGCTTATGGAAACAACATTTATCATATTGGCGGAACACGTCATATACTGCAGTTAGACTCTTATTTACAACACTAATAGCTATATTGTTTGGGGTCATATTTTGGGATATTGGCTCAAAAAGGTATGTGAAATAGAAATACAACACAGTGGCTCAAAAAGTAATGCGAAAATTAGATTCCAAACAATTCTTACCACTTTATACTAATGAAAATCCCAGGGGCAAGGAGCAAGATCTTTTCAATGCGATGGGTTCAATGTATGCTGCAGTTACCTTCATTGGAGTACAAAATGGTGCCTCAGTGCAGCCAATCATAGCAGTTGAGAGAACAGTCTTCTACAGAGAAAGAGCTGCTGGAATGTATTCAGCTTTACCATATGCTTTTGCACAGGTATAGTAACAACTTCAATGCATATATTTCTTGTATAAAAGAAGTGATATGAGTTATTTTTACTCTATCAATCACAGTCAACGGAGAGAATGGTGTTACAATATCATATAAAATCATTAATTTACCAGATAGTTTAGGGTTTTGGATAGTATAATATAAAAATTATTCACGTGTTTCCTCCCAACAATTTAAACTTTTGAGATAATTGGTTCATTACAATTGAACTTAACCTTTGTATTAAATTTGCAGGTTACTATCGAGCTTCCACACATCTTGGCTCAGACCCTTATATATGGGATTGTAGTATATGCCATGATGGGATTTGGTTGGTCAACATCAAAGTTCTTGTGGTATCTTTTCTTCATGTACTTCACATTCTTGTACTTCACCTTCTATGGTATGATGACCATGGCCATCAGTCCCAACCAACACGTTGCCAGCATATTGTCCTCGGCATTCTACGCCATATGGAGCCTTTTTTCAGGCTTTATCATTCCCTTATCTGTAAGTTACAACCTTTGCTTACATTTTTTTGTTTAATGTATGACAAGAACTAACCTTGAAAACAAAAAACAATGGCAGAGAATACCCATATGGTGGAAGTGGTACTATTGGATTTGCCCTGTTGCATGGACCTTAAATGGATTAGTGGCTTCCCAATATGGAGATGACAGGGGCAAACTTGATAATGGTCAACTTATTGAAGAATTTGTGAAGAGTTACTTCGGATTTAAACATGATTTTCTGGGAGTGGTTGCAGTTGTGGTGGCTGGTTTTTCAGTGTTGTTTGCACTCATCTTCACATTTGGCATCAAAGCACTCAACTTCCAAAAAAGATAACATCACTCCCATGTTACTCTATGAAGCAAAATGCTTATTTTTCAAAACAGTTTACTGAATTCTGAAAATTTTATTGTAATATTCTTTGACTAATAAATGGCTGATTTTGTAAAAAATCTAAATCCTTCTATACAACGAAGTAGAAATGTAACCTTTTTTCTTAACCACAAGTATACTTCACTAGGACAATCGTGTTCAAATCAGATAGGAATTCTATGGGACGCAAAGCTCTCCCTACACAGTAGGGGTGTGGTGTTCATGGTTTGGATATTTTAAGAATCATTCCATGTCTAGATTATGGTTTGGTTTTTAAAATCAAACTACTTTTATTCCTCCCAATTTGGCTTTAAACCAGTTAAAACTCGGACACACTTCTTCAACGGCACTTACAACCCCTCCTTAATTTTACTTTTCCCATGTCCCATATCAGCCAAGACACCCTTTGGTATGTCTTTCTGTCGTATCCAGGGACAACAGTAGGGCTTCAACACCATGGAGATGTTGGCCGAGGAGGGTGAAACTTGGTTTCCTCTCCTCTGGCTCATTCCACCCCTTCTGGACCTCACCAACATCATCACCCAGTCTAAACAGAACTACAACAACTTATATATCGATTCTAACTAGCCAGAACCGTGTGCAATTCACTAAAAACGACATACATGGCATAATACTTATTCTCTTCGAAAATCCTAGATTAAGGCTTTGAATCTGTGTTTTTCATGCTTCAAATGAGTTTATGAAGGCCAGAAACGAGTTTATGAAGGTGAAATACCTTAAAATCACGTTTCTGATAATTTCTGGAAAATAAGACCGCCAGAGAAGATGAAGTACGGCGGCGGACACGACGACGGTCGTCGCCAGTGGCGAGATGAGGGTGGATGGTGATTCGCCTTTTCTCCGTGAGCACGGTAGTGGTCGAAGTTCCTTGATCGGAGACCGGGCGGAGGAGATAAACACGACCGAAGGCCACGATTTTCCGACAACGTCACCGGAAATTTTCAAGGCACGACGGTGGCGATGAACATCAACCCAGAATCACCCAGCCCCGAATCTCACCAAACTCTCCATATCGCTCATTTAGGCCACCAAAAACAAGAAATAAAGAGGTTTTGGGAGGATTTGATCAAGGTTTGTTGAAGAACAAGTGAGAGAGTCTTGTGAACAAGTACTTGAATTCTGAGAGAAGCTAGAGCAACTCCATCCCTACTCGAGCTTAAATACTTTTTGGTGGGCTCGAACTGCCACGTAGGATTAAGCTCCCTCATAAGGAACTTTAGCAGATTTTGCTCAAACCATGGTTTCTTATTTTACTTTTTGTTGGTCCCACAGTATCACATTAATTAATGATTTTTATTTCCACCTACTTTTGATTTAAATATAAATATTAATTCAACATTCTAATTTAAATATTAACTTAATTAATATTAATAGCAATAACATTATAATTAAAATTGAACACGGTAAGTTAAAAATAACAACAAATACGTTACGTTACATTATATAATTAAAGACGGTACGAAACACATACTAACGATAAATAAATTACAACACAATTTAAATGAAATACATAATCAACGGTAATGACTAATTTTCATTATCATCATTTCCGAAACGCTCCCAAATATGCTCCACCAAATCTGCCTGAAGTTGGCGATGGATTGATCTTTGAAGTTGATGTGTTCTTCTTTCCACAAATGTTGTAAAAGCAGGAATAGGACCACTTGATACTTCCGCAGACCCTACGTCATTATTAGCCTGATCGTATTCAAAATTACCTTCGTAATCCCCGCGCTCGTCTTCAACGATCATGTTGTGCAATATGATGCAAGCATACATTATCTGCTTCATGGTATTCACATGTCACTGGCGTGAAGGACCACGAACGATCGCAAATCGAGATTGCAACACTCCAAATGCACGCTCAACATCCTTTCTTGCTCCTTCTTGTCGCTTGGCAAATAATTGTCTTTTCTCTCCTTGAGGCATTGGGATGGTCTTCACGAATGTGGCCCACTCTGGATAGATACCATCTGCTAGATAGTATCCCATACGATACGATGTTCTATTGACACTATATTGCATCGGATATTGTGGATTTGGGAAACTTTCACCGGTGCGGGGTGGTTGGTTTTGAAAATAGAATGGTGGTGGGTGCATCGGATATTAGGTATTTGAAGAACTCCCACCACCAATATGAGGTGCTTGGTTTTGATAATAATATGGTGGTGGGTGCATGCCATATTGTGGATTTGGGAAACTTTCATTTGAAGGAGGTGATTTGTTTTGCAATAAATTGGCATAAGATTGATAAGGATCCATTGAAAATCAAAATGGTTTCATTATATGAGAAGAAGAGAATTGTGAAGGTAAAATATGGTTTCATACACTATTTATAGTGCAAAAACCATTCAAAATGGACTCCCCAATGTCCATATACCTTTATTTTTGTTTAAAAAAAAAAAGTAACCGTTGGGCTGTCAGAAAGAAAAAAAAAATTAAAAAATGACCTGCTGGGCCGGTCAAATCTGGGCCAACGGCCAGAAACCGGCTCCAGCTGGTCAAAAGGGGCAGACGAAACCGGCCAAGCCAGTCACCCCATTTATATTCTTGTTTCCTTTTTTTTTTCATTTTCTCTAGTCTTCTCATCTTCTTCACTCTCTCTTTTCTCTCTTCTTCAAACCCTAAACCCACACACACAGCCGCCGCCCCCCTTCTTCTCTCACCCGCCGCCGCCCCTCTTCTTCCTCTCTTCTCCTTTGACAAACCCTAACGCAGCACCACCACCCCACCACCTCACCGCCTCCGTCCGCCGCCTTCACACAGACTCTCTTCTCCCTTTCCAAACACCATCGCAGCTCCACCCTCCCACCACTTCACCGCCTCCGTCCGCCGCGCCCTCACCCACCTAGCCGCCGCAGCCACCACCCGGATCGGAGCTCCAGCCACCGGATCGGAGCACCCCACCACCGAATCGGAGGTTCCAAGCCAACATGCAACCCACTTTTGGGGTGCTTTTCCGTTTTGAATTTTTATGGTTCTGTATTAATTTTTTTATTTATTTTTAATTGTTGTGTTATGTAATTTTTTGGTTTTTTTGTTTAATAAATTTTCCATTGTTGTTCTGCATCTTGTTCTTCTCCTTGTTTTGTTCTTCTCCTTCTTCAGTTCCCTCTAATTTTAACTTATTTGTGGTTGATGAATGTGAGATGAATGAGAGAGAGAAAGAACAATATTTTAATTTAAGGACCCATAAAGCAGAGTTCCTTGTGCAAGGAACTCTGCTTTAATTTTAAGGAACTCTGCTTCCACGTCATTCTGCTCCAAGGGGAAAAAAAATAAGGAACGGAGCATACAAGCTCCAGCTGGTTTAAGGAACCAGCGATGGAGTTGCTCTTAGAAACAGAGTTTTGGGATGGATTGAGAGGAATTTCGTGAGGCTTCAGAACTGAATGGGAAGGAAATTTATAGAGGAAATGGAGAGAGTGAGGAGTGACAAGTGGTCCGGGTGGTTTCCTCTTCACCAAGTGACAAGTTCACCATACGAGTTAGATTTCCTACCCCGAGCACCGAAATCCCATTCCATGTTTGTGTAGTAATTGTCATATATACCTCTTAGTTGATATACATCTCGGGAATTAAATTCCTGGAATACAGATTTAATGCATTTCAGGTTTTACATTCTCGGAGGTGGAGAAAATTATATCGTTCCGGATTATAAAAACCAGAACCAATATCGATTTATGTTCCGGGATTTAATTTCCCGGAATGTAATGTGTATTTGTTAAACATGTTCTGGAATTTATTAAACTGGAACTTGTATGTACACCGAATTTAGTAATCCCGGAATGATACGTAAAATCACTTTCGGGATTAGTAAACCCGGAATGTTAATTGTTGTGTTCCGAGATTTATAAACCCGGAAATTGTCCACACATACGTTCCGGATTTTATAAACTCGGAAACTATATATCTTCCGGATTATAGTTCCCGGAATGGAAAATATAAAAAAAATATTACCAGTTTATAAAACTCGGTTTTGTATTTAAAGCTTCCGCGTTATATAAACCGGAAGCATATGTAACATGTCAAAAAATACATCCAAAATATTTTTGTCAACATCCAAAATATAACAAGTCAAGTTAATAAAAATATAGCTAATAACAAGTCAAGTCAAGTTAATCTAACGAAATTACAACAATCATCTGCCCCGCTTGACGTCGAGGCCGAACCCCTTCCCCTACCCCTCCTCTGGTACACAAAGTTCGTCATCGTCCTCTGCCAGGTGTAATATAAAGCTCTCTGCAATGCAGGTCGACTAGGTCCAACAGTTGGGGGTGCATCGTGCGCAGCGAGAAACTACGTCAACCAATCCTCTAGTCTCCGGAGCATAGACTGAAATGAAACCAATTTATAAAGTCAATGAATTATTAAAGTATAAGTAATATGAATTAATAATATGTAATTCGGATAAAGAATTTACTGCTACACCAACACTGTCACGCATGGAATCCGGTATCATAAGAGGGTGAGAATGCCGCAAGAACCACGTCATATAATCCGGGGATGACTCTGCAGGAAATGAAACCTGGAGCCCAGGGGGATGACAGCATCTGTGAATGCTGCGAATGCAGCATCTATGTCGTCCGCAGAGGGTGGTGGGCTAGGAGGGGATCGGGGAACAGTATGTACATGGCCAAATTGGCGGAGGACCCTATCAGGCAAGTATGGTTGGGCGGCGTCCCTCCGCGTCCGGCATGGAACTGTCCCTTGCTTCCCACACCGCCATTAGGCCGCTCTCGGCTTATCCTCTGTATAGCCCAGCACTGAATGTCTGAAGAACATGGTCGTCGGGAAGTGCTCGTAGAACCAGGCCTTTAGGAGGGAGGTGTAGCCTCTAAGATACTTCGTTTTGTAGTGGCTAGCAACTCCGAGCTGGTCATACAACATCGCCAACGCCATCATGCCCTAGGAATAAGTCTCGACCATGTTTAGGTCCTCGACGCCGTCAGGTATGTCACACTGCTGAAAGTGTGACTGTTGTTGGCAAACAACGTCACGCCAACAAGGTGAAGCAGGTACATGCGGGCAGCGTGCTCCCATCGCCTCTCTGAAGGTTAAAAAATATAGTTAGTCTAGGAAATAAATATCCAATAGCATCGCAATAAGTTTAGATTAGCCATTACAAAAGCTTACCTGTAACCGCCTCGACGTAGTGTTGGGCCAGCCACAAGAATCTAAGGTTGCACCCCCTCGTCTTCCCAAACTCCACCCGCAAGTCCTCCCGGTCAGCACCAAGCAATCGTTGGCACGCCTCCAGGGCAATTGCCTCGTCGATCACCAGCAACGAGAACATATGACCGTGCACCGGTATGTGCAGCAAGCATGAGACGTCATCCAGGGTGACGGTCATCTCCCCGAAAGACATCTGGAATGAGGAAGTCTCTAGGTGCCACCTTTCCATAAAGGTAGACACCAGCCCCTTGTCCATCATTGTGTATGAGCCAGCTTGTGCTCGCAGGTTGTGAGCGTCAGATCTCCTCTATCGACGTACTCCTGGAAATAAAAATACAGGTCCATGTTAAAAAAGTAAAAATTTATAAAAGTAATTAAACATTACCATTACAAAGGTCCATGCTTACTGGGTGCGACTCCAAGTATGCCTCCCAGAGTATGGGTGCAACGTGCTCCGGGTAGTTCCGAAGCAACGACAGGTCCTCGGGGCCTCCTGCAAAAGGAGGCTCCTGCTGAAGAACAAACTCTTCAGTCTCTGGCTCAGAATGAACCTCCGGTGTTGTTGGTGGTGGTGAAGGAGGTGGAACTACTGCTGGTGGTGAAGGAGGTGGAGGAGGTAGATACTTCAGAATTCAGAGCTTTCTTCCAAGGAAGGAAAGAGTGTATAAGGTTTTAGAGAAAAACTAAAAGAATTAAAGTATTGCTAAGGGTTCTGTATTTATAGAGTGAATAGACCGACTCTCTAACAAGCATTTAATGAAAAGCGGTCAACGAAAACAGTGGTCATTAATGCTCATTAATGACTCTGACACATATTCAAAGTCAACAAAAACGGAAGTTTAGCATACCTATCTATTAAGGGTCAACAATAGTGGCTAACAGGTCCGACGAGTACCAAACTGACTCACCACACAGCTACGTCAAACGAGTACTACAGACGAATACCAAACTGTCATGCCAGACGAAAACAAAAGTATTTCACCAGACGAATACCTAAGAGGGTCATGCCGGACGTGTGCAAACAATGGTGACGTGGCAGCCACCAGACGATATCAAAGGAGTTTGACTACTTCAACAACTCTACGTTTTCAACCAAACTTTAGCCGATGCATATTCAATATATATATTTTCACACATATATTCAGAACATCTAACTCAGACGAATTCAAATATAACCATTATATCATATATATACAAGAAAGGGTTTTCCACGGGGGACCAGCTAGGCCCTAACCAGTGAGCAAAGACAAAGGGAAGAAGTCGTACCAGAGGCCCCAGGCAAAGGGGTGTACTTTTGTATCCAACCGACCAGCCAGAGGCAACATGGGCATTTGAGGAGCTCATAGGCGAATTGAGGATGTGGTCTGTTATAAGTGCAACCATAAGGGCCACTATGCGAATAACTGTGGAGAGAAGTCCCTCATTTGCTGGAATTGTCAGAAACCGGACCATGCTGCCAGAGATTGTCGTGCACCAAAGATCGAGAGTACAGTGAATGCAGTTCGCGAGAAGAAACCAGTTGCGCACGACAGAGTCTACAATATTACAAGGGAAGCTGCTGAGGATTCTGAGGCCTTAATTCAGGATCGTTGCGGTTAGGAGGGTAAAATAGGGTGGGGTTTTAATTTTTTTTCTTACCTTAAGGACCTAAGTAAAGGTGGTAAATGGTTAAGGTAAATTTTTTTTTACTATTCGAGGACCAAACCGTTAAGTTTCAAAGTTCAGGGACTAAAATCTAAGCTTAGAAAGTTCCAAATAAAATATCTAGGTTTGTTTATTAATAAATTCCCCTCATTAACGCGTCAGTGCGTCAGTGCATTAGCGCGTCAGTGCGTTAATGCGTCAGCGCGTCAAGTCACTAGTCGTCATATGATTCTGGTCATCAATGAGTATCTCAATGTCACTGAGAGTATCTGCCCCGGGGTCATTTATTGGTTTCGGGGTACCGGGCCCGCACAATTCGGGACCGGGTTGATCTTTCGCGAAGTCCGCTCCAAGCTGCCCGAGAACACTATTCACCGGGTCAATATTCATGAAAATCTTCTTCATAAAATTGGTCTCGAAACGCCAAATGAAATCATTTAGGGCTTTTCAGATTCTCGATCCGGGGTCCCGAAGTCGTCCGTTTCGCTTGCTGTAGTTTCGGCGAAAAGTCTCGTTAGCGCGAAAAATCCTTCCCGGGCCCCGGGAGGGAACTGTATCAATATTACAGTCGTTCTTCACAAAATCTTCCATTGATCGTCATGGTGATAGTGAGAACGTCTTATTCTCGTCCGAACTCAAAGTCGGGTTCAGCTTGGTTTCCTACCAAATGTCGCAATGGGTACTTCAGCCGACGATATCGCTTGTCGATGCCGCCGAGCGGATCCAAACAGTACCTTGAAATAATTAAATAATTATTTAACTACTGGGGAAATTCCGGGTGTTATAGATGACCATAAAAATTTACTTATATTTTAAGAATTAATTCCAAATTTGAAATTTGATAAATTTTGGCATTATATTTATTAATGAAATTAATTAACACCAGGGTGAAATTTGAAATTTAAATTAAGAATTACTTAATTTATAACATTCCCTTTAAAGTTTTTAATTTGATTTAAAAATATTTCAAAATTATTGGAGGGACCCCTTATATTAATTTTGATTTTAAAATTTAAATATTTCAATGCTCTATTATTTTTACAATTTTTATATAAAAATTAATTACTACACTTAATTTAATTACTTAATTTATTATTTCAATGCTCTAAATATTTCAAATTTGAATTACTTAATTTATTTCATAATGTTTGAATTAACTAAAAAAAATCGAAGCTAAGATATTTTTATCATCAATTTTTAGTTTCATATTTTATTTTTGAAATAGTTGGAGGAAAGTTGAACATTTTTTTTTTTATAGAAATTGAATTTTAATTTTTCATTTCAAATTCTATTTTTTCAGAAATAGAAATGAATTTTTATGTTTTCTAAAAAAATGAATTGAAAAAACTTTATATATTTCAAGATTTCAAGATTATTGGAGGGAGTCTAAATATTATAATTAATTTTTAAATTTAATTTTTAACTTAATATAACTATATTTTATAACATGCAATTATTTCGAATTTGATTTGGTAGAGACTTAGTCAAAATGATTTGTTAAATTTGGATTTTTAGTCAAAATTATTTTGAATTATTTCAAAATGATTTTTATTTTTTAAATTTGGATTTTTAAAACTGAATGATTTGTTAATTTTTTAATTGCATGTTTTATGAAGTAATTATTTAAATTTGAAATTTGGACTAAAAAAGAGAATCTATTAATTTTTTATTTGCAGGTTTTATGAATTAATAGTATTATTAATTTGGAATTGTTGTACTTTTGTACTTTAGCCTTTATCAAAAGATAATTTAAAAAAAACAAATCATCCTATATATTACTTAAAATATCCTACGTGATATAATGTTTAAAAAAAACAAATCAACCTATATCAACCTATATATTACTTATCCTACATGTTTAAAAAAATAAATCAATCTATTATATATTACTTAAATCAACCTATATATTACTTATCTTACGTGATATAATGTTTAAAAAAACAAATCAACCTATTATATATTACTTAAAATAGTGTTTTAAATCAAAACTGATATTTCAATATTTAATTAAAGAATATAGCTGGACAAATCAAATTAGGAAATAGTTCTAAAAATAATTATTTAGGGTAGAAAATAATTATTTAGGGTAGGATTTTAGTGGGTAGGATATATTGAGTTATGTGGGATTAAACCTTATTTTATATAATATATAGATAGATACGCTAATTTTACTTTTACATATATGCATATTTATTTATTTTATTTTACTATCTTTCTTCACAATATTTATATATTAAATATAGCATTTAAGACTTATTATATATATATATATATCATATTCTTTCTTCATAAAAAAATTCTTATTCTACCTTAAAAAAAATTCTTATTCTATTTGTGTATAATATTTATAAATTATTATTATTATACTAAATATAGTCCATCACCTTGCCATGCGTGCCTTGTCAAGTTATTCAAATACCCCTTCCCTCCATAATTTCCTTATACACTCAACCTTCACTTCACCGTAACCTTTATCGAATCATCACTTGATGCCATATATGTGATCGGTGCTCACTGCTCCAACCTCACTCTTCACCAATTCGACCCTCTCTTCTCTCTTAATTTCCGCCGCGAGCTCTCTCTCGCCATCGACTCCACCATCCTCAACTGTGTACACAAGCTAAGAACCCAATTCCAGCCTATTTCGCAAGCCCCGAACACCGCGAAACCCTTCTTCTCCGGCGAGTCACCACCACATGCAACCTCACTTTCCGGCAGATCTAGCCACCTCAATTGAACAACTCTACCTCCATCTTCGTCATTAGATTCTGCTAGTGGGGCTCGTGAAAATGGCACAAGACGATAATGAGAAGTTCTTGTTGAAACTCAGGGAACGCATGGACAGGTGGTTGAAATTCTCTCTATTTCTTTTTATCCCTGTTTAAAAATGGGTACATGAATGACATTCTCAAGTGTTGTGTCATAAGTAGAACCAAGGTTTTAAATTGTGGGTCATGGCTGCAATTTTTAGTAATTTCATGTTTGGATCAACTTCTCTTACATCAGAATCAATTCTGAAACTCAAAAGTTACTCGCATAAGCTTGTCCCAAAATTGATTCTTGCTTCAAAATTAAGAGTTTCTTGACATGCTTGATAGTAGCTTGTGTGTTTTAGAATTGAATTTTGAGGAAAGAGAAGCTTTTACGTTGCAACAGACATGAAGTTCACATTCAAACAAGTTGAACAGTGTTGACTCAGTGATTTGAGAGTTGAATTCTTGAAGTGTAGTTTTTTGGAAGCATCCAAGTTTCCAGGGCATTCTCTTCATGAAAATTTGGCAGTCTTAAAATTTTCAGGGGATTGAGATGCTCGGAATTATGACTGTTCTGTTGAGCTTTTGCAGAGTTGGACTTGCTATACCAACAGTTGAAGTTCGGTTCGAGCATTTAGACGTGGAGGCACAAGTTTACGTTGGAGGCAGAGCGTTGCCTTCATTATTCAACTTCTTTGTGAACGTGCTAGAGGTAATTCTGCATGTCACTTGCTGTTTCTACTGTATTCTTCGATTCATCTCTGACTATTTTTGAAATGGTTTCTTGTTTTCTTGCTAAGGGGTTCTTATATTATCTTCATATAATTCCGAGTCCAAAGAAACAGTTACATATCCTTCAGAATGTTAGTGGAATCATAAAGCCTAGCAGGTGAGTTCCTGTCCTTTTTTGTTTTACTAAAAGTACATCCTTCGATTAGGCCTTTTCTTGTTCTCATGTTGAACTTTATTTTTGCAGGATGACATTGCTTTTGGGGCCACCCGGCTCTGGAAAGACCACTCTGTTGCTGGCATTGGCTGGCAAACTTGGGAAAGATTTGAAAGTAAGGAAACAAAATTTAGGTGCTGTTATTGTTGGGACTGGAATTGTTTTCTATTGAGTAATTTTCTTTTAATCATAATAACTAATTTCATTAGTGATGAAATATCAGCATTCTGGTAGAGTAACATACAATGGGCATGAGCTGGAAGAGTTTGTGCCACAAAGGACATCAGCTTATATAAGCCAACATGATAATCACATTGGAGAAATGACTGTCAGAGAAACACTGGCTTTCTCAGCAAGATGTCAAGGGGTTGGACAGAACTATGGTCCGTTACTACTTTTTGAGTATTAAAAGGAGAAAGAAAAAAAAGAAAAACCCTTTAAACCAAATCTCAAACTTCTTAATTTTTCTTGATCAGAGTTTTGAATTTCACTACTCTGCAGAGATATTGACTGAGCTACTAAGAAGAGAGAAGGAGGCAAAGATTCAACCAGATGCTGATGTTGACGCCTTTATGAAGGTGAGAAGTGAGATTGAAAAATAACTCTTGAAATGTATGTTTGAAATTCCAACACCTTACGAGGAAGCTGTGCAATTTCTATGCATGTGATTCAATCAAAATTTTGCAGGCAACAGTACTAGAAGGACAACAAACAAGCGTGGTCACTGACTATATTCTGAAGGTAAAAGTGTAGATTCATAGAAAAGGGAAAATATTTGTTTTGTAAGACAATATTTGGTTTCTTCTTATGTTTTCTCTTTCAAAATATTACAGATTTTGGGACTTGAAGTTTGTGCTGACATTAAGGTAGGAGATGGAATGATAAGAGGTATCTCAGGAGGGCAGAAAAGACGAGTCACAACAGGTATTCTATTTATCAACAGCAGAGTGACTAGAGAAAGTTAAAACCAGAATTTTGACCCTGTAAAGAGCTTGATTGATAAAACATTTTTGTGGAATAATGAAGGGGAGATGCTGGTTGGACCTACAAGGGTGTTGTTCATGGATGAGATATCAACGGGTTTGGACAGTTCCACAACTTTTCAAATAATCAGCTCAATCCGGCAATCCATCCATATTCTAAATGGGACCGCACTTGTGTCTTTGCTACAGCCAGCACCAGAAACTTATGAACTGTTTGATGATATAATAGTTCTAACAGATGGGCATATTGTGTACCAAGGACCAAGAGAAAATGTGCTTGAGTTTTTTGAATCAATGGGTTTCAAGTGTCCTGAAAGAAAAGCAGTTGCTGACTTCGTACAAGAAGTATGTGTATGATTTACTTATTCTTCCTTTCAAAACTTTTCTCTTTATTTTATTGATATAAATTTTTCTTTGTTCTCTTGGTATTAAATAGGTGACATCTAGAAAAGATCAATGGCAATATTGGGCATGTAAGGATGAACCTTATAGATTTGTTACTGTCAAGGATTTTGCTGAAGCCTTCCAGTTATTTGACATTGGTCAGAAGCTTGGAGAAGAGTTGGCCAATCCTTTTGACAAGTCTAAATGCCATCCAAATGCCTTGACCAAAAAGAAGTATGGTGTCAACAGGAAGGAGCTGCTGAGGGCTTGTGCTAGCAGAGAATTTTTGCTTATGAAGCGAAATTCCTTTGTTTACATATTCAAAGTCACTCAAGTGAGAAACACTCAAGCACTAATGCTGCTCATATTATCTGATTTGAAACTACAAAAGTCATGTCATAAATGGATTGAAGTGTTAATGCATGTCTTATTCCTCCTTTTCAGCTTATTTTTTTAGCTGTCATGACAACAACATTATTTCTAAGAACTAAGATGCATCGGGATACCGTGGAGGATGGAGGAACTTACATGGGTGCTCTGTTCTTCTCAGTTAGTGTAGCAATGTTCAATGGAATAGCAGAGCTAAATATGGCTATCATGAAACTTCCTGTCTTTTACAAGCAAAGGGACCTTCTTTTTTACCCTTCATGGGCTTATGCTCTTCCACCATGGATACTCAAAATACCAATAACCCTCTTTGAAGCTGCCATCTGGGAAGGCATCTCTTACTACGCCATTGGCTACGATCCAAGTTTTGTTAGGCAAGAAACCACTACAACACAAGTCGTCAACTATTAATTAAGCTAAGAGCTACTTCTTTTGGATTCTGATGGAAACTTTTATTGGCAGGTTTTTAAAACAGTACTTGATAATCCTATGCATTAACCTGATGGCATCTGCGTTATTTCGGTTGATGGCAGCATTAGGAAGGGTTGTTGTAGTTGCAAACACTGTTGGGTCATTTGCATTACTAGTAGTTCTGGTTTTGGGAGGATTTGTAATTTCACGAGGTACAAAAATAGTATTGTAACTTCAAATTGATTTGCATTACTAGTAGTTCTGGTTTTATGTTAAATTTGTTATTTTTGTGCCAGAGGATGTGCACAAGTGGTTTATATGGGGTTACTGGTCCTCACCCTTGATGTACGGACAGAATGCTATAGCTGTGAATGAATTTCTTGGGCATAGTTGGGGAAAGGTAATCCATTTTTGTTTCTAATGGTGAATTGATTCAATAATGAGCCTTGCAAAGATGTCTTTATAAGTTGTTGAATGCTGTAGGTAATTCCTAATTCCAATGAGACACTGGGAGTTTTGGTATTGAAAATTCGCGGATTTTTCACAGAAGCTTATTGGTATTGGATTGGAGTAGGAGCATTGATTGGTTATGTTTTTCTATTTAATTCTCTCTTCATCTTGGCTTTGCAATATCTTAGTCGTAAGTACCATCTTCATCTCTCTTTTTCAGCTGTAAACTTTGCTTATACCTCTTTTCTGACCACTATATTTTGCCTCTGCAGCATTCAGAAACAATCAAGCAGGGCTATCCCAGGAGAAATTGCTTGAGAGAAATGCTTCAACAGATGAAGAGTTCATTGAATTACCAAAAAGAAATAGCTCTTCTGGTGAGTTGCCAAGCTCAAGTTATAGTCTCTTTGTTTGTAGTTTGAAGCATGGTTTTCATGCCATTACATTTTGACTGTGATGACAACTCAGAAATAAGGACGGTAGAAGAAGCAAGTATATCATCCAGGTCGTTTTCTGGAAGAGTCAATAATGATAAAGCTAGAAGTGGAAGGAGGGGCATGGTTCTTCCTTTTCAACCTCTCTCTCTCACTTTTGATGAGATATCATATTCTGTAGACATGCCGCAGGTAAATTACATACTATGAAAATGCAATGCTTCAATTAATCTTACATTTGAATTTAAAATATACTAGTTTTTTTTCAACTTTTAGCCCCTAAATGGACAAGCCAATTGGTATAGCCAGCATTTGACCTCGTATTTTGAATCCTTTTTTTCATATAAACCCAGCAACAGTATATGTCCTCAACTGTATTTCCACAAATTTATGTATCTCAATCATTTTCATGTATCTTCAATCCAACCTCAATAAGGCCAAAAGGAAACAGGCAATTAATTATTTCTCCTACATTTTCACTGTGATATTTCTTATAGGAAATGAAAAATCAAGGAGTTTTCGAGGATCGTCTTGAACTTTTGAAGGGTATTAGTGGTGCCTTTAGGCCTCGAGTACTAACAGCTTTGATGGGTGTAAGTGGTGCCGGCAAGACTACTCTGATGGATGTTTTAGCTGGAAGAAAAACTGGTGGGTATATTGAAGGAAGCATCACAATATCTGGGTACCCGAAGAATCAACAAACATTCGCTCGCATAGCAGGATATTGTGAACAATTTGATATCCACTCACCCAATGTTACAGTTTATGAATCTTTGCTATATTCTGCATGGCTGCGATTACCACGTGAAGTTGAACCTACAACTAGAGGGGTATAACTATCTTCTCTCCAAATTAGAGAACTTATAGTTTAAATGTAACATGTTTGGATCCACAGTTAAACCTCTTAAAAATCACTTCTTTCCCCCATAAAAGCATCTCTCAACTTGGTATCATATCCAATTTCACAACCCACTAAGATTTGAAATGTCACCAGATTGCTCAAAGAGTCAAAGTGCAGAGAAATTAGTCAGTAATCTTTTGGTCTGGAGACTTCGAACTGATTTACTTCTACTCAATTTCATGAGATGCAGATGTTCATTGAGGAAGTTATGGAGCTTGTGGAGCTTAACTCATTAAGAGAAGCACTTGTTGGATTGCCAGGCGAGACTGGACTTTCAACTGAGCAGCGCAAGAGACTTACAATTGCAGTTGAACTTGTAGCCAACCCATCAATAATATTCATGGATGAGCCAACCTCTGGTCTTGATGCTAGAGCAGCTGCAATTGTAATGAGAACTGTGAGGAACACCGTGGACACAGGACGCACTGTGGTTTGCACCATCCACCAGCCAAGTATTGATATATTTGATGCCTTTGATGAGGTAAGAAGTCTAACCCTTGAGGTAGAACTGTTAGGATTGAGAATTTTCTCTTTCTTAGCTTTGATAATGTAGTTGCATATGATGACCTAGTAGCTAATGAATATGATGACTTAGTTGCTTTATGTTTTGGTAAAAGTTACTTTACTATCACATCCTTTGGCTTATAAGACCTTACGTGATCTGTCATTATATGTATACATACTTGTAAGATATCGATGTTATGTTTGTAACATTCACTACTGCATCTTGAAATTTTCCCTCTTCTCCTCCCTATTCTGTTGCCTTCTTTTTCTCTGTTTTTCTGTTTTCTTTACAAGAACTCTTTTGGTGTTGCTGGGGGTTACAATATTGCATACGACTAAGTACTTCAATTTCAAACTTCACAGCTGCTACTTCTGAAATTGGGAGGGGAGCAAATATATGCTGGTCCATTAGGCCGCCACTGTTCCCAACTGATTCAGTACTTTGAGGTGAATCTTGTGTATATGAATTTAGCATATTAGTATATTTACTGCATTAGCATATTTATATGAAGCATGATTACTATAGGCTATTGATGGAGTTCCCAAGATTAGAGATGGTTATAATCCTGCAACCTGGATGTTGGAAGTTACATCAGCAGGGACTGAAGCTAGTCTTAAGGTCAATTTCACCAATGTGTACAAAAACTCAGAACTACACCGGTTAGAGTCCTTTCTGATACCTTCTTATGTTATTTTTAGCAACATGACAAATATTGGTAATCAGCTGTTATTTTGTTTCTTTTCATATTTTATTTTAATGTTTTGAGTCAGGGATGGGAGAGCCCAAAGTTTTGGTATTATGAGAAAATAAGATGCACATATTTCTCGGATTTGATTTTAGATCATTAATGCAGCTTCGTTTAAAGTTTTTAATCAATAAGTTACTGATATACTTTCAACTAGATATAACTGCACGGGTTTATTTTCAAATTTTTATTATATAAAATGAATATAGCTTAAATAAATAAGTATTAAAACATTTTTAATTATAAATATTATGAAATAAAAATTATTGTAATAAGATGTTTCTTCTCGATGCTCTGTTCTACGAGTTAGAGCCTCTTATGTTAAGAGATTAATTTTTTTGTTTAATAGCTTGTTTTCAATATTGTAGTTTTCCGAAGCATAAAAAAAAGACATTTGAATAAATATTATTAGAGTTCTCTTTGTGTAAATAATTAATATTACTTAAATTTAATAACTTATATTTCATAATTAGCATTGAAGTAATTTTAACAATTTAATAATTTATTTATTTAATAATATGAAAAATCATTAAGTGAACTTAAAATATTTTAAATTAAGTAATAAGTTTTTAATATCATCAAATAAGTTAAAATTGCATAATTTTTAATGCTTTTTATCAACAATAAACTAATTTTAACTTTTACAATTATAATAAGCTATAACTTTAATAGCGCAAAATATTATTTAATAAATTTAAATTTATTCTACTTTGGTCATAATTATTTCCTATGTGATGCTAAATAGCATTTATCTGTGTTTATTTAATCATTTATCATGTTATTATCTCATCCTTACCATCAAACGGGCCCTTAATACTCTTAATGTATTTAATGTAAAAGATAAGTCTCTTTTACTCATATATATTTATTGATTGATGATATTGATTGTGTAGGAGAAACAAACAACTGATCCAGGAGCTCAGTACACCTCGTCAAGGTTCAAAGGATCTTTACTTCGATACTAAATATTCACAGACTTGGGTGGCACATTTTAAAGCTTGCATATGGAAACAACATTTATCTTACTGGCGGAACACGTCATATACTGCAGTTAGACTCCTATTTACAACAATAATAGCTTTATTGTTTGGGGTCATATTTTCGGAGATTGGCTCCAAAAGGTATGTAAAGGAAGAATACAACACATTGACTCAAATATCACACAATAACTGAAGTGATGCTTAAATGAAAGTTGAAACAATTCTTACCGCATCATACCTTTATATTAATGAAAATCACAGGAGAAAGGAGCAAGATCTTTTCAATGCAATGGGATCAATGTATGCTGCAGTTAACTTCATTGGGGTGCAAAATAGTGCCTCAGTGCAGCCAGTCATAGCAGTTGAGAGAACAGTCTTCTACAGAGAAAGAGCTGCTGGAATGTATTCAGCTTTGCCATATGCTTTTGCACAGGTATAGTATCAACTTCAATGCGTATTTCTTGAACAAAGAAGTGATGAGCTATTTTTGCTCTACCCATCACAGCCCAAAGGAAAGAATAGTGTCACAATATCATTAATATATATATCTTTACTCAATAGTTTAAGCTTTTAGAAAGTTGGTTATGATATGGTATACTCAACTGTTTTCTAATTGGAACTGTGACGAAACTTGCACCTAGTTGCCTAACAGATTAAGGGAAATGTTTGGCAGTATAAAAAATCATTTACATGCTTCCCACCTAATAGTTTAAACATTTGGGACAATTGATTGATGACAGTTGATCTTAATCTTTGTATTACATTTGCAGGCTACTATCGAGTTTCCCCACATCTTTGCTCAAACCCTTATATATGGGATTGTAGTATATGCCATGATGGGATTTGATTGGTCAATATCAAAGTTCTTGTGGTATATTTTCTTCATGTACTTTACTTTCTTGTACTACACCTTCTATGGTATGATGACCATGGCCATCAGTCCCAACCAACTTATTGCCAGCATATTGTCCTCGGCATTCTACGCAATTTGGAGCCTTTTCTCAGGCTTCATCATTCCCTTATCAGTAAGTAACAAGTTACAACCTTTGCTGATATTTTTTTTGTTTAAGGCATGACAAGAACTAACTTTGAAAATAAAAAACAATGGCAGAGAATACCCATATGGTGGAAGTGGTACTATTGGATTTGCCCTGTTGCATGGACCTTAAATGGACTTGTGACTTCCCAATATGGAAATGACAGGAGCAAACTTGAGAATGGTCAACGTATTGAAGAATTTGTGAATAGTTACTTCGGATTTAAACATGATTTTCTGGGAGTGGTTGCAGCTGTGGTGGCTGGCTTTTCAGTGTTGTTTGCACTCATCTTCACATTTGGTATCAAAGCATTCAACTTCCAAAAAAGATAACATCACTCCCATGTTAGTATGTTACTCTATGAAGCATAATGCTTATCTTTCAAAATAATTTAGTGAATTTTTAAAATTTCATTCTAAGATACTTTGACTAATAAATGGCTCCAAGATCCTAGTTGAATTTGTAATTCTAAATCCTTCTATAAGAGGAAGTAGAAGTGGCGACTGGATCCTATGTAGTGACATGATCTCAATCATTTAAAATACTTTATATTTCTTTTAATATATTTTGGACGACCGAATTCTCTTTCCAATGATAATGTGACTAAAATAATGTGACTAAGAAAGATCGAATTCCCTCGAAATGATGTTCGCAAAAATTCATATAATATTTTTTTTTATTAGTGTTTTATTTTTTTAGTCATAATTTGTTTGGCAATAATTTTAATGTAATGCATTTTATAATGATAATGTCATGTCATTTTTATTATGAAAAATAAACAATCACATAATAGTAATAACCGTAGATGTAACAAAAAAAAAAGTAGATATGGGATTCTTATTGATTAAATAAACAATATACTCAATAGTAGCGTTTGGTGAAGAGAAACGAGACAGAACAGGGCAATAATGTTTTGTGTGTTGTATTTGGTAATTTCAAGTCATTAAAGCAGAATTATAATTTTAATTATATATATAATGAACCGTACGTGTTTAATATTTGATTGAGTATAAAAAATTAAACTCCATATATCATTGCTTATTTTGTGACATAATCACTTAAAAATAACCATTTATATATTTTTTAAGTTGTTTATGTGTGTTTTTAAAAAAAAAGCAGAAATATGTTATTTCTTTAAGCTATTTACGGTGAGTTTGTTTCAAATTAAAAAATCACAATTTTTAACTTTCTAAAAAAAGAGATTAGTTATTTTTAGAGATTTTGATAAAAACATAAGCTGATGGTGTTTAACTACCTTAATTAAAGTCACTTTTTTTATCATCTCACTCATCATAATAGATTTTCCTGAAAAGCTGATTAAGGGTGCGTTTGTTTCAGCTTTTTGTTAAGAAAAATCACTTTTTTTTACTAAAAAATCATTTTTAAAAATTTTAAGATGTTTGTTTCAGCTTTTTAAAAAGCCGTTATTTTAAAAAAAGCTGAAAAGATATTATTTAAAAAAACTAATTTGATTAGCTTATTAGAAAAATCTATTATGATAGATGGGAGAAAAGATAAAAAAAGTGATTTTAACTAGTGAACCCAACACAAATTAGATTATGATTTTCCTAAAATCTCTAAAAGATAATCACTTTTTTAGACAGCTAAAAATTATTAATTTCTATTATGAAACAAAAGCAACTTTTCCAAAAAATATGTTTTCACCTTTTTTTTAAGATAATGTTTTTTCAAAACTGAAAGGAACATCTTAAAATTTGGAAAGTTGATATTTTAATTGCAAAAGTCATTGTTTTCTAAAAATAAGCTGAAACAAACACACTTTATAATAGTTTTTGAAATAATCAATTACTTTTAATGTATTTTTAAGTGAAAAACAATTGGTTTGTTTGTCATTGCTTAAAAAAGTGATCTTACTTTTGAAAAAATAATTGATTTTATTTTAAGTGCATTTTTGAAAAGCAAAAATTCATTAACGTTTGTCTATAAATATAATAAGTTTTTTTCTTTAAGAAGTGATTTTAAACTGTTTGGATACAAAAGATTTTAAATATATATTAGGAGTATTTTTTACAGTGTAAAAGTTTTAAGAGGGTGTTCCCTTCCGTACCACCCTTTTTCGCGGAACCAAAGTATCCTGTTCCAGGAGGTTTATGTCTTGTTCCATTCCATCTCAAAATCATTCAAATATAAAGAAGATGCAATGAAGGCGATTAGCTGTTTACATGGTGCGACGTTGTTTCAATCCTTGTTAACGGAAAATTTAGCGCGTTATAACTCTAAGGCCGAACTTTCAAGTTGTTAATTAGTATGCTTCGCTCTCGATCCTCTTCCTCACCACCTCCTAAGGTTTCTGTCCCTGTTTCTCATGGATTCTGGTGACCCTCTCTGAGCAGTGGCCCTGACCCGAACGACGTCACCTTTGACGGCGAAGAGCAGGCCGGCGAGAGCGGCAGATGCGAGGATGGTGGAAAAGCACCCTCCAATCCGGCGGTCACCCTTTTCATTGATGGAATACCAGAGATTGCTACCTACGTCCAGATCCGTGGGCTTTTCGAGAAAATTGGATGGTTAGTGAGCTGTTTCGTGCAAAGACAGAGGAGAGTTGGGAGGGCGTTCCGGTTTGGCTTTGCTAGGTACTCATCTTTGGAAACGACGTCTCTTTCTATCAACCTGTTCAATGGCGTTGTGGTGGGAGGTTTGATCTTGCCGGTGGGTCTTGCAAGGTTTTCGAGATCGGAGTGCCCTAGGCAATATGGGGGAGCAGACTTTCCTCTGCCTTTGACGGCCTATTCAAGCCGTGCTCTGCTTTCCGTTCCTCTAATAGTGGGAAAACACACAAGAAAGGGGTGTTTGAATTGTGTATGTAGTTTTTAAAACTTCTTTTTCAGTTCTAAGCAGTAATGAGTTTCAAACGAATATAAGAGTGTGTGCGTGCAGCGAAAAATTAACTTAAGACTGAAAAATAAAGCACACATGGTATTTATCCTGGTTCACCCCCATAATCGACAAGGCTACGTCCAGTCCTTGGCTTTACCAAGATATGAGCTGGATTGGAAAACCATGGTTTTCACTCGCTAGTTCTTTTTGGATGGATATGGAATCTTTTACAATTCTTCAAGTTTTTAGCTCTTCCACAGCATCCTTTACTCCTTTCTTGAACCTGTTTCTTGAGAGTGTACTTCCTGCAATATTCTTTGGATCATGGTTGCTTATGCTGAGGAAGACACATTTTAGTCATAGATCTTTTCGCTCTACATCTGTGAAGATGTTAGCAATATTCAGAGCGGTTAGGCTCTGATACCAATTGATAGTGCAAGAAACACACAAGAAAGGGGGGGTTGAATTGTGTGTGTCATTTTTGAAAACTTCTTTCATAATATGCATCAATAATTAGTTTTCGAATAATGTTATAGACTATGTGTTATGCATGCATGTAGCGGAAAATTAACATAAGGTAGAGAAGTAAAGCACACACACGATATTTATCCTGATTCACCCCCATAATCGTCAGGGCTACGTCCAGTCCTTGGCTTTACCAAGATTTTCACTATTTCACAAATAATACAAGTATTATCAGGGACTTCTCCCAGTATTATAAGGACTTCTCCTATCAAGTATTGTACAAGACTTCTCCTAGTATTTTTAGGACTTCTCCTTTACAAGTATTCTCCAGGACTTCTCCTCATTAGTATTCTACAGGACTACTCCTGATACCCTTTACAAATTGGGTTTGTTTTTCTACAAGAGTTCTCTTCAACAAGAGTAAGTAGAAGAAATGAAGCTCGAGTTTACAAAGAGGATAGGAAGTTTAAGTTTCTCTGTTTTGGGTTGTGTGCGGTTTAGGATGAGAGTAACACTCTGTAAGTTCTTCACACAAGTGGACGACATAACTCAGGGAAATTTGGCTTGAAGCTTTCTGAGTTTGAACCAATGGAGACTTGGTTTTCTGGGCAAACTTGGTTGAGATATGAAATTGATTGAATTCAAGTTGCCAAGTTGTTCTGGAAGCTGAATTCTCTATTTATATCTTCAATTGAAATTCTTCATTCATCTTTGATAGAAGGAGAGAAAATAGATCCGTTAGTGCTTCTGCTTCCTTGTGAGTAACGGCTAAATCTGCAATTCTGAAACAGCATTGAATGCGATCTACCAAGAATTAATTGCTTGGGTTGACATCGTCTGGCTCTTCAAGGCGATTTACCTTGAGCTACAGCTTCTGTATTTAATGCTCATGCATTCCAGCTTTGGGTTTTTTGTTTGAACATTATATCCCAGTGCAAGCCAGCTAAGAGTCATTAAATGCTCTGAATAGAGATTTGAATTTTGAACGTTGAAAGAGTACGACGCTCAGAATTTTACGTCGTTGATTCCGCGAAGTCAGCTTGATTAGAGGAAAAGCAGAAAAGCAGATGAACCAAGGAATAATATATTAATTATGCCTCTATCTTCTTTCTGCCATCAACAGTACTTCATTTAATGTGCAGACGAGGTAGATGACTCTTGATCCAAGAAGCAATTATTCTGGATGAACTCTTCAGAGCTTGGTTGAATAATTTCTTTAATGCTTCTATTGAATTGATACCTTCATGATGTACACTTTCTGGCATTTATGACCTTTGAGTACTTTGATGCTTTTGGACAGACGAAATCTTCATTATGATTTGGCAGACGCAGTCTTTATAGAATCTTCAGAATTTCGTCACTGAGTAAGTTGCATAGGCAGACAGACTTTCTCATTTCAGTCTTTCTTGAAGATCAGAATATTCTTGATTTGTAGATGACTGAACGTTTCCTTCCTTTGTTCTTCCACTAAAATTCTCCATTTGAATGAGTTGATACACAACTGCTTTATATGGTGCTAGAGAAACTTCAAAGCTGAGAATGTTTCTTCAAAATCTGTTACTAGACTTATTTAGCTTCTGGCAAAACAGTCTTCCTATTGATCACTTTTTAATCAAGCGCCGGACTGTTTCAACTCAATCAAGTGAGTTTTGGCTTAGAGAGAGCATAGCTGATTGAGTGCCTTCCAAACGATGATTTCTATTTGCAGGCAATGCTTGGTCTTCCGTGGGTCACCGGATTGTCTTCATATAGTTGCTTTCTTTGTATATCTTGACAGTTTTTCTCGACGGTGTATGCAGTTATTCTTCATTTATGACCGGACGATTTCTTCTTGCGAGACTGTCTCTCTTGATAATGCTTTGAGATACATTGAGTTCTTCAAGTAGATAGATTTTCCTGGATATGAGAAATTTCAACGTGTTTGAAATTCTATCTCTAATGATATTAAACCTTAATGAAATTGTTAATTATCAAAACATAATAATTCATTTAATCGTTTGAATCTAACATTCGTCTGATAAATCTTCTACTTCTCGATCTCAACCTTAGCGAAGATTGATATTGGACCTTAAGTACTTACCACTGAGCCAAACGCAATTGCTGTTAGTGAGACCACACCTGAATTCTTTTAGAGTGTCACTGAGGTATGAAGGAGGAATTTCAATCAATTTGTTATCTGAACCCATTTTGGGGATTAGGGTTTGGTTCTCTCTATTAGAATTACTGATAATTAAGCTTAGCCTAGCTTGCTATTAGTAGTGTTTCTATTAGTCTTTTAGTTAGTTTATTTTTTGTGTTGGGTGTTCTTGTTTCTTGAATGCATGCCTTGAATTTCTTGGTGCTCATGGGATGAAGAACTAACAAGGGGAAACAAGATGAAAACAAGACTTACTTAAGAAACTAGAGACTGAGATGCATATACTCCAAGTTAAGAAACTACAAAATAATATTGCCAAAGTTTTTTCAGAAAGAAAACAGCAAAATTTCAAGTTATATAAACCAGTTGGTTAATTGATTGCCACGTTATAAGCCTAAATTTATATGCTGTGTTATATGCCCAAATTTAGTAGCTATATTTAATTCTTCTAATTTACAGCTCACCTGAATAAACCTACCATGTTATAACTTATAAGTAATAACATGCTAAGTTATTAATGAGGACTATTTAGAACATGAACATGCGATTTGGTGAAGGCATGATGAGTATATCTGAACTATTGAATTATAAGTTATTAGCTTCCATTTTCTCTTAAGTTCTTCTTGTTTTGTTACTCCTTTATTGGTATTACTTGGTTTTATCACTAGGAGAGTGCCTATTCTTTCCCTTTAGGCCGTATTTCGTTTAACAATGTGATCCCCTAAATTTTTTTAACTCAGAAAAGAATATTGAGTTGTAGAGCTATGGATAAGTCATGGATACTGAAGCCACGAAACTCAACTGAGTATGAGTAAGGAGTTAGGGGATTTATTGTTTTTTCCCTTGAACACCGTTCGGTCAATGGCAAAATCATATGCCCTTGTAAACGTTGTCGTTTCAAAAAATGGTAGAGTAGAGATGAGGTGTATGATCACTTAATCTGTATGCCATTTCCAGAAGGATACACTTGTTGGTTCTATCACGGGGAGAGTGCATCGGGAGAAACTCAGAATGCGTCTTCCACCAACACCACATATGCAGCTGAAGGCACAACTGTTGCTGAAAATCCTGTTCACAACATGATCAATGATGCATTCGGAGTCGATAGGCACAGGGAAAATGAAGTACCCGTTGGAGAAGATGTGGATGTTGACATTGATGAAAATGCAGCGGAACCTACGTCTCAAGAAAGGCTTCAAGCTGATGAGTTTTATGAATTGGCCAGCGATGGAGAACAACCCTTGTACGGAGGATGTAAAAAGTATTCAAGATTATCATTTTTGGTGAAACTGTATCATATCAAGTGTCTTTCTGGTATGAGTGACAAGTCCATGACAATGATTCTAGAACTACTGAATGATGCATTTGAGCACGCAAAGATTCCTAGCTCCTTCTACGAGGCCAAGAAGACGATCTCCAAGCTTAGTTTGAACTACGAAAAGATAGACGTGTGCAAATATCATTCTATGTTGTATTGGGGTAATACAGAGGACGAAGAGAGGGAGATTTGCAAAGTTTGTGGAACCTCAAGGTGGAAATCAAGTGACTCTAATGGTGGAAGTAGTAAGAAGAAAGTGCCTAAAAAAATTCTTCGTTACTTTCCACTAAAACCCCAATTGCAAAGGTTGTTTGTGTCAACAAAGACAGCGGAGGACATGAGGTGGCATGATACCGATACCAACAAAGATGGATTAATGAGGCATCCTAGAGATTGTAAAGCTTGGGAGGAGTTTGATAACTGTCATGGTTGGTTTGCAGATGATCCGCGAAATGTGCGTCTTGCCTTAGCATCTGCTGGATTAATCCCTATGGTACTATGAGTGCAAGTCACAGTATTTGGCCAGCTATTCTCATTCCGTATAACACTCCTCCATGGGTGTTCATGAAGCAATCTTCTTTTATACTGTCACTGATAATCCCTGGTAAAAAAAGTCCAGGAAATAACATAGATGTCTACCTACAACCATTGATAAAAGAGCTGAAGGAGTTATGGATGGCAGGTGTGGATGCCTACGACTCATTCAAGCGAGAGATGTTCAAGCTACATGCAGTTGTAATGTGGACAATTAGTGATCTTCCTGGGCTATCAGCACTTTCTGGGTGGAACACTTACACCGGACTTTCTTGCCCGTCATGTAACTTTGACTTTATCAAGTGTCGTCTCCCACAGTGTTAAAAATTTCTTTATGGGTCATCGTTGTTTTCTTGACTGAAGGCACAAGTTTAGATTTAACAGGATCCGTTTTAATGGTGAACAAGATCTGCGTGATCCACCCAAAACACTCACAGGTTATCAAATTCTTGAACAAGTTCAGAATATTAAGGTCACATTTGGTGGAAAGCCAAAGAAGAAAGGGGATGCAAAAGGAAAAAGAAAAAGAGGAACCAATCGAGGAACTCAGCAATGGAAAAAGAAGAGCATATTCTTTGAACTTCCGTATTGGAAGGATAATTTGCTATGGCATAATCTTGACATGATGCATATCGAGAAGAATGTCTGTGAAAATCTCACATACACATTATTAAATGATAGGGAAAAGACTAAAGATCATCTCAATGCCCGTAAGGACCTTCAAGCAATGGCCATAAGACCCAACCTTTAGCCTGATGAAAAAGGAAAATATCCATTGGCTATCTTTACAATGACAAATGCCGGTTAGACAACATTTCTGAAAACTTTAAAGAATATCACGATGCCTGATGGTTATTCCAGCAACATTTCTAGGTGCATTGACTTGGTTACTAATAAGTTGAATGGAATGTTGAAAAGTCATGATTTTCATATATTTTTGGAGTAGTTACTACCATTAGTTATGAGATCAACATTGCCTAATGAGGTTACAAAAATATTAATAGAGTTCTGCTCATTCTTTAGAAAATTAAGTGGTAAAGTGTTGAACGCGAATGATTTAGAAAAATGGCAAGATCAAATCATCCTCACTTTATGCCACATGAAAATGTTATTTCCTCCTTCCTTCTTCACTGTGAGTGTTCACTTAGTTGTTCATCTTGTTGAGGAAGCTAAGCTTGGAGGCCCTGTCCATTATCGGTGGATGTATCCCATAGAAAGGTAAAAGTGTGCTAGACATTTTTTCATGTTTTGCATGAGAGGAATGTATATGGTTATTTTATCTCATATCTTTTGGTTTACTTATAGGTACTTAGGACATCTAAAATCCTACGTACGTAGTAGAAGGCTACTTGATGGAAGAGATCCTGACCTTTTGTTCGAGATATTTAGATGACATCGAGACAAGATGGAATCGTCCTCGTCGTGTTGATGATGAGCCTAATGATATACAATCACAGTCCCGTGTAGCCGAATTATTTCCTGCAGTTGGAAAATCAGTTGGTAGCTCTTCTACTTTCACTCTTTCCCGCATGGAAAAGTTTCAGGCTCATAGACACGTGTTGACGAACTGCCCCGCGGTGGATTACTATCTCCGGTAAGTAGATCTTTCACTTAGATGGAACACTAACTTTATCTTTCATATTTCTAACATGATTTAAATAAATGGGCAATATAGAACTATTGTGCAAAGACGATGAAGGGGTGGTACAATAAATACTCCTGAGGTAGACAAGAAGGTACACAGAGAGTTTGTTCGATGGTTCTCTAATCGTGTACGTGTTTTCGCATGTATGTATATGTCGTGGATGATTTTTAATTGGAATGTGACTAACAATGTATGGTATCGCTTGTAGATTCGAAATAATCTTGACACTGTTTCCGGAACACATAAAGATATTCTTATTAGTCTTGCGCAAGGTCCTTTTGATCAAGCTAGAAAGTCCACTGCTTTTAATGTCAATGGATACAAATTTCGAACCGTAGCACGGGAGAGGTCATTAAAAACTCAAAACAGTGGAGTTTATGGCATGTTTGGAACAAGAAGTTACTCAAGCAGTAGTGATTCCCAAATGAGGTTCGGAGGGGTGCCTTATTATGGAAGATTGATAGAAATCGTTGAACTTTTCTATAATGGCTTCATGGTACCCATGTTTAAATGTGAATGGGCTAATACCACAAATCCAAGAGGCTTAATGACAGATAAGTTGGGGTTTGTGTCTATTAACTTTGGAAGACTAATACATACTGGGGCACATGGAGATGATGAACCATATATCAAGGCTTCTGAAGCTCAGTTGGTATATTATGTCGATGACGAAAATGCACAAGGTTGGAGCATACCAGTTCATCTAAAGCCAAGAGACTTGTATGAGATGGGAGAAGATGGAGCAGATGAAGAAATGAGGGCATCCGATGAGGCATACCCATCACAAAATTTAGAACAAGTTTTCGCAGATGATACCACCACCATACCATTGGCAAGAATGGCTACAGATGACGATCTTGAAGTTTAACACCAAACATAGCACTGAACTTTGTAGTGGATCTTATTTATATATTATACTTTTATGAAGGTCGTTTTTAATATGTTTTTTCTTCGATGTAGTGGATCTTATTACGGTGCATTTTTAACTAATGCATTTTTTTTATTACGGTGATCAAAGTTTTCCGTTCTTTTGGAACAACATATTTTTCAATTTAGCCAAATTCTTTTGATTACAATGCATTTGTCTGGATTACAATCTATTTTTAGAAGTCCACTTTGGCGTTTCTTCAACTTTACTATAGCCTATAATCATACTCTTATACCATATATATTTCAATTAAGAGGAAACTAAATTAGACTAAGAATTCATTACTCAATCTTCTTTACAATAGCTATTTTACATTCCATATGAGATCTGCAAGTTTCTGGCATTGGTTATACTTGATCTAGTTGTGATTTTGAGATCAAATAATAAATGACTCGTTGTGTTGTTGTGAAACTGTGCAAATTCTAGCAACATCTTATCCATGCTATATACAGGTATGACTCGTAGAACAAGACATGCTTCTCGGAGGTGTGTATCCACACCAGTTGATCCACACAATCCACAATGTTCATATGTTGGCGGCGATCATAGTGTGCCTATAGCCAACTTAGGTTCATCTTCTCATGAAGAGGTACACACCGTCCCCTCTACTCAAGATCAAGCTAATGCAACTACTCAAGATCATGCTAATGCAACTACTCAGGGTGAAGCACCTGTTGCAAGCTCATCTGCAAAGATAAGAAAGCCAAGAAATGCTTACTGGGATGTGAACATAATAGGTATATGTCATTTAATTTTAGTTTTTTTCTTACTCTTATATGTCCATGGCCTAATATATGTGGTTACGTGACATGCTAGATGTCGAGGGTCGTATTACGCCATCATCATTAAGAGCAGTTGATGTCCTGGCAACAAAAATGACGAATAGGATATTGACTGAATGGAATTCTCGTAGCCAACCCGTTGGACACTCTGGTGGATTATTGGGACAATTTTTGGGACTTGTGGCAAGAAATTTTTCCAATTTCCCCATAATTTATGAGGATTGGAGACTAGTTCCTCCTCTTTACAAGGACAATGTTTATGATCAGACTATCAAGGTACAAATTATAATTACTTAAATACATTTGATCTATTGTGGTATTGTTCACTTACATATTCCGTTATGTTTATGATGCAGGTCAAATTTGTTGTCAATGATCAAGATCACATGAAATTTATTTTAACAAGCTTGGGTAAGAAAAGGCGAGACAACAAATTTGAGTTGTTTCGTGATAAGTATGTGTGGGAGAAATCTTTTGAAGCAAATGTTCAAGAATGCCCAGAAGGGATTGATAAAGACCATTGGATAAAGTTTCTGCGGCATAAGATAAGTGAAAAACAACAGGTAATAAGAATACAATCATCTTACTGAACGTATTCTAAATGGATTTATGATTGGCTGATTGTTGTTTTTGTAATAATGCAGGAGATAGCTGAAAAATACAGCAAACCGGGAAAAGCAAACGATCTCTCACACACTAGGATCAAAATCACTTGCAACGAAGAGATATGAGCTGGTAAAATTTACTCGAACTGTCGGTAACTGAAATTATTATAAATATTAATCAAATATATGATTATTTTTTATATGGTGCAAAAACTTAGGAGTTGCAAGATGGACGAGAATATAATAGAGCTGATATGTAAATTGTTTCTCACCAAAAGAATGATGGATCTTTTATTAATAATGAAGCTAGAGAAAAAACTGTGAGTATAGTTTATTGTTAGTCATTTATTATTGTCATTGGAAACTTTATCATTGTGGCTTATATACGTGTCTTTTTTAAAATATATGCAGGATCAATTGCTCAATGCAATTGAAAATTGTTCGTTTGAAAATGAAGCATTCCATAATGTCTTTGGAAAGGAACACCCTGGATATGTACGCGGCTTGGTCCTTGGAGTTACTCCAAATCAGATCACTGGACCCAAGTTTGGCAAATCAACAGTTGAAAATGATACCAGAATTGAAAAAATGCAATCTGAAATTGATTATCTGAAAGAAAAAGCTACTGAAGTTCTGAAGTTGATACTCTAAAGGAACAACTTGCTTTCCTTATACAAGTTCATAGGGAAAATGGGGTAAAAAAAATTCTCTCTGCTTGCTAAGCATTTTTAACTTATTCACCAACTAGCACTTAATCTTTTATTTCTTTTTTATTTCAGTTCACTAACTTGGAGTCACCAAGAGAAATGAATGAGGCCCTCTTCCTAGCCTAGTCATGTGTTTGAAGATCGAAGAGCACCATCACCATAGACTTTTTTAGATTATTAAGATTTCTAGTTATGTACTAGGTGGATAATGCAATCCTATGTTATTTTTTCTTTTAGCTTTTTATAAGCACTTATGGCTATGTAGTACTTAATTGAAACCGTACTTATGTAAGTATTTTGGTGCATTTGAATGAATTTATTGGCTATATATATATATATATATATATATATATATATATATCTGTGTGTGTCTCTAGCTCCTAGTATTTATTATCTTTTTACCAAGCAGAATTTATAATAAAGCAGTCAAAAAATATAAGCAGAAAAATAAAAAATAAAATAAAAAACCCTGTAGAAGTTTAGCGGCGGTTCCCATCCGCCGCTAAATTTATAAGCAAATATATGACGCGGCGGTTTTAAACGCCGTCGTATTTGGAATCAAATAAAAATAATCTTCACGTTTACCGGCGGTTAAAGCCGCCGCCATATTTTGCTGTGATTTTGCGGCGGTTTCTAACCGCCATTAATAACCACGATGGGAAGTATTGAGGAGGTGATTTTAACCGCGGTTGTAACCGCCGTTAAATTTCCAACGACGGTTTAAGTGGCGGTTTGCAGAACCGCCGGCAACTGCACTAGCGACGCTCGGAATAGCGACGGTTGGTGAACAGCCGAATGTACCTTTTAGCGGCGGTTTTAACCACCGTCGTTTATACTAAAAACCGCCGCTAAATAACCTTTTCCTTTTAGTGAACTATGGTAAAATGACAATTCTGTAGTAGTGGGAAGTGACCATTTTCTCTGTGTTTTATTTGGATGAATCGTGGACACTTCATCAGACCATGTCGGGCAGACCTTCGGAGGATCCATATGCAGGCCTCCTTCCCCTAGGGGAGGTGACCCTTCACTTCATTGATCGTGATGACCCGTGGTCAGTGAATCTGCTAACATGGTGAGCCCGGTACACAAGTCAAGTGGCTGACGACGGGATGGACCGTCTCGGCGCTCTACAAGGGCGACAGATCTACCGCTTTACTTACGACTTCCCCTTACCTCCTGTTTCTAGCTTTGACGGTTTCGGCACCTCGGCGTCAGGGACAGCTGCTATACGGGCATCCTCCGTCGCTTCTGCTTCTCCACACCATTCATCCCCTAAGGTGAAGGTGGTGACTTTCGCGCCTCCGTCCTCAGAGTACTCCCCCGCCTCATCAATACCCTTCCGGATCGTACCCCCTGGTATACGAGGTAGTGACTAGGGTCACGACGACTGGCATAGACGTGGAAGTACCCATGATTGATCTCACCGACTCAGGCGGAGAGGTCCTGGGCGATGGTGGTGCTGTTTGGCTCGAGGGATCCGACAGTGATCCGGAGGACCCTGAGGAGGAGGAGGAGAAGGAGGGAGTAGTTCCAGATATTGAGGGACAGGGGAGTCAACTAGGAGTGAGTGTATAGGGAAGTGTAAGTTTGTTCTTTTTGACTAACATGGCTTGTATTTAATTAGGGGCAGGGTAGGTCCCCGATACATAGCTTTTTGTGTGGACTTCCTGCGTGGAGTTCACAAGAAAGTATATCGGACTTATGAGGTCTAGTTATAGGATTTCATAGCTTTGATATATTTTCTCCTTTTGGTATTCGCACCACACTTGGATAACTTGATGATGTAACCGTGCTACACTCAGATTACTTTGATAACACTAGTCACCGACACGTTATATAGTCACGGTTATTATGTATGAATTCCACCTTTAGCATGTTTTGAAAAAAATATACTCACATTTTCGTAAACTCGAAAGATATTTCGCATGTTTATTTACTGTTCATTACTACAATATTATCCTAAAATTTAAGGTGTTACACTCGTGAGTCTCTGCTGATCTGTCGAGTTGCCTTAGGCGTGTTAGTCTGTTTTATTGGTGAATAATATTTACTTTTCTGTGTGAAGGTTATCTCTCTTAATCTGAAATTACTTTCTGTTCGATCTAACATTTTTCTTAAAAAAGAATAGACAAACATCATATCAATCGACAATTGTTTTTATTTTTCTGTGGATCACTTATCGTTTTTCTTGTCAAAATCAATTCATTTCCGAGTAACATTATGACCGAGAATTCTTCTATTTGTAGGAGCGAAGGGAGAGAGTGAAAATTCTGGTGACATCATGTCCTGGGAATAAACAATGGGAACTGAAAGGGGGTTTGTCAGGCTGAGGCTAGGGTCAATATTATAGCACACGCTAAGATCTCGATCCAGCTTGATGCACCTCGTAGTTCGTGAGATCACATCCATCCCATCCCATCTACATCAGACGGACTCTATTCATGCATGCTTTACGTGACGTCAAGATCCCTCTGATCCTCATCCTCATTGCAGTCAATAATATTGCAACACGTAGCCTTCCCCTTTGAATTACGTAAAAACCCTCCCCCGTCAAATCATGCTACCCCGATCCTAATATGGACCGGTTGGAGTCATTTCACGGCTAACGTGTTTTTTGTAAGATTGCCATCAAGGTTAAGCTGCCGAGGTCGTTTTGGTCATTGTCACTGCCAGTGGGACCGTGACTCGCACAGCGCAGGATTCTAATTCTCGTGCCCGATTCGTGACACGTGACCTCCAGGGTGTGAGTATGTGACGGTGAACTTAGCTCACGTGACATCATCCTTTGTGCCCATGACGCTGACGCATGTAAGACTCTGCCGCACTCCCCATTCAAAACTGTTTTTTTAGAAAGAGAGGAGAAAATAGTGATATGTGTGATATATGATGTGATAAAGTTAGAAGAAAGAGATAGAGAGAAAAAATGGATGTTCAGAGATGTTAGTTTAGGTGTACACGAATCATTACCCATATAAAAAAGTTTTTTTTAAAGAATAGAAAGAGATTGACAAGGAGAGAAATATAAAGAAAAAATATAGGTAAGTTGTGATAGATAATATAAAAGAGGAGAGAGGTAAACACAGAATAGAATAAAAATGAACTGGAAAAATAACTCTATGTTCCTCCCTATTACATCTCTCCTCTGCTGTGTTTGTTTTAGGGGAAATAGAGAGGAAAGGTTAGTATAGGAAAGAAAACACATATATCAATGCACCTTCCTATGTTTGGATACATCACAAACAGCAGAGGAAAGAAAAAAAAAACAAGTGGGCCCCATGCCATGAAACAATCGCTCCAAAATGGAAAGAAAACTAACATAAAAAAGCATTTTGTGAAAATACCAGTATTATCTCTGTGCATGTTAAATATGAATTACATTAGTTTTTTTGGGGTTAACAATGAATTACGTTAGTTTCCTTAGCTTTTCGTCTTTATTGATTTCATTTGAATTATTTTTTTATAATTAAAAATAATTTTCAAATTATAAATACGTGGTATGTTTTTCTGTATAATATTAGTAAAATCTAATGATTTTAATATTATTTTAAAATATATTTTATACTCTATCCAGTTGGGGTGTTCGCGGTCCGGTTTGATTCGGTTTTGAAGGGAAAATTCATCCGATCCAATCCCTTCGGTTTTATCCCTTCGTCATCCAATCGGTTGTTTTTATTTTTTAGATCCGAACCAATCCGATCCAATTTTTATCGGTTTGGATTGGATTGGATTTCGGTTTTTCAACCGTAAGAATGAAAATATAAAAATAAACTATGCAATAAGGAATACTTTAAAACATTCACTATGCTTTTTGGACTTTGGAATAAACAACTCAAGACAATTACCAAAAGTCTCCTAACAAATACAAAAACATAAATGGAGAACTAAATCAGTTTAATCCTTCATTAGTTTAATCCTTCATCACAAAAAAAAAAATTAAAACCAAATCAGCTGCAGCTTCTAATTGATTTTCGTTCACTGTTAATCTTCAATCTCCAATTCTCCATGGAGCACATGTGTTTTTCAGATTGTAAAAGGGGCAGAAGAGGAAAACTAATAAAAAGTGTGGCTAAATATGTAATTTGATATATAAAAAAATAAGCATGTAATCTTCTTTCGGTTCGGTTTGGTTCGGTTCGGTTTTGGACAGTGGAACCGAAAACCGAACCGATCCAGTAATTGAACATCGGTTTTTTCGGTTTTCAGTTTTTTCGGTTTTCGGTTTTTTGGATCGGTTTGACCGGTTTAGTTCGGTTTGGATTGGTTTTGAACACCCCTACTCCCTATTACATCTCTCCTCTGCTGTGTTTGTTTTAGGGGAAATAGGGAGGAAAGATTAGTATGGGAAAGAAAACACATATCAATGCACCTTCCCATGTTTGGATACATCACAAACAGCAGAGGAGAGAAAAAAAAAAAACAAGTGGGCCCCATGCCATGAAACAATCCCTCCAAAATGGAAAGAAAACTAACATAAAAAAGCATTTTATGAAAATACCAGTATTATCTCTGTGCATGTTAAATATGAACGCATCTGAAGTCCAAACCAATTAGCTAGTGGCGAGTGGATTAATGACCTTCGAGACAAGATCCTAGTAAAATAGAGTTTACTGCTGGGACCATAATATATATTGCTAAAACCCGCTAGAATCTAAATTTCTCTATGGAAACGTTTCAAGAAGTCACTTAGAGGCTCGTCGCTCCTTTTTTTTTACCTCTGTTTAGAAAATTGATTCATCTGCTATTGGTTTTGTTGCTTACCTTTGTCTAGCCCTTCGAATAGTTCTAAGAAGAGCTCGCTGAAGCTAAGCCAATCCTCCACTACTGCTATTGGAAGTGATTTGAACCATTGTAAAGCTTCTCCTTTCAAGGTTAACAGAAACATTCAATAGGTCAAACAGAAACATTCAATAGGTGAATGCATCCGCATCATTTGTTTATGTAATCCTCATTGCCCTGATGCATCTCTTAAAAGTTTGTAAATGTCGGCGAGGATTTTCTCGTGTTGAAAAAGAATTCATGTCTCACAGCTTGAGAAATCCCTTAGGCATCTTTAGGGATCAGATTTCTGCAAAAAAATGGCTCATAAATCACCTTAGTGATCCAAGATCGCTTGACTTTGCGTAGTTTCGTATCCCTTTGGAAGCCTATAGTTCTTCCAAAACATCTTCTACAATGTTTCATGAAGTAAGAGATTTGACTGATTTAATCACTTGATTGATTAATAATGGTTCTATTCCGGTCGGTTCTTCAGCCATACGACCCGATGGCGTAGTAGCTGGACCACTAGGGATGCTCTTCAGCATACGCCTAAGAGGCAACCTGCACGACCTCGGTTAGCGACCAGCACTCCCAGCTTAGTGGTCCTTCATCCGACCGGAACAAACAAAGGCTGAGGGAAACGCTACATGGTCAGTCGACCAAGACAACCACTCCCACTCGGAAGCCTCACTTAAGAGCTTCCCTTCATCACCTGCAACACCTTCGACGCCTAAAATACAAGTTCCACCGTTCCTTCTAGAACTCTTCTCACTCATTAATTACATTACACGTTTTCTATGCATTCTTACATGTTTGAGTTGAGCTCTTGGATTCTCTCATCGCACCAACACTGACTTGAGCGTTAGAGTATCTTTTGCAGGTCCCCCCGACGCACTACAAGATGATGGCTCCACCTTAATCATGCAAGATCAAGGCTGAGCTCCGCCACTGCTCCATCGTGACATTACCTTCCAAGATTCACACACAAACATTGGGCACCTCTTGTGGGGAGAGTTTGATGATCCTTCGTTGTTCTTTCTTTGTTTTTGAAGGAGACGCTAACAGTGATCCTGCATGGTTTTCTTGCACAACATCATCTAGTCTCTTACATTGTGTAGTCTTCGCTTCAGCAATGGCCTCAGAATCACAGAGCTCTTCAGATTTTGAAGAGAAATAAGACAGCGATCAACGAGCTCAAAAATAGAGGGGAAGAAAAAATTCTCCTCGGATGAAGAATCCAATGGAGCGCGCCCTTGAGCCTTTTGGCAAGGAAATCCGTGACTTCCAAGTACCTCAGGGTTTGATCGAATTGCTGGATATTGAAACATACTCTGTGCAAAAGGATCCAACAAAGCATTTGCAATCCTTTGAAGAATGCACAGATGCAACACGCATTGAAGAATTGGAAGATGTTGTGGAAATAATGTGCAGGTTGTTCTTGACAACGCTGAAAGGAGAGACTCTTCAATGGTTCCAAACCCTTCCCGTGTTTTCAATCTCGTAGTGGTCTGACTTTTGTCATCTTTTTCAAAAAGAATTTGAGGATAAAGCTAAGAGGAAGAGGAAATTGGCAGAAGTTGGTTCTCAGCAGACGAATTCTTGGGACAAGGTGAAACAGAACGCTGGAGAATCGCTGCAAGTATTTCTAGAACATTTTACCAAACAGGTAATCCTCCCGTCTGAAGCAAGCGAGGAAGAGCTCTTGATGATGATTCAATCAGCAACACTGCCACGAACTTCGCTCCATGAATCTCTTATCCTCCAACCTCCAAGCAGTTGGAAGGAGTTTGAGGAAAGAGCTGCTGAATTTCAAAAGGCTTGTGACCTATGCAACATTGTATACTATGAGAATCGTGGTTATGATGCAAAGCATGATCTGGAGATAGAGTGTGCCCTCAGGAAACTTGATAGGGGAATAAAGCTGAGAAGTTTCGTTTGGAATAGAGCTGAGTTCAACACTCAGAATGGGTGTAAGAAGTGGATGAATTCATTGTCTCCAGGAGACGCTGATTTTCATAAAGGCCCTGACCGGCCAGTTTTTTTGCCGAGCAAGATAGCCACAACAGAAGTCACCGAGAGGTGAGGACAACTGACTTCCAAGCCCCACAAATCTGAGCACCTAGGGATGACTTTATCCTGGAGATACCAATCGTGATTTATAATGAAGCATTCAAGGATGTCTTGGTTATTCCAGGAAGCTCAATGAGTTTAATGTCTTTTAGGTGCTTCATACAGCAAGGGTGTGAGGCAAGGGATTTGACTCCCTTGGTGACTAATCTTCTTGGATTTGGTGCTTCTGCTATAGCACCAGCTGAGCTCAAAACACTTCTCGTCACAGTGGGACGAGGAAGGAAGAGAGAACGATTTGGTGGTTTTGCTATAGCACCAGCTTGATCATTCACAATGAGTTGCTTGTCTCAAAGGGTGAATGTAACACCCCGTATTTTCATTAACATAAATAATATTATATAATAAATATAATCTTACAAAGATAGTAACTTTAATAAATCAGAAAGACGTATAAACATTATTTACATAAAATATATTGACACTTTAGAAAATTACATAAATCATAGAAATATTCATAAAAATAAATTTTGAAAGAAAATAAATTTATTACCATTAAAAAATGATATATATTGATTATTATAGTTTTATTTCAAAGATAAATTAAATTGAATTGAATTAAGTTTCACTTAATTATAACATTATTTTAATTAAATTGAATTAAATTTATAGGCTCAAACTAGTAATCATTGAACAAGTTGAACTTAAGAATATTATTTCAAATAATATTACCATCTTAAACTTAATATATGAAAATTTTAGAGAGATAAAAGATGATATTTTATGTACTGTATATGTACCCATAATACACACATATATCCTATAACCCCTACTGACAACCAACTTTTGCAGCCTTTCACTGCTACTCGTTTACCTCCTATTCCTCATATGGCTACGTTTCTTTTTCTTCTTATCTTTCCCATGTGTGAAGAAAGATCCTCGCCTACCATTGCAAGAGGTTTTGATGCTTCCAAAAGAACATCAACGTTGATGAAGAAATGAAGACCTTATTCTTATTACAGAGAGTGTAATAGTTTATTGCATTCTAGCGTTTTAGGTCATGCATTTCTTAGGAAGAAATTTCAAGTTCTTTGATTACCTTTACTCTCTATATATTGGTAAAATTGTGTTTAATAAGGATTAACTGCTTTCATAAATATAAGTCTTAGAAACCTTAGGAAAATTGCTTTTAAATAGTGTTTTTCAAAGGGAAGCTTAACCAATCAGGTAATAGATTACCAGTTTGGTTAACAGATTACTGAGAGAGAAAATGTTTAAGTGGTAATCGATTACCCTGGGAAGTTTTGGTTAAAATCTGATTTTTAGCTCCTCTAATTGCTTTCTCTTAACACTTGTGTGAATTTCTGATTTCCAAAAAGCGTCTCTACACTATTATAAAGTGTCTTTCATTAGTGATAAACACAAGAGAACAAGAAGATTAAAACGTTTTCAGATTTGTGAGCAAGGTTTTTGTGAGCAAGATTTGTGAGCAAGGTTTTTCATACAGGACATGCCAATCAAATGCTTAAGTCTCCACAAATAAACCAAGGCTCTTCTTGTTAAAACTCTAACAAAAATATTCTTATAATCTTCCAAGTCAAACCAACATGTTCCCAATCTCAATTCAAAACATCATTAAAGCTCTAAATACTAAATCTGAATCCAGTTTTGACTAGTCCAAGGACTAAAACTCAATTATCCAAACTTAAAGAATCAAAACCTAATTATAAAATATCCAAGGGCCAAAACATAAATACTCAAAACTTGAGGGTCTTACAATCTCCACGTCCATCAGTTGTAGGTGCATGTCTCGGCTGGCTACCAAGGCCAACACTGCCAAGATAGAAGTATATCTGATGACCGGGGAGAAAATCTCATCATGATCAATCCCCTTCTGCTGTGAATATCCTTTTGCTACTAAACGAGCCTTGGACCTTTCCCCTTCATTTTCTTTTACTGCTGGCTTCACCTTGTACAACCACTTGCAACCATTGGCTCTCTTCCCCTGAGGAAGCTAAACTAGATCCCATGTCTGATTCTTCTTCAAGGACTCCATCTCCTCGACCATAGCACCCATCCACTTATCCTTCTCCGAGCTAGCCATAGCCTCACAAAAAGTAGATGGATCTCCATAAATAGTAAAAAGAGCATAAGCTGCCAAATCTTCAAACCCATATCTTACTAGTGATACTATCTAACGGGGCTCCCTATCACACACAAGAGAATAATCTTGTACTCCACCTGAATCAACGGGTATATCTTTAGTCTCCACATCAGAACCCGATTCGGCTTGCTGTTCGTGTACTACCCGCATAGGACTCGCCAGTAACAGCTCAACAACAATCTGAATCTTCCTATTACTGGAAGGTTCACCTTCTGAAGTAAAATCATCTGTTGAATCCAACAGCTTCAGCATAAATTGGTCATAAAAAACAACGTCTCTTTTGTGGACCATCTTCTTGGAGACCGGATCGCATAACTTGAATCCCTTCACACCCTTGGAGTAGCTGAGAAAAACACACTTTTTCGACTTCGGGTCAAGTTTGGATCTCTCCTCACTAGATATGTGCACATAAACTGGACACTCATCCTCTGCAACCTTCCCATATAATGAAGCCTGTGGAGACCTATTGAAAAGATAGCACGCTGTGTTCATTGCATCTACCCATAAACCTTTAGACAATCATGCATGCAATTGAAGACATTTTGCCTTCTCAATGAGAGGCCTATTCATCCTCTCAGCTACACCATTCTGCTATGGTGTCTTCTTGACTAAAAAATGCCTCTGAATACCGTGTTCCTGGAAAAACTTCTAGAACTTTACATCAGTGTACTCTGTCCCATTATCTGACCGCAGATACTTGATCTTTCTACCCTTCTAGTTCTCCACCTCAGCCTTCCACAATATGAACTTGGTAAAGACCTCTGATTTATGCTTCATGAAATATACCCAGACCTTCCGAGAAAAATCATCAATAAATGTCACGAAATACCTGGAACCTCCCATAGAGAGCTCCCTAGTAGGCCCCTACACATCTAAATGCACATAGTCAGGGATTCTCCTTGTTTCGTGTTTCCCAGTCTTGAAACGAACACGACACTATTTCCCAAGTACACAATACTTGCACAAGTTCATCTTGCAGCTACGAAGGCCCTTCAATAGATTCCTCTTATGAAGTGCCATCATCCCCTTCATACTGAGATGACCCAAACGCATATGCCAGAGTCTAGTTGCATCATTGTCAGTCTCAACTGATGCAGCATCACCAACAACGGTGCTCCCCAACAACCTGTAGATGTTCCCTGCAATCCGCTTTGCTATCATCATCGTCAATGCACCTTTGCTGAACTTCATGATATCCCTATCACCTTTAGACCGGAATGAGTAACCATTTTCCTCTAGAGTACCCAAGGAATCAGATTCTTCCTCAAATCTGGAACATATCTCACATTAGCCAAAATCCACACGACACCATTGTCCATAGAAATTTTTATCTGTCTGATGCCGTTGATATCACACTTTTTTCATCACCCAAATATACAAATCCAAAACTTCCTATCTTGAGCGTACTGGATCACTCCCAGTGCCGTAATGTAGCAAGAGCAAACAGAAGCAAGAATCCACGCCTTTGTGCACTTTCCGGATGAAACACAAAGCATATCTCCTTCACTGTCAGAACCATCAGTCTGAGCCACGTTTGTACAATTAGAAGGATTCGGACAGTCCCTCTTGTAATGCCCAATCTGCTTGCAATTATAGCACTCTGTTGTCTTCCTCTGCTTGAATTTAGACCTCTTATTCTTTCCATCTTTACCCTTATTTCGTCCACGATCTTGACCTCCATTCACAAACAGACCTTCACCAAACAACTAAGTGTTGGTAACTGGCATGATAATCGATGGGTTGTGATTGTCCCGCCTCCAATGTTGCATTGGCGTTATATCTGGATCATTGTGAACATTACATGAGAATAGCATATAGACTAACTTTAGGGTTATTGTCTATGGGTGACGTGAATATATATGTTTGACTCTAAGGTGGTTCTCTATGTGTGACTAGCATATATGCTTACGTGATACATGCTTGATGGAATAACATTTGTAAATGTTGTTTATGATGTTCAGTGCATATGATATACTAAATGATATGCATATTGCCTGATATGTTTAGTGTGTCGCTTTTTATGCATTAGTACCAGTTCGCCTACGAGCGACATGTGTACGATACTGATGTTACCAGCATTTCTTACTAAGTAGCACCCGTAAATGGGGGTCACATTAGCATCTTATGACAATTTTTTAAAATTTAACTTTAAGGAGGGAGTGGGATTGAACCTCCAACCCTCATGTTGCAAAATCATGTCTTGCCACTAAGCCAAGATGTTACTTGAATTATTATTAGCACAACATAATATATAATTACATGCTAAGTGGTAAATCTAAAATATTTTTCTTTTACAAGAATAAAAATCGAATTCCCAACTTTGTAAGAGTAAAAATTCAATCATTCAATATTTCTTATGAACCTTAATTTAATATAACAAATTACCCTGCTATTATTTATATTTTCAAAAATACGTTTAGAATTTGATATCTAATTATTTTTAAAAATAATTATCTGTTTCAATTAAGTTTTTAATAATTTGTTGTATACATGTATGTTATTATTGAAAATAAATTTGGCAAGTTATAAATAGTTTTACGAAATAAAAACTATATCTCGCTAATTTTTACTATTAATAATCTTTAAAATAAGAGAATATTAAAAATTTATTTTTCTCAAATTTTTATATTTTAATAAAAAATTAAAATAAATATTTATATTAAAATTAAATATTAACTGATTCCACTTACATGATAAAAATATTATATCAATTGTTTTTTATAAGCAACAAACATTATATCAAATAATTATTAAGTGAACAATTAATCTCTAATTAGTGTATCAACATTGTCACATACATTTAAATTTTATTCTATGCATAAAATTTATTAAAAAGTTAGGGGTGCAATTCTGATTCTGGTAAAAGATGAATATTTTAGAAATACCACTTAGCATATAATTATATATTATGTTGTGCTTACTTTAATTAAAGTTATTTCTTGGCTTAGTAGTAATGCATTGATTTTGCAATATGAGGGTAATCCCCAACTGCCACCCAAAAGTTAATATTTTAAAAAAATTGACACAAGATGCTTAGGTGTCCATCACGTCGGATGTTGAATGTGCAATTAATGGTCATGTGGACATGACTTATCTTAATCATCACATGTCACGTGACTCCCCAGTAGCACATATGCATTTCTAGACGTAGAAGTGACAGAAGGATTGAAATTGCAATCTCAAACAAACATAAAGGACCAAAATTGCTTATTTTAAAACACAAGGACCAAAATTACCCAATTGCTACACTAGGAGAAGCAAAAGTGCAATTATGCCTATACTTTATCAATATTCACCAAAACAACTCATTGACCCACCCCTACCATTTAATACGTTGATCGTAAGGTAAAAGATTAGTTTTACCACTATCGAATGTGTGATACCTTATTTTTTATAAAAAAAATCACTGAAACATTTTTTTATCCAAACTCAAAATCACTTTTATTAAAAGCTTGATTGAAGAATATAATTAAAGGATTGAAAAGTCGAACATATATTCCATGAATGATCCCCGTGGAGCCCTAGATATCATTTATATGATAGATTTTCTGCCAAGTGAATCCAAATACCTGTTTCTGTAGATCACGTATCCAAATAATATCATGTATTCATTGAAAGCTAGTCAAATACACAGATTTCATTTCGTCATTGAATATAGTTTGGTTGTGCTTGTTCCTTGGGTGTCTCTTCTTCTCCAGACATCTAAGAGCAGAGATGAATAGGCTTATTATGAATAGGCTTATTATTGTGATATCCTTATTTGCACACCAACTTCAACACGCACATGTAGCAAGCTTAGTTGTATGCATTTACCTTTACCTTTTCTCTAGAATGAGATCTTACTATCTCACCTGCTCGCTGCCATATGGACATTGTGCATTCACATTAGGAGCTTTAGTTTTGAATCTATATTTCTCTAGCTATTAGTCATTTTCTCCTTCTTTTATGTTCTTTTTTATGTTCTTTTTGATTTCTCATGGTAACTCATAGTCGGCAAGTATAACACTAATTTTATCGAGGCTCAAAAACCACATTAGGTGAATAGGTCTCTAATTTCTTTTATAATTATTTAAGAAAAAATTTAAATAAATTTTTATTAACAGTGATAATAAATTTTGAGAATAATATCATCAAAAGTTATAAATTTATCCTCACATTTTTACAATTTCCCTTTTTAATTCATTTTCCTGAAATAGCCATACGATAATGTTCCTTTTAATAAAATGCAATTTGTATTCCATTAAACATATTAATGTTGAGATTATCCTAGGGAGATCCCCACCCTGAAGAGTTAGGATGCACATAGCTCTATTATTACAAGAAATATCTAATTTAGCGTTAGTTCTGATGCCAACACTAAATTTTGTCCGTTATCGTCGATTACACAAATGTAAAGCGTTAAAATAAGGATTAAGTTTTCTTCAGATCGGCTAAGCACACTCTACCGCCCCTACAGGCCGATAGAAGTATATTGTTTGTGACCTAGCGTTGGCTCAAGCACTGTTTTAAATAAAAAGTTAGCATTTGAAGGGCCAACACTAAATTTAATAAAATGGTTTTACCCAACCTCACGACCACAATCTCTCAGAACCCTGAACGCCATATCTTTCTCTTTCTCCAAAGTCAAAAACCCAATCTAATTTTTGTGAGAGTAAAGATTGGTAGACATCTAAAGGGTGTAGACCACTATGAAGAGATGAGAGATAAGTGATAAGTGTGATATATGATGTGATGTAATTGAAAGAAAGAAACAGAGAGAAAAAATAAGTGTCTAGAGGTGTCGTGTCTGTACTGTTTAGGTGTACACGTCATTGCTCAATTTTCTCATCCCAGTCATCAACGGCTCACCCCTTCTCTGGCCAGCCAGAACACCTCCCTCCTTCTCAGGTCGTCTACTGTGCACACTTGTGTCATCCATCTGAACATCACCACCTCTAGAGAGTAGATTTTAAGGGAGGGGACACATTGCAAGGTACAAGCCTCCATAGCTGATGAGCAGGGGACTCATTGCAAGGTAGGTCTTTCTCTCACCTAAATATAGACCTTAAAAAAAATTAGTTGCATTACCTTGACTCACCCCTTCATCATGGCTCTTTGTGCAGGGACACGCTTTGTGCAGATACATACATCCTTCCTTTTGATTTGCATTTTTTGTTTCTCAACCATTCAACAGGTCAGAGTTCTATATGGAGTTTTCATGTTTCGTCCAAAATTGGTGACTTGAATTTTTTATAAGAATGATTTTGTGTGTGAGTTAGTAAGTTTGGATTGCTACGTGGTAAAAAAGGAAAGAAGATCTTGAAAATAATTCAAGAACCACAAAGTCGGGGTGGAAAGTAGATCTTGAAAGCACTTAAAGAACCACTACATGGTGACGATCCTTTGTTGAAACAAGGGCAAAAAGTACAAATGGTGGTGGTACCTTTAGTAACTGCACAATCATGTTACTGGTTTTTTATGTGCATCACATGTTTCTCATTGAAAATATCATTCCTACCCTACAGTCTAGGAATACTTGGTTAGGAAATTGTTTTTCATGAAATACTTAGGCAAAACAACCTACGTACATGACCTGACGGAATATCTCATATGGCATGGCGAGCAAATACGAGTCGAATCCTAGTGAAGGTCACCATATTGTGATCAAGAACATCCATAAGCACTTGAGAAGGAGAAAACGATTTGTTACTTGTATATGGAAGTGAAGGTGAGTTTAGTATAGTAGATGACACTTATGCCACCTTCTGAATTGATTAAGACCAAAATTGGGTTATGTGTTCTATTCAAATGGTGGTATTGTTAGCCAGAAGATTTCAAAGCAAAACGTTATTGATTCTCTCCATTGAAAAAGCTTATTTCACAATAGAAGCGAGATGGAAACAGAAGATTGTTAGGCATTAAGCATATGTTGTTTCACTCTAGTGTCACTAGGAGAATATTATTGTATGAATGAACTTAGAGCCAATGTGGCTACGAACCAAGTTGTTATGAAAACATTAAGTATCATGTTATTATTAATAAAGGAATTTTAGTTTAATATTTCTAATTGGACTATTAATGTCCATAGAATAGTATATACAAATTTGTATGACAGCAAACAGCTGAGTTGGGAGTGAAATCCTAAAAATACTATTCTTAAATGTTATCCGTAGTCGAATATTCATATTTGAGCAATATTGAGACTAGTGTGGGAGTGATTGATGATCTAAATCTCACGGATTATGGACATGAGATGTCAAGTCTTCACACGGGTAGATAATAAGAGTAATGATGTATTGGACTGGCCCACATGACAATGTTGCAAGGATCACCATGTGAGTTTCGTAAATGGTTCTCAATGTGATAATGTTATATGTAGTCCTTTGACCCAAGCCACTACGGTTCCTATATGATTAGTTCTATATTTTGATATCGTTAAACGTCACATGTAACATGGTAATTATAAAGATGACAATTGGATATAGCACAAATCATACGGAGTAATGTTAGTGATGTAGATGAGATTCGTCCCTCCTATATAAAGGGAGTAAATATCTATAGTCCACTTGATAGAGTAAGACTTTGGAATGCATGGCCATGCACAAGAAAGGTAAATATGAGATAATTGTTTCTAGAAAGTCTTTCACGGGTATCAATGAATGTAAATTGGATATACAACTAGGTATATGTGTTAAAAGTGACCAATCATATACATATAATTTTCACAAAGTATATTATGTCAGAACAAAAACATTCTTGATATTTAGGTCATAGTGATGTATTTCTATATACCGTTTACTATTTATAATATTAGATATACTTGATGAAGCTCAAGTGCAAGTGGGAGATTGTTGGATTATGCCCTAGTAGCTTAATACTATTTTTATTTAACTATTAAAACATAAATATGAAAGAGATAGTTATAAGGTCACACACATGGAATCAACTCACTAGAATGCATAATATTGCATTATTGGATAAAGTTCATTAGATGAACACTTATTGGCCCAGGTTCATTAGATGAGTCCAATAGACACTAATGAAAATGAAGGTTAGCCAACTTGGGAGTGCTTCCATTGAGGGTTATAAATAGAGCATGACATGCTCAAACCTTGGTTAGGAAACTCGCTCCTACTCTTGCTTCAACTAGAACATCGAACCGCAAGGGTTTTGAGGGGAGCATTCACGTGGACTTCTGCAGAGATGAAGATGCTACTGCTTTGTGTGCTCACATCATCAAGAGGTAATCATTAATTCCTCTTGTTTGTTTGTTTTTAAACTTTTAAACATGAACTCGCAATGATTCCCAATATGTTTCTCCTAATGAACTTTCCAAATTTCCTTACAAGAAATGTAAGGTTCTCAACATGTAGTTCATCTCGGGACTCTTCAATTTTTAAGCCATTACAATTTTCAAATCTTTCCTAGAGTGAGATAATCCTTCTTTTATCGTCATGAGTAACCTCTAAGGTATTTCATATTTCTTTGGCCGAATTACAAATAGAGATCTTGAAGAACTCATCAAAACCTAAAGCGAATGTAAGAATGTTCTTAGCCTTAAGATCATACTGAACCTTTTTTATTATCATCATTATTCCATGCATTCTTAGACATAGGTTGTATAAACCCTTCAACCACTACATAGGGCACATAATCGTCCTCTATAGAATTCCACACATAAAGGTCTTGATATTAAATAAATATTTTCATCCTAATTTTCCATAAATTTAGAACTCATTGGTGAAACTAGCTAGTCTATTAATGGATGAGTCCTCACCAAAATTGAGCTAGAGGTAGCAACTAAGTGTGTTAATCTTGATCTAGGAGTTACTTTCCCAAGTAAGCATCGGTGCCAAATGTAAACACTAAGATGGAATACCTAAGAGAGGGTGAATTAGGTATTAAAAAATATAGAAAATTTGAAAAACTCCACAATAACTTGCATTAATCTGTTGACGTTTACCTTGTATTTTTTTATTGGTGAATTGGTAATCTGATACTGAATCCAAGCCTAATATTACTGAACTAGAAAACCAAGAAGAATCAGAAAATAGAACAGTGAAATATAGTTAACCAGTAACCAAGGCATGATTAAGGAAGAATTAATGAATCCGCTCAAATCATGTATATCCTTGTATACAATTGTGAAAAAACAAGAAGAAACCTAAATTGAAAAATACCCAAATTGAATTGATTTCAAGAAAGTAAAAGGGTAGAGTTAGAGAAGATCATACATTTGACTTCATTCTGGTTCACCTTTGCACTGTCAGAATGCTACATCCACTCCCCTAAGTGAAATCAGTTTTATACATTATTTTCAAGAATCAAATTACATACCTCACACTAAAGTCACTCTTGAAAAAATACCAAAAAGCAAGCACCCCACAAGAATTTCTTCTTCTTTTTGACTTACACAAGGGGTTGTGGTTGTTTTAGGTGTTATATTTTTTCTGGTGATTTTATCCTTATTTAACAATTTCATTTGTAATTGGATTTGTCACATTGATTTTGGATTATGAATCTGGTTCCAATATCCTAATCTAGAATGCTTGTTTGTGAACAGTGATCATAGTTTACCATAGTGAACAAGCTAAACCTGCTCGGGAATAGGGGAGTCGGTATGCTGGTGGTCGGGTCATCTGGGTGTGGCGGTCTTCCGTCGTTCCTGGGCCCGGGAGGGGTTCTTGCAAAGACACTCCGATGCTAAAGTAAGAGGTCGGGATCAGAAGATAAATCCGAGTGAGTTCGGGTTAGAAGAATGTGTGTACCTTATGGTTCGTGGGGATCCTCCTTATATAAAGGTATGGGGATGACACGATCCCCGAGGACAAATGATGACGACTCTGTTAGAGGATCGTCTCAGACCGTTGGATCTTCTTCCATGTTCAGTGGATCGGACGGTCGTTATCCGTCCTCAATCGGCCCGCCTACGAAAGTGACCTTGTGACAAGATTGTTGACTTGATGTTCATAGATGGCATCTCGACGATGTCCTTGTCCTCTCTTAGTCTGGTATTCATCGGAGCAGACGATGCCTCAGATGATAGGAAAGTGTCGAGAGGGTCCCAGGGATCTAGATGCCTCAGACGGTAGAGGAATGCCGAGGGGGTTGTAGGGATCCGGGAGGTTTACTCCCGGAACAGTAGCCCCCCAGCCCGGGCTCTCGGTTACGAGGGCCCAGGGTTAAGTTGTGCGGTCGGTCGGGGGGTTTACGAGACGCTATCCTTCACGTGCGGTCGGGAGGTCTACTCCCGGAAAAGTAGCCCCCCAGCCCGGGCTCTGGGTCACGAGGGCCCAGGGTTAAGTTGCATAACCGTTAGTCCTTTTGGGGTGTTCTTCTCTTCTTTACATGTGGATGGGAGGGTTATTTCTAGGCAGTGCAATTGGGTGTAAGTGTTGTTTCGCAAGGTCTCCTCGTCTGCGTGTGATCGTCTTTGTAGTCTCCCGGTCCCCCCAGCTCTGACACTCGAAGAGGGTCAAGAGGTTTGTGGGGAGTTTCAGTCGGATGTGAGTTGTGTGTACCTCCCGGGTCGTTTGACCTTTCGGTCATACGATGGAAGTGAAGGTGCGTGTGTAAGTGGTTGAAAGGACGTTATCGAGTTTAGTGGGACACGCGGTGCGTGATGGTAGGACATGACTCTTCCTTTCCTGTAATGTGCTCGAGTGAAGGTGAGGAGATGTGGTGAACAGACACGTGCCGCTCTGAGTGGATGCGTGGCGCGTTTCGGTTGGGCACGACTGTTCATTTTCCTAGGTGTCTGTTCGGCCAGGCGAAGGGACATTCCGATGGGACGTGTCTGGAGTTGAGCAAATGCGTGACAACTATATACAGAGTTGCTCGAGCCTGACCTGGAATACGTATAAGGTGCAGGAGAACTTACGCCGAACCTGCAAAAGTGGCGAATCACAGTGGTCGATGGAAAGCCACCGTTGTACCTACACTGAGGAATCGTCCCGCCTCCCACAAATCGGAGTTGGCGCTACATCCGGATAAATTGGAATACGCCCGTGAGCGTTGTAGAGGAAAAAAATGGCTTAGGCATATAGAGGCAATTATGCTAATTAGTGGATTTTGGGGTTTTGTAGAGACACTAACTTGTATGTTTATTTGATTGTTTCTCTGCGTTGATACTTGTCTGTTAGTATTATATAGGAATTGCTTGTTTGTATTGTATGCTTTTGAAGTTGACCCTTGCTTGTCTGTTTTGTGTGTTTGCTGGTGATCCGTCGCCAACTAGACAGCCCTTGGCCGGAAGTTTCAGGTGGACGCCGATTCAAGGAGATCAAGTTAGAAGCTGGATGCTTGGTCGCAGGACGTCTCCTCCCAGACGTTGATTTTTATGTATGATTATGTATAGGGTAGGAGTTTTAGTTTTTCTTTTTACAACTGACAGCAGAATTTTTAAAACCAAGTTAAGTGTTTACTAAATAATCTCTAAGCTGCTGGTCGGTCACTTTATGTCATATGTTTGGCTATTTGCGAATTAGGTATTTATAATACTAATGCACCTCAACATGTCATGTTTCGAAAAGGAAAATGATTTCAAAAACAGTATACTCTCTTTTTCCAAGTTTTGAAAATGTCCCTGCATATTTATTTATGGTTTATTTGCTACAGTAATGCCCTGGAAATCGGGGTGTTACACACCGGCTCAGCAACTTGAACATCACTACAATAGTCCAGTGAAGGCATTTCATCATCACTTGAGTTCACACTCTCTATGTCTGTATTATCCACCAAAATCATTGCTCTTTTATTTGGACACTCAGAAGCAATATGTCCAATTCCTTGGTACCTGAAACATTTTATATCACGTGATCTTGAAGATGAATTAGTGTCAAATTTATCTTTAAGACCAACAATGGTAGGCTTGGCCTTCACATCTTCTTCAGGATGTGAAACAGCTTTATTGTTCTTCTAATTTGTCTTCCAAGAAGTACTTGAAGATGATGAGAATTTGGAAGAGCTTTTGGACTTCAATTGCTTTTCCACTTGAACTACTTTGTGCAACAAATCTTCCATCTCCACATAATATTGTAATTCCACCACATTAGCAATCTCCTTCTTCAAATCCCCAATAAATCTTGCCATAGTTGCTTCACGTTCTTCTTCTATACTGGCTCTCATCATGGCTTTCTCCAGCTCCTTGTAGTAATCCTCAACACCCGTAGAACCTTATGTAAGACTTTTCAATTTTCGGTCCAAGTCTCTATGGTAATGGTTGGGCACAAATCTCCACTCCAAGTACGATTCAGGATCATTCTTTCCTTGAAATGTAGGGACTGTCATTTTGACATTATTCAAGTTATTGTCACTTCTTCTTCTTTCATGGTGTCTTCCATCTGAGTGTCCCTCCTCTTCTTCCTCTTCATGGTTTCGTCTAGGAGGGGTACTAGACCTTGATGCTAAATCATCAAACCTTTGATTTAAGGCTGTGAATTGTCTTTGAATAGCCTTCACAAACATTTTGAGATCAAATTCTCCTTTGCTTCCACTCATGATTAAGTTCTGTAAGAAACATGTTAACAATAAAAATTCTCACTCACACAATCTCGTGTGTTTACACTCAATATTTTAATCGCTCGTGTTTCACTCAATCTTGGGCTTTTTCCCTCTAATGATCTCACAGCTCTTGTCTTTTACCACTCAATTTCACCTTATAAGCTCTTAATTTAAGAACTTTAGGATGATACTACACAACAAGAAACAACTAGAGTATGATGATGATAACTTCAGTGAATTCACAAAATGAGAGATTAAAAAGGAAACACTGGATTTTTTTTAAGACAAGTTGAATGAACAAGAACAATCACATAGGCTTTTTTGTTGTTGTAAACAAACACACACTGAATTTCTTCAAGTCACAATTTTATAAGGAATACCAAAAACAGTAGCAGCAATGAAGTATCATGCTTGTTAGTCCTGTGAATATATGCTCAACTATGGCCAAAATTCGCCAACCAAGGCAAGACGGTCACATGGGACAAAAATCCATCACATCGCCCTAAGGGTAGATCACATGGGACAACGATCCATCACATCACCCTTGGAAGATCACATGGGACAACGATCCATCACATCAACCTTTCAACTCCTACAAATGCATATGCCATGACAAGAACAATAATTCCAAAAGCTGAACCAACAGTTCAATATCCATCCGAATAGTCATGGTATGCTAGCATAAGTAGGTATGTTTCAATCCAAGTCAATAATCATCAATCAATCATGTTATAATCAGCTAATAGACATCAGCCTCAGTATCATAATCCAAAACAAACCACAACAACAAGATATATTCACAATTCAATAGGGAAATCAATTATAATCAAAAACATATTCATCTCATCCACAAGCAAAACAACATAAAAACATGCATGACTCGAGACACTCTAAGACCCAATTACCCTTACCGTCGAACGAGTCACATAAACTTGACTCCAACCTTGCAAGATAAACACATAAATAACAATCAAACAACCATTGGAAAGAAAGAAATCAACCTCAGAAGAAACTGGAAAACGATCGGCCAAAACGGGTTTTTTAAGGAAAACACAGCAGGAGCAATAGCAACCCCACGCATGTGCACAGGTGTACCCACGCACATGCGTGACTATTCTGGAAACTAGCCAGAATTAGGCAGAGATCCTGCGCATGTGCGCAGGGTGGCCACGCACATGCATGGTCCCTCTGTAACAAGGGTCAAAAAGATGGTTTTTCATGCAGAAGGAGTCCAGAACACATTTTAAACATAAGATATTCATAGAAAAGATTTCCAAGACATCAAACACTAATTTTCCAAGGTTCTAATCCTTCATAAACAATTTTTCTTAAGAGGGAAAACACTTTAAGGAAAATAGGTATATAACACAAACAGCCCAACCTATTGAAGAATGATAAGAATGAACGGAAACCAACCTCGTGCAGTCGTTCGATCAAGGGAAAACAGAAACAGTAAAGTGTTCGTCCAAAACTCAAGAGAGAGTCGTCTACGTGTCGGAGGGAAAACCGAGAGAACTCGTGATCAAACCCTTGGAAAGAAGGAAAGGAGAGGAAGAAAACAGAAATAGAATCATCATTGTTTTAGAATTCTATTGTCATCAAGAACTCAAAATTGGAGGAATACAAAAGCTTACCAGAGACCACCCACCTAAAACTCTTGAAGAGGAAAGGAAGAGCAAAAACTTGGCCTCAAAGGGAAGGAGAAGAGGCGACAGCAGCAGCAACAGCAAAAAGAAGGAAAGAACTTTTGATTCTCCAAAGGGAAAGGGAAGGAACTCGACAGCAGCAGCAGGGGAAAAAGGATTTCTCTATTGATGTTAAGAGTGTTGCTTGAAGAAGGATAAGAAAAGAACTCAGCTTTTTCCCTTTATATGTTGATCGGAAACCCTAAGGTGATAGGAAGTTGTTTTTTAGTTTTTCTCTCCTATCTTTTAGCTAAAAAATCTATCATGTTTTATCTAAAACCTCCCTAGAAAAGTGGTTCTAAACAAGCAAGCAGAAACATAAAGGAAATTGTTGCAAAACAGAATGGGTTGCACGCCCAACAACCCTACTTAGTGATAAGAATTTTTCTTTTTCTTCAACTCCCTTTCCTTCAAATCAAAACAGAAAAACCGAAAATAAAATATGTACTAGATATTCATAAAATAATCAATCAACAACCAAATCTAATCACCAAATATTCAAAGATATTATTCTATCTTCGAATTCAAACTCAACAAAATAATAGAACACAGAATCTGTTCACGTCAACAAAGCCAAAAAGGTCAACATGGACCAAACCGTAAACTATAAAATAGTCCAGGGACCAAAACATAATTATTAAAGACTCGAGGGGTCAAAAGATAAATACACGAAATTGAGGGTCTTACAAGAAGAATGGATAGAAGAAACCTAGTTTTCAAGAGTCTAAGCTCTGGTACCAAATGATACGATTCAAGGTAGTAGAATAAAAAATGACGGATCATCTTGAAAACTGATAAAGGATACATATGATCTTGATCCTAACCGCGACCTACGGGTAGAACCAAAGTTATCAAAGGATAAAAGGAACTTGACCTTAACCGTGACCTGGTAGAACCAAACTTATCAAAGTTTAGTTCTTAACTCAAGAACAAAGGAAAGCTCTCACAAATGGAGAACACTCAAATATTCATTCAATTTCAAATTCTGGTTTGTGCCATACATTGAGTTCCTATTTATAGGCAAAGTGAGCTGCTATATTTTCTACTAAGTTCCACTAACACTTAAGAGAACTCATTAGTGATTTATGAGTTCCAATAGTGATTAAAACACCCACTAACATTGAAATCTCCAGTAAAAACCCACTATACTTAAAGATGACTCAATGACTGATAAAAGATACTAAAAACCAACTAGGGGATACAAAAGGTCATGAGAAAAATCACCCCAAAATAACATGAAAATTCAAAAGAAAATAACAAATTTGGACTAGTAGCTATTAAGGTCAAATAATTATAAGACTCTAATTTGGATACTTTTAGCCCATGAGTGCATCTTGAACATGCAGATTGGGCTATTGGAAATTTTAACTTCAAGTTGGGTCCAAATTATCATTCTTAAGTTCAAGGAAAATGACCCACTCAAGCCTTGCAAAGCTTGTTGCATTCTTTTAATCTTTGACCTTCTCATTCGACCTCTTATTCCATGCAAATGGTCAATATCTAGACCGGACCAATTTCTATCATTTTCTAAACATATTTCTTGTCTTCTTTTTTTACTTGAGGAGGTATAATATATTTCTTTACTTGCTTACACTTTATACATTTGATAATTAAATGTTTGGGGTACAGTAACACACTTTGTTTGAACTGAAGTACCATTCCATTTATGAAACTGTTTTGTACAAAAGCTGAAATTGGAGAAGCTAGAAAAGCGTATATGCTCCTAAATACAAAATTGTACATACACAGAAAACCAGGAAAGAGGGGGAAAACCCAAGAAAGAAAAGCGAGTTGCATTGTGCATCTCCATGTTCAACTCTCATGTCTTCCTTTCTTTTTTTTTTCTTTTTTCATTTTTTTCCATCTTAACAAATAAATTCATTATGAATTATTGAGTACGATGATATGTGAATCACAACAACAAATCTTCTTGTCCTTGGCTTTTCTCCACTGCCCAGCTATGTCGTCAGCGATTTTAACGGCATCAGAGGACGTTCCCTGAAGACCTCTTCTCGTGAACCCTACCGTATACAATCCACGCTCTCCTTTCCAACCATGAGGAAAGGGCGTTTTCGGCATTCCGTCGTCGGTGAAAAATTCACGGCTCTGAAACAAAACAAAAAAAATTAACTTAGAATTCACATTATAAAAAATAGAAGTTAAACTGAATTTAATTAATTAAATAATAAATTTGAAGCAAGAGGGATTGACTAAGGGGTGGCGCAGTTTTCTAATAACACTTTACAAAAGGACATTTCACAAGTTGTTAACGAGATATTTCATAATTGTTACACATCATAAAACGTCACAATGAACGCAGAGATTTAAATTGGTAAATAATATACTAATTTTAAAATTTACATTATCAAGTCAAGAGCTAGTGTTTTACACATTATATATTGAAAAATAGGAAATGATTTTTGAGCCTGAAATAGTGCAAAAATACTTTTTTTAATAGTTTGAAATTGTCACAAGATCGCAAAAAATGTACTTTCACCTTTTTTTTTTAATAACACAGTGAATTGTGGCAATTCAAAATTGTTAGGAACGTGTATGTTGGTATGCTTCAAATCCCATGAATACTCATTGAATATATATATTATGAAACTAGAAGAGGTATATGTGTGACGACATTTGTAAAGTAAACAAAAAATATGTGAAAATAATTAGGAACTTAATTTTATATATAAAAAGTGGAAGAACCCAGCACAGGCCCCCAACTGATTTTATTCTCTCTTTTGCATGAAGAAAAGAAGACATTTGTATGTTTCTGCTCCCTGCATGTGTCCCAAACACTAGATAGTGACAGGTCATAATACCTCATAATAAGATAGAGCTAAAAACGCAACACAAACAGAACAATTTTTTTTTACCTTAAGCCAAACAGGCACATTGCTCTTGTACCCTGTTGCTAAGATTATAGCATTGAATTCCTTTTCTTGTCCATCCAAAAATTTGGCACCACTTCTCGTTATCTCCTTCACACCTTCCATCACCTAAAAAAACACCTCACAAATCTTAACTATCCTCTTAAACCAGTGATGACAGTAAAATTATATAATAACAGTTTTATCGTTGCGCTGAGACTTCCCCTAAACTTAATGATACTCTTGAATCAACAAAATTAACTTGGTAATTTGAATGTTGTTCTTAATTACCTTAATGTTACCGGATTTTATTTGTGCTATTTGACCAACATCAAGAACTGGGGTTTTTCCAGTAGCAAGTTTGAGCTCGATGGGCCCTGTTTTGGGCCTCTTGATTCCATAGTGATTTGTGTTTCCCAAAGTGATGTTTGCAACCAGCAAGAGGAGCTTGTCTACTAATTTCAATGGAAGCCATTTGTAAAGTGCCATAGCTACTCCAAATGATGAGAAGCCAAACATCTCCCTTGGAAGAACATGTACCTATATTGCATCATCATATAAAGTGCACACAAGTGAGCAAAAAGGACACTCCACAGTTTGATGATTACTTACCCAAATCGGGAAAATGAAATAGAACATATATGACGTCAATTTTCAGTACTAAAACAACTTCGTACCATGATTAATAAATCATAATAACAGAGATCACTATTCCTTATTTTTCTCTCACAATCACTTAAATAAAAAATATTAAAAAATGTGTTATTTTTCCATTTCATACTTTCTAAAAGGGTACTTAAACGAGCTAAATGTGTTTGGAATAAGCATTTGTAAAGACTCACTTAATTTTTGAAGTAATTCAAAATGAACAATATATTTTAAATTCAAGCACAGAATTTTAACACATTTAAAATTCCTCCAAATTTACATTACTATTTACAAATACTTCATTCCAATACACTCTTAAGAGCTCATTTGTTTAGTGTTAGAAAGTATGAAAAATGTAAAAAATAACACATTTTGCTACTTCAGCAAAAATTGGCTTGAAATGTGTTACTTTTCTGTTTTGACAGTAATACAAAGGGAAATGGACTCTATGAAGTTACGTTTTCTCATAAAAGTTTGTTAAAATTATTTATAAATTAATTTTTAAGGATTATAATTCACGAACCACTCTATAGTTGGTCTACACATGTACACCAATCTATCTGATTTCTAAACGTGGTAAGGAAAAAGAGAACTTACTGTATTTCTTGCAACCATGTGAGGAATGGCATTGTGCCTGCAAAGGTCCAAGCTAACTTCCATTCCAGAATTCCCACAACCAATCACCAAAACCTTGTTGTTTTTATATTCAGAACCAGATTTATAGGCACTGGTATGAACAACAGGACCACGAAACAAGCCCAACCCAGGAAGCTTAGGAACCACAGGCTCAGCATTCTCACCGGTAGCCACCACAAGCCACGGCGAAACGTACTCAAAATCCTGGGTCCGAACCACCCAAAACTCCGACTCCGGGTCGAACTCCGCCGTCTGAACGGTCTGGTTGAACCGGGGCTTGATGTTGAAGCGTGCCGCGTAAGACTCCATGTAGGAGATGAACTGGTACTTGGAAGGGTATTTTGGGAAACCGGGAGGGAAACCCATTAACGGAAGCTCGCAGAACTGTTTGGGCAGGTGGAGTTTGAGGCGGTTATAGGTTCTGTTTTGCCACAGTGACGCTATGCAGTTACTCCTCTCAAGAATCACGCTCGGGACACCTTGCTCCGAGAGACAAGCCGCAACGGCTATCCCGGAAGGTCCGGCTCCTACGATGATAGGCCCATGAACCCACACGCACTTCGCCTCTTCTCTCTTTTCTTCTTCTTTGCTAGAAGCCATGTAAGTAAGAGAGTAAAAATAAATACAACAATGGATAGAGAGGAAGTTTCTTGAGTTTTTTGGATGATGTAGTGGGAATTTAAAGAGATAGCGTGAGTGATGAGGTGGGGAAAATGGTCAACTAAAGTTTGGTTCCAAAGTTGAAGCTTTTAAATGCAATGGTAAGAGTGAGAGAGAGAAGGAGAGAGAAGGAGAGAGATTTTTTGAGCAGTGAGAGGATTTGGGTTGGGGGGTAGGAGAGGGTGGTGTAGTTAATTGAGGCGTGAAGGTTAAGGAAAGGATTTGATTCTCTTTCTCTCAAGGCTCTTTCTTCTTCTCACAGCAGAGGGAAGCAATGGTGAAAAGTGATGAAAAGAGAGATGATGTATAAATACACATTTATTCATGTGTGTGTGCATGATATTTTTATTTTAAAAATTTGGAATGACTAGCAGCCACTCACACGTCATACAGGTTTTTGTATTTTTAGCTTTGTCACGCTTTGTCAGTACCCTCTGGTTTCTCTGGCCCATTTTTTACTACATGCAACTTGTATCATTCTAGCTACCTGTTTCCAATAATAATTCTTCCAACAAAAAATAAATAAATAATAACTGTAATTTAAACAAACAAACAAGAAAAAGTTTTACTGAGGTAAATGAATTAATCAATGCATTTGTTTATTATTGTCTAAAAAGTAAATGCACTCATCAATTTATCACATTTCAAAAAGTGGTGTTTATAAAATCATCATGCTTTCAGAAAACAAATTTGAGCATATCATGAAAAGTGTAATAACTTTGTATGGTGGATACAAATAATTTTTCTTTTCTGTATAATTTTCTTTTTCTCCCATATATTGAAACATCCAAATACAATTGTGTATGCATGTAATATAATAAAAAAAGAATTTTTTTGATAAAAGTAGAGAATGTAAGGACGTAGAATCCCGCGTTAAAACATGGGTTGTGGGATTGTAATCTTTTGCATTTGTATGACTGTTTCCAAAAGTTGAAAGGTGGGAAGGGAGATCTTGGAAGCATTGGAGGTTCCAAATTGGCACATTGTAGAGTGGAGAGTGGGTGAGAGTTGCAATTACAAAACGAGAGGTGTTGTGTCAGGTGGCGCGTGGGGCCGAAGTGGTAGTGCATACAACATACTAACATTATTAATGGAAAAGAAGGGAAGCGGTTCGTGACTTCTGTGTGATGTTGGGTAGGCAGAAGAATGCTGTTAACACTAAAGGCTGGTTTAAGAATGCTATTACTCAAAATACCATAAGAGCATGATAGGATTGACTTTATATTTGAAGTGAACAAGATATTAATAGGATATGATATAAATAATGAAAAATGTATCAAAATTTATTTTAAATAAAAAAATTTGTTTTAATTTTATTATTATATTATGTTTTTTTTGGTAATTGTTAGGAATATATAGCAAAAACAAATAAGAAACTCTGCATCGTCTTCTGTATCATCTAATGAGCATCGTCTGCCCTATCATTTGATAGATATTGTCTGCTGGTTACATGTTCCTTACTTCTGGTAGTTTAGATTGCTTACCTCTGGTGGTTTAGTCTGCACCAACTGACAGTACGGAAATCTGCCAGTACACGAACCTGTCCTATCACAGACTTTAGCCTCCACTACTTTGTTGACAACTGTCTCTTGATAGCTGCAACCTTATCTTCTCTCTCTTCTATATATAGCTTCACTATTGTATAAACAAATCAACGAATATGAATGAGAATTAGATATGATATTTTCTTTATTTTCTGTTTCCTTTATTTCCTTTATGGTATCAAGAGCCTGAACCAAGCCAACCATGGCTGCTTCCTCTACTACCTCTACCCCTCGCAGAGCATCGAAAGCTCCGGTGACGTTCACTCACACTCTCACCATCAAACTTGATGATACAAACTTTTACTCCTGGCGCCAGCAGATTGAAGGCGTAATCAGGTCATATAAGCTACAAGCATATGTCACTCGTACTTCCATTCCTTCCCGGTATCTCAACGATGAGGACTGCATAGCTAATCGAACAAACCCTTCTTACTTCGATTGGGAACAGCAAGATTCAGAGCTGTTCACATGGCTTCTATCATCCATATCCACCTCTCTTCTTCCCACAGTCATACACTATGTCCGCACATTCGAAATGTGGGATGAGATTCATAGTTACTTTGAAGTTGTAGCACGAGCCAAAGCTACCCAACTTCGCTAAGAGCTTCGCTCCATTTCCAAAGGTTCCACAACTATTGCAAAATATCTCAAGAAGATAAAAACGGTTATCAACACTTTCACCTTCATTGGTGAGCCTGTGAACTTTCGAGACCACCTTGATGCAGTCTTTGATGGTCAACCTGAGGAGTTTAACTCTCTGATGACCCTTGTCTATCACTGAGAAACTACCTACACGATTCATGAGGTTGTATCAATGGTGCTATCACATGATGCTCGACTTCAACGCACCCAAAAGAAGCAACCGACGGGTGCTTCAATAAATGTAACACAAGCCTTTCTCAATGTTACTCAAAGTCTACCCAAAGCCTTTGCTGATCTCTCCATTGCTCCACCACCAGCATCATCTGGAGCCTCACAAGCCCCAAACGAAAGCATTGGAAACCATCGCGATGAACGTGATGATGACTATGGTGGCTACCGTGGATGCAGCGACAGTTCTAATGGCAGACATGGTGGACATGGCCGTGGCAGCATTCAATGTTAGATTTGCTTCAAATATGGCCATGATGCTTCCGTCTGCTACCAACGCTTTGGACCAGCACAGAATGGATCGTCTCGCTTTGGTTAACCGGGATATAATCAACAGCAGTACAGCCAATAGGGACATGGTTATGGCTTTGTGCCAAATCTCTTTGGCTCAAATCAACATTCTCAGCATTTTGGTATGAATTATCCTGCCCTTTCCCCTCTCTATGGTCCTCACAGCTCTTATGGACCACACGGTTTTGGAAACCCAAATCAGTTTCGACCACCGCAAACTCGACTACAATTTGTCAATCCTTCCCCTGGAAGCCAAGCCTCTAGACCACCAATTTCATCATCTCAGTTCAACTCAAGGAAATACCAATCCTTTCTTCTTGGGTTAGGCCCTCAAAACTCCTCAATCAATGACAATCAGCAACCTTGGCATCCTGATTCTGGAGCTTCTCATCATGTCACCAATGATCCAGCACAACTGGCAATAACTTCATCCATGTCCAACTCTGACAATCATGTGGTGATTGGTAATGGTCATGGTTTGCACATTCAATCTATGGGCTCAGCTTGTGTTAAGTCTCCTTATAATACACACAACACACTCACTTTGAAAAATCTCCTTCTTGTTCCTTCTATTACCGAAAATTTAGTAAGTGTTAGCAAGTTTTGTAGAGATAACAATGTCTTCTTTGAATTTCATGAAGCTCACTATTTTGTCAAATCTCAGGCTACTTCTGAAGTCCTCCTTACTGGTAGCCTAGGAAATGATGATCTCTATCAGTTTGATGATTTCACCCTATGTCACCTTCCTCATGGTTAGTCCAGAATCATCCCTTCATACTCATCGTCTGCTGCTCCCGTTTCATCGTCTGCTCACCCTGTTTCATCGTCTGGCCTTTTTGTTTCATCGTCTAACGTTCCTGCCGCATTAACAAGAACTACTACTAGTTCTCTACCTTGTCTGAATAAAGACAATATTCAGTACAACTCTAATGTATTGGGACCTTCCTTGTATGAGACGTGGCACTATAGATTGGGGCACCCTCATCATGAGGCCCTCAAAAGTGCCTTACTTCGATGTAATGTTCCTTTACCTCATAGAAATCCCTTTTCTGTTTGCTCCTCTTGTTGTCTTGGTAAATCTCACAGATTACCTTCTCAACTCTCAACCACTGTGTATAATGCTCCCTTAGAACTTATCTTTATTGATCTCTGGGGCCCTGCCTCTGATGTTTCTTTGTGTGGTTATAAATACTTCCTCACTTGTGTTGATGCTTATTCCCGCTACACCTACATTTTCTCATTAAAACTCAAATCTGAGGCCTTTACTATGTTTATCTAGTTTTAGACAATGGTAGAATTACATCTTAACTCAAAGTTAAAATCTGTTCAATCTGATTGGGGTGGGGAGTTCAGACCTCTAACTAAATACTTCACAGACCAGGGCATCATTCACAGACCCACATGCCCTCACACACACCATCAAAATGGCAGTGTTGATAGAAAACATAGAGACATTGTTGAAAATGGCCTGGCGTTATTAGCTCATGCCAAAATGCTTACTGAATATTGGGATCAGGCCTTTCTTACTACAACATACCTCATAAACAGACTCCCAACCTCAGTCCTAGAAAATGCCAGTCCTTTCACCAAACTGTACAAACAACCACAAAATTACAAATTTCTAAAAGTCTTTGAGTGTGCTTGTTAACCCTTTCTAAGACCTTACAATACAACAAAACTCTCTCATAGGTCAACTAATGTGTCTTTCTCGGGTACTCCTCCCGTCACAAAGGGTAAAAGTGTCTTGATGCCTCTGGAAAAATCTTTATTTCTAAGGATGTTATATTCAATGAACTCAGATTTGCTTTTCCAAACATATTTCCTTCTGAACAGAATCCTGCTGTCCCCATTGAATCACCACTTGTTCCTGCTACCATTCATATAGTACCCACATCTCATACCATTCCAGCTGGTTCTGTACCCACTCCTGTATCTCCTAATGAGGAATCTGGCTCTCACTCTATGCCAGATTCACCTGTGTCTCCTACTACTGAATCTGGCTCTGATTCTGTTCCAGATTCCATTGCCACTAGCTTTAATTCTGATCCAGAATCACATCCCACCACTTCCTCTTCCTCAGTTCCAGTTGTTCTTGTCCCTGTCAATGCTCACCCTATGCAAACTAGAGCCAAGTCAGGAATAGTCAAACCCAAACAGTTTCCTACTCTTCTTCTCACACAAGCTAAGCCAACTTCAGTCAAGCAAGCTTTAAAGAATCCAAAATGGCATTCTGTCATGAGTGACGAATATAAGGCCTTATTAAAAAATAACACATGGTCTCTTGTTCCACTGCCCTCAGACAGATTTTCCATAGGCTGCAAATGGGTCTTTTGTGTAAAAGAAAATCATGATGGCTCAGTTCAAAGATACAAGGCATGGCTTGTTGCAAAGGGTTTTCACCAAAGAGAAGGCATTGATTATGCCGAAACCTTCTCACCAGTAGTCAAACCCACAACAATCAGAATAATTATCACTCTTGCCATGTCCAAAGGATGGTCAATCCAACAACTTAATGTCAATAATGCCTTCCTCAACAGCACCTTGAATGAAGATGTTTACATGACGCAGCCACCTGGTTTTGAAGCATCTAACAAAAATATGGTGTGAAAACTTCACAAAGCTCTTTATGGCTTTAAACAAGCTCCACGGGCTTGGTTTGACAAACTCAAGTCAGCTCTCGTGAAATCTGGATTCATGTCCAACAAATGTGATCCCTTTCTCTTTATTCTTCAAACAACACATGATATTATCTATCTCCTTGTCTATGTTGATGATATCATCATCACTGGAAGCTCTGTTACTCTCATTCAACAGCTAGTAACCAATCTAGAATCTCAATTTTCTCTCAAGCAACTAGGGGATTTGGATTTTTTTTGGGTGTTCAAGTTCAAAAAATGGAATATGGTTCTCTTCTTCTCAGTCAAACCAAATACATCCATGATCTTCTTGCAAGAGCACACATGGAGGATGGCAAGGGTATCTCCACTCCCATGATTGGTGGCTGTAAACTCGGCAAATAGGGCTCAGACTATATGAGTGATCCCACTTAATGCAGATCTATAGTAGGTGCACTGCAGTATGCCATTCTCACTCGTCCGGAAATCTCCTTCTTAGTCAACAAAGTCTTCTAATTTCTCTCTCAACCGTTAGAAGAACACTGGAAGGCTGTGAAGCGGATCTTAAGATACTTAAAAGCTACTGCCAATCATGGTCTTCATCTCAAACCCACCACTCTTACCAGACCCTTTTCTCTAAATGCATATTGCGATGCCGATTAGGCATCTGATGTAGACAAAAAACGGTCAACCTCTGGACTCTGTGTTTTCCTAGGACCTAAATTGGTGTCTTGGAGCTCTAAGAAGCATACTCTTGTAGCGCGCTCCAGCACAGGAGCGGAGTATAGAAGTCTCACCAACTCCACAACATAGGTTTTGTGGATTCAATCCCTTCTAAGTGAATTAAAGATTCTTTTTCAGGTACCTCGTATCTTCTGTGACAACATGAGCACAGTTTCTCTCACCCATGACTCATTCCTTCATTCCATAACTAAGCATATAGAGCTAGACATATTCTTCGTCTGAGAAAAGGTTCAGTCCAAAGCTCTCATTGTTCAGCATGTACCTTCCCTGGACCAATATGCGGACATTCTCACCAAAGCTCTCTCTCCAGCTCGTTTCACTGAACTTCGGGACAAGTTAAAGGTGGTTGACAAATTTCAAATTACTCACCCACCTTGAACTTGCGGGGGGGCTGTTAGGAATATATAGCAAAAACAAATAAGAAACTCTGCATCGTCTGTTGTATCATCTAATGAGCATCGTCTGCCCTATCATCTGATGAGCATCGTCTGCTGGTTACATGTTCCTTACGTCTGGTGGTTTAGATTACTTACCTCTGGTGGTTTAGTGTGCACCGACTGATAGTATGGAAAGCTGTCAATACACAAACCTGTCCTATCACAAACTTTAGCCTCCACTACTTTGTTGACAGCTGTCTCTTGACAGCTGCCTCTTGACATCTACAACCTTATCTTCTCTCTCTTCTATATATAGTTTTCACTATTGTATAAACAAATCAACGAATGTGAATGAGAATTAGATTATGATATTTTCTTTATTTTTCATTTCCTTTAGTAATTAACTTAGTAGTGACAAGTGATAAGCCATAAAAATTAAATTAATTTAAAATATTTTATATTATTATAAATTATTATATAAGTAGAGATATAATTTTAAATAATAGCATATGATAATATAAAATTAGTTTGTATTTACTATTGAAAAATAAATATTTATAAGTGAATAATTATTTTATTTATTGTTATTATAATATGAATATTGAAAATAATGTTAACTAAGTAGTAGCAAGTGATAATGAAAATTTTATTATTTTAAATGAGTAAATTCAATAATTTCACCATTAAAAAATTAGTTCATGTTTAATTAAATTTACGAGTAACTAAATAATTTTAAATTAGAAATAATAACTAGTAATTGACAAATAATACAATTAGTGTATTATTAAAATTAAATTTTTATTTTAATTAATATTATTATAAATTAAATAAAATATAAATATTGAAATAATTTAATTTAGGGTTAGCGTATTCAAAAGGAATAGAAAAATGCTATCCTATCATGTTAGGATAATTTGAACCAGCTCCCCCCTCGGAAAACTCTTACACATGATGGATAGGATAGGATAAGGAACAATATTGTGTTATCCTATCCTGCTGGCGCAACAAACAACATATTACAACATTATATGATTACACTATCTTATCTTGCTTGTTTGTCCTGTCCACCAAACAGGCCCTAATTGCTTTGGAATTAGGATCCTTTCAACTCTCAAGTGAGTTGGTAATGTTAATTGAAATATTATGTATATCTCTGTTAGAGAAATGCAGTATCGTCTGATACCTATCATCTGTATCGTCTGATACTATCATCCGAATAAGCTAGCATTCTATCGTCTGTATGGTAGCATCGTCTGCCAAGTTGAATCGAATGCATAACTGTATCGTCTGGTCAGTTATTCATGTCAGCTGTCTATGAGTGGTAGGTGTTAGTTGTCCATGTGTGATAGGTGACCCGCCGATTATGTTGACGCCGATTATGTTGACCCGGAATATCCGGGATTTTGTCTATTTGTCTGTTTTCTCTCTGTATAAATACAAAGCTTGTAATAGTGAATTAATCAGAATAGAAAGAACATTTCCGTATCTTCCATTTCTCAATTTTTCTTCTTCAAAGAATTCTTGGGTCTTAACAATCTCTCTTTTCATAAATATTCAAAGAACTCAATTATTAAATACATATGAAGAGAGAGATAAACACATAATTTTTTGTGCTGGGGAGCATTCCAAGCGGAGCTTCAAGCTGTCCCATATTGGGCTTAGTCATGTGTGGGAGCTTGGGCACCGATGTATTGCTTGCTATACGGATTGTGCAAAGGTAGCGAATATCTTGGTCGGGCAACAAGATGTGGGGAACTATTGGCATAGGGACCTAATTAAAACTGTCATGGATCTACTTTGTAGAGATTAGAACGTATCTGTTATTCATATACCGAGTGAGAGGAATCAGATGGCAGATGCGTTGGCAAAGATAGCTATTAGGGAGGGTTGTGCTTGGAGAGTTTGGAGGCTTCCACCCTCTACGATTGTTCCTCTCTTGTGTCAAAACTCTCTTGTTTAATCTTTGTTGTTTTCTTTTCCTTCTGTAACAAAAAAAAACACATAATTTCAACTTGAAGAAAATTAAGAGAATTTATACTTGAGAGGATTCTGATCCTTTTGATATTCTAAGTGGTTCATGACTTGTGATGTTGTATATCGAGAAAAATGCTATCAATGTAAAGAAGAGCCTCTCCTTGACCTTGGTTAGGTTTTGGTGAAGACAACGACATCAACAAAGAAAAAAAAAGTTCAAGACCATGGAGATTGGAAAGCACAAGGATTCAAGTTTCATAGATAAGGTTTATTGCTTTCTAGTTGTAGGTCTTTGTCTTTGATAGTTCAATTTTGAGTTTGATATCACTTAAAGCTCATGAAAACTTAAATAATCAATGCTAAAATGTTTTCCAAGTTAAAAGAGGTAGAAACCACTAAAATAAGCTTTAAAAATGCATTTACAAGGTTTTATTTAGTGGAAAACAAAAAACTTGGTAACAGGTTTGAAGGGAAATATTTCCTTACTGATTTCATTCAAGAATGCAATCATATATACGTGAGTGTAATATTACAAATAAGGAAGGTCAACTGTTCTATTATGAATGTGAATAGTAAGTTGCCTAATATATAAGAGATATTGCCTAATAAAGCGATACATATTGGATGGAAGATGAAATTGTAATAGAGATTTGGGGCGGACTACGGTGGGGTTTTCAGTGTTCTTGGATGGTTTTGGCGACAATGTTAGATATTTGAGTTTGAAGCGGGAGGTGATCCATTTCGGGAAGTTACAGGGTGTGTTCTTACAACGGACAAAGAGGACAGGGAGGAAAGCCAGATTTGGCTTTGTGCGATTCAAGTACAAGACTGATGCGTTGCATGCGATTAAATGTTTACATGGGGCGAATGTGTTGAACAGTCTACTCTACTGGTGGCAAACATGGTGAGGTACAATCTGCATGACACAAAACAGACGCAGCGGCCAAAGAAAGAATGGCGGCCAAAGGTTTTGCAACCCACAAGCCTCGTGTGCAACCTATGCAGAAGAAGGTGTGGGGGATAAAAAAGGTATGGTAAAAAACCAGGAGGAGAAGGTAGGTCACGAGGAGGTTCATGCAATCTTTTGGCCAACGGAGGTGAGCATGTTGAGTGTGGATAATTGTGCTGTTGCAACATTGGCAGAGATGTATACCATAGATGGTATACAAGATTTTTTGAACGTAAATGAGCTGGGGGTGGTTGGTGTGAAGCCGTTAGGAGCGCGAGAAGTAGTCCTGGAATTTGAGTTGAACACTGATATGGTTGAGATTCTCCACGATGCTATTCCTTTTGCAAAAGTTCTTGAAGGTTGAACCCTGTACCCATAAGACGAGTTCAAGAGGACATTTGCTGTGGGTGAAAGTTTTGAATGTACCTGTACATGTTTGGGGCTATGATTTTTTTGACACAGTAGTCTCCACGCTGGGTTGTTTGATCTATTTGGATGATGCTACCAACAATAATACAAGGTTTAATGTTGCTAGGGTTTTGATCGAGACTTTGGAGCCTATGAGGGCAGGAATGAAGGTGATGGTGCGGGTTGGGGAAGGGGTGAGGAGTTTTTTTTTTCTTTTTTTTTCTTTTTTTTTCTTTTCGATAAACCATTATTTGTATTAAGGGAACACAAGGGCACTACACTCATAAAAAGTGTGCTTGATGGTGACGTCAGAGGTGGTTTTTTGATAACCTAGAAGATTTCTATGCTAAGATGATATGGTGGGGAAAATGTCATGCGTCTACATGGAACCATCGATCGCAAAAAGCGAATATCAGTTTATTTTAACAGAAACGTCTGGGCCTACTAAGTCGACGATAACATCAGTGTCATGCATCTTGTTTGGAAGAGGAAACACAGAAAATCGATTCTTGGATAAGTGATTTTGAGAGTGATATCATGCTTCCTGTTGTTCAATATGACGTCACCCATCTAGCTGCAACAAGGAATCAGAGAAATTTGCATGCAATTGAGGGTGTACCCAAGAAGAAGCGTGGTCGTCCTCCAAAGAGGCCACAAGGTAGACCTCCAAAGAGCGCTACACAAAGTGCTTTAACTAAGCAGAAAAGTGGGAGTTCTCAATTGCAGGAGGTAGCCCTGGTCGAGTCCAGACATGAGCTAGACGTGCATATATCAACAGTATGCGTGTGTGGATGATGTTTGATTGCCTGGAGGAGATAGCGGTTCGTGGTTTGGTTCTTCAGATTAGCGATCGAACCAACAGATAGTCATGTCATGATGGTGGGTGACGTGGAATGTTCGTGGGGTGGGGAAATCTACAAAGCGGATGGCGGTGATAAAAGCATTGGAGAAGGTGAAGCCAGAGATTATCCTACTTCATGAAACAAAATTAAAGGAGGGTAGAGGGAAATTGTTGCAGAGTTGGGCTCGGGCTAGTGGGTATGAATTGGAGTTTGTACCAGCGAGCGATTGGTGCACCGGGCACTACTACAGAATTGTTATATTACCACGGTTTTTGGCAGTCTTTTACCACGGTTAAATCGTGGTATCAGTCAGCGAAATAATAGATAAATTACCACAGTTGAAGGCGTAACTGTGGTAATATCGCAACATTGTTACCACAGTTCAGCAAGAAACCGTGGCAATATCATATATCTGTTACCATAGTTCATTGCTAAACTTTGGTAATATCTCTTCATATTAACAGAGTAGTATAAAAGATATTGTTCTCCACAGGGATAAAAATTGATTTTGGACTTTTAACTTAATCGGTAGAGTAGAAAAGCAAAAAGATAATTTTTTAGATTTTGTGATGATTGATAACATAAAGCAAGAAAATAGAAAACTATGATAAGGATAGCACTTGGGTTCAAGTTTCACCTAACCAAAATAAACTTCTCACAAACAGACTTTCATATGAATTCAGAAATCATTCTATGGTGCTCTAGCCTAGAATTTCTAATTGTTAATGCGTTAATAAAATAGAACTTTCAATTCAATTTCTAAACATAATACCTTAGTGTTTAGGTAATCCAATTGAAGCATTAGTGTTCTTAGTTCTGTCCAACACAACAAGTCCCACCCTTATACCTAAGTGACGGATTATCCGATTAATCTACTCCCATTTCCCTTAAATCCTACCAACTACCGTTGTGCAAGATATAAGCATAGTTACTCGCGTATACTCAAGCAATGAAAATTATGGGGAGAAGATACACAGAACAATAGCTTTATTCATATGATAAAATGAAAGCTTAAAGCATAAATTAGAGAAAGGATTCACTAAAAACCCAAATGCTAGAAAGCTTAGCCAAACATGGATAAGGAAAACATAAAATTAACCTGGATAAAAGGGCACCAAAGGCCTCTTACAAGCTCAAGAATAAAGCTACAAAGGAAGGAACTTAGCCAAGTACAAGGTTCAGGGGATCATACAAAAGAAAAGCCAAAAACCGAATTTATAGCCAAACTGCCAGCAAGCCAACGCTCAAGCGTTGGGTTCCAACGCTTGGGCGCTGGAAACTGCAATAAATTTCCATCTTCAGACAGAATTCCAACGCATGAGCGTTGGTGTTCCAACGCTCAAGCGTAAGGAGCACGGCAGGCTCCTCATTTTCTTGTTCTTGCTCTTCTCTTTTGATTCCTTTCATCAATGCAATTAAGGGACTTCATTGTGGCTTTCAAGGATGTTTTGCAACAGCTGAAACCTTCATTCTTCACCATTTGAACATGTGGAAAACTTTTTTCTTGCTTATTGCTTCAACTCTTCATTCAATCCACAAACCCTTTCAGCTTTTCTTTTTAATTCCTCCATCATTCTTCATCAATTATTTATTCAAGGTCCTCACAAACAACCCAATAATGACCAGAAACACTAACAAGACTAAAACTCTAATAAAATAACACTAAAAGGACTAAAAACACAAAAGTTGCTAATTTATATGCAAATGCAAAAATAAAGTGAAAACTCTAACAAAATGAAATAAAAGCTATATGAGACTCAATAAAAATAAAATAAAATAAAATAAAAAGATAGAAAAAACATCATATAAAATCCAGTCATCAATTCCATAGAATCATCGGAGGAGTCATCCGAAGAAGAGTCATCCGAGTCTTCGAAGGGTTCATCTAATGGCTCACCAACGTCAATACCCCTTGACCAGAAGAATTCTACTCCGATCACCTGACAAGCCACCTCCTCTAAAGGGTTCCAAGCTAAAAAGGGCTACTCATTCGGACCCCTGAGGAGTTTGGTTATAAGGAAACCATAGGGAATGGCTTGCTGGTTGTCAACTAGAGCAGAAACAAGGTGATTGTAGACGATGCCTATAACATTAAAACGCTCATCATTCATAATATTGTACATATATAAAGGTTGTGGTCAAGCACGTCTTCCAGACGATCAAGTCTTGGACAAATCACTTTAGTGACCAATTGATGTAAAACTCTGGCAGAATAATTGAGGGATGAGTACAGACGACGCTCACAAACAGATGGATTTTTCATCATATAGATGGTTTCATCTATATGTTCTCCATCGCATTCTGCTTTCCCGAATTCAGAGTATGTGTCTCCTTAATCCTCACTGTTGAGGAGTTCAGCAAGTTTCCCTCTGGTTAGGGAAAACTCATGATCCACCACTGTTGCAACGAAGCCTCTGTTGTGAACAAATGTTAAGGAGGATCAGAAGGCGAAGGCTTAAATACCGGTTTTATTGCATTGATTCCAAAGTGTTGTGATCCACAGGGAGTTTCGAATTTCCGCCCTATTAATCTTATTGGGAGTTTATACAAGCTAATTGCAAAAGTGCTTGTTGCGATGTTGCAGAAGGTAATGCCTCTTTTAATCTCACAGAATAATTTTTGCTTTACAGAAGGGAGACAAATAGCAGACTGTATCTTGATTGCGAATGAGGTGGTGGATTCCATGATGAAAAGGGATGGGGAGGTTTCTTGTTGAAATTGGATTTTGCAAAAGCTTATGATAATATTGAGTGGACTTTCTTATTGAATATGATGGAGGAGTTGGGTTTTGGGGAAAAATGGGGGACATGGATTCATTGTTGTGTGTCTTCGGCAACTCTAGCGGTGCTTGTGAATGGTTCGCAAACTGAGTTTTTTTGGTATTAAGAAAGGTTTGTGGCGAGGAGATCCATTATCCCCGTTGCTTTCTAATCTATGTGTTCATGGGTTGTCGGTAATGTGGAATGGATTAGTAGACAGTGATGATGCATGTGGCTTTCACGTGAGTCCATCTTTGTGTACCAATCATCTACAAGTTTGTGGATGATACTCTAGTGTTTTGTGATAGTTTGGAGGAGCAATTGGTGATGATGACTGACATCTTGGAGGCCTTCCTAATGGGTTCTGGTTTGAAAGTGAATTATAGTAAATCATTTTTGATAGGGCGCAACATGGAGCTTGGGAAGGTGAAGAGAATGGCAGGTACGTTAGGAATAGTGATAGAAGCTTTGCCAATGCCATATCTGGGGTCTATGCTCGGCGACAACCCGAGGAGGATGCGATATTGGGAGCCGGTTATTGAGAGCGTGCGTGTGAAATTGGCGTCATGGGCGTCAAAAATTTTGTCTCTTAGTGGTAAACTAGTGTTGATGCGGTCCGAGCATGACGGAGATACGTTGTTATGGTTGGGGGATTCTCATGGAGCATTCACTATCGAGGCTATCTGTGCTGCAGCGGAGTTGGAATTGTATGGCCCTCCATCGTGGCTTATCCCGCTTAGAATTAAGCGTTTGATTTCGCCAAAGGTGGCGTTGTTTGTCTAGAAAGTGGTGGAAGATAAAATAGATGTGCTTGAGAATTTTTTGCAGTTAGGTGTGGCGGTGGATGGCGACGCTATGTGCATTCTCAGTGGCAGCGCAGCAAAATTGGTGCATCATTTGTTGTGCACTTGTAAGTTTGTGGTGCAGCTGTGGTTGATGGTGATCATGCTAGAGGGCGTCGCGTGGTGTATGTCAGCGACGCTGAAAGCGATGCTTTTGGAGTGGCGATATCTACGCTAGAAAACTGAGAAGTTGCTGTGGGAGGTGATACCATATGCGAAAGGAATAGATTGATTTTTCAAAACATACAGGTATCACTAGACAATGTATGGGATATCCATTTGATGAGAATCTTTAAATGGGTGCAGGCCATGAAGAGTGGTATGGTGTATGCTTTTAAGTTCAAATGATCCTACAACGTTTATCATATTTTGAGTGATAATAATTTTATGTAAGAGTTTATTTATGATAGATAATCATTTTCTAAACTTTGTGTTTTATTTTTTTTTAGGAAATATCTCAATCGTCTGCTTAACAAATATCTCTATCGTCTGCTCAACAAAATAGAAGGCTGAAATAGCTCTATCGTCTGCTCGGCAGCACTGTCTACTCGAAGAGAAGTATCGTTTGCGCGAAATGCCAAATATCGAGAAAAGAGTCTGGAGACAAGGAAAGTACCGTCTAGAGAAGTATCGTCCGAAGACAATAAAAGTACCATCTAGAGAAGTACTGTCTGCTACTAAAAGAGAAGTATCGTGTACAAGAGAAGTAATGTCTACCGCTCAAAAAGAGAAATATCATCTACGCTCAACATCTACCACTTCAAGAAAACTATCTTCCACTTAGACAAAACGAAAAGCACCGTCTAGTCAAATGAAAAGCATTGTCTTCTCAAAATGGAAAGCACCGTCTGATGGAAAGCATCATCTGACAAAATGGAAAGTATCGTCTGATCAAAATCGAAAGTATCATTTAATCAAGTGAGAAAGCATCGTCTGATCAAACGAGACAACATCGTCTATGTCAAGCAGAATATATTATTCATAGAAATATCTTATGAGTTGTTGACAACTGGCATGAACAGTCACCGAGGAGAAGAGCTCAGAATCACGTGACAAAGTCAGAACTTCAACGACTCTATTTCTCTCTCTGCAATTGCACATTTCACTCAGACAAGTTAAAAGAGCAAAAAGCACTTTCCACGAAGAGCAAGTACAATGGTGTCATAACGTGTCGACATCAAGCACACCCAAAGAAGAAATAGGTAGATTGTGGCAAGCTAACTACTACATCTGAACATCTACTTCAAGCTATGTCTCTGATCAAAAGCTTCCAACAGTCAAGAGCATTAAATGAAAAGATCCGTTACTCACAATAAAGATATTCTACAGACGCTACATCTCAACATCTTTAGAAATCAAATTTTAAGTGAAGATATAAAAGGAAGAACAGAACGTAGAACAAAAAATATCACGAAGAAGACAGTGTATAGAGCGCAGAACATAAGTGTCAACAACAGAACATCGTTCAAGCCTACAACACAACCTCTAATTTTCAAATTACTCAAGTGTGAAATTCTCTAGAGTGAAAATCTTCTAAGTGTGAGAAAATCTTAAGTGCCAAACGGTATCAAGTTGCATTGTCTGCTAGGCCTTTGACCATATCGTTTGCTGCTACATCGATTGATCAACCATCGTCTGTGGCAACAAGAACAAGGTCTGCTGCCACAGCATCGTCTGTCTCCCTAGTACAGTCTTCCAGGACTTCAACGTCCAATCTGAGGAAAGACAAACGGAAGGCAACTGAACCTCCTAAGATGACTCTCCTTCAAACAAATTTCACTTCTCAGGTGTCTTACTGCAAACTACGCATCATCCTGCCTGAGTCATCTGATGACGAAGATGTAAGGTGCACTGACTCACTTGGTCTGTTTACTCACCCTAAGGTAAACACTGTGTCATCTCCTACCACTACCTTTCTGGACAATCTATTTGTTGATAATCATGATGCATATCACCACTCTCTTGAACACTTTACTGACGACCATTCACTTTCACAATAAGATCCCACTGATATTGAACCATTCTTGAATGATGTTGAAAATGTTGAATGAATTCATGATACCACTCAACTCCAATCACCCACTGTTGATGACTCACATTGTCACACTGCTCATCAATCATAATTCACCACTGCTGATGAACCCATCATTACCTTTCCCCCTTCACCAGTTCGCCCCAACACCATATTGGTCCACACTCCATCACCACATGTATCTCCTTCAAAACCACAATCCTGTCCCATCATCACTTGCATATCTGTGTCTGCTTCATGCTCAAGACCTTCTTTCTCCGTTGGTCTTGCTGCCTCAAAGCCACGCAAGAAGAAACTGCTATCTTTTGTTCAGGCATCTCTGCAGAAGAAGAATCTTTTTTCCAAGAAGAATTTTCTCAGCAAGCTTGTGGACAAAATTAAATCATCTGATTTTGGCTATGTTGTCCTCACATGGAGCCCTTCTTCTGAGCTCTCTGAACGTTACACTCTCTATGCAATAAAGGATGAAGTTGCTCCGGCTGAACCTATGCTGCATGATGACGGAAGTTGGGCCATTGAAGTTGTTATTGCTCATATTGGATCTCTGCCCTTCTTCTTAATGATTGGACCGGGTCCTCTAATCATTGTCTTGCGCTCTAGGATTTTAATTCTATTTGCTGCAGGTGTCAACGTTCCCTATGAAGTTTACCAAAGCATATTCTTCTTTCCAGCTCAAAGTTTTCCAATTATGATTCCAATGATGCAATTGGAAGAAGCTCCTGACTCAAATGCCATTGCCATTGAAATGGTGGAGGACACTACAGCTGACACTTCAATTGAGGCCGTGCCATCTAATGTAGGTGCACCTGCTGACTGCATCCCTGCCCTTGCGGAACATCATACCTATGTTGATCAACGCCTTGCTAGAATTGGGCAGATGCTCAAACTGCTCCTGGATCGCACTGCTCCCTGAACTTATCTTTTAATGCCTTATTCTTTATGCCATGACTTTTTCTTAATGTGATACAAAACTTTGGATTAATATGCTTAGCTTAAGTATGTTTTATTACTCTAGTTTGCGCTTGTGTTTGTCATAATTTTGTTGTTCTCTGTTATTATTTTTGCTAATGACAAAGGGGGAGAAGTAAAAGTAAATAGAACAAAAAATTCAAGGGGAGCGTAAATAGAAAGTAGACAATGCACAAATTGTTTCACATATGATAACTTTCTCAAATAGATAAGGGGAGATATTTTTAGAAGTTTAAACCGAGATTTTTATTTACCCTTATTATCTTTGAGTTGTCATCATCAAAAAGGGGGAGATTGTTAAGTTCAAACGGTGTAGGTTCCTACATCGTTTAGCTCATATTTTGAGTGATAACAATGTTTTGGGACTACAACCTTATTAGTCAAATTCTCTCTAAACTTTAATGTTTAACAATTTCAGGAAATGAATGACTCACTCTCTCATTATTTACCCTCTTGAGTTTAGTCTGCAAAAACTATGTTCTGATGGAACTATAGTCTACTGAAGTGATCAAGTCATAAGAGTAAGAAGAGCTTCAATGCTTTAATGTCTATGCTCTTGACCAAATGAAAGCTTGGTCTGCTGAAACCTGAAACCTACGTGTCAATGACCAAGGGAAGTCAAAGTGCATCACGTGACTCGCTGAAGCTACAAAAGACACATCGTACAATGTGAAAGTACAACGTTGTCAAATATGTCACATCAAGCAGCAGTTACCAACTCCACCTTTCACTCAAAGAAGAAACAATTCACAGCACGAAGTGTCTACTTACTTTGTGAATCACCTTATTGATATACTGCTGACAAAGCACATTAAAACAGGCAAGAACATTTATTGCTACATTAAACGCACAGCAGAGAGTCGTTTGCTCTCAAACAGTCAACTTAAACGTTACTCAAGCATAAAGAAGCAATATAAGGAGAGGACTTGAAGATCTGAAGAAGATAGAGAACTGAACCATATTTGAAAAGATCATCTTCAAAGTGAAAAATATTCTAAGTGTGAAAAAACTTCAAAGTCAAACACTCTCCTATCTTCACAAACAGAGATCATACACTTTCATCCTTTTTCTCTTTGTTAAGCTCTTAGTATTTCTTCTAGTGTCAAACATTGTATCAAATTACCAGAGAGTCATTATAGATTAAGTTTTCTACTTCACTCTTTCTAAAGAGACTTTAAGTAGAGAAAAAATCCCTTATCAAATTCGGGTTGAGGAGGAGTCTTAATAATACTTGTAAAGAAGGAGTCCTTAGAACACTGGTGAAGAGAAATCCTAAGAATACTTTTGAAGAAGGAGTCCTTGATACTTGGCCAAGTAGTGGAAAATCTTGGTGGATACCAATGACTGGACATAGTTCATTCATTCAAGGGTGGATCAGGATAAATTTCTTGTGTACTTTACTTTTCTTGTATTGTTTTCTCTTTTATATTATCTGCTTCATAAACGGTTTTTGAAAAGGATTTTTCAAAGAACTAATATTTGTTTGCAACAAAGTTGTTTTAAAAAAGACACAATTCAAACCCCTATTTCTTATGTCACTGCATTATTTCTCAAACTGGAACTTTTTTCCCTTACAACTTTGGTAGTAAGTGCATTTGCTCTTTTGCATGACTGTTTGAAACACAAAAATTCTCTTAAGGAGGGCCCTTATGGTTCTGCGGAATTGGGAGGAGCCTCTGCTCCTTAGTGGAAGATTAGTAGTCTTATGCTGTTGTAGAGACTCTTTGTTATGAGATGCCTTGTCAAACCTAAGCATTTTTTTGCATCCTTAGAGCTTTTATTGAATTCGTTGAAACTTTACCTATCTTGAATGTGGGGAACTTCGCTCATGTTGTCCTCTATCATATTTGGAATTTAGAATACTTTGTTCTTCAATGCATTTTTACTTTCATGTTGTCTGCTAACCTATCCATGGATTGTTTAATACGTGTAGTATGACTTGAAATATAATTTAATATATAAAAAAATGGAATAAGATATCAGATTATCTGTATCTTTCCCCTTTATGTTTTTCAATTGTAGCTTCGGATGTTGGTCGATTTTACTTCGTCGTCTTCCTATCTAAGTGAACAAGCTAAGTCTGCTCGGACCACCACACACGGTGGTTGAGGAGAGGTGGGGGAGGTAGGTTGATGTCTGGTGAAAGGACTGTTGATTTGACGTGTAGGAGCGATTGTCTCTCGTGGTACTTGCCTCCTCTCGGCCTGTCGTCATAGGGTCAAGGAAGTGTAAGGGCCCTGCTAGCCGGGCAGGGTTCCTCCGAGGGGCCTTCAGGTGGCCGGGAGAGTTACTCTCGGAACAGTACCCCCCCCCCCAGCCCGAGCGCTCGGTTACGAGGGCCCAGGGTTAAGTTGTGAGCATTTGGTCGGTGGTTCTCGAGATCTCCTCTTCCACGTGGGGCCCAGAGAGTTACTCCCAGAACAGTATCCCCCCAGCTAGGGCACTTGGTGCAAGTACTCGGGGTTAAGTTGGTGTTAGGTGGGCTACTCAGGTTTTAACAGGGTTGTCCAGGCGTCTTCGTTGTCCCCAGGTGCCCCAGCTCTGACACTCGGAGAGGGTCGAGAGGTAAGTATGGGGAAGTTCAGTCGGGCATAGGTTGTTGCTCTCTCTCGAGTCATTTCTTAGTCAGGCGTGATGCATGCAATGATGATTCTTCTGACGTACGGTCACGTGATGAAAGGGAAAATACGTGGGCAGGTAATTGAAAGGACGTTACCGGGCTTTACGGGACGTGTGTCGTGCCCTGATTGGTCACGAATCCTTATTTCCCGTGCCGTGCTTGGGTGAAGGTGAAAGGACATGCCGAAGGGATGTGTCTGGGTTTGAGGGGATGCGTGGCGTGCCTCGATTGGTCGCGACTCCTCATTCCCCATGGCGTGCTCGGGTGAAGGTGAAAGGACGTGCCGAAGGGAAGTGTCTGGGTTTGAGGGGATGCATGGCTTGCCCTGATTGACCACGTTCTTCGGTTTCCACGACGTGCGTTAATGGCAGTTAAGGCGGTGGTGGCCTTTCAACGCACTTCGTAATCCCTATAAATAGGGGTCTTCTTCTTGTTTCTCCTTACTTTGAACTTCCTTGCTAAAGCTCTGCTAGATTTTTTCCTCGCCGCTGTCATTGCCTTCTTCGCGTTCTCTACGATCTTCTTTCGCTCGTTCCATGTTTTGAAGAGGAGCTTCCTACTCACCAGGTAATGCCTGTTCTCCTTGTTTTCCTTTTTGTTTTGTAGTTTCTTGCCCGGAGTTGGGGTGATTCCAGTGGGGTTTATGAATGTGGCACGGCCGAGCTGATCGCGTCGCGGCACTTTTGCGGGGTGGTTGCTGAGTGCATGTAAGGTGCATATATGGTTGAAACATATGAGCAAGTGGTGGCAAGGATATGGGCTAAACTTGAAATAGAGTACGAAAAAAAGAAGCGCGATGCCTTCAGTTTAATGGATGACTTATATGCTAAATTGGAGTGTATACGTGCTAATGGATCCTCGCAAGAGCAAGTGCGAGAATGGGAAGCCAAATTTGCCTTACAGGAAAGATTAAATTGCATTCTGCGGAGGCAGCCAAGTATTGAGGAATCACCCACCATTCATCAAAGTGAACCTGTGGAGCAATGTGAAGAGATCAAAATTGAAGTGAATGGTGTAACGCCCCAATTTTGGATTGAGGGTCACATAGTGAATACGTGGAAATTAAAACCTCTCAGATAACAACTCAGTTTCCAAAAGCCAAACGCCACTCAATAATTATAAATAATAAATAACCCATAATAATAACTTAGACATCTCAACTCAGTGGAAAGTATTTCAAAATTAATAATGTTGCACAACAAGGGCTCAAGAAAACAAAACAGCGAAAAACATAAACAACATCGATGAAGTCTTCAAAGTCCTCAATCCTCTTCTTCACGCTTCCACTGCGCACTCTGATTTCATAATGTTATTCAAGAGATGAAACTCCTTGCCCTGTCTGTCTCTAGCGTTAAGCGCCCAAACACACATAGCAAACAGAAAGGGTTAACTCATAAAAACAAACATCATAAGCAACAACAAGCAGCATGTATAGATAAATTAAAATTTTAACAACTTTACTGAAAACAGTAGTACAAGAATATATCAGAAGCAGTGTAACACATACAATATCAAGGTGAGTCTCAAACTGTAACCGTTCCTCTCAAGTTAAGTTCCTCAATCGTTTGTTAGTCCCTCAATTAAACTTCCTCAATCTCAGGGCAGTTTCACAAGAGATTTAACTCATCCTATCACCCACATGTCTCAGGGCCGATCCCACTGAGATTAAACTCACAAATAGTTAACCCATCCTATCACCCGCATGCCTCAGGGCCGATTCCACTGGGATTAAACTCATATAATTAACCCATCCTATCACCCGCATGTCTCAGGGCAGATTCCACTGAGATTAAACTCACCTCATCGTTTATAACCATAATCAATTTCTCATAAAGTTAATCATCCTCATGTATTTCTTATCATGGCAAAAACCAAAATAAAATCTCTATCATGGACATGAATATCTAATTATAAATCTATCTCAACGTGTTATAGAGAACGTGAACATATCAACATGTTACAATAGTAATCAATCAATTTTCATCCAAACAATCAATAAACACCTTCATCTCAATCACATGCAATCAAAATAAGGCATGCAAGACTCAAGACTCTCTAGGACGTGAGTCACCCTTACCTGGTCTTAACAAGTGGTCCAAACTCAACCATGTAAAAGAATTCTCCGAAGAAGATGAACCTCATAAGATGATAATGAAAAAGAAAAGAAGAATGGATTGATTAACGCCAAGAAAAATTTCAGAATCCAAGAACTCCAAGGAAAAAGACTCCAAACACTCGCTCTTGCACCATAGAAGAGAGTCAAATTCTCCTCCATGAGAAAAAGAGAGAAAAAGTCAAGAAGGAGAGAGGGAGAGAGGCTCGAGATTTTGAGAGAGAGAGGCTTGAGGGTTTTAGAGGTGAGTTGAGAGAGAGTTGAATTTGTTATTTAAAAGGGAAATATGTTATTTCAGTTTTTCTCCTCTATCTCTTAACTAAAATCCATATCTTAATTTTAAAAATCATGTTCAATCTTATCTTGATAGGATAAAACACAATCTAGTATATTTTCATTATGTTCATAATCTAAATAACCAATCAATATTATAATAAAGCAAAATTTAATATATATAGGTTAGTATACACGGCTGTATATTATTTTTATTTTTCTTATTCTAATAATCATATATTTATATATATATAAACTTACCAAAACAAAACTATAATTAATTAAAATAGAGAAAAACAGCTATTAGTATATCACATAAAAATAGGTAATGTGCTCATCTTAATTTTCAAATCAAATCTACTTAATTTTATGATAAGATAAAATACAATTCGTGTTCAAAATATGATCTCAACCAAAATTTAACAAAACAATATATATTTAAATAAAGATATCAGATACGTGTATATTATTATTTTCTTTTTCCTTTTAGAATTTGAAGAGGTTAAAGAAACCTCGATTGTAGAATTTTTCTTTGGAGGAAAATTGAAGATGGATGGAGAAAAGACTCAAGTTCTAGGAACCTATCTCTTAGGTTCATGGAGGACAGAAGATCAGGGGAAGAAAAAAGCAAGGGAATTGAATTTTCTCTACACAAGAAAGCAACATTTCAGTGAGAATTTTCTTAACCCTCTTACTTTAAACTGGACTTATATTGTCTTGATAGCTTAAAATGCATGCAATACCATGATGAACTTGTGTCATAATTTGCATGATTTGAAGGGTCTAATGCAGTTTGTGATAGACCCTAGATGACAAGTAAAATTGAAGAGTCTATCAAAGACTATAACATTGGGCTTCTTAGGAGACAACCCGTGTGCATATTTTATTTTGTTTGTTTTCCTTTGTGTCAAATAAAGAGCAGGTTGGCCTGAATTTCTGGAGCTGCGGCTGGAATGGATGAATAGGAGAATCTTGATAAGCCTATGAAGAAAATAATGACCAAGTAGGCAGCGGTGGAGCTGGAGGAGCTGAAGGAGAGGATCAAGATGATCGAATGCAACAATAACTGACCAGAGTATTTTTTTATTTTCTTTTTAGTTTAGTTTTGTTTAGATTTTTATTTTAGTTTGAGTCTTGCATGTAAGTTAGATTGAGTCAAGTTTGGTACCCCTGAGCATGTACCATTTGTGCTTAACTTTCAAGTGGTTTCACCCCTAGTTAGTGTTTTTGAAAATGATGATACATTTGCTTATCTTTGCTGGGTAGAATTGCATGTTGTTAGGGGTTGTGAAAGAATTCTTGATTTTTGAGTTTGAATTGATCTTGATCATGATTTGAGTTCTTAAATGGTTACACTTACCCTATCTTTTCTGAGTGCTTAGAGTGATCTCTAATATACTTGTGCATGTTTAATCCTGTCTTGATTTGCATGTCAACTGAATAAATGCATGTTGTGTGATTTTGTGAGAGGCTAGTAGGATTTCTTGTGGACCTCAGACTTTGTTATGCAATTTTTTCCCTTAGTAGCCTCCTTTGAGCCTTCAATGAGTATTTTCTTTGGTGTCCTACTATGGAGAAAATCTGTTTTTGTTAGGTGATTATAAAATTGATTCATAGAGCTAGAAATGATAGGTTTCTCTCTGTAAAATAAAATGAAAAATGGAGGTATGTGCCTATAAAAAAAAGTCAAAAAGAAAAATGAAGCGGTGAGGTGAGTAAGAGTATAACGGTAGTCTTAAGTGCTTTTCATACTTCCCAGCCATTTCATTGCTGTGCTAAAAAAAAAAAGAGAAGAGAGAGGGAGCCTATGTGTTTCAATGTGTTATAGCTCTTGTGTGCTGATAAAGAAAGATCACCTCACTTGAGTCTGAGCCCCTAGAGTTGCCAAGTTCTTCATTTTCCTACCTATCAATTTCACCTTGGCCAAGTTTCAACCTTGAAAAGTCTCTCCAAATTGCATTTATGTTTTGTTGAATTTTGATTTGAAAGATAGTTAGGTTTCGTTCTCTTGGCAAACGCACCAAAAAACTTGATGCCGATTCTGCAAGTGTACAAAATGGTCGAAGTAATATAAAAAATATCATCTCCACAGGGATAGGTGGTTTTCGACTTGAACTCCAATTGCTTACAGCAGAAAATAAAAAGATATATGATTGAGGTTTTGTTTGTAAGATAACAGCAAAAAGAAAAACAAGAAATGAGATGTTTAGAAATGTTGATAAAAGCAGCACTTGGGTTTGGGTTTCACTTTACTATACAAGTTTCTTACAATCAGAAGTTCATATCAAATGGGAATATGTTTTATGGTGCTTTAGCCTAAACCTTTACTTGTTAATACCTTACGCAAGTAAACCATTCGATTTCAGTTTGCTAAACCTAATACCTTAGCGTCTAGTCAATTCAATTGAAGAAATATGTTCTTGATTCTGGCCAACACAAATGATTCCCACCCTTATACCTAAGCAGTAGATAAACCATTCAATCTATTCCCAGTTCCCTTAGTTCCTATCAACTACCATTGTGCAAGAAGAAAGCATTATAATTTGTGTGCACCAAGCATGAATAAACAAAGAGAGAAGAATAAAAAAACATAAACTTCATTCATATAAACAAAGGAAAGCTTAAAACATTGTCTAGGTGAAGATTCACCAACAAACCCAAATGCTAAAAGAAAACTAGCCAAGCATGGCTAGTATAAACATAACTAAAAGATATAAACCTGGATTAAGAGCTCACAATTGACTTCTCACACTACAGGAAACAAGGATTCCAAATTAGATTATTAGATAATTGGATAAAATCAGATCATTACAAAGAGCAAAATTTGTATTTATAGCCAAAACTGCCAGTGTTCCAACGCCGGGGCGTTGGCTTCCAATGCCTAGGCGTTGGAATTAAATTAATTTGCACGAGGCAAGCGTTGGCTTCCCAACACTCAGGCGTTGGAAGGTCTTCAGACTCCTCAATTTCTTGCTCTTGCTTTTCTCTTTTGATTCCCCTCTTTAATGCCGTAATGTGGCTTCAATGTGGCTTCAAAATGGTTTTGCAACTGCTGAAACCGTTCACTCTTCATCATTCCAACATGTGTAAAATGCCTTTGTTGCTTCATTTCTTCATTAAACACAAATCACTTAGCCATTATTCCCTTCCTTCTCATCAATTCTTCCATCATTGCTCCAATAATCACCAAATAATGACTAGAACATAAAAGAACCAAAATAAAATAAACCTAATAAAAGACTAAAAAATGGAATAAACAATAACCTACCATGCTTATACTTAAATAAAAGAAAAAACTAACAAAAGATTAAAATCTAAATGAGACTCAAGAAGAAAAGACATAAAAGCAGATAAAAAAGAACAGGAAAGACAATTATACCCCCAAGTCATCACACCACTGTACCCAACGATAGCTTGTCCTCAAGTGTAAAACACTCAAAGAAGCTTGTCCTCAAGCTTAGAACAAATCACCCCAGCTAGAAACAACAAAGGACAATGATACATTTCAAAGAAAAGCACAGCTGGGTTAAGTACACACAAATTAAGGGAGTGAAATTCATCAAGAAATCAGGGCACGAAAGTTGATCAAAGGGGCAGATTAGAGTTCACAATAATGCTCACCAGACTCCTCCTAGTACATGTATTATCAAGGACTTATCCTAAGTTTGTTTTCTTGGATCTGGTTTGTCTACTTGATTACTCTTCTTAGAAATATGTATATTCTCTGAAGATCTAATTGAAGCCTAAGGCAGATAAAGGTTGCTCCTAATGAATGGCTTCCTAAGGGTTTAGGTTTTAGGTTGGACGCTTTGGACTAAAACTCTTGAAGACTTTCAGTATATGAGAGTAGGTGTTGCAGTTTTCGTCAACTTGAGTCTTCACTTGACGCTCCTATTTATACTGCTTCATGGATGAGAGATGATAGGGAAATCGCAAGTGCACGATTGTCTATCGCGTAATATAAAAAGATCGAACCCAAGGGATAGGTGTTCTTATTATTATAATATTTAGTACTTAAACAGAAAAATAAAAAGATGAGAGTTTGTTGTTGGTTTTAGAACTATCAAGAAATAAAAGCATAAAAAGATAAGAAAAAGAGATGATGAGAATTAAGCTCTTGGGTTGGTTTACATAGTCTATAAAACATGCTAGAAATCTCCTAATTAATTTCTGAATTTTAAATCCATTTTCATGATGCTATAGCCTAGTGTAACTACAAGTTAATTCCTTAAGCATTGTAGATCTTTCTTTTTAATTACTAAACCCAATTCCTTGGTACCTAGTTAACTAAAGAAGAAGATGAAGAAGATGTTCGGGCCAACATAAAGTTACGTCCAGCTTTAAGAAAATGGTGAACACAAAATTTATTAAAAACAGCAAAACAACAAATAAAAATAAAACAGCAAATCTGCCCGAGCTCCAGCGCTTGAGCGTTGGGGATGCCAACGCTTGGGCGCTGGATTAAAATAAAAACTGGGCAATCAGAGGTGATAAGCAGGGGCCTAACGCATGTGCGTTGGCCTCCAGCGCTTGAGCGCTGTCCTCTCCTGCAGCAACAACATAGAATTTCTTTCTTTTATTTATGTACAAGAGTAGTTCAAAAATTAAAAAGACAGAAACATAAACTATCCTAAGTTGGGTTGTCTCCCAACCAGCTCATTGTTAAGGTCTGAGATAGACCCTTCAAAAATCACTTTTCAACCGGGGTCTATTACAAAATTCATTAGACCCCGCAAATCATGCAAATTTTGGCACAACAACATCATGGTGCCCAATGAATTTTCAGCTAACAAAGCAACAATATTCAAATTAAAAATGGAAGAGATAAATAAATTTTCCCTTCCTTGTTCTTTGCCTTGCCATTGTGAACCTATAGCATAGGTTCCTTGAGGTTCTTCTTCCTCCACTTCCCATTTGTCTTCAAAGACAAATTCTAAAATGAAGGTTGCTTTTACCTCCTCTTTTTGAACCACGAGTTCATTTTGATGAACAGGTGGTTGTTGTTCCTCCCTGGGCTGCTTCCTCAGAATGCCTTGTATTTTTACTTGTAGCTCCTCCATGGCCTTACATTCTTGCTCGGGGGTTGGCAAAAATCCCGCATTCCGCTTGCACTCTAAATTAGAATAGAATTCGTCAATAAGAGTGAAAGCTTCCTGCTTCTTTTTCTCATATTCTATTTCAAGTTTAGCCCGAAATATTGCCTCCCTTTGCTCGAATGTTTCAGCCATTGCTATACCTGCCAATACTCAGCAACAAAATTAGCAGCACCAGTTCATCACACAAATAATTTTTTTTTTATATTTTTTTAATAAAAAGCACTAAACAAAATAATAACAAGACTTAAAAACCTATCCCCGGCAACGGCGCCAAAAACTTGATAGCGAAATCGCAAGTGTACGATTGACTATTGCGTAGTAAAAGATCGAACCCAAGGGATAGGTGTTCTTATTATTATAATATTTAGTACTTAAACAGAAAAAATAAAATGATAGATGTTGTTGGTTTTAGAACAAGAAATAAACAATAGCATAAAATTATAATAGAAAGAGATGATGATGAATCTTAAGCACTTGGGTTGATTTATATAATTTATAAAATATGCTAGCAACTCCTACTTTTATTTCTGAATTTTAGTGCCAAGTCATGATGCTATAGCCTAATGTTTCTACAAGTTAATACCTTAAGCATTGTAGAACTTTCTCCTCAATTACTAAATTCAATACCTTGTAATCTAGAAAAAACCAAGAAGAAGATGAAGAAAGAATTTTCAGGCCAACATAAAGGTAAGTCTATCCTAATACCTTAGTGATATGTCATATAGCTTCTTTTAAATCCTAGGTCCCTTACTACTTACCAATTTCCATTGTTATAAGCAATAAGTAAAAACTCTTGTGTGCACCAAGATAACATTAAGAACAAGGTAAATAAAACATGAACTATAGCAATAAAATTCAGAAGAGTAGAAGAAAACTAAAACATAGATTATAAACTAAACAACCCAAGATACTTAAGAAAGAAGTTAGCCAAGCATGGCTAAAGGAGTCATTGAATTACCCTGGATAGGAGCTCAAATATGGCTTCCCACAAGTCCTAGGAACAATGCTCAAAAGGGAGAAAGAGAGAATACTTGTTGTATTCTATGAAGGTGTGTTTTACAAGTGCAAATTGCCTCCCTATTTATAGCAAAAAATCTGGCCTCGGCCTGAAAGTGGGATTTAATTGCACTGAAAACACTTTCCAACAATAGTAATGAAGCAAGCCCTAAAACACTGTTTCATTTATAAAATAGGTCACAATAAAGCAATGCACGAGACAAATTGTGTAGAAATAAATTGACTTCAAATATCCTAATCGGATCCTAAGAGATTGAGTGGAACCAAATCCACTACCAACATCCAAATTAGATTTCAATAAAGAGAACTAAATCCTAAAGATAATGCTCCTAATCCAAATATAAACCATATAAACATAGTATATCATTAATTGTTGTTTCATGCACAAAGGTCCCAAATTTGATTATAACTCACCTCCTCCTCAATGCCATCAGTGAAAAAAGTGAAGCATCTCCTTGTACCGCCATGACCTCCCCCAAGCCCATCGTCAGCGTCACGGATGAGAAGGTTTCAGGTTCATATCTTCAGAGATTGCATCTGAACAGAGGGATTGAGCAGAGGAGAGGAAGGACAGAGGGTCGCCGTTGGATCTGGCCGGGACAGCGTGTTGGTGAAGGTTTACAAGGGGTCGAATGCGACCATTGAGAGAACTAGGAGTATCCTAGCTGGAGCTTTCATCGCACACGAGTTATCATCTGCACATCACAAATTATATTTTCATTTCTTTTTTTTTTCTATTCTTTTTTCCTTCACGGATGTCACCACCAGTTCGGGATAGAGTTGCATATCTCTCCCAATAAAAGTTTTCCCTGGATTCAAACTTAAGGTCCCATCCTTACGGGGTCTATCTTGCTTACCACTAGACCAACTAATTATTGATGTTATTTTCTCTTGTTATAACTTACTAGGTGTGGGTGGAATTTTGGTGTGAAGTCATATTTATCCTAATCTTTGATGAAAGATATTTAATGGTGAGATTTTTCTCAACTAACTACTACCAAATCTCTTCCAAGACTCAATCGTAGTATAGTATTGGGTTTTTTATACCAATTCTGCAAGTGTACAGAATGGTTATAGTAATAAAAAGATCGAACCTTAAGGATAGTTTGTCTTATCAAATCGTGCTCGAATTCCACGGTCTAGAATGCAAAGTAAGAATTATAATGATTGATTTTTGGTTGGTAACAAGCAATGTTGTTAACAAGAACAATTAAGCGATTGAGAAAAATATTTTAGATAAAAGTAGCACTTGGGGGTTCGAGTTTCACCTAGCCTATTTATATTTCAAAGCAACCAAACTTCATATGAATCTTTGAATCCTCTCTATGGTGATATAACCTAAACTTCACTTGTTAATTCCTTACACAAGCAAACCATTCAATTTAAAAAGCTAAGTTTAATTCCTTAGTACCTAGTAAGTTTAATCAAAGAATTATAGCATGCGATTTCAGGATAACACAATTGAATCCTACCCTTATTCCTAAGGTGCAGAGAAAACAATCAATCTATTCCCAAATCCCTCACCCTAACCAAACTTTCGTTTGTGCAAAGATAAGCAAAAAACTTAAGTTAACTGAAGCTGAAATTTGAAACAGAGAACAAAAACATAGAAACAAAAACTTTGATTCATATAAACTTCAAAAACTCAAAATATAATTAGAACTAGGTTCCACAATCCCTAAGTACCAAAAGGGAACTTAGCCAAGCATGACTAAACAAGACATAATTTAAGATTAAAATGAAAGAAAACCTAGAACAAGAGCTCAAAGAGGCCTCTCACAACTCCGAGAAACTATAGCTCCAAGCTTAGGTTCAGAACTTAAAAGATAAAAGTAAAAGAAACCCAAAGCCCCTATTTAAAGAGAAAAAAATGAAGTCTGGCAGTGAACCCACACATTTGTGTGGCCTTCCCGATGCACATGCGTGGGAATTTAACAAATTATTGATGCAGGACAGAATAGCCATGCATGTGCGTGGCCTCAATGGGCGCACATGCATGGCTTTCTCGTGCAGCAATGGAAGAGGCAAAATAGCCATGCATGGGCGTGGCCTTTTGGGGCGCACATGTGTGGTGTAACACCCTGATTTTCGAGGCGTTATTGTAATAAATGAACAGTAAATAGATATGCAAGTTATATTTTCAAGACTGTAGAAAAACGAGTATAAATTTTTTTTTTCCTTTCCAAGACATGCCATGATGAGATGCATTAATAAATATTCATACCCCGTTTTGCAAATAGCCACACATATGGCATAAAGTGTACGGTCAGTAGCGATGAAAAGGCTTAACGAACGAATAATTTTCAGTTTAAGAAACTTTGCTGCCAATTTGTAAGAAAACAAGATAAGACACCCTACATTGGTACACGGTACACCTCCTATAATCCCACGCAGGGTGACCACATAAGGGTATTGAGTTCCGGAAGCCTACCCGGTACTTAAGCATACTAGAGTTCCTACATATTAATTAAAATGACTGTAACATTCATTCTACAAATAGGCCACCCGTTTTACTATCTTGATCTCCCTTGGGTCGGCATCCACCTGAAACTTCTGGCTAAGGATTGTCCGGCTGGCGACGGATCGCCAGCAAACACAAACAACAGACAATGCAAGGGTCAACTTCTAAAACAAGCAATACGAATAAGCAATTCATGAAATCAAATAAAGTATAAGAAGAGAGATTGCTACATCGTAATATTATAGTCAAACAAAACTATCGATCATACAAAACTAGCATTGATATTTGTATGCCTAAGCCATTGACTCTACGTCGCATCTCGCGAATCCTTTTTATCCGGATGTAGCGCCAACTCCGATTCGTGGGAGGTGGGACAATTCCTCAGTGATAGGTCTGATGTGGCTTTCCATCGACCCCTAGGATTTGCCACTTGCATAGGTGCAGCTTAAGCCTTCCTGATCCAACAATGCGTGACCAAGTCTCTAGTTCGAGCTGACTCTTTATGGTTGCTTACTACTTGGTGTGTATCCACAATTAACCCCAACAACAATAATAAATGAATGAAACATCGGGATCGTCTTTTTATGAATCTCGATTTGCATTCAAAGGCGCATCCGTCCTCGGACGTGGCCTCGCATGGTTTCGCATTCATCGATTAGATTACGTCAAACCACGTGAATGATATCAAAATCAAATGGGCAATCCATCAAACAAAAATTCAGAAATCATCCAACGATATCACACATCAAACAATTCTAATCCAGTATATCAGATGCCTTTGGATACTTGCATTAATAATTCAATCAATACAATTCTAAACGGGTCATTCTCGGAACACCACCAACTACAAATTCAACATCATATACATACATTCACATAATTATATACATATGCTTAGTAGCTAATGTAGCGAAGTTCCCTTACCGAAGTCCTTCGCTCCAAGCTCCAACGTTTTCTCCAAAAGATAAGAAGGTTCCAAACGAAAGCTACGTCGCCTTGTCCGAAGTCCCATAACCCTTCAAAGAACATAGCCTAGTTTAGGACTTGAAACTTAATCCTAAGGCTTAGCTACTGGTCTTACAAGGTACCTATCACTTAGGAAATTGTCCTAATTCTTAGGAAAATCCTTGGAAGTCAAAAACATTTTTAGCAACTTTGCAACCCTTAAAAAGCTTTGAAAAACTCTAAGTTACAAATTTCCAAATCTTTCGAAAACTTCAAACCTTTGAAGAGAAATTAAGATTAGATGTTTACTTATCAATTGAGAATCTTAAAAATGTTTTTTGAATGCAAAAACATACACAAAATCCCAAGTCTCCAATTCTTCCCAAACTTTGTAAATTCACAACAACTCCCCATTTTTACCAAGTAACCCATTAAGTTACCCAAAACAATGTCACAACCCCAAACAATAACTTCTATTACAAGTTTCTAAAACAAGTTCCAAGTCTTGAACTCGAAATACTCTAAGTGTCAAAAGCACAATTTTTCCATTCAAAATGCAAATTTCCAATTCCAAGTTTTTCTTAGCTTAACAAAACCCTAATCAATCTATTAGTTCCAAAATCCAATTTACCCAAAAGCTCAATTTTAATACTTCAATTCCAAGTTTCCCAGATCCTCTAGAAATCAATTTTCTAAATTTTAAAACATACAATTTCCTCTAGGTCCTTATACACTAATTAGGGAAAAGTCTTTCCTCTATACCCAAAATCATATACAAGCATTAAACACACTCAAAAGCTAGTTGGAAAATCAATTCTCCCTTGTTCTCAATTCTGCCCAAATTCGGCCATAAGAATTTAATTACCAAAATGAATTTTTCTTTCAAAACAAACTTGTACACATCAAAGGTGACATGTGTGACGCTCCTTTAGCTCGAAGTATATACGTTACTACTTCTCCTATTTATCCTCCAAACCAAGGATTGACACAAGTTTTTTTTTTTTTTTTATATATCCTATTAAGCTACTTTCATATGTTAATATACATCTATATGCGGAAGCTACAGTGTTACCTGTTCTTTATCCTAACTCCTCAGTTCATATATTTATCATGAACCTTTACTTATGATAGTATACGATCTGCCAAGAGATATTAGTAACACACAAATTTTATTCAACACAACCACAAATATATTACAAGTGACAGAAATTTAGTAGAGTGTTCAAACAGTGGATAGTCCAAGCATCCTCGAACCATTCATCAAGTACACACAAACTAAACACAGTGAGTAACATAACAAGGTTATTAGTGACATAGAGACAACAAGCAGCTAAGGGTTTGCTGCACCATTCGGACCATCTCCAGCCTCATTCCGAGCCTCCTCCATACCAACACTGTCCTCAATATGGATTATCGGCACTCTCACCTCCGCTGCACGACAGGTCTCACCACGGTGAAATAGGTTCCTATACTCCCTAGCAGTCATTCTCCTGTTTTGAGCTATCACACTCTTCCTAGCGGTGACTCTCATTCGAGGTCCAGGTCTCTTAAGAGATGGTGAGGTGACTGACTCAAATGGTTGATGATGACTAGGGTTATTACCTTCAGGTGGAAACTCTCTAATAGGTATCGCGGGTACCGGCTCAGGCTCATGTGGTGGTCTAGGTGAGTCTCTTGGGTTAATATGGCGTGCTCAGGCTCTCGTGCGCTCCTAACCGGTCTTCGCGACCTCGCTCTGTTTCTCTGTTCCTTCGCGACCTCGCTCTGTTTCTCTGTTTCCTTCGTCGACTCTGTCTCATGGAGGCCCCTGGATCTGCTTCGGTCTCTCTCTCGGCGGCTTCAGGTGGCGGAGGGCTGGCGGTCGATGATGGTGAGGCAGATGAGGACGAGGCGGTGGATGGTGAGGGTCGCCCGAATTCTCGTCCTGTGAGAGATGTTGTTCCAGCGTCCAAAAAGGATATTGCGGCACCGGCTGGTGCGTCAACTCAGTCCTTCGACGCTTCCCGCTGCGGCCTCTCCACTCTTTTCATTGACGGAATTGAAGAGGCGATTGGATATCATCATATCCGAGGTTTGTTTTCTCTTTTTGGAAGGATATTGAGTGTGTTAATCCAACGGAAACGCAAATTTGGGCGGCGTTTTTGCTTCGGGTTTGTCCGTTTTCTCTCCTTGCAGCATGCTGTTTCTGCCATTAGTGCTTTGGACAGCCTCAAGGTGGGTGGATCGTTTTTGTCGGTGGCGCCAGCAAAGTTTCCCAGGGCTAATCTGCATTGCTCTGTGACGCGGCCTTCGTGTGCTGAGGGTGTTCCCTTGCAGGGGGCGGTCCCTTTCAATGTGCGTGGAGTGGTTGGCGGTGGTGGCTTTCATCCCTCGTGGAAGGAGGCTCTTGTGGGGAAGCTTTCTGCCTCAGCTGCTCATGAGGTGGCTTTGGTTCTAGGTGTTGACAGGGATTCTATGATGGAGAAAGATTTCTAACTGTTTGTCTTTTTCCTGAAATTGATCCCCTGGGTCTTGGATCTTCGGAGAGGGAGGTTACGTTTGCTTCTAAGGTTTTTATTGCCGAGGCTACTTCTCTTACAGCTTCTGATGGTTGCGTTGTTCCCCTTGAGGCGGAGGAGGGCGGTGTTGAGGAGGGGGTGGCGGTGCAGCTTCCTAGAAGACGTGGGAGACCCAAGAAACTAGTGTCGCAGCTTGCTAGAAGACGAGGACGTCCCAAGGATTTAGAGGATATAGGTGGTCCTACAGTGGCAGCTGGCGTGTCAGACAAGGCTCTTGGGCATGGGGAGAAGAGGGCTCGGGGTCGCCCTAGGAAGGAAGTCAGATGTCAAGGTGTGAGTAACCTTGCCAATTCCAATCTCGCTCAGGTGGAGATCGAGGTGGAAGGTGAAGGCTGCGAAGATCGTCAACTCTCTCTTCTATCGTCCGAGTCTTTGGTGCCTCTGGGGATTTTGACGAGGGCTAGGCGCGCCTTTGCAGTGGGTAAGCAGGTGGGCGTTGTTTTTTACTGCCCCGACAAGGTGGCAGTTAAGCAGATAGCAGCTCATATTATGGAAAATAGAACCTCATAGGAAGGGTCCTTTCTTGTGCCTTTGTTGTTTTTTGGGTTTTGTTTCTGATTTTTTGGATACGCTGTTTGGTAGGGTTTTGTTCATCCCTTTGTTGGATTGGGGCGTGGGCTTTGTCCTCTTTTTTTGAGGAGGCTGTTTTTTGGGTGTCGGCCGCTTCTCTAGGGTGTATATTCCTTCTTAATATATATATTTTATCTTTCGGAAAAAAAAATGACGTGCTCTCACAGGTAAGTAGAAAGAAAAGGTCATAGGTAGGGTAATAGGGTATCCAACTTCTTCATTAAGGTAACTCCTAAACCAGAAAACTGACACTCCGTTATATAGACAGTATCCAGTGGATGGGTCATGATACCATCCTGAGGCTGCCGGAAATTCAGCATGGATGGAGACGACTTGTGGTCTGCTCATTGGAATACCTGTCAATATCTATATAGAAAATGAAGTTCAAGGGTGAGTCAAACATAACCATATACATGCTACACAAAATATAAGTGATCTATCACAAATCAAGATAACATATCATCACACATGATCACACCAAGCACACAAACAATATGCAAACATGTGGGTTATCAAGCCTCCCTTATATCTCCATATTTCAGTCAGACTTCGCTTCCCATTTTCCCCAGAGGCTATACCCCTAAGAAGAAAGTCCCTGATCTGACCTTTTTAAATTTTATTCTCATGAATGCTAATAGTGTATAAGGCCCGAAGCATTTTAGCTTCTACACTCTTCAGAAAGCCATTCGAGAATTATGGACACGGAATTTACCCTCGTTCCATTCTCTACCGAACTTGGATTACCTTAGGGCTTCACTGACAGATATACATGACTTTCCCAGCCCTTTAACTTCATACTAATACATGATTATCAAGATCCCATTTTTTGATCAACTTGTATCCATTGCAGTTTCACATTCTCACTTTCATTTGTTATTCTTAATTATGAGATGATCAACCAAAACTATTATCATGACATAACAGGGTTCTAGATCTAAGAAACAAATACCTAATCATCAATTTCTCGATCCTATTATCATTCCAAACCATCAAAGAAAGAAAATATAAATATAGCACTATAACACAGCGTCAACACAGAAACAAATCGATTGGAACTGGGATCCAAGAAGAAGAAAAGAATAAAAAATCCATATGCAAAGCAAGATAAACACAAAGCATAAATGGGTGAGAATAACTAGGCAAGCCTAAATAACATAATAAATGGTGAAAAACCTTTAATTATTTTTGGATTGCAGCAACAAAATGCACCAACACAGAGATGGGAGAAGCACACTCAAAGGGATTTGACCGGAACAGTGACGACGGCGACACAGCGTGGTGGTCTAGGCGGCGTGGGATGAGGGGCGTGTTAAGTTCAAACGATTTCACGTTTATCATATTTTGAATAATAACAATTTTACCCAAGATTTAATCACGATAGATAAAAAAATTATAGTCTCTATATGTTTTATATTTCAGGAAATATCTATCGTCCGATGAAAAGCAACGTATCATTTTCCTACTCATGATGAATCTAAAGTTGCTACATTCAAATGTATCGTCTGATGAAAAGAAGTGGAACGTCTGCCTACGTTCAAATGTATCGTCTGACGGCATGCTCAAACAGTGAAGAAACATGTCGTCTGTGCAGAAAAGGATTACGTCGTCTGCACTCTTCAATGAAGCATTGTTTCAGCATAAAGAAAAAATGACATATTTAATGAAGAAATATTCCTCGTATCTGCCTAGTCTCTGAACATTCCGTATTTCATGATATACCTTTTCAGAGTCAACGACTCTCTTTTCTAAACATCATACAACCTCAACAGTCAAATTCAAATCTCGCTGATCAGAATAGAAGATATGCTCTGCTGTTTTCCTCTACATTAATTGCACAACACTATTTAAGGAAACAAAACAGAGAAGTCCTGTGGGAATACTTAAGAGAAGTCCTTTGAATACTCTGGAGAAGTTATGTGTCTAATACTTGTACTGTTCTGGATTGAATAGTGAAAATCTTGGTGAAGCCAAGGACTGGACGTAGCCCTATCATTCTGGGGGTGAACCAGGATAAACTTCGTGTGTGTTATTTATATTGCTTGCATTGTTTACATGTTCATTGCTTGTTGATAATGAAATCGCAAGTGTACGATTAAACTATCGCGTAATATAAAAGATTATCGAACCCAAGGGATAGGTGTTCTTATGTTTATATAATTTAGTACTTGTGCAAAGAAAATAAAATGATATGGTTGATGTTTGGTTTATGACAAGAAGAGAGTAATAGCATAAAAATAATAAAGCAAATAAGATGAGAGAATTTAAGCTCTTGGGTTGATTTACATAATTTATAAAACATACTAGAAAACTCTTACTAAATTTCTGAACTTTAAATTCAAATTCATGGTGCTATAGCCTAAGTTTCTACACCCTAATAGCCTTAAGAAATGTAGAACTTCCTTACCTAATTACTAACTCCATAGCCTTGGTTATTAGTTAATTAGAGAAGAAGATGAAGCAAGAATCTGAGCCAACACAAAATTACGTACATCCTTATAGCCTTAAGAAATGCAAACATATAACTTTTTCTATTTCCTATTTCCCTTACTACTTACCAAAAGGCGTTATGAATAAGTAGAAAGCATGAAATCTTTTGCGCATAAAGATTAATGAAGAACAAAGAAATAAAACATGAATAGAAGATATTATTCAGAAATGTAAAAGAAAACTAGAACATGAATTATAAATTAAAACAACCCAAAAACTTAAAAGAAGAATTAGCCAAGCATGGCTAAAAGAATCATTGAATTACCCTGGATAGGAGCTCAAGTATGGCTTCCCACAAGTCCTAGGAAGAATGATCTTTGAGGGAGAGAGAGAGAATACTTGTTGTATTCTATGAAGGTGTGTTTTACAAGTGAAGAAAAGGGTCCTATTTATAGTAAAAATCCAGCCTCCAACGCTTCAGCGCTAGAATTCCCAACGCTTGGGCGCTGGAAGCATTAAAAATCCACTGCCAGATCGAGGGCCAGCGCTTGAGCGCTGGCTTCCCAGCGCTGCAGCGCTGGGACCTGCTGTTTCAGCTCCAAGTTTTCCTTCCTTCTTCATGGTTAGTGGGATTTAAATGCCATCAAAAGCCACTACTCAGCCCTTGTTTAATTCTGAAACTTCTCCTCCACTACCATCAATTCCTTCAAGCTTATTTTCCATGTGCTAAATTAGAGAGTGATTCTTCATATTCTTCTTTTTCACTTTGGTCCTCCCTTGGTTAGCACTTCAATTCAAGCCCTCATACTCTCTCAATCTTCACTTTAAGTCCTCCACTCTTGAACTTTCACAATTTGGTCCCTGACTTCCTGAAACTTTACACATTGGTCCCTGGACAAAAATGATAACTAAACCAGCTTTTCCTAAAAATACAAAATAACTAGAAAAATTCCTAAAAATATAAAATAAAGCTAGAAAATCTAATAAAATCTAATCTACATGCAAAATGCAAAATAAATATAAAATCTACATAAAAACAATAAAAAACCTACATGAGACTCAAAAATAATAAAATAAAAAGACTAAAAAGACCCTAAAATTATCATATAAAATCCACTCATCACTTGTATCGTTTGCTGCATGCATCGTCCGACGTTTTCTGCTTATATCGTCTACACATTCACACACTTACATTAGAACTCATTTTATTTCCGCTACTAAAACTCTGTTAACCTATCATCCGCATAGGTGTGTTTTTATCCTGAGTTCTATTGTCTGTGAAAATCTTTCATAAACTAATAATTGTTTTTGGAAGTCAAGTTTTAAGAACGACACAATTCAACCCCCCCCCCTTCTTGTGTCGTTTGCCCTTTTCCTTTTTTTATCAAGGCAGTGAGGAGGATCTCCAGCGGAAGATGCAACTGGTTCTGGAGTGGTGGAATGTTGGGAGGTTGTGGCGGTGCCGAAATATGGAGCAATGGGGAAGATGGAGCGGTGGCAATTTCGGCGAATCAGGTCAGACTGAGCGACACCAAGGTTGATGGTGATGGCGGATGACGACATTTAGGGGAGAGACTCAGGTGGAGGAAGAGAGAAAAGGGCGGTCGAGGGGGAGAAAGGGACAGTTTGGTGGTTTTAGAGACGAAGATGGGGCGACGGTGAAGAAAAGGTCGACGACTCAGTGGTGGTAATGGCTTGTGGGTTCAGCGGAGGAGATGAGGAGGAAAAGGGAGAGTGAGGTAGTTGTTTCTAGTTGAGGGGAGCAGTGAGCGGTGGCTGGGCTTGAGAAGGGAGAGGAATTAGGGTTTCTAGGTGTTGTTGATTGTGAGAGAGAAGGGAAAGGAGTGGAGGCTACAACAATTTTTTTGATGGTGAGTGAATAGTGTCACGAATTTTGAGGAAAGAAAATTTATAGAATTAGGGTTTATGTGGGCGAAGTTACGGATCTACCCCTGCCGCCCTTCCCACCATTCAGCAAGCGCCACCTTTTCTTCCTCTAGAAGCTGCTAGTCTTCTCCTCTCTAGGGTTTCCAACTGCATTTTTTTCTTCCTTGTTGTTTTTTTTTTCAACTGGGTCGTTTTTTAGCCCCCTTTTCTTTTTCTTCCTTCTTTTTTGTTTTTGGCTGTTTGGCCAATTTATTTGGATTTTCTTTTCTCTTTTTTTTTTTGAGAGAGTTTAATAAATCTCTTCGATTTTTAACTAACAAAAAGAATAAAATTAATCTAATTATTTTTCGCTCTAACTAATTAAATGACTAAGATAAAATTAAAAGGTGATAAATAAAAACCAGATAAAATTAGGTGCTGACACCACCACTATTAGATTCTACTCCTAGTCCTAAGCAGTAGGAAAAATATAATAAATTCTTTCCCGCGAATCCCTAAACCTTAATCAACTTCCGCTTTCATAAGATAAAGTAAAATGCTCACATCGATTCAAGTACAATATAAACTTAAACGAATTCATATATTAAAAACTCAAAGTCATACAGGTACTAAAGTATCAAAATATAAACTCAAAAGGAACCACCACCCAAGTGTTAAAAACAGGTTTAGCCAAGCATGACCATAACAATTACAAAGAAGAAATAAGAACCTAAGAACTCCAGTGATGATAGTCTTCAAGTATCTTGTTTTCTCTCAGAACAACCTCTAGAATGATCCCAATACGTCCAAGCTAGGTTTTCACAAAATAACATTCGTTAATTTATAAGATGACTCGTATCGCAGCTGCGATGGAGATTAATACCGTAGCAGCGATAACATCTCATTATCGCTGCAGCGGTAAGGAAACATACCGCAGATGCGATGGCTCAAACAGGATTGCTGCTGGTGAAACAGAGAGTTGGCGCTGCAACGGTGGCTTTCCTACCGCTACAGCGATGGTGAGGCAGAGAGTTGGTGCTGCAGCGGTGGCTTCCCGACCGCTGCAGCACTGGTGCATTTTGCTCAAATCCTCTCCGTTCTTCACTGTCGCTCATCTCTTACCCATTAATGTCCATTCCAAATCTTCATTCAGCTCAAAACCAACTCAAAGAACAAACTCAAATAGGTCTCATTAGTAATCTCAAGTAAGCTTAAGTCCATGACAAGAGTAAAACCTATAAACCAAACTAAAAATAGCTAAAAGTTCTAGAAAAACACTAGAAAACCCATAAACACTTGACTACCCATGTAAATGTAATTATGCAATAAAATAGATAAACACTGCATGAGACTCAACAATGAAAAAAAAAAAAAAAAAAAACTAAAAACTCACTGAATTAGTGAATTAAAACCATCAACTGATTTTTCTCTTCTGTTCAAATACATTTCCTCAGCCAGCATCCAAAACAAATTGCTATAAAGCACGCTCCAATCCCTGTTCCTATTGTGATGTTGTTCTCATCTCGCTCTGTCCTCTGCCGCCATATATAGTAGATCAGATATATACATGCTACAAGACAAGGGGTCCTCTTCGTGGATTATGATCGTGAAGTTTCGTAGATAACAAGTGGAGAAAAGTCCAGAGACAGAGTTAAATCACAACAATTGGGTTTTTATTTTTTATAATGAGGCATTCAATTCAATTCCAGACCCCCATCACACGCTTCCACGCTACTACTTTCCAAGCACGCTTTCCAGTATTATACTTGTTACGTCACGCACACACATACTCATACTCATACTCTCTCTCCCCCTTACTACCACTGTCTCAGTACTGACCCATTCTTGCATACAATCTATCACAGAGTAAGACAGAGAGAGAACATTGGAGGCATATTGCAAGGAATTTGAATTTTTTGACTTGTCAGGTATTCTCACATTTTACAACTCAGTGCATTAAGAAGACAAAATAAGTGTAAGCCCCTCCTCTGTTTTGCTCTTCCCTCCTTGTTGCTAAAACGCCAATGCCTGTGCCTGTGCCTGTTCTTCTCGCTGGATAGATTCATTTCATAACTCTTTGCATGCTTCGCTGATGTCACCTATTCCGGACTCTCCCATGCAATTTGGCTGGCGTTATTCCACTTCAAATATGCAATAACACCACTCAAATATATTTCCTGTCCATTTATCGTTCAAAATTATTGGTTCCCGTCCCGTCCTTCATTAACTGTTTCTTTGTTTGGTATCGGTCTTCTTAGTTTTATAAACGGTTCAAATTAACTTATATATATAAACATGTATACCTACATATAATCTATTCTAATATTACTTTATAAAATTTATCAAATTAGTTTATAAATAAATGTTTATACCAGTGCTTGATTCACAAAGAGAATAAATTGATTTATCGTCAAAATTTGACGTTAGTCCCAACGCTGAGGCTAATTAGGATTGTTTAGCATCGACTAAGTCAATGCAAAACGTCCGATTAGGATTTACGTTACTTAAAGGTAGCGTGAAACAGATCGATGCTAATTAGCATCGACTATGCCCACTCAACAAGTCGATGCCACGCCATTTGTAACATAGGCCGAGCCAACGCTAAATGTAAGGTCCATATCCTACGACTCAAAGCATGGCGTTGGTCAGGCTGACGCTTATAGATCCTGAAAACCCCTAATCCTTGTTTTGATTATAACAATCAATAAAACATAAGTTTTTCTAGTATACACAATATGTTTTGAACATTTTGTAGAATTGATATCAAGTGAAGAAAGTAAGCTTCTTTGAAGACTTTCATGCTAATGGTCATCATGTTTAAGGACAAGTCCTCTAAGTCAAGAAGATCACATCGAATTCTGAAGTGCAACATTCATATGCTGATAAAGCCAGAACGCTGAATTATTGAGAATAAATTCAAATGTTGATACTCTCCGTATACTTCATTCATATAAAAGCATTATAAATTCATCTTTGGAATCATTTCTAATTTACAATGAAGATTCAAACATTCTTAAAAGACATTTGCACTGGATCTTCTTGAAGCAACTATCAAGTTGAAGCAAATATGTGTTAGGCCCCATCTTCAATTTGGTATAAAATTCTTAGTCAAAACAGATAGAAGAAGTTCTACTATGAAGATCAAGACCTCTATATCAAAGTTTTCATAAGGTACTCTTGCTCATGGAGAAACTATGAGAAGACAATTCTTGAAGAAAAGCGAGAAGGCATCAAGATATAAGATGCTAAAGAAATCTAATGCAGCAGAAGTCACATGTTACAGAAGCTTGATTCTGAAGAAGTAATGCTCTGAAGAAACGCCATGCTAAAGAAGCCAAATGTTGAAGATATCATATGCTGAGGCTAATTAGGATTGTTTAGCATCGACTAAGTCAATGCAAAACGTCCGATTTGGATTTACGTTACTTAAAGGTAGCGTGAAATAGATTGATGCTAATTAGCATCGGCTATGCCCGCTCAACAAGTCGATGTCACGTCATTTGTAACATAGGTCGAGCCAACGCTAAATGTAAGGTCCATATCCTACGACTCAAAGCATGGCGTTGGTCAGGCTGACGCTTATAGATATTTAGAGTTGAGCTTGTATATGGGCCACTTTTGATTGAGATTAGGATTTTTGGTATTGGGCTTTATGTCTTGTATGCTTGCCCATATAGGATGTAATATTTAGGTCTTGCATAGTGTGCTATTTTGAGCCAAGTTAGACCTAGCCCACTTGTTTAGGCACCACCTTCATGAAGGTCCTTTATATATGGAGCTCATTTTGTATGTTCCCTCCCCTAGTAGTCATATTTTGATATTCAAATTTCTGAGATAGAAAAATCTATAAAGAAGGCCTAAACCCAATGCCTTAAACACATACAAACAAAGTTAAAAATAAGTTTCTCAACATCACATACAAAAAAGTCTTTTCTCAAATCTTTGTACCTTCAAACATATTTTCCCAAAACTGAAAACACTAAAAGACATTGTCTAAAACTCAGTTTTTTACAAACCCATTAATCAAAGTTTCATCTACAACCAACATGAACTAATAAATTATACAAGAGATGAGTTTGTTCAAGATGATAAGGCAATTAAGTAAAACATTTTTAAAGCAATGCAACCCAATTAATTGGAACCCAATTTTAAAGAAGAAATCATATATTTCTTTTAACGAACAAGCACACACATAAACCCACAACAAGAATCTGATAAAATCACCTTTGTTAGAAGACTTAATCGATTAATTTCATTCCTACACTACTTCATTTGGTCCAACAAGCACAACAATTCAATCATGAGAAATAAGGAAAAGTTCACATTAAGAAACAATTTTTGAGTTCACCATAATCCAGTAAAAAAAATTGATGGGTTCAACTCTAAGAAAGAACAATAACAGGAACCTCGTATAACCTGTTAAGAAGACAGCACCTATGAATTGGAACAAAAAGCGAACTGCTCCTTAGCTAATTCAAGCCACGCAATTACAGTGGCAGGTTCGGTCAAACAACAATAATTAACAAGATAAATTTTTCTTTTTGATCTAAACACATTTTTTAAAAGTCTTCAACGCATATAACAACATTTCTTAAACACTTCAATAAAAACCTATTTCCAAAATCACTTGTTAAACCCAAACACAACTTTGTCCAAAACAAAACTCAGAGATCTATAGATCCCTTTAGTAGGAACAACTTTAAAGAAGGCACTTTGTAAGAAGCTACTTTTCCAAAATCACTTTTGAACTAAAAATAACTTTTGGCAAAATTAAATATATCATTAGAAAGCCAATGGTGAGGAGAAAAACAAATAGCAAAGGAGGAAGTGCTTTAGAACAACTTCTTACAACCCAAAATCACTTTTCTCAAAACAAAATATATTCTACGGTAGATCTCGACAAGACCTATCTTTTATTCCAAGGAACCAAGAGGAGAAAGTGAAGAAACAATGGTGGTGAAGAGGAGGAAGGGTGGCGGCTGGACTGGGCGAGCGCCCACACCCAGTAGAAGGGCGACCAGGCGATAGGTTGAGGCTGTTGGGCCCAGTGTCTCAAGGCCCATTGGCCTGTAATCTGTATTTAATGGCTTTAATGGGGTTTTAATATTATTTATGACGTTTAAAGGCCATTTATGGCTCCTCCCTCTATATATAGCTAGAGGAGGCTCATGTAATAAGGATCTCATTATGAATACACTTTTCTTCTAAACCTAATTTCTGAGCCCTCTATGTTTTCAGAACATTTGGCGTCGTCCGTGGGGAAGGTAAACTAACCCCTGCGACTACGAGGAGCGATGCCATGTCAGGCATGCGGACAGGTGGACACGGCGAAGAAGGGGTGACGACGGCTGAGCGACCACCGTCTCCGCCCCTAAACCCAGCAACTCAAGCGGCGTCGATGGTGATCGCAGCGGACGCATGGAACCGGATGCTTGGCAAGCTTGATGGCATACAGCGGCAAAACCAACATCTCCAAACACAATTAGAATTGCTGCAGAAACAGAGGGACTACGCCCAGGCAAGCTTGAGAGAGTCCGAAGCGGTGGTGAATTTTCAGCCCTTTTCAGCGGCGGTCGCCACGGTCCCTATACCGGACGCACTGAAAACCCTAGTACTGGAAACTTACTCGGGTGAGGCTGACCCAAAGGAGCACTTGCAGCGTTTCGTCGTAAAGATGGCGATTTTCCAGGCGCCCGATGCTTTGAGATGTCGTCTTCTCCCCTCCATGATTAGGGGAACGGTGTTGGCGTGGTTTATGACATTGTCGCCACACTCTATAACAGGTTTCACAGATTTTGTATATCAATTTCTAGCACACTTTTTCAGCGAGCAGGTTACCGAAGGTTACAACAACGGCATTATTCAACACACGTCAAGGACCAGCAGAAAATCTGAAGTGGTACTTAGCGCGGTTTAATGAGATCACAGTGCAAGTTGAGGACACCCCCAGGAGACGTGTGTTGCCGCCTTTAAACAAGGTTTAAGGGCGGGCCCCTTGAACAACAAGCTGACCAGGCGCCCGCCACGTGACATGGCTGAGTTAAGTGAGAGAGTGCAAGGTTTCATCCTAGAAGACGAGGACGAAGACCAGAAGTGGGCGAGGGATGCTCTCGACATGCCAAGTCGAAGATGAAAAAGCTAAGGTTTTTCACAACCACAGACATAACCGCCCAATTCAAGGATCTTGTCGATCGGAGGGTTTTATTCAGTTTTATTTTGTTTTTGCAAACAATAAATCTTGTATGAGTTTTGATTCAATAACACGTTTTTCTATTATGAGTCGTTTGGCAATCTTTTACAATCCCACAGTAGTATAGAGGTTGGGTAGGCGAGGAAAAAGGTAGGGCACGGGTTGAGGAAATAATTTAGGTTAAGCAGAGTGTGGGGTGAGATGGATGAGAGGTGAGGGCGATCTGGTGGAGACTATCATGGGATTAATAAAAAAACCCTTCTTGGGGTGGCTGTTTTATATTTCTTTCATGCAGGACACAGGCTTCCATGCAACCAAGGGGGAATAATACCCCCTATCTTTGGCGTCCTCACCTTGCGCAGGGTGGGGGTCGGCACGGAGGTTCGCTTGGAACGCCAAGAGGAGGAAAACTTGGGACGCCAAGAAAAGGAGAACAACAGCTGCTTCCAGTAGGCTAAGGGGCTTAAAAACCCCCTATATATGGCGTCCTCACCTCGTCTAAATGGCGAGTGTTGAGATCATCACGGAGGTTTACCTGGAACGGCGCACGCAGCCCTGGTGCTTACAGCAAGATGCCTAGCCTTGATCGAATTAAATCGAGCACCGTCATTGAGCAAAATCCTTGGGCAACCTCGGTGGCCACTGGGATCCAAGCCAAAAGTCTCACTGAGCAAAAGCCTTGCAATAAAAACCCCCCTTCTTGGGGTGGTTTTTTTATATTTCTTTCATGCAGGACATAGGCTTCCATGCAACCAAGGGGTAATAAAAACCCCTATCTTTGGCGTCCTCACCTTGCGCAGGGTGGGGGTCGGCACGGAGGTTCGCTGGGAACGCCAAGAGGAGGAAAACTTGGGACACCAAGAAAAGGAGAACAATAGCTGCTTCCAATAGGCTAAGGGGCTTAAAAAACCCCTATCTATGGCGTCCTCACCTCGTCTATATGGAAAGTGTTGAGATCGTCACGGAGGTTTACCTAGAATGGCGCGCGCGACCCTGGTTCTTACGGCCAGATGCCTAGCCTTGATTGAATTAAATCAAGCACCGTCATTGAGCAAAAGCCTTGGGAAACCTCAGTGGCCACTGGGATCCAAGCCAAAAGTCTCACTGAGCAAAAGCCTCGTCATGCGAGCCAAAGCCTTGATTGAATTAAATCAAGCCTAAAGTCCCACTGGGCAAAAAAGTCTCACTGAGCAAAGCCTCAAATATGACAACCAGCACAAGACAGGGCGCGCGGGTCACTACCTGACTCATAAAACAAAGCCTTGGCCGCCCTAGCTGCGTAATTCCAAGCCACTTAAAGCCTCGTTAGAAGAGCCATGGGAGTACGGCTCGTTACGCGAGCGGAAACCATGCGTGCAAAGTATGATGGTCTAGTGGAGACCTTGAAAACTATTTCTTGCAAAAATGCTCCAGTGGCGATTTTGAACTCTATTTCTTACAAAATTGACTCAGTAGCGATCTTGAACTCTATTTCTTACAAAATTGATCCAACGGCGATCTTGAACTCCATTTCTTACAAAATTGATCCGCTGGCGACCTTGAAAATTATTTCTTACAAAAATAGCCCACTGGCAACTTTGAAAATTATTTACTGGTGACCACATAATTTATTTCTTTTAAAAACAATGGTCCAGTGGCGACCTCATAAATTATTTCTTACATAAAAAACACTCTAGTGGCGAGTGAAAGTCTTCGTCCCTACAAAAAAAAATTGAACAAAGGACTATGATCTCCATTTGGCGACTGATAGCATCCCTTCCAGCAAGGTACTTGTGAAGTATTCAATTATTATTTTGAGAACTAATGATCTTGTTTGCAATTGAGAAATATATAAAACAGGTAACAGAACAAGGAAAGCATAAGGTACAACTGGGCGAGTAACTTCACCCCAACCTGGCGAGTGATTCTCCACCAAACTTACACTTTCTAGATTGGCCGCCAAGTCGCAAGTTTGTAGATTGGCGATTAAGTTGCAGTATGGTGAGTTGTTTCATGCTTCTAGGGCTCAGTTGGACTTGTGGGCTAGCTGCAACTCCTGTGGGGCGAGCGACTCTTTCTTGGCGGTTCCAGTCGACCTGATGACCACTTCATTACACGCTAGGCGTGTCGACCACACCTAGAGTCACATTCATTCACATTTTCGTGCTGGGATTGGCGACACATTTATCCTCCGCGCCCAAGCCTTAGGCGACTCATTTATCTATAAGATGTTGTACTCCTTTTCCTTCACTAGGTTTTTATCTCACAGGGTTTTTCCTAGGAAGGTTTTAGTGAGGCACATTCTATAGGGATGACCGCCCAAAGGAAGCATTGGTTGGAATTCCATGGCGAGCACTCTTTGAAGACACACTTCACTTTCATGCTTCAAGCTTGGTGTCTTGTGGGCTTGTGGACCAGGCGAGCACCTTCCCCTGGTGGCGGTCCATGAAGACTTATGAAGACACACTTCACTTCCATGCTTCAAGCTTGGTCTCTTGTGGGCTTGTGGACTGGGCGAGCGCCCCTACCCAGTAGAAGGGCGACCAGGCGATAGGTTGAGGCTGTTGAGCCCAGTGTCTCAAGGCCTATTGGCCCGTAATATGTATTTAATGGCTTTAATGGGGTTTTAATATTATTTATGACGTTTAAAGGCCATTTATGGCTCCCCCTCTATATATAGCTAGAGGGGGCTCATGTAATAGGGATCTCATTCTGAATACACTTCTCTTCTAAACCTAATTTCTGAGCCCTCTATGTTTCCAGAACAGCGGCCATGAGCGTTGGCTCGTCTGCTGGCAATTCTTCTTGGATACTTTTTCTCTTCAATGGTGGAATTGAATGGCTTAATTAGCCTCCATTTTGTCCCCTTTCAATTCTGAAACAGCAAGGGACTTAATTTCTTCCATCATGCCTCATTTCCCATGTGCTAAATTAGCAATGGTGCCTCATCTTCCACTTCTTTGCTTTTGGTCCTTTATTTGCTGAGACTTCACTTTCAGCCCTTCATCTTCTGAACTTTCCATTCTGGCCCTTTCTTTCCTGAAATTCACAGTTTGGTCCCTGGACAAAAATGACTAATTCTACCAGCTTTCCTAAAATATAAAAATAACTCTAAAAATTCCTAAAAATATAAAATAAAGTTTAAAAACCAAATAAAAGCTAATCTATATGCAAAATAAATAGAAAATCTAAATAAAAAGAAATAAAAACATATATGAGACTCAAAAATAACAAAATAACAAGACTAAAAAGACCCTAAAATTATCATACAAAATCCAGTCATCATCTATCCTTTGAATACATACATTTTACACTTACCTCATTTTTCAAGCACTTTTGAGGTAGAATGCCATGCATCCAAAGTGGATATTGGGAAAGATCTTAGAGTTGAGTTTTTCTATCCTAGTGACTTATTTTCTACTACTGAACTTTATTTTTTTCCGATTTCTTTACCTCTTTTCACCCCCCCTCGTCACTAATTCTTTCTATGTTTCTTGTTTTTTTTTTCCGATGTTTCTCATAGAACACGAGGAGATGGTCCCTTAAATGTGCATTGTGCATATGATACAATTACTTCTTTCATTGATTCGAGGATGAATCCTCGTGATGATGGGGGGAATGGCGCATGCTTGTCTTTGGAAGGAAGATCGAGAATGAGGTCACTTATGGAGAGCTTGTTGGAATCATCTTTCAAGACTTAACTTCCAATGTATTTCTCTATTTTTCACTATGTTCTTTATTTTGGGCTTGTACATTGACCTATTTAGGACTTAGTACTTTTACTTGTATTTTGAGCTGGGCTCGTATATGGTCCACTTAGGACTAGAATTGGGCTTTGCCTATGGAAGGAGGATTTAGAATGAGATCTCTTACAAAGAGCTGGTGGAATCATCTTTCAAGACTTGACTTCCAATATAGCTTGTATAGCTAGTATTTTGCTATTTTCAGTATGTTCTTTATTTTGGGCTTGTACATTGGTCTATATAGGACTTAGTACTTTTGTTTGTATTTTGAATTGGCCTTGTATATGGTCCACGTAGGATTAGGATTGGGCTTTCACTATTGAGTTTTAGAACTTGTTTTATGTCTCATATAGAATGTACTCTCTCCATTCTAAAATGATTTGTTGTTTCCTTTGAACAAAAAAAAAATTGATTTGCTGTTTTAGCTTTTCACATATTTTTCAAAATGATTGTTGTTTTAAAAATTCAAAACTATTTATCACATGTTTTTCTATCTATACCCTCATTTAATGTTGTATGTCTCATCTACCACCAATTATTTTTACCTATCACAATTCTCATCAACTACTTAATCAAAAACTTTCATTCTCCCTCATTAATATAACTCAATTTTAGATAAAGGTGTTTTAGTTAAATTATATATCAATTTAATGAATTTTTAAATCATGTGCATAACCTTAAACAATAACAATTTTGAAATGGATGGAATAGTATTTGAGTCTTGCAAATGTGGCCCAATAGGTTAGAGAGAACTTTGCAGCATTTGAGTCAAATTTGGCCAAGCCCACTTTTTTAGGCACCAACCCTTACTCTTTTTTTTGGTTATGGGAGGAAAGTTAAAGCACAACAGAAACTAAACACCAATGTCTAGATACATGAATGTAAAAATAAAAAAATGTGGTTATTTTCAACAACAAGGGGAGCCATCCCGAGAAGTTTGCCGTGCGAAACAATTAGTTGTATTATTTCTATCTCGGGCAACATGAATAATCTAAATATTTACAAAAAAAATATTAATAACCTAGAGTGTGAAACACACGCGCACTAGTGATAGCGTGTCAAGTGCTGCAGCAGAGACCAATGCTATGTGAGCCTATCTATGCAAAGTATAGATTGGCATGGTATGGCATGCATGGGTACTGATCACATCAGACCGAATCAGATGGAAGACTGATGGTGAGGACAGAAATGGAATGCATGCCATATGGTATTAACAATTTTTCTTCTGTATGCATTGCTTAACTAGTACTAATACTTGCGCCAGTACATAGTATTGATATGTACAAATTTAAATATATGACAATATATAATAAATTATAGTTTATGTATTATTAAACACATAATCATAGGCATTCTTGATGGAGAATTTTTTTATGATTTTATAAGGTATTTCCACAACTATAAGACTAAATCTTTTGAAACTTAAATATTTCAACAAATTATTTTTCATATATATTTTTAAGTGATCAAATTCTAGATTAAATACTTCAGCAGCTCAACTATCTATGTTGAAACTCAGAATTGAAGAAATGAATTTTCGCATCTCATTAGAGAAAGAAGTAAAAGAAAGAAGTAAAACTTATATACAACCTGTGAATGCTAGCTTCTCTAACTTCCTATGACTGAAATCGTAACTGTATCTAACAACTAAGTAACTGACCAATACAGCTGGCATGAGCTAAGTAACTGACTAATACTGCTGGTATTTTTTTTTGGTTACATAAGAAAATTGCTGGTATGTGTTTAAGTAACTTAATTGATTTTTAGTTAAATATTTCCAATAATCTGTGTTAAACTTTTTCGGTTCATGGAGATATTCATGTTCAAGTTAAGAGCATTTAAATAATGGTGGATATAGATCTCTTAGTGAGAGTTTCCATTTCATAAACGTAAATTAAAGATCTTGCTTAAGAAAAATTAAATATAATAAAATTCATTGTTCATGCAAAAATAATTCACACTACTATCCAACAATTATATATCACTCTCGATATTTAAGCATTTAATGGATATAAATGTTCTCTGACGGTTTTAGAACGCTAATAATGTGTATTGCCAGACAAGTATAGCTACCGAAAACTAATTATCTGAATGTATTTTTTGAAAATATATATTCTATATACTAAAACTCAGAATATGTTGTAAGAAATTCATCCTTGGTTTGTTTCCCTAGGCATTTTTAAAAATACAATCTAGGAATAAGTTCCTACATTCTAGTAGTAATATCTTATCTTTACACATCTCTTAACAATTTTTTACCATTAGAACCTGAAGAGTGAGTGTAGAGTTCACTAAAAATATGAGATTCATATAATTTCAACTAATTAATGAGAAAGTGTTAGAAAAGAGGGTTTTACCGGCTCTCTTTATTCATTGAATGTTGACATTGTACGGTCTTCGAAATTCACAAGCCACTCGAGTTGTTGCATGTACTGTAGTGGTGGAATTTTCTGAACATTGTTTTCGTTGTGGAGCTAGTGATGAGATGATGATGACATAGGAAAAAGGAAGGGTCCCTCTCGTTTGGCACATGAGGACATGGCTACATACATATATATGATTTTGGTTTTGGGAAGAAGAGAATTCTCTACGATACTCTGCAGGCTCTAATGGGCCCCGCTTGATCTCAGTGGTATGTTGCTTTTGCAGCAGCTTGGGTTAAGCTGACACATTACACAAACAACACATTGGAGAAATAGATGTTACAGTAAAAGAGAAAGACTTTTCAATGCCAACTTTCGTGACCTCCTTTCTGTAGCCTCCTCTAACCCACCACACAACACAACCAAATGCCAAATGCTTGCTGGTGACTTCAGTCTTCATGCCCGGCCCAACTGTCAGCAGCTAAATATATATATAGCCAGACTCGACAATGACATTAATTAGGTATGTTTCTTTCAACAGATCTTTCTTCATAAACACCACCGCTCAAGGATCAAACCATACACTACGTGCTTAAAAAACCTAACTATCTAGTAATTTTATTGTTGGTATCTTTTTATTTTATTTGCGTGCTAATAAAATGAGGGTATATATATATATATATATATATATATATATATATATATATATATATATATCCTTTCTTAGAAAACAATCACATTCCCGTATAATTAACTTTTGGAGCATAGGTTTTGCATGGAAAATTATTTTTTAACTCCGTAAAGTGTCCACATTCAATTGACATATGCGGGTCTTGATAGTCTAAAATCATCACTACATTTCATGTTTTAGTTTTCGAATCATAATTTTAAAAAGTAAATTTCAAATTTTTTTGTTACGATAGCTATTTTTGTGGCAATACACAATAATGATGGACCAAAACCATAAAAAAATACGTACACCGCTTCTCTCATGTATGTCCAAATAGCTCGACCATTTTTCAAACATAAAACTCAAATCACATACCTTATATAAAAGAAATTAATAATGTATTATTTGAACTAACAAAATGTTATTTTACCCATTAGAATCTATAACTTTTTCTGGTTTAACCATCAGAATGTATATACTCTCATACATTTAATCACCAACCACCTATTGGTTTACTCGCTAAAATTATTTGTGTGAGTAGATTTTCAATAAACTTAATGTGAATCTACATTAAAGTTGACATAGTAAAATCTTGTTTTTTCAATTTATATTAAGTTTAATATGACAAATTCTAGATTTTCAATTAATATCTTAAGATACATAAATAACATTTATGTTTGAACCAACATCAAACCAAGATGCACTAATATATTCTACGTGTATTCCTAACATATTTTTTTAGTTAATGTAAATATGGTTCTCTAATGTGTTCTCTATAAATTAGTAAAACGTGCATTAACTTTGAAATTTTAATATATTCAGAAAAAATATGATTAAACTTATAAAAAATGAAAAATTAATCAAAAGATCATTATCTTTTTATAAAGGTAAATATTCAATAAAAATAAGACAAAACTGTCTCAAATGCCAAAACATCAAAATGAACAAAAGATAAAAGCCGTGAAGAAACCTCTTCAAACCAAACTGAATTGGCAAAGGTGAAGGCTAGTCAAAAAGTCAGTGGCACTGTTACAGCTTCTACGAATAAATAAAATATCAACATGATCAAAAGCTAAAGAAATTGAACAACAATCGTGAATAATCAAAGCTTAATCAGAAGAGCCTCCAGAAAGACGTGTGTCTCCACTCTGAAAGAGCTACAAGCAATTTGTCTCTAAAAGCTGCACAATCCGTCCATTAAAATTATAATTATCAAACACTAAATAAATATAATCATTTAGGGTCCGTCCAAGACAGTCATGAGTAGTTAGCTCCAGGACCCGTATACACCTGATAGTATTAGACCTGATAGGATGAGGCTTTATAAAAAATTATACTATACATTGTTTGATCATACACTGTATAACTTATCACATCGTTTAGATTGATACAATCATATATTTGGTGGACAATTGTGCTGGTGGACAATGTTGGTGATGATTGTAGTGGTGGGTGATGGTGGAAGGTGGTAGTTATGGCGGTAGTGGTGGTGGCGGCAGTAGCAGTGGTGGGTGGTGGAGGTAGAGCGTTAGTGGTGGAGTGGCGATGGTGGTGGTGGAGGCGATTGTAAGGTGGTGGTGGAGTTGGTTGTGGTGATGGCGGTGGTGGTGGCCATGGAGGTAGTGGTGATGGCAGCGTTGTTGGGTGGTGGTGGCAGTGGTGAAGGGTGTTGGTAGTGACAACGATAGTTGTGGTGGTGAAGGGTGGTGGGTGGTGGCGGTAGAGTGGTGCTGATGGTAAAGGCGATGTCGGTGGTGGAGGCGATAGTGAGGGTGGTGGTGGAGTTGGTTGTGGTGGCAGCGACAGTGTTGTAGAGCGCGAGTGGCGGTGGCGAAGGATGGTGGTGGTGGTGGAAATGGCGGCAGCAGTGATGGCGTTGGTGGTGGCAATGGCGGCAGCAGTGATGACGTTGGTGGTGGCAATGGCGGCAGTGGTTGTAACACCCAATTTTCAAGGTGTTACTATAGTGACTAAACAGTAATTAAACATGCTGATTGGTTTTCAAAACCTATAAAATGCATAATATATTTTTTCCTTTTTCAAATATGCTCTTGACATCATGCAATAAATATACCCATCTCCCCGACCATAACTTATTACAACACAATATTACATGCATACAAATTACTCATAGGCAAACCAGTGCTCAAGCACCTATCAGCGTAGTGGAAGAGTCTTCCATGTCCTCGAGCCCTCCATCTTCACTGGGTATCCTTCATCTAGCAGCTACTCAGCTGGCGACGGATCACCCAAACAAAAGTAGCAAACAATGTGCAAGGGTCAACTTCTTAATAATAAACTCCCTATGAGAGCACATGGGTAAAACAAAAATAGTATGAATACATAAGCATGTCAAGTGATGTCCACTGCATTGCAGTTATATATACTAAGCAATTTCAACTACAATTATGTATAGCAATTCACAATCAAGCAAATTTTATGGTGCAAGCAGAATTGCATACCCAACCTTGCAAAACACACTCAGCAATCAATTCAAGGCACACATGACAATCATCTTCGTAAGAGTCTAGATGTTATGATGTTGTTAGTGTCTAATAGGATTCAAATATCCGCATTACTGCACCGAGCTAATACTTAGCTGATTGGGGATAATCTTGTTATCTCAATCGTATTGTCCACACCCAGTTCACACAGTCTTCGCACAGTCTGATGGATGGATAGACTTCTTATCCCAATTAGTTGGAAGAATGACGACTACGTCATCTTGAGGAACGTTCATGAATGTATGACCCTACATGCTACGAACAAACAACAAAAGCAATACAAATGGAAACGTCTTTACAAGAGTCTGAGTTCCTCGTTCCAGTTCCCCCACCTAGCGGAAACGTTGTTTTATGCATCCAAGTTCCCTTTCGAATGCGGGGTCACCCTTGTCTGAGTGTCTGTCTTACATCGAGGAATTTCGGAGTATTGTCTGGGAAGCATTGTCTACAGTTTGTGAGCATATCGTCTGACAACATAGTTTAGGGAGTATCGTCTACATCACATAAGTGTATCGTCCAAGGAGTTTCGTTTGCAGTTGGGGAAGCATCTTCTGCTATGTATCGTTCTCAACCAAATCGTGAACATTGCACTCTGTTTTCATCTCATCTTCGAGAATGTTCTAGAACAAAATATATCTTCTCTATTCCTTTTTTCCTTCGTTCTGTTATTTCCTCCTATCTCTAATAGATTTTGTTTTAGTTAAAAATGAGGGAAATTGAAATGAATATATCTTTTAGAGCATATCTCGGGTATGCTTTGTTTTTGTAATAGAAAATCTGTTTCCGTTGTTAAAGAGATCTTTTGGTTGTTAGGAGTTAATTTCAAATTAAGAGATAAAAATTAGGAAGATAAAGTTAAGTAACAGAATTGTTAATATCTTTTAGGAGTTTTGAACTCAGTTTTCTCATCTAAATAAATAGCAAGACTTAAGCAACATAAGAGCACCTGGATTCTCCTGAGCACGTTTCTCTCTCGAAGATCAAACGTTCCTTTCCTCTTTTTCCAGAGTTCAAAGGTGAGAAAATTCTAAGTTCTATTTCACGTAAGGGTTTAAAGTTTAGACCATAAATTATAATTCTTTTTTCCTTCTATCCAAGGTTATATCACGAAGTTTTCCAGCCTTTTCCTTCGATAATTCATTATCGAGTTCTGAACGAACTAGCACTGTTTCTTTCCTTCTTGATTGAGCAGACACAAGGTTGGAGATCAAGCTTATGCGATTCTACGTTCGAATGTAAAGGTAACTCGGACTTAGAGTATCTCGAGTCATGCATACCTTATATTGATTTGCTTGTGGTTGTTTCTCTGTTGTTTGCATTGGATGATGTGCTTTAAAACTGAATTTCCTAATTGATCATGGTTATTACTTGCTGATTGTGTTATTGTATTGGACGATGTGGTTTGTGGTTTTAAAACTGAATGTCTTAATTGATTCTGAATATGACTCATTGACAATGGATTGTTGGACAATGATGAGACTGAAACTTATTACTTGATCGTAACAATAACATGTTGATGTTGATTATTGAACTGAATTGATTATGTTATTACTATGACCTTTGGGATGTTATGAGCTGTTGGTTCACTTGATGATTGATGATTACTGTCATAGCATATGAATTATGTAGGATTTGAAAGGTTGATGAGATGGTATTTGGTCCCATGAGATCTTCCTAAGGTGATGAGATGATATTTTATCCCATGTGATCTACCTTGAGGGCGGTGAGAGCATAGTTTGTCCCCTGTGACCGTCCTGCCTTGATTGGCAAATTTTGTCCATAGTTAAGCATGTAGCTATTATTAGGTCTAACAAACATAATTTGTTGATCTATCATTCAAATGTATAATTTTGATATGTTGTTGTTGTATCATTCAATGTTGATAATTCTATTTTGTATCGTTCAATGTTGATGATTCTGTTTCATATCATTCAAAGTGCAATTTGATATTCTGGTGCTGTATCATTCAAAGTTATAAATTGACATTATCTTTTGTATCGCTCAGGGCTTTGTATAATTGTCGTTACTTGTTGTTCTTACTGTAACGTTTGAATAGATGATTTGATGTTCTTACTGCCTTGATTGGCAAATTCCGTCCATAGTTAAGCATGTAGCTATTATTATGCTTGTTTTGTTTGTTGTTTGGGCGTTTAACGCCATAGATTTTCAAGAGGATGGTTCTCGAGATGATTAGTCCTGTTGCAAGCTGTGGGGGCACTGGAATAACATGAGGACTGGAAGAATTGGACGATGAAGAGTTGCAGATCTTTATACGCTGTTTTCTTACATGATATTTTAGGCATGTTATTTGTGCAAACTTAAGAATTATTTATTTTGTTCAAACGTTTTTATTACTTATTATATTTATGGGTATTATAATATCATATTTATTAGTGTGACGTTCTGTTTTTAAAAGACTGAGTCTTTGAGAGAGGTTTTTATGAAAATTTCTGCTTATTTACATTGTGAACCCTGGCACAAAATTAGGGCGTTACAGAATTCACAAGTCCCCTGTATTATTACTTATCAAGAACAACTACTAAATAATACACACATTTGACCATCCTTCCCTATGTATTATTACTTATCAAGAAAAAGAAACGGTCAACATAATTTGCTCACAAGTAACCTTGAGCCCAACTCATGAACATTTACTTTCAGTACAATCAAACTATTTCACAAGTGCCACTGTTTGAAATGAAGCTTAAAGTAAGTGTATTTCCATTATGCAGAGCACTAACTTAGAATAGAAGATGAAAATATTCAGCAGCTAAGAGCATCTCCAATGGAGATCTTATCTTGAGATCTTATTCTGGTATCTTAACCATTTCTGGTGGGCCCATACTGCCACATAGATTTAACACACTCATAAGATCCCACAGCACATTTTGCTCCAGTGGTTGGGATCTTATTTTACTTTTAACTGGACCCACAATACACAATATATTTATATTATTTATTTCAACCTAATATTAAATTTAATTAAGTTAATAATTCTATACAAATATAATTAATAATTAAAAAAGATATAATATAATTAAAAATCAATTAGATAGGAAATACATAATTAAAATTAAACATAATATTATTTAATTGAAAATGAAAGGAAATACATATTATTGAAAAATAAATGACAATGCATTTGAATTAAAATACATAAAATTTCATAATAATTAATTTTCATCATTCTCATTCCCAAAACGCTCCCAAATATGCTCAACCAAGTCTGCTTGAAGTTGGTGATGAGTTTGTCTATCACGCATTTGTCTCCTTCTCTCAAAGAATGCTGTAAAATTGGGAAGAGGACCGTTAGTTACTTCAACGGTTGAGACGTCATTTTCTGGCTGGTCGTAATCAAAGTTACCACCATATGAATCTCGCTCATCTTCAACAATCATGTTATGCAGTATGATGCATGCATACATGATATGCTTCATGGTATTCACATGCCAATAGCGTGAAGGACCACGAACAATCGCAAATCGGGATTGGAGCACCCCAAATGCTCGCTCAACGTCCTTTCTTGCTCCTTCTTGTCGCTTTGCAAATAATTGTCTTTTTTCTCCTTGTGGCATTGGGATGGTCTTCACAAATGTAGCCCACTCGGGGTAGATACCATCTGCTAAATAGTACCCCATATGATAGGAGGTTCTATTGACAGTATATTGCACTGCCGGTGCTTCTCCGTTCAAAACATTGGCAAACACATCTGATGAGTGGATTTTATATGATAATTTTAGGGTCTTTTTAGTCTTTTTATTTTATTATTTTTGAGTCTCGTGTAGGTTTTTTATTGTTTTTATGTAGATTTTATATTTATTTTGCATTTTGCATGTAGATTAGATTTTATTTGTTTTTTCTACTTTTATTTTATATTTTTAGGAATTTTTATAGCAATTTTATATTTTTAGGAAAAGCTGGTTTAGTTATCATTTTTGTCCAGGGACCGATTTGTAAAGTTTCAGGAAATCAAGGACCAAAATGTGAAAGTTCAAGAGTGGAGGACTTAAAGTGAGGATTGAGGGAATATGAGGGCTTGAATTGAAGTGCTAACCAAGAGAGGACCAAAGTGAAAAAGAGGAATATGAAGCAACTCTCTTCAAATTAGCACATGGAAAATAAGCTTGAAGGAATTGATGGTAGTGGAGGAGAAGTTTCAGAATTAAACAAGGGCTGAGTAGTGGCTTTTGATGGCATTTAAATCCCACTAACCATGAAGAAGGAAGGAAAACTTGGAGCTGAAACAGCAGGTCCCAGCGCTGCAGCGCTGGGAAGCCAGCGCTCATGTGCTGGCCCTCGATCTGACAGTGGATTTTTAATGCTTCCAGCGCCCAAGCGTTGGGAATTCTAGCGCTGAAGCGTTGGAGGCTGGATTTTTACTATAAATAGGACCCTTTTCTTCACTTGTAAAGCACACCTATCTTAGAATACAACAAGTATTCTCTCTTTCTCCCTCAAGAACATTGTTCCTAGGAATTGTGGGAAGCCATATTTGAGCTCCTAGTCCAGGGTAATTCAATGCTTCTTTTAGCCATGCTTGGCTAAATTCTTCTTTAAGTTTTTGGGTTGTTTTAGTTTATAATTCATGTTCTAGTTTCTTCTACATTTCTGAATAATACTTTCAAATCATGTTTTATTTCTTTGTTCTTCATTAATCTTGTGTACAAAATATTTCATGCTTTCTATTTATGCATAAGGCCATTTGGTGAGTAGTAAGGGAAATAGGAAATAAAAAAGGTTATATGTTTGCATTTCTTAAGGCTATAAGGATTTACGTAACTTTGTGTTGGCTCGGATTCTTTCTTCATCTTCTTCTCTAATTAACTAATAACCAAGGCTATGGAGTTAGTAATTAGGTAAGGAAGTTCTACATTTCTTAAGGCTATTAGGATGTAGAAACTCTAGGCTATAGCACCATGAATATGAATTTAAAGTTTAGAAATTTAGTAAGAGTTTTCTAGCATGTTTTATAGATTATGTAAATCAACCCAAGAACTTAAATTCTTATCATCTTTTCTATATTTTGCTATTGTTATTTCTTGTTCTAAAAAACATCAACATATATTCTCATCTTTCATATTTCTGTTTAAGTACTAAAAATTATAATAATAAGAACACCTATCCCTTGGGTTCGATCTTTTATATTACGCGATAGTTTAATCGTACACTTGCGATTTCCCTTATCAACATCAGATTGGTTTAACACATTAATGTCATTGTTAGAACCTGCAATGCCAAAAAATGCATGCCAAATCCACAAGTCTTGCGATGCTACGGCTTCAAGCATGATTGTAGGTTTGCCATGATCACCTCGACAAAATTGACCTTTCCATGCTACTGGACAATTTTTCCACTCCCAATGCATACAATCAATGGAACCTAACATACCTGGAAATCCACGTGCTTGTCCCATTTGGAGTAGGCGTGCAATGTCTTCGTCATTTGGCCTTCTCAAGTAATGAGTACCGAAGATTTCATGCACACCCGTCACGAACCTCTCTAAGCAATCCACTGCGGTGCTTTCACCAATACGAACATACTCATCCACACTGTCGGCAGGTGATCCATATGCCAACATTCGCATAGCAGCAATGCACTTTTGTAATGGGGAAAGACCGTTTCTACCAGCTGCGTCAACCCTCATTTGAAAATACTCATCATGATTCCCAAGGGCTTCAACAATTCGGAGGAACACATGCTTTCGCATTCTAAACCTTCTCCGGAATTGAGTTTCTGTGAATGTAGGATTTTCAGAGAAGTAATCATTGACCAATCGAATGTGGCCTTCCTCCCGATCCCGCTGTATCACCCTTCTTCTTCGTTCGGGCCTAACAACGTTGTTAGGTTGTTGTTGTGTGTCCCTTGCTAGCCTCAAGAAATCTTCCACGCTGGTGTCGTTAACGAAATCATCTACCATCTCGTTGAAAAAAGTATCAAAGTTGTATGAATTGTTTGGATCCATTGTGTGGATGATTGAATTGTGAGACAACAAGAAGAGAGAATGAAGAGAGAATGAACCAATATTGCACTTTGAGAGGTAATGAGCTATGTTTATATAATGGGCTAGTTTTATAACGGCTAGTTTTACAACGGCTAGTTTACAACGGCTAGTTTACAACGGCTAGTTTTATAACGGCTAGTTTTACAACGGCTAGTTTATAACGGCTAGTTTTACAACGGCTAGTTTACAACGGCTAGTTTTATAACGGCTAGTTTTATAACGGCTAGTTTTACAACGGCTAGTTTTATAACGGCTAGTTTTACAACGGCTAGTTTTATAACGGCTAGTTTTACATTGAAGATTTCACCAATAACATTACAACAGCAAGCTGGTACATTGAAGATAATTAGAATACTAACATTACAATTTTGAAATACTACTTTCCTATTTGGCCCATGATGTATTCACACATAGCCACATGTCTCGCTTTTGCTTCTTCAGACATCCTGGATGTGTCCATTACAAGGATTTCATGCCAACTGCGAATGTTTTCATTCTTCTTTACTGTAATAAGTTCTTCCATCAATTCATTTTTTCTAGATGCCACAGCCTCCAAATTTGTCAAATCCATTTGGTTAGAAGACGCACTAGTGGCTGCTTCTTTGGCATTTCTTTTTGCTTTCTTTTGGCCCATTGGGCGAGCTACATGCTCATAATCTGAACTACCAACTGCGGTACTCGGGTTAGACGCTGATGATGATGATGTGTATGCTCCACTAGCAGAATTCTTTTGTCTCCTTGAACTGCTAGAAATTGCATCTCCCTTCCACTTTGGTTCATCTTTCAAAATCCGCCATGCATGCTCTAATTTGAAATCTTTTTTGACGGATTGAAAATACAATGCACCTGCTTGAGCCATGATATCCTTCTCCGAATAACCACTTTTATGGAGGTTGGTAGCGTTCTTGTAGCAACCAACAAATACTGATACTAGCCTACTAATTGTAAAATATCGAGATTTCATTGGTTGCCAAAGCCTCTCAATCAAACCTACCCTGCGATGCGTGTTATACCGCTCTGCAATTCTCATCCAGAATTGTTTCGCCTTTTGATCATTTCCCACCCGCGAATCCTTTGAAACATTGAGCCAAGACTGAAGAAGAAGTGTATCTTCTTCAACACTCCAAATGTTGCGCTTCTTTCCAGTAGGGCTCTCTTCTTCTTCTTCTTCTTCTTCTTCTTCTTCTTCTTCTTCTTCTTCTTCTTCTTCTTCTTCTTCTTCTTCTTCTAGGATGATATTCTCCAAGCCTCCTTGAGTAGAGATTTCTGACTCATTATGCGTAGGATGAAATTGTGTTTCAAGTTGAGGCCTATAATAGTTTGGTGATGGATACATTACGGAATTTTGAGTTTGGGGATAAAATGGAGGTGGTGGATACATCAAATTATGTGGATGAGGAAAATTTTCACCGGTAGGAGATGGTTGATTTTAGGAAAAGAATGGATGCGGTGGATACATTGAAGGATGTGGATGAGGAGAATTTTCACCGGTAGGAGATGGTTGATTTTGGGAAAAGAATGGATGCGGTGGATACATTGAAGGATGTGGATGAGGAGAATTTTCACCGGTAGGAGATGGTTGATTTTGGGAAAAGAATGGATGCGGTGGATACATTGAAGGATGTGGATGAGGAGAATTTTCACCGGTAGAAGGTAGGTTATTTTGCAAATGTTGATAGTAAGCACTTAAAGGATCCATGGAAAAAAAAAAAAAGTGAGCTGAAAAAATTTTGAATAGATGGGAAGTATAGAAGATAGAAAAGATGTGGTGAAAAAATTTCACAAGTTCAAATCATTTATAGTGTGATTAATATGTGTTGTTGTGGAAAAAAAAAAAAAAACTCAGATTCGGGCCAAAAAACTGGAAGGCCTGCAGAAAACGACAAAAAAACGACTCTTTTTTTTTTAAATATGGCCCAAACGGTCATCAGATGACCGGCCCAGCCGGTTGGGCACACTGCAACGTCCATAAGAATAACCTGCTCAACAGGTTAACAGGTCACCAAGTATATAATCTTTTTTTCCCCAAACCCTAGCATTTTCATCATTCTTCTCCCCTCTCCCTTCTTCTAACCTAGCCGTCGGCCTTCCTCCTTCCTTCCATCGCCGCCGTCGGCCTTCCTCCTTCCTTCTATCGCCGCCGTCGGCCTTCCTCCTTCCTTCCATCGCCGCCGCCGCCCTTCATTCTTCTCCCTTCCTGGTTCGTCTCCCTTTATTCTTCCCCCATCATTCGCCCGCCGCCGTGCTTCTCGCCGCCGTGCTTCCACCATTCTTTCTCCCCTCTTCGTCGTCCAGCTTCTGGTTGAGGGATGTCACCATCTTCTCCCTTTTGTTTTTTTTTCTTTGTAATTTTTATTACATTTGTATATTCTGTATTTGATTCTGTATATTGTTTTGGATTTGATTCTGTATATTTTTTTGGTTATTTCATTTGTGTTTGATTCTGTATATTTTTTTGGTTATTTCTTCCTTCCCTCTCATTTCTGTTTCTGTTGGTGGCTTGAATGTCTTGTATGAGAGAGAAAATATAATATAAAACTTAAGATCCCACTTTATGAAAAGGAACCAGCCAAGACCTTTTTTTAAAATCCCATTCCATGTCATAGAGCTCCAATGGTTAAGATCTTCTTGGATCTGGATCTTAAAATAAAATCCCATCTTAAGCTCTCCATTGGAGATGCTCTAAGAGCTAAGCAAACAGCTAGGCTATTTAAGCTGTGATAATATACTAAAATTATTCATGTACTTTCTTTCACCAAACAACTTAGATTTTTAAAATAGTTTATTCATATTATTGAATCAGAGTCTATACATCCAAATGGTAAAGTTATATTTTAGTAATTTTATAATGTATAACTCTCCTAGTTTTACAACTAGGACTAAGTGTCTAAGCATGCCTGACAGAATTTTACTTGTACTAGACAGCATGGAGTGGCAAAACTAATCTACTTTTGCAGTGACATGGCATTGAAAGATTAAAATCATTAAAAAATAGATAGCTGCCAAGAGAAGGCAGGTACTAAGACTTAAGACTAAAGTACATAATCTTTTGATACTATGATAGCCAAACCAGCTATGGAAATCTACATCTCATGATAAAGGAAGGAAATGGAAACTAATAGAAGTAAGAAAGGCCATAGATCTTACTAACTTTGAGCTCAGTTGACCTTCATCTGTGCGATTTGCACCTGCAATTTTATCATCAAACAAGGATAAGCAAATGAGTTATGAGTTATCATAAACATAGACTAAACATTTGTACTACTTGAATATAGTGCTAGTTCCATACCCTTGAATTTGATACATATGCTCCACATCCCCAACATGCCAAGTTGTTAGCATTACCATCTCAATCAAGGCTCATTCTCTGAGCGTCGTTTTTAGCTAAGGCTCATCCAAAACTAGACTTCTGAGATTAGGGACACTCACTGATTATGTTCAAATTTTCATACAATCCTTTGTTTTAATTGATAATGTAACTTAGCTCACCTTGTCTGATAGTTTTGCAAAACTGGGGTTTCTAGCTGATGCACTTGACGTTCCTTTGGTTGTCACATTTTTCTAACATTCACAGAAAATGCAAAGCTCTTATACATAAAGTAGAGGCAGCGTAGAATTTACAATTTTTATTAATAGAATATAGGAGTCTTACATTAAACAATGATGGATGGCGACGAACACACAAGTTCAGTGCAAATAAATTAAATAGAAAATCCAGTTCAAAAAAAAAAAAAAAATTAAATAGAAAATCATGGTTCATTTTAACCTGAAAATCATGGATATAAACAAATAATAAATGGAAAATCATTTACTGAAATAGGGGAAAATAAAAAATTCTTATGATAATTCCAGTTATAGTTATAATCCGTAATGGATTCTTTCATGATCTAATTTAACCTTCCATAGTTACCACAAAAAAATAGCATCTCACTTGCGGTTTCACTGTATAAAAGAATTGATTTATGGTTCATTTTGTTCACCTTTAATGACTTGAACTTGGGGAAGGTTCTGGACATAATTCTGAATCCTAAGGCCACCTTGAAATGGCTCATTCTCTATGAATTCCTGCACCAACACTTAAAAAGTTGAAACTCACCAGCAACATGGTAATACCACTCTCAAGTTGAGACCCTGGTTTATCATACTGTTGTAACCACTCTCATTCACAAACCAATGAAAATGAGAAAAAGATTGATAGAGCATATGCCATATATAATAGATTTAAAATTCATGACTTGTTACAATCTCTAGCTTCATCAAGGAAAAACGGATATAGGTGATAAAAGATCACGAAATTAAAGTACAAAAAGACTTCAATTTCAGATTTGAAAGTGAGAAATAAAATGTTTCTGTGTGATCACTATAGTTAAGAAGACTCATTGCTTCATGTTTTGATCTTTAAGCTACAACACTGAATTTGTCCAAAACTGAAATTTATGATCATGCCAGCAGACATGAGTGGCATGAAATGACTTGATTTCCATGTCATTGTGCTGGGCATGTAATGAATTTGATCATTAAAAAAAGAAGCTACCCAACAAATAGAAAGCTTTGAGGTTCATCATTTACCTCTTTTCTTTTCAGTTAACAGCGCCGCCACTGTCTCCTTTTACAGCAGAAGCACCACCCTCTTCTCCTTCTTGGGAGGGACCACATCAACCTTCCTCTTAAGCTTTCACGTCCATCGTGCCCTTCACCATCACCATTCCTTTGCCTTGTCTATTGCTACCTCATAAACCCCTGCCCCACCACAATTTCCATTCCAAGAAAAAAAATGTCAACAAAAACCAACTCAATAAATTACGACCGCATTTAGATTCTTGAGTTGAATCAAAAAAATTCTACCTTAAACTAGCTATAATGGACAACTCGGCCAAGAACACTGTTGAAAAATCTTTACATTTTTAAAGGTAGTATTAGAGTAGATTATTTTTGCCAGTTAAAGTAGGGCATATCCTTGTATGTTGCCAAAGTCAGAATTTTTTTGTTAATAGATAGACAAACAAAATAGTATATTAAGTCAATAATCGGCGGGGCATGATACCAATAACTTTTGACAATCTTGTCCGCGACAAATAATAGCATTGCAACCCAGCATGAAATCACCAATAATCCAAGCCCGCCACCGTTCATATAAAACATCGGTTTGGTCGGATCTCAGTTGTTGCGGGTGTGGGTAAATTCGGTCGGTTACATGGTAACCACAAACAAAGTGAGAAGGAAGAAAAATTTCGCATTTCAGTGATGGTTCCAAAAAAAAAAAAAAAAACTCACAAAATAAAACAAAGAAAAATAATCACAGAGAGGATCCAGATCCAGAAGTTCATACATTCATACAAAGAATTCTTACAAAGTTCACCACTTTCAACATTTCAATGGTGATGGCTGGGTTTGGACGTTGAGAAGGAAGGAGAAGGAAGTGTGGGTCGAAGAAGGGATGAGAAGAGGAATTGGAGATGGTTAGAGATTTTGGGTTCGGTATTTGCTAGAGGAGTTGGAGATTGTGGTGGTTTCAGAAAAGGGTGATGGCAGTGGCGGCGGATTTAGCTTCAGGAGGAGGAGCGACGGCGACGGTGGATTCAAGTGGGAGGGAGGCAGTGGTGGGGTGGAGGTGCGATGGCAGTGGTGACTGGTGAGACCGAGAGTGAGACAGAGATGGTGAAAGCAGCGGCGGCGTAGCGGTTGAGAGGGGTGAGAGCAGAGGGGCAACGGCGGCACTGCGTTGAGAGGATGGAGGCTGTGGTGGGGTGGCGGCTAGGGTTGAGAGGAAAAGAAGAAAGAAGAATTTATACTTCAGACTCTGAAATTGGGCCTGGGCCGATTTTTTTTTTTTTCTTCTAAGACCTGGTTTGGTCAGTTCGGTCGGGATGGAGCCGAAACCGACCAGTCAAACCCACATGAACCCATAAAAATGGACCGGTCAAACTCGTGGCCGAACCGAACTGACCCGTTTAGCAAAAAAACCACCAATTTGCTCGGTTCCGGTTCGGTTTTTTTTATTTGGACAGCCATAAGAAACACAACATATTTTATTTCCTTCAGTTAGGGGAACATAAACTATTATTATGGTGGATCAAGGCAGCTCTTTTTTAGCTACAACTGATTATGCACTGTTTACAATTACCCAACCTTGCTCACGATAAGTGATTTTTCAGTGACGTGTGACTTACAGTTGTCGATGGGCACCTTTAGGTGCCAATTCACAAATAGTTCAAATTCCAAAATATGTTTTTGACGCATCATAATTGTTGGCCCTCCCTAATGGATAACTTTGGCTAGTCGAACAATTAGGTGTGAAAGGGAAGGGTCATATAACCTAACGATATGCTTACGTCGGGCAACTAAGGCCCCATTCGGGATGGTTTTTGGTTTTATGTTTTGAAATTTTTAAAAACTAAATTAGTTTTGAATTTTATAAATTCAGTTTTAGTTTTTTGTGGTTTTCAGTTTTAAAAAATTTGTTGTCAATTTTGTAAATCCACAATAGTCACCACAATTATCAACTTTGTAAGTTCACGACAGTAGGTGGTAGTGGCAACAAGATAATAGAGGGGCCAGGTAGCAGTAGTATTATAGGTCGATGTTACCTAATGGCGGTGATGGTGCCAGGTACGGTGGCAGCGGTGAGGTGGTGGTGTAGGAAGCGTCAACGATGGCAATGGTGGAGGGTTGTGGCAGTAGAGGTGAAGGTGCGGGTGGTGGTGCTTGCATCATCAATGTTGGTGGTGACGGTGGAAGTGGTTGTGGTGGTGATGAAGGTGGTGGTGGTGGTGTGGAGGTGAAGGTGGATGTTACCTAGTGGCGGCGATAATGGTGGTAGCGACAATGGTGTTGGTGATCATGGTGGCGACGATAGTGGTGGCAGTGGCAGAGGTGGCGATGGCAGTGGCAATGGTGGAGGGTGGTGGTGGTGGTGGAGATGGTAGCGACGATGGAGGTAGGAGTAGTGGTGTTGGTGGTGGTGGAGACGGAAGTGGTGGTGTTGGAGGGTAGCGGTGGATGTGGAGGTAGCAGCGGTGGTGGCGGTAGTGGTGGAGGAGGCGGTGGAGGGTGGAGTGTGGCGGCGAGAAGTGGTGGCGGTGGAGCAGGTAGTGATGGTGGAGAAGGTAGCGATGATGGAGGTGACGAGGGTGGATATGGCGGTGGTGGCAGCACCGGCGACAATGGCAGAGTGTTGTGGCGATGGTAGCGATGGCGCTGGTGGCGATCGAGATGGTGGTGGCAGCGACGGCGGTTGTCGTGTCAGAGAGCAGTGGTGGAGGGTGGTGGTGGGGGTGAAGATAATGTCATTGAAATTAAAAACCAAAATCAGAAAACCATATTTTGTGGTTTTCAAAATAAGGCTAAAACCGTTTTGAAATTGGGTAAACAACCAGTTCAGCACCATTTTTACCGAACACATGTTGTTTTCAAATTTACATTTGGAAACAAAAAACTAACAACCACTCCAAACGGTCCCTAAAGGAGTGGAGTGTCATGATGTTCAACAATGGATAGCCGAAGCTAATTCAACAAAATAAAAGGAGTTTAATGAAATTTCAAAACTTTTAAAGGCTAATGATTAATTTTATATTAATTAAAGGGATTATCATCAAATTGGTCCCTCTGTTTGAGCCGCCATCTGAGGTAGGTCCCTCGCCGGAAAATGTTTAGCAAAAGGTCTCTCGGTTTGCACATTGTCTGAAATTGCTGATGTGGCAGGATGAGTAGTTTAATGAAACCTATGTGGCTTTATCCATGTCATTGATAAATATTTGTTAATTTCCAAATATATAATTAAAAATTAAATTATATTTATTAAGTAAAAATAAAATTACCAAAATCATTAATCCATAATTAACTAAACTAAATTTAGCACTAAACCCTTAAATCTTCATCATCATCATCTTCAAACCATCTCTCACGACCCTCAGCCTCAACCTCTGCCGCACCAAGCCATCGCTGCCACCATCAGAGCCACCACATTTCCCTTCATCTTTGCAGCTTCACTTTTGTTCTTCTTTCACAATCTCACCCTCAGATATTCTTCTTCCTCGAGATCTGACCACCACAACCCTCATCCTTTCTACCAAGCCGAGAAACACAAACGAAGGAAGTGGAAGGAAGGATTTAGGGAAACAAATCGAGAGAGAGAACCACAAAATGAACAACCCACGAGAAAAATTGGGACTTTGGTGCGATGGGTTTGATTCTTTAAAACCTGAATCTAGGGTGATTCTTTGAAACCTGAATCTACACAATTTGAATTTCCAGAACCCAAATCAGTGGGTTTCATCGAAGATTTCGTGGCACACCTACCTAGCCTGAAGGACAAACCCTCGTACTACTCCTATCTATCCTCCAGACAAGATATTTCCACGATTTTTTTTTTCTACTCACTTAAAACATTATACTAGTAACGTTCATAAGTTAGTAAAATTTCTATTTGCGGAAGATAATGCTTTAGATTACCTACTCTCATTTCTATGATCTTCAGTTTACTTACTTACCATGATCTTTCAATTATGGCAGTCTATAACCTGACATGAAAGAACAATCTTACACAATAACATACACACACAATAAGCGAATATATTACAATGGCAGAAGTCTTGATCAGAGTGTTACAGCATAACCAGATACCTAAGGTATCCCCACACCATTACTCAAAGGATTAGAACTACGGCGACATGTTCATTAGCACAACAAGATAACAAGTTCAACATAAATAAGACAACAAGCAGCTAACAGACGGCTGCACCGTTCGAACCATTTCCAGATTCATTCCGATCCTCATCCAATCCACCGCTGTCCTCAACCTGAACTACTGGAACCCTCAACTCTGCAGTTCGAGAGGTCTCACCTCAGGTAAACAAGCTCCTATACTCTCTAGAGGTCATTCTCCTACGTTGGGCTATCACAATCTTCCTAGCAGTCGTTCTTATCCGTGGTCCTAATCTCCTAGGAGGTGGAGAGGTGACAGATTCAAAAGGATAAGGGCGTCTAGAGTTGTCTCTCTCGGGTGCACTATCTCTTAAAGGCATGGCAGGTATAGGTTCAGGTTTTTTTGGAGGATTTGGCGGAGGATCGGGAGGATCTCTCATATTTATGTGACAGGCTCCCAAAGGCAAGTAGAAAGAAACGGTAATAGGTAAAGATACTGGTACCCCACTTCCTCGTTAAAGGAACTTTTAAACCAAAACACAAAAAGACCATTATATATACAATATCCAGAGTTTGGGTCATGGTACCACCCAGAGGCTGCCGGAAATTCAGCGTGGATAGAGACGACTGGAGGTTGGCTCATCAGTACACCTGTTAAGATTTATAAAATAAAGTGCAAGGGTGAGTCAAACGCAACCATGTACAGGTTACACAACATATAAGTGGTCCATTACAAATCAAGATGACATATTATCATCACATACAATCACATCAAACACACATTTATTATGCATTTATGATGGTTATCAATCCTCCCTAATGACTCTAGAATTTCAGTCGAACTTCTCTTCCAATTACCCCAGAGGTTGTACCCTCCAAGAAGAAAGTTCCTGATCCGACCTTTTTATTTTTCAATATTATGTATGCTAGTAGTGTATAAGGCCCGAAGCATAAGCTTCTACACTCTTCAAAAAGTCATTCAGGAATAATGGATACGCTTTTCTATTCCACTCTTTACCAAACTGGATTGCCTTAAGGATTTTCTGTCAGATATACCCGACAATGTTGATCCTTAAACATCATGGCTGGTACGGGCCTCAGGGACCTAGCCCTTCCAGACATGAGAGGTAGAATTTTTTTGTATTTACCGAGCCTATTCATCTATGAACAAGACCACCCTCAGTATCTCTGTATTATCCACAATCCCTACAGTGGTAGTGAGAGTACTTTTTTGCTCCTTGTCTCTCCAAGTATGGTTATTTAGCATTACATCACCCCCTTATACTTCCTAAATATCCAGAGTAATTAACTAAGATGAAATCTGTTGCATCTGTATCCCGACTCATAGAATGAGTGCATCTCATTAAAGATTGGGTAAGTATATATTAGGTGAGCAGAGTTTTACACACAGGAACCACGTTCTCTTGGTAATCAGCCCGCACTCAGTTCTAAAACATTGTCATCTTCCTAATTCATTTAATTATGTCCATTACCTACCTAACCTTTTAGTGAGTCCTATTCAGTTATAGGGTGGGTTGAATTTTCATCAACAAGTGACAGGTCAATAATTACCTCAAGATTTTTCCCTCTTCTCTACTACCACAGATGCTATAAAGATATTGCTAAAATCAATTATGAATAAGTCTTATGACGGAAATTCCTAGTATCACTATATCCCGTAGTGTACCTTCCCACTCTAATTCTCAATGCAATAATTACCACATCCAATTCAACGTATCACAATCAATATTCATATAGCAACATCACAACATATCAAACAAGCATAATAATAATAATAATAATAATAATTATTATAATAATAATAATAATAATTATAATAATAATAATAATAATAATACGTACTCCATCTTTCTAATATATTGCTTATCTGAAACCTAACATGACATGGCATAGTCTAACTCCCCTTACCTCGGGTTCAAGTTTGATACTCTGAGTCCGTACTTTGTCCTTGCAGTTCTGCATTTTATACCACGTAACTTCCGTTATGTGATTTTTAGGGTTAGAACATCTTTTAACTATGGTTCCCTTTATTTCCATTATTTGCATTTTAGTTCCTATGCTTACTCTATTTGTATTTTATTCCCTATATTTACTTTATTTGAATTTTAGTCCTTACACTATTGCTAAATTACATTTCTCCTTTCAACTTTAACTTCTCTCAACCACTGATTCTAGTTATGACACAATGTCCTTTATGCGATCGTCTTCTTTATTCTACCTAGAGTTAGGATTTCCATTATTTCACGCATGGTTCTTTGTTTCCATTATTCTTCCTACCCAACCTACTGTTTCCTTCTCAAAAACTCCTTATTATTAACATGCAGAGGCTTCCATCACGTTTTTCAGAGGTTCACATGTCCATTTTCCCATCTTCCTATGCTAGAGTTCATGATATCAAAACTTAAAAAACTAACTTTATTATTTTATGTTTCTTTCCATGTTCTGGGTTACCTAACTTGTTCCTTGAGGTTCCAACGTTCTATACGAACAACTTCCAGGCCATTTGGTCCACTGAATGAGCCAGAAACGTGAACACGAGTTACATGTGTTCATGACTTTCGTGGCTTCGAATCACGGGATTCCATGGCTTAAAACTTGTTTCTTGAGACTTTAAAGTGAAGGAGTAAGGTCAAGAATGAGTTCTGAGGACTAAGTTACCTCGGAAATGGAGTTCTAGAAATTTTTCTTCAAACAGCTCGCTGGAGAAGATGAAGCACGGCGGCGGCCATGGCGATCGTCGTCGCCAGAGTTGAGTTGATCATAGTTTTGTGTTCTCTAGGCTTCCAGAAGAATAGTGGTGCTGGTGGTTTGTCCTTAAACATCCTAGCTTCACTGGAAAACATGTTTAATGGAATTTTCAGGCGATCGAAAACTGGGAAAAATTTACAGAAGCTTGGTTTCTTCGTTTTCTTGAGTAAACCCTTAACAAAACCGTCCAGAATCCATCCTTGATCTTCCGTAAAGGTAATGGTGAAGAATTCAAACACCAAAAGTCGAAGGAAAAGAAGAATCAAAGAAGAGAAGATGTGAAGAAATTCTCGAGTTTTAGAGAGAAGTAAGAGCCTCTTATGTAAGAGGTAAAGGTAACTCACGTCTTAAAGAGTCTCGAGTCATGCATGCTTTTAATGTTGTTTTTTCCTGAGTTGGACATGCTTGTTTGCAATTGAATTCTCTCTGTAATTCTGAGTATAACTTGTTGTGAAATAATTAGATTATACAATTGAGACTTAAGTATTTTCTTCGAATGATTTGATAACATGTCGTTAAGGATTGAGGAATTGAACTGTTTGATGATGATAATTTATTTGTGCTAACATTATGAGCATGAGGATGTTTAAGAACTTTTGTTTCTCTTGAGGTTGTTAATGTCTGTCATAGCATATGCATCTGTTGAGGTTGAGGACGGTGGGGTGGATGGTTTTGCCATGTGATCGTGCTGGAGGGCGGTGGGGTGGATGGTTTGGCCACATGATCGTGCCTGAGAGTGATGAGATGGTTTAGTCCCATGGATTCCTCCTGTCCCCGTTTGGGATGAATTCGCCCCTGTTTTGGTCGATATGTTGTGTTTGGCCATAGTCTTGCATATAGAATTTGAGGAATGAACCAGCATGGGTTTGAGGATGTTAGCTTGAATTATATGAGGCAAATAATTGTTGCTATTTTTTCCTATTTATATTCTGCTGCTGTATGGATATTGTTGTTTTGTATAAAGTTGATGCTGTTGTAGTTGTTGTTATGTTGTTCTGCTGTTTTTGCTTAATTAATGTTGTTACTGTTTTAAATATTAATGCATGTTGTTCGTTGCTACTCCTGTTGTTCGCTTTAGGAGTTAACCATTTCTACTTGTTTGTTTGTTTGTTGTTTGGGCGTTTAACGCCATAGATTTACAGCACGAGGATTTTGAAGGAAGAATAAATTGTGAGCAGCTAAAGAAGATGATAAAGGATGGCTCGAGGAATTTTGAAGAGATTTTATATTCCGTTGTTTTCTTTTGAAAATGACTTAGCACAAGTGTAGTACAAATTATTATTCATTAATTTTCATTATACGTTGAATTATTTGTTTATGGAGAATATTATTATGATTAAATATTTAATGAGAGCCGAATTCTTTTTGAAAATTTGAGTTGTTTTCTAAGAGGTTTTTATTTTCCGCTAAATTACTATGTGGCCCCTAACCTTGAAATTGGGGCGTTACATTTGTGGTATCAGAGCAATTGTTGAGATAACTAGAGCTTTTGGGTAGAATTGATTATTAAGATGTTTGAACTGGAAAATCGATTGATGGGGTGTCAATCAAAAGAAGAGTAAAATTTACTGTCTTTTTGGCTTTGTTGACTTTAAATTATATTAGTTTATGATGTCTTCTAGTGTGAGTATTTTTGGTTAAACTATTGTAGAACTTATATTATATTAGATACATAATATATATATATAATATTAAAGAAATGTCATATATATATATACGTAGAAGTATATATGATTAGATTGTTATTAAAGAAAAAATATATAAATAAATATATTATTAGGATGCAGACGTGTCTGCTATATAAATATATTTTGATTTGTTTCTGTTTCTGTTTGATTTTTCTGGTTTCTATATCTGTTTGTTTTCTGTTTTGACTTTCTGTAATCTGTTTTGATTTTCTATTTTTCTGTTTTGATTTTCTATCTTCTGTTTTGATTTTCTGTTTTGTTGTTTTGATAATCTATTTTCTGTTTTGATTTTATGTTTTCTGTTTTGAATAATCTATTTTAATTTGCTGTCTGTTTTCATATCTATTTAAAAAATGTTTTGGTTTTCTGTTTAAATAATTTGTTCTGTTTCGAAAAAAAAAAACTGTATTGAAAAAAAATTGTTTTGGTTTTTTTTCTGTTTTCCATTTCAATATCTGTTTTGTTTTCTGTTTTATATTTGTTTTCATTTCTATTTTATTTTCAGTTTTAAAACCGTTTGATCTTCTATTTTGGATTTTTTTTCTATTTTAATATCTGCAATGTAAACTCTGTCTCTGTTTCTGTTTCTGTTTTAGTTTCCTGCTTCTGTTCATGTTACTGTTCTTGTTTCTTTGTTTCCAGTTTAGTTCTGATTCTGTTTTGTTTTCTATTTTTCCATTTCATTCCATCAGACGATGCTTTTCATCAAGTTTGATTGAAACAATATGAGAAAATGAAGGCAAAGATGAAGTCTGAGCTTCGGCCATGGCGGAAAGCGAAGTAAAAAAAAAATCACAGATCGAGACTAGCTCTGATACCATGTTAAGAACCAAGGGTTCTTGAAGAAAAGGAAAAGGTGAAAAATTGAAAGAAACTGAAGGTACTTTCTATTCTGATTAATTCACGATTACAAGCTTTGTATTTATACAGAGAAAAAACAGACAGACAGACAAGATCCCAGATATTCCGGGTCAACACAATCAGACAGGATCCCGGATAATTCAGGCTCACCTGTCACACTCGGACAGCTGGTATAGACTAACTGACCGGACGATACAATCATACAAACGGTTCAACTAGGTAGACGATGATGTAGGGAAGACGATTGAATGCTGAGACAGGCAGATGATAGAGTGCTGAGCAGGGCAGACGATACTGCATTTCACTAACATCAGACGATACTTTATTTCTCTAATAGCTCCACTAACAGCAGATGATACTTTATTTCTCTAACAGCGTGTAAAACTTGACTTTCAAGGAAAATTATTAGTTTTTTAAAAGCTTTTCGTAAACAATGGCAGCGGAAAACGATTAATCATAGTTTAAACGATAAAGCTATAAACTAAACACACATATGTAGATGATAGGATAAACTGTTTGTGCTGCGGAAGTGAAACGTGTGCTTGTATAGACGATGCGTATTGTAAAGGTATAGATGATGCCGACAGTAAACATTGGACGATGCAAGCAATAAACATAAACGATGCAAGCAATAAAAACAACACACAAGAGATTTATTTTGCTTCACCCCTAATCGATAGGGCTACGTCAAGTCCTTGGCTTCACCAAGATTTTCTACTATTCAACCCAGAAAAGTACAATTATTATATAGGACTTCTCCCAGTATTCGATAGAACTTCTCCCAAGTATTAAACAAGACTTCTCCCAGTATTCAACAGGACTTCTCCCAAGTATTATATAGGACTTCTCCTAGTATTAGACAGGACTTCTCCTAATTCTTTTACAAGAATTTTCACTTCTACAAAGTCTCTTCAGAAAGAGTGAGGTAGAAAGTTTAAGCACAGATAACTCTAAGTGTTTTTGGTAGAGGATATCACTCTTTGAGAATATACTTGAGTTTTGATAAAATAGAGATGACTGAACAGTCTGTTCTTTGTTTAGGTGTGAAGGGATAAAAAGATTTGACTCTTAGAGAATTTCACACTTAGGACAACTACACTCGGTGTGGGTTTGACACTTAAGTTCGAGTGTGGTCTCACATCTTAGACGACTTCAAAAAGATTGAGAGCTTGATTTTGAATTTTGTTGTTGGTAACCAAGTCGCCAAGTTCTTCAGTGTTCAAGTCTTCCTATTTATATCTTCAGTTGAAATGAACGTTGCTCATGATTGAGAGTGTGAAACGATTTCTTTTTCTTCCTTCAGGCTTCAACGGATCTCTGTTGAACAATAAATGCATTCGACTGTTGAAAGCTTTGACATAGCTGTTCTGACCAGTAGGTAGCTTGTAGCAGAGACTGAACATTGTTTACTTTCGTCCTTTTTCTTGTTCTTCCTCGTTTCAGACTTGGAAATGATAGTCGTTGAAGAGCTTTGCATTAAATGCATTCTGATTTTTTATTTAATGCATTTTAACATTTCCGTGTCTCGAGAATAGAGCATTTAATGCTGTATCAGAGAGAGAAATTAGAGCCGTTGATATTTAGACTTGTCATGTGATTTGAGCTCTTCCCCTCAGCAGTGCTTGACAGCTGTAGACAGTGTGGCCTTGGACGATGCTGTCTCACTGGGTTGGACGATGTTGTCTCATTTCATCAGACGATGCTGTCTTACTTGGTTAGACGATGTTGCTTCTCTTCATCAGACGATGCTTTTCTTCCGACGATGCTACTCATCTTGGTTGAGCGATGCCCATCAGACGATAGAGCTTCTTCGCTGGACGATGCTTCTCTTGATTGATCAGACGATGTTGTTTATTTCGTCAGACGATGCTTTCCATTCCATCAGACGATGCTTTTCATGTCTTGTACTTCAGACGATAGGTTCTTTATGTCTTCAGACGATGTTTTTCATTCTTGCTCTCAAACGATACATCCTTATGTCTGCATAGACAATACATCCTTATGTTTTGAAATTGATTTATTTGAGAGAGGATTATAAGTTTCCGTTAATCACTATTTTTAATTATAATTTAATAATTAATTATGCATTTGGAAATTAATAAATAAATAATAATAACGTGGATAATGCCATGTCATCTGTCCTGACACTCAGCACTCTCGCCGGAGCTAGAGTTCCGACGAGGACTAATTTCAGACAGTATACAAACCGATGAACCTTTTGCTAAGTGATAGCGGAATCGCAAGTGTACGATTTACTATCGCGTAGTAAAAAAAAGATCGAACCCAAGGGATAGGTGTTCTTATTAATATAAAATTTAGTACTTGTGCAAGAAATTAAAAGATGAATATATGAAGTTGGTTTGTTTTTAGAACAAAGATATAGCAACAAAATGGTAAGAAATAAAGATGATAAGAATTAAGTTCTTGGGTTGATTTACATAGTCTATAAAAATGCTAGCAAGTTCCTACTTAATTTCTGAATTTTAAATCCATGTACATGATGCTATAACCTAGAATTTCTACATTCTAATGATCTTAAGAAATGTAGAACTTTCTCCCTAATTACTAAATCCAAGATCTTGTAATTTAGTTAACCAGAAAAGAAGATGAAGAATGAATTCAGGCCAACATAAGGTTACGTCTATCCTAATGATCTTTAGAGATATATACTTATAACCTTTTTTAGATCATAGTTCCCTTACTACTTACCAAATGATCTTATGACATAAGTAATAAGCAAAACTTCTTGTGTACAGCAAGATAACAAAATGAGCAAGGAAATAAAACAAGAACTGAAAATAAAACTCAGAAAGGTAGAAACAATACTAAAACATAACTTATAAACTACTACAACCCAAGAAACTTAAAGAAGAAGTTAGCCAAGCATGGCTAAAGGAGTCATTGAATTACCCTGGATAGGAGCTCAAATATGGCTTCCCACAAGTCCTAGGAACAATGCTCAAGAGGGAGAAAGAGAGAATACTTGTTGTATTATATGAAGGTGTGCTTTACAAGTGAGGAAAAGGCCCCTATTTATAGTAAAAAATCAATGGTGGAGGAGTTAATGGCCATTATGGCCTTCATTGGCCACCAATTAACTTTTGAAAACTCCTTCCCACTACCATCAATTCTCCACTCATCCTTTAATCCTTATTTTCCATGTGCTAATTTGAAGAGAGTTGCTTCATATTCTTCTTTTCCACTTTTGGTCCTCTCTTGGTTAGCACTTCAATTTTGGCCCTTTAATTCTCTCAATCTTCACTTTTAGTCCTTCACTCTTGAACTTTCACATTTTGGTCCCTGATTTCCTGAAACTTTACAAATTGGTCCTTGGACAAAAATGATAACTAAACCAGCTTTTCCTAAAAATATAAAATAGCTATAAAAATTCCTAAAGATATAAAATAAAGGTAGAAAAACAAATAAAATCTAATCTACATGCAAAATGCAAAATAAATATAAAATCTACATAAAAATAATAAAAAACCTATATGTGACTCAAAAATAATAAAATAAAAAGACTAAAAACTACCTAAAAACATCATATAATATCCACTCATCACACCACTATACCCAACGACAGCTTGTCCTCAAGCGACAAAACTTAAAGAGAAACTCGTCCCTGAGTTTAGAGAAAGTTTATCTGATTAAAACTTGAAGCACAAAAACCTTTCCAAGAAAGCTTAGCAGATAAGGAAGACATGCATGTTTACAGATATTTAATCAAGAAAGTTAGGCTTGGATTTTAACATGTTTGAGTTCATCAAATTAAGCTCACAAAAATAATATTCTCCATGAAAAACAAGAAAGCTCAATGATCCTGCCTATCATTCAAATCAAAACTGAAACAATGCAACTAAGTAATTTTGAAGAGATTTCTGAAGGTTGTAACTTGGCCAAAGGGTTGAACAATTCAAGGTGTGGATTTCAAGAAATTGGCAACTCTAGTGGCTGACTCAGAATCTGTTGTTAAGTGACTTTTTTTGACTTAAGAGCTTTTAACAATTCACACAAGGGTCCTCTCAATTTTTCTCTTTTTTTTTTTTGAACAAAGTAGTGGAATGTATGGGATGAATGACATGAATTTTACTCCCCTCATACTCTTTCTCACCCCACTACTTCATTATTTTTTCCTAAGGCATGACATACCTTATTTTTTCCAACTTTTTCCTTCTTTTTTTTTAGAGAGAAACCCACAACATAGCTCTAACAATTTCAGCACATGAATCACAATAACAACTTTAAGAATTATCACACAAAGTAGGCTCCAAAGAATGACTCTTTTAAGGCTCAAAAGGGGCTACTAGTGGATATCAAATTTCAAGCAAAAATCTGAGTTTTCAAAAATGCCTATAATCTCTTCTCAACTCACAAAGTGTACAAAACTCCAATCAACATGCAACACAAGGCGGAAAAATTTCACAATCATGCATTCAGAGTCCTCAGCTCTCAGAAAAAGATAGGGTAAGTGGTACCCTTTTTAGAACTCAGAAAAAGACTTTGCCAACAACCAAAACAATCAAGATGTCAAAAATCCTTTCTACAGCATGCAATCCTAACTGCTCCAAAACATAGAACTTTTTCACAAAACAGTTCAATCAGATAAAGCATTTCACAAAGCTATAGCAATATTCAGAATGGATAAAATACTCAAGACTCATGCAAAAAGAAAACAAAAAAACTAAACTAAAAATAAAACTAAAAAACTATAAAAAGAAAAACTAAAATCTAAGAGGCTGGCATAGTACACAAATTTCCACAAAAGTCCAAGGGGACCTCAATGCAAAAATCAAATTGAACACTTAAGTTCAAGAGGGTTCTTCCTCCTTCTGGTACCTATCCTGTAACAATGAACAAACAAAAGTCTCACAAGTAGAAACTTGCTTGACTTGTTAGTCCCAAAAACAGCACACTTAAGATCATGGGTTGAAAAATTGTGTCCACCTAAAAACAAGAATTCTTGAGTTCCCAAAAATTAAAATCAGTGTAGAAACAAGGGAAAACTCAAAGAATCTAAAACCTTTCAGAAAATGGTGAACACAAAATTTTATTAAAAACTAAAAACAACAAATAAAAACAAAATAGCAACACTGCCCGAGCTCCAGCGCTTGAGCGTTGGGGATGCCAACGCTTGGGCGCTGGAATTAAAATAAAAACTGGGTGGATTCTAGGGGCCTAGCGCATGAGCGCTAGACATCCAACGCTGGAGCGTTGGGATTAAACTGGAATCAGAGGTGTTAAGCAGGGGCCTAACGCTGGAGCGTTGGCCTCCAACGCTGGAGCGCTGGCCTCTCCTGCAGCAAAAACATAGAATTTTTTTTTCTTTTATTTATTTACAAGGATGATGCAGAAAATTAAATGACAGAATTTTAAACTATTCCTAAGTTGGGTTGTCTCCCAACCAGCTCATTGTTAAGGTCCGAGATAGACCCTTCACTTAATCATTTTTCAACCGGGGTCTATTACAAAATTCATTAGACCCCGCAAATCATGCAAATTTTGGCACAACAACATCATGGTGCCCAATGAATTTCCAGCTAACAAAGCAACTATATTCAAATTAAAAATGGAAGAGATAAATAAATTTTCCCTTCCTTGTTCTTTGCCTTGCCATTGTGAACCTATAACATAGGTTCCTTGAGGTTCTTCTTCCTCCATCTCCAATTTATCGTCAAAGACAAATTCAAAAATGAAGGTTGCTTTCACCTCCTCTCTTTGAACCACAAGTTCACTTTCATGAACAAGTGGTTGTTGTTCATCCTTGGGCTGCCTCCTTAGAATGCTTTGGATTTTCATTTGTAGCTCCTCCATAGCCTTACATTCTTGCTCAGGGGTTGGCAAAAATCCCGCATTCCGCTTGCACTCTAAATTAGAATATAATTCTTCAATAAGAGTGAAAGCTTCCTGCTTCTTTTTCTCATATTCTATTTCAAGTTTAGCCCGGAATTTTGCCTCCCTTTGCTCAAATGTTTTAGCCATTGCTATACCTGCCAATACTCAGCAAACAAAATTAGCAGCACCAGTTCATCACACAAATAATAATTTATATATATATATATATATATATATATTTTAATAAAAAGCACTAAACAAAATAATAACAAGAACAGAACCTATCCCCGGCAACGGCGCCAAAAACTTGATAGGGAAATCGCAAGTGTACGATTTACTATCGTGTAGTAAAAAAAAGATCGAACCCAAGGGATAGGTGTTCTTATTAATATAAAATTTAGTACTTGTGCAAGAAATTAAAAGATGAATATATGAAGTTGGTTTGTTTTTAGAACAAAGATATAGCAACAAAATGGTAAGAAATAAAGATGATAAGAATTAAGTTCTTGAGTTGATTTACATAGTCTATAAAAATGCTAGCAAGTTCCTACTTAATTTCTGAATTTTAAATCCATGTTCATGATGCTATAACCTAGAATTTCTACATTCTAATGATCTTAAGAAATGTAGAACTTTCTCCCTAATTACTAAATCCAAGATCTTGTAATTTAGTTAACCAGAAAAGAAGATGAAGAATGAATTCAGGCCAACATAAGGTTACGTCTATCCTAATGATCTTTAGAGATATATACTTATAACCTTTTTTAGATCCTAGTTCCCTTACTACTTACCAAATGATCTTATGACATAAGTAATAAGCAAAACTTCTTGTGTACAGCAAGATAACAAAATGAGCAAGGAAATAAAACAAGAACTGAAAATAAAACTCAGAAAGGTAGAAACAATACTAAAACATAATTTATAAACTACTACAACCCAAGAAACTTAAAGAAGAAGTTAGCCAAGCATGGCTAAAGGAGTCATTGAATTACCCTGGATAGGAGCTCAAATATGGCTTCCCACAAGTCCTAGGAACAATGCTCAAGAGGGAGAAAGAGAGAATACTTGTTGTATTCTATGAAGGTGTGCTTTACAAGTGAGGAAAATGCCCCTATTTATAGTAAAAAAATCAATGGTGGAGGAGTTGATGGCCATTATGGCCTTCATTGGCCACCAATTAACTTTTGAAAACTCCTTCCCACTCCCATCAATTCTCCACTCATCCTTTAATCCTTATTTTCCATGTGCTAATTTGAAGAGAGTTGCTTCATATTCTTCTTTTCCACTTTTGGTCCTCTCTTGGTTAGCACTTCAATTCTGGCCCTTTAATTCTCTCAATCTTCACTTTTAGTCCTTCACTCTTGAACTTTCACATTTTGGTCCCTGATTTCCTGAAACTTTACAAATTGGTCCCTGGACAAAAATGATAACTAAACCAGCTTTTCCTAAAAATATAAAATAGCTATAAAAATTCCTAAAGATATAAAATAAAGGTAGAAAAACAAATAAAATCTAATCTACATGCAAAATGCAAAATGCAAAATAAATATAAAATCTACATAAAAATAATAAAAAACCTATATGTGACTCAAAAATAATAAAATAAAAAGACTAAAAACTACCTAAAAACATCATATAATATATCCACTCATCACTAAGAATTTTCCGACGAGGTCATACGGCGACTCAAACAGAGAGATCAATTTTATGATATTCCCTTAATTAAAGATTAAAGATAGTAGTAATAGTAATAGTACTAGTCTAAAAACTTGCTACAGCAAGGCAATCTTGGATGGTGTACAACCAAACCACCTATTGGGTGCTTCATCGTAGAAGCCATACTAAAACGTTACTTCTGCTTCATACCCTTCAATTTTTCTCCCCAAATTCTCTGCTTTTCCCCCTTGAAGTCGCGGTCCTCTCGCTTCGCTTTCTACTGTTCCCTTTTTCTGTTGTTGCTTTCTCATGCTTCTGTGTCTTTCAGCTACAAGAAATACTCGTTTGTTTGTCGACTATTACTCCTCAGTTTCTTAGACTTTGAAACCTTCACAACCTCATTCTTTCCCTCATTACCCGTCAAGTTCGCTGTGTCAGCACTCAGCATGTCTCAGACTAACTGGGAAGCTGATAAGATGTGAGTGTTGTTGCTGTGTTTTTTTTTATATCTTATTTTTTTTCTATTAAATCTTTTGATGGTGTTTTGATCAGTTTTGGCACATGGGTTTTTGTTCATACTCAAAATTTTTGCTTTCTTTTCTTGATTTGGGTTCTTGATTTGTGGTTTTTCAATTCTCGGTGTTTTGGGTTGGTTTATTTTCCTGGGTTTGGTTCTATGTGTGTTGTGTTTTCATGAATAATTGAGAATATTTTGATGAGTTTGTTAGGGTTTTTGAGGGTATGCAAGTATAAGGGGCTTCTTTGCATTGAATGAAATTGTCACTCTTTTAATTGTTGAGCTCTTTGGTTCCTGCATTTGGGTTGCTGATATTTATGGTCACTGGATATAATCAATGTAAAGATATAAACTTTGGTTCTAACAGTTCAAGTTTCTATGCAACCTGTGCTTGCTTGTGCTATGAGATTTCAGGTTAGATGTTTACATTTATGATTACCTAGTGAAGAGGGACTTGAAGGCTTCGGCTCAAGCTTTTCAAGCTGAGGGGAAAGTGTCCTCCGACCCTGTTGGTTAGTTACCTAGAAACAAAAATTGGATTTGATGTTTCTTTTTTGTACATTTTATTGATTTGGTTTATTTTTTTGATGACTGATGGTAATGAGGGATTGCAGCTATTGATGCCCCTGGAGGATTTTTGTTTGAATGGTGGTCAGTTTTCTGGGACATATTTATTGCCAGGACTAATGAGAAGCATTCAGAGGTTGCTGCATCCTACATCGAGGTTGGTTTGAAAAACTTTGCATTGTTTTGTTAGGACCCCATTGCAAGGTATGGGACTTGAATCCCACATTGGAAGTATGGGATTCTAATGTGGGGTTTATAAGGCCTTGGGCTCTCTAATTACAACAGCTAGCTTTTGTGGTTTGGTTCTCCTAAGGTTCTTATCAATCAGTATCAGAGCCTTCCACCATGTCTCTCAGCCGCAAGTGAGGGGTGCGGGTGGTGATGCCGGCATTGCAGTGTTCGCCCGGGACTAGTCAATGGACTAGTGCCCAACCAGCCTGCGTGCGTGTCGGGGCTTTAGAGCATGGTGGGATGTTAGGACCCAATTGTAAGGTATGGGACTTGAATCCCACATTGGAAGTATGAGATTCTAATGTGGGGTTTATAAGGCCTTGGACCCTTGGACTCCCAACTACAACAGCTAGCTTTTGTGGTGTAGTTCTCCCAAGGTTCTTATCATGTTTTTCATATTTACCACCCTACTGGTGTACTAGATCTGGTTCAGATGATTGTGCTGGATGTTAGCAAAAAAAAGGGTGATATTGAGACCTACTTGCAGTTGATTAACTTTTGCTGTATATGTTCATGTATTCAAGAAGGAAACTTATACATTTGATCATATATGGCTTCCAAATTTTGCTCCCTAACCAATGAATGATTTGGTTAGCAGGCAATTGCTTTCCATATGTAGTTTATCTGACAGGGAAAGTTAGGATCTTTTCTCTAGATCTAGATTTTATTAAATAAGATTGCATAAAGATGTTTATTTCTAAATTCCAGGATTCTGACTAGGTGGTCAGCAGTATGATTTAAAAAAATATAGTGTTTGATTGAGCAAGTGATTATTTGTCTAATGGTGATTATGATTGTTTGATATTTTCATTTTCCCCAACATGCACACATAGAACTGTTTCATACTGTCCTGTAAATTTGTGGTGGCAAATTGAAGTTTTTGGTTTGTGAACTCTCTTTACAGACACAACTAATTAAGGCTAAGGAGCAACAACAGCAGCAACAACAACAACAGCCACAGCCTCAGCAGTCACCACATCAGCAACAGCAACAGCAACAACAACAAATGCAGATGCAGCAGATCCTGTTACACAGGCATGCTCAGCAGCAGCAGCAACAACAACAGCAGCAGCAACAACAGCCGCAGCATCAGCAGCCCCCGCCACAACAACAGCAGGGCAGGGATAGGTCTCATCTCTTAAATGGTGGTACGAATGGGTTAGCTGGAAACCCTAGCACTGCAAATGCACTAGCAACAAAGATGTATGAGGAAAGGTTAAAACTGCCCCTTCAAAGGGATTCTTTGGAAGATGCAGCAATGAAGGTAGGGAGATGTTCTGGTTGCTTTATTATAAAATGAACACTGTTTTTATGATGTGTGTATATATATATATATATATATCCATAACTCTTGTGGCATATTGTACAGCAAAGATTTGGAGACCAACTCTTGGACCCAAATCACACCTCAATACTGAAGACATCTGCTGCTACTGGCCAGCCTTCAGGGTGATTTCATTTTGAACTTAGCCTTTGTTGCTTTTTGTTTTTGGTCTTTAAATAGTATGATATATGCCCTGAAAAAGAAGGTAGTTATGCCTGATTAGTCAGTGATTGCTAATTTAAGTTTGATCTGAAATAGTATGAGTTGAAGCTTACTTCATATCTTGTATTGTAGATTTTGCATTGAAATAGTTATGTGGAGGGGAGGGTGAGGGCTGGAGTTGCAGTAATTATTTAAAATGCTTTTGCTCTTGTGGCAGATCTTTGTATTGACATGGGGGAGCGACGCCACCCCCGAACATTTTTGAAAAAGATTTTACATGTATATAACAAATTTAAGTAATCATAAAATATTATGCACACACACACATATAATCATATCCATGGCTGCTTCTGCAACCTCTGTACCTCTCACTGCGTCGAACGCTCTGATGGCGGTCACACACACCCTCTCCATCGAACTTGATGAAACAAACTTCTATTCCTAGCGCCAGCAGATTGAAGGTGTGATCCGGTCACACAAGCTTCTGGGATATGTTACCCGTGCTTCAATTCCTCCACGGTATCTCAACGATGAGGACCGCATAGCTGATCGCAGGAACCATTCTTACTCCGACTGGGAACAGCAAGACTCAGAGCTATTTACATGGCTTCTGTCGTCTATTTCAGCTTCTATTCTTCCCACAGTTATACATTGTGTCCATACTTTTCAAGTGTGGGATGCGATCCACAGCTATTTTGAGGCCCTGGCTCGTGCGAAGGCTACGCAACTTCGCTCGGAGCTCCGCTCCATTTCGAAGGGCTCCATGACCGTTGCTGAGTATCTCAAGAAGATCAAAACAATTGTCAACACTCTTACTTCCATCGGCGAGCCGGTGAACTTTCGCGACCACCTTGACGCAATCTTTGATGGCCTCCCTGGCGATTTCAACTCTCTGATGACTCTGGTCTATCACCGTGAATTTGCTACATGATTCATGAGATTGAATCGATGGTGCTGTCGCATGATGCGCGACTTGAACGCACCTGGAAAAGACAGCTCATGGATGCCTCGATTAATGTAACTCAAGCTTCCCTCAATGCTGCGCAAGGCCTCACCAAAGCTCTTTCTGATTTCTTGATTGGGACTACCGTCGCCCCACCGCCACCACCACCGCCGGTGGGTCTTGCAGCACCGCCTCCAGCAGTAAGGCCACCTTCGCAACCGCTGTCACAGGAGCAAAACGCGGGTATTGGAGACTATCGTGATGATTACAGCAAAGAGCGCGATGATGACTATGGTGGTTATCGTGGACGTGGTGGCGGCGGCCGGCGTGGTGGACGCGGTGGTCGAAGCAGCATTCAGTGCCAGATTTGCTTCAAGTATGGCCATGATGCGTCCGTCTGCTTTCAGCGTTTTGGGCCAAGTCAGAATGACCCATTTCCCTTTGGTCAACAGGGGTACAGTCAACAGGGGTTGATAGGGTAAGGTGTCTAGTCATTTGAGAGACTCCAGGCCTCTAGAGCATTTGGGCATTAGGAGGATTGCAGATCCTCAAAGTTCTGAAATGTGTATGCGTGTTTTCCTAGCTATTGGTATCAAAGCTCCATCCAGGAGCTGTCGCCAGTGAATCATGAAGAAGCCAGGAGCCGTTCAGTGTTTAACAAGATGAGAGAAGGACCTTCTTGACATTCTTTAAGGACTAACAAAATAATTGCAAGTTTGAGTAAGGAGCATAAGGAGATACCAACATTTGAAGGAGGGAATGCTTATTGTGGCTTATCAATGTGGAACAGCAATTCAACACCATGTTTAGTAACTTTATATAGTAACTTCGTTAGCAAGTTAGTGAGCAGCTGTCAAGGACAACTGTATTGTTTGTTACGGAGCACAAGCTCTTTCCACTATATATACTGATGTACTGCATCCTTATTCCTTTAACAAAGATTAATATTATTCAGCACTTCTCTCTCTCTCTCTCTCTCTCTCTCTCTCTCTCTCTTCTTCTTCTTCTTCTTCTTCTTCTTTCCTAGCTAGGTTTCTAAAATGGTATTTAGAGCATAGTTCTGGTCTGCCTTCATGGCTTCCGTAGATTCACTCTCTTCATCTTTGTTCTCTCATACGCTGAGCGTAAACAAGTTGATGGTGTAATTCGTACCTACAAGCTACAAAGCTTTGTTCTCAATCCAGAGGTTCCAGAACGCTATCTGAGTGATGAAGATCGTGTCTCAAACAAGATCAGTCCAGCATGCTCTGTTTGGGAGCAGAAGGACTCTTCACTATTCACCTGGCTTCTCTCCTCACTCAGTGAGTCACTTCTGCCCACAGTCATCAATTGCATCCGCTCCTATGAAGTTTGGGATGAGATTGATAACTATTTTGAGACGCAATCACACGCACAATCAACACAACTGCGTTCTGAGCTCAAAACGATTACCAAGGGATCTAAAACAGTAGCTAAGTATTTAAAGCGCATCAAAACCATTGTTAACACCCTTATTTCTATCGAGGATCCAATTACTCATCGCGATCATCTGGATACGGTTTTCGACGGCTTGCCCGAGGATTTTAATCCTCTGATGACTCTTGTTTATCAGTGTGGAACCACACACACGATTCGTGATGTAGAATCGATGATTATCTCGCTTGATGTGAGACTGGAGCAGAGCAGGAAGAAGCAACTCCAGGACTCGTCGATTAGCATTGCACAAGCTTCAATCAAGGTTGCTCAAGCTTCTTCTCAACCTCTGTTGCCCATGGATTTACATTTGCAGAACTATGATGATTCTCAGCTTGATTTTTCTGGCCGTGGTGGTGGCACCGGTGACGACTACCGCGGTCGTCGCGGTGGCCGCTCCAGCGGCTGTGGTGGACGCTGATGGAGACATGACTCAAATTTGAGTAAAATGGAAATATATATTTAACAGTAAAGAGAATTGCACCAGAACAAAGGAGTTCTTTGAATACATAAGTGGAAAATGATGAAACAGTAAAAGAAACAATCTCTCAATTAGGACCTAATCTAGTTGACACACGTGCAGCATACAACTGTAACCTATTCTATATCTCCAATAGGACCTAATCTAGTTTCTTGGAGTGCTAAGAAGCAAACCTTAGTTGCAAGGTCCAGTGCTGAAGCAGAATACAGAAGCCTTGCTTACACAGCAACAGAGTTACTTTGGGAGCAATCCCAACAAAGGAGTTCTTTGAATACATAAGTGGAAAATGATGAAACAGTAAAAGAAACAATCTCTCAATTAGGACCTAATCTAGTTGACACACGTGCAGCATACAACTGTAACCTATTCTATATCTCCAATAGGACCTAATCTAGTTTCTTGGAGTGCTAAGAAGCAAACCTTAGTTGCAAGGTCCAGTGCTGAAGCAGAATACAGAAGCCTTGCTTACACAGCAACAGAGTTACTTTGGGAGCAATCCCTTCTCAGTGAACTTAAGGTTCCTTTCCGGGTGCCTCATATTTACTGTGGCAATATGAGCACAGTAGCCTTAATTCAAAATCCAGTTCTTCATTCAAGGACAAAGCACATGGAATTGGACATCTTCTTTGTGAGAGAGAAAGTGTTAAACAAAAGCCTAGTGGTTACTCACATTCCATCTCTTGACCAATGCGCTGACATTTTTACAAAGGCTCTTTCTCCTTCCAGATTAACTGAATGTGTTTGACAAGCTCCAATGTCAAACTCATGCTCAGTTTGCAGGGGCATGTTAGAGAGTATTACCTCTCGGTTATTTAGTAACTTGATATAGCAAGTTTGTGAGCCAGCTGTCAAGGACAAATGTATTGTTTGTTACAGAGCACATGCTCTTTCCACTATATGTACTGATGTACTGCATCCTTATTCCTTTAACAAAGATTAATACTATTCAGCACTTCTCTCTCTCTCTCTCTCTCTCTCTCTCTCTCTCTCTTCTTCTTCTTCTTTACTAGCTAGGTTTCTAAAACACCATGGGTATATATGAAGAGGAGAAACTATGGTAGGAAATTTGGAACTTGGAGGAGAGATAGATAAAATTGAGAATAAAAATTCTTATTTGATGAAAGTGACAGAAGAGGAAAAATAATCTAAAGAAGGTAACAATTTCTATATCTCCAGCTGCACAGGTTGAAATCGGACCCCATGATGACCTAGTCCTCCTCCTCCTCCCAGTTTTTATCAGAAAAGGGACCAGAAAATGCACAAATGAGCCACTTTAAAAACGTCTCTCCTACCCATAAAACCTTCCTTTTAAACCTGAGCACTACATCCATACCTACTACCCTATTTGAGGCATTGCCTTATTCTGATAGAAATTTGAAGCAAGCCATGGATGTATAGATGGGGCAATGGAAGAGAACAGCACGTGGGAGTTAGTTACTGTACCGATAGTTAAAAGATCAGTTGGATCAGGCAGTGTGTCTGCTTGTTCTGTCTGTAATCGAGGGAGACTTCCCTATTTTGAGCAATAAGATACTAATTCATATGAATTTGGCATCCAATTAACTCTTTAGTTTCTGGTATTCTTTGTGGCTATGGATGTTGACTTCATTATCATCAAATTTCTCGATTTCAGGCAAGTTTTGCATGGTGCTGCTGGTGCGATGTCTCCACAAGTTCAAGCTCGTAGTCAGCAATTACCTGGGTCTACTCTGGTATGCTATTGTTGTTAGAGTGATCTCATTACTTCGTACTATATTTCTTATGAACTGTTTTCCCCTGACTTGCGACTTTGAACCAGGATATAAAAAGTGAGATTAATCCTGTTTTAAATCCCAGAGCTGCGGGTCCTGAAGGATCATTGATAGCCATTCCTGGTATTCTTTCATAATTTCTTACTCTGGTGTATATTGTTTGTGTTATTAATTCAAAAGCTGGTTTGCAAGCATGTGATGAGATTTCTGTTCCATCTAATCAGTTCTTTGTAATTTATTCATTAACTGGTTGGGTGAGGATATTTGGGGACTTTCTGTTAAAGGTGTTATGACGTTTATCATTATCCCTGTGAACATATTGAGTTAAAAGGAAATTTGTGTGTCAGGATCGAACCAAGGTAGCAACAATTTGACTCTGAAAGGATGGCCACTCACAGTAAGTAATCCTTTTATTTTAATGGGTATTTAAATTAAATGTTACGGTCGGTCTATGAAACTATGCCCCTCCTAAACATGAGCATTGTAAATATAGTTAATATTCTTCAAAATTATTGTGTTGTGGACTCTTTACTGGGAACGAGATAGGATGTTGCCTTCCTCTATTACTTTTATGTTCTAATGTGTTAGAGTTCTGTTAGCAGAGATTTTCAGACCTTAGATCAAGGCTGAAAGTTCACCAGTTGGGAAAATGTTATTAGACTAGCTGAGTTAGTTGCTGTAAGCCTTGCTGAGTCAGCATGGCGGTGTTAGGATACAGAGTGTGTTGTAGCTTATGTCTGAAGCAAGCTACAGCTGTCAATATGACAGCTGGATTAGTTAGCCTAGTTAGTTAGATATAGTGATCTATGTATAAGCTCATATGTACTGTACACTGATCAATCAATAACCGAATAACTGTTTCAGTTTCTCTCTCTTCTCTCTTCTTCTTCCTCTAGCTAGTTAGGTTTCTCAATATGGTATCAGAGCTTGATCGGTCCAACAATGGCGACAGCTGAAGGTGATTCTGGAGGCTCGAAAGCTTCTGATTCCTTTTCTTTCCAACTCTCGATCAAACTGCATGAGCAGAATTTCAGTTCATGGAAGCAACAGGTTGAAGGTATTCTTTGAGGGCGAAAAATGCACAAGTATGTTGTTGAACCAGAGATTCCGCAGAAATTCCACACTGAAGAGGATCTCATTGCTGCGAATGTCAATCCTCTGTGTAGCGATTGGGAGCAGCAAGATTCGTTGCTCTGCACTTGGCTTCTTTCTTCGATCTCTGAGGCAGTTCTTCCTCATATTGTAACCTGTTCACAATCTTGGCAGGTTTCGGAATCGTTGCATAGCTACTTCTTTGAGCAATCGAAGGCGCAATTGTTGATTTTGCGATCTGAATTGCGCAGCATCACCAAGGGAAATCGATCCATTACGGAGTACTTGAATCATGTCAAGTATTGTTAATACTCTGTTCACCATGGGTGAACATGTCTCCTATCGCGACCGACTCGAAACAACACTTAACCTGTAGTTTCACTTCCACCCTTCCCTTCTATACCTGTTCCTGCTCAACTGTCTGCTCATAGCACACTAAACATACCTGCCACTGAATCACGAGAGCCTTCTGACCTTCGACCAGCACATACATCTCCTTCAGCAACTATTGAACTCTTGTCTGAACCAGATTCTCCAACCTCTGCACCATCTGTTACACCTACCTCACCAACACCATCTTCACCCACATCTTCACCTCCTATTTCTTATCCTATTTCCCTACATCCTATGCAGACTAGTTCCAAGTCTAGTATATTCAGACCAAGACTGCAACCTACTCTTTTACTAACACTCACTGAGCCCGCAACTGTAAAGCAAGCACTGTCTATTCCACAATGGAAAACTGCTATTGAAAGCGAGTACAATGCTCTCATTCAAAATGGCACATGGGTTCTCACTTCTTTGCCTCCCAACAGAACAACCATTGGTTGTAAGTGTGTGTTCAGGATTAAGAAAATCCTGATGGGACTCTCAGTAAGTATAAGACATGATTAGTTGCTAAGGGTTTTCTGCAGAAACATGGGTGTGATTATTCTGAAACCTTTTCACCTGTGGTAAAGCCAATCACAATCCGAGTCATCTTAACCATAGCTCTAACCAACAAGTGGCCTATACATCAAATTGATGTAAACAATGCTTTCCTTAATGGATTGCTTGAAGAAGAAGTTTATATGGCTCAACCACAAGGTTTTGAAAAGGGTTCTAAGGGTCAAGTGTGCAAGCTGAAAAAGGCTCTCTATGGTTTGAAACAAGCACCCCAGGCTTGGTATGAAAGGCTTACGCAGAATTTCTTAAGTCTTGGGTTTGTGACAAGCAATGTGATTTTTCTCTCTTTCTTTTGCAGTCTAAGACAGTGACTCTTTATGTCTTAGTGTATCTTAGTGTATGTTGATGATATTCTAATCACATGTTCTTCAGCAATAGCAATCAAGCAGTTGCTACATAAGCTTAATTCTGTGTTTGCTCTAAAAGATCTGGGTCAGATTGACTATTTTCTGGGTATTGAGGTGAAAAGAACTTCTACTGGGTCTCTACTTCTGTCACAAGCCAAGTATGTTTCAGATTTGTTGCAGAAAGCAAAAATGGGAGAGTGTAAGTCAATGTCTACACTATGGCAGGGGGTTGTAAATTGTCTAAACATGGTGGAACCAATTTTTCAGATCTAACCTTATCCAGGTCTCTTGTTGGGGCCTTGCAATATGTGACTGTTACAAGGCCTGAGATAGGCTATAGTGTCAACAAAGTGTGCCAGTTTATGAGTTCTCCTCTTGAAGAACACTGGGCTGTAGTTAAGAGGACTTTAAGGTACCTTCAAGGTACATTACATCATGGTCTTATTTTCTAGCCAGCTTCATCACCAGCAAATCTGAAGATCCATGCTTTCTGTGATGCTGATTGGCATCAGATCCTGATGACAGGAGGTCTACATCCGGATCTAGTATCTATTTTGGACCAAATCTGGTGTCCTGGTGGTCCTAGAAGCAGAACTTGGTTGCAAGGTCCAGTGCTGAAGCCGAATACAAGAGTTTAGCACTCACCACAACTGAGGTTATATGGTTACAATCCTTGCTAAGTGAGCTAGGTGTTGTCATACCTACTACAATCTACCGTGATAATCTAAGCACAGTGGTATTGTGCTATAATCCTATTCTTCACAATCACGCCATACATGTTGAACTTGATATTTTCTTTGTGAGAGAAAAGGTTCAAGCAAAGACATTAGTGGTCAGTCATATTCCAGCTCATGAACAAACTGCTGATATACTGACCGAAGCTCTCTCAAAGCAGAGACTTTCAGACCTTAGAACAAGGCTGAAAGTTCACCAGTTGGGAAAGTGTTAGGGGGCATTTGTTTCACTGCTTGGAATAGGATTCCCGGGAATGACTGGGTTGGTATACACATTCCATGGTTTGGTAGAAGGTTTGGAAAAAATATTCTAGGGTATCTTTCATTCTCAGGCAAGTAATATTCCCATCTAGAAGCTCTTTTCATTCCCAAGCTAAAGGGGTGGGAAAGGTGATTCCTGAAGACTAGGGAGTGAGATTTAATTTGTGAAAATCCTCAATTGCCCCTACCCACTACAACATGTTCTTTCCCACATATTAATTACAAATAATTTACCCCATTTCCATTTGATGACATGCATTTGTTTTAATATGAAGTTCTAGAACATGACAGAAAATGAATGAAAAATCAAAATGTTTTTCGATCAATCGAAGTCAATTTTTTTTTGTTTAGTAGTTTTTGAGACTTTTGATGTTTAACTTTATATTTTATAAATCTTGCCTTTTTAGTAATTCCATCAATATAATGTTCGTGTAATATTAACTAATGTCGTTTGAGTAAATATAATTTTATAAAAAAAATTATTTCATAGTATAATATAGTAGTCAGTTTATTTTTATTTTTATTCCATTTTTAATAATTACATTGAAAAATATTTTACTATTAAATAACATAATGGTATTTTAGGAATTTTATGTCCTCCTGAATGCAAAGTGAGAAGAGAAGAGTCACATTTACACTGCTGGAAACCCTCTTGCAGCAAAGCTGTAGCCAGCCTGTCAATCCATGCCCTGGGGGCCTGCTTAAGACCATAGAGAGCCTTTTTTAAGCTTACACACAAGATGCTTTTCTGGTACTTCAAAACCTGGAGGCTGCTGCATGTAAACATCCTCTGTGAGATTGCCATTTAAAAAGGCATTATTGATATCAATCTGCCTAATAGGCCACTGTTTTGACACTGCTAGAGACAGTACAGTCCTTACTGTAACAGGCTTCATACTCGTGAAAAGATCTCTGAAAAATCAAATCCTTTTTGCTGATGAAAGCCCTTTGAACCAATCGAGCCTTGTACTTATTAAGAGTACCATCTGGATTTTCCTTAACCCTGAAAACCCATTTACAGCCAATGGCTTGTCTACCATGAGGTAAAGGAACCAAGTCCCAAGTCTGATTGCTTTGTAAAGCCTCAAACTCAGCATGCATAGCAGCAGCCCACTCAGGTTTAGCCAAGGCTTTTCTATAGGAGGTAGGCTCTAGATGAGTGAGCAACAAAGTTGGATGCAATCTGGGTTGGATAATACCATTTTTAGACCTAGTCTGCATAGGATGAATATTTTGGGGAGTAGGTGAAGAATTAACTTGATCAGAAGCAGTAGCAGAATCTAAAGAAAATTGTGGGGTTAATTGAGTAGGCTGTGATAAACCTGGGGACTGAGGATCTATGCCAAGAGGAGAAGAGTCTAAGGGTGGAGATGGAGGATGAGAAGAAGTTGAAGAATTGGAAGTAGGGGACACAGAAGGAGAGACAAGAGGTGGCATTGCAGAAATAGGAACATTCTCAGAATGAGACTTTGCTGAAACTGTAGGAAAATGAGAAGAATAAGGGAATCTAGACTCATGAAACAGAACATCCTTAGAGATGTATATACGACCATCAGAAGACAAACATTTGTATCCCTTGTGAGAGGCTGAATAACCCAAGAAAACACACTCTTTGGAATGAAAATCAAACTTATGTCTATTATAAGGTCTGAGAAAAGGAAAACAAACACACCCAAAAACCTTTAGAAATTTGTAGTCAGGGATTTGGTTATACAAAACTTGGTAGGGTGACTTATGATGCAAGACAGCAGTAGGCAGCCTATTAATAAAGTAACAGGTAGTAAGAAAGGCATGGTCCCAATATTGCATTGGGAGTTGAGCATGAGCAAGCAAAGTCAGCCCTGTTTCAACTAGGTGTTTATGCTTCCTTTCAACAGAACCATTTTGGTGATGAGTATGGGGACAAGTGATTCTATGAATAATACCTTGAGCTGTAAACAGTTTAGTAAGAGGTTGGAATTCTCCTCCACCATCTGTTTGCACACTCTTTAGTTTGGCATTTAATTGCAACTCTGCTAAGGTTTTTAATTGAACAACAGCAATGGTAGTATCTGATTTAGCTTTTAAAGGAATAATCCAAGTGTATCTTGAAAAGACATCAAACCTTTGGAGATACCAGGTAATTCAAACCACAGGAGTGTAATTTGTGCCTTCGATTGCTCAAAAAAGTGGTTATGAAGTGCATCCCAGACTTGCCACGATTGAGAGCAAGTCACAACATGAAAAAGAACAGCTTCCGAAATCGACGAAAGAAGCCAGGTGAAGAGCAACGAGTCTTGTTGCTCCCATTCACTGTACAAAGGATTAACATTTGCTGCAATCCGATCTTCCTCAGAAAGAAATTTCGAAGGAATTTCTGGTTCAACCACAAACTTGTGCAGCTTTCTGCTGCGAAGAATACCTTCGACTTGCTGCTTCCAAGAATTGAAATTCTTTTCATGCAGCTTTATCGAAATTTGAAAGGAAAAGGAATCAGAAATCTTTGTGCTTGCACAACCATTCTCTACTGCCGCCATTGTTGGATCGATCAAGCTCTTGATACCATATTGACAATCCTAACTCAGCTAAGGAAAAGGAAGAGAAAGAGAGAGAGAGAAGATGCAAACTGAAACTGAATTTGCTATTCTATTGTTGATGATTACTGTACAGTACAAAAGAGCTTATATAAGCAACTATTCCTAACCGACTCAGCTAACTAACTCAGCTGTCATAACACACTAACTGTAGTTGAGTTACTTTAACTATAGTTCTAACAGATTAACCAAGCTGTAACCACCAGCAACTGAACTAATAACAGATCCTGTAACTGACGCAGACTCAAACGAGACTCTGGTCTGGTGTACCAGACGAGAACCCACCAGACCAGACCCAAACAGACGAGACTCTGATCTGGTGTACCAGACAAGAACCCACCAGACCAGAACCCAAACAGACGAGACTCTGGTCTGGTGTACCAGACGAGAACCCACCAGACCAGAACCCAAACATACGGGACTCTGGTCTGGTGTACCAGACGAGAACCCAAACAGAAGCTACATTACAAACAATGCATATTACATATGCTGTATCCTAACAATAATGAGACTTGATCTATGATTTTTGACGTAACACTTTCCTACGCATACCACTTGAGCCATTGCCTAGTGACACTGCCTTCCTTTGCTTGCATCTGTGAACCCCATAAAATCTTGCCTAATAGCAGAAGCTATTGCCTAGTGGCAGAAGCAGCCTGCCTTTGCTTTTATCTGTGAACCCTAGCCTTCCTTGTCTGAGGAAATGGTGCTTCTTAGGGCGTTTGTTTCGAGCTTTGAAAAATGATATTCAGGAATTTTTATTCCCGGGAATACTAGGATGAGATTATTATTCCAGGTAATCTGTAAAAAATGTGTTTGGTTTGTGCTTATTATTCCCGCGGATATTTTTAAAATTTATTTAATCAAAAATTTTAAAGTAGAAAATGTATAGAAAAATGAAGGGTTAGTGAGAAGTAACTTCCATTCCCATGGGAATGTTAGATTCCCACTCTTTGACATGGGAATAAAATTCATACAAAACATGAGTAACTTACATGCCCGGGAATAACATACCCGGGAAGACATTTTTCAAAGCTTGTGTACCAAACTTGGGAATGTTACATTCCTAACCTCATTTTCCCGGGAATCTTTTTAGATCCCTTCAAACAAACACCCCCTAAAGTCTCTGGCAATCATCCTACTGACTTCATTGTTACTTCAACATTACTTATTGATGAAGCTTAACATTTCAGTCATTTAGTTTCACTATTTAGCTTTTTCTATTCCTAATCAGGGGTTGGACCAACTGCGTTCTGGTATACTTCAGCAACAAAAACCTTTTATACAGTCTCCTCAGCCTTTTCATCCACTTCCGATGTTGACACCACAACATCAACAACAGCTCATGCTAGCACAACAAAATTTAGCATCACCATCTGCCAATGATGATAATAGAAGACTCCGAATGCTACTGAATAATAGGAATATGGGTCTAAGTAAGGATGGTCTTTCAAATCCTGTGGGTGATGTTGTATCAAATGTTGGATCACCTCTTCAAGCGGGTGCCCCTCCTTTTCCTCGTGGCGATACAGATATGTTGATGAAGGTGCTTGTTCTCATGCAGTTTATTTTCTTTCATTATGGATCTTACGTTATTTGTTCAACTTTCCTATTTATAAATTTCTTAAGTTGCAAAAAGTTTCATGATTTGCATCTTCTGAAAGTTATTGTTTGTGTAGTTGAAACTGGCTCAGTTACACCAACATCAGCAGCAGCAGCAAAATGCCAATTCACAGCAGCAGCAACTTCAACAACATGCTCTTTCAAATCCGCAATGTCAGACTTCAAATCATAACATGCATCAGCAAGATAAAGTAGGGGGAGGTGGTGGCAGTGTCAATGTGGATGGTAGCATGTCAAACTCCATTAGAGGAAATGATCAGGTCAGTCCTATTTTGGTTGCCACTATGACATGCAGATCTGAGCAGTTGAGCTATATGCTTGATTTCTCGGTTCCTCTTACCTCATGGAATCATGTTGGTTGCCACTATCTTCTGACTTGTAAAATAATGCATGACTATTGAGAATTTGACATTTAGTGAGTGACTAGTTAATTTTTAATCTACACAATGAAGTTTTTTTCAGATATATGTTTTTTGTATATTACTTGGAATTTTTTTATTTTGATAGAATGATTGTTAGCGAGTTAGGCTAGTTATGCATATTGCGGTTAATGTGCCAGCTGTTCTGTTATAACAGCTGGCTCAGTTTGTTAAGTGATTTAGTGATTCTGTTAACGGCAATCATTATCTATATAAACAGAATCAATATAAACAGAGTCAGTTAGAGATTCACTAGCAGATAGTGATCATTATCTATATAAACAGAATCTGTTAGAGTGGCTTAATTCTCTGCATATAAACAGAGTTTGTATTCTGTAATTGTCATCTTTGAAATATTCAGTTTTACAGTTTTCAGTTTTTTTCTCTTCTTCAAAGAACCCTTGATTCTTAATAATGATATTTACTACATGTGTGAAATAGCTTTATTTTGATTTTTAAAAATTATTTAGTTAAAATATTAAAAAAAAAGCTTTTATTCAGACAAACTTATTATCATATTGTTTCATTTTTGTCACAGTTTGTATACATTATTATAATACAATACTGACATGAATTTGTAACTGAAAATAGAGTAAGAAAGAAAGTAAAAAAATGTCATTTTTGTTTATTTTTTCATGTCATCAAGTGAGTGCTTGTTATGACATGAGAAACTTACAGCCCCAAGGTAAGGAGTAATAGGGTCATTAATGCTTGAAAAGAGAATTTTCCGAAATAGATATAAAAATATAGACTATTGGCTGTTCAAAATATAGTTAGTTACTAGTGAATTTCTGTTGTATGAACTATGCAACTAGAGTCTTATGTTAAATATAATGAAATAGTAAATTCATTTTACTGATTTTCTTAAGCTAATATCTTGTTGCATGATTTGAAGTCTTCTATTCTTTTCCCTCTGATATATCATTGTCTCAAATTAGTAATTACCTGTAGCTTGTTTCTGCAATTTTCCTCCTTTTACCTTGACTGTCGATATGTTAGTCTGAATATGTCTTCCCTTTTATGGTTAGTCTCATGATTTTTATTGTTATAATGCTTTCATAATTTTGGACCCTACAATGGATTTATATAGTGACTAATCTTAGCTTTGGGTTAGGCCTAACTCTACCCCAAAAGCTAGCTTAGGGGTGAGGGTTGATCTACTCTTTATAAGGAATATTTTGGCCATGTTTCTAGTCAATGTGGGACTTCTCAACGATTGAGAATTTTCTATGCGGTCAGGAAGCTGTTTGAAAATCTTGAAGGGATAGTGATTTTGTTTACTTGTCCTTCACTGAAATGGTTGAATACAAGTATTACTAATATAATTTCTTTAATAAATTGAGTAATTTGGAATGTTTTGTGAAGCCTTTTGAACAGATATGTGAAGATTCATTAGTAAAGCAAACAACGGAACTGTTTTTTTTTATGGCATTTAACCATGGGGAATAACTTCAATTGTTTCGGCCTAAATTATTTTTGAGTCCTATATGTGAGAAATACCATTGACATGTCACAAGATTGTGAATTTCTTTTTTCTATTTTCTGTTAAATTGCATATGTAAATTTTTGTCCCTGAATTTGGTAGACCGTGTATATTTTCATAATATTGAGTCTGAAATAGGTTCTAACATGGTTTGTTCTTATTGAACTTCAAGGTTTCCAAAAACCAGACTGGTAGAAAGAGAAAGCAGCCTGTATCTTCCTCTGGTCCTGCTAATAGCTCAGGAACAGCAAATACAGCCGGCCCATCTCCAAGTTCAGCACCCTCAACTCCCTCAACGCATACACCTGGTGACGTGATGTCAATGCCTGCTCTACATCATAATAGTAGTTCATCAAAGCCATTAATGATGTTTGGCACTGATGGCACCGGAAGTCTTACCTCACCTTCCAATCAATTGGTGAGTGGGTCTTCTAAATGATTCAGTTAATGTAAGGAATAACAAGTTCCTTGCTTGTAGACTCATTGCCATTCCATTTTGGCAGTGGGATGATAAGGATCTTGAATTGCAGGCTGACGTGGACCGTTTTGTTGAGGATGGATCTCTTGATGACAATGTGGAGTCTTTTTTATCCCATGATGATACAGACCCTAGAGATACTGTTGGTCGTTGTATGGATGTAAGCAAAGGTGCATTAAACACCATTACTTTTATTTGTCTTAAACTTTTCTATCATTATCTTTGCAAAAGAGTTTCTCTCGTGTTTTGACTTTGTACACTTAAAATTTTCCCTCATTCAGATGCAAACAATGTTTTGTAAAACTCGACTTTGTTGTTAACTGTTGTGATATATTCCAGAATATTTGTTTTTATTATTAGGAGATATTTTTTCATTGTCTAGTTTTGTTATCTTATTAGGTTGTTATCTTTTATCTTGTTAGGAGATAGATACATATCTAGTTTTCTTCTATATAATGTAACCTCTTTGGAGTTTTGATTGAAGAAATAAAATTATATTTCTCCATATTTCAAGTTGGTATCAGAGCTCTTGATCTTGAGGGCTCTGCTTCCGCATCTAAATCCTAGCCGTCTTCACTACGGCATAGTTTTGAGCTTTTTTTTTCCTTCACTGCTGCATATTTCTTGGAACATACCACAGTGCCACGTCCACCGTCGCTGTTCTGGCCACCACCGCGTACCACCACCACCTCCACCGTGCTCGCCCTGCCCAGATCAGTCAGTCCCCGAAGCCGCCCCGCCAGACCGCCCAGCACGCGCCCCCACGCGACGCCTCCGTCTCGGCGAGTGAGATCCACTCGCAGCTTCGTCCCGGCGCGTGAAGCTCACGCGCCGCCTTCCTAGCCTCCGTTCGTGTCCGCGCCGGCACAAAACGGTTCGCTGGCCCCTCCTTGATCCGTTCCAAGGGTCCTTTTTCTCAGATCAGCCGTCGTTGTTGGTCGTTCTTGACGTTTGGCTCTTCCTCCTTCTTTGAGGACGTGACAGACCTTGGTGTCTCTATTTTCCTTTGTTATTTCACTCTGTTGCTGGACCTTTTATCTCCACTATGTCAGGAAACAAGACATCTCTTCCACCCTTATCTCACAATGATCTCCCGATATTGCAAGGATCATATCGCTTGGATGGGCGCAATTACCTCCAATGGTCCGAGATGGTCCGTCACACTCTCATAAGCCGCAAGAGAATCAGTTATATTGAAGGAAAAGCTCCTGCTGAAACTGACCCTCAGTATAAGACATGGCGTGAAGAGAATTCTCTTATTATGACTTGGTTTTGGCACTCCATGACTCCAGAGATTAGTCGAAACTATATGTTTTTTCGTACTGCTCAGGATATTTGGAAGAACCTGGCACAGGCATATTCCAAGAAACAAAACCTATCAGCCTGCTATGCGTTGGAAAATAAATTTTTTAATTTAAAGCAAGGAAATCTTTCTGTGTCAGAATACTATGGGACTCTGAATGGTCTCCTGGATGGAATTGAACCAGTATCAAAATTTGAAGTTGAAGTGTGATGCTGACTCCACAATGCTGACTCAGTTTATTGATAAATCAAGGATTTTTAAGTTTCTCTCTGGCCTTAACTCTGAATTTGATCCTATCCGGGTTCAAATTTTGGGCAAGGAGAAACTCCCTTCTCTTTCAGAGGTCTTCTTCATAGTTAGTGATGAAGAAGGTCGGAGGACAGTGATGATGGAAGACAAATCTGTTGATGGTTCAGCCTTAGCTTCTGAAAAGGGTCCTGCCAAAGGATCTACCTCTTTCGAACATTCTAATCGTGATGATCGATGGTGCACTCACTGTAAGAAATCTGGTCACACGAAAGAGAACTGTTTCAAACTTCATGGAAGGGACAAAGTCCTTGGACGTATGAGCAGGTCCAAAGGTGGTCCTCAGAGGCGTAGAAATCACGCAACTTCTGACATGGAGGCTGAGAGTGAAGATCCACCTACCGTAGATGTCTCTAGCCTCAGCAAAGCAGAATTGAAGCGTTTGCGAGCTCTTTTGGGTTCCTTGAGTAAGCCCTCTGGTAATTCTTCTCTCTCTATGACTGGTAAGAACTCTACTTTCTTATCTCTTAATGCTTTGTGTACTGAGGATAGCTGGATTATTGACTCCGGTGCTACAGATCACATGACACCTCACCTCTCACATTTATCTTCTTATTCCACTTTGCCTGGAAACCATCATATCACTGTTGCTAATGGATCCCATACCCCAGTTACCGGATGTGGTAACTCTCACCTTAGCTCCTCTCTACACCTAAAGCGTGTGCTTCATGTCCCAAAGCTTTCTAACAACCTGTTGTCTTTTCACAAACTCACTAAAGATTTGAAGTGTGCAGTAACATTTTTTGAATCACATTGTGTTTTCCAGGATCTAGCCATGGGGCGGACGATTGGCATAGCTAAGGAACAAGACGGGTTATACTCTCTGCCGCACAAGGAGAACAAGTGTCATCAGGCAAGTTCAGCATCATGGAGTACTTCTCAAATCTGGTTGCAGCACAAGCGTCTTGGCCATCCTCCCTTTAGTGTTCTTAGGACCATGTTTCCACATTTATTTTCAAGCGTGTCTGTTGAGTCTTTTCATTGTGATGTATGTCAGTTTTCTAAACATCATCGTTCAACTTTTATTTCTAGTAATAATAAATGTACTCAACCTTTTGATCTTGTTCACTCTGATGTACTCAACCTTCCAAATTTCTTAAAGACAAGGGTGTTGTTCATGAGCTTACTTGTGTTGACACCCCACAACAAAATGGGGTTGCTGAAAGGAAAAATCGTCATCTTCTTGAAATCACCAGAGCATTACTCTTTCAAATGAATGTCCCTAAGTTTTATTGGGGGGAAGCCGTCTTAACTGCTGCTTATTTGATCAATAGGTTACCATCTAGGGTTTTATCTGGTGTTAGTCCAGTGCAGGTCATGACGAGTTTCTTTCCGTCAGTTCCCATTATGTCAAGTCTCCAAGGTCGTGTCTTTGGTTGTTCTGCCTTTGTGCATGTGCATGGTTCTAACCGGGGAAAGTTGGATCCTCGGGCTCTTAAATGTATCTTCATTGGATATGCTTCAGATAAGAAGGGGTATAAATGTTATCATCCTCCTAGTCGTCGTGTCTATATATCCATGGATGTTACCTTTCAGGAAACAGAGCCTTTTTATCCTAGTCCTCAGCTTCAGGGGGAGAATAGTCAGGAAGCTGAGTCTGTAGAGTTGTCTGTTATTCCTCTGACACGGGAGCCCTTGATGTCTTCCTCGATTCTTACCATTGAGGAAAATGATCCTGAGCCAATGCCGCCTGTCCAGAATGATGGTGATGACAATGATCCTGAACCAATACAAGTACAGGATAATGTTGACAGATACAGGATAACATACAAGCGGAAAGTTAAACCGTCTTGGTCCAGCAACAAGTTCAATCGTCTGAACCGGAGGTAAGTGTTCCTAACATTGAGCCTAATAATCCTTGTGAGTCTAACCTTGGTGAGTTACCTATTGCCTTGAGAAAAGGAAAACGACCATGTACCAAGTACCCCATATCCCAGTTTGTGTCTACTAAAAATCTGTCTTTGCAGCATCAGAGTTTTATTTCAGCTATTGACTCTATTAGAGTCCCTGCATCAGTACAAGAAGCATTAAAAGATAAGAACTGGGTTCAAGCCATGAATGAAGAGATGCATGCGCTAGAGAAGAATGAGACTTGGGAGATTGTTGAGAAGCCAAATGACAAGAGGACTGTAGGTTGCAGGTGGATATGTACAGTGAAGTATCGACCTGATGGCACACTTGACAGGTATAAGGCGAGACTAGTTGCAAAGGGATACACCCAGACCTATGGAATTGATTATGAGGAGACGTTTGCTCCGGTTGCAAAAATGAACACCGTAAGGATCATACTTTCCTTAGCAGCTCACTTTGATTGGGAGTTGCAACAGTTTGATGTTAAAAATGCATTCTTGCATGGAGATTTGGAGGAAGAAGTGTATATGGAGATTCCACCGGGGTATGACCCTACTTCAGGAAGAAATAAAGTGTGCAGATTGAAGAAGGCCCTATATGGCCTCAAACAGTCTCCTCGAGCTTGGTTCGGAAGGTTTACTCAAGCTATGGTTTCCCTTGGTTATAGACAGAGCCAAGGAGATTATACGCTCTTCATAAAACATACTCAGAATGACACATTCACTATTCTGTTAGTCTATGTAGACGATATGATTATTGTAGGTAATGATGAACATGAGAAGCAGAACTTGAGAAAGGAATTAGCAACTCAGTTTGAAATGAAGGACCTTGGAAAACTGAAATATTTCCTAGGTATGGAGGTGGCATACTCAAAACAAGGCATTTTCATTTCTCAGAGAAAGTACGTCCTTGATCTTCTCAAAGAGACTGGCAAACTGGGTTGTAAGCCCACTGGAACCCCTATAGAGCAGAATCACAAGATTGGGAGTAATGAGGAGGGCCCAAAGGTTGATAAGGCTCAATACCAGAGACTGGTGGGGAAGCTCATTTATCTATCTCGCACTAGGCCTGATATAGCTTATTCAGTTAGTGTTGTCAGTCAGTTCATGCATGACCCACGGGAGAGGCACTTACAAGCTGTAGATAGAATCTTGCAGTATTTGAAGGCAAATCCAGGAAGAGGTCTATTGTTCAAGAAAAATGAGCAGTTATCTATGGAAGTTTATACTGATGCAGATTATGCAGGATCAATTGATGACAGGAGGTCCACTACAGGATACTGTATGTTCTTGGGTGGAAATTTAGTGACATGGAGGAGCAAGAAGCAAAATGTCGTTGCTAGGGCAAGTGCAGAGGCAGAATTCAGAGTCATGGCTCAAGGAGTCTGTGAGTTATTGTGGATGAAGATCTTACTAGATGACTTGAAGATAAAGCGTGAAGCTCCCATGAGACTTTTATGTGATAATAAGTCTGCCATTAGTATTGCTCACAATCCAGTCCAACATAATAGAACGAAACACATAGAGATAGACCGACACTTCATCAAAGAAAAGTTAGACAGTGGTCTTATTTCTACACAGTTTGACCCCTCAGGACTACAGTTGGCTGATGTGCTCACCAAAGGACTTCCTGTGGAACGATTTTGAGATCTTACTTGCAAGCTGGGAATGATAGACATCCATTCACCAGCTTGAGGGGGAGTGTTGTGATATATTCTAGAATATTTGTTTTTATTATTAGGAGATATTTTTTCATTATCTAGTTTTGTTATCTTATTAGGTTGTTATCTTTTATCTTATTAGGAGATAGATACATATCTAATTTTCTTCTATATAATGTAACCTCTTTGGAGTTTTGATTCAAGAAATAAAATTATATTTCTCCATATTTCAAGTTTAACCTAGTTTAGATACTGGTCATCGGTTCAATCGGTGAGTCACTAGTTAAATTAAACCATGTGTGTGTGTGTGTCTAGAATGAGAGAGAGAGTGATAAACATAATTTTAAGATGTTTTAGAACAATATACATGTATATTTAAAAAGTTGAAACTATAGGGTTTAGTTTTTTATAATATGAAGAGGAAAACTAATGCAAAGAATATTGAAATAGTATATAATTATATATTAATATAACGTAGTGGGTGGAAATCTTATCTTACATAAGAGAAAGTAGTTACCCTTATTTATAGTAATGCGTAGGCCCCTAATTCTAGTCAAATACGAAAACTAATTAAGACTCCTAATCCTTAAATAAGGAAACAAATCAACATAAGTCATAAATAAGAAAACAAAGAAACCTATCCTAAAGAATACTCTAAATTACCTTAAATAACTCAAAAATATTATCAAGATATTTTGAGATACTCTAAGATATAATCAATATATTATAAGGTATCTTTTTATATTCTATAGCCAATGTTGTTAATGGCGGATGGCGGAGAGCCAAAAACCCGACATATTTGACAAATAATGATGGCGGATGGCTGATTTTGGCAGTGTATGTGGATATTTTGATAACACTGATTCTAGCACTCCTCCACATGCTAAAGCTTACTTAGATTTAAGCTTGTAACAGTTGTATCCTTTAGAAAAAGAAAGTTAATGTGGGGTCTAACTGATTATCTGGAATTATTGCAGTCCAAACTGATTCCCTAGGATTGCCGCAAGAAAAATGGGACTTGGGAGATTGTTGAAAAGCCAAGTGACAAGAGGACAGTAGGTTGCAAGTGGATATATACAATGAAATACCGATTTGATGGCACACTTGACAGGTATAAGGCGAGACTAGTTGCAAAGGGATATACCCAGGCCTATGGAATTTATTATGAGGGGACGTTTGCCCCAGTGACAAAAATGAACACTGTAAGGATCATTCTTTCCTTGGCAGCTCACTTTGGTTGGGAGTTGCAACAATTTGATGTTAAAAATGCTTTTTTGCATGGAGATTTCGAGGAAGAAGTGTATATGGAGATTCCACCAAGGTATGACCCTACTTCAGGAAGAAATAAGGTGTGCAGATTAAAGAAGGCCCTATATGGGCTCAAACAGTCTCCCCGAGCTTGGTTTGGGAGGTTTACCCAGGCTATGGTTTCCCTGGGTTATAAATAGAGCCAAAGTGATCGTACTCTTTTCATTAAACATGCTCAAAATGACAAACTCACTCTTTTGTTATTCTTAATACCTAGGCCCTTGGAAAGCTTAAATATTTCCTAGGTATGGAGGTGGCATACTCGAAACAAGGCATTTTCATTTCTCAGAGAAAATATGTCATTGATCTTCTCAAAGAGACTGGCAAACTGGGTTGTAAGCCCATTGGAGTACCTATAGAGCAAAACCACAGGATTGAGAGTGATGAGGAGAGCCCAAGGGTTGATAGGGCCCAATACTAGAGGCTTGTGGAGAAACTCATTTATCTATCTCAACTAGGCCTGACATAGCTTATCCAGTTAGTGTTGCCAGTCAATTCATGCATGACCCCCAAGAGAGGCACTTACAGACTGTGGATAGAATCTTGCAGTATCTGAAGGCAAGTCCAGGGAGAGGTCTACTGTTCAATAAAGGTGAGCAGTTGTCTATGGAGGTTTATACTGATGCAGATTATGTAGGGTCGATTGTGGACAGGAGATACACTACAAGATACTGTATGTTCTTGGGTGCAAACTGCAAAGGCAGAATTCAGAGCCATGGCTCAAGGAGTCTGTGAGTTATTGTGGATGAAGATCATACTAGATGACTTGAAGATAAAGGGTGAAGCTCCCATGAGACTTTTCTGTGATAATAAGTCTGCCATTAGTATTGCTCACAATCCAGTCCATCATGATGGAACGAAGCACATAGAGATTGACCGGCACTTCATCAAAGAAAAATTAGATAGTGGTCTTATTTCTACGCAGTACGTCCTCTCAGGGCTACAGTTGGCTGATGTGCTCACCAAAGGACTTCCCTTGGGACGATTTCGAGATCTTACTTGCAAGCTGGGAATGATAGACATCCATTCACCAGCTTGAGGGGGAGTGTTGTGATATGTTGTAATTAGTATTAATTGTTTTTGTTTTTTATTATTATGAGATATTTTTCATTATTAAGAGATTTGTTCTCTTATTAGGAGATTGAGTACATATTTAGTTTCCTCTATACAATGTAATCACTTTGTAGTTTTGGTTTATGTAATAATATTATTATTTCTCCTACTTTCAAGTTTTATTTTTGCCCAAATCTCATTTCCTGGAGTTCCAAAAGCAAACTCTTGTTGCCAGATCCAGTAGTGAGGCCTAATATAGGAGTCTTGCTAACACAGCAGCAGAAGTTTTGTGGATCCCATCCTTGCTCACCGAGTTGAAGATACCTTTTACAACACCTCTAATTCTTTGTGATAATCTTAGTACAGTTGCTCTGACTCCAAATCCAGTCCTTCATGCAAGAACCAAACACATGGAGCTTGATATATTTTTTTGTTAGAGAAAAAGTGCAGAACAAGAGTTTACTTGTCAAGCATATTCCTTCTCAAGACCAGGCAGCTGACATCTTTACTAAAGCTTTGTCACCTTTGCATTTTACTTCTCTTAGGGACAAACTCAAGGTTGTAGACTTGTTTCCACTAATTTACCTGCCTTGAGTTTGAGGGGGAATGTTAGAGATAAGTGAGAACTGCTATTGTTATAGTCTCTGCGATAGTCAGAGATAGGAGGTATACTTTGTTAAGTGTTAGTCTAGTGCTGAGCTGGCATTCTGTTAGGCCAGCTCACTATTCTGTTTCAGCTATGATTGCCTATATAAGGCACACTATGTAACTGCATTCTGTACCTTTTGAATAACAAACTATTTTTCAGATCATGAGAGATTTCTCTCTTCTCTATTTTCTTCAGAACCCTATGGGTTTCTTCAGAGAAGGAGCTATAATCTTTTGTATGTGAGATGCACTGTTGATCTTGAATTTATTGGCTTGCATAAATATTAAATAGGCATTCTTGCAGAAACTGAGGGAATGAATTGGCTTTATTTCCAGGATTCACATTTTCTGAAGTAAATTCTGTACGCGCAAGTACAAACAAAGTTGTTTGTTGCCATTTCTCATCTGATGGGAAATTGCTTGCAAGTGGTGGTCATGATAAAAAGGTTAGTCAAGGTGTTACACTGGTGAAGCATTATTTACTTGGGGCTTTCGCTGTTCAACTTATTTCTGGAAATGAACTTGTGCAATTGACCTGCTTGTGAATTGAAAAACAGTGCAGAACTTTTATATTTGTCTTTTTGTTTATATGTAGTGTGACATTTCCTCTTATTGTTTCATAATGCAGGCTGTTTTATGGTTCACAGATTCTCTGAAGCAGAAGGCTACTCTTGAAGAGCATTCATCTTTAATCACTGATGTCCGTTTCAGTCCAAGCATGCCTCGTCTCGCAACATCTTCATATGACAAAACTGTTAGGGTTTGGGATGTCGACAATGTTAGTTGATTTTGTTTGTGTTACTGTCTTATACCATTGAGAAATTGTTTCTACAGAGTCTAAATTTATCTAAAATTACTTGATTGTGCACCAGTATATGCTTTTCCCTGCCTGTGAAGTGCTGCACATGAGTATTTGATAATTGTTAATTGAATTTATGTACAGTCTGTGGTAAAAAAAGTTTCATGAACAAACTTATTTATCTACTTGTTTCTGTTGAAATATAATGCAAATATTTTATACAGAAGAATTCAATGTCATATTGCACCATTCCTTGGTTAAATATATCATGTAAAGCAGTTCCCCCCTCTCATATATGATTTTTAAACATGGTTTTATTGTAGTATAATGCTATTGGGGTGTTATGTTTCAAAGGAACTTTCAATTGGCTATATATTACTCTTTTAATCTGAATTCAGCTGATTGGTATTTATTAGCGAGATTGGGACAATATGCATTGCTGTTCTTTGTATTACCTAGGAAGGAAGTTATCTGTTTTCTTCAATGATAAAGATGATTAGTGGGGTGCAAACATAGTGCTTCACTACCTAGGAATCTCTATTTCCGCAATCTCACATTGCCCTTCCTGGTTGGAGACAAGCCATGTACACCATGAAAGGTTGTGCTGATGGAAAAACAGACGAAGCTCAAGAACTGTTTGGTGGCCAAACAATATATGTAGGTATTTGGATTGTATTATGGTCACACTGGCTAAAAGAGCACTTGTCCGACTCTTCTTATCTATACAAGTTTGTAATAACTTCTTTTTTTCACCAGGTTGGTCTCACTAGAGAAGCTTGTGTAGAGAAACCTCCTAGGTCTGTGGCTTAGGGGCAGTCATTCGGACTAGAATGTCATCTCCACCAATCGTTGGTCTCAAGAAATCCCCAGGGCATGATATGGAAGATTGAGTGTACCGTGGTTTGGTAGTTTGGTATGCCTCAGAATGAGGCCAACCACTTAATTTTCCATCGCCATTTAGTTGTAGGGTGCATTTGCTTGGTTCTTCATCTCGAGGACATTGTCATTAAGGTAGTGATCTCCATGAAATTACATAGTTAAAACCACATCTCTTTTTTAGTCAAATGATCTTGGTAGACTTTGTTATTACTTGGAAATAGAGGTAGCATAATCCAAGTACGGTTTTGTGATTTCTTAGAGGAAGTATGCAATGGATATTTTGGAGGAATCATGGTTGCTGAATGCTAGATTAGTTGACACTTCTATGTATCCCAATGCTAAATGTATATCGAGTCAGGGGAGCTAGTTGCAAACCTAGAGAACAAGCATTAGGTTTTATTATGTTTCTAACATGGCTTCTCTTCCGAGAACCCAAAAGCTTAAGCTGTTTGGAACTTCTCAAAAATTAGGGTAGAATGAATTGATTTCATTGATTTATGCTAAGAGTACATCAGTAATATATACAAGGCTGGAAAAGCTAATTTAGGAAATACAACGCGGATGTGTTTGATTGTTGCAGCAGCAACTAAGGAACACCAATGTAAATCACCGCAGCAATTAAGGCTGCCCTGAAAGGGATGATCGACGGCAATGAAGGCAGTCGTCTAGGGTTTAGGTTTGCGCAGTCAGAGGCGGCTCCCAGAATTTGAGAGCTCAGATGCCATCTCAAAAATTAGGGTAGAATGAATCGATTTAATTGATTTATGCTAAGAGCACGTCAGTTATATATACAAGGCTGGAAAAGCTAATTTAGGAGATACAATAACAGCACCTGAAAATCAGATCCCTGTGATTCAGGGATATTTCCCTTATACACTATAATTGTAAATAATACAGCTAATAAAACACAGATTCTGACAGAACTCATAATTTTATATTATATTTCTAACAATATATACAAATATTTGATTGCTAGGTTAATATTCCTATCATCTTCTGGGTTTATTCAAATTTATATTATGTTGGGAAAAAGTTGTTATTTTAGGCAGATGTAAATGTAGGGTCTATTCAAGGCGAGTGATTTCATGATCTTAGACCGTTTTCTCTTCTGGATTTGGATGGATTGCGTTGTTCTCTAATTTTGTATTCTACTTTAACTTATATGAAATTATCATTGCAGCCTGGCTATTCGCTTCGTGACTTTACGGGACATTCTGCATCTGTTATGTCACTAGATTTTCACCCTAATAAGGATGATCTTATCTGCTCTTGTGATTTTGATGGAGAGATACGATATTGGAGTATTAATAATGGCAGTTGTGCTAGAGTGTCCAAGGTAGAATTTTATTTCAAGCACAGTTTTTCAATAGTTTGTGTATTTGAAGGGAATATTGATAATCCTAGCTAGCTAGAGGAAGAAGAAGAAGAGAGAGAGAGAGAGAGAGAAAAGAAAGAGAGAGAAGATGCAACTGAAATTGTTATTCGGGTTAATGGTTCAACTAGTCCCTGAAGTTGTATCAAAATCTGTGTTTGGTCCCTCCTCAGAAAAATGACGATTAGTGGCTGTTTTTTTACAATTACTGGCTGTTTTTGACCGCCACTAAACGTCATTTTTCTGGGGAGGGACCAAACACAAATTTTGGTACAACTTCAGGGACATGTTGAACCATTAACCCTTGTTATTCTGTTATTAATAATTCAACAATTCAGTACATAGGGAGTTATATAAGCAACTATATCTAACTGACTAATACAGCTGTATAGCTAACAGACTAACTAATCCAGCTGTCGTATTGACAGCTGGAGCTTGCTGTACACGCAAGCCATACTGCATATGCTATGTACTGCATATGAGAGAGTGAGAGAGAGAGAGAATATTTATAGATTGTGGCTCACATGAGCCATCACTTGGGCAAAGCCATGTAGATTACATATACATATTATACTAGCTACTGCTATACTCTATTACCCCCCCTCAAGCTCAGCTGGGATGGCAACAGACAATGAGCTTGGTCCTTAACCGTTGAAACTGCGTAGTAGGTAAGGGTTTTGTTAAAGCATCTGCTATTTGGTAATCAGCTGGAACATGCTGGACCCTCTAACAAAGAAAATGTCAATCCCCTGTGATGATGATATCATCAACATATATAAGCAGAAATTTTTTGTGTCCTCCTGAGTGCAAAGTGAGGAGAGAAGAGTCACATTTACACTGCTGAAAACCTTCCTGTACTAAGGCTGTAGTCAGCCTGTCAAACCATGCCTTGGGGGCCTGCTTAAGGCCATAGAGAGCCTTTTTAAGCTTACCCACAAGATGCTTTTCTAGTGCTTCAAAGTCGGGAGGCTGTTGCATGTAAACATCCTCTGTGAGATTGCCATTTAAGAAGGCATTATTGACAGCAATCTGCCTAATAGGCCACTGTTTTGACACTGCTTGAGACAGCACAGTCCTCACTGTCACAGACTTAACAACTGGGGAAAAAGTCTCTGTAAAATCAAATCCTTTTTGCTGATGAAAGCCCTTTGCAACCAATCGAGCCTTGTATTTATTAAGAGTTGATCTGGATTTTCTTTGACCCTGAAAACCCATTTACATCCAATAGCCTGTCTACCATGAAGTAAGGAAACTAAGCCCCAGGTCTGATTGTTTTGTAAAGCCTCAAACTCAGCATGCATAGCAACAGCCCACTCAGGTTTAGCCAAGGCTTTTCTATAGGAGGTAGGTTCTAGATGAGTAAGCAGCAAAGTTGTATGCAATCTCGGTTGGGTAATACCACTTTTAGACCTGGTCTGCATAGAGTGAGTATTTTGGGGAATAGGTGGTGTAGCTATCTGATTAGAAAAAGTAGCAAAACCTGGGAAGGACTGTGGTGATAATTGAGAAGACTGTGGTAAAACTGAGGACTGAGAAAGAGGAGATACCATGCCAATAGGAGAAGTGTTTGAGATGGTAGAAGAAACTAAGGTTGGTGTTAGATGATGGGAAGTAGCAAAAGAACTAGGAGTAGGAGAAAAAGAAGAAGAGACAAGAGGTGGCATTGCAGAAATTGGGACATTCTCAGTATGAGACCCTGCTGAAAAGGTGGGAAACAGAGAAGAATAGGGGAATCTAGACTCATGAAACACTTTTAGTAAGAGAGTGAATGTGTCCTCATGAAACAGAGGACAAACACTTCCTTTCAACAGAACCATTTTGATGATGGGTATGTGGACATGTGATTCCGTGAAGGATACCTTGAGCTGCAAACAGTTTAGTAAGAGAGGGAATTCTGCTCCCCCATCTGTTTGCACACTCTTTAGTTTAGCATTTAATTGCAATTCTGCTAAAGTTTTTAACTGAACAACAGCTGTAGTAGTGTCTGATTTGGCTATTAAAGGAATAATCCAAGTGTATCTTGAAAAAGCATCAGCACAAGTAAGAATGTACTTGAAACCACAAGAGGACAGAACAGGTGCTGGACCCCAAAGATCACGAAATAACAGTTCTAAAGGTTGTGTATACACAGCTGTAGAAGTAAAAGAAGGAAGTCTATGTACTTTTCCAAGACAACAAGCTGTACAAGAGTCAACCATCATTTTATTAGGTATGGTTATATTAAAATGAGTAAGAGCATTTTTCAAGGCCTCATAATGAGGATGCCCAAGTCTACAATGCCATAAGGAAAATACAGAATTTGGAACTAAAACAGAAGATGTAGTTGTGGTATGCACAAGAGGAGCAGTATGCTGAACAGTGTGAAGAGTGACACTTGAAATCTCTATTGGTCTTGAAGGTGGCAAGGAGCCAAAAGAGTACAAGCCATCAGGTCCAAGAGTGTCATGAATGAACACCTTAGATGTGGCCTGAGATTTTACAAGACAAGAATCAGGACCAAATTCAAAAATGACGAAATTGTCCTTTGCAAACTTGCTAACACTGACAAGATTTTTGGTAATGGAAGGAACATGAAGCAAATTTTTAAGAACTAATATTTTTGAGGAATTAAGAGGTGAGGTTAAAGACAGAGAACCTATAGAGTTTATAGACAAACCTTGACCATTTCCTACATAGACTTGCTGTGCAGAGTTGGCTGGCAGTGGTACACTAGAATCAGTAAGGTTCCCAGCTTCATTTGTAACATGATGAGTGGCTCCTGAATCAGGAAACCATTCTAGTCCAGGGGTAACACCAGTAGCAGTGAAATAGGCCTGTGGAGGGTAACCTGAGGCCTAAGATTGGGAGTTTGTGCCCAAAAATCAGGATATAGTGATGGCCTTTGTTGCTGAAAAGAAGCAGAGGAATTCCAGTGTCTCAGATGGCATAGGAGAATAGGATGGCTGCTGTGGAAAACCAGAATCGACACCAAACTCAGAGTACTGTGGTGGCACACGATGATAGCAGATTGATGCATCATGACCGAACTTGTAGCAAATCTGGCACTGTACAGAAGATCTTCCTCCTCAACCTCCACGGCCACCTCTAAATCCACCACCACGATTACCGCCACGTCCACTGCGGTAACCACCACCACGATCATTTTAAGATCTTTCTTCATAATAGTAGCCTTGATGCTGCGGTGGTTGAGGAGCATAAGCCATATTCTGCTGAGCAGATCCATGCTCTGTTTTTCCAGTATTTTCGTGGCCTGAAACAGAGGTTGTAGATTGTGCAACATTGACCATCGCTGGGGCTATTGAATCAGTAAGCTTTTTCTGATTCTTAGCCAATCGAGCCTCATGCTCAATGAGCAAAACACTGAGATCAGAAATCGTGCATGGAGTCTCACGAGCACGAACAATCGTCTCAATCGGTTGATACTCCTAAGGCAGGTGCCTTCAAGAATAGCATCAAGCTGTTTGCGACAGGAAACATGTTCACCCATTGTGAAAAGAGTATTAACAATACTCTTGACACGATTCAGATATTCAGTCATAGATCGAGATCCTTTGGTGATGCTGCGTAATTCTGACCACAGGATCGACAATTGTGCCTTTGATTGCTTGAAAAAGTGGCTGTGAAGCGATTCCCAGACTTGCCACGATTGGGAACAAGTCACAACATGAGGAAGAAGAACAGCTTTAGAAATCGAAGAAAGAAGCCAAGTGAAAAGCAACGAATCTTGTTGCTCCCAGTCACTATACAGAGGATTGATGTTGGCTGCAATCCGATCTTCCTCAGAAAGAAATTTCTGTTGAATCTCTGGTTCAACCACATACTTGTGCAGCTTTCTTCCACGAAGAACACCTTCGACTTGCTGCTTCCAAGAACTGAAATTCATCTCATGCAATTTGATCGAAAGTTTAAAAGAAAAGGAATCAGAAACCTTCGTGCTTGCAGAATCACTCCCTGCTGCTGCCATTGTTGGACCGATCAAACTCTTGATACCATATCGATAATCATAGCTAGCTAGAGGAAGAAGAAGAAGAAGAGAGAGAGAGAGAGAGAAAAGAGAGAGAGAGAGAGAAGATGCAACTGAAATTGTTATTCTGTTATTGATAATTCAACAGTTCAGTACATAGGGAGCTATATAAGCAACTATATCTAATTGACTAATACAGCTGTATAACTAACTGACTAACTAATCCAGCTGTTATGTTGACAGCTGGAGCTTGCTGTACACGCAAGCCATTCTGCATATGCTATATCCTTATAGGGAAAGTGTTCAGTTCAATTTGCAAAAGTGACAAATTTTCTTTGCCAATTAGGGTGGCACTGCACAGATTAGATTTCAACCTCGTCTAGGGAGGTACCTTGCTGCAGCTGCAGAGAACGTTGTTTCTATACTTGATGTGGAGACACAAGCATGCCGATATTCACTAGAGGTTGGTTTAAATAATTTTGAGAAGTCCCTTTGTTGGCGTTAGAATAAATGCTTCTAATGAGATATGTAATTCTCTTGAGACTTGCACCTTACCTCCTCTCTGTTTATAATCAGATTCAGAAATCAAAATAAATTGATTTATGATTTTCATTTAGGAAAACAACTAGGATCTAGTTAATTCTTGTGGAAGTGATAGCATAGTACAAGATGGTTGAAATGCGGGCTGGAGTAAAGGAGGTTACATATTGCACTTATAATATTTGCTATAAAAAAATTGTCTGTTTGATTTGTTTTTCTATATCTATAATAGTGAAGACACTTCATTTTAACGCTTGATACAGTTCCTATCCATTTTTATTTAAAATTTATAATTTTTTTTATTGCCACAACTCACGAAAATTGTATATTTCTGATTACTGTATTACAGGCTCTGTAGCAGAAATTGCTTATTTCTAGATTTTAGTTGCTAGTTTTTCCTGACACAGCAGTTTTTACCTTTTACAGGCCTTCTGCTAGGTCTTATTCTGCATACTGTGCAGGCTCCTAAGCTTTGATCAGGAAACTATTATGTTAGCTCAGTAGAAAACATGCAACTGATTACATCATGTTTTTTGAATGTGAAAATTGCTAATTGTGAGCTATAGGTTACTCGAACATGTATAGGCAAGATATATTATCATGGTGAAAGATTTATAGTGGTGCTCTATGAAGATTGCCTTTGAAGTTGCTCAAAGCAAACAGGCAACTTAGTTGTTTCTGCTGGAGGGAGATCTAATAAGAGGAAACACTAGACATACTTTCAATAAGAATAAAATACTTCTGACACTGCAGTATATATTTCAGAAACAATTTTGTACTTCAACTGTAATGTTATATACTCTAGTAATTTGTCTTTTTCATTCTCTACATAAAGCATTGCTGATTTTACTGTTTGGAATTGTGGTACCGTGATTGTAGGGTCATACAAATTCAATACATTCGGTGTGTTGGGATCCTTCTGGGGAGTTTCTGGCATCTGTCAGTGAAGACTCTGTCAGGGTTTGGACTCTTGGAACAGGGGGTGAAGGGGAATGCATTCATGAGCTTAGCTGTAATGGCAATAAATTTCACTCATGTGTTTTCCACCCAACGTATCCATCATTGCTGGTCATCGGTTGTTACCAGGCAAGTCTACATCCATTCTTTGTTTCATTTCCATTTTGAGTATGTTTAGAATCAAAATTTTTGGAAATTGATTCCTTTCTTTGCAAAGTTAGAGGAATTTGTTGAATAACAAGAAAGAGACTAGAGGAATTTGGTGAATCCGTGTGTTTCAACTACACAACAGAGTTCATTATATATAATAGGAGCAATAAATGTACAATGTCCTTATTACCCTATTTACAATGATTACGCTACCTATTTACAATTAATATACAATATCCTACTTATTTACAAGATATCTAACACTCCCCCTCAAGCTGGAGCATACACATCATATGCACCAAGCTTGTTACATGTATATTCTAGAACCTCTCAAAGACTTAGTAAAGACATCTGTCAATTGATCACATAGATTACCTTCTTCTCAATCTAATACAATTTATTCTCAATCTTTAGAACTTGTATTTTCTGATTTATGGGACCAGCCTCCATTGAATCTACTGCTGGTTATTCTTATTTTCTTACTTGTGTTGATGCATACACACGATATACGTGGAAATTTCCTTTAAAGAATAAATCAGAAACCTATGTCACCTTTCTTCAATTTCAAGCAATAATTGAATTGTAATTAAATCTAAAAATTAAAGCTGTTCAAACTGATGGAGGCATTGAATCTAAACCCCTCAGTTCTCATTTTGCTCAATCAGGAATTGTTCATCGTCTGACTTGCCCCCACACACATCATCAAAATGGCGGTGTGGAACGCAAGCACAGACATGTGGTTGAAACTAGTTTTTTTTTGCTTGCTCAAGCCAAAATTCTCCATCAGTACTGGGATCATGCCTTTTTAACAGCTACTTTTCTCATAAACAGATTGCCTACCTCTGTCTTAGGCAATGTTAGCCCTTACTATAAGCTTCACAATGTTCACCCAGATTACAAGTTCTTAAAGGTCTTTGGGTGTGCATGCTATCCCCTTCTCGGGCCTTACAATGTCTCTAAAATTCTGTTCAGGTCTCGGGAGTTTGTCTTTCTTGGTTATTCCCTTGCCCACAGATGTTATAAATGTTTAGATGTCAGTGAGAAAATGTGTCAAATGATATTATTTTCAATGAATACAGGTACCCATACACAGAGATATTTTCAACTCCTACGACCATGGAGGCCCCTTCTCTAACATCATTTATTCCAAGGTATTCTGCAACTCCACATCAAGGGCATCAGCAGACTCTATCTGTTCATCCAGTTGTAGCATCGTCTGCAGTTCCAGAATTGTCTGTAGTTCCTTCATCATCTGCAGTTCCTTCATCGTCTGCAGTTCCTTCCTCGTCTGACGATTCTTCAAACTCATTGTTCTGCCCTACATCGTCTGGTGCTGCGGCATCGTCTGCCGCTTCTCGATCGTCTGATGTTATCGCATCGTCTAGCAATCAGCAAGCACAAGTCACCACTCATGCCATGCAAACTAGATCCAAATCTGGGATTACTAGACCTCCGACATCCTCAGTTCTACCTCCTCCAGTCAACACTCGCACTATGCAAAATCGCTCGATGACTGGGACTGTTCAGCCAAACTTCTCTTAATTCAAGTTTTACCAACCTCCTACAAGAAAGCTCTTCAAGATCCCCACTGGAAGTAGGCTATGTAGGCAGAGTTTGACGTCTTGCAACAAAACACCACATGGTCTCTGGTCTCCTTACCACCAAACAGAAAACCAATGGGTTGCAAGTGAGTGTTCAGGATCAAGCAAAAGGCTGATGGCACATTTGAAAGATACAAAGCAAGGTTAGTGGCCAAAGAGTACAATCAGATTCAAGGTTTTGACTATTCAGAAACCTTTTCCCCTGTTATGAAGCTAATCACTATCCGTCTCATTTTGTCATTAGCTGTCACCAAATGTCTTCCTAAATGACACACTTGATGAATATGTCTACATGGATCAGCTACCGGGGTTCCAAACTAAAGATCGAACCTTAGTCTGCAAACTCAACAAAGCTCTTTATGGTCTCAAACAAGCTCCCCGAGCTTGGCAAATTAAAAGGGGCTCTGCTACGGTTTGGCTTCAAGGCCAGTTGTTGTGATCCATCTTTATTTGTCTACAGTGCAGCTTCTTGTTGCATATACATCTTGGTCTATGTTGATGATATTATCATCACTGGCAGTTCCTTACCTCTCATTCAGCAAATTGTTACCCAACTTAATGCAGAGTTTTCACTCAAACAACTAGGTACGCTGGATTACTTCCTTGGAGTCCAAGTTTAACATTTGTAAGATGGGTCTCTTCTCTTATCACAATCGAAATACTTAGGAGATCTTATTGACAAGGCAAATATGACCAATGCAACAGGGCAATCTACGCCTATTCTTAGTGGAGCTAAACTCAGCAAACATGGTACTGACCTATATGCTGATTCATCCAACTACAGGTCTGTTGTTGGCTCATTGCAATATGCCACACTCACCAGACCTGAAATTAGCTATGCCGTCAACAAAGTCTGTCAGTTCATGAGCCAGCCTCTCGATGTTCATTGGAAGGTTGTCAAGCGCATATTAAGATATCTCAAAGGTACTATCTCTCATAGTCTGCTTCTCAAGCCCTGCAATTCTAAAGCTGTTGTGCCCTTTAGTGCCCACTGTGATGCTGATTGGGGTTCGGATCCGGACAATAGACGTTCCACGTCTGGTTCATGTGTTTTCTTTGAACCCAACTTGGTGTCTTGGAGCTCCAAGATGCAGACGATTGTTGTACGGTCCTGCACTTAAGCAGAATATAGAAGCTTGGCCAACACTACTGCTGAACTTCTTTGGATTCAATCTCTCCTCACGGAGTTAAAGATTCTTATCGAGGTTCCTACAGTATACTGTGCTAACATGGGAGCTGTGGTCTTAACTCAAAACCCTATTTTGCATACCAGAACTATTAGAGGAGAGTATTCGAACTCCCCCTATTCAGAATATGTTGTGTTCTGTTATTTAGATTTGAAATCCCACTTATTTAGGTGTTATATTATTCAGAGTTGAAATCCCACTTATTTCGGACCTGATTAGTGGTTTGTTTAGTTCTGTTAGTTGTTAGCTTAATTATCCTAGTTGAGATATTCTGTTGATTAGCTTAATTATCCTAGTTGAGATATTCTGTTGATTGACAGTTGTTGTTGTTATCACTTTGTGCTACTAGAGTTAAGATATTCTGTTGTTTGACAGTTGTTGTTGTTATCACTTTGTGCTACTATATAAGATGCACTTTGTACACTTTATCATTTGGGAAAAATATAATTACGTTTCCGTTTTAGTTTGCAATCCTTTCTTTTCTTCTTCTCAAACATGGTATCAAGAGCTCCGCTCGAATCCTAATCCATGGCTTCCGCATCTCCAGTTCCTCCACCCGGAGGAGCCTCGAATTCGAGTGTCAATTTTTCTCTTTCGATCACAATCAAGCTTGATGACACAAACATCTTCTCCTGCCGTCAACAGGTAGAAGGTGTGATTCTCACACACAATTTGCATCAATATATATTGTGAATCCATACCCTCCACCACGTTTTTTGAATGGTGATGATCGCACCTCAGACAAGGTTAACCCTGCGCATCTAGCCTGGGAGAAACAAGACTCTCATCTATTCACTTGGTTTCTTTGGACGCTTTCTGATTCATTTCTTCCCACTGTTCTGACCTGTCTGCAATCATGGCAAGTCTGGGATGCCATTCCTAATTATTTTCAGTCACAGAATCAGGTTCAATCAGCAAAACTGCGCTCGGAATTGCGCAACATGACGAAGGGAACACACTCTATTTCTGAGTTCCTTAACCGTGTGAAAACAATTGTTAACACGCTAGTCACGATTGGAGACCCTGTCAGTCATCGTGATCACCTTGATGCTATCTTCGATGGTCTGCCTGAGGAGTATAATCCTCTTGTTTCTGTAGCCTTTAATCGCCTTCATCAGAGTTCTGTTTCCAAAATTGAGTCGTCGATTATCGCTTTTGAAACGCGACTTGAATGTATGAAGAAACGACAACTTGGTGATTCAGCAGCCTCCGTTCTTCTCACACAAGTTTCACAACCGAGCACGGTTCCTATGGCTGCTGCTCCAAACATGAATCCTCAAGCCAATTTTGCTTCTGGCTATGGCGACAACGTGCCAAGTGCAAATGACTATCACCGTCCTCTAAATCGTAGCCACGTGGTGATGGTTGCTTCTGGCTATGGCGACAGCTGTTCTGAGTTTGCTAAACCACCCATAGAGAGCTTTGTTAAGTTTGGATACTAGTCCTTTGTTACTGTCTTCAAACCCAGGTGGTTGAACCATGTACCCTTCCTCCTCTAGTTGGCCATTGAGGAAAGCATTGTTCACATCTAGTTGATTGATGTGCCAGCCCTATGTGACTGCAAGAGACAAGATAAGTCTAATTGTTATTGGTTTCACTACTGGGGAAAAAGTTTCTTGGTAATCAAAACCCTGAACCTTGATGATATCCCTTGGCCACGAGTCTGGCCTTCTACCGATTGATAGAACCATCTGCATTTTCTTTTACTCCAAAAATCCACTTACAACCAATTGGTTGTCTATGATAAGGTAATGGGACTAGGGTCCAGGTGTTGTTGGCCTGCAAAGCCTGAAATTCTTCTTTCATGGCTGCCAACCACTTTGGTTGTTGAAGAGCCTACTTAACAGTAGCAGGTTCTGCCTGCTTGACTCGATCCATCTATGGCTTCCAATTCTGAAATTTTTTCACAACAATTCTCCATCAAGCTTGGGGAGAAGAATTTTCGTGCATGAAAACAGCAAGTTGAAAGTGTGATCAAAGGTCATGATTTGCAGAAGTTCTTCGTCAATCCTACGATTCCGCCGAAGTTTCTTACTGATGCTGATCAAACACAAAAAAGTGTAAATCCTGCGTTCAAGGTCTGGGAACAACAAGATTCTCTTCTATTCACCTGGCTTCTTTCGTCAATTTCAGAACCGATTCTGCCCTATGTCATCACATGTACTCAATCCTGGCTAGTCTGGGACGAATTACATGCTTATTTTCATGAATTGTGAAAAACTGAATCTGATAGGAACAGAACAGTTAGTAATGGAAAATTAGGAAATATCTCACTATTATATTTTGCTATTGGCCATATCTGAGAAATCCCAGCTTAGCTTGGAGGAATTACAGAGAAAAGCAAAAAAATAAGAGACAATGTAGAGGTTGTCTCACCCTCCCAATTCCCAACTATGATTCAGCCTACCTCACCTTTTCCTCACCAATTCTGTTATATCGTCTCTCCCTTTTACTGGAATCTTTCTCTCTCTGTCACACTCTCCTCAACTTGCACTAACACACACCTAGCTACTGCCACATCAGCACAGGCTGTTAGCACTAGTGGGAATTTATGTTAATTCCCTTCTTACCCTTCCTAGTGTATACTTGTGTGATTTTGGGTCGAGCCTCTGTTGAGGTATCAATAACAGGGTTCCCATCATCTCCTCCCCCTCCAAAATTCTCCTTGTCCTGAAGGAGGAAATCTGGAAATTCCTCGTGGACAGCTGTAGCTGGTTCCCTAGAATTCTCAAAGTCTGGCAGACCTTTCCACTTGATGAGCACTTGTTTTTTCCCTTTGTTGTTCAACCTCACTGCCAATATCTGTTCTGGTTGTTGCTGCAGTTCCCACTCTTCATTCAAGCAAACAGGTAGCGGTTGGCCAGGGTGTCAGGCTTTATGGACTTCATGAGTAGGGATATGTGGAAGACAGGGTGGACTTTGCATTCTGGTGGATGCTTGAGCCTATAGGCCAAAGCATTAATCTTAGCTACAATTTCATAGGGTCCATAGAATCTAGGAATGAGTTTCTGATTTATCCTTTTGGCCAGGTTCTAGAGTTTGTAGGGTTGGATCTTCAAATAGACCATATCTCCTTCGGCAAACTGAACCTCCCTCCTTTTCTTATCTGCTTGCTGCTTCATCCTATTCTGTGCTTTAGTCAGCTGAGTCTTTAGTTCATCCAGGAGCTGATTTCCGTCAGCAGTGAGCCTGCTGACCTCTTCCAAAGGTGTGGCTTCAGCATTTCCCTTAACTATCACTAGGGGTTTCCCCCCGTACAAAGCCTCAAAAGGTGTTGCTTTGATGGCTGAATGGTAGTTTGTGTTATACCAAAATTCAGCCCAACTTAGCCATTTGGGCCACTGCTTTGGCTGCTGCCCAGTGATGCATCTCAAATATGTTTCTAAGCACCTATTTACTACTTCAGTTTGCCCATCAGTTTGTGGGTGGTAAGGTGAGCTATACTTCAAGTGTGTCCCAGCTAGTTTGAATAATTTTGTCCAGAAAGTGCAGAGAAATTTTTTGTCCCTATCCGAAACGATTGTTGTTGGGAAACCATGGAGCTTAACAACTTCCTTAGCAAACGCCTCTGCCACCTCTTTGGCTGTGTAAGGGTGGGTGAGTGGGGTGAAATGGGCATATTTGGACATTGTGTCCACCACCACCAGTATTGTGTCTTTTCCTAGAGCTTTCGGCAGGCCCCCTATGAAGTCCATTGACAAATCTGTCCAGGTTTGTGTAGGGACTGGCAAGGGTTGCAATAGACCTGCTGGTGTGAGGGCCTGCTATTTTTTCCTTTGACACACCTCACACTGTTGCACATAGGCCTATATAGTTTTCTTTATGCCCGCCCAGTAAAATAGTGAAGAGATCCTCTTCCAAGTCCTCAGGTTCCCTGAGTGACCTCCTAAGGCTGAGTCATGGAACTCCTGAAGTATTCTTGGGATCCTCTCTGATGAGGTGGGTAAAACCATCCTGTTCTTGTAATAGAGTCTGCCACTGACCAGGTGGAAACCTCTGTGGGAATCTGGGTCCCTGCACAGGTCTTGTACAATTCCTCTGAGTTTGTCATCTTCTGAAATTTCTTTGTCTAGGTCTTCCTATTCGAGACACTGCACTATGGTGATGGCAGCCAATTGAAATTTCCTGGACAGTGCATCTGCAGCCTTGTTCTCAGGTCCAGGTTTGTACTTGATCTCAAAATTAAATCCCATCAGTTTGGCCATCCACTTTTGCTGCTCTTCACTCATAACATTCTGTTCTGTTAGGAACCTTGAGCTCTTTTGATCTGAATGCACCAAATAGTGTCTTCCTAGCAAATAATGCCTCCACCTTTTAACTGCAAAAACTATGGCCATAAGCTCTTTTTCATACACCGACTTCCTTTGAGCAGAGTCGGATAACGTGTGACTCATGTAGGAAATTGGTCTCCCTTCTTGCATGAGCACTGCTCCAAGCCCTCGGCCTGATGCATCAGTCTCTACTGTGAACTCACTTGAAATATGGAGAAATATAATTTTATTTCTTGAATCAAAACTACAAAGTGATTACATTATATAGAAGAAAACTAGATATGTACTCAATCTCCTAATAAGATAACAACCTAATAAGATAACAAAAGATAACAACCTAATAAGATAACAAAACTAGATAATGAAAAATATCTCCTAATAATAAAAAACAAATATTCTAGAACTAATACTAATTACAACATATCACAACAAACTCTTTATCGAAATTGGGCACTCCCAGCACAGGGATGCTTGTCATAGCCAGCTTCAATTGTTCAAATGCCTCTTGGGTTTCGGGTACCCACTTGAAATTGTCTCTTTTGAGCAGCTGAGTTAGGGGCCAAGCTATTTTTCCATAATTCTGGACAAACTTCCTGTAATATCCAGTCAAACCAAGAACCCCCTCAATCCTTTTATATCTTTTGGTACTGGCCAGTCTATCATATCTTTAATCTTGTTTGGATCAGCTGCTACCCCCTGCCCAGACATAATGTGTCCCAAATATTCAATGCTTCGCTTTCCAAATACACACTTTTTCTTGTTGGCATACAATGAGTGCTCTCTCAGTAAGGTTAACACTTTGCCTAGATGTGCTCTATGTTATGCCACATCCTCATTGTAGATGAGGATATCGTCAAAGAAAACTAGAGCAAATTTCCTCAAATAAGGTCTCGGTACCTGGTTCATGAGTGCTTGAAAAGTGGAGGGAGCATTGGTTAAGCCAAAAGGCATGACCAAGTTCTCATAGTGTCCTTCATGTGTTATGAAGGCTGTCTTGGGAATGCCCTCTTCTCGCATCCTTATTTGATGGTACCCTGATTTCAAGTCCAGCTTGGAGAAGATTGCTACATTATCCAATTCATCCAACAACTCTTCTATGGTTGGAATTGGGAAATTGTTTGGCACTGTGAGCTTGTTGAGGGCACTGTAGTCTATGCAGAATCGCCATCCTCCATCTTTCTTCCTAACCAATATCACTAGACTGCTATAAGGACTCACACTAGGCTTGATGATTCCTGCTTGTAGCATTTCTTGGACCAGTTTCTCCAGTTAGTTTTTCTGTTAATAGGGGTATCTATAGGGCCTTCTGTTTGGGACTGAAGCACCCTCTTTCAGGGTAATGGCATGATCCTGGGGCCTCTGTGGGGGTAGGCCTTGGGGTGCTTGAAACACTTCTGTAAACTCAGTCAAGAGTGCCTTCACCATGGCTCTCCATGAAGCCTGATTTCTGCATAGAGATCGGTCTCCCTTCAAAGTTCTTATTTGTTTCCCTTCTTCCCATTTGATAGCCAAGTTTCGAAAGTTGGTCTGTATATCTCCCAAGCTGGCCAGCCAGTCCATTCCTAGGACCAAATCTGTCCCTCCCAGTCCTAGCAGAAAGAAGTGTTGTGTTAGCTCATAACCCTGCAAGTGTAGAGTGCCTTCACCATGGCTCTCCATGAAGCCTGATTTCTGCATAGAATTGGGTCTCCCTTCAGAGACCTTATTTGTTTCCCTTCCCATTTGATAGCCAAGTTTCAAAAGTTGGCCTGTATATCTCCTAAACTTGCCAGCTAGTCCATTCCTAGGACCAAATCTGTCCCTCCCAGTCCTAGCAGAAAGAAGTGTTGTGTTAGCTCTTAACCCTGCAAGTGTAGAGTCAGATTTTTAAAGACCCCCCTGTTCCTTTCCTTGCTGCCATTCCCCACCTCCACAATGTAAGTGGTTGTATCTTCCACCTCCAATTCAAGTTCTGCCATTATCTCCTTAGAGATAAAGTTGGTTGTAGCTCCACTATCTATGAGGATTAACACCTTTCTGCCTCTTAGGTCTCCCCAAACCTTGAAGGACTTGTTGGAAATTAACTGGTGTCATTCAAATACACAGATTTCATTCAATGTCTTTCTTTTGCTGTCTTAATTGTTATTATTATTGTGATGTGGCCTTCTAATTATAATTATTAATGTCCCTTATCCTGGGCGAATAATAGTTTAATGTGATCCATAATATCGTTGTAATTTCGACCTGTTACAATTTGTTGTACCATTATTGCAGTCGTTGGAACTCTGGGACATGACCGAGAACAAGACAATGACTCTGTCTGCTCATGAAGGTCTTATTGGTGCATTGGCAGTTTCAACTGTAAATGGTTTGGTTGCTTCAGCCAGTCATGACAAGTTTGTCAAGCTCTGGAAGTAACCTGTCTGTCTCTGCAAAACAGGTGGTTTTATCAGTGTTGATCATGGATTTGGATTTCATGCGGTAAAAAATTCCTAGAGTCACTGCAGTCATGGCTTCATAGTTGTCGATCTTAATCAGACGGTTTAAATATATAGAGATTAATTTTATTTGTATGATTGTCATTTTAAATCCCAGCGATCTGATCTTGATTTGATTGCAGCAAATCCGGATCCGTTGATCACATGCTTGTATTTTGGACCTTTTATGTTGTATGGTCAATTAACCTTCCTTTTCTTACCATTGGGGTATATCTGATTTTCTATGTAACAAACAGATAACCTTTGTAATATGGCCATCCCTGTTATCTGTTTCAATATTGTTTACTTGGAGATCTCTGCTCTTGTATCATCTACATTGGGAATTGTGTTTGGTGCCACCCCCAATAGGGTCATTTATGAAAATGCCCTTAAAATTTTTTTTGATTCCCGAGATGTGCCTTTCCTCTACCTTTTTGTCAAAATAAATCGCATTTATAAGTTCGATTTATGCTTCCAATTCACACATTTAAGTGCGATTAACTCAAATATTTAAAAAAAAAACTAATAAATTGTTCGCACTTATAAGTGTGAATAACATACTGATTAGTATTCGCATTATCAGTACGACCCAATTAAAAAATAATGAGTAATTTCATATTTGCGCCTATAAGTGCGATTATATATGTCTGTTCGCATTTATAAGGGCGAAATAGGAGTTTTGAGATCGCAGGGGCAGTATAGTGTGGCCTTGGAAAAGGAATTTCTAACGACTTCTGATGTGACGGGTTGAACTATAAAGTTGAAGAGAAAAAAAAAAGTAATTGGACACCAATCGCTTCGTCATAAGGTCGATGTTCAGAGCCCAAATTCCATCGTTTACTATTTTTTTTTGAATTTTTGAAAAAAAAATATTTCACCATAAATTTCTAAATATGTCAACTAGACTAATTGGGGTAGTCTCATAATTTTTAAAAATCATTTGGTGCCTTTTTTGAATTTTTTTAGATGTTTTTCTCGGTTTTTTTAATGTTAGGAATGTCTAGATACATGACATCATTTTTTCAATTAATATAAAACGTTAAAATTTATTCTGATTGTTTTTTTTTTTTAGGCTTAATAGCACTATTGGTCCCTTACTTATTACTTCATTTTCATATTTAGGAAGATATGGACGAGAGTGGGGGAATGGTTGGGGTGACCAGTTTAGAGGGATGAGGGTGGGATTTTGGAGAAAATGAATTTTTGAAAAAAATAAATTGGATAAACGATTTTTTTTATTTTTTTAGGGGTATTTTAAAAAATAATAAAATATGGGGTGGCACCAAACATAATTCCCTTTACAATATCATTCTGAACTTTTTTTTCTCTTGCGGTGAGTGCTGACGGCTTAGCTTGTCTTTTATTTATTTACTACTTGATCTTTTTATGTGTAGTGGTTTTCTGTATAGACTTAGATGTAAATAATGGTTCTCTAAAAGATGAATAAGCATTTATAAACCAATGTCTCGAGTTTTATAATATTGCTTTGTTGGCTTTTAAAAATAATAGGACAATAATATTCTCCTCTTAATTTTCATAATGAAAGTGAGAAGATAACTTTTTAGTTATTAAAAAGGGTTAAATATGGTTTCGGCCTTTGATTTATACACTTGAATCAATTATTGTCCCAATAAAAGAAGACTCTTTTTGTATCCTTGAAAAAAATTGTTTAATCGTAAATAGTCTTTGTAACATTATAATGCTTATTAGACATCTTTATTTATTAATAATCAATCCACGTAGGTGTCCATAAGGTTTTTCACATCTGTTTTGGTCCCCAACAAATTTCTTCCATCAAATTTAGTAATTCTCCCCTTGATTTTGAGTGTTCTCCATTGTTATTCCTTGTTCTTGGTAATCTTCACCTCCATTTGGCCACATCAAACCTAGAAATTGATAGATCCACCAAATCCAACTCATCTTGATCGGATCCATCTCAAAAACTCATTGCGATACACCAATAAACCAAAGATGAAGAAGATCTGGTCAAAGATGTAGTAGATCCGATTAGGGAGTTAGAAATGGCACCCCCAGCACACAAAATGACGGGGGTTAGAATTGGCACCCCCTTCACCCAATTCTAAACTCCAAGGCATTTTTTAAAATACCAATAATACCCATTTCCGGGTTTTAAATCCCGGAATGTAGGTCGTACAATTGTACTACCGGGATATAAAACCCGGTAGTTAAGTTCTTAGATCCTTCTTACCAGGATATAAATCCCGGAACTTGGACGGTCTTCCGGGATTTAAAACCCGGAAGCCTAATTGAATTATATATATTACTCAACTTCATTTTCTTCACCATTCTTACCCCATTTCTTCTTCATTCTTCTTCCTTCTTCATTTTCATTCAGCTGCTCCTTCCACCACACCACCATCATTACCCATCACTAGTTTTGAACTCCAAATCCCATTGTTGTGCTCCTTGTTACCACCATTCAGCAACTCAAGCACTGTGTTGCCACGATCTGCTTGATTCCAATTTCGACGACGTCGAAGTTATTCTGATTTCCGGATTCTATTTCTCGGTAAGATTATTTTTAAGTTTCCCTTCCGGTTTTTATATCCCGGTATTGTTTTAATTCATTTCCGATTTATAAATTCCAGAATATGTATGTCTTCCGAGTTTTAGAAACCGGAAATTATATAGTAATTTGGAATTTTAGTTTTTCCGGATTGTAAAATCCGGAAATCCAAATTGAAGATGCCAGACATGTTATTTCCAGATTATACATCTCGGAATGGCAATTTGCATTCCGGGTTTTAAAACTTGGAATACAGAAAGTGGTCTTGAATTTATATGTTTAAAGCATGTTTATGGAACAGATATGGCAGATCAAAAATCCGAGGAGGTTGATATGTTCCTGTACGATTTAGCCCCGGAAGATGACCCGGATTACGGTGGAAAAAACGACGCACGGGATGAAAACGGTAACGGTCCGGTTCCTTGTGTTAGTGTGGACTGCACTGATATGTTCACCACTAACCAGGTAAAGTCATATGTAACGTCGACTGCTGATTTGGATTCTAAAGTGCAAATTTTGTGAAATGTACTAAATACATTGGTTTTTCTACAATAACAGATTTTTGAGACTCGTGATGATCTCTGTGCATGGGTTCGAGGGGTCGGAAGGCAGAATGGCTTTGTTGTTGTGATCACAAGGTCTGATCTTGGAGGTCTTAACAAAAAGGCATTTATCACTCTTGGGTGCCAAAAGAGTGGAAAATACAAGCCCTATAAAGACCCTGAATTGTTTAAATACAAGACCACTGGTACTAGAAAATCCCAATGTCCTTTCAGACTTAAGGGAAGGCCTAGGAAGGTTGAAAGAGGGTGGTGGCTGAAAGTTATATGTGGAATACACAACCATGAATTAGCTGAGACATTAGTTGGGCACGCTTATGTGGGTCGTCTGACGAATGTTGAAAAGGATATGGTAGAAGGCATGGCAAGCAACATGGTACCTCCAAGGAACATGCTTCTATCTTTGAAGGAGCACAGTCCCGCAAACTTGACAACCACCTCCCAGGTGTATAGCATATGTAAAAAGATTCGCAGCTCGAAGAGAGGTCCACTAACAGAGATGCAGCACTTGATGAAGCTGTTGACGATTGACAAATACGTGCACTGGCACCGGCTTCAGGAAGGTACTGATATTTTCAGAGAAATTTTTTGGACACACCCTGATGCAATTAGTCTTTTCAATACATTTCCTGGTGTTGTGGTGATTGATAACACGTACAAAATGAACAAGTACAGAATTCCACTTGTAGAAATTGTTGGTATAACATCTACTGATTTGACATTCTCAATCGCTTTTGCGTATATGATTGAGGAGAAGCAACATGACTATGTCTGGGCTTTGGACAAATTGAAGGGGATGATTGAAAGAAAAGAAAACATGCCTCATGTAATTGTTACCGACAAGGATGAAGCATTGATGAGTGCTGTTCATGAAGTGTTCCTTGATGCTAAACACATTTTGTGTCAGTTCCACATTATGAAGAATGTCAAGGCCCGATGCAAGATGTATGTGCCTAATAAGGAGAAAATTGAAAGAGTGTTTGAGAATTGGAAAGAGTTGGTTGAATTAGTACATAAGAGGCATGTAGAAACAGAAAATTCCAACTCTCAATCAGTACTAATCAATCTATCTCATACAACAGTCTATTGTTCCCAGTATTCAAGGTTTAAAAAGAAAGAGATTTCAGAAAAACTGACCTTGAATAAGCAAGAAACAAAAACAGACTTTCAGAGGTACCAAGAACTAGAGAATTAAACACCGATTGGCGTGAAATGTGGTTGCAATGTGGGAGCAAAGTGTGTGAAATGGTGCTGTTAGGTGCTCTGGTTTCGTGGGTGAGAAGAGTGAAAGGGAGTTGGAATGATGTGGGAGAAGAAATAAAAGAAATTAAAACTTAACAGCTCTCTACCCGAGCTCCAACGCTTGGGCTTTGGCGTTAAAAACGAGGATTTGGATTCCAGGGGCCCAACGCTTGAGCGTTGGCCCCTCCAACGCCTAAGCGTTGGAATAAATTAGAAATCCTGGACTTAGGCAGGGGCTCAACGCATGAACGTTGAGCCTCCAACTCCTTGGCGTTGGGTCCCCCTGCAAGAAATTTTATTATTATTATTTTTTTTTGAAACAGAAAATAATAAAACAGAAATTAAATAGAAAATTAAAAATTACTGAATTTAAAATACTCAAACCTGGACATGGGTTGTCTCCCAAGAAGCTCGATTTTATAGTCTTCGATAGACTTGGTTCCTTCCAGAAATTGGTTAATCAACCAGGGTCTATTGCAAACTGTTTTAGACCCCTCAAGTCGTGCAAATTTTGACAACTTGAAGTCATCAAAATGATGCAGACTTGTTCAGCATAATCCTCACCATTTTCCCAAATAAGATCACCTGTGGACAGTTTAAAAGAATTGTGTTCTTTTTCTTCCGGTGTGGGAAGAAAAATAGATTTTTCCTTAATTAAGCAATGCACTTTCAAATCCTATCCTAATGCCTTAGTGATATGCAAATGTTCTTTCAAATCCTATTTCCCTTATTACTTAACAATTACCATTGAAAAAGAAATAAGCAAAAGCACTTGTGTACAGCAAGATGAAATTAAGAACAAGGAAATGAAACATGAAAAACACTTTATTCAGATATAAGAAAGAAACTTAAAACAACTATAAGCTAAAACACAACCCAAGAACTTAAAAAGAACTTAGCCAATCATGGCTAAGAGAGACATTATATTAACCTGGACTAGGAGCTCAAGAATGGCTTCCCACGATTCTCAGGAAATAAAGCTCTAAAGGAAGAAAGAAAGAATCACTTATTGTGTTTTGGGGTGAATGTGTCTTTACAAAGGAAGTAAAAGTCCCTATTTATAATAGAACTGGCAGTGTCCTAACGCTTAAGCGTTGGCTTGCCAACGCCTAGGCGTTGGGAGCAATTAAATTCCCACGTTCAGCCGAGTGCCAATACTTGCGTTGGGTGCCTCTGCAACTTCACAGCCTTGCTGTTTTGTTCTTCCTCTTCATGGCTCTCAATAGCTTTGATTCTTTGTCCCCTTTGGTTCTGAAACCTCCCTTCCTCATCAATTCTCCACTCATGGCCTTTTCCACATGTGCCAATTAGAAATGATGTTTCACATTCCTTCTTCATTTCCAGTACTTTATTTGCTGAGACTTCACTTCAGTCCTTCCCCTTCTGATCTTTACACTTTGGTCCTTGGACAAAATGACTATTTCTACCAGCTTTTCTGAAAGACTAAAAAACTAATAAAAATTCCTAAAAATATATAAATAAAGTTTAAAAAAACAAGAAAAAACTAATCTATATGCAAATGCAAAAATAAATAGAAAATCTAAATAAAAAGAATAAAAAACCTATATGAGACTCAATAAAAAAAAGACTAAAAACACCATAAAAACATCATACAAAATCCAGTCATCAGAAACCATGACTCTTAACGTCCTCTCTTCTTTTTATTGTTGTGTTTGTTGCAAGGACCTACAACTCTGATACCACTCTCTTGATGGTATTCTAGAGGTGGAAAATATAGACTAACAAACTCAATGAAAGGTTGAATTGATAGGATAAATTTACGTGTAAGAGGAATTGTTTTATGGCTGAATTCTTTCTTATTTCACTTATTATTTTCTGCACGTTGTTACCGTTAACAAAAAGTCACCACTAATGTCTACTTAATCACTTAACTAAGCAACAAGTGTTTTCATTTACGTCAATAACAATAAACTCACGTAACTCTTCACTAATAAATTTCCACTAACTTATCAGCACATTGCTCAACAATTTTCGTTCCATTCTATTCCATGACCAAAATGGAGAAGTCGAAGATAAGAAATTAACTCGATAAGAACAACAACTGAACTCTATTCAGCTTTTAGTTACACTAATGACAGACAATGCTCCCCTGAGATTCTTTTCTTTAATGTCGATGTACTCCTTGACAGTCAAAGCACGAAAACGTGGCACGGAGTCATGAACCAAAGGGGAAATCACATGATCCACCGGGGGTACATAGAAATACGCCGTCGAGTAACGATGCCTCGCCCCGTTTACTGTGGCACGGTGCAAGGCACAGCGGAACCTTGCGTTAGAGTGGATGTGGAGAATGTCACCCGTGTGAACGACGAGGGTGTCGGGGTCATGCGGGTGCACCGTGACCCATCCTGCACCTTCCTTGAAGATTTGGAGGCCACTGGTTTGGCTCTGATGGATGATGGTTAGAAGAGATGTGTCCGTGTGTGGGGCTAGACCCATGGCTCGGTTTGGTTCAGGACAACTCGGGTAAGAGTTTAGCTGAACCACACCGACGTGTTTGTCTGCACCAACCCACTTCTTCTCTTCCTCAGAAACTCCCAACAAGTTGAGTATCATGTGTGTTAGTTTCTCTGCTAGACTCTTCATTTGCTTCTGGTAGTTTTCCATTATGTCACTGCATGAACACATTCAAGTCAAATACAATTTGCTTTTTTCTGTTTGCATTAAAGCAGATAAGATTTCACATATTTCAAGACATAAGTAGAGAAACTTGACATGATTTTTTTTAATTGAGAGAATTAATTCATATGTATTCTAGATCCTTGACTTCTATGGATTTTCGTTGAGATGCAATATTTGTGGAAAGTTAGGGGTTGTTTAGCGTCGATCACGAGTTTGGGTGATGGATGTAAACATCTCTATAAAGCTGTTGTGAATAAGCTGTAAGAATAGAAATTTTACAGTTATCTATAACTAATTTTCTGACAATTATTTAGTGTATTTTTTTAAAATTACAAAACATATTGTATATAGTTACGATTTATATGCTTATAAGTTATAAGTGATGTAGTAGTGCACACACGGTGGACGCTAGATAAAACCAAAGTTATGTACCTTCAATTTAAGAGTTTCCTCAATATTTTCTATCAATTAAATAAATTGGCTATTCTGTCTTTTTAATAGTTTCAGATAATATGTTATGTTTTATTTTCTATTCAAATGTCTGATAATAGAAAAATAATTTAGTATTTTATATATAAGAAATAAATAATAGGTACCAAACATCCTTTTGAATTATCCTAAGATTTTGTGCAGCTGAGCCATGTGATGTGGCTGTGTTTTGTTATGAGTTTGTCTTTAGGTACTTGAGTTGTTGTAAAACCTCATACCAATGAATTTTGCATATAATACTCCAAAGGTATCTGTGGTTACAGATTTGAAGCAAAGATCCAAATCTGGGACCTTGGATTTTGCAAATATTTAATCAGATACAGCTAAGGAGGACAAAGCCAACAACTCTATTCTTTTAATAAGTTTATTATATTATATTATTTTGGAGAGAGGGCGCTAACTTCTTAAAACACTCGTAAATTTTGTTTCATTCGCACTCTATTTTATCCTTCATACTATTTCTACTGATTTTATTTTCAACATATTGCTTATCATTTGATTCCTTTTTCGCCCTTCTCTTCTCATATCTCTCTTAGCATTGGTGTTTTTTTGTTTTGAACCACATGTCTAACTCTATTCAAACAAGGTAGGATATTATTGTGGGCGGCAAAACTCTTTTTACCAATATTTAACGTAAATGTATTTAGAATAACCTAAACAAGAAACATCTGCTTAAACTAAAGTAAACTCATGTCATTTGATATACAAATTGTTCCATTATTTGTTTAGAATTCAAATTAATTAAAGTTATCCTTGATAAACAATTAAATAATAAAGTAGCTTGCATATACCTAATATTTCTCGAATGTATCTTCTCTTATTAAATTATATTATATATCACATCTATAAATTTTCACTTCACTCTTTCTTTGTCATGTAAATGTCTAATTTCTACATCTCTAGTTCTTAGAAAGGCCAAATATAAATTGTAATAATGGCTTCAATGCCGAGGAAAAAGAAAACTTAAGTGTTGTGAAGGAATGTTTTTATATATATTATTATGATAAAGATTGGTGTATACTCTTTGGGTGTAGACCACTAGAGAGAGATAGAAGGAGATGAGAGATAAGTGACAGATGTGATATATGATGTGATGTGTGCAGAAGAGAAAGATAAGAAGAAAAAAGAGGTGTTTCGAAGTGCTTGTACTGTAGAGTGGTTCATGTGTGATAACTCATGTTATTAGTATATGATTGTACACGTTGGATGGAAAGTGCATGAGATTATAACATTTAGTACTTACCAAAACCGTGCATAGTCATTAGGCCAGATCTTTTTGGCATCATCGGATGGAGAACCCATGAGTGTGAACCCTTCATGCCACATGTACTTTGGGAAGAATCGTGATATCCGAGCCCTGAAATTTAGCACATTATGCAAAATTAATTAAGAATAACAAATTAAAAAGATACTATTTTATTAATAAAAAAACTCTATTAAGGGAGCGATTTCGCCATTTTTGCTGAACCTGCCGTATCCAGTGGCACCGCTAGAGGATCTGAGGGCCTTCAACTTGATCTCTGAGGGGAGATCAAAGAGCCTCTTTGCCTCTGCTTCAACCTCTTCAATTATCCTTAAGGGTATGCCATGGTTCTTCAATTGAAAGGCACCCCAACTCTCACATGCAAGGCCTATGAGTTCCATGGCACTAGGATCCATGAGGTCAATCATGGGTATGGATGATGATCCAGCTGCATCATCAACACCGTCATGATCACTAGGTTGAGGCCATGCATGGGAATCAGGTAAGGTCCTTAGTGATGAAAAGTCCAAGGGGATAATATGATGGAGGGGGAGGGCATTGTCTCTATAGGCTTCAGGGATAATAGTGGCCATTTCTAAGTGAAACTGAAAGGTAGGTACCTAGGGAATGCTTGATTAGAACTTAAGTATATAAATAGGATAAGTCTTTGTCAACACTTTATACTCACCTACACCGCTACACGATAAGAGAAATGAATAAGAGATGGAATAAATCATTTAATTTGAAAAGAGGAGAGAGATACGAAGAGAAAGTGAGTGAAAATAAAATGGAAGATGAAGATGAGAGTACGGGTTATAATTTATAAACCACTCTACAGTGCAGACACCTCTAGACACCTCTTTTTTCTTTCTATCTCTCTCTTCTGCACACATCACATCATATATCACATCTGTCACTTATCTCTCATCTCTTCCTATCTCTCTCTAATGGTCTACCCCCAAAGGGTGTACACCAATCTTTATTCGAGTAAATAAACCAAAACTCACATGAATATTGTGTGTACATATTAGGTTAAAACGATACAGTCGGTTGAAGGTAGGCTATTGGAGTGAGTTGTGTCGGATTTTGGATTTGGAGGAATATGGTTAAATAAGACAAAAGAAAGAACAAACAATTGTGAAAGATTGTGGCATCTCAAAGTCTTGAATGTTTTAAAAAAATACGGAACACTTTTTCTTTATGCCATGATAATGTTGCGTCAGCAAAGGAAAAGAAAATTTGATACACTATCGATCCCTTTTGTTTCCCTTTAGCTATCGTGGACAAAAATAGGGCATGCTTTTGTCCTGTAGTAGGAAATCTTATTGAACGATGATTAGCTTGTTCTAACTGCTTTGTCTAAGCAAATTTTGATTTACAAATTAAAAAAGATTTTTATGTGAGGAGAAAATAAGGCACACTTGCAAAACCGTTTGTAGGGGGTTTTAACCGCCACAAACTTTATTTCACGTTTTTTTTAATAAGCGCAGCTTGTGGTATTTAGAAACCTCAATGAATTCTTGTATGAGGAATTGTGTCTCATGAGCGTGAAACCAACTCCTTGTTCGACCATAGCCACGTAAAGGTCCCTCTCCGAGGCGCAAGCTGTAAGACCCTCAATTTATTGTAATTGGATTTTAGTCCTTTGGGTTTGGTAGAATTGTTTTTAGCCTTTGATCCTTTGAAATTGTATTGTGATCCTTTGACTATTAATAAGTGAATTCAAGCCCTTTGGCTATTCAAATTTCTATCTGAGAGTTATGTTGGTTGAACTTGGAGGACCAAAAGAATATTTTTTCTTGAGTTTTAGTAAGATGAGTTTTGGGATTAGATCCCTAATCCTAGACATTCATTGAGACTTCCGATACTTATTCGAAAACCATGGAACTAGCTCGAAAATCCTATTTACCCCCTCATTGTCTTCTGGGATTTTAAATCTGTTTCCTTAAACAATCATCGAGGTTCTCGAACACTTAAACAATTTTGAACGAGGAAAAACTTTCAAGAATCACAATCGACCTCTTACTCAAAAATCCTCAACCAAAACACTTTGTTCAATAAATCATAATTTGTCCAGTTACTTGGACGGATTTTAAAATACATCCAACCCACTCGGAAAGTTATGAACTTTTATCCCATGATCACTAACATGTACCCTAAACCCTATAAATTTTCAAGTCCAAACTTGAAACACAAAAATCAGGGAAAAACAAACAAGGGTTGTTGGTCATGCTCCTAGGCAGCATGACCTTTGCTCACTATAACACACATAACTCGAGCTACAAAATTTGAAATAACATGAAACTGGTGGAAAATTTTCGATTATCGAAAGGGATACAATAATACCAAGGCCACACAAGCCCAAAAATACTTTTCTTACTAGTGCCCACAACATCAACTCTTGACCATGTCACAAACCACATCAAGACCAAGCTTTTCTTCAAAACCAAGTTGTACACACTCAAGTCAATGCAAAACCTATGGTGAAACCAAAGCTAGAAACTTCAAAATTACTTCTCAAAATAATAAATTTTCCAAAAACACAAGTTTTTCAGAAATTAATTGAGGGGTTTTTCAAACCTAACCTGTAGGAACAACTTTAACAAAGCCACTTTGCCAAAAAGCTACTTTTTCAAAATCAATTCTGAACAAAGATCAACTTCTTGAAAAACCAATTACATTAATGGAAAGCCCGAGACATTGAAGAGGGATCATGGGTTCAATCAACCTTCAACACCCAACAACCTCTTCTTCAAAAACAAAAACCATGTGAAGCAAGAGCATGAAAAATCCAATCTTTTCCTTCAATGAATCAAGAGCAAAAGAAGAAGATATCATGGTGGGAAGCATGGAGGAAGAGGGTCTGCCATGGTTGTGAGGAGGAAGAAGATGAAGAGCTTCTCTCTCTATCTCCGTCTCTCTAAGTCTTCCAAGGTTTCCACTTAATGAAAGAAAAGCAACATAAACCCATGTTTACGCCTTGATGGTCGCGACCCACCTAAGGGTTTTGGGGGGGGGGGGGGGGTTTGGGTCTTTTTCTCTCTTAGTTGGCTTAGTTTGTCACTTAGTTAGGGTACTTAGCTTAGTTGTAATCCTAGTTAGGAGACATAATTTTTCTTTTAGCCTAATCCATGTCCTTAAAGTACACATCCCTTACACATGTCACTATTCATGTCATAGATATTTTCACATAACTCGAGGTTCACGCTTTACTAACGATGCTGATTGTGACTAGCGTTGGTCACTCGCTTGTCTCTACTCAGACGCTGGCCAAACTCGGGCATCGGTCGATAAAAAATCTAGAATATTATTCTTGAGATTCCGGTCGTTTTCGGCCCGAAAACACTATTCATCAAAAACAAGTTGATCTCAATAACAGGTTTCTCATGACATTCTAAGACTTTCCATCTCGTTCGGAGATTCAGGAAACGGTCTCAAAACTGAACCATTTCTGCACTTCATGTTTTCATAGTCCCAATACTGAGTGTCAGAAACTTCACCGGGACCCGAAACAAAAACACATCAACATCACAATCAATCTTCGTGAAAATATGCATATATCATCCTAAATATATAATAGAAGCTCAATTCTCATACGAACATCAGTCGAGGTTCAATTGGTGTTTCTACGTTGAACAACCATCACAAAACTTTGCACAGATCAACAAAATGCTCTTAGCATTAACTAGGGCTCCATAGCATTCATCTTAGGATAATTAAATAACTAACTTATTATTTAAAATATCCAGGGTCTTACAAAGAGGACCGCACAACTGTCGTCTCAAAACCTTTCACAAATAACTCAAACTACTTATGGCATTAACTAGTGCTTTAAAGCATTCATTACATGTCGGGATAATTAAATAATTAAATTATTATTTAAAAATTCCAAGGGCTTACAAAAACAGGCCTTTCAAACCTCAAAGGACCCGAGGAGGTTTGGCCAACACAACAAAAACATCAAGCCAAGTTTTTCATTCACATCAAAACACATTTTTGAGAAGCCTTGAATATCCATAACAACATACCCAAACTTCAATTAAAAGTTATTTTTCAAAACCACTTTTGAAACCAAAACTCAAAATTTTCTAAAATAAATTTCATGGATACATAGATCGGCTTTATAGCAAAAACTTTGCCAAAGAAACTTTTGGAAAAGCCATTTCTTGCAAAAAAAATTACATGAATCTATAGATCAGCTAATTGGGAACGACTTCTCCAAAGGCACTTTGGAAAAAGCTAAACTCAAAATCACTTTTGGAAGTAAAAATCAACTTTCGACAAAACAAAAGACATTTTCATGGAGGCAAAGATAAGATCTAAAACTTCAAAGAAAACAACAAGCAATTTCAACCAAACCCAGAATCACCCAATATCAAGCTTACCTCACGAAATCTACACTGTTGAAGAGCTCTCCACTAAATCTACCTTTTTCTCTCACCGAGCCCAGAGAAGAAGAAGAAATAATGGTGTTTCTTGAAAAGTTGTTTTGACCCAAATTTATTCTAAAGTGAGTTTTTCACTATGCACCTTAAGGGAAAGTAACTCCCATCATCTTTATCTACACAACCATATAATTTATTTTTGAAGTTGTTTTGTTGCAAGAATTGATTTTGGAAAAGTGCTTATTTTGGAAAGTGTTTTACATGAACCTTGCTTAAAATGGTATTTTGGAATGTTAAAGGACCTAATTTATTATTTTACTACAGTTTGAGAACTAAAGTATAAATGTGGTAAAATATAAGGACTTAATTTTTATTTCAAGAAAGTTCAAGGACCTTTTTGTAAATAGCGAAAGTTGAAGGGTGATGACTGGGGTATTTTGGTCCTTTTACTTTTTTAATTTTATTTTATTTGAGTCTCATATAGTTTGTTATTTTATTTGTTAGATTTTTTGCTTTATTTGTGCATTTGCATTTAGTTTAGCTTTTAATTGGTTTTTAGTCCTTTTTAGTTGTTTTCATTAGACTTTAGTCCTTGTTAGAGGTTTTGGTCAATTAAGGAACATTTGTGGGGATCTTGATGCAATTTATGAAGAAATGTGGCTAAACTAAAGAAGAAGAGGAAGCATCAATCTCGCTTTTCTTGTTTAACACGTGCCTAAATGAAGAAATTAAAGGAGATGAAGAATCAAGCAATGAACATGTGCTAAAATAGAGAAATGATGGAGAGAATTGTTGTTTCAGCTGTTTCAGACCCTCCTTAAAGCCACCATAATACCCCATCAAAACATTGATGAAAGGAATCAAAAGAGAAGGTTAAGAAGAAGAAAATGAAGAATCTGCATTGCTTGTGTCTTAATAGGTTGGGTTTCTGCTGAATAATATATTAAGGCTTAATGTTTGTTGGGTAATTTAAGTACTCTGGTCTGGTCTTTTAAGCTCTACTTTCTCCATTGTATTGGTGAAAAGTTAATGGCATTTTTAGTTCTGTTTTATGTTTCAAAATAAAATAAAACATAAATCTATTTCATGTAACCGTTAATCATTAGTAAATCCAAATTATTGTTTTGGAATCAAACACGGTTAATTATTAGGTGAGAAGTTGAGAGGGGTACCATATTTATTTGATTAGAAAAATTAGGGATTAAAATTATCAGGACCAAAACCACTCATACATTATATTAAAGGAACTGAAACTGCAATTAAGCCTTTTAAAAAAAAGGGATTTGTACGCTAAAGGAAGCCGAAGTGGAAAGCATTAAACCGCTTGAACTTCTTATGAGATATGAGAGGAATAAATCTTAATAATTAGATTGAACCACAAGTTGTCATGATGGAAACATAAGATCAATGTTCTTTTAAAAAATCATGTGATTATCAAATAACTTTTAAACTAGGATGTATCACATAAAAATGCTTTCTTATGTGAGAGAATTTATCAATAATTTATGATGCAACCATAAGTGATATGTAACGATGCTTCCAATTGGTCAAAACTGGATAAAATCCAGGATGGGCTACTTGGCTTGGTAATGTTACTTCTTCCACTGAGGAATCCTTTGAACAACAACCTAAGAGGACCATAATAGCAAACGTATAAATCCACTAGAACGACAACAAATCAAAATAAAACTTCATTTTGAAATTAATCTTTACTTGAGTTCTCAATATTGCTACACAAATATTTGGAAGGATAAATGCTCAACTTTACTGTGAAATAACCTACCAATTCTATCTAATAGATAACTGTAAAGTGAATTAAATCACCTAGCAGTTCTAACTAAATGCCAACTGTAAAGTGAATTAAGAAAATTGTGTATCACCTAAAAATTCGCTATATAACATACATCCTCAGTTCCTCACATATATATATATATGGGGCGTATCAAATGAGAGCGATGTTTATTATGAGAGATGAGAGCGTTAAATCATGACCGTACAACCATTCATGAGTGGTTGAGATTAAAAGTAGTTTAGTGGTCACATGACTTTTTAAAAAAGTCACATGCCATTTTGTTTTAATCTTGACCATTCATGGTAGATCCAATGGCTAAAATTGAACGCTCTCATCTCTCATAATTACCATTGCTCTCACGATATGCTTCATATAATATATATATTCAAGTTACACTTGTGCTAAAATTGCAAGGCTTATATCACTCAATAACTTTTTCCAATGATTATATCTAAAATCCATATGTGAATTGGAAGTTATCATCTATAGACGATCACATCAACAAAAAAAATTAATCTTAAATTATTTAATTCCTCATTAATCATTAATATTATATACATGTTTTGAACTACTCCCTCCGTTCCAAATTATAAGACTTTTTAGGGACAAACTTAGTGTTTCAAAATATAAGACCCCTTCTAAATTTGAGGGAAAAAAAAGTTGCTTTTCCTAATTTACCCTTGTATTCATTATATTTTCAATTCCAAAATTTTATTATTGTCTCTATTAATTCTTGTTTTTGCTTCCCAACCAATTTTTATGGGCCCAAGATTTTGTTAATAGGGGCATATATAGAAGACTTATATAAAAAAAATAAAACCAAGATTATTACATCTTTTTTTAATAAACGTGATTGTCTAAATGGGGTCTTATAATTTGGAACGGAGGGAGTATACGAAAATAAGAACATTGTGATTATATACTTATATGCTAAAAAATATGTTATGTCTAAAGTTATTTATTAATGTGTAAGCCGTCAATAAGATCAAATTTTTCTGTCAAACTGACCAGAATTTAATCAACAAATTTGCGATTATCTATTGTATCTCTCCATGTGACTTTATTTGATTCACCAATTCAGAGAGTCTATTGATGTATTCATTCAAACTCTCATTCTCCTTCATTCTTAGATTTTCATAATCTCTCTTAAGAGATTGAAGTTTCACCATTCTCACTTTTGAGTCTCCTTCAAACTCTTGTTGTAGAATATCTCATACTTCCTTTGATGTTTTTGCTCTCATAATCCTTGGAAAAATAGATATAGAGGCTCTTCTTTGAATCATCCCAAGAACTCCAGCACCTGTGATCTTCTTCTTCTTCTTCTTCTTCTTCTTCAATTCTTCAGGTTGTTGGGCTGATTCTGCAGCTTTTTCATTTGTTGTTGGTGCTAGTTCTCCATACCCCTTTAGGACTAACTCCAAGACATCCAAAGAGGTGAACAGAGTCTCCATTTTCACAGCCCAAAAACCATAATTCTCTCCTTCAAACAAAGGAACTTGAACATTGCTATAGACCGTAGAAGAATTGCATGTGGAAGCCTTTTTTTTGTTGTTCTTGCTACAAGGATCTGCAGCTCTGATACCACTCTGTTGGTGGTATTCTAGAGGTGAAATAAGAGACTAACACACACAAAGATCTATTACATAACTTAGCAGAATTTTTAGAGTAAGAGAAGTGCTTTTGGAGCTGATTATTCTTGTATTTCACTTGTTTAATTTGCAACTCATACACATGAGTATATATAGCATGAGTAGTGATGGTTACAACTATCAAAGAGTCACCACTACAAGATGCTTAATGCATAGTTAATCACTCCACTAAGCACTAAGTGCTTCCGCTAACATCAATATATTAAACTCATGACTCTTCGCTAACATTCGCATTATTGATTCTGCCATACTCATGCCCTCTTCTGCTTCAGATACTGCAGCACAAAGAGGGACTACAAGCTCTAGTCCCCTTCCTCCTGAATCAGGAACTACACAACCAGTACCAAGGAAGTCAGTTCCAGATAAGAGACCTCCTGCACATCTAGCAGAATACTACAGCAATTCGTTAGTAGTGGAGTTGCCTTCTACAAGAACTCCCCAAGTACTTGTCTTACACACCACTTTCATCCACACACAGGGCTTACACTATATCACTGTCTTCAGAAAAAGAGCCTACTACTTACACTCAGGCTTGCAAGTTTGGATGCTGGAACAAGGCAATGAAATCAGAACTTGAAGCCTTAATTTCCAATAAGACATGGACCCTTGTGGATCCACCTCCTGGTGTTATTCCCATAGGCAACAAATGGGTCTACAAAATTAAGAGGAAAGCAAATGGGACAATAGAAAGTTGCAAGGCACGTTTGGTGGCCAAAGGGTATACCCAAACCGAAGAGGTGGTCTATTTTGACATCTTTTCACCGGTTGCCAAACTTACCACCATTCGCACTGTTTTAGCTCTAGCTTTTATTAGAAATTGGCATGTTCACCAATAATATGTGAACAATTCATTTTTCCATGGAGATTTGCATGAGGATGTATACATGGCAGTCCCTCAAGGTGTCACAGGTGTTGCTTCGACTCAAGTCTGCAAGTAACTCAAGTCTCTATACAGCTTGAAACAAGCTAGTAGGAAGTGGCATGAGAAGCTAACCACTTTGTTGCTAGTTTCTTCCTATAAACAAGCTCATGCGGATCATTCACTCTTTGTTAAGGCATGTTCCACCACTTTCACAACTCTATTAGTTTACATGGACGATATTATACTTGTTGGGACTTCTATGGAAGAATTCGATTTCCTGAAATCTACACTTCATCATCACTTTGGAATCAAGGATCTAGGAGTGTTTAAATTTTCCCTTAGACTTGAGGCTGCCCATTCCCACAAAGAGATCTCTTTGTGTCAGCACCAAATACCATTTGGACTTATTAACCAAGGCTAGTCCTCTTGGCTGTAAGCCAGCAAGCACACCTCTTGATCCAACTATGAGTCTTTCCAACAATGACAATCCAGCTTTTCCTGATGCACCAGCATATAGGTGTCTGGTTAGGCCTATTTTGTATCTAACCACGACTCGCTCTGATATCTCTTTTGCTATTCAGCAATTCAGTCAATTCATGGCTTCCCCCACTGAAACACATCATCAAGCTGCTCTTCGAGTTCTTCGTTATTTGAATGGTTTCCCAGGAAGTGCTATTTTCTTTTCGCATTCCTCCTCATTACAGCTACTGGGTTTTACTGATGCTGATTGCAGGGCGTGCCCTGATACTAGAAGATCTGTCTCTGGTTTCTGCTCCTTTCTCAGAGAATCTCTTATTCGTTTGCGATCCAAGAAGCAACCAATCGTTGCACGTTATTCTTCAGAGGCGGAGTAAAGAGCACTCACTTGAGCAACCAGTGAATTAAATGGTTGCGTTATTTATTGGAGGATTTTCATGTCAGTTGTGTTAGACAACCTGTGATTTACTGTGACAATCAAAGTGCACTCCATATTGCAGCAAATTCGATCTTCCATGAGCGTACAAAACACTTGGAGATAGATTGCCATCTTGTCCGTGAAATTTGATGCGTTTATTGCTTCTACAGAACAAACAGCAGATATTTTCACCAAGAGCTTATTGCCTGGTTCCTTTCAACAATTAGTAGGCAAGCTGAGTTTGGTTAACATTTACCATACTCCAGCTTGTGGGGGGTTTCATCAGCATAAAGAGAAAGGGTTAAAGCTGAGTTTGTTACTGAATTAGTTGATTGGTGATTCAATTAGTTTTTCAGGTAGTTAAGTTGTTAGTAGTTTCAAGTTAGTTACGATTAGCATTGTAGCTACATACTATAAAAGAAACTCACTAATACACAGATTCATTCATTCAATACAGAATAGAAACCTTAGTTTTCTTCTCTAGTTTTCTCTCTCGATTATCGAGTTTGCTAACATGTAGAGTAAATTGTGATAAAAAAGTTTTTAACTTATTCCAAACTCTGTAATAAACAACCCTTATATATGTACATGATTTTGAAAGATACCTTGCCATAGTTTTCTTTGTTTCCAACAATAGTTTGACAAGCCAGCCTCCAAGATTCCGATTTCTGTTCAGAGAAGTCAAGGTTCAAAAGGTTAGTTAATTTCAAGCCAGGATTGCAAGGCTAAATCACCGATACTTCATTGTTGGAAGTGCAATTAATTCAAGAACCATTTAATTTTAAACTACTTAATTTCGATTACAATGAGTTTTCTACATTAGCTTGAGGAGCCATCAAAACTAGATTATAGCAAGTTGATTAATTCGATTAGAATTGCAACTAAGTCCAACATGATACTGCAAAGTTAACTACAAAGAAAGGGTTCACATGAGAGAGAGAGAGAGAGGAGCATGCCTTCTTAAGATATCGGAGTTCAGTATTTGTTCTTTCATTTAAAAGATCGTTTCCTTCAATAATCTGCAACACAAGAATCAATGTGTAAAAATTAGAGACTAATGTATAAATATTTTGCTAAAAACCAAAACCATATTATATCATGTAAAGCACATGGAAATATTTATTCATCGGATAGCTTGATGCTTCGAAACACAAATTCAGAGTGAGAACCAAAAAGGGAAAGCTTGTTAATCAGAATTATGATCCATTATTTACAACTGTGTGGACTGGTCCTTAGGTATAATGAGTATTAAATCCCCTGGGTAAAAACATGAAAATTGCGTCCGTTTAAATATGGAGTAATTCTTATATAGACCCAAATCTAACGTATCAATTTTGAGCACAACAAATTATAAAAAATTACACTTTATAAAATAACCAGCAAGGTCTAGCATGGCTGGTAGGTAGATGAGCTTTTTAAGCATCTAGTCCAGGGTTCGATCCCTGGGCGGTGCGTATGAAGAAGGATTTGTTGAGAGAGACCTACCCCACTTAATGTGATCTCAGAGCCTCCGGGGATTAATCTCATGAAGGAGGTTGGACGATGCTGAAGGAGTCACGAGAGATGCCGGCAAGTGACCGGAAGGTGGTCCAAGTGGCAGAGGAGCAGGAGTATGGGTGGAAGAAGGAGGTTGCAAAAGGAGATCACAGAGGCTGGAAGGAGAAAGAGAAAGGGAGAAATCCCCATTTTGCTCTAAGTTTTTTAACCTAACGTGTCTTAAGTAGGGGCAAAATTGGAATTTCACATGTCGTCAATGACGGGTTAAGTGAAACGTTGCGTTCGCCATTTCACTAACCCAAGGCAAAAACCCAATTTTGCCCTCGGTTTTTTAACCTAACGTGTCTTAAGTAGGGTCAAAATTGGATTTTCGCGTGTTCGTTCCTTACCTTTCACCATCGCGCCGCTATTGCCCAGTTTCAGACGTGATTTTCGCCACGATCGCTGTCGTGACCACCACTACGCAATTTCCGCGCCGCTACTGCCTCCACCGTCGCAGCTGACCCCCAACCACCAATCCGCCACTATTGCGCCGCCATAGCCCGTTATTAACAACCCTGGGAGAGACTATTAAAAGTAGTGGCGGAGGGAGGGGGGATTTGGCTATGCCATGGCCCCCCCACTACTTGTTGGTTTGATTCATTTTGTATAAAATTACTTGTTGATTTCACTCACTTTGTATAAAATTACTTGTTGGTTTTACTATTTTTTTTATAGAAAAACTATATTGGTCCATATTGGCACCACCCACCTCAAAGTTCTCCCTTCGCCACTAATTAAAAGCACTACTCTATGAGCTGAAAGAGGCGGGGTCAATACTTGTAACTTTGTGAAGTTAGTTAAATACCCTTAGGTGTTAAGGGCACTTAACGTAGCCCAATTAGTTTAGGTGAACCAAGATAAATATCATTGTGTGATCTTTTATCCCTTAACTCTTACAATTATTTTTATTTCTAACGGGAGAGTTGAACTAAGTTCATAAAAATATCACTCTATGCTTAAGAAGAGTTTACCTCTTCTAAACTAATAAGGTTGCACCCTCTATCAGCACTTTCAGAATCTGCTTCCAGCACATTCTCTCTATCAACACTTACTAAGTTCTTGATAAAGAAGGTTTTTATTCCTTAAATTAGAAAGCAGTTTTAAAAACACAATTCAACCTCCTTCTTGTGTTATCTTTGCTTATTTCACGTACAAGGTTTGGAAGCATATGGAGTTGGTTCTATGTGATCTATGGAAGTCCGAGAAAAGATTTGACAATGTGAAGAAGCAAGTTGACGAAGAGAAGAGAATGGAGAACAACAAATGATAGGGCCAATGACCTCCAAAAAATGTGGTTGATTTGGAAGAAAAGTTGGAGAAGGCCGATGGAGCCTAGAAGAAAGTCTCAAAGGGGCATTGCGGAATCGGAGGCTCGAGGGGCAGTCGCTCCTAGGGAAATAAAGGAGTCTTATCATGCATAGATCATCGAGATAGATAAACATATGAATTCTATTGCCAAGGAGCCCTTTAGTTTTGACGTCTTCTAGCTTCTGGCCTTGAACCAGGCAACGAAAGAAGCTGAAATGTCATACTAGTTTGTGATAAAGGTTGGAAAAGAATGTAGTCTAATTCCATATGAGTTATTTACCCATGTTCCCATCAGGGAGATGTCGGTCGATCTTACAGGTCGCAGAAGCTCTACCATCTTTAGTTCTGTTTTGTTTCTTGACTCATTTGTTTTGTACATGCAGATCGTATTAAGGGTTGGATAATACTCGAAAACAATTTATCGAGAAAACCTCTTAGTGTTTTATTGGCTTCTAGATACATGATTTTCATTTATTATGGAATGTAACCTGTAGATATTAGGTTTAGGTGATGGTACTCTCTATACCGAGCAACATGCTCGGTATGAATCGCATAGAGACCTTTAAATTTCATTTGAGACATTGCTGCCAAGGAGTGCTCCTCAATCTATGAAATGTTACATGAGTTGCGATCAATATGTAGTTTCTATTTGAAACATTGACAAATAACGTGAAGGACTTTTGTCATGTCGCGAGTGATTTTGTCCATATTGAGGATACTAATCTGATATGATTTTGTCCGACTTTTCCCCATTGATGTCATTAGTCAATCCAAGATTTTTCAGTTCAGGGCAAACTTTCCTTACCTCACGCTCTGACCTTCAACATCCTTTAAATTGCGTAGAACAAGGTCCTTGATTACAAAGGTTCGTGGCATAACCTTCAAATTATAACGAAGAGTAGCACGATATTTTGTTTCTTCTTTCCAAACATTAGTTATCACCCTTCTTTATTTTGCCAGTGTCAATTCCTCTACTATGGCTTTGGCATTGTTTATCGGATCAAAACTCTAATGCGCCACAAGTTTTACCAATTTGTATTGGATGACTGCTTCCACATCCTAGGTGGGTCTGAATTGGGTTTCCCATGCAAGTGGAGGATAGTGAAGTTCTCCCGTAAGCCAACAGAATTTGGTCGAGCTATTTGACCTAATTTGTCGGCATCCGCCACTCGACCTCAAAGGCTTCTAAGAATGATGCAGTTCGTGACATTTGCTTGTTCGTTGACCAAGGGATGTCGATCAAGGTTCAGCGTTGTTCACTTGTTTGATATGGAATTCTTCCTAGAATTATCTAAAGGACCACAAATATTCTGTTGATATTTTTGTAGAACATTTGATGTGGAGCAAGATGATGGGGCGAGTAGTTTCATGTCATTTTACTTGGTGAAGTAATGAATGACACAAACTATGTGTATGACCTCATTTTACTTGGTGAAGTAATGAACAACACAAACTATGTGCATCAATTCATTAAGAGCTTCGTGGAAAGGTTTGAGTAGGTTGATTCCCCATTGACAAAACCGCCACCGAACAGATGTTGTGGAGAATTCTCTCATTGGTGCCCGGTGAAAACCAGCATGCAGTCTAAAGGAACCACACCTCCTTATGTATTTAGTCATATCTTGTTCTATATATGGAGGAAAGTAGTATTGCCACGAGTAGTTTTTCGCCAGGTGCAGTTGATAAGATCTAAGAAAACTGAAGAAAAATTGAATTAAGAAACTCAGGTTTCCTCTGAATTGAGGAAGAACTGAGACTGAATGTAGAGAAAGTACAAAAGCTCTGGTTAATTGGAGAGCACCAGAAAACTCTCCCACCAGTTCTGAGCCTCCGACAAAATCAAACGGTTGTCCCTGTAAGGGGAACCGCACCAACGCCCGGAGAACAATCAGAAACCGCAAGCGGAGCTATATCCTCTACAACCAACACAGCCACCTCCTTCTTCCTTCCTCTTGAATGCTCCTTCCTCGGATGACCACGCTTCTTTGGAGCAGAAGGAATAACATCTGCTACAAATCCTCCCCCAACACCCCCAGACTCCATAGAAACAGGATTTTTCCAAGGGTGACCAGGCTTCCGCTTAATACCCAGGGAGACATCAATTTGCGCATTTTCAACGCATGCAAATATCTGTGTGAGGAGGATTCTGAAGGTCCTAAAAACGGCACCACCATGAGAAGAAGAGGACACCGCATTTTCATTATGATATTCTGCTTGGGGTTATATTTTCGCGATTCAGACCTATTCTTTATGATTATAAGGATCCGAATAATGGTAGTGCTGAGTAACATTAGTACTAGAAAAGATCTTCCATATGTGAATAGAAGAAAGAAACACAATACAAGTAATTTAAATAATATAATACTTAATAAATAAAAGGGTGCACGTGGACACGTAAACACGAAATTAATAAATTAAGTACCTGTACAATACAAGTTCCACAGCTACCACCTCCACCACAGTTCATCAGCTTCCCCTGTCAAAACAATTTGTAATAACCAATATTAAATACTATGTCTATGATAATTATACATGTAACATTTAAAATCTACTTTTGGTTTTCTCTAAAAAAATCTCTAGAAAAAATCGACTTTTGGTCCTTTAAATTGATGACAAGTAATTAGCAATTTAGTATGAAGCAACTCATTGGGTTGATTATTTAAGGGATGAAGAGCACCTCAATAAGGGACGAAGGCACCTCAATAGTAGTGACTAGTGAGAAAAGACCAAAATTAATCAAATTACTTAGATTGCTAAAATTAATATGGCATTATATAAAAAAAAATATTAACCAAATCATGACTAATTTCCTCGAGAGTTAAAAGATCAAGTGGGTTGGCAGCAAATCTTTGTCAAATAAGAAATTTCTTGTTATTATATTTAAATATAAAAAGAAATGTAATGGATTAGCGGAAGTCATGTAATAAGTGAATATCGTATTAGTTTTAATCTCATCCCCTATTAATTTTTATCTCACACCCTTTACTAGTATTTTACCTAAATAGTCTTAAAAATTAATTTTATTCCTAATACATCTCCTTACCCCGTTTTAAGTTCGCACTTAGTAAGTGCGTTTAATTTTCGTAATTATTATGTGTGAATCAACCTTAGTTGAGCAGACGCAGTCTCTGTTTCGCACTTATAGGCACGAAATTTATAAAAAAAATGATTTTATTCGCACTCATGAGTGCGTCATATAATCAGTTCTAGATAAAAATAATTTTTTTATAAAAAAAAAAACAATTCGCACACAAAGGTGCGAAATTTAGAAAAAAAAATTCATATTTTCGTACTCTAGATTTCAAAATTTAAATATCTCTCAATTAAAATACAACATTTAAAAAAAAAATTGTTTTCGCACTTTGTGGAATTTATAAAAAAAAAAATTGATTTTATTCACAATGAGTGCGGTCAATAATAAACAATTTTCACACCTGTTAAGTGCGAAAATGCCTTGACAAAAATGAATTTCGCACTTATTAAGTGTAAAAATACCTAAATAAGTTTTTTTTAACGTCAGGAATATTTTAGAGTTTTAAAAATGAAGGGTGGCATATAAATCGATGGGAATGACATTAAACCTAATCTCTTAAAAACGCGTATTTAAATATAATAAATAAAAAAATCGAAAACAGAAAAAAGTACATGTAAGCGATCGAGTGGTTGAGATTGATGGGAAAATATGTGGTGTGAGACGTACATAAGTGGCATAAAGCTCGATCTTGTTATCCAACATGATGTTCCTCAACAGCTTCTCTCCGCTAATCGCTTTTGCTTTATCCACCGGGTACGACCCATCACCTTCCGGTTTTGGCTGCAACAATTTCAACTTCAATTATAACTGTAATGCCACACTAGAAGATAAACTACGATTCAATTGATTTTGAATGTAATGCGCGTGTGTGAGAATCCGTGACTAAAATTTGAGTTAGGTTTAAAGGATAATACCCCGATGAACTCGAGCTCTATTTCAGGAGGTGGTGGTGGCGGCGGAGAATTAGCGGCGAAAGGCACCGAGTTGGGTTGTCGCCGGGGAAAGTAGTTGATCGGATTCTTCCGGCAGCCACCGGTGAGTGGAATGGGGGTTATTATATTCATAGAAGCCATGCTCTTTATGCCGCTAATTAACGACTACCGGCCTTCTCTGTGTTTTATCCTGTGATGATTGTGTATGTTGTATAAATTTTCCCTGCTCTTGTCTCATTTAAATTAACGGACTTTTGAGTCCACTCCCTTTACATACATGACTCATTTGAGTGAATTGTTATCTTAATTTTTTTACAATTAATGGTTATAGTCTTTACTTTACCTTATTATAAGTGAGTTCACACACTTTAGAGGAGGCAAAACTCTTACTAAATAGCAACTCTAGAAAAGGCATTAGTTTTGGTGTCACCTCTAACGGATACTTCTGCATCTCCGGCTCAGCATTAAATGCATTCTGCCATTTATTTCAGCATTAATGAAGAAAGTTGACGTCGTCTTGTTCTTCAATGTTTTCAGCATTGAGCTTTAACTTCGACATTAAATGCTCATGCAATCCGGCTAAGAGAGCTATTAATGTTCTGAACAGAAGATTTGATTTTGATCGTTAAGGAGATACTATGTTCAGAAAATCCGATGTTGACTCTGGAAAAGTTGCTTGATTTAAGGAACAGCAGAGGATTTGCCGAAACGAGGAATAAAGTATTAATTATGTCCCTTTCTTCATTCTGCGATCAACAATGCTTCATTAATGCTCTGACGAGGTAGATGGCCTTGGTTGCTAAGAGTAGTTATGACAAACGAACTCTTCAGAATCTTTGTCGAACGACCTCTTCAACACTTCTGCCAAACGAACTCTTCAACATGACTTGGCAAACAAACTCTTCAACAGAGTTCCCAGACGTACTCCTTAGGCGGACGTACTCCTTCGGATGGGTTGCCAAACGAACACATTGTTTGAGTAGCCAAACGTACTCCACATCAGGACGTACTCAGCAGGCAGACTGACTCCTTGATGAGTGGCCAGACGTACTCCTCTTTTTTGCTTTGCTTGAAGTTCTACTTTTGATAATGCTTTGTATGGATCTATGCAGTTCTCCTTCAAGTAGATAGATGTTCATGTGTGTGAAAATATTCAAGGAGTTAGGAATTCTATCTCTAACAATATTAAGCCTTAAGCGAAATTGTTATTTATCAAAACATAATAATTCATTAAATCATTTGAATCTAACAAAAGTTCCTTTCTTTTGAGGCTTCCATAGTAAGACTTTGCGGTAACAACAACAAAGTCATTCTCCTTCCCCACCAACCGAGCCCAATCAAATAGTTCATGGCGATTAAGGAATTTCTGCAATCAACAAACACAGTTAGACATACAAATCATTATTTGCATGAAGCTTATTAAGCGCAAGAGATATGTGCACCTTATCAATTGTAAATGCTTTTGTACAATCTACCCGAACAACAAAGGATGATGCACTACCAAAACTAGCATTCGTAATATGGTCCTCCCCCTTCCTTCCATGTTATCGACATCGTCAACTTCTTCTTTAACATCCACAATCCGAGTCACTTCTGCCCCATTATCAACCTTATCAACTTCCTCATACAGCACATGAGACATGAATCAGTATCCTAAAACATTTGATAATAACAAAGAGTAAGGAGATAATAACAAAGAGTAAGGACAGCAGTTCAAGTTAAAAATCGCATTTAAATGCGCGAACCATATCTTTGTTCGCACCTTTAAGTGCAAAATGAACATCAAAAAGAAAATATTAATTTCGCACTTAAAGGTGCGTTTAAGGTGCGTTTTATATGTTACATTCGCACTTTTAAGTGCGAAAAATAACATACATAATCCAAACAAGATTGATTCGCACATAATAAGTGCGAAAATTAAACACACTTATTAAGTGCGAACTTAAAACACACTTAAATGTGCAAACAGCTTACAAACCTTTCAAACCCGTCAATGGATGGTAAAAGATGAGAAGAGGATGGTGAGTTTGTTGAATGATAAGAAATGAGGCAAGGGAATAGGATATGTTAGGAATGAAATTAGTTTTTAAGGATATTTAGGTCAACTACTACCAAAAGAGGTGGCATGGGAATCAATTGGGGATGGCATTAAAACTAATGCCCATTTGGATTTCGCTGAAAAAAATCCCTAAAATCAATACAGCCATGACTCTAGCCATTTGATCTTGATCATTCGGTCCGATTTTAAAGAAATCAATTTTATTTGCTTGATTGTGCTATCCAGTCTTAATCCGAATGCAGTAACTTTAGAAAATTTTGATTGCAGGGGGGTTAGGACTTGTAAATGCAATGAAATGCAACTGAGAACTGTGAATACACAGAAAGTGGGAAGATATTGGTAATAAGCTTATACAGAAAATCGTTTGACCCACTGCACGGTCCTTCTCAACATTGAATCATATGAGGTAAATTGTGAACCACAAAGTGGTAATCAAAACAATGTCACTACATCTGGCAGCCAGAAGCACCACAAGAACATAGGATCCAGAAGCAAAATGCCACTCCACATTTCCTGAGGTTTCCCATCACACCAAGAAGGCAAGAGAAAGTGTACTGGAAATCCAGCAAGCAATTCAGGTCATCAAAGGAGTCACTAAAACAGCAGTATTTCCAATCATAGGCTTGAGACTGGCAGCACGCTCTAGTTGTTTCCACGCCTCCTTTCGCTTCTCAGCTGCTGAGCTTAAAATCGCTTCTTCCTCCTTAAACTGAGAATGACAAGAAATGAAGAGCTTCTCATCCATCTCCAAGAACATTTTTCTAATATTATGAGTTAGGTTGACAACTGCTGGGTTCCAGTGGCTTTGAATATTCCTATCTAGAGCTGGAAATATGACGGGCAGGATTACTTGACGGTTATGTGCAATCAAGTTGACAATGTGGTCGTTGTTCCATAAGAAAAGTGCCCTTTCAGCTACCTGAAACAATCCGTGTTGAACGGAAATGAAGTGTTTTCATCAATTAATAAAAAAATAAGCATGTCACTGGAAACAACTGATTCTCAAAAGTGTCAAATAGACTGTTTGGATGCGGACCAAAGAGCATAAATTGGAGTTTATCCGGTGTTTTTCTAAAAGATAAGCTCCAATAAGTGTTCTTTAGTCTGTATCTAAACGGGCTCAAAGTGTCAGAAACCATTCTTGGGGGAGAGGTGCCAAGAAAGCTACAAATGCATAAAGAAAGAGAAAAAAAATGCAGCACTTAAATCATTAATTCAGTTTCAAACAAAAAATACAGGAAACGCAACATAGACAGTTTCCATTTCAGAGGGGTTAAAGGAATATGGAAATTTTCAGAAAAATTAGAGCCCTGTTGAAACAAGAAATGATGTTTGTCCTCATTTCCATAAAAGATAAAGATCCAAGTGGAGAGTTTACAAAATGAACCAAGCATGATGGGAGGAACTGTTTTCACATTCTATAAGGGGCACAATTAATGCAACCTGATGACTGCACTCATAAACCTCTGAACACAAGTTGCAACATGTATATCTGAACCAGAAGCAAAATACTATCAAGCAAAATGTATCTTTCAAGTTTACATTCCCAAGTCACATTGAAGTTTGTTAAAACATAAAAGTGAAAGTCCACATACAAATATGTATAAATGAAGTAAACTCTGAAACTCCATCATTGAGTATAATTCATCTCTCAATAAGAAAAACACAAGACCTTGTGTCTCTGAAAATTCCAAGTTGAAACTTCTGATAACCAGTGTTATCAAACATCCGCCATGGCGGTTTTTTGGCTCACCGCCATTGGCCGATATCCCACCATATGGCTGCCATTTCCGCTATTTTCCGTCATTATTTGTCATGTATGGCGGGATTTTGGCTTTCCGCCATGACCCGCCATCCGCAATTAACAACACTGCTGATAACACCATATCAGTTATTGCCATAATACACAATTCCATAGCAATAACAGAGCTACCAACTTACATCACATTAACTGCAGTTAAGAAAACAGTTTAAGAAAAATCTAAAGCCTAAGAAAACCTTTGGGTAGTCAAAAGTAAAATCAGTTGGGGAAATAGCGGCAAATGGTAGTATTTAGATAAAAGATCTCCTATAAATATACAACTAAATGTTATTATAGTGTACACAGAAATTGCACTTCATAAAACAGCATAAGCCACAAATGCTACAACGGAGACTAAGCTAAATATGGAAAAAGATAGGAGAAAACCTAGAAGAATCAAGACTCTTATCTACAAGTAGACCTTAAACCTTCAGTATGAGCAAATCTTCAGATAGTACTGAGGACTCAATGCTCCCTCTCTCACATAAAAGCAGTGAATTTCTATTTTTAACGAGAAAAAATAACCATACAAGACAGATGTCAATGTTATGCGTGCTGTAGTAAGTACAACTGTAGAAATGAAAAAAATTCCCTTAATTACCGGTCATACTTAAATGAGTACCTAAGACTGAGCACTCCTATCAAAAAGGGGGGAAAATAAACTGGCCTGTAGAATCACAGTAATCAATAAAGAACTAGTCAATCCCAATTACACACATGCACATTTTCTTGCCAGATGAGAGTACTATAAAACCAATTTGCTCCAGCCTACAAAGCATTTGCTTAAATTTTCATTCTTAAAATAGTTCACAACGCACAGAAAATGAAAATCTTCATGTCTGTAAAAAGACAGCAATGTACATTGACGGAAACAAAACTTGTCGGCACATGTAATTGAAAGTGAGCACCATGCAAAACAATAGAGCATGGATCTAATCCTTACAAGTGGGAAAATAACATAGAAGAATGCAAATGATGAGGATTAACAGAATGGACTCAGCATAACAACTTTACCTGAAAGTGTAAGCTGTTAATGCAGCAGCCAATCCGCCAAAACAATGGGACCATGACCCTCTGGAACTCTACCATGTTAATTGCTTCCAAAATTTCTTCCAGCTCACCCAGAAACATCACCTCTTTCTGGCTATTTATTACTGGCCAATATTTTAACAAACCCCTTATGACAATGCTTGCTAACTTTGGCTCCTTTTCTATAAACTGCGTAACACAGAAGGACAGTTGCTGAAAGTAGACCCCCATAGATTTAGGCTTGTGCAAGGGGATCAAAACTCTCCACAAGAAGATTTTGTGCTCCTCTTTCAAGGGTAGAGCAAACCCACTAATCACACTCCCAAAAATCTCCAACAACTCACCAATCCCATTGTGTCTCTCAGTCTCAATCACAAATCGATAAAATATATTGTTAATAGATTTGCGAATAAAGGGCCGGTGCACCATGAACTTCCCATAAATCCTATGCAAAATTGTCTTCAAGCAGTCTCTTTCTCTGGGATCCTCTGATTCAAACAATTCAAGCAATCTGGAAATAAATGAATGATCGATATACTTCTTTGCTAGCTTAGCATCAAGGCATGAAGAGGAGATAAATTTAAGCAGCAATTCATACACAAGTTGTAAATGTGGCCAAGAAGGATCAAACATTGGGTCATCATCATCATTCTCACCACCACTGGCACCACCCCCATTAGCACTATAATTAGGTGGGAAAACTCTAAATAGATTTATAGCACACATTCTACACATAGCAAACATAGCGGGCTCACTAAATCTCATTGACCCACAAGCCACAAAATCAACAAGTTCAACCAAAGTTTTCCTTTTTACATCTTTATCGGCGACGTTTTTACCAGGGTCACTGAAATCAAACGTCACACAACAAAGGCTCAACTTGCTCACAAACAGGTTCATCTTCTCAGTACTTGGAACGTCCTTGAACGGCACCAAAGGTTCGATCCCAGACACCATGCTCGCCGGGAACACCGCCGATGAGGAAGCTCGTTTCGTGGCGTTTGCTCGGGCCGAAGAAGCCCCACCAGGCGGCCGGTGGCTTCTGCTGGCTGTGCGTGGCGAGTCAGTGGAACGCGACGACTCGTCCGAGTCGGGTTTCGAAGACTTCCGAAGAAGCCTGTTGAGGGATTGCTTGAGCATTGCGTCCCAGAAGCTGAAATCAACAGATTCCAAATGTTCTAGATCAAATCCAACAAGGAAGAATCAAAATCGAACGAACCCGAAAACGTTAATGTCATCACGAGCGGAAGCAGAAACCCTAGATCCCGGTCACGGAATCAGGCAAATATCCCGAGAAATGTGGGGTACCGCGTGAAAATTGAGATCCCCATTTGAAATGGGTTTGAGGAAATTTTCGATTTTGCAGCAAGCATCGGTGGAAAAAAATCAAATATTGATGATTGTGGTTGAGGCTTGTGGGTGATGAAGAACACGTGAACCAAAAGAGAAATGGTGAGGCAGAAAAAAGTGGCAGCGAAAATGGAAAATGTTTATTATGGAGTGAACAGCAACAACAAAAATGATAAATTAAATCTGAATCAAAACTCAGATACTCAACAATTTTCCAAATTTTCTCGGGAATTAATAAAAAAGAAAGAGAGAGAAATCAAACTTGAGGTTGAATTTAACGAAGAAGGAAAAATGTGGCAAGGGGATTGTGATTGGTGATGGTGATAATGAAGCCCTGCAGAGATTTTGGGTAAGGAAGGAACCCTCTTAGCTGTTCTTTCTTGGTTGGTGGCTTGCTATTAACGATCCACCACCGTGAAACTGAAAAGGAACTAAAAGGGAAAGAACAAAAAAAAGGTACTATTATTATGAGTTTATGTTTTTCTTTTTATTTCGCAAAAAAAAATGTTTGTTACTTTTTTTTTTCTTCAGTTATAAGAGGAAAACAAGTGTTTGTTACTTTAGTTATTACTATTCTTATAAAAATAATTAAAATAACAAATTATAATAAGACTTTATTATCAGATCATCTGTTTCAAAAAAATATTATCAGATCATCCATTTTCAATTAGTCTCCATTAGGTACATAAATATTCAGAGAAAATTTATTGCTCGTAATAATCATGTCTTTTTTATTAAATGAATAATTTTGTCTTACTCAAACACTAGATATAAAACACATGCAACGCCCGGGTATATCTACAATGTTTTAACATTGTACAAAAGTTATTATAGTTTAAATAAATTAATAAATAAATATTAAAATAGTTTTTACTTATAAGATAATAAAATAAAAATAATGGTGTTAAGACGTTTCAATTACTAGTTTTAGAGTTCTCTTTTTTTTTTACAGAGGAATGTTAAAAAGCAACTACACTAAAACATCGTGGCACAAAGCAACAAGAACATTGGACGAAGGTAGCTTCCAGATGCGTCGTAGAGAACCATCCCAGGCGCCTAACGAGCTAGCAAATCCGTTGTAGTGTTCATATCCCTTGCAACATGAATCAAAGAAACAGTCCAATTCCGAGATAACATCTCCCGGATCGTTATGATTATATCCCTCTCCCCAAAAACTAGTCACTAAAATCACTTCTGTTAAGACATGCACGACGTCATAGCAATCTGAACCACAAGTGATATTCCTGTGACCAAGCTCCCAACCATACTGTAAACCAATCTCAACAGCTAGCAATTCAGCATGAAACGAGTTCCCCTCACCCAAGCCCAAAACGACAGAACCCGTCGCATCAGTGACGAGCACGCCACAACTCATTTGCCGCACACCTGGATTCCATCTCCCATCCACCTGAATTTTGATCAAACCAGGGCCTCCCACACGTGAAAATGTTGTTGCAGGTGCCTTTTTGTGGAGCTGCTGCGTCGGCAAACCTGGTGGCCATCGCCTCCAAATCTGGACATCGATCAATACTTGTCGTAACACGTAATTACTGCCCCAAGGCGTTGACCCGAAAATTGATTCATTCCTCCACCTCCAAAGCCACCAAAGTACCGCCACCGACAAAAGATGTTGTTGTTGTTCCAGCAGCCTATCGAGCCAGCTATGGAAGGGCTGCGTCGTTGCCAAAGATGAAAGGATTGCACCAAATTAATCTAGAAATCCTGTGCGTTAGGGCAGCCACGGAACACGTGGTCTACATCTTCGAGAGTTGCACCACACCTTGAACAAGAAGTCGTCACACTCAAATGATTATAGCACCCCTTAGCATTCGTTGGCAGTTCTCTTTGTGTAAATAACCAATAATATTTCTAAACCCTAAACATTGCCTCAACATAATATTATTAAAAATTAAATTGGACTTGAAATGTAGAATAAAATTCTAATTTAATCAATTACAATAATATTTCTAAACCCTAAACATTAATATCAACATAATATTATTAAAAACTAAATTGGACTTGAAATGTAGAATTATGATATGAAAAGAGTTTAAGGACCTTGAAGAGAGTGAGTGAGTGAGTGAGTGAGTTTGTGGAGAGTATGTGAACACTAGACCTTTAACTTGAGAGATTGATGCAAAACTAACCTTTCTCCTTGAGTTGGAATATAGAAGGATAATGAGAGTAATTGAGCTTGAGGATGGTGGGAGAAGAAGCACAAGATCTTGAATATTTGGATAGCAACTTCTTGAATTTTGAGAGAAAAAATCGTGAAGGTTTTGAGAGTAGAGTTAGAGGAAGAAAAAGAATAAAATGGTGAAAAATGAGGAGTTCTAGCAGTCTATATATAAGGGCCTGAAACCGCCAGAAATGTTGAAGATGAGTCGCAGGGTGTGCCGCGACTCCTGTGACACGTGACAGACATGCACAGGAGTCGTGGATTCTGACGTGATTTGTTGAACAACGGGAAGTCGTGTTAGTCAACGTGATTCCCGGAAAAGCTACCCCCTGATTCTCACTGTTCCCAGATTTCCACGCCTACTTCATTTTTCCAGACATGCAAGTCGCAAGTGGGCCCACGACTCCCTGTTCCATGCCACCTCAACTGCCCATATGGCCTGTAACACTCCAATTTTGGGTTGAGGGTCACATAGTAATTACGCGGAAAATATATTTTGAAACCTCTAAAAAACACTCAAGTTCCAAAAAAACCAAACGTCTCTCAATATTATTTAATCAGTAATATGTGAAGAAGGTCTTGCCCCTGACCCTGGCTGAGGTTTTGATGACGACAAACTCATGTACAAAAAGAAGAAAAGAAGACTTAGAAGAACCAGCTCAACATACTTCAAGCAATTTTCAAGGGTTCTAGCTTTGACTAAGTCTTACAATTTAGGTAAGTTATGCTTCTAAGGTTTTTTTAAGTATGAAGGCTCAAAGACAAGTTAAAATATTGAGTATAATCTTTTTCATAAGTTAAAAGTGATAGAAAAACTCAATTGGAACCTAAAGTTTCATTATCTAGAAAATGGACTTGAGTGTAATCGATTACACCCTTTAAGGTAATCGATTACACAGAGGCAAGTAATCGATTACATCTTGCTCGTAATCGATTACATGTTTGAATTTGAAATTCAAACAGCAACGGGAAAATAGCGTAATCGATTACCTAAGTGCTGTAATCGATTACCTGATCGACGGCTGTGTTGTTTCATGAACCATTGTGTCCCAAAACGTTTGAGAAGCTTTGTGTTGGTTCATGAACAATTCCTAGTGCCTATAAATAGTCCATTTAGGCTCAGAAACGAAGAGTCATTGATATACAACTTTCATATTCATTAGAGCCAAAATTCTGAGTCTTTAATTCTTCATTTTCAATAAGAACACTTATGCTGTTCAACTGTTGAAGAACTTAGAAAAAGAAAGAGCCTTCATATGATAAGTGCCTAAAGCATAACTTCTATATTCAATCCATTCTTATGTTAGAGGATTGATTCAGCTGTATATAAATCTTCTTCATTCTCATTCTAGTTGAGTGAAAGTTCACCGTAGGGTTCGGTGAAGGTTGGCACTTGTAAGAAGATTTTATCAATAGTGGAAAAATTCTCAAGGGTTCTTGAGGGACTGGATGTAGCATTCGGTGGTTTGAAGGTGAATCAAGATAAAACCTGTGTGTGAATTCTCCTAACTCTTATATTTTACTTTCAAGCAACGCTTTATTCCGCTGCACTCACAATCATCAATTGTGATTATCATTATCTTGGAAGTAACAAGTTTTGTAAAGGCGAAAATCGGAAGAACCTAATTCACCCCCCTCTTAGGTTGCTATGTACACTTACATAATATTCCCATAAATATTAATTAATATGCGGAAGCAGAAATGAAGGAATATTATTACAAAAATAAATGCTCAACAAACGAGCTCAAAAATAAACAGTGGAAGTTCTTTAACATTGTTCATCTTCTTCTGAATTTTCCATGCTTCCAATGCGCACTCTGATTCCATAATGCTCTTCAAGGGATAAAGAAATCCTCGCCCTGTCTGTCTCTGACGTTAAGCGTCCAAACACAAACAGAAATGGTTAACTCTTAAAACAAACATCAAGCAGCACGCAGCATGTTCAAGAGAACTTAACATAACCAACAGTAACAACATTTTCAAAATACAACGATAACACATTCAACGATATACTCATTTCCTCATGTACAACATCACTAACCATGCTTATGAGTCCTCAAATGCAACTACAAGTTATGGAACGATCACATAGGACTAAAACCTATCTCATCGCCCCCAGACACGATTACATGAGACTAAAACCCATCTCATCGCTCTCAGGCACGATCACATGGGACTAAAACCCATCTCATTGCCTTCAGCCTCAAAATGCATATGCCATGCCAACATGTTCAACATTACCATGAATCAACAATTTTCATAATATAACATAATCAACTTAACCTCATCATCATCATCATCATCATCATCATCATCATCATCATCATCACATTCATCATCATCATCATCATCATCATCATCATCATCATCATCATCATATCATAACATAAATTCCCAAATCCAAGCACATACCATCATGAACAAACAGAATAGTTGCCAACACAAAATCATAGATAAAGCACCACTGACTCGACCTAGAACTGAGTTACCCTTACCTTATACTCATTTTCATGATCTTGTCCTCCAACCTATCATGATAACACATTTGCACAATCATCAACAACCAAGGAAAAGACCAGAAACCAACTCCACAAGATTTAAACCCAAAATAAGCAAAACAGCAACTTGCTGCCAAGGGCCTAGCGCCCAAGCGTTGGGTTCCAACGCTCAAGCGTCGGGTCCCTGTTTGGCAACACAAACTGGGCAGAACCTCAACGCCTAGGCGTTGGGAGTCTAGCGCTCATGCGTTGGCTCCTTGCCAGAAACCCTAAAAGCCATGTTTTTCACCCGAAAATCCATTTTTAATCAAACTCTTTCAAAACCAAGTTTCTTCCATGATTACCATCCATATCACAACCTAATAAACAAGTTTCCTCCTAAAAATCCAAAGGTTCCTAATATCACCAAAACTCAGAAATTAGAAAGGATCGATCACTTACCGATAAAGCTAACCTCAAGGCTTCTTGAGAGAGGATTAGAAACAAGAGTGGAGCACCACAAGAGGAAGAAACAAGGTCGACACAAAGCTCCAAGGTTCAGCAAAACTCCATAAAAATCAACTCTAACATTCTGGGTTTCTTAGCACCTTGTGTGAAGGAAAAACAAGGAAACAACCACAATACTTCAAGGAAAAATAGTTGCAAGGGGAAGGGAGAGGGAACACGACCCACACCTCCTTCTTATTCAGAATTCATCCTCTTCATTGCTCATTAACTAATAGACCAAGCCATAACTCACTTTACACCCCCTTATTAGCCATATGTAACCCCCGACAAAGCTTTAAACTCACTTAACACTCATCCAATCCATTCAAACTCAGCTTGTAACTCCCAACAGCCTCATTTAACTCATTAGTATCCTTGTCTCAACTTCAAATTCGAAATATTCAGCCACAACACTCAAAATCTGCATAAAATAAAAACCTACCTCACTAGGATTCAAATACAAGACTTGCCAATCAAATGCTCAAGCCTCAACCACTAAGCCACAACTCCTCTTGTTAAAACTCTAACAAAACTGTTCTTATAATCCTCCAAGTCAAACGAACAAGTTCCCAATCTGAATTCAAAACATTATTAGAGCTCTTAATACTAAATCCCAATCCAGTTTTGACTAGTTCAAGGACTAAAACTCAATTATCCAAGCTTAAAGGACCAAAATCCAATTATAAAATCTCTAAGGACCAAAGTATAAATACTCAAAACTTTAGGGTATTACATGGCTAAAAGAGCCATAGTTTGCTAAAAAAAAAATTTCGCCTTATTTTGCTATTTTTTTTTTTCAATTTTAAAAAAAAGCCCTAAATGAAATTGATTTAAAATTCAAAATTCAAAATTCAAAAATGTAATTAATTGCACAGACACTATCTCCTAAAATACTAATTGAATACACCAAGATAAACTTCATTTAAATTAGAATGAAAAGAGAAACTAGAGATATTTTGGCGAAGTTACCCAGGCTCGACTTGGACTGAGTTCAAAACTCGGTCATTTTATTGAAAGAGGAAAAGACAAAAGCCGCTTAAAATAATGCAAAAATAGAGGAAAAAGAAAAAGCAGAAAAAGATACTACTGCGGTAAACACCGCGAAGGAAGCAAAAGCAAAGGAGGTGTGCGTGCTTGACAACAGGATTGTGATTGCGACACCGTTCCTATTTCCCTCCGTCACCACCACATCCCAACAAACCCCTCATACGGTGCCGTTTACCTTTTCCCCTGTCGTTTCGCCTACTCCAATCGCCCCCTTGCTTCGCTTCCTCTCCCTCCTCCTTCTTCTTCCCTCGCTAGCGATTCCTTCAGTCAACGCTTCGATCGATTTCGCTTCACTTTTTCCCCGCCGTTTCTTCTGCTACTCCCCCTCAGGTACCAAATTCCGATGAATTCATCCCTAAATTCAACTCAAAATTATATCAATCATGTCTTCACTTTTAATTGTTCATTTGTTCTTTAATCTGCTGTCAAACGTTAGTCAAATTATTCTCTGGTTTTGAAGGTTTTAATCGGTGGCATGAACAATGGAGTTATGTGCAGAAATCAGGTTTTGCTAGTGCTACTACTGCTAGGAGAAGCATTTGTTTTCAGTCACACCTCAGGAATTTGTATTTAAAGGTCATATATGTTTGTGTTTGTGGTTGTGTTTTGCTTTTCAATTCAATGCTTCCTCCGATTTAGGTGGATTTTTGTTTTGTCTCACCAGACCTGTGTCTTGCAGGGCCAAACAACATTGCTTTTCCTGGTTGTTGATGGAACGGCCGGGGGTTTTCAACAGCAGTCAACATGTTATAGAAATAGCCGGGAGTGCTGAATCTTCCACATCGGCGTCACCTCGAGATAGACATTTTACCGTTGCAGATGCATCACAACATGAAGAAAGAATTAGCAGCTCACGGATGCCTGTTACTCAGCCTTCGGTATCGACCTCCGGCGCGTCGAATAGCAGGAGTGCTTCGTTCATAAGGCGCACGGACTCTCGCCGGAACAGGAGCCCTGTGCATTCAGGGCTGTGGATATCTATTGAGCTAGCGCTCTTAATGAGCCAGATTATTGCATCTATTATTGTTTTGTCATTGTCACGGCATGAGCACCCGCGAACCCCGTTGTTTCAGTGGATTGTTGGTTATGCCTGTGGATGTGCTGCTACCCTTCCTCTTCTCTATTGGCGTTATTATCATCATAACCATACACGAGAGCAAGACTCATCTCAATCGCGCCAAACATCTCCTCGGGTTAATGATCCTTCAGGGACACTTCTTTCCAGTTCCAGAACAAATGGAGGAGAGGATGGTCAAGCTGCTTCCTCCAGAAGCAATCAACCTTCAATTATGGTGAATAGAAGGTAGTGAGTTGGTTGCTGATTTTACCTTATGTTAGAATGGAATCTTAAGGAAAGCTTAAATATTATGTTTGAAGGGCAAGATTTTTGATGCAATTTCAACTGATTATATCTTGCTTGAAAGGGAAAGGTAAGTCCCCAAATGTTTGTGGCTAGCAGGCAAAGGGGTTGGTGTATTTTGGAAAACCCTCTAAAACCCACCATCCAGTTGACTTTATGAGTTCCCCAAATTGGGGGATTTTGTGGGGCCTTGAACATACAAACAATGGGAGGGCTTATCCCCCTCCCCTCCCCTCCCCTCCCATAAAAACTTCCACACAAAGCCTTAGGAGGATATGTTATCTTCTGATTGTCTACTCATTTCTTTTTCTTCTCTAAATATGTTACCATACTTGTCTTCCCCTCATTTCATTGATTTTTTGGTTACTTTTTCTTTATCAGTAGTTGAAAATGAGTAAAAATTGTGCTTTACCTGTCCAAATCAATTTATCATTTTGCTCATACCATCTCATGGCCTTAATCAGTGTAATAGGTATAGTTTATTTTCCTCGCCCTAATTTTGATTTAGGACTGTTCTATAGCCTTTCACTTCTTGATAGGTGGTGATGGGCAGTTAAAATTACTTAACACAAAAGGCCTAGGAAGGAAACTCGAACTTAAACTCTTAAGGTTGCACCCCAACTAAATCCACTAATGACCACATCAACTTAAATAGTAAATGAACTCCCAAGAGAAAAATATCTTTTCAGATAATTTTGAGATCTAGAATTTTTTTATTTTTTGGAACTTTTGATTGTATTGCAAACTGATAATGCCCATCAAGCATTGAGGAGAAGCCTTTCTTGCAAACATCCAGTTATTAGCAGCATGCTCCCACATGATTACTATGGTGCCATCATGCAGCAGGCTGTCATAGATAAAACAGAAGTACCGGGTGCAGTTATCTTGGTAGTGAAGGTATATGTAGAATTGGCTGACTGGCTATCCCTGATTCACGAGGAATACATCAGAGTGATAGATAATTCCTTCTTTTAGAATTAGGACTTGGTGTGGATAGCATCGTAGAACTTATTTTTCTCATTATATTTTTCTTAAAAATCTGTACTAGTTTTTTTATCTTAAATGGAATTCTAAGGATACTTGTGAAACAAACTTGTTGCAAGTGGTGTTCTATTTGGTGATCCCTCTCTTAAGCTGCTCGTTACAGATTATAGTAAGTTTTGGGGCATTATTTTCGATAATTGAGTTAGGATCTGATATTTTGGAATATATAGTAAAAGGGTGGAGTCAGAGCCCTTAAAAATTATATTTGGTTTTCTTGTTCCTCTGTATCAAACATTGATAAGGATGAAAGGTCCTGAATGAATTCATCATAGAGCTTAATATTTCCATAGTCCTTTTTACTTTTGTTGAGAACCGGTTTCAGAGGCTAGAATATAATAGGGGCTTTGATTTTGGACATTATATACTTCCCTTTGTCTTCTAGTAACCTAACCAGATCAATAAAAAAGCATTAGAACGTGCTCCTGCCATGTATCCATGTCTTATATTACATCCCTTTCGAGCTGACCAAACTATGAATTTGATGAATTACTTTGATCCTCACTATGAACTTTGTCTCATTTTGGATGTAAAACATATACTAATGACTACAATCATATTCAGCATCCTTTATTGGACTGATTAATTGTTGATAAAATTAAGGTCTAGTTGATACTGGTTTGCATTGTATTAGTGTTTTTTGTGCATTCGATAGTTTGAATTTTGTAACCAAGTATCATGAATACGATCGATCTGAAATGCTGCCTTGATGCTCAGAATTATATTAAGTTAATGTGCATCTGTATTTAAAATTATTCATGGTTTGTTTGATACACCTGTAAACAGACCCTAGGATGCATTCTCACATGTATGTAAAATGTTAGTTTCAGGCATATATGCATTCTGATAGAACACCTGAAATAAACTGATGAAATATGTATTACTGACCATAAATAACATACAGCAATTTACTTGCTGTCCTAGAGACTAAAGTCTCTCCTACAGAGAATGTTCTCTGTCCACAAACTTCTAACAACAACAACAATAACCATAACAATATCCCTATTCCCTCACTCCAATTTGGCAATTTCCTTTTTTATTCATTAAATTTTGAAATTTATAAAATTTGTTTCAAGGTTATAATTTCTGAAAATTGTAATTTGAAATGAGTCCATTAAGCTGCTAAGCCCTTGTTCAATTCTTGCGACACAGAATGAAGACACTCGTGGAATACTTCAAAATATCCTTAGATTGCTTTTTCGCCGTATGGTTTGTTGTTGGAAATGTATGGATCTTTGGGGGACATTCATCAGCAGATGAAGCTCCTAACTTGTACCGGTATAGCCTTTCATATTCTCTTACATTTAATAGACTGGTTTTTCAGAGGCTCCAAATTAAATCTGCTTCCTTTTGCTTGGCAGGTTGTGTATAGTGTTTCTTGCATTTAGCTGTATTGGTTATGCTATGCCCTTCATTCTCTGTTCAACAATCTGCTGTTGCCTCCCTTGTATAATTTCCATCCTTGGGGTTAGGGAAGATCTGGCGCAAAACAGAGGAGCAACATCTGAGTCCATTAACGCTCTTCCGACTTACAAGTTCAAAATGAAAAAACATAAAAGAAATAGTGAAAGCAACTCAGCTGCTGCGGAAAGTGGAATTGTGGCTGCAGGAACTGAAAAAGAGAGGGTGATCTCTGGAGAAGATGCGGTGAGTACAATCTGATCTTTTTTTATTCAGGATACTTAATTTAACCATTGTAACATCCTGGCATTGTTTGTCAAGTTACACCATATCCAGTTATGTAAAAGAAGATTTTCTTTGTACAGAAAGGTAAATATCTGTTCAAACTTCTGTCAATTTGAGCAATGGACGAACAAGTTTAAGGCTTGTAGCTTACAATTTTGTGCCTGTGAAATTCATTATTTTGTAGCTTTGTGAGAATGACTAGCTAACGTTTCCTGGAAACTCTTTTAGCCATTATCTGTGAAATTTCATTCATAAATTTAGCATCCATGTCATCAGGTAATAAAAGTTTGATTAGGTTTTGGGCTGTTGTAATGTTGTCAAATCAGATTAGACTACTAACTAAGTTACTGAAAATGATAAAAAAAATTCTGCTTCCAATTGTGCCTTTCTCATTGCAATCATGATGTTTTTTGTGGACTTCCGATGGTGATGACTGGATGTTGGTACTTTCTGTGGTTGTCTGCAGGTTTGTTGCATCTGCCTGGCAAAGTATGAAAATAATGATGAGCTAAGAGAATTGCCTTGTTCTCATCTTTTCCACAAAGACTGCGTTGATAAGTGGTTGAAGATAAATGCATTATGCCCTCTTTGTAAGAGTGAGGTTGGTGAAAACATAACAGGATTGGCCTCTGGAGAAAATGCTAGCCAACAACGAGGCGAGAGTAGGGTTGAGACCGTCCCCACCAGTATCTCAGTTTAATCTAGTTATACACAATTTGGATCCTCTCATTTTCCTTAAGAACTGGGAACTGGATAATCTCAGGAATCGCAAGAGAGAAAGAACAAGCCCACATTTCATGTGATAATCTCTCTCATAACATGACACTCATCTTAAGGAAAAGGAAACCATCCAAGGCCCCTTATATACATGTGCACACTAGTAGTTTTGTGAAGTTTTCTCTATGCAGCCCACATTTCATGGATGGATGTTTGATTGAGCTCATCCATTCCATATAATTTTTGTTGATATGTTTTTGTTTCTTCTGTCTTGTGATGCTGCTAATTGTTCAAAAGGACGCTCAGCTCAGCCATAAGCTTTATGTTGTTGGCAATGAGAATTAAGAACATATTTCATGTAAACAGGTTACAGGAGTATATAAAGTCAAGTTACTTCCATTTTTATTGAGCAATTGTTATGACGTAACTGTGGATGTTAGATAACTGTTAGGTATCTTATGGACCACATTCAATTTTTATTCATATAAGTTTCTCAACAGAATACCTAATAGAATTGAATTTGGAACCATCAGTTAATTTTTAAAATATACGGAGCAAGGTGAAAGCAATGTAGTAATTTTACAATTAAATTTGAAATAATAGCCACGCCAGCTCCCCTTTATCTCTCTATTTATGTTTGTTTACATATATGCACAATGTTTTAAAATTTGGATCGATCATTAAATTAAACTGGGGAAGCATAGGTATTAAGACTAGTGGCATCTCCGTAAGAGTGAGTATGACCTCATATTAAAATCTTAAAACTGAAAAAGAATATAGAAGTTAAAGATTTATTCTCATAACAAAACTAAAAAAGTTGGTATAATTATGAAAAATCGATTCAAACATTTAAATCAACAAAATTCAGGCAAAATAATCTTAGAAGTCTAGCATTTTCCATTGAGTACATCTCTAATACCACTACCACATTTAAACGAGTGCCCGGTCCCTAGTTTGTAGCTTCTTTATTTTAGTAATATAAAGCCTGTTTGACTAGTTTTTAAAAACAATTTTCAATTTTTAAAATTAGTAAAAAGAACTCATCAAGTATGAAGAGTTTTTAAAAGCTGTACTTGAAAACCATTCTTACTTTCGGTTTTAAAAATTATAATCTCAAAATATGTCAGTTTCTGATTTTCAAGTCGCATAACTTTTAACCGAGCAAAACACATCTTTCAAACTGTTTTTTTTATTCTTCTGCTGAAAAATTGGTTTCAAAAATTGTTTCTAAAAACTGTTCTTAACATAGAAAACTGAGAAGGGAATCAAACAAACCTGTATACTTCATCTACATTAACACTAAAAATGCTAATACATCTAATTTCGCCATTACCACTATCATTAAAACTCCATTGAACATTAGGGAACAAGAAAGGAAATGTGAATGCATTTATTATATCTATGGCATAAGCACCAAAGTACCACCAGAGTACGAAAATCCGGCAGTCAACAAGCCATTAATCAATCCCAATTGAAAATGACCTTCATTCAGATGTGTTTTTCGAGTACCACTTTTGCCCTTCCTTTTTGTTTTTGAGGGCCTTTCAATTCATACAACTGAAAGCTAGACAGTTGCAAGAGTAACCCATCCGAACAAAACATTGCAGATCGTATTAAGCAAAAACAAGGAAGATCAAAACAAAGACGAATCTGAGAACTATACAAACCATTAAAATGGAAACATGTGAGGCGTCTCCACCTAAAGTAAATTTTCCTATTTTTACACTAATTATATCCAATCAAACCAATTGAGAGGAAAACAATTCACAAGATTTTAGCTGATCCAATGTGAGATGAGGTGCTGCCTTTGGCTGGTTGGTCCTCATGTTTTAATGAAGCAGAATCAGCTGGAAATACAGAATCTGATACATCACCAATATCCAGCGTCTCCGGAAGTCTTCCAGAAGAATCAGCACTGATATCAAACTGTAACATGAAAACAATAAACTCTCAAAAAATCGGAATCAGGAGCTTAAAAGCTACTTATAAGTCAAAGCTAAAAATAAGAGCTTTAAAAATAAAGCTAAAGCTGTTTCATGGTTTTCATATTTTTACATTGTAGATGTAACTTTTAAGCTGAAAGCTGTTTGATAAATCATCTATGTTTTTTCATATACAATCCCACCAATAACATATTGAAATCAAGTAGATGAATTTTTCCTTCCAGATGTGTGCCACGCCTTCACGATCCTTCCAGATAACAGCAGCATCACAATCACTTAGATGAATTAAATCAGAAATGGAAGAAAAGATATAGGAGAAGGAGTTCTGCTCCAGAACAGACCCCACCCATGAGCCAGATGCAATGGTCACTAATTCCAGCGACAGCACCACCGCGCAACTTCATATGCGAGAAAACCCAAATAAAATGAAAACCCATAATAAGCTCCCTTTAAGTAAAAAGCTCCTCTAACTAACTTATTCTAATAAGGAGCTTCTCTTTATGTTACACTACTAAAAATAAGCTCCTTAAAATTTTAGAGCTTTTTTAAAATTGTGTTTGGCCCAACTTTAGCTTAAAAGTAACTTCAAAGTAAAAAGAAAAAAGTTGGGCCAAACGCTACCTAAATACGTTTCAGAAACGATCCATTAACTTGGAGATGACCACAAAAAATTATCCGCTCCTAATTAAATGTTTGACATGATTAAATTATGATAACTCTAGGAATTCAATAATCCTGAAACTGATGGGCTAGCATTGATGGATAGGAGCTTTTAAACAATTTCATAACATTTTATTCCTATTTCCAAGTGCATAACAGAAAACAGTTCATTCTTTTACAACAAATCATACTTTTAATGGGCTTCCAATAAGTTATATGCAATATTTCAACATTTCTACCCCTTAAAACAAAGACTGAGTACTGACCAAGAGGGAAACAACTCAAACCAAAGAGCAAAGCATGAAACACCAACAGTTATACATTGGGAACAAAACAGAAAAGCAACTGCACGAAGATCCCAAGTGTTAAAACAAACAAACTGGGAATACACAAAATATGTATGCGGAAAAAAATATAACAAAGGAAAAATGGAATTTAAGAAAAAGTCAAACATGGCTGGACAATCGCGGATCGCTTCTGGTCTTATGCCAGCTGGAGAGACAATCTTCAGGCAGGAAAATAATGGAAATGAAAGGGAATGGAAAGGTGGATTATAAATTAGTTGTTTTAAACACACAATTCTATCCCAAAATTCAATAACTGTCATCACATATCATGTGATCAAACATGTACCTAGCTTGAATACAAGCTCACATTTTAACTATACTCTCATGTATACTTTTAATCGATTGTAAGAAGACAATGGTGGCATTGGATGAACAAAAAATATAAAGCCCAAAAGCTAATAATTTTTAAGACTATACCTCAAGTTGGCTGAGCATGTCAATGGTAGCATCCAAATCACCACTGTTTACATTGTAGACATCTTCAAGGGACTGATCAGATATACCGGGAAATGTCATCCTAAGATATTCCATATTCATATCAAGATCTGTAATCTGATTATCTGATGAACTGTGAGAACTAGAAGCAGGCTGGATTTTCACTGGTAAAGCTTCGGCAGCCCAGAGGCTTTTGGTGCCAGATTCAACCAGTTGCTGATCCTTTGTGGCCTGCTGAGGACTCTGAAACCAAACAGTCCCATCATAGTTCTTGGAACCTTGTTCTGTTACAGAAGTTCCAGCATTAGCTTCCCTTATAGAGAAAGGAATATACGGGGCTGCATATGGGTTCAAAGAAGATCTTCTTGGCTTCATGGTATTAAATCAGATAGGTAAACAATTCTTCTTCCTTTTCCTTTGCTGAAAAACCCCACAAGGAAAAGAGAAAAGAATCAGTCAATATGCTGCTTAAGTCGATCAAAAGGTAAATTCCTTTTCTTGGGGGAGGACAAACACAAAAAGAATCCCACGATTCAAAACAAAAAGAATATGCAGATGCAGAAATTAAAGAAAAAAATGCATAGAGAGATGGAGAGAATAGAGTATGATTAAACAGGCTTTAAATCATCAATAGCTACATGATCAGAGCACAAGTGATTAATGGCAATTCAATCATTAGATTTTACCTTAACCCATTTTACAAAGATAATAACAAGTGCATTATATCAGAGCAAGAATTATGAGAAGATCAAGAAGCACGGCCAAACAAAAACCTTGAAATTTGACTTTTTCGTAATCCCTTTTCGAACACTTTTCCGATCAACACGAACAAAAAAACAAAAATAAAACTTAACCATGGAACAAATAATAAAGAATTTGTAGTGATACATTTCATCCAGAAAACTATAGAATCGATCATAACAAGACCAAATTTCATTTCAGTTTATATTTCAATTTTCCCGAATTTATTGATAATTGGATCAACATCAGCAAGAGATAATGAAATTGTAATTCGAAGGAAGAGAAAACTAACCAATTAGACGCAAATCATGAAACCCTAGTTTTCTCGAGATCGCTCTGGTTGGAAGGGAGAGAAAACTGTAATGAAATTATTGAGAAAAGTTATTTTTTGTTTTCTCTTTTGCGAAACAGTGATTTGTTTAGAAAAACTAAATTTATAGGGGGGAAAAAAGAACCTAAAGTGAAGCAGTGCCCGCTGGGGAGTGACTGATTGTAAAGACACTAGTGGGACGAAGCCAAAGAAAACAAATAGCTCCTTTGTCTTTAATTAGGCTCGATTAGGGGAGTTTGAAAAAGCAACTTAATAGGCGCAGACTTGACAATCTTAACCCCATGTATAATAGAGGAAGAAACCGATTTGCTTTTTGCAGACGATAGTATTCTATTTGCTCGAACTAATGCTCACGAAGTGGAGGGTGTGGTCAACATTCTGGCTACCTATGAGCGAGTTTCGAGACAAGTGATTAATCTAGATAAGTCAATGCTTTCGGTAAGCCGAAATGTGCCGAGTACCAGATTTTATGAGCTTAAACAACTATTGGGAGTAAAGGTCGTGGAAAGCTTTGACAAGTATTTGGGTTTGCTTAAACAATAATGACCCCCGTTAACCCCATTAAATCACCCATTAACTCTCAATTACTCACATGTTCAAATTTCAAATTTAAATATGATTTTCAGCTAATTAAGAAGCCTACTCGAAAATGGGTATGAAAAATAAAACCTCCTTCGCTAAGATTCAAACACTAGCCTTGCCAATCAAATGCTTAAGCCTCAACTGCTAAGCCACAACTCGTCTTGTTATAAATCAAGCAAATATACTCTTTTACCCAAGTATCGAACAATTCTGTGCAGACTTTATTCGTATCAAAACTCCAAGGACAATACCACCAAACATTATTCAATCAAGAGTCTAACAAGGATTAGAAACTGAACTATAAAATAGTTCGGGGACCAAAGCATAAATAATCCAAACTCAGTGACCAAAAATATAAATACTGAAAATAGAGGTTCTTACACATTAAGTGAGTTCTTGGTTGAAATAGAGAGAGAAACGAGAGAGATAGATAGAAAAAATTTGCTCCTCTTATTTTTCTCCCTTGGCCGAATCTTTTAGCCCTTCTAACACCCTTGGATCATCTTCTTTTGCTTCTAGCTTCAACTACAAAGAGGTATTACTCTTCATCATCATCTTTATTTTGACATATTTTATGAGCGTTTTGACTGGGTTTTGAACCCTAGAGCTTCATTTGAAGTTTGAAGGTCTTGCCTTGAGAAAATGCTTTCACAAATGTTGTTGTCTATGAAAGGATCTATAGTTTCATCTTTTTAGTTTTCTCAAAAGTTAATTTTTGAGTTGGAAGTGATTTTCAAAGTGAGCTTTTGCTATGGTTCCTTTGGGAATGAATAATCACCATCAAAAGGACCACACAACCCTATATTTTATTTCTTGAAAAAAAAAGTTGGCCCAAAATTGATTTTGAAAAAGTGTTCTACATGAACCTAACTTAAAATGATGAGATGAACCCATTTATGAAGTTAGATTTTGAAAAAGAAATTGCTAGCTATATTACATGCTTTGGCCGAACCTATATAGCCTTGTGGGGGTTTGGGTTTTTGATTTTTCTTAAGTTGTTTTATGGTTAAATGCATGTTTGGAAAGTGTTAAAAAGTTTTGTGGAATTTTTAACCCAAATAATGCCATGGTCGAATCCAAAGAGAGAGTTTTTAGGGGTTATCTTGTCTTGAAAACTTGGTTTTTGGTGGTGGGTATGTTCATTAGCCTTGAGGAATAATTTGGGGCTTAAATCTAAGTTTTTAGGAGTTTGGGGACTAGATTTCCTATTTGTGAAAAGTTTGAGGACTAGAATAGAATTATAAAAAGTTCAAGGACTAGAAATAGTATTTTGGAAAATTGAAGGACATAATTTGGTATTTTACTGAAGTTTGGGGACTAAAGTGTAAATATAGTAAATTACATGTGGGTTTGGGTTTTTGATTTTTCTTAAGTTGTTTTATGGTTAAATGCATGTTTGGGAAGTGTTGGAAAATTTTGTGGAATTTTTAGCCCAAATAATGCCATGGCCGAATCAAAAGAGAGAGTTTTTAGGGGTTATCTTGTCTTGAAAACTTGGTTTTTGACGGTGGGTATGTTCATTAGCCTTGAGGAATAATTTGGGGCTTATATCTAAGTTTTTAGAAGTTTGGGGACTAGATTTCCTATTTGTGAAAAGTTTGAGGACTAGAATAGAATTATAAAAAGTTCAAGGACTAGAAATAGTATTTTGGAAAATTGAAGGACATAATTTAGTATTTTACTAAAGTTTGGGGACTAAAGTATAAATATAGTAAATTACAAGGATCTTTTTACAAATAGTTTAAAGTTGGAGGACTTGTTTGCAAAGAGTCAAGAGTTAGAGGACCTTTTCATAAATAGTCAATAATTAAAGGATCTTTTATAAAGATGCCTTTTTGTGTGTTGTTGCCTAAGTGGAATTATTAGTAGAATGCTAAGAGTTAGACATGATTGTGTAAGGTATCGGGCTCGAAAGCAGACGAGGTTTAGGGGCTATTGGAGTACACGAGGAAAACACTTGAGGTAAGGGCTCCTATGCATTTTCGGACAGCTTAGCTTATGTGAACGACATTGTGCATGCTACCTTATCGTGTTGTTCTATATATATGACTTGTGATTTTTAACCTGCGTGGGTAGCTGACGGCATCCGGAGGATGACCTGTTTCTTATGCTGAACCTTCTATACCTGTACCGCTGACGGTAAAGTTGGAGCCCAATTATACTCCATCTTCTCCAGCCCGTCTGTTACATCCGTTGATTATTGAGTGTACTGTAGTGGAGGCCACACATATGGATCTAACTTGCGTTATAGTGGAGATACTTGGAGTTTTTGTATGGCTCACTCGAGAGCGGTGATTATTTAAGACACATGATTATCGTGGTGGATACTTGGAGTTTTTGTATGGCTCACTCGAGAGCGGTATCTATATGAAACTTCTTGAAGGTTATAAAATGCATAAAGCACACAATTCATATTCTCAACAATGAACAAATTACTGGATTGAAGCAATCTGAATATTTATTTGCTTAAGGACGATCACAAAATGACCCAATAAAATCAAGCATATTTATGATGGGATATGAGATTGAATATGTCATAATTAGTGTTTATGATAATAACTTATTTGGATTTTGAAGAGCTCCCAAAAGTTGTAGATTGCCTAAAGATAGAATTTGAGATGAAAGACTTGAGAATGAATTTTTTTGTCTACGCTTACCAATTGAGTATCTAAAGGTTGAGGTATTTATGTCACAAGAGACTTATACCGCAAAAGGTAGTAAAAGGATTCTATATGGACAAATCGTGCCCATTGTGTACTCTATTGGTTGTAAGTCATCAGATGAAAATCAATATCATTTTATACCTCAAGAAGATGAGGAAGAATTACTTGGTCATGAAGTACCAATAAGAACATTAATGTATATTTCTTGTTATACCATAATATATCATTTGCTATTAATTTATTAGAAATATATATTCCTTCACTTATATGAAGGCATTTGAATAGAATTAAACAAGTCTTTTATCATCTTTAAAGGCACAATGGATATGGGTTTATTTTTTCCAATAAATTCAAGCTCAACTTAATTGATTATGAAAATTATGTATATTTGTCACACCCACTTAATGGAAGATATGAAACAAGTTACTTGTTTACATGTAGTGGTACAACCATTTTATGGAGATCCATGAAGCAAACTATAACATCCACCTCAGCTAACCATGCCGAAATATTAGCATTACATGAGGAATATCGAGAATGCGTTTGGCTCAGATCTGTGATTCAATGCGTACTTATACTTGTGGTTTGTCCTCTGAAAAAGTCACCAACAACTATATTTGAAGATAATACTGCATGTATTGCTCAAACAAAGGAATGATACATCAAGGGAGATAGAAAAAGACACATATCACCCAAGCTCTTCTTCACTCATGATCTAGAAAAGAATGGTGACATAGATATCCAACAAATTCGTTCGAGTGATAATTTGACAAACTTATTTACAAAGGCCCTTCCAACTTCAATATTTGAAAAACTTACTCTTTTTCCCTAACCATGTTGTTTTCCCATTGGGTTTTTTCTTGCTAGGGTTTTTAATGAGGCAACGCCTAGTGACAAACTATAGAATGATGTACTTTTTTTTCTTCCTTCACTAGGTTTCTATCCTGCTGAGCTTTTCCTAGTAAGGTTTTAACGAGGCACATTCTTAAGAGATGGTCATCCAAGGGGGAGTGTTATGAATATTTGGATGCCCATCAGAGTTTGGAGTTAGGGTTTGATGAAGAGTCTATGGGCCAGACTCATATATACTTGTTTCTACACTCTTGACATAATACTATAAATACAAAGGAGGTTGCACCAAGCAGAGCATCCCATCACAATATTTCTCCATCTCTTGCTCCTCCCTTCTCCTTTCTCCTCTCTTTATTTACTTGCTTACTCTCTATTCATAACACTATATAACTTATAGGTAGATCATAAGTTATTTATAAAAGCTTTCTCAAGCACTTACATAAGCGTTTATGCTGCAAAATAAGCTCAAATAAGCTCTTCCAAACGGGATCTAAGCTGTTTAATTAGTACTACTCGTCTCATTTTGTATGATGTTTCGTCTCACATTTTTGGGTTAAATATGTTTTTGGTCCGCCAACTGATACACCTGAATTTAAAAATGGTGCCTGAAAAAAAACTCAAGTTTTGGTCCTTGAAGTTTATTTATTATTTTCAAATGATCCCAGACATTTTCATTATTAATAATCAGTCTACGTACACGATCAAGTGGATTTTTTACATCTGTTTTGGTCCCTAAACATTTTCTTTCATCAGATTAATTCCTTCTCCCTTTCATAATAATCTCAAAATCAAGAAATTCACATCTTAATCTCAAAACCTAGAAATTCGTCACAAACCCATAAATTCTCCTTTATCTTCTTCCTCCCCCTCCTTCCACTCCTATCCAACACCACCACCATCCGTCATTGTGTGCGGTATAGGTTGTTGGAGACGTTTGATTTTGAACCATTAATGCGGTGATCGCTTGCTAAAGGTGTTTCCTGTGACATCCAGGGCGTCTTCTAGGCCTTGAGAGTTGCTTTTTTGATCGGTGTGGAGATTCTTTTGTTGTTAACAATAATTTTTGCATCTCTCTCATTCAGGTACAACTTCTTTATGGGTCCCAAGTGCTATTTTTCGACGTCACCTAAGGTTTCCTCTACGATTGAAGACTCTTTCAAGGTTGCCATTCTTCTCCAACATGGATTGACCAAGAAGTTTTGTCAATTAGCAGTGATTTCGTGGGCGAAGATGTCGTGGACTTGAGAGAATGCTTCAAACTGACGGAGAGAGGCAAGAGAGAAGGAATTCGACTTCGAAATTTCAGTGTTGGATGATCATGTGTGCCATTTGCACACGAAATCAGACCATTTAACGTACGTCTTTGATTGCATGCTCACCACTTTTGGCGTCTGCCACCCTTTTCCTGACTGAGTTCGAGGTGTTGAAGCATCTTAAAAGGGTGGTTCCTTCCCAATAAGAATGGATGGGTGGCTGTGTGGTCCTTTCAAATACCTAGCTAGGGCCCAAGGTCCTTCCTTTCTTACAAGTTGTTCCTTAATCTCTTTGGTGTATTTTCGCGCCAAGTCCTTGTGACCTATACTGACTCATACAACCCCACACATCAAAATCGTACATACTGGAGTTTACGTAGGGGGAGTAATCAACCTACACTCATGTATTATACCAGTAATCTTTAAAAATATTTGATAGAAAATATTTATGTCAATGTTGAATAAGAATTATTAATTGCTTGTGCAAAATCTAGTAAATTTTAACAAACTATAAATTCATAATCAAATAGTTTTTCATATATATTAAAATGTCAATATGAAGTTAATCTTGATGTATCCTAATGAGATACTAAATAACTTTAAATATATATATATATATATATATATATATAGGATTTATGTGTAAGTGGCTTTCAATAAAACAGTATATTTTAAAATCTAATTATCCGGCAAAAGGTTATTGAGTAGTATAGATTATTGGGGTACACTGATGCAAGTTAATCCCTTCTCATTTATGTAAATTAAACAATTATATTAGGATAATCAATTACATATTTTATTATGGGGGAGCATTATGGTAGTTGGTTATGCATTGAAAATTGAGCACGTAAGGAATTACCAATGAAGACATTTAAGGATTTAATGTTTCAGATGGAGAAAGGAAAGTACGAGCGGTGTTAGCACACCCAGTTAGCTTACCTAAAACATGCTATAATTTTCTTTCATTAAAATTTGAATTTCTGTACAAATCAAATATGTTGACCAACTATTCATGGTTGAAGCATCTACATATTAACAAGCTCAATCTGAGCACAAAATAATATGCAAGTCAATCCTGGGATGTAGCGGAGTATTCGAAAAGAAGGCGTTTGGATGGAGCGGATTGTAGGAGCACCCGCAAACGACTTGTAAGAAGATAGCTCAAGGTCCACTGCATTGCCATCTCGGATTCCTTCATTTGCCTCACGATGGTGGCCTGAAACAAAAACAATCAATCGCTTTAGATAATTATATATATACTTAATCTCCTAATAAGAGAACAAATCTCTTAATAATGAAAAATATCTCATAATAATAAAAAAACAAATATTCTACAATTAATACTAGTTATAACATATCACAACACTCCCCCTCAAGCTGGTGAATGGATGTCTATCATTCCCAGCTTGCAAGTAAGGACATACAGTAGTATCTTGTAGTGGACCTCTTGTCATCAATTGACCTTGCATAATTTGCATCAGTATAAACTTCCATAGACAACTGCTCATTTTTCTTGAACAATCGACCTTTTCGTGGACTTGCCATCAGATACTGCAAGATTCTATCCACAGCTTGTAAGTGCTTCTCCTGTGGGTCATGCATGAACTGACTGACAACACTAACTAGATAAGCTATATCAGGCCTAGTGTGAAATAGATAAATGAGCTTCCGCACAAGTCTCTGGTATTAGGCCTTATCAACCCTTGGGCCCTCCTCATTACTCCCAATCTTGTGGTTCTGCTCTATAGGGACTCCAGTGGGCTTACAACCCAGTTTGTCAGTCTCTTTGAGAAAATCAAGGACATACTTTCTTTGAGAGATGAAAATGCCTTGTTTCGAGTATGCCACCTCCATACCTAGGAAATATTTAAGCTTTCCAAGGTCCTTCATTTCAAACTGAGCTGCTAACTCCTTTCTCAAGTTCTGCTTCTCAAGTTCATCATTACCTGCAATGATCATATCATCTACATAGACTAACAAAATAGTGAGTTAGCCATTTTGAGTATGTTTTATGAAGAGCGTATGATCTCCTTGGCTCTGTTTAAAATCAAGGGAAACCATAGCATAAGTAAACCTCCCAAACCAAGCTTGGGGAGACTGTTTGAGCCCATATAGGGTCTTCTTCAATCTGCACACTTTATTTCTTCCTGAAGTAGGGTCATACCCCGGCGGAATCTCCATATACATTTCTTCCTCCAAATCTCCATGCAAGAATGCATTTTTAACATCAAACTGTTGCAATTCCCAATCAAAGTGAGCTGCTGAGGAAAGAATGATCCTTACAGTGTTCATTTTTGCAACCGGACCAAACGTCTCCTCATAATCAATTCCATATGTCTAGGTGTATCCTTTTGCAACTAGTTTCGCCTTATACCTGTCAAGAGTGTCATCAGGTCGATACTTCACTGTATATATCAACCTGCAATCTACAGTCCTCTTGTCATTTGGCTTCTCAACAATCTCCAAAAGTCCCATTCTTCTCTAGCGCATGCATCTCTTCATTCATGGCTTGAATCCAGTTCTTATCTTTTAATGCTTCTTGTACTGATGCAGGGACTCTAATAGAGTCAATAGCTGAAACAAAATTCTGATGCTGCAAAGACAGATTTTTAGTAGACACAAATTGGGATATGGGGTACTTGGTACAAGATCGTTTTCCTTTTCTCAAGGCAATAGGTAGCTCATCAAGGTTAGACTCACAAGAATTGTTAGGCTCAATGTTAGGAACACTTACCTCGGGTTCAGACGATTGAACTTGTTGTTGGACCAGGACGGGTGTAACTTTCCGCTTGTACTGTATCCTGTATCTGTCAACATTATTCTGTACCTATATTGGTTAAGGATCATTGTCATCACCATCATTCTGGACCGGCGACATTGGCTCAGGATCGTTTTCCTTAGTGGTAGGAATTGAGGAAGGCATCAAGGGCTCCCGTGTCAGAGGAATAACAGACAACTCTAGAGTGTCAACTTCCTGACTATTCTCCCCATGAAGCTGAGGACTAGGATAAAAACGTTCTGTTTCCTGAAAGGTAACATCCATGGATATATAGACATGACTAGGAGGATGATAACATTGATATCTCTTCTTATCTGAAGCATATCCGATGAAGATACATTTAAGAGCCCGATGATCAAACTTTCCCCAGTGAGAACCATGAACATGCACAAAGGCAGAACAACCAAAAACACGACCTTGGAGACTTGACATAATGGGAACTGATGGAAAGAAACTCTTCATGACCTACACTGGACTAACACCAGATAAAATCCTAGATGATAACCTATTGATTAAATAAGCAACAGTTAAGACAACTTCACCCCAATAAAACTTAGGGACATTCATTTGAAAGAGTAATGCTCTGGTGATTTCAAGAAGATGACGATTTTTCCTTCAACAATCCCATTTTGTTGTGGGGTGTCAACACAAGTAAGCTCATGAACAACACCCTTGTCTTTGAGAAATTTGGAATTTTTTTGATTTACATACTCTTTCCCATTGTCTAACCTTAACCTTTTAATAGGTTTCCCAAATTGTGTACTAACCATGTTGAAAAAATTAATAAATAATTGAAACACCTCAGACTTATCTAAAAAACCCAGGTAATCCGAGTATAGTCATCAATAATAGTAACAAACCATTTTGCACCAGAAACATTAGAAACAGACGAAGGTCCCCACACATCAGAGTGAACAAGATCAAAAGGTTGAGCACATTTATTACTAGAAATAAAAGTTGAACGAAGATGTTTAAAAAACTGACACACATCACAATGGAAAGACTCAATAGGCACTCTTGAAAATAAATGGGGAATCATGGTCCTAAGGACACTAAAGGGAGGATGGCCAAGACGCTTGTGCTGCAACCAAATTTGAGAAGTACTCCATGAGGCTGAACTTGCCTGATGACACTTGTTCTCCTTGTGTGGTAGAGAGTATAACCCATCTTATTCCTTAGCAATTCCAATCATCCGCCCCGTGGCAAGATACTAGAAAACACAATGTGATTCAAAAAAGGTTACTTCACACTTCAAATCTTTAGTGAGTTTGTGAATAGACAAAAAGTTGTTAAAAAGCTTTGGACATGAAGCACACACTTTAGGTATAGAGATGAGCAAAGGTGAGAGTTACCACATCCGGTAACCGGGTGTGGGATCCATTAGCAACAGTGATATGATGGTTTCCAGGACAAGTGGAATAAGAAGATAAATGTGAGAGGTGAGGTGTCATGTGATCTGTAGCACCCGAGTCAATAATCCAGCTATCCTCAATACACAAAGCATTAAGAGATAAGAAAGTAGAGTTCTTACCAGTCATAGAGAGAGAACAATTACCAGAGGGCTTACTCAAGGAACCCAAAAGAGCTCTTAAACGCTCCAATTCTGCTTTGCTGAGGCTAGAGACATCTGCAGTAGGTGGATCTTCACCCTCAGCCTCCATGTCAGAAGTCGTGTGATTTGCACGCCTCCGAGGACCACCTTTGGACCTGCTCATACGTCCAAGGACTTTGTCCCTTCCATGAAGTTTCAAACAATTCTCTTTGGTGTGACCAGATCTCTTACAGTGAGTGCACCATCGATCATCGCGATTAGAACGTTCGGAAGAGGTAGATCCTTTGGCAGGACCCTTTTCAGAGGCTAAGGCTGAACCATTAATAGATTTGTCTTCCATCATCACTGTCCTCTGACATTCTTCATCACTAACTATGAAGAATACCTCTGAGAGAGAAGGGAGTTTCTCCTTATCCAAAATTTGAACCCGGATAGGATCAAATTCAAAGTTAAGGCCAGAGAGAAACTTAAAAAACCGTGATTTATCAATAAACTGAGTCAGTGTTGTGGAGTCATCATCACACTTCATCTTCAAATTTTGATACTAGTCCAATTCAATCAAGAGACCATTCAGAATCCCATAGTATTCTGACACAAAAAGATTTCCTAGCTTCGAATTGAAAATTTTATTTTCCAACGCATAGCAGGCTGAGAGGTTTTGTTTCTTGTAATATGCCTGTGCCAGGTTCTTCCAAATCTCTTGAGCAATAGGAAAAAACATATAGTTTCAACTAATCTCTGGAATCATGGAGTGCCAAAACCAAGTCATAATAAGAGAATTTTCTTCACGCCATGTCTCGTACTGAAGATCAGTTTGAGCATGAGCTTTTCCTTCAATATAATTGATTCTCTTGTGGCTTATGAGAGTGTGACGGACCATCTTGGACCATTGGAGGTAATTGCACCCATCCAAGCGATATGATCCTTGCAATATTGGGAGATCATTGTGAGATAAGGGTGGAAGAGATGTGGTCTTCCCACCTGAGGTGATTTTCTCCGGTGTAGACTTGGATATCTCCTCTTCTCCTGACATAGTGAGGATAAAAGGGCCTGCAACAAAGAAAAACAAAAAACATGAACTGCAGCAGCAACAAAACTGGCAGCAACAACAGCGTCAACACTTCAACAACCTAGGGAAAGAAGCAAATGCTCCTAAAAGGATGTCAAGGAAGGCTGATTTGGAAAAAAGGACACCGGAAACGGAACAAGGAGGTGTGGTCGACCCTTTCTGTGCAATCGCAGTCGCGAACGGAGGCTGGGAGGGCGGTGCGTGGAGTTCACGTGCCGGTGACAGACCTGCGAGTGGATCTCACTCGCCGAGAATGGTGCGGCGCGTGTGGGCGCGTGCTGGACAGTCTGGCGGCGCAGCTTCGGGGACTGGCCGATCTAGGCAGGGCGAGCACGGTGGAGGTGGTGGTGGCACGCAGTGGTGGTCGAAACAACGACAGTGGACGTGGCACAGTGGTGGCTGTCTTACCAAGGGAACTAAGTTCCAAGGCTGCAAAGGAAATATGCAGCAGTGAAGGAAAAAAGAAACCTATGGGTTTCAGAACTACGCCGTAGTGAAGACGGCTAGGGTTTAGATGCGAAAGTATAGCCCTCAAGAGCGAGAGCTCTGATACCAACTTGAAATATGGAGAAATATAATTTTATTTCTTGAATTGAAACTACAAAGTGATTACATTATATAGAGGAAACTAAATATGTACTCAATCTCCTAATAAGAGAACAAATCTCTTAATAATGAAAAATATCTCCTAATAATAAAATAATAAATATTCTACAATTAATACTAATTACAACATATCACAACAAGCAATCTAACATTGGCAAAGGTTCTTAGTTGAAACCAGATAAAGGATTAGGTATTTCACTGTATAATATCTAAAATATGCTTTTTTCATGATATCTGATGTTTTTTTTATGTATTCCATGAGGGAATTCTATTCGAGTTAGAAACATCCACGTCATAGTGGCACTAGGGTTTTTTCCATTCACAATACTCGAACTCGAGACCATGTTTAAAGCAGAATCAGGCATGTACCACCTGAACCAACTACTAGTTGATGCTTTTGTATGATGTAGGAATGTAGCAACAACTACAAGTGTTTGTTTGCATTCAAGTTGGCCAAAAACACATTCATTCCAATGATAAAAGAGACATGGATTCGCCAAAAGCACATTCAAGCTGCCTTGGAAGGTGCACTGACAACTTCAGAATGTCGGCTTAATGAAAACCAAACATCTAAGCAATAAAATCATCAAACGAAACCCACTGGCCATAAAATATAAGTGCCAGACCAAGCACAACAAGATAATATGAAGGGAATATTTATGAAAAATAAAAAAGATAGGATTTGGCTTATGAACCATAGTGAATTAGCTAGAACTGCTTACTATTCTTAAACTAGAAAAACTTTTAACTAGAAAACCTTTTTATTGGGCATCATCTTTCGCTTTTCCTTATAAAGCAACACTATAGGTATTCTTTTCCCTATATTGGTAGAGATTCAATGATTTGCATGACAACATAAATTAACGGTATCATAGGTCTCGGGAAGAAAGTTCTGAAAAATTAACTACTTTTATTACTTACCTGAAGACGTTTCCCAAGCTGGACTTCAACTTCTGTACCAAATGATATATTACTGGCAAGTGACTTGAGAGGATCTGCTGTAGGATCAACAGAAACCAAACTAGGAATCTGAGGTGCATATACAACTCTCCACCTCGCATGGCCAATCTCTCCCTTCCCTTCAATTCGTGGCATCAATTTTTCAAGTGTTGCTGTCGCAAGTTTTTCAAATGCAAGTTGCCCATTGCCTTCTAAAATGGATTCAGCCAACTGACTCTCAAATCTTCTGGCAGCCTGCATCAATAAAAACAATAGGATTATAGGACCACTCTGCTCGAATGTCATTCTAGTTTTCAAACATATGTAACAGAATAAGAGAGAGAGAACTGCAATGAACTGAGTTACTGTTATTCAGTTACAGTGACGGTGTAACTGCACTGCTTATATAGTACAACAGTAAGCATTGCCAGCTGTGTCAAGCTGGCACTACAATCTAACTATCTACCATACAATTATATATTACATATACTCTATTACCCCCCCCCCCCTTCAAGCTCATCTAGGGTGGTCACACACTGTGAGCTTGTTTGTAAACTCGAGGAATTTTGTTCTGGGAAGAGGCTTGGTTAAGGCATCAGCTATCTGGAATTCTGCTGGAATATGCTGGACTTTAAACTGGTTGCTTAGAACTTTTTCCCGTACAAAAAACACATCAAGCTCTACATGCTTTGTTCAAGCATGCAGTATAGGATTGTGTGCCACTGAAACTGCTGAGATTGTCACAGTATAGGATGGAACAGCTGCAGTGACTTGAAGCTCCTGAAGTAATGACTGAACCCAGAGGATTTCTGCTGAAAGATGGGCAAGGCTCCTATATTCGGCCTCAGTGCTACTTCTAGCTGTGACATGTTGCTTCTTGGACCACCAAGAGATAAGGTTGGGCCCTAGAAAAAGAGAAGCTCCTGAAACAGATCGTCTGTCATCAATATCTGTTGCCCAATCAGCATCAGGGAATCTCTTTAGTTGCAGAGGTAAAGTTCTGGCTGGTTGCAGAAGAAGACCAAGAGTGGCTGTGCCCTTGACATATCTCAGAATTCTCTTAACTGCTGTCCAATGAGTGTGCAAAGGATGAGCCATAAACTGGCACACCAAATTGACTGGGAAGCTCAGTTCGGGTCTGGTGATGGTGAGATACTGCAAGGCCACAACAGTGGACCTGTAGAGTGGGGTCTGTGAAGGGTACACTTTGATGTTTGGACAGTCTAAGGGTACTGACCATAGGAGTGGACAATGGCTTGCAATCTGTCATCTTGGTCTTGTTGAGAAGGTCTCTGTTGTACTTCTACTGAGTTAAAAGAAGAGAGCCATCTTGCAAAGTCTTAACCTCAACACCCAGAAAGTAGTTGAGGTCACCTAGTAGTTTGAGAGAAAACTGTGAATCAAGTTTATCAATGATCTGCTGCACTAGCTTTGAAGAGTTCCCTGTTAAGATTATATCATCAGGATAAACAAGAATGTAGATGACATTAGAATTGCATTTGTAAACAAATAGGGATGGATCACATTTGCTTAGCTGAAAACCAAGAGTGATGAGGGCTGAGTGAAGTCTCTCAAACCAAGCTATTGGAGCTTGCTTGAGGCCATACAAGGCCTTGTGTAATTTCCAAACCAAGGACTTGTCTGCAGCCTGAAAACCAGTAGGTTGATCCATGTAGACCTCTTCTTGAAGAAAACCATTCAAAAAAGCATTGTTCACATCTATTTGCTTAAGCTGCCAACCATGAGTCAAAGCAAGAGTGAGAATGACTCTTATAGTCACAGCTTTGACCACAGGTGAGAATGTTTCTGTGTAGTCAAACCTGGGTTGTTGATTAAACCCTTTTGCAACTAATCGGGCCTTATACTTGTTGATCATTTCATCTGGGTTTTCCTTAGTGCGAAAAACCCATTTGCAGCCAATAGAAACCTATTAGGAGGCAATGGTACAAGAGTCCAAGTGCCATTTTTTATCAAAGCATTATATTCCTCAGTCATGGCCTTGTGCCATAAGGGATTGGCCAAGGCTTGCTTCACATTAGTAGGTTCTGCTGTGTGAGTTAAAAGAACAGAAGGATTTAACCTAGGCTGAACAATTCCATTTTTAGACACTGTAACTATGGGATGTATATTAGGAGGATGAGATACATTGAGAGAAGGAGACTCTGAAGAAGGTGTAGGATTAGACTCAGGGTTTGGCTGAGAATTGAGCATAGTATTTGGAGGAAACAACAAGAGTTGAAGATTCTGCAGAAACAGAAGAAGGAGAAGAACTAGGTACAGTGAGTGGTGGGGAAGTCACCAAAACTGGTCCAGCAGTAGTAGCAGCCTAGCAGGTACAGGTTTGAGGAGGAGGTGGAGACGGAGGCGGTGGAGACGGTGGTGTCAGTGCAGCGTCAGCCATAGCACCGGTGGTGGTTAGGCTCTGATACCATAACAGAATAAGAGAGAGAGAGAGAGGGAGAGAGAGAGAAATATAACTGCAATGAACTGAGTTTCTGTTATTCAGTTACAGTGACAGTGTAACTGCACTGCTTATATAGTACAACAGTAAGCATGGCCAGCTGTGTACAGCTGGCACTACACTCTAACTATCTACCATACAATTATGTATTACATATACTCTATTAATATGGGAGTGAATAAAGCCATTGGACGCGAGGTCCTTCATGCTTTCCATTGATGGTTAAAAGCTTGAGGCACAATAGTCAGTATAAACAATTTCATCAGTTTCCCCCACCACAATTCTTTTTTTGTTAAATTGTCAAATTAATCAAAATTACCACTGAACTTTCAGGAACTTTACTTGTTCTTGTTTGAAAGTAACAGCATAGAATTCAGTTGAAGACGGGACTAATGGCTTTGGAGATCATGCAAGATAACAATGTTTTACCTCAGTAGGTGAAAGGGCATCCTGTTCCACAGAACGCGTTGAGGTCACTACAAGTTTGTCCTGCCAATTGCTAGCTCTACCTTGAATTCTAAATTGCCACTCAGATCCAACCAAAACCAAATCAAGCATTGGATCTAATCCATACTCGGGCTCAAATTTTGCAATATTTAAATGCTCTCGTTTTAACCTAACCTGCATTTGAAATGGATTGTATCAAAATAAACAATGGGTTAAGACTGGTACGACCCAAACCAAAATGAATCTAGCCTAGAAGAAACCACAGGATACACTTTACAAAAGTAACAAAGTAAAACACAACACAAACCTGGGTTGCAACTAAATCTACTTCACCATTTTCAAATGCCAGTATGCCTCTAGGTTTTATCCATTTGGGATGGGCAAGACCATTCAACTCAAGCTCTCCACTCACAGCAAAATTAAGAATCAAAGGATAAACTATCTTCAACTCTGGTCCAAGCACAAGCTTCAAATCGCTAAGGCATATTTCTAGATCTGGTTTAATCTGCACATGCTCTGTCTGCTTTTCAACCTGAGTTGCATTATTAACTGCCAGTTGTTTTTGAGGAAGAGATCATAATATGCACTAACAGCCATTGTGAAAAATACAACATAATGAACTAAACTAAAAGTTATTAACATAAGCGAAGGTAGAAGATCATGTAATCAAACAATTGATTCTAGCATCTCCAAGGATAATGATGAACTAAAGAGCATGCTAAAAATAGCCCAAAATATTCATATTGAAAAATGCTAACCCTTCACATGATTCGCACTTATAAATTCATTTTATGAAGGTTAATCTCCAAGTCACACTTTGATTTACATTAGATTGAACATTGTCAGTAAACCCACGCCTAAGCCACAAATTACAAAGGTGTATCAAAGGAAGAATGTAATGTTGATTATATTTGATTCTTGGATTAACGAATGCTAAAATAGCTTTTGTTCATTTTTTATTAACTATGGTTGCCATGAAACATCAGCCTCTATATCAGTTGGACATTATAATGCCTTCCTACATGGTGACTAGAAGGAGGAGACTTATAAGGAGCAATCACAGGGTTTTGGTGCTGAAGTGGAGTCAAGTTTTGTTTGCAAATTGCACAAATCTGTATATGGTCCTTACCTCATCATGTAAAGAGAATATTGGCTATCAAAACTTATCTGCAAAATGCTAGTAGTTTATTCTTTTTGACATGTCATTGGTTTAGTTTATTATATTATATTCAACAGCTTTTCTATTGTGCGTATGTGTGTAATAGCGACCATGCTTCCATCATAGGCCACAATGCTATTTTAAATAGTAATGTATTATAAACAGCCTTCCAGTGCTGATAACATTGTTTCCAATTAATTGTACGGGAGTCCATTTTGATTGTAGAACATTTAGCATCTAATCATAAGCAAAAACGAGATCCCAGGATATACTGATAGACATGTAAAGTAATACCAGAGCTAGACGACTGAGAATTTGGTGCCCTTGCAGAAGCAGACTCTGAGCTGAAAAATCGTGAAACATATCTTGAAGCAAACACTTGACTAATGCCACCAGCAGGAAGCACTGTTTGATTTGATGGGAATCTATTCGAAGTAGGAGCACCACCTCTATCATGTGGCAAATATGCTTCTCCCTGACTTAGTTTGATATTCCCAGATATGTTTGGTTGCAATATCGAACCAGTTATTTGCAACTGAGAATCAACCTGACCACTGACAAGTAGAAAAAATGTTTTAAAAGGAATCATGTATTGGGGAAAAAGGATGCACTTCCAGAAATCAATGACATTTATGGTTTAAAGGTAAAATCAGCCGCTTTATATCCATAGCTAAGTCAAGACATTAACTAACAAACCCCCTACTGAAGTTAAGAGAGCAACCTTAATATTTTTTGTGCCCGTACTTCCAAAACTTCACACTTCAATTCAATCTTGTCATCAGGGGCTGCTTCACTAGTTCTGAGTGGTAGGTTCCCTTTCACAAGAAGCTTTCCTTTTCTGCTTACCCTACTCTCGAGTGATGTGATGGACAACCTGTTTGATTTCACGTGAACAGTTCCACCAAAGTTGGTTAGTGGCTTTCGGAGCACTGGTGAAGAAATAGATGCCCGGTGGAAAGATGCGTGCCCATTAAGCACCGGTTGATCAACTGTACCTCTGACCTATTAAGAAAGCCAGAAGAAGAGTTAGGGAAGCAAACATCAAATATGAGAGAAAAATTGCATTGGTTTGACTAACCTCAAGCATGACATCAGCATTGCCATGAAGCCAATTGGCATGAGGAGATAAAGCCGTTACCAATGTCATTCCCCCATCTTTTATATCGGCATCAATCCTGACCTCTCCAACATCTAAAATTTGCCAATTTAAACCTTTAAGACTTTCAGCTAATTGAGTATTCCAACTTTCTTCATTTCTATCCCTTGAAACTTTTTTATCACTCGCATCATCAGCAGTCCCTCTATTCTTCTCCTTCACCCAATCAGGAACCCAAGTAGTTCGACTCTTATCCAATTCTGCATCTTCTTGTAAGGTGTTATTTTGCACAAAAGCAACAGGAATGCTACCCTGAATGAGTACATGGCCATTTTGGATTATAGGTTCAAGTTTTGCATTGAATAGAAATCGACTGGTTGAGGTTAGAGAAGCAACAACTTCTGCTCGCCCAAGATCAATACCACCAATGGCACCATCCAAGAGCCTTACTTGCACATCACATTCTGGTTTTGCTAAACTTCCCCTGAGATCTCCTTCCATATGCAATATACCCTTAATGGGTGCCAACAATTGAACAATATCAGTTGCGGTAGATTCAATGACCTGAACAACTGTGGGGACCAGACTGACGGGAAAATTTAAGACAGCAAAGTGGAGGTTCGTTTTAGGCCCTAACAATGTTCCATCTGCATGGATAGTTGCATTATCCTTCTGGATAAAAATCTTCTCCAGGTGTAAACCATCATCGTTACTGTAAGCACCCACAGCCACCACACGCTGAGTTTTGTAGTCTCCCCACTCCCAGTCCTCCCCATGGAAGTCAAATTCTGCCTGAAATGAATTATAATAAGAAATTCAATATTCAAAAATAGATTCTTGATGGAACTCTGAATAATAAAAAACCTGAAAAACTTATACCAGGGTGTCCCCATTTCCTCCACCACTAGCATCAAGAGATCCACGCCAGTGACCTTTCAGTTCAGATAAACCAGGCAGCGTTAAATCTTCAAGAACAACATCATCTGATGGAGCATGAAGCCCTCTCATTTTCTGCAAGTAGTGTATATCATTAACAATAGGTAAACAAAACTTCAACTTTTGCAATATGATAGAGATCCAATTCAGAAAAGCGTTGCAAAGGATGAAAAGGTGGATCAGCCCATAATAGAGTATAGCAGTAGCTAGTATAGAATATGTATGTAATCTACATGGCTTAGCCTAGTGGTGGCTTGGGTAAGAGCCACACTCTATAAATACTCATGTAACCTCGCTGTGATAGTTGGCAATAACAGAATCAGTTTTTGACTGTTGTATTCAGTTACACTTTCTCTTTTCTCTCTCTCTCTCCTCTCTTTCAGTCTTTTATGGTATCAGAGCTATGGCTGACGCCGCTCCACTACCACCTCCGCCTTCTCCACTGCCACTGCCGCCGCCGGAGCAACCTCCTCTGCGGCCTTTTCCGATCAATGCATTTTCGTTGTCGACTCTGATGAACTCGCTATCGCACTCCATCACCGAGAAGCTAACTGACAAGAATTTTCTGCTCTGGAAGCAGCAGATTGGTCCGGCGATTGTTGCTCATGGCCTTCACACGTTTCTGGAAGAACCGACGATTCCACCTAAATTCACGTCTGAAGCGGATCGACTCGCTGCGATTGTGAGCGAATCCTATTGACAGTGGTAATGGAAGAAACAAAACTAGGAGAAAACAGAAAAGAAAACTAACTGATACTGAAAATCTCAAAATTATTTTTGTTGATGAATAAAGATACATCAGGCACCTTATATAGTGCTAGAAAGGCATAACAACCTTGACAGCTATTGACAGCTGTCACTACACTAACAGAAATATAACAAGCCTATCACAAAGGCTTAGGTAAAGCTAACAGAAATAAGAGCAGAGAAATATCTAACAGAAAAATAACATGCTTATCACAAAAGCTTATCTCGAGACCATAGGAATAGCTAACCAAAATATAACAAGAAATAGCGCAGAGATATACTACTCTAATATTCTCCTGCAAACTCAAGGTGGTTGAACACGTGTAAACTTGTCAAACACATTGGGTTTGGCTCTTAACTCTTCAAACCGGAGGGGAGATAAAGCCTTTGTTAGGATGTCAGCTCTTTGATCAATAGAAGGCACATGAGTTACTATTAGAGAATATCAAGGGGTGACTCAAAGGAGTCCCACATTACCTAGATTAGCAAGTGTATAATAGTATATATAATAAAGATCACACACACCCATTACCTCAAGCAAGGGGTTTTGTGGTGATGTGTGATGTAACTTATGGTTTCTATCATGGTATCAGAGCAGGTTTCGTTCCTCTGTGAGCCGTGACTTCCACATTCGGGAAAAAAACAAAAAAAAAAGTAGAAACAAAAAACAAAAAACAAAAAAAGGAGAAAAAAAAATGTATATACAGTACAGGCCTCTGAGACTCAAGAACAGAAGTCTAACACCTAATGACGTTCCACTGAGCTCAAGCCCAAGACAACGCAAACTGGCCTCTGCAGATTGAATCCAGATTAACTCTGCAGCAATGTTGGCTAGGCTCCTATATTCAGCTTCTGTACTTGATCGAGCAACAAGGGTTTGCTTCTTAAAGCTCCAAGAAATAAGATTTGGACCAAAAAAGATGCATAAACCAAAGGTAGACCTGCAGTCATCTGGGTCTGAGGCCCAATCAGCATCACAGAAAGCTACCAGTGGCACTGGAGATCCTAGAAAACAAGGTCTGAGAAGCAGTCCATAGTCAATAGTTGCCTTAAGATACCTTAATATTCGCTTCACTGCTTTCTAGTGTTCCTCTAAAGGTTGTGAGAGGAACTGACAAACCTTATTAACAGAATAAGAGATCTCTGGTCTTGTGAGAGTTGCATATTGCAAAGCTCCAACAATAGATTTGTAAAGACTTGGATCACTCATTTAGTTAGCACCATGTTTAGTCAGTTTTTGATTGGAAACCATAGGGGTTGAAATATGATGGGCCCCCACTAAAAGTTTATCATAGGAAACCCTGGCACAGGAGGGACAAAAAGGGTAGTGAGGTGGAATTAGGAAAAGGGAATCTGAATTCTCAGAACTCCGTTGGGAATGAGCCAAACAAAGGGGACACGTGGCTGGGAGTGAGTGGGGAGGAAGATATGAGGAATCAGGGACGCAGGGGTGAATAATAGGTGAGGGGAGTAGTGAGAGGAAGGCAGGTAATGATTGGGTGGTCAGGGAAGGCAATTGTGCTAGGGCAGAGAATCCTTTCTCTGTATTCTTCTCCTTTTTTTCTGTTTCTTCTCAGTTTTCCATTGTAATTCCTCTAAAGAGCTCAGAGTAAATCTGGGTTCCATAGTTATTTGAATATATATACTTCCAGTTCTTCTTCCCTCATAGACCAGGATCTATCAGCTTGGTATCAGAGCTCCCGATCCTGGGAGCTTCTGGATGGTTGGTACACGCAGGGAAAATAATGGCAAATGCAATTCATATTATGAGCAAAACTCGAGGTATCATGGACTCCATCTTTAAAGAGGAAAATAAGATATATTGGTACTCTGACAATACCTCAAGCAGTTGTTGAAGGCTTTCGGTATATAATCCCACCGAGTGCAAACTTTGAATGAAGAAATCCTGCATACAAACAGTGTAGAAACATTGAAAATCAGTCTTTGTTAAGAAAAGAGAATTAGTACACAGGATGAACTACAAGATTCTGGTAAACAATGCAATTAGAAAAAAGAGCAATAGATCATATTTTACTTATTCTCAACATTCATAACCAAAACCTACCCAGCTTTAAAAAGTTCCGCAGAAAATGACATATATAGCTGACAATTACTGAAAAATATTCTTAAATTATATCATCAAATGATAACTTAGAAATAAAATATAGATACACATGTGTCTTCACCAGATAGCTTAAGCTTTATGGATAATTAATTCATGACATTGTATTGGAGCCTCTAAGACCAAGTAGTCAGGAGTTCAATCCTTGTTGCCCTATTCCTCCCTCCCTCCCTCCCTCTCTCTCTCTCTCTCTCTCTCTCTCTCTCTCTCCCTCTCTCCCTCCCTCTCCTTCAACCTCACATGGATTCTAAGAGAGGCCAACAAGTTAGGCCGAAAATAAAGCTGTACAGAGACAAAAATAAATACCAGCAGACAGTGGATTATATGTTGAGTGTTGAGAGGGAAAAGAGAAGTGTGTGTTGAAAACCATGTGTCAACTACAACACAAACATGACCTTTATTGAATCAATATAATAAATAAAGATATATAATTTTCCGACATATTATATTCACACAATACAATGAACCTAGTCACTCTATCTTATACTAAACATAATGATACTAATTTTTAACAGCTGAAAAGATGAGGTCATTAGCATTAGCAAAGAATCTTAATAAACTTGGCTACATTATGATGGATAATTATAAATATCAAATAATTATAAATCCAAAGACTAATGATATGACCTTAGATCTTGAATGAACAGCAGGATCCATGCTTCGGGAAAGAAGCCTCGCAAGAGGAAGCATCTCAGCAACCTCTGCTTTACGAACTTCAAGTTTCATTCTCCACCTGCCCATTGAGGATATAGCACTGCCAATATGCCCAGACATTAGCCTTTTCAAAAGGCCACCTCCTTCTTTTTCAACAGGATTACGATCTCGGGTGCCTGGCAAAATGTATTCACCTTGAAGTTCATAACAACTGTAGTTTTGTTGCAACACAGTTTTTTCAATAGTGATCTGAACAATAAAGTATAAATTGTCAGAATTAGACAAAAACATATTTAAAAGCTCCAAATATATTGATTTCATTAAGCACTGACAATCACACCTACACACATTATTGTGAAATATTATCTTTTGGTTCCAATTTATTTTTTGGGTAGATTCGTATAGCTGTATTTTAACTTTGATATAGGAAAGCAGCAATAGGCATTAGTCTGTAATAGAGTATAGCTTGTAATATACTATAGTTAGTTGAGTCTAACCATAGGTGGTTAAGACTAGTGTTAACCGAGTCAAAGACTCTCATGAAAAGTCCTCTATATAAGAGTGACCCGTGTAAGTATCTAGCTACCCTAATACAATTCTGTTTCTTTCAGTCACTGTTCAGTTTCTCTCTCTTGTCTTTAGTCTGTGCATTATGCAAATACCTCTGTACATGAATAATCTGAACGTGGGAGTTATAGGTGGTGAAGGTGGTTGAGGTTGTGACATTTGTGGCTGAGAAGAAGGGGAAGAAAAACAGAAGATGAAGACTGAGATGGAACAGAAGATGGTCCAGTGGACTGAATTAGAGTGGATGACAAAATAGGTATGGAGGAAGAAATAGGTGTAGAAGATGATGAAGACTGAGCTGGAGGAAACATCTCAGAATAAGGAAATGATAGATAAGTGTAATATGTAGTTACATACTCCTAAGGTAGCTTCCTATTGAAGCTACTCTGCTCTTCTATAAATAGAGCATCTTGTATCTCTCTAACTAACTTTTCAGAATCAATACAATACATTACATTTTCAGTTTTCTCTCCCTTCTTCTTAATCTCTTATATAGTATCAAGAGCTCCGTTCATATCCTAGCCATGGCTTCCGTCGTTGATCTTGGTGCATCGGCGAATGCATCTCTCAATTTTTCCCACGCTGTTACCATCAAGCTTGACAACACGAATTTATTCGCGTGGCGTCAACAGGTGGAAGGTGTTCTACGCACGCATCAGCTTCGGCACTATGTGGTTGCACCGAGTCCACCTCCTCGTTTTCTCACAGAGGAGGATCGAGTCTCTAGCACAGTGAATCCTGCATATCTTGCTTGGGAAAAGCAAGATTCTATTCTCTTCACGTGGTTGCTTTCCAAGCTCTCGGACTTGTTTCTTCCCATAGTGTTGATTTGTACTCAGTCTTGGCAAGTGTGGGAGGAGATCCATGATTACTTCAAGACACAGAATCAAGCACAATCAGCGAAGCTGCGCACAAAGCTTCGTCACATCACGAAGGGTTCACGTTTTGTCTCTGAGTATCTCAAGTGTGTGAAGACAATCGTGAACACACTTCTTTCTCTTGGAGATCCAGTGAGCTATCGCGATCATGTAGATGCCATATTTTATGTTCTTCCCGAGATATACAACTCTCTTGCCACTGTCACCTTCAGTCGTGGAGCACCGTGCTATGTTGCAGAGATAGAGTCCATGATTGTCGCCTTTGAAGCTTGTCTTGAGCAGACGAAGACGCGACAAACCAGCGATTCAGTCTCCGCGATCTTGCTTGCACACGCGTCGTCTTCGCTGAAACTCTGGACTGAGGAGCAGAGGTGTGGAAATCATCAAAGTAGTAGAGTCCATCATCCCCAACTAGACCTCGAAGAAGTACTTCACAAGAACCCTGAGATTTGACAACACAATGATCATCATGAAATTCAAAGTAAACATGATTATCCTTAGCAAAGATACTGACACTAACTAGATTCTTTGTTATAGAAGGCACAAGAAGAAGACTCTTAAGCAAGCGAGATGTTTGTGGGGAATAAGGGGAAGAAAACAAAGCTGAACCAATTGAATGTATAGGCAAACCTTGTCCATTGCCCATCAGGATCTGCTCATTATTGGTAAGACAAACAGCATCATTCACAACTGAAGGATCATGTGTGACATGATGTGCAGCACCAGTATCAGGACACCAATTCCATGTGTCAGTTGTAGCAGTTGAGGGTCCAGTAAGCATCATTTGTGGCTGATAAGACTGTACCAGAGGACTAGATGAAGCAGCAGGTGTTGACCAAGGTGAATTCTGAACAGGCAAACGAGGAGAAAAGTCAGGCTGTGGTGGTCCAAAGGAATTGTGCACCCCCTGTTTGTGAGGCTGAGAATTCTGATGGAAAGCAGGTTGCCACTGAGCATTTGGAAACATTCTAGAGTGTGTCGGAAAACCATGCTAAGATGGAAGAGAACCATACGATGGAGTCATTCCATAACCATATCCATACAAAGGATTAGGCATGAACTGCTGCTGAGAAAAACTAGGCATAAATTCCTGCTGAGAAAAAGGATTGAATTGAGCGAACTGCTCTGTGACTCCAGAAGCTCCAGTTGAACCAGTTGAATTTCGATGATAGCAATAGGAAGCAACATGACCCCACTTATAGCAAATCTGGCATTGAACATTGCGTCCTCCTCTGCCACGAACAGTACAGCCACCGTGTGAACCGCTGCGGCCTGAAACAGAACCACCACGAGGCCGATAATCACCATAGGCACGATCTTGGTAATTATCTCCACCAGAGTAATTTCCAGAAGAAGCATGAGACGGTGGTGTGCTGTAATCGGCGCCGGCGCCAGAATCACCACAAGAATAGTTGTCGGAAGCAGCAATCGACGGCGACGCTGCATAATTGGCCTGCATCACAGGCTTCAGCTCCTCAAAAGAGGTATTTGGCTGAACTGGTGCAGCTTTCGCCATTGTAAGAAGTGTTGAGGCCTGTGAATCACTGATTTGTCATTTCTTCATCCGTTCAAGACGAGCTTCATGCATGATAATCATCGATTCAAACTGAGATATAGAAGAGGGACTCTCGTGATTAGAGTGATAGAATTTCCTGAATCCAATTGAGTGACTATGGTTTGTATTAGAGTGATAGAATTTCCTATGATAATAAAATCATCAACATACACCAAAACATACACACAATCCTTGTCTTTGTGCAGAGTTAAAAGAGATGGATAACAACAACTTGCCTTGAAACCATACTTCTTTAGAGCTGCTCTTAATCTATCAAACCAGGCCCTAGGAGCCTGCTTAAGGCCATAAAGAGCCTTGTTAAGCTTACACACCAATGCTTTGTTGCTGTCTTCCAAGCCAGGAGGTTGGGTCATGTATACTTCTTACTCCAATTGCCCATTGAGAAAGGCATTATTGACATCTAGCTGATTGATATGCCAACCCTTAGTGACTGCCAAAGACAGAATTAGTCTTATTGTTATTAGAGAATAGCAAGTGGTGACTCAAAGGAGTCCCACATTGCCTAGATTAGCAAGTGTATAATAGTATATATAATAAAGATCACACACACCCATTACCTCAAGCATGGGGTTTTGTGGTGATGTGTGATGTAACTTATGGTTTCTATCATGGTATCAGAGCAGGTTTCGTTCCTCTGTGAGCCGTGACTTCCGCATTTGGAAAAAAAAAAAAACAAAAAAAAAGGAGAAAAAGAAATAAAAAATGTATATACAACTCAAGAACAGAAGTCTAACACCTAATGACGTTCCGCTGAGCTCAAGCCTAAGACAACGCAAGCCGGCCTCTGAGACTCAGACGAAGGAGTACAAGTCCGACGGCCTCTGATGTTCCCGCTGGAGTACAAGCCCAGACAAAGAAAGTCGTAAGGCCTCTGAGACTCAGACGAAGGAGCACAAGTCCGCGACCTCTGATATTCCCATTGGAGAATAAGCCCAGGCAAGCAAAAAAAAAAAAAAGAAGAAAAGAAATGGAGTCCCACTTGAAGGGGGAGTATTAGAGAATAGCAAGTGGTGACTCAAAGGAGTCCCACATTGCCCAAATTAGCAAGTGTATAATAGTATATATAATAAAGATCACACACACCCATTACCTCAAGCATGGGGTTTTGTGGTGATGTGTGATGTAACTTATGGTTTCTATCAATTGTAACTGGTTTGACCACTGGTGAAAATGTCTCTTGGTAGTCAAAACCTTGAACTTGATGATAACTCTTGGCAACTAAACGAGACTTGTATCTGTTGATAGTGCCATCAGCATTTGCTTTCACACGAAAAACCCATTTACAACCAATTGCTTGCCTGTGAGAAGGAAGAGGCACAAGGGTTCAGGTATTATTAGTCATCAAGGCAGTATACTCTTCATTGCTGCCAACCACTTTGGTTGCTTTAGAGCTTGTTTGACAGTGGCTGGTTCTGCTTGTGTCAGTACTAGTGTAGGATACAACCTTGGCTTGATTATACCAGATTTTTCCCTTGTTTGCATGGAATGGACATTTTTTGGATGAACAAGTGGAGGAGGCAGTTCTGTAGGGGCAGAGTCTGCAGCTGAAGAACTCTGTGAGAACAGAAGAGGCATCTCAGCAGGTGCAGGATGCTCAACAGAACCTGCAGCTGAAAAACATTGTAATGACTAAGGCACAGGACTATGAGTGCCCTGATCTGTTGGTGCTGGAGAATTAGGTGCATTATGCTGTACTGATGAAGTAGGTGTAGGAATCACAATATGTTGGTGATTGAATGATTGGAATTTTAGAAGTGACAGAATCTAGGATGTGTGAGGGTATTTCTGTGAGAAACAATTATGAATAGGGGTATTTGAACTCATTGAACAAAACATCAGTAGAGACAAAGATTCTGCCATGTGAATCCAAGCATTTATAACCTTTGGGTGTAGAAAAATACCCTAAAAACGCACACTCACTTGACCTGAAAGACATTTTTGTGGTAGTATAAGGTCTAAGCAGTGGATAACAAGCACTACCAAAGATTTTCAAAAACTTGTAATCTGGAACACTATGCTACAATTTATAAAATGGACTGACATTGCCTAAGACAGGAGTTGGAAGTCTATTGATCAAATAGGTAGCAATGAGGAACGCATGGTCCTAGTACATTAGTGGCATCTTAGCATTGGCAAGTAAGGTGAGGCCTGTTTCAACAACATGTCTATGCTTCCTTTCCGCACTCCCATTTCGATGATAGGTGTTTGGACAAGTCAGCCTATGCACTATCCCTAACTTGGCAAAGTGAGAGGTCAAGCGTTTAAATTTTGTACCCCCATCAGTTTGAACAGATTTGAGCTTGGCATTTTATTGCAACTCAACCATGGCATGTTGAGGCATCATGACCCAATTTGTAGCATATCTGACATTGGATATTGCTGCGGCCACCGCGTGATCCTCCACGACCGCCGTTGTAGTCACCACGGGGTCGGAACTCAGGTTCATAGCTTTGGGTCGGGTCATAACTGCGGTTCGGATCGTATCCTCTGTTTTCAGTGTCATAGCCTCAGGTTGGGTCAAAACTTCTGTTAGATTCATAACCGGATTGTGCATTCTGAATCACTGGCGCGAAATTGGAATTTGGAAAATCCGTTGGACCTGATGCTACATTCGCAAGTGGAATTCCACCACCTGAAATCAGAGGAAACATTCGGTGATGGATTCTGATTTGCAACAGTCAAGAGAGCTGAAGCAATGACATCGAGAGCATGACGCTTCTTGTTGCGCTCCAATCGAGCTTGGTGTGCGATGATCATGGACTACACTAGTGATACAGAGCATGGAGTTTCACGATTGTACACAATCGTCATCAGAGAGTAAACCTTCAAAAATGGCTCCAAGACGATCGCGATGACTTACAGGATCTCCGATTGAGATCAGAGTGTTGATAATGGTTTCGACACGAAGAAGGTACTTACAAATGGATTGTGAGCCCTTGGATATGGTTTTCAATTCAGATCTGAGTTGTGTTGACTCGGCATTCAATTGTTCTTGGAAGAAATTCTTCCCAGACCTGCCAAGAATGCTTGCAATTAACAAGAATCCATGTGATGAAAGCAGAATCTTGCTGTCAAGCAGAGGATGAAAGCAGCCATGTGAAGAGCGTAGAATCTTAGAAGAAGAAGAAGCAGAAGGAGGAGGAGGAGGAGGAGGAGGAGGAGCAATTCGCTTCAGCAGTCATGGACTCAAGGTCCCACAGATCGTAACCTAGCTCTTGATACCATCAAGGAAAACAGAGAGAAAGAGAAATGAAACTGAATAGTATTTTCTCCTTGATAATTGCTGAGTATGAATGTGTACAACTGCATATATATATATATAGATGCTAAAGCTTGCAAGCTAAGCTTTTTAACTAACTAACAGATTCACCTTCTAACTGCAAATTGCATGTGACACCTGGACTAACCAGCTGGCACAGCCTAACTAATCAGAACTAACAATGACAGCTTGACTAACCAGCCTGTCATACACGAATTGGGTTATTGTTGAGTATTTCCTAATATGGCCCAAAGTTGTTCCCATAAGCCTGTTGAGAACCACCAAACACGTTTTGTGGCCCAAAAGCTCCCTGGGGCCCAAACTGGAAGGTAGAAAATTGTTGAGGACCAAAAACTCCCTAGGGTTGCTGAGGACCAAAACCTCCCTAAGGTATTGTTTGGTTGAAAGGGAACGGAGGGGAGGGGAGGGAAGGGGAGGGGTTTTTAAAAACAGATTGTGTTTGGTTCAAATTTTTGGAAGGGAAGGGAGGGGAATGGAAGGGATCAAAACCCCTCTTCACTCAATTTTTGGTTCCCTCCAATAGTGGGGGATTGGGAGGGAAATAAAATTTTTGACAAAAATATCCCTAGACAGATTTAAGAATTCCCAAGTTTATTAAACTGCTACTAATCGCACGGCTCATTCACCCAAGTTTTTTGTTCACTCAATTTTTCGTTCCAACGATGGCGAGCAACAATAGCTACCACTCTTACCATTAGTTTTGCCTGAATGAAGCTTTGTTGTCACAATTAGGAAAAGTAAAAGCACTGAGAGTGAGAGAGACCGAACGCACCGGAGGAAGAAGCATCGGAGAATTTCTCGTTCTCCTGAAAATGAAAGGAATCACAAACAATCATGAGCATGTGTGTGGAAATCGTAGAGTTGGAGTGCGGGGAATGAATGAAAGTTAGCGTTCCAGAGATTGAGAATTTGGGAGGGAAATAATGGCAATTTAGAGCAATGGCATCAAATCCACCATCTAGTTGATGATCTGAATGTAGACAAGTAAATTTCGTCTATTTCGTTCTCCAAATTCGTTCTATGTTCTGGCTAAATGCAAACATGTTTAAAATACAAGTAAATTTATAAAGGGTACAAAAATAATTTAATTATAAAACCCCCTCCCCTCCCCTCCCCTCGTGAATCAAACAAAAAAAAAGTTATTTCCCCTCCCATCCCCTCCTATGAACCAAACATAATAAGTATTAAAATCCCTCCCCTTCCCTCCTTTGAACCAAACAGACCCTAAGGCCCAGTTCCTGACCAAGCGGACAGACAATGGAAGCAAATGGAAGCATCGTGTTTGTCCTTGAAGCAGATCTTGCATTGAACACAGCTGCGTCCACCACGGCCTCTGCCGCATCCACCACAGCCGCTAGAGCGGCCGCCGCCACGACTAAGGTAGTCGTCACCGGTGCCACCACCACTGCAAGAAAAATCAAGCTGAGAATCATCATAGCTCTGCGACTGTGAATCCATAGGCAACAGAGCTTGAGAAGAAGCTTGAGCAACGTTGATTGAAGCTTGACTTGAAACTTGTGCAACGTAAATCGATGAGTCCTGGAGTTGCTTCTTCCTGCTCTGCTCCAGTCTCGCATCAAGCAAGATAACCATCGATTCTACATCACGAATCATGTGCGTGGTTCCACGCTGATAAACAAGAGTCATCAGAGGATTAAAATCCTCGGGCAAGCCGTCGAAAATGCGTCCAAACAATCGCGATGAGTAACTGGATCTCCGATAGAAATAAGGGTGTTAACAATGGTTTTGATGCGCTTCAAATACTCAACTACTGTTTTAGATCCCTTGGTTATCGTTTTGAGCTCAGAACGCAGTTGTGTTGATTATGCGTGTGATTGCGTCTCAAAATAGTTATGAATCTCATCCCAAACTTCATAGGAGCGGATGCAATTGATGACTGTGGGGCAAAAGTGACTCACTGAGTGAGGAGAGAAGGCAGGTGAACAGTGAAGAGTCTTTCTGCTCCCAAACAGAGTACGCTAGATTGATCGTGTTTGAGACACAATCTTCATCACTCAGATAACGTTCTGGAACCTCTAGATTGAGAACAAAGCTCTATAGCTTGTGGGTACGAATTACACTATCAACTTGTAGCCGCCAGGAAAGGAAATTGGAGCCATCGAGCTTTACGATCAGAGCGTATGAGAGAACAGAGATGAAGAGTGTGAAACTGCGGAAGCCATGAAGGCGGATCGGAATAATATTATTTTAGAAACCTAGCTAGGAAAGAAGAAGAAGAAAAGAGAGACAAAAGTGTTGAATAATATTAATCTTTGTTAAAGGAATAAGGATGCAGTACATCAGTATATATAGAGGGAAGAGCATGTGCTCTGTAACAAACAATACAACTGTCCTTCACAGCTGGCTCACAAACTTGCTAACAAAGTTACTATATCAAGTTACTAAATAACCGAGAGGTAATACTCTCTAACACTTGATAAGAATATCTGCCAACAAATCACTAGAATTCACAAATGATGTAATGATTTCTCCAAAAAGAACCTATTCTGATAAAATGACTGCTAATCTATGTATTTAGCCTGCTCAGGGAAGACACGATTAAAGGCAATGTGCAAGACTTCCTGATTATCACAAAATAAGAGTTACAGCTGAAAATAAAAAGTTTTAGCCATGTCAGTTCACACGTAGTAAGACTCGCAGGTACTGAATACACTATGGCACCTAAGGCTAGCCACAACGAAGGGAGCTAGGGTTTCCATATGGCCTTTGTGGCCTGACGGTAGACGGCTAGGGGTTTGATGGAGAAGCATAGCCCTCTAGATCAGGGTCTGTAAAGATCAGGGTCTCTAATGCCAATTTGAAAAGAGAGAATAAGTATGACTTTTATCTCAAGTATAGTAAAAGTACAATGGTTGGTTACAATATATGGGCTTAAGACTTAATTAAGAAATCAAAGGGAAAAACCTGTAAAGCTCAAATCTGTGCTGATTACATAAAACTGTGGAATTACATCTACTAATTATGGTATTGATATCACGCAACAATTATGATTACTTGGTTAGGTAAGGAGTAGGTAGGGTCTGTTAGGAGAATAGGAAGAGAGTAAACAAAGAGGTTTAGGGTTAGTTGCAAAGAGGAGCAAGAAACAGAATTTAGTTGCCAGGTTAAGCATAGAAGCTAATTTTAAGCCATAGCAAAAGGAATTTATGAACTAATTTGGTTGAAGATTGTATTGGATGACTTTACAAAAAATTATGTAGCCATTGTATGACAAGAAACCAGCCATTTGCATTACACATAATCCAATTCAGCATAGTAGGACAAAGCCTACAGAGATAGACCAGCACTTCATCAGAGAAAAAATATTCAGCAATGAGACCATTATAACTTATATTCCGTAAGCTCATTAGTTGGTAAATGTATTGATGAGAAGACTTCCCACACAGCAGTTTCAGAATCTTACTAAAATGTTGTATATCCATTCACCACAATGAAGGGAAGTCTTGAAAATTATATATTTATATATAAATATGGACACACACACTTCACATTCGATATGCATAATCAACTCTAGGCATGCTACCAGATATCTTCATTTAATTACCAGGATAGCAATAAGTAACATAACACGTAATACAAATTCAGGTTCAAAAAATATGATGGTCTTTTGCACTCACAACATCTCCACTCCATCTAGCTGCCACATCTAGGGCTTCACCAAGCACACCGCTGAATTTTGGCCGAAGTACAGATAGGACACCATGTCCTCTTCTTTTGTGAAGGTTAAGTTGGAATTCTGCCTGGAAGCAAAGAAGCAACCAGTTCAAAAACACCATACATTGGAAACATGATATGACCATTAAATAATGCCTTAACCAGGTTATTGTTAGGGTTTTCAAAGTAACGAGAGAGAGAGAGAGAGAGGGGTTTGAGGGAAATATTATTAACTGATATTAAAAACTGAAAGCATTACATGTCTTATATAGAAAAAATAAATGACCTAAGTTACTTGACCAGCAAGTAGCCACTTAACCTAAACCCTAATAACCTATTGGTTATTACTTTATTTAGCTGCCACCTATACCTATTATTCTAATAGATACTATTTAAAATAACATTTGAATTATATCTCAACACTCCCCTCTAATTCAAATGCCCTAGAGATACTACACCTATCTCCTTAAGATCACAAATCTTTCAGTCTTCAAAGGCTTAGTGAAAATATCTGCCTTCTGCTCATCAGTGGGGCAGTACACCAGTTTCAGCTTCCCTCCATTCACTTGTTCACGCAGAAAGTGAAATCTGACTTCAATATGCTTACTCCTTCCATGAGAAATTGGATTCTTCGCAAGACTAATTGCTAAGACGTTATCAACCATCAGCTTCACTGGCTTCTTGGTCTCAAAACCCATTTCTTTTAACAGTTCTTCAAGCCAAACAGCCTGATAGGCAGCAAAGGATCCTGCTATGTATTCGGCTTCACATGAAGAAAGAGCTATGACAGGTTGTTTCTTTGAGGTCCAGAAAATTGGAGCTCCATGCAGCTGAAACAAGTACCCAGAAGTACTTTTCTTGTCATCCAAATCACCACTGTAATCAGAATCTGTAAAGCCAATCAGCTCCAGCACCTTTCCAACCTTCTTCTATCTTCGAAACAATATTTCATACTTAGTAGTACCCTGCAAATACCTCAGAATTCTCTTGGCAGCAGCCAAATGCAATTTCTTAGGTGCACTCATGAACTTGCTGATGAGTCCCACACCATAGGAAATGTCAGACCTTGAGTTGCACAAAAATCTGGGTGAACCAACAAGTTGCTTGCATAGAGATGCATCAATATCCCCTTCATCAAAAGGTCCATTAAACCTATGGGCTTGGTAAGCTTGAAAACCATGTTTTCTTTTCCTTGTATCTCAAATCCAGGAGGCTGACTCACATAAACCTCTTCTTCAAAAGGTCGATTAAGAAATGCTGATTTCACATCAAGCTGAAATATAGGCCACTAGTGCAAAAACCTCAGAATAATCCAGCCCAGATTTCTATAGAAAACCTCTAGCCACAAGCCTTTTCTTGTGCTTAGCAATAGAACCATCAGGATTCAGTTTTTGTTTGAACACCCATTTAACCCCAATTTTGTGCTTATTTGGAGGTAAATGGACCAGAGACCAGGTTTAATTTTTCTCAATTGCTTTCAGCTCATCAATCATAGCAGCCTTCCAAACCGGTTTTCCAAAAGCCACATCCAATGGCTCAACATCAGCCATCGGAGCAAAGTGAATCAGATCTCCTTCATTATTAACTGCATGGTCAGGGACAGTCTAATACTCACTATACCTTTCAGGCCTATTCCTCTGCCTTTGAGGTCTTGAAACATGATTTGTATGTGCAGAATCATCTGAACCAACCTGATCAGTATGTGGTAAAGCCTCAGAATCAGTTTGGTGGACATGTGATAAAGGTGCAGAATGACTGTCCTCAACCAGAACATCTAGTCCAATTCTGCTAAGACTGCTTTTGTTCTCCTTCCGGTTCCAGTGCTCTTTCTTAAGCTATTAGGGAATATCAACAACAACCCAATTCGGGTATGATAGGCTGGTTAATCCAGCTGTCATTGTTATTTCTGATCAATTGTTATTTATGATTAATTAGTTCTGTTTTGATTCTATTATCCTAATTAATAGGAGATTATTCTATTATCCTAATTAATAGGAGATTACTCTGTTATCCTAATTAGTAGGAGATAATTCTGTTAGAGAATTAATAGGAGAATATTCTGTTATCCTAATTAGTAGGAGATTATTTTGTTAGAAAGCATTTATATATAGATGCAGTTATACACAGTAAAATTCAGCAATTATCAATGAGAAAATATTATTCAGTTTCAATTTTCTCTCTTTCTGTTTTTCTTTATGGTATCAAGAGCTAGGTTACGTTCTGTGATACCTTGAGTCCATGGCTGCTGAAGTGAATGCCATGGCTACTGAAGTCAATGTTTCTTCTTCCTCTTCTTCTACGTTTTCCTTGTTGCATCCGCTGACTATCAAGCTTGACAACAACAACTTTCGTTCATGACGCCAACAAGTTGAAGGTGCTATTCGTTCGCACAAACTGCAGAAATTCATCGAGAATCCAGATATACCACTGCGATATCTCACTGATGCGGATCGGGTTCTTGATGTTGAGAACCCTGCATTTCAGGAGTGGGAGCAGCGAGATTCATCGCTCTTCACATGGTTACTTTCGTCTCTTTCATCCTCTGTCCTTCCGACTGTTGTAAATTGCAAGCATTCCTGGCAGGTCTGGGAAGAAATTCTTGATTTCTTCCAAGCACAAGCAAATGCTCAGTCAACACAACTCAGATCCGAACTGAAAACCATCACCAAGGGCTCGCAATCAATTTGTGAGTATCTTCTCCGTGTAAAACCGATTGTCAACACTCTGATCTCAATTAGAGATCCTGTCAGTCACCGCGATCATCTTGAAGCCATTTTTTATGGTTTACGGATGAGTTCACATCTCTGATGACAATTGTGTACAATTGTGAAACTCCATGTTCTGTGTCACAAGTGGAGTCCATGATAATCGCACACGAAGCACGATTGCAGAGCAACAAGAATCGTCATGAGCTTGATGTTACTGCCTCAGCTCTCTTAACTGTTGCAAATCCGACTCCATCACCGAATGTTTCCTCTGATTCGGTTTCTGGTGGTGGAATTCCTCTTGTGAATGTTGCATCGGGACCAGCAGGTTTTCCAAATTCCAAATTCGCGCCAGAAACGCAGAATGCACAATCTGGTCATACTTCAAACCGAAGCTTTGACCAGACCCGAGGCTATGATACTAAAAATCGAGGCTACGATCCTGAGTTCCGACCTCATGGTGACTACAATGGAGGTCTCGGAGGTTCTCGTGGTGGCCGTGGCCGTGGCCGTGGTGGCCGCAGCAATATTCAATGTCAGATATGCTACAAATGGGGTCATGATGCCTCAACATGCTAGCATCGCAATTCTGGTTCAGTTCCTGGCATGTTTCCACCTGTTTATCCAGGAATGTATGGTCCATCTGGACCACCGGCTACTGGACCACCTTCCTTTGGTAATTCATCACAGTTTGCGGGCTGCTATCCACCCATACCTGCTACTGCTTTTGGTGCTGCAGCTTTTCCATAGCAGGGTTATCCTTCACCACCAGGATTCCCTAGTCAGGGTTTTTCACCATTCTATGGCATGAATCCTTCCTATGCACCAGCATCACAGAATCCATAGGGTCAGAATTTCTTTCCTGGCAGCAATGCTTTTAGCAGGCCTCAATCTGGCCAATATCCCATGCAACAATCCACTTGGAATTACTCTCAAGCTCCAGTGGCTTCTTGTCATGGCTGGAATGGATCTTCTCCTTCCAAATTGCTTCAGCAAACTCCACAGGCATTGCTCACAGGTCCAACAAAACCTTCTAATCTTGGAAACTAGTATCCAGACTTGGGAGCTACTCATCATGTAACACATGATCCCTCAGTCATTGCTGATGGTGTTTCTCTCACAGGTGCAGATCAGATTCATGTTGGTAATGGACAAGGTCTGCCTATTCTTTCTGGTGGTAAAGTTTTAATTTCTTCTACACAAACACCACACACTAATCTAGTCCTTAAAAATCTGCTCATAGTCCCTTCAATTACGAAAAATCTAATCAGTGTCAGTAAATTTGCTAAGGATAACAAAGTATTTTTTGAATTTCATGATACTTATTGTGTTGTGAAATCTCATGGCACCTTTGAAGTCCTTCTTCGTGGCAGTGTTGATGAAAATGGACTCTATTCCTTTGATGGTCTTCACTCTTCCAGCTTATCCAAGCAGCTTGTTTCCTCTATCCCTAGTGTTTTTACTGTTTCTAGTCCTAGTGGTTTAGCCACTAGCTCTTTTCAAAATGTAATCCCAGTCTCTACTGTTTCAAGTAATGTTTCCAATTATGTTCAGTGTGGTAGCATAGGTCCCACAGCATATGATCTTTGGCATTGTAGGCTTGGCCATCCTCATCATGAGGCTTTACATACTGCTCTATCCACTTGTAAGATTCCAGTACCTAATAAAACGAGATTTGCAATATGTGATGCCTGTTGTTTGGGAAAAATTCATAGATTACCCTCTCATGCTTCTACTGCTGTTTACACCAAACCCCTAGAATTGGTTTTTGCATATTTATGGGGTCCCTCCTCTGTTGAATCCTCTTGTGGCTGTGTTTATTTTTTGACCTGTGTGGATGCCTATAGTCGATACACATGGATATATCCACTCAAAAGGAAATCTGACACATGTCAAACCTTTCTTCTTTTTCAATCCATCGTTGAGTTCCAACTAAATGTTTGGAGCCGCAGCCATAGGAACCAAGCTCGGTTGTGAAACTTGTGTGAGAAGCACGGAGGTTGTTGAATCACCAAGTTGCTGTTTCTTCATACGTTCAAGTCGCGTTTCAAAAGCGATAATTGACGATTCAATTTCGGAAACAGAAGTCTGATGAAGGTGATTGAAGGCTACAGAAACAAGAGGATTATACTCCTCAGGTAGACCATCGAAGATAGCATCAAGGTGATCACGATGACTCACAGGGTCTCCAATCGTGACTAGCGTGTTAACAATTGTTTTCACACGCTTAAGGAACTCAGAAACAGAGAGTGTCCCCTTCGTCATGTTGCGTAATTCCGAGCGCAGTTTTGCTGATTGAACCGGATTCTGTGACTGAAAATAATCATGAATGGCGTCCCAGACTTGCCATGATCGCAGACAGGTCAGAACAGTGGGAAGAAACAAATCAGAAAGTGTCGAAAGCAACAAAGTGAATAGATGAGAGTCTTGTTTCTCCCAGGCTAGATGCGCAGGGTTAACCTTGTCTGCGGTGCGATCAGCGTCATTCAGAAAATGTGGTGGAGGGTCTGGATTCACAATATATTTATGCAAATTGTGTGTGCAAATCACACCTTCTACCTGTTGACGTCAGGAGAAGAAGTTTGTATCATCAAGCTTGATTGTGATCGAAGGAGAAAAATTGACACTCGAATTCGAGGCTCCTCCGGGTGGAGGAACTGGAGATGCGGAAGCCATGGATTAGGATTCGAACAAAGCTCTTGATACCATGTTTGATAAGAAGAAAAGAGAGTATTGCAAACTGAAAACTGAAACATGATTGTATTTTTCCCAAATAATAAAGTGTACAAAGTGCACCTTATATAGTAGCACAAAGTGATAACAGCAACAGCTGTTAAACAACAGAATATCTTAAAACAACAGAATATCTTAACTAGGATAATTAAGATAACAACTAGCAGAACTTAAACAGATCACTAATCAGGTCCTAAATAAGTGGGATTTCAAATCTGAATAACAGAATTTCAAATCTGAATAACAAAAATCTAACAAATCTTAATAACAGAATTTCAAATTTGAATAACAGAATTTCAAATCTGAATACCAGAAATCTAACAGATTCTAGATAAGGGGAATCTGAATAACAGAAATCTAACAGATTCTAGATAAGGGGAGTTCATATACTCTCCTCTAATACCCGTGAGAGGACCAAACACATTGAGATTGATTGTCACTTCATCATAGAAGATTTTATCTGGAGATATCAGCACTAGATTCGTCAATTCAAAGGATCAGTTAGCTGATGTATTTACCAAGTCTTTGCGGGGGAATGTTAGATATCTTGCAAATAAGTAGGATATCTCCTATTTAAGTAGGATACATTTTATTAACTGTAAATAGGTAGCATAATTATTGTAAATAAGGTAACAATGATATCGTACATTTATTGCTCCTATTATATATAATGAACTCCGTTGTGTAGTTGAAACACACCGATTCACAAAATTCCTCTTGTCTCTTTCTTGTTATTTAACGTAAACAAATAATTCCACATATTACTTGACACATTAATTAATAAGGCAAGAGGCAGATTTTGAGCCATTAAACTCTCACCGTCAATACAAAAAGAAAAACAATTAAACCATTGGTGATTTTGAAAGAAGACAAATCGAGACACCTGCATTTATATGTAATCTCCAGTTTTCAAAAGTTTGAACAAACAATCTTAAACCAAAACAATTATCAATTGGATTAAATGGGAAAATTTCAAGGTTTGATAAGTGATGAAACAAATGCAGTGAGAATTACAGATTAGGAAATGTAGGCCAAACAAATTTCCAATTTAACCAAAGTTGGAAATGATGGCTAATCCATGTAAAAGAATATTAAATGCTTAACCAAATATTAACTAAAATCAGCAGCCATAAATCATGATTTTGAATAATTTTTCCATTTTTACAACGAGTGTTAGACGCTACAGCAAAGAACAAGGACAATAGGGAAATATCAATTCAAATGGGACAATATGCCTTACTCTCTGTATTGTCCCCCGAAGAGAAGCCAGCTCCAATTCATCAAGTGGAAAATGCCGCACCTGCAAGGAAGTCCGACACAAGCATGGAGAAAGAAAAGAAAGATTTTTAATACCAATTTTTGGCCTAATACAAAAATGACCTAAATTATGTAAGCAGAGAAACAAACAGGTCTAGATTCAAATACAGGGCCCAAAATTTAAATACAAGTTACCTCTAAGTTAGCTGAATGAAATGGTTGAAAACAAATGTTAGCCCTCAATTGCCCTTTCTGAAGGGAAATAGACAACAGTTTTCCATTTTGCAGACCATCTTCGTTACTGGGTTGCAGTGGCCCAACAAACTCCACCGCAAGACTTTCATCAGGCCTACCTGAGGCATCCAGCTGTGTTCCAAGAATAATTGGAAATTAAACCAACTACATATATTACAAACAGCCAGAGAGTCTGAAACTCTCTACAGAAGCAAGGCCAAAACTTGACAACATAACCATGTCTACCCCACAATAAAATCTGTTAAATGGTCAATTGGTTGTAGTTGGAAATTTTGTAAATAGTGTCTAGATGCATTGTATAGTCTAACAAGAATCAGGTAATTATGGTAATTAAGGTAACTGCAATATGTTAATTATTATTTCCTCTATATATTTCAGATCAATGAGTAGTTTAAACAAATTAATTTTTATCATACGTCTGTCCTCTCCGCATAACACGGTATCTAGAGTTCGATGTAATTAAGGTAACTGCAATATGTTAATTATTATTTCCTCTATATATTTCAGATCAATGTGTAGTTTAAACAAATTAGCATAAGTTCAAAAGGTTGACATATTCAATCCAGATATTCATCAAGCCCCTCATTAGTTTTCCTTTCTTCTACAGAATATATTTGTAACAAGCTTAAAGCTAAGTAAGTTTTAACTTGAGGGGGAGTGTTGAGATATCTGTTAGGAGATATCTATTGGGATATATTCTGTTGAGATGATTTGTAAGGATATAGTTTGTAAGGATTAGATTTTATAATGTTAGGACTTAAGACTGTTATGATGTATTAGGATAAGATAAGATTTTATTCTTTAGACTTTGTACTTGACTAGGAAACCTCTAGAAATCTAGTCAAAAAATATTCTACTGAATCAATAAAGAATCAAGTATCAATCAATTATTCAGAACTCTTCCAGTTTCAAGAGGAACCATAGCCGCTCCCGGTTATCCTTCTCCACCTCTATCACCTCCGCGAAAAACATCTCCGATCAGAGCTGATCTAGTGTCTTCTGCACCTCCACCACCACAAATGGCTATTCCAACGTCTAGTGCAGCGTCCTTTTCTCCTTCAATCTCGGAAAAATTGTGCGAAATTTTTTTTTTTTGCTGTGGAAACACATTTCATTTCTTTTTTCTTCTCTATATTTCTCTGGTACCTAATAGGTTACTGGTCACATATTGCATCTGTGTCTTGTGAGTCCAAGAATTCCCTACTAAATACAAAAATTTTAAGTAGAAACCATGTCCACGAATAACAATACATAGCAGTACGGTAAACTTGAAGAAATCTATAATATTTTAGAATGAAACATTTCTTGGGAAGAGAGTTTCCAGTATCACCTTGATACGCTCAGGAGAAATTCTCAACAACCCAGACAACTGCGGTGCAAGCATCAATTGGTTCAATTTCAGACCAGAGATTGAAACCTCTCCATCAAGACTATCTGTGATTCCTTTCTCCAACATTTGCACATGCTGCCTATTCATCTCAGAATTTTGTTCACCGATACTGCCAATAGGTTTTAAAACCTTTCCCTGAAACTTGATCCTTCCAGTTGCTTTCAAATGCAAAGGCCTTGGAGAATCCATAGTATATGCAGAAACCAAACTAAAGAATTCAAACCCACGCATACGTAAATCCAACTCAACTCCGTCAATTGTAAATGGAATGGCTCTTGGTGCATACAATTCTTCATTTTTAAGATAAAAATCACCAGGATAAGATGTTTGAATCCTCGTATACAGATCAAATGCAGCTGAAGCAGAATTCACAGTAATAAAATCATGTGAGATTATGATATCTCCTCGAGCATCATTGAAAGACCCTTCTGCTGTAGGTGCAGTCCACTTTATATCAAACCTTCTGCATTAAAAAAATTATACAGGAAAAAATTATGTTAGAGAGACAAGACGTATTAAGAATAACATTGGCATGAAGTTTTCTTAATGTCAAACAGTAGCAAATAGAGTTGCTAAATCGTAGTCAATTAAAACTAATTATCAAAAATTGAAAGAGGTTCGTCTTACGGTTTTAAAAGAGATCCTGAAAGTTTTGTTTCTCCATTTAATACCCCTAACTTGAGTGGCATCTGATGATAATTACTTGGAATATAACGAAGCAAGATGTTATCGAAGGCCAAACTTCCAGATAAATTCACATCTAATGCTGTCTCATCCTCCTCACCCTGAGAACAAAATAGGTAAACATTAGTAGGTGTGGTAACAGAAATTCTAGTGAGAAATGGTTTCTTTTTCTTAGGGTAAGTAATAGGAATAGATATTCATACACCAAACTTATTTTTAGCCAAATGGACAAAACGTTCTATTTTCCATATTTCTGAGTGAGAATCAGGACCTTTCCATGTGAGTATAACTACATAGTGACACATGGAAGACATTTAAAGTTGATGAAGAGGATTAAATTTTTACCCTTGGACAAAAGGAAAATGACAGAAAATGCAAAATTTTGGCAGTCAAAATTCCTTTGCCTCTAAAAATAGGTCGAGTGAGTGCATGTTATGGTATTCCCACATTACATGGCCATGCCAATGCTTCCAAGTTTTCCCCAGCTCCAGAAAATCAAGAAATGAGAAAAGATAAATGCAAACAATGGCTTAACAATACAGATAGGATTTCTAACAGGAAGCATTATACCTCTGGGCATATCCATGCATTCCCAGCCCCTCGAATTTCACCACCATCTACAAGACACGCCCTAATTCCATATAAATCAGCAACCTGAAGTAGAAGAGTAAGTGTTACAATAACAACATCACAGTTTTACAATGAGTCAAAAATGTTGTTCTTGTCAAATAACTTACACAGTTTCCTTTCAAAAAAAACTTACACAGTTATCAGTGTTGAAAGTGAAATTGGCAGATACATATGAAAATGGAACACGATCAAATGCTGCCAGCGCACCAGCCTCCTTACTTGCAGAAACTGCTTCAGATGATACAAATGCAGCAGTGTCAATCGGTAAATAAGAGAACGTCCTAGAAACCATTCCAGTTCCCACAAAGACAGGAGCATCAAGTGGGCCTTGACAATTGAAAAGAGCAGTGACTGATCCAGCTAGCTGCAATCAACAAGTATGATAAAAGAAAAAAGAAATAAAGATAAAGGACATTGGATAACTAACTCTAGATAAAGATAAATTATTTTGAAGTATATTATACGATATACCAGTTTGTGGTTCAATTTATGACTTAATTTCTCTGGACCATGTATCTTACGATACATAAAAAGGTACGATTCACAATTCAAAAAGTAGGTCTTCTGATTCACGATACAAATCTCAATTTGATAACCAGGATGGATACCATATTGAGAGTGAGAGACATAGAATGAATCGATGTGTTTGAATTACACAACTGAGGATAATATATATACAACGAGACATTAAAATATAATTTACAGTTACAATAATTACATATAACCCTATTTACATTATTTGTAATAGTAAGTTTGTAGTATTTAATTTCAAAACTCGCTCATCAATTATTACTGTAAGGTATGGAATGGCACTGAAAAAATGTAATATATTTCTTAAAAAAGTTAAGAATTGTGTGGATTTGTAGAAGGAAGCCTTCATAAAACAGATTTTGTTTTCAATTTAAAAAAAAAATTGTGTATTACATAAAGAAGGCCAAACATGAATTTGCATGTAATGTACCCGTATACATGTTTTAGAGTGGTCTTGAAGATTACGCATACATGATCTTCTTTTTGCTAGTAATACCCGTCAGTGGTATCAACAAGTCTAGTATTGTAATTTGACAATCCCACATTGGTTGCATTTGTAGTTTTTATATATTATATGTTATAATAGATTGAGCTTTATTTTAGGAAAGTTAAAGAATGCTTAGTTTATATATTGCAATGTTGTATACAGTTTCAAATTATTCAGAAAAAAATATTCAGGGTTTACTCAAGCAAGTTCTAGTTTGATTTAACTTTAAAGCATTAAAGTTAATGAACTAGACTAAATAAATGTACCGGGAATAAGAGCGGCCTCATCTTAAAAGTTCTCATCAAAGCATTCACTTCGACAGCAGGAACCTGGAAATTTAATCATACAAATATTAAAGGACAGATGAATAGAATCCCAACTATCTATCAAAAAATTGAACAAGATATGAATACGCAAAATGAACTCATTTAAAGAATCTTACTAACTAGACTGAGATTGTACCACGTGTTCTCATTGAAAGCCTCAAAAGCAAGATTAAGAGTATGTTTTCACAGAAGATTAGACTAGACCTTGTTTACTTTATTGACAATCCTAACTCAGCTAAGGAAAAGGAAGAGAAAGAGAGAAAGAGAAGATGCAAACTTGAAACTGAATTTACTATTCTATTATTAATCATTACTGTACAGTACAAAAGAGCTTATACAAGCAATTATTCCTAACCGACTCATCTAACTAACTCAGCTGTCATAACACACTAACTATAGTTGAGTTACTTTAACTATAGTTCTAACAGACTAACCAAGCTGTAACTACCAGCAATTGAACTAATAACAGATCCCGTAACTGACGCAGACACAGACGAGACTCTGGTCTGGTGAACCAGACAAAGAACCCACTAGACCAGACCCAAACAGACGAGACTCTGGTCTGGTGTACCAGACCAGAACCCACCAGACCAGAACCCAAACAGACGAGACTCTGGTCTGGTGTACCAGACGAGAACCCAAACAGAAGCTACATTACAAACAATGCATATTACATATGCTGTATCCTAACATTCCCCCCTCAAACACAGCAGCCTTGTTTGACAGGATCAAGGATGCTGAGTTTGTCCTTCAAATACAGAAATCTTGAAGTAGATAAGGGCTTAGTTAGTAAATCAGCAAGCTGCTCTGTAGATGGGACATGAATGACCTTCAATTTTCCTTGAACAACCTTTTCCCTAACAAAAAAGATGTCAAGCTTTATATGCTTGGTTCGAGCATGCAGGACTGGATTATGAGCAAGGAGAACTGTACTTTGATTATCACAGTAAACCTGTGGAACCACATAGGGCACTTGAAGCTCATTCAGAAGTGATTCCAGCCAAAGAATCTCAGCTGCTATATTGGCAAGGGCCCTATATTCTGCCTCAGTACTGGATCTAGCCACAAGAGTCTGCTTTTTAGACCACCAACTGACCAGATTAGTCCCCAAGAACACACACGGACCAGAGGTTGATCTCCTGTCATCTGGATCAGAGGCCCAGTCTGCATCACAATAGGCACTAATGGTGAGTGATTGATGAATAGACATGGGTTTGAGATGTAAACCAGCATGCTGAGTACCCTGAAGATATCTAAGAATCCTCTTCACTGCTTTCCAATGCTCCTCTTGAGGTTGTGCCATAAATTGGCACACCTTGTTCACTGGATAGCAGATTTCAGGCCTAGTAATTGTTACATGTTGTAGAGCACCAAGAGTGGACCTATACAGTGTAGGATCAGCAATGTAATCTGCACCCTGCTTAGTTAATTTAGTACTAGCAGCCATAGGAGTAGGCTGAGGCTTTGTGTCTTCCATGTGTCATACTAAAACCTATAGTCACTACATTCTAGTTTATGTAGATGATATAATCCTTACCGGAAGCTCACTGCCGGTTTTGCAGCACCTCATTGAGAAACTCAATTCAGAATTCTCTCTTAAAAAGCTGGGAAGGCTGGACTATTTCTTGGGTGTACAGGTTCAGCATCTTCCTGATGGCTCCTTGCTGTTGGGACAGTCCAAATATATTCTGGACCTCTTGCACAGGGCTGATATGGCTGATGCCAAGGGGATTTCCACTCCAATGGTGAGTGGCCAAAAACTCACAAAACATGGGTCCAATTATATGCATGATCCGACCTTGTATAGGTCTATTGTAGGAGCACTGCCGTATGCAACAATCACCAGGCCTGAGATTTCTTATGCAGTCAATAAGGTCTGTCAATTTCTCAGTCAACCCTTAGAAGAGCATTGGAAAGCTGTCAAGCGGATTCTAAGGTATCTTAAGGCTACAATGGAGTTTGGTCTGCATCTTAGGCCTTCTTCTTTGGCTTCTCCACTCTCATTGGTTGCATTTTGTGATGCTGATTGGGCACAAGATCCAGATGATCGTCGCTCAACCTCAGGATGCTGTATTTTTTCTTGGTAAAAATCTGATATTCTGGAATTCCAAGAAACAGACCCTGGTTGCTAGGTCCAGTACCGAGGCTGAGTATCGGAGTTTAGCCAACACCTCAGCAGAATTAATGTGGGTTCAGTCACTTTTGCAAGAGCTTGGTATTCCTCATCTCATCCCTAAGGTGTACTGTGATAATAAAAGCACAGTGGCACTTACACAAAATCCAGTTCTTCACACAAGGACGAAGCATATGGAATTGGATATATTTTTTGTTAGGGAGAAGGTTCTCAGAAATACTCTGGTTGTGGAGCATTTTCCTTCACTTGATCAAAGAGCTAACATTCTCACAAAAGCTTTATCTCCACTTCGTTTTGAGGAGTTGCGTTCCAAACTCAATGTGGCTGACAAGTTCTCACTGGTCCATCCACCTTGAGTTTGCGGGGGCATATTAGAGATAATATGTAAAATACAATTAGTAACTGTAATATAGTTAGTTGTAACAGCTTCAGTATGAAGCTGTCCTTCTCCTACTATATATAGGAGCTATTGTATCTCTCATAAGTGACTTTTCAGAAATGAAATACATTCAGTTTCTTTTTCAGTTTTCTCTCTTGTTCATCTTCTATTAAATATCAGAGGTGCGGACTTGTGCTCCTTCGTCTAAGTCTCAGAGGCCTTACGACTTTCTTTGTCTGGGCTTGTACTCCAGCGGGAACATCAGAGGCCATCGGACTTGTACTCCTTCGTCTGAGTCCCAGAGGCCGGCTTGCGTTGTCTTGGGCTTGAGCTCAGCGGAACGTCATTAGGTGTTAGACTTCTGTTCTTGAGTCTCAGAGGCTTGTACTATATATACATCTTTTTTTTTTCCCCCTTTTTTTTCCTTTTTTTCTCCTTTCTCTTTTTTTCGTTTTTCATTTTTTATTTCATTTTTTTTTCGGATGCTGAAGTCACTGCTAAGGAACGAACCCAGCTCATGATACCATATTAGAAATCATAAGTTACATTACACACCACCACAAAACCCCATGCTTGAGGTAATGGGTGTGTGATCTTTATTATATATATTATTATACACGTGCTAATCTAGGCAATGTGGGACTCCTTTGAGTCACCACTTGCTATTCTCTAATACATGTTGATTTGCCTTGAGGATCATTAAAATAGTTTCGCTTGAGTTGTGACAAGATTGACCTTGGCGTAGTGGTTAAGACTTCTGTATTTCAGTTACATCGTAAGGGTTCGAATCTTGGTGAGATAAGTTTTGGTTTTAGTACAGAATTTTGTGGCTTGATATTTTTGAAATTCAAATTCGAAAATTAGAGTAATTAGCTTTAAAAGGGGGTTGAAACCAGATTTTATGTGTAGTTATGGGAGTTAAGGGGGAGAATTATGTGAGTTAATTGCTTTGTCCATAGCCTTAATGGGTAATGAAGAGAAATTATTCAGAAATGATGGTGTCTTGGGCACCCCTCTTCTCTTTCTTGCTGCTGAAAAGCTGAGTTTATATGCTTGGTTCTTCCTTGTATTCTCACACACAAAAATTGCTAAAAACCTTAGACTCAAAAACTGAAACTTGCTGAACATTGGTGCTGCTTGTGTCGTCCCTCTCTCTTCCTCTTTGGTGTTCAAACCTTGTCTATGATCCTCTCCAAGAGTACCTTGTGTTGGTTCAATCGGTAACTGACCAAACCTTTCTAAAATTCTGAGTTTTGGTGGTCAACTTCTTGTTCTCTTCTAGGGTTTGATTAGTTTCGTTTTCAGCACTTACTCCTCATCAAACTCGAGGTTCCTCTACGCTCTTGAAGGGCTAGGGTTGTGCTCCAAGCTCTCTTGATCAAACCATCAAAACAAGCTCCTTTCATTCTTGGTTGAAAACCTTGTTTTATTCCTTGTTCATATGATTTAGAATTTTGGAAAATCCTTGGAATTCTGAGTAGGTATTGTGCTTAATAGATTTTATAATGAGTTTCGATCATGGAAAAATATTATGTTCGAAAAAGTAGGATTAAAAATTGATTGAGGTGAAAAACATTGTTTTTAGGCTTTCTGGCAAGGAGCCAACGCATGAGCGCTGGACTCCCAACGCCTGGGCGTTGAGGTTCTGCCTAGTTTTAGCCGCGATCCGCGATTGACTACCTTGGTCTTGACCTTCTTCAGATACTCAGCAACAGTCATGGATCCTTTTGAGATGGATCAGAGCTCCGAACGAAGCTGCGTTGCCTTCGCTCGAGCCAAAGTTTCAAAGTAGCTATGAATCTTGTCCCATACCCCTACGTGTGAACACGGTGTACGACTGTGGGAAGCAGAGAGCTGGAAATCTATGACAGGAGTCATGTGAATAGCTCTGAATCTTGCTCTTCCCAGTCAGAATAAGCAGAATTCATTGAATCTGCAATCCGATCCTCATCGTTGAGGTAGCGAGGTGGAATCGACGCACTAGTCACATATCCTTGAAGCTTGTGTGAACGGATCACACCCTCAACCTGTAGTCGCTAGGAGTAGGAAGTTGGAATCATCAAGTTTGATGGTGAGAGTATGCGTGAACGTCACCGGGGCGTTTGACGCAGTGAGGGGAGCAGAAGCAGCCATGGCTATGGCTCGGACCTAGCTCTTGATACCATAAACAAAACAGAGAGAATAACTGAAATTCATATTATCATTATCATAATTGGTGAATGAATGAGTACATCATGTATTGTGTATATATATAGGGGAATAGAGAGGAGAGGGAGAGAGCAGCTATCACTAGACAGTTGGCAGTAGGCATAACAAACTTCTCACTAGCCTATAACAAACTTAATCACTAGACTACTAGAGAGTGAGCCACACTCGAAGCAAAGCATTTTGCTTAATGTTACCATTATATCCCTAACAAACAGTATGGGATATGAAGGACTTCACTTATGTTCTATAGGAAATATAAATTTTCTAATTTCTAGACAAAAATTATTACAAATTTTCAGCAAGTGGTCAAGAGTAACTACTCTTAATAATTTAATTAAAATTAATTTCTTTAGCATAAATTGGGCCCATGCTGAATCCATGCTTTCAACTCAAAGGGTATGTATTAGGACTTAGGAGCATGTCGAACAATAGCCCAAGTTTTTCCAGATAGTTAATTATTGACAAAAATCACATTCGGAAATAAAACTAGTATGACTGCAGATTACAGGAGAATTATGTAATCACATTATCACAAGAGAAAAATTCTTGCCAACTTCAAAGAATGACTATGCTTGGAGGGTTGTGTTAGGCCTTCAGCAGCCAACATAAAACTAGCCGATATGTTTAATATGGATTCAAATGATGACTTCTTGAAAGTTAGAGCAACCTCATTATCTGAATCGACTATGAAAAATTATGTGATCAAGCATTATCACAAGAGAAAAATTCTTGCCAACTTCAAAGAATGACTATGCTTGGAGGGTTGTGTTAGGCCTTCAGCAGCCAACGTAAAACTAGCCGATATGGATTCAAATGATGACTTCTTGAAAGTTAGAGCAACCTCATTATCTGAATCAACTATGAAAAATTATGTGATTAAGCCCCCCCCCCCCCCCCCCGCTCTCTCTCTCTCTCTCTCTCTCCCTCCGTGTGTGTGTCAGTGTGTGTGTGTGTGTGTGTGTGTGTGTGTGTGTGAGAGAGAGAGAGCGAGGTACCTGACACATAAGATGAAACTCTCCTTCTTCAGGGTGAATGCCGAAGTCTCCTGATGCTTCTAGAGGAACACTGCCAAACCAGCCATTTGCATTGTGTAAGAAAATTCTTTGACCACGAAAACATAAACTCACTGATAATTTCTGCAACATAAAAGACAGATCACAGGGGGTAAAAACCATAATTTAGTTTCACGTTCATCTACATGAATAAAACATTGCCTTTCATGAGCGGACAAAACACAAAGATCGACTGCCATTTTATTTGTGAGAATGACCTGGAGAAATTGTAATGTCATTTATAAAGTCTAATGACCAGCTAGCAGATATTCTTACTAAGTCACTCTAAAAGCCAAGGATAGTATATATTTGTTTCAAACTTGATGCATATGTCATACTTGCAACAGCTTGAGGGGGAGTATTAAGATTTATGTATTTGATTATGTATTCATGTAGATAAGGAATCAATTGTAATCATCTCATCCAATCCCTAAAATTAAGGAATTCAACTTATATTGATGTTATGAATTCAAATGGCTTACAGCTCATCTCTCAAACATTGACATTAATCAAGTTCATTTTCTCAAGTAATAGTAATTCCAATTACAAAAAATGAGCAATCTTGGCACAAAAAGCTATCATACAACATGAGAAGTAACAAAAGTTATTGTCAAAAATTTCAAACTAAAGGTGTAAGTGTGTATCTGATGGTTGAGTTGCCTTTCAAAAGACACCAAGCTAACCTTTCTCTTTTAATACGCTGAACTGCTAAAGAAGGGATACCAAATATATGGAAAATGAAACTTCAAGTGTCAAAGAGGAGAGTATAGGAAGACATACAGAAAAACAAGATGGTGCATCCAATAGTTGAAAATCCAACCCTGTCACATCAAGCTGTCCATGAAAATTTGGAAAAGTCTCCCCCTTTGACATGCACAAATGGACCTAAATATTGGGTCACAATATAATACATAAGTGAAGTTATATATGTCAAGAAAATATTAAGGTCAAGCCAATATAACTATAACAGAGTGAGATGAAACAGAGTTAACATGCAATCTAGAAGTTCCACAACCTGTATTAGAGTATACACTATACTGTCTAGAGTGTACAGAAGCTTCTAGCTCTACTTGACAGTTAGTTAGTTAGTTAGTTACAAAACCCCTTCACTGTTGTAACTGATGTATTACAGACTAGATTCACTGTATATAAATTCATATCAAGCTGAAATCAAATCAACAAACACAGAATCATTGCAGTCAATATTCTCTCTGATTTCTTTTCTCTCTGAAAGTTAATAACCTGCGCCAAAAAATATTGAACTTGTGTCCTATGAATAATATAAGTAATAAGAGAAGATGCAGGCTTGCAGTCAACTTTTCCTTGGAGGGCAAATCTCTAGTATCCTTTCCTTGATATCTTTTGGGCCTTCACAATTTGGGCCTACAGTTCCAGGATCTTAGTTTTCCAGCAATCCTCAGATGAGTCATGCCAGGACTGCATCAACTTCCTCTAAGCCACAAGTCTTGATTACAGGGCATCCTTCAACAGCAACAATCTGCTAAAGTCATGCTCACTGGTCCACATCAACAGCAACCATCACAAGTCTTGATTACCGGGTATCCTTCATCAGCTACTGACCACACACCCATCATGTGACTAATAATGCTGGAAATATCACTGAAGCCACATCTGTATCTAGAACAGATCAAATATATGTGGTAAATGGCCAAGGTTTACCTATTAAATGTATTGGTTCAGCCTTTATTCAATCTCCATACAGTCATACACTTCACTCTCTTAAAAACTGTCATTAGTACTATCAATCACCAAGAATTTAGTGAGTGTTAGTTGTTTTGCTGAAGATAATAATGTTTACTTTGAGTTTCACCCTTCTTTTTGCCTTGTCAAATCACAAGCCATTGTGTAGTTGAGACACAGATTAAGTCTAATGTTGTCTCTCAGTTTCTCCTTATTAAACAAATACCTTCACTCATTTTAGAGCAATGGCACAAATACAGTTTGGGCATAAACTTACAACTGTCTAAACAGACAGGTAGAGAATTTAGGTCCCTTCCACCATATTCTGCCAAGTTGAGAATCATTCATAAAGTCACTTGTCCACATACTCATAACCAAAATGGTAGTGTGGAAAGAAAATAATGACATACAGTTGAAATTGGATTCTCATTACTTGCCAGATCACCAATGAAGCAGCAGTGATAGACATCACACGCATTGTGATTGACATTGGAAAAGGGTGCGACGGTTAGCCTCCAAAATCCATATTTTGTGTTCTTAGGCTCTAGGTGCCATATTAGAAGAAAGAGAGAGTAAGGAGAGAGAAAATCTGAAACTGAATGTTTTCATTAGCTATGAGCTATGAGCTATGAGCTAACTCTACGTGAGTACAACAGCTCAATTAACTATGAGCTAACTACGTAACTTACTCCCTAACAATCTGAAACTAACTCAAACTAACCCATAGGATATGATACGATAACCGAGTGCATTGTACTCGTATACTCAATAATAAGTTAATAACAAACCATTTTAACCAAAGTGCTACCTTCCAAGATTGAACATGACCTCAAACCAAAGTGCTCCAATGAACTCAACATGATTTACTTGGTTTACACAATCTTGTTTTGGCAGAAGAAAGAAATGTATTGATTAACCGGAAAAAAAAAACAACAGCCAATTACTCAATTGCTCAGGTCACTTTGGTTGTTTAACTCAAACTAATTGTTTCATCAGGAGGCTGATTTTAGGTTTATAGGACAACCAAAAACCATTCACAGTACCATGCTTACAAATATACATAAAGTAAATACAGCGTTTGTTATTTAACCTCAAACGTCAAAAATACTGTTTTTAAGTTGAACAAAAAGCAATCTGCCTGAACTGTCAAATACAACAGAAAAGTAAAGGAAATTTAGTTTGAGAAACACCTCGCCACTAGCCCTTCCTTTAGACCATGTAATTGGAATTTCTAGGATCCTTTCAAACAGCTGCACAGAACCCAAGCCAGTCAAACTACATGACCAATCTGTCGAACTTAATCGCAAAGCAGGAAATATTGGAACTTCAAATTACTATATACCTTACCGGGACAAAAAGATTTTCAATTTTTAAATTAGCATGCCAATTCTGCTCAAGAGTATCAACAAAAACATTAGCAGACAACCAGCCCCCATCTTCAGATATATTATCTGATCTCCAAGTATTGCAATTTCCACTAAGATGCACATGTATACGACTATAGTGATTTTGGAACTTTACATGGCCATTTACATTCTCCATCTCCCTGAAAGTAAGAGTAAAGAACACTAATTCATCAAACCATCATTTTTTATGTAAGATTTGTAGTTTACAATAGAAAAGCATCTTTTTACTATTTACAAGCAATAGAACTCCATGCCAAAACAAATGAATACTCAATAATCTAAAACATTCTAATTAAAAATAATTACCTTCTCCATTTATCCCACAAACCTAGATTAAGAACTATTCACAGAAAATATTAAAAAATACTACATCAGTTCAGTGATTCCTATTAAGATACAAACTGACTTTAGTAGATAAAATAGTTTACTATACCAACATAATAAGTTAAATGGGGAACCTTTATAATGTCATGTCAAATCCAGGTAAAATATTTTACAGTAAGACTAATATAGTAAACCCAGCCGCAGTAGCCATTGAGCAACTAAACACCAATTTTAGTTTACCCCAAAGATACAACAAGTGACGCCACGTTGTCCTCAAACGAAAGTGAGCATCAATTTAATCCCTCAAACTCAATGATGGAAAGGGAAATTGAAATTATCCTTTCTGCTATATCAAAAAGGAAAGTTGTCCTTCAGATGAGTGTTTAATCTTTTAGAAACGAAAATCAATTTGTACCCAAGGATTCAAGAAAGAAAGAAATGTTTTTCCTAATTTTAGAGTTAAAGTAGCTCATAAGTCAGGTTCTAGAAGGTTTATTCATTTAACAAACAATAAAAGAACTACACTATCATTGTGCATTAAATTATTGTACAGTTAGGGTAGTTATTGTACAGTTAGGTTGGTTATTGGTTTAAGTTTCTTATGCTGAAAGCGGAAATTTTGTTTTCCTTCACTTTCAGTTGTTTCCACCTTCTCTCTTGATCCTTATCATGATACCAAAAGCTTGACCTAGATCCCCAACCATGGACTCAGAATTGTTGCCACCACACTCGTCTTCACCCGCCGCCGGTGAACGGAGTTCTGCTGCCGGTAAACCCTAATCTGTTGAGGTCACAACCTCCGCATGCAGAATTTTCATCTATGGTCACTGATTCCATATCCCGTTAGGCTACTAAAGTGCCTTCTTCAGAGCCAATTACCTTCTTGCATGCCATCTCCGAAAATTGACGACAAGAAGTTTAGCAAATGGAACCAGTGATCAAGGGGTACAAACTTCAACATTTTTCCCTCCCTTAGTTTCACTCACCAACTCTCTAGATTCTCATCATCCTAAAACAATTAAGTCTAAAGAAGCAAAATATGACAGAAAATCCAACCTTATGCTGTGCTGAGAACAACTGAACCCTAATTACTTGATAAACATAAATGTTAGGATTTCACAATAGCATATTATTAGCTCAACTTAGCATACTATTTATAAAAATGAGCTATATGCTGTTCAATGTCATAAACTTTTAGAAAAGAACCTCACAGAACCTCTCTACATATGTAAATACTATTGAAATCATAAGCTGCAGATTCAGTATTAAATGATAAGATGGGGTCTAACCTAACTTCCCTGTCACCATATGCAAGTAGCATCACCGTTGCTCCTCTGAAATGAACAGAATCCAATGTTACAGGAAGCATCTTATTAATGCCTTCAGACTGCCCAAAATCAACCACATCAACATGTTCTGCTACAAGATCTTCAACTTTCAGACCCACATCCAACTTCAACTTTTCAATCGTACCAGAAAGAAAGGAAGATATCAGCTGCTCAATATTTCTTAAAGAGGAGGTAAAGCCAAATTTCTCAAGCAAGGGCTCAAATGGAATTTTAAAATAAGCTGTCAATCGAGGCTTAGGCTTCTCAAAAACCAAATCTTCAGATGTTAAACCTGGTTGGCCCCCAGAAAAATTATCATCCTCAAAATGATTGTCTGCAACAGGAGGTACCAACTCTTCATTTTTCTCTGTACTACTGTTACCATTAGCAGGTTCTGCAACATCCTCACTAGATTGCAAATTTTCAAATTCACTCTCTCTTGTCTGTAAAGTAGGATCAGAGACAAATTTGCCATAACCTGAATGACCTCTGTCATTTTCATTTACCAAAGAGGGCCAGATTCTCATATCTCTAAATTGTGCAGCAATTTGGTTATCGTCACTTCTATTTTCATCACCAATAGTAACAGAATTGGCATTTTTGTCAACCTCACTTTTCACCACAAGCATATCATCATTCATAAAATGAAAACATTCAAAAGTAGATGCAGGCTCTCCAAACTTTCCATGTGATTGATCATGAAAGTATGTACAAGCTGCTGAAGCACTACGATCAAATATTCTTTTTTTCATAGCAACACCAGATGCATAGATGTTACTCCCATTAGCTTTCCTCTTAAATTTGTGTCTCTTACGCCCTGATATTACTCTGGACCAAAATCGAAATCCAGAAACAGGAAATCTCACTCCAAATGATTTTTCCAAATATGCATGTTTCATATCATAATCAACACCCGTGTCCATGAGCCGATGATCGTGCTTCCCACCATTCATGCAGAAAATTGGTGCGGTCTCAGTTAACTCAGTTGAACAAGTTTCAACCTTCTTTAAACCCTCACCTACGGATGGACCAAAACTTCGCTCAGAAACAAAGAAACCTGCCTCAGCAGCTTCCCGAGCTGCATCATCCCTTGCTCTTTCCCACCGCCCAACGGCTTCCTCTCGCGCAAGCCTCCGGGTTCTCGTGCGATGATCTATCCCCTCCTCAGTTGAGAAATGCCTCTCTCTGCCACCTTCCGAGAATGGTATTCCCAACCAAGTATAATCCTTCTTCTGCACAACCAAAACACTTGGATTTGACAAAAGTGCATCAATCACCAACTTCCCCGTCCTCAGACTCGCGAAAGGCCGGAGGCGAAGTTTGATTGTGGGAGCCTCACCACAGGAAAACTCCTCCTTATGAGGCCCAAACGAGCATGACTCCAACGTAATGCTCAACGGCGAGACTCGCCGAACCTTGCCAAACACAAGGTCACGCTGAATGTATTCACTGATTGCTGAACAAGCAGAGGGCAGCAAATTGGTTTCAACATAACCCTTGACCTTATTCTGCCCATACCACACTAACATGCACACACCACATAAAACAGCAGTGTAAACAGAAGCCCTTATCAAAAGAAGCCCCTCTTTCCACAAAGGGGTCAAATAACTGACCAGAGCCTCTCTTGTAAAAAAGGGTTCCTTTTCCTTAGCACATTCTAACCTCAACCCACTTCTCAAAACAAGGCCTTTCCGCAAAAACCCTACATTTTGCCCAGAAAAATGCGAAAACTGTAACGCTTGGCTTACCAGACGACAGCGTTTTGCGGACACGCAGCACCTGCAACTGCGACTGCAAAGAACCTTCTTCGGCAACCTCCTTCTCTCGAAATGAAAAGGGTTCCTCTTGCTCTCCAAAGAACCATGGAGCTTAGTGCCGAAAAACAAGGCGTGGTTTTTCAGGCCCATCGTTGTACGGTCTCAAGAAGCGGTGGTTTAGAAGAAGCATCGAAGCGGGAACGCGAGTATCGACCTTCTCTGAATCGACGTCGTTATTGGCGTGAAGTGAATGAAGAATCCTGAGGCCGTTCTGAAAGTGCGTGAAGGTAAACTGCGTTGAATTGAAATCAAGCGAACTGAGTTTGTGAGAAGAATTAGATTTGTTATTGTTTGATTTTGGGTGTGGGACTCTCTGCTTGTGAATGTTTGGCTGTATTTCGAGGCGGGGAAAGATTTGGCTTACACGCCTCAGCACACAAAATCAAACCCCATTGTTTGTGTATAATTTTTATATATACGCGTGTAGGGTTTTACTTTTCCGGAACTGGAGAACCGGATTATAAAAACCGGAACCAATATGGATTTATGTTCCGGCATTTAAAATCTCGGAATATAATGTATATTACTTAAACATGTTCCCAGGAATTATAAAATCGGAACTTGTATGTATACCGCATTTAATAATCCCGAAATGAAATTAAAAATATCTTCCACGATTTCAAGCAACCAACATGTTATATAATTTTTATCCTCCAACACAAATCAAGGTCTTAAACCATTTTTCCAGCAACCAAATCACAACACAACAGAAAGCTTGGCATCAACAGAAAATTCACGACACAATCATAAGGCTATCTAAAACAAGTTACCCTTGCCTTCGTGTATTTGGCATCCACGCCAAACCCAACCTATCAATTAATATATGAAAAACCTATATTAATCCTCGGAGAAACGGAAAAACCCCTAAAAACAAATTAAATCAAAAGAACGGAAAAACAACATTGAGCTGGCAGAGGCCCAACGCATGTGCGTTGGGATGCCAAGGCTCATGCGTTGCCTCCCAGCCTAGAAACCCAGTTCCCAACACCCATGCGCCAGGAGCCAGCGCTCATGCGTTGGCTCTCTGTCCAGGACGACCAAAAACATTGTTTTTCACCGTTTAAGCCCTGAAAAGAGATTTCCATCAAGGGTTTTTATAAAAATTGATTCTACATTGTGAAGAATGCCTCGTCCTTGGACTCTAGCTGAGGTTTTGATGAAGACAAAGCACATCACGAAAAGAAGAAAAATAAAGACTTCAAGAACCAGCTCAAATCTTCAAGATCAACTATTAGGGTTCTAGCTCTTAGTAAGTCTTGTTACTTAGTGTGCTATGCTTTATTAAGATCACATTGCATATGAAGGCTCATACATAATTGACTAATTGAGTATAACATGTTTTGATAATTAAAACAAAGTAAAAACACTCAATTAGGCTTCAAAAATTTAATAAATTGAATTCTGGACTAATGTAATCGATTACATGATTTGAGTAATCGATTACCACACATACATAGGCAGTAATCGATTACCACAAGCTTGTAATCGATTACCATGTTTTAAACTTGAAATTTGAACTACAATGACTAGTGTTGTAATCGATTACCAGTAGTTGTAATCGATTACATGTTCAAATTTGAAATTTGAACTACAACGACTAGTAGCGTAATCGATTACCACTTACCAGAATGATATAATCGATTACCAAGTCAGCAGATGTGTCTTTTCATGAACCGATGCATTCTTAAACGGTGGGAAACCATTGTAATGGTTCATGGACGACCTTTAGTGCCTATAAATAGTCCATTGATGCTCTGAATTCAAAGTACAACTTTCATATTCATTGGAAATGTTATTTCGAGCAATTAAACTCTTATTTTCATAAGAACACTTATGTTGCTCAACATTTAAGAACTTAGAATAATTGAGCCTTCATTGTAACTTCATGGAGCATACAAACTAAGAACAATCCAGTTAGATTGAAGGATTGTTCAGCCATAGTAAAAGCTTCTTCATCTTGAATCGGTTTGATTCTTGATTCACCATAGTGTTTGGTGGTAGAGGAAAAGGTCCTTTGATTCAAAGTCCACCGTAGTGTTCGGTGTAATCAGAAGGTGGTTTGCTTTCTGAGGGTTGATAGGTCTTCTTAAGGTCCTTGGCGCAAACATCGGTAAGAACACTTGATCAATCAGAAAGTGGTGTGCTTTCGGGAGGATTGATAGGTCTTCTTAGGGTACTTGGCGTGAGCATCTGTAAGAACACTTGATCAATAGTGGAAAAATCCCTGAATCAGAACGGGGGACTAGACGCAGCCTTTTGTGGTTTGAAGGTGAACCAGGATAAAATCACTGCGTGATCTTCTTATCCCTGAACTTTTACTTTATGCAATTTACATTTCCGCTGCATACTCATTTATTAATTGCAAACCTTTCAAAGTAAAAGTTATCATTGTTGAATTGGGATTAATAAGCCGAAAATCGTAAAAACTTAATTCACCCCCTTCTTAGGTTGCTATCTGGACTTACAATTGGTATCAGAGCAAGAGTTGTGTAAGTTATTCCTAGATCCATAATAGATGGCATCCTGTTTAAGTGAAGGTTTTGACATAAACAGACCACCATGTTTTAATGGGGATCACTATGACTTCTGGAAAATCAAAATGAAGATATTTATTAAGTCATTAGATGTGGAAATTTGGAAAGCAATAGAAGAAGGCCCATTTGTACCTAGTGTTGAAATAGGTGGTAGTTTTCAACCAAAACCTGAGAATACATGGACTAATGATGATATAAAGAAAGTTCAATATGATTTTAAAGCTATGAACATTCTATAGTCTGCCCTAGGCATGGATGAGTTCTTTCGGGTCTCTACTTGTAAAACTGCCAAAGAAATGTGGGATACCCTAGTTGTCACCCATGAGGGAACTGATGAAGTGAAAATGTCTAAAATTAATGCACTCTCACAAGAATATGAAATGTTTAGAATGTTACCAAGAGAGACTATTCTAGATATGCAAAAAAGGTTCACTCACTTGACTAACCATTTAATTGCTCTTGGAAAAGAATTTTCTAACAGTGATTTGAATTTAAAGGTTTTAAGATCATTGTCAAGAGAATGGCAACCAAAAGTGACGACAATTTCAGAAAAGAAAAGCTTATCAAAGATGACATTGGCTGCACTATTTGGCAAGTTGCAAGAACATGAAATTGAACTTAGTAAGTTGGAACAACAAGAAGCAGTTGAAAAGAATATTCAATCTATTGCATTAAGGACTAAGGCAAAGGAATATGATAGTTCACAAGAAGAAGAATCTCAATCCGATAATGATGATGATGAGCATATAGAAATACTTGTGAAGAAGCTTGGCAAAATCCTCAATAAGAAAGAATGTCATAATCTTCAAAGAAAGAAGCATGGCTTAAAGAAGAAATTTGAGAAAAAGAATTCCAAATCAAAGAGAGCATACGCTAAAGACAATGAAGTAAGTTCATCATCCGATTCTGAAAAGGAAGAAGCACACTTTGCATTGATGGCATCACATAATTCAGATGATGAAAGATTTTAAGGTTAGTAATAATAAACCTTCTCACAATGACCTAGAATTTTCTCTTGAAAATATTTATAAGTTATGTCATAACTTTTCTAAGGTATGCACAAAACAAAACATGATAATTTCATCTTTAGAAGAAACGTGTAAAATATTACAAGATGAATTAGATAATTTTAAGATTAAGATAGACATTCCACAATATTGCAATAAATGTAGTTCTCTAGAAGTGAAAGTAAATGCTTTACAATAAGAATTTCTTAATTATAAAAAGGGTAAACAAAGCTTGGATAATATCCTTAGTGTACAAAGACATTTGGATGATCGAAGTGGCTTAGGGTGTACACCCCAAAAGAAAACAAAAGAGATTAAGAAAACCATATTTATTAAAGCAAGTAATCTTACAGATGCTTATCACTATGTGATCCTCGATCTTGAACATTTGTTAAACCATATTTTTGAAAATTGAGTTATTTGAGAGAGGTTTATATATTTTCTACTTATCACTATGTGATCCTCGATCTTGAAAATTGGGGCGTTACATTATGTGAGTGTATTTACTGGTGAGCCCTCTGAATTTATGAACTGTGTGAACACTACTTGGTTGCCCAATAGGCATAAGTTTATCAAGTTTGCAACCGATTCAGTCATGCATATAGGGAACACAACAACAAACAGGTACTGTATTTATGCACATTGTTGTTTGTTTCTTAATTAAATTTGGTATCTTACATGTTCATACTTATAATATTTTGCATTGCATAGGTTTGAGGGGGCACGATCAAAGTTGAAGCTGCTGCTAAGAGATAGCAAATGTGACTTATGCGCTGCTTGGAATGTGATGAATAAGCTAACCATCTTGAAGCACACCAGGATAACGGCTTCTTTTGAGCAAAGTTTATTAATCACTGAGCACAGATTCAAAGTCGCGTGTTATGACAAATTGTGGGGATTTGTGTCAAAAAAAGCACTTCAATTAATTGCAAAGGAGAATGTTTGAGTTGGAAGTTGTGGATGCATTCTTAGAAAAACACATGAGTTACCTTGTTCCTGCGAGCTAATGAGGTACACTTCCATTCCACTTATGTCAATTCATCACCATTGGAGGAGACTATCAGCAACCCCTACAGATTTGGAGGTTGAACCTGTGTTGGAATTTAGTATCCAACATGAATTTGAGGTTATAGCACATATGTTTGATGAAGCTGATGTAGCAAAGAAGCAATCTATAAGAGAGAAGCTTAGAGAGATTGCATTTCTAGATCAAACATCCATGTGTCCTCCTCCTGACAAAATTAAAACAACAGGAGGAACCAGAGGTAAAGGCAAAGGCAAAGGCAAAAGCAAAGGCAAAAATGTATCACAAAATTCAACGAGATGTGACCCTTCTTTGTGGGAGCATGTAGATACATTTATGGACTCCATTAATGGTAGCAACTCAAGCCTTCCCTTTATTCAGATGCCTCAGCCCGGTAGCCTTCCCTCCATTCAGACGCCTAAGTCTAGTAGCCTTCCCTCCATTCAAATGCCTAAGCCCGGTAACACCTCCCTTTTGAAAGCCAGGGAAATGGCGCGGAAAAGGCACTCCACATATTACATTGGTGAAATACCAAAATTCTACCATCTTTATGTTGTTAACATTGTGGATGTCAAGGACGACGAAATTGTGGATTTAGGCGTGTTGCCTCATTCATGGGATTGGGTGAAGACATGTGGGCTCATGTTCGAAGTGAATTGATAAAAGAGCTTGAAACTCATATTATTCAATATGAAATACTTTACGGGTCAAGGAAAGAGTTTTAGAAAGTACTTGATGCTCTGCATGTTCTTCCAAAGGATATAATCACTTCTGACAAGTGGATGACCATCCTTGATATGTGCCATCTAATTGCCACAAGGTTTCAGGTTGTTTTTATGACCTTGTCGCATAAGGGATGCAATACATTTTTACCTCTTACTAGTTCGCCACCTCATGCACTTAATCAGAAAGTCATAGCTGTTGGGCATGTCAACAACTGTCACTGGGTGCAGCTATACATTTCTTACAATGTCAATTTCATTTTAATTAAGGTTTCAATTTTAAACAATGTCAAAAACTAACATTACATAACTTGTAGGTGCACTTGTAGAATGAATTTCCTATGCCAGCTACTGCTCCACAATGGCATCATCATCGTGCTCCAGAAGCTCACGAGTGGGAGACACCCTATTTGGTCCGTATGGCTCAATATCAACAATATTTTTTTAAACTAAATACTAAAACCATCTCTGATTGTATAGATCTTAGCAAGGATTAATTGAAAATTATTTTATTTCATGACATTCCTTTGTTGTAATAATGCTTTTACCAAACTATGTTAAGAAGCATACATCGGTGGTTGTTTGTGTTGTTAGGTTCCTATTCACTTCTGCTAGTTTTCACATTATGTTTATCAAAACGTAGTTTAAACTACGGACCACACGTAATTACAAACTGCGTAATGAAACTTAACATTTAAACTTCGTCGCATTCCGCAGTTTGTAACGGAAAATTAACATTTCCGTAGTTGCAAACTACGGACAGAAGATTAATTTAAGGTTTTTACAAAGTTGAGATAACTTCAATATCTATGAGGGTGGCACCAATAACAATGCCCAAAATATTTAACATCAACATTGAATGTAGCCTATCGTAATTTTTAAAACTAACATGAGCCAGACCACAAAATGTGTATGCTAGACTGATCTTTGGATGACATGTTGGCGGGCCGTATGAATTTTTTATTTCACTTGCACAACAAAAATAAGTTGAGGAATGTTAATCATACTTATTTTAACACTGATTCCAACATTCTCTTATTGATTTGTTGAAATTCATGTAAATATTATTAAATTGGACACGAGACCCATATTTTTAATCGACCTCATATAAAATTCAACCAATAAATATGAAAGTGTTCAAAATAGTGTTAAATTGAGTGTTAGTAGTATTTTTTAAATAAGTTTTATGTTTTCACAAATTAGTATTTTTTTTCACTAGCCACGTATAAAAGCATGGGGTGGGAAGTTAAATTTTTAGTTTAAAGGTACCAACTTGCAATTTAGTTTTAATGTCATAAGTACCGGACCGTACTGTTTCATCTGAACCCTTCAAAATAAGATCGTTATATCCAATGGCACTCTTAAGCGGTGCACGTATAAACCACATTCTCAAGTGGTGTAGGCCATAATCATCCCAATTTCTTTTCCATTTCTATACGTCCAATTTCTCTGTATTTTTGATATAAACTCTTTACCTCGTGAAACCAGGAAGAAAACCCTAGCTCTCTCGCGGTTAAAAATCAGAAGAAAAAGAAATAAAAAAGGAGGAATCGGAATTATTTGGAATTTTATTTTCAAAATCGAGGATTCTGTTAGGGTTTCAAATCGCCGGCCATGGGATTCTCAAACCCTAATTCGTGAATTCGCTCTGTTGATCATCAAATTTCTGGTTCGTGGTGTGTTTTTTGAGGTATGTATCCGAATTTTGTATATTTTATTTTGGTTGATGTGTTCGGTGTTGTTTTATTGTGCAACAATCGCAATGCATGGGGGTTGGGTGTGATGAGTTTAGTTTTGGGTTGGTTGAGGGACTGTTTGTGATTTTTTTTTTGTCGGTTTGGTGTTTCAGATCTGAAGAAAATGTACAGGCATGTATGATGGAATGTGAAAATTGGCGGATTTTTTGTCTGAATATTTGTTTTGTTGATTGTTCATGGATGGTAGAGAAGGGAACTCCAATGGCACTGCAATTCCCAAAAAAACGAGATCCCTTGATCTTAAAAGTTTATATAAATCAAAATTGATTGAAGAGATTCCAAAGAAGAGCTTGCAGAGGACAGGTAGTAGTCCAGGGGGTGGTGATGATAAGAGGAACAAGAGAAAGAAGGCTAGGAAGGAAGTGTCTCTGAGTAGCTTAGAAAATGCTGATGGTAGCAGCAAGAAGGTGGTTGATGAAGAAGGTCAGCAAAGGCCAAGTTCTGGTGGACAAGGTTTGCCTGAGTTGAAGTTGGGGCCGAGTCAAAGATTGAGTGGCAGTAGTGGGCTCAATAGAGCTCCACTTAGTGTTGGTGGTGATGGTGTTTGTATTCCCAAGCGTAAGAGGAATTTTGTGGGGCGGAAGAAATCCCAAGTTGGTCAAGCATCAAATCTGGTAGGGCATCCTGGTGGTACAATTGACCATGACAGTCAGGTGCCTAAGTTAGGTTGTGATGATTTGGGTAAGGGGGCTGATTCTTCAAAGATTGAACAGAAGAAATGTTCTGATGAATTTAAAGAAAATGGGTATAGTGATTCAGTTTCAGTTCAGCATATCAAGGGGAATGGGGATCGTGCCTCTCATTCTGTTGTAAATAGTGGTGATTCCTATTTAACAAAGTCAAAGAAGAAGGTTAGGAAACGTAAGGCTTTGGCTTCAGATAGAATTAGGGTTTCTAAGAAGGCTGAGCCTCTCAATGATAGTTGTAAAATATCTGATGATTTGCAGGAAGATGATGAGGAAAACCTTGAGGAGAATGCAGCTAGAATGCTTTCTTCAAGGTTTGATCCAAGCTGTACTGGCTTTTCTTCTAGTGGCAAGTCTTCTCCAATGCCATCGGCAAATGGTTTGTCCTTTTTGCTATCTTCTGGTCAGAATACCGTTAATCGTGGGTTAAAGTCTCGGTCGGGCTCGGAATCAGCATCAGTTGATGCTGCTGGCAGAACTCTGAGGCCAAGGAAACAACACAAAGATAAGGGTACCAGGAAGAGGCGTCACTTCTATGAAATTCTGTCTGGTGATGTGGATGCATATTGGGTACTGAACAGAAGAATTAAAGTCTTTTGGCCTTTGGATCAGAGTTGGTATTATGGCCTTGTAAATGACTATGATGGAGAAAAAAAGCTTCACCATATCAAGTATGATGATCGAGATGAAGAATGGATTGATCTCCAAACTGAGAGGTTCAAACTCCTGTTACTTCGTTGTGAAGTTCCTGGAAATGCTAAAGGGGGAAGAGCTGCAGCAAAACGTAGAAGTTCTGATCAGCAAAATGTAAGCAAGTCCAGAAGAAAAAGGAAAAGAGATGCGGTTACAGGGGATGATAGTTGTGGTGGGAGTTCTATGGATTCGCAGCCTATAATTTCATGGTTGGCTCGATCTTCTCATCGGCTTAAATCTTCTTTTCATGGTGTTAAGAAACAGAAAACTTCTGTTATGCTTCCAAGTACGACCTCATCATTGTTATATGATGAACCTGTCACAGTAAAAGGGCATGTAGCTAAGAGTTCCTTGCAGGGTGTTGAAAATAATTTTTCTGGTGATTCTGTATCACATGATAAGTTAGGTGATAATTTTAGGGAGAAGTTCTCATTGCAAAGCTCTACTTGCACTAAAGATGGCAAACAGCCTATTGTGTATTTTAGAAAGCGGTTTCGAAGGCTAGCTCCAATGTCCCCTCATGTTCCTGAAGGTAACCATGTTAGTATAAGTTCACCAAGTTCTATTTCCTTTGATTTTTTCGCTGAAGGGGTTGAGAATGTCAAGGAACCAAGTGGCAGGAGGGTTGAGATTCAAGGGCCATTGTTCTTCACTTACAATGAGGGAGTATCTAAAATATTTTGGGAAATGGAGTTAGCTTCGTTCAAATTTGACTTGAACTTCCCAATACGTTTGGTTTTGAATGAAGCTTTCCAATCAGAGAATTTTTTGGTACTCTATGCTGCTTTGCTGCTTCAGTATGGTGCAGTTATGACCACATGGCCAAGAGTTAGTTTGGAGATGCTTTTTGTCGATAATGTGGTTGGGTTAAGGTTGCTATTATTTGAAGGCTGCTTGAAGATGGCTGCAGCCTTTGTCTTTTTTGTCCTTCGGGTATTTCGTCAACCTGCTTGCCGAGGGAAGTGTGACTTGCAGCTGCCAGTTACATCTATTGGATTCAAGTTTTCCAGTCTTAATGTTATTAAGAAGCCACTTGTGTTTGTACTCTATAATTTCGCTCGAGTGAAGAATTCACAGTGGGTATGCTTAGATTCTAAGCTTAAGAGGCATTGCCAGCTCAGTAAGCAGCTCCATCTTTCTGAGTGCACATATGATAACATTCAGGCACTAAAAAATGGATCCAGTGAGTTCCCCATGACTTCCATCAGTGAGCCCTCATCAGTCAAGGTACTTGTTCTCATTTTTCTATATTTCCTGACTGGTATTTCCAGTCTTAACCCCTTGAAAGAATTTATTTGTCATATTTAACACTTAGTGCTATAATTTAACATTGTATGTTGTGTTAAAACTTCCAAAATTCACTGCAAGTTAGCTTATGTTAGGTTTTGTTGTAAATCAAATCATGCAACTTCTGCATGAACAGGTCATGCGCAAGAGGAGTAGGCCAGGAATTAACCTCATGGGTGCTTCCAAAGTGTCCGCTCAAGTTGAAACTCACAAGTCTTCTCATGTTGGCGAGAGGAAGCTTCCTCCATTTGCTCTTTCTTTTGCTGCTGCACCTTCATTTTTTCTCTGTTTGCATCTTAAGTTGTTGATGGAGCAGTCGACAGCTCAAATTAGCTTTTGTAATCTTGCACCAAATGATGATCAGGAAGATTCTGGTTTGGTGACAGATGACTGTTCAAGCATTGATGATTGCTCTAACCAGAATACAGAAATTATTCTCAGGAAAGGTGTGATGGCATTGTCAAATGATGCTGCAGGTGGTGGATCGTCTGGTGCTGATTTAGATCAGGAAATTGGTCTCTCTACTTGCAGTGATCAGGTTTTATCTCAAAATTACCAGAAAATTGGTCTTAAAGGTGGTGCTGAAACTTCTGTTTCCCATGGTTCTGAGAAACTTGGCACTATTGACTTACCAGAGTGGCAATCCCATCATTCTGCACTGAAGCTAGGCTCTTTACCTTCAAATTCTTTAATACACCAGGATAAGGCTGATTCTCATCCTTTTATGGGTGATCTCAATGTCCAAATTCCTTCAGTTGATGAATTTGAGAAACCTAATGCTCAAAATTCTCCTGATTTCTCTTGGAATATAAATGGAGGTGTTATTCCAAGCTCCAATCCAACTGGTCCAAGAAGCTCTTGGCATCGGAGCCGGAATAGTTCCTTGTCATTAGGATTCCAGTCACATGGGTGGTCTGATGGCAAGGCTGACTCTATTTACAATGACTTTAGCAATGGACCCAAAAAGCCACGGACACAAGTATCATATTCAGTGCCTTTTGCAGGGTATGAGTTTAGTTCAAGGCACAGAAACCATAATCAGAAAGGGCTTCCTCACAAACGAATTAGAAAAGCTAGTGAGAAGAAGTCATCAGACGTTGCTAGGGGCCCTGAAAAGAATTTTGAATGCTTATCTTGTGATGTGAATGTCTTGATCACTACTGGTGATAAAGGTTGGAGAGAATCTGGGGCCCATGTTGTACTAGAGCTGTTTGACCATAATGAGTGGAAACTCTCTGTAAAACTTTTAGGAGTTACAAGGTATTCATACAAAGCACATCAGTTTATGCAACCTGGATCAACAAATCGTTACACACATGCTATGATGTGGAAAGGAGGGAAAGACTGGATCTTGGAATTCCCAGATAGGAGTCAGTGGGCCCTTTTCAAGGAGATGCATGAGGAATGCCACAACCGGAACATCCGTGCTGCTTCAGTTAAAAACATACCTATTCCTGGTGTTCACTTGATCGAAGAAAATGATGATAATGGATCTGAGGTAAATTTTATTCGAAGCTCTAAGTATTTCCGGCAGGTTGACACAGATGTTGAGATGGCCGTGGATCCATCCCGTGTTCTGTATGACATGGATAGTGAGGATGAGCAGTGGATTTCAACTGTTCGAAATTCTGAAGATCATAACTCTGACTTGAATGGGATCTCAGAGGAGATGTTCGAGAAGACAATGGACATGTTTGAAAAGGCTGCATACACTCAGATGCGCGATCAGTTTTCGCCTAATGAAATAGAGGAACTCATGATTAATGTTGGGCCTCTGTGTGTAGTCAAACTCATTTATGATCATTGGCAGCAGAGAAGGAAGAAGAAGGGGATGGCTTTAATACGGCACCTTCAGGTACTTGCTCAAATGATCTTTCATGTTTATGTTAATCATTTTAGTCTTAGGATTGTGTCTGGCCCCATTCAGTGGCTTCACATTGAATAATAGACTAGCTTTGCTGAAATAGTTGAAGAGGAGGATGTGAGAAGGGAGAAGCAAGAAAGATTAGTACTGCAGTAGTGGACTGATCTTTAGCTTTGTTACACTTAGGGTCTTTCAAATCTAAGTTTTGAGCCATTGAATTTGGTGCATGTTACTTGTTGTTCTACATAAAAGTATAGATCCGTTTGGTAGTATTAATGTGGTGGCTTCCAGGTCAATAACCTAATATTTGATATTTGTTCATTTTATTAAGAAGAGAACAGTCTATTATATTGTGCAGAATCATAGTACAGCACGACGAAACATATTAGTGGATTGAAAATGCATAACATCTCCAAATTTGGATCTGTTACTAGATTATTTGGATACACTCTGTCATTCTGCTATTGTTCTTGTTTATAAAGTATGTTACTGTCACTTCTGATGCTACTAGCTAGTGGTGGACTCTATTATTTACTTATGTTTGAATTTTCGTTTTCATACCATACAAATGGAAATAGTACACATATTACATAAATGATACTATTTTATTATGATAGCATCAATTCCTCACACTAATCTTTTGACACTGATTTTCTTTTTTAATTTAACATTTGTGCTATTATGTTGTACCATAACTATCTCATGTCCTACTGTAAATTTTTGTATCTGCCATAGTGTCGTACCTGTGCTACCTCGACAATAACCCCCCTACCTAGCAGCATAAGGCACTGTTGTTAGTTATTACAATAGGATGTTTACATGATCTCAGATTATGCAGGTTGTCTTAAAATTGTAGGTTGTAGTTAACCCTGTGGAAGTTGGTTAATGCACAATCAGGTTCATGTTCTTAATAGATAGGAGAAAAATTGATAGATTTAAAAAAGAAAAGCTGAAATTCTTCTAGTAATAGAATTAGGTACACCCAGTAAGATACTGACAATACCTCCCCAGAGCGTCAACAGCTATTACACAGACGTTTCTCTCCAAGAGAAAAACCTTACTCTTACTATGTTACTTACACCTCTTCCCCTCTCTCTCATCACTTTCCCCTATAAACTTCCCTCTCTGGCCACTGCTAACAGAATAACCTCCTTTTCTAACCAACAGCCACACTCATATTTCCTTCTCCTAGAATATACCTTCCACAGAGTGGGCCTCTTTGGGCCCGGGTCAAGCAACTGACCCTTATCAAATTATGCAGGTCTACCAATACCCTGTCCTGAACTGGCAGCCTTGTCCTTGAGGCTGAATGATGGGAATTGACTCTGCAACAGATACTCATCTTCCCATGTAGCACCCCCAGCAGCTTTGCCCTGCTGTTGCACAAGATACTGTAACTTCAGCTAACCAGCATCAGAAACCACATGAGAAGCAAGATTATTCTCAGGTTCAGTAACCTCTTCCGCCTCCAAATCCATTGACAAGGTTGTGTTAGCATTATAGTTCCCAATGGGTTGATTAAGTATAGACTATAGACACGTGAAACATGGGATGAACCTTATAATTAGCATGAGGTCTAAGTTTGTAAGACACCTCGAGTCGCTCCACAACCTGATAAGGTCTGGAGTAATGAGGAGCCAATTTCTGATGAATTCTCTAAGCAACTAATTGCTGTTTGTAAGGGCGAGTTTAAGAACGCCCAGTCGCCAACATAAAAAACCTGCTGTTTTTCGATGTTTATCTGCAAAACGCTTCATCTGCTCCTGAACTTTACATAGTTAATATTTTAATTGAGTGCTTCATCTCTATCCTTTAAAGGCTTCTTTGGTGGGCATGATAATGAGACATGATAAGATAATGTAATAAAATCTTGAAGTAATCTGCTGTTTGTTGTGCCAAGAGGATATGATAACACAATCCCGTCCCTTATTCTATCTTGTCCATCGTGTATAAAACTTATTCTGAGGAGGAGGTTGGGTTAGAACTCAACATGATATGATAATAATTTTCTATTCCTTTTCCACCCTCACCCAAATTAAATTTATTTCAATATTTATAATTTATAATATATTTGTTTATAAATTCAAAAATATTAATTATAATAATGTATTAGTTTTATTATTTATAAATTGCTAATATGGGTTTAACTCCTGGATAAATTTTTTCTTATCACTTTCTAGTACTCATTTAACACTATTTTGTGACTTTTATTATAATAATAAAAATGAAATAATTATTCACTACCAGTAAAATAGACTAACTTATAAATAGTTATTAATAGTCATAGACTAATTTTTTTCTTATCACCCGATACCACGTACTCAAAATTATTTCTCTACTTGTATAAATTGTATAGTTTAAATATAGACTATTTTTTTTAAAGTTAATAATATATTTTTTGAATTTCATTAACCTTTATTATTTATCACTTACTACTACTAAGTTAAGTCAATTGGTTACCTACATGATTTTAATTTAAACAGACTAATTAATAAAAAATAATTTGATTCTTGTGAATTTAAAACAGACTCATTTATTAAAATAAAAAGAATTAATTTAAATAGGTTAATTACCTTTTCATGAAAAATAATAATGAAAATTAAATTTTAAAAAATATTATGTACTTTTAGCTCAAGGAAATTCCAATCATTTCTTATTGTTTACATATTCTATCATTATCTAGTCCACCTCAAACACAATATAGGATAAGAGTCTATCATGCTCTTCTCCGATCTTGCCCTTATTGAAATGCCTTATCATATCATGTCTTATCCCATCCTGACCACCAAACAGGCCCAAAATCTTGATAAACTGCTTCAACAACTTAACTATCGTTAGAGGCTTTCAACCATAAATGACTTCAAAAGTAATAGTTCCCGCAGATTCATGGAAGGTGGTGTTGTACCACAGTTCTGCCCAAGTTAGCCAAAGGGAGCCAATTCTTGGGCTGCTTAGAAGCAAAGCAGCGTAAGTAACACTCTAAGTACTTATTCACCACCTCCGTTTGGTCATCAGACTTTGGATGGTAAGAAGAACCTATTTTCAATTTGGTGCCATGCAAAGAAAATATAAGGATGTTTCAAGAAAATAAAGTGTCCACACTTTGACAATCTGTCCACAACCACCAACCCAACATCATACCCCCTATATTTAGGGAGGCGAGTGATAAAATTGTGAGAAATATCCTCCCAAACCTGAGTCAATATCAGGAGTTGCTGCAACAACATTAAGGAATATGAACTGGATTGTATGAGCCCCTGTTTAAGCATGTCATGGACCTTCCTTTCAATTTCATATTTGTTGTGATGTGTATACTTGTAAGGTCTGGCATTAATGGACCAATGCCTTCTTTAAGCACAATCAAATGAATCGTGCTCCTAAGAGGAGGTAGGCCAGTGACATCCTTGAATACTTCTGGAAAACTATCTTACACATGAGTTAACTCATTGTGCTGCAGTGTGGTGACTGGTGAGAGATTGTGAATGTCCTGTTCTACCGTATTCTGTAATAATCCATCAACTTCCTAAGCAACAACATCCACATATGGAAGGACTGAGGCTGAGAAGTATGACGTTGCCCTCCTTTTTCTCACATGTGAGGGACCTTTTGAGCCTTTTAATTATTTAATATTGTGTTGCCGCCCCAATTAAAGGACATAGTCATCTCCCGTCAATCAACTGTTTCCTTCCCTAGTGTCTTGAATCACACCACTCTAAGAATTACATTAAAACCACCCAAGTTAAGAACATATGCATCCGACATGGTCTCTAAGTTCCCTACTTGCATCGGAACATTAGAACATTAACCTTGGGTGTCAACTTGATGTCCATCCCCAAACCTAACTATGAGCTATTTGGTAATGTCAACCTGGAGTCCTAATCTCGAGACAACTTGTGAAGCAAAAAATTGTCCCTATCTCTATTGTCCACAAGGACCATTATTGGAATACCAGTTGACTCTACCTTCCAATTGCATTGTGTACGCACCGAACTTGTGATCCCAATTGAACTCGTAGTGTTACACTCCAGGTTCTTCCGTGTCTCGCTTAATTTCCAGAAACATAATTTCTCCTTCCTCGTTCAGCCCTTCCCACTCTTGAAATTATCATAATCAGTGACTTTTACGGGATTGAAATCATTATGTTTGGGGTGATATCTCTCCCTGCACCAAAATTACAAGCCCTTATTCTTCGGCTCCATGAGCTCCTTATAAGTCAGGTGTTTTAAGCCTTGAGAGTCTGGATCGTTCCCCTCCATTCTTCTGATCTCCATCCCAATGCCGTGCAGTAGAAATAATGGAAGAAGTTCTACCTTGTTGTTGTGAAGAATTAATATTTGGTTAGGGTTCCAAAGCCTCGTTTAAAGTAGAACGGGTAGGGGCATGGGATAGTAGTAAGTTCGGGTTTATCCATATCCCCTCTGTATTTGGTTTGCTCCACTTTGCGAGGTTTGATAGTTTTCTCGCTTAGCAAGGGAAGAAAACCCTCTCTGGAAGGAAATATGGCTTGCATAGCGTAAAAATCCTTCTGACGTGTGCAACTCCACATGGGTATGGATATATTAGCCAAAGGAGTCTCAAATTTCAGTTTCATTGTCCCTCGCCAGTTTCATCACCTACCATCAAGAAGTTGGGTTAAAGCTCCTAACTCGTCTACGAATTTTAGGATGCAAGCCTCCCTACAGGTATTGCTCCTCTAACATTCTCGAAACCTGAGACAATATAACCCCAAACAGCTAAATACTTATCGCCTGTATCTTCGTGCATCAAATGGGCGAGTTCTTCAAAAAGGTTACCACACCTTCAACAACCATACCATGCCAAAGGGACATGTTTCAATCTATCCCAAGTTAAATTCTTCTCTGTTTCCTTCCATAAATTGAACCAGTGAATGGTATTTCCTTCCATACTCAAGTGAGAGTGCTTGAGTTTAAGTGACCAGAAGTGTTGTGGACAACTAAATATGTATCTGAACGAGTAATCCAACCATTCGGGTGCACATCGTCAAATGCATGTGGCTCAACCTTTTTCTTCGACGATTTGTATTCATCAAAACTGTCACAGGCTCAATCATAGCTAGATGAGTCACCACTTTGATCACCCTCATGCCGTTTCCCATTGATCTTAATGAGCCCATCCATTAACGACTGTTGTATCTCCAAAACAGATAAATGGAATTACGTTTGTCGCTCCCTGTCCCTCTCCACGTTATTGAGACAAGAACCCATTGCTTTCACGATAGCCAAACGCCCATCAATTGTATCTTCTTTGTCAGACATCTTGGGTGGGATTGATGTGATCTGGCAGGTCAGACCAATTGATAGAACACAAGAAAAATAGATTCTACTAGTAAAAGAATTAGTTACACTCACTAGGATACTGATTATATCTCCCCAAAGCCTCAACTCTTATTACATACTTACATCTCTTCCCTTCCTCTCTCTTCACTTTCCCCTATAAGATTCCCTCACTGCGAACAGAATCCTCTGTTTTTCTAACTAACTGCCATACTGGCAGATTTCCTTCTCCTAGATATACCTTCCATTATGTGGGCCTCTCTGGGCCTGGGTCAAGCAACTGATACTTATAAATTTTGTAGGTCTATCAGAAAAAAGGAGAATAGGTTATTCACCTAGAAGAATCAAAGAAAAGGAAGACAGCAAACAATAAACTCATAAAAGCTCTCCAACTTTTCTGTCTTTTAAAACCCCCTAAATTACCTGCGCGGATGTCAAGAAAACCATTTCATACAAAAGATAGAGTAAACAAATATGTTTTGAAAATGACATGTTCTGTTTCTAAACACTTCAATGGCCCACTAAAAATATCACACTGCAAAAGAATCTTGAAGAATCTAACTCCTAACAAAGCATCTACTAATGATAGAGAGAAAATGGGACAAGGAAGCTGGACAAACCACTGCTTCTAAAAGAATGCCAAATAAAAGACATCTGTTTTTGTGCATTATATTGGATGGTAAGCGTTACTTTTTTAGTGAGTTAGATTTTCAGGGTTTGGATGATTTAGTCGGATATTTTTTGATTAGCAGAGTTGATTCAGGTGTCAGTTCCTTAGTTAAATGGTTGTGTGACAATTCTTACATGTTTTAGCATAAATTTTGGTGCTGGATACAGCTTTGGAAGATTCACTAAAATTGCTTAGTGGTTGTGATTTTATTTTTGATTGGATGAAAGCGTGGTGACTTAAGCAATGTACCTTGCCTTTTCTGGATGTGGCCTGTCTTCTTGTGTATGTTTATGCTTGGTTATTGTTTGTATGAAATATTACCCTTAACAATTTTTGTGTTCATTTCAGCCGCCTCTATGGGAAAGATATCAACAAGAAGTGAAGGAGTGGGAAGCAGTCCTGACGAAGAGCAACCTCTCTTCTAATGGAGGGCTGGATAAGGTTGTAACTTTGGAGAAGCCACCCATGTTTGCGTTCTGTTTGAAACCAAGGGGTTTGGAATCACTGAACAAGGGATTTAAAAGTCGATCACAAAAGAAAATTTCAGTCTCTGGGCATACAAACAGTATTCCAGACCCGGATAGCTACCACCCTTTTGGTGAGTATTTGGTTTATGAGTTGTTTTAGTATTATTACACTTGACAACTAATCAAGAACTTTGTCCTTACATCTAATTGTTGTAAATGCAGGAAGAAGACTGAATGGCATAGCATATGGTGATGAAAAGTTTGTATACCCAGGCCATAGTTATGATTCTTTGGATGATTCCCCATTGCCTCAGACATCTCCTAGGTTATTCTCACCACGGGATGCTTTCAACATGAGATATTATTCTACGAGCAATGATGGGTACTACAGAAATCATAATCCCAAATCTCACAGGAACAAATCCAAGAAATTCGGGTCCTATATGTATCAAAATGCTGCACAGATGCAGGCTTATAATCAGAGAATGTCATCATCAGGAAAGAGAAATGGGGTTACTAGGTGGAACATGGGCGATTATGACATGCCAGGTCACAGGCAGTACCTACAAGATGGACCTCAGAGGCATGGGATTGAGCAAATGGATGGTTCAGACCACGATGAGTTTAGATTGCGTGATGCCGCAGGTGCTGCACAGCATGCACGTAAAATGGCTAAGCTAAAAAGACAGAGGGCTCAGAGATTGCATTACAGAGCAGATCTAGCAATTCACAAGGCTGTGGTTGCTCTTATGACTGCTGAAGCAATGAAAGGTTCTGAGGACTCGGTCGGTGATAGTAGCATGACAAGTAACTGACCCTCTGATAAATTCAAGCATCCTTCCTGTTTGCTGTGTAGATGCAAAGAGGCAAGCAATTAGGTTCGGCATTGTTTTTGCTAGACATGCATCTGGTTTACTTTGTCAGGAGTTATGGTCTTTTCTCGTTATCAATCATGAGAGCTGAGTTCAGTGAGGCGGAGGAGATTTTGTTGCTGCAAAGTTCATCTCTATCGTCATCTAGCAGAAACTTTCCAAGCTTGAGATCTGCCCAATTCATCAACTGTTGCATTGATTTGCATGGTATAGGTCTTTGAATTTTTGGCTACCTATAATTTTGTACAGATTCTCCCCCCCACCCCCCTTTGCCTCCTCCCTGCTCTCCCCCTTCTCAGTTTCCAACATTCAACATGAAAATAGAAATCGGCCAAATAATACAACATCAGTTTGAACAGAAATTTAGGCGTTATTTAGTTTTAGTTAAATAGTGGACTAGTGCCTGATTCACAAACCAAGCTGTTATTTTCTGGTGTCTTGCCAAAATTTATCGTTACCTTTCATATGCATTACAACTCTCCTTTATAAGCCGGTGTTTGGGTATTTGATCATTAGGAATAAGTTGTTTTTTTTGTACATGCATGATTAATTTTTGAGCACCCTTGGAGTAATACACAGACTTCTCTTAAGTTATTCTTCCTCTGTTTTTGAGTAACTGTCAGGCGAAGAGGAGTTAAGTGAGTTCCAAGGCTGTGGAGGAAAATAAGTTCTTGGCTCCTTATGTCGTTTTTGAGTTGTACAAGCAGAACAAAATTCAGTTTAAAAAAGAGTAGTATAAAATCATGGACATTCACTTGAACAGAACCGATGGGATGCTGAATAAGTTGATCCTGCTTTGTCGCTTCAGGCACTACTTTGTCCTTGCTAGTGATCATCTGAAGGACTAGAATGACAAGCTTCAAGATCATTTGAAAAAGGCTCTACGCTATATTGTGGATGGTGAAAAGAAATTTGAGCTTGTGGAGAAGCGGGATGATGAAGGGAAGAAGGCATATGGTGAGACGTTGAGGAGTGATGATTTTGGGAAGTAGATTGCTACCCTCGCGGAGAGGAAAAAAATTCATTCACACCCACTTTTAGGAGGAAATGATGTGGAGGGAAGAGAGACATATTAAGAAAATAGAGAGAAAGTATGAGACGTGTGATATGTGATATAATTGGAAAACAAGAGAGAGATGGTAAGAAAGTGAAGGTGGAAATGATGTGAAAAATGAACCGGGTGTGGATGAATCATGGCTAAGAGGACAAGATGAAGAAAGATGAGGAGGATCAAAAGGTTGTTGCTTAAGTTGCATTGTATGGTACTTGTATCAGGTACAGAAATGATACAGTACGAGACTTTTTAAGAATCTAAAGTACGAGTATGTGTGTGTATATAAAATAAAATTTTATATGAATATTATCCAAATTCAATGAAACAATAAAGTGAAAAAGAAATATATATATAATATATATATATATATATATATATATATATATATATAATATTATATAACATTTCATTTCCTTTTACATTTTGTGCTTCCAATCTCATTCGCCACTAAAAAGACCATCAACTCACTACCTTATCCTTATGTATCATGAACGCCAATCTAGGGAAATAAAACACATAAACCACGTTTCCTATTGTTCAACAAATAAAAAGGACTAGAAAATAGAAGGGATACAACACTCTGAGTGGAGGTCAGAGAAGCAAGAAATGATGAATGGAGGTTGGGGAAGCAAGGAACGAGATGTCCTCCTAGCGTTCATCAACACCAAACAAGATGGATGAGAAACCCTATAGCCGCACGAGCATGAGTTGAGCGAGAATACGGGGCGAACAGTGACCGATGAATAAGGGAGAAAAGTGATTTCCGATTATGGATCTTTGAGAAAGATGCAATTAATAGAAGTGTAGGTGAATAATTTGATTTTGAGTGTACTTATGTCCGAATTATTTTTAAAACTAAAGAATGACATAGTTTTGGGTATGAAGTGCTCATTGAGTACCCACAAAGTACCCAAAGCGGACTTGAAAAATATCTAAGTACCCATTTTTGTGTTTGAACATTTGTTTCGGTACATACTCACATGTACCCAGTATGTACCTAGCACGGGTACTTGTACACATTACATCTACCCGTGCTTTGGAGGTTGTTGCAAATGAGACACTGGATAAGGCCGAGGTCGGGGGAAGATACACTTGAAGAAGGAGGACAACTCTTATCGAGTAAAACTACATGAGATGGATCAAGATATGCTAAGGATTCCGTCATATGTGTCATCTTCGAGCTTTGGCTTCTGAAATCGGGGGTGAGGAAAGACAAAATCTTAATCGATTACATGGTTAATGATTGAAAAAAATTCAACCTTAATCCAAACGATGTATTGGGGGCCTTCATAAAGGGAAGTTTTCCATTGATCTTTCTTTCTTCCTTTGGACGTCGTTTTTCTCTAATGAATAAGACTGTTCAAAATTTCTTCCAAATTCGAGTTGTCCATATGATCTTCCATGTGCATGTCCTTGTTTGAACACTCCCAGATTTCAGCCACAATTTTCAGTTCAAACTTCTCCAAGGAATGGGTGACCTAGGTGCTGGGGCGGATAGATTCCATTATAATGTGAAATATATTGTTGGTGTCAAGTTAGAATTTAAGGCAACTTTCCAATAGAAATACGAATGGAAGGTCTTTAGTGTCTTCTCATTTTCTTAGTTTATTATGATGGGTTAGTATGAATTGCGTGGTAGGTTCGTGCGTGCTACAATTTTCTTAGGAATTACATAAAGAGATCATACTTAAGAAGAGTTGTAAATGATGTTGGCTCATACTGAAGAAATACCACCCACTAATGGATTATAACTGTATCATGTAAAATTGTTGGCAATATAATGTAGCTAAATAAATGACTATATCATATATATTCTCATAGAAATTATGATATAGTAAAAAAAAAAAAATCCATAATCAGATTTTCATAATCATTCCCACTTCAATAAATTTGATACTATTAAAATGTCAATAACTTTTGTGATGTAAAATTAAGCATAAGGTAGAGTTTGGTAAACAAATTAGAGATGGACAAAATAACAAAATTTGTGTTATATGTTTGGTGCATGATAGAACATGAAAGAAGTAGATATATACATTTAAATCATGTTAAAGAAGGTGGAACCAAAGATAAAAGAATAGCTTGCCTAGTTCCACTATTAATGTAGATTAAAGACCACCTTAAGTTTGAAGAATATTGAGAATTCATAATCTAAATTTTATTTGATTAAGTATATAATGATAATTGAGAAAAATATGAGTATGAATAGTGTAATCAAATGAGTAATTTACTATTAATAAATATTTTATTGCCTTCAAACCTAATTTTCATCTGAACTGACCTTCATGCCATGGTAATCTTATTTGATGTGCTGCAATAAATCTTTATCACGAACGAGGATAAGGATCTGAAAAAGACAATTCAATATTTTTATTTATTAATGGTATCTTTTTGATCAAGGATTTCAATCATGATCTAAGATCACGTTTGCGATCGTATCGTCACAAATTGAAGGTCCTTGTGACTGCATTACCATTGCAATTATGATCGAATCAATCACATTTGTTAGCCACTTTCCACAATGTAAAGGACTGTGGAGTAACCACAACCGCAATCACAACCGCAATCAGATCACATTTTAAAACCCTAATTACAAAAATAAATTGACAGAGATATTTAGGGATAACAAATTGATTAGAGATAATTAAAATAAGAAGTAAAACCTTTACGATTTCGCCGCCTATTGGGACTTGATATGCCGACATCCATGAGAATGAGGAAAATGGTAACTAAGATTTAGGGTTTTTGAAAACAGGATGAGAAAATGTAGTATGGGTTTTTGGATATCCAAGATCACTCAAGATTTTTTTCTAGGTTATGAGGGAATGGTATCCAAACTAAAAAATCATAACAAATTTCGGGTATATGAGGAAAAGGAAATTGTGATTTAGTGGTTTTATAGAATCATAGATTTCTGGACTTGGGGAGCGCATCAATTAGCCATAGCCAGCCCAGCCCTAATTCAAATGTGGTTGTTGCTTTTGCACATCCTCAAATTACTTTTTAACACAGTATTTTTTTAAAACATTTTAATTCCTCAAATACACTTAAATAAAAAATATTACTTGCGTATTATATTTACATTTACAATTACCCTAAAAGAACTTCAAGTTCCTTATGCAAACAAAATTGCTTCCAAAACTTGATTTTTCTTTAGCACAAAATTTTACAATTTCGGATGTAAAAAAAAAACACTTTTGTAAGTTGAAAATATGGAATTAAAATAAGTTAGCTTCCTAAACTTGAATATGCGGAAGTATAATTTTTTTCTTGTGAGTTTAACTTTTGAAACTTGAGCTTCTTGAAGCCAAAAACTTTATAATTCTAGAACTTGAACTTCCACAAGCAAAATATTTTACACTTTCAGAAGTTGAAACTTCAGGAGTAAAAAAATAAATTTAGAAAATATAATTTTTTCTTGTGATTACACTTTTGAAATTTCAAGTTCTAGATGATTCTTTTAACACTTCCTGTACTTGAACTTCTGGAATAAAAGAACTTACACTTCCAGAAGTTGAAATTCCAAAACCAAAAAGGTTTTCACTTTTCGAAGCTGGAATTTTGGAAAAATAAAAAATTCATTCCATAAATTAAACATTCAGCAGAGTTGTCTAATGATATTTGGGAAGAATCGGAGTGAGAAAATATAAGTTTTGGGTGTTCAAAAAGCAATCTACGTCAAATGAAGCATTTTCTTTTGGAGTCTCTGTTACAGAATAAAATTGTTATGGTCGGCTCTTCAGCCACAAGGCTCGACAACATCGTAGCCGATCTAAAGGGTTTTCTCTTAAGAGAACACCATAAGGGCGACTTACATGACCTGGATGAGGAAGAGACCAACCTGACCCAACTAGCGATCTGTCTAAGCGGCCATGCAAAGGGCCGTGATGAAACACGTAAAGCAAGAAGACACAAAGCCAACCATGCACTCGTGACATCTTGTCTAAGATGGATATTGTGTTTGATAAGGCCTCTAAGACTTAACAAACACTGCAATGATTTTCCTGCCTCTGATGCTCCTGCTTCTTCATATGCTCATCCTAGTTCAAACTTTGACCCTGCCTCTGTTCAGCTTATTCTGAGTAGATTGGACTCCTTTCAGCTTCATGTGGATCGCCGTCTTGATTCCTTTCAGACCTATGTTGATGATCATTTCACGGCTACTGATGCCCGCTTGGATGCGATGGACACTACTCTGACTGATATTCATGGTCTTGTAAAAGACGTTTATGATCATATGTAGTTTCCTGTTTCCTCTTTCTGCCCATTCTGGATGATTGTAATTTGAATTATATTTCTCTTTGAATTCTTGGACGACTGTAATACTTAGACATGGTACTTAATGCTTTAATGCTTCATGAGTGTGATGGTTTCTCATATTGGCTATGTCTTTGTTTAATTGTTCGTGTATTGGTGATATCATATGATATTTTTTATCCTATATTTGCTATTATAGTTCGTTTTTGTTTGAACTTTGATATCATTGATTGGTTCGAGCTTCTCCTTCGCACGTATGCTTTATTGTTCGAAGTATCCTCTCTACTTTGTACCTTGGATATTTTTACACTTTTTCTACTTTTTGTTAATGTCAAAAAGGGGGAGAAAGATTGGTGGTTGTGTTGTTTTTCAGGATATATATTCTAATTTTGCAAAGAGGATCATGAAGTGAAAAATAAAGGGGGAGTTAGCTCAAAGATGGATTGAATTTTCAAGGTGTGTTTTGTCATCATAAAAAAGGGGGAGATTGTGAAGAAGGATCATCTCCTACCATTGTAAGAGGTTTTGATGCTTCCAAAACAACACCAACATTGATGAAGAAATGAAGACCTTATTCATATTATTAAGAGTGTAATAGTTTATTGCATTCTAGCGTTTTAGGTCATGCATTTCTTAGGAAGAACTTTCAAGTTCTTTGATTACCTTTGCTCTCTAAATCTTGGTAAAATTGTGTTTAATAAGGCTTAATTGCTTTCATAAATAAAAGTCTAAAAAACCTTAGGAAAATTGCTTTTAAATAGTGTTTTTCAAAGGGAAGATTAACCAGTCGGGTAACAGATTACCAGTTTGGTTAACAAATTACTGAGAGAGAAAATGTTTAAGTGGTAATCGATTACCACGAGACAGTAATCGATTACCTTGGGCAGTTTTGGTTAAAATCTGATTTTTAACTCCTCTAATTGCTTTCTCTTAAGACTTGTGCGAATTTCTGATTTCTACACTATTACAAAGTGTCTTTCATTAGTGATAAACACAAGAGAACAAGAAGATTAAAAAGTTTTCACATTTGCTCCGTTGAAGTCGTGTGATATTGGAACAAATGGACGGGGGCCTGTTGTAGTTGTTGGAGTTGCTAGAGTTGAAGGCATATTGATGTGGCGTGGGGGTCTAAAATAAGGGACTCTACCTCTGCCTCTTATGGGAGGAGGCCTAAACCCAGCATTATGTGGTGGTTCCATAGGATCCAAATATGCATTAGACTGTAGTGGCTCCAAATTTGCATTAGACTGTTGTGGCTCCATTGGCTGCATTGGTGCAGAAGGCTGCACATGTTCACTTGGATGTTGGATGGGTGCAGTGGTAGGTACCTTCAATGACAGTAATTAATAGAAGCTAACTATAAATACAAATCAATAGCAAAACCCAGCTTTATAAGGAATAAAAAAACACCATGTATCTGTGTAGTCAGCCCTAGTGTGGGTTGAGACAAGATCTCTATGGTAGGTGCATTATGTGAGAGATCAATCTCAGCTTGTTGCTCAACATCTGTTGCTGTTGCTTCCTCAGCTGGTGGGTTTACCCGGTCTCTAGGCCTCTGTGGAACACCATGGTTCATGCAACATCTAATGTTATGGCCTACAACTCCACACCTAGAACACTGGATCTCAGCATACACTCTCTTCATCTTTGAGCCACTTTTTGTGCCCTCTGTTCTATCCTTCCTCCTATTCTTCTTTGGCCTGCCACACTTTCTCTTAAATGGATGTGGAACTGGCTTCAGATATGGAGTAGGTTCCCAGAATTCCTGGCTCAGCGTTGGATGAACAAAGAAATCGTAAGTGCTATTATAAGCACCCATAGTCAACCAATCATGGCAAAAGTCTTATGGTTTGAGATTCCTAAATTGGGGGAAAACCAATTTAGTGGTTGAGCTGCCACCTTCATCACAGGAACTGACAGGGCTTCTAAGCTCCTCATTGTGGTAGTTCATTCTCCCTTCTTCACATGACCACTCTTGCTGCTGCACCTGTGATGGATCAACCAAGCCTGCACTGTCAAAATCAGAATGGCCATCATCAGAAGCAATACCATAACAATTATCAGACTTTATTTCACTACTATCCATGTCCCTCTGCCTCTTCCCTCCCTTGTTGGTACTGACTTGTTTGCTCTTTCTTGTTGTCTTTCTCTTCTCATTCACTGCCTTCTTGGCCTTCTTAGCACTGTCATTAACATGCTCCTCATTTTCAATGTCAGCCATCACTGCCTCTAAATCCTGTGAATATTCATCACTCCATGCATTACAGGTTTGATCGACAAACACATCTCCATCCACAGCCTCATCTCCAACCACAACTTCATCTCCACCCACAGCCTCATTTCCACCCACAGCCTCATCTCCAATGACAGTCTCATCAGCCCCCACTCCAACTCTGTTTGAAGGACCAACAATTATTAGAGCATCATCATCATCATCATCATCTGCAAGATCTAGCTCATATGGCAGCACAAGTGCAAGTGGTTATGTGTCAGGAGGATGCTCAAAGAATACCTCAACATCCCCACCATTGTACTTAGCAACTATGATCATGTCTCTGATATGGGCATCTCCATCAATCTTGATGAGCTCAAACCCAACATCTGTCTGAGTGTTCCTCCACCATATGTCCTTAAATTTGTGATAACCATGGGCTTTTGCCATTCCTTCTACGACAAAGAGATTAAGCGTATCACAGTTTATGTCCTCCAACACATAAGTTTTCCCACCATAGTAATTAACCCTTCCACTGTCCTCTTTTACATTGATTCTTCCTCCATGGCGCAATACCAAATTTATACTCTGTTCCATCAGTCACCTCGGTTCCACAAGGAATCGTGGTAACTGAGTTTCGGGCACCACTTTACCTCAATCCGACACGGAACCAGGGTAACAGGAGCGAGGTAAAAAGGCAATTATGTCGTAGTGTTTGTAGTTCAGCCCGTCGCCATCCGAAACGGTTAGAAGTTCCTTTTTCAGGGCCAGAGCCATACTACCCCTGCAGTCTCAAATCTCCTATACAAAATAAAATAGATTACTTTTAATTATTATATTATGAATTCAATTTTAATTAGATTAGAATAAATGTTTAATATACTAGTTTCTTGCATTTGGATACTCTTAAGCGTGCAACTATGTATAGTGGAAGGAGGACATGGAAATCTGCCAATAAACTTTGAGAGGAAAAGAATAGATTTTTTTTAACTAGGTTGCACTTTAAGGTGCAATGATATAGTCCTAGTCGCACCTTAATGTGCAACCAATATAGTAAAAAATAAAATAGATTATTTTTAATTAGTTCGCACTTTAAGGTGCGATTATATTATTCTGGCCGCACCTTAAAGTGCGACAAAAAAAAAATATTTGGAATTAAACAAAAAAGAGTGGCAGATCCAATGGAGATGACTTCGGCAGGGACGAAAACCAAACAAAAATGAAAGTCTGAGGCCTAAAATCCACCTTTACGCCGGCGAGGGACTAAAACCAAATCTTGCTTATAGTATAGGGACAAAAACATATTTAACCCTTAATTTTATAAAAAAAATTGACAGGACCAACTCCCACATATCTAATGTGTCACTTGTTCCAACCAACTAATACAAATAAATATAGTTTCTTAATTAAATGTGGCAATCTACGTAAATTATTATCTGCCAAATTTAAAAATATTTGAATTACAATTTATTATTTTTTAAAATCAATTCATTTATTATTTATGTTTTGCGTTTTATAAACAAAACTTATATTATGAAATGTCACATTTTTTTTAATAAAAATATAACAGAAAATAAAAAATTGTACATTTAATTATTTTTTGGTTCTTAAGTTATTAATTTATTGATATCTTATAACAAAATTTCATTTTTGAGTCTTAATTATCCATACATATGAAAATGGGGGAAATTTTATAGTTAATTAGAATTTTAATTAGAGTTTTAGGTATTAAAATGAATGTTCAGCTAAATAGCATTAAAAAAGTATTTGTCATCCAAAAATTAAATATTTCTTCCTTTTTTCTAACTATTTCAGTTTAGTTGTGCTAAAAAAACACTAAGTAGAGTGAGTTGTAATGTTCTTTTATAAATATAAAATAATTATTATAGCCATTAGAATTCGATGAGCTTGAGTAATTTAAATGAGGTGTTGGTTTGAACCTATTGTTACCCACCATTATTATACCAAAAGAAACTTCTTTTAGTTCCAAGAATAGAAGAGAAAAAAATATGAAAGACAAATGAATCGTTATCTTCCATGGCCAAAAGAAGTAAAGAGAACATTACCGTTATTAACGGCAAATTTCTCTCCTTGGGTAAAAAACCAAATTTCTCTTGTGAATTCTCAAACCTCTGCAATTCGATTCTAGTTTTCCTAATACAACAAACTATCATATGTTGTTTCTATTTGTCTATCATCATCATTAGGCTTGTATTCTGATTCATCAAATTGGCACAGGTTCATTATCTAATAGCTTTGTTCTTTTGTTTTGTTGGCATGTAGAAAAAAGTATGGGACATATGACTTATAAGTTGAATAATAACAAGAGTTTTGAAATTTAGTGTAAGATTAGTGGCAAAAATATGACAATAAGGGGGAAAAGTGAATGAAATAGACAAGAAAATCAAAAGGTTCGTTTTCTACTACACCTTTGAGGTAACATAAAAATATAGCATCATGTAAAGCTTTTAGAGAATGTTAATATTCTGATTACATGGATCATAATGATGTTTAATATTCTGTTAGCAATAAGGGGTCAAAAGGGTATTGAATGTTTTGTGAAAAAAAACTTGTGATCTGAAATCAATAGAAAATTTCATAATGTTCTGTTCTCATTATATTTTCGTTCCTCCAGAAGATGGGACATCAGAAGAAAGAAGATGAAAAGATAGAAAGAGTAATTCGAGGTCTTTTAAAACTTCCCGAAAATCGAAGATGCATCAACTGTAATATCCTGGTATAAAGTTATTTTTTAGCAATTTCTTTACACTAAAAATTTGTGGCGAGAATTCACAATATTCCAATATGCCATGTTTGACATTTCACTATTTCTTCAATATTTAGTAAGCTTATCACTGCTTATTTCTTCCACTCTTGCTGCCATAGACAACAATTTCCACGAAGAAAGTGTTACACCATGAAGATGAGTAAAGTTTAAATGATTTTTCCCCTAACTACTATCTATAGAATTAAAATTATTCATGTCTATTTACCTAATAGTTTAACTTTTTAGGATAATTTGGTTTATGATACGACAACAAAATATTTATGACCAAGTGGTATAAGTTTGATCATTGCTACTTTTTCTATTCTAGTAATAAAAAAGTTAAAATTCAACACAAGGTAAGTGAGCTTATGCATTATCCATGCTTCATGCCTAATAAGCTCTTGTTTAAGGAGGTGTGTTAAAAATTTAGTTTAAAACTGATTATCTGACTTCATTCAATAGCTTTAAGTCCTTGAGAAAATTGGTTTATGAAAATGACATAATGACTTCTACTTAGAGAACAATGCTCTATTGAATTATACTTAAGGACTAACAATAAACATGTAGCTAGACCTTCATTCCAAGTTTTCATCAATAGGTAGTTTTTCTTTTTCTTAATTTGTGTTTCAGTCTAAACATTATTCAATATTCCATGTTAAACATTTGCTTATATTATTCTGACAATAAACCAGTTCTCCCAACAAGGGTTTTATGTGCTAAAATTATTGAATATGATTATAGGAGTTTTCCATGTCAAGATAATAATTTATGTTATATGGCACCTATTATTTCTCAAACTACCACATGAAATTTCAATTTTCATTTGTTTTACTTGATCCACTTAAAGTACCTTTATCATTATATAATTTTCATGACACAATGTATATGATATAACATTGGCTGTTTATTTGAATTAGGGACCACAATATGTCTGTACCACATTCTCGACATTTGTTTGCACAAATTGCAGTGGGATACAGTAAGCATAGAAATCATTTTATATTTTTATTTTACAAATTGAGGCCCTTGAGGGACTCATATACATATCTATTAATATTTGCATTATCTAATTTTTACTAAGTTATATGAATTACAGTCGAGAGTTCACCCATAGAGTAAAATCTATTTCAATGGCTAAATTTACTTCAGAAGAAGTTACAGCTCTTCAGGCAGGTGGCAATGAGGTATCCAATATAATTCTTTATTTATTTAGGTTCAACTACACTTTTAGTCTCTATAGTTTCGAGAATATGTGATTTTTATCCTTATAATTTCAATTGAGTAAATTACGACCCTCTAGTTTCAAAATTTAATAAATTTGGTCCAAATGTCAACTTGTCATCTAATAACTAAAAGATAAATTAATATATATCACAACTTTTTACATGGAATGTGACATAAACCATCTAAACATGTCATTCATGTAAAAATTGTGATCCACATGAATTTTTTCTTTAAATATTAGATGATATGTAAATGTCTGGACCACATTTGTTCAATTTTAAAAATAGAAAGAACTTAATTATAACAATTGAAACTATAGGACTAAAATCATCAATTCATAAAATTATGGGACATTTAGTTTAATTAATTCATTTATTTATTGATTTGGTCAAATAATAACTACTAGTAATTTGGTGATGAATGTCTAACATTAGTATGTGAACAGAGAGCAAAGCAGATTTACTTAAAAGAGTGGGATTATTTACGCCATTCTTACCCGGATTCGTGGTAACTTTGCACCTCTGGTTGATTCAATTCAAAGAAATATATTGTACTCCATATAGTCTTCTAATTCAATTTTTTTTCTTCCAGTAATATACACAAACTTAGAGATTTTATCAAGCATGTCTATGTGGACAGAAAATTTACCGGTGAAAGGAGTTGTGGTACTCTTCCTAGAATTAGATTGGTAAATTCTACTCACTTTTATATTTATTTCATGAGTAAACAATAAAATATGACTAATTAATTGAAAGAAATTTGGATCCTTTTGTTGAAAGTGAGTTCCTTTTGTTGGTTTTCTTTTTTAAACAGAATGACAAGGACGAGTCAAATGAAAGTAGAAAGGGAAGTTCATTTCGTTTAGAGTTCAAAAGTCCTCATTCAAGTCCTGGTGCTAGAAGTGATGATAAGAGTTTCAGATTTTTATATGATGAAAGCAAGAGCCCTAGATATGCACAAAAGTATGCAAGGCGTGGAGGCTTAAGCAAAAGTCCTATAAAGTTTGAGGTTGTTGATGATAGGCTCAAAGATGATGATTTCAGAAACCGTAGGCTTTCAAGTCTACAATCAAAGCTAAGACACCTTTCACTTGATAGTCACAAGGATGTTGAAAGATCCCAACCACACCCTTTGAGTGAGAATTCTTCTTCTTCACAAGTAGGTGAATGAATCTTCTTAATAAAAAATATAATAGGAAGCTCACAGTTATGGGCAAGATCATAGATTTTCGAGTGTTACTTTTCTTGATATTTCCTTGTAAGACTTGGAAGTTTAAATGGTTGCATTCTATGTGAGTGTGACTAAGGTTTATGTAGATAAGTAGGCTTTTAAAATGAGCCGCAGCTCGTGAGCCATCTCGGCTCAACCCACTTTTTAGGTGGATCGGGTTGGAAAACTAAGACACATATTTGGATGAGTTTTTTTTTACTCGGGTCACTTAACTCGGTGAGCTAAATTGACTGGAATAAAGTGAGTTAAACCAGCTCGTTAGTTAGCTCTTTGTTTAACATTTTATGTTTTAGTCAATAATAAAGTTTAAATGTTATTTTTTAATATAATAAAAACATGAGTAAGCTTTCTACTAATGAAACATTATTTTTTAGATATTTTGTTGTGATAAATTGAAATTTAATTTTTTACACATATTTTTCTAATTTCTATTACCTTTTACATTTTTATGATTTTTTTAATTTATTTTATTAAATCGAAGTGAGCTAGCTCTTCTAAGTAACCAGCTCCTTGTGGGATGAGTCGGGTAATGAGACGTTAAAGGCTCACTAGTAAAGTGAGTTAGTTCAGCTCAACTCACTTTTCTTCTAACCTGTGACCTAACTCAATTCAAGAAATACGGAAGAGAAGTCTCATAACAATGTGTACCTCACCCTTAAATTTTGGGGTTCAATTAGTGTGCCTAGTCTCTGAGACTTCAATATGCAAGAAATGCCTTTAAGTCTATTTGAAGAAATTAAATAGTAACTATTTCTTCTATTATTTCCATCATGCTTACTTTGATGTTGTGCATCTATTCTAGTCATCTAATTTTGGTTTTTATTTTGATGTGGATTTTTTTCAAATAACATTAAAGAATTTTTAAATTTTCTCTGGGATGCATGCCTTTTAGGATATTATATTGTGATTTCATGAATTTAACAATTACTAATTGAACCAAATCTTTGATGAGTTTTTATTGTAATAGGTCACACCTTCTGGTGGCAATGATTCTGTTGAGAAAAACCCATCTGAGCAAATAAATAATGATACAGAAAGAACCATTGATTTGAGTTCCAAGTCTCAGGCTTCTGAAGCTGCTATTAGAGCAGGACGTGAAACACCAATGTCACAGACAAGTGAGAATAACTGGGCCTCATTTGAAGCTTCTACAGAGAACAATGTTCCTAAAACTCCAAAGACCAACAATACCTTGAAATCACCTACAATAGAAGCAAGACCTGAAGTGAAATTCACAAATCATTTAGAACTTTTACTTTTTGAATTAACACCAACCACTACCACTGAGTTGACACAATCTTCTTCTAATGAAACTCCACCACGAGCTGAGCCACATGATGCACAAGACTCCATTGAAGTTTCACATGTTCAAAAACCATCGAGCATGCAATATCTTCCTTCAATATTAGCACGTCCTTGCTCTACTACACAACCAACTATAAAAGTAAGTTAAGATAAGATTGCATTTCTAGTCAATGTAGAATTTATTAAAACCGTGGAGATTGTTGTATAGTTACTCATCTTGTTCTCTGATTTGATTACATACAGCCATCAACTGTTCCTGCTATAGATGATACTTCAAGTGATTCTACTGAACAATCTTCTCAATCAACTTCAAAATGTACTCATGACACTAAAATCGATATTGTTGGCTCCCAGCCTAGCATAGTGGAAACAAGATCTATTGGAAGAAGGGAACTTCCAGAGGTATTAAATGCAGTCAAATGCCAACTATGAGCATATCATCTTCAACAAAAAGTGCACTGAGATGTGTTATTTTTTATTTTATTTTTAAGATACATGACCCTTGATGCATAAATAAATTATGTGCAGGACCTTTTTACTGCAAGCTACTTATCTGGCCCTGCACCACTTGCAGGTTGGCATAATCTTCAACCTCAAGGCATGGGATATGGCATGCAGTTTTATCCTTGTGCAGTGGTACTTGCTATAAACCTAGTTATTTAGTTCTTTCATCATTTTCTCATGTTGATTTAATGATATATATGATGCATGATTTATAGCCTCCTTCCACAAACCCATTTGAAGCATTGGAGGGGAAAGGTCTAATCCACGCCGCATCAGTAAGTACAACATTAAATTGATTTTGATGTAGCAAGCTTTTCTACAATTGAAAGGAATGATTCTAAATATTATCACTACTCAACCTTGAAGACTTTGTGGTTTTGTTCTATGCATAGTTTCCTACTATGGCTTCTTTGAATGGCGTAATGCCAAGTGCATCACCCGGAACAGGAGTAATGCATGCTTCTAGCTTTGGGTCTTTAGAGACAATGGTGCCTCTGTCCACAAATTATGCAAACCCAGGTCCTCCACAACCTCCCTTTGCATCTGGTACTGCCATTGTTATCTTGGTTTTCCTTTATGTATTTTCTCTCTCTTCTTCTTGCTTTGGTCATGCTTATTTCTAGTTCAATCTTCTCAGGTGTGTATTTTGATCAACTTAATGAGGAGAAACCTACAAGGTATATTATTTTGGATTATTTCTACTATATTCATTGGATTCTAAAATTTAAATTTGAAGCATGTTACTAAGCTAGTTTCTCTTTATTTAAAATAATGAACATGTCACACGTCACTTCTTATTATTAAAAATGACACAAAGTAAAAGATATCAACTTGTAGTTCCTATTGAAAATAAAATATTGAATTATATAGAATAATAACTTTAATGAGGAAGACACAACTACATAATAAAAGGAAGGCAAGAAGAAGGATTTAGTCAAGAAGATTAATGATATAGAATTGAAAGCTGAAGTAGGTGAATTGAGTCATGAAGAAAGGCTCATGAGGAAAGAGTTGGGGGCTGAATGTTGGAGAGTTTTAAATTTGTTCGAATCCATGATGTGTCAAAAATCGCGAATTAAGTGGATTCAAGAAGGGGATGCCAACACTAAGTTCTTCCATGCTAGTGTAAATTGGAGGAGGGGGCAGAATTTCGACGGAACATGGCATGAGGATCCTGAAGTGGTAAAGAAAGGAGTAAGAGATTATTTTGAACAGAAGTTCTTGGAGGAGGAGTGGGAGTCTCCAAAACTAGATGGGGTACAGTTTAATTCACTTTCTGCAGAAGAGAATGAGTTGCTGGTTGCAAATTTTGATCTTGAAGAAATAAGGGCGGCAGTGTGGGAGTGTGAAGGAGACAAGAGCCCGGGGCCTGATGGCTTCAACTTCATGTTTATTAAATCATTTTGGGAGTTACTAAAGTTGGATTTCAAAAGGGTGTTGGATGATTTTCATACGAATGGAGTTTGGCCGAAAGGAACTAATGCCTCTTTCATTGCCTTAGTTCCTAGGTTGACTCGCCGCAATCTCTGAATGACTTTCGTCCTATCTCTCTTGTGGGGTGTATGGATAAGGTTGTCTCAAAAGTTCTGGCATCAAGGCTAAAACTGATCATGTCAAAACTGATTCATGAATCCCAATTCGCCTTTATTGGTGGCAGAAGTATGCTGGACAGCGTTCTCATAGCAAATAGGTGGTTCATGAAGTGAAATCCAAGAAATCTCCTACCTTAATTTTTAAGGTGGATTATGCTAACGCATATGATTCGGTAAATTGGAATTTTCTACTGTATATGCTCCGGGGGCTGGGTTTTCGTGAAAAGTAGGTAAGCTGGATTAGGGGCTGTCTTATCCCCTCGTCTGTCTCCATTCTTGTTAATGGTAGCCCGAAGAATGAATTCCACATGAGGAGAGGACTTAGACAAGGGGATCCGCCGGCCCCTTTTCTCTTTTTATTTTTCTTTCTGTTTTCATATTTTGTTGCTGTTGCTGTTTCTGTTTCCTCTCTTGCTTTTGTATTATAGGTTGTGCTCTCCTTTAATACAATTTCTTTGGTTGATAAAAAAAACTAATCCCATTGTAATTAATATTGCTTTCAATATTTTGTAGATCGCAAAGAACTGACAGCTTCAATGGTGACATAAATGGTTTTGGACCTCTAGATCCCATTCAAAAATCATCTGGGGAATATGTCACATCAAGAACTCCAAATTCTATTTCAGATACAAAGCGAAACCCATTTGAATAGTTTGTCACACTGTCACAATCTATTGTTAAATTTGTATAGTAACCATGACCCTAGGCCAAGCTAAGTTTGTTTCTAGTCTAATGTAAATTTGAATGAGCATGTAGAAAACCTTACACACAAGTGAAAATCATAGAATTTATTACAAATGATTTATTCAAATTCCTTGTAAATTATTACAGTTATTTCTACAAAACAATACAATTAATATGGTTTCTGATTTTCTTCTTATAGTTGTGGATGTTATTACGTGTAAAACACTCTACTCTACACTTGGTTAATACCTCTGTTTTGTTTTTGTTTGGTAAAGATATATACACTTGGTGACTGGCATGTCCATGACATCCGTATTTCAAGAACATATAGCTTTGTTTCTAACATCTTTGAATAACAGCCTATGTTTTCTTTGTAATGTGTTTACTTTTAAAGGTTGAATTACATAAAATAGAAGTTATAGTAATATTGCATACCCTGTTGTAGACCTCATGTTGTCAATATCACATGCATAGTCGGAATCAACATATCCCACAATTCTTGGATCACCTTGTTCATTGCTGAACATAATACCATGACCGGGTGTACCCTTCAATTACGTGAGTATCCACTTGACTGCCTCCCAATGACGCTTCCCTGGTTTGGACATAAACTTGCAGACATGGCTCACAGCTTGTGTCAAATCCAGTCTAGTGCAGACCATAGCATACATCAGACAACCAACTGCACTGGCATAGGGAATTTTCAACATATCCTCGACTTCCTCAGCTGTCTTCAGGCACTGATCCACTAAGAGCTTAAAGTGATTTGCCAATGGAGTACTTACAGCTTTTGAATTAATCATGTCAAATCTGACTAACACACCTTCAACATAGCTTTTCTGAGAGAGCCACAATGTTCTAGCTCCTCTGTCTCTGTGAATTTTCATCCCAAGAATCTTCTTAGCAGCTCCTAAGTCCTTCATGTCAAACTCCCTACCCAGTTTGGTCTTCAGATCATTCACATCACGTAAATGATTAGCAGCAATTAGCATATCATTCAGATACAGTAACAAGAAAATACAAGAACCATCATTAAGGCTCCTCACACAAACACAGCAATCATAGTCACACCTTCTGTAGCCAATCCTCAGCATGTATGAATCAAAACGCTTGTATCACCGCTTTGGTGACTGCTTTAACCCATACAAAGACCTCTTCAACTTACACACCAGTTTCTTCTGACCGGAATCAATGAATCATTCGGTCTGCTGCATGTACAATTGTTCATCTAGATTACCATGGAGGAACGTCGTCTTCACATTTATCTGCTCTAAATGCATGTCTCAGAGTGCTACCAAGGCCAACACCAATAGCCCCCCATACCCATGTACCTACTACTGCTTCATCTTCTTCCGCTATCCTTGCACAGTCATCTCACGTACCTCATAGAACTAGACCTCATTTTTGTTAGATTCAAATGATTTCATAATTTAATATATTTTGATAAATAACAATTTTATCTTAGGTTTAATATTGATAAATAAAGATTTCCTAATACCTTGAGTATTTCAAACTTCAAGAACATCTATCAATAAGGAAAACATCTGCTCACACCCTTGAAGGCATTATTAAAAGCAGTACTTCAAAGAAAAACAAAGAAGAAGAGTACGTCCGCCTATGGAGTACGTCTGGAAACTCATTGAAGAGTTCGTTTGCCAGTTCGGTACGTCCGCCTGAGGAGTACGTCTGGAAACTCTTTTAAGAGCTCGTTTGCCGATTGAGTTCGTCCGCCAAAGGAGTACGTCCGCCTATGAAGTACGTCTGGCAACTCATTGAAGAGTTTGTTTGCTCGTTGAGTACGTCCGCTTGGAGAGTACGTTTGGTAAACTCATTGAAGAGTTGGTTTGCCAGTTGAGTACGTTCTCCAAGAGATCTCGTCTGCCTAAGTGCTGAAGAATTCGTTTGTAAAATGCTACAGCAATAAAGGCTAATCTACCTCGTCAAAGCATTTAATGAAGCACTGATCAATGCAGAATGAAGAAAGGGACATAATGAATATTTTATTCCTCGTATCTGCAAACACTCTGACATTCCTTAAATCAAGCATATCTTTTCACAGTCAACGGCGTGATTTCCTGAACATAGTATCCTCTTAACGGTCAGAATCAAATCCTTTGTTCAGAAAGAAGAAATTCTCTTTGCTGTCTTCCACGAGCATTTAATGATCAAACGAGTACTCAAGGCTGAAGCAAAGAAGAACCAGACGAATTCAACCAAAGCATTTAATGCTGCAATTAATGCAAGATAGAACGCATTTAATGTTGTTACAGAGCTGCAGAAGTATCCGTTGCATACTCAGAAGTTCAAATTCAAACGGAAACACTTTAATCTTTATCAACATTCATCAAGGGGTTCCCTACTAAAGATATAAATAGAGGACTTAGACACTTGATTCAATTGGCTACTTCCAACGATAAAATTTCCAAAGCATTCTAAGTCATTCTCTAAGCAATCAGCTCTATTTCAAAACTCAGAATCTCACAGTTATTCCTTCCTGAGTTAAGTCGTCTGCCATTGTGTGAATCCTTAATAGAGTGAAAACCCTTATCCCCTTCACACAGCCCAAACAGAGAACCAACCTCCATATTCTCTCTGTACACTGCTCTTAAACTTTCTATCCTACTCTTATTGAAGAGATTCTTGTAGAAACTCAAAACCTTCTTTGTAAAAGAACTGGGAGTAGTCTTGTTAAATACTAGAAAGGAGAAGTCCTATAAGAATACTTGTAAATGAGTAGTCCTTCGAATACTAGGAGAAGTCCTGAACAATACTTGTACTATTTGAGTAAATAGTGGAAAATCTTGGTGAAATCAATGACTGGACGTAGCTCTGTCGATTAAGGGGGTGTACCAGAATAAATACTCCGTGTGCTTTACTTTTCAGCTTTAACTTATTTCCCCTACACTTAGCTCTTGAAAATCATTTTGAAACTTATACTTGTGTTTAACAAAAAGATTTTAAAAATCACACACACAATTCAAATCTCCTTTTTTTTTCTTGTGTGTTTTTATTACTATCAATTTTATCACCCCATCGAAAGAGAGTCAGATATTCTAAAAGGTTGAGAGATGCACGATAGTACCAAGCCTTATTTTCAAAGGGAGGACCTTCTGGTACTTCCAGGGTCCCTACTACTTAAGATAGGACCTCTAGTGGTACAAGAGGAGATTTTGAGGATAAGGGTGAAGAGAAGGATGGTGGCATTTGTTTTGTTTTATCTCTGTTTATGTTGTCTTTGTTATTTATGACTATGTTTGATGATATTGTTTTTGACATTCTGACCCGACTACTTTGATGCTATGTATTTTGATTTAGTGTCTTCGTCCATTGACTTACATGTGTTAGTATGACTTCTCCATATTTTATATATATATGATAATATTTTGGTCTGCGCACTCTAATAGCGTCATGAAATTTTACTTATTTAAACTATTTTTTTTATGCTTATAAAGAAAGTAAAATTTTATGAAAGTAACCTTCAATAATGGTATTGGAAATAATCATTGTTTTCCAAAAATAAAATTGAAGTAAACTTTTTTTTATAGGCAAAGATAAATTAAAGAGGCATAAAAGGGTGCCTAAACTCGAAAACAGATTGAAATCACTTAAGACAAGTGATTACAAAGAGGAAAAAAAAAGATACTAACCTAATTTTACAAAAAAGAAATATTCAGCAAATTTCTATAACAAGAGTATCAGTGGAAAGAGTAGTTTAGGTTTTTTGTCAGGGTAAACTATTTAGGCGAGTGGTATACATATTTCTTATATTTTTTGTCATCTAGAGAGATAAAACAATGGTACTTCATAATGGAGGAAATGTAACATGGTTGGGGTTCAACATGAGATCAAACCATTCATATAGAAACTTAGTGTAAATTGTTAAAATTCATACACACCGTGACACAATTATTTTTGCAATCTATGGAATAAGAAAATAAAATCACTTAACATGCATAAATATACAAATCGTGCATGCTAGTTTAGATCAACTCGCCTAAATAGTTTACACTTTTATAATTATAGGATTATTTGATTGAACTATCTATTTTTTGTAGGGGATCATCTTCTCCTTTCTTGTCAAACAGGGCTTGAGGGGTTTCTTGTGCTTTCACCAGAATAATGAAGTGGGGAACATGATCCATCCTGCAACGCAAAAAGGTCATGCAATGTCTTCAATCATGCATAACTAAAGGATAAAGATTGGTGTACACCCTTTGAATGTAGACCACTAGTGAGAGATAGGAAGAGATGAGAGATAAGTGACAGATGTGATATATGATAAGATGTGTGCAGAAGAGAGAGATAGAAAGAAAAAAGAAGTGTCTCGATGTGTCTGCACTATAGAATGGTTCATGAATCATAACCCATAACCAAATGTGGTTCGTTTGTGGAAAAATACTTACCAATTGAAGAGATACTTGGCTCTGATTAGATGGGCTGATGTATCCACCCAACATTACATGTTGATCATTATTTTCAGCAAGTTGTTTTAGCTTTTGTAGTTGTGGTAGAACTTCCTTACCAAGATCAGGTCGGTCTTTCCGTCTTAACTCGGCACATTGGATTGCCATCTTTGCAAGGCTCAAGGCCTCCTCCACTGGCCAATCTTGCAACTTTTGATCCAACATGTCAACAAATGTTCCTTTCTCAATGGCTCTATCCACATGATGGGTCAAACCCATTGGTGGTCTTGCTGTCAATATTTGCAATAAAATCACCCCAAGAGAGTATATGTCTGATTTTACCCCGAGCATCCCTGTCTGTTGGTATTCAGGATCTATATAGCAGAATGTTCCAGCGGTTGAAGTCATGCGATATTGTGTGACATTTTCAGCTACAGATGGTGGCACTAGCCTGGCTAAACCTACATCACTGATTTTCGCCACGTAGTTGCGGTCAAGCAAAATGTTGGCTGGTTTAAGGTCTCTGTGAACCAGAGGCTCTGGTTTTGTTTGATGCAGGAATAGCAAGCCAGTGCCGATTTCAGCTGCGATTTTGAACCTAAACTGCCATGGAATTGGGGGACTGTTTCCTCTACAAAATAGACGATCATCTAAGCTTCCATTTGCCATGTACTCGTACACAAGGCAACCGTACTCGGGACAAGCTCCCAGGAGGAGAACCATGTTTGGATGTCGAATGCAACTTAGTACTTCAACCTGCAATGGTTATAAACATATGCAGCTGATGAGATGCATGTGATTATAGTTGCAAAAGCCTTTCATAAATAATAAAAGTGTAATTAAATTCAAAAAACACAACTTTTACAATATGCATGTCGGAGTATCTATCATTAAACACAACCCTCTTGCTCCGGCCAAGCACCAAAACCCACTGTCATCATCATCACAGACTCATATTCTCACAACAAATATTCAAAGAGGTGGAGGAATGATGAAGAAGAAAGCATGAAAACAGATCTGAAGAAGAAGGAGTAACCCTTTGCATGGAACCAGATCTGAATGAACCCACCACTAAAACCCATTACCAGCACCATGCTTGCATCAATTAAGAAAAGAAGAAGAAGAAGAAAGCATGGAACCATAAGCAAAAAGAAACCTAACATCAACCACCCTTTTCATCTTCATCCTTAAACCACCAAAAACCTATTCCCCTTACCCAGTAATTAACCCCACAAAAAACAACAACAAAATTAGAAATAAACACAGAAACAACCACAAATTTAACATCAATCATTATCATCATCTTCATCCCCAAACCACCAAAAACATTTCCCCTTACCCAGAAACCAACCCCACCAAGCTGAAAAGGGGTCACCATCTAGCACTTCTAGGTATCATTGTTATTATCACCGGCCTCAGTGTCCCTCTTCTGGGTATCGTTTTTATCTCCCTCTGAAACAACCTTGACATTCATCGATCAACTACTATTTCTATTAGTACATGAAATTTGTGTAGGTCCAAAATGAAGAGGAAGCATGCTATTATTTAGGGGAACTTGAACTTGTTTAAAATTCCTTTGTTAGAGAGAGTCTTCTTATCACTTTTTTTTCCTAATGTATTGAACCTAAAATTACCATTTATGGTGTCAAAGTTGAAGACAACTTTAAAATAAAATGAAATGAAATGTTCTTTTGTCTATATATATGCATAGAACACATACGATAACATATTATACTTCATCATGTTCTAACTCATTTCTACTGTGATGGATGTGGAGTTAAAATTTTGATATATCATCTTACCTCTCGTTGAAATTGTGACCTTCCTTGTGCTGCATCGGGACGTAGAACCTTCACTGCAACAGGTGTATGATCAAGAAGGCACTTGTAAACTGGACCATAACCGCCTTCTCCAATCTTCAGGGATTCTGTAAAAAAATCCGTTGCAGCTTCAATGTCCTCAATCGCATACCTTCTATACCTGACGTCTCTATATGAGAAAGAATCAACTGCTTTTCTTTTATCGTCTCCTTCTCTAAGTGCTTTCATTTCAGCATTGATTCTCTTGTGTGCTTCAAGTTCCGCAATCCTCTTTTGTGCTTCAGCTGCCTCAATGGCTGCTTTTGATTTAGCTTTCTCCTTCTCCGCAATCGCCATTGCAGCTTCTTCAGCGAGCCTTGCCTCCGCCAACCTCCTCTCTTCCTCCATCTTCCAGCGTTGTAGTTCTATAGCCTATGGTGCACAACATTTCATGTTAAAAACGAATAAAGATCGGTAAACATCTAAATGGTTTAGACCACTAAAAAGAGATTTTTCACATGTAAAGTTTATAGAATTATTTTATACCTTCTGTTGTGCTGTGAGTGCTTCTTTACAGGCAGTGCTATACATTTCCATTGTTTGTTTGAGCTCCAACTTTAATCTCCTCATTTCCGCTTCCACATCATCCTATGCTCGCAAACCACATGGTAGTAGCAAACTATTATAAAAGGCGTCGGCTAATTGACCTCATGCAAGAAATAGAAAGAAGTGTTGACCGTCTACTTGTGCTTACCATGGCTTGTGAACTAGAAGATGATATATCACTATCGTAGGAAAAGGATGAGAATTCAGGAGGGGTGATTTCCATCGATCTCCTTCCATAATTGATAGACTCAAAACTATGGTTTGGATCTATATCGGAACTATATGATGAAATGCGAGGATTGGACATGCTTGTATCTGAGTGGATATTCATGGAAGGGAACATGCGGTCTGTACTTGACCTTCCTGAGCTTACAAAGGTTATGTCAGTATCTGGCACACAAAAATCTCCATATGACTTGTCTTTCACACCTTTCCTAGTCAGTGGTGACCTGCTTGCAATACCATGTAGTTTTTAGATGATGAAGAAGAAAATTTATTTAGCCATAAATTTTTTGAAGTTGGTTATATCAAGAATGAACAAAAATGGGAGAATTTCCCCTAAATACTTTATTTGTAAATACTCCTTCCGTTACTATATAGCTGTCACTATTTTTATCTTTTTTTTTTCTTAATTATCTGTCACTTTACAAAGTTCAAGAGAGCATTAATTATATTTTACGAATTCTACCCTTAAATAAATAGATAGTGATAGGAAATTAAAGAGTCAAAATTAATAAAAAAGATAAATGGTATGTTAGGAAGTTAGATAGTAATTTTGATAGAAACAAGAATATTAATACAATTCTTTAATATATGTGCGAAACCTTAAAGTGACAGTTATTACTGTGTAGATTCGCTCAATCCACTTCTCACTCTAATCTAGTAATCTTAGTTGATTCAATAACTAATTGTTCCTAAATTTTTTTAACTTATTGCTTAATATTGTGAATAAAAAATTGTACAAACTTTATGGATAAGATACCATAAGAATTATAGAAAAAGTGGTATTTAGGGGGAAAAATCATGTTTTATTTTATCTCTTCCAGCAAATTCTTTTGTTTTGAATTCACTACTATTTTCCGGGATTATAGAGTTGGTAATCTTTGATAATTTATTTTTGGGTGCAATGGAGGTAATAAGATTTGAACATAGTGATCTCAAGCAAACAATTCAATCCGTTCACTGTTAGTCCGATTCTAGTGGTTACTGAGATAAATTTTAGTATTTGTTGTTTTTCATAATTTTTTAAAAGTAGCGAAATTTGAGGGAAATTGGTCTTTACCCTAAGTTCATAACTAGGTTATTAAACATAGGTTAGCAAATTTGCACACAGAAAAAACACGTTAATAAATATGATTTGTGTCTACATATATATTAGAATTATTATGGCTTAACTGCAGTTTTAGTCCCCACTTATGCCTAATGTGTGATTTTGGTCCTTAATAAAAAAATTAGCACTTTTCGTTTCCCACCTTAACTGTTGTTTGCACTTTTGGTTTTCCATCTAAACCCATCCAGAATTTAACGGAATATTCTGTAAAAATTTAATTAAAAAATCAAAAAAATTGGTTCTTGAAACATTCATCACCTTCATATGAAAAACTTAGAAATTTATTGTTGGTCTCAGACACCTGAACGAACTCAACATCCAGACGAACTCCTCGAGTTCTTGGCTAGACGAACTCCTCGAGTTCTTGGCTAGACGAACTCCTTGAGTTCTAGCCAGACATATTCACTATAATGAGCCATACTAAACAATCTCCACCTTGGAGAATTTTTCAAACCCTTGTGAAGACAAACCGTCTCTTCTCAGAATCTCGATTTTCCGGATTGCGCTCCCCATACGCTTAACACTTAGAAATGTGCAGTAGTTCCAAGCAGTGGTTGAACTTCTCGTTGGTGACTGGCTTGGTCAACATATCTTCTGCGTTTTCAGATGCGTGAACCTTTTCAAGTCGTATTTGCACTGACGCAAGCAACTCTCTGATCTTGTGAAATCTCACATCAATGTGCTTCGTCCTCGCATGGTACACTTGATTGTTCGCCAAGAAAATGACACTCTGACTATCGCACCGCAGACGAACTCCACCTTGCTCAACACCCAACTCTTGCACTAACCCTGTTAGCCATAATTCTTCTTTTGCTGCTTTAGCCACAGCCATGTACTCAGCTTCTGTTGTGGACATTGCCACTGTGGATTGGACAGACGACCTCCAGCATATAGGTCCACTAGCCAGAGTAAAAACATAACCTGTTGTAGACCGTCTGTTGTCAATGGCTCCTGCATAGTCAGAATCCACATATCCACCAACTATTGGATCACCTTGTTCCTTACTGAACATTATCTCGTGACCAGTTGTACCCTTTAAGTACCTGAGTATCCATTTGACTGCCTCCCAGTGACGTTTCCCTGGTCTTGACATAAACTTACAAACTTGGCTCACAGCTTGTGCCACGTTTGGTCTAGTGCAAACCATAGCTTACATTAAACAACCAACAGCACTGGCGTAAGGAACTTTCAACATACCTTCGACCTCTTCAGCTGTCTTTGGACACTGATCAACAGAGAGCTTGAAGTGGTTTGCCAATGGAGTACTCACAGTTTTCGAATTGCTCATGTCAAATCTGGCTAACACGCTTTCAGCATAGCTTTTCTGAGAGAGCCACAACTTTCGTGCTCGTCTGTCCCTGTGAATCTCCATTCCAAGAATCTTCTTAGCAGCTCCTAGGTCCTTTATGCCAAACTCCTTGCCCAGCTTGGTTTTCAAATCACGCACGTAACTTGAGTGATTAGCAGCAATCAACATATCATCCACGTACAGTAACAAGAAAATTACTGAATTATCATCAAGGCTCCAAACGTAAACACAACAGTCATAGTCACGCCTCATGTAGCCAATCCTTTGCATGTATGAGTCAAACCCCTTGTACCACTTCCTTGGTGACTGTTTCAACCCATACAGAGACTTTTTCAATTTACATACCAGACGTTCCTGACTGGACTCAAAAAACCCTTCAGGTTGTTGCATGTACAATTGTTCATTTAGAGTACCATGAAGAAACGCCGTCTTCACATCCATCTTCTCTAAATGCATGTCTCGAGATGCTACAAGGGCAAACATTGCCCTTATAGAAGTGTGTCTAACCACTGGGGAGAAAATTTCATCATAATCAATCCCCTTCCGCTTTTAGTATCCCTTTGCTACTACGCGAGCCTTGAACCTTTCCCCTTCATTTTCTTTTACTAGTGGCTTCTTCTTGAACACCCACTTGCAGCCAATCGCCCTCTTCCCTTCCAGAAGTTCGATGAGGTCCCACGTCTGATTCGTCTTTAGGGACTCCATCTCCTCCACCATGGCTCCAATCCACTTCTCACAATCTTGGCTTCCCATAACCTCACGGAAGGTGGAAGGATCTCCAGAACTTGTAAGAAGAGCATAAGCAACTAAGTCTTCAAACCCATATATGAGTGGTGGTCCTTTCGGATGAGGCTCCCTATCACGCACAAGAACATAATCTTTTCCTCCACCTGAATCAACTGGCTCGTCTTCTGACTCACTATCAGAATCTGCAATGGCCTGCACATTGGGCGTCGTCTGCCCAGGACTGTGTGGACTTAGACGTTCCTACATCGTCTGATGCGAGGTCGTCTGCCAGATGAGGTTGCATTCGTCTGGTTGGCTCGACAGCAACTTGAATCTTCCCAACAGTGGAAGTTTCATCCTTTGAAGTAGTCTCTTCCCTTGGATCTAACTCCTTCAGCATGCACTGTTCATCAAATACAACATCTCTACTATGAACTGCCTTCTTCAAGGCTGGATCCCAAAATCTAAACCCCTTCACACCCTTGGTGTACCCAAGAAAAATACATTTCCTGGAGACGAACTCTCCGGAAGGACTCTGCGGACGAACTCAACAGCTCCAAGCTGGACGAACTCAACAGCTCCAAGCCGGACAAACTCAAAAGCTCCAAGCCGGACAAACTCAAAAGCTAGACGAATTCCTCAAGTTCTTGGCTAGACGAACTCCTCGAGTTCTTGGCCAGACGAACTCCTTGAGTTCTTGTCAGACGAAGTCACTGTAATGAGCCATACTCAACATTTATCATCCTCATCCCATTTTTCCATCATCTTCATAAAAGCTAAGAAACATTTGAATCTTCATCTTCTTCATCACCATGTTCATCATGTTATCCAAAAATCCAGAAAATAAATATATTCATCTCCCAAACATCTTCATCTTCTCACTTTCCATCTTCAAACATCTTCATCTCCATCTTAAACCAAAAACACCAACAACAAAACCAAAAGCTTAAATTAAAAACCTCTGAAGCTCAACTCCATCACTCCCCACTACCCACTCCCACTCCCACTCTCACATACACACGAATACATCAAAATTAAAGTTAGAAAACAAAAAATAAAACAGAATAAGAAAGAAACCCAAGGTACAACAAACTTTGTGTACCCAAACCTCTGGGTTTACAAACTTTTGGTACCCAAACATTATCAAAGCTGTGAATCGAAGATGCATAAGGTGGAGGTTAAGCAAGGACACGAGATCTTGGAGACGTTGAGCGACCCTCGTGGGTGAACCTAAACTGGTCGAAGGGGATAATGGGGCAGTCATCAATATTTCAGATCTTTGAGAAACAGATCCGGGTTTTCTACTAGCACATGGGCTGTAACCTCCTCCACCCCTCCACCATCAATTAAGCACCGTCAAATCCTTCTCCTTCTGTGCCACAATTTATGGAATTTATGGAATCTTCAATCAAAGGCTTCAGCATCATAGACGTCGTGTGATGATTCAATTGATTTCCATAAGGAAACTCCTCCCACAACAACATATCCAAAGAGAATGAGGGAGGAAGAAAAAGGTTGAATCTTTGTGATGATCACGGAGTTTGTGGTGGTTGTTGGATTGCACACGTTGGTGAAGCAGGGGAAGACGAAGATGAAAAGGCAAAACCTTTGTGGATTTTTTGTTCATAGCCAAGCAGATGGAGTCAGGGGGAGAGGAGAAGAAAAGGGAAAAGGGTTTAACTGGTTCCTCGATTTTTCCCATCCTAGATTTTAGAAATCAATCCCATAATTCTTTGTCTTGACTCTCGATCTTGATTTTGTTCGAAACCAAACCCATATCTGGTGATTGTGCGAATGTCTGTATTTATGCTTTAATTTGGTGACCATAGCATGTAATTGGTAAATTGATTCTGATGAGTTTAAGAAAAGGGAAAAGACCATTCAATTCAGATGGTGATCTCAGCGTTCTTCATTTTTCTGGGGTTTGTCTTTAAAGAAATGAAGATGATGATGCAGAAGATGATTATTCAATATTTCTGGGTTTCTATTTTTTTTTTCATTTTTAATTGAAAAATCATTAAATTCTAGATATTTTGGACAGAAAATTAAAAGTGCAATTGAAATTTAAGGCAGGTGATTAAAAGTGCTAATTTATTTTGTTAAGGACAAAAATCAGACATTCATCATAGGTGGAGGACCAAAAGCATAGTTAAGCCAATTATTATTCAATTAAGTAATATATCATTGGTCTCTTTAATACATTATATCTAATCATTCTCTCTCTTTTGTATTCATTTAAAGAGAAAAACAAGTGTGCATTTGAAAGAATAATGATTATTGTTTCTTCCAAGATTATAGATTAATAAGATCAAAAAATTCTTCTAAAAGAGGACCAATGATATATAATGTGTAATACCCCAAAAATTCAATCCCAATATTATGGATATTTTTTTAATTTATATAATAACAAATATGATAAGCTAAATTATATTGAAAAATGTGTGATTAATTTTCACAGTATATGACAACCAACTTAGTAGTAGGGTTAAGTAAGTCTTTTCTATCTAAAATAGTATTTTCTATCTAAAACTTTATTTTAGGACGTAAAATTCAACGAGACATTCTCCATCTTGACTGAATTTGAAATGTAGTGAAATGGATGTATTCTTGAAGAAAACTTAGTGAAACGTAGTCACAGAAACCATAAAAAGTGTTTTTGGGATATTTTATATTGTTTGATTAGTATAATACTTTCATATCTTTAAACTTTCATGATTGTGTATTCTTTGCTTCTCTCCATAATTTAAATCTGATTGAAGGTAGAATGGGAGTGAATTTCATGGATTAAAGTATAAAGATTGATACATTTAATGTTTATGATGATATACTAGGGTTATATCTTTTATTTATGGTTTGAATTAAGGGAAAAGTGTGGTAAATGGCTTACTAAGTTCATGATTTTTAATTTCTTTTTTCTTCCTATCTTTCAATTTTATCCTTGAGTGGAAAAGGAAAAGGAATTCTTGAATTAAAGCATGATAATGAGTGTTTATTATGTTTAAGATGTTAAGGTTATGACTTAATATTGGAATTGTAACACCTTAAAATTGTAATGAATTGGTGTTTTAAATTGCATGACTCATGGGATTCATGGTTATGGTTTCATTTAGTCCATTGTTGAGATGATTGAAATTTTATTTTAATGGTAATACTCTTTAGGTAAAATTACCAATGGATCATGTTTTTATTCATGAAATGATTGATTGGAAATTTGTGGTGGATATTGAATTATTATATAATCAAAGTTATAATTATGAAATTGGAAAAAGTGGGTAAAATAATATATAAGGAATTTAAATTTATTGTTATTAATAGGTAAGAATGGTTTGTAATGAGTAACTTTAGTTATTAAATGAAGCTAGATTATGATTAATATTATGATTATAATATAAAAAATAAAAAATAAAATATAAATTGAGCTTGAAAACTTTCATCCTAATGTCAAGAAAGGTTAGGACATATTTGATGTGAATTTGATTAATTTGGTACTTATATATGGTTAAATAAGCCTTAGAGATCATGTATGACCAACATAAAAAGTTTTACTTATAGTGAACTATTAACAAGAAATTTCAACTTAAATATTTGAATGGATGATCATTACTTATGTTTAAAATTGCATAAAAAAATTGAGTTCATGTAATCAACTTAAAAATTCAAAATTTATGTTGTTAGAAATAAATATCATTAAGTTAACTTTATGAGATGTTTATGATACCATACTAAGTTTAGTAATATGAATTAGTATATCCAAATTAAGAATGTGACCTAACCCAAAAAGAATAAATTTATTATTTAGAAGGTGTCCACATTGAATGACCAAAATTGTAAACAAAACCAATAGAAAATAAACTAAATGTATTAAGTAGAAATTTACCTAAAGCATTGTGCACTTTAGAACTTGGTTGGAAAATCAAGAGAGGATGTCTTTTCAGGGTTGAGGAGCTCATAAAATGGTTCTAAAAGTGTATATTTATATGATTGGTTAAAGAGTTATAAAGGTTATGTAGGCAAAGAAATTTATGCTTAACTTAAAGTATGGTTAAGATTGACAAAACAAATTATTCTATTCCATACACACAAAATACAAACAAAAAATACAATATATGTTTTTTATTTATCATACTCACTTAGTAGTGACTCACCACTTGTGATTTTCAAATCCTTGTCTTTAGAACTTTGGATTATCATCAAATTTCAGAGGGATTATCTCTGCTTGTATATATCCTTTTTTGTTCTTATAATAGGTATAAATTGTATTGGCTTAGTCTTAGAGATATAACTTTAGGTTGTCTATGCCTATATTATCTGTTTATTTTATATGGTTGTAAATGTTTTTTAGTCATGCCTGATATTTTGACGTAATATTTAGTGCTCCCATTTAGTTATTTAATGAGCTTTTAATATTTGTCTCGTTATTTTAAAGAGTAGTTAGGTTATGCTTTGGACAACATGTTTTTTATTCCAAATTTCTAAGAAGACTTTTCCAAATGTTTTGAAATTTTACACACTTTTAGAAACTTAATATTTTAAAATATTTACTTATCAAACTAATAGAACTAGTATTACATAATGTTACTAACCTGAAGGATTCTGTACCATTCTGTGATTTATGGGGTGCATCAATCGATCGCCTCTCAAGCCCTAATAGAAACCAAATTTCTCATTGAGCAGCATATGAGAAATATTGAAAAATACATGCACATGTAGAAGTATGTTTATGATTCTTCAAGAGATCAAATCTAACCTTTCACACTATTAGTCAAACTCACACGTGGGTCTGGTTGGTTTGACCTAGTAGAGGATTGATTGATTTGGTTTTGTAGAGGTGAATAGGAAGGAGCAGGACGAGAAGCCGATCGCATGGACTGAATCTTTCCTTTAGAAACGACATAAACTGTACAAAAATCTGGAGCACCTTTTGAAACAATTCCTGGAACATCCGCTACCTTGAATCTTCTGATGCCAAAACCTTAGTTTAGTAAATTAAATACATTCATAGACATTCGTAAAATTATGATGCACATTTTGTTTGAGATCTTTTTAATCTGGATTAACTATTACAAATATATCTAAGAAAAAATACATTTAGTACCACCTTATGTTTATGTTTGGCAGGTCAGTATTGCTTATAAATATACATATACCATGGAACTCATATAGTATTGTAGTAGATGTTACCTCTAGCTCACCACCACCACCTACTTCTAGAACAAGTTATATCTTCAATATATATGATTCACTCTTAAAATAATTATTATATCAAGTTGAGTACTTAATTTCCTAAATATAAATTCGAATAGTGGAGTAATAATTACATTCAACTTTTTTATTATAGCTCATAAATTTTTCATTTATTGATTCGCTGCAACTACTAAGTCGTCAATTTTTTGAAAGCCAACAATTTCAGAAAGACTTAAGAACTCACAAAGCTATAAAATTAATATTATTAAGGATAATAACTAAATCTACCATATGAAGATTCATAACTAATTGAAGATCTTGAAGATTAGAAAATAGGTTAAAGATGACAACTCCAATAACAACAAAAAGGTCTCTTTAGAATTCTTCAACAGAGTTGGCAATGTTACAAGAGCCATAAACATTAAGGAGGAATGTTACATTATGATACACATTTGATAGAAGTTCCTTGAATCTACTTTAACCATTTTGGATATATAAATAATAATAATCAATGATTTGTGGAGATTTTATGGATTACTATATATACAAACAATAAAGAATAGTAAATACTAGAAATAATTTATATTATATTACCTACATTATTTATAAATAGGAAACCATGTAATTAACTCAAACAATGTATTCTAGAGTTGACCTTTAATCCACCATTGCATATGTTTAACAATAATGAAAATACTTTTTGAAAGCTTGTATTAGTGGTAGAAAAATAATACTTTCCTTCTATTTATCCTATATACTCTTCTTAAAAGTCTACCAGTTTAATTTTATCATGTAGAAATTCATAAAACTCATTTTACTATTTTAGAAAAGTATACCATCACGTACATTCAAATTCCAACAACTCTAAATTTAGAAATTCAAGCCACTATTTATGCTCAATAATATACATCATGAGTCACATAAACATAAGTTCAAATTACAAAATGAAGTATTCAGCTAGTGTGCATCTCATGTCTGACAAAGTTTTCTTTTGTTCCAGTTGAAAGCGTGAACATATGTTTGCTTTATTATATACTGTTCTATTTATTTATATATTTAGTTAATTTTAATAAGATTAATTAAGATATATGTTTTGCAATCTTGATGCATCTAATGACCATATAATTGAAACCTTATAACCTTAACATATGCTCACATGTTCGTAACAGAGAGGTAGGAGTTATAAAGAGAAAAATTTACAAAACTTCATGGCATAACAATTTGCTATAGATAGGGAGGCGTAAAATCATACCTAAGAAATCCAGTTTTGTGTGAAGAGCCTATTACTAAATGCTCAATTGCTGATTGAGAAGTATATTCAATTAATGCTTTAGATACATCTACTTCTTCTAGTACAATATCCTTGCAGTGTATCTATATACATAGACCAAAAATAATTAGACAAATAGAAAAGGATGAGTAAGTGCTCAGATAATGTCAGAAATTGTAAAATGAAAAATAAAGCATTTTTTTCCTTTTCCTCAACTATAGTAGATAGTTTGATGAGGAAAAATTAATTGGGACCTATTTGATTAGAGAAAAACTTGTGTTCATTCTTTATCCTTATTTTTTTATTTTTTTTCAAATATTTATATAGAAAATAGTGCAAATACCTTTTTATTATTTTCTATTTGAACATTAAAAATTAAAAATTAGAATAAAATAGAAGATAATATTTTAAAACTTGAAATGGAAAAAGAGTAGAGAAGGGACAAATACTAGTTGAATATTTATTTATTTATTTCTCTTTTCCATGCCAAGAAAAATGATGTAAAACTCACATCTTTCCTTGCACAAAAAACACGATATGGGCGGAAAATTTCTTTAGTTTGCTCATCAGGGTGGTGGCAAACCAATGAATACTGGTCAACTATACCATGTAGCCCTGTTCCTGTAGCAAAAAAGTGATTATTAACCAATGAAGTTAAATAATTTCACATGCTCTTAATCTTTTATCTTTGACATATATCTTTTTTACCTTCATACAAAAAAAAAATAGTTAAATAATTTATAACATTTAATTAAGCATATAATAATTCATATTAACTTTAGTTAAGATTTAGTTTTATATTAACTTTTATATATGCATGTAGTATTATGTTTCATCTTATCATTTTAAAATGTTGCAGTATTTTTGTAGTACATTATATCTCAATACAAATGCTAACATGCCTCATTTTCTACAACTCCTTTTCATTTCTCTTGTTGGAATTTACTAACTGTTAATGATGCGTTTGTCTAACTTACACCAAGTATTAAATAACCTCATTCTAGGTGAGGTAACACAACCAAAATAAAGGTGTCCAAAAATACATGTATTGGAAATGTATACTTCATTTCAAGTGAGTAAAAGTTTTCATGCTCAATCTCATCGATAGATATAGAATCATGTGGAAGGTCATATTCAATGTCACTTGTGAAGTTTTATACATAAAAAAATTATTAATCCATATTTATTGGACTTAGGACCCGTTTAAAAGAACTTTTTGATAGCATATGCGCTTATGAAGTGTTTGGTAGAGTTTATAAATGTAAATAGCTTATACTGTAACATAAGTTGTTTTAAAATTATTTTCATAAGTAGTCAGATTAACTTATGAATAAGAGCTTATGCTTATCCGCAACCTATTTTTATCTTATCTAAATAAATTTCCCAAATTAGGTTATGAATAAGTGCTTTTGCAGTAAATACTTATTACCATAAGTGCTTAACTAAGGCCCCATTTGGAAGAGCTTATATGAGCTTAACTTATAGTATAAGTGCTTATGCAAGCGTTTGGGAGAGCTTATGTAAATAGCTTATGACCTACCTATAAGCTGTTTTGAGCTTATTTTCATAAGCTATTCAGAGTAGCTTATGAAAAAGAGCTTATGCTTATATATAGCTTATTTTCAATTCATTATAATAAATATCTTAAAAGAGCTTATTAATAAGCGCTTATGTCATAAGCTCTTATGGTCATAAGCGCTTAATTAAGCTGTTTTCCCAAACGGAGCCTAAATTGTTTACCCATACACACCCTTATGTCCTTTAAGATAAGTTACACAGTCTCCATTATTGAAAAAGAAAAACAAATAAGATTCTCATAAAATTTGAGGAGGCATGCATCTTGCTATTTTATTCAATCAAAATTCCATATGTCAAAAAGAGTATATATGTAGGTATAATACTCACTTGGGGTTGAAAGAGAAGCTGATGCTGAAAAAGAAGATGGCTTATTCTTGACATGGATGAGAACTACAGTTCCACCTTTTGTGAGGAGATGCTCAATGGCCCATTTGAGTGCACTTTGACTACCTTTATCATGATCTATTGCCACTGCCACTATACCATTCACTCCATCCTTCCTCTCCCATTGATTCTTTTGTAACCACATTTCTCAAATCACTTTCAAACACCTCTTCAAATGTGCAATCTTCAACCAATCTTTCTACACTCTTTCACAGAAAATAAACCAACACAAACATACTCAAATATTGATTTATCATTCTTCATACCTGAGATTAAGAAATCTACAGTTTTTCCAATTTATTTTTTGAATATTGATGTGAATATCATTTATTGCATATGAGGATCCTTAAATGAAGCACTTGTGGTGCCACATTTTGTGAAAAAGGAAACTCTTTTCAACAATAATGTAGGTTGATGTTTTTTCTTTGGAATATCCTTCGTTCCTCTCTATACAACAAGAGACATAAGGGATTTGATGACGTTTAATTTCTATATTCTGTTCTTTGTTTTTTCTAGTGCTTGGAACAATGAAGAGCATAAAAAATAACAAACATTCAATCCTTTTGAACATGCTCCACTTTCAATTTGTGTATTTTGTGTCCTTTGGGTTCCCTTAAACTAGTTTGAGCTTTTCACGGATCTAGACAACCACACAGATTTTGCTATCTCTTCTCTCTCCCCATGAGAGAATAACCACACTCTACGCGTTACCCTTGACTATGTCCCTCTTGAAATTGAGAGTGTGTTTGAAAACTAATCCATTTTCTATTTTGCAACTTTCCTAAAATTGAATAATGACAAGTGTTTCAGTTTTTACATTTTATAAAATGTTTATACTAACATACGGTAAATGAATATGAACTAGTTCTACAACATCACGAAAAAATAATAGCCTTTCATGCATCCATTTTTTCATAAGGATAATATTTAGGATAAAGATAAATGTAAGGAATAATATTTACGAAAAAAATGAACATATTTTCAACAATATGATTGTGACGCCACTTTATATATGTTAATGGTTGGTTATTTTAAAATATGAATGATACACTACGAAGAATTCATTTTTGATAATTTATGCATTTCCACATATTGATAATGTACCACTTTTGTAGATGATATAGAAAATAAAAACCAGTTTTATATAAACTAATTTTCACAAAAACTTGAAATTTAGCTGTTGTTTGATTCGAAATAAATTAAAATAACTCAATCATTGATAAAAGTTCACAATTTTTAAATCTTCTTTTATTGTCTTGTCATGGGTACTTTTCATGAGAGAAAATCATCTCTGAGGCGAGAATATGTACATTATAGGGGATGAGATCTCCCAACATTTTTTCTTCATTCATAAAACTTCAACATTAGACCTTGTACAATTTTCTCTCACAATTATTCCACAATTTTCTTTCTCTTACCTTTATCTAAATTGGCGTTCTTTTTTCTCATATTAACTTATTTCATTATTTACCTTTGTAAGACCCTGATTAATTAATCTTGTATTAGTATAGTAATTAATTAACAACCCAGAAATTGGTAGAAGACGAAGCAGAAGAAGAAGAAGAGCAAGAACAAAAAGAAGAAGAAGAAGAAGAAGAGGAAGATAACGACGAAGATGGTGCAGATTAGGAGCAACAAAAAACCCAAATTCTAAGAAGGAGAACACAGAAAACCCAGAATTTCGTACTACAAGAAGAAGAAGAAGAAGAAGAAGAAGAAGAAGAAGAAGAAGAAGAAGAAGACGCACAGGAAGAGAGGAAACCCACGAAGAAGAACCAATCCAATGAAATAAGGAAGAACAGAGGAAACCCACGAAGAAGAAGATGAATTTTCAGAATTGAATTGGGGGATTCTAATTTAGGTTAGGTTAGGTTAGATGAAATTGGGGAATTGGGGGTTTAATTGTTTAGGGGTAATTTTAGAATTTAGTTAAGTTAAGGGGTTTAAATTTTATAATGATTTTTATTATTTGTAATTTAAAAAATAAATAAAAATTCCACATCATCATTAGTAATACAGTCAGCAGTCCAAGTAAGCACTCGCCGGAGTTCCGGTCTCCGGCGAGGACTAAATCCAAACTTAAAATAAACACAGGGACTTATATCAAATTTTTTTCCGGCGAGGGACCTATCGCAAACTTGGGTACAAACACAGGGACCTACCATACCATTAACCCTTTAACAAATATAAGAGATAATCATCATATCATATTGGTCCCTGTTGTTTGAGTCGCCGTCTGAGGTAGGTCCATCTCCGGAAAATTCTTAGCAAAATGTTCCTCTGTTTACACACTGTCTAGAATTGGTCCTCGCCGGAGCTCTGATGAAAGTGCTAAGTGACAGGACAGAGATGACGACGTTGCAAAATCTAATACATGTTGTGCGACACATACCTATATATGTGTAACAAATTATTTTTCAACGTCGCTTCCTTTTCCGTATCGAATTAAATATCATATTGTGCTTAAATAATTAATTCGACATCACTGATATAAGATTCTCCGCAAGGACGATGACGCGCAAGAGAGACAGAGTGAGGGAGAACGTTTTGAGTACTGCGATGAACAGCAACAAGAAACAACCCAGAAATTGGTAGAAGACGAAGCAGAAGAAGAAGAAGAGCAAGAACAAAAAGAAGAAGAAGAAGAAGAAGAGGAAGATAACGACGAAGATGGTGCAGATTAGGAGCAACAAAAAACCCAAATTCTAAGAAGGAGAACACAGAAAACCCAGAATTTCGTACTACAAGAAGAAGAAGAAGAAGAAGAAGAAGAAGAAGAAGAAGAAGAAGAAGAAGAAGAAGAAGAAGAAGAAGAAGACGCACAGGAAGAGAGGAAACCCACGAAGAAGAACCAATCCAATGAAATAAGGAAGAACAGAGGAAACCCACGAAGAAGAAGATGAATTTTCAGAATTGAATTGGGGGATTCTAATTTAGGTTAGGTTAGGTTAGATGAAATTGGGGAATTGGGGGTTTAAGGGCCTGTTTGATTACAGTTTTTAAAAACTGTTTTCTGTTTTTAAAAACTGAAAAATTTAAAAACCTGCTTGGCAAAACCTGTTTTTGAAAACTGTTTTTGAAAACAGTTCTTATTTTCAGTTTTAAAAACTAAAATACCAGAACAGCTAAAAGATGTTTTCAGTTTCTGTTTTTAGTTTTCAAATTTCAATTTTTTAAATATTGGAAAACGTTTTATTCAACAGTTTTTTTTTCTGCTTTTATTTTGAAAAACAGTTTTCAAAAACAGTTTCTAAAAACTCTTTCTAAATACAGTTTTCAAAAACTACAATCAAACAGGTTGTTTAGGGGTAATTTTAGAATTTAGTTAAGTTAAGGGGTTTAAATTTTATAATGATTTTTATTATTTGTAATTTAAAAAATAAATAAAAATTCCACATCATCATTAGTAATACAGTCAGCAGTCCAAGTAAGCACTCGCCGGAGCTCCGGTCTCCGGCGAGGACCAAATCCAAACTTAAAATAAACACAGAGACTTATATCAAAATTTTTTCTGGCGAGGGACCTATCGCAAATTTGGGTACAAACACAGAGACCTACCATACCATCATACCATTAACCCTTTGTTAAATAGGGATAATGTACATATATATAGCCTAGCATTAACATTGGCACTTGGCCGACATCGACCCTTTTTGCCGTTGTTCTTAAACCCCTCTCACCTAAAGCTAGAACCCTTCTCCGCTCCACTAATGATGACCGTAATCCTAAACTGAAAATGATCTTCTGGTTACCATGATTCAACTCCACAGGAGCTTCTTCTCCATCACATCTCCCCCCTCCTCACCTCCTCCCTCTCTCCGCCATCTCATGGTCGCTCTTCTTCGCTTTATCCCTTTTCATTTTCTCCTATTCTCTTCTATTGCCTCGAAATAACATGTTTTTCTGTTTTAATGGTGTCGCAGTTGCAGCTCAGGGCGTTCCAGATTCCCTTCATCTCACACTTACCGCACGCGACCTTACGCATTGGGGTCGCCAACTGCGTCCACCACCGAAAGCACTTCCCGTTCCGTTCGCTCAGCGGCAATAGAAGCGGCGGTGCCGCGTTTGCTTTTGCGAAGTCCGTTAGCGGTTTCGGCTTTCCTTTTCCAGGGAATGGCGTTGGAAGCACTTTGATGTTCTCGACTCGCGCTGTTGACGATAAAGGGAAGACAAGAGCGAAAGCCTCCGTCGTTCGCAGCAAAGGTAAGGGTTCTGTGTCTGAAGCTGTTACCGATGTTGAAGCTGCCGGGAGTGATAAACAGGACGTTAAAGTTGCTGCTAAACAGAAGAAGAAGAAGAAGCCGTCAACAAGCAAGAAAGAAGGGAAGACTTCTGCTACCGAATCGTCGCAAAGTGATGCTGGAGCGAAGGTCTCTAGAAAATCCCCATCCAAAGGGAAGAAGAAAGTTGTAAAGGTTAGTAATTGATCATTTTCAATTAGATATCGATTCCGATTTTTTATGATTTTAAATTATTTTCACAGTGGCACTTCTTGAAATTGTGGAAAATTATGGTCTGGCTGTAGCAGTTGCAGTTACATTATACACCTTGAAATTGTTGAAAACTATGTTCCAGTGTAATGGTTGCACTTGTATCAGAATCATTAAATTGTGGTTTTGTGGAAAATTTTAAAATTTTAGTTTTGAAGCTGCGATTGCGGTTGCCTATCACTATACAAAACATTGTTATTAGCGCTTTATTTACACCATTGAAGCATTGATGCTGCTGACATTGCATATGTTCAGGAGAGTTCGGCTAAGAGTACTCTTGAAGAAATACAAGATGATTCTGCTTCCACAAAGTCAAAGGAGAAGAATGCGAACTCTAGCCAGGAGGAGCAAGGGAAACCTCCATGGAAATTTACCAGCAAGCCGCTGTATCCACCCTCAGGAAAGGCTGTGGTGGTTGTGGAGTCTGTTACAAAGGCGAAGGTAATTCAGAAATACCTTGGCGATGCATATGAAGTCTTGCCAAGCTATGGTCATGTAAGAGACTTGGCTGCGAGGTCTGGATCTGTGCGACCTGATGATGATTTTAGTATGGTGTGGGAGGTTCCATCGGCTGCTTGGACTCATCTGAAGAGCTTCAAGGTTGCATTGAGCAGGTACATTTTCTCATCCCCTTGCTCTTGTTTGCCTGCAGCATTGGTTGGTCTGTTCATTAGATTGTTGCCAATTGCCATTCCATGTTTTTTGCATAAGTGGCTGACACCTGTCTCTTGTTTAATTCTTTTTATGTTGTTTTGCAGAGCAGAAATCCTTATTCTTGCGTCAGATCCTGATCGTGAGGGGGAGGCCATTGCTTGGCACATCATTGAGATGTTACAACAACAGGGTGCTCTGCATGATAATATTTCTGTAGCAAGGGTTGTCTTTCATGAAATAACTGAACAGTCTATTAAAGGTGCCCTTAAAGCGCCACGAGAGATTGATGTGAATTTGGTTCATGCTTACCTTGCACGGAGGGCTCTTGATTATTTGATTGGATTTAACATTTCACCGTTACTATGGAAGAAGTTACCTGGCTGCCAATCAGCAGGAAGAGTTCAATCTGCTGCACTTTCTCTTATATGTGATAGAGAAATGGAAATTGATGAATTCAAACAGCAGGAGTATTGGACTGTGGAGGCACAACTGAGAAACAAAGAGCTGAGATCAAACAGCGACCTTACATTTCCTGCTCACCTGACCTGTTTTGATTCAAAAAAGTTGAATCAGTTTTCGATTACCTCTGATACTGAGGCAAGGAATATTGAAAACAAATTAAACTCAACTGATTTTCAGGTTTTTAGCTTGAAAAGGAGCAAAGTTCGAAGAAATCCACCAACACCTTATATAACATCAACACTTCAGCAAGATGCTGCAAACAAATTGCATTTCACAGCAAGTCACACAATGAAGGTGCTATAACTTTAATTTATTCCTAACCTCTTTCCCTCATTAACATAATCAGATAGATGTAACTAATAATATTTGTTTTTATTGTCGAATTATTATTTACTTTTGTTTAAATTTCTAGAATTACTTTAATCATTAATTTCTTTTGCCTTATTAATGCAGCTTGCACAGAAACTCTATGAGGGAGTTGAACTGGCTGATGGTGTAGCAGAGGGTCTGATAACATACATCAGAACTGATGGATTCCATGTAGGTATCACTTCAGTTTCATGAATATGGTGAAATGTTGGGAATTGCTCGTGGGGCATTGCCTATCTCTATATCATTAATTCCACACAAAGCCTACTATGTCATTTAAAACTATTCTCCCCTCCCAATAAATATTGCTTTTCTGTAACAACCATGTCATGGATCTTGGCTGTTTAAATTTGATCATTAATCTTTCCTCATTCTTCCTATACTAGATCACAATTTTGGTTTTTACTTGCTGCGCTGGTCAATACATATGGATGACATATTAGTCTTCCTGTCAATCCAGTAATTTTGTTCACAAAGGAGCATTTTAATTTATAAAACTTCTCATTGAATTTTCTTTTAGATATCTGATGGAGCTGTCGCTAATATACGCTCCTTGATCATTGAAAGGTAATGTGAATGCCTCCATACATCTTTCTGCATATGCTTGCTACCAGAGTCTCATTACTCTTATTGTATAATCAGTTTATCTCTATACAGTCATAGTAGTAGCTATTTTCCTTATACAGATCCTTCACATTTATTGCCTAAAAGTTACATTTTCCCAACAGACATGCTGGTAGGGTTTTACACCTTCCAGCTATAATGTTGTTAGTGTATGGCATTTTATGTAGTCTTTAAAATAGTTTGATAGAAAAAAAGGAAGGAAAGAAGGTTATATGGGCTTTAGAGTAGGTGTTTTCTTAAAAATACAACCAAGATATAGGAAATATTGAAGAAAGAGAAACCAAGTGAACACGAATTTACTGTATGCAGGTATGGACAAGATTTTGCTGCACGAAGTACACCAAAGTATTCTAAAAAGGTGAAAAATGCACAAGAAGCCCATGAAGCTATTAGACCAACTGACATACATAAGTTACCATGTAATATTATGCATGCTTCTTTAATGAATTTTACTTCAACGGTGAACCGCGGATGATGGCTGACGGTATTACCTTCTGATGACTTGTCAGCAATGCTTGCTGGGGTGCTTGATGAAGAATCCTTGAAGCTATATACACTTATTTGGTCTCGAACAATTGCATGTCAGATGGAACCAGCTATTTTTGAACAGGTTAGATTACTAAACTTCTTTCAACATGAAATATAAGAACCTTGAATGCATATTGTGGCTGCTTTTTTATAGTTCGTACCTTGATGATTGGCTGTAGAATGATGGGTAAGTATTAGAATTTGAGAGGTCTAACTCAACCATAAAAACTAGCTTGAGAGTTGAGGGTTGCTCTACCCTCATAAACACTTGTTTGGCCATATCTCTAGCTAATGTGAGACTTCTAACACCACCCCTGACGCCCAGGGTTGGACATCTGGAGCGTGGAATGAACATTGTTAGATATCTTGTAAATAAGTAGGATATCTTTTATTTAAGTAGGATATATTTTATTAATTGTAAATATGTAGCATAATCATTGTAAATAAGGTAACAATGATATTGTACATTTATTGCTCCTATTATATATAATGAACTCCGTTGTGTAGTTGAGACACATGGATTCACCAAATTCCTCGTCTCTTTCTTGTTATTCAACATGGTATCAAGAGCCTAACAAGAGGCAACCCTAATCCGTGCTTTCCCGGTAGATCCACTGTCTATCGGTGCAATTTTTTTCTTCTGGAAACTGTGTCTCATCTCCGGTTTCCGGCTTTTACCACTGTCGTGTCTCATTCCGACTGCCTTTGCAACATCACCGCTGTCCAGCCATCACAGCCGCTGCCACCCACCGGAAAACATCTTTGACCACCCCATAAGGATCGCACAGAGGAGCGCGACCAATCCCCGGTGGTTTCGTCCTTACATGCCCCTCACACGCTCTCATGCTTCGCCACAGTCTGCAAGTGACACCCACACGCTGTCTACCTCAGCCGCGCGTGGCGGCGCGTCCCAGCCCTGTTCGGACCGCCGCTTCTTCCGCCGTGCTCTCCTTCTCCTGCACGTTCCAGATCCAGCCTTATTTCGACATTTTTGGCTACGTGGTGGTATAGATTTACCTTTCTCTTCTCAGTTTTGTCACATTTTTGGGTGTTTCTCACTTCTCTTTGAAACCCATGGCTGCTACGCCTCCTCCCAAGGCCGAGACCCCCATTTTCACCAGCTATGTCACTACCCCCCTTGTGCTTGACAAGTTGGACGACACCAACTATGATTCTTGGTCTTCCGACGTTAAACTTTGGCTTCGGGGACAAGATTATGAAGACCATCTCACTATGAAGTCTGATTCTGATTTGATCACTGCGGCTGATCGTCCTCGATGGAAGAAGATTGATGTCAACTTTGCAGTATTAGAGAATAGCAAGTGGTGACTCAAAGGAGTCCCACATTGCCTAGATTAGCAAGTGTATGATAGTATATATAATAAAGATCACACACACCCATTACCTCAAGCATGGGGTTTTGTCGTGATGTGTGATGTAACTTATGGTTTCTATCATGGTATCAGAGCAGGTTTCGTTCCTCTGTGAGCCGTGACTTCCGCATTCGAAAAAAAAAAAAAAATTTAAAAACAAAGAGAAAAAAAGAAAGAAAGATGTATATACAGTACAGGCCTTTGAGACTCAAGAACAGAAGTCTAACACCTAATGACGTTCCGCTGAGCTCAAGCCCAAGACAACGCAAGCCAGCCTCCGAGACTCAAACGAAGGAGTACAAGTCCGACGGCCTCTGATGTTCCCGCTGGAGTACAAGCCCAGACAAAAGAAAGTCGTAAGGCCTCTGAGACTCAGACGAAGGAGCACAAGTCCGCGACCTCTGATATTCCCGTTGGAGTATAAGCCCAGGCAAGCAAAAAAAAAAAAAAAGAGAAAAAAAAAAGAAAAAAGAAATGGAGTCCGACTTGAAGGGGGAGTATTAGAGAATAGCAAGTGGTGACTCAAAGGAGTCCCACATTGCCTAGATTAGCAAGTGTATGATAGTATATATAATAAAGATCACACACACCCATTACCTCAAGCATGGGGTTTTGTCGTGATGTGTGATGTAACTTATGGTTTCTATCATGCAGTCTTATTAAGTCCACCATAACTCCTTCTTTGAAACAAATTTTCCGTTCTTCATGAGACTTGTGAATCTGTTTGGGGGCAGGCTAAGGTCCTCTGTACAAACAATACCCAATGCTTATATGGAGTGTGCCAAAATTTGCTGAACGTTATTTCTCTTCGTCATCTAGATGGTTCTATGGCTGAATACTTGGGCTTTGTTCATGGTCTTCATGATTTTAATGAACTCTTGCGTGCAGCTGCCACAACTGCAAAGGAGATTGAGCAAAGACAATCCTTCTTCATGCTTCTCGCCTTATATGGCTGGCCTATGGAGTATTCATTTGTTCGCGATCAGATATTGGGATCTCCTACGATCCCTACTCTAAATGCTACTTGGTCTACTTTGTTGCGTGTCCCGGCAAAATCATCCTCTGAAGGGGGAGTGCTACCTACACCAGTTGATTCCTTTGCATTGGTTTTTCAGGGAAGTGATCGTGGAGGTGATCGTGCTACTCCAGGTTGTGATCGTGGTCAATTTTCGAGGAGGGCAAGCCTTGTTACAAGTGTGATCATTGTCATAAGATTGGCCATACTATTGATCGGTGTTATGCTTTGCATGGACGCCCTCCTCCACGGAATGCCAATATTGCACAGACTGCTTCACCTACTCCACCTCCTTTGACTGATTCTGCAGCCCCACGTGCCATCTTCAACGACTTCATCAAGTGATATGAGGAACGACAGGTCGCTAGTTCCACAGCTTCTTCTATTGTGCACACGGGTAACTCCTTTGCTGGTCTATCTCACTCCACATCTATTGGCCAATGGATCCTTGATTCAGGAGCCACTGATCACATTACTGGTAGTAAATCTTTTTTTCCTTCCTTATCTACTTCTGGTTTCTTACCCAGTGTCATAATGGCAAATGGCTCATTAAATCAATCTCAAGGTATTGGTACTATCTCCCTTTCTCCGTCCATCTCCATTACACACGTTCTTTATGTCCCTGAGTCTCCTTTTAACCTATTGTCTTTGAGTCGTTTGACTCGCCCTCTTAAGTGTTTTCTTGCAGGACCGGAGTTCGGGATGGTGATTGGTGCCGGATATGAGTCTAATGGCCTTTACTATCTTCAGCACTCTGCACATGCTGGCTCCGTGGTGGACTCTCCCCTCCTGATTCATGCTCAATTAGGTTATCCAAGCCTTGCCAAATTACAAAAGTGGGTGCCCAACCTGTCCAAGTTATCTACGTTGTCTTGTGAGTCGTGTCAATTAGGCAAACATGTTCGTAGTTCTTTTCTGAGTCGTGTCAATCGTCGTGCTAAGTCTCCGTTTGCTTTGGTTCAATCGTATGTTTGGGGTCCTAGTCGTATTGTTTCTAGTTTAGGATCAAAGTATTTTGTCACCTTTATTGATGATTATTCCCGATGTACTTGGTTATTTTTGATGGAAAATCGATCTGAGTTATTTTCTATCTTTCAAACTTTTTATAATGAAATAAAAAATCAGTTTGCTATTCCAATTGGTACTTTGCAAAGTGACAATGCTCGAGAATACTTGTTTACACAATTTTAGACTTTCATGGCCTCTAATGGCGTGCTTCACCAAACGTCTTGTGCTCACACACCTCAACACAACGGGGTAGCTGAACATAAAAATAGACACTTGGTTGAAACCACTAGGACACTCTTACTTCACAATAATGTTCCTCAGCATTTTTTGGGGTGATGCTGTGCTTACAGATTGTTATCTCATTAATCGCATGCCCTCATCTGTCCTGAACAACCAGATCCCTCACTCTATTCTATTCCCTCATCAGTCTCTTCACCCTTTACCTCCTAGAATTTTTGGGTCTACATGTTTTGTCAATAATGTTGGTCTAGGGCATGACAAACTCTCTGCTTGTTCTCATAACTCTCTCTCCCACTTGAGACCCATGGCTGCCACGCCTCCTCCCAAGGCCGAGATCGCTATTTTCGCCAACTATATCACTACCCCACTTGTTGTTGACAAGTTGGACGATACCAACTATGATTTTTGGGCTTCTGACATTAAACTATGGCTTCGGGGACAAGATTATATAGACCATCTTACTGCGAAGGCTGAGTTAGTGGATGAGGCTAATCGTCCTCGATGGAAGTAGATCGATGCTCAACTTTGCAGTCTTCACCATTAGTTCCTCTTTAAAACAAATTTTTTCGTTCTCACGAGACTTGTGAATTTGTTCGGGTGTAGGCTAAGGTCCTCTATGCAAATGATACCCAATAATAAAATGGAGTGTGTCAGAAACTGCTGAATGTCATTACCCCTCGACGTCTGGATGACTCTATGGTAGAATACTTGGGCCATGTTCATGTTATTTGCATGATTTTAATTAACTCTTGCCTCCGAGTTGACACACCTGCCAAGGAAGTCGAGCAAAGACAAACCTTCTTCATGCTCTTAGCCTTATATGGCTTGCCTTCAAAGTATACTTTTGTTCGAGATCAGACTTTGGGATCTCCTACCATACCTACTCTGGATATTACTTGGTCTAGTTTGCTGTGTGTCTCAGAAAAATCATCTTATGAAGGGGGATTGCTGTTTACTCCAATTGATTCATTTGCCGAGGTTTCTCAGGGAGGTGATCGTGGCCAACTTCATATGACGAGCAAGACTCGCCACAGGTGTGATCATGAAGGATTCCGATAAGAGAAGAGAAACTGATTAGGTAGAGGCTCTAGATACCAAATTGAAGTCAGTGGAGAAATGAAATGATTGTTATTATATTTGTTATCTCAGAATACAAGAGAAGGTAGGTATATAGAGTAGGGGTGTCAATCCCGGATAGTGGAGCGGAGTGGCGAGCCCAAAAAATGCTATATCGGGATAGCGTATAGCGGGTTGGCCGCTACCGTGAAGATGAATGAGGAAGGAGGAGGAAGAAGGAAGAAGAAGGAGGAAGAAGGAGGAGGAAGAAGGAGGAGGAAGGATGAGGAAGAAGCCGGAAGAACATCGAAGGGTTTGTTGGCTGCTGAGGAAGAAGAAGGATCAATCATCGCGAAGAGAAAATAGACAAGATAAGTGAACGATGAAACGCACAAGACCTTGGGTTTCATTTAGTTCCTGCGAAAACCCCAAAAAACCCGTAAAAGTTTGACCTAATTTTAAAGAATGAAGGCATTCCTGGAATTTCACTCTTTCTCCTTTCTTGCGTCGTAGGGAGGCTCCACTCAGCTCCGCCCCACCGTGAAAAGGCCGATTTCGCACGCTATTAATATCCCTGATATAGCGATCTGTTACACTATACATTTGTATCAAACTCTATAACCGCCTAACAATACAAGCCATGTGCACTTAACTACGACTCTCTAGATTTAGCATACAAGGCCTCTAATAGACTAGATATTTCATTTGCGGTTAGTGTGGTTAGTCATTTTCTTAATTCTCCATGTGGTTGTCATTGGGGTGCTGTAGTTGGAATTTCGAGGTGTATTAAGGGGTATCTTAGATAAGACCTAGTCTATGCATCTAGACGCCACTCTGATATTGATGCGTGGCAGCCTCCTAAGTGATAGATAATGGACTTCAGCTATTGTGTTCTAATTGGACATAACCTTTTTCCCTTGAAGAGTAAAAAGCTGAATGTAGTTTCCAGATCTGCTGCAAGGTTTAATAGAGAGCTACGGCTCTCACCACATTTGAACTCGTATGGCCGACACAACTTTTATGAGGTACAATTTTGTAAAGTAAGGTCTATGTATCTCATTTTGTATAATCAAGAAACGTTGTATATTGTCTCTAATCTAGTCTTTCATGGGGGGATTAAACACATTGAGATTGACTGCCATTTCATCTAATGAGATCAAGGAGGTTAGTGCATCATTTGTGGGCTCTAACGATTAATTGGTAGACATCTTCTCCAAATCTCTTGAAGGACTGAGGATAACATACTTTATAGAGAAAGTAACACTAGCCAACATGTCAAAGTAGTCAAGTTCAGGAGAATAAAGGGCAGCCAGATATATGTTGTGGAAGAGGGGAATTCGGGAAATAAATCCTCTCGTACTGAAATTTCACATGACCTTGCCACGTGACAACTTTGAATTTATATCTGTGTATAACTATCCATAAATTTTGGTATGGTCCCTCCTATTTAATGTTTATGAGGAGAGAGCTAGACACAACTTTAACATGTGAAATAGGTTCTTGAGGAAATTAAATAAAATATTTAGTAAGAATGGCTTTACTCAAAAAATGACAAGGAACATAAGTATGCAAAAGTAGTGGGCGAACAGTTTTGGTTAACTTAAGTTGAATAATTTTTTATCTTATTCCTTGAATAGATGATGTAATACACACACACACGAAGTTCTGTATTTTTATTGTGTTCTACCCAGTTATGCCTCTACAAACCCTCGAAATTCTGTATTTTTATTGTGTTCTACCCAGTTTCTACGATAGAGAGAGTGAGAGACTCACAGCTGCCATAAATTTGTGTCCATGGATGCATACAATGATATCTCTTGATTATGAGGATCACAACACTATCAAATAATCTACATATAGAAAATATCAAATTTTAGGAAGGTTTTATTCAATAATATCCATCATGTGTGTTGTGGAAGCATATCAGTCATAGCTTAGCTTTCCTTTATGATTCAAGTTTCCCATTCTATTCTTTGGTTCTTTGATCAGTTGTTATTTTGGATGTTCCAACAAATTAGTAACATATCCACTTTCCATCTTTATCTCCTTCATCTTTATGGTGGGTTGGATCTGTTGGTTCTGTTGTAGTATGGAACTTCGGTTTATTGAGAAGAAAAATTTGTTCTGTCCCATTCATCTTTATAGTGGATAGCCAGATGGGATCTGTTGTAGTATGGACCTATGATTTGTTAGAATGATAAAGTTATCGGTAACTTCATTTTCCTGAGCATAATAATTTTTCCATGTTACCTAATGGTAAATTGTGTCTGTTTTCTAAAGAAAGATCATTAATAACATTTGTGGTCATATAAAGTTCATCTGCTTCAATATGATATTATTACTTTTGACTAGATATGATTCCTAAAGTCCTTTTGATTCCAGGTACAACTTGATATTGCGAATGCTGATACGTCTATTATGTTGCGGTCTGCTAGCTCAAGGGTTGAGTTTCCTGGATATCGGGCTGCTTTTGAGGTATAGTGAGTATTAGCATATAAGTGACATTTGTGATGTGATTTTATTTAGCCTTTTTTGTTTGTAATCATACATATACTTGTTGGTTATCTTAACAGTTAATAGTGTTCATTTGTTTATATCTGTGTTTACGATTGTTTTTGTTATTTAGTACCAAATTACTCTTATCGATACTAAAGACAAGAGAGAGAAACTGAACAGTAACAGAATGAACAGAATTGTATTAGGGTAGTTTTGGAAGTTACATATACCTCTCTTATATAGAGGACTTTACACATGAGTCTTTGACTCAGTCAACACTAACTATATTATTATAATATTAAAAACTATACTCTATTAGATACTAATACTATTACTTTACCATTGAGTTATAACTAGAAAAAACTCCATTACAGTTAGATTTCAAATTCAAATCTTTCACGTAAAAATGAATTTCAAAGTTCCTCTGCATCCGTTGAAGTATATGATTGCTATTTAAAATCATATTTTGACCTCAAGTATATTAAATTGCGTGAATGCATGAATGAGTTTCTACTTTGTATGCATTACTTGATAAAAAGAGACTTAAGGGGTTCATTGTTGTTCACATTTGATTCAAATTGATCATTGTTGTATTATTTTGAGAGGTTGTGACACATTTGTTTTTGCTGGGTATTTCATTCTAGGAATTTATATTTATGTTACCTATTCTTCTAAACGTTTAAGCTTTTAGTTGGAGGTGAAGGCCCATTGTACGGTTTTCTACCTCTATCAATTTCAGCTGTAGTACACAATTTCCACGTGTACCTTTACGTGACTAAGACACTAAAACATGTGTGATTCCTGACTCGTGTATTTTTCCCTATTTTTCTAGGACATTGATGTGGAAGTTGTTCAAGATAAGCATAGTGATCGATCCGATCGTGATCAAGCATTTGAGGTTCTAAATTCGTTAAAGGTAATATTTCTGGAAATTTAATATTGTTTATGCTATTGAAACAATTTCCAGCCTTCTCCATTTATGTGGGAAGCTGTAACTTGCAAGTTCATTTATATAGGATGCTGTTCTTGGCTTCCTCATGGTGCTTTGCCATTGGTTTTCTTGGGGTGGCCTTTTGCCAGATAAACAAATGGATAGGAAAGGGCCCGTTTTAGTAATTTTTTCAATTGACTCTATTATTATTTTCTCATGTTGGGAATACCAACTCTTTTAAAAACTTGTTCTGTTAGGTGGAAGCTAAAAGAAGAGCTTTATGTCTCTAACCCTCCCACTCAAGGAAGAACCCTTTGTATTTAAAGCATGGATCATGTAAAAGGTCTATTTTACTTACCTTGAGTATAAGAGAAACAAGAGACTGAGAATGGAATCCTTGGGGTCTCATTTACACACTAGAGGTTAATATATGAAGTAAAAGCTACAAATACAAGGATTTGTAGTTATCGTAATTACAAAAATATACACCATCTAATCAACCGATAATTACTCTGTTTACATTATTTCTAACTCTCTCTTCAAGCTCGAGCGTAAAAATCATAGGCACCGTGCTTGTTACAAATATAACTAATTCACGGACCTCTAAATGACTTGGTGAAGACATCTGCGAAGCTCTTCTCCTTGATGAAATGATAATCTATTTTAATGTTTTAGGTTTTATCATGGAACATTGGATTTGAGGCAATATAAGGCAGCTTGACACAAGTGAGTGCCATTTGTGCAACTTCTCCAAACTTCCAATCTTTTAGCAACTATTTGAGCTAGATGAGTAACGAGTTCACAAGTAGTTGAAGCCATGACGATGTGTCACTTCTGCACTCAATCTTCCAACAACACTTTGTTTCTTTCTTCTTTAGGAAATCAAATTATCACCAATAAAAGTGCAATACTCGGAAGTGGATTGATAGTACAGAGATTCCGAAACAGAATTGAAGCAGAATTTGAACAGAGGAAAAGTAGAAGAAACTCAACAAATCCTAGTTACGTGAGTGAGAAGAACAACTAGGACGCAAGAGAGAGAAGAGGTTACAACTGATTCTCCACAGAATCAGTAACTTAATTGCCACCAATTCAGTAACTAACCAATTACTTTTCTAATTCTCCATAGAATATTACTATTACTTATTTATACTGAAATCTATCTCCTTAGGCAGTGCCAGCCTGGCGCCTAGTGTACACCTTCTTAATAGAAGGCCTAGGAAGCCTGCTAATTCTATCATGGATCTTCTCTCAGTAGGAGAGGCTTCCGTATCTGCATGTGAATCTCCCACAACTTGAGTATGTCCTTTTACAGGAAGACCTTTTCTCGAAGTTCCTTTGATATATTTTAGGATGCTAATAATTATATTCCAATGCTCTTCACGGGGAAAATTGAAAAACTAACTTGTCTCACTGATTGCAAAGGAGATATTTGGACGGTTGATAATGAGGTAATTCAGTCTCCCAACCAATGTTCTATACCTCTCTGAATCCCGATGATTTGGCGTTCGTCAACCTTGTTTTCTCTAAAATGTCCATTGCATAGTTTCTCTAAGAAATCACAATACCATTCTTGGATTGCGCTATCCCTATCTCCAAGTAGTGTTCATTTCTTCCAAGTTCCAATATCTTTTGTCTGAAAATGGTGACAAAGATGTTGTTTTGCTTGTACGGTGCCATGGTGATCACTACTTGTGATGGCAATTTGTTGACATACATAACCAAATAAATGCACCCTGTAGCTGAGTGGCCACATAAAACTGAGTGATCAGCCTCACGAGCCTAACCAAAATGTTAAACCATACTGTTGAATCTGTCAAACCATCCTTAGGAGATTGTTTAAGACCATATAAAGATTTTTGGAGACTGGCATGCTAGTATTGGAGACTCCTCATGATCAACAAATCCAGGAGGATGCTTCATATAAACTTCTTGCTTGAGGTCACCTTGAAGTGAAGCATTCTTTATATTAATTTGGTAAAGATGCCAGAGGAGAATAGCAGCCATGGACAAGTCCTTACTTGTCAGAGGTGAATATCAAGTTGGTAAAGAGGTGAATATCAAGTTGGTAAAGATTTTCAGGTTCCCTATACTAAGCTGTATAAGGTCCCACCAGATTACAAATCCTTGCATGTTTTTGGTTGCTCATGCTTCCTTCACTTGAGACCTTACAATAGGCATAAACTTGATTTCCAGTCTCAAGAATGTGTGTTTCTTGGCTATTCCACTATGCACAAAGGTTATAAATGCTTGACTGCAGAGGGTAAAATCATTATCTCTAAGGATGTTATCTTTCATGAAACAAGTTTTCCTTTTCCAAAACTTTTTCCCTCTAGTCCACCCCAAACAGATTCTAGGTCAAGCTTCATACCAGCTACTATTCCTCTTGTTCCACCGGTTGAGCCACCACAGGTCACTATTGACTCAACTCTCAATACTCCACATTCTGTTGAGAGTCCTTTAGCTCAGCACACTTCAGAGTCAGCTTCCCAAAATTAGACTCACTCTTCTTTACCAAATTCATCATCAAACACTCATCATGACAAACAGTCTGCTTCTTCTCCTCACCTTTCACATGGTGAGCCTTCTCCTAAGTCCTTGTCACGTCCTACCTCATCCTCAACTTCCTCTTCTGCACTGGCAGAACAGAGTCCTTACCATGGCACTAACACTCATCCCATGCAGACTAGATCCAAAATTGGAGTTTTTAAACAAAGATTGAATCCAACTTTGTTACTAACCATGGTTGAACCAACCTCTGTTAAGCAGGCTTTGCAGGATGCAGGTTGGAAGTCCGCTATGCAAGAAGAAATTGATGCTCTTCATGCCAATGGCACGTGGACACTGGGTCCATTGCCTATGAACAGAGAGCCCATAGGCTGCAAATGAGTTTTTAGGGTCAAACAAGGCTTTGATGGCTCAATACAGAAACTAAAGGCAAGATTGGTTGCAAAGGCGTTTCATCAGCAGTTTGGCTTTGATTACGAGGAAACTTTCTCCCCTGTTGTGAAACCAGTCACGATTAGGGTGATGCTGACTCGGGCTGTCACCAATCACTGGTGTTTTCAACAACTTGATGTCAACAATGCTTTCCTTAATGGCATTTTGGAAGAGGAGGTGTATATCACACAACCTCCAGGCTTTGAAGCTTGTGACAGAACCTTGGTTTGTCGTCTGAATAAAGCTCTTTATGGTCTTAAGCGAGCCCCACGGGCTTGGTATGAGAGGTTAAGATCAGCCTTCTTCCAGTTTGGTTTTGTCTCTAGCAAGTGTGATCCTTCACTGTTTGTCTACAATACTTCGACAACCACCATGTATGCGTTGGTATATGCAGATGATATTATAGTTACTGGTCCCTCAGAATCTTTGATCAAACTGTTTGTGTCCAATTCTTCTTTCTTCAAGAAAATATATAAGGGACTTACTTGCAAAGACCAAGATGGAGGATTCTCGGCCTATTTCTTCTCCTATGGTGGCTGGTTTGAACTCACTAGAGAAGGTGGTACTCCCTTTCAAGATCCTACTCTCTATCAGTCCACTGTCGGCGCCCTACAATATGTTACTATCACGAGACCAGAAATGAGTTTTTCTGTTAATAAAGTCTGCCGATTCATCGCACAGCCTCAAGAGAGTCACTGGCTGGCAGTGAAGCACATTTTAAGGTATCTCAAAGGGACACAGCATTGTGGTTTGCTTTTGAAGCCTGCTCCACGCAGCATTCCATTGTCTTTAATTGGTTATTGTGATGCGGACTGGGCTACTGATCCAAATGATCGCAGGTCTACTTCAGGAGCTTGTATCTTCCTTGGTTCCAATCTAATTACTTGGTGGTCAAGGAAGCAAACTGTTGTTGCTCGCAATAGTTGTGAGGCTGAATACATGAGTTTAGCACGTACTACAGAGGATATGCTATGGATTCAGTCCCTTCTACAAGAGCTTAATGTTGCAACTACTGTCCCTACTCTGCTGTGTGATAATTTAAGTACAGTCATGCTTGCACATAACCCCGTTCAGCACTCTCGGACTAAACATATGGAGTTGGATTTGTTCTTTGTTCGTGAGAAGGTCCTAGCAAACCAGCTGTTAGTAAAGCATATTTCTGCACCTGACCAGCTTGCTGATGTTCTCACCAAACCCCTCAGCTCCACTTTATTCAAGGATTTGAGAGTCAAACTGACCATAACAGATCTGCACAGTTCAGTTTGTGGGGGAGTATTAGAGATAATTAGTTCAGGGTTATTTTTGTAATATTTTATATTTTATGGTTTATATATTGCTTATCTAGCCTTGTCTATGTGGCGGCTAGGGTTGTGTTGCCGCGCAACACTTAAGTGACAGTCTAGGGTTAGTTTACTTGTTGTGCAAGCACTTTTCCGTCTTAGGCCTCTATACATAGAGAGCCTATATTGTAATTTTCCAAGTCAGAGATTATATGAAATTCTGTTCCATCTATATTTTTTACACAGTTGCCTTTTCCCTTTGCTAATTGTTCTTAAGTTGCCTTATGCTAGCTTTTTATGCATGTTATCTTTTTATTTATGTGTCAATTTCATATATGATGCTGCAAGTTGTACAACTCAACTGGTTATGGGCGTATACCATTGGCAGATTGTGATTGATTTCTGATTGTTTTTTTGTTTTTGACATAATTACTCTTGATTTATACCTGAGCTTTTATTGATGCTATCAACTATCCGTAAAGTTTCCCTTCATTTACTTTTAATTGTTAGACGGGGGATCTGCTGCATCTTGTTCAAACTGAACTTAATCAGCACCATACGCAACCACCACCACGTTACTCCGAAGCATCATTGGTAAGTCATCATGTCTTCTGTTAAGATTAAAGGAGTACCCTAGACCATAAAAATGCTGCTTTCAGCTGGTACTACCCTCTTGTTACATTTAGAAATAATGCCTAATATTGGAAATTCTGTGAATAAAAATTGCAATGTGTCGTACATGAAAATGTTACCTGCATCCTTTGAAAAGTACTGTTAGGTTTTAACATGTAGTTTCTTATGGTACCCTTTTTTTTTCAAATAATGATTAAGTAAAGTTTCAATTATTGATTCATAGTATAATAATTTCTTTTGTGTTTAAACAAATTTACAATAGAAGACTTTTGCCAACAATTGCCACAATCAAATAGAATGAGACATTGATAAGACCATTATTTCTATAATGATCTTGAGATTTTCATATTCTTGGTATCTCTTAGTTGAATATTTGTTATTAAGTTTGAGTTTGTAATTAGAGATAGATATAAGATTTGTTTCTCTATTTTAGATTAGAACCTATTAAGGTATGAGTCTTGTCATATCTATAAATTGTACAAAGTCTATTTGTGAAATAGAAGTGAAATATTTGAATATTTGTTATTAAGATTGAGTTTGTAATTAGAGATAGATATAAGATTTGTTTCTCTATTTTAGATTAGAACCTATTAAGGTATGAGTCTTGTCATATCTATAAATTGTACAAAGTCTATTTGTGAAATAGAAGTGAAATATTTTCAGATTCAAGTTGGTATCTAGAGCCACCTTTTTTTTAGATCTTTTTTTTTTTACTGTTTGGTCAGCCGCCAAGTGTGGCCTTGACCTTATTTTTCTGGTTGTCGGGTGACTTCACAGCCACCGCAACTCGAACCAGAGGCCTCCGATCTACCATCCGCCGGAGTTTCGCCGCCATCCAGACCTCCACGCGCCTCCACGCATCCGCAGCTTCGCCGGCGCGTGGGCTCCACGCACCACCTTCCCTATGTCCTTCTTCCACAGTTGTGTTCGCCTCGTCTTCCTCTTCGCCTTTTGGCCTAGTTTGGTTTGTGGGGTCTACTGTTTTGACCTTGTTTGGACGTCTTCTTTGATGTTTGGTTTGTTTGAGCACTGTTCGTCTTCTGTGCACTGTTCGCCGACCCTCCTCTTTGTTTTGGGTAAATTTTTTTTTCCTATCTTCTCCATGGTTGAAGATCAACCGCCGAAGAAGAGTTTGGTGTCTTATGCTTTTTCTGGGTCTCCTACCATTACCTCAGAAAAGCTTAATGGGAAGAACTACTTGGGTTGGCGTGATGCTGTTGACATTTGGTTTATTGGTCAGGGATTATCTGACCATCTTTCATCTAAGGCCTCTGACATTGCTGCTTCTAAGAAAGACGACTGGAAGATAGTTGATGCCCAGCTCGTATCCTTGTTATGGCAGTCTATTGAGCCCAGTTTGATGGTTCACTTTCGCCCTTACAAAACTTGCTATGACATTTGGATGAAAGCAGAAACTGTTTATGCTAATGATGTTCAACGGCTTTATAAAACGGCTCGAAGTTTATTGTCTCTTCATATAACAGATTCTGATTTGCATTCCTATCTGAATAAGTCGCAGTCTATTTGTGATGAAGTCAAATTGATGTTGGAGAAATATGATGTAACGGAAATGAAAAAGAAACTTGATAATATGCTTATGTTGCTTATTCAATGGCCTCCATAAAGGTTATGAATCCGTTCGGAATCAAACGCTGACAAGTCCTGCTATCCCTACAATTGCTGATCTTATTGGTCGTTTAATTAGGGTTCCACCACCAGAGATTGATTCTCAAACGGCTTTTGAGTCATCTGCTTTGGCCTCCAACTCGTCCAACACCTTTGGTCGAGGTCGTGAACATGGACTAGAGATGGTGGTCATGGACGAGGAAGAGGCGACCTCCATTGTTCCTATTGCGATAAAGCTGGACACACTCAGGATCGCTGGTACTCCTTCATGGGTTTCCTAGCAAAACTGCTAATGTTGCTCAGTCTCCGGGCCAAGTTGCTGCGCAGGAGCTGGAACTTGAGGAAAATCATCTTCTTTCTGCTGGTGAATACAAAGAATTCCTTCAACTCAAGGCTGCTCAACAGTCCTCTTCCTCAGGCACCGTAGCACATGCTGGTAATTCTATTTGTCTCTCCCAATCTGCTGGATCGTGGATTGTAGATTGTGGTGCTTCTGATCACTTGGCTGGTAATCCTTCTTGTTTCACTAAATTGACGCCTCCTAAAGCACCTCATAGTGTTACTCTTGCTGATGGATCTAAGGCCCAAGCAATGGGCATTGGTCAAGCTTCACCTCTTTCATCATCCTTAGATTCAGTTTTAGTTGTACCCGGCTCCCCATTTAATTTAATTTCCATCAGCCAGCTTACTCATACTTTGAATTGTTCCATAACCTTTATTGATGATTCTTTTCTCATAAAGGACCGAAGCACAGGATAGACGATTGAAGTTGGATACGAATCACGTGGTCTCTATTACCTTAAACCTCATCTATCAACAATATGTGCAGCCTCAAAGTCTCCTGATCTTTTGTGTCGTCGTTTGGGTCACCCAAGTCTTGAAAGGTTGAAGCACATGGTTCCGAAACTTTCTCATTTGAAGTCCTTGGAGTGTGAGTCTTGTCAACTTGGAAAGCATGTTAGGGCATCCTTTTCAACCAGTCTTAGTAGTCGTGCCGTATCACCGTTTGACCTGTTCATTCTGATGTTTGGGGTCCAAGTCGTGTTACGTCAGTTTTAGGATTTAAGTATTATGTTACCTTCATTGATGATTTTTCCAGATGTACTTGGTTATTTTTAATGAAAGACCGTTCTGAGTTATTTGATGTTTTTAAGACCTTTTGTGTTGAAATCCAAAATCAATTTGGCAAGACTATTCGAGTTTTACGTAGTGATAATGGCAAAATAATATTTTTCTGCGCAATTTACTTCATTCTTAGCATCTCATGGCATCATTCATCAGTCTAGTTGTCCTCATACACCATGACAAAATTGTGTGGCTGAGCGTAAGCATCGTCATTTGGTAGACACAGCTCGGACCTTATTAATTAATGCTAAAGTACCGTTGAAGTTTTGGAGAGATGCTGTTCTTACTGCATGTTACTTAATCAATCGCATGCCATCTACTGTTCTTCGTAATAAGGTTCCTCACAACATTTTGTATCCGCATGACTCTCTTTATGTTGTTCCTCCCCGAGTTTTTGGTTTGACCTGCTTTGTTCATAATCTTTTCGCTGGATGTGACAAGCTCACTGCATGAGCTATTAAATGTGTTTTTCTTGGGTACTCTCGCTGTTAGAAAGGATACCGGTGTTACTCACCCACTACACATCGCTTCTATCTGAGTGTGGATGTGACATTCTTTGAGGATACCCCATTCTTTGCATCAGCGTCTGACGTGACATCTCATGACTTTACTGACCCTGATAATACTTCTCCAGTATTACTTGTCCCACTCATTGATTCACGTCGATTTGGTATTATCTATGAGCGACGACGATTAGACGCCTCGAGGCCTCCTCCTACGGTTGAGACTCGTGATTCAGCTCCAACTCCAACATCTCCTGCTGCGGTCCTACCTGATCCTCTTAATGACCTTCTATTGCTCTTCGTAATGGTACTCGTTCCATCCTTAATCCTCATCCCATTTATAACTTTTTAAGCTATCACCGATTATCTCCTTCCTATTGTGCATTTGTGCCTTTTTAAGCACTTTCCCATCCTGGATGGAGGCAAGCTATGCTACGATACTTTCTTAGGATTGAAGTGGGTCAATCAAAGGCAGGTATTGCTATCTCTCAAAGGAAATATGTTCTTGATATTCTAGAAGAAACTGGAATGCTTGATTGTAAACCTGTTGACACACCTATGGATCCCAATGTGAAGCTTCTTCCTAATCAGGGGGAGCCATGTCCTGATCCGGGGAGGTTCATGAGGTTAGTTGGGAAGTTGAATTATCTTACGATGACTAGACCTGACATTTCCTTTCCAGTTAGTGTTGTGAGTCAGTTTCTTAATTCACCATGTGATAGTCACTGGAATGCAGTCATTTGAATCCTAAGATACATTAAAGGATCACCTAGAAAGGGGCTTGTTTACACAGACATGGGCCATACTAATGTCATGGGATATGCTGATGCTGATTGGGCAGGTGATATTAATGATAGAAGGTCCACTACAGGCTATTGTGTTCTTATTGGAGGAAATATAATTTCCTGGAAAAGTCAGAAGCAAACTGTTGCGAGATCTAGTACAGAAGCAGAATATCGTGCAATGGCTAATGCTACATGTGAATTGTTGTGGTTAAAGCACTTGCTTCAGGAGTTGAAGTTTTGTGAGATACAACCTATGGAGCTTGCTTGTGATAATCAATCAGCTTTATGTCTTTCCTCCAATCCAATTTTCATGAGAGGATCAAGCATATAGAAGTTGATTGTCATTTTCTGAGAGAAGATTCTCTCAAGCATAATTAAGACTTCTTATGTTCAATCTAAGGATCAGCTTGCAGATATGTTTACGAAGTCTTTTCGGGGTCCTAGGATATCATATATTTGTGACAAGCTGGATGCATCTGATATTTATGCTCCAGCTTGAGGGGGAGTGTTGAATATTTGTTATTAAGATTGAGTTTGTAATTAGAGATAGAGATAATATTTGTTTCTCTATTTTAGATTAGAACCTATTAAGATATGAGATAGATTTAGATAATTTAGTTTTCTCCTATCCTTTTGTCATATCTATAAATTGTACAAGTCTATTTGTGCTATACAAGTGAAATATTTTCAGATTCAAGTGATACTACAATGTTTAATTCTTTAAGGATATTAATATACTTTCTAACCCTTCTATTAGCTGATAATCTTAGCTAATGAGATTTACCTTGTCTGTTTAGTTGAAGAAATATCTTGTTCAGTTAGATGAGTTAGGAAACTTCACATTCTAATGCTTGGCTTTAGTATCCTTATTGAAGTATATAATTACAAGTTAAAACCCTTTCATTAGTTGGTAATCTTAGTTAATGAGCTTTCCCCTATGTTTGTTGAAGTACTACCTGGTTCAGTTTGATGAGCTTGGGAACTTTATATTATAATGGCTGCCTTTTGTTTTGTTTTTTCTTTTTCTGTTTCTTCTGACTGTGTTCTTTATATCGCAATTATAGAACTTCATAATTTTGCATCGTTTAATCCGTTTGAAGATAGAAAATTGTGAAGGATGCTACTTGTAGAATTATATGCCTTCTGGCTGCCTTTTTATTAACTATTTCTTCTTATTGTGCATGAGTTACTGTTTTAAAGTTATTCTTCTTGTGGTTGGATGTTAACTAATGGCAGTGTCAAACTTTATAACTTATGCTGTTGGCTATGCACAGACAAGTTATATTGGCAGTTTTATACAGTAGACTGGGGTTCATTATTTCATGGTGAACCCTATGTGGCTACATATATTGCATTTTGTTGTGATATGTTATAATTAGGTTTAATTGTAGAATATTTGTTTTTATTATTAGGACATGTTTTTCATTATTAAGAGATTTGTTCTCTTATTAGGAAATTGAGTACATATATAGTTTTCTTCAATATAATGTAATCACTTTGTAGTTTTGATTCAAAAAATAAAATTATATTTCTCCATATTTCAAGTTGGTCTCAGAGCTCTCGATCAGAGGGGTATCAGAGCCCTCGATCTGAGGGCTCTGCTTCCGCGTTCAAAACCCTAGCCGTCTCTTATTAAGGTCTTTACCTGGTCACATTTTAATTTGCTTCTGGTCACGTCGTTCTGTTGCTTCTGGTCACGTTCCAAGGATAGCAGCCATTCACTTCTTCCTCCACTGTCAACTCGTCAACTGTCACGGGCCACCATTCCGCCATCGACGACCACCCACGAGGATCGCACTACCTAGACCGGTAATTCCACAGAAGCCCGCCGCACGGGCCCTCACGCACTCCTTCAACTGCGAGTGACATCCACACGCAGACAGATCTCCGGCATGTGATGTCCATGCGCGTCTTCCCTACCATTTTTTCAACGCGACCACCACAGACCTGTTCGCCTCCATCTCCTGTTCGGTTCCAAGGGTTGTTTGTGAAGATTGGCCTTCCTTGCTTGCATTTATTGACATTTGGTTCTTCCTCCTTCTTTGAGGACGTGAACCAACCTTCGTTTCTATGTTTTCTTGTTGTTTCTCTCTTGTAAATTATTTTTTCCTCTTCATCATGTCTAACGAGGAGATACCCAAGGAGAAACCTGCCTCTGAAGAGAAACCAGTCTCTCTTCCACCCTTGTTTCTACATATATTGCATTTTTTAATATGTTCATATTTATAATTTATTTATTTCTAATTATATTCTTAATTATCTAAAATAAAATGATATTTTTCTGTGTAGTGAGTTCCCTTTGATCTGGTGTTCTTCATAACATATACTTTGTGCTGCCAAGGAAGATGGCAGATACTTTCATTATTATGCTCTGTCTCCTTTGTTTTCTCTTTTGAGGATCTCCCTCATGATATTTCATATCATAGGTTAAGAAGCTTGAGGAGCTTGGGATTGGAAGACCTTCGACCTATGCAACCACAATAAGAGTTTTACAGGTATTTGACTTGTGGAACAGTCTAATATTGTGACCATACATGTTTTTTTTCTCTTTTATCACAATAAAATGCAACAATTTAAATTACAAGTTGCACTTTAAGATAGATAGATTATTCTTCAAGATTTTTATCGAGCTCAAGTGTTCCCAAGAACTTAGTCGTGTAAGCTTTGGCTCAGCTCCTCTGCTCTTTTACACTGCACCAGATCAGAAACTGGTAGGGCCTTACTTAATTGACGAGTCCAGCTCATCGCATTATGTATGTAATAAGATCTAACATTTGTTTATTCATCTTATTTACAATCATTGTTGACTTCTCATTTCATGACCATTTGAAACTGTACAATCAAATAAGTGCTGCTTCCGGTCTTCTGCCATTTAAGAAGGTTGTGAAACTCTAGAAACAATTAAGTGAATCTAGAAGTCTAGTTCTTTTGTGTTCAAGTTAATATTCATTCTGCATATCAAAACACATTGGTTTTACTGATTCAGTAGGTTGAAGTGTTGGATAAACCTGAAGGACCTTGACATAAGAGAAATCTTCTGGAAATAACATGTAAATTTTCATGGTAAAATCATAAGAAAAGTAAAAATTTATCAATCAACTCATATATATCATGGTTCATGACTTCTGATCTTGCCTTTGTTGAACTTTTGATACAGTATGATAGCTCTCCCTCAAAATAATTAATAATTTTCCAATTAGAATTGAGAAATCAGCCCTCAATATGCAAAAACAAATTTGTCAATTCTTTTCCCTCCGTAAAACTAGATTTAATAGCTAAATGTGGGATTCTCTTGCAGATTTTCTCCCTTTACTTCTAAATGCTTACTGCATCTTGCATGGATATTTTTTGGACATACATGTGTTCACCTATAAGTATTAGTTTGAAACAATTCTGAGCCCTCATGTTTGTTGCCTCAGGATAGAAACTATGTGACAGTAAAAAATCGTGTTCTGTCTCCAGAATTTCGTGGTCGCATGGTAAGTTTTGGTCTTTTAAGGTTTGAAGTTTATTGTTTTGTAAGAATGAGAATATATTGTGGTACTATATGCCCGTAAAGAAGATTTAAACTGATGTGATTCTTGGTTTTGGCATCAGAGGTTTTAGGTTCAATAGATTGCATCTTCTCTTTCTCCACTTTTCCCTTGCTATGCATATGGATCCTCTAACTTCTAGCTGCACCATCTATACTTATTCACAGATATTGGGCCTTTTGCTTTCTTCTAAGTGCTAATGAGTAATAAATGCAAGGTGTTCGATTTTTGCAGTCTTTTTACTATTATTTCTAGTTTCCTTTCTATTGTTCAAACCCTAGGAACATTGGGCTTTGATATAAGTAGAAGTTAAATATAGTATGTGGAGTGTAAGTTTAGAAAGAGACACATCTTAACGCGGTGGTGAAAATCAGAGAACGTACAATATCAAGAGTCTTAGGTTTTAAGTATCTTAGGTCTATCATACAAAATGGCGTGAAGATAGAGGGTAGAAGCTTATCATAGGATTTAATAAGAATGGATGAATTTGAGAAATACTTCAGGTGTGATTTGCGGTAGAAAAGCACCATTCAAACTTAATCGAAAATGTTTACTGCTTATCTGTAAGACTTGCAGTTGTATGTAATTGAATTCTGGGTGGTTAAGAGCCAACAAGAAAACAAGATCTAAGTCTTGGAGATGACAATGTCAAGCAGGATGAGTAACACAAGACTAGATAGGATTAAGAATACAAACATTAGGGAGAAAATTAAGGGGGCTCCTTGTAACGCCCCAATTTTGGGTTGAAGGTTACATAGTAATAACGCGGAAATTGAAACCTCTCTGAAACAACTCGAGTTTCAAAAGCATTTCATCTCTCAATAATATTTAGTCAATAATATTCCCATAAATATTAATTAATACGCGGAAGGATAAACGAAGGAATATTATTACAAAAATAAATGCTCAACAAACGAGCCTAAAAATAAATAGCGGAAGTTCTATGAAGCAACAATTGTCTTCTTCAGATTTTTCCACGCTTCCACTGCGCACTCTGCTTCCATGATGCTCTTCAAGAAATAAAGATCATTGCCCTGTCTATCTCTGGCATTTAGTGCCCAAACACAAACAGAAATGGTTAACTCTTAAAACAAACAACAAATACCAATCAGCATGTAGAATATAAATAACAGTAACAATAATTTCACATACAGTATCAACAACTTAATGGAAAATCCAACAACAACAACAGTAATAACTCAATTCAACTTCCTCAAATTCTATATGCAAGACTCTTGGCCAAAACTTCACCCCAAACTGGCGAGAACGGTTGCAGGGGACAAATTACCCTCTCACTGAACTCAAGATATATCGCATGGGACAAATTACCATCTCATCTACCTTAGGCATGATCACATGGGACTAATAGAGTATAACAGTAGCTAGTATAGAATATGTATGTAATCTACATGGCTTAGCGTAGTGGTGGCTCGGGTAAGAGCCACACTCTATAAATACTCCTGTAATCTCATTGAGATGGTTGGGGAAAAATAACAGAATTAGTTTTCAGTTTGTTATTCAGTTTTCTGTTTTTCTCTCCTCTCTCTCACTCTTTTAGTCTTTTCGTGGTGGAGGTTGATTCCACTGCTGTTGATAAGACCAAGGTGATTGCTGCAGGGGTGCTACTGGTGGTCTAGAATGCTGTAGAGACCAAGGTGATGGAGCAGGACCCCTGAAAGATTGAGAGGGCCACCCTCCAGAGGAGGCTTCCCAAGACGAAGCTGACGGTGGTCGGAAAGATGAAGTACCCCAAGGGGGAGCAGAGTCCTATGGTGGACTTGTAGACTTAAAGACCAATCAGCAGAAGATTCCCATGGCTGTGCAGAGGAAGATGGTGGTTTTGGCACATAGTGCTGATCAAACCTATGATAACACACTTGTGCAGGATGTCCAGTTTAAAACAAACTTGACATTGAACACGTCCGCGGCCTCTACCACGGCCACGACCTCTGCCACGAGCATCACGAGAATCTGAGGCATAATTCGGAGCATATTACTGCGTAGAGTCAGGAGTTGGAGAAGGTGCAGAAGGTGTTGTATGAGTAAGATTAACAGAGAAATCTGTAACTTGCTTTTTGTTCTTCTCAAGCCTTGCCTGATGTGCAAGGAGCAGACTCAATTTCATCAAGATCAAGATACTGGAATTTATTGCTCATATGAACCAATGTCACTAAGGACTCATACTCAGATGGTAAACCATCAAGAACAACCTCTAGCTGTTCTTTCAAACTCACAGGATCACCAATAGACGATAAAGAATCAGAAATCAACTTGATTTGCGAAAGAAATTCAGCAATTGTACGATTACCGAGTTGAACAGTGTGCAATTCGGTGCGCAATTGACGAGACTTCACATGTATCTGTGAATGATTGTTGTTGTGAAGCTTCTCCCAAAGCTGGTGAGAATGCTTACACCCGATCATTTTGGTAAGAACAGAAGCAGAGAGCGTTGATAGAAGCCAAGAACGCAGAAAAGCATCCTGTTGCTCCCACTGCCGATAGGTATCACTGACAACCGCAGCGATTCGATCAGCCTCAGACGCGAACCGCGGCGGAATTGTTGGTTCTTCCAGAAACGCGTGGAGACCATGCGCGACGATGACTGGATCAATCTGCTGTTTCCAGAGCAGCAAGTTCTTGTCTGTGAGTTTTTCTGTGACGGAGTGCGACAGCGAGTGCATCAATGTCGATGTTGAGAATGCCTTGATCGGAAAAGGACGCAGAAGAGATTCCGACGGCCGCGGCAACAGCGGCGTCGGCGGTGGCGGCGAAGGTGGTGGAGCGGCGTCGGCGGTGGCGGCGGTGGCGGCGGTGGCGGCGAAGGTGGTGGAGCGGCGTCAGCCATAGCTCCGACGAGGATCAAGCTCTGATACCAGAAAAGACTGAGAGAGAGAGAGAGAGAGAGAAGAGAGAGAAACAGAAAACTGAATAACAAACTGAAAACTAATTCTGTTATTTTTCCCCAACCATCTCAGTGAGATTACATGAGTATTTATAGAGTGTGGCTCTTACCCGAGCCACCACTAGGCTAAACCATGTAGATTACATACATATTCTATACTAGCTACTGTTATACTCTATTAGGGACAAATTACCATCTCATATTCTCATCATCCTTCGAAATGCACATGTCATAACCCATAACAACAACTTGCTGCCGGGGGCCTAGCGCCCAAGCGTTGGGTTCCAACGCTCAAGCGTTGGTTCCCTGTCTGGCAACACGAACTGGGCAAAACCTCAATGCCCAGGCGTTGGGAGTCCAGCGGTCATGCGTTGGCCCCTGCCGGAAACCCTAAAAACCATGTTTTTCACCTGAAAATCCATTTTTAATCAAATTCTTTTAAAATCAAGATTCTTCCATAATTACGATCCATATCACAACCTAATAAACAAGTTTCCTCCCAAAAATCCAAAGGTTCCTAATATCACCAAAACTCAGAAATTAGAGAGGATCAATCACTTACCGATAAAGCTAACCTCAAGGGTTCTTGAGAAAGGATTAGGAAAGAGGTAAAATACCACAAGAATAAAAGAGAGTAGACTCCAAGAAGCACCAAAGTCCAGCAACACTCCAGAGGATTCTGCTCTAGAGTTCAAGGTTTCTTGGCAACTTTGTGTGAAAGAAGAACAAGGAAACAACCACTATGCTTCAAGGAAAAATAGTTGCAAGGGGAAGGGAGAGGGAGCACGACGTAAGCCTCCTTCTTATTCAGAATTCACCCTCTTTATTGCTTATTTACTCATAGACCAAGCCATAAACTCACTTTACACCCCCTTATTAGCCATTTGTAACTCCCGACAAGCATTAAACTCTCTTAACACCACTTATTACCATTCAAATTCAGCTTATAACTCCTTTCATCCTCATTTAACTCATTAAACTCTTGTCTACAACTTCAAATTCGAAATTCAGCCACAACCACTCCAAAATCTGCATAAAATAAAAACCTACCTCACTAGGATTCGAATACAAGACTTGCCAATCAAATGCTTAAGCCAGAACTCCTCTTGTTAAAACTCTAACAAAACTATTCTTATAATCCTCCAAGTCAAACTAACATGTTCCCAATCTGAATTCAAAACATCATTAAAGCTCTTAATACTAAATCCTAATCCAGTTTTGACTAGTCCAAGGACTAAAACAAAATTATTCAAACTTAAAGGATCAAAACCTAATTATAAAGTATCCAAGGACTACAGTATAAATACTCAAAACTTGAGGGTCTTACACTCCTATTGTGCAAAGATTATAAAGTCTCGGGTTAGGTGATTTGGGCATGTATGAATGAAGAAAACCTGTAGAAGCACTTGTATGAAGGGTGTGACTAGATGGAGGAGTAGAGGATAGTTGTTACTTGTTAGAGGTACATGGAGACCAAGAAAAACTCTAGGTAAACAATTAAGAATAAGGTTGATACTAGATAACAAAAAGAGATTTTTTTTTAACCAGATGACATTTTTACCCCAATGATAAAAAAATTCTAGGGGTTAATTAAAGCCACTTTTGGCAGTTTAACATGGACATAAATGAGAATAGACTGTAAATGTCGTGAGTGTACCCTTCTCTTCTCAATTTGAAGAGACTTCAAAAAGCACATGGGGTCCACATCTACCAACTCTCTCTTGTCTATAATTCGGTAACCAAACGTGGGTGGGTGAGATCTCTCCCCTCAAACTCTCTTCGTCCTCTCTCTTTGCCCAAATCTCCTCATACCAAACGTAGCCTAACTAACGATCCTTTTGTATTTAATGCCCCTCCCCCCCCCCCCCCCCCAAATCTCGTCTGCCTCCTAACACAGGAGAAATGGGATAACAGTGCCTTTTCTGTTTCAATTTTTGTCTGATTTAATTCATGCTAGGCTTGTCCATTTTAAATATCTTTTTTGCTTAGTAGAAACAAGATGAGCTGGGGTTTGTGATTAATTTTTGGGTCATGTTTAGGTTTCAGCTTTTCTGTCACATAATTTTTCAGAGGTCATGGACTACAGTTTCACTGCCGATATGGAATCTGAGGTAACTACTATGATCGTATCCCCTCTCCACTTGATCTCTGCAATGAATTTAAAGCTGAGAAGATGTACTATTTTCTAAGTTTGACACTCGTTTACCAATGTCTTTTTAAAATTCTTAAACTCCTTTACCCTACTTTTTAAAATTTGATTCCCTTGCCTTCTTGTCCTAAATAGTTCGTTGTTGTACTTCATACTTTTCTTAATTATTATGTCTCATTCTTGATTCAGCTTGATAATGTTTCTGATGGATTAACTGAGTGGAAAGGGCTCCTTAGAGATTATTGGACGCGATTTAAATCATATTGCGACAGTACTGCTGGAGTGCATATTCACCAGGTGTGACTTCTCTCTTTGCTCTAGGCTTGATATTTGAAGATCTGAAATTCTAATTTTCTTGACATGCTCTCTTGGGAATGTTTTAAGGCACTTTGTATGTAACATATCCAGTTGTAGAAAGATAACAATGAGAGAAATAGTGAATTAAATTCATCAAACTCATTAACAAGTTTCAAACTACTAGTATGCAGCTGAAGAAGTACTTTGGAGTATATCTACTTATGGAACGGTTTTTATACTTGCAGGTTGAGAAGATGTTGGAAAAAAAGTTTGGAGAATATTTATTTGCTTCTCTCCCAGATCAGAACCGGGTCTGTCCAAGGTAAGTTGCCATATTATGGTTTGAAATAATCATAACAATGGCATGCTGCAGAGTCATCAACATATAACAATGGCTATTTATTATGTGTTTTTTTCTGGGAAAGGAAGTGATATTATATATCAAATCATGCATACCTTTGCCTCAAATCATATCCTTTTGGGTCAGTTGGTGATTTCACATAAATACAAAGCTTTTGGGGCAGGAGTGCTGAATTTTAGTTATGAATTGTAGATTGTAGAAAATATAGATGGAACAGAATTTCATATAATCTCTGACTTGGAAAATTACAATAGAGAGACTCTCATACCAAGCCCGTGGGGCCCGCTTAAGATCACAAAGAGCTTTATTGAGGCGACAAACCAAGGTTCTGTCACTAGCTTCAAAGCCTGGAGGTTGTGTCGTATACACCTCCTCTTCCAGAATGCCATTAAGGAAAGCATTGTTGACATCAAGTTGTTGAAAACACCAGTGATTGGTGACAGCCAGATCAGGATCACCTTGATGGTGACTGGTTTCACAACAGGGGAGAAAGTTTCTTTGTAATCAAAGCCAAACTGCTGATGAAACCCCTTTGCAACCAGTCTTGCTTATAGTTTCTGTACTGAGACATCAGGGCCTTGTTTGACCCTAAAAACCCATTTGCAGCCTATGGGCTCTCTGTTCAGAGGCGATGGAACAAGTGTCCACGTGCCATTGGCATGAAGAGCATCAATTTCTTCTTGCATAGCGGACTTCCAACCTGCATCCTGCAAAGCCTGCTTAACAGAGGTTGGTTCAACCATGGTTAGTAACAAAGTTGGATTCAATATTGATTAAAAACTCCACTTTTGGATCTAGTTTGCATGGGATGAGTGTTAGTGCCATGGTAAGGACTCTTCTGCCAGTGCAGAAGAGGAAGTTGAGGATGAGGTAGGACGTGACAAGGACTCAGGAGAAGGCTCACCATGTGAAAGGTGAGGAGAAGAAGCAGACTGATTGTCATGATTAGTGTTTGATTATGAATTTGGTAAAGAGTGAGTCTGATTTTGGGAAGCTGACTCTGAAGTGTGCTGAGCTGAAGGACTCTCAACAGAATGTGGAGTATTGAGAGTTGAGTCAATAGTGACTTGTGGTGGCTCAACTGGTGGAACAAGAGGAATAGTAGGTGGTATGAAGCTTGACCCAGAATCTGTTTGGGGTCGACTAGAAGGAAAAAGTTTTGGATAAGGAAAACTTGTTTCATGGAAGATAACATCCTTAGAGATAATGATTTTACCCTCTGCACTCAAGCATTTATAACCTTTGTGCATAGTGGAATAGCCAAGAAACACACATTCTTGAGACCGGAATTCAAGTTTATGCCTATCGTAAGGTCTCAAGTGAGGGAAGCATGAGCAACCAAAAACATGCAAGGATTTGTAATCTGGTGGGACCTTTACAGCTTAGTATAGAGAACCTGAAAATCAATTGAGGTTGTGGGTAATCTATTTATAAGATATACTGGAGTGAGAAAGGCTTGATCCCAAAATTTATAGGGAAGTGAAGCATGAGAGAGTAGAGTCAAACCTAACTCAGTTGAAGGGCTGTCCATGGTGAATATTCTGCTCAGTTGGTGTGACATGATGAGTTGCTCCGGAGTCAGGATACCACTGTGTAGGAGCTGCTGGTCGTTGGCCAGGGGTAACATATGGTTGGTAATTCTGAGCAATGTTACCTGGTTGCAGTGATTTTGCCCCTGCTGCCAATAAGTTTTGAGCTGGAACTGAAGAGGTTGCAGCATATCCCTGAAACTGAGGCGGAGTAGGGAGAAGAGGAGGTGCTGTGTTTACTCCCTGAAAACTCTAAAGTGGAGAAGGAGCAAGCAAAGGTACTGACTGGAAATTCTATGCATAACCAGGGAACTGCTGAAACTGTGGAGAAGCCATTGATGCATAATTCTGAGATAAACAAGGGTTGAGAAACTACTGATATGCAGGAGAGGACAGGAAATTCAGTCTTGGTGCACCCGGAGGTTGAACAATATTAGTGGCTGAATTGGCTGAATTGTGTGTTGGTGCTCCACTGTTTCCATAAGTATGTGAGCTGGGACCATCATAGAAGTTTTGGGAGTTTAAATTTCCATAGTTCTAGGGTGGTGGTGATGGCACAAAATTTTGGTTGAACCTGTGATAGCATACTGCTGCAGTGTGCCCTGTTTTAAAGCAGACTTGGCATTGCACATAACTTCTACCACGACCTCTACCTCCTCTGTTTCCTCTGCCACCACCATAGTCTACTTCCTGCCACTGATTTTGTGGAACAAATTGAGTGAGTTGCTGTATTGATAGTGAATTCCATTGCGGCACTGCGTTTATTCTTTTCAATCCGTGCTTCTTGAGCCAATAATATAGCATCTATCTCCTGAATTGGCGGGGATTGAAATTTACTGCTCATGGAGCAAAGGTTGACAAGAGTCTCATATTCACTAGGAAGTCCTTCTAGCACTACATCAACATGCTCTTTGTAAGACACTGGATCCCCAATAGCACTCAGAGAATCTGCAATTGACTTGATCTGCTGAAAATAATCACTCACACTCTTTGAGGCAAGACTCATTGTGAAACTCTAATCGGAATTGACGTGATTTCGCTTCTGTGCGTGTGAAGAATCCACTATGCAAACGCTCCCACAGTTGATGAGAGTGTCTGCAACCAATCATCTGAGTAAGTACTTCACGAGAGAGGGTAGACTGGAGCCATGTGAGAAGATGGGCATCTTGCTGCTCCCACGCGAGATACGCGAGGGAAAACTGACCAAGAACTTGATCAGTATCATTCAAAAATTTGATTGGAATTTCTGGATCAACAAGAAATCGTTGTAGCCGATGAGAGGTGATAACTAGTTCTACTTATTGCTTCTAAAGAAGAAAATTTGAATCAGTGAGTATCTCGGCGATGGAGAGAGAAAAATTCCCCATCGGAGATGGAGCGGAAACAGAGTGAGGAATGGCAGTGGTGGTCGCGCCATGTGGCTGCCGTTTTGGCGACGGCTGTGGCGACGGAGGAGGGGTTTGGTCGCCTGACGCCATGTGCGCCTTCTTTAGGCTCTGGATACCATGTAGAAAATATAGATGGAACATAATTTCATATAATCTCTGACTTGGAAAATTACAATAGAGAGGCTCTGTATACATAGAGGCCTAAGACAACAAAGTGCTTGCACAACTAGCAAACTAACCCTAGACTGTCACTTAAGTGTTGCACAACAACACAACCCTAGCCGCCACATAGGCAAGGCTAGATAAGCAATATATAAATCATAATTAAAAAATAAAAAATATTACAAAAATAACCCTGAACTAATTATCTCTAACAGTGTTGTCAAATGGCGGCCATGGCGGTATGGTGTGGCGGATTTACGGCGGCCTGCCATGAAAAGTCTGTGGCGTGGCGGGTTTCGCATGGCGGTCTATGGCGGCCGCCATATGCATGGCGGATGGCGTTGCCATGGCGCCAATGGCGGATTTTTTGAAGCATATGGCGGTTTTTGGGTCCTGGAACCAAAAAACCTAAATGGTCCGTTTGACCCGACCCAGCCTCTACTAAACCTAATTTTTTAATCAGCAGCTTCTGTAAAACCTAATATTATATTATAAGCACCAGCTTCTACCTTCCTTCTTTCTCACGCTGCTGCTCTTCAACATTCTTCCCTCCCCCATCAAGCTCACTCCCTCTCCGGCGATTACTCCGGTGGCTCATCTCTGGCGACCCTCATCAAGTGAGCCTCTGTTTTTCGTTTTTTTTTTCCTTCTGTAGTTCTGTTTTTCGTTTGAGCCTCTGTTAATCTTGATGATTCAGAAAGTGATGAGGCTGAAGGACATGCCTCAATGGATGATGACAATGAAGATGACTATGTCGGGGTTAATGAGGAGGAGGATGATTATTGATTAGAGACTTTAAGTTTCATGTTTGTTAGTATTTGACTGTGTGTTGATTTTGATTTCAGTTATTGTGTTTTACTTTTGTTTAAGTAGATGGAATTTAAGTTTGGAACTTTGTATTGAGTATTGACCTTATGTTATGGCCTTGGCCTATGAGACTTATTTTGTAGATGACAGTCAGACAGTGTTATGTTGTTATTATGAGACTTGACTATATTGTCAGTTTTTTATGATTATTATTAATTCTGCTTGTTTTATATGCTTTTGTATTATTGTATATATATATATATATTATATTATTTTTATTATGGCCGCCATGGCGTCCGCCATAATTTTATGGCGTTTTTTTGGCTTTCCGCCATGAACCCATCCGCCATTGATAACACTGATCTCTAATATGAATGGTAGATATTATTTGTGTTTAATATCCTTCTATAGTTTCCAAGTTATTCAAGAGATTTTGTTTATGGTATCAAACTTTTGGGACAGATGGGTTTTGGATTGAGTTGTAAATGGGGACTATAGAAATAGTTCCTTTGCTTTTTTAGGACACACAAAATGTTTGCAGAACAGTGATAGCTGATTACTAGTTACTACGGAAACTTGGACATTTCAGTCTCACCTACACTTCAGGTTGATTGGGCTATTGAAGCCAGTTAGGTTTGGAGTAGGAAAATGGCAGTAGAGCATATTAGAGATAACAGAGGTTCAAACTGTTATTGCAAAACTTCGTTTGCTATACTACCTCTGTTGAGTCAGTTAGTGTTTGCTGAGTTGTCATCAGCTGTTAGAATTAGTTAGAGCCTGCTGAGCTGTCATCAGCAGTTAGAGTTAGGGACGTTCACCTTCTATATAAGGTGCCTACACCTCTTGTATTAGTTGTTGAAAATAGTGAATAACAGAATCAGTTCTCTCTCTCTCTCTCTCTCTCTCTCTCTCTCTCTCTCCCTCTCTCTCTCCCTCTCAGATTCTATCTCTTGAACATGGTATCCAGAGCTTAAGTACCAGCGGTTATGACGACCGGTGATCCTCCTTCACCGCCTCATTCACCTCCGCGGCAGAGTTCTCCGATTTGAGCAGCACCACTCTGCTGCTCTGGCGAACGAAGTTGTCACGTTTCCGCACTCGATCTCTGTGAAACTCACTAATCGCAACTTCCTGCTATGGAAGCAGCAAGTCGATCCAGTGATTACTTCACACCGAATGCATCGGTTTCTTGTGAATCCGGTAATTCCTCAGAAGTTTCTTACTGAAGCTGATTAAATTTCTGAAAACTTGTCTCCTGCGTATCTTGTTTGGGAAGAGCAGGATGCTCATCTTCTTGCTTGTCTCCAATCGACCTTGTCCAATGATGTTCTGGTTAAAATGATCAGTTGTAAGCACTTACATCAGCTTTGGGATCGCTTGCACGGTGGATTCTTATCACGAACAGAGGTGAAATCGCGACAACTGAAAGCAGAGCTTCGAAGCTCTACCATGGCTGCCAAATGCGTGGTTGATTATCTTCAGCACAAGAAGTCACTCGCTGCAATTGCTGATACAGTTTACTATAAGGAGCATGTTGATGCAATTCTTGAAGGTTTGCTAAGTGAATTTGAGTCTCTCGTCAATCTTATCTCTAGGAGCAGCAAGTTTCAGACAACTTCTCTTGATGACATTGAAGTTTCTGCTTCTTTCACAAGAAGCACGAATTGAAAAGACTAAAATAGAGGCTGTGACTGAGTTCTCAGTTAATGCAGCAACTACTGGTTCATCTAGTTCAACAAATCCACCAGTGAATCAGCCTTCTGGTGGTCAGAATCCACCTTCTGGTGGTCCATCCTCACAGCATTCTGGTTATGAAAATGCACAGCATGATTCTGATTACGACTATGCTCCGCGTGGAAGTTGTGGAGGTCGCAACAGGGGCCGTGGATGTTGTCGCCGTGACCGTGGCTATGCGCTGTGCCAAGTGTGCTTTAAAGCCTGGCCATACTGCAGATGTTTGTTACCATAGGTTCAAGAAAGCCTATGTCCCCAGCCACCTTCTGATTCACAGTATTCTGCACCTGCACAGCAGTACTCTGCACAGCAGTATTCTGCACCTCCACCTCCATAGCTGTATGGGGTACCTCAGAACAATGGAGTTTCTCAACACTATGGTGCACCATCTGCTTCTCATTTTCGTCAAGGCTATTTGCCTAGGTCATCAATACAAATGCCCTCTAATAGAGTATAGTTTGTAGTATACTATAGTTAGTTGAGTCTAACCATAGGTGGTTAAGACTAGTGTTGACTGAGTCAAAGACTCTCATGTAAAGTCCTCTATATAAGAGTGACCCGTGGAACTATCTAACTACTCTAATACAATTCTGTTTCTTTCTGTTACTGTTCAGTTTCTCTCTCTTGTCTTTACCCTTTCAGCCTCAATTTCAGGCTCATCATCTGTACAGTGCACTGCCACCTTTGTTGCCTACTCCACAGCAACAGGCTCTGTACAGTTCAACTCCTCCCTTGCTGGCTTCATCTCAATCACCAAAAAATGGTGTTTGGTACCCAGATTCTGGTGCAACCAATCATGTCACAGCAATATGAGGGATCTGATTATGTTTTTGTAGGCAACAAACAAGGTTTGCCTATTGTTTCTCATGGTTCTTTTTTGTTTAACTCTCCATATAATTCCAGTTTGAACCTAGTTCTGAAAATTTGTTGCATGTTCCTTTAATCACTACGAATTTACCTAGTGTAAGCTAGTTTGCCAAAGACAATAATGTGAAATCACAGGTTTCGAGTGAAGTCCTCTTGCATGGTTTTCTTGGCATGATTCGGAGTGAGGCTGACCACTCAGTTTTCTGTTGCCATTCAGCTGCAGGTTGCATTTACTTGGTTGTATATGTTGACGACATTGTCATTATAGGGAGTGATCACCACGGCATCATAGGTAAAGCAACATCTTTGTATCACTTTCAGACAAAAGATCTTGTAAGACATCGTTATTTCTTGGGAATAGAGGTGGCACAGTCCAAGCATGGTATTGTGATTTCTTAGAGAAAATATGCAATGGATATCCTGGAGGAAACAGGGTTGATGAATGCTAAACGTGTTGACACTCATGGATCCAAATGCTAAACTTATGCCAGGACAGGGGGAGCCACTCTCAGATCGAGAGAGGTATAGAAGACTAGTTGGGAAATTGAATTATCCCACTGTCACTCGCCCAGATATTTCCTTTGCAGTGAGCGTAGTTAGTCAACTTCTTAACTCACCATGTGAAGAACATTGGAATGCTATAATTCGCATTCTAAAATATATTAAAGGAGCTCCAAGTAACGGTCTCTTGTATGAAGACAAAGGTCGTGCACGAGTTGTAGGATACTCTGATGCAGATTGGGCTAGCTCTCCTACTGACAGGAGATCCACTTCTGGCTACTGCATTTTCATTGGTGACAACTCGATTTCATGGAAAAACAAGAAACAAACTGTAGTGGCAAGGTCAAGTGCATAAGCATTGTATTGGGCCATGGCCTCTGCCACTTGTGAGCTTATATAGCTCAAACAGTTACTTAAAGAGCTAAGGTTTGGGGACACTCATTTGTGATAATCAGGCAGCTCTGCATATTGCCTCAAATCCTGTGTTTCATTTGTGATTGTCATTTTATTAGAGAGAAGATCATACCAGGGTACATCACCACTAGCTTCGTAAGTTCAAATGATCAATTGGCAGGTTCTATACTAAGTCTTTGAGAGGTCCTAGAATTAGTTATATACGTAATATGTAACAAGCTTGGTGCATATGACGTGTATGCTCCAGCTTGAGGGGGAGTGTTAGATATCTTGTAAATGAGTATGATATCTTATATTAATTGTACATAGGTAGCGTAATCATTGTAAATAGGGTAACAATGATATTGTACATTTATTGCTCTTATTATATATAATGAGCTTCGCTGTGTAGTTGAAACACACAGATTCACCAAATTCCTCTTCTCTCTTTCTTGTTATTCAACAGAAGCATTCAGTTAACAGGGTGTGCCAATTCATGTCCAATCCCCTTGACACCCATTTGCTTGCTGTATAACGCATCCTGCGCTATTTACAAGCAACCCAACATTTTGGTCTGCATCTTAAGGCTACTTCAGCTCACATTTATTTGTCTTTAACAGGATTTTGTGATGCCGATTGGGCTGTTGACCCAGATGACAGGAGGTCAACTTCAGGAGCTTGTCTCTTTCTTGGCCCTAATCTGATGACTTGGTGGTCAAGGAAGCAGACAGTAGTGACAAGAAGCAGTTGTGAAGCTGAGTATAGAAGCTTAGCCCAGGAAACTGCTGATATTTTGTGGCTCCAGTCCCTGCTTATGTAGCTAAAAGTCACAATTACAGCACCAACTCTACTTTGTGATAATCTTTGTGCAATCCTTCTTGCCCACAATCCTGTCCAGCATACCAGAACCAAGCACATGGAACTTGATGTGTTCTTTGTCAGGGAAAAGATTCAGGCAAAACAGCTTCATGTCAAACATGTGCCTGCTTCAGATCAATTGGCAGATGCTCTAACCAAATCATTGCCTTCCTCAGAATTTCAAGAAATCAGTAGCAAGCTCAGTGTTCATGACCTTCACAACTGAGCTTGCGGGGAGGGTATTAGAGATAACAGAGGTTCACTCTGTTATTGTGAACCTGACTGTATGCTATACTACCTCTGTTGAGTCAGTTAGTGTTTGCTGAGTTGTCATCAGCTGTTAGAATTAGTTTTTGCTGAGTTGTCATCACACTGTTATTGTGAACCTGACTGTATGCTATAACAGAATCAGTTTTCTCTCTCTCTCTCTCTCTCTCTCTCTCTCTCTCTCTCTTGGATTCTATCTCTTGAACAGAGCAAGTTTAACAATAAGCGTGAGATAGTTTTGGTGGAAAACATGTGGGGACACACGAAGGTGCGAAACCATTGATGGTGATATTTTATTGCCTTGTATCGGAGTATGAATGTTTGTATGTTAAAATGCTATACACAGTGTACTGCTTGTGTAGCAGTTACAGCTGTTAGAGGTACTTGGAAATCTATTAGATTCTGTTAGGTAACTCACCAGTCAGTTGTGCCTGCTAAGCTAACGGACGGAACTGCTTGTATATTCTGTAACCCATTCAGTTTCAATACAGTTTTTCACATTTCAAAATCACTCTCTATTTAAGCTTTCTATTGAATCCTATACCTTGATACTGATAGACTGGACTGCTTTGTGATTTGCTTGTCAGAAATTTTCTTGATAACTTCTGATTGAACTTGTTTCAGTTGTACGGAAGGCACACTAATTTTTAAAGTAAGTAGATTTGGTGCTGGCTACTTTATAGGCTGCGATCAACATCCGAGGTGCAAGTAAGTATTTTTCTACAAATTCAAAAGCATATCCTGTTCGAGTAATACTTAGCTTCTGCTGTGTATTCTGTATTCTTGTACTGTATGCTACTGTGTTGAGTTTGGTTTTAATTAGTTTAGTTAGGTTCAGACAGATGTTATTTAAGGTTAGCTGACAGCTGTCACCGGAACAACATTAGGTAGAGCAATTACGCTCTGCTTAACATATATATACAGTTACTCTTGTACACTTCCAATGTAATGAAAAATCTTAAGCGTTTCTGTCAAGGTTTTCTTTCTTTGATATAGACTTTCTATCATTTTCTCAATATGGTATCAATAACTATTTTGAATTCTAAATCCTTTGTTTCCCTTAGCAATTCCTTTTGTTTCCTGTGAAAATTGATCTTCTTCCTTAGTTCTCATCACCTCTTCTCACACCACTAACATCAAAATTGGCGAAACAAATTTCCTTCCTTGGAGGCAGCAGATTGAAGGCGTTATTCAATCTCACAAGTTGCAGAGCTTAGGTGTGAATACACATATTCCCCCTTGGTTTCTCATTGAAGAAGATTGGGATCTTGGAAATGTCAACCTCAGAATCGGAATAGATAGATTCTATGCTGTTACCTTTTCATCTATCCTCAGTTATTGTAAAGATAGAAAAGAAATTAATGGGAGAGATACTGGGGAAACAATAATGGGATGCACTGCTAGGTACAATCTCCCTGATACATATAATACTAAGGTACAAGTGAACTAGAATGTGTAGTACAAAGTACAAGATACAAATACATATGGGTCGGACATATTAAATAATCTATGTCTAACTCGTAACCCTAACTCTTTAACCTCCTACTCAAGCTGGAGCACATATATTGATCATGCCCAACTTAGTACAAATGAAATTATTACGCACCCTACCCAAAGCCTTTGTAAACACATCCGCAAGTTGGTCACTTGTGCTAACATAAGAAGTAAATATAGATTTGTTGAAGTGTTTCCTTGTCCTGAATGAAGTGACAATTTCACCGCAATATGTTTATTCCTTTCAGTGAAGGCACATGCCTCACAATAAGACACTTATTCTGAACCTTTCCCCTAACAAAGAAGATATCTAACTCCATGTGTTTTGTTTGTTCGGGAATGAAGAATTGGGTTATGAGTGAGTGCCACTGTATTAGAGATAGTATCAGTGTTACAATTAGTGAAATGATAGATAAGTGTAATATGTAGTTACATACTCCTAAGGTAGCTTCCTATTGAAGCTATTCTGCTCTTACTATAAATAGAGCTTCTTGTATCTCTAACTAACTTTTCAGAATCAATACAATACATTTACCTTTTCAGTTTTCTCTCCCTTCTTATCTCTAATATGGTATCAAGAGCTCCGTACGTATCCTACCCATGGCTTCGGTCGTTGATCTTGGTGCATCGGCGAATGCATCTCTCAATTTTTCCCACGCTGTTACCATCAAGCTTGACGACACAAATTTATTCTCGTGGCGTCAACAAGTGGAAGGTGTTCTACACACGCATCAGCTTCAGCACCATGTGATTGCACCGACTCCACCTCCTCGTTTTCTCACAGAGGAGGATTGAGTCTCTGAAATGGTGAATCTTGCATATCTTGCTTGGGAAAAGCAAGATTCCATTCTCTTTACATGGTTGCTTTCCACGCTCTCGGATTCGTTTCTTCCCATGGTGTTGATTTGCACTCAGTCTTCGCAAGTGTGGGAGGAGATCCATGATTACTTCAAGACGCAGAATCAAGCACAATTGGCGAAGCTACGCACAGAGCTTCGTCACATCACGAAGGGTTTGCGTTCTGTCTCTGAGTATCTCAAGCGTGTGAAGACAATCGTGAACACGCTTCTTTTTCTTGGAGATCCAGTGAGCTATCGTGATCATGTAGATGCCATGTTTGATGGTCTTCCCGAGGAATACAACTCTCTTGCCACTGTCACCTTCAGTCGTGGAGCACTGTGCTTTGTTGCAGAGATAGAGTCCATATTGTCGCCGTCGAAGCTCGCCTTGAGTGGATGAAGACGCGACAAACCGGCGATTCGGTCTCCATGATCTTGCTTGCGCACGCGGCGTCTTCACCGTCAGTGCAGCCACAACTACCCGACCCGGTTCTGACCCAAACACCAGTTCCACAAGCCAATCTTGCCTCTGGTGATTCAACTTTCGATAACACCATGAATTCCGATGAAGTGGATGCGAATTACTCCGGCGGTGACTATCGCTCATGCGGCAGCGGACGCGGCGGACGTTATGCCAACTCCAGTGCCAAATCTGTTACAAGTGGGGCCATCTTGCCTCCAGCTGTTACCACCGTTATTCTAACCAGCCTGGCAGCCAGGCTGGCAATTCCGGTCAATAGACCCAATCTGCAGGTCAACAACTCAAGCTGGTCAACAGTCCCAAGTTGGTCAACAATCAACTTTGGGAGTCAAACTTCTTCAGTTGGGCAGCAACCCTTGTTTGGGCTGTCTCACTTTGGGCCTCCGACCTAGTATGGATCATAGTTTGGCAATTGGTGTTTTGGACAACAACCATTTTATGGGCCCCAAACACACTTTGGGAGCTTTTATTTGCCACCTGGCACTTGGTTTCCCTCGAGACCCATGGGACCACCTTACATGGGGACTTCTTCTTATCAGTGCCAGCCTTGGTCCACAATCAACAACAATAATTCTGCTTTTCGTTCGGCTAGGTCCTCTTTTCAGCAAAGACCACCACAGGCTATGCTCACTGGACCTTTTGCTTCTTCTGGAGAGCAACAGTGTTGGATTCTAGACTCTGGGGCCACACATCATGTGACAAATGATGCTAATGCTCTCACGGATCCTACTACTTTTGCTACACCATAGCAGATTCTCATGGGAAATGGACAAGGTTTGGCAATTCACTGTTGGTTCTGCTACTTTCACTACTTCTGCTAATCCAATTAAACCTCTCTTTCTCAAAAATCTTCTTCTTGTACCTTCCATAACCAAGAACCTTGTTAGTGTCCAAAAGTTTGCACTTGATAATGATGTTTTCTTTGAGTTTCATTCAACTTACTGTGTGGTTAAATGTCAGGTTACTTCTAAGCCTTTGCTTTGGGGAAAAGTTAGTAGTGATGGTCTCTACTCCTTTGATGTCATCCCTGCTTATCAGCCCAGAGCTTCTGCTGTCATTCCAGCTTCATCATCTAAAGCTTCTGGTGTTCCTTTTGCTGCCACTACTGTTGTCTCATCAACTTTACCAACTGTTACAAACTCTGTAAATCCACAGTCTTGTGTTTCTGATTCGTGTAATTCTGTTTCTATTAAGAATGTAGGTCCCACGTCCTATGACTTTTGGCATTGTAGGTTAGGGCATGCCCATCATGAGGCATTAAAGAAAGCTTTCTTCTGTTGTAATATACCCATTCCTAATAAAATTAGTTTTCCAGTTTCTTCAGCTTGTTGTATTGCAAAAGCACATCGTTTACCTTCTTAGGCATTGTCCATAGATTGACTTGCCTTTACACACACCATAAAAATGGTAGTGTGGAGAGGAAGCATAGACACATTGTTGATATGGGTCTGTCCTTGCTTGCACATGACCATGCATTTTTAACAGCTACTTTTCTCCTAAATCGACTTCCAATTCCTGTCTTGGAAGATAATCCTTATTTCATGTTATATCACACATGAGGCTTAGGACATAGCCGTTTAGGACATCCTCATCATGAGGCTTTAAGACTTGCTATGAAGCTTTGTAATATTCCATTACCTAATAAAACGAGATTTTCTGTTTGCAAAGCATGCTGTTGGGCAAAGCTCATTGATTACCTTCTCATTTATCTACTACTTCCTATACAGCACCTCTTGAATTAATATTTGCAGATCTATGGGGTCTTGCCTCCATTGAATCATCCTGTGGCTTTACCTATTTTCTAACTTTTGTAGATTCTTATTCTAGACACACATGGATTTATCCTTTGCAAAGAAAGTCAGACACCTATACCACATTCATAAAATTCCAGAAAATGATTTAGCTACAACTTGGCTCTAAAATCAAGTCTGCCCAAACTGATGGTGGAGGGGAGTTCAAATCTCTTACACCTCACTTTGCGAATCTTGGAATTGTTCATAGACTCACTTGTCCACACACCCATCATCAGAATGGGAGTGTGGAGCGCAAACACAGAACACTAACAGATTCTAAACGAGGGGAGTTTGAATACTCTCCTCTAGTATATTCTAGCTGTGGTACCCCAAAACTACATTTTTAATAATTTGCACTAAGCTCATGGGTCCTTAGAACCTGGAAAACCTGTTTGAGATGCTGGAGATGGGCAGGATTACTTGAACTATATACTAAGATATCGTCAAAAATACCAACACGAACTTTCTCAAGTAAGGTCTGAAAACATGGTCATTAATGCTTGGAAAGTAGAGGGAGCATTGGTCAATCCGAAAGGTATGATCAAATACTCATAATGGCCCTCATGAGTTCGAAAAGCCGTTTTGTGAGTGTCTTCTTCCCTCTTTCTAATTTGGTGATAGCCTGATTTGAGGTCCAACTTGGAGAACACTACAGCGCCCTCAAGTTCATCCAATAGCTCCTCTATGATAGGTATAGGAAACTTGTTAGGTACTGTGATGCCATTGAGTGCTCTATAATCTACGCAAAAACGCCAACTTCCATCCTTCTTCTTGACAAGGATCAAAGGGCTTGAATAGGGACTTGTACTCGGCCTAGTCAACCCCGCTTCCAACATGTCCTTCACAAACTTCTCTATCTCCTCCTTGTGGCTGTGAGGGTGTCTATAAGGCCTTATGTTAGGGATCTGAGCTCCCTCCTTTAAAGCAATTGCATGATCAGAACTTCTCTTTGGTGGCATGCTAGTTGTTTCCTTGAATATGTCCCTAAATTCCTCCACGAGTCCCTCTAACCCCTCCACCAGAGAGCTAAATTTCGAGGCCGCCAACACACTGATCATTCCTAATTCCACATAGAATACCTCTCCTTCATTCCGCAACTCTTTCGTGATAGCTTTCAAGGTGGCCACTATTCTGGACAGTGTGGTGTCTCCCTGAATAGCGATGACCTGCCCATCTTGCTGACATCTTGCTGAATTTCCATCAAATGATGTCCCAAGTCAGCTGAGAATTTTCCCAAACTCTTGAGCCATTCATATCCCAGAATAACATCGACCCCCACAAGATCACACAAGAAGAAATCTGGCACTGCTTTCAAGTTTGGTAGCTGCAACTCCACCTCCTTGCAAACTCGCTGGCTTCCAATTCTCTGGCCATTGCCAATCTCAACAACATAACCCCTGGATCCTTCCACAGGATGATGCAACTCTTCCACTAACCCAAGTGACAAGAAATTGTGAGAAGCTCCTGAATCCACCATTACAATCACCTTTTTCCCAGCAATTGTTCCCCATAGCTTCAATGAGTTTTTGGAGGTCATACCTGCTATGCTACTAGCATTGAGTTGCAGGTTTAATTCTTCTTCTGGTGATGCGGGTTCTCCACATTCCAATTGTCCTTCTCCCTCATCCTCTTCACCCAACATGATAATGTGAAGCTGCTTGTTACACAAACACGGTTAGGGGTGCACTTTTCATCACAATGGAAACACAACACTCTCCTACGCTTGTCTGCTTCTTCCTCCTCTGTTAGGCGCTTGAAACTTGTCCCACGACGCACAGAATTCCTAGTGCTCACACTCTCCTGCTGTCAGTGCCGTGCGCTCCCCTTGAATGGAGCAGAGCCCATATGACTTCCTGATTCCACTCTATATTCCTACCTCCAGAACTGGATTGCTGGTACCCTGTTTTTTATACCGACAAAGCTGGCTTGTCATAACTGAAAATAGGGGTTCCTCCCCAATCGTGAAGGACCTGATGAAATGCGCCCCACCACCCGGTTTCAATCCTCAACCTTCTGGGCTAACATCATTACGACGTTCAGATCGCTAGTCCCCATCAATCGAACCTCTGCCTTCACCTCTTCCTTTAACCCATTCATGAAAGGGCCACGCATAAACTCTTCATCAGCAAATCTCAAAGGGGCGGAGAGCAACTCAAATTGCTCTCTGTTCTCCATCACTGTTCCTCTTTGCTTAAGCTCCATCAGACTCATAAGGATTTCCAGAGGATGAAATCAGGAACCTACACAACAGTACTTGATGAAACAGAGGCCATGTAACGCTAGCAATTATGGGCTCCCACCACTGAAACCAGTTGAGGGCCTTTCCCTCCAAGCAAACCACTGCCGTATCCACCTTCTCCGCTTCTGGAATGCGGTTTACCTCGAAATATCGCTCCACGCGATAATCTCATATATGAGGGTCGTCGCTGGAGGAATATGGAACCTCCACCCTCTTCGCACGAGCTTCCCACCTGCGCTCCTCGCCATTGACACGGGAACCACCTCCGTCATCTTCGTTATTCTCATCCTCGCGTTCGCTGCGCCGTTGACCAGCACAGCTTCCACTCTTTCTGTCATAGTCGCTATCAGTAGCGACATTTGGTGATTGAATCTTTCTTTCCAAGAAGCTTGCATCTCTTCCATCTTACGTTCCAGACTCTCCATTCTTCCTTCCATTCCTGTGCCAAACATCCAGAAGCTCCCAAGATCGGGAGCTCTGATACCAAGCTGACAGGAACTGAGATCTTAAGAGAAGGGAAAAAACAGAGTTTGTATTGCAAAACTAGGGAACTCAGAATTAACGCTGAGTTCTTAGGGAAATACAATAGAACAGTGCTAGTAGCAAGAAAGAAAAAAGAAACTCAAAGAAGAAGATTTTCTGCCCGGGAAGAATTGCCACCTTAATCACCAAATGATTACCTACCCAGTCCTTCCTCTCTCCCCCCCCCCCTCATATACCTCGCCCAATCTCCTGATTTCCGGATCCTTCCCCCAAATCTCTCTCCTCCACCTGTCCCAAATTAGTGGGATCCTCTCTAACAGAATTAATCCCTCTCTCTTGACTCATTTACCTTTTTACCCTTCTTATTATACACTTTCAAAGGTGGTCCTGGCGCAGGTCTATCAGGGACCAACAGAAGTTTCTTTAAAACTAAAGAGGTGTGTGAGTTGTAAGGAGAAGGAAAAGAAGTTGAATCAATTGAGTGAATGGGCAAACCTTGTCCATTCCCCATCAAGATTTGATTGTTGCCATGCAAAGAAGTATTGTCTGAAACCACAGAAGCATCATTTGTGACATGATGTGTGGCTCTAGAATCTGGCAGCCAACTGTTATAATCAGTAGCAGAAGTAGAAGGCCTTGTAGTATAGCTTGAGGTGGCCTCTGAGATGGTACCGATGCCCTAGGTGCAGATGAAGCTGGTGGCCAAGTATTGTGCAAAGCAGGTTCAGATTGAAACTGTTGTGAAGGCATCGGATACATGTAAAGCATAAATGATGATGACTGAGAAGGAAAACCATGACTAAACTGACTTGGCACGGAGTTGAAAATAATGTATCCACCAGCCATGCCATAGCAAAGACCACTAGGCATACCGGCTCCATATCCTAAATAGGGATTACCACCAAATTGGGATGGAGTCGAAGCAGAAAACTGAAACTGTGGATTGCTATACTGAGATGGATTAGCAGCTGGAAGCTGAAACTGTGGATTGCCATACTGTGATGGTGGTTGAAAACCAACATTTGTGGAGGAACCATAAGGTGGAGCAGGGGAACCACGTGCACTAGGAGTAGAAGAATGACGTTGATAACAGACAGAGGCATCGTGTTCCAACATGTAACAAATCTGACACTGGATATTTCGGCCATGTCCACGACCTCTACCTTGTCCACGACCACTAGAGCGACCGGAGAAATCACCACGAGGACGATAGTTGTCTGAGTTACTCGCATCACCATAGGTGCTGGAATCAAGGTTGTCAGACTCGCGAGTCTACCCAGACTCGTTTTGGGTAGGTAGACTCGACTCGTCGAGTTGACTCGTAGACTCGTAAGAGTCAGTCAAAAATGAAAAAATACTATATAAAACCTGTCATAAGGAACTACTATAACATATATGACCATCAAAGAGACATTTAATCAAATATACCACACCATAAGTGCCAAAACAAAGTACCACAACATTAAGTACATAGCCAAAGTACCACAACAACAAACCAAAGTACATAGAAGAGTCAGGCATTTGAATTTGATGCAGCAGAAGCAGAGTCAGGCTCTACCCCAGACATTTCAAATCTGCCCACACATTATCCAAAACCAAAATTTAGAAGCAAATAAGAAGCAGAAGAAACACAGAAGAAATAAGAAGCAGTGAACTGAAGAGTGAAATCTTCATCATGAAATTCGGGAAATAAGAAGCAAGGCAAGAGAAGAAACAAAGTGAAGAAGGAGAAGAGGAAGAAACGCAGCAAGAAGGAGAAGAGGAAGAAACGATGGAGGTAAGGTGTTTCAAATTAGGGTCTGAGTTTTGTGAGGTAAGGTGTTTCAAATTAGGGTAAAATTGGAGGAAAATTAGGGGAAAATTGAAAAAAAAAAAAAAAAAAAAAAACCTGACTCGGTGACTCGCCTTCAAACCCGCGAGTCACCCGAGTCTGACCGAGTCTGACCGAGTCTGACCGAGTCAAAGCAAAAAATGAGTCAACAACCGAGTTGACCCTTTTTTCACAGGTAGACTCGCTGACTCGTACGAGTCTGCGAGTCGACCCGCGAGTTTGACAACCTTGGCTGGAATTGCTCGAGCTATCATAACTCCCTCCGTAACTGCTCGAATTGCTTGAGCCAGCAGCAAAATTAGCCTCTGCCGAAGTATCGGAAGCAGGAGGTGACGATGTAACAGGTGGAGACGAAGAAACAGGGGCATGCGTCAGCAACGTTGGAACAGAGACATCACTACGGTGTCGTTTCTTCGTGTGATCAAGTCTTGCTTCACGTGCGATGATCATCGATTCAACTTGCGATACCGAATACGGAGTATCACGATTGTGCACAATCGTCATCAGAGAATTGAATTCATCTGGCAAACCGTCGAAAATCGCTTCGAGATGCTCGTGATGAGACACTGGATCACCGATTGAAATCAGCGCATTGACAATAGTCTTGATGCGCTCAAGATATTCGCAAGCAGTCTTCGATCCTTTGGTGATCGTTCGTAACTCCGATCGAAGCTGCGTCGATTGCGCCTGCGTCTGTGATTGGAAGAAATCATGAATCTCTTCCCATATCTGCCACGATTGTGTGCAATTAACAACCGTGGGAAGCATCGAATCATAGAGGGAAGAAAGAAGCCAGGTGAACAGGATTGAATGTTGCTGCTCCCAAGCCTCATACGCAAGATTCACAACAGCATTCGCTCAATCAGCATCGTTGAGAAAGCGAAGAGGAATCTCTGGACTGACGAGAAATTTCTGCAATCGATGCGAACGAACAACACCTTCTACTTGTTGGCGCCAAGATCGGATGTTCGAATCATCGAGCTTGATTGTAATCGCATGTGCGAAAGTCGAAGATAGAAGAGGATTTTCTTCCACAACGGCCATGAAAATCGAGCTCATGGATCGAATGATAGATACACTGAGTTGGGGGTTTAGTCTATAAATAAGAAGAGGTTAGAGAGGATTAGTTATCCTGGCGGGTCATTCGGTTAATCTTGTGGAGAGTCCTGGGCCTCTCGAATACCCAGTTCTATCAGTGTATAACCTAAGAAGAGACTCTTATTTATAATAAACTAATCCTAATAAGATAAACTTAACCCCTAAGAAATAAAAGACACTTTTTAAATAAAAGATAACCCAACCCAAAACAAAATATTAAATCCTAAAATAAAATAGTCTTCCTAAAATGAACTAGATATTTCTAATCCTAACAATACTCCCCTCAAAAAATCAACCTTGTCCTCAAGATTGGAACAGGATCCCATTGTAAGCGACAAACCGGGTGAAAGTCCAAAAAAGCAAGAGCAGCATTGTCCATGTCTGACGGCATTGGAGGAGGCAGTTGGATCTACATGGCGAGGACCCATAGCTCCAAGAGCATTGAGGGCTCACCCCTCCGTGTTGGGTGGCCAGCGTCATTCAGAAAGATGAGTGATGATGGAGTGCCTTGTTGTCTAGAAACTCCTTTGAGACCTTGAGATATCAAAATAGTGTCATGCTTGGACTTATTAAAATCCGGATCAGATTTGGATGAAAACTCAACCTTAGTAGATTCGAAATTCTCCGGAGTAACCTGACAAGTGTTCTGCTCTTCAACAGATTTCTCTTTGGATACCCCATCATTAAATTTCTAAAGCAAGGCTGGAATAAAAGAAGTCCAAGAGAGATGGAGTGTGACGGCGAATGAAGCTATACCAGTGAACAACTTTGCCTTCCACGCTAAGGAAAGCTCACATAATCTTCTCATTCTCCTTCACACGATACACTGCAAAATAGTTTTTGGCTCGAGCTGTCCAAGATATAGGGTCTGTCCCATCAAACTTTGGAAACTCGACCTTCATAGTCCACAAACGAGGCTCTGGAACTTCCTCAGAAACAGAATGGTTGGCAGCATTGGTGTCACCGTTCATCTTCTTCAAATGATCCCTATCACCGTTATCCTTCTTCAAAATCTCCAAAGCTCGGTACAACGTAGCATAGCTAGTTTCCTGGCTCCTTTTAATTTTAGCGAAGTCCGCTTTGATATCAGCAAAGGTAGCCTTCAAAGTTTCCATTATGCCTTCAAACGAGAAGAGCAAAATAAGGCTCAGATCTACAACACCACAAATCTGATTAAGACAAAATAAGGCTGGATCTGGAACCATAAGAGCAAGGCGAGTGTGGCGGTGCAAGCAGCAGCCCGAACGGTGGCCGGACTCGCCTCCCCTCGCGGTCTGGAGGCACGTGGATTCACGCGTAGAAGACGGAGTGGCGCATGAGAGCGCGTGAAAACTCTGATGGGGACGAAACCGGCGGGGACGGGCCGGTCTTGGGACGACGATTCTGCTGGTGTGGTCGTCGATGGATTTTGACGTGTGGCGGCGGCGGTAGTGACTGGACACCGGCGGTTGTGGTGGTGGGGAACCGGCAGTGCTGGGTTTTGAGGAAGGAGGCTTTTTTTTGTGTTTTGTGAAAACGGGAGGTGGTGCGGTAGAGGAAAAGAGGAAGGGCAGGTCAGACCAATTGTTAGGATCCGAAAATCCTAATGCAGCGACGGTAGAGAAAAGAGGATAAAGATAAAAGAGGAAAATGATAAAGATAATATTTTTGGGTATTTTTATTAATATAAAACTGGAAATAAAAGACACAAAATAACTAGAACTAACAGGCTAGGTCCTCTTAGAACCAAGGGGCTGGATCCTCTTCAAGGGCTGGTTCCCTTAACAACTCAATAATTCTCAAAACATAACTCTAACCTAAGAAGAGACTCCTATTTATAATAAACTAATCCTAATAAGATAAACTTAACCCCCAAGAAATAAAAGATACACTTTTTAAATAAAAGATAACCCAACCCAAAATAAAATATTAAATCCTAAAATAAACTAGAAATTTCTAATCCTAACACTTGTTGTTTTCTATGGGTTGCTTACTGGATTATGGACCCATAGACCTGACCCATTCCGATTCGGGTCTGCATTTTTTTGTTCTGTTCATTACGACATTGAATTTACCTTTTGTACTATTTCATCTGTCTAAAATTACAAATTTATTCATTCTGAGTGGTGCTCTTGTGATTGCTGAAAACAGGTACATCGCTAGAACATTATATGGTGTAGAGGAGGATGAAGATGCACCTCAGCCAAACACAACAATAGAGGAACCTAAAGTCCTAGGCGTTAACAGTGGTTCAAATGAAAAGGTATGCTTAAGATCCCGGCCTAGTTGTACTTGTACGTTATAATGAAGTGGTGCAGTTTATTTTGTTTGGACTGCTAAATGTTGTGTATAATTGGCATTGCTTTTACATCAGGTTCTTTTGAAAAGTGGTCCTTATGGATTCTATGTTCAGCTTGGAGAAGACAGGAAGGGATACACACCTAAAAGAGCCTCTGCCTCTAATGTATGACACATTAACGTTTTGAACTCAGGCATTTTATTATAACTTTTTTGGGCTGTTGATGCACGGTATTTTAATAGTCTGTTTTGTGGCATAAAGAAGTCCCTATGTCTCATGTTTCTTGTGCAAAAAGAGGTAAACATGTTTGATGCCCACATATTATGCATTTTTTAAAAGGTAATGCAAGATATATTTTCCTTGAAAAAGGATGAAATTTCTACGACTGTGGAGATTAGAAAGGTGATCTTTTTTTGCAAAACTACTGATAGTTTAAGTAGATAGTCTTATTAGGGGAAAATGACTTGAAATGCCTTTTGTTCATAATGGTAAAGAGTAAAATGAATCACTATCATACTTAGGCATTGTTCGTAATTTGTTTTACTTTGCATTGGCTGAACACCTTTGAATTCATACTCATAGTATGTTAGGATGTAATCTGACAGTTCAATTTAAATGGGCCTGATTGGGCCTGGTAGTTAGTCTGACTTACGGCTGTTTAGTTAGTAATTAGGGTGGATTAGTTAGAAATATAAATAGGGGGATCTGATATTGGAGGGGGACATTACTCTGCTCTTAGTTTTGGGAAAACAGATCACGGGCTGAGTTGGAAGAGATAACTCTCCCTCCTATTCTTTTCATCGTACTCTTTTCATTCAATAATAATAGATCCTTTCATCTCTGACCTTCTGGTTCCTAACACAGTAACTTGGAATCCTCAAACCAAGCTTCATGGAAATTAAAAAAAAAAAAATGAATGTACTATGGGTACAATTTGTGATGATATAGACCTGGGAATTTTCTGAACTTCAACTATTAAAAGTATTCTCAAACTAAAAAGGTCGAAGATACAATCCATAATGTGAATCATACTTGACACTGATTGGTAGAGTATACTAATATGTATGCTATATAGTTGTATTGTTCCTGTTGTATTATATTGCACTATCATGGTATGTTCAGTCAGTGATGTGGCACATGACAGTTGTAGTTAGTTAGAATGCAATTAGTAATATGCTAAGACGTTAGTTAGACTAGGAGTTTGTTTTGGTTAATAACGTGCTTATGCCAATAAGCACTACATAAGTGCTAATTGATAAGCTTATTTGAAAAGTTTATGAAATGAGCTCTTTTAGCTCAAAAGAGCGTATGAGTAGTAACTGTGTATGAAGTTTATTCATAAGCTAATTTGAGAAGCTTATTAAAATAAGCTCAAAAGAGAGGTCAAGCTAATTTGATGCCTTGTCTGTTTTCTGAAGATGATGATGGCTCAAGAACTAGTTGTGCATGTATGACCAATTGTTATATCTTTCAGTCAAAGGAAGTTAGTCACAGAATTTGTTTTGTTTCAGATCAAGGATGTGAACTCTATAACCCTTGAAAAGGCACTTGAGTTGTTGCAATACCCTTTGACACTGGTATGTTTCTCAATTTTCAGTATCAGCCCTAAGCGTTTCCCATGTTGATTTTGCATGCCAAATTTTAACAACTGTAATTTAGGTTTCAAAAGCATATGTATGAACAAGATACTATGCAAGCCCTCAATCAAATGAAGATTTATTTATAATTTTTTTTAACATTTTACCAGCAAAATGTTATCCATTAGCCTATTGAAATTGACTGCATATTAACAATCTTATCTCTCTCCCTGCGTTTGTATTCTGTAGTCATTGTTCAAATCATTGATGTTTATTTCTGGCCAGGGTAACCATCCCATGGATGGACAGCCTGTCATTTTAAAGGTTGCAAAGGATGGTTTTTCTGTTAGGCATCGACGCACAATTGCTCGTCTCAAGGTATGATTCAAGTTTATGGCTGTTTTTTTAGAATTTATTTTCTTTCCCGCCTTTACAACCACAGCAAAAGACTTGAGCAGCTAAAAGAGAAAGAGTCAAAAGTATCTATGGGATGTAACTAATAACTAAAAGCATTAAACTATCAAAATAAAAACATATAACATTTCTCATTCTTAATCCCTGTTTCGGTGTTGAAGAATGTTCTTGGATGGGTAACTAATTAAAGAGAATTGTGTTTGGTGCCTCCTAATTGGATGTGGGGCCACCCCTAATAGGATCATTTACGAAAATGCTTTTAAAATCTTTTTTGATTTCGAGATGTCCATTTCCTCTACCTTTTTGTTAGAATAAATCGCACTTATAAGTGCGATTTATGCTTCCAATTCGCACATTTAAGTGCGATTAACCCAAATATTTCAAAAAAAAAAAAAACTAATAAACTATTTGCACTTCTATTGCGAAGTGTAGATTGATTTCGCACTTACAGATGCGATTTACTTGAATTTATTTTAAAAATTGTATTAAACATATTAGCACCTACAAGTGCGAATTTGATACAGATTTCGCACTTGTAGGTGCGATTTACATTATTTTAAATAAAAATATAGGGAATCGCGTTGGTTGATGGTTGGTTGATATAGGGAAGGCGAACCCTATACTGAAAGTCATGTTGGTTGATGTCACGCTTACCATCTCAAGCAACGGCAACCCATACCTATTGGTTTTATAGGTACTATCTATGAGGACAATATTAGGGGAAAATATTAAACAACTCTATTGCACGAGGATGTGACAAGAAGATGTCATCAATAACATCAGTGTCTTCATCCTTCATGTGCCTATCATATGGTGCCTTTTTTGAATTTTTTTTAGATGTTCTTCTCGGTTTTTTTAATGTTAGAAACGTCTAGATACATGACATCGTTTTTTCAATTAATATAAAACTCCGAACTTTATTCCGATTGTATATCAAAGTGTATCGTACCTACAAGTGCGAATTTTTCCTCCAATTCGCACTTATAGGTGCGAAATAGTACTTTTTTTTTAATATCCATGTGTGTCACAGCTATAAGTGCGAAATTTACCTCCAAATCGCACTTTTTTTTTAATACCCTTCTGGCTAACCATATTTTTCTCTTCTATCAACCTAGCCTTCTTCATCATAGCAGATAATGTAACTGGTTCATAAAGCCTCTGTTCTGCTTCCACATCTTTTTTCAATCCATTTAGGAAAATGTTCATCAAGTATTCCTCATGCAAACCCTGTACTGCAGAAGCTTGTTTCTCAAATTCCTTCACAAAGTCCTCAACCGTATCATGCTGTTTCAGCCTCAAGAGTGCCGAAAATGGATCTTGGATTGAAGTAGGTTGAAACCTCTCAACAACAGCAATCTTGAATAATTCCCAAGAAGGATCAACATTGTAGTTTCCCACCATTGGAACCAACTAAGTGCAGTTCCCTCCACAGCCACCATTACTGCTTGCATTTTCTCCTCTTCCAAAGCCCGTAGGATGCGAAAGAATCTTTCCAGTTTTTGGGCACCAAACCACCTCCCCTCTGCGTCGCCAGAACTGATTGAACGTCTTGAGATAAACCCAAGACAATCTCTTCCAACTTCATGCGATTTTCCTGTTTCTCCTCCATCATTCGCAATCATTCCCCTTGTATGTCCCTCTCGGAAGCCAAATTCCGCTCCATTGCTTCAATTCTGCCATCCATTTTCTTGTTGACCATTAGTGATCTTCCACAATTCTACCCACAGCACCGACATCGGTGGACTGATACCAAAATGATAGAGATTGGTAGAGTACACGTAGAGAATATAGATTAGATAACTATTATTGAACAATAACAACAGTACACTTAAATTCTGACATTCGAGAGGTCAGCACTCTCCAAGATTCATATTTTATTCTAGACATACTTATGAATGTCTAACTTAATTGGAATTCGGTATACATGATGATCATGATAATATCAGATTTTGTCAAGGGCTGAACCTAGTAAATTCATGTCCTAACGCCCTAATGTGCCTATTATTTTTAGTTATCAATGTTTTGCAAAGTTGTTTCTGTGTTATTTACATGCCTTTCTTAAATGGGTATGTTTTTCTGACTATTTTTATCTTCTGGAATTGGTATTCAGGATATAAAGCCAAGTGACGTCACCCTGGAAAAAGCCCTTAAACTTTTATCAAGTAAAGATGTGACACAAGTTGGTCGACCAAAACGCAAACCTAAAGTGGAAGAAGATGAAGTTGTTGAAGCTTTCTGAGTTTTCATCTGAATAAATAGCACCAGTGCAAAGTTTCCATATGGTAATACATCTTCACGCACTAGCAACATTCATCGATTTTCCGAGAGCTTTTTTGATTGTCCAAACATCTGCCAGTCCCAGACGAGCTATGGTAGATTTTTTATGGAGCCAAAAATGTATATTATTCTATTCTATTAATTCCATTAATTTTGTTCCCTGTCTTTTTTTGGTTAACTGCATAATATTAGGCCAATCTGATTTACTTTTGGTAGAAAGAGTTGTCATAACACTGATTTTAATCGGCCCAAAGGTTGATATTTTTTTCAATCGCTTTGTACAATGGAAGGCTGATAAGGAACTCTTTCAGCAAATTCACAGTAAAGACTATTAATTATGATGTTTTGTTTCTCTCTTGTATTTTTGCTTTTATTTCTTTTTATTATGTTATTTTGTCATTTTTGTTTTAAAGATCTTGCAAACCAGTGTCTTAATTGTATTTAAGGAATCAAGAAATAGGAATTGTTTATTATAAAAGCACTACATTTAATACACTAACTAGTAAGATACTGCTGCAATGGCGCGGGTCGCAGTTGGTCGGCTGCGACCGATTTAATCTGTATTACTAACAAATTTATAATAATTAAATTATTTGATATATAATAGATAGGGATGTCTATAATCGATTTAATCCAATAAAAACCGACAAACTGATTTAAAAAAATCGAAACCCAATTAACTCGAAAACCGAACGGATTTAAAATTGAAAAAACTGATTTTTTTTATCGAATTTCAGATTTGTTTTTCAAAGTCGAACCAATCAAATTCAAACTAACTCTTTGTAAATATATCATATAGTTCATTTCATACGTATATATTTCCGTCCTTATAAGTTTATACAATTCTTATATGATGCGTACTCATTTATGAAACTGTATTTGGATAAATAGAGTCTGAAGTAATAATTTGAAAAATATGCATCAAAATAAATATAAATTTAAAGAATATTTCATCTACTTGTTTTAGAGGTACTGAGCCAAGAATGGTAAATATAGAAATTTGTTTGAGACTTTTAGTTTGTTTTTATTTTTTTATTCTAAATTCTCATCGTTTAGGCTTGTAACGTGATGTTATATGATTCAAATTAATTTTTATTTCTTCATTGATTTTGATATTTACAGTAACCGAAATCCAATCAAATCCAAACTGATAAAAGTTGGATCGGATTGGTTCGGATCTAAAAAAAAGAAAAAAAAAAACTGATTGGATGATGAAGTGACAAAACTGAAGTGATTGGATCAGATGATTTTTTTCCTTAAAAACCGAACCAATTCAGACAGCAGACACCCCTAATAATAGACACAATATATGCTTGTGTCATAAAGACATAAATACCGTTTATGATTATGTTTTAGTATAAGTACTCCGTAAATAAGCAAAGTTATATGGTACGATAAAATTAAACACGAAGGCGAAGAGAAACACATCCAATGGTGTAAATTTAATCAAATATTAAGAACATGGAGATAAATATAGAAAGTGAAACTGAGATGCTATAAATATACTAAAGTGTGCATTTCGTGAAGCATATGTCTCGTGCCTTGTAGCTATTTTGAATTTTTTTTTTATGAATAAGTACTTAGAGTGTTTGATGTTATAAACACTTAATTACTCCTTTTATCTCAAAATATTGTTTAAGGATATGCAACAACTTAAGAGTTCATTAATTGATGTATTAATTGATGTATCATTTGATTAAAATATCATTATTTAATGTGTTGATCTATATTAAAGAGAGAATGATAGTTATTGGTTAAATAATTTGTATGAACTGTGATAGGTGGTAAAAAAAGTGGTTGGTGAGAAATGATTTTAAATGAAGGTAAATGAAATAAAACGCTATGGATTTATAAAACAACCTATATTTTATAAAATAGAACTAAAGTTATAACAACATATATTTTGAAGTGGAGTAAGATTTTTTACTAAGTCCATCTTATGTATGATATAACAAAGAAGAATTCTCAAAAGTAATAACCTAATACATTATGTTTTATTACTTCATGTCTAAGTTAGAAAGAACATTAAAAAAGTAATGCTTACATAATTAAGTATATTATTCTTAACTACATTCTTTTACTTTTGGATAAAGGAAAGGAAATCATCATGTGAAGCAAATATCAGTACATCTCCAAAACCTTTCAAGTAACTCTACCTCTCTTGTCATTATGGCAGAGGCATGGATCGCCCTCCTGCTTACTGGGAATCAATGATCAAAGGATGTGATCATCAATCGAAAGTGTTTGCACTCTGTTTCCTCAAAAGTTCTTCCTCTGCAGTTTCTAGTTCTCTTTTTTTCCTTCGCTTCAAGATCCACATGGAAAAGAAAGAAGAAGTTTGCTCTCTGCACAAACTTTTTGTCCCCTACATCTCATAACCGGCCAAACCTCGTCCACACACACCCACATGATAAAATTAGCCACATGGTTATGTTAGTAATAAGTGGACTAGAATTAATTAGGACTAAAACAATTCACTTAAGCCACATCTTACCTTTAGGAACTTGACACTTGTCAATTTTAGGATGGAGCCACACACCTAATCCTCCCTCACATATCCCCTCTAAAAAAATATATATATCTCGGGCGAGGTGGCCCGAGATCGGCTCGTTTTCGACACGAAAAAACACTATTTATCTCAAAACAAGTTTATTTCATAAACAAGTTCCTCACGACATAATAATACTTTCTATCTCATTTAGAAATTTTAGAAATGCAAAACACTACCCCAATTCCACACGACAGGGTTTCTACAGACCCTTTACAGCATGCTTGCAACTTTCCCGGGCCCCGGAACCAAACTATATTGGCCTTACAGTTAATCTTCATGAAAATATCCATACATCGTCATATAGATATGCAAAAAGTCCAAACTATATTGATTTTACGTAACTACAACGTTTGCTTCCGATGAGTTTTGAAACTCGAGAGTCGGCCGATCAAAAAATCGAGACTGCCCTACGGTAGATTCCAATGAGAACTGTCGTTTTCTTCCAAAGAAGCAAGAGGAGAAGATAAATATATCTTGGTGGGAAGGGCCATGGAGGTGGCAGCGATGGGTGGAGATGGAAGAAAAAGTTGAAGAACTATTTTACATGCTCTCACCTCTCTCTTCAATCTCTCTTTAAAATTCCCACACTTATGCACAAATGAACCAAGGAGCAAAAACTTGGTCAAATACATGGTGGTGGCCACAGCCCACCTCATTAAAGGGGACCAAACTCTTATTTTTTTACAACTTGGAGGACTCATGAGAACATAGCAAGAGGTTAGTCATGATTAGGAGACAAAACACTTACGCTTAGTCACTAGTTGTGTAATAAGTCCCTATTCACGTCATAAACAACTTTTTGGGCACATTCTCCCATAATCCTAATTACGACTAACGTTGATCTTTTACTCTTCTTGGCTCCGACGCTCGTTGAACTCTGGCGTCGATCACTAAAAATATCCTCGAATATTTTCGCCGAGATTTCGGTCGTTTCTGATCCAAAATTACTATTCATCAAAAATGGGTTTATTTCATAAATAGATTTCTAACGACATTCTAAGACTTTCCATATTGTTCGAGGATTTTAGAAATGTCTTAAATTGCCCCATTTCCACACGACAAGGTCTAAACTGACTTTTTACCGCGTGCCGGGAACTTTTCCGAGCTTCAGAACCAAACCCCATCGACCTTACAGTTGATCTTCATGAATTTACACACTAATCGTCATATAGATAAAGTTTTATCCTTATACGTCCTTGAACTTCGGCCAAGGTTTAATCAGCGTCCATACGGTAAGCTGTCGTCGTTAAAATTTCTCGTAAGTAAAGCAACTAATCATAGCCTTAACTAGAGCTTTGATACAGTCATTAAATAATTCAAGATAATTAAATACTTACATATTCATTTATAACATCCAGGGTCTTACACAGATGCTGAGAATGTCTTATTCTCGTTTGAACGTCGGTCGAGTTAAGATCAAGGCTCTACGACAAACTATCGTCTCAAGACATTGCATCGATAATCCGAATATTCATTGACATTGACTTATGCCTAAAATCATTGCAATATGTATTTCAGATAATTAAATAATTGTTTAATTATTTAAATTAATTCAGGGTCTTACACATGACGCCGGATGCTCACGATCAACTGTCAAATTATCTCTTTTAGTGTGGTAGAAAAGTTCAATTATTGTCCTTAGTATTTAATGATATAAATAAAATAGTGTAATTTGTATTTCTTACTTATAGTGTTGTGAAGTTTTGGTGTCAATTACATTTTTCAACAATATTAAACATACTTTAAATAAAATAATAATTTTTTATTGAAACCGGTTGAACCAGGGTTCAACCCCGGTTGGACTTTTAAACCATGAACCGGTTCAATAATCGATCCAATTCTAAGAACACTGCTAAATATGAAGAAAACAATAAAAATGTTATCAAAGAGAAAGGATGGTTGTTCGTACAAGAAGAAAACCGACTAATATTAATGATTTATATGATATTAAAAAGCATTAATGATTTAGTTTTAGAATTTCTTTAGCATAAATGCCAACATTAATATTCCTCACCATAAATAAATGATTACTGTGAGAAATTTAAATTATAGTACTATATAATAACTACCGGTTCATTCTCGGTTGGACGTCAATTCAACCACTTGAACCATGAACCGATGCCTCAGTTCAATCATCGGTTCAGTTCTAACAACATTGGCATCCACACTCCACCACCACCGTCAGCACCATCGCCATCACCATTGTCATCCTCCACCGCCACCTCCATCCTCCACCACCACCATTGTCAATGTCACCGCCTCCGGCACCACCACCATACTGCCACTGCCGCCAACTTCCCCTCCATAAACAACACTACCACCACCACCCTCCACAATCACCCCCACCACCCGTGTCTACTGCCACTGCCAGTAGGTAGCACCGACCTCCAACACCGGTGCTATATAACGCTCCACCCGTGTCACCTCAACCGTGGACTTAGGCCCCGTTTAGAAAAACAGTTTAATTAAGCGCTTATTAATAAGTTTTTTTAAGATATTTATTATAATGAATTGAAAATAATAAGCTATATATAAGCATAAGCTTTTTTTCATACTCTACTCTGAATAACTTATGAAAATAAGCTCAAAACAGCTTGTAGGTAAGTCATAAGCTATTTACATAAACTCTCCCAAACGCTTGCATAAGCACTTATACTATAAGTTAAGCTCATATAAGCTCTTCCGAACGGGGCCTTACTAAGTTAAAAATAGCTTTTTAATTAAAAGTAGCTTTTTAATTATTAAAAAAAACTCACAAACAACCTTTACTTTTTTTAACTTTTTCCTTGAAGCTCTTATTATGAACTTTAGTAACTTTTATGACACTAAAAAAATTCGGACCAAAGAGTATACGAACTTTTACAGTAATTTGTATTTTGAAGACAACTATTCTCTACACCTCAACCGCCAAAAAGGCCAGTTTTAAATCATAATCAATCCCAAATACTAAATATTGTCCACACAACAAAGCAGAACACAACAAATTATTAAATCTGGGAAGATTGAAGTGTCATTAATTACGGTGTTAACTACTAAATCAAGTATAAAGCGCTACGAAATCTGAGAAGACAAGCAAGGATTCACAATTTTCAGCAACACAGAACGAACAAGAGGTTCTTAAAGAAGTCTGTAGAGGTCCGCCTCTGCAATGGCAACAACACGACACGGCATACAACAGCAAGCTCTGGTACAGTAAAGTACCAGTATGCCACTGGAACTCCAGCAAGGTGGCAAAAGAGAAAACGAGAAAGAGATAGAGCTGCGAAGGGTGGAGATGCAAGGAAACATGAGAAGTGAGTGCAAGTATCGCAAGCAGCAAAGGGAAGCAGCATGCTTATTGGTGCTGAGAGTCAATGCGTGGCTCTTGTGAGGAAGAGTTAGTTCAGTGGTTGTAACACTAACGGGTAAGGTTTTATGGCCAATTAGGTTGCACAATGAAAAAAGAACACACGTGCCAGATAGGTCAATGCAAACCCACCGAGTTAGTAAATTAAGTGGGTTTGGGACTGACGAACTACATTGCCTGACCCGCCCTACCTAGCAGGTTGGCCTAGAGAGCCATGCTCACATTGCCACCCGGAACATATGCTGACTCATCTCTTATCACATCACAAATCTAACAAGGATAAATAACTTTGTTTTAGCAGGCAAAAGACATTATTAAGGTCATGTTCAATCAATCATAGGAAATATGATCAAGGTCACCACTGAACTTCTCACTTATCCATGAGAAATATCAATCCCCTTTCCATAATATCCACATGTCCTACAAGCCCCAAATCTGTTAAACACAAGACCTGCGTCAACCCCTCAATAAAAATAACTAGTGCTGAGGATGATTGAGACGGGCGGAAAAGAGGCCAGCCTGGGACCTCACAATGAATGAAGCAGCACAAAACCATTGAAGCAGTACCAGAAGAAACCTCATCAGAGAAGACAAGCATATACTTTAGAAAGATCTGAAATTCTAACAAATAGTAGCAACAACCTTAAAAGACCTGCAACTAGACTACAAGTATTCTTGCATAGAAAAAAGAAACTACCAGACACCATCAATAAAGTATAATCAAATAAAGAGTAGAAATTCAGGGCGTTGCCCAACAGAACAGACGGATACTGCAGATCCAAGCACCACTAAATTAACAAAACCTCACTGTCCTCTTAATTGCAGTTACTGAGTTTAAAATCAACTTCTGCTTCGGCGCCTTTCCCTAAGGCCATTTCTGCATATTATTTAGCAGTATGTCAGTACAAACGCATAATGGAAAATGAATTGTAGAAATAATAACTCCCCATGTCAATCAAAACGAATACAAGACATGCAGGCTCCTCTTAAATTCAGATCCTATCTACTGCAGTCATCATGTTCATTTGTCATTCAAATTCATATCCACTCTTGATAAACAAACATAAAAAGTAAATATGCCACACAAAATTGAGCCTCAACCATGAACAGGGAGAAAATACGTTGATTAGAGGCAGAAAGGAAAATTGCAAGAGGTATCGGATACATGCAAGGCATAGTATCCTTTTGTCATTCTAAAATACTATTTTTTCTTCAACACATCAGAGTCCACTCTTGAAAAACAATATCATTTTAAATATCAGATTAAGCAAAACTAAACATTTAAAAGAAAGTGTTCTTTTAAAAAATAAGCACCTCCCAGTGTGATGATAAATAACCATAAGAAACATTTAAGGGAGAGAAATTCCAGACTAACCCATTAGAATAAGGAACCTCCTCACGGGCACGGTACGGAGGTGGTGACCTGCTGTAGCTGCGTCCATGAGGTGACACACTGCGGCGTCTAGGGGACCGCCCACGAGGACTATAACTCCTGAACCATACACAAGAAAGGTGTCAAAATACATTTAATATGCATTATAAGGAACAATCATTATCACAGAAAACACCTCCAACCTTTCAAATGCATTACAAGATCAAAATTCAAAGGAGTAGAGTAACCAATAATTATACCAACCATTTTTCACAACTTTAACTGCTAAAGAAGGAAAAACAAACCACAAGCCATGATCACAACATTGCTGCCTTAAGAAAAATACAAGTGCCAAAACATTTGCATACATGATACAGAGAAAATATGACAAAGCAATCCCACCTTCGCCCATAACTTGGGCTCCTACGAAACCGAGGAGGACTTCGGCTACGGCGTCTTCCAGAACCACCACGCATGCGACATTCACGAGCAAAATGACCAGGTTCACCACACTCATAACATTTCAAATCAGAACCCCCACCACCACCACCACCAGAGCGGCCACGACCACCACCACCACCTCCACCTCTAGAATTGTGAGAAAGCTCAACCCTCCAACCATTCTTGCCTGCTCCATGGGACAGAAAAGAGAAGTCACGGTAAATATGGAGGCAGTGAAGAGAAAGAATAATAGTAATCCAATTGACTAGATTTATCAGTTAGCATATTTCATACGTCAAACCTTTAAAAACCAAATTATGACAAAAATAAAGCACATCAATGTTAGCTTTCAGGTACATAAATAAATGTAAATATTGGAGGCATTGAAACATAACCCTGCAAACACAGTAATCTTTAAAATCAACTGAAACAAGAAAAAGCAGTAACATTAAACAAGAAACAGAAAAGCCTGGATTAAATCTACGATAAGAGATGTGCAAAACTTGTTTACAAAAAACACAGATGAGAAGCACTTAAAATAAGTGCAAAAGAATATTACTATAAACCAAACATTATCAATTGGTTAGGTTAGCTATACAGATCAAATGAAATTACTAGCCTGTATCAAGGGTCAAATTTCAATAGATCCATATGGAGTAAGATTTTTCAATGGTTTCAATTTGAAGTGCAAAGAAAAAATTAACACAAGAAATATTAGATGTGGCATAATCCATGAAATAGAGTAGGCACCATATACGCATAACTAGGAACAAGTTCTTCATACACAGTAAAGACAATAATTGTGTTACCATAATATTTTCAGGAGTTCATTTGACCACAGGTCGATAACTTATGGGAGCACATATTGCTCATAGGGATATATACAGAACACAGGCAGCACTCACATGACTCATAGGTTAATCGTAGCAGCACACATCTCACAAAACAAACCCATTATGCAACAGATGTGTAGCTTGCGATAACACTCCAAAGCAGTGCAAATCGGCTGTTCACATTCTTAATTCTCTTTACATGCAGTCAAACTGTAGAAATCAGCAGATTTAGCCGAAGACTAACGAAAAAACCATTACTGCAGGCCTGCTTGCAGAAGAGATTTGCAAGGCAGAAGTAGAAGAAAGAGAGCATCTGCTTGCCCGTGGGCCTATGACTTCCTCAAATGAAAAAGAAGACTTAAATACGTAGGTGAGGAAAACCCTTCAACATATCAACCGGAAAAGGGGGGAAACAATAATACAGCATTAGCAGATAGAAGAATGAGGTCAATAAAAATATGTGGCATTCTAATACATTTCAATAGTTCTTCTACACTTACCATCTAATTCACGAATGGCATCCTGGGCATCTCTACGATCATCAAAGTCAATAAAAGCATAACCAGGTGGTCTCCGTGCAACCCAAACACTGCATAAACATCCATGAAACATAAAATTGTGTTCTAAAAACCTCTAACATTAAAACAATACACAGTATATAAAAGTTAAAACTGCATCATTGAATAGTCCAAACAAAACGACTGATCATAGCTACTTGTCAACACACATATGCTCAAATCAATTCAGGAAAGCAACACACAAAAGTCTCCCTCTCACTCACAACACCTACATAAGTTTAGTTAACAAAACCCCAATGTTGACCTGAAGCTCCTAGCCATCCACAAAACTTCCACAAAACTCATAGCCATCCACAACGACGAATTTGCTAAGAAAGGATTCTAAAAAGTAGGCATCTTTAAGAAGAAAGACATCCACTACATTAAAACAATGTTTTCAATTTCTGGTTTACACTAATAATAACAAAAACATCATTCCATCTTATTTTCACATCACTACAAAAAATCTCACGAAAAAAGCGCAATCCTTTGGAATTATTAGTATACGCTCAAATCAAACAGGACTTTTAGAACCATGAAAACAAATTGCAGCATCATAAAAAATCAATGCTTCTTGAACTACCTCCGAATAACTCCGAAAACACGGAATTCATCTTCTAGGTCCCTCTCTGTCACTCTCGAATCCAGGTTGCCAACATACACACGAGACATCGTTTCAGCTTTTCAGAAGAAACCTGCCAATCACAAACACGCAAACCAAATTAAATAAAAAAGAAGGTGAACTTTAAAATAATGAAAAGGAAAATTTCACGATCGATCAAGTTATAGATATACGACGAAAAATCTCAACGAACAAAACCGAACCTGAAAAACGAAGAAAAATTAAAGATTTTCCGGCGGAAAAGGGTGATGAAGGTTGGAGTTTGTGAAAGGAGAAGAGAGATCTGAACCTCGAGCGATGTGAGATAAAAACCCTAGCAGCCTCCTTCGCCAACAGGTTTTGACCCTTTTCTGCCCTGGCAGCAGTCGAGTGTGGTCATTATATAGCCCATCATGATAAAACTTAATATTATTTTGCTAATCAGGTATTTTTATAATTTAAAAATAGAAATAGAATAATTTATTAAAATAAGAAATGTCAGGTTTAAATATTTTTGAAAATTAATTAGCTTTTAATATTTTTAAGGCTAAATAGTCATTTTGGTCCCTCATGTTTCACGATTTTGCATTTGTGGTCCCTCTTGCAATTTATTAGCACCTAGAGTCCTTAACTTTTGAAGATTTTGCATTTCTAGTTTTTCATCCAATTCCGTCGAAGATTTAACGGTTTTTAAAAAAAAATTAATAAAAAAAAATATCCAGAACATTCATCCAATTCTTCATCATATTCATCAATCTGCATCTTCTTCACCAACATCTTCATTATCTTACCCCGAAAAAACCAAAAAACATACATATTCATCTTCCTAACATTATACCTTCCATTTTCATCTCTAACATCATTCCATAAACATTTAACATTCTGAAAAATCCATAATACTGAACCTGAAAATACAATTACTGAAACATCCATTTCCAAGCCCCACCAATTTTGATTTTAATTGCAGAATCTAAGACCCATTTCACAATAACAGCATCACTACATGTTTCTTCTCCATATTATGAGCAATCATACAAACATTGAAGAGTAGTAGCAGCCAAAACAAATTAGAGGAAGAAATCACACAACACATAAAAACAAAACCCAAAACGAAATCAAAGAAAGAGAAGACTTGGATCTGGAAAAAAAAAAAAGCAACGGGCCATAGGGAGCGGCATCAGCGACGAGCCTCGAGCAGAGTAGCAGAAGCGACGGGCCAGAGAACGGCGGCGGCTTCGCGAACAAGGAGGAAGGAGCAGTGGCGACGGCAGCTTCGCGAACAGGGAGGAAGGGCCAGTGGCGGCGGCTTCGCGAACAGGGAGGAAGGAGAACGGGCACCAATAAAGGGGCTTCAGACAGAACAGCGGCGACGGCGCTAGGTGGTTGTCGATGCAGCGATGGAGGTGGTGGGACAGGGAGCGATGGAGGCCAAGTGTTGGTGGTGGTGCTGAGTGTTTGGGAGAGGGTTTGGGTTTTGGTTGTGGCGCCGGGAAGATCGCTTGGATGGTTTGAAGAAGGAGGGAAGGAGTGGCGGAGCAGATGATAGGGGGCAGAGAGGAGAGTGGGGGCGGCTGCTAGGGTTTGTGATTGTGGGAGAAGAGGAAGAAGAAGGTTTGATGAAGGAGATGTGAATTTTCTAGAAAACCTGAATTTTTTTTTTAATTAATTTCAAAGGAATATTTCGTTAAATCTTTAACAGAATTGGATGGAAAACTAGAAATGCAAAATCTTCAAAGGTTAAGGGACAGTGGGTGCTAATAAATTGCAAGAGGGGGCACAAATGCAAAATCGTGAAACGTGAGGGACCAAAATGGCTATTAAGCCTATTTTTAATTACAAATTTTCAATTACAGTATTTCGTTAGCTGCATAACTTTGAATTTAAAATTGACTAATTTTAATTATTTTAAAACATATACTTATTTATAAAAAGATAAAAATGATATTATTTTAAGAGTAGGAAAAGGAGGCAGCCAAGGCAGTAATGGTGGCGGAGGCGGAGAGGAGTGATAACCATGGTTGGGGCTATAGCCGGAGCCTGTAGGTGGTGGCCGGTGCATGCTACCGGGAGACGCAGAGGGCAAGGCGAGGGGTCATTGTGCCTGCAGAAGGCAGCGATGGTCTGCAACAAAGGCGGGACTAGGAGGTAGGAGGAAGGCGGCTGGGGCATAGAGGTGAGGTACCAATGGAGGCCAATCTAGCAAAGAAGAGAAAACCTCACAAAAAAAAACACTTATTGGGTATCACAACCACCTAGTGTGGTAAAATACCACCTAATATGGGGAGAAAGTAACTATCAAATAAAGGGAAGAGCCTCCCTAGAGGAGAAGCAGCCCCCACAAGGGGGTGGCAACTGCTCGTTTAAAACCCGAGCACAACGAGAGGAGTTTGTTATTTTTTATGATTTCCACATTGTTAAGTTCAAATGATTTCATGTTTATCATATTTTAAATAATAACAATTTTACCCAAGGTTTAATCATGATAGATAAAAATTTCCTAAACTCTATATGTTTTATATTTCAGGAAATATCTATCGTCCGATGAAAAGAAGTGGAACGTCTGCCTACACATGAAGGATCTAAAGCAGCTATGTTCAAATGTATTGTCTGACAGAATATTCAAACAATGAAGCAATGTATCGTGTGTGCAGTAGAAGGATTATGTCGTCTCCACTCTTCAATGAAGCACTGTTTCAACATGAAGAACAAATGACATATTTAATGAAGAAATATTCCTCGTATCTACCTAGTCTCTAAACATTCCTCGTTTCAAGGAATGTCGTACTTCAAGATCTACCTTTTCAGAGTCAACGACTCTCCTTTCTGAACATCGTACAACCTCAACGGTCAAAATCAAATCTCGTTGATCAGAATAGAAGATACGCTCTGCTGTTTTCCTCTACATTAACTGCACTACACTATTTTAGGAAACACGCCAGAGAAGAGCGGACGATAGAATCAGCTGCATTAATTGCATAGCAGTTTTGCATTTAATGCTCTGCAAGCTTTACAGAAGTATCCGTTGCAGCAAAAGAGAAGACGATACTCAATGGAACTTCATCATCTTCATCAATGTTCATCCTACTGAAGATATAAGTAAGAGGACTTGAATCTTTGAAGAATGGGGCAACTTACAACAATATTCAAATCTAAGCTTTCAAAGTCTCTCTTGCAATCAAGCTCTGAACCTTACTCAGAAAACCAGTGTCATACTCTTATGAGTTCAGCCGTCCGCCCAAGTGTGATAATCTCTAGAGTCAAACCTCTTATTCTTTCACACTTCAAACAGAGAACCTATTTCCATATCATCTCTGTAAACTGTGCTTACACACTTTCTACTATCACTCTTGTGAGCAAGATTCTATCTGATAGAAACAACTATGTTGCAATCAACCGAAAGAATCAAGAAGCTAAATTAACAAGCCAACCGTTGCCAACCTTGGAGATAGACCTATCGTCTCCCCTAGCTACCTGGAGATGAACATCTACATCCATTTGAAGATTGCTGGGGATGAAGAACTCTTCCATCAGGACCATATAACCAAGATTCTCAGAAGTCTCTCAGCAAAATGGAGACCAAAGGTCACAGCCATTCAAGAAGCCAAAGATCTTACTAACCTCAAAATGGAAGATCTTTTGGGATCTCTGAAGGTTCATGAGCTTGAACTAGCTGAGCATGATGGAAGCAAAAAGAACAAATCCATAGCTTTCATATCCAAAAGCTCTAGAGGCCTAGACGATGAAGAATCATTCTATGCTTTCATGGAACCTGTTGATGCATCAGACGACGAGAAATATGAGGTAACATCTGAAATCTATGAAGAAGAATTTAATGATTTACTTGATTATTTTCATGCATTATCTACAAAATACAGCAAACTATGGAAAAAGTTTGCAAAACTTCAAAAAGAGTTAGATGCTTCTAAACAGGAAAATGTTTTGCTAGCTGAAGAGAACAAAAGTTTGAAAGAATAAAATTCTGAGGAAGTTATTGCTCTTAAAAAGAAAGTTAAAGGTTTAATTGAAGATCTTTCATAGTTAAACTAAGTGGAAACGGTAGAACGATGTATGATAGAAGTGGTTTAGGATACAATGATGCATCGTCTAATATTGTGTCGTCTGACATTAAATTTATATCATCTAATGCTTTATCGTTTGATACTGTACCGTCTAAAATTGAATTTATACTGTCTAATACTACTGTAAACGATGATATTAAATTTATATCTTCTACTACCATACCGTTTGAACCTGTGACGTTTGTGGTAAAACATGGAATCAAACAAACAGCTGAGAGGACTTCTTATGATAAGAAGATTCCCCCCAAAGGTTCAACTAACAAAATCGGACCCAAGAATATCTGGGTACCAAAGACCATGATCTTTCATGTTGCAAATTTGTTTAAAAGGGAAAAATAGAAGCCAACCATGGTACCTGGACAATGGATGCTTGCAACACTAAACAGGAAGAAGGTTTATGTTCCCAAAGATCCATGCTGAAAAAGAATGGAGGAACAGTTACCTTAGTGATGACAAAAAATGTCTCATCTTAAATCGATCAATGAAGAGCTGATCAACCTTGAAGACGAACTATCAAATCTGGACCTGAATGAAGGACCATCGTCCAACAAAGCTCAACCATCCAATGGTCATCTATCGTTTAAGCAATCTGCATCGTCCAACGATAGTCTATCGTTTCACAATAATGACGTGCCATCAACCAACCTCAACGAAATCATCATGCAGGTATCTTTAATCAAACTCTCATTGAGAATAGATTCATATATTTGAGAGAAAGTTCTGGTATGCACCCTGCTTTGTGAATTATATTGTTTATACTAACCAAAGTGCAGGAGACGACAAAAGCACAAACAATACTACCATCGTTCAATCACTCAAGTGCACCGTCTGAAGAAGAAGCAACGTTTACCATCTATCGTCTACTCATGCAACATCTACTATTGTGAAGTTCAAACGAAGATGACGTCACATGCAATCTATCGTCCACCAGCTCCACGTCGATTAAAGAAGCAGCTCAACAAAGCTTACGAGGATCAAAAGCTCACAATAAGACTAAGACTAAGACTATCATTTTCCCTATCTCTCTTGACATGTTTACTATGCTTATTGAACAATTAATTTTTATAACTCCATTTCTTATACCTGCTATACTATGATGCTAATTCAACAATTGCTCTGATACCTGGTTTATCAATTAATATGTGTTGAATATGCTTTTTATGCCCTATCATATACTCTTATCCCACAAATTGCATATGCTTTGATATCATATATGCTCTTTATGCTCCATTGTTTATTTTGAAATTGTATATTGCATCTGCTTTGTCTTAGTACTCGCTTGAATATATCTTGCATATCTTTCTGTGTGTGTTTTTGCTTTCAAAATCTTGTTTAAGGCCTTCAAATTGATTTGTAAGAATCTAGCCTATTTGCTCTTTAAAGGTTTCGAAGTTTTGGGATATTGTAACTTAGAGTTTTCAAAGGGTTTTTTACGAACAACAAGTTGCTAAAAATGTTTTCGGCCTCCAAGGATCTTCCTAAGAATTAGGACAATTACTTAAGTGATAGGAACCTTGTAAGACCAGTAGCTAGGATTAAGTTTCGAGTCCTAAACTAGGCTATGTTCTTTGAAGGGTTACGTAACTTCAGACCGAACAAGGCGACGTAGCTTTCCTTCGGAACCTTCATAGCTTTTGGAACAAACGTTGGAGCTTGGAGCAAAGGACTTTGGTAAGGGAACTTCGCTATTCCTAGCTACTAAGCATATGTATATACTATGACTTGTAAACTGGCAGTCAACGGCGTTCTAAGAATGACTCAACTTTGAATTGTATTGTCTGTGATACCAATGCAAGTAGCTAAAGGCATCTGATATGTTGGATTAGAATTGTTTGATGTGTGACATTCCTTGAATGATTTATAGACGTACTTGATAGCTTGTCTCAATGAGAATATAATGTCTATGATATGACCTGTCTATCTTGATTCTGATATCATTCACATGGTTTGACATGATCCATTTCGCAATCGTGAGACCATGCATGGCCACGTCTTAGGAAGGATGCGCCTTTGAATGCAAACCGATATTCGTACATAGACGATCCCGAAGTTTGGTTCATCTATTGTTGTTGATTGACCTCTGATTGGTGCTTGAATACATCTTGATCGACTATAAGAAAGCATGCTATTTAGATTGTATGAAAGAGCAAGTCATACCTAAAATGTATGTTATGTTATCCTTGATAACATGTTGATTGAATTACTGTCTTTCCCTAATCTTGCTTGTTGCAATGTTGCTATGCCTTATCATCGATTGTTATTGTATGCGCTAGCCGGGGAAAATAAAGTAAGCTACCGTGTGAATAGGGTTTCTTTCAAAATAAAGTATAAAGACCTTGTTTTGGAAAATTAAAGGCTTCATAGTTTTGAAAAGAATAAGAAAAGAGACTTTCCTTTAGATACCTAATGAACATTTTGGAAACATGCTTTCAAGAGAAACCTACGGTTAAAATCGTGAGCTTTCGAAATTAATCTATTCTATCTTCCTGAAGGAAAATTCATAATGTACTAATGGAATACATCAAACCATTTTATGAACTTAACGACGATTCCACTTCTTTTCTACCAGTCTTATCCTGTAAGGAAAAGGCACGTCCTTGGAAAAAGAACCATAAGAACTTCCTCACGAGGAATCATAAGACATGTTCTCTGGAAAACCTCAAAAGACCTTTACGAAAATATTTCAAGAGATGTTTTCTCAAGAGAAAAATTGGGTAGCTTATTCGGTAATGCCTTCATTGGTAGTAGTGGGCGTTTTACGCTTCGGCGTCTACCAACGAGAGATCACTGGACCAATAGGGCCAAGTGACCACAATTGCTCGATGTAAGTTGGCACTCCGACGAGGATGACCCTACATTCAAAAGGAAACCCGGGTATCCGGATCATATTACACCCTAGTAGCATCATGACATCTAGATTTCTTGTAACATGATTGCTATGCGTGTCTCGAGTTGATTATCGAGTGTGTTTTGGTTTGGAATTTTGGCTTGACTTATTGGATGTTTCTTTCTATATTGATAATTGTAAGCATGATTTCCCTTCAACATGATTTTTATCTACTTTAGATATGTAAGTATGCTCCTCTACATGATTGTTCATAATTATGGCAATTGAAGAGGAAACAAGTATTGTTGTTTGAAGAGTGTTGGACTCAGGATAATGACTGTGAACTTGTCTTGGTGGAGTGTTGGGAGAGAAAGGGCTCAGATCCTTATGAGAGCGTAAATGGTTGTTTGGAAGATTTGTCTAGGTGGGAAATAAGGTGTTTTGGAGATGTTCCAATGAAAATTAAGGAAGTTAGGGAGGATTTACAACATATTTGTGGTAGGTAGGAAGTTAGGCTTATTATTGGGGATGATATTTCTAATGTGGTTCTTAGTGTGATCAATAATATGGAGGATCTTAGACCCTCTAATCTTACGTTTCTGTGCTTCATTCCCAAGGTAAAGAAGCCGAAGCACACAGGTGAGTTTAGGCCAATCTCTCTTTGCAATGTAAAATTCAAGATCATTACCACGACTATGGCGAATAGGTTGAAGTTTTTCCGTCCTCATATTGTAATGTCGTTTCAAAGTGTTTTTGTGCCTGGTAAACTTATCATAGATAATGCATTGATTGTCTTTGATACCTTCCACTTCAGGAGGAAGAGGACCCATGGTAAGCTTGGATATATGGGCTTGAAGTTATATATGTTTAAATACTATGATCGCATTGGGTAGGTTTTCTTAAGGATAGAGTTGTCCTCCATGGGCTTTCCACGCAAGTTAACTAAGCTTATTGTGGATTGTGTATCTTTAGCTAGTTTATTTTGTGCTTTTGGAGGGTAGTCTGGGCGCTCCCTTCAACACTTTTGGAGGGTTTGAGACAAGGGGTCCTCTCTTTCCTTCCCTTTTTATTTAATGTGCAAAGATTTTCTATGGGCTTATTTTATTGGAGCAAGAGAGTAATGTTATCCATGGGATCCGCATTGTTAGGCAAGCTCCTATAACTTCTCACCTATTTTTTGTTGATGACGATATCTTGTTTTTCCGGGTTACTTCTCAAGAGGTGGATGTCGTTTACCAGGTTTTGGGGCTCTACCACCATGTGTTAGGCCAGCTGATTAACTTAGATAAATCTGAACTTTCCTTTAGTCGAAATGTTCTAGCATATAGGAAATATTTCATTTAGGATCGTTTGTAGATTAAGGCAGTGGAGAGTCATTCTAAGTATCTTGGCTTACCTAATTTTGTGTGAAGATCTAAGAAAAAAAATTTCAATTTTATTCAGGACAAAGTGTGGAAAATTGAAAGGGTGGAAGGAGAGGTTGTTGTTTGAAATTGGTAGAGAAGTCCTTATTAAATTGGTTTCTCAAGCTATCCCAACATACATCATGGGTTGTTTCTCTTTGCTGGTTGGGTTGTGTAATCACATTAAGAGTATGATAAGCCGGTTTTGGTGGGGGAATAAGCAAGGTGAAAGGAAGATCTACTAGGTGAATTGGAATGCGCTTTGTCAGCCAAAGAAAGATGGACGTCTGACCTTTAAAGTGTTTAATGATGCACTGCTTGACAAGAAAGGTTGGTGGTTATCTCAATGCTTGGCTTCTCTTATGGTCAAATGTCTCAAGGCCAAGTACTACCCTAGATTTCCTTTAATTCATGCTACACAAGGTCATTTAGCAAGCTGCACATGGAGGGTTGGAAATGGGAGAGCTGTGAAAATTTGGGAGGATAACTGGTTGCTGATGCAAAATGGTTTTAAAATTTGGTCCCCAAACCTGATAATTGTAGTTTGCAGCATGTTTTTGATTTTATTGATAGGGTGACAAATAGGTGGCAGTTTCTTTTTCTCATGTTAGAAGAGATGGGAACAAAGCAGCCCATTTGTTGGCAAAGCACTCCTTATCTTTTCCTAATGAAACTTGGTTTGGTTCAACAACAACTTGTATTTAGTCTTGTATTTTTCATAAAATCTCTTTTTATTAACATCTGTATATTTTTTATATTATTGAATATGCATATTCTTATGACATACTATCGAGTTCGACCAATAAATTGAAATAATTAGACCATTGAACATGAATTGAAATTCCTACACATTCGGTGGTTTGTGGAGGGGTGCTAGAAGAAGAGCTGAAAGATAGATATTGCCTTTTAAACATACAATCATTTGCAAAGTACTTCTGCCTATAAAAGAAAATGTTAAGTAAATTATAAAATCCTAAATTAAGGGTGATTGATGGTCATGGAGATCAACTATTGAAGACCAAATTAAGCTTCTAAGACAATTCTCGGATCATAGTCCACGTTTGCAACTTATAGCCTCTAGTACATGGTTAATCTCCAACAGACATTACAAACCAATTGCTGCCATTTCTTTCAAGGTTCAACCATCCCTTGACCACAGCACAAAATTTCTTGCAAGTGAAATGTCTCTCTGCTCTTGCTCCTCCTCAAGGTATTACCATCTTGAATAACAAGGTTTTCCTTTTGTAATCTTCATCTTATTTCATGTGCCTGAATTGTGTCATGTCATCATTCACAAAGTATGATATGCATGTTCTAAAGGCTACAATGGTCATAATTTCAATAACTTGATGTGTAATTTCACATCCCTTACTTGCACAAGAAGCTACTTGTTCTCCTTTTCTTTCTTGTGATTAACCTTTAATTCTTTCATTCAGTAACAGAATATTGCAGATATAAAAAAACTATTGACATAAAGAAGAAACAGGTCATCAAAACCAGGCATGTATGAACCAAGTAACATCCTTATTACTGGTGCAGCTGGTTTCATAGCCTCTCATGTCACCACCAGGCTAATAAACAAGTACCCTAGCTACAAGATTGTAGCTCTTGATAAGCTAGACTATTGCTCCACTTTCAAGAATCTGCAGTCATGCAATTCATCATCAAAGTTCAAATTCATCAAGGGCGACATCGCAAGCGTTGACATTGTGAATCACATAATGATAGAAGAGGAAATAGACACCATTATGCATTTTGCTGCTCAAACCCATGTGGACAATTCCTTTGGGAATTCCATGGAATTCACCTATAATAACATATATGGAACACATGTGCTTCTTGAGGCCTGCAGGGCCACGAATCGCGTTAAAAGGTTTATTCATGTTAGCACTGATGAAGTTTATGGCGAAACTGACTTAGAGACTGATATTGGAAATCATGAGGCATCTCAGCTGCTACCAACAAATCCTTATTCCGCAACAAAAGCAGGTGCTGAAATGTTGGTGATGGCTTATCACAGGTCTTATGGCCTTCCAATTATAACTTCTCGCGGAAACAACGTTTACGGTCCTAATCAATACCCAGAGAAGCTTGTTCCTAAATGCATTCTTCTTGCCATGAAAGGTCAGAAATTGCCTATCCACGGGGATGGATCCAATGTGAGGAGCTATCTTTATGTTGGAGATGTGGTAGAAGCATTTGATGTCATACTTCACAAAGGAGTGATTGGACAAATCTACAACATTGGCACTAAGAAGGAAAGGAGTGTGATAGATGTAGCAGAGGACATCTGCAAGCTCTTCGGATTGAACTCGAAAGAAGTTATCGAGTTTGTTCAAGATAGGCCTTTCAATGACAAGAGATATTTTCTGGATGATCAGAAGCTCAAGCAGCTTGGTTGGGAGGAGAGAACTCCTTGGGAGGAAGGACTTAAGATGACAATTGATTGGTACAAAAAGAACCCTGATTGGTGGGGTGATGTATCCACTGCTTTAAACCCTCATCCGCGATTTTCGGCTATCAATCTCTCCGATGATGCTCAATGGTCCTTTCAATGTGGATACTCAAGGCTGTTGAGGTCATTCACAGATGTTAGTAGAGCTAATTCAGGATTGAAATTCCTAATTTATGGGAGGACTGGTTGGATAGGAGGGTTGCTAGGAAAGCTTTGTGATGAGGAGAGAATTTCTTGGGAGTATGGGAGAGGAAGATTGGAAGATAGGAAATCACTTATGGAGGACATAAGAAAGGTAATGCCAACCCATGTGTTAAGTGCAGCTGGTGTTACTGGAAGGCCAAATGTTGATTGGTGTGAATCACATAAAGTTGAAACAATAAGGACTAATGTGGTGGGAACATTAACACTTGCTGATGTTTGCAAGGAGCATGGATTATATATGATGAACTTTGCAACTGGTTGCATATTTGAGTATGATAAAGAGCATCCTCTTGGATCAGGCATTGGGTTCAAGGAGGAGGACAAGCCAAATTTCACTGGTTCCTTTTATTCAAAGACCAAGGCCATGGTATTATCTCTAAAATTTCTATTTCATCTTATTTATAGCAGCATCACTAATCTAAATTTCTACAAGGGCAAACCTGGTGTATTATCTCTAAAATTTCCATTTGTGTCTTATTTATAGCAGCATCACTAATCTAAATTTCAATAAGGGAAAACCTGGTGCTATAAAGCTTGCAATATGTGCGAGGATCCACTTTTTAGATCTATCGTAGACCGCCTTACCTTGCATTTTTTGCAAAAGGCTGATTCCACGTCTCGAATCTGTGACGATAAAGTCATATGGTAGCAGTCTTATTGTTGCGCCGAGGCTCGCCCTCTACTAATCTAAATTTCTAAGAAGAAAAAAAATTAGTTTCTTACTTTTTCCTATTTGACACTGATTTTTCTTTCCCCCACAAACACCAGAACCACATTTGATATCATGGGTTTTGTCTCTACCAAGATAATCTTTTGTCATGTGAAGCCTCACTCGATTGGAAGTTACTTATTAAAATATTTGGTAAAGTTGAACAATGAAATCCAATCATGCATATTTTCTAGCATTGTGAATTGAATTTAAGTACATGGTAAAACACATGCAGGTGGAAGACCTTCTCAGAGATTATGATAATGTCTGCACATTGAGAGTTAGAATGCCAATATCATCAGATCTTGGCAATCCAAGAAACTTCATCACAAAGATTTCTCGTTACAGCAAGGTGGTAAACATACCTAACAGCATGACTGTGTTAGATGAGCTCTTACCCATATCCATTGAGATGGCCAAGAGGAATCTAAGAGGGATATGGAACTTTACCAACCCAGGAGTCATAAGCCACAATGAGATATTGGAGCTGTACAGGGATTACATGGACCCAAAATTTAAATGGGAGAATTTTAGTTTGGAAGAACAGGCAAAGGTAATAGTTGCTGCAAGGAGTAACAATGAAATGGATGCCTTCAAGCTCAAAAAGGAGTTCCCAGATGTGTTGTCCATCAAAGATTCCATTATCAAGTTTGTTTTTGAGCCTAACAAGAAAACTTGAGGATCAAACAGCTTTTGCACTTTTTTTTTGGAAGGTTGATTATACAAATTCAGATGTATAGTCCTATATAGTCACTGTTCTTTGTGTAATTTATATAGGCACCAAATTGCCTGTTATACTATTGTTATCTTAACAGCTTTGTAAATATTGTTATACTTATTCATACACCATGTAAGACTAGTTACTTTACTAATGTAAGTACTTTATCTATAAAATATTTAATCTGTAAACATTTGAGTTTAAATAAAATCATAGGAATTCCTCCTTGACATGACTTCCTCAATCACTTAGCTTTTAGCTTCACAGAAGCTTGACCTACTCCATGGCTTCCTCTACCCATTCCACAAAGTCATTCAATTATCATTGAATTCAACTTTGCCTCCAATTTTACAGCTTCTCAAAGAAAACATAAAAGACTATATTAACTTGTGCTGCTCATCAGCCACAGTTGGCTCTAGTGACAATATTTCTTCCACTGGTTCTGATAAAACTGTTAGACAAATAAAAGATGAAGACTATAGGAAAAGGAGAAATTTCAATTATTCTACCACACATGCTATCCTCTATTTATATTAGAGTTAACTCATAACCATTATATAAATACTAAATTCAAAAACTAAATTAACATAATGCTGATGGTTAATGCTTATATCATCCAAATGTCGGCCCTGAAAATATGTATTTATTTATAAAATAATTAAATAACTTTTTCATCCCGGTAAAATACCCTAATTTTGTTTTTCGCCCTGGAAAAAAAAACGCATTTTCTATCCTTCCAAAATCACACGTTTTGTTTTCCATCATTGCCGTTAAATTTTCCATCTAAATCAAACAGAAGTCAAGATCAGCAAATCCGATGACATTGTTTTTGGTCCTGGTAATACGCCTCAATTTTGTTTTCCGTCTTTCTAAATGTCAGATTTCGTTTTAAGTTGGATGAAAAATTTGACCACAATGACAAAAAAAAAGTGTGATTTTGGGAGGACGAGAAACAATTTTTTTTCCAAGGATGAAAAACAGATATGGGGTATTTTGCAAGGATGAAAAAGTTATTTAAGCCTTATAAAAAAAGTATCAACTAAAATGTGAAAAAATCACAAAGACACAAGAGGGGTTGAATTGTGCCTTAAAGATTTTCACAAATCTTTTAATTTAGGCAGAAAGTATATATGAAATTATTTTCCAAATTTTTCAATTAAACGCCTTGTTAGATGCAGCAGATAAATAACAAGTAAACAAGATAAGGGTTAAGAGAAATGCACAAAGAATTTATCGTGATTTACCCGAAACTTTGGGCTACCTCCAATCATTGGCTATCACCAAGATTATCTACTAAGTTAACAAGTATTTTACAAGATTTCTCCTCTTGTAAGTATAGTTTTTCCAAGCTTTGTCAGGCTCTACAAAGTAAGCTGCTAAGTATTCTCATTAAGAGATGAATGAGCAAACCGATGTATGCACACTAGCCCTCTTGTGTTTTTCTCTAAGTATTTGACATTGAGCTTACATAGAGACTTTACAAAGAATGAATGAAAACTTAGAAAGAATTTCTTGCGCATACGAATGAATAAGCACGTTAATTTTCAATCTTCTTCGTCATCTTTTTATACAGGCCCTTGAAAGAATCAATTACGGCAAGGGCTTCTTCATCTTCAAACAGTCCACAATCCTTCATTAAATACAAAGAGTTGTGTGTATACTCCATGAATCTTCATTTCAGCTTTATCCTGATCTTTTCCAAAAATGGACAAACAAAGTATAACTAAGAAAGGTATTGTACAAGCTTTCAATTTTTGCATAAGCTTCATATGGTTGACTTTGAAAGAGTAGGCTCATTGCTCGAAGAAATGTAGAAAAGACAAATCTTTCTTTTCAAACTGAGACATGTGTCACATCAATTGTTGCTCGTATAAGGTACATTATCTTTTCTTACACTATGTCTATTCTTGAATTAGTGACAGACAATGTCCGTAGTTAAGATCAGGTGACGTGAATTTCCTTAAACGCTTTAAAAAAAATTTCAAACGCAATTTGCAGACACTAGAAACATATTTTAGGACTTCTTGACTTAATCAAAACTTATTGGAATTCAAACAATATTGCACTCTATAGAAGAGGCACAATAGTGCTTCCGTGCTTTTTTTTTTTTATTTGCAAATGTTTTTTATTATTTGAACCATTAGATTGATCGTGCGGTTGACAAGTATCTGATAATGTTTTAAGTTACTTGATTTACTTGATCTCTTAGATGAATCCAACTTAGAATAGTTGCAATAGAGAGAATGAATCATCTCTTCTAGGGAAGGTTAAAGATATGACCCACGTAGGTGAACATTCGCATAGATATTTTCCTCGAGGCTGTGCTTAGGGTGAACATGAAACAGGGGAGTTAGATTTCCACCCTACTCATCTAATTTGGAACTCAAGGCAACTGTAATAATTGTCCTTATTATCCCTGAGATGACTTACATTTCGGATTTTAAAATCCTGGAACAATATTTGATGCAAGTTCCGTGTTTTGTAATCCTGGAAGGTATTTTGAATGTTGTATGTCGGTTTCTAAATCCCGTTACGCAAATAACCATTTTTCCCGGAAATATAAATCCCGGAACGATATTTATTCACTATAACCACATTCCAGGAATTTTAATCCCAGTGTGTACTTACAAACATACCGCTTTTGTAGATCCCGGAATACATACTAAAATGTCTTTCGGGATTTTAAATCCCGGAATGATTCTAAGCTTTCGGGTTCTATATCCCGGAGTGTAACAGGAAAAAAAAACGTTAAAGTGGTTCCCCACAGTATAGCTACCGGACTTTGAAATCCCAGCACTCATATTCAAATAGATACCGGGTTTATAATTCTCGGAATTCAATTTCCTAGTTCTCCGAAAATAATACCCCGGAAATGAACTCAATTGGAAATCTGTATTCCGGGTTCTAAATCCCGGAATGCAGTTTGAATGGTGGTTACAGTGAGCACAGGAGTGGGGAGTGATGGTGGTAACGAGTTGGGGTGATGAATGGTGGTTACAGTGAGCACAGGATTGGGGAGTGATGGTGCAGAATGGTGATTAAGAGGAGTAGGTACGAGTGGGGGTGTGGAGGGGTGCAGGTCGAGAGGGAGAAGAATGGAGATGAGGTGAATGGAAAACAGAATGAAGATGATGAGGTGAATGTATATATACGACATTTAGGCTTCCGAATTCAATAATCCGAATCGATATTGTCTCTTACCAGGTTATATATCCCGGAATTATACTGTCAATTTGGTATACCGGGATATATAACCCGGAATGATGTTGACTGTTTAACGTGCCGGGTTCTACATCCCGGAATGAAGAATACCGGGTTCTATATACCGGTAGTACACTGCCAACTTCTACATACCGGGTTTTACAAACCGGTCAGGGAGACGGTGGGGTGTTAGGTTATTTACAAATACGGGTATTTTAGGAATTTTAAAAAATTGCCTAGGGTTTCAAATTGGGTCTGTGGGGTGTCAATTCTAACTCTGATCAAACAGTACAAGATTGCAACTTGGAATGTTTACATATATAAAGCCTAAGGTTGTGACTGGTGTGTTAGTTCCCAGCGTTGTCTAATCCGGAGTAAAGTACCTTTTAATCAAGTCAATTTAATAAGATGATGGGTGTTAGATTTCACACCTTTACCATCCAATTTTACATTCTACCTCTTTTCTTAATATCCCGAAACTATCCTTCCTACTATAACCCAAAAAATCCCTGATTTCCCACCCCCTCCACATTTCATTCCTTCTTCTCCTTCATTTCTTCTGGTTTCTTCCTCCTGTCCCAACTCTCTTCATCTTCTCGTCCTCCATCACAACTGCACCATCATCTGCATCACCATCACCATCACCATCACCATCACCATCACCATCATCTTCATCCAGGTTCTTGCTTGCATTGTCACGTCATCACCATCTTCATCTTCAGGTTGGTAACATTCGTGTCTGTTCTCCCAAAACCCTTTCATCTTCGTCGTCGATTAAGCTTCAACCATTGTTGCGGAGCTTCGATTTCTCGGGTTTTAAAACCCTTTAGGTTAGATACATTCAGGGATTTAAATCCTGGAGCCTAGAAATCAAATTGTGTAGAGGCATAGTTCCGGGATATAAAGCCCGGATTTGTTAAAAAAATCCTGTCAATGTTCCGGGTTTTAAATCCCGGTGTGAGTTTTTGTGTTCGGGATTATAAACCTTGAAAAGTTATTGTTTAAAATGTTATTGGCATGTCTCCGGGTTTTAAATCCCGGGGATATTTATTGTGTTCCAGGTTTTATATCCCGAAAGTTATTGTTTAGAAATATTTGTTTGTTCCGGGTTTTAAATCCCGAATTTTCTTTTTGTGTTCCCGGTTTTATATCCCGAAAATTGCATTTACATGTTTCCGGGTTTTAAATCCCTAGGTTAATTTTTGTGTTCCGGATTTTATATCTGGAAGGTTAATGTTTTAAAATTCATTTATATGGTTCCGAGATTTAAATCCGAGAACCATGTTATTTTAAGAATCATTTGAGTTTGGTTTTGAGTTGTTTGTTTTTGCGACATTTAGATGAAATCTTACCTACAATTTTTTTATTATTGACAGATGGCTAGGACACATTTTGGAACCTATGGTGGAAGACGTGGAAGGGGACGGAACAATGATGACGGTGGACGTATCCCTGGTGGGCGTGTGCCACCAATAGCATCGCATCGGAAAAGGAAAGCAGATGCGTCTTCCTCAGCCTTAGCTCCTTCATCACCACCTATTCCTGAGCCTAAGCGTGAGCCTCAGTCACAGTCACAGCCACAGTCTGAGCCTGAGCCTCAGCCACAGCCTCAGCCTCAGCCTCAGCCACAGCCACAGCCACAGGCACCACCTGCGGTTCCTCCACTTGTTCTTCAGCAGGACCCTCCTTTTCTAGGAGACCCTGAGGACCTGTCGTTGCTTCCCAGCTACCCAGAGCACGTGGCCCCCATTTTGTGGGAATCCTACCTAGAGACCCACCCGGTATGCATTATATAATACATATTTGTTTATTGTTTTGACTATTTGATTTTCTTTGCTTAATGTTGACTTGTCTAAACAAATTTCCAAGAGTAAGTTGATAGAGGAGACCTCACAGTCACCACTTGCGGGCACAAGTTGGCGTATCTGAATTGTGAGAATGTGCCTGAGGTGCTTGAGATAGTGCAGCGGTCCACTCTCTATCCCTTGTCTCGTGCTCTTACACTATGATGGACAATGGGTTTATATCTGCTTTTGTGGAGAGGTGGCACCCGGAGACACCTTCCTTCCACAGTTCCACATGTCGTTTAGGGAGAAGACTGTCACTCTAGATGATGTGTCCTGTTTGCTTCACATACCAGTGGTTTGGAAGGTCTTCTCGCTGCCTGTGATCGACGAGGCTAGGGCATTAGAGGCATGTGAGAGGTTGCTAGGAGCAGGGTTAGAGGATGTGCAGGGGGAATTTGCGCAGACCAGGGGATTTAATCTTAGGTTCTCATGGCTCACCCTGCATTATATGGAGGCAATTGCAGGTATGATTTTCCAATGTTATTGATTTTTGCATGGTAAGTCTAGGATATCTAACGCTTGATGTTTATATGCTTTCAGGCAATCGATGGGCCCATGCTCCTATATACCTGCTACATCTTGTCGGCGTGACGTTCGCCAACAAGAGTCATAATTTTAGCAGCGTGACCTACTTGACTGCATTTCAGGACCTTAATGAGGTGGGCATTTACGCTTGAGGAGTCATGGTGTTGGCCGTATTATATGATCAGCTTGCGGTCGCAAGCCACCACAAGACAAAGCAGCTTTGTGGATACACATCACTCCTGCAGGCCTGGATTTATGAGCATTTCTCAACCAGCATCTTCTATAAACAATCGGAGCAGGGTTACATAGAGGATCGGCATAGAGCAGCCAGGTGGAGATGTGGCAAGCAGGGGACTGCTCCTGTTCGCGTGTGGAGAGAGCATCTGGATGACATGGACACCCACACCGTCATTTGGACCCCCTACGCCGGTCAAAGAAACCATCAACCACGGCAGAAGGTGTCACTTTATTCTGGTTACATATGTGGACCAAATGCTAGGCGACCTTACATTCCGGAGAGGGACCTCCTCCAGTTCGATCACATCCAGACGGTCCCCCGAGCACCCTTTGGCCCACTTCCCTATGCTGAAGAGATAGATGTCGCGTTCCATACATTCACTGATCGAGTCATCCCTCTAGGGGTTCAGATTTCTTTTTCAGCTGAGACGGTCCCCAATTACATGTCATGGTTTTCGCAACATTCACATTCGTGCCTCGTCCTAGAGTGTCATCGTGAGAATGTTTGGTGTAGTGGTAAGTTCATTGTCTGGGTGACATCTCGATGGTATTAATTAAGTTTTTACTTTCATAATTCACTGACATTCTATATTGCATTCTTTCAGGCTATCTTGAGGAGAATGGAGGCGTGGTTGGCGCAGTCTCTGGCTGCACATGATGCACCTCCTGTTGGGGGACCCAACAGAGCTGCACTCCAGAGGAGGAGTAGGGGAAGGGCATCCACATCGTCATCCAGTGGACCTAGTTGATTGATGTTTATGTTTGTAATTTTGGATTATTGGACACGTAATTATTATTGTTATGTTTTGATTTAGACAACAATTATAATGCAACTTCGATTATCAAGTGGATATCATGTTTGGGAATGCTTGTACAATTCTAACATAATCTTTTGATTTTGAACAGCTTTTAACATGATTTTTCATTTTAACATGATTTTTTCATTTTTTCCCTGTTAAATTATGAGTTCTAGAACTCGAAAACTAAAGAACATTCCAGAAGTTATTTTATTTTGTATACCGAGAATTCAAAACCCGGTTTGTTTTACATTCTCGGTTTTCTCGATTTTAAAACACGGTTTGTATATAAACCTTACCAGGTTTTCAATTCCGAAAAAATATCAATATTAATTCAATAACATTTCAGGAATTAGAACCCGATATGAAAAAATTCAGAACGTGTTCCGGAATATAAAACCAGGTATGGGTTCCGAGATTTAAACACCCGGAACTGAAGCAAAAATATGGGTAATTATGACTTTTACTACAATAAAATGAGGTTTTAAATTGAGTGGTGGGGGTGCCAAATCTAACACACTGAACCCTAACTAATACTTTAAAAAAGAAAAGAATGATAGGGGATCCAATCATCACAAAGTGCAACTTTTAGCTTTTATAATATATGTAATTGTTATGCATCACCAACGCTTCTGGACATTCAACAAATGAAGCCGATTTTTTTGTAAGCATAATTGTATACGTATATTGACCAGCTTAATACAACGGAATGGAGCAATATTCCAAGTTTAAAACAACCGTTTAGTTAACGCTCCAGCAATCCCCTACCAGGAAATTCTTTTTTGCAGAAACCAAGCACTGAGACACCAGCATATATAAGGTCAAAATCTGTAATGTTAATGCTTGACACAGCTAAAATAATAATGATGATGCTATGATTTAAGAACACAAAAAGAATGGCTTATTTCTTATGCTAAGGAGATAAAAAACTTTATGGAAGTACCAAAGAATTAGTTTTTTTATACCTAACTGGTCATTTATCCACTCAAGAGTGTCCCAAGACGTTTCTAGTAATATCCCCCCTTCAAAAGAGTGGCGATCTAGTTTAAGGTAAAAAGGCATCAAGTATTCAGGTCCTTTGAGAAAACACCACCAACTAGGTCTTATGGAGCAGGTTCTACTTCCATTGCTCTTCAAATATGGAGCAATCTTCTTTCTCGTCTTCTCTTCATCGCTGCCAGTTAATCTTTCCGGCAGGTGCATCTTTTGCTTTATTGAAGTTTGTAGGTAACTGCCATACACCACCACTGGAGGAAGCAAGCTAAAGGAAGATACTGTACAACTAAACTGAGTCCTTTTCTCGAGCATCAATGGAACCAAATCAACTCTTCCCAATCTACAGGTACTACCTACTATGCATGGCTTAGAATTTTACAAAGCAGGCCAATTAATTATATAAGGCCAACTCAGAGAATCATACAAATCAGGGCCTCTCACCTCAAACAACAAAGAAGGCAAGGAGTGCGTGCATTATCGCCCAATACATTATGATTACAAGCCGCAAGACAGGTTGTCTCATTAGAGTCCGATCACAAGAAACCCTGCAAGAACATTAACACAATTCACATCAAATTTAAAGAAATTTAAAACCATAAAACACACAGAAGAATATACATACCATAAGCCATCAATCAAGTCAGTCAACGGTCTAGTAAATCTTGGGACAATTTTGGATGATGAGAGTGATTTGAAACCATGAACTGCAACAAAAGAGGTTAACCAAAATTCAATAAAAGGAAGGAACCATCAAACATGAGAAGCCAGTACATAGGTTACGTAGTGCAGAATCACCTTTGTCATCATCTTCATCTTCTATCCTATTAGTACTACCAGGGTCTTCACCTACAGCAATGGCAACATGATCATTATTGCCCTTGCGTAAACTGCGAACTTGAGGTGTTACAAAAGCCCCTGATGCTGTCCATTCATTGACCTATATTAAAAGAAAAAATTAAATCAATCCCTTCACATTCAAATTGACCATAATTGTGTCAATGTAATGTTGACCAACAAAAAACTAACTTCCTTTCATCACTAATATTGAAGAACTAGCTAGAATAGGATTTTTATTTAATTTGGATTTAATATAAGATTATTGTACCCGTGAAATTCAATTTCTTAAAAAAGATTTCCTTACCACTGGTTCAACCTCCAAAATTTCTGAGCTTGAACCAACTCTCTTTCCAGTTTCTTCCACACCTTCAAGCAAATTCAATTGCAATGCTTTCTCATGCAAGGACTTCTCAAGAGTTTCTGTTTTGCGGTTCAACTCTTCTACCTTAATCTTTTCCACTTGCAACATTGAATCCTTGCTTTCTGCGACTTCCCTGAGATTCTCCAATTCTGACAATATAGCCATCAGCTTCTTATGAAGTACTTCTTTGTATTCATGAAGCTGACTACTGCTCTTTACATCAGTATGTATATCATCGATCCCATCTTGAGATACAATCGTGTCAACCCACATCAAAAACGCAAAAATCTCATCTAAACTTCTCTGGTTGCTCGTTTGTGATGCAAGAAGAACATCATTAGTGCATCTAGTAACCTCTTGCCTTAAGAAAGAAATTTCAGAATCTTTTTCTTGCAATTGGAACTGAAGCTTTTCAACCTCAGAAAGGAGACTTGCGGACAGGTCGTGAAGCTCATCAAACTTGCTTACAGTTATGGACAGCTTTTTCATAACCTTACTGCGTGAAGATTCAAGGTTCTCAATCTCTAGATTCTTTTGCTGAACAACCTTTTCAACTTCTACAATCTTCTTTGTCAGTTCTTCCATTTGCATCTCTTCCTCATCAAGTGCATGCATCAGTGCTTCAATTTCTGCAATACACCATTAAGTTTCAAAAACATTGTAAGTTCTCATTTATAAAAGATATATTACATGCTTACTTCTTGAAAGACAAAGAATTACACAATGCTCACCTTGGTCTTTGGCAGCCAGCATATCAGTCTGTGATCTCACTTTATCCTCTAATTCAGCTGCAGTTCCTTGCCTATCTTGTAGCTCAGTCACTCTCTGTTCAAGTATCTTCCTTTCTGTCTCAATCACTTCCACCTGTTTCTTTAAATTATTTTCTTGAGTTCTAAAGGATTGAAGATCTTGAGAGTAAATGTTGGCAGCATTTTCAGCATCCTTAATCTGTTTTACCAGCTCTGAACAAATCCTGTCTCTTTGAACATCTTTCTCCTGAAGCTCTCTCTGCAATGTTGTTATAGTAGCCTTCATTTCCTTTTGATTAGCATCTAAGAATTCACTTTTTATACTAGCAAACCCTTTTGCAGACAAGAGCAGTCTATCTGCCATGGTTTTAATACATTCCTCAGATATTTCATCAGAAAATGGTGTTTTCAAGTTAATCCCTAGATTTGAAGAATCGACCATATTCCCAACCAGGTCAGCTTTTCCATTTTCAAGTACAGAGACAGAATTAATGCATGCTTCATAAAGGTACGCAATGTTCCCACGTAATGCAACAAGTTCCCGATCTCGTTCGCTGACTTCTTTCTTCATGGTTTCACAAGAATCTCTTTGGGAAGTTATTTCTGTTTGAATATCTGCCATTAGTTTAGATAGAGATTTGTCTTGCTCCAGTGCCAAACTTGAGTGCATGTCTATTCTTTCCTTAAGATAACCAACCTTCACCAAGAACTCTTTCAGCTGATGCCCAAATAGATCAAAATTTCCAACTATGTTGTTATAATCATGGTGGTCAATTGGGTCGAAATCTGGCCAAGAATCTGCAGACACAGAGCGCTTCTGGGCAGGAAATATCATAAGTATTTAAGAAAGAAAATAACTCAGACTACACAAAACAATAATAACAAGGAATGCAATGAGGTTTTATAGTCCTATGAAAAATTAATACTAGACAAACTAGAAGCCATATTAGGTAAGGAATAAAATTTGGGTTTTCAACTAAAACAGAGTTTGAGGGTTTATGTGTCAGAACAGCAGTTGCAACTTGCAACATTCCACATATATAAATACCTTCCATGTACAATTACAGGCTTGAAAATTATGAAAACAATGTACCAAAATATCCAATTAATCATAGAAATTTATTACAAACATTAACTTAGAAAGCACATTAAAACATATTTACATTGCTAAGAATGTTAAGAAAAAATACTTTCAAGGAACAATTGATTTAAAGTAATGACAACATAACAGTAATTGGCACCAAAATGTGAAAACCAAACTAACATTTCTGCAACAAATATTTCCATTGCTCAATTTATTTTATTTTCAAAATATTATTAGAAAAAAGTGACATATTAGAATAAGGACTGGGGTAAAGAAACTAAAAGAAAGCATACAGCAATGTGATTAGAGATCTCAAAGATGTACTAAAGCTGTTCAATCCCTCTGCATGTCAGATGAGGAAACTCCCTTTAAATAACCATTCAAAGAAACATCAAACGGAGGGCATGACCACAATGTCATACCATATGCAATAACAACTCCCTTCAAATAATCATTCAAAGAACATCAAACAGTCGGCATGAGCACAACGTTATACCATATATAATATATATAAGCAACAGCATAGTCAAATAGCAGATTACACAATAACACAGATTACCAATCAACCCCAAAAAAGAAAATAGCAGAATAAATAAAACCAAGAAATCATTGTCACATATCAGCCAATTGCAGTCTATGTTGTATTTCTCTTTTTCTCAAAATATGCCATATCAAAGAAAGTTGAAGTAGAGTATAAAAAATATAAAAACTTCATGTGAAATATCATTTCGAGCAATTAGTTGAGTAAAATGTGAAATTGATACCTTATTATCAGATAACCTGTAGACTATGCCATCCTGCTCTCTGTTGACAGATGAATTCACCATATTTGCCGTTTTGTTTCCTTTCAAACAAGACTCAAGACCAGCCTCCAGATTCCGAAAGGAGTCCAAATCCATGAGAAAAACATTAGTCAATAGATTGTGAACCTCACCAAAGCTTTTGCAGACTTGGTTCATGCTAGATTTTAATTCCATGATCTTATAAAAATGGCTCATTTTATCCTCCTCATGCATGGTTGATAACATCTCAAGATGAGAAAGAGCTTCCAGTTTGGCGGCCTCAGCTGAATCCTTTTCTTTTTTGAGATCCACAAGTTCAGCAGTCACCTTTGCAAGCTCCTCCTGAAAACTATCATTCCTTTCTTGAACCTCATTCAACTCTGCTAACAGCAGCTCTGATGCTCTTTTAGATTTCCTAGATTCTTGTTCTAAAGAGGCCACAGTAACATGCAGATCAGTACAATACTTTCCAACCCATTCCAACTTCTTCACCGGATCACTTATATGACCTTCACCAGCAACCTCAATCTCACCTAACTTATTCAAAATCAGTTTCAAAGAATATTCTTGCTCCTGCAAATGTTGCTTAGTTTCTTCCAAGTGATTCTTGAGAATCAAATTCTCAGATTCAAGAGCTCCTATCCTATCGGGGTAGGTTGACAACAGTCTCAACTTCTGTTCATGCTCTGTAAGAGTACGTTCCCGGTTGTTGATTTCAGATTTCAAGCGCTCTATCTCAACACTCATCCCTTCAATTGTTTGTTTTAGACTGTCTCGTTGTTGCACCAATGACTTCCCTTTCCTGACTGCAACATTCAACTTCTCTCTAACAGAAGCTGACTTCTGCTCCTCCTGGTTAAGAAGCTCTTGCAGCTCCTCAGTTCTTTTATTCAGAACTTCAACTTCACCAGATAAAGACATTTGCTTTTCCAAGGTTTGGTCTCTCTCCTCCTTCAAACACACCAATTCCCTCAAAGCCTCCTCCAGATCCTTTTTGTATCTATCAATATCGTCCCTTTCCTTATCATGCATATCTATATTTCTTTCCTCATGAAGATTAATTTGATTATTTTCTGAATTGTGTTCATCAAATACAACGCCACGTGTAGGTTCTGTTGATGAAAGACTAGCAAGACTTTCTATAAGCTTTTCCAGCAATTCTTCCAAGGAATCAATATTTGCTTTATCAGCAACCAGATGTTCAGTCTCAGATTTTGACAAGGCATCAACAACCAAGTCTTGCAACTTTCTGATCTTGCCATCAGTGGTGAAAATTTGTTCTTCTATTTTAGCTTTCTGTTCCAAATTATCCTTCAAACTAGTTATTTCATTGTTCAGCCTTTCAATCTCAAGTTCAGCTCCACTTGCCTGGACTGATATTTTCTCATATTCATACGTCAGACCCTCTACTTTTTCAGAAAGGTGCTCTCTCTCAGAAGTGACAGACCTAAGGTCTGCTTGAAGAGCAGACACTCTCCTTTGAGACTCCTCCAGATCAGCATTTAGCAATCCGCAATAGCTATCATATTTTTCAAGCTTCAGCTGCAGAGAATCTACATGATGATTAGCCTCGGCAAGCGCTCTTCCTATCCATTCAATCCTGTCCTCCATCTCCATAGACCGCAAATGTGAAGGCATATCAATCCTATCAACAAGCTCTTCCCATCTCTGAACTAAGCTGTTTCTTCCCATCAATGATTGCTCCAGCATTTCATTTTGCTCAGCCAGCTCATAATATTTACTCTGCATCTCCTCAAAGTTTTTTCTAAAATCATCCTGTGAATCTGGTTGTAACTGAATATCATCTTTCCAAGAATCTGTAACCACATAACCAGCATCAGAGTATGAACCTCCACCTGCAGAATGCTTCTGCTCCCAATCATTCATGGGCAATGAGTTGCCAGCAACTGACCTAACCAACCAATCTATCTTTTCAATTATATCACTTGAATGAAACTGCTCAGGCAGATCTAGGTCTTCCAAAACTTCTTCTATTCTCTGAAGCATTGAATCTTTAAGAAGAAACGACTCCCTCAAAGCATTAGCTGAATTACGAATATATGAAAGCTCAGATTCCAGAGCTTCTGCACGTTCACCGGCCTCTGCATAGGTCTTAAGTTTTGTTTCAACCTCGTGAAGTCTTGTATCTTTCAAATTTAACTCATGCAAACATCTCTCCAATTCACTGGATGTCTCCGACAGGGACTGCTTGAGGCCATCGCGCTGTATGACCAACCCTTTACCCTTAGCAACAGCTATGCTAAGTTTCTCCCGAATGGAGGACAACCGCTGTTCAGAGTGCTCAAGTTCATTTGCTTTCTCGTGTAATTCAGAATGAGCAGCAGTAAGAGCTTCCTCCGCTTGATGTAAGCTTTCCCTTAGAACAAGGATTTCATTTTCATTCTCAAGACGTAGTGTGTCTAGAGAATACATCTTTTCCTTCAATTCAGCCAATTCCATCTCCTTAGATTCGTAGCCTTCTTTAGTAGTGTGATACTGGATTTCAGCCTCTTTCATTTTCTGTACAAGACTGGATACTAATGAATCTAAGTATGAAAGGGGAGATTTATTTATTTCAATATTTGGATTTTCCACATTCAGCACACCTGCAACATCTTCAATTAGCTTCCCAATGGAATCCAAACCAAGACACTTCATCTTCAATTCTTCCAATTCCGTTTCCCTGTGCATCAATTCTGACTTCATCTCCTTGATACCAGACTCAAGTTTCAGCTTTTCATTCAATAAATCCACCAGATGTTTCATGATAATCTGGTAGCTATCATAGTTCAGTAGATCAGGCAGAGCCTCACATTGATCATCAATAACATCTTCATCCGTAGACCCACCACTACTGAGCACAAGTTTCCTCAAGTCACTATACATCTTATGCAATACACCAATAGCCATTTCATTCCTCCCAAGCAGATGATCAACTTTTGAATTCATTTCTTTATATGATGTACACATTATTTCATGTTCTGAATAAGTAGCTTCAAGTTTCTTCCGGAGATCAAAAATCATATCAGTGGCACCATGAACAGAAACTTCTAACTGTTGACGGATATCCAAGCTATCATGTGTATCAGAAGATATGGTTGAGTCCAAAGTTGCCCCAACTGATTCATTCAGCTTCCCAACTAACTCAACAATCTCAGCAATAGTAGTATTCCATCCATGCTCAAGTTGCATTCCCCTCTCTGTCACCTCCTTCTGCAAACTAACCAGTTGACTGCCAATAATAATAGCCATCTCATTTGAACTTTGTCTCACTCCATACATGTCAGTATGCAGTTCACTAACTTTTGATAGACAATATCCAAGCTTTTGATGGAGTTCATTATCTTTAGCTTTAAGACGCATACTCTCTTGCTTGAAAGCTTCACAGAGTTCCTCAAGATGACATTTCTTTTCTTGAGTATCACCCAGAAGTTGCTTTACAATTTCGTATTGAACTGATAGTTCAATGTTGGATGTTTGCAAATCTGAACAATGTTGCGTCAGTCCTTTGAACTGGTCCTCGAGTTCACTGTACTTTGCATCACCAATTTTCCTACCATCTCGCTCCCCCTTGAACAAAGCAGCAGCACTCTGAACATCCACCTTCCACTTTGAAAGCAATTTTCGGAAGTTCCCAATTTGCTCCATGGTTAATATGATAAGTGAGTTTGATGATGATTGAACATCCTCTGCCTCATGCTCATCTTCATGTACTTTTGATTCAAAAGCCTGTATCAATTTTGATACCCCAGGTGAAGAAACTTTCCCACCAGACCTGCTGGTGAATACTGATCGAGAATGCAACTCATTAATTGCCTTTTCAAGTTTCACCAAAACTTTCTCCCCCTCATCCAAGCAAGTCTCCAGCGAAACAAACCCAAGAGAGTCGTTAAAGACTTCAAGTTCACCTGGTGTACCTTCATCTGGCTCCTGATCCACATGCATAGAATCTTCAGCAACTGCAATTTCGAGACCCTCACTATGTCCCCATGTAATTTGTGCTTGATTCCCAAGGTCTGCAGGTTGAGATAATGGTTGACTGTGTTTGTTTCCAATTTCTTCTAGCTTAGCCCTGTTCTCATCCAAAGTGCTATTAAGAAATACATTTTCATTGGAAAGTTGCTCCAAGTGCAGTGTGGCTTCTTGAAGTTCACTTTCGAACCTTAACCGTTCCCCCTTTTCTATTGACAATTGTTCTTGTAGGGCAACAATTTGAGAAGAGAGTCCTTGATTCTCAATAACAACAGATTGATTGTCATCTTCAAGATTTTTAATCTTATCAGCTGACAGAGCAAGGTTCCCATTTAAGATGGAATTTTCTGCCTGTAGACTTGTCACCAAATCTTTATTTTCAACCAAATCTAAGGATAGCCTATCAACCTCAAGCAAGAGATGCTCAATTTCTGCTTTGATCTTATGACTCTCATCAGTCATAAAAGAGATCCTGTCAATTAGGTTGGCATTTTCAACTTTTACTGCTTCCATTGAACTCTTGATGTCAGCTACTTCAGCTGCCAGCTTCGTCCTCTCACACATGTGAAATTCCTTTTCCTCAATAAGTTTATTTTTCTCAGCAATCACCCAATCCAGAGTTTCATTCGTGCCTTTCTTTTCAGCCAGTAAACTAGAGATCAAGCCTCTGCAGTCCGTCAACTCTGTGGACAGATCCGATGAATCTTTCTGAGACATTTCAAAATTAATCTGCAGCTCAACTAATCTAGCAGAAAGAGCTTCAACCTCTTCCATGGCAGTACTGAAATGGTTTTGTACTCCTACGCTCTTGCTAGAAATATCACGAAGTTCAAATTGACAATTAGCAAGTTCATCAGTAAGGCGTTGATTCTTTTCATTAATTTCATTATGAGAAGCATGGAGCTGAGATAGTTCACCAATCAATTGGTAACACTGATTATCTGACTCCACTTGTAGCTCCAGTTGTTCAGCTAGTTGCATACTGACTATATTTTTCATCAAATCAGCAAGAAACAATTCTTCTTTCAGTCTCCGAAATGCTTCTGCAAATTCAAGCTCTGTTGGAACAGAATGACTGGTTAAAGGATACACATCAGGATCTGCTCCTCTTTCCTTGAGCAGAAACTGATACTCTTCTTCATTAAGGCCCCTAATAATTTCAGCCAGCTGCAAGAGATTAACCGAGCTAACATCAAAAATAGGAGAGCGATCAGACTGTCTGGCTGAATTAACCTCCTGAGCTCCCAGTGATATCTCATGAGTGCGATCCTCAACTGCAGATCCAACAGGAGTACATTGGTGGTTAAGTCCTTCATGAAGCCCCATGTCCTGTCCACTACAAACTCCTTCATGAGTCTGTTCATGATTAGACTGAAGAAGTATTTCTTTGTAAGATGAACATGGTAATGTTTCTCTCTCCTGATTATTCATAGAAGTCACTGCAGTTGCAATATTACATCCCTGGTCTTTATCAGAACCTGAAAGCTTATCTGACCCAATGTTCTCAAGAGAGGAGGATAATTCAACTGGCTCATCTAGTTGTTCAGCTTCATGAGAGGCCACCTCAATTCTAGTATTCTCCAAAGCAATTCCAGAAAGAGACTGATCACTCTCACCAGCCTTGAACCAAGGAAGCTCTTTTTGATCATTAACAACTACATCAGTGCTTTGACAAGATTTCTTCACATCCAAACCATCAGCTTCCTGCATAGCCCCTACCCAGCAACAAATGAGAATATAAATTATAAATCAAATCAACATATCATTTCCCCACCTTGCCCAAATAAAATTCCAGTGCTTTAATATTAAGTACAACGTTATATTGAAGAGACGAGAAGGAGAGAGAGAGAGAGAGAGAGAGCACAACCTAAATCTGTTACCTGATCTTCCCTTGTTTGCATCACATTTATATTGGGAATATCCTCAGATAAAAGCAACAATTCTTCCCTCTTTTCACCCTCATTTTCAACTGAAACATGCTCACCCGCTGCAGTTATAACAGAAGCAGGTGGGGACAAAACTGCAGCAGGTGCAGATGCATGATTATATGTTGCCCCACCCTCAGGACCCAGGCTATCTGAAGCTCTCCAAGACACATCTTTTGCCACATCAGCATCAACATCCTGAGCACCTTCCCCTTGATCTTGGGCTGACAACTCAGAATCATTCTCTATGGCCCCATGAACCGGAAGGGCTAACTTAGCATTAGAATCCAATTCAGTTTCATTGCCTGTATCATAAGTCATGGCCACTGACAGTGAATCAACTGATGGATCAATGTTGTCAGGAGCTGACGAGTTTTCCAAAGACTGTGGGTCTAATGATTCTGAGATAACCACATTGGAGTCGCTGTCAGTTTCAACACTTCCATCGGGAACAGGTGATGATCCCGTTGTAATAGAGGTACTACTTGCAGCATCAGCGTCAGCATCAGACTCAGGTAGCTGAGGTTTATCAGACTTTTTTGATGATTTTCCACGGCTACTACCACCTTTATTATCCTTCTTCTGACGAAATTGTTGGAGCTGACAACAAAAACATGAGAATAAAAACTAAGAACTGCAGCCATTAAATTGTATGTTGAAGCCAAATAGTAAAAGGAACAAATTAGGAAGAGAAAAATAAAATCAAGTATTTTCTGATCCTATAAAAAACAATCCAGTTCACACATCAGCCTTCAGATCAGAAAACTGCATGACACAATAATTTTTTAGAAAATCAAGCAAGTAGACTCTTACCCTGGTATTTTGTATTCTATAGAATTCTAAACCACTCATTTTCTCATCAATTGTGATCAATTCTTACTATCTGAAGTTCACCCTGCACAGTTCATATGATCCAACCCCACCCCCTAATTCCTAAAAGACAACAGTCTAACTCTATTTTAATAGTCTAACTCTTATTTGGAACCAAAATCTTACTACAAAAAAACAATCTTGAAACATGAGAGGTCCACTCATTTTCTCATCAATCATGATCACATCTTACTCTCTGAAGTTCACCCTGCACAGTTCATAGGATCCAACCCCGCCCCCCTAATTCCTAAAAACAACAGTCTAACTATAATTTGGAACCAAACTCTAACTACAAAAAAAAATCTTGAAACAGAAGAGGTGTAGCTCATTCTCCTTAAAACACACACACACACACACTTAACTAATCCAATCAAGAATTGAAATTCATAATGCAAAGATCAGATACCCTTTTCTTGCCAGCGGCGAGTAGATCGGTTCGGCTCTTGCTCTTGTCCATTTTCCTCCGATCCACTCCGTTCTTACTCCCCACTGTAACTGCAGCAATCACCACACCCTACTCCTGCTCATCAGCATTCAGATCCTCCTCTTGTGCTGTGCACCCAAAAGAAACCCAACGAATCAAATCGAATTAAAAAAATAGTTATCCAAAATAAAACCAAAAAAAAGCAAGAAATGAAAACATATTTCCGAATCTATGTGGTCGTGTTGTGTTTGAAGGTTTTCTTTCCAAAATTCTTTTCTATTTCCGAATCAATCAAACAGAGCATAACCACAGATTTGAAAAGCAGAAATTGATGAATTAAGAAATAGAAAAATAAATACATAAATAAGCAAAAGGCCTGGCGTTCGGAACTCGAAGGACCTTGATTGAGGGTTGGCGGAGGTAGGAGACGACGTCGTAGTGGATGTCATTCGAGTGCAGCGTCGTTGTGGTGCTATGAATTCCAAATCGATTCGTCCTTCTCAATCTCTCTCTCTCAACCTGTGCGTGCCTGTAAAAGGGTTCGGTGGGGGTGGTAGCAGCGTCTTCCTGAGATCTAAACGCAAACGTCAGCGTTAATTTCTCTGCTGGTTAAAGTGTCGAATCAAGCAACAACGCAACATGAAAAAGAGGAGGGAGTTCATGACCCAAAAATGACAAAATAAAAATGTGTGTCGAAGGGTTTTTAGTTTGTGTTTGGATCAGCTTGGTAAAATTAAGTTCAAAATTGAGTTTTGTGATCTAAGTTTAATTTAGGTGATTTAAGTTTGGATATATTTAATAAAATTATTTTTTGGTGTGTAATGACTAAAATGGATATAACTAAAACAGAGAGTATACATACAAGATAACAGGTTAAAATAAGAAAATAATTTTGAAGTGAAATATTATATTTTGTAAAATTGGCTTCCACTCAGTTCTCTTTCCGGTGGTGCACTTCTGTTAAGAACAATTTCTTCAAGTAATTATTCAGTGTAAAATTGGCTAAGGTAATAGGGTTCACTCATGTGATAACAAGGAGTGGGAAGGGTAAGATGGACTCACAAAAATTCTCAAGCTTAGACGCGGATCCCTCCATGCAGAAGCAAGTAATCCACGCTTCAGCCAAACTCGCATCTAGAAGGCAAAATCGGTTCTCAAAGAGTGCAAACCAAACATCTCAAATCAGATCAGATCCGTGTTTGCTCCCCAAACGTGCGTATGGAGGGAGGGCAACGCAGAACCAAACACGCACTTAATCGGGTTCTATGTTACACTAGTATTGTGACTCGTGCGAATCACGACTATATTTATTTTTGTTAAGTGCGTGAAATTTCTCAATATTTATATTACTTTATGTTATATTTATTAAAAATTAATTTATGAATTAAAAGAACAAAACTAATTTTATATATAAGAAAACATAAATTTATAATTTTTTTATGAGCATATTTGTTTTTTGTTTGTAGAAGTGCAACTATTTTATTTATTTGTGGTTTTTGTCCTTGTCTAAATGATGCATTCTCTCGAAAAAATCCTAAATGATGCATTGTTTTATTTAATTTTGTATATGACAGGTTAATAGTTTATTGTAGAGAGTCAAAGTAACATACGTGACCTAGTAATAGACACAAAGAAAATTCCTTTTTTTTTGCAACTGGAATAATTACATTGAGAATAAAACAGTGAATAATGATTGCCTTGATGAATTTCGTGAAATAAAAGAAAATGAATTGAGAAAATAATAGTTAGTTTTAATGAGTTTTAATTTTGTTGATAGAATTTATTATTTTAAGTGAAATTTTTAATACAATAATTACATGGAGGAAAAAACTTACCATTGTTGTTGTCGGTCCACACATTTCCTGAAAAGAAAAATATAAAATAAACATTGCAAAAAAGTTCTTTGAAAAATACATTTTTGGTAGTATAAGAATTGTTGTTGTCATTGTCGCAAATAAGCTTTTTTGATCCTGTACAATTTGTAACTCTAGAGAATGTTACATATATTGGCCATGTGAAAAAACCAGTTTTGGAAAATATAAACCAACATATTTCAATGGTTCTACTTGACTTTTGTTTATTATCATGACAAAAGAGAGTGTTATAGGAAATTGTCTCCTTTAAAACTTAAAGGGGATTCTTCTATATGATGTACTTAATGATAACCTTAGTATTAACCCTCTATTTCCAGCATTTGATCTTGATATCACATTTGCTTCCAGTACATATGTTCTCATTTGAGTAACTATCAGACGTGTATCATTACACATTCCAACTAATTAATCAATGTTCCTTAAAAGCATTACTGGAACACCAATTTTAATCTTAATTGATGATTACACACTACAGTTTTGACATTTTACTACGCCTCTGTAACAGCGGTTTAACACGGAACCATGGTAAAAGTGAGAATGAAGCTCAATTACCACGGTTTCGGTCCAACCGTTGTAACTAAGCAGCTCAATTACCATGGTTCCGATCCAACCGTGTTAAATAAGTAAAATTAATATATATTTTTAGGATATTAATTACCAGTTACTTCGGTTGATTCTTGGACCGTTGTAATAGAATTATGAAAACTCTAACCCTATCGATCCTCTCTTATCCAAATCCCTAACTTTTATTCTCAAGTAGCAGTAGCAACAGCCGCCTCGCTCCTCCCCACATCTTCAACCTCCCAACACAAAACCCTCTCTTCTACAATCTCCTTTCCTAACCCTTCTGCCTTCATATCTGCAACTATCTTCTTTCCCAAACCCTTTCTTTTTCAACCTTTTCTCCCTTCTGGAAACCTACTTCCATCATCTTGCCGCCACTGTGTTTGATTCTGATGGCTTGTGTTTCAAGTGACCATATGGAACCAGACGGCATGCAATGAACGTGTTTTTTTAAGGAGATATAGGGGAACAATAATGTAAGACCCTCATTTTTCTAATATTTATGATTAGGTCCTTGGGGTATTTTACATTTTGAAGTTTGTTTCTTTTTTATTTCTATTGGATTTGATGATGTTAAGTTGTGTTTTATTTTATCAAGTTTGAGTATCGTTCAGTCCGGGTCGTAAATGCATCGTTTACAACTTCGTTGCTTGTGCAGTTATCATCCGCTGACACATGAGAAAGTATTGTCTGCAGCACGTGTGGAAGTATCGTTTAGGAAGTATCATCTGCAGCATGTGTGATAGTAACATCTAGGAAGTATCGTCCACGGTATGTGAGTGTATCGTCTGATAGCATCATTTAGAGAGTATCATTTACAACATGAGAGAGGATCATTCGCAACAGGATGGGGAGTATCATTTGCGACATGTGGAAGTATCGTTCACAGCATGAAAGGGTATCGTTTGAAACAGGATGGGAGAGTATCGATTACTGCACGTAGGGAGTACCATTTACTACACGTAAGAGTATCGTTTAGAGTGTAGCGTCCACAGATGGTGCGAGTATCATTTAGAGAGTACCATCCACAGATGGTGCGAGTATCGTCTGTTACATATATGAGTATTGTCCCTAATAAAAACGTGAACGTTGAAATGCTCTGTTTTACCTCATCGTTTGAAAATGTACCAGAACGCAAATCTATTTTTTCTCTATTCCTTTTCTTTCGTTCTGTTTATTCCCCTTATCTCGTATAGATTCTATTTTGGTTAAGATAAGGAAAAATTGAAAAGAAAATATCTCTTAGAGCATATCTCGGGCTTGCTCTGTTTTCTTAACAGAAATCCGTTTATGTTTCGTGGAAGATATAAATGGGTTGTTGTGGGCTAATTTTGAATTATAAGATATAGATTTTGTTGGTTAAATAGATAAGGTTATGTAACAGACGTTGTTATTATCTTTTAGGGGTTGCCTTCAGTTTCTTCTCGTCTAGTATAAGTATCAACACTTAGGCAAACGTGAGAGTACCTGGGCTTCCTTCTCTCTGTTGCTGATCACGAATTCCCTTTTCCTTGAAGATCAAACATTCTTTCTCTCCTTCTTTCCAAGAGTTCAAGGTGAGAAAAATTCTAGTTCTGAATTCGTGAAGGGTTAAGGTTTAAACCATGTTTATGGAATCAATTCTAATCCTGTTTCCATCTCTTTCTTTCTTTGTCCAAGGGTTCTATCACCAAGTTCTTCCAGCCTTTCTTCCGAAGGTGTTGAGATGGTTTTCATTCCATGTCATCTACCTAAGGGCGGTGAGTTTGGTTATCATTCCACCTGACCGTCCTGCATTGGTTGGTGAAATTTGGTCATAGTTAAGCATGTAGTTATTGGTAGGACTAGCAAACATGTTCTGTTGATGTATCGTTCAAAGCTTTATAACTTGATATTGTTTTGCTATTGTGAAGAAGGTCTTGTCCCTAACTATGACTGAAGTTTTGATGACGACAACACTCATTACAAAAAGAAGAAAAGAAGACTTAGAAGAACCAGCTCAACATGCTTCAAGAACATCAAAGGGTTCCAAGAATTAGCTAAGTCTCAATATTTGGTAAGTTATGCTTTTTAAGGTTACTTTACTTATGAAGGCTCATAAACAAATTGATAAAATTGAGTATAACACTTTTTCATAAGTAAAATGTGTCAGAAACACTCAATTAGGTCTTAAAGTTTCACAAAATAGAAATTAGACTTGAGTGTAATCGATTACACGGTTTGAGTAATCGATAACCACTCATAGGCACGTAATCGATTACCACAATGCTTGTAATCGATTACATGTTTGAATTTGAAATTCAAACTGCAACGGGCAAATAGCGTAATCGATTACCATACTAACGTAATCGATTACCAGCAGGACCAGATGTGTTGTTTCATGAACCAATGCATCCCAAAACGTTTGGGAAGCTTTGTGATAGTTCATAGACGATCCCTAGTGCCTATAAATAGTCCATTAAGGCTCAGAAACGGAACAAAAATTACACACAACTTTCATATTCATTTAAAGCCATTATTCTGAGTCTTTAAGCTCTCATTTTCAAAGAACACTTATGTTGTTCAATTGTTGAAAACTCATAATTAATAAGAGCCTCCATATGTTAGTGCCTAAAGCATAACTTGCTCATTCAATCCATTCTCTTGTTAAAGGATTGACTCAGCCGTGTAAAATCTTCTTCATCTTCATTCTGGTTTAGTGAATGTTCACCATAGTGTTCGGTGAATGGTAGTATTTGGAAAACGGTTTGCTTTCTGGTTATTGATAAGAATTCTTAAGGTTCTTGGTGTGAGTACTTGTAAGAACTCTTTATCAATAGTGGAAAAATCGTCAAGGGTTCTTGAGGGACTGGACATAGCCTTCGGTGGATTGAAGGTGAACCAGGATAATATCTGTGTGTGAATTCTCTCAACCTTCATCTTTTACTTTGAAGCAAGTTCTTATTCCGCTGCATTCACAATCAACAATTGTGATTCTGATATATTGAAAGTAATCAAATTTTTTATTAAGGCAAAAATTGGGAGAACCTAATTCACCCCCCTCTTAAGTTGCTATCTGACTTACAGCTGTATCATTCAAGCCTTATAAATTGACATTGTCTTGCCGTGTCGTCCAATCTTTATAAATTGATTTTACTTTAGTGTATCGTTTAGAGTTTGATAAAATTGTTATTACTTGTTGATCCTTCCGTATCGTCTGAGTTTTATATAGTTGATGATTATTGTTACTCACTACTACAGATTTTCCATATTACCACGCTCCTGTAACCGCGGTTTCATGTTGAACCGTGGTAAAATGGTGCTCGGAGCTTTGTTACCACGATTCCATGTCACCCGTGGTAACTGAGATAGTTATTATTATTATTTTAATTAACATTTCCTATTAGCACAGTTGATGCATTAACCATGGTAATAGAGTTTATTATTTTTATATCTGATATATTAACCCATTTGTGAACCCTTTCTCTGTTGCACCTCATGACTGCCACTCCTTCCCGCTGCACCACATCACCAACACTCCTTCTCTCTGCAATGGCACTACCGCTGCTTTGGATGCTCGCCAGCACCAAGCTCGTCTCTGCCAATCACACTCTTGCTCGCAACCGTGACAGTCACGCCGTTTCTGTCTTCGTGCGTCGTCGTTACCGTCTTCTCCCTTTGGTCGCTCTTCTCGACCTCACTGGTGAGTTTTCTTGACCTACTTCTACTTCTAGGGTTTTGTTTTGTAGATTGTGATATCAAACCTTAACGAAATTGTTATTTATCAAAAAATAATACTTCATTAAATTATTTGAATCCAACATGCCTCACCTGTTCAAATCATGACATCCAGTAGCATCTCACTCCCTAGAGAATGGAGATTCAAACAAGACCACCCACCAACTCAAATCATTGGCAGCATTAATGAAAGAGTAAGAACTAGATCAACTTTCAATGATTATGCTAACTGTGCGCTCTTTTCCGAAATTGAACCAAAAAGCATAGGTGAAGCCTTACAAGATGAAGGATGGATCCTAGCAATGCAAGAAGAGCTGAACCAGTTTGAAAGAAGCAAAGTCTGGAACCTAGTGCCAAGACCTGAAGAAAAATCTATTATAGGCACTAAGTGGGTGTTCAGAAACAAGATGGATGAAAATGGCAAAGTCACGAGGAACAAAGTAGGACGGTCGCAGGGGACAAACTACCCTCTCACCGCCCTCAAGGTAGATCACATGGGTAAAATTACCATGTCATCTCCTTAGGTATGATCACATGGGACAAATTAACATCTCATCAACCCTCCAAACCCCACAAGATGCATATGTTATGCCAATAGTTGTCAACCTCGTGAACCAACAGTTCACATTACATTTACAACAGTCATAGTATCATCATATTATGTCAAATAACTTAACTCATTCCTCCAAAATCTCAACAACTTATCAACCATGTAATTCATGTTACATATCAACAACAAGTCCAAGATAATTCCAAAGCCAAAGCACAACAAGAATACTCAATATCAAACCAACAAAATATCACAAACCGTTAAGACAAGTCCAACAACGAGTTACCCTTACCGTCGAACGGGTTGCATGCACTTGATATGCGACCTTGCTTGGCTTGTATGATCAAGAAAAGATAGAATAACATTGTGTTCGTCCACCACTCCAAGATAATCGTCACCGTCTCAAAAGAAGCCCATAAAAATTCATGATTAAGGTCCGAGAATCAACACCAAGCACTCTTGGAGATGAAAGAAGGCAACACTTAGCCTCAAAAGGGAAGGATAAATACGCAGTAGTGGCAGCAAGAGATGACAGCAGCAGAAAAATGGAAGCAAGAGTAGCAAGAATGGAACTAGGGTTAACACTTGGAATCGGAAAATGAGAAGGAGTCAGCCAACACAATGAGCTAAATAGCATGCTTTCTTATAGTCAATCAACAACAATAAGTGAACCAAACCTCAGGATCGCCTATTTACGAACCTCGGTTTGCATTCAAAGGCGCATCCACGATCGCTAGATGGATTATGTCGAACCATGTGAATGATATTAGAATCAAGATAGACAGGTCATAGCATAGGCATTGTAATATCAACGAGACAAGCTATCAACTAAGTCTATAAATCATTCAAGCAATGCCATACATCAAACAATTCTAATCTAGCATATTAGATGCCTTCAGATACTTGCGTTAATATCATAATCAATACAATTCAAAGTCCGGTCATTCTTAGAACGTCGTCGACTGCTATTTATAAGTCATAGTATATACATATGCTTAGTAGCTAGGAATAGAGAAGTTCCCTTACCTTTGTCCTTTTCTCCATGCTCCAACGTTTGCTCCAAAAGCTACGAAGGTTCCGAAGGTAAGCTATGTCGCTTTGTTCGATCCGAAGTCCTGTAACCCTTCAAAGAACATAGCCTAGTTTAGGACTTGAAACTCAATCCTAAGACTTAGCTACTGGTCTTACAAGGTTCATATCTCTTAGGAAATTGTCCTAATTCTTTGGAAGATCCTTGGAAGTCGGAAACATTTTTAGCAACTTTGCAACCCTTAAAAAGCTTTGAAAAACTCTAAGTTACAAACTCCAAAACTTCCCAAAACATCAAAACCCTTGAAGAGAAAATAGGCTATGTTTACATATCAATTTGAAAGTCTTAAACAAGATTTTGAATGCAAAAACACACATAATACTCAAGGAGCTCAATTCTGCCCAAAATCTTCAAAACCCTAAAAACCTCATATTTTCATCAACAATTCACTAGGTTACTCAAAACAATTTCACAATCCAAAACATAACTTCTATTACAAGTTTCTAAAACAAATTTCAAGTCTTGAATTAAAAAATCCTCTAAGTGTCAAAAGCACAAAAACTCCATCTAAAAGCCAATTTCCAAGTTTTCTTAGCTTAGCATAAACCCTAATCAAGCTATGAGGTCCAAAATCATATTTACCCAAAAGCTCAATCTTAATCCTTCAATTCCAAGTTTCCCAAATCCTCTACAAATCAATTTTCTAAAGTCTTAAACATACAATTTTCTCTAGGCCCTTTTGCATTAATTAGGGCAATACCTTTCCTCTACACACAAAATCATATACAAGCATTTAACACACTCAAAAGCTAGTTGGAAAATCAATTCTCCCTTGTTCTCAATTCTTTCATTTAATTATCAAGATGAATTTTTCTTTCAAAACAAACTTGTACACATCAAAGGTAACAAGAAATCTATAGTGAAACTAAATTTCAAAGTTTGAAAATCCCTTATTTAAAATAATCAATTCTCAAAAACCTAGCTTCCAAGAAAACTAATTGGTGATATCCATAGATCAATTTCATGGGAATAACATTCCTAAAGGCAACCCTAGCAAAAGCTCAACTTCAAAATTTTCTAGGGATCAAAACTCAACCAATCAAAATTCTAATCGGTTCAAATTGAAGTTCAAGTCATGGGAACAACATTAATGAAGAGGGTTCAAGGTTCAAACAACTATCAAAAACCCAAACTCAACATATCAAAATTCTAAATTGGTAGAATTGTAGATCGGGACGAGGGGATCAACTTACCTCAAAGGATCAAGATGAGAAAATGAGTGGAAGGGGCTGCCATGGAGGGAAGAGGATTCAGCCATGGTGAAGGGAGGAATAAGATGATGAATAGTTCCTCAAGTCTCACTTTCTCTCTCTCAACTTTCTTCTAATTTTTCCACTTAATGAAACTTAGTAGAAAAACAACACAAACTCCCCTATTTAAAGGGCTTTGGACGCGGGTAAGAGGGGGTAAAAGGGGGGATATTTTAACTTTTCATTAACCCTAGGGACCAAAGTTGAAAAGGTAAAAGTCTAGGTAAAAATATCTTTTTACTATTTGGGGACTAAACCGTAAAGTTTCAAAGTTTAGGGACTAAACTCTAAAGTTTATAAAGTTCTAAGAAAATATCTAGAATTTGTTTATCATTATATATCAAATCCATGACGCGTCAGTGCATCAGTGCGTCAATGCATCAGTGCGTCAGTTAATTAATGCGTCACCTGAATTCGGTCGTCGGTACTTTTCCTGACGTAGCTGAGAGTCTCTAACACCAGTTAGTCATTTCCTTTGGACCTCGTGCTCGTACTACTCGGGCTCATAAGGAAACTATATCAATATTATAGTTGTTCTTCACGAAATTCTTCACTGAACGTCATGGTGATAGTGAGAACGTCTTATTCTCATTCGAACTCAAAGTCAGGTCAAGATTGGTTTACTACCAAGTGTCATAAAGAGTACTTCATCAGTACTTCGGCCGTCGATATCGTTTATCGATGCTGCCGAGCGGATCCAAACAGTACTTGGAATAATTAAATAATTATTTAATTACAGGGTGAAATTCAAGGTCTTATAACTAGATTTCAAAGAAACTTTCCCAAATATATTGGCATACAACACCTTCAACGTGTTGTACCCATGAACGAAAATTTGTTTCATCAAGTTTGATTGAAACAATATGAGAAAAAGAATGCAAAGATGAAGTCTGAGCTTCTGCCATGGCGGAAAGCGAAGAAAAAAAATCTCACAGATCGAGACTAGCTCTTGATACCATGTTAAGAATCAAGGGTTCTTGAAAGGAAAATATGAGAAATCAAAGATACTGAAATGATCTTTCTATTCTGATTATTTTACTGTTACAAGTTCTGTATTTACACAGAGAGAAAACAGACAAACAGACAAGATCATGAATATTACGGGTCAACATAAATAGCGGGTCTCAATCACATTAATGAGAGCTGAGAACTATCAACATGGTCAACTTATCCAGCAGACATGACTACTGACCAGACGATGCATTATACAATTGGTTCAGCTAGGCAGACGATGCTGTAAGTCAGACGATTGAATGCTGAAACAGACATACGATATAATGTTGAGTATAGTAGATGATGCCATATTTCTTTGATTTTGGGGAGATGAGGTTGGGATGAGAAGGCAGAGCGGTGGGTGGGGGAAAATGGTGAGGGAATTAGGTGGGTGTAATTTATCATTGAAAGATGTTTTGTTTAATGTGCAAAATCAGCACAAATATCATATTAGATTATAAATTTAATTAACGATATATGTTCGCACGGGTTACTATCCCGGAAAACATAAACAATAAAGAAAACAAAAACCTACTTTGACTTCGCAACACCTTCTTTTTTCTCTCTTTTACCAAGTCATCCAGGGATCCGGTTCACTCCAATATAAATCCCTTCCCCCATCTACCTTCAACCCTTCCAAACCCACTTCCATCTCTTCCATCTCAAAACTTTTTCTCCTACTCATGATACACTGAATCTGAGTCTCCATATTCGAAATCCCTAGTCCCATTCTCCATTATTCACCTCTCTCAAAAATGGCAGTGGAACTCATGGGGTTCCCAAAACTAGACGAGCAAAAAGCCATTCAAGAGGCCGCATCGGAAGGCCTCAAGGGCATGGAGCACCTGATCCGTACCCTCTCCCATCAACCCACCCACTTAAACACTCACCTCACCGACCTCACCGTCTCCAAGTTCAAGAAACTCATCTCCCTCCTCGACCGGACCGGCCATGCCCGGTTCAGACGAGCCCCGGTCCAGATCGCACCTTCTTCCTCCTCCCTGCTGCCTTCGCCGCAACCGCAAACCCTACTCTCTCCTCCGCAACCGCAGTTCGCCGCTCCGGCGCCGGTTGCCATCCGCCATGCGCCGGCGAGCTTCGTCCCGGCGCAGGCGCAGAGCCTGACGCTCGATTTCACGAAGCCGAACACCACCGTGTTGAGCAGCTCCTCCAACGCGAAGGCCGTGGAGCTCGAATTCTCCAAGGAAACTGCCGCCTTCAGCGTCTGCTCCTCCTCCTCGTTCTTGTCCTCTGCCATCACCGGCGACGGCAGCGTCTCCAACGGCAAGATCTTCCTCGCATCGGCAACGCCTCAACCGGCATCCTCCGGCGTGAAGCCGCCACTTTCGTCGGCGCCGTTCAAGAAAAGGTGCCATGAACACCGCGAACACTCTGGTGACGTTTCCGGCATCAGCAAATGCCACTGCACCAAGAAACGGTACACTGCATTTCGCCCTATCATATCTCAATTTTTTCCTTTTTTTTTAATCAACCGATTTTTTGTTGTTATTTTTGGTTGAAAAACTTGCTTTTTTGTTTGACTTTGTCCACATTAGTTATGATATACGGAACAACAAAAAGTAACTCTTAACTACTTTATTTTCTTTTTGGTCTACAAATAAACTGTTTTCTTTCTCTGAACTCAACGAATCACGTGACCCGGTCGCGTGGGTGGGGCTAGGCCGTGTTTGGGAGTCAACGGATTCGGGCAAACGCATTAATGGGCACAGCACGCGTGACAGTGACTAATCAACAAATAGAATAAAACATGGGGCTCCTGTGTGTCCGCCCCTTTTGTCAATAACCGAGTTTTTAGAAATTGCTGTCTGAGTAAGAACAGAAATTCAAACTAGCCAAACTGAACCTTCCTTTGTGCTTTTACAGTTTTACCCCGTTCTCTTCCTCTAACTATTGACTCTATTTTAGGGCATGTTAGCCACCCACTTTTTAAATTTAAAAATCAAAAGAGTGAATAGTTAAATTGTTCCAGTAATTAAGAAAAAAGTTAGATTGTTCTATTAAGATGTAAGAGCAGGTCAAATTCGACTCTAGGGAACTAAATTGACTTTTTTTTTTTCAGAAATGAACTTAAAGACTCACAGATTAATTTGACTATTCACTCAATCAAATTATAATTAGTTGAAATAACAAAAAAAATTGCATTTTTTCCATTCAGGAAAAACCGGGTGAAGAAGGTGGTGAGAGTGCCAGCGGTTAGTTCGAAGACCGCCGATATACCGCCGGACGAGTATTCGTGGCGGAAGTACGGTCAGAAACCGATAAAGGGTTCGCCGTATCCACGGTGAGTGTTTGTTTTGACGATTGATCTGATTGTGGCCGTTGATTTGGTTGACTTTTGTGAAAGAGTTGTTCCCTGACGTTGATTTTCTTTGAATCAGGGGTTATTATAAATGCAGCACGGTGAGAGGGTGCCCGGCGAGGAAACACGTGGAGCGCGCAACAGACGATCCAACGATGCTGATTGTGACGTACGAGGGGGAGCACAGGCACGCGCTTCAGGCCGCGATGCACGAGGACGCATCTGGGGTTGTGGGTTTGGTGTTCGAGTCAACGTAGATGGTGGAATAGAATAATAATAAATAATAAAAAAGTGGGTGGTGGGGGTGGTGGTGGTGGAGGGCTTTTTCAAAAGAAAAGGATTTTTTATATTAAAAGGAGGTAATGTGGGGGCTGCGTTGTAAATTTGTTTTATTTTATTATTGTTTAGAGAGAGGTTGAAGATTGGAATCTCAAGTTATTTCTATCTCCGTGCAAAAAGTCTTGCTCATGATGAATATTATTTTATGGTTTCTCATTGAGAGGAGGTGGTATCCGAGGGAGGGTTACTTAACTTTTATGCTGATAAATTTATTTATAATTGAGGTATTAGATATTTAATTATTTATTTAGCTATCTTGACTTTGCTTAACCCTAGTGATGAAATGAAATGGCATATTAACACATGCCCACGTTTGAAAAAGATTCTTTTTGAGAAGTTATTTTTTTCCTATATTTTTAAGATGTTGCCAAATTGTAATTAGTTTTCTGGAGCTGTTTTTAATTGAAGTCAATTTGAGCCAAACTTGATTATTTGTTTTTTAGCACGTTTAAGGCTAGTACTCATATTTTGGGTGTACAACTACATGGGTCACTTGGGTTCATTTCAAGAGGAAAATAGAAATTGAGCCAATTATAGTTTTGATTGCTTAGGTTTAGTTTTTTTTTTCTTTTTCCAAAGGGAAACTCATTCATTGGATGAAGATCGGCACAACAGCCCTACACTTATGCTTATAATTAACGATGCCAAAGTGGTTGCCCGCAGATATTTGTAGATAAAAGACCGTTATGAGTAAAATTACCCGCACTCGTGGGTATCAACATATTTATTTAATGAATATTTTAACTATTCATTTATTTATTGGGCAGTTACAGATATTAAGGTATTCATACTCATAGATACCCACCTGATATATAAAATACTAATATATATATATATATATATATATATATATATATATGATGTATCATATGAGAAAGATGTTTTTATATGAGAAAGTAAGAATAAATCATGACCGTTAGATCTAATCATGAATGGTCAAGATTAAAATATTAAGTCATGTGACTTTTTAAAAAGTTACATGACATTTTTAAGTAGTCATGTGACTACTAAGTTGTTTTAATCCTAACCATTCATGATTAGATATAACGGTCGTGATTTATTCTCATTTTCTCATATAAAAACATCTTTCTCATATGATACATCCCCTATATATATATATATATATATATATATATATATATGATCCAGCAAGAGATATATGATGAGTCTGATCTTTAATGACTTTGGGCCCGTTTGGTGGACAGGATAAACAGAGACAGGATATGATAGTAATCATATCCTGTTGTTATCTGTTGTTTGTTGCGCCAGCAGGATAAGATAACACTATCCTGTCCCTTATCCTATCCTGTCCATCATGTGTAAATGTTATCCTAAGGAGGGAGCTGAGATAGAAATTATCCTGACAGGATAGGATATCAGTTTTTTATTTGTTTATTACCATGACCCAAAATTAATTTCAATGTTTACATTTTATATAATTTATAATAATATTAATTAATAAATATAAATTTTTGATTTTAATAAAATATTAATTTTATTACTTATCAATTACTAATTGTTATTGTTAAGTTAAATTATTTAATTACTAATAAATTTAATTAAAAAATAAACTTATTTATAAATGGTGAAAATATTGGATTTACTCATATAAAATAATTAAATTTTCATTATAACTTACTACTACTTAGTTAACATTATTTTTCATTATTTATATTATAATAAAAATAAACAAAATAATTCTTCACTCACAGTAAAATAGGCTACTCATATATATATATATATATATATATATATATATAAAATTTAATAGTAAATATAGACTAATTTTATATTATCATATGATATTATTTAAAATTATTTCTCTACTTATATGATTATAATTAATAATTTAAATATAAAATATTTTTGAAAGAATAATATGTTTTAATAATTTTTATCATTGATCACTTACCCCTACTAAGTTAAAACCCATTGGTTACATATATAATAATTTTAGTTAAAATACACTCCCTTCGAAAAAATTAAAATAGCCGAATTAATAAAAATTTATTTTATTTTAGTTAATATTAAAAAATAAGCTATTTATAAAAATGGAAAAAAAAATTAAATTTAATAGAATAATCACTTTTAAAAAAAAAGCTATTTAGAAAATTAAATTTTAAAAAATATTATGTATTTTTTATTTCAAGGAAAATTTGATACATTTTTCATTGTTTGTATCATATCCTACAATATCCTGTCTACCCCAAACGCAGGATAGGATAAGAGTCTATCCTACTCCTATCCTATCCTGTTGCAATCCAGCTTTCATATCCTATCCTATCCTATCCTGTCCTGACCACCAAACAGACCCTTTGTGTTTAGGCCTTGGGTATGGTTCTCCTTCAAGTAAACTTGTACGATGGTAATGGTAAAAAGAAACCCTTAGACTCATCAAGGGAAGAAAAGAAGTATTCGCTTTCACGCATAGGTCTTGGACAATGAGCGTAATCTTCAATTTACTTTTAATTTAATTTATAATATTTTTAATTTGAACAAAAATTTGTGAATTCATATATGTCAATGGTTACCAATGAATATCCACGAATATTCTAAAATTCGTTTAAAACCCACTCAACGCATATCCATGTGAATGTAGAGCGGGTATGAATACAAGTTTTTATTGGCGGAGTGGGTGGTGTATACTATCCATGCCTATCTCGTACCCATTCACATCCTACTCATGACTCCTTTGTACATCTAAACACAATTAGAAACTAAAGGAGACTAAACAAAAACTACTCAAACCCACAACCACCGAGCCCATCATCATGAAGGCGGAAACCTAAGCGTTTTGTTTAATTGATTCAAATTCCAAACCTAAAAAGAAAAATACTGGTACAAACTCGAATCGCAGTTAGTAAAAAGTTAGAAGTACGTTTTTAATCTTTCACTTGACTTTAAAGAGGATTTGTAAACACCTGTTCATTTTACTTAACTAATTGATGAACCAATTAAGTTGGGGTCCAATCAAAATGTCTACAACCCCCTTAATCTACTTGAGATGAAATTTGGAGATCTAGACCTACTCAAATAAGGAAAAATGGCCATAAGACATTTCAAGTTATTAAATTCCCTATTTTCCCCTTTTAAATGAGAAGAGATTAAAATGTATAATCTACAATTCAAATTCAAATAATACAAAATCGGAGTAAAAGTTTGTAATTATTATTTTATTATTTATATTTAAATTTTTGTAGTTATAAATATTTTTTAAAAAGGATTGGACTTGGATTGTAACGCCCCAATTTCAAGGTCAAGGGTCACATAGTAATTAATGAAAACTTTGTAAACCTCTCTCAAAACTCAGTTTAAAAAAAAACATCACTCAATATTTAAGATATAATAATACTCATACATATGTATTAAATAAAATAGCGTCTGAACAAAATAAATAATTCTTAAGCTTGCACAAAAAACCGTGCCCAAAATGTACGAAAAACAGCGGAAAATGAAATCTTCAACTTAAGCGCCCAAACAACAAACAACCAAGCAGAAAAGGGTTAACTCCTACAAAAAAACAAACAACAAGAGTAACAAAATCGAACAACATGCATTAAATTAAGATCAGTAACAACATTTATATTTCAGATTACAGAAACAGTAACAAGAACATCACTATTCATTTAATAAACAGAACCAGAAAACAGAAACAACAACAGTTTATCACCTCATGTAACTCAAGTTAAATTCCACTAAAATAAAGCTCGTTAGTTCCTCAAAATCTATATGCGTAACCATGGCAAAAAATAATATATTGTCCAAACAGAGCGAATACGTTCCAAACGGGAACATGAGGATTACATGGGAACGACAACCCATCGAATCACCCTAAGTCTTAGGGAAGATTCACTTGAGATATAACCCATCCTATCACCCACAAAGTCTCAGGGTAGATTCACTTGAGATTAAACTCATCTTTTCACCCACACGGGACAAATTCCTGCCACCTCAACCCAAACATCCTACATAATGCATAATGTTAGAATATATAGTATCATCAACATAATTCATTTAATTCCACATCAACATGTTATATCTCTTGAAACAATTTCAGCCCAAAGAACATAATCCACATCAATCCACCACAACAAGATATATATCCAGAATTCAATAGGGAAATCACACAACATACAAACACGCATGACTCGAGACTCTCTAAGACATGAGTTACCCTTACCGTCGAATGGGTCGCATAAGCTTCAAATTCAACCTGATATGATAAACACATAATAACACAAAATAATCGTTGGAAGGATGGAAATTAACCTCAAATTGATCTAAAATAATTTAAAATAAAACAGCAAACTAGGCTGATAGGGGCCCAGCGCCCATGCACTGGGATGCCAGCGCTCATGCGCTGGCTCCCTGTCTGGCAGCACGCCCAGTGGAGAAAACCCAGCGCCCAGGCGCCAGGAGGCCAGCGCTCATGCGTTGGCTCTCTCCAGGGAGTGCGAAATTCCAATTTTTCACAGAAAAGCTTAGGAAAATGTTTTGATCATTAATTTTCATAAACAAGGCTTTCAAGAAAAATCAACAACAAATTTTTCCCCAGGTTTAAAGCTTCAAAAACCAATTTTTTTTATTTAGATACTCCTAGGGTTTGAAGGTTTTAGAATAGCAATAGCCCAGAAAAATTCTTGAGGAAGCGAAAGGAAAACCAACCTCATCATTGGCTCGATCTAGGATTAAAGGAACATAATTTGTACGTCAGAACTTCGAGAACGAGCGTCTAACGTCGGAGGAAAAGGGTTGGAAGAACCTTGGGACAAAAGAGTGAAGAAAATGGAAGAGAAAAAAAATCAAAAACGTTTCATGGCTCTAAGCCCTAATCGTCATGAAAATTCAAAACCAGAATATCATCACCTACCAGAAATCACTCACCTTGTGCTCTCGAGAGGAGGAAGAAAAGAAACAGAACTTGGTCTCTAAGAATAGAGGGGAACTCGAAAACCAGCAGCAAAAGGGAAAAGGAGGCTGTAGCCTTTCAAGAGGAAGAAAATGGCAGCAGCAACAAGAGGAATGAGGAAAGGGTTTTACTCTAGAGTTCTAGGTTTCTCTAGCAATTTTTCTTGAGGGAAGAACAAGGAAACAACCACTATGCTTCAAGGAAAAATAGTTGCAAGGGGAAGGGAGATGGAGCACGACCTAAGCCTCCTTCTTATTCACAATTCACCCTCTTTATTGCTCATTTACTCATAGACCAAGCCATAAACTCACTTTACACCCCCTTATTAGCCATTTGTAACTCTCGACAAGTATTAAACTCTCTTAACAACACTTGTTACCATTCAAATTCAACTTATAACTCCTAACAACCTCATTTAACTCATTAATATCTTTGTCTCAACTTCAAATTCGAAATATTCAGCCACAACACTCAAAATGTGCATAAAATAAAAACCTACCTCACTAGGATTCGAACACAAGGCATGCCAATCAAATGCTTAAGCCTCAACCACTAAGCCACAACTCATCTTGCTAAAACTCTAACAAAACTATTCTTATAATCCTCAAAGTCAAACCATCATGTCCCCAATAGAAATATGAATTCAAAACTTCATTAAAAGCTCTTAATTAGTGAATTCCAATTCAGTTTTGACTAGTCCAAGGACTAAAACACAATTATCCAAACTTAGAGGGTCAAAACCTAATTATAAAATCTCCAAGGACCAAAACATAAATACTCAAAACTTTAGGGTCTTACAAACGCCGTCGACTACAATTTCAGAAATCATAGTGCATACATTGCATAAATTTATTCTCATGCTTAGTAGCTAAGGATACAAAGTGCCCTTAGCTTAAAGGTAGTCGGTCCTGGCGGTCACGTAAGCTCCGTGCGTCTAGATCGGTTCGGGGTCTCATTATCCTTCAACAAACACAGCCTAGCTTAGAACTTTGAACTCAATCTAAGGTAAAGGGGCTGGTCTAATCAGGGGTCTAAACTCTTAGACGTAGGCTCTACAACTTAGGAAATTCTCAGAGGTCGACAAAACTTAAACAAGATTTCGACGATTACCAAAAGAACTTAGAAAAACCCTAAGTTACAAAAATCCAAATTTCCAAAACTTTAAACCATACAAAGAGCACCAATGCTAGATGCTTACAAACCATTTTGAGGCCTTAATCAAGATTTTAGAAAACAAAAACACACACATTTTCGTCAAACTTCAATTCTGCCCAAGTTCTTAAGAACCCTAAAAATTTCCAAATCTTCACCCAACACTTCACTAAATTTTCAAATCAACCACACAACCAAAAACATAACTTCAAATTCCATTTACACTCCATTTCCCTCAAGTTTTCAGTATGCCCAAAGCCCTAATTTTAACTATGAGTTTCAAAATCCAATTTGCCCAAAACTCAAACTTTTTCTACAAGTTTCCAAATCAATTTTCAATTCTTGAACTCATCAAAATCCTAAGGTTTTAGAGAACACAAAATTCATTCAATTTTCCACTTTTAAATTCTCAATTCCTCAACTTTTCAAAACCCTAAAAAAGCTAAAAGTTCCCAAGTCAAATTTACCCAAAAGTTCAATTTTAATCCCTCTAAACTTTAACTCTCAAAACCAAATGAAAATAAATTTTCCAAGCCTTAGAACATCCTCCTAGCTCTCGGCCTCTTCATAAAAATTAGGGCAATAATTTTCCTTTTGCATCAAACCTCACACACAAGCTTAAACACTACAAAAAGCTAGTTAGAAAATCAATTTCCCAAAGTCCCAAAACACTACACCAATTCGGCCCAAACATTTTAATTCAAGGATAAATTTTTCTTCCAAAACTAATTTTCACACAACAAAGGTAATAAGAAAACTATGACAAATAATTACTTAAAGCTTGAAAATCACTTTTCCCTAATAATCAATTTTCCAGAAACTAAACTTTCAAAAAAAATAATTGGAGATTTTCAAAGATGAATGTCATGGCAATGACTTTTCACAAAAACTCAACTTCAAAATCTTCAAGGGACCAAAACTCAACAAATCAAAAATCCAATCGGTTCAAAATGAAGCTAAGGGTAGTGGGAACAACATTTGTGAAGGGACTTCTAAGTTCTAGCACTTGCATAAAATTTAAACTCAACGAAATGAAATTTTGAATCGGTAGCAATATAGATCAAGAGGAGAGGAAAACTTTACCTCAAAGGACCAAGTGAAAAAGAGTTGAGGAAGGGGCTGCCATGGAGGAAGGAGAGGGGCGGCCAAGCTTCATCAATGGAGGAAGATGAGAGCTTCTCTCTCTAAACTCTCTCTCTTAACCTTTTTGATTTTTAACTTAATGAATTTTGATGAAGAAGAAAGACAACATGACGCGTCATTGCGTTAGCGCGTCAATGCGTCAGTGTGTCAGTGCGTCAGTGCGTCACCGCGTCGGTGCGTCAAGTCACCGGTCATCATCAGGTTCTGGTCGTCAGTGAATACCTTAGTGTCACTGAGAGTATTTGCCTCAGGGTCATTTATTGGTTTCGGGGTACCGGGCCCGCACAATTCGGGGCCGGGTCGATCTTTCTCGAAGTCTGCGCCACGCTGCCCGAAAACACTATTCACCGGGTCACTATTCACGAAAATCTTCTTCATAAAATTGGACTCGAAACGCCAAATGAAATGGTTTGGAGCTTTTCAAATTCTCGATCCAGGGTCCCGAAATCGTCTGTTTCGCCTGCTGAAGTTTCAGCTAAAAGTCCCATTAGCGCGAAAAACCCTTCCCAGGCCCCGGGAGGAAACCATATCAATATTATAGTTGTTCTTGATGAAACTTTCCACTAATCATCATGGTGATAGTGAGAACGTTTTATTCTCGTCCGAACTCAAAGTCGGGTCTAGCTTGGTTTCCTACCAAGTGTCGCAAAGAATACTTCATCGGTACTTCGGCCAACGATATCGCATGCCGATGCCGCTGAGCGGATCCAAACAGTACCTTGGAATAATTAAATAATTATTTAATTACTGAGAAATTTTTTGGGTGTTACATCTTCCTATTACCTCGATTCAGTGTTGAACCGTGGTAATATGTCTAATTTTTTTTTTTTTTTTGGTTTTCTTATGTTCACTCTCACCTTAATTAATTGTACATGCAAATAAAATACAGTCAATGTCAAAATATATAATACCAAATTAACTAAAACAAAGTATACATAACAATGAATAATAATAGAAGGAGATTATTGGGAATTAACTAGAAGAAAAATTATATTCATTGAAGAAAAATTGTACATCCAAATTTAACAAAAAAAATACAATTGCTGAGGATTAAAAGGTACAAAAAATCAGGCTACAGGATTGGAGGCAAATGATTCCATATAATCATCAGAGGAGTCATCCGAAGAAGAGTCATCCGAGTCTTCAGAGGGTTCGTCCAGTAGTGGCTCACCAATGTCAATACCCCTTGACCGGAGGAATTCTACTCCTATCACCTAACAAGCCACCTTCTGTAAAGGGTTCCAAGCCAGTAACGACAACCCATTTGGACACCTAAGGAGTTTTGTTACGAGGAAACCATAGGGGATGCCTTGCTGGTTGTCAACCAGAGCAGAAACAAGGTGCTTTTAGACGATGTCTACAACATTAAAACGCTCATTATTCAAGACCATATACATTATATATAGGTCGTGATCAAGCACGTCTTCCAAACGATCAAGTCTTGGGCACAACACTTTAGTGACCAATTGATGTAAAACTCTGGAATGGTGGTTGAGGGATGAGTAGAGACGACGCTCATATGCGGATGGATTTTCCATCCTATAGATGCTTTCATCTATATGTTCTCCATCGCATTCTGCTTTCCAAAATTCAGTGTACGTGTCTCCTTCATCCTCACTATTGAGGAGTTCAGCAAGTTTCCCTCTGGTTAGGGAGAACTCATGACCCACCATTGTTGCAACGAAGCCTCTATGATGAGGAGGACCAGAAGACGAAGACAAGATTGGGGTACATGGACTCATTGGAGGCATCACACAATGCTCGGAAACGTGTGTTACTCTGAGAATTGGTGCTGAGAACTTGATAGTTCTCTAGTTCAGGAAAATTTACGGCATAAGGAAAACAGATTTCAAAACCGTTTGCCATTTCTGTTTTTACTGAAAAATAATGAACACGGAAAAAGAAGGATGCAGGGAAGATGGAGTATTGGATGGAGAACTGGGAAAATATTCTGGAATTTATAAGCAAGCGAGGAAAGTGAAACGGTATGAAGAAGAGAAACCGCCATGACTGTTCTGAAGTGCAGAGTAAATAGATGTATTAGGAAGGAGAACCGACGTGACTGTTTAGAAGAACAAAACCGCGCATGCGGGAGACAACGAAGTGGGTGGAAAGACATGCATTTACGACCAAAATGACACACACTTCTTGTGCTGCAGGAAAACAAAACCCTAGTGGCTAGTACTGAACAACAACAACAACAACAACAACAACAACAACAACAATATTCAAAACAAAACCCTAGAACTAGAAGCATGTCAAGAAGACTCACCAGTGAGGTAGAGAAGAGCGGCCAACCGGAGAAGACGGGAACAACGAGGCACAAAGATGGAGAAGAGCCTGGCGTCGACGAGCATGCACAGCAGCGGCGGTGCCATTGTGGAGAGAAGGAGGGTCGATGATGAGGTGCAGCGGCCAGCAACGGTGGTCATGAGGTGCAATAGAGAAAGGGTTCACATATGGGTTTTTTCGATCTGAAAACTAGGGTTTTGTGGTTAACATATCAACATTTTAATAATAATATAATACCTATCACCGCGGTTGGCATGATAATCGGGGTAAGAGACACGTTTTGTTACCCCGGTTCAACTTGCAACCGTGGTGAAAATCCTTTATTATTAAAAAAAATAATAAAAACAATCTCACTTACCGCGGTTGACACGGAGCCGGGGTAATAGAGAACATCAGTTACCGCGGTTCAACACGGAACCGTGGTAACTGAGCTCCGGGCACCAATTTATCTCGGTCCGTGACTGAACCGAGGTAAAAAGGCAAATCTGTAGTAGTGATGACCTAATTGTTTGGTAGATTGTTTGCCCTTAGGGGATTGTTGAGTGATTACTTATTGTCGGTTATTGTTGGACCTGCATTGTAATCAGAATACATGTGAGCATGCTTAAGTTTGATAATATGAAGTGTATTTAATTGTGAAAAGCATGATGAATTATGAAAGCATGTGGATATCAAATGTATTGTAATATCACTTAAATGCATGCTTGGGATATATTTCTATTGGCAGTGGTCAAAGCAAGTCATTGGCGGGTAAGGCCAAGTGACAAGATATGAGGTTATGTAAGACTGGCACTAACCCGCATTAGTAAGGAACCCAGATTCGTAAGGATAGCATTTGCGGTTATGCTTGCTTATTTCTGATTAAGCTTGCTTGTTGTGAATGGCATGACATTCCATGCATACATAGGCAGGCTAGTGACGTTCCTAATCGTACAGGGCGACTACGAGTCGTGTGACTTGGGACGATTAGCCGAAGCAAAAGTATGGTCATGTTATTGTTGAATCCAGGGTGACTTCGGGTCATGACCTGAGATAGTGGCAGCTTTTGAGGTTGATGGATAGTGGTCCATCGACTAGATAACTGAAAGATCCTGCCTTGCCTACCTTGCGAGGAATTGGCGTTATATCCAGATACTAGTCACACTCAGTGGTACATGTGCATTGGCATAACACAAACATGAGCATTGCACCTTGATTGTTCGTGCAGGTGTGATGAGGTTTGCTGTAAGGTGATGGTTGTTATATAATGTTGCTTATCATGTGATGAGGTTGATTGTCTGTTGATTTAAGGATTATCACTGCTATGTATCTAGATTTATATATATACTATGATTTTGTTATCCTGAAGTTGACCCTTGCACCTTGTTTGTTGTTTGTCTTCGGGCGATCCGTCGCCAGCTGAACAACTGCTAGCGGAGGAGCATACGGCGGATGTGGCACCCGAGGACAGTTCGTGGGAGTCGGACAGAAGATGTAGTACTTAGCTTAGATGTAGCTAGTGGAGTACGGTGCCTATAATTTTGCATATTTAGGGACAGGGTAGGTTTCGGGGCTCTATGTCTTTATGTGGTCACCCTGCGTGGAATTATAGGAGACATACCGGTAGGAGGTTCTTGATTTTGGAACCGTGGCAGCATGTCTTTTATAAAGTAATGAGTTAGGGTTTTGTAAAACTCTCTTAATGCTGGCCACTTGTCTACGCCTTGCATATGGATATTTTCTGGAACAAGGTATCATATATGCAACGCATGTAGTCGTTAACATGTTTTGAAAAAGAAAAAAAATATTCTCTCCCTCACGTCGAGACGAAGAGGACCCTGCTGCCAGTTTTGCTCCGGCGATGTCAACCACCGTGGCCGCCGCCGTGTCTTCATTTCTCTAACGAACCTTCAACTTGGTTTTTCCAGAACTTCGATTCCTAGGTATTTAGACCTCCAAAACTCATTCTTGACCTTATTTCCTTCATTTAAAACATGAATCCATAAGTTATTAGCCTTGAAACTGTAAGAATCTAAGGCACGAAAGTTAAAAGACATGCATGCGATAATCAAGTATACCAAGACCGTAAGCAAGCTAATGACCTCTGGAATGGTTCATTTAAACTTCTTGAACATAGTAGAGAGCGTTTAGCAACCAAGAAAATGGAAAGAGACTGAGGTATAAGGTGAGATTAAACGTGAAATATCAAAAATAAAAATCTGAAATGCAAAATTGATAAAAATAACAACATAAAAAATAATTAGTTAAGGTAAGGTCTTAATGGGTAGGATATGGTGGGATAGGTGAGATTAAATCTTATTTTAGTATATATACATATATAATATAATATTATAATATATAATCCATATGACATTAGATTTTTTATATTTTTTTAATATACACCGAGTCAACCGGTCCGACCAGTGATCTCTCGGTCCGACCAATGATCCATTAACCCAGCACCTCGGCCTAGTCGATCGGGCCGTATTTACTCGTTTGCCCCAACGTAAAGTTTAAAAAAAAACGTAACTATTTTTTAAGTGAAACAATTTTTAATCCAAACTAAACAAGCACAAAATTAATAAGAAGAAAAAGAAAAAGGAAATAGCGACACCGATCTGAAAGGCTTGGGTGCACACAACTCCTAGCTCCCTCCCCCTCCCTCTCTTTCTCCCTCCACAATGCTAGGATTCAGCGTTTTCCTCTGTTTTCTTTCTCTCTGAAGCACTATTACAAGGAGATCCAGTTGTGGCAGTGAAGAAGAAGGAAGCAGGAACAACAATGGCGGGTTTTGCCATTGGTTCTGCCTTTGATTCCAAATCTGGGCAGATGATAATGGCTGCTTTGCTTTTGATGATTGTTTCCTTTTATGCGGGCACCATGTTTGGCAACAATGCTCCCCTTTACATCTCTCAGCTCGCTCCCCCTTCTTCTTCTTCTTCTTCTTCTTCTTCTTCTACTGGCAACAGTGCCTCATCTAATGGTAACCTCTTCAGCTCAACTCAAGTTCAATTTTTCGGAATTCTCGATAAGGGTTTCACATTATGGTATCAATTTCTAATGATTTGATATTTGTTTGCTTAATCATGCTTCTGTTATTACAATCCCAGCTTTAGATCGAGTATTTGAATTTTATGTTGACGGGTCGGAAGAAATCAATGTCATCATTAAGCATCTTCAAATTGTTAGGTTCAAGTTAATGGATATTCAATAGTACTGTCTTCTGTTTGGAATGAATGATTCTAATGCTGTAAAACCCAAGTAGCATGCTTTTCTCCAAATGGTTTCAAGTGCTTAATGCCTTGATTCCACTCTGTTTGGTTGAGTTGCAAACAGTTTTTAATTACATTTCTGGGGGAGGTATCACTGGGTGTATTATTTGAAAACTTTTGTTGAACCCCGTACTTTCATATTGCTGCTTTATGATATGACTGATATACGGATATTTCTAATTCTTGTAGGCACTTCCAAATTTACAAATAAGGTTTCTCTGACTTACCGCAAAACTCCCCTAGTTATTCCTGAAACTGGAATTGATGTATGCCCTTTGAGTTTCAATGAGTATATTCCCTGCCATGATGTTTCCTATGTGGCAACATTGATCCCGAACCTTGATGTTTCTAGAAAAGAAGAATTAGAGAGACACTGTCCTCCACTTGAAAAGCGCTTATTTTGCTTGGTTCCACCACCAAAGGATTATAAAATACCTATCAAATGGCCTATTAGCAGGGATTATGTTTGGCGAAGTAATGTGAATCATACACATCTTGCAGAAGTCAAAGGAGGCCAAAATTGGGTCCATGAGAAGGGCCAGCTCTGGTGGTTTCCTGGTGGTGGTACCCATTTCAAGTATGGGGCATCTGAGTACATAGAGAGGTAACTGTATTTTACTTATTTCTGTTTCCTATTTTCATTTTCTCTGAGGATCATACTCACTGCAGAAATGATTTTTCAATGATTTTATTAACATTTCTCGATACATTTGCAACTATTATGATGATTTCTTTTTCCTCCAACAAAATAAGTTTATATAGGAAACATCAGTTGAGGATGACCATATTGAACTGATAAAATAAATTCTTTTTTTAAACAATGCTAGATATCAATTTTTAAATAATTCTAATACTGCTTATGTTGAGTTTTATTCGATCTATGCTATGATTTAGAATACCAATAAAAAAATATAAGTTGCGTTCCTTTTGAACACAAAATGAAGTCAACTACCTTCAAGAATCTACTTGCCATAATCCAAAAAAGATACCATGCACAAGTGTGCAATCTAAAGACAAGATCTTCCTCTCGTGCTCTCTCTCTCTCTCTGATTGAAGCCTTAATAGGAAGAGTGTGTAATCAGTGTGTCTGGGTTATATGATATGATATGATAGTAATCCTAGTTTCCACCTATCATGAACCCTAGGTTACTTGGCCTACACCACAGTTCAGCGCACTTAATAATTGGGCTCCGATCCAATAAACATATATACATGGCACCTCTAATGCACAATATATCACATAATTACATCGGTTTCCAAGGAAAAGTATCAGATAAAACGTAAGACAAAGGTAATGGAAGCTAAAACCCAAAATATTCTAATGGATAAACCTAGTTCTGTAATCTACTAAGAAGTCATTGTCCAGGTAGTGTTATTCAAATGATTTGAGCATCTGTTTCTCAAGTTTAGATTTTTTTTTTTTGGCAATTATAACTTCTGCTTTAATACTTTGGGAAACCAAATAACCACTTGCCTTCTTAGAAGTAATGGAACTGCCAGGATGTGTTCATTTTGAAAATGGCACTCTAGGAGTTAACTTAGTTGTGGTTGGGCCTAGAGAATGACTATCTATGCTTTCAAAGCTTATTTTTAGGCTTATGGCCTTACAATAAAAATCATAACAAAAAATAGTCTATAATTTGTAAATTGCAATTCAGGCTACAGCTTTGTTGGAAACTATGATTCATCGGTGATATTGAAACAGTTGCAGCTAATTGATACTTTTAGCTTACGCGCTCGCGCGCACACTCACACACACACACACACACACACAGACAGAGAGAGAGAGAGAGAGAAGCATATCAAGCGCGTATGAGTCAATCAGAAGGGTTAATCTTGACAATCTGATCTTACATAAATGGTCAGTATTAGCCAATTTCTATCAATATAGTAATTGGTGCCCCAAAGCAATGATGAGCATGGAGTACATGTATATTGTATTGTTTGAGTAGTTCAAAGTTTTATTAAGATGCTGATTTTTGTTGTCTTTTCTTAGAATTGTCTCTCTTTACTCTTTAGGGCTTGTTTGTTTGTATTTTTTAAAAGAAAAGGTGTTTGTTTCATTAAAACAAATGATATGTTAAGATCTTACAATAATTATGTAAGTTATTTTTGAGAAAAAACTAAATCCTAAAAACTAAGTTGGTTTTGTGCTTTTATCAGAAGCCAAAAAAAGTAGTTCTGGAAAATAAAAAAAGCTCCTAAAGAATGTAACAGAATCACATTTTTAAGCTTAAAGTAACAAGCCTTTATTGGGTGCTTTAATTTCGTGGCATATTTTTCCTTGGTTGTGTAGTACGAGACATAGTAATTAGCTATTTGATGGCTTTACAAATGCAGGCTTGGACATATGATTACAAATGAAACTGGTGATCTGCGTTCTGCAGGGGTAGTTCAAGTTCTGGATGTTGGCTGTGGTGTGGCCAGCTTTTCAGCTTATCTTCTTCCCTTGAACATACGAACCATGTCCTTTGCCCCCAAGGATGGTCATGAAAATCAGATTCAATTTGCATTAGAGCGAGGGATTGGTGCAATGATCTCTGCCTTGTCCACAAAACAACTGCCATATCCTACTGGTTCATTTGAAATGATTCACTGTTCAAGATGTCGTATAGATTTTCATGAGAATGGTATTTGGCTTTCCTAATTATGTTTCTATATTGGCATTCAATTGTACCTTTAAATTGGCAGATGATTTCATATTGACATCAAATATTTATGTATATTAGCTGACAGCTTACTTAATATTTAGTGGTCAACAAATAAAAATTCAATGTGATCTATTTGCTCTTGTCGAGTAAAATGATGCTTTGATCTGTCCACAGAAATGTATGTCACTTGCAATTTACTTGGCATGAATATATGTGTACGAGTCAGTCCTTACATAATTCAAACTTGTTTCTTGTTAATGCATGCCTGAGATTTCAACAAGAGTAGCATGAAACAAGTTTGACTAACTTCACTACCAAATTGTGATATTTTCAGGGACCATTATGCTAGTCTATTCTTTTTTCATGTATTAATGCTGTGCTTCGAAGTTGCTTGGTTCTGTTTCTGTTTCACCACTTTAAAAGTTACTAATTAGGTTGATCACAGGCCAATCAATGCATTGTAACTCATTGTTATAAGTCTTTGTGTCACTTATTTTAATATTGATTTTAACTATTATGTTTGAAATCTGTCCCTGACCATGTGTTGATATTAATCTCCGTTGTTGATATTTCTTTTGGGGCCACCATTCTGAGTTATATCAATTGTTTAGCTGTTGAACATTGTATGACATTTTAACATCTGTTAGGTCTGGTTTGTGCATTCCGTTATGCTTCCCTTGTTGGAGAAATATATTTTTAACATATGACACTTTGGAAGCGCTGTGCATTTTTAAGGCTTAAATGCAAGGAATCGCCTCCAACTATTGGTCATTTCAAAACTCAACAACCTGGCACCCTGAATATACCTAATCATACGCAGACGTGTAAATTTAACTCCATGTGCATGTGCAGGAAAGCCCACCATCTCTCCCCCCAGCCCCAAAATAAGGAGTCAATATGCACAATTCAAGAAAAAACTTAGATCAAGTTTCTTGTTCAAGTTCTCAAATTACACAATGGAACATGGATACTTTTTCTATCATTAACAGACTCCATTCAGAACATGTTGCTGAATTTAAAAAATTATTCGCGCCATTATTTGATTGAAGAACTTGATTGCAAGAACATAAAGAACTAGATCTAAGTTTTTTCCTTTCATAAATTTTTGGAGTTTGTCCAGTTTTGAGCCATCAAGGATCTTGGTTCAATGGGGTTTCTCACATTTTGTCCTACTTTAAGTAACTATGAGGATGTAATGATGAAGAGAAAGTGAAAGAAGAAATGGGGTAAAAATTTAGTAAATTCTGACATCATTACTCACGAGTCACGATATAGTTTGGATTGTATAGCTTAGGCATGTTCTTGTCGTCATAGTTATCATCAATGTCATTTTTACTTTTATTGGATGACCTGGTGGAATAGGTGCTGAGACTGGCTATAAACACTAGTGGGTAAAGCATAGCCCAATTGGCCGCATTTATTACTTATGAAATTATTCTGGATGACTAGTAGAATAGATGCATTATATATATGTCAAACGTACAAACATCAATGAGGTTTACATATTATTGTGTTAATTCATTTTGTTTTCTGCAGATGGGGTTTTGCTGAAAGAGTTGGATCGCCTTCTTCGCTTTAATGGGTATTTTGTATATTCAGCTCCACCTGCTTATAGAAAAGATAAAGATTATCCTGTCATTTGGGATAAGTTGGTAAATTTGACTACAGCAATGTGCTGGAGACTCATAGCTCAAAAAATTCAGACAGCTATATGGATTAAAGAAAATAATCAGGCATGCCTTCAGAAAAATGTACAACAAAAGCTTATAAATGTCTGTGATGCTGTTGATGATTCTAAACCTTCATGGAATATCCCACTCAAGAATTGTGTACAAGTTAGAAATTCTAACTCAGATTCTTACAAGCTTCCTCCAAGTCATGAGCGACTTTCAGTGTTTTCTGAATACCTGAACAAGATAGGTGTGCCCCCCTTCTCTTTAGAATAAGTGCAAGAAGCTAGTTTCCATATTTTACATTTTCCTTCTTCTGAAATTATGCTTTTCAACCTATCTAACTGTGGTGCCTTGTAACACAGCACACATCTACACTCACAGATATTGTCATGAACCAACTATCCCAAAGATTTAAGTTGGGTGAAAACACAAATGATTTTATATTAAATTTCTAATAGTCTGTGAAGATTATTGTTTATTGATTTTAAATGATTGTTTTAATCAAAACCTCATTGCAACATATATCATATCTTAATAGAAAATGTCATGATTTTGATTCCAATGTTTATGCTTCTTGATGTATATGCTTTGTTCTGATCAAAATGTTTTCATACAGGCTATAAACAATATTCAGGCTCTAGCTTTTATCAAAGGCAGTTAGGCATAGTATGCAGCAGAGTAGAAATTAGCTTTTGCAAACATCATGTTTGGGTTGCAATTTGAGAACTTCATTAGTTGATGCCATTTTAATGCTAGATTGATAAAACTGGCTATTCTCAAATGAAAACTGGGATACTTGCCCAAGAATTCCCTCACTACCCAATATGGGAAGTTCTGGAAGATGATTACAATGATGTTGCTGGGAAATTCAAGAGTCCCACCAGCTCTCCCTCTTACACAGTTTAATACAATCGGTAACCTCCAATCACTACGTCCCCTCTCTATTTAACTGCCATGGCAGTTACAAACAACTAACCAATCAGATCATTATTCGACTGTGCCTAACTAACTCTAACTGTTACAACTTAAAATTATTATTCAACTGGGTCCTAACTAACTCTAAAAACTACATTTATTCTAACTAACTTCAGTAGTTACTCACCTTCCTCTTATTGTGCCCTTTTCCATCTCTTATAGACATGGAATATCCTAGGTCTGGGCCTTAATATATCATTACCACTCCCTTCAAAATTTACCTTGTCCTCAAGGTGAAATAAAGGAAAGGCCTCCTGCAAAGACCTAGCATCTTCCCAGCTGTTCTCACAAGAAGGCAGCCGATGTCACTGAACAAGAACCTCCCAATTCCCTATCTGAGACTGTGAAAGGAACCAACCCAGAAAATATTGATATTATTCTAGATAACCCTAATTCCCAATTGGGAACCAGGGCAAGGTACAAGGAAGAGATCCCAAACACCCTTCCCAAACCCGAGAGAGAGACTCCAATGCTCTCTCTACACCCAATCCTAATCTGAATACCAAAGATAACTATTCTCTCACCCATTTCCTCTTATTTATAGACCCTCTCTAACTAACTATTAACCTCCTAACTAGCCACTTAACCGTGAGTAGGTTCCTATCAATACTCCCCCCTGAAAATTCACCTTGTCCTCAAGGTGAAGGACTGAATACAAGCAACAAAATGAACAACCACTCCACAGATCCAAAGTTACAACAAGAACAGCTTCCACCAGGATCCCACTGCATATAGCAAAGAATCCGAATCATGTATGAACTGGGGAAAATCTGTCCTGGGTTGCTGAGACAAACACTGCCTAAGTCCCATTGCTGGAAAAACAATGTGCAGAAGATCCAGTTGTAGCAAACCAGTTGACGTAGGAAGGTAGCAGAACCTTCACAATCTGGCCTTTCCAAACTAATATTTCCCAAGCTACCCTTCCAGTAAGCATTAGATTCTATATTTTATTATTAGATTTTATCAGGTTAATTGGATTAGTATAAATAAGAGACGTTAGTGAGCATTAGGGATAATCTTTGTATTCATTTAGGATTAGGGTTTGGAGAGCGTTGGGTCTCTCTGGGTTCTTTTTGGGAGTGTTTGGCATCTCCTATTGTATCTTGGTCTAATTCTCGATTTGGGAATTAGGGTTCTTCTATCAATAATACTCTCATAATATCTGGTTCCTAACACATAGTTTCTAACCGATTCAACATCTCACAATCAACTTCCTGATTGCGATTTATGATTTCCAGGTTGTGCTCCAAAGACTCAAGCCTTCCCTCCATTTTTTTACTTGCTACCGATTCTACACGATCTCTCCCACAGGCTCCAGATGGAGCTCTTTACCAGTTTGATAGAACAGGCTATGCTCAAATGAAAACTGTGTTTATTGCCAAAGAATTCCCTCACTACCCAATATGGGAAGTTCAGGAAGATGAAAACAATGATGTTGCTGGGAAATTTGAGAGTCCCACCAGCTCTCCCTCTTTCACTATCCAATACAATCTATAACCTGTAATCACTTACCCCCCCCCCCTAAACTTCCATGAAAGTAAGTTACAAACAACTTCCCAATCTGGTCATTATTCTACTGCGCCTAAGTAACTCTAACTGTTACAGTTATTATTCAACTTGGCCCTAACTAACTCTAACTATTACATTTATTCTAACTAACTTCAGTAGTAACTCATCCTCCTCTTATTGTTCCCTTTTCCTTGTTTGATAGACTTGGAATATCCTACGTCTGAGCCTTAAACTATCATACTTTTCTCCATCGGTAAATAGTTTTTCTCAAAATACTTCAGGTTAGGTGTGGACATTATTTGACTTGCATAAATGATAAAACAACAATAACAAAGCCTTTTGAGGGTTTGGCTACATGGATTAGATGATTCCATAATGTACTCTCATGAATGAAGTCCAATGAAAGTCCATTTAACTCTAAAGATTGTATTTGACCAAGCTTATTTGGCCTTGTCTTATAGAATAAACACTTAGGTGAATGTTTGATCAAGCTTATGAAAATATTTTATGACAAGCCTATAAGCCATTTTAATCTTTTGATAAGTTTCTGAGATAAGCTTATGAATAAGAACTTATGTGAAAAATGCTTGTTGAGATAAGCACTTATTTCAGCTATTTACCCGAGCGCATCCTAAATATCTCTTGATGGTTTGACCTATAGTTTTTCATGGTCTCCCTCTATCTCTAACTAATGGAATATCCTCCATCTAGCCTGCCCTCCTTACTGACCTATACGTCCTTTTGAGCTTATTTATTAAGTTTTTCATATAAGCTTATGATTTATGAATATGCACATATGTCATAAATGCTTATTGAGATTGCCAGTTATTTAAGTTGTTTACACAAACGCACCCTAAATACCTCCTCATGGTTTGACCAATAGTTTTTTCTTGGTCTCCCTCTACCTTGGCCTATCCTTCATCTAATTTTCCCTCCTTACCGACACTTCTATGGGTCTTCTCTGTACATGCCAAAACAACCTAAGATGAGACTACCATCTTTTCCACACATCTCTCCAATGATTTCATTCTTATTCCTATCATTCTTCGTAACATTCACATATTTGAAACATTGGTTGGCTTACTTACATAAATGACAAGCAAAAAAGAAATATAGTTTCGAGGTGTAGGATCAGTCTAAAAGGTGTGCTCTTGTTTTTCTGGATAAACTCTTTATGTCATCGAACAAATATGTAGTTCAGCACTTCCCCAAATTGTCTATGATGGATGTGTTCTCATGATAATCATGTACATATTGGTATGAATATAGAAAGACATTCTCTGCTCTGTGCTCTGTACCAATACGTTCAAATCAAAAGGAAAACTATTTAACTGTTCAACTTGGAATTATAATTAATAAGATAAAACACCTTTTAAGTGTTCAACTTGGAATTATAATAGGAAAACTATTTAACTGTTCAACCTTTTCATGCTTGTCTATGATGGATGTGTTCTCATGATAATCATGTACATATTGGTATGAACATAGGAAGAAATTCTCTGCTCTGTGCCCTTTTTTTAAGTTGAGATTGGTAAGAACCAATACGTTCAAATCAAAAGGAAAACTATTAACTGTTCAACTTGGTCTGGTGCACTCAATTGTCCCTTTCTGTATAACGTGATGACTGTTTATCCTCCTGAACAACAGGTGTAAATCAAGATGAATTTACATCAGATACTCTCTTTTGGGAAGATCAGATTCGTCATTACTGGAGATTGATGAATATCAAGGAGACAGAGATACACAATGTGATGGATATGAATGCCTTTTGTGGTGGTTTTGCTGTTGCATTAAATAACTTCCCTGTTTGGGTAATGAATGTAGTTCCTGCAAATATGAAGAACACATTATCTGGAATTTACAACCGGGGTCTTGTTGGAACTTTCCATGATTGGTAAGGCTTTACAACTGATATCCTAATTTGTAGTTACTTGTTTAACGTTTATTTATATTTCAAGAAATGCTAGCAACAAACTATTTAACACATTCCATGTAATTGGTTTATTTTTAAAGAAGTCAACACATTTTTTGAAAAGTGAGACAAATGTGTTTACTTTTTTTAAAGTAGATCAATCATATGGAGTGTGAGAGAGTATGTTGAGTGTATGACTAGCACTCCTCTAATATGTATTATTAGTTGACTGAAGCTAATATAGATATCTTTACATTAGGTGTGAACCATTTTCTAGTTATCCTCGGACATATGATCTTTTACATGCCAACTACCTCTTATCCCGCTACAAAAATCAAGGGGAAGGTTGCTTATTGGAGGATATCATGCTGGAGATGGATCGTCTTATACGACCACTGGTAATCACTTTTCTAAAAGGTTATCTTCATGGTGCTTTGCATATGAAATCAAAGTAGTTCATGTGACTGAAATGAAAATAAGGATAATCTGATGTAAATGCTTACATGTGTATGAAAATTTCTTTTTATGCTTGCTTGATTAGATGCAAAGGCGTTATTTTACAGAAATATCTGACCCTGAAGGTTTGATCATTCACCAACTACAGTGATAAAAACTGCATGATAAATTGGAGGCTAAATTCTATTTTGGGGGTACAAGACACAGTAGATTTTGTTGTTGCATATATTGTTGCAAATATAGTGTCTATTTGTCTACCTGTACATTCAACTATGCAAAGAGAGAAAATGGATTCATTATTTCTCTCCCACCCGTATCCCTTTTTTGCACCTTGTTTCTCACCAAGTTTATATGATGCAAGTCATGAAGTTATTAACTCGCTGCTTACTTATGATTTGCAGGGATTTATTATCATTAGGGACGACGAACCTATCATGTCAAGAATCCAAGAGTTAGCCCCAAAATTCTTGTGGGATGTAGAGTCACATTTGTTAGAAAACAAAGAAAAGAAGATGGAAACTGTTCTAATTTGTACAAAAAAGTTTTGGGCAATCGTCTAGGGAGATTTGACTTACAAGCTTCTTCCATGAGAGAATTGTTTTAAAACTCAGCTAATTTGTAATGTATAAGTGTTCTTTATTTACCTTGTTCATTGCTTGATGATCATCTTGTGTACATGTCTAGAGGACACAATTTGTAAAATTGTACATGACTTGACTCCCACTTTAGCGACTAGGAATAGGAAGTTTAATTTCCCTGTCCCTGTGTTTTAATCTTTGTTTTCTGTTCTGTTTTCCATGCATGAATGATAAATGTATAAATCAAGTTAGTTTGAAGCCTCGTTAATTGGAAGCTCTTATTACATTAATTAGCCTTGAAGCTTGAACCTTCCCTTGCGGACGTTGGTATGGTTTCTTTTGATGTTGTTACCCCTTGCCAAAACCTTCTTGATTCAGAGTTTCTGGCCAAGATGGCCCTCCACTTCCCATCTTGTTCTATTCATTCTTCATGATCCCAATATCCCAGTTGTGTTTACCATGATTTTATTTTTGGGAATTATTCTGTTTATGATGATGAAATTGTTGGTATTGTGATGCTTGAAATTGAGAATTGTTTACATGATATATTGAAGATGATTATATTGTGTATGGGGTGTGCTATGACTGATGTTTTGTGTGGACTGTTGGTCCATGAGGATCACGAATTTTGCATAGTCATAGCATGTGCATCGTGTGTATATATATATTGGGTTGATGTGGCGGTATTTTGTCCCGCGTGATCAACTGAGGATTTTAAGGTTGATGTAACGGGATTTGTCCCGTGGGATCGACCGAGGGCAATGTGGTGGATCGTTGTCCCACGTGATTGTCCTGACCCGGTTAGGGTGAATTAGGGCAATGTGGTGGATCGTTGTCCCACGTGATTGTCTTGGCCCGTGAAAGGTGATGTTTTGGCCCGAGAAGGGTGGTGTTTTGGGCCCGAGAAGGGTGATGTATTGGCCATATAAATATAACTATAAGCATATAGATATGGAGGGCATTTTCACATCTTAATTGATAATATTGTTGTTGTTAATTATTTTATTCCCTTTCAACATGCTGTTTGGTATTTGTTATTTGTTCTCGAGTTAACCCTTTCTGTTTGTGTTTGGGCGCTTAACGCCAGAAAATAGACAGGGTGTTGATCGTCGTCTTTTAAGAAATTTTACGGAATCAGAGTGCGCAGCGGAATCGTGGAAGAAGTTTGAAAAAGACGATTGATGTCTTAAGTTTTTCCGCTATTTTAATTTATTTTATTTTTGGGCTCGCTGTTGAGCAATTTTCCTTGTTGTAATATTTTCCGCGTAGTAATTATTATTTATGGGGAAAATTATTACTTATATTATTTTTAAGTAATTAAGAGAGACGAGAACCTTTTAAGAAAAATGAGTTGTTTTCTGAGAGGTTTTTAATTTCCGCGTATTTTCCATGTAACCCTCAACCCAAAATTGGGGCGTTACAACGATGGTGCAAAGGCAGATCCATCTGAAGATGCAGCAGGTGCAGAAGAAGTGAACGAAGTAGCAGCAGGAGCTCGGCCATGTCCAAGGGTCATCCATGAAGGCATCTGCCACCACTGGCCCCTCGTGAATCTCTCCCTAGAGACAACACGGTAATAGAAATCCCTCACCGTCTCCTCGACACGCCCTAGACACCATAGGCGGTAGGTGTGGCGGTCATACACCCACGCCCTAGGGTCATCAACATCCAATAGCAATGCTTGACCTCGCCGGTCGGCATAATTGTCTCCCATGGTCTCATTGGCATCTAATGATCGATGCAAAGAAAACATAGCAAAAGAAAAGAAAGAGTGCAAGGGTCAACTACATTGGAATAATGGGAATCGTCATCGCCAGGAAACCCAAGCAATAAACAACAATTCATGCAATCATTGTCAAACAGGGAACTAGAATCATATTCTATGTTATAAGGATAAGGTCTTGTTAGACAGTTAATGTATGAATACAATGTCATTCTGACACAGCCCGAACATAGCCTTCATCCTCAAAAGGGAAGACAGTACAACCACTAACTCCAGGTCACCAGCTCGCAGCTAAGTGCCTATACTGTGGTAAGCCACTTCTTAGGCACGCCATCTCAACACCCTGAATAACAAGAGTGCGTCGTCTCAACGCCTCTAGGTACGCCATCTCGACGACCTCACAACACCCAATAGAGTTTTGATCCACCAATCTCACTGTGGGCAATCAATACACATGCCATGCTCTAACTATAAGTCAGTTGTCACTTTCGGCCGTCCTCTAACGTTTGTGACATGCTCCACGAGCAAGATCACCTCTCACATGTATCTGATATCATTTGGTCGGTCTCACTTATCACTCGAGTGCCTGCCTTAACCAATCATCGATTAATCACACAAGACAACAATCATAATCTAGGTCTGGTATCATACAGACATAAGCATCATCAACATTCCATGACTTAACATATCTCATTGCATATAGTATTTCAAAGTAAAGCATCATGTTATCAAATCATAACAAATAGGATATTCATCATCATATATCATATTGCAAGTCATGTTGTCATTAGATAATTCAAGACATATCATCATAGATATTCTCAAGACATGTTATCACATAGATAATTCAAGATATGTTACCAATAAATCTACCAAACAATCAGGTCATCCTGTGGATGCCATCACTAACCACACAGTTTATATATCACAATTCATAATATAATAAAGTAGCATGCACAATAATTGGTCACACAGGCTAAGCTGCCCGAATATGCGTAGGAGCCCTTACCTTGTATGCTTTCCTCTTGAACTTCAACGAACTCCGAACTCTGTCCGCACACATGCCTCGTACCTTACACAATCACGTCTTACACGTAGTCTCTAAGAATAACTCAACTTAATTTCTAAGACATAGCTACTAACACTTTCCTAATCTATATGCAACTATATGCCTCACTTAACAATCAACGATCAAAGAAAGCAACTTTACAAAAAGACCATTCATTTGTTAATTATTTATAAAAAGGTCCTCCAATTTTTAACTATTTTCAATGAAGCCCTTAAAAATTTAACTATTTACAACAAGGTCCTTAAACTGTATTGAATTTATAATTAAGTCCTTGTACTTTACTATATTTATACTTTAGACCTCAAACTTTAGTAAAATACCAAATTAGGTCCTTTAACTTTCCAAAATACCATTTCTAGCCCTTAAACCTTTCATAATAGGAAATCTAGTCCCTAATCTTCATAAAACTTTATATTAAAGCTCCAAATTATTTCTAAAAGCTATTAATCACACCCAACACTCAAAACAAGTTTTCCAAGCAATATAACACCTAAAAACGTATAAGTTCGGCCATACCCCTTTTATGGCTAACAACTTCTCAATTTTCTCCAAATACTTCACAAACAAGCATATAACAACAAAACAACTTAGGAAAATCAAAAACCCAAACCCAACAATTATGCATAGGTTCGACCACCTCAAATTAAATAGGGTAGGAATTTCTTTTTCAAAATCTAGTTTCATATTTGAGTTCATCATGTCATTTTAGCCTAGAGTTTAGTTCAACACTTTCTCAAAAGCTAATTCTTCAAGAATCAATTTTGGGTAAAAAAAAACTTTTCAAGAAACTAATTATATGGTTTTGTAGCTCCCATAGTGGGGATAATTTTCTTCCAAAGGCACCATAGCAAAAACCCACTTGAAAATCACTTTTCAACTAAAAAATCAAGCTTTGTGAAAACTAAAAACATGAACAAGAAGATCTCTTCATCAACAACAACATTTGTGAAGACCCTTTTCCAAACTCAAGACTTTGTAACTTCAAATGAAGATTTAGAACTCAATATCCATCCAAAATGCACAAAAAAATGTCAAAAGAAATATGAGAAAGAGTCCTACCTCTTTGATGTTGAGGTAAGAAGAAAAAAGATTGATCCAAGGGAGCTATGAGTGAAGATATGATTCGGCCAAGGTAAAAAGAAAGGAGAAGAGAAGTGTTTTTCTCTCTATCTATATTTTTTCTCTCTATCTCACTAAAAACCCACATAGATGAAAGATGAAGACTCAACACCCTGATGAGGTGTGTTGGTCGACTATGTAGCTCTTGTAGGAGATAGTTTGCTCTTCATAATGTCCCAATAATACCTTCATTAAAGCCTCATTCTCCCTTTTACCCTTGTCTTCCATTCCCATGCACATGTCACTTTCCCCCCTTAATTGCCCTTTTATCCTTTTCCTAATTTAGCTAGACAATACTAGTTTTGCAAGTAAGTGACCTCATGCTACCATTTTAGTTGAAGAATCAAAAGCTAGTACTTGCCTAATGTATGCTTATGAATTTTGGACCTCAATTAAGAAAGGATGAAGACCAGTGGCGGAGTTGGACAAAATATTTAGGGTGGACAAAATGAGACTTTTAATTCATAAGTTAAGAATGTGAATATGAGTGATTTCGAGTTTTAAATTTTTTTCAGATTCATCATATATGACTCTATGAACTTCGAAAGTTTGTTTCTCATTTTCCTCAATCATCAGATCTTGAGCACAATTCTCGTTTTTTTCATCATTTTCACAAGTCTCACAAGCATTTGCGCAGTAGCAAAATAGCCTCTTTTCTTAATTTCTTACTGCAGTGAAGTTGTGTTTAGGAAAAAAAAAAAAGCTTGAATCATTATTAAATATATATACTAGTTTCATTATATTAATTTAATAGTACTAAGTTAAGCTTGGAGGCATCCTAGTTTCTACTAGACGGCTATATCTCCCTGCGATTCTGTCCCTCTTTACAAACAATATTATATTAGGATTATTACCATATTACTATGTATATTAGTTGTACTGTGGAAAAAATTGGAAAACTTTAGGAGGGTCATAGCACTCCTCTATCTCTTATAAGCTCCGTGTTAGAGATATACAGTATCGTCTGATACCTATCGTTTGTATAGGGCAGCATTTTATCGTCTGTATGGCAGCATTATTTACAAATTTGAATCGAATGCATAATTGTTCGTCTAGCTAGTTAGTCATGCCAGCTGTCTAAGTATGATATTTGACCCGAATTATCCGAGATCCTGTTTGATGGTGTTGACCCGGAATATCCGGGATCTTGTCTGTTTTATCGTCTAGCTAGTTAGTCATGCCAGCTGTCTAAGTATGATAGTTGACCCGAATTATCCGAGATCCTGTTTGATGGTGTTGACCCGGAATATCCGGGATCTTGTCTGTTTTTTGTCAGTCTCTCTCTCTGTATATAAACAGAGCTTGTACAGTGAATTAATCAGAATAGAAAGAATATTCAGTATCTTCGATTTCTCATTTTTCTTCTTCAAAGAACCCTTGGTTCTTAACATGGTATCAAGAGCTAGTCTCGATCTGTGATCTTGTTTTTTGCTTTCCGCTATGGCAAAAGCTCAAACTTCGTCTCAAGCTTCTTCTTCTTCTTCTTCTTCTTCTTCTTCTTCTTCTTCTTCTTCTTCTTGGGTACAACACGTTGAAGGTGTTGTTCGACAACATAGTCTGGAAAAGATTCTTGTAAATCCAACAATACCACCTCGTTTTTCGTCTGATGCTGATCGTGAAAATTCCGTTGAGAATCCTCTTTACACAACCTAGATCAAACAGGATACAACACTGTTCACTTGGTTGCTTTCTTCCCTATCGTCTGCTGTTCTGCCTACGGTTGTTAAATGCAAACATTCCTGGCATATCCGACAAGAAGTTCATGACTTCTTCAATGTACATTCTCTAACACAATCTGCAACTCTTCGGTCAGAGCTTTGCACCATTGTCAAAGGGGAAAAATCTCTCTCCGACTATCTTAAACGCATTAAGACAATTGTCAATGCTCTCATCTCCATTGGTGATCCTGTTTCATATCGAGATCACATTGAATCTATCTTTGATGGATTGCTGGATGAGTATAGCTCTCTTATGCCCCTTGTTAGCAATTGGGAGGTGCCATGCCCTGTCTCTCAAGCAGAAGAAATGCTTATTGCTCATGAGGCCTACCTTCTTCGCTCTCGCAAGCGTCAGCTTCTTGACAATCCACCGTCTGCTCTGCTCACACATACATCATCACCATCTCCTGCGCAGACGATAGACTCACCAATACCGAACCAGCAATCTGCTCAAGCTAACTATTCTTTTGGTTCACCTGCCCAGAATCGTTCCATGCACACCACTAATGATCCACCCTCTGCGAATCCGGGTTTCTCTGAGTCAACCCAGAACTATGGCTCGTTTGGTGATTATCGTGGTCCTGGTGGTCGCTCTGGTGGCCATGGTGGACGTGGTGGACGCTCCTCTGTTTAGTGTCAAATCTGTTACAAGTGGGGTCATGAAGCAAACACTTGCTATCATCGCGTATCGTCTGCAAATTTTCCAGGAATGGTTGGCTCATCACCATATGGTGGTCAGTTTAATCAAGTTCCACAGCATGCTGGTATCTTTCGAGGCTTTGAACCACCTCTTTCTAATTTTCAACAATCAGGACTTGGTCCTCCACCCTTTTATAATCTTCAAATAACTGGGCCCTCCAAATTATCTTTTCCCAACGCTGGTCCGAAGACTGATCCACATGGATATCCTTCGGGAATTGGTTATCCTCCGTTTGTTGGATATGTCAATGGTCTTCACTAGCAGACAACAGACGATGGGACAAGCTCTGCTCACCGCATCTGCAGGACCAAGTGCAGGGAACTGGTAACCAGACACTGGTGCAACTTGTTAAGTTCAAACGATTTCACGTTTATCATATTTTGAATAATAACAATTTTACCCAAGGTTTAATCACGATAGATAAAAGTTTCCTAAACTCTATATGTTTCATATTTCAGTAAATATCTATCGTCCGATGAAAAGCAACGTATCGTCTGCCCACACAGAACTTCCCTCTGGCATTTGCTGTTGTGGAATCAGTAAACAAGGACAGCTAGAAGTGGTGTGACATAGGGGATTCTAGGGAGACAAGATGGGTATTCATCTCTAACCAACAGAAGGTAATTACTCAAAGTAGAAATATTTTTTGATCCAGAAATCTCTTTGTACCATCTTCACCTTCAGGGTCACATGTAGAACCATCAATAAAAAAAAAAAATCCACAATTTCCTGCCATCTTCAGATAACAGAAAAAAAAAATCAAAACCAAGTTCACTGTAGAAGCAAAGCAGAATGGAATAAAATGGAAATGGAAATAAAAATCAAAACTGCAAACAAATTCAAAGTGCCAAAATGAGTTTAGCAATCTTACATGCCAATTTCTGCATCTTAGGAACATCCGACCTGAGTTATGAGCAGTTCCAGCGGTGTAAATCATGAGGGGAACACCACATTGACACTTTGCCTTTGTACCTGCAGATCTGCTAGTGGCACGTGAGGAAGATGCAGAAGAGTTGGCCATGTTCAATTTCTAGAATGAAGCACAAACAGCCCAGAAAAAAAGCTGGAATAGAATGAAGAAGAATGAAGGAGTTAGAGCTGACCCAGGTTTGGGAAAACACAAAATACAGAATGAAGAGGAAGAAGATGAAGAAACAACAAGAAGAAGAGGTAACTCGAGGAAGATGAATATTACTTAGGGATTTAGTGACATTAAGAACGCATGAAGAAGAATGAAGAAGCTGGAGCAGACCCAGTACGAGAGAGCACAACAAACAATCTACAAACACGAACCCACAACCAAGGAAGAAGAAGAAGAAACTCGAGAAACAAGAATCAGAAGAAGAAGAAAAGCGCCGTAGAAGTAAAAAGGGGCAGGAAGAAGAAGAATAAATTCGAGGAAGAGGGAATGTTAATTTGGGGATTTAGGGTTTTCTAATTTTTTGACCTGTTTTCCCATTAAAAAAAACAAAAAATCCACATCATTTTCATTAATACAGTCAGCCTGCCACATATGCACTCGCCGTAGCTCCGGTCTTCGGCAGGGACTTATAACAAACTTGGTGCAACTACAAGGACCTATTGCAAACTTTTTTCCGGTTAGGAACCAAAGACAAAATCTGGTGCAACTACAGGGAGGAAGGACCTAGTAAACCATTAACCTTTTTGAAAACAGAAATCAGTTTTAAAAACGGTAATCAAAGAGACCCCAAATCTAGTTCATAGTTGAGGAAAAAAAAAACATATTTAACCCTTTATTTTATTGATAAACATTTCTTTTATTTGAACGCAAAGTTACGAAGTTTGGACAAAGCTATTCCCGCTTTTATCCACTCTCAGTTTCATTTGAAATTCGGAAGTCACCCCTCCACCAAACGGCACAGACAGGCTCAAAGCCGATCCAATAGTAGAAGAGAAAACCTCTCTCTCTTCTCTCTCTCCATGGCTCCTCACTTCGTGTTCCCTCGCACCCTTCAAGACCTCGAAGAAGAAGCACCCGAAGGCAACCGTCTCTGCGTCCAGAACCCTCTCGACCTCGCTTCCCTCCGCTCCTCCCAGCTCGAAGAGTTCGTCAAAGGTAAAAAAATCCTACTCCTCCTCCTTCTCTCAACAATCCCACTCTCCTCTCCTTCACAATTTCATCATCATCTTCATCCTTTTTTGCAACAGGCGTCTCTTTCGACCTCTCCGACAAAGAACTCCTCTGCGTGGAGGAACAGGACGTCTTCGACCGCCTCTACTCCTTGCTCCGCGGCTACGCCCATCTCCCCAACTCCTGCAAACCCATCCTCCTCGAGAGCCTCCGTTCCAATTTCGCCGTGCTTCTCCCCAACGTCGATGCCCTCTCTAGGGCTTCCGAGGATGAGCTTCCCGTTATGCTCGATCGCCTCGCCTCGCATCGCAACGCTTTCAAAATTTACACCTTCTTCCTCCTCAATATTGTTCTCGCTGAAGATTCCAGCAACGCCAACGCCGCCTCCAAGGTATGGAATGTAGTGTGTTGTGTATTTCAAATTTAAAGAATAAACTCCCGAAAAATTTAACCGCCCATGATTTGAAGTACTTGAAAATGCTAATAATTCATTCTAGTTGCTAAGAAAATTACTGGTTCATACTGTCCCCATATTTGATAACTATTGTGTGTGAATTTCCATTGAATTTAGGAGCTATCTACGTTGAACCCTATGCCATAAATCTTACTTCACAGTTTGCGGCTCGAGATCTATGAAATTATCATGAAAAACTAACATTTACTTGGAGTTGACAAGCTAGGATGAAATACTTACACTCTCAGGTACAAACGACTGCAGCTAATTGAATTTTTTGTAAGGAATTTGAAGCTGGAGTCCATATTTAAACACTGTACATGGTAATTGGTAGTGTGTTGCCTTGCCTTGACAAATTCCGGTATTGTTAGAATTTTTTTAGGGACTAAAGCATCCAATGTCGAAGCAGGGTTTGTCATGATATGAAGTTGTTACATTCTCAAACACTGTCTTTTTTGTCAAATAGGAATTTGCAAGTACAGTCAAATTTATCTTATGCATACATGGTAACAGACTTGAATGTTGCAATTGCAATTCTTTAACTTGGAATCATGGTTTCAGGTGGTGGCAGCAAGTGCCAGGAAGAAACAGCCTGCCAAATCATGGAATTGGGAGCCACAGAGAGCTCGGATTCTCAACCTTATTGCCAACTCATTGGAGATAAACCTCGAATTACTTTTCGGTTCTCCTGACCTTGACGAAAGTTACTTATCTTTCATCATAAAGTGAGTGTGATCAGTCCCAGCACTTTTTTTGGTTGGGGGTATGGGGTACTTTAGTTTCTGATTTTTCTATTCACCTGTTGTAGAAACACATTTTCCATGTTTGAGAACCCTACACTTTTAAAAGATTCGGACGCAAAAGACGCCCTGTGCCGCATAATCGGAGCGTGCTCTACCAAGTACCATTACACAGCACAATCGTGTGTATCCATCATGCACCTGATTCACAAGTATGATTTTGTAGTCACCCACATGGCCGATGCAGTTGCTGGAGCCGAGAAGAAGTATTTAGATGGGACCCTTGCCACCTCCCTTATCAGGGATATTGGAAGGACCAATCCAAAAGATTACGTGAAAGACACTGCTGGTGCTGAAAATGTGGGGCGTTTCCTCGTGGAGCTTGCTGACCGTCTTCCCAAATTGATCTCCACTAACATTGGCATTCTCGTTACTCACTTTGGTGGAGAGTCCTATAAGATTAGAAACGCTCTTGTTGGGGTGCTGGGGAAGCTAATAGCCAAGGCATTTAAGGATGTTGACTGCGCTGAAGTGAGTTCTAAGTCCATTCGCTTGCGTACCAAGCAAGCCATGCTAGAAATCTTGCTCGAGCGTTGTAGGGATGTTTCGGCTTACACGAGGAGCCGAGTGCTTCAGGTGTGGGCTGAGCTATGTGAGGAACACTCGGTTTCCATTGGTTTGTGGAACAAGGTTGCAGAAGTTGCTGCTGGGAGGTTGGAGGACAAGAGTGCCATTGTTAGAAAATCTGCTTTGAATTTGTTAATCATGATGCTGCAGCACAACCCGTTTGGCCCTCAGCTTAGAATAGCTTTATTTGAAGCGACGCTAGATCAGTACAAGAAGAAGTTGAAGGAGCTTGAGTCCCCTTCAAAAGGTTCTGATTGTGAAAGTCTTAATGGTGATGGTGAAGTGGAGGATTTGGGTATTGAAACTAGTGCGAAGGAGCAGCAAGAGAGCATGACTGATACTTGCATGTCCCAGGTGGAGGATCCGGTCCCTTTGGAGAATAGTAGTAGTGTGCCGGATGTTGGGAACTTGGAGCAGACTAGGGCCTTGGTTGCATCACTTGAGGCTGGATCAAGGTTCTCTAAATGCATAGGGGCCTCAATGCCAACACTTGTCCAGTTGATGGCTTCATCTTCTGCTACCGACGTTGAAAACACAATTCTGTTGTTGATGAGGTGCAAACAGTTCCAAATTGATGGCTCGGAGGAATGTCTCCGAAAGATGTTACCCCTGGTAAAAGAAATCCCTTTGTTTTTTCTATTGCAAATTGATGATCTTCAAGGTTTATTTGATTGTAACTGTGAAGGTTGATGTTGTTGTTTCTCTAATGTTATATGCTATAAACTCTTTGTATGTCATTGTTGATTATTTCCTTCTGGCATCTGCTCTCGGTTGTAGGTGTTCTCCCAGGATAAATCCATCTGTGAAGCAGTGGAGAGTGCTTTCCATACAATATACATCAGGAAAAACCCAATGGAAACTGCCAAGAATCTCTTGAGTCTTGCCACTGATTCCAATATAGGAGATCTAGCAGCTCTTGAGTTTATAGTTGGCGCTCTGGTCTCTAAGGGTGATATATCTTCCAGCACAGTATGTTTTCATGCATTGTTCTGAGTAGCGTGCTGCGTAAATTATCTGAATGTCCCTGCTTTAACTTCAAGATGATATATTATACCCTAGAAATATGATTTTTTGATGTCTAAGAAAAGATAAATACACTAAGGTTGATTGTTTTCAAATTTTATACTTCTATAATATATTTCTGGGGAATTTGGGATGAGATATGAAGTATTTGGCCTATGTAGAAGTTGATCTTTTGTGTTTGTTAAAATATAAATTTAAATGTTTCATTGAAAGAAGGCTTTTTGTTTTTTGTTTTCTTTTACCATTTTTATATCCAGGGTCACTAATTTAAATATGATATGGGATGATATTGTCTAATACTTTCCTATTTCCGTATCGTTTGATGATAAACACTGCTTTTAAACAAACATGTTTTACATTAGGAAGTAGAACTCTGATTGTTAATGCTGATAATGATCTGTGATCTCTTATTTGAATTAGTATAGCAGCTGCCTTTGATTTCGCCCGTCAAATTAAATTTCTGCTGCCAGTACATCAAATTTGGCTCTCATCATTTGTTTGATTTGCTCATCACATCCCTGCTATCGCAGATATCAGCATTATGGGATTTCTTTTGCTTCAACGTTGGTGGAACCACTGCAGAGCAAAGCCGTGGTGCTCTATCTGTCCTTTGTATGGTCGCAAAGACATCAACTGGCGTGCTTGGTTCACATCTACAGGACATCATTGATATTGGGTTTGGTCGTTGGTCTAAAGTTGATCCTTTGCTAGCAAGGACAGCATGTATTGCTATTGAGAGACTGTCTGAAGATGACAAGAAAAAATTGTTGACAAATAATAATGTTCGAATATTTGGTATTTTGGAAAGTTTAATCACTGGTTTCTGGCTTCAAGCGAATATTTGGTACGCTGCTGCTGACAAAGCAATAACTGCCTTATATGCCATTCACCCTACCCCAGAAACCATAGCAGCTGACATGATAAAGAAATCTCTGAGTTCAGTCTTTAATGATGGGGGTGGTAGCGACATTGACACTAGTGATAGCATGCCTATCACAGTTCAAGAAGCAAAACTAAGCAGATGTTTATTTGTCATAAGTCATATTGCCATGAATCAACTGGTATATATAGAATCCTGTGCCCGTAAAATTCAGAAGCAGAAACTTAGGAAAGAGGAAAAGGACAGTCAGGATCAGACTGCAGACAGTAATGGCACAGAATCAAATGGTACACAGAAGGTGCAACCAATGCTTTTTCTCACTGTTATTCCCTTTTGATGATTTCAACTATCAGTTGTTAGCAACATATCTTGATCTTCTGCTGTCAAATCTATATGAGTTTGGCTTACTAATTACTTGCAGGGTAATGATATAAATGCTGAGTTAGGATTTACTGCCTCTGAGGATGCAGCACTTGATGCTTTGTTTGAAAAGGCAGAAAAAGAAATAGTTTCTGGTGGTTCAAATGAAAAGAATTTGGTTGGTATCTCTGCAACCTTTTTGTCAAGGCTCTGTAGAAATTATGGACTACTCCAGAAGGTGACTACCTTGCTATCCTTCATAAAACCTAAACAGTCGTGCATTTTCTCTATATATTTGGTAGTTTTAATGCATTTTATATGGGAACCAGCAGTTACTACTGAAATGTGAAAAATATAATTTCTATAGCTAACAAAGGGAAAAGTTCATTCGGTCCCCTTAAACTTTTATGCTTTGTTTGGTTTATGAGAGAAAGAGAGATGATGAGTAGAGAGAAAGAGATGAGAGAAAATATATTTTATAGGTTGTTTGGTATAATGGAAAGAGAAGAGAAATAGAAAATAAAGAATGTGGAAACTCCTCTAGTTTGGTTGGGTAGAAAATGAAGAGAGAATTAGTTTTGTATGAAATGACACTTTTACCTTAAATATATAAATATTTATAAATAAGTATGATAATAATGAAGGGATAAAATTGGAAAGTGGATAAAAAATTACACACTCTCCTACTTCCTCAAATTGAAGAGACCACAAAAAGTATGTGGGTCCAACATGTCTTTCTCTCTTCCTTCTCCCCCTCTTCCCTACCAAAGAAGCTTGGCTTCTTCTCTCTTCTCTAACTCTCTCCTCTCCAAATCATCTCTACCAAACATATGTTAGGCTATTTCAAATAAACACCTTAACATTTTTTTTCCTAATTGATCCTTAAACTCTTACAATTGTCATATTAAGTCACTCCATTAGCCTGTGGTTAAAGTTAACGGTAAATAAATCTACATCGTTAATTTAAACTCAATCTCAACCATTCTTTAAGATTTTTGTTTTTTGTTTAAAATATCAAAATTAGAGTTTTATGAAATTTAAGGAAAAAAATGGAAAAAGACCAGCTTCTCGTACTTATTATGTTTTTACTCTCTAATGCAATTCAATCCCAAATGAAAACCACCATCATAATAAACGAAATTCAAGCCAATCCTTAACCATCACCTTCCTCGTTCAGTAATTGTCAATTTGGTGAATCCCTTATCATCTTGATGGCAATGGTTAGTGTTGTCAAGGAAAACCAAGAGAGAAGTGAGGGATTTGTTTCACCCTCACACCCTGGTGCAATCTATGGAAGGAATGATCGTTTCTATGAGGTAATTTGATAATAACCTTGGGGGAACCATACCGCAAAAGCCAACTGGTATTTTTGGAAAGCCCAAGACCTTATAAACCCAACATTAGAATCTCGTACTTCCAATGTGGGACCCAAGTCTCATACCTTGCAAGTGAATCCTAACATCCCACCATGCTCTGCAACCTTGGTGCCGAAGCGGGGTGGCTGTGCACTAGTCATTTGACCAGTCTTGGGCAAACACTGCAATGCCGAAGTCACACCTGCACCACTCGTTTGTAATTGAGAGACATGGTGGAAGACTCTTATACCAATTCATAAGAACATTGAGAGAACTATACCGCAATAGCTAGCTATTGTTGTTGGAGAACCCAAGGCCTTATAAACCCCACAGTAGAATCTCATACTTCCATTATGGGACCCAAGTCCAATACCTTGCAAGTGGATGCTAACATAATTCAACTCTTCACAAGATGATGAGGTGTTCATGTGTGAAGTCAATCAGTCTTTTGGTGAGTGTTTCTAACACGTGTTCCGTTGTAGCCTGTGGGTGCCATTGAACAAGGCAAATGCATTGACGTTAAAGATGAGCTTGATATCACTTGATCGATTTCTACTACAAATGTGGACTGGTAACAGCTGCAGAGTGAGTATTTGATAGCATGCCAGTTAATGACATCACTGCTTGGAGTGCAGTGGTAAGGGTATGTAAGGAAAGGAGACTATAAGTCTTATTTTGAAATCTTTGATGAAATGTTTGGTGAAATGGTTCAATCAAGTCCAACATTTGTTAGTGTCCTATGTGCTTGCAGTCCCATTGGTTAGGTTGAGAGAGGATTACATGTTTTCAAAATGATGTATCAGAGTATGACTTGCAGCCAAAGCCTAAGAATTTTGGTTGTAGGATGGATCTTTTAGGTTGACCTGGTCGGTTGGGTGAAGCTCGAGACTTGATGCAAGAATAGAAATCTTTTGCATCTGTTTTTGCGTCTTTACTTGGTGTGTACGTGCAACCTAGTATCTTGGGGAATAAATGGCCAGGAAGCTCCTAATTCTGTGTTTTTTTATTTCTTTTCTTTTTCCAGAAAATATGATTTCGTTATTTTAATTTTTTGAAGGTAATATTTATATGCGTGTGCGCGCGTGTGTGCGTGTTGGGATTCAATTTAGATGAACGGTCTAGATTCAATCATCGTTAGTTATTTAACTGAATATTAACAGGACGATCAATAAATGTAATAGTTTAAAGATTAATTGGGATGCACTAAAAGTTGAGGATGTCTATTTAAAAAAGCCTTAAATTTTAGGGGGGCTGAATGTACTTTCCCTATAATAAAATATCTGAACATTGTAGGGAGGAAACTTGTTTTTCTTTGTGTCTGCAATTTATTGATTTGTGTGATTAAGTGGAATAATGTATTCCATTTATTCAGTATCCAGAATTACAGGCATCTGCAATGCTTGCGTTGTGCCGTTTGATGATTATTGATGCAGACTTTTGGTGAGTCCCTTGTGAAATATTTACCTCCTATGAGTCTATGACTCATTCCTGTTTCTTTATTTCCGCCTGAATGAAATGAAATGTTCTAAGTGAATTGTTTTCAGTGATGCAAATCTGCAGCTCAACTTCACAGTTGTGGAAAATGGAAATTCCGAAACTGTCCGATCTAATTGCACAATTGCCCTGGGAGATTTAGCAGTTAGATTTCCCAATCTTTTAGAACCATGGACAGAAAACATGTATGCCCGGCTAGGAGATCCTTGTATATCTGTGAGGAAGAATGCTGTTCTGGTGCTTTCACATCTCATACTAAATGACATGATGAAGGTAGGGGTCAGTAAAGTTTCTTCTTTTTCTATTTCATAGCAGTTTGGATACTGATGCTATCATTTATAAATCAGGTGAAAGGGTACATTAACGAAATGGCTGTAAGATTAGAGGACGAGGATGAGAGAATTTCAAATCTGGCTAAGCTATTTTTTCTTGAACTTTCCAAGAAAGGTTTTTACATATACTATAAATTTCTCTTTTGTAGATAAGTGTCTGCTATTATTCTCGATATGACATTTTTGAAGGTAGTAAGGTGTTTAATATGGTCTTCTGGCATTGTTCCAGGAAACAATCCAATATATAATTTGCTTCCAGATATACTTAGTAAATTATCCCAGCAGAATCTGAGCAATGATTCTTTCTGCAACATCATGCAATTTTTAATTGCTTCCATAAAGAAGGTATGTGTTATCTAACAATGTTGCAGTTGTTCTATATCTATTGTGATTGCCATCCTCACTTTAGTTTCTTTAAGTACTCCAGGACAGACAAATGGAAGCTCTGGTGGAAAAGCTATGTAATCGGTTTAGTGGTGCTACAGGTATCATCTTTTATCCTTTGGAAAGTTTTATAATGTCCTTCCGTAGCTTGTCAGCCATTAACCAAATAGTTGCACAATACCTAAAATTGTTCAGACTGCTCTTTGAGATACTATCCTTGAGGTTATATAATCCTTGGCTGGTCAAGTTTTTTATTGGAGGGGGGTCACAGCCAGTTGGCCGTCACCACAGATTTCACGACGACTTGAAACAGCCAGTGCACTAGATACTGACTTGGATTGCTATGAGAAAAACCTTCTCAGCTTCAATTTTTTTATGCTGAACTATATTCAAAAATATACCTCATTCCCTTACTAATTGATATATTTCCTAACATGGGATATGAGATCAGCAACATTAACATACCTTTTTAACAGTACCATCAACAATTTCAAAGAAACCCCAATCATAAGAACCTGAGCCTAAGCTTTTTTTTTCCTCTACTAAAATGGCTGGACCCCTTCTGTGCGTGCGGGAGCTTTTTGCACCGGTCGCCCTTGACTTGTTTCTCTATGCTCATATGTCATGATAGACTATTTTAGTAGAATGCTTCAGATTTTAATAGAATGGATGGGGTGCGCCAAACAGTTTCTAAGTTCTTATTGGACCAGCAAATGAGTTAAATCATGAATTTTTTTATTTAGCCTCTGCCCTTCCAAATTTTCCTTGAAATTGCAGTAGGCTTTGAAATCAATCATAAAACCAAGTGAAATTAATTATTTTAGTTTACTGCTTGTACTGATCAGTTGTGACTTTAATTCTCTGCAGATGTTAGACAATGTCAACATATATCTTATTGTCTCTCCCAGCTATCTTAATTATTGCAATAGGCTTTGAAATCAATCATAAAACCAAGTGAAATTAATTATTTTAGTTTACTGCTTGTAGTGATCAGTTGTGACTTTAATTCTCTGCAGATGTTAGACAATGGCAACATATATCTTATTGTCTCTCCCAGCTATCTTTTACTGAAAAAGGAATGAAAAAACTCATAGACTTATTTAAGACATATGAACATGTCTTGTCGGAGGATACTGTTATGGATCATTTCAGGAACATAGTAAACAAGGTAAAATATGTTTTTGCTACTCTTGCTTACTTTATATGAAAATGGCTAAGGCTTTTTCTTGTCCCAATTTAAATTGAAATCAGGGAAAGAAGTTTGCAAAACCTGAAATGAAGTCTTGCATTGAGGAGTTTGAGGATAAGTTGAATAAGTTCCACATGGAAAAAAAGGAGCAGGAAATTACTGCTCGAAATGCCCAAATCCATCAACAGAAGATTGGCAACAGGGAAGGTTTTAATGTGGCTACAAAATCTGAAGATCACTCGGAATCTAGTACTGTCTCAGGTTAAATTTTTAAACTTAAATATTTAGGATTTATGATCACTTCCTTAACCCTGTAATATTAGTTCAATTTAGGTGATAGTAATCATTGCTCATGAGTGCATTTTAGAATTTTCTGCTCTAGGCTTCTGTTTCTAATTTACTATTTTACCAAATATGATTTGTTAGTATGAATATTATGATATTCCCAATAGATAAAATATTGTAATAAACAAGGGAAGATTCGTAGTGTGTTGGTGACTACTAGTTTTTGCAATGGTGCTGGCATATACAACCCAAGCCACTCTTGCACTTGATTGATCTTTTTATTCTTTTTGTTGTCTTGGGCCTGTAATATTGCCTTAAAAGGAATTCAAAAATGTATAAATGCACCCTTACATAGATAAGTGTGCCAGAAAAAATTGCTTCTGATGTTAACATCAAACAAGATATTAAAGAACTTTTCACATGTGGAGACCTACATGATAAGTCTTTATAAACGATGTAATAACGCCAACCTTTAAGAATGTATTGCAAATGCCAATCCACTGACAAATTGGCAATGAGGATGGACAAATCATGTTAGTGATTTTACTGGATAAACAATTGTAAACACATATTTTACTGATAATCTGTGTCTTCTGCAGATGAAACAGACAGTGAAGTAATTAATGGATGCACTGAAGAGACAAATACTTTGTCTTTAAATGGTAAATCACAATCTAAGCCTGTGTCAGAAGCATCTTCAGGTGCATCATGTGAGGTTATTGAGTCAGATCAAGGGGATATTGAAGTCCAATCACCAAGGGTTAAGATGAGAGGTTAGTGTAAACATTAGATAAAGCTTTTGCGAATATGTTATGTTCTGTTGTTATCATTAATTATTATTACGGGCTTCCTATTTTAGGAGCTCAACGGTCCAGAGCTAAGAAAAGCAGTGTGCAAGATGAAAACGGTGATATCTCTGTCTCCAAAAGAAGAGCTACTCGGTCAAGGAGGTACACCTTTCTACATAAAGGATAAGCAATTAGGCACTTATGCATCGTCTGTTAGCTTTTACATTTAGTTTCACGTTTAATCATTTCAAAATCATTTTTCTTCTCACTAAAGCTACTTGCAGTAGCTTCTCTCATATATGGTTCTCATAACGTGAAAATCAACCGGATTTCCAAACAAATGCTGCAGTTAAATATTATGTTCTCATATAGGTTCTTGACTCGCGAGAAAGCATGACGTGACAACTTAAGAAAATGCTGCAGTTAAATATTATGTTCAATTATTTGCTTATTTGGGTTTCGAAGCAAACAAATGTCTGTGGGGACCAAATGTTGATTATTATTATCCCATTGATGTAAAAAGGTTACAGATTGGGCAGATTCTGGTTTCTGAAGCAAGCAAATGTGTCTGAATATTTCTTGTATTTATGTTGATCTTTGATATTATACTTTAATTTGGGCAAAAAGTACACTGGTATATGTATAGATTGCACTACATACAAAATGCTGGTACAATTTTGCAATACAAATCGGTAATTTAAATAGATTCATATAGTTGGGTAAAGTTCCAAGTAAATAATGACTCTAAATCTTGTCATTTACTCTGTATCCTCGTGCAGGTAGATACTGCAGAACCATACCACGAATGACTGCATTATCAGTGTATAGATACCCCATGTTTGACGGTGGAGCGCACTTCTCGGAATTTCGATTCAAAATTGAGCAACTTTTTGACTATGTAATCCCTTTTCTTCTGTTGTTCCTTAAAATACATATTGGTTTGAGAATCAACGGAAAAAATATTAAATTGTACTCCTTTAAAATAATTGTTCATTTAAAAAAAAAATTGTTTCTTAATATGTGAGTTCACTTAAGTGTCCACTTAAAATTTAAGGGAACATATGAATGTTTTTCCATATAATATTTTTATGAGAATAATAAATGAGGAGAGATAAACATACATTTTAAAGGTTAAAATAGGAAATAAATACTATGTTTTAAAAAATTAACAATATTAATTGCATTTCTTAATATATGAGTTGTTAATATTTTTGAACAATTATTTTGAAATGGAAGGAGATTTATAACAAAACTGAGGCTTGCGGAGACCCTCTTATAGATGCATGTATCGATGCGTGGTTTGTAGTGCCAAGGTGTCCATTTTTTTTTGAATGGATCTGTGTTTTATTCAAGAAGAAGAAACAGTGGGCACTGAGGCCAAAAGATCCGAGGAAAGAACAGCAGACAGATCAGGATGATCCTCCTCCCTCTAAATGGAATTAGAGGAAGGAAGAGCCCCCTTTGCAAGGTAATCAGCGGCGGCGCAGTTTCTACTGCGACGAATAAAAGAAAACTCAACAAAATAATAACAGAATTACATGCAAGTTAGTTATTTGATAGCTAACAGAATTCTGTTACACTAACTGGTGGAAGTTAATTCCTTGAATCAGTTATAATTGTTAGTTAGCTAAAAGTATTATAAATACTTGTATTCTATACTTTGATAATCAATGAAAATATTCATTCCAGCTACTATGCTGTTTGTTTCTTCACGTTCCTCTGTTTCTGCAATTTGTCTTCTTCTTCTTCCTTTCTAGTTTCAAATCGTTTTATGGTATCAGAGCTTCAATCTTGAAGCTCTGCTGCGAACTCTGATTATCATGCCGCCACGAGTACAGCCTCCATTGATGGATCCTTCTCAAGATCCATCTAGTCCTTTCTATGTACATCCTTCTGAAAATCCAGGAGTTTCTCTTGTTAGTTCTGTGCTGAATGGGCAGAACTATCATTCATGGTCAAGATCAATGAAGAGGGCAATTATTTCTAAGAACAAGTACAGATTTATAGATCCTGCTGTTGATATTCCAGATTCCTTTCATCCGAGTTTTGAAGCATGGCAAAGATGCAATAATCTGGTACATTCTTGGATCTTAAACTCAGTTTCTAGTACAATAGCACAAAGCATTGTTTTCATTGAGAATGCAGTTGATGTGTGGATAGATTTGAGAGAAAGATTTTCACAAGGAGATTTAGTGAGAATTGCTGAATTACAGCAAGAGCTGTATGCTTTTAAGCAGAATTCACTAAGTGTTAGTGAGTTTTTCACTCAATTGAAGGTTATGTGGGAGGAACTAGATAACTATAGACCTTTTCCTGCTTGTATTTGCACAATTAAGTGTGCCTGTCCTGCGAGTAGTTTGGCCAAAGAATACAAACAGCAAGATCATGTGATGCGTTTTCTCATGGGACTAAATGACAATTTTGCTATGGTAAAATCACAGATTTTATTGTCAAATCCTTTACCTCCTTTAACTAAAGTGTTTTCCTTAGCTTTGCAACATGAAAGGAAAATGGTTATTGTTGATGAAGAACAAGTTAATGTTAATGCAGTGGAAGGAAAGAGGAATTATGGATCTTATGGTAGGGGCAAGAGCAATCGAATTTGCACCTATTGTGGAAAATCAGGACATACTGTTGAAACTTGTTATAGGAAACATGGTTTTCCTCCTAATTCTGGTTATAAATCAAAGTTCAATTCTAATTCCTCTCATCATGCCAATATGGCAGACTTTGATACAGAAAATGAGCAACAAGAGGATAGAAATCAGTCCACTGATATTAAGGACAAGTTTTTTGACATGTTTTCTTTTGATGATTGTCAAAGATTAAAGGCTTTGTTGCAACAAGAATGTTCTACTCTTGGAGAAAAGAATTCACAGCAAGCACAGGCACATCATGTGTCAGTCTCAGCACAAGAAGTTCAAGGTATTCTTTGTGCTTCTCCTGCTATTTTCATGCCACAACACAAAATTTGGATCATAGATTCTGGAGCAACAGATCACATTTGTAATAAGCTTTCTTATTTTACTAAAATTTCTAAAATCCAGCCAGTTAGTGTCAAGTTACCTAATGGTAATTCAGTTGTTGCATCACAAAAAGGGCTTGTGCCTATTACTTCAACCATATTGCTGCAAGATGTTTTATATATTCCAGATTTCAGTTTTAACTTGATCTCAGTCTCCAAATTCACTACAGATTTACATTGTAAAATTATTCTTACTGAGAAAGGTTGTGATGTTCAGGAAATGAACATGAAGATGACTGGTTTGGGTAGTCTTCACAAAGGTCTTTACTACCTTGATGTGGAGCACACAACTTTATCTTCCTTCAAGGCTGCAGATCACCATGTATTCCATTCTTTTGTTTTACCCAAAGTGGCCTTATGGCATTTTAGGTTAGGACATGTAGCTGATAAAAGCATAGAGATTTTGAGCAAAGATTTTCCATCAATTCATGTACACAAAGCTAAGACTTGTGATATTTGTCATTATGCTAAACAAAAGAAATTGTCATTTTCTGTTAGTCCTAGTTGTTCTACTACCAGATTTGAATTGTTGCACATGGACATTTGGGGTCCTTTTCGAGTTGAAACCATGCATAAACATAAATATTTCTTGACTGTGGTAGATGACTATAGTAGATACACTTGGATAGTTTTACTTAAAACCAAAGGTGAAGTGCAAGAACAAGTCAAGGCTTTTATTAATCTGGTGGAAAATCAGTATGCCTCCAAGGTTAAAACCATAAGGACTGACAATGGTCCAGAATTCTCTTTGCCTTTCTATTATAATCATAAAGGAATTGTTCATCAAAGAAGTTGTGTTAACACACCACAACAGAATGCAAGGGTTGAAAGAAGGCATCAGACCATCCTTAACATTGCTAGAGCTTTGCTTATGCAATCTTCACTTCCTTCTAAGTTTTGGGGGTATGCAGTCTTGCAATCAGTTTTTATAATGAATAGGGTGCCTTCTGAAGTTTTAAATTTTCAATCACCTTATCAGCTTTTCCATGGAAAATTGCCAGTTTTGGAGGATCTCAAGGTTTTTGGCTGTTTATGTTATGTTTCTACACTTCCTATTCAGAGATCTAAACTGGCACCTCGGGCAAGAAAGTGTATTTTTCTTGGTTATAAAACAGGAATGAAAGGACATGTAGGGTATGATATTACTAGCAAGGAGATTGTAGTATCAAGGCATGTTGAATTTCAAGAATTGGTTTTTCCCTACCAATCTAGTACTGATTTACAGACTCAGCCTTGGTCTTACATTGATCATGAGGCACAACCCCTACAATCCTCTACTTTACAGTCAGTAACTCCAATGCCTAATTTTCCTGATTTGCCTCTGTCTGAATCCACTTTTGTAGATACTGAGAACTCAGAAAATATTGAATCACCTATATCTACCTTAAGAAGATCCACCAGAACAAGAGTTACTCCATTACATCTTGCTGATTATCACCTCAACAATGTTAGCACTGTTCAGTATCCAATTTCTTCTGTTCTTTCTTATCACAAGCAGGGTGCAGATCACAGAGCTTTTACACTTTCTTTAACAACTACTAGTGAACCTCAGACTTTTGCAGAAGCAATACAACATAAGTGTTGGCAAGAAGCTATGCAAGCTGAAATAAGAGCTCTTGAAGCCAATCATACTTGGAGGATTGTTGATTTACCATCAGGAGTTATACCTATTGGATCTAAATGGGTGTACCGAATTAAAAGAAAGGCAGATGGCACAATAGAGAGGTATAAAGCTAGACTAGTAGCAAAAGGTTATAACCAAACAGAAGGAGTAGACTACTTTGACACATTTTCTCCAGTTACCAAACTCACATCTGTTCGTGTAATACTAGCCTTAGCCTCTGTGTATAAATGGCATGTTCATCAATTGGATGTGAACAATGCTTTCCTACATGGTGAGCTTCATGAGGAGGTGTATATGCAAGTTCCACAAGGTCTTCAAGGTGCAAATTCTGGTCAGGTGTGTAAGTTACTCAAGTCACTTTATGGCTTAAAGCAGGCAAGTAGACAATGGTATGAGAAGCTATCCAGTCTTCTTTTAACTATGAATTTTATCCAAGCTCATTCAGATCATTCTGTTTTCCTCCAACATTCAGGATCTTCTTTTACAGCCTTACTAGTTTATGTGGATGACATAATATTAGTAGGCAATAATATAGCAATCATTACTCAGGTCAAGCTTGATTTACATTCACATTTTGGAATTAAGGACCTGGGCCAACTTAAGTATTTCTTGGGTTTGGAGGTAGCACATTCTTCTACAGGGATTACATTGTGTCAAAGGAAATATTGCCTTGATCTTTTAACTGAAGCAGGAATTCTGGGTTGCAAGCCTGCTTCTACTCCTTTAGATCCTAGTGTTTCACTTCATCAAGACACTGGTCCTGCTCATGACAACATCCCGCAATACAGGAGATTAATTGGGCAACTTCTCTATCTTACCACTACCAGGCCTGATATTGCTTTTGCAGTGCAGCAATTGAGTCAGTTTCTTTGAAAACCCACTCAGATTCATTTCACTGCAGCCCAAAGGGTTCTTCGTTATCTCAAAGGCACCCCAGGCAAGGGACTCTTTTTCCCTAGGAATTCTACTTTGCAGTTGCTTGGATTTTCAGATGCAGATTGGGCTGGTTGTAAAGATACGAGGCGTTCTACAAGTGGTTACTGTTTTTTTCTAGGATCTTCACCATTGTGCTGGAGAGCCAAGAAACAAACAACAGTTGCACGATCTTCAGCAGAGGCAGAATATCGAGCTTTGGCTAGTGCAACTTGTGAGTTGCAATGGTTAACTTTTCTTTTCCAGGATTTGGGTATCCAACTAGCTAAGCCGTCTGTTCTATATTGTGATAATCGAAGTGCCTTACATATTGCTGCTAATCCTGTTTTCCATGAACGAACCAAGCATTTAGAGATTGATTGCCACATTGTGCGCACAAAGATGCAAGCAGGACTCATGAAGCTTCTTCCTTTGACTACAGCACAGCAAACTGCTGATCTTTTTACCAAAGCACTATTACCAGCCAGATTCCAGTTATTGGTGTCCAAGATGAACATGTTGGATATTTACAATCCATCTTCATCTTGAGGGGGAGTATCACGTGCAACAAAATAATAACAGAATTACATGCAAGTTAGTTATCTGATAGCTAACAGAATCCTGTTACACTAACTGGTGGAAGTTAATTCCTTGAATCAGTTATAATTGTTAGTTAGCTAAAAGTATTATAAATACTTGTATTCTATACTTTGATAATCAATGAAAATATTCATTCCAGCTACTATGCTGTTTGTTTCTTCACGTTCCTCTGTTTCTGCAATTTGTCTTCTTCTTCTTCCTTTCTAGTTTCAAATCGTTTTACCAGAAAAAAAATGCCTACATTCATTAACAATAACATGTAAATAAGAAGAGCCAGACATAGGAGCCTTCCAAAGATTGAATAGTTGTAAACAATTAGTTTCCAAGCAAACTCGACAGAATCCAAGCTTGATGGAGAGAGACAAAGCCCACCTACAAGCCATGGCTTTCGCCACCACCGACGAGATGGAGAAGACCGGAGCATGAGCTGCTGCCGCCAACACCGCGCCATCCTTGTTTCTAGCAATAAAGCCCATCCCTGTCGCACCAGTCTCCAGCCGCGAAGCGTCAAATTTCAGCTTCGTAATATCTGCTGCAGATCTGGTCTAGGTTGCGGCAACACCATCTACACTCCCAACAACAACATCCGAACCCAGCTGCGGTTGTAACGTTGCAACACGAGCCATAACGTGATCCACCTGCCAAACCTTCTCTTGGAATAAAACCCGGTTCGTCCCCTCCCATATGCAGTAGAGAGTAGTCACAGCAACTCGCAAATGACAGCTGCTGTTGTTCTTCCATTACGCTGATCAAAGCAGAGACCCAAACCTGAAGCGAACCACAATTGTTGAGCATGAATACAATCAAAGAATATGTGCTCGACACTCTCCTCGGCTGCATTGCACAACGGGCTTGCCAGGTCGAGATCCAGGCCCTTCTTCCGAAGGTTAACACGGACAGGTATAATACCCAAACAAATACGCCACACCAATTCAGTACTTCGTGGTAAAGCTCCACAATGCCAAATCTTTTTCCAAATGGAAATAGGAAGAACCCCATCATTTGAAGAAGAAGCGATTGAGGAATCCTGCCATTGACGGATAAAAGAATAGCCAGACTTAGTAGAGTAGTGCCCATCAGAATTAAGGGGCCAAATGAACTTATCTTCAGTTCGAGAAATAGACAAAGGGATCGCATAGATGGACGCCGCCACAGCGGGAGAAAAAAGGCCTTGAACAATATGGAGATCCCAGTACCTAATTATATCAGAAATGAGATCAGCCACCTTGGACAGCCCATTCCCATCAGCCCCGGGCGGGTGTGAGATAAGTGAGGTACCTTTAGGAATCCAATTATCATCCCAAAGCCGCCGGACCTTGGAGCCATCACCTATGCGCCAAAGGTCACCATGCTTAAAAACCCATCCAGATCGAAGAATACTAGTCCCAGCATAGCTCGGACGATATCCTTTCTTCGCAGTAAACAAATCACCATGAGGGAAGTAAATTGCTTTAAACATCCTACTCATGAGAGACTTAGGGAACGAGTGAATCCGCCACCAATTTTTCCCAATGAGGGTAGTATTGAAAGATTTAAAATTGCGAAATCCAAGCCCTCCCTTTACCTTCGGTTTACAACCAAGCCTTTGAATAACACAGGGCCTACGTTGATTCAAGACTGTCCAACATTGAAACTGCTATGACCTTGATTCTCAGAAAACTCAATTTAGAAAACTGAATTCTCTATCCCTCTTTACTCTTATGTTGAATATTTTGGATCGATTCGGATTTATCGTTTACCAATCCTTAAGATTAATATACATGTGTTTACATCATTTATATGCTTTTATGATTGCATATGTCTCTCTCGTTTACATGCTCCTATATGTCTTGTTCGTATCGTTTGCATATGTGATATGTTTTTTTGCTAATGACAAAGGGGGAGAGAAGAGAAAAGGTTTGAGAAAAGGTTTACAGAAGAGAAAGTTTCCCGGGAGAGAAAGGGAAGTGTTAACGTTGTCTTTTAGCGAGGGGGAGAGAAAAGAAAGAATAATTTTTTTTTGCGTTCTTTTATTTAAGGGGGGCGGATAAAGATAAAATAGAGAACCATCGTCTATAAAGTTTTTTTTAATATACATGTTAAAAAGGGTTCTTTAATTGGAAAATATAGGGGGGCATATACAAAGGTTTTATTTTTACAAAGTTTATACAAACATTTTTCTCTACAAAATTGTCATCATCAATTATGATAGATAAAAATTTCCTAAACTTTATGTATCATCATTTTTAGGAAATTATCTCTATCGCTGCAAAGACATACTTGAAAAGAATAATCTCTATCGTTTATGACAGTATCGTCCAACGACGAGAAAAAAGACATCGTCTAAGACTTGGTTTTCAACCAATGTCCGATCAAAGGAAGAAGTATCATACAAGACTTCAAGAGAAGTATCGTACAACGTTCCATTGAGATGTATCGTCTTATGGAAAGTATCGTCTGATCACATTGAGAAGCATCGTCCGGGTCAAGCTAAAGACATTAAATATTTAACGAAATTCATTTATGAGTTGTCTAAAGTTGGCAAGACCAGTCACCGAGGAACAGACTCTCAAATCACATGATGAAGTATCAGATTGTCAACGACTAATCTTTCCAAGGCAAAGTACAACGTTGGTGAATAAACAAAAGGAATTTATTAACTTTCTGCTCAGCATTAAATGCTTATTCGTTCAGACAAGCAATAACATTAAATGCTTTGTTCTTTTGGACACATTAAAGGATTCGAGTATCTCAACATGTGTACATCAAGTACTCCAAGGAAGAGATATTCAGACGGCTGCAAGCTACCTACTACATCAGAACATCCATTCTAAGCTTTCAACGATCAAGTGCATTTAATGAAGAGATATGTTACTCATAATGAAGATATTCATGAAGAAATCACGTGACTCTATCAAGCTTCACTCAACATCTTCAGAAACCCTTATTTTGTGAAGAACGTATAAAAAGGAGCACTTGAAGAATTTAGAACGTAGAATCCGAACTTGCTATCAAACAATCTACTTACTTCTGATTCTCATTTTCTCACGCGTCAAAACAAAGAAAGTCTTCCAAGTGTGATAAGATCTTAAGTGTCAAACACTATCAAGCCTTTATACCCAAACAGAGAACCTATCGTTTGATCATCTCTATTTAGCTAAAACTCAAGTATATTCCCAAAGAGTCATATCCTCTATACTTAGAGTTATTTGTTCTTAATCTTTCTACCTCACTCTTTATGAAGAGACTTTGTAAAAGAGAAAGTTCTTGTTAAAGAATTAGGAGAAGTCCTGTACAATACTTGTAAGGAGAAGTCCTGTACAATACTTATAAGGAGAAGTCCTGAAGAATACTTGTAGGGGAAGTCTTGTAGAATACTTGGGAGAAGTCCTGTCTAATACTCTGGAGAAGTACTGTAGGAATACTTGTACTGTTCGGTTGAATAGTGGAAAATCTTGGTGAAGCCAAGGACTGGATGTAGCCCTATCGTTCAATGGGGGTGAACCAGGATAAATTCTTTGTGTTCTTTATCTTTCCACTGCTAAGGTTTTCACAAAGCTTTCTAAAACTCATATCATTTGTTTTAAAACAAGTTTTAATAAGTACACAATTCAAACCCCCACTTTCTTATGTTATTTCGTTTTTTATCAATGCTGTAGACGATACTCACATATGCTGTAGACGATACCGACACGTGCTATAGATGGTACTCTCACAAGTTGTAGACGATACCCACACATGCTAACAGGGGCTGTAGACGATACTCACATATGATGTAGAAGATACTCACACGTGCTATAACGGTACTCTCACAAGTTGTAGACGATACCTACACAAGTTGTACACGGTACTACTACGACCAGGACTAACGATACTCAAACTTGATAGAATAAAACACAATCTGGTATAATTTAAAGTCAACATAACCAATAGAAAGTCAGTAAGGACCAAACTATAAAATATGAAATAATTTAGGGACCTATTCATAAATATTAGAAAAACGAGGGTCTTACACCAAAAGTCCATAAGGTGAATAGAATTAGGGTTTTAGCCAATCCCATATAAATAGGGGAGGCCGGCCTCGTAAAGGGAATCTTTTTGGACCGATATACAAAGCAGCTAGGTTATTATGAGAGCTCACTTCCGTTGAGATTTCAAATCTAGATCATTTCTATTGTTCATTCCAGAACAATATCTAATATCAATAATATGATTTGAGAATTATATTTGAGAAATCATATGGGTAAACTAAGAGAAATAAAAATTATAAGAAAAGTAATATAGGAATAAAAAAGTTATAACTCATTCTATTAGGTTCCTTATTCAAACAATGTAGTGATATTTTTGTTCCTCTTTATCATAAAATACTCAAAAAATGAAATGAGATTTGCATTCCATTCCGTTTCGCTCCATTTCATTCTGCTCCGCTCTGTTACATGTCATTAATCCCAACATAGTCTAAGGTAATTTGAGTTGAATAATAAATTTCAATTTCCATATTATCATGAAATATTGTTAAACTCAATGTTGCATATTTGAATTTCGTATATTAAAAATTGGTGTAAAATGTTTGGTTGAATTTAATTTTTCTAAATTATTATTGTGTCATACCTATAAATATGAATCACATGAAGGAAGGAAATATCAAGTTTGAGTTGAGGTTGGTACCTGGCGTGAATGGAATGGCATTTGAGAGAGAGAGAGAAAGAGGGTCAGGGTCAAAGGGGAAACGAAAGGCGGCGGCACCTCGGAGATCTACAATGGTGGTTGTGGGCGCAGCAGTGACAGCAATAGCGGTGGTGTTTCTGGTGTGGTCTTCTGCGGTATCGACAAGTGCGGTTGCTGCTCACTCCTCCGAAAAGAACAACAAGAAGTACCTCTACTGGGGCACCCGAATCGACTGTCCCGGGAAGCACTGCGGTTCCTGCGAAGGTTTGGGTCACCAAGAATCCAGCCTCAGGTGCGCCCTCGAAGAGGCCATCTATCTCCGCAGGTATGCGTATGCCTCCCATTGCAGTTGCAGCATTTTTCAATTCTCTTTCTCTCTTTCTTAACCCTAACTAACTAACTAAGATCCCTCGCTCAAATTGCTTGCTTGCTGCAGAACTTTTGTCATGCCGTCCAGGATGTGCATTAATCCCATACACAATAAGAAAGGGATCCTTCATCGCCTTCCAAATAATAATTCTACTTCCGAATCATCGGAACAATGGGCTGCCAGTTCTTGCTCCATGGACTCTTTATACGATTTAAAACTCATGTCCCACACTGTTCCTGTAATTTTGGACAATTCAATAGAATGGCTTATGCTTCGTTCAACATTGGGGATGGGGGATGCACCAATTGCTCATGTACAAGGACTTACCCGTCTCCATCTTAAACAACACTACTCTCATCTCTTGCTCATCAACAGAACTGCTAGCCCTCTTTCCTGGTTTATGGAATGCAGGGATCGAAACAACCGTAGTGCTATCATGTTGCCATATTCATTTCTCCCCTCTATGGCCGCAAAGAAGCTCAGAGATGCAGCACAAAAGGTGGATCCACTTTTCACATTAATCAATCTCCTTAAACTAACTTGCTTTTTTTGTCAATCTATTTGTGGGGTTAGCCTTTGTGAGTCTGTTACTTATTTGAATGAAATGAGTTCCTTCTTTGAATGAAATTTGTTTTTACTGTGATTGAATTTCAATGTGTTAATGGTAGACAACTCAAATTGATATAAGGAAGATAAAGAAACCATCTTCATTTACAACATCAATTTGTTTGAAACAAAGTTGCTCTTATAAATAAAATTGTATGAGATGCTAGAAACAATGCCCTTGTGTTTCTATACCCAACTAAATTAAGTTTTAATAGAAACAAAATTTCTCCTAAGCTCAATGTCCCCCACTAAAGCCAAAAATTGAGCACACAGACAAAAAGTAACATAATTAAAGCCAAAATCACACAAAGGTCCTCCAAAATCACACTAAGCCTAAATCCTCAGGTTCTGCAGCTGTCTGAGATGCTTGCAATTCATCCAAAATCACACTTCCTTGAGATTGGAGCACTTCACTTCGGTCTCCGGTTCCTTGAGTGCCCCCAACATTATTGACTCCAACTCCCCTGGGATGATCTTCATTCTGGTCCCTTCGACTACAGCGTTAGGTACCCGAGATGTTGCTCCCTTTGTTGCCCTTGCTTTGACCAGTAGCCTGAGATTGCATTTCAAAGTTAACATTGTGAGTAAGCAACCTTTTTTTATTTAAATTTCACAAACCTTTTTGTTGGTTGATAAAGGTTGTGCTTGTGGTTTTCTCTTTTTCCTCAAATTTGTTGTGTCATGTACAACAGCAAATGTCAAGGTTTAGGTTAGTATATATATAAAATGAAATACAAGGTTTAGGTTAGTATATTGTCCTCTTGCATATTGGTCTCCGAGTGTATCATTTGCTGCAATAGTTGACTCAACTAGGGTGTTAGTGCAGGTTGTGGTATTGTGGCCATAAAGATGACATCTATGACAAATGGCAACCATCAACTCCTATAAATGGCCTACAACCTGTCAAGAACCCCCTTTTACATCCATTTAAGCAGATGTAAAACCTGCCAAATTCTGGTGTCAAGTTATGTGCAGGCCTATCCAATTGAAGTTTACATGTATTCCTAGCACATGCTCTCGTTAACTCAGCACTGTATGACCATAATAGTGTATATTGTTTAGTTGCCTCTCCTTCTACTATGCCTTTTGCAATCTATCTAGCTTTCCATGCTCTGAAAATTGTAATTCTAGTAGCTAAGTTCTTCTTTATGTCATACATAATCTCATTTATAGTCTCTTTGTTGTATGACTTAAGCCTATTTGCTACTATTAGATATCTTTTATTTATTGTTATTAGGTAACCTAGTCATGTAAATAGGAAATAGGATATATATTTATTGTTCCTTTATGGTGCTTATTATATATAATGACCCCCGTTGTATAGTTTATACAGACGGATAGAGTCTAATGTTGTCTCTCAGTTTCTCACATGGTATCATAGCCTGACGAGAGACAATCCTAATCCGTCGTCAGTCCTGATGGACCCACTGTCCACTGGTGTGAGAAACCGTCCCTCATTCCGGTTTTCGTTTCTTCTTGCTGCCGTGTCACTCTTTTTGGGTAGACCACGCTCTTTTCTGGCAGCCCTCGTCACTTTAAAGGCAGACAGTCCTAATCTGTGATTCTCGACAGATCCATTGTCCACCGACGTGAGAAACCGTGTCTCATTCCGGTTTCGTTTCTACCCGTCATGTCTCATTCTGACAGTTTTTCTGAACCCTCTTCAGAGTCGTGCCTCACTCCTGCACCGCCGCCGCTGTCCAGCTGCCATCGCCGCTGTCCAGCCTCAATTGCCCTCGTTGCTCGTCGAAAGTCAACTCCGACCAAACCATCGAGATCGCCTCGGCCAGAGTGGTGCAGCCCCATTGGTTTCGTCATCGCTGAAGACTCCACGCGACTCTCCTTCGTCGGCGTGTGAAGCCCACGCACTCTGCTCACCACCGTCAGTGGAGGCTCGACCTCCACTCTGGCCGCTACTTGTCTTGCCGGACTCAGCCTTACATCCTTGTTCCAGATTTGACATTGTTTCCTGGTTCCAGATCCGGGGTGTACGAGATCAAAGTTTTTCAATTTCGCGTTTCTCTTTCTAACAGCCGCTTCCTTTGCCGTTTGTCCCAGGTCCGTGGTCGTGTTCCATCTCGGGTCTCTGGCCTTACCCACTGTTGTGTCTCCTTTTCAGCAGCTTCCGCTCAACTTTCCGGCGACTACGACCATCTCCAGCCACTGTTCCTGCAGCAGCTTCCCAAGTCTTTGAGAGCTTCTCAAGTTAATTATATTTGTAACAAGCTGTGCATATGACATATATGCTATAGCTTGAGAGGGAGTGTTAGGTATCTTTTATTTATTCTTATTAGGTAACCTAATCATGTAAATAGGGAAGTAATCATTTAAATAGGGAAATAGGATATTATGTATTTATTATTCCTATATGGTGCCTATTGTATATAATGACCCCCGCTGTATAGTTTATACATACGGATTCAATCTAATGTTATCTCTCAGTTTCTCCTTATTTGCTAGCTACAATCTTCCACACGCACCTTGAAGTTGCATTGTCCTGAAACACCCTGCCACACATGTGTCTTTCTAATAGGGTTTTAATTCTGTAAGATTCTGACTCCCATCTTGCTACCCAACATAGAAAACTTAAACTTCCTCTTGCAGATCATTCTACACTTGCTTGAGTCATTCTTTTGAAACTTTACTAGCGTGCCATTTGAGACAGAATGCTCCAAAACTGCCTCCTTGAACGACCCTAATGAGACAAACTCCATGCCAACCCTGAACTTCTATTTCTTGCGCATACCATCAGCCTGAAATTAACGATACTTAGGCTTAGGATTTTCATTCTCATTACTACCAGATGAGGCACTATTCAATTCCTCTAATAAATACTCACCCTCATTCTTAGGAAAATTATGAATATTTCCACCAACCCCAACTGTCTATTCATTTTTACCACCAATCCTTCTGGGGTTTCTTCTTCACAAGCAACCACATCTCTTTCTTGTTCACCACTAACCCTTCTCTTTCTTCTGCACCACCAAACCCTATCAATCCCTTCTTCACAACCAATCCCTTTATCTCCAACAGTAGCAGGCTAGGACTGACCTTTTCTTCATACCCTCAACCTTTTCATTGAGAATTGTGTCAACCTCATTCCTACTGCAGGGAAATCAAATCCATCATCAAGACCATGTCTTTCTCCTCTCACTATCATTAAAGTGAATTCCCCTAATAGAATCATCACTACTACCGTCATGCTCAATCTTGGTCACAATTCTTTGACTTTCCTCTTGTAGAAACCTTCTTCCCACCTAGACTTTCCTTTTCTATCAACCTTTTCCCCCCACCTTACCTTGACTATTATTAGGCACACCATAAATATCACTCACCACCTTAGACTCCCTTTTCTTACCTTGACTGTTTTTAGGCACATCTTTAGTTTCAGTCACCACCTTAGACATTCTTTTTCCCTTGAACTTATTCCCCCCTCCTTGACTGTTGTCAGGGATGCCCTCACTGTCACTCACCACTTTAGACTTTCCTTTTCCCTCAACCTTCTTCCCCTTACCTTCATTGTTATTAGGACCACCTTCAGTGTCACTCACCACCTTAGACTTACCTTTTCCTTCAGCACTCCTTCCTTCACTAGAAATATTGCACCTTTCTTCCTAATTGTCCTAGACTTTTTGGGTATGCTCATGCCCTCATTATTCAAACACCTTGCATGAACCTTATCATTGTCCCTTTTCTGAACTGACTCAACCACCACAATCTTAGGAGGTTTATCTTCTTCATGTTCAGCATAAACTAAAACTTCACATTTCTTACTTAAGGCATAGTTAGCAAACTCCAATGCATTAGAATCTTTTACTAATTGCCTCATTTCACTCTAAAGTGTTGACTCATTTGTTTCCCACCACAGTTTAAATTTTCCCACATAACCTAATTCCTTAACTAAGTCAACTGCTTCAATGGTATACGTTTATGTCACCCCCTTGTAATGGTACCTAGGTTGGTTTACGAATGAACCCCTATGATAAAGTTCCTCTGGGACGAATAATTGAACATAACAATAAATAAAAAAACCCTAATTAAAATATACCAAAACATAAACATCAGTTTGATCATATTAAAACAAATCTGATTATGATTTTCAGATCCCACATTAAACCCTAAATCAGAAAAGTACCAATGTTTTGGTCCTCACCCTAAACCCAAAAACAGAAAAGCACCATTTTTTGCCCTATCCTAAGCCCTAATTTAGAAAAGCACCAATGTGTTAAATAAATTATTAGTTTCGTTACAAGTACCGACAGACAACAGAGCTCTTTGTGGACGAAAGGGTTGTCCCCACCTTCACGATGATTCTCCTTCATGTTTTTCCTACATGCTGTTCCTTTACGTTGCCACAAACAACTACCTCAGACGATAACGCTAGCAGGCAAAAGGGGGCACATGGAGTCGGGATGAAACTCGGGTGTGTCGTCAGTCATAGCGAAAATGATGGTTCACTCAAATTGATGGTGAAAAAGAAGGGGGAAGTGAAAAGGGTGTAGGGGGAGAAATCATAAAAAATTCTTAAGAGGCTACCACTTAGGGTCAAAGACTCAGTAAATTTGGGACTAGGACATTGAACCTTTCGACATAGGTTTGCTCATAAAATAAGACATTATCCATGTATTCCATATCACCTTACTTAAACACGTGAGCAAGGCTCAAGTCAGTCACATCATCATTTAATTGGTCTCAAGGACTGAAATATGGCTATTTCAAAAAACGAAAGGCCTAACAGCAACTTGAAGGGAAAGGTGTCCATACACACACTCACTTAGCAAAACATGAAATGACTCCTAGACAGGATGTGGCTGCGCATGGAAACTCTGGGGTTTTGGTCCACCCTCACATGTTGGACGAGCAGAGACCATTTGGAAACAATGATGTGGTCAACCAGTGTAGTTGACACCCAAACAATGGAAAATCTACATTAGTAGTGATGCGGGGTAAAAGAGAATATCTAAGTGAAACCGTGTAGGAGGTTGGTTTGGCTAGAAACCACTAAGGATGGATCAATCTGGAAGAAACAAAGTCTAATGGTGTGGTCATTCACTGAAAAGCCTGTTGAAAAGGTCATAAGATGACGGTGGGAAGCGGTAGTGAACGGTGGTTTGAGAAGCAATGATGGGTTAATGGGAGGTCAACACAGAATAGTGAGGAATGATGTGTCTATGAGCGTGGGGCAACAAGAAGGATGGTTGCAATTGCATCACAAAAGCCTACTAACAAGGATGACTTTGAAAGAGGGTACTTGGAAGGAAAGCACAAGATACATGGCTAACTGGATGGAAGAAAATAATACTGAAAATAAGTAGAACTCTGGACTTAAGGACCTCTGCATTGAAATAATGATGAGATATATCACTAAGAGGGTACTGCTCTAATACCATGTTTTGTTTGTAGGGATTTAGCATTTTACATGTATAGCATGTTTGGAAACTCTTCGATGACTTGTGTTCATTCCATAAATTGTATCCAACACGGAAGCTAATGACTTAACTTATGGATTGGATAAGCATATCCTATCCGACTGACTTAACAAACACATGATTAAAAGAGGATAAGATTGCTTATCCTATCTTTCTTATTCTAACTACCAAAGTCCCCTTAATCCTAATTAAATAAGATACCAAAATATGAAATATAAGGAAATGTAAAAATAAGCCTAAGAGATGACTTCATGAGCTATAAAATATTCCAAGATAAAATACTGATTTTATGAGTTTTTTTCATATATTGTAACAAATTTGTATATATATATATATATATATATATATATATATATATGCACCGACACTGTTAAATACTTTTATATTGTTATGTTGTCAACCAATCAAATTTCAAAGATGTGGGAGAGACATTTTTTTACTGAACTTAACTGAATTATTTTATAAATTCCGATGATGTGACAAATTTTTAAAAGCATGATTGGTTGACAGTTTAAAAGTCAATGTATATGTATTATTCTCATATTTTAACAAGGGTTAAGCAGTTGAGTGTTTTGTGTATTCTGAACTGTTTGTGACGAACCTGAGCTTTACTGGATATAGGAAATTACTGTCATATGCCCCTCCTCACTCATTCCCTAAACATCAGCTATGTTTTCTCCTTGGATATACAGGATCATCTTTGTGTTGTGTAGTGATCTTTTAAGCTCGCTTTGGTAGTTGAGATAGAGTCACTTGTCATAAAGATGAAAGATAGGGACAGGATTGATGAAATTTATTTGGCAACAAATAGATGGCTCTTTGCTCAAATTATTCTGCAGATTGCAAAACATTGTAATTCTGATTGTAACATGTAAACTCTGGAATTACAACAGAACAAGGAGTTTTCATTTTGTGATCAGACTCTTGTTCGCAGATCAAAGCAATACTTGGTGATTATGATGCCATCCATGTTCGTCGTGGCGATAAAATAAAGACCAGGAAGGATAGATTTGGTGTAGCAAGGACCCTGCATCCACACCTTGATAGGGATACACGGCCCGAGTTTATTCTTTGCAGAATAGCAAAGTGGGTCCCTCCTGGAAGAACCTTGTTTATTGCTTCAAATGAAAGGACTCCAGGGTTTTTTTCACCGCTTTCTGTCAGGTAACCAACCGTTCTTATCTTCAGATTTTTGTTTCATTTTCTTTGAAAGCTTGACAGCAATTAAATATTTGTGTTTAAAATTAAGTAAGGGGATTTTGTTTATGAAACTGTTAATGCATATGCTTGTCATATATGTTCTGGACCTTTTTTTCCTATGCATTTTCAACTTCTGGATTTAATTAAAAAGGCAATAATTGTAGTATGTTAATATGCCCTTTATCTGTTTTTTGATGGACTATTTGACTAGATTTGGCAGCTATAACTGATTTTATTATGCTTTATTTCATAAAGTAGTGTTACTTGATTGATGTTCTTGGTGATTCAAATTTGCAGGTATAGATTGGCATATTCGTCAAACTATAGCCATTTATTGGATCCAATCATTGAGAACAATTACCAATTATTCATGATCGAGAGGCTCATAATGATGGGTGCCAAAACGTTCATTAGAACGTTCAAGGAAGATGAGACAGATCTCAGTCTAACCGATGACCCAAAGAAGAATACTAAAAATTGGCAGATACCACAATTAGTTTATAATGCGGATGAAACTTGCTGAGACCTACACCTAGTTAGTTCACCACAATTCGTATGCAATCCACGAATGTTGGGCCCGAAAATTTGAGCAAGAGATTATAATTAAGGGAAAATGAGAGGGTGATAGCTTATGTTGTAAATTGTGAAGATAGCTACATTCAAAATTTCATTAATTTGTTACAGCTATGTACTTGTCTCACATTAAAGCTTAAGTGACCACTAAATTTTTTATGTTGGACATTAAGAATGGATTGAATATGCAAGTTATACTTCAGGCACTAACATATGAAGGCTCTTATCAATTCTGAGTGCTCAAAAGTTGAACAACATAAGTGTTCTTTGAAAATGAGAGATTAAAAACTCAGAATGATTGCTCAAATGAGTATGAAAGTTGTGTCTCAAGTTTTGAGCACCAATGGACTTTATATAGGCACTAGAGGTCGTCCATGAACCATTGCAAAGCTTCCCAAGCGATTTGGGATGCATTGGTTCATGAAACAACACATCTGGTCGTGCAGGTAATCGATTACATTAGTAGGGTAATCGATTGCGCTACTAGCCGTTGGAGTAACGTACCTATTTTCAAATGTGGTAATCAATTACTTAAATGTGGTAATTGATTACTTGGAGCTGTGTAATCGATTACACTAAGTCCATTTTTTAGTTTATTAAAATTTAAGTCCTAATTGAGTGTTTCTATCATATTTTACTTATGAAATAGTGTTATACTCAATTAATCAATTTTTTTATGAGCCTTCATAGGTAAAGTAACCTTAATAAAGCAAAACTTACCGAATAATGAGACTTAGCTAAATCTAGAACCCTTTAATGATCTTGAAGCATGTTGAGCTGGTTCTTCTAAGTTTTCTTTTCTTCTTTTTGTAATGAGTGTTGTCGTCATCAAAACTTCAGCCATAGTCAGGGAGAAGACCTTCTTCACACTTAAATGCAGCTTTAAAGTGAGTAATAATGATAAAAAGTTAACCAAAATGAAGCGTGATGAATAAAATATATATCTTCTACGAATATGAATATACTAAAAGGTGAAAGTGCATATTATGAATTAATATCATTTACGAGCTATATAGAAGTTACAAAATCAAAGCTTTTGGAAAAAAAAGTTAAAATTTAGAACTCCAATTACACTGTGCAGTTACACTAGGTGGATGAGTTGTAGATAAGTTTATTTGTGATTGGTGAGTAAAGTTGGTTCGTTGTTTTGTGAGGGGAGAGCTTGAATTATGAAGATTATGTCTTCATAGATTTGCTAGAGATCAAGTGCTTCCTTTTATTTTATCAATATCGTGTAACCCTTTATGATGTTACAAGTCTCCTCTGTTGTTTTTTATATTATTCTTAACTTTATGTATCTTTGCAAAAAAATCTATTTCTATGTTGTTACACTCATTAAACTAGAAAATATAGATATTTACCTTAAGGTCATTTATATTTTTTTGCAATTGGACACATTTTAGCTTTAGTTTATTAAAAGTTCACGAGTTAATCCAGCTAGTTTTTTTTTTTAAAAAGCAAGTGTTATTATTCGAGTCCAACAACAATAATAAGGCCAAGCCCATGAACAATACGGATTGACCTACCGACCCAAGGCCACCCAACCCTGTTCCATTATATATACTCTGCCGAGTCCCCAATGCGTATCAGCGACTAGGGTTACCAAGTAGCCTTTGCTGTCTTCATTTCTGTTCCACAATTCCATTTATGCTTTCAATGTGTGCATTTTGATTATTTTCTGCTCTACGATTCTGTTTATGCTTTCAATCTGTGAATTTTTTTTCTTCTCCTTCATACGTAGATTGATGTAAAAGGGTCTGGAGTTTGGCTCTTTGGCTTTATAAACCTGTGCCTTTGAGATGAATGCAGCACCCGACACCGAAATCCAATCAACCTTTTCACTATTTTCCGCTATCAAGTATTTTTAACAAATCTAGCGGATCTCTTTGCTTAGGTTGATACAATTGTTTTTCCTCCTTTTCTGAAATTCGAATTATTGCGTTTGGAATTTGTTGAATTTTTTAGGGTTCAAATATCGAGTGGTAATTCAGGCAGCCTACTTGCCACCATTCAATGGCATAAGAGGTGTTTAATTGCTCGTAAATCGACTGCTTTTGCTCTTCAGATTTGCTGAGTTTTACTCTGAAGCTGGTCTAGTAAGCTTTAGCACATTTTTTCCCTGAACTATTTTGTGTGTACAAAGATTTTGCGATAACCTTTCATCAAGATAAGTGCTTTGCGATTCATTTGTTATTGAATCGTAGAAGCATTTATTCGAAATTTCTTTCTATATAATGTGTTTTATAAAAACTACTGGAAGCTTCGTTACCGGTTGAACAGTATTGTTCATACGGATTGAAGCTGTATTGAAATGCTTAATTACAGAATCTATTTGACTTTCAAGGGGTTCGAAGAATTTCTTCCACTTTTGAATTTCTAATTTGTCTTTTATGTGTTTGAAGCCATAAACTATCATTGATTCTTTAAAGAATTAAAGAATATATGTTTTAATTTGAAATTTGTTTAGCCATTACATATTTTCAAATAGAACTACTCCGAATGCAAGCGCCTTAGTTCCCTTCCGGAATCAATTATAAGAATTTGGTGCAAGTGGGTTAAGGGTTGTGTGCCCTACCTTTGGGAGTTTGGGTATCTTGTGCAATGAGAACTCAATTGTATAAATAATGTGATTCCTTTAAGTAACGTTGAAACTTGGGAAAAAAAACTTGATTTAGGGCAAGATTCGAATTGGCAACTGAAATCACAAGTCGCTACCTTTACCTTTTTGGTAAGATGTCAATACTGTTCATTATTTTTAAATGCAAAAATTGAACAAATAAATATATTTTCTATTATACAAATATAAATATTTTACAAATTTTTCAATAATAAAAATTTAATGAGTATATATTCTTAATTTATACAAATATTATTTTTATTAAAATTTTAAATTCAAACTAAGTAGAATGAGTGAGGAATCGGATGACAATTTAGAAGCTAAATGAGTAAAACTTTATAGAAATGCTGTTTTTTTTCATAATTACTTTAGTTTGTCAAGCTAAACAAATTTTTTAAGAAATGCTTGAAAGATTTCATCTTTAATTACAACCAAAGTTATTGTTGAAAGATAAACTAAAATAAGGGTAGTAAACTCGGTTGTTACAAAAATAAGGGTATTTTAGTATTTTACTACAATAAAGTGGCTTATAACATGAATATGATGTATTTTAGATCTAGCAAAATTTGAAATTATTTTGATTCCAAAATTGGACTTGTTACCCACCCGCAACCTTGTGAATGTCAACGATGAGCTTGTTAATGCTAAAAATTAAGCTTTCAGTCGGAGATTCGCTTTTGTGGTTCATTCTCCTCCCCCCACCCCAATCATGTCCCATGTTGCAAGTCTCCTATCCATTATGTCCCGCATTTTATCTGATCTAGATTGACTGCAGCTAATATTTGACGCTGCCAATGCAATCATGTCTTAATTTGTCTCGGGTGTTAGATATGGTATCCCACCACTCAATTTAAAACCTCACTTATTGTAGTAAAAGTCATAATTACCCTTATTTTGCTTTTGTTCCGGATTTTTTAATCTCAGAACCAATATTGATGTCCAAATTGAATTTTATATCCCAGAACACGTTCTGAATTTCTTCATACCAGTTTCTGATTCTCAGAATGTTATTGAATCAATATTGACATTTTTCCAGGAACTAAAAACCCGGTAAGGTTTTTATCAAAGATAATGCTAGAATTGTACAAGAATGCCAAAACATGATATCCACTTGATAATCGAAGTTGCATTATAATTGTTGACCAAATCCAAACATAACAATACTAATTGCATGTCAAATAATTCAAAATTACAAACATAAACAATAATCAACTAGGTCCACTAGATGCCGATGTGGATGCTCCTCCCCTACACCTCCTCTGATACATGATGTTGGACATGGTCCTCTGCCTAGCGAAGTCCAATGCTCTCTGCAATGTAGCTCTACTGGGTCCCCCAACAGGAGGTGCCTCATGTGCGGCTAGAGACTGTGCCAACCGCACCTCCATTCTCCTCAAGATAGCCTGAAAGAATGCAATATAGAATGTCAGTTAATCATGAAAGTAAAAACTTAATTAATAAAATCGAGATGTCACCCAGACAATGAACTTACCGCTACACCAACATTCTCCCAACAACACTTTGGGACGAGGCACGGGTGTGAATGTCACAAAAACCATAGCATGTAATTGGGGGCTGTCTCAGCTGGAAAAGAAACCTGAACCCCTAGAGGGATGACTCTGACCGGCGTAGGGGGTCCAAATGACGGCGTGGGCGTCCCTGTCATCTAGATGCTCATTCCTCATGCGAACAGGAGCAGTCCCCAGCTTGCCACATCTCCACCTGGTCGCTCTAGGCTGATCCTCTGTGTAACCCAGCACCGGGTGTCTGTAGAAGATGTTGGTTGGGAAATGCTCATAAATCCAAGCCTGCAGGAGTGAGGTGTATCCACTAAGCTGCTTTGTCTTGCGGTGGCTCGCGACCGCAAGCTGGTCACATAATACGGCCAACGCCATGGCTCCCCAAGCGTAAATGCCCACCTCATTAAGTAGGTCATGCTACTAAAATTATGACTCTTGTTGGCAAACAACGTCACGCCAACAAGATGTAGCAGGTATAGTCGAGCAGCATGGGCCCATCAACTGCCTGAAAGCATATAAACATCAAGCGTCAGATATCATAGACTTATCACGCAGAAATCAATAACATTAGAAAATCATACTTGCAAATGCCTACTTATTTCGTGGGGCGAGCCATGAGAACCTAAGATTAAACCCCCTTGTCTGCGCAAACTCCCTGCGCACATAATCTTGTCCAGCACCTAGCAACCTCTCACATGCCTCTGACGCCCTAGCCTCGTCGATCACCAGCAACGAGAAGACCTTCTCAACCACTGGTATGTGAAGCAAACAGGACACTCCTTCGATAATGAATCTTCTTCTGCTTTCTCGATTGATTGTACAGAAGCATTTACAACTGATAAGGTTCGTATTTGTGTTGCGCTAATATGTTTTACACTTTCTACTGTACACTGAAAAATGTCTTATGTGTTATTAATGTTTGCAGATATTCGGAACTCGACATTAACTCTTTGTCTGGGCTTGGGCAGTTGGGAAGGAGAATGGTTTTGTTGTTGTAACTGCAATGTCTAATTATGGAAGCGTAAATAGGAAAGAATTCCTGACTCTCGGTTGTGAGCATGGTGGAAAATACAAACCGTACAAGGGGAAGTTGACAAATAAGAGCACTGGAACAAGAAAGTGCGAGTGTCCCTTTAAGCTGAGAGGAAGACCTAGGAAGATTGACGGATTGTGGAGGCTGAATGTGTTATGTGGATTTCATAATCATGCACAGTCGTTAGTTGGACACACATATGCTGGACAATTGAGTACTGAGGAAAAACAAATGTTTCATGAGATGATGGAGAACAAAGTTAAATCGAGAAGAGTGGTTGTTGCTTTGAAGGATAACAATCCCCATAATCTGACTACGATAAAACAAATATACACTGCAAGCACGAGGTACAAGAGAACAAAAGGTTTTTGGAGAACTTTTTTTTTGGTACAAAAGGTTTTTTTTCCAGGGATACTTTGGGTATTATCAGAAATGAGAGGTGGCGCCAAACACAACTCCCTTTCTGTTAGAGACACATTCTTTATCAAGATTCTGAATTAAGACAAGTCAGCAGAGATTGCAGTATTCTTTGAGCCTTGTTGCAGGAAGCTTGCACTACTTCGTTCTGCCAAAACAAGTTTCTTGGATGCCCATTGCCAGAACAATTTCTGTTTTTTCTGTTCTCTTTTGCTTGTTCTGTATTGATGTGATAATGTCCATAGTTAGATATTGTTTTGTTCTTGGTTTTGGTGTTTCAAGCTGGATGTGCTAATGCTTACCACTTCCAGCTTGTGGGGATGTTAGAACTAGTGAGTTACTAGTCAAGTGACTCTATAAATAGTGTTCTCATTGTATCATTCACTAATCTTTTGTAATCATGATTGACTATTGAAATCAATACTCCAATTCTTCTGTCTACTATGTTTGGGATCCTTTGTTGGATATCCATGGTCCTTACAATTTTACTTGCTGTTTTTGTTCTCCGGATCCGTAAGTGTGTACATATTCAGTCAAACCTGATTCTGAACGGTGCTTTAAAGTCCCACATTCTTATTGATTTAAAGTCAGCTCACTGAATCTTCTGTTATCATTCAACAGTCCCTCAAAAATCTTTGTAGATCTGAAAATAAACCATGTCCAAATAGCAACGTAAAGATCTGAAAATATATTCTGCTATAAACTGCCAGAACGATCAATGTACAAGAGCTTATATTACAGTAACCAAGACAAAGGAAAATGAAAAACCAAGCAAATTTAAACATCATTTATGGCATTATCTCAACATCTCCTAAGATGAAGCTTGACGTGCTTGCCAATATTCCAGTGCATGGATCATATTTAAGCCACCTTGACTTTATTGGAATCATCTCTGGGACGCAAGATGTTAACGAGAAAAGAGTCCACAATAACCTATAAGGAGGTTTGAGTTAGCAATAGCATGAGGATAAAACATTAGAAACAACCGCTGAGAGAAAAATCAATAACCTGGTTTAGATGTGCTGCTATACAAGGAAGAACCAGCAGCCCAGATTCTCCAAATGCTCCATGAAGGGTCTCGACCACTGCTACCATTACCGGTAATGTTTTCTGAAAGGAATGAAAACATGTGTTTTTTGAAAGGAGATCAAATGAAGAAGGATAGAAAAGGTTCAGCTAAGAAAAGAGAACGAAGGTACAGGAAAGTCTGAGAGAGGAAATCTGAGAGAATATGAGAAAATCTCTGATATTATTTCTGAATTACTAAGTAGGCATACATGAGTCAATGTACTTAATGCAGGTACAAGATTAGTTGCTTTAAAAAAAAGTATAACGGATTCTGTTACTACAGAATGTGAACAATACACTACTGCAGTAAACTGATTTCACTAGACTAAATGCATGTGACCAAATGCATAACTCTGACTGATTGTATAGCAATAACTGAGCTGCACTCAGCTTGTGTTTGTTTTTCAGTTGGGGCTATCTGGAAAATCTAAACCACATAGCACATATTTTCAAAGGAAGAAAATTGTAGGATTGGGTAAATGGATTTTCATGTCTAACCCAATGGAAATACAAACAGATCAACCGCTGTCTAATACAGTTGATTCCTCCTAACATTGCAATTAGCAAACCAGTAGATATACACGGACAAAGGATAATCTATTTGACGATCGATTTTGTTACAAAATGCTTCCTCTCACAAGTTGATACAGATTTCATATATGATCTGAAAAAGTAATAAGTAACTGATTGACTTTTCACCTGGCTTGCAACAAGTATGAGTGCATTGGCATTTTCTTGACGGGAAAAAATTGATTTTCTACCACCAGAGATAATTGATAGACTCCAGACAGCAATGCTATTGAATACCAATAAGGTCAGATGAAGAAGTCTGTAATACATTATGAAGATCAATTAGTTACTGATAGGGTTTGAAACAGAAATTTACTAAATTACACAGAATTCACAAGTACACAATCTGGTAGAGAAATTTATCTACCAACTTTAGAGCCAAGGCTCTCTGAGACAATAATTCTCAGGCTGACACAATAAAATAGAACACACAGAAACTGTCCCCATTTCCCCCAATAACTACACCACATACTGCTAATAACCGCTAAATAATTACCTAAATCAGAACTTCCCTATTACACAATTAAATTAATTAACTACTACATATCTTCCCTATAACATAATAATAATTAAATAACTGCTACATAACTGTCCTACTACTAATTCTAGCCTGCTTTCTAGCCTGCATATTTTCAGCATGATCCAAAACCTGACCCACAACTTGACTTTGGCCTCTAACAGTTACCATAACTCCATCCTTAACTAATCCTATTAAGTTGGACGCTAGAACCCTTTGGATGCTTGGACGAAAAAAGGGACAGAAAAGATCTGGAGTATATGTTAACAAACTTCTTTGGTCAAAAAGATAGTATGCGCAAATAGAAGATTGCCAATGTAGTTTGCTCTTTCAGGATTAAATAATCGCTTAAAACTAATAACACTGATCACATAATTTTCAAATAACAAATTTTATATATTTTCCAATTTAGTGAATTCCATGTTATCCACAAAACACCCACAAAAATAGAATCATGTATGTGGAGGTAAAATATCACAGCACCTGCACATACCATGGAATATTTACAAATCGTTGATGTTAGAACTCATTTTGGTTATCTATTCATTGTAGAATCAAATGAATAACATTGTTAAGTTTTAAGAATAATTTAATATTCCAAAACAAACAGCTAGTTAATTAGAAACTACTGATAACAGATTGTAGTTATTGCATGATGAGAACTAAAATGTAATGTGCTGGACATACGTTCCCAGTCCAATAGCTACAAGAAAAACTCTGGGCTTCACCATTAGCAGCAATGGCCTTGACTTGCTCACTTGTGTCCAAGGTACCTACAAGACAACATCTGATTAGAATATAATTTTCCTGTAACACCTTGATGAGAAAATAATTATCCAAATATAATACGTCAACAACAACCACCACCTCTCACTAGGATGGGGAGGCTACATGGATCAAACAACATTTTAATATCTGATAGCGAGATAGGCTAGTTATGCATATATTGTGGTTAATGTGCCAGCAGGTCTGTTATAACAGCTGGCTTAGTTTGTTAAGTGATTAGTGATTCTGTTAATCATTATCTATTAAACAGAATCTGTTAGAGTGGCTTATCTATTTAGAACAGAATCTGTTAGAGTGGCTTATCTATTTAAAACAGAATCTGTTATATAAACAGAGTTTGTATTCTGCATTAATCATCTTTGAAATAATATTCAGTTTTACAATTTTCAGTCTTCTTCTTCAAAGAACCCTTGGTTCTTAACAATATTCTATCATAAAGCATGTAGTCAGTCTGTTAACAGTCAGTTAGTGTTCAGTTAGGATAGTTCTCTATTACAGTTACCAACTGACTCTATTAATAACTATTACAGTGCAAAATATACTATAATAAGCACAACTTGTACCAGTTTCAGCTATGATAATCAAAACCACTTTAAAAAAGCTTCTCTAACAAGCTTTTCTCTCTATTTTTCTATTTTCTAACATGGTATAATGAGCTTTCTCTGAGAAGACCAATCCAGCGGTTAATGTTCCTCACACCTTTTCTTATCAGATTTCTACCGAACTCGATGAGAAGAACTTTCTTCAATGGCGACTGAGAAGACCAATTGGCACCAAATGTTCCTCACACCTTCTCATCAGATTTCTACCAAATTCGATGAGAAGAACTTCCTTCAATGGCGGAAACTACTTGATGGCGTGTTTCAAGGTCATAAGTTTCATAGCTTTGTTGTTAATCCATTAACTCCTTTGCAGTTCCTTCCTGAATCTGTTCAACACTTCAGTAAGGGGAATCTGAGTTACACATAGTGGAAATAATAGGACTCGCTCCTCTGTGCATGGCTTCTTTCTACAATTGTCAATTCCTTTCTACCTCATGTACTTACCAGGAGAAATCCTAGGAAGTATGGGATGCGATTCAAAATTACTTCCACAATATGGCAAAACATCGCTCCAAACAGCTTCAGTCTGAGTTTCACTTCATTACAAAAGAAGGTCGTTCAATTCTTGGGTTCATTCTCCATGTGCAAACCATCGCTGATGCATTATTTTCCAAGGCTAATCCTATTCCTCTTCGGGAGGTTCAGAATTGTACTCGTTTATATGTTGTGATATCATAATGATATTATGAGATATTTATTTCTTATTTATGTGATTTGTAAAACTGTAATTAGGAGATTTGTACAGATTTTATTCTTTGTAATTAACTAATTATTTCCTTAATTAGGAGAGCATTAGTCTATATAATGTAGGGGATGGATCGTCTCATGTGAAATTTTTCTCATGTTTCTCATTTTGAAAATTGTGTCTATCTTTCTCTTCAAGTATATGAATTAATTAGGTATAAGTGGAGCCCTTAATGTTTATGAAGAGAGAGATAGATCCAAAACTTTCAACATGAGAAAAATTGTGTCAGGCCATGGCTTCAGCCCCATGTGAACTTACATGACTCAAACAGTTACTTAAGGAACTATAGTTTGAGGATGTTACACAAATGATACTCCCTGCAAATTGCCTAAAATCCAATGTTCATTATAGGATCAAACATATTAAGATCTAAAGTTATTTTGTTAGAAAAGATTGTATCATGGGACAAACACTAGCTAATTCAAATGATCAACTGGTAGATAGATGTCTTTACTAAGTTTGAGAGGTTCTCTAATCGGTTATATATGTAACAAACTTGTTGCATATGATTTATATGCTCCATCTTGAGGGGTGTGTTGGAAATAATGTAAATAGGATAAGTATGGGCTGATTTTATGCTGTATTATGTAATTAAAGAAATTAGAGTAACTATAGATCCATGACACATATTAAATATAGTATTCTCTTGCATGTACTTTAAACACATTAGATTCATTTAATGTCTTCTCACTCTATGCCTGAACAAAAATAACACTATTTGATAAGAACCTTGAGAGGACCGTCCCCCAAAGTTAATTGTTGTAGTTGGAGAGCCCAAGGCCTTATAAACCTGACATTAGAATTCCATATTCCAATGTGGAACTCAAGTCTTATACCTTCCAATTAGATTCTAACATCTCATCATGCTCCGCAGACCAGGCGCCCACGCGAGTTGGCCGTGCACTAGCCCCTTTGACTAGTCCCAGGCGAACACTGCAATGTTGGCATCACCGCGTGCTGCTCATTTGCAGCTGAGAGAGATGAAGGAAGGCTCTGATAATAATTGATAAGAACCTTGAGAGAACCATACCACAAAAGCTAGTTGTTGTAGTTGGAGTGCCCAACGCCATATAAACTCCATATTAGAATCTCATACTTCCAATGTGGGACTCAAGTCTCATACTGTGTAGTTGAATTTCAATATCCCACTATGCTCCACAGCCCTGACGCCCACGCGGGCTAACAGTGCACTGACCCCTTTTCTCTCCTAGCATAAACCTTCCAGCCATAATTACTTTATTCTTAATTCCTTCCCTAACACTATTCCACCAACTTGGTCCAAGAAAAATCACCCACTTTCAGAAAAGAAATACGGAAATACTACAAAGGAATTAATCTTACCAGGCTAAGGAGAAGTGCATTGATCATTGAGAAACGCTTGCGATTTCTGTCAACAAAGTCAGCCACACCTGTAATGCAGGTTTGATCAAAATAATTTGTTAAAATATTATATTATTGCACGGAAGAAATGAGAAAGAGTGCTCATAGAGAACGACGTTTCTTGAAGAGATAGTGTTAGTCCTTAGAATCGAGAGGAGAGGAGGAAGGAATACTCAAAATAATAAGTTTATATTAATATGATTTGACTTATATTGGAGATACTATTACAGATAAAGCACTAATTCTTATTTATTCTATGACTAGAGTGCTAGTATTAAATAAGAAAACAAATCATAATATATAAGGAAATATGGAATTTAAACCTAAAAGATAATCTAAGATATCCAAACATATTATATGATAGGATGTGGTGAGATTCTTTTTAGGTATACTACCAACATCCTTAAACTAAGAACAAATCAGATACGATCCTCTTATACCTCCACCTATAGCAAAGAAATTTACAGAAAATACCCCAAAACAAAGTTAAGAATGAGGTTTACCCAGAACAAAGGCAAATTTTTGCGTAAAGACTATTGAATGAAATATTCTGATTGATTATTCGATGAAGCTGAGTACATATATATACAAGAGTAATCCCATAAGTTTAGGGACAACAATCACCTAAATAAGGAAAAGATCTATCCTAATTAAAGATAAAATATACCAAACATATTTACTACCGATTTATTTTATTTACATATCTCAACACTCCCCCTCAAGTTGGATCATATAAATTGTATGCATCCAGCTTGTCACATATATATTTTATCTTGGGACCCTGTAAAGACTTGGTAAAAATATCAGCCAGCTGATCATTAGAGCAAACAGAAGAAGTCTTGATAGTTCCATAAAGAATCTTCTCCCTAATAAAGTGACAATCAACTTCTATATGCTTTGTTCGTTCTTGAAAAACCGGATTAGAAGAAAGATGCAAAGCTGACTGATTGTCAAGACTAAGTCCATAGGACTAATCGCACAAAACTTCAACTCCTCAAGTAAGTGCTTCAACCACAAGAGCTCACATGTAGTATGAGTCATAGCACAATACTCAGCTCCAGTGCTTGATCTAGCAACAACACTTTGTTTCTTACTCTTCCAAGAGATGAGATTTCTACCTATAAAAACACAATACCAGAGGTGGACCTCCTATCACCTGCATCACCTGCCCAATTTGCATCTGAATATCCATAGAAACCCGGGCAAGTTGGGTAGAACAGATGGAGAATAGTTTATTAATTAGAGGCAAAGGGCACGAAAAAACAAAAACTAAACATTAAGAGAGGTTTGGATATATTTTTACATGTTTTATGATAGGACTATATGGTGTTATTTTATCCAAGTAGCTGACCTCATTTAGAGGAAAAGAGCTTTGGTGGTTGTTATTTTGTACTATGCTCTAATGTTAAGAAGGACTTCTGCAAGAATCACATATTGACATTATTAATTTGACCAGCTTTTGCTTGACATAAAGTAATGGTCAAATAAGACGAAATGACTAAAAATGAAATAGAAGTAAATCATCTAACAGACAAATACTTGCCCCAAAACTATTGGATGCAGCTTTGTATGAAACGACATCAAGGAAATTTAGGGTTGCCATTTCATTCTTATTATCAGATATTTATTCATTTAATAATAAGGACCACTTTTCTTTATTTTTTCTGCCAAAGCAAGTGGGAACAAACTGCTTAAGCAAGCGAAGACAATAGGACACACCTTTAAAAGATTCACGTAGAACCTGCCCATTCAAAGGAAAAAAGAACATTAAAATAAAAATTGTAGCAATTGATTGTATCACAATAATTTCAGTATTCAGCTCAAAGACCAAATTCAAAAGCCATGTATAGTAGAAACGGCATAAACCACTACATACTGTGATAGGGAGCAACCCCTAATTATAAAGGTCTACAGACGTAGTAGGAAGAACTATTCAGGGCCAGCGACAGCAAGGAAGGCCACCACAGGCGGCGCAGTCTGCGGCGCGGCCAGCACTGGCGGGGTGGATGAGGTGTGAGCAGAGGGAAGTTCGCAAAGGGGCAGTTAGGAGCAGTTATGTTTAGATAAGTCAGCTGTTGTTAGTTATGTGTCAGTTAGTTGTTGTAAGCTATGTGTCAGTTATATTTTATTAAACTGATTATGGGTAGTTATAAATATAAGATGTGTTAGATTTGAGGTCAGGAAATTCTGAAGTTATTTGGTTGGGAGAGAACTGGCTCTAGAATTCCAGGCTAAGTATGGTGACTATCGGGAGAACTAATCTCTGTTCTTTATTCAGTAAATTTCTATATTCTTTCTGTACCTATCATACTGCAATTCGGGTTTACAACATCATATTTTCTGAAGAAATAAAGATTGTGTTTGGTTCAAAGGAGGGTTGGGGAGGAAAGGGATTTAAATGGAGGGGAGGGAAAGGAAGGGAAGGGAGGGGAGGGGAGGGGATCTAGTTCAGTTTAGGAGGGAGAGATTTTAAAACAAAATACTTGAAAGTAGGAGAAATAATAATATTATTACTTACACCAAAACTATAAAGTGATTACATTATATAGAGAAAACTAAATATGTATTCAATCTCCTAATAAGAGAACAAATCTCTTAATAATGAAAAATATATCCTAATAATAAAAAACAAATATTATACAATTAATAATAATTACAACATATCACAACACTCCCCCTCAAGCTGGTGAATGGATGTCTATCATTCGCGGCTTGCAAGTAAGATCTCGAAATCGTTCCAAGGGAAGTCCTTTGGTGAGCACATCAGCCAACTGTAGTCCTAAGGGGACGTACTGTGTAGAAATAAGACCACTATTTAATTTTTCTTTGATGAAGTGCCAGTCTATCTCTATGTGCTTCGTTCTATCACGTTGGACTGGATTGTGAGCAATACTAATGGCAGACTTATTATCACAGAAAAGTCTCATGGGAGCTTCACCCTTTATCTTCAAGTCATCTAGTATGATCTTCATCCACAATAACTCACTGACTCCTCGAGCCATGGCTTTGAATTCTGTCTCTGCACTCGATCTGGCAACGACATTTTGCTTCTTGCTCCTCCATGTCACTAAATTTCCACCCAAGAACATGCAGTATCCTGTAGTGGACCTCCTGTCATCAATTGATCCTGCATAATCTGCATCAGTATAAACTTCCATAGACAATTGCTCATTTTTCTTGAACAATATACCTCTTCCTGGACTTGCCTTCAGATACTGCAAGATTCTATCCACATCTTGAAAGTGTCTCTCCCGTGGGTCATGCATGAACTGACTGACAACACTAACTGGATAAGCTATAGCAGGCCTAGTGTGAGATAGATAAATGAGCTTTCCCAGAAGTCTCTAGTATTGGGCCTTATCAACCCTTGGGCCCTCCTCATTACTCCCAATCTTGTGGCTCTGCTCTATAGGGACTCCAGTGAGCTTACAACCCAGTTTGCCAATCTCTTTGAGAAGATCAAGGACATACTTTCTCTGAGAGATGAAAATGTCTTGTTTCGAGTATGTCACCTCCATACCTAGGAAATATTTCAGCTTTCTAAGGTCCTTCATTTATAACTGAGCTGCTAACTCCTTTCTCAAGTTCTGCTTCTTAAGTTCATCATTACTTGCAATGATCATATCCAAGGTTGTCAGACTCGTGAGTCTAAGCAGACTCGTTTTGGCAAGGTAGACTCGACTCGTCGAGTTGACTCGTAAGAGTCAATCAAAAATGAAAAAAAAAAATATATAAAACCTGTCATAATGAACAAATATAACCTATATGACCGTCAAAGAGACATTTAATCAAATACCACACCATAAGTGTGGTATTTGCCCCACACATTATCAAATCTGCCCCACACATTATCAAAAACTCAGAGTCAGAATTTCTGAACAATTTTAGAAGTAGAATGAAGCAGAAGTATGAAGTAGAAATATGAAGCAGAAATATTAAGCACTTGCATCATATTATATATGAAGAAAGAGAAAGTGAAAATGAAGGAGCAATTGCATCATATTATATATGAAGAAAGAGAAAGTGAAGATGAATGAGAAGAAGCGTTCGGCAGAGAAGAAATAAGAAGCAAGGAAGTAGAAGAAATAAGAAGCAAGGAAGGAGAAGAAGAAGAAAAGATGAAGACGGAAGGAAGGACGAAAACCTTACCAAAGCAGAGACGAAGACTGCGCGAACACTTTGAAGCAGCGGCGCGAATCAGCGGTGGCGCGACGGACTTCGACGACGGCGCGATGGTCCTTAGGGGATAAGGCGGCCGAGGACGCGAGGTATGTGTTGTGTTGCAGAGATTGTGAAATTTGGGGAAAATTTAATTAGGTTTTAGAAATGAAAAAAAAAAAGAATAATTGGACTCGGTGACTCGGGCTCAGACTCGCGAGTCAAGCGAGTTTGGGTGAGTCACAGCGAGTCTGTCTTCAAAACGAGTCAGTGGCCGAGTCAACGCGATTTCCATAGGTAGACTCGGTCACTCGTACGAGTCAGCAAGTTGACTTGCAAGTCTGACAACACTGATCATATCGTCTACATAGACTAACAAAATAGTGAGTTTGCCATTTTGAATATGTTTTATGAAGAGCGTATGACCTCCTTGGCTCTGTTTATAACCAAGGGAAACCATAGCTTGAGTAAGCCTCCCAAGCCAAGCTCGGGGAGACTGTTTGAGCCCATATAGGGCCTTCTTCAATCTGCACACTTTACTTCTTCCTGAAGTAGGGTCATACCCCGGCGGAATCTCCATATACACTTCTTCCTCCAAATCTCCATGCAAGAATGCATTTTTAACATCAAACTGTTGCAACTCTCAATCAAAGTGAGCTGCTAACGAAAGAATGATCCTTACGGTGTTCATTTTTGCAACCGGAGCAAAAGTCTCCTCACAATCAATTCCATAGGTCTGAGGGATCCCTTCGCAACTAGTCTCGCCTTATACCTGTCAAGCGTGCCATCAGATCGATACTTCACTGTATATATCCTGCAACCTACAGTCCTCTTGTCATTTGGCTTCTCAACAATCTCCCAAGTCTCATTCTTCTCTAGCGCATGCAACTCTTCATGGCTTAAATCCAGTTCTTATCTTTCAATGCTTCTTGTACTGATGCAGGGACTCTAATAGAGTTAATAGCTGAAATAAAACTTTGATGCTGCAAAGACAGATTTTTAGTAGACACAAACTGGGATATGGGGTACTTGGTACAGGATCGTTTTCCTTTTCTCAAGGCAATAGGTAGCTCATCAAGGTTAGACTCACAAGAATTATTAGGCTCAATGTTAGGAACACTTACCTCGGGTTCAGACGATTGAACTTGTTGGACCAGGATGGGTTTAATTTTCCGCTTGTACGTTATCCTATATCTGTCAACATCATCATTATTCTAGACGGGTTTAGGATCATTGTCATCACCATCATTATTTTGAACCTGAATTGGTTCAGGATCATTGTCATCACCATCATTCTGGACCAGCGGCATTGGCTCAGGATCGTTTTTCTCAGTGGTAGGAATCGAGGAAGCCATCAAGGGCTCCTGTGTCAGAGGAATAACAGACAACTCTAGAGACTCAGCTTCCTGACTATTCTCCCCCTTGAAGCTGAGGACTATGATAAAAAGGCTCTGTTTCCTGAAAGGTAACATCCACGGATATGTAGACACGATGACTAGGAGGATGATAACATTTATAACTCTTCTTATCTGAAGCATATCCGATGAAGATACATTTAATAGCCCGAGGATCCAACTTTCCCCGGTGAGAACCATGAACATGCACAAAGACAGAACAACCAAAGACACGACCTTGGAGACTTGACATAATGGGAACTGACGGAAAGAAACTAGTCAAAATCTGCACGGGACTAACTCCAGATAAAACCCTAGGAGGTAACCTATTGATTAAATAAGCAGAGGTCAAGACAGCTTCCCCCCAATAAAACTTAGGAACATTCATTTGAAAGCGTAATGCTCAAGTGACTTCAAGAAGATGGCAATTATTCCTTTCAGCAACCTCATTTTGTTGTGGGGTGTCAACAAGTCAACTCATGAACAACACCGTTATTTTTGAGAAAATTGTAAAGATTATGATTGACATACTCTTTCCCATTGTCTGACCGTAACCTCTTAATAGGTTTCCCAAATTGTGTTCTAACCATATGGAAAAAGTTAACAAACAATTGAAACACATCACACTTATCTTTCATAAGAAAAACCCATGTAACTCGAGTACAATCATTAATAAAAGTAACAAACCATTTTGCACCAGAAATACTAGAAATTGGCGAAGGTCCCCACACATCAAAGTGAATAAGATCAAAAGGTTCAACACTCCTAGTATCACTAGGGGAATAGGTTGCTCGATGAGATTTGGCGAACTGACACACATCACGGTAAAAAGACTCAACAGACACTTTGTTAAATAAGTGAGGAAATAAAGACTTTAGCATACAGAAAGGAGGATGCCCCAGACGCCTGTGTTGGAGCCATATTTGTGAAGAATTCTAAGATTCTGAACTTGTTTGATGACACTTGCTTATCTTATGCGGCAAATAATATAACCCGCCCTGTTCAAAAGCAATTCCAATCGTCTTCCCCGTGGCAATATCCTGCAAAGCACCTTTATGGACAAAACTTAGTACACAGTTCAACTAGTTAGCGAGTTTGTGAATAGACAAAAGATTGTGAGAAATATTTGGAACATGAAGTACATGACTCAGGTAAAAAGATGGGCTAAGGTGGAGGTTACCATAACCGGCAACCGGTTCTCAAATTTCATTTGCAACGGTAATATGATGTTTACCAGGCATAGGTGAATAATTAGAGAGGTTTGGCATATGAGGGGTCATGTGATCAGTTGCATCAGAGACAACAATCCAGAAATCTTCGGTACAAGAAGCATTCAAAGTTAAGAAGCTAGAGTTCGTACTAGTCATGGCGAAAGAACTAGTGTCAGAGGACTTACTGAAGGAGTCCATGAAGAGAAACAAACCTTCCCACAGTAGGAGAAAGCAACAACGTCGTAATAGAAATGTAACAAAGATTCCAAGGGCTGCCAACGAGAAACGCCAACAAAGATGGCTTCAAACGGCAGCAACAAGGGGAAAAAAATAACGGCAAACAACAAACCAATACGTGAGAACAACGTTCCTACACGGAGGGAACAACCAAATGGTCTCTAAAAGTCGTCAAAAGTGATGGATCTGATAAACCCACCAAGCAAACACGGGCACCAAAGCAGCCAGCAAGAAACAGAGGCTCAAACGAGAGCAAGAAACTGCACCGAGAGGGAACGTACAAGCAACGAACGTACGGAAGAGCAAGGGGCTTCACAAACACCCAAAAATACTTTAAATCTAGACAATCAGAGCCTTGGAACAGCAAGAGGAGATGGAGGCAAAACTTTCTGTGGTGGTCGCGTCAAAAACGGCGGCCAGGAAGGTGGAGCGTGACTCGCACACGCCGGTGAAGGGGCGGCGAGTGGGATTCACGCGCCGGTGAAGAAGGGGTGCGTGGCGGCGCGTGGAGGCAGATACGGCGACGGCCCTTTGAGGAAAAGTGGAGATCGGGACAGGGCAATTGTGGTGGGCTGGTTTCCGGTTTGATCCCATGAGTTTGATTTTTTCGGGGTTTGGCGGTGGACGGTGGCTGCTAGGAACGTAAGTAGGGCCACTAGGGTTCCAAGTAAGTGAACCTTGACCAAGAACAAAGGCCGTAATAAGAACGGCTAGGATTTTGAGCGCGGAAGCAGAGCCCTCAAGATCGAGAGCTCTGATACCAACTCGAAAGTAGGAGAAATAATAATATTATTACTACAAAGTGATTACGTTATATAGAGGAAACTAAATATGTACTTAATCTCCTAACAAGAGAATAAATCTCTTAATAATGAAAAATATCTCCTAATAATAAAAAACAAATATTCTACAATTAATACTAATTACAACATATCACAACAAAATTATATTTTATTAACCTTAACTTTAAAATACAACATTTTAAGACATGAGGAATAGCATTTTTGTCATACAAATTATTTCCCATCAAAATCCCTCCACTTTTGGAGGGAGACCTAATTGAGTTAGGAGGGGTTTTGGCCCCCTCCGTTCCCCTGCCTTCCTCTCCTAAAATTTTAACCAAGAAAAACATAAGTTTAGAAAACCCCTCCCCTCCTCTGCATTTCCGTCCAACAAAACACCATGAAAATGATGCTGCAAAATTGAAAATATCAACTGGTGAAAGAAGAAAATATTAAAAGCGGAACCTGCAATCAAGAATAAAAAAATGACAATAGAGGGTATTTGAGAGTAATTTCGAAAATAATGGCCAACGAATTTGCACCATACATCACCAACTAGCAACCAATGCAGTTAAACAGTCATGAACAATCAAAGTATTAAATATTCAACTGAGAATTTATAATGACAATATGACCCCTTTCTACAGAGAATTTATAAGTCATTGTCAGAGTACTAAATATTCAAAATACACTATCAGTAACAGTACTAATGCAGGTGTTAGATACAAAACCATTTATATGCTTTCACTCAATAGATTAATCTTTCACTCAATATTCCATAATGAAATTATGGAATATTCCAGAGTCAACGCAACATGATATGTGAAGAAGAAAATATGTGAAGATATGCGGAGGAGAAAATGCAATTACCTTCCCAAAAATAAGGGGGATTAAAATGGTTAAAACAAGACTTTTAAATATCTGCTGGGTGGGTAAAGTCACTCCAACTCCATTAGCTACAAATTTTGTGATGGAAAGTGGCACCTAAAAAAAGAAGAAACAGTGTCATAAAATACAACAACTATTGAGAAACCTAGAAACCTAACTAGCTAGATGAAGAAGAAGAAGAAGAAGAAGAGAGAGAGAGAGAGAGAGAGAGAGAGAGAGAAGTAACTGAAACTGTTATTCTGTTATTGATAATCATTGCCCAGTACATTAGAGCTTATATAGACAGCTATATCTAACTAACTAAGCTAACTAATCCAGCTGTCATATTGACAGCTGTAGCTAGTTGTACACGCAAGCTATATTACATACTATATCCTAACATTCCCCCCTCAAACTCAGCAACCTTGTCTTGCAAGATCAAGAATGCTGAGTTTGTCCTTCAAATGCTGGAACCTTGATGTAGACAGAGGCTTGGTCAGCAGATCAGCAAGTTGCTCTGTGGAAGGGACATGAGTGATTTTCAATTTGCCTTGAACAACCTCTCGGACAAAGTATATATCAAGTTCTATATGCTTGGTGCAAGCATGAAGAACAGGATTGTGAGCAAGAAGGACTGTGCTTTGATTATCACAGTAAATCTGAGGCACCACATAAGGTATTCTGAGCTCAGTGAATAGAGATTCTAGCCAAAGTATCTCTGCAGCTGTATTGGCTAGTGCCCTATACTCTGCCTCTGTGCTGGATCTAGCCACAAGGGTCTGCTTTCTAGACCACCAGCTTACCAGATTCGAGCCTAAGAACACACAAGATCCAGAAGTGGATCTTCAATAGGCAATGATTGTGAGTGGCTGAGCAAGAGACATGGACTTGAGATGCAATACAGCTTGCTGTGTGCCCTGTAGATATCTTAGGATCCTCTTCACAGCCTTCCAATGTTCCTCTTGAGGTTGGGCCATAAATTGACACACCTTGTTCACAGCATAACAGATTTCTAGCCTGGTTATGGTGACATATTGTAATGCTCCAACTGTGGATCTATACAGTGTTGGATCTGCAATATAGTCCACCCCTTGCTTAGGGGGCTTGGTACTAGTAATCATAGGTGTAGGCTGAGGCTTTGTGTCTAATCATAGGTGCAATACAGTGTTGGATTTCCATATGAACCTTTGCTAGTAAGTCTCTAATGTACTTTGTCTGAGATAGCAACAGTGAACAATCATTTAGATGCTTGACCTGAATGTCCAAAAAATAGTCTAGAGTGCCCAAATCCTTAAGAGCAAACACTGAATTAAGTTTGAGAATTAGCTGCTGAATCTGACTAGGAGAATCCCCTGTAATGATGATATCATCAACATAGATGGGAAGAAAAATCCTGTGTCCTCGTGTGTGCAAAGTTAGTAGAGAAGAGTCACATTTACACTTTTGAAACCCCTCTTGAACTAAGGCTGTTGTTAACCTGTCAAACCAGGCCCTGGGGGCCTGCTTAAGCCCATAAAGTGCCTTTTTAAGCTTACACACAAAATGTTTTTGATGCTTCAAAACCTGGTGGCTGCTGCATATAGACATCCTCAGTAAGAGTGCCATTTAAGAAGGCATTATTGACATCAATCTGCCTTATAGGCCACTCTTTTGACACTGCTATAGACAGCACAGTCCTCACAGTCATAGGTTTGACAACTGGGGAAAATGTTTCTGTAAAATCAAACCCCTTTTGTTGATGATAGCCCTTAGCAACCAACCTTGCCTTGTACTTATTGAGAGACCCATCAGGATTTTCCTTGACCCGGAAAACTCATTTACACCCAATAGCCTGTCTACCATGGGGCAATGGAACTAGATCCCAGGTCTGATTTGCCTGCAGTGCCTCTAACTCAGAATGCATAGCAGCAGCAGCCCATTCAGGTGTAGCCAAGGCTTTTCTATAAGAAGTGGGCTCTAGAGGAGTAAGCAACAATGTTGGATGCAGTCTAGGTTGTATGATGCCATTTTTGGACCTAGTTAGCATAGAATGAGTATTTTGTGGCATAGGTGGTGGTGTATGATGTCATTAATGATGAAGAACATCATGAATTTCCTGGGTTTCTGTTTCTATTTTTATTTTTTATTAATTTTTTTCCATAAACCGTTAAAAGTTGGACAGTTTTGGACGGAAAACTAAAACTTTAAACGGCAGTTAACGTGGGCGACGATAACTTCTAATGATTTTTGTTAAAGACCAAAATCGCACAATATACTAAAATGAGGGACCAAAAGTGCAGTTTAGCCTTTATCAAAATAAATTAGCCCTTTTTTCTTTCCATCCAGTCCCTAAAATTTCAACATAAGCCATATATTATTCCATAAAAAACTTGAAAAGCAATGTTAAACAAAGAGAAAATTGAGGACAATGTTAAGAATGCAACTCTTCATGACTCACAATTAATATTCCTAGCAAGTTAGATATTACAGTCATTGCAAGAGCCAGTGCAGAATTTCCCCCAGCAAGCTGCAGAAGCAAAGTGGGAAAACTCAGATAAAATCTAACACCATGATATATCGTAGACGTCTATAAAATTTATAGATCAGAAAGTCAAAAAAAAAAAAAACAAGAGGAACATAATCATTACCTGGGTAAGTGCAACACCACTTGATAACGTAGTTGGCATACAGCTAAATATAGCCAATCCTGTAAAAACCCAGAAATTTGTATAATTGCACGGAGGTTGATGACTCCAAAAACCAAATGTGAATGGCTCCCAGATAAATTAAACACTAAATCATTGGAAAACATAAATATGAGATAAAAATGGGAAGAGTGATATTGCTGAAAGTGTTGGTTGTTAAGTTGAAACAAGGTAGAGTTTTATAATCATTTTGCAAAATGCATAATGAGTAATGACCACACAACCATTAAGCCTTTTCCCACTAGGAGGTTTGTATCAACAGAAAGAGAGAAACTGAAAACTTGTAAACTGTATTTTCTATTCATGATTTGGTTACTGATACAAGAGATACAAGCTCCTTTATATAGGAGAGGATAATAGCTTGCAGAACAAGCCAACTAGCTAACTGAATAGCAAACTGCATAACAGAATCCTAACTGAGAGTAACCAACTGTGTCCAGTTGTATTGACAGCTGGCACAGCTAACAGACTCAACCACACGAGTATTTTATATACTCCAACACACCCCCTCAAACTGAAGGTGGTGGCAGAAGCTTCAGCTTGTCAACAACATTCAGTTTGTCCCTTAATGTACAGAATCTGGTAGGTAAGAGAGCTTTAGTGAAAATGTCAGCCCTCTGACTTTCTGAGGGAACATGCTGCACAAGAAGACTCTTGTCTTGAACCTTTCCACGAACACAGAATATATCCATCTCCATATGCTTTGTCCTAGTATGCAAAACTGGATTATGGGTCAGTAGAACAGTGCTCATGTTATCACATAAAACTGTTGGAACCTTGAAAGGAATTTTTAATTCTGTTAACAAAGACTGAACTCAGAGAAGCTCTGTTGTATTAGCTAAGCTCTGATACTCCGCCTCTGTGCTTGAACGAGCCACTTAAGTCTGCTTCTTGGCAGTCCAGGAAACAAGATTAGGACCAAGAAAAACACAGGACCCGGAAGTAGAGCGTCTATCCTCAGGGTCAGAACCCCAATCTGCATCACAAAAGGCGACCAAAGGAAGAGGAATTCTCAAGGAGTGAGGTTGCAGAAGCAAACCATGATGAATAGTGCCCTTCAAATATCTCAGAATGCGCTTGACAGCCTTCCAATGCTCCTCATGAGGCTGAGACAAAAACTGACACACTTTGTTTACTGCAAAAGAAATTTCAGGCTTGGTAATGGTGGCATACTGCAATACCCCAACAATGCTTCTGTACAGTGTAGGATCTGACATGGTTGTGCCTCCAAATTTAGACAGCTTGGCACCACTTTGCATAGGTGTAGAGATGACTGCTGCATCAGTCATGTTAGCCTTAGACAATAAATCTGCTATGTACTTAGACTGGGTTAGAAGCAGATTGCCATTAGACATATGAGTAACCTGGACTCCCAAGAAGTAATCTAGCTGACCCAATTGTTTGAGCGCAAAAGCTGAATGTAGTTTAGATACAAGTTGTTGAATAAGAGGCATAGAAGAACCAGTCACAATGATATCATCTACATAAATCAGCATGTAGATGCAGCCTTGGTCTGAATAATAGGTGAATAGTGATGGATCACACTTACTTGCTGTGAATCCAAACTGAAGAAGAGCATCTTTGAGACGACGAAACCAAGCCACAGGGGCTTGTTTGAGTCCATAGAGGGCTTTATGAAGCCTGCAAACCAGCTTCCTATCATCCACTTCAAAACCTGGTGGTTGAGACATGTAGACTTCTTCCTCCAAGATCCCATTGAGGAAGGCATTGTTTACATCTAACTGCTGTATAGGCCATCCTCTAGAAATGGCCAGAGAAAGAATCAATCTCACTGTTATGGGTTTCACTACAGGTGAAATTGTCTCTGAATAGTCAAAACCTTGGACTTGACTATACCCTTTAGCCACAAGTCTTGCTTTGTACCTATTAACTGAACCATCCGGATTCTCTTTTATTCTAAAAATCCATTTGCAACCCACTGGTTTTCTGTGGGAAGGAAGAGGGACCAGGGACCAACCTGAATAAGCAATAAGGTGGGCTGAAGTCTGGGCTTGACAATCCCAAACTTTGCTCTGGTTTGCATGGCATGTGTGTTCTGTGGAGTAGGCTGTGTGGCAGAAACAGGTGTATTTTGAGGTGATAAGGAAGAGGCTTGGTGAGGTTGAAGGTGGTAAAAGTGGTTGTTGCTGTATGTCAGGTTGGGTAATTGGCACTGGCTGAGGTGAAGTGACCTGATCAGATTCTGCTGGTGTTTGGACAGTTTCTGAGGAAGACACCAAGGGAATGAAGGGAAGGACAGAAGTAGAAGAGGTTGATGAGTCAGTTTCTGAAGGGAACAAATCTGTGTATGGAAACCTATGTTCATGGAAAAGAACATCCTTAGAAATATAAATGCGACCTGTTCTGTCCTTAGAAATATCATGAGAAGTTTCACTCTCTTCTCTGCTTTCTCTCTCTCTCTCTCTCTCTCTCTCTCTCTCTCTCTCTCTACCTTCTACAGAAACTAGAATCGTTGAGTTTGATGCTAATGGTGTGAGGCAGAGGACGTTCTGCAGCGGAAGTTGAAATCGAAGAAGACGCCATGGACCAGAAGCTCATGATACCATGTAATAAATAATTCCATAGAACTCTATTATGTATTATATTCACATATAGGCCATTTATGTCTCTTAGAATTCGGGTTAGACCTAACTCTACCACAAAAGCTAGCTTAGGGGTAAGGGTTCCTCTACCCTTTATAAGGACTATTTCTTGTCATATCTCTAGTCAATGTGGGACTACTAAACACACTCCCTCACGCCCAGGGCTGGACATTTGGAGCGTGGGATTTGCAAGAATGACTGTTAGGATTCTAAATATTAGGGTTTTGTTTATTTGGTTTAGTTTACTTTTATCTTTTAGATTAAGAAAATCTTTTATTTTAGGAATTATCTTTTATTTTGGGAATCTATCTTCATTTCTTACGGATTTAGTCTAGGATTAGTCTATTCTAAATAAGTGCTCCCTCATTAGGTTAGAGTAAGTTTTGATTATTGAGTTAGAGAAAGGATTTTCCCTTGTCAATGAAGAATTTTCCTTCTTGGGTTTCTATTGTTATTAATAGATTCAGTTTTATCTTATTTTCCAGTGTTAGAAGCCACAGCTTCTGGAAGCTTTTATACCAATGTTAGAAACTGATGAAAAGAACTAAAGAAAACTGAAATTTATTGTAGAAAACCCCAAAATCCGCCCCTGTGCCTAGTATGGTCCAGAACTTAAAAGGAAGAAGAACACAACAATATGCTGAGTATTCAAGAGCCTCAGCAATCTTCTAATTCCCAAATCTGAAAAACCGATCCCCTTACAAATGAGGTTCCCCCTTTTAATAATCTTCTCAATAACTAGCTAACAGTCACTTTTAGTGACTAACTCCCACAATTGCTGTCCATATCATAGACTCACTTTAGTTTATAGGAGGTCTATTACTACAAATTTGTTATTTTATGTTCTCAAGACACATTTGATTTTCCTTCATTTTAGCACAGTAATTAATAGGATTTATGTACAGTGGTTAGTAATTAGTGGTTGTATATTTAAATCATCAGAAATAATATTCAGATTTTCCCATCCTTTCTTTTTCAAATTAAGCTATTGCAGAACTAATTTTCTGCACATGTTAAAACTGCTTAAGCAATGAGTTAGGATTCCATTAGTAACAGATACAGAATCATTTAGGCTTGGTAATTTCAGTTACCACAGAAAACTGAGGTCAGTTACAAGCTGATCCGGGCCCATAGTCTCTACAAATAGAACCCCTTTGCACATTGGTATTAATAATGACATAATAAATCTTCAGATCACTTTCATATCTATCTTTTCCTCGTACGTACTTTCTCTCATTGACACACTCTTCTCTTGTTTTCCGCCCTAGAACTTTCTTCACATCCATAGAAACTCAAGAATAGATATACCCTTACTTCTGCACTTTAAATCTCACCTAGGAAGATTTTTTCCTAGAATGAAAAATATTGCAAGCTTATAAGAGCAGAACTGCACAACTGTTCATGGGCATGTGTCCGCTTCCTGCCCTATGCCATGCCACACTATTCTGTATTCTAAATAATTCTGTATTTTGAGCTCAATTCGTGGACACAGCATGGACCTACTGCAATCTTGAGCTGAAATTTGTTTTAATAAGAATAAGGCTAGTCAAAGAGGCACCATTTGTGAATATGGAGAAATAAACAACCTAAAGACTTAAACTATCAGCTTCAAACAAAGACTGGTTTTTATATATAAAACAAAAGGTGATATTTTCAATAATGCAGATTCGATTGAGTTCCAATTAATATTTAATGCTTGCAGACATGCAGAATCGTTTCTACAAGGTTTTGCTATGCACTCAAAATTTAAGTTGCAATTATTGAATGTATAAAGTTTTGAGGTCAGCAATATACAAATGAGGGTACAAAAGCTCAAACAAAACAAAACTATGACAAAAGTATCCTTTAAGATATAAATGGCTAAAACTTGTGCATAAAGTACACCAAAAATAAATGGCAAACCTGTAATGAATTCCTGGGGTTGGAGCTGAATTTGCAATATTATCCTGGAAAAGTATGGAGTCAGAAATAAAATAGATACCTGCATAAAGAACCAGAGAACACATTATATTTCAAGACATACATTAAAACAAAACATAATGGTGAGCACTAGTGAAACTTGCAAAATCCACCCATCGATCCATTTAAAAATTAGTTGTTGCTACTTTTTGACAAAAGAGGTAGATGGAAGTGTGTGAAGGCAACCTATGTATCTTACCCAGCATGCTTGACACAAAGAAAAAGGTGTTTTATTAGGTACAGGTATCTTACAATTGGATAGTGCAGAATGTAAAGCCTCATGATGAGGATGCCCTAAAAGACAATGCCATAGGTCATATGTAGTGGGCCAATACTACTACAAGAAGAAGTACAATTATTCAAAGTAGGAGATACATGACAATTTGAAGAAACTGAAAAAGCAGCAGCAGATTCTTGAGAAACTGGTGCTTGAGGACCATCAAAGGAGTAGAGACAGAGATTTATCAACACGGTAAGTGTCATTAAACTCAAAAAAGACTCTGTTATCTTTGGCAAACTGACTCACACTAACAAGGTTTTTAGTAATGGAAGGGACTAAAAGCAGATTTGACAAAGTGAGAATGGTTTTGGGAGCATAAGAAGAGGTGAATTTTGCAGAATCAGTAGAGTGTATGGGCAAACCTTGGACATTTCCCATGAGGAACTGATCAGAACCAGCCAGTGAGACTCCATCTAAAACCATAGTTGGATCATTACCATATTAGAATTTGGGAGGCCTAACTCAACACAAAAGCTAGCTTCAGAGCTGAGGGTTGCTCTACCTTTATAAACACTTGATTGGTCATATTTCAAGCCAATGTGGGACTTCTAACACACCCCCTCACGCCCAGGGCTGTACATCTGGAGCGTGAAATGAACATCAACGGGTGACCCAAATAGGGGAGGTCTCCACAATAAATGGATCTAGGATAGGCTCTGATACCATAAAGAAAACAGGGATGAACAGAAAATGTAACTGAAAGAATCATTTAATTGCTAAAATGTATGTAATGATTACTAGAGCTATTTATAGAGAAAGATTAGCTTGTCTTACAAGTAACCGCACCTACAGCTATGTACAGCTGTCTTGGACAGCTTTCATACTGATACAAATGCAAATGATTTAACCAAGCTTTATAAGCTATATACTCTAATACACCCCAATCAGATTGGAAAGCTTTAATTTTATTTCCAAATTGCAATTCAGCGATTGTCTTGAATTGTGTAAAAATTTTGAAGGCATCACCCTTAAATTTCAGTAAATGTAACCAGGTGTATTATAAGCATCAACAAATGAAATGTAATAGCTATAGCCAGTATGAGAAACAAATGGGGCTGGACGCCAAAGATCACTAAGAACTAGTTCAACGGGGTAGGAATAAGTTGTAGTAGATGAGTGTGAGGGTAATTTGAGGGATTTTCCAATACAACAAGTTGTACAAAATCAAAAACTGATTTATTTAGAACAGTACTATTACAAGAATTGATTACAATTTGAAGAACATTACTACTTGGATGTACGAGTCTAAAATGCCAAAACAACAAATGGCAAAACAGAATCTGAAGAAACTATACTTATGCTAGAAGAAACAGTAGATGAAAGTACAAGGGAAATGTTTGACTCGGAAGCAGGTTTTGGAACTTGTACAGACCATCAGATCCAAATTTCCCATGGAGAAGAATTGCTCCATTATCCTGTGATTTTACAAAGCAACAAGAGGGGTTAAATTCAAAAAACACCTTGTTGTCTTGAGAAAATTTACTGACACTAAGTAAATTCTTTGTGATTGAAGGGACATGTAAAAGATTAGTAAGGGTGAGGGAAGTGGAGGGATCAAAAGGAGAGGTAAAACATGTGGAAATTGACAAACTTTGGCCATTCCCTATGAAGATCTGATCAGGACCTTCGAAGGAATGCAGCTGCTGAATGTTCTAGGCATTAGAGGTGACATGATGAGAAGCCCCAGTGTCTGGATACCACTGCGAAGAAGAACTTCTTGAACTGGCTATTGAGAATCCTAACTCAGCTAAGGAAAAGGAAGAGAGAGAGAGAGAGAGAGAAAGAGAGAGAAGATGCAAACTGAAACTGAATTTGCTATTCTATTATTGATAATAACTGCACAGTACAAAAGAGCTTATATAAGCAACTATTCCTAACTGACTCAGCTAACTAACTCAGCTGTCATAACACACTAACTATAGTAGAGTTATTTTAACTATAGTTCTAACTGACTAACCAAGCTATAACTACCAGCAACAGAACTGGTAACGGAACCCATAACTGACGCAGACACAGACGAGAGTCCAGTCAGACTAGTCTGGTGTACCAAACGAGTCCAGCACAAGCTACATTACAAACAATGCATATTACATATGTTGTATCCTAACATTCCCCCCTCAAACACAGCAGCCTTGTTTGACAGGATCAAGGATGCTGAGTTTGTCCTTCAAATACAGAAATCTTGAAGTAGATAAGGGCTTAGTTAGTAAATCAGCAAGCTGCCCTGTAGATGGGATGAATGACCTTCAATTTTCCTTGAACAACCTTCTCCCTGACAAAAAAGATGTCAAGCTCAATATGCTTGGTTCGAGCATGCAGAACTGGATTATGAGCAAGGAGAACTGTACTTTGATTATCACAGTAAACCTGTGGAACCACATAGGGCACTTGAAGTTCATTCAGAAGTGATTCCAGCCAAAGAATCTCAGCTGTTGTATTGGCAAGGGCCCTATATTCTGCCTCAGTACTGGATCTAGCCACAAGAGTCTGCTTTTTAGACCACCAACTGACCAGATTAGTTCCCAAGAACACACACGAACCAGAGGTTGACCTCCTGTCATCTAGATCAGAGGCCCAGTTTGCATCCAATAGGCAGTAATTGTGAGTGGCTGATGAATAGACATGGGTTTTAGATGCAAACCAGCATGCTGAGTACCCTGAAGGTACCTAAGAATCCTCTTCACTGCTTTCCAATGCTCCTCTTGAGGTTGTACCATAAATTGGCACACCTTGTTCACTGCATAGCAGATTTCAGGCCTAGTAATTGTTACATATTGCAGAGCACCAACAGTGGACTTATACAGTGTAGGATCGGCAATGTAATCTGCGCCCTGCTTAGTTAATTTAGTGCTAGCAGCCATAGGAGTAGGCTGAGGCTTTGTGTCTTCCATGTGAACTTTTGCCAACAAATCTCTTATGTACTTAGTCTGGGACAGTAAAAGAGAGCCATCATGCAACTGCTTGACCTGAATTCCTGAAAAATAGTCTAATGGACCAAGGTCCTTAAGTGCAAAAACTGCATTAAGTTTTTGAATTAGCTGTTGAATCTGAGATGATGAATCCCCTATAATGATGATATCATCAACATATATGAGCAGAAAATTTGTATGTCCTCCTGAATGCAAAGTGAGAAGAGAAGAGTCACATTTACACTGCTGGAAACCCTCTTGCAGCAAAGTTGTAGTCAGCCTGTCAAACCATGCCCTGGGGGCCTACTTAAGGCCATAGAGAGCCTTTTTAAGCTTACACACAAGATGCTTTTCTGGTACTTCAAAGCCTGGAGGCTGCTGCATGTAAACATCCTCTGTGAGATTGTCATTTAAAAAGGCATTATTGACATCAATCTGCCTAATAGGCCACTGTTTTGACACTGCTAGAGACAGTACAGTCCTTACTGTAACAGGCTTCACTACTGGTGAAAAAGTCTCTGAAAAATCATACCCTTTTTGCTGATGAAAGCCCTTTGCAACCAATCGAGCCTTGTACTTATTAAGAGTACCATCTGGATTTTCCTTAACCCTAAAAACACATTTACAGCCAATGGCTTGTCTACCATGAGGTAAAGGAACCAAGTCCCAGGTCTGATTGCTTTGTAAAGCCTCAAACTAAGCATGCATAGCAGCAGCCCACTCAGGTTTAGCCAAGGCTTTTCTATAGGAGGTAGGCTCTAGATGAGTAAGCAGCAAAGTTGGATGCAATCTGGGTTGGATAATACCATTTTTAGACCTAGTCTGCATAGGATGAGTATTTTGGGGAGTAGGTGAAGAATCAATCTGATCAGAAACAGTAGCAGAATCTAAAGAAAATTGTGGGGTTAATTGAGTAGGCTGTGATAAAACTGGGGACTGAGAAAGAGAAGGATCTATGCCAAGAGGAGAAAAGTCTAAGGGTGGAGTTGGAGGATGAGAAGAAGTTGAAGAAGTGGAAGTAGGGGACACAGAAGGAGAGACAAGAGGTGGCATTGCAGAAATGGGAACATTCTCAGAATGAGACTTTGCTGAAACTGTAGGAAAAAGAGAATAAGGGAATCTAGACTCATGAAACAGAACATCCTTAGAGACGTAGATGCGACCATCAGAGGACAAACATTTGTATCCCTTGTGAGAGGCTGAATAACCCAAGAAAACACTCTTTGGAATGAAAATCAAACTTATGTCAATTATAAGGCCTGAGAAAAGGAAAACAAGCACACCCAAAAACCTTTAGAAATTTGTAGTCAGGGATTTGGCTATACAAAACTTGGTAGGGTGACTTATGATGCAAGACAACAGTAGGCAGCCTATTAATAAGGTAACAGGCAGTAAGAAAGGCATGGTCCCAATATTGCATTGGGAGTTGAGCATGAGCAAGCAAATTCAGCCTTGTTTCAACTAGGTGTCTATGCTTCCTTTCAACAGAACCATTTTGGTGATGAGTATGGGGACAAGTGATTCTATGAATAATACCTTGAGCTGTAAACAGTTTAGTAAGAGGTTGGAATTCTCCTCCACCATCTGTTTGCACACTCTTTAGTTTGGCATTTAATTGCAACCCTGCTAAGGTTTTTAATTGAACAACAGCAGTGGTAGTATCTGATTTAGCTTTTAAAGGAATAATTCAAGTGTATCTTGAAAAGGCATCTACACAAGTATGTACTTAAAACCACAAGAGGACAGCACAGGTGCTGGACCCCAAAGATCACAAAATAATAGTTCTAAAGGTTGTGTATACACTGCTGTAGAAGTAAAAGAAGGAAGTCTATGTACTTTTCCAAGACAACAAGCAGTACAAGAGTCAATCATCATTTTAGTAGGAATGGGTATATTAAAATGAGTAAGGGCATTTTTCAAGGCCTCATAATGAGGATGCCCAAGTCTACAATGCCACAAAGAAAATACAGAATTTGGAACAGAAATAGAAGACGCTGTTGTGGTATGCACAAGTGGAGCAGTAGGCTGAACAGTGTGAGAAGTGACAGTTGGAACCTTTGCTGGACTTGAAGTTGACAAGGAGCCAAAGGAGTACAAGCCATCAGGTCCAAGTGTACCATGAATTAACACCTCAGATGTGGTCTGAGATTTAACAAAACAGAAATCAGGACCAAATTCAAAAATGACTGAATTGTCCTTAGCAAACTTGCTAACACTGACCAGATTTTTGGTTATTGAAGGAACATGAAGCAAATTTTTAAGGACTAATATTTTGGAGGGATTAAGAGGTGAGGGAAAAGACATAGAACCTATAGAGTTTATAGACAAACCTTGGTCATTCCCTACATAGACTTGCTGTGCAGAGTTGGCAGGCAACGGTACACTAGAATCTGTGAGATTACCAGCTTCATTAGTCACATGATGAGTGGCTCCTGAATCAGGAAACCATTCTGGACCAGGATTAAGACCAGAAGCAGTGAAATAGGCCTATGGAGTATAACCTGAGACCATTGCATCTGTAGCAGAGGAGTTAAACTGATGGAGACCAGCCCATGGTTCAGCCAACCCATAAGGTGTAGAAACTAGAGATGGCTGATTAGAAACAGCAGAACCTCTTGGTTGTGAAGAACCAGTCCAAGCATTAGGAGAAAAAGCAGGCCTCTGTCGCTGACCCAATGATCCAGACGGTGGGGAAACAGGCCTAAGGTTAGGTGTCTGAGCCCAATAATCAGGATACTGTGGTGGCCTTTGTTGCTGATAAAACAGTGATGGCCTCGGTTGCTGAGGAGAATAGGAAGCTGGCTGTGAAAAACCTTGATTACCAAACTCAGAGTACTGCGGTGGCACACGATGATAGCAGATAGACGCATCATGACCAAATTTGTAGCAAATTTGGCACTGTACAGAAGAGCGTCCGCCGCGTCCGCCACGGCCTCCGCGAAAACTACCACGATGACCACCGCGACCTCCACGGTAACCACCACCACGATCATGATAAGACCTGTCTTCATAGTAGTCTCCTTGATGCTGCGACGGTTGAGGAGTAAAAGCCATGCTCTGCTCAGGGAAACCATGCTCTGTTTTACCCCTGTTTTCGTCACCAGGAACAGAGGATGCAGAATGTGCAACATTAACCAGCGCAGGAACTATAGAATCTGTAACCTTCTTCTGATTTTTGACCAAACGCGCCTCATACTACATCTGCCACCACGTCCACAGCCGCGGCCTCCACGTCCACCGCGATATCCACTGTCCCAGTGAATTGAGAATTAAAATTGCCACTAGAAAACTGCAGATTAAACACACCAGAATTTGAAGACTGATTGTGATCAGAATTTCTAAAAGCCACATTGCTTTGTACATCTTGAATAGAGTCTTGTTTTCCAAACGGAAAGGCAGTGACAGAGGCTGAATGTGTAAGATTAACAGAGAAATCTCCCAAACTTTGTTTATTCCTATCAATTCGCACTCTTGAACCAATAACAGAGACTCATCGAGAGCAATGAATTGATGAAGCTAGTCCTACTCATATTTACCAAATTGACCAAGGATTCATACTCATTTAGCAATTCTTCTAGACCAGCTTCAAAGTGTTCTCAAGCAGAGACCGATTCTCCAACTGCACATAAGGAAACTGTAATCAACTTGATCTTTTGAAGAAAATCTGAGATCGTGCCATTTCCGAGGAAAATAATACGAAGCTCGGTATGTGACTGTTGAGCTTTAGCTTCAATTAGAGAATGAAAATTACAATGGATCTTCTCACATAGTTGATACGAATGTTTACAGCCGATAACACGTGCCATAACGGTAGTGGAAAGTGTAGATTGGAGCCAAGAAAGGAGCATTGCATCTTGCTGCTCCCAGGCAAGAAAAGCACCATTCGTGAAGCCATATTCACGATCTGATTTTGTCAGAAATCAAAGAGGAATGATTGGATTTTCTAGAAATAACTAAGAAGTGAAGTCTATGTGCAGTGATGACAGGATCAACTTGCTGCTTCCAAAGCAAGAAGTTATAGTCATTGAGCTTCACCGTGATCAAGTGAGAGTTCAATTGAGAGAATGCGGTGGAAGCAGAAGCCGACAACGAAAAAAGGCAGAGGAATCTGATTGACCAGAGACACTCGTATATGCTCCTGCTGCGGGGGAGAATGCAGCGGTGTATGTGGTTCAGCCATTGAAGCTATGACCAAAAAGCTCTAATACCATGTAGAAAAGATAGCAAGAGAGAGATTGAGAGAGAGAGAGTGAAATGAGAAAATGAAAATTGTATTCACTAACTGTAACAGAATTCTTACAAGGCTTAAGAAGCCTGAACAGAAATGTAACTAACTGAGAGTTAGGTACGTACATCAGTCTCATTAATCTAACAACGATGCCAGCTAAGCATAACTGAATATGACAGCTGGTGGTGTAAAAATTCACAACTGAAAATGCAACTAACAGTGAAACTACTAAACTACATAGCCACTAATCTAATACTAAATTTGCAGCAACACCCAGCAACATTAGAGTTAAACAATGACAGTCAAACACAAGTCCGCCAATAAAATATAGGTTAAGAGATTAATCAAATCTAGGCCAGCCAACCCAAACACATGCCATAGTGAACCAGCCTACAAGCCATTCCTTTTCACAAGCCATGCCTTTCCCCGACAATATTTTTGTATTCACACGCCTTAAACCTTTTTTTCATTTCCAAAACACCCTAGTGAGAATGGTGTAAGAGATTAATCAAATCTAGGCCAGCCAACCCAAACACATGCCACAGTGAACCAGCCTACAAGCCATTCCTTTTCACAAGCCATGCCTTTTCCCAACAACATTTTTGTATTCACACACCCTAAACCTTTTTTTATTTCCAAAATACCCTCACCAACAGTCCTCCATAATTTCGATTGTGCTCTCTCCACTGACGTCATCCTCCATATTTTTCGATGTTCTCCCTCCACCAGTGACAATCTACCCTTGTTTTGGTGATCCCTCTCCTTCAGTGAAGAGAACGAAGTAAATCGCAGTTTAGTGTTTTTCCTTGATTATGGTTTTTGTGGTTCGGTTTGTTCATTGGTGATGGGATTGCTTTCTATTTATTAGTCCTCCGTTATTTTTTGTTTGGTTTGTTCATCCACAAACTTGATTTTTTTGCATTTGATTTCTACAGTCGGTCTTTTATCCATAAAGCTTTTCAAACATAACTCCAGAAATTGGAGTTTACGAAGTATAATTCTAAGTTTGTTTGATTTATAATTATGGATGTTGAAGTTCCAGAATTGATATTTTTTCATAACTCCAATTTCCAGAATTATGTTCAAAATATTGTATGAACAAAAGCCAATCACAGAAATGAAACACAAAGAAATCAAGTTCAAGTGAACAAAAAATAAGAAATGGAGAACTGCAGATCAAAAACAAATCCCATAATCAAGGAAATAACCTAACCTGCGATTGGCTTCATCTCTTCACCGTGACACTTCCTTCAACAAAGAAGGAGAAAGATTACCACAAAGAAGTGAAAAACTACCACTGGTGGGCAGAGAATACCGAAAATTATGGTAGAGAAGGAAAGGTTTCTGGAACTTCAACTTCTAGAGTCCTGGTGGCTGATGTTTTTTCAACAGGGTATTTCAGGAATAAAAAAATAGTTAGGATATGTAAAAAGAAGATGGGGTATGCAAAAAGAATACCCGGCCTATAAATTGCATACATTAAAAATTCAAAGTTCATACAAGCCCAAAGAGTCCTACAGGCCACGCTTCTAGAGCAGCACCTATTTCTTCGCTACGCAACAGCAACCCTACATGATAAAACCATGGCGAAGAAACCAGCAAACTTTGAGATAAGGGAATCATAAAATTAAAACAACAAACAGACACAAATTTTTATGGAAAAAATTCCAATACTAACCTGAGATAACAAAAATTCCAAACGGACCAAGTTTCGACACATTATATTTATCAATAGCACAACCAAGGCTAGGATATACTAATCCTAACCCCACTGCAGCAACCAGAGCTATAAATTGCCTCAAAAACAGAAACAAAATTCTTATCCGTTAAGACATTAGTAAAATGATGTAAACCATCAATAAAATTACAAACTTCTTATCCGTTAAAACATAGTAAAATGAAGTAAACCATAAATGACAGAGAGAGTTACCCAAGGGTAAAACGTTACTCCTAGCAAATCTGAAAATGGGTTCCGCCCAACTCAATCCCTTTGTTTCTTTGCTTCCACTGCCATCCATCTGAATTTACGAAAAGAAATCAATAAAAAATAACCCAAATGCATATAACACCATAAATCTACACTGTTTTATTCAGGAAGAGTTAAAGTTTAGGAACTGTGAGCTAAAGATTAATCAATTTGGGGTCAGTTTAGGAACACCAGAAAACTCCAATATGAATTATTTTCTTTATCTTAAATCAGATATCTCCATTAATATAACTAGCAGAGACGGTTAGGTAAAGTTATGACACAATGGTAACTCAAAATTCCAACCGGTGAGGTAGCTGACAGAATTCGATTGATTAAGTCACAGTTGAGTAGTTGACGATCACCGCAACCAACCATTATTGGATCCAATATGAATTTCAGTATCAAAAAGTTATAAAAAATCTCAAACATTTCAGTACATTTAAGTCGAATTCGGGTTAGTTGTTCATAAATTTAGGAACTCATACAAATGCAAGTTTCAATTCCTCCTTTTTTTCCTGCCTGCTTAAATTTTTGGCCATAAAGAAGAGACAGAACCTCTTGGGATCGGGCACAGGCCCTAACGGGAGAGTGTTTTCGACGGCGAGCGACGCAAGTAGCGGAGCGAAGAGTGAGGAGTTTAACGGCGGAGGGAAGACGGTGGGAAGCGAGGAAGAGGACGTTCCTGCGAGGGAAGGAGGAACCGGTGGCGGGAAGCGCCGTGAGGACGAGTGAGTTGGCGACTCCCGCCATGGGCTCCGTCGAGTGCGGTGGGGAGGTAGATAGGAGCAGCAAAAAGCTTTTAGTTCACACTCTCAAAGGGTGACTAAGTTATGGTGTGGAGGGAGCAACCGTACACATTTTTATTTTGTAGTGGTCGATGGGTGGGAACAAAAGAAATTTTAAGATTAATATGTTTTTGAGTATTGAATTTAAACCGGTGTCTCAAAAAAATTGCTATGTTTTTAGTTTCAAAAAAAATTATTATCTGTCTAAAAAATAAATATTATTTGAAATATACACCATAATCTAAAATATAATATGTTTTTATCACTAACATGTACACCATAATCTAAAATGGTCCTTATAAAATAGCTTTATAGTTTTTTGTCCCCGACAATTTTTATTTTATTTTAAAATAGTCATTCTGATGTCATAATACTTATGTGGAATTTCTTTTAACCAATAATGTAACACCACGATTTCTCGAGGGTTATTATCGTAAATATCGAACAAAGACGACAATATTTAAAAAATGGATTTAATAAAACAAAACAACGGAATTATTAAAAAACGAGACCACAAACGGCCACTTATTAAGGCTGTAGAAAAATAATCAAATTAATACCAACATCTCCTGTGTCACCACGCAGAGCAAACCACACGAAAGCATTGTGATCTTTGGACACTAAACCAACATCTTTTGTGTCACCTGTGACCTTGGACACGAGACCACCACCATCGTGATCCTCGCCGAGAGGAGAAAAGGCTCAGTGTCCGTTTGTTGTCTCCGCCGTCTCCGGTCGTCTTCTTCGGTGACCCTTCATTAGAAAATTTCCAAAACTTGCATTATGTAAGCTCTAGACCTTCTAAACTCATTTTTAGGCTCAGATTCTTGAAATTACAAAGAAAAATCACACATTTCATTATGTTCTTGTGTCTTAGAGTTTTCAAAGTAAAACAAGCTTGCATGTCATCTCCGTGGTGATCCATGACCTTTCCACTGAATAGCTCCACTTCTGAAACTTCAGGTAATGTGGCAGAACCCCTTGTGGGTATTGTTCATAATACTAGGGAAGCCATAAAGCTTAGAGAAGGGAGAAATAGGATTCTCACCTTCTCGGCCTCATCATTTTCTTCATGCTCTCGCATTCTGAAATTGTTGTGTTGCTGTTGTCTCTGTTGTGGGGCTATTAGTGACATGGAGAAAATGAAATAAAGATTTTAGGAAGGAAAGAGAAGAGAAACCCTAACCATGAAAGTTGAAATTCTAATCATAAAACCCTTGGTCTAAGCTTTGGCCAAGTTAAGAACATGTTAAAAATGTGATTGAGAAGCTAATAACTCACATGGGTTGAATAGGGATGAAGAAAAGTTAGGCTAAGGAAATTGGAAGTGAGGACACATTAGAGTAAAAGGCTTAGTTGTGGCTAATTAGTAAAATGTATGTGTAAAGGTGTTGATTGAATTATAAACGAACTTATCTAAAAGAGCTTTTGAACAACTAGTTTGAGCTTATGCTATAGAAAAAGCTCTTTTGTGCGCGTTTGGTAGAGCTTATTGAAATAGCTTATAAGCCCTCCATAAGCTCTTTTTAGCTTATTTCCATAAGCTGAAGCTTATTCGGAGCTTATGGGACCTTTTAATGAAATTCTTTCTTCGAACCCAAATGCCTGTTTTTCACACTACAATTTATTTATTTTCCCCTAATTAGAAACTCTAAACTGAAACAGTAGCAGCCATTTAGCCTCTTCTCTCTTCCTCACCATCATCACTCTTCCTTCTCTCTTCCCCCATCACCATCTTCTTCTTCCCTTCCCTGAAATAGCAGTAGCTAGCCTCTTCTCCTCTCTTTTCCGATTCAAACTTCTCTTTCTCGGTCCACACAACCGTCACTCACTGAAACCTCAACCCTCCATCGCACAAACCCGACCCTCTTCCTCTAGCCTCAGCCCACCGTCTCTTTCCCTCACCCCCAACCTTCATCCTTCCTTAACCAACACCTACCACTACAAATTTTCTTCATCAATCAAACCGAAACTCCACCCTTAAAATCGATCCAGTAACCCCAAACCCCACCTTGAACCAACCAACACATGGAAACCCCGGTTTCCACCGTTTTTTGTCATCTCGGCCGTAGCCATCCATGCTCCGCTTCGCGCTGCTGTCGGACCCCACATGCGCCACCTCGCAGTGTCGTGACGTTGCCGTCGCGCCCTCCCTTACTAATAAGTGCTTATGTAAAAATGCATTCAAACGCTTTGATTCTGTATAAGCTATTTTCAATATGTGCATCCAAATGCAAACAACTTGTTGAATTTAAGCGCTTACAACATAAGCTCTTATGCCATAAGCGCTTATACCATAAGCTCTTAATTAAGCTGTTTTCCCAAACGGAGCCTAAGTTAATTAAGGATTTAAAAGAGGAAAAGTATTAATATTAATGGCTATAGAATAATTATGATTAGTTAAGAAATAAATAACATACCAAGATGCTAAATGAAATCAATCAACTAGGTATGGTAAAAGTAACTCAAGTCGACGGTTGATTGATTATTGCCTGTACGTTTCTTGCAAGGTTGGACGCGGAGCCTATGCGATACTACGTTTGATGGTAAGGGTAACTCAAGTCCTAGAGAGTCTTGAGTCTTGCATGTTTTATTTTGGAGTTGCATGTGAATGAGATAACATGATTGATTGGTTACTGGTGATGTTCTTGTTGATTAATGATTATGATTTATTTCCGTCACATATCATGACTGTTTTTTTTTGGAATTTCAACAGACTGTTGGTTCATGGGTTTTGTGGGTTGTCATGGCATGTGCATCTTAGGATTGACGACAGTGGGGTGGTGGTTTAACCATGTGACTGTTAAGAGCGGTGGGGTGGTGGTTTAACCACGTGACCATTAAGGGCCGGTGGGGTGGTGGTTTAACCACGTGACCGTGCCTGAGGACAATGGGGTGGTGGTTTAACCACGTGATTGTCCGGTTCCTTGGGAACGATGTTTTTTGCCATAGTGAGTATATAGACTTGAGGAAACTAACAAGCATGAACTATGTTTATGATTGATAACATGTTTATACTGCTGATATGTCACTGTTATGGGTTATAATTGAATATGCTTCTATTTATGTTATGCTACAGTTATTTACGCTATTTTGATTTTATACGTGCTGTACACTGCTACTCTTATTGTTTGTTTTAGACGTTAACCCTTTCTGCTTGTTGTTTGTTGTCTGTTTGTTTGGACGCTTAACGCTATAGATTTACAGCGCAAGGTTTTAATGAAGATTTAACTGGAGAGATTGAGGACGTGATCAGGAGACGAGCTGAAGACTTGAAGAATATATTATATTTTTCCGTTGTTCGTATTAAATGTTTTAGCACAAGTGTGGTGGGATATTTATTATTATTTTGTGCGATGATTATTTATTTTATGGGATAATTATTATGTTAAATAATAATTACTGAGCGTCGAAAATTCTTTTGTAAATTCGAGTGACTTTTTGAGAGATTTGTTAAAGATAAATTCCGCTTATTCACTATGTGACCCTCAATCCAAAATTGGGGCGTTATGGGCTTTCAATGGAATCACATAAAGACCATGATATGGAGGATGGTTGGGAGAGTGAGGATTCCATAGTATGTCCAGTGGTGATGAATCTGATGGTAAAGGGAGAAAAAATTTACCACAGTTTCATGTAGAAGACATGAGGCCAGAATTCAACTTCAGATTGGGAATGGAATTCACCTCATTAAAGCAGTTTAAAGAAGCAATCATTGACCATTCAGTGCTTAATGGGAGGGAGATAACTTTCAAGAAAAATAATGCAACGAGGGTAAGGGTTATTTGCAAAAGGAAGTTTGACTTTCTCATATTGTGTAGCAAAGTTGGTGGAAAGCATACTTTTAGTATCAAGACTCTACATGGGATTCATACATGTGGCAGAGTATTCAACAACAAAAATGCATCTTCCAAGTGGGTTGCCAATAAGGTGGAAAATAAGGTGAGAATTGCTAGAAAGGTGAAGTTGAATGAAATTGTAGATGAATGTAGGGTAGGGTGGTCCACGGGGATTACAAGGCGGAGAGCCTGGAGGGGAAGAAAATTGTCCATGGCCAAAGTGGAAGGGGATGCATGCAGTATTATATGCTTTTCAGGTTTGCTGCTGAATTACAGAGTGTCACTGAGAAATACCTGCAAGGTTGAAAAAGAAATGTAACACCCCAATTTTGAGTTGAGGGATCACATTGTAATTACGCGGAAATAAGTTTCGTAAAACCTCTCAAAAAGGTCCCTCATTTTTTTAAAAAAAATCAAATTCGTCGTTCAAATAAATATTAACAAATATAATCCCATAGTTATCATAAAATCTAACGGAATTTATAATAAAGTATTAATGACATAAAATTTATCTAAGTCTCTGAAATCAAAACAAAGCTCCAATTCATCTTCACAATTTCATCTTCTCTTCCTCGCCCCACCTTGCCTCTTCAATTTACGCTTCTCGCTGTTCCTCTGTGGCGTTAAGCGCCCAATCAACATACATACAAGCAGCAAAGGGTTAACTTCGGAAAAAAATATTCAATCCGCAATTAATCAATAATTATTAAATACAATAATAGAATAACTTTAGAAATAAATTAATTACATAAATAACAATAAAATAAGAAGAACAAAAAAAATAAATCAAACAGAACAGCGTCCAATTTTCATTCGAAACATATATATATATATTTATAATAATTTTTCTTTTCCTTTTTATTATGCAAATCATTCCTAAGATATCTACATGCATAGCTATGGCCAAATTTTCCCAAAATAAGGGCAGGACAATCATGTGGGACAAGCACCCACCACATTGCCCTCGGCCTGATCCCACGGGACAAGCACCCGTCACATCAGAGCCTAACAACACCTAAGTAATGCATATATTATGACTCAAATAATTCTCTCATCAACCAACATAGTCATATTATAGCAATAGGTTCCAACAACTGTGTATTTAATAATTTCCAATTTGCCCTAACATACTCAAAATCTTCTATAGTTTAATTCTCAACACGTTAATACAATTTAATTCTTAATATACATCAAGTTTTCAAGCCAATTTCCAGCAAGTATATCATGCCATAGGTCAATATGAAATCTCAACACAATCACAATCAATTCTATCTAAGAGCCAAGTTATAACATTATAAACTTCAAATTCTTATCAGAACAACAGGAAATTTGCAGCATCATATCATGCTACAAGAACAGTCCACATTACTATTCGAAAATCACCAAAATTAAATTTCAATACAGAGCCAAGAGTATCACAATCACAAACATCCCAAAAGAAGTTACCCTCACCGTCGAATGTTGTGTCGCATAGGGCCGTGTCTAATACTATCAAGAAATTCGTAAACCATAATCAAACAACCATCGACGAAGCAACCCAACCCCAAAACGTGATTTTTGTACAGAGGGTCGAAAACAGCGTTAATTTGAAGGATAGATTCAGTTAATTAATTAATCAATTAATTCCCCCTTTTTAAAACAAGTAAACAGCCTCAAGAATCCCTAAGAACAAGGTGAAGGATAAAGAAGCATAAGGGAAGCCTACCTTGATTGTTCAGTAAAGAAAACAACACTCAGTTCTCCAACGGTTGAGGCAAAAATATGTTGTGTACGAGAGCTCTAATTCGATCAAGAAGAAGGAAAGTAGAGTTAGAATGGACTCTGAACTAGTCCAACAGCTTTAAATATTTTAAAAACAGAACAAGAATTTGCCTACCTTAATCCTGGAATGAGAAGAAGAAGGAAGAACTGAGCCGCACTCCAGAAAACAGAGGAATCTGTGCAGCAATAAAACAAGGGAAGAAGGTCGAGCAGTAGTGAAACTGAGGAAGGACGAGCCACAGCAAAACAAAGGAAGGGAAGTGGTTCTTTTTTTTTTTTCTTGTTGAGAGGATTGTTTGAGGAATAAAGAGGAAGGCTTGGTTCTTCTTATTGATGGGTGCTGGTAGCAGAAGTTGTTACGTGCACCTTCTGTTTTATCTTCTTTTCTTTTTCCATTATCCTTTAAACAAATAGAATCCTATTTTTTAAAATTTTAAACACTAAAGAGATATTCTGTTTTCAACAACAAAAAGCAGCAGAAACAGAACTGCTGCAAAAGAGGGTTGCACGCCCAACTGCTGCCAAAAGGTAACCATTATTTTTATTTTTTTATAATTTTCTCCTTATTTCCAAAACAAAACAGATTTGTTGTTGATAAATAGGGCTGGAACGTGATACATGCATGTTTCAGCAAGGGAGAGTGGGGAAAACAACTGACCAAGTCTCCCCCTTCAATTGCGCTAACGGTAACTGAATCCGGTCTATATTTGGGCTATACTAATTTCTGTTAGTAAACCGTTTAATTAATTAAAAAAATTAAATTTTCAAAATTAAGATGCTTTAAACTAGAAAGCATATTCTCTTATCATTTTTCCCTTCTAATTTTCAAAATTATAAAGGTCGAAAACAGTCATGGAATTATAAAGAGGAAGGCTTGGTTCTTCTTATTGATGGGTGCTGGTAGCAGAAGTTGTTACGTGCACCTTCTGTTTTATCTTCTTTTCTTTTTCCATTATCCTTTAAACAAATAGAATCCTATTTTTTAAAATTTTAAACACAAAAGAGATATTCTGTTTTCAACAACTAAAAGCAGTAGAAACAGAACTGCTGCAAAAGAGGGCTGCACGCCCAACTGCTGCCAAAAGGTAACCGTTATTTTTTTTTATTTTTTTTTATCCTTATTTCCAAAACAAAACATATTTGTTGCTGATAAATAGGGCTGGAACGTGATACATGCATGTTTCGGCAAGGGAGAGTGGGGAGAACAACTGACTAAGTCTCCCCCTTCAATTGCGCTAACGGTAACTGAATCCGGTCTATATTTGGGCTATACTAATTTCTGTTAGTAAACCGTTTAATTAATTAAAAAAATCAAATTTTCAAAATTAAGATGCTTTAAAATAGAAAGCATATTCTCTTATCATTTTTCCCTTCTAATTTTCAAAATTATAAAGGTAGAAAACAGTCATGGAATTATAAAGAGGAAGGCTTGGTTCTTCTTATTGATGGGTGCTGGTAGCAGAAGTTGTTACGTGCACCATCTTTTTTATCTTCTTTTCTTTTTCCATTGTCCTTTAAACAAATATAATCCTATTTCTTAAAATTTTAAACACTAAAGAGATATTCTGTTTTCAACAACAAAAAGCAGCAGAAACAAAACTGGTGCAAAAGAGGGCTGCACGCCCAACTGCTGCTAAAAGGTAACCGTTATTTTTTTTTTTAATTTTCTCCTTATTTCCAAAACAAAACAGATTTGTTGCTGATAAATAGGGCTGGAACGTGATACGTGCATGTTTCAGCAAGGGAGAGTGGGGAAAACAACTGACCAAGTCTCCCCCTTCAATTGCGCTAACGGTAACTGAATCCGGTCTATATTTGGGCTATACTAATTTCTGTTAGTAAACCGTTTAATTAATTAAAAAAATTAAATTTTCAAAATTAAGATGCTTTAAACTAGAAAGCATATTCTCTTATCATTTTTCCCTTCTAATTTTCGAAATTATAAAGGTAGAAAACAGTTATGGAATTATAAAGAGGAAGGCTTGGTTCTTCTTATTGATGGGTGCTGGTAGCAGAAGTTGTTACGTGCACCTTCTGTTTTATCTTTTTTTATTTTTCCATTATCCTTTAAACAAATAGAATCCTATTTTTTAAAAGTTTAAACACTAAAGAGATATTCTGTTTTCAACAACAAAAAGCAGCAGAAACAGAACTGCTGCAAAAGAGGGCTGCACGCCCAACTGCTGCCAAAAGGTAACCGTTAACTTTTTTTTTAATTTTCTCCTTATTTCCAAAACAAAACAGATTTGTTGCCGATAAATAGGGTTGGAACGTGATGCATGCATGTTTCAGCAAGGGAGAATGGGGAAAACAATTGACCAAGTCTCCCCCTTCAATTGCTCTAACGGTAATTGAATCCGATCTATATTTGGGCTTTACTAATTTCTGTTAGTAAACCGTTTAATTAATTAAAAAAAATGAAATTTTGAAAATTAAGATGCTTTAAACTAGAAAGAATATTCTCTTATCATTTTTCCCTTCTAATCTTCGTTGGACGATATTTCTTCGCTAGATGATACTTTTTTGCTAGACGATACTTTTTGGCTATACGATACTTCAGATATAGCTTTGACACTGTAGGTTTTTGTCTGAACGATACTTCATTTATTCTCTCTGTACAATACTTCTCTATTGTCTGAACGATACTTCATTTATTCTTTGAACGATACTTCTTCGTTGTCTTCAGATGATAGAGATACTTCTTTTCTAGACGATGGAGATTATTCTTTTCACTGAACGATGGAGATAATTCCTGAAACACATAATACATAGCTCAGTAGTAAAATTGTGATCACTCAAAATATGTGTTCTAAACTTGTTTGAACCTAACACTCAAGAGGAGAGTCAGGTCATTGATGGCAGCCAAACAGCTGAAAGGGTAATTAAATTACATAGATCTATGATTAGCATATACAAAATAACATTTCATACGCACATTTCATATGCTTATCTTTTTTTTGCACTTGTACAATCATAGTTTTCATATGATGACATACCATTTGGGGCAAGGCAAAGGTGGGAAGAAGTGCTCTCCACGGTTCCTGTGTGGCAAGGTGTTGCTGATGAACCTTCACAAGCACAGGGTGGACATGTTGATCCAGTTGCTGCTAACCGTGGTGGGGTTGATCCAATTGCTTCTGAGCTTAGAGGAGTAGATCCAGTTAAAGTAGCTATTCATGGAGGAGCTGTTCATGGAGGAGTAGATCCAGCAGCAAGTACTGTTGATGGTGGATTAGATCCACTTGTTGTTGACCTTGAAGGTGAAGCACTAGTTGGTGTAGAGCCTATCTGAAGATGGGTGTTGTTATTTAGTGATATTATTGTGGAGTAATAAGTGAAGAAGATGAGTGTTGTTATTTAGTGGGTAGGGGGCAGCCTATAGTTGTTTTTTGGGGGATGTTTCATTTAAATACTGTTCTTCAAAAGTATGATCAGCACATGGGTGCACATTTTGACGTATGTTGTTTTTTTTATGCGGACCACAAAGGCCACTTGGTGGTATTTACTAGTTCTGATGTACTAAAATATGGTATTTTCCCTTGTTTAAAGTGAACCACAAAAGCCAATTTGGTATTTCCTTGAGATTCTCTTTATGTGTCATGTTTTATGTCATTTGAGATTCTCAAATGTGTTAAAAAAATTATGTTTTATTTAGTTCAGGTGTCAAGTTGTGTTATTATAATATGCAACAAGAAGGGTATTATCATGACAACATTTTGAACATAACAAATCTCATTACTTCTCATAAATAGTCAAGGTTGGGTGCTGGTACATCTCATGAAGATCAATAAAGATAAACAACAACAACTCTTTGGAACATTGTTACCACAACAACTCTCATTACTTGTCATAAATTTCAATGTTGTTACATGTCAAAAGCTGGTACATACAGTACCAATTCATTACATATGATGCTACAAACTTGACATAATCAAACTACCCACATAATTAACCTAGTTCTTGAATTTTCCAGAAAAGAAGATAAACTCTACGAACACTAACCACCCTACCCATGACAATACAACAATGCCAATGGCCACATTCTACTTCATTATTTCATAGTCAAGCTTCCATTGTAGTTTTGTAACCTTCCTCCTGTTATCCTCCGTCTTCCTCTTTCAATCCTCCATTTCGTGCAGTGTTCTGATGACATCAATTTGTGCTCCTCCTTGTGCATTATCGAATCTGGCTTCATCATCCCACACAAAAAAGCCACGGTCACTTAGTGTCTGCAAAAACAACATAACAGACATGTTTAACAATCAATGAAAACAATCAAATTGGGCATGTACAATGTAGTCTCTTCATGTCTAGAAGCAGATGAAGGTTCACTTACCCTTCCATATTAGCATTTCCAGTACATTCTTCTAGGGTTCCTCATACTGTTGGATGTCTTGAAGAGTATCCTTTCTCCATATGCACACATTCTATCTCTGGGCATGTGCACTGCAGAGGAACGGGAAGAAGAAGAATCTCTTCTCATGCCTGCAACCAAGACGAAATCGCGATTCCAGAAGAGGATGTCAAAATTGAGCAAAGATAGAAGGACAACCCTAACTCGTGGATGCGGGGGAAGATTCGATGAAGAGTTTGGGGGAAGATGAAGAGAACAAGAACCCTAATTTCGTTCGTCTTCCTCAGCAGACACTTATTCTGTTCCTTCTTCCTCTTCAATGTCGCAATAGAGAGAAGGATAATGGTTAATTTGGGGGGAAATGGATACATTAGGGTTAGATGGGAGGGAGATAGGGAAATTAATGGGATTAGAATATAAATTTACTCAACCAATTTAATTTTAATGGAAAATGTTAATAAAATTCATGTCAGCTCATTAAATGATGTGGCAGTGCCACACAAGTTCAACGGTCTCAATCATCACGTTTGCCGGAGAAAAAACTCCGCATGGATCAAAATTGGCTATTTCCTAAGCTGGAGGGATATATTTCAAACTTTTACTCCGACGAAGACTAAAACTAAACTTCACTTGAACCACATGGACCATTAACTTAAGTTAACAAAAAAAAATAAAAAATAAATACTGTATCTTAATCGGTAAGAATGCGATCTCCACGTGGATCTCTTTGACACGTGTCGCCTTTTAAATGTCCCAAACGCCCACTTGGGCAATTCTCATAGTGGCCCACACCAAATAAAAGAAAATAATAATAACTACTAAAATTATTGTTAATTTATTGTGAAAAAGCTGATCATCGGAGAAGAAGCGAACTCTACCTTAACTCCACCTCTGTTTTTTACCTTTCGCATATCAGTCATCATCTTCTTCCTCGCGCTCTTGTAGAAAAGTTCCTCTTCAGCTCCGGAGGTGCGTGAAATCGCTAACACGTTTTATTTCTTCTATTTTTTCGTTATTGATTCTCTTTGTCTAATTTGTTTTAATTCCAACTTTTCATCAACATGGATGAATTGATTCGGCTTTTTTTTTACCTTTCTTTTTATGTATATATTTTGTGTGTTTTTATAAAGCGCATTCGAATTTATGAAAAGATCGTCAGGACTTAGGTTTTGATTGGTTTTTCTTTGTTTTGCTTCTTGTTGATCCATGACTTTGATCCCGGACACACATCGCGGGTGCAGTTCTGTTTGCTTGTTGAATTTACTGAACTTAATTTTAAACCTTTTTCTTTCTTTCTTTCTGTTTTCATCAATTTAGTGTATTGGTAGCCCTTTGAATTGACGGAAGTACTGAACAAAGCGAAATGGTTTCATGAAGGCTTATGGATTGTGATGTTTCGGTTTTAGTTATTCTTTTACATGTTAAAAGTTAGAATTTTGCTAAGAAAGTAGCTTCCCGACTTGTTTTCTATGCAACATCGTTAAAGCGATTTTGAAGCATGTAGCGCTTCTCTTAAACTTATCGCTTAATATCCATAATTTACTGTTTCCGTATTTGTTTCTTACTTTCTGCATTTATATTTTGATGGCCCTAAGGTTTAACCTGTTTGTCAATTTTTAAAATGTGGATAAGATGGTTAGGAAGGATAAGGTAGAACCTAGAGAATGTTAATATTTAGTAAGGCAGAGGATTTAACCTATAGAATTGATTGTGTGTGGATATTGATGGAACAATATTTATCCTCGGCCCTTATTTGGTGTCCCTTCTCTTATCCCCAATTAAATTGTGTTATGTCATTTTAAAAAAACACTTATGTTAGGTTACATTACATGATTTTGTTGGTGCGATCGGGCATGTGGTCAAATGGGGACAGAGGATCTTCATCCTCCATGGTTGTTTTTGTATGAAAACAGATTATTACTTAATCAATAGACTAATATTGTTACTTATGTTAACACATTTCCGGTGAGGGTAGAAAAATGGACATGAAAGCGAAAGATTTGATAATCTGAATATTATTTTTTATTGAATAATATTATATCCTTAATTTACAATATATAGATTATTTCTATTAAATTCTAATCTAGGATTTACAGGAAACAAATCTGTTCTAATTATAGAAATTAAGAATAAATTTGTCCAAAGTATAAAGTGAAATAATGGAAATAAATCACGTGTTAATCATACAACACAACATTCCCCTCATGTCAGTGAATGAGTCTATCATTCCCAACCTGTCAGTAAGTTCTCTGAATCGCACTCAGAAGGAACACATGCATGTAACACCAAAGATCATTTTCTAACTTTTCTTTGATTGAGTTCATCAAGGATGAACTTCATTCATAATAGCCCATAAACTTTTTATGCCATTGGTTGGAACTCTGTCTCTATAGTTGATCTAGCACAAATATTTATCTTTTTGCTTGGTTGTATCACTTTGTTACTACCTAAGAATATACAGTATCCCTGAGATGGGCTTTTTATCAAAAAATGAAGCCTGCAACTATCTCTAAGGGCTTATATCACCTTCTCTCTCTCAATCTAACTGAATACCATACTTATCACATGTCACACAATTTGGGCATCTTGGATACAAAGCAATGGAGTAATCAAATTGGATATAAATCATGTCTGGATGGATAAAATACAGGAATGATTCAAGCATTCTTAGTGATAGAAAGTTCTCTCTTAGCTAAAAGGAAACCTTTATCAGACAACCATAAAACCAACAATGCTTTATTGTTCTAAATGTTCGGCAATAATGCACTAACAAGAGTGTAAGATTAGTGTTTCGAAGATGAGAATGTTATGTTGGATGAGGGGTTATATAGGATAAGATTAGATAAGCATTATGCATCAAAATGAAAAGAGATGTGGCACTTATTATGGAAAGATGGTAGAGTTGCACTAAAGATGATTTTGATGTGACTTTCCATTATCAAGGGGTTAGATTGATGCCAAAGTATGTAGAGTATAAAAATGTCAACACTGGTGTTTTTGGAGCACTACAATAAGGGTTCAGTCTTTCTCTGTGAGGGAGTAAAATTAAACCCCTATATGTTTATTAATTTCAGTGTTATGCTTAACTACTCAAGAATTTCTAATTATTCTTTATGTTTATTATGTTCAATGCATCTAGGAGTTTCAGACATGTCAAGTGGATCTGTGAGACGGGTTTCTCGTGAAGATATCCAGCTGGTAAGCTGTAATTTTCAGCATCACCTTCTTCACTACCTTTAATTGTTGCATTACTGCTTGTAGCTTTTAAGTTTTTCATTCCAGCAATGAAATGAATGGTTGGATATATAATTTATTTCCAGAAAATAGTTTCTTTGAGGCTTGGGTGCGACTCAGATGAATATTTAACTATGCCAATGCTGGTCTACATATCAAATTTGATGCTTAGTTTGGGTAGCTCAAATTTGCTATCAACGTTTATACACTGTATATGGTGAATTCATTGTTTATTTTTTATAGAACACTAGTTGGAGATGTGATTAAATCACACCAAATTACAGATGTTACAGCTACCACTTTCTGTCCCAAAGCAGCTCTTCCGCAAACCACCCAACTTAAAACCATAATTGTCCCTTCCCCCTCTTCCCCTTACCCTTAGTATCTAATAAAGCCAAAATATACTACTGTTTCGCAACCTGCGATGTAGCATTTATATAGTAGTAGTTACTAAATTTAAATCCTATCATGACAATTATTAAAACTAAGTCCTATATTTCCTACAATATCTTTCCATATAATGGATCTTTGTGGGTGTTAAGAGTTAGGGTTATAAGTTAGACGTAGATCATTGAGACTGTATGGACCTGGCCTAGATGTACTTGCACTTCGTACTTTGTACTGCACATTGTAGTTCACTCTTAACCTAAAATTATATATATCAGGGAGACCGCACCTAGCAGTGTACCCATTACAGATAGTACAATTAGCAACTATGTGACAGCTAGTTAACTCATCAACAGAGTGTACAATAACTCATAACAGTACCAAGACTATACTTGAATACTCTATACTAATTAAACTATATACATTAATAAGATGTTACATCCATTCCTTTCTTCTCTTTCTCCAAAAATTGCATAGTGCAGTTCTTGAATGACAGACTGCACTATCAACTTCTCACTTAAAAAATTCTAAATGTACTAATTTTCACTAAGAAAGAAAAGGAAGAGTTCATCCTAGCACAATTAAAGAAGCTAGGTCATTTATTCATTTCTAGAAAATGATAAGACACTAGTGATTTTGACCTTTGACCGCTCAGTTATTTATGTACTAAGGCTAATAAAATTTGTAAGGGTATTGTTATTGTTGCTGTCCCATGCCCACCCCCAAAGTGTGTAAAATACCAAAATTTCCTTAAGTTAAAAATATCTCACCTCAACTCTTCACACAGTTAATTTTTTCGCCCGCACCGGCACTTTAACTTTAAAACCTCTAAAATCCAGCCACCACCGGTATTGCCTCTGCCCAGCACCCACCGCCGCCGTACCACGCCGCAAACCAACCGCGACCACATCTCCAGAATCGCCACTCCACGAATGGTCCGTTCCCACCGTTTTCATCCTCATCGGAGTTTACACGCGCTCTCACGCGCCACACATCTCACTGCCCATAAAGACACGCGCCGCCTAGATCCTCCGCGCGTGAAGGCGCGTCAGGCCTTCTTTCTGGCCGCCGATTGCCCCGCAGTGCTCGCCTCTTCCTCCTCTTTTCCGATATATCCTTTTGTTTTTGGTGTTATCGGACCTTTTACGTTTCAGATCTACAGTTGCAGTTCTTGAAGGCCTTGTTTTGCGTCTGTTTGGCGGACGTTTTTACTGCTATTCGCCGTCCTTCTGCTCGTTTGTCACAGCAACACGATTATCTCCATCTCACACCTGCTTTCTGTTCTTGCCATTAAGGAGGCATGGCAGGCTATTGTGGAGGACTTTCCAAAGTTTGACCGGATGGATCCGGTGTCTTGGATCACTCAGGCCCAGTACATTTTCTGGGTACACAGTTTGCAGGCGCAAGATATGATGCAATTGGCATTCTTAGCATGGACGGTGAAGCCAATCATTGGTTTTATTTTTGCTGCAATCATACTCCCGATCTTACTTGGAATTCATTTATCCCAGTCTTGCTTCGACGTCCATTTCCGAGAGGCTCCAATTTCTCAGACTGACAGGTGCGGGAATTTGAAGCTTTCGTGGTCCAAATTCCTACCCTTCTTGAAGAGCAAATGTTCGGTTATTTTCGAAATGGCCTCAAACTCGAGATTCGTTATTGGGTGCGTTCTTTCTGCTCTACCAGTGTGTCATGCGCCATCGAGTTTGCACGAGTTGAGGAATTACGCCTTGCCCAGGGACAACCATTGACTCATGCGGTTTCTTATCCTCCTCCTTCTCACATTAGAAGGGAAATCATGCTAGTATTCTGTTAGAAGAAAACGAGCCGAAGGAGGAGATTATGCTTGATTGTCCTCAAAGAGATGAGAGCTACAAGAAGGAAGTTAACAGTGTTGTAACTGATAATTTCCCATGTTCAAAACATGGATTTGGGTGTGACATTGACTGCACATCAACAAGAGATTAATGGGCTGAAGATGCCTTCAACACAACCTTTGTCGCGTCCCTATGTCGATGTGTTCGTCCATGTTGACTCGGGTTTGACACGAACTTGGATGTTACTTCACTATATTAAGGTGGGCTCTCAATGAGGATGATGCTTTGGGCCTTTACCATGTGGTCCTCTTGACCTACTCTAATGCCGCCGTATATGGACACTTGTGCATTTGTTGAATTGGGCAGTCATCCGGTTTGCCGCCTTCAATGGGATCTGGGAGGAGACGATTTGATCTACTATACCAAAAAAATACTACTATTTTCCTCTTTTCTCTACCGTTAGGATTTTTGGATCTTAACATAATATTTGTTTAGATTGATTATCTCTTGTAATTGGGTAATGATATGATCTTGTTATATGGGGATTTGCATAGAGATGTCTATTGAATGGAGACTGTATTTTTAACGGGGACTACTTGAAAGTGAAGTTGGGTAAATATTAATTAAGACTAGTTTTCATATTGATGGACTGCTGATGTGTACTTTGATTTTACAGCTGCACATCGTTTCCTCCAGATATCTTCATTGATCCCTCTGTTAATTTCATCTTACAGTGACCATGTTTTTGTTTATTTCGCTCATTCCAGGTGCAAAATCTCATAGAACGATGTCTTCAACTATACATGAACCCAAAAGAAGTTGTGGAAACGCTACTAGTGGAAGCCAAAATTGAGCCTGGTTTTACAGAACTTGGTAGTAATTTTTGTTCAGTGTTTTTTTCATTCTTTCTTTCACACCCACATGCACACGGACACCCACACAGTTCATTCCAGATTTCTTTCTATTTTCATGGTCATGGTTCCCAATCCCAGCCTTATTGTTCTGAACAAAAATTAACTCATCTGTCAATTTGTGGTTCAGCACTAAGGTCATCTGTAAATTAATCAAGTTTTGTTCTCTTTGCCTTGCATATTTCATGGATAGTATCGTATTTATGATGGCATCTCTTTGATGGTGCAACAGGCATTTTATGGAAACTTTCACTTCTGATATGCCTTAAGATTTGCAGTTTTGCATTTTTTTCACATCCTGTTTTCAATAATAACTTTTCCTCCCTCCGGTTGCCATTTTTCTTCCTCTTATTTAATATTTTTTATTATTCTAAACAAACAAAAACATTCGAAGGTTCTGAGTAGAAGAAACAATGTGAATGTATTGGGAACAAATCCCCCCAACCCAAAGGTTCTGAACAGAAGAAACAATGTGAATGCATTGGGAATAGGTGTGTCAACATATTTACAATGAAGGATTCCAATTTCCTCCAGAATATCAAGAGCTTACTTCCTTTGAGAGATTGAATACCTATATTTAATTGGACCATTTTAATCCCAAGAAACTATTATAGTTGACACAGATCCTTAGTTATGCCGAACAAATATATCTTTAACTCCTCAATGCCGTTCTGATCATCACCTGTATTTAAGATAGATTCTTGTGAGTTTTTAAACATTATTTTCTCGTTGGATAGACCCTTGTGAGTTTCCAAGTCAAGTCAATGATGATCCACAAGTTTATGTAGACACTGGAGCCTGAAAACCTTGCATGTTGTGTCCTGTATTTTGAAAAAGTTTTCCTATCTCTGTATCCATGTTGGATTGTATGTCTTGTATATACTTTCTAGTAGAAAGGGACCAATCACCGCATATAGACAGTCTGTTTGTCTGAAACATTGCATATCTAAACATGCATTTCTTTCTCATACGCGCAAGAAAGAAGTATTGTTTTGCGTGATATATTGTCCATAGAATGCTGTAGGAAGACTCTAGAAATTGCTAGTGGATTTGAAGATTGCAACATTCCATCTTACCCCATGATAGTTACAAATTTGGTCCTTGTTGTTGATTAACTTGATAAACTCTGAATTTATCTGTGGTATTTATTGAAATTTTAAAAACCCTTCGGAATTCTGATGGCTGTATTATTACACTTGCACTTATTAATCACGTCTTATTTGCTTTATCTAACTTGGATCAATGGTTTAAAAGACAACATTCCAGAAATAGAAACTTCTAGTCTTTTTACCATGTAATTTTCTATTCATATGTGCATGTTTTCACACTCACACTCACATTCAGGTTCAGCTTGTTTGCTCTTGCTGTAATTAGTTTGTAGTTGCAACATTTTAATACGTAGACGTCCATTACAAGAAAGACAAGTAACTATTGCAAAACAATAAGAAACTTGGGTGCTTTGCAATATATAAACTGCATGTCATACTTGTTAGCTGCTGTTGAAATTAGAAATTTCATACATGGGCATTGTACTTTTGCTATTGGCATTTATAAAAGCCAAAGCAGTTCCGATACTTTCCAAATCAGGTCAACAACCTATGTTTTGGCTTTTGAACTTGCGTAAAGGATATATTGCGGAGTAAAATTTGGTTTTCATCTTCGGCTGCTATTAAAATTTCTCTTTATTTCTGGGAATTCCGTATTTGAGTCTAAAGTATGCAGTTACTTTGTAAGTGGTGATTTAATTTCCCTTTGCGCGTTTCAGTTTGGCAAAAGCTCGAAGAAGAGAATTTCGAATTCTTCAAGGCTTACTATTTAAGGTTGCTAGTGAAGGAGCAAATAACAGAGTTCAACAGGTTGCTGAAGCAACATGCCGAGCTAAGTCAGTTACAATCAACTGCAGTTGCTTCACTACCTAACTCTAATGGTTCGCGTATTCCTCGGTGTAAGTCCATATATTTTCCTTGGACTTTCCATCCCTTTTGAGTGGACTTCTTTTTACTTTATTCTGGCCTTTTGAAAGTTCTTTTTAATTTTAGGGTGATGTCTGACTCATTAGTCCTTTTCTCCCCCAGCCAACCCTGTCCCTCGCCTTCCATAACACATTGTATAAATTTCCTAGATGAATTGGAGAAAGCTAATTGGGTTTCAACATTTATAAATTTTCATGAAAGTGGATAAGTAATTGCAAGCTCCAATTACAATCTTTATAGTCTATACCCTCCTGCTTGTCTTGTCTCAAATTGAATACTTGGTTCAGTTACGTACCAATTCAGAAAATTGGTTTTCTCTCACAATTTTAGCATTGATCGTGATGGGGATGATGGAAATCCCATTCGAGTGCATTTTCTTTTAACCGATTTGATATTTCTGTTGAGTTTCCCTTTACCTACTCTGCTGCAATTTTTATGAAAGTAAAATGAGTGGACTCGTTGTTTGCGATTTAACTTTGAGATGCAAAATTGGTGGATTTTGGTTGGAGAGAACAATTTTCAGTCTTCTTAATAGAAAAAAGAAAAAAACAATTTTCAAGGAGCATGAACACTATGTTAAGTTGTTCTATTTTTCTATAGATGTTGATAATTGCTTTCATTCTCAAAATACAGCCAGTACTATTCCACAGATAATGATAAGGTGGAGATAAACAGAAGAATGGAATCCAGTTTCCTGTTTTATTATCATTAGTCTGTTCTCAAATGTCTGCCTTCAATTACTCTTTGTAATTTTTCTGCACTTAACACTTTTCTTAACAGCTGCCCAAAACCAATCGTGCTATGCTGCTGAGCACGACAGTGCAACTGTGAAGCCAAAAAATGTGCAACATGCTGTTGATTCCAGACTACATAATATGTTCAGTAATGATGTATCATCGCTCGACACTAGTATGCATGCTGTGGTTGAGATGTCTGCTAATGGAAATAGAATTCACAGTCCTCCAAGCATGCGTTCAGCTCAAAGCTCAAGAATGGGTTTGATAAACGGGATTAATGGGGGGATGGTCAAATCAGAACCTGGATATTCAGGCAGTCCTTCATACATTTTTGGTCCTGATAGCACTGTCCTGGATGCATGCCCAACTATTGGTGATGCAACGGTGACATCATTCACTAGTGTAAACTCAAACTCTCATTCTATGAATGGGGCACTGCTGGACCCAGACATATCTTCATTTGGAGTTTTGGGGCAGATTTCAAGAAATCTCAGCCTTTCAGATCTGACTGCTGATTTTTCTCAGAGCTCTGGTATGTTCTCTCTCCTGTTCATCATTGCTTGAGCTCTCATGAGCAAGCTCTTCATGGTGATTGTTTGAAGTTTGAGTCTAGTTTCAAAAAAATTTTACATGAAAATGTGGAGATGTATTAGCAGCCCGGCACACATAGCTCCCGCGTGCGCGGGTCCGGGAAAGTGTCCGACCATTTGGTCTATTAGCACTAAGTATATATATTTTTTCAGACATAATGGAGAGCTATCCAAGGTGTCCTTACCTGGCTACTAATGAGAATTTCCTCGAAAGTGGAGAACAAGGTAAGAAAGCACTACCCCGCAAAACACCCTCGCACACACACACAGAAAAAGAGATTGTTGATATTAGTATTATCTTGGACTTCCACATCACAAGGTTTATGATGTGTCTGGGAATAAATAATGCATTACTTCCACACACATTGTTTGTTTGTTGTTACGTTGAGGTACCTTCTTTTTCTTTTATTATGTTGTATTCAAACTAGAGCCAGCTGCTATAAGGCAGAAATAATAAATAAATACATAACAGAATCTATTAAAAAAAGTTAAGTGCCGCTTCAAACCTGTCTATGATTCCATTACAATTGCATAGGTAGTACAGCACATGAAATTGTTTAGGTCATACTCTTAATCATAATTGTTTTTCTTGCTTGCAGGTTGAACACCATACTTAGAACGAATTGCTTGTAAATAGAAGTTTAGAAACATATTTTCAAATTCTGAACACATGTGTATAGGAGTTCATTGGCCTCAATCTGTAGTGATGCGAAGTGAAATTTGGAAGGGTTTTGCTGTAGTCATAATAAATAACGAATTCTCTTAATTTATTTTGGGTGGTCTTCCCCCTATATTTGTGATTTTATTCTTCTCTGTCAAATACTATAGTTGCGTTACTGTGTTTTGATGATTTTATTTTGGGTTAAATATGTTTTTGGTCCTGTGTTATAGGCAAAGTTTCAAGTTGGTCCCTAATTTCTGAAAAAGTCTAGAATACATCCTCCATTTACGTTTTTTGATAAAAAGTCATCCCCATCACCGAAAAACATATAATCTTTAAATTCTTCCAGAAAATTCATAAATATTTTCTCCAGAATCATAAATTTTTCCTAAATATTCATCTTCATCCCTTCAACTCCATCTTCATCATCATTTTTTTTTGAAACCAAAATTACATTTCTATTGTCTTTCTACAAAACAGTTAGTGCCAGCACAAAATTTTCATCAAAAGATTGATACAAAGATACTACAATATATTTTCTTTCCAAGCCAGCTAAACTGGATATCGGGCTATTGGCTGTGCACTGAAGAACTAACAGCAGCACTATAAGATATCTATGGCAAAAGAACTTTCAGCTGCTGACCAAGAGCTCCCCGGACATCCATCTGGTCACGGTAAAAAAATTATAAACACCTGGTCATCTTCATCATCAAAAACCCAAAATTATAATTTTTTTCAGATTCTTCAACTTCATCTTCAAAATAAAAAATTCAGAATCTCAAAATCATTAAACCCAAAAAACCCATCAATGTTCTTCAATACTCATCAAGAAACCCCAGTAAAAGACTCAAATTCTTTATCTCCAACCCCTCTCTTTCATGAAAACCCATAAAAACTCTGAAGAAAATTCAGAACCCACTAAAATTATGGGAGATGAAAATTACCCAGAACCCACAACCCTAGCCCCTTTCAAAGAAAACCCAGAGCCCATCAACCCTCAGCCACAACCTCTTATCTCCCAAGACTCTTCATCTCCACCGAGTGAGAGAACAAAGAACCCAACCCAGATCGCAACCCAGAGAGAGACTAGGAGCGCGATTTGTAGATCTAGGAGGAGAATGGCGATTGGAGTTTTCAGATCTGGGGAAGAGAATTTCAGCAACCCACTCACCTTCTTCCCATTCCATCCCACCACAGTGGCGGAGATTGAGGAGGGGACTTCACCCATAGCAGCTCCAGTCCATAACAGCTGCGAAATCCACTCCTTCAATGGTAGCGACACATGTTTGTGAGTGGTGGACAGAGGTGTTGGTGTGGCAATTTCGTGGTGGTTTGAATGGGGAAGAGAAAGAAGTGTGGGTGGCGGCGTATTTGGTCGAAGTTCAGGGGAGTGATGGCGGCTTTGGTTGAGGTGAGGAAGAGGAGGTTCGTGGCGGTTGTGTTTCAGGAAGGAGAAGAGCTGGTTGTTTTGATAGTTGAAGAGGAGATAGTGGCGGTTGTCACCTGGGAGAGGGAAGGCACACAAGGTTTTGAGTTGGGGAGAAGAAGAAGGAAATGACGATGGTCGAAGAGGAAGAAGAAGTAACACTCGCTTTGGGGTTGAATACGTGGCATGGCCATGTCACCACTGGTGTGTCATTTGGCACCGGAACAATACCCGCGATTGTGACAGGATGATATTTTACCAAAAAATCTTCAAACTTTACCTAAAACACAAGGACCAAAAATATATTTAACCCTTTTTATTTTTTGGTTTGGTCTGCATACTTTTATGAAGATGTACCTGGTAAAAATAACAATCATTGAAGACTCCAAGCAACTATGATAAAATTATTGAACTTGTTTTAGACCTTATCTCGTTCAATCATTTTGGTGGATCCATACTAGTTGAAGTAATTGAAATATTCTATTTTTAAATATACGAATTGTCAGAATGATGAGTTATAGGTTGGTTGATGCATGCTTCAATCTTTTTTTTGCCTTGCCCTCCAAATAACCCAAAAAAAGATGTTATTCTATGAGTAAACCTCCAAATTAGTCCCTGATAATGTTCACTTATGGTTCGTTGGTCCCTGAACTTTTACCGTCGATCAAACTAGTCCCTTATAATGTTATCGTCGGTCAGTTACATCCTTTATCACATTTTCCGTTGGTCCCTGTTGACCCAAATGCCAAATAAGAGAGAGGTTTGCCACGCAACCTGCCACGTCAGCTCCAACGGTTATAATTTAACTTTCTAAAACCAGTCAAATCAGTCCCTTCGTCATCTTCATATCATCATCATCTTCAATCTTCATCATCATCTTTGATCTTCGTCATCTTCAGCAACCCTAACACAACCTTTTAATTTTTTGGTTCATCTTCTTCAATTCTGCACCAACAAAATCACTTCCTCCACACCTAAACATGACCCTTTTGAGATTGCCATGATTCTATCTCAGGCACAGGATTTCAATGCCCTTGTTGAACCCAAACCTAGTCCCAAATTCTTCATCTTCTTTCTGTAACCTCTTCTTGTAACCACCAAAACCTTAGAAATCTCACCCAGAACCCAGAACCCTCGAAACCTCACCTCTGAACCCAAAACCTAATCTCTCCCAGAACCCATACCCAAATCTTGCTTTGAAAAGAAAAATCGAACCAAGAAACCCGACCTATACCTGAAAGCCAAACCCTCAAAACCTCAGAAAATGATGCAATAACGAACCCTAGATGAAGAAATTGGGAATTGCGAACCCAGCAGATGAAATCGCGAACCAGAAGATGCAGAAATTGGGAATCCAAATGACGAAATCACGAACCCAGAAGGTGCAATCACAAACCCAGGTGAAGCAAAAACGCGAATCGGCAGAAGAAATCATGGGATCGAGGCCGCTACCAGTGGGATCGAGAGAGATCATGGGATCGAGGTAGAGATAGATTACGGAGAGACCACAGAGGGTCGAGATCAGAACAGAGGTGACAACCATGGTTCAGGGCGGTGGAGAGGACTCGCACGACAACGCAGCGGCAGCTTCACGAAGTGATGGTTGTGCATGGCGCGACAATAGAGATATGGAGGTTGAAGATGGGTTTATCAGGGAAGAGGCTTTGGGAGGGGCGATTTGTGTTTCTGGGAGAGGAAATTTGGGTATGGTGCGGAGGTTAGAAGGAAGAAGGAAGAAGAAAAAGAAGAGTGTGGTGGTGGTGCTAGGAGTGGTGGTCGCGTGGGAGTGGAGAGCTGGAGGTTGAAGATACTTTGATGTGAAGATGGAGGTGGGAGGATAGAGGTTGAAGATGAGGCGTTCTGAAGATGATTTTTTGGGGTGGTGGTGCAGATAGTTTTTTTGTTTTGTTTTTATAATTAAAATATAATACAACTCACTGAGAGGGGTATTTCTCACTCGGATTTTGAAGATTGCTGCTGCAAAGGTTGAAAAATGGGGAATTTAGGGTTTTCAAATTGGGGATTTCATGTTTGAAGACGAATGGACTGATTTGACTGGTTTCAGAAACTTAAATTATAACCGTTGAAGTTGACGTGGCAGGTTGCGTGGCAAACCTCTCTCTTATTTGGCATTTGGGTCAACAGGGACCAACGGAAAATGTGATAAAGGATGTAAATGATCGACGATAACATTATAAGGGACTAATCTGATCGACGGCGAAAGTTCAGGAAGCAACGAGTCATAAGTGAACATTATCAGGGACTAATTTGGAGGTTTACTCGTTATTCTATCTTTATATGTATCATGCTTGCTATTGTTTTTTATTTTTTTCTCAAAATTGATATAGTTGTTTTGATGAATTTAATGATTCATTTATTTGTTAACTCTTGGTTCACTGCATTGATGAGCATTTCCAATGGTATATTGTAACGATAGGTATCAGACGATACGTTAGAGACATGCAGTATCGTCTGATACCTATCGTCTATATTGTCTGATACTTATTGTCTATATCGTCTGATACTACATTTCTTTAACATGTAAGACCAAGAGTTTTTGGAAATTAAATTTATTTAATTTTTTGTTTTTACGCTATTTGTCGCCTTAGCGTAAAGTTTGATATGAAAAAGTGTTTGAATTAAATGAAAGAGAAAATAATGTATGTGACTCAGTTAATTTGAAGTCATCATTCTAGTGATAAATTCAGACGCAGTCGAAGGGTTTCAGTTTCATTTTGAAACAATCGAAAATGACATGTTGTTGTAGAAAACTCTAATTATATCCTGACTATTGTTGGAGTGGGAATTGACTTTTTCTATGTCTTTATGATGACGTGTGATTGATTTGATGAAGAATGACTATAATATTGATAGGGTTTGTTTTCGAAACCCGGGAAAGTTCCTGACAAGCCGCAGATGTTTTACGAAGACCTTGATGTGAGGAAAAAGGACTTAACGAGATGTTTCTAGAAATTCTGAATGAGATTGAATGTCTTAGAATGTTTAGAGGAATTTATTTCTAGGATAAAAAAAAATTCTATGAATAGTATTTTCGGGTTGTAAACGAGTTGAATCTCAGGAAAAATGTTCTGAGATATTCTCACGATTGAGACTCGAGATTAGCGAGTGATTGATTAGAGATTGATGAGTGATTGATGTGAGTTACCAAAATATCTGTCGGAGAGGGTACTTAGACAGTTCGCACTTGTAGGTAATCCCTGGTTCCCCTCAGGTCATTACCAACACACTACTTACAATTGTGGAGATGGATGATAGTTGGGCCACATCTCGAATCATTGAGGGTTCGAGCTACAATTCTAGGAGACTATGTACCCAAGTACTCGACACGGTTTCGCCTTATCTCACATCCCTTGCTAGTACCTCCGAGTCACATAGAGCTCTAATTTTGAAAACTTCGATATTTATTTAACTCCAACTCCGGAGGCTTAAGTTTAGGGAGCTAAAAATGTTAAAAAAGTGTACCAGAAATTTGGTTTCCGAAACTTAATTTGAGATTTAAGCTTCCTGATTCCAATCACCGGTAGGTTAATACTAAAAATGTGTAGTGAATTTTAGATTCTGAAAATATTCAAACAAAGCGTATTTTTTAACAGCTTTTATTAACTTTTCAAGCAATGGGCTTTTGCCAATTGGAATAGAAACCCATCTGTAAAGCCCGAAAGCCCGGATAAATGCTCGTGGCTGGCTGCAACGAAAGCAGCGTGCCTCAAAGCTAATTATTCCGTCAGCAGCTTCGCTTCTCAATTTCTCTGCTGCTGCTCCTCCTCCTCCTTCCTCACCTTCTCCTTTCTCTGCTTTCGATCTCAGTTTCCAATCGTCTTACCATTTCGTGAGTTCCTTTTACATTCTCTCTTCAGTCCCCTCTCGTCAACTCTCTGATTTTGTTTCTTCTTTGATTGAAGCACACCAATCACTGTGACCCACTTTTGAATTCTGTGTTTCTCAATGCTGATCTTTTTGTATCTATTTGCATTTCCTTTTCTCTCTGCTGCATTTCCTGCTTAGGCCGCTGTCTCTTGCCTTGATTTTATTGTGGTGTGAGTGTTGTGCATTATAGCATATTTGGGACTGAAAATCCACAATCTTGTGAGTGCAACTGAGTTAAAGTCACTATCTCTAACCTAGAACTATAGACATTCTTTATGTATCACGAGTGGATAAAATTCCTTTATTTTTGGGTTAGGGAACTATTAGATCCTTGGGTCATTGACATCTAAAGATTATACATGTTAAAACCAGATAGCATATTTTACTTGTGTCTTGGGGTTCTATTTGTTGGTAGTTGTACAAAGAATATTTGAATGAAACAAGTTCAGTGATGCATGAAGTTCTAAGATTATGCAAACTCTTCCTTTTTGTACGTGCTTGTCCTCTTGTCTATCTCTTCCTCATTCCTGATTGTCAGTATGTGTTTCACCAAGAACTATATTACATGCCTGTTTATAGAGGGTTTTAAGTCATTTTTCTTGACTGATCATCTCACAGCAATTTACAATTTTAAATTTTCTAGCATTTCTCCTGGCAAATTTCATTTAAGTTCAGTTTATTTTATTATTCTTCATTGTGGAAACGGTTGGTAATTTTTTACTTATAGCTATTTGCCTATTCATTGAACTTTATCTTGGATGCTTGGTTAGATGTATTTAGTTATCTTTTATCTATTCTAAATGAACAGTTGTCACTGTAGACTGAGATGGCTGGATCTGTTATTCAGCAGTTATTGAGGAGAAAACTCCAATCACTTTCTCCTGTAAGCATTAGCTCCTCTCTTCACCATATTTTTATGCTTCTATAACGATTTTATGATTCGGGTCCTTGCAGTCTGGGACTTGAAATGGAGACCTTAAACTAAAACTTGATGGTTGGGGAAAAAGATCTTTTGTTATACAAATTTGAGGGAAAGGGTACATTGATTTTTCTGATACAAGTTAGAAGTTAGAGCGGTACATTTTTCATTTCTTGTACTACTTATTTGGGCAATATTGTTTTCCAATTTATCCAACTTTTAACTAGTTGTGTTAGTTAATGTTGCAATACTTTTGAAAAAGATTGGCTTCATCACCATATCATTGCGGCTATTGTGAAAAAGAATTTTACCAATTTTTTTCTCTGAGGGTCATGTAGAAATAGAATTGACTCTACTATAGAATTATTATGCATAAAAATTGTTTGAATATACAAGTCTTTGATTGACTCTAAAATGTTTTGTATTTGTCAAATTTATAGATCTTTCTATGTCTTAAATGGGCATTTGGCAACAGACAAGAAATGATCATTTTTTTCTTCAGAAAGAAAACTCTTGCATTGTACAAAAAATGATAAGATACCATTTGGTTCTATTAAAATCAAATTTCAAATGGTTTCTCCTAAAGTCTTCTAGGTCTTTATTTAAACTTTTTAATAAGACTATGTTCCATTTGATCCATTTTTCTCATCAGAACCTTTGTTCGTGTTCTTCGCTTATGACCAGACCTCCTGATAGGTGGTAAAAGAATTGAAGAAACAAAGAAGGAAACTGTATAGTATATTGAATATCAGGCCTGAATCAAAAGAATTCAGGTCCTGGGTATTGACTGTGTACAAAAGCGGGAAAAAATGTAAAGGTCTCTAGGCAATTCGAGAGTGTCTAATCTCTCCCAAGTCCAAGCCAAATTCCAGCCTATCTCACCAATCATGCTGCGTACTCTTATACTCCCTCTCCCTACAACAGGCCTGCATGCGGCACTCCACCCCACTACTGCCAATTAGGCAGTTAGTTCTTCCACACTCTCTCTCTCTGATGGGTATGATCTGGTGCATCACACTTCTTAGCTCTCCTCACATAAATCTTAGTGATAAGCCTTGGGAGTTGGGACTGCATCAACTCTCCTCCCTTGAAGACTCACCATGTCTCCAAGATAGAATCAGGCAAATGCTCTTGAAATTCAGACAATGTCTCCCAAGAGTTTTCACAAGTAGGCTAGTGTTTCCATTTGATCAAGATGTTCGTAACTCTCTGAATTCTGCCCAACAGCCAATCCTTCCTATGGCTGGGCCTTTCAACTCCTAGTCTTCTACTAGAAATGAAGGTAAAGGATGGCTTGTAGTGTCAGTTGCAACATATTTTCTATACAGACAAATGTTAAAAACTAGATGCATTTGACTTCTTTTAGGAAATTTCAACGTATTGGCAGCTGGGCTGATCTTTTATATGATCTCTTAAGATCCATAGAAACTGGGGCTAAGCTTCAGATTCTCCCTCTTGACCAAACTCCTCATTTTATGAGGCTGGACCTTAAAAAGTACTCTTTCCCTACTCGATACTCAACATCCCTTCAATGCACAGTTTCTTGCCAAGTTAGGATGTGCTTGTATTTCTGTTAACACACATTCCATTGCTGTTTGAATGTGTTTTTGGCCGATTTGAATGTAAATACAAACACACGCTTATACGGTTTTTGGCTTCACCAATTGCTCTTTTAGCTCCTCTACCATCCCATTCTTTCATCTGTCATCCTGCTAACATCCTTTAATGAAGTCTGCCCCACATCTACCCTAATTATAGCTGGAGGCTCTCCTGTACAAGGGTCTAAAATGGGTTGGCTTTGTAGCTGAATTACTATTGGTATTGTACTAAAACTCTGCCCAGCTCAACCATTTTGGCCATTGCTTTGGCATAGTACCTGTTGAGAGAAAGAGAAATGAGACAGAGAATAAATTTGTGTCTGAAATCTGAATTACACAACAGAGAGAAGTATATATAATACAAGTCATAAATACAAGATCCAAGTTACCATAATTACGGCAATTACGAAATAACATACAACACATGATATCCCAATTTACATTATTTCTAATACTCCCCCTCAAGCTGGATCAAATAAAACTTTTCACACTATCCATGGATCAAGATTAAATATCTAGTAAATGCAAATCTCTGTCGTGAAATTACTCATTTCCTCATCATTTTAGCTATTAAGAATACTTTTCTTAGAAGCACACCAGATGGATTTGTCTATGTCCTAGCTTCAAACTTCACTATAAGGACTATTTAGGACTTTGCCCCAAGTCTAAGCCATTGTTGGACATATAGGAAAAACCATTCTGCAGACTGGTACAGTGGAAATACATACATGTTCATGCCAAAAAAATTTGAGGAGTTTATAACAGCTTGTGTTCCATGGAACAGTTGTGTCTTTTGCTAATAGCTGCTATATAATTGTTGCAGAATGCTTCTTCTATGTCATCCATCCTCACAAAGAACAATGATGCTGGCTCAGCTGGCAGCAGCTCCTTAAGAGCCCTTGCATTAATTGGAGCTGGTGTCTCAGGGTTTTTGGGTTTCATGACAACAGCATCAGCTGATGAAGCTGAGCATGGCCTGTCATGTCCAAGCTATCCATGGCCTCACGAGGGCATCCTCAGTTCATATGACCATGCTTCGTGAGTCTGACCTGAATTTTCCCCATATTTTCCTAGTTGTCTTTTTGCCGTACAGTATCATTGGCCATGTTAGGGCCTACGTGCACTAAAACTGTTCTCTGTTGCATTTTAAAGGTAAATTTGAACTAGTTAATTTTATTAGATGTTTATACTATTCCTTAGGCTATGTTTGGAACATAATGGAATGAAACACAGTGGAATATAATTGAACGGAGCGGAACGGAATGAGATGAAATGGAATAAAAATCTCATTTCATTGTTTTGGTATATTATGATGGAACGGAACAAATTCACTGATAAATGGATGTAGATGAAACACAATGGATTATAACTTTATTCCTGTATTACACTTACTTTAAAAACACTAATATTTAAGTGATAAATATTTCTATTTTCCTGTATCTTACCTTTACTTGATATTATACTATAAAATCTTATATTTGTGTAATCAAATATTTAAACTTAATTTAAATTCATAAAAGTTTAATCTAAATAAATATATTTTTCCATGACATATTTTGAAAAAGTTAATTTAAAATATAACTAAAATGTTGCAGTTGAGGAAAATTGCCTAATCAATGAGGACATCAAATTCGGTGGTTATGTTTAGGGTAATTGTTTGCCTTATATAAATTTTGTAATTTTATGGTGAAGGATTTGGTAAGCAGTACCATTTATATTTAATTTTTTTAATGTGGATCTTATCTTCTTATTCATTTAATTTTTTTTAAATAACCTTACAACTTAAAAGAAGTTGACACATAAAAAAGAAAAAATAGTTAGTTACAGAAGTAGGACTAACCACTTTCTTTATGGGTCACGTGTGAAAATAAACATTAAAATATATTTCTAAAATATATATTGAACTTCATTGATAATAAAAATATTTACTTTATGACAAATACTTATATAAAGTTTAAATTTAAATCATTGCAAAGAAAAAGAAAAATTATAAAATAAGTATATTAGGAAATATTTTGAAAAATTATATAGCAATGTTGTATTATGTTTTTATGGTTGGCTCATTAATATGAACTGTTACGTCTTTGGTTGACTACTATTTACATCAGTTAATAATATTATTATTATATGAAAAGATAATAATCAAATGAAAACTGCATAATATAACAATAGAGAGGGTAAAATATCATGTATAACAAAACGTAAGCATGAGAAGAAAGTTAGAAATTAGGAAAATATTTTCCTACCAAACGTAACAGCTTTTTAATTATTATTGTTAATTATTATTGTTGTTATTGTTAATTTTTTATTATTATATGAAAATATTAGATTGTGACCACTGACTAGAACTTGTATAGCAACATATGCAGAGTTGCTGAAGAGGGTTTATGTATAGCGTATGAGAAGAAAGTTAGAAAATATTTGAATCTATAATATAGGTAGGGGTAGAAAAATAATTTATGGTTTTTGTAGTGATGAGTGTTTCCATTTCATCCTACTTCAACCAAAATGGTGGCAAGAAAATTGATGGTAAGTAATGAAATGTGGTACTTTCCATTCCGTTGCATCCTCATTTAACAAAAGCAAATGATGGAACATAATAACAACCCCTTCCCCTAATCCCCTCCACCCCCTCCCGACAATCCAAACATGGCCTTATTTTCATTTTCATTTTCGTCTCTCAGGGTTTTCTCCTGAGCTAGAACTCATAATAGAAGTATTACCATTGTGGTGAATATGTATTCTTTGTTGTACTGCACTATACCACTGTCATATTCAAATTGAATATCACATAAATGCTCTATCAACATTAATGCTGATTACATTCTTAATACATTCATCTAATTTTTCATGAAAAGGATTCGCCGTGGTCATCAAGTTTATCAACAAGTCTGTGCTTCCTGTCATTCTATGTCTTTGATATCATACCGTGATTTGGTTGGTGTTGCTTATACTGAAGAAGAGGTAAAGGCTATGGCTGCGGAGATTGAGGTGGTTGATGGCCCTAATGATGAGGGTGAGATGTTTACGCGCCCTGGTAAACTCAGTGATCGCTTTCCTCAGCCATATGCAAATGAAGCAGCTGCTAGGTTTGCTAATGGGGGAGCCTATCCTCCAGATCTAAGTCTTATTACCAAAGTAACGTCAGTTGTCTGCTAGTAACTTTGATTTCTATTGTATGTATACCAAAATATCGCTACCCTCTGTATTTTCAGGCTCGGCACAATGGTCAGAACTATGTGTTTGCCCTTCTAACCGGTTATCGTGAACCCCCGTCCGGTGTTTCGGTAATTTCTTCTCTAATCATCATTTCTAAAACTACACACTACTTATCAACATAACTTGGTGCATTATGCAGAAGCTGTGATATGAAAATTGCTAGGCCACTTGATGGGTGATTCAAATGATGTGTAGTTGAATTGTTTGGTGTAGGGAGAGACCAAGAAAAGTTATAGGTTCAACCGGATTTAGAATTGAATATTATTATACATAATTCATATAATCACATTTGATTCATATAGCCAATCCCACCACCTATAAATCAAGTTGTCAGTCTTGCCTGTATATAGATATTTACTATGAGTAATGAATTTCATTATACTTTCTTCACTTTCTAAATGTTAGTACAAATTCCTGGTGATTCTGTCCCTACATCAGTGTGTGTATACTGTGTTTAAAGTCATTTTTGTTTATGATTATCTTTTAAATAATAATGTAGATTAGGGAAGGACTGCACTATAATCCTTATTTTCCGGGCGGGGCCATTGCTATGCCTAAAATGCTTAATGATGGTGCGGTTGAGTATGAAGATGGTACCCCTGCTACAGAATCTCAGGTACTTTTGTTGGTTGCCGATTGATTTCAGTGAATCTTATCACAATTGATTATCTACGAACTTGGAAAAAATGAGCAATAGTTATTCTCCTTTAATGTTTTGTTGCAGATGGGGAAAGATGTTGTGTCTTTTTTGTCTTGGGCTGCCGAACCTGAGATGGAAGAGAGAAAACTGGTTTGTTTCCTTCAATATCCTTTTTTCTACCAGATCAAATGAAGAAAGTATTTTATTTTATAAGGACTTTGCTACTCCGTGCAGATGGGATTTAAATGGATATTTGTGCTATCACTAGCATTACTTCAAGCTGCCTATTACCGTCGCCTTCGGTGGTCTGTTCTTAAGTCTCGCAAGTTGGTTCTTGATGTTGTCAATTAGCTGCCTTCAAGCTTCACTTTTCATTTTACGAAAAATTATTTTGTGGCAATGGTTATGCCAAATATTATCATGTTAAATTTGTTGAGGGATGAACCTGAAGCAGGTTCTGTTTTTGTTTGAGATAGAAATAAAGTTGTTCCATCTATGTGATGTGAGATAAGTTATTACACTTTTTCTTCCCCCTAGCTTCTTAAACCTGTGTATTTCTTACATTCTGTAGGACCCTTGTACCCTTCTTTTGACTCAATCTGAATTTTTATGATAGTTGATGTTAGACACACTCAATTAGTGAGAGTTGGTTAATTAGTGAAGGGTTAGTGAGTGAGGCATATTGCCTATAAATAGAGTTTAGGGTGAAAATTGGTATCTTTTAGATCATTTGGAGTTTGAGACTTAGGGAGTGTCTGAGTCTCTCTGTTAGGTACCAGGGAATTTTAGGAAGAATTTGAAAGGAAAATTATTTATTAGCACTGAGATTCTGGATAATGACCAAAATCCAGGTTTAGGGAAATTACAATTGCAGAAATAAAGACTGAAAGAGGGAGAAATAACTGAGGCAGATTCGAGAGTGCCTCTGCTCTCCTAGGTCCTAACAGAATTCCAGTCTGCCTCTCCCTTCTCTCCCTAAGGCTATATTAAGCCGCTAGCAATAACAGAAAATAAAGAAGATAATAAAATAAAACAAACATTCAAAATAAAGCAACAAACAGGTTGGTTGTTATGATTTCTCTCTCCTCCTCCCTAGGAGATATTCTGGTGAGAATAATTAGGAAATAATTCTGTTGAGAGAAATCAGATGTGATGCACTTGACGCTTCCTCTTGTATACTTGCAATATCTTGGGTAGGTGCGTATCATCTCTTCCCCCTTTGAAACTCACCTTGTCCTCAAGGTGGAATTCAGGAAATTGCTCCTTGAACAACTTGAGTGATTCCCAGGAATTCTCAAACTCAGGGAGATGCTTCCACTTGATCAGAATTTCCTCATCCCCTGTAGCAGCTAGTCTAGATTCCAGCACTGCCTCTGGAATGGCCTGCAACTCCCACTCATCAGTCAAACACTGGGGTAATGGCTGACATGTTATAGTAGAAGAGAGTGACTTCTTGAGTAAGGATACGTGGAAAACAGGATGGACCAAGCTGTCCTCTGGCAACTTGAGTTTGTATGCAGCAGGATTTATTTTGTCAATGATTTCATATGGACCATAGAATCTTGGACTGAGTTTCTGATTTATTCGTTTTGCTAAACTTCTGAGCTTATAAGGTTGGATTTTCAAGTAAACCTTGTCGCCTATTTCGTACTGAACATCCCTCCGATGCTTGTTTGCTTGCTGTTGCATCTGATTCTGAGCTTTTGCTAAATTTTCCTTCAATTCTTCCAACATCAAGTTCCTCTCAGCCGTCATTCTACTAACCTCTTCATTTGCTGTAACGGATACATCCCCTTTTATAAGCACAGGAGGATCCCTGCCATAGAGGGCCTTGAAAGGAGTGGATTTAATGGATGAATGATAATTGGTATTGTACCAATATTCAGCCCAAGTGATCCACTTAGGCCACTGCTTTGGTTTGCTGCCAGTTACACACCGAAGATAGGTTTCTAAACACCTATTCACCACCTCCGTTTGGCCATCTGTCTGGGGGTGGTAAGCTGAGCTGTACTTCAATTTCGTTCCAGCCATTTTAAATAGCTCTGCCCAGAAAGAACTCATAAAGACCTTATCTCTATCAGAGATGATACTTACAAGGAACCCATGCAACTTTACCACCTCTTTAAGAAACACTTCAGCTACGTCCTTGGCGGTATAGGGGTGAGATAAAGCCATAAAGTGAGCATACTTGGTAAATCTATCAACTACTACCAAGATGGTGTCCTTACCTAACGCCTTGGGGAGCCCCCCAATGAAATCCATGGACACATCAGACCAAACTTGGGTTGGAATGGGTAGAGGTTGAAGGAATCCAGCAGGGCTCAAGGCTTCATACTTATTCCTTTGGCAGACCTCACACTCTTGCACAAACTTCTGGATGGCGGCCTTCATGCCTTCCCAATAGAACAGAGCACCAATCCTCTTCATTGTTCTAAAATTTCCAGCATGTCCCCCAATTGCTGAATCATGGAATTCCTTCATGATGAGCTGCACCTTCGGGGAATCTTTTGGAATTACAATCCTTCCCTTGAAATATAATCTTCCCTTCTGCAACTGAAACCCAGGATGAGAATCAGGGTGAGTGAGCAGATCTTGTACAATACCTTGGTATCTTGGATCCTTGAGCAACTCATCCTCTAACCCTTCCCACTCATAGCATTGGATAGTAGATATGGCAGAATACTGAAATTTCCTGGAGAGCGCATCAGCAGCTTTGTTCTCTGGGCCGGGTTTATATTTGACCTCAAAGTCATAACCCATCAATTTTGAAATCCATTTCTGTTGGTCCTCTCCCATAATTCTCTGTTCAGTGAGGAATTTGAGACTCTTCTGATCCGTGTGAACTACAAACTTCCTCCCTAGGAGGTATGGTCTCCATTTCTGGACTGCCAAGACTATGGCCATGAGTTCTCTCTCATACACTGATTTGCTTTGGGCCCTTTCAGACAATATTTTACTCATGTAAGCTATTGGTTTCCCTTCTTGCATGAGCACTGCCCCAATTCCCTTCCCCGAGGCATCCGTTTCTAGAGTGAACATCTTCTCAAAATTTGGGACAGCAAGAACAGGGACTGTGGTCATTGCTGTTTTCAGTTGCTCAAAAGCTTCCCTAGCAGTTTGCCCCCAATGGAAGCCATCCTTCTTCAACAACTGAGTTAGAGGAGCAGCAATCTTACTGTAATTTTTAACAAATTTTCTGTAATACCCTGTGAGGCCCAAGAATCCTCTCAGCCCCTTAATGTCCTTGGGTTCTGGCCAGTCAACCATATCTCTAATCTTGCTTGGTGATGCTGCCACTCCCTGTCCTGTGATTAGATGCCCCAGATACTCTAGCTGTTTCTGCCCAAATAAGCATTTCTTTTGATTAGCAACCAAGCCATTTTCCTTAAGAGTTTGTAGTACCTTCCTGAGATGCTCCATGTGACTAGCCTCATCGGTGCTATATATCAGTATGTCATCAAAAAAGACTAGAGCAAATTTCCTCAGGTAAGGCCTTAGCACCTGGTTCATGAGGGACTGGAAGGTGGAAGGTGCATTAGTCAACCCAAAAGGCATGACTAAGTATTCATAATGTCCTTCATGAGTCCTAAATGCTGTTTTAGGAATGTCTTGCTCCCTCATACGTATTTGATGATATCCTGACTTCAAATCCAGCTTGGAGAAGATAATTGCAGCTCCCAATTCATCTAAGAGCTCTTCGATGACGGGAATAGGGAACTTATCAGGGATTGTCATCTTATTCAGTGCCCTATAGTCCACACAAAATCGCCACCCTCCATCCTTTTTCTTCACTAGGATCACTGGGCTACTGTAGGGGCTGGTGCTAGGCCTGATAAAACCAGTATTCAGCATGTCTTTAACCAGTCTTTCTAATTCATTTTTCTGATAGTGTGGGTATCTATACGGGCGGATGTTAGGAATGGAGCCTCCTTCCTTTAAATTGATGGCATGGTCTTGTGGCCTGCTGGGTGGTAACCCCTTGGGGTCCTGGAACACCTCAGAAAATTCAGCTAAAATTCCTTCCAAGGTGCCTTGATTCAGAGTTCCCTGGTCGGTATCATTTTGGGTGCCGTTGTAGGACAAATAGTATCCTTCCCCTTCATCTTGCAAGGCTTTCAACAGGGCTTTCCATGAGGCTTGTGTCCTGCATAGAGAAGGATCTCCAAGCAATCGTCTTACCTGGCCCTTCTCTTTCCATTGTAAGGTAAGATTCTTGAAATTTGCCTCAATGTTCCCAAGACTCGCCAACCAATCCATACCCAAAACGAGGTCTGTCCCACCTAATTCCAACAGGAAGAAGTGTTGTTGGATGCTGATTCCTTGTACTTCAAGCTTCAGATTTCTACATACTCCCTTGTTTCTCTCCTTAGCTCCATTTCCCACCTCTACCACATACACCGGAGTTTCCTTCACCTCTAACTCCATCTCATCTACCAGCCTTTGTGAAATAAAATTGCTAGCAGCCCCACAATCAATTAAGATGATAATGTTTTCTCCGTTTTCTCTCCCTGCTACTCTTCCTTTCACCTTGAAGGACCTATTTGTGGTTAACCCCTCCTTTCTGCTGAGGGATAATTGCATAGTCTTGCCCTCCAAAACCAGCTCCTCTCCAGCGTCTTCATACACCACCTCCTCATCATCTTCTTCTTCCACCTCTCTTTCCACTAGCACAAATTGATAATGCTTCATCTTACAAATGTGCTCCCTCCCCCATTTCTCCCCACACTTGAAACACAACCCTTTTTTACTCCTTTCCTGAAGCTCAGCTTGTGACAATCTCTGCCCTCCATTCCATATCTTGTTTTGTGCAGCAGCCTCCCCTGTTTTTTGGTCAGGATTAGTTTTAGCATGAATCCCCTGATTTGCACCTTGAGCTCTCCATTTATTTCCATCCACCCAAACTTGGGTTCTGCTCCCTGTTCCCCCTTTTTCCTTCCAACCCCTTTTATCCTCCTCCCCTCTTCCCCTTTTGAACACTGAATTCTTCTCCTCTAGTAGCAAAGCTTTGTCCATTAATTCAGCTAAGCTCTCAGCAGTATGGAGTTTCAGTTCAGCCCGGATTTCCTCTTTAAGTCCATTTAGAAAGATTCCCTTCAGCATGGCCCTGTCAGTATTTCTCAAAGGAGCTGCTACTGATTCAAATTGTTCCCTATACTCCATAACGCTCCCATTCTGCTTAATACTCAACATTGGCCCAAATGGGTTTTGGACTAGGCCTGGTTGGAATCTCCTGATCAGCGCTTCCTTAAATGGCCCCCAAGCTTTCTCCAGAGCTTGTTCTTCCCACCATTGGAACCAGTTCAGAGCTCGATCCTCCATGGCCATCACCAACAGCTCCATTTTCTCATTCTCTGCCACATCATTCAAACGGAAAAACCGTTCCACCCTCACAGTCCACCCATACGCATCCTCACCGTTGAAAACAGGGATGTCGATTTTCCTCCCCATCCGCACGTTGGGGCGCTGTCTGCCGCCTGCCGAGCCATGGGTGGGTGATATCGATCCATATTGTGCACTTCTGGATCTTGACGACTCAGTCTCCCTGGGCTGATGGCGGTGTCGAGGCGTCTTGGAACGCCCCCTGGTCCGTCGCTGTTCCAGGAGTAGTTGTCGTAGGTCGTTGAATTGCTCCTGAACCGTTGTTTTCATCTCAGCTATGGATTGCTCCACGTTCTCCACCCTTAACTCCATTTGTGCGCGGGTTGATACCATACAAAGCTCCCTAGACCGGGAGCTCTGATACCAATGTTAGGTACCAGGGAATTTTAGGAAGAATTTGAAAGGAAAATTATTTATTAGCACTGAGATTCTGGATAATGACCAAAATCCAGGTTTAGGGAAATTACAATTGCAGAAATAAAGACTGAAAGAGGGAGAAATAACTGAGGCAGATTCGAGAGTGCCTCTGCTCTCCTAGGTCCTAACAGAATTCCAGTCTGCCTCTCCCTTCTCTCCCTAAGGCTATATTAAGCCGCTAGCAATAACAGAAAATAAAGAAGATAATAAAATAAAACAAACATTCAAAATAAAGCAACAAACAGGTTGGTTGTTATGATTTCTCTCTCCTCCTCCCTAGGAGATATTCTGGTGAGAATAATTAGGAAATAATTCTGTTGAGAGAAATCAGATGTGATGCACTTGACGCTTCCTCTTGTATACTTGCAATATCTTGGGTAGGTGCGTATCACTCTCCAATTGCTCAGCAACCTTGTTCTATTTCTATTCACTTCCTATCAAATTAGTATAGTTCCTATCAAATTGCTATCAGAGCACTGATTCAGGTGCCGTGGCCAAGATGAGATGAGAGGATGTCTCTGTTGAAGCCTTGGAAGATTTTGCAGAAATCATGGCGGAAGAGATGCGTTGAAGCCTTGGAAGATTTTGCAGAAATCATGGCGGAAGAGATGCAAAAGTTCAAAGAATCAATGCATTAGCATATTGCAGAAACCTTTGCCGAGATCAAGGTAGAGCTCGGAGATTTGCGGAATAGTGCTTGGAGGAGGAACGAGAATCAGCAGCGACCACAAAGCGAGAATCAACGATGGTGTTATGGAGACCATTGGAGGTCGTGACAGAGAAACGTGAGAAGAACGAAATAGATTTCATTGTTTTCCTTTCGCAGCTGCAAATGGGTCCCTCAATGGAGGAAGTGCAGGTGAGCGAAGGGAAAAAAGATGAAACATAGCGGATCACCCTTATCCAATAGTTGCATGATGTTTTGCTAAGGGAGGAGATCTAGGAGCGCAACTTGCAGAGGGAGAAGAAGGATTGGTCCATCGATCTGCTTGACATAGTTACCATGCTACCCTAAATCATCGATTCCGGGAGTGACGGGGCAAAACGGCCACCGCCGAAGCCGCCGTACTCGTCCCTTCGCACGTTAGAAACCGCCAATCGGCCTTTGGAAAAACCGCCTGAATTGTTCCTCTACTGAATGGTAACTGTCAATTGTCCACCGGCTAAACCGCCAGATCCTGATCTCCTGGCCGGTCCTTTCTTCTTGGTTGTTGCCTCTTGCAAGATGGTAGTTGCAAAATGTCCTCCACCAAAGCCTCTAGATTCCACGTGTGAAAGAAGGGTGGGTGTTGCTCTTCCATTGTGCCACCTGAGTTCAAAAGAAGCAAAGCAAGGAAAGACTCGTAAGAAACTGGGCATGGTAGGCATGCTGGAATTTTTAGATCTGGGTCAAACTGTTGACCACATTACCCAAGGCCAACATACTAACTAGATGGGTTGGGCCTTAAAGGACGGAACCGGTTCACTCTTTTGTTGTAATGGGCCTAGCCCAACTAGTGGAATTTACTTGTTTGTTTCCCTGTTTTCTGTTTTCAGGAGTTTTAATATTTACTCCACCTTGAGGACAAGGTGGATCTTCTAGGGGACGGTATTGTTAGACACACTCAATTAGTGAGAGTTGGTTAATTGGTGGGGGTTAGTGAGTGAGGCATGTTGCCTATAAATATAGAGTTTATGGTGAGAATTGGTATCTTTTGGATCATATGAGGTTTGGGACTTAGGGAGAGTGGTTGAGTCTCTCCAATTATTGAGCAACCTTGTTCTATTTCTATTCAGTTCCTATTAGTTGATTTGTGGTTGGGTTTTATTTTGGTTATGTTCGAAAAATGGGAAGAAAAAAAGGGGGTTGATGCTGGTCTTGAATGTAGCTATTTCTAGAAACTCAGAATAAAAGAAGAGTTTTATTGATATGGTCCTTCTTTCCTTGAATCAAGAAGGCGCAGAGAAAACAAAAATCTACAAGAGAAGGCACAAGAGTGTGGCCTTTCAATTACCAAAGTTTTTGTTATTTAAATTGTATACAATGTAGTGGTTGTTGCAGCTACTTATGATCCACATTATGATCAAAAGGTTGACGCACACGATGAAAAAGTCAATTGTAGCTGTGTGGTTCCTTGTGTAAGTGTTGATTGCAAAGACATGTTTACCACTAATCAAGTAATAATGGTGTCTCAAACCCTGTATTTTTAGAGTACAGAACTGTTCAAAATTTAAATACCTAATTTGGATTACATGGGCATATATTTGAAACTCGGGATAATCTATGTGCATGGACTCGAGGTGTCGGGAAGCAAAATGACTTTGTTGTTGTGGTCACAAGGTCTGATCTTGGAAGTTTGACCAAAAAAGCATTTGTGACTCTGGGGTGCCAAAAGAGTGGAACATACAAGCCGTATAAAGACCCTAAGTTATTCAAATACAAGACCACCGGTACAAGAAAATCTCAGTGTCCATTTAGACTAAAAGGAAGACCAAGGAAGGTAGAAGGATGGTGGTGGTTGAAAGTGATGTGTGGTACACACAACCATGAACCAGCTGAGACTTTAGTTGGGCATGCATATGTTGGTCGATTAACAAATGATGAAAAGACTCTGGTTGAAGACATGGCAAACAACATGGTTCCTCCAAGAAACATGCTTCTTTCATTGAAGGAACACAATCCTGACAACTTGACAACCATAACACATGTTTACAGTATATGTAAAAATATTCGTAGCTCCAGGAGGGGTCCGTTAACGGAGATGCAGCATTTGATGAAGTTGTTGGCGCGTGACAAATACGTGCACAGGCACAAGCTTCAAGATGGATCAAACATCTTTAGAGATATTTTCTGGACACATCCTGATGCTATTAGCCTTTTCAACACCTTTCTTGGTGTAGTTGTGATGGATAGCACCTACAAGACCAACAAGTACATAATTCCTTTGATGGAAATGGTTGGTGTTACGTCAACTGATTTGACATTCTTTATAGCTTTTGCCTACATGATTGAAGAGAAAGCACATGACTATGTGTGGGCTTTGGACAAATTAAAGGGGATGATCCTAAGAAAGGAAAATATGTCTCAAGTCATTGTTACTAACAAGGACGATGCTTTGGTAAGTGCAGTTCAGGTCGTTTTTCCTGATGCAAAGCATATGTTATGTCAATTCCACATTCTTAAGAATGTCAAGGCAAGGTGCAAGATGTATTACCTAATAAGGAGATGATTGAAGTTGTTATGGAGGATTGGAAAGAATTGATGGAATCCCCTACCATGGATATTTATGAATCACGACTTACGGGCTTCTGGATGTTTTGTAGTGAGTATTTTGACTTGTTGACTTATCTGTCAAAAGTATGGTTTCCACACAAGGAGAAATTTGTGAGTGTGTGGACTGACACAGTCCTGCATTTTGGTACCACAACAACTAATAATTTCATTTACTAAACCTCTTATCTTGAACTTTCATAAAGTTGAAATTGATAAATATTTATATACATATGTAGGGTGGAGGGTGCACATTCAAAGCTAAAAATGTTGCTTCATGACAGCAAGGGTGACATGTGTGCTTCGTGGGATGCAATGAACAAGTTAACAATTTTGCAACACAACAACATCAAAGCATCTTTCCAAAAGAGTTTACTTATTGTGGACCATCGATTTGGGGGTCTACTGTTCCTGAATTTGAGAGGTTTTGTATCCAAGAAGGCTTTTGAGCTTATTGCTGCGGAACAAGCATGAGTAATAGCCGTTGGCACGATCGACAAAGGTGTGGTTGTCAATTTAGAACTATTTATGGACTACCTTGTGCTTGTGAGCTGGCTAAATATACTTCTGTACCACCAATGGTAGTTGATGCTTTCTGGAAAAGACTGTCTTGGAATGCTCCCCCGCGTGAAGACCTGTCATTGGAGTTGAACCTAGATTATGATTGAATGGTTGATCATTCGGTTTGGTCAAATGGATGTACCCGGAAAATGGGCTATTAAACACAATGTGAGGGAGATTGCTTGGCCTGATACTACTTCAATGTGTCCTCCACCAAGTAAGATAAAAACTAAAGGGAGACCCAAAGGTCAACCACATGGTTCCAAGAAGCGTGATCCTTCGTATTGGAAGCATGTTGACCCATATATGGACTCAATGAACGATAGCAACACTCTAAATAGTCTAGTTGTTAAGCCAATTGGTACTCCAAGTCGCAGGAAAGTTCCTACATGTAGGGGTATTAAATAGATTGATAATTTTTCGGAACATTTTCGATGTTATATTGACAGTGTGGTAGATGTTGTGGGATATGGTAATTGTGGATACAGGTCTGTTGCTGCACTACTGGAAATGAATGAGGAGCAATGAAATTATGTCAGGGTTGAGCTGTTGAATGAGCTTTTACAATATTCAAAACTCTATGAAGAACTGTATGCATGACCAAAAAGGTTCAAGACCATACATGGCGCACTCAATCTCTCTCCTGGACAGATAGCCACTCAAGATAAGTTGATGACTTTACCAGATATGGGGTATTTTATTGCAACAAGGTTCCAATTGATATTAATTCAAGTGTCAAATACTGAAAATTCTACATTCTTGCCACTCCGAGGCGGTCCACTAGATTTGGATGAACAAAATGTTATAACGGTTGGTCATGTCAATGAAAATCATTGGGTGCAGGTAATTGTAATTTCAATTATGTTTCTTGTTGATAATTTGTACAACAATCATTTTCTAAATGTTCATTCCTTTCCATTTGTAGGTATTTTTGAAGGAAGGACATCCTATGCCTACAATAGCATTACAATGGCGTTGTTATTTTTCAGCCCAAGCAAAACAATGAGAATATCCATATCTGAAACGTATAAGACTATATGAAGAACAACTACAACAACAAAGAAGAAGTGAAAGTTGTAGCACTGTGTGGTTCGGGCATTGGGTAGACATAACACAAGATTGATGAATTGTCTAATATTTGATCTACAAGATTGATGAATTGTCTAATATTTGATCTATTTGAACATCTATTGTAATTGACATTGTCTAAGATTTGATCAATTTTAACATGTTGTTATGGTGGTTACTGTCATATTACATGACTATTTCTGCCATTTTTTCCAAATACCGGGATTTAAAACCCGAAATGTAGTTTATTTCAACTGCATTTCGGGATGTAAAAGATGGAATGTATGCCGGATGTAAATTCCGGTATCTATAAGCTGGCACACATGTAATACCTACTACATTCTGGGATTTAAAAATTAGAAGGAATAAATTGCTTACAACGTTCCGGGATTTAATAACCCGGAACTACTGAGATTTAGAAAATCGGAACATAAACCCTAAAATATTTACCGGGTTTTAAATCCTGGTTCATATTTTATATTCCGAGTTTTGTATTCCCAGAATGAAGATAATGTTTATTCCGAGATTATAAAATTCGGAATACATCTTAGCAGATACCTTCCGAGTTATAAAACACGGAAGCTTACGGAAGCTTTTACGTGGACATTTTCTGGGATTAAATTCCCGAAACACAGGATAAATAAGTTTCGAGATTAGTAAATCCGGTAAATACAAAAATGAGGGTATTTTAGTATTTTACTGCAATAAAGCGGGTTTAAAATTGAAAAATTTGTAGCTAAATCTAACGGCTTAAAAAAAATGGAGATGAATTTTCCCGTAAAAAGCTTAAACCATTCAATCCGCCAAAACCCTCCCAATTTTCGAATGACACTTGCTTTCACCGTCTCGAACAAACAAAAACGAAACTGACACACCCACTTCTTCATCGTTCCCATGGAGAAGATTCACGTCACCGTGCGCGCAAGGCCCCTCTCCCCGGAGGACGCCAAAACTAGCCTCTGGAGGATCTCCGGCAACTCCATCTACCTTTCCAACCACTCCTCCAAGTTCGAATTCGGTACTCTCCTTTTTCTCTCTCTTCTTTCCATGTTCGAAATTCTGTTCATAATTTCAACTCATTCTCCGCAGATCAAGTATTCAGCGAGAATTGTGAGACCGCCGAAGTCTATGGAGCTCGCACCAAAAGCATAGTCGAGGCCGCAGTTCGTGGATTCAACGGTTTGCATCCATCCCTATTTGTTTTTTTTTTCCAGTTGTTTCTTCTGGTGTTATTAGCTTGGGGATTGTGACCTGAAGGTACTGTTTTCGCTTACGGACAAACAAATAGTGGCAAGACTTATACAATGCGAGGCTCGAAAGCCGAGCCTGGAGTTATTCCTCGCGCTGTGCGTGATTTGTTCCAAATTATTCAACAGGTAATTAATCAGCAGCCACTCCATGCCTGCTGTTATTGTTAATTTTGCATTTTTCTGAATCTTTGCTATGATGCGTGAATGGTTTTATATGTGAACTCTTTGTTGTGAACTAAACACGCAAGATTTCTTTCAAAATGAAGCGTGGAGCTTACTTTGTGCTAGAATTTGAAGTATGCTCCTTGGTGAAGGGAAAGCCGTGACATGTAATGAAAGGTAAAAGTGTGGAAACAGTGGGCAAAGAAGAAGTTAGATGAGGGAAGGAAATTTTAAAACTTTAATTTGATCACCATTACCCTTCATGAGATAAGGCCGTCAAGGTGTTAAAGTTGTAATTTTGCACATGAAATTACCTTGGATAACTTTGAATGTAAATATCAGATTCTGACTTAGGTAAGAAGAAATGAAAATTTTCTTAGGCATTTTGATTGCCTGATAACGATAGTAATTGGATGAGGTCAATATAAAATAGAGTGCACAAGTGCAAAAAGGGGTTTTCAAGCGAATTGAGTTCTTACAGAATCATCTGAGGCATTGGCAAACAGGTAGACTGTGATTCAATCATTAAACGGATATTATCCTAGAAGAAAACCCAGCATGTTACAGTTATCAATATAGAATTGTGTCCTGGCTCATTTAGAGTCGCTTACTTGTGCAATAACCAATTGATATATGTTGTCACTAATAATTTACTCATCAATCATCATTAACTGGTGTATGAAAGATGATATCTAAAACTGTGTATGGATAGGGTAATTTAAAGATGATATCATTGTTCATTTTATTCAGCTATCTTGGATTATTTGCCATGAAAAAGCATTTTCAAACATCCACTTGTGGGAGGCTAGGCACCTCCTTGTAATTAAAGATATTGAAGTCGTTGCGAATGTACCTGGGCTTGTAACTGCTAGTGAGAAGAGTTAGATATCTTGGAAATAGATAGTATTTCTTGATTTAATTGTAATTAGGTAGGGTAATCATTGTAAATGGAGAGACAATAATATTATGTATTTATTGCACCTATTATACATAACACACTCCATTGTGTAGTTGAAACCCATAGATTCAATATAAAGTTGTTTCTTGGTTTCTCCTTATTCAACATGGCATCAGTATCAGAGCTTGACGAGAGGCAATCCTAATTCATGATTCCTGCCAGGCCTACTGTCTACCGGTGTGAACTTTTTTATTTTTGGAACCGCATTCCTTCTCTGGTTTCCAGGCTAACCCACTCTCGTGTCAGCTTCCTGCCAGCTTTCGCTATTTTTTCTGGTGGCTGCTGCGTTTTCTAGCCACCATCGCCTTCCTCCGACATCTTCTTCGATCGATGAACCCACCGCCAAATATCCTTTCCTAAATAGAGTCGATGGTTGAGCCAAATATCCATACATATCATCCTTTCGCAGATAGAGTTGATGGTCGAGCGAAATCTTCATTTGCTTCGGTTCATTATGATGTTTAGGGTCCTAGTTGTACCGAGTCAACCCTAGGTTTTAGATTCTTTTCACCTTCATTGATGATTACTCTCATTGTACCTAGTTATTTTTAATAAAAAATGGGTCAAAGTTGTTCTCAACCTTTCAGCAGTTTTACCATGAAGTAAAAACACAATTTGGTGTTCCTACTTGCACTTTATGTAGTGATAATGCCTGTGAATACTTGATTTCGGCTGATGTTACCTTCTTTGAGTTGATCTCAGAAGGGTCGCCGTTATGTGATTTCGGTTGATGTTATTTTGTTTGAGTCAATTCCATTCTTTAGGTCTGCTTCATCCACTTTGAGTCTGATTCTGTCTCCACCACCTTACCACCTTGTAATTAGGTAGGGTATCTTGTGTTACTTGTAATTAGGTAGCGTAATCATTGTAAATAGGGAAACAATGATATTGTATATTTATTGCACCTGATACATATAATACAATCCGTTGGGTAGTTGAAATTCATGGATTCAATCTAATGTTGTCTCTCAGTTTCTCCTAATTCAACAAGAACTATTGGTTGTGATATAACTGTGAGTTTCTTAATAAGGCTTCATGCTTTGGGCATCTAGAAATGATTTTGAAGTCTGTCCTTCTAAACATTTTGATTATGGTGTTGTTGTTAAACTTTATCAAATTTGAAGTGTCTCTCTTTGATATTGACATGGTTAGTTAATATATTAGATATTGAATTTCATAATATGTATATATCATACTACTTTTTATTTTTTTATTTTAGGATGTGGATCGGGAGTTTCTTCTTAGAATGTCCTACATGGAAATATATAATGAAGAGATAAATGACTTATTGGCTCCTGAGCATCGAAAACTGCAGATTCATGAAAATCTAGAGGTTATTTTTAAATGTGAAAGTTTCTTTTCTTTTCTTCTTGGTGAAGTACTCATCTCTAATATATCTATAACCCTTGATATTTTATATCATTTTTCTTTGAAATCACAGCGAGGAATCTATGTTGCGGGGCTGCGAGAGGAAATTGTTGCTTCTCATGAGCAAGTCCTTGATCTCATGGAGTTTGGAGAATGTATTTTTTTTCCCCTTTTTTCTCATGTTTTACTTTTTAGAACTCGTCAGTTTTTTTTCAGCTTATTAATAGGCTACCTACTGCTGTCTTGCATCATAAGTCACCCTACCAAGTTTTGTATAACCAAATCCCTGACTACAAATTTCTAAAGGTTTTTGGGTGTGCTTGTTTTCCTTTTCTCAGGCCTTATAATAGTCATAAGTTTGATTTTCATTCCAAAGAGTGTGTTTTGTTGGGTTATTCAGCCTCTCACAAGGGATACAAATGGTTGTCTTCTGATGGTCATATATACATCTCTAAGGATGTTTTGTTTCATGAGTCTCATTCTGAGAATGTTTCCATTTCTGCAATGCCACCTCTTGTCTCTCCTTCTGTGTCCCTTACTTCCACTTCTTCAACTTCTTCTCATCCTCCAACTCCACCCTTAGACTCTTCTCCTCTTGGCATAGATCCTTCTCTTTCTCAGTCCCCAGTTTTATCACAGCCTACTCAATTAACCCCACAATTTCTTTTAGATTCTGCTACTGTTTCTGATCAGATTGATTCTTCACCTACTCCCCAAAATACTCATCCTATGCAGACTAGGTCTAAAAATGGTATTATCCAACCCAGATTGCATCGAACTTTGCTGCTTACTCATCTAGAGGCTACCTCCCATAGAAAAGCCTTGGCTAAACCTGAGTGGGCTGCTGCTATGCATGCTGAGTTTGAGGCTTTACAAAGCAATCAGACCTGGGACTTGGTTCCTTTACCTCATGGTAGACAAGCCATTGTCTGTAAATGGGTTTTTAGGGTTAAGGAAAATCCAGATGGTACTCTTAATAAGTTCAAGGCTCAATTGGTTGCAAAGGGCTTTCATCAGCAAAAATGGTATGATTTTTCAGAGACTTTTTCACCAGTAGTGAAGCCTGTTACAGTAAGGACTGTACTGTCTCTAGCAGTGTCAAAACAGTGGTGTATTAGGCAGATTGATGTCAATAATGCCTTTTTAAATGACAATCTCACAGAGGATGTTTACATGCAGCAGCCTCCAGGGTTTGAAGTACTAGAAAAGCATCTTGTGTGTAAGCTTAAAAAGGCTCTCTATGGCCTTAAGCAGGCCCCCAGGGCATGGTTTTACAGGCTGACTACAGCTTTGCTGGAAGAGGGTTTCCAGCAGTGTAAATGTGACTTTCTCTTCTCACTTTGCATTCAGGAGGACATGAAATTTTTCTGCTCATATATGTTGATGATATCATCATTACTGGGGATTCATCATCTCAGATTCAGCAGCTAATTCAAAAACTTAATGCAGTTTTTGCACTTAAGGACCTTGGTCCATTAGACTATTTTTTGGGAATTCAGGTCAAGCAGTTGCATGATGGCTCTCTTATACTGTCCCAGACTAAGTACATAAGAGATTTGTTGGCAAAAGTTCGCATGGATGACACAAAGCCTCAGCCTACTCCTATGGCTGGTAGTACTAAATTAACTAAGCATGGTGCATATTACATTGCCGATCCTACACTGTATAAGTCCACTGTTGGTGCTCTGCAATATGTAAGAAATACTAGGCCTGAAATCTGCTATGCAGTGAACAAGGTGTGCCAATTTATGGTACAACCTCAAGAGGAGCATTGGAAAGCAGTGAAGAGGATTCTTAGGTACCTTCAGGGTACTCAGCATGCTGGTTTGCATCTAAAACCCAGGTCTATTCATCAGCCACTCACAATTACTGCCTATTGGATGCAAACTGGGCCTCTAATCCAGATGACAGGAGATCAACCTCTGGTTCGTGTGTGTTCTTGGGAACTAATCTGGTCAGTTGATGGTCTAAAAAGCAGACTCTTGTGGCTAGATCCAGTACTGAGGCAGAATATAGGGCCCTTGCCAATACAACAGCTGAGATTCTTTGGCTGGAATCACTTCTGAATGAACTTCAAGTGCCCTATGTGGTTCCACAGGTTTACTGTGATAATCAAAGTACAGTTCTCCTTGCTCATAATCCAGTCCTGCTTGCTCGAACCAAGCATATTGAGCTTGACACCTTTTTTGTTAGGGAGAAGGTTGTTCAAGGAAAATTGAAGGTCATTCATGTCCCATCTACAGAGCAGCTTGCTGATTTACTAACTGTTCAAGGAAAATTGAAGGTCATTCATGTCCCATCTACAGAGCAGCTTGCTGATTTACTTACTAAGCCCTTATCTACTTCAAGATTTCTGTATTTGAAGGACAAACTCAGCATCCTTGATCCTGTCAAACAAGGCCGCTGTGTTTGAGGGGGGAATGTTAGGATACAGCATATGTAATATGCATTGTTTGTAATGTAGCTTGCGCTGGACTCTTGTCTGGTACACCAGACCAGAGTCTCGTCTGACTGGACTCTTGTCTGGTGCACCAAAGTCTCGTCTGTCTGGACTCTCGTTTGAGTCTGCGTTAGTTATGGGTTCTGTTATCAGTTCTGTTGCTGGTAGTTACAACTTGGTTAGTCAGTTAGAACTATAGTTAAAGTAACTCAACTATAATTAGTGTGTTATGACAGCTGAGTTAGTTAGCTGAGTCAGTTAGGAATAGTTGCTTATATAAGCTCTTTTGTACTGTGCAGTTATTATCAATAATAGAATAGCAAATATAGTTTCAGTTTGCATCTTCTCTCTCTCTCTCTCTCTTCCTTTTCCTTAGCTGAGTTAGGATTATCAATAGATACTTCTGGTTATCCATGCAGTATATTTGTATTTGTCAGAATCTGTGTTTTATTAGCTGTATTATTTCCTTATTTAGCAAATTACAATTATAGTGTATAAGGGAAATATCCCTGAATCATAGGGATCTGATTGTTCAGGTGCTATTATTATATTTCCTAAATTAGCTTTTCCAGCCTTGTATATATAACTGATGTACTCTTAGCATAAATCAATGAAATCAATTCATTCTACCCTAATTTTTGAGATGGTATCAAAGCTCTCTAATTCTGGGAGCCGCCTTTGACTGCGCAAACCTAAACCCTAGACGACAGCCTTCATTGCCGTCGATCATCCCTTTCAGGGCAGCCTTAATTGCTGCCGTGATTTACAGTGGTGTTCCTTAGTTGCTGCCACAGTAATCAAACACATCCTCATTGCACTATGGTTGTTGTACTGCTGTGGCCATGGGAGAACCAATTGATGAAATTGTGGATACGGAGTCACTGAACATTGACTCTGGGGATCATAAATCCCAAACTCATGGAGGAGAGCTGCAGAACCTCTACACTGCCTACAGATTGAATGGGCAGAATTACTTGAAATGGTCCCAGCTTGTTCGTAGAACTTTGAATGGTAAAGGGAAAGCTAGCCACTTGATTGATGATGCTCCTAAAGAGGAAGATCCCATATTTACAAAATGGGATGAGGAGGACTCTATGATCATGGCATGGCTATGGAACTCAATGATCCCATAAATCACTGATACTTGCATGTTTCTTAATTCTGCAAAGGAGATTTGGAATGCCATGGAGCAGACATACTCCAAAGCTAAAGATGCTGCCCAAATATATGATGTGAAGGTGAAGATTGTGGCTGCAAAACAGGGAAACAAGACCGTTACAGAGTACGCCAATCATCTCAAATCATTGTGGATGGAGTTAGACCATTACACGGTCATAAAAGCCAAGTGCTCAGCAGACTCAGCAATGCTCATAGAGTATATTGAGCAGGATAGAGTCTATGATTTCTTGGTGGGGCTTAACTCTGATTTTGATCAAGTGAGAGTCCAGATCCTTGGAAAAGAAAAAGTTCCAGGAATTAATAAAGTAGTAGCTATGGTCAGAAGTGAAGGAAGTAGAAGGGGAGTAATGCTAGAAACCCCAACTATGGAAAATTCAGCCATGGTAGCTTCTGGGGCCTCGACCATGATGGTAGACTAGAAAAAGGGGGGGGGGGGGGGGAATAATCAACATGGAGAAGAAAGCTGAAGGAGTGTGGTGTACCTAATGGAACAAGCCTCGCCACACTCGCGCGAAATTTCCACTGTTGTTTCTGCCTCTTCACCAGCAGCTCTAGCAACAACTAATACTAGTTCTCTACCTTATTTAAATAAAAACAATATTTAGTATAATTCTAATGTATTAGGACCCTCTTTGTATGAGATGTGGCATTATAGAATGGGGCAGAGGCCCGCAAAGCTGCCTTACTTCAATGTAATATTCCTTTACCTAATAGAAATCCTTTTTCTGTTTGCTCTTCTTGTTGTCTTGGTAAGTCTCATAGATTACCTTCCCAACCTTCAACTATTGTGTACAATGTTCCTTTGGAACTTGTTTTTATTGATCTCTGGGGTCCTGCATCTGTTGTTTCTTCATGTGGTTATAAGTATTTCCTTACTTGTGTTGATGCTTATTCCCGCTATACCTGGATTTTCCCACTTAACTTAAATCTGAGGCCTTCACAATCTTTGTTTAGTTTAAGACTATGGCAGAATTGCATCTTAACACAACTTAAATCTATTCAATTTGATTGGGGTGGGGAGTTCAGACCCCTAACCAAATATTTTACAGAGCAGGGCATTATACATAGACTCACATGCCCTCACACACACCATCAAAATGGTAGTGTTGAAAGGAAGCATAGGCATATAGTTGAGACTGGTTTGACGTTGCTAGCTCTTGCTAAAATACCTACTGATTATTGAGATCAAGCCTTTTTCACTGCCACCATACCTCAAATAGATTACCAACCTCAGTTCTACAAAATATCAGTACTTTCACCAGGCTGTACAAGCAAACACCAAATTACAAATTTCTTAAGATCTTTGGGTGTGCTTGCTATCCCTTCCTAAGACTTTGCAATACAACAAAGCTCTCTAATAGGTCAGCTGAATGTGTCTTTTTAGGCTACTCCTAAAGCCACAAAGGATACAAGTGCCTTGATGCTTCTGGAAAAATCTTTATCTCCAATGATGATGTTGTATTCAATGAATTAAGATTCCCCTTTCCAGACCTGTTTCCTACTTAGCAGTGTCCTGTTGTGTCTACTGAGTCCACACCCATACTTGCCACCATCCCTATAGTGCTCACATCTCATGCAACTCCTCCACATTCCAATTCTGATTTAGTTCCAGCATCTACTTCTAATTATGTGTCTGAATCCCCTCAAATGTCACCAATCCCTGCTCTAAATGTCACACCAGTTACAAATACACAGCCTGTCTCACAGCAACATGATTTATCTCATAGAGCACCACACACCGAGTCAGTCTCCACTCAAACCTCACCCACAGAACCAATCACATCTACCTCTTCGTCTGCACAGGCAACATTTCATTCTTCACTAGAACCTGTAGTGTCCCCTCCAGTTAACTTACATCCTATGCAAACTCGAGCTAAATCTAGAATAGTCAACCTAGACAGTTTCCTACTTTACTTCTTACATAAGCTGAGCCAGCTTCGGTAAGGGAGTTGTGTTTGGCGCCACTCCAGTTGTGTGTGGCGCCACCCCCCATTTTTGATATTACCAAAAATACCCCTAAAAAAACTTTTCTGGCAAAAAAAACTCCAAAAATGGTTTTTTTTTCAAAAAACCCTTCCCCCATCCCCTCCAATTCCTCACCCTCACCTTTTCTCTTCTCCCATTTCCTTCTGATCAACCTAAATATTGAAATGGACGAAAGGGACAAGTCAGAACCAAAAGTGGGTTCACCAGAGTGCAAGAAAAAATTCAGTTTGTAGTTTTTTTTCGCGTTCTGGTTATTAATTGCACTTGTAAGTGCGGAATTTGCTTCACATCCGCACTCACAAGTGCGAATTTATGTTTTTTTATTTTATTTTTTTAATGTATTTATTATATTCGCACCTTTAAGTGCGATTTGGAGGCAAATTTCGCACTTATAGGTGCAACAGACATGAATATTAAAAAAAAATTTAAATTATTATATTCCCACCTATAAGTGCGATTTGGAGGAAGAATTCGCACCTGTAGGTGCGATACACTTTGTATCTAGACATTCCTAATATTAAAAAAACCGAGAAAAACATCTAAAAAATTTCAAAAAAGGCACCAAATGGTTTTTAAAAATTATGGGACCACCACAGTTAGTCTAGTTGACATATTTAGAAATTTGTCGTGAAATGTTTTTTTCTTCAAAAATTCAAAAAAATAGTAAACGTTGGAATTTGGGCTCTGAACATAGATCTTATGGCGAAGCAATAAGCGTCCAATTACTTTTTTTTTCTCTTCAACTTTGTAGTTCAGCCCGTCGTCATCCGAGACTGTTAGAAATTCTTTTTTTAGGGCCAAGGCCATACTGCCCCTGCGGTCTCAAAACTCCTATTTCGCACCTATAAGTGCGATCATGCATATATAATCGCACTTATAGGTGCGAACATGAAGTTACCCATTATTTTTTAATTGGGTTGCACTTATAAGTGCTAACAGAATTGGAAGCATAAATCGCACTTATATGTGCGATTTATTCTGAGAAAAAGGTAGAGGAGAGGGACACCTCGGGAATCAAAAAAAATTTTAAGGGCATTTTCGTAAATGTCCCTATTTGGGGGTGACACCAAACACAGCACCCCTTCAGTAAAGCAGGCTCTCAGAGATCCTAAATGGTACTCAGTGATGGTTGATGAGTACAATGCTTTTCTAACTAATAACACTTGGTCCTTAGTTCCTTTGCCCTCTGGCAGGTTTGCCATAGGATGCAAGTGGGTTTTTTGTGTGAAAGAAAACCCAGAAGGTTCTGTGCACAGGTACAAAGCAAGGCTTGTTGCAAAAGGTTTTCACCAACGAGAAGGTATTGACTATGCATAAACCTTTTCTTCAGTTGTTAAACCAACCACAATCAGAGTCATTCTCACTCTAGCAGTTTCAAAGAAATGGCCAATTCAGCAACTAGATGTTAACGAAGCCTTTCTTAATGGCACTCTTGATGAAGAAGTCTATATGATCCAGCCCCCAGGCTTTGAGTCCAATGACAAGAGTCTGGTTTGCAAGCTTCACAAAGCCTTGTATGGCTTGAACCAAGCCACAAGGGCTTGGTTTGTCAAACTCTTGTCAAGTCTTGTTTCATGGCTGACAAATGTGATCCTTCTCTATTTGTTTTACAAACAGCACATGATATTATCTACCTCTTGGTGTATGTTGATGATATAATCATCACTGGCAGTTCTGTTACCCTTATTCATTAGCTAGTGACTAAACTAGACTCTGAATTTTCTCTAAAACAGCTAGGAGATTTGAATTATTTTTTGGGTGTACAAGTTCAAAGAATGCAGGATGGTTAGAGCTTTGCTCATAACCTTTTCTCTAACAAAGTACAAATCTAACTCTAGGTGCTTTGTTCTTGCATGCAAGATTGGATTGTGTGCAATTGCAACTGCACTTTGATTATCACAGTAGACAACAGGTGGCTTAAACTTCAAGTGTAGCTCTGTGAACAGTGACTGAATCCACATCAACTCAGTAGTAATGAGGGCAATGCTTTTGTACTCAGCTTCAACACTAGATCTGGAAACTACAGGCTGTTTCCTGGACCACCAGGAGACAAGATTAGGACCAATATAAACACATGCACCAGAAGTTGATCTACAATCATCAGGGTCCGACCCCCAGTCAGCATCACAATAACCATAAAGAGAGAAGGGGGCTGTGGTGGAGATGGGCTGCAAGTGAAGGCCAACCATTTCTGATCCCCCGAGATACCTAAGTATCCTCTTGACAGCAGTCCAATGCGACTCAAGAGGTTGTGACATGAACTGACACACTCTGTTGACAGAATAACTAAGTTCAGGTCTAGTAATGGTCAAATATTGTAAGGCACCAACGATAGATTTATAAAGGGTAGGATCCCCAAAATGATCTGAACCATGCTTAGACAACTTGCAACTAGTAACCATGGGTGAGGAGATTGGTTTGGCATCAGCCATACCAGCCCTTTGTAGGAGATCTCTTATGTACTTGGACTGAGTTAGATGAAGAGCACTAGTAGGTAAATGATGAACTTCAATACCAAGGAAGTAGTCAAGATTTCCCAAGTGCTTTAGACAGAAGTTTGAGTTTAAATCTGCAGTTAATGTCTTCAGAAAAGCATTATTGTTCCCTGTGAAATAATGTCATCCACATATACCAATAGGAAATCAATAACAGAGTTATGACTATAGATGAATAAAGAGGAGTCGCATTTACTGCCTTGGAAACCCAAAGTGACCAGGGCTGCTTTGAGCTTATCAAACCAGGCCCTTGGGGCCTGTTTTAGACCATATATGGCCTTGTGTAATCTGCATACCAAGTTTCTGTCTTTGCTTTCAAAGCCTGGTGGCTGGACCATGTAGACTTCCTCTTGTAATTCCCCATTGAGGAAAGCATTCTTTACATCCAGCTGCTGTAAACCCCAACCATAGGACAGTGCAAGAGTCAAAACCATATACTTGGTGAAAACCTTTAGCGACTAATCTGGCTTTATATCTGCTAACTGAGCCATCTGGATTCTGTTTTACTCTAAACACCCATATTCACCCTATTGGTTCTCTATTGGGAGGGAGAGAAACAAGAGTCCATGTGCCATTCTGCTGAAGTGCAGAAAATTCTGCTTGCATGGCAGCTTGTCAGAATCTGTGTTTTATTAGCTGTATTATTTCCTTATTTAGCAAATTACAATTATAGTGTATAAGGGAAATATCCCTGAATCATAGGGATCTGATTGTTCAAGTGCTGTTATTGTATTTCCTAAATTAGCTTTTCTTGCCTTGTATATATAACTGATGTACTCTTATCACCCTCTCCCGAACATACTGAACTGCTTGCATTTATTACTGTTTATGTAACTGTTTGGTATTTCAACTAATTTTTTCCTCACGTTATTTGCATTTATTTCAGCTCATAGACATATTGGAGAGATAAATATTGTGTGATTCAGGATACTTCTGGTTATCCATGCAGTATATTTGTATTGATGAAGTATCTCTTAGGCTGTTACTTTATCACCATCTCCCAAACATACTGAACTGCATGCATGTGTCACTGTATATGCAACTAAATCTTTGGTATTTCAACTAATTTTTTCCTTACGTTATTTGCATTTGTTTCAGCTCATAGACATATTGGAGAGACAAACATGAATTTGTACAGTAGTAGGTCCCATACTATTTTCCGCATGGTAACCAGTATTTGTTCAGATTTCACCTCTTTTTTGTTTTTCAACTGCTTATGCTTGCCCCTCGGCCCCTCCACCCATTAATATATTGTGTTTAATAGATCATTGAGAGTAGGGATAGAAGTGAAGATGAAAGCAGTGGCAGCACATGTGATGCTGTTCGTGTGTCAGTGTTGGTATGTCACTACTTCAACTAATAATTTATCGCTCTCATCGGTTAAGTTTTTACTTTTTGCATTTAGGCATTTGGCCATTCAAATACGCCACACTCATGTGTCCTCCTCTCCTTCTGTTGCTGAACTGAATATTTTTGTGTAAATTTTCATATTTGTAATCATCTATATCTAGAATTTAGTGGACCTTGCTGGTTCAGAGCGTGCTGCAAAAACTGGAGCTGAAGGTGTCCGACTGAAAGAGGGTTCTCACATAAACAAAAGCTTAATGACTTTGGGAACTGTGATTAAAAAATTGAGTGAAGGTGCGGAGAGTCAAGGGTAAGTTTTTATGATATTTAGCTTTTCATGTTCATTGAGCAAAATAAAGAAAACCTAGCATCTTATGTCTTATGCAGAGGTCATGTTCCTTATCGGGATAGCAAGCTTACACGAATTTTGCAACCTGCATTAGGGGGAAATGCTAACACAGCTATAATATGCAATATCACACTTGCACAGGTAAGATATCCATGCATTGTGTTTTATTCTTCATTCACACCATTGTGTCATATATCCATGAGTTTAACTCTCTTCCTGTCTGTTGTAAGCTAATTTTTTTTAAAATTATATAATTATTTAATATAAAGCACTAGCAGATGTCTTGTTTCTCTACCATTTGCAATAACAGACAAATGTAAATTTATATCTGTCCTGCACAGTTGACACGGATTTCACAGTCCTCAAATCTCCATTGTCCCCCCTCAAAAAAGTTGCCATTTCGCAGGTGCCTTCAAAGGAGTTTCCTGTGCGTTGAAAAGATTTACAATTGCCTTAACCTTTTCAATTGAAAATATTGCTAATTCCAACCATTTTCAGTTGTAAAGTTATCCCCATTCCATGCATTTCAGCCGTATCAGTTGTAGGTGGCTTCACTGGCTTGGAGATACTTCATTTCCAGTTGTTTTGTATATCACATGATATCCATCTAATCTTGAAGCTTCCTAGCTATCATTATTCACTGAAGATAAAAAAATTTTATGCACAGCCTACCTCTATTATATTTTATATTTTTATGAGTGAATCTCAATTTTTGACTGTAATAATTTCAGCATATTTGTCATGTGGCAGATGCATACAGATGAAACTAAATGTAGCCTCCAATTTGCAAGCAGAGCTTTACGTGTCACAAACTGTGCTACAGTCAATGAGGTTTCTTCTAAACATTTCTCATGTTTGGAGAGCTCTTTTATTTTGATTTTGTGATTTATTTATTTATTATTATTATTTTGGTCTCGTATGGCATTTCAATGTAGTTTTCTGTTTGTAGGGTATTTTGTTCATTGCATCATTTCTTGTGGGCAGGTTAAATTATTGATGCAAAGATGTACTGAGTTACCATCTACTTTTGTAGTTCAGTTCTGCTTTTTGTCATATAATTATGATCTGGTTTTGCTTTGTGCTGGAGTGTTCCTTTCGTATCTTTCAGTCTAATGTGAAACTTTGTTTCTGCTCCAGATTTTGACAGATGCTGCTTTATTAAAGCGCCAAAAGAGAGAGATTGAAGAACTTCGTGCCAAATTGATGGTTGATCTGGTTTTCTGTTGCTATTTTTGTCTTGTAATTTGTATTTGATTAACATGTGTTTTTTTGTTTGATAGACAATTACATTTTGTTTTCTCAAGTTTTGCTATAATTATATTTGGTATTCTTTAGGGTTCTCATTCAGAGCATTTGGAAGAGGAGATTCTGAACCTTCGAAATACATTATTACAGGTCTATGATTTTTCTTGTTTAATTATTACATAATTCTTTTGTGTATTCTATATGTCACAAACTTACAATGCTCTTCTTGCCAGACCGAACTGGAAAGGGAGCGCATAGCTTTGGAGTTAGAGGAGGAAAAGAAAACTCAAGCTGAATGGGAAAAGAGAGTAAAGGAGCAAGCCAAGAGAATCGAAAACTTGAGTTCAATGGTTTTGTTTTCAAATAGGGATGAGAGTCGTGAACATATTAAAAAGGTATCATTGACCCGTCTTACAAATCAACTGTACTTTTTTGAGTGGGATGCATTTTTGTCTTTAGTTTCCTTCCCCTGATCATTAAATCTAACTTTTTTTTGTTTGGGATACATACCACAAATAAAACATTTTAGATTCTGTTTTCAGTTTTTTGGAAAGACCTCTAAACTGACTAGGTAGTGTTACTTTGAGATAGTAAGTTAACTATATATTCAGATCTCTTTTCGAATTTTTAGAAATATAGTTGCTGACTCAAACAAATCTTCCGATGTATAAGGATGTCCTAATATATTGTAGATTTCTTTTACTTTCTCTCAAACCTTAAACTGGTTGATTAAGTTTTCATGCTTGCTCTGCAGGAGAAGAGGCGAGATACATGGTGTCCAGGAAATCTTTTGGGGGAGCATCTAAGAGATGTAACTTGTTACCTTCTTGCCAATAGTTCATTATTAGTATGGATGGGTCTTTCTTTATATAAATTATGATTTGGTGTTTGCAGTGTTGCAAATTTAATTATGCTTGTTGCAATCAAATCATATATTCTTTATTGGGACAAAAAACACGAACTTATACTATTCCTTAGGGAGGCAAAGTATATAGATTTTACCGTACAATCTTATGTTGTAGCAAGAGATAGAAGCCTTGTTTGATTTCTCTTCCTATTTTCAATTTTTAAAACATGTTTTCTATTTTGGATTTAATTCAAATGTTATTTTAGCCAATAAATGGTAATATGCGGCTATTAGATAGCGGCTAGAATAAAGCTAATAACCGATTGGTTATTAGGGTTTAGGTCAAGAGGTAACTTGCTAGACAAGTAACTTCGTTAGTAAGTTAGGTCTTTTATATTTTCTATATAAGACACGTCCTGCTCTCAGTTATAATATACGAGTGAATTTTGTTTCCCTCAAACAACTCTCTCTATTCTCTCTCTCTCTCTCTCACGTTCTTCTCAATCCCTAACAACTTGGTATCTAGAGGACATTCTGATTCTTTGACTTGCGGGTCGTGAAGATTGAAGCTGTGTGTTTCAATCTTGTTTGAACAGAGCCAAACGCAGCCTCTCTGATCGAAGCTACGAGTTTCGAAACCTGTGATAGGTTCGGTTGCTTAGGGTTGCTGCGGAACTGTGAGTTTCGAACCTGTTTGGCTCTGTTCGATTGAAGTGCAACGATTCTGCGAGTCTTGTCCTTCATCAGAGTTGCGATTCTGCGATTCTGAAATTGGTGGAAGCTGCGAGTTTCAATCTCAGAGGTTCCTTCCCTACACGCTGCAAACCTCGATTCTGATCAAGTAACTGATCAAGGAATTCTTCCTGTTTCTTGTTTTTGATCACGAAACCCTAATCATGGGTGGAACAGAAGGCGGTTTGCCAGAAGTTAATCTCCCAGTTCTGACAGATAAGAATTGGGATCAATGGAATTCTCATATGAGAGTTCTCTTTGGATTTCAAGATGTCTTGGATGTTGTACAAAGTGGATTTGATCCTTTGACCGATGGCATGTTAAAGTGCAATTTGACGAGTATCGGTCAGCTAGTGGACAAAGGGTACGACTTCGACACGAAGAATAAGAAGCTTCATGTGACTGATCTTGAAGAAAGGTTAGTTTTTAAACCTAGTCTGTAATAGAAGATGAACCAGAAAGAAACTGAAAGAAAACTGAATCTGTTTCAATTGTTAAAATCAGTTATGAGAGATACAAGACTCCTATATATAGTAGGAGAAGACAGCTTCATACAGAAGCTGTTAGCACTACAACTAACTAACTTGTATTTTACATATTATCTCTAATAGTCTGACAAAGAACAAAACCTTTCAAGTAATTTGAAAGTAGCTGAGATCAAAAGTTTTGCTGCACAAGAACCTTAAGAAGAATGCTGGACTTGGCACTCCAGGTATGGACACTTAAATTTCAAAAGTTTGCATCAGTTAGGTGTCAAACACATGGTGTCTTGTTTACCAGTTACTGAGTTGCCTCAGAAAGTTTGTGAGGTGTGTATGGCTGGGAAACAAACCAGAAATTCTTTTCAATCACAGCTAGGAATGCGAGCTGAAGACATTCTAGAAGTTATGCATTCTTATCTGTGTGGGCCATTTGAGGTTCCTTCATTAGGAGGAAACAAGTATTTCATGAGTTTTGTTGATGAGTACAGCAGGATGTTGTGGGTATATCTTCTCAAACAGAAGAGTGAAGCATTCTCAATGTTTGTGAACTTTAAAGCTGCAGTTGAAAGGCAGAGTGGGAAACTTCTTAAAATACTCAGAACTGATGGAGGAGGGGAGTACACTTCTAAAGAGTTTGTTGATTTTTGTTTAAAGAATGGTGTGCAACATGAGGTAACAACTCCTTATACCCCACAACATAATGACCTAGCAGAGAGAAGAAACAGAATCATCCTCAACATGACAAGAAGTATGCTAAAGGAGAAATTTCTGCTTCAAAGTTTCACCTACATACTTAACAAATGTCCAACAAAGAGGCTTCCAAAACAGGTTCCTGTGGAAGTTTGGACAGGAAGTAAACTCAAGGTTAGTCATTTGAGGATTTTTGGTTCACTTTGTTATAAGCATGTTCCAGATCAAAGAAGAAGCAAGCTGCAAGACAAGAGTGAAGCTATGATCTTGGTTGGATATCATCCAACTGGTGCTTATAAGCTGTATGATCCAGCAAGGAAGAAGATAACTTTCAGCAGAGATGTGATGGTGCTTGAGAAAGAGCACTGGAACTGGAAGGAGAACAGAAGCAGTCTTAGAATAATTGGACTTGATGTTCTGGGTGAGGACAGTGATTCTGTAACTACATCATGTAATCCTGCACCTCTATCACATGTCCACCAAACTGATTCTGAGGCTTTACCACATGATGATCAGGCTGATTCAGAGGATTCTGCTCATCCAGACTATGCACCAAGGCCTCAACGAGAGAGGAATAGACCTGAAAAGTATAGAGTATCAGACAGTCCCTGACCATGCAGTTAATGATGAAGGTGATTTGATTCACTTTGCAATGATGGCTGATGTTGAGCCATTGTATGTGAAGGAAGCTCTTGAAAAACCAGTTTGGAAGACTGCTATGATTGATGAGTTGAAAGCAATTGAGAAAAATCAGACCTGGTCTCTGGTCCATTTACCTCCAAATAAGCACAAAATTGGGGTTAAATGGGTATTCAAACAGAAACTGAATCCTGATGGTTCAATTGCTAAGCACAAGGCAAGGCTTGTGTCTAGAGGTTTTCTACAGAAACCTGGGCTGGATTATTCTGAGGTTTTTGCACCAGTGGCAAGGATAGAAACCATAAGGCTGGTGGTTTCCATTGCTAGTGCAAGAAACTGGCCTATTTTTCAGCTTGATGTGAAATTTGATAGAAACCATAAGTCACATCACACATCACCACAGAACCCCATGCTTGAGGTAAGAGAGCAGAAGCAAGCAGTAACATCAAGAGCATGACGCTTTTTGTTGCGCTGCAAGCGAGCTTCGTGTGCGATAATCATGGACTCCACTTGCGATATAGAACATGGAGTTTCACGATTGTACACAATCGTCATCAGAGATGTAAACTCATCCGGTAAACCATAAAAAATGGCTTCAAGATGATCACGGTGATTGACAAGGTCTCCAATTGAGATCAGAGTGTTGACAATGGTTTTCACACGAAGAAGATACTCACAAATTGATTGCGAGCCCTTGGTTATGGTTTTCAGTTCGGATCTGAGTTGTGTTGTGTTGACTGAGCATTCGCTTGTGCTTGGAAGAAATCAAAAATTTCTTCCCAGACCTGCCAGGAATGTTTGCAATTAACAACTGTCGGAAGAACAGAGGTTGAAAGAGACGAAAGCAGCCATGTGAAGAGTGCTGAATCTCACTGCTCCCACTCCTGAAATGTAAGGTTCTCAACATCACGAACCCGATCCGCATCAGTGAGATATCACAGTGATATATCTGGATTCTCGATGAGTTTCTGCAGTTTGTGCGAACGAATAGCACCTTCAACTTGTTGGCGCCATGAACAAAAGTTGGTGTTGTCAAGCTTGATAGTCAGCAGATGCAACAAGCAAAACGAAGAAGAAACATTTGTTTCAGCAGCCATGGCATTCGCTTCAGCAGCCATGGACTCAAGATTTTACAGAACGTTCCCTAGCTCTTGATACCATAAAGGAGAACAGAAAGAAAGAAAAACTGAAACTGAATAATATTTTCTTATTGATAATTTTCTGAATATGACTGTGTACAGCTGCATCTATATATAGATGCTTTCTAACAGAATAATCTACTAATCAGGATAACAGATTCTATCCTAACAGAATAACAATCTCCTACTAATTAGGATAACAGATTCTAACAGAATAACAATCTCCTACTAATTAGGATAACAGATTCTAACTAACCAAAACAGAACTAACAACTAATTAATCAGAAATAACAATGACAACTGGATTAACCAGCCTGTCATATCCGAATTGGGTTGTTGTTGAGTATTCCCTAATATGTATCTAACGAACTCTTTAAACTAATTAACTGTCACTAACAACTACCTACCAAGTGGTCTATTTGTGAACTTAATACATGATAGAAAATTATAGTGTCATTTGATTAATGTAGCTAACCCTAGCTAGTGGGAAAAGGCTTGCTTCATTTTGTTGTTGCATTCGCTAGATATCTCCTTTACTATTAGTGTGGTGAGCTAGCTTCTTGATTCACCTGTTAGGAATATAATATAAAACCGTTCATATGTCCTTTAACCAACAACCTAAGCTTTTGAGATAATTGGTTCATGACATGGTATCAGATCTTTTATGACTAAGCGATCTAGAGTTCGATCCTTTTTGACTCTATTATTCTAATAAAAAGTTGAATTTCAGCACATGGTAGGTGAGCTTGTGCATTTTCCACGTTTTAAGGCCAAGTGGGATCTCGCGTCAGGGGGTAATCGACATAGTGCTTATGTGCCAGCTCATGCCAGCACAGGAGCCACGTGTTCTGTTGAGCAGTTAGCAGTTTGTTAAAACTGTGTAACTGCTATTGTTAGTTAGTTAGCAGTAGTTGCTTGTTCAGCAAGCTATTTCATCTCTATATATTCAGAGATCTTGTATTCTGTAAAGTGAGAATTTCTGATAATAATAAACAATTACTATTCATGTGTGCTTTATCCCACAACTTAAGCTCTTGGGATAATTGGTTCATGAGATCAACATGTGAAGGAAATTGAGATGCCATAATTCACATCTTCAAATGTATTAAAGGAGCTGCAAGAAAAAGAATGAAGACATGGACCACGCTCGAATTGTGGTATATTCAGGTTTTTGTTGGGCAAGCTCTGACATGAGATCTACTTTTAATTATTGTATATTCATTAGGGATAATCTCTTCTCCTGAAAAAGTAAGGAACAAAATATTGTTGCAAGGTTAAGTGTATCAAAAGAATAGTTATGCATCAAATATCTATATGACCTTTTTTGGCTTAAACAATTACTTTAGCATTTTACGAGAGGGCTAAGCACATTGAGATAGATTGCTATTTTATTAGAGGTTTTATTTTGAGACATTACAATTAGCTTTGTTCGTTCAAATCATTAATTGGCAAATGCTTTCACCGAGTCTTCTAGAACTCTTCAAATAAGTTTCATACATATCAAGCTTGTTGCATATCCTCTAGTTTAAAGGGGAGTTTTAGAAAGAATATAAATTGGGAATCACATGTTGTATAGTTCCATAGTACTATGTAATTGCTGTTGTTAGGGTAACTATAAGTCTTTGTTTTTGTTGCTTCATTGTTTCATTTCTATATAACATAATCTCTGATGTAGACATGAAATTTACATATGCCTCTCTTTTCCCTCTTTCAACAATATATAGTACCTCCTCTATTTTCCACTCATAACATATTATGACATTTATTTTAGACTATGGTAGTTATCTTATTGCTTTTATCTTATATTTGTAATTCTAGTTCAATTGTGTTATACCCTACAGGTAGACTATAGCATCCAACCAAATGCTTCTACTGTGAAACTCATAAGACCTAAGCGAGACATGGGACCGCTTCTTCCTTTCCAGGAACTTGTAAATGATGTTTATGTGGATAATTCCTTTAAGCAAGAAGATGATAATACTAGCGATACAAATGAGAATTGCAATCTACCAAACCCCTGTGCTCTATTACATGTAACGAATAGGAAGAAGGCTCCATCACAGAAGAAAAGCTTATCTATGGTTTGTGATAACATGTGGATTATTAATATTTCCTTCTTTGCAAGTCCCTATGCTTTGTATTCTAATTAGTATCTTGCAAATGTTGCAGGAAGACAACAAATATCTTGAATTGCAGGAAGAATATGAGAATTTACTTATAAAATTCGAAACTCAGGTTTTTTACTTTTTTATTTTTATTTTTTGCTTTGTATTCTAATTAGTATCTTGTGTTGATGCCTTTTCAAGATACGCTTGGATTATTCCTTTAAAAGCAAAATCAGACACTTGTACAGCTGCTGTTCAGTTAAAAACTTTAGCAGAACTGCAATTAAATGCTAAACTCTAGAGTGTGCAAACTGATGGGGGAGGAGAATTTCAACCTCTCACCAAACTGTTTGCAGCTCAAGGTATCCTCCATAGAATCACATGCCTACATACCCATCATCAAAATGGTTGTGGAAAGAAAGCAAAGACACCTAGTAGAAACTGGGCTGACTTTGCTTGCTCATGCAAGACTTCCAATGCAATATTGGGATCATGCATTTCTCACTGCCTGCTACCTCATTAATAGACTACCTACTGCAGTCTTGCATCACAAGTCACCCTACCAAGTTCTGTATAAACAAATTCCTGACTATAAATTTCTCAGTTTTTGGGTGTGCTTTGATAGAAACCATAAGTTACATCACACATCACCACAAAACCCCATGCTTGAGGTAATGGGTGTGTGTGATCTTTATTATATATACTATTATACACTTGCTAATCTAGGCAATGTGAGACTCCTTTGAGTCACCCCTTACTATCCTCTAATACTCCCCCTTCCAGTGGGACTCCATTTCTTTTTCTTCTTCTTTTTTTTTTTTTGCTTGCTTGGGCTTATACTCCAACGGGAATATCAGAGGTCGTGGACTTGTGCTCCTTCGTCTGAGTCTTAGAGGCCTTACGACTTTCTTTGTCTGGGCTTGTACTCCATCGGGAACATCAGAGGCCGTCGAACTTGTACTCCTTCGTCTGAGTCTCAGAGGCCGGCTTGCGTTGTCTTGGGCTTGAGCTCAGCGGAACGTCATTAGGTGTTAGACTTCTGTTCTTGAGTCTTAGAGGCCTGTACTGTATATACATATATTTTTTTTCTACTTTTTGTTTTGTTTTTTTTTTATTTATTTTTTTACTTTTTTTTTTTCAAATGCGGAAGTCACGGCTCACAGAGGAACGAAACCTGCTCTGATACCCTGATAGAAATCATAAGTTACATCACACATCACCACAAAACCCCATGCTTGAGGTAATGGGTGTGTGTGATCTTTATTATATATACTATTATACACTTGCTAATCTAGGCAATGTTGGACTCCTTTGAGTCACCACTTGCTATTCTTTAATATGCTTGTTTTCCATTTCTCCTGCCCTATAATAGACATAAATTTGATTTTCATTCCAAAGAGTGTGTTTTCTTGGGTTATTCACCCTCACACAAGGGTTACAAGTGTTTGTCTTCTGATGGGTGTATGTATATCTCCAAAGATGTCTTGTTTCATGAGTCTAGATTCCCTTATTCTTCTTTGTTTCCCACTTTTTCAGCAGGGTCTCATTCTGAGAATGTCCCAATTTCTGCAATGCCAGCTCTTGTCTCTTCTTCTCTTCCTCTTGCTCTTAGTTCTTCTGCTTCCTCACATCCTCCAACCACATTTAGCTTCTTCAAACATTCCAATCACTTCTCCTACTGGCATGGTGACTCCCCTTTCTCAGTCATCAGATTTATCACAGCCTTCTCAATAACCACCACAGTCCTCACCTGATTCTGCTTCTTTTTCTAGTCAGTTTGCTCCACCACCTATTCCACAAAATACTCATTCTATGCAAACCAGGTCAAAAAATGGTATTACACAACCTAGATTGCATCCAACTTTGTTGCTTACTCATCTATAACCTACTTCTTATAGAAAAGCCTTGGCTAAACCTGAATGGGCTGCTGCTATGCATGCTGAGTTTGAGGCTCTACAGAAAAACCGGACCTGGGATTTGGTTTCATTACCCCATGGTAGACAGGCTATTGGATGTAAATGGGTTTTCCGGGTCAAAGAAAATCCTGATGGGACTCTCAATAAATACAAGGCTAGGTTGGTTGCAAAGGGCTATCATCAACGAAAGGGTTTTGATTTTACAGAGACTTTTTCCCTAGTTGTTAAGCCCGTGACAGTGAGGACTGTGCTGTCTATAGCACTGTCAAAGCAGTGGCCTATAAGGCAGATTGATGTTAACAATGCCTTCTTAAATGGCAATCTCACTGAGGATGTTTACATGTAGCAGCTACCAGACTTTGAAGCACCAGAAAAGCATCTTGTGTGTAAGCTTAAAAAGGCTCTCTATGGCCTTAAGCAGGCCCGCAGGGCATGGTTTGACAGGCTGACTATATCCTTAGTTCAGGAGGGTTTTCAGCGGTGTAAATGTGACTCTTTTCTGCTCACTTTGCTCTCAAGAGGACACATAATTTTTCTTCTCATCTATATTGATGATATCATCATCACAGTATTCACCAACTCAGATTCAGCAGCTAATTCACAAGCTCAATGCAGTATTTGCACTCAAGGGTCTGGGTATACTAGACTATTTTTTGGGTATTCAGGTCAAACATCTGAATGATGGTTCTCTTTTACTATCTCAGACCAAGTACATTAGAGACTTATTAGCAAAGGTTCACATGGAGGACACTAAGTGTAACGCCCTAATTTTGGATTGAGGGTCACATAGTGAATAAGCGGAATTTAATAAACTTCTCTCAAAGTAACTCAATTTTCAAAAACAATTTCGTCGCTCAATAATTATTTAATCATAATAATTATTCCCATAATTAATTAAATATTGCGCAGCATAAGTAAATAAGTATTACACAACATTTGTGCTGAACATTTATTAAATAAACAGCGGAAAGCGATAACATGTTCTTCAAGTCTTGAACAATCTCCTGTTCACTTCCTCAACTGCTCCAATTAAATCTTCATTAACACCTTGTGCTGTCATCTATGGCGTTAAGCGCCTAAACAACAAACACAAACAAAAAAGCAGAAAGAGTTAACTCATAAAACAATAACAGGAGTACAATGAACAACATGCATGAATATATATTAAAGCAGTAATAACTTTACTAAAATTAGCAGCAAAAGATTATATCAGAAACAGATCCGATTATAGCAAACACAACATCATAAGAGAATATCAAACCGTAAACAATCATCTCAAATTAAATTCCTCAACAAACTTCTTAGTCCCTCAATCAACTCCCTCAATCTCAGGGCAGTTCCACATGAGCTTTAACCCATCCTATCACCCGCATGTCTCAGGGCCGATTCCACAGGGATTAAGCTCTCACACATATTTAACCCATCCTATCACCAGCATGTCTCAGGGCCGATTCCACTAGGATTAAACTCACCTCATCATTTACAACCATAGTCAACTTCTCATAGAGTTTATCATCATCATGTTATATCAGAGCCTATCTTAATCTTATTATTTGAGACCATCCATATATCGCCGCTAGCAGATGTTCATTCCTGCGAATCCCGCGCTCCAGATATCCAACCCTGGGCATGAGAGGGTATGTTGAGAAGTCCCACATTGACAAGTAATATGACCAAGATACGCTTATATATATGATAGACAATCTTCACCTCTAAGCTAGCTTTTTGGTTAGAGTTAGACCTAATCCAAGTTCTAATAATTTACAATGGTCACGCTACCTATTTACTATTAATGCAATATATCCCACTTATTTACAAGGTATCTAACACCCCCCTTAAGCTGGAGCATATATGTCATGCACCAAGCTTGTTACAAATATAATAACTCAAGGGCCTCTCAAAAGACTTACTAAAAACATTAGCTACGGATCATTTGAATTGGCAAATCTAGTGCTGATATCTCTAAATAAAATCTTTTCTTTGATAAAAGGGCAATCAATCTCAATGTGTTTGGTCCTCTCATGGAACACTTGATTTGAGGCAATGTGTAAGGCCACCTGGTTGTTACAAATAAGTTTCATTTGTGAAACAACCCCAAATCTCATATCTTGAAGCAACTGCTGATTTTTTGAGGTTGTTTACTGACTGCCAACCCTCAAACTCTTTTGAATCACTTGATGCCTATGCTGATTTCTTGAAGTGGTTTGAGCACTGTCAAATTTTTGGTTCTACTGCTTCTGTAAATTTGTTGTGTACACCGGTAATTCTGTGGCCTGCCTCTGTGAGTCTCCTTCTCATGGTCCTTAGAATCTGGACACTGGTTCCACTGACCACATCTCTGGTGATAATCTTTATTTTCTCATCTTTTAAGCTCTAGTTATCTACATTCAGCAACCATGGCCAAATAAGTCCTTGTAAAGGATGGAGCAACCTTCATTTCCATGCTAGCTTTTGAGGTAGAGTTAGGCCTTGCCCGTATTCTAAGTTGGTATTAGAGCCTATCATTGGCTCGTTTATTGAATACCGCCCATATATGGGCACTCACTGATATTAATTTCTGGAAATTCCACGCTCTAGATGTCCATCCATTGCGTGAGGGAGTGTGTTGAGAAGTCCCACATTGGCTAGAGATATGACCAAAGTATTTCTTATATGGGTAGAGAAATCATCAACCTTAAGCTAGCTTTTGGGGTAGAGTTAGACTTAACAGAAATTCTAAGTGTTTTAAATCAGTCATAATCATGCTTGGAATTATACTTCAGTGGAGACCATCCGTGTATGAGGCACCCGCAAATGTTCATTCCTACAAATCCCACGCTCCAGATGTCCAGCCTTGGGCGTGAGAGGGTGTGTTGAGAAGTCCCACATTGACTAGAGATATAACCAAGATAGCCTTTATAAATGGTAGAGAAACCCTCAACTATGGAGCTAGCTTTTGTGTTGAGTTAGGCCTCCCAAATTCTAATAATTATGATTTATTAGTATAATATTCATTGTACTTTTATGATATATTGTTGTGTTATGACAGGTTCGGATCAGATCTTATTGTTATAGTTGTCTAGGAAACCTTGTCTATAAATATTTAGTTTTGAATCATGTGAATACACATCAATTGTTCAAATCCTTCTAGTTTCAAGTTTTTTCAATTCTTGATTCGTTTCCTGGAAGCCAGAAGCTTCTAACCCTAAACATGCTCATGTTTTTTTTACTGCAGAGAACTATGAATGAGATTCAAACTGAATCACTGAGAAAACAGCTAATAAAGGCAAATTATCTTCATTCTACAGAATCTATCGATGGTTTAAATTGGGCCAATAATGTTAACTTGAATGGGGATAAAAATGTCAATTTTAGAGAGTCTGAGGCTATTCTTGTTATCAAGAGACTGCAAGAACAGGTTTTGTTTTTTATCATGTTTGCTGTTTCTGCTATTGCTTTAGTTCCAAAAGTTTCGATGATTACAGTTTTTAACAAGTTCACGCTTTGTGCAGCATTAAAATGTATTTATATATTTTGTCACTGCTAGGATCCTAACTGTGTCTTGCTTATATTTTTTTCCTTGCATTTGAAGATTAAGGTTTTGGAAAACGAAAAGCTATCGAGCCAAGAGAACCTGGATAATGTTGTTGATCTGGCAACTGAGCAGAACATATGTGCCAGAGAGAAATTTGACGAGGTAATCATTGTTTAAACAATGTGTTTTCACCATGCCTTCTAATCAGATTGAAAAATGCTGACCATTTGATTATTTTTTACTCATCAACTATGCTTAAGCTTGCTCTGGCTGAATTGTTTGAGGAAATTATAATTGATTAGTTTTTTATTGCATTGGACCTAAATCAAACAATAGATTTTAGATGGGAACATCCTGAATTTGAGATTACAAGTTGTATATTTTATCAATTAATGCAAATATCTAAATTTAGCATCGACAAGTTGTCTTTACGTAATTTTTGATAGGCAGGTATGCATCTGGCTGAGTTCATATAAAAATGTGTCTCTTATTTCCTAATTCATATTTCTTATTCAGTTATTCCTGAATTTTGTTTCATTTTCTTAGCTCTACAAAGAGCTTATAAATGCACAGGAGGCAGCTCGAGTGGCTATTGAACAGCTTACTTCCAGTAAAACTATGAGCAACATTAATGTAAGCATTTAATGCTTTTTAGCTTTTATCAACATTTGACTTATTGCTTCTTTATTATGTATTCATGATCATATACACAATATATTTATATCTTATAAAACTGATTCTTGAAGCTTTATGTAGGATGAAAATTTTGATTTTGTAAGCAATGTTTTCATGGGAGTTCAAGAAATAATGTCCGAAGTACAAAACTCAAAGGAAGCAGTTCAAAGTGTTATTTTGATGGTTGATGACGCTACTATAAGTTTATCTGCACTCCGTGATTTGTTCCTTGTAAGTACTATGGAGGCACTTTAGGGTAAATATTTTTAGTAAAAATGAAATGCCAAGTGTGTATTTCATATAATGCATTTGGGTAGCTAATTTTTGGTTTTCTAGCTAATAATTGTATCTAAACTTAATGTTGATTGTATTTTATGGTTTGGTGCAGGATTTCAAAACCTCAGTAGCTCAGGATTCTGCAGAACAAAATTTAATCTGGAGTAATTATCAGAAGTTGATTTCGTGCTTGAGAGAAAAAATATCTGAGCTTGAGAATGAAAAGGTAAAATTTCCTTTCTGATATATGTCTAGTTGAACCTGGGTGATACCCTAGTTTGTCTTGATATTTGTGCTGTAGATTCTTTTGGATAATCAAGTAGCTGATCTGCGAGAAGATCTTCGGGAAACTGAACTAGATTCTCAGAATTCCCAAAATTCTTTGCAGGTGGATCTTTATTTAGTGACATGTTATCTGTAATAATTTTGTTTTGTCTAAATGATTAATGCTGCTAAGAGGAGGCATTAACATTTATTATTATTACAGGAACGTTTAGGACAGCTGGAATTGGAAAATGAAGAGCTGATTTCTTGTCTTCAAATTCTTGAAAAAGATATATCATGTTTAACTTCATCTTCAGTGGCCAAGGAAAAGGAAACTCTAAGAAGAGATCTTGAGAAGGCAAAAAGCAAATTGATGGAAACTGAGGCTAAGCTTAAGATTTCTATCCAAGAGAAAACAAAAATTGAGGTTGGTTTTGCTATGTCCAATTTTTTTTTCTTTGCCATTTAATGGTATTTTTTACTTTATGGAAAGATCTTTTGTTTCATTGCAAGCTATTGACTTGTGAAAGTCGTACAATCTTGTTAATTAACTTATTATATCCTCAGGGTGAGAAAGCCTATGCTGAACGAGAGATCAAACGGTTGCATGGACAAAACTCTCTTCTTGAACGTGATATCAATAAACGTGATTCACTTGCTGGCAGAAGACGTGATTCAATTGTTGAAAGGAGTGCAAAGATGTTTGATCCCAAAAGACAAAAGGGTGTTGCATTTTCTATGGAACAAACATTACAGGTTTTGACATTTGGATATTGTATATGCTTGCAGTACTGGTTATAAATAACTAATTGTAGCTAAGAAAAAGTATGTTTTAATAGAGCTTTTGTTAATGGACTGAGGTGGTTTTATTGAAATTTGGCAAATTTTGTTCTCAGTTATTTGCATGTTTATATACATGTGTTCTTGACAGAAAAGGAAATGGGAGACATAGAATGGAATATATATATGTATATATATGGGATTTGCTAACTTACTACCACTTATTTTTTAGGAGTATGTTAGCAACCTACACCTTTTCATCTGGACAAAACTACCCTTCACTTTTTCTCTTAAGAAATAGTTAAGTAATGGGTTTCTAGTAATTTCGCTTACCTAAACTTATTTAATTTAATACACAAATCTTCTCTCTCCCATTTATTACCCTTTTCTCTTTCACTCTTTCTTCTCCATTGAACCTCTTCGTTCTCCATGTCTGACAGTCTGAGTAATGCATATATTGCGGTTAATGTGCCAGCTGTTCTGTTATAACAGCTGGCTCAGTTTGTTAAGTGATTAGTGATTCTGTTAACCGCAATCATTATCTATATAAACAGAATCAGTTAGAGATTCACTAGCAGATAGTAATCATTATCTATATAAACAGAATCTGTTAGAGTGGCTTAATTCTCTGTATATTAACAGAGTTTGTATTCTGTAATTACTCTGCCTCCTCTCAGCAACAGAGGCCACCACAGTATCTTGATTATTGGGCTCAGACACCTAATCTTAGGCCTGTTTCCCCACCGTCTGGATCATTGGGCCAACGGCAGAGGCCTGCTTTTTCTCCTAGTGCTTGGGCTGGTCCTTCACAACCAAGAGGTTCTGCTGTTTCTAATCAGCCATCTCTAGTTTCTACACCTTACGGGTTGGCTGAACCATGGGCTGGTCTCCATCAGTTTAACTCCTCTGCTATAGATGCAATGGTCTCAGGTTACACTCCGCAGGCCTATTTCACTGCTTCTGGTCTTAATCCTGGTCCAGAATGGTTTCCTGATTCAGGAGCCACTCATCATGTGACTAATGAAGCTGGTAATCTCACAGATTCTAGTGTACCGTTGCCTGCCAACTCTGCACAGAAAGTCTATGTAGGGAATGACCAAGGTTTGTCTATAAACTCTATAGGTTCTATGTCCTTTCCCTCACCTCTTAATCCCTCAAAAACATTAGTCCTTAAAAATCTGCTTCATGTTCCTTCAATAACCAAAAATCTGGTCAGTGTTAGCAAGTTTGCTAAGGACAATTCAGTCATTTTTGAATTTGGTCCTGATTTCTGTTTTGTTAAATCTCATGCCACATCTGAGGTGTTAATTCATGGCACACTTGGACCTGATGGCTTGTACTCCTTTGGCTCCTTGTCAACTTCAAGTCCAGCAACGGTTCCAATTGTCACTCCTCACACTGTTCAGCCTACTGCTCCACTTGTGCATACCACAACAGCATCTTCTATTTCTGTTCCAAATTCTGTATTTCCTTTGTGGCATTGTAGACTTGGGCATCCTCATTATGAGGCCTTGAAAAATGCCCTTACTCATTGTAATATAACCATTCCTACTAAAATGATGATTGACTCTTGTATTGCTTGTTGTCTTGGAAAAGTACATAGACTTCCGTCTTTTACTTCTACAGCAGTGTATACACAACCTTTAGAACTATTATTTTGTGATCTTTGGGGTCCAGCACCTGTGCTGTCCTCTTGTGGTTTTAAGTACATACTTACTTGTGTAGATGCCTTTTCAAGATACACTTGGATTATTCCTTTAAAAGCTAAATCAGATACTACCACTGCTGTTGTTCAATTAAAAACCTTAGCAGAGTTGCAATTAAATGTCAAACTAAAGAGTGTGCAAACAGATGGTGGAGGAGAATTCCAACCTCTTACTAAATTGTTTACAGCTCAAGGTATTCTTCATAGAATCACTTGTCCCCATACCCATCACCAAAATGGTTCTGTTGAAAGGAAGCATAGACACCTAGTTGAAACAGGGCTGACTTTGCTTGCTCATGCTCAACTCCCAATGCAATATTGGGACCATGCCTTTCTTACTGCCTGCTACCTTATTAATAGACTGCCTACTGCTGTCTTGCATCATAAGTCACCCTACCAAGTTTTGTATAACCAAATCCCTGACTTCAAATTTCTAAAGGTTTTTGGGTGTGCTTGTTTTCCTTTTCTCAGGCCTTATAATAGACATAAGTTTGATTTTCATTCCAAAGAGTGTGTTTTCTAAGGTTATTCAGCCTCTCACAAGGGATACAAATGTTTGTCCTCTGATGGTCATATATACATCTCTAAGGATGTTTTGTTTCATGAGTCTAGATTCCCTTATTCTTCTCTTTTTCCTACACTTTCAGCAAGAAGCAGAGGTTTCACCTACTTGGTGCTTCTTCGCGCGGTCCATACGAGCATCATGAGCTATCACCATAGCCTCGACCTGCGAAACAGAGCAAGGCTCCTCGCGATTGTACACGATTGTCATCAACGAATCAAATTCTTCAGACAGTCCATCGAAGATCGCTTCAACGTGATCGCGATGCGAAACCGGATCACTGATCAAAACCAGCATGTTCACAATCGTCTTGATTAGACGAAGACACTCGCTCACCGAGCGCGTCCCCTTCGTAATCGTCTTCAGTTCATTACGCAACTGCATTGATTGCGCCTGAGCCTGCGCATGAAAGGAATCATGAATCTCTGACTAGACTTGCCAAGACTGTGTGCAATTCACCACAGTCGAAAGCGCAGAAGCAGAGAGAGATGAGAGAACCCATGTGAACAGCAACGAGAATCTTTTCTCTGACCAAGAAGAGATCAAGTTCCATGTGGTTAGTTCTTGTGTGTTGCACAGGGTTGTGAGCAAGAAGAACAGCACTCAGATTATCACACAAAATAGTTGGGGTTGTGGTTGTGACTTTTAGCTCCATAAGCAGAGAGTACTGGAGCCACAAAATATCAGCAGCTTCTTGAGCTAAGCTTCTATATTCCGCTTCACAGCTACTCCTTGCTACTACTGTCTGCTTTCTTGACCACCACGTCACCAAATTTGGACCAAGAAAAAGACAGGCACCTGATGTTGACCTTCGGTCATCAGGATCAACAGCCCAATCTGCATTACAAAATCCTGTTAAAGATAAAGGAATGTGAGCAGAAGCAGGCTTCAATTGCAGGCCAAAATGTTGTGTTCCTTGCAAATAGTGCAGAATGCGTTTGATAGCAAGCCAATGAGTGTCAAGAGGACTAGACATGAATTGACACACCTTGTTGACAGAGTAACTCAGATCCGGCCTAGTTATGGTAATATATTGCAATGCTCCTACTGTAGACCGGTAAAGAGCAGGATCTGAAAAGGAAGGACTGCCAGTTCTTGACAGTTTTGTCCCTAAATCCATAGGAGAAGAAATAGGCTTGCAGTCTGCCATATCAGCCTTTGCCAACAAATCTCGAATGTATTTACTCTGAGTTAGCAGCAGAGATTTACCAAGCAGATTTTTTACCTAAATTCCCAAGAAATAGTCAAGAGTTCCCAAATCCTTGAGAGCAAACACATCTTTCAATTTTGAGACAAAATTCTGAACTAGAGACACTGTTGGTCCAGTAATTATTATGTCATCAACATAAACCAAACCAAAGCATACATGGTTATGTTATTGTGCTGAAAAACAAACAAGGAAGGGTCACATTTACTAGACACAAAACCAAATTGCAGCAAAGTAGATCCTAGCCTGTCATACCAAGCCCTTGGGGCTTGCTTCAACCCATATAGGGCCTTGTGTAAACGACATACCAAGGACTTGTCTTTAACCTCAAAACCTGGTGGTTGACACATGTAAATTTCTTCCTCGAGTAACCCATTGAGGAAAGCATTATTTATGTCAAGCTGTTGAATACACCAACCTCTAGTTAAAGCCAAAGTAAGGATTACCCGAATGTAGTATTAGATGAAACAGAATTAACAAAAGCTGTAGTATAAGAGACAAACTGAATGTAGTTGACAAGCTAAAGCTTGTGTCCCCTACTTCAGTTTGCGGGGGTGTATAAGAGTATATAGATATGTCAATATCGCCTGTTCACTGTGCCAGCTGTTCATGACAGCTGGACACAGGTTGTTAGCTGTTAGTGCTATTAGCAGTTAGTCTGTTAGGGTCAGTTAGCTTTCTGTTAGGTTTTGCCAGCCTGTGTTGCTTACATGGCAAGCTTGCTCTGCTCCTATATAAGGAGACTCATACCAATGTAATAATTACCAATTATGATAATAACAAATTCAGTAAGCAAGTTTCTTTTTCCCTCTTTCTGTTTCTGTTAACATCCTCTCTCTCTCTCTCTCTCTCTCTCTCTCCTCTCTACTCTTCACCATAGCTAGCTTTCTAATATTTTTCAAATAAAAGTTTTTTTTCTATAATAATAATTGAATGAAAAATAACTTTTACTTTTTTTTAAATATCTAAAAAATAAAGAACTTCTTTTCACAATCTTAAAATTAATCTCTTTGGAAGTTTATACAAATTGGCCCAAAACCTTTAGATATTTCTATCATTTATTATATCAAAGGTTGTAAAATTAGCTAATGTACCATGGAATCAATTATGCAGTGGATTGTAATTGTAACTATGGTACTGTCCCACTTAAGCATCCATCTTCTTCGTTTGCGGATCACATAATGTGTTTTATTTGCTAACAGATGGATATGCTATGGCTTGAGTGCTGAATATGAAATGCTTTATATTCTTCAATATGCAGCTTTTCAGCATATCCATTTGTCCATTTTCTGTCATGTTATACCATTCCGGTGTTTATCTATTTTCGACTCAACTGAGGTATCTTCACCATGCTTGAATTTTTTTCATATACGATTATTTGCTATTTATATTTTTAAAACTGTAAGCACGATAACTGATTAATTTAATACACTTGATCAGGAAGAGCACAAAAAACTAGAAGTTTTTGCATTTGAATCAGAAGCTAGAATCACTTTGCTGGAAGAACAAGTAAAAGCTGCATTGAAAGAGAAAGAAGAGATAATATCTATTAATGAAGGTTTGACTTTAGAACTGGAAGGCTTGACTGAAAAGCTGAATACATCAACCTCTGAGCTATGTAATTTGAAGGAAGAAATTTCAACTCTTGTAAGTTTTCATCTGAAGTTCTCTCTAGGTTATACCTTTCAACTTGTTAGAGATATATGTTAGATCATGTTAGTAAGTGCTTAATAGAAGCCTCACGTGTATGTCACGTGTATTTCATGAGTCTCCATTGAGACTATATATATTGTATCTCACAACAAAATCAGTGGCAATAATAATAGAATATTCAGTATAACAGAATTTCCCTCTCTCTTTCTCTCTCTTCTCTCTCTCTCTCTCCCCCCCCCCCTCTCTCTCTCTCTCTTCTGGTTCATCTTCAACATGGTATCAAGAGCGACCTACGATCCTTGAGCCATGGCTTCCTCTGCTTCCGCGTCTGATTCGTTATCTTCTATGCTATTGCACGGTGTAAACATCAAGCTTACAGAGAAGAACTACCTCTCATGGAAACAACAGTTTGAGGGAGCAATTCGATCACAGAAGGTTCAGAAGTTCGTCGTGGATCCTGAGATTCCGCATCGCTTTCTCAATGATGAAGATTGCGACCAAGGAGCAGAGAATCCAGCGTACTCTGTTCGGTTGTAACAAGATTCTGCTATGTTCACCTGACTTCTGTCGCCGCTCTCCGGTTCATTGCTTCCGATGGTGATAAATTGTGCTCACTCGTATGAGATATGGAACGGAATCAACGATTTCTTCCAGTCTCAGCATCTCGCACAATTGACGCAGCTCCGTTCAGAGCTTCGATCGATGACGAAGGGATCGATGTCCGCTTCAGAATATTTGCGCAAGATTAAGAACATGTTAACACTCTAATCTCGATTGATGACCCTGTTTCCTTTCGCGATCATTTGGAGATAATCTACGATGGTTTGCCAGAAGAGTTCGACGCGCTCATGACACTTGTGTACAATCGCGGTTCACCGTGTTCGAGCAACGAGGTCGAATCGATGATTGTTAGTCATGAAGCTTGTCTTGATCGCACAAAGAAGCAGTTAGGAGAGTCTTTGATTTCAGCCAATGTTGCGCAGGTCATGGTTCCTGCAAATTCATCTTCTCAGGCCATGGTTCCTACTTCCAATTTTCACCCACCGACGTCTAATTACCCACCGCCGGCACCAAATTATCCACCGCTGGCGCCAAATTATCCACCACTGGCGTCAAACTATCCACCGTCGAGTGCGCCTGTGCCTAACGATTCAGCCTATGTTCGTGATTTTGCAGAGGATTCTTATCAATCTGATAACAGAGGTGACTATTCCGGTGGCTGTGGTGGCCGTGGAGGACGATCCTCTGTAAGTGCCAGATTTGTCACAAAACAGGGCATGATGCCTCCGTTTGCTTCCATTGAAACAGCACTGGTTCCTTTGCACCACAGCAGTTTCCATCACAGAATTCAAAGTTTCCACCCCAGAATTCTCAATTTCCTTCCATGGCTGGTTATGGAGCTCCTATATTTGGTTTCCCTAGCTATGGGAACACAAGTTTTTACCCTGCTGGACAGAGTGCACCATGTTATGGCCACAGTGGTTTCAATTTCAATGGACCACCATCACAGTTTGCACCTCCACAGTTTTTACCTATGGATCCTGGTTATGGTCATGTTTCTAGGTGGAACTCTCCAGACTTCACTACTACTCAGCGACCTCCTGTGTCACAAAACACTCAAGCTTTTCAGTTTTCCAGGGGCTGGCCCACTCCAAGAGGTTATGGTTACTCTGAGACTCGTGCAGCCCAAAAGACAAATAAGTGTTTTGAGATTTATGTGAGGGAAGCTTATGAGACTTACCCATACAACAAGCATTGCAAAAGTCAACATAATCTTTATTAGAATGTGGAATATTACAAGAGTTTAAAAGCTTCAAGGTATCAACATGAGGATGGCCTAGCCTATGATGCCATGTAGACAAAGAAGTAATACTAGTAGTGGTATTAACATTGACTGGAACAGGAAAATTCTTGGAAAGAGAGTTGCTGTGTGTTGATGTTGGTGTCTTGAATGAAGGATGCTGGAATGGAGGATTGCTGGGAGATGAAACAGGAGTGAAAGGAAAAGAGTAGAGTCCATCAGGGCCAACTGCTCCATGAATAAGAGGCTGCTCAGTAACCTGACATTTGACAAGACAATGATAAGGACCAAACTCAAAAACTACTGAATTATCGTGAGCAAATTTACTAACACTAAGAAGATTTTTGGTAATATTTGGAACATTGAGCAGATTTCTTAACTTAAACTGGAAAGCTGAGTCAGAGGAGACTGAAAAACAGAAGAACCAACAGATTTTACAGGCAAACCTTGGCCATTTCCTATGACCACTTGATCTGGACCTTGAAATGGTTCAGTTTGCTGGATATTCTGAGAAACATTGGTGACATGTGTGGATGCACCTAAGTCCGGAAACCACTGTTGCTGAGAGTCTGAGAAAATATCCTGTGATTGCTGCTGAGAACTCAGATAATTTGCCTGAGGAGCAAACTGTGGAGTGGGCAGCAAGCCCTGAGAGGGAGAAGGACCTCTTGAGGGAGAAGCACCAGAGAAGTGAGGTGCACCCTGTGGAGGAAAACCTTGGCCATGACCACTACCTGGTTGGCCACGGCCCCAGGTGTTTGGAAGCCACTGAGTCTGACCAAACTGCCACTGTTGTGGAGAAGCTTGCCAAGGAGACTGTGGTTGTTGCCACTGTTGTGGTGTCTGCTGCCATGATGGCTGAGCATTCTGCCACTGCTGTGGAGAAGCTTGCCAAGGAGACTGTGGTTGTTGCCACTGCTGCTGAGGATTCTGCCATGGTGCCTGAAAATACTGCCATGAATTAGAGAAACCAGAACCAGTACCATTTCCTAGCATCACTTAAGGGTTAAACCTATGATAACACCTAGATGCATCATGATTGTACCTTAGGCAGAGTTGACATTGAACAGAGGAACGCCCTCGGCCTTGTCCTCTGCCATGAAAACCAGATCTACGACCTCGATTACTGTAATCTTGTTCAGAATCATAGTTGGAATTTTGTTGTTCATACTGAGAACTCTGTTGATCAAATTGAGAAGATGAATCAGGTCGAGGAGTGGGATAGGAATTCTGAGTCAGATTCACTGTAGAATAGGGATTCTGTGGCAATTCAGTGTTAGGTGTTGATGGAGCTGGACAACTTCTTTGTGAGGGAGAAGGTTTTTAGTAAAAACCTCACCATCACTCATGTGCCTCCATTTGCTCATGTTGCTGACATCTTCACCAAAGCTTTATCTCCTCTTCAATTTGCTACTTTGAGAGACAATCTCAAGGTGGTTGACAGATTTTCAGTTGTCCACCCACCTTGAGTTTGCAGGGGAATGTTAGAGATATATGTTAGATCATGTTAGTAAGTGCTTAATAGAAGCCTCACGTGTATGTCACGTGTATTTGAGTCTCCATTTAGACTATATATACTGTATCTCGCAACAGAATAAGTGGCAATAATTCAGCTCTTCACAAAAATGGAACTTGGTCTTTAGTTCCCCTTCCTCACAACAGAAAGCCTATTGGCTGCAAGTGGGTCTTCCGGGTTAAGCAAAATCCAGATGGCACTGTAAACAAGTTGAAAGCCAGGCTGGTGGCAAAAGGGTATCATCAGCAGTATGGTTTTGATTATCATGAGACATTTTCTCCTGTTGTGAAGCCAGTGACCATTCGGATCATCCTCACCTTGGCTTTGTCTAATAACTGGTGCATTCAACAATTGGACATAAACAATGCCTTTCTTAATGGTGTGTTAGATGAAGAGGTCTACATGACACAACCACCAGGTTTTACAAGTGCTGATAAAACACTGGTTTGCAAGTTACATAAAGATCTTTATGGGCTCAAACAAGCCCCAAGGGCTTGGTATGAGAGGTTAAGGTCACCTTTTCTACAGTTTGGATTCACTTCTAGCAAGTGTGACCCATCTCTCTTCATCTACACAACATCTACTACAACAATGTATGCTCTTGTATATGTAGATGATATCATCATCACAGGTCCTTCAACTGATCTTGTTCAGAAGTTTGTCATTAAGATGAAGGATGTGTTTGCCTTGAAGGATTTGGGACAATTGGACTATTTATTGGGAATTGAAGTAAAGCATTTGCAGAATCATACTATGCTACTTTCACAAAGGAAGTACATAAGATATCTTCTAACAAGAGCTCATGGAAGATTGTAAACCTATTTCTTCCCCCATGGTTGCTGGTCTTAAATTGACTAGACATGGTGGGACACCTTTTCAGGACCCATCCCTCTATAGATCTATTGTGGGTGCCCTTCAATACATTACTATCACTAGACCTGAGCTCAGTTTCTCTATTAACAAAGTCTGTCAGTACATGGCAGAACCTCTTGAGAGCCACTGGTTTGCTGTAAAGAGGATTTTAAGTTACCTCCAAGGTACACAACATTTTGGTTTACTGCTGCACTCAGCTCCTAAGCATGTTCCTTTGCCCCTGGTGGGTTTCTGTGATGCTGACTGGGCCACGGACCCAGATGATCGTCGCTCTACCTCAGGTGCTTGTATAGTTTTGGGCCCAAATCTCATAACGTGGTGGTCCCAAAAACAGACAGTGGTGGCCAGAAGTAGCTGTGAGGCAGAATACCGCAGTCTTGCTTGAGCTAGAGCTGATCTTCTTTGGATCAAGTCTTTGCTTCATGAGCTTAGAGTTACCACAACTTCTCCAACTCTGCTCTGTGATAATCAAAGTGCAGTACTGTTAGCCCACTACCCTGTGCAGCACACTCGCACCAAACTATGGAGTTAGATCTCTTTTTTGGTACGTGAGAAGGTTATTGCTAACCAACTTCATGTTCAGCATGTGCCTGCTCATGCACAGCTTGCTGATGTTCTCACCAAGCCACTGTCCTCTACTTGGTTTGCAGATTTAAGATCCAAACTCACTGTGACAGACTTGCAAAGCTGAGTTTGAGGGGGGAGTATTAGAGATAAGGGTAGTGTACACTGTATTAGTGTACACCTCACTGCATGATAAACCAGCCTAGTGGCAGTTTCTGTTATAGCTGTTATACAGCTGGCATTGTTAGTTAGTCTAGTTAGTTCTTTAGATAGCTTGTGATGTAAGCTATCATTAGCTTCTATATAACTGAGCATTGTATGCTGATTCAGTAACTGAAAATAACAGATCAATAATAGATTCAGTTTTCTCCTTCTCTCTCTTCTCTCTCTCTCTCTCTCTCTTCTTTCACCATAGCTAGGATTCTAATAATTACAAACAAAGAATAGAGAGAGAGAGAGAGAGAGAGAAAAGATCTAACTGAATTTGTTATTCTTTTCAGAATTTTTGCAGTGGCAGTTACAAAAGCACCTATATATACTAGTGCCTGTACAGCTGTCATCTTAACAGATACAGCTCACAGCTGTCATCTTAACAGAAACTACAATGTTATAATACAATATATCTATACTACTCTGTTAGAAACCATTAAATCGGGCATGTTATTCCTGTCCATCCAGAAACAAAGTTTGGAAGAATCTGAATATAGTTAGTTTACTAGTGATATTTGTTGACATCTGTGTATTTATATATTGTTAGAGGTTCTTTTTCTAATTGTTTAGAGCAGATGTACGAACTGACTGTTGTCAGTTCCAATAGAAAGCTAACTACTCTAGAACAGAGCGTTAACTACTTCAACCCAGATTACCTGTGAAGATTAGAAACTAACACAAGCAGCTTACTACTCTAACAATTGTTGTGTTTAATTGCTCGTTTACTTTCTCATTCAAACCATTAAATCTGGCATGTTATTCCTGTCCATCCAGAAACGAAGTTTGGAAGAATCTGATCTGAACCAAGAAAAGTTGGAAAGCTCTATAAAATTATTGATGGAAGAAAAGGAGGAGTTGGCAATGGTAGTGTTATTACAACTATTTTTTTCTTTCTTTTGATCGTGATTCTTCCCCTTTCAAGCATTTTCTTTCGTATTAAGTTGTTTCATTGTATCCCCTTAATCTTGCAGCAACTCACAGATTCCCTGTTAGAAATAGAGGAGGAAAGAGCAATTTGGTCTGCCAAGGAGAAAGATGTGCTTCTAGCCATAGAAGAACAGGCAAGGTCAAACAACGTGCAAATCACATCATTATCAACAGAATTATCGGAAGTAAGTTTCATGGCTCTTGTGTTTACTAAACCATGTTTAATTTCTTTTACTCCCTCCGTTCCTTAATAACTGTCACTACTTTTATCTTATTTTTGTTTCTATTTATTTGTCACTTTTACAATTCCAAGAAAACATTAATTATGTTTTACCAATTATGCCCTTAGTTTAATGGTGATAGGAAAATTGAAAAGTTAGAATTAATAAGAGAGATAAATGGTGTATAAGGAAGTTTGAAGATAATTTAACTAAAAACAAGAGTATTAACATCATAATTCATGTGTCGAAACCTAAAGTGACAGTTATTAAGGAACGAATGGAGTATTGTTTTATGTATATTGTTTCACACATGTGGGTCCTTGAAACTACAATTGGTTTAGCTTTCAATGTCTCCTTCATTAATAGGAATGCATTGGCCCTCTCTTTCTCTCTCATGGTTTTAGTGTTATGTTTGAATTGATTCTTTTTGAACTTTCCTTATTATTTCCTTCTTTCCATTTATTCTTTGATATGAGATAACTATCTCTCAATCTCTCTTAAGTTTTAGCGATATCTTATTTCTAAAAGGGGATCCATGACGCCATTGTTGGAGTTGCTGCCTTGTCACTTAGAGATAATGGGTTGGAGTTTTGGAATCAACTTCTTGGGTTATTTGTTCGAGTTCTTTACTATAATTAGATAACTATACCATTACTAATTAATTTTGTGGCATTTCGAGTGTAGACATACTAGAAGGAAGCTATTTTGCTCTGTTCTTCATTGTTCTACTTTTTTAGTAGAACCAAAATAGCCCACTTTTTTAACCCTGTTTCCTGTTATGTTTCTATTTAAAAAGCATCATTTATCAAATATAGTTGAGTGTGTTAGTGTCAATTACCACCTTTAGTATACCACCAATATTCTCACGTGTCATTCTTCTATTGGAGAATGGTAATTATGCAGTAGATGGTACTATATCTAAGTCATCCCTTATATATAACTTGGGACTTATAACAAAGTCTTGTCTGTGAGAAACCGCAGAATCAATTTTTCTGATCATCTCAGTTACCTGACAGAACCTCAAGAACAAACTTTCCATTGTCACAAAAGAAAGGGACAACTTGATGACTCAGATGGAAGATCAACAAAAACATGTTATGGAAGTGGAATTTCAGCAAAAGGTCCAGGATGAGGTAAACTGAAAGGGTTATTTTTTAGTGGTTACCATATAATTTCTATGATTACATGATTGCATTTTGTTCCAGTTATCAAGGGCCAAGGTCCATGTTGAGGAACTGAGTCGGAAAATTTCTTGCATGGAAGCTAAAATGCACGTGGTAAGCCACTTGCTTGATTATAATTGACGCATATTAACCATTTATACATTTTTGGATGAACTCAGCTGTTCCCGCACCTTGAGCTATAGACCAGTCCCATTCTTGAATCTTCAGTCATGATCAGAAACGTTTTTAACTTGTAATTTTATGAACAGGATAAAGTAACAAACAATCAAGAGATATCTAAGCTTAGAATGAGACTTCGTGGAACACAAGCGAAGCTAGATGCTTTCCGTTGCAGATATAAGGAAGCAATCGATGAATCAGTTTTACTGAATAAGAAGTATGGAGAAGCTGCAGAGAAATTGAAAGACCAGTTGGCTTCGAAAGCAATAGAGGTTCTCAACCTAAAGAAACAGCTAGCTGTCACCAAAGGCCAATAAGAAATTTGTATATGAAACTTGTACAATTATAAGTTAAAGATGTCATCCTGAGTACCCTTGTTCACTTCATTTTTGCTGTGTGCATCAAGTATTCAATTGCTGATAATGAAGTCATCACTCAACATACCAATTGGCCTTAGTAATCTGTAATCTCATTCCAATAGTGAAATCTTGATAAACACTCCCTAAATGAGGCAAAAAATGCAGTTCTACAACATGAGGAATTGTAATAAAACAATCATAATGGTTTCAACCATTAAAAGCACGTTCATGGCTCCCAAACCAACCACATATATCTGTTCCTTGAGCAACGTATACATTGAACCTTGCCTTGCAACCCGTAACTGAATGGGGGTTAGATTTCTCATCCTAACAACTCATTTCTGCACCTCTCTTTTCCTTCCGGGTTTTCTATCTTGGAAGGCAAAATTTCCAAGTTTTATATCTTGGAAGGCAAAACTCGGAGGGTGTAAAAACTTGTTCATGGGGTGAGAAATCTAATACCCTAACCAAATATCTTGAGCATGGTAAGCATATTCAATGTCAAGTCATATTTGTAATGTCAAGTCATATTTGTAATGTCATTCAAATGGTTAATCTCGACCGACTATCTAAGTAGATGAACCGCAAAAATTTAGTACATAGAATTTTTCTTAACTAATTGGGACAATAGAATTATAATAGTCTCAGCCATGACAAAACTGCCATATTAGTTTGTGGTGTTGTTAAAAACACCACCTCCACCCCGAATCCCGTCATGTTGTAGTTTCCCAAAATACCATCTCTTAATTTGTTTTTCAGAATTTGAAATTTGAAACACGTTTTCATTTTTAATACATGGGAAATAAGAATCCGAAAGTGAAATAGTCACAGAAACTGAATTTTCGGTACAGGTTTTTGCATTTTATACTTTGTAAATTTAATAAGTCTACGGAATTGGAGGCAAATAGCTACTGGAGTTTCCAAAATTTGTTTTTTTTCTCTTAATTTTTTGACGAATTTTAAGTTTCCAGTATATCCCGCTAAACATATCGGAAATTAAAAAATCTGTTCACTTATTCTTTTCAAATTCCAAAGCAATGAATTTTAAAATTCTGATATTATCTATACCACATAACCGGATTTTAGAATTCCATATAGTATTTTGATGTTGCTTACATACAGTCACATACAGTTTCACTCCAAGAAATCACCATCAGTCCACAACATTTTTGAATCACAATAAGATTAATTAAATTATAAAAGTGAAGAAAAGAAGAACAGAATATGTTGTACACACACTAAAGTCACTCAAATGGCCACCCAGAATGCCCGGTACGATGACTATTCCGAGGTAAAGTTGGTGGTGTTCAGCCGCTTCCGGTTGCTCCATTACTTCTGCCAGAATTAGAAGAGCGGAAAGGCCACAAGAAGGAAAAAGGATTTCGCCTTCCCCGGTTCTCCCTACCACTTACCCTTTCGTTCGCACCACTGCTTCTACTTCTACCAGTTGAGCCACTCAATACTTGAGGCTGCAATTCTTGACGGCAAACAGGGCAGGAATTATGCTGGACCAACCAGGGAACAATACAATCTGAGTGATACATATGCTTGCATGGCATTTGTCTTGCTTCAGACCCCAACTGAAATTTATCTTTACATACTGGACAGTGTGAATCTGACCTAAGATGCTTCTGTGTGATCTTGACACTAGGCAATGCATCTATAGAGGACCTGGATGCGGGTGGCGGGCCTTGCCGGTTATTAACTGAGAGCTGTTCAAACAGTTCTTCTAGTCCAGGACCAATAAAATAATCACCTGTGTTGCCTCTTGTCATACCAATTCCTGGGGCCCCATTGAAGAGAGCTTCAATGCCACCATGTCCAGACAACCTGAAAGGAATTTGTCCACCAAAGATCAACAAAGGAGCAAACCCTGCACCCTGTTCTGAGATTGAATCCGATCGTGCCCTGATATCATCATCCCTATGGGTTCTATTTCCCATTTGATGCCTCATAAAGGCAGAGAACGTTTCCATGAGTCTGAACCTTTGGCCATGTTCTTCATTGTTGTCCAGTCCAACCAAGTCAGGAGGGTTAACAGGCATCATATCATTAAGTTCTTGAACAAATCCTTCATTACAGCTAGGGCAAACAGTATCCCACCATCCCAGTCGAACTGGCCTCCCGCAACTATGACACCAATGAGTATTCCTACTATTTGACATCCTCTTAATAGTCTCAAACAACTGATTTTGAGGCTCCTTCCCGACACAGTGTTATCTTAAACTGTTACAATAACATGGTAACTGACACTGCAAAATAAGTTAGTTTGACAACAGTCAAGGAATATAAATAGCAATGTTAGTTATTGAATATGCTATGCAGCTCTTGGCAATCAATAAATATTAGTTATTGAATGATATTAGTTACTCAGAGAAAGTTTCAATCCATAAGAAAGAGGCATATCTATAAAATTTATGTATCAGTGATCTATGTGTATATACCAGGAATCAGAATGAAGCCATCTTACAAGGAAATTCTTGTTGCTGTTAATTCCATGAATAAGTAATTAATTACCAATCATCCACTTATGGTTCACCAGATTTAAGAACTTCAAGTTCTATAATAGAGTTGCTAATATTGGCATTCCAGGCTAAGAAGGTGCCACGCCACAGAAAGAAGCACGACACATAGGAAGTGTCAGTTGTTGATAGCTTACCAGATTGAAAAGTTAAATTGAAATTGAAGTTACAAGAGGAAAAATGAAAGATGAAGCATGATTATTTATGATAATTATTGTTTGAGTGATTCATAAAGACATTTTATAAAGCAATAAAGATCCTTTCTCAGGTTAAACAGTAAAACAGAAGATGGATTCACTCCAATTGTAAGAAGTGAGCACTATTGTCAATGTGATGATACTATTGGTGAATTCAAATCCAAACATGACAAGGTGCAATTTGTAGAAAAAGAAATCCCCCTGATTCAATTGTTCTCCCCCTAGTCTAGGTGTTAAAGCTTGATGAGTAAGATCCACAATTAATTAGCATTGATTTGTGGAAGCATGTTCCACAGAGGCAAATCCATTCATTTCTGATGAATAGAAATAAATGCAATGAATGGAAGAATGTAGGTAGGTTTCAGCGAAGAAAAGAAAGAAAGAAAGAAAGATCGTACCGTACCACGCTTAAATGAAGAAATGAAGGCGAGTCAGTGCAGGTGCAGGTGCAGGTAGCAGCATCGCAAAACCTAACGTGAACCAGTACAGTACATGAAGGAATGAAGGAAGGATGGGGCAGACAAAGAGAAAGTCGATTGATTCATTGATTGATTCATTATTGCGCAACCGACATCATGTTCAGCTAGCTATCACCCGCATCCTCGAATTGGGTGTTAGATTTAACACCCCAAGGGTTAAAACACCCCAGTTTCGTGTAGTAAATGTCCTGAATACCCTTTTAATTTTTACTTTCTGAGTTTTTTAAACCCGGAACGTTTTCTGATAAACTTCCGTGTTTTGTTTTCCCGGAATGTAGGTGATGTTTTCTGTTCCGGTTCATATATCTCAGAATCACATTTTTTCTTGCGGTCGCGAGCCACTACAAGACAAAACATCTTAGTGGATACACCTCACTCCTGCAGGCGATTTATGAGCATTTTGATGACCCGGGGTATTCTAGTTTTTTGAGTTTTTTTTATGGGAATTGGTTCCACCACCATCTTCACTGGTGAAAGGGTCTCCGGTTTTGCAATCCCAAGCCATGGCTTTTGTTCTTCAGCTACCTTCGTTCTACAAATGTTTCTCGTTCTTCAATTTAGGGTTCTTTGGGGAAATTTGATTTTCAAAAATTTAAAATATGATGTGGAATATTATATATTAAATTTGGTATTAAAAACAAAAAATTAACATGTGAAAATGACGACTGGACTAATTACCTTCTCTAATAGGTTTAGATTGAAATTTGCCTTAATTTAAATAAAAAAAGTATGTTAGGAATTACATTTTGGAATTTTTCTTTCAAAGACCTAGAATTTAGGAACCAAATATATTTAAGCCTTCTTTTTTCACTCAAATTTTATCTCTCAATCCATTCCACTCAAATTAACTCCAACCGTTCCATTCCCAATCCACTAATAGATATCGAAACAAAGACTCTTGTCACTCACTCACTACGTGGTGCAGAAGTATTGTGTCAAATAAAAATTAACAAATTTTAGTTTCTTAATTTGCATTACATAATAATGATTAAAAATCGCCAATGGACATTTGTGTCTATTATTTTTGCAAGGAACGGACTGCTTTAGGAAAGTGATTTGAAAAATCAGAATCCAAACGGAAATCGAAAATAGTACTCATGGCCGGTATAAACCTTTAACCTAACAGTTTTGGAAGTTTGAATTATTATAAAACCAAAGAGGAAGCACTATATATATTATATATATAAATGTATATATACCAACTGACGACATTCTTTGCACATAGACATAGTGTGTCCGTCGTCGATTAGAAGCATAAGCAGATAGATAGATAGATAAATGTCTCAGTTCATAGCATATTTCTGAGTCCAAGAACGGGCAGTAGTCTCGTACTTGGCTCTGTCAGTCTTGTACATGTGAGCGATTTCAGGCACCAAAGGGTCATCTGGGTTTGGATCTGTCAGCAGGGAGCAAATTGACAGCAGCACCTACCACACCACAAGTTATTTGCATTCTTAATCAATCAACTTTTTTCTTTCCTTCATTTCAATTTTATCAAAAAACCTGGGAGGGAGGGTTCACAAGTGAAAAGTCTCATACCTTAGAAACAGTAAGAGCAGGGCTCCACTGTTCTTTCAGAATGTCAAGACAGATACTTCCATTGCTGTTTATGTTAGGGTGATATACCTTTGTTCGGAACGAAACCTACAACAATCACACCGTATTATAAATACTTTTCAAGTCCATGTCAATGTCACAGAGATTCAGTTTTTATATTTATCTTTATTCAACAATGAAAACATTAACAGATTGTCTCAATAGTAAGATGGAACTCTACTGCATGATGAAATCATGTTGGTTTAGGTCTAGCTACCTTTGGTGGCTTAAATGGATAATCTGGTGGAAAGTGAATAGTCACTAGGAATACACCACCAGCATAAGGACTGTCAGCTGGACCCATAATTGTAGCTTGCCAATGAAACATGTCTTCACCAACAGGGCCTGAAAGTGCAGGATATATAAGAATGATAAGGTTCTTCATTGGAAAAAAAAAACTTACATGGCAGTGGGTACAGATACATACATATATATATATATGTAATACTATTATTATATTGTATATCATTTTTATTTTACAATATATACACGGGTGAATGCCTTGAAGGTAATCTTGGCTGCCCAGTCAAAACTTCAAAATCAATTTAAATCTACATATTGCTTCTGCCATTATCAACCAAAGCTGTTACCCTCTCAAATCCTTATGCATTCAGCTATCCTACTCTACTACAACTACCAACGTTATAAAGATCAAGTAATTTTGGAAGTGATCCTAATCAAAGTAGCTTCAGTAAGAACAGGGTAGAATACTCAAAGCAAGATCGTAGATGCGATGAAATCGGCAAATTATTAACATGTGGGTAAGCAACTTTTTGGGCGGTGTATCAAAATCCACAGCAACGATAACTTTCCCTAACTAGGCAAGTAATGCCTGGCCCAGTTATTGGAAGGTATTAAGTGAGGATTGGGCTGTAGCTTTACTGCAATCAGGAGTAGCCAAAAAGAGACAATTAGAGATTTAGGAAACAAACACAGAGCATAGTACCTAGTTATTGAGGACAGAAGTGGGCATGCGATTGATTAAATAACCACAAATTGTGAATCGCATTCCCCAGAAATGAAGAGGTACATTGTTACGAAGAAACAAGGTACAAGTTGTTTCAACTAAGTGCAGATTTTTTCTTTCAGCCACACCATTCTTTTGGAGGGTATGAGCACATGATTATTGATTAGAATACCGTTTGAAGTAAAAATATATTGAAATGGTGCAAACAGATATTCAAGAGCATTGTCGCTTTGCAAAGCTAAATTGAGTTTGAATTTCTGAAGGGTTGAAAATGGAGAAAAGTTCAGAATAAATTTTCATTAGAAATAGCCAAGTACAATGTGAAAAGCCGCAAACAAAAGGTAACTAATTATTGACAACTCAAAGTTGAAGAAACATCACTAGAACCCCAAACATCACTTGGGACTCAATGGCAAAACAGGCTATAAAAGGAGATAGTACGGAGAGGTGATATAACCATCGAGACTCGCGCCCTATTCCAAGTTTTTCCAATACTCCGATCTAGTCAAGAACAGAATCATTAGCAAAGTTAACAAAGTAAGCACAAGTACAAGTTTATTGAGGGAGATCAATTTGAAGGGACAACTAGGTACAAAAAGTAGTCCAGGGAAAGTATATGACGAGGGTTATTTTGACCAGTGCCTTGTACTTTAGTTTGTGAACCATCAGCTGAAGTAATAGCAGGAAGTATTTCTGTACAAGTTAGAGGGAGAAAAGGGATTTGATAGAACATATATAACCAGGTGTGCCTGAGTCAAGAATCCATGCTCCAAAAGAAGGTTGTGAAAATAAAACAATAACAAGTCTGAGAAACAGGAGCAATAGGTGTAGTAGTGGACAGCATGGCTACCTTGAGTTGGATATGCTCATTGTACTCAGCAGCATAGAGGGAAACTTGATCAGGTTTCTGAAAGACTGCAAGTTGAGTACCATTCACAAACGAATTCTGTTGATTGGCTTTGGTTCTACATTGTCCCTCAACATAGACAAACTTTGGCAATAAGTAAAATGGGCATGGGGACAGTCATCCACGTCAACCGTAAGAATTTGAAACTACAGGGAGAGGGAAAGGGGATGCATTAAAAGATTATGGAGTGGAGAGTCCAGGCAGATGTTACATGGAATTGAATGGCTGAAAGAATTTGTTGATTGCAAACTGAGTCAAGTTCAGGTGGGAAACCAGAAAGTGCAAGAACCATGAAGAACATACCATGTTGTTCAGAATGTTTCACTGCATTTTCATTAAATGGCATAAGGGCATCAAATTCAGCAGATAAACTACCAAGCTTACTCAAATAGCTTTGGATGTCCATGTCTAGTTTCCTCATAGACAGCTATGAGATTAGAAACAACATTGTACGGGCGGATTAACATCATTGGAGTACACCTTAGTCATTGCCCAAACCTCTAACACATCTTAAAGGAGCATAATGAGACTGAAGTTTGGCATGAGGTGATCTTGACGACCTTGCCCCTCGAGACAGCGTTCTACATAAGCTGCCCAAGATGTATATTTGGCAGTACCCACAAATTTTTCACATGGAATCAAGGGTAGACTGGTGAATCTGAAAGAAGAAAAGTCAGATTCAGTATCAAACAGTAACACAGCCATGTTGAGGTAGAAGTGGGTGACGATGAGAAGATATCGGTAGAGGTTGGATTTTGGTGGGGGTGGTCAGAAAATGGTGGACCAACAGAGGCTGGGAAGGGGCTCACACAGCCAGAGATAGAGGCGCATGCTAGAAACACAGGAGAAAGGAATGGGCACTTGACAGCACGGGTGTCTGCTTCTGACGACAAGTCTTTAGCGTTGGCTGTATGTCGTCAGCAGTGTTTGTTGTGGTTGGTGGTAGCCAGCAGTGGAGATTGACTTTGAAGAAGAGGCAGTTGGTTAAGCACAATCGGTGTGTTCAGCAATAAGGAAAAGGACCACTTGAAAAAAAAAAAAAAAAAAATCTCTGGATAAATATGGACCTTTAGACCTACAATATTTAAGGAAAATATTAAAAAAAAACTTGCGATAAATCCCAATTTGAGGAAAAACCCAGACCGCCCAAACTCAAAATTTATGTTCAACCCTCAATACAGCTAATGGATGTTGTCAAAAACCACATCCTGCTCTGTTTTGTGCAAAAACTAATGTCTTTATACTGATAGTTATAACCTTAATTCATGTTGTGAGCTGAAAATGTAACTTTATGCATTTTTAATTGATGTTTAATTAACGTTAACCGTGCTTTTAAATATTTAATAACCGTGCTTTTAAATATTTAATACGTCTGAAATCTGAATATAATTTTTACAATATGTTTTCAATAGCCATCCTGATACCCCCAATGTTATAATGGAAGATGGCGTTTTAGGTGACAAGCCAAAAATCCAACTTAAAAATATGCCAGATAGTGTTCAGGATCATGGCTGAAGCATGATGGCCATAATAAAAACAATAATATAATATAATATATATATAAGAATATACCAAAAAACTGCAGAATATAATAAAAATATAAAATTCATATTGTATATCAAGAAAATAATCTGAATTGATAGAAATATCTTAAGCCTCATATAAGCACTATCATAAAACTATATTGATAGAGCAACATAAGTCCCGTAATGTAAGTTCAATAAAAAGTAAAGCACCATCAAGTACCAAAGATAGAAGAACTGAATAGAACTTACGAGAGAAAAAAGAAACAGGTTTGAAAAATAGCCAGAAAAAAATAGAGTACCCAGAAAAAGGTGGGCACAGAATTGAATAATTGACCGGAAAAAAAAACAGAATAGAGAGAAAAGTGAAGAATCAATTAAGACTAAGAAAAAGGAAAGGGAATTACACTATGAAAGAGGATCACGTCATTGAGATGAAAGGGAACAGTGTTGAGAGAAAGTCTGGGTGCTAAAGGGCGGAACGAGAGGAGTTGGTATTTTGTGTTTTAGGGATTCAAACCTTTGGATCATGCGTAAAAACAATTGGGTCAGGCCCTTGGACCCATCTCTGTTCTTTCTTTTCTCCCTAAAGTCTTCCATTTCCATCATTACCCAAATAACGCCCACCATATCCCACCACCTGTAACCCCATGTACATGGGGTCTTATCAAAAACCTGCCTAGCCATACCACCATGGCCGCAAGTTGACAATGCTGGTTACCCTCAATTATCATACAGTCCTCTCAAATTTCCTACCATGCACGAAAATTGCTGAACAAGCCCAACCCATATCAAACAACTTATACTCACTGTATCAGATCTTCAATTCCATCAAATCTCAATTTACTCACAACAACATTTTTGAATCTTGTCCAGGTATAATGTTGTTAAGTTACTTTAAATCAGTTGAAAGAAGTTATGAACTCTGAAAATTTTAATAATTCACAGAATAGTTCAAATGACAAATAAATGGGAGGAGATAAGAGATTAAGATGAGGAGTCAAAGAAGAAAAATATGAGACAAACATATGAATACATGAGAGAGTAGAATGCACCATAATACCAAGAGAACATATTAATTTATTTTAATAGCAAATGTACTATATGCACACATTGTTCTAAGTCATTGTAACAACAGCAACAGATGAGGGGGGATGGGAGAAGAGAGAGAATGCATGTAAACAAACCAGCGCTGCAGGAAACAGGAGGGTCCTTCTGCAGGTCCTTCAACTCCTTGGTAATGCGTTTTGAAGCCATGACAAGCGTACTAAAATCAAGAGACAAAAGTCAGGCTACTCAGTTACACCAAAATAAAAAAATTGTGATCCATTATTATAAGTACACTTCATGCCTATGCCTCAATTTTAAAAACTACTATCAAAGTTTTAAGCACAGTAAATAGTCCAACTAGTCACACTGACTCCAAGAAAATTAACACTTGATTCCTTTGACAAAATAAGCAAGTACACAGAAAAAAAAAGCCAATAAAACAAACGATGTTTTCCTGCATTTTTTCAAATTAAGTAGAATATGTCAAAATCAATTTTGCAAGAGATCCATGTCAACTCAATTTTGGGTCAAACTTGTCTTGGAAATGATAACAGAAGTAATTAAATAGTAAATACCCTTGATTTTAAGGGAACATAACTACATTTGACAAAAATTACCACTTCAAACCATTCATGCTCTTTCTCATTTTAGTTAGTAGAAATACCAACAGACAAAGATCAATTGAAAAAAAAAATTGTTCTCTTTCTCTTGTTTTGTTCCGCTCTCTTCAGTTCTGCCTTTGTAAAGGAATCAAAATATATCATCTTTTAGGCTTATGTCTAGCTTGGTTCTATTTTTAAAATGCACCAAACGTGTAGCCTAACATATTATGTTCCAGCTTGTTCTAAAAGGTTATCAAACACTGCTTATCCAATGAACAAAAACAGAGTAAGAGATCACAAAAATACAGGGCTATTATTATGGCATACCCTATTCAGGGTGAGCACAGATAGAAGTTTATTTCCAATTAAAAATAAGATCAGCCATGGAAAAGATCAATGAAACCAGGATTTAATCGCAGAATTGTTTTCTTCCGACTCTTAGTGAAACATATTATGCAAACAGAACAATAAGAAGTCAATTTTGAACCAAGGTAATATCTATCTCAAATATGAAAAGAATGTGTAGAGGGATGATTATAAAGTTCTTAAACAGCATGCTTACCAAAGGAACACTCAATAGTATGGTTGCATATTCAAAATGAAAGAATCTAAAATTGTTTCGAGAATTTTACCTAAAAAAATAAATAATACCGCAATCTTTAATCACCCTAATAAAAATAGCATAAAATCAAAAAGAAAGAAAGAAAACAGAAGAAAAAACGAAAACTCTCGGTCAATAGGCAAGAAAGGGGGAAATCAACAAACCCTAAGAAGCCGCAAAATCAAATAATCCAGTGACCGAAAAACAACCCACAACGCAAGTATTGAGAACAGAAAATACAAAAGAATAGGATGGATCTAAAAGGGCAAAGGCATCTTTGGCAAACCTTGGGAAGAGAAGCTAGGGTTTGAAGTTTGATATGAGAGAGAGAGAGAAGGGACGAATCAAACGTTGAGGAGTGAAAAAGGAGTCTATGGGACTGTTCCTTGTATACTCTTTCGTGCGTTCATCTGATGCTTGCCATGCACGTGACCAAAACAATTTGCAGATGAATAAAAAATTAAAATTAATAATATATATGTTGGTTTAATGCATAAAAAATCATATATCAGATACCAGACATCATTATCTATTAAATTCTCCAAATATTATAAAATGCTATCAACACTCTCTTTTTAACGCTTTCTCATTGATTAATTAAAATTAAGTATGATCCACTAAAAATCACCATATGATTTCAACCAATTAATGAAAGAGTGTTGGAAATAAAATGTTACTAGACTCCTCTATTATAAGTTAATTTAACGGTTTTAAATAATTTTGGGTTAACTACGTAAATGGTTCATGGTCATTTTTGGAGTGGTGGCTCTGACAAACTTGCCAAAGTGTGCAGCGACGCTAATGTGGCACGCTTATGTATAATTTTGAATTAATGTTTAAATTACATGTGTATAATTAATAAATTAAAAATTAAAAATTAAACCCCTTAATCAACTCTCCTGACAAAAAATATAAACTCTTCTTCTCCTCCTCCTCCCCCTTCTCCTCCTCCTCCTCCTCCTCCTCCTCCTTCTTCTCCTCCTTCGCCTCCTTCTCCTCCTCCTCCTCCTTCTTCTTCTTTGTAACGCCGCAATTTTGAGTTGGGGGATCACATTGTAAATACGCGAAACTAAGTTCAGTAAACCTCTCAAAAAGGTCTCTCATTTTTTTTTGAAAATCAAATTCGTCGCTCAAATAAATATTTAACAAATATAATCTCATAGTTATCATAAAATCTAACGGAAATTAAAATAAAGTATCAATGACATAAAATTCATCTAAGTCTTTGAAATAAAAACAAAGCTCCAAGTTCATCTTCACAACTCCATCTTCTCTTTCTCGCCCACCTTGCCTCTTCAATCTACGCTTCACATTGTTCCTCTATGACGTTATGCGCCCAATCAACATACATACAAGCAGCAAAGGGTTAACTTCAAAAACAAATAATAATATCTATCCACAAGTAATCAATTATAAATAAATAAAATAACAAAAGTAAAATAAATTAGAAATAAAATAATTACATAAATAAATAAAATCAAACAGAACATCCACATTAATTTTTCATTTGAAATATATATATATATATATATATATATATATATATATTTATTTATGCAAATCATTCCTAAGGTATCTACATGCATAGTGTCGCAAACGGGGTCGCGACGGGAACAAAGCTAAAACAGAAATAAACAATCATAGTTGCCACTAACGTTTTTTAAGAGGAAAACGCTAGAAAACCTACAAAGAAAATAAAATGGCCTGCGAAACCTAAAATTCTAGGTTCGGGAGTCGGTTACGCGTGGGGAAGGTGTTAGCACACCACAGCGCCCGTCAGAACGGTACCTTAGACTGATTGTGCATAACTTATTAAAAGGTTTATTTATTATTTTTAAGATTTTTACTATTTACATAGAAAAAGGAAAAAATTATTTACAAAAACAAAATGTTTATTTTTATTTTATTTAGCCTGATAGGTGTGAACCTAGTCCTACGTACTTCCTTCAAATGGAAGATCAAGGCTACGTAGTTCTGAAGGTTTGAAGGTTTTTTAAAAAATGGTGTCTGGCGGGGTTGTTGCCCGGTCCTACGAGAAATCAAGGCTACGTAGTTGTAAATTTAATTAATTTTTTATTTATGAAAATGAGCAAAAATGGTACGAGGGACGATATCCCACTAGTGAACAGTCTATCTCTCGCATCACATTCGCATTTATTGATTTTACGCGCAAAAAAGAAACAGAAACTGAAAAGAAACAAAAAAATTTAGAGATACGTAGGACCGGACAACAACCCCGCTAGGCACCCCTTTTTTAAAATCAATTTAACCCTTTAGAACTACGTAAGCCTTGAGTCATTCAGTAGAGGTACGTAGAAGCGGAAACACTCTCGTCAGACAACCTAATGAAAAACTCCAAAAAAAACAAAAAAATCTTTTCAAAATTAAAAAACATTACAAAAATCAATTTATATTGAAAGGAACTACGTAGCCTTGATCTTCCTATTGAAAGAAAGTACGTAGGACTAGGTTCACACCTATCAGGCTAAATAAAAATAAAAATAAAAATAAACCTTTTGTTTTTGTAAATAATTCTTTCTTTTTTATATGTAAATAGTAAAATCTTAAAAATAATAAATAAATTTTTTAATAATTTTTGCACAATCAATCAAAAGGTACTGTTCTAACGGGCGTTGTGGGGTGCTAACACCCGAACCTAGAGTTTTAAGTTTCGTAGGCCCTTTTATTTTCTTTTTAGGTTTTCTCGCGTTTTCCTCTTAAAAAACGTTAGTGGTGACTCTGTCCGTTTTAACTGTTGTTCAGCGCCATCCCCGCCGCGACCCCGGTTGCGACAGTGCCCGACTGCTAAGGGTGAGTCTACACTATTGAAGGACAAGAGGTTGGTGACGGGGAAGCTACTTATGCCGAAGAGTCAGTTGAAGAGTAATGTAGTGTCCCTGCTGACCTTGTTATAGTCAAGACATTTTATTTTCATACTAAATGTGGAATGTAAGACCCTCTATTTTTGGTATTTATATTTTTGGTCCATGAAGTATGAATTATTTATGCTTTGGTCCCTGAACTACTCTATAGTTCAATTTTAGTCCCTGTTAGACCTTTGTTCGAATTATATTTTGTTGGTATTGTCTTTTGAGATTTGATATGAATGAAATCTTAATAGATTGATTGGTACTTGATTAAAGAATATATTTTCTTGATTTATAACAAAATGAGTTGTGGTTTAGTGGTTGAGACTTAGACATTTGACTAATAAGGCTAGTGATCGAGTCCTATCTAATGTAGGATTAATTTTCTTTTCCTTCCCTTTATTAATTTCGAATTTTTGAGAGGTTGGAACAAGAAGGAATATTCTTTTATGCCCTGATAAATTCTGATTTATTAAAGGAATAAATAAATAAAGTAATCGAACGAATTTCAACGCCGAACAAGACCGGATATGTTCCGTTTTAAAGGAACTTCCAAGAGAAGAATAATTCAGCCTCATTCCCTATTTTCTCTCTAAGGGGGACGCACCACTCAGCCATGTGGCGGAGCATATTCTCTTGCTCTACCTATTTTCTGTTTCTGTATATTTGAAATTCAAATCTTAGTTAGAGCTGATTTTATTTCTTCTTCTTTTCCTTATTAATTTCGAAATTTTAGAGAGGAATGAAAAGAGAATATTCCTTTGTGCTTAGGAATAGTTTTTAAATTTATTGTGAAGAAATAATTAAAAGGATTTAGTAACAGAAATTGTTTTAACCGAAAACGCAACTACATACGTTTTGTTAGTGCCGAAGCTCTTAGAGGAAGAAGTTGTTATCATTCTCCCCTTCATTTTTGAAATTAAAGAGTAGAGAGGGAATATTATCTTATTTTTGAAGAAGCCTTCTGAATTTAATTACTTGAGATTAATAAAATTAAATAACAAAATTTACTTAAACCAGAATCAAGACCCGGTTCATTTTCTGTTTCGGAGGAGTAAAAAGAGGAAGAAGTCAGCCTTGTTGTGTGCTAGGGGGGCGTGTCATATGCTGCTTAGAGAGCATATTTCGTTGCCCTCATTCCTTTCTGTTTCCACTCTTTTTGAATTCAAAATTTAGATAAAAGAAATTTAAAAAAAGAGAATAGATTTTAGTGGAAAATGCTGCTTGAAAATAGGAAAAAGAGTTGAAACATAACCTCCCACTTGACCCTAAATTTCGTGCAACTTATAGGAGGGAGCATTCAGAAGTTATTTTCCACTTCCTCACTCAAAAACTTTCAGAGAAAACCACTTCCTTTGTTGCTGTTGTCAAGTCTCGACTGTGCTCTCATATTGCAACCTCTTTCCGTTGCTTCTGTGTTTCCTCTTGGAGAAGGCCTAGGACTCTCTAAAACTCTCTTTCAAAGGCTTCCCACTTGTTCTTGGTAAGCTCTTTCCTCCCGTTCCATCCCTGAGTTTTATCCTTGGCTGTAAGCTCGGTTTTAACCCGAAACGGTTTCTATTATGGGTTCGGAATTCCTCTCCAAATCCAGAGCTTGAGCACGAAATTCTCTTCACTTCTGAGACAAGGACGGACATTGGAGGGTCGAGGTCGAGCACGAAATTCTACACTCAATTCCGGGGTCTTACTCGAGGTTAGGCTTGAAGTGGATGCAAGATAATCAAAGGTAAGGGTAACTTCTTTTGTAGGATGTTTGTGAATGTGATATACTTAGCTCTTAGATAGAATTTATTGTGATTGTATTGAGATTCTATATTGATTTGTGGCATGATTTACTTGTTGGAAATTGGCTTGAAAACTTGATGTATATTAAGAATTAAATTGTATTAATATGCTGAGAATTAAACTATAGAAGATTTTGAGTATATTGGAAATTATTGAATACACGGATGTTGGAACCTATTGCTATAATATGACTATGTTGGTTTTTGAGAGAATTATTTGAGTCATATCATATGCATTACTTAGGTTTTGTTTAGGCTCTGATGTGACGGGTGCTTGTCCCGTGGGATCAGGCCGAGGGCAATGTGGTGGGTGCTTGTCCCACGTGATTGTCCTGACCCGGTTAGGGTGAATTAGGGCAATGTGGTGGGTGCTTGTCCCACGTGATTGTCCTGCCTCTGTTCGAGGAAAATTTGGCCATAGATATACATGTAGAGATCTTAGGGAAGATTTGCATAATAAAAGAAAAAGAAAATTTAATTTACTTATGGACGTGTGGTTCTGTCCATTGTTTTTATTTTATTATTTTATTTTATTTTAATTTCTATTGTTTGTTTTTACGCAGACAGTACTGTGCGTTGATTTTCTTTTATCTCTTTTTTTTTACAATATTATGTATACGTATTTTTAAATTTTAATAACAGTACGCGTTGGGTTGTGTTTGAATTATATGTATTTATTAATTTATCTATTATCTTATTTTTATTTCTGATTTGTTTTATTATTATATTTAATAATTATTAATTATTGTGGATTGATATTGGTTTTCGAAGTTAACCCTTTTCTGCTTGTGTGTATGTTGTCTGGGCGCTTAACGCCACAGAGGAACGACGTGAAGCGTAGATTGAAGAGGCGAAGTGGGGCGAGGAAGTGAAGATGAAGTTGAGAAGATGAATTGGAATTTTGTTTTGGTTTCAAATGCTTAGATGAATTTTATGTTCTTGATACTTTATTTTATTTTCCGTTAGATTTTATGTTAACTATGGGTTAATACTTGTTAAATATTTATTTGAGTGACGAATTTGAATTTAAAAAAAAATGAGGGACCCTTTTGAGAGGTTTTACGAAACTTATTTCCGCGTAATTATAATGTGATCCCTCAATTCAAAAATTGGGGCGTTACGTGGAATGTACCCACTTTTTCCTTTTGATGGAACTTATGCTATCTTTATCGTTGAATAAGATTCATACTCTCTGGTACCTTTTGAATAAAGTTTTTCTTTACGTTTCCACATCTTGCTTGTTGTTATACAGTTTACGCGTTTTAGCGAGTTGTGGTGTTTATCGATGACATTTTCGTCTACTCTAAAAGTCGTGAAGAACACGAAAATCATCTACGTCAAGTGCTCCAAGTACTACGTGAGAAGGTGTTGTATGCCAACATATCTAAGTTTGAGTTTTGGTTAGACGAGGTGAAGTTTTTAGGACATGTCATCTCAAAGGAAGGGATTGTCGTGGACCCATCAAAAGTGGAAGCAATGCTTGCTTGGGAGAAGCCTAATACTGTAACTGATATCCGAAGCTTTATTGGCTTGGTTGGATATTATCGACGCTTCATTGAGGGTTTTGCAAAGATCGCAGGATCTTTGACACAACTTACAAGGAAGAACCAATATTTACTTGGACCGAGGTTTGTGAGACAAGTTTCCAGGAAATGAAGAAACGTTTGACAACCTCACATGTGTTGGCTCTACCACAGGAGGGAGAACCCTATAATGTGTACTATGACGCTTCGTACCAAGGTCTTGGCTGTGTGCTAATGCAAAAACGTAGGGTTGTGGCTTACGCTTCGAGATAATTAAAGATTCATGAGCAGAACTATCCGACCCATGACCTAGAATTGGCATCCGTTGTGTTTTCCCTAAAAATATGGAGACATTATCTCTATGGCAGCACATTCACTATCTTCATCGACCACAAAAGCTTGAAGTATCTCTTTGACCACAAGGAGCTTAACATGCGACGACGACGCTGGATGGAATTCTCGAAGGATTGCGAATTCACCCTCCAGTATCATCCGGGGAAGGATAATGTAGTAGTTGATGCCTTAAGCAGAAATGCCATTTATGCATCCTCGATGGTGATTAAAGAGATAGAGTTGTTGGAAAAGTTCAGAGATCTTACCATAGATTTCAAGATATTGTTAGGAAAGCCGAGTTTTGGAATGATCACCATCTCTAGCGACCATAAAATCCTTAAATCAAAAACCGTAAAATCGACCATAAAACCGACTTGGACACTAAAATCGGCCAAAAATCATAAAATCGACTCTAAAACCGAAAATTGGTCGAAAAACCTAAAATCAGCAGAAAACTGTAACATCGACCTGAAACTCCACAATCGACCCTAAAGCCGACCTGAACCCTAAAATTGGTCGAAAAACCTAAAATTGGCCCAAAACCCTAAATTCAGCTGAAAACCCCTAAAATCGACCCATAATCCAAAACTCGACCATAAAACCTTACAATCGGCCAACACCCTAAAATCGACGCTAGACCCTACTTGAACCCTAAACTCGGCCAAAAAACCTAAAATCACCCAAAAGCCTAGAATCGGCCCAAAAACCTAAAATCGGCTAAAAACCCAAGAATCGACCTGAAGCCCTATATTCAACCTTAAACTCGACTAGAACCCTAAAATCGACTAAAAACATCTACAATCGATCCAAAACCCTAAAATTGGCCCAATTAGGGTTGCTTTTAGGGTTTCAAGTCGATTTTAGGGTTTCGGGTCTATTTTAGGGTTTTTGACCGATTTTAGGGTTGCAGGTTTATTTTAAGGTTTTCGGCCGATTTTATGAGTTTTCAGTCAATTTTAGGGTTTAGAGTTGATTTTAGGGTTTTGGATCACTTTTAGGGTTGCGGGTCGATTTTTGGGTTTTCAATCGATTTTATGGTTAAGGTCAAGTTTATGGTCGACTTAGGGTTTAGGTCTGCCCGACCCTAAAATCGATCGATTTTAGAGTTTTAGGCTGATTTTATGGTTTAGGTCGAGTTTAGGATCAATTTTAGGTTTTCAGCTGATCGTAGGTTTTTTATCTGATTTTAGGGTTTTGGGCCGATTTTAAGGTTTTTGACCGATTTTAGGATTTTTTGGTCAAGTTTTAAGTTTTTAACCAATTTTATAAAAATTATCATTATTTTATTAAAATAAAAATAATATATGAAGAACATTTAATAACATCATAAAAATAAAGAATTTACAATTGAAGAAATTCCAATCATTTTATCCAAACAATGGAATTAAAAAATTCAAGTCAATTAAATTCCCTAGCATTTAAAATCCCTTGAACTTCCACACACCCCCATCCAAACACACCCTTAGACTTTCATGGATGAGTAAGCTCAATATTGTACACAACAGGTAACATGTATATTATAAACGTATATCTGAAAAGTAACTATGAGCTTCTACCTCAAATAAGAACTTAGTTACATCTCACTAGCCCATACACTTGTTTGAGTTGACTATTATAAAGAATGATATAAAACCATAACCATAATCTATATTGGCAGAAACCTTCATGGCAAATACAACCATGCCAATGGATAATGTCAGATCAGACAATGCCATTTTGCTAAGAGAATGTTGTAAAATCCACTAAACCAGAATCACAGAATGACTGTGGATAATAGCAGGAACAACAAGTATCCCTTAATACCTCCCCATGATTAGTTGATAATAATTGGCACTACCAGTAGTCCCCGCAAGAGCAGAAGCCATCACGAAAGTGATGGAAGCGATTCGTGTCTCTAACTATGATTTCTCTCTTCACTATCAATGACACATATTTTATTGCTGAGTGGCAATCACCACAAACTCTAATGTTCTTCATAATGCGTATGGTAGATCCCGGGGAAGCATTCAGAAGAGCAAAGGCAAGAGCCAGCTTCTCACTATGATACTGCAAATTCAATTCCTTCTCTTGTTGGTCCACGAACAGAAGCACATGACTAGTGTCAGGAACATAGCCAATCTCTTTAATTTTCTGATTTATCTTCTCCCACATTTCAATGACCTTATCTTTCTGTGGATGAGCAATGTCATTTGCCACAAACACATGAACAGAATTCTCAATCTCAACCCAGCTACAAGCTGGTTCCTTCTTCAACCCACTATCTTTCATCATCTTCCGGATTTTCGCAGCTTCCTTCCATCTCCCAGCGGAGGCATAAATATTGGCAAGCAACACATGTGCCCCTGGATAGAAAGGATCAAGCTCAAAAACCTTTTGAGCAGCAGAAGCACCCATTTCCATGTTTTTATGCATCCAAGAAGCACCAAGCAGAGCTCCCCAGATAGCTGCAGTGGGTTCAATTGGCATTCCCTCTATGAAACTCATAGCTCGATCAAGAAGACCAGCTCGACCGAGAAGATCAACAATTTTTGCGTGATGTGAAACTTTTGGTTCAACACCAAACTGCCTCATCAATCCAAAATAACGTTCACCCTCATCCAAGAGTCCAGCATGGCTACAAGCAGTAAGAAGAGACAAGAATGTTATATCATCAGGTTCAATCCCCTCCCTTAGCATCTCTTTGAAAAGCATTACAGCTTCCTTTCCAAACCCATGCTCAGCATAACCAATCAGCATGGAATTGCAAGAAACCACATCAACCTTCACCAACCGATCGAAAACCTTCCTCGCATCTGAAATGCTGCCTGACTTTGCATACATGTGAAGAAGGGTGTTCCCGGCATAACCAACCAGCTTCCTCCCTGACTTTATCATATGCCCATGAAGCCATTTCCCTTGCTCCAAAGACCCCACGCTGGAAGCAGAACACAAAAGAGCCGAATAGGTGAATTCTGTCACTCCATAACCTTCCCTCTGCATCTTAACAAACAGATCCAGAGCTTCCTCTCCTCCTCCCTCGCCTTTCCTTGCATACCCAGCAATCAAAGCATTCCAAGAAACCACATTCTTCCTCCTCCCCAAATAATCGAAAACCCGCTGCGCCTCATCCAAGAACCCACACCTCGCATACATGTCCACCAGCGAGCTCCCGACAAACACATTGGAGCAAAACCCATGCTTCCAACAGCACCCATGAACCTGCCTCCCATCACCATAGCTGGGTATCAACCCGCAACACTTCACCAAGCTGGACAACGTGAACTCATTTGGCCTGCTCCCGCCACGGAGCATGTCTGGTAGCAAGACGAGCGCGTCCACAGCGCGCTCGTTCTGGGCGTACCCGGTCATCATGGAGGTCCATGTCACGGTATCCTTGGAAGGCATTTCGTCGAACACGCGGCGTGCGTGTTCCAAATCGTTGCACCTTGCGTACATGAAGAGAACGGAGTTTTGAATAACGAGGTCATCTTTTAAGTTGGGATTCTTGAGGAGGAAATGGGAATGAACCAATTTTCCTTCTTTGAGCTTCCCCAACTGGGTGCAAAATTTCAACAGCCTTTGGTACAGGGCTCGGTCCGGTTCGAGGGAACCACGGTCGATGAGGTCAAGAACGTGAAGGCCGGTTTTGGAGTGATGACTGAGACGGAGAAGGTTCCTGTCGTCTATGATGTAATACGAGTTGTCAAGTTCTGGAACATTGTCGTCTGAGATTGTAGTAGCAGATGGAGTTGCCAATTGCGACAGCGTCCGAAGGCTAATCGAATGCCGTTGGAGAAGTCTAACTGTAGTTATAGGATACATACATGTAAATTAAAATATTGATGACTGAGGTTGAGAGAAAAAGTGATGTATTGGAGAAATGAAGTAGGAAGATGAACAGTTGCGGATCTTACGGGGGATTGAGAGCAACGTTTTGAGGTCAACGGAAACCGGATTGCAAGTTTTACATTGGTTCATCACCTTAAATTCACGTTTGATTGTAAAGCTGAGTAATGTTTTTTGCTTTTTGCAGTTTCGCTCTCGCTACACGGTGGTTGACATCATGTCTGTGGACTCTGAATCATTTGGCCGTCAAAATGGGGTTTGTGTTTGATTTGGGCAGTGAAGGGGTGAAAGGAGGCGCTCGGGCTTGTTTCATTAAAATTTGAAAGGCAAATTTTCTGGGATTTAAAATCTAAGAAGCAAAATTTTCGGGATTTAAATCACGGAAGACAAAATTATGAGAGTGTAAAATCTTGTTCATGAGGTGAGAAATCTAACACCATTTTAGAAAATTGTTTTGTGTTTTTAAAAAGGATTAAATATGTTTGTTTTCCTCGATAAAAAATAAAACTCTCTTTTGTAGTATATGGGAAATTTTGTTTGATTGGTAATTTTCTATAATACTTATTTGACATTTTTATTTATTAATAATTTGTACACATTTGCCTCCACTTGTACTTTTGCACATTTATTTTGGTCTCTGACAAATTTCTTCCATCAAATTCAGTCATTCTCCCTTTTCATAATTATCTCAAAATCTAGAAATTCATATCCTCATCTCAAACCCAGAAATCCATCGCAAGACCTCATAAATTCCTTCTTCTCTTTCAAGAATTAAGGTAGGCAAATTCTTGTTCTGTTTCTTTTAATATATAAAGCTGTTTGTACTAGTCCAGAATCCATTCTAATTCTTTCTTTCTTCTTGACCGAATTAAGAGCTCTTTTACCCAACATCTTTTGCCTCAATCCTTGAAGAGCTAAGGGCTGTTTTCTCCTACTAAAATAATCAAGGATTGGACGCGGGCCTATGCGATACTACCTTCGACGGTGAGGGTAACTTCTTTCATATGATGTTTGTGATATACTTAGCTCTTAAATAGAATTGATTGTGATTGTATTGAGATTCTATATTGATTTGTGGCATGATTTACTTGCTGGAAATTGGCTTGAAAACTTGATGTATATTAAGAATTAAATTGTATTAATATGCTGAGAATTAAACTATAGAAGATTTTGAGTATATTGGGACAAATTGGAAATTATTGAATATACAGATGTTGGAACCTATTGTTATAATATGACTATGTTGTTGTTGAGAGAATTATTGAAGTCATAATATATGCATTACTTAGGTTTGTTTAGGCTCTGATGTGACGGGTACTTGTCCCGTGGGATCAAGCCGAGGGTAATGTGGTGGGTACTTGTCCCACGTGATTATCCTGCCCTTGTTCTGGGAAAAATCTGGCCATAGATATGCATGTAGAGAACTTAGGGAAGATTTGCATAATAAAAGAAAAAGAAATTTTAATTTACATATGGACTTGTGGTTCTGTCCATTGTTTTTTTATTATTATTTTATTTTATTTTGATTTCTATTGTTTGTTTTTATGCAAACAACACAGTGCGTTGATTTTCTTTTATCTTTTTTGTTGTTGTTCTATTGTTTGTTTTTTTGTTGTAAACAATATTATGTATACGTATTTTTAAATTTAATAACAGTACACTGTTGGGTTGTGTTTGAATTATATGTATTTATTTATTTATCTATTATCTTATTTTTATTTCTGATTTGTTTTATTATTATATTTAATAATTATTAATTATTGTGGATTGATATTGGTTTTCGAAGTTAACCCTTTTCTGCTTGTGTGTATGTTGTCTGGGCGCTTAACGCAACAGAGGAACGACGTGAAGCGTAGATTGAAGAGGCGAAGTGGGGCAAGGAAGTGAAGATGAAGTTGAGAAGATGAATTGAAATTTTGTTTTGATTTCAAATGCTTAGATGGATTTTATGTTATTGATACTTTATTTTATTTTCCGTTAGATTTTATGTTAACTATGGGTTAATACTTGTTAAATATTTATTTGAGTGACGAATTTGAATTTAAAAAAAAAAATGAGGGACCCTTTTGAGAGGTTTTACGAAACTTATTTCCGTGTAATTATAATGTGATCCCTCAATTCAAAATTGGGGTGTTACATTTGATCCCCAAAACGAGCGCGGAAAAAAGTTTGTGATTGGGGTGTCACATTACCCCAATTTTGAATTGAGGGATCACATTATAATTACGCGGAAATAAGTTTCGTAAAACCTCTCAAAAGGGTCCCTCATTTTTTTTTTAAATTCAAATTCGTCACTCAAATAAATATTTAACAAGTATTAACCCATAGTTAACATAAAATCTAACAGAAAATAAAATAAAGTATCAATAACATAAAATTCATCTAAGCATTTGAAATCAAAACAAAATTCCAATTCATCTTCTCAACTTCATCTTCACTTCCTTGCCCCACTTCGCCTCTTCAATCTACGCTTCACGTCGTTCCTCTGTGGCGTTAAGCGCCCAGACAACATACACACAAGCAGAAAAGGGTTAACTTCGAAAACCAATATCAATCCACAATATTAATAATTATTAAATATAATAATAAAACAAATCAGAAATAAAAATAAGATAATAGATAAATAAATAAATACATATAATTCAAACACAACCCAACGTGTACTGTTATTAAATTTAAAAATACGTATACATAATATTGTTTACAACAAAAAGCAAACAATAGAACAACAACAACAAAAAATAAAAATAAAAAGATAAAAGAAAATCAACGCACAGTACTGTTTGCATAAAAACAAACAATAGAAATCAAAATAAAAAAAAAAAAAAAAAACAATGGACAGAACCACACGTCCATATGTAAATTAAATTTTCTTTTTCTTTTATTATGCAAATCTTCCCTAAGATCTCTATATGCATATCTATGGCCAAATTTTTCCCAGAACAAGGGCAGGATAATCACGTGGGACAAGTACCCACCACATTACCCTCGGCCTGATCCCACGGGACAAGTACCCGTCACATCAGAGCCTAAACAAACCTTAGTAATGCATATATTATGACTTCAATAATTCTCTCAACAACAACATAGTCATATTACAGCAATAGGTTCCAACATCTGTGTATTCAATAATTTCCAATTTGTCCCAATATACTCAAAATCTTCTATAGTTTAATTCTCAGCATATTAATACAATTTAATTCTTAATATACATCAAGTTTTCAAGCCAATTTCCAGCAAGTAAATCATGCCACAAATCAATATAGAATCTCAATACAATCACAATCAAATCTATCTAAGAGCTAAGTATATCACAATCACAAACATCCTACAAAAGAAGTTACCCTTACCGTCGAAGATAGTATCGCATAGGCCCGCGTCCAATCCTTGATTATTTTAGTAGGAGAAAACAGCCCGGATTGAGGCAAAAGATGTTGGGTAAAAGAGCTCTTAATTCGGTAATGGATTTTGGACTAGTACAAACAGCTTTATATATTAAAAAAAACAGAACAAGAATTTGCCTACCTTAATTCTTGAAAGAGAAGAAGGAAGAACCAACTTCTTGAATTTTCAAGGAAGGAGAAGAATGTCAAACAGCAGCCCAAAAACAGAGCAACACTCCAGAAAAACAGGGAAATTCGTGCAGCAGCAAACCAGAGGAAAATCAGCAGCGAAACAGAGGAACAAAGTTGAGCAGCAAGGTAGAGGGAGGAACTCGATCAGCAAGGCAGCACCGTTGGAGTTCAAACAGCAAAAACAGAGCAGGGAATTTTTGAGTAGTAACCAGAACAGGGGGCTCGAGCAGCAAGGGAAAACAGGGGATTTATTTCTCTCAATGTGTTGTTAAGAGGATTGTTTTTTTTTTTGGAATAAAGAGGAAAGCTTGGTCCTTCTTATTGATGAGTGCTGGTAGCAACGTGCACCCTCTGTTTTTATCTTCTTTGTTTTTCCATTATCTCTAATCAAAATTCCTATTTTTTTTAAACTTTAAACTCAAAGGAGGTTCTGTTTCAGTAACAAAAGCAGCAGAAAAACGGAACTGCTGCAATAAAGGGGCTGCACGCCCAAACTGCTGCAACAGTTTTTTTTTTTAAATTCTCTCTATCTCCAAATCAAAACAGATTAGTTGCTAGAAAAAAAAATAGGGCTGAAACGTGTTTCATCAAGGGAGAGTGGGGAAAATAACTAACCAAGTCTCCCCCTTCAATTGCTCTAACGGTAACTGAATCAGGTCCATATTTAGGCTATATTTCTGTTAGTAAACCGTTTTAAAAAAAATTAAATTTTAAATTTTTGAAATTAAGATGCTTTAAACTAGAAAGCATATTCTCTTATCATTCTTCCCTTCTAATTTTCGAAATTATAAAGGTAGAAAACAATTATGGAATTAAACAAAACTTGCCTCACCAAGTTTCAAACACTAGCCATGTAAGTCCAAATCTTAAGTCTCAACCGCTAAACCAAAGCACATCTTGTTATTTCTCAAGCAAAAATATTATTTTGATTCCATAAGTCAAATCAACATCACACAAGCATAAATTTTGAATAGTCCGAGGGCTTGAAAATTCATTCATTAATCATCAAAGGATCTTCAAACAATTTTCAAGGAATCCAAGGACTACAAACCATAATTTACAAGGAGATATGAACCAAAACATAATTATTACTACCTCAAGGACTAAAGTGCAATTTACAAAAATAGAGGGTCTTACACTTTTCATAATTATCTCAAAATCTAGAAATTCATATCCTCATCTCAAACCCAGAAATCCATCGCAAGACCTCATAAATTCCTCTTCATCTTCTTCCTCCTCCCATTCTCATCACAACCCCCCTCCTCAACACCACCTTCGTAATATGTGAAATACCAAATCCTTAATTTTAAACTCATCTTCGTCGAGTGGGGGGAAAGCCACAAGCCCGTGTCATCTTTAATTTTAAATATTTTAATTTTGTTATATTAAATTATATATATTTAAGTAATTCATATAGTAAAGGTATTTTAATTCTATTAATTTATAAAAATAGTTTTCACGAATTTGTGAAGGGGCAAGGTGAGTGGGGGATTTTTATTTTTTAAAGGGAGTGTAGTTTGAGAATTTTTAAAACTGAGGGAGTGGGAGTGTCAAAATCAACCCCTAGGCAAAATTGAAATTGACTACTAATTTACTAGCCCTCTATGGACTGTGGGCTTTCAGGTCGGCCCATGGGCCAATATTTTTAAATTTGATCAAAGTTAGTTTTAAAAAATGGACCAAGGGTAGAATAACCATTTTCTACCACATGAAAATAGAAAAAAGTAACAATATTGTCTTATTTATTTATTACCTTATCTCAATTTTATTACTTATTTTAACATTTTTAGATTTAATAAACAATTTAAATAAGTTGACAAAAATTTCGTCACATTACTAGATAAGCATGGATCAAGTTGATTGATTTTCACGTTAAGCTAGATTGGTCTAAATTTAGGTATGACTTAAATATTGTTATCTTAACTCTATTTAACTAAAAAAAATCTGAACCCTTAGGTTTCCTCTCTGCTGCTACGTCTCTAGGTTTTCTTTGAGAGCTTGTAACGCCTCGATTTTCAGGAGTCTCAATAGTAACCTTAAGCAAGAAAATAAACATGCTGATTAATTTTCAAATCCTGAAAAATGCATCATATTTATTTTCTTTTTCTAAACATGCTAACGACATCATGCATTGCATATAAATATCTTGACCAGAAGATAGCCATATACAAGTCGTAGTCAAGTAACCGTCATCGGGTGAAAGTAGTTATAAGTACAATACGACATCAACAAAAGAAAAGATATATTGTCACTATGATACCTAAGACTAGACCTCATAACTCCAATATACCTCTTGAAATCCCACGCTAGGTGACCACATAAAAGTATATATAACACGAGAACTTACCCTGTCCCTAACCATACGAATATACAAGCACAAAAAAGATAAGCTAAGTCCTACACCATCTCGACACTAGACTACCCACCCAACACCTATGTACTCCTCTGCGAGGTCCACAATCTCCGGAGCTCAACGGATGGCTCGTACTCGGGGACTGGCTCTAACTCCAACTCTGATACGGCATCTGAATCTGAATCTAGCATTGGCTCCAGCTCAACCCCTCCCTTAATCCCCTTCTCATCATCGCTTTCAGCGATGCAAATCACCGAGACATCTAGATTGATGAACATCGTGGTCACCGTTGCAGTCACGGTCTGCTCAAGAGGCCTTTCCGTGTAACGATATCGGTAGCGGGGGTTATAGTATGGGGAGAAGGTAGAAGTCTTCACCATCTTCAACTCGGGCGGTGACGATCCACATCTCATAAAAGGAGAAGGAACTCGGGGTGCCCTGGCGGTGCTTGAGGTTGATGCCTCGTCCGCTCTCATCATACCCCTCGGCGGTAGTGAAAGTCTCATAACGCAACGGTATAGTGACAGCTTAAACATACAGCCTGCCAAATCCATACGGTCCTCTGCATCTCGACCAGCGTAGGTCATGCGGCATAGAAGGTGGTTTACCCTCCCAAGCTGACTAATCATTCTCATCGAGGAAGACGAACTTCCTCATCCCCTTGGGTGGGAGTCAGTGACAGACGTCGTCCATCTGGCGAATGTCGCCCACACACACATACAACAAATAAGCGCAAGGGTTACTACCAAAACAACACAGGTATGCTATACATTTATACATGACAATATAAGAATACTTGCACATAGAAGATTCAATAGGCATATCACATGGCATACAAGATTGCATTTACAAGGTAACACTCAAACCAACAAATGTGATTCTTATGTAAATGTTATGCTAGTGCACATGAGTCGTTTGCTCATGACTTTTTATTAGGATATAGCGCCAACATCCAGTACACGGGAGGCGAGACAGATACGTCTAGTTATGGTTCATTGTCCACATAACATCAACCTCTTGAGCTGCCACTTTCACTAGCACAACCCACAATAGCCCTGAATCAATGACACAACGAGTCCTTCGATTCAGCCTTCCATCCCAGGTCACAACTCGTAGTCGCCCTGTACAATTGCCGATCTCACTGGTCTACCTTAGGTATGCATGATTGTCATGCCACTCACAACCAACAAGCTTAATCATAAACGTAATCAAGCATAACCAGGAACGCATTTTCTGGGACTCCAGATTCCTTACCAATGTGGGTCAGTTCCCGTCTTATACAACCTCATGTCTTGTCAGTTGGCCTTATCCACCAATGACCTTACGTTGATAGCCATCAATGGCAACATTTCAAGCATGCATGTTAGCAATATTACAATTCGACATATCATCATGCTTCATAAGCCGTCATGCATCATGTTATCAACATGGTAAGTATGTTCTCAACCATCATTGCAAATCAAACATCGCAATCATGCACAGAAGTGCCACATTTTTCTCAATAAAATCATTCACATGCCAAACAATTCAGAATCACAATATAACCATCCATTTCTCAAGCATACATTCTCATCATGTATTACATAGCTATTTAAAGCTTGGAAATGCCTTTACCAACAAAGTTTTCCTTCCTCGTACAGTACTCGTCTCCCAAGTTCCCGTGTTTCCCAAACCTTCGCAAACACATAGCCTAACTTAGTACTTTTCTCAAACTAAACTCTACGTCTTAAACTAGGGCTTGGAAGTTCACTAACACTGAGGAAACTTAAGAACATAGTCTGATGACCAACAAATCATACATCAAGTTCAAAGCTAGTTTCAAACTTCCTTGAGAACTCACGAAACATACACAGTTTTCATGTCCAACAACACTTCAAAATTTTGTTTCGAAACTTTTCACCTTACCCTCATTTTCTTCCACAACTTAAATACCAAACTTGCCAAATTCTTCAACTCTTTTACACCCAAAATAGTCAAGTTTTCCATGACCAAAACTTGATGACTTAAATCACATTTCAAAAGCAATTGCCAACCCAAAAGAAAATTCTTCCTCAATTAAGTATCACATAAGCTTCAAAATACAACCAAATCAAGGTTCAAAAAGTTTCCCAACATCAACACCAACAACAATAATTCGGCCAACAATAGAACAAGACCAAGGCCACATTTTTCTTCAAAACCAAATGGTACGCACTCAAGACTAAGCAAAATCTATGGTGAAAATCAAGTTGGATATTCCAAAATCACTTTTTGCAAATAATCACTTTTCAAAAACTCAAGTTTTCAAAAACAAAATTGATGGATCTTCATATCTAAGTAATGGGAACAACTTCTAAGAAGACACTTTGTAAAAAGATACATTTCTCAAAATCACTTCTGAACTAAAATCAACTTTTGGCAAACTAACCATACCATTGGAAAGCCAAATATGAGGGGAAGAAGAAATATAAAAGGTATAAGTTCTATAGAAAAAATCTTCACAATCCAAAATCAGTTGTTCCTCACAAATCACACCACAAGCAAGCTCTCTTCCTTGCCTAACTTTTTCTATAAAGGACCAAGTGAAGAAGAAGGAATGGTGGTGTTTGGGGGTGAGGAGGGTGGCGGCTTTGGTGGTTTGGTGGTGGTGGAAGTGTTGCTCTTCTATTTCTCTCTCAATCTCTTTTTCTCTCTATGTTTCCCACACTTAAGCACAAATGAAAAAGAAGTTATAACATTCATAAAATGCATGTGTTGCTGCCGCTTAAGGGATAAGAGGGGGAGGAAATCAAATTTTTTTAAAGCCTAAGGTCCAAAGTGAAAATAGGTGAAAATTAGGATGACAACAAGTCTAATCGCTTACAAAATTAGTCTAATCTTTTTACACCATATCACTTTAAGTCAAATCAAGTCTTAATCACCTTTTACTAATTATAATTATCACGCTTCCCAAAAGATTCCCTTTTTTATTTTGTGACTAACGTTGGTAACTCGCTCATCTCGACTCAGACGCCCATTGAACTTGAGCATCGGTCGCTTAAATACTCTGGAAAAAATTTCCCACGATCCGGCATGTTTCCGACCCGAAATCACTATTCACCAAAAACTCTTTTATTCCATAAACGGGTTCCTCACGACATTCTAAGACTTTTCATCTCATTCGAAAATTTTAGCAATGTCACAAACTACCCGGTTTCCACATGACAAGATTCCCGCAAAACCCTTACCGCGTGCTGGAAACTTCTCCGGGCCCTGGAACCAAAACCTGTCGACCTTACAGACAATCTTCATGAAATCATGCACATATCGCCATACAGACATATAGAAAGTCCAATTCTTGCCCGAACATCAGTCATAGTTAAATTGGCGTTTGGCGAAGCGTCGCCTCAAAACCTTTCACAGGTACTCAAAAAGCTCATAGCATAAACTTACACTTGAAAGCGTTCAACATAAACATTAGGATAATTAAATAATTACATTATTATTCAAAATATCCAGGGTCTTACAGAGATGGTCCTGCTTCCTCTGGGAGCTTCTCCCCCATGGGGGATTCTTCTCGTCCATAAGGGAGGTTCTTTTCCTACAAATGTTAGGTGTTTTCTCCCACATTAGGTGATATTCTCTCACACCAGGTTCTACCATGTTAGATGGTTTTTTTACCCAAATAACTGGTTTCTTTTCTTTCCCTTTGTTTTGCCACCACCACCATCTTCCCCTCGCCGTTTATTCACCACTACCCACCCACCATTAGCAACAAATATGAGACAATCATCGCCCACTTGCCCCTTCTTCCCTCATTACCAGTTTTGCAGCCTCCACCACCATCTAGTCGTCGGCAGACTTGGACCACCGCCGCCATCTTGCGTCATAAGCCTATCTAGGCCACCATCGCCATCTCGTCGTCAGCACCAGATCTGTAGCCACCATCGTGCACCATCTGTTTCTTCCCTCACTAACAAATCTGTGGCCACCATTGTATCTGGCCATCAGCAGCAGCCACCTCGTACCCTTCGCACTCGCACCACCATCTGCGGCCTTAGTCACCAGCCACCACACGGAACCACCGCCCGTGGTCGATGTTCACCACTACTCTCCTCTGCTCTTCTCGGTTGAAGGTGCGGTTGTGCCTCCTGCAATGGGAATTTTTCCTTTTCTGCGATCTTCGGGTTAGTCTGCTTCACCACTTTTTGTTTTTCAGATTTCTTGATTGTCACTGTTTAGGTGCTGTTGAAGTCATGTTCATGGCTTCCCTGATTTCAACACCGATTACAACTCCAGCAGAGTCGAATGAATTGTTCATTTGGAGCGTCGTTTAAAAAAAATTGAAAAAAGCTTTCACCACTCCGAGCTTGTATATCTGTTGATTTGTGGGGATTTTGGGTACCGCCTATAGAGTTTTGCTCACCTTGTTTCAGTTGGTTGTACCAGCAGTGAGCATGTTTGTTCTTAATTTGCTTATCTTTGTGTATTGCGTATCACTTCTTGGGATTTATCCCACATGAGGCAACCCATTTGGGTGTTTAATCTAAATATTTTTTTAAAAAAAAATCAATTGAACTTGGGCCTTTGGACTATGCCATCGGGCTCACATGAACCTTTAATATGAGATAGTGTGCAACTTTCGGGCAGAAAAAGTATGCAAGTTTAGTCGGGTACTGCAAACTCAAAAAAAAAAAAAACGCTACTAGAAGATCTCAGCAGGTGAATTGTGGACTTTAAACAACTTAAGCACAAACTTGGAACCCAGCATGACTTTTCTTTCACCAAAATTAGTGACAATTGTAGAATGCATCTGTTGGGGGAAAGACATTAAATTTTCATAAAACAAGCTTAGTGGAAGAGTATGTTGTCAATTTGCTTTCTGAATTCAAAAACAAGTTTTTTCTATATATCCTACGACTCTGAATGGTGTCAAATGAAAAGCCACTTATCGTACATCATGTTTTCATGCGCTTAAGCAGAATATAAAGAGGGATTTTTATTACCGAGGTACCATGTACAAAGAAACTGTGATAACTTTTAACGAACACAACTTCAGTCTTAATACAATTTAGTGAACTTTCAATTTGACAGGTCATTGTTTGAGGTCGTTGCAGATGAAAATTCAATGAAAACACTTTCAAATTAACTTCTCAATTTGATTTGCTATACCACTAGCTCTTGCACAATTCGAAGTCGAACCATAAAATGTCATCACTCGTAAAGTTAAGATGATAATAAACATTCTCTATAGATAGCAAAAAGGCTTCAGTCTTTATACAATGGGGATTTAACCGCAGGGCTTACAAAAAGCTAACTCAGACAAAAACTTGTAATACTAGATATTGTTGTGGGGTTCACCTGGTGCATGCACCAAACGTCCATTTTGAAGTAGGTAAGCAGGAAAGGGAGCTTGGCAGCTGCTAATATGTGATTTTAAACGTGGTATGTTTGGATGTGCGCTTCTACATCTGTGGCACCTGAGCTCCATAGACATTAGCTTATCATCATCTTTAAGTGCTGCTTTTCCATGATTAGAGATCTCATCAATGACATCTACTGAGTCACGAAAGAAAGCAGTGTTAAACGAGTTCCAGTGCTTCTTGTTCTTCAAATGTTTTGATTCGAAGTCCTGGCTGATAACATGTAAATGCAGTTGTCGCATTGATGGAGCCTGCAGAAGGTAGACATGTCCAGAGGGTTCAACTATCAAGAGAGCAGAAAAAAAGATTTTACAAGATGCTGAAAATTTCCGTTTTCAAATGATACCCAACAAAATAAAAAAGCCTAACCAACCATGGGACTGTTGGGGTTGATTGCAATGTAAGTCTCACATTGCTAATGTTGATAAATGAACAAAAAGGTTAAGGTAAATTAACTATTGAAGAAGTCTCACATTGCCTAGCTTGGTAAAGGACGAGGGAGTCCAAGGCTAGATGTAAAGACCTCAAGTTTCTTGTTACAACACATGAAGATGTAGCCTCGGGCAACACTTTAAGCTTATATTTTTTTTTTTCTTTTATACTTGTGTTTAAGAGTTTAAGAGTATTGTGAGATGTAATAGTAAAATATTTGCTTTGGAGAGTATGCGTATATTTCAGTTTTGACAACGATCATAGTTTTTTCTCCGGTTTTAGAGTTTTTCCACTTAATGTTCTTGTGTTGTTGATTGCGCTCCGGTTTATTTTATTTATGTAGTTGAGTTATTTCCTAATAGTGGTATCAGAGCTTCCACTTCAATGGTATCACATTCTTAGCATGCTCTGTGGTTCTAGTAGTGTCTGATCTTCCACATCAGAAAAGTTTGATATTGTGAAGGGATACTGTGAGAGTACTATTTTGGAATGTTTTGGATAAGGAAAGATTTGATAACTAAGCGTGTCCGTTGTGACCCTCCTCTCTTTCCTGGAAACTCATCCGATGCACGATATACAGTTGGTATGCAGCGATACTGTGATGGAGAAATTGGATGGCAGAGTTGATGCAATCAGGATTACGTAAGGTGGGCATGTAATTGTCCAGGTAACACGCAAGCAATGGTCAACATAGATGCAAGGTGCGTGATAAAGCACGAGGGCACGGCTGACATGGATGCAAGGAGTGTGGTAATAGAACTTTGGGAGAAAGCCAACATGGAAGTTGCACCATAAATTTTCAGCATTGTTTTGACATGAAGAATTCTTGGGATGATTTAGTTTTAAGTGAAGTGAAATTCTTGGTATGGTTTAATTCCAAGTGAAATGTACTATTTATGGTAGAGTATGATAATTTTCTTTGTCGGAATAGACAATGAAAAATTATGATTGTCGGTTAAGACAATGAAAGCCATGATTGTCAGTGTAGATGATGAAGGCTGAAGACTCTTACAATCAATGTGGAGATTGTTGGGGTTGATAGCAATGTAAGTCTCACTTTGCTAATGTTGATGAAGGAAGAAAGAGGTTAAGGTAAATTAGCTATTGGAGAAGTCCCACATTACCTAGCTTGGTGAAGAAAGAGGGAGTCCAAGGCTATATATAAAGACCTTAAGTTCCTTGTTACCACACACCAAGATGTAGACCCGAGATACACTTTAAGCTTATATTTTTGTTTTCTTTTACTCTTATACTCTTGTTTTAGAATATTGTGAGATGTAATAATATAAATATTTGTTTTAGAGAGTGTGAGTGTATTGGAGTCATGGGGTGGTTGAGAGTGAGTCTATATATTGTAATATATAATGTTTATTCTCTAGTTGTCGGTTTTGACAACGACCGTGACTTTTCTCACGTTTTGAAGTTTTTCCACATAATATTCTTATATTGTAGATTACGCTCAGGTTTATTTTATTTTATTTTCTAACCGTTATTTGTACATGCACCTTCTCAACTCAGTATTAACATGATTGAGTAAAAAGTTTAATAGCTAAGTTCACCCACAGTTTAAAATATATTCCTTTTAACTATATTTATTGGTAAATTATCAGTTTATCAATTTCAATAGTCTTCAGTTATTGACCCAAAAACATGCTAAACCACCAAAGTCATTTTTAAACTTCCAATTTTTAATATGAATCCAAAAACATGCAAGACCAGTGAAGCCCGAGGATCTTTATTTTCTTTTTCCTTTTCTGGGTGGAGTTAGAGGGGGAAAAAAATAGTTTGAGTTTGTCCATACCGAATGATATCCAAGTCGAAAGACCAGTGAAGCACTCTCATGCAAGAACTTCTCAGCCCACTTTAAACCCACAGCATGCATTGTCTTCAATAACTGAAGGTGCTCAACTTGGACATCTGCCAGGCAATCAAGACTTCCAGTTCGTGCTAATACCAGGACATGCTTCTTTGCCTGCAAACCACAAATAATTCAGCTGGTTATATTGACAGAGTCTGCTTCTTTGCATGACAGAATTATGAAAGAGAGGAAGGGGACAAATTGAACCTTGGGATACATATCATTCAACACAACAACATTTTCTGATATTTCAAGCAAATCATCTTTATGCTTTTCAGGATTCATAGCTATTTGGTGAAGAGCTTGAGCCCATGATCCCCAGGCTTTACTCATGCTCCCATCAGTTCTTCTATGCTTCGAATCTGCCTTTTCAACATTAGAATCAGTAAAGGTCACTCCAAAACCATCCTGAGTTTCCTTGTATTTCTTGCTTTTTTCCGCCACATGATAAGAATCTCTCTTACTCTTTTGAACAGTATTTGTGAAATGATTTTCAGAGCAATGTTCAAATTGATCCTTCAACTCCAAGGACTTTTTTTCAAGGTTTTCATTTCTTCCACTAGGATGCTCTGCTTGGTTCCTCACAATTGATGCAAAACCTTCAAATAGTGAAGCATAAGCATCTTGGAGAATTTTGCAGCCTTTATTATAATCATTATCCAGGTAATTTGGCCTTTGTGGGTTCATATTAGGTCCAAGAACATGTATTACATGGGTTACACCCTCTCTAGTGAACAAAGGAGAAGATGATGGTAGAGGGACAACAACAGCATTCCCAGGTGAAAGGGATTTTACTTTTTCTTTGGTTGCAGACTCTAGTTCAGGACCTGCAGCACTAAAAATTGCTGCATTAACACCTCCACCTCCAGGTTTTAACCGCCTGCAAAGGATTTTTTTATTTGACCATGAGAACATGTAAAACAGGTTTATCTGGCTGAAAATATACTTCACCAGAGTTTATTGCATGCTTTGAAGAGAAAAAGAGGGCCCCAGAATTAAGTAAGAACTAATTGAATCCACACCGATCAGGAAGCAATGTTGGTGTGTCAGCTGAAATAATTAGGAATGGATGACCAAAACAAAAGGCAGTTGAATTGATCTATTAGCAGCTGAAGTTTCATGAAAGAAGACAAAAAAAATCAGTAGATTCTTAAGTACTAGATAAGCTTTATCTAGAATTTAATATTAGAATTAAGTCAAAATAAATTTCCTTATGTAGAATTAGATAAGCAGAGACTGAGAAATCATAACAGTTGCAGCACGGCTTACCAGCTAAAGTCATAATTGTCACACTCACACGATACCTGGGTGAGTGCTAGTTTATTGTGTTTACTTAATTTCTGTTTCATTTTACTTTTATGGATTAATTGGTTTTAAATAGATACATTTTTTGTATACACTGAAATCATAGAATCTTACCAGTTGGCAGCATTAGCTATTACAGTACAGCGCAAACCTCCTGTGGAATAAAGGCGAGTTATGTCTCCAACATGGGTAGAGAACTTTTGGGTGTTAATGCATTTCTCTGCTGCTTTAGCTTTAACTAAGGATAGAATCTTTGACTTATGAGTCAGGTCAACTAGAACAAGTCTGCAATTCCCCAACTTATCTGAGAACTCTGCAACCTTCTCAACAATAATATCAGCTGCTTTCTCATGGTTGAATTGGAAATCAGCTGTTGAAATAGATGGAAATGCCAGAGTGGGAGTGTCATCCAGAAAAACTCGATTCGCATGGGAGCCAGCAGAGCCAACAGCTTGACCTTCTACTTCCTTTGACTCTAAGTTGGCATCATGTGGAATTGAGGGAATCTTTTCCATATCTTTGCAGAAGGTATCATTTTTTCCAGGAGTCCGGGAAGTGGGTTCTTCAGTGCTATTCTCTCTAGATGGAGCATTAACTGGGACCTCTGCTTTTTTAAGGAACTTCATTATACCCACTTGAATTTTGGAATCTGGATTCTTTTGGCCAAAGCAACCATGTGGAAGATTATCTGGTGGCCTAAGTGTGCTGTAAGTATTAATGGCATCTTTGACATCACTGACACTCTGACAAAATGTTATTCGGTTAAAACCTTCACTTAGTTTTGGCAGCTCTTTCTTTTGAAGCATTCTATTCACAACTGCAGCGGCTTTTCCACCCTGCAGATTTCCTTCATGCCCAGTTCGTTTTACAGATCGAGAAATACAAAGCTTAGCAGGAAGATCAAGTACAACTGCATGGACATCTATTTGGGGTCCATCACCAAGCTTCACGAAATCTGAGCGCTGTTCTCTTTCAAGATTGCACCTGTCAATAAATACACTCTTTCCATCCTTCAATGCTCTACTTGCACTGGTTAGGCACTGAGCTTTATTTCCTGCTTTACCATTTCCAATAGTGTCCTAAAGCAAAATAAAAAAAGTATAACCAATGTCATATAAGATTCAAAACCATTTTCAGTGAACCGCTCTCTCTCTCTCTCTCTCTCTCTCTCTCTCTCTCTCTCTCTCTCACTCGTTGGTGCAAGGGTGGGCATTGGCACAACAGCACAGTAACTTCCATGTGACTTGATAGTCATAAATCTTAGTTGCTTTAACAGTCTCTCTGCTCATCTGACTAAGGCTGTATGTATCAAACCCTCCCAGACCCCACAATGGTCAGAGCTTCATCCACTGGGGTTCCATTTTGATGGTGGGGTGAAGGTACAGCCAAAATTCTTGATCAAGAACAAACACTTCTTACACAACAAAGAGTAGTATTTCCAATTTCTTTCTCTAACATTAAAGACCGAACAGAATAATATCCTCTAGACAAATAATAGTTCTCAAGAGTGAAGATTATTTATAACTGATGCAAGAAGTAAAGATCTGCAAGAATCAGCCTCAATATTGAGAGATTTGTCAACTGAATTTCCAAGGGATTATTCTAGGTGCCTAACATTCGGCTAAACAAATTGAACATTACTATAAAAGGCACAATTTATTTCCACCAAATATACTGATTGTGTGTTTTGGGAGTCGGGAGGAAGGGTAAAGGGAAGGGATAAAAAACAAAGGAAAGGGAAGAGTACCCCGAAGGTTTAATATGTCAAATTCATCTTTAAGAATTTACTTCCTATCTATAATATACAGTGTTAAAAAAATATTTTGATGATGACATTAGATGAAATTAGAAAATATGTTTAAGGTACAATAGTGGTCCCTTCAAAATCCTCCAATTGGAGAAAACTCATAAAAATGGATGTCCCTCATCTCCCTTCCCTTCGTAATAAAATATCCCAAACAAGAGGAAGATTCCCTAATCCGTCATACAAAACATACCTTTTAGCCCTCATGTAAGCTAGAATAAGCACACCCAACAAAATAAATCAATTGCTTAAGATCTGTACAATATATGGATATACAAAAATGTCGAAGATAAGGATGAAGATCAAAAGGCATAACACACCACCCTTGATTCAACCTATAGTCGTCAAGCAAACTAAGGTAGCATAATAGCATTTAATAATCAAGTCAGAATAGGATGGCAGATATGATATATGTTTGTTCTATGTTTTGTGTGTTACAGAAATAGAACACAACCGGACATAAATGCAAAAGAAGTAATACTTGTTGCTTCCAATAGAAAGGTAAAACCAAAAAGTACACATCAGTCTAACTTATTCTTCTTTGTCCGTTTGTTAAATGGTATGTCAAAAGTAATATAGTGTTTGATTGAAGGGGGAACGAAATGAGAGAAGGGATCATTTTACAGTCGTCATGAAAAAGTTGTCAAGTTTAGTTCAAATTTTGGAGGGGAGAGGAAAGAAGGGAATAGGGAAAATTCCACTGTACTTTTGTAGTGTGTACTACCTCTACTGAAACAAACAACGACACCTCTCCCATGATTAGTTAGTAATTTTTTTTCCAATTTTTTTTTTTTTAAATTTAAAAATTGAAGCAAAGTAAATAATTTGTTAGAGGAGTATTGAATCTTCACTCTACAATTAAATTATTAAATAAGGATATAAAAAGATAAATTTGTTTTAAAATTCCTCTCCACTCTACAGTCACGAACCAAACGTAATAACAATTAAAACCCCTTCTCTTCCCGTTTCATTAAAATTCCTAACTCCTATGAACCAAGCACAGTACAAAACTCATTCATTTCCAATCATAAATTCCAATGGGTACCAGTTACAGTTACAATAGTAGAAAGAAAACCATGAGTGTTGAAAGTGAAACCCAGTTAGACATTTCATCAAACAGGTAAAGGGGAAGGAAGTAGGTAAACCTGGCAAACGCGAACCCAGGGGCGAGTAGAGGAACGCATAACTTCTTCACAGAAGGTGGATTTCCCGCTCCCCGGCGCTCCCACTAAGATCACCAAAATGGGCTTTCCCTCTGCGTTTAACACATTCATTCACACACGCACACAGTCAGGGTTCCAGTTTCCATGATTCATTTCAAGTAATGAATGAAGTAGGTTCTAGAAGGAAACCTTTGGGTCCAGAAGTTTCGTCCACGTCCATCTCCATCTCCATCATCACCTTCACTTTTCGACCTTGCCCTTCAAGACTCCGTCACACGGGTTGTGCTCATCTCTGGGTTGAGGACAACATGCCGCGCGAAAAAATGTAGGGCTGATCTCTAGAATTGGAAAGAAAATTTCAGAAATATGCTCCAAAACTCGAGCCCTCGAGAAAAAAGCATATTGAAATAAAAATATATATGTAACGAACAATACTTAAAATTACAAAGGGAACACATATAAGGGTTAGAATTCCGAACCATCACCCAATTTAACACCTTACCCACTTTTTCTATATCCCCAAAATACCCTCAATTTAAAAAACTCTTATATTTCTCACCCCCAAATTCCTTATGTTTCACTTTCTCTTTCTCCTCCGGCTTCAATACCTCGACATCCACCTCCCTTCCATCGTTTTCGTCTTCATTACCGCAGAGCTTCCTCATCTTCTCCCTTCAAGGTTCGTTGTCCTCTTCCTTCGGCAGCTTCATCATCTTCTTCCTTCTGGGTATTATCTTATCTTCTTCCTTCCCTTCATTTCTTCCTAAATTCATGTTTCCCTTGTTTCATGTTCGTCCTCAAAGGTTTTGCCATTGGAGCATACCTTCGCCTTTCTAGGTTTTATAAATTGGTATGTTAGATTCGTAAGCATACCTTGGTATGTTTACCTTCTTAGGGTCTTTGGCGCAAGTATCGGTAAGAACACTTGATCAATCGGAACGTGGTGTGCTTTCAGGAGGATTGATAGGTCTTCTTAGGGTCCTTGGCGTAAGCATTTGTAAGAACACTTGATCAATAGTGGAAAAATCCCCAAACCAGAACGGGGGACTAGACGTAGCCTTCAGTGGTTTGAAGGTGAACCAGGATAAAATCACTGCGTGATCTTCTTTTCCCTGAACTTTTACTTTACGCAATTTACATTTCCGCTGCATACTCGTTTATTAATTGTGAATCTTTCAAAGTAAAAGTTATCATTGTTGAATTGGGATTAATAAGCCGAAAATCGTAAAAACCTAATTCACCCCCTCTTAGGTTGCTATCTGGACTTACACTTATATGCTTCATAATGCTTATACATGTTATATTTGGAAGTGACCCTTGCACCTGTTTGTTGTTGTGTTTAGGCGATCCGTCGCCAGCTGGACAACTACTAGCCTAAGAGTAACCGGTGGATGCTGAGCCAAAGGAAGTTCGAGGGAGCAGAATTATAGCTTAGTAATTCATGAAATAGGAATAGTTATTTTGACTACCGTGTCTGTACTCAAGTACTCAAGTTATAGACTGTACTCCTACCAATTGTGGACGATACTCTTCGGATGATACTCCCACATGCTGTGGACAATACTCTTCGGATGATACTCTCCGTACGATACTTTCACAAGCTGTGGACGATACTCTCTCCACACGATACTCCCACATGCATGTTTACTTGATAAACAATTCAGTTGACTATGAGACTATTTCACCAATGTTGTCCACCTTATGTAACTTATATGTTTTTACCGAACAGGGTGTATATATAAGTATAAGTATTGCATGTTGTCTATGGCGCATGTCTTGGAAAAAAAATGTTTGCATTTTTCCAGTAGTTAACTAGCATGTTTAAGTACTATTTCCGTTACTACTGTAGCACCCTGAAAATCGAGGTGTTACATCTAGGTTGGATGGTTTCCATTTAGGAAGTTCTTGTTTGGCGGTTACGGCAGCGAAGGTTCCTTTAAAAAAAAGCCCCGATGTCCATGTTTGGCTCAATCAGCGAAACAATTGGTGGAGGGTTCTGTTGATGGGGATGATAAGAGTGTGTGGTCTGATGTAGTTGCGAGGTTGTTGACGCAGTACATATTGAGTGCGGAGTGAGGTTGCAGATTGCAGACGAACAAAATCTGAGCGAGGGAGATGTCATGTCGTCGTTGAAGGAGGGTGTGAAGGATGGAGTTTTTTATGAGGTAGGTGTTGGGGAGGAATGTTTTGAGCCAACTGTGGTTTCCGTAGGTCCTATGCGTCCTCACGTTCGCATCATTGATGGTCCTGGAGAAGGTTATCTAATTTTCATTGATGATGAGTTGAAGTTTGCTATGACAGCTGAGTCAGGTTGTATTTTGGATTATATGGATTGGAATGCACATGTGGTTGAGGTCATACGGGAAATTGCACGTGGTTTGAACATGAAGTTGCAAGTTTTGAGGGACACGAAGTTGCCGGCTTTGAGGGTTCCTTTGGTAGTCGCTCCCTCTATTGGCTTCATGGGTTATGATGATGTTGGTACTTGCTCCGATCTCGTTGCGCATGATACTTTACGTCCGAATCAGAGCGTATTAGTGACATTATACCTGAAGCTAATGGTTTAGTGGAGGCTCTACGAATTTGGGCACCCCCTCCATTCATGAAGTTCCTTTAGATGTTTTTTTTTCTCGTTTCAATGTTTTTGTTACGAGAGGGACCTAATGTTGTGAATGAAGTTGAGCCTGAAGAAGAAGGTTCAGATCGTTCGGTTCGTAGAGGAAGAGGACGCCCCAAAAAAGTCAAGCATGGTAGGAAGAAGCAGTTGAAGGATCTAACAAGAGAGGAGATGGGATTGCGACTGATTTTGAGGCTTCTCCTGAGGGCATGCTTCTTTGTTTTTAGAGGATCTCAAAACTGATTGCATTTTTGAGCGAGCAAAGGCCATGTGGGAGATGGGGAAGTTTCGCGGTCTCGTGCTTCCTCGGACTGATGAGGAGATGATTCAGGATTGTGTGCAGCACCTTAGAAGACCCCATCCAACAAGATATGGGACGCCTCACGAATTTGCATGAATTGTTGCGGTTCTTTCATTTTTGCATTTTGTTTATGTGATGTTTTGTTGATTTATATCTCTTGGCTAGATCATTGGTTTCTAATGTAGGACTTCTTTGCGTTTTTTTTTTTTGGCTTATTGCTTATCTTGCGTTTGGCATTGTATTTTATTGATTGTTGAGAGGACTTGTTATACGTCTCTCTTTGAATTCAATAAAGTTATGCTTAAAAAAAGTGATAAACAAATAGGAAAAAAATGTCTTAAAATAGAGAAAAATAAAATGGAATTGATGGAGTAATAATTTATTATTCACGTCGTTCACAATAAATATACCATGCTGTACAAGCTCTGGTGAAATATGAATAAAGTAAGGTGGTAAGGAAATTTAAATATGTGCCATGATCAGCTGTTATTCTCCTCCAAAATTGCACCAACATCCCCGTAGCTGTTTACATCTTTTAGGGAAGAAGCTCGCCGGCGTAATTTCAGATAACCAAACTTTCCTGCACCTGGTGATGAACCCTCAAAAATAAATGGCAAATAACCGGTAGCCTTTTTGTACCTTTGCTGAATCTGAAATCACAATTTATTGCAGGGTTCAGTCAGACTATTAGTACTTTAACCAAGCCTTACTTACTAAGGCTTTGTTTATTAGAGTTCAAGAAAGAAAAAGAACAACATGGAAAAGTTTTTTTTTTTTTTTTTTTAATGTTTGGATGATTAACAAGGAGGGGAGAGATTGGGAAGTGGGAGGGTTACTATGCCCTAAGTTGCACTTCCATTTCAAGGGTATATGAAGGATCTCTTAACTATGATAATGTGTTAAAGTCATAATAAAATGAAATAATACCTCAAAAATTTGTTCACTGCTCTTGAGACAATTTCTTCCGATTACACAAACCGTTCCACCCGAACCGCCACCAGTGATCTTGGCTCCGCATAACGTCCCACCTTCAGATTTAGAATTTGGACTATGCTGCAATTCTTGTACTAAGTGCACAAGCCTGTCTGTTCCATCAGAGCCAAGTCCACAAGCACTGTAGCTATAGTGGCACTGCAAAAGATAGTTAGAATCAATTATTCTTCTCCTTTTATTTGTTGGTTTTCTTCAATTCCAATACCGATGTTTTTATTGAAGAAAGAGGTTCAAGAAAACAGCTAACTAATAAATCTGGCTTATAATTTCTTACGGGACGATAACTTCCACAGGCTATTAATTTGTATTTTTTCCTAATTAAATGTATACAAAAGACACATCTAACCACTATTGTTTAATCTTCCCGCTATGCATAACAGGTTAAAGGCCAGTGTATGCTTTTTCATGACAAAAAAAATTGTTCATAACATGCTACAAAACAATAGTTCCAAATACAAAATTTAGGAACCAATATTAACAAAAGGTTCATCCATATTTGTTATTTCAGATTCATCCATTATAATTTTTGAAAGAGCACTCAAAAATTAAGACAGCATGTTGATCAACTGAAGCTCTACATGTACCTGATACAACAATCCTCCTAAAACTGTAAGTTGATCAGTTGAAGTTGCCGATGTTAGCAGTGCCTTGAAGGTCTGCAAAACCATATAATATGGTGGAAAATTAATTAAGTTTAAAATCTCAATGACATGAACATGAAAAATAACTGCTGCATAATAACAGGTTAAAGTTCGTGTATCTGAAAAAAGAAGTGCAAAGCAGGTATTGAGGCAAAATTACTGTGCCATATGTTTTGATCTGCAAAAATACAATAATAATATGACATATCTACACAATTGAGCTTTAAAATCTTATAGACTGGCTCGAGCCTATACCTACTTGAAGAAAATAATACTCAACCAAAATAAAATTTCTTAAATAGAATTAGCCAGGAGCAGATTACCACAGCAGTGTTGTACTGAAACAGTTATACATTATAATAGGTAAAAAACATGCAAGTTATGCAACAATCAGAACAAACAATCAGTTACTCATAACCAATTTAATTCTTAAATGAAATCCTAACCTTGACTCGGAAATTTTCATAGATAGGATGTACTGTGGGAGCTCTCACTCCGTAACTACCCTTCTCATCAATAATCGTGACAGGATCATTGTGATTTTTATATTCCTTCAAAAATGCCCCCCCAATAACGGAGTCAGGAATTGTCTTAGCATATAGAGCCTCGAATCTGCCAAAAAAAAAACTAATTAAAAAGGAACTCTCTATTTACGTTTAAATATAAAGAATGGTACTGGCACCTAAAAGGGCAAGGTCAGGGAGTAAAGTATAAATGTCAAAATATATGAAGTGTAATAAGATTGTAAGACCCCTTTATCTTCTTACCTATAAAATGTCATTGCAACTAATGATAACTTATTAAATAAAGGAAACAAAAAAAAAAAAAAGATTTACCTGTGAGGTGACAAATTACACAAGTAATCTAAGGAGGCTTCTTGTTTTAGCAGTTCTATATCATCTTGTTCCACTTCTTCATAGTTCAACCCATTAGCAGCACACATCTGAGTCAGTTCCTCAGAAGCCCTGGACTTTATCATCTTCAAACCCATAAAGGTGCCTATTCTAACAGATCCATAGTCTGCACCTCCAACACTGAAAGAGACAACATGTAAGAAAGATAATGAACATCATGAAGTTTAATTTCTTTATTTCCTTATTTTTAGGTATGTATATTGATTCGTTTCCTTATTTGATTAGAATCAAGAGTCTTAAAAAATTAATTCTCTTATTGACTAGGATTAGAGTCTATTATCAGTATAAATAAGGGTAAGTGTTTTGTCTTTTGTAAGATCACACCAAATTTATTATGGGCCTGTTCGTCTGTGATTATTTCAAGAAATAATCATTTTTTTTAAAAAATAACCACTTATATTTTGCTTGAAGTGTTTGGGTATGGTTTTGATGAAAAGAAAAATTGGAAAAAAGCAGAAATCTGATTTTTATAGAAGCTATTTCATGTAGCTTTTAAAAAATAAATTCTAGTAGAAGTGAGGGAATCAGAATCCCTATTTTTAAGGCACCAAACATATTTATGAGAAGTGTTTTTATGTCCTTTAATGAAATTTTATATAATAAAAACTTCTACATTTTTATGTCCAAACCATTTAAAATCAATTCTTAAAATTAAAAACACCTTTATATTTGTAAGCAAACATAAAATAACTTTTGCTTTTTAAAGAATCTCTTAAAATAAAATATTTTTTCAAACAATCTTATAATAATTTATCAATACAATTTTATTCTCTGCGTTCCTTCTTTCTCTCTCAATACCTTAAATACTGATATAAATATAATACAAAATAACGCACGTGTCTTCACACAACAACTTAAGCTATTGGAATAGTTGGCTCAAAACATGGTATCATATCCTCTATGACTAAGTGGTATGGAGTTTTATACTCGTTTCCCCTAATAATTCTAATAGACTGTTAAATTTTAGCACAAGGTAGTACATACTTCAAGCTTAATGGCCTCTTGCATTAGGAAGCGTGTTAGAAATATAAATCCATTATGTGCCTTCACCCAAGAGCTTAAACTTTTGAGATAGTTGGTTCTTGTCAAAGACAATACCCCATAATTTCATGATGGTATCTAAGTCTATCAGATTCATTATTGGACAACCCATGATAGGACACCTGTAAAAGGTTTTCAAGAATCAACCTAACGTTCAGTTGTTTTAAAAAAGAATATATTAATGAAGTCAATACAATTTTATTCTTTATATTCCTTTTTCCTCTATCTATACCTTAAAGACTAAACACTATATTTCATCATGACCAATCTCTTTACCCTCATAAAACTTATACGATCAGATCAAAGACTATTAAAGTTTAATTTGGATTGCTGTATCCTAATTTCTTGAAATGTGGAAGGAATAATTAAAGGAAAACTCAAACTAATGGCCGTAAAGAAGAAAAGGATATACAGTTGCAGATAATGATAGGTCACCAACCTGTGTCGTATTCCAGAATCAATACCCCAGACCCGGATATGGCTGGGAATTTCGACAAGTCCAACAATCTCTGCAGGCTGTACCAATAACAAGCAATACCATGATATTGAATCTAAAGAATAAGAACATTGTTTTTTATCGACTTTAATGATGCACACCTGGCAAATCATAGCAAGAAGTTTGTTGGCTTCACCACATGCTGAAGTCATCTGGTCCATGACACCACATGGAGCTCCTACAATGTGATTTTCCACCTAATGAAAATTGTAAGAGAGTGAAGGAAATTAAGTGGACAATGCATGCTAGAGATAAAATATACATCCATATAACAAATCAATGTTGATCAAACTACTGCATATACCTTCTGGCAGAGCAAAGCCAGATCCCTTGGGCTGATATTTAATCCTGAGTTACAAAGATAGAAATCGACACAAGTCATATTCTAATGGAGGAAAATTGAACATATTAAGCTTTCCTCAAACATCAGATTAAAATAGAATTAAGATCAGAAAAATGGAGTAATTTTTCATTTTTTCTGATAAAATAGCGAGAATGGTTTTCAAAGCAATCTCCCTTGTTAGCTTGGTCCAGCTGAACATTTATTTTACTCCAAGAGAAAAATCCAAAAATAAAGGAAGATTTTTAACGATTTTTCACAAAATCAACGTTAAAAAGAAGCATGATTACCATGAGCAGCTGCAATAGCAGACATGCTAGCAACCTCCACAGCTGCAGAAGATGATACACCTTTCCCTTCTGGGACTGCAGATGAAACCTGCACATATTTTATTAAGGTATCTAAATATTAGCAAAGGAGATGGAGATAGGGTAAGAGCAGTAGAGCACAGTTATAGGCCTGGACAAAAGTTTCAGCATTGCACTAAAAGAACCATGATCCCTCCATCAATGGCCGACAGAAATAGTTCATCCGATTATACCCCAGTAAGATATTATCCAATTCAGAAACAATCCCAAACTATTTCTTTTTTTGACTGAAAGAAAAATATAATGAAAGTGGTATAGTGGAAATCTACAAGCCGTATGCTTCTCAATAAAGGAAATATGGGAAACTTCAAAGCTATTAGTGAGGAAGGTGTGTTAAGAGGCCAAAATGGGTTAAATGAATTACGTATTGCAAAAATAACGATTTTGGTCAAGATAAAATCTAATAATAATAATGAATATAGGAAAATTTAACATTATATCATTCCTAACACCTTCATGTCAACTCATTGGCCAGAAAATTTCATTTTGATTTAAAACAGTGGTATTTTCAGTAACATTTCTTCAGAAGTGATTTTTAACCTGAGCAGGGTATCAACTTCATTTCATGTGTCATCAAAAAGAAAAAAGAAGTAGCCAACAGCAATAGTACAGTACTGACAAGGCTGGTCTATTTTTACACCTTAAGAAACGAGTTCAAAGGGAAACGCATTGGCAATTATGTTTTCAATACTCATGGAAAATTCTTCAAGAATTCAGTAAGATATTCAGTTTACTGAAATGATGTACTAATAACTTAGGAAGAGAACAGGAGGTACCAGCACACTGATACTATCTTCAAATCGCACACCCAATTCAGTCATCAAGACCAAAATTGTCCCAGCAACATATGCTGCCCACCTGTGGAAGTTAGTCAATAATTATATTAGTATATTACAAATTCAGAAATGCCCTATGCATATAAAACACATAATTGCTACTCACTTCTGCGACGGATCTTGAGCAAAGTATTTCTTTGCTTTCTCATATGAGATCGGTCTGCCTTCATCCATAAAATCAGACAAGTCCATGTCAAATGTTGGGCCACGATTGCCCAATTCTGAGCCATATGATACCTGATATGATCCAGGTTCAGTGAAAACACACACAAAGAAAATTCACCAGCATCTCCAAAACTGAATTATATCACTAAAGTAATGATGATATCCAGATCAATGAACGCAAATTTTCATTAGATTATTCACTTGTCATGCTTCATAACGACACAAATTCCAACCAATAGCTTTCAATGTTAATTGAAAGTAGTATTTTGAAAATTTTTATGTTCTCCAACATACAATTTGTAAGACAGCAGTTGGAGCTCCCCCTTTATCATTCTGTCGAGCCTCAGCATGTTTCCACAGTCTATGCTTACTTGGATGGACTCTTTGCAAAGCAACATGGCAGGCTTCTTTAATTGGCATCTATGCAAGAGAGAAAAGAAAGAGAAGAAAACACAAAGTAAGTAGTGGTCTAAAAAATTTATGAATAACTTTGCTGGACCCGTAACATGAGTCAACAGTTTTTCTCCTACATGTAAGTTTATATTAACATGTGTTAATGTTAAGCACTGAACATCTCAATGTTATTTTTAGAGATATAAATTTAGGAAACACCACCTAACAACTTAATCTTTTAAAACAAAACTAGTTTCTTTTTGAGTCTAAAGTGGTTCTGAAAAAAAGGATGAGGTTTCATTAAAGTGATAACTAATAAATACAACTGCAGAGGGGATAAAATACCTCCAAAGCACACACACAAAGCCCAAGAAACTATAGGTACTTTATGAAAATAGCAATGCCTGATGCCAACAGCCATAATCTTTTTCCCTAAGGGTCTGTTTGGTTCAAAGGAGGGAAGGGGAGGGGAGGGGAAGGGAGGGGAAGGGAGGGGAGAGATTTTAATACTTATTATGTTTGGTTCATAGGAGGGAAGGGGAGGGGAAATAACTCTTTTTTTGTTTGGTTCACGAGGGGAGGGGAGGGGTTTTATGATTAAATTACTTTTATACCCTTTATAAATTTACTTGTATTTTAAAACATGTTTACATTTAATATTTTTCTATTATTGAATAGGGTTATTTTTGTCCAACAAAATGTTTCCCCTCCCATTCCCCCCACTTTTGGAGGGGACACAGAATTGAGTTAGGAGGGGTTTTGGTCCCCTCCATTCCCCTCCCCTCCCCTCCTAAAAATTGAACCAAACAACTAAAGTTTAAAAAAACCCCTCCCCTCCCCTTCCCTTCCCTCCGTTCCCTTCCAACCAAACAATACCTAAGGGCAGTGGACTGCTTGCCTCAAATAATGTCATAATGTCCTATCATAATCATGTCCAATGACAAACATTTAAATTCAAATCCTTCTTAATGGGTTTGGCCGGTAGTTTACCTTTACTTTCCCGTATCTCTAACTATCGGACAATCCTCCATCTAATCCACCCCACCTTATTGATACTTTTACAAGTCTTTTCCATGTATGACCAAACTACCTAAGGAGAGATCCTATCATCTTTTCCGCAATAGGGTAGTGCTACAAATAATACCTGACACCAATTAACTTATTTATGTATTTATCTTTTTGAAGATTAGAAGCACAGCGTATCATCTGCTAGATATATTAATTGGATTCAGAAAACCTAAGTTTACAGCATCAGGTCTATATTAATTATCACAAATGCAAGCTATATAAAGCAGTTGACAGTTGGAGCCATAAGGAATCAAATGCAATGAACACTAACAACCATCAAGAGATAGAGAGATTCAACCTGCAGGACAAGGCTTCCAGAATAGTCAGCAATACCACCCATTACATCTAACCTTCCCGGAGCTCTTGTTACAATAATTTCTTCCTATCACAAGTATTGAACAAAGTCAAAAGTGAAAGAATAAATTACAAAAAAGAAAAGATATTTGAATTTAATAGATTATTTAGTGTTGTGTTGTGCCAAAATAATACTGTTTCTTCAGCATTCCTATCTGTTTCTAGTTGCCATTAAGAGATTTTAGTCCAGAGAAAAGCAGTTCATAAATATATTATTTTAATATAAAATGATTAAGACCTTCCAGTTGAAGAGATTAGCTGCAGCTTTACGCTCCCGCCTTTTGTGCTTCTCATCTAATTCAGATAGGCTCTTTAAGAATGCTACAGTATCTGGAAGACCTTGAACATCTCCGTGAAGAATGTCAAAGTCTTCGATTGCTCTAAAGGTATAAGGAAGCAAAGTTAGAGGCAGTTATAATGTCTATTATGAAACAACCAAGAAAATTATGCCCATGACGTAAAGTGATACTCACGAATAGAATGCAGAGCTTCCATCATCCACGGGGGAACTAGGTGATGACTGGCCAAGTTGGTCTTCTGCAGTTGCATACCATTCCGGGATTGCAATATCCCGGCCAGGGGCTCTTTGGAGTTGATACCCAAGAACTATCGCATCACGCAATCTTCTCGCCCCACTAAGCTAGATATTATGAAGTCAAAATTGAAATAAAAATCCAAGTTTCACCAATTTTCCGGTATCTCCATGAAACCGAAGTAACCAGAAGCTTGACAGAATTAACAAAAACAACCCTGTAGCTAATAGCAATCAAAACCCTTTACCTTATCTGATGCATAGTTTTTTCCAAAAGCTGTCTCCTGCAGGATGTGGGCTGCCACCTACATTTTCAAAATGTTTTATAAAAATAATTATCAACTCTCTTGGAAATAAATAAAAATCTCAAAGATAACATAGAACTATGTAAATTCCAATATGCTGTGATGAGTATGATGTTTCACTCAGAGATAATATATTCTTTCTTTTTCATTCTATTTTCAATTCTTTTCCTCAATTATGTTTATAGATTCCCACTTGCAATTCTAGTGCGCCTGTGGGAAGGGGTTACAAATCTAAGTTGCATAAATAAGTGTATAAGAAAAATCCATATATAGGGTCCAGAAGTGTTAATGAGGGAATATGTTATTATTATTGTTTCCTATATTAAATAGTAGGCTTAATAGCACTTTTGATCCCTCACCTTTCACGATTTGGCATTTCTGGTCCCTCATGAAATTTATTAGCATCACGTTTACTAACTGTTGCAGTTTTGGTTTTCCATCCAAAATTTAACGGAATATTCCTTTAAAATTAATAAAAAAATAAAATTCAGAATAAATGATGAATGTTCATCATCTTCACCTTCATAACAAAAACTTAAAAAACCCTAAAAAAATCCTTCACCTCAACCCACGAAACCAGCCGCCACCCACCTCTTGATTTTCTTCTCTTTTCTTCCCCCTCACTACTAACCTCACTCTTTATCACTTTCTCAGAACCCTCGACCCTCACTCCCTCAACGCCGCCCCTACTTCTCTTCAGCATACCACTGACCACCTTCTCTTCCTATCTCCTCTGAACCTGTTCTACCACCGAATTCCTTCCTTAAAACCCCCAAACACTGGTGACTCTCTCCCTTCCAAAATCTACCACCGCACCATTCTCCTTCTCTGAAACCACCACTACTCCTCTCTTCTCCTTCGAAACCACTGCTTCTCTGCGCCACCACGAACACCCATTCTCCCCATCCTCCTTTTCGAAAGCCGCCACCGCCCATTCCTCTTCTCCAGACCACCGTCCATTCCTCTTCATCCTCTTCGAAGACCTTCCAGCGCCGACATCAGCCACCACTGTGCCGCTGTAGCCATCGCCCGTTCCTCGAGCGCTGCCGTCAACCTCGAACGCCGCCGTCAACTTCGAACGACGCCGCACACTCCACCGCTCCTGAATCGAAGTTTCTCAGACCCCACCTCATTGTGTTTCTCTTTCCCCCCTTCGCTTGGTTCATTTCTGTTTCCCCCAACATCTTAAACTGCTTTCTTCCCCCTTGGTTGTAATTCTGCTATTCTGCTTCTTACTCAAGGCTGATTTGTTTAGTTTGTGATTTGTTTCAGATCTGCGATTGGCCTTGGTTTTTGTCTTGCGATCTGAGAACCCAACCAGAAACCTCGAGCCTGACTCAAAAGCCATATCCTTTCCCCTTCCCCTTCCAAAATCTGATTTGTTTCATTAGGGTTCATGGATGGAACAATTACCATTCTGCAATTTGATATCCTATGTAAAGTTTGTGCTCAGTTGGGCTTTCGGAGGTTCTTCAGCTTCTCATGGATTAAAGGTCTGCGTTGTTGTTTGGCTGAGGAGGGAGATTTTGATGGTGGCTGATGTCTGGCCAGTGAGGGGATTTTGGGTTCTTCATTTTTCTGGGTTTGTCTTTGAAGATGATGAGGGAGAAGATGAACATTCAATATTTTGGGTTTTTGTTATATTTTATTTTATTTTTAATTTTTTAATCCAGAATCTCTTAAATTTTGGATGGTTATGGATGGAAAACCAAAGCTGCAACAGTTAGTAAACGTGAGGGACCTTCTATGCTAATAAATTCTAAGAGGGACTAGAAATGCCAAATCGTGAAAGGTGAGGGACCAAAAGTGCTATTAAACCTAAATAGTATTATTTAGAAATAGGACCATTATATTTATTGTAAAGATTTATATTCCTATTTTAGGTTGCACAAATTAGGAATTGCAATTAAGAGTTGTAAATGTCATGTATTTATATGTGAATACATGTGAATAATATGAGAGAAAGGCATGAAGCCAGAAATTATTTTGACATGGTATCAAGAGCTACTAAAAATTAAGCCGGCCCTAATTTTTTTCTCTCATGGTAGTTCTCGTTCTTTTTCCTCCTAGTGGTTGGTATTTCTCGTTCAGAATTTGTATTCTCAGGGTCGCTTTGATTCAAGTTGTGGATTCTTTTTTCCTCCTGGTGGATTTGCTTCACGTTGTGCTATTTTTTTCTCCTAGTGGCACACGTTGTTCCTTTCATCACGTGGTGGTCTTGCTTTGATTCACATTGTTGTTGTCACGCGGTCTTTGGTTCGTGAAATTTTTTTTATCCTCTCTTGTTGCTGTTTTATTTTGGTCCATATAGTTCGTTGCTTGTTTGCTCTTCGCTGCTTATCATGTCGACATAAAATATTAGTGTCTGTTTTATTGGCAAAAATTATGATGCTTGGGAATTTCAATTCAAAATGTCGTGAAAGGGAAAGGGTTGTGGGGTCACGTGGATGCCACTGCCAAAAATATGTGGGATTACCTAAAACGTGTTTACAATCAGAATAATGCTGCCAAGCGTTTTCAGTTGGAGCTGGACATTGCCAACTACTGTAAGGGGAATCTCTCCATTCAAGAATAGTATTTTGGGTTCCTTAACTTGTGGGATGAACATTCAACGATTTTACATGCTGACGTTGCCAAAGATTCTCTTGTTGCTGTACAAGAGGTCTATGCAGTTGGTAAGCAGGATTAGTTCCTCATGAAGCTCCGCCCCGAATTTGAAGTTGTGCGTGCTGCTCTCCTGAACCGGTCCCCACCTCCTCTTTGGATACTTGTCATGGAGAACTGCTTTGGGAGGAGCAATGTACCGCGATCGTACCTTTCCTACGGAAGCGGTTGCCTACTTTGCTCAACAAAAAAGGTCAGGCAGAGATCTGAAACAAGTCCAATGCTACACCTGCAAGTAGTTTGGTCATATTGCTCGAAATTCACCATCAAACTTTGCAACTATTGTAAGGAACGTGATCATGTCATCACTGCTTGTCCTATCCGACCTCAGCGGCGACCAGCCCAGGCCTTTCATGTTGTTACCACTCCAGCAGGCGTGGCCACTCCTCCTGCAGCTTCTACAGTTGGTGCCTTGACTCCGAAAAGTGTTCAGCAAATGGTACTATCCGCTCTTTCTGCCTTGGGTATTAAGGCAAGTCCACTTCCATCCCTCACCCTTGGTTTGTTGATTCTGGTGCTTCCGATCACATGACTGGTTCCTCTGAACATTCGCACAATGTTCATCCTTATCATGGCACACAGAACATTCAGATTGCTGATGGTAATACGATTCCTATTTCCTCTATTGGTGACATTAATTCCTCATTTCAGGGTGTGTTTGTGTCCCCTAGTCTTAATTCCAAATTTCAGTTGGTCAATTGGTGGATAATAATTGTAATGTTAACTTTTCTCATGTTGGATGTTCTGTGCAGGATCAACCATCAGGGAAGGTGATCGCGAGGGGGCCTAAAGTGGGCAGATTGTTTCCACTACAATTTTCAATTCCTAGTCCTTTGTCTTTTGCTTGTAATGTTGTTCCAAATAAATGTGAGGATTGGCATAGAAAGTAAGGTCATCCAAATTTCATGGTTTTGTCTTATTTGCTAAATATGGTTTGTTGGGCAATGAAACTGTTATTTATAGTTTTTCTTGTTCTACGTGCAAATTGGCTAAAAGAAAATCTATACCTTTTTCGTCCCATGGTCACCGTGCTACTAAGTGTTTTGATATCGTTCATAGTGATGTTTGGGGTGTGTCTCCTGTTTTGTCTCGTGCCAAATATAAATAGTTTGTGACGTTTATTGATTGATATAGTCGCTTCACTTGGGTATACTTTTCTTCGCTCTAAAGTTGAGGTTTTCTCTAACTTAGTTTTTGACCTATGTTGAGAATCAATTCCAGGCAAGTGTTAAGGTCTTGTGCACTGACTCTGGCGGCGAGTATGTGTATAATGCTTTTCAAGAGTACTTGCAGCAAAGGCATCATTTCTCAACATTCATGTCCTTATACGCCTCAACAAAATGGCATTGCCGATCGAAAGAATCGTCACTTGCTTGATGTAACTCGAACATTACTTCTTGAGGCCTCTGTTCCCCCTCAATTTTGGGTTGAAGCTTTGTCCATTGCGGTCTATTTGATCAACCGTCTTCCATCTCAGGTTTTAGATCTTGATTCTCTTTTCTTTTGTCTCTTTAATGTTCGTCCTAGTTATGAAGTTCTTCATCCTTTTGGGTGCGTATGTTTTGTTCACTTACCACCTATTGAACGATACAAGCTTGGCGCACAATCTGTACAATGTGCTTTTATGGGATACAGTAACACTCAAAATGGGTTCTTATGTTAGGATCTTTCTGCTAATGGCATTAGCACTTCTCGGAATGTGGTTTTCTTTGATCATCAATATTTTTTCCTTGTCCTCCTTCTGGGTCTACCAGGTTTGTCAGTCTTCCTAGCTTTGCTCTTGTTCCTCTCTCTGTAGCCCGTTATAAAGGACAAGTATATATTCAACGCCTGATTGCCCCACAACCCCCTGATGCTGATCCGGCACTTCTCGATGCTGATCCACCACCCCTTCATGCTGATCCGGCACTTCTCGATGCTGATCCACCACCTCTTGATGGTGATTCATCTGATCTCGTTTCTCCTTCGTCAGATTCAGCACCAGTTGCCATATGTAGATCCTCTCGTATGCATCGTGCACCCAATAGGTATGGATGGGAGCTCAATTCTCTTGTTGCTACTTTATCTTGCACATCTATTCCTACATGTTATTCACAGGCTACTGAGGACATGCGTTGGGTGAAAGCTATGCAAGAAGAGCTCCAGGCACTTCAGGAGAATTTCACTTGGGACATTGTTTCTTGTCCCCCGCGTGTTAAACTCGTTGGTTGCAAACTGGTGTACTCTGTAAGCTGAACTCTGACGATTCTCTCCATCGTTACAAAGCCCGATTGGTGGCTTTGGGCAACAAACAGGAATATGGGATCAACTATGATGAGACATTTGCACCTGTGGCCAAGATAACTACTGTCCGCATTATACTTTCTATTGCTGCCTCCAAGGCTAGGTCACTTCATCAAATGGATGTGAAAAATGTTTTTCTTCATGGTGACTTGGCTGATGACATCTATGACTCCTCCTCCCGGCTTGTTTTCTCCTCCAAAGGTGTGTACAAACTCAAGCGTTCTCTCTATGGTCTGAAACAAGCTCCCTGAGCATGGTTTGAGAAATTTCGGTCTACTCTTCTTGGTTTCTCCTTCACACAGAGTCATTATGACTCCTCTTTATTCATTCATCAGACGTCAGCTGACATCGTTCTTTTCCTCATTTATGTTGATAACATAGTTATCACAGGCTCTGATCCGGCGTCCATCCATCAGCTTAAACAGCAACTTCAAGCTTCTTTTCATATGAAAGATTTTGGTTGTCTTCACTACTTCTTGGGTCTTGAGGTTCATTCAAATCTCCAGGGTATCTTTCTCCATCAGCATAAATATACTGAGGACTTAATTTCTATGGCTGGACTTCAGTCTGCAGCTCCTGTGGATACTCCTCTCGAAGTTAATGTCAAATATCATCGTGATGAAGGTGATCTCCTTCCTGATCCTTTGGTGTATCGTCAGTTGGTTGAGAGTCTTAATTACTTGACCATTACACGTCCTTACATTTCCTTTGCAGTGCAACAAGTCAGTCAGTTCATGCATGCTCCTCGTCATCTTCACTTGGCTGCTGTTCATCGCACCATTCGCTACTTGTGGGGCACCTCCCAACAAGGTCTCTTCTTTCATGCGCGTACGTCGCTCAAATTTCTTGCATATAGTGATGCTGATTGGGCTGGTTGTCCTGATTCTCAGCAATCTGTATCCAGTTGGTGCATGTTTCTTGGTCCCGCCTTGATTTCTTGGAAGAGTAAAAAGCAAGTTCGAGTTTCCAAGTCTTCCACTGAGTCTGAATATCGAGCTATGTCTGCAACTTGTTCCGAGAAAATTTGGCTTCGTGGCTTGTTGGCTGAATTGCGTCTTCCACAACATGAGGCTACCCCTCTTCATGCTGATAACACTAGTGCTATTCAAATTGCTGCCAATCCTGTGTTTCATGAGCGTACTAAACATTGAAGTGGATTTTCACTCTATCCGTGAGACTTTTGATGATCGCGTTATCTCTCTTCCTCATGTCACCTCACAACTCCAGATTGCGGACAAAATGTGAGTGCAATGAATTTGCATGAGCTAATTCGATTTCGCTAAAGTTATATATGCAGCCCAATTACAACTGGACCCTGTGAGGCCAAAATCATCTCTATAATTTCTAATGTAATTATTTAAACATAATATATTGGTTTTTATAGTTTATACCCTGTATTTCATCGACATGAGCCTATCCACTACTTCTATTACTAATCAATCATTCATTTGTTCCACGCAAGTTATTGATTACAGAAGGATCAACTAATTAAGTTTTATAAAAATGCATAAATAAACCCAGTTATGCAAAATAATGTCTTAAAAGAGTCTATTAATAAAAGAAACAGATGGTACCTCACCACCATTAATGCCTGCTTCATAGCATGGTTTTAAACTTATTGCACGTTCAAGATAAGGTCTCCAATGACCAGTGAGTAAATCCCTCCTAATCATTTCAACGCCACATTGATAATACTAAACAAAAAAAAACACAAAACCATTACTTCCTTATAAGGCCCTCAACAAAAAACATTACAGGAAACAGAGAATTCAGTACAGTACCTCAAGCATATTTCTCAAAAAAGGTTCTTCATTGAAATAATCTCTACGTACAAAGACAAAAGGACACTTGTATGCCAAGGCTTCGCTGACAGTGCCATATCCAATTTTTCCTATAATCACAAAATGAAACTATTAGTATATAACTCTTTCATTTAATCCAGCTTTGCAGTTATACAAATTTCATACTGACCAAGCATACAGTCAGATGCTGCAATAATATCAGGTGTATATGCATCTTTAGCAAGCTTTTTGAAGTTTGGAGGAAGGTCCTGATTTTCAGAAGCACCACAAACCTGGACCATAAAAGCAAGATTTTAACAAAATAGCCATGACTAAAATAATAGAAGAACATTTTAAATAAGACAATGATACAAAAGCAGAGTAGTGGAAGTACCAGGCACAACCAGCCAGAAGGTAAGAAATCCTCCTTTAGCTTCCATCCTGATGGCTGGGGATAAGACAGAAGAATTAATAGAGGCAGAAGTCGGATGGTTGATTCAACTCTGTTTAGAGTCTTTAGACACAAATATTTCCACAGCACAAACACTAGAAAAATATGAAGTTTACAAGTACAGGGTCATAGATGACCAAAGAACAACAAGAAACTAGTATTGAAAATGACTAATCCAGTTATGTAATAAAAAACTCTAGATTCTATTACAAATTCATGTGATGTGACTGCCAGAGATCATAATTACATCGTTACATGAATATAGCCACTGCTGATTTTACAGGTTATGAATGACTAAAATATACAAGATCAATGCATGGGAAGATATCTGAAGTTTGCCAGGACAAATCCATGGTGTATGACTCACATAAGTTGATATTTTGTCAGAAATGATTATGATAAATGTTAAAAGATACAGTTTTTAAACCTTAGTAATCCCACTTAACATAATGTGATCCATAAAAAAACAGCATAGTCAGTGTATGGTAGGTTTTGTATTTTCATTCCCACTAAACTAGGAATTAAGCTAACCAAAAATCCACATGAACATTTAGGAAACTTTAAGCAAAAATACAAACGTGTGGCAGAGGATGTGATGATGAGGTGCACATTTGGCTCCTCTCCGTCATTGCTTCTGCTATTTCCCTTAGTTTAGTACATATTTGTTTCGATGATGTATGTTATTAAGCTAGATTCACTCCGTATAATTATAGGCTATCAATTATTAGCATTTATGTAGATCAAACTAAGCGATAATCAACACATGTATAATGAATGATAACAGCTAATGCTACTTCCAAATCTTAGAATTCAAGTTATGTCTAACTCTACCCCAAAAGCTAGCTCGGAGGTGAGGATTGCTCTACACTTTATGAAGACTTATTTGGTCATATCTAGTCAATGTGAGACCATAAAACACCCTCTCAAGCCGAGGGATGAATTTGGTGTGGAATTCACAGGAATGAACATCTACGGGTGGCCCATGTATGAATCTCCAATAAACGGATCTAGGATAGGCTCTTATACCATCTTAGAGCTCGGGTTAGGCCTAACTCTACCCCAAAAACTAAGGGAGTTGAGAGCTCAACAATGGAATAAACCAGAGTCTGAGACTCCTACACCAGAGAGATATTCTCTCCTAACAAACTACTCACCCAAAATGCATGAATGCCTCACCCTCTCCTCTCTCTCCTAATATACTGGAATCCCTTCACAGCATGAGAATCAAGCCACCTCACTAACTAACTCTCATTCCCTCTCCTGGCCCCACTCTCTTTCTTCCTATTAAATTGGCCAAATCCTCCTGGCCTTTCACTCAGTGTCCCTAGAATTGGGTCTTCAATGGGATCAAGCCCAAATATCCTATCACTTCCCCCTCCTGCAACAGCCTTGTCCTCAAGGCTGATAGGAGGGAATTGACTCTGCAGCACTGCTTCATCCTTCGTGGTTGAGTCTTCAACGATTCTGGCATTCCACTTGTCTACCCATGGTCTTGCCATTTGGCCTCCATGCAGTCCTTTTGAAGCCAGCACCTGTACTGGTTCTTCAAGCTTGTTTGCTTTCTTTTCCAATCCTTCAGAACGCCCATCCCGAAGTTGCAGAAACCTCCTTTGTTGCTGCTCAATTAAATTCTGCTCTGCTCAGGTTCCCCCAAGTTCCCTTTCCACAAACAATGAAATAAGATTTCTTGTGGAGAATTCTGCAGCACCTTCTTGTTAGAGAATATAATCATCTGAAGTTGAAGCATGAAAACAATCACAGTATCGTCTGTGATTTGTAGAACATCAACAACGGAGTGCGTTGTCTGACATTTGTCTAATAAGGATCGTCTGCGCACTGGAAAAAATGGATCGTCTACCCAAACCAAGATTGTTGTCTGACCAGACATGTCGTCTGTGTCCTCGCCAGCTGTAACGCATGTTATCTTGTAATAATGTCAATCCCGGATTAGCCGGGATTCGACCTTACCTAAGGTTTATTATTTGTTTATTAGTAGTTTACGTTTTCAATGTTGTAGGTTACATTTCCAATGTAACAGTTGACCTCGGGATATCCAGCACAGTCATTTACATTTCAATCTCGTCTGTTTATTTCCACTTTGTATAAATACAAAGTTTGTAATAGTTATTAATTAGGATAGAAAATATATTTCAAACAATATTTCTTCGATTCCTCAAACCCTTCTTTTACCTTCCGCTGCTCGAGAACTTCCATTTTAAGTTCTTAACACTTCTCCAACCTCAAAGCCCCTGGGATTTGGCCTTTCAGTTCCACATCTTTTCCCTGCCAACCAAAGCTAATGGTCATCTCTAGAGCTGTCAAGATGGGTTCCAACCCGCGGGCTGGCCCAGCCCAACCAGGCCTGTAGGCGGGTTGGGTTGATGAAATCACAGCCCGTTTAGAATACGGGTTAGAGCAACCCGGCTCGTCTAACCCGCGGGTTAAACGGGCCAGCCCGCGGGTTGGGCAATAAAATGAAATAAATATTTTTTTTGGCTGATTCTCTTAAATCTTGGGTTAGGCCACTAAGTCTAAGTGTCACGTAAAAAGTTAAGTGAGTCTGCAAAGATAAGGGAGTGATTTTCTTTCATCTTGGGTTGTGTTTGTATTGGAATTCAAGAATGACTTGGAGTTTGAACTTGAATTTAGATATGCACAAAGTGTATGGTGCAACATTGTTAATTTGTTATGATCTTGAATTAGTAGGTTTGGTAAAATGCATGTGTTAGTATTTATTTAATATGATTTTACTATTACTTTTTCATCATTTTTTAATTGAATTTCCTAATTTTTAGATTTTTTTATTTTGCTACTGCCAAAACGGGCCAGCCCGCCAACCCGCGAGCCGGGTTGGGTTGATTAATTCCTGGCTCGTTTAGAAGCGGGTTGCTCCAACCCAACCCGTGACGGGCCAGCCCATATGGGCCGGGCTGGCCCGTATTGACAGCTCTAGTCATCTCCTTCCAATCAAAGGTCACTTTGTCAAATCTCTGCAACCAAACTACGCCGAGAACCATATCAAGTTCGTCTTATTCCAAAACATGCGCGTTAACTGTGGTTTGAAATCTTCCCAATTGAACTTCAATGCCATTGCACCTTCCTCCTGTCGCTACACAATCTCCATTCCCTAGCTTCACTCATCTAGCTTTACCCCGTTCAAACGGAAGCCCCATAGCACAGCCACCTGAGGAGACCCGAAATTGTGGCTGGCGCCACTGTCGACCAAAACCACCATCGACACCTTGTTCGCCCTTCCTTCCAAGCGTAAGGTTGAGGGAGGTACCTTGGGAGTGGGGTTCCCTTCTTCCAGCCCAAATAATCCCATGGAACCCAAATTCAATGCTTCCCCTTCCTCCTCATGTGCTTCAATGGCAATAATCTCGCCTACTTCATTCACCGTTTCATCATCTCCTAGCACCACCAATCGCAATTGCTTCTTTTTTTTGCACTGGTGAAGATGATGATACCTCTCGCCACGTCTAAAACACAACCCTTGAGCCTTCCTATTCATCAGCTCAGAATAGGGGAGGTGCTTAGTGCCTCGATTCCGACCGTCGGTGAAAGAGCGTCGTCCATTGTCGTTGTTGGTGCGGCTCCCTTGCTGGACTGGTGTGTGATTATGATAGAACTAGTACCAAACAATAGGGAAAACTAAACCAATCTGGCCTAGCCAAACAGATTCGCAAACAATAGAGAAGAGAAACTGAAATTTATTATTAGATAAAGTGCTCTTGAGAAGAATTATAAACCGGACACCAATAGCCAACCACCAAAACCTAATTCTCCCAAACACTGCTGAATAGAGGCACAGCCACCCCTATTTATACTAAACCCCTCAAAACCCTAATTAAGCATAGCATAATAATAAAATATTAACTAATGCTGACTGGATAATTAAATTATAAAGCTGACTGTATTAAGAATGACAGAACAGCCCTAGGCTGTTTGGCTGATAACCACGGCCTGTTGGGTTGAGGCCTGTGGCCCGTTTGGCTCACGCTCAGCCCCAAATCCAGCGCTAGCAAGTGTTAGGTTCAAACGAGTTAGATCGTTTATCATGTTTTGAATGATAACAATTTTATTTCCTAAATTACATGAATCCCTATCGTCCAAGAGCAAAAATAAGAAAGCATCGTCCAACAATGATGGAAAGTATCGTCCATGCAGACATAAGGATGTATCGTCTGAGAGCAAGAAAAGAAGCATTGTCTGATGAATGCAAGCTGCATAGTCGGACGAAAGAAGACATCATCGTCTGATCAAAAAGGGAAAGCATCGTCTGGTCAAGTGAGACAGCATTGTCTGATGAATCATGACGCCATCGTCCAAGGCCACACTGTCTACAGCTGTCAAGCACAACCGAGGGGAAGAGCTCGAATCATGTGACAAGTCAGAATATCAATGGCTCTAATTTCTCTCTCTGCAACTACAAATGAAAAGTCAGAATGCATTAAATGTTAAACCTTCAACGGTCAAGAAGAGATCCGTTGAAACCTGAAGAAAGAAGAAGAAATCTGTTGGGCAACGGGAAGAAAGAAGAGAAGATATAAAAGGAAGATTTGAAGACTGAAGAATTAGGCGACTTGGTTACCAACAACGAAATTCAAAATCAAGCTCTCAATCTTTCTGAAGTCGTCTAAGCTGTGAAACCTCACTCGAACTTAAGTGTCAATCTCACACCGAGTGAAAGTGTGCAAGCGTGAAATTTCCTAAGAGTAAAATCTCTTTATTCCTTCACACCCAAAACAGAGAACCCATCGTCCAATCATCTCTGTTATTACCAAACCTCAAGTATATTCTTAAGAGTAATATTCTTTACCAAAAATACTTAGAGTTTGTTCGTGCTTAATCTTTCTACCTCACTCTTTCTGAAGAGACTTTGTAGAAGTGTAAATTCTTGTAAAAGAATTAAGAGAAGTCATGTATAATACTTGGGAGAAGTCCTGTCTAATACTGGGAGAAGTCCTGTAGAATACTGGGAGAAGTCTTGTTTAATACTTGTACTGTTCTGGGTTGAATAGTGAAAAATCTTGGTGAAGCCAAAGACTGGACGTAGCCCTGCTGATTTTGGGTGAACCGGGATAAATCTCTTGTGTTGTTTTATTTATTGCTTGCATCGTTTACTGCTTGTATCGTCTGCATCGTTCACTGCCTGCATCGTCTACTAATCTAACTGCTTGCATCGTCTGCTCCTTTACGGCCCGCATCGTCCACACTTTTATTCTTGTTTTTTCCGCTATATTAAAGTGTGTTTCGTTTATAGTTTTATCGTTTAAACTCTGTTTAATCAATTTCCGTTGCCATTGTTTTAGAAAAGCTTTTATGAACTAATAATTGTTTTGAAAGTAAAGTTTTCAATACGGACACAATTCAACCCACTTCTTGTGTCATTCCTTTATTTATCAATTGGTATCAGAGTAGATAGAGTAGATGTATCAAAGCTTGATACTTAAAGCATATATATAAATATCAGACGATAGCATATAAACAATTATATTTCGTCCTCTCCCCCTAACTTTCATAGCTTAGCTTTTTCTCGTTCTCTTTCTCTAAACGATAGGGACTAAATAATAGAAAATAATCATTTTCTCTTAGCGTTTTTCTCTTCTCTCCCCTTTGTTTTTCTTTTTCTGTCTTCTCTCCTCCTTAGTCAATTCTCCCTCTTTGAAGCTTCTTTTTCTTAGCTCGCTGCTATTTCTCTTCATCTCCCCCTTAGTACTTTTTCCTTCTCTCCCCCTGAGTCCTTTCTCCTTCTCTGAAGCTTTTTCTTTTCATTTATCCCCCTTTGTTACATAGCAAAAGCATATGCAAGGCAATTATAATATGATAATATAGCAGATGCGTTTTGAGGGATTAGAGCATATGATAGAGCATGTTCAACATATATTAATTTATATATAGAGTCTCCTATAGACCTTAGTGACAGGAGGTCGAACTCTATCAATACACCCCCCTCCCCGAAAAGAACCACGTTGTCCTCAAGGGTAAAGTGCGGGAAGACATCTTGGATATCTGCAACCAACTCCCATGTATTATCACAAGCGGGAAGAAGTTGTCACTGTACTAACACGTCCATCTGCCCAGTTGGAGATTCACGCCAATCCACAATATCCTCAGTTTGCACATCCAACTCCTTATCTTCATTCAACATAGGTGGCAAAGTTTGCGGTAACTGGTGCGGCTTGAGTGCTTTCTTCATCAAAGAGACATGGAAAACTGGGTGAATTTTCGAATGTGCAGGCAACTCCAACTTATAAGCAACTGCACCCACCTTCTAAAGAACCCGGAAAGGGCCATAGAAATGCGAAGCTAGTTTTTCATTAGGTCTCTTGGCCAACGAACGGAGGGGGTAAGGCTGCAATTTCAAGAAGACCCAATGGCCAACCTCAAAGTCGATCAGCCTACGATGCTTATTTGCATAAGAACGCATTTGATCCTGAGCTTTCAACAAATTCTGCTTCAATTCCTGTAAGATGTGATCACTTTGCTCATTGAGCTGGGTTACAGCCTCCAATTTAGTAGGAATTGTTCCAGCCTTAATCAACAAAGGAGGTTCTCGGCCATAAAGTGCTTGAAAAGGAGTCATTTTGGCTGAAACATTATAGTTGGTGTTGAACCAGAATTCAGCCCAAGGTAGCCAATCCGGCCACTGTTTCGGTTTAGTTCCCGAAAAACAACGAAGATAAGTCTCAAGACAGCGGTTAACGACCTTCGTTTGGCCATCCGTCTGCGGATGATAAGCGGTGCTAAGCTTAAGCTGGGTACCTACTAAACGGAAAAGTTCTTTCCAGAATTGACTCAAGAAGATTTGGTCTCTAGCGGACACAACTGAAGGGAACCCGTGTAAACGTACTACCTCTTCGACAAAAACAGCAGCAACGTCTGGTGCAGAAAAAGGATGTCCCAACGGACAAAAATGTGCATACTTAGTCAAACGACCAACCACAACGAAGATAGTATCCTTGCCTTTAGCTCTGGGCAGTCCTCCAATGAACTCCATAGAGATGTCACTCCAAACGTGGGTAGGAATAGGTAGGGGCTGCAACAGTCCTCCAGGGGCCAGAGTTTCATATTTGTTTCGCTAACAAATATCACACTCTTGAACCTACTTCTTAATGTCTCCTCTCATACCTTCCCAGAATAAGAAACTAGCCACACGCTTGTACATACGAAAAAACCCCGAATGACCTCCCGTAGGAGTATCATGAGATTCGACTATGATAGTTGGAATCCGAGAAGACGATTTTGGCACAACCAACTTACCCTTATAGTATAATCTCCCTTCCCATCATGAGAATCAGGCCACCTCACTGACTAACTCTCATCCCTCTCCAGGCCCCACTCTCTTCCTATTAAATTTCCAAATCCTCCTGGCCTTTCACCCAGGGTCCCTAGAATTGGGTCTTCATTGGGATCAAGCCCAAGTATCCTATCAAACTAGCTCAGAGGTGAGGATTGTTCTTCCCTTTATAAAAACTTATTTCACCATATTTCTAGTCAATGTGTGACCTTAACAACAAATGTTCTTTAAACCGTTTGATTCTAGAAAGCTTCAAATAGAGTTGGATTTTGACAAGATATCAAAGCCACTCTAACCAAGTGATCAACAAGTCAAATTCCTTACTCACATTCTTCTAAATAAAGTTGAAATTCAACATATAGTAAAATGGGTATATGCATTGTCAATTTAAGCCCATAGGGTTCTTGATGTATGAGGGGTATCTTAGATATATAAAACCATCCATAGGCTCTCAAGGAACAGCTTAAGCTTTTGTCCTCGTAAATTATTAATGTGTGAGAATCAGAGTGAGTGAGTGACTATGCATGGAGTTCATTTTATACGAAGCTGGTCAACTGATGTAGGGTGTAAAAGGGGCAAATAGATGGAGGCTTACCCATTTTATAAATATGCTTCAAAGTCAACTTTTGCTAGATTTGAGCATAGAAGTTGCAGGAGATTTATAATCATAAGAATGTAAACAGAACTTATACCATGACAAAATGATGATGGTAAGAGAACACAATAATGGCAAAATTGGAAGAAGGATCATGGAAATCAGGGCATCACATTGTCTTACGTTTGATAATCAAGATGAAGGAAATAGAAGCGCCTCATATGAACAAAATATACCATTATAGAATTGCAGCTTTCCAGAGGTCAAATAAAGTTTCAATACATTAATAATACTATCAAGTTCTTGTCCTTAAAGAGGGGATCTAGGTAATCACCTGCCCACCAAAGTTGAGAATAACTAGCTTCACATCATCAGCAACCCCAAGCTCCTTCCTCACCTTCAACAAGGAAAATTACAAGCTCATAGATTAGGAACTAACTCATCCTATGGAATAGCTTCAGAGGATTCGGATGCAGTACCTCTTTTGCAGATTTGTGCAACCTCCTCACCACCAGAGGGACATCAATAACATCACGAAAAGCAGGCACTGCAAAATTAGACAATCCAAAGTTCTAGTCAATCATTTTCAACACCAAATATAGGAGGGCATTCAAATAATGCTAGATCATTAGCATGAAATTATATAAAAGTCACATACTTGGGCAATATCCCGGGAGGCGGATTAGGAACTCGGCATGAGAATAGTCCTCAGCTATCTGCATCCGGGTATAATAAACTACACTTATTTATCATGTTTCAAGCACCAAATGTAGTAAATGGAAAACACCAAAACTAAGCATAATTAACAACGTGGAAGTTTTATTTCTATTCAGCCTATTGTTATGCTATATGATTATTGCAGTAGCTTCAAAAACTAAAAGCATAGATGAAATCCAATTGTTCTTATTAGCACCAGCTTTGTTTGAAATCTTCAAACTTTGATCAATGCAAAATGGGAAAAAGTTAAACATTAATATTGAGAGGCATTTACAAACTACTAGTGCATGCAAGAAAGATGGAGGAAGAGAAGAAAGGTTACAACTAATTTTCACAGTCATCCTTTTCTTCAACCCTGATATCTTAGAACTGTTAACAAAGATTAAGTAAAATATAGATGTTATTTACAAGTTTTAAGGAATTGACTAAATGCTGACCATAGGAATTTCAAAATCTTGGACAAATAGCATGAAAACATAATGAATTGCGTCTAAACAACATTGACTCAAACAATCAGCAATGAAACGCTCAGAGAACAAATGACCATTTCAGTGATAGGCCACTGATGCCTAAAAGGGACTGGACTCAGGATAACGATAGCAGACATTACTAGTATTTATGCCATTCAATTCATGCATCAGTCATAAAACAAGAACAACAAAATAGCATTGGATATGCGGTACTCAATCAGAAACTTCTAACATTTCTCTAAAAAAAATATATCGAACAAGATAATTTCCTATGAAGAAGATTGTCTTCACCTGCCACACTATTGAACGATGATGAAGTCCAGCAGCCATGACATACTCTGCATAGATGAAGTCCCAACTGAAATAACAAAGATGTGGAATGAGGGTATTAATGGAGAGAGAGAAAGGGGGCGGGGAGAGATTCATTTGTCAAGTCATGAACTAAAATAATTACTCTTGGACATCCATTTAAATTTGAAGTTTTGATTACTGGTACTGACTAATTACGGCATTGAACAAGAAAGCAAATTCATATCTCCAGAAGCAAATTAAAAGTGATACCTAGTATGCATTTGAAAGAACATAAAGATGAAGAGACCAAGACTCGAGATGAAAGGGTATATAAGGCTCATGAAAATATTTTTGTTTGCTAATTTTTTTTATCACAATGGCATCATTGGAGAGCAGCATCCATGTTCCTACTTGTGATGGTTTTGCATTGCCAATTACAGTCAGTAACTAAAGCAAATAGCATAAAGAATGGAAAATGGCGGTCTATATTAGTCACCTGAAATTAGTCACACAAACAGAACGAATACCAGCATCCTTTGCCGCACGACATGCAACTGGGACAACATCAGACACCTGTTTTCTCATATTAGCTTTACAAGGATCCAACATGCATAATGTACTTTATTTGAAATTACTCTAAGCAGAAATCAAACCCACATTCCCGTCCATCAACTTTCATCCATCAACAGACTATGGATTACTAATCAGTTTATCTCTACATTTTTGTTTCCAATAGAAAAGGTAATAATATTTCATGTACCACTAAGTCAGCTTTGATAGAGTGCAGCCACTCTGCTTCTTTTGCCAAGATACTTGCACGGGGCTTCACTGCTGTTTCAGAATACTAGTGTGGCCAAATACAAAGCAACAGATCAGAAAAAGAAAGATATAATGTTGAAGCATCAAATTCAAAGCATTATAAAAATAAGACCCCGTTTGGAAGAGCTTATTTGAGCTTATCTTATAGCATAAGCGCTTATGCAAATGTTTGGGAGAGCTTATGTAAATAGCTTATCGCATACCTATAAGCTATTTTGAGCTAATTTTCATAAGCTATTCAGAATAACTTATGAAATAGAGCTTGTGCTTATTTATAACATATTTTCAACTTATTTCAACAAACTTCTTAAAATAAGCGCCTATGCGATAAGCGGTCATAAGCGATAAATTAAGCTGCTTTTCCAACGCACCCTAAATAATCAAATAAGCCACGACCCTTCTATACCTTCTCCAAAGAAGCAAGGCGATCCACTGTTAAAGCATCTGCCTGAACAGCTCCACAATCCAAAAGTACCTAATTGGTAGAAATGGATAAAATATGTGCTTTGAAAAGTCTCTTTATTAATATGTAAATAAAGCACTGTACTCTAGCAACACTTTGTGAACAGAAAATTAAAATTAACCATGCTTTTTACCATTAAGAGTAAAAAATTATATAGACTAAACAAATATACAAACTCACCTTTCGAATGAATAGGCGAGGAGAATCTATTTCTGAGGTAAAGACAAAATCCGGAGCACCAGTAACCACATGCACATCATGCCCCGCATGGATCAAATGCCGCACCACCTAGACAACATTCATTCCAATTCAAAATTTCACATCGCATAACAACACAAATTATTGATCCGTTTCGGAACAAAAACGATTTACAAAAAAAAAAATATCGAACTTTTCCTTCTTTTATCAATTAACCAGAGCCAAAACTGAAAATCCATAAACCAAAAATCAAAAAATGCCGCGAAATGTGAAAAGGAGATGAATTGAGAAAGGTGAAGAAAACCTCGGTGACTCGGGTGGCATGGCCGAAACCGTGACCGGTGATGTAATACGCAAAGACGAGGTGCTTTGTGGAAGCGGAAACTCCATCACTTTCTTGCTCGATCCTCATTCTGGCGTGGGGTCAGGTTCTACAGAATAAGATAGATGAATTGATGATGACGATGGTGTCTGAGATCTTTTATGTTTATATATTATTGAAGAATGGAAGAAGATGATTGATGATGATCACGACTGTTATTGTTAGTAATTATTGTTAGTAATAAGTTTTTCCTTTATAGGTATTTTAATTCATATCATCCAAAAAAATGTGGAAAATATGTTAGGGGTAGTAATATGGGCTAGGTCCGTCAGGTCAGCCCGTATAGCCTACCTTTTTTAGTGAATTGAGTTGTAAAATTTAACCCACATAAACACAGTTTGAACTCACTTTTCCCTTACTATATTTACTGTTGTTAATATATATATATATATATATATATATTATATATATATATATTTGTGTGTGTTTGGTGAATCCTTATCCTGATCCTAATAATAGAGATGGTGAATAGATAAATGATAAAGAGGATAGAGACGAATGAGGCGAGCGAGAGTTGAATTGCGTGCAAAACTCTTGTTCAAAATATCGATATCGCGATCAGAGTTAGTTAGGCTTTGCATGTATTTCAGTTGGATTGAAATTGGAGGTGAGGTCTTTGTTCAATTACTTTATTTTTAGTGCTCAGAGTCACACGGTTGAGCTTGAGGGATCTGGTTGTGAATATCCTTTGTATAGAACTTATTTGATTATTTGATGCGGTCCATTTTTCCTTTTTAGGAAAGTTTAAAGTCACTTAAGAGAGTGTATTATTTTTTTATTTAACAATTATTTTAGGGTTAAATATGTTTTTGGGTCAATTAAAAAATATGTTCCTCTAAAAAAATTAACATTTTTGGTCCTGCAATTTTTATTATTATTATTTGACATAATAACACATGATGTCACAGTGCTTACAAGCAGTGTTATCAAACTCGCGAGTCAACTCGTGGACTCTAACGAGTTGGCAAGTCTAGGGAGAAAAACCGAGTTGACTCGCTTGCAGGCTTGATTTTTTCATGGCTCATGGAATCGTTAGAATCACGAGTAAGAATGAGAGTTGAGACCACAAGGAGGAGAGGAGAAGAAATGGTGGATGTAAGACCCTATATTTTTAGTATTTATGTTTTGGTCCTTGAACTACTTAGTAGTTTCATTTGGTTCTTGACTAACCGTTTGATTGACTTTATTATTATTGGAGTGAGCTTTGTGTTAGTTGAATTGTTTTGTATTTATCATTTTAGAAGAATATATATGAATTATTATTTTTTAAACTGTTAGAAATATATCTTTTAGTGTGAGTATTTTGGGTTAAACTATTTTAGGAACCTATATTAAATATATATATTATATTAAAGAAATGTTTTATTATATGTACGTAAATAGTATTTATTATAAATGATTATTTTGTTATTAAAGGAAAAAGAAAAAGAAAATAATATAAATATATATAACGCAGATATATTTATTTAAATATATATTGTTTTTGTTAGTTTTTGGTTGAGATTATATTTTGAACACAAATTGTATTTTACTTTATCACAAAATTAAGGAAATTTGATTTGAAAATTAAGATAAGCATACTACCTATTTTTATGTGATATACTAATAGCTGTTGTTTTCTTTGTTTTAATTAGTTATAGTTTTGTTTTGGTAAGTTTATATATATATATATATATATATATATATATATATATATATATATTAAATTCTATTTTATTATATATTGGTTATTTGAATTATGAACCTAGTTAAATTATACTAGATTGTGTTTTATCCTATTAAGATTGAGCATGAATTTTAAAATTAAAATATGAATTTTGGTTAAGAGATAGAGGAGAAAAACTGAAACAACCTATTCTCTCTTAAATAGAAAATTCAACCCTCTTTCAACTAACAACTCAAACCCTTAATTCATTTTTCTCCCTCAACAACAGACACGGCTTTCCCCCTCTCCAGCAACACAACCTGCCGCGGCCACCTCTTTTCTCTCTGCCATCATTATTGTCATCATCTCTCCATTCCACCACCACACTTCCTCTTCGTCCTCTCCATTACAAACCCCTGAACCAGAATCCTTTTCTCGAACCTCCACACCAACACCTTCACTTCATCACCATCGACTCATCCAAGCTTTTGACTTCCCTCTTCGCTGTCTCTCGACCTCGCGCCGTCACCGCTCGTCTCTCTCTACTGCTTGTCGCCTCTGTTCCAGCATTGGTTCCGAGCACCCTCCGCCACACCGTCCAAGCTCGCGTCGTCGTACCGTTCCAGGTTCCCGTCGCTGCACCACCACTCGCTCTCCTCCCCGCTGGATTCTGACCTTGAGCCTCCGGGGTAACGCCCCAATTTTGAATTGAGGGATCACATTATAATTACGCGGAAATAAGTTTCGTAAAACCTCTCAAAAGGGTCCCTCATTTTTTTAAAAAATTCAAATTCGTCACTCAAATAAATATTTAACAAGTATTAACCCATAGTTAACATAAAATCTAACGGAAAAATAAAATAAAGTATTAATAACACAAAATTCATCTAAGCATTTGAAATCAAAACAAAATTCCAATTCATCTTCTCAACTTCATCCTCACTTCCTCGCCCCACTTCGCCTCTTCAATCTACACTTCACGTCGTTCCTCTGTGGCGTTAAGCGCCCAGACAACATACACACAAGCAGATAAGGGTTAACTTCGAAAATCAATATCAATCCACAATAATTAATAAATATTAAATATAATCATAAAACAAATCAGAAATAAAAATAAGATAATAGATAAATAAATAAATACATATAAGTCAAACACAACCCAACGTGTACTGTTATTAAAATTTAAAAATATGTATACATAATATTGTTTACAAAAAACAAACAATAGAACAAAAAAAAATAAAAATAAAAAGATAAAAGAAAATCAACGCACAGTACTGTTTGCATAAAAACAAACAATAGAAATTAAAATAAAATAAAATAAAATAATAAAATAAAAACAATGGACAGAACCACACGTCCATGTGTAAATTAAATTTTCTTTTTCTTTTATTATGCAAATCTTCCCTAAGATCTCTACATGCATATCTATGGCCAAATTTTTCCCAGAACAAGGGCAGGATAATCACGTGGGACAAGTACCCACCACATTACCCTCGGCCTGATCCCACGGGACAAGTACCCGTCACATCAGAGCCTAAACAAACCTAAGAAATGCATATGATATGACTCAAATAATTCTCTCAACAACCAACATAGTCATGTTATAGCAATAGGTTCCAACATCTGTGTATTCAATAATTTCCAATATACTCAAAATCTTCTATAGTTTAATTCTCAGCATATTAATACAGTTTAATTCTTAATATACATCAAGTTTTCAAGTCAATTTCCAACAAGTAAATCATGCCACAAATCAATATAGAATCTCAATACAATCACAATCGATTCTATCTAAGAGCTAAGTATATCACATTCACAAACATCCTACAAAAGAAGTTACCCTCACCTTTGATTATTTTGCATCAACTTCAAGCCCAACCTCGAGTAAGACCCCGGAATTGAGTGTAGAATTTCTTGCTCGACCTCGACACTCCAACGTCCGTCCTCGTCTCAGAAGTGAAGAGAATTTCGTGCTCAAGCTCTGGCTTTGGAGAGGAATTCCGAACCCAGAATAGAAACAGTTTCGGGTTAAAACCGAGCTTACAGCCAAGGATAAAACTCAGGGATGGAACGGGAGGAAAGAGCTTACCAAGAACAAGTGGGAAGCCTCTGAAAGAGAGTGTTAGAGAGTCCTAGGCCTTCTTCAAGAGGAAACATAGAAGCAACGGAAAGAGGTTGCAATATGAGAGCACAGTCGAGACTTGACAACAACAACAAAGGAAGTGGTTTTCTCTGAAAGTTTTTGAGTGAGGAAGTGGAAAATAACTTCTGAATGCTCCCTCCTATAGGTTGCACGAAATTTAGGGTCAAGTGGGAGGTTATGTTTCAACTCTTTTTCCTATTTTCAAGCAGCATTTTCCACTAAAATCTATTCTCTTTTTAATTTTCTTTTATTTAAATTTTGAATTCAAAAAGAGTGGAATCAGAGAGGAATGAGGGCAAGGAAATATGCTCTCTAACCAGCATATAACACACCCCCCTAGCACACAACAAGGCTGACTTCTTCCTCTTTTTACTCCTCCGAAACAGAAAATGAACCGGGTCTTGATTCTGGTTTAAGTAAATTTTGTTATTTAATTTTATTAATCTCAAGTAATTAAATTCAGAAGGCTTCTTAAAAAATAAGAGAATATTCCCTCTCTACTCTTTAATTTCAAAAATGAAGGGGAGAATGATAACAACTTCTTCCTCTAAGAGCTTCGGCACTAACAAAACGTATGTAGTCGCGTTTTCGATTAAAAACAATTTCTGTTACTAAATCCTTTTAATTATTTCTTCACAATAAATTTAAAACTATTCCTAAGCACAAAGGAATATTCTCTTTTCATTCCTCTCTAAAATTTCAAAATTAATAAGGAAAAGAAGCAGAAATAAAATCAGCTCTAACTAAGATTTGAATTTCAAATATACAGAAACAGAAAATAGGTAGAGCAAGAGAATATGCTCAGCCACATGGCTGAGTGGTGCGTCCCCCTTAGAGAGAAAATAGGGAATGAGGCTGAATTATTCTTCTCTTGGAAGTTCCTTTAAAACGAAACGTATCCGGTCTTGTTCGGCGTTGAAATTCGTTCGATTACTTTATTTATTTATTCCTTTAATAAATCAGAATTTATCAGGGCATAAATGAATATTCCTTCTTGTTCCAACCTCTCAAAAATTCGAAATTAATAAAAGGGAAGGAAAAGAAAATTAATCCTACATTAGATAGGACTCGAACACTAGCCTTATCAGTCAAATGTCTAAGTCTCAACCACTAAACCACAACTCATTTTGTTCTAAATCAAGCAAATATATTCTTTAATCAAGTACCAATCAATCTATTAGGATTTCATTCATATCAAATCTTAAAAGACAATACCAACAAAATATAATTCGAACTAAGGTCTAGTAGGGACTAAAACTGAACTATAGAATAGTTCAGGGACCAAAGCATAAATAATTCATACTTCAGGGACCAAAAATATAAATACCAAAAATAGAGGGTCTTACAGCTGGCATCATCACCGTTCCGTCTTTGCCGTTGTCGCCAAGCTCGTACTGCTGCTGTTCGTCTCTCTCCCACGTTGCTGCATATTTCTCCCCTCTGTTCAAAGTGCGCTCCCTTCCTCTGTTCGCTGTCATCCTCGTCGCCGCTACCACCAATCGCTGGTGTCTTCCTCTTCCTCTTAGCTTGTGGCCTTCACCCAAGACATCTTCTTTCCCTGTTTCGGCCTCGTCCTTTCCTGGTATATTTCTCTCTGTTTTCATCTTTATTTTCCAGGTTTTCTAACCAGCTATAGTATAACCAGAACTATCTTGGCGTAGACATGGAAATGTTTGTATTAAGAAACAATTGTTTATGCTCCATAATTCTAAGAGTTAGTTCACTTTCTATTTATTACGTATCTGTATAATTCTTCTTGGTTCAATAGAATTTCTTCTTTTACAACAAAGCTATAGAAGAGAATAAACTAAATTGATTTCTTCTAATTGCGAAGTATTGATGCTTTTGTTGTTTCATTTAATTAATATTTTTAGACTTCGATCTTTGCTGTTTGCCCCCTTCAACTAGATCAATGACCCCCCCTTCTCTAGTAATCTTTTTGTAATTATTTCATTCTTCCCCTTGATTGTAATTCTGTTATTCTTCTTTTCACTCAAGGCTGAATGTGCTATTTTTCATATTTGTCGGTGTCATGTATATTTGTTTCAATTCTGATTTCGCTTGGTGGCTTGTGGCTATGACTCTCCTTGACAGCAATTTGGAAATTTAGCCCCAGTTTAAAAATGGTTTCTCGGTGTTCTTTCTTAGCAGTAATTGTAACGAACTTATCTATGTCAAAACATGTTAATTGGTTCTTGATAGTAAGATTGTTTCTTGGCACTACTTGGGGTTGGGTTTCATACCTTCAACGATTGTTTGATTATTGTCTGTGTGTTACTTGCAAGGTTGAACGCGGAGCCGATGTGATTATACTTTAAAAGGTAAGGGTAACTCGGTCTTAGTGTTCGAGTCATGCATGCCTTATATTGAATTGCTTGTGTTTGATATATGTTCTTGCCTTGAATGATGTGATTGGACTAAAATACCTTATTTGATTCTGTTTATAACATGATTGTTACCGATGATATGTTGATTAAGCTTTTGATTTGAGTTGGATTGAGAACTTGATAAATATGTTAACGTATTGTTTTTCCATGATTGTTGAGATAAAAGGCGTGGACTGTTGGTTTATGAGGATTTTTGTCATGGCATGTGCATTCTTAGGATTGACGACAGTGGGGTGGTGATTTTGCCACGAGACTGTTAAGAGCGGTGGGGTGGTGGTTTAACCACGTGACCGTTAAGGGCCGGTGGGGTGGCGGTTTAACCACGTGACCGTGCCTGAGGACAATGGGGTGGTGGTGTAACCACGTGATTGTCCGGTTCCTCTTGGTACGATGATTTTGGCCATAGTTGAGCATGTAGACATGAGGAACTAACTAGCATGAAGCATGCTGAATTTGATAATATGTCTTACTGTTGTTATCTCGTTGTATTGGCTTATTAATCCATTATGTCTTCGGTTAGTACAATGTTTTGCTGATTCTGTTTTATTATTGTACTATTTTAAATCTTTAAAGCATGCTGCTCATCTTGGTTTGATATTTTGTTTTATGAGTTAACCCTTTCTGTTTGTTATTTGTTGTTTGGGCGCTTAACGCCAGAGACTGGCAGGATGAGGAGTCTCTTCTCTTAAAGAGCATTATGGAATCAGAGTGCGCAGCGGAAACGTTGGGGAAATCTGAAGAAGATTATTAATGCTTGGAGGACTTCAGTTGTTTACTTTTGAGTCCGTTTAACATTGTTGTATTATTATTTGTTTCCGCTTCCGCATAGTTATTATTATTCTATGGGATTATGTTAAATAATAATTATTGAGCACCGAAAATTCTTTTGAAAAATTGAGTTACTTTGAGAGAGGTTTATTAATTTCCGCTTATTCACTATGTGACCCTCAATCCAAAATAGGGGTGTTACAGTAGAGGGAAAGGGGGATTGTTCATGCGTGAAACTTGAACGACGGTGCTCTGGGCGGAGCAGTGGCAGGGCTCAGCCTTACTCAGTCATGGTTGAGGTGGAGCTATCGTCTCGTCGTGCGTCGGGGGACCTGCAAAAGATACTCCAACGCTCAAGTGAGTGTTGGCGCAATGAGACATCCAAGAGCTCAGCTCAAATATGTAAGAATGCATAGCAAAGTTGTAATGTAAGTAATGAGAGAGAAGTGTCCCAAAGGAACAATAGAACTTGTATTTATAAGCGTTGGAGGTATTGCACGTGATAAAGGGAAGCACTTTAATGAGGCTTCCGAGCTGGAATGGTTGTGAGTTGAGCGGCTGCGTAGCGCTTCCCTACGGCCTTTGCCCGGGCTGGTCGGATAGAGAACCACTAAACTGAGAGTGCTCATCCCTAGCCTAGGTCACGCAGGCTGCCTCTTAGGTGTATGCTGAAGAGAAATCCTAGGGGGTCAGCCGCGACGTCATCAGGTCATATAGCTGAAGAGCCGACCGGAACAGGAGCCCCCCATCTTGGCGTGACAAGTATTGGCATGTCAAGTTGTATGATGCATTTCGTTGAGATCCATTTCCGCTGCGTCTCGAAGCCCCCTGTGTTCGGGTTACGGACCTCTGTATAGCAGTCGTGAAAGATCCTCTAATGTGTGTTTGGCTCAAGATTTGTTTCTAAGGCTTTCAGATGCGTCGTTTGGCTTTGTCTCCAAACCATGCTAGGTGTGTCTAGATCTGGTGTGACTTGCCGAGTTGACTGTGCTCTAATCTGAGCGAATTATGATCGGCGTCCAACTTCATCAAACACCCTTCAAACTTTAAATATTGTCTTACGCTTTGGGAGTCTCAACGCTCCTTCGATATTTCTTCGCTTGTTTTGATTTCCTTATTTTTCATTAGGTTTCAATTTTCAAAAATTCCTTCATCGCAATTTGCAGCTTCCAGATCGTTATAACCGCTTTTGCACGTGGTGGATTCCCTTCTTATTGGTAAGTCTCTCAGACTAATTTTATTTTTCTCGTGAATTTGGGTTAGAATGGTGTTTCCCTTCCTTTCTGAAGATAAACATACTGAGGATGATAATCCCTTTTCTCTACCTCTCTTTTCAGATTCCTTTGTTGAAATTTTTCCAGATCCCAACGAAGTTCCCTTGCCACTTGACGGCTCTGGGTTCTATCTTCCTCCTCTCCCAGATCTCCCTTTGAGTAAATTTGGGTCTCCCATTTCTAACTTGGGCAATCCAACAGCCATGTCCGACCAAGGCGTTGGTGCCTCATCTTCCCATTATGGGATTCTAGAAGACCTTTCTTGGATTGATCCTGAGGTTCGTTCTCCTGCTGCCGCTTTAACTCCTTGACTGAAGCCAACCTCCCTTTTCTTACAAGTAAACCTGGTAGGCCTGGGGTTTACTCCTTTCTCCTTCCTAGTAAAGGGGACTGTGCGCCCTTGGAGCCTTTTTAGGGGCTCTTCCTGTACTCTTTCACGCTCTCAGAGCTTTGGATATTCATTCCTTTTTTAGATTTGGAATCTCAGATGCTCTCCCAGCTCTGTATATACCCGTTACAATTTCACCCAATGGCTTGGGGCCTGTTTAAAGCTTAAGAGATTCTCTATGACATTCTCGAAATTCCAGTGGGTAGTGTCGGCGCGCTATTCCTTTACTTCTTTCAATTATTCCGATCAGTGAGCTCAACCAAATGTTTTGTTTCTCTCAAGAGCCATAACCACATGAAGATCTTAGACCGATCTTCCATTGAAAAATGGAGAAAATATGAATTCATCATAATTAAGATATCCGAACAGGTTGTTCTTTACATCGTTCCCTTGTGGAAAGAGTGGAACAGTATTGATTGCTTCCCTAAGCATTGGAACAGGGGCCAGTTTGACTTGGACGTGGCTGACTTTACAGTCCTACACTCCCATCTCTCGCCCGAGGAGAAAGCCATCTCAACATTGCTCCTCTAGTTTGTTGCCAAAGCTGGGGCAATTTTTCCTTTCGACACCCTTCTTAAAACTCCCTAGGCCCAACTTGACCATGAGCTCCGTAAGTGAATCCAGGATTTTTCCTTGTTTTCAACCATTTCCTTTTCTCCTCTTTTTTAACACGGTTGTCCCTTTTATTTCAGACACGCACGGTCTCGACACATCAGACCTTTGTCAAGAATTCCTGGAACTTTCCTGGAATTTTATATGTCCAAATTCCTTCTTGTCCTCTTCTTTTGACTCATTTCTGTCTCTTTGTTGTTTGTAACACCCGGAATTTTCCCCAATAATTATTTAATTATTCCAAGCTACTGTTTGGATCCACTCGGCGGCATCAGCAGGCGATATCATTGGCCGAAGTGCCGATGAAGAATTCTTTGCGACACTTGGTAGGAAACCAAGCTAGACCTGACTTTGATTTCGGACGAGAATAAGACATTCTCACTATCACCACAACGTTCAGTGAAGAATTTTGTGAAGAACGACTACAATATTGATATGGTTTCCTCTCGGAGCCCGGGAAGGGTTTTTCGCGCTAACGGGACTTTTAGCCGAAACTTCAGCAGGCGAAACGGACAACCACGGGACCTCGGATCGAGAATCTGAAAAGCCCCAAACGATTTCGTTTGGCGTTTCGAGACCAATTATATGAAGAAGATTTTTGTGAATAGTGTTTTCAGGCAGTGTGGAGCGGACTTCGAGAAAGATCGACCCGGCCCCGAATTGTGCAGGCCCGGTACCCTGAAACCAATAAATGACCCCGGGGCAGATACTCTCAGCGACACTAAGATACTCATTGATGACCAGAATCAGATGACGACCAGTGACTTGACGCACTGACGCACTGACACACTGACGCACTGACGCGTCAGTGAAGGGAATTTATTAGTAAACAAACCTAGATATTTTATTTGGAACTTTCTAAACTTAGAGTTTAGTCCCTGAACTTTGAAACTTAACAGTTTGGTCCTCAAATTGTAAAAGTTTTTTTTTACCTTAACCACTTACCATCTTTACTTAGGTCCTTAAGGTAAGAAAAAAATTAAAACCCCACCCCATTTTACCCTCCAAACCCACGGCCAAGGGCCATTAAAGGGGTGAAACCCCACCCTTAATTCATTTAATGAGTCATAAGTGAAAAGCCTTGGAGTTTTAGTGAGATTTAGAGAGATAAAGAGCTAGGAAAAACTATTCATGGCCGAACCACTCCTTCCTCCCTAGCTCCTTCATCTTATGTCCTTCCATCTTGCTCCTTTGAGGTAATGTGTTCATCTCTTCTTGATCTACATTTCTACTGATTCAAAATTTCGTTTTGTTGAGTTTAAATTTTATGCAAGTGCTAGAACTTAGAGGCTCCTTCATAAATGTTGTTCCTACTACCATGAGCTTTGTTTTGAACTGATTGAATTTTTTATTTGTTGCGTTTTGGTTTCTTGAAAGTTTTTAGGGTTGAGTTTTGTTAGGGTTGCTTTTGGAAAAGTCATTCCCATTGGATTGATCTTTGAAAATCACCAATTAGTTTTCTTGGAAGTTTTGTTTTTGAAAAATTGATTATTAGGAAAAAGTGATTTTCAAGCTTTAAGTAATTATTTGTCATAGTTTTCTTATGCTAGGCCTCGTTTAAATACGTATGAGTCCTACTTGTGTTTTGTGTCATGTCGTGTCAAGCATGTAGTCGTGAAAGTCGTCATGGTTCGGGGCGAATAAAGAGTCACGGGCTAGATGGCGCACCATCGGGGCGTTATTACAGAGCATTCTCGTGTAAGTGGAAACTCTCGACTTATCAACTTACTTTCTAGTTCGTTCAGAGTTCGGGAGAGTGTCCAACCTGCCTGCGGGAGTTGGTGCATATCCGGATAAATTTTTTTTGTACATGAGGAAGATGTGCGTGCATATAGGAGTCCTAGGGTTTTTCCCAATTATCTGCATCAAATAATTGTACTTGCTCATGTTTCTTGCTACTTGATTGACAATGCTTATTGACCATTGATTGCTCTTTATATGACCATTGATTGCTCTCACATTTTTGCAAGTGACTCTTTTTCTCTGTGTTTCTTTTGGATGGATCGTGGGTGTTCCTCCAGTCCATGCCCGGCTAGATAGCAGAGGACCCGTTCGTTGGTCTACCCTTCCTGGAGGAAGCGGTCCTACACATCTTTGACAAGGACGACCCGGCGTCGTGGATGGTGGACTTGCCGATATGGCGTGTTTGATATACGGGTCGAGTGAAGGACGACAGGACGAACCGTGTTGGAGCACCTCAAGGACGACAGACATGCTGTTTTACTTATGACCTTCTCTTCCCCCTATTCTGGCATCCCCGTCGTTGTTGCTTCTCCACACTCTTCATTTCCCCGAGATGAAGGTGGAGATCTCTACTTCTCCAACCCCGATCTACACACTCTCTCTCCAACGGAATCTTTTCAGAACATACCCCGGGCGGGAGCGGCGCCAGATTGTTGGAAGCAACGGATGATAACCCAAGGAGGAGGAGTATGAAGCTGAGGCGGTATGGGTTTTTGGGTAGATTATATTTTGGTAAACTAGGACTGTTTGTATTTTAGAGTTAAAGGGTAGGTTCCGATACATGGATTTCTATGGGGGCTTCCTGCGTGGAGTCCTCAGGGAAGTATATCGGTATTAAAGAGTCTAGTTCGGAATCCCTAGCCCTGCTGTATCTTCCACTTTTGGGTCATCTGATCTGTAAAATAACTTTACTCTTCGCACTACACTGGTGATGTAATTATGTACGACTCAAACTATTTTGGTAACACTGCTCGTTGAGGGCAATGTAAATATGGGTAGTTATGTATGCATACTGTCTTAGCATGATAAAAAAAAATACACACGCATTTTCGAAAACTCCTAAGACTTTTCGCATATTTATTTACTGTTCTTCTGCTACAGTAACGCCCTGAAAATTAGGGTGTTACATTATTTGAGCCACATCTTTTTGAACTTCCTATTGAACAGTGCTTCCTCATCGCCAGTATCGTCTGATGACTCCTCTGCTTCTTCAGAAGACTCTTCAATGTTTGTGCCTTTCGAGCTTTTGGATTTGAAGGCTATGGTTATGTTCTTCTTGCTTCCCTCATCATGAGCTAGTTCAATCTCATGAACTTTTAGAGATCCTAAGAGATCTTCCATTCTAAGGATAGTGAGATCCTTGGCTTCTTGAATGGCTGTCACTTTAGGTCTCCACTTCGTGGAAAGGAATCTTAGAATTTTTGTAATCTGGTCGAGGTTGTTGTAGCTTCTTCCTAGATTTCTCAATCCATTAATGATAGTTTGAAACCTTGAAAACATATCATCAATCGATTCATTTTCCTTCATTTTGAATGCTTCATATTGAGCAACCAGTATGCTTATCTTTGTATGTTTGACATTCGATGTTCCTTCATGCGCCAATGCTAGTGTATCCCAAATTTCCTTAGCTGTGTCAAGACTGTTATTTTATCGTGTTCAGATTTGCTCAATACACAGGGGAGAAACAGCTTGGCTTTGGAATTCAGTTGATTTTCTACACTTTGATCATCAGTCCATTGTGCTCTTGGGATAGATTCACCTGCAATATTTTTAGGTACATAATTACCTTGTTCGATGATGTTCCATATTTTATAGCTTGTGGATTCAATGAATAATTGCGTGTGCTTCTTCCAGTAGGGATAATTTAGGCCGTCAAAGAATGGTGGCTTGTTCATTGCTGCACCGGTTGGGAATGCATTGCCCTCCCTGGATCTTTTCTCTACACTTGTTAAAGTGTTAGTTTCTCAAAGCCGAAACTCTGATACCAATTGATAAAACAAGAGCAACACAAGAAGGGGGGTTGAATTGTGTTCGTATTAAACTTTATTTTTCAAAACAAATATATATCTTAATAAAACGTTTTGTAAACGATAGAAATTTTTTCATAAACAGTAGGATGAAAACGTTTAGTGCAATAGCTTTTCGTAAACGATATGATAAATTGATTTTAATGCAACAGAAATAAAACGTGTGCAAGTGTATACGATGCAAGCAGTAAAAACAACACACACAAGATTTATCCTGGTTCACCCCCCTTAAACGATAGGGCTACGCCCAGTCGTTGGCTTAACTAAGATTTTCACTATCAAGTATTCGACAGGACTTCTCCCAACAAGTATTCCGCAGGACTTCTCCCAACAAGTATTCGACAAGACTTCTCTGAACAATTATTCGAAGGACTTTTCCTTATACAAGGGTTTCTTCTACCATGAATCTCTTCTCAAAGAGTGAGGTAGAAAAAATTTGAGTCTCGGCAAACTCTCATTATTTGGTAGATGGTTTGACACTTAGAAATATACTACGAGGTTTGGTAAACAGAGATGATAGACGATAAGTTCTCTGTATATGTGAATAGCTTGATAGTGCTTGGCTCTGTTTTTCGTTCACTGTTCGTTTTCTCTGTACACAGTTGTGTGTTTGACTTTTTTGTTCTGTATGTATATTGTTGTTCTCTTTCTTTCTTGTGTTTGTCCCTTTTTTCTCAAATCTTCAAGTCTTCCCTTTTATACCTTCAATTCAAATTCTATTTGCTGAAGATGTTTGTTGTTGACTAGAATCTTCATTTAATTTCTAACCGTTTGAGCAATGGCTCTGTGATTGGCATTGAATGAATTCGACTTGATCGTTCATGCAGAGCTGGTCGTCGAGTAGTTTGTGCCGTGATTTTCTCCTTTGCATTGATAGCATTTATGTTGTTGTTCAAGCAGAGTTGGTCATCGAGCTTGAATTGCTCTTTTGCATTTAATTCATTTATCAACAAAATCCTTTATGTTTCGAGAAACGATTTGATCTGTTCCAGCATTGTATTGTATCGTTTACTCTCTGACGTTATGGCTTTACAGACTGTAGAGTTAGACCATACTCGAAATTTCTCTTGCTCTTCCTTAGACGATACTTCACTTTTGCCTAGACGTTACTTTCCACTTTTGCCTAAACGATACATTTCACAGAAGGAGGGAGTATCGTCTGCCACGTTTCAAATCGTGAACACTGAAATGCTCTGTTTTACCTCATCGTTGGAAATGTTCCAGAATGCAAAAATCTATCTTTACTCTAATCCTTTTCTTCCGTTATGTTTATTCCTCTTATCTCGTAAAGAATCTGTTTGGTTAAGATAAGGAACAATTGAAAAGAAAATATCTCCTAGAGCATATCTCGGGTATGCTTTGTTTTTCTAACAGAAATCCATTTTTGTTTCGTGAGAGTTATAAATGGGTTGTTGTGGGTTAATTCTGAATTAAAAGATATAGTTTTGTTTTAGGAAGATAAGGATAAGTAACAGAAGTTGATATCACCTTTGAGGAAGTTTAAACTCGGTTTTATTTCAAAAATAAATACCAACACTTAGACAAATGTGAGAGTACCTGGATTTCCTTTTCCTCAAAGATCAAACATTCTTCTTATCTTTCTTTCCAAGAGTTCAAGGTGAGAAAAATTCTAGTTATGAATTCCTGAAGAGTTTAAGGTTGAACCAAGTTTTTGCAATCAATTCTAATCATGTTTCCATCACTTTCCATTCTTTTTCAAGGGTTTCAAACACAAAGTTCCTCCAGCCTTTCCCTCGACACGATAGACGTTTCTTCTCTTGAATTCTTGAAGTTCGAAGTACTGTTTTCTCTTATTCTTGATCGAGCAAGACTACAAGATAGGTTTCCCATCATGTGCAATTCTTGTCTAATTTTGGAAAATAGATTCTATTTCTTCCTTGCCTTTCTGGTCTCGGGTTTCTGACTATACTTGGGGTTGGGTTCCGTTTCTTCAATGTTTGATTGTTGTTTACGTTCTTGCAAGGTTGGACGAGAGGCTTATGCGATTCTACGTACGACAGTAAGGGTAACTCGGTCTTAGAGTGTCTCAAGTCATACATGTTTTATATTGTTCTGCCTGTGATTGATTTCCGTTGTTGTTGATCGTGGTTGAGTTTCCTTGAATTTATGAATATAATTTGGTGATTGTGGTGTAATTGGATTATGATGTTGAGACTGAGATTTATGTTTTGAATTTGATTATACCATGATTGAATATTTTGATTTATTATTGAGGCTGAAACCTATCATATGGTGATAACATGTTGATTGTTGGATGTTGAACTGAATTGAACCATGACTACTTATGTATTATACTATGACTCTTGGGTTGATATGAACTGTTGGTTCACTAGATTATTGTTGTTACTATCATAGCATATGCATCTAGTAGGATTTTTGTAAGGTTGATGTGATGACACTTTGTCCTGTGTGATCTTCCTAAGGAGATGTGATGACACTTTGTCCCATGTGATCTGCCTTAAGGGTGGTGTCGTGGTAGTTTGTCCCACGTGACCATCCTGCCTTGGTTGGCAAATTCTGGCCATAGTTAAGCATGTAGTTATTGGTAGGACTAACAAGCATGTTCTGTTCAAGCTTCTTGATTGATATTGGTAGCTGTATCGTTCAAGCCTTATAAACAGATATTATTCTATTGTATCGTCCAAGTCTTATAAATTGTTATTGTTTACCGTATCGTCTGGGCATTATTGAACTAGCGTTTCTTTGCAGCATCATCTGAGCTATATAAACTTGATATTTTCCTCACTGTATCGTCTAAGCTTTATTGTTTACTGGACGTTGTTGTTGTAATGTCTGTGGTTTATATGATTATCATTTATTGTTGCTTATGCTGTCTTGTTTTGAGGAGTTAACCATTTCTGCTTGTTTTGTTTGTTGTTTGGGCGGTTAACACCATAGAAGATCAGGTGGATGATGCACGTGACGAGTGATTTTGCTGCAAAGCTTAAAGAGACATTGGATTGACTAGAAGACATGGACGAATTAATGATGAAGAGTTGAAGACTTAAATCGTTATCATTTTATGTTTTCCTTTGGCACGTGTTGTGCAAAACTTAGAATTATTTTGACTATACGCTGTTCTATTTAATATAATTATGGGTATTATTATATCGTATTAATTGAGTTGACGTTCTGTTTTAAAAATTGAGTTTTGAGAGAGGTTTTTATGAAAGTTTCCGTGAATTACTATGTGACCCCTGACTCAAAATTGTGGCGTTACACAAAAGGTTTCTCCTTCCTAGGAAGTTGTGTTAGCAGTCCCACTAACTTCGAGAATCCTTCAATGGAGCATTAGTAATAACTTGTCAAGCCCACAAAACTTCTTACCTCTGTCACAGTTTTCAGTCGCTCCCATGCCAACACTGTTTCTACTTTCGTTGGGTTGGCTGCAATTCCTTCCCTTAAAGTCACGTGACTTAAGAACTTTACCCCTTTGAGCTGAAACTCGCACTTTGATGGGTTGGCGTACAAATCCTTCTCCCTCAGTACTTGTAGTACTTGTCGTAGATGGTTCTCATGCTCTTCGTGACTCTTCGAGTAGATGAAGACTTCATCTATGACCACCACTACGAACTGTTCCAAGAATGGGCTGGAGATTCTCTTCAAGTAATCCATAAGAAAAGCGGGTGCATCTGTGACTCCAAGCGGAATCACGAGGTACTCTTAATGTCCGGAATGAGTGCTGAAAGCGGTCTTAGGGGTATCCTCATCCTTGACTCGTATCTGATGGTATCCCGACTTCAAATTGATCTTTGAGAATAACGTCGCTCCTCTAAATTGGTCCATCAAGTCATCGATCCTCGGAAGAGCTCCTTCACCTTATTCAGTTGTCAATAATCCATGCAAGGTCTGAACCTTCGATCCTCCTTCTTTACTAGAAACGCTGGTGCTTCCCCAAGGCGGAGCACTTGGCCTTATACAAACTCTCCGAGTGAGAACTCTTATCTATCTCTCGAACTCGGTTAACATTGTAGGTGCCATCCTACATGATGCAATTGAGATTGGTTCTGTGCTCAGAATTATGTCGATTGTGAACTCTACAGCTCTCAATGGCTGGTAAACCCGGTACATCATCTGAAAAAACATCCAAGAAACCTTGTACCGTCGGCATGTTATGTACATCGATCTCCCTTCTTTCTTTGACACTTGCAACAACGACGGGGGATGCCAAAATATCGACACTAAAGCTAAATGTCGGCCACTTGACTGATTCTACACAATAGTTTCAACCTTTTAACGTCCGCTCGATGCCAATGCTAAATCATTAGTAGCGTTAATTTTTGGCTTGACTTTTGACCAATGCAAGAAGATGAAGTGATGGGAACTTACCAGAAGATGATGAGAAAATGAAAATGGAAGTGAGGTTGAGATCCTTATCAAATGATGAGGTGAAATGAGGTTGAACTAAAAGAAGAAAATGAAGGTGAAGTGAGGTCAATGAAGAAGAAAATGATGGGGTAAAGTGAGAAGATGAAGAGGAAGGGGGTGTTATGTGTGATATGGTGTGGTGAGTGAGTAGAGGAGGGAGTGTTTTTAAAACAAAGGGTATTCTTTAGTTTTACAAAATAACGGTTCACGTACTATGCATAAGGAAATCCTTGTTCAATGTTGCACAAACCTAGTTTGACTTTTAATCACAGGTTTCGTAGCAGGTCACCCTTTTTAAGTTTAACTATTTATACCATTGGCCCATGTTTACCATGAATTTTATTATGACCCAATCAATATATTAGATAATTCAATGTTGGCCCTCAGGTCTTCTAAATTCTAGTATGGCCCATCTTCTTTCCCACTTCATCTTCTTCCTTCTACCACTAAATTAGAGCATGCAGCCTCCACGACCAAGACCCCTACAACCAAACCCTCACAATGAACCACCAACACCACTGACCCAAAAATTCACGCCGTTCTAGAATGCTCAGCCTCCCTCCCCGCCGCGAGCTCTGCCTAGTTACCTAAAGTCACCATCATTCCTTCCACAACCCTCAACCGCCGGAATGACCTCACCATGGCAGATCTCTCAAATTCGCGCGTTTGGCCCATTTTACGATGAATTCTATTATGACCTAATCAATATATTAGATGATTCAACGTTGGCCCTCAGGTCTACTAAATTCTAGTATGGTCCATCTTCTTGCCCACTTCATCTTCTTCCTTCTACCACTAAGTTAGAGCATACAGCTTCCATGACCAAGACCCCTACAACCAAACCCTCACAATGAACCACCAACACCACTGACCCAAAAGCTCTCACCGTTCTAGAACGCTCAACCTCCTTCCCTGCCGCGAGCTCCGCCTAGTTACCTAAAGTCGCCATCATTCCTTCCACAACCCCCAACCGCCTAAACGACCTCACCATGGCAGATCTCTCAAATTTGCATCGTCTTGGATCTCATCGTGTGCCTCTCTGCCACAAGCTCCGCCTTGCAACCCACTCCTTCACAGTGCGAACAGATTGGATGGTGGGTCTTCTCCCTTCGATGGTACTTTTGCGATTTAGGGTTCGTAATTAGGGTGCTGTCGACAACCACGAAAAATTTGTCGGAGGGAGCCTTGAGCATCTTCTCTTGGAGGAGGGCACCGTCGTGACCAATGACAAGGTTGATGGCAAGATCCAGGAGGAGTTGTCGTAGAGGATGAATCAGAGGATGTCGATGAGCACTCATGCTCCTTCGTGCACTTGGAGGTAGGGATTGATGCTTGATGGTGGATTTTGTCTGGAGGGTGGACCGCGGTGGTTCTCTAAGATAAGGTATGAATGAAGGAGTTAGGGAGGAGATGGAATGATGGAAAAGAGCCAAAGCCTAATAATTAAATTTGAAATCCCCTAAAATTGAGTTTGTGGTGCTAATACAATTATCCATGCATTTGGAACATAGTAAACAAATTATTTAAAAGGCTTAATTGCAACTTTGGTCCCCACTTACAGCTTTTTCACGATTTTGGTCCCCTACACAAATAAATTGCATTTTGAGTCCCTAACAAAAGCCTCCGTTTGCAGAAATGATTTTTCGTTCAATTCCGTCAACAACTTAACGGTTTCCAATAACCCCAAACCCGGTTTTACAAAGCATAAAAAATATCGATATTAAAGCAATGGAACAAAAATAAAAACCAGCTGACGAGAGAGCTTAGGAACATAAGTAAATCTTTAAAGGGAAATCGTTTCTGACAGTGAGAAACGTGTCCAACACTCTACGACAACGATATACAAAGGTAGGTCGTTGATGGTAGGGGTGTCAAATGGATGGGTTGGATGGATTTGGATCCACATTGTAATGGATGGGTCAAAACCATCCATTAACCCATTAAGGATCCATTTAAATTGCCTCATAAAATATCCAATCCATCCATGACTCATTTAAAAATATCCATCCAAAAAACGACCTGAAACCCAAAAATTGGTCCGAAACTTAAAAATTAGCCCGGAACCCGAAAATCGACACCGAAACCAAAAAATCGAAGTGAAACTAAAAAATCAGCCTGAAACCCAAAAAACGGCCTGAAACCCAAAAAAACGGCTCGAAACTCAAAAATTGGTCCGGAACCCGAAAATCGGCCCGAAACTCAAACCTGAAACTCAAAAATCAACCCGAAACCCCAAAATTAGCTTGGAACTCAAAAATTAGCTCGAAACCTAAAAATCGACACCAAAACCCAAAATTCGACCTAAAACTCAAAAATCAGCCCGAAACCCAAAAAACGGCTCTAAACCCAAAAATGGACCCTGAAGTAGAAAATCGACCCCAATTTTGAAAAGTCAATCGCGAACTCAAAAATAGGGTCTGAATCTGAAAAATCGGTTCCTAATCTGAAAATCAGGCTCGAATCTAAAATATTGGTCTCGAACTCTAAAATCGGGCCCGAAGCTGAAAATTGGGCCCGGACCTGAAAATTGGACCCAAACCCAAAACCCGGGGCCTAATTTGAAAAATAGGTCCCAAACTCAAAAATCAGGACAAAACACGAAAACCGAGCATGCATATGAAAATCGACCCCGAATATGACCATTGACCTTGAACCCTTAAAATCGGTGTCCGAATTTATGGTTCCGGGTTTATTTTAGTGTTCGAGGCTAATTTTAGGGTTAGGGATCGATTTTCAGATTCGGGGTCAATTTTCGAGTTCAAAGTTGATTTTTCGTAATAGGACCCCATTTTCGAGCTCAGGCCTGATTTTTGAGTTTGGAACCGACTTTCTAGATTTGGGCCCGACTTTCAAGTTCAGTTCGATTTTCAAATTCGCGACCGATTTTTCAAATTTGGAGCCGATTTTCTAGTTCAGGTCGATTTTTGGGTTTAGGGCCGTTTTTTGGGTTTTAGGCTGATTTTTTTAGTTTTAGGTCAATTTTCGGGGTTTCGAGCCAATTTTTGAGTTTCGGGCCGATTTTCGGCTGCCGGACCAACTTTTGAGTTTCAGACCAATTTTGGGTTTCAGGTCGATTTTTGGGTTTCGGTGTCAATTTTCAGGTTCCGGGCTTATTTTTGAGTTTCGAGCCAATTTTTGGGTTTTGGGCCCAATTTTTGAGTTTGAGATTGGTTTTTCATATTTGGATTCAATTTTTCGTGTTTAGGGCTGATTTTCAAATTTTGAGCCAGATTTTTCATGTTCGGGCCCAATTTTCGGGTTCGAGACCGATTTTCGAGTTCAGGTATGATATTAGGGTCGTAACCGATTTTTCAAATTCGGGTCCGATTTTCAGGTTCGTGGCTGATTTTTCAAATTTGAGCCGGTTTTCGAGTTCGAAACCGACTTTTTTTATTTGGGCTCGACTTTCAAGTTCGGGCCGATTTTCAAGTTCGGGATCGATTTTTCAGATTCGGGCTAGATTTTCGGGTTCGGGTTGATTTTAGAGGTCGGGGGTTCATATAATCCATTTATATTTTACAAAAAACCAATGGATAATTTTTTATGCTAACTAAATGATCCAATGGTTTTCAAAATATCATGGATGAGTTGGATGGTTTTAAGTGTGAGTGGATTGGATGGATATGGATTCATGGATCCAATTACCACCCCTAGTTGATGGTGCTAGTTCTCCGGATCTGAAACGCTGACCTCCTTGTTCGACGGCACTAGAACTCGAACTCGAAGGTTGTGCGACGGGCTTGGTGGTGAGGATCGAAAGATAAAGGGAGAGGGAAAAGGTTCAATGGTCGAAGAAAGAAGAAGAAGATATGAGGGTGACAGTTAAAAATTGAACGGAATTGGATGCAAAATCATTTCTGCAAACAGAGGCTTTTGTTAGGAACTTGAACTGCTATTTTTTTTTGGCAGACCAAAATCATGAAAAGAATAATAGTAGGGGACTAAAGTTACAATAAATCTATTTTAAAAAAAGAAACACTTAACCTAGTCAACCTAGGATAGAAGGTCAACCGAGTTTGTATAATATCTTTTTTTTTTTTGAGGTCAAGGTTTGTACAACTTTGCACAAGGATTTTATAGTAGGTGAACCCCTCATGACATAAGGGGGTGAGAATTGGGGTTGGGGATTTAATATCAACACCCTTTACATTTTTGAAATTGATGGTGACTTGCCACAAGTGTTTTAAGACTCGACTCGATCGAGACACTGAGTCAACGAGTCACTGGTCGGACCAAAGAGTCATTGAGCGGATTGTTTGACTCGGTGGTTGACCCGGTATATATTAAAAAATAACAATAATACCACCTAACATTAATTAATAACTTCATACATCAAAATGCAAATTAAACAACCAACATAAAAAATTTACTACAGTAAAATATCATCAATAAGTTGTAAATGTCATAAAAAAATATAAGTTCTAAGCTTTGTCAAACATAGTCAAAATGTTAAACAACCATAGGTGCATAAGCTAACAATTGACAAACACAACACAACATCTAAGTTTCTTCGTGATTGTCGGTACCCAATTTTATCCGGCTCTTTTATTTTAATTTCTTTTTCTTGTTGTGTTTCATTTTATTGAAAAAACCAAAAAAACAGTAAGTTAATTAGAATAAAAAAATATATACAAAAAAATTTATATTAATTGTGTTTGTTCTCTTAAAAAATAATCTTCAAATTCCTCCCACACAAAATAGTAAAATGGGCTAAGCTGGCCGAAAATGAAAAAAAAAGCTGTAGTAGAAACCCTAGGGGAAAAATTGGCATCTCACCCCCCAAAAAGCCTAATACTAACACTATATACTCCTTCATCATCGAAAACCACACCACCAACCTCCACATTCACTCAGCCACAACTAGCGGCCGCCCCACTCTCTTCCTTCTCCCTTTCTGAAAACCCTAATTCCCTTCCCCTCCATAGCGCCGCCCCCTACTCCACCTCTCTTCTCTGCGCCACTCCTTCCTTTGTCCAACCTCTTCTTCTCCTTCGACCTCTCGACCTAAACCCTCTCTTCATCGCTGTTCTCCCTCTCCCAAAACACCAGTCGGCATACCGCTCTGCTTCTCCTCACCGCCACCCCACTTCTCCGGCCTTAGCCCACCGCCACCGTCTCCTTCCCTTCTCAACCACCGATTCTCCACACTAAACCCCTAAGAACCACCATCCATCCTCTCTCTTCACACCACTCTCATCCGAATCCTCACAACCAAAGCTCCTCCTTCCTCTCTCCGCCTGTCCGCGAGCTCGCTGCCAAGCTCGCACCGACAAACACCTTACGGAGCGTCACGTTGCGGCGGCCGAGGATCCCGTGGAGCTCGTCGAGGAACCAATCGTCGATGGACATGTCGCACTCGTCGACGGACGACGGTGATGCGGAGCTCGGGGAGGATGGACCGGACGGCCCTGCAGTCGTCGAAGGTGCCCTGGTTCGGGGTGGTCTTCGAGGAGGCTCTGAAAAAAAGATGGTGAAAAAAAAACTTGTAACTCGCTAGTTCGACCAAAACCGATTGAGTCACCGGTTTAACCATTGACTCAACCGAGTCAACTGATTCTTACCGATGCTGAAACACAGCCGACCCAAAGGCTGACTCGGCTCGATTAGGTGAACGAGTTCTGATTCGACCGGTCAAACCGACCGCGCCGAACCAAGTCTTAAAACACTGCTTGCCACCTCCTCGCTTTGGGAAGTCAAATCCCAGTCTTTATGTAGTAGACACATACATTTATTGTGGTCCTACTTATTTATTTTTAAATCAATAATGAATAATAAAAACAAACCCGTGCTTCGCGTGGATAATCTATGTTTTGTGGACACTCAACACCACTCTCTTCAGTTGAACTCCTCTGTGCTTAACTCGTTATATATCTCTTGTTTTCGATGTTCTGAATATCTTGTTGGAGAGAAAGAAATGGATTACCCAGGTGTTGCAGAAGACAAGTTGATAGAAAATGGCATCATTTCTTCCTCTTCTGAACAACCCAGAAAAGGTGGCTTGAGAACCATGCCCTTCATCATAGGTACCCACCTCAATTCATATCATTTCATTCATTCTTGCACTCTGCTTCTTCAATTTTTTCGTGACTTTTATTTGGATGTATGAATCAGTGAACGAGTGCCTGGAGAAGGTGTCAAGCTATGGGATTTTGCCTAACATGATATTGTACTTGAGGGATGATTATCACATGCCCATTGCCAAAGCCACCAACGTTCTCTACACTTGGTCAGCCATGTCCAACATCTTGTCCATCTTTGGGGCTTTCCTCTCTGATTCTTATCTGGGTCGCTTCACTGTCATCTTCATTGGTTCCTTCTCAAGCCTCCTTGTAAGTATTTGTTGCATCTCAATCCCATTTTCCCCCTTCTCTCTGCTATTTTGTAGTCCTTCTCTGTTGTTCTTTTTTATTAATGCTCTAATAACATGCTCAATATTCATGGTTATTAGGGATTTTGTATTTTTAGGATTGTTTTTGGTAAAAAGTATTTTTAGGAACTTAGAGGATTAAAATTCAGTAAAATTAAATTGATGTATTTTACCAACAAGTCCCAGCACAGTTGGTAGACAGGTGACCTCCTTAAGCATTTACTCGAGGTTCGATCCCTGGACGGTGTGTATGGAGAAGCCTCCTCGAAGCCTTGGGGGATTAGTCTCATGTCTGCCGGCGGCGTGGATCCACCTTGGTGCACACAAAAAATTGATGTATTTTAATTAATAGCACCGGTAATATGATATGTTGTTTAGACAAATTATGTAAATGATGGTTTTAGTGAGAAAGGTTATTGTCACGGAGAAGAGTTTGATGAGGGGTTTTCAAGATCTCTTGTGATAAGGTTGAGTTTAAAACCCTTTATTTTATGTTAAAAGTTATCCCGAAAAGTATCTCATATTGTAAAAATTCTTTCTTTTGATTTCCAAACAGTGCATTTTTCATTGAACCATTTAAAATGCTCTCAACAAATATATTACCCCAAACACAAATATATAAAATTGAATCTGAGACTCGGACCTCTCTCTTGAATATATAAATTTGTTATTATTATGGGTCAAAACAAGTATGTTTCTGCCCCAGAAAGATCACAGCTTGCTGGTTAGAGCAGGTAAGAGTGATAATGCAAATCTCTTCTATCATATCTTGATTGAAAAAATCTGAATAACTTTGCACTGATGCCAAAGAAAATTGCTTGGCCCAAACTAATCCAAGATACCAAGACTCTCACATTGTGACATAATCTTCTATTTAAATGAGAGTCTTTGAGCTCTTTGTAAATAGTTAATCTATGTCTCATTTTTGTGGCTATAGTTATTTGTAATTGATTTAGCTGTTAGAGTCATGGTTTGATTTTGTGCACTCTTTCAAAGGCTGTATATTAGTCCATTTGTTTTCCCAAGGAAATATAGCAAATAACATTTTAAGAGAACATGAGATTAATGACTCTTTCGTGTTACTGCTGTGATGCTGCTCTGATATTTCTTGACTCCCACAGGGTGTAACTATTTTGTGGTTAACTGCCATGATCCCAGAGCTGAGACCTTCCTGTGAACTCTGCAACTCTGCTACGGCAACCCAACTACTACTTTTGTTCGCTTCCTTTGGATTAATTTCCATTGGAGCCGGTTGCGTTAGACCTTGTTCCATAGCCTTCGGAGCAGATCAGCTGGCTATTAAAGAAAATTCCAACAATGAGAGGCTCTTGGATAGCTACTTCAATTGGTACTACACCTCAATTGGAGCTTCAACCCTTGTTGCATTGAGTGTAATTGCATACATTCAAGAAAACCTGGGATGGAAAATTGGTTTCGGAGTACCTGCAGCGCTAATGCTCATATCAGTTGTCAGTTACACTCTTGGTTCCCCATTCTATGTCAAAGTGAAGCCAGGTAAGAGCCTACTCACTGGTTTTGTACAAGTAGCTGTTGCGGCAACAAAGAACAGAAAACACCATCTTCCTGATGGCAATTTTGATGTGTATTATCAAGGCCATGATTCAGAGCCAGTAGTCCCTACTGATAGCCTTAGGTACTTCACTGCTTGCTCTCACAGATTAGTCTTGCATATTGCGTGAAGAGTCTAATACTATTTCCCCCATTAAATTCCATGTGAAAAACTTCAAATGATGTTTATCATCACTGTGGCTAATGACAGTCATTTACTAACTTTCTATTCGAAATTGGACTGAGCCTAACTCTACCTCCAAGGCTAGCTCATAAATACATATAGGCATCAAATCCTGTTATACAGGCAAACTAGGAAACAAATAATAGGAACCTAGGAAACAAATCATACAAAATATACACAATGATATCCCTTATCGTATTAGACCGAAATCTAATATCGAGCCTATCCTAAATCCATTATTGGGCCACCTGTTGACTTGACCTTCCTAGAGGTATTCTATGATAGGGATAAGGGCATTGACCAGGCCCACCCGATAGATATTCCACGATGGGATATGGGCATTCTGATGATAACTTCCATGCTCTAGACGTCCAATCTTAGGCGTGAGGGAGAAAGAAATATGAGAAGGTAAATTGATGATTTCTATTGACAGTGATATACATATATATACTGCAGTGGTGATTACGGAATTTATTATGAATGAGACAAATTAGGGATATGATATGATGCACTTTGACAGCAATTACAATTAATAAAAACAAATCAAGGGGATTTGTCTTAATTTGCTATTACTAAAATCTTGGAATTAATTGATTCATTCCTTAACTGCCCCCCTCAAGCTAGAGGGTAGTTTAACTACTCCTAGCTTGTCTCTTAATTGATTAAATCGACTTTGAGTCAGTGCCTTGGTGAGACAGTCTGCTTTTTGATCAGATGTTGGTACATATGCCACTACCACTCGGTTGTTTAGCCCTTCATCTCTAATACTCCCTCCTTCCCAAATTATAAGACCCTTTAGAGACAAACTTGGTGTCCTAAATTATAAGACCCTTCTAGATTTTAGAAAAACAATAATAAGTTTTTCTTTTTTTACCCCTTGCATTCATTATATTTTCAATTCCAAAACTTTAATTATACTTCTTTTTCATGTTTCCCAACCAACATTTGATATATCAAATACTAACATTAACAATTTCTAGATTTTAAATAGGGGGCATGTATGGAAGATTTGTAAAAAAAATAATAAAACCAAGATATTAATTAGCTTATTACATGTTTTCTTAATAAGCGTGATTGTCTAAATAAGTCCTTATAATTTGGGACGAAGGGAGTATAATGTACATCCACCTCTATATGTATAGACCTCGATTGATAGACAGGGTTGGATGCCAATGCCTTAGGGCTAAGATTGTCACACCACAATATTGGTTTGCTAGGTATATTAACTTTCATCTCTTGTAGTAAAGATCTGATCCAGGCTACTTCAGCTGCAAGGTTTGCTAAGGCCCTGTACTCTGATTCTGTACTCGACCTGGACACGGCTCTTTGCTTCCTAGAAGACCAGGTTACCAAAATCTCTTCCAAAAATACAAAATACCCTGCAACTGACTTTCTATCCTCTGTGTTAGTGGCCCAATCTGCGTCAGAGAAGCCTGAAATATCTAGATCTTCTGATGGCTTTAAGTGTAGGCAGTAATCAATTGTTCCCTTTAGATACCTGAAGACTCGTTTGACACACTGCCAATGTAAGGAAGTTGGGGCTTGCATATATTGACTAAGCTGATTTACTGCGTAAGATATGTCATGTCTGGTATTTGCAAATACTGCAGTGCCCCAATTGCACTTCTATAAACTGTTGGGTTCTTCATTGTTTCAGCTTCCTCGGATAAGGATCTGCCTGTCACCATAGGAGTAGGACAAGAAGAGACTTTTTCCATGTTGAATTTCCTTAAGAGATCAGTGATATATTTAGTTTGTTTGAGATACAAACCCCCTGCATCTCTGCACTCTTCCACCCCCAGAAAGTAATGCAAGTCACCAAGATCTTTAAGAGAAAACGTGTCTTTTAATTGCTGAGTGAATGAACCAAGAAAGGTGCTGCTGCTACCAGTAATAATTATATCATCCACATAGATCAACAAGAAAGTAATATGTTGTTTGCTCATGAGAACAAACAAGGAAGAGTCACTTATTGTATTCGTAAATTCCCACATGGGTAAGGCATTTCTCAGCCTATCATACCACGACCATGGTGCTTGTCTCAAGCCATAGATAGCTTTGGTTAACTTGAAAATGTGTTGTGGCCTTGCATTGTCTATAAATCCTTCTGGTTGCTTCATGAAGACTGTTTCTTTCAAATCTCCATTTAAAAAGGCATTGTTTATGTCCATTTGTCTGATATCCCAATTAAAGTGCACTGCTATGGATAAGATAATTCTTACAGTACCTGCCTTGACCACTGGACTAAAAGTTTCATCGTAGTCCAGTCCAGGAGCTTGTCGAAAACCCTTGGCCACAAGTCTTGCCTTTCTCCTTTCAATTGTACCATCAGCTTTGTACTTGGTCTTGAAGACCCATTTAGAGTCTGATATTTTTCTGGCCCTCATAAGGTACTAGAGACCCAGTTTTATTCACCATTAGAGCCTTGAATTCTGCTGCATGGCTTCTCTCCATTCTGGTTTCTCCAATGCCTCACTAGCAGTCTCAGGTTCATGCCCCTCTTGCTTCCTTTCAATTGTTCCTGCATAAGGGCGCTTTGGTTTGAATACTCCAGCCTTGCTCCTGGTCACCATCTGATGCAAATTGGTGGTTTCTCTAGTTTCTTCAGGTATACTGTTGTGAGAGTTCTGATTTAAAGAAGTATCTTCTTGAAATTCCACCTGTGGTGATTCATTTGCAGAGCTGCTACAGGGTACATTGTTGTTGCGCATGCTGCTAGATTCTTCTAATCTACTGCTGCTATGTGTGCTTCTCATGCCAAGAGAGTCTGGAGTGTCTTGATTGCTGCTGCTGGGGGTCTTGTTGTTGTGCCTGCTACTAGATTCTACTGATGCAGTATCATTCAACATGTTTTCACTCTCATTTGTAACACCATCACCTGTAGTGACAAGCGGAAACAAGAAATCAGTGGGGTCAGTAATAACTTCAGCTGGTTTCCTTGTATTGAGGAGGCCATCATGAAAGGGAAAGTGATGTTCATTGAACACCACATGCCGAGATACAAAAATTCTTCCCGTTGAATTCAAGCACTTGTAGCCTTTGTGAGAGCCACTGTACCCCAGAAAGATACATTTTGTGGTGTGGATTGCAGCTTGTGCTGATTATATGGTTTTAGACATGGATAACAAGCACACCCAAAAATCTTCATTGCATTGTAATCTGGTGTTTTGCTATAAAGTTGTTGGTATGGTGACTTGTTGCCTAGAATTGGAGTAGGTAATCTGTTAATAAGAAAAGCAGCAGTTGAGAAGGCCTCCCACCAGTAGTGTAATGGCATTTTTGCTTGAGCCAAGGGAGTTAAGCCTGATTCTACTACATGTCTGTGTTTCCTTTGGGCTCTTCCATCTTGAGCTGATGTATATGGGCATGATTCTCTTAATTGAAATCCAGATTCAAGTAAGATTTTACTTAGAGCCTTAAACTCTCTGCCTCCATCACACTGCAGTGCTTTAATCCACTTATTAAATTGATTTTCAACCAGATTTTTAAATTGAACAAAAGCTTGAAAACTTCAGATTTCTGTTTCAAAGGATAAATCCAAGTAAATCTACTACAATTATCAAGAAAATGCACATAATACTTGAAACCAAGACACAGAACTTATTGGTGCAGGGCCCCATACATCTGAGTGCACTAAGTCAAGGGGCTCCATAGCATGTGAGACAGAATTTTTAAATGGAAAATTATGAGATTTGCCAAACTGGCAGGCTTCACAAAACTCGTACTCTTCTTGTGTAGTCTTGATGTTGCAACACTTCAGCACTTCACTTAGTACCTTGCTGTTTGGGTGACCAAGATTACTATGCCAGGTCTCCTTTATTGAAAGTGTAACCGGCCAATTTCTGGCCTTCAAGCAGTGGCAGCACTAAAGACTTCCACAATATTTAGTTGTCTCTGTCCAGCTTGACAGAGCAAAGAGTGGGAAGATTATTTTTGTGGGTGGGAGAATCTAGGGTTTTTATGGTAGTGACCGAACCTTGCTCTGATACCAAGAAAGAAAAATGAGAAGGTAAATTGATGATTTTCTATGGACAGTGATATACATAAGAAGTTAAAAATGGCACCCAGCACAACACCGCAAGCTTTTTTTTTCATGATAGCAAAAATACTCTTTTTAGTTTAATTAGTTGTACAAAATTGAAATTATGTTTTGAATATATACCGGATTTTAAAAATTTGGAGTGCATTTTTACATTCCAGGATTTAAAATCCGGATGTGTTGTTTTTTATTGTGGTGTAACGTGTCAGGTTTTAAAACTCGGTACGTTAAAAGCACAAATATACATACCGAGATTTTATTTTCCGGAAGAAAAATTAAAATATGTTCGAGATTTAAAAACCCGGTATGTTAAAAGCACAAATATACATACCGAGATTTTATTTCCCGAAAGAAAAATTAAAATATGTTCCGAGATTTAAAAACCGGTATGGACATCCAATACTGTGTTCCGGATTTATAAAACCCAGTAAACAAAAAAAAAACAAAGCTATTAGTGTCTTTTACTATGTTAAAGTGGAGTTTAAAATTTAATGATTGGGGTGGCAAATCTAATTCCGATATGCAGCGGAGATTACAGAATTTATTATGAATGAGACAAATTAGGGATATGATATGATGCACTTTGACAGCAATTACAATTAATAAAACCAAATCAAGGGGATTTGTCGTAATTTGCAATTACTAAAATCTTGGAATTAATTGATTCATTCCTTAAAGTGCTAAGTCCCTCATTGTTTAGATATATTACTAATGAATAACTTACAAATGGTTGGGCAATCCTCACATAGGATCTAGCTTTTGAGATAGAGTTAAGCCTGCCTAAAATCTAATATTTTCTTCAAGGAAATGCCGTTATTCTTAGGAATGTTTTGATCTCTCTCTTGGTAAATTACACTTCAGTAAGCACAACATGCATCATTTAGACATGTTCTTGCATTATATTTGTTATTTGAATACTAGGGTGAACAGACATCTTCTTCCTTTACAGGTGTTTGAACAAAGCTTGTGTAATAAGAAATCCTGAAACAGATTTAAACCCTGATGGATCAGTTTCAAATCTATGGAGCCTATGCACTGTAAGACAGGTGGAGTCACTGAAATCGTTGCTCCGAGTCCTCCCTATGTGGTCCACGGGCATTTTCATGATGGCGGCTCAAAGTTCATTCAGCACTCTTCAAGCAAAGAGCATGGACCGAAGGCTATTTCGCAATTTCGAGATACCTGCAGGATCCTTCAATGTTATCATGATAATCACCTTATCAATAGTCATTCCGCTATACGACCGCGTAGCAGTGCCCATACTAGCAAAATACACAGGCCAGCCTAGAGGATTCAGTTCAAAAACTCGCATCGGGATAGGGTTGATGTTTGTATGTGTAGCTAAGGCAACATCAGCTGTAGTCGAAACCATGAGGCGAAACGTTGCCATCGAAGAAGGGTTCGAGGACCAACCTTATGCTGTGACCACCATGTCAGCTTTATGGCTGGTACCGGAGTTTGTCTTGCTCGGAGTTGCTGAGGCGTTCACGCCGGTTGGGCAGGTTGAGTTTTTCTACTCTCACTTCCCCAAGAGCATGTCTAGTTTCGCAATGGCTCTCTTCACTCTGGAGCTAGCTGCTGGTGATGTAGTGGGAAGTGTGGTGGTGAATGTTGTGGACAAGGTCACTAGTTTAGGAGGGAATGAGAGCTGGTTAGCAACTAATATCAATAGGGGCCATCTGAATTACTATTATGCACTGCTATGTTTCTTAGGTTTGGTTAACTTCCTTTACTTTCTGGCTATTTGTTGGGCTTATGGGCCTGATGGGGGAGACAAACTTGAAGCTTCAGAAGGGAAGGAAGATGAGCAATTTGATTACAAGGAGTTACCTACTTCATAGATTAGGTTTTAGCATATATATAACACTTGATGTAAACAGAGAAATTATAGTGTATTGCAATTTGCAAAGCCTGATGTTGCTGTGTCTGTAAAACTACTAAGTTACAAAATAGTTCTGTGCTAAGAAAGGTTTTATTGTGATCTTGTGTGGCTTTTATATGATATATGAATTTTCTCTGATATATGAATTTTTTTTATTGTTTTAACCCCAAGTATTTACCTAATTTTAGACTTTTTTTAATATTTTAAAGTATTTTTACAATGCCAAATCTTATGAAGCTTGGATTCACTGCTATATATACTTGTATTTTTTAAATTGTGTGTATGCTTTTGATAAAAAAACAGAAACGTGTTCCGTAAGCTATTTCTAGTAGATTTGGAAATAATCAATTATGTTAGTGTATTTTTAGGCCACTTTGTGTCTACTTAAAAAATAATTGATTTTAAAGTTGAATAAAGAATTGATTTTATTTTAAGTGAGATTTCAAAAAGAAAAAAATGATTTATGTTTGTGATAAATATAAAAAGTGTTTTTCACTTTAAAATACACCAGAAAGAATTGATTATTTCAAAGCTACATAGCTTAAAGAAATAATTAGATTTCTGTTGTTTTTTAAATTCTGCTTTTTATCAAAAGCATACAAAATGTGTAACTTGAAAACTACGTAAGTGGTTTTTTTCAAAAATAAGTGATTATATAATGAAATAAGCAATGTCAAACGGACCATTAAGGGAAAAGCAATTTTTATATATGTACAAAAATATAAATCAATTTCTACTTTTAAAATAATCGATAAAAATAAAATCAAATATGTTTCAACTTTCAAAATCACTTACTGCATACACAAATGAACCCAATTAAATTAAGGGAATTTTTATTAAATTAACTATTATTATATAACTATAAGATTTCAAATATAAATTGAGGGAATTTTTACCATGTGAATGTTTTAAGTGAGTATTCCACTTTGTTCTCTTCTGTTCCACCTTTTTCGACAGTACAAAAGTGTCCTGTTTCAGGAGTCTTATGTCATATTCTGTTGCATCTTAAAAACATGTCAAACACAGAATAAAACTCATATGTCTAATCCATTCCATTCCCGCCTCTCTACGAAACGCTTCAGTCCGGAGTTGGTTTTAAGACCACCCTTATTGGTCCTAAAATCACCCCATTTATATGCCAAATTACATATTTACCCTTTAAAATCTATTTTCATTCCCTCCATGTCCTTCTTCTTCTTCCTCTCCTTCCACCCCCCACCCCTTCCTCATTCTTCATCTTTCACTCTCCACCACCCCCCTTTTCCATCCCAACACCATTACCACCACCACCACCCTTCTTACTCCATTCATACCTCCATTAAACCATTAAACCCTAACCTCCTTCACCTCCAACCTCTAACCAAACCTTTCATCATCCCCACGAAGCCACTCTCCATACCAAACGAAGGTTTGTTTCCTTCTCCATCGTCTTCTTCTTCTTCCTCGTTGTTTCACCTTCAAATCGTGTTTCTCGTGTGTAACGTTTGTGTATTTTTCGCACCTTTAAGTGCGAAATTGTATTTGCCACTTTCGCACCTTAAGGTGCGAACAGTACAAATATTTTTGTGTTTTTTAAATCACACTTGTAAGTGCGACTCTAGCAATACATGTTGCACCTTTATGTGCGATTTTGTCTGTTTGTCAAATAAATCATGATTAATTGTTTCAGGCATCGCAGTCATGAATGAGGTGTTGCCAGAGGAGGCTATTAAGGTTTCCAATGTTGGTGATAATGTGGACGGCAAAAAATTAGTCGTCCATGATGACTACACAGATATTTTTACGAATGACCGGTTTGTATTATCCTTTCTCTTCATATGGTTATCACAATTGATTGTAAACTGGTTTGCAAATGTTATGTTTTTTAATTTTCCTCCAGATATTTCAAACTCGGAATGATCTCATTGATTGGGCACGAACGGTTGGCAAGGAGAACGGTGTTGTTGTTATTAAAAAGTCCGATTATGAAAGCGCCAGAAGAAAAGAACTCGTGACCCTAGGTTCATGTTGAGCCCTTTTGCTTCATCTTCCTTCTTCTAGCAGCATTTGAACCCTGCTATTTTCTATATATACTATTTCTAAATGTAGACCACTTTTTTTTTTATTGATTTACTCGTGTTGGTCGCTTTCAACAAAATGTGAATTGAGATGTGGTTATTTTTTCATTTTCATACTTTCTAACAGTTCTTGTCATAACTCATGAACCATGATCTATTTCTTTACATTATATGATTGCCGATCTCTGGCAATATCTTGATAACTGAGTAAGCATACATGTGCAGTAGTGAACAAAGGAAGCAAAATTTGGATGTCATTTTGGATTGCAAAGCTTGACAAATTGGTTGGATCTAATGTAAGGGAGATTTTCAGGAAATCATTCAATTGAGTGTCATCCGATACAATATCTTGCGCAAAAAAATTTGTAGGTGATTTTTTTCCAGAGAGCAGGGCTTTTATCATTAAAAAATTCTGTAACAAACTGTCTCCAAATCAGGTAGTTTTATCAGGCTATAAAACCAGATTTCTTTATAAAACATTTCACGTTGGCAATGGCATCATCAAAGTGACTTCATGGCCCAATGGATAGTTATTCTTTCTCTTCTATTTCATGGCCCAAACAAAGAGAGAGAATCCACCTAATTCTTTCTCTTCTATGTCTATGATACCAAACAGTCGAAAAATTTTGTTTTTTTTTTCCTCACCACTTTTCTCTAATCATCTTCTCTCTTCTCACTTTCTTTCTTCTCACTTTTTCACCTAAACCAAACAGAGCATTAGTGAGTGAACTCGAGTATAAACAATATTCTCCTATGGGGCATTCATTCACTAACCAGAACAGGAAATAAATACAAAACGCAAAGTGTAATATTATTTACACTCTTGAAGCAGATCACATAATTTCCCAAGGGTGCTGTTGAAATTTCCCATGCTTGCTATGAGCTTGTCCCCTTGGCGCCTTATAAATTCAGTATGGTTGTCCTCTACATTATGTGAGCCTGCTTCTGCTGATTCAGCACCAATTGCTTGAATCTCTATTCCCAACTCTTGCAATTTCAGAGTCAATGTTTTCTCAACTTCTTCCCTGCTAATTGTTATCTCTGCTACACTGGACGACGGATTTGGCCTTTCTACATCGTGGTTCTCGTGAACCTCTGCTTCAGCAAGACTCTTTAGTGGCATCTCTATATGCTTTGGAGGCCTTTTAGCAGTATGTTTCAACTTAGATTTGCCTTCTACGAAGTCTTTCAAATACTCTTCTTCGGAATAATGATTCTCAGGCTCATCTTCATGGCTTTCCTCAGACCTTTGTTCAAGACAGTCTCTTTGATCCTGTTTTACTGAGAGGTTATCTAAAGATTCAACTGGCTGACATTTCTTAGGCTTCTGTAAGCGGTTTCTCTCAGATTTACTTTGCTGCCTTTTTCTTCTGGATCCTGATCATTAAATTCACAAAAATTCATTAGTTGAAAACTTCTGCGAGACATCACATACAAGTTACATGCTAATGTTCAAAATGGGATAAAGACAGCTTTTTCATTCATTTCTACAATAATTAAAAATGTGAAAAAAGGGGGAGCAACAAATGGAATTATATCATGTTGATCAAAACATCCCACATGCTACTACTTAATTTTCACGATCCAAGAACAGATTAAGCAAATTTGGTACAAAGGTTGATAAATAGGAATATTACAAGCTGGGCATTTTACATTTATACTGTCTTACAAAATCATAGGAGGGTCAAATCACTTTAGGTCGTCACATGTATCATGGTACCTCATTTCACAACAAGTTTATAACAGTCTACACATTCAACAAGTCTGGGTAGCACTTATTAAATATGGGTTTTGGTTTAAATGCCATCCCTATGCATTTTCATGCCATCCCTGTTTTTTCAAAACCCTGAAAATGCTCTTAATTCTTTTTACCTACCGCACTTTAAAAGTGCGGGAAATACCGCAGTTACAAAGTGCGGTAGTGTTCTCTATATACTGACCACTTGTATAAGTCACTCGCACGTTGAAAGTGCGTATGAAAGCATGTTTCCGCACTTATAAGTGCAAAAATTTGTGATCGCTCCGCACTTCTAAGTGTGGAATTGAATGAAAATTCCGCACCTTAAAGTGCGGAATCACAGAAACCACGCCACGTGTAATTACCGCATTTAGTAAGTGCGGCAAAATCCCAATATTTAAAAAAAAAAAACGCACTTTAAAAGTAGTGTTGGCCAAGGGAACTCAAATGGACGACATTTTACTGGGTATGAAATTGGTCTTGGACATAGGGGTGGCCTGGGAAATATTAGTTTGGGAAGGCAAGATTGACCAACAGATGGTACAATTGTGCTGTGAAGGAGGTGGTGGGCATGTGACATTCCTTTGCTTCCCAAGTGCTAAAAACCTTCTACAGGAGCCACTGTGTGTAGACATGAGGCAAGTGGAGAAAGTGGTGCTGGCCAAACATGACCCAAGCAAGGACAAGTGCCACATTGGAGTGACATTCTTGGGCCTAGCACATTTGTTGGGGCACAATTATGAAAATTGGGTTTGGGAGGTACAAAAAACCCAGAATTATTTGGATTTATGGGGCCAATTTCAGCAGCTTGAAGGTCAGGTTACAGTCTATGAGTTTCTTCATACAAATCAAGTTGAAGTTGGCAGTAGGAAAGAAACGGGTTTGAGAATTATTGGCTTGGAGGGGTTTGCTTTTGTGGATTTTTCTTACTTGCTCTAGTGGGTGAAGTACCACAACATATTTTTTCTCAGTTACTTGGGAAACTAGCCCAAGTCCAACACTTCGTGTTTGGTGTATTATTTGCACTTTCAGCAATGGGATCCAGGTGGAATTGCTGTGAATTTTCAGCACTTAGATCGAAGTCCTTCACCTTGAGGACAAGGTGAATTTTCAAGGGAGGAGTAGTGATAGGTATCGCAGATCTCATGGGTAGTTAGAATTAGTGAATTAGTGTAATGAGGCATGTTGCCTATAAATAAGAAAGTCAGTGAGCATTAGGGATTATCTTTGTATTCACTTGAGAAATTGGGTTTAGAGAGCGTTGGGCCTCTCTGGCTTTAGGGAGGGTGTTTGGTATCCCTTCCTCGTATCTTCCCTTAATTCATATTTGGGAATTAGGATTTCTTGCTAATAATACATTCCATAATTCTGGTTCCTTTCATTCACCAACGGTAAGCGGTGGCCTACTTTAGCAGTCGCCAAGTGTCAAAGGATTGACCAGTCGATCCCCCAACTTAACTAGACTTATGGCCCTGAAGGGATAGATAATTTCAACTAAGTGATCCTAGTATGACTACAAGTTATAGGTATCAGCCAAGGTAGTACACAGATACAAACATAACTTGGATAATGTGGCTAATGGAAACACCAAAGTTCACCCCTCCAAGTGTTAAAGTGCATTTAACAACTACTTCATCAAACACCACAATAATAATAGTAGTTCAACATAACAAATTCATATTTTAAGCACAAATTTAACAGATTATTCGAAAAATTAAAGATATCATGTCATGCAAGAGAGGGAAAGGAACCGTACCAATTTCGAGGGTAGCATCAAGAGCCTCATTCACCGGTTCAGGATCGCTTTCGGGATCAAACTGTTGGCGTTCTTCACGCGCCTTGACAACTCGCTCGATCGCCTCAAACAACTCGGGATCCAAGTTCGAGGGTCCGCGGTTGTGGTACTCGTCGAGCAGCGCGTGCCACTTCCTCCGACACTGCGCCAGGTTCCGACCGACGTCCAAGGCGGCGCAGTTTCCGGCAATGATGTCCCACCGCTGGTGCGAGGAGAGCGCCGCCGAACAGTCGGCCTCAACCGCCGCGATTTCGTTGACCAGAATCAGCGACTCCGTTACGGTCCAGTCAGGAGCCAATTGCGATCGCGTGCGCCGACCGCCACTTGCTGAAACGGAATCGCCGTTTTCTCCCTTCGTCATTCTTCGCCTCCAATCTTCCGACGAAGAAACAAGGTTCCCCCAGAAAGGAGCACTAAACCATTAGCTACCATGCCCAAACACCAAAACCCCTGCTGGCAATTCTTACCGAAACGCCACCGTGTTGTCAGTTCTTTCATGAATACACGTTCTTCAATATTTTAGATATAAAATTTCAAATTCAAAACACTATTTTTTTTAAATTATATTTTAAAATTTGTAAAACTAATCTTATTAAGGAATTGATTTATTTTGGTTTACAAGAGGAAAGCTCTTAAGGAATTGATTTGATAATAATTTATGAATATGTTATTTATTTAATATTACTCCATTCGTCTCTAATTATAAGCTAACATTGACATCTATATAACGTCACTAAACATAAGCTAACTTAACAAAAATTAATTTTTTTTACATATTTGCTCATGCATTTATTGATAGTGGAGCACTATTAATATTATAATGATTGAAAAGTTTTATCTTAAATAGGGGCAAATAGGAAAAATTGTACAATTTTTTTAAAACCAATGCATCAACTAACCTTATTATTTATTTTTTTAATAAGTGTGAATTTTACGATGTCAATTTATAATTAGGGACGGAGTGAGTAATTAATAAAAAGTTATGTATTACTTAATTGAATTGCATGCGAAACAGGGAGGTCCACAACTATTTGAAATGTGAATTAATTCATGCTATCAAAGAAATGCGGGATTAGGCATGGAAATAGAGCTTTCGTTATATTGAACGGGACCGGTCCTTCATACGTGCCTAACTTCGTGGTCTTGAAACGACTAAGAATTCAATAGCAACGATAGGTCATAGGTTCCCTCCATTTCGCGTTGGTTGGAGAGCTTCTCTTCTTTCGTACTCGACAATATTGTCTTTTATCTGTTCATGCACCAAAAAACATTCACATCGTATTTCTTGTCAAACAAGCTTCTAGGACTTGCAGCACATGTTGGACGAGTGTATTTCCCCCATGGGTCTATTTTCCCGATTGCTTTACCTGACTCCTCTTCTATTACTATCTTCGTCATTTCACCACTACCTTGAGAGCACCTTCTTCCCTGAGGACCTGGGATACGTTTTACTGAGACCACACAATGTGCATTGTACTCCCCAAACTCCGGGGGACCCAATCTTAGAGAGTAAAGTCCAAGCCCAAGTCTTGGATTAGTGTTAGAGTGAATATGTGGAGATGCTGGCCCCAAGGAACAAACCCTTGGGTTGCTGAGGGTTTCTAATGGTTACGTCAGTATTGATGGTGTTAATTAAGTGTCATGACTAAGCCTATTAAAGATGACTACGCCATTAACTCAGGTGGGAATTACAATCGTCCTCATTTATGATAGAGGAACGTCATTATTACAAGGAAGGTGTAAGGGTGGTGTTGGGTTTGATGTCATTACTTGTAGCTCCTCCTTTACGCCGAGCTAAGGTCATCAAACCCAGACGCTACACAGCCTTCCAAGTCCTAAGTGATGAGTTAGAGGACTTGAAGTAAAGATCCTTCTCTAGACCGAGTTTGAGGCTACCAAGCCCGGAGGTACACAACCCTCCAATTCCTAAGCGATGAGCTTAGAAGACTTGAAGTAAATGTCATTCTCTAGACATGGTTTGAGGCCACCAAGATCGGAGGGTACGCAACCCTCCAAGTCCTAGGCGATGAGCTTAAATGACTTGAAGTAAAGGTCCTTCTCTAGACTAGGTTTGAGGCCACCAAGCCCGGAAATTATTGACGTCAATGTTCACGTTGTGAAGCCTAGAAGACCAAGCTAAAACAACTTAGACTCATCCCCCAAGATGCAAGTGAGCATGCGCTCTACATTTCCTACGTTGCCTCTTAGAGACCGAAGTATTAATTACATACTAAAATCATTTCAATTTCTTCCTGGCGTGTCACCTCAATTTTGGCCCTTGTCTTCTCCCTCGGCATGGAGGCTTTATCAACATTTAAAAGTGATGTGTAATCCCTTCAATCTTGGCGAGTGTTCTCCAAAAGCTCTAAGGTGGGTCTATCTTCAAAAGAAGGGGAAAGATAACCTTTTGGCTTGACCTATATGCAAGGTGGACCCAAGATGTCACTTGGGCTGGACCAGTCCAGCTACACAATAGTCTTTATTTTTTATTTAATAAGAATGTATCTCTTTTTGTTTAAACTACACGTATCCTCTACTGAAGCAATCGTGTTCGAGGAATATTCCTCTAGATACTCATGTATCTTTATTTTTGTTTCTTGGGTAATACTAATGCTGCATGATGGGAATTCTTAGTTCTCATCAATATTTCCAATGAAAAGCACATAATCCAAAAAATAGCACTTGGCACATACAAGTTACAACCATAGTAACTTCAGAACATAACAAGCACAGCAGACAAATATAAGTCGTATAAAATGGTTGCTAATTAAGTGACAACCAATGCAATAGAAGACATCATCCTCGTCATCAACAGACAACAAGAAAAATTAGCATGCTATGATAATCAGTCCAATATGTAATGTCATACATACTAAACAAAAGTAACATCGAAAATTAAGGTCTAAAGGAAAACTCATAGTGCCGGCCTAACCAGCTAATTCTTTGCAGGTAGCAATTTAACAGTGTCACCCTTCAAACCATTGAAACTTAAGTTCCTATGCACACTCTCATTCAACCCTCATTATTTCTCTATTTTTCTCATTTCCTCTACTTTTTTTCCTCACGATATTCCATTTTGATTCAGTTGAGGCTTTGATCAAATAATAATGGCTCATAAACGAGCATGCTATTGCCTCTTGATGTTCTTTATGTTGGTCATTTGTTTTGTGCCATCATTGGGAGAAACAACTGGTCAAATTTTGATGAGGTTCAGAAACTCCTTGTCCAATGACAATGCTTTGAATAACTGGGGTGATGAGTCTAATTTGTGCAACTGGTCTGGTTTGTTATGCACCAAGAACTTGATATTTTATGGCTTGAGATTAGAGAATATGGAACTAGGTGGGAAGGTTGATGTAGACACCTTGTTTGAACTCTCAAATTTGATGAGTTTTAGTGTCATGAACAATAAATTTGAGGGTCCAATGCCTGAATTCAAAAAAATTGTGGGGCTAAGGGGATTGTTTCTGTCCAGTAACAAATTTTCTGGTGAAATTCCAGATGATGCTTTTGAGGGCATGAAAAATCTTAAAAGGGTATTCATGGCAGAAAATGGGTTCACAGGTCATATTCCTAATTCCCTTGCTGACTTGCCTAGACTTTTGGATTTGGACTTGCATGGGAATAGTTTTGCAGGCAACATACCAGAATTTCATGTAGAGGATTTCAGAGTTTTTAATTTATCAAACAATCAATTGGAGGGTGCAATACCAGAAAGCTTAAGCAACGAGGATCCAAACTCATTTTCTGGTAAGTAAAAAGTCATTCTGTTTTCTTTCACCTACTATGCTTAATTTTTGTTAGTTATTTCTTGTTAGAAGTCATTAGTAACTTATATGGTTCTCACTCCAGTTCTTGCTCCATAGCTGATAAATAAACTTTCATAGTACATTTGAAAACCCATGTGACAACTTTAGCATATAATAAAAATATATCCTAAATAACATGTACATACTCAATAATCTTGGTGAGATCCTGGGCTTATTTATTATTAGTGACCCTACTTTTGTTGTAATGAGAGGATGAACAACGTAGATTAATCAGAACAGCACTAGGTTGCAGACTGAGTCGTGAATTAGATTCATAGCTTTTTCCTGTTGATTTCAACATGTCTTGGAAAACACAATTACTGACATTGGTTTTGCATCAGCATTTTGACTGTAATAATAAACAGTCTCTGATCATCCATTCATGTGAAGATACTCCTTTTTTCTTCTTCTGGAAAAGGATACCTTAGATTGCATAGATGATAAAGTTTGTTTCTTTCTCTTGTTCTTCTTGTGGGGTACAATTCAGTATCTAATTCTACTTGTGCAATACAGGAAACAAAGGTCTTTGTGGAAAACCTGAGAGCAACCCCTGCAATAAGACCCCCAACAAATCTGAGGTACCTCCCAACCAAGATTCTTCACCTAAAGAAATGGCAAAGAAGCACCAAATCTTTATACCTATCATTGTAGTGGTGGCTGTGGTTATCTTGGCTTCAATTGCAGCCCTTCTGTTTCTCTACAGTCGTCGCCGAAGAAACCGGGAACCCCGATTAGGCCAGCAGCTAAATTCCCAGGACAGTTCAGGTTTCAAGGAGGCATTATCCATTGATATGACTCATGATTTCAAGAATGGCGGTGATCATGGAGAGTTGAACTTTCTTAGGGAGGACAAAGGGAGTTTTGATCTGCAAGACCTTCTTAGGGCCTCAGCTGAGGTTCTTGGCAGTGGAAGTTTTGGATCCACCTACAAGGCTATGGTTTTGAATGGACCAACTGTGGTTGTGAAGAGATTTAGGCACATGAACAAAGTTTGGAAACAGGAGTTCTGTGGGCACATGGAAAAGCTTGGAAGTTTGACACATCCTAATCTACTCCCTCTTGTTGCATTCTACTACAGGAAAGAAGAGAAGTTTTTGGTTTATGACTATGCTGAAAATGGCAGCTTGGCCAGTCACCTACATGGTAAGCCAGGATTTTATAACAGTAACAAATACAATAGCTGTAGGTAGACTCAACATGTATTTTATGAAAATACAAGGACCAAAGCATACGTAACTCTTTCTTCAGACTTTTATCATTATTAAAATTAAGTATAGCTTAAGTTTATAAAAAATAGATCACTAAGGATTTTACATTAAATTGCAGGTAGAAATGGTTCTGTGCTAAATTGGCCAACTCGTTTGAAAATCATAAAAGGTGTAGCAAGGGGCTTAGCTCATCTCTATAAAGAGTTCCCTGGACCAAACCTCCCTCATGGTAATCTTAAATCCACCAATGTGGTGCTAGACCACTCATTTGAGCCACAATTGACAGAGTATGGACTTGTTCCAGTGATGAACAGGAGCCATGCTCAGCAGTTCATGGCAGCCTACAAGGCTCCAGAGGGGAGCCAGTTCAATGAGAAAACAGATGTTTGGTGTTTGGGGATCCTCATATTGGAACTGTTGACAGGCAGGTTCCCAGCAAACTATGTGAGACATGGGAGGGGTGCAAATGTAGATTTGGCAACGTGGGTGGACTCAGTTGTGAGGGAAGAGTGGACAGGTGAGGTTTTTGATAAGAACATCTTGGGTGCCAGGAATGGTGAGGGTGAGATGCTGAAGCTGTTGAGGATTGGGATGCATTGCTGTGAATGGAGAGTGGAGAGTAGGTGGGATTGGAGGGAGGCTGTGGCGAAGATTGAGGAGCTGAAGGAGAAAGATAGTGAAGATGAGTACTCTTCTTATGTTAGTGAAGGAGATTTGTACTCAAGGACTATGACTGATGATGATGACTTCTCTTTCTCTGTCTCTGTCACTGTCACTGACTCACATAAGTTTGGGACCTCAGTTGGGTAGAGTTTGTATATCTATTTAAGAGTGGAACTATATGCCCCATTTATTTGTAACTTTGTTTGAAACTTATTGCTAATGGGCTAATGACCCGATACAATACAAAACTAATGTACTTAAAAGAATTTGATATTTGATGCTTGTTTGATTTATTTCAGAATTGATGACTTTCACTGTGCAAATAGGTGGTAAAATTTTCCATTTTTCATCATTCATAGAGAGAAATCATGATACATTTTTGTTTTGAGAGTAACCCTCTTGGACCGATCGAAGGAGGAAATCCCTGCCGAGCGGCCACGCACCGGCCATAACATCTTATAACTCTCGGAATTCATAATTGAATGCCAGAGCCAGGGGCTAGTGTTTTGGGAGTGACCTTCTCGGCGCGCGTACGGCCCAAACACCTGAGGACTACCACCGACGGTCACCCGGGCATTGCGCTCGGACCGAGGTTTCCAAACAGCAACATAACCGGGTACTTTCTCGAACGCACGTAACCGACAAATGTCCGCAAACGTCCAATCACCCGCCGCTCCTTTCCGAGGAAATCTCCACCGTCCAAGCATCTGAACCTAACAAAGGATTTAACGGCTCAAAAAGAGACAAGTGTAGAGCCATCATCACAAGTCATCGGGAAGCGTGTCGGCTCAAGACCTCTATATAAGGAACTCTCTCTGAACCTCATGGTACACAATATCTCTCATAATCTCACTTTCCCTCAAAACCCCCACGCCTCTAACTTGAGCGTCAGAGTGTTCTCGCAGGGACCCCTCTTGGGCTCAACGGAAGACGGAGTGCCACGAAGACCACGGCTTCGCCTCACCGGAGTTTCGCCGTTCCTCCTCAATCAACACCCCTCGGGTGATCAGACCGGGTTAGCTCGATCAATTTTGATCTTTGAGTTCCTCTAGATCAATCTTGAACATTATTATATCTTACCATAAAAAGGCTTTGTCATCTTATATGACTTTCAATTCATTTTCATCAAGGGAAACATGATATCCATTATTTCAAAGTTAACTTATGTTAAGTAGATTATGCTTCAGCTCAAAATACCATTTTTGGAGTTTCTTTTATCCAATGAGTTATGATATGTTCACACCTTCTCTTTTCTTATAATTTATTTCCACCCAGTTTATTTTTCCGTCTCTTTCTACTATTTCTGTCACATCACATATCATATCACATTATATATTTTTCTATTCCTATATCTCAAAGGTGTAGAGGTGGAAAGATATCAATTAAACTTTATTTTTTGTCCTATTAAGGTCATATGCAAAAGCAACAATCATGCTTTTAGATAACCAAATTTTCTTGGATCCCGATTTGTTTGTTCTAGATGGCTCGTAAGGCCACCTCTTGGGTCTGTGCACACACTTGGTAGAGGTGTATCCAAATTTCTCACAAGCAAACCAAGAGCTAGAACAGGTTTGATGAAGGTATATATGGTGCTTTTGTTTTTCAATATATCCTAAGCCAGTTTTAACTAAAGGTGACTTATTAGAGACAAACACATTTTAATTTTTTATGAGCTTTTGTAAAGTTGGCTAGGTCATAGTTCAATAACATTCTTTTGAAATCTTTTAACTCCCTGAGAAAATCCTGAACAAATAATTCTTTTAAGGTGTTCAATGCTAGTCACAAGCCTTTGATTAGAACTGCACTCTTTTTTGTTCTTTATCATATTGGTGTTTTCAGAACACAAAAGTTGCTCTTAAATAGTTTTAATTTTTCTTAATATTTTAAATGATAATATAATTATTTAATTATCTCTTCCTGTTTGGTAAATGCTTTAAAGCACTAATTAAAATTATGAGCAGTTTGAGTTACTTGTGAAAGGCTTTGAGACTATAGTTCGCCATAGAAATTAAATTGAATCCTCAACTGATGTTCGAGTGAGAATTGGACTTTTTGCATATCTAAATGACAATGCATGCATGTTTTCGTGAAGATTGACTGTATGGTTGATATGGTTTGGTACCGAGGCCCGGGAATGTTTCCGACACACACTAAAGGGTCTGTGGAAACCTTGTCGTGCGGAAACGGGGCAGTTTTAGCCTGTTCTAAAATTTTCAAATGAGATGGAAAGTCTCAGAATGTCATGAGGAACCTGTTTATGGGATAAGCCCGTTTTTTATAAATAGTGTTTTCGGGCTGAAAACAAGCGGAATCTCGAGAATAATATTATGAGATATTTTAGTGACTAACGCTTGAGTTTAACGGGCATCTCAATCGAGATGAGCGAGTGACTGACGTTTGTCACAAAAGAGGAAAGAGAATCTTTTGGGAAGCGTGTTAGTCATCATTAGTAAAAAAGGTGATAAGGCTTGATTAGACAATTATGTAAGAGATCGATTAGACTTGTTGTCATCTTTCATATGGCCTTATAAAATAATTCTTTTTATAATGCATAAAACTCTCTTTTTAGTTTTTGCTTCGAAAGCTCAATTCAATGACTTTTTAGCTACCTAAGATTTACTATTGGTGCCCAAAAATTAAGATATAAGTATCACTATCATTTCTAAAATTTATTCTGACATAGAAGCATAAAATGATAATGTTTTATGTAATCTAAGTATCTCAAATTTATCAGTGAGATTTAGTTTCCACATATTTTTTTATTCCTTAATTACTTAAATTTGTTCAAAGTGATCTTAATCTATATTCTTTTATTTCATAGAGCTCTTCATAGTGATTGGGAAACTAATTTATCATCTTATATTTTTCTCATAATTTTATAAGCTAAATCCTACTGTACCCACTCTCACCCAGTGTTTTAAGACTCGAACCGGCTCGGCCGGTTCGATCGGTCAAATCAGGACTCGGTTCCCTGGCCGAGCCGAGTTGGTCTATATACTGGACATGCTTCAGAACCGGCCAGAACCAGTCGACTCGGCCGGGTCAATAGTTAAACCGGTGACTCGGTCGGTTTCGGTTGAACCGGCGAGTCACCAGTTTTTTTTTTTTGTGTAGCACAAAACGATGTCGTTTAGAAGTGAGATTTTTGAAAGAAAAAAAAAAGAACAAGACGCTGCCGTTCACGCTGCCGTCACCAGGTTCATAGGACCTCCCTTCACGCTGGCGCTGCCATTCTGGAACCCTAAATCGAAGCTCCAGTCTGCGCCCCTCCGTCTGTGCCGCGCCGCTCCGTGCACCGCCGTGCCACTACCGTTGTCGCGTCGTCCGTCAAGAAGGTTCGTGTTCTTTTACTCAGATTTTGAAGGAAGGGGTGAGGATTGGTTGCGCCATCAACGCACTATGCCTAAGCAAGAAAAGGGGAAGATGAAAGTAACTGTGCAGTGACTCCATTTGTTAGAGGGGCGAGGATTGAACATGCATGACTCCATTGCAAATCTTGACCATCATTTTAGAAAAACTCTATAAGGAAGATCCATGATTGTCCCCACCCACATTTAAAACAATCATTCACATGTAAAACAATCATTCACATGATGCCAGCACATGACTCCCTCTTCTGCCGCGTCCGCATCTCCACCGTCGTCCTCCGCCTGGAGCACGTCGAGGAGACAACATCCTTGAGATCGACGTCAAGGGTGTAGCGCATCGGCATGAGGTGTTGGTAGTTGACGAGCTTCACGAACGCTTTCACGCGCGACTTCTTCGTCGTCTTCTTCGCTGAGTCCTTCCGAATGACCTTGCTCGGGTACCTCTTAATGCCGACGGCGAGGCAGTGGCCATAGGGGCGGCCGCAACAGCACTAAGAAAAAAGAAGCCCTAGAAGTAGAATAGGATGTGATCTGTGGGCTTGGGTAGTTGGGTTGGGCCTCACTAGCTTTTCATGGAAACAGGCCAACTTTTTATTTCTAATTTCGAGTATAATTAGTTCATGAATTTTTTTTAGATGTCATTTTAACATTGAAATTAAGAGTTCCGTATTAAAAAACATTAAATATTATTGAGACACTTAAGATTAGGGTAATTTTACCCAACATTTGCTATAGTAAATTTTTTGTGTTGGTTGTTTAATTTGTATTTTGATGTATGAAGTTATTAATTAATGTAAAGTGGTATTATTATTATTAATAATGTTTTTTAATATATAGTGATTCAACCACCGAGTCAAACAATCCACTCAATGACTCTTTGGTCCGACCAGTGACTCTTTGACTCAGTGCCCCGGCCGAGTCGTGGACCGAGTCGAGTCTTAAAACATTGCTGATTGGTTACATATATAATAATTTTAATTAAAATAAACTCCTTAAAAAAATTAAAATAGTCGAATTAATAAAAATTAATTTAATTTTAGTTAATATTAATTAATACATAGACTCATTTATAAAAATGTAAAATAAAAATTTAATAAAATAATCACTTTTTTTTTAAAAAATTATTTAGAAAATTAAATTTTAAAAAATATTATATATTTTTTATTTTAAAGTAAAATTTGAAACATTTTTCATTATTTATATTATATGTTATGAATATCATGTCGTCCGCCATCGGAAATGGTATATACTAGGGGCGTTCAAAACCAATCCAAACCGAACTAAACCGGTCAAACCGATCCAAAAAACCAAAAATCGAAAAAACCGAAAATCAAAAACCGAAAATATCGATGTTCAATTACTGGATCGGTTCGGTTTTCAGTTCCACTGTCCAAAACCGAACCTAACCAAACCGAATCGGAAGAAGATTACATGCTTATTTTTTTTATATATCAAATTACATATTTAGCCACACTTTTTATTAGTTTTCCTCTTCTGCCCCTTTTACAATCTGAAAAACACATGTGCTCCATGGAGAATTGGAAATTGAAGATTAACCGTGAACAAAAGTCAATTAAGAGCTGCGGCTTATTTGGTTTTAATTATTTTTTTGTGTGATGAAGGATTAAACTAATGAAGGATTAAATTGATTTGCTTCTCCATTTATGTTTTTGTATTTGTTAGGAGACTTTTGATAATTGTCTTGACTTGTTTATTCCAAAGTCCAAACAACATGGTGAATGTTTTAAAGTATTGCCTATTGCATAGTTTATTTTTATATTTTCGTTCTTACGGTTGAAAAACCGAAATCCAATCCAAACCGATAAAAATTGGATCGGATCTAAAAAATAAAAACAACCAATTGGATGACAAAGGGATAAAACCGAAGGGATTGAATCGGATGAATTTTTCATTTAAAACCGGACCAAACCAAACCGGACCGCGAACGCCCCTTGTATATACCCACCCATTTTCAATAGTTACCATATCAACCGCAAAAAATAAATAGAATAAAAACCAATTGTCGAAGAAGGTGGATAAGCGAGTTTCGGAAACTGAACGGTTCGGTGGTGGTGGCCCGTGGGGACTCCGGCGACACACAAAAACTACCATTAACCGGTGCTCTAGGAGAATCAAATGACAGTGTGATGGATCCCCCTCCCCAATTCTCTTACTCTCGAGTGAATCCTGAACAAAACCCTAACCCTAATATTTTCTTAGATTCATTGCCAAATTCTGTCCAAATCCCTAGCTTGAGCCACTACCTTTCTTTCTCTGTCCCCAAAAAGAGGAGGCGCGGCAGGTCCCAACGTAATCCGGCGACGTTTCGTGTTCCACACATCCCCAACCCCAACAGCAACAACGATGATGCCTCTTACGCCACTTGTTCTTCTGTTTCAGTTGCGGTTTCTTCAATCAGAAACCCATCGTACTCCTCAGCGGAACCTTCTGCTGCACCTGACATTTCCGATGAAATTATTGTGATAAACAAAGAAGCCAAAACAGAGGCCATGATCGCACTCAGTGCTGGTTTTCCGGCGGATTCGCTGACGGAGGAGGAGATTGAAGCCGGGGTTCTCACCATCATCGGAGGGATCGAGCAGGTGAATTACACTCTCATTAGGAACCACATTATTGCTAAATGGCGTGAAAATGTGTCCGTTTGGGTCAGTAAGAAGATGTTCACTGATTATATACCCCAGGATTACCACTCCCTTTTGGACGCTGCTTATAATTATCTGGTCTCACATGGTTATATCAATTTTGGTGTTGCGCCCCCTATTAAGGAAAAAATTCCTGCTGAACCGAGTAAGCCTGCAGTAATTGTCATCGGGGCGGGCTTCGCTGGATTGGCTGCTGCTCGGCAGCTGTTGCGGTTCGGCTTCAAAGTGATGGTGTTAGAAGGTAGGAAACGTGCCGGAGGACGGGTTTATACCAAGAAAATGGAGGTACGGAATAGTGTATGTGCGGCTGCTGATTTAGGTGGGAGTGTTTTGACAGGTACCTTGGGGAATCCACTTGGGATTGTGGCTAGGCAGTTAGGTGATATGCTTCATAAGGTGAGAGATAAGTGCCCGCTTTATAGCGTGGACGGAAAGCCGGTTGACCCTGATACGGATGTAAAGGTGGAATCTGCTTTTAATCGTTTATTAGACAAGGCTAGCAGGCTTAGGCAATTGATGGGGGAGGTCTCTGTCGATGTGTCACTTGGTGCTGCGCTGGAAACATTCAGGCAAGTGTATAAGGATGCAGTGAATGATGAGGAGATGAACTTGTTCAATTGGCATCTTGCAAATTTGGAGTATGCAAATGCTGGTTTACTATCACATCTTTCACTTGCATTTTGGGACCAAGATGATCCGTATGATATGGGAGGAGATCATTGCTTTTTGCCTGGTGGAAATGGAAAGCTTGTTCAAGCCTTGGCTGAGAATGTGCCTATTTTATATGAGAAAACCGTACATACAATTAGGTACAGTAGTGATGGAGTGCAGGTTAGTGCAGGAAGTCAGGTATTTGAGGGTGATATGGTATTGTGCACTGTTCCGCTAGGTGTGTTAAAGAAAGGGTCTATCAAATTTATACCAGAATTGCCTCAAAGAAAGCTTGACGGAATAAAAAGATTGGGTTTTGGTCTACTAAACAAGGTTGCTATGCTTTTTCCTCATGTGTTCTGGGAAACAGATCTTGACACATTTGGACATCTTTCTGATGATCCAAGCCGTCGCGGGGAATTCTTTTTGTTTTACAGTTATGCAACAGTTGCTGGTGGTCCCCTGTTGATTGCTTTAGTAGCAGGAGAAGCTGCGCATAAATTTGAGAGCATGCCCCCTACAGATGCAGTCACACGGGTTCTTCAAATTCTCAAGGGTAATCTTTATGTGAAAGCCGCAACTTGATATTTCTTTTCCATCATAAATCAAATAATTCAATTACCAGATAAGAGTGTTCTCAAAAAATAAATAAGTGAAATTACAAGATAACAAATTGTGGGTCTATATCAAGTAGTTTGCATGTTATCTTCAATTCTCTTTTATGTGTCCTGGGCTGTAAGTTCTATTCAGAATATATGAAAATCAAGATATATGCTTTCTTGCATGGAATCTCCTGTAAATGCTGCTTCTAGTGGTAAGGGAAAAGCTTGCTCATTGACTGCTTTGCTTATCATTCTTCATGAAGATCAGTTTCAGATTACCATCCAGTTTTGTAGCTTATTGGTATTAGAAATATTTATTGGCTTTGTGGTATGTTGCGATGCTGTATTACTACTATTTACAATTTTTTTAAAATAATACTACTGAGATAAAAATGCTTTTTAATTTTCTATCAGATTTTTCTTAATGTTATCTTTTCAGCAGTAATATTTCTGAGTTTCCTTTGAAAAGATTCTGTACAAGTTTTTACTGCTCAATTTCAGTCTAATCAAACGAGAATTGGTGACTATTTTATTTAGAAAATATGTCTGAAGCTCATTGACTGCTTTGCTTATCATTCTTCATGAAGATCAGTTTCAGATTACCATCCAGTTTTGTAGCTCATTGGTATTAGAAATATTTATTGGCTTTGTGGTCTGTTGCGATGCTGTATTACTAATATTTACAATTTTTTAAAATAATACTACTGAGATAAAAATGCTTTTTAATTTTCCATCAGATTTTTCTTAATGTTATCTTTTCAGCAGTAATATTTCTGAGTTTCCTTTGAAAAGATTCTGTACAAGTTTTTACTGCTCAATTTCAGTCTAATCAAACGAGAATTGGTGACTATTTTATTTAGAAAATATGTCTGAAGCAAAATATTTAATCTGGGTGCAGGTATCTATGAACCAAAAGGAATCAACGTTCCTGAACCTATTCAAACTGTCTGTACTAGATGGGGTAGTGATCCCTTCTGCTTTGGTTCTTACTCGAATGTTGCAGTTGGAGCTTCAGGTGATGATTATGATATTTTAGCTGAAAGTGTGGGAGATGGTAGACTTTTCTTTGCTGGGGAGGCAACCACTAGGCGCTATCCTGCTACTATGCACGGGGCTTTTCTAAGTGGTCTAAGAGAAGCTTCAAATATGGCTCACTATGCTAATATTCGATCACTGAAGATGAAGGTTGAGAAGACCCCTTCAAATGCTCATTCTTGTGCTTCCCTTCTCGCAGATTTATTCAGAGAACCTGATGTAGAATTTGGGAGCTTTTCTGTCATTTTTGCTCCAAAGAATGTAGATCCCAAGTCAACAGCAATCTTGAGGGTAACATTTAGTGAAACTAGAAAGAGGTGTCATGAAGTTGCAAAACAAGATCAGCAATACTCAAACAAATTACTTTTTCAGCAGCTTCAGTCACATTTTAATCAGCAGCAGCAGCTTCATGTTTACACTTTATTGTCAAGACAACAGGTTCTTGACCTAAGAGAGGTAAGAGGCGGTGATGAAATGAGATTGAATTACCTTAGTGAGAAGCTAGGAGTGAAGCTGGTAGGGAGAAAAGGATTGGGAATGAATGCTGATTCTGTCATTGCTTCCATTAAAGCTGAGAGGGGAAACCGTAAACCTGTATCAACCTCTACGGCTCTTAAACCAGGTGGGTGATATACATTATTTTTTCTTGTTTATTTGTGTCTCTTTCTTTGTATTCTTTCTCGTCTGTTTTTGCATAGTTGCTAGAGCTATATAAATAATATTTTACATGGTCTAAGGGGTGGCAAAGCTGAAAGTAGGCATTCTGAAGCGAAAGTTCATCAGGTTTGAGCTGAATTTCTTGATATTCACAATTTATATCATCTTGTCATTGATATTCTTTTTGACATCAACTTGAAACTTATTTATATTGATTAACTCAGAAAGGCAAAAGTGGTGAAGAAAAGCAATGGTTCCGTGCCTCGTGCTATCACAAATGTGGGGAGTGCCTCTAAAGTGTCAGAAGAGGTTCCAATAATAGATCAAGCGCTTCCTGATGTGCTTGTTTCAGGTAATTTGTTTATGAGGAAAAATGCATTGATACACAGTATCCCCTTTCAAATGTATACTCTATGGATCTGTGTTAATTGTTTATAATTTTGTATGAAGTTCTTGTATATATATATTTTTTAAAGTTTTACTCTCGTTTTTTTTTTTGAAAAGCAATTAATTGCTGTTTTTGGAAAAGAATTTTTAGATACTTTCTTTGTACATTTGGTGGATGGGTCAGAAGTCTAACCTGAATGTTAACTGAGTCCAGAATTGTTTTTATTTTATTGTTGTCTTTAAAGATTATTTTCTTAGCTTACTAACTTAGCATATGTTTTCGTCAAATATTATGAGACTTCCCTATTTGTAGGGTAAGGTGTTATATCATCAAGCAGAATACAGGCTGTGCCCCTTTTTCTATCTACTATGACAGTTTGGTATATCATTTAAAGAATAGACGGAAACTGAGAAGGTTGGATGGGCATGGGACCCTTGTGCCTCTCACCCGCTCCCCCCCCTACAAACATGAGTTACTGGTTACAGGGTTTATTTTCTTTAGTCTTAAAGCTGGGTTCTCAATAGTACTATAGTGGTGCTATAGCGCCATAGAGGTGCGTATTTTTAGGGGGTATTTTAGGTTTTTCACTCAAGAAACATAATGAAAAGGCTCTAGTTTGAAGAGGACGAGGAGAAAGATCTATAATTTTGATGGTAGAGAAAGTGATAAAGAGGAAGTGATAGGTACCCGCATCCTATCGGTTAGTTAGTTATGGAAGTTTCACTTAGTTGGAGGGTTAGTTAGAGAGAGACTATAAAGAAGAGAGCTAGAGAGAGTATTATCATCTTTTGGATTATTTGGGATTGGGATCTAGGGAGAGTGGCTGAGACTCTTGAATTACTCAGCAATAGTGACTTTTCGGTATTCAATAATAACAGTTTTCTATCCTCTTGGCGGATTCTATCAATTGGAATTAGAGCATGTTAGAACTGGATCCACAAACGGAGTAAGAATTTCACCCCTTCAAACTTAGGAAACTCCTTGACAATAGTCTTCCATTCCTCCATGATGGCAAGAACCAGATCTGAGCGAAGAAGAACGGACAGATCTGAAGCAGAACGCACAATTCTGGACAGGGATGCTCAAAGAGAAGAAAAAGGCACGAGAGCAGTGCGCGGATGAACAATGCGTGGATGAACAGTGTCTCGGGTACTGTAGCACACGACAGTTTTTTGTTTTTTGTTCTTTGTTCTTTTGTGGGCAGCATCGGTGGGGTGGTGGCTGGAACGAACGGCAATGTGTGTGTGGCTGGATTCTGGCAGGTCGGACCAATTGTTAGGATCAGGAAAACCCTACCAGCCTAACGGTAGAGAAATAAGGATAAAAGTATATTTTTTTGGTATTTTATGAATATTATTTGTAATAAAATAAAAGACACAAAGAAGGAAATCCTTCTTTTACAAGGGAAACTTCTTCACAAGGTAAAAGCCTTACTAACTCAATAATTCAATCCATGCCTCTAACCTAATGAGGAGCTCTTATTTACAATAGACTAATCCTAACTTAGACCCAAAAAATAAGATGGATTTCCAAAATAAAAGATACAATTAATCTAAAAGATATCCCACCCCAAAATAAAATATCAACTCTGAAAATCAAAAATAATAAAAGATAGACTCTTAAACTAAAAGATAGACTCCTAAATTAAAATAAACTAAATCCCTAATATTTAGAATCCTAACACAATCCAACCCCAATTATGAAGCCAAAGATATGGTACCATTGTTAGCAAAATCTATAGCAAAATCTTAAAATCCCATGATTTTACGCTTTTGCACCCCTGTTCCGAGCTGCATCTGTTGCGTAATCTTTTTCCCGTGGGATCTAGTAGGATTTTAGATTCAGGTCGTAAGATCCCACGATTTTACGCTTCTGCACCCCTGTTCCGAGCTGAATCAGTTGCGTAATCTCTTTCCCATGGGATATGGAGGGAGCTTCTGACAGAAGCTAAAAGTTTTTCACTCTGTTGGTGAAAACATGGTCACTCTTATTGGACATGTATTGTTTTATTTTCTTCTTTTGTGTTTTACTTTCATGTTAGTGTACACCTTGTGATTATGGATTTAGTTTATGACTCTTATTAGGGTGTTAATCTTATGAATTTTTATTTCAACTTTAGTTTAATGATGGATTTACATGATATTTTCCCTATCTATGCTATTTTTATGGATTTGTATATGTTTAAATGTATTTTTACATCTATGGTAGAATCTTACGATCCGATTTACGATTGTATGATTTACGATCTTGCATCCCTTCTTCGATCCGGCGTAGAATCTCAACTTTCACTACATTGTGTGGTACAAAACTACCGATCCAACTACACAACCCACAACAACTGTAAGCTAGCCAAACAATTTATGGAAAGAATCCCACGTGGGATTTGACAACGACATACAGATGATATCGGCGAAGGTTAAAAACAGCTGGTGGCCACGACAAACATAATTATTGACAAAAGTCTTAAGAAAAGTTGGCTGTTGAGCCCAATTCCAATCAGCATCACAAGGAAAACAGTGAGAGATGCCATAAACGATAATACAACTTCAATTTGGAGGCTCAAACTGTATAATAGAGGTTCAAGCAATTCCAATATTTAAATACTAGAATGGTTATGACTTGTGAGTGTACACGGTTTAATTTCTCGTCTTGATATAATAATTTCATTTCAGTCTATCATTCTACCCTGAGATATTTGATATCTCCTGTTAGATATTAAACAAGAAAGGGATTGTAAACAAGAGAGAGATTGTTAAAGAAGTTTTGTTCTCTCATTATGGTTTAGTCTGAAGCTTAATGGAGTACACGAATCTTCTCAGCATAATAAAAATGAACTCTCTCGGTACCTTTTTAAAGTTAAAGACAGGACCTCCTTTCACATTAAAAGAGAGATTCAAGTCTAGGTCCTTGACCTTATTTTTGAAAAAATAGGAATTAATCCAAGAGGGTCTACTAGGCATAGAATAAGTGCAAGTTATTCAGCATCTCAGCCATGTAATTGCCAATATATACATCTATTTAAAATGTATTATAGCAAAAACCACCAATGAGCTGCTTCTTTAACAATCCATCTTTGAAACATTAGCAGAGATTATGTTGTTTGAACTCAACCTGTCTATTTACCACCAATGACCTGCTCCTAGTATTATTTTTACTATATCTGCTCTTAAATTAATTCTCCTATTACAATTATATTATTTTTGTCTTATATATATTTTTCTCGTTATTCTCATATTCGTATTTTTTTCTAAAGTTATTTGCATTATTGACACTTGTTTTTCCTTTTTTTATGTTCAATTTTCTCTTTTGGAGGATAACTTATTTCTCCCCCTAGTTGCACCTGACTTCTGTAGCAGTTTACTGCCCCCCCCCCCCCCCCCCCTTCAAAATCAAATGAATAACAATATCCCAAGTATCTTTACAAATAATTAACAGAGTACCATTGTATGAGTTCAACTTCCGAGTGGGCATGTGTTGGTATTTCATTGTACTTCTTTGCTTTTCATAGTTATGCAGTTTATCTTTATGAAATGCTAACTTTCATAATATTTCTAGGGAGCAATCAACACGACTTGTCAAATCCATAAATGGCTTTCTTCACCTTGGAGGTGAGACAATATCTAATAAATCTGAATCTTGATCGTTTTTCTTGGCTTAAGCTTTAAATATTTCTTGTATCATATGCAATAATAAGTCAACTAGTGAAGCCAGTAGTCCAGTAGTAATGTACAATACTATCCCATTCAATTCAGATATGTGATTGTACTCTTTGATAGACTAGCTTTTCATATTAAATTGCAGAAAGACGAAAATCCCATTCAACTTGCTTCCCCCTGAGGGCTTCTGTCGGATCATAAGGTATAATTCTTTTTAGGATACCTACAATTCTTGTAGCATTTTTTTTTTGATGAATGGTAATTTGTAAGCTACATTTCATGGTTGTTGTAAATAACATTTTGTAAATGAATAGATCTACATCACACAGATAAATCCAAGATTTTCATGACTATGTCAGAGGAGTTGGCCCACATGATAAACAGATATCTTTATCCTTGACATACATAGACAGTAAAAGGTGGTTACCAAAGTTTCATACACGGTACACCACCTAGAGGTGCTATCTTTGGTTTTGGTACCGATTTGTAGCATTTGGTGGAATCACCCTCAGAGCATTTGTTCAATGGTTTGAAGATGGTCTCTTACTTGCATACCTTAGCTGCTAATGGTACTTTGATGCTGCAAACTGGCATCAGAAATCAATACTATTTTAAAATCTTATGCAAACTGGCTACCTTGCTGATATGCCTGGTATAGTTGGACTGATATGCTTGCCAGTTGCCACCAAAAAGATTAACTTGTGAATGGAGTACCTAACAGCGTTGTCATAGGTTTCATTTTGCTCATCTCCTGCAAATTGAGCCTGGTTGTTGTCCTTGTTTCTTTATAACCTTTTAAGGCATCAAAAGGGGAAGATAAAGTACAGTGTGTATAAGATTATGAAATCTCAGCTATGCTGCTTGTATGATTTATGAGGACGTAAAACAGGAAGGTGTAACATATAATATATGATCTGAAAGTCTTGTTCCTTTAATTCCCGCCTAGTTACTGCCCTATACTTTTAAATTCCTTGTCTTGGATTTTATTTTTTTGGGTGGTGTGGCTGTTATGGATAAGCGAACTTGAGCCAAGAAAATGAGATTAAACTAAAGAAAATGACATAAAATTGATATATTGAGTTAGACTCGAGCTAGCCGGTATTTGTAGGAGTATGCCGATCGTTATTATGTTGAAATTGTGTTTATCACTCTCTTTGTGTGCGTGCAAATAGATTTAGACTAGGTAACCGTGTGAGTTGCTTGGGAAACTCACGCAATTCTTTAATCAAGCGATTACCTGAGGAGGAGACTATGTTTCCCAATGTAGGTTCTTAAAGCATTCTAAAAAGCTCTTAACGATCGTTATTGAGAGGTTGTGACTAAGGTAAAGCTATGAGCTAAGGGAACGACTAAAATTGATAAAAGACTTAAAGCGGTAAATATATAGAGTTGAAATAAACGATTGAAATATAAATGGTTGAAATGCTGTAAAGAAATTAAAGTGCAGAAAAGTAAAGGCAAAAAGTAAAAACAAAGATCCAATGCAGGAAATTTGTACATTTAATTGATTGTTTGACTTGTGTTTTGTACTAATGACCCTTCCTCTATAGAGGCAAATCCGGCTAACTTACGGCAGTTAACAACCACTGCCACTAACCCATGTTTCGTGATCACTACAAGCATTTACAGATTGCGGGGTGTTGGTGTTTCGTCTCTCCTAGTCAGCGTGGAAGCTTGTTTGAGCCGATCTTGTATCGGCTAGTTCATTAGTTATAACCGCTCTCCCTGAATTAAAGGGATTGAACCTGTTGATATTTTACACGTAAGGATCTTCTAGAAGCCCATATAATAATTTTAGTTCTGAATCTGTGCCTCCGTACCTTCCCTTAAATCTTGTCCATGTGCATGATTCCTTTCATTTAGCCGTTTTCCCTTAGCATGCCAACAGTTTATCATAAATCTTCGACTATTTCCTTCAATTACTAGTTTGCGAAACCTGCTTAGCACAACCTGTTTTTAAAAACAATTAAAAGATATTTTCAGTTTCTATTTTTAATTTTCAAATTTCAATTTTTAAATGCTGGAAACATCTCATTCAACAGTTTTTTTTCTACTTTTGAAAAACAGTTTTCAAAAACTGCAATCAAATAAACTCATTAGTTTCATAAAAAGAAGCTTACTACTCTCTATTTAACTTCCTTCATGAAGAATGAATGCTGGATCCTATGTGATTTATTCCACACGCAACCATGATTATTCAAAGAACATTTGGTAACATTACAAATTTTATTTTTTAATCGCTAGTAAGACAACTAGATGCTACACAACATTATACACAAGCTTAAGCTTTGTATCCAAGTGTAAGGCAAGCTTAAAGCCTATTCTCATCCCCTCTCGTGCAATTATCATCATGGTTGCTAGTTCCTTGCAGCCACTCCTCCAGCTTAGCTTCTTTACTAGCTTTGAAGTCATCATATTTTTCTGATAATGACAGTAACTTACTTCCAATGTCACTAGTATCACTCTGATCAGGTTGAGATTCATCTTCCATTCCCTGTGAAGATGCAGTAATACTTGTAGATGTGATTGAAAATGGTGTGATAGAAAATGGTGTCTTCTGTTTTGAAAACTTAAGAACACTTGAAAAATAGTTGCCCCTTTTTTCATTGCCCTCCTTTGCATAAACTGCGGAGTTACCCCAAAAACTAGTTTTCTCTGTCCGAGCATTTGATGTCGACCGTTTGATGAGCCCACTTTTTGGGTTCTTTGCGGTGATAGTTACCAGAGATTTCTTAATGTCCCCTATCATCTCATTAGCTATGGAGAATCCACACTCTTTCATCGATCTCACCATTGTGACAGAGTCCTCCAAATCTTCTGTGTGCAAAGTAGTTTCATGAGACTTCTCAGTGACATTGTTCTTAAGTTTGAGGACATTCGGCACTGCACTTTGAGTATGTTGTTGGATAAAGAAAAGACCAACAGACGGTTCGTTTGCCACGTACTTAATCATCTCTGCCATGCAGTCACTTATCTCCACAAAACCATCAACAGTGGAGAATCCATGCATCTTCCCAAAGATAAAATTTTGTTCATCACTGACATTGTTCAGGAAAGAAAAAGAATCAGATAAGTTACTGTTAGGTACCAGGAAATAGGGTATAGAAACTGTGAAATAGTGTTGTATTAAAGCACTGAAACTTCTCGAGAGAACCCAGAATCAGTGTTGAAGGAATTACAAACAGAAAAGAAGGAAAAACAGAGCAGGTTTGAGAGTGCTCTAGCTCTCCTAAATCCAGCCAAATTCCAGCCTATCCCCTCTCTCCCCATAACTAACTATTTGTACGCACCCACATGGGCACCGCCACCTCATCAGGATTATTTCCCTAGTGCTTCTCACCCCAGTGCTTCTCACCCCTGCCTTACCTCTTCTCTCATATACTTTAGTAATCTTGGGCCCAGGCCTGTTAGTTAGGCCCGCAACAGTTACTCCAGGAAAAAACAAAGTAGAGTAAAATGTCTAATCTAATGTAGTAGGAAAATTTACACTATGACTGTATTGATGCCTTTCATTCTATGTTTGTTTTTAAATGCTAGAGTGCGGAAGCACATTAACAGATTTAATAAAAATTGATGATCTACATAAGTCACGCTATGCTGCATCCGACAGTGTGCGCATAATGGCCTTTCTAAAGCACATGTTAATGATAATCTTTGCACTTTAACTGTGCATCAATGGAAGGCATGGAATATAGAACTGAAAGGACTCCACATATTGGTAAAATAATGCAATAATGGGATTTAAAACCAAGGTTACAAATTGTGGCCGAAGTTGCATTGCTATTATAGAAGTGAGGACAAATGCAGGAAAAATGTTGCCGTTATGTTGTAATAGCAAACACCTTTAGAACTGCCATATAGCAGCTGCAATTACAACTCACAGCTGTGATTTAAAACCCTGTCTAAGACAGTAGTAAGCTTCAGTTGAAATTGACCTAAAAACTTAAATCCAAATATTAAATACATAAAAACTCTAGACCCTACTAGCAATATGTTACTTAAAAGTTTCAAATTGAAATTATTTAAACTTAAATTCACCAGTTGAAACATAACTAGAAATAGAATTGCAGTGTCATTTATCAGTGCAAGTGAAGAAAATAATGGAAAGCTGTATTGTATGGATCCAGGAATGTGTACTAGTAGATGGTGGGACAAAATTCTAAAACTAAAATATAGGAACTGGAGGATATGTCATATAGAAATATAAAAATAAAATAAAGTATTAAAATCATAATCTGAATGCAAATTTATTGATATTCTAACTCGGTAAGTATTTGATGTAGACACCAGTTTTGAATGAAGTCAAAGTTTGTGACATTTGGGAGCAAACCAAACAGTTTAGCAACAAACTTGATGTGATGCAGATTGTTTTGTACTTAAGTGATAGGTGGATATTTGATACGTAATCATGTGAACCTAGGAGTACTAGTATTACTCAGCACAGGCATGGTAACATTTTAAAAATACTCATGCACTGTAGAATAGATAAGAAGACTATTGTTTTTCCTGGTAATGGGATGGAGCTATAAACTCATAGAAATATGAGATCAATATATAAGGGAAAGAAAATCAAATGATGAGCTTTAATTAAGGGATGAAAAAAATATCCCATAGCAAATAAAATTAATCTCTCATTTCTAAAGCTTAAGTTTTTATGGTAAAAACCAAACTATGGCAAACAAAGCATGACCCCAGAAAAATATACCCTCCTTTTTCTTGTTAAAACCTTTTAATAAAAAGTCAGAAATCTTGCAAAGTTGGAAGCCATAGCTAGTCTCCATCTTATCAAAACACTGAACGGCCTATATCATGAGTTCCAACTTCTAAGAAATACTAAATAATTATGAATCTCAGAACTATAATTGCATACCTTGCAGATGTCTGGGAGAAGAGTTTTTACGAGGTATTCTCAATTGTTACAGATCAATGAAGGTGATCTACTTGTTCCTAGAAACAAATGAAACCACTGAAAGAGTGTTAGGCTCCCAAGATGAAATTGATAAACACAAATCAATTTAATAAGTGGAAAATAAATTTTACTATGACTATCAACCCCCGAAAGTATTTTTTGTTAACACTAAACAACCTAATATTAGTTAACATTGAAAACTAATATTTTCAAATAAATCAAATGGTCTTTCCATTCCTCCTCTTAATTTCTTACAGCTCTGTGATACAGCCTAGTTCAATAGTTACAATTCTCCAAGAGCAGAATAATTGCTTATCTAAGCCTACACCATGTTCTAGCAGGAAATAATTGGTTGTAGATGAGCTAATTTTGTGGGTGTAAGGGTTAGATTTTTGAATTGAAACCACTTGTTTCCCTTTTCCTATCCCCTTCCTTGTCCATCCAATAAAAACATAAAATCTCAAAAGAAAATTTTAACTACTACAAGAGAGTGTTACTTTGAATGAGAGAGGACTTTTTCTGGTAAGTATTAGTGGCGCTAATTAGCTACTCCAGTAATTAACATTGTATAAAGTATTTGATAGGATTAGTAATAACTCTAGGCCTCCTATTACTAAGGTATATGTGAGGAGACGCCTAGCTAGAGCTAATGCAACTAGCAGAATGTCTGTTAGAGAGTCAGTTACAACAGTTACAGTTAGCTACCCTTTCTGTTGTAGTGAAAGTCAGTATAGTTAGGAGATGAACACTCCTTGGTAGTTAGTTTTGGAGTAGTAGTTTTTGGTGGAACTGATTCTGTTGGAGAATCAGTTAGGATCCTTCTCTGAATTGTATACACTTTTCGCAGATACAATAACAATTCTCAGTGAGTGCATTTTGGTATAGGATTGTGTACCTTCTTCTCTCTGTGATCTTCCTTTCCTCTCTAGTAGTTTTGCCAGTGTTAACACTGGTACCAGAGCACCCATGTGGTGCCCTGAAAACCACGAATTGGCTGTGCTGCATATGAAGACGAGGAGTATGGCATGCTACAATGAAGATTGGGAGCAAGAAAGGGAGAATCTGCTTATGTGTTTGGAGTTTGCAGAAGCGACCGCGAAGAAGCATGAAGAAACTCTGAAGAAGAATGAGGAGTTGTTGGCAGTAAGCGCGGCGAAATTGGGAATTAGGTCAGGCCAAATCCCTAGCAGTGAAGGATTGGGAACGTTTGGGAACGGATATTGGGAAGACAAAGCTCGCTATAAATGGCGCAAATTAGAGATTCCAGTTTCCGCGGGAGAGGATGCGTTTGGTTGGATTCAGCGGTTGGAGCGTTATTTTTCGTTGAAGGGAGTCACTGAAGCTGAGAAAATGCAAGCAACAATGGTGGCATTGGAAGGGAAAGCTCTAAGCTGGTTCCAATGGTGGGAACGATGTAGGCCCGTTTGGAAGAGCTTATTTGAGCTTATTGTACAGCATAAGCGCTTATGCAAGTGTTTGAGAGAGCTTATGTAAATAGCTTATGACCTACCTATAAGCTATTTTGAGCTTATTTTCATAAGCTACTCAGAATAGCTTATGAACAAGACCGTATGCTTATATATAATTTATTTCAATTTGTTTCAATAAATTTCATAAAATAGCTTATGAATAAGCGTTTATGTCATAAGCGCTTATAGCATAAGCACTTAATTAATCTGTTTTCCCAAACACATCCGTAATCCAGAACCTACGTGGGAAGGTTTCAAGTATGCAGTGGTGCGAAGGTTCCAGCCATCTATGATCCAGAATCTGTTCGAGCTTTTGTTGTCACTTAAGTAAACTGGATCAGTGGAAGAATTTGTTGCAGAATTTGAGAAGTATGTGGGAGCTCTAAAAGCGATTGATCAAGATTTTGTCAAGGGCATATTCTTGAATGGATTGAAGGAAGAGACCAAGGCTGAGGTAAGATTGCATGAGTCAAATTCCTTCTCTGCTGTTATTCAAAAAGCAATTTTGAAGCACAATGTAATTGTGTGGGCCAACTACAAATAGACTTTTACCTCAAATCCTCAACTAATTTATTATAGAGTTTTAAATAATGTACTTGTGTTACTTGATAGAATCATAGGGTTTAGTCTTTTAAGTATAGGAAGAGGAAAAAGGAATACAAAGAATATTGATATAATCTATTGGGTGTAATACGGTCATCTTACAAAACACAAAGTTCTTACCCTTATTTACAGTAATGGGTACACTCCTAATTCTACCTAAATATGGAAACTACGACTCCTAATCTTAATTTAAAAAGGAAAACATCAATAAAAATAAAAAGATAAAGAAACCAATCTTAAAGAATGGTCTAAATTATCTTAATTACTCCAAGATATGATTAAAATATTATAAGGTACTCAAAGACATAGTTATCAATCTCGGATAGCGGCACGTAGCGGCCGACCCCAAAGCTGCCATAGTGGTACAACGCATAGTGGGATGGCCGCTACACTAATTTTTTATATAATTTAACTATATAGCCATAAATGATAAAAAGTGGTAAATATTACTTAAAACTCATAACATATTCATAATAGCAATAAAAGTCATAGGTCTGAACAAAATCATACACCAAAACAAATGCTGCTTAGGAGATTTTTTGGGTCAGTGTTGGCTGGTTGAGGGGAGGATGCCATGATTGTAGGAGGATAACATAATAGAGTGAGAAGAGGAGAAAACAGAGACGAAGATTAAGAAAAACAAACAAACAAAACAATGGAGCAGTAAGCCTGCCTGACAGATCAGAATAGTATAAGGATGAAGGAGAGGAGTTCAGAAAGAGGCGTGCGGTGGTTGCTGGAGAGGGACTGCATGTTCGTCGGAGAGAGGCCTGAGAGATGATGCAGGGGTGGAGATTTCAGAGAGAAGGGAAAGTATTTCGAAAGGGTGTTGCGGGCTGCTGGGTGTTATAGATTTTCTAGTTTTGGCTTAGTTTTTTTAATATGCAAAATCCCCAATATACCGCTAAAAACCGTAAAAACGTTTTAAAATGTGAGGACAATTCTGGGATATCAATGTCATCTCTATCCCTAATCTCTGTTGCGTCGTGATTACACGCTTTTGTGCATGAAAATGTCCGCAATTGCTCCCGCACAGACTGCTGCAATCCTTAGCTGCGACGCAATGCACTCCTAGTATTGGCAGGGGGTCGTACGCACCGCTGCAGCAGGATCGCCCTATGCTCTAAGATATGATCAAGATATTATAAATATCTTTTTTATCTTTGAAGTTTGAACATAACTATTTATGAGCAAAAGGAAATCTTCCTTGAAAAAAAACAAAAATGGGGAAGAGGTAACATTTTGGTATAGGAACTTGGTCTTGTTTCCATGGGAACATTAATTTGGCTATGGTTTGGTTAATTTGCAGCTTTGTTGAATAGGTGATGTTTGAAGGAGTTGGGTTCTATGAGCTTGGGTGTTGTGCGGCTGTTGGGGACAAAATATACTGCTTCCTCCCCCCCCCCCCCCCCCTCCATCCGTCCCTGGTAAGGGATGGGGCTGAGTTTTATACGAACTGCTATGCAAGGTGGATATAGTGTCCTAGATATTCACATGCACATCAAATTTTAGCAGCTACTTTATCAATAGTTAAAATAACTTATACAACTTAAAAGAACTGAGATTTCAGATACCAATTCAACAACTGGCTTAAAAACTGGTTTGGTAATATTGTATTCAGTTATGGTGAAATGCTTGCTCAACTCAAAGTTGAGCAGGCAATGAATATGCATTTAGGAATGCCTTTCATTCATCACTTGCAACAAAATTTAATTCTTGCAAAGGCCTAATCAGTTTTCTGTTTTTGAGCTAAGAAAACATGGGTTAGATACACAAAATATAGGAGCTAGGTGGTTCTGCTTCTGCAAGTTTTCATCACTAACCAAACATGAATGGAGAATGGTTATGATATATTCAGTGCTCCTGAATTCAGTGCTCCTGTAGTACATATTTCCCTACCTAAAATCAGCAGACATGGACGGCTATATTTCTTTTTCAAAAAATGTTTGTTTGAACAGATGTAGAATAAAATGTGGCAAAATTGAAAACATATTAGTAACATGAGAGCACCCAAAACTACAACAAGAACACTCAAAATATGAATTTCCAAATTATAAAATAGCCAAGGCAACATAAGGTGAATTTTGGAGGCTAATCTGTAGATAGTTTCTTGTGCACATGATCAAAATTCAGTTAAAGATAGGCAATGAAAACAGAGTTGAAAATAGTATCAAAAAGTTTAAAGATAGAACATTTATATAAACGAGTCGAAAATATAACTCTGAAACCTAACACGCCTTACTACATTGTTTATACAAAGAATTGTAGGAATTTGAAACCATGAAGGGTTAAATTGGCGATCGATCATTTATCCTCTATCCTGAAGGTAGAAGATCACATAATTGGACAGAAAGGATGAGCATGGAGCCTTAGCCTAATATCGAGCTGATAAATAAATTAGAGTGATATGGGTGACTGAAAATTGAAAGAAAGAGGGATTTTGAGTCATTTGATATTGAAATTAACTGCGGAAGAAGAACAAGAACAAGACAAGAAGAGGAGGGTACCCGCATTCAGCACAGAAGAGAGAATCACGTCATGTATTGTGTGGTTTCGTCCGCTGAGACATGTCTTCTTCTCATCACAGCAAAGCAACGCAACACTCCTTCATCGCCGGCCACAACCTCCCCCATTTTGCCTTGGCTTAAAATTTGGGCCTTGGAGCTGGGCTATTTCATTGCCTTAAAAGGCCAAACCATTATTAATTATTTTAGAAAAAAAAACACTATTATTTATTACTCCCTCCATCCCAAAATATAGGGTCCTGTTTAGACAATCACGCTTATTAACAAAACATGTAATAAGCTAATTAATATGTTGGTTTTATTATTTTCTATACAAATATTCCAAATTTACCCCTATTTAAAGTTAGTTGGAAATATGAAAGAAGTAATTAGTAAAGGTAGTAATTAAAGTTTTGAAATTTAAAATATAATGAATGCAAGGGGTAAAAAAGGAAAAGCTTATTTTTTTTTTCCCAGAAATCTAGAAGGGGTCTTATAATCTGGGACATCAAGTTTGTCTCTAAAGGGTCTTATAATTTGGGACGGAGGGAGTAGTAACTAGTTGAAATTTATGTGGAGAGAGTGGGTCAAACTCTTTTTTAACACCCTTAGTTTTAGTGGGTCACAATTGAACTTCAACCGATCAATCAGGGAGTATTGAAGATAGTGTTAGAAAGAGAGTTGCTAGCATTTCCACATTTACTAACCACACTAATCAACATTTTTTAAATTCCTAAAATACACTTGTAATGGGGCTTCCAAGAAATTAAATTCAATACTGTTTTAATTTATTGTATGATATATTTTTTAAATAAATTTTCATATTACAAAACTAATTTAATTTGTGTTCTTATATCCTTTTTCTGTCATTGCATCCTAAAAAAGAGAAGTGTTAGCGAGACTCAATTTAGGATTTTCTTTCTAATGAAATTTTATTATCCTCCTATAGTTCATGCTCGTTCACTTAAAATGATGACAAATATTTTGTATAGTTTTTTTTTTTGAAACTGAATAAATATATTAATCAAGAAACAGTGGCAGAAGCCACTACATCATGCTGCAGAGCAGCTAAAATCTCTTGAGGAGCATCCTCAATCCAGACAAAGGACAACGTAGAGAAAGAAAAATTGGCAAGGAAATCAGCAACCATATTGCCTTCCCGCCTAATAAAACTAAGATCCATAAAATCAAAATGACAAGAAAAGGAACGACAATCCCTAATTATAGAAAAAAGATAAGATCCACCAGGCTTCGGACGACGCCAAAGATCAAAGAGCTTCAGGAAATCAGTCTCAAACATGACCCTCCTGAATCCCAAATCAATAGCAGTGGAGATCGCCCAACGGAAACACAGAGCCTCCGCAATGACGGAGGACGAGACCATGATAGTAGTTGCGGCCGCCGAAGCGAGAACTTCACCCTCAAAGTTCCGAGCTACCATCCCAAAACCAGCCAAAGTCGAGTCTCGAAGAGCTGCATCAAAATTAAGCTTAAAAACACCTCTAGGCGATCGGGCCCAACTAGACGGAAACACCATAGACTGGCGAGGAACTGCCCGCACGTCTGGAACCCCAAGGAGAGTAGCCACACGATCAAACATAAGCGGGGTGCGCGTCCGCCTCTGCTGGAACACAATCCGATTCCTCCTCTCCCAAATACAGTAGACCGTAGTGATAAAGCAAAGAAGAGCCTGGTCATCTGCAATCTCCAAGAACCTGAGGAAAAAATCAGCAAAGGAGAGATCGGGCCAATCACCCACCCGTAAGCCAATCAACGAACCAAACCAGACCTGAGCTGAATCCGGACAATAAAGTAGCACATGTGCAACCGTCTCGCACTCTACCACCTCACAACATGGACAGGAGGGGTCAATATCCATACATCGGTGCCGCAAACAACCTCTAACCGGCAAGATATCTAAAGCTGCACGCCATACCAACTCCTTGCACCGCGGCAAAACACGAGACCTCCACAGCCGCTTCCACGCTTGAGACGACATCGATGGAACCCCCGAAGAGGAGGCCATAAAAGAAACCTGGTCCTGCATGATAAAATTATAACCAGATTTTGTAGAATAGATACCATTTTCGTTAAAAGGCCAAAACAAATAATCATTATGTGAAGCACAAGGAAGAGGAATTGATAAAATATACTTAGCCATATTAGGATGAAATATCATATCAATCAAATCAGATTTCCACCTCCCAGCAGAAATAAGGTCACTCACCCATTGGACATTCGCCTCATTGGCCAAGTCCTAACGGGAGATAATAGGGGAACCATGAGAAAGCCAGTTGTGTTCCCAAATGTGAACATTAGTGCCATCCCCTATCTTCCACTGTCCCCCCTTCTCAAAAGTCCATCGGGACCCTAGGATACTCGACCAAGCATAACTAGGACGAAAACCTTTTTTAGCACCCCACATGTCCCCGCGAGGGAAATACACCGCTTTGTAAAGCCGGCTAACAAGAAGATGAGGAGATGAATAAATTCTCCACCAATTTTTAGCCACCAGAGCAATGTTGAAAGCTTTAAAATCATACCATTTAAACTTTGTCGAATTTAAAATCATAAAAAATTATCACTTTAACACTAATTTTGCAAATGGAAATACTGAATACTCAAAACTATTGGAGGACTGAAATGTTTCTCCTTTCCAACACTTTTTTTATTAATTGAAATTTATGTGTTATTTAATTGAGAGTGGACCATATAATTTAGTGAATCCCGAGTTGTTTATAATCGGTAAATGAGTATTGAAAAGGGAATGTTAATAGCGTTTTTTTTCAAAAATTACTTTCCAAAACCTTATAGATAAGAATGGAAATAGAAAAGGTTAGAGTAGGCCTTTCATAAATAAATAGGTGACTTATCTAAAAAATTTATAAACTAACTCTGATTTATTACTTTTCATAGGGTTTTTAGGTTGACTTGTTCTGTTTAAAAGTCTAGTATGACCTGATAATCATTTCACTATAAGACATCAAAAAAGTTTGAAAAAACTATATACTAAAACAAACATAATAGGTCATAAAATTTGTATTCTTAAAAATTTATGAGTTTAATTTTAATTCACTAACAGTGTAAAAAGTTTTAAATATGCATCCAATCACATCGCCACTATTATTCATTTAAAATAATTTTAAACTCAATATATATGGTCCAAGTTCAATCTATAAATAATCAATAAGTATGTAATTTCAATTTATATCATTGTTTTGGAAATTGGACCTATACGGCAGGTGGGGTCGGTTGAAATTAAAAAAAAAAAAACAAAACTAGTTGGAAGGATTATTCTTGAATAAATAACAAGGTCTAAAATATACGTTTGTGATTTCTTGACAGAAGAAATGTAGGTTTAGAATATTGAACCACGGAAGATATTGTTTCAAAAAATGGGCTTATAATGGAAGGAACAATCAGTTTTAGTTACAATGTCCAAATTTAGAATGCTCTTTTAAAAGTTGTTCGTTAAATAAAGGAGACAAAGAAAAGGAAAACACACTAATATTTTTATACTAGTTCACACAATTATTAGCTCTATCTCCAGTCCCCAGAACAACTTCGAAATTTTCAATTTCACAAGGATACAAAAAGTATTCTGCTTGCCTCTTCAATCTAAACAAGTCATCTTCAAGCTAAAACACCATGTTTTATTTTAGAAAAATGTTGAACAATTAAATTAAATTCTACAAATCCAAAAAAGCCCCTAGCTCTAACAACTCAATAAATAAGAATGATATTAAAAGTTCAACTCGAAGAATGTTTTACAAGTTTTCTATGATAGAGGACGACATTCGAATAATTATGTAACGAGCAGAAAGACAACATCCCCAGACAAACTATTACAAACGTTGTCATAGATTACAAGTGCCCTAATTGTTTCGATTAGGTGAAGATTTTTCCTTTCAGCAACTCATTTTGTTAACAATGTTGCCAGAAGCCATCAATGATTTAAAGGACTTGAATACATAGTCATGGGTCACTACGTAAAGTGCAAATAGGATCACAAATTTGTGTTTTTTACTTTATCATAAAACTGCTGAATGATTGAGAACAAATCTAAACTATTTCTAACATTATGATAATGAGATTTTAACGTGAGGTTTATAATAAGCCTTTGGGCTATCAAACAGCAACGATTTACTTTTCCCTTATAGTTCTTCCCAAGATTCTTTTCGAATTCCCATATTACCCCTTATTTTTCTGAAGATTCAATTATAGACATATACAGGCATGAATACTGCTCCAGCTTTTAGATGCTCGTCTCTAAGGAGTTGCTGCTACAACTGCTCGAGTCAACTGAAGACTATCTTACTTGTGGAACTCAATTATTCCATGGTTTAAGGTGACAATAATACTATAAATGAGAAATCTATGTCCGAAGTACAAACAGATATCTTATTTACAGGAAACAAAAATAAGTGTTTAAAGCAGCAAATGCTAAAGTCCTTGAGTTATATAGTTCTTTTCTTCTATGATAGTTGTTCTTGGTAACATATTTTACAGACTATATGAGGTCGGGGTGATATCGCATACCACACAGATCACAACTCAGCAACCAAATTTTCATCATCAGCTCTGGATTCAGCAAGAGTTCCCCGAGTCCACCTCTTCAGCATCTCCAATGCAGCCTTGGGCTGGTCCATTGGAACCATGTGACCCGCATCATGTACCTGTTTTTGTTACACAGTATTATTGACTAAATAAACATTTTCCACTAATGAGAAAGGTCATAAGGAAATTGGTTGTTACAGAATATTCCACATCCTTTTGTGGGATAATATATGAGAGGAGGTGAAGAACATCAAGCGCCAGGTCATAATCCACAAGATCAAATGGAGGAAGACAACTTCAGGTCTGGAAGAAAACCAAGGTATGAAGAGGATGAACGAAGACTACCCCGGACATAACCATAAACAGAGGAATGCAGTCACTCTGTTCATTGATGGTTTGGAGGACATAACTACCTATATACAGATAAGGACAGAGTTTGGGGAAGTGGTGGGGGTGTTTGTACCGAGGGTGAACAAGAGGAATAGAAGCTCTAAGTTTGGGTTTGTCAGGTTTAGATGGAAGAATCATGCCATTGAAGCTATTAAGAGGCTGAATGGATGGAACAACCATCAATGGTTTACAGATGAGCATCAAGAAGGCAAAATTTCCCCATGGTCCAAAAGACAGAATGCAGTATCTCCGGAAGAAACATAGAAAGGCCCCTCAAGCTCCCTTCAAACAACCAGAGGTCCAGAGGGAGAAACATACAAGGAAGAATATGGTAAGGAGAAAAAAGGTCTTCAATGAGGAGGCAAGGAAAAGTTATGCCTTCCAGTATGAACCTACGACACTTGACTTATTGAGGGTTAAGAAATCTGCCATTGCTTCTCTTCGTGGGATTCACTCAGTGGTATCTATTCAAAAAAATTTAAACCTTTCTGGCGTTAGCGATGTTACTGCAAAATCACTAGGAGCCAAGGAAGTAGTGCTAGAGTTTGCAGATAATGGGGAATGCTCGAGTTCCTCAGTATGGATGGAGAATTCCTAGGCAAAAAATTTGAGCTCCTGAGACCGGCAGTGGTCTCCTCCATTCCAACCAGACACTTCCTGTGGGTTACCCTGAGGAATGTACCACTTGGTGTGTGGAACATAAATTTCTTTGAAACCATGGCGGCACTGTCGGGAGATTTCATAGACCTGGATTAAAAGTCATCACTCTTCAATAATCGATAAGATATTGCATGCTGATTGCTGCCCCAACCCCAACAATCTCTGGAATAAATGTGACGGTGAAAGTAGGAGATGAATATATTGATATCTGGGTTGAAGCAGATACCAGATATGGTTTCTTTGACAGTGGAATTGTGGTCAATCAGAGGAAGGGGTTCTCCGGAGTGGGACCACGAAATCAGGCTACCAAAGTGTCAGAAGGCTTTTCCTTTCTGAGTAACAAATTCAAATTGTGCCTCTTAGCAGATAATAAGGATACATGGACAGACAGTGTCTAACAAGAGCAGACAGGGGAAAGTTTACTCAAAGAAGGCAATCTTGGGGATTGACTATGGGGCAAGCAGACTTTTTGATAGCATCAAGGTGACTCACTTTCCTGGGAGGGAAGATAGGTCAATGAGGCTAGTGCCAGGAGAGCTGAGAGCGACGGCTGATGACAAGGTTTGGAGTTTAATTGTGGGCAATGATTCGTGTACGCCTAAACAGTACAGACACCTATGGACACCCATTTGTTCTCTCTATCTCTTTCTTCCAATTACATCACATCATATATTACACTTATCACTTATCTCTCCTCTCTTCCTATCTCTCTCTAGTGTTCTACACCCTTTAGATGTCTAACAATCTTTATTCTTTAATCGTGGACTGCTCACCCTTTTTTAACCTAACTGATGTGGAACGGATTTTCGGCCATATCACTCGGTTAAACTCTTCTCTTGGGCCAATTGCACTTGATCGAGCCCATAGCAATATGAAAATTGTGTTTGTTCATGGGCCACACAGTGACCCTAAATGCTGGTTTAACAATTCCAGAAGCACTACTCCTTCAGGAAAGGGGATCGACAGCGGTAAAGGGATTCATATGGCAAGCGATTCAGAACAAGATAGCGGTAAAGGCTAATCTTATGAGGCGTGGAGTGGAACTAATGTAATGTACTAGTTGCAGCCTATGCGGTCTTCAAATTGAAACAACTGATCACTTGTTTATGGGGTGCGTTAAAGCTTGGTCATCGTGGTGCGCAGTCATGTCAAGAGAAAAGGTAAGTTGGTGCTGTCCTAAGTCTTTGCAAGATTTATTTCTGGAATGGGACGGGATACGGGCTACCTCTGACCCCGTTCTATGGGACTTAATACGTTACTCTATGTGTTGGGCTGTGTGGAAAATCCGCAATTCAGTAATCTTCCAACAAGATGCTTTATCTATGGATACTATTTGGGATGCATCTATTCTGGATACTATGGTGGTTACAGGCTTGGTGGCCTGAGTGCCCATACAGCAGCACGGATTTTGCATAAAATTTTGTGCACATTAAAGTGAATAGCCAGATCACAAGAGTCCGGTCAAGCGTATGGATCCCTCCTAGTGATGTGCTGAAATTCAATGTTGATGGATCGTCCATGGGCAATCCGGGTCCAAGTGGGATTGGTGGTGTTGTCCGCAATCACAAAGGACAGATACTTGGATTTTTTTCTAAGGGAATTGGAGAAATGTGGGCGTTCGAAGCAGAGGTTAAAGCTATATTGAATGCATTACTATTCAACCAACAATTCCAGCTTAGAAATGTCATTATTGAGAGTGATGCATCTCTTGCGGTAGGTTGGATTCATTGTAATGATCATAGACCATGGAAATTAAGAAATGATCTAAACTTGATTGATATCCTTCTAAGGGAAGTGGGGTGTATTGGGGTGGTTCATATATATAGGGAGGCCAATTCCACTGCGGACTACTTGGCCAAAAAGGGGTGTAATAGGATTAATCCTATTTGGGAGCTTCTCATGTAATGAAAAGTCCCCACTTGAGGCGGGTGTCCTCAAGAAACTATTGCTTATAATATGTTGCTGTTGTTTTCTAAAAAAAGGAAATTGGTTAACAAATGGTGTGTGTATTTCTGGATACTATTGAATTTGACTGTTTATACAGCACAAGCCAAAGTTTGCATTTGACCATGGCCAAAAACATGCACCTTAATTATTTTTACTCTTTTCTACCTTTGATACTCTTGATGATTTGGATGTGAAATTGGGGTGATTAGCATTGCTGAATAGTGTATGAGGGTGTATTGTCCATTTTAAAACTTTCAATGTATGAGATTAAGGCTGGAGGAGGTAATCTGTAATCTACCACTTTACTATATAGCGAATGACTTATTTAAGATGGTATTGATAGTTTTCCCTGCATAAAAATATGAAGTGTGTGTTTGTGTGGAGAGAGAAAGAGACAGAGACCTTAAGGAAACTAAGAGGTCCATTGTTCTTCAATGACCCGGCTTCTGATCCATCGACAACAAAAGGAATATCAGGTGAGGCTACAAATTCTTTCTGACCAGACCATTCCATGGCATGAACCCATCTTGAATTACCTACTCGTAGATATCGTAACACAAGGAAAAGGTTACAAATATGAAACATTAAGTTTCTCAACAAATCTTGACTATTTTAAGAGAAGAAACATACCAAGCCAGTTGCAGATGAGATCAAATTCCCCAGCATAAACAAGCAAATTGATTCCATCCTCAAGAAGGGCAGGAATGCCAACTTCAAGGTTCCTCATCCAATCCACCAGCATAGCCGCATAAACTTCAGTGCTACAAGAAACAAAACGAATTTTCCCAACCCCTAGTGAATCCCGAACAGACTTTTGATTCAGGAGCTTCTCCATGTTTGAAAAGTCATAGCAAAGGCTCCCCTCACACTTCTTTCTGATATCATAGTACTGCAGCATAAATATATAACCGCTGGTAAAAGTTATGAACCACGCCTATATTGCTTCAAGATTACAATCTCCATAAATATCGAGTGATGAATTTTTTTCTGTACTGTTCGCAGCATAAAAGGGTTTCTTAACATTTGTTGTAAAACTTCTCAATTAAAATAATGCTCAGATAAGATCGAGTTAAAGGTGCTTATAAACAGACTTTTGGTTTGGAAAATGGTCAACTGTCTTCATGCATACTTGTAGTGTGCAGGGTGCTCAATCATCTTAGCTGTGATACAAATCTCGAAAAATGGATTCCTTAGACTCTCCACATAGAATTTCTTTTTTCCCCAAAAGAAAATTGCTTGAATGGGATTTCTTTCCCATATTTCAAATACTTCCTACAGAGCCAATAAGCTATTGGCAAAAGAAAATTCCGAATCCCTTCTCTGCTCCAAACCGAACAACGAAACATTTTAGGTTGACAGATTCTTTCACAAGGTATCGAAGCTTATATGAATGAGTGTGATAGATGTTGTTGATCATTTTCATCTCATTCAATTTAATGTGTAGCAAGAAAGCTGTCTTTTAACCATGCCCAATAAGCTTTTATATAAGCCATATCTCACAACATAAAACACTACCGAAATGTCCACAACACAGAAGAGGAAGAATTTGTTTACCCACATTTATATCTGCAGCATGTAACATGATGTCACTGAATATGACATTGCAGACAATATTTGCAGCCAGACAGGCAGCCTTTCCATCAGTACCTGAAAGGATTAAAATTAATAGTAAGGAAAAATGTAACAAAAGCCAGCAAGAAGATTGAAAACAACTGAGAGCACAGAGTTTGGGTGAAATCATTCATGACCCTTTCTTCGGTAGTGTGCATGAATAGGACAACAAAATCACTGAAAGGTTACATGATCACTAGAAATTAACAAACTAGTGCTCTCATCTCATCCATCAGGCACACGCACAGATATGGGACACATGCACTTGCCACCTATGTTGAGTGAAGATTAGGAATAGGAGGTGCAACCTGAGAATAACGTGGATTGGCGTGAATCTCACACTGGGCAGGTGGAAGTGTTAGTGCAACAACTTCCCACTTGTGACAATACGTGAGAATTGGCTGCGGATATCCAGGATTTTTTCCTCACTTTCCCGTTGAGGAAAAGGAGGTTCTTTTAGGGGGGGGGGGGTATTGATAGAATTCGGCCTAGACCTCCTGTCACTAAGGTCTATAGGAAGCGTCGCAATAGAGAAGCAAGCACTGCCTTAGCTAGTGCTGAAACTGAGGCTGTGAGCTAGCCAAACAGGCTGCAAGCCTCCGCGGTTCTCAGCCAAACAGCCTTGGGCTTTTTGGTCTTTCTTTATCTAGTCAGTTTTATGTTTTAGTTATCCAGCCAGCATTAATTTATTATTTTATTGTTATGCTTTATTAGGGTTTTGGGGTATAGTATCAATAGAGGTGGCTGTGCCTCTAGTAGTCAGTTTTTCGGAGAATTAGGTTTTAGTGGCAGGCTATTGGTGTCCAGTTTGAAATTCTTCTCAAGAGCATTATCTTCTAATAAATGATTTCATTTTCTCTTCTCTATTATTTGTGAATCTGTTTGGCTAAGCCAGATTGGTTCGGCTTACTTTATTTGTTTGGTACCAGTTCTATCAGAATGCTTGCAAGTTATATGACATGAGCAAGGATTGAATCAGATAGAGACAAGAGTAACCAAGTGAATAGAAGTGAATCTTGTTTCTCCAATTCACTGTAGATTAGATTGATGACATTATTCTCACGATCAACTTCAGCAAGGAATTTGCTAGAAATGAAGGATTAACCACATAACTTTGAAGCTTGTAGCCACAAAAAACACCTTTGATTTGTTGCTTCCAGGATGCAAAGTTCTTCTCATCCAGATTAATTGTGATTTGATGAGAGAACATGAATGAAGTAGCAGAGGGATCTCGATTTTCAGAAACCAACGGGTTCTGTGAAGGACCAGCGGAAGCCATGGTTGAGAATCAAGAAGCTCTTGATACCATGATAGAATATAAGAAATCTAGAGAGAGAGAGACAGAGAATAATCCCTTTGTAAATATGAGATAATCTGAAAATATGATTCATTACCTTATGATTGAACTATTACATAATTTATATAGGGTACCGTGCATGTGCATACTACAGCTCTGACAGCTGTGTGACAGCTGTCATAACTGCCTAAAGGGCCGGATGCTATACAAGCATGTGTACAATAATACGGTAGACCTATACTATCAGCATGTGTACACCAGCACATGCTGTATCCATCAGCTTGTGCTGTTACATTTACCCTAATATAATGGCAGTCCAGAAATGGAGACATTGTCTTTTGAGCACACAGTTCTTCATACTCAGTGATCAAATGAGTCTAAATTTTTTGACAGAGCAATAGTTACAGGTGAGGATCAATTCAAGTCTGACATCTAAATCGCTTGGATTTGATTTTGAAATATAATGTAAGCCAAGGACCCACAACAAGGTTGTTGATGCCTTATCCAAACACATGCCAAGTTGCATCGAATCTCTAAGGACTTAATTTCTTAACCCGGACCACATCCTAGGATAGGGGGCTGGGTAAAGGGTGTGCATGTACAGTAGTGCACATGAACAGTGCGCGTGAACAGTAACAGCAGTTGCAGTTAGATAGCAGTTGGGAAGTTATTTTTAATTATTAGTTGGGTAGTTTTATTATTACAGCAGTTAGTAACTGTTGTAGTTTGAATTTAAATTAGATAGCAACAGTTATATATTAGGGGTTTGGTCTAAACAGAAGGGCATTCAGAAGTTTAGTGGCTGGTTGTTAGGGAGAGATGCAGGCAACTCTCGAATTCCAGCTATGTAAAATATTTCTGTAGAGATTCTTTATCTCTACTTCAATAATAATATCTATTTCCCATTCTTACTCTCTATATCCTATCATCATTGTTCAAAGGTAGGCTATTTTATAAGGATCACTTAGTTCTATCCAAAACCTCCATGCCAATCCCTGATTTATTGGCTCGGTACAGTTTGATTTAGAAGCTGATCGAGATCAAGGTATTGTGAGCAGATCAGAACTTGGTCATTTATATGGGGAAATATGATAAGTAAGAAACAGTCTGTAATAGCACGGAGCAGCGCTGAAGCCGAATTTAGGCAATGGCACATGGTATTTGTGAAGAAACCTTGCCAAAAAGGATGCTTGAAGAACTCAAAAAGCCCAACAAACTGCACGATGAGAGTTCTATGTGATAATGAAGCAGTCATAAGCATTTCCAAGAACCCAGTTCATCATGACATAACTAAGCACGTGGAGATTGACCGACATTCCATGAGAAAATATAGATCATGTAATCCTCGTGCATCCCAAACTGCAAATATCCTAACGACAGCTCTTCCAAGACCCACTTATGAAAACATCTAGTGTTTTGGGTGTTCTTGTATTCATCTCAGTCTCACTATTCTTGGGTCAAAACTGAGTAATTCTTTTTGTTCTGCAATAAAGATAATCTTTCTTTTCAATTTTCTGTACCAGTTGTATCACTACAATTTCAAAATTTATAAGTTTAGATAGATCACCTACCAACAGGGATCATCAGATACAAAATCAAAGAGTAGATGTCATGAGTGGAAGGTTGACCGATTAGTCAACTTCAATTGGCACTTCTTCAAACTAAAATGAAAACTTAATTCATTTTTAAACTTGTGTGTAACCCAAAATTTTATCCATTATTCATGCTTCAATAATCAATTAAACAAATTGAAATATTAGTATATTTTACTCTGTCCTATCAATTACAGCTCACTAGAAACATCAAAAAATGACAACAAATAGAATATTCACTGAAACGGCAGATGACAAATTTAAATTACCGCATAGCTTTATTGCCAATTCACAGGCTGGAACCAACACTATGTTAAGGCGATCATGTGTGCCCTTCGAAATTATGCCCATGTCCAGTGCATAATCTGGGTAAGCTTTATACTGAATTGCAGGATCAGTAAGCCCATTACCAATGGCCAATCCCTGTTCAAACAATTAAAATAAGATATGCATGTATTCTTGCCCTTCAATACGATTCTCTCACTTAGAACAATTCACCATGTGATGTAACAAACCTTCAAGTTTATATGAATCCCTTCATTAGCTTGGTTTCCTTGACGGATACGAGATGCAAAAGCAGGAATATAGTGCCCGGCATATGATTCACCTGTAATAAAAAAGTCATTCTTTGCAAGCTGGGGATGCTCTGCGAAGAATGCCTGAGGGAAAAGGAAAACAATTGTTAAGAAGGTAGTTTTAGTCTTTCAAAATTATTTTTACTATGTATCTACATGTGTATTATTCTCACTATTATATACTGTGATTTATATATACAAACCTGAACCCACATTTGGGCATGACAAGGATAGCATTCAAAATTCTTTCTTTAACATGCTATCAACTATCAAGACCTTTTCTTAAATTTCTCTTCTCTCTAACTAAATTTATTTCTTGCATTAGCCAAGATATCGGATGGACAGTGTGAATAGTGAGATAGCCTATCTTCAGTGGTGTGGTGTCTTGAAGGCTGCTAGTTTGAAAGGGTGATCCCCATTGATGGTGAAGGACACAACAAGGACGGTGCACAGTTAGTTAGCGGGGACTTTTTATCTTTACCTATGAAGCATGCTAGTCTTCGCATGATTAGTATAGTTGCTTGTATGGTATTACAAAATGTAATGTTTCCGCCCACTGTTCCTGCACCTTTCACTGTAAATGGGCTAAATGGGTTATTTTACACTTCTGGATGATGTGGTTCTGCGGATCGATGGCAGCATTAGTTTTGCCCTTTACTAGACACTATTGAAGGGTTTTATACTATTTTGTTCTTTTCTGATTTAAATTTCTATCGCTATATTTTTTCACCTATTCTTTTCTGATTTAAATATCAATTGTTAGGATACAGCATATGTAATATGGCTTGCGTGTACAGCAAGCTACAGCTGTCAATATGACAGCTGAATTAGTTAGCCTAGTTAGTTAGATATAGTTGCTTATATAAGCTCTTATGTACTGAGCAGTGATTATCAATAACAGAATAACAATTGCAGCTACTTCTCTCTCTCTCTCTCTCTCTCTCTCTCTCTCTCTCTCTCTCTCTCTCTCTCTCCTTCTTCTTCTTCTTCCTCTAGCTAGTTAGGTTTCTCAATATGGTATCAAGAGCTTGATCAGTCCAACAACGACGACAGCAGAAAGTGATTCTGGAGGCACGAAGGTCTCTGATTCCTTTTCTTTTCAACTTTCGATCAAACTGCATGAGAAGAATTTCAGTTCATGGAAGCAACAAGTTGAAGGTGTTCTTCGCGGAAGGAAGCTGCACAAGTATGTTGTTGAACCAAAGATTCCGCAGAAATTTCTCTTGAAGGAAGATCGGGTTGCAGCAAACATCAATCCTCTGTATAGTGACAGGGAGCAACAAGATTCATTGCTCTTCACTTGGCTTCTTTCGTCGATTTCAGAGACGGTTCTTCCTCATGTTGTGACTTGTTCCCAATCGTGGCAAGTTTGGGAATTGCTGCACAGCCACTTTTTCGAGCAATTGAAGGCGCAGTTGTCGATCTTGTGGTCTGAATTGCACAGTATCACCAAAGGAACTCAATCTATGACAGAGTATCTGAATCGTGTCAAGAGTATTGTTAATACTTTGTTCACCATGGGTGAACATGTCTCTTATCGCGAGCAGCTCGATGCAATTCTTGAAGGCCTGCCTGAGGAGTATCAATCGATAGAGGCGATTGTTCGGGCTCATGAAACTCCATGCACAATTTCTGACCTCAGTGTCTTGCTCATTCAGCATGAGGCACGTTTGGCAAAGAATCATGAAACTACAAATTGGACTACAAAACAATAAATGTTATGTAATCTATGCATACTACAAAGGAGTATGCCTATTTGCCACTGTTCATTATTGGGTTATTTTCCTATGTGGTGAGGTACATTTGTATCATTGGTTTGTTTCTTTTATTCACTTTATAATAGATAGTTTAACACTTTATTTCACTTTATAATAAACGGTTTAACACTTTATTTCACTTTATAATAGATGGTACAATACTTTATTTCACTTTTTAGTTGATTTCAAATTCTTTTACTGAAAAAAGGTTGTATAAAATTTTTTATTCTTTATTTAGGTGATGCATATTTTGTACATAAGGTGAGGCATTTAAAATTTAATCAATTAAATATTATTAATTAAAGAGTAGCAACAATAAGGTGAGGCATGTTTTGCACATAAATAAAGATTTTGTCAATTGAAAATGCTATTCATAACAAGTTTATAATTGTAGAAAAGAGAATTAATAGATTTAATCATACTGGTGGATAAATGCAAATGATGTATTTTAATTATTTTGGTGTGAAAGTGAATTTTTTTGTTAAATATATATCTAATTTCATGCCTATTGGGAATTTCTTATGTTGGTATAATTTTTAATCACACTAATTTGTAATTTGGAATGAAGAGAATTTGATTTTGTTTGATTAATTTCGCAGAGTTGTGATAGATTACAAAATAAAGTGTGATGAGTATATCACATCTCAAAGTAATATATTTTTTGTTGTTACATAAGGAAAAAAAAAAAAAAAACAAGCAAAGGAAACAACTAAGCTATTGTATCCCTGCACAGAAGCGGGATCACCGAAGACGGAGGCTTCTTCCAAACACGACACAGGGAAATGACAGCATAATTATATGAGTTTAATTTTGATGCACCGACAGTGTAAATAGTTTCACACATGCATCCAATCACATTTCTCTATTATCCATTTAAAAAAAAAATTCAAATTTAATTATGACATGGCAAATTGATGGATTCTGATTGGAAGCATGTGTAAAACTTATTTACACTGTCAATGCATCAAAATTAAACTCTAATTATATTTATATTTGATTGATAAATTTTATAATGAATCATAAACTTTAATAATTATTGGTGATTTGATAGGAAGAGAAGTGAAAGATTAGTAAAGAAAATTTGTGAAATTAAATTGTAGATAAAGTCAAATGTTAATAAATTAGTACTTTATTATTAATTACACTATTTTAATTTTTATATTGGTAGAGGCTCTCGCCGACGGAATTGGACCATAACAGATGATGTGTTAAGGTTGGAAGTCCAATTAAATGGTTTTGTGTGAAGTTTGCACCAATAATTATAAATGTCAAGCAATATAGTGTGGAAGTAGAAATAAAGTTTGAGACCTAGCCTGGGTGTTCATGGTTTGGTTTTTAACTAAACCAAACTATATCCAGATTAAATAATAAATGTTGTTAAGAATATAAAAATCAAATTTCAATAATAATCAACATAAGAAGCAACAAACACCAAGGACCCATTCAAAAAAAAACACCAAGGACCAAAACATGAGACAGAAAGATTATGAAGAAATGGTAATGGAGATAATTTGGAGTATGCAAATACGAAATGAGAATAATCTGATAATTATAAGGAATTAATTTTTTTTTACATAGGAAAGCATTTAAATTCCCTTTCCAGGGATTGATCCCTAGACCTTCTCCTCCACAACTCATATATCTCCAACTCTTACCACTTAAGTTATCATTCGGGGACATAAGCAATTAATTTGTGTGCATTACCAATGTAAATTTTATTTACACAGACATTTAATAATTGATCACCACATAAGAAAATATAGTTTAATTTAAATTAAAAAAATCATAACTGTTTTTAAATACGTAGCTTTTTATGATCAGATGCCGGGTGAAAAAAAGTTACACTAATAATGTATCAAAATTAAACTATAATTTACCACCTAATTATCAAGTATTAATTATGATTGAATTCTAATATTTTCGAATGAAAATTATAATCTACAACCTAATTATCAAGTATTAATTATGATTATCCCTGAGCGGTGCGTATGGAGAAACATTTGTTGAAAAATGTCTACCACTTAACGTGATTTCAGAACTTTGGGAGATTAGTCTCATAAGAAACGGCTTCGGATACCTTGGGAAACCAAAAGGTATTAATTATGATTGAATTCTAATATTTGCCAATGAAAAAAAAAACTACGTCAATGTAAAAAAACGAGAATACAAAATTACTGAACAAAATAATAGTCATTTAAAAAACTATTGAAAAAAAATTATTATTCAACAATAGATTTAATATTTGTAAGCCTCTTTGATGGGTTAACAAAAATTGTTTAATATTCATCGAAAAAATAACGTCTTCTCTGCCCGAAAAGAAACAGTGACTCACATGTTGAGAAGCTGTATAGTAACCGGTTTGGATAAACCGGTTATAAAACCAGTTATACAAAATGAATAACCAAACCAATACATGGGCAACAAAATGGATCGGTGCAGTTTTTAAACAATTGGATTGGATTTTTTTAAAGTGGTTTAATTTGGTTTTTGTTTTGGATAAACCGGTTATAAAACCAGTTATACAAAATGGATAACCAAACCAATAATGGGCAACAAAATGGATCGGTGCAGTTTTTATACAATTGGAATGGATTTTTTGAAAGTGGTTTGGTTTGGTTTTTGGTTTGGATCACTCAAACCGGTTTTTATGCACACCCTACCGATAGCCCTGTATTAATTTTATTTGCTTAGCGTATACTGTATGAGTGGATGGATAAATTGATCAAGGGAGTTGGTTTTATGACCACCCCTTTGGTCCTAAAACCATCCCCTTTATCAATACTCCTATAATACCCTTTTTATTAAAAAAAAAAATTAAAACACTCCAATCCTTCCAACTCCCAACCAGTTTCCTTCCCCTCTTAATTTCCCACACCACCCCTTTTCTCCCTCCTTCCTCCTTGCGTTAACCGTTCTTCTTCTTTTCTTCTTCTTCTCACTTCAACCCTTCTTATTCTTTTTTCTTCTTCTTCTCCATTCTTCTCTCCATTTTTAATTGGGAATTATGTTAGGGGAATTAGGGATTTGGGGAATTTTAGATTTAATTAGGAATTTTTTTTATTAACATCTGACCTGTATTTCAATAAATAAAAAAATCCACGTCACCTTCATTAACCCAGTCAGCCTGCCACATGTGCACTCACCGGAGCTCCGGTCTCCGGCAGGGACCTATATCAAACTTGGTACAACTACAGGGACCTTTTGCAAACTTTTTTCCGGGGAGGGACCAAAGCCAAATCTTGGTGCAACCACAGGGACCAAGTAAACCATTAACCCTTTTTAATTTTTATGATTTTGTTTTAGGGATTTTTGTTTGGAATTTGATGTTACAAATCTTTATTTCTGCTTCCTTGCATGTTGGTTGTGAAAAATTTTGTGCCATTATGAGCATTTCCTATGCAAAACTGGTCTTGGTAGAAACTGGTATAAAACCTCACATTTAGGTGCGATTTTGTTGTGGATTTCGCACCTAAAGATGCGATTACTTAGCCTCTTCCAGTTTTTCAAGTCTCACTTTAAAGTAAGATTTGAAAAAATGATTAAAAAATGCTATATTTTATTCCAATCGCACTTTAATGTGCGATTTCTGGAATTCAAGTCTCACTTTCAAGTGAGATTTGAAAAAATGATTAAAAAAATGCTATATTTTATTCCAATCACACTTTAATGTGCAATTTCTGGGATTCAAGTCTCACTTTAAAGTGAGATTTGAAAAAATGGTTAAAAAATGATTAAAAAATGTTATATTTTATTCCAATCGCACTTTAATGTGCGATTTCTGGGATTCTAGTCTCACTTTACAGTGAGATTTGAAAAAATGATTAAACAATGATTAAAAAACCCAAGAGGGCTGAAGGGAAGGAATCTGTGAAGCATAAAATCGCACCTTAAGGTGCGAATCTGTGATGCATAAAATCGCACCTTAAGGTGCGAAAATAACACAGACGTTACGTAATTGGAAAGAAAACAACGCAGAGCTTGGAGAACGAAAAAAAAACCTTGGATTGGTGACGATGCTCACTTCGTGGGGACGATATGAGGTTGGAGATAAAGGAGGTTGGTGTTTCATGGATTTTTGAATGGAGAAGGAAGGGTGGGTGTGGTGGTAATGGGGATTGGATGGAAAGGGAGGGTGGTGTGGAGTGAAGTATGAATAATGATGAAAGATGGTGGGTGGTATAAGGGATGAAGAAGAGGGACATGGAGGGAACATGAAAAGAATTTAAGGGCAAATCAATAATTTACCTATTAATGGGGGTGGTTATAAGACCAAGAGGGGTGGTCTTAAAACCAACCCCCATTGATCAAATGCACATTGACTTTTTTTTTTAAACCACATTTATGTTTGGATATTACACATATACGTAGGATACCACATCTTAATCTAAAATTATAAATTGAAAAAAAAAAAATCTGATGCACAGGTAATTATCCTAGTTGTGAACATTGCAATAAAATAATTTATATTCAGATTTCAGAGCAAACACAGGTACCTGCAAAAAGTCGAACAGATCATTGCTAACACCCTTTTCATCATGACGAATGTCACGCAAATCAGTACTGTAGCTAAAGCCAGTTCCAGTTGGTTGATCAACATACAAAAGGTTTGATACCTACAAGATCACCAATAATTGTTAATTCCCATCGATAATTCTCAGAGGAATAGTACAATACAGAAAGCAGTTGTCAAAGTTGTAACAATTGTCACTTAGGATATCAAGTTCATTTCCACCCTCATAGACTCATAGAGACACCCACACCTTCACCTTCGAGGAAGATGTGGAGAATGATAAATAGCAAGTGGTTGTTTCTGCTCAGATTGGCTTGTAGCTAAAATTATGTGTTAGTCTACTCTACAGATGGAACGGAGAACCTTCAAAACAATTAGTCATTAAACACAAAGAGACCACACTATGAGCGCTAACATGAACGTAACTATGTAAGTAACAACATACATTGGAGTGACTTCAACAAGAAACTTGATAACGTTTTTAAATGAGTGATTACTTTGTTTCTCACAAACATAATTATTTGATAAAGATTCACTACTATAACAAGCAATGGGATCAGTTAGAATTTTTTAAAACAATTATCACCAAGGAAGGGGGTAAGATCGTATGTATGGATATGTTCTTCGTAACTTGAGAACTTATAGGCCAGAAAACTAATAGCATAGCTTATTACCTGAATAGCCCTACTCATTATTCAGTTATCCACTCGCTTCCCCCATTTAATGAAAATGGCTAAGTTACTTCAAGAGACTACTTACATGGAAAAAAGTAATTCTGGAGCCAGCTCACTGTTCGGACTTCAGACAGAAACTCATGAGTTTAATTCTCAGGGGTATGTTTCCTTTCGGACACTTGATTCTTTGGTACTCTAGAAGAAATTGGACTGGATGAGATACTCTTGACATGTTTTGGGAGGAGGTGAAAATGTTCCTTAGCTAAATTGTTTTGCTTGTTTTGCTTGCCTCCACCTATAGACTCTCTAATTTCCATAATCCCCATTTAAAAGTTTTATCGCATTCAGGGTCTCTTTATAAATCATGATTTCCAATTCTATTAGAGTTGAGCTACATTTAAGCTTGCAATTACATCCCCTTTGCTTTCACTCAAACATACTCATTTATCTAGCAATCCGAATGAGAGAGTTGGGACTTGGGATATGTTTTTTAGAAACAGTGTTTCAATTTCATACTCCTCCTAATCATCAAAGGTTTCTCCTAATTCAAAGTTCCCTCTATTGTCAAGTGTTTTGTTCACATAATTTGTAGCACATAAGAATAAAAACAGAAAAATATTAAATCTACCTTGTCCCAACCATACTCATTCCACACAAGAGATAAGTTGTCAGCAATTTTGAAAGGGCCATTTTCATAAAACAAAGCCAATTCACTGCTACACCCAGGTCCCCCGGTCAACCAGATCACAACAGGATCCTCCTTGCTGTTGCGTGATTCAAAGAAAAAGTAGAACATCCTGCCACACCAACAAGTAAGAAGTAATTATGAAAAATACACTAACCACCCAATTCAACAATACGAAACAATAACAGTCATAATATCTATAGCAATAAAATTTTGAATGTGCTAGTTTATGAAATTGACAAATACTCCAAGTGGTCTTATTTATAAAGTCCTTTCAACCGGATCAGACAAATTAAGAAACAACGTTGAAATTAGTTCATGTATAATGTATTGGTTTTTAAAAAAAGTTGCAACATTCCAAGTTTACCCCTATTTGAAGTCAAACTCCACATTGTTTATTACTTAAGAATTCGAGAGATACAGAAGTCATGAAGAGCAAATATAACAACAACAACAACAACAATAACAAATGCTTCTAAAAAATTATAAAGGGTCTTTTATTAAAGACCATCAAAAGTTGTTTTGATGGGGTCTTATAGAAAAAGACAGGAGGGAGTATTTATAATTTACCAATCTGATTAATCATAACCATCCAGAAGTTGAAGACTTTTTAACAGTATACTTTTGTAATGGAGCAATGCAATTTAGTAAGAAAAAGTTTTCATGAAAGGAAAAAATACAGACAGCTATGAATTAAAAAAGTATCAAGCCACCCTATATGATAAAATACGGAGTAAGGACTTATCCTATGGTACACTTAGCAGGAGGCAATCTTGTTCTAACTAGGAACATCCACATTCTAGTATACATATCTTCTTGTATAAATTAATATAGTTTTCCTTTAATCCAAATCTTTTAACTGGGAATATCCACATATCTTCTAACTGAATTTATAGATTTTTAATTAAAAAAATTCCTTTTAATGTCCATTTTTTAAAAACTTCACTGCAATAATACTTGTTTGATTTAAAAACTAACTGCAATAAAAAATCAAAATATTGCCGAATAAATATAGCTCAATCACATTAGTTAGTTCAATTGTTGTTAATAGTAAAAGTATGTTCCATGAGTGTGTTTTCCCAGTTAAATTAGTCTACAGGTAAGAGTACAGGAATCAGTTGACTAATGAAATACCCTTGAAGGTGAGGGACAAAACGTAATTTGATGATAATCAGCATAACTTCCTATTATATAGTGACTTAGATGAAAAATGTTAAGCATTAATTTGACTATACACTTCCAGTTGATTCATACAAGATTCACGAAAACCTTTCGGTGAAAATTGGCAGTTTCCTTTGATAGCGAAAATTAGGGTCTATTAATTCAATTTAACGGGAAAAGCAGAAATCAACGACGAAATGAAGTCGAGAAGAAGCAAACCTTGCGGCATGGGAATGTTGAATGGGGTAATACCCAGCATAGTGACCCAAATCCTCAGCGGGAACTCCAGAATCAGAACCCACTACGTTGGGGAACCTGAGGCGCTTCTCAACGATCTTGCTGGGCTGGACAGAAGAATTGGCATCGCGAACGATGTTGACACCGGTTTCGGGGTACAAATTGAGGTCACCGACGAGCTTCTTTGCGTGCAGCGTGAGGCGAAGATCATCGTCTACGGCGGAAGATAGTTGTGAAAAGAAGAAGAGAAGATTGGTGAGGAAGACTAGCGTTGAAATGGAAAAACGCACCATTTTGGGATGGCACTGGCAAGTGTGAAGAACTAGTACTTGGCCCCCTTGCTATGCACGGGTATCAAGTTGATAAAAGGGATAACAGTATCGTAGGTCTTGTGTTTGTACCCAAGTTTGCCATAGGTTCTTCGTCGAAAAAAAATTTGAAATAAATCCCTTAGTTTGCACCAAGTTTGGTTTTAGTCCTCGTCGGAGACCGGAGCTCCGGCAAGTGCTTACGTGGACCGCTGACGGTATTAACGTAAATTTTTTAATTATTTTTGAAATTCTAAATAATTAAATTCATTTTAAATTTAAAACCCTGAACTATTTTAAATCTTAAATTAACCCACTAAATCCTTAAAGGTTTGAGGGGATTGAAGGTTTAAGGATTTAGTGGGTTAATTTAAGATTTAAAATAGTTTAGAGGTTTTAAATTTAAAATGAATTTAATTATTTAGAATTTCAAAAATAATTAAAAAAATACACATCAGCGCTATTAATAAAGTCAGCAGTCAACGTAAGCACTTGCCGGAGCTCCGGTCTCCGGCGAGGACTAAAACCAAACTTGGTGCAAACTAAGGGACTTATTTCAAAAAAAATTCCGGCTAGGGACCTATCGCGAACTTGGGTACAAACATAGGGACCTACCATATCAATAACCCTTCATAAAATATTTACCCGGTTAAATTGGTTTTTTATGAAATTTTATTGTATTGATTAGTAGTTTATTCGTTCCTTAATAACTTCATTTCAAACTTCCGTATATACCGTTTATCTCTCTTATTAATTCTAATTTTTCAATTTTCCTATTACCATCAAACTAATGGTATAATTGGTAAAACATAATTAATATTTTTTTGAAATTGTAAAAGTGACAAATAATTAGAAACAAAAATAAGATGAAAATAATGGCATTTATTAATGAACGGAGGGAGTAATATATCCAACATCAACACAAATAAGGGAATTATGTTTAATATCATCCTCACTGTGTTTCATGTTATCTCCTTATTTTCGTAATCTCCAAAATACCCATAAAAAAAAATCCCCCTAACCCCCACCTCCTTTCCTCCCATTCCAACTAAACACTACGCCTCTCCATCTCCTCTTCAACACTGTCGTCGCCTCCATTACCACGTCGCCACTGCTCGGTTCCCCTCCAAAGCCGAAACGCCGCCGCTACTTTGCTCCTCTCCATCTCTTCATCGACGTTGTTGTCGCCTCCATCACCACGCCGTCGTTGCTCGGTGGCATGACCTAACAACCTTTATCATCCCATTCAATACAATTCATCTTTTACCATCGTTTGCTCATGCCACCGAGCAGCGTAAATGATGGTAAACGATACAATAAGAGTTTCTCAAAGCCAAGATCAAATGCAGAGATCAAATTATTAGCTGCTAAGAAACACAGTGAAGCAGAAAAGAGTCGTAGAATGCGAATCAATGGTCGATATGACATCCTCTGCAACATCGTCCCCAACATAATCACAGTAAGTGTCATTCATTCTGGCCTCATTTTGGTTTTTCCTGACAAGATTTCTAAATTTAGATATTGGTATCAAGTAACAGAAGGACAAGGCAACGGTATTGGCAGAGACTATGAAGCAAGTGAAGGAGCTTAGGAGAAAAGTATCCAAATTGGAAGTTGATGAGGTTAAGTTTCCTAGTGGGGCAGACTTGGAAAAATGTAATGATGATGAGGAGAAGAAGGGTATAATAGTGAAACCCACGTTAAGTTGTGAGGATAGGCCTGAATTGATGTCAGAAGTAGCAAGGGCTTTGGGGAGAGTGAAAGCCAATGTGGTAAAGGCTGAGATGGGGACTGTGGGTGGATGCTATGGGTGCAAGGTCTTGGTAATGAAGGTATGGGGAAGCTCAAGAGTAATTTGAAGGTAGTTGTTATGCACAAGCTAAAGGACGATCCTCATCGCAACAGTAAGGTTACGACCATGTGACTTTGTGATCATAGGTTTGAGTCGTTGAATCAGCTTCTTGTAAAAATGCAAGATAATGTTACCCACATTAGATTCTTAAAATGGATCCGGCCCTTTCTTGAACCTTGTACATAACGAGATCTTTATAGCATCAGATTTGTCATCTGTTATGCACAGGCCAACTTTTAAGATGAGGTTGTTTCCTTCAATTGGTTCTATGTTTTCTCATGAAGTCATAATTTTCCATAAACACATCGTATTTTGGCTCAGTATAATACAAGTTATTAAAAAAGACTTCTCATACATCTGTTTTTTTTTTCCATTGGTTCATGTTTTCTCATGAACTCATCACTTTCCATAAATACATCATATTTTGGCTCTCTATTATTGTTCTTTCCTACCAATACTAGTTTAACATGAAGATGGCTATAGCTATTTGCATTAGATGCAGAACTTGTTGGGGTATACAACAACCTCAAACAAGTAGGACCAAGACATCCAGCAAGGAGTTTGCAAAGAAACTGAATCACACATAATAAAAAAGGCAAAATAATCATAATGAACTTTAAATTTATATAGCTTATAAAACAAATATATCAGATTAAGAAACTGAAAATCTGATATGTTAAACTGTAAACCATTTACAAACTCAACATCGCGAAGGCTAGGCAAGAATAACATTCATTGTGTGAAGAATGTACATAGTTAGTTAGTATGCTTTCCATTTAACAGTTTTGTTAGTTTACCTAATAGTTCAGTTAATTAGCAAAATTGTGAAGTTAGTTAGTTTTTCGTTATGTTACTAACAACTAAAATAACCTCTCTTCTCCTTGATCTTGAGTCTTCATGACCCAATTCAGTGCATGTTTCGAAAACTATATTTGGATCCACATTTGGACTAGATCCACGTTTCCAAAAGCAAAAAATAGTTGTTTTTGGATTGCTGGATCCACGTTAGGCCTCTCCAAACGTGAAACCAAACACACCCTCACTAAATGTAGTTTGAGTTCAACACATTGCAATGTAAGTGTAACACTCTAATGGAGGTGGGGGCCATAAGAAAATTATAATAAAACAATGAAGAAGTAAATAGGTTAGTAGTGGAGAAGGGATTCAAAAGAAAAAAACAGACTCAGCAAAATTCTTGTCCAATCCAGCCTCGACCAGTCTCCTCTCGAAGTAGCACTTTGAGTGCATAGATTTGACTTTGGGTGTATGGAATGGTACAAGATGAAATGAAATTTGAGTGCTGTGTAATAGAATCTTTCATGCTTTGACAGAGAAGGGTAGGCAGAGGGTCCTTTTAATCAATATTGTAACTTAAAATGAGGTGTAGTGCACTATAAATTGAACTTCTTTTATACTAGTGTTGATGACAACGATTAATTCTCATTGTGTAAGTAGTATGGCTTAATCATACAAAATTGCATTACCTCACAAAATTGCTCTATCCAAACACACTCTTAACCTATTAAGCATCAAATTACGCTCTCGATGCGTCAATAGATAATAAGCTAACAAAAAGCCTGTTGATGCCCCTTCAAATACGGGAGACAACAATTAACGTGTACCAGAAATATTAGCACTATATTATAATTTATAATAAACCCATGTTTTTTCTCTTATTTTACAATGACCATGTTATTATTGTCATATAAGCACAAGCTGAGTCAAACTAGTTTATACACAGCATAGATAGTTTGGAACCCATTAAGGCAGAGTCAAACTAGTTTATTTGGTCCTGAATGGAGCTGAAGGGTCCTGCTCGGAACAACTTGAAGAACACCTGGTTGCTCTGCAAATTAAAACACCAAGCAGCAACTATTAAATAAAAATATGTGAAGAAAAATTAGCACAAATAGCTAATCATGCACGACAAAACAAACAGAAAACACACATAGATATCCAGTGTGTAGTGACAAGTGAGTGCCCAAGAGACAAGAGGGGGTAATCTAAACCATAAGTGAATGTTAAGGATTCTTCTACTGAAATCTAATTACTTAAGCCTAATTTTGATCATCTATTTGTAGTCTTTGGTAAGGATTAGTTACTACAATGAGAACTCTCACCTGATACTTTCAACATTTATATATAACTTTGATCTTTTCACATTTACAAATCACTAGCAAATCACTTTTGTGACGATGATAAAGCAAAACAACAAAACATATATACTGTAAAAGAAAACCATGTGAGAACTGATAAAAACTGCCAAGAGGCCTGCAATTTTGAACCTTTCGATCACAAGAAACATGGAAAGGCAAATGAATGGTGACTATGAATCTAAAACAAGCTGAGAGCCTTAGACAACTGAAAGACCAACTGACTAAAGATACACCGTACACGCACAAGAAAATACTTGATATGAGAAATTTGACCTGCTAGGACTAGGAGGAAGCAGTTCACCAGTTTAAATACATATTACTAGTAAATACTTATAAAACCTGTTCCCACTTTCACTTTCCCCATCTATTTCCTATCATACTTAGGTGGATGGTTTCTTATTATAAAATATTAAAACTTCAATTCTTGCTTTGATCTAATATTGTACACGATAATGACGCCAGAATTCCTGACAATGAAAAAAGATATAATTTATTGCAGGAATCATCATACAGAGCTTTATTTGATTGTGTTGTGCACACAATAACAATCGGCTAAACACTTGCTCCCACATTCACTTCTCCATCAATTTACTCATTCTTAAGTTATGTAAGAGCACTCTGTTAATGGTTTCCTGTTATAAAAGACCAGAAATTGAATTACTGCATTGATCTAACCCTAACACGATACCAATGAAGCCAGAATTCACGAAATGAAACAAGCTATAATTTCTTGCAGGAATCATCATAATCTCCGGATTTCTATGATTCCAATGTAACAACTTTAGAACCTTTTGTTAGGCAGTTAGGAAAGTAATTTTGTTGCAATTCACAAAATATCATAGCATGAATGCACATATTGAAAGTGCTTCCCCAAAATCTGATGACTGTGCTAATAATCAGGATACATGACAAATATATCATATGAATACAAAGGCACCAAGACTGCAAAGTCATTGTTAATTAATAAAAACATACTTGTTGAAGGCGGTGCATGAAGACAAACAAAACAAAAGAGAAACAAGACAATGTACCAGTTTGAACTAAGTTTTTTAGTGATCCAAAAAATTTATAATCAAAATACTGCAAGTGATGCTGCAAGAGAAATAAAATGTAAGGAAACCCATAGATGTTAATTGCTCTTTGTCTTGATTACTAGGGTTGGGTTAACTAATTGTTGCTAATGGAAGAACACCAATAGCCAAGTGATACTTGTATAAGCAATATCACAAATTAGGTCACAATTAACAAGTGCTCTAATCAATACAACACCCAAGCGAGGAAAGAAGAAAAATTGTGAGAATCAAAACCCAAACGCAAATTATGCGAGAATCATTAAAAAAACACACAAACACAAACGAACCATATTACATCAGAGAAATCAAGAAGGGGAAAATCATTAATCAAAAGGATAACAAATAAAAAATGAGCAAACACCCAAACTTACTTGAAATCTGATCAACCTGCTCAGGGGTAAGCTTAGCAGAGAAGCCACTTGCTGCGGACTTATAACTATACAACAAAGCCTCCTTCGCAGCCTCCTCACTGCAATCGTTACCGAAAACAAGAATTTTAAGTTGATTTTCTGAGGAAATAGTCGGGAATAGAAGAGAATCACGCACCTGCCAAGGACCGCAGAGAGGGTTCGGATGTGGTAAGCTTCAGGTTCCTCGTCCTGGAGTTTCTCGGTGTAGATGATGTGAACCGCAGGAGCCGAAGAAGACGTGTCAGCGTTCGAATCGAGGGGTTTCGCAGCGGATTCGGACATGGCGATGCAAATCAGAGGAACGAGTATGAAAATCACGAGGAACGAGGATTGAGATTTAGAGGGTTTGAGGGACATATGCGCGATCATGTCTTAATTTAATTTTATAAGAAAAGAAAGGGCCAGAAAGCAGATAGACCACACAGAAACACGGTTTTTCCCAATTTCAAAGCTGTGGGAATATTCTTTTGTACGGGGTGCTTTGCTAAACAAGACAAGAAAGCCACATTTCTCTTGCAAACAATATTTTGGAAGGAAAAACATTTCTTTTACAAATAAAAAATAAAAATTGTTCTGCATGCCTAAATGGTCATGATCTAAGAATCAATTATCCACCTTAAGAATCACTTTAATCATATAAAAAATCATTTATTTTAAGTGTAAGAACTAGATTAATTAAGAAGTATTTTAATTAATTAATGATTACGGCGTATTAAACGTCGTTTAACGTCTGTATAAAAAAAGCGCTGTTTAATGCGTGTTTGATGTATTCAATTTACTTAATATGACGAAGTTTGGTGAACAACCCCGATACATTTTAGTTGCGTTTCAGAAAAGTTTGAAAAATGATGTCTCGCTGTAAAACGTCAAATAAACCCCCAAAAATTATTCGAGCAGGAAATGATGACAACAATATTTTTATGATGATGTGTGAATAGTTTGTTCCAGTATTGTCTGCATCTGCTAGACCCATCGTCTACACTAATTATGCCCATCTCAATTCTAATTGCAATGCAGAATATTAGAGTCAAGGAAGCAAGTCGAAGACAAAGCATGAGGAAAGTGGCTGTTAGAATTCAAATTCCAGCAAAGCATGAAGCAGTTAGTGGAAGTTACTAGTAGTTAAGTTAGTTTATTTTAAATAACCACATGCCTGACAGAAGTCAGCATAAGAAGTTGCTGAAAGTTGCTAGCACTTACAAGAAATCAAAGGCTCTAGTTAGGAAGTTATTTTTTATGTTTGAATCTGACCGTAGGATTATGTTAGCGGTTTTATTTCAAGCATTATAAATAGAAGGTTGTAACTAGGAAATAGGCAGATTCACACAACTACTCAACTCTCAAAAGACGCCTACAAGTCTTATGCACAACGACTATAAAGAGAACTCAGAGGGTGTTGTGATTTTCATCATTTTAATTCAATGTAATTTACTGTTGCCATTTTGATTTCTTTTTTCATTTTGATATCTTTTCCCCTTTCATCTTCCTTTCCCCTTTTAATTTTCCTTTTCTCCAATCTTCTACCTTTCTACTTCATCTTCGTTCTTCAACTTTGAAGAACATTGTACCTTTTTTCATTAAAAACCCGAAAACGACAATTAAACGTTTTCGCACAAAGATTTCTAAGAGGATCAAAATCCAACCTCTTTATCATAATTTGGATTTCTAACTGTTTATCAAAAATCTAAATAAACAGGAAGTTAGTCGTGTTGGGGTGTCATGTCGGAATTGGTGCTTCATACTGAACCCATCTAAATAAACCAAGTACAAGAGCATGCCAAGTACAAAATTTGTTGAGTGATAAAAACCGCCGCAAATTGTTTGCACAAACTGCGGGGTCATAAACCCCCACTTAACATAAAAAAAACTGCTGCTAAATAGATTTTTTTTGTGGTGTATTTTCTCTTGCCAAGAGCATGCCAAGCGCAGATATTCAGTTCCAACCTTGCCATCCCATAATATTAAAGGGATTCTTTATAATCTCCGATTGATGATTGTATGTGATATGGAAGACATTATGTTTTTTGGGACGAGTTTGTTTTGACTTTTACCTGATCTTAAATATTGATAGGGTCAGTTTTTAAACACGAACTATCCCTAGACCCGGAGAGACCCGATGAGGTGCGGGTTTAACACAGACCCGACCGCAAAAGGACGAGTCTCGGTTGGCCCGAAAGACAAATTGAATATCAATTTCAAAAATCTTACCAAAGAATTATAAATACATATCATTCTGTAAAAATACTAATTTTTATCCTATTAATAAATTATGAAAGAAACTATATAAAAATGAAGTTTTTCATATCAATATACTTAATTAGAGAAAAGAATATAAATTATATTCATTTGAAATCAGACTATAAATGAAAATATACAAAACCATGTTTTGAAGTTAGTGTAATTAACTTACTATTTTTTTGGTTTTTTTAATAAAATGAAACACAACAAGAAAAAGAAATTAAAATAAAAGAGTCAGACAAAATTGGGTGCTAGCAATTATGAAGAAACTTGGATGTTGTGTTGTGCTTGTCAATTGTTAGCTTATACACCTATGGTTGTTTCACATTTTGACTATGTTTGACACTTATTATTTTATCCTTTTATTGTGATCAAAGCGTAAAACCTATGTTTTTTTATCACATTTGCAACTTATTGATGATATTTTGTTGTAGTAAATTTTTTATATTGGTTGTTTAATTTGTATTTTGATATAAGAAGTTATTAATTAATGTTAGGTCGTATTATTATTATTATTATTAATATTTTTAATATATACCGAGTTAACCACCGAGTCAAACAATCCACTCTCTGGTCCGACCAGTGACTCATTAACTCGATACCTCAACCGAGTCGAGGACCAGTGACTCATTTATAAGAGCTAGATGAGGGTGTTGACTGTTCCTTTTTATAAGAACCACATAAGACTTTATGCCATATTAATTATTTTTTCACATTTTTACCCCTATTCAATTCTGAAAATATGGAATTGCATTAATGATGGAAAGAGATTAAAAAGAAATATGTTAAGGACAATTTTGGAAATTCAACAACATTTGAGAACAAATTTAGTGAAAAAACTATACTACCTGACTTTCTTAAGGGGTGTGCAAAATTGGTTTAACTCTTGTAAAAAAGAACGGAGCAAGTAGGAAATAATATTGATTACTCTGTTTCTGTTATAATATTGATTACTCTGTTTCTGTTATTATTACTGCTACAAGCCTACAATGGCCTCAAACTCGGATTGGACGGCACAGCATAACAAGAAGTTGGAGAATGCCTTGGCGATCTTTGACGAAGCTGGTGTGTAGAAGATGTTGCACCTGGAAAACGCAGCACCAAAAAGAGTTTGATTTTATTTATCATAATGCAGGATGAAGTGACGCTTGATTGATCTATCAATTGTTTCATTTGCATTTTAACCTTTTTGTCTTCTTCTAGTCTGATAATTTCGTATTAGCGCTCGTATTTCCTATAAAAGTAAACATCAAATTATACCCTTTGATTCCGTCAAGTTTATTTCTATTTCTATATAAGATATATATAAATGATCATAAAAGAGTGGTTACAGAACCTCACCAATTTATTATCATTTATGGTTACTTAACCATTTATTTGTACCGGTTAGATGGGCCTGACCAACCTGATATATTACTTTTACAAATAAGAAACTCTTATTTCCATTAAAGTTATCAAATGGGGTTCAGAAATTACCTCACATTTCCATCTCTCTTCAACAACTTAAATTTTAAATTATTAACCCATTTCTATTATAATTTTGAGAGAGAAGAAATTAAAAAAAAGATTAGGCTGGATGTTATGAAAATTATACGGCGTTAGATTTAACATCCCAGCACTTAATTTTACACTTTAGTTTTGTGTTGTAATTGTTCTTAATACCCCTATTTTTTTTGTGTTCTGGAATTTCCAAACTTGGAACGTATTGTGTTGAACTTCCGAGTTTTGTTTTCCCGGAATATGGTTGATGACATGTGTTCCGGTTTATATATCCCGGAATAACATTTTTCCAACTAGTTCCGTGTTATAAAACCCGGAATAGATGTTACTGAAAATAGGTGTCTTTCGGGATTTGTAAAGTCGGAATGTATTTTCACTTCTACCGGTTTTACAAAACCCGGAAGGGTTAATAAAAAGGTTCTGGGAACACTAAACCCGGAAAGGTATTAACTTCCGGGATGTAGAATTTGGAAAACATAATTTAAGTTGTGAAATATGTGCAAGTGTTTCACTACACTATTCATTCCGGTTTATATATCCCGGAATTTAATTTTATTGTTTTCTGGGTTTTAGATCCCGGAAACAAATGCTAAGTGAAATGTATGTTTCGAGATATAAAACCGGAATGTTGGTAGAAAAAACCAAATTCCGGGTTTTATAACCCGAATTTTGGAAAAAGTTCCTGTTAGTAAAAAAACAGCCATGTAATGTATATAACATAGATAATAATTTTGGAAAAACATGCACTTGAAATTAATGAAGTCTATTACAATGCGTTTGAGTATATTATTGTTAAAGTAATGACTACAACAGTGGATAACATGTTACAAATATTCAATCATGTGTTATGTCTATATAATGCCTAGAACCAACAGTGCTGCAACTGTCGCTCTTTCTCTTTGATGCAGTTGTTCTTCATACACTCTTATACGTTCCTTGTGCGGGGTTTCCCATTCCTTTGCTTGGCTGAAGAATAACGACGCCATTGGTAAGCTATCGTCGGCATAGGATGCCCTTCCTTCAAAAAGACCTACAGTGGAAAATGAAGGCATGTTTAGAAGTGGTTTAAGTTGTCAGCATTACAAGCAAGAAACTTAGAAAATTATAGTTACCTGAACCCAATGATTTGTGTTGATGAGAGCAACTGTTATAAGCTTTTGTTCTTCCTGAGCTGGTGGACTACCCTTGAGTGGCAAAAATGTGCAGTTTCCACTATGCGACAATTGAAGTAATATTAGTTGGAACCTTGTCGCAATAAGATACCCCATGTCTGGTAAAGACATCCACTTATCTTCAGTGGCTAGCTGGCCAGTGGAGAGAGTGAGTGCGTCATGTATTACCTTGTACCTTTGGAGGGACCTATAAAGTTCTTCGTAGAGTTTGGATACTGTATAAGCTCATTCAATAGCTCCACCCTTATGTAATTTCATTGCTCCTCATTCATACCCAGCAATGCAGCTAAGCATTTGTATCCACAATTACCATCTCCCATAACGTCCACCACGTTATCAATATGACATCGAAACTGCTCTGGGAAATGATTAATGTGCTTAATACCTTTACGGGTAAGCATTTTCCTGCGACCTTGGGTAGATGGTGGAATATAAACTGGACTATTTAACGTGTTGCTATCATTCGCTGAGTCCATGATGTTACCCACATGCTCCCAATATGAAGGATCACGCTTCTTGGAGCCAATAGGAGAACCTTTTGCCTTGCCTTTTGTACCTGTTGCCTTTGCCTGCCCCTTGGGTCTCCCTTTTGTTTTAATCTTACTGGACGGAGGACATAATGAAGTAGTATCTGGCCATGCAATCTCCCTCAGCTTGTGCTTAACAACCCATTTCCCTGGCACATCCAATTTCCCAAACCGAATTATTAACCCTTCAATCTCGTAATCCAGATTCAATTCCAATGAAGGGTCTTCACGGGGGGAGCATTCCACGACAATCGTTTCCAGAAATGATGAACAACCATAAAAGGAACAAAAGTGTACTTTGATAACTCACAAGCACAAGGAAGGCCATAAACAATTCTAAACCGACAACCACACTGTTCTTCATTTTGGAATTCCGGATTTTACAATTCGAAAAAACTAAAATTTCAAAGTACTGTATCATTTCTGGTTTCTAAAACTCGGAAGATATGCATATTCCGGGATTTATATATCGGAAACTAATTAATGTAATACTGAGAAATAAAAACCGGAAGGGAAACATAATAACTTTCTTACCGGGAAATAAAATCCGGAAAAAGGAAAACTTCGAAGGCGACGAAATTGGAATCAACCAGATCGTGGCTAAACAGTGCTTGAGGGTGGTGGTAGCTTCAAGGGTTGCTGAATGGTGGTAACAAGGAGCACAACAGTGGTATTTGAAGTTCGAAACTAGTGATGGGTAATGATGGTGGTGTGGTGGGAGCAACAACAGAATGAAGAATGAAGAATGAAGAAGAACGAAGAAGAAAGGGGGTAAAAATGGTGAAGAAAATGAAGTTCAGAAATATATATAATGCAATTACGCTTCCGGGTTTTAAATCCCGGAAGACCAACCAAGTTCCGGGATATATATCCTAGAAAAATAGTCTAAAAAAGTTAATTTCCGAGTTTTATATCCCGATGGTTCTATTGTACGAACTACATTCCTGGATTTAAAATCCGAAAAGGAGTATTATTGGTATTTATAAAAATACACTGGAGTTTAGAATTGGGTGAAAAGGGTGCCAATCCTAACCCCCAAAATTATAACCATGAAAGGTGACAATAATCAGCATGTACGATCATCAATCGAACAAAACTTATATCAATTTTTTTATATTCATTCCATCAAGTTCTCTAATCATGTAGTGACATATATCTAAATTTTAAAAATTTAACATTTAAGTCTTAATAAATATCATTTATTTTAGAAATAAAGGTTTCTTATATAGAGTTATATAGGCTCTATATAAAGGTTAATAACTCTAAAGAAAAGTAACTCTAAATAACTCTTCATATTTAGAGTTATTTTTCTTTTTGAAAGGAATATTTAGGGTTATTAGAAATTACAATTTTGTATTTTGTATGGTAATTAGTTCTTGGAGACCTTTTATTTATTTATTTATTTATATATATATATATATATATATATAGAGGAGGTATCTAGTGAGAAAGCTCTTCTTATATGAGAATTGTGAGAATAAATCGTGGTCGTTAGATCTAACAATGAGTGGTCCTGATTAAAAGAAATAAGTCAGATGACTTGTTTAAAAAGTTACATAACATTTTTAAGTGGTCATGACGTGACCACTTATTTCTTTTAATCATGACCACTCATTGTTATATCTAACGGCCACGATTTATTCTCACTATTCTCATATAAGAAGAGCTTTTTCACTAAATGCATCCCCTATATATATATGTGTATGTGTGTGTGCGCGCGCGCTCGTGTATGTATCTGCATTAGTATTGCATGTAACAACTCACTGTTCAGGGAAAATAGAAGGAAAAGAAGAATGGAAAACAGTAATGAAACCACACAAAAATGCAGGCCAGCGGAAAAAAACCTCTGAACAATCAGAACTAGACCTTAGAAAAATCACATGTAACAACTCAAAAACAACTCAGAATAAATTTAAAAAATAGTATGGAACATTGGCCTCTGGCCATGGATGAAGATGTCTCACTGTTTAGGGAAAATAGAAGGAAAAGAATGATGCTTACCTTTGATTTACAAGAGAAGAGGCTCGACCAGAGAAGGAGGAGGCGCGCCGCCACCGGAGGAGAGGGAGGAGGTCTGTACCTATGGAGGAGAGGGGAAGAGGTGCACTCAAGCTGCAGTTGGAGAACGATCTGTTGGGGATAGAAGAGAAGAACGTGTTCTCTGTTACTTAGGGTTTCTAATTAAGGGGGAAAAATAATTAGTATGAAAAATAGGGGTCTTCCAAATTTGAAGAGAGGATCTCATTAAAAGGTCCCATAAGTTTTGAATAAGCTGTTCCTATCTGATTATGGAAATAAGCTAAAAATAGCTTATGGAGGGCTTATAAGCCATTTCGATAAATTTTGCCAGACGTGCGCAAAAGAGCTTATTTTGTAGCATAACCTCAAGTAAGCTATTCAAAAGCTCTCCCAAACGGGGCCTTAGGCTCTAAACTGTATTATGTTATTCTCTACAAGTTAGTTATAGTTGAGGGTAGCACCCTCTATTTATAGGCTAACTAAACACTATAAGTGACTTGAGTCATGTATATATTCTAATACACCCCCTGCAAGCTCAAGGTGGGTGCCTAACAGGAATTTCACACACCTTGAGCTTGGACATAAGAAAAAGAAACCTTGTGGGAGACAAGGCCTTGCCGCCTTGGTGAGAACATCAGCAAATTGAAACTGAGCAGGAACATGCTCTATAACAAGAGCTTTGCTCATTACTTTTTCCCTTTCAAAATACAAATCCAATTCTAAGTGCTTTGTTCTTGCATGCAACACTGGGTTGTGAGCAATAGCAACAACACTTTGATTGTCACAATAGATTGTTGGGTGCTTAAACTTCAAGTGTAGTTTTGTGAACGAAGACTGAATCCACAACAGTTCTGTAGTAAGAAGAGCTATGCTTCGAAATTCAGCCTCCGCACTGGACCTGGACACAACTGGCTGTTTTCTTGACCACCAAGAGACCAAGTTCTGCCCAAAATATACACAAGCTCCAGAAGTAGATCTGCAGTCATCCGGGTCTGAGCCCCAATCTGCATCACAATAACCATGAAGAGTGAAAGGAGCTTTGGTGATAATGGGCTGCAAATGAAGATCAACCTGTTCTGAACCCTTAAGATATCTAAAATCCGTTTAACTGCTGTCCAGTGAGTCTCAAGTGGCTGAGACATAAACTGACACACTCTGTTAACAGAGTAATTGATTTCTGGTCTAATGATTGTCAAATATTGCCAAGCTCCCACAATGGACCTATAAAGAGTAGGGTCACCAAAGTGGTCTGAGCCATGTTTTGACAACTTGCAGCCTGTGACGATGGAGAGGAAATGGGTTTGGCATCAGCCATGCCTGCCCTTTGTAGAAGATCCCTTAAGTATTTGGCCGGTGTGAGGTGTAGAGCTCTTTTAGGGAGATGATGAACCTCAACACCTAGGAAATATTCCAGTTTGCCTAATTGTTTTAGGGCAAATTTAGAATTAAGATCACTGATAAGTTTCTGCAAAAAAGCATTATTGTTCCCTGTAACAATAACAACCTCGACTGCTAAACTCCTGTTCAGAATCATAACTCTGATTCTGCTGATCAAACTGTGCAGAAGATGAATAGGACGTGGCGGATAAGAATGTTGTGGTTGTGGATAAGGATTCAGTGAAGATGGATAAGGACTGTGTCAAATTAACTGCAGAATTATCGAAACTAGTCTGAGTCAGGTTAACCGAAACATCACTGAAGATTTGCGATATTTTTGAAGCTTGGCTTCATGCAACAGCAAAAGAGATTCATTCTCTTCAAGATCACGCGGATCAAACCTACTATTGATCAACGCAATAGTGGATCCGTACTCCAGCGGCAATCTTTCAAGTATAACATCGAGATGTTCATTGAATGAAACCGGATCACTGATAGCTTCAAGAGAATCTACAAACACTTGATTCGAAGAATGTACTCTGTAACTTTAGAATCTGCGAGCATCATCACATGCATCTCTGTTCGTAACTGACGCAATTTGGCGTGAGTATGGGACTGAAAATGCTTGTGAATACGCTCCCATAGCTCGAAGGAATGCTTGCAACAGATCAAACGAGTGAGAATCGTCTTCGTTAACATCGATTGCAGCCAGGACAACAGAAGCTGATCTTGCTCCTCCCAAGCAAGATAGGCCTCAGTATCGATTCCAGCCAAACAGTCCTCTGGAGTCAGAAAGCGAATCAGAACTTGAGGATATGCAAGGAATCCATGCAACCGATGGCCTTTGATTACAGGTTCAACCTGTTTTTTCCGTAGCAGATAGTTGTCATCGCTCAACTTCTCGGAAATCGAGTGCGACTGCACTGGCTGAGATTGCGCTGGTGAAGGCGGTGGTGGTGATAGCTGAAGATCCTCATCGCCAGCCATGAGAGAGGTTCAGACATACCAAGCTCTAGATACCATTTTAGAAACCAAGAGAGGGAGAGAGAGAGAGAGAGAAAGAAAGAAACAGAAAGTTACTGCTCTAAACTGTATTCTGTTATTCTGTAAAAGTTAGTTACAGCTGAGGGTAGCACCCTCTATTTATAGGCTAACTATACACTAAGTGACTTGAGCCACGTATATACTCTAATAGGCCTAAATCACTTGCAACATTGAGAACCCAATACCAAGTCAAGATTAAATAAAAACTAAAGACATTTTTTGTTTCATATTCTATTCATCTTCACATGAAATTCACATTGACATATGAAGACGACATTTAAGTATGTAAAAATGCTAATAGCAATCTCTTCTACTCTATGAAAAAATGAGCAAAATAATATGCATTCTGTATTAAAAGTAAAATTCCAATCAACATGATATTATTATTTTGTCTATAAGTTGCTAATCACATTTCCTTAGCAAAATATTAGATGTATTTGCCTATTTGTAACATAAAAGAACTTTTTAAAAGAGGTTACATAACACGTAAGGATAAGATATAAAAACCACTTACATAGGAGATCCTGCTATGATTAACTTAAATGGAGCTAGCTGAACATCTCATGTCAAGATAAGATGAATATAAATTTCCTATCAAGATAAGATGAAGTTAAGAATGTCATGATATCCACAAGCTGTACATGGTATGAAGTTGGACCATGTCAGTACCCTTCAAGGACATCTTGTAGAGTTCCCTGATCTTTCCACCATCTCCAGATATTCTAGAAGTTGAAGATGATTGACAGGGAGATTTGTTTGTACTTGATGGAAGCATTGTAGCCAACATTTTCTTCAAAAGCATCTGCAACTGACTCCAATATTTTGCATGTAATTCAGGATAGCAAGAACTGAAAGTGTCTGCATTGGTATCTGAAACATGGCGTCCTTCAAGCAGATGAGCCAAAGCTGACTCCAGCACCTGGAAATCAATTTATGCGTCTATCAAAAACAAAAAATTTCAATAAAAGTATTCATTTCAATTTCTTTTCTAATAGTTTGTAACTTCACAGTAATTTCTTTGGGATAGCATAAAAGATATATTGTCAGTCAATTGATTTTAAAAATTCAAGTCTGGAAATTGAAAGAATTTTCAGCATTTTATGTACTCTTCGACTCTCGTAAACCAAAGGCTACATTTGTGTTCTCAATGAAATACAGTACACTACAGAAAATATGCAGTTGACATATCACAATAAAACACATCTAACATACCACCTTAACCCAACTCCTCCAACAAATGTTAACCATGTTTCAATGAGAATATAAATCTAAGCTGCAAATACAGAAGGGAATTTCAAGAATTCAAAATTTATTTTTTGACTGTGGGAGGAGCCAAGTTAATTTTATTATAGTGTCGACAAACATATCAAAGGACCGTACCTATGTTTGTTACTTTTCAAGGAACCCTTATTAAAAAATATAGATACATAGTACCTCAGTCATGATCAATGAAAATTCCAATAAAGAATCAAGTCATAACAAAACCAAGAACTGTGAGAAAGAAGTGCAGGAAAATACCACATTAGAGTGTAAATAGCTTGAAAGGCATAATGAAAGAGTTGATCTCTCCATAAGAATAGTCAAATACATGGGAGGATGTGTTTTGGGGCCATAGAAATCGAGGGCTTTTTGCCAGTTCCTCTCTGCCAGAGATGCATACTGCTTGACTCGTTGCATACTGCTATTTTCACCTTTTGACAAAATGTTTTTCTTATTACTAGGATTCATAAATTTCAAACAACAGTCTCTCTGGTAGCATGCCAACTGGAAGTAAGCATAAGCAGCCTCCTGTGTGCGTAATTCACCCAGAGACTCATACACAGATAATGCTTCCCTAATGGCCTCATTGGCTGAAATCTCATTCTTTCTCAAATCTTTCCTGCCTTTTCTGTCACAGAGATTGGTGTAATTTAGACGCATATTTTCCAATGATCCATTTTCATAAACTTCTGCTGTACTATTTTCTCTGGCCAAGAGCATGCCAAGCCGCAGATAAGTATGAGCAAATTGCGTATGTACCTCATTCCTCAAGCTGTCTGCCACAGAATCAGGATCTTCATTGATGGCATTTAGTTCCAACCTTGCCATCCCATAATATCTAAGGGATTCTTTATATTCCAGTTTAGCCGTCTCCAATGCATGATTGTATGCGATATGGAAGATATTATGTTGTTTAAGATTATCAATTTTAGATACCATCTCCTCAGCCAAAGCCCGCCTGCCATGGCCCAAATTACAGTTTATCAATATTACGTTGGCGTGATCTGAAACTTCTCTGAATGCATCTATAGCCTCTGTAAATGCCAATTCAGCCTTATTCAACTCCTTATTTTCAATTCTGATCCGACCTAATTCATTGAAAACCCATCCTTTCTTTTTAATCACAGATTGTAATTCAGACAAACCAGATGGAAGATTAAGCAATGCTTTTTTAGCTTCTTCATAGCATTTTGAAGCAGCTAACAGATTATGCTCTACATCTCCGACTAGAGGTTCATCTAGGTACTCAAATATCCCACCATTTTTTACTTTACCTGTTTCCTTTGAGTTAAATTCAGTTTGAGAGACAACAGTAGAACATGAATTGTCCATCACTGAAGATCCATTGAGCGTTTTAGAGTTTGCAGCTGCTATGGATTCAACTTCAGTCCGACTATTTACAAGAGTACCTGTACGGTGTCCACCATAATTACTGTGTTCAAGATATTCACTGTCAAAATCTTTTCTATTCCCCTTCATATCAATGAGCTTATCTCCTGTGTCTTTTGGAGGCAAGTGATTGGCAATTTTAGCAGACAATCGTTTACTATGCTTTCTACCATATGACATGAACCTCAAATCTGTACTACTACTGCTTGCACTGTTCCCACTGCTTGCTCGGTCGCTCTGGCAACTGCAATTTACCAAGGAACATGAACTACAGTTCTGGTTCAACTGCACCAGTTTTTTCTTCAGTCTTTTTACTTCTTTCACAACCTCAGATGACATTCTCAATTCTCTGGTTGCAGGCTTTCTCACATCTTGCTTTGAGATTTCTTTACCCTTTATCTTATGGAATTCAATATAGACATCTCCAACTAATGTCCATGCCTTGGCCCAGAAGAGGTAAGTAGAAGACATCCTCTCAATATAGCCATCAACCGTCTCATCTTTTACATCATCCAGCCATGCAGTATTTTCGTTCATATCAATGGATTTACTCCGTAAGGATGAGCAACTAGCCATTGAAGAAATAAAGTGAGTGTCTTCAAGATGAGGAGGCATTGATCCATAAATAGAACATGATAACTGAATAACCTTTAAAGCTTGATACAGTTGGCCATCCTCTTTATAAGCTTCTGCAAGTGCCAAGTAAGATTCTCCAAGTAAAAGAACAAGTTTCCACAACTTATGATCCAACTTGGATGTTGGAAGCCATTCTCGAATGTCACAGACTTCAATACAGTCAGCGTCCCCACACGCACAAACATTACACGATGATGGCCTATCATGACTATTATTTAATTGATCCATCACATCTGATTCAGTGCTCTGAAGCTGTCGCATCCATCTCAGAGACTTAATGGCTTGTGAAACATGATGTACAGCAGCTAATTTAGATGAGATTGGATCAGCAACTCTCTGAACCACAGGTGTGGAAACAGGGCATACTTCACCCACAGAAGAGCTAACATTAGAACAAGACGCAGCTCTGCCTTGGATGCTCAATTCTGTGTTATCAACTGCTATAAGTTCCCTAGACAAGGGTCTGTGTGCTTTAGAAACCATCTTTGCCGGAACTTCTGATTCTAAGTGCTCAATTATTTTTCCATGTTCACCTGATTTGTCATCAGCAAGCAGATAACGTACTTCATGGGCAACTGGTTCAGAGGTACTGTTTTCAGCATCCCAAGATGAATCTCTAGCTTCAGCCACAGCTAGTTCACATTCTATAGCTAGAGATTCAGAAGTTAGATTCAACTCATCATCATAATTCAAAATCAGCCTTGCAAATTGTTCATGAGCAATTGCTCGCACCGCCTGCTTAGCAAAAAATTTATCAGAAATGCTGTCATCTCAACCAAAGATAACTGGAAACCCAAGACAGACAGGGTCGTTAAGATATGAATTATGCTATTCCTAAAACATACCAAATGGTCTGAGTCATCCAGAAACTCCAAACACTTTCTAAAGAACCTCACACACCTAGCCCTGTTTTTTGCAGCCTGCACCAGAAGAAACAATATTTAGTAATTAGCACTTAGAAAATACTCAAAGCAGGTTTAGCCCAAGGACAGGTTTAATTCTTCCATACCACTGAGAGTGAAAGCCTGTGAGCAATTCGATAAAGGAGAGTTCCGAACGAATATATTGCATCACTTCTACCTCTATTGACTACTGATGCCATGGTGCTTGAAGTATCATCACCATCGTTAGACGAACGGTTTTTCGGAATGACAGAAAGATCAAAAAGTTGCATATCATCTTCACCAGCACCTTTGTAAAGCTGCAAAACTCTTAAGGTCAGGCTAGGTAGCACTGCTAAACATTAATAAATTTGTTATAAAAGAAATTGACATAATAAACTGAAAAACAACAAATATTTAAATGTATTAAGAAGCAATGATAGTACCCAATAAGCTCCAGGGTCCTGTTTGCAGTTATCCTGAAGGAACCTCAAAACAGACAGACCATTTTGTTGGACAACATAAGGATGAAATGCAGGAGTCCCATCTTCTGATATTCCTTTAAGGAGAAAAATATCATCGGTTTTCAAAAGCTCGTATCCCTGAACAACACCATTGTTATGATAACATATGGCCAACTCAGGCACACTTGCCATTACATTGTCAAGCCAAGCTTCAAGCCAAGTCAGAGGTGAAACCTATCAAAATTGGGAAAACAAAATATTAACAATTTACCAAACATAAAATAGATGACAGATTTTAGAACAATGCTCCTCACCTGTCGTGTGACATCCCATAAATGCAAACTCACAGCAACATACTTTTCATTACTGAACAAAAGGAGGTCACTTCCTAGGAGCATGCGGAAATTATGGAACTGCCAGAACAAAACTCTCAGAAAGCTATCATTACCAACTTTTCTTTGCTTTTCAGACTCCTGCACTGATGATCTAGGTTTCTCACCGACTTGTGACACCTTATTAACTGTACCATGGTTCTTATTTCTCCTATTCTTCTTGCTTCCCCAAAAGAAGCTTTCCTGCTCAACCTGTGAGTACTCCGAATGGCAATTGTATTCTTCAGCTTGAACAACATTATCATTCTGTACCACAATATGAGGTGTATTTCCTCCAGGAAGAACGGAAGAATTAGATTGTTCTTCAGAGGGAACTTTATGAGTTGGTGGACAATCACAGGCCTCCATTCTGACTGAATGCATAGCGAAATTCAAGAATAAAGATTGATCTGCACATTTTGATTGATTGTTATGCCTCCTAATCAATTTTTCTCCCTCATCAATATCTGGTCTGCACTTCATAAATATTTAGTCAAACTTATAAATAAATTGAAGGTTGCCAAAAGAGAGAAAACCAAAGGAGATAGTCTGGTAGTGGGCTTCAGAAATGACAGTATGCAATCTAGCAAATGCTGATAACCAAATATAACATTAAAAAAAAGATAATAAAACATTTCAAGCCCTACTTTATTTCTAATGACTTTTGACAGACAATAATCTCTAAAGTGCCATACATCACATACTAGAACGCATCATCATACATTTCCTTTCTTGTTGAAGCATATAAGCCCATTATTTGCAACTATTAATTTTTATTCTCATCAAAAAGCAGAATTCAATTCCTCATTGCTTTGTGAGAACAATAGGGGAGCTCAAGTTTCCGAAGTGAAAAATTTATCATGGACCAAAAAGAATTGTCAACGGCAATATGTGCCAAAGATTTAATTCAGTGGAATTTGGGCATGGCAATCACATGGTGTCAACACGAGGACGAATACATACCCAGCATTCAAAACAAGAGTATGACCAATGCGATGAACGGCAACCGATAGTCGAGCCTTGGAATATGGCATTTTAAATATCTGCTTCAAAATGTCTGTCGGAGCAATTACATCAATCTCGTCTCCATAATCAACCAAGCCAGACACTGCAAGGGCCTCACATTTTCTAGTTAAATTTGATGCAATGGCAGTGCCTTCCCAAGGAAAATCTGTCACAGAAATAACTTTAGATGTCAAAACAACAGAAAGGATCAGCAAATACAAAAAGTATGGATCTCAGATAGAGAGAAATCAAAATCAGAGTAGGTATATCAGTATTTCATGATAGCACTCTTCTTTCCTTGTCTGATAATGAGAGCAGTACGAATCCGGGAAGGAGAAATTACATATTAAACCCACTAAAGTTACTTGAAAAGAAGAAAATATGGAGAGAGAAAAAAAAAGATAATGCAGCTCGTTGAAGATATGACGTACTCCCAAAATATCCTGCTCATCTTCTGCCTACCTCCTTGTTATAATATGTAGATTATTCATACTGTAACAGTAGCATATTCAACACATGTTCATAAACAATACGATTTTCTTTAAGGAATTTGGAAATCTTTTGGTCAACATACTCCCTGCCATTATCAAAATGCAAGCCCATTATTGATTTCCCAAACCAAGTCTGACTATATGGTGAAACTAGACAATCAATTGGAATACTTCAAATTTATCTTTAATGAGAAAGACAGGTGTTAAGTGAGTAAAGTCATCAATGAAAGAAACAAACCACTTGGAACCAAAGATATTAAGAATCAATTAGGTCCTCAGAGGAATCAGATCAAATGGTTCAATGCTTCTATTAGAATGAATAGAATCATGAAATAACACCTCGAAGAGTCAAAGACTGCCATGAAGAAAACTAAGAAATCCTCGCCACCCCTATTCATTCATAGGAACATCCTATAACCACTTAGTTTCCACTTCTCTTTTGGATCTGCAGCCATACTCGTATCATACCCTTCACAAATATGTCACATCTAAACATTCCAACCTTGGCTATGATCCCTAAGGACTTGGAGGACAGTTGTCAGATGTCCCAAATGAGTCTATTTATCCAGGCTATATATAATGTGTTAAGGTCCCACGTTGCTACAGATATGGCCAAATAAGTTCTTATAGAGAGTATAGAAATCCTCACCACTGAGCAAGCTTTTGGGGTAGAGTTGAGTTAGACCTGATCCGAATTCTAAGAGATTGAAATGTTGATGAAGCATGGTTTAAGACAAAAGGCATAACCAAAAACTCATTGCACCCCTTATGAGCACAAAATGCAGTTTTTAATATTATTATTATTTTTTATTCAAATTTGTTGGTGTTTCAATTGAAAGCCCAATTTTCAAACCACAGTCACAGTTCACTATTCATCAGTAATAGGAATCAGAAAATTTTCATGAATAATGATCCCATTCAAAGCTCGATAATCAACATAAAACCAAAACACTCCAACTTCCTTTATGATCAAAATCATAAACCTTTAATATGTATGGACCAACAATAGGTCTTATATTCCTAGCCCTCAGGCCTCAACATTTCATCAATTAATAATTCCACTTCAGATTTTTGGTAAGTTGTTAGGTGAAGACACATGAATGGCTTCATATTTGGGCTTGAAGCACGGAGAATGCGAAGATCACTTATGGTGGCATGAAATTCTCCAAGAGACCAACTTTTATTAATCAAGCTTCTTGAATTCTGAGATAGACCCGCCCTATCCTTCTTCATTTTCTAACACAGCAATTGTTGCTCCACCCAACAACAGCCTTATGGTTGCATGAGATTCTCCAAGAGACCAACTTTCATTAATCAAGCTTCTTGAAGTTGTTTTTGATATTCTTGAATTTTTTTTATCTTTTCTTACAAACTGTAGTCTTTCCACCTCCATCTTTCTCCTCCATATGCTGAAACCCGTCTCCAATGACTCCAATCTTGCCTACATTCTGCAGCGCATTATGAACTACAGAACTCCCAGGGTTTTGGAAGCTCTAATACCAATAAATAGAATGGTCCAGAATTTAGAGAAAAGATAGAATGTTCATTGAGAGAACTCGTCCATGTTTTGATCTAGACAATATGGAAATGGGATCAGATATTGAAGAACAACCGCTCTCCTCCAGGATATTTGAGAATCCTGAGCCCTCCCTTCTCCTTTTCTCTCAATTAATAACTGCCACTTCACTACCTCCCTGTCTGTGTCATTAATTCTAATTCTTATTACAAGTGCCAAATTAACAATCTGCGGTAGCCAGTTGTTATTGTTATTAACAGACTGGGGCCTAAGGTACACCCTTACAAATGGAGGCCTGCTAACAAAGTCTCACTGCCACTAGAGCAATTGATTCAGCAGATTGGATAACTTAAAGATATGAACAAACTATTACATCAATTATAACTTAATGACAAAATCTAAGTTTAATCCACAAGGTGGGGGATAACTTAAGAATGACTATGTTCAAAATGAAACCTAACCTGCACTACGATAGTACCATCTTCATACGGTTATACCTAAATAGATACAGCAGTTAATTCAATTAATGTTCTATGAATTTAGAATTAAGAAAAAAAAAGCTGAGTATTCGATACAACAAACTCTAGAAAAGAGAGACTAAATAGTAAATACAAATGTATTAGCTTTGAAGAACATTAAAAAATAAGCACAAGAATCTTTTGGACCATTGAAAATCCACTTGTAATATATAAACAGTCCCATTACGAAGAACAATTACCAGCTCCAGTTGACTTGGACTGCAGAGCACCAACAGGAAGAACCTTTTCAGGCAAATTCGCAAGAAGCGGTGGCGAGTTCAGGTCAGTCTCAGTTGGCAGCATCCTGTACCGATAACGCGGAGCATTCCCTCTGGAGAGCAAAAAAAAAAAACCAACCAATTGATTCCGAAAAACAAAAGTAAGATCAAACAGAACGAGAAAAGAACCAATTGATTCTCAAAATCCATGATTCCAAAAGAAACAATACACAAGAAACAGGAGAAGAAAGAGTTTAACGAGAGAGAGAGAGGGTACGTTTGCGGGGTTGGGAGAAGAGGGGAATGGAAAGCGTGGAAGGATTTGTCGGTGGGAACGGGGATTGAGCCGCAGAGGAACCCAACGGGTTTTGGAGTGGCGATTTCCAACGTTCCGACGCAGAGAAGCTCGCGAGAATTTTCGGAGTTTGACGATGGCGACGACTTGGCCATGGGAATTCCCTCTCGAGGCCACAACCAACAGCAGAAACCCTTAAAAAATTAGCTGCACAGAGCAGTGATTAGTGTTCGTGTTTTCTGAGCACTCTTGTTTAATCTTGTGCTGTTCCCATTTCTCCTTCTGGCTTCTGTTATGCCTATATGGGAATAAAATAAAAATGCTTTCATAGTTTACGACTACCATTTTCAAAAAAGAAAAAGAAAAAAGACCACCATTTCACCAGAGTTGTCCGACAAAGTACTTAAATTAAATAACTTTAAAATATCAAATCTAATCAATTATAATATTTTTTAAAAACTAACAAATAATAAGGTATTATTATTATTATAAGAGAATCAATTATAATAATTTTAAAAAAACTAACAAATAATAAGGCATTATTATAAGAGAAAATAGTCAATGCAACGGTGAATACAACTTATTTTACACATGCATTTAATTGATCTCCGTTGTATCATAAATTTATTTTTGTTTTAATTAAAATTAAAAAGAAACATAATCGGTTTGATTCTATGTGGCATAATGTGATTTGATGTCACTGTAAAACTTATTTACCATTACTTTGCATATCCATTTATCTCTTATTATAACAAAAATGATAAACGTGTTAAAAAAATTACTCCATTCGTCCCTAATTATAACACACTCTAAAATAATTTGATGTCCTTTAATATAAGATCACTTTTTAAATTTTAGAAAAAAATTATTATTCTTTTCTATATTTATTCCTAGCATTTATTAAATAGATGGTGTCATACAATTAATGCAATGATGAAAGTGTTTTATTTTAAATAAGAGTAAATATAGAAAGTTGTATAACTTTTTCTAAAACCAATGCATTAATTAGAATCATTACATGTTTTGTTAAAAAACGTAATTATTTGAAGAGTGTCTTACAATTAGCGACGGAGTGAGGAATTATAATAGTGAAACATTTAAACATGTTATTTTATATGTTTTTATTAAAAAAATTAAATATAATGAAGTTATATCTTTACACAATTATTTAAAACTAGTATTTGGACATGTGTGATGCACGTTCATGTTTGAGCAAATATAGTGTTATATATTTTTATGATTTTGTAACGCCCGATTTTCCGGGCTTCTGATATTTCGAATCATAATTTTTTTTCAAAAACATGTTTGTGAACTTAGCATTACATATACCTCATATCTTCCACATAATAATCTATTATAACAATTACTATGTACATGTCATACATATACAAACTTGTGCTCAAGCACACATCACCGTCATAAACGAATCATCTACCTTTACCCGTGTCTCCATTGTTAGGAATACTCCCTGAAGCTGTAAGACCCAAAATAATTAATTACGTTTTAATATTATAAATATTAAATAATTATATTTTTAGTTGTATTAAATAAATAAATAAATAAATATGTGATGCAGACGTTTTACGCGTATTTTTGTTTTGTCGTATCAACTAAATAATATTATTATTATTATTTTGGATGACGTGTGACGTTTGACATATATGATAAAATAAAATAATATTATGTACTAATGTTATACGGCATGACGTTTTATTTCGTTACATAAACGAAACGACAACGAATATGTGTGTGTGTGTGTGTGTAACGACGTCGAATATGTGTGTGTGTGTGTGTGTGAAAATGGTTAATTTCACTAACCATGAATTGTTATCTCTTGGAGGGAGATTAAATTCAAATAGGTTGTGTTCTCGAATAGAGAGAGCATAGGAGAGAAGTGTTATTATTGGAATATCAAGAGATGATTCAGAACTTCTTTACATGAGCCCCTACTAGCTATTTATAGGGGGAGCCATAAATATCTTTAATCCTAACAGGCCTATGGGCCTCGAGAATCGGGCTCAATAAATTACAAATTCTTACCCCCCCCCCTTATATTACAAATATACACCCCTAAAGCAGCTTGAGTCGCCCTGTCGAGTAACTGGGTCGCCCTACTACTGGGCAAAGGCACTCGCCAGTCCACAAGCCCACAAGACACCAAACCTGAAGTATGAAAGCGAAGTGTGTCTTCATTAAGTCTTCATGGCCCGCCACCGGGGGAAGGTGCTCGCCCAGTCCACAAGCCCACAAGACACCAAGCTTGAAGTATGATAGCGAAGTGTGTCTTCACAAGTCTTCATGGCCCGCCACCGGGGGAAGGTGCTCACCCGGTACACAAGCCCACAAGACACCGAGTCTGAGTCACGAAGATGAAGTGTGTCTTCATAGAGTGCTCGCCATGGAATTCCATCTGACGCTTCCTTTGGGCGGTCATCCCTATAGAACGTGCCTCGTTAAAACCTTCCAAGGAAAAACCCTGTGGGATAAAAACCTAGTGAAGGAAAAAGAGTACAACATTCTATAGAGAAATAAGTCGCCTAAGGCCTAGGCGCGGAGGATAAATATGTCGCCAATCCTAGCATGAAATATGAGTGAATGTGACTCTGGGTGGGGTCGACACGCCTAGCGTGGAATGAAGTGATCATCATGTCAACTGGAGTCTCCAGGAAGAAGTCGTTCACTTCCGGGAGTACACAGCTGCCTCGAGCTATTGGTGCTTGCTAAATACCAGGTTGGGGAAAGAGGTTGGTGAAAGCTGAAAGTTCCTCTCAAATGTGTTGTTCTAGTTGGATTGCTTGCCATAATGCTTTACCGGTGAACTTGCTCCGCTTCCAACGTGGTATGGCGACTTCCGCCATCTATGCTGTTTGCCATGAGGTGGAGAAATCCGTGTTCCACTTTCTCAGGGACTGCACTCAGACGAAGAGGATTTAGCACTTGATGCGAGCTGATGTAGATTCCAGAGCGCTTAGAGATGTTGACGTGCGAGTTTGGCTCTGTGATATCCTTCAGAATTCTTCTACAGTGGCTTGTGTAACCCTTTGGTGGGTGTGAAGAGCTCGTAACTCTGTCTACTTGGAGAACCTACACTTGAGTGACCAATTTTTTGGCGGTTCAAATCACTTCTATGGCATCTGATGTGGGCCGGGCTTTTCAAGCAGGCAGCGCCGTCATTCATTAGCCCCCAAAATTGGTGCGATGGGGACCTTCTTTGCCTGATTGTGTTGTCGTAAATGTTGACGACAGTGTCCTTGGTGATCCTCGAAGGGTCCATTTTGGGCGTTGTGTGCGCTGAGAGAATGGAGATTGGCATGGGGGTTTCTATGGCTATCCTTTGTGTTTGGATATCCTCCATCTGGAGCTTTTGGCTATTTATCATGGTTTGTGTTTTGCTTGGGATAATGGGTTCTGTAAGGTTGAGTGTCAATCGGATTCATCGGATGCCCACCCTTTGCTAAAGAGTGAACCGTCTCATCTCCATTGTTACGCTTCCATTATCTGGGATATCTAAGATTTGCTTCGCCGTTCTTAGCTAGTGGAGGTGAACCATACTTTGCAAGAAGGAAATGCTTGCACGGATTTTCTAGCAAAGCTTAACGCACGGCAAGCAGAGTCCTTGGTGTTTTTGTCTGCTCCACTGAGGGAATGAGCTTGTTTCTCCCTACAGTATACGATGGGAGTCTCATTTTTTAGGCCTTAGTTTGTTTTTCGTATTGTTTTGTTTTTTTTCTTGAACTCTTGTACCCAAAAAAAAAAACCAAGGTATCATCACCAAAGCAATGACAAACTTTATAGTCGCGGATGCTTGCACTAAACGGTAAACGACTAACTACGAAATGTGTTCAGTTCCCATAAGTGAGGATCGAACCCCCAACTTCATGGTTAAGGGACGAGGTGAGCTAACCACCACCGTAACAAACCTTATGGTTTAAATCATTTTATCCTATCCTCTAGAAATAGAATTTATCACGTGTACTTAATTATATTTACTATCCACTTTTATTATCATATATTTTCAGTAAAAGTTAATGTGAACATTACATGTGATTATCCCATAAACGATTACATGTTTCCTCATTTTACATTGCACCTCTTCTTTTAGGTTTCATTACTCATTTAAAATTTATTCTTTCATATTTATTTTTATAATAATAACAATGAATTAAGATCAAAAAAATTCTAGAATGTCTATAATGTATTATAATTATAATATATTTAAGACATTATATTAAGTAATTATATATTTGTAAGACATGGATTAGTTTCGAACTGGCATGATGGCATGAAGAAACAAGTTCCTATCCATAGTCAAATACCAAGGTATCACAACACCGGCAAACAGAGCTTATTCGACTAGTTCTCAAAATAGTTCTAGGTCATCAGAGTAACACAATTTAAACAAGCCTAAGAGCTTGAGCATGATGTTGAATGTGATCATCAATGAATGTTGCAATAAAATAATAAGAGTGATCATAACCAGGTTGAAAACGTAACAGCAGTGGAACATTGGCATTCCTGCATGCCTGTTCAAACTTGTGAGCCAGCAGTTGATCATGTAAAAATTTGTCATCTTCCCCCTGAAAAGTAGAAAAACTGTAAGAAGTGGATAAACCAGCAAGAGGTTTCAAAAAATATAAGTGCATATTTGGAAATTCTTCTGCAGTCAAAATCAATTATAGGTACAAGTTTCTATGAAAAGCTTTTGGGTGTGAGAATTGAATCCGAGGAAAAAAGCTTGATCCAAACATGCTATAAGTACATGTTTACACATTGAAAGCTCGCTCAATGATAACAGCACTATATGGCAGAGCATTTTGATTTATTCAATTTGAGATTAAACTGGACTTCTTATACGCAATACAATCTAATCAAGCCCCACAGGATACCAGCAACTAAAGTTGTGACACTCTTGATGCCATTCACTTTCAAAAATAAAACAAAGATCGCATTATTTCACCTGATCAATCAAAATGGTAGCAGATACATTGGGAGACTTTGCTACCAAACACGTTGCATCATAATCCTGCATTTTTCACCTCTTGTTACAATGAAATATCAAAACTTATTAAGCAAACATGTCACTTTCCCCTCTAATTTACCTCCCAATCAGATTTATTGCCACCCAGATAATTTGTGAATGCCTTCTGTCCCCAAGCACAGTTTACAGGATTTGCAACTGGTGCGAAGGCAGAAACTGACTAAAACAGTCATGTAAAGAAATAGAAGAAAAAAAAAAGTTAGAATCCAAGTAACAAGTGCAGTTCTTTTCAGGACACAGTTGAAAGAAATATTCCATGATAATCAGTACAATATATACAAAGATAATCTCATAAGCTTAAGGATAATATTAAACCTAAATAAGAAAAGTTCTATCAGCCTAAATAGGGAAAATGTGAAATAAATCATATCTCTATTATTGTATACAACATCTCAATAGACACAAAGTTCAATGTTGTCTTAGGAAATAAACTTCTAAAAACCCCAAAAAGGTCACCAAAAGGATGAGATATTCGGTTCTAACTAGTACCAAACTTATGAAGACAAAATTATGGTGCAGACTGTGATTCCACCTTACATGCTTTTTGAACAATAAACCATAAATGAGTTTCTATCATCTGACCATCTCCCCAACAGGCCCACAGTATACTCATTTCCAATCTTACCCTTTCTTGTATGTTCTCTCATCCTGCCTCAACATTCCCATCTCCACAACAACAAAAAAGCCTTATCCCGTTAAGTGAGGTCGGCTATATGGATCACACTGCGCAATTGTGCTCGATCAAAAACAAAATTATTAGAGATATTATTGAAACATTCCCATCTCCATCACACATATTTTTGCTAGACTATACTGCTCAATATTCACTTCCATAGAGCGTCGCTAGACTTTATCAAATGATTTTCGACTCAGACTGTTAGGCACTTTGCAATCACAAATGTTTGAGAGCATTCTTAATTTTATGCACCCAACTGAAATTGTATGTATTGCATCCCCATCACCTTGGAAGACAAATATGAGATAAATTAACTATGCATAAACGGCAAAGGGAAATATGAACTGTAACGAAACCACTGACCCTTGTGCAAAATACATCATGGGATATTTGCCTACTCTCTAGATGCAATTGAGATCCCTATAAATGAAATATATATTCGTATAAAATTAAAAATAAAAACAATAGCCTATTTGTATTAATGTGCAGTATCATAGAGAAGGCGGCTAATAACCAATAATCTGCTATTTGAACAGTAATATCAACAATAATTTTCAGGGCATTGCCAATATTTTCAAAAATAACTCCTTTCACTATATTAAAATGAAAAGTGTTCAGTTGCATGATCATCAACACCTTATATTTATCCAGATTTTTCAGGTAGATTGTTAAAGCACCATGCCCACCCATAGAATGGCCAAATATAGAAGCTTTTGATGTTTCAAGCTCTGGAAAGTTATCACTTAGAAGCTTTGGCAATTCCTTGACAACATAGTCATACATGCGCCAATTCTTCCATTTCTCTTGTGTAGCGTTGAGATAAAATCCTGCACCTGTTTCAGAATGAAAATGTTAAGATCTCGTCTGTAAAGAAAAATGTATATTGCACATCTCAAGGTCATAGCCCACAGCTATTAAAATTATTCCAGAATCCAGACAACATTAGTGTCTTCCAAACAGAAATGAGCTATTTGTTTGCCCGACAAGGTGAGCCCAGAGAAGAAATGGGTAAGAAGAGTTTATTCTAGAAGGGAAGACAGGACACATGGCAATCAGATATGAGAGGAGGTTGTTGTGTTGAGTGGAGGGTAACGGAGCTTGTTGAATTAATTCAGATAGATAAGATTAGATATGATTAAATTAGTTGTTAGGATGTTTTGGAAAGATAAGGTCAAAATTATCTCATCATCTTCATCTTCTCCTTTTGGGTTTTCATATAATCCATTCTGTTTTATTCTTTCTCTCTCTGTTATCCAATATATGAATTGTAATCAGATTGGTTAGAAAACCTCTCACCAATTCTGCCTATAAATCCTACCCTTACAGCAATGTCACAAGTACATGGAATGAATTACAGCAAGTGGGTCAACACTCAACAGTCCATGCTAATGGGCCAAGCCTACCCAAAAGAAACTAGAATGTTGGGTTTATACTAGGGAGGAGTCTGGTCTCACTTGAAACATATTAACGGATTAGCCCAGACCACTAAAGGGGGGTACGGGATTTTGTAACCCCTGTTTTCGGGTACCTAAAATAGAGTCCTCAACTCGGACATAAAGAACTTGTGAGGGGAAATAGTAAGGCCAAGGCCAAATCATGCAGAAGACTAGGCCTTGCTCAGTCTTTAGTGACCTTTGCTGAATTGGCTATTCACCCTGTCTGTTTCCCACAGTGGGATCTTGAAGGAGAGGATTCTGTTTCCAAGTTCTATGAATCATGCAGAAGATGGTATTGTTAGGATGTAAAAGAAGGGAGAATTACTTCAGGGTTTTATAATAGTTAGTGGTTGTTGTAGTAGTTAGTTAGTAGTTACTGTGAGTGGATTAGTTAGATATATAAATAGGGGATTTGATATTGGAGAGGCATCAATTCAGTTGTATGCTTAGGAAAAACATAGCAGTGGCTCAATTGTAAGGGGAAACCCTTGGAGGAGATTTCTCTCTTATTCTTTTCATTCAATAACTATAGATTCTTTCCTGGGTTCATAACATAAGGTGATAAAAGGAATGGGAAATGGCCAAAATTTGTTAAGTGACTTTTTGTGCATCCCATGGCAAACCTCCAAATTTTACATTACTATGGTGTTAAATATATGACTTGTTTTTCACTTCTAAGTGGCCAACATTTATGTTTAAAGAAGATATTCTAAATGCCAAGAATTCAATCACCTTAATACTCCACAGAACAAATGACAGAAAATCAAGAAACACAAAAATTACCAAAAAGAATTTACCTTGAGCAAACAAGCCTAAAAGGTAAAACCAGATTCACTAAGCTCACAGGTAATACAACTAGTAACAGTATGAGGAACAAAAAAGAAAACATTTATTCAAACTGTATCAACGGGGATTAAAGGTTTGGCCATGCATAATAACAATTATCTGAATTCTAATTATTTAATGGAACATAACAATAACATGACTTCCTGATTGAATGATCAAAATCTACATTCCATATCTTATCTCAGAAAACATAAAGACTGCTAGTCTAGTACGTAGAAAGAAAACAAAATAAGAAGAAAAAAAGAAAAGAAAAGAAGCATTTTTTACTATGAAAATGTGAGCAGCATTCAGTAACAAATACGATTGGCCTCAGCAAAAATCATTTTCACTCCCCTTATTGGCAAGTCTAATAAACCCTCATAGTAAATTTAGGTTAGTCTCTTTCCAGTGGTCTCTCTGTCCACCTCACTTTTTAAGTATCCATGAGCCGTGCCTATTAGCCAAAATTCCTTTTATTTACACATTAAAATGCATAGGTAATCTAGTATTGGATAATCAAATAATACTCCTATATGCACAATACATTTTTAATAACTAATAAGGTTAAAGCAATCAATTAGGTCATATAAAATGAAAGCCTGGTGTTTGAGAAGTAACCCTCCCAACCACACGAAATGGGGAGACCAAACCTTCAGCTTCCGCACCGTGTAGATATGTATAAACACCCCGGACTCGAGCTTGAAGCAGATGCGATCCTCTATCCGAGGGGAGTATACCTCATATCCCCGACTGACATGATGCTCGAAAATGGGCCCATTCCTCCGAATGTAGAAGGGGTCCTTGTCACTGGCCTAGAAGGACTGCTGAGCCAGTACCTCTCGGTAGACCCAATCATAAGGCATTAAGTCTGCCGTCAGAAGAATCATGATTATGCGCACCACGCCCGATAAAGCAATAACCCGGGAGATAACAACAACTCACGCCCAATTGAACCTCCCCAAACTTACCTCTTGACCCTCTCCAAGCGTCAGAGCTGGGGGGGCCGGGAGACTACAAAGACGACCAGACGATGCCTGACCAGGCGACACGGTGTTAGCAGACGATGCAGCCTTACCCGACGAGGCAGACGCAAGCGACCCCCTGAAAAACCGAGGGACCCACTCGACAACAACTTAACCCCGAACACTTGCACCCAAGTGCCCAGGCTGGGGGGCTACTGTTCCAGAAGTAACCCTCCCGGCCACACGAAATGGGGGACATCCCAAGAACAAACTTCCAGACGGCCACTACTTAACCCTAGGCCCTCGTAACCGAGCGCCCAGGCTGGGGGGCTACTGTTCCGGGAGTATCCCTCCCGGTCCCCTGAAGACCCCTCGGCATAACTCCGTCCGACCGGCTGAGACCTTCACCCCCTCGGTCCTACAACAACAGGCCGAGAGAGGGCAATTGCGTCGACGGACGACTGCCTCCACACGTCAAGTCAGCAGTCTTGTCACCGGGTCACCTCCGTAGGCACGCCGCCCTAAGACAAGTTCCAACCGTCAGTCTGAGACGATCCTCTGACAAGGTCATCATCACTTGCCCTCGAGGATCGCGCCACATCCAGACCTCTATATAAGGAGAATCCCCACGAACCATAAGGTACACACACTCTTCTAATCCTAGCTTACTCGGATTAACCCTCTGACCCCGACCTCTTACTTTGGCATCGGAGTGTCTTTGCAGGGACCCCTCCCGGGCTTAGGAGCGACGACGGAAGACCACCGCACAGGATAATCACGACAACCTACCTACTGACTCCCCTCTCCCCAAGCAGGTTTGGCTTGTTCACCTGGCCACTTATTCCGGTTAAAAAGTATTCAGTAGAAGATAAAAAAGAAAATTCACCATACCAGTAATGGAGTTAAAGAAGGATAGAAACAAACAACAGTCATTTCATAGAAATTCAAGAATCCCATGACAAACAGTCTACAAGACTAAAGCCAGGCATAAAGCTGGCCTAAGCTTAAGTCTATCAATTTGCAGGCTCAGCCTCAAGCCCAACAAAATAAAATCTCATATGAAGTTAGGCTTCAGGGCCCGATCATTCCCAACACTATTCAAGGCAAAAATATAAGGATATTAAGTGGCATACCTACACCAAAATCCCAGTTGTCCGCTTCTCCTTCCACATTCAAGCCTCCTGTATCAGAGAAAGTGAGAAACAAACATAATACCAAATCAAGCATAACAACAACATAGGAAAGCATACTCCATAACTATTCTGTTTGTAAAAAAGTTAACAAAATGCAAGTGAACTTTTAACAATGGAACAATTTGTTCACATTTTCACATACCTGTATTTTTTCTGTTTTATTTATATTTAATTTGAAAAAAATATTAGTTTGCAAGAGAATGTAGAAACTCTGAAACTGATTAGAGAAAGAACTAAAAAGTATATCTTTTCATCTTATAATGGGTGTGTTTGGGTAAATAGTTTAATTAAGCGCTTAAAACAATAAACGCGCGTATTTGAGAAACGTATTGAAATAAACTAAAAATAGCTTATAAATAAGCATAAGATCTTATTCATGAGCTAATCTTAACAGTTTATGAAAATAAGCTCTCAAAATAGCTTATAGGTAGACCATAAGCTACCCTATGCTATAAAATAAGCTCAAATAAGCATCATCCAAACGTAGCCAATAACTGACATATAAACTTGATTTGCTAAAATATTTGATTCATCCACTTTCATTTTCACATCTAAGTTGAAATTCTGTACAGTCATAACTGTATACTGTTAGTCAGTAAGCGTCACTTTCAACCCCTAAGCAAATGGAGAAAGAAATTAATGGAGCAAATTAAAACCCTAATCAAAAGACCTAACGTTGAAGCCGGTACGCACCGTTTGGATGTGAAAGAAGAAACTTACTCGGAGAGGTATCAGGGGTAACCAAAGCAACAGCTTCGTTGGAAGCAGCACGTTGAGCACCGGATTTGAAAATGAAATTCTCGTCGGTGCAAGTGAGACCCGAGAGCCAGTAAAGCACCTTCGCATAATCATGAATGTCAATGAGTGAATTGAATTGGGAATAGGAATAGGAATAGGAATAAGAAGCAGAAGATTAAAGAGAGATATGAAATGAAACCACATGAATGAAAGACTCACAGGGAATTTGTGAGAAGGAGAGGGAGAAGGAGGGAAGTAGATGTGGAAGTTCATGGAGCAACCGAGCGTGGGGCTGAAGTGTTTGTATCTCTTGTTGTAACCTCCGAACATCTTTCCGCTGCTGATCTCTACGGGTTTCGTGTCCGCCATCTCTCACTATGTTGCAGTGGTGGTGGCGCAGTTTTCGTCCTCAAATAAATACTAGACGATCGGATTTTTTCCGACTCGTTGATTGACCCGGGACAACGAAATTATGTTGGTGTATTTTGACGGTTTTTTTTTAATAATACTAAAAACATTTGATAAATGTGTTAAAAAATATATTTAGCTAAAGGTGGGTGTTTTGGCCATATTGGACGTGTATTGGGATTTGGGAGTGGTAGGGCTGTCCATAGGTCAGGCTCGGTCGGATTCAGGCCCAAACCTTGGTTTGGGTCGAGTGAAAAAACTCAAACCACCCGACCGCCGCCAAGCAGCGGGTTCCTCGGGTTCGGTTTGGTCGGCTGTTAGCTTGGCCGGTCGGATATGCACGATTACACAAGATACAGAAAGAAACGCAACAAAGAAAGGACTAAGAAGATGAAAGAACAGATCCAAATCTAAATATAACAGAAAAGATGTTATAGAAAGTTGAAGCTAACAACAGATCGGTAATCAATTAATGTTACAAACTTACAATAATACAAAAGCTTAAAATTTTGCAACAGAAAAGATGACAAGGGTGAGAAACCACAGAAAGTTAAAGACTTGACTGAAATTAGAAGGAGAGCTCTGATCTGTGGCAGAAATGTGAAGGGGAACTCCGATATGTGGCTGGAAGGAGAAGGGGACTCTGATTTGGTGGTTGGACGCGAATCCTAGCACCGACTTGACGGCGATGACCCCATCTACGACAATGGCTTGCATGTCGCGTGATAGTGCCAAGGAGACTCTGATCTGATGGCTAGAAGGTCGCGACGGTGCGAGGAGATTGAGGGCCGAGAGTCGAGACGGTGTAGAGAGCAAGAATAGAACGACGACGATGCTCGAAAGTCGAAACAATGGTATAAACGGCAAGGTGATGGTGCAACGATGAGCAAGGTAAGAACGGAGGAACAAGTGGCGGCGGCGGTCTTGAGCGGTGGTGGAAGCGACAGGGAGAAGAGGAAGGGGCGGTGGTTTGAGGCAGAAAGAGAAGATGTAGGAGTAAAGAGAAGGGAGATGGAGGTGAAGGGAGGAAGAGGCAGCGAGGCTGAGATGAGAAGAGAGTGAGGGAATTAGGGTTTTGGTTTGGTGGGTCACTTTAGTTAGGCTTATATAGTTAGGGTTTGGGCAGGGTTGGGTTACCTGGTGGCTGTTTCAGTTTAGACAAAAAAAAAAAACCCGGTTCGGTCGGTTCACAACCCAAACCGGTTTCGACCAAACCAAACTGCCAAGAACCGATTTTTTCCCACCAAGCCACCCGAGGACCGAACCGATCGATTCACTAAAAAACAACTTCGGTTTGGCTGGGTTCGGTCGGACCGGACCATAATGGACATTCCTAAGGAGTGGATCACATGCAAGTGTGCGACTTGTTAACTCTGAAGTTGCAAGTTGGTAGGCGACTCCTATGGAGGGATGCCTGATTCGGGGGAACGGGTGGTGGGAAGTAGTGGGGGGAACACGAGGAGGGGGGAGCACGAGGCTGTGAGGGAGTCGCATGGCAGGTCGCGACTCCCACCTGACAGCCTGTCGCCTTGATCAACGCGACTTGTGCCTTGTGCTGCACGTGGATGGAGTCGCGTGGGAAGCTGCGACTCCCATCAATTGGGGCTTCTAGTGGTTCCTCACCCCTATAAAAGGACCGCCAGAATCTGCACTTCTTTTACACTCATATTTTTCCAAATTATCCCAAGAAACTCAAGTCCTCACACTCTCCTCAAGCCCACTCACTCTCTTTAAGGTAAAAGTCCTCAAGCCCTCTCCTAATTCTACATTTTAAGTTCTCATGAATTTTAGAAATATTATGTTTATATTATTGTTTATTATTTAGAAATTTAAAACTTTTGAAATATCATTGCTTAGAATTTTTTTTTGTTTATTTAGAATATTTAATATTTATTGTTGGTGTTGTGGTAGCAAACTTGATTCGGTAAGGATAAGATAGCAAACCCTGAAAAAATCATTTTGTTAGAAGAGAATGCCACCCACTCCCGAACTGGTTAAACTTGTGGAGGGAAAAAAAGTATTGTGTTGTTTACTAGGAGTTGGAATTGGCACCCCAACTACCTAATTCTAAACTCCAAGGTATTTTTCGAAATACCAAAAATACCCCTATTTGTAAATAACCCAACACCCCACCCGTTACCTCTCTCTGTCCGGTTTTTAAAACCTAGAATGTAGAAGTTGGCCGTGTACTACTGAGATATAGAACCCGGTAGTATACTTCGTAGACTTTTCCTTCCGGGATTTAGAATCCGGAATACAAATTTCCATTTGAGTTCATTTCCGGGATATTATTCTCAGAGAACTAGGAAATTGAATTCTGGGAATTATAAACCCAGAATCTATTTAAATATGACCGCCGGGAATTATAAACCCGGAAGCTATAATGTGGGGAACCTCTTAATGTTTTTTTAATTTTTCGTGTTACACTTCGGGATATAGAACCTGGAAGTTAAATATCATTCCGGGATTTAAAATCGCGGAAGACATTTTAGTGTGTACTCCAGGATCTACAAAACCGGTATGTATGTAAATACACACCAAGATTAAAATTTTCGGAATGTGGTTATAGTGAATAAATATCATTCCGGGATTTATATTCCCGAAAAAAAATAGTTATATCCTTATCGGGATTTATAAAGCGGAACACAACATTGAGAATACTTCCCGACATTACAAAACCCAGAACTTACATCAAAAGTTGTTCCGAGATTTTAAAACCTAGAAGGTAAAGCATGACAGGGTAATAAAGACATTTACTACAATTGCATGGGTTCCAAATTGGATACGTGGGTGTGATTCCCTTAGGTAGAGGGGTAAGTGGTTATAAACCCCGGGCAGTGCTTGTTGTGTGAAGCGTAGGAGCAAAGAGGCGCTGATAGCGAAGAATGGTGGAGTCTGTAAAACTGAGCGACCTGGAACTCACCTTAAAGCCTTTCTATCAGAGAGCTTCCGAAGCAGAGGTAACTATTCATTTCATTTCCTCGATTTCTCATCATTCTCTTCCACTTCATACTTTCGCTCCTTTTCTCTTTGAAAAATCTGCCATAGTTGAAACTTCTTGTTGTTGAAATGTACGAATCTATGTCTTTTCTATTTTCGTTTCGTATAAATGCAGTCAAAGACGTATCGCTAGGGTATTAAGAATCCAACTGTTGAAGAAATATGCACTAGATTAAATTTGAGCTGATCCTGTAAATTTAGTAAAATTTAGACATTAAATTGAATTGCTTGGTTGAAGTTGAACCTGTTTAACAATTACCACATTAAGTGTTTTTTTTTTATAGGCAAATTACCACATTAAGTAAAGTTTTTTTTTCTTCGTTCTGGTTCCATAGCATGAAAATAACTTCTTCTGGTTCTTATTATTTTCAGTTGGTACCAATTTTCAGTTGATTATTCTAGTAATTTGATAACATTTGATGCTGAGGGGAAAGGAAGGCAAATTAGGTTGAGACAGAGCAGGGTTGAAGGATAGTGGTATCAAAATTAAGGGTTCCTGGATTAGAAACCTTAGATCTAAAATTCACTTGATTAAGATGAGGATCCTTGGAATAATATTCATGAGTTAAAAATATAGGTTTTATGTTATATTACACATACATTAGCTCTTTGTAGGCATCTTAAGATTGAATGGGAACAAATCAATTTTCAAGGACACTCCAATCTGTATAGCAGCATTTTGTTTGGACAGCTGGTAGATGGCTGGGGTTCCTTAAGCATCTAGTCCAAGGTTCGATCCTTTGGTGGTGCGTATGGAGAAGCATTTGTTGGGAGAGACCTACCCACTTAACGTGATCTTAGAGCCTCAGGGGGATTAGTGTTGTTGGCTATGGGGATGCCTTGAGAAACCAAAATAATTACATAATATCCCCAAAAGTAGCTCCTAAAAATATTGCAATCGTTAAAGTCAAAACATTATTATATAATTGCTCCACCTCCCCCCCTTCTCTTTCGCATCAACATTCCTTCTATTTTGAATGGAAAATTTATTCATGCTAGGCTGCTAGCAGCTAGCATTGTGTTTCGACTTTCGAGTAATAGGTAGGATATTTTAGTGAGTAATTATATTGCTAAATCAACCAACCCAAACTACATGAAACTGAATTTCGAATGGCTCCAGGATAAAATGGATTTAAGTTTAACTCTGAACTTGACAGTGTAAAATTATGGAAATAACTTCCCATGAACATTCTTTCTTTGCTTTCTAGCTATTTGGTTATATCTTGGGCATATATGGAATTGAGATTTCCACAGTATTCTTTCACCATAGACTTACTGCACTAACAACCATGGAATTTCTGTACTGTGTCATGAGACATAGCAAATATGAATATTTTTTAAATAAAATTTCCTTGTTGGAAGTGAAAGAACCTCAAATTTTCTAATACGGGGAGTGGCATTGATAATTATCATTATGTTTAAAAATCAACAACTCTTATGGCTTAATTACATACATGTGAATTGTGATCTTGTTTCCTCTATGCTCTAAAAACTATATAAAATAAAGTTTATTTGAAGCTCGCTCTCTATCTGTTGGTGAGTTTTGTTAAAGCTTTTTCTATAAGTAAATTATTGAAGGATTTCTTACAAATTTCTTACCAGCATATATTTTTTGCAGGACCGCTTATCAAGACTTGAAGCTGCCTTTAACAGTAGAAAAGGTAGGTGCTAAGGTACTCAGCACAAACAATAGTATATTTAGATTCGAGCTTGTTCCTGATATTGTGGGCCTTAATTACATACATACGTAAAACTTGCTCAGATACTGGAAATGAGGAGCAATCTAAAGTGATTAATGATCTTCAGTCAAAGCTAAAAGTTGCAAATGCAGAGTTAATTTCAGAAAAAGAGAAGGTCAGACTTATTCACATTTCATTTTCTGTAATTAGTTGAGTCTCACATCCTTTTACAAATGATTTGATTTGCAGGTTCAGATGCTTGCTGCAGAAAATGAGAAACTTCAAAATCGTATTATTCATCTTCTGCGATCAGTCAAGGATGCTGATCTGAAGTTAGAGCAAGTTAGTGTGACTAGTTTTTCTTTCAAACATTATAGAATATATATAGATTAATTCGTAAAAGCATGAATGTTAAGATGATTATTGACAACTTGAAATAAAAATTTCTATAAATTGGTAGCCTTACAGTCATTTGGAAGAAATGCTGTATATATGCAAATTAGACAATTGATCTGTTTCACTAGGTTATACTTTTTGCATTATATCAAAATTAGATATACTATCTTAATAAAAGAGATAATAAATTAAGAGCAGACGAATATTTAAGATAGGAACCATGTTAGAATGAATGGCTAAGTAACATTAGTCTCCCAAATAAAGTTAGTTTTATGCGGTACTGGTACCATAATTATATGTTTTTTTAAGTATATTAGCAACTAGTATGGTTGTGTTAGGATCTAATTATTAGGGATTTAGTTTATTTTTCTTTAGGAGTCTATCTTTTAGTTTAAGAATCCATTTTTTATTTTAGGAATTAGTATTTTATTTTGGGTTGATTTTAAGAGTATATCTTTTACTTTTCTTAGGGGTTAAGTTTATTATTATTAGGACTGGTTATTATAAATAGGAGTAGGGTCATTAGGAGTTTTCATGTTTTGAGAATTATTGAGTTGTAAAGGGAACCATGATAGAACAGAGAAAAGGGAAGATAGTGAGAGAGAGAACAGAGAGAAACTGAGATAGATTCAGGAGGGAAAAGTTCCAATACAATCAATCATAACTGCCTCTAGAGAGTATATACTAACTGCTAACCAACTCCCCTGTCAGATGTCATACCCTTCAACAGCTGAAACTAACCTAACTAACTAGCAAATCTGCACCATGTGCATCATATCCCGCCCCATAAAATCCTCCTTGACCTCAAGGAGCAACAAAAACATCAAAATGAGGAAACTGTAGCTTCAACTTAGAGAGAAGCTCCCAGGTAGCATCCTCCTCTTCTCCTCGCCACTACACTAAAACCTCAGTCACAGCACAGTGGTGACGTTGAACTGAGCACCTGCGCAGGATCTTGAAAGGTTCCCTAGGATTGTCCATGTTGCCCCAGTCCTCAGGTATAGCATGGACTGGTACAGTAACATCGGGGCAATGTTTCAAGAGAGAAACATGGAAGAAGACCGGCCCAAGGAGGAGACTAAGCTTGATTGTCCTCCAAGAGATGAGAGCAACAAGAAGGAAGTTAATAGTGTTGTAACCACGATAACTTCCCATGTTCAAAACATGGATTTGGGTGACATTGATTGCATGTCAACAAGAGATTATTGGTTTGAAGATGCCTTCAACACAACCTTTGTCGTGTCCTAATGTCGATGTGTTCGTCCATGTTGACTCGGGTTCGGCCATGGACCTGGATGTTACTTCGCCATACGAAGGTGGGCTCTCAACGAGGATGATGTTTTGGTCCTTTATGTTCTCTCGACCTCCTCCAATGCTGCCGGCCAGGGGCACGTATGCACTTGCTGAGTTGGGTATTTACCATGTTTGCCGCCTTCAATGGGATCTTGGGGAAGATTTTGTCTACTACGCTAACTTCCAACCTTGAGGACAAAGTTGATTTTTGGAGGGGAGAATTGTTAGGATCTAATTATTAGGGATTTAGTTTATTTTAATTTTGGAGTCTATTTTTTAGTTTAAGAATCCATCTTTTATTTTAGGAATTAATATTTTATTTTGGGTTGATTTTAAGAGTATATCTTTTACTTTTCTTAGGGGTTAAGTTTATTATTATTAGGATTGGTTATTATAAATACGAGTAGAGTCATTGGGAGTTTTCATGTTTTGGGAATTATTGAGTTGTAAAGGGAACCAAACCAACCCTTGAAGAGGAACGAGTCTCTTGGTTTTGAGAGGACCCAGCCTCTTAGTTCTAGTTATCTTGTTATTTGTCCAGTTTTTAATAATAAAAACCAGTTTTTAATAGTAAAAATATAAAAAAAATACTACTATTTCCCTCTTCTCTCTACTGTTTCACCGTTAGGATTTTCAGATTCTAACAGGTGGCATAACTGCTTTCACTTGTAAGATTTAAGTTTCACTTGTAAGATTTAAGTTTCAGCAAAAAAGAGTGTAAATTGTGCTTGAATTTCGAAGTCAACATTGATGAAAAGATTTTCTTTCATGTTTCACTTGATTGCCAGTTTTTGTTTTCTTCACTTGAATTGAGGCTATTCAAATGATTATCCAGGATGATTTTTTGAAACTGGTTGAACTTATTGTGTGCACCTTTATGAGGAGTGGAGTTTAAGTAATAATTCTCTCTTGAATTGGACTCTTGGCTAATTTGGTATTATTTCATTTCCTGACCACAGGTCACGGCACGGGAGCCGCTGGAGAGCTTAAAATTGCAGGGTTCTTGAAATTTTTGAGTCGAAATAGACTATTGTCTTTTTCTATGTATTTTCTTTTATTGTTGAAGTTCCATCATAAATAGTGTTTATAGTGACGCAAAATAAGATTGGTTTTACTGATTTTACAACTTTAGTATTTAGATTTTGGCTTAACTGCAGTTTTGGTCTAATGCTCCACTGTGCATTTTTACTGATTTTTGGTCCACTTTAATCCATTGAGCGATTTTGGTCCTTAACATAAAAACATTAGCAATTATCGTCTCTTACGTTAACTGCCGTGTGCAGTTTTGGTTTGGGTGTTAGATTTCCCCCTTAGTCGATATACATTCCGGGAATTAAATTCCCGGAATACAGATTTAATGTGTTCCGGGTTTTACATTCCCGGAGGTGAAGAAAATTATATCGTTCCGGATTATAAAAACCGGAACCAATATCGATTTATGTTCCGGGATTTAATTTCCTGAAATGTAATGTGTATTTGTTAAACTTGTATGTACACCGAGTTTAGTAATCCCAGAATGATATGTAAAATCACTTTCGGGATTAGTAAACCCGGAATGTTAATTGGTGTTCCGAGATTTATAAACCTAGAAATTGTCCACACATACATTCCGGGTTTATAAAACCCGGAAACATATCTTTCGGATTATAGTTCTCGGAATGGAAATTTTTTAAAAAAATTACCGGTTTATAAAACTCGGTTTTGTATTTAAAGCTGCCTGTATTATTAATTATTTGTTATTTCTTTTACTACGCCAATATTGAAGTTGCAGATTATAAATTTTAGTCAACATCCAAAATATAACATGTCAAAAAATACATCCAAAATATAAGAAGTCAAGTTAATCTAACAAAATTACAATAATCATCTGCCCCCACTTGACGTCAAGGTCGAACCCCCTCCCCTAACCCTCCTCTGGTACACAAAGTTCGCCGTCGTCCTCTGCCTGGTGTAATCTAAAGCTCTCTGCAATGCAGCTCGACTAGGTCCACTGGTTGGGGGTGCATCGTGCGCCGCGAGAGACTGCGTCAACCAATCCTCTAGTCTCCGGAGCATAGACTGAAATGAAATCAATTTATAAAGTCAATGAATTATTAAAGTATAAGTAATATAAATTAATAACATGTAATTCGGATAAAGAATTTACCGCTACACCAACACTGTCACACATGGAATTTGGTATCAGAAGAGAGTGGGAATGCCGCAAGAACCACGTCATATAATCCGGGGATGACTCTGCAGGGAATGAAACCTGGAGCCCCAAGGGGATGACGACATTTGTGAATGCTGCGAGTGCAGCATCTATGTCGTCTGCAGAGGGTGGTGGGCCAGGAGGGGATCGAGGAACAGTCTGTACATGACCAAATTGGTGGAGGACCCTATCAGGCAAGTATGGTCGGGTGGCGTCCGGTCCGCGGATGTAACCGGAGAAAAGAGCCATTGGGTGCAATGGATGATGGTCCCTATGCCCAGCATATGGGGTCCAGATGACTGCATGGGCGTCCATGTGGTCCAAATGCTCCCTAGCATGAAGAGGATAACGACAAACCTGTTTATTTTTTCGATCTCTTCGAAGATGATGAGGAAGAACAAACAACTGCATTGAGATCTCCACACGAATTGGGCACATAATTTGAATTCGAAACATGAGTAAAAGGAAAATGAAGGGGGGCGATATTATTATTTGCAAAATAGAGGGCAGTTATTTAAAACACACAATATTCAATAGCCAGAGAGCAGAAAATGACAGTACATCAAGTTTGCAGACTTACATGAAGAAATGTTCGACAATGGGGTCCTACTATCATAGTTCGTCAAACCAATATTACAATTTAACTGTCCCAATAGCGGAGGCACATTTTCCTTTGTGCAAAGACACAAATCAATAACTCTTCTTTCGAAGATGAGTTTAAAGAGAAAAAAAGGTTATGTATTGCAACGTGTACAGATTCAAACAGCAACCTTGTTCATTTATTCGAAATGTTAGATGAAGAGGAAGACGAAGCATTAACAGAAAATGCATCTTTATTAGAATAAAATAATGTAAGAAGAGCAAAAGGAAGATAAAAGTGAAGACAATCCTTATATTTTTGTATAATAGAAGGAAAACATAACACAATGTTTATCTGGAGAATGACAAATAAAATAACAAATTCTTATATATAAAGTGAATTACCTTTCCGTTTTTTTGAATATACATTGAGAATCCTACTTTCAACTCTATGTCGCGATTTTGCTGGAGTGGAGCTGCAACTTGACTTGCCCATTACCTCTAGATGATGCTGCAATCAGTGAGTTTGACAACTAAGGGAAGCAATGAAGCAAAGGGAAAGGGGGACTTTATATAAGCTTGTGGGAGCCTCTCAAAAATATCCTTTACGCTAACCAATGTTTGATTAATTAACACACTAATTTGTCATTAATTGTAGGAGGGAAAAACTTGGGAAAACGTAAAAGTATCAATCCAAACTTATTGAGCAGCTCAATGTAAATTGAAAAGAGAGCCAAGATAACAAACTGTTGATATCTTCAATACACATAATCATTTATGAAGGGGGACTTTATATAAGCTTGTGAGAGCCTCTAAAAAATATCCTTTACACTAACCAATGCTTGATTAATTAACACACTAATTTGTCATTAATTGAAGGGGGGAAAAGCTTGGGAAAACGTAAAAGTATCAATCCAAACTTATTGAGCAGCTCAATGTAAATTGAAAAGAGAGCCAAGATAACAAAATGTTGATATCTTCAATACACATAATCATTTAAGAAGGGGGACTTTATCTAAGCTTGTGGGAGCCTCTAAAAAATATCCTTTACACTAACCAATGCTTGATTAATTAACACACTAATTTGTCATTAATTAAAGGGGGCAAAAGCTTGGGAAAACATAAAAGTATCAATTCAAACTTATTGAGCAGCTCAATGTAAATCGAAAAGAGAACCAAGATAACAAACTGTTGATATCTTTAATACACAAAATCATTTATGAAGGGGGACTTTATCTAAGCTTGTGGGAGCCTCTCAAAAAATCCTTTACACTAACCAATGCTTGATCAATTAACACACCAATATAACCATTAATTGAAGGGGGGAAAACGTAAATACCACAATGTAATCCCTCGGATATCGGGGGTTATTATATTGACTCTACGTTAAATTAAATGTGCTCACGATCTTTGGAACATCTGGAAAATGCTCTTATAAAATAGTAAGACCCTCATTCCCCCACCAACTCTACGTCTGTGGTAAGGTCAGCTGTCATATCGAAGGCCGTGTACCGAGTCGAAGTCCCCCGTTGTAAGACACTGATTAGTTAATCCTGTATTAATATAGTAATTAATTGATAATTATGTTGCGACGTATTATTATTAATTAATTAGGCAACATATAAATTTTACGGATATGAGCATAATTCGTTTTGTCGTAGTGTTGTCGTCATTTACATGTTATCGACATTGTATAATATTAATATCGTCGTTGGTGATACATATGACGTATTAGTATTAATTATCTAACCACATGTTGTCGTATTTCCATTATTAAAGTGTTGCGTATAAATATTATTATTTTGTGACGCTATACGGTTAGCAGAATAAATATAGCGGAGAACATTCTATTGATGACGTCGAACTATTTATTTAAGTACGACAAAGTACTTAATTTGACTCATTTTGGCTTATTCAACTCCTAACCTTGTCTAATTCTAAGATTAAGGTTGCCTAATATCATGAAAATTACATTTTAATTTCTTCTTTCCAAATTCTTCCATTACAGCTCTAATCCTTTCTCTGTTCGATTTCCGGGACCAAGTTCCATGTCTCAGCCTATGATCATGAGGTTTGAGCATCCTCACAAGGGCTCAAGGAACTCGCGGGTGTGAGAGTGCTACTCTCCCCTCTTCTGCACATTTCTGGGTTAAAAACCCACATTTAAGGGCTCTATCAAGTCCTACGAGTTCTCAGGAACAGTTTTCATGGTTACAAGGGCTTTGATCATCAAGAAATTCACATGCAAAGAGGTTTAAACACGAAACCCTAAGGGCCTTGGTTTACCATGAAAAACTTAGCAATTTTCAAAACAAAGATGATATTCAGGACCTACAGAGTGTAAGGATTCGAATGGTATAAACAAATTTTTAAATTCTGTAAAAATCCTCCGACGAACCTGTTGGAGAAGATGATCGGAGCACGACGGCCACGGTCACGCTCACGGCGGCGACAAGAACGAAGTGGTCAGCCGACTTCATCTCACTTCCAGAAGTTAAATGAGGGTGGTCTCGTTGGCTAAAAGATTTGGTTTGGGAGAAAAATTGAGTTGTAGGTCTTAGTCTTCTTGAGCTACAAACCTTAGCTCATGTTTCCTCACGGGTTCTGCCCTTTCCTCGACTCAGAACCAACATGCAGGGCTTGCAGGTCACAGAGCAGAAGAAATGAAGAATTTTGGTGGTGTTTTGATGAAGAACAAGAACGAAGATGATGAACGATGATGATGATGAGGGAATTGGGTGAGGGAGATAGCTCGAGAGCTTCTCTCTCTTTCTCTGAACTTCAAAACAGAAAATGAAGATGGTATGGTGTATCTGAACTAAAGGATGGCTATTTATAGCCATGGCTTGAACATCCTTGGTGTGAGATCAAACTTTGTCTCATAATTTGATGGTTTACAACTTAGAACTCATGAATTCTCATCATGATGTTTACCTACTCTTCCTAGGTCTTTCAGATTACCATTCATGTTGTTGCAAAGTGACCACGAGTGAGAAATCATCATCACATAAGGTATGGTGATGGGAGGGATTGGCTGGCTAGAATTCAAATTCTAATCTTTCCAACTTTTCCTTTTTTTCACTTTAGTACCTCCTCTTACTATTAATAATACAATAATAATAATAATAATAATATTAATAATACATATATATATACATACACATGCAACATAAATAATAATAATATTTTTAATAAAGAGAATTGACTATTTGGTCAATAACCTACTCAGCAAAAAACTATAAACTGGTGGTTAAGAACAGGATGTGACAAATTTCTTTAATGAACCATAATGCACTAAGTGAATACATTAAACCCTTTCATGAACTATGGATAATTACACTTTCTTCATAATACAAGTCACGTCTTTGTAAAGAAATATAAGACTTACCTTTTGATGAAGAATCTTAAGACATTTCCTTGGAAAATGATTCATAAGACATGTTTTCTGAAAAAGAAGCAAAAGTTTTTTCTAAAAAGAATCATAAGACATATTTTCAGAAAAATCATAAGAGATATTTTCAAATAAAAATGGGAGAGACCTTAGATGAGAGATTTTATAGGAAACAGTTAAGAGAGGAGAGTTACCCGTGAGGGAAGATAAGATTAGGAAACTTGTGAGAGAGTGATTCTACTAAGAGTAAGAGACCTGGACACTTGTGAGAGGGTGATTCTGCTAAGGGTAAGAGACCTAAACAATCGTGAGAGAGTGATTCCGCTATGAGTAGGAGACTTGGGGACTTGTGGAAGAGTGACCCCACTCCCGAGAGTGAACTAGGACACGTATGAGGCGTTTCCTCTTATACTTCGACTAAGTTTTTGAATTATTGATGACATGACATATTATATCATGCATTAATGAAACCAGGAGTTAGGTGATAGTGACGTACCAAACCTGAGACTGCAAACAAAGGGCTCAGTTACAATGACGTGCCAAGCTTGAGACTGGACGATCGAGGGTGGCCGTGAGCCGACCCGTAATCGATCACATAAGTGGCATTGACCCGCGACGGTGGTGTCCCGCCTCCCAGTGTATTGGTTGTTAGCATTATATCCGGATAATAGAGAAATATGTGAACTAGCATAATCATAAACATAAACATTACATCTTGTTGTTGCGAGTGTGATATTGTTGACAAGCCCTTGCATGCTTATAATCTCATATTGTTATACATGTACATACATATTGTTACTTTCCAAGGAGTTTACCCTTGCAAATTGTTTACCTGCCTGTGTTTGGGCGATCCGTCGCCAGATGAATTACTACCGGACACGTAGCTGAGGAGTATCAGGCAGATGCGGAACCCAATGAGGAGTTTGTGGGGGCTGTAGGGATAGCCTAGTACTTGGTAATAGTGTAGCTAGCTTGACTCTTATGTCTGTACCTTTGCATGCCTAGAGACAGGGTAGGTTCCCAGACCATATATTTTTGTGCGGTCACCCTGCGCGGGATCACAAGAGATATACCGGAATTAGGAGGTTTCTCAGGTTTCAAAGTAGCCTTATATCCTTCTTCTTTTAATGAGTTGATTCCTTTATATAAACTATTTTCTTACCAATGTTGAGCACCTGGCTATGTATGTACGAGAGTTATATTATGGAAGGGACATATATATAAATGTAATCCATGATGTCAAGCATGTTTTGTAAAAGAAAAAAAAACTACCATGCATTTTCAAGTCTTGAAAGATAAACTGCATATTTATTTTAATGTTATGGTCACTATTGTGATCCCTGAAATTGGAGGCGTTACAGAGGACGCCCTAGAAAATCGTCTAAAGGAGGAAGGAAGAAGAGGGAGCTAACTGCGGTGATTGTAGAGGATTCTTGGAGGGGTGGAGGTGGTAGAGGTTACACCTACCAGAGCCAATCAATTGATTTGGCCAGAAGCTCATGTGTCTATTGGTGTCTTAACGAGAGCGAGAAGAGCTTTATTGGAATGAAGTTGCTCTTCAAGATATAGTAAGGAAGATTGAGGCTCATAGAGCCAGATAAGAGGATTTCCTGTATGCTGAGTGTTGGCTTGTTGTTGAGTTGGTTCTTTATTTTTTGTTTGTTTATTTTTTCTTCTTGAGAATTTCCTATATATATATCAACGAAATTGTATTTTCTACCAGTTAACTAAAATATTTACAATAAAAGATTAAAATATATGTTATATATGGGCAAAACTAACTATAGTATAACAGTTTTTTAAAGGCAACAAGGTCACTGAAAACAGTAACAGTGGTGAAAATATTGTTATTGTACATATGCATTTTGAGCAAACACGGGAAGCTGAAGATCTTATAAAATGTCATGACTCATGACATTATGATTATAAAGAAACTTGTCTTAGATCACCTGTGCCCAGCACCTGGGCTGGGAACAGAAGATAAAGGAAAAGGAACTCTTTTATTGTTGGCAAGATGAGCAAATACGAGACTTCCACTGCCATAATCAATAACTTTTCTTGAATGTTGTAGGGTACCCTGCTGCAAAGAGGGCACTACGACCTCCATTTCGAGAATCTTTCGGGCATCTAAAGGAGAGGCTAACGAGTAGCATATAAAAACAAGCAGGGTAATGACTAAAGCAGAGCTCAAACGATCAGCCATGTAGGTAGGTTAAGGTAGGTAGATCAAACACTGAAACAAGGCATAAGGTCTGTGTTATATATGCTGAATGGCTTTCATTCTGTGCTATTTATAGGATTTGGAGGAGCACTCCAAAGAAAGAACAAATGAATCATGCAAAGGTTGGAATTACCATGGGAGTGCTAATTGTCCTAGATTCCCTGTAGATATTGGGTTAGGTAGGCATGAATTTGACACTGGCATTAGTTAGTTTCTCATATGATCGATATTGGGACATTACTTGTTTGCTCCAAACTCCTAGGAGTTGCTTGTGAAGTTGAATATTTAGAGCTCAATAAGAGGAGCAAAATGTTCCGTCTCCAAAATGTTTTATTCACTGTTCCGCAAATAAAATATTTACACCACAATTAAAAATCACCAATATAAAACTATGAGTGTTATATTTATACGTTTTTTTAATTAACCTGACATAATTTTATTTGTTGAGATAGAAAATAAGACAGCAATTTAAATAAAAGAAAATCTTGATCCCAATAAAAGTGCACTCTTCCGTACTTCATTGGCCAATAGCTTCATAGTATGGCCGCCACTTTGACACTCCGTGTATAGTGATTCTATTCTCACAGACTAGCTCCGCTCCATCAATGAATTATACACGTTTTCACTTGAAATAGAGAATGTCTAAATTAATAGTTCCACCACAGTGCTTTTGGAAACTGGTACAAATTATTGTGGCCACTTTCCTTGGTATGTTTTCTTCAATTCAATCCATTACAGAACACAACTTGAGTGTGATATATTATTTGGTTTGCCGATTTTATTTTATTTTTCAAGATTCTGGTGAATGTTTATCTCATTATATGCTTTTTTCTAACGATCTATTGTCTGAAACAATGTGTAAGAATTCAAGGTACGATTAAGTGGTGAACAAAAGGAGGGAATGGGAGGGAAGGGATTTTAATGGAGGGGAGGGGAAGGGAGGGGAGGGAGAGATTTTAATACTTATTATGTTTGAGGGGAGGGGAGGAGAAATAACTTTTTTTATTTGATTCACAAGGGGAGGGGAGGAGTTTTATGATTAAATTACTTTTGTACCCTTTATAAATTTACTTGTAATTTAAACATGTTTGCATTTAATATTTTTCTATTATTGAATAGGGTTATTTTTGTCCAACAAAATGTTTCCCCTCCAATTCCCCCCACTTTTGGAGGGGACACAAAATTGAGTTATGAGGGATTTTGGTCCCCTCCATTCCCCTCCCCTCCCCTCCTAAAAAATGAACCAAACAAGTAAAGTTTAAAAAAATCTATCCCCTCCCCTTCCCTTCCCTTCCCTTCCCCTCCAACCAAACAATACCGTAATTTTATGCCAACTTGTTCCGGTTTCCCAATCTCTATTTGTTTTAATTCAATTTTGTTCAAAACTCACGCTTCGGAAGCGCTATACTCTAGGCACTGTAATAGATACTTAACGGTTTTTTTCTTACCAAAAGCGCTTTAACATGAGCCATTAGCCACCAAAATTTCTTAACATTTACGGAGCAAAACATGTTTTGATAAAACAAGAACAATACAAGAAACGGGGGGTTCAAATTGTGTTCGTATTGAAACTTTAGTTCTAAAATAATTATTAGTTTTCCAAAGCTTTTCGTAAACTATAGCAGCGGAAAAGATAAATCAAAGTGTAAAAGATAAAGCTATAAACGACACATACTTTTGTAGACGATAGGATAAAACTGTTAATGCAGCGGAAGTACAACGTGTGCTAGTGTAATTGATGCAAGCAGTAAACGTATTGACGATGCAAGCAGTAAAAGCATGTAGACGATGCAAGCAATAAATGTGCAAACAATACAAGTAGTAAAAACAGCACACACAAGATTTATCCTAGTTCACCCCCTGAACGATAGGGCTACGTCCAGTCCTTGGCTTCACCAAGATTTTCACTATTCAACCGAACAGTACAAGTATTCCACACAGGACTTAATTCAAGGTACGAGCCAGACGATAACTTATAAACGATCATATTTCATCCTCTCCCCCTAACTTTCATAGTTTGTCTAGGTTAGCTTTTTCTCATTCTCTCGTCTTTTGGAAACTCTCCCTCTTTGTTCTTCTTTTTCTTAACTCACTACTATTTCTCTTCTTCTCCCCCTTAGTCAGACCTCTTCACTTTTTCTTTTCATCGCTCCCCCTTTTTCTGCTCATCTTTCCTCATACTTTTCAATTTTCACACTTTTTTCTCTTCATCTCTCCTTTTTTTCAAAAACATAGGCAGTTAATAGAGCATAAGAGCATAGGGGCATATTCAAGTGTGATCATAGAAATTTGCGTCACATCATATGATAATTGACACATAGCATATTCAACAGATATAGTCAATTGATAAAACAAGTATCGGAGCAATTGTTGACTAAGCATCATGCTATTGCAAGCATGAATGATGAATTCATATATCAATAAGCATAGTAAATGATAGCCAAATCCACAAGTGTACGGTGGTTATCGAAGTACTATAAATGATTATCGTCTCCACGAGGATAGGTGTTAACAAGGTCTAAAATTCAATTGCTTAGAACTTTAGTGCAGAAAAATAAATTGTGTGATTTTGATTTTTTTTTTGTAATTGGAACAATGATTTGCAAAAAGGAAATTGTATAAGTAACTAAGCACTTGGGTTGAGTTGTATCACTTCTAATTCATGTTTTTGGAATCAATTCTATATCTGAAAATTTAGCAAAAGTTCTTGGCTGTTCTAGCCTAAGTTCCTTACAAGTTAATTCCTTAAACAAGTAAAGCTTACATTTCAATTACCAAAACCAATTCCTTAGTATTTAGTTAATCAAATTGAAGGAGAAATTCTGAGTTCAGGCCAACAATAACATAGCTATCCTTATACCTAAGTGACATGCATTTGTTCTTCCAATTCTTATTTCCCCGAATCCCTAACAATTCCTATTGCTCATGAATTGGGTAACAACACTTGTGTACAACAAGATAAAATAAGCACAAAGAATTGAAACCAAGAATTGCAATTTATTCAGCTATATACATGAACCTAGAACATGATTAGAAGCAATGTAAACTACAACCCAAGAAGCTAAAAGACTAGCCAAGCATGGCTATGAAAGACATAATAAAAACTTGGACCAGGAGCTCTAGAAATGCTTCCCACAACTCAGGAAAGTGCTCTGAACAATGTGATATCAAGTGTCTAATTCTATCAAGGTCTGTTTACAAAAGAAACCCAATGCCCTATTTATAGATTTTTCAACTCTGCGACCCAACGCTTAAGCGCTGGGAACCCACCGCTTGAGCGCTGGGATTTAAGTGGCTAGACATGGCCAAACAGGGGCTCAATGCATGAGCGTTGGCCCCTCCAACGCTTGGGCGTTGACAATACATGCATTCTGGGCTTCCAACGCTCAGGCGTTGGACATGTCTGCTGTTTTAATTCCTTGGCTGTTTTATTCTTCTTTCTTGATGAGGCTTCATGGCCATCAATGGTCTTCATGTGGCCTCTTTCTTGTCCCTTTTAACTCTGAAACAGCCCATTCTTCAATCATTCCTTCATTCATGACCTTAATTCACATGTGTTAAACAAGATTAAAGCAAAGGTGCTTCATCTTCTACCTTCAATTTCAATCCTTCAACTTCTGTTAATTGCAACTAGGTCCCCACAAATATGCTCAATTTAACCAGATTCCTAAAAAGGACTAAAACCTAATAAAAACACCTAAAAATGACTCAAAATGACTAAAAACCAAATAAAAGCTAAATTAGATGCCAATGCACACATTAAGAGAAAATCCTAACAAAGTGTAGAAAAATCTAAATGAGACTCAATAAAAACAAAACAAAATGAATTAAAAAGACCCTAAAAACATCATATGAAATCCTGTCATCACACCACTATACCCAACGACAGCTTGTCCTCAAGCGTTAAAACTCAAAGAAAAGCTTGTCCTCAAGCTCAGAATAAATTATACAACTAACCAAGAGAAGCACAATATACTTTTTTCATAGAAAGCACAGCGGATTTGGAAAGCATGCATGTTAAGGATACAAGATTTCATCAAGAAAACTGGATATGGTATTTGATAATGCAACAGATTGTGTTCATCAAATTAAGCTCACAAAAATTAATTACTTAGTGAGAACAAGAGAATTGAATTAATCTGCCTATCATTCAAATCAAAACCAAAACAATACAGCAATTCAATTTTGAAGAGACTAATCAAGGTGGAAACTTGGCCAAAGGTTCAGCAAAGGGTATGGATTTCAAGAACTTGACAACTCAACTGGCTGACTCAGAATCATTTAGGTGATTCTTCTTCTTGTTTATTTTTTCAGAGCTTCAAACACCAATTCAGCACAAAGGACCTCTCTATTTCTTTTCATTTCTTTTCTTCTTTTTTTTTTTTTGAATTTATCAAAAGCACATACTTAAGATTTTCCAATTTATTTAATTTTTTTTTAGAGAGGGTCCTATTCATGTATAGCTCTAATTTTTTCATTTCTAGCATCACCTAACAGCATTAGTAATATTCACAATAGTAGGCTTCAACTGAATAGACTCAATTCAAAGCCTCAAGGGGGACTACTAATGGGAATTTAGTTCTTATCAAAACAAATTCTGAGTTTTCAAAAGATTCCTAAAGTCTCTTCTAAAATAGCAAGGCATGCAAAGCTTCAGTCAACATGTAACACAAGGCAGAAAAATGCAAACTCAAGTAATCAGAGCTCTCTTAATCAGCAATCAGAAAAATAGGGTAAGTGGTACCCTTTTTAGAACTCAAACAGTATCATACCAAAGCCAAGTCAATTAGAATCCAATTATATCCTAACAACATGCAATTCTCCCCACATAAAATCAATGTATCATTTTTCAAAATAGCAGATAGTTGGATAAAACCACTTAAAAGTTAGAGCATCATGGTATAATTATCTAGATATAAACCAACTGACTCAAATGCAATTTTAAAAATTCTAAAAGAAAAATAACAACTAAAAATAAAAAATAAAAATTGTCAAAAGGAAAAGTGAAAATACTATTGGTCAATTCAAACATCATTCATAGGGTCCTCCTCCTCAACAACAGATCCTGAACCTCCAACTTCAGCTTCAGCACTAGCACCTGCTCCACTGCTTCCTGCCTGATAGCCATGTAGGCTCATACTCATCAGCTTCCTCTCCAGCTCAGTGGGGTCTGGGCACCTCTGCCAGCTGGGATCACTGTATCCTGCATAATCCACAACAGCTGCTGGTTGCTGGAAATTCTGTGCATGTGATGGAACATGGTTCCAAAGGCTTCTTCTTGCTAGTTACTCTAAACTGGCTGAGCGGATTAGCCTCCCACCTCCAAAATCACCGATCTGGTGTTGGCTCTGGATCTGGGAGGTGTTATAGCTCTATGTATTGGGTGTCCCTGCTTCTCCAGTGCATCCTCATGATCAACATAAATCCTCTGAGCAGCTTCCCAATTCATGACTAGCAGAGGGTGGATGTGAATCTCCACAGGGGGCATTGCAGCTGCTCCCAATTTCTGCTGCACTAGCCTGGTAATCAGAAGAGGATAGCCAAACCTCTTGCCATTTTTCTCAATATTGATAGAGAAGTGGATTCTCCAGGAAATAATGCGAGCCACATCAATAGTCCTCTTATTCTGCAAGCAATATATACAAAGGGCATTCTGCTTCCGCAACTCCATTTTATTGGAGCTTGGGAAGAGAGTGTCTCCCAGAAAGTGGTCCCAAACTCGGACCTTAGGCTTCACATATTTCCTGTAAATATAGTTAGGGGTTACCTTGTCTGCCTCGGTCTCCCACTTAGCTCCCGGCACTGCTAGGGCCTCCAAGATCTCATCAAATGGGTAATGATTCAGCAACTCATTGTAGCTCTCCCCATTTTCTCTGAACATAGCCCTATCTTGGGCTTTAGTGGGAAGCTTCAAAAGCCTCCTGATGGTTTCAGGACCATAGTTTATGACCGTCCCTTGGAACCATGATTTGTAACCTGGGATGGCTGGGATCTCCTCAATAGAGTCATACCGAGTATTGGCATAAAACTCTCTCACTAGGGTCTGACACGCATCAGCAATCGGGTTACATAACACGTCCCATTTCCTTTGGGCAACAACTTCCTGCATCCCCCAGGGGTCTTTTTCAATCTTCAGAGGTCTCTCTCTAATAAGCTCATTTTGGGAGACTATTTTCTTGAAGTACCTCTCCTTCTCAAAGGAGAGAAATCTGTCATCATCGAAGTCCTCATCAATGATAGGAGCTTCTTCCACGGCTCTTCTCTTGGGTGCCATTCTGCACAATAATAACAGGACGCCCTTTTTTATTTGTTACTTTTAAGTTTCAATTATGAACAAATTATTCAATTCAATCTGATTGTTAAGCTTAATCAAACATTGAACATGATATGAGTATATACGTAATTAATCTTATAGTCCTGTTCTATTTGTGATGTATCTACCGAACACATAGTAAACAGAATATTATTATCCTATTTTGTCCCTGTTTCGTTCCATTTCCAAACGCTACCTTATTTTTTACCACACCCGAATTGGAATTGTAAGATCAATTTAGTACACACAAAAGAATTCATGCACTCACCGAACTTATAGTTCCACCTTCAGAAATACTTATAGTTCCACCTTCAGAAATTGTCATTATTAAATGAGTTGGGGAAATGTGCTTATTCCATCTTAAATAGTGCTAGCAACCCTTCTTTTAACACACTAATTAACACACTCCATTCAATTAGTTTACTTTATAAGAAGTCAATACATATTTCCGATTGCTAGCAACACTTCTTTAAACAAACTATTTAATACACTACTCGTTAGTTCATTTTTTAAAATATGTTGATAAATCAATCATATAGACTTTATTCAACGGTGCTTAAAAACTATATTGCTAACATTTGTCTTACCATTTTGCAGGATAACAGGTGACTGGGAGAAAAAAAATGACACCATAGACTTGAAAAAGTATTGCACATTCGCAGTATATTCAAGTATTGTACAAATTTTCAAAAAAAAAAGTATTGTACCAAACAAACTTCTTTTTCCTACCGATAGTAATTTGGTCAGTAATTGGTGTGTGGATTTTCATCCACTTTTTCCGTGAGATTAGTTTCTCAAAATCTACGAACATTCAAGGAGGCACAAAGGCCAAAATTTCATCAACGTTTGTACAAGGAAGAAAAATGAAAGCAGGGCAAAATCTTATTCTTCCCATATTTTTAAGCCAGTTCAGGACCAGAAGGCAGTGCCTCGTAACCATCATGGTGCTTTGTAGGAGTATCTGTTTCAACTGGGATGCATTTGAGGATTGCAGCAATAGGCATGCTAACTGCTCCAAGTAACACGCTGAGTAACCAGAGTTGCCAGTTTAGGGGCACAGTGTTGGCAAATGTCCCCAGGAACTCAACTATGATCACTTGAAATGCCACTGTGGAGAAAATCACCGTGAAGAATATCCCGCTGTCAAACATGCCTCTGAATATGTTTATCTTCTCGATTTCTCGGCTGTTTATCTCATTGAACACCTGGCAATAGAGTTGCAGTGAAACTAGGTCAGTTTACATCTTGAATGCTTTAATGTAGTTTTTAAGGCAGGTTGGAGGATCATATCATAGAACCAAAAAGGAAGGTGTGAAGTGCGAACTGTAAACATGTTAAAACCTTTTAATTTATAATCCATCCATACAAGGAGGTTCCTTTAAGTTTAGGTTTATGATACGTTCACACTCCACTTTCTCTCCTATCTCATTTTCACTTATTTTATGTTCGCATCTCTCTCATTTCCTATCACATCACCTATCATATTTCTCAATTCTCTCCCTTCTCTTATTATCTCTCTCTACGAAGTGGAGGAGTGTCAACATAACATTTTTCTCAAGTTTATTCACACAGTATATTCATATATAAATTATTCAGAAAGAAAGATCACGTATAGTAATAATAATGCCTATATACAAACTATAGAATAATTTATAAGCTCAACTGAACTTAATATGAACAGCAAGAGTGTATTTGGGTAAACAACTTAATTAAGCACTTATAACAATAGGTGTTTATCGCATAAGCACTTATTCATAAGCTAATTTGAGATATTTATGGAAATAAGCTGAAAATAGGTTAAAGGTAAGCATAAACTCTTATTCATAAGCTAATCTAAATAAATTATGAAAATAAACTAACAATAACTTATATTAGGTGATAACCTATTTAAATATGCTCTCTCTCAAACACGCAATAAGCACTTATGTTATAAGTTAAAGCACATATAAGCTCTACCAAGCAGGGCTAAATCTTTTAATAGTGTTCAATATTTTCCAAATTTGAATCAACTTTTTGGCTTAAAACATGTGGTTTCTTTTACAAGTTTAACCACCTATCATTTTCTTTACAATAAATAACAGTTGGTGGTTTAGAGGGTGCAAGCGGTACTTCACCTGGCAAAATACAAAGGTGTTGAATATCAAAGTGTTCAGCACTGCAGTTGCATCTGAGCCAGTAAGCCCCAGTAGCCTCTTCCCGTCAAAATTGAGAACCCCGAGGACGATTAGTTGATATACACTTTGACCAAAGATATTCCTCCACATTGGTTTGGTGATAAAACTTGCTCTCCTTCCAACTGGGAGTCTTTCCATAAGTCCATCATTAGGAGGTTCAGTAGCCAGGGCCAGTGCACCCAGAGTGTCCATGATCAAGTTGACCCAGAGCAACTGAACAGCTGTGAGTGGAGCAGATCCTGAAAATAAAGAAGAAAACTTAATCTAAGTTCCTTGAAAACAGATTCAACAATTCAATGGAAAACAAGTCTTCTATAATTCAACATACCAGTAATGCATGCAGAAACAAAGTTAATAATCAGAGCAACAACATTTACTGTTAACTGAAACTGCACAAATTTTTGAATGTTAATGTATATGGCCCGTCCCCATTTCGCCACATTGACAATAGTAGAGAAGTTATCATCCATTATAATGACATCAGCATTTTCTTTGGCAACCTGTAAAAGGTGTAATTAAAAAAAAGTATTAGAATTTGATATCATCAACCAGGCCTTGATATAAAATAGACACCAAAAACAGATTATTAAAGACTTGTTTAACAATTTTTCTCATCTATTTAGTTTAAGATGGCTCCTTTTCAGTCTAGAAAGAAGAGGGGAGGAGGGACAAAAGGGAAAGGGAAAATGTAAACAACTGGGCAGCACATAATATAACAAGTACTGAAGATACATTTCTGTGTCTTAATCAAAATGCAGAGCAACTATATAAAAACAGTACAGTGGACTGCTACATGTGATACCATCAATTCACCATAGTAAATCAACATCTAATATAGACACAAACCTCGGTTCCAGCTATGCCCATGGCAAGCCCAATGTCTGATTCATGCAGTGCAGGAGCATCATTGGTTCCATCACCAGTAACTGCTACAACATCACCAATCATATTCCTCAAATTGGTTACTAAGGTATGCTTGTCAAGAGGTAAAGATCGTGCCATTACCTGTAGCCATATTAAGCATATAAGAAAGACAAGCATCTAACGAGAATTGAAAGCCACAGAACTTACAATGAGAATACTACCTGAATTCTTGGTATTATATCCTTCATTTCCTCTGGAGACAAGTCACGAAATGCTGGTCCTTCTATGGCTACACCACCCTCCGTAAGTATACCACATTCTTTAGCTATGGCCCTAGCTGTATTTATGTTATCACCAGTGACCATGCGGACAGTTATTCCAGCTTTTTGACAAGTTTGAACAGCTTCCCTAACTCCAGGGCGAACAGGGTCCTTGATTCCCACTATGGCTATCAGAGTATAGCCATCATCAGGGATGTTGGTCTCTCCTTCAGTTCCATTTATATTTTTGACAGCCAAACAGAGAGTTCTCAAAGCTTCAGAGGCAAAGTCATTTATAATATCATTGACAATCTTTGCCTCCTCTTCAGGAAGATCAACAGCTGTCCCATTAGAATCAATAATTTTGTCACACAATTTTAATACTATTTCTGATGCACCTTTGCAGAAAGCTCGGACCCCTCCATCAGGAAGACCCACAAGTACAGACATCTTCTTCCGGGATGAATTGAAAGGCTCAACCTTAAGTATCTTATAGTCTCTACGCTGGGCATCAAAATCACCACCTGAAAGCAAGCCAAATTCTAATAATGCTGATTCTGTTGGTGTTCCCAATATAGCCTTCTTTCCTTCTTTGTCATTGACAACTTCTGACGAAGTATTTTGAAATATAGCCTGTAAAAGGATACTTAGAACTTCTTCAGATATCTCTGATTTAAGTTTCTCCACACTCTCATTACCTTTCATCTCCATGGTCTTTTCGCATATCCAAATTTTATCAACCACCATATGGTTTGTAGTCAATGTCCCTGTCTTATCTGTGCAAATGCAATTAGCTGAACCCATAGTCTCACATGCAGAGAGATGTCTCACAAGTGCCCTTTCATTCATTAACTTTTTCATAGCAAAAGCAAGACTAAGTGTAACAGCTAATGGTAATCCTTCAGGAATTGCAACAACAATGATGGTTACAGCAATAGCAAAATAGTCCAGCAGCTTCAGTGCATCATTTGAAGACCAATTACTAAACTCACCATAAAGTGCTTTTTCAACCAGAAACCTTATTGTCAACACCAAAAATGTTAGCACAGAAAAAGTCAAACCAATTTTTCCAATAACGGTAGCAACTCCGTTCAATTTCACCTGCAGAGGAGTCTCATCCTCCCCTCCCTCACTTAAAGTTTCCATCAACTTCCCCCATTCAGTCCTCATGCCAACAGTTGTAACTATCATCTTCCCCTGTCCATCTTGCACTTTGGTTCCTGAAAGAAGAAAAGGTCTTTCTGCATCTATATTTGCTGGTTCACTCTCACCAGACAAACTTGATTCATCAATTAGCAGTGAATATCCTGATATAAAAATTCCGTCAGCTGGAACTTGATCACCAGTTGACAAATGAACAATATCTCCCACTACCAAATCATAAATTGAGACCTTCTGCCTTTTCCCATCTCTAGTGACCTGAATAGATATCTTTTTCTTCTCTTTGTCCAAATCCTTGAACTGCAAGGATTGCTTATAGTCACTGATAGCAGTAACAATAACTACCAGGAATATACTAAGTATGATTCCCACACCATCATAAACACCCTTTGGCCACCCTTCAGTGGGAAGCCCTATACCAATAGAAACTATAGCACAAACGATGAGAATGATTAGTGTTACATCATGCAGTGCATCCCAAACAAACATCAGAAAGTTTTTAGAAGGTTTCTCAGTATAACGGTTGACTCCATAAACCTCTTGCCTGCTATTTATACTGTGTTGCTTGACACCTTCATCGATTGAGACTGAGAGTTTACTTACAATCCCTTCAACTTTACCAACTTTTCTTAAGTTCTTGTGATCATGGCCTCGGACAATTGATGCAATATCATCTGGTTCAATACCAAAACCAGCTTCTCTTGTCTTATCTGTCAGCTTGTATTCAGTTGCACCAACAGCTTTATAAGAAAAAGAACGCACATTAGTAGAAAATGATCAGTTTTAACGCAATTATATGGATTTCAATTCTAGAAATTGATAACTTTACCTTCCTTAAATTGCAGTGCTGCCCTTTGGGCGAAGATAACAGCCCGAATTGTTCCCTAGTTGAATAGACAATAATAATATGATCAAATCAGTAACACATTATTGACAATATATATCCTAAAAAGGTTTACAAGTGAATAATGATCATTGCATCTAGCAGAGGTTATGGCCATGCCCTTAGGATATAGACTGCCATATCCCTACTCTATATCAAAATACATTATCCTGTATCAGATCACACTTAAAGTTGAAATAAGAAAAGAAAACTCAAGAAAGGGGATTGAATTGTGTTTTCAAAAATTCTTTTCAAAAGCTAATTGATACAAGTTATGTCTATTGTACGAGGAAGAGTACTACAGGAGCCATGCATTAAATGTCAGGTCTCTGACGTCTACAATTCTGGAGGACATGTGTCTAACAGACACTTACTGCTAAAGACTATAAATATGGCACATGGAAGAATGAAGAAGACAAGACACAAAACTCTTTGTGAATATTTGCATTCAAAGCTTTTAATAAATTTATTCTTTCATTTATTGCTTTGTACATCTTGTACTAGAAAACATGTAAAACATTCTTTGAGCTGAACTTCTAATACAATCCTCATTTATTGAGTTGAAAAGCCAAAGGTTTGGTTTTAGCTTGAAGAGCAACTGGTAATAGCCTACAAGGCCGTGAAAACACATATTTTAACTTTGTGAAAGTTGGAGGAAAATCTCAAAGGCGTCTTAGGGACAGGAGGTAGCCTTAAGTGGGTTGGGTGAACAAGTATGTAAGTTACAGTCTGTTCTTCTATCCCTTTATCTCTTTATTTAACTAACTTTGAAGGGATTTGAATTGGCTAATAAAAGAACACTTGAACTAAGATTTTTAAGTCTATATACCTTCTGTCTGAAAAAGTATTATAAAACCATATGAACCACCTGAGCCATCATTCCTTCTCCCCAAACCTAAGTGAAGATACATACTAAGAACTTGCTAATTCGTTTGTAGGTTCAACAAATGAAAAACTCTTCCAACTAGCTTTTGAAAAGAATTTTCAAAAAACACAAGCAACCCCCTTCTTGTGATTTCTTTTGTTTTTCACTTAAGTCCTTAACATTTTTTTTGTAGTATGCCAATAGGTTATAGGTCATGTTTGAGAAAGCTTATTTGAGTTGTCTTATAGCATAAGCACTTGTGCCGTTGTGCGAGTGTTTAGGTAAGCATAGGAAAACAACTTATGGCCTATCTATAAACTATTTTGAGCTTGTTTTCAGAAGTTGCTCAGATTAGCTTAATAATGAAGTGTTTATCCCTACCTACAAGCTATGTTGAGCTTATTTCAATAAGCTTCACAAATCAGTGTTTGTCTGGCCAATTTCCCTAAAGATCTAGGTCTCAAGGCGTTCAAGGGAATGTAAGCGTAAAACCTAGCATGCGGATAGGGTCGTTTTGTTTTAAAACTAAGCTGAGAGCTTTTGTGCATTCCTTTTCATCAATCATACATTCACCCTCCCCCAAATATCTGCTCCATTCTTTTCTTTCAACTCAATCCAATTCATCCATGATAATGTAGCCAAAGAGCTACTTTTTCAGCCCATCCATCCTTGAGGTTGGGTAATCATGGTTGAACCGGTCATAATCAAACATATAAATCTAAAATGTCATAAAATATATAAAATTAACATAAAATGTTCGGAAATTAAGTTAAATTGACATAAAATCATCATATTGTCTTATAAGATAAAAACAACAAAAATATATAAAAATAATAGTCCGTGCATGTGGATTTTCTACTTTGGATTGGGCTCATTATTTGAATAAAAAAAATTGATTAGATTAAAAATAAATTTGAATATGACTAGTTCAAATTGGTTGAATAGCACCAATTTATTAGGCTAAACCCAATTTGGCCAGTTCTTACCATTTTGATGTTAGCAAATCTTTAAGTGGACCGAACACTTGATACGTTCCTGATTTAACCAATTGAACTTCAATCCGCTTTTTATAATCATGGTTAATACTTTCTATAGCCAGGGTGATGTTGGAGCCTTATTTTGCCTTTTCTGTTTTTCGTTTGTTTTTTTTCAAATTACCTTGTAAGAATTAAACTTAGTTTTACTCTAAGGGCTGATATTTTTTACTATCTTATGTTAGGAGTTTTAAAGGTTTGTTGGTGTGTATCAAATCTTCTGGTTCATGCCCATGTGTGATTTCCATTGCGCCCTGCTGGCTTTCTCCTACACTACATCACTCTTGAACAAGTTATTGTCACAATGTCATGTAAATTTAAACTACTTAATGTGTTGTATGGTACTGATAAATATCAAAATTTAGCTCTCATATTCCAGTAGGCAGAGTCCCTAATTTCTCAACCATCATTTTGAATCTCTAGTCATGAATTCCGTCACCATTCCGTCACCATTACCATCAGTACTTAAGGTGGTGTTGGAACCAATCCATTTTGATATTGCACTTACAAGTGCGACCAAGGAGGACAAATCGCACTTATAGATGCGACACACCTTGTTTTATTAAAAAAAAATTAATATATACTATCGCACTTGTAAGTGCAAAATAAGAGGAAAATTCGCACTCAAGTACAATTTTTTTTTAAATCACGAAAAACTTAAAAGTTAATATCGAGAACACCCAACAACAACAAGTGAGTGCAGAACTTGTGTTGACGAAGAAGAAGGGTGGGTTGCACGTTGAGATTAAGAGATGAGAAATGAATGCCGCAGGTTGAGTGGGTTGAGAGGAGAAAGGGAGGAGAATGGGAGAAGAAGAGAAGAAGAATTGTAGTTTTTTTTGAACAATTTAGTTTTTTATTTTAATTTAGGGATATTTTGAGTATTAATAAAATAGAGGTATGGTGGGAGAACCAGTAGAAATATGAGTAAACCTCCATTTTCGTCCCTGATAGTGTTCACTTATGACAAGTTGGTCCTTGAACTTTCTCCGTCGGTCATAGTAGTCCCTGATAATGTAACTGTCGGTCATAGTAGTCCTTTATCTAATTTTCCGTCTGGTCCTTGTTGACCAAATGAATTTCTGGCATTTTTTTTCCACATCATCCATCCTAGCTGGCAATGTCAGATGGTTCCCTCCAAAACAACACAATCAAAATAGTCCCTCCCCACGTGTCCCACTCCCATTCGTACCTACATTAGCCAAATAGGTCCCTGCCACCTTCATAACCTCTCCATCTTCTTCTATTACCCATAACATAAGCAATCAGAAGCAACTGGAGAAAAATCAGAGCAAGGAAGTTACGAACCCTAATCGCCGTGCAACCGCTGATCCCGTGACTGCGTGAGGCTGTGGCGAGCCATCGACGGTGACCTTTCTCTGCGTTTTGTGCTTGAGTTCGTGCTTTGGAGTGAAGGTATGTAAAACCACACAAACTTCCGGTCTGCATGATTTCAAGATGTATGCTCTTTGTCCTGATTTTCGTCCCCCCCTTGGTTATTGAAGTAGAAACATCATGCGGCTAGGGTTTTGGAACAAAATGGGGGTTTAGATGGGTTAGGTAGTTTGTGTAAAAGGGGGAATTTCAGTTTCTATTTATGCTATTCCTCTATTGTAACTTCCTCTGTTTTGTGCCTTTTTGTCAATGGCTTTGGGTGGTTGTTTGTGTAATGTAGATGGAGCCCACTCTGAACTTGATACTGCACCATGGAGGAAGGCTTTCTGTGGCAGAGGACACTGGTGCTGTTGATTATTTTGGTGGTCAAGTATGTGTGTGGGAGGATATTGAGTGTGATACATTCAACCTATTCACCCTTGAAAATTTGGCAAAGTTTCATGGGTATCGTAAGTTCAAGTCCATATGGTGGAGGAACACACAAACAGATGTGGAGATAGAGCTTATCAAGATTGATGGGGATGCTCATGTGAGAGATATGATTATTGTGTCTAAGTACAATGGTGGGGATGTTGAGGTGTACTTTGACCATGATGATATGGAACCACTTGCAGTGATTCTGCCACCAGATGATGATGTGGAGATACTTGATGTTCCAAGGACCAATGATGAGAGGGTGGCTGCTGAGGAGGTTTCCAGTGCTGAAGCAGTGCTACCAGACTCTGTTTTACATGGATATGCTGCTGATATTGATGCAGTGATGGCTGACATAGCAGGTGAGGAGCCTGATAGCAGTGAGACTGATACAGATGCAGAAATGGGGAATGCAGGGTCTGATGAGTCTTCAGATTCTGAAAATCCATCTGGGGCTGCTGTGTTTGATGTGCCTCAAACAGAATGGTCATGTGAGGAAGGTTCAATTGATTATCACAGTGAAGAGCTGCGCAGCCCAGTAAGTTCTGATGATGAGGATGATAATGGGGTGAGGAAACTTCGTTTTCCCCAATTCACTGAGGGGGCTGATTTTGGGAATGTAGTGTTAGAGCTTGGCATGGAGTTTCCCGATTTGAAAACCTTCAAAAAAGCAGTGCAAGACTACACAATTGAGAGGGGCAGGCAGATTAAATGGGTGAAGAATGACAAAGAGAGAGCAAGGGCTGTTTGCAAGGTGGCTGAATGTCCTTGGAAGATACTCTGTTGCTGGAGCAAGCCTCAGAAGAGCTTTCAAATTAAGACATTTGATGAGTCCCACACATGCAGTAGGCAATTTAGGAACAAACAGGCAAATAGAAAGTGGGTAAGCCAGAAACTTGAGGGGAGACTCAGGACTCAGCCAACACTTTCACACCATGAGGCATTTTACTTCATGAAGGAGACATATGGTGTGCACTTGGATGACACAAAGATCTACAGGTCCTTGAAAATGGCCAGAAAGGCTGTGGAAGGTTGTGAGGCATTGCAGTATGGCAGACTATGAGACTACTGTCAGGAGCTTGTAAGGAGCAATCCAGGTTCTACTGTGATGATGGATACTACCCCCATCACTGGCTCAAACCCACAATTTAAGAGGGTGTATGTTTGTCTGGATGCCTGCAAGAAAGGATTCAAAGCTGGTTGTAGACCTTTAATTGGACTTGATGGATGCTTCCTCAAGGGATACTATGGAGGACAGTTGTTGTCAGCAGTTGCTCAGGATGCAAACAATCAAATATTTGTCATTGCATATGCTGTTGTGGATGTTGAGGACAAGGACAACTGGATTTGGTTCCTGACTCTGTTGCACAAAGATCTTGGAGATTATAAGCAGCACAACTGGAACTTCATTTCTGATATGCAGAAGGTAAGAGGTTTTAATTTTGCACAAGGACCTTTTTGACTGTAAGTTACATGTTTCAAGTACCAAAATGACTGCAATTTAGATGTGTGAGGACTAATCTGCCAGTAAGTGGCATAATTGAGGGACTGATTTGATAATTGTCATTTTCTGTTTTTTCAGGGTCTGATTCCAGCAATGCAGCATGTCATGGAAGGGGTTCATCATAGATTTTGTGTGATGCATTTATGGAGAAATTTTGCAAAGCAGTGGAAGGACAAGGAGCTTAAGGGTGCTGTTTGGGAATGTGCCAGATCCACCACTGTGCATGAGTTCAATCAGCACATGGAGAGAGTTAAGAGAAAAAGTGAAAATGCGTGGGCTTACTTGAACAAATGGCCAAAACCTGCATGAACCAAATCACACTTCAGTGAGACTGCCAAGTGTGATAACATATGCAACAACGCATGTGAGGTTTTCAATGCAAAGATCCTGAAATATAGAGGGAAGCCGATTATCACTTTGCTTGAGGAGGTAAGATGCTATATTATGAGGACAATGGCTAACAACAAGCTGAAGCTTAGATTCCAGAATGGTCCTCTGACACCTGTTCAGAGAAGTAAACTTGAGAAGGAGAAGATGTTGAGCAATAGCTGGACCCCTGTGTGGTGTGGTGATGGAGAAAGTCAGAGGTATGAAGTTCAGCATGGTTCAGGGACCAAGGTGGATGTTGATCTAGCAACTGCATCTTGCACATGTAGAGTCTGGCAGCTTACTGGAATGCCATGTAAGCATGCAGTGGCAGCAATAGCTTATAGGAACCTCAAGCCAGAGGATTATTGTCATGCTTGGTTGACAAAGGGGGCATACAGCAGCACCTACGAGTACTTTGTTCATCTAACACTAAGTCATGAGTTCTGGGAACCAACTCCGTATCTGAAGCCAATTCCACCACCTGCAAGGAAAAAGTGTGGCAGGCCCAGGAAGAGTAGAAGAAAGGACAGCACTGAATCCCCATCAAGTGGAACAAAGATGAGGAGAACAGTGGCTGAGCTTCATTGCTCTAGGTGTGGGTTGCTAAATCACAATTCAAGGGGTTGCTTGAACCAAGGTGTCCAGCGTAGACCGAGAAACTGGGTTGATCAAGAAGAGGAGCCAAATGAAGATGCCCAGACTGAGATTCAAGTTTCACAGGGTGCACCTGATAATGACTGTTACTGACCTTGACATCACCTTGCAGGTTTCAGGGCAGCCAGGACCGTCTGTTGTCAGGCCTCGGGCTAGGGCTCCCTTAAGAAGACCCAGGGCTGCAGCAGGAAGGGGTAGGCCACCACTACACCCTAGAGCACCACTCCAGCCACAGCCACCAATGCAGCCTATAACTCCACAGCAGATCCTGCCAGTAATTGCACCTAATGCTACATTCCAGACTGCAGTTAGGCCATTCCCCATAAGAAGCCCTGTTTTCAGGCCCCCACGGTCAACCAATAGTCCTCGTCCTCTTCAATTTACAAGTTCACCCCCACCGGGACCAGTGACATATGACTTAAGGGGTACTGAGATGACATTCATGCCTACACCTTCTTTACCACCAAGACAGGACCCGGGCACTAACCAAGACCCTTGATGCTTGCTATTTTAATGTTTTTTTTTTTAAATATCACCATCCTTAGCAGTTGTCTTCTTTTTTGATTAATCCTATCCAAGTACTATGGGATAGCTATTTTGTAGAATCTCGTGATTCAGTACTTTGTTACTTTTTTGGATGGCATTGTTGTGTGCCTTAATATATGTAGACATTTATATGATCAATGACAAGTGCTTTTAAGCAATTTGGTATTATTTATATGATCAATGACAGGACTGTTTTATGATCAATGACAGTGTCAATTATTTGTGCTAAAAAGAGAAACATTACCATCGAATAAAATTGCATTTTGGATTCCCTTACTTCATTACACATTACAACACATGAAAACATGTTGGTGTATTACAACTCACTGAACAGCCACACTACAACACATGGAAAATAAGAACTATCAACAGCAACAATAAAATCACTCCTAATACACAGCCCCTAACCACCCTCACTTCATGGAGTAAACCTTCATTCTTCATAATCAAGGACTCAATCACATCAGCATTCTTCAACAGAACCTCCTTCAAAAGCCTCAACTCTCCAATCACATCCTCATTCAAAACTCTATGCTCTGCAACCTTGGTATCCCTTGAGCTTCCCTCTTCTATGATTCCCTCTTCAGTAATCGCACCATCTTCGTTACCAACCCAAAGGAAGTAGTTACAATTTTTGGGATGGTTCTGAGCAAAATTACAAAAACCAGAACTGGTTCAATCAGAATCAATGGTAGAACAAGATGGGAAAATCACAGTGTGATGAGGAGTAACTAACCTTGGGTAAGTAACAACCATACCAAGGTCTTTCTGGGTTCAATACTGTTCTGGAAATTCTCACTTTTGCCTTGACACCACAGTAGCAGCACACACCACCAACATTTGTAGAAGAGCTTCCGCGACCTTCATTCTTGGAACCAGCACTGTGATTCATGCGATTTTTCAAGCCTCCTGCCATGGATCCTACTCGAATTGTCAATCGAGTTCAGTGAGGGGGTATTACTCACTCCAATTTTGAAGATTGCAGGTCCAGAGGTTGAAGAAAAGGGAATTTAGGGTTTTCAATTTGGGGATTTTCTGTTATAGGACGCAGGGACTGATTTGACCGGTTTCAGAAAGTTACAATATAACCGTTGCTCATGACGTGGCAGCTCCAACGTGGCCAATCTCTCTCATATTTGGCATTTGGTCAACAAGGACCAGACGGAAAATTAGATAAAGGACTACTATGACCGACGGTTACATTATCAGGGACTACTATGACCGACGGAGAAAGTTCAAGGACCAACTTGTCATAAGTGAACACTATCAGGGACCAAAATGGAGGTTTACTCGTAGAAATATAGGATAGTGTTGAAACCAATTCCGTTCAAATTGAAGCAGTCAATAAAGACCGGTTTAAGTCCGCAATTAATAACCAATCTGGAAAAGTAGTTTGTCGGGATTGTATTCATCATAAATATCTAAACATAAATATAATGAAATGGAAACTTTATTTTACTTTATTTTATTTTACTCCAATTTATTTTATTCTATTTCACACATCCAATATATCCAAAGATAACATAAAAGAGTGCCACCCACAGGATACAGTGCCCGATACCAACCTTATCGTCAAGGTGGAGCCATCCAAAACTAAATGCTCTTTTAAATTTATTCAACAACTTGCTGACACCAAAATCTCTTGTCAAACAATATTAGTTACTCCCTCTAAATAGAATCAAACTATCATTTCACGCCCCTTAAAAAATAGCATACATAAAGTTGTTAGTAACATTAAATTTGTTCCAAATTTATATTAACTTTCCAGAATTACCCCAATATATTTTTCTTAATTTTTGTTCATCAATAATAAATTACATAGTAAAATGAGGGAGAAAACTCAATTAAATAAAAGTATTGTTATTAAAAGATAATTAATATACCATAAAATTTAAATTGATTTTTATAAAAAGAACCAAATTCACTCATCATGTTTAGTTCTCATGGAGGAAGTAATTGCTATTTCTTGTTCCGGCCAAGGGAAAGTTTGAGGAAGTTTCATAGCTTGTACTTATCCTACGTTGAATTAAAAAACCTAGAGTTGAATATATTTTTATATTCAAGGGTCTTGATAACAGTAAACAAAGCTTAGTTCTAAATGTCCCCCAAGAAACACGATAATCAATATTTCACATGCTGTAAAGCTCAGTTACTAAAGAGAGAAATATATTGATTTTTCATGATTTGATAGTGGAAGAAAATAAAAAAGAGAAATACAGTAAAACGTACAAACATGCTTGTCAGAGAGGAAAATGAAAAAAGATGTAAGATTGTATATAATGATAATAAATTCAATAAAACATGCCGAATACGGTTGTGCTGGCCACCGGGCATGTGGGAATAGTACTCCTCCATGTGCTTTCAATTTTTTTTAAATTCATTTATGACAACACCCCTATGTGTTTCCTCTCCACCATTGTTATTAAGACAGCAAAACAAAACGGCAATCTCTGTTTTATCATTCATCACATCTCATCGCTAACATAAAAATAGCTTGTTCGGTGTCTATTCAAGATTCAAAAGCTTTCAGATTACGTTTAATAGGGGTATTATAGGTTGAATCGTTACAAGTTAAAATTATTTTAACGCTTAAATGTTCGATTAAAAACGAAAAAGTAAACCCTTTAATGTTGCTTAAATTTAAAATTTAAAATTATGTTGGGTTAAGAATAAAATTTTATTATAAATATATTTTTTAATATTAAATCATGCATTATTCAATTTTAACCTCATTTTTAGCTGAAATTAATTTTATAAAATCGATATTATCTATAATTAAATTTGTAAATATCACCTCAACATTGTAAACTCCGAAACAGTTCTTCTTCCCCTATCCGTGCCCTTATTGATTTCGTCACCAGTTACCACTTTCAGCTAATAATTCAAGGAGAAAAAAATGCTTTTTTATAAGAACCAAACTAACTTTGCATATTCTTAAGAGAGTTAAGTAATATAATTCTTTACATTAAATTTGTTCTCAAATGTTGTTAAATTTTCAAAATTATTATTAATATATTCATTTTAATTTTTTTCCTACGTTAATACAATTCCATATTTATAAAATTTAATAAGAATAAAAATATGAAAAAATAATTAATACGACACAAAATTTTATATAATTCTTATAAAAAGTAAAAAGGAAGATCTCAACCCTATTTTAGTTTATTTTAGTTTTTATAAAAAGAATGGCGAAATGGTGGAGTAACTTTTAAGGCCACTTTTTGCTACTTTCCAAGAGTCCATGGTATTCTGGTTCGCTTCTTCAGTTCTACCCAAAATGGATTTCACTTTAATTACCATCCATCCATTATAACTTTACTCTTAGACTTTTTGCTAGCTTTGTTTGTTTCTAAGTTCTACTCCTTTCCCTAATTTGCGGCCAACATTGAAATCAAACAAAGAGAAAAATAGGAATGGAATTGAAGACGGTGAACGAAAGAGAATGAGAGATCGAGAAACCTGTATTTTCCGAAGCTTCTCCTGTCCTTGGAGTCGTTTGACGAGATCGGCGACATTGCGGAACCTTCTGCGAGGGTTCTTCACCAACGACACCGCAGATCTCCATTTACTCAAAGCTTCGATGGAACGATCCTTGTTTTCCAGTTCGAAATTCTTCAGCAAACTCTCCATTATCTAGCTAGCTAGCTCTCTCTCTCTCTTCCCAAATCACCCAGCACAACACGGCATAACCTGAGGGTTTGTTTGGGGAGAGGGGTTTTGGAGCGATGAGTGTGTGTGAGAGAGAGCTCTCAGTTGAAATGAAAGAGTGGAAAGAGATTAATCGTGAGCGAGTAGGATGCACGCGCTCGCACACGGAATGGAGTGGTTGAAGTGATTGACCGAGTCGTTGAAATTGGGCGTTAAATAAAGACTTTATTGGAAAGTTTGACCCTACTTTTGGGAAACGGACCATGCTATTCGCGTCATTCATTTTTGTGGAAATGACTAAAATACTCTTTATTTAAAAAATAATTTTCACACTTCCCCACTTTCATCACTTATCTCCCTCCTCATACCCATTGTTTAACATCTCATCACATCCTTCATCAACTACCTCCTTACTCCCTCATACCCACCATCTCCTTCTTCCCTCATTCTGTTGCTCCTACTGATGTTGCTGCCAAAGCCACCATTGTCATCCACCGCCGTTGCTGTTGCTCGCCGTCACCATGTCCAACCTCAATTCCAACATCGGGCGTTCAGTTCCGTGGAGGTAGGCATCTCGAATTCAAATTCGTCTCCCCTCTTTTTTTGTCGCTGTTGTGATCTTCCAAAGTTTTAAATTACGAGTAATCGTAGTTTTAAGCTCGTGACTACGCAGTTTAAAATTACAAATCGCAGTTTTAAACTGCGGCGGGTACGCAGTTTAAACTGCGGGTCGCCTGATAAATTAATTTCTTTCAGAGTGGGTCCAATGAAGTCTAAGGAGGTTAATAAGCCGAAGGCTATTGCTACTGCTCTAGAAGTTTCTGCTGATTTAACGAGAGCTTTTACTACTGATAAGGTATTTATTTAACCATGGTTACATATATTTTACTATCATAAATAGTTGAATTTGTTGACCATGACCAAAGTCTTGTTGGGTGCAGATATTTGAATCTTGGGATGAGCTTATTGATTGGGATAGGAATATAGGCAAGGAAAATGGGTTTATTGTTGTCACCGCAAAGTCTGATAATGGGAGTCTTACAAGGAAGCCAATTTTGACCTTAGGATGTGAGCGGGGTCGGAAGTACAAGCAATACAAGAAGGTGTTGAAGCGCAAGGGCACGGGAACTAGAAAATGTGGGTGTCCTTTCAAGTTAAGAGGGAGACCTTGGAAGTTGGAGGCTGAAGGTGTTATGTGGAAAACACAATCATGAAAGAGCTGAAAGTTTAGTTGGTCATGCTTATGTTGGTTGACTAACAAGTGAAGAAAAGGCGATGGTTGAAAAAATGGTTGACAACAAGGTCAGTCCAGGTAACTTGCTACTTTCATTGAAGAATGCCAATCCTGGTAATCTGACTACCATCAAGAAAATATAGAACGAATGTCAAGCCTACAATAAATCAAAGAGGGGTCCTTTAACAGAAATTCAACACCTCATGAAATTGATAGAAGGAGACAAGTATGCACATTGGAGCAGGGTTGAAGGTACATCCAATATGGTTAAATCACTTTTCTAGTCACATCCACATGCTGTTCAGTTGTTTAATCAGTTTCCTACAGTTGTTCTCATTGATAGTACCTACAAAACCAACAAGTATAAGATACCCTTACTAGAGATGGTAGGTGTGACATCTACAGACCTTACATTCACAATAGTCTTTGCATACATGTCCAATGAGCGTATAGATGAAGTGATATGGGCACTGAATAGATTGAGAGGGTTGATATTGAAGGAGGATAGCATACCTAAGGTCATTGTTACTAAGGTATTCCCTACCTCTACACATTTGCTTTGCACATTTCACATTGTGAAGAATGTTCGGGCTAAGTGCAAGTTATATGTTCGTCCTATGGAGCTTTGGGAAGAAGTGTTAGATGTTTGGGAAAACATGATGTATTCTGCATCTGAGGAGGAGTATGTGGCACATTTGGATATTGTGCGTGGACTTATTGGTGAGCTCTCTGAATTTATGAACTATGTTAACACTAATTGGTTTCCCCATAGGCACAAGTTTATTAAGTTTGCAACCGATTCAGCCATGCATATAGGGAACACAACAACGAACAGGTACTTCTTTGTTAAGAACTTAAAAGAAGTTCTCGAAGGCAGCGTAAAGTAAAGGTGGAGAAAGAAGTGAGGAGTCGAAGATACTTGAAATATATTTTCTATCATGAATATTAACTATTACAAGCTCTGTATTTATACAAAGTGAAAATACTAAGACGATACATAACTCTAAATGACTGTTCCGGATATCCCGAAGTCAACTGTTGCATTGGGAATGCAACCTACAATATTGAAAATGTAAACTGCAATAAAAAAAATAATAAACCTAAGATAAGATAAGGTCGAATCCCGGCTAATCCGGGATTGCCATTATTACAAGATAAGTATGTGTCACAAATGACGTGGCAGACGATCCATTGTTCCAATACGCAGACGATCCTGATCAGTCAATGAATAGACGATGTATTCCATTGTCGATCTTCTTCACTTCTATACAAATCACAGACGATGCTGTGATTGTTTCTGCATGCCTCCAACAGGAGACGATTCTTATCTCTAACATCCCCCCGCAAACTCAATGTGGGTCTAGAAGGAAGAAGGTCTTCGAAGACACATGGTTGAGCTTGACCTCTATAGCTGCAACTTGCTTGCTTCTCTATCCTTGGCAGGTATCACTAACAAGGAAGAAAACATAATGTCAGGCGGAGTTGCGCTCCTTTGACATTGATGCTTGTACTCGGAGCAGAGGCTTGGGGCATGATGCTAGAAATGGAGAACATGGAACATGAATTGGAGACCTTCCCTAGATCCGCCAGATCTGTTTCACCACACATTTTTGTATTTTTGGTTGCCTGGGCGTGTCCTTCAGTGGGAGGCTTCAGCTTGCTCTCTACCTTCTGAGGCTCAGAGGCCTTACGGCTATTTGAGCATGAGTTCAGAAGAACGTCGACAGGAGTTACTCCTTTGTTCATGAATATCAACGGCGAAAAAGAAAAACTTGCAGAAAATGTAAAGAGAAGGATAAAGCTTGAGTTCAGAGGAACGTCAACAAGAGTTACCCCTCTGTTCATGAATCTCAGCTGGGGGTTAAGGTGAAGGCCATTTAAAGAAAAGGATAAAGCTTGACAAGATGACGGAGCTTCTGCCATGGGAGAAAAGAACGAAGAAAAAGAAACCATGGATTCAGACTGGCTCTGATACCATGTTAAGAACTTAAAAGAAGTTCTCGAAGGCAGCGAAAGGTAAAGGTGGAGAAAGAAGTGAGGAGTCGAAGATACTTGGAATATATTTTCTATCCTGAATATTAACTATTACAAACTCTGTATTTATACAGAGTGAAAACACTAAGACAATACAAAAATGTAAATGACCGTTCCGGATATCTCGAGGTCAACTGTTGCATTGGGAATGCAACCTACAACATTGGAAATGTAAACTACAATAAAGAAATAATAAACCTAAGATAAGATAAGGTCGAATCCCGGCTAATCCGAGATTGCCATTATTACAAGATAAATATGCGTTACAGCTGGCGTGGACTCAGACGACATGTCTAGTCAGATGACAATCTTGGTTGGGCAGACAATCCATTGTTCCAATATGCAGACGATCCTGATCAGACAATGGTCAGACGATGTATTCCACTTTCGATCTTTTTCACTTCAATACAAATCACAGACGATGATGTGGTTGTTTCTACATGCCTCCAACAGGAGATGATTCTTATCTCTAACATTCTTTTATGCACATTGTTGTTTGTTTCTTAATTGAATTTGGAATTTTACATGTTCATACTTATAATATTTCATTGCATAGGGTTGAGGGGGAACATTCAAAGTTGAAACTACTGCTAAGAGATAGCAAAGGTGACTTATGCGCTGCTTGGAATGCGATGAATAAGCTAACTATCTTACACCACACCCAGGATAGCGACTTCTTTCGAGAAAATTTTATTCATCACTGAGCACGTATTCAAAGTGAGGTGTTATGACAAATTGTGGGGATTTGTGTCAAGAAAATAACTTCAATTAATTGCAAAGGAGAAGGTGCGAGTTGGAAGTTGTGGATGCATTCTCAGAAAAACACATGGGTTACCTTGTTCCTGCGAGCTAATGAGGTACACTTCCATTCCACTTATGTCAATTCATCACCATTGGAGGAGACTATCAACAACCCCTACAGATTTGGATCCTAAACCTGTGTTGGAATTTAGTATCCAACATGAATTTGAGGTTATATAACGTATGTTTGAAGAAGCTGATGTAGCAAAGAAGCAATCTATAAGAGAGAAGCTTAGAGATATTGCATTTCCAGATCAAACATCTATGTGTCCTCCTCCTGACAAATTTAAAACAAAGGGAAGAACTAAAGGCAAAGGAAAAGGCAAAAGCAAAGGCAAATATGTATCACAAAATTCAACCAAACGTGACCCTTCTTTGTGGGAGCATGTAGATACATTTATGGACTCCATTCATGGTAGAAACTCAACCCTTCCCTCCATTCAGATGCCCCAACTCGGTAGTCTTCCCTCCATTCAGACGCCTTAGTCCAGTAGCCTTCCCTCCATTCAGATGCCTAAGCCCGGTAACACTTCCCTTTTGAAAGTCAGGGAAATGGCCTGGAAAAGGCACTCCATAATTACATTGGTGAAATACCATAATTCTTCCATCCTTATGTTGGATGTCAAGGCCGACGGTAATTGTGGATTTAGGTGCGTTGCCTCATTCATGGGATTGGTCGAAGACATGTGGGCTCATGTTCGAAGACATGGGGTTGCTAGCCGCCACGACGTTCAACATAATACTTGTAACATTGGCACCAAACCAATGTTGTACGTATTTGCCCTTGCTCGGCCCCGTTGCAAAAGAACCAACCATAGCTGTACTGGGTAACATCAACAACCGACAATGGGTGAGAGTCAAGCTTGTTGAACACTTTCCTCTGCCCACAATGGAAGCATCACTGCACTCCAGCTGCCGAAGGATGGGGAACCCCTCTAATTCCTCGGGTCCAACATTTCAAAGAATTGCTTCAAGGTGATCTTGCTAAGTTCTTGGACAGGCTGTTTGAGGTACCTACGGTCACTCATCACATTGTGATTCATGATGATTCTGATGATGAAGACCAAATGGTCTCTCCTCCACGACTGGTGGTTGCACAAGAAGCTATTAAGCAAGATGCTCTTGAGCAAAGGGCCACCCCAGATGCTAAAACTGCAAAGGTTGTCCAAGAATCTGTGGTCCTACTCCAACCAGCTGCTGAAGTCGTGCACGATGCTGAAGAGGTTGTTCTCGAAGTCGGAGAAATAGCCCAAGAACCTGAGGAACCTGTACATGAAAATGCAAAACATGTTGAGGAAGGTCAAAGTCTGGCTGATCCCTACTGCTCAAGTCTGGCTAATCAGAAAGCTTCTAGTCTAGCCGACAAATCAAGTCTGGTCCAAGACCATGTAACAAGAAAAAGTCAGCTAGAGGACACATACGATCTTCATACATATCCTATTTCTTTCTGTGAGGATCCCGAAGAGCCCTGCCTAGCAGATCTTGCTGCCATGCACTCCAAGCTTTCATCCTCCATTCATCTTACATTTCAAGTGCCGCCACCACTTACTGTTTCATCTCAACCACCAACAAAGATGGCCAAATCAAAGCAACAGTCATCTGAGGCATCTAAACGCACATACAACCCTTCCAATAGTGAGATCCATTTCATGCCAAAGTTCTCCCGAAATCCACGATCCTCTCTGCCTTACCAGATCAGCAACCGGAAGAGGCCAGCCTCTCTGTAGAATGATCACATTTTTCCGGGTTTGTCTACTGTGTGAAGAAGGTCTTGCCCCTGACCCTGGCTGAGGTTTTGATGATGACAAACTAATTTACAAAAAGAAGAAAAGAAGACTTAGAAGAACCAGCTCAACATACTTCAAGCAATATTCAAGGGTTCTAGCTTTGACTAAGTCTTACAAATTAGGTAAGTTATGCTTCTAAGGTTTCTTTAAGTACGAAGGCTCAAAGACAAGTTAAAATATTGAGTATAATATTTTTCATAAGTTAAAAGTGATAGAAAAACTCAATTAGGACCTAAAGTTTCATTATCTAGAAATTGGACTTGAGTGTAATTGATTACACCCTTTAAGGTAATCGATTGCACATAGGCAAGTAATCGATTACAACTTGCTTGTAATCGATTACATGTTTGAATTTGAAATTCAAACAGCAACGGGAAAATAGCGTAATCGATTACCTAAGTACTGTAATCGATTACCTGGTCGACAGTTGTGTTGTTTCATGAACCATTGTGTCCCAAAACGTTTGGGAAGCTTTGTGTCGGTTCATGGACGACCTTTAGTGCCTATAAATAGTTCATTTAGGCTCAGAAACATAACAAAATTCATATACAACTTTCATATTCATTAGAGCCAAAATTATGAGTCTTTAATTCTTCATTTTCAATAAAAACACTTATGTTGTTCAACTGTTGAAGAACTCAGAATAAGAAAGAGCCTTCATATGATAAGTGCCTAAAGCATAAATTCTATATCCAATCATTCTTATGTTAGAGGATTGATTCAGCTGTTTAGAAATCTTCTTCATTCTCATTCTGGTTGAGTGAAAGTTTACTGTAGGGTTTGGTGAAGGTTGGCACTTGGAAAGCGGTTTGCTTTCTGGTTGTTGATAGAAATTCTTGAAGTTCTTGGTGTAAGAACTTGTAAGAAGTTTTTATCAATAGTGGAAAAATCCTCAAGGGTTCTTGAGGGACTGGACGTAGCCTTCAGTGGTTTGAAGGTGAACCCGGATAAAACATGTGTGTGAATTCTCCTAACTCTCATCTTTTACTTTCAAGCAACACTTTATTCCACTGCATTCATAATCCATATTTGTGATTCTCATTATCTTGAAAGTAATCAGTTTTGTAAAGGCGAAAATTGGGAGAAACTAATTCACCCCCCTCTTAGGTTGCTATCTACACTTACATGCTGAACTTCTCGGATTCAATTTTTGTTTCCTTACAGGACTATGGGCGCCCCCTAGATGTGTGGATCTCAAGCTTACCCTCATAATAAGAAACAGGGATGACATGTTTCACTTTGAATGGCAAGTCATTAATTCTTCCGTTATACATGTGGCGCACATTCCTCTTTTGGTAGGCAGTGTTGATCCTATTGTCATGAGGTTTGGCACTTGGACGCTTGTCCTTATTCCCTACTTGCCCCGACCACAACGATGTTGTACTTTGCATATGAAGTTCAACACTCCATCTCCTTTAATTCCAACTGTTACCTACCAAGCTCCATACTATATTCCCATTGCTACTGTAAAGTCTGCTGATGAGGAAGTTCATTCTCCGGAGCCCATCTCAATTGCTGATCCTCAGGCTGAATCTGCTGATGCTATGATCTCGTCTGCTCAGCCTATTTCTATTTCTTTGCCAAAGGACAATGTCCAAAATTAGCCGGTTGAGGACCATGTCGACCAAGCAGCTACAGGAGAAAATGATAAAGCACTCACTTCAGCTCAGCCAGACGGTGATGATAGAGTGGCTCTGTTGGAGAAGAAAATTGAAGAGATGCAAGCCGCCGATGATCAGAAAGCTGCGGAATTACATCAAGAAATGAAGGGCCAAAATGACGAATTGCGCAAGGAAATCAAGGATCACATGGATGCCAGATTTGGGCTAGTTCAGGAAACACTGAACAAACTATTCGATCATCTGAAGACATCCTTCAACCCCTAAACTCTATCTCTTTAAATTTCCATTGAACATTTATCTTGCTGCAATTTTGGTTATTCCCTTATATATGCTGCTAGTCAGTTCATATTTTGCTTTTGTTCGCTATATGTTTTCCTGAATTCTCTCTATTTTGTTTGATAATGCCAAAGGGGGAGAACATTTAGCGAAAAAGTTAGAGAATATTTAGAATATCATATTTAGATAGAAAGAAAACTTAGTAAATTATTTTTCTCAGGGGGAGTTAAAAATAATGTTAAGTTACAAAGCGTCCACGTCTGCTAAAAATAATGCTAAGATATAAAAGTGCTTTCGTCTGCAAGTATTTTCAAGATCACTCATGTTTTTCTAGATAAGAAAATTCTTTTAGAAAAACATCACAAGTTTTTCCAATTTTGATCTATCTTTGAAAAATAATTTATGCATATTAGAGCAAGCGTGAGATTCTCAAATAAAATTGTCATTATCACAAAGGGGGAGATTGTTAGATTCAAACGATTTCATAAATTATTATATTTTGATAAATAACAATTTCACTCAAGGTTTAATATAGTTAGATAAAGATGTTCTAATACTTTGAATATTACATACTCAAGAATATCTATCTACTTGAAGATTATCTGCATACATACATACAAGGCATTATCAAAAGCATAAAAGCAAAGAAAATGAGTACGTCCGGGAACTCATTGAAGACATAGTTTGCCATGTTCGGTGCGTCTGCCAAAGGAGTACGTCCAATTTAGGAGAATGTTTGGCAAACATCTGAAGAGTTCGTTTGGCAACACTATTGAAGAGTTCAATCGCCTAAAGGTGCTGAAGAGTTCAGTTGACGAAATGTCTCAAGCACTAAAGGTCGTCTACCTCTTCAGCGCATTAAATGAAGCATTGTTGATTGCAAAATGAAGAAAGGGACATAATTAATACTTTATTCCTCGTTCCTGTTTGTGATCATCTTATCAACGACATACTTATCTATTGTAAGACCAAGGAGGAACATGAAGAACATTTGAGGATAGCGTTGGAGGTGTTAAAGGAAAGGAGGTTTTTTTCTAAACTCTCAAAATGTAAGTTTTGGTTAGATCATGTGCAGTTTCTTGGTCATATTGTGAGCGGAGAACGAATAGTAGCAGATCCTGCTAAAGTTGAGACTGTAAATTCTGGAAAGACCCTAGAAACCGTGACGGAGGTAAGAAGTTTCCTTGGCTTGGCGGGTTATTACCGGAGATTTATCAAGGGATTTTAAAAAATAGCCAAGCCACTAACTCAACTAAACAAGAAGGAGAAGTCGTTCGAATCAACGGACAAATGTGAAAAAAGTTTTCAAACTTTGAAGGAGAGGCTAACCTCAACACCAGTACTAGTGTTACCAGATCCCGACAAGGACTATGAAGTGTATTGTGATGCTTTGAAGTATGGCTTGGGGTGTGTATTAATGCAATATTTGCCTTTGTTTGAGCCAGTGCCACCCTCACCCACCATTGTCGCTCTTGGAAACATGAATGATTGCCACTGGGTCAAGGTTGAGCTTCAAGAAAACTCACCTCTACCTACAATGACTCCTTAATGGAGACATCACTGCTCACTTGATGCTAATGCATGGGAAGTTCCACTCATTCCTCGTGTAAAAAGATTCAAGCAAATTCTTGAGGATGAAAGCAATCAATTCATTGACAACCTCTTCTCTGTGCCCAAGGTGGTCCATGAAATCAAAATGATGAAGAGGAGATGACTCCAGAAATGCTTTCACTATCAAAATCTCATCCAACACCTAGTTTGGTTGATGCTGAAAGAATCAATCAAGAATGGTTTCTGCTCAGATCCAGAAGAATCCAAGATGAAGCCTATAGCTGAAACTACTGAAGATTCTGAGTTTAGTGATAAGAATGCCTTGGTGAGTGCTCCAAGATTGTCAAGACCTTCAATCTTGCCCAGCTCACTGAAGAAGAAGAAGATGACCAAGTCAGAAAACTTCAGTCTCTCTACTTCTCCCTCATCTGAAGAAGTTCAAGAAGAGACTCGATGATAAGAAAAACTATCAGCATACAGAAGGGATGATCTCATCAAGAAGACTATCAACCAAGCATTAAATTTTTTCAAGAGCGCTCCAAATTGGAAATATAGACGCATCACATATGCTTGTCAATAATCAATTGGATGACATCTCTACCACTTGTTGTTGACTTTCGCCTAACTCATTTGTGAGTAAATACTGGTACGCTTTCATTCACAAACATATATCGTTTGTACTAACCCATTGCAGAAGAGAACAAAAGATCAGACGAAAAATTGCTTGTCTCGTTTGACTAAAGAGCTGAAAGCCAGACAACAGATCTTCCTCGATTGTTTGTTCTCTACTGTGGAAGTTCAAACGATTTGGCCCAATCTATCAACTAAGTCAATCAGGTGTTGTCATTTCAATAAATACGCATAGTACTGTACTCATCATGCTTTATTTTTTTTAACAGGCTTGTTTGTCACATCTCATTTAATGCGCGTAGAGTTTTAGATTACGCTTGATCTTCTATCTCACCTTTTTCAAAAAGTAATCATTGTTTTCGCAAAAACCCTAGACCTTTCATATTCCATGCATATACACAAAACTGTTCTCTGAAGGTCCTTTGCACACACACACACACACATCTTCTCTGCTTAGGAAAAGGGAAACCCTTGCTCTCTCTATCTTGCTCTTGCACACTAATACTTCTTGCAGAAAAGAAAAACAATGGCTCCAAGAAGAAACTTATAGAAAGAAGCTGTCTCAACCTTGACTCAAGCGGAGAAAATGATTCTCCAAAATAGAAGCCATCTATTCATCTCCAACAGAAAGAATCAAGTGGTGGAAATAGGAAAGCCTATCATCTTAGGGTTGGGAGATAAATCCATCGTCACACCAAGATATCTGGATATGAGCATCTTCATCCATCTGAAGATTCCCGGAGATGAGAACCTATATCATCAGGACTGGGAGAAGGTGTACCTGGTGTCTCAAAATCAAGTTGTCATTCCTATTGTAAAGGAATTTTATGACTGTGTAGTACACAATGCTGGAATCATCAAGACTCGTTTTCTGGGAAAACTTGTGGAAATATCTGTAGCTGACATTGCTAAGGCCCTCGACATGAACTCTGACAGTGGAGAGCAATATAACCCCATCTGTTCACTGAACGCAAATGACGCTCAGTGCATTTGGAAGAAGGATCTCAAAGCCAAAGATGGTGGAGCTTCAGTAAGCAATCTCGTGGAAGAGTGTATCTTTCCACAAAGAGTTCTATGAAAAGTGATCCTTCCAAAAGAAGGTTCAAGAGATTGTGTCAACAAGATTGTAACTCCTGACATTAACCTTACTTAACAACACCTTATTACCATTTGTAACTCCTGACAAAGCATTAAACTCACTTAACACCCCTTAAACCCATTCAAACTCAGCTTGTAACTCCTTTCCTCCTCATTAAACTCTTGTCTACAACTTCAAATTCGAAATTAGCCTTAAAACTATCAAAAATCTGATTAAAATCAAAACCTACCTCACTAGGATTCAAACACAAGACATGCCAAACAAATGCTTAAGTCTTAACCACTAAGCCACAACTCTTCTTGTTAAAACTCTAACAAAACTATTCTTATAATCCTCTAAGTCAAACCATCATGTTCCCAATTCAAATTTGAATTCCAAAACCTCCTTAAAACTCTTAAATGCGGAATTCCAATTCAGCCTTGACTAGTCCAAGGACTAAAATACAAATATCACCAAAACCTAATTATGAAATCTCCAAGGACCAAAATATAATTACTCAAAACTTGAGGGTCTTACAATACCACCCCCCCTAAAAAGAGTTTCGTCCCTGAAACTAAAAGTCGGAAACAAAACGGATTTTCAAACAAATCAAACAACAATCACTTAAACGACCATTTATGTATCTTGACTTGCCAACCTCTTACTTCTACTTGTAAGAAAGTCGACAATAAATCTAGAAACAGAAAGGCAAGAAAATCAACCAACACACAATTAAGTCTCACCATTCTTCTTTCGATTGTCACCCCAACAATCGACTTCAGAATGCAACCACCCAACAGCTCTGGTTTTCTCAACCAAAGCTCTGATACCACAAATTTAACGCCCCAATTTTGGGTTGAGGGTCACATAGTAAATTTGCGGAAATTAAAACCTCTCAGAAAAACAACTCAATTTTTAAAAGAGATTTCGTCACTCACAAGTTCTGATTAGTAATATAAGTAATAATTTCCCCATAAATAATAATTACTACGCGGAAGTAAAAATGAGGAAATATTATTACAAAGTTAAATGCTCAACAGCGAGCCCAAAAATAAATTAAAACAGCGGAAGTCTATTTCACATAATTCGTCATCTTCTTCTGAATCCCCCACGCTTCCATCGCGCGCTCTGATTCCGTAATGCTCTTCAAGAAATCAAAATCATCGTCCTGTCTATCTCTGGCTTTAAGCACCCAAACACAAACAGAAAGGGTTAACTCTTAAAACAAACAACAAATACCAATCAACATGTTGAAGAGTGAATAACATAAATAACAGTAACAGTAATCACAAAATACAATACAACATCACCATAATAATTCCCAGATCCTCATAACCAACAACACAAGTCATACTCATGATTCCTCAAATGCAACTACATGCACAACTACATGCTCAACAACTTTGGCCAAAATACATCGTTCCAAACGGGAGCGACTTCATTCCAAATGGGAACAGGGAGGTCACATAGCAATTACCGTCTACCGTACCGCCCTTTCCGGTCACGTGGTAATCATCCGTCCACCCCACCGTCATCATGGTCCTGTGGCAATCACCATCCACCCCACCACTATCTCATCATCAACATGGAACAACATTCCACATAAACATAGAATCAAGTTCACCTCAACATGCTTATCAAAAAAAAAAAAAAAAGTTCACCTCAACATCATCATCATCAATATATCATAATCACAATTCCCAAATCCAAACATGTTATAATCATCAAATATCTATTCCAACATGCATCGCAACACCATCAATTTCATCATTATAAACACAGCAAAGTTTCCAACAACAAATTCATGGTAAGCATAACTGACTCTATCTAGACCCAGAGTTACCCTTACCTTTTATTCCTTTGCTTGGTATTGTCCTCCAAACTATCATGATAAAACATGTCCACAATCATCAACCACCAAGGAAAATACCAGAAACCGACTCCACAAAAATTAAACCCAAAACAAGAAAAACATCAACTTGCTGTCAGGGGCCTAGCGGCTAGCGCCCAAGCGTTGGGTTCCAACGCTCAAGCATTGGGTCCCTGTCTGGCAACATGAACTGGGCAAAACCTCAACTCCCAAGCGTTAGGAGTCCAGCGCTCATGCGTCGGCTCCCTTCTAGAAACCCTAAAAACAATGTTTTTACCCGAAATTCCATTTTTAACCAATTCCTTTCATAACCAAGATTCTTCCATGATTAAAATTCATATCAAAACCTAATTAACAAGTTTCTTCCCCAATAATCCAAAGGTTCCTAATATCACTAAAACTCAGAAATTAGAAATGATCGATCACTTACTGATAAAGCTAACCTCAAGGGTTCTTGAGAGAGGGTTAGAGGAAGAGGTAGAGCACCACAAGAAGAGAAGAGATTCGACTCCAAGCAGCACCAAAATCCAGCAACACTCCAAAGGATTCAGCTCTAGAGTTCTAGGTTTTTTTAGCAAAAACTTTTGTGTGAAACAAGCAAAGGAAGCCAACACTCTTAAGCTTTGAGTTTTCAGCAACTAGAGGGAGAGGGAGCCAGGAAGAGAACGACCAAGGCCCTCATGATTCAGAATATATCACTTCATTGCTCATTAAGCCAATGGACAAGACATTAACCTCACTTAACAACACCTTATTACCATTTGTAACTCCTGACAAAGCATTAAACTCACTTAACACCCCTTCAAACTCAGCTTGTAACTCCTTTCCTCCTCATTAAACTCTTGTCTACAACTTCAAATTCGAAATTAGCCTTAAAACCATCAAAAATCTGATTAAAATCAAAACCTACCTCACTAGGATTCGAACACAAAACATGCCAAACAAATGCTTAAGTCTTAACCACTAAGCCACAACTCTTATTGTTAAAACTCTAACAAAACTATTCTTATAATCCTCTAATTCAAACCAACATGTTCCCAATTCAAATTTGAATTCCAAAATGTCCTTAAAACTCTTAAATGTGGAATTCCAATTCAGCCTTGACTAGCCCAAGGACTAAAACACAAATATCCAAACTTAAAGGACCAAAACCTAATTATGAAATCTCCAAGGACCAAAATATAATTACTCAAAATTTGAGGGTCTTACAGCAACGTTTGTCTATCCTGAAGGAACTCATCATCTTACCTCTCTTAATCAAAGCATTCACATTCTCTCATATCGTATGAGTATGCTCTCAAGAGAAAGTAGAAAGCTAAAGTGAATACAGTGAAGCAACAACGTCTATGATATCTACTGATACACTGCTTTCAATAATAAGAAGGAAGGACATATTTGATGAATATTTCCAGCTGTCACCCTTCCTCGAGAATTGAGTTGTTGCAAATCAAAGATCTACTTTTTAGTCTCAACAGTACTCGACTCTGAACAAGGGTACATCTTCAGTGATCAAATCCATATCTATATGATCATAATGGAAGATACGCTCCACTGTTTCTATCCCGCTTTTATGGCTCAACACAATTCAAGGAAACAAGAAAGAGAAGAGCAAGATAAACATATGAGTCACATCTAATGCTACAACATGACTGCATTTATTGCTCTGAAATAGATGATAGAACTATCCGTTGGAACTACAGAGAAGACAACACTCATCAAAACTTCAAAATATTTATCAACATGCATTCAACAGAAGATTTGAAGAAAAAGAGAGAGTGTGTGAGCATACAAAAGAATTTACTGCATGAAGCAGTGTGTGTTCTACCAATGAAACACCTCATTCCACTCAGAAAAAAAATAGCCAAGCCTTTCTGAGTTCAGCAGACAAGCAAGTGATAAGCGCTTATTGAAATAAAACTTATCACTCACTCTCCAAAACAGAGAACCTATTTTCATATCCTCTCTGTATATTATGTGCTTAATGGTTGTACCCTCCTCTTGATGAAGAGACTTTGTAGAAGTTAGATCGTCATGAAAGATTGACTGGGAGAAGTCCCTGAGAATACTTGTTGGGAAAAGTCCCTAGAAATACTTGTTGGAAGAAGTCCCTGAGAATACTTGTAAGGAGAAGTCCTTAGAATACTTGTTGGGAGAAATACCTGAGAATACTTGTAATGATAAGTCCTGCATAATACTAGTACTATTTGGATCAAATAGTGAAAATCTTGGTGTAGCCAAGGACTGGACGTAGCCCTGTCGATTAAGGGGGTGAAGCAGGATAAATCCCGTGTGTGCTTTAATTTCAGCTCTAATTAGTCTTTCGCTGCACTAATCATTGAAAAGTATTTGACACTTATAATTGTGTTATATGAAAAAAAAATTAAAATCCACACACACAATTCCAACCCCCCTTTCTTGTGTTGTTTTATCACTATCAAATCCTGCCTTTATTCATTGCTGCTCTTCATTTCACTTTTCACAAAATAAGTGAATTCGCATCTTATTTGTTATTTAGTTAGATCATTTTGTTTCTTCAATAGATCATATATATCAATTAATCGACGCTAAATTAGTTATCTGTAAATGATATCACCTTTGCGTTTTTCCATTATCGTTGTTGAGCTGCATTCCTTTGTTGGATTGCTTTCGTCGGGCAGCTTTCCAACGAGATGGTCGGGATTGTATCCCTGAAGAAGGTTACTTTCACCCGCTGTTTGGGTTGAAAGAGACCGTATCCCTGAAAATGGTTACTTTTGTTCGTGACCTTAAATCATGGGGGAAAGATCATATCCCTAAAAACGGTTACTTACACCCCCTTCTGATGGATTGTATCCCTTAAAAGGGTTACTTATATCCTGGATCCAAATGCTCTTCGAGACGGTCGGGATTGTATCCCTGAAAATGGTTACTTACACCCCGCCGCTCGGTTTGAACGAGATTGTATCCCTAATAAGGGTTACTTACGCCCATTCTGTGCTGCACACACGAGAATAATTTTACAGTATTTGTATAGTACTGTAAGCTTTATTCAATCATAAACATGAATTTGAGAATGAAGAAATATGAAATCAAAGAGATTTGAGAAGCTTAAGAAGTTCAAAGAAGAAGCAATGGTCGCGTTTAATGCTCTGGAATTTTCTCCTGGGATGTTTCCTCCTGTTGTGAAGGTTCTCTGGTTTGGAGTGCGTCGTGGTGGCGACAAAATTCTCTTTGAATTGTTCTCCTACACTATCATTCCTTTTGTATTCACTTCCTACTTCCTTCGTGTTTGCACCATCACGAAGCTTCGAAGAATTGCAAATTGCTAGTTTCGTAGTAGAAAATGGCCTCTAAGTAGAGAGAGGAAACGACGTGGAGTCGTTGTGAGTTTCTTCAAAACAGAGAAAGAACGACGTAGAATTGTTCAATCTTCCTAATAGATGACGCTAAATGTTCATGCATGAACTTTGGACAGCGGTTCTCTCAGCGGAGCTCAACCCTGCTCTGACATGATGAGGTGGAATCTTCCAATCGCAATGCGTCTAGGGAACCCACAGAAGACACTCCGACGCTCAAGTCAGTATTAGAGCAATGAGAGCATCCAAGAGCTCAGCTCAAACATGTAAGAATGCATAGCAAACTTGTGATGTAAATAATGAGTTAGAAGCGTCCTAAAGAAAACGGTGGAACCTGTATTTATAGGTGCTGGAGGTCCTCTACAAGTGTTGGGGAAGCTCTTAAGTGAGGCTTCCGAGAAGGAATGGCTGTAAGCCGAGCGGTTGTGTAGTGCTTCCCTCACTCTTTGTCTGGGCCGGCCAGATGAAGGGTCAGTAAGCCGGGAGGGCTCGTCCCTAGCCCAGGTCGTGCAGGCTGCCTCTTAGGTGTATGCTGAAGAGCATTCCTAGTGGCCTAGCTACTACGTAGTCAGGTCATATGGCTGAAGAGCCGGCCAGAACAACTTCCCATTGTCCTCTTCATTGATCTTCACTATGACCTCCGTGGCCGACCTCGCGCACGGCTATTTGAGCATTCTTTCTCTAGCACTTTCATCGATATGTTTTAAATTTAGGAACTTTCAATGAATTTTATCTTTTAAATGTTTTAAAATAAACTTGTTGTTTTTGTGTACTCTTTAGTTTTGGTGGTCTAACACCACCACAAATGTAGGATTAAGTATATTATGAATTTCTAGTTTAACTTTACGTGAATCAGGTTATTTTCATCACATGTGTAAATTTCTATGTGTTAATTTTATTAAAGATATATTTACATTTTTAATAGGATCTTATGGTTCTAGGATTTTCACCCCTCCGGATGCTAATAAGGATCTCGATCATACAACCAAAACCACATGACTTTCCTAAACAAGTCAAACGCAAAACCCAACCCACTCCCAATTACCATTATTTGCTTATTAAGCATGAAAGCCCAAACATAAATCTCCCTATAAATATCGAACCGCTGGCAATTTCGTCAGTTGCGTTCTTCTCTGATCTCTCTCTCTCTCACACAAACCTTCACCCTCTCTCCGTGCCCTGAACCAAAATGTCTGACGCGTACTGCGGTGATTGCAAGCGCCAGACGGAGGTGGTGTTCGATCACTCCGCCGGCGACACCGTGTGTTCGGAGTGCGGTCTGGTGCTCGAATCCCACTCCATCGATGAGACCTCCGAGTGGCGCACCTTCGCCAACGAGTCCGGCGACAACGACCCCGTCCGTGTAGGCGGCCCTAGCAACCCGCTCTTGACCGACGGCGGCCTTTCCACCCTCATTGCCAACCCTAAAGGCGGCTCGGGCGATTTCCTCTCCTCCTCCCTCGGCCGCTGGCAGAATCGTGGCTCCAACCCCGATCGCACCCTCCTGCTCGCCTTCAAGACCATCGCCACCATGTCCGATAGGTCATCTACCCTTTCATCTTCCTTATCATAGCACACTTCTCTCACATTACATTTCAGCCACCGCCTATCAAGAATAATAAATATTAGATATATAACATTAAAACTCGGATTGGAGGTTGAATAGGGTTGTGTGCGCATTGGTGTTTTCTTCTGTGCTTGGAGGTTCGATTCGGTTGTTTTGGTTTTGGATTGTGGATAGTCTTGTTTGGGAATTTCCATATGTGATTTCATCTTAACTAAAACTTGGTTGCTTCGGCCAAAAATTGAGATGTCTATTCAATCCAAGATAAGCAACAGTTTTGGGGATGCCTTGTGATCTTAACTTTTTATTACTTCAATTTCAATATGCATATGCTATCAGCTGTTATTATTCCAATCTGACCCAATGACTGATATTTATTCTTTTTACTTATATAATTATATAATGTGACAATTATTTGTGATCTTTATATTGAATTTGCCAATGTGGAAATAGCTGATGTGCTTGATGAATTTTTAGGTTGGGACTCGTTGCAACCATCAAGGTAGGCCATATTATCACTGAGGATAGCCTATCTCTTCCTCTCTCTGTTGGTCATTATTATTACAGGATAAGTTTCATGCAACTTCATCCATTGCATATGGTTGTTGTAAGGGTGGAACCTCAGATGCAAAACGCTTATTGAAATTGTACTATATTCAAATGATTAACATACCAAATTGGTTGGGTGGTTAGAGAAGTCATTCCAGGATGTAGGTGCTTTGCCATAAGCTGTAGTGGCTGTCATTTTTGAAGGCTATTCTGGTGAAATGGATGCCAAATGCACTGGTTATGAGGACATTAATTCACATTCCTTGTTTTGTGTGTTGTGGTTTGATTACACAGAACAAATTTTGTTAACCTTCATTCATCTGTATGCGCTGCCTATGATCATTGCTGTTAGGCTAAACTGAAATGTAAATGTTTATGTGGAACAAATTCTATACCTAACTATTTTTAAGGCTAAACTGAAATGTAAATTGCTGTTAGGCTAAACCTAACTATTTTTAAAAAATTTAACTTTAAATGTTATTCCCAAATAGTTTATGACAAGACAAACTATTTTCTTCTTTTTCTAATGTTAACACCTTCTAGGCCTTATGGACCCCTTCATATGCACCTTACTTTGCAGATGTACTGAGTGCCAAATATAAAAATACTTTTGAAAAAATATGACTGGCTTAAGAATTTTCTCTGAAGATCACTGTGCATAAAGCTATTGAATCTTTTATAGGAATGTTATTTCTGAAATTTTTATTTGCCAAGCAAGTAGTAATGGCTATATGCTATATGATGTGGAAAAAGACTAGATGATTTTCTAGATTCCCTCACAGAACCAATTTTATAATTCTTGCATTGTGTCAATTTTGCCTTAAAATGTTTATTTTAATTTACCTTTGTTTGAAGGATCGTGCAAATGAGATATATAAGAGGGTTGAAGATCAAAAGTCTAGTAGAGGTAGAAATCAAGACGCTTTATTGGCTGCTTGTCTCTACATTGCTTGCCGACAAGAAGACAAACCTCGTACTGTAAAGGGTACAGTCTATGATTCTTTTAACATCTGGATACTTCAAAATTTATCTTTCCCTCTGTAAATGAGCTTTCCTGAACGTATGGATTTCAACTAGAAATTTGCTCTATTGCCAATGGGGCTACAAAGAAGGAAATTGGCCGAGCTAAAGAATACATAGTGAAACAACTGGGTTTGGAGAACGGTCAGTCTGTGGAGATGGGTACAATACATGCTGGGGATTTTATGGTGAGTTTTCTTCATTGACTTCAAGCATATCTTGCTATTTTGGGCTGTTTATTCTTGAGGATATCTCATCTAAACTTTTACTAGATTTCTTTGATGTTACTGACAATATTTTCATCTCTGGCTTTAGAGAAGATTCTGTTCCAATCTTGGTATGAATAATCAAGCTGTTAAAGCTGCTCAGGAAGCTGTTAAGAAATCAGAAGAATTTGATATAAGGTATATTTTGGTTTAGCTCATATTTTCGAGGAGACTTAAATAGATCTCCACTGCTAACACTGGTTTGTCATAGTCCTCTTTGAGGAGATTCTGTTCCAATCTTGATTTTGCTTCTAAGAGGAAACTTGGTCGGAAAAGGTGATGCGCAGGAGTGCGTTAATGTCTTGAGTGATAAAATTAAAATGAAACAAGAGGGTATTAGCTTAAGATTAGAGATTTATAACTTACCTAGACTGTGCTGATCAGCTACAGTACTACACTTCCCATTTTCCACTGAGTACAAGGTGAAGGTTAAGATTTGGAAACTGAAGAATGAGTAAGCACATGTTCAGAAGTAGGAACTCTTAGAAGTGTGCAAAATAACGTGTATCAGTGTATGAACTATGAAGTGGAATGTGACACTCGGGGCCAAGGTTGTCAAACGCGAGAGTTTAGGTAAACTCGTGGAGTGCCTGTAAACTCACCTCGTAAACTCACTCTTGAGAACAACCGGAAAAGAAATATTAGTAAAATCTAAAAAGAGGAAAATGGACACAAGCGAAAGAGATTTGTGAAGAATAAAAGTAGTAATGGATACTGTCTCATGAAATGACGTCATTTTGTTGACAATGGGCTTTTCTTTATTTTTGCTGAACTCGGTGAACTCGTGAGTTTACTTGACTTTCCCGAGTTCATCTGAGTTCACCAGAAATTGAGTTTGCATGTGATTTAACACGATTTAGTCACCCAATAATATTCCACTTGTTTTTGGTTTAATAATCTCCAGAGATATTGATACGATTATCTCTATCAAATATACAATTATATTCTTACTGTCGGTACTAATAACTTCTATATTCTGTCAGGAGGAGTCCTATATCAATTACTGCAGCAGTTATCTACATCATAACTCAACTCTCTGATGATAAAAAACCCCTCAAAGGTATTTGACACTCCTTTATGGGTTTTTTTTTTATAGTGATTATTGTTTCTTCAATTTCATAGGTTTTGATGGAAAAGTTATAAATTTGGAATTAAAATTTAGAATGAGTATCTGAAGGCAAATTCCTGTGTATGCATCCATTCTGCTAACTGCTGCTACTTGTCTTAATGCAGATATATCACTTGCCACAGGAGTTGCAGAAGGAACAATTAGGAACTCCTACAAGGATCTTTATCCCCATGTTTCAAAAATAATACCAAATTGGTATGCTAAGGAGGAGGATTTGAAGAACCTTTGCAGTCCTTGAATTGTAGAGCATATTATTATACATTGAACATGTTATATCATCAGAGCATTCTGTTTTGGATGCACTGAACTGTTAGTTAAAAATGAAATTGCACTGAACTGTTATAATGTTTGAATGTCCCGCCTCTGGTACATTATCGAAGAGTTAATGCTGTACAAACGGTGAACCCACCTGCATCAATTGAGTTCTCTTGCTGACCCTTTCTCTTTTTGTTATGTGCTGACTAATTTGCAAAACACCAATGTTTTGTTCACACCAAGTGAGAAAGAAATACAAGAAATAGGATGAATGATGTGATGGCTCTCAGTACCCCATTCCCTTGAAGGTAGTGTAAAGTTACTATCATTGATGTGATTTACTTTCTGGAAAGTCTTTTATGTTAGGCACATTAACAACTAGGTTATAATTTTAGTGGGAGAAATAGGGATTTGCTATGATATTCTCTCCCTATTTTGTGAAGAAGTAAATTAGCATCTAATACATTTTGCTTTGAACAAAATTATCTCGTTTCGTTCTTAAAAACAATTTCACTTGCTCGTTAATAAAGTAGTTGAAGTATATTTTTCTAAAAACCCGCGTTTCATTTTGTTATTTTTTCTCTTGCCTCTTGTTTCGGGGAATACCCTCCTTGGACACGAGAGCCCCTACGGACCGAGGAACCCCACCGTACCGGGGAGGTCCTCGGCTAGGTTTGGGCAAGACGCTCATGGGCCCACCCAGGGACAATTCTCCTGGAACGTTGACGTCGCCAAACTCCCATGCATGTCCCATCACAGTCTTGGTCACCAGGCTATCTTAGCAGGCGGGCCTCCCCAAGCTTCGAGAAACGCCCTCGAGGTAATCTATACTACTAGATCCTTGATCACAGTAAAGGACCCAACAACCCTGGGTGAAACTAGGATAGGGCCATCATTACATCCCTCAAGGGACGATCCGGCCTCAAGCCCTATATAAGGAAGGTTCTCAAAGCATCTAAGATACACACTTCTTGTAAAACCCTGTGTAAATTAAATAATTAAATAATTATTTAATCAGCCGATGCATATTGAGAGATGTGTGCAGGCGGGAGTTAAGGCAAAGAGCTTTCGGATCATCGTAGCGACGTGTTCCAAACGACGGCTTGTTGTAGGATCAATCTTAACCCGAATTGGAGTTCGAGCGAGTATAAGACATTCTCACTATCTTTATGACGATCAGTGAAGAATTTCGAGAAGAACGACTGTAATATCGATATGGTTTCCTTCCGGAGCCCAAGAAAGGTATTAATATTAAACCAATCCTATATATTTTCCTAAACTTTTTAAACTTTCGAGTTTAGTCCTTATACTTTGAAACTTTAGAGTTTGGTCCTTCAAATAGTAACTAGATATTTTGGGAAACTTTTTATCTCTTCAACTTTGGTCCCTAAATTAAAATTTACCCCCCAAAGCTTGTTGAACCCGTGGCCAAGTATCCTTAATGAGTGAGTTTTGTGTTTTTTTTCCACTTAAGTTTCATTAAGGAAAGTAAAATGAATTAAGTTAGAAGTGAAGAGAAAACTATTCATCTTCTTCTCCATTGAAGCTCCATGGTCGAATTCTTCTCCTTCCTTTTCCAACATCTTCCACTCATTTTCTCACCTTGATTCTTTGAGGTAAAATGATCTCCTCCTCAAGCTCTTTAATTCTATGGTTTTAGATTTTAAAAAGGATGAGTTTTGAGATGATGGTAATTGATGGAATCTCAAACTCCTTTCATATTTGTTGTTGCTATGATCTTCCTCTTTAATTTGAACAGATTGGATTTTCAAAATGTTGAGTTTTAGTCCGTATGAAGTTTTGTTGTTGAGATTTTGCCATGATGGCATTTGGAAACCTTGTTCCCATGACTTTGATCTACTATAATCTCAAATTAGATTTTCAAGAAATTGGGTTTTTGAAAAGTGCTTATTTTGAAAAAGTGAATTTCAAAGTATGAGTTTGGTTTTCACCATAGATTTCTTTATGTCTTTGATGTGCACAAGTTAGTTTTGAGAGAAAAATTCATCTTGACAATTAACTTAGCTTGGCCGAACCTATGTCATATTTTTGGGCTTGGAAGAATTGATTTCCAACTAGCTTTTAGTGTGTTCAAAGCTTGTATGTGAGGTTTGATGCGAAGAGAAAATTATTGCCCTATGTTTTATGGAATGAGGATTATTTAGGTCTTGGAAAATTGGTTTTTACATGGTTTTGAGAGCTAAAGTTTAGAGGGACTAAAATTGAGTTTTTGGATGAAGTGAGTTTTGAAGCTTATAGCTTGTTTTAGGGTTTTTGAGAAGTTGAGAGTTTGAGAATTAAAAAGTTTGACAATGAGAAGATTTTATGTTTTGACACTTAAAGATTTCCTTTAGTTCAAGCTTTGACATTGATTTGGAAACTTGTAGGAAAAGTTGAGTTTTGGGCTTTGAAAATGTGTTGAGAGACTTGTGTGTTGTTTGGTGAAAAAGGGAAGTTTTTACCCATTTTGACATTTTTGGGCAGAATTGGAACCTTTAGGGTTTGTGTGTGTTTTTGTCTTCAAAAACTTGTTTTAGCTAATGACTTAGAACTAGTTTATAAATTCTAATCTAGGTTACGTCTTATAAAGGTTTATGGGGCATAGGAACTCTCGGGAAGGACATAGCTTCCAGAGCGGACGTAGCTTTCGGAGCTGTTAGAGATACACATCATCATCTGTATATGTCAGTTGATACAGCCATCTGAGTAAAACTGTAGATTTCGTCTGTGTAAGTCGGTTAGACATATCGTTTGTGTTAGTTAAGTCTTGTCACCTGTCTATGCGTGATAGGTGACTCATCGATTATGTCAAGTCTGTAATTAATGCCGCCGTTTGTGTTGACCCGGAATATACGGGATCCTGTCTGTTTGTCTGTTTTCTCTCTGTATAAATACAGAGCTTGTAAAATGTATTAATCAGAATAGAAAGATTATTTTCTAAATCTTCGATTTCTCATATTTTCTTTTCTCAAGAACCCTTGGTTCTTAACATGGTATCAAGAGCTAGTCTCGATCTGTGATTAAATTTTTTTTTTCCGCTTTCCGCTATGGCAGAAGCTCAGTCTTCGTCCTTGCCTACCTTTTCACACATAGTTTCCATCAAACTTGATGAAACTAATTTTCGTTCTTGGGTTCAGCATGTTGAAGGCGTTGTTTGCTAGCATAGCTTAGAAAAGTTTCTTGTGGAATCGACAATCCCCACTCGCTTCTTAAATGATGTTGATCGTGAGAAGTCAGTCGATAACCCACTATGCACTAACTGGATCAAACAGGATTCATCTTTGTTTACTTGGTTGCTTTCTTCTCTTTCATCTGATGTTCTACCCACTGTAGTTAACTGCAAGTACTCATGGCAGATCTGGAAAGAAGTCCATGACTTCTTCAACGTTCATGCTCTAGCTCAGTCCACAACTCTTCGTTCAGAACTTCGCACCATAGTCAAAGGGGCGAAATCCCTTTCTGACTACCTTCGACGCATTAAAACGATTGTTAATGCTCTTACTTCACTTGGTGCTCTAGTCTCCTACAGAGAACATATTGAAGCCATCTTCAATGGCCTTCCTGATGAATATAGCTCCCTCATGCCTCTTATCAACAATCAAGCAGCGCCATGCTCCATCTCTCAAGCCGAAGCAATGCTTGTTGCTCATGACGCCTATCTTCTTAGATCCCGCAAGCGTCAACTTCTTGATGCTCCATCGTCTGCCCTGCTCACTCATGCCCCTACACAGGCGATTGACTCTGCACCAACGTCTGCTCAAGCTAACTATGCTTCTGGGTAACCTACACAACACCAACCGTCTGAGTCACCTAAGACCTATGGCTCATTGTCTGGTGAATATCGTGGCCCTGGTGGTCGCTCTGGTGGGCGCGGTGGCCGTGGGCGCGGCCGTGGTGGACACTACTCGACTCAGTCTCAGATTTGTTACAAGTGTGGTCATGAAGCCAGCACTTGTTATCAACATTTCTCGTCGACCAACACTCAAGGAATGGTTGGCTCATCACTGTATGGTGGTCAATCTCATCCAGTTCCTCAGCAGACGAGTGCCTTTGGAGGCTTTGCACCACCTCCTTCTACTTCTCACCAAACAGGACTTGGTCCCCCACCCTTCTATCATATTCCCTCTTCTACCCCTCCTCAATTTCCCTTTCCTAATACTGGTCCGAAGACTGATCCGCGAGGCTATCCCTCGAGAAATTCTTATCCTCCCTTTGTAGGATATGTCAATGGTTATCATCAGCAAGTGATACCTGCACCTATGTTTCAGTCTCACCAGCATATGACTGGCCCTTCTTCCCTTCAAAAGAAGATGACGAACTATTCTCTTTGCTGCTAGAGGTTGCAAGAGGGTAGGTGGGGAGCAGGATTGGTGATGTAGAAAACGAGGGGAGGGAGTCGCGTGGTGGGGAGCAAGAATGCATTTTGATGAAACTTACGAAGAGGGGTTTGAAGATTACGGTTCTCGAATGATGGAGGAGAAGAAGAGGGAGTCGCACCACACCACGCGACTCCCTCACCTCATTTTCTACAACATCAATCCTGCTCCCCCACCTACCCTCCTGCAACCTCTAGCAGCTTTTCGAGAGTCGTACGACTGTCCGCAACTCCCCTTCTCAGACCCCACCTCCCTCCCACGTGGCTAAAAGAGTCATACTTTGCTAAATTTATTTTTTTCTACCTTATTATACTATTTTTTTTTTTTTACAATATTAAAAAAAAAACCACCCACGCTCACAAGTATCTAGTAGCTTCCCCACCCCAGCCCGAAACAAAACGAATCACCCACATCCGTTGGATTCCTCCGACCTAAACCCGTAACATCCAAATCACAAACCTGTAAATAACACAGCTTTTCCGCAAATGGAAAAAAAAAAAGAAACACTCAGAAGTCAGAACCCAAACCAGTAGCATTCAACTTTCAAACTCCCGCTCGAACCTCCTATTTTCAAATTTCAAACACCCACTGGACCGTTAGCCCCTTCAATTAAAACAAGACCCCAACCCAAACAATTCCCTTCGTTCTTGATTTCTCTCACATTCTCTTATTCTCTCTCGTTTCAACGACACAATCTCAGTGTCTCCCTCTTCTGCCGCCATGGAGACCCAAAAGAAGCGTCCTCTGCAGGACAGCAGCGCCGTCAACGTCCCCTCCGCCGCCGCCGCCGCGGCGGGGAAGACCATCGAGGAAATGTACCAGAAGAAGACGCAGCTGGAGCACATCCTCCTCCGTCCCGACACCTACGTCGGCTCCATCGAGAAGCACACGCAGGCGCTCTGGGTCTACGAGAACGACGAGATGGTCTACCGCCCCGTCTCCTACGTCCCCGGCCTCTACAAGATCTTCGACGAGATCCTCGTCAACGCCGCTGACAACAAGCAGCGCGACCCCAAGATGGACGCCCTCAAGGTCACCATTGATCCGGAAGCCAACACCGTCTCTGTTTACAACAACGGCGACGGCGTCCCCGTTGAGATCCACCAGGAGGAGAAGGTCTATGTCCCGGAGTTGATCTTCGGCCACCTCCTCACCAGCAGCAACTACGACGACAACGTCAAGAAGACCACCGGCGGCCGCAACGGCTACGGTGCCAAGCTCACCAATATTTTCTCCACTGAGTTCATCATCGAGACCGCTGATGGCAAGCGCCAGAAGAAGTATAAGCAGGTATTGTTGGATGAATTTGTGTGCTTTTTCAAATTTTTCCTCCTAGGTCATTACTTGAATTTGAATTGCTTTATCAATTTAGGATGCTGCTAGGGTTAATTTAACGATTCTTTATTTTTGGTTTGATATATGATTTGAAAAGTTTTTTCCCTTTACTTGAGTAGATTTGTCAATTTATGATCTTGCCAGGGTTTGTATTTTTTACTTTTGTGGGTAATGAATTGAAGTTTGGTTTGTTATTTGGAATTGAAGCTTGTTTTGTTCTTTGTAGAAGTATTATTAAGCTAATTGTGCTAGTTTATTGGGTTTTCTGATTGGATTTATTTGGTTGTGATTGGAAGGTGTTCTCCGACAATATGGGTAAGAAGTCTGCGCCGGTGATAACAAAATGCAAAGAGAATGAGAACTGGACAAAGGTTACCTTCAAGCCGGACTTGGAAAAGTTCAAAATGACCTATCTTGAAGAGGACGTTGTTGCTTTGATGAAGAAGCGTGTGATGGACATGGCAGGTTGCCTTGGAAAGAATGTTAAGGTTGAACTCAATGGGAAATCCATTCGTATGAAGTCGTTTCGCGACTATGCTGATCTCTACCTGAAATCTGCTGAGAAATCGAGACCTGTGCCCCTTCCAAGGTTTTTTGTCCTCCATAGAATATAAGCTAATTTGCTCCCTTTTTCTTCCCATTATTGCTCTGTTAACCTGATTTCATTGTTGCTATTAGGATTCATGCAAAAGTAGGTGATAGGTGGGAGATTTGCGCAAGTCTAAGTGATGGGCAGTTTCAACAGGTAAGCCAGTGAAACTTTTGAAGTAATTAGGAGTTCATCCTTGCAGCTAAATTTTTGTCTCACCCTTGATTTCATTGTTACCAGGTCAGCTTTGTGAATTCAATCAATACAATCAAGGGTGGGACTCATGTTGACTACATCACCAATCAGATTACAACCTATGTGATGAATAAAGTAAATAAGAAGAAAAAGGATGCCAATGTCAAAGCTCACAATGTGAAGAATCATTTGTGGGTTTTTGTCAATGCTCTTGTTGACAACCCTGCTTTTGATTCTCAAACTAAAGAGACTCTCACGACTAAACAAGCTAGTTTCGGTTCTAAATGTGATGTTCCAGAATCGATGCTGAAGGAAGGTTTGTCCCGCTGAACCATTTTTTGTTAAATTGTGATATATTCACACCCTACTTATGGAACAATCCATTTCCACCAATTTTTTCTTTCTGTCTCCCTCTACAATTTCTATCAGATCACTTATCAAATCACTCATTTTCTCTTTTTTCTTCCCTTTTTCGGTGTGAATATTACTTAATTCTTTTTTGTTTATAAATTATAATACAACATTACAACTAACATAGAATGGTGTTTTACACTTACATTTGCAAATGTTTGCAGTTGCAAATTCAGGAATAGTGGACACCCTCCTATCGTGGGCAGATTTTAAGCAAAGCAAAGATTTGAAGAAATCTGATGGAACAAAGACTCAGAGGCTTCGTGGGATTGTAAAACTAGAGGATGCCAATGATGCTGGTGGAAGGAACTCCGATAAGTGTACCTTGATATTGACAGAGGGAGATTCTGCTAAGGCCCTTGCTGTAAGTTTTCGTCACTATTTTACATTTAACTGCAATTGAAAAGTTAGTGGCAGATAGTCATTTAAAGACAATTACCGATGCCCACTATATACAAGTAAACTCCGTTTCAGCCTTAAAAGCATTAAAATTGTAAGGTCAAGTGTCAACTTAAATAAAAGTAATCCAATTTACTTATATTCTGCTAATCGAGGTTACCTGTATAATTAGAATATTTATTTTCAAAGTCAAACGAATTCATGTTTTAGATTTTTCATATAATTTATTCTGTTTCTATTTGAAGATGGCTGGGCTCTCGGTCGTGGGTCGGGACCATTATGGTGTGTTTCCATTGAGAGGCAAAATGCTCAATGTGCGGGAAGCTAGCAGTAAGCAGATAATGGATAATGAAGAAATTCAGAATATAAAGAAAATTCTCGGACTGCAGCAAAACAAAGAGTATACTAGCGTGAAGTCTTTGAGATATGGTCATCTGATGATTATGGCTGATCAGGTAAGTTGCTTAAAGATAATATAGTTAACTCATGTTTTGACTTTTTATCTTCAGTTTCAGTAGAATCTTATCAGGCACGAGTGTGTACTTAATTTGGGTTCATGATAACTTAACTTTTTGGTGGTTCAGGATCATGATGGCTCCCACATCAAAGGGTTACTGATAAACTTCATTCACTCGTTCTGGCCATCATTGCTTAAAGTTCCATCATTCATGGTTGAATTTACCACTCCCATAATAAGGGTAAGTATGGTTAATGTTCTGTTGTTGATGATGAAAACAGTGAGTTATACTTATCATTTTTAAGAACTAATCATTCATGGTTGTACTTACCACTCCTATCACTAGGGTAAGTATGGTTACTCTTTGGACATCACATATTTATTTTTCTGTCTTGGCAGGCTTTTCATACAAACGGGACAAAATTATCATTTTATTCAATGCCTGAATATGAAGCATGGAGAGAGAACTTGGGGATTAATGCTACTGGTTGGAAGATAAAGTACTATAAGGTGTGGTGTTGTTAACATGGAGAACCTAGGTCTACAAATTATTTTTTCAGTTTTTGCTTATTTTGTTTCTGGTGTTTCTACAGGGGTTGGGTACAAGTACTCCTCAGGAAGGGAGAGAGTACTTTCGAGATCTTGGTAAGCATAAGAAAGACTTCGTTTGGGAAGATGACTTTGATGGAAATGCAATTGAGATGGCATTCAGTAAGAAAAAAGCTGAGGATAGGAAGACCTGGATTCGTAATTTTGAGGTGGGAAGTTTATGTTAAGATAATACACATTTTATTGATAGATCCTAGTTCTAGGGAAGTATCAGCAAACTAAAGTGTCTACCCTTCTCTTTTCTTGCAGCCTGGCAATTATCGTGATCATGTTGAATCACGTATAAACTATAAGGACTTTGTGAACAAAGAACTTATATTGTTTTCTAGGGCGGATCTTCAAAGGTCCATTCCCTCAATGGTTGATGGCCTCAAACCAGGTCAAAGGAAGATTCTTTTCTGCTCATTTAAGAAAAAGTTGTTCAAGGAAATAAAAGTAGGCCAATTTATTGGTTATGTGTCTGAGCACTCTGCTTACCACCATGGTGAGCAAAGTCTGGCTAGCACGATCATTGGAATGGCGCAGGACTTTGTTGGTAGCAACAACATTAATCTTCTGAAGCCAAACGGTCAATTCGGTACTCGTAACTTGGTGAGATGAAGTGCCTATGATCTTTGTTACAATTTTCTCCATGTTTCTTTTGTGAACTTAGTACTTACTCAGTAACTTCCTTTTCCAGGGAGGTAAAGATCATGCAAGTTCAAGATACATATACACTGAACTACATCCGATCACCCGGTGCCTCTTCCACGAGAATGATGATAAACTTCTTGAATACTTGAACGAGGATGGGAGATCAATTGAACCAAGCTGGTATTTTCTTTTCTCCTTTCTTTTCAAAGGCCGTTCGTGATTGGTATCTACTAAGAAACAATATATACTAAAACAAATTCCACTTTGGCCACATAGGTACCTTCCAATTATACCGTTGGTGCTTGTCAATGGTAGTGAGGGAATTGGAACTGGCTGGAGTTCCTATATTCCCAACTACAATCCAAGGGACATTATTGCAAATGTTAGGCGTTTGTTGAATGATGAGACTATGGTTCCAATGGATCCTTGGTATAGAGGATTTAAGGGAACCATTGAGAAAAGCGCCAAGGAAGGGGGGTATATAGTGAATGGTACAGTTGAGGAAATTGATGAACAAACTTTCAGAATAACAGAGCTTCCAATCCGCAAGTGGACTCAAGACTATAAGCAGTTCCTTGAATCCATAACTGATGGGTCACCCAACGTCAAGGATCCTCTCATTGAGGTAGCCTGACCTATACATTTATTCACCATATACCCAAATAATTTGGTTTGTGATAAAAAACGGGCTAATTCGGGTTTTTTTTCATCTCAATTTTCTTCATGCAGGATTTCAGACAGAATGGTGATGATGCAATGGTTGACATTGAAGTCAGGATGAAGCTGGAGAAAATACCGATGATTATGCAAGAAGGACTGCTCAAGAAATTTAAATTGACTTCCACAATCAGCACAAGCAACATGCATCTTTTTGATGCAGAAGGGCAAATTAAGAAATACGATAATCCTGAACAAAGTATAACCTTTGTACGCAGAGTTGTTCTGAATGGTAACATGTAATGTTTTAATAAATACTCACTGTCTTCTTTCATTTCTCATGCAGTTCTTGAAGAGTTCTTTCCACTTAGGCTGGATTATTATGAGAGAAGGAAGGTGAGTTGTCGGCAATGGGGAATAGGTGAATGTCTTTCCACTTAGTAAGAACTAGAACTGAAATGCTATTTGGTTATGCTTGCAGAGACATATTCTCGACAATTTTGAACGACTATTGTTGGTGTTAGACAACAAAGTTCGGTTCATTTTAGGGGTTGTAAGTGGAGAAATCATCGTGAGCAACCGGAAGAAAGCTGATTTATTGATGGAGCTGCAGCGGAAAGGTTTCACTCCCATGCCAAAGAAAGGCAAATCTGCAGAACCACAAGTTGCTGGGGCTAATGATGAAAATTCAGAAGAGCAGGAAGATGAGAACACTAGAGACGAGTCTGGACCTGTCGCTGTTGAAGGAGCCAAAAGAGGTGACTACGAATATCTGTTGTCCATGTCTATTGGCACTTTGACCCTCGAAAGTGTTCAGAGGCTGCTAGCTGAAAAAGCAGAAACGGAAAAGGAGTTCGAGATTTTGAAGGCAACACCATCAAAGTCTATGTGGATGAAGGATCTAGATGAGCTTGAAAAGAAACTTGATGTAGGGGAAATTACTTAAATTTTTTATATTTGAGTAAGGAATTTGACATCTCTTAATTATTACTATTTTTTGGCATGTTCCAGGAACAAGATATCAAAGAGGCAGAGGAAGAAAAAAAGAGATTAAGCCAAGCGAGTAAGAAGACGTCCACTCGTGGTTTGGCTACAAAAGCAGCAAAGAAGCCTCCACAACCCCGAAAGAATACAAAGAAGACCAAAAATGCGGAGAGTGATAATTCTCCAATGGAAACTGGTAAGCCCTGAGTTGTCAGTTATGATCCATAACTGTTTTAGTGTTATCTCTCATTATATCCCATATATACGAGTATGAACTTTCTCTAATTGCATCAACAGAGAATGCTCCTGAAGTCACTAAACCAAAAGGCAGAGCAGGTTCTAAAAATACTCAGAAGGAGAAGGAGAAGGTACATCAACTGCCAAATTTCTTGTATTGCCTGTTTTCCTGCAAATTATATTGAGCACCAACTCTTTGATATGCCTATTATCAGGTTGCTGATGATGACATTTTATCTCTTCAAGAACGCCTAGCTGCATATAACTTTGAATCATCCAGTGATCAATCCGGAGGTAAATAAGGTTATGTTGTTTTAAATTTAGGTAAAATTAAGTTGTGTTGAATTGGATAAAATTAGGATGAGTTATTTTTAATGAAAAAGAAAAGATAAAGTTGGATAATGTCACCCAAATTAATGAGAAAAGGAAGATAAAAATGATAAATGTGATATTGAAAATAGAATTGAACTCAGATACTAATTTGTACAGCAGTAGTTAAATGGTTATACCACATCCGTATATGCCAGTTCTTACTATTATTTGCTTCCCCCACAGTCAAGGAAACTGAAGAGCCAGCTGTGAAGAAAGTGAATAACAGAAAGGGTGGTGGTGCAAAAAAGAAGTCGGCCATTGTGTTGGATTCATCAGACAGTGATGAAGTTAATGATGTTGAGGAGGACGACGATGACTTCGAAGAGGCTGTTGCAGCCCCAGAAGCTGGGAAAAAGAAGCCAGGAAGAAAGCCTGCTGCTGCCAAGAAGCCAGCAGCAGCAGCAGCCCCCAGGAAGAGGAATGGAGCAGCAGCAGGAAGCAAGAAATCTCAGACAACATTGGGTCAGAAGTTCATAACTGACATGTTGCAGCCTCTTGAGAGTGCAGGGGTTTCACCAGAGAAGAAAGTGAGGAAGATGAGGGCGTCTCCATTCAACAAGAAAAGTGGTTCTATGCTGGGAAGGCTTGCTGGCAAAGATTTGGGTTCTTCTCCAAATGAAGACATGTCCTCGGGTTCTGCTGGAGCTTCTAACTCTCCACCCAGCGCAGATCAGGATGTGGTTGACGTTGCACAAGCACCAGCTGCAGGAAGAGCTAGGCCTCAGAGGGCTAGACCTCAAATAACCTATGTACTGAGTGAATCCGAAAGTGACAAGGATTCTGATGCTCAAGCTTCAGATTTTTCTGACTTTGAAGAAGATGATGACTAGGCATGTAGATAGGTGAAACTTCTTGAAACTATCTAGAAATTGATCTGCGTCTTGTGGATTTTAGCTTCCAAGTTTAATGTTTCTGAACTTGAGTTGCACTTGTAAAAAATGGATGGTTTCGGAAGTTGTTAGTATGATTTATGTTTAGAGATTCTTTCTTCAAAAATTAACAATCCTCTATTTTTGTATATAAAAGTTGACTGTTTATTTTTAGGGCCAGCTCCTTGTTTTATTTCATAGTTTATACTCACTTCTAATTTAACAAATTTTAATAAATTTTTGCGCAGGTTTAAGTCTAGTATAATATTACCATGTCTGCTAACAAAGGAACACTAAAATAAAAAAAAGAAAGTGGCTGTTATACAAAACTGCCTTGAAAAATCTATGTCAGCTCCTTCCACCCAAGGTTAGCATTTATTCAAGCGAGAAGTGATATTTAAGAACATGTCTTCTCCGCGAGGAATTGTGAGACCACCCGTCCACTCGTTGGATGGTCATACCCAAATTGTTCCTCGGCTTGGATCATCAAGTCTTGAAATGAAGGGTGGCCAATGGGATCACAAACCTCTTCATTTAGAAGTGGCATGATCAGTGTTATTTTTCAAATTTGAAATTCAAGTATTAATTGTCTTTTAGTATTGGCTTAGTGCTATTTCTATAACAAGTTCCTTCAATTGAAAGATCTTATCAACCTGATATTGAAAAAAAAATTAAAAAAAAAGAAAATAAAAAACATACATGAACATGAACACACATTCTGTCCTCATTCTTCATCACTTTTGTTCATCAAAAGGCATTTGAAACCGACACAGGACAGGAATTTCCCACCTGCAACCAACTACTGATGCAATCTTCCTGAAACATGTGCAAACAAGGCATCCTAACACCAACATCAAAATTCTCAAAACAAATCGAACAATTCCCCTGCAAGAACCCTTCTTCTTGTTCAACCCTCACCATCTCCAACCCCTCAATTGATGACACAGTTGCAGGCACCAACCCTAAATCTTCATCACCATCTTCCTCTTCCTCCGCCTCTTCGAAACCATAATCATCGTCAATATCCTCTTCATCTTCTTCATCAGTTTCATCTTCACTGGCCGTTGTGACATCCAAATCCACGCGCATGGATAAAACCTTTGCACTGTGGTTCTCTCGGCTGATAAAGAAATTCGAAGCTTCTGTTATAAAAACTGGCGGAGAAAAGGGTTGGCTGTTGAGAAATTTAGTGAGGAGGAACATCACATTCAACAAGATTAATTGCTTTGGAGTTTGGATATATGATAAAGGGAGAATAACTTTGGATTCAAGTAAATCACTCGCTGCTTGAAACTTGGATAAGGATAAATATATGGGGATTTTGTTTTAAAATTGGAAATAAGGGCATTGATTATCAAGAGAAATGGAAGAAACATGTGTTAAAGCGATTTGTGCTGGTTCGTCTGAGAAATAAAAAAAATTAAAGTAAAATCCATTTGAAAATAACAATAGTAATTAATGAAAGAGTTTAATTTTGATATATCCGATCCTCAAACGTCACGTATTTAAGAATAGTTACATTCTATTTTATTTTAATTAAATTAAAAGAGTATTTTTTGATTTGAAAATCAATCTAAATGTCTGTGCGCTGACGATGCATATATATTAAATTTGTAAAAAAATAGTCAAGTGGTTACAAAAATTATAAGTATATGTGATTTTTAAGATATATAAAATAAATAAATATTAAAACGTCCATAGATGTTCGCAATGTATACATGATTTGTGAGATATTTTTGGGGTCAATTTTGAGATATATGGTGTTAGTGCTAACTGCTAAGTTGCTTAAAAAAAAAACTGGTAAGGTGCTTCAACACTATTGTTTTTGGACGCATGAATCTCTCAAACGTAAGATCTATTATCCTCAATTTAGATATTACACATTAAATTAAAGGCAAATAACTTGCAAGTATCATTAAAAGAAAAAAAAAAGTGGGAACCAAGTAAATTGGAACCTGTTGAAAAATCTTGGATGCAGATCACTATATATGGGGACTTTGTCTTTATTTATTTTTCTTCTTTTGAAATTAAAATTAAGGGTATAAATCATCAAGTATCAACTGAAACGGAAGAAACATGTATTATGTAAGCAATTAAAGTAAAAAATATTCACTTAATAAAAGTTACAAAATATTCGACATATTTAATTTGATAAAAATTATTTTTTAAATTTTTTTTAATTTATAAAAATTAAGGAAAAAAGTTTATTTTGATTAGAAGAGAAATTTAAATGCTTTCTGATGTAAAAAAAATTAATTAAGAAGAAAATTAAAATATGTTTGGTGAGACATTTTAGTAAGTTTTTTCTTTTTACATGAGGAAAACTACTTTAAAACTTATAAGTTTACAAGTTTATTTGAATAAAATAGAGTTATTTATTAAAAGAGATTATCACATTCGCTTATTGGACTCTTTGCAACGTTACTTTAAATAGAACTAGTATTATACTCGTGCAATGCACGGGGAAATATGTTATATATGATATGGTGTACGTGTTGCGCGGACTTATATTAATATAACAACTTTTTTAATTAAATGATATTTATTTTAAAATATTAAATGCAATTAAATAAAAGAATAACTTAAGAGGTTGAAGTTTTAACACTTGTGATATTTAGAAATAAGATAGCAACTTGAAAGGTTAATGTTTTAATTTTGTTAAATTAATAGTATATGATAATAATTAAAATATTAAATAAAAATAACTAATAATAAATCATAAAATTAGTTTAACTACTTATACTAAACATATTAATATTAATTTTTAGAAATGGGAAATTTATTTTAACTTTTGTATTATTAATATTTAAATAAATAATATATGAACAAAAAATATGCATTTAATAAAATGTTAAGTAAATTTTATATTTTTATGTAGATAAAAATATTTTTTTAGGGTAAGCAAAAATATTATTAAAGAACAATTTGAGACCAGAAGACTAGAGAAGAGAAACAAACAATCAAAACACCAAAAAAAACCAAAACAGTAGAAGACCCCGCAAACAAACTAAAAATGTGCAAATATATATATAATAAACATGTTTTATAGGCTTATTTTATAGACATGCATTATATGTTTGTTATGTAAACATGCATTATATGCTTGTTGAATATAAAAAATTAGACTCTATAGAATAATATAGAAGTGTCTAAAAATATTTTGAATTTCTATTTATAAGTACAAATTTATAAGTAAAAAGGTGTTCCGAGGTGTATGAACTATTTAGTGGTTTGTAAATCACTAGTAAGTAGTCCGTGCAATGCATGTGTATTTTTAATATTTAATTTGCAACATTTTTTTAGTTGATGTTATAAAGCTAATAAATATATGACATATGTCAACATTTTTAAATATTCGTAAGATCACATGATATATTGAAGTAAATAAATCTTTCAATTGATAAAACCAAAGTAGACGCAATGACTAATATTAAAGTTGTTCATGTAAAGTTTATGTCATATCAAAACCAAACAATGTAATTAAGTTTTGATAACAGAAATAGAAAAACATCTATAAAATACTTATGTAGCAATAGTCTCAACACAATGAAGATCTTATTTCACTTTTCTATCTTGACATATTTTAACTCTATTAAATCGCAACAATTTAGGGATGGAATTTTGAATTGTCTTTCAAATTGCAACAATTAAGGGCAGAGGTTTGAATTGCAAGATTAATAGTGATTTTGGCTATTAAGGGAATGGATTTTGAATTGCAGGATAAGAGTGATTTTAGCAAGAGCTTGGGAGCGATAACTTTGATACTTGTTGTGGAATTGTCTTTCAAATTACAACAATCAAGGGAAGGGATTTTGAATTGTAGATTAATAGCGATTTTGGCAATTAAGGGAAGAGATTTTGATTTGACAAAGTGGCACGTGTCAACATATGAGAGAGTCTTTTTTTTCAAGAGTGCCTGAGGTTTGAAATTGAAGACTCAACTTTAGTAGATACAGTGTGGATTATTCTCTTTTTCACCCTCATAATTTAATTAATTTCCTCCAGTATCCCTCTTAATTATTTAGAAATAATAACTTTTGTGGGAAAAAATTATATTATTATTTCAAAATTTCAAATAAAAAAAGAGTACTTTTGTGGTTTTATAAATATAAATTTATTTGGTTGAAATATGGTCTAATTCATTCATACTATTTCATTTCATTTCCTAAAAATATTGAAAAGTCCATACAAAATAATGGTAATTTCTCTGATACCCTTCTTAAAATGGAGGGATTCCATACTTCTTTTATATCAAACTTTTATAATTTATAATTTAGTTTTTTATACCCTAAATAATGAACTGAAAGATTCCAAACCCTCTCATTTGAAAAGGGTACCGGAGCAACACCCTAAAATAAAAAGTAATATAAAAATTTCTTAGATGACTTAATTTTCAATATATTAATTCAAGGAATGGTCAAATCTAGTAAAAGTTTGACTGATTCTGGGGCCAAACAAAAATTTTCTGGAATCTGTTGATTCTATTATACTATTTTTGTTTCACTGAATATTCAACCATAATCATACAGGTGGAGGTGGCAAGTCTAGTAAAAGCCAGAAGCCAGCACAATCTTCAGATTCCAAGTCTTGTTGGATAGCAAGGAAATGCAAACCTCCACAAGCTTTCTTAGATGCTTCCCAAGCTTCAGCTTCTTGAGTTGTAGTAGGAGTTTTCTGATAGGTTGCATACACATACCGAGTAGAAATTCCAACTGAAAGAATCAAGCTACCACGAGCAGTGTCTGCTTCCACAGTACAGAGCTCGAAGCTGTTCATAATTGCTGTGACAGAAAATGGTGAAGGGTTTTTTAAATTTTAAGGAGGATCAAGAAGACACTTTTTCTTGGATAATAAAATGATAATTATAAGAGGCATAATCAAAATCCTATAATGCTACTAGTAAAGAAATCAAATACTCACATTTTTCTAACAGCCCATAGCAATATGCTATCTATGAATATTGATGCATAATCCACTAAGACCAAATGCTGATTGATCTATTTAGTCTTATTTGTCCACAAAACTAATTGAGGAGTCAAATCCAGATTTTGTTTATGACAGTTATATGGAATTTTAAGCAATTTAGTAAGCAAAATGACCAAATTATGGTCTGAACTAATTACTGTGTGTATTAGGATCATAGTTTTGCATACCTAGCAAATTGTTCAATTGAATTTGTAAAACTAGATGTACTCAAGTGCATTAGAAGTGGATGATAACATCATTAGTATTAGCAGTTTTTGCTGCATTATGTTTGAGCTCAAGCTAAATTTCAATCCTTCATTTTATGACTCAACTACGGGAAATCCTTAATGCTGTCAGGCAACATATTCCAGTAGGCTTAATTACACTTTTGGTCTCCCACGAATGACCATTCCGCGAAAATGGTCCATAAACTTTAAAAATCCAAATTTTCCTTCCCGGCATTAACCTCCGTCAACTTTGGTCCCTCGGCACCAGTGTAGTCAAAAGCTAGCTTTTAAGCAAAAGCGTAGAGGGTCGTAAAGCGTAAAGCGCTAAAGCGTAGCGCTAAAGCGTACGCTTTAGCAAAAGCGCTAAATGGTATATATAACAAAAATTCTTAGGATGCCATACAAAAAATATAGAGTATTATAAAATATTACTCATAATTCAAAGCATAAAACTTAAACATAAAGTAGTTATCATCTTCAAAGCATAAAATTTAAATATCAAAGTTCTCATAAATCAAAGCATAAGCTGAAGCAGCAGACACAGGGCCAGCCCCACCACCAACACTTCCAGTTCCATCATCTCCAGCAGAAGCAGACATTTCAGAGGGGACGGAGAAGGGCTGAACAGGGGCAATTGGGCAAACCAGAAATTGCAAGTGAGAAGAGGCAGAACTGCAGAAGAGAACAGAGGCAAACAGAGGCAAAAAGAGGCAAACCAGAGAAGAGATCAGAGGCAAACCAACCAGAAAAGAGAACAGAGGCAAACCAGAGAAGAGGGCGAACGCTGCGCGAAGAGAACAGGGGAGAACCGGACCGGAGAACGTCACCGGGAAAGAGGTTGGTCGCCGGCGGCGAGAGAGGAGAACAGGGCAGAAAGTCGCGACTCGCGAGAGAGGAAGAAGGAGAAGCACGAACGCAGAATCGCAACAGGGAAAACAGGGAAAGAGGCTGAGTAAGAATTAGAAAGGCTAAAACCGTAAATTAAAAAACCAGGTCTGGGGCAAAATGGGTCAAAACCCAGCCCATTTCGAAAACAGACTAAGGCGCAGAAGCGGCAGAATCGCGCTTCTGCCGCGCTTCCGCGCTTCTGCCGCGCTTCGCTGCGCTTCTGCCATATTCTCGCTTTAGCCAGCGCTAAAAGCGTGGGATCCTTGACGCGCGCTTTAGCGCGCTTTAGCGTGCTTTAGCGCGCTTTTGACTACACTGCTCGGCACTATTCCGTAAAAAAACTAATGGATTTTGCTGATGTGGCTTTTGTTTTATTTAAGAATGAAAATACCCATCAAGAGAAAGCATTTAATTAAGAATGAAGAAAATTAGCAAAATGGAAAAAAACCGAAAAACAGAGAAGCATTCCTCTCTCAGAACTAACCTGGGCTAAAATTATACTCACTTCCCCTCCTATTTCAAAGGGTGTTTGCTCTGACACCAAACGCAGAGAAGAAAAAAGAAAGCAACCCACAAATCAATCACCAACAGATCAGTTACAACACCAGACGCACAGAAGAAAAAAACACCATACCCTGTTTATTGATTACGTTCTCAAACACCAGACCCTTTCAAAGAAACTACTGCAAGAGAAGAAAACTGAAGAAAAACGACCATACTGGAATGAAGGAAGACGGATGAGCCTGGCGGCCGGAACAAAAATTCACAAATTTCTCTCTCCACCGAGGTTGAGCTCGAAACTATCCCAAACCTTCATGAAACCATTGTTTCTGTACACCAACGTGAAGTAGAACAACCCAAGAAGCCATTGGACCAAGCTTCGTCGCAATCTGAGACACTTCCGACAAGCCACCTCGACCTGCAACTGGCATTTCTGAGCAAACAGCTGAGCTTTTGGAGAAACGGGCACCACCATCGTGTTCCTCGCCGCGAAAGGAAGAGGACCCACTGCCCTGTTTCCACTACTGCGACAGTGCCGCCACACCTCCGCCAAGGAAGATTTTTTTTGAAAAAAATAAGTTTTTTAAATTAAAATCAATTTTTTAATTAAAATATAATATAAAAAAAGCCACATCAGCAAAATCCATTAGTTTTTTGACGGAATAGTGCCGAGGGACCAAAATTGTTGACGGAGGTTAATGTCGAGGAGGAAAAATTGGATTTTTAAAGTTTAGAGACCATTTTCGCAGAATGGCCATTTGTGGGGGACCAGAAGTGTAATTAAGCCATTCCAGTAACTCTCAAATTGCTTGGTCCAAGATCTAACAGATTGTCACTGGCTTAGTAATTAATTGATTCCATGCATAAAAGTCATTTGTAAACCTAGGTAGTTTTTTACATGAAAAATAATACAAGACAAATGTAGTATACACAGGAAGAAAGTATCAAAATCCCTGTTCCGTACCTGATAATACTGTAGCGCGAGAAGATCCAACAGCCAGTCCTGGGATCATCGTCTTATCATCAATTTCAATACCCAACAAATCAAGATCTAGCCCGGAACCAAAGATAGTTTTAGTCTGCAATGATGAGAGCTCCTCTCGAACAGCTTTAAAATACGTTATTCAAAGTTAGAGAGGTATATTCAAGGAAACTCTTTAAATCTTCAAATAGATAATTGCTTTGAACTATAAATAAGAGGAAAAACCTTGGGCTATAGAAAAATTGACCATTATAATCTATCTGGTGTAGCTAGTATCTCAAATTTAAACTAGTATAAGAAAAGTAAGGACACTGATAAAAAAAATGAAATTCATTTGTCTAAGACATTATATACATGAAAGTTGCTTCCTCTTTACCTGAATAACATGTGCCCGCTGCCTATATGCATGAAAACATGTCATTCAATTGTGAACAAATGACATGAAAGGTGATCCCTCTATACCTGAGAAGGGTAGTTGAACAAATGCCCATCTTTCCCCAAAAAGATCCTCTGGAAGTTTCGTGGGAAAAGGATTATCTAGTGCCAAAAGAGGCGTGAATCCTTGTTGAAATCCAGGATGCTTTGTATATACGGTCTGGTAGCGCTCCTCTAGCCAGAGAAGTAATGACAAGCACTGAAAAAGATCAGATGAGCCGAATAAAATATATGCTGGGGCACCTCTGCATACATGTAATATGCTAGATATCAAAACTCAGTGAATGATTACAAATATAATGTGCTAGATATACCACAAAAATTCTATTTCCTCATTTTATGCAGACATGTAATAGAGGCATTTCACCCCCACTGACACCATCCATGAGGAGCCATTAATAGGGGAAAACTTGCATATGTACAATATTGGGCTATTTTGAGCCATTTAAATGAATTATCAATCACCAAACTGGGGAGTGGGAAGAAAAAAAAAGCATCATGAAACATTTTAGAGACATTGCAAAGGTCCTTGTATTTTGAGCAGTTTTAGAAAGAGAGTCACCACATGGAGGGCAGTCTCATGCCTCTTAAGGATTCTAAACTTTTAATCTTTTAGTTTTGTGTACCAAGCGCCTCTTGAAACACTTCAAAGCTGCTGCATAATTCTTATTACCGCATTGTTAAATTGAAACGTCCTGAAGCAATCAGGTCTTTATAGAGCTATACATGCAAAATTATAAGACCCTTGTTCCGTTCAGTTTGATAATAACAACTAGAATTTCTTAGCTAAAAAAAAAAAAAAAACCTAGATGAGAGGCTTGGAAAATTATTGAAAGAAATATGAACATATGTTTTACACAAAACCCAAATATCAAATAACTGTTTTCAACAAAATGGTGTAAATATTGATCTTTTTTGTTCCCATCATGTTTATTTCTTTACCAAGACATTTAGCTAATAGCATAGTTGGGGCTTATGCCCTAGAACAGTTAATTTGCCTCAATTTCCGATGGAGAAATTAACACGGGAAATAGACCAAGATTTTGGAGGCTCAAACTTAGTTAACACTTAGCACCAACCTGTGTTTGAAATTGCAGTGGGCGCCATAATGTGACCACAACATCTTGACTGTGGCAGTCACCACAACTGCATTACGTTGTGATTGAGGTCCACATTGGCCAGCAACAACCACAATATAACCACGACTACGATTGCAATTTACAATCCTAGTTTGGCAATGGGAACTACTTTCCCTTGCGATTGTTGACAATTTTCTACATCATGGGATACAGCAATTAAATATCTAATCCTATAAAAGTATTCTACATAAATAGTCAAGTGATCAGTGTTGTTAATCGCGGATAGTAGAAAGCCAAGAATCCGCTATGTGCGGAAAATAGCAGTAAATAGAGGCAAATAGCGGATAGCGGTTAGTCTTCAGAGCGCTACGCGATAGAGCCTCGATATCCGCTATCTGACAACACTGCAAGTGATTGAACTTAATTTCTATAAGTTGATTAGAGTATGCCAACTCCTATTCTTGGCACCTTTACCAAAAGAACAAGTTAAAGATTTTTGATTTGTGTTCTATCAGTAAATTAGAAAACCATCAACTAACTAATTTCTACCAGTATCCAAGCTTATGCCACAGTAAAAATTGGAAATCATACACACCCGTTTACTAGGAACAGGTTTTATGCCAAGCTCGTTACATGCTCTTGTAATAATTGTCTGCATCTGTGACCTACAAGGCAACAAAAGACACAAACAATCAAAATTTCCCTGCTCCAATATGGACACTGAGTAAGAACCCGTTGGGATACGAGCTTATTAAAACTAATTTAATAGAAAATCCACTAAATGTGCTCTAACAAATGACTTAAGAGTTAAGTCCCTAACACACAAATGCAAACTTAACACACAACACATGATGAATCCCTATCTATAAATTACCTAAAGAAGCGAATTTTTCTAGGCAACGGGACACCCAAGTCGTCACAAATAGTAACAACAGCATCCTTGAGAGTAACGCTATTAATCACATTGTTTGGAAAATACTTTGTGTATTGCAGCGAGAGGGAGTTGTCACACACAACAAGCTCCCAAAGCTTCTTCCCTCTGGCATCGAGAATGGGTCTGGAGCAGAAATCAAGTTCCCAGTCTGAAATGGCGTCAGGGTCAGTTTCTGGGTCAAGATAGCTCATTTCTGCAGTTGGGTCATCTTCTTCTTCTTCTTGTTCTTCATCGCCACCGAGAATTTCCCTTTCTGCTTCTTCTTCTTTCTGGGTCGACAGAGAGGTCTCTGAGACTGAATTGGCTCGAAAGTGGCGCAGCTTTGGGTGGTGGTTCCTTGAGATGCATGGGATTCTGATGAAGGGTTTTGAAGGAGAGGAGGGGAGTTTGGTAAAGGGGTTGGAACGGTTGAACGTTGGGGTTCTGATTCGGGTGGGGTTGAAGCTCAGAGTAGCCATGGCTATGACTATTGTTGTTCTTTGTGTAGTTGATCAGTGTTGCTGAGGTAGTTATCCATTGCCACATGTTTCGTTTTTTTGTTATTCTATTCAAGATAAAATATCAACCGATTAGGTTCTTTTTTTGGACATCCGGATACAATATATTAAAAACACCACCCTCACCCCAAAACCACACAACCAGGAGTAGGCTTTTTGGATGTGACTTAGTTTTCAATTTTTAATTAGTAATATTTTAAATTAAATGCACTTTTTGCTCCTGGTAAATTTGAAAGTTGCAAATTGTAACCCACCAAAATTTTTGTCACCAAAAGTACCCCTCTGCTTTTTTTTGGAAAACACACATTTTGCCAATTGAACTACACAACTAATTGATAATATAATGAACAAAATTTAATTTATATCATGAATAAGAAACACAATCAAAAGAACAAAATAATCCCCAACACAAATCTTCCGTATCATAATATAAATTCATTCGGCCCCCTTATTCCCCCCCATATCAAAACACAAATCTTCTTCCTCTTTTAAAAGGGAAAATTATTATATGTTTTTAGAACTTACTGATCAAGTTGTATTTCGCTGAATCCATTTGTCATCCTCTCTTCAAAGGATAAAAAGCTTGAAATTAATTTATTGTGGCAACAGAGATAATTGACCTTTGTCAACAACGCAGATTTTTAGATGCTTCATCACGAAATCACAATGAAAATAAAAAATAATGAAAAAGGAGAGGAAAAAAAACCATATTGTTCATCTTTCTGGGAGATGCATCTTCAGTATTTTATCTATTACACAAAAACAGAAAAGAAAAGGGAAGCAACATTCAGAGCTATGCATTCTGAAAAGACAATTACAGATAGTTTAGGTTCTTAGTTTCCTGAACAATGGCCACAGCTTAGTAATTTTTTCTTTCCCTCAACCCAGAAATCAACCCAAAAATCAAAAGCAGAAATTAGTGCATGAAGCAAAGAAAAGCAAACAAACAAGCCATAAATGTGAGAGATGAAGAACCCCAAATCAACCTAGAAATGTGACAAATGAAGAAGAACAAAATCTAACCCAGAAACCATGGAAGCACCAAACCTCCTCCAACATCTTGCAGTGACTCATCGATTCTTCTTCAGATTCATTCACCGATTCAATCTTCTCCACCAAATCTCCATCAAATTTCTCCAATCTCCGTTCACCCCATACATAAAGCAAAACAGAGCATGAGAAAGTGAAGATGCACACTAGAGCGACGTCGCGGCCTAGCCGCCGCTGCGAAGGAGGTCGCAGTCTCGCCCCCGCGGATGGGTGTCGCGGCCTCACGCCGCTTTGAACGGCGAGGTGGATCTTCAAGGGTGAACCCAAAGGTGCTGCAACAGAGCTTGTGGTGGCCACGGCGGAGCTCCTCGACCTGCTACAATACCTCGATCTCCTCGTCCTAAGCCTCTTCCTCGACCTTCTGCCATTTCTCGACCTCCACGCCGCCCTCCATGGCTTCCTCGACTTCGTACTCCTTCACGCGATGAACTGCCACCATTCATGGTGAGAATCGCGACTGCAAAGGAGCTCGAAGGACAACACGAAATTCTGTCTCCACTGGGTGTGCGTACCACGCCGCCGCCGGCTTCTTCTTCCTCTCCTCTTCTGTTTCCTTTCTCTCCTTGGGAAATTAGGGTTGCAAATTGGGGATTTTGGGTAAAATGTAACTTTTGTTCACATTTTACCCTTCTCACATGCCAGACACGTGATCTGCAGCCTTTTTTTTAAAAAAAACATGTGAATTTCCTTTTTTTTTATCCACCTGTACTGTCCACGTCATCAGTTCCGTTAAGTTACTAACGGAAGACTGACGGAAGGGTACGAAATTCTCCAAAAAAAAGGCAGAGGGGTACTTTTGGTGACAAAATTTGGTGGGTTACAATTTGCAACTTTCAGATTTATCAGGGGTAAAATGTGCATTTAAGCCTAATATTTTTTTTAGTTGATGTTATAAAGTTAATAAATATATGACATATGTTAATATTTTTAAACATGCGTAAAATCACATGATATATCGAAGTAAATAAACCCCTCAATTGATAAAACCAAAGTAGACACAATGACTAATATTAAAATTGTTTATCTAAAGTTTATGTCATCCCAAAACCAAACAATGTAATTAAGTTTTGATAAAAGAAATAGAAAAACGTCCGATAAATATTTTTGTAGCAATAGTCTCAACACAGTGAAGATCTTATTTCACTTCTCTATCTTAACATGTTTTAACTCTTTAGTTGAGGAAGCTTGTGAAGATCTTATTTCACTTCTCTATCTCAACATGTTTTAACCATAGTTCAAAAGTTATTTTTCATAATAAAGAAAATTAATATAAGTCTGATAAAAAATGAAGAAATTATGGTCATTTGAAGTTAAGGATGCAGTGTTGTCAATAGACGATGGAAGGAGGAAGGAGTTGACGATGGAATGAGGAAGAGTAGAAGATGGAAGGAGGAATGGTTTAGATGATGGAAGGAGGAAGGGTTTAGACGATGGAAGGAGGAAGGGTAGACAATGGGAGGAGGAAAAGTTTAGGTGACGAAAGGAGGGAGAGTAGACGATGGAAGAAGGAAAGAGTAGACGATGGAAGGAGAAATAGTTTAGACAATGGAAGGAGGAAGAGTAGACGATGGAAGGAGGAAAGGTTTAAAGTTTAGACGATGATTGTGTGAACCGGTATTAATAATAATATAAATGCTCAACATTTTTAAACCAAAAAAAAAGCTATAAAAAAACTATATAATATTCAACATGGAATTAAAAATAGTAAAGAAATGAAATATTAAATAATATTGATTTTCGCGATATAAATCAAATTCATAATTGCAATAATGAATAAAATCAATATTTAGTGTTGCTTCAATTAACCTATTCAACCGCCAATGAGTCAGAGAATGAATAAATGGTGAAATTTCAAAATGTAGACACACTTAAATTCAAATTTAAATTTGATAATTATATAAAGTTTAGAAATTTATAATTAAAATTTATATATACATATTAATTAATTTTAGTAATTATTAGTTGTTACGTATAAATGGTAAAAATTTAAAGCATTAATCTTTTTTAAGTAATTAATTCGAAAATTCTAAAATAAATTAAGTAATTCAAAATTAATTTTATTTGGAATATTTTTGAAATATACTGAATATTTATATTATTACTAAAATAACATTTTAAATTAAGTTCTACAAAATAGGAATTTAAAATCCTTACGGATATCAATTCTAAAAAGTCCGAATTTGAAATGCAAAAAATAATTCGTTTCCTTCCAACAATTTCACAAGCTTAAATATGCAAGTCAAAATTAATGTTATAAACTGTAATCAAGTTTATTAATTAATTGTCATAAATAAGTGGTATAACTAATAAAGAGTTATCTTCTTTACATGAGGTAGGATCTGATTATGTCCTACGATGCAAGGGGCGAGTATGTGTGCCTAATGACTTAGAAATGAGGAAGTTGATCTTAGAAAAAGGTCACAAGAGTAGACTGAGTATTCACCCAGGAGCGACAAAGATGTACTAGGACTTGAAGTTGAGCTTCTAGTGGTCTGGAATGAAGAAACAAGTAGTTGAATATGTGGCAGCCTTTTTAACTTGTTAGAAGGAGAAAGTAGAGCTCCAGAAGCTAGCTGGAATTATGCAGTCATTGGATGTACCCGAATGGAAATGGGATAGCATTTCAATGGACTTTGTAGTAGCCTTACCAAAGACGTTGAAGAAGTATGATTTGATTTGGGGGATCTTGGACCGGTTGACCAAGTCGGCTCATTTCTTACGGGTGAATACTACTTACAATGTGCAACAACTAGCTGAGGTGTATGTGTCTAAAATCGTGCGACTTCACAAAGTGCCCACGAGTATCGTTTCAGATTGAGACCTTAAATTTACCTCTCGTTTTTTAGGAGCTCTACACGAGGCTCTATGAACCAAATTGAGGTTGAGTTCCACTTACTACCCTCAAACGGGTGGGCAGGCGGAGAGGACTATAAAATCTTTAGAAGACTTGTTGAGGGCATGTGTTCTTGACAACCGTGGGAGCTAGATGAACTATTGCCTTTGATAGAGTCCACATACAACAACAGTTTCCACGCATGCATAGGGATGGCTCCTTATGAAGCTTTGTACGGAAGGAGATGTTGGACACCTCTATGCTGGTATCAAAATGGAGATAATATTCTCATCGGATCGGAGTATATCCAACAGACGATAGAGAAAGTAAAAGAGATCAGAGAGAAGATTAGAGCATCTAGGCAGAAAAGTTATGCCGACAAGTCGGAAGGACTTGGAATTTGAAGCTAAAGATCACATTTGCCTACGAGTTACACCGATTATAGGTGTAGGTAGAGATATTAAGTTGAGGAATCTCACACCTAAGTTCATTGGACCACACCAGATTACACGATATGTAGGACCAGTGGCTTATCAAGTCGCTTTACCACCTTTTCTTTCAAATATCCACGATGTACTGCATGTGTCACAGTTACGGAAGTATGTGCATGACCCTTCGCATATCATTTCACCCGATGAACTTCCGATGAAGGATAATGTAACACCCCAATTTTGAATTGAGGGATCACAATATAATTACGCGGAAATAAGTTTCTTAAAAAACCTCTCAAAAGAGTCACTCAATTACTTTTCAAAATCAAAGGCGTCGCTCAAATAAATACTTAAAATACCATAACCCATAAATCATTATAATCTAGCGGAATAATTAAAATAAGTAGTGACAACATATCTTCTAAGTCAAAAACAAAAAAAAACAAAACAGAGAAATAAAATTCCAAGTCCTTCACGCTTCAGCTCCATCAATCTCCCAAAATCACTCAATGCGCTGCTTATCTGTGGCGTTAAGCGCCCAAGAAAACACAAACAAAACAAGAAAGGGTTAACTTCAAAAAATAAAAATATTAATCACCATTATGTGATAATTAAAAGAAAACAGCACTAAATACAGCATACAAAAATATTAATCACCATTATGTGATAATTAAAAGAAAACAGCACTAAATACAGCACACAGCAGAATACAGTAGCAACAAATACAGTAAACAGATTACTGTACGAAATCAGGATACAGCAGTGGCATAAAACAGAAACAGGACGCAGCAGTATTAAAATACAGTAACAGAACAGATACAGCAGAAATAAAATACAGCAGTATTAAAATACAGTAACAAGACAGATACAGCAGAAATAAAATACAGCAGTGAGAACAGAACAGCAGGAACAGCAATACAGAACAGCAGTTTTACAAAAAAACAGAAAACAGAATGGAATACAGCAGTATAATATTCAGCAATAACAACCTCAAGGTTCAATAACATCCTCTTGAATAGCAATCGACTTCACTTATAATACCACAAGAAAATCAGAGCATGTTATCAATCAAGTCATGAAATAATAGTTAGTTCCTACGTAACTATATGCATAAATCTATGGCCAAGTTTTGCTCCACCGAGCAGGACAACCCCGTGGGACAAATATCCACCACGTTGCCCTAGTAAGGGAGATCACGCGGGACAAATATCCGCCACATCTACCCTCCGGATGATCCCACGGGACAACTCCCCGTCACATCATACCAAAACACCTAGTGATGCATGTGATTATGACAATATGATCCTCCAAAATAAACGAACCAACAGTTCTTGAAACATTGTCATACAACCGCACATGCTCATATACGATCTCAATCAATTCGAACCACATGTTATACAGTGTCAATTCCAAATTCTCATTTCTCATTATCATTAGGTCTCAATTAGAACATATACCACAACAAATAGCAAAATTATCAAGCCTGAGTTCAATCAAATATTCAAAACAGGATTAGAACACTCACAAACGACAACCGGTTACTAAGAAAGAAGTTACCCTTACCTTCTCGGGTTTCGCATCCAATTCCAAGTTCAACCTATTATTTAATAAGTAAAAGCCTAAATTAATATCTCATAAAAGAATGGAAGGAAAAATCCCTGAAACCAATTAATTCACAAAAAAAACAGAAAACAGCACTGGGCTGGCAGGGGCCCAGCGCTTGTGCGCTGGGATGCCAACGCTCATGCGTTGGCTCCCTGCCTGGGAAATAATTCCCAGCGCCCAGGCGTTGAGGTGTCAACGCTCATGCGTTGGCCCTCTGTTCAGGGCGACCAGAATGTCATTTTTCCACTGTTTTAAGTCCCAAAAGTGATTTTCATGACGAATCTTTACCAGAATCAATTCCTAAAAATTATACATCATTTCCCAGAGTCCTAACATGTTAAAACAATTATTTCCTCACTTCGTTCTCCAATCTAAATTAAGTGGTGAATATAAGGGTTTCAACATTAGAGAGCAAGTTTGTCAAAACTATCCTAACCACATGCCAATCTATTGTGGGGAGGAGGTACCAACCTAGAATTTTGACACTTTTCAGAGAAGGACGATGGTCCACTCTGAGTTCTTGTCCCAGTCGTCTATGGCAACGGCGATGGCGACGGCGAATTCCAAACACTGAACTTGGGGTGACGAAAATCCTTGATAGAACCGGGAAAACAAGACAGCAAGAGGGGCATAAGAATTTACTCAGAACATGGTTCATAAACCACGAAATTCATGGAGTTCAAGGGTAAAACTTTCTTACCGTGAACTACAACCAAAAGGAAAAGAAGGTCCTTGTGCTACCTAGAGAGTGGTTCAAAACAGCAGCAGGGAAAGTGTGAGAAACTCGAGTAGAGCAGCACCTATGAGAAGAAATTATTTGGCTTGTCTTCCTCCCTCAATAAGGAAGGTTCAACAGCAGCAGAGGTAGGAAACAGGGGAACCTTGAAGCAGAACGCAGCAGCAGAAACAGGAACGTGCAGCAGCTCTTTTGACGGCAAATAGGAGAAGTTTTGTTTTAGGGTGTAAGCTGGTTGTGTGCCCCTTTATGAGCACGAATTTTACCCTAAAATATCTCTCAATATCTCAGCAATAACCACCCATGATTCCCTCAATATTTCCCTTAATTATCTCCTCACACAAGTTCAAATTTAAATTTGAAAAAAAATCAGATTTTTTTCTGTTAAAAAAAAAAAGAGCTGTTCGAAAATTATAGATTTTATAAAAGAAATCAGAAATCTCCCTCCCTTGGGTTCGAACCTTAGTCTTGTAGATCAAATGTTTAAGTCTCAACCACTAAGCCACAACTCATCTTGTTGCAAGTAAGCAAATAAATTCCCTTAAACCAAGGGCCAGAACACAATATCAATAATTAAAGTATCAAATCTTAATTATCCTAAATTCCAAGGTCAAATGCAACTACAAATATTTGAAAGGACCAAAGTGTAACAAAGAAAAATAGAGGGTCTTACAATTCCACCCCCCTAAAACAAGTTTCGTCCTCGAAACTAAGAACCGAGAAATAAATCAGGGTATTTATCTTTCATCTTTTCTTCCAACTCCCACGTGGCATCTCCCGTGGTTTGGTTCCAAATCACTTTCACCAACGAAATCTCTTTGTTCTTCAACTGTTTCACCCGCCGATCAGCAATCATGATCGGTGGAACCTCGAACGTCAAGTTCTCTCTCAACTGGACATCATCCTGGGTGATGACATGCGATGGGTCGGAAATGTACTTCCGCAACTGAGACACATGCAAAACATCGTGTATCTTGGACAAGAAGGGTGGCAAGGCAATGCGATACGCCACCGATCCAACTCTCTCGATGATTTGATATGGCCCGATAAACTTCGGTGTCAGCTTCTTTGATTTGATCGCCCTCCCAACTCCAGTAGTTGGGGTAACACGAAGGAAAACGTGCTCTCCTGGTGCAAACTCCAACTCCCTTCGCCGGTTGTCGGCATAGCTCTTCTGCCGACTTTGAGATGTCTTCATTTTCTCCCTGATCTGCCTCACCTTCTCTGTCGTTTGTTGGACCAACTCTGACCCAACTAGCAAATGTTCCCCATCTTGGAACCAACACAACGGTGTTCTGCATCTCCTCCCGTACAAAGCCTCATATGGAGCCATCCCAATGCTGGCATGGAAACTGTTGTTATAGGTGAACTCAATCAATGGCAGTAACTCATCCCAGCTCCCCTGGTTATCAAGCACGCAAGCCCGAAGGAGATCCTCTAGTGTCTGAATCGTCCTCTCCGTTTGTCCGTCAGTCTGCGGATGGTAAGCAGAACTCAAACTCAACCTCGAACCAAGAGCCCCCTGCAGAGCCTTCCAGAAGTGTGAAGTGAACTTCGGATCTCTGTCGGAAACTATGGTCGAGGGGACCCCGTGTAGACGCACAATCTCCGCAATATAGACCTCGGCAAGCCGTTCCACCTTATAAGTGGTCCTTACCGGTATAAAGTGTGCAGACTTCGTCAACCTGTCAACGATCACCCATATGGAATCGAATCTCTTCTGAGTAAGCGGTAAAGCAACCACAAAATCCATGGAGATTCTGTCCCACTTCCACTCGGGTACCTCCAATGATTGCATCAACCCTGCGGGCTTCTGATGCTCAACCTTCGCCTTCTGACAAGTCAGGCATGCAGCAACATACTCAGCGACATTTCGCTTCATACCTTACCACCAAAAGTTCCTCGTGTTCCTCTTGACTCCTCGAATAGATCAAAATGTCGTCGATGAAAACGACTACGAACCTGCAAAGAAAGGTTAAGATCTTGTGCACAAACATACAAGGTCAAAAGATTCATTAAGGAGACAGTCACAAACCTGTCTAGGAAGGAATTGAAGATTCTATTCATATAGTCCATGAACACTGCTGGCGCATTCGTAACTCCAAATGGCATCACTAGATACTCATAGTGTCCATAGCGAGTACGGAATGCTGTCTTCTGAATATCAACTTCCTTTACCCGAATCTGGTGATACCCAGATCGCAAGTCGATCTTTGAGAAAACAGCCGCTCCTCGAAGTTGGTCCATCAAGTCGTCGATCCTAGGCAAAGGATAACGATTCTTCACCGTCACCTTGTTCAGTTGCCTGTAGTCAACGCACAGTCTTGACCTGCCATCCTTCTTCTTCACAAGTAGCACAGGTGCTCCCCATGGAGAAACACTAGGTCGGATGAAACCTTTCGCTAAAAGGTCATCGAGCTGGCTCTTCAATTCTGCTAGCTCTGCCGGTGCCATTCGATACGGCGCAATGGATATCGGCCCGGTTCCTGGAACCACGTCGATGGAAAACTCCACGTCGCGGACAGGGGGTATTCCCGGCACATCCTTTGGAAACACATCTACAAAGTCACGAACTACCTGAACATCCCGTATACCCTCTGCTGGTAATTCTCTGACGCTTGTTGCCAACAAGACTTTCAAAGCTCCTCTTCTAAGGGAGGACTTCGAAAGGTAGAAGTGAAGAAACTCTGACATCTTCGTGTCAGGGACGACTACCTCCCTATTGGCGCAATCCAGTAGCACATGGTGATAAGAAAGCCAGTCCATGCCTATGATTACGTCCAATTGTTTAAGGGGCAGGCAAATTAAGTTCGCTACGAACTCTCTATCCCGGAACATCAAGGGGCAATTCAAACAAACCGAGGTTGCAGTCAAACTTTCGGCGGCAGGGATAGACACCACCAAGTCGAACGGCAACTCCGACACAGGCAAAGCAAGTCTTTCCACACAATCAATAGCAATGAACGAATGGGTAGCACCCGAGTCAAACAGTACAGTCAAAGACGTACCTGCGATGTCGCAGTGATCCTTAATCAAGCCCTCAGAATCCTCAGTAGCTTCACCGGTAATGTTGTAGACTCTGCCGTGTGCAACTGGTTTCTTTCCACGAACTGCATTCACTATACTCTCGACCTTTGGTGCACGACAATCCCTGGCGGCATGGCCCGGTTGCTGACAATTCCAGCAGATGAAGGACTTCTCTCCACAGCTAGTCGCATAGTGCCCCTTTTGGTTGCACTTAAAACAGACAACATCCTCCATCGGTCTCTGAGCTCCTCGAAAACCCCTGTTGTCTCCAGCTGGCCGGTTGGACCCAAAAACACGCCCCTTAGCCTGGGGCCTCTGGTACGGCTTCTTTCCCTTGTCTACTCTGACTGGTTGGGACCTAGCTGGTCCACTACTTCCCTGTGACTTGCTCTGTTGTACATCAATAATCTCAATGTCCTTGGCCTTCTCCATTGTAACACCCCAATTTTGGGTTGAGGGTTACATGGAAAATACGCGGAAATTAAAACCTCTCAGAAAAACAACTCATTTTTTTAAAGGTTTTCGTCTCTCTTAATTACTTAAAAATAATATAAGTAATAATTTTCCCCATAAATAATAATTACTACGCGGAAAATATTACAACAAGAAAAATTGCTCAACAGCGAGCCCAAAAATAAAATAACTTAAAATAGCGGAAAAACTTAAGACATCAATCGTCTTCTTCCACGATTCCGCTGCGCACTCTGATTTCGTAAAGCTTCTTCAAAAGACGACGATCAACACCCTGTCTATTTTCTGGCGTTAAGCGCCCAAACACAAACAGAAAGGGTTAACTCGAGAACAAACAACAAATACCAAACAACATGTTGAAAGGGAATAAAATAATTAACAACAACAATGTTATCAATTAAGATGTGCAAATGCCCTCCATATCTATATGCTTATAGTTATATATATATGGCCAATACATCACCCTTCTCGGGCCCAAAACATCACCCTTCTCGGGCCAAAACATCACCCTTCACGGGCCAAGACAATCACGTGGGACAACGATCCACCACATTGCCCTAATTCACCCTAACCGGGTCAGGACAATCACGTGGGACAACGATCCACCATATTGCCCTCGGTCGATCCCACGGGACAAAGATCCGTCACATCAACCTTAAAATCCTCAGTTGATCACGCGGGACAAAATACCGCCACATCAACCCAATAATCCTCGGTTGATCACGCGGGACAAATTACCGCCACATCAACCCAATATATATATATACGATGCACATGCTATGACTATGCAAAATTCATGATCCTCATGGACCAACAGTCCACACAAAACATCAGTCATAGCACACCCCACACACAATATAATAATCTTCAATATATCATGTAAACAATTCTCAATTTCAAGCATCACAATACCAACAATTTCATCCTCGTAAACAAAATAATTCACAGCAATAAAATCATGGTAAACACAACTGACTCTATCTAGACCCAGAGTTACCCTTACCTTCGAAGGTAGAATCACATAGGCTTCGTGTCCAACCTGTCAAGAGATTCGTAAACCACAATCAACCAATCATCGAGGAACAAACCCAAACCCCATATAATGTCAAGAAATAACCTTTACTATCAAAAACCAAAACTAGTGATCAAGATTCAACTTTTACGATGAAGTGATTGTAAGGTCCAATTTTTTATCAAAGCATTTATCAAAGGAGGTAGAACTAATGAACCCCAAACGTTTTTGTTATCCTATTTTATGGAATTTTCTTTATATCGCACTTGCACCTCTAAATTGGAGGTAGTCAGGTAGCCTTGACTCAATTTATATTTATTAACTTTGGCCAATTAAGATGTACAAGTAGGCATTACAAATATCTAGATACTATCGTGTATGCAAAAATCATGACTAAGCAAAATAGCAAAGCAAATATGCAATTCTCAGCAGAAAACATCCGATGAATGTACTAAATGCTATTTTTTGAAATCAGTGAAGGGAAAAAGTATATTGACGTATATCCACACCTTCAAATAGGCATTTCAATAAAAATGTATATATAGAAAATTCAAAACAAGCAGACTGGTTATGCCAAGAAAAGGAAAAGCAAATTCATTTCTGTCCCAGAATTCAGCAAAATACAATGAAATGGCAGAACATAAGGCAAGGAGGAAAAACTAAAACATGAACAAAACCCATAAATCACATACAGAGATGGATCGGGAAAAAAAAAAGAAAGGACTAACCGCAACAGAGACTGGTGGCTAATAGCAGTAGCTCCGGCGACGGTGGAAACAAAACCACGCATTGATGGTGGCAGCAACCCAGAACCCGCGGGGGTAGTTGATGGCGTTGTGGGGTGGTCGGTGCGGCGGAGGTTCCAGCAAGGACAGAGAGCGGTGGTGCAGCGACAACGCCAGAAGAACTAGTGGCGGCGACGCTCAAACGGTGCAGTGCGTGGAGGAAGGGAGCGCGCGATCAGGAGGTGACAGCGGCGGCAGCGCGAGGTTGAAGGACAGCGGTTAGAGGTGGAGATTTGAGTAGTTCAGCGACGATGCGAGCTCGACGGCAGCGAAGAGGGAGTCAAGGGCTTGGATGGGTCGATGGTGAGGCGTCACGAACCGATGCTGTGACAACAGGTCTGGTGGCGAGGCATGGAGACCAACGATGACGCGACCTCGGAACGGTGGTGGCTGGAGGGTGTAGCGGCGACCAGGAAGGAGAGGAAGAGGAACAGCAGAGGAGGCGCAGGTCGCGAACGCAGCAGCAACGGCTTCGAGCGGTGGCGGCTGAGCAGAGGGTTCGGGAAAAGGAAGAAAGAAGAACCAGGACGCAGAGCAACGAGAGAGGAGAATAGGATTTTATTTATTTTATTTATTTTTGTGAGGTGAGTTGAGAGAGAGTTGAATCTGTTATTTAAAAAGGAAATATGTTATTTCAGTTTTTCTCCTCTATCTCTTAACTAAAATTCATATTTTAATTTTAAAATTCAAATACAATCTTAATAGGATAAAACACACACTAGTATAATTTAACTCGGTTCATAATTCAATTAACCAATTAATATATATAATAAGACATTATTTAATATATATATCTCAGCATACACGCCAGGTAAGTTATTGTTATTATTTTCTTTACTTTTTTTTTCTAATATCTATATATATATATATATATATATATGTATATACTAACTTACCAAAACATAAGTATAACTAATTAAACCAAAGAAAAACAACTATTAGTATATCACATAAAAATAACTAATATGCTCATCTTAATTTTCAAATCAAATCTCCTTAATTTTGTGATAAGATAAAATACAATTTGTGTTCAAAGTATGATCTCAATCAAAAACTAACAAAAACAAAATATATATTTAAATAAATATATAAGATCCGTCTGCGTTATATATATATATATATATTATTTTCTTTTTCTTTTTCTTTTTCCTTTATAAATAAATACGTATCTATATAATAACACATTTCTTTAATATAATATATATAGGTTCCTAAATTAGTTTAACCCAAAATACTCACACTAGAAGATATATTTCTAACAGTTTTTAAAATAATAATTCATATATATTCTTCCAAAATGATAAATACAAAACAATTCAACTAACACAAAGCTCATTCCAATAATAATAAAGTCAACCAAACGGTCAACCAAGGACCAAACTGAAACTACTAAGTAGTTCAGGGACCTAAACATAATTAATCCAAACTAAGGAACCAAAAATATAAATACTAAAAATAGAGGGTCTTACAATACCACCCTCCTTAAAAAGAGTTTCGTTCTCGAAACTCAAAGTCGAGAGACGAAAACAGAGTTTTCTCAAACAAGCCAAAACAAGCCAAGTTCAGGTCTGCTCTTATATCAAAACAATAAATAAGGTAGTTCAAGAAAATTTAAATATTGAAATTAGAATCATAAGGAAAAAGAGAATAACAGTAAGACATCAATATTGGAATGTAGTCAAGGTACTGCGACATATGGTCAGTAAGCTTGAAGAGGCCACACAGAAAATAGGGACATGATGCACACAAGAAAAAGGCCTGAATAATTGAAGATTCTTCCATTTTAAAATTGGGCCAGACAAGAAAATGAGAAATTCACACAATTAAATTTTCCTCTCAACTGTAAATCCAAGTAGACATCGGACAGTTGTTAAAATAGATATTTAAGTCAGAAAATTAAAACAAGGCAACTAACAGAACTCTAGACGGAAAATACAAAGCGGATATCATATTCTCAAAACAATATTTTTTTTTCTCGGAGTCAACCCGATATCCAAAACCGGAAGTCAAAGCATTTAGCAAAACTACTGAAAATTATAGGAATAATAAATACCAAATGAGTAATATTAATATAAGACAAATCAAAGCATTAATAACCACAGCAGCAAATAACACATAATAGTATAACAGCAAACCAAGAACTTCCCAAAACTTTACAGAATCATCAACAGATCTCAGCAGCATACATGAAAGACAAAATATTTTGGAGTATCCAACATCTGGAAATACTTACACACACTTTTCACAATCAGTTTCAGGGGTAGCAGTGCAATAGAAACATACTATGATTTTCTAATTGGCTACATCCTATTAGGTTATCCACTTATGGAACAACCTTCTAACAAATTAGACACTCAATCACACAAGTCAAAACAACAGTCACTTAATCAGCTATCTCTGTATCTTGACTTGCTAACCTCTTACTTCTACTTGTAAGAAGGTCAACAATAAATCTAGAAACAGAAAAGCAAGAAGCTTTGTCAATCAAACAACAACCAATTAAGTCACACAATTCTTCTTTCGATTGTCACCCCAACAATCGATTTCAGAATGCAAAAATATCCTATTAGTCAACTCTACCCAAGGCTCTGGTTTTCTCAACCAAAGCTCTGATACCACAAATGTAACACCCCAATTTTGGGTTGAGGGTTACATGGAAAATACGCGGAAATTAAAACCTCTCAGAAAAACAACTCATTTTTTTAAAGGTTTTCGTCTCTCTTAATTACTTAAAAATAATATAAGTAATAATTTTCCCCATAAATAATAATTACTACGCGGAAAATATTACAACAAGAAAAATTGCTCAACAGCGAGCCCAAAAATAAAATAACTTAAAATAGCGGAAAAACTTAAGACATCAATCGTCTTCTTCAAACTTCTTCCACGATTCCGCTGCGCACTCTGATTTCGTAAAGCTTCTTCAAAAGACGACGATCAACACCCTGTCTATTTTCTGGCATTAAGCGCCCAAACACAAACAGAAAGGGTTAACTCGAGAACAAACAACAAATACCAAACAACATGTTGAAAGGGAATAAAATAATTAACAACAACAATGTTATCAATTAAGATGTGCAAATGCCCTCCATATCTATATGCTTATAGTTATATATATATGGCCAATACATCACCCTTCTCGGGCCCAAAACATCACCCTTCTCGGGCCAAAACATCACCCTTCACGGGCCAAGACAATCACGTGGGACAACGATCCACCACATTGCCCTAATTCACCCTAACCGGGTCAGGACAATCACGTGGGACAACGATCCACCATATTGCCCTCGGTCGATCCCACGGGACAAAGATCCGTCACATCAACCTTAAAATCCTCAGTTGATCACGCGGGACAAAATACCGCCACATCAACCCAATAATCCTCGGTTGATCACGCGGGACAAATTACCGCCACATCAACCCAATATATATATATACGATGCACATGCTATGACTATGCAAAATTCATGATCCTCATGGACCAACAGTCCACACAAAACATCAGTCATAGCACACCCCACACACAATATAATAATCTTCAATATATCATGTAAACAATTCTCAATTTCAAGCATCACAATACCAACAATTTCATCCTCGTAAACAAAATAATTCACAGCAATAAAATCATGGTAAACACAACTGACTCTATCTAGACCCAGAGTTACCCTTACCTTCGAAGGTAGAATCACATAGGCTTCGTGTCCAACCTGTCAAGAGATTCGTAAACCACAATCAACCAATCATCGAGGAACAAACCCAAACCCCATATAATGTCAAGAAATAACCTTTACTATCAAAAACCAAAACTAGTGATCAAGATTCAACTTTTACGATGAAGTGATTGTAAGGTCCAATTTTTTATCAAAGCATTTATCAAAGGAGGTAGAACTAATGAACCCCAAACGTTTTTGTTATCCTATTTTATGGAATTTTCTTTATATCGCACTTGCACCTCTAAATTGGAGGTAGTCAGGTAGCCTTGACTCAATTTATATTTATTAACTTTGGCCAATTAAGATGTACAAGTAGGCATTACAAATATCTAGATACTATCGTGTATGCAAAAATCATGACTAAGCAAAATAGCAAAGCAAATATGCAATTCTCAGCAGAAAACATCCGATGAATGTACTAAATGCTATTTTTTGAAATCAGTGAAGGGAAAAAGTATATTGACGTATATCCACACCTTCAAATAGGCATTTCAATAAAAATGTATATATAGAAAATTCAAAACAAGCAGACTGGTTATGCCAAGAAAAGGAAAAGCAAATTCATTTCTGTCCCAGAATTCAGCAAAATACAATGAAATGGCAGAACATAAGGCAAGGAGGAAAAACTAAAACATGAACAAAACCCATAAATCACATACAGAGATGGATCGGGAAAAAAAAAAGAAAGGACTAACCGCAACAGAGACTGGTGGCTAATAGCAGTAGCTCCGGCGACGGTGGAAACAAAACCACGCATTGATGGTGGCAGCAACCCAGAACCCGCGGGGGTAGTTGATGGCGTTGTGGGGTGGTCGGTGCGGCGGAGGTTCCAGCAAGGACAGAGAGCGGTGGTGCAGCGACAACGCCAGAAGAACTAGTGGCGGCGACGCTCAAACGGTGCAGTGCGTGGAGGAAGGGAGCGCGCGATCAGGAGGTGACAGCGGCGGCAGCGCGAGGTTGAAGGACAGCGGTTAGAGGTGGAGATTTGAGTAGTTCAGCGACGATGCGAGCTCGACGGCAGCGAAGAGGGAGTCAAGGGCTTGGATGGGTCGATGGTGAGGCGTCACGAACCGATGCTGTGACAACAGGTCTGGTGGCGAGGCATGGAGACCAACGATGACGCGACCTCGGAACGGTGGTGGCTGGAGGGTGTAGCGGCGACCAGGAAGGAGAGGAAGAGGAACAGCAGAGGAGGCGCAGGTCGCGAACGCAGCAGCAACGGCTTCGAGCGGTGGCGGCTGAGCAGAGGGTTCGGGAAAAGGAAGAAAGAAGAACCAGGACGCAGAGCAACGAGAGAGGAGAATAGGATTTTATTTATTTTATTTATTTTTGTGAGGTGAGTTGAGAGAGAGTTGAATCTGTTATTTAAAAAGGAAATATGTTATTTCAGTTTTTCTCCTCTATCTCTTAACTAAAATTCATATTTTAATTTTAAAATTCAAATACAATCTTAATAGGATAAAACACACACTAGTATAATTTAACTCGGTTCATAATTCAATTAACCAATTAATATATATAATAAGACATTATTTAATATATATATCTCAGCATACACGCCAGGTAAGTTATTGTTATTATTTTCTTTACTTTTTTTTTCTAATATCTATATATATATATATATATATATGTATATACTAACTTACCAAAACATAAGTATAACTAATTAAACCAAAGAAAAACAACTATTAGTATATCACATAAAAATAACTAATATGCTCATCTTAATTTTCAAATCAAATCTCCTTAATTTTGTGATAAGATAAAATACAATTTGTGTTCAAAGTATGATCTCAATCAAAAACTAACAAAAACAAAATATATATTTAAATAAATATATAAGATCCGTCTGCGTTATATATATATATATATATTATTTTCTTTTTCTTTTTCTTTTTCCTTTATAAATAAATACGTATCTATATAATAACACATTTCTTTAATATAATATATATAGGTTCCTAACTTAGTTTAACCCAAAATACTCACACTAGAAGATATATTTCTAACAGTTTTTAAAATAATAATTCATATATATTCTTCTAAAATGATAAATACAAAACAATTCAACTAACACAAAGCTCATTCCAATAATAATAAAGTCAACCAAACGGTCAACCAAGGACCAAACTGAAACTACTAAGTAGTTCAGGGACCTAAACATAATTAATCCAAACTAAGGAACCAAAAATATAAATACTAAAAATAGAGGGTCTTACATCCATCAACTGCTGGTAGTGACCAAAACCAAATGGTTTCACCGCCCGCTTAATCTCATAGTTCAGCCCATCGATAAATCGTTCGCACATGTAACCCTCATCGACCCGGTCTCGGAAAAACCTGTAATGTCTTGCTAAAGATTCCAACTTAACAGCATATTCACCCACAGACATGCTCCCCTGCTTAAGCTCAGAAAATTCCTTCTCGCGGGCAGCTCTGGCACTCATGGGGAAGTATTTGGCCAAGAATGCCCCCTTAAAGGACTCCCAATTGATATCCTGAAAACCGGCCTCCATCATCGCCTTAGCACCGTGCCACCAGTGCTCAGCTTCTCCTGACAGCAGGTACGCAGCGTAGTCCACCCTGGTTGCAGCAGGGGTCTTAAGAAAGGAAAAAAATTTCTCCATCTCCTGCAGCCACAGATCTGCCTCCTCCGGGTTAAAGCCTCCCGAGAACCTCGGCGGGTCTTGCCTCTTGAAGTCATTCAGCCCCTTGATCTCGGCCGCAGCTCGATCTCTCTCGGCCTGCTGAGCCTGTGCAGCAGCAGCCTCAGTCGCACGGTTGGCCGCTTCCTCAGCACGAGCAGTAGCCTCCGCATTCGCCCGGTTGGCTTCTTCCTCCGCACGGGTAGCATTAGCGGTTGCCTGTTGCGCCAACAATGCGGTCAAACTGTTAAGGGCGGCGGCTACCTGATTCATTGCGTTAGAGTCTGCCATTTCCGTATTCTGATTCGCTAGTCTCTTACTCCTGCTCATAGGGAAACTAGCGGTTAACAGAGGAACAAAAATGAAAGAAAATAAACTTAATCAGGTACATAACACTTAGATTGCCTACTAAGAAAACAATCTATCACAACCGGCAAAATGTGTACTTAACAATTAGTCACAAAGTTCTTCCTTCGATTGACACCCCGTCAATCAATCTCAGAACGCAATTTCCCCACAGCGCTGGTTATCTCAACCATCGCTCTGATACCACAAATGTAACACCCCAATTTTGAATTGAGGGATCACAATATAATTACGCGGAAATAAGTTTCTTAAAAAACCTCTCAAAAGAGTCACTCAATTACTTTTCAAAATCAAAGGCGTCGCTCAAATAAATACTTAAAATACCATAACCCATAAATCATTATAATCTAGCGGAATAATTAAAATAAGTAGTGACAACATATCTTCTAAGTCAAAAACAAAAAAAAAACAAAACAGAGAAATAAAATTCCAAGTCCTTCACGCTTCAGCTCCATCAATCTCCCAAAATCACTCAATGCGCTGCTTATCTGTGGCGTTAAGCGCCCAAGAAAACACACAAACAAAACAAGAAAGGGTTAACTTCAAAAAATAAAAATATTAATCACCATTATGTGATAATTAAAAGAAAACAGCACTAAATACAGCATACAAAAATATTAATCACCATTATGTGATAATTAAAAGAAAACAGCACTAAATACAGCACACAGCAGAATACAGTAGCAACAAATACAGTAAACAGATTACTGTACGAAATCAGGATACAGCAGTGGCATAAAACAGAAACAGGACGCAGCAGTATTAAAATACAGTAACAGAACAGATACAGCAGAAATAAAATACAGCAGTATTAAAATACAGTAACAAGACAGATACAGCAGAAATAAAATACAGCAGTGAGAACAGAACAGCAGGAACAGCAATACAGAACAGCAGTTTTACAAAAAAACAGAAAACAGAATGGAATACAGCAGTATAATATTCAGCAATAACAACCTCAAGGTTCAATAACATCCTCTTGAATAGCAATCGACTTCACTTATAATACCACAAGAAAATCAGAGCATGTTATCAATCAAGTCATGAAATAATAGTTAGTTCCTACGTAACTATATGCATAAATCTATGGCCAAGTTTTGCTCCACCGAGCAGGACAACCCCGTGGGACAAATATCCACCACGTTGCCCTAGTAAGGGAGATCACGCGGGACAAATATCCGCCACATCTACCCTCCGGATGATCCCACGGGACAACTCCCCGTCACATCATACCAAAACACCTAGTGATGCATGTGATTATGACAATATGATCCTCCAAAATAAACGAACCAACAGTTCTTGAAACATTGTCATACAACCGCACATGCTCATATACGATCTCAATCAATTCGAACCACATGTTATACAGTGTCAATTCCAAATTCTCATTTCTCATTATCATTAGGTCTCAATTAGAACATATACCACAACAAATAGCAAAATTATCAAGCCTGAGTTCAATCAAATATTCAAAACAGGATTAGAACACTCACAAACGACAACCGGTTACTAAGAAAGAAGTTACCCTTACCTTCTCGGGTTTCGCATCCAATTCCAAGTTCAACCTATTATTTAAATAGTAAAAGCCTAAATTAATATCTCATAAAAGAATGGAAGGAAAAATCCCTGAAACCAATTAATTCACAAAAAAAACATAAAACAGCACTGGGCTGGCAGGGGCCCAGCGCTTGTGCGCTGGGATGCCAACGCTCATGCGTTGGCTCCCTGCCTGGGAAATAATTCCCAGCGCCCAGGCGTTGAGGTGTCAACGCTCATGCGTTGGCCCTCTGTTCAGGGCGACCAGAATGTCATTTTTCCACTGTTTTAAGTCCCAAAAGTGATTTTCATGACGAATCTTTACCAGAATCAATTCCTAAAAATTATACATCATTTCCCAGAGTCCTAACATGTTAAAACAATTATTTCCTCACTTCGTTCTCCAATCTAAATTAAGTGGTGAATATAAGGGTTTCAACATTAGAGAGCAAGTTTGTCAAAACTATCCTAACCACATGCCAATCTATTGTGGGGAGGAGGTACCAACCTAGAATTTTGACACTTTTCAGAGAAGGACGATGGTCCACTCTGAGTTCTTGTCCCAGTCGTCTATGGCAACGGCGATGGCGACGGCGAATTCCAAACACTGAACTTGGGGTGACGAAAATCCTTGATAGAACCGGGAAAACAAGACAGCAAGAGGGGCATAAGAATTTACTCAGAACATGGTTCATCAACCACGAAATTCATGGAGTTCAAGGGTAAAACTTTCTTACCGTGAACTACAACCAAAAGGAAAAGAAGGTCCTTGTGCTACCTAGAGAGTGGTTCAAAACAGCAGCAGGGAAAGTGTGAGAAACTCGAGTAGAGCAACACCTATGAGAAGAAATTATTTGGCTTGTCTTCCTCCCTCAATAAGGAAGGTTCAACAGCAGCAGAGGTAGGAAACAGGGGAACCTTGAAGCAGAACGCAGCAGCAGAAACAGGAACGTGCAGCAGCTCTTTTGACGGCAAATAGGAGAAGTTTTGTTTTAGGGTGTAAGCTGGTTGTGTGCCCCTTTATGAGCACGAATTTTACCCTAAAATATCTCTCAATATCTCAGCAATAACCACCCATGATTCCCTCAATCTTTCCCTTAATTATCTCCTCACACAAGTTCAAATTTAAATTTGAAAAAAAATCAGATTTTTTTCTGTTAAAAAAAAAAAGAGCTGTTCGAAAATTATAGATTTTATAAAAGAAATCAGAAATCTCCCTCCCTTGGGTTCGAACCTTAGTCTTGTAGATCAAATGTTTAAGTCTCAACCACTAAGCCACAACTCATCTTGTTGCAAGTAAGCAAATAAATTCCCTTAAACCAAGGGCCAGAACACAATATCAATAATTAAAGTATCAAATCTTAATTATCCTAAATTCCAAGGTCAAATGCAACTACAAATATTTGAAAGGACCAAAGTGTAACAAAGAAAAATAGAGGGTCTTACAGATAACCTATCATTCGAAGTCTCACCTTTGAGGATAGACGACCGTAGGATCAAACAGTTGTGTTGTAAGGAAGTGGTTTTGGTCAAAGTAATCTTGAATCAGGCGATAGGAGATGCGACCTTGGAGTCAGAGGAAAGGATGAAGAAACAGTACCCTGAGTTGTTTAAGTTGTAGTTTCGAGGACGAAACTATTTTTAAGGGGTAGTAATGTAAGATCTTGAGAAACAGACCAATGGTAATATAGTAATTATTATATTATTATTGATAAATATTATCATATGGTTGATTTATGTGCATTAACTATTGCTTGTATGTTGTTGATCTTGGATGTTGGCGTTTTGGTTGTTTGGAAGAAAGAGAAATATTTTCTCTTTATTTGGATTATATGCTAGGCATATAATTATATTTCATTTGAAATTATTTTGTTTGGTTGATTAATATATTTGTAGGATTTAATTAAAGTGTTGTGATAAAAGGGGAAAAAATGTATATATATATATAATGCGGCCACGTGGCATGTATATATATATATATATATATATATATATATAATGAGAAAATTATTCTTATATGAGAATATGAGAATAAATCATGACCGTTAGATCTAATAATAAATGGTCATGATTAAAACATTAAGTCATGTGACTTTTTAAAAAATTCACATGACATTTTTAAGTAGTCATGTGCCATTTATTATCTTTTAATCATGACCATTTATTGTTAGATCTAACGGTCATGATTTATTCTCATATAAAAATACTTTTCTCATTAGATACATCCCTATATATATATATATATATACACTTATAAGAGGTGTGTGAAGCATATATATGTATATTTAAATAGAATTTTATTGTTACATCTAGTAAGAATGATTTACTAGATAAAATGATTTTTAATATTGATAATAAATCTGAAATGTTAGAGGGAATATTCCCTGATATCTTAATTTCTTATTAGAATTTCTTTATAATTAATTAAAGAGAAATTTCTAGAAGAAATTCTTTTCTGCATCAATTTGGTCATAGTTGGCAGAATCGATTTTTCTATTGGTCCAGAATTTTCCACTGGATATTAATTAAATTAATTTGTGGAAAATACCTTTTTAGTGAGAAAGTATCCCTTGGGTGAGCCTCATCTATAAATAAAGGCCTTTTTCTCATAGTTTTTCATTTACCTGGAGCTATTCTCACACTCTCACTGAAAATACACTTGAGGAATCACCAAACCACAAGCCCCCTTCTGTCTTCTTAGTCGACTCTCTCTCTTTCTCTCTCTCTCTCTCCCTCCTCTTCCAGTTTTTCTTCTTCTTTCTTGGTTGGAGTTTCCAGTTCGTGAAGGAAAGGAGTCTTGGATCGTCAGGGTTCTTTGCATTCTTCGTTTTTCATCTTTTTTTCTTCACGTTCTTCATGAAATTAGGTTGGTTTGTTCTTCCTTTATTATAATTTTTGTTGTTAGAGGGTTATGATAGTGTAGTAATAATGGTTATGAGTTTGGGTTGATAACTAAATTAATAGAATTATGTTTAAGGCTTTTCTTGTTAATATGTTCTTGTTTGATCTTCATAAAAAAATGAGAAGTTGAAATAATAGATGCTTTGATATTAGAAAATTGAAAATCACCTCCCCATGGTGTTGTATGAGCCGCGACTATAGTAAGGTTTTTGAGGGGTATTGGTTGTTTTTCACCTTTTAGATTAAATGCTAGACAATCTTATTTTGAACTTAGGATTTTGTTGTTATTTGTTAGGGGGTTGTTATTATGATTAGATTTGAATTTTCATTAATGAAATATGCTAATAATTGGTTAGAGATATGTTAGTTGAAAATTTGAAATTGGAATTATCATCATAATTAATATTAGATATGGTTTGGTTTCATTTAGATAATGGAAACTTGAAAATTGGATATACATGTACATGAGTGGTTCGAATATGGCATGATGATTTGGGGTGTCAAAAATGATTATCAAACTCTCCTTCCTATAAGGTGTTGGCTGCGGGTATGCATAGAGTTTTGGGGATGAATTTTGTTGTTAGTTTGATGAGTTATTGATGGTTGTTTATGATTTATTGTTTCAAGGTTCGGATGGACATTTATGCGCTATTACTTACGACGGTAAGGGTGACTTTGGTTCTAGAAGCGTCAAGAGCCATGATTGTGTGTGTTTGTGTTTCCTTGTGGAAGCTTGTTTGAGTTTTATTTTGTAAATAATTTCTTATTGTTATTTGTTAATTGATGCTAACTTGCCATGACTTGGATTATTTATTTAAATTGTTTTGAAAGGACGATTAAGTTTGGATTTTTGGAATTTTGTTTTGCATTCATGGCATGTGCATGTAGGAGTTGAATGTCAGGACGTAGTTCACGAACCTGATGAAAGTGGCGATGTGACAAATAGAAGCATCAGGAACTAGCCATAATTGCTTATGTTCATCTTTGACTACACTGTTATCTTCTTGCAAAGTATTGTTATGCTATGACTTGTTTATTATCTTTTATTGTTGAAGTCAACTCTTTCTACTTGTTGATTGTTGTTTGGACGCTTAACGCTAATAGGTCAAGAATATGGCTTACCAAATCGTTTATAACCTCTTTCGCAAACACGCACCTGACGCGTGGGAGATAGACCACAACACGCGCAAGGAAACTTACCGTGGTTCTTTCGCAGTAGCTGATGAGTGGATTTTATATGATAATTTTAGGGTCTTTTTAGTCTTTTTATTTTATTATTTTTGAGTCTCATGTAGGTTTTTTTATTGTTTTTATGTAGATTTTATATTTATTTTGCATTTTGCATGTAGATTAGATTTTATTAGATTTTCTAGCTTTATTTTATATTTTTAGGAATTTTTCTAGTTATTTTGTATTTTTAGAAAAAGCTGGTTTAGTTATCATTTTTGTCCAGGGACCAATGTGTAAAGTTTTAGGAAGTCAGGGACCAAATTGTAAAAGTTCAAGAGTGGAGGACTTAAAGTGAAGATTGGGAGAATATGAGGGCTTGAATTGAAGTGCTAACCAAGGGAGGGCCAAAGTGAAAAAGAAGAATATGAAGAATCACTCTCTAATTTAGCACATGGAAAAAATGGTTAAAGGAATTGATGTTAGTGGAGGAAGGGTTTCAGAATTAAACAAGGCTGAGTAGTGGCATTTTATGGCCATCAAAACCCACTACCATGAATGAAGAAGGAAGGAAAAGCTTGAAGATGAAGAAGCAGCGTCCCAGCGCTCAAGCGTTGGGATCCCAGCGCTCCAGCGCTGGGGTTCTGACTGGATGATGAGTCAGATGGTGACCCAGCGCCCAAGCGTTGGAGAGCCAGCGCTCAAGCGCTGGGCCTCGGACAGAAAGTGGATTTTTAATGCATCCTAGCGCCCAGGCGTTGGGAATGCCAGCGCTCAAGCGCTGGAGGCTAGAATTTTACTATAAATAGGCCCCTTTTCTTCACTTGTAAGACACACCTTTCTTAGAATACAACAAGTATTCTCTCTTTCTCCCTCAAAGATCATTGTTCCTAGGAATTGTGGGAAGCCAAACTTGAGCTCCTAGTCCAGGGTAATTCAATGCTTCTTTTAGCCATGCTTGGCTAAATTCTTCTTTAAGTTTTTGGGTTGTTTTAGTTTATAATTCATGTTCTAGTTTCTTCTACATTTCTGAATAATACTTTCAAATCATGTTTTATTTCTTTATTCTTTATTAATCTTGTGTACAAAAGATTTCATGCTTTCTACTTATTCATAAGGCCATTTGGTAAGTAGTAAGGGAAATAGGAAATAAAAAAGGTTATAAGTATACATTTCTTAAGGCTATAAGGATGGACGTAACTTTGTGTTGGCCCGAATTCCTTCTTCATCTTCTTTTCTGATTAACTAATAACCAAGGCTATGGAGTTAGTAATTAGGAAAGAAAGGTCTACATTTCTTAAGGCTATTAGGATGTAGAAACTCTAGGTTATAGCACCATGATTTTGGATTTAAAATTCAGAAATTAAGTAGGAGATTTCTAGCATGTTTTATAGACTATGTAAACCAACCCAAGAGCTTAAATTCTTATCATCTTATTTCTTATCATTTTATGTTATTACTATTTCTTGTTCTAAAAACAACAACATCTTTTTATCTTTTAATTTCTTGCACAAGTACTAAATTTATATTAATAAGAAACCTATCCCTTGGGTTCGATCTTTTTATATTACGCGATAGTTAATCGTACACTTGCGATTTTCCCTATCAGTAGCTATCACGACTTCTGATGGTCACAAATCTCATGAATATCACACTAAAGAAGTGACTTTCACCTTACCAGCACCGGAGATGTCTCAAGAGGAAGAACCTGCTATGCAAATGGTTGACACTTCCGATGAGGAAGATCCGGGGGAGTATGTGCTAGAAGTTGTGGAGTCTGTGCCGGAGATGGTAGAAAAGATGATCGACGAGAAGTTGGAGACTCTTAAGGAGGAGCTTATTACCTTTTTCCTTGAAGCTATGGCTTCACGACAGTTTTAGACCTTTTTTTTATCGTTGCCTAGTAACACTTTTACTTTGTTATCGTTGAACAGTTTTGGGGCTCATGTTTTTCGTGCCGAGATATTTTTTATTTTTTGGATATCGTTATGATTATCGTTATATATGTAGGGTATTTATTTATGATATCGTTGCTTATTTTGAAAGTTTTAAAATGTGGGTTTGGATATTCATATGATCTTGTGATAGTGTATTCGGGAAAGTTCTGGGTAAGGAAAGACTTGGTACCTAAGCACATCCTTCGGGACAATACTTCTCTTTCCTAGGAACCTGCTGGATGCATTTTCGCATTTGAAACATGACGGTTTTCTAAAAACTTGGTTTTAAAAAATGGTCCCTAAGTTTTTGAAGGTTACTAATGTGACCTCTGACTTAAAGTTGGGGCGTTACAATATATGTGTAGCTTCATGAGTTGTTTTCTTGTAGTGTAATCCACTGAATCTTTCTTTGCATATATAAGACATTTACTGTGGATAAACATATCATTTTGTTCAATTTTCATTTCTCATTTTTAATCTTTGTGCCTTTTCTTATATATCATACTTTGAAATCACAAGATAATAAGCTTTTATAACCTTTTTTTGTTGTTATCATTAAAACTTAAGACTTCTTGAGATGGCGGCCGGAGATCTCAAAACCTAACAGTGCCTTTAGTAAAGCCAAGAAGGTGGATAGAAAAGTGCTTAGGGTTTGAGAGAGAGAATGAGATGGCGGTAGCAGCTCAAGGACGACAGCGGCTAGTCAGGGACGGCAGTGAATCCAAATTTATGGTTGTACAATCGATATATTTATTTCTCTTACTCTCATATTGTAATATTGATTTTAGAGGTCTTATATTTATATTTTAGCACAAAGTATGCATGATTTTCTCCAATTAAAAATATTCATAATCTATACAAAATATATAAAAATCAAACATATTACTTTTTAAAAAATAAAAATTGTATGTATTTAATGGATTGCCTTTCAATTTTGGAGGATTGAATGTTAATTTTCAAGTAATTCAAAAAATGAAGATTTGCTGGTTTATTTTTTATTTTGAAAAAAAAAACACTTATATTATAATTAGAAGAACCAGCAAACATCATTTGAAAAAAAAATAAAAAAAAATAGAAGAACCACTACCAGCAAACAAACCGGGTAGCGAAAGCAACGCAGCAAAGCAAACCCAAGCTTCCTAACTTGCTGCCGGATTCTGTGAACGGTGAGATCCAGCACTCGCACGACTTTCTCATCTTCTCGTAATGAATCAATCTTTTTTCTACATGCTTCCCTTCAATTCAAATGCCAAAGAACTGGTTTGTTGTTCAAAAGTGATTTTGCTCACTTGTTAATATCACATGTCTCTTCGCTTTTTTGTCCCGAAGCTGGTACCTAACTATTTTTGATAGCACTACTTCAAACCCTCTTCATTGATTCTTGAGCGTTATTATTTTTTGATAGTAATAAGTAATGAATTTGATGGATGAATTTTCATGACGGAGCGATTTGCTAAAGGGATGATTTAAGTGTTCATGATTCTCTGGAAGTTTTATTATAAGTTCTGATATCATAACAAGTTTTGCTGCTTATTGGTAGGTACATCATTGAGGAATTTGTGCAGGTTAGGGTTGTTTTCTGCTTTATTCTTAGAAGGAGCAAATCAAGCTGAGATGGTTGGAAATAACTATTTTCCTCCTTTGTTTAGGTGTGTATCTCTGCTTTCTTTTGTTCTTACTTTCTTCTTGTGCTTTCTATTGGCATCAAGGTATTTAAATTGCGGCCCCGGTAACGGTCGCGTCAGGATTGCGTTGCGGTCCTTCATATTGCGGAAAATTGTGAACAAACATGGTTGTCGCGGCCGAAATGATGGTCTCGTCGCAGTTTCGGAGACCTCCAAAACCTTGACATGGCGGCCAAAATCATGGTCGTGGACCTTGTTTTTAAAACCATGATCGGTATAGTGATCTTATTTGACCTGGTTTGTTGGTTGCATATCAGTGTGGCTCCAATGATGGACTGGACAGACAATCACTACAGGACTCTCGCGCGACTCATATCAAAACATGCTTGGCTGTACACAGAGATGCTCGCGGCTGAAACAATTGTTTACCAAAAGGGAAACCTGGTAAGTTTTATAGTGACAATTATGCTTGTTAACAGAAAACCAAAAATAAAAATCTTGAACGGAATTATGGAGCTTTAATAGACTTCTCTTACGCCCCTTCCTTGTATGAATAACAATTGCAATTTATTATGGACCAAATCTGATACAAGCTCAAGCTGCTAGTTAGAGGCTTATTATTAGTAACCATACGAGTAAGCCCCTAATTACTTAGATGCATTAAAGGAGGATTATGGATACTCATACCCACTTGAGTGGTGATGACATAATGGGTGCAGAATAACCACCTGTTCGCTTCGTAGAGAGTGCGTGAGGGCAGGAAGCATAAAGAGGAAAAATAGGGAGATAGATAGGACAGGCTGGAAATTGTGTGATGTTAGACTGAGAAAAGCTTAGGCAAAACTGTATGTTATAAATATTGTTTAAATGTTTAATACAAGCTAATTTTCAGCCCTGTAAATTAGCTAAAGTGCCATATATTTACTACTAATTAAGGAGAAAATAACAAATTTATAATATACAGCTGTACAGCTCATATACTCTGCTAGGTTTAATGTCTAGTTGTGCTAAGCGATGAATTTTGCGGTTTTAAATAACTTTCGAATTTGCCATTTCTGTTGACATCCCTCTCCCTAACTCCCAAAAATTGATGTTAGTAATTCTCACATGAATTTGCTAACTAGAAAACAATGGCACTGGTTTGTCAAGGATTTGCCGAAGATGTTAGCAATCTGTAGAGATGTTAGTGATAACTTTGGGGGCATGGGCCTTTTGAGGAAATAAGATTTCTATTGAAAGACATGATTTTAGGGATCAGTTATGGCTCTTAACACCATATTAGAAAGACAAGCAGAGAATAGGAATTTGATGTGAGAACATTTCTGAATATTCATTTAATGAAGACTGAATACAAAGGGAGATTTATTTATACCAATTGCTCTTGGCAGTTATGGTTTGAGCTGTTACTAACAGAAAACAACAAACCTAACTATCTAATAACAGAAGAGGTAAACTGCACAACTGAAAATATAACTAATTAATAACAGCAAACTTTAGCTCAGCAACAGCACCAAAACTGATTATCGAAGGAGTAATGTACCCTAACATATACCACCATTCCTGGATAAGTTGCTTCTGAAAACTACTGATTCTTTTTTGTTTGTTATGCTCAGGACAGATTCTTGGCATATTCTCCAGAACAACATCCTATTGTGCTTCAAATTGGAGGGAGTAATTTAGAAAATTTGGCGAAAGCAACTGAACTTGCTAATACTTACTGCTATGACGAGATAAACTTCAAGTCTGTTAATTTCTTATCATGTTAAATATGAAAATGTCATTGTTATATTGATCTTTGACAGATCTGTTTATATATTTTCAACATATACCAGTTGTGGATGCCCTAGTCCTAGAGTAGCTGGACGTGGATGCTTTGGTGCACGTCTTATGCTTGATCCAAAGGTTAGAAAATCATTCAAATATAAATATATATTTTCTTCATCATTGTTCATTAATATAAAACCCTAACGTATACAAGGAAAGTTTGTTGCTGAGGCTATTTCTGTGATTGCTGCCAATACAAATGTACCTGTTAGTGTCAAATGTCGAATTGGCGTGGATGATCATGACTCTTACAATGAATTATGTAAGGTCCTTTTGTCTTAATTTTTTTGTCTATTCACGTTGAATGGATGTAAAGTTATGATTTTATAAATTGGGTTCATCTTAAGTTAGGGAAGGTTGCTCTTCCAAGCATGCGACAAACCTTAGCTAGGGTTTATAGTGGTACCTGCTGTTAGGAATAATCAGTTTGCTGTGTTTAGTTAGTTAGTTAGTTACTTATGTGTTAAGTAACTGAGACTTGTGGCCCAAGTAAATAAAAGCCCAAAGGGCTGATTAGAATAGTTGTATAAATAGGTGACTAGACCTATTGTATTTTCAGATTACACAGTTTATTCAATACAAAATATTTTTCCCAATTCTGTTATTCTCTCTTTCTTCTCTCTCTCTCTTGGAAACCTCTGAATTCTACACCTGCAAATGACCCAAACACTACCACTATCAGTGGGCTCTCTGGATTTGGTGGTTCTGGTGCCGGGATCTAGAAACCGGATTGGAAAGTTGTAGAAACCAGATAGGATGAATTTTTATTGAATATACTCATATCCTTGATTCTGAATCTAGTCAATTGCAGAATCAAGAGGGAAGATGGGAAAGAATGAATACAAAGAATTAACTCTTCCAGTCCTAGGGTACTCGAATCCCAACCTCTATTCTCTAAACAAAAACTGATCTCTATTCCTTCCCTCCTACTATTGATATCGTGTTATTTCTCTCTCTTTCTAACTTTTCAAGCAAAGTTTTGAGGATCTTTCATCCTACTTTGTTAAGTTTTTATAATGTTAAGATTACCATGTGTCTGCACACCTTTTGGGTGTGGAACTTATCCCCGCTTGGGCGTCTGCTTTGCCTTGGCCATAAAGAGCTTCCATTTTTCCCAAATTGAGCTCTATGTCGGTGACTTTATGTGCAGTGTATAGATTATATTGAGGGCTCATTGCCTAGAGACATCGCCAATGTAGTCCTTATAAAAGGTAGGACAATCCTCATCCTTAAGCTAGCTTTTGGGTAGAGTTAAGCCCAAGTCCGAGTTCTAAAATAGTATAGACCATATCCTAGATTTGTTGGGGTCACCCATAAATGGGCCACCTGCTAATGTCCAGTCATGCAAACTGAACATATTTTATGTCCAACTTTGGGCATGAGAGAAGTGTGTTGAGGTCCCACATTGATTATAAACGTGACCAATTTAGTTCTTATAAAGGTACAACAATCTCACTTCTAAACTAGCTTTTGAGGGCTAGTGTTATGTCTGGACCCGAGTTCTAAGATTCAAAATCCACTTGAAGCACTCTATATCCAAGGCGAAGCTGATGCCCGAGTGGGGATTAGTCCTATGCCCAAATTGTGTGCAGACACCTTCTGGTCTTAAAATAGTTGTTACCCAAAGCGGACAAACCCAAAGCTCACCAAGGACCTCAAACCGGTTATTCTGGACAGATTCTAAGCTAGAGTAGCACTTAACGAATATTTCTGGAGAAATGGGTTTGTGAACTGTAACAAGCCAACAACTCATTCGTGTTATTTCTTTTATGTGGTGTTGTCTAGACAAAAGACTTGACATCAGCAATAGAATTTTACTTCTAAATTTATTTGTCAAGGCGATAAGTCTTTTAGCTTTGTTATATTACTTCTTTTGGGTGATGGGTAGGCCCCTATTAGGATGTAAGGCTTGAATTAATTGTTATTTTAATATTTATCTGGCATTCTGAGTCTGTTGTCCTAAAAGCTTGTTGTTATTGATATGATTTAGAAGTCATAATTTCCACATTTGGTTATAATTTCTTCAAAATATTTGTGCCTTGTTGGGGTTACTTATTTAAATTTTATGCGGTCACTTTTGTTGTCTCTCAGGTGATTTCATATACAAGGTTTCTTCTCTATCACCCACTAAGCATTTCGTAATTCACTCGAGAAAGGCACTGCTTAATGGCCTCAGCCCAGCTGAAAATCGTAGTATACCTCCACTAAAGTATGTGCCTTGAAAATGTTCATTTTTATGGTCATTATATTTAGAATTGGAGATGATACACATTTCTTTGTGCAGATATGAATACTTTTATGGCCTCTTACGTGACTTTCCTGACTTAACATTTACAATCAATGGTGGTATTACTGGTATTGATGAGGTGAGCTGTTGTCATAGTGGTCATTCCGTGTCATTGTGACTAGGTAGTCATTATAGAGAATTTTTCGTTTATAAATATATTCCCTACTCTTTAATGACCATAAAAATACATCACTCCATATTTAAATAACACACTTATATGAAGCACATATACTGACATGGACAGAGGACACGCTAAATTCTAAGACTTGTAAGGCAAATCACATATGTATGGATGTATATATGTAGAAAGAAAGTGGGTATGTTAAACATGTGTTCGACATGCAGACACAGCACCAAAACGGTAAGTTCATGAATTAGTATTATTTTTATTCAGTGTGGGGATGTGTGAGAAAATAAGAGAAACTGAATATAAGACATAATATTAACTTAGAGAAACTTTTATTAAATGATAACGGATATGTTGCATATGGCATTTATAGTTATCAATCCTAGATAGCCCCATGGATCAGCCATGATCTATAGTCCTTTACTAGCATTGAAATTGTTATTATAAAAGGTACATGTTGATCTGATACCACATCTTTCATTGCGATTTTGATTGTAGATCAATGCAGCTCTAAAGGCTGGTGCTCATGGTGTTATGGTTGGACGCGCAGCATATCATAAGTAAGTGCCAAATGCAAAATCTTTTTCCTTTGTGAAGTCTCAAATGCTTTCAAACATCAGGAATCTGCTTTTCAATAAAAGGGGAACTAGTTTTCCATTAAACTCAAACTGATCATGTGATTTGAGAAAAAAAAAGGTAGAATGTGAATTTTAAATCTAAAGTTGAAGAAGAACTGGAAGTCAATTTTCACCTAAACATTTTCTTAAATTTCCCCTTATTTTTTAGTCTGACTGGAATTATCCTTTGTGATGAACAGCTTGAGGTAGCCATAGTTTTATGAATATATTGCTACAAATTTATATTGGAGCTTAGAAAAAAAAAATGAATAACAATTTTACTTGACTTTTTTCTTGTAAGACAAAAAATGGATTATACTAATGCTAGATATCAGTTACCAACCTGTTAAAGAATGTAATGCAGGGTGGGATCAATATCTGCACTTAGTTGGTGCATAGTATTTTCTATGTCAACATGTTAGGTTTGTTCAAAACCTAACAACCAACACAAGGGAACAGGGGCAAAAGAGTAAATTTCTGAATGAAAATTGAAACTTATTCGATAAAGTAACCGAAGAAGGTAAACCTTCTTTACAAGGGAGAATCCCTTCCAAGGGTAAAACTCTTTCACAAACAAAATAATCAAATCTTGATCCTAACCTAATGAAGAAACTCCTATTTATAATAAACTAACCCTACTAATGAAGACACTGGCACAACATAGGCCTAACTCAAATAATTAAACCATCTAAAAGATAGACTAAAGTTAGAAAAGATAAACTAAAGATAGACTCAGCCACACAAGCCCATAATCCACTAACAGCAACAGATAACACTAGCCCACTGTCACCCAGGCTCAAATGCCCCAAGCCAAATCGCCCTAGGCCCATTCTCTTGGATCCTAACAATACTCCCCTCTGAAGAATGAATCTTGTCTTCAAGGTTGCAACCATCTTCGTCCTCACCCAAAACAGTGACCTGCAAACTCCCTTCTGGACACTTATGCCCAAACCCATAAGCCAAGCCACACTAAAATTCCTCCTTCCTCTTCATGAATTCGACATATGGAAATTGTCTCGGTCCCTTGATTCTTGAAACCAGTATTTTCAGAATCAGGCAAGTCATTGAACTTGATAAACACCGGTCCAAGGTTCAATGGCTTGACTGTGATCCAATCGTGGTCGAACAAGTAGTAATTAAATAATATTTTTTAATATATATTAATATATAGTATATACTTATATATATAGTGAAAATTACATACGAGAGAGATTTTTTAAGACCAATAAAATATAGAGTATAACTTTAAGATATGAATCTAACAATTTACTTTAGTATATTAATTTGAAAAACATTTTGATGGCAAAAAAAGGAAACCACTAGTTACCAGGAGTCTGTCTTTTTATGGTAAGCTTAAGAGTTTATTTTTTTGTTACAAGCATAAAAGTAATATTTTTGGACATGGTGAGCTTTAAGAGTTTTTTTTTTTGTTACAAGCATAAAAGTAACAGTCTTGGACATGGTGCTATGTGTTTTGGGCTTTAAAAGCAATAGTCTTGAATCGATTCAAACTGGTGAACCACCGGTTTGTCCGGTTACACCAGTTCTTGACCAGTTCCACCGGTTTCCATGCAAACGGTTTCAGGGAAGGATCGAACTGGCCAAGGTTCCGGTTACCAGTTGGACTGATCGGTCCGGTTCTGCTAACATTGCTTGAAACCGTCCTCGTACTACCTGAGTTTGGATTATTCGACCCAAAAGAAGACCCACCCGACAAAACTGATGTGACGTTCCTGGCGCTGCTAGTGAACGCATGTGATTGTGCGGTGAGTCGGTGACGGTGCTTCCCCCTGCAATAGAACCCACTGGAATACTAGCCATGATGCCTCTGCTTTGAGAGTGCAGAGGAAAAGAACCCTCCTGAGATAGGTGTTGTCCCTTAGCAAGGAGGAACTCCTCGTCGACATCCCATGCAATCTCCATGAATAGGGTGGGTTTTCTACTAAGTTTCCGAAGTCTTTCAATAGGTTACACATTTAACAAGCTTGTTGCATAAGAATAAGACTTGTAGGCTTCAGCTTGAGAGAAAGTGTTGGAATTTATGTAAATAATACATACTTGTAATTGGTATATCTTATAATCATGTAATCACAGTAATTAAGGTAACTGCAATCCTTGTAATGATTTTTTTTCAATCAGTATATATCAACTCTGTTGTGTAATTGAGAGTTGAGACACATGGTTTCAATCATGTCCCTTGTTTTGCCCCTTTCCCTTTAATCTCAACAGTACTGTATGCTAAGATTTGTTATAAAGAATGGTTGAGTGACAAAGATACAACTTTTGATAAGTGAGTAATTGTGGTCCTGATATCATATCAAGAACCAAGTACCTTATTTTTGAAAGCATAAATTGTTAGATTGAAGTCTAGGAATTATTTTATATCTCTAATATTGTTTTCTCTATTGATTGAACTTTCTTGGTGTGGTTTATATAAACTGATACTTGGTATCTCGAGTAACCATCATTTATAATTTCAACAGCCCTTGGCATATTTTGGGACAAGTTGATACAGCAATATATGGTGTACCAAATAGTGGTCTCACACGACGTCAGGTTCAGTCACAGAATCTTTGAATTTGAATGGATTAAGCCTGCACATATTCCCATTCACTTTTAGCTTGACCTAGAGTTTACTCATTTTTATTTTGATTATTGTTACTTTTTTCTCATTTCATCCAGGTCCTAGAGAAATATCAAGTGTATGGGGAGTCTGTGTTGCGACAATATGGACTTGGGCCAACTGTGCGAGACATTGTGAAGGTGGGAATAGACAAATATGACCCATTAGTTACCAAACTCCTTTCTTGTAAAATTTCCACTATTCAATAAAAGTTCCTCTATAGTATTGTATAGCTGATATGAGATAAAAGCATAAAGCTAGGTTCTTGATGTGATGTAATTTTGAATAGTTTATACCCACGTTTTTTTTCAAAGCCTAGGCTCAATTCCTCTTCATATTAGCAATTAAAAGACCAGACATGCACCGCATGATTTTTCTTCTCCCTTGTTCCTCCTCCCTTTCATCTGCATGAAGCATGTTGTTTATCTATCAATGATATTCAATTTTTTTTTATTTTGTATTATAATTTGCTGTTATATATGATGAAAATGTTACTTTGCTGCAGCCTTTACTCGGTTTTTTCCATTCTGAGCCTGGGAATGGACTTTGGAAACGTAAAACAGATTCGGCTGTACAAACTTGCACGGTATAGTTGCTATGAAAAACCTTATTATTTGAGTTCTTCACTTTTATCAAATTTGTATCGAGATGTAGTTGTCCAAATCCAGAATAGAAAACTTAATCATCAAGCAAATCTTACCTAGTCTTCTTAATTTTCTGCTATTTTCCCTGTTTCCCATTCATGGATGGTGAGGGCATGGGATGTGTTAATTTTGTAATTAACAGAATTAGTACTTATAATTTGGAAGTAATTAGTCAGCTGTTAATAGCACGTGAGGAAGTAATTGGACAGAAAATTAGGAAATATTCTGTTAGCAGATTTACTGTGTGTACCTTATTAATAACACAAGGTGTTGGACTAGTGGTAGGCAAGCTAGATCCCTGTAAAGATGAGAACACAAGTTCGAACCCCCGGGAAAGTCATTTGTTGGGAGGGACAACCACAGTTTCTAGAACGGGTTTACACCCGTCAAAGACCAAAAAGTAAACTCTTGCATATCATAGTTATCAATCTCGGCTCACAACGTAAAGCAGCTGATCTCAAAATTGCTCTAACGAATTGATAATATCAAAATGACTGCTATACTAAAGGTTATAAAAGAAGGCAAAATATACTATGCATATATAAATGCTCACAAAATATACCATACTTCAAACACAATCACCATCAATTCAAGCATTTTGTCTCTAGGTGGGGTCAACTACATGGAACACAGTACACTATAATACCTGGTCTTGTATTAAATTGAATGATAAATTGTTTACTTTTAAATCTCTTTTAATGTTTGGCTAATAATTTTGATCTCTGTCTTACTCTTACTATTCTCATGTCTATTTGATCAACCGTCCTTACCGATGCCCTTATGAGTCTTCTCTGCACATGCCCTGTAAATATGAGAAAGGAATGAAACAGAGGAAGAGAGACGAGACCGAATGAGTATGGGGAAATGGGATGATCTGCTAGTTGCAGTCTCTTACCAGGTTAATAGTGAAATACAATTTATAGTACAATGTAGGAGATGCAAGTATATATTGGCCAAGCCCATATACCATCATTAATCTGATTCTAACTAAAACCTTAACTCTTTAATACTTCCCCTTTTAGACAAAAAAAATATCCCTCTGAAGCTGGAACATAGATATTAATTATGCCTAGCTTGTCACAAATGAAATCATTATGCACCCCACTCAAGGCCTTTGTAAACAAATCTGTAAGTTGGCCACTTGTCTTAACATAAGAAGTGGATATAAGGTTCTATTGAAGTTTCTCGCGGATGAAGTGACAATCCACCTCAATATGAGACTGGATTTGATGAGATGTGTATGGTAGCATGGTTATCACACCACAGATTCACCGGAGATGTGCTATCAAATCCCATCTCTACCCACATTATGATAAATGTCTTTTGTCTTAGTGTTATGGAAATGAGGGATGGACACGTTACTCATATAGCTAGTTCCCTCTTTCTCATTTATATAAAGTTCTTATTAAAATATTACCTAACTAGTTAGGTCAACTTTGTGCTATTCTGATCATATTACCGTTTTTGTAGCTATCTTTTGGCATATCTCCCCTTGTCTACTATAGTTGTCGGTTTATACTTCACTTATTGCATTAGTTACTTCAATCACGAAATTCTTTAACCGTGCAGACCATTAAATCATTTTTTGAAGAAACCCTTGTAGCAATTCCTGACTCAGTCTTGGATTCAAGTTTTGCTAAACCACCGTCAGGTCGTGGAGATCTTTTTGCTAACATAGACAGTTTATTGCCTCCGCCATACAGAACAAGAGAAGAGGATGCTGTATAACTCCATCAGTTTTCTTTTTATGCAAGTTACCTGAAATGTAATCCATTCCATGTAGGAAGTCTTTTGTAAAAAAACTAGGGGATTGCTAATCTTTGTGGCTCAAAGGGTGTTTTTGGATGCCCGTTTATGATCAAAATTGATTCTCCAGAGTCAAAATCTATTTTAGGATGGTTGGACATTTACTTGTATAAGTTATTGTAGCTCCAAAGTCAATTATGAAGCTACAAAACTTAGCTTGTAGCCTGGACATAATCAATTGTGGAATTATACAAATGTATTTTGACTACAATTGGAAAAACTTATTTGAGCTTATCTTATAGCATAAGCATTTATCCAAGTGTTTAGAAACATATGTAAATAGCTCATAATCTATTTATAAGCTGTTTTGAGCTTATTTTTATAAGCCGTTCAGAATAGCTTATAAAATAGAGCTTATACTTATTTATAATTTATTTTTAACTTATTTTAATAAATTTCTTAAATTAACTTATGAGTAAGCGCTTATGTGATATAATTTGTGAGAAGCTATACGACTCAATTCTAACATAATTACTCAAATATTGTTGGCCTTTTTAGGTACTTGAATATTTCCTAACTGTTTCGGTCCATTTACGGTCATTGCTTTTGCGAACATGGTGGCTAAATAATTCCAACTGTTACATATGGCAGATATTGTATAATTGTTCGATTTTCCGCAATTTTTTCATTTCCTCTATGTAAATAACACAATATTGGTTCACAATCAGGAACATCAACATCAGAAGATGAATTGTTGAATGGTGATGCCACATATTACTATCATGATATATTTTCTAGTAGTTGGGATATTCATGGTTTTTTTTCATAATTCACATTCTTCCGTGAATTTTGTTTTTCCAACTAACATTATTTATAAAAATCATTTTTGTTTTATAAATGTACTTGCACTTAAATCACATCATTTTCAATTCACTTTTATTGTAATCAAATTTACTAAAATTAATTATATTTAGAATTAATTCTAACAACAGTCTTTTACGGTTAATCAGGTGAAATTTGTATTGTTTCAAAACTGTTGGGTGGCTTATGTTACTCTATATATGATACTCCATTCGTTTCAAATTATAAGACTTCATAGAGACGTACTTGATGTTCCATAATATAAGACCCCTTTTAGATTTTAGAAAAAGAATAATAAGTTTTTCCCAATTTACCCCTTGCATTCATTATTTTTTAAATTCCAAAATTTTAGTTATCACATCTATTAATTCTCTTTCATGCTTCCCAACCAATCTTTTAAAGCATGAACTTTGAAATATCCAATCCTAACAATAACAAGTTCTAGGGGCATATATGGAATATAAAAAATAAAACTAAGATATTAATCAACTTATTACATATTTTCTTAATAAGCGTGTTTTTCTGGATATATTCTTATAACTTGGTACCGCGGGAGTATCAGATAAGCCCAACCCCATACCCTTAAAGGCAGTGCAATCTCACTAAATTTTTTTATCGGCTTAATTATGTTTGGGGTCCCTGACATTTGAAAGGGAATCAATCTAGGTCCCTGAAAAATTAATTTGTAAAATCGGATCCCTAACATATGTTTTTTAATCAAATTAAGGACAAATCCCAATTTAAGCTGATTAATGATTCTAATTAGCCCAGTCATTAGTCCACATTTTAATAACAAATCCCAATCACTATTTTCTATAATTAAGTAATTATTTTTAAATCCACATCATCCTAATTGTTAACCCCAAATTATTTTTTACCACCCCTCCAATTTACCTTCACCCTCGTGAACCCTAACTCAACCCACCCGTTTTTGCAATACGTCTTCTTCTCACCGCCGCCTCAATTCTTGTCGCCGCCGCTCTGCTCACCGGCGTCTCCTCTTCCACTCGAACCACCTGACCTCCCATCTTCTATCTGTTAGGTCTAGGTGGACCAGCATCCTGCCTGCTGTGTAGCATTCGAAACGTGGCGTGGCTACTGCGCCTTAAAGGAATTTAGTTGCGCCCTCACTAACAACAATTGCTTTTGGCATAGTGGTAAGCGCTAAAGGTCCAACAAGTGGTATCAGAGCACGGTCACGTGTTCGAATCCCCTGGAAGGCATTTCTGTGCAGCGAGTCGCTGACAGGTGTTGGGGGGATTGTTGGGTCTAGGTGGACCAACATCCTGCCTGTTGTGTAGCATTCGAAACGTGGCGTGGCTGCTACGCCTTAAAGGAATTTAGTTGCGCCCTCACTATCTTGTCGTTCTCGCCGTTGACCCCTTCCATCTTCTACGTTGTGCTTCGTCTGAACTGAAGGAAAGAACAAGCTTGAAGAACTATAAAACCTAGGACAGAAGTGCTTTGGGGCAGGGACAGGAAGGAGTAATAGGCTTCGTTTCGACTGAGAGGTATATCGCCAGTCATCTCCTCGTCTTATTCGACCTATTGCTTTAAGTTTGTTCAATTTGGTGTGTGCTTGTTGTGCATTTCTTAATCTAGTTCGTTACAGGACCCATGAATTGCTTGTTAAAAACTCGATTCCTTGTTGATTATTGTTCAATTTTGTTCACTTGATTGTAAGGTTTTGTTTGTTGTCATGAATTGGTTTTGCAATCGGTTATCTTGTTTAGGGTTCACAGTACCATTTTGTAATTTTGGTTCAGTTGCTGTATAAACACTAATACATGAAATTCCTTATTCTATTTCTGTAGGAATGGCTTCTAAAGTTGAGAGGTTCACGATTGAATTCAACCACATGGGAAAATTTTGCGGGTCTCCGCTAAAATATGTTCCTAGGGAGATACATGCCATCCATGGAATCGATTTGGACCTTTTATCTTATTTTGAAATTCGCACCATGCTGAGACAGAATTGGGGCTATAAGGACAGTTACAAGATATGGTGGAAAAAAGAACACGAAGATTTTGAGAAAGGTTTGAAGCAAATTACTAATGACAAAGAGGCTATGGAAGGAGCATACTATGATGTCGCCAACGGTGTTGAGCTTGTGTTGTACATTCAGCATACGGCATATGCACTTGAGGTTATTCCTGAAATTGCACCCATTGAAGCACCCGCTAAGCCAGAGGTAGAGGAAATAGAGCAACCAGTGGTGGAAGACAGAGCTGCAGATAAGGGAAAGGGTGTTCTTATTGATGATAGTGACTCAACTGACCAAACTGATAAATCATTTGAAGACAACGAGGATGAGAGGTGTGGGGACATGTTCATTGTTGATCTTGATAAACACACATGTACTTGTAATTTCTGGGAACTGGTTGGTATACCATGAGACATGTCGTAGCTTGCATTTGTTTTAAAAGGGAGAATCCTGAGCAATATGTAGATGAGTACTATCTGAGGGAAATATATGATTTGTGCTACGGGAACATCATATCACCAATTAATGGTGAAAACAAATGGCCAAAGATTGATCTGGACCCACTATTACCTCCTACTTATAAAAGGGGGCCTAGAAGACCCAAAAAATTGAGGAGAGAACCTGATGAGGAAGAAGAACCCACAAGATTAAGGCGAGGAGGCAGTGCATACAAGTGCCGCAGGTGTAATAAGATGGGGCATAATTAGAGGAGATGCCCATTGCCTAAACTGTCTACACCTCCACCAGATCCGGAGGTAGTGTTTTTATGATTTAATTCAAAATTAATTAGTTAAACTGTTGAAACTGTTATATTTTTGTTTTCTTGATTTCCTTCACTCCTTAAACTGTCTTATTTTCTTGTGGGCAGATACCTGAAAATGTTGAAACTTTTGAAATTGCTACTGCTGCTGAGGTTCCAGGAATTGCAGCCCCTGCATCTTCACAACCAGTTGTGGCCTTGTGGGTAGGGGAAAAGGAGCATTCAGATCTGTTGCTGCGGCCTCTAATACACCTGAAGCTCCACCAGATCAAGAGGTAGTGTTATTATGATTTAATTCTAAAGCCAATTAGTTAAACTGCTGAAACTACAATATTTTTGTTTTCTTGATTTCTTTCACTGCTTAAACTGTCTTATTTCCTTGTGGGCAGATACCAGAAAATGTAGAAACTGTTGAAACTGCTACTGCTACTGAGGTTCCAGGAAATGCAACCCCTGCATCTTCACAACGTGTTGTGGGTAGGGGAAGAGGAGCATTCAGATCTGCTGCTGTTGTTATGGGTAGAGGAAGGGGAGCTTCAAGATCTGCTGCTGCTTCTGTGTCCTCCTCACAGCCTACCATGCACCAAGAGGAAGGGGAGGATCAAGATCTGCCGCTGCTGAAACCTCCTCACAGCCTACTATGCCTGCAGAAGAAAGAGGACATGGAAGAGGAAGAGGTAGAGGAGTATCTGCACCTGTTTCCTCCTCACAACCGGTTTCTGGATCTGCTGAATTGAAGGGAGACAGAGAAGGTGATGTAGTAGTTAATGAAGCAAGTGGGCAGAAAAGGCTCATCAGAAGGCAGAAAAAGTAGTAGGTTTGATCTCATGGCAGCACTAATTGGTCAGGAGAATCTTTTTTTGTAATAGCATTAACTAATATGAAATGGGGGGCCACCAATGTCCTATGGCCCATAGTTTGTATATTTTTGTAATGACAATTTAATATTCTGTTTTGGTTGTGGCATTGATGCCAACAATTTAGTTCTATATAATAGGAAATTGTGACTTTTTTCAAAGGCAATGCACTAGCTTGTACAATGACTATCTAAATAGTGTTGATTATTGCTTCTTCCCATATGCTGAAACCATGTGCATAGTTCAACCATCCAAACTAGTTGATTCCCAAAAATAAAAATTTTAACAGGTTGTCTTATTGGAACCATGTGATTGTTGTTTCAGGTAATGCTATTACAGGTTGTCTTAAAAAAATGTTAATAGGTTGCCTTACAGGTTGGAACTTAAATTCATGGCATCTATAAATTGAATTGCAAATTGCAAAAAAAATTACAGCTTCCAACTTTAATCCATGGCAAAATAACTTTAATCCAGAATTTGTGATCCAGAAATAATCCTCACATTTCCATTAATAAAATGTAGTATAAAACAAAGGCCACAACATTACATAACCCACAACAAAATGTAGCATACCATTACAAAAGCCACAACTGCATGTCATTGCATAATTGATAACAAAAGCCACAACATTGCAAATTCATACATATCTCAAACACTTCAGCACATCTTACAAATTCATACCATCCCTCTAAAAAACATTGCAAATGTTATTGCCCAACTTAATCCTTACAACAGCCACAACAAATTCTCCTTCACCCTTGAATTTTCAAGTTTCAACTTTAGCTTCGCAATCTTCTTGTTATTCATGCACAGTATCTCCTTATTGTCTTCCTTCTCATCCATGTCTTCCACATCCGTCATGAATCCACTAGAAGGTTTCTCCAGGGCATCATCCATCATGAATCCACTAGAAGGTTTCTCCAGGACATCATCATTACGTCGAACCCAACAAAAATAATCACAAGTCCAATCTTCCTAACAGAGAGAAAAACATAATTATTCAGGAATACAAGCAACAATGAACAGAATTCATACACATACCTTCCAATCAGGGCACCTCCAGAATCGTTTTCCTATGTTTTTTCCTTTCTTGATTGTGTACAGTACAACTTCCTTTCCACACCCACAAACCTTGGGATGAGATCGATTGCAGGATGTCCTCGAGCCCACTCCAAACCTATTTCTGCTTGTGGATTCATTGTCCTGAGTCTTCATCTTCGACAATCAGAAACCTTCACTGACTACATTCCTCTCCGGGATTCTTCTCACAACCTTCGAAGCTCTTCTCTCCCTCGAAGCCTGTGTTCTTCTACTGGGTTCTTCTCCTTCGTCCTTCTAACTGCGTCCTTCTCCTGCGTCCTCTGTCAGCGACCTTCTCCGGCGTCTTCTCCGTCGTCCTTCTGCTTCGTCCAATTCCTGCAATTTTTCTTTCTTCTCAACAGACCTTCGAGTTCTTCTTCAGAAGATTAGGGTCGAGGAAAAGTAATTTGGGGGAAAAGTCATTTTGGAGAGGTAAATTTGGGGAAATGTTTAAAAAATATAAAGATTATTAAAAAAGGATAATGTGGAATTAAAAAAAAAGATTTAATATTAAAAAATACTGGCTGAGACTAATGACTGGGCTAATTAGAATTATTAATCAGCTTAAATTGAGATTTGTCCTTAATTTGATTAAAAAACATATGTTAGCGATTCAATTTTACAAATTAATTTTTCGGGGACCTAGATTGATTCCCTTTCAAATGTGAGGAACCCCAAACATATTTAAGCCTTGTATTCATTATTTTTTCAATTCCAAAATTTTAGTTATCACCTCTATTAATTCTCTTTCATGCTTCCCAACCAATATTTTAAAGCATGACCTTTGAAATATCCAAGGGTAACAATAACAAGTTCTAGAGGCATATATGAAAGATTTATATATAAAAAAATAAATCTAAAATATTAATTAGTTTATTCATATTTTCTTAAGGGATTATCAAGTAAGTGATCCCTGTGTTTGTGCCCGGATTTGATCTAGGTCCCTCATCGGAAAAATCTTAGCAAAAGGTCCCTGTGTTTGTAATTAGTTTTAAGTGGGTCATCGCCGGTGACCGGAGCTCAGGCCACTGATTACGTGGCATGCTGATAAGATAAATGATGCATATGTGGAATTTACAACTCAGAAATTAAAATAAATTAAATTAATAAAACACTTGAAGTTACAATAATAACCCCACTAAAAAAACAAACCCTAAACCCCCAAAATCCCCAAATCCATCTTCATTCATCTCGTGCTCTTGCTGCTGCGTTCTTCATCTTCACTCCAAAATCCCCCAAATCGTTTCTGAACCTCGTGATAATCCATCTTCATTCATCTCCTCCTTTACTTTTCAACCTCCTCTGTTTTCTCTTCTTGATTTACGTTATCTTCAATTTTCCTTTCTAGGAAATTTTTGTTCTATGCTATGCTATATGATGAATCTTAACTGAATAGATGATGATGTTGAATCGTTAATTTGAAATCCGCACCGAAATCAATAGTTTGATTTGATTTAGTTAGAAAGAAACTAACGAGATAAGAAAATAGCGTTCGGAAAATTTGTTTGTGGTGTCGTAATTCGAATTTTGGCGGTTTTTTCGTCTTTGAAATGCACGAACAAAGGTCATGGAGAAGAATGAGAAGGATTGGCCGCCGCTGCGTCCACGAGTTCAACCACCAACCCCGAATCTGCGTGCAAGATTTCAACCAAACACGCCCTATAACCTCGTCGCCGGATCCTCGATTTCCGACAGGATTGCGCCCGCTGCCGAGACCTTCACTCCTCTGCCGGCGCAGCATTACTTCGGCAGTAGCTCAGGGAGCACCAGCTTCGGCTCTCGCAGCTGGCCGCCGCTTATGTCGCCAGGCGGCGAGGTCTTCGCTCCTCCGCCGGCGTTCAGGGCCAGCGGCAACTACAGGGCCGCGCTCATGTCGCCGCCGGTGAGGGTGGAGGAGCAAAGTCTCGTGATCGATGACATTCGGGTGAAGAAGGCGAGGCCGGAGAAGGCGATAAAGACGAAGATTTGCAGAGCATGACGATTTGGGGGATTTTGGAGTGAAGATGAAGAACGCAGCAGCAAGAGCACGAGATGAATGAAGATGGATTTGGGGATTTTAGGGGTTTAGGGTTTGTTTTTTTAGTGGGGTTATTATTGTAACTTCAAGTGTTTTATTAATTTAATTTATTTTAATTTCTGAGTTGTAAATTCCACATATGCATCATTTATCTTGTCAGCATGCCACGTAATCAGTGGCCTGAGCTCCGGTCACCGGCGAGGACCCACTTAAAACTAATTACAAACACAGGGACCTTTTGCTAAGATTTTTCCGATGAGGGACCTAGATCAAATCCGGGCACAAACACAGGGACCACTTACTTGATAATCCCTTTTCTTAATAAGCGTAATTGTCGGAATATATTCTTGATACCGCGGTAGTATGAGATAACCCCAACCCCACACCCTTAAAGGCAGTACAATCTCACTATATTTTTTTATCCTCCAGATTCGCATCACACAAGAAGCATCTACACAAGCCTCATGACCACTAAGTTCCTTCATTATCATTTATTATCTGACGTGGCAAAAACTTATTGGCCATATCATCCATAAGATAAGATATTGCATTGTCCTACAACCAGGTCCTTTTTGGTGATTTACATTCCATATATTCATTCTTCCATCCAACCACTAGCACCATAGAGGGTATATCAAGAAGATTATTCCAAAAAAAAATCACTTGGTAGAAATGGCATCAATCACCATGACAGCCTCAATCCTTGGCTCCCCAGCCCTCACCAACCGTTCTGCAGTGGCAACACAGAGGAGGCTCGTGGTGAGTGCTGCTGCTGCCAGAGCAGTTGAAGGGGACAAGAAGGTCAATGAAGAGGGCAACAACAATGGAAGGAGGAACTTGATGTTTGCTTCTGCAGCAGCTGGTGTTTGTGCTGCTGTTGCTGGGATTGCAATGGCCGAAGAAGAACCTAAGAATGGGTCCCCAGAAGCCAAGAAAAAGTATGCTCCTGTTTGTGTCACCATGCCTACAGCTAGGGTCTGTCGCAAAGGGCCTTCAACTTGAGTTTTGCTTTGCTTTGCTTTTTTTCTCTCTGCTGATTGGAAATGTACAATGGAGCTGTAATAATGTTCTGATTTCGTTTGATGGTCGTCACTGTATGTACTAGTTGGTTCACAAAGCATTAAATTTGCTATCATCTATTTGGTCTTGCTAGATTAATGTTCATAAAGCTCTTTTGGATTTCTTGCTAACCTAACCTATCATCTAAGGACTAAGATGAAGGCTACTACTGTCTGTCAATTTATTTGGCCAACTACACCATGCCAATGGGACCAAATATTAGAGCACTTGCTTATTTTACTTATTTTAGGTTGTTTACGCTGCTACTGTAAAACGTCACGTGAACCGTTAATCAATGTTATTAAATTCGGATCGGTCATTGACTCAGTCAGAATACTGAATCAATGGGTTCACTCGTCGAACTAATGAATCACCAGTTGAACCAATTGACTCGATTGACTCAGCATGAAATTGTGTATTAAAAAAAAATTAAAATTTATAGTACAAAATACTAGATTATTCATCAAGTTTATAATCATTGCTTTTAGAAATTCTCATCAAGTACCTTTACCAACGGCCGCAACTATGGCAATTGTCAAAATCTTTAAATATCCCCGCGTGGGGTTTGTAATTTAAATTGAATAGTTTAATCAGGGCCAAAAATATTTCTGGTAGAACTAAAAAAGTTATTAATTGATATTTGTAATTACTTTAATTAGAACTATTAAAATGGAAGGTCAATCAATAACACATTTAATACATCCGGTGACAATCAAAAACACATTTTATTATTCGGTTCCTAACTTAAATGCTGCACAGCCAAAACAAAATAACAAAGAAAAAAAAAACAATTTGGGTGGCTCACCGGTTCAACCTAGAAACCGGTCGAGTCATTGGTATTTCATCTAAACCGGCCGAGCCACTTCGGTTCAGTTTAGTTCGAATGCATGCCAGATTTGATTGTCAGCTCGAATCGTCTGATCAAACCGGTTAGACCGACCAGTCCGAGGCGAGTTTAATAACACCACCATTAATGTAAGAGAGAAATAGTATTATTTAAATCATAGAGTATGGCTGCTTGCTGAAGCACCAAATCTTATTTTTAAACTATTTTGAATGTCACATTTCCAATAGTAAAAGAATATAAAGTTTAGTGATAAGAAGCTCCCAAGTCCTAGTATTAACAATACTCTTACAATTGTTAAAAAAAAAAAAAGACCTCAGGTTGATCAGATGGTTGCTGTACTAAATGGGTAGAGGAAGTAATATTAGCCATACAGTTATTTAAATTTTGATTTAACTTACCTAATTTATTGAACCATAATGGTACACTTTTTATTGGGGCATATTAGACAGAACTTAGGTCTTCTTGGCCAATTAACCTTGCCTATTTATACTTGGGTTTTGATACCTTCAATCTCCATTTCTCTTCCATTTCATCAATTTTCTATTTCTATACTTTTTCCCTATTGTATTACTTATCAAATATTTTAGGGTAAAATATTTGGTTTAGTTGCAATTTTAGTCCCTTGTCTTTCATGATTATGCGATTTCGGTCCCTGATGTTCTAAACGCTCGATTTAAGTCGTGGAATTTTTTTTTGTGCGATTTTGGTCCCTCCGTCCAATCACTAACGGAGACGGTCTACGTGGACGGTTCATTAACCGTCGATTTTTTTTTGAGAATTAATGTAAAATAAAAACCTAACCCTAATTTCCCAAATCAAAACAAAAATAACAATTGATTTGGGATTTTTGAAATAGAAGGTGCGATTCCATCCCTTGAAGAACCCTCGACACTCATCTCATTTGTAGGAGGTTGGTTGATCGAACGGTGAAGCTCGAAGATTCTCCAATGGCAGAAGGCTCCAGATTGCGTGGAGACGAAGTGAAGCACGAGGAACGAATCCAACGGCTAGCGTGCATGTGGTCCCTGACATAGCTTTTGACACGGCTTTGTTGGGAGGAGAGAAACTGCTGGAGTGTATGCACTTTAGGTACGTTTCCATTAGATTATCCTTTCAACCTTGTCATTATTCTGCAGCATTGTGTTGGTAGGGTGTCAAAATTGATTGCCAGTTAATATGGTGGTTGGCTTTTGTCATTTGTAGGCCTACTGGGGTAAATAAAATTGCAATAATACTTTGGCATGGGGGGTACTTTGTTGAGCATCCTAGGTTTGAGTATGTTAGAGGTTCATGTGAAACTGTGAAGGATTGGGATGTAGATGACATAAGCTCCATAAAAGTGGGTAAGTTGGTAAAAAGCTTGGGTTATGTGTCATATAAATCTCTGTGGTACAGAAATCCTGCACTAGCGTTGTTCAATGGGAGAAGGACATTTAATGAAGATTCAAATGTCCTCCAATTTCTGAAAGATGTTGAGGGGCATGATGAAGTTGATTTCTTTGTTGACCATTGGATAGACACAGATATACAGGTTGTAGATGAAGGTGTTTAGAACAGGGGGAAAGAGAGCTTTCTGTTGAAATTATTGATGGTATCTCATTTGAGTGAGGGAGAGGTTGTTAGTGAATTACAGGGTGTTGTGAAGGAGGATGAGAATGAGGCTGAGAAGGAGGATGAGAATGAGACTGAGAAGGAGGCTGAGAATGAGGCTGAGAAGGAGACTGAGTAGGAGGCTGAGAAGGAGGTCGTTAGGGAGGCTGAGAAGGGGGCAGTTGGGGTTGAGATACATATTGATGATGATTAAGAAGATGAAAACTATGAAATGACTATGTTGAAAACTTGGAGTGGACTAGTTGCCTGCCACATGACACAGGGGTTGGTTCTTCAAGTCAAGTGAATGCTAGTGAAGGATTAGCACATGGTGTGCATGCTGCTATTGTTTCCCAGAACCCCAATCCAAGCTTCTTTGAGGATTTTGTGGATGAAGATGGTGACTTTGATGAATTAGAAACTCCACTAGGGAGTGATGAAGATGATGAACAGCCAAGGAGGAGGTTTCCTAAGTTCAAACCTTCTGAAGATAATTCTGATAATAAATTTTAACTGGGCCAAATCTTTGTAACTGCTATTCTTTTTAAGTCTGTAGTGAAGGAATATGCATTACAGTCAAAGAAGAATGTCTACTTTGTGGTGAAGTGTATGGAAGATTGTCCATTTTACATTAGGGCATCAAGGTATAAGGAAAATACTTATTTCTAGATTGTCAGCCTGAATACTGATCATTCTTGCCACAGGACATCAAAAAACAGACAAGCCACCACAAGGACCATTGCAAAGAAGTTTCTACCTATTTTAAGACATACACCAACTTTCAAGGTGAGAGCATTGATTGAGGAGTGAAAGTCATGGTGGTGCATAGTTTTAAGCCGTTTTCAAGCACACAGAGTAAGAGCTAAGGCATTGGAGATGATTGAAGGGGCTGTGTGTGAACAATATAGGCATTTGAGGAGTTATGGTGATGAGCTTCTTAGGAGTAACCCATGCAACACTGTTATTATCAAAAGCACAAATAGTGATGATGGTCATGTATTTGAAAGGATGTATGTTTGCTTTGCTGCCTGCAAATTTGCCTTTGCTACCACTTGTAGACCATTGATAGGGTTAGATGGTTGTTTCCGTAAGAGTTTATATGAAGGTCAGCTCTTAAGTGCAATTGGTAAGGATGGGAAATAATCAGATGATGCCTATAGCATTTGCAATTGTAGAGGCAGAAACAAAGGAATCTTGGGCATGGTTTTTGGAGATTTTGATGAGTGACTTGAACAAAATTCAGCAAAAGCAGTGGTGCTTCATTTCAGATCAACAAAAGGTAAGTTTTATTAAAAAAAATTGATTATTCATTCAATATTGTAGTAACTAAATAACTAACTGATCTCATTTACTGTGAACATCAGGGATTGGAATCAACATTGCAGGCAATGGATCCAAATGTGGATCACAAGGTATGTGTGAAGCATTTATATGGAAATTGGAGGAAGAAGTACCCAGAAAGAGGAGATGAAATGTTCACCGTGGGTTGCTGCAAGAGCAAATACAATGCCACAGTATGAGAGAGAAATGGAAAATTTGAAGAATTTGAATGAACAAGCTTAGAGTGACTTGGCTGAGGTACCAGCAAAGATGTGGAGCAGGGCAACATTTAGGGTCTATAAAATAGCCTGCAAGCTATTTAGGGTCGAGTAGGGGTTAACTAAAACCCGTCCTAACCCGTCCCGCGTACACCCCTAATAGCTGCTTTCCATAAGAGGATTTTAATCCTTTGGGGCCCTCTCCAGTTCCAAACATCTTGAAAAACACTAGACCCATCAGTATCAACCTCACCACTATCAGTAAAAATAAAGGAAGACTTACTTGGAAATTCCCATCAGAGGAAGGTCCCCAAGCTATACTGTCCTCGGTGCCATCAGCAAAAGGAGGATGAATAGAAATAATATTATCAACAAAATCGTTAGGTAGCTGACTTGATAAAAGAGGCATATTCCAAAAGCCACTCTCACCCAAAAAATCCTTGACCAATCTGCCTCCTTCCTCATCAGAAACACCAGCCAAGGCATGAGCGCAAAGATGACTTAACCTTGGAACCCAACAATCATCCCAAAACTTTAGAGAACCATCATTCCCAATCCTCCAAATCATATTATGTCTCATCACACATGTACTACATAAACCAACTACTCTTTTTTTTTAAGGTAGATTACGCTAAAAGAAAACAAAAGGGAGCCAACAAGCTAGGCACAAACCAATCACTCTTTAATTTTTTTATTGTCTTTTATCCAACAACCCAACCAAACAAAATATTACCAAAACCAAAAACTTTAGAAAGAAAATAAAGTGAAGAAAAAAATTACTAATTTTCTAATATGAAAATTATTTTAAGAAACAAATTTTAATATCTCTTTTTTTAAAAAGAAATTTTTTTATTTTAAACGGTATACTAAAATGTATTTTAATGTCTCCGAATGATAGCTCAAGTGGTAAGAGCCGGAGACATGAGTTGGGAAGGGGAAGGTCCAGAGACCAATCACCGGAAGTAGAATTTAAATCATTTTCGATGTAAAAAAAAGTATTTTAATTAAAAATGTATTAAAATATAATAAATATATCTAAGATGTATTTATTTATATCTGAATTTAAAAAATCAAAAAATAAAATTTGAAGAGCCATTTTCCAAGATAGTTCGTGTAATAATAATAATCCTAAAATATTCCATTTTAGACAACAACGAAACTGCACATTCAAATTGAAACCCGCTAATAACTGCAGCAGCTGCTCCTCCTCCGTTTCGTTCAGGTGCAGCAGTAGCAGCTGCTCGCTAGTCGCCACCACTCACTTCAGCGGCAACAAGTGCTCCTTTCAAAAACCCAAAAACCAGTGTTAGGGTTTCGTTCCTGCCATGGAGGCCGCAGTGATCGACGCCGGCTCCAGCCTCCTCAAAGCCGGTTTTGCAATTCCCGATCAAACTCCCGCAATGGTATTAATGCCTTTCTCCCTTCTCGCTTGAAATTTTGCATCTCTCAAAATACAAATATATTTGTGCTACGCAGCAATGTGCGTCTTTAATTCTGCATTTTTTTAATTGACATGTTTATGGCGCAGATAATTCCCACCCAAATGAAACGAATGGTTGATGAAGGTTCAGTGGGTGATAATTCGTTGGCGGGTGATGTTGCCGTCGATCCAATCGTGCGAGGTTACATCAGAGACTGGGATGCTGTTGAGGATTTGTTGCAATATGTTTTGTACACTGGCCTTGGATGGGAATTGGGCAATGAAGGACAGATACTATTTACGGATCCACTTTGTACCCCAAAGGTTTCGACTTGACTAGAGGAGTTTGTCTGTTTAGTAGTCATTTAAAAATAATTTTTTATGATTTTTAAAGGTTTTGATGAGGTTTTTCGCAGCTTGTCTGGGCTTATTTACTGCCATTTGCACACGTGAACAATTTTTGTCCTGTTTGGATGAGCATGGTTTGGACTTAATGTCATCTGCTGCAAATTAAAGCTTATGAAAATAATCCTTTTCGGTAGCATCTTTTTCTTTTCTTTTTTATTATGATTTTAACCAAATTTAACAACCTTTACTCAATTAAGTAGTTATTTAACCAGGTTATCCAAACTGGGTCTTAATGCATCTCCGGAGTTTATGTCTGTTCTACCATTTGCCGAATTTGGCTTCTCTAAAGTGAGTGGAGGGTAAAGTATGCATCATAAGTTCATAACCATTAGTAGTGATTACCTACTTTGAAAAAGTCTATAAAATAACTCAATCAATAGTTGCTATGCTTACTTTACCCCAGTGTGTTATTAATTGCGGATGGCGGGTCATGGCGGAAAGCCAAAATCCCACCATACATGACAAATAATGGTGGAAATGGCGGCCATATGGTGGAAAGCCAAAAAACCGCCATGGCGCCGCCATGGTGGATTGATAACACTGCTTGACCCTCTACTCACTTTAGAGAAGCCGGACCCCCATTTGCCTCATTGACTACCTGACTCTATTATCTATTCTTTAACATGCTGATACTACTTTTCTGTATTTGTATGGTTTCTTCTAGGGAAAAATTATGTTTCCTGTTTATGATTTTATCCAATTCCTTTATAGGTTGTCTGTTTAAGATACTTCTGAAGCCTGTACTTGAAAATGAAATTGGGGTAACTAGTTGAGATAGTATTCTTTTAATGTGCATTATTATACAGATTTTCTTTAACATTTATACTGTACTGCTTTCCAGGCTAACAAAGAACAGTTAGTACAACTATTGTTTGAAACATTCAACATATCAGGGTTTTATGCCTCAGAACAAGCAGTGTTGTCACTATATGCTGTGGGACGTATCTCAGGCTGCACAGTTGATATTGGTTACGGGAAAATAGGTATACTTTTTTAAAGAACAATAATTGAAGATTTGTTTGAATCGATGGTTTGCTACATTTGCTTGCTGTAGTGTGTGCCAAGTTGTCTTATTTGGATGTGGAAGTATGTTATCTCTGGCACATAACCATGAGGTATTAATGCAACTAGGGTGCCATGGGACATGTTGTTGTGGCTGTGTTCTCTGTATTGCAATGGAGTGAATAAATAAACAATATATTACGTTGCTTTATCATGTCTTAGTGATACAATAAATTACCGTGTCAGCTAAGAAGAGTCAAAAGGATGACCAAAGAATTGGTCAATCACTTGCAATTGCATATTCATTTTACCCTGGCTATTCCGTATGCCATTTTTTCTTTATCTATCTATCTATCTATCTATGTGTGTTTGTGTGTGTGTGTGTATTCTCTGGTTGTCTGTTATCTGCATAGTTAAGTGCAAATAATTGGATCCTTCATGATTGGGCTCTGTTCTAGTTAATCTAACATGGTTTTTAGTTTTCCTTTATTTGTAATTTCACTAAGTCAGCCTTTTGCTAATTTGTAGTTTTGCTAATGGAAGTGAATTGAATGGTCTACTTGAATGTTTGAATTTTCCATAGAGAAATGCTCTCAGCTTGCATCTAACAAAATCATTCGTATTGAGCTACATGCAATGATTATAGGAAGAATGTTGAAAGAACATGGAATGGTCTCTCTCATTACAAACTATACCAAGTTTCGGTATAACTTTATTAAATCTTCGAAGTTCCAAACCATGCCTGGGTGGTGGCTTAATGCCATGCAATTAGACAAGGACTCGTGGAATCAGTAAATAAGATTTGACTCCCTATTAGCAGCACACGAAAGTTGTTGTGCACTTGTTCCAGATAGACTTCCTCCAAGTTACTATGTAGAAAGACATATTTAAGGTCCAATTGATATGAAGACTAGTGGTTCATTGCATTGTTCACGCTTCAAGCCCAATGAGTCATTTCATGAGGGGGCATGTTAGAAAAATAATATAAAACCATTCATGTGTTTCCCCCAACAGCTTAAGCTTTTGGGATAGTTTGCTCATGACAATAATGAACCATTGTAATTTTAGCCTTTAGCCAGAACTCGTATTTTCAAACTATTTACATATCCTGCAAGGCCCACTTTGATAGTAAAGACTATAACCAATTTTAGATTTGCATGGAGGGAAAGATTAAAGTCTAGGTTGTCATCTCATCAATCATAGTCTGACATCATCTTGGATGGAAAAGTGCTTCCTAATTAGTTATTGAAAATATAGAGGAGAGAGCATAAAGACAAGGATAAATGATGATAGCTTAGGAAATTATAAATGGGGTGAGAATTACTAGTAGAACATATACCTTCACAAAGAGCTATGCCTATGGGTAAGTTAATTTAAGGTGCAGGTAGGCTTGTAGCAGGTGGAGGTGTTGGAGCAGGAAATGAATACATGAACTATCTTTCATTTTAAATTTGAACGATACCCTATCTAAATGCACATTAAAAAGAGTTTAGTTCTTCCTGTGGAATAAGTTTTCCGGCAAATGGATTATAATTTTTTTTACAAGTCCTAACTATTAGCTATACTCTCCCCCAAGGATTTCCCTAATTCATTTAAGGTTAATATACTTTAATTCCACTTTTCTGGTACTTTCTATTTTTATACTGTAACCAAAGCCTTTTCCCATTGGGTGAGGTGTGCTTCACGGATCATTTGATGCCATAAATATTATGTCCTGGTTATAGGTATTGTCTGTGATTTAAAGTTATCTATACATGGTAGGAACTTGAAAGACAAATAATTCTGTGGTTGCTTTAGATCTTGGTTTGAGATAACCGTTCTGTTGTTAAAGTTCTACTACATCTGGTGTGTGCTACCACCTAAGTACATGAACAGATGGCTGAGTGTTTTTCTTTCAATGTGAACTTGCTCTTGATCTTACTAGTTCTTCTGTGCCTCTTGATCTTTTTTGGCTTTTGCAATTAGATATTGCTCCAGTAATTGAGGGTGCTGTCAACCACATTGCCTCAAGAAGATTTGAGTTTGGAGGTATTGATCTAACTAATTTTCTGGCTCAAGAACTTGGCAAATCCAATCCGCTAGTGAATATCAGCTTGTCTGATGTTGAGAAAATAAAACAGCAATACTCATGTTGCGCTGAAGATGACTTAGCTTATCAGAAGACCCATGAATCTTGCCCTACGGAGACACATACCCTTCCTGATGGACAGGTCTGCCTTTTGGTTTTTCTACCTATTAGTTTTGACTTAATATGATACAAGTTCTTGATTTTTTGTTTCGTCAGTTCTTCACTCAAATTTGTTCTACTGTAAACATTGAATTAACATTGGTTACAACAGTTGGAAGGAGACAAAATATAAAAGGGATGGTGGGTTGAAATTGAAAGTTAATAAGGAGAGACTAAGCAGGGCTTACTTTATATTGTTCCTGGTTTAAACAATGCTTATGCGCAGAAGAAAAATGGCTGACATTTGTTACCTTCGGTTGTGTCATGAACTAATTACCCCAAAAGCTTAAGCTATTAGGTAAATGACAGATGAATTGAATTATATAATATTTCTAACACGCCTTGTCACACAAGAGACCATTGGGTTTGAAGCATGAAAATGCACAGACTCACCTACCCTGTGTTGAAATTCAATTTTTAATTATAGTAGTTGGGGGCAACAAGGATTGAACTCTAGACCACTCGGTCATTGAGACTTTGATACCATGTCAAAAGCCAACTACTATCCCAAAAACTTAAGCTATTGGACACATGAATGGTTTTATATCATATTTCTAACAGGTTGCATTCTGTTCTAATTCGTTAGCATTGTCAAGTCTTATATTTTTGGCTGTTAATGTGGTACTTTCAGTGTGATGTATAGGAACTGAATTTTTCGATGACATGCTTTACTTGTTCTGAACAAGCTTTGTCAGATTTCATCTTCCAATAGGAGGCGGTTTAGCATTTTGTTCCTCAAATGGTGTTGAAGCTAGCTACATATGTTGTCATTGAAGGATGCTTTAGAATATGGGGTCATATAAATGGGCATTTATTTATGCGTTCATAACATTAGATTTAGTTGACTGAAGTTATTTAAGCTTCTATTTTAGTTGGTTGAATTTAAACTCTCACAAGTCGAAAGACAATATTGCTCATCATCATTTTACATCCAGAAGAGGAGATTATCATTGAAATGAAATTGAAGATTACTTCAGGTCTAAGTCTGTTTATTTTTCAGATGAAAGTAATTTAATATGGATGCATGCTTTGTATTATTGTCTGTAGAGGCATAGAAACTTGAAGAGTTCTGATAGATTTGTCACCATAACCCATTCCAGAGGAAAGATGTGGTTAATGAGACTTTGAACACCAACAGTTTTGTTTGAGCAATTACACAAGTTATCCTGCATGCTGAACTTTATATGATCATACAGATAGTCAGAAAGGCCATGGACCTTTGAGTTTTGAATGCTGTTTCCGTGATTTAATATTCAACCTTAACCTAGAGCTCTCACATTTTAAAGTTTGATCTTTATTATTTTATGACTTGATCTAGCAGTTGAATTATATGTAGGTGATAACAATTGGAAGAGAACGATATACTGTTGGTGAAGCTTTATTCCAGCCATCTCTATTGGGTTTAGAGGCTCATGGAATTGTTGAGCAGCTTGTCCGTACTATTTCTACTGTGTCATCTGATAATCATCGGCAACTTCTGGAGAATACTGTGGTTTGTGGTGGCACTTCTTCAATGGCTGGTAAAATATTATTTTTAGTCGTCTTGGTGAATCTAGTACAAGATTGATCAGAGTTTCTTCTTATTTGTATTTAAAGCATAATATACTAATCCTTTGTCAATGCATTCAAAATTTTACTAAATAGAATTACAAAATTTTGTATGTAGTGTAACTGTGTAAGGGATCGTATGTTTCTTTGTTAAATTGGAGCAGTAGAACTACATATTGAGACAATATATTTCCTATTATCTAATCTGGATGTCAACTAACAAGGCTTTTAACATAAGTTAGTTTTGTTGTTCAATAATTGGTCAGTCAGGATAAGTATTTTAGAGAGGGAGGCAGATTGTGTATGACTGTATTTAGGTGTTCTCTATTGTGACTATTTTCAAGAACGAGGGCCACATGGGTTGTAGAGCTGCTACTGCTGCCCAGAGGTATTGAGCCTGCGATTATTAGTAAATAATAACAATGTGAGAGATTGAGAGATAGAGATTGTTTTATGATTGTCTTCTGAAGTTTTCTGTTGTGGCTGTTTTCGTGAACAAGAGTCGCATGCAGGTTCTTGAGCTGCTTCTGCTGCCCCGGAGGAGTAATTTCCCAGTGTCCAGGGTGATTGTGGTTGCAGACCCTAATTAAGAGGGTGTATTTTACAAAGAATAAAATGGAGCAGAGGGAATTAGAGTTAATGCTGTTGACAGTTATCATAACAGTAATGACAGTTAGGATTAAGAGCTGATTAGGAAGCTCTCAGTTAACTGAGAGGTTTTTAAAAAATAGGAGGAAAGGGAGGAGTTAGTTTGGTTTTCGAGAGTTATAGAGAGATTAGAGAGCCCAGAGCGAATTTCCTGGGAGGAGAGTCTTCTCTTTCTTAACATCCATCATTCCTTCTTTTTTCTCAGACCTGTTGATTCAAGTCTTGGGAGGAGAATACGGGGGGGGGGGGATCTTTCTTACTATTCTTCTTCACCTTAATGTGATCCAGTTCCAACAGATTTCATGGTATTTACAATTAGTTAAAGAAGAAAACAATATTCAGCTAAGAAAAAAAGGAATAGGAACATAAAACTTTCTACATGTTAGGTAGCCCTGCCGATTCATTTGTTATAAACAGTGCCTAATATGCATTTGAAGATTTTTTTTTTTTCCAATTCAATCAATATGACTTTGAAGTTAGAATATTGTGGTGATCTGTGTGCTAATATTTGGACTTCAAAGCAAATTGAATGTAGCTATAGCCTATACGGCCCAGGGTTCAACTGAGAAGCCTGGTGGCCAAGTGATATGACTCACATCTCAGATTCGCAAAATTTACTATGTTCAATGATTTCGCCACGTTTAGTTGCATATGAAATTGGGTCTGTTCTCATTAGCAAGTAAATGCCCGTTGTGTCACATGCCAGTTTATTCAGCATGTTCATTATAAATGGGGGTCATCTCACAGCAATCTGACCTCTTTTTAATGATGTTGTTGTTGCTGTTTTACTTGTGCATTCTGACATGCTAATCTTGCTTCTCCCTGCAGGTTTTGAAGAGAGGTTTCAGAAGGAATCTTTCCTAAGTACATCTGCTGTTCGACCTACCCTAGTTAAGGTAATTTGCTGGTAAAGTAATTAATGTAATACATCTCATAGGCATTATATTTATGTTAACTTGCCGACGTTGCCTATTGAAATAGTTGCACAGTTTGGAGGTTAATAATTCTTGGAAATCTATTGCATATTGTAATTAAATACAGGATCGAAATGTCTGTCATCCATTTTTTCTCTGCCCAATTCCTTTTGCATGTCACATGAGCTCAGACCAGCCCTAAAAAAAAATTGTGGCAATAAGTTTTGTCGGCTTATCTTTATAATATAGTTCATTGTTATCATATATTTCTCTGGACATAAACTTTATGGTCATTCATGTTCTAATTTGTTTCTGCTGGTGGATAATATCTGACTTATTGCAGCCTCCAGAGTACATGCCAGAAAATTTAAATATGTATTCTGCATGGGTGGGAGGTGCCATACTTGCCAAAGTAGTTTTTCCTCAGAACCAGCATATAACTAAAGGGGACTATGATGAAAATGGGCCTTCTATTGTGCATAAGAAATGCTTCTGATGGTTTCATCTGCACGATCTCCTCAAACAGCCAGTTCCTTTACACTTCCTTCATTTGTCTTTAGATTCTATGTGCAATCAGGTGCTTGTATGATTTTGAAAACTACAATGCATTTATATTTCCGTACATTAGTGTCTAGGCACAAGAGGTAGATGGTTCCAGTAAAATCTTGATCTAACAGAAGTCATATATATATATACATGTTTGTTGCAGCAATAGCAGCTTGATTATCTTTGTAATGAGCCAGCAAGAAATTCAGTTGGGTCCTCAGTGACCGTTACTTGCACACTTCGCTGCACCTTTTCATTAGTAATTATCACTTAATAACTTGCACTTTGGTTTCCTTGTAATTTGTTGTTCTTGTTAATAACATTGTTCAATCAGTTGAAATAAAGTTACTAACACATTTTAAAAGGTATAATATTATATATAACATAATTACAAACCTAGAAAGGTATTAAGAGGTGGGCCAATATTTGCAATCAGCTTTTAACACAAGGGACTTACAACAAAATTAGAATGATAAACACTAGCCAGTCATTGTGAACTTTAGTGTACCTAAAATTTCATGTAATTTAGGGTTGTTAAGATAGCAACGCAATTGCGCTGCTGCACAGCGGACGAGCCACTAGGTGCTACATTGATTCTCGTCGAGGAGCATTTTAGTGTTGTGACTGCTTGAGTGGCCAAATTTGCAGCTATCCCTACAACGCCGCTACAAGGATTGGGGTTATTTTTATTAAAGCGAATAAGGTTTGAGAAAGTCATATATGCCCTTAGGACTCATCCGTTAGGGCTATTAGTTGGGGGTATTTTTGATTTATTAATTTATACTCCCTCCGTCCCAAATTATAAGATCCTTTAAAGACAAACTCGGTATCCCAAATTATAAGACCCCTTCTAGATTTTAGGAAAAAAAAATAAGCTTTTCCTTTTTTACCCCTTGCATTCATTATATTTTAAATTTCAAAACTTTAATTACCACCTCTACTAATTACTTCTTTCATATTCCCAACCAACTTTTGGTATATCTAATACTTACATTAACAATTTCCAGATTTTTTTAAATAAGGGCATATTTGGAAGATTTGTATAAAAAGTAACAAAACCAACATATTAATTAGCTTATTACATGTTTTATTAATAGGCGTGATTGTCTGAAAATGACCCTATAATTTGGGACGGAGGGAATATATCAGTGAAGAAACTTTCTGAAGTCCAAACATGTGTTAAGGGACGGAACCATGAGTAAGAAAAAGGGGCGGTTGCCCCCAATGCGTACATGTTATAATAATAGCCCACTTATATAGATTCAAAGTTATTTTAAAAGAGTGAAAATTGAAAAGTTATTTTGTCTCTATAGCTAATTTGCTATGTCCCAACCCAATCAATTTTTTAGAGTAAAAAAAAATTATTTTTCAGGCCATCCCCACTGGTTTTATGTCATACCTTTTTTTCATAATCCTCAAAATACTCTTAAAATAAAAAAATAAAAAATCCCCCTAACCCCCCAAACACTCCACACACCATCCACTTCTTTCTTCTCCCATTTACCCTATCTTTTCTTACCTCCATTTCAATCCCCCCCCATTCTGCCACTCACCACACACCACCCTATCTTCTCCTCCTGATACCTACCTTGTGACTCACCGGCCATAGTCACCCACCATCCTTCTCCTTCTTCAAACACCCCCCACCCCATCCTTTTCTCATGCCAAGTTGAGGTAATTCTCTTAATTTCAATTTTTCTACTATTCACTCCCTTTACCTTTGTAATTTCCTTTGGTTGTTCTTCTACTTCTTCTAATTTCAATTAAATTGCATAATATCAATTGTATTTTGCCTGTGGTTGTTCTGGCTGTTGAGCTTCTTAATTTTTAATCACTTTTCGATCTGCAAAAAAATTGCATTGTAAGTGCGATTTTTCCTCCCTGGTCGCACTTACAAGTGTGAAATTGGGTAATTCCTTTGTTGATTTTAGTCGCACTTACAAGTGCGATTCTTTTTGGTATAGTTTGCGTCATCCAGACGCTTCTTTAACCTTGAAAGGATAACTTTGTTAACTGACTCTGCTTGCCCGTTTTCCTATGGATGTTCCACTGATGCGAAGCGCATTTGAATTTCTAGTCTTTCACTAAATTCCTTAGTATTTTTGCTCACAAATTGGGTGCCATTATCTGAAACAATCATCATGGGCACTCTGAACTGACAGACTGACCTTTTCCAGTAGAAGCTCGTGATCCTTGCAGTTGTGATGGACGCCAAAGGTTCTGCTTCTATCCACTTGGTAAAGTAATCACACTTACATAGGCAGTGGTGTGAAGAAAACAACTGCAACGACGAACATAAGAGGATCGTCGACAGTAAAGAAGCTCTACCGCAGGTGGCACGGAGAGGATAAACCAGAAAACAGCTGCAGTGATGAACATAGGAGCATCACCAATTTGCAAGAAATACCAGAAGGCAATCGGCAGTGACGAACATAGGAGGATCGTCAATCAACAAGAAGCACCAAATCGGTGAAACAGAACACCAACCGCGAAACATATCACAAACTAGAATCTGTAGCAGTTTACAAATCGCAAGTCTGAGAAGCAGAAACAGAAGCAAAACACGAATCAGAGAAACAGAGCGCGAATTGTCATAGCAAAAGAAAACCTCCATCGGCAAAAAAAAAACTTCTGAAAACTGGAAATCTAAAATCAGTGTTGAACGAACACATAGTGGAATCATGATTGCGACACTGCAAATCATCAGGTCGCAAATCACAAAACATAAAGCATATCTCGAACCAGAAGCAGAAGGAAGAAATAAATCGATAATGAAAAACCACGGCGGTGGAGACGGAAACCGCGGAGAAACAATGACGGCGGCCGAAAAAGCTGAGATGTAATCTTCGACGAAGAGAAGCAAACATTGAAGAAGAGACGGAAAAAAAAAAGAGAATGAAGAAGCTGAATCAGAGTTGCAGCAGAGCATATTTGCTCTGATACCATAACAGAATTGCAAAAGCTACATTGCGATTTTCATTAATTACAATATTGGTATACAAAGCCTTATATAGAGGTTGAAAATAAAGCTAACTAAAGCTAACTTCTAAACTGAATTATAACTCATTCCTAACAAACTAAAACTGAATCATAACCTACTAACTAACTGAATTAGCATTCTTGTGAAGCTTCAAGAAGAGCATTGAGGAAAAAACTTTCCTCTAATGTATCCAACATTTTGACACGTAGCAGTGGTCCCTCCATGCTTTTCTTCGGGTGTTAAAATCACATCTTGTACGAAAATTCCCTTGCAAGGGAAGGTTTTGCTGCACTCAAATATGATTGCCACTTCTGATGCACTTGTTCCTCTGATGTTTTTGTACATCACGTTGCTCAATTGAACTGCTGAGTCCTGCAATTTGAGACAGAGATGGTTCAGTTTCATTTCATGCAAAGCTATATGATAGAGTAGAAGCTTTAATTTGGTAATTTACCTGCTCATTGCATGGCTTATCCTGGTCACAGTAGTTTTGATCTATGATTATTGGATTTGACACATTTCGCATTGCTATGTTCTGAAACTTGATGTTTCTTGCATAGCCTGAACCTCCCTGTGTTGAGATAGAATGAAAATGCATAAGTTAATTATCATAATTATAACTCCTCTACTATTCTCATGGAACAAGTTGTATAACATGAAGATTTTTTTGTTGTTAGATTAGTTTTTAGAGTCACTTAGAGTGAGTATTGTCTTATTAATTATTTTATTTAAATTTCTGGTAAATATGAGAACAGCAAAACACACACACCATTACATGTTTGAGAAATTGCGGTTGACCTATTTATACGTGGCCTAATAACATATTTATCTAGGATTTGTCTAGGGTGCACCACCTGTTTGGGTGGTGTGCTGCCACACCCTTCGTAACCCACTTGAATTTGGAAGAACTTATGATTGACCTAAAGAACTTGGATATAAGCCTATACTTTACCCAAAAAAGTTAGGTTAGGGTTGATTATTGTCGTACTCTTTATAAAAATTACTTTAGTAAATTTTCTAGTCATTTTGAGACCTCAACAATAAATTATATAATTTTGAAATTTTTAATGGGGTTACTACACTTGCAAACATTTTTTGGTTTTTGATCAACTCGTATTCTCATTTTTACGAGGGTCGAACTTGCTTACAACTAGACCAATATATTGTTAATAGGATTTGTTAAATTGTAAGAGCATATTTTGAAAACTTTAATAGTAAAATTCTTTCAAAAATTTATAATATAGAAATTTTATAACACATTTTAGCCCTTTATGATTTGATAAACTTTGAAAGACAATACGTGAAGGACCCTTTAATATGGAAAAGCTGAAAAATGATCAAAGGTGTGTAAAAATTGGGTTTACCAACTGTTCGCAGGTAAATCTTAAAATTTCACTTATCGTTCACTTTTTAAGCGACTCATGGTTTACAGTGTCATTTATGAAATATGTGACACCCTTTTCAATCTTAAAAAAAAATTATACACACAATATATATGCACACAAATTCATATAATTATCAAAAATATCTACATTATCAACTACTCGTCTAATATGATTTCCTATAATATACTTTTTTAAAGTTGTTCTACTAAGTTTTATTCATTTGGTATCAGATTTTTCTTATAAAATATAATCATTTTACTTTTAAAAAAAGTTTATTCATTTGGGCACAATTGTCGTGTCATTCCATGTAAAATAAATGAGGAAAAGATGATTTGCTGGTTGTAATTAGTTGAGAAGGAAATCAGAAGAAAGTTGAACTACAAACTGTTTTAAATAAAATGTTGTTGACTTGTTTGAAGAAGGTTGGGAAGTGGTGGATTGTCTAAACTTGCCAAATGAATTGCAGGTCAACTTTAGGAAGTGATAACCAACCAGATCAAATTGGAGCTTTTGGTGCACTATTACCCCATATATCAATCCCTAAATCATTGGTCAACTTCCCAATATATATAATTATACCTAAATTTGGCAACTTGTCATTCTTAGCTTTCAATCAATATAAAGTTTAAACAAAATGAATGATAAATTTATGTCTCGGATAAGTTAGTCCCTAAAAAAACAAACATCTCTATAGTTTCTAATTGTGTTAAATATCGGTCAAGTTAGTCAACATGATTAAATATAACATCATTTAAGTTAGTCCTTGTAGGAATTAATTTGACTGACATTTAAGACAATATCATATAAGTATTTCCTTTTTCTATGGATTAAATTGACTGATGCTTACAATTTTAGGAATGAAATTTAGCATTCACACGACAAATTTTCTTAAAGTCGGTCAATTGTAAGGACTTGGGATTAGACTCCTCTAAATTTTTAATAGTAAAGTCCAATACTTACTTGCCAAGTCTTTATTCTAACTCCATTAGTGGTTCCTGTGAAGGTGGCTCTGTTCACTACCACATTGGATACATGAGCTTCCGAGTTACCTTCTCCTAAGCTCCCAATACTGCAAAATAATACAACATCAACATTTTTAACCAGTCAATAACTGAAAAACAAAACTGCAATTAAGGTTTAAAAATCAAACCCTAAACCCTAAACTTATAATCACAAACCTGATTCCATGTCCTGGTCCACAATTGATATCTGTGGCTCGAACATTTTTGGACCCACTTACTATGGAAATACAGTCGTCACCTTCAATAAAACAGTGGGAAAATTAAATTTACCAATTTCAAAATTCAAGTGAATTTTACATTATTATTGTGTGCATTTATATTCTTTTTTTTACCTGTCCTAATAACACTGTTGCTTATGATAATGTTTTGTGTCCCAGTTACATGAATTCCATCAGTGTTGGGGCTGTTCCCTGGTGCTCTAATGATGAGATTCAAAGCCCTAACATTGTAGCATTTCTGAAACCTAATATGCATTTGCTGTGCATTTTTGAACCTCAGGTTTGCCACTCTCAGATTGGTGCACTCATTGAAAGTCACAGCCTGTGCAAAATATAAATATTCCAGAAAAAAAAATTAAGTATGGAAAAAGAGAGAGCATGTCAAGCTTTATGTCGTGAAGAAGTGAATGTTTGAGTACACAGTAGAAATTAAAATTATGATAGACACTAACAACTTCCTTAACATTGCTTCTGTCTATCATAATTTTAGTTCCATTATTTTACTAACTTACCGTTGGCGCATCCGTGCATGGCTGTAAAACAGAAGAGAAATAAAGAAATCATGTTCAGTGTTCAAAACCTCAAGTATTGAAATAAATTAAGGAGAATAAAATTTTAGATCGTGGGTAACTATATAATGGTTCATCCAAAATTTACAATTGATTGAAATAATAATAATAATAATAATAAAAAATGGTTACTCCAATATGCATTATTCTTTTTCTAAATTATAATAGATAAAGACTATGACTTGATAAATTGTTCTCTGTTTTTATTTTGCTTTTGTTAGTAATCATAAAAATACATTTTTTTTACTTTACTATATTACTTAAATATTTGTGTAGTAAATAGTAAAAATAAAAAGTTTGATTATTTCACAGATAAATCTTTTAAAAGAAGAAGCAAGATAAATATGCAAAAAAATTTATAATGACCAAGAAATGAATACAAACAAGTTTTGTTTTGGAGTGTGAATGCAATAGGAGGTTGAGTCAATTGAGTGAAATCCAAAAAAACTTACAAGGCTTTCGTTGATTTTGCAAGAGTTCTCCCACCATCTTCTCCCATTTCCATTGATGGTGCCACCACCATCAACTCTGAGACTGGTAACATTGCTAAACATAATCCAGAGTCGTCTATCTTTTTCATATGCTGAAATTCGAGGCCAAGCTTTGATTGTTCCATAAATCTAACATGATGAAGCACAAAACAAACACATTGAAGGTGAAAATCAGTTAAGTTTTCACTTGGCGCCACAACATATAATTTCTGGATCTGTCACGGCTAGTTGCTAGTGAATGTAGTATCTCTCACCTTGAAAGAAGTATTCGGTTGGCATGGGCCTGAAAATTTAATTGGTTTTAGATGATAAACTCTGTTTTCAGGTACCACAAGAACACCCCCTTTGGAACATACCTCACTCCATGCCTTCTCAAATGCCTAAATTGCAATAAAAGAAAAGAAGAGTGAGAGATTGAGAACTGAAAAGTAGACTCAAATGTGACCTAACCTCATGTTGTTGCTACGTTACCTCATTGTCATCTCTTCCATCGTTAGGTTTGGCTCCATAGTCATCAACATTAACCGTTCTTTGAGACCTTGAAGATGGGGTAGATTGAGGAGCCAATTTCATGGCACCAAAATGCTCATCAGGTTGACCATAATAATTTGATTGATGATAATGTGTATCATCAATGTAAGAACCAAGGCACAAGCCAAATGAGAGGATCATGATGATGAAAATTAGTGAATGTGAAAGAACTAATAAACTTTGTGGAGACATTTTGATGTTGTTTCACTTTATGGGAAAAGAGAAAAGGGAAATTAAAAAGAGTTGTTGTAATCAATGATGTTAAAGAGAGGTTTGTGGTGAATGCCAAAGGAAGAGGTGTTATATTTATAGAAATTTTGGAGCTGGTTTTCTAGAGAGAAAATGAATTGTGCAATTGAACCAAAGTGTCATGGTACCAGAATTTGTGCTTGTTTACCAACAAAACCAAGCATTTTGCACTGACAATTTTTCATGTGTCAACAAATTTGACTACAAGACCAGATTTTGTACCATAACATTTAGTAAAGAATATGAATTCAGGGATTTGACTCATCTAGATTCGGTAATACATCACCTTCTTATTCCACCAGGAAATAGAGATTTTATTTACCTTTATGCTTTAAAAACCAAATTAATAAAAGGTCAAGTTGGGGAGCATTCAATCTTTAATTTTATACAAATTGGGCAAAGATGGTGAAGACCAGGTTGAATACCTTAGATTTTGCAAAATCTCTTGTTTGATAAGTTTTTTTTTCCATAAAATAATTAAATCTTTTTCATTTATAAGTTTTTTATTTAGATAAAATAAAAAAAATTATTCATTTACAAAATATCTTATTTAAATAAAATAATCAATTTACATTTTTTTTATAAATTTCTTCATTTCGGAAATATTTTTAAGGCTTACTTGCAATTTTGTCCCTGATGTATCTCGATTGTGTGATTTGATTCCTTGGTGTTCAAGACGAGCGATTTGAGTCCTATAATTTTTTTGTCGTTAGTCTACCATTCAAATCCAAACGAAAGTAGTTGACGTGGATTTTATTAATGAGGTGGCACCGTTAACTTTGCCACTGGATGACACTTCAATAAATAAATTAAAAAATTAAATAAATTAAAACAAATTAAAAAAATAATTTATTCCTATGTAACCAAAATAAATAGGTTAATAGTTCAACAAGTCCCTGAAGTTGTATCAAAATCGGTGTTTGGTCCCTTCCCGAAAAATGACCTTTAGTGGCGGTTTTTTTAGAATTATTGGCTGTTTTTTACCGCCACTAAACGTTATTTTTCTGGGGAGGTACCAAACACAAATTTCGGTACAACTTCAAAGACCTGTTGAAAGATTAATCCAAATAAATAAATAAATAAAAAAGAATGGTTTTTCCTCTTCATCTCTCTCACTATGTCTACTCTTCATCTTTCCTCTTTATCTCTCTCACTGTGTCTTTCCTCGTTTCAGCTGCAACATGAAAAGTATGGCAACAGTCAAGTCTCGCACCACCCACTGGAACCCCACATGCACCACCATCCATTAATCACTTCTCTATTTCACTGATCTCCTATCTCAGTTCTCACCTGTGTGTGTGTGTCATGGTAGTGTGTGTGTGTCATGATATCCAGTGCCTTACATCGTCAGTGATAAGTGATAACCCGAGGGTATTCTAATTTGTTGAGTCTTTTATTTTGTTTTTCTATTTTATTTTGAGTCTCATGTAGTGTTTTCGGCTTTTATAGTCTTATTTTACACTTTTTACATTTGCATTGTTAGTTTAGTCCTTTTGTTATTTTTAGTTATACATATTAGTGTTTCATTAATTTTCCTTTTGGTTTTAATCCTTCGTCAGTTTTGAAGTTGATTTGAATTGGAGAGCATGAGTTTTTATGAGGAATTATGAGAATTTCAAGAGTTATGATTGAATGTTAATGGGGTTTGATGATGGTTCATGAGTTACTTTTGTGCTTTTATCGTGTTCTTGATGAGTTTGCTACTGGTTGTATTCTAGTTTGATGAACAAGTGTGGTTAATTCTCTTATGTGGAGGAAGGTAAAGAATTGTACCTGAAGGTGGGGAATTTGAAGAAGTGACCAGGAAGCTAGCGCCCATTCGCTCAAGACCCAGCACATGAGCGCTGGGATTCTGCTTTGAAGAAGTCTGATGCTTGTTCACCCAGCGCTCATGAGCTCCAAAGCCAACGCTCGTGCGCTGGCTCCCAGTTGTGTTTCCAGCGCTTTGCACTGCACGAGGCCACCGCATGCCTTGGACCTCGATTTTATTTTCTATAAATTAAGAACTTGGGTTTCTTATTTTCTATCTTGTACTTTTCTGAACACCTCTTGGAGCTTTTTGCTTGGAACTTTTAGGAGACTTCTAAGGCATCTTGCTCCACGTTTATTTCATTTATTTTAGATTATGTCTTTGTTAGTCATGTTTGGCTAATTTTCTTTAGTACTTGGGGGATTGTGAATCCTAGTTCTAGTTATTTTTTGAACCTTTGAATTTTTATGTGAATAAATCTATCTTTCTTTGAATCATTTCTCTGTTTACATTTCATCTTGAGTATGCGCAAGTGTGTTGCTTTTTCTTTGCACAAACGATGATTTGGTGAGGATAAGGGACCTGAGATTAGTTTGACTGGTTTTTCTCTTCACCTTAGGCATAAGGGTAGGAATCAATAGTGCTGGCCTGATTGGGTGCGATATCAGTAAAGGAAACTAGGGACGAAGGCAAGGGCGGTGGGGTGGAGAAAGGCCACCTAAATGGAAGAAAAACCAAGCTAAAAAGGAAAAGAACCACTTATTGGGTAACAAGTCCACTAGACCTACCTCTTATGGGAGAAAACACTACCTAGAAGAAGAAGAAATCTCCATAGAGGAGGAGGAAGCCCCAAAGGGGGAGGAGACCCCCAAATGGGTGGTGGCTGGAGCACTCTTCAAACCCTAGCTAGTGCTCTTTAATTTAACAAGACCAAACACAAACCCATGAGTTTAGAAAGAGACCAATCCCAAGCCTTAAAAAGTCCAAACCAAGCCACCTCAGTCTATTTTCATCATTATCTATTTTCATCATTATCTGTGACACACCATTTGAAGTCAACAAACAAAATATGCCAGTTTCACCCAGTATATCTTTTATAGGAATAAGGTAATGAGTATAATAAAAGTAGGACGGTTAGGTGCTGGAAATTAATGGGCTAACAAAGTCAGTGCACTCAACCCAAATTCTATCATAATGCTCCAAAGAAGGAAACAGATTTTAACTCCAATCGTTTGGTCATTGGTGCACTCAACCCAAACAGATTTTGGCAGCGCTCTATCATGTAAAACTACACAAATTCATTGGTAAATCTAAAAGTACAAGTTTGTGAATATGCACGTGTTATTTATTAAGTAGTAACCTAAGCTTTTGGCCTCAAACCAATTATGCTACTATCTCAAAATGCATATGTGCTCAACACTTGTATTCTTGAACTCGTGATAAAATTTGAGTTTACAGTTACCGTGTTGTTTGATGCATCAAGTTTTGTTAAGATTGCAGCTGCCAAGTATAGATTTAAAGTCCGGGACACTTTCATATATACCAGATGGTAAGTTCTAGATTGCAGTGTTAAGTAACACCAGATTAGTTAGTACTTACTACCCAGTAGTTAGAACAGACTGTCAATAATACACATTTTCTTTCTATATTCCTAGAGTTCTGTCAATTGGTATCAGAGATCACCAATAAAATTTGAAGCCAGGCTAGAATCATAGCAGAATAGTTCAAATCATGGGGGAGGTAGATGTAGGCAGAACAGGTTCAAGCAGCCAGGGAAAAGGTTATTCAAGAATCCCAAAGAGAGCTCCAATAAGCTTGTTTGAAGATTGAAGATCTTCACGAGAACCTCATGCGTACCACAGGATGAGACCTGAAAAATCAAGCAATCTCTAAGGCGCCAAAATGGAGGAAGTGGATCTGTCAGAGGGAATTCAAGTGATCATTTTGAGGATCAGTGGGGAAGATTAGAAATCTATCTGTTTTGGGGGACGATGCCTACAAGTGGCTCATCCGATAGGCCGATAGGAGTATTGGAGGATGGAATGATAAAGTTGGTGATGATGGCGATGATGGCGACGGAGGGAAGGCTTTGAGCTGGTTCCAATGGGGGGAACCCAGCACAGTAAACCAACCTTTGGAAGGGGTTCAGATTTCAGAACTGTGAATATCTGCAGGTTTCAACCCTTTATGATGCAAAACCCTTAGGTTGAAGCAAACTGCGACAGTGGAGGAATTCAGGGGATTCAAGCTGTATGTTGATCACCTTAGAGGTATAGATCAAGAATATCATAATGCTATTCTCTTAAATGCTAGTCACATGGGCATAAGTTCGGAAAAATCTACACTAGGAAAAATAGAGGGAGAACCGGGAAGTATATTAAGTTGGAAGTGAGAGAAGGAAAAAAGGAGGGGTGGTTACAGATTGGTGGGTTGTGGTTATCTAATATGCTGAGGGTGTGGAGCATGGCTGTCAAACACACAGTTAACTCGTAAACTTCTACGTGTGAAAATCAAGCCATCTAGCATACAATCTCGCAATTTTGTGTCTGACTGGATAGGTTTGGCTGGAGGAAAAAACCCAGCCCCAAACTTACATGAAACGGCCACAATTCAAGCTTAAGGCTGGTCTCAAACTTGCCCAAAATGACCGCAAGTTGGTTTTTATGCATCTAGCACGCACTAGATTAAAACGAGCCAACAAATTGCTCAATTCGCTCCTCTCCAACACAGATCCCAACTGTTGACGACACACACGACCATCACAGTTCTGACGAGCAAGCTATTGCTCTCTTCGATGAACACATGTAACCCTCTAACGAAGGGGGAGCTTTGCAGCCCATAGTGTTCCTACCAGCTTGAGCAAGATTGCCTCCAATGGAGGATACCAGCGATCTAGACCAAAAAACAAAATATCCACTAGTGATCAAAATAACAAATCTCAACATCTCAAGAAAATGATTTACACAGACCAAGTTATGAATATCTTGCCTACACAAGTGTAGCGATAAAAGTTCAGGCTGAAGAATCTTTTATGCACATCAGAATCAGAATTCTGAGCTTAGCAATCAATATGCTGCAGCAGCCTGATCTATCTCCACAAAATGTGCAGTAGCTAGGAAAGTGAACTAAATTGGTCTTTCAACAACTACCAAGCATCTTAGCCTTTATTGATCATACACTAATGCACCCATGCATGTTACTCTATCGGGTTTTAGGTTACTGAGGCCATGATATTTGTAAAGGTAGGTGCTTCTAACTGATCCAGCATTAGTTGCATAGGCCATTTTACGTGTAGTGTTGTACTCTAACCCTAGATTACCCTGGATACATAATACAACAACTTAGAGAAGTCACCCCAACACACTACAATTTCTCTCCTTTCAATAAAAAGAAAGAAAAAAATAAAGAAAGAAAGAAAATGTAGGCGGGAAGTCAGCCCAGTATAGTGCCACATCCCCAATAAGTCCCAAAACAGCACATTTTGGTCTACAATCTTTAACTTGGCATAAAATGGAGAAAAAGAAACCAACAACGTTAATATCAAAAGCTCCGTACCTGTAGTTGTACCCATTACCCATATGACTATGACCAAACCATATTGAAAACAGCAAAAACAATTACCAGTTCCAAGAGTGGATAACATACACAGCATCCACAAAACACATTAATATATGAGTATGAAATACAATTCTTTCAAAAGTATGGAATATTCAAAATATTTACAACATCACTAAGATCACTAAATAGAACAAAGAGTAGCCAAATAGAATGATAAACCTGACAGTGAAGAAGATCATCAAAAGTTCCAGAGGAAGTTTGTCGGTTTCCAATTTTCGTTGATATTCTATGCAAATCCTTTTATGGTCTATTACTTCTGAAGATCCTGCAGAAACATCTAAGCCTTAGTGGCAAGATGTAATTCTATTCAGTCCAACTTAAGATGTCATAAACCTAAACAGGGGTGGCCAGAACAACCTGGAATAACAGGGATGTTCAGACAGAAGCGAAATCTGACCTTCATCAAAGTGAAAAACCCCTAACCCACCTGGGAGGGCATGATCTATGAAGACCACGGAGTTCCCCCTACCAACGCACAAATCCGAAGCTGAAGCAGAGAAGCAGCTGTGACCCCCCAAGAACAATACCCGGTCTCCCAAACTCGTCATCTCCACCCATTTCTTCTCCTTCTTGTCAAGGCTAAACAGATCGAACCCCACCACTCTCTCGTCAAATTCAATGTAGGACATATGCTCTACCAAAAGCAAGAGCATGCCCTCGCTCTCCACCAAGAACTTTTTGCCCCCGCTGGACACAGGCTCGGCAACCAGGTCCAGTGCCAAGTCCGACCCAACCGAGACGGTTCGACCAGTGCTGTCGACGGCGTATAGCCGGCCGTTGAAGGCGCAGACGTCATGGTAAGACCTGGGTATGTCGGGGATGACCGACCAGCTACCTTCGCGGCAGCGGATGAGGGCTAAATTCTGGGAGTCGTGAATTATGAGCAGCACAGGCTCCTTCGCCGCCGCCGCCTTAAACAAGCGGTTGGGGCTGTAGATGATGAACTCGTTTCCAAGATGGAAGACGGGGTGATGATAGAGATCGAACACACAAGAGAAGCTGGGGAAGTCTGGTTCATGGAAGAGGGGGTGCCAGAGGCGGGTTTTGCCGTTTAGGTGTATGCCCATTTTGACCAACCAGGGGTTTTGGGTTTGGGTTTGTTGGTGTGGGTGTGGTGGTGGGGTGATGAGGAAGAAGGCGCATTTGGAGAGGAAGAAGGTGGAAGCGGCGTTATGGTCGGAGAGCGGTGGGAGGTTGAAAGGGAAATGGTGGACGGAGGGGGATGATGCGGAAGAGCGCCAGGCGGAACAGACGGATCGGAAGCGGAGGAGGTAGAGTGGGCTGTCGAGGCGTTCTGATATTAGATGGAGGAGCTCCTTCGGCAGTTGAGACCAGTCTGCTGCCATTGATGGATCTGATGCAGCTGACTTTTTTTTGGAGAAAAATAAAGGTGAAAGAAGGAGGAGCAAACAAACAAAGAAGGAGTGGTGTCCTTTGGAGAGGTTAAGGAGTTATACGAGCTTATGTTATTAAATAAACTATTTTGTACGTGTTTAGCAGAATTTGTCGAAATAGCTTATAAGTCTGTCATAAGCTCTTTTTAGCTTATTTTCATAAGCTGATAGAAACAACTTATGCAGAGTTTATTTGGTCATTTTAATGAAATCCTCACTTCAAATCATGTAGCCCCACTTTTTTCACACTAACAAACATTACTTTTTATTATTTCACAAACCCTTGCGATCTGCTTCGTACAACAGCCACCAAACCTCTCCTTCTTCGTCGACCATGTCGTTCTGCTTTCTTCTCCAAACAGTAGCCACCAAACCTCTCCTTCTTCCTTTCTATGAGCGCCACCGCCCTGAAAACGGCGTTGCCGCTGCAATGAAACCCTCGCCATCGCGACGCTCGCAGGTTTGTCGTCGCCATCAACGCTCTGCATCTCGAGATCTACTTCTCTTCTGCAACACTAAGTCGTTCTCTTCTCATCTACAAGTCGTTTCAAGCTCTTGAAGGTACGCTTCCTGCATATAAGCTCTTGAAGATATTAATATTTTCCTGTGATATTAATCGTTGTGTGCTCTTGAAGGGATATTAGAAGTGATAAAAGATATATCCTTACTGTAATAACTGTGTTGGTGTTATAGATGACACTAATGTGAAACTGATAGTCACAGCTGAACATCAAATTCCTTACACTTCTAGAAAGGGATATACAACAACTAATGTAATGGTCGTTTGTGATTTCAATATGTGCTTCACATTTGTGTTAGCTGGATGAGAGGGATCTGCACATGACACTAGGATCTTTATGGATGCTTTGTGCACACCTAGGTTGCATTTTCCACATCCTCCTCATGGTTAGTAACTTCTATTTTTTCTTTAAATATGGTTAGCAACTTCTATTTTGTCACCAATGTGTGTAATTAAATTATTGTACACTTTATTTACAGGTAAATATTACCTTGTTGATGATGACTATCCTAACTTTATGGGCTACTTTGGACCTTACAAAACCACCAGATATCATCTCCTGCATTTTAGATTAGGGCCTAGAGCTAGAGGAAGAAATGAAGTGTTTAATTATTTGCACTCTAGTCTCTGAAGCACGATTAAACGGACATTTGGGTGTTGCAAAGCTAGATGGAGAATACTAGGCAACATGCCTTCTTTTCCCGTGAAAACCGCAACTCACATCATTGTTGCTTGTATGGCTTTACATAATTTCATAAGAAGGAACGACACAGGTGATAAAGAATTTCTTTTGTTTGATGAGAATGTTGACCTATAGTACAATGCTGATGCTAATGAGACTACCTCTGAAGATATGACATGGGAGGAACCAACTCAAGAAAGTGCTAGGCAAATGGAACGAGTTAGAGACCCTATTAGAGATGGGATGCCTACAACCATCTAGTTTTATTTTTATGAATGTTATAAAGTTTTAAATTTATGCGCTCAGTTATTGTTAACTTACATTGATGTAATGTGATGTTTGGTATTTTATTTTATTCTTAATGATGATTTCATATTAATTTTATATTCATTTGCTTATTTTAAATTGTGTTTTATTCAAAAAAAAAAATCAGATGTGTTTATATGCGAATGATAGGTGCATGATATAACTCATTATGGTTTGATTTTTAAAAATATAATTTTTAAACATTAGTTTTATTATAATAATTTTAGTTCTTTAGTTTTTAATTTTTTAATCTCAACTACTAATAAGTGCTTATGTAAAAATGCATCCAAACGCTTTGATTATGTATAAGCTATTTTCAATATGTGCATCCAAACACAAAAACTTGTTGAAGTTAAGCGCTTACGACGTAAGTTCTTATGTCATAAACGCTTATACCAAAAGCTCTTAATTAAACTGTTTTCCCAAACGGGGCCATAATAGTGCATTGTAGCTTCCAAGGTTTTAGCTAATAAAATAAAATAAATGCCTTTCAAGTTGCTAGTAAATACTACTACTATCTTCCTTATTAATGTTCTCTCATTTTATTGTTTCAAAAATAAAAATGTTCTCTCAATTTATTAAAACTAGTATTAAACATGTGCGATGCACAGGAATACCACGCTTAAAAATAGGATGGTCTTAACAAAATTAAAGACTTTATGTGAGTATCGTATAATTGGTACAAGTGCAGAAATCCCACAATATAGTGATTGCTAGGACCATAAATCAATACATAGTTGCACAACGACCATGATATCATTGGGTCTCCTAGGACATTCCCCCTAAAAAAAGGGAGAAGATACACGACTTGTCATGGCATTTAAGGAAGTCAATATGAGCATCTAAATCTTTAGGCAATGTGATACGTGACATAAAAGAGCAACTACACACGATACTATGGTCTTCACATGTATATTTTTTAGAAAACCTCTTTGTAGACAATGTTCTTGGTAACGTGTTGCTGGCTAATATCCTCACTACAAATTATAATCTTCATTCCGCCCCTAGTTTCCACCCGAGAGATTGCAACATATAATTTCCCATGAGAAAATACAGGCCTAGGTTGGTAAACGCCAACATGTCACAAAGATTGACCTTGACTTTTGTTTATACCCATCGTAAATGACATGCAGAAAGGAAACTGTCAACGTTGAAACTTTAAAAGTAACGTTTCATCCAAAGGCATTAAGCTCAACCTAGGAATGAAAACTTTAGTACCAAACTCTATGAAAGCGGAAGACCCACATCCCCCCTGTAGCTGTACAAAACCTACGATAAGGTTGGAGGGCCAGGGGGAGGGGGTTGGTTTTAGCAATTAGAGCTCAGGGTGTGCTAAATTTCAGTTTTCTTGTATTGTTTGCTTGTGTGAGGATTTGTCACTTAGAGTTTTACTCGATTCTAAGAGTGTTGTTCGAGTTTGGATTTGGGTAAAACCGCACCTGAATTCTGGGAAACTCAATCCTATATATAAAATTATTATAATATCCTTATATATATTAGTAGTGATTATGTTTCAACATCACTCGCCCAAGACGCCTTCGTCCAATTTACCCTGCCGTCGACCAAGGTTCCAAACCGCCGCCCGCCGCCCGCCGCCGTCGCACTTTCCCCTGCCGTCGTCCAAGGCTCCAAGCCGCCGCCGTCATCCACCGTTAAAGCAAGAAGGAACTTGATATAGGAACTCGATCTCCGTCTCCGTCTCTCGATCTCCGTCTCTCGTCCGCCGTCGTCCACCTTCCCTACCTCCGTCTCCGTCTCTCGATCTCTCTTCCAGTCTTCCACCGTGGTGCATGTTCTTACTCCTCTGTATCTCTGTTTTGTTAATGCTGACCAGATTTTGCAGCATGCTCTCCAAATACTTGTTTTTCTTCCTGAACTCTTGTATTAAGCTTTATACATTCTTCACGTTGAGAATTCTCTCACTTAGTTAACTTAATATACTATCGATTAATTGATTTATTTCACTGTAACTGATTCCTTATAATAACTTGATAACAGTCTTTTTCTGTCTACTATTTGAGAATCCTACTTTGAAACACTATACTTTTAGAAAAGCCAAGGAATTTCAAATTTAATGTTCACATTTAACTTACCATTTTATCTACTCTTTGCTTGACATTGATAGCAATATTGTGGTAAGTGGATATCCTTGGAGTAACATCATGCATCTATAGTTATTCCACTTATTTACTTTTTAACCAAACTGTGTTATGAATGAGGCTCTTTGCCACAAGTCTAAGAATTTTTCTAGTAAAGCCATATTGATGTTCAGTAGCATTACTGGTGCATGAATCCTAACAAGCATAATTGGAATAAATGTATTTATTTCTAACTCTCTTCACGGTGTTCTGAACTTCATATTTGACTAATACCCAATTTTTATGCAGCTGATAAATATTTCTGTTTTGGCTTCAATTTGAGATGGTAATTGGATATTTCTTTTCGTTTTTTGCATTAGTCTTGACTTTTTCATCATTGTTTAATTTTTCAAGTTAAAGACTGATATGTATTCATCTGATCAACCAAAGCATAGTCTCTTTCTTCGTATGGTTTGTTTGTTTTTAGTATCTTAACGGAAGAAAGAAATAATGCATTGAAATGGTAATCTTGTTTAACTTATATCTATGTCTTTTGGGCCAGTAGTTTTGAATAATTGTGATGAAACAGGTACGACTGCCCAGATCATGTAAATCCTGCTGAATTTTTGGCTGATCTTATATCCATAGACTACAGTTCTGCTGATAGTGTCTATTCCTCTCGAAAAAGGATTGATGGGCTTGTTGAGTCATTCTCACAAAGACTATCTACAGTATTAAGCTTTAGCTTGTGCAAAAATAATTTTTGAAATGCTTGCTGTTCTAGTAGTTGTTGTTCTTAGTTGTTTGGCATAGCAGCTTGCTGTGTGATTTTAACTAGTTAGGAGGAGTGGTTTAGTGGGTGCTCGATTTGAAATGCTAATAATTTTTGTGCGATTAACTTGGTTGATTTGATGAAATGAAGGCCTATGTGTGGGATTAACTTGGTGTGCACCTAATTTGATCACTAGTGTCGAATGCATTGTTCTCATACAGGGCTGTCTTTGAATTATTTAAATATAGTAGTACACAAATTTGATCAGTTATGTGGAACTTCCTATGATCAAAATTGTTGTTGATAAATGAGTTACAAGTAAATCAATCTGTTTACATTATAATCAATTCAAAAGGGCATTAGCCACCCTTCGTGTTATTTACATCAAGCTCTGGAGTTATAATTAGTGTTATCTAATTTAAAATACTAAGTAGATGGCCAATAAGTAACTTATACCAGATCTTCTATGAGAAAGGATGCCTTTTCTTCTTTCTCAGTGATGGCTGTATTGATTTTAGAAGTAGTTATTCTTTTCATATTTGAACTTGATAAGTAACCTTATTTTATAGTATGATGTGTATTGTGTTTGTATCACAATATTTTTACGAAATGTGATTGCTTCATTCAATCAACGGGTATGGGTCGGGTTTCGGGTTTTTTATGGTTTCTCTTTGTTTATCGCGGGTATGGGGAACCCGAAACCCAACGGGTTTGGGTTCGGGTATGACTTTTCTGCCCGAACAGGGTTTGGGTTTGGGTATATGATTTCGGGTTTGGGTATGGTTAAACCCGCACCCGACCCTACCTGACCCGTTGCCATCCCTAGTCTGATTGCTATGCCCTGCAGGTGTTTGATCTATTTCCTCTGGTACTTGCATATTGTGTCTGACTTGCAAATTTAGATTCCGAAATTTTGCTCTCTTTTACTTGCTAAACATGTTAAGTATCCATTGTAACTTCTGGTGGTAGTAGGATATAAATTTGGTTACTTGCTATATGAAGATAAATATATGCTAGCTATTGGTTGCATGTTCAATTTGATGTGTGAATCAAGCTTTTCTGTTATTAAAGAATAGAGAACTTTACGGCTATATTACATGATGTCAAGAAATTCTATTGCTTGCTCTCTTGATCTATGAATTGTGGTGGAGATGTGTGGGCTATGTTAGACTTGTTCGTTTGCTTACTTGATTATGGTGTTGAGTATTTTTTTTCTTTTAGAAATGATAGAACATGAGTCCCTATTGTGCTCATGGCTAGTCAGGATTCGATTCCTCTACTTACTAGTAGATTGGGTGAATGGAACTCTCGAAGTATATGATCTAACATGTTTCTAAGTGTGGGATGAGTATGTTATATGCTATTTATATGATTGGTGGGACTTAATTAGTGGTCGGAATTAGTTTCTTGATAAGGATAAGTGAATGGGTGGGTAATTCATAATCTCTTACTCATCAAAACCAAGGTTGAGCAATAGTTACATAATTTTAAGCTGATCAAGTAATTGAAAATCTTATTGCTTATTGTTTTCTTGAGCCTATGCTGTTACTCTACAAAAGTCTTTCTGTTTCACCTTTGTCCATTGCCGAAGGTCAGTGCATGGTGTAGTTTTTATGCAGAAATGGTTTTTCTTTTAATTTTGTATTACTGTTATGATTTGTGTAAGTACTAAGTATGTGTTATTCCTTGATTACGAATTGACGGCATTTCTGCGATGTGTTGGTGATCATTGATTTGTTCTATCTTGCGTAGAAAATATGCCTCTGGGACTAATTTTAGGAATAGGAAGGGCATTTCGAAGGAAGCGAACATCGTCACTTGACATTCTATCATCAAAACGTGCTCCTCGAGATTACTACAAGGGAAAGAACTGCAAGCCAACTGGTTTCCACACTCGCAAAGGTTTGTTCAATTGAAGCTGTAGTTTCATCTATATTTATTCATTTAATCAGCACTTGAACTTGAACCAGAATATGCTTCTGTTGTTGTACTAGTCTAACTTTTTATTCGAATGTCTCTGATCCTCATGGATAGCTTAATTGCATGTAATATTGATTTGTTCATTTCTTAATTGTGGTTACTGGTTAGTATTATTATTATACTTGGAAACAGATAATCAAAATTTTTAATACCTTCAGGGCGGGCTTTGGCTGCATGAATTATGTTTGCTGATTATAGTAGCCCAGTTTTTTTTACTGTTATAGTTCTTTTGTCCTCTGATACGTTCTTATTGTTAGTTCAAATCTTGACATTTTTAAATTTTAGTTTGGTTTTATTTTCTGCGACTTTGGTTGTCGATGAGTCGATGGCTGCTCGTTGTAAACGATGCTCACTTTTTTTCTTGCTTGGTCTTTTTGAGGTCTCATAGTCCTTTATTTATTTTCAGTTTAGTTAACCGAAATTACATGCGTTTATATGTCCAACTCTAGAAAGTTGTGAACTTCTTGGTCATAATTTGTGCTGCTTCTCATTTCTAGATGTCCAGTTTGTAAGTGTCACTTTATAAAACACTAGAATCATTACTGAAGCTGTATTTGTAAAATTTGGCCTTGCCTGTCTAAGTCAGTTTTTTCTTCAAATCCATGAATCACAATTTCAGGTATTGTATATAAAGTAATTTGCTCTGCTACATATTATATTAATTTGTTTTATAGTGTCCATTTGAGTGTAAATCTGCATATTGTTGCAGGTGGGTATGTGGTGTTGCAAGAAAAATTACCAAAGTATGTAGTTCCTGATATGACTGATTTCAAGGTTTGCATCTTCCACTCATTTAGTTTCATCACTGTCTTGTAAATTCACTTGTTTTTCTTCCACATACTTACTGTGCTGACATTTTTCATGATGTAATTTTTACACTCATGATACATTGACATTGTTCCTTTAATTCTTCTCTCTTTTGAACTTTATTAGCATTTTAGCTCAGTTATGGTTATTTACTGAACTTTTCTTCAGCTTCCTTGCTTTTGACACCAAAATTGCAAGAACTAGATGTTCGTTTCTTGTCATGCTATCTCTCTTATCAGTATTTGTCTATCTGAAAATGGAGTCATTGTTCTTAGCCTCACCATCACGCACTACGCCGTACCACATTGTGGGCATGGATTCATCTCAATAGAAATGATCATGAGCTATGAACAAGATATGAAAAGGGATCTAGAGTTTCTGTAAATATAAAACTATCTATAATGTAGCTGCTCAGTGTTGATTCATATTATTCCTTCTTTGATGCAGCTCAAACCATATGTATCTCAGTGTCCTAGAGAAGCCAATACATCTGAGACGACTACATAACCAAATTGAGTGGATGCTTCATCTTGCTGTTTGTTTCAACATCTTTTCAAGTTTGAACTATAACATCTGATTGGATATTAACCTAATGTTTTCATACTATTGTCCATTTGGAATTTCAAACTAGTTAGTTTTTTATATATGTTTCAATTTTTTTTTATATCTCTACACATATCTTTATCTTTCTCTTATTTATTCAATGACATATTTTATCATGTCTCTTTTCTTTTTATCTCACATTTCCGCAAGTGTAAATAAAGTATAACCACGCTGCACAGTGTGAGGCACCGTTATCCATTCCATTGAAACATCAAACAAGTTGACAGTTTATATATTCTGTTCACCACCAGTTAATGCCCCTGTAAATTAAAGTATGGTGAGCTCAGAATGTAGTATTGGGGGACAAAGACACAAAGTAGGTGTCACAAACCAAGAATGAAAACACGGAGTGGAGTGTCTGAAGGCATTCCAGCTAACAACACGTGCCAGCTAGGACACTAGTATGCCCCTGCCAAACCCAATAATAAAAAATTATATATAAAACTCACCAAATTAAATGTCAGAACTATATGATTTATTGAAATTTTAAACAATGATAAAAATTGTGTTCAACAATAAATGTAAAATGTTTTTAAATGAGGTTGACTATCTTTTATCGTGTGAGAATTGAGAGTTGTATAAATCACCTATGAATGTGGTTTAATTTTATTCTAGGTGGACCAATAAAATTTAAGATAATAGATAAACAATTTCATAATTTTTTTTAAATAACTATATTGGTTAATTGGGTGGAGTTAAATCACCTGATGCAGACAACCCAAATCAATAATATTACTTATAAAAAGTTAAGTAAAAAGTGAATATAATTCTCAACCAATATATTTAAAGATTGATCTACTTAAAATCCGTTATTAACCCAGATAGTGTTGGTTTAGATACATAATAAAAAATTATAGTAAAAAAAAAATCACATTCAATAGGCACAAAAGCTAAGAAAAGGCTCATTGAAGCTTTTCACGTTATATCCAAACATAAATATAGTACATAGACAATGCTATTTTAGCCATTTGAGTGCCTTCACCTCATATCTATTATAGTTTTCATTTTATCATTTTTTATCACATCACTTTGGCTCTATGTGGAATAGGTTATTTGAGTTTATCTTATAGTAAAAACTCATACACAAATGTTCAGAAGAAATGATCAATCCCAAGAAGGGAAATTTGGCTGATTAAAAAAAACAAAAACCAAATTTTGGGGAGAACTTATGTAAATAACTTATGACCTACCTACAAGTTGTTTATAGCTTATTTCATAACATGTTCATATTAGCTTATGAATAAATACTTATATGCTTACCCATCACCTGCTTTCAACTTATTTTAATATGTTTCTCATTTTAACTTATAAATAAACGCTTAATTAAAACATTACCCAAACACACCCTTTGTCTATTACAGTTTGACTTCTCTCTCATTCTCATCCCATCTGTTCACTTATTTGAGGAACCTTGACAACAAAAAATTACTCCTTCTGCTCATTTTTATTTGTCACTATATATTTTGAAAAAAAAATTCCTATTTGTGTCACTTTTATAATTTCAATAGAGAATTAATTATGTTTTACCAATTATATTATTAATTAAATGTAATTCTTCATGGTCATAAAAAATTTAAAGAGTCAAAATTAATAAAAAAAATAAAAAAAATATATTAGGAAGTTAGATATCAAATTTATAAAAAAACAAAATCATTAATATTATTTCTCAATAATACATGCATGTGCCAAGCTTTAAATGACATATACAAAGAAATTGAGGAGTATTTGAGTCAATAGATATCTAATCTCATATTATCCATAGGGTTTTAAAATTTTAATACATTTACCCTTGTTTTCTTCATTGTTGGCAGAATTGGATCAGACTAGCCAAGTCTGATTGGGAATTGGGATCTAGGTTGGCTCGGACAACTTCCATAATTGATCTAATTGAAAACTGATAGAAACCCATTTGAACCGGTCAAAACTGGGTAACTTTCTTATTTTTTAAGGCTATGATTTCATGTAGAAATGTCCATTTTATCATGGTGTACCTTATTCTTAAAAGCTAAAATTGGATGTTAAAATCCATGTGATGAAAGTTTAAAATTAATTTCATTTCCTATGGTTAAAAATTTATATTTTGCGTGTATTTTTCATTATATATATATATATGCATATTAAAAAATATTATTTAATTACCACCTCTTCCACGACTATGATTCAATTATTGAATCTTGAACTGGTATCTTCATCGGTTCAATGGCCAATCAGTTCTCATCTCTTTTCCACTCATTTCTCCTACTATCTATCTTTTTTTTTATTACATCACTAGTATTTCATTTATCTCAAGTAATAATTTATTCACTTTCTCTTTCACCTTATTTTTCTTTCTATTTCCTTTTACATTTACTATTATATTATTTATCGTATCACTTGATTTGATTTTTTTTTTTTATTCCTATCCACTCAAGTGTGAGTGAATTTGAAGTGTGTGAAGCAACTATATATTAATCTTTCCCATATAATAAAACACAGAATACTCAAACCAAAAAAAGTATTACCCGTTCTCATTTCTGAAAAGTCAATAGCAAACACAAAACGGCCACGTTTACTTGTTTACCAGGGTGGTTGATTTGATTTTGTCCAACATGCCAACCCAATTTTAAATCTTTTTTGAGTTAATATTCCACCACACCAAATCATCACAACCACCGACTCACCCCTCCATCACAATCGTCCATTTTAATTAGGGGTTGGCTAAATGACCCCACGATTAATTGGAGTCATTTAACCCCATGCTCACATGGACCAATAAGATTATCTCATAATTATAATTAAAAAATAATATGAAAATAAATAACACAATTTTATTGGTCTATGTGGATATGGGGTTAAATGACCCCAATTAATCATGAGGTCATTTAACCGACCCCTTTTAATTAATTTGAACCCGACTAACAAGTTGCAGCACAGTGTAGTAGAAAAATAACAGAGCTGTGTATATGAAAAATAATTTATTAATTAAGAGACCATTTAATGTAATTTTTGAATTTTAACGAAATTAATCTTTTGATTGTCGCTGATACTTGGAGAAAAAAATTAATTTGAAGCAGAAATTGATTCCAAAGTCTAGATAGATAGGTAGATTTTCCAACTTGTCAAAAAGAGCATTTTGAGGAAGGTCCCACGAACTAACAAGGAAACTCAAACACACCCACATCACAAACACCTATATATGAGACCAACACTAATGAAGGAATTAGCTCAACATGGCAAACCTACGAAGACCATATTCCAAAGACAAAGACAAAGACATAGTTGGGAGGTTCAACCTCCATGGTCGTTGCAAGAAGCACCCCAAACATCGCCAAGCACCTGGGATTTGTTCTCTTTGTTTGAAGGATAAGCTTTCTCAACTATCATCACCAGCATCATCATCATCATCTTCCTCTCAAAGAACAATTAATTCAGATCACTCTTCTTGTTCATCTTCTTTGTCTTCTTCCTCTTCCGTTTCTTCTTGTGCTTCTCCCCATCATCATCCAATGCATCCTCCTCCGGTTTCGATCTTTCTCTTCAGTACTGCTGCCAATAAGCACGGTGGTGGTGGTGGTGGTGGACTCGTTAAGAGCAAGTCAATGGCTGTTTTTCCAACTACAAGAAGATTAAGAGACACTAGTGAAGGTGGTGTTGATCGTAGTAGTAATAAGAAAAATGGTTTTTGGTTCAAGTTGCTTCATCCTAAGAGCAAGACCAAGAAGATGAACAAGGACACTTACAAGGTGGTTCGTGCAAGTTCTTTAAGAGAAACGCTCACCTAATTAGATACTAGTTGATAGAGGATCATCAATACGTTAATTGAAATTCATCTCTAATTAGTTATTCTTTCTTTCATTTATTCCACCACTAAGAGCATATTCAATTCAATGGGGATCTTAACTGAGATCTTAAAATAAGATCTGTGCTTAACAATATTTCACTATTGGAGTTGGCTGACATGACATTAGATTTTAACAAAAGTAAAATCCGTGTCTTAGCTCAGACACTCTCAAAAGTGAGATCTTAAATAAAATAATAATTTTTTCTCTATTATTCAATATCAGAAACAAAGTGAAAATAGGGAGGGAAATAAACTGAATGTGAAGAAGATGAATTTCATTAACAAAAATAATAATTACATATTAGTGAGCATACAATCAGCAGAGAATCCAAAAAAATAAGCAAAAAATTATACATCAATGGAAAAGAAAAGCAGAAAAATCCTACATCAAACTATAGAAGAAAGGATCTGCCACATGCAAACTGGATTGGTGGAGGAGTGAAGCGAGGAGCAGCGGAGGAGCGAAGCGGAGGAGCGGCGACAGAGAGGTGGAGGAGCGACGGAGGAGCGGTGGAGGAGCGCGATCTGGCAGTGGAGGAGAACTGGATCGATGAGAGTGTTGAGAGAGCATATTTGGGAGCGTTTTTGGAAATGAGAATGATGAAAATTAATTACTATGCAATATTATGTATTTTATTTAAAATATATTTTCATTTATTTTTCAATAATATGTATTTCCTTTCATTTTTCAATTAAAGAATATCACGTTGATCTTATCTAATTAAAATTTAATTATATTATATTTTTTAATTATTAATTATCTTGTATCGAATTATTGGTTTAATTTAATTTAATATTAAGTGGAAATAAATAATATAAGTATATTATGTATTGTGGTCCGATTAAAAGCACATCACTTTCGAATGATCAAGCGTTCTTAACGATAGTTGCACCAAGGACCCTAAGAAGACCTATCAATCCTCAGAAAGCACACCACCTTTTAATGACACCGAACACTACGGTGAACTTTGAATCACACCGATTCAATGGACCTTTTTATCCCCACCGAACACTACGGTGAATCAAGAATCAAACCGATTCAAGATGAAGAAGCTTTTCCTATGGCTGAACAATCCTTCAATCTAATGTGATTGGTCTTAGTTTGTATGCTCTAGGCAATTACAATGAAGGCTCAATTATTCTGAGTTTCTTAAATGTTGAACAACATAAGTGTTCTTATGAAAATGAAAGAGCAATTACTCAGAATAACATTTCTAATGAATTTGAATTTTTTTTCGTTTCTGAACATCAATCGAGTATATATAGGCACTAGTGACTGTTCATGAACCATTGCAAAAGTTTTCCAACGTTTAAGAACACATTGGTTCATGAAAAGTTGTGACTGCTGGTCTCAATAATCGATTACTGAAACTGGGTAATCAATTACGCTATTTAGCAGTTATGACCTGAGTGCCATTTTCTGACATGTAATCGATTACTGAAATCTGGTAATCGATTACTGACTGCCTGGTAATTGATTACTGAAAACTGGTAATCGATTACTGAAATCTGGTAATCTATTACTGATTGCCTGTAATAGATTACTGAAATCTGGTAATCTATTACTGCAAGTCTGAAACTTGGTTTCTTGATGTTCAATCCCTAATTAAGTGTTTCTACTTAATTTTAGCCTTTGAAAACAAGTTGTACTTAATTAGTTGATTACTCATGAGCCTTCATATGTAAAGTAACCTTAATAAAGCATAGCACACTAAGTAACAAGACTTACTAAGAGCTAGAACCCTGATAGTTGATCTTGAAGATTTGAGCTGGTTCTTGAAGTCTTTCTTTTTCTTCTTTTTGTGATGTGCTTTGTCTTCATCAAAACCTCAGCTAGAGTCCAAGAACGAGACCTTCTTCACATATTCTTTAGCTTTAAGATCATAGGAATTCATTGATATGGTTTCAGTAATATGTTCTAAAATGGTTTCAGTTCTATAGGCATCAGAGAGTTTCTTGCTTCTGTTTTGTCATTTTTTAATATCTATTGAGTAAAAAAACTATGTCAGAACGTTGTTTTTTGTGTTATATATTCGAATATGATTTCAGTTCTATATGCACTAGAGATTATCTTACTTCTGTTTTCTAATTTGTTAATATCTATTTAAATTGCCCCATGAATTTCGAAAACAACAACGTTGAAAAATGCAGAATTCGAAAATTATTGTTTTTCTTTTTTCTATTATATATTATTTAGCTTTAAGACCATAGTTATGATGGATATGGTTTCAGTTATATATTCGAAAATTGTATGAAGTCACCAGAGAGTTTCTTGCTTATGTTTTCTCATTTTCTAATATCTATTGAGCATAAAAACTATGTCAGAACCATTGTAACTTAGTCTGTAATTGGAAAATTCAAATTGTACCATTAGTTTCGAAAATAGCAGGGATTGAATTTAAATTGTTTTGAAAATCTGTGTTTTTCTTTTTTCTGTTGTTTATTCGTTGGGGAGTTGCGTTTGGCGCCCCCCCAATTGCGCCATACGCCTCCCCCTATTTTCCAAAATTCCAAAATTACCCCTGATTTGAAAAAAAAAAGTTGTACAAAAAAAAAACCAAAATTTTTTTTTTTCAAAACCTCACATCCACTCCCTTCAACTCATCACCCTCACCATTTCTCTCCCCCCATACCTTTCCGTTCTACCCGGATAATGAAATGGACGAAATGGACAAGCCATAACCTAAAGTGGGTTAACATAAGTGAAAGAAAAAATGGATTTCGAAGTTTTCGACGCGTCCTGGTTAATATTCGCACTTGTAAGTGCGAAATATTCTTCAAAATCGCACTTACAAGTGCGAATATATGCTTTTTTTTTTAATGTATTTTATTTGGTCGCACCTTTACATGCGATTTTGAGACAGTTTTCGCACCTTGAAGTGCGATTTCATATTAAAAAACATCTAAAAAAATTAAAAAAATGGCCAAATGATTTTTAAAAATCATGGGACCACCACAACTAGTCTAGTTGACATATTTAGAAATTTATGGTGAAATATTTTTTTTTCAAAAATTAAAAAATAATAGCAAACGATGGAATTTGGGCTCGGGACACCGAGCTTTTGGCAAAGCGATAAGCGTCCAATTACTTTTTTTTTCTCTTCAACTTTGTAGTTCAGCCCGTCGCCATCCGAGACTGTTAGAAATTCCTTTTTCAGGGCCAGGAATATTACAAAAAAAAATTAAAATACCATTTCGCACCTATAAGTGCGATTTAGAGGCAAATTTCGCACTTGTAGGTGCGATACAATTTTAAAAAATTTAAAAAAAATTAAAAAAATTAAAAAATACTATTTCGCACCTATAAGTGCGATTTGGAGGCAAATTTCGCACTTTTAGGTGCGAATCCCTTTGAAAAAAATAAAAAAATAAAAAAAAACTAGTTCGCACACCTAGAAGTGCGATTTGGAGGCAAATTTCGCACTTGTAGGTGCGATACTTTTTTAAAAAATTAAAAAAATTAAAAAAATACTATTTCGCACTTGTAGATGCGAATTTTAACCAGTGCGAGGGGAGGGAGCATACCACCCATGATATCCGGCGGTGGTAGACAAGGAGGAAACAAGGAGGAAACAAGAGGAAGGATGTTGATAGTTAGTAGATGAAGGAGGTGGTTGATGAAAGATGATGAATGTGGTTGTTACAAGATGATAATGTTGGTGGTGAAAGGATGGAGAGAAAGGGGGGTGGGAGAATGTGTTGGAATGGAGAAGAATGGTGAAAGGATGAAGATGATGATTATTTAATTTTTTAAATTTAAAAAGGTAAAATAGTAATATTTTAAATTTTAAAGGGCAAAATGGTAAAAGACGCATTAAAGGGGGGGCGTATGGCGCAATAGGGGGGCGCCAAACGCAACACCCTATTCGTTGTTCTTTATATTCATTATTCTATGTACTAAATTTTAATTCCTGTAAATTATATAGATCAGAAGCAAATCTCAGGCACAACCCAACGAATACTGATGACAAGCTGTATCGTGGATTTTACGGCGAATTGGTTCCTAATATGGTACTGTTTACATTAATTTGCGCAAATATTTTTGTTATATTGGGGTTGTTTCTATGTGTGTCCTAATATGGAACTCCCAATCAGGAATAGCATAAACCTTCGTGTTTACATAATTTCAATCACATTGGACAAAAACCTTCTGTGAGAAAGTCATATTTATAAAGGGTTTTTTTATTATTATCATTATAAAACATCATTTTCTTATTTTAGTTGTGTTGTTTTTTTTGCTATTTTTTGCTTGATTCTTTCTGCATTGAGGATTCTTTCTGCCCTTATGTTGTCTTTGACCCTTTTCTATTCTAACTGAGTTTTTTGTATTTTCCCAAAATAAAATGAGCTTATATATTTTTGAACTTGTCATTCGTAGGAATTAGGAATGGTTGGGGATTTGTGGCTTAGACAATTTGAAGAGCGGGTTTCTAAGACTGCAATTTTTAAAGATGACCAGAAAAACTCTTTTCACATAGAGCTTGAGCATTATGGAAATGTTGGAGCATTTACAACTGGCCTGCGTGATCTAATGACTCATTACAATCTGCACAAAGGGGGTTACTTGAAATTGATTTATTTAGGAGGGAACGAATATCATATTAAGGTTCAAGATAGGGATTTTTGAAATGTTTCCTCTCTAAGTAATGGACAAAATTATCATTTTGGATGGAGCCCTGACAAATTTGTAAGCTCTGGATATGATAGTGGTCCTGATGTTAGTGAAAACAATATAGTCTTTTATTATGAAAGCAAACTTTCATCATCTGTCATTAACTTGAACAAGAAGGTAAAGCATGTTAATTTTCTTTATGTAATTATTTTTCTATCATTTTTATTTATTTAAATTATGTTATTAAATGTGAATTTGTAATTATAGTTCTCCACAACAGTTAAATTTATTTCAATCTATATTATATAATTCTTTTAATTTTGATCTATAACTGAATTCTTCATTAATGCAGGTTTTGCCAGTAACTCTGGTGAAACATGCTATTCTACTGTATAAACCTCCTTTCTGTATTCTAAGGGATACAGAGAAACAAAGGTTTTACTGTGATTGCATATGGAATGACAAAAGACCCAACGAGTGCCCACTGACATGTGGTTGGCTTGAATTTGTAAAGAAAAATAATTGCACTCCTGAAAGCTGGATCAAATGGGGGATAGACATGTAACAAAAAAAAATGGGGGATAGACAGGAAGGATCGATCTGTTATCCATATTAGTGTTTTCTACAAGTAATTCGTGATGAAATGCCTTTTCTGCGATTTTTGGAACTTTAATTTTTAATTTGGGATGACTCTATATTAAGTTTTTCATGGTTGTACAACAAACATTATTTTCAATTATTTTCTATGCTTTCATTATGAATATTCTTCGTAATTTTGGAAAAATGTTCTTAAAATTTTTCGTTAGCGATATAAAATATTGTCATTATATTTTTTTACAATTTCTTCATGGTTGATATATTGATGGAGTATCAATTACTCATATAACGAGGCGGTAATTTTAATAGACGTGAATTTTATAAAAAAATCATAGAAACAAAAACCGTTTTAATTATAATGTGATGTTTTGAATATTTTTATTAATGATTTTTTTGTAATTTCTGAGATATTCTGAATTATCCACGTCATGATCCTTATTTTTAATTGTTTTGCTTTCCTTCTTATTTATCCTGAAGTTAAAATTTTCAAATATCAAATACAAGTTCAAAATTATAATTCTATCTTCATAAAAAAAAGCCTTAACTTTAGTAGTTTTAAACATAGAAATAATATTTTCCATAACGTGAGGATTTTTTTCTATATTTGTAAGTATTTTATCCTCTATATAATCATTCAATATAATATATTCTAAAATTATCGATTTTTTAAAACCCCCATTAATAATTTAGATATAATCATTTGTGTTTTATATGTTTTAAAGTAGGCTTTTTATCCCAATTTTTTTTATTAGTATACATTTAAATAATATTTAACCTCGAATTAAACCTCCAATTAAAATGATTTTTATTAATCCCTTTTCTAATACGTTTTTTCATTTAGGAAGTTTTTTATATTTCAAAAACACAATCAAATGGAGTTTGATACCAGGTCTTCCAGATCTTTCATTGTAGAATTGGTACCTAACAAGGTATACATGATGTTCTATTGTTTTGCTGTTGTCTTATTCTATAACTACGCAATTATAATGTTTAGAAAAAAACTCTCAATTTTCTTATGCTTTACAGGGGTGTGCCCCAATTTCGTGCTATTGGCACCAAGAATTTCAAAAATGTGTTACATAGACTATTGTTTTGAAAGACGATAAAAAAAACATGTTCCACAATATGTTGGAAGATTGTGGCCTTGTATCCGAATTTACATCCGAATTTACAGATGGAATAGAAGTACTTATAGTTCATTATGGCCTTCAGCATGAAGGAGGATGGCTCGAGTTGTGTTATTTAGGGGGCTGCGAGTTTCATATTAAAGTTAAAGACAAAGATTTTAGATCAATCTCTACTGAACATGAAGGAAAGAATTTTTATTCCGGATGGATGCCAACGCAAGTTGTAGAAACTGACTATGATAATAGACCTGACAACGAAGAAGAAAATACAATGTTTTACTACGAAAGCCAGCTTTCACCATCGCACATCATTATGAACATAATGGTGGTTATATCTATTTAATCAAGTTATTTTATATTACTTAAGTGTTAGTAACTATTTTTTTAAGAGTTATGATTGTTTTTAATATTTATCTCTTAATCCCAACTTTGCCAGCAGCGTTGGTGAAGAGATCAAAGCTAGATCAAATGAGGAATTGATGAAAAAATTCTTATGTTATACATCAGTGTAATTAATAAGTGATAAATAGTTGTCAACTTTTTATTTTCATATATCAATATTTACCCCACTCTTATGAAAATCTATCTGTACTGGGCACCAATCACAATTCCCAACCTAATGTGCGAATCCTCTCTGCCATCGCATACTGTATAGGGCTATACGTTTCTCCTGCCATCGTCCAAGCAACGTGTTCACCTAGGCACCTTCCCCGCTCGCCGCCGCACATTCTCAGCGCGTCTCACCTTCTCTTTCCGTCGTTCAAGCAAGTTGCTCGCCGTTGCACCTTCCCTGCCGCCGTCCCCGTCCCCGCCCAAGCCTTCCAGGTGTTTGTTAGTTTGTATGTGTCGAAGTTTCTGAGTTTGCTGTTGATGCCTTTATCGAAGTTTCTGATTTTGCTGTTGTTTGTGTGTATCAAGATTTCTGCCATCTACCTTTTTACTCCTATTTTTCATCTTTCATGTATTTACATTATTAGAGTTGGATGCTGGGAATTATTTATCCTAGATTATGCTAATGATGGTTAGTTTAAAACACTGCATTATAAATTTATAGTGTGAAATTTTCAGTTGTGTTTTTATTTTTGTTCGGAATTGCTGTTGTTCAATTCCTCTAAGAAATAAAGGGAAGGTTTATACTCCTGGGCTGTCCGTTTTAATTGTTTTTTTTTTTTTGGTTGGCTAGGAATCATGGAGGTGGAGCAGGAAAATACCACATCAACTACCACTACAGAACTCACTGTACCAGCCTCTGATGTTTCTTCTGATCATACAATTTTGCCCCAGCCATTACAACCTGTTATTACCCCTTCTGTTGTACCCCCTCTTGCTCCAATTCCGGCAATTCCTCCCTCTCTTGGTATCCGCCCCCTGGCACCACTACCGCTACCGCGGCCACCAGTTATTAGGCCACCCGTGCTGCAAAATGGTGAGGTTGGGTCAAGTGATTCTGATTCGGACGACGAAGCGGACACCAGGATTAACAAGGGTACTGGGGAGTATGAGATATCCGAAGAGAGTAGACTGGTAAGGGAGCGGCAGGAAAAAGCGAAGCAAGAACTGCTGCTGAAGAGGCGTGCTGCCGCGATTGCTGTTCCTACGAATGACATGGCTGTGCGAGCCCGTCTTCGCCACCTTGGTGAGCCGATCACTCTCTTTGGTGAGAGGGAGATGGAGAGACGAGACAGGTTGCGGATGATTATGGCAAAGCTGGATGCTGAAGGTCAGCTGGAAAGGTTGTTGAAAGCTCATGAGGATGAAGAGGCTGCAGCCTCTGTTCCGAAAGATGAGGCTGAGGAAGAACTGCAGTATCCTTTTTACACTGAGGGGTCGCAGTCTCTCCTGGATGCTAGAATTTATATTGCTAAATATTCTTTAGCAAGGGCAGCATCACGTCTTCAACGTGCTCAGAGAAGAAGAGATGATCCGGATGAAGATCCGGATGCAGAGATGAAATGGGCATTGGAGCAGGCTGGGAATTTGAGGCTTGACTTTAGTGAAATTGGAGATGATCGTCCACTTACTGGTTGCTCATTCTCACGGGATGGAAAAAAGCTAGCTACCTGGTATTTTGTTCAAACAAATTGAGCAGGCAGCTTAAGCCTTACTTTTCCCTCCTCCTTGCCTTTGAAACTATTATTGTCTAATCTACTCATGGTTTTCTTTTGCTGTTGTAGTTCTCTAACTGGAGGTACCAAGTTGTGGAGCATGCCTGAAATAAGAAAAACTTCTACCTTTAAGGGTCATACAGAGCGTGCTACTGATGTTGCTTATTCTCCTACGCATAATCACTTGGCAACTGCCTCTGCTGATCGGACTGCAAAGTATTGGAATGATCAGGGATTTCTTTTGAAGACATTTGAGGGTCATCTTGATCGTCTTGCACGCATTGCCATCCATCCGTCAGGGAAGTACCTAGGCACTGCTAGTTTTGACAAGACTTGGAGATTATGGGACATAGAAACCGGAGAGGAGTTGCTTCTTCAAGAAGGCCATGGTAGAAGTGTATATGGTTTAGCTTTCCACCATGATGGATCATTAGCTGCGTCCTGTGGACTGGATTCTCTGGCTCGTGTTTGGGACCTGCGAACTGGGAGAAGTATTCTTGCACTTGAAGGTCATGTCAAACCGGTGAGTCATTAAAGACCTCCCCCCTTCCTATCTCTTTTTATTTCAAGAGCTGTTTTTACACTCAAATTTCGTAAGTTTGACCATGTTTGTTGTTTTAGATTCTTGGCATTAGTTTTTCACCTAATGGATATCATTTAGCCACGGGCGGTGAGGACAACACTTGTCGCATTTGGGATTTGAGGAAGAAGAAATCCTTGTACACCATTCCTGCTCATTCTAATTTAATATCCCAAGTTAAATTTGAACCACAGGAGGGTTACTTTTTGGTAACTGCCTCATATGACATGACAGCTAAGGTATATATTCTATTTGTACTGTTAAGAATGTATTGTTAAGATTATGTTTCTTAGTAGCTTATTTTCATTTCAGGACACTTACGTCTATTTATTTGTTAACTCCAGGTGTGGTCAGCCCGTGACTTCAAGCCTGTGAAAACACTATCTGGGCATGAAGCAAAAGTTACTTCTTTGGATGTCCTTGGAGGTAGGATTTCTATCTTATGAAGGAATTATACATCTGTCTCTTATTTAAATCCCTTTTTGCTCATTTATGTGTTTGTCTATTATGTGGTTGAATTTTAAATTTCACTATATCTATGTCATATGCTCACTTCGTAAATGAATCAAAAAGAAACTAGTGGATGTATTGAAAAATTGAGGAATATGATAGGGATATATCTCCTTAGAGTTTATGACAGGAGAAATAGGAGAGATGTATGGAATTTATTGTAACTAACTAGCTGAATGTTGTTATGGTTAGTTAGTTAGTTAGTTAAATGGTACACTATGATATTTCTTCTCTTTTAAAATTTCTAGTTATATAAATAGATAATTTCTAAACCGGAATGTTAGAATACCACCACTAATAGAAGGACAAGGAATGGTGGAAACTAGCTAGCTGGAGTATGGTAGGGGCAGAGGGAATTTCTGGTGGAGCGGTGAAATGCGTTGAGATAAAAAAGAACACCAACGATGAAAGCGCTCTGCTGAGCTTTTCATTGACTTTGTGCCTGTCAACAAACAATTTGAAATGCCTCAACGTTCTTAGATTTGGGTCAAATAGGAATGACTCAGAGCACTTTACTATTCCGAAAACCCAAATGGATTGAGAATGAGTGTGGAGTGGCTATAAATAAGGAGGGGGAGGGGAGTATATGGGGCATCTCAGTTATAATAAAGGTTTTGTATGGAGAGCAGTGTTGTTAATCGCGGATTGCAGACTATAGCGGTAAACCAAAAATCTGCTATTTCCAGCCCCTCAAAGCAGAAAAAGCGGCAAATAGCAGCTAATAGCGGAGTAGCGGTAAGCCAAAAAAGCGCTACGCTATAGCGCTATAGCGCCGCTATAACCGCTATTTGACAACATTGATGGAGATCGTTAGTCTCTCAAATACTAGGAGCCATTGTACTCTTTGTATCCATTTGTGTGCTCCATATAATCCAATTTCTAGTAATTGGTGTTTGAGCTTGATACAGACCAACACAGAAATAAGAGAAAGGAGGTAAACGATGTATATTATTGATACTGAAAAAGGGAAAATACAGTAGGAGGCTACTGTCCAGAGCTATGCTCCTATAGAGAATTAGCATTCTCCATTCTGCAAAACTGCAATATTCTCCACTGATACCTACTCTCATGCTAGGCTGTGCCTATAAGGACACACACCTCACACACCCAAAAATCCCATAACTAACTATCACTCAACCTTCTCTTTCTCACCCTCTTTCTGCCACCTCATCATGCTCTATTAGCCTTTTCAATTCTGTTTCTCCTAGTGTACACACGCCATACTCTAGGCCTATGTAAACCTGGATCAGCTTGAACATTCTTTTGGGCCCATGAATCATTTTGGGTTCTATCAATTCCACCTTCTTGAGAATATTGTGTGTATTGCATTCTGGTTGTAAACTATTACTGTAGTTTTGATGTTATTATGCGTCCAGTTAACAGTTCAATTATGATGTCAGTTATAGGCAGTTAAATGTTCAGCTGTAGCAACAGCTTTCAATAGATCAGCAGCTCTACTCCACACACTGCTACAAATATATCAGCTCTTCTACCCAAAGAAAAATAATGAAAACTGAAACTTTTCACTGAAAGTTCTCTCTTCTCACTCTAAATTTTCTCTCGTTTTCTCACACTTGTATATATTGAAAGGACTAGCTTTAAGAAATCTTAGAAATCCATATAAGTCGTCAAGCTTTCGCCAAATTGTGGTCCCTGTAATGCACCAATGATGCTTGGAATGGAGTCTCAGAGCCATTTCAGTGGCAGCAGTAGCAGCACACTCCACCATTTGAGCCTCATCGAAACAAACCCTCCACCGGTATATTCTGGTCAGTAGAGTTGGGATAACTGGGTGCCTACAAAGGAAAAAAATACTACAATACATGGGATCATTAAAGGACATATAGGCATAGTAGTCAAACTCAGGATTATGGCCTTAATCAGGGAGGGGGTTGTAAGTCGTAAATCACATAATCGTAAGATAGCGTAAGTAACACTTGTAGAAGCCATTTCAATTGACCAACACCCTCAACAAAGAAGGAAAACAGGGAATAAATTGTAAACAGAGAACAGAGAAGAAAAACAGAGAACAGCGTAAACACTGTCTATTTTCCTTTGTCGTCGTGCTGCTGCCATCGGTGGTAGTCGTCGCCCCTGTCGTTGGTCGCAGGAGGAGTGAGGCCTGTTTGACTTCAATGGAGTGCGTTTTTGTGTTGGGCTGTATCGTGAACCCTAGTTTAACAAAATAGAAGCGTGTCGCGTTTTAAAAACGAGCTGTACCTGGAATGGAGCGGATCTACCGAAATCTCAAACTACCCCAAATTCATGACTTTCCAGCGATTAAGAGTTAGGGTGTGATTTTTGTCTGATTCAGCTAGATCATGATTTTGCTTACGATTAAATGTCGCGTGGTCTTGAATCGCATGATCGTGGATTTAAATCGCGATTTTGGCTACCATGGTTCAAAACCCAGTAGCAAAGAAATGTGTTCTTAGTAGTAGAGTTGTTAATGGATGCAATGGAGGAGATGGGCACAAAGAGGCCAAGTACCAACAACTCAACTAGTGGTAGCAATGGGCGATACAAAAGAGGTGGTGAAAATAGTGGGCCGGTCAACTAGTGTAGTCAAAAGCGCGCTTTTTAGCGCTAAAGCGCGCTTCAGTCCTCCCCTGCTTTAAGCGCAAGCAAAAGCGTGAATCTGGCTAAAGTGAGCAAAAGCTTAGAAGCATGGCAGAACCGCGCTTTTGAAGCTTCTGCGCTTTAGATGGGATCCAAACAGAACCGGTTTTTGACCTGTTTTTACCTGACCCGGTTTTAAAAATAGGGCTTTCACACTCAGCCGTTCTCTCTCTCTGTTGCGAATCCTTCTCCACTCCACTTCTCCCTCTCTTGCGACTTCGTCCGCCTACCCTGAATGAAGCCACCACCGGTGACGTACCGTGTTCTCCTCTGTCCTCTCTCGCGGTCTCGCCCCTGTTCTGCTCTCTTCTCTCTCGCGATCTCGCCCCTGCTTTGATTATGAGAACTTTGATGTTTAAATTTTATGCTTTGATGATGATAACTACTTTATGTTTAAGTTTTATGGTGTTTTGGATTAGTATTTTATGACTTATGTATGACATTCCTATGAATTTTGAGTTATGTTTTATGATACTATATAATTTATGTATGACATCCTAAGAATTTTTGTTATTTATACCATTTAGCGCTTTTGCTTTAGCGTACGCTTTAGCGCTTTTGCTTTAGCGTACACTTTAGTGCTTTACGCTTTAGGATCCTCTACGCTTTAGCTTAAAAGTTAGCTTTTGACTACACTGCGGTCAACCCACCACCACTATCAGAGCCATTGACGATATTTTGTGTCAATGGTGCTGGCCATGTTTTCTATGCTGGAACTTGAGTAGTGATTCTGATGTGCTGGCCTAGTGCAGAAGATTCTACTTGGAGACCTTCAGATGGTAAAATAGTGGCATGCTTGGACTCATTATAATTCGAATTAGGTTTGGATGAACCATCAACCGCAGTGGATTCAAAATTCTCCAGAGGGACTTTTGAGTGATTGTGGATGGTTATGATAATCTCCCACCACAAAAGTACCAGCAACATTCTGACAAGTAGAGGCCTGCTCCTCAACAGATTTCTTTCTGGATACCTCTTCATCAAATTTTTGAAGCAAAGCCAGAACAAATGAAGTCCAAGAGAGAGATGGAGTGTGACGGCGTATGAAACTATACCAATGAACAGCTTCGCCTTCCATGCTAAGGAAAACCCATGTGATCTTCTCATCTTCCTTCACACGTTACTCTTCAAAAGAATTTTCTGCTCCAGCTATCCAAGATAAAGGGTCTGTCCCATCAAACTTTCGAAACTCAACCTTCGTAGTCCACAAATGAGGCTTTGGAACCTCCTCCGAAACAGAATGGTTGGCAGCATTAGTGTCGCTGTTCATCTTCTTCAAACAATCCCTATCATCGTCCAGCTTCTTCAAAATCTCCAAAGCCCAGTACAACATAGTAGTGCTGGTTTCCTGGCTCTTTTTAATCGCAGCAAAGTCTTCTTTGATATCAGCAAAGGTAGTCTTCAAAGTTTCCATTAATGGAAAGAAAGAACAAAAAAAAAAGGAGGATGAACAGTGCGCGATGCTGTAGCGGCTGTTTTTTTTTTTTTTTTTTCTTTCTGTTGTGGCGGTAGAGGCAGTGGTGGTGGTGGGGAAAAGGCAGATGTGGTAGAGGTAAAGAGGAAGGGCAGGTCGTACCAATTGTTAGGATCCGAAAATCCTAAGGGTGAATCGGTAGAGAGAAAGAGGAATATTTTTGGTATTTTCTGAATATTATTTGAAATAAAATAAAATACACAAGAAGGAAATCCTTCTTTTACAAGGGAAACCCCTTCACAAGGTAAAAACCTTATAACTCAATAATTCAATCCATGTAAAACTCCTAATGTCTCTACTCCTATTTATAATAACTAATCCTAACAGCAATAACTTAACCCCCAAGAAAATAAAGATAAAGATATACTCTTTAAATAAAAGACAACCTCCTAGAATAAAAGATACACTTTTAATCTAAAAGGTAACCCAACCAATAATAAAATATTAACTCCTAAAATAAAATATAAACTCCTAAAATAAAAGATAGACAATTAAACTAAAAGATAGACTCCTAAATTAAAATAAACTAAATCCCTTATAACTAGATCCAGCATGCCCATATATTGGTAGAGTGAAGATTAGTGGTGAATAAGCTTGGGATGTCTGAGATTTGGAACCTCTGAAAAGAGATGAGCTTATAGTTTCCAACAATACTTGAGTAGGGGAGACAACAGCAAAGAGGTTTGTCGTTCCATTACAAAATATCCACCTTTCATGAGGGGAGGGAGGCCAAGCGCGCAGGTCACATGACCATCTGGAGTTGCCAAATAGTGATGTTCGTACGATGACTTGTGCGATTACGATGGCATAAACAAGAGCATAGACAATCAAACGTCCACCACTGAAACCGTGGTACCCTAGACGGCTAAGGTTGTTGTCGTTGTGAGAGGGGTCGAGACAAGAGGGTGGATGGTTGTGTGATTGTTGTTCCACCCACAACAGTTGCTTCTGGAACCTCCTGACCTCGAATAATGCAGAGGGTGCTGGGTCATCAATGATGACTAGGAGGCTTTTTGGCAATTCACCCATAAGAACATAGGTTGTCCAAGGAAGAAGTGTGAGACTCCGAAGTAGTTGCGAGATTCAGGAGACTGGGAGAAAGCGAAAGGTGGCATCGACTACAACATCAGTTGGTGGCCAACTTTATACTCCAAAGTACTGGTTCTGGAGGAAGTTGAATTGTCCCTTTAAAGCTGAATGGTCCCTTTAAAGCTGATGGTTTTTAAAGGTCGGCCTTGGCCCAATATTTTTGAAGGTGCTACTAGTCTTGTTAGGCCATCAATAGGACTGGTCCCTAACCTTCTTATCTCTCTTAGAAGTGTTTGAGTTTCCCTGATTACAATGTTTGAGGAAGGCTACAAGTGTTCCACTTGAAGATGTTCAATCAACGCGTAAGCCATTTTCAATGAAGAATGGATTCAAAAGAAAAACCCTAAGGGTCGCTGCTTATTTCTTATCAAATGAGGAGGTTGAAGTCATCAAGTATATGTTCATGGAGGAGGATAGTGGCAATTATGGTATTGTTTCCATTGTCTGGGTTCAAAGATTTTGAGTTACAACATGCTGAGTTTGAAATTTAGATGCTTGTGGAAGCAGTAGATAGTATCGGTCTGGCTACTACCTAAAATGCACAAAATGTCTCAAAAGACTTGATCATCATTTTCCAACAGTGGGATCCTTGGGATGGACATCATTGCTTTCCATTAGGATCATGGTCATCACGTTTCAAATACTGGGATCCTGGTGGGTTTTTGTTTGCAGCTATGACAAGCGGCTCCCACACTGTTAGTAGAACAAGAGCTCCAACTGCTGCTAGTGGATGTTTGGTGGATTTCAGAGTAAAATTTTCAGGTGATGTTGGGGTGCTGAATAAATGGCCGCAGTTACCAAACTGGAAGAACACTTGGGGGCACCCAACCTACATGCTAGGAGCATTTCCTGTCTTCCACCTTGAGGACAAGGTGGATCTTTTGAGGGTATTAATAGGAATCAATCCCCTAAACAGTGTTTGCGAGAGGAGAAATAGGAGCGATGTAGGGGTAACCCCTCATAGAGGCTGTTGTAACTAACTAGCAGATAATTGTTATTGTTATGTGCTTAGATTTTCCTTCTACATTCATTTCCTGCTTATCATGATCTAAGATTTGGTGTCACCAAAATCAAAGAAAATGGAGGGAGTTAAAATATGCTCCATGACCAAGTCTATATGTACTATGTTCTTTGGAGATGTAATTTTTTAATGGCTTAGCATCTGAGTTTGTATCTAACCTTGTATCTTATTTTTAAATCCTGATTCTGAATTTGCTATCTTGTTATTGTTGCAGATGGTGGGCATATTGTTACTGTGTCCCATGATCGCACCATAAAGCTGTGGTCGAGCAACATGGCTAATGATAATGAAGAAACCATGGATGTTGACTGAGCTATTTTTATGGGGTGATGCGTTTCTGAAAGGACCTTGGTGGTAGATGACTGGTCGAAGGGGAAATCAGATTCGTCTTTTTTGTTGGAAAGAACAGCGTAGCCTGATTATGTAGCTTGGATTCAGTGATTATTTGCCTGTTGTATCACATTTGAGTTCTACGTAACCGAACCACTGAAAGAGAAAAGATTTACAATGTTGTTGATATTATTCTCTATGTTGCATCTTGTTTTTCCATTGTTTAGCTTTTAATATTATTTACTGACATTTGGTTAATTGGCCATTGCTTGGTAGACACTATACACGAAGCATGTAACGTATAAACAAACAGTAAAGTAACCTGCACATTAGATGTCTCAAATTAGACGTTAATAGTTGAAACAAACAAACATTGACGTGATATTTGCCGAATGGCGTCAGATTTGAGATGCTATTCAAATGCGTCAGATACAGAAGTCTTCTCCGTTGGCACACTCATTTCTCTGTTACACTTGATTGAAATTATTTCTAATGAGCAGAGAGAAATGAGTGTAGAAACCAAAAGTTGAAAATAAATATGAGTCCTCCCTACCACATTCTCTAATTTTATTCTAAGAGACAAATTTCTAATTGAAAAAATTGACTCTGACCGCATCTTCTTTGCACATTCTCTTGATTGCTTTAACCGATCTAAAACTCGGTCCTTTTCACTTTTAAAATTCCTTGAAGGACTCTCACGGGAGACATGTGTCCGGTCACTGTCACCCTCTTTGACTCTATATCTATGTTGAATGATGTCACTCGTGAAATCTTTCATTCAAAAACATATTACCAAAGCAACAATACGTAGAAACGGAGGAGTGTAGTGTGGTATGAAAGAGGAAGATGAAAGAGGAAGAAGTCTCAAATTTAACGCATTGGGATGATATGGGATTTGGGCTTAATGTCATCCCCATTGGATCCTGCACCACCCCCTATTTTAATTAATCCCAAACATATCCTTAGTATATACAAAATAAAATAAAAAGTAAAAAACACCTAAAGGTGCGAACCCTAAACCACAAACTCACCATCCCAACCCTTCTTCTCCTGTGATTCACCCCCGCCTCTACCTTCAAGTTCTCGTCGTTCGTCTTCCTCGACCTGCTTGCAAGTGGTTCTTCTTCCTTCTTCAATCTTCCATTGTTCCTATTCTTGAGGTAATCGAGTGCGTGGGAACTTCTTCACCCTTCCCGTGCTAGATGCAGAAGAGTGCGTCAATGTTCTAGTTGACCAGCTACGGGTTACAAGAACACAGGCACTCACAGAGACGTTGAAAAACAAAGGGAGGAGCATCCGCTTTACGTGGCTGGACAAAGTCATTCGGACGAAGGTTGTGAATGGTGAGTTTCAGCCCGCAGCAAAGGCTTACATGCTCCGATTGTTGGGCATCACCTTGTTTTCTGACAAGACCCGGACACGTGTATTTGTCCGGTACCTCTCCCTCCTGACTGTGGATGGCTTCGCTTCTCTGGGACCTTATACCCTCACCAGTTGCAGAGAATATTGCAGCAGTTTGGATTCATCCAAGCCATACCTCCGACCCTGTATCTGATGCACCAACATGTGAGTTGATCGACCAGATGTGGGCCATGTACGACACGTACGTTTTCTATCCCGCCCACTGTGCTTTATCACCATCACAGACTGCGCCCGATTCCCTGCCATGGTTTCGTCAGGTCTCACATCCGTACATGATACCGCCCGAGAACAGGGAATTGGGCACCTCCTCTGCTGCTGTGAGTCATTCTTTAAATATTGTTGTTTGTTGGTAATGAATCCATTGTTGATATTCAACTAACATTGGTCTTACTCAGGGTTGGTTTGCACTTATTCAGAAGTATGTGGATATTGCCCTGGACCCGACGAGTTCCGGAGCCCCCCCAGAAGGGTCGACTGTCTGGGTAGCCCTCCAAAACCTGCAGTCCGTAGTGTGGCAAAGCTTGCACGATGATCTGGTTTATAGGAGGTCACGCCGACAGAACACACGAGGGTCAACTAGTTCTAGTTCTAGGAAGTAGTTTGTTGTTCTTGAATTATCAGTGTGATGTAACGTTGACAATGACGTTTATTGACTTGTAATGCTGGATTTTATTAACATGTAGTTGAACTGTTTGAATTATGAGTGTGTTGTTTGGTTTAAGTGTGATGGATTTTGAACTGTTGTTGTCAATAATGTCAATGGTATCTAAACCAAAAATTGGATATAATATATCACAAATGTGTTTAGATAATTACATTTTTTAAAAAATATCGTAATTTTTTAAGTTGGTCACACTTGAAGGTGCGACCTAGTATCCCTTATTCGCACTTGAAAATGCGACCGTAGTAAAAATAATTCAGTTTCTTAAAAATAATGTAATTTTTAATGTTATTCGCACGTGAAGGTGCGACCCCGCTGCTTCGCACTTTAAAGTGCGACCTTAATAAAAATAATTCAATTTTTTGAAAATAATGTAATTTTTAATGTTATTCGCACTTGAAGGTGCGACCCAGTATCCCTGGTTCGCACTTTAAAGTGCGACCTTAATAAAAATAATTAATTTTTTTAAAATAATGTAATTTTAATGTTATTCGCACTTGAAAGTGCGACCCAGTATCCCTGGTTCGCACTTTAAAGTGCAACCTTAATAAAAATAATTCAATTTTTTAAAAATAATGTAATTTTTAATGTTATTCGCACTTGACGGTATAAATCATTGTTTACAACGTATGAGAGACTGCAGAATCTATAAATTTGCATCCACCAACTTGCATTAACACAATTCAAGAGTTTACAAAACACCCCAAACGAAATGATTACAAAACAATCCAACCAATCCATTACAGAGTTATCCATCAAGCATGAGATCTACAACTATTTGTTCTTTTCCTTTGTGTTGATCTTCTAGCTCCTTTTGGTATTTGTTCATCCGGTCCAAGTATGGGAATTCCCACGCAGCAGCATTTGTCTCATGGTGGGACCTCCATTGTGGTGCTGTCTGCGGTATTGGATGTCCATCCTTTAACTTTACCTGCACACATGGAACGATCCAGTCACTGATTTTGAAAAACATGTGCCATAAGATATGTTAGTTTGGATTAATACCTGCACCTAGTGATTTTGTTAACATGGCCAAGCACAATAATTTGGTGCATCGAGGGTACTGGTCCTGTAAGTGGTAAAATAGTCGTACAACATGAATTGGACAGCGTAATGAGCACAACATGGAATGCTGTAGCAACAACGTATCCCATATCCGGAAGTGTCAACCACTTTTCTTCAGTGACTATCTCTTGAGGGGCCACTATCAATGCATTGCAAATGGTTTGGGAAAGTTTTTCCCTGTACATTACGGTGTAATTTTCTCCCCTTTTCATCAACTCCTGAACCATCATCTCTCAAATCTCATGCCACATGTGTTCATCCTTACCCAACAAGGCTTCTATGGCCCTAAAACCACAATTACCATCTCCGGCGACATCGATGATATCCTCTATGTGAGGGTGGAATTTGATGGACATTTTATCCTTTAATGGTACGTCTTTCTGCTTCCTTGGTCGTCCTCTCTTAGGCGTAGGCTTTGGGGCTTTGGTTGATTTAGGACACATCCACTTAGGAACAGGCGGAGTAGGAGCAGCAACGGGTGTAGGTGCATTCACAGATGGATTAGTAGAGTTGCTATCATGAATGAAATTCATGTAATCATCAACAACCTCAAAATAAGATAGATTACGTTTGATTGACCCTTTTGCTTCTCCTTTTCTTCTACCCTTTGTCTTCACCTTAACAGGAGGAGGACACATTGATGTTGAATCAGGGAATGCAAGCTCTCTCATTTTTTCTTTGATTGCCTTTTTTATAGGAAGATCAGCATTGTAAAATTTGTAACAAATAGCTTCAATCTCTGCCTTCAAGTTCATATCACTGGAAGGATCCAGACAAAGATCAATTGTTGCCCATGACAGTCTCCTTCAGAAATAATCAACTGACCCCAAATGTATGCAGCTGTACCTTGCAAGCTCACACGCACAAGGTAAGCCATGTGTTCTCCTCAGAGTGCAGCCACAAGCAGAACTATCAACCCCCACTCGGCCCACCCTAGCTCTTTCCTTTGCAAGCAATTCAAGAGCTTTCTTGGATACTTTTTCAAGATTTTTTAAAATCTATCCTTGAACATGTGGTCTCTTACGAAGATACTATGCTCGAATTATGACATAATCTTCATGTGTTGCAATACGGTTTGCTTGTTCATCGCCGTCCATCAAGAACATACATCATGTAAGACCCTCTATTATTGGTATTTATATTTTTGGTCCCTGAAGTATGAATTATTTATGCTTTGGTCCCTGAACTATTCTATAGTTCAGTTTTAGTCCCTGCTAGACCTTTGTTCGAATTATATTTTGTTGGTATTGTCTTTTGAGATTTGATGTGAATGAAATCTTAATAGATTGATTGGTACTTGATTAAAGAATATATTTGCTTGATTTATAACAAAATGAGTTGTGGTTTAGTGGTTGAGACTTAAACATTTGATTGATAAGGCTAGTGTTCGAGTCCTATCTAATGTAGGATTAATTTTCTTTTCCTTCCCTTTTATTAATTTCGAAATTTTGAGAGGTTGGAACAAGAAGGAATATTCTTTTATGCCCTGATAAATTCTGATTTATTAAAGGAATAAATAAATAAAGTAATCGAACGAATTTCAACGCCGAACAAGACCGGATACGTTCTGTTTTAAAGGAACTTCCAAGAGAAGAATAGAGAACACACCACTGAGCCATGTGGCTGAGCATATTCTCTTGCTCTACCTATTTTCTGTTTCTGTATATTCGAAATTCAAATCTTAGTTAGAGCTGATTTTATTTCTTCTTCTTTTCCTTATTAATTTCGAAATTTTAGAGAGGAATGAAGAGAGAATATTCCTTTGTGCTTAGGAATAGTTTTTAAAATTTATTGTGAAGAAATAATTAAAAGGATTTAATAACAGAAATTGTTCTTAACCGAAAACGCGACTACATACGTTTTGTTAGTGCCGAAGCTCTTAGAGGAAGAAGTTGTTATCATTCTCCCCTTCATTTTTGAAATTAAAGAGTAGAGAGTGAATATTCTCTTATTTTTGAAGAAGCCTTCTGAATTTAATTACTTGAGATTAATAAAATTAAATAACAAAATTTACTTAAACCAGAATCAAGACCCGGTTCATTTTCTGTTTCGGAGGAGTAAAAAGAGGAAGAAGTCAGCCTTGATGTGTGCCAGTGGGGCGTGTTATATGCTGGTTAGAGAGCATATTCCCTTGCCCTCATTCCTTTCTGTTTCCACTCTTTTTGAATTCAAAATTTAAATAAAAGAAAATTAAAAAGAGAATAGATTTTAGTGGAAAATGCTGCTTGAAAATAGGAAAAAGAGTTGAAACATAACCTCCCACTTGACCCTAAATTTCGTGCAACTTATAGGAGGGATTATTCAGAAGTTATTTTCCACTTCCTCACTCATTAACACGTCAAAAACTTTCAGAGAAAACCACTTCCTTTGTTGCTGTTGTCAAGTCTCGACTGTGCTCTCATATTACAACCTCTTTCCGTTGCTTTTGTGTTTCCTCTTGGAGAAGGCCTAGGACTCTCTAACACTCTCCTTCAAAGGCTTCCCACTTGTTCTTGGTAAGCTCTTTCCTCCCGTTCCATCCCTGAGTTTTATCCTTGGTTGTAAGCTCGGTTTTAACCCGAAACTGTTTCTATTCTGGGTTTGGAATTCCTCTCCAAAGCCAGAGCTTGAGCACGAAATTCTCTTCACTTCTGAGACGAGGACGGACGTTGGAGTGTCGAGGTCGAGCAAGAAATTCTACACTCAATTCCGGGGTCTTACTCGAGGTTGGGCTTGAAGTTGATGCAAAATAATCAAAGGTAAGGGTAACTTCTCTATATAAATTGTTTAACATTGTATTATGTTTGAATTTTGTTTTGGCAAATTGGTTGAGATAATTTGGAATGATTATATGGACTGCTGTTGTATGTGCTATGATATTGTAAAATTTTGTTTTGATATGATGAGAATTTGAAATTTATGTGGATATAACATGTATATATGTTATTAAGAGAAATTAAAAGTAATTGACATATGGTAACATGACTATATTGAGTTAATGTCTGAACTGTTGGTTCATGAGATTGGTAATTATTTGAGTATCATATGCATTACTTAGGTTTGTTTAGGCTCTGATGTGACGGGTACTTGTCCCGTGGGATCAGGCCGAGGGTAATGTGGTGGGTACTTGTCCCACGTGATTATCCTGCCCTTGTTCTGGGAAAATTTGACCATAGATATGCATGTAGAGATCTTAGGGAAGATTTGCATAATAAAATATAAAAAAATATATATATATGGACGTACTGTGTTGCCCGTTGATTTTATTTTATTTTCTTTATTTTTTTTCTATTGTTTGTTTTATGTAAACAGTATGTACGCATATATGTATTTTTGAATTTATTTATTTATTTATTTTATTTCTAATTTGTTTTATTAGTGCATTTAATAATTGCTGAATTATTGTGGAATGATATCATTATTTGTCTTCGAAGTTAACGCTTTACTGCTTGTGTGTATGTTGGTTGGGCGTTTAACGCCACAGAGGAACTGCGTGAAGCATAGATTGAAGAGGCAAGGTGGGGCGAGAAAGTGAAGATGAAGTTGAGAAGATGAATTGGAATTTTGTTTTGATTTCAAATATTTAGATGAATTTTTATGTTATTGATACTTTATTTTATTTTCCGTTAGATTTTATATTAATTATGAGATTATACTTGTTAAATATTTATTTGAGCGACGAATTTGAATTTTAAAAAAATGAGGGACCCTTTCGAGAGGTTTTACGAAACTTATTTCCGCGTAATTATAATGTGATCCCTCAATTCAAAATTGGGGCGTTACACATCACCCTTGCTATCTTTAAGTATAAGCTTCAAAGCTGCATGAGCACCGTCGACCCTGAATGAAATAAACACACACACGAGATAAGCATTGAAAACTTACGAAATAAACACACACGTTGTCAACATATGACACCTTCAAATTAAAACAAACCTGTTGGTTGTTGTGTTCCCCATATGCATAGCCACATCTATCCAGCACTTGACAAAATTTTGTCTATGATTCTCCAACCACGTCTTGTGAATGTACACAGTGAACTGCGGAAACGGCGCACACAAACCTTCTAGCTCTTTCAAGTGGATTGCATACTCGTCTTCGGAGGAAAAATCCATGAGATCTGACCACCCTTCTCTGATTACATCCCACTCCTTCTTGTCACATAATAACTTGCACTTCGCGATTACGTTCTTGCTTATGTGGAACTTTCATAGCAAGTGCTTCGACGTAGGAAAGACATCTACCACGGCGGCCATTAGTGCAAGGTCTTTGTTAATGACAATCACACTTGGCAAGTTTTCTCGTTTAACAATCAACCCCTTCAGTCGGTTCAATTCCTATACAATGTCATGAGTTTTTTCAGTCAACATATAAGCAAACCTGATACTGAATGTCATGTTTGTTGACGTGACACCAACCATCTCAAGTAATGGAAATTTGTACCCGTTGGCTTTGTACGTACTGTCAATGAGCACAACATTAGGGAAAAGGTTGAACAACTCAATCGCACGAGGGTGTGGCCAGAAGATATCTTGAACCACATTAGTTGCTTCCTCCTTCTGATGCCAATAAACATATCTGTCACATTCCAACAATTGCATCATATGCTGCATCTCTGTCAATGGACCCCTCTTTGTTCTCTTGTACCTTTTGCTTGCGGTGTATATTTGGTCAATTGTTGTCATATTATCGGGATTCTTATCCTTCAACGCCACAAGCATTTGACCCGGTTTAACTCTGTTATCCACCATATCGTGCAACACTAGTTTTTCCTCACGGGCCAATCGTCCGGAAAATGTGTGCCCAACCAACGACTGTGCCCTTGCATGATTATGAAATCCACACAACACCTTCAGCCTCCAACATCCGTCATCCTTTCGTGTTCCAGTGATCTTGCTTGTCAGCTTGCCCTTGTACGGTTTGTATTTCCCTCCACGTTCATAACCTAGGGTTAGGAGTTCTTTCCTTTTGAGGCTTCCATAGTCGGACTTCTTAATAACGACAACAAAACCATTCTCCTTCCTGACCATTCGAGCCCAATCAAGGAGCTCATGTCGATTTTGGAATATCTTTAGACAATGGAAACACATAAGACACTTACCATTTCTTTAAACCGTATTAAGCGAAATACAAACACGGACCTTGTCAGTCGTAAATGCATATGTGCAATCAACACGGTAAATATGGGTTGCAGAATATTCATTGCCTGGGGAGTCTTTCATACATTGATCTTCAACCTTAACGTGGACAACTAGTTCTTTCTCGACACCACTTGATTTTTCCAACTTTTCAAGCCCTTCAGCCACATTATGACCTTTATCAATATCTTCTGACAAAACAGAATGCATGACTGACCTGTATGTATAAAGTAACCAGGTTAAAGTTGAAAATTACTTCAGGTCGCACCTATAAGTGCGAATACGTATAGGTGCGAATACGTATATTCCTGGACTTCATTCAGTCGCACCTTAAAGTTGAAAATTATTTCACCATGGTCAGTTCGCACTTAATGGTGCGAATACGTATATTCCTGGACTTCATTTTGTCACACCTTTAAGTGCGACCTCCAAATAAATATGGTTGCACTTAAATGTGCGAATTATAACCCGTCGAGGGTTCGCAAAAATAGATATACTGTAGAAGCAACGCACCTTTGCTACGGTGTGCGAAAATGCGAATAAAACCCTCCAATGATGATGGGTAAGATGGAAATGGTGGTGGTGTGATGGAAATGGTGGTGGGTGTGAGGGAGAAGATGATGAGTGGGTTTGGAGAAGATAATGATTGAGGTTATGAGGGAAGGTAGAGGTTGATGTGGAGAACAAAGATGATGGTGGTTGTGGGTGTGACAATGTTGATGATGAAGGGAAAAGGATGGCTGTGACAATGGTGAAATAATGTATTGGGTGAAGATGGCATGAAGGGAATGGGGATGGGGGAAATGATGAAGGAAGGGGATAGGGATATGGTGGGGAGGTTTTTGTTTTTAAAGTGTAAATTAGTAAATTGACATGTTTAGGGGTGATGTTGGGTCCAAAGGGTGTGACCCCAAACCCAACACCCGGATGATATCTCCGTGACGCCATGCAATCATTGTCGTGTCAATGTCGTTTTGTTTCAACCAGTGACATCTCATTTGAGATGCCATCCAAAAAGTATCCAGATCACCATTCACATCGCAGAAACTACCCCATGGGAGTAAATTAATTCTAAAATGCATTTTTTGGTAAAAAGTTTTTATTATTACATTATTAAAAAAAACCAGGCATGCAGTCATGACTTATAGTTTGAAAAGCAGTTAACTTCTATTATCTCAATTTTTCGCCTAATAATAAATCATAAATTCATAATCATCTTGGATTAACTGTAATGATAATCGTGGTAATGATAAATTGTGGCAAAACTAAATCATCATCATCATCTTGTCAAGCGAAGGCATAAGATGTTAGTTATCCAACATCTCCAAATAAATTTAACTTGTATTCATTTGTTAGTTGATATTTATCATTCGTTCAAGTAACAGAAATGAAAATTACAGTCACCAAAACCTATATGATATCCACTTACACTAGGAACTGCTTTTCTACAAAAATGTTTATACAACAAATTCAAACTCTCGTATGGTATCTTAGTTTTATCAGCTTCGTGCTTTCATTTGTACCAACCGGCAAGGAGATACCTCAGAAAGAAACAGAAACAGCATGCCAGACCCTGTCCAAAGAAAGACAGAATATAAGTTCAACCATTTTACTGGTTTACACAAAGTATCTCCTACCTGATAGGTGAGAGACTAATCTCCCGAGGTACTGTTAGGCACCAAAGTGACGACCCCTTCCAACAGTGTTTTTTTCATACACATGCATCTAGGATCAAACCCATGTTTAAGTTCAACCTTTGGAAGCATAAACAAAATTGGAAAAATAGAAAGTAGGAAATCACCTGGAAAACAAGAAGATAAACACAAAGTGCCTTTTCGGACTTCTGGCCTAAGTTTCTTAAGAAGAAGTTAACAAGTGTCCCATCATTTGTCCCAGTCAGTAGTCCAGTTTGAGGGTCAAACCTGGATGAGTAGATGATACATGAGGTTTCAACCAAACAAGTACATGCAAAGATGCCTGAAACAATCACTAGGATACATTTATGCAAAGCCTACCTCGGCAGACGATGACGCGGACATGGAATGTAGCCAGAAAGCTGGAGGAAAACATACAACAAATTCATTAAGAGTTTTACTTTGCCAAGAATTGAAAATATACTTGAGAGATTCTATTAGTGTCGTACCTGGGGAAGTGACAAGAGGAAGTTCAAAACTTGAGGTAGGAAGAAAATCAAGAGTGTTTCACTGAAGCAAGAATCAGAAGAGAAAAAAATATTACAAGGCAGTTCATAATCACAGTTATGCAAGCTCATAAATCGCAGTGCAATGGTTTGTATAAAAGCGCTAAAATTTAGCACTATACAATTGTCCAGGTCCAATCAGATCATCATCTGCTAAAGGCTTACATTGCAAATGTGTGGAACAAAGCTCAGAAAGTCAGATAATTTAATGTTTTCTGCCTTTATATTACTTTATTCAAGAACCAAGTTTATGAATATTCTATGGAAGAATGAAAAGGTCGAAGGAACAGGAGAGTCCACAGGGACAAAAAAATAGTTATTTACTGAGGGCGGAAAGGAATAAAACTTTGACATTTGAATGGAAATTCCACACCTCAAACAACCTTTTGATATTATATGCAGTAGAAGTTAGGACATAGGAGACTTGGAAGGTCATAATTACAAGTTCTACATTATTTTGTTCAATATGATTGAGATGAAAATCGCAAGGTCCATTTGTTAATAATTTAGGTAGCTTATTTGTCATATAGAATGAAAGATGGTAGGGTTTCTAATAAAATGGGCTGAAAATCATTCATAGAAGTACTTCAAATATGAAGAGAAATGGAAAGGTTCAAGTGATACCATAAAAATGAAACATGAACAGGTTTCAAATTATTAAAATGAAGATTGACCATATTTGTCTTCACGAGTGATCCTTTTTAGAACAAAAAGCAAGACTGGAGGTGCAAAATTTAGAGGCCTATATATCTAAGAACTGAAAAAATACAAGTGGATAGCCAAATTAAAACTTTTGGCAGATGAAGTAAGGGTATACCTAAAATGGCCTAAAATACCAGCCACAGCCATAGTCATCCCTGCAAAGTATGTATAAGTATCGCCAACAAAAACTGCAGAAGGATACCTAGAATGAGAAGAGAGTCAGGTTGTAAGTAACTACTATTGATCATGTGAACACAAGTTTTTAAACAAAATGATATAGATCTAATATTATGTACCAGTTGTAAGAAAATAAAGCCAAAGAGGTAGCTAGCAAGGGCTGAACTAAGTAAATGGAGAACGCATGAGCTAGCTTATATTCAGGATCTTTTGATGCTCCAATTTGCATAATATTGTGTATTAGAATCTGCAAACCAACAGTATCTATCATTTTCGATAACCAAAGTAGATTCCGTTTACTGTTACTAGCTCTGATACTTACAGCGAATGAGATAACCACTGTCTGCCCAACTTCAAGGCCATTTAAGCCAGCGTGTATATTGATGGAATTTGTGCAGAAAACAGCCAATAGCCCCATATATAGTTTATATATCCATCCTGCCTCATTAAAAAAATATAGCGAAAAATTGGGAATCTTTACAGTAATTAGTATCACTTCAATTGTAATTTGAATAAAGGTATGGAAAGCTAACCGAGATCCAAAATCTCAAACCCAATGTGGGGAACAAGTGGCTTTGGTATAACTATAGTTGTGTGTCCCGCATATGCCATTAACAAAGGAAGTGCGGCAATTGAAGGGAGTAGTAGTTTTCTGTTCTTCAAATTGACATAAAAGAAAAATATAAACTATTCTAGCATTAGTTGGCATGCACAATTCCATAAGCAAATCATGAAAACTTATATACTCACACTCTCCAGGGGACATCGAGGACATCATCGACAAATCCAAGCAATGTCATGAAACAGACACATGCTAATGCCGCATTATACTCAACAAGCCACTGCAAAATCAAATTTGTTGATATAGTAAATTCTACATCCTTCTACTGATATCAGTCCTGATATATTAGTGCTGAACTAAATAGTCAGATTACCATAATTGTAGCTTACGACATGTACTTACATTTGAATCTGCTGTGAAGTTAAAATACTGAAATAAGATTCCCACAACCAAGAAGACAATACCAACAACTATACCCAATGATTCTGGCCTGCACAGAAAAAATGTAGCACAGGCAACACTTCAGTACCAAAAATTTATTTCAGGTGAACAGTATGCTTCCTGTGCATACATAATATATATAGTATTCCTATCAAAGGTTTTTCTCTCTAATTTTTTAACCGCAGTTTTCATAACTTTCTGATTGACATTGTGATCTTTCTCGTACTCTCTTCAATTAAACATTACATTTCTCACTTTTCTACACCCAAACAGTTGAATGTCTATGTGCTAAATGTTTCAAGCATATTAGTTGATTATTAGCCAAAGCTCAAAACTACCACTTTGCTTGTGACACGCTCATTCTCATCACATATTTCCTCTCAACCTAAAATAAAAATGTCAAATTCAAGAATTCCAATGACAAAAGGAATGAAAGGGAAATTAATCTGTGTGGCTATAATTTTTAAATCCATATTTACAGATTTATCAAATGGAAGCATTACTCTTGTAGATCGTAAAATCAAAATCCCACGCATATCCACTTATGAAAATTAAAGATGAAAGAAAAGAAAAAAGCAAAATGAACAGAAAGACTTACACTTTGACAGTTCCCTGAGGGGTACCCTTCTTGTTGATATCATATCCAAAGAGGTTCCGCTTCAGAACGTATCTGGAGGCGACGGGAATCATTCTGACAGTAACGAAAAACCCGGCGAGGCTCATTCCAGCATTGATGAGGATGGATCTTCGGAGTTGTGGGTCGATGCCGTAATGGTAGAAGATGAGATAGAAGTAAGGGAGAGAGAAGATAGAGAGCTTGAGAAGGAGACCCCATTTGGGAGGTGCGATTGGCGGGTCGGGTTGTTCTTGTGGCGGCTTCCGCTGTGTGTTTTCTTCCTTCGTGACGGGAGAAGACACTGCTCTCTTTCGTGCTGTCATTGTTGTTTGCTCGGAGATTTGCAGTGAATGAATGACTGAACCTGTTTTCTTCTTTTTCTTTTCAAAAAAGGAGGAAAAAAAAAAAACCCTACTCGTCATAGGGCTAATGGGATGTTGCCAAGTCATCAAGGGTTGCCCACGTGGCATTTTGTTGTAAGAAAAATAAATCTTTCACTACTTCTATTTGTGGTAAAAAATTCTTCACTGTATATGAAGAACAAGACTATTTTAGAAGTTGTATCAAGTGAGTGTAATGTCATTTGATCATTTTACTAAATCTATCATAGCTCATACTAATGGGAGTCTAAATATAAATGTATGAAATTAATAAATGTAAGAATGGTAGTTTCAAAAAATAAATGTAAGAATGATAAGAAAAAGAAGAAGAAAATTATCAAATATAATTAAAAACATGTCTTGGACTCTTGTTGATTATCAATATGTAAATTATAGGTGATGAAAATTTTTGTACAACACTTTCTCTACTTCTTCCTCATAATCATAGGTGATGAATCCGAATCCTTTAGGCATTGCATCAAAACAACATCTATAATTGTTCCAAGCTTATTAAAATACTTCGTCAAACCACTCTCATATGCAATTGTTCCAAACTGATCAAAGTACGTCTTAAAATTGATAAATAAAAAATGGTATAAGAAGGGGTTGAATTGTGTCCGAAATAAAACTTGACTTTTAAAAACAATTATTAGTTTATAAAAGCTTTTCGTAAACTATGGCAGCGGAAAATGATTAAACAGAGTTTAAACGATAAAGCTATAAACTAAGCACACTTATGTGGACGATAAGATAACACTGTTTAATACATCATAAGTTAAACGTGTGCTTGAGTGGATGATGCATGCTGTGAAGGTGTAAAAGATGCAAGCAGAAAACGTTGGACGATGCAAGCATTAAGCGGTTGGACGATGCATGCGGTAGACGATACAAGCAGTAAAAGCATAAACAATGCAAACAATAAAAACAACACACACGAAATTTATCATGGTTCACCCCCACTCCCCCAGAACGATAGGGCTACGTCCAGTCTTTGGCTTCACCAAGATTTCCACTATTCAACCCAGAATAGTACAAGTATTAGACACATGACTTCTCCAGAGTATTCGAAGGACTTCTCCTAAGTATTCCCACAGGACTCCTCCAGAGTATTCTAAAGGGACTTCTCCCAACAAGTATTATCAGGACTTGTCCTTACAAGTATTTCAATATGTCACTGAAAATCTTTAGCATCGTCATGAATTTATCACTCAAATTATGACTTCATTTTAAATGAGTCATAAAGACAGATTGAATGACTAAGAAAGGAACATCCCATCTGAGCTAGCTTCGATCGGCTACAAAAAACCGAGACACAACAAACTAAGACGGATCAGCCAAAGCCTGCCCGCGTGCTCGAAAGTTCCACTTAAGGAACTTCTCATACACTTGCAGAGATAACAACCATGGACTCTGACCTATAAATACAGGTTCTATCGTTCATTTATATAACATGTTATTCATTCTAAGAATTTTGACTTGAGTTCTACTGAGTCTAGAGAGAGTCTCTCAAACATATGTTCTGATTTGAGCATCGGAGTGTCTTATGCAAGTAGCCCCCTCGATGTGGAATCAACACTACCACCGTCATCTCAGGAACACTCACCACCACACGCCGTTGTCAACTCCAAGAGAGAAGTAATTAAATATTAAATATTTCAATTTTTTAGGGTAAATTAGTGCAGCAGCAAAGGTGGTTGGATATAGCCATGGACTTCACTCGCTCTGGAGCGCCTCTGCCAGACTCAAAAGTGTGGAATGCATCCAGAACATGCAGGTCATCATAGAGCAGAGTGTGCACAATAATTTGGTATTTCGAAGAAAGAAGACGTCGAATGGCAATAGTACATCGAGTTCTAGATGATATGTGGATGGACTATTGCCATTTAATCCATGAATAGTATGTATGGATGAATATTTGTTTATGTTGCCCATGGTTGTTTAATTTCTAGATATTTAAATTTATTATGTATGGCATTTTATGTATGGCTCTATATTTATCTATGGATGCATTTTTATGGTTCAAGCATGGTAAGTGTTTCTTACAAAGAATAAAGCAGGCAAAAATACATACTGCAGTTTAAATCGCAGTTTGCAAAATAATATGTACCACAATTTAAATTGTGAAATCTAAATTATTTCCACCACAATCTAATTTGCAAAATGTAATGTGTTCTGCATTTTTGAATTGCGGAATATTAATATTTCTTCCACCTTTTAGGTTACAGTAAACATAAATCATGTGTCGCTTACATACTAAAAATTGTAAAATACGGTATGCATTACTTAATAATTCCACATTCACAAAATGCATAACATAACTTCAAAATTTTCAAACTGCACACGTTAGATTGCGGTAACGTAATATATGTATCTAGTGAGAAAGCTCTTCATATATAAGAATGATGAGAATAAATCGTGGCCGTTAGATCTAACAATGAGTAGTCATGATTAAAAGAAATAAGTGGTCACATGACCACTTAAAAATGTCATGTGACTTTTTAAACAAGCACGTGACTTAATGTTTTAATCATAACCACTCATTGTTAGATCTAACGGCCACGATTTATTCTCACCATTCTCATATAAGAAGAGCTTTCTCACTGGATACATCCTCTATATATATAATTTGCAGTATCTAAAACGGGTATTTTTGAAAACGGGATGATGACGTTAGGTTAGGGGCTGATATTAATAATTTTGCCTATTTTCTTCTCTTATCACATCATTTATTGTAGCTTACTTATTTCCTTTATTCTTTTCTCACCCTGTGTAGAGATGGAAATTGAGAGTTTATGGAACAGTAGTGGTAGTCATAATAGCAAAATTATCTACCAAATAAAATAACAATAGCATCTACTAAAAAGAAGTCATAATAACAAAATTGCATGTGTTGATGTGTTGAGTTGCAATAACACAAGGGAGGTATTCTGGTAGCAAATATTAGTGGACATGTGAGAAGTAAGAACCAAGAAAGCATAGTTAAGAACTTAAGATTGATTGACCTAAAAAATTAAACCTTAAAATTTGAGATAGGCTATGTTTGGCACACCTAACTGATAAACTAGTTAAAAGTTTATAAGCTAGCTTAAAGCTACCTGATTAAAAAAAATGTTTGGTAAAGCTAGCCGTAGAAAAGCTGAAACTGAAAAATGACATACTTGTATAAAAAATTTATATTTAACATTACTTTATTTATACAATAATACTTATATAATTTTAATATTAAAATAATTACCACTTTAAATAATTTAATGTAATTCAAATTATTTATCATCAGAGTTGAAGGAGATGTGTCTGACAAGAAAATATATAATTAGATTTTAGTGTTTTTGAAAATATAAAAAAGGTAATGATGAAATTTTAATAAAATGATAAGGATAAAATTGAAACTAAATTCAATAAGCTTTAAGCTATAAGCTAGCTCAGGTAGCTTATTAAAAAAATATTTAAACTACTGAAATAAGCTCATTTACCAAACACTTTTAAAGAGTTTTTAAGCTAGTCAAATAAGCTTTAAGATCATTGAAATAGCATGTCAAACATAGCCCTAACTTCAAGCAACTATCTAAGATATTTAAAGGTAGACAAATTGAATTCAATGAAATATATAACAAACAGGGTTAGGGCTTTTAGGCCAAAATTGGGTCTCTCATCCCATGTTTCTTTTTTGTCAAAACCCTTGGGTTGACCGTCTGATCTCCAAAGCAACCCTTGAGCTTGACTAGAGCTGGGTATGCGGGCCAGCCTGCCCCACTTAAGCTCGGCTCGCATAGGCCCGCGTCTAAATGAGCTCCTATTTAGGAGGTCCGCCCCGCGCTCGCCTGGCTCACGGGCTAGTATATGTAAAAAAGAAAAACTTAACAATCAAATTTTAACAAGCATACTACTACAAGCTTTAAAATTAAGAGTTCATTAAAAATACTACGTCAAATTAAGAGTTCATTGCAAACTTTTTGGTAGTTTACCAAATTAATTATACTAAATCAATTATTACAAATAGTCAAACACCATAATAATTCAAAACATACATCAAAAGTCAATTTTAACAAGCATACTACTACAAGTTTTTTGAACTGATGTGTTGTGTTTGTGTGTGTGCAGTTGTGTTTTTTAATTTTAGTTTTTTTTTTAATTTCATTGGCCCGCTGATAGCCCGTGAGCCCCGCGGGCTAGCTCATTAAGATCGCGGGCTAGCTCACGTAGGCCCGCGTTTAAATAAGCCTATATGTTCCGGGCCATAGCCCGCGCGGGTTGCGGGACTCGCGGGCCGGCTCGCGGGCTTAGGCTCATATACCCAGCTCTAAGCTTGAGCCAGATCATAAGAAGCCTAGTCTTCTAGATAAGTACACAGCACATAATTGCATATTCCTAATTGTTTTAGAGGTTCTAATTTCTATATGTTCTTTTCATTAACATCACATGATTTGATTCTGATAGCTTGGTTGAAAGCATGCAAGCGCAGATTTTCCCAAGATGCAAGTCAGACAAAAAAAGTAAAATCAAAATCCCTACTTGCTCATAAATTACAATTTCAAGCAAAACATTCCTTACAAGCTCAGACTCGGTGCTTCAATCGTAGTAGAACTAAAGCTTGATAATGAGGCCAACAGGACAATGATCACTACCCATAACATCAGGGAGAATGTATGAATCATGAACTTTGTCAGCTATGGATTCTGAGACAAGGAAATAGTCAAGACGCCATCCTGTTTCAAATTTTGAAACAAATCATTGAGAGAATAAAGAAGAAACTTTATCTGAAAGGTATTCAAAGTTCAGATGTCCTATTACTAAGATATTTGATTATTCGCTACTAATTGAATGAGATAGATATACACAACAATGTGTCATATGTGTGCTTCCTCAAGGTAATTCTCATGAAACATATTGCAAATTGAAATTAGACGCTCTCGTAAAATTGGTGGCGAAATCCTATTGGTTGCAATTATCTCCACAAAAGGAAAAAAACATTTAAAAGACTCCAATCCAGAGGGGTATGAATATGTGCTTGCATAAAAACAATCATACAAACTACAAGTATGTAAGAAATCAATTGTAGGAGTATGATAAAAATACCTCTGTTAGTCTTGCGCCCACCGTGCCGATAACCCCAATAAGTATATCCAACAACATCAGGATGCTGTCTTCTAAAGGTATCTACAAAACCCCTTGACAAGAAGTTTGTTGCAAATGATTTTCTCTCTTCATCTGTAAACCCAGCACTTCTTTTGTTACCCTATGGATACATGTAACAACAATCAGGATTAAAATACTGATCTTTGTGCTCTTGGAAACTTCAACACTCCATTTGATTATTCATGATAAACAAATAGATTATATTTTTAAAATTCAGTCTTGTTTTTATTTTCTACATACTTTAACCAAATAGCTCATGTTACAGGCTGGAATCTAGATATGGTCACTACAAATACAAGGTTTGCAAATTTGGTTCAGCAAACTTGTTAAGAAAAAATATAAATAAAAAATAGTTTGCATAAGATTCAATTTGAACATGTAGAAGGGGAACGGCCCTCTATTTCCTCTAGGGTCCGACTTTTATCACTGACACTAATAGGATATGAACCATCATGACAAAAAAAAAAAAAAACAGTTTGAGTGGCATTTAGAGTATGCCAGTTTTTACATACCCCCCCCCCCCTACCCAATATATTTGATGCCCTTGTCAATCCTCCAGAATCTTCAAAGTTCGGTCAGGTGATGCAATTTCCAAGGAAAACCAAACACAAGTATGACATACCACACAGCTATCACTAATTTTCATGTAGCTATTACAAGTTCTATCTCACCAGATCAATAATGTTTTCATGGTAGGACTAAACATGAGTTACACTTGACAGTAGGAGATAGTTGTGCTTTGATTCCTATTTATAATTTTAATGACATAGATAGGAGTAGCTGATAGAATCAACTAGCTAAGAGAGAGAGAGAGAGAGAGAACAGAGAGAAATGTATTACTGAAACTATACTCTCAGCAGTCGAGAGAACTCAGACTGTGTTTGTGTACAATAACCTCGAGTTTCGAGTGACCAGGTTCACTCCACAACTATCAATCCCGAAAGATACCCTCTGCTAACTGACTCCACCTTGCTTTATAGAAGGAGAGAGTTATTCTCTCTAACAACCTTCCAACAGAACTGTTGGTACTTCTCTAACCTGTAATTACCCGAGATTAGGGATTTCCCCCTGCCCTTCCCGTTCTTCTAACATAAACCTTACGGATAGGGGGTCTCACCCTATCAGTAGCAGCATTCTGACAACCAATTGTATCCCCACCCCAATTTGGATTAATGTATGTTTCACTCTCGTCAGACTGTAAAACCACTTGGGCATCAGGCCAGTGTAGTCAAAAGCGCGCTACAAGGAGCCCCTACTTTTAGCGCTGGCTTAAGCGCAAATACAGCAAAAGCGTGGCGAAGTGCGATTCTGCGCCTTAGGTTAATTTTGAAATGGGCTGGGTTTTGACCCGTTTTTGAACAGAGCCGGTTTTTTAATTTAGGGTTTTAACATTTCTTACTCAGCTGCCTCTTTCCCTGTCGCGATTCTTCCTGCTTCTCCTTCTTCCTCTCTCGTGACTTTCTGTCCCCTTGAACAAAGCCTCCGCCGGCCACCAAGCTTTGCCACCGGTGACGTTTTCCGGTCCGGTTCCCCCCTGTTCTCTCTCGCGCAGCGCTCGCCCGCCCCTGTACTGTTCTGCCCTCTTCTCTATCGTGAATTGGTGATCTCTGGTTTGCCTCTGTTCACTTCTGCCCTCTTCTAACTTGCAATTTCTGGTTTTCCTCTGTTCAGCCCTTCTCCTTCCCCTCTGAAATGTCTGCTTCTGCTGGAGATGATGGAACTGGAAGTGTTGGTGGGGCTGGTCCTGTGTCTGCTGGTGGTGGCACTGCCACCTCAAGTTCAACTGTTCCTAAAAGTAGATTTGCCAAAGGTAGCAGAACTGATCCGGGATGGAAGTATGGAATTTCTGTTGGTGGTAGTTCTATCAAGATTATGTGCAAATTCTGCACAAAAGAACTAAATGGAGGTATTTCCCAGGTGAAACATCACTTGGCAAAAACATTCAACAATTGTGAATTGTGTCCCAATGTTCCGGAGGATGTTTGTCAAGAGATGAAAGCAGTCATAAGCGCTCAACAGAGGAAAAAAAAAAACAGTTCTAAGTGATGGAGGAGGTCGACAAAAGAGAAGCATTGACATGGTTGATGTTGAGGTTGAGGGTAGTGGAATTGGAAAGAAAAATCTTGCCCAACCTAGAGTGGCTGCCATTTACAAGAAGGATATAAGAGAGGATGCATGTCAAGCTATTGCTAGGTTTTTCTACAACAATGCCATACCATTCAATGTGGCAAGAAGTGAAGAATTTCCCACTATGTGTGAGTTAATTGCACGACATGGTCAAGGATTCAAGCCTCCCTCCTATCATGAGATAAGGGTCAAATATTTAAAGCAAGAGGTTCAGCTCACAATGGAGACTCTAGAAGCGCACAAAGCTATTTGGAGGGAAGTTAGTTGCACCTTAATGACTGATGGGTGGACTGATAAGAGGAGGAGAACAATTCTGAATTTCTTGGTGAATAGTCCTAAAGGGATAGTGTTCTTGAAGTCCATTGATGCATCCCACATTACCAAAACAGCAGAAGCCGTCTTTAAATTGCTTGATGATGTTGTGGAAGAAGTTGGTGAGGAGAATGTGGTTCAAGTTGTCACAGACAATGCACCAATTACAAAGCTGTCGGGTAGTTGTTGATGGCAAAAAGGAAGAAATTGTACTGGACACCTTGTGCAGCTCACTGTATTGATCTCATGTTAGAAGATTTTGAGAAAAAAGTGCCCATTCATAAGAAGACAATTCCGAAGGGGAGAAAGATCACAAGATACATCTACGGAAGAACCTCTCTCATAGTCTTGTTGCAAGAACACACCAAGAGAGACTTGGTGAGGCCGGGTATGACTCGTTTTGCCGCTGCTTATTTAACTTTAAGATGTCTTTATGAGAACAAGAATGCTTTGAAGGGAATGTTTGCAAGCAAAGGATGGTTTGCTACCAAGTTGTCTAGGACAAGGGAAGGAAAAGAAATAGAGGAATTAGTTGGGAACAATCAATTTTGGAAGGATGTTTATATTTGCGTGAAGGGCGTACTTCCTCTTATCAAAGTGCTTCGTATGGTGGATTCTGAAGAGAAGCCCGCCATGGGCTACATTTATGAGGCAATGGACAGCGCTAAAGAGGAAATTCAGAAGGACTTGCTTAATGTTAAGGAGAGATAATTCAATTGAATTTTCTCTAACATAATTTTATGTTCTTAACGTTTAAAAACTAATTCAACTATCTATATATTTTAGATATCTTCCATTGTGGAATATTATTGATGAAAGATGGGATAAACAGCTCCACAGGCCTTTGCATGCTGCGGGCTTTTATCTCAATCCTGAAATCCACTATGCTCCTGGTTTTAAGGCAGATCTTGAAGTTAAAAAAGGCCTAATTGATTGCTTGTACAAGATGATGCCTAATTATGATGAACGTGAGAAGATTTCTGTTCAAGATAAATTCTTCCATGCCAAAACTGGTATGTTTGGATCTGACCTAGCTCTTGGAACAACTAACAAGAGGACTCCAGTAGAATGGTGGGAGTTTTTTGGCGATGAAACTCCTGAGTTGCAGAAGTTTGCTATCCGTGTGTTAGGCTTGACATGCAGTTCTTCTGGATGTGAACGCAATTGGAGTGCCTTTGAGAGGGTAAATACTAATTACACATTATAGATAATATTACTAGTTTTGCATATGTTGAATATTATTTTTAAATCTTCAGGTTCACACCAAGAAGAGAAACCGCTTACAACAACAAAAGATGAATGATGTTGTTTTTGTAATGGCTAATTCAAAATTAGCCAAAAAGAAGCAAGCTAGGAAAGGTCGTGTACTTGATCTTGTTGATGTTCCATCCGATGATGAGTGGATTGCGAGCAATGAAGATGCCAACATTGAAGGTTTGGATGAGAACTTGGATATTGAAGAACTTGTTGGAGAAGAAGAACTTGATCATGGAGATGATAACTTGGTTGCTGAAGAAGTTGAAGAGGAATCTCTTGGTGATGATTATGATGGGGAGAACTTGGATGATGAAGTTGATGGACCTGAAGATGATGATGTGGATCTTATGGAGGAACCTAGTGATTTTAATTTGGACAACTTACTATTTTAAGTTGGAAGTATAAGTTTTATGCTTTGATTTATGAGAACTTTGATATTTAAATTTTATGCTTTGAATTATGCGTTATGTTTTATGGTACTATATAATTTATGTACGACATTCTAAGAATTTTTGTTATATATACCATTTAGCGCTACGCTTTAGCGCTTTACGCTTTAGGACCCTCTACGCTTTTGCTTAAAAGCTAGCTTTTGACTACACTGGTGGTTAATATAAGAGCCAAGTGTATTGTGTTTTTAAAAACTAGACCAATAATAGAGAATAGGATCTATAGAGTGTGTTGCTAGCATTCATGTTACATAAAGCTTAGACCGTTAAGGTTTTGTTTTTATTTTTCTAGAATTTGTTTGAAACTTGCCCTTATGAAAGGTGTACTGAGTGTTCCTTAGAATAAGTGGCCTGATGCAGTGTAGTCGAAAACTAGCTTTTAAGCAAAAGCGTAGAGGGTCCTAAAACGTAAAGCGCTAAAGCGTACGCTTTAGCAAAAGCGCTAAATGGTATATATAACAAAAATTCTTAGGATGCCATACATAAATTATATAGTATAATAAAACATAACTCATAATTCAAAGCATAAAACTTAAACATAAAGTAGTTATCATCTTCAAAGCATAAAATTTAAATATCTTAAAGTTATCATAAATCAAAGCATAAAACTTATACATCCAACTTAAAATAGTAAATTGTCCAAATTAAAATCACTAGGTTCCTCCATAAGATCCACATCATCATCTTCAGGTCCATCAACTTCATCATCCAAGTTCTCCCCATCATAATCATCACCAAGAGATTCCTCTCCAACTTCTTCAGCAACCAAGTTATCATCTCCATGATCAAGTTCTTCTTCTCCAACAAGTTCTTCAATATCCAAGTTCTCATCCAAACCTTCAATGTTGGCATCTTCATTGCTCGCAATCCACTCATCATCATATGGAACATCTCCAAGATCAAGTACACGACCTTTCCTAGCTTGCTTCTTTTTGGCTAATTTTGAATTAGCCATTACAAAAACAACATCATTCATCTTTTGTTGTTGTAAGCGGTTTCTCTTCTTGGTGTGAACCTGAAGATTTAAAAATAATATTCAACATATGCAAAGCTAGTAATATTATCTATAATTTATAATGTGTAATTAGTATTTACCCTCTCAAAGGCACTCCAATTGCGTTCACATCCAGAAGAACTGCATGTCAAGCCTAACACACGGATAGCAAACTTCTGCAACTCAGGAGTTTCATCGCCAAAAAACTCCCACCATTCTACTGGAGTCCTCTTGTTAGTTGTTCCAAGAGCTAGGTCAGATCCAAACATACCAGTTTTGGCATGGAAGAATTTATCTTGAACAGAAATCTTCTCACGTTCATCATAATTAGGCACCATCTTGTACAAGCAATCAATTAGGCCTTTTTTAACTTCAAGATCTGCCTTAAAACCAGGAGCATAGTGGATTTCAGGATTGAGATAAAAGCCCGCAGCATGCAAAGGCCTGTGGAGCTGTTTATCCCATCTTTCATCAATAATATTCCACAATGGAAGATATCTAAAATATATAGATAGTTGAATTAGTTTTTAAACATTAAGAACATAAAATTATGTTAGAGAAAATTCAATTGAATTACCTCTCCTTAACATTAAGCAAGTCCTTCTGAATTTCCTCTTTAGCGCTGTCCATTGCCTCATAAATGTAGCCCATGGCTGGCTTCTCTTCAGAATCCACCATACGAAGCACTTTGATAAGAGGAAGTACGCCCTTCACGCAAATATAAACATCCTTCCAAAATTGATTGTTCCCAACTAATTCCTCTATTTCTTTTCCTTCCCTTGTCTTAGACAACTTGGTAGCAAACCATCCTTTGCTTGCAAACATTTCCTTCAAAGCATTCTTGTTCTCATAAAGACATCCAAAAGTTAAATAAGCAGTGGCAAAACGAGTCATACCCGGCCTCACCAAGTCTCTCTTGGTGTGTTCTTGCAACAAGACTATGAGAGAGGTTCTTCCGTAGATGTATCTTGTGATCTTTCTCCCCTTCGGAATTGTCTCCTTATGAATGGGCACTTTTTTCTCAAAATCTTCTAACATGAGATCAATACAGTGAGCTGCACAAGGTGTCCACTACAATTTCTTCCTTTTTGCCATCAACAACTACCCGACAGCTTTGTAATTGGTTGCATTGTCTGTGACAACTTGAACCACATTCTCCTCACCAACTTCTTCCACAACATCATCAAGCAATTTAAAGACGCCTTCTGCAGTTTTGGTAATGTGGGATGCATCAATGGACTTTAAGAACACTATCCTTTAAGACTATTCACCAAGAAATTCAGAATTGTTCTCCTCCTCTTATCAGTCCACCCATCAGTCATTAAGGTGCAACCAACTTCCCTCCAAACAGCTTTGTGCGTTTCTAGAGTCTCCATTGTGAGCTGAACCTCTTGCTTTAAATATTTGACCCTTATCTCATGATAGGAGGGAGGCTTGAATCCTTGACTATGTCGTGCAATTAACTCACACATAGTGGGAAATTCTTCACTTCTTGCCACATTGAATGGTATGGCATTGTTGTAGAAAAACCTAGCAATAGCTTGACATGCATCCTCTCTTATATCCTTCTTGTAAATGGCAGCCACTCTAGGTTGGGCAAGATTTTTCTTTCCAATTCCACTACCCTCAACCTCAACATCAACCATGTCAATGCTTCTCTTTAGTCGACCTCCTCCATCACTTAGAACTGTTTTTTTTTCCTCTGTTGAGCGCTTATGACTGCTTTCATCTCTTGACAAACATCCTCCGGAACATTGGAACACAGTTCACAATTGTTGAATGTTTTTGTCAAGTGATGTTTCACCCGGGAAATACCTCCATTTAGTTCTTTTGTGCAGAATTTGCACATAATCTTGATAGAACTACCACCAACAGAAATTCCATACTTCCATCCCGGATCAGTTCTGCTACCTTTGGCAAATCTACTTTTAGGAACAGTTGATAGAACTACCAGCAGCAGACACAGGACCAGCCCCACCAACACTTCCAGTTCCATCATCTCCAACAGAAGCAGACATTTCAAAGGGGAAGGAGAAGGGCTGAACAGGGGCAAACCAGAAATTGCAAGTGAGAAGAGGGCAGAAGTGAACAGAGGCAAACCAAAGATCACCGATTCACGACAGAGAAGAGGGAAGAACAGTACAGGGGCGGGCAAGCGCTGCGCGAGAGAGAACAGGGGAGAACCGGACCGGAGAACGTCACCGGCGGCAAAGCTTGGTCGCCGGCGGAGGCTTTGTTCAAGGGGACAGAAAGTCGCGAGAGAGGAAGAAGGAGAAGCAGGAAGAATCGCGACACGGAAAGAGGCAGCTGAGTAAGAAATGTTAAATTCCTAAATTAAAAAACCGGGTCTGTTCAAAAACGGGTCAAAACCCAGCCCATTTCAAAATTAACCTAAGGCGCAGAAGCGGCAGAATCGCGCTTCGCCACGCTTTTGCCGTGTCCGCGCTTAAGCCTGCGCTAAAAGCAGGGGCTCCTTGTAGCGCGCTTTTGATGACACTGTTAACCACTTCTTAAACTAGATTGGCTATTTTCTAAAATGGACAATAATATAGTGTTTAGAAGATGACGTTAGCACTCCTCCACTTGTGAACATTGACATGTAATGTTGAAATTTTCTATTAAATTTCATAGCAAGCCACAATGAGAGGATTGAATGATAATTGCCGTCAAATTTGCCAAGACATATTAACAACTTTTTTTATTACTTTTCTTTTCCCCCCTTTTCTACTAAACCTGGTAATTTCTAGCCGAAACAAGTGCTGAGCCTCATTGGTACTATTTAATATTTACTAAGGTATATAGATGTGGTACATTCATGGTAGTTAAACTCTAGTTATAACTCGTAAACTCTTTACGATCCTAGGTAACCAAAACGAGTTACATCGCATGTAAACTCTACTTTTGATAAACTCGGGTGAACTCGGTAAACTCGTGAGTTTACTGCCGAGTTCACGAGTTCAGCAAAAAATGGAGAAAAATCATTTATTTACCAAAATGACGGCATTTCATGATAGTCTTTGCAATACTATTTTTATTCTTCATAAATCCCTCTCGCTTTGTGTCCATTTTTCTCTTTTCTCTAACATTTCTTTGTATTGCGCAAAAGAGTGAATTGCAGCAATATTTCTAAAATTTTCTACGAACCTTGATTTTGAGTTTTTATGTTATATAAATTCGTCTGAGTTTTAAATTATGAATTGATAATCAAATATAAAATATTTAGATTGTTACTCTTGTTTGAAGATCGTGACTTATTTGCTCTTATGGGAAGTTTCAGTCTTTTACTTCATGAACATGTGTTACTTTTATCCTATGAACATATACTTTATCATTTTATATATGATTTTAGCTTGTTCTTATATATTTGTCAATGTATGATTTGGATATTTAAGTATATTTTTAATTTTATTGGTGTTTGCATCATTGTTGTGGTTTTTTTAAATATTATTTTGCATGAGGTAAACTCTTACGAGTTTACAAGTCGAGTTTACAGACACTCCACGAGTTTACGTAAACTCTCGAGTTTGACTACCTTGGGTACATTCACTGTTTTCATGGAGAATAGTAAATCAGAACCACTCACAGCAGGGTTATATATGTCTATCTCTTCATGAGCACAGTTCAGATCACCAGTCAAAACAACAGGTTTTGACTTTTCCAGCTCCTGTATCCAGAAGAAAATGGACCATGAATCGTAGAAATAGATAAATAACAACTAAAGTTTTTTATAGCATGTAGATATTTCTTCTGAGAAAAGAGCATTTACACAAAGAATATCAAGAAAAAATAAAGCATAGATGGCTACAAATGAGGCATCACCCTGCACCTCGATTTTTTTGTTAAAATAAAGATGCATTACAAACGTCATTTCAACATGTTGGGCATGTAGAACAACGTTACTTGGCTTTTCAAAAATAGAATTTTCAAGCAGAGGAACTTGTAACCTTAAGATCACTGAGAACTAAAAGGTCAACGAAAAAAATTACACGCAATTTACTTTAAGTCAAAACAATAATTAATCATGCTCCAGATGCCCAGCATCATAAGTAACATTGCAATGAGTTTAAAAATTAATATGACAACATTAAAAATACAGGACTTTTCTACCTTATGCAATCATTAAAAAAAACTTGGGCTGTTAGGCATATGATAAACCCAAATTTGGCATAAATGGCAAAGGAAAAAAAGGAAGCATAGCATTAGGGTGGAAGGTGTACTCTAACAAGGGAATATAATAGTACAAAAGGAGCAATATATGCATACTACAATATTAATCAAGCCTTATTGCATTAGGTGAGGAAAGGAACTATACATACTTTCAAATAACTGCTGAGAGAAGGATCCCATTCAGTCACCCTGTAAGACTATATTCAATAACAGAAAGATTAGCAGGATGAGGATACAATTGTCAGATTGAAATCTAGAAAATATAATAATTTAGAAATATAAAAGGAAAGTAATTGAATATAATACCAGTCTTTTCAAACCATCACCAGAATTGGGGATGTATCCGCATATCAAATAAAATGTATCAAACTCTGCTGTCACAAGTCTACCCTCACTATCATGATCAGATATACCTAGGCCATACCTAACTGAAAGTGGCTTTATCTGCCAGCATTTCAATTTATAGAAATTGAAATGATTAGTTTGAACATCATCCGTGCAATTTATAAAACCAAAAATGCAATGGTCAGGCTATCTGATAGAATGAAAATCATTTTAAGTTCAGTCTTCAGGCTCTAATCTTATTTCCACAAGTTAAATGAATAACCAACAGAGTACGAGACAATCGTGATTTATGATAAAACAAGATTAGTATTCAGCTCTGCTAAAGAAAGAATAGGACTAAAGTGAGCTGCCACCAGAGATGCACCTCAAGTAGGAAAAGAAGTAATTTTTCATCATCATTAATCTCTATCCAATAATTTCATGTGGAAAAGATTGACCAAGACATTTTTACTTAATAATCATGCAGCATTAAATCTTAAGTTCCATAATAAAACTCGGGATTAGTCAATCTGCAAGGAGTAGTCATAAACAAATTTTCTTCTGCTCTTATAAAAAATAATTTAATATCACGTATTGAAAGTTCTGTTAAGTATGAAGAGGCTGAACGAACATAGTCAACTCACCCTTGAAATTATTGCTGTTCCAGAGTAACCAAGTTTAGAAACACTACAAGTCCAGAAGCTGTTCTCATATCCATCTATCAATTGTCGTTTGATATCCTCAATATCCTTTTCCTGTTAACAAAATTAGAGCACTCATAAATAGGAGAGAATACGGTAACTATGAATTATCATATAAACATCCTAATCATGGTTGATAGGTTATTAAAGGCAGCAACTAAGACTATTATAATTAGCTTCTCACAATACACATATTTCACAATTTGCAAATAAACATTCTTTGCTGTTATGATACAGAAACTTCAGTTCTAGTTGTATTATATGGTGCAATTTTACATTTTATCAATTTACCCTTAGGGAGTTAGTTTTGATGTCACCCCCATTAATTTTTTTGCCATCCCTTAATATCATTCATTCCAAAAATACCCCTGTAATGCATTAACCCTCATTTTCACCATCCTACTTCATTCACCATCCTTCTCCTTCATCTCTCTCATTATCCTCACCCCACCTCCTTCATTTCCCTCATTATCCTCACCCCACCTCCTTCATCTCCCTCATCATCCTCACCCCACATCATTCTCGTTCAGTCTCCTCCGTCCACTTTCCTTCATCTCGCTCAACGTGGTCACAACCTTCGTCCTCAGCCGTTTCGACAAACGTAGGTGAGTTCTGCACCTCTCGCACATTCAATGTGCAGCTTGTTGTGATTTTTGGTTTCAGTAATTGGATGTGCGGTTCATATTCTTTTGTGTACCACACATATAAGTGTGGTTCATATTCTTTTGTGTACCACACATATAAGTGCGGTTTTGATGATTTCTTTTTATAGTTTATTGTACTGCACTTATAAGTGCGGTACATTTTTTTTGGAAAATTTTTCGCACATATACATGCAATATGACTGGAATGAACCGCACATTCAAAGTGCGGTGAAACAACACAGAAACAAAATCAAACACAAAGCAGAAGATAAGAGAGAAATCACGAAAGAGGAAAAGAGACATGAAGAACACACATATCTTGCCTTGATATGGGTTGATTTGTTCAACCATTGATGGTTGACAGAGAAGGGCCTCCTCCTTGAGAGAGACGAGATGGTGAAGGTTTTATGGAAAAGGAAGAGTAATGGGAGAAAGTGGTTTTGTGCAGAAGATAAGAGAGAAAAAGAGGGATGGTGAGAAGGAGTAAGTGCGGATAAGAGAGTAATGGGGTTTGGTAGGTTTTTCTTCAAAATAGGGGTATTTTGGGGATTTTCGAAAAAGTGGGGTGGCATAAGAATTAGTGAGGGTGGCATAAAAAGCAATACCCTTACCCTTAAACAGACAACTTAGAATGCTGATGACCGAGAACCACTTCAAAACATCAGCCTTTTTACAGCCACTACCATAGTGATCTTGTCAAAGAACTAAAGTTCTTTAAAAGAAAACATGATTGAACTGTTGAAACATCCATCTTCCATTTCATAAGTTGTCAATTGATTTGAAGGATTATAAACAAAATATCCTACAAACAATACCTATCTTCCTAACCACAAGACTATCTTAACCAGTTGAAATTAGAGAAACTGAGTATTTTATTGATACTTAGTTTGATCTGTGGTATACATATAGTTACAAAGTAAAATGGTAAAGATAAAGAGAGAGATGATCATCCTAAATCTTGGAGATGTGATCTCGATATCCTATAATACAGTAACCTCTCTAAAATATAAATATACAAATAATCAAACAAAATCATATCACACATAATTAGGTTGACATGTAATCTCAACACTTCCCTCAAGCTGGTGCATGTATGTCATCTGCATCAAGCTTGTTACATATGTATGCTATCCTTGGTCAAAGAAGATATTTGGTGAAGATGTTTGCCAATTGAGCATTAGACCCTTCAAATGATGTAGTAATCTCTCCAAAAAGAATCTCCTCAGTGATGCAATGACAGTCAATCTCAATGTGCTTGGTCCGCTCATGAATGACTAGATTGGAAATGTGAAAGGTCTCTTGATTATCATAAATGAAACTCATAACACTTTACCAAACCATAACTCAGAAAAACTGTTTCAATGATATGAGTTCACATGTGATAAGTGTCATTGCTCTATATTTGACATCGGTCCTAGACTTGGAAAAAATGTAATTGAAAACGAGCTAAAAGTGGGTCCAATGGAAACAGGGAAGAGAAATGAACCAAATAGGATAGCTAACGCGACCAATTGACTTTAGGAAGGTGGCACGTGGGTGTGAGCACATGGCAAAGTCTCTGGCAACAGTTTTTAGAGAAGGCTGATAAATGAAACTGAAATTAGAGATATGGGAGAGCCGGAAGTTCTACCTGGGCTTTCCAATGACGATATGAAACTGAACACATAATTAGAGTCCCTAGACCAGAAAGTTCTAATACCAAGCTGAAATTAGAGAAACTTAATATTTTATACATACTTTGTTTGATCAGTAGGATGTGTATATATAGATATCTAGATATCTATATGTATATATTTAGTTAAAAGCGTAAAATTAGGAGAAACCGAGAGACAACATTAGACTTAATCCGTGTGTCTAAACTGCACAACGGGGGGTCAATATATATAATAGGCACCATAAAGACACAATAAATACAAAATATCCTAGAAATATTCTATTTCCCTATTTATATGATCACTTCCCTAATTACATAATTAGGTTACCTTATAACCATAAATAAAATATATTATACTTATTTACAAGATATCTTACACTCTCCCTCAAGCTGGAGCATATATGGCATATGCAAAGCTTGTAACAAATATAATTAACACGAGGAACGGCTCCCAAAGAGAGAAACGCCAAACAGCAAAACAAACTCAGATCTTGGATATACGTACGACAAAGCTCCAACATTATGAGTTGAGATATGGGAGAGCCGGGTAGCCATGGGTCGCAAAGAGGAGAAAGAAACACCCAAAAGAACAACAAAACCGAGGCTTGAAAGTCACATATGCAACACCACAAAGAAGAAAATGAGAAGTAAGGTTGAATCTCGAATGGAGAGACAAGGGCAAGTCCGTCGAACCAAGCGGCGGTCGGAACGGGGGAAGGGCGCGCTGCCATGCGCCGGTGATATGGACAGCGAGTGAACGCACCCGCAAAGAAGAACAAGGTGCGTGCGGGCGCGTGCGCAGACAGTTCGGGCTGAAACTACCGGGGATCAGCCGATCTACTCCGGGCGGTCCTAATTGTGGTGGTCAGCGTGTCTGGGCAGCGACGAAATTGGCTGGAGAAGGCTGTTGGGATGGCTGTTGGAATGATGCACAACAAAGATAGAAGCCAGAAATACTGTTGGAATGAAACATGACACGGGGTAAGCCGAAAAAACTTCCGGAATGAAACGTGACAGAAACTGAAAGGAACCAACCCAGAAAACACTGATATTATTCAAGATAACCCTAATTCCCAATTGGGAACCAGGGCAAGGTACAAGGAAGAGAGAATAGACTTAATCCGTTTGTCTAAAGTCTAAACTGCACAATGGGGGTCAATATATATACGGGTTAAATACCTTATAACCATAAATAAAATATATTATACTTATATATAAGATATCTAACAAAAAGGAACAATGGTAAAGAAGGAAAGGATCATCCTAAATCTCAGAGATATGATTTGATATCCTATTTCCTAGAATACACATATACACGAATACAATAAAATCAGATTACACATAATCAAATTACACAAAATCAGATCAACAAGTAATCTAAACATAACCATTCATACTCATTTAAGAAGCTGCTACCATGCTGCTGTCAATATCAAGGTTACCCGCATCAAACCCATATCCAAGTCAACTTTAATAAACTAGTAATACTCAAAACTTCAGGAATTCAAAGTCAATATGGATCCATGAATTCACAAACATTGAGTTCAGGTTTGTGTCTGCCCATCTTCTTTCTTTTCTTTTTCAAGTTAACTACAATGTTATTCACTTGAAGAAAGTGTCTTCGTAAATACTAGCCTCAGAAGCAAAATTAACTTGATTAATTAAAACAAAGTATTGAAATCAGTTAACTCTTAGCATAGTTTTTTAGCAACCATCAGCATTTACATAATTTGGCATTACCATAAAAGAAGATGCACAAATAAAGCAGCAAAAATAAAAGGAAAAAAATCAACTTTTTTTATAAAAGCCTCGAACTAAAACTGAGGTCTATTGGAAAACATAACTCTTCATGGCGTAAACAAGCATCAATATTCTACCTGCAGTTTAGTCTCTTGCAAGCACAATACATCAAAGTCCTCCCTTTGGGCAAGTTCAAGGGCTGAGAATCCTTCTAGTTTTAGCAATGCTCTCAATCCGTTGACATTCCATGACAAAAGCTTGACAAATTTAGCATCCCGAGTAAGAGGTTGGGGCCTCATAGTTCTAGGATTATATGCAATCCAGCCTTTTTGAGGCTTCTTGTGGGCAAGAACAGTCCATGGTTCAGTTTGAATAGTGGTCATACTGATTTCATCTGACTGTGCAACAACCCTGACAATATCTGAAGATACTCTTCTCTTTGCCCTGGAAGGCTTAAAATCTGACAAAAAAAAAAAAAAAAACCCCATATAAGATTGATCCCTAGTTTAATGAGTGACATTTGAACCAAAATAGACAAGCCAGGGAGAAAATACTAAATAGCATTAAGAAATAAAATAAAATGAAAAAGAGCTATGCTAGAAACATTTTAAAATTAGACATCTCAGAACTCTACATATTCTGCAAAACAACCTGAAACCTCTTCTGATGTCACTAACAACTTCTTCTTGGCTGTAACTTTGACAGTTTCACTCTCAGACCCTGATTGTTTTAACCTTCTCTTACCCCGGCTATGTTCAAATACCTCTGGAGTATCATCGATATCATCAACATGGTCTTCATCTACCTTTTTAGTCTTCACTTCTACAGATGTATTTTCAGAAGAAATCAACCGCCCTTGTTCTTCTTCTATTTGAGAATGTTCTTCTGCAGTGCATGAAGAAACCTTTTAACCATTCAAATAATACAGCTTAAGCAAATTTTTAAAGAGCAAATCGAATGTTACAGAGTAAAAGAGAGACAGTTCACAAAAAATAGTTAATGTTTCAAAAAAAAAAACTCTTCATGTCCTCTAATCCCCAAAATCAGTAAAAGTTCAAATGATGAAAATAGAATGGTATACCACACATGTTATTGTCCATGAAACTCCTCAACGTAGACAAAAGATCTTCTTTACGACCTTTGGCAGGGACCCTAATACTCCTGAGAATTCAAAACCATTACCAAAATATAACATCAAAAATAGTGCTTCTTGCTTGAGATAAAACAGTAGCTACTTAGTAAGGAAAAGATATGCCTTCTTACTTCAAGGTTTTCCGAAGTTCCTGAACAGTCATTGTATTTACAATGGAGGGGTCATTTCTTAATCTCTCAATCTCATCGGAATAGCTACTAACATCATTTCCCTATATTATCAAGATATATAATGAATAACCAAAAAAACAAAAACAAATAAAAGAGAAAAAAGAGGGTTACATTATTACAATACTCAAAGCAGTATAAGAATGACAATATTACTGAAACATCAATTAAACCTTAAGAACATGCTTCTTGGAACCTGGGCTTGCTTCCAACCCTTTATTAAGCTTCATATCCTTCTTTTCCTCAACAAACGGTGACATGGGTTGTGATGAATTCGAAAAGGGTCTCTTAGACCCTATTGCTTTCACGGTAGGACAAACCAATGTCTTAGTGTTCAAATGCTTATGAACTACTGCAAAACTACAACATTCTCAGTCAGAGTTACCCTGCAACTTGAGATTCGAGTAACAAAAACAAACAAAAAGGGGGGGGGGGAGAAAAATCAAACCTTTCCCGTAAGAAAGCACATAAATAATCAATTTTGATTCACACAGTTTTGGGATATGAGAATGAAGAAGAGGCGCAACAGAAAAGAAACCTGGTGAGATTGATAGAGCTGGTACACACGAAGTGCAGGAGCTGTTTCATGTCAGGTAAACACCGAACAGAAAAAGAACCGCCAACATAGGCTGAGAAAGAATAGGGCCAGGCACGGGGCACCGGAGAGGGCTCAAGGAATTTGTTAATAAATATTTCACTTAAACATTTATGAAATTTTATAATCAAGCTACGTCCTCGAAAAAGGAAGGTATTGGTATTTCACATTTGTTCTTGGGTGATGATGTCCTCTTTTGCCATGCATTTAAAGAGCATATGCGTATGATCTCCGACACGCTTTTTGTTTTTTGTCAAGCGTCTGTAATGAAGGTGAATTTAGAGAAGTCTCGCATGTTTTGTTCAGGGAACATAAACCAACGGAAACAGCAAGAGTTATCGGATATTTCAGGGATTAGTAGGGCGGCAAATCTTAGTAAGTATCTGGGTATACCCCTCCTTAAGGGAGTGTAACTCGTGATATTTTTGCTCCTATGAAGATGAGGGTTTTGAATGGTGTTATCGTATGATGAAGAAGAAGGATGCAAAGGGAAGAAGATGGTGAGTGAGGAAATAAATTGGGACCTTGGTGACTTTTAGGGCCTCCTGGATTAAATTGGCCATGTGGATGTCACTCAGTGACAAGTGATGATGTGCCAACGTCTAATGTAAAAGTCGTTTGCGAAAGTCATGTTTTTTGGAACAGAGATTGACGGTAGGGATTGAAATCATACTACTAAACTAGAAAGTCGAGGAATCATGTTTTTTGGTGATTCGAGGATGATATAATTATACTCTATTCATACTATACCTATTGTCATCCTTAACTGTTGAGAATGCGACCACTGTACTCAAAATAAGAAAATTTCCTTTAATAATTATATGTTGGCTCATCCATTAGTCAGTGTTTATTTCCTTAACATGTGTTAAATTTTCATCACGTTACTTTTTTTTTCAAATTCCATAGGTTATTAGACAACTTGAATCCACTCTCAAACACTCACTACTAATGGGATCAAGGTTCTTTCTCCCAAAATGGTGTTGAATTTATTGTCTCGCTAATATCACATCAATTAAAAATCATTCATGTAAGGTTAAAAGTGTTATGTTCATACATTTTTTAATTGACATATCATAAAATAATTAATTAAGATAAAAAATGGACACCATTAGAGAAAACAGGATTTGATCCCTACTAATAATCATAGGGGCTATAATCTCAATTAAAATTCCTTATAATCACGATTTTCACACACATGATAGCTTTTTCAACCCCAACTTAACGAGGGTCCCCGTGTGTGAGGAGACACAATTGGGGAGAGAGTACTGAAAATTAAAGGAATAATTTAATTAGAGCTGAACAAAAGGAGGATTCGACGGCAATGCTAGAAGCCACTCTATTTTTGCTTATTTAGTAAGTTCAAAGTGTCTTGTTTAAATATTTAAATTGTGTTTCGTAGATAATTAGCAAGTAGCTGGAATAGCTCAGTTGGTTAGAGCGTGTGGCTGTTAACCACAAGGTCGGAGGTTCAAGCCCTCCTTCTAGCGTTTGGTATTTTTGATTTTCACCTTTATATTCCAGTTTCATTTTTTAACTAATATTCAATCAGCACCTTTGTAAAAACAAAAATATATTCCCAAAATTATTTAAATTCTTAACTTTTTTATCTTTTCTTGTACTGATTTATGCTTTTGTAAAAAAAATCCCTCACTTTAAGTAAATTGGATGATATGAAAATATATACTTCTGAGTTTAACTAATTAGTAGATACCTACCGTTAAGAAAATAGTAGGGATATTTATTGATGAGCTTTTTTCTTTTTCTCTTTTTTAATGTTTTAAAAATCAATCTAGATATTAACAATAAAGGTGTTGCTGTACCAAAAAAAGACAATAAAGGTGTTGGTTCAATAACAATTAAATATACATTTTATATATTATACTTAGCAAAAAAATTAATATAAAAATAAAATAAGTGAGTTTTTTTAGCTCAGGTATTCACCGCAGACAACAGTGAAATTTCAATTAACTTAATATGAACATATCACATATTTTATAAGATAAAAAAAATTCAAAGTTAATACAAGGTTAGCCTCTTGGAAGAACAGGTTGTTGAATAAAGCTGGGCGTCTGTGTCTAGCCAAATCAGTTTTGACCTCCATCCCAGTCTATTCTATGCAAGCTTTATGGCTCCCAGAATCAGTGTGTGATTTAGTTGACAAAAAGATTCGCAATTGCATTTGGGCGAAGGGGAGCAACAATAGGAGTTTGAAATTTGGTACCTTGGCCGCAGATTACTTGCCCGAAGGAGAGCGGAGGATTAGGGATTCGTAGCACTCGGCTCAATAACATTACTATGCTTGGAAAGCTTATTGAAAGCCTTCTTCATGATAGAGGGAAACCTTGGGTGTTGGCTTTATCTCAAAAGTACTTGGGGTGATAATTCAGTTCTCCACGGTACGTATAGCAATGGAAACTCCTATGTTTGGCGTGGTATTGTTAGGGCGAAAGAACTTTTGAAGCACTTGTTTCGTGCTCAGTTAGGCGACGGTGCTGCATCATTTTGGTACGATGATTGGCTCGGCACAGGGAAGCTTTGCTACCGGGTTCCTTTTGTTCATATATCAGATACTATGCTTCGAGTTGTTGATGTTTGGAGGAATGGAGGTTGGGACCTTGCCAAGTTGTGCACTATGTTACCACCTCAAGTGATGACGAAGATTCGTGATGTCCAGGTCCCTGGGTCACCTGCAGGTCGAGACGCCATTAGATGAACAGCTACAAACGATGGACACTACAGTACTTACTCTGCCTACAATTCGCTTGCAGAGTTTCCGGACATGGACGCTAGTTGTTGGAAATAAATATGGAAGTGCAAGGTTCCGGAAAAGATCTGATTCTTCCTATGGCTTATCCGGAAAGAAGCCTTGCTCACGAATGAGAAAAGACATAGAAATCACTTGAGCATTTCATCTATGTGTTCTCGCTATACAGCAGACAGTGAAAGCATGGATCATTTGTTTAGAAGGTGCCCACAGTCTCTCTTGCTTTGGCAACAGTTTAGAGTGATTCTTCCTTCCATTGATAATGGAGCGCCTTTTCAGACTTGGTTCGTCGGGTTACTGCAATCAAGGGAATGCGTGTTGGCTGTGGCAGTTCTTTGGTGGAATTGGAGGTGGAGAAATAACCATGTTTTTGGAGAGGATAGGTGGCATATCAACCAGGTTCTTCGTAATGTTTTATCAGACGTTTCTTGTTGGCGTAACAGCTTCGCTTCGTCCAGGACTATAAATGACAGGTCTGCCTCTCTTGGGTGCCCTACGTGTGATGCTTTGTTCAGGTCTATAAATGACAAGTCTGTTTCTCTTCTCAGGGTGGATGGTAGTTGGAATACGGCAACGGGAAAAATGGGAGGAGCTACTGATGAGTGGATATTATATGATGTTTTTAGGTTGTTTTTAGTCTTTTTATTTTATTATTTTTGAGTCACATATAGGTTTTTTATTATTTTTATGTAGATTTTATATTTATTTTACATTTTGCATGTAGATTAGATTTTATTTATTTTTCTAACTTTATTTTATATTTTTACGAATTTTTATAGTTATTTTTATTTTTAGAAAAAGCTGGTATAGTTATCATTTTTGTCCAGGGACCAATTTGTAAAGTTTCAGGAAATCAGGGATCAAAGTGTGAAAGTTCAAGAGTGGAGGATGAGAAGTGAAGATTGAAAGAGTTAAAGGGCCAGAATTGAAGTGCTAGCAAAGAGAGGACTTAAAGTGGAAATCAAGAATATGAACCAACACTCTCTAAATTAAGCACATGGAAAATAAGGATTAAAGGATGAGTGGAGAATTGATGGTAGTGGGAAGGAGTTTTCAAAAGTTAATTGGTGGCCAATGAAGGCCATAATGGCCATCAACTCCTCCACCATTGAAATTTTTGCTATAAATAGGAGTGCTCATCCTTTGTAAAAGGCACACCTTCTTAGAATACAACAAGTATTCTCTCTTTCTCCCTTTTGAGCATTGTTCATAGGACTTGTGGGAAGCCATATTTGAGCTCCTATCCAGGGTAATTCAATGACTCCTTTAGCCATGCTTGGCTAACTTCTTTCTTAAGTATCTTGGGTTGTTTTAGTTTATAATCTATGCTTTAGTTTTCTTCTACTCTTCTGAATAATATTACTATAGTTCATGTTTTATTTACCTTGTTCTTAATTTTATCTTGATGTACACAAGAGTTTTTACTTATTGCTTATAATAATGGAAATTGGTAAGTAGTAAGGGACCTAGGATTTAAAAGAAGCTATATGACATATCACTAAGGTATTAGGATAGACTTAGCTTTATGTTGGCCTGAAAATTATTTCTTCATCTTCTTCTTGGTTTTTTCTAGATTGCAAGGCATTGAATTTAGTAATTGAGAAGAAAGTTCTACAATGTGTAAGGTATTAACTTGTAGAAACATTAGGCTATAGCATCATGACTTGGTACTAGAATTCAAAAATAAAGTAGTAGTTGCTAGCATATTTTATAAACTATATAAATCAACCCAAGTGCTTAAGACTCATCATCATTTCTTTCTCTTATAATTTTATGCTATTGTTTATTTCTTGTTCTAAAACCAACAACATCTATCATTTTATTTTTTCTGTTTAAGTACTAAATATTATAATAATAAGAACACCTATCCCTTGGGTTCGATCTTTTACTACACGATAGTCAATCGTACACTTGCGATTTCGCTATCAGCTACCATCCTTTGTGATCCGGATGGAACGTGGCGCTCGGCGGTTTCTGAGAGTCAAGCGAATGGCAATGCGTTTCGCGCAGAGATTTGGGCGGTCGGGATGGGTCTCTCCCATGCTTGGGAGTTGGGGACTCGTCGTCTTGTGTGTGCCTCAGATTGTTTGGAGGTGGTTCGAGTACTCCAAGCGCCTTTGGTAGTTAACTCTTACTGGGAACGTGACTTAATTTTGGAGATTCGCTCTTGGCTGGCTAGGGATTGGAATGTTTCCTTCATTCATGTTCCGCGTGAGAAGAATAATGCAGCTGATTTCCTTGCGAGGTAGGCTTTTAGGGAGGGGACCTCTCACCGTGTTTAGAGGCAACCCCCGTCTTCTGTTTACGCGTCGTTGTATTTAGACGCTTTTGCTTAGTTTGGTTTTCTGTTTAGTCTTCCTCTTGTAACCAAAAAAAAATCTTATAAAAAAAATTGGCTTAAAAATATTTGTGATCCCTGGAATATATCCATTGTCAACTTTTGGTCCCTGCAAATCTTTTTCACCGGTTTGTGTCTTTTTAAAATTATAACTTTTGATTTTAGAATTTGGTGTTAATGAGAGACTATTAAGTGCTTAGGTGGCTGACCGTGATCCCAGTTTGCAATGTCAAGTGGCTATGTCTGAGATAAATCACCCAAGTCAGTGGTGGAGGTAGGATTTGACTTTAGCGGGGCCAAGACTAAAGTGCATATAGCTTCTAAGAAAGTTTAATTTTTCACATGCATAATTTGTGCAAAAAAATTTATATATAATTCATATTTTTAAGAGAAATATATAAGTAAATTGAGTTCAATAAATACTAACAAACATACAAGCGTCACTAGATTAGCAACAACATCATCTCAAAAAGTAGTAAAAAAGTAGCGCCGCGTAGCAGAGAACTGAGGAGAATAATAACCATTTCTCTCTCCAAATAAAATTAGCACCCCATATCCAAAAAGTGAAAGTGAAAGATAACTTTATTCGGTAGAAATGAAGGTGTATGCTTGTTTTGGGTTAGAGCCAACACAAACATAATTTCACGTATCTTAATGTACCAACGGAGAAGTTAGAATTTAACATATTGAATTTAACGAGGATCAGAAAAACAAAATTTTGACACATTGACTTCAAAATTGATCGATGTTGAGTTCAACGAAAATTCAACAAAAATTTAAAAATTCAAAAGTTATATCATGAATTTTGTTTTATAATTTCAATATGTAAGAAAAGTGTCTGGGCAAAAGCTATGAGTCTCATGACAAAGAAATGTAAAGAAGTTAGAGAACGTAAGTTGCAATGTATTTATCTAGATTTAATCACATACACTATGAATCATAAGGGGTTGTTTGATGATTGGACGGTGGAAAGGGAGGGTTTGTTGATATGGGATTAGAATTATTAAAGTTGTGGTTTGTTATGAGGATGTAACGTAGCCCAACAATCAGATAATAAGAGACAAGATTTAACAACACTTTATCCCTTGAAGTCGCATATTATATATAATAATTTTTTTCAAAAATTTGGGTGTATTTGTAAACCACGTCTGTAGATTTGTTTGGATATGCTGGTTATTTATTGAATGGCATGGCTGGATATTAGTTGAGGTTATAGCAAAAAAATTGCAATGTGCCCTCTGAAATTTTTGTGTATCCCTCATGACTTATCTCCTTGTCTTTCTGTTTTAACTTCAGGTTTATTTTTCAAGACCAAGTAAGTGCTTCTATTCTTTCTCATCCTTCACGAGAACTCTCATGGCTTCACTCCAAAAAGCTCTCAAATTTCAACTCATGGTGTTGTTCAAAAGGGCATCAGAAGAAGCTTGACACCTCTTAAGGTCAATGTGCCAAAGTCAAATTCTATTGCAGAGACTATAACAAAAGAACTGAAGAAGATGATTAGTATGAAAAATACATTGATCTCGTCTGGATACGAGCTCTTTGATGCTTATTGAAGCTTATTTGTGAAGAAGTATCCTCCCTTTGAATCATGGCAAGGTTTTGATAATAACAACACCGACAATTCAAGGAATGATGACCTCAAGCTTCAAGTATAAAGATTTAATAATTTGATTTATTGCTTTCTAATTTAGATTATTCATTTAAGAAGAATATTCAAGTTCTTTAAATAACTTTCTCTCTAATCATTAAGCAATATGTTTCATAATTGATGGAATGTTTTCATAAGTAAAAGATATAGAAACCTTAGGAAAATTGCTTTGAAAAGATTTTTTAGTAGTAAAAACAACAACTTTTGGTAATGGGTTACCATAATTGGCTAACAGGTTACTCGAGAGATAGATTTACCAATAGTAATCGATTACCACATGAGGTTAATCGATTATCCTGTGTTGCTCGGTATTAAATTCGAGCCAAATATCTTCTAGTTGATTTCTCTCATCACAATACCAAAAGATCTGATTTTTGAAGTGTTTCTAAATCTTTATAATAGGGTTTCCATCACATACAAACACAAGAGTGCAAAAGTTTCTAAGTTTTTAAGATCTGAGAGCCAAGTTTCTATGGTTCATGAGTGTTCTTCATCTTTAGGTTTTCTTTCTCATAGTTTGTGTTAGAACACCATCTTATTGCGAAATTCTTCTCCATTCTTGTATCAATTTATGAATTGATGGCACCAAGGGTATGGTGTGAGTGTGCATTAGTGCAAGGGTGTCTTGCATTAGGTTTTGGGTTTATGGGTTTATAGGATTCATGAACAGATTTGGTGTGAGTCTTGTAAAGAATTCTAAAACCTATAGTGATCAGCAAATCCCATTGCACATTGGGTCATGAACAAATTTGGTGTTTGATCCATATTGAAGATGTCGACGAATTATATGTTGGCTGCTGAGGTCTAACACAATCCTCATTTTCCCGAGCTTGGGACCGACTACGCTAGCATCAGCTCGGATTTTGTAGTGGTTCGTCTAAATTGGAGGGAACCAACTAGGTAAGGAGACCACATATTGGAGGGACCAAAGCGCATTCCCTAACCAATGTTGTGGTTCTTTCTTTCTTTGGCTCCCTATCCTGCTAGGACTGAGACAAGTGTTGGTTTTTTATTAATAAGTGAGCCTTAAATTAGGATAATTGCGATGGGAACCTCTATTCGTCTAATGCTTTTGACTTATAAAAAAATTACATATTTAGGTAACAAATATTGATCATTCTTGAGTTATAATTGTCAGCTCTTCCCATGTAATACCTTGATTATTTAAAGATTAGTCATTCATATAGATAACTTAAATACCATGGAGATGTGGACTTCTCTTTTTATTTTTAGCTCAGGATATCCACCACTGACAGTAATGGCTAATCCCCTCGCCGCGAGTGCTAGCACAAAACGATAAACGGCTGGTTATGAAATGTCCATTCCCATGAGCGATGATCGAGCCTTAACGAACGCAGTAAACTAACCTAAACTTTCTCTTTTGAATACAAGTATAGTGCAAATGATGGTGACAAATTGTATCATGGATCCGGAAAGAGAAATATTTTCAAACCTTTTGTATAAAAAATAGCGATAAATTACTGCTTTGTATGTTACAACACATAAATCTTAAATTTCAATTCAAAAACTAGAAAAAAAAGACCGTGCATCATCCTAGTAATAAACAAGAGCACACGAAAATTCAGAAAAAAGCAAGCAAAAAACTGGAATCTAATAAAACCTCGAATTGATTATATTTGTTATCTGTTTCGATTAATGAGTCATAAGGATATCCTTTAAGCTCCTCCATTCACATCTTTTTTTATGGGGTTAGAATGGTTTTTATGGGGTTAGAATGGGCACCCCAAGTAACCAATTCTAAACCCCAACTCATTTTTTGAAATACTAAAAATACTCCAATCCGGTTTTTAAAAATCGGAATGTAGAAAGTAGGCGTGTACTACCGGGTTATATATCCTGGTGGCATAATTTGTAGCATTTTCCTTCCGGGATATAAACTCCAGAATGTGAATGTATCGACATCACATTTTCGGATTCTAAAACCCGGATAGGCAAAATGTATTCCGGGATATAAAACCCGGAATACTGCCAGTGCTGTTTTAGAGGTTTTAAGGATGTTGTTGTAACAGGAATGGAAGATCAAATATCGGATGAGGTTGATATGTTTCCGTACGATATAGTCCCGGAAGATGACCCGCATTACGGTGAAAAGGACGACACACACGACAAAAATGGCAACGGTAACGGTGTGGTTCCTTGTGTTAGTGTTGACTACACAAACATCTTCACCACTAATCAGGTATAAAACTATATGAAGAACAATTACAACAACATAGAAGAAGCGACAGTTGTAGCACTATGGGTTCCAGGCATTGGGTAGACATAACACAGGATTGATGATTTGTAATATTTGATCTATTGTTGTTGACATTATTTAACAATATTCTATTTGAACATGTTGTAGTTTCTGTCATGTTTAATATTAGATAAATGTTAATTATTGTTGTTTCTATCATGTTACAGGGTTGATTTTGACTCTTAAACCAAATACCGGGATTTAAAACCCGGAAAACATTTCATTCAGACAGCATTCCGGGATTTAGATCCCAGAATACACATTTCCATTACAGTTCATTTCCGGGATATTCATCGCGGAAAACTATGAAATTGAATTCCGGGAATTATAAACCCGGAATCTATTAGAACATGCGTTCCGGGATTTCAGAAACCGGTACTTGAATTGTGGGAAAAGACTTAAATGCTTTTAAAATTTTTCATATTATATTCCGGGACATATAACCCGAAAGGTAATATCGTTCCGGGATGACAATTCCCAGAAGACATTTTAGTGGGCCTTCCGGGATGTCCAAAACCGGTATGCACGAAATGGTCACCGAGATTAAAAATCCCGGAATATGATTATAGAAACCGAGATTTATATTCCCGGAAAAAATGTTTTGTTTCAAACTGGGATACAACATACATATTACATTCCGGGAATACAAAGAACGGAACTATATCAAAATTTGTTCCGGGGTTTTAAAACCCGAAATGTAAGTCGAGATAGAGGTATTAAGGACAATTACTACCGTTGCCTGGGGTTCAAAATCCAGTACCTAGGGTGGCAAATCTAACCCCTTTTTTTATTCTTTACCTCCCTTTTATTTTTAAAGCTTTTATTTTGACCTTTTACTTTAAATAATTCTTTAAATTTTAAAAATGTTGGGTCAAAATTTTAAAAAGTTTGGTCAAATGCTTTATTAGAATAATAAGAGTATGGCCAGAGAAAGCAAATGAAAAGACATGTTTTGGAATATAATGCTGTTGAAATTCATCTCCTCAAATCTGTCTAAAGACCATAGTAGACAGGCTGAATTGGATTATAAAATACTAAAGACACCAAGGAATTGAAGTAAATCCTGAAATTAGCAGCATTGATAAAATTAAGATAGGTAAGGAACAAGAAAATATTTGGTCCTCCAGTAGTACTAAACACTCTGCACTCCCTCTTTATAAAGCTGGAAAATAGTAGTGTTATGATTTGAATGGAAGGAGTATGGAGTACTCGGTGCACCAGGAGGACTATAAATATTAAATATTTCCCCCTAAGGAACATCCCAACATGGATTCACACCTAATGGCACGAGTCTCTGGTGTTAATATGTGCTGCAATAAGGGGTCCAATATTCCCATCCAAAACAGAATTAAGGTCTGGCATCTCAATGCCTGTCTTTACATCATGTACTAACTTGTATGGATGAGAGACATACCTCCTAGTTTCTTCTTCCCACAAATTGACAATTTTATCCTTCCTTATACTATACAAACTTGCAACTCCTTGTTCCCTTGCTATCATTTGAAGCTTAGCTTTCAATCTGTTAAATGCTTTCATCTTATTTGCAAAGTTGCTTCTCTCACCTTCATAAACATAAAACAAAAAATGAAACGTAATTCAGTACAATACTAATTTTTATGGTTTAGAATTATTATTTTTCAAATTGGAGAGAAATAGACTGGGTCGTTATTTATTCTATAAGAGGACTGAGGTTAGAGAGGAAATGATGCACAAACAAAACTTCTTCCACATGCATTGGCTAGTTTTAAACCACACTCGCCCTTTTCCTGCTCAAACCTTGGCCCATTATACAGAGGATACCCATTATCTTTTAATCATTTCATCTCTTTTAGGTGCCACGTCAAACAATTATCATGGCCCTCAATCCTAAATCACAACTTCTTAAAACAAGTTATAACTGCCAAGGCAGGTTAGGTGAAATGACTTTGAGCCCGTCTGGATACGGACCAAAGAACATTTACTGGAGCTTCTCTAATATCTACTAAAGAATGCACTAGATATGCTTCAATAAACGCTTCCGCATCCAAACATGGTCAATTTTTACTATGAAATATGGGAGGAGTAAATTTTGATCATGGAATTTTGGTCAAGAACTTATGTGACTTTTTCAAAAAGATATATGACCATGAAATAACTTTTGGTCTTGAACATTCATGTATACTTGTACGATCAAGATTTAATTATCCCATCTTTCACAATAAGAAGTCATCTCACCTAATACCTCATTATGGTAGCCCTTGGCTACCAGCCTTGCCTTGTACTTCTGAATAGTCCCATCAGGATTTTCTTTAATTCTGAAAACCCACTTACCGCCTATGGACTGTCTCCCTGGAGGTAAATCAACCAATGCCCATGTGTGATTCCTTTGTAAGGCCTGAAACTCTTCTTGCATAGCCTGTTTCCAATTAGGATCAGCCAAGGCCTCTTTAGCACTTGCGGGTTCCATGTGAAGAGTTGGATTAAGTCTAGGTTTAAAAATGCCAGCCTTAGATGTAGTGATCATACTATATGTGTTTTGTGGTGGAGGTGAAGTAGGAGCACTGGACAAGGAATGAGTTGGATTGACAGTGTCTGAATTCCCTGCTGCAGCAGGAGATGAAGAAGAAACATGTTGTGATTGAGACTCAGCAGAATTAGAATCTGCAACTTGTGTGGAAGCAGATGGGGGTGTATTATTCTCTTGTTGATGCACTGGTTGTGTGGGTGTTGGACACAAGGGAATGGAAACAAGAACAGGCGTGGAAGTGGAAGAGGAGAGGGGTGATGGAGGTTCAAACAGCTTGAGATAAGGAAAGGAAAATTCATTAAAAAGGAGTCCTTTGAAATGAATAACCTTCCTTCAGGTGTAAGACACTTGTAGCCTTTATGTGAGGTGGAGTAACAAATAAACAAACACTCTGTGGATCTATAATGCATCTTATGAGTGTTGTAGGGTCTGATGAAAGGGAAGCAAGAGCAACCAAAAACTCTGAGACAGGTATAATCTGGCTTAGTGTTAAAAAGAGCTACATAAGGAATGTTACCCTGAATAGACTTGGAAGGTTGTCTGTTAATGAGGTACACTTCAGTTTGGAATGCAAAATCCCAGAATTTGTAAGGGAGTTGTGCCTTAGCAAGAAGGGTCAGTCCTAAATCTACTATATGGCGATGCTTTCTCTCTACAACACCATTTTGATGGTGTGTGTGAGGATAGATAACTCGATGTTGGATCCCATGGGATTTGAGAAAACTGGTGAAAACTCTAAATTCCCCTCCCCAATCCGTTTGTATAGCTTTTAGCTTATGACCAAATTGTAACTCAGCCATAGCTTTGAAGTGTTGGAATATTTGAAAGGTTTCAGACTTAGCTTTATCCATGTGAATCGAGTACATGCATCAACAATAGAGAAATAATACTGAAAACCGCCATAGGAAGTATAGGGTGTCGGTCCCCACAAATCACAATATAGGTGTTGGAAGACCCTTTTCTTCAGCCATCTCAGCCTTTTCAAGATCTGCCACATACTTAGATTGGCTGAGCAGCAAGGAAACATTTTCTAGATGCTGTACCAGGACTCCCAGAAAATAGTCCAGCTTGCCTAGTTGTTTGAGTGAAGATTCTAAATCCAGTTTAGTGACTATTTGCTGGATGAGAACAATAGAATTGTCAGTGATTATGATATCATCTACATACACCAGGACATAAACACAACCTGTAGATGCATGATGAGTGAACAGAGAAGGGTGACTACGACTCGACTTGAACCCATATTTATAACTAGAGAAGCGTTTAATCTGTCCAACCGAGCCCTTGGAGCCTGTTTTAGTCCATTCAAGGCTTTGTTAAGTTTGCAAACCAGTGTTTTATCCTCATTTACAAAGTCTGGTGGTTGGACCATATAGACTTCCTCCTCTAGATGACCATTTAGGAAAGCATTATTCAGATCTAGTTGGTGAATATGGGTAGCTCTCCGCATTTGATTCTGTGTATTGTCCAGGCTGTTGATTCTGAGAACCAGAAGCAAAATTCACTTGAGGAACGTTCTCTGTTGACAACTCAGACTGTTGCGGTTCAGGTTCTGCAATTGTGAGAAGAGCTGAAGCAGAAGAATCACCAATTCGTCGCTTCTTAGCCCGATCCATTCGCACTTCATGCGCAATTACCATTGCCTCAACCTACGACACAGAACAGGGATCGTCGTGATCTCAGATTTCCCTTCAACGTCTCTGCTGCCGCCAGCTCTGTCTCTGTGGCGGCCACAAATTCCCTTTTTTCTTGTTCCTCTTTCTTCCTTCTTTCATGGAATTCTCTTAACCAATCTGTAAGCAACCTTGAATCCCTCATTTCTTGCTCTTCTTTCCGTCTTCTGTCATCTTCGTTTCTCAAATCTGCAATTTCTTTTTGCCATTCTCCCAAAAGTGCACAAATATCCTCCTTCACTTGTGCCAACGAACACCCTCTGAAATCCTCTTTTGCTAGTCATCTGCTTTGTATGCTGCCTGTTGTGGATTATCTTGGCCAGGGCACCTGAATCGGTGCTCCGATACCAGTGTTAGAACCGGTACCCAAATATAAGGAAGAAATCATAAAGCAGTAGAGAATCCTTAACAGAGACAAAGGGATTCTGAATTGAAACTGAAATGTTAGGGTTTTAGAATAACGAGAGTGAGAGAGAGAGAGAGAGAGAGTGTGTAAGACCCTCTATTTTTGGATATTTATGTTTTGGTCATTGAACTATTTCATATTTATGAAATGGTCCCTGGACTATTAGTAGTTTCGGTTCTAGTTCCTGTTAGACTTTTGCTTGAATTATATTTTGGTGGTATTGTCTTCTCAAGATTTGATATGAATAAAATCTTTTTAGATTTGTTGATATTTGATTTTCTGAATATCTTTTGTAAGTGCAGATTTTATTTTCTGTTTATGTTTTAGATAATGCAGATTTTATTGCAATCTTTCTTCTTATCTTTATGAAGAGTCTTCTGTGCCTCTGTCATGCCATCAGTCAGTGGATCAAATCCACTTTGTACAACATCCAAGACATCTTGAAATCCAAAAAAGACTTTCATCGGAGCATTCCATCGATCCCAATTCTTATCAGTTAGAGTTGGGAGATTTACTCCAGGCAGATTGCCACTTGGCATCGTGTAGGCTTCTTGTTAAGAAGAGAGGATTTCTTGTCAAGAAGTATGAACCTTGATCAGAATCAAGGAGCAAACAATAGGGTTGAACTCACGGCTTCACCAATTGCGGCTTCTGATCACCAATGCGTTCTGCACTTACTGGATTACAGTTGAACTCACGGTCTCCTCCTTCCACAGTTGCAGTCTCGCAATCCTAGAACTGAGCCAAACAGGTCCGAAACTCACAGTTTCGCGGCAACCCTAAGCAACCAAACCTGTCACAGGTCTCGAAACTCGCAGCTTCGTCCTCAAACGAACCGAGCCAAACAGGGTTCAAAACTTGCAGTTTCAATTCAAACCCTAAACAACCGTCCCAATACAGAGTTCGAAACACGCAGTTCCGATACAGGGAGGTTGCGTCTGACTCTATTCAATCAAGACTGAAACTCGCAGTTTCAATCTTCACGACCCGCAAGTCCAAGAATCGAAACGTGCTCTTGATACCAAGTTGTTAGAGTTTTGAAAGTAACGAGAGAGAGAGAGAGAGAGAGAAAATAGAGAGAGGTTTGAGGGAAATATCATTCACTCATATTAAAAACTGAAAGCATCACATGTCTTATATAGAAAATATAAAAGAGCTAAGTTACTTGACCAGCAAGTAACCACTTAACCTAAACCCTAATAACCCATCGGTTATTAGTTTATTTAGCTGCCACCTATACCTATTATTCTAATAGATATTATTTAAAATAACATTTGAATTATAACTCAACAAAATATAGTATAATTAGAGAAGAAGAGTGTTCACAAGAATTACAAACTGGTCTCAAATAACCAGCCACCAAATCCTAATTCTCCCGAAAACTAATCCTAATAAGGTACACTCACCTCTATTTATACTAAACCAAATAACCTAATAATATATAATAATAAAATATAAAATATAATGCTGACTGGATAAAAGATACTAATAAAAACATAAATCCTAATGCTCTATAATCACTCTTATTTATAGGCAACATGCCTCTTAAACCCTCTAACTAACTAACAAACTACTAAGACCACATAACTACTAACTAGGTAACCCCGAGTAACTATCATAGTCCCTGTGATATCACTGTCATCACGCATATTTGGAATATTTTCACATTAGTTTTAGTCCTTCAATTTTTTTTAATCATTTTTGGTCATTCACTTTCCCCTTCTTCCTCTTCCTCTTCCTCTTCCCCTTCCCTTCCCAGCCACCACCTAACCTCTACAACCACCACCCAGCCACCACACAACCTCCACATCCTTCCCCGACCTTTCTCAAACCTTCCACTACCTCCCATTTCCCTTCCCCATCCTCCCTCTCCCCCTCCCCTTCCCCTTCCCATTCCCCTTCAACTTAGTTTTAAACCATGCTCACCCTTTTCCTCTCATTCATTTCCTGAACAATGGGTAAAACCCCACACATCCTCTCATTCTTCTTCACCTTTCTCTTCATTTCAACCCACCCCCTATTTTCCTTTGATCTGCTTTGTTCCCCACCACCCCTCTTCCCAAAACCTTGTTAGCCTCCTGTTTATCAACACACCCACCATTTTGCATTGTCAATTTCGGGACTAGAAGTTACACAAATATTTTACAGGGTCATTTTAGATGCGAGTGAAGTCAGGGACCAAAAACATATTTAACCCTATATTATATTTCTAAGACAAATATACTTGAAGTAGTTGTTGTGCAAAGTACAATCAGGTCACATCACATGTTTGTCTTTATAGAAATCTTGCACGTAGACAAGCACATCATCAATAGCTAAACAAGAAAAAAAGCAGCGGCACATCATATGGGACATTGCAATTTCATTCCAATGTTCTGGCATATGAATTTGAATATATAATGGAAACAAAAATTTGAAAGCCAAAACCCAAGAAGCAAATGTTTCAACATAAAAATATGCATACCAGAGGATTGGACACTTATGCCAGTAGGTAGATGCTGAATGCAAACTGTAAGCTCAGTTTGTCTCTTCTGTTTTCCTTGAACTAAGGGAGATGAGATAATCAAATCCTCATTAGCAATTTCTAAATCAACAGCATTCTCAAGGAACATGGGAACAACATCTACAATTGCTGAGGTAGCCTGCAAATTTTGAATTCAGCAAACAAAATTATTTCGTCAAATTTCAATACTTGATTCAGAAGCCTACAAACATTGATAAAACTTCTCTAGGATAAGATATACAAGGCCATTTAGTGATTGCATGAATATAGATCCAATTCACTACAGCAATAATGCCGTCCAACTTCATAGTACACTGGAGAAAGATCACACTGATGACCGCTTAAAGATCAGAAGTTACTTTCCTTGAAATTTCATCTAATTCAGATTTCAGAATTCAACACACATTTTTATATACTATATGATGGTTGTTTTTACAATATATTATGAAGTGTTTGAATAGACTATGATATCTTTACCAGCGATTTTTTTTGTTTGACTACAGGTATCCTCCACAGGAGGCAATCCTATTTGAGCCAGGAACATCAACATCCTAATGGGGCTAGCTCTCCTAACAAGACCTTTACTAATGATTTTTGTATGACATGTGGGCAATTATGATTATATTTAAATTAACTAAAAAAGGAGGTTAATTTGTAAAGGCTATTCAGAAATCTTGCACCTCCAAAAGAATCAAAGTATAATATATGGACAGATGTAGACAAACTCAAAGGAAAATCCAATATGAAAATAACTCATTACAAAAGAAAGAAAATAACACAGGTAGAAGAATGAAAGGAATTATTTACACCTCAAGCTGAGAAGATTCATTAGGAGAACCCCTTAAGAGGTTGTGAACTCCTCTTTCCCCTGAAAGATAGCCATAAGCACACTCAAATTCAAACTCTATAGTTGCTGAGTTAATTCCCCCATTCTTGAATGGACACCTGTCAACAATCCTTCCTTCATAACCTTGTCTTTTGGCCCATCTAAGATACATGTTCAGGAGCTGCTCTGCCCAGATCTTGATTCATGCAAAAGTAGGCCAAAGAGAGCAGAACAAATTTATATTTTTTTTTATAAGCTCAGAACAAATATATATAAATAGTTTGAAAATAAAAAATAGAGAATCAATAGAGTAGACAATCAACTACTCAGTTTTACAAAGAAAAGATGAATATATAAAGGTTTATCGAACAACACACTTTCAACCAATATAGGCCAAACCATTAAGAATGATTTAGATTTTAATGATTTTTTGCTATACATGATTTATGATAGGACATTATGACATTGTTTCATTCATGTAGCCAGCCTCAATTAGTGGGAAGAGGCTTTTATTGTTTTCTGTGTACGTGCGCCTATCAAACAATGTCCAATACTTCAATTAAACTTCTGAACAATTGCTGAAGTTAAGAAACAATTTTAGAATGCCTCATAATCAAGTTTAAGTTTTTACTGAATTAATAACACAAACTTTAACATACATCAACCAGATAAGCAAAAGTTACAGTTCAAACGGAATCATAATGAAGTTTTTACATTACATTATCAAACCTTTGGATAGATGCCATGAGCACTAGCTTTTATCATCAAGCATGCTCCTGCCACATCAAACGGCCCCTTAAGAAGCTTAGACATCTCATACTGATCCAGAATCTTGCTCACATCCAAAGATGCATCATATGCTTGTTTATAAAGCCCATAATCTATAGCATTCATCTCAGCCAGCTGCTTGATCAGCTTTGCTTCCTCTACCTGCAGGACATACAAATATCACATCTCATCGAACAAGTCATAAAGAACAAAATGATGAAATTGAACTGGCATGGTATCCATTATATGATTTTATTAGTACCGGTGATTGCAATGGTATTTATCAGAAATGCTATAATTTTCATCCATTAGCAAACCTGTCCAACCTTCTGGAGAATAGTAGTTTCCAAAGAAGCAGGAGGGCTCACTTACATGAAGTCTACAATGACTAGAGAAGTAATACAAGCCAAGGTATATTTGATTGAATGAAAGATTTCATTCACAAATTCAGAGCTATCTGCGATCTTAGCTATATCTAACTAAATACAATAACTGTAATGATCGCAGACATTGAAATATTCATTGTACACTTATTTCTTCAATATACTACATTTTATTTTGTTTATTATCAGTGTACCAGATTACCCAGACATCATTAGTTTAATGACCAACAGAATCATACACAAATCAAATATTACATAGAAGAGAAGACAAATAATTTTGTCCAAATTCAGGTGAAACTTCTGGGAACAGCACATCACCTTGTATCTTAAGTCCTTAAGAGAATCAATCACTTTGGCACTGTTAGCCAACTTGACAAGAATGTCGTTGGATTTAGATGGATCATCCCATAGATCAAAATCACGCACCATTTCTTCATGCTTAGTCCGGCTTGCTTCTTCCATTTCTAAGGCTGTTGATGTGAACATTTCAGCACGAAGAACTGCATCTTCAATTTTCCTTTTCAGAGAAAATAAACCTGAACATATTTGAATGATTGTCATGATTAAAGGAAATAACAAGTGAAAGGAAGCAGTGGGTATCTACAGCATATAAAGCTACAAAAATCACTATACTATGAGGAGTCATTATTTGACAATGACATCGACAGTGCTCCAGCTCATTAGATTCACAAAAGAATCATCATAAAATAAAGAGTCTTAAATCAACTAATATTTTGCTCTGAGGGCTGATCAAGCCACCAAGTTTAGAAAATAGAAAGACAAAGACATATGTTAACATATGCGATAAGTATGAAGTACATATGTTAACAAAAACAAGAAGGAGCAACATCCATCTAACATATTCAAATTAACATTTACTTTTGCATAGGTAAAAACACAAATGGTTTTATGGCCTCATCTGGCAGAGCTTGTTTGAGTTTATCATATAGAATAAGCTCTTACGCACGTGTTTGGGAGAGCTTGTTTAAATAGCTTATGGCCTACCTATAAGTTGTTTTGAGCTTACTTTCATAAGCTATTTAGATTAGCTTATTATTAAGAGCTTAGGCTTACTTATAACTTATTATCAGCTTATATCAATAAGTTTCCCCAATTAGCTTATGAATAAGTGATTATGCGATAAGCGTTTATTGCCATAAGCGCTAAAGTAAGTTGTTTACCCAAACACACTCTATCTAACGCTCCTCACGCAAGCCCACCTTACACTGTGGTAAAGTTTAACTTTTTTTGTTTTGTTTAGAAGAATGGAAGCAAAAAAAATCAAAGACTATTTAGTCATAGACACTCTAATACCATTTCATTAATCAACTATTTCAAAAGCTTAAGCTGTTAGATGAGATGAAAGCACATGAATGATTTTACATATAACATTTGTTTATAGATATAATAGAAGTTAACATTGTTTCTCTTCTTACATGATAAGACGTCTCCCATTAATATTCGAACGTTTTCCAGAATTATATGAGTTGTTCGATTATTTATACCTCAGGCATAGTTCTTTAGAGCTTATATTCATGTACTATCGAAATTAGGTCTTAAAATTTATGCTAGGCCCAACTCGATCTCAGAAGTTAGCGTGTGAGGCGAGGATTGTCCAAGCCTTTATATGCTCTATTCTGGTCATATCTCTAGTCAATGTGCGATCTCAGCACACCGCTCTCACACCTAAGACTAAACTTTGGAGTGTGGAGTGGGTGGCCCAAATATTGGACCTGAGAGAGGCTTTGATACCATCTTGAAGCTTGAACTTTAGCCAATTCTACACTAAAAGCTATCACATGCTGCCCAAGCCTTTATACATTCTACTTTGACCATATCTCTAGTCAATGTGCTATCTTAACTTCAAGCATACCCAGAAATATTGGACCTTACAAGCTTGTAGCTCCTACTACTTGTGGCATTGGTAGAACATCCATAGCAAAGAAAAATGATAACATTTTCCAACCATTATATTATCATCAGAATTTTACACTAAAATGTTAAAACCCCAACCCCCCCCCCCCCCCGGTTCTTGACTGGAAATATGGGTCTTCAAATGAACAGCATTTTATTTTTGTCAGATTTATTCTGTGTCCAAAAAATACTTCTTCAAATCCCACTCCCATATTCCCATTTCCACTCATATAAAGCAGAAGGAAAACACCGCATTGAACCACTAACATTAATTTATTCCAGCCATAAACAACAGAAACATTAAACAGACCCTGCGCTTGCTCTTAAAGAAAACAGAGAGAAATAATTTTGGAACAGACCCACTTGGTTGTAGATATCCTTGTTGTTAGCCATGGAGTGACAAGCCCTAATTCTGGAAGAACAAGGAAGCAGATGAGCACGTGCCTTGTTCTTCTTCACCAGAGAAGAAGATGCAACGTCATGAACTGTTCTTGTACAAACAGGTTTAGGGACCATTGTTGACATAATAATCTTCAAGATTTAACGAAAAGTGAAACGTGGTTGCAGTTGCAGCACAATGGTCCCTCGTGAAATGAATGAGGTTCTATGGCCGCGAACAAGAGGTTGGTTATATTGTTTCAAATCTCCTACCACTGTGCTTCCAAGCAAAATGGAAAGACCCAAATTGCGTTCCCTTCGCTGCCTTATCTTCAATACGAAAATCCATTTCAGAATTTCGGTTCGGGTGTTAGAAGAGCAACGCTACTAAAATACATTAATACCCCTATTTTTTGTGCATATCACCGTTATTAATCGTGGAACACGTTTGCCTTGTGTACCGGGATTTTAAAGCTGAAACATGTTCACGTCGATATGTTTCTGGTTTCTTAAACTCAGAAGGTAGTTGATTATATAGATTGCGGATTTTTATATCTCGGAACATCGTCTGCACTTCCTTCCGAGAAAATAAAATCCGGTATGCATTTAACATTGCGAGTTTTAAAAACCAAAAAATTCCTCCATCGTTAGTTTCCGGGTTTTAAAATCCCGGAAGTTATTTGAAATTAGGTTCCGGGAAATGAAATCTCAGAATGTAATTTACATTCCGGGTTTTAAAACTCAGTAGTTATAAAATAGGGTAGTATCATGACAGTTTGGCATTGGCAGTTACCAATTATACCCCAACATGAAACTTAAATTACAGATAGTTTAAATTACAATACATGTCCAAATAGATAAAATATAATGCAATTCATCAATCCTGCATTATGGTCATCCAATGAGCGGACCTCATAGTGCTACAACTTCTAATTCTACTTCTTTGTAGTTGTTCTTCATACATTTTTATACGTTCTAGATATGGTTATTGCCCCTGTTTGGCTTGGGCTGACAAATAACGTTCTTGATACAGTTTTGAATATTGTAAAAGCTCATTTAGCAACTCAATCCTGACATAATTCCATTGCTCCTCATTCATTCCAAGTAATGCAGCAATAGACCTGTATCCACAATTATCATCTCCCATAACATCTACTACATTATCAATATAACATTGAAAATGTTCCGGAAAATGATCAATGTATAAGATACCCCTACGTGTAGAAAGTTTCTTGTGACTTGGAGTACAAGTTGGCTTAACAGATGGACCAGTTAGAGTGTTGCTATCATTGATTGAGTCCATGGAACGCCCCAATTTCCAGTCGGAGGTCACATTGTAAATATTCATAATTTAAAGTTATTAAACCTCTCAAAAAGGTCACTCAATTTTTCAAAACCACAAGAATCGCTCAATAAATATTTAAGACATAATAATCACCTCGTAATTATCATAATTTAACGGAAATAGTAAAAAAATTAATTACAGCAACATAATTACTTTTCAAGACGTTTGTAAAGTAAGAATTGAAAATAGTCCATGCTTCTTCAAGATTCCTTCTTTGTCTTCAACCTCCAATATTAAATCTTCAAATTAAACTTCGCGTTGCTCAACTGTGGCGTTAAGCGCCCAAACAAAACACACAACAAACAAAAAGGGTTAACTTCGAAAAACAACAAATATAATAGTGATAATTAAAGAAAACAGAAACAGCATTACAATACAGAATACAGCAGAAATTCTCTAACAGCAAAATAGCAACAACATCGTTTAAGTACAATAGTGATTAAAACAGCAAAACAACAGCATTATCTTTTAAATACAGCAGTGAATAAAACAGTGAAACAGCAATAATATGATTTCAATACAACAGTGAATAAAACAATAAAACAGCAGCAATATATTTTCAATACAGTATTGAACGAAACAGTACAATAGCAGCAACATCATTTCAATACAGCAGTAAGTATATACAACAATAATTAACAAGTCTTCAATTAATTTTCAGAATTATGCAATTATTCCTACAATAACTATATGCATAACTATGACCAAGGTTTTCCCATAACAAGGGCAAGACAATCACGGGGGACAAGCACCCACCACATTGCCCTTGGTTGATTCCACGGGACAAGCACCCATCACATCAAACCTAAACAATCCTAAATAGTGCATATGCTATGACAAAGTATTTTAACATCATGAACCAACAGTTCACACAGTAATCTCTTCAACTAGTCGTAATCCACATGCAAATTTCAATCAACTTTCCAAAAATCAATTTTTCCTCATAAATCAATACAACATGTTATACACGAACTCATTTCAATGCCTCATTTATCAACAACAACATAGCCCAAAAATAGCATGTTACAGCAGCCAATATACAATCCATGCATATATTATTCAAAGCCAAACACAACAGATTTTCTAGAACAGTGTTATAAACATCATAAACGACAAACAAGTTCCTAGAAGAAGTTACCCTTACCTCCTAACGTTTCGCATCCAATCCAAGTTTCAAACCTATTATATAATAAGTGAAAGCCCTAAATTAATACTCAGAAGAACGGAAAAACCCCTAAAAACCAATTAAATCAAAAGAACGGAAAAACAACACTGGGCTGGCAGAGGCCCAACGCATGTGCGTTGGGATGCCAACGCTCATGCGTTGGCTCCTTGCCTGGGAACCCAGTTCCCGAAGCCCAAGCGCCAGGAGCCAGCGCTCATGCGTTGGCTCTCTGTCCAAGACGACCAAAAACACTGTTTTTCACCGTCTAAGCCCCTAAAAGTGATTTTCATTAAGGGTTTTTATAAAAATCGATTCCACATCATTTAAACATTATTTTTTAGAGTTTGACATGCCAAAAATCAATTCTTTTAATTTAAAGTTTCAACGTCCCAAAAGTCTTAAATTAGCTAGAGTAAGGAATAAGGTTGTAGAGCGAAACCAACCTCGAGTATGGCCCCGGAAACGAACGTACAAGCTGGTGTTCGTCTTCTATGCTCCAACGCTTGTCCTCGTCTTATAAGTGAAGGGAATTTCGTGCTCAAGCTCCGGCTTAGGAGAGGAATTCCGAACCCAAAACAGAAACGGTTCGGGTTAAAACTGAGTTTTCTAACACGAGTAGGACTCAGAAATGTGTTGAGGAAGAAAGGGCTTACCAAGAACACAAGTGAGGGCCTCGAAGGAGAAAGTTAGAGGATTTCCAAAACCTTCTCCAAAAGGAATACAACAGCAATAAGAGGAAATAACAGCAGAAAATGTAGAAGGAACTAGCAGCAGCAAGAGGAATGGAAACGGTTTTTCTCTGGAGTGTTGAACGTGTTTTATGTGAGGGAATGGAAGTTAGTTTCTGAGTGCTCCCCCTGAGCAGAAAAGTAGAGGGGAAAATTCACAAGAGGATTGTTGAACCAAGGCTTGCTCCACACGGTTACAACACTAGGAAATAGGGGAAAATCAACAACCTCCTTCTCCTTTTTGAATCCCAATGAGTAACAGAATGTATCGGGTATGTTAAACAAGATTCGATCCCTCACCTCGTAAGCGAAATACTCAAGTCTCAACCACTAAACCAAAGCTCATCTTGTTGTAACTCAAGCAAAACTATTCTTTTCAACCAAGGATCAAATTACAATATCAAATCACTCAAGGATCAAATCATAATATAATAAGCCCTAAGGGCTAAATCACAATTACAAACATTTCAAGGACCAAAGTTCAATTTACACAAAAATAGGGGGTCTTACAGTCCATGTATGTGCCAACATGCTCCCAGTACGAATGGTCACTGTAACGCCCCAATTTCCGGTCAGGGGTCACATTGTAAATTTGCGGAAAATAAATTTAATAAACCTCTCAAAAAGGCCACTCAAAATTTTCAAAAGATTCGACACTCATATAATTATTTAATCAATAAATATTATCCCCGTAATTAATATAATCCAACGTGAGCAAAGAAAATAAATAAATATTCTGCAACATAATTTTTTGCTAAGTTACTTCAAAATAAACAGAGAAAAACATCATTATTCTTCAAGTCCTCGAAAAATCCTCCACTTTCTTCTTCTCTAACTAGCCACAATCAAATCTTCAGTTTTAGTCCTCGCATCGTTCATCTATGGCGTTACGAGCCCAAACAACAGACAAACAAACAGAAAGGGTTAACTCCAAAAATATAAAAAATAATAATCATCAACTTATGATAATTAAAAAGAAGACAGAAACAACAAAAAGCAAAATTCGAATACAGTAAACCAGCAGCAACAGAATTTTATACAGTAAAAATAGCAACAACACAATTTATAAACAGCAGCTAATTATACAGCAATAATTAACAGCAGTAAATAAACAACATTAAATAAACAGAGTTTTAAACTTTCAAAATTGTTTCATTTAATTCTCCAAAGACATGCAAGTTAATCCTGAAATAACTACATGCATAACTATGGCCAAGATTTTCCTAGAACAAGGGCAGGACAATCACGTGGGAACAAAGATCCATCACATTGCCCTAGATTGATGTGACGGCACTTTGCCCCGTGTGATCATCCTCATGAACTAACAGTTCACACATTTTTCACAGTCATAGTATCATATGCAAATTTAGTCAATTCCTCTTAGAATCATTTTCCTCATGTTATTCTCAATAATTAAATTCATTTCATCATGTCTCAACAACATGTAGTTCATGTATAACATGTTCACAGCACCAAATATCAAGTTCGGAATATGTCCAAGGAAAAACACAATCAGAATCCTTAAACAGAATCACAAGCATCACAAACCGATAAAAGTATTCCTACAACGAGTTACCCTTACCATCGGTTTAGGTGCATAAATTCGTTCCTCCACCTAAGCAAGATAAAATGATACACAACAATCAATAATTGTTGAAACAGAGGTGGAAAACAACCCCCAAAACGATTTTTGCACAATAAAAACAAAAACAGAATTTTGTTGGCAGGGACCCAGCGGCGATGCGTTGGGTTGCCAACGCCCATGCGTTGGCTCCCTATCTGGCAACACGTCCTAGGCATAACCCCAACGCCCAGGCGCCAGAGAGCACAGAAAAGCAGTTTTTCACCCCAAAATCAACTTTAAGCCCTACTTTTCGAAAACAAGACTTTTCTATGGCCAAAACTCATAATACAATTGATTAAAGACAATTTCTACCCCAAAATTCAAAGGATTTTGAAAACACCAACATGTATGAATAAGGGAAATGACTAGGGTTTCAACCAGAACAAGGGGGAAAGACCAACCTGAATTTGCTTGTACTATAAAGGGGAATGAACCACTACCTTAGGCGGACGTACTCTTTTGAAGTGTATCTAGACGTACTCTTTTCTTTCATATTTCTTTGATAAGCTGCTTTTGATAATGCCTTCAAAGGGTGTTAGCAGACTTTCTCCATATAGATAGATGTTCCTGAAATGTGAAATACTTAAAGTATTAGGAAATCTTTATCTATCAATATTAAACCTAAGGTAAAAATTGTTATTTATCAAAATATATTAATTTATGAAATCGTTTGAATCTAACATTCACCACTGCTCTTCATCTGATTTGCCAAGATTGTCAATCTTGAGATATAGTCACTTACGGTATCTTATCGTTTCATCTGGAGCAATTCGTACTACTTCCTAAGAGTTTGGAGATGCACTTTCTTGACTTTCTCATCTCCGCCGTAATATGACTTCAGAATATCCCACGCTTCCTTCGAAGAAGTTGCAGTAGCAATCTTCTCAAAGACCCTCGAATCCACACACTGGTGAATATAGAAGAGGCCCTTTTGATCTTTCTTCTTCGCTTCTTTGTAGGCAGCCCGCTGAGCCTCCGTCGGGTTTGCCCCCAATTGCTCGTAGCCATCCTCAACATACTTTGTTACATCTTGTACATTGAAGATAACCCGCATCTTCGCACGCCACTGATCCTAGTTCTTGCCATAATAAACCGAAAAATTCGTCGATGAAATTCCATTAGTTCCCATCGTCGTCAGTGTTGAACAATCACAAAACCTTTACGCTCTTTTTCTGCAACCTAACACAAAAGCTTTACACGAAGAAAAGAATCACAAAACAAAGGAATTTCTGTTTCCCCTTTCTTGATCCCCACGATCGTAGAAAGCTCTGATACCACTATGTTAGAACAGCATGTAAGAACTCACAGGAATAGAGAAGGTAAAACTGAATTAAAATTTCTCTAAGTGTGTTGTACATTACACGTTCTCATCTCACACTTGTTCACACTTATCTACAAAACATACTCTTGTATTTATAGTGCTGGGTAACACTCCAACGCTAACACTTAACGCGCTAACTAACTAACTAACAATTTTAGTACTCGTCTGCCTCACTACTTCAAGTACTCGTCTGCCTACACAGACTCTACCAGACTAGGTCAACAACAGACTAGTACAAACTTAGGCTACAGAGGCAGGAGGTGATCACGTATTTCACTTGAACCTTGTACGGACTCATGTGGAGAGAGGTTTCACTATCTCCTGAAACTTTTTTATTTTTGGGATACGATGACGATCGCTCTCAACAAATGACTTTTCCGGTGTTCAATCTTTTTGATCTCACCCTTTCAAATTAATAACATTGACCCACTTATCAAATTAATAACATTCCCAACATACACTTTTATACACTAATATTTATACACTAATATTTATGATCTTATAGCCCTTCTACCCCTAACTTACACTTACACATTTAACTCATTATAGCTCATCATTGTTGAGTACCCCATGACGTGACTCACTTTGCATATTATTCATCAATAATCTTCATTGAACGGTTCATAAGCTAATATTGAGACACATTACCCAAAATAAGCTGAAATAAGTTTTTGCCAATTAAGATCCAAGTAGGAACAGTGAGCAACAAAATTCTAAAAATTATAGCACACTTGGAACAGTCTCACAAGTGAAAGTTAAGACAAAGCAAATGTATCTTAGATACCAGTAACACAGCACATCAAATATTATATCAGACGAACATCAAATATTAGAACCATAAATGTTTGTTTTAAGCAACAGTTGCAGTTTCAACTGCAGGCTTGTTTTCAGGCTCAGCTGAAACAAGAGTTGCAGTTTCTGAAGGCTTGTTTTCTGGCACAGATGAGGTAACAGAAGTGACAGTTTCTGAAGGCTTGTTTTCAGGCTCAGTTGAGGTAACAGAAGTTGCTGTTTCTGAAGGTTTAATGTCTTGAGGCTCAGCTGCTAGTGCTGCTGGTGCTTCATCTTCCCAGAATTCAGTCTTCTTTCCAGATTTGGAGACAGTTTGCAGAACATCCTCCGGCTTCACATTTCCTTTCACAGTCACCTTCTGTTCCTTTAAATCGATATTAAATGATTCCACACCTGTAAATACTATAATCAGCACACTAATTTTCATACAATAAATATTGCAACTAGTATTATGGTTGGAATAAGGACAGGGAGGATAGCATAAGTGAAGTCTTTAACTCAGATATGGCTACATAATGTATTGATAATACCAACCTCTGTGCTAGGAAGAAGTGTAAAAGTTCAATTAGTATGCACAATGTCAAATTAAAAATCTGGTAGATGTTTCAAATAGTTTCAAATTTACATGGTAACAGCACTGTTTGTGTGGTTTCATCAAAGACTTAAAAAGGCACAAGAATTGTTTACTAGGTGATAATCAAAGTTTCATTGAATTGGGTTAAGACTCCATCTCAAAGAAAATTCCATTCTGATGCTAAAGCAAATAATGGACAGTGAAGAGTGAACACACTTTATTTTACAAAGGAAATGAATGGGAAAAAAATTCAAAAGCATGGAAACCATTGACACACATGAAAAGCCAAAAACTCAAGGTAGTTAGAATTAGAAAGAGAAACATACACAGCATGTCTTGATTGATAAAATAGACAGAAAGCGAGACAGTACTTAAAAAGATTAAAGCTCAAGATATTGCATTGTTCATATTGGGTCTCATAGTAAAGATTGTTTCGTCTAGGAATCCAAAATACCTTCCATTTTTTCCAAAACCCTATTCACTGCTCCAGCACAGCCTTGACATGACATGCGAACTTTAAGGACAACAGTCTGCATTAATCAGAGAATTGAGGTCAAAAGAGAAAAAAAAAAGCATCAATAATCATCATCTTAACCTCAACACCCCTGCAGGATTTAAATCAAACGAATTCATCCTTTGAATCAATTTAAATAAGAAATGAAATTAAAGATGGGGATCGAGAATGAGAGTAAAGCAAGGCATCAGACACACGGGTAGGAATAACTGAATAGAGCTCATTTTTGTTACAGTAATAGATAATCTGTTTCACCATTGATCCAATTGAACCCATTTCCTACAAAACTAAATGAAAATCCGACCTCTAGGTTTTAACACAAGTACAATGCAACCAATTTTAAATATCAGGGGACAGATTCTCCATACCATAATCTAAAGATTTCTGACAAACAATCGATAGACTTAAAGGTGGATGGTGAAAACTAAATGCATATACACAAGCAATTGAAAGCACAGCAATTTAAATTTGAAGTCTTAAGAATTCCTGGTCTGAAACTGCTTAAAAGAATACTTGAGCAAATGCTGGAACTTTTCTCTAAGCTATGTCAATCCCAAAATTCTCCATCTAGAATTACTAATACTTCTCCGGATTCCAACCAAAAGTAGAAACTCAAAAGATCCTACTCCTAGCGTTAAAAAAAAGCAGCACCATGAACATGAAGAAATTCTGATATGTTTCAACTAAAGAATTGATCAAATTAGAACCAGATCAAGAAAAAAATTTGGAGAACAATCATCATGCATTAAAACACAAAATAAGAAAGTTCAATATCACAATGATGAAGGAAAACTGAAAACCAAAAGAGAATAAGAGAATGGGTTTAGCACCTCAGAAGACATGTTTGCGGTATTCAAATATAACTGTTGTTGATGGATGAAGAGTTGTGTTTATGGGGTGACGAATTTATACCCAAAACCCCCCACAATGAAAGTGAGTGCGGTACAATGCAAGATAATGGGTTCCAACCGGAACTCATATATTCTGGTGGACCATTGTAGATTGGGAATTACTTTACTTCAGATCGTTTTCATTTTTAATGGATTTCTTTTTTTTTTTCTTAATATAAGAATTGCATTAAAAAATTGAGTTAATTTAGTTTATTGCATTAGAGTAGTTCTCAATTTTAATAACTTTCAAAAATTGCACATAAGTCACTTTCCTAAATTCAATATATCATTAATGCTTGTGAGAGTGAAAAGAGAGAACCTTCAATTAAATAAATGTATTCTTGTTAAAAAAATAATTACTACATTACAAATTTCAAGTTAATTCTTATAAAAAGATAAAACTATACCTTTAATTTGTTTCTTATATTAAAGATCGGAGAGAATATTTTTTTAATGGATTTTATATATAGATGATTGTGTAACACTTAATTACCTTGTTTAAGTTTGTACCAAAAAAAAAAGAACCTTTGTTTATTGAGGAATTATTATTATTATTGTTACGTGATTTTCTTTTTTCAAGACTCATGATGTAGATACTTATTGCTAATGTGTATATAATAGCTGCAATTAAGAGGAAATATTTAGTTACAATTTTTTTTTTTTAAGATATTGTTTTTAGTTTAGGATAATATTAGTTATTTCTAAAATAAGATTGCATTTTTATTCAAAAAAATAAATAAATAAATATGATTACATTTATATTTAACTTATAAATGCATATATATGAGATACTTTTTATCACTTGATTTTGAGAATCAAATTTTATCTTTATCATTTTATTAGTAGATTTCTTATTTTCTTTTATCCATTTTCTCTATGTACACTACATACAATAAAATAATCTTTCAAATAACAACTATTCATCTAGAATCATATCCAAAAACCCAATAAAACTAACTATACAAAATTAATGTGGTATATAATAGTTATACGTTTACGTGAATGAGATGAATGGATATGCACTACTAATGCAAAACAGTTTTATACTGATATTCAATTACATCATGTCAAATAAAACTAAACTGTTACATTTATTTTAATTTTAATTATAGTTAAATTAAATTTCTTATGCTATAAAAATCAATTAAATACATGTATAAAATTAATTTTTCGTGATACTACCTCAACCATTTTCTCTTACATTATTATTTATTCTCAATTTATAGTGTGACACCGAGGGGTGTTTAAAAGATCTATTCCCATGAACCAAACCATAACTATGTCAGAAAATGTCCAATTCATAAATATTACTTATTCTCAATTGATAGTAGGGGTGTACAATACCCTTCCTTGTCCCTTGACCTGTCTCAACCCAAGTTCATTCATCCGGCACATCATCAGATTTCTTCGGGTCTATGGATGAATTCGGACTTAAAAAACTGACCCAATTAATATTTAGGTCCAAGTGAAAGATAAGTACAATCTATTTCAACTTACCTCACGAGCACTCCTACTAGAATGCCTCTTCTTGCATAGATGGATTTGAACGTTATTCCATGTAAAATTTAGTATAAACAATTTAATATATGTGTAGCGTCTTTTATAATTCATAATGAAACTGAAAATTAGTATTTTAACATAATGAGAAGTATATATAATTCTTTTATGCAATTTGAAGTTGTCATTCAACTCGTCGTTCAAACCACGTTAGTCCGTATTAATCCATCCTACAAACAACCCTAATTGATAGTGTGACAACCGTACAATGAGAACGTATTTTAGGCATGTTAATTAACTTTTTGAGAGATAATGCTCTATATGTATGTAACGGACAATATCATAAAGGAAGTTACTTTTTATTAGTAGTGGAAGCATGTCATGCGCTTAATTAACTTAAATGTGATTTTGAAGAGATTTTTTTTCTCAACGTATCACAACCGACAATTATAAAACTAATTCGTTGTTACTCTAAGATCACGCTAGGTGAATATGTCTCTTCCAATATATATTTATCTATACATATCACTAGAAATGCTAACATTAATGTAAATACTTAAGCAATTCAATTATCAACCAGTTGTGCTACACTATCATCAGCGAATTTTTGCACGTAATAATGTGAAATGCGCATAGCTACTTTTCATGTCAGTGGAATTCATTGATTAACCAAAAGCAGAGTAATGCAGTACAAACATCAAATTCTTCCCTCCAATGCTTCGTTTTCAAGCAAAAAATGGGTTGTACTTCACAATTGAATTACAAATCCAATAGAGCAATTGTAGTACAAAAGTACGAGTGTGGTGGAGTTACGACTTACAAGTACTCTGCTACCTAAACCGATGCCACAAATGTATGAGCATAGAGACCAACCAACTGTCATGAAGCCATGAATGCCAACTTTTAATTTTGAGTTTTCAAATTCAAAAATTAAAACAAATTGTGTAAAAGTTTTTTTTATTTAAATACATTTTTAGTTCTGTAAAATAATTTATTTTTTTCGGTGTTTAAGAATTATTTTTATTTTTAGTCCTCTAAAAATTACATATTTTATTTTTAGTCATTGCGAGTTGTTTTTTCATCCAATTCAGATCTGAAAATACTCTCACGCGCGCTTAAATCTGCTTTACAAGCGGTGAAGTCAGGCTCAGTCATCTCAGATTTTTCCCAAATTGCAAAAACTTGGATTTGAAAGGATGGAAAAAAAACTAGCAGGGACTAAAAACAACACGTGTAATTTCCGGAGGACTAAAAATAAGAAAATAAATTCTAGGGATGAAAAAAAAAACGTATTTCACAGGGACAAAAAATGTATTTATGCCAAGTTTTTTTTTTAACATTTGGAATAAAAGACACAAGACTACCTAAAATCTAAGGGTCTGTTCAAAGTGGTTGTCAGTTTTGAGTTTTTAAATATAAATTTGAAAAATTAAAACGTGTTCGGCGAAAATAGTGCTGAAATGATTTTTTACCCAATTTCAAAACGGTTTCACCCTTATTTTTAAAAGCACAAATATGATTTTGTGATTTTAGTTTTTAGTTTCAATAACATTTAACATCATCACAACCACTACCCACCACCACCACCACCACCACCACCCTCCACCACCACAACCTTCTTTGATGCCACGTCGCCACTTCCAGTACCACCACCCTCCACCAATTGCTGCTGCAAACCGCCGCCACCACCACCACCACCCTCCATGTAACGCTCTGATTTTTAGGGTCACCATAATGACTCAACAGTAAATTAAACATGCTGGATATTTTCCAAGACGTAAAAATGCATTATATATATTTTTCTTTTTCAAAACATGCTCTTGACATCATGCATTACAGATACCCATACTCCCAAACATGACTTATTACAACACAATACATATATGTATTCACATCATACGTAGGCGGACTCGTGCTAAAACACACATCAACGTCATGGAAGAGTCCTCCTCGACTCCTCTTCACTGTGTCTTCCATCTCCATCGTTAGTACTTATCCCTGAAGCGAACGTCACCGCCTGTGGATAACGCCCCCATGAACATCCACAAAAAATAAAGCGTAAGGGTCAACTTCTTGAAAACAAACTCCTCATAGGAGCACGGGGGTAAAACAGTAATAGTATATAAATATGTAAGTCAGGCATTGTATATCATATCACAATTATATACTGAACAATTTTAGCCACAACAATTCATCAATCAAACAACATTTATTGTGCAAGCAGAATTGCATATCAATCATTTCAAATCACACATTACCAATCGTCTAGGCACATATTCGATTGCATATGTTACCAATAACCTCAATGTTAGTCTACATGACATGCTCATGCGATACTCAAAATGATTCGGATACTACGCTAACACTCGATTGGAGGCTGGACAATCATTCTCAATGATGGATGTCACTTACCGATAAATTGATAACCTCGATGCCATCTACAATCAGGCACAGGGATGTCCTCGTTGCCATCCTGTGGTCAAGCAGGTACGACCTCAATGTCTCCCTTATGACAAAAGAAGGTACTACCTCATTGCCGTCATGGAGGCATGATGTAATCTATTAGTTAGTTACATACAACGAAATTGTCCTCACTGGTGTTCGGGTCCCTTATCGGAATGTCTCCACTGAGATCATCCTCAATGGCGTTCCAGTTTCCTCAAAACAGTAGCATAACAGAACGCTTCATACGTGTCCTAACTCATTGACGGGAGCGAGATCACTCTTTCTCGAGTTCCCAAGTTCCTTGCTCTTAGCGGAATCCAACCCACGAACAAACTTCCCTCTTTTCATAAGACAACATCTCTTATGTTTCTTACATAGGAATCTTTTGAGGATTTTCAGAAAACATGTCTCATGATTCCTTTTCCAAAGGTATGTCTTAAGAGTTCCTGTTCCAAAGGTATGTATTAAGAGTTCTTAAAAAGATAAGTCTTATAGCAGTTTACAAAAGAGTGACTTGTGTTATAAAAAATAGAGTTAATTAAACAACAACAATAATACAGGGGTAATCACAAGTTCTCAATATACAATATCACCTAAACATGTTTTTAATCCTCAATATCTATATGCATAACTATTGCCAGAATTCACCCTAACCGATCCAGGACAATCACGTGGGACAAAGATCCACCACATTGCCCTAATTCACCCTAACTAGGCCAGGACAATCACGTGGGACGAAGATCCACCACATTGCCCTCGGTTGATCCCGCGGGACAAATTACCGTCACATCAACCTAAAAATCCTAAATATAATGAATATGCTATGAACATACATATATCATCATCCTCATAAACCAACAGTTCACACAAAACCTCAGTCATAGTTTTACATATGCATAATATAATCAATACTGCTCAAATTTATGTTTCCTCATGTTATAACTAATAACACATGCCACTTTTCTCAAAAACTTCATCAAAACATAAGCACTCATAGCATCACATATTGCCAACAACTTTTTAGAATGGTTCTCAAAACAACTCAATCAGAATTCTCAAAAAAATAGAAATCACAAACCGACATAAGTAATTCCCAAGACGAGTTATCCTTACCTTCGAGAGGGTTGCATGCAATTGAACTCCAACCTTGCAAGACACAACACACATATACACAACCATCAACAACCATAGGAAAGGTCGGAAACCAACTCAAAGGAATTTTTAGAGCAAACGAAGCAAAACAACAACTTGCTAACAGAGGCCTAGCGCCTAAGCGCTAGGTTCCAACGCTCATGCGTTAGGCCTCTGTCTGGCAACACGAACTGGGCAGAAATTCAACGCCTAGGCGTTGGGAGTCCAGCGCTCATGCATTGGCTCCCTGCCAGAAAGCCTGAAAATAAAGTTTTTCACCCAAAAATCAATTTTTAATCCTACTTTTTCGAAACTAAGATTTTTCCATGATCAAAACTCATTATAAAACCTATTAGACACATTTCCTACTCAAAAATCCAAGGGTTTCTAAAATCAACAAAATCTTTTAACAAGGAAAGTTCAAGGGTTATAGTCAAGAATAGAAGGAGAAACCAACCTTGTTATGAGAGTTTGATCAAAAGAACTTGGAGCACGACCCTAGCCCTTCGAGAGTGTAGAGAAACCTCAAGTTTTCATGAAGAACAAGTGCAATTGAACCAACAAAAGAGCTCTTGGAGAGGATTGAAGAGCAAGGTTTAGACACCAAAAGAGGAAGGAGAAGTGACGCCACAAGCAACAACAAGGAGAATGCAGCAACAAAAGACAACACATAAAATGAACTAGGGCTTTGTTCTAGAGTGAAAAACAAATGGAATGGTAGCACATGAGAGGGAGCACGAAATACTTAACTCTTGAGGGGAATAATAGCAGCCTTCTCACCTCCTTAACTCAGAATAATCACCCAACAACACCAATTAACACTCATCAATCTCCATTAAGTCACAAGACAACCCATTAAACTCCATTAACCACAAGACAACACTTTAAAACTCCATTAAAGGTCCTTAATCCTCAATGATATTCAGAATTCGAATTTGAAATCCAAGCCTGCCAAGCCACACGAAAATCTGAACCAAAAACAATACTTATCTCACCAAGATTCGAACCCTTACCATGTAACCGAATTATAGAAGTCTTAACCACTAAGCCAAAGCCAATCTTGTTATAACTTAAGCGAAACTATTTTTATGATCCTCAAGGTAAAATCAACATGACCCAACTATCTGAATAGCCCAAAGCTAGAATTTATTTAATAGGATTTGAAGGACTAAGTTTCGATTACAAGAAAACGGAGGACTAGATTGCAATTATTCCAACTCAAGGGACTAAAATGCAACTACCAAAAGTTCAGGGACCAAAGTGTAATTACAATAAATTGAGGGTCTTACAGGGCGCCACTGCAAACCCTAGATCACCAATTTGGGGAAGAACGAACCCTAGGTTGCCAATTTGGGGCGGAATTCTCAATTCGTTCAAAATCTCCATCGTAAACGTCGACGACAAACCAATTTGTACCTGCTGCACAACGATGATCATCACCGGCATGTCCTTTTCCTTCGTCGTCTCTATGCACTCTGCATCTGGCGGCTGTCGCTGCTCTCGCTCAACCTCCACCACGGCTTCTCTTTCAGCCATCGTTGTGGCTTGGGAAACTGCATGTTCCGCTTCTTCTTCTTGTTCAGCCTCCTCAGCGACCAGCACAAGGTAACGATGCAGCGATTCTCTGAAGCTTCCTTTGGCTCGATCTTCTTTGTTCTTCTTCTTCTTCTCGTTCAGCCTTCATTTTTCTCAGATCACGTGATGGTCTTCTATCCCTTTCTCTCTCCAATCATCTTGCCACATCACTTAATTCTTGCCACATAAGCTTCTAATGTTGATTTTCTGACGGAAGTTAAACAGAAAACCAAAAGTGCAATTTCTTGTAAAAGTGAGGGACGCTGTAGGCTAATAAATTTCAAGAGGGACCAAAAATGCAAAATCGTGAAAGACGAGGGACCAAAAGTGCTATTAAGCTTAACAAACTTCATCTTATGTGACTACCTTGCTTCCTTTTTTATGAAGCAAGGGATGACCTTTCCTTTTTTTTCTGAGTGTTGTGCCTATCAGTTCAAATCTAAACTCCTATATCATCTTAACTAATTGCTTCCATCATGTTGGATAATGAGTGGCACGGACAAGAAGAAAGCCAAGGATTTCATATTGCATTGCCATGTTTGCAAAACCAAAGCTTCAACGGGTTATGCGATAAAGAAACGACTCAAATTTTTGTAATACGTACAGAAAATCTGGAATAGATTAATTTGATTATTGTTCATTTTTTATGTTCTTTCAGTAGAAAATATAGATACTTTGTTTCTTTTAAAACTTGACGCATCCAATGGGACTGGTTATTATTTGTGTCTAATTTGGCTCATAAAAAAAATAAGGGTTAATGGTATATTTAGTCTTTGTGTTTGTACGCATATTTGCGTTTGGTCTCTACCGGAAAAAATTAAACAATAAGTCTCTTCGATTAGACAATGTTTTTATTTAGTCCGTGTCTGAGGTACGAAGTGGTTTAGTGGCACACCGGAGCTGACGTGGCTTTATCCACGTTATTTATAATTTAATTTTAAATTATGTGGACACTGGACAATTACTTAATAATTAAAACAAAAAAATTGATAAAATAATTAAAAATTATAAACTAAATTCTGAAAAACAAAATCGAAATTCATCTTCATCTTCATGATTTTTTTTTTCCAGAAAATTAACAAACTAATTCAATGATTCTAACAAATATAAAACTCATATTCAGCACGAAATAGAGGAGTAAACAAAATGGAAAATAGCCTGTTCAAACATGAAAGAAAGCTCAACGTGACTCCTTCACCTTCTTCACTACAACAGAACTTGCAGGAAATCCTGAATCAACAAAACACCTAGGTTATCAATTTACATATAACGATGCTAATGAATAATGATAATACATCAGAAAACGACAATTTCAAAATGGGTGTTACATTTCCCACCCAATAACCCATTTCTCTCACAGGGCGTTGCTATTGGCGTCACCTCGACGACTATTGGCGCCATCCCAATTTTTAAAAAAACCGAAAATACTTTTTTTTTTTAAATAAAACCAACTCCCCACCACCCCACTTTTTCCACAACCCATTCATTTCTCCATCATCTCTTCTTCACTTTCAATCTCACAAATTTCCCTCTCTTCCTCATTTCCTCTTCCCTTCCCCATTTCTGCTACACTGCATTTCCCCTCCCCTTTCCCTTTCAGTTTTGAACTTCGAGCAATCAGCACCCACCGCAGCTGGTTGCTTGCTCCACCGCTGCACCCGCCGTTGTCGCTTGCTCCGTCGCTAGTCGCTTGCTCTACCTCGCCGTACTCGTCAATCGTTCTCTAACCGTTCACCCATTTCCATTCCCCCATTTCCGTCCTGGTTTTTCCACAATTTTAAAGTGCGGATCTTATAATTTTTCTGGGTCGTGGTTTTTGCCGCAGTTTCAAGCTGTGATGTTACGCAGTTTCAATCTGTGGCCAGTACGCAGTTTGAACAGTGGAACGTCTGCAGTTGAAACTGCGTATATTCTTCATTGTTGGGTTATTGTTCCTGATTGGTTACATTCATTGTTGTGTCAGATATGGCAAGGACAAAAGGAACATGGTGTCTACCTGCAGCTACAGAAGACCAATCAGAAAAGGTTCACAACCTCCTGCACCAACAAGTCAGCCTGTGACAGAAGGTGAACGTAAGCGGGTTACGACATCAAAATAGAAAAGGCGTGTTGAAGCTCGAAAGCCTGTGGAGATACATGAACCACAGCATGTGAAGAAGGTCTTGTCCCTGACTCTGGATGAAGTTTTGATGACGACAAACCTATTACAAAAAGAAGCAAAGAAGACTTAGAAGAATCAGCTCAACATACTTCAAGATCATCAAAGGGTTCTAGATTTAACTAAGTCTCATTGTTCAGTAAGTTATGCTTTTAAGGTTAATATACTTATGAAGGCTCATAAACAAATTGATTAATTGAGTATAACACTATTTCATAAGTAAAATATGATAGAAACACTCAATTAGGACTTAAAGTTTTATAAACTAAGAAATGGACTTAGTGTAATCGATTACATAGCTACAAGTAATCGATTACACATTTTGAAAATAGGAACTTTACTCCAACGGCTAGTAGCGTAATCGATTACCCTACTAATGTAATCGATTACATGTACGACCAGATGTGTTGTTTCATGAACCAATGCATCCCAAATCGATTGGGAAGCTTTGCAATGGTTCATGGACGACCTCTAGTGCCTATATAAAGTCCATTGGTGCTCAGAACTCGAAACACAACTTTCATATTCATTAGAGCAATCTTCTGAGTCTTTAATCTCTCATTTTCAAAGAACACTTATGCTGTTCAACTTTTGAGCACTCAGAATTGATAAGGGCCTTCATATGTTAGTGCCTGAAGCATAACTTGCATGACGTAGCCTTCGGTGGTCAAAGGTGAACCAGGATAAAATTCGTGTGTCATTCTCTCAACCTTTATCTTTTACTTTCAACAAGTCTTTATTTTGCTGCATTTACAATCAACAATTGTGATTCTGATTATACTAAAAGTAATCCGGTTTTAATTAGGCGAAAATTGAGAGAACCTGATTCACCCCTCTCTTAGGTTGCCATCTGTACTTACACAGCATGTGCCTCCCCCATATTTGCATGTTGAGGAGGGTGATGGCAAGGAGGAGGATGATGTTCTTGAGGAGGGTGATGGTGAGGAGGGTTCAAATGATGAGGGTGATGATGAGGAGGGTGATGATGAGGAGGGTGATGAGGAAGAGGGTTCTGATGATGAGGAAGGTGATGATGATGAGGATTCTAAGGAGGAAGATGGTGAGGATGATTTTGATGAGGAGGAAGAGGGTGAGGAGGACACTGTGATGGGTGAGGAGGAAGTTGAGGAGCCTATTTACTTTAAGGGGGGGCCTTATGATTTGAGCCTTCTGCGTTCCTTTGAGACGTGCGTTGCACCTGCTATTTGGGAAGCTTCTGAGACAGGCTCTGAGTGTCGGGAACCATTGTAGGTGTACCACCATCGGAGGTCCTTCAATAAGGCACCCGTGTACTACCGTGCTGACATAGAGGAATGGGTTCGTAGGTCTGGTCTTCAGCCTCTTTTGACGTGCTCTGGTGGTTTAGTGGTCAGGGCCATGTTGTCTGCATTTGTGGAGAGATGGTAGGCAGAAACCTCATCTTTTCATTTCCCATTCGGCGAGATGACCATCACACTAGACGATGTGGCTTCCTTGCTACACATCCCACTCACGGGGATCTTCTACACACTTGTTAAACTGAGCCGAGAGGAAGCTGCAGAGGTGTTGGTAGAGTTGATTGGTGTGTCCCGTCGTGTGGCGGCTGATGAGCTCAAGTCTGCTAAGGGTCAAGTGAGGTTTAACTGGCTACTTGAGATGGTGCAAGCACAGGTAGCAGCGGGGAACACTGTAGGGGATGCTAGAGCATTCTTGCTACGGCTTGTGGGCATGACACTCTTCAGTAGCAAGAGTAATGACAAGATTGATGTTGGGTACTTGCATATGTTTCAGGACCTCAATGCTGTTAGCAAGTATGCTTGGGGTGCAACTGCATTGGCCTTTCTATATGACCAGTTGAGGGATGCCAGCAGGAAGCACGTGACGAGCTTAGCAGGGTGCCTGACGTTGCTTCAGGTTAGTGACTTTATTTTTTGATATCTACTTTGTCTTTTTTTGCCATAGATAGTTGATATGAATTTCGTAGTTTGTTTAGTCTAACATATATTGTTTAGCACGAATGCTTGAGTATAGGCATGTATATTTGAGCACTTTGCCACATCCGTGTTTGAGAGGAAGAAGAACCCTCAATACATGGAGGACATGCCTAGGGCTGATAAACAAAGAAACAACACAAGAAATGGAGGGGGGTTTGAATAGTGTACTTATAAAACTTAGTTTTAAAAAGCAGATATTAGTTTTAGAAAATATTTTGTAAACGATAGCAGCGGAATAATAAACAGAGCGTGAACAAAAAAGCACACAAATGATTTTATCCTAGTTCACCCCCTTAAACGGTAGAGCTTTGTCTAGTCCTTGGCTTAACCAAGATTTTCACTATTCAACTGAATAGTACAAGTATTCAACAGGACTTCTCCCAATAAGTATTCAACGGGACTTCTCCCAAGTATTCGACAGGACTTCTCCTAACAAGTATTCGACAGGAATTCTCCCAACAAGTATTCGACAGGACTTCTCCCAACAAGTATTCTACAGGACTTCTCAAGTATTCTACAGGACTTCTCCTAGATTTTTTTACAAGAATGGGTTCTTCTACAAAGTCTCTTCTGAAAGAGTGAGGTAGAAAGATTTAGGCACAACTAACTCTAAGTATTTTGGTAGAGGATATGACTCTTAGGAATATACTTGAGTTTTGTAAAATAGAGATGATCATACGATAGGTTCTCTGTGTGGGTGTGAATAGCTTGAGAGTATTTGACTCTTAGGATTTTCTCCCACTTAGAATATTTTCACTCTTGAGATTTTGACACTTGAGTATTTGAAAATCAGATGTTTGTGTGTTGTAAGCTTGAATGTAGTATTCTCGAGTTTTGTTCTGAATTCTCTATTCTATGTTCTGAAATCTTTATGTCCTCTTTTTATATCTTCACTTCAAATAAGGTTTCTGAAGAGGTTGTACTGAAGTTGTGTGAAACACTCAATCCTTCTTGACCGTTCATCAACGAGTCTCTGCATTGCATTTAATGCATTTGTCTATTTGTCTTTGACATCTTTCCTTAAACGATGGGATATTCAAATGAGACTTTCTGATGCAGCAAAACATTTCCATTTGAAGGAAGGAGAAATAATAAACCCCTTTTGTTTAATTGACAATGTTGTACTATGCCTGGGAATTATGACTATTGACATTCTGACACTTGTCACGTGATCTGAGCTCTTTCATCGATGAGTGATCTCGCCATCTGTAAACAACTCATAAGATATTTTCTTGAATATAACATAGTCTTCTGGTTGGCGTTAGGCGATGCTTCTCATTTGATTAGATGGTGTTTTCCATTTTGTCTAAGTAGACGATGGTAGAGTAAACGAGTCTCTTCTGGATGTTAGACATTGAGCGTAGACGAGACTACTCTTTTGATTAGACAGTGTTGCCGAGTACACGATAGAGATATTTCTTCTCTCTATTTTGTCGAGCAGACGATATAGATATTTCAGCCTTCTATTTGGTCGAGCAAGCGATAAAGATATTTTAGCTTTCTATTTTGCTGAGCAGACGATAGAGATTTCTCAGCCTTCTATTTTGTCGAGCAGACGATAGAGATCTTCCTTCTTTCTATTTTGCCGAGCATACAATAGAGATATTTCTTCTTTCTATTTTGTCGAGCAAACGATAGAGATATGTCCTGAAAAGAATAATACACAAAGTTTAGGGATTTTTTACATATCATAAATGAACTCTAACACAAAATTGTTATCACTCAAAATATGATAAACATTATGGGATCATTTGAACTTAACAAGGGCAAGGCGGTGGCTAACTCCTAAGGGTAATACGCTGATGAATCAGAAGAGGATTGCCCTGGATGACGTTCATGCAGGCTCTATGATATGGATGCCATATGGTTCACATCGGCAGTATAAGCCTTTTGAGGCAGTGACACTCTACAATGGCTTCATCCGTCATTCATCAATGGTGTACCCTCGCCTGCCAGAGCGAGTCTTGAGGCAGTTTGGTGGTTTGCAGACCATTCCTCGACCACCTCCGCCTAGAGAGCTAGTTGTGAGGAGACTGACAACATATTTGCAGTATACCCTACGCATATAGTTGAGGTGCGTCATGAAGCATTTCCTTCTGAGGCATGTGATGAGTATGGGCTATGGTATAAAGCCGTATCACACCCACACGTGGTGCCTCTGTATAGCAGAGACGACGTTGTTGGCACTTTGACGGTTAGTTTTTGCATATTTTAAATTGCAATCTATGTTTTGTAATTTGTAGTAATTCATAACTGATTAGTCCTGACTATTTGACATTTTTTTAGGAGTGTCTTGCTCAGTTGCAAAAATGGACTGTTGTTGGAGTGGACCCGGATAGCACAAGAGCACCGGAGGAGGGTACAGAAGTATGGGTTGCATTGCAGAACATGCACTCCCTGGTACAACAGGCTCTGCATCGAGATGATGATGAGGGGAGAAGGAGGAGAAGAAGGCAGAATGCGAGGGATGCTTCATGAGTTTAGGGTTTATTGTATGGACATGGCTTTTTTCTTATGTTAAGTGAAAATGATTCTATGATTTAATGTACAGAAGTCTGGTTTTTTTTATTGTATGGACAATGCTTGAGGAGTCAAGAATGTATGATAATTAGGCATGGAAAATTGGCTCAATGAATGAATTATTACAAGTCTGGCAAGTGGACGCAGTTTCAAACTGCGTAGGTACGCAATTTGAAACTGCGTCCACAATGCAGTTCAAATTGCAACCTTAGACGCAATTTGAAATTGCGTGTCTAAAATTGCGACCAAAACAAAAAAATTGTTTTGCGAGGGATATTTACATATTTTTCGTATTTTTGAGATAACATAAATAACTATCGAAATGACACCAGTAGCAATACCCTAACTCTCTCAAATGCCTACATTTATCGTTTGCAATAATCTCGAACCAAATAGCTTTACTCAAAAATCAATATTGGGAAGGAATCAAACTTGACTGGTGCCCCAAACCGTGGCATGTGAGTTGGACATGTGCAAAGTAATTAAGTTAGATCCACACAAGATTTGTTTATTCCATAAATTATGAGACATTGCCAAATGAAATCAAGTATATATACAGCTTTCTAAAAGAGTTTAGATTTATTTATACTTAAAGTACATGATAAAGAACTCCCACGGATGGAGTTTTTTACATGAGAAACACATATATAATCTATATTTAGTTATATTTGAATTATAAGGTAAAAAACTTTAACCTGCAGTAATGTTTTACATTAAAGTACTTTCATGTTAAAATTAATATAAAATCAAACTTTAATATAATTTTTATTTTTCTCTCAATTTTTTAAATAATTTTAGGAGTATATTTATATCAAACTACAAAAATTTGTAACTGAAAATATGTCGCACAAAGATTATAAATATTTAATTATGTTTAAATTACAGGGTAAAAGGTTTTGATAGGGAGTAACATCTTACATGAAAATACTTTCATATTTAATTACTGTATTCAAATATATACATTAAAGTTTGAAAATTTAGTAGTAAAAATATGTCGTAGATCAGAAAACATTAGTATTTTTATATATCTTAATTAATGTAATTTATATTATTTATTGTTCGAATCGTCAAGAAAATTAGGTTTTTATATGTTTTCAACGTTAGACGGGATTCATTAAATCTTTTTTAAGCATGCAAAAGATTATTTATTAATAGTTCAACTCCAAACATTGTGGTCATTATATAGTAGCTGAATAAGGAAAATATAAACATGCGGTAATTACCTAAAATATAACTAATTAAATAAGGAGAAAATTATTACCTAAAATTTGACTAACTAAGTAAAAAAACGGTATATGAGAATATACACATTACACACGCTAATTTTTTTTTTTTTTAATTTCTCTACCTTTATAAAGTTATTATGATACTATGTTAGAATTTGGGAGGCCTAACTCAACCACAAAAGCTAGCTTGAGAGTTGAGGGTTGCTCTACCCTTATAAAGACTTTCTATATAATATCTCTAACCAATGTGGAACTTCGAACAAGTTTAAAAACAAGTGTTCATGCTTACTAATAGTATTCTACACATGAGGAAAGTTCTCAATATTTTAGGTACCATGACCTCTCATTGTAGAACCTCATGTTACACATCTTATATTTTGTTTATTTTTTTTAGCAAGAACTAGGTTTTCTAAAATCAAGAAGGATTGCTACATGCTTTTGGGGTTACAATACTAAACAAAAATATAAAACTATGGATGAACATTTTGTACACGAGCTTCATTAGGATCAGAGCCATCACAAAGGAGTTGCACAGCTAGTTGGCCATTAGTCCCACCCTTGGTTATCTTGAATGTGGAATTTGTCACATTGATAGAGCATGATTGTTTTCCCATGCACGCTCCTTCAACCACTGTCATACTGTTACTTGATTCCCACCCACCTTTTTGGAATGAGCCACAATTTCCTTGAGGATCGCCATAGCTAGAAAATTGGATTTCTGAAACAGTTTTCCCACCTTGGCAAATTAGTTCTAAGGTTCTTCCGTAATCTATAGTGGCACAAATGGGACCAGGTTCAATAGTTTGAACAGACACATTGATGGGGTTTCCACCAAATTCCTCAAACAAAATCAATGTGTTGCTATTTTTGTTTAAAAATGACCTTGGCACATGGTAAAACCTCTGAGATGGTTCTCCACACCCACTCGCACATTGCTCAGGCCCATAATTACCTCTGTAATCACACTTGTCGGTGCACCCATTTTTTTCAGCCACCATTGTAGGCCAATATCGTCCAATGCTTTTCCCATTAACCCATCCTTGTCCTTTTCCAAGGCCTTGCAAATCTAAGACCAGCGAGTTTGTACCTTCAGGAGTCTCAAAGGTTGTCATATACCAGGTCATTGGTCTTCCATTAGGAACACTGTGTTTTTCCCATTGAACTTCATTAATGAATTTGGGGTCATAGAACCTTTTAGTTTCACCATTCAACCCAACCTTATAAGACCAATTATATGTTGATAAATCCAAAGTATTATTTATACTGCTTCCAATAAGTTTCACAGGACCTCCAACAATGCCCTCATCTTTCATATCGAAGAATGCTCCGTAGTGTGCATGCCCAACTGTTCCGCTTAATAAACTTATGACATTTGTCCCTTGTTGCAAAGGAATAGGCTTTTCATACAAAAAGTGAAGGTTGTCATACTTTCCCCATTGTCCACCAATATATTGCCCATTAACATAGGCGTGAAGAACATGACCTGTTGTGTTCACTTGCAAAGTTGCATTTTTCCAAGATGAGGTGTCATTGATGACAACTTCGGTCATGTACCACAAGTAGTCACTAGCATCAATAGTAACTCCTTTTTGCTCTAAAAGTTGAGGAGCTTTAAATGTCCCTTGGCCTTTAAGGGTGTCATTCATCGGTTCTGCTGTCCAAATCCAATGGAGAAGGTTGTCTTTTGTAGCTTGTTTCTTAACATAAATATTAGTTTGGGCATTAACCTTTGCAGTGTTGAAAACCTCCTTGTTGCAGTCTTGGAGAATGGATACTGACCAAGATGGCACATCATACTTTCCATCCTTTTGTAGATCAACTTGAGCATCTTGAGAATCGTCAGAATTGCTTAAGAAGCAAAACCTTTCTCCAGTGGCATTGTTTGCATAGGTTGTCAAGTATACTGAATTTCCATATTTCTTTTCACTAACAGTGCCACTTGTGAGAACCATCTCTCCTATTTTTAAGGCTGCATGAAGGTCTTTAAGATGTCCCCATTTGGGTTGATTTAGATTACCATATTCATCAAGAGGTGCATCATAATCATAAGCGGTGATAATATATGGACCACCTGCAGTTCGCCCAAAATTTGTTCCTCCATGATACATGTAGTAATTTTGCAAGACCCCACCTCTTTGAAAGAAACGTGCAACTGAAAAGGCTACATCCTCAACAGTTCTATGTGGCTTCCTTTCACCCCATTTTTGGAACCAACCTACCCAATTTTCTGTAAACATCTTGGGGCTCTTAGGATTATTTGGCTCAAAGTCGTCACAGTAGTACCCATTGCAAGTGTTGATCATAGGTGATGGAGCATTGACGTGCTTGCACATTATCCACGGGACACCTATATTCTGAGATAAAGCCATTTGGGCACACCATTTTATGTATGAATTTCCTCCTTCACCATATTTATCAATGACATCTCCGTATTCATTCTCTATTTGAGCAAAAATAATCGGGCCCCCTTGCGGTGCAAATAATCCCACTTCTTTGCACATGTTTACTATCTTTGTTGTGAAAATTTGCATTTCCTCCTTGAATACCGCATTGTCTGTCCTAAGGTGAATACCTGGCAAGTTATGTAACCACATTGGGAAACCTCCATAGTTCCATTCAGCACATACATAAGGTCCAATTCGCAGGAAAACATACAACCCTGCTTCTTGAACGTTTTTTATAAACTTGATGATATCTAGATCTCCTGAAAAATCATATTGGCGACGAGTAGGCTCATGAAGGTTCCAAAAGACATATGTTTCAATGGTATCAAGACCACCATCCTTGGCCTTTCTAATAAGCTCTGGCCACATTTGTGAAGTGCTTCGTGGATAGTGGATTGCACCTGACATTATTATTCTTCGTTGGCCATTAATGATGATGGCATTTGAATCATATTCAACAGTTGTTGCTAATGAATAAGCCCACAACAATGTTGAACATGTAAGAAGAAAGGCTCCAATATGAGAATTAGACATATTGTTTTTTTCTCTATGATGAATCTGATCTTCACCAGAGCTTACTTGGATTTTTTAAATTTCGTTTGTCTGAGTAATCAGAAAAATTCTCATATACAATATTTTACGGTTAGATAATTTTCTCCTGCTAGATTCAATTGCTACCTCAAAATGAACTTGTGGCATGAATTTTGTTCCTAAATTTAGATTTTGCTATGTTGGTAAAATTTCTTATCTATTTTTTCATTAGCTAGCCATGTTTGTCGTAACTAGCTATACTTTGTGGGATGCCTAGATGGTCAAAATTTTAGGAAGAATAAAGTCAAAGTTCAAATTTATATTTTGTGTAAATTATAACATCTCATTTTTCCACCTACTAAAATAATAAACGCATAATAATATTGTTATTAATATTATTATTAATGTTTGACGTGTGTTTATGATTTCATGTGATTTATGTGTTTGAAATAACTAAATAAAATGAAGGAACGTTAGAGATGGAATGTAAAGATTATATTGAAGATTAAGCTGTTTGATAAATGGAAGTTTGGGCATAAAATATATCTCATAGATAATTAATAAAAATTAATTAAGAAGTTTAGTGAACAAATCTTCTTAAAAAAGTTATTATTTTATGTGAAAAACCATAGTTTAACTATGGTTATGTTAATGAAAATTAATTAATTAATTGCGTAGGGGAGGAATTTTGAATTCAAAGGAGTTTAGAGACTGAAAATGTAGTTTCTAGAAGTTTTGGGAGAAGGTTAGGGTTACGTGTTAGGTGACTTGATATGGTGAAGGTCACCATGCAAAGTGACACTACCATGCTCACTTGTCACCCCTCTAACCCTCAACTCCCTCTATATATTCTGGCCCTCTTCAGTTCTGAAGAAACACCATCGCCCCTTCTCACTGTGCTCAAGCTCTGCAACTTGAATTCTAGAGAAAGAAGCTCTCACTTCTCTCTAGAAAGTTTCAAGTTGATCATCTTCCTTCCTTCATTATTCTTCATGAATCCTTCCCCAAGCTGCCTCAATTCTGGTTTCAACTTGCTTCTAGGTACGTGGAGAGTAAATCTGGAGATATTCGTGATGATCCGGGTTAGTTTTAATTGATTCTAGGTTGAAGTTCTTGAAGGCCGTCGTAGTTTGCAGATTCCGGCGGGTTGGCCGGAGAATCATGATTTTCAATCGCGTTTATCTCTCTCTTCCGACCTCCATTTGAGACGTAAAGACCACCACTATTCTTCCGACAAAGAGGCGAATCGCCAACCACCACTGGTTCATCGCCGGCGAGCAGCTCTGCTGTGGCCGCCGCCGCACTTCATCTTCTCCAGTGACTGCAACCCCTGATTTTTCCCAAAACTCAATTTTTCAGGTTTTTAACCTCCCAGAACTCTTTTTTGAACTTATTCTAATGATTTGATGCCTGAGAAACATAGGATTAAGGCCTGGAACTGTGATTTTTGAAGAGGATAAAAACATGAACTTGAAAATTGATTTCTTGCACTATACCCTGTCCTGGCTGTTTAAAACATATCTGGGTGTTGTTGTGACTTATATGTGATGTATGTATAATGATGGAACATGTTAGAACCGAAGAGATGAGCCAGAGGAAGAAGAAGCAAGTTCTCACCTCCTCGGCCATCATTGGGGACCACCAATATGGTGGTGAAGCTTCCCTTCTCCGGTTCTGAACATACTAGGAAGGGTTTGCAGATAATTTTAAGACGTTGTGGTCAGGGATAGGAAGCATGAAGCTAAACTATGGGTTATCACTATGTGAACTTGAACTTTGAAGCTTCACAAACCCAAAACCAAGGCATTTATATGATGTTCATGATCAAAGGCTGTGAGGGTTGTTAATGGTGATGATTTTAAACCCAGACCAGGTCTGTAAAGAAAGGGGAAAAAGAATAATGATGGTTCAAGTTGAATTAATTAAGGATAATTGGCTAATTAATGGATGGTTAAGGTTAATTTAGGCTAACTAGAAAATAAATTCTAGTTAAGTGGAGTTGGTCCAAGATAGCATGAATTGATTCTGTGGTGTATGATGCTTAGGTTAAACAAAATGAAATGGGAGAAAGAATTTACATATGTTAAGTAGGAATTAAGCACGCTTAATTGGATTAACTATAAATTAACTTCGATGAAGATTTAATTAATAAGGTATTAGTGAAGAGATTAGCAAGATTACTAATGGAGTAGGTTAAATGAATATGGAATGGATAAAAGAAGAAAATATGGCATTGTTGGTTTATGAAGTTACTTAGACCGAGAAAAGATATGATTGTAACTTGTGCGGTGGATGCTACAAGGGTGAAAGAGACAAGCTAAAAGCAAGGATTCGAGGTAAGGGGGAGAGGGCATCAATTGAGGATAGGGGAATAACCTGAATAAATGAGTTTTGGACCCTCCTTAGGTCCGTTACTTGTTGCTTGTTGTTTGTTAATGTCTGATGAGATGATGTCGTTAATTGCGTAGTTCTCTCACTTATATGTTGTTGACGTTATGATGTTGATGTCAGATACCATATGATGCCTGTGACTGATGATGCTATTGATAAATGGTATGACTGAAGCATGAGATTGTCGATATATGATATGTATGTACATGCAAATAGTTATGGATCACTACAAAAATTCACGAAAATAATGGCGTTTTTTTTACGGCGGTTTACTTGAACCGTACTATATCATGTACAAAATGGCGTTTAGGCAACCGCCATAATCAAAAACTCGCAGTTTACATGGAAAACTATTTATATATGCTTTACGGGGTAAACATATTTCAAGTAATAGTGAAAATTTTATGTCACAAATAAATATATAATAATAGAGAGTAAATATAGTCAAATAATGTGATTCTAAAATAAACTTAGTATTTCTTAAAAAATATTATTTACTAAACTTATGAAAAGTAAACTCAAAATAGTTTATATAAGTATAAGTTATTTATTATAAGTAAAGTGGAGAAAATTATAAAAATAAACTCAAGAAAATATAGGCAAGCCATTAATTTCTCATAAACTTAGTTAAACCTTTACTACTCAAATATTATTTTTAGTTTTAAGACATATATATATTATATATATTAATTGTGTTATCTCAAAAAAAATTAATTTATATGTAATTATAAATAGTTTTTGAAATAAAAATTGTTAATAATATAAGTAAACTGAATGTGATTGCGACTCCTGCAACGACACAGTCATGGATATAATGAAAATATTTTTTCATTGTTTAATTTTTTTTTATCATTGCAATTTAAATTATGTTTAACTAAAACAATATTTAAACAATTTTCATGTTTCAATGTTTAATGAAATGAATCCATTAATCAACGGGGAAAGTTTATATTCTAACTAATATAATAATTTTCATAAAATTCTTTCATAATGAATTTTGTATTATATAAAGATTAGTTATATCTTTATTTACACAGAGTTAATTTACATAATATTGACTATAAAATTAATTTTTAATGTTTAAATAAATTTTTGGAAACTGAATGTTTAAATAAATAGTCTCATTATAATTTAAATTATTTTTCTAAACTAATAAATTAATTAAATTTTAAAAAAATAAATAAATAATTTCACTAATCAACGGGGAAATATCTTCATTATGCGAAGATTAGTTATATCTTCATTTATACAGAGTTAATTTACATTAACTTTTATTATAAAAATCTTTTTTAATATTCACATAAATAATTCTATTAATGATTTAAATTATTTTGCTTAAAAAATAAAAAGTTTTGTTACAAAAGAAGACACTTAACAAAAAAAATATTTTTCCAATATTTAAATAAAAAATTTCATCATTCGACGAGAAAATTAACTATGCTAAGTAAAATTATAATTTTTGTAAAATTCTTACATAAAAATATGTAATATTAAACTATGTGTCTTCTTCACCATCATTTTAATCATATACATTTAAATAGTATTTATAAAAAAATAATACTCAAAATTATTTTCTCAAATAATAATTTAATTGCCTATTTACATTACATAAATTTTTATAAAATAAAATAAACAACCAACACAATCATTAAAAGTTATAATGTATTGACTTAAAGTTAAATAAATTTAATGTAAATAATTATAGTTACCCGTGTACATCTTACTAGTTTTCATGTAAAAGGTCCATCCCTGTCAGCACTTTTTAGTTTTTACATTGTGGCATTCCCACGTGTAAGAGTATTTCCACTATGTGGCATTCCATTGGGCGAGTGACGGCAACAGAGATCCACGTGGTTAATTTCCTTTCTTACCCTCCAAGATACCGACACAAAACCCTAACTCCAACTCTCCCCTTTTGTTTCCTTCTTCAATGAATCACCTTCACTAATCAATCAATCAAATTCCCCCATCTTCTTCTGAATTTCTGGTTCCATGGACAGTTCTGAACAAGAACCCCAACTCGATTGGGAGGCTTTCCTCCACGACTTACCAGAATTCGAAGTCGATGATTTTTTTAACGACGCTCCTCCTTCTCTCGCCGACGGTTCCTCGCCGAGTCCCGTTCTGTCAGAGATCGAGAATCTGCTTATGGACGACGATGCCGCCGTCATTCCGGAAACGCCGTCATCGGAGTCCGAATACGACAAGTTTCTGGCGGAGATACTCGCCGGACCGGCCCCTGAGTCTGACGAGGCTTCGGTTCCTTCCAACAAAAGCAGTGTCGATCCCGCAACTCCAGAAGAGGCTCCCTGTGATCCAGTCTCCAAGAAGCAAATTAGGTAAATTAATAAATTCCCAAATTTGTCGCCCAAAAAAGTTGAAGTTGTTGTGTTCAGGATTCAGTGAGTATCAACGTATTCAGTAATATGCTTTCAAATGTAGATGTCTAGAATATTTATTTATTTTCTTTCATTTTTCTATGGAGGTAATGCGTTCGAAGTTTTTACCGCCCATATTTCTTTCGATATAAGAAGCTCTTTATTTATTCAATCTTTTCAGTTTTTTTAATACCACTTATTGCTGGACATAGTTAGATGTGGGTGGTTGCAGGATATGACAATGATCTATGTAATACTGTGCTATCGAACTTAAACGTCAATGATGTGAAAAACTGAAGCGAATTATATTTTGAGAAGTTGGGTTCTGAAAGGGTTCAATAATCTGCTTACTTATTTATATAGTTGGCTTCAGTTAGAAGTTGTGGGAAAAGGGCTTGGTTGTTTGTTGTATTTATTTTGTGAAGGTTTATTGGAGACTGAATTTGATGTGGCCTGTTATATGATTATATGATTCTAAAGAGTTGTGTCCAACCTCGAATTTCAGGCAAATGAGGAACAGGGATTCTGCTGTGAAATCAAGAGAGAGGAAGAAGCTGTATGTGAAAAACCTTGAGATGAAGAGTAGGTATTATGAAGGGGAATGCAGAAGACTGGCGCATTTGCTCCAGTGCTGCTATGCTGAGAATAACGCGTTGCGGCTTTGTTTGCAATCACGTGGCGCATTTGGTGCTTCTATGACCATGCAGGAGTCTGCTGTGCTCTTGTTGGGTAAGGCTTGCGATTACAAATCATATTCCCTCTGCTTTTCATTTTATTGTCTTTGCGGTTCTGTTTTGGGGCATCGTATTTCAGTGGCTAAATTATCTGACAGATAACGGTAACTTGATTTTCATGATTGCATGGTTTGGTTGTTTGGCCTAACAACTTTATTTGTTTACTTGAATGAATCTTTTTCAAATGCTTTACAGTTTCATCAATTGGCTTCATTAGAGCCTTATGAGTTATGTGACCTTATCTTCAATGTCCAAAGTTCTTACAAATGTATCTATCCTAACATGATATTAAATTTGACATGGGGGGGGGGGGATACATGGATCAATCAGAGATAATTAGCTTCTCCAAGATGCTAACTATTCCTTTTCTTTTCCAGTTTTATCACTGTCATGGTTTCTTCTTAATTCTTTGTGGACATCATGTTCATTCCATCTTTAGGCATTTCGATTGACTTTGCGAACTTAAAGTACTCCTGAATTCATTCATCTTTAGGCTTGTGTCTAAATTAAAAAAAAAAAATTATGGGATGGTTATGTATATGACATAATCATATTGTCACTTATTGGGCTCTGTTAGGATGAAAGTCTACCTACCTCAGTACCTCCATTGCTAAAATCTAGATTTTTGGCTAACACAAAATTCAGAACATTTTTGCATGCATATTGTGAAATACAAGATGAGTTACTTTTAGTATGCTAAACAGTTTGTCATTTTGTGATATCAACAAAGAATGTGCAATTCCAATGTGACCATTATTTGTTGAGGAAGTTTTATGAAGTTTCCTAGTGGAGTTCATGTTAAATAGATTATCATTTGTTTACCAATACCGATCGTATTCATGTCGCAGAATCCCTGCTGCTGGGTTCCCTGCTGTGGTTAATGGGCATCATGTGCCAACTCAGTCTACCCCTGATACTGTGGTTAACAGTGGTACTTCCAAGAGAAAACATGGAACAGAAAGACCTAAGAAGGGTGGCTCGAAAAGGGCCAGGAAGTAAGATCTCCGAGTATTTCCTGATGCAGTCGTTTGTTAAAAGTAGAAGCTGCCGAGCTTCAAGAACCAGGATGAAATTTGAATTTTTTCATGTTCTTTAAGTTTTGAGGGGGGGCTTCAGGTTTACTATCCATTCTTTTTCTTTGTCTCCGTGTTTTAGTGTCCATTTAGATAGGGTCGTGATCAGAAAATATGTATAAAAGAACAAGTTTAAGTGCTGTTGATATGTATTGTCAGCTTCCATGTTCTTTTAACTTATCGCAGGAGTGTAATATGCTTACGTGTTCCTATTCGAATTTCAAAACATGGAAGATGTTTTTGTTTTTGACAGTTTGCACTGCGTTAGAACTTTTTGTTTGTATATAGAGTCGATTTCTTGGATTATGCTCTTTTAATATTTATAAATAGCATGTTTAGGTTAACTTATTCTTCCCCAAAACCAATTCTGGCAGACTAATTTTAAATGTATTATAATACTATTGAGTATTGACCCATAAAATTTCTAAAGTTTCATTCATACAATGAGGAACTTTTTCCAGGTTTCATTCTCAAGTCTTTAATGAAGAATGGCTTTTCAAGCAAAAGATTTCTCTTGATATATATATTGGTTATGCGTTTTTTAGTACCAAATAGGCGAATATAAATTACTGGAGACCGAGGAATTGCGTTATATTGAAATGAAATTAAAATTTGGCTTAATTACAATTTTAGTCCCTTTTATATATCACCCTTGGGCGATTTTAGTCATTGATGTTCAAAACGAGCGATTTAAGTCCTTGAATTTTTCTTTTGTGTCAATCAAGTCCATTCATCAGTTGGCCGTCTAATTGATAACAGAAGTTACTTATGTGGATATCATTAATGTAGTGGGTTTGACATTTTCGCCAAAATAAATAAAAATATAATTAATATTCTTAAAAATAAAAAATGCTAATTTATCTACTACTTATCTATAATTGTGAGTCCTCACTCTGGAGAGTGAGGTACTCCATTTTCCCACTCTCTTCCACAACTTGCCACGTCATTATTTTGTCAAACAAATCGTTTGCTTTCATGGTTTCTTTCATCCGTGCATTGCACGCCCTCCTCTCTGAAATCATTTCTCCAAATCTCCCCAACTCGCGAATCTCCGTCAATTCTTCATGCTGAATCTCCGTCAATTTCTCTATCGGTCGCGTATTTCACGGTCAATTTCACGTCAAGCTCCGTCGATTTCTGAATCTCCGCTGAACCTACACGATTTTTGCGCGGATCAAGGCGATTCCATTTCCTCCTCTTCGAACTAGGTGAAAATCTCCTCTTCGAACTAGAATCGTTTCTTCCTCTCTTTATGGCGTGCTCGATACTCCGAGATTACAGGTAGCCCCCTTTCAAATTTTCATATTCCCTGCTCGATTTTACTCCTCCTTCTGACTTTCGCAATTTTTTCCCAATTCATTAGGGGTACTACAGCATATCTGGCTCGAGTGGAACAATTGATGCAATATCACTCTGATGTTAAAAAAGGTACTGTGAAATTAGATAACATGTAATTCTTGGAAGAAAATAGAAATTGAATCTTTTTAGGGTTGGGAATCATGGGTTTTCTCTGTTTTCATTTTTTTCGGATGTGGTTGCAGAAGCTGAGAAAGATGGAGGGTCTTATGAGGGAGATGATGCAAAGGTGTGATGAAGTTATGAAAGACGAGGAAGACAAAGATGAAGAGTGTGCAGTTGCTGAAATTGACAAAGTTGTTGGTTAGTCATGTGTCATCTACAATTAGAACAAATCCTATTTCTAAGAGTACCACTTATGTTGCAACAATGCTAGCTTCAAGCTCAAGGGCACCATCCATTGCACGCCTTACTGTTTTCAAGGCACATAAGCGTCGTCTGGAAACAGTAGTGAAAAGCTCCATGAAGAGGATCAAACTGACTAGGCAGACTGCAAAACTTCAGTGGAAGAAGTCTTTTCTGGAAAAACTTTTCACGGAAATCAGGAATTCCGATTTTAGTTACATCACACATTCTCGGTTTCCTTCATCTGCCCCCAATGAGCGCTACACTCTTATGCATGCAAAGACAAAGTTCCCCCTCGCAAAGATTGGGATGTTCAAGCATCGTCTGCATATGTTGGCTATGTGCAATTTATTTGATAACTGAACCTAGACCATTAGTTCTTGCCCTTGGTTCTTGGGTTTTTATTGTCTTTCCTGCAGATGTCCATGTGCGATATGATGTTAATGCCTTTTTCCCAAGTCTCAATCTTCCTGTGAGGATACCTAGAATTGAAGAAGATGTTCCTAAATCTTCCCAAGCTGCAAATGATTGTGTTTCGCCGTCTGAAATCATGTCTAAAGTTGATGCAAGCTCTCTGCTCATTGAAGAAACAATCCAATGTCTGTTGTTGCTGCTCCGAAAGACATCGTTCAAGCATTTGAGGAGCACAAGTCTTATGTGGATCTGAAGCTCTCCATTATTGAAAAACTCTTGCTCTGATCCTGAAGAAGCTGGATTGAAGACTTTCTATTTCACTCTCTCTCTTTTGAATAATTTATTATGCTCTCTGAAAATCTATCATTTTTAGATTAAGTTTACTACACTATTTTATTTTATTATTGTATTATGCGTTTATTTTGTTAATAATTGCATATGTTTTTGCTAATGACAAAGGGGGAGAAGAGAGAAAAACGTTGAAGTGAGAAAAATTACATAAATGAACAATACTCGTGAGAGAACAAAGTTACAAGGTTTATTAAAAAAAAATCTTTTGTCTATCGTTTTCTCATATTGAAAAGAACGCCTTTATTGGAAAAGAGAGGGGGAGTATATATATAAATATTACAAAGTTTCCATACGAACCCTTTTTCTCTTTAAAATTATCATCATCAAAAAGGGGGAGATTGTTAAGTTCAAACGATCTTCGAACGTTTATCATATTTTGAATGATAATAATTTCTAGGAAGACAACTATGATAGATAAAAAAATTCCTAAACTTTGTGTTTTAAGTATTTCAGGAAATACTCTTATCGTCTCTATATATCAAGTGGAGCATTGTCTAATCAGAGGAAAAGCCTCATCGTTTCATATCAAGAGAAGTCTCGTTTACTCAAGTATTGTCTAATCAGAAGAAGAGAAAAGCATCGTCTGAACACAAGTGAAGAACCTTCTAAGGGAAAGCATGAGACTATATAATTCAAGAAAATATCTCAAGTATGGTCTATAGCTTGCAAAGCCACGTGCCAAGGAAAAGTAGGACATATCACGTGACAAGCATCAGAGTGTCCACGGTCACATATTCCCAGATGCAGTACAACGTTGTCAATAAGACAAAGCGAATCAACTCATTCTCTTTCCGTAAAATGGAAAAGATTCGCTGCAGCTAAATTCTACTTTTGATTGCCTCATTACTTAAGGAAAGCTTGCAGAGATAATCAGACAAATGCATTTAATGCAAAACAGAGAGCCGTTGATGAACGGTCAAGGAGAAATGAGTGACTCACAATGCACCACAACCTTATCTTCAAAAACCGTAATTTTGCAGTGAAGATATAAAAGGCGGCTTGAAGATTTCAAAAGAAGAACTTTGATTCTAAGATTCCGAATTCAAGTGAACCAGCTCTCAAGTGTCAAAACCTCTCTAGAGTGTAAATTTTCCAAGTGTGAGAAAAACCTAAAGAGTCAAATACTCTCAAGCCTTTCACACATCACAGAGAACCTATCGTCTAATCTTCTATGTTCCAAAACTCAAAGTATTTTCTCAAGTTTCAAATTCCCTATCCAAATACTTTAGAGTTAGCTGAGCTTAAATCTTTCTACCTTACTCTTACAAAAGAGAACTTGTAGAAGAAAACTCTCTTGAAAAAGAAGTTAGGAGAAGTCCTTGATAATACTTGTTGTTATGAGAAGTCCTTGATAATACTTGTACCAGGAGAAGTCCTTGATAATACTTGCACTAGGAGGAGTCCTCGATAATACTCTAGTGAATAGTGGAAAATCTTAGTTAAGTCAAGGACTGGACGTAGCCCTGTCGTTTAAGAGGTAAACAAGGATAAAATCTCATGTGTGCTTTTTCATTTACGTTTTTCTTTATCTTTTCACTGCCTAATGTTTACGAAAAAATTTCTAAGAACTTATATCTGTATTTGAAAATCAAGTTTTTAAAATAACACCACTCAAACCCCCTGTGTTGTTATATTATTTATCATGACTAACACCGGTTTTCATTTGTTTTGGACCTCGTGCTCGTACAACTCGAAGGTTGAACCACTATGCCAAGAAATTTTTTTCATTCTTAGAAGTTAAGAATTGAGCCTCCACCGCGGCTTAAAGGATGATGTGTTGAACCACTATGCCAAAACAAATAAAAATTAATAATTATTAAAATACTTTAAAAAGTCACAATAATTATCAACAAGTAATTAGGAGAAATCAATGAAGTTTCTCCTATCAACTCTAAGAGAACCAGACAACTTAGTTCACAAATTTAAGTACCAACAAATAATAATAGTCCATACAATCCAAATTCATACTCAAACTCCTAATTACTATTTTAAAGCTAACGTGTACTTAAAATTAACTTTGATTTTTTAAGTTGTAGATATACCTCTATTAGTTAAAAAAAAAAAAAAAATCAAGAAGTGGCACTCTTCTCATTTCTTAGAGTACCAATGCTAACTCTTAAATTTACTCTATAAGCACTTGGTTGGAAAAAGAGAAAACTTTGACTCGAGCCAAAACTTTCCCAGTGTGGGAAACAGAGAAAACTTTGACTGAAAAGTTTTGTAAATTTTACTTCTTATTTAATTTATTCACTAATGAAAACGTGATGAAAAACATGCCAGAAACCATTTTAATGATTTTTTTATTACATCATAATAAAATCCTTGGCTATCTCGTGGGAAATCACCCATTGCCAAGCTACTGTCAACTGGAGGGTGATATGAAACAATTCCTGTGGCATGATTTTTGTAAAAGATGCCTATTGAGCACAAGTCATTAATTAGAAACTAATAATATATTAAAATTATTAAAACTCGTACTATATTATCATAAATTAATCAACACGAAATAACCTCATGAAGATGGTGCTAGTACCTCAAAGTAAATCATGAATAATGCAAACCAAGTGGATTAACTTAGTAGTCAAGTACTTTATCCTTTAAGCAAGTGGCTGGGAGTTCGATTCCTACTCTTGCAAATATTTTTTTTTTCAGTTTTTGAAAAAAGAAAATAATTTTTCAAATTTGTAATCAAACAAGACCTCATTGTTCAGTCTTCTACCTCTTAGTACGCTAATAGTATGACGAAGAATTAGTCTTACGACTATCGACTATGAGGACAACTTAATTAACACTAGGAAAAAAAATCCTTTAGCAAAATTAAGCTACAGTTGAAAGAGTTTATGAAGCTTACAAAAATAGTTTCTGAAGGGTATAAATATAGTATTTAACTGAAGCTTATAAAAATAATTTATGACTAATCTACAATTTATTTTAAACTTATTTTTTTAAGCTGCTCATATTAACTTGAGAATAAACACTAACACTCACATGCGAGCTATTTTGAGTATATTTCAATAAGTTTTTCAAATTAACTTATAAATAAATTGGCGTGTAAGCATTTATCATAATAAACAGTTAATTAAGTTGTTTAATTAAACACACTCTTAAAGTTTGAATAGATTATGAGGATACATGAATACCAAAGCCAACTAAAAGTTAATATCCAAGTATTAGTTACTGATCGATCACTAAGGAGGCGTTTGTTTCACGGATTAAAAAAGGATAACCGGGAATCTTATTCCCGGTAATAATGGATTGGGAATGCTATTCCATGGTATCTGTTAAAAACGTGTTTGGTTAACATTATCGATTCCTGGGAATCTTTTTCAAAATTCCTGGGAATAATTATAACACGCGTTTGGTTAAAAATGTATATTCCCGGGAATATACAATGAAATTCCTAAAATACCCTCATGCTATTTAATAGTACAATATTTTTCAATGTAATTATTAAAAATGAAATAAAAATAAAAATAAACTGAGTGCTATATTATACTATGAAATTATTTTTTTATAAAAATTATATTTACTCAAAACAACATTAGATAATATTACACTAACATTGATGGAATTACTAAAAAGGTTAGATTTATAAAATATAAAGTTAAACATCAAAAGTCTCAAATACTACTAAACAAAAAAAATTGACATCGATTTATTGAAAAACATTTTGATTTTTCATTCATTTTCTGTCATGTTCTAGAACATCATAGTAAAACAAATGCATGTCATCAAATGAAAATGGGGTAAATCATTTGTAATTAATATGTGGGAAAGAACATGTTGTAGTGGGTAGGGGCAATTGGGGATTTTCACAAATTAAATCTCATTCCCTAGTCTTCATGAATCACCTTTCCCACCCCTTTAGCTTGGGAATGAAAAGAGCTTCTACATGGGAATATTACTTGCCTGGGAATGAAGGATACCCTGGAATATTTTTTCCAAACCTTCTACCAAACCATGGAATAGGTATTCCAACCCAGTCATTCCCGGGAATCCTATTCCAAGCAGTGAAACAAACACAACCTAAGTAAGATACCAATAGCACTAACTCTTTAATTATATATAAACACCACTTGCATGTTACTACTAAGTCAATCATATTCCGCACTTCTCTGCAGAACATAACTTTAATAATACGAGATTAGAATTGAACCAATGTTAAAGAGAGACAAACAAAAAACAAAAGAACCGTTTAGTGAATATTAAAAAATATTTCAGCCTAAATTATGCATATGCAAAATATCAAAACATGTAGCAGTTTGATAGTTTTAGAACTAAGAGCAAGTTTCAGGTCACACATTAGATTTCAAGTTTCTGGTACTTTTATGGTACATAAAACAGTTATGCAGCATAAGCTTTGTCCTTTAGGCTTCAGCTTTCATTTCTCTTTCTTTTAAGTGCAGTAGCTGAACATGCATTGTGGGTTATTGGAATCGATTCATCAACAGCAACTTCAGAAGTTTTTGCTCGATATGGAGCCACAACAGCATCAAAAGTATCCTTCATCTTATCCAATACAGCATCAAAAGAATCCTTTAATTTATCTAATACTTCAATCGGAACAAGATTCTCAATCTTCTCATACTACAATAGAGTTATCAAGGATATATAGTCATCCATCAAGTTAACTAAAAGCTCAATTAATTAATAGATACTGTTTTATCAATTTCAACATTAGCTTATAAGATAATTCTTTTGATTTTGATATCCACAAGATCAATTACTAAATTAGTAACAATATGAGACTAAACCAAAAATTTTACAAACATGTTTATCCATTTTAGCTCAATTAATTAATAGATACTGTTTATCAATTTCAACATTAACTTATAAGATGATTCTTTTGATTTTGGTAACCAAAAGATCAATTACTAAATCATTAACAATATGAGACTAAACCAAAATTTTACAAACATGGTTATCCATTTTATATGCGGCCGGACAAAAATAATAATGATACAACATACCACTTCAATTTTGCCAAGAGCATTTTCCAGTTTTCCAGTTAGCATTCGATTTTCTTCTGTTAACGCTTCAACCTGTGTATATACGTAAAACAATAAACCACATGAAAAAAGAATAGGGAAAATCAGACAAAGAACAAAGGGGAAAAGCTTAAAAAGAATAAGAAGAAACCTTCTTCTGTGAGGAGAAGTACAACCTCTTGAAATTTAGAGATGCCTTGGATGGAGCTTCACGTAAGCCAATATTTCCATCTACCTGCAGTATATAAGTATATAAACCAATTTGACAACTCATGAATCAAAGGAAAAACAAAAGTAGCATGTACTTGAGTTTAGACTTGCTAAATACCTTGGATACCAACAATTCTATGATCTTATCAAGAACATCTAATTTTCTCAAGGCATTGTCAAGTTTTTCATTCAAGGTCTTTTCACTCAAATTATCTGCAGGCTCTGGCTCCGGCTCAACATTTGCATTCAGATTTTCTGCAGGCTCCGACTCTGGCTCTTCCATATCTTTCTCCAATTCATTATCCACTTCATCAATCGCACTATCACTACCAGTTAAGTCCTCAATGTATTCAGGGATGTGGCTTGAGCTAGGAGGTTGAACAACTGCACTTTTAATTCGATCTGATCGCCGTACAGACGCACCAAGGGTTTTGGACTTTTTCCTTATGAGTGTAGCTAACTTCTTTTGAGCCTCCACTCCATTCGCCGAAATTTTTACAGGAGGTGCCTCCGCTCCATTAGCTCTGAGGTTTTCAAGATGGGGTTCTAATGCCCTCAGCGATTTCATGTTTCGATTAGAAGACTGATCATCCACTTTCTCCTGAAAAGGAAATGCATCTTCAGTCGGTCTAAGATAAAAGCATAAATCAGTTTTGAGCAAATATAAATATGATGATTCTATTCAGTTTATTTGATCACAGAATTCCAAGAAAATTGACACTGATTCAGAAATCGTATACATACTCAGCTATCCTTAGCATCCTTAATAAGAAGCTAAATGAAGACCCTGAAATTATCACACGCTATCTTCAAATGTGAAAATAGATCTTTTTTACAAACAGCTCCTCCAAAAGGTAAATATAAAAAAGAAGCAATTTCCCTCAAAATGCAAGCTTTCATACTTCCTCCTTATCCTATAATTTCCCTAACAATCTCATTTTTCATTCATTCTAAATTCTGAAACCCTAATCAAACCAAAGCCCTAAAATTGATGCACGAGCCAAGGCCATCAGGTAAAAAAGAAGCAATTTCGCATGAAACAAAGCAATAATAATAGAAACATGACATGGTAATGCAAGAATGAACGCATAGCATGGAGAACAGAGAAGCTAAAAAAAGAAAAGAAACAGCATAACATTCATGAGCAGTAGAGAGAAATGCATCATGCTCAAAGTTTATCAGAGAAACATAAGTGTTTATCAGAGAATTGGTGTACCGTGCAAGGGGTGTTGTTGTTGTTGGAAGAAGAAGCTGTTTTGCGGACCATTTTGACTAGCAGAGACCAGAAGTGAAGGAGCACACCAAACTAACTATGCGATCATAGTGAAGTGGAATTGGAAGGGGTAGGGCAAGGTAAAACTTTGTTATGCGGGTTTGGTTCGTTTTCATTCCCTTTACATGCAAAAATGCTAAAATAAAGATCACAATAATCAATCAAGGGAGTTACATTTGTCACCCAAGCAGCAATGAATTTTGAACCCCAAAAAACTGTAGTAATTGTCCTTAATGCCCTTGTCTCGACTTACCTTTTGAGTTTTAAAACCCTGGAATGAATTTTGATAAACTTCCGTGTTTTATAATCCCGGCGTGTAATCTCTTTGTTGTATCCCGGTTTCTACACCCTGGTATGCAACAAAACATTTTGTCCTGGAATATAAACCCCGGAATGAATTGTAATCAATGTAACCGCATTCCAGGATTTCTAATCCCGGTACGTATGTTTATGCATTCCGGTTTTGAACATCCCGGAAGGCCCATTATAATGTCTTCCGGGAATTATAATACTGGAATGATAACCTTCGGGGATATATATCCTGGTACATAGCAAGGAAAAATAAAAACACTTAAGTGTTTACCCAGTCTATATGTACCGGTTTCTCAAATCCCGGGATGCATGTTCAAATATATTCCGGTTATATAATTCTCGGAATTCAATTTCATTGTTTTCTGAGATCAATATCCCGGAATTGAACTGTGATGGAAATGTATATTCCGGAAGTAATTTTTCCGTGTCTAAATCCCGGTTACTATTAAAAAGCCCTGTAAGATGACAGAAACAACACTAATTGAAATTGATTTAATTTGAAACATGACATAAACTACAACATGTTCAAATGGATTATTGTTAAATTAATGTCAAGAACAATAGATCAAATATTACAAATCATTAATCTTGTATTATGTCTATCCAATGCCCGGATCCCATAGTGCTACAACTGTCGTTTCTTCTCTGCTGTTGTAGTTGTTCTTCATAAACTTTGATACGTTCCATGTACGGGCATTCCCACTCTTTTGCTTGAGTTGAAGAATAACGACGCCATTGAAATGCTATTGTAGGCATAGGATGGCCAACCTTCAAGAACAACTATAATGGAAAATAAATGAATCGTTAGGAGGTGGGACTCGTCAAGAGTACAAACAAGAAACGTAATTGAAATTATACTGACCTGAACCCAATGATTTCTGTTGAGAAGACCAACCGCTATAACCTTTTGTTCATCCAGAGGTGGTGGACTGCCTCTGAGTGGCAAGAATGTAAAATTTCCACCATTTGACACTTGAATTAATATCAATTGGAACCTTGTTGCAATAAGGTACCCCATGTCTGGTAAATTCATCCACTTATCTTCAGTGGCTAGCTGGCCATGAGAGAGATTAAGTGCATCGTGTATTTCCTTGAACTTTTTGGGCACGCATAAAGTTCATCATATAGTTTTTTAAACTGTAAAAGCTCATCCAACAACTCTGTCCTGATATAGTTCCATTGCTCCTCATTCATTCCTAGTAACGCAGCAACACACCTGTATCCACAATTACCATCTCCCATAACATCTATCACCTTATCGATGTAACATCGAAAATTTTCGGGAAAATTATCAATGTGCTTAATACCCCGACGTGTAGGGATTTTCCTGCGACTCTGTGTGGCGGTTGGCTTAACAACTGGACTATTTAGAGTGTTGCTATCATTCATTGAGTCCATGTATGTGTCAACATGCTCCCAATAAGAAGGATCACGCTTCTTGGAACCAATTGCCTGACCTTTGGTACCTGTTGCCTGACCTTTGGGCCTTCCTTTAGTCTTTATCTTACTTGGTGGAGGACACATTGAAGTAGTATCTGGCCAAGCAATCTCCCTCAGCTTGTGTTTAATAGCTCATTTTCCAGGCACATCCAACTAACCAAACCGAATTATCAACCCTTCAATCTCATAATCCAGATTCAATTCCAATGATGGGTCTTCATGCGGGGGAGCATTCCATGATAGCCTCTTCCAGAAAGGGTGGATCACCATAAGTGGTACAGAAGTATACTTTGCCAGCTCACAAGCGCAAGGAAGTCCGTAAATAGTTCTAAACTGGCAACCACACTGTCGTGGATCAGTGCCAACGGTCTTTGCTCGTGTATTTTCTCTGGCAATAAGTTCAAGAGCCTTCCTGGATACGAATCCTCTCAAATTCAGGTACATTAGACCCGCGAATCGGTGGTCCACAATATTTAGACTCTTTTGGAAAGATGCTTTGACATTGTTATGCTACAAAATTGTCAACTTGTTCATAGAATCCCATGAAGCACACAGGTCACCCTTGTTGTCACAAAGCAACATCTTTAGCTTTAACGATAGAAGCATGTTCCTTGGTGGAACCATGTTGTTTACCATGCCTTCAACCATAGTCTTTTCATCATTTGTCAGTCGACCCACGTAAGCGTGCCCAACTAAAGTCTCGGCTGGTTCATGGTTGTGTACGCCACACATCACTTTCAACCACCACCCTCCTTCTACTTTCCTCGGTCTTCCTTTAAGTCTAAATGGTCACTGGTTCTCGGCTGGTTCATAGCTTCGTTTGTGTCTCTTCTTTCTTCAGTCTTCAAGTCATCTATTTATATCTTCGGTAGGATTCACGTTGATGAAGATAATGAAGTTCTGATGGGTATCGTCTTCCCTGGTGTTCCAACGGATACTTCTGTCAAGCTTTCAGAGCATTAAATGCAAATCTGCTACGCCATAAATGCAACATTTAATGTGACTGGTTCTATCGTCCGCTCTTCTCTTGCGTATTTTCTTAAATAGTGTTGTGCATTAAATGCAGGAGGGAAACAGTAGAGCGTATCTTCTATTCTGAACAAAGAGATTTGATTCTGACCGTTGAGGTTGTACTATGTTCAGAAAGGAGTGTCGTTGAATCAGAAAAAGTATATCTTTTGATGTGCGACATTCCATGATTTGAGGAATGTTCAGAGACGTGGCAGATACGAGGAATATTTAATAAATATGTCCTCCCTTCTTTATTTTGAAACAGTGCTTCATTAAATATGGTAGACATTGTTGCTTCACTGTATTGATTGTTGCTTCGGACTTCATAAATGAACGTAGTCAGACGTTCCTTTTCTTCTTTTCGTCGGACGTGACATCTGAATGTGGACAGACATTCCACTTGAGCATACTCAGATAATTCACTTCTCTTCAGCATAGTCAGACGATGCATTTGAATGTTGCTTCTTTAAATCTTTCAAGTATGGGCAGACGTTGTTCTTCTTCTTTTTGTCGAACGGTAGATATTTCCTGAAATATAAACATATAGAGTTTTTTAGGAAAATTTCATCTATCGTGATTAAACCTTGGGTAAAATTGTTATTAATCAAAATGTGAACGTGAAAAACGTTTGAACTTAACATTTCTCTTTGAAGACAACAGACAACGTACAAGAAGAGTATGCCCAAAGTATTTATTGCAAATCCAACTGTTGAAGAAGGCTCTCACGAGATTGACTCTCCAACTCTCTCTCTCTCTCTCTCTCTCTCTCTCTCTCTCTCATCGCCACAGGAGCTGTCGGTAATTAGCCATTGGTAAAAATTTGTTTACTTGTAGTGTATCCTAGATATGGATTTGGGGCTTTTGGAGTATTCCTTTTGTTGTTGAAGAAAATGTGCAACTTGGTGGTCTAGATCTTGGTTTGGGTGGTGATTGTTTGGTGAGTTTTGATCTTGGGGTTTTCCGGTATGTGTTCGATGGGTTTTGATATTGAGGTTTCAATTTAGTGTTGGTGGGTCTAATAAGCGGGCTTCGATCTTCGGGTTAAGGGTGGCCATTACAGTCTTCATGAAGGATGAAGTATTAAGCATGGTTGGCGTGTTTCCGAATTGGTGGTGTGTGGCTATGAAGGTCGATGTGCTGGCCACAAACTCTTGTCCTTACTACATGGGCCTGTATAAGTGATTCTGGTGGAGATGGGACGAGTTTCAGTCTAGGTACTCTTGTAGCTTTGTGTAGTAAGGGTTTCTAAGTTGTATTGTCTTCATGTCTATATTTTCTTATCCATAGCTCTGTGTAGCAAGGGCTTGTATGGGTTTGAATCGGACAATGTTCTTTCGAACCGGAAAGTTACCAGAAAAGGACTGAAAAAGGTATCCGTCTGGCTTCAAATAATTTGGAGGTTATGAGCCCCTACCCAGACGATAACGAGATGTGTTCGTCTGAGAGATCTTCTACTTCGTGTTTTCAACCTTAACGAAGGTTGATATTGGACCTTGAGTACTTACCACTGTTGGACTTTTAGCGCTTACCACTACGCCAAAAGCAATTGTTGTTGGTGAGAGCACAGCATAATTCTTTTAGAGCGAGCATCAATCTAATATCATATTGTAGATAGAAAGTTGTTTCACTTGAGCTCAATGATTGATCAGCTTCTGTTGATCGCCATTGCAATCTAGGTTTCCTTTTATTGTGGAAATCTGCAACATAAATCATTGCAAACTTTTAGTACCCATATTTTCTTGGGTCCAGCTGGTTAGTTGTATGATTGAGTGAATCATTTCTCCAGTATATTTTTATAAATGATATAGAATCCACTTCAAATATATATATATATATATATATATATCATAGATTTCCCAAATGATCCATTTCTCATTATAAAGATATGTATGTATCTCCCTTCATAGCCTAACTCACATGTAACATAGATTTATATGATTATCACTTGGGTTTACTTAGTGGTTATGGCCTAAACAATTAGTTTCCTTGAATAAGGCATGTTTCAGCAAGTCTTTATTTCTTTTGGTTGCATAAATGATGTACGTTTAGATGTATGCGGTTTTCATACCTTCTCCTTTAATTTGCAATATTTGACAGCATAGGTAAGTGGGTGGTAAGGAGAATTAATCATATTCGTCAATTGAAATTTTTGGATGTTACCTTATCTTGGTTGTTTGTCTCGTGGTCAGACAACTTGTCATTGATTGTCACGGTGCTGACTTCTTTGTCTGCTTCATTTTCAGAGGAGTCAATGGACGCTATGAGTGCAAGGTATATTATTTCATCTTCATCCTCCAGTCTTGATTGTTCCACAGAGACTTTGTCATGAATTGAGATGACTTTTCTTTTCTAGATCTTTTCTTGAAGAGAGCTTGTTCATGTATGTGTTGCTAGATGATTCAGCATTTTTGGAGCCTGAGATGAGCTGGATCTGAAAATCATAGTTTTCACTAACGAGCTTTTCACAAGTGAGCGTAGAATCTTCTGCGAGATCTTGCTCATGTCTTATCAGCTTCTCTTAGGGATCCTTCATTTCTTTCTTGAGTCGATTTCTCTGAGATTGCGTTTTCTTCTGTGTCCTTGATATCATGGTTGCTTTTGACTAAGGAATATACAATGTTGACTATGGATCTTTTTCACTCTACACCTGTTAAGATGTTAGTACTTTTCATAGTGGTTAGACTTTGATATGAATTGATAGTGAGAAAACACACAAGAAAGGGGGGGTTTGAATTGTGTGTGTAGTTTTTAAAATTTCTTTTTCAGTTCTAAGCAGTTATTAGTTTCAAATGAATATAAAAGTGTGTGCGTGCAGCGGAAAATTAACTCAAGACTGAAAAATAAAACACATAGGGTATTTATCTTGGTTCACCCTCATAATCGACAGGGCTACGTCCAGTCCTTGACTTCACCAAGATTTTCCACTATTTGATCAATATAGTACAAGTATTCTACGGGACTTCTCCCAGTATTAGAAGGACTTCTCCTAACAAGTATTATACAAGACTTCTCCTAGTATTCTAAGGACTTCTCCTTTCAAGTATTATTCAGGACTTCTCCTAACAAGTATTCTACAGGACTACTCCTGGTTCCTTTTCAAGGTAGCTTTGGTGTTCTACAATATTCTCTTCAACAAGAGTTAGGTAGAAAGATGAAGCACATTTTACAGAGAGGATATAAAATTAGGTTCTCTGATTGGGTTGTGTGTGAATACGATAAGAGTAACACTCTATAGGTTCTTCACACTGGCGAACGACTCAACTCAATTTAGAATGGTTTTAAGCTTGTGAGTTGTGGCTTGATTTTGTGGACAACTTGATGAGAATAAGTGATAATTTAGTATTCAAGTCGCCAAGTTAACCCGAAAGCAAACTTCTCTATTTTATATCTTCAGTAGGATGTTCCCAGTGAACTTGACGAAGATTTGAAAAATAGTTCCGTTGGAGCTTCTGTTTCCTTGTGAGTAACAGATACTTCTATGATTCTGAGTCAACATTAAATCGCTCTGTCATGCATTCATTGCAGCATTAATTGCTTTAGTCAACTTTGTCTGGTCCTTTAATGCTTTCAGCCTTGAGCTTTTGTATGGGCATTGATTGCTAGTGCAAGCCAGCTAAGAGAGCATTAATTGTTATGAACATAAGATTTGGTTTTGACCGTTGAGAAGATACGATGTTCAGAAAGACCCGCCGTTGACTATGAAAAGATTGCTTGAATTGCGGAGCAGTAGAGAGGTTTGCAAGAACAAGGAATAAAGTATTAATTGTGTCTTTTTCTTTATTCTGCAATCAACAGTGCTTCATTTAATGTGCTGATAAGGTAGATAATCTTTAATGCTTGAAGCAGTTATTGACAAACGAATTCTTCAGAATCTTTGTCGAACGATCTCTTCAATGCTTCTGCTAAACGAACACTTCAGAATGACTAGGCAGACGAACTCTTCATCAGGGTTGCCAAACGTTCTCTTCAATAGTGTTGCCGAACAAGTTCTTCACATGTTTGCCAAACGTTCTTCTAAACCTGACTTGGCACATGAACTCTTTAACATGAGTTTCCAAACGTACTCCTTTGGTGGACGTACTCTTTACTGTGAGAATACTCAGCAGACTGACTTCTAGAAGAGTGGCCAGACATAATCCTCTTGATGAGTTGTCACACAAACACTGTAGAAAAGCCGAGAGTGCTTCTAAGCTGGATGTGCTCTTTCAGGCTTGTGACCAGACTTATTCAACTCTGGCACGAGTGTACTATTTGTCAAAACATGCTCAACTGGTGGACTGTTTCAACTTGTTGAGTGTATTTCATTGTTAAGTGAGCGCCGCTACCCAAATCCTTTCAAAAGGATAATTGTTCCAATATGCAAATTGGTTCTTCAGTGAAGTGTCGGACGATATCCTCTTATCTGCTTTCTTTTTGTATTCCAACAATTCCTCTGAAGGATGTATACAGTTGTTCTTTAGTGAGGTGCTAGACGGTCTCAACTTAGTTGCTTGTCTTTCGAGCTTCTGCATCTTGATAATGCCTTGTAATTTATGTAGTTCTTCAAGTTATATAATTTCCTGGATATGAAAATATTTAACGAGTTAGGAATTCTATCTCTAATAATATTAAACCTCAACGAAATTGTTAATTATCAAAACATAATAATTCATTTAATCATTTGAATCTAACAGCTCACAGTGGAGGAGAGGAACCTCCTCTCGGTCGCCTACAAGAACATCATCGGAGCCACAACGCCGTCTCCCTTGACAACTTCCATTCCTTCCTCTCCCACACACGCCTCGCCTCCATGACTGTTTCAAAAAAAATAGTGAAAAAAAACCCTGAAATTACACAGTCTGCTAGGAAAGAGGAGGGGACGCAGGTGGGGCTGTTTCAAAATGTCTTTAGGCCACAGTTTTAAAACCGTGGCAGTTTACCATCTTTAGGCAACGGTTTTGGAACCGTTGCCGTACGAAGTTGCAAGTTGCAAAAATCCATGCGACTCCCTGCACAAGTCGCGAAAAATCTTGCAACTCCTATCTTTTCACTACGTCACCTCCAGCGTGTTAAAATAACCATACTTCACTAATTTTTTTTTTACCATATTTCACTAATATTTTTTATTTCAATATTAAAAAAAATGCCTAAGTTTTTCTCTAATTCAGTGGATGAATTACAAACTATTTTCCAACAAGAATGAAAACCAAAATTCACTCCTATTACAATAACCAAAATCTTATTAAACACATCATTCTTTAAGATGTGTTAGTCACTAGCCTAATCTCTTTGTATCTTAGGGATTTTACCCGCAAGCCTAAATCCATGAGTTAGGGAGTTGTAGAAAAAAAAACAACAGTACTACTTTTAAATAATAATTCAATATTTCAGACCTTCCCGTTTAAAAAATAGTGGCAGATTTCTTTTGGTTACACCATGTTAAATTTGACTCCTCTAAAATAAAGTAAATTATCAAAAGTAAATTATCAAACTGTTGATTGAGAAATCAATGATTAACATATAAAAAATATCATAGTTGTTGAACAGCGCAAATATATGATTACAGTCTTAACTGTTAACCTCTCAATCGACCATCGTAATGACTTAATTTACCCTTTAAGATGACCTTTACTTTCGACGAGTGAAATCCCATTTTAGGGGCACCAACTCTAGTTTCCAAGAGAGAAATCAACTAAACCAGATTCATATGAATCATACAAAAATAAATAAAAAGGATACTCCATAGTAATAACGCGCCCTGTCTAATGACCCTCCCAAACATGTAACAAACAAGAGACAAGCCCCTCTTAAGCAAGGGTGGTGATATTCAAACAGTGCAAATGTCAGAGGATGCAAATTTTTCGAAGTCAATATTTAAAGACCTAATCCAACTGTACGGCCATCTCTTCGACGAAGACCAGCGGTGTACTGTTTCTCTAAATCCTGCTGTAGTTCCTTCTGCTTCTCAGCACGGAGTAGGTCGTTGCTATTTTGATTGTCAGAGCTCTGCTCCACTTTGGCTTCACCTTTCACACCCTACAATTTGCCATAGGCAAGAGTACAACCTCAGAGACTCAAACCGAGTTAGTAGGTGAATAAACACAAACTCATTCAGCCAATCATTCATGTAATTGATAATGGATATTTAAAACAATATGTTAGTCATGCTAGAATCATAAATAGATAAAAAGATGCTCATAATAGGGGAGGGGGTGTGATTTAAGTTTCTCTCAAGAGAGGGTGGAGTAATTTACTCATGTTATTATTGGCTCAGAATAAAGCAATGGCTTAATCCAGACTTACCATGAGTTTGTTAAATTTCTCCTGCCGCTCACGATCAGTAAACATTGCTGTATCCCAGCGATGGCCAGACTACAACATTTAGCAAGTGCATTACCATTATATAAAGCAGCAACTTTAATCTAGGTAGCAGGATGCAGGAAATGCAAAACAAATATCTATTTACATTACTAATGATAATGACATAAAAAGGGAAAACTTCTTAGAGCACTATTAACTACTCAGGCAACCTAAAAAGACATCTTGTGTCAAAGCATCAGCCTCTTGTATAATTCTTCTTGATGTTGAACAAAAATGATCATTTCACTTCAAAGATGCAAACAGCTATACCACTGTTATCAATGGCATATGGAAGAAAGCCAAAAGTCCGCCAAGAAAGAAATTGTGCATGGTGTTGCGGATTATGGTGGAAGCCATGGCGGCCATAAAAATATATAATATATACGAAAATATATTAAGAAGAACATTTATAATACAATAAAATAAAAAGAAGTACCTATGTCAAGAACAATAACCTGAATTGATAGAAAACAATCAAATATAGTTACCACATATCATACATAGAACACCATAAGTTTAATAACATAAGATCAATAGAAAGTAAAACATCATTAATTTCAAGATTCAATTAATATTGTAACAACAAAAGATAGAATAACTAGAAACAAGAATAATTAGAAACAGAAAAATAAAAAGACATGAAAATATTGGGAAGCCATGTGTCTGAATAAGCAGGAATAAAGCCAGAGTAGGAAAAAAATAGGAAGAAACAAAAGAAAAAGACATGAAATTTATTTCCTGAAAGCTATACTGCAATTTTAAATATCATTTAAGCAAATTATATTATATATATATATATGGTCAAAAATTAATAAGAACTACTCAAAATTCAAGACATTAATAATTATTTTATAGTAAAAAAGTCAGTCTTAACCTAAACATACAAATTCATAATAGAAGTCAAGGAAGAAGAAAATCAAACAAAACAGACCACATGACAGCAGCAACAAAGAGTCTGGACATCCAAAAAAATATGGGTGAGAATAGTTTGAGTCTTCGAGTGAGAAAAAATATACAAACAACAATGGAAACAAGAAATAAAGAACAGAAGTGTAAAATAAAAAGGAAAAAGATTCAAAATAGATTGCAAGAAACAGAGCATATGAGATGAAGGAGACTGCTGGGGTTGAAGGAGGGTTGTGGGAATCTCGTCTGAAGTGGGTGCGGTATCTGGTCGACACATCGAAGGCACGGTTTTTGGTAAAAGGGCCAGAGCTGAAGTGAGTCCCGACTCTCAAAAATGAAAGTGCGAACAAGAAACTCTGAAAACTGGACTCAGAAACTGTTAGGGAACAGCCAAACAAAAAGAAAAAAGGAGCAAAGGGTAACATTTTTGGTATTTCTTGAATATTATTTGAAATAAAATAAAAGACACAAAGAAGGAAATCCTTCTTTTACAAGGGAAACCCTTTCACAAGGTAAAAAACCTTACTAACTCAATAATTCAATCCCTGACTCTAACCTAATGATGAGCTCTTATTTATAATAGACTAATCCTATCTTAGCCCCCAAGAAATAAGATAGATTACCAAAATAAAAGATAGAATTAATCTAAAAATATCCCATCTCAAAATAAAATATCAACTCCTAAAATAAAAGATAGACTCTTAAACTAAAAGATAGTCTCCTAAATTAAAATAAACTAAATCCCTAATATTTAGAATCCTAACAGAAACAGAAATATTTTTATTTGGATTCTTTGCACCTCGCTATCTCACTCATTTGATCATGCTGTCCACATTTGTTTCAATTTGTCTTTCTAATTGAGGTTCTGAAAATTATACACAAGACAAGCCTCTATAACTTGGTGAATTCTTTGGTTGTACAGATACATTAATAGGACTTGGGGGGACGAAGCTACCCCCACTGTACATGGTTCAGCCATACCCGGTGCAACAATAATTGAGAACTGTGACAGAGTTGAAATGATATTTTGGTTCTTTTGATTCATTAAGTATTGGATGACCAGAGGTGCACGGAATGGAGGATACTCCAAATAAATGACTTTGGACACAATTTTAAGAGGAAAAAGTACTTGAATAAAAATGAGGAAGCAAATAGGTTAGAAACTAAAAACTATCTTTGGTTAAATGGAAGATAAATTGAAGATGACTCATGCCTTTATAACTTCTGATAATACTAAGGAATGGACTCTAAAAAGGAACAAGATATCATTATATGAAAGTGGTGTAAAAGAAAATATATATTGAATTTATCATGCTAGAGTGCACAGTGCATTTGTAACTTCCCCGTACACGTGTATATTCAATAAGTCAATAGTAAAGATATGGCAGTGCACAGTGCATTAATACATCAGGTGTATTTGATTTGCTTAAAAATGAAGGACTGGAGCAAGAAATTGCTTCATCTTTAATTTAAAAAATAATCATGTGAGGGAAACAAAACAATAGATGACACACAAGATAAAATAACTTAAAAGTTGTTACTTCTGGCTCAACAAACACACAAATTGTAAATTTGAAGTGTGCAATGTCTTGTAAACTACTATTTACAAATAATCAGAAGCCTTCCACGTTTTCCTAAGCCAGGTTAAATCAGAAGTTAAGAATTCTACAAAAAAAAAGGAAAATGTAACAAATAATCAAAGATACCTCTTCTGTAGGTGCACTCTTTTTGGCGCCCCACAACAGTTTCTTCTTTTGATCAGTAGTCAAGCAACCAGCCCCAACTAAGTTCTTATTAACTGTCATGCATGAAAATTTCCAGATAAGTACAACATGCATGACATCCACAAGCACTAGAATCAAGGGTAAAAACTAGCAGATTCTTGACTATAATTTTTTTTTCCAAAAATTACTCCCTCCGTCCCTAATTATAAGGTCATGTTCAGACAATTACGCTTATTATGAAAACATGTAAAAAGGTTAATTAATGTATTGATTTTTAAAAAGTTTATACAATCTTTCAAATTTACCCTTAATTCATGTCTTGAGTAGTGTGTAAAAGCATTAATTACTAGTGGTAACCAAACTTTGAAATTACAAAAGTATAATAAAAACAAAGGGTATACGTGGAAAAAGATAATAAATATTTATAGAATTTAGTTAGGGGTCTTACATAAAGGGACACTAACTACATCTCTAAAGGGTCTAATAATTAGGGACAAAGGGAGTAGTAACTGAGGTCACAAGTTATTTGGGGAAAACACTCAAATAGAAGTAAGAAATCAACAGAAAACACTTGGGTTTTGAGAAGATAAACAATCATACATCCAATCAAATCCCACAACAATCCATCTTCTCCGAATGGTTAAAAGTTAAGAACCTCCAAACTACAGGAATCCAATAGAATACCAAATATATATCTATATCCCAATATCAGAAGAAGATAGAGAGAGAGGAAGAGAGAATCTGAAATGACTTCTAACAGAATAATCTGAACTGATTATTGTTATTCAGTTAACAACTCAATGTACAGGGGGAGGTCATATATATAAGCATGACCTGGTACACAATATTACTAATGTATCCTTACACAATATTACTCATGCACCCTTACACTAAGTACAATATTTACTACTATACCACTATACTCTAATACTCCCCCACAAGCTCAAGTGGGGTTGTGAGCTGAAAGCTCACACACTTTGAGCTTGGCTCTCAAAAACTGAAACCTAGTAGGAGACAGAGGTTTTATAAGAACATCAGCTGTCTGGAACTGAGCTGGAACATGAACAACAAATAGATCCGAACTCAGAACCTTCTCTCTTATGAAATGAAGATCCAACCCAAGGTGCTTTGTGCGAACATGTAAACCGGGGTTGTGAGAGATAGCAACAGCACTCTGATTATCACAGAAGATGGTGGCAGGCTTAAAAGGAAAATGCAGCTCTGTGAACAGTGACTGAATCCAAGCTATCTCAGTGGCCAAAACAGCAATACATCAATACTTGATCTGGAAATAACATGCTGCTTGCAGGACCACCAAGAAACCTAATTAGTGCCAATGTAGACACATGCCCCTGATGTGGATTGAAAATCATCCAGATCTGACCCCCAGTCAGCATCAAAGTAGCCTATGACAGACAGAGTAGGAGTGGTTGACATTGGTGTGAGCCGGAGACCAACAGAAACAGTACCTTTAAGATATCGTAGAATTCTTTTAACTGCAGTCCAGTGAGAATCTAGAGGCTTGGCCATGAACTGGCAGACCTTATTCACTGCATAACTCAGTTCAGGCCTCGTGATAGTTAAATACTGCAAAGCTCCAACAGTTGAACGATAGAGAGTTGGATCCTCAAAATAGTCTGATCCATGTTTAGAGAGTTTGCAGCCTGCAATCATGGGAGAGGATATTGGTATAGCATCCTGCATACCTGTTTTCAGCAGTAAATCTCTAATATATTTAGCTTGAGTTAGGTGAAGAGAACCATTAGGTAGAGAGTGAACTACCACACCAAGGAAGTACTCAAGTTCTCCCAGCTGCTTAAGAGCAAAGGTAGAGTTCAATTTGGCAATAATCTGCTGAATTAGAGCTGGTGAACAGCCAGTGATGATAATATCATCAACGTAAACCACCAAATAAATGGTGACACTTTTCTGACTGTAAATGAATAAGAGGAATCACATATACTACTCAAAGCCAAGTGAGTGTAGAGTGCTGCGGAGTTTCTCAAACCAGGCACGTGGGGCCTGTTTTAGACCATAGATGACCTTGTTAAGACGACAAACTAAGCTTTTATCTGAAGCTTCAAACCCAGGGGGTTGTACCATATACACCTCCTCTTCAAGTAGTCCATTAAGAAAAGCGTTATTCATATCCAAGTGCTGTAATTTCCAGCCATGAGAAAGTGCCAATGTGAGAATAATGCGAACAGTAACTGGTTTTACAACCAGTGAGAATGTCTCTGAAAAATCAAAACCTTGGATTTGATGAAACCCCTTGGCCACCAAACATGCTTTATAGCAATTGACAGTACCATCAGGGTTCTCCTTAACACGGAAAACCCATTTGCAGCCAATAGGTTTCTGGTTAGGAGGAAGGGAGACAAGAGTCCAAGTCTTATTCAAACTCTACTTGCATAGCAGCAAGCCATTTGGGATCAGCCAAGGCTTGATTGACTGTCCTTGGTTCAACATGAGCAAGAAAAACAGAAGGAGGTAAAGACTTAGGAGGAACAGCTCCACTCTTGGAGCGGGTGACCATAGTGTGAGTGTTGGCAGGAACAGGGGAAGGAATGGAGACAGGTGTGGGAGGTTGTGAAGGTACAAAAACAGGATTATGGGGAACTGAAGATGAACTATGAGGAGCAGGGGAAGATTGAGATACAGTGACCTGTGGTTGCCCTGAGGATTGGACAGAGGGTTGAGGAGAAGGAACAATAGGAACAGAATGTTGAGGAAAAGAGGAAACAACTGGTATAGAAGACAGAACGGGGGGGTTGGAGAAGTAGGTAAAGGTGAGGTAGGAAACAAGATGTTATAGGGAAATTTATTCTCATTAAAAACAACATCCTTAGAGATATAGATTCTACCCGAGGGAGAAAGGCATTTGTAACCCTTGTGAGAGGTGGAGTAACCAAGAAAAACACACTCTTGAGATCTAAAATCAAACTTGTGTTTGTTGTATGGTCTAAGAAGAGGAAACAAGAGCAACCAAAAATTCTGAGAAAGTTATAATCTGGTTTTTGTTTGAAAATGACATCAAAAGGAACAGCAAATTGTAGTGAGGAAGTAGGAAGCCTATTTAGAAGATAAACTGAGGTTAAGAAGGCATAATCCCAGAACTTTAAGGGCAAAGTTGCTTGAGCTAAAAGTGTGAGACCAAGGTCAACAATTTGTCTATGTTTCCTTTCCACAACCCCATTTTGATGATGGGTGTGGGGACATATAACATGATGAAGGATACCACAGCTATTAAGATATAAGGCAAAGGACCTGAATCTCCCCCCCCCCCCCAATCTGTTTGGATGGTCTAAATTGACTTACCAAATTGATTTTCAATCATGATTTTGAATTGTTTAAAATAGGTAAAGCATCAGATTTTGATTTTAAGAGATACAACCAAGTAAACCTAGAGTGAGAATCAACAAGGGTTATGTAATCATAGTTATCAGTCGCGGATTACCCCCAGAACTGAAATCCCATACAAGTAAAACCGCGATTTGGCCGCGATCGCGCCCTGAATCCCGTCGCGGCAGGGCTCCGCTCCGCGACACGACAGCGCTATCGCGCGCGATCGATAACTATGTATGTAATAATGAAAACCAGCAGAAGAAGTAATAGCGGAGGAACCCCACAGATCACTGTAAATCAATTCAAGGGTGAATATGTTTTTGTAGATAAATGTGATGGTAAACGATGAGATTTGCCGAGACAACAATATGAACAAAATTCAAGAGTACTTGTATTACAATGGGGATATTACAAGATTGGAGGACACGTTTTAGAGTGTTTACATTAGGATGACCTAGTCTAGATTGTAAAGTAGACAATGACACTTTATTAGCTACGGATGTAAAGACAGCAGGTGCTGATGAAGATGATTGACCAGGTGATGAAGATGAACTTTGTGTAGAGGACTCAGTGGAAAAGAATAGAAGCCATCTGGACCAACGACACCATGAATGAGAGGCTGGTTAGTGACTTGAGATTTGACAAGGCAAAAATTAGGACCAAACTCAAAAATGACAGAGTTATCAGTAGCAAACGTGCTTACACTAATGAGATTTTTGGTTATGAGAGGGACACAAAGAAGGTTGTTTAATTTTAGAGGAAAACTAGAACAAAGAGAAGAAGCAAACACAGACGAACCAATGGAAGAGACAGGCAAACCTTGACCATTCCCAATGACTACTTGATCAGGGCCTTGAAAAGGCTCCAACTGCTTAATATTCAGGCTACTGTTGGTGACATGCATAGATGCACCTGAATCTATGATACCACAGCTCAGGCTGTGGAGCAGAGACAGATAATCCAGGCTGCTGAGAAGACAGGTTGCCATGAACCATATGTGCCTGTGGAGGATCAGGAAGAGCAGGAGAGAAACCACTCCGCAGCAAAGGAGAAGATCCATTAGGAACTTGTGCTTGAGAGTTGACTGATGGTACAGGAAGTCCAACCATATTTCCACTATACTGACCATTTGCCAGTGGCATATGAGAAGGTACAAAAGGAGAACCTCGAGCAAAAGGAATAGGATAGCCAGAGTTGTATCGAGAAAAACCACCAGAGTTGTATTGAGGAAAACCACCAGTATAATAAGGAGAATAAGAGGGAAAAGGTGCCATACGCCAATTGGAAGCAGTATTCCATGGTGAAGGGGACACAGAATCAGGCATCCAATAGGAATCAGTGTTCCATGGTGAAGGTGGCACAGAATTAGGCATCACTTGTTGATTGTACCTGCGATAGCAAATTGATGCATCATGTCTATATTTGAGACAAACTTGACACTGTACAGAGGACCTGCCACGTCCTCGATCACATCCACCTCTGCCACGGAAATTGGAACTTCTGTCATCATGCAGCGGTGGATAGTACTGATCAGAATTTTGTGCCTGAAAATTGGCTGAAGAAGCTGGATTGTACATGGATGAAGGTTGTTGTTGAGGATTTGGTGCATGCACCTGAGAAATTGGTGTTTGCGTGAGATTAACAGAAACATCCACCGTAATTTTGCGATACTTGACCAATTGCGCTTCATGAGAAAGATGCAGAGACTCGATTTCCTCAACATCAAGAGGATCAAATCGACTGTTAATCAAGGCAATTGTTAATTCATACTCCTGTGGAAGACCTTCGAGGATGACATCAAGGTGTTCATTCGGGGAAACAAGATCTCCAATCGCAGATAATGAGTCAACCAACGACTTGATACAGAGAATGTATTCTGAAATCGATCGATCAAGTTTGATGGAATGCATCTCAGTACGTAACTGTCGCGATTTTGCTCACGTGTGCGAGTGAAAATGCTTGTGAGTTCATTCCCAAAGCTCGAACGAACGACTACAACCTATCGCATGAGTGAGGATCTCTCAAGACAGCGTCGATTGAAGCCATGAAAGAAGCATTTGGTCCTGTTCATCCCACGCGAGATACGCGTCGGTCTCGCACCCAGCCAAACAATCCGCATCTGTGAGAAATCGCTGCGGAATCTGCGGATTTATCAGGAAACGATACAGGCGATGACTGCGAATAACAGGATCAACTTGCTGTTTCCAGAGAAGGTAGTTCGCATCGGTTAACTTCTCTGAAACCACATGCGAGAGCGTCGGAGGATGCTGCACAACCACCGGAGGAACCGGCGGCGGTGGAGGTGGCGTCAACGACGAGTCAGCCATGGCGAAGCCCAGAGAATAAGCTCAATCTGAAATGAATTCTAACAGAACGAATCTGAACTGATTATTGTTATTCATTTAACAACTCAATGTACAGGGAGGTCATATAAGCATGACCTGGTACACTATTACTAATGTACCCTTACACAATATTACTCATGTAACCTTACACTAAGTACAATATTTACTACTGTACCACTATACTCTAATACCCAATAATAGGCAAATTTTCAAAAAAAGTAGTAGATACCTAATTCAGCAGCTCTCATGGCTGCAACTTTTGCAGCATCGAAATCACTGCCAATGTCATTACCACTTGTCTTGGTAGCTCCTAAACCTGCCTTGCTCTCCTGAGAAAGCTTTGAACTTGAAGTCTGCCTTTCATCTGATTTAGTACCTAATAGCAAAGTGATATAAGAATCACCCAGCATAAGTCAAAATAAATAATAAAAATATATTAACCATACCATCTTTTCCAAAATTGCCATCCTTGTCTGTACCAAACAACTTCGATTTTTTTCCAGAAGATCCTTTATCTTCAATACCAAACTGCTCCCCTACTTTTCTAGAGTTCCAGTCCTTGCTTTTACTAATCTCAGTGTCATCAAATTTTCTCTTTTCTTCGAAAGGAATGTTTTGACCATTCCGTTCCTTCTGTTCATTCTTATAAGCCTCTTGATGATATATACTACCACTGACTCTTTGTGAACCTGAGTCTTCTTTTTGGCTCCTTGACTCTGAATATGACACTGCTCGGTCACTTCTGTGTTCTCCAGAACTCCTGCGGGAATCACTTTTTTCATCTCGACCATCCAAGTCCCTTGTCTGCCTCTCCTTCTCCACCTCATCATATGGTGCATGCCTCCTGCCAGATCCAGATCTTTCATACGAAGAATCAATATCTTTATATTTCTGATGCTCTAAATTTCTTTCTTTATCTTTCTCTTTGCTTCTATAATCAGACCTGTCATATTTGTCACGAGAATACTTGTCCTCACTACGCTGGTAGTCTTTTGACTTGTTATCACTCTCTTCTCTTATATAATCACCCCTTGACTCACGTCCAGAACGAGATGATAGCCTGTCACGGAATCTATCTTCATCTGCATACTTGTCATGCCTAGAGTGACCATAGGAACTCCAGGAAGACAGTCTACCAGAATGTCGAGAATCACTGCTTCTTCCATAGTGATTTCTGCCATATTTTCGGTCTTGTTCCCTGCCATCATACTTCCTTGAATGGCGGTGAGAGACTTTTAAATTATCTTCCCTTAATGTATTAGGACTTGAGCTGCGTTCATGCCTGGGACTACCTGCATATATGGAAGAGTATAGATCTGGTTATTCAAGCCTATTCTCCATGTATAAAATAGTTTAGCATTAAGTTCAGTATCACTCTATAATCAGTATCTGAGTGCTAAATATAAAAAATTACTTTATACTTATGCTACTGGACCGAAGTGCTAATGGCAGACTGCAGCACAAGAAAACTGACAACATCGTTAATGGGTTACTGCCAGTAACTCGTCACTGGTCCAGCATCTGATTACCCAACAAAATGACAGCTTTGCTTTCAAACAACTTGAGAACTTCGATTTTTCTTTAGGGATTGAAGTCAAGCCTCTCCCTAGTGGTTATCTCCTATGCAATCAAGTAAAGTATTTTTGTGACCCCTTAACTAAAGCTAACATGTCAGCAGCAAAACCCATTTATTCCCCCATGGTTGGTGGCTATAAACTCAGAAAACAGGGTGCTAACTATGTAGCACATGCTTCTATATATGTACCAATTATCAGGGCCCTGCAGTATGGAACGATCACAGAGGCAGAGGTTAGCTATTTTGTCAACAAGGTAATTCAGTTCATGTCTCAGCCTTTAAAGACACATTGGAAGGTAGTTAAGAGGATACTCTGTTATCTAAAATGGACTATTAATCATGGTTTACTCCTCAGGCCAGCAGTCACCCATGTTCCACTCTCCCACAAGCTTCCAGCGGTGCTGATCAGACCTCTGTGTCTGATGATCAGATATCCACTTCAGGTGCCTTTGGTCCCTTGGTGGTCTTGAAAACAAAAGGTTGTGGCAAGCTCCTCTACAGAAGCTGAATGCATGGCCTAGCTTCTACTACAGCAAAGTCATTGTAAACATTGCTAACTGCTGGCTCAACTACATGTGCCTAACTCAATGCCCTCTGTGTTTTGTGACAACTTAATCACAGTTTCTCTCTCACAACCCAATTCTACATGACCGAACTAAACACATGGAACTAGACCTATTTTTTGTCAGAGAAAAGGTTCCCAGCAAAGCTCTTCAAGTTCAGCACATTCCAAGTAACTGACATCCTAACAAAGGCACATCTCCTACCAGCTTCTTAGAACTCAAGGACAAGCCCATTGCTCAAGATCATTCCTCCATGATCCCTCCTTGAGCTTGGGGGGGGGGGGGTAGAGTGTAGTATTTTATAGTATTTAATTTAACAGCTGTACTGTAGTGTTTTGAGAAGTTAGTTGAGATATTTAGAACTGAATTAGTTAGAAGACAGTTGTAACAGAGGAGCTGAGGTCACTCAGCTGCAGCTGCAGTGACCCATCCGCTCTAATGCTGTATAAATGCTAGTTGTTACCATGTAACCTAAACTAATCATTAATGAAATCCGAGTTTTCAGAGCTCTTTCTTCTCTCAAATTCTCATAGTTGTTTTTCATCAATTATCCAACAAGGACCATTTCAACTGCAAAAAGTATGCAGCACGACAGAAAAGTCTTTAGTGGACCAACATAAAAACTGAGGATTCAAATTTGACACTAGGTGCAACCTACAATTACAAGAAAGTCTTTTGTGACCCCACCTTAAGTTCTCACAGCAGTCGCAACTCCATCATACAAACTTTTGGTTGCTCAAATATAGACAATATGGACTTCTTTCTTCTCGAAAGTGTTGCAAAATGCCTTTCTGGTCTTTAGACCCCCTATTGTATTGTATGCCTTTGTAGCAGGTACATTTGCTTCTGTAGTCAACCTCCATAACATGAACCCAAATTGATTTCATAAAATGTGGGTCTGCTGACCTAATCTCCACTCAATTACCCTTTCTCATATCTTCATAGCATGGCTGATGAGCTTAAATCCCTATAATTTGTGCAACTTTACGTCACTATTGTAATTATAGACAGAGAATAGAGTATCTACTATCAAGTCCCTTGTAATTTATGATTTGTGAATAATTTATACCATTTTTACCCAAGCCCCTTCTAGTATCTGGTCGAACTGTTTTCACATCATTCATTCTCTTAACACATTCCAGAATTCCGTGACAGGAAGAATAATTTTTATGCTCCTCTCAAGTGTTTAGCCTTTAAAGTTCCATAAAAGAACTGCATCCTTCATTAAATACCTTAACACCAATCCTTGATATCTTGATCTGTGACTGAGAATTTTCCCCCTTCATCCTTAAAGAATTCCACTTGGTAGTTGGTTCAATTCTCTTGTCTTTTTTATTCTCTTTAGCGAGCCTGAACATACTTTGTTCCACAACTTTGGTAATTAGTCCCATTAAAAAAGTTTGTTTCAGAACCTTCCAAACTACAACACATTTCATCTTATGGTACATTGCCAGAACACAACAGTACAAGTTTTCTCACAAAAACATGATTACATTTACAGCTATCAAAAGATGTAGTGAACCCGCCTTTCATGTCTTAAATTAGTTTTTTTTTTTCTTTTGGGCACTGATAAATATAGGAGTATGTACCTAGGATCGTTAATAGATCCAGTACCCATTATGGAGGCATCTTCAGAAAATACATATTCTTCAATTTCTTAAGAAATCCAGGGAGTACCCAGAAAAAAGACATACAAGCATCCATACCTATCTACTTTCCAGCACATAAAGTGCCGTGCATGAACAAAATAATAAACAAAGCAGCTCATATTAAACAGTTTCAAATACCAAGATTGGCCGCAAACAAACATGGCCTCGACACTACAATCATTCATCACAATACCATCATAACTTCTTAATGTAAAGAAAGAAAGAAAGACAAGGCCAAGAGCATAAAAGATCCTAACCATCAGGTGATGCCGAACCCTCAATAGAAGAACGGCGCCGATAATTCCTACCAGCCGCATCACCAGAAGGTTTACGAAATACGTTTTTTGAATCAGAATTGTCATGAGGCGGAGACACTGAGTTTGAGTCCATGCTTCCAGGCCTGTATACACTAACAGAGCCACATATTAGAATGCAAATGATCTCATTGAATCCAACAATCAAGACGAGGTAAAAGACTAAATGCTCGTATTCCACAATAGACAGAAAGCAGGGCCTAGTCACAGTGCCTATTTTAAACTCATGAATATATTCATTCCAAGCACATCAAACAAGGAGGGGCTGGTCCTATAGACACTGAGGATATCAAGTTTAAAGCTTCTTTGTTACAAAAGAAAAGCAATAAATCCCGTGAAAAAAAAAATGTATCCTCTTCCGTCTTCAAATTAACAAAAATGAATGACTACGAGGTGGAATATAACCTATGGAACACTGCAATTCCTAGTGCTGTACAAACTTTACCCCCCACAACCTTAACGCACTACATTGCCTTGTTAGGGTTTCAAGTCAAAGACTAAAACAGCAACTAAAGTGCATGCCCATAAAAAAAATGTAACAGAAACCATCTACCAACTCAGCACCGCTTAAATTTAGAAGGAAAAAAATATCTAAGATGCTGAAAAAGAATATCATTTTGTTCCTCTCGGATTCCGATGCAACCTATGAAGCGAACAAAGAAATTGAAATAAAACCCAAATGCTTTGTATCAACAAGTAACTGAAAATCGCAAACGAGAAAGATAGGAAAGAGAGGGAACCTGAGAGAACGAGGTTTACGAAACTTCAAACCCAAGTTGATAGATTCATCGGCAAGCTGTGATTTCAGCGCTTCAAATCGCGGGTAGGGGATATGCGAGGATGAGAAATGAAACCCTCGATTCCTGTTCAATTCGTTTAAAACTTTAAATGTAGAAAGCCTGGGAACTGAGGAAGCAAAGTTGTACGAGAGCTGCCCAAGATTTTTCTATGTTTTTTTTTTTTTTTTAACTGCAAGATTTTTCTATGTTTTTCATTAACAAAGTGAGCCCGGTTAGGACCTAATATGCCCGAAATATTTCTATTTCATAATTTGTAGTTTTAGATTATCTTTTATATGAAGAATTTGCCGTCTTTTATATTATAATAAAGTGGCCTTAGTGGTATTTGGGGATTGGCGATGGAGGAATGAAATGGTTCTTGGCGATATGAAATGGACGATTCAGTTTGTGCATAAATGGATTGGTTACGAGGAGCGGGATTATGCTCGTTACTTGGGTAATAGAATTTCTGGTGATTTGTTTCCACCGGAATCAATTTCGCTAGGGTGCTATGCCTCTTGGGTTCATCTCCTTGAGTGTTGATGGTGTTTATAGTAGCACTCACCAGCGTATGGGCATGGGTGGTGTAATTCGAGACTCTTCTAGTGTTTGCCTTGGTGGTTTCTATGCAGGGGCACCAGGTGGTGATCCTCTTTCAACTGAGCTCCTAGCTTTGTCAATTGGCCTGAAATTGTTATGGCCTGAAGAACATTTTGCATTTCACTAAGGAATTAGGAAAACCTTTGTTTATGTTGGCCTGAATATAAAACTTATCTTCTTCTTAAATTAACTAAAAAACTAAGAAATTAGACTTAGTAATTTAGAAGGAAGCTTTGCATGTTTAAGGAATTAACTTGTAAAGAAACTAGGCTAGAACATCATGATTTTCATGCTTAATTTTCAGATATAAAATTGATTCTAAGAGCATAATTTATAAGCTATATACTCAGCACAAGTTCTTAATTTTTATCATTATATTTTCATTGCGAATTGCACTTCCAAGTTCTTACTCAAACCAAAATCAAACAAATCAATTTAATTTTTATGCACTAGTTCTAAACAATTTAAAATTAGATTTTGAAACACCTAATCTTTTATATTACTTCGATAACCTCCGTACACTTGCGGATTTGGTCATTAAACAACAAAAGCAAGCACAAACCAACAAAGTTCTACATTCTCACAATAACAATGTCTTAGTTTAAAATTTTAAGTTCTAACACAGTCTTAGTTCAAATCAAAACATTAGATATTGGAAACAGCCTCTTTCCCATTACCATAGCCATCACCATCTTTCAAACCTTCATCATCACCATCATCATCTACATATAACAATTGAATGACAAAATAATTGAATTCGTACTTCTGCAACAAAGTTTCAAAAAAGTTGATCATTCCTCCCTCGTGCTATCCCTCTTTAGTCTTTTGATCCATATGAATGATAATAAAAAAATTTAAATTTAAGTAAAAAAAAGAGTTCCATTCCAAAACAAAAGAAGAAAAAAAAGGTGCAGGCCCGACGAGCTGAATTTTTCAACCCAACCCCCCAAAAAAGGCGGGCCAAACGGGCTGGCCCAACCGACCTATCTCATATTGTCACTAGGGGTGGGAATAGGCCAGGCCACCGACAGAGGCCTATGGCTTGGCCTGTTTAAAGCCTGGCCTGGCCTGTTTAATAAAAAAGCTAGGCTTAGGCTTTTTAAAAAGCCTATTTAACTAAATAGACCAGGCTTAGGCCTATAAAAAAGCATGTTTAGCCTATCAGGCCGACCTGTTTATTAGTTTTTTAATTTAACATATTATTTTAATAAAATATACAAATAAATCAAAATATTAAATTCACCAATTTTAGTAATTGTAGAAAATTTAATTTTACAATTTTTGAAACTTATTACTTAACAAATCAGATTTACTTCCTTTCACCCAAATTTGACAACTAATGGAAAGTAATCTTTTCAGATTCCAATTTTTCAATTTTTTCCTCTAATTTCTCTTGATTGATTGACTCCTTGCCTGCCCTGTTTTTCACTCTCACGTTCACGTCATTCACTCTGTCACTCGTATCTCTCGTCTCTCTCGACTCTCGTCTCTGAAACGATTCAACTTCGTCACCTCTCTGTCACCTCCTGCTCTGCTCGACTGCTCCCTCCCTAATCCCTTTCTCTCACCGGCACACCTCACAGCACCCCCGGCTCATTGCGCCTCCATCGACGCACCAACCTCGCGAGTCACGTTCACCCCTGTCCGGTTGTCCCCTTGCTCTGAAACCTGTCACCTCCGCCACCTCTGTTGCTCTGCTCGACTGCGGGCCCTTTCTCTCATCGCCGCACCGCACTAACGACTCACCGCGCCTCCATCGACGCACCACCCTCGCGAGTCACGATTCACCCCTGTCCCCTTGCTCTGAAACATGTCACCTCGGCAGATCTGCTCCCTAATCCCTTTCTCTCACCGCCGACGAACCGCACGCACCGCCATCGATGCACCACCACGCAGGACGCACCACCCTCACTACAGTTTCTGTTTATCTCACTCACAAGGTATGTTCATGCATGTCACCATCTCTGTTTGGAAATTTTAATTTTCTTAGGATTCTACTTGCATTACAATTTAATAGATGGAGATAACAAATAGTTGATGAAATTTGTAGAGAAATCACAATTAGTTTGTGATTAGTATGTAACTCTTTCAATGTCATGTTGTACTGCACTACTGGAAATTCTGGAATAAAAATATGTATAGTTCATGTGAATTCTTTCTAAGCAATAAATTACTGTATTTAAAAAAAGGGTGAAAGAATGCATTTGATGTAGATCTTTGGTGAAGTCATAGTATACTGCTGTCAAGAATTGGGTCTTGGTTGGATCCTATCTTTCCATTATGTATTTCCATCATAGTGTTGGGCAGCTTGCTGGATGTGGGAGTGCTTTGTATTGGTGGATTCTATATTATTATTTTCTTTCCTATTATGTGACTTGTTTGTTATGCTTTTAGCAACCCTTCTTTCCATATATTTGTTGATAGTAAATGTTGTCAGCTAACTAGTAATGTATGAGTTCTTTGCTGCTTATATCCAATGCCAAATTTGCACCAAATCTACTGGTTAGAATATGATTTTGCTTCCCGCAATCTTAACTTTGCTTATATGTTCTTTGCTGCTTATATGATTTTTCTCTTGAATGCTTCTTGAACAATTCAATAAAGGTGATTATGGAGAAATTTTCCTCGATTGCAGTTGTTTTGATTAACGTAAGCTAACTGCAGTCAGATATGATTTCTTTTAAATTAATTGAACCTGTTAGGAATAATTGTTTTGGGTATTTTCTGGATATAATTCCTTTCATATGCTCTATCGTGATTATAATTCATAAATAATAATTTCATAGATAGTGTCTGCTTCAGTAATTTTCATTGGCATCAAATGCCTATGCTTCATTATTAAATATAAATAGCCAAGAGGATTTCTCTTTCTGAGTAAACTGTTGTTTTGTACCCTATACATGTTTGATTAATATAACAACAAGTCCTCTAAATTGTTTTGTTTCTTTTACAGGTTCACACAGAATGTCTTCTCCACTTCAGAGCAATGAATCAATTTCATCCAACCCGGTTGTTACTGAGGTAAACAGACCTATCCAGGAAGATGCAACTCAGCTACAAGTTAACACACAAGATGGTGAACAAGGCAGAGATCAAGAAGGCGAAGACTTAGTTGTCAAGAAAAGGAGGAAGACAACATCGCCGGTCTGGGAAGATTTTTATGAAGTTGAACTTACCGGAGGTGTAAAGAAAGCTGTTTGCAAATATTGCAAGGAAAAATTTGCTACCGGTGGGAATGGGGCCAGTACCAGCCACTAGAAAAGGCATTTAGGAATTTGCGTTCAAAGGATTGCACAAAAGGCTACTGAAAAGAAGCAGAGTGTCATTCCATTTCAGCCTTCAAAGTCAGGTAACCCATTTATGAGTTCTGGTGTTAGATACAATAATGAGAAGATGAGAGAAATCATTGTTTCTGCTATTATGGTTCATGAATTTCCTTTTAGTGTGGTTGAGGATGAGGTTTGGATGTGGGCCTTCCAGTATGCTAATTCAAATTTTCAAAAGGTGACTCGTAAAACTATAAGAAGTGATTGTTTAGCTATATATGAGGCAGAGAAGAAAAAGTTGAAGGCATTGCTGAAAAGTGTGAATAAGATTAGCTTGACAACAGATATGTGGAAATCAAGCCACCAAGTAGCTGAGTATATGGTGGTCACAGGTCACTTCATTGATGTCGGGTGGAAGCTTCAGAAGCGTGTTTTGAGTTTTGTGAAAGTTCCTGCTCCTAGGCGTGGGGTTGATGTTGCTGATGCCATTTTCAAGTGTCTGAAAGCTTGGGGGATCGAAAATAAGGTTTTTTCCATATCTGTTGACAATGCTCCCTACAATGATTCATGCTTTAGAGTTCTCAAGGAGAACTTATCATTAAGCAGCAAGTTATTCCTTGACGGTGCTATTTCATGTTAGATGTTGTGCCCACATATTAAACTTGTTGGTGCAGGATGGCCTAAGCAAGATCAAGAATATCATCTTCAATATTCATGAAAGCGTGAAGTATATCAACTACAATGATGCAAGGTTAAAGGCCTTTTGCGATGTGGTTGAACAGAAGCGCTTGAAAGATAGGAAGCTGGTTATCGATTGTCCAACAAGATGGAATTCGACATTTCATATGTTGTCCACTTCTTTGAAATTTAAGACTGCATTTGCTGCATACAAGGAAAGAGAGCCCATTATGTGTATACACCTTCACTTGAAGATTGGAGCAAAGTTGAGAAGGTTTGCAAACTTCTAGAATTGTTTGATCTAGAAACTCATGTAATATCAGGTAGTGAGTATCCGACTGCTAATCTATATCTTGTGGAAGTTTGGAGAGTTAAACAAGTAATTGAAAATGCTTCTGAGGATGCGGATATCTTCATGAGTGAAATGGCAGCTCCAATGAAAGCTAAGTTTGACAAATACCGGGTGAGTGTAACTTGCTTATGGCTATTGCTAGTGTTTTAAACCCTAGGTGTAAATTTCACATTGTTGATATATGATTTCCATTGATTTATAAACCTGAGGAAGTTGCCATAGAGAATATAAATAATGTAAGGAGCTCATTGGAGAATTTGTATGATGAGTATGTGTCTATGAGTATTCAAGAGTCATCTTTTGTGGTTGCGAATACAAATGATGGTGGTAACAATGCAACATCCTTAACTGAACCAAGATCTTCAGTTGTCACTGGATTTGATCAAATTATGAATCTTGTCCGTGCAAAGGAAGCGGTTCCTCCAATGAAATCAGAACTACAAGCATATTTTGATGAAGGTGTTTATATTCCTATTCTTGATGGTAATAACTCGTTCAGTGCATTGGATTGGTGGGCGAACAACAGCTCAAAATATAAGGTCTTGTCCAAGATGGCTGCTGAAATATTGGCTATTCCCATCTCCACAGTGGCATCAGAGTCTACATTCAGTGCTAGAGGGCGAGTAATTGATGAATTTCGTTTTAGACTAAATGAAGAATCTATTGAAGCACTCATTTGTGGTGGGGATTGGCTCCGTCATAAGTACAATCTGATAAAGAAGTCAAAGGTAATTACTTTATTTTATAAGTTCTTTCTTATACCTCTAAATTTTTTTTGAGTATTTTTTCAGTTAGTGACGGGTTATTTTCTTACTTTGAAGGTGGATGAAGGGCATGAGTTGATCAACTTGAAGATTTGATGCAAATTTTGAAGATTTTTTTTTGTTGGGACTAACTTGAAGACTTGCTGCTGTTTTTTGCTTGAAGATTTGCTGATTTTTTTTTGGTGTTGATGAAGGAAGAAAGGGGATTAACTTGAAGACTTGATTTTTGCTGTTTTTTTGCTGAAACTGCTATTAGTTTGTTATTTGTCTAGTTAAGACTTGTTAGCTTGATTTTTTGCTGAGACTACTGCATTTTGAAAAATGGATCTTGAGATTTTGTTTGTTTGTTGAATCCAAAATTTGTTATTTCTCATATTGTTTTGATGGATTTGTGTGGTTGTGAAGTGATTAATCATGCTTTTAATTTTGGTGGCTATGGAGCATTCCAAAATTTGGATGTATGTTTAATTAGATATTGTTTAGTTATATTGAGACTTGGTTGACCTATTTAGATGTAGACTTGTTGGCCTATTTAGATATAGGCTTATTGGCCTATTTAAAGTCTTTGTTATAAAATAAGCTTATAAATAGGCTTCAAGCCAGACTTTTAAAAAGGCCAAGCCCAAGTAAAAAAAACAAACCTATAATAGACTATAGACCTTAAATTTTTTAAATAGGTCAGACCTATTTATGCAAAACCTGACTTGACCTATTTCCACCCCTAATTGTCAACCCTACTAGGACACACCCCGCAAGCAGATTTTCCGCCGCCTTATCATAAAGTTCTGGTCTGTGTTGGGGTTTCCGCTGTTTCACATTCTTACTTACTTCGTTTTCTGTGTTGTTATTCAGCTCGACCCTGCTAACATCTTTTACCCTTTTTTCTCTCTCTCCTCTTCTCAGACTAACATGGCGGCAGCAGCAGCAGCAGCAGAAGAAGAGAGCATCGAGTTCAAGTGGGGGAAAAAGCGAGGGATCGGAGGTAAAAAGAGGGACGTGCAGTTCTACGAGTCTTTCACCTACGACGGCGTGGACTACTCGCTGTACGACGCCGTGTACCTCGACAGCGGAGGCGAGTTCGAACCCTACGTCGGCAAGCTCATCAAGATCTTTGAGAATCGCGACAAGTCGAAGAAAGTGAAGGTGCAATGGTTCTTCCGACCCGGCGAGATTCGCAAGTTCGTCGAAGGGATCGAGACGCGCCACAACGAGCTGTTCTTCGCATGTGGTGAAGGCCTTGGCCTTGCCAATGTCAACCCTCTGGTAATTCGATTTCCATGTTATTTTAATCGTCTCAAATTTGTGTCTCTATGTTTGGATTTTTGCTAATTTTATGTTTTATATGATCCCCTGTGTTGTGTCCTGTGATTAATCAAATTTGACATATCCCTCTGTCTTTGGTACTCAAGCTTTCTGGGTTCTAATTTGACCGCTGGCTAGTGTGATCCATATAACCGATTAGTGGGATAGGGCTTTGTTGTTGTTGTTGTTGTATCTCTATTTTACTTTGATTGGGGGTAGGCATAGATCACACACACTAGTTTTCTACGGACACACACTAGTTTTCTACTTTGGAACAAGCTATACGTGCCTTTCTTGGTTATGCTAATCTCATGTAACTAATATTTGCTTGTAATGACCAATCCTTAATTTGAGTGAGCCATTCAATTTATCTTAATTTAGAGTACACTAGCACATCTAACTCAAACTCGCTATTTTGATACCATATCAGGAAGCTATTGCAGGAAAATGCAATGTTGTTTGCATTTCCAAGGACTTCAGGAATCTGCAGCCATCAGAAGAAGCACTTCAATCAGCTGATTTTGTATTCCATCGTTTCTTTGATGTTGGGCAGCGCAAAATATTGGATACTATAGATGACAAGATTGCTGGAATTGAAGGTATGTGGTTTAGTTCATTTAAAAAGTCTTCTGGATGCTAGTTTCTAGGTAGCATGACACTTACCCTTGTGGATAAGGGATTTCTTACACACTTGGCATTCCCATTTGTTTTTTGCATTAGGCTTACCTCGTGCTTTAAGAAATTAGATAAAACTTGCTTTTATAAAGCATATAGCTCACAGTATTGTCCATGACAGCTTCTGTTATAGTATTTTACAGTCACATTTTTGTTATTATCTTCAATTGTTTATACGTAATTGGAGAGTGATTTTGAGAAACTAAAAAAGTTATCTTCTTTTGTATTTATTTGTCTTCCATGATGTACTTCTTTCTTTGTGGGATTAATCCTTGCTTATGTCTGATGGTGTGGCCCTGGTCACAAGGTGCTGATAGTTGGATTCAACCCTTACTCTACAAGGAAAGTTAGCCAACATGGAGCACCTTTTGGTTTGATGTTTTTCTTGATTACTAATTACTATTGAGATTTTTTAGATGTTACGTGGAGCCATAATTCATATTTTCATTGGAGATGTAAGGAGTGTTAAACAACAGGGAATAAGTCTGATTCTAGATGGTTTTCAACTGCTTGCTTTATTTTTAATTGATTGTTTTTCTCATCTTGTTGCAGTGAAAAATATATTTAACAAATGAGATCGTGAAATACTTGTTCATGTTGTGAAACTTCGTGTAGACAAGAAAGAAGTTAGTGGTGATACTATGGCTAGTAGTAAACTGGCCTTTTTCAGCTCAATAGAAACTGTCAGCTTGTAACTGAAAAGGTAGTTGGCAAATATGATGATGCATTAGTTAACATAAAATTGTTCCAAAATTGAGGGAAACAACTGTACAGTTGAGGAACTATCTATGCTGAGAAGAAACATTATGATCTGTGATTGATTTGGAAGGAGCTTATGAATCTTGTAGAATTACCAAATATGGAACACAAATATGATAATTATTTATGAAATTCGATTCCTTTGAATTAATTTAGTTTCATGGCCTTATGATACCCATTTCCTTTTCATGTTACTTCTTTATTTGGATATATTTTCTTCTCAATTCACTTCTTATCATCATTATTAGTCATAGAGATGTTGATAGAACCAGGCATTTACTCAAACAGAAATTATATAGGCATTTACTCAAACAGAAATTATATTGATTTAATGGGAAATAGGGTGAGCTTAGAGCTCTACAATGTAAAACCAGAGTCTGAGATTCCTACACCTGAGAGATATTCTCTCCTAACAAACCATTCACCAAAAGCATGACTACCTCACCGTCTCCTCTCTCTCCTAATATACCCGAATCCCTTCCCATCGTGAGGATCAAGCCACCTCACTAACTAACTCTTATTCTCTCCTCCTGGCCCCTCACTTCAAACTAAATTTGAATAATAGTTGCTTCAATTGCCATGTATAGATTATTTTAAAGGATGGACATCCTATGCCTCTAGTTGCCTTGCAATGACGCGTTTTTTGTACAACACAAGCCATGCCCTGGGAGTATCCACATTTGGAACGTCTACATGAATTTTATGAGAATTCAATAAGATTCAACAAATATTAGTGTAGGGTTCGTCATTATATAGACATCACACAAGATTGAAGAATTGTAATGTAATTCTTGCTTTGAGCAATTTGCCTTGATTTGGCCTTGTATTGAAATTCATGTTTGGAGCAATTTAAATTTGATGTTGGAATGGGTGATTCGTTATGCCTCTGCCAGTGTTTCCCTCGTTTCGAGTTCTTAATCCCGGAACCGTGCAATATTCGTTGCAGACCTCACGTGTTTCGAGTTTTAAAAAGCGAAAGACGCTCTTGTTCATAATTTTGGTATTTAAACCCGGGTACGTAAAAATTCATAAGTTCCAGGAACTAAAGCAATATGGCTTCTGGATATTTAAAATGCGGAACACAAGTTAATGCTTACAATTCCGAAATTTAAATCCCGGAACGTTAATATTCATATCAGGATTTCATTTTCCCGGAACTGAATTAAATTGAGTTCCGGGAATTAAAAACTCGGAACATCAAATAGTGAAATATGTTCCGAGTTTAAAAACTCTGAAACATACAGAGGTATATGTGTTCCAGGTTTTAGTTCTTGGAACAGGAAACCATAATGTTTTACGAGTTTTTAAAAACCAGTAAATAACTCAAGCGAAGGTATTATAGACATTTACTACTTTAAAGTGGGATGGCAAAACTTACTGTTGGGGTGGGAAATTTAAAACTCAGTTTTTGTTACTGCAGATTTATATTGATTTTTTGGTAAGAAGGTGTTGGGTTTTTGCTGATGAAATTATTTCCATCATGTAACCAAAAAAAATTATTTCCATCATTATCGTTGTTACAATTATTTATTTAGGAACCGATGGTTTCTTAGTTCAGGCATGTGAATGATTTTCAAGTGATTTTCGAATCCATCATCAACTCCTCTACCTCAAGTCAATGGAGAGGGTAATATTGAACCTGAAGCTATTGCGGGCCATGCTGGAGGAGGAACCTGAATGGCAGCTTGCATCCGTAGCCGTAGGATTTTTTCTTTTCTAGTTTTTATACATCTAAAGGGTGTAGATCACTAGAGAGAGATAAGAAGATAGAAGAGATAAGTGTGATATATGATGTGATGTAATTGAAAAAAATAGATAAAAAAAGAAAATGGGTGTCCAGAAGTGTCTGTACTGTTTAGGTGTATACGAATCATTACCTGTTTCAAAATCCCAAGAGTAGCATTCACACCGTATCTACTTGTCTACATGTTAATCCCTAGAAGCATCTATCTTTCATTTGATTGCTAGTGCCTTCCTCTAAGCCATGGAATATGTGGTTCGAAGAAGCGTGCTCTCTGGGTTGTCCCATGGGTAATAGTGGCCATTTTGATAGTGTTACTTATGTTAACATTTGCAAGGATTTGAGTTTTGGTATCTACATCCTTGAAAAATTTAGATGAATGAGGGGTTTGCTGGAAAAAAAAAAAACTTGTTTGTTCTCAATTTCTTCTTTCAATCGGACAGAGCGAGGAGGACTTCAAGCTTTGATTTCGTGGCTGTGAACTTGAAGAAGACGCAAACTGAAAATGTATACAAATTATATGCATATGTATACTGTATTTTCTGTTTGGAGTCAGAAACATGTTTTTGAAGTTTAATGAATTTAAGCTGGTTAGAAAAGTGATTCTGGAAAATCAATTAATTCTGTTTTTTTTTTCAACGAAAATGAATTTGATGAGTTGTGGTATTGTAAGGGTATTCAGGGTATTAATAGGTATTAGAGAACAACAATTTGATGTCAACTTCTCAATTCAATGAATTTGAGTACTGAGCTGATTATTGAAATAGGGGAACATACTGTCCTAAGGCTTAGAATTTTTTCAGCCTTACTGAAACACTGACATGAAAACGTGACCCTTTGACGTTGTAGTTGGCTTTGTTATTCAACCGTTCCTTTTGACGTCATTTAGTTTGACCATTTATGTCTCGAAATTAAGTTCAATTTGGTGAATGAAGATCGAGCCTTTTAGGACCTGCTCTGAATGTAGATTAGTACTCTTGTCCACGTTCCTGTTATAGAGAATAGGTTGAATAACGTTGTTGGTGGAAGTTTAGTGCCTAGACGTTTTGATTGAGAAACTACTCATGTTTGGGGAGAAAAAGGAGGAAATAAGAATTGAAGTGAGTAATTGTGGATAATTGATTTAATGGACATATTGGATTGGAAAATGGGTTTGGGTTAAGTTGCTAAAGATTACCTGGTAGAGAGGACTAAAAAATCAACTTGTGAGGGAGTAGACGAAGATTTAATAGAATGTTAGAAGGGATGATGTTTAAGAATGATCAATCTATTGCGAAGTGGATTCACTTGAGTGCTAGTAAGTTACTACCTTGATTAAATTAATGGAGAGGTTTGAATTGTTTTAAGGTTAGGACCCTTGATCTTAGGGCTGAGATTACCTTCAGAAACTTGTAAGCGGAGTTAAGTTTGGTGTTGTGACGTTATTTTGCATGTGCTTTGCATTCAAGAATTTGTAAAGACTTTCAAATTGATAAATAACCATCTAGCCTAATTTCTCCTTGAAAGTTTTGAAGTTTTGAAAAGTTTTTAAAGTTGAACTTAAAGTTTTCCAAGTCTTTTATAAGGCTGTCAGAATTGCTAAAATTGTTTTGACTCCCAAGTTCCTTCTTGTGAACTCGGACAATTTCCAACGTGTAGGAAATCCTATTAGTATAATAGCTACGCCTTAGGATTGAGTTTCAAGTCCTAAACTAGGCTATGTTCTTTGAAGGATAACGGGATTTCGGACCAAACAAAGTGACGTAGCTTACCTTCGGAACCTTCGTAGCTTTTGGAGCAACCATTGGAGCTAGGAGCAAAGGACAGAGGTAAGGGAACTTCGTTTCCTTAGCTACTAAGCATACGTATAAATTTATGCAAATGTATGCTCTATGATTTCTGAAATTGTAGTTGACGACGTTCTGAGAACGACCCGATTTATAACTGTATTAATTGTGATATTAATGCAAGTATCTGAAGGCATCTGATATGCTGGATGAGAATTGTTTGATGTGTGACATCGTTGAGTTTGTTTTGATTTGTGGCTTGACTTGTTGGATGTTTATTGCTTTAATGATAATTGAAAACATGATTATTCCTTCCACATGTTTTTATATCTGTTGATATGTACCCATGCTTTACATAATCTTGTTAATTATGAAGCTAACTTAGGCAATGTATAAAGATAAGTAAGACCTAGATTGGGTAGTTAGGTGGATATACGTTCCATGCGGTAAGTAACTATATACACAGTTGCTCGAGCCTGACCTGGAAGACGTATAAGGTGCAGGAGAGCTTACGCCGAACATGCAGAAGTGGCGAATCACAGTGGTCAATGGAAAGCCACCGTTGTACCTACACTGGGGAACGTCCCGCCTCCCACGAATCGGAGTTGGCGCTATATCCGGATAAATTGGGAATACGCCCGTGAGCGTTGTAGAAAACAAATGGCTTAGGCATATAGAGACAAATATGCTAATTTAATGAGGTTTTGAGGGTTTAGTAGGAACACTAACTCGTATGCTTATTTGATTGTTTCTCTGCTTAGATAATTTGTCTGTTATTTGAAGTTGACCCTTGCACTTGTGTGTTGCTTGTGTTTTCTGGTGATCCATCACCAGTTGGACTACCTTTAGCCGGAAGATGCAGATGGATGCCGTTACAGAAGAAACCATGACAAGAAGCCGGGCTTGTCGTCGTCGCTTTTTAGTTATGTAATAATATCTTGTATGCTTACGTATCAGGGTAGGAGTTTTAGTTTATATTCTTTCAACTGACAGCAGAGTTTTCGAACCCAAGCTAAATGTTTTGTAACTAATCTCTAAGCTGCTGGTCAGTCAGTTTATGCCATATGTTTGGCTATTTGCGAATTAGGTATTTATAATACTAATGCACCTCAGGATGACATATTTCGAAAAGGAAAATGATTTAAAAAAAAAATATACTCTCTTTTTCCAAGTTTTGAAAATGCCCCTGCATATTTATTTACGGTTTATTTGCTACAGTAACGACCTGGAAATCGGGGTGTTACATTGATGCTAGTACGAGATGGTGAAGATGGCTCGAAGAATTGAAGAACTTGTAGAAGATTGTTTCTGTTTTTCCGCTGTTTTGATTTTAGCACTTGTAGTGCAACTTTATTTATTTTTAGACTACATCTCGTTGTTTAATTATTATATTATGGGTTGAATATTATTATAAATAATTGAGAGACGTTTGGTTTTGAAAACTTGAGTGTTTTGAGAGGTTTCAAAGTTTATTTCCGCTTATTTACTATAGGACCCTCAACCCAAAACTGAGGTGTTACAGGAAGCTGGGTGGGAGGCGACAGTGGGGAAGGAGTAATGGGAGGTGGGAGAGAAGAGGAAATGTGAGGTGTCTGCTTAGATGGATTAGAAATTATTAAAATAAGCCACCGGACATGCTGATGTGGATTTCCGTTTATGTTGGACAGAAAATTTGACGGCAAGAATGAACCATAAAACATTTGATTTTCAAGAAATGAAAGAGAAGAAAACAATTATTAAGAGATGAAAAACAAATGAGTTAATAATCAAATTAGTCCCTAATTTTGTAAGTGTGCTTGGTTTTAGCCCCGGCGGAAAAATGACGTTTAGTGGCAGTCATTTTTACAATTATTGGCAATTTTTAACCGCTACTAAACGTCATTTTTCTGCTCCCTTATAAAATCGAGACTAATTTAACTATTAATCCAAAATAAAATTAGTATATTAATATAATAACACAAACTGCGTGCAATCTACGCGAACTTCACGAGCTCTATATAAATTGCACTGGCAGTGACCGTAGTGCTTCCTCCACCAATTAACAGACAGTACATCCATCATTGCCGTTTAGGTCAAAGCCTGTGTCGTTCAGGGATGCAGAGCCTGCAGCAGAAAGCTTCTGAATGGAGCGGAGTTCCCACGGATGAAGCTTTCGCCATTGACGAAACCAATCTCTTCCAGAAACATGGCCTCCAAACCTTCATTAACCTATCCACCAATTTCTACAACAGGTACACTTCGTTATGGGCCACTTTTTACAACCCAATTTGGAATTGTGTTATGATAAATTGATTTTTGATTTTTTTTTTGGGGGGGTTTGACTTGGGTGCAGGGTGTATGATGACGACGAAGAATGGTTTCGTTCAATATTCGCCAATTCTGAAAAAGAAAGCGCGATTCAGAACCAATACGAGTTCTTCGTGCAAAGAATGGGAGGTCCTCCTCTGTTTTCTCAGAGAAGAGGTAGTGCGTTTTCTTTATTTGATTGATCTTCTTTAATTAAACTCTTCGGAACGCATCGTTTAATCAAATTGCTTATTTAAATGCTCACATTATAATTTAATCCCATGTCAATTCTAGAAAGCGAAGCTCCTTAGAGGTTGCATTTGAGGCTGAATCAAAAATACTTCAGATGGTTGAATTGATTGCTATTGTGTGGTATATTTTTTGAGGAATGTGTTACTTGAATGATTGTTCATCTCAAAATGATAAGGGGAAATGATTGAGAAATCATAGTAATTCCAAGAGATGTGGATCGATGTTTGTCTCTGTAATTTTTTGCTGAGTTCTATTCCTTTCCTAAAATGTTTCTAAGCAAAATGTTTAAGGAAGAAGATAGTCACCTTGTCAAATTTGTTGGCACTGGTTAGTGTGGTTGCTGAAAGGTCAGAGCCATTCAAATTTCAAATCAGAACTGCTGAAACATTCGAAACAATTATTAACAGAGGTTTATTCTATTGTAGTTCCACTTCAGCCTTTGTTATCTTGAGAGAAATCTTTACAACCTACACTTTCAATTTTCCCAGCAAAGGCTTAGGGGCATATTTACTGTCTAAACTTTTATGATATCCGAAGGTTACAACTACTAGGAATTGACTTAAATCCTCTTCCCTTCTTGAATTGCAGGATAATGGATATTGTTGAATATCTCTTATTAAGATTGAGTTTGTTATTAGTTATAGAAATAGAGATAAGATTTGTTTCTCTATGAGTTTTAACAAACTCTTAGCTGAGACACTGATTAAAACGTTAAGATGCATGTGAAGAAGTTTCTTTGATGATGTTGCAGTTCTACCCATTGATCCCATCCCATGTCCTCTATTCTTCTATTTTTATGGCATGGTTACATTTGGTTTTTTCCTGTCAAAGTTAGATTGATGGAAATCAAAATTGAGTGTTAAACACATCAAAGAGCAAAACGCTTCGGCATATAGAGCCCCCGTGTGGATGCGAATGCAGTTATTAGAGCTTATCTAATGAATTTTTAAGAAAAAAACTTTAATAAGTGCTCTTTGGTCCATATTCAATCAGACTCACGAGCCCTTATCACGTAAGAGTCATAAACTAATTTGATAGGTTTATTGAAATAAGCTTAAAATAGATTATAGATAGATATAAACACTTATTCGTAAGTTAATCTGAACAACTTATTAATTTACCCTCAAAACAACTTATAGGTATGTCATTAACTATTTATGTTAGATCTTTCAAAACTTGTATAAGCGTTTATGCTGTAAAATAAACTTAAATAAGCTCTTTGATGAACAATGAACCGTGGTTCCTTCATTGATTTATGTCAGGGCATCCTGCCCTTATTGGGCGCCATCGACCATTTCCTGTCACACATGAAGCTGCTGAGAGGTGGCTACATCACATGCAACAAGCATTAGATACTACTCCCGAAATAGATGTTGACTCAAAGATCAAAATGCTGAATTTTTTCAGGTTTGTTTTCTTTCCAGAAGTGCCACTTGTTGCATAAGTAGATACACAGTCAAATATGTGAATCAAAATTATGGTGTACAGATGCAAAATTTTACCCCTTTTATTTAATATCTACGACTCCCCCCCTTTTTTTGGGTTTTTCAGGCACACTGCATATTTTTTGGTGGCTGGAAATGAGCTAAAGAAACAAAACGAACAGATGTCATGCAAACATGCAGCCGGTAGAGATAATTCATAATTCATGAAAATATGTATCAGTTAATTGCGTTATCCTTTTATTTATAAAACTTTGTATCGAATGGACTATAAGAATCGTCCATGGATTGGAGAGATGAAGGTTGATTATTGTTAACTTAGAATCGACTAAGAGCAATTCTTGCATAAGCACACATACCTAACACATCACTCTTAATCACGGTCACTAATAATTTTACACCTAATCAAAGTAAAAATAAATTAAAATGGAATTCAAAATAAAAATGTAGTATGAAACTACACATGACCTAGACCTAAACGTCGTACATCTCCTTTTTTTTGTCACACTTTGCCTCCCTCTATTCTCTTGTCGCCTTCGATTGTTCAATTTCGTCGTTCTCTGCCTTTGTGAGCCAAATTTCGCAAACGGTTAATATGCAATCAGTTGGTCATGTTTGCAACTACTCTCTAATATTGCTGCTTCTGCGACATCGAAATCCCCCAAATGGTTCTAGTGCGGTCACTCTCTATTTTTAGAGTTTACTGAGGTCACTCTCTTCGTGTGTGTTCAAGACTGATGCCTTCTAAGTTTCTTGTATATAGCAGGGGCTTCTTTTTTTCTGTGTGATTCATTAGAGATCCTTGAGGTCCGATATCCCCATGAATGAGTACCTGAAATATTAGCTAAGACCCTTCATCTGTAGCCTTATTTTTTCCTTCCTGAAATCTGGATGTAAAAGCCATGTATATGCAAGGGGATATTATGTAGCAACATTCTCATCTTGTTTCAAGTGGATATTTTGTTGTGGGAGGCTTTGGGTTCCTTATGATAAATTGTATCAAGCCAGTGATGGCAACATGACTTGTGTTTCAATAAACTACATCCATAATTTGTTTTTGGAAACTAAAGAATGCTTCATCAAAGTGAATGGAGGTTTTGAGGATTACAGTTTACATGGTAATTCATCATTATTCCACATTTAAAACAAAAAACTAAACAATGCGAAAGTTCACTTCTTCTCTTGACTTATGTCATTTCTGTCGAGTAGCTTGTATATTTTCTTTTGAACACCTGTAACACTCAAGTGTAACACTTGTAGCTTCTCTTGCACGTGCTCATGTATGTAAAATAAGCATATAACAAGATGTTAGACCCGTATATTGCACAGACATATACTAATTTTTTAGTAAAATTACAAGATGTTAGACCCGTACATTGCACAGACATATATTAATTTTTTAGTAAAATTATATTTATTTAAAATATGAAATGCAAAGAAATAAAATTGTAGGTTAAAGTCTTAATTTTGTCAATATTGATAGTATTTGCTAATAATTAGAAGATTTAAATAGAAGTAAATTTAACAATAAATCATGCAACCAACTTAATTACTTATATCAAATAAATGTAATTTATTTTACAGAAATTTAATTCATTAATAAGAATTTTCAGAATTATAAATTATAATTTAATTTTTGCATATTACAACTTCAATTACATATATTAATGAAAAATATGAATTTAATAAAGTGTTGTGAACTTTGTATATGTATGATGATACACACATGTATAGATAGTAACATGCATTATATGCTTGTTGGATGAAAAAAATTAGACTCTAGAAATAATCTTGAATTGTTTAGAGATATTTTGAATTTTTATTTATAAATATGATAAATACATGTAAATAAAATTTACATTACTTTTTGTAGCGACCAGACTAATTCCCTTACCGGCATTACATGTTTATTATTAGATTATTTTGGGCTTATATAGCAACTTAAAAATTTCTTGCAACCATTAACAACCAAACTTTGAGTCTCATGCAATCAAACAACACATTATAATTATACATATGCATCAAACATTAATTTCTGAGTTGATTCTCTTCTTTAATTTCTCAATATAATATTCTGACAGAAGCGATCCCGGAGTTTGTAAACCTGTGGAAAATATTCGCTGAGTCCAACATTAAAGCCTTCATTTGGAAGGTGTTTTGGGGAAGAATTCAGACAAGGGACAACTTGGTGAGGAGGATGCAAGATGGCCAATGTGTAACCACGTTGAGGAGTTGACAAATCATGTTCTGTCTCATCGCTGGTATGGCAGGTGTGTTACAAATGGTTGGGGCTTGGTACAGCTCTCCTACATAGCAGCAGGGCTCACATGTTTTTGGAAATTGGAGTAAAAACCAGAAGAAGGGGTTGTAGTATGGTCCCTGTGGCTGCAACCAGATGCGATGAGAGTTCTGGATAACACACAAATCAGGGCGTGGTTCTGGCTCACCGCAAAACAGAGGGAGATCCGTCCTTCCCTCTTTGAATGGCTCACAAATTCGCGTCTTTGCCTGGCTTAGGCTCGATGTGTTGGGAGGAAAATCTGTTCCCCACTCTTTAGTTAATCTCCTCCATAAATTGGATTGTTGAAGATCAATGTAGATGGAGCCTCTAAAAGAAATCTGGGCACAAGCGGCATAGGTGGGGTACTACGTGATGATAAGGGATAAAGTCTTGGCCTATTCGCTCTCAACATTGGGTTTGGAAGAGCCTTCAAAGCGGGGATAAAAGCCATATAAAATGCCATAATTTTCAGCTATCAATTCCACTTCAGAAACATAATCATTGAGAGTGATTCGATATCGGAGTTGGGGTGGGATAACACAAAATCTCATAGGCCATGTAAGCTTTTAAATGAGCTAAGCCAAATTGATTTCTTAAGAGTTGAAGTTGGATGCATTGAAATCAGACATATCTATAGGAAAAGTAATGTTATGGCTGACTACTTAGCAAACTTAGGCTGTAATAGAGTTGATCATCTATGGGAATGTATGAATGATACAATATGTACTTATAAGCTTATATGAAAAGGTTGTTCTCTTACTATCTGATCTATGCTTTATGATAATGAACGTTATCTTTCAAAAACAAAATTGTAACAAATAATAATTTTATTTTTGTGGAAAAAACACGTGGGGTGCAGGACAAAACGTGTTCCTAGAAAAATAGTTGGATTGAGTAAAACACTAGAGCGATTGAAAATGATCAAACCTCGAAGGAGAGAAGGAAGACAAGAGATATGGCTCCATGAGAGACAGAAGAGAAATAAGGAAAGACTAGAGAATAAACTTAGGGACATATACATTGATCTTTCCATTTTTCTGTATATAATAATATACATATCGATTTGATACAAAATGTAGGAAATTCTTCTCACACCCTTCCCATCTCCTTGCATGCATTCTTCCTGTTGTTTCCATGTATACTACATTGCTACTTGTTATACATAGAGTGAAGCTAATTAAGAACAAAATTAAAATAAAAAATATACGGATTAGTTCCCAAAGAAATGCGGATCTCAAGTAGATATATAAAAAGGTCATTGGTGCAGGGCTTTTAAGAGTCTTCAGAAAATATTTTGAATATGAAGTCACGAAAACGCTTTGAGTATTGTCTTGGATCAACGGCTGATATTGAGGTTGGGTCATATTGAATGGACTTGTAGGCATGCTCAAGCTTCTTGCTGATGTCATAATCTTGAAGTATATCTATGATACCAAAAAACAATACAACCTCATAGAACTCTCCAATCGGTTCTCCTACAAGCTGTAATTCACAATCACTTCTTCTCACTGTCCTTTCTGTCCTAGCTGGCATATTCACACCCAACTTGATACTTTCCCACCTATGAATACAAATTATAAATATGTATTATCCAACAAAGCATGATTTTTCATAACGATCCTTGGGCTGAAAAAATACAAAGGTATTTCTTTATATGACCCATGCTTCTATCAGTCAAGTTATTTATCAAGCTTCCTAACTTATGGCAATCCATCACAGAGGCTCATCAACCTTCTATTCGGAATGGAGAAAAACGCTTGAAGATGAGAATAACAAAGTTGAAGATGGATGGATCCCTAAAGCTATGATATCATTTAAGTATTTGAGCTCTAAAAGATTAGAAAAGAAAGAAATAAGTGAATCCTAATGTTATATAATTTCATACACACAATAATGGTATTATATATAGAGTATTTTACACATTTGTTTTTAACTAACAAGAAACTAACTACTTATGGATTCTATTACCTATTGATGCTAGCTACATAGCAACTCATGCTTTCACATTTCAGAACCAACTTTTGGTCGATACTATTCCACTATTGCATGTTACCACAGGTTGAGACATAGTTTCTTAGATCTATGATGCAACTTTTGAGAGATAACTCATTCTAGATATAAGTTCTGTGGAAAATGTATTCGTATCGTATGAGCTATCAACCTTGCCTCATGCAGAAACTCATTCTCAATTACTACTACTCTTTTAATTCCTAAAATCTAAAGTTCATAATCTTGTGCACATCAACAACCTATTAAAATATCACATTCAAAATTCAAAAAGACATGTTACCTAGAAGGATCTAAAAGAAGTTGATCCATGTCTGCTCGTGAAATATGGGGACTTCCTTCATTATCTGTGTCAAAATTGAAAAGCCAAAATATATTTCTTAGCTTCTAGGAATATAGGTATGACATTAAGGGTGTAGTATTATACTTGTTATAATGATAGGAATTAAAAGTACCAGCAGGTGTGTGAGGTCCCGAAGGAAGAAGGTCCCCTTCTTCTGATATATCTTTGAAATGAATACCAACCAGCAGACTATAGTCCATAATTCCCTCTTGTTCCAGAAGCTCACAGTCCCTATCTATTTGCCTGATATAACAAAAACAATACTTTAAGTGCCTATTTTATTTGGGGGGTGACAGAAAATGAAAAGAAGTTAAAGCTCCTAGACATTGCATTTGCTATTTTTCAACTTATAATTTCACTAACTAAGAGGCTAGACTAGAAAAGGATGAGCAACTCATACAAATTAGTGTGCTGAAATCTTTCATCACCTGCAAAATTCTTGAAACCAAGTTCGTTGCAATCGAAATATAAAATTGAGATCAAGATCTTTGAGGATGGTGGTTTCAGTAATCTCCGACTCAGGCTTAATTGTTATGCGGCCAAGTGAAGAACCCTTCAAATCAAAGCGTCTATGGATGGTATACTCAGAACAGAAGAGGTTTCCCATGATTATAAACCGGACCTGCAATCCAAAAGTAAATTATATAAGATTATTGAAGTTATTATTAATTCAGATTTCATAGTTCTCTTCCATCAAAGTATATGACTTTGTATTATGTTGTAGGGACATACACTAGTAAAATGTGCATCAAATTCAAGACAGTAGAAAAATTAGCAATTTCTATGAGAGTATGATATTTAGTATACCTTCTTCTGAGCTGGTCCAGTCAACTTTACACAATGCAGGCCATAAAACTTTGTGAGAAGAGCATTTTGAAATGCTCGAAAATGATTGTAATAAGCCGGAAGCATTCGCAAGAGAGCCTGCAACATCCAAATCAATAAGAAATTTCCTTGAATTTTTATAATTTTTAAATTAGGGAGAAAAATAAGCATGCATGATGCTCACTTTTGCCTCAGCTTTCTTCATTGTCTTTATCATGTAACGGTCATCATTGGTTAAGTAGAAGAAGCTGCCACTTTTTCCCGGAGAAGAAAGCTCACGCAGGGCATCATTTCCACATATGGATAACATGTAGTCAGCTGCATCCACCTTGAAGAGCTTCCTAAGAGTTCTGAGGGCAGAGTTTGATATAAAAGTTGACTAATTATTACATGCTAAAATCTTACCATAGCCCTGTGTTAGATAATGACAACATATCATTGTCTAAACCTAGAGTCTCACTCAGTGTTTAAACAAGTTTACTCATGGAAAAGTCTTATGCATCATCCATAGTAGCAGCATCAGATTATGCGAATAGGGTGCCTTACCTAAAAACTACCGGGCAATAGTCCTTCCACTTGAACTCGCACGACGGATGCGGTGGAGTATATTTGGATCCTTCAGGAGGAAACCTTGTCCACACTTTCTCCTTGGAATCAAAAGCTGAAGGCTTCAGATCAAGTGATGCTGATGGCGCAGGTCTTCCAACAGAATGCCTGTGTAACAAATTCTAATGACTAATGAGTATAATTTCTAAAGGCAAGAAAATGATTCAGACATTATAACAAACACTTTACCTGATTCCAAGTTGCAAATTGAGCATGAGCTCATAATTTTTATGCCCTTTGCTTATGGTCTCTCCTTGCCTCCTTGATTTTCTTGGTGCTTTGAGAGTATGGAGTTGAGTCTCTCTAGGATTAGCACCACCTACATGCAAATCCAACAACACTTGATCCAAATTAGCACCCCCTCCTCTAGTTGGAGTTTTATCACCCTCCCCACCACTACCACCCCACAAATGCATCCTATCACTTGGTTTCTCTAGCCCCACGCTCACCCTCCCATCCACCGACATCCTTCTCGGCTTCACACTGTCCCCGCCCTTCGTCGACCGCCACACCGCGAGCCGCTTCTGCGACGGCAAAATCGAAACCTTCTCCCCCGGACAAACTGGAAACTCAGACAATACATCAAACACCTGTTGTGGATCCCAGTCGAGATGGCCCTCTTGCGATGAAGACGACTCTGAAGAAGGATAATACGTCCCACTCTGATCCCTCGGATCCTTGCTCCAATTCCCGACGTAGAAACTCCCATCGGGCCATTTGAAAGTCCCGTTCCCTTTCGGCAATCCATCTTCCCAGTTCCCTTCATACCAGTTCCCATTACTCCAAACAAACGACCCTTTCCCCCAAATAGTTCCATTCCTCCATTCCCCAACGTAATAATTCCCATTCTTCCACTCATATTTCCCTTGCCCATCTTGTAACCCCCTTCTCCACTCCCCTTCGTAACGATCCTCATTCGCGAAACACTTCACGCCTTGTCCGTGTTTCAAATTCATCACCCAATTTCCCTTATAAGTATCGCCATTAGAGTCTGTGTATGTTCCTGTTCCATCCATGTAGCCGTTCTTGAATTCCCCTTCATAACTAGGCCCTGAAGGCCAATTGAACTTTCCTTTTCCCATCGTCTTTCCTCTGAACCATTCTCCAACATACATGCACCCATCGGTCCACAAGTATTTCCCCTTCCCGTGTGGGAAATTATCTGCCCATTCTCCCTTGTAATAATCTCCATTTGGGAGAACTCTCTCCGCGTGGTAGATTTCGCTTCCCGATGTTTCGCCTCCACTTTGATCATCCTTGTTCTCTTCTTCATCCGCATGCGCCACATACGTTGTCCCGAATATGCTGTTAGCACGTTTCTTCGCAACAGCTTGTGTTTTTCGCACTGTTGCCTCCCATGCCTTCATCACACTACTATCTTTGCCCATCATTTTTGCACTCTTCCTACTTTTTTACATTTTGAAATGAAAAAATTCAAAATACCTTATAATTACTACATCAATTAATGTCGTAATAATATGTTTGAAAAGATGGCTTTCTGGGTAAGAAAAGTTTCCTTTCTGTTGCAAAACGAAGAAACCAACGTCGTGCATGTTGTTGGCATTAGATTTTTGGTATCTCATGTTTCCTGAAATTCTGGGGACATGTTAGATGTTAGAGGCTTAGAACTATGATTCACGCAATGCGACAACTGTCATAGTTAAAGTAGGATATAGAGACTCGTTCATCTCCTACAACCTCTAACAACCATGACATTTGGAGACAAGGGATTTGTTTTCTATCATTAGACTATAACAAATGACATTTCCTTGCAGTTCTTGTTTACTGCGAGTAATCACTGTCAAACGATGACAACTTTTATGACTAGCTTTGGTGGATCATAATGAATAATAATGCCTCATTTGTGACATTTTATGATTAGAGTTGATGTGGGTTACACTAAAATGCAGTTCACAAAAATAACAGTATATTCTAAATTTATTTAACTTACATTATATCCAAATTTTATTCTATATTCTCAATTTATTTATCCCAATTACTCACGGGAAAAGCATTTTTAACAATGCTTACACTACAAAAAAAAATAAAATTTGCACCCGCGCGTCGAGCGATTCTCATCCCTTCAAGCGACTCTCAAGTCTCACCTCACATCACCGCCGCTCATCGGTCGTCTTCACCACCGGAACACCACTAACCCTCGCCTCACCCTCGTTCTGGTTCTCTTTCTCACTCATCTCTCTGTCTATAGGGCTTTTCTATTTGCTTAGATTTCAATGTGTGTGCGTCTTCTTCCCTCTAATTTCTCCCGCTTTGGATTAGTATAAAAGGGTTTTCTGATTTTGAATTGTGAATTTTCCCGTGAATCCATTGCACACATGATTTTAAAATTAGAGTATGATTCTAGTTTTCTGTTTGAAATCCTCACATGTAGCTTTGTGCGGTAGTTTCTAGATCAATAAGTTTTGATGTGTGGCTTAACAATGATTGTTGTAGTTACTAGCTTGAGTATTCTGCCAACACCATCACAATCATAAACTCGTTCTTCAGGTGGCTCTGAATGTAGTAACTTCTTCCTTGGCTTGTTTGTCTGAAGTTCGGGTGGAATGAAAAACTGCCATGTGAGAGTTTAAACTTAAGACTTAATTCATCATTGAAAAAGCTAGTAATAACAGAATATTAGCAACTGTAGATAGAAACAAGTCATCCCAGCCAGTAGGTTTATCTTCAAATTTTGGATTCGCAGGCTATTCTTTTTCAATTCTTGTATATCATTATCTTTAAATAAAAGGTTACTGTTGATCCATGCAAGCTGATATAGATAGTTTAGAGCGTGATTAGTTATTGCCTTATTGGGAAAGAAAATTAGGATTTGGAAAACTGAGAACTACTTTAGTCTTTCCCGGAGTTGCTGACCCTTTGCAATATATCCTAGAAAATTGCTCAAAAAATATTAGAATGTGCGCTGACAGAAAGCATTTGTAAGTTTTTCTTCTTTCATTTGAAGGTTTCTTTGTCTGTGTCTTGTCTTTCATCGAACATATTTAGCAGTTTCATCGCTGCTGTTGTTTTACCTATTTTCAGTGATTATCAATCAGATACCCATATCTGCATATCAATTTAACTATTATCACATTACCTTGTTTGGACATGTTTCTGTGGTCTATTGACTGACCAGTGCGATCATTTCTTGCTACTTAATTTTAACCTGCCTTAATATTAGAAAATCTTATGGTTAGAAAAGTAAAAAGACTAGTAGTGTAATCATGTACAGGAAGAGATGGATAATAAGTGGGGTAGGACATGAGGATGATGCAGCGTATTATGTTTGGGGTTAAACCCTTAAACTGTTAAAGCATATAATTAGTGGGGTAGGACAGGAGGATGATGCAGCATATTGTTTGAAGGATTCTTTTTTCTCCTTGTTGGTGTACTTCCTTCTTTACTCTTCAATGAAATATCTTTGTTTCTTCTACTGAGCTAGGATCTTAATTGGTCTGCTTCCTTGTTGGTTGGATGATTTTATTTTGAGCATGGACTATAGACCCCAAATACTTATGATTTCATTCCTTATATTTTAAATGAATGTAATGGCCTAATGGGGTTCATATGGATCAGAAAATATTTATTTAAGGTCCCTATATTACAAACTTTTAAAATCTGATGTACTATTGTGTTCAGGATGCTTTTCAAATTCTTGTGAGTAAAGAGATATTGAAGCAGAGGCTGTTGCGACTGGCTAAAATTAGGTGCAAATCAAACATCTGATATTTCTAAGAATCTAACCAAGATGCAAGGAAGAACACTTGGACAAAGGATCAACTAAAAGTAGACATACGGGCTCAAGTGCTCGCAATTCTGAGAAATCTGACATGCAAAATCAAGTGGTTGCAGTCTTGTGACTTGGGATTCTAATGACCAATGCTCTAACCATTCATATGTATGATGCAGGAACAAGTACAGCTATACAGGACTGTGGTATCTCAGCGACTGCGACAAATCATCTTCATCGACATCGTAGTTCTTCCACTTGTTTGGTCAGTTCCTATGAATTCCTTTGATTATTCATTTGGTTGTTTAAGTTAATAATCAAATTCATTCATCAATTCGGTACATTTTGGCTTGTACACAGCTATCAAAACTATTCTCAATTGTTTGACTTTCATCTTATTGCAAGCATTTAAATGGCAAATGGTGCAGGTTCAAAGGTTTTGGTCAAGCAACCAATAAGGTAAGCCCCGATTAATATACTATATAGTGTTTTGAATGTTGTCATTAAGTAAATATTCCATATATGCAGCTTTTTAAATTTATTCCCATTAATATACTGAGTTTTGAGATACCTTATGCAAGTTATAGTTTCAATTGGCACTACTAAATACTAGTCATTGCAATATGTTGCTTCTATCTATCATCTCCTTATCCATTGTTAGGTATGTTTTAATTTGATGTTACATAGTTTTATTTATATTTATAGTGATTTCTCTTTTTATCTAGTAGAAGGGAAAAAAAAAAAACTACCCCGTGGTTTCAGATGAAATCTAGATTAAAGAAGTCCAAAAAAAAAAACTGCCCAGTGGTTTCCAATTTCATGTGATTTTAATGACAGTAGACTTGATTCAGCAATGATTCTTATTGAACTTTATTCACTATCATGTCATTTACTTGTGATGTTCCAAGTAAGAAGAAGCTTCATTAGTGCTAACTTGCTCTTCCCATTAGCCCCATACAAACCATATTGCTTCCAATGAGATATTTTCACTGATGCATTCTTGATCTTTCTTGGGACGTTTTTTTTCTATTTTTTCAACGCTTTATCAGCAATAGAAATATCAAGTAGCTTCTAATCCAGCCTCTACTGCTGTCTGGACTGTTTATATATTTGACAAAAGAAAGTGGGAGAACCCAACAAATAATGCTAATGGCTAACACAATATAACTTCCTCCATGCTTATGATGCAGGAGCCTGTTGCAAAGAGCTTGCTTCTAAGGTATTGAAAGTTCTGAATTTCTTATAGCAGAGGACTGTTGGACTTCTTTATCTTAATGATGATTAAATAAGTTTTTATGTCCTTGTTTGCTATGCAGATCCTTCCAATACCAATTTCGAAGAAGTACTTGCTAGAAACGACTTAGTGAGCAAACCTGATGAGTGTCCCTTGTTACTTTAAATGCTATTTTTTATTTCATAGGTATAGACATAGTTCATTCTTTTGTTTATTAAGAATAATTCTTTGAAGAGAGATTATTGAAGGGAACATTGTAGTGTTCTGTGTTTCTATTCTGCTTTTGAAGCTGTGCAGTATGGATGGTTTAGTTTGTGATATACGTGCAAAAAGAAAAAAGGGAAAACTATCTATCCAAATTACTTTTCCAGATTTTCCCCTACATCATGACACCGGTTATTGCATTTCATATATACTTTTTTGTCTAAATGATGTTACAAAGTGATAGGTAAAAGCAGATAATATCACGCATTCTCAATATGTTGACTTTGATTCTCACCATGTGGCATGTTTCATATAATGAGATACTTGATATTCACAATGTGGCATTTTTGTAGCATGTTGTGGCATTTACACGCTGCCAGTAAAGTTTGAGTCGTGACATTTTTTGTGGCATTTAAAAGTTGTCGGTAGTTGCTGAGGTGATTCGTGGCATTTAAAGTTGTCAGTAGTTGCTGAAGTGATTTGTGACATACAAAACCGACATTTAAGCAAAAATTGCCAAAAAGCGAGTTGTGGCACCCATGGAAGTGGCATTTAAGATAGATGTCAGTATTAACACAAGTAACGACAGTTCAAAAAAAAAAAAAACACAAGTAACGCCACAATTTAATAATATGGATGTCACTAAAAATACATTTTTTTTAGTGTTAAAAAGTCCGTTTAAAAAAACAATACTTAAAATATAAAATTGTGATATTTTTAAAATATAATTCATATTACAACTTTAGAATGAAATTTATGAAATTTAATATGTATATATATATTTTAAAGTATAATTTTTAAATTAATAATTCTTTAACGGTAATATATAAATTTAAATTATTATTATTTTTCTACTAGAAACTTTATTGAAATTTCATCCAAAAAAGAAATTTTACTGAAATGTATATTATAAATGATAATTAATATGATATTTTCAGAGGAGTAAAATTAATTTTAAATATCATGGATGTTGTGGTAATAAGGATAATAGAATACCAGGCTCAAGGTAGAAAATAAGATAATGAATATAAATTTATTTAAAAGTGGATAAATAATATAAATTGACTAAAAGAATTGAAACTATTTGATGTAATTATTCAATTAAAATAACTTTTTTTTTATGTTGGGTATATTCTAAAATGTTAAAATTCTAGGAAATGAAAATTGTATTTATGTTAAAAACATTAATTATAATTAGAAGAAAAAGTGTAAAATGTTTTCAATTTAAAATTATAAATAAAGGTTAAACATCAAAAAAATTTTTTTTTTTTTTTTTACATAATGTTGACTTATGGAAGTAAAATTGATTGGAAATCACTTTGGTTTTATTGTCTTAAAAATTAATATATACTTCACAGGTTTGTTAATTGTTTCAAGCTACAAGCATTAAGCATGGGTCCATACATCATGAAGCCAAGAAGAATCAAGAAGAAGATAGTAGAGAAGAAAAGGTTAAAATATGAATAATTAAAGTCATATGAGCACAATGTTTGAAATCAATTGTCTATCACATTCAAGAACAAGAAAGTCATATGATTAAAGACTTTAAGCCAAGCAAGTCAAAGTATGAAGCGTACGAACTAAAAATAATCCAAGTAAAAAAAAAATGAACTCATGAGTCTAGCATGCGGAACATGAGTAACGTTTGGAGTCAAGAGAGAGCATGTGAAACATGAGTAGTTTTTGGAGCAAAGAAGTGGGCATCTGAAGCATGTTCAGAGTATGAAGCTAGAGTAAAGTGTTTCGGTCTAAGCAGGGTTTCTTGATCGTATTAAAGAGTTTGTTTTCAGTGCAAATATTCTTGAGAAAGAACTCGGAGGGAGATTCCATTTTGTGTGGCTAACCATGAGATCATATAATGTATTTTGTGGCTAGCGGGGTTTGGTACTATTCAGAGTACCAAACTAGAGTCTATATGTTTTTAGGACGACAAAATGGTTGTGCTTGTAAGTGGCACTCACCAGCAGAGTTGGTAGCAGAGGTTATTGTACTAGAGACAGTGTGATTTTCCCACCTCCAATAGTGCGTTGGTGTTTATATCTGGATCATTGTGGACATTTCATGAGCATAGCATGTAGACTATCTAAGGTTGATGGTTTTGTGTGACTTGTAAGATTGCTTATGTTATAGGTGCTTTATTGGATTAACATGAGTAAATGCTGCATTGATGTTCGGTGCATGAGATATACTATGTGACATATGTATTGCCAAAATTGTATAGTACGTAGTTATTTTCTCGTTTATCATGTAAGTCCTCTGATAAACTCTTTTAGAAGACGATCCTTGCAATCCTTTCTTTGTGGATGTACCTTGGGCATCTCCACCAGATCATGGACGGACTCCTCGATGAGGAGTAACCAGCGGCATATATAGGAGGTAGACCACCTCTCTCAACGCATGACATATACTGGCAGGGTGGGCGAGGATCGAACAGAGGCGACAGGTCTAGTGATAGACCATGCCTTCCACCAGAGGACACTACAATGACCTTTCCCCCATGTATAGTTCTTGGTGATGCGGCGTCGGGCACGATGGTCGTACTAGGGTCCCTCAGGTAGCTGCGAAGCCAGAGATAGCACTGTCAACAGTGAAGGTGGAGTCAGCCACTCGTCCCTCTCCTTTTCACACACAATCATCTCCACCTGTCAAATTTCATATGACGCATCCGGTGATCGAGTTGGAGACCACCGTGACTACCTACTTCATGGACTTGACGAAGGTTTTGGTCGTGATCGAGGAAACTGATGACGAGGAGGAGGAGGATCCTTCGGAGGACTTGCAGGTTTAGAGCGTAGGGTTGACATGAGTATATGTGGGTAAGGACTTTGATGTAGTAGGGTAAACCGGGTAGGGTTTGACCAGTAGAGTGTTTGTTTCTTTTGCTTTTTGTTTGGGACAGGGTGGGTGCTAATGCATTGCTTTTTGTGCAGTCTTTCTGTGAGGAGATTTCAAGGAGTATATCAGGCATATGAAGTCATCTTGGTTTAGGAGATTTCGTAGGCGAGATATATTCTTTTATTTGCTGTTGATATTGTATGATAAATCTTTTTGTGCCTGTGAGCGACTAATGTATGTGACGATAGTGGTTAGTTTGTAAGGGGGCGTTAGGCATATTATGGTTTCAAAAATATTTTAGAAAAATGAAAAAATTTACCTACATTTTTATGATTCTAGAAAAAAAAAAAAAAATCAGCATGTTTTATTTTGGAAAATGTTGCTAAGAGACACCTGAAAATTGGGGTGTCACACTTTCAATGTGTAATAATTAACATTTTTTTTTTGTGTGTTTTAATGTTTTGTTGTTCTCTTTATTGACAGTTTGTTTTTCCTACCTATGTTAATGAAGTTTTTTTCTCATCTTCTTGATCATTAAATTTCTTTTTATTATTCCCGAGCTTTTTTGTTAAGGACGAACACTTAAGCAACACATGTATGCAATATATTTTCCACGGGTTGAAAAATCTCCAATATCTTTGCTATTAATATTGGTGTTTTGCTTATAACAAAAATGGGAGAGATAAAAAATATAGATATAAGATAAATACATATAAAATCTATTCTTCCTTTTGGGTTTGTTTGATTACGGTCTTTAAAAACTGAAAAATTTAAAAATCTATTTGGCACAGCCTATTTTTTAAAACAATTTTTGAAAGCAATTATTGTTTTTAGTTTTAAAAACTAAAATATCAGTAAAAGATGTTTTCATTTTCTATTTTTAGTTTTCAAATTTCAAATTTTTAAATGTTAAAAAACATCTCACTCAATAGTTTTTTTTTTTTTTATTTTCTTTTAGAATACAGTTATAAAAAATTGTTTCAAAAAACTATTTTTAAATAAAAATTTTAAAAACTGCAATCAAACAAATCATCTTTTGGTGTCATGCCACATATAATGCCACCACCCCATTTCCAAAAACATCCTTGCTCAATTTACATTCCAAAACTTAAAGTGCGGCATGTTTCTTTCGAGTTACATACCGCGCACATAAAAGCTAAAAGTTAATTCCCCCATTTCATAAGTGCGGTATTACTTTTTGTAATACATACCTCATTTAGCTAATTGGGGAATGAAAAATCAATTTTTTTTACATAACGCATGTTTGTCTGTGGTAGAATAAATTAGACATCGCAACTTTATTAGCGGTACATAAGAATCGGAGGATCTGGAAGTGAATTTTTCAGTACACAGGAATTCTTTAATCAACCCACTTTCTGCTTCAGTTTTCACCTAAAAAAATTCCATTTCATTTGTGATTCCGTAATTGTGATTGTGGCTCTGATTATGTCATCTCCAGCTTTGCCGATTCTCAAAGCTCCGAACATTACATAGAGATAGAGGGATATGTAAAAGAGACGGAGGGTGAGCGATGGAGCCACAGTGGCTCCGATACGATAGCATCTCTATAGCCAGTAACATCTCGATATTCTTATTCTTTCTGTCTCTTTCATATGATTTTCGTTCCTAATTCCCAGTGACAATGAACAGGAATAGAAATACGCTACCCGGATATTGGGATTGGGATTGCGATTGTTTGACATCAATGGTTCTTTATTCTTTACGTAATACCCAAATTTTGAGGGAGTTACAGTAATTACACAAGCTATCTTTTAAAGTTGTGAAAATGTAAGTATAATTTTTATTTTTTTCCAAGACATGTTATAGATAACATGCATTACTTATATACATACCTGATTCGGAAAAACATATAAGATACATAGTTAGGTGGGCAACATTGGTGAAATAGTTTCATAATCAACCGACTCGTTTATAAAAGAAAACATCTTCCCACAATTAAAACCCCAATCAAGACTTCTTACTCCGATATACCTCCTACTATCCCATACAGGGCGACCGCACAAAGACATATTGTCCCGGAACTCTACCTACCCTTGGGCATGTTTGTGTACGGACACAGTAGTCAAAAACTATCTATAGTCATCAAGTGATAAGCTATCCGTCCTGCTCCCTCGAACTTCCTTGGACTCAACATCCTCCGAGTACTCTTCGGCTAGTATTTGTCTAGCTGGCGACAAGTCGTCCGAAAATACAAACAAAGCAAACAGGTGCAAGGGGTCAACTTCAAATACAACATGTATAAGCATTAAGAGGCATACAAATATACATGTTCACAATTAACCAAATTAAGACACAAGTAGTCGATGACCCTACAACTCCCTATATGCATGCATAACCGCTCATTGTACAAAAAGTTTCATCCGGATGTAACACCAAATCTCGCAGGCAGGTGGGACACTCTACTGACTCCACGCCAGGCCTAGTAGTATTGCTGGTCAACCGATGAGATGCCACTTACACGAGTACGTTCTATTTAACATCCCAATATTTTCCATCTCTAGTATGGTGCTATGTTTAGCCTTGAACCACAATGACCCTAAAGTATGCTTGACACGATATGAAAATGACAACCCGAACTCAAGGCTTAATCGTCTGAAGACATGGACTCACATAGCTTCATAATTAGCAAAGAATCATGTTGTGCATATGTACATATCTAAATCATATATAAATCATGTTGCAATAAATCATGCTTAACACTTAGCAATTTAGAAAGGAAGGATTCAATAAGCCAAGCCACAATTTGGAAATCAACATCACACACCAAACAATTCTAATCCAGCATATCAGATGCATTCAACTCCATGCATTAACTCCCTTTGATATTTGATCATCTGCTCCAAGTACGGGGTAAATTCCAAAACAGCGTAGAAACAAAAAAAAAAACCACACACAAAGACTATACATTGCACCTTAAAGTGCGAACTATTTAAACGTAATTTATTTTATTTTGTATTATATTGGTCGCACTTTAAGGTGCGGCCATGATTATATCATGGCACCTTAAAGTGCGAACTAATTAAAAATAATTTATTTTATTTTGTATTATATTGGTCGCACTTTAATGTGCGGTCAGGACTATAGCATCGCACCTTAAAGTGCGAATTAATTAAAAGTACTCTTTTTTATTTTGTATTATATTGGTCGCACTTTAAGGTGCGGCCAAGACTATGTAGTCGCACTTTAAGGTGCGACCTAATTTAAAATACTCTATTTTATTTTGTATTATTTTCATGGAATAAGGCAGACGATGGATTCAATGTAGCTCAAACAATTATAATTTGTTGCTCAATATAAGAAAATTAATAGTAACACAGCCTGTAAAAAGTTCAAATGATTCATTACAAATTAATCAAAATTTACTTTGATTACAATTTAATCAAAATTTGGCCAACAAATAGTACAAGCTATCCATCAATCGTTAGGTCAACAACTTGACGTTCTTTTGACTTGTGTTGTTCTTTTAACTCCCTTTGATATTTGATCATCTGCTCCAAGTACGAGGTATCCTAGGCCTTTGCACCTGCCAGAAACAAGTAACCATGTTAAAATTGAGAATTACTATTAGTCGCACCTATAAGTGCGAACTGACCACATATGGTGGCACTTATAGGCGCGAACAGGGACGTCCCAGGTTTTATGTGGTCGCACCTTTTAGTGTGACCTCGAAATAAATATGGTTGGACTTAAATGTGCGAATTTTAACCAGACGAGAATTCACCAAAATAGAGATATACAAAAGAAGCAACGAACCTTGATATGGTGTGCGGAAATGCAAAGAAAACCCTCCAACGATGATGGGTAAGATGGAAATGGTAGTGGGTGTGATGGAAATTGTGGTGGGTGTGAGGGAGAAGATGATAGTGGGTTTGGAGAAGATGATGATTGGGGTTATGAGGGAAGGTAGAGGTTGACGTAGAAAACAAAGATGATGGTGGTTGTGGATGTGACAATGTTGATGAGGAAGGGCGAAATGGGTGATGGTGACAATGGTGAAAAAAGGTAATGGGTGAAGATGAAAGGAAAGGAATGGGGAATTGGGGATGGTGGATGGGGTGAGGAATTGATGAAGGAAGTGGAGATAATATGTTGAGAAGGATTTTGTTTATTAAGAATAAAATGGTAAATTACCATATTCAAGGGTGGTGGAGGGTCCAAAGGGATTGCCCCAAGTCCACTCAAAAAAATTAACCAAAATATAAATATTAACATAGGGGTATATCTAACAATTTTTTTTAATGGAGTGATTTGCGCATTTTCTTTTGCATGATTGGCCGATGGCCACAGAAAGTGACATGATGTCTGTCAACATTTCTTCCCTTGACTTTGTTGGCCTTGCAAGTTCCATCTCATCTTTCTCTCTCAACTATCTTGGTAAGTCATCAAATCAAACTCTCTACTCTCTCTCTATCTCTAGTTTATTGTCATCACGATAGTGGAATGTTGCTCTATTCATTTCTCATGCTAAAGTTGAAACTTGAAACCCCTTCATACATGGTCGCTGAAGTCTTTCAATTCAATTCAATTTGGCACCCAAGTCAGACTCATAATTAATGCAATTGAAGCTGGGGGTTTCTGTTCAGACAGTTCAGTTACGTGAAAAGGGGAAGAAGAAGAAGAAGAAGAAGGGTTGGTAGCAGATATTCACGCTCCATAACAAACACCTTGGCATAAAATAAAGTAGCTATAGTTTCCTGAATTGGGATCTGGTCTTCACTGTTTTGTCTTCTAGCTTCTTCTGGAGGTTTCCATGGAGAATCACAAGATGCAAGACTATGAAGTGTTAGAGAAACTCGGAAGAGGAGCACTGGGAACAACTTTTCTCGTTCGCCACAAGACTCAGAGAAAGAGGTAAGATAGTGTTCCCTTTCTGTGTATGTATATGTTCTCTGTAAGTGCTTTAGATCCATTTTGTGAGAAAACCTCACGAAGAAATTTTCTATAATTTTGAGATTTTAGTGTTCAATTGTGGGGTTTGTAGCTCCGCAATTAAGAATCCGTTTTCATTTCTGAAATGGACAACCCAATTACCTAATATAGAAAAATGCAATCTAAATTTGGAATTGAAAGCCCTGCTAACTTCAATAGATGTTTGCTTTTCAAGTTCAGTTCTCAAATCTCTTCATGATTGTTTCATCAATGGTAGGTATGTGTTGAAGAAGATTCGCTTGCCCAAGCAAACAGAGAAGTCCAAACTGACAGCGCACCAAGAGGTTGGAGGAACGAACTCTTACACTTGGCGCATATATTCGGTGTCAACCATACCATTATTTATTCATTAGTATTATATTCTCTTGTTTGCCCACATTCTGTCCTAATATATCTACATTCTTATGCATTACGTAGGCACCCACATTACTGAATTAGTTATCCTTTTTACTTTATTTTTTTCTTTGGCTTTTAATCTATCCCATTACCAAAAATAAATAGAAAAACAATTGATCTGATGCCTATCATTCTTTGAGTCATACGTGGTTGAATCAGCTCAATCTAACTTGTACTTATCGATGTCTTTGTTCTATTCCATGATGATCTATTAACATGCAGCAGCTTGCTATGCTTCATTCGTGCTACTGATATACCAGTCATCAGAATATGAGTTAATTCCAAAAGTAACATTACTTCTGCACAGACACAGACAAAGATTAAAAGGGATATTAGTAAACTCAAATTGAATTTCATTTTATTTGATGAAATTTTTTAGGTGATCTGCTACCCGTCATTCTTGTTTCAAGTCCTGGTCAAATTTCTACTACAGAGAATAGGATGTTTGTTTTTTAATTTCAATTTGCTTACTAAATGCCTTGTTGACAATGTTACATGGCATTTTCATTTGAGCCAAATACTTTCGGAAGCTAGCTTTCTTATAAATATAAGATGGTATTCTTTATAGTAGTTTTCACTGACTTCATTGCTAAGAGATTCTCCTTTAATGGTTTTGGGGTTTTCCTTCTTTTTACCCTCTTAGCTCATGCCTAAAAAATGACTATTGTCTCTCTTTCTTGTTTCAGATGGACTTGATAGCAAAACTAAATAACCCTTATATTGTGGAATACATAGATGCTTGGGTGGAGAAGGTAAGGAGATAGACTTTTTTCCTTTTCTGTAAATTCGATTTTACTTCTATATAGAGATGAAGATTAAGTCTGAAATTCTATAGATGTAAAGGATTACCGCTAAGTTCTTGACTCCTTAACATTTATGCTATTTTCATGTTCTGTAGGAGGACTACATGTGCATTGTAACTGGCTACTGTGAAAGAGGAGACATGTAAGTACAGTAAATCAGTAATATCTATCAATGAAGAGGGACAATGTTTTATCAACTATTTATGTATGAACTATTTACCTCAAAGCTTTTACAATTTGGTAAGGTTCCAAGAATGGTTTTGCAAGTCTTAACATGTCCATTTGGGTAAAAGCCCTGGACTTGAAATGTGGGTAAAATTCAAACTTCTATCATGTACGGAAACTACACTGAACATTATGCTGAGTTCTACCATTGGAATGGAGATTTTACTCTAAAATTTTATTTATTAGACTGGGGGTGATAAGTATTGAACTTTAGATTTATTCTAAATGACTCTAATGCAAGGTTAAAAAATGTTGGCCTGAAAGTTTAAGCTATTTGAAAAAGGCTTAGGAACTTTTTAAAAACTCCGGCATGTAAGTGATCTATAAGCAATACATATTTTGGAGAATCTTGAAGGATTCTTCTTGAATCTTGAATCTTTTGCAATAACATGAACTATGTTTGTACTTAGGAGCTTGATAGACAAATATCTTGAAAATATCATTTTGCAAAATTAGTAATTTCAGTGATATTCTCTGATTGGAATGAAATGGAGTTGGATATAGGCTTTGGGATTCCTTGGGTCTCAGTGAACATAGCATATACATCTAGATTTATATAATATTTAGGAATTAGGAGCATTATAACCAGTTACTTTAACTCTCAAAAGTCTAAATCATGGAATACTGCATTGCTGTGGAGCAGGGCTGATAATATAAAGAAAGCTCGAGGATCTTTTTTTCCTGAGGAGGTAATTATTTCTTACTGTACGCACATAAACTTTTTCCTTTCCCTTCCAAATCCTTAAACATATTCTAGTAGTTTTCTTATCATGACAATGCAAGTATTGCTAACTCACTCTTCATGTCATTTATCCTGTAGAAAGTCTGCAATTGGATGACTCAGTTGTTGCTAGCTGTGGACTACCTTCACTCTAATCGTGTGCTTCACAGAGATCTTAAGGTATTAACTATTCCCTTATCCTGGCAAAAAAATATTTATATGGTGTTTACATTAATGCAACTTCATTTATTTTCAGTGCTCCAACATATTCCTCACCAAAGAAAATAATATTCGGTTAGGTATGATGTCATTATCCTCTGAATGCTCATAAGTTTTGGTTTCTGTGTACCATGTTGTCTAAAGAAGTTTATGTATTGCATGGACACTGCAGGTGACTTTGGTCTTGCAAAGCTACTTAACAGCGATGACTTTGCTTGCCCGGTATTGTATATATGATTACAATCTTTACATTTGTCTACTGTCTTCTTTAAGAAACTTGTTTGTAGTTGTTCCCCTGGTAATGGATTCTGTTGCAAGATATATTATTTCCTAATATGTTATGCAATTAATCTGTATCAAAATCAGATTCATATAAATCTGATTCTAACCAGATCATAGGAGAATAAGGGGATTATTATGCTACTTAATGGCTGAATATTTGTTTCCTTTTTAGGAGAATAGGTTATCTTTAAATTCGTCCCTGTATGCTTTGATGAATTAAGAGAAATATTATTCTCTCTTCCAATCTTATATGGTGTGAAAGCTTTGGCTCTGTGCACTTGTCATCCCCGATGGCCAGCGTGGCAATGACCGGCACCAGATTTGGCACATGGGGATTCGAAGATGAGAGTGTGACTCATCCATCTTTCGACGAGCATGTAGGGAATCAACCAGGAGCTCCCCCTACATTGATCAGTGCTCTCTCACTGAACCTGGACCTCCAAATCATGCTACACAAGCTCAATGAGAAGAATTGTCTCAAAAAATCAGTGAAGTTAACGATTGAGGGAAGAGGCGAGATGGGACACTTGACTGGTTAAGTTAAGAAACCAGATATGGATGACCCTCATGGGTAAAATGGAAGGCAGAAACTCCCTTATCACGGTGTGGTTGATCAATTCCATGTAGCTAACAACTGGGAAACCATATCTATTCCTATCCTCGACCATGGAAGTATAGGATGCTGCTTGAGACTTGAGAGTCGAGAATTCTACTCAGACTTGGAAAACTCATCTCAGATCTGTGACTTTTATTTAGACTCGGTTGTGGCAATCCAAATAAGGTGACTAAGATGCTAACATCTGCTACTATGTGATGGTAACTCTTTGGAAAGAGTTGGACCAGAGCTATGAAGATGATTGGGAAAATCTCATAGATGCAGTATGTGTTAGCCTAGATAGCAACCTGAGAGGGGGTGAATCAGAGTTGCCCCGATTTTCGCGTAATAGTACCAAATGACTTTCAGCGCAATTAGAGATGTAACGTAAGAACGTTATTGTAGCGGAATATTGTAATTGCTTGAAAGTGAAAGATGAAGGATAAGAAGAACACACAGGGATTTTATCCTGGTTCACCTTCAATCTCAGAAGGCTACGTCCAGTCCTCTGATCACACAGAGATTTTCCACTATACCAGAAAGCAAACCACTTTCTGAAAATCACCGCTCACTGAATCACACGGTGAACTGATTACAACCCTCAGAACAGATCACACTGTCTGAGTCAAACCCTTTACTGAATACCACAGTAAAGTGAGAACCCCTCAGAAAGATTACCACTTTCCGAAGAACCACTCTACTGAATCCCACAGTGAAGATTTACAATGATCAAGATTTCTTACAGGTACTTACACCAAGAACCTTAAGAACTCTTGTCAAACCTCAGATGGCAAACCACCAACTGATGACGCCGAAACCTACGGCGGACTTTGAATCAAACCCGATTCAAAGGACCTTTTCCACTATCACCGAACACCACGGTGAATGAATCAAACTGATTCAATAGAAGAAGAAGAAGATGCCTTTACAATGGCTGATTCAATCATTTAGACAAGATGGATTGATCTTAGTTTGTATGCTCCAGGCAATTACAATGAAGACTCTCTTATTCTGAGTTTCTCAAATGTTGAACAGCATGAGTGTTCTTATGAAAATGAGAGAACAGAAACTCAGAATGATGACTTTAATGAATATGAAAGTTATGGACCAAGTCATTGATGTTTCTGAGTGTCTAAGGACTTTATATAGGCACTAGAGGTCGTCCATGAACCAACACAACCTTTCCCAAACGTTTTGAGACACAATGGTTCATGAAAAGACACATCTGTCGACCTGGTAATCGATTACAGAAGCCTGGTAATCGATTACACTAGCTGTTACAGTTTGAATTCAAAATTCAAATTGTGTAATCGATTACACTAAGGTGGTAATCGATTACTGCCTTCCTGTAATCGATTACACACAACCTGTAATCGATTACAGAGAGTCCGAAACTCAGTTTTAACCATCTTAACCCCTAATTGAGTATTCCTACCAAGTTTTACTTGTGAGAACATATGATACTCAATTAGTTGACCTTTCATGAGCCTTCAAGTGCAATTAAATCTTAATAAAGCATAGCACACTAAGTTGACAAGACTTACTAAACGCAAGAACCTTCATGTTTGATCTTTGACGTTCCGAGCCGGTTCTTGAAGTCTTTCTCTTTTGAAGTCTTCTTGAGGTCTTCCTTTTCTTTTCTGAAGTCTTCCTTCTTTTTGTTCCTTTCTTTCTTGAAGTCTTCCTTTTCTTTTCTGAAGGCTTTCTTCTTTTTGTGATGTGTTTGTCTTCATCAAAACCTCTGCGGAGTCCAAGGACGAGACTTGATTTACAGTGTGGTTTAAGAAAAAGGAGGAGAATAATAAGGCATACATGTTCCTTGATGGCTGTTAGAAATAGAATATAAAATCATCCATGTGTCCTTTACCCAACACCTTAAGCTTTTGAGATAATTCTTTCATGATATGGTACCAGAGCTACGATCCTGGTTGCCCTCAATTATTCTAACAAAAAATGTTGAGTTTCAACACAACATAGATGAGCCTGTGCATTGTCCACGCTTCAAGTGGAATGGGCTCTTGCATGAGGGGGTATTAGAAACCTAGCATAGGTTGAGAGGGAGAGAGAGCAGAAACTCTAACCGTGACTGCTCTATGGCTCTCTTGGACCTGATGAACTCTATCATTTTCCTTCACTACTGGCCTCCAAGTCTGCTTCTTTGTGTATTCCTAGCACTAAGCATTTTCTACATTCTGCACCCTCTGTAAATTCAGTTTGTTTTACTACTTAGCATTTTCGTTTAGGCCATCCTAATATCAATGTAATGAAACAAGTACTGCAATCTTGTAATATACCCATTCCTCATAAGAATGAATTTGAATTTTTTTCAGCTTGTGCTATTGGTAAATCTCATAGACTGCATTCACCCTTGTCTACTACTGTTTATCACAAACCTTTGGAACTGATTTTCACTGATCTGTGGGGACCAGCACCTTTTGTCTCTTCCTGTGGTTATCAGTACTATGTCTCTTTTGTTTATGCTTTTAGTAGGTATACATGGCTATATCTTATCAAGGCAAAATCAGAAACTATAACCATATTTCAACAGTTTAAAAAGCATGTTGAACTGCAGTTTGGCTTACCTATTCTTGCAGTCCAGTCTGATTGGGGGGGGGGGGGGGGGTGGGAGGAGAGTATAGACCACTTTCTAGATATCTTCTTGATCAAGGTATAAGACATAGGGTAGCTTGTCCTCACACACACCATCAAAATGGTGTTGTGGAAAGGAAGCATAGACATATAGTGGAGTTGGGTTTGACTCTTTTGTCTCAAGCATCTCTTCCTTATAAATTTTGGGATCAAGCTTTCTTAACCTCCACCTATCTTATCAATAGACTACCTACATCTTCACTTGAGTTCAAGTTCCTTACACGAAGTTGTTTGGGTGTAGTCCAGATTACACAATTCTTCATGTGTTTGGCTGTTCTTGTTTCCCACAACAGACACAAGCTGGAGTTTAGATAACAAGAGTGTATTTTTGTTGTTTACTCAACAATGCATCAAGTGTATAAGTGCCTTACCCCTGATGGGAAAATCATAATTTCTAAAGATGTTGTTTTTGATGAGATTTTTTTCCCTTATTCTAAAATTTTCAAATCTTCACCTATTTTGTCTCAGTCTAGTCATATCCCTGCTTCTATTCCTGTTGTTGTTCCTGCTGAGTCTCCACAGGTTCCTGTGTATTCTGGTTCATCACCATCCTATCCTTCCCCTGTTATACCTTTAACACAGCAAGTGCCAGTACCCAAGAAGCACACCAACCTGATTTCACTGTGTCTTCTAGTCCTCAAACAGAATCACATTCTGATCCACCAATGATCACTAATCAAGCAGTTCAGCCTGCTCCTCTTGTGTCTAATCACCATTCCATGCAAACAAGATCAAAAAATGGGATTTTTAAACCACGGAAACCTACTTTATTGCTTACTACGGTTGAGCCTTGTAATGTGAAGCAGGCCTTACAAGATCCAGGGTGGACAGCAGCAATGCAAGAAGAGCTTACTGCTCGTCATAACAATGGTACATGGTCCTTGGTACCTCTTCCTCACAACAGAACTCCCATAGGTTGTAAATGGGTGTTTCGGGTAAAGCAAAATCCAGATGGCTCAGTGCACAAGCTCAAGGCAAGGCTTGTAGCTAAGGGCTTCCATCAGCAGCATGGCTTTGACTACAATGAGACCTTTTCCCCTGTTGGAAAGCCTGTCACCATTCGAGCCATTCTGACTTTGGCCTTAACCAAGCAATGGTGTATCCAGCAGCTTGACATTAACAATGCCTTCCTCAATGACATGCTTGAAGAGGAGGTCTACATGTCCCAACCTCCAGGTTTTGTAAGCCCTGGCAAGACTTAGGTTTACAAATTACATAAGGCACTTTATGGGCTAAAACAGGCTCCAAGGGCATGGTATGAGAAACTAAGATCAGTTTTCTTACAGTTTGGTTTTGCTGCTAGCAAGTGTGATCCTTCACTGTTTATCTACACTTCTTCCACTACAACCATGTATGCCTTGGTGTATGTGGATGATATTATCATCACAGGCCCTTCAATCTCCTTGGCACATACCTCTATATCTAAATTGAAGGAGGTTTTTGCTCTCGAGGACCTGGGTCAGCTAGACTACTTTTTAGGGATTGAGGTCAAACCTCAGGCAGATTGCTCCCTGTTGCTTTCTCAGCGCAAGCACATAAGAGATCTCTTAGCCCGAGCCTAAATGGAGGACTGCAAGCAAATCTCATCACCTATGGTGGCTGGCTTAAATCTCACTTGCACTGGTGGGACACCTTTTCAAGATCCCTCTCTATATCGTTCTATTGTGGGTGCTCTGCATAATGCATCACCATTACTCGGCCAGAACTGAGCTTCTCAGCAAACAAAGTCTGCCAATTTATGGCAGACCCTCAAGAGTCATTGGCTAGCTGTTAAGCGTATTCTCCGCTACTTAAAAGGAACTCAACATTTTGGTTTGCATCTCAGACCAGCTCCCAAACATGTTCATCTGTCCTTGATCTGTTAATGTGATGCAGATTGGGCTACGGATCCTGATGATCGTCGATCCACTTCTGGAGCGTACATTTTTCTTGGCCCTAATCTGCTAACTTGGTGGTCACGGAAACAGACAGTGGTTGCTCGCAGTAGTTGTGAGGCTGAATATCGTAGCTTAACACATGCTACTGCTGACCTGCTCTGGATACAATCACTTCTTCATGAGCTCAAGGTTGCTACACCTATGCGAACTCTGTTTTGTGACAACCAAAGTGCCGTTATGCTTGCACACAATCCAGTGCAGCACACTCACACCAAGCACATGGAGCTTGATCTCTTCTTTGTTCTGGACAAAGTCCTAGCCAAGCAATTACATGTTCATCATGTCCCGGCTCAAGCCCAGCTTGCTGATGTTCTAACTAAACCACTATCTTCCTCAAGTTTCAAGAGTTTAAGGAGCAAACTCACTGTGACTGATCTTCCCAGCTGAGTTTGAGGGGGGAGTATCAGAGATATAAATGGTGTCACACTGTTGTATTGTGTACTTCACCATATGTTAGTTAGTGTCGGTTAGTGCCAGCTGTGTACAACTGGCTATTGTTACATGAGGTAGTTTGATAGGTACCCTCATATGGGTTGGTACTCTTGGTTAGCAATTGTATTAGTTAGTGAGGGGTGGGAGTTAGTTAGAGTATTAGTATAAATAACAGAGGTTAGAGTTAGGGGAATCATCTTTGTATTCAGTTGGTATTTGGGTTTAGAGAGAGAACTGGGATCTCTCTAGGTTTAGGGAGTGTTTGGCATCTCCCTTCCTTGTATCTTTCCTTGATTCCCAATTCGGTGATTAGGGTTTCTTCATCAATAACATCAGATATTTTCTTGGTTCTATCATAGTTGCTGCTAGCTTGAGCTGCAAGCTACCCAAGCTTCTATATAAGGAAGCTACCATCTTGTATTCAGTTCACTAAAAAATAACAAACAATAACAGATTCAGAGGCTAAGCTAACATATGGTGAAGTTAGAAATATAATATAAAATTAATGTGTCATTTACCCCACAACTTAAGCTTTTGGGATAGTTGGTTCATTCAATAGCCTAGATAGAAGCTTGGATGAAGTCCGTTTGTAGGATTCTTGCTCCATGGCCACTGCCCTCAATCTTGGAAGTATTCTTAGTAGTGAGGCAAGAGGAGGGTAGGAGGAGGGTCATGCTTCACACATCAAAACCTGCTGTGACACGGAAGACAAAAGAATCAGTCCTTGCTATAAAGGGGTTAGATTCTGAAGGTGACAGAAAGAAAGAACCATTGTGTGATCACTTCAAAAGACATGCTAGAAGCTCCATGGGAAACCACCAATCTTGAAAAAGAAATTTAAACATAAGGAAATGTTTTCCAGACTACTCATGAGGAAGTTAAGGAGCAACCATCAACAACTAAAACAACCCTTTTCACAAAGAAATAATTGAATGATTGAATCACCTGTACACTCTTCTCTCCTAAAAAGATAGTTTCTCCCTCCTGTTCCCTGGCTCAAAAAGGTTCTCATCCTATTGCTACACGTAGTTTTGAAAAGAACTTGAGACCTCTTTGGCTCATAGATTCCACACCTACTGACAAAATGACAAATTGTTCAAACTTGTTCTCTTACAACCCTTTGTGCAGGAAGAAAAAAAAAAATTCAAAGCTGCAAATTGGTCTTTCTCTGCGATAGCTAAAATTGGAACAATAACTCTCCATCTCTAACCGTTCGTAATGTCCTCTATGTGCCTAACTTATCTTGCAACTTACTCTCTATTAGTAAACCGTCCAGAGTGGACCAGCTAACACTCCCATAGATCCTAACCAGAAACTTGGAGATGACAAGAAAGGAGACCTTGTGGATACTACGCGCTACCAAAGGCTTGTGGAGAAGCTAATGTATTTGACCCATACAAGACCAGATATTGCATTTGCAGTTAGCCTTGTGAGCCAATTTATATTTTTCCCTTATGATGAACATCTTCAGTCAGTCAATAGATTTCTGAAGTATTGAAGAATTGGGAGCGGCTATCATTCTGCCCATGAGAACCTTTATATTGTGACAACAAAGCTGCAATAAGCAACAAGTGGAGATTGGCAGGCACTTCATTAAGGAGAAACAAGATAGTGAGACTGTTTGTATGCCTTTTGTCCCAACCTCACAGCAAGTAGCTGATATCCTTACTAAAGGGCTCTTTAGGAACACTTGTGAATTTCGTATAAGCAAGTTGGGCATTATTGACATCGATGCACTAATTTTAGGGGGGGCATGTCGCAAGATAAATTATTTCCTAATACTTAAATTCCTAATATGTTGTGTAATAAATGTGTCAGAATTAGATTGATATAATCTGATTCTAATCAGATCATAGCAAAATAAAGAGATTATTCTTCTACATAGTGAGATTTGTTTCCTTTCTAGGAGAATAGGCTGTCTTTAAATTGATGCCTGTATGATTTGATGAATTAAGAGAAATATTATTCTCTCTTCCAATATAGATTCTTATGCCATGTACTTGATGCTTTTCAAATGAAAATGGATAACTTTTGTATTCTTTCTTTGGACTTGATATCTCTAATGATGATGAATTGATGGTAATTAACTAAATCCTATGTTGACGGCTGTTTATTGTTTGTACCCTTCTTATATCTTGTTTAGGTTGTTGGAACTCCGAACTACATGTGTCCTGAGATCCTTGCTGCTATGCCTTATGGTTATAAATCTGATATATGGTCGCTTGGTAAGAACTATAGATGCTTGGCTTTAATTGACGAAGCCAATATAATATGATATCTGACATTGTGTATGAATGATATCACTTTGTAAAGGTTGCTGCATGTTTGAAATTGCTGCACATCAACCGCCATTTCGTGCTCCAGTAAGAACTTATTTGAGCTATCTACTAGATTTTGATGTTATTACCGGAATTAAGTGTCTCATCTTCAATATATATTGAAGTGAATTGATTTGATAAATGAATCGAACAGGACAGGGCTGGACTCATCAATAAAATAAATAGAGGCACCATTTCTCCGTTGCCAATTGTTTACTCTTCCACTCTGTAAGTAATTTCTTGCTATCAGATCAGGTTGTTATGTTAGGCTTTATCAGGTTGTTATCCTTTGTAATCCTATAAATTTATGTGCTTTTACTATTGGTAATTGGTGAAATCAAATAAACAATTCTGTTCCTATAGCTTCTTGCCATGAAATTTCTGCATCTAGTGATGCCACTTAGTCATTCTGACCATGCATCTCTAGAGTTCTCTTTACACCCATGACTTATATCTGTCATTATTTTTTGAATTATTCTCCTTTAGTTTGCTTAACTGTAACAAGCTTAAAGCTCGTATGCTGTTGACTGAAGGGAGTGCCAGAATATCTACAAAAATCTCAATATATTAAGTGTATTAATTTTTTTTTAGAATTTCTGTGAATAATTTAGTTGTTCCTTAAGATAATGTTATCAAATCAATGAGCCATCTAATTGAGGAAGCGATCTTAACCGTTGTTTCTCTATTTTATTATGTTTCCTTATCTAATTAGGGTCTACAATCTTATTTTATTAGCATGCATAGTGCTGGTAGCATTACACCTAACCTCCTACTACTACTACTAATATTATTATTATTATTATTTTTATTCTTATTATTAAGTATTTTCTTAATTATTATTAACCTAAATAATTACACTGAGAATAAAGCTGATTGCTTTGACGAATTGTATGTAAAAGAAGAAAATAAATTGGGATAAATAATAGCTAGCTTAATGGATTTTTTATAATGAAACATTTTGTTATTGAAAATTATAATACAATATTCACATGGAGGACGAAACTTACAACTGCAATTGTTGTTCCACATTTCCTGTAAAGAAATAGTACATCAATACCAAACCCTTTGGGTATATGTACCTGCAAAATGGCTAAAAGTTTAGCCTTTGCAAAAACTAAAGCAGATACCTCAATACAAATTATGTGAAGTGCATATCTTGAATGAATATTGTTACTAATTTATATAGTTGTAGGGAAAATGCTTAGTGGTAAGTCTTTTCTTTTTTGAGTGTGTTTATATTTAATATTAAATCTACCACTTTCAACTTTTAAGTATATTGATATTAATTACAATTTAATTAATAAATTCACGGAAAAATTATTTTTTAGCTTGATATTACTTAATACTAAAACCACCACCTTTATTAATTTTGGATAGATATTAATATTAGTCATTATTTAATTAATAATTCCATAAATCTAAACTAATTATGTGTGTCCTATAAAATTTCCTAGCTTATATGAACTAATTAATAATAAAAACATTTTAAATAATTTTGAGGTAAATAGAAGAATGATGTAGCATGACATCTGATATAAAGAGACACCAAATCCACCCATAGATGAAGAAAAAAAGGTATAAAATCAAAATTATTTATCATGTCCTATGTAATTTCGTAATTGATATTAACCTCATTATTTGACGTGTAACTAATATTAACTATGATCTTAAAAACAAAAGTGAAAGTGAAAGTGAAAGGGTTAGCCTAATATTTATTTTGGCATTCATATCAAATTTAGTGTTAAAACTCCTTCCTTTAAATACTAAAGATTACTATTAATATTTATTGAAATATTCTATCAATAAAAAATAGTTTACCATGTCCTATGGAGTTCTATAACTAATATTAACTTTTTAATTTAATGTAAAACTACTATTAACAAAACACAGAATAAAAATAAAATTCGAAGGTGAAAGGACTATGAATTTCTAAAGAATGCGTAAATAATTTTTGCATTCATATAAAGCGTAAAATTAAAACATCCACCTTAATTTTTTAAGTATTTAAATAATCATTAACTATTATATTCTATAAATATAAACGAGTTGATTATGTCTTATGGAATTTTAGAACTTAAAATTTTCTTTTATTTCAAGCACGAAAGGAAAATAGTAGTAGGGGTAAGTTTTTTTGGCATTGATATCAACACATAAAATGTGAAGTGCACATCTTGAATGGACATTGTTACTAGTTTATATAGTTGTACGGAAAATGGTTAGTGGTAAGGTTTTTTATTTTTTTGAGTGATATCATATTTAATATTAAATCCACCACTTTCAACTTTTGATTAATATTAATATAAATTATGATTCAATTAATAATTCAATAAATTAAAATTAATTATGTTTGCCTTAAAAAATTTCATAACTTATATGAACTAAATAATAATAAATCCATTTAAAATAATTTCACTACCATGACATTGATGGGAGGACTGAAACTGTAAATAGAATATCAAGAAGAAAGGGATAGTGGAAAAGTTATTTTTTGTATTGATATCGTACTTATTATTAAAACCTCCACTTTTTAAATTTTAAGGATTAACATCAATATTAATTATTATTTAATTAATAATTCCATAAATCTAAACTAATTGTGTGTATCCTATGGAATTCCTTAACTCATATGAACAATCAAGAGAATATGATGGGTTTTAAATCAATGATCAAAATAAAAACTAACGAACGGGCATGATTGATCTCCTATGAATTAATCTACAAATTACACAAAAATCTATAGTAAAAAATACATCAATGAGCCATGGTTTAATGTATGATAGTTTTACCCTTCAGGCAAACTTCTTTATAAATGGAAATTTAAAAAGTTAAGCAAATTAAAATACTAGTTAATCGATTAAGAGTAGTTCAATACTACTAACAATTTGAGACTTTTTAAAATCCCTTGTTTCCCACAAATGAAGCACTTCCATTTGATCTTTCGAGCAACAATGTCAGGTATCTTCTTCAAAGATCGGGATATCCCGTATTACGAAAAGATGAGAAATTGGTAAACAAGACTAAGTGAATAAGACATTCTTTATTAATTATCCAACTGTGTAAAAACGTGAAACCTGTCTTTGTAAACCATGAAATATTAAGGAGATTCAATTATACATGGAAACTACCGATTATAAAGCATGATGGAATCAAAGAGAAAATCATTACGAAATCAAACAGCAAGTTATAGGACATTTACACTTTCTAAGCTAGTACATCAATACCAAATCCCTTGGGAATATGTACATGCAAAATGGCTAAAAGGTTAGCCTTTGCAAAGACTGAAACAAATACCTCAGGAAAAACTATATAAACTATGTGAAGTGCACATCTTGAATGAGCATATATACTCATTTATATAGTTGTGGGGAAAATGGTTAGTGGTAAGTTTTTTTGAGTGATATCATATTTAATATTAAATCCACCACCTTCAACTTTTAAGGATATATATTAATATTGATTATAATTTAAGTAATAATTCAATAGATAAAAACTAATTATGTTTGCTCTATGGAATTCCATAACTCATATAAACTAAATATTAATAAATTCATTTAAAATAAGAAATAATGAAAAAGTTATTCATTCCCTAACTCATATGAACAATTAAGAGAATATGATGAGCTTTAAATCAATGGTCAAGATCAAAACTAATGATAGGCCATGATTAATCTTCTTTAAATTAATCTACACAATTACTGAAAAATCCATGGTAAAAATAACATATATGAGTCATGGTTTATTGAATGACGGTCTTACCCTTCATGTTGCCAAACATCTTCTTTTATATAATGTATAGATATAGATAGATAGATTACGCATCATAACAATCTAATATCTTATTTTTCAGATTTCTTATTCTCTCGTTTGGTCCTTCCCTACCAAAACTATAATATCACTGCTATCGTGCTTTTACTCCACCTGGGCTTTTGATCACTAATTTAAACATTTTTCCTAACAGTGAATTAACTATTTAAATCCATTAAAAATCTTCAAGTCAACTCTGATTTCTCCGTTTTATATTTCACTGAAATGCTAAAACTGAAGCAAGAGGACTTATGCCAGTTATGTATAACAGGAAACAACTTATCAAGAGCATGCTGAGGAAAAACCCAGAACATAGACCAACAGTGAGTTCAGTTGAGCCTTTCATGTTTGATATTATTAGATGGAACTGTTGATTCTAATGTTTCTACTCTATTGACAGGCAGCTGACTTATTAAGGCATTCTCATTTACAACCTTTTGTTCTTCGCTGTCGTAATGCATCATCTGTGTTTCTACCAGTACATCTCATTAGTAGTAACTCAAAGAATAAAACAAAAAACTCAGACAGTCCGAGTCGCGGCGAAGACCACAGGGACAGTGTCGCAGGATTAGTAAACCAGTTGGAGCGGGTTTATTCAATTGAGGAAAATGGAGATGTACAGACAAGCAACCGGTGTAATGACAGCAAGCTAACAGTGTCAACCAACACAGAAGACAACCTTGAGACCAAAATGGTTGATCCTTTCAGCTACTCGGTGGAATTCTCTACTAGTGTAGACGAACCTGAGCACTCCAGTAAATCAATTATTTCAAGTGTAGACAGCAATTGCAATGATAAATATGGGTCCATGGATGAGATTATGTCAAATAGTACACTAGATTCTGTGCATAAAGAACAAGGGTTTGCTGCTGAGTATTTACATAAATCAGATGTAATTGACATGAAGGCAGTGACTACAAAAGTTGAAGGTACTTTTTCCACTGAAGGTTTTGATAAAACTGAAGCACGGAGAGAAGATTGCAAACCTGAGGACTACAGTAAATCAATTATTTCCAGTGAAGACCGAAAAGGCAATGGTAAAGCGGTGTCAATTGATAAGATCATATCAAAGAGCACACTAGAATTTGTGCTTTTAGAACAAGAATTAGCCGCTATACATTTTCAGAAGTCAGGTGCAATTGACATCGATGCAGTGACTACAAAAGTTGAAAGTACGTTCAATGCAGTTTTTGATAAAGATGAAGCAAAGAGAAAAGAAGCAAAACCTGAGGACTCCAATAAATCAAATATTTCCAGGGAAGACAGCAATGGCAATGATAAAGATGTGTCAATTGATGAGATCACATCAAAGAGCACGTTAGATTATGTTCATGAAGAACAAGAATTTGCTTCTGAACATTTTCATGAGTCGGAGATAATCGATATAAATGCAGTGACTACAAAAGTTGAAGGTACTTTTTCCAATGACGGCTTTGATAAAGCTGAATCACAGGGAGAAAATGCAAAACCCGAGGACTCCAGTAAATCAAATATTTCCAGTGATGACAGCAATGGCAATAATAAAGATGTGTCAATTGATGAGACGACATCAAAGAGCGTCCTGCATTCTGTGCATGAAGAACAAGGATTTCCTGCTGAAAATTTTCAGAACTCAGATGCAAATGACGTAGATGCAGTGGCTACAAATGCTGGTGGTGCTTTTCCCATTCCAGGTCTTGATGATAAAGCTTTAGCACAGAGAAAAGATGCTAAACCTGATGACTACTGTAAATTAATTATTTCCAGTGAAGACATTGATGGCAATGATAAAGATGTGTCAATTGATGAGGTCACATCAAAGAGCATACTAGATTCTGTGCATGAAAAACAAGTATTTTCTGCTGAACATTTTCATGAATCAGATATAATTGACATAAATGCAGCGACTGCAAAAGTTGAAGGTACTTTTTCCAATGAAGGTTTTGATAAGGCTGAATCACAGGGAGAAAATGCCAAACCTGAGGACACCAATAAATCAAATATGTCCAGCGAAGACAACAATGGGAGTGATAAAGATGCTTCAATTGGTGAGACGACATCAAAGAGCATACTATATTCTGTGCATGAAGAACAAGGATTTGCCGCTGAACATTTTCAGAAGTCAGATGCAATTGACATAGATGCAGTGACTACAGAAGTTGAAGGTACTTTCCGCAATGCAGGTTTTGATAAAGCTGAAGTACAGAGAAAAGATGCCAAACCTGATTACTCCTGCGAATCAATTATTTCCAGTGAGGAAATCAATGGCAATGATAAAGATGTTTCAACTGATGAGATCACATCAAAGAGTGAACTACATTCTGTGCAAGAAGAAGAATTTATCGCTGAACTTATTCAAAAGTCAGATATAATTGACATAAATGCATTGACTACAAAAGTTGAAGGTACTTTTGCCGGTGAAGGTTTTCATATAGCTGAATCACATGGAGAAAATGCCAAACTCGAGGACTCCAGTAATTCAATAATGTCCAGTGAAATCAGCAGTAGCAATGATAAAGCTGGGTCTTTTGATGAGGGAAGGCCATCACCATTTGTGCATCCTGTTAGGGTTGAAAAAGACCCTGAAACTGGAAACTGCTTGATTGAAAGTGAAAAGCCTGAAGCATTCTCAGAAGTCTTAGACTTGAACAGCTTAACTTCTGAGAGTAATGATACACTTCAGGATAAGGATGAAGCCAGAGAAAACACACACACAATCAGTAGTTCCATGCAGAAAGAAAATGATAAAGCCAATCTTATTGATAAGACACCAAATGTCATTTCATTAAGTCCACATGTTTCAGTAGGTGGTGGTGATAAAACAAAGAGGAAGGTGAATATTTCGTGCCAACAAAGAGCTGATGCTCTGGAATCTCTGCTTGAGTTGTGTGCACAACTACTTAAGCAAGGAAAGCTTGAAGAGCTTGCTGCTGTGCTAAGACCATTTGGAGAAGATGCAGTCTCATCAAGAGAAACAGCAATATGGCTGACAAAAAGCCTCATCTCACAAAAAATTAATCCAGAAACCTAGCTAGTTCGTGAGAGGTGCCCCTCATTAATTATACATTGTTGAACAAATGTGTATTTTGGTATTTCCAAACATCATATGAGTTTGTTCCTTCAAGATTTTTGCTTGATTGAAGATTGGAGGCTTGAAAATAACAATTCAGAATATTTTTCGTGGTGAATGGTCTATTGTAAATGGATTAAATTATATTTGAAAAGGGTGAATATTCATTGGTGTTTTCCTATAAGCTATGCCTGATGATTTGATTGCCTGAACATTAATATTGTTGTCAACTTGTCATCCCCCCTCCTCGATTTGTGGTGGACTTAACACTAAGCTTTTTTTTTTTATGTGATGTATTTGCTCATTTTCCCCTTAATGATGTCACGTCATACTCCCCCTTTTCATGAAGCAGCATGTTTATCTTATATGGTGACTTGTGTTATGAGTTTTTGTATTGAAACAAATCAAATTAATACTTGTACCCTCCCACCCGGTCGATGAAGATGTGTCAATTGATGAGATCACATCAAAGAGGGCACCAGATTATTCGCAAGAAGAACAAGGATTTTCTGCTGAACATTTTCAAAGGTAAGATATAATTGACATAAATGCAGTGACCACAACAATGGCATATACGCCCTGAAAGCGGTGTGTACCCTCCAACCTAGCGGGCAAAAGAGATAAACCTTCTAATCAAAGAGTTTGACTCCTCTAAAATGAGTGGAGTTACTTTATAATACAAAGTGAGCATCACAATTGGTGTAGGTGTTTGTGTCGTCGGAGCAATTTAGTCCCTCCCCGAAAAATACTAGGGAAAAGATCCCTCTGTTTGTCAAGTGTCTATATTAGGTCTCTCCTCGGAGACCGGAGCTCCGGTGAGAGCCTACATGGCCTAGTGACCGGATTAATGAATCCTACGTGGAATTAATAGAAAAAATACACGTCATTTAAACAATTTAACTTAAATCCCTAAATTAAATCCAATCCTAATTTACTACTCCAAAGCTTAAACCCTAATTTCATTAATCAAACACATTAAATCATTCTCAATTCCATTAATCTTGGAGAAACCAAGCAGCTCTCTGACACCACACTCTCACTCTCAGATCTTGATTCCTTCAACACCACACTCTCAGATCTGTTGGGTTGAATCTCCGAAACCTTGGAGACCAACAAGGAGAAACAATACAATTATCAACACCCAAACCATTAAGAACCACCACTGGTGCTACCTGGCACAAAACAAAATTGACACATTCATATCCCAAAAAGAGTTATGATTCATAGAGAGAGAAAGGAAGAGAGATAAAATAGTGAATGTGATATATGATTAATGTGATAAGAATAGAGAAATAGAAAGAAAAATAAAAATGTTTATAAGTGTTTTATGAATATTTAAAAAAAAAAAAACCAAGACACCCACCAACTAGTTGGCTCTCAAATACACCACACCACTACAATTGGTGATTTCTCAAAAACAATAAGAGGTAGCCTTCGGAAAAACTGACAGAACCAAATTAAACATGATGGATACATGTCGCATGCCTATCATCGAACTGACTATGAGGAGAATCCCTTCTACTGTAACTTTCTAAATCCTTGGGGTGGCAAATGGGTGGATTGGATGGATATGGATATAGATTGTAATGGATGGATTCAAAACAATCCATTATCCATTAAGGATCCATTAAAATTGTTTAAAATAAATCTATCCAATCTGTCCATTACTGAAAAAAAATCCATCTAATCCCATCCATTAGTGAATTTTTAATGGATGGATATCCAATAACTTAAAAAACGGTGGAAACTCAAAAATCGGCCCAAAATCCAAAAAACGGTCGAAACCCCCAAAAGTCGGCCTAAAACCCAAAAAAACGATTGAAATCCCAAAAGTCGGTCCAAATCCCAAAAATCGGCCGAAACCCCAAAAGTCGCCCCAAAACTAAAAAATCGGCCCAAAACCCAAAAAACGGTCGAAACCTCAAAAGTCGGCCCAAAACTCAAAAATCGGCCCAAAACCCAAAAAACGATTGAAACCCCCAAAAGTCAGCCCAAAACCCAAAAAAACAGTTGAAACCCCAAAAGTCGGCCCAAAACTCAAAAATCGGCCCAAAACCCAAAAAATTGTCGAAACCCGAAAAGTCGGCCAAAAACTCAAAAATCGGTCCAAAACCCAAAAAAAGGTCGAAACCCCAAAAGTGGGCCCAAAACTAAAAAATCGGCCAAAGCCCAAAAAAACGATCGAAACCCTCAAAAGTCGGCCCAAAACCCAAAAAAACGGTCAAAAACCCGGGATTTTCGACCGTTTTTTTGGGTTTTGAGCCGATTTTTGAGTTTCCATCTTTTTTTTTTTGGGTTTTCGACCTTTTTTGGGTTTGGGGCATATTTTTGAGTTTTCGACAGTTTTTGCCAGGTTTCGACAGTTATTTGGGTTTTGGGCCGATTTTTGAGTTTTGGGCTGACTTTTGGGGTTTCGACCTTTTTTGGGGTTTCGACCTTTTTTTTTGGGTTTTGGGCCGACTTTTGGGGGTTTCGACCGTTTTTTGGGTTTTTGGCTGATTTTTGAGTTTCCGGCTGATTTTTGGGATTTTGACTTTTTTTTTGGATTTTGTGCCGATTTTTGAGTTCTCGGCCGACTTTTGGGAGTTTCGATTGTTTTTTTGGGTTTTGGGACGATTTTTTAGTTTGGGGTTGATTTTTGAGTTTCCACTGTTTTTTTGGGTTTTCGACCATTTTTTTGGGTTTTGGGCCGATTTTTGAGTTTCCACCGTTTTTATTCACAATCCATTTAATTCATTTTTGTGATCCACTAGAATTTTAAGTTGATCCATCACAATCCATCAAATTTCAATATATTGATCCAATGGATTTTGATTTTAAATTGGTGGATTATGGATATTCAATGGATTAAATGGATGGATTGGAATCCATCTATTTAAATTATTTTTTTTATATGGATGGATATGGATGGATTTTGTGATGGATGAGTATGGATTAACGGATAATTTTGCCACCCCTAGTTCCAGAGCAGTGAGAGGAGGGGTCTTCATCAGGTTGGTGGTTTGGGGATGAAAATGATGGTTGATATTAAATTTGTGGTTGTTCCTGGGTTTTGTTCTTGCGTTTCTGGGTTGTGGTGCTTGAGTTTCTGGGTTTGGTTCTTGCTTTCTTGGGTTTGATTAATGGAATTGAGAATTTAGGGTTTGTGCTAGTAAATTAGAATTGGATTTAATTCAAGGACTTAAGTTAAATTGTTTAAATGACATATATTTTTTTATTTATTAATTCCACGTATGATTCATCAATCCAGTCACCAGGCCATGTAGGCCCTCACTGGAGGAGGGACCTAGTTTAGACATAGGGGTGGGAATAGGCCAGGCCAGACTTTGCGTAAATAGGCCTAGCCTATTTAAAAAATTTAAGGCCTAAGCTTGGCCTGTGACCTATCATACGCTTTTTTTTGCTTGGGCCTGGTCTTTTTAAAAGCCTAGCCTGGCCTGAAGCTTATTTATAAGCCTATTTTAGAACAAGGCTTTTAAATAGGCCAATAAGCCTATATCTAAACAGGCCAACATCTAAGCAGGCCAACAAGTCTACATCTAAATAGGTCAACCAAGTTCCAATATAACTAAACAATATCTAATTAAACAAAAATCCAAATTTTGGAATGCTTCATAGCCACCAGAATTAAAAGCATGATTAATCACCTCACAACCACACAAATCCATCAAAACAATATGAGAAATAACAAATTTTGGATTCAACAAACAAACAAAATCTCAAGATCCATTTTTCAAAATGCAGTATTCTGCTCAATAAAAATCTAAGTCTCAGCAAAAAATCAAGCTAACAGGTCTTAACTAGACAAATAACAAACTAATAGCAGTTTAGCAAAAAAACAGCAAAAATCAATTCTTCAAGTTAATCCCCTTTCTTCCTTCATCAACACCAAAAAAAAATCAGCAAATCTTCAAGCAAAAAACAACAGCAAGTCTTCATGTTAGTCCCAACAAAAAAAAACCTTCAAAATTTGCATCAAATCTTCAAGTTGATCAACTCATGCCCTTCATCCACCTTCAAAGTAAGAAAATAACCCGTCACCAACTGAAAAAATACTCAAAAATAATTTAGAGATATAAGAAAGAACTTATAAAATAAAGTAATTACCTTTGACTTCTTGATCAGATTATACTTATGACGGAGCCAATCCCCACCACAAATGAGTGCTTCAATAGATTCTTCATTTAGTCTAAAACGAAATTCATCAATTACTCGCCCTCCAGCCCTGAATGTAGACTCTGATGCCAATGTGGAGATGGGAATAGCCAGTATATCAGCAGCCATCTTGGACAAGTAGACCTTATATTTTGAGTTGTTGTTCGCCCACCAATCCAATGCATTGAATGAGTTATTACCATCAGGAATAGGAATATAGACACCTTCATCAAAATATGCTTGTAGTTCTGATTTCATTGGAGGAACCGCTTCCTTTGCACGGACAAGATTCATAATTTGATCAAATCCAGTGACAACTGAAGATCTTGGTTCAGTTGAGGATGTTGCATTGTTACCACCATCATTTGTATTCGCAGCCACAAAAGATGACTCTTGAATACTCATAGACACATACTCATCATGCAAATTCTCCAACGAGCTCCTTACATTATTTATATTCTCTATGGCAACTTCCTCAGGTTTATAAATCAATGGAAAACATATATCAACAATGTGAAATTTACACCTAGGGTCTAAAACACTAGCAATAGCTATAAGCAAGTTACACTCACCCTAGTATTTGTCAAACTTAGCTTTCATTGGAGCTGTCATTTCACTCATGAAGATATCTGCATCCTTAGAAGCATTGTCAATTACTTGTTTAACTCTCCAAACTTCCGCAAGATATAAATTAGCAGTCAGATACTCACTACCTGATATTACATGAGTTGCTAGATCAAACACTTCTAGAAGTTTGCAAACCTTCTCAACTTTGCTCCAATCTTCAAGTGAGTGCATTAGTGAGTTGGAGTTTTTATTTAGCTCAAATGCCTCTCCACTATACGTAGGGCACCCAATCTTATGTTTTGTTGTTGTCCCTTAAAATTATTTAATCTAGGACATTATTTTTTAGTTTAAACCATTGCTTTGAAAATGGACCAATTTTGAACCGGATCGAGACAAGTGACCGATTCATCTGAATGAAAAGCCGGTTGATCTTAGAACTAGGTTAAAACCAGTGCTATTGAACCGGCTAAAATCAGTTTCAACCAATTGTATTTTTAAAATCCAAAAAAAATTCTTACTAATTTTTTAAAAATATTTTTATTTTAATGAAAATATATTCTACCTCAAATACTCTACGATTGAGTTAAAGACATCTGGTTTTAATCCATTGCGGTAGAAATGCACCATGGGATTTTTCATGGTTTTTTATTTCGTTTTCCCTCTCTCCTATCTAAACATAATAAGCCAGTGAAAAATTCCAGTCTCTACCACATATTACAGTTTCTTATGTTTTGATTAGGAGAACACAGAAAGGATCAGGAAAATTAAGAGGACAACAACACAAATAACTATGAAAACAAAATTACTTTGTATACATTTTCAACATTTATGTATCATAACAAATATCATGATTATTAATTGTCATCACTCTTTATTCCATACAATATTATATGTATATATAAACTTCTCTCTCCCTATTGCCCTGTCATTACGTTTTTCTGGGCTTAGTGGAACAAGGCAATGAAGGACAAGACGGAGGCACCGACCAAGGAGCCAACGACGGTGGATGAGGCACCGCTAGCAGCAGGGCCAGGGGCGGGTGCAGCCGCCGGAACCTCTGTGGCAGCCAAAGCCGCGCTCATGGAGGCAGCGACGAAGAGAACAACGCATGCAACCTTCTTCATTTCCATGATGAGATGAAATGCGTGTGTGAGGATAGTGAGACCCGCTGGTTTTGGCGAACGAGGGACGTAAGTTTTGATGAACTTATTGGCTTTTATTGCAGGTCTGAGGTAGAATGGGGAAGTTGGCCCGGGCTTTAAAGGGAAGTGCTTCGTGTTATTTTTGGTATTGCTTGGTTGTGAAAGGGTCATGATCTTGTGCATGTATGGTTCTGCAATGTTTCAGGGTTGGTTAATAGGTTTTGTGTGACAAGTGTTAGTTTCCTAATATATTTGAGCCACAAACCAACCATTTGCTATGTATGTTTTCCAACTGTTTCTGTGCAATTCACATGTAAATATTTATAATGGTTGATTTTATTTTTGAAATAAGTTTAATTGATAAGGAACAAATTCAATGATGGTTTGTAAATATATTAGTTTATCTAACATTTGCTTGTTTAAAAAAATTTAGTACTAATAAAAATTTAGGGAAAGATTTAAGAATAACTATTTAAGAAAAATGTTGGAGGATTTAGGTGATGAGCAAACTAAAGCTATTGTAATATTTTTTTATTTTTTTTTGGGTAAAAAAGCTTTTTCTAGTACATAAAGTTATTGTGTAAGTGGGTAAAAGTGATTGTTTGAATGCATGAGGTTGAAAGTTCGATTCTTAAGTAATGCACTCTTTGAAATATTATTGACCTTTACCACACCGGTGTTAATAAAATTGTCTTAATAGATGATATCGATGGTCAAATGAAAAAAAAAAAAAGCTATATAAATCAGCTATATTAATAGCAATACCTTCAGTTCAACATGATTTTTTTAAGGTAATTGAATAATTCATTCAACAAAATGAGGAGACCAAAGTGCAAGCAAGGCCATGTATAAGGCAAAGCCATATGGCTATTGCCTTTGGAAAAAAGAAACTATCTAGTATATACTACTCTGAGATTTGAGAGAGCTAATTGAATAATGAAATATCAGGTTGGGGTTGGCTAAATGACCCCATAATTAATTATGGGACAATCTTATTGGTCCATGTGGACATGGGGTCATTTAGCCGACCCATATCAGGTTATATAATATAAATATTTGTATAATAACCGAGAATCTTACATGATACATATTAGATCACACATTTATTTGAAGAATCTTTTCATATTGAGTATTTTTTATATCAATCAATTAATTATATTGAGACACGATTTGAACACTTTTTACAATGAGACTATTTTTAATTTTTTATTTGATTCCAAAAAATTTAAGCCTTTCGATAGGATGAATTGAAAAAATGTTGTATTAATCTTGAAAAGTTTTTAAGGTTTAATGAATATTCTGACATTGATAAGTTTGATTTATTTTTAGAATTTAAAGTACTAAATGAAGTGTTAACAAAAGAAATTAACACTCCCGTAGAAGTATTGAACTATATTAAAACTTTAGATTCTTTTTCAAATGTATATGTTGCCTATAGAATTTTATTGACTATTCCTATAACAGATGCTACTGGTGAAAGAAGTTTATCAAAATTAAAATTGTTTAAATCATACCTAATGTCAACAATATTACAAGATAGATTGAATGAGTTAATTATTTTATCTATTGATAGCGAAATGTTAGAATTATTTAATTATAAAACTCTGATAAATGATTTCACAACTCAAAAAGTTAGAAGATTAATATAAAAACTCGATAATTTATATGATATATTAAGTTTTTTTAAGATTGTTATTAAAAGAATATCACATTTAACATTTTCTCGTTGAACTCTAAAATGTGTATACATGACCCTGAGTGCACGTCATACAACAGATGGGTTGGAGACATTACAAAATCAAGATGCACAAGTAATTGAGAAGCTCTTTGAAGAAACATCCTGTTGTTGAACAACAGCTTATTACTAGTACTGCTCAGGAATATTTTCTCCGAGAATTACTAGTACCATTTTTATCGTCAATTCTAATGCTGAGAGTAGATGCAAACCATATCAATTTCACTTCACAACACAACACAACGAAAAGGCATGTGCCACAGTTCTAGAATGTAGGCGATGCTTCACTGGGATAATCTCTTTGCAAGCACACGCCAGATAAGGTCTTTAGATCTTTGGAGCGCTTTCGACTTGTAGATTTTTGTTCAAAGCGCCTGCGGAAGGGGGCTGATGAAGATGTGGATGGCAAGACAGAAGTTTGATGATTTGTGATGAAGGCAACCAAATTCGGTGCAAAAAAAGTGTAGAGTATGGAAGTAATCCTGCGCACCACCTCTGGAATTTTTTTTGAAGAAACTAAGGTTGTAGTTCCAATCATGAGAATCAACATTAATCAAATCATAAACAAATATATTAGAATTTGTGAGGCCTAAGTCAACCATAAAAGTTAGTTTAAGAGTTTAGGGTTGCTATACCCTTATCACTACACCAAATAAGCAATTTTACGGCGAATATTTAGTGGCGGTTGCTTCGATTCTTTTTCTTATGAGGAATTTTGCGGCGGTTGAGCCTACCGCCGACAAATATGGGTAAACTTACAGCGGTTGGGAACCGCCGGTAGACTTTTTTTTAATACTAAAAACTCTTAACATCCGCGCGCAAGCTTTTAGTTCCCTCCACATTGCTTTCTTTCACCAAAACCCTCGACCCACGACCCTCACTACCGTCGCCCACAACCGTCGCTCTCCCTGCTCTGTTTTCCTGTTGTTGTGTGTCACGGTTGCTTGGACTTATAGCATAAGGGTTTGAGAATCAACATCTTTTGACGTGTTGCGAATGGATCAAGACCCCGATTCTGCGTTCATTTCTTCTATTTATAAGCTGAATCTCCAACTGCTTGCAACGCATGAATCTTCTGAGCCTCACACGTGTCCTGTGCTTGTTTCTTCATTCTCCACGTACCCTGCTTGATTAACTGCCCAAAAGCTTTCTGTCGAAAAACAACTCCATGCATATCAAAGCTTTAGTCGAAAACAAGTGTAACACTTGTCTATGTTAAGACCTTATTTCCAATATACATTCAACTTCGACTCAGCATGTCGTCTTTATTTCAGTCGAATCCTGGAAATTGCCTTATTAGCTTTAGCTAAGTATCTTTCAGTTTGGATCAAAAGTTAGAATTTGACGGAGATGATAGAAGAACAAAAACATCTCTAAGTAGAGTGTTTCTATGTCAAATTATCAAGAGCATGCATATAGATAGATAAGAAAGCGGAAGAGTACCTAGATTCTTGATTAAGTTGATGCGGAACCGAATCCATGAAGGACTTGATGTGAATTATGAAGGTTAGATTTTCCAAGCCAATATGCACAATTTCTCAGAACCCAATGAGCGTCTCTCTTCTAATGATGAGATGTTAGAAAAGAAAACCGTGCATATGTTTTAGGAACCTATATCCCTTTATATAATAAGAACATGTCTTTTCACCAAGAGTCATGTCTTCTAAATATTTTTTATTTCTATTTTAGCCAATCACTAAAATAGAAATAGCATTTATGCTCACTACTCATTATAAACTCATACCAAGTGAGATGATATGAATCCTTCTTCGAATGGTTCCTACTTAGGTTCTATCGTGAAGGATTGTCATAATCATCTACTTGTTCCATGTTTTAATTTTGTTGATTGCTCTTTCGTTAATAGAAGTGGTAATATGGCAGCTGATTTTGTGGCATTTGGATCGAGATCCTCCAGTGGGTCTTGAACCTATCCTTCAATTTGATGTACTAAGGCTTCACCCTATTTGGAGTAATTGATGGTTTAATTATTACTATAAAAAAACAATAAAAATAGAAAAGAACCTCAGCAATTGCAAGAACATATATAAGAAATCACAAATTTACTAATATATATTCCTAATGTTCTTGATACCGACTGATATATTATATTTCTATTAGATGTGGATTATTCATTTCAAAAGTGTAGACTTCGATAAAAGTAAGGCAAATTGGTTATGCTTGTCAAAATACATTATGCTACCTTTGTAGAAAAAGAGCAAAAAAGAAACTTCATAATGTTGTCTCTGTTTGATTTATAATGTAAGTAGATTTTCATTGATTTTGACAAATAGTTCAACATAGAGCAAGTTAAATTCTTCATTTTTCTATACTTTATAAAATCTCAGAATAGCTACATGTATTACTGAAGAGTCAACAAAACAGATAATCATATTATGACTTATAGTTATATTCATCTTTCTTTCTCAATTGTCAAATGAAACTGATATTCTAGATATTTAAACCATAGACCAAGCCCTTGTAAGCTCACAACGGTTGCTATGTCAATGGAGCTTCAGCTGGGATGAAAAAGAGTTCCCACCAGTTACAATGAATTGTCTAGGAATCCAAACATGTCACTTATTCATGTAAGAAACTGAAGTGTAGGGTGTATGTATGACTCTTTTGAACGTACCCTCACACAGTACGCACTTTCTATGATTGGTCTATTCATAAAATAGTCAACGTATTTTTCTCACTTATTGAAAAAAGTGTTTAAATTTTAAAAATTAACCCAATTAAATTGAAATACGCTAGAAATGTATTTAAAAAAGTGTGTTGCCGGTATTTCCCATATTCCTATATAACTTTAACGTAAGGGACTCTTTGAAGATGCTAGCCACCCTGCACCAACTAGCATTGATTGGTCTTGTGGGGTCTTAACAGCCTTAACAAAAAAGGAATGGTGAAATTAAAGATGACTAATGTTTAATGTACCATTTTACCAACTTAAAAATGACCTTTTGATGTAACCCTGAACAAGTTTTCCTAACTCCTATATAAGTTCAATTCTGTGTTCTATCACTCAAGAATTCAGTTGCCAGCCAATACAAGAAGCCATCTCCAGTCTCTTTGGTCATTTCATTATAGAAATAACAAAGATATTTTGTGGAGATGACACCATATGCTAGCTTCATTGCAAAAAAATTGATGGTAGCAATGCTTGTGGGCTTGTTTTGTGTGACCAACATTGTCGCACAAGATTTAGGGATTGCTCCCATTGGGCAGTTAGAGGCTGGAGCTGGGTTTGCTTTGCATGTTTCTAGGGTATTCTTGTATTCTTTTGTGTTGGCTTCTCTTGTGGTGCTCATGTTGCAGTGAATTGCTGGGATAATCCATCTACTTTTTCCTGTGTGTTAAAATTTATATATTTATGCTGGCTTATTGAAAATTACATGTTTTAGCATTTTGTGAGAATACCTATATGATGAGCAACAATGTGCAGATTGTACTAAGCTGGTGTGAACTTATATGTAATTGTTGAATTCCATTTAATTGATGAATTTTATTGTGTCACTTCATTGAATTCTTCAAGAGTGGTTTTTCTTCTTCATAGAACATAGATGCCTTGAGCTATAGTCCAACTTTGTCTAAAAAAAAATTTGTTCTGGGCCGATGACTAGCAACATGGCCCAAATGCCATCAAGGTCAGCCTAAATGTCGAGGTCCAATTTTACGCCTTGGTCACAAGTCATACCAAGGAAGACGAAGCTTCCACTGTTCTAACTAGTCGACTTAACTATAAGAGATGAACCGTTAAAACCGTGGTCAAACTAACTCAACCAGAACTAAAACCGCTACACCACTTGGCCATTCAGTTATGATAGATTGGCAAGTGGCTATTTCTCGTGCAATTCAACAGACGAGAAGACCAGGTATACAAGGCTTGCTTGCATTACAAGTTATTCACACAAATGATATTGCTCTCTTACCGCTCATCCTTAACTTTGAGATTCTCTCTACTTGAGCGTCGGAGTGCCTTTTGCCGCCTATCTCCATCGTGCATTGCCGCAGCACCAGCGCATTCTAAGCCGAGCATCACACAACTTAATCGAAGATCATTTCATCCAGGCATGAGGAAGATCAATTAAGTGGAAAGTACAATAACTGGATATTTTATTATGCTTCAAGTTGGAAGTAAATTTTCTATAAATCTATTGCATGATATATATATACACACACACATCCGGTTTCTCTATTTTGTGACATTGCACCAAGTGATACACTGGATGACACAGCACCACTCAGCTAACCTTCCTTTCAACTGTCAACATCGAAAAGAAAATGGGATAATAAAAGCAATGGAGTGTTCAAGAAGCACTTCCTTTGGACTCCTTCATATCCAACTCATGTTCAGCTACCATGATGCATGAATCTGATTCAAGAGATGAGACAGAGGTTTTATGATCTTTGGCTGAAAGGTCCTTCGGTGAATTTAACATCTCTGTTGAGCACTGCACATCTGGGTTTATCCCAACCTTATCTATGTCATGTTTGGCTGGTGATAGATATTTTGCTACGGTAACAAACAGGGCTGACCCATCATGAAGCTGAGTCACACTCTGCAATCAACCAAGATATTAGAAATGGAAACAAGCCTTGGAACAAAATTTGAGTAGTTCTTTCTTGCATGAGTACAGTGCATATAAGCACAACCAATCAAAAACTCGATATATATATGTTTTAATATTATCTAGAGCTTTTGATTGGTTGTGCTTACAAATAGCTTCTGTAAGAATTACTCAAAAAGTTTAATGTCTACTTTGAAATTGATTTTGATGGGAAAACATGGATCACAACGTCACATTTTCACCAATACCTCTTGTTTCGTCCTTTGCCTTTTGGAAATGCTGTTCAGTTCACTAACAAGATTTAAATACTTAAAACATCCCAGTGTGATGATCATTATATAACAAAAAAAATTGGTACCTGAATCTTTCCTTTACCAAATGTTTTGTGCCCTACAAGAATAGCTCTACCATTATCATGTAATGCCCCCGCTAAAATCTCGCTGGCACTTGCACTTCCCTCATTGACCTGTAAAGGATAGAAAAAGTTGTAATTCATTGAACTAATAATTTCAACAAAGGTAATTTTGATGCTTATGGAAACCCAAGATGTAGCAGGTTCATATTTACTACATAGGTGAATAGTAAAAGGTTTAAGGAATGAAGAAGAGTTGTTGATAATGAACCTTGCTAACACAGGAATGCATTTTGTGCCATTTTGTGACTCATTCAAATATTTTAGAACTAAAATGCATAGTCTATGCCAGAAAGTTAGTACTCACTATCACCACAAGTGGATCATGGGTTATAGCATGTCCATTGACCATGTTAATTGGGAAAACATCCCCGCTTCTATCGATTGTATTCACTAGAGTTTCATCTCCATCTAACCACATCTGAGCAACATCAAGGCCAGCTTTTACCAAACCACCCTGCAAATGAAATTACAGAAAGAAAAGGAGGAAAACACTTCCAAGTTATATTGTTTCAGAGACGAGGTAACACTGAAATTTTTCATCAAATAAGTAAATTACAGGATTGTTCCGTAGATCTAGTATGTATGAGTGTACTCCTTGATTTTTCATTTCCTCAATTGCATTCTCCATGTCTTCAGCAGCAGTCTATCAAGAAGAAACAGGAAAAATTTATACATTGTAACATGGCTATTGAATCGGTATTCGAATTGTGAATTGGAAGGCCTATTTTTCGAATCGTGAATCTAATCTTTCCTTAAAATTAATTGAAATATAAGTTGATATATCATATAATAAACATTAAAATAAACCAAGGTCCAAGCCATAAATCAAAATTAGAAGAAAAATAGTGGGTGGTTGTACAAAGTTCAAGTATTCAACAACTCCAAAAAGCATCAATAAGATGACAAAACACAAATTACTTTTCTACTTCTTATCCTTAGATTCTGTAAATAATCATAATCTCACTAATTGATTTGTTCATCATCCCCAAGGTCAACACTAGTTGACTAGCACATAGCAATAACAAAAGTTGCACAACAATAAACAAATATCACAACAGAAAACATGTGAGTACATGGAGAGAAGTGTCTAGAAGCACAAGGGCAGAAGGGGGGACAAGAACCAATAAGCAAAAACAATAGAGACACAGTTTTTTTGGTGAGGCAAAATATCACATGAACCGATGGTAGTGGGGACAAAAGCACGGATTGATTTTTCTCAGAATGCAGGCGTTTTGGAGGGATATTAGGTGGATGATTTTAACCCTTTTCGTAAAAAAAATCAAAAAACCAGTCCAAAAAGCACCCGAATTTGATCCGAGTCATGCAACTCGTCCTGACCGAAGTGTGACAGTGCGCGACATTGCTATTAAGCAGCGAATGGCTAATCATGTGATTTGGCAATACAGACTGGGACTCAAGTTCATTTTAGATTCATAATGCAATTTGTATCATATCGATATGTATCATACTTATCGTGGGATACCAATGACAACCTGATTGTGAGGAAAGCAATTGGAGAACAAAGTTGTAGTTGATTTATATATTTTACCTTTTTAAGTTTAAATATGTACAAGATTGAAACAAAAAATTTAGCTGATTCTTTTGCTCACCTGAGAAAAGGTTGACAGTTTCACATAGCCAGTTTTTGCCGCGTTCCCTTCGGGGGATCTATGAGGGATGATGGCACTGGATATTGGAGAGAGCTTGATATACTCGCGTGGAAGTTTGACCTTCAGTTATATATTAAATTTGTGAAGGGGAAAAGTTAGTCACATACATGCTTTTGTATAACATAAGAAAAATAGAAGAAATAAGTTGACATTTCATGAATCATAATCACTGAAGTGTCAACATTACCTCCCGGATGTAAGAGCGTTTCCCCGAGTCTTTGACCTGGAGAAGAAAAGCTTTAAAGTTAGTTTCAAGCACGATGCTCAAATTCTCGAGAAAGCCACAAAGGAATGAAAGAGTTTAACTACTAAATTTTTCTAAAGCACCCTCTCTTCTGATACATCAGTGTCCATTTTTATAAAGGACCAGGACTGAAATTACCCTTGACCCTAGTAAAAAGCCAAAATAAATAAAGGTTGAAAATTGAACTTTATACATCAAAAAAATCAACGTTTCAAAGGTAATCTATGAAAACTTGTCAGAGGCATAACTCAGTTTCATATAATGCTTATATGAAAAAAATGGAAGGATGATAATTTCAAAATGAACCTTTACTGTAACAGTTGTTCCAGCATTCCCTCTAAGCCTCTGCGCTGCAGCTTCACTATCGATGCCGTCAACCCTCTCCCCTGTAAAAATCAAAATAGTTCCAAGCAAAATCACTCATCTCATTTAAGATCTAAGATACTACCTCTTGTCATTATTATAAGAACCAAATACGTCACTTAAGAAATATATTTAATGTTGTTAGTAGCATTAAGTTTGTCGTCAATTTACATTAACTTCTCAAGATTAATCTTAAGCTACTTATTTGGAGAAGTGAAAGGGAGAGAGAGAGAGAGAGAGTCCAATTAATGTGATACATTTAATAAGTGTTGAATAATTAGAAAACTAGAGCTTCAAAAATGAGAGAAGATTCAGATACTTGGTCAGTACCATTTATCTCAACCAATTCATCTCCTTGATGTATACCAGCACGAGCAGCTGGACTGTCTTCTATGCATGACAAAACAACCTACAATTTCAAATTTAAAGAAAAGAAACATAAATTGGAAAAAATATCAATACATTTTCATTATCAGGTGGTTCATGAAGCAAGGCATGCATTGTCATAATCATATCTAGTTCTATATAGTGGCCGAGAAATTTAAATGGGGAAATGGACGCAGCTAATTTTCTAAGGGAGCAGGGCTGAATAGCATAATCAAATGAACTTAGAACAATCAGCATTAAACTTGAATTGAATGTATTTGACTGTTGAAAATTCTTGGAAGTGTTTTTCACAAGTCACTAACCAAATGTCCCGTTCTTGGTTCAACATTTATGAAGAGGCCTACTCCTTGTAAGTTCCCATCACTTCCAATTCTAAACCCTTGGTATTCCTGTTAATATGAATCACTGTTAAAAGTAATTATAACAAAATAAAAATAAAAATTCCAATTTTAAAATAGACTTGTTAATCTAAACATGTTATTTGAATGGTCCATTTCGTAGGGAAGCAACACACCAGAATAGGTAACATTAACAAGGATATGAGATCATATCTCTAGTTACTTCTTTTTCTATTAACCAAGAAAACGAGATGGGGAATCTAGAAAAGGAAATGTTAGTTGCAAGACCTTTGGACTGATAATTCGAGTAAACGGATCTCCAAGAGTAGAAAGCATTCCACTGATTTTTGAGTAGGCTGCATCTGCTGAGTTCAGGGGAAACATTTCCACCATTGTTTGCTGCAACTTTAAATCCCAATCTACAAATTCAAATGCACATTTTATCTTCAAAGTGAGTACTTAAGCTTGAAAGTAGAATACGGTAAGAAACCAGAAACACCTTGATGATTAAATGTAGGATCAACGAACGTTTCTCGAATCAAACCCCATGCTTCCACAAGAGTTCTTTGGACTGCATTTACCTAGCAAAGAGAACCTTTTCTCCACTCAGCATGGTTCATGTTAAGGTTAAACAAAACACTAGTATTATCAAAGTCAATTAGCTTAAAGCTCACTACTATATTGCTTCAGAGTTAGATATTCATATTTGCATTTTCAGCATCATGGCTGAGGTGAAAGCAAAATTCAAGGGGAAAATCATTATTTGCCAAATTTTCATAAAAAGAGTAGAATTGAATTATAGTACTTACTTGCCAATTACAAAGAAAAATGGAATAATTCATGTGTGAGCAGTGAGCACACTGCATATTGACACAGCCAAATCAATAACTAAGGATAACACTAAAAAGACATCAGAAAGGGTTTTGTTGTCTTTTTCTTCATTACTTTAATGTATCTTTGTGTTCTTGGAATAGACAACGCTTCTAGCCAACTTGGAGATGAAGGCCCACTTGCACCTTGGTGGATGGCCGACTTACCACAGATTGATGGACACCAGCCGACTTGGATCATCATGGACGACTTGTGCCTTGGAGGTCGGCCGACTTCCTGTTACGATTATCGGAGGCCGACTTGGTGGCACACACGGACGAGTCCGTTCGGACCGACTGGGAGGGACCGGCGACCGACACTTGAGCGGGGCCACCACGAGCATCATGATCCAACGGTGGCGCGATAGATGCGCCAAAGGATGCAGACAAAGCGACATCTCTCCCTCTCGCCCGACAAAAGTGAGCTTAGTTGACTTCGCGATCTGACAAAAGCCTAAACATTCGCGTGACTGCTCCCTCAGCCACCTTTACATCATCTGCAAGCTACAGAGGGCGAACGGGGGCGATCACAAAGCGACAAATGAGCGCAGGCCCACAACTCAACCACTCCCAAATCCTTCCACTATAAATAGAGGGAGCAACCCCTCACAGAAGGTATGTTCTCTAATCCTAGTTTTATGTGAGTGCATCATCATCCAACCCTCACTAACTTAAGCATCGGAGTGTCCTCGCAGGTACCACCGGAGGAGCGTGGCAGTCGGATCCCCGTGCACACCCAGATCACTTCAACCTAGCATTCACCGTCCCTGACCGAGTTCCTTAACTCGGATCGGATTTGGTTTATTCCAGATCACTTAGGTTTCTGACTAGCTGTGCATACAGACAGGAAGGCCATGCAAGAATTACTAATAATTGGCTTAATTGCAGTTTTCATTCCCATAGTTTTAAAAATGTGTGATTTTGATCTCTATAGTTTCAATTGCTCCAATTAAGTTTCTCTACTCTCAATATTGAACAAATATAGTCCAAACATGAACTTGTCAACTAATAGTTAACAGAAAAAAAGTCGATGCATATCGTAACTTTTTAAGTGAATGAAATGTTAAGACGATTTGTCACTTTACACGTAAAAATATATGATTTATGTCCATTTTCCCCCTTCGTTATTGGATGGTAAATTAATAGTTTAACCAAATTTGTTCAATTTTGAAAGAAGAGAAACTTAATTAGAGCAATTGAAATTATAAGGACTAAAATCATGCATTTGTAAAATACTGTTGGATTAAGCCAATTGTAACAAAAACCGTTACTTCTACTTCTACTTACTTAATTAATTAATTAATTGACACACTGAAAAGGTTACTAATAATATTAACAAAAATAAACACATTAATTAGTTCATTCTTCTTCTTATGTTTGGTTTGTTACTTATATGGGGTAAACGATTTTAATTTTTGATTATTTATTTAGTCAATAATAATAAACCCAATAGAGAGATAGAGAAAAATAGATGACCTCAGGTGCTCGTGAAACGGGAAAAGCGACGGTGAGTGACTGAGCGAGAGCCTGCGGCGTTTGGCAGAAAACAGAGAAGAAGAGGGAAGCCGAAACGCCATATCCAAAAGCACTTTTGGCTGCAGTTTCAATCCACTCACGGCACTGCACCTTCACCTTCACCTTAGCCTCCTCCTCAATCGACACCTTCCTCTGCCGCGTCCATGTCGGGAACCACAACCTACGACGAGGAAACGCGGATACCGAAATGGGTTTCGCCACTTTACCTGGAATTGTAGGTTTAACATCCAAATTGTGACAAAGATTCTTCATTTTCATTTTCTGTTTGTTTAATTTTTGCAGCCGAATGTAACATTTAGCACCAGTAGTAGTACTGAGGAGAGAATAGCCTTTTTTTTTTTTTAGTGTTAGTGTTGTTGCGTGTTGGTGACCACTAATGTTATGTAATCTTATGTTTATCATTTAACAACAAATAATGTGTGTTGTTGAACTTGAAACGTGGGTGTGGACCCCACCTGAATCTTTTGCTGTTTGTGGCCTTGTGGGTGTGCTTGATTCGCAGATTCCGGATGCTTGCGTGTATGTATTTTCGCAGATTCCGCGTATGTATTGTCTCCTATCAGGTGAAGGTATGATACCTCCTACAAGCTAGACTAATAAAAAACAGGTGATTTGAATGTTGGGGTTTTCATAAAATAAAATTTATATTATTTATTACTAATCATAGTTGGTTTAATCCTGAAAAGTCATTTAATTGTGTCTACTCCCCTTCCCACTCATTTGAAAGACAAAACCGTTCTTCTTCTTCTGAATCGTTTTTCCGCCCATTAACGAAACTAAGGTTACAGAGTGAGAGCTGCAAACGACTTTCCTTCTCATTCCCGATTCCGAGCGACAAGAGAACGAGGGATGCGTTTTTTCACCGATCAAGGTTCGTATTTTCTTGGTCGGGGCATCAAGAATTAGGATGTTGGCCCTGCTAAAAATCAGAAGAGATACCGGTTGAGCCATGCTTAGCCAGTTGCTGTTTTGATGTGGTCTCGATTATATAATTACTCATCTGCTTGTGCTTCTCCTGAAATGTCAGATGCATTGAAGGTTTCTGAGCTTGATGGACTATGTGGTATGGACGATGTCTCTGGTTTGGTGGGTAATTTGCTAACAGCCCCGTTGAAGGATATTAAAGAATCATGGATCGTTTAGCTCGAAGCTCCAAACCCCTCTCATGAACCTTCAAAGATGAACCACCGGATCGACATAGAGAGCTCGAAAACGTTTAGCTTCCTTCAATCTAGGGAAGATGAAGCAACATTGAAGGATGAACACCAAAGAAGATGAAGCAACAATATTTGCTTTGATTTACTGAAATTGTTTTAATTCAATCTAACTCATGGTCAAAAAAATCATTTTAGTTTATATTATTATAAAAAAGAAATGTGAATTTTGGAAAATAGTATATATATTACACATGTTATATTTCTATTTGAAAAAGTGATGGAGGCACCACACCCATAAAATCTCAAAGGCACCAAAGAAAAAACCATTTTTTTTAAAAGGAGTGAATAGACATTTTTGTTTCTCGAAGTGTATTTCGCTCAATAATTGGTCCCTAAACTAAGAAAATATTTCCCGTGGTTCCTAGATGTGTAAAATATCGGTTAAGTTGGTTTTTTGGTCACATAAATGTCGGTCTGTAGGGACTAGCTTGACCGACATTTTACACATTCAGGGATCACGAGAGGTATTTTCTTAGTTAAGAACAAATTATTAAGCGAGATACACTTTCAAGGACAAAAATGTCGCTCGCCAACAGAATAGTCTTTGAAGGAATCTCTTCCACCCAAAACATCATTAGCATAGGTGAAAGCATTCTGAGCTGCAAAATTAGTAAGTAACTGATTGTGTAACAAGAAGAAAAACAAAAGAAACAAAAGCCGAATAGAACATTCGACAATCACCAACTATAGAATCCAAGTAACGAGTTCACTACGACCCTCTCTTGCACCAATGGAAGAGCTGCAAGCAATCCATCTCAAAACAAACCCTCGTGAAGTCAAGCTACATCGCAAGAGATCAAGCCCACAAAAGGACTCCGCTTCAGCCAGAAAAGAGAGAAACAAGGCACCGGATAGGAGACAGCGCAGAAGCCATAATCTCCTCGTGATCATTTCGGCGACCATTCCCAAGCCCGCCAAGTTCTCCACCTTCCATGGTACATCGAAGTTGAGCTTAAACGTGCTAGCTCCAGGACGACGCCACGAAGAAGGAGGGTCCGAGGCTGAACGACGCACCAGCAACACCGCTGGGTGAGGAGAAAGCGCCATGAACCGATGGAGAGCCCTGTCAACGTCGAAAACTCGCTGCTGTTACACGACCCTTTATCTAACTTCCCAAATCACATAGAATAAAGCTTGCACATCAGCGATCATGTCCGCATCGCCATCCTGTAACATTGCTATCCGGAACTACACCGGGCACTGAAGGAACAAATGGAACGAAGATTATGGTGCATTCTAACACAAGGGACAACAAGGATCAAGGTCCATATGGCGCCGAACCAACTCCTCCCTAACCGGAAGATAACCTGAAATAGCTCGCCAAGAAGATTCCTTATAGCGTGGGAGAGCTGGACTTGCCCAGTTTTTTTTCAGAAATTGGATGCCAATGAAGAACTGCTAGAAACCGAGGCCTCTAGAGAAACAATCCCATCGCAAATTAACTGGTATCCAAGCTTTGAGGTATAAGCACCATCCACCGAACCTGGCCAAAAGAGCTTGTCATCGCTGCCATGGTAGCTAAGAGGAACAACAAGTATGTCATTGGCTGTAGCTGGGCAAAAGACCAACTCAATTAAATCTATTTTCCAACTTCTTCTCTGTCCACCCACCAGACTTGCCACACTTTGGAGACCAAACTCTTAAGCCAACCCCTGATTATAAATTCTAGGAGGACGATTAGGCAACCAATTATCATGCCAAATATTTACATGAGATCCATCACCAATACACCATCTCGCACCTTTCTCAAAATTCCAACTAGTGTTTAGAATTCTAGACCATGCATAACTTGGATGGTAACAAATGCTTCCACCCAGAAAATATATAGCCTTAAAAACCTTAGCTAGCAAAGAATTCCGATTGAGAATAAATTCTCCGCCAATTCTTCTCAACCAAAGCTAAATTAAACTACTTGAAATCTCAAAAACCAAGGCCACCTTCCATCTTACATGGGCAAAGAGAATCCCATTTTGTCCAATGCATAGGCCGGCGGGAAGCATCGCCCCCCAATAGAACCGGGAAATCATCTTATCAATTTCTTCACAAAGACTATCAGGCAAAAAAAAAAAAATAACAAGACATAACATATATAGGTATAGCTTGTGCCACATATTTAATTAAAATTTCTCAACCTGGCCGAGAAAACGTTCTTTCCTTCCGATCCTTGGTTTTTTTTTCCAGACACGATCCTAGGCAAACTGGAAAATTTGGGTTTTTTGACTTTCTAATAATGGTAGGCAAGCCCAAAGGTTTGTCGTAGCTTTCGACCGTCTTTACATTCGACAGCTATTTCAGCTCATGAAAACTAGTATCAGGCACATCTCGGCTTACTGAAAGTATTGATTCACCAAGATTGATAACTTGTCCAGATGCTCGCTCATAGGTAGAAAGAATGTTCTTAATACATTCCGCTTCCTGAATGTCTGCACGGGAAAACAAAATACTATCATCTGCAAACAAGGGGTGAGAAATAACCGGAGCAGATCTAGCAACTTTTATACCATGAAGACCAACAGAAACAACAGACTTCTGAATAAGAGCATATAACACTTCCGTACAAAGAATAAATAAATATAGTGAAAGAGGATCACCCTGGTGAAGATCCCTATTGAGAGTCAACACGAGCCAAGACAGGTTGAGGGTTACCGTTCAACATAATTAAAAAACTCACAAAGGAGACATAATCCAATTATCAAGGAAACTTATCTGAGATAAAATAGACCTAAAAAAAGACTATTCAATTCAATCATCGCTTTTGACAGATTTGAGTGCCATAATACCATTCTGGCCAGTAATGTGTTTTTTCATATAGTGAAAACACTCAAAAGCGATCAAAGCATTGTCCGTGATTAGTCGACTCGGAACAAAAGCACTTTGAGTGTTCTAGATAAGTCCAGGTAAAATCAATTTTAATCTATTAGCTATATTCTTGTGATAATTTTGAAAATAACATTGCATAGACTTATAGGTATGAATTGGTTAGCATGGTCAGAGTTCTTAACCTTAGGAATTTAAACAAGAAAAGTACGGTTAACAGAATCTCGAGGCACTGATTCATGCAAAACTTGCAAGCAAAACTAAGCACCACCTCACCAATCACGTTCCAATACCTCTGGTAAAAGTTTTTACTGATTTGGCCATCGATGAATCATTGAACCGTGAACCGATGCCTTCATCGATTTCAGTGACACGAAGATAGGAACAAGGAAATTACCGAGGGTAACAATGCACTCGCCACAAGAGGATAGAGGGCAACAAAGCTTTTCTTTCTCGTCATTTTTTCTTCTTATCTTTGATTCTTGTGATTGTTGTTATGGGTTATTTGAGATTTAAACCAATTTCTAAGCAATCTCCCTTATTCTAGGGATTAGAAGTAGCTCATTGACATATGATCAGAAATTAGGATTTTTTATTTTCCTTTTAATATTCAGTTTTGTTCTTGATTCGATTTACGTTGAGTTTAACTTACACAATTTCTCCTTCTGCAACGGACTACATGGCTCATATTGGACTTCAGTTCCCCTTTAGAACTCATTAGGTAGACTCTCCCTTAAGAGAGTCTTATAGACTAATCTCTATTGATGGTTGAAGGTGTTCGTTCAGATACTTAGATTGCACAGAGTAACTTTAGGAGAAATTAGGGTTAGAAAGCACACATAAAAGTTTGTTCACGCGGTTCAACCAATTTGTCTACCTCTGCGGCTATAGTGGCTATAGCTCCGATTCATTCAGAATAATTAGGGTGTTAATGTTACACCATATATATAAAGGATTCGACAAACTATCATTAAATCCTATCGCAATCCCCTTAACTAATCAGATCCTAATTACAGCTAATATTATGGAGTCTCAGTGCACATTAGCTGTCTTCGGCAGACTACGCATCTCTAACTCAGACAATCACACATCTCTAAGGAAGACTATCTACGACATGTGTGACTAAGACGATCCAAGCCTCTCTTACTCAGACGATGCCAAGCATCTCTCAGGCAGACGATCCTAGTGTGTCTGTCTCAGACGATCTAAGCATCTCTGACTCAGACGATGCAACTCTAATGAGCCACTTTTGACTTTCCCTATTCCAGTGATTTCACATGTTTTGTCATCACCTAGATATACAAATCCAAACTTTCCTGCCTTAAATGAACTGAACCACTCTCAGTGTGGCGTCATATGGTAAGAGCATCCAGAATCAAGAATCCATACGTCTGTGCATTTATCTGATGAGACACTTAGCATATCTCCTTCACTGCCGGAATCATCAGCCTGAGCCACGTTTTCAGAGTTAGAGAGATTCAGAAAATCCCTCTTCTAGTGACCAACCTGCTTGCAGTTATAACCCTCTGTTGTATTCCTCTTCTGCTTGGATTTATAACGTTTCTTCTTCTCTGCAGATTTACCCTTATTCCGTCCACGATCTTGTCCTCCCTTAGCAAACAGACCTTCACCTTGACTTCCTTCCTCTACATTCTGTCTCCTTTGAGAGTGAGACAGGAGTGTAGACATTATAGCATCAAGCGTGATAGCGTCCTTCCCGTAGGTAAGAGTAGTGACTAAGTGGTCGTAGGAACTTGGTAACGAACACAATAGAATAACTGCTTTATCCTCATCATCAATCTTCACCCCAAGTCGCAGCAGATCTGCAACTATCGTGGTGAAGTGATTAACATGACTCTGGAGATCACTTCCCTCCTGCATCTTCAGACTGTAAAGCCTTTGCTTTTCAAATAGCTTATTCATCAACGATTTGGACTGATATTGGCTCTCCAACCTGTCCCAAACGGCCTTCGGAGTCGTGAGATCCGCAACATGAAACATCACCTCGTCAAAAACGCAGAGACGTATCAATCCAGCGACCTTCTCTTGCATCTCCGACCAGTCTATGTCTGTCATACCCGTTGGTTTCTCCTCTCGTTGTGTCTTCTACAATCCTTGTTGAGCCAACAAATCCTTGACTCTCTGTTGCCATATGCCGAAGTTGCCCGTTCCATTAAACTTTTCAACGCCGAACTTTGCGCCACCAGTAGTCATTGTTGCTCTGATACCAATTTTTGGTTCATAACTTATATTGCACAGAGTAAATTTAGGAGAAATTATGGTTAGAAAGCACACAGAAAAGTTTGTTCACGCAGTTCGACCAATTTGTCTACCTCTGCGGCTATAGTGGCTATAGCTCCAATTCGTTCAGAATAATTAGGGTTTTAGTGTTATAACATATATATACAGGATTCTAATGCTACGTGACAAAGTGTTATTAAATCCTATCGCAATCCCCTTAACCAATCAGATCCTAATTATAGTGGATATTACGGAATCTTAGTGCACATTAGCTGTCTTCGGCAGACCACGCATCTCTAACTCAGGCGATCAAACATCTCTAAGGCAGACGACCTACGACATGTCTGACTAAGACGATCCAAGCTTCTCTTACTCGGACGATGCCAAGCATCTCTCAGGCAGCTGATCCTAGTGCGTCTGTCTCAGACGATCTAAGCATCTCTGGCTCAGACGAAGCAACTCTAATGAGCCAAACTCAACAGAAGGTCGTGTCCTATGGGTCTGTTTTGTTTATTGGTTAGTGTCTTTTTCGGGCACTTAGCATCTCCTTGTAATAAAAAAAAGACTTACACAATTGAAAATTCTAAGGTGTAACTAGTGCTTGAAAACCAACTATTACACTTTAACATAGTCAAAGTTTTCCATATTTTGATTAAATCAACCTTAGACTCTCTATAGCTAAAGATACATAAACCCCCCACAAAGTACATCAACATGACCACCAAATCAAAAGAGACCCACACAAAAAATTGGAGCGAATGATCTATATCTGAAAACAACCATCTACTTACGTTCTTGAGAATTTTTCGTCCGGATTTTAATGTTGGTTCCGGGAGGGAGGTCATTATAACTTGTATTTTATTTTTGTTAGATATGCATGATTTTATGTTAACATTGTTGAACAGTTGAATGTTTTTGTTAATATTGTTGAATGTTTATTGCACTTAATTATTAAGTGTTTTATTTTATGATAAGCTATTTTAGAAATATTTAGAATTTGTGACCCAAGTCTAAGTGATAAGCCGGGATTTAATGCTATTTTTCTAGATTATTTTTATGTAGTTTAATATATATTTTTAGAGTATTTTAGTCATTTTAGGACACTTTAGGTTTATTTCATGCACTTTTCTATTTTAAATATATTTTATTAATTTTTATAGTCTTTATATTATTTTTCTAGATTTTATTAGGATTTGAATTAGTTTTATCTTATATTTACTTTTATTAGGATTTAGTTGCTTGAATTTAGGATTAGATAAGTTTATCTTATGTTGTTATCTAATTTTTATTTTCTATTTATTATTTTATTTTCTTTTATTATCTCTTAACTATTTTTCTTTATTTTTAATGTTATTTTAAGAATAAATAAGGAAGAGAGGGAGAGAATTAGAAAAAGAAAAAGAAAAAGAAAGAAAAGGAAATTCAAAGCTACACAGGGTCTGGAATCCAACGCGTCGCGCCCGTGGAAGCTTACCATGTACCTACAGTACAATCCCGCCACCTGTCATGTTTCTAGAAATAAACGCGCCAAATTTCAAGGGACCATGCCCCCGTGGTGCGCGCGATTAATTACATAAGTGCTACTAATTTTGCTCACTGAATATTTTTCTAGGACTTTGAGTTTCTCTCTTTGATCTAGAAGCTAACTTGAGCGTCAGAATGTCATTTACACTGTGTCCCTCCATGGACATTGTCCACATCGGTGTACATTCAGGCTATATTCACCACGTAAAGATGTGCTCAATTCTATTTCTAGAAGAACATAGTATAATATAAGTAAATACATTTGACTAATCTTTCTAATCTATCAATCTTTCTATATAGTATTTGATAATTTTGTTCAGAGGATTGTGACGTGTTAACTGTTATGTGCAACTCATAGGTTTTTTTTAATTGGCTAAAATGCACTTTCTGCCCCTAATGCACACTTTTGCGAAACATACCCCACTAAGTTTTTTGTCACGAATTGTACCCTCCTGTTTTTTCACATGTGCAGCGTCTACCCTTCCGTCAGTCTGCCGTTAAAAAATGAACGGAAGGGCATGCCACGTCATTAAATCAGTTTTAGAATTTGGAAAAAGGGGGTGGGGGAGATTTGAACACAGGACCAGGTAGTGGCAAAACACACCTATTGCCAGTTGAGCTACACAATCAATTGATAATATAATGAACAAGATTTAATTTATATCATCAATCATAATAGTAAAAGAAAAAAAATTGTAGGCCCCAGCCTTCTTTCCTCTCTTCCCCCTCTCAACCAAAACACTAACTCCTCTCTCCTTACCCAGCCTCAGACGCCACACCTCACCTTCATCCTCTCCACCTTCTTCCCCAAAACAGAACCCCAATCCCACTTTCTCTAGATCTCTCACTGCGCCGCCACCACGCCTCTTCTCACCCCTCACATCCGAACCCCTTCTCCTCTTCGTCACTACACCTCTGTTTCAGAAGCCGCCGCCGCCACCCTCTTCTCTTCCTCACCTTCTTTCTTTGACAGCCATCACAACCACAACTCTCACCATTCCTTCCTCTCACATCGACCTCGCGACCATCATCATCCCCATCCCACCACTGCGCCAGAGCCACTTCCAGAAAGCCAAAAACCACCATCACCAGCTCTCCACCATCCTCAACTTCTCAACCTTCGATTTTCCCTCCTCTGTTTCTTCCTCTCAGCCTCACAACCTCCATTGATCTGTTCCCTAAACTACTTGCCCCAAATCAGAGAAGAAAGAGATGAATAAGAGACTGAATTCAACAAATCAAACTCAACCACCGCAAAAGGCTCGCCCTCAGTTGCGCATCGACACACATCCTGTAGGTCCGGTCGCCATACGACACCCACTGCTCTGTTTGAACCCAGGTCGAGGTTCAATAGCGAACCAGATTAGATCAAGAGGAATAGTGAAGCTTGGAGAAAGGGGTCTGATTGTTATTGGAAATTGAAATGGTGATTTCTGGGTTGTGTTGGTGATTTTCCTGTTGATTGCTTCCTTTTTTTATTGTTAGGTTGGAGAAGATATAAATAAAAGTTTGTTCATACAATTACTAATTGATTGTGTAGCTCAACTGGCAAAAGATGTGTTTTGTCACTATGCATTTTAGCCTTTTTAATTCTTGTATGGGGTTTGTAATTCACTTTGTCTCTATACTTTCATCTGTGTAGATTATTTTCTCGCGATTGCTGGTTAATTTGTTAGATTTTAAAATTTATTGATTTTATAAAGTGAAAGACTGCAAAAGACGATGTGGAAATATATATTTTTCTCTTTTTTATTCAACATACACTCTTGTCTTTCCTTCCCTTCTCCTAAATCCTCACTCTTGTCTTTCCTCACAGATATGAGATAGCATCATAGCATTGTAGCCAATATCTTTATTTACAACTTATGAGCAATATTTAAATATTATTTACCGGCAGCGTTTTTATAAATCATGTTTAATTTTCAATAAAAGTTTAGGCACTCTTTTTTTAATTATATTGAATGATTGTTCTTCATTTTATGAGATTGCTCAATTATTTCCATACTATACTTGAAAATTTTGTTTTTTTCTTGCGGTTACAAGAAGACAATATAAGGGCGTACGTGATAAAGTAAAATATATAATTATAATTGTTAATCAGATTTTTGAAATTGAAATTTCAATAACTTTATAGTTTTATTATTATATGAATATATGACACCAATTTATTTTGAGATTCAACTTTTTGTAAAAACAAATTATGCAACAAGATTTTAATTTCATTTACAAACGGGCCTTTAGTTATTATCTTATACACCAAAATCATTCAAAGACCACAATTCCAAAATTTATACATACACCTTAGCATTATTTGGACAAACTCACCCTTGGTGGAAGAGTTAAAAACAAAGCTTCTTCAATCCAATCCATTAAATCAAAACAAGACTTTGAATATCCTTTTACATACGAGGCGAAGCTAAAGATATGTTTATCTCAATCCTAGAAAAATTGAATTGATAAAGCAAAGTTAGGAACAATGTAAGACAAACATGCTCTTACTAGAAAAGAGGCAATAGAAGTTCTTCTTCACATTCATAGAACAAGGTTTCTCACTTGAGATGTTTTAGCAAACCAATCCAGCAAGTCCTTCACAGCTCCTGCATCTTCATTCTTGTACCTCACACTCCACCCATGTGAGACTTTAGGAAATATTTTAACATAACTATCAACCTGCTAAAAAAATGACAATTCAGAAGCCACATCATTCTAAATAATAATCAGTAATTGGAAATAAAACAAAAAATAGTTATTTAGCCAAAGAATGTCGCGACAAGGATGGTGACGATGAACTTTTTCAGTAGCCAAAAACAGGTCAATGCTGCTAAAAAGAAATTTGAACTGTGTTAGCTGCAGATTGATGTCTCAAATTCAACTCATCCGCACCCAACAGAACAAAAATAAAAGGTAAAAAGGAAAAATGGAAACAGAGAAAGAAAAAACTCATCTTAGAATTGTGGAAAAAAAATAACATGGTTACAAGGAAATAATATCATTAGCAAAACATAAAGCTAATATAAAATGATGATAGAAAACCAGTAAAGAAAGAAAATATCTGACCTGACCCCAGGTTTAGCAGTTAGAACTTGTTCAAACCGTTTCAGAAGCTCTGAAGGAGACAATTTGTCAATCTCAGCTCCAAGTACAACAATTGGAATATCAACACCTAAAGTTAGACAGAAAATTGACTTAGAATGACCATCGTAGTTACTGCTTCAAGAAATCTCTTTTGATTGCTCATCCATTTTTGCATTTTAAACCATTTAAAATTTAAAAATGACAATTGAATGAGTTGGTATGGAACAAACTCCAATAAAACAGAACCAATGCACAATCAATTAAACCAGCAGAAGTTCAATACACTGTTGTAATTGATGGAAAGACAATAAAGAGACTTTTTCAGTAGTAACATAAAATATAGACCCACCTTCAGATAAATAGATTGCAAACAAATGTCATCTCGGAAACCTTCAACGTCTACAACGGTTCAAACAGACCGACTAATTCAAATTCTGTTCAGTTGGATCGGCCAGTTTAGATAGACCGACCGGTTCAGTTATCCAATCACAATTCTGTTAGACTGCCTGGTTCATTAACAGTTCAGCTAGAACAGCCGGTTCAAGTCACGGTGCAGCAAAGGTACGGCAAGACCGGCCGGTTAAAGTCACAATTCAATTTGGACCGACCGGATCAGTGGCAGTTTAGTTGGACCGGCCGGTTCAGTGCCGGTTCATTTAGACCGGCCGGTTCATTGTTGGTTCAATTAGACCGGCCGGTTCAATAACGGTTTAGTCAGACCGGCCGGTTCACTGCCGGTTCAGTCAGACCGGCCGGTTCAATGGCGGTTCGGTTAGACCGGCCGGTTCAGTGCCGGTTCAGTTAGACCGGCCGGTTCAGCGCCGGTTCAGTTAGGCCGGCCTGTTCGCTGCCGGTTCAGCCAGACCGGCCGGTTCACTGGCGGCTCGGTTTGGGGCCGGCCGGTTCAATTAGACCGGCCTGTTCGCTGCCGGTTCAGTCAGACCGGCCGGTTCAATGGCGGTTCGGTTAGACCGACCGGTTCGGTAACGGTTCATTTAGACCGTCCTGGTTCAGTTGGACCGGCCGGTTCGCTGCCGGTTCAGTTAGACCGGCCGGTTCAGTTAGACCGGGCTGTTCGCTGCCGGTTCAGTTAGACCGGCCGGTTCAGTGGTGGTTCGGTTAGACCGTCCGGCTCAGTAACGGTTCATTTAGGCCGGCCGATTCACTGCCGGTTCATGTAGACCGGCCGGTTCAGAGACGGTTTAGTTAGGCCGGCTGGTTCAGTTAGACCGGACGGTTCAGTGGCGGTTCGGTTAGACCGGCCGGTTCACTACCGGTCCGTGTAGACCGGCCGGTTCACTGCCAGTTCAATTAGGCCGGCCGGTTCACTGCCGGTTCATTTAGCACTGGCCAAGTGCTACCTACGTGTTAAGAGCTAACCGTCCATGATCTTTTAACCAAACAGGTAAAGGCCTGTTAGCATTCGCAGGATTATAGGGGTCACCATAGCAGAAGTCAGGAACAACCACAAAAAGATGATACTAAAAAGCAAATCGAGCATGTGAAGCTAAAAGATGATATTGGCTAAATAACCATTAACAAAAGATACAAATACAACAGCCAAGCCTCTTCTCTTTTCTACTATCACTCACTCTGTTATTGCACTTCACAACACTTGGGATCAAATTTTGGAACAAGCCCTACGACACTCAAAAGTCCACTGAAATCAGCAAATGGGTCGAGAACAACATCAGGCAATAATATGAAATGAATTTGCAATAATAATGATGAATCAAACTAGCATAATAAGATGTATATAATATGAGCTGTAGAGAAGTTTTTTTCTCAGCATTATTGGAAAGCAAAAAACTTATTTAAGCATAGAATGTGCTTGGAAGTTGGATACACAGAAGTTGAATATTTCTTTACTGAAATTAGCAAATCATCAATATAATGATTTAAAAGGAATGTTCTCAAAAGCAAAAAAAAAATAAAAAATAGCTACAAATACACGTACTCAGCAATGATAAACCAACAAATAAGCACATGCAGTTGCGAATTAAATCCTAGACCCATATAAAGTCAAACACTGCCAACCACTGCAGTTATAGATTCATAATAGTAGGAGACTAGGGAACAAATTAACTCTGATAAGCTCACAAAAAACAAAGCTAAAGGATCAGAGCATGGAATAGCTTAATTGTTGTTGAGTGCATGAAGATTTTGGTAACCATTTTCTTAACCGGGAGATGCATATAGATAGCTCCAAGCATGTCATAATTGACAGCCCCTTAAAAACCAAATGAGGAAACTAAATCCTAGTCTAGATGAACAATCAATAAAAACTAACTACAATTATTCCACGCACAAAATAATGACATACCATGCCTTCCTGAACAAGGTCCAAATTGAAGTTCTTGTGCAACAAAGAAAGACGCAAAGAAAGCCAAATTTTCCTGCTACCTTAATCTTTCTTGTCATCATCCAATCTAAGCACAACACAGGAAACCAGCTGTCCAACACAAAATATTTCCCCGACCTGATATGACAGAGAGAGAGAGAGAGGTGAGTTAAAACTGATGGGTAAATAACAATGTCCATAGATAATTAGAAAATTGCATTGAGCCATTGAATTGAAGAATGTGTAAAGGAGAGCTTGAGGCAAAAAAACAATGGGAATCTGACAAAAAAACTCATTGCACACCTCAATTTTGTCATCAAAAATAGGATCCAACGCGTCTGAAGCATGAACTAAACCACGTAAACCACCCTGCAAACCAACTACAAGGTCTTTATCATTTACTTCAGCAACAACTCCCCAAATCTTCATTCCAGGAGTCACATTCTGGCATATATGCAAGCATGAAAAGTTTAAGCACCGCAAAGACACACAAAAAGAATACTAGGGTATGATGTCAATAAGCTGAATAAAAATAGGAAAAAATAAATTTAGAAAAAAAAAGACTTAAAGCATATTATTGCACTTCACAACACTTGGGATCAAATTTTGGAACAGAGAGATGAATTAAGTGAAGAAACGGGCCATTCGACTTCTAACAAAGGAATTATGCTATGCTCTTGCGTTTTTTTTTGGGTTAATGCTATTGCTATGCACTGACATCATTGTGGCCCATATATGGAAAACTGCAAGACGTGCAACCATACAAATTTGATTTTGGTTTTTTTTTTCTTCTTTCTGACAATTAACAAATAGTATCATCAAATGAAATTAATAGGAAAACAAGAAGCTGGAACCTGGAAGCGTAAAATGTAAACATGAACAAAACAAGCAAGAATCATCAACGTACTAGGAAAACTAGAAGCATAAAATATTAATTTTGGCTCACCAACAGGGGAAAATATTACACTTTTTATAGGGTTAAAAGGAAAACAAGAAGCATAAAATTCTAAGTCATTAATTTAGGCCCCTGATAGTTTCTAAAATGTGATTTCAAATAAGCTGTAGTAAGAAAACTATGAAAGAGTTTAGTTTTCAACATTGTTGAACTTATTCCTCAATCACAGGTTTAGTTTAGTTTTCACACACACAAACAACGAAATTGAATGGAAGCAGACCATCATAAACTATGAAAGAATTTAGTTTTCAACATTGTTGAACTTCTTGCCATGGAAGAGAGAAGAGTAAAGTGAGAAAGGAAATGATATTCTTTTCCAAACCTATTTGAAAGGTTCAGATTTGCGTTCTATCTACTTCAAAAAGTTTGCAGAACACACGGAAGAGATAGAACACCTCACCTGAACCTATTGCTCAAATCACAAAAACCCAGAAATAGAACACCTCACCTGAATCAAGAAGCTTCAACCCTCATAAACCACCAGTGAGACACCATAGCTTCAACCTCCGAATCACCAACCCAAAACTGCCATAGCCACCCTCTGCCACCTCGACTCTCCCCAGATAAGTCTAACTCTACAGAATCATAATCAGATAAGAAAGGATGAAGAAGGGGATAAAATCAAAAAATCAAATCAGTCCAACCGGAGGTCCGCCCGCACCGCCACGATTGATCCAGCGCCACTGCAAGCCATCACCGTCACTCTCACGCAGCCGTTGTCGCACCCTTCGCTCTAGACCTTGTTGTTTGAGTCGTCGCCTGCCAGATCGTAAACGTGGCTCTGCACCCTCGTTCCATCTCGCCACGGTCGCCGCTGCAGAAGCCTAAGCTCGTGAACCAACCACCGCGCCGCCACTGGTGTTCACCGTCACCATGCCTCGTTGCAGATCTTGCCCTTCACGCTCCCATGTCTCAATAAGTTTAATTAGGGTTAATTGCTAGTGCATGTGTGTTTTGGGCTCATTTGTGTTTAAAGTGAATAGTTTATGATAATAGTTTGTGTTAATTTTATATATGTGATTAGTAGTGAGTCATATTTGATATGTTTATATACGCAAGTGTATATTCGTGTGATTTTATTTTATATTATTATGATTTTTTATTTATTTATTATATGTCCCCCTTGTATTTTTTTGTTTGTTTAGTGTACCTATTGAAAAATCTAAAAAAAAATATTTTGGAAGCTGCAAACGCGTCGTGAAGTCTCGACTCTTCACATAGGAGGTCATGTCTTGCGGCGTGTTTTTATTTTCTTAAATAAATATTAAAATTAAAATACATTTAAATGCGTCGTGAGATTTCGACTCTTACATAACTATAATTTTTTTATAAGAACCATTTTAGATAAAGATGCATATGTGAGGAACTAAAAATAGATTTAACTCTTTCATGTATAACCTCTTTTTGATAAAGATGTGTATGAAGTTTACCATTTCTCGACTTTCCGATGAAATAACATAGATGCTCTTTACTTACATTTTTTTATTTGAAACTGGTAATGCAAGCTTTCACTAGAATTTACGATTTTTCTTGGTAATTTAATTGTTAAATGGTTGTTTTATGCTGAAAAATATCATCTGAGTTTATGGTATAATCATCAAAGATGCTCTTGATCCAAGGCTTAATGCAAGCATGCTCATGAGTTTGATAGATATTTGCTTGTTAAATTATCACTTATTTATTTTATGTTATATTAAATGATGGTCGGTGCATCTTTTAAACTCACCATAAATGAATATCTATGATTAGCCAATTTGTGTGTTTTACACGTGAGTCAACCGACCCATAAGGGTGGGCTAGATGAATACAGCTAACCAGGAAAAAAGTTTTTGAAAATTGCAGACTCATGGGCTGGTTCTAGCCCACAGTGCTTTTGAGGCTTTTAGCCTTGTGGACTTTTTTATGTGGACCTTTCTAGTCATGTGGGCTCTTTAGGTGGGCTATTTAGAGGGCTCTATGCGCAAAGTCATTTTCGAAATATACTGTCATCCTTAGTCTTATCTCTCATTTATCTAGATCTGTTGCGGGTTTGTCCCCTATTCTAGAAGTGTTGTGCACCTTGTTGTTGATGGCCTTGTAAACGGCAGAGCCGACAAGGTTGAAGAAGTGACATTTAAAACTTCATTATCAAATTTTCACTTCTATCTGCAGCAGATCCTTTATTGATTTGAGCTTTGGAGATGCGGCTATTCCGCCACTATTTCTGCCACCTCTGTTACATGGTTGCCTAGGGTTTGATGCTAGGTTTGTCTGACCCATCTTTCATGGGCTTAGTGCTTTGGACCGCTTGGGGTGTCCTTGTAAGTAGTCTTGCTACTTCTCCCTGTATCAGCTAGCAGGCCTTAGACATGTAATGCTTATGTGTTGGGTCACTTGTTTGGGCCATGCCCTTTCAATAAAGTAACCTTCTTTGAAAAAAAAATAGTGTGTAAAAGAATGTGTTCAAGAGGGGGTATATATTGAAATAGAAGACACAAAGATAGGTAGAAGGTTACTGTGCTTCGCCCGCACGCACCTATAGTGCACCAGAACACATAAAAACACTTTAAATTGAGTTTTTAACCTATTTTCTGGTCTCTTTTCACAGTTGGATGTATTTGAGCAAGTCGAAGACACAATTTTGGGTTTTTTGAGGATTTTTAGGTTTTTTTTTAATTTTTTATGCTTAATTTCTTTAACCTTGAATTGCTTCTCATGTCTATGAGGAATTAATTCATTCTTGTACTAGGGATTTGATGTAGTTTTCTCTTGTTTATGCTTTGATACATTTCAGTTATATATGAATGGTTATATTAGTTCATGAATTTCTTCTCCGTTTTGTTTTGACTCTAATCGCGATATATTTCATGCTATTTAGATAGATCGAAAGGGTGATAAGTAATAGGAATTTGTGAAGAAATTGAATAAAGGTTTGTACTCGCTAGAAGTAAGGGTAACGTATTATTTGTGTTTGCTTGAACTAAAAACTTAAACTTCAACTAAATAGGACAAAATAGAAAGAAATTTGCTATCACTCTTTAGTTGAAAGGGGTGCTCGATCGTGCGAAAGCAGCGGGTAAAAAAATAGGCTTAGCACCATAACATATTTAACTAAATTCCTAAATAATTGAAGTGGTTAGAATCATAACAAGGGTTAATGTAAGACCCTCAATTTTTGGGTAGCTGTGTTTTAGTCCCTGGGATTCTTACAATTATAGTTTGCACCACCTCACCAATCACGTTCCAATACCTCTGGTAAAATAAAGTTGCAAAACCATCTAGACCCGGAGCCTTGGGGGGATGCATCTGGAAAAAAGCTTCATCCGCCTCCTCCACAGTAAAAGGCTTGGCAAACACCTTCGGATGGGCCAGTAACACTCGCCCCGCCACAAGAAAAGTGGCCTCTGCAATGCCACTAGGATTCGAAGAAGAGAACAAAGACACAAAATAGTCTGTCAACAGGAGACCAATGTCCCTGTCATCCTCATTCTCGATCCCCTAGTCATCTCTTAAAATCCCAATCATATTCCTTTGCCTCCCTTGAGACACTTTCTGGTGGAAAAACCTAGTATTCCGGTCCGCATGCTTAAGCCAATTAGCACTCGACCTTTGACTCTACCAAATTTCTTCTTGCTCAAGAAGAACATCCATCTCCGTCTGAGTAGGGATGGCAACGGGTAGGGTCGGGTGCGGGTTTAACCCTACCCGCACCCGAACCCGAAATAACACACCCGAACCCAAACCCAAACCTAAACCCTGTCCGGGTAGGGAAATATACCCGAACCCGAACCCGCGATGAATGGAGAGGAAACAGGAAAACCCGACCCGAAAACCCGATTGCTAATGTACTAATAACAAAATCTTTAATTCTTCATAATGATTTAAAAAATGACTTGGAAGCCAATTTAAAATTCAACATTCAAGATCATGATATAAATCAAGAGTACAAGAACAAGGTTCTAAAATAAAATAGCGAATACAAATACACAATCCTTTTCTATTCAATGAATCACTCACAAAATTAAGAAATTAAGAAACAGCACTTATAAGCAACTCACAACAATCCTTTTCTATTCAATGAATCACTCACAAAAAACTCTCAAATGAAATAACCGAAACTCGTCAACTTTCAAGGTTACATTTAGAATTTTTCATAATGAAACTATAGGTCGTATCCCTTCAGATCTCCTTTTTGATCTTCGTGTATAGAACTTGCTACCCAGATGAGTCCAAAGCTATGCAAACAAACCGGTTAAATAACATAGACTAGAGATAATTGTATGGATCGAAGAAACAAAGAGTTAATAATCAAAGAAAAAATCTAGATTATGAACTTCAATAAAAAATTCAAGGCTGAAAATTAGAGCACCAATTTCGCTGAAGAAGAATCAACAACTACGAATCAATGAACACCAAAGAATCTTCCAAGTAAGTAAGGAGATCAAACCACCATAAATTATTACACCAAATCAGAAGCATAAAAGTCTAGATCCAAAATAATATACAGTAAACTTAAAAGAAAATATTATAATTAGGCATGCATTAAGTAAAGAGGCCACCTTACCTACATGTTAATGGAAAGGTGTGACCCAAACAGTATAGTTTCTTTGACCCTAACACACAATTAGAAATTTTTCACATGATCATGTAATGTCCAGACCTGAACTTTGAAAGGGATTAACATCAACTTCATCATTGAGTTAACATCATTTAAGCAATAAAAAATAAACCCCCAACTTCAATAATACAATCTAGTTATTCGATTTCAATTTCAACATGACAACAACAGTCAACAGAAGCTATGTTCCCACTTCCCATTCGATTTCAATTTCAACATGACAACAACAATACAAACCACTGTTTCAGCAAACAATCTAGATGCTTAAGCTTAAGTACAATCCGAAAAGAGAAAAGATGAGAAGAACTTACTTGTGCAGCAGTTGGAACTTAGACGGTGGAAGAGAATCGAGAGCCGGAGACGGAGGCAGAGAGGTCGAGAGGCGGAGATCGAGAAAGGTCGACGGCGGAGATCGATATGCAGAGATCGAGAGGCAGAGATTGAGAGGTCGACAGCGGCGGCAGGTTCGAGCCTTCGACGACGGCAGGGCAAAGGTCAACGGCGGCTTGGAGCACAGCAGCGGTGTGGCTGGGTGCTTGGAGGAGAAAGGCCGAAAGGGTGAGGCAGCTTCAGAGAGTTCTGCAGCGCTGCTTCTTTCCTAAATTCAACCTTACAAAACCCTAAATCATTACTAATATATATATATATATATATATATATATATATAAGGGTATTCTTGTAAATTAGTACATAAGGACCGGGTTTCGGGTAGGGTACGGGTAGGGTTTGCTCCTACCCGAACCCGAACCCGAAAAACATATTCTAAATCGGGTAAAACCCGAACCCGAACCCGAACCCAATCAGAACGGGTTTTACCCATAAATTCGGGTCGGGTCGAGTCGGGTACCCACGGGTATGGGTTTTTCTGCCATCTCTACGTCTGAGCCTCTTTCACTTCAATCACCCCTTGCTCTGGCTACTCTGTCCTTTGAAGATCTTGCAAGTATGTATCTTAAAAAAAAAGAAAAAAATCAACTCTTTATTTTAGTGCATACTAGTGTGTGGTATAATTAGTTATTGGAAACAACAAATTTGGTATAATATCAAACGTTAGTAAATACATTCTAGGTACTTGCGGGAACTTAAGTCATGTCAAGGTGTGGTACCTAAAATGAATTAGCTTAATAATAAAGACCCATGTGATAGAACTTAAGTCATGTCAAGGTTTGGTACTTAAAATGAATTAGCCTAATAATAAAGACTCATGTATCACATGGGTCAACAATTATATTTTCCCAATAATGTTTTTATGGTTAATGGTCAAATTAGTCCCTAATTTTGTAAGGGAGTTTGATTTTAGTCCCTCAGCGGAAAAATGACATTTAGTAGCGGTAAAAAAAAGCCAATAATTGTAAAAGTGACCGTCACTAAACGTCATTTTTCAGCCGAGGGACTAAAACTAAACTCACTAACAAAATCAGTGACTAATTTGACAATTAACTCATATTTTTAAAATAATTTTATTTATAAAAATATATTTATTATTATTTGTTAAAACATTTCTCACTTAGCAAATGTGAGAGTTTAACCTTGAAAAACGGTCTTCTCTCATAACTTGAATCGTTCATATTTTGTTCTTATACTCCTTCTTCCCCCAAGCTTCCATATTTTTTCTGAAAGATTAATGTGCAGACGTTGAGCACAATGTGGATTGCTTTGTCCAACTTTTGTTATATCCACGCATGCAACCCACTAAGACTAGAATAAAAAAGAGCTTAGAAAAACTACAAACAGGCCAAGCAGAGTGAGGGATTAACAGTCCATTCATAAAAGCAGCATCTGAAGTTCTTCATCTTTACTCTTAGCCAGTTTCATGCTGAGTTTTATTCAAATCAATAGTCTCTTGCTTAAAGATTACTTTGTTCCCAGGTCCCCGTCTTTGTAATTTATTTTTGCCACCGAACCCATGTTGTGCAAAATTCATGTGCTTTCTTTCCACTTGGCAGTTATAACACAGTCCAGATGCGCCAGGAACCGACGGGGTTAGAGGGTGCATTTTGAGTGAATTCGATCCAAGAGGATTTTCCATGCATTAGAGGGTGCTGCCACCGTACAGACCAACACCTTCAACCAGTGCCTAACTATGAAAACCTTCAAACCCTAATCTTCAAATCCTCACTTTAAAAATAATTTTTTAACTTTTTAACATAAAGGGCTCAACCATAATATTTTATTAAGCCCCTAAGTTTTTTACTATTGCACATAAAATCCTCCACTTTTTTTAATTAAGACTTATAACTTAAATTACCACATGATATTAATCTATTGGGTCATCTAATGCGTGTATAACACCAAAAAATATTTCGGGTATCACAGAATTCACCATTTTTAACACCTCTCAGACACATACTTGGTGTCCATTTATATACGACCTCATACTCGATTTTAGAAATATTTATTATCTTCTTCAGTTCTTCCATATATAGTCTTTGTACTCATTTAACTTTTTTAATTCTAAAGTTTTGATTACCATTTATAATTAATTCACTTCCACATTACCAAATACATTAAGTAAGGTTAAACATGGAAGGTTGTATACACTTTTTATAAAATCAATATATTAATTGATCTCATTACATGTTTTCTTAATAAACGCAATTGTCTTAAGAGAGTCTTATTGATAGGAACATAGGGAGTAACATAAAGACTTATGCAAGTGTTTGAGAGAGTGTAGGTAAATACTTTATGACATATCTACAAGTTTTCTTAAGCTTATTTTCATAAGTTGTTCGAATTAGCTTATGAGTAAAAGTTTATGCTTACCAATAACCTAGTTCCAACTTATTTTAATAAGTTTCACAAACTAGCTTATGAATAAGCGACTATTCACAATAAGCACTTACTTAAATTGTTCACTAGTATTTGTAGTTACTTTTCCATCATCATCAATAGCAATAATTTAAGCACTTACTTAAATTATTCACTAGTATTTTTACTTATGCAAGTGTTTGGATATTATTTGCTTGCTTAATTATATATCCAATATTGTTTGAAGTTGACCCTTGCACCTGGTTGTTGTTTGTGTTTTTGGCGATCTGTCGCCAGGTGGACAACCACTAGCCGAAGAGTACCCGGAGAAGGTTGAGCCGAAGAAGGTTCGAGGGAGTAGAACGAAAATATTATCACTTGAAGACTAAAGTTAGCTTATATAAATTTTGTGTTTGAACATAAGCATGCCCAGGGGTAGGTAGAGTTCCGGGACGATGTACCTCTATGCAGTCGCCCTGCGTGGCATCGTAGGAGGTATACCGGAGTAGGATGTCTGGGTTAGGGTTTTAATTGTGACAGCACGATTTCTCTTATAAATGAGTATGTTGATTACAAAACTACTTCACTGATATTGCTCACCAAATTATGTACCGTATATGTTATTTTTGAACTGGGTATCTATATATAAGTAATGCATGTTGTCTATAGCATGTTTTGGAAAAAAGAAAAAAAATATACTTGCATTTCCACATCTTTGAAAGATAACTTGCATATCTATTTACTGTTCATTTGCTACAGTAATGGCTCTAAAATCGAGGTGTTACATCAATCAAATCAACAAAGTCAAATACGTAAAAGTCGATCAAAGTCAACAAGGACCAAAACTTAAATAATTATTATTATTTAATAGACTATTTAATTAATATTTATAAAAAGAAGAGGGTATTACAATACTACCCCTCTAAAAAGAGTTTCATCCTCGAAAATTAAGAGTCAAGAAAATAACTCTGGGTATTGTTCCTTTGTCTTAACCTCTAACTCCCAAGTTACGTCTCCTGTGACTTGATTCCAAATCACCTTAACTAACGAAACTTACTTATTCCTCAACTGTTTGATCCTTCGCTCTTCAATCTTCATCGGTGGTACCTCGAACGATAGATTGTCTTCAACTGAATATCATCGTCTTGATGATATGAGATGGGTCCGGAACGTACTTCCCTAACTGTAACACATGCAGAACGTCACGAATCTTGGACAAGAAATGTGGCAACACGATACGATATGCCAGTAGTTTAACTCTCTCGATAGTCTAGTACGGTCCAATAAACTTCGGCGTAAGCTTCCTCGACTTAATCGCCCTCCCAACTCCGTTCGTTGGTGTAACACGAAGAAACACATGGTCTCCCGCTTCAAACTCCAACTCCCTTAGTTGATTGTTAGCATAGCTCTTCTGTCAACTTTGCGGCGTCTTCATCTTTTCTTGGATTTGCCTAACTTTCTCCGTCGTCTGTTGTAGTAACTCTGATCCAACAATCAAATTCTCGCCATCTTGAAACCAGCACAAGGGGTCCTACATCTTCGTCCATACAATGCCTCATAAGGTGCCATTCCATGACTAGCGTGAAAACTATTGTTGTACAAGAACTCAATCAACGACAATAATTCATCCTAACTTTCCTGGTTATCCAAAACACATGCTCGTAAAAGATCCTCCAGCGACTGAATAGTCCTCTCGGTCTGCCGATCCGTTTGTGGATGATAAGCGGAACTCAACCTCAGCTTCGTGCCTAGAGCCTCGTGTAATGCCTTCCAGAAATGCGAAGTGAACTTCGGATCTCTGTCAGAAACAATGCTTGAAAGTACTTTGTGAAACCTTACAATCTCAGCAACGTAAACTTCTGCAAGCTGTTCTACATTGTATGTCGTCTTTACTAGTAAGAAATGTGCAATTTATTTTTGTTGGGGACCAAAATCGTGGTTTCTGTTTAAGCGGAGGACCAAAGTTGCAATTAAGCCTTATAAGTAACAAATGAAGCAAAAAGAAAAAAAGAATTGTAAAGAAAGACAAAAAAAAGTAACGTGCAAGCTTAGTCTTTAAAATGTGGAAATGTTTCTCTATGTCCAAAGTTGTTACAAGAAATCCTAGTGACCTATTGTGCTTAGGGCAGAAATCACACCATAGAGATAAAGAGAAGAAGATGAGGAAGACGACACTTAAAGTACATAGCAGAGACATATAGAAGAAACACCATGAACCAGAAACAGAGACGACAGGGTGAATAGCTGCACGTAATAAGGAAACACACCACGAACCAGAAATAGAGACAATGTAGAAAAACGATGACAGCTACATGTAACAGGGAGACACATCACGAACCAGAAACAAAGACACATGAAGGGATTTAACAAGTTTTTAATCTTAGCCCCTAATTTAGATATAATGGTTAAAAACTCTTCCTCTCACTCCCACATAAAAATAGGTCCTCTCACCCGATATTCTCCCTACATACTCATATATACACACACGAGTTATCCAAATTTATTTATTTATTTTGATTTCTATCCTAATTTATTAAAACTATTATGAGTATTAATTCATTCATATTTCACTTTCACTTTTATTTCATTTTTACTCCTTTTTCATTCTATCTCTCTTAATTCTCATCACATCATCTATAATATTTCTGTTCTCTCCTTTATCCCATTAGGTGGAGATAAGTACGGAGTATGAAGCAAATATTATTCACAATCCATTACCTTCACATCAATGATTCCGGGCAATTGACAATACTGCCCACTATCAATCACGGGCTTTCCATACTCGTTTATAGTTTGTTCCTAATTCTCGAAGGGCAATAGAGTCTTTCAACTCTCCCGTGAAATTCAGCTAGTTCAGACTTCAGATCGACGAAGCGAGAACCTGGGCTGCTTTCGAAGGTGAAAAAACTGGAAAAACTCAGAGATTCCTTCCCCTTCACTGTTAAATCTCTCCCTCCTTTTCATTAATAGTTCTTCCAAAAGAGAATGTTACATTTTGAAAACGGACGAATCTTCAAGTTAGTGGTCCCATGTATATAATGCACGTCTCGACAACTTTGCTTGATTGAGTTGCCGGAAAAAGAAAAAACTAAAAATAAATAAAATACACCCCCATTGACGAAAAAACGTGACCCTTTGCATCACCTTGTCAATTCAATTGTTGATTCTAGTTCTTCTGTTGAATCTCTGCAAGAGGTTCTCTGTTTTCAGAGGGAGCAAACCGAACCTGATGCTTCAGATCCGAGAAAGGTGAGTCAGCGTTCGGCAAATGTCAGAGTTCACGTGATTGTTGCCGTTGTTTATTGTATTCAATTGTGATTCTTCATCTTCTGTGTGGAAAATCCAATTAGGCTTGCATTTGTAGTAGTAAATTGCTTCTGTTAGTGTTTTTTCAGAAATGCTTTTTAATTTTAAGCTTTGAAATTGTATGGCTAATTGATTCTGATTTGTGCCAATGGCTATGGCTATGGTTATGGTGATTGCAAGCAATAATTGTTTCACTGTTGACATTTCAGATTGTGATCTCAAGACAGCTTAGTGAACTAGAAAAGCTTGTTTTGTAGTGTTGCCGTTCGGTATGGCAAGAGACATGTTAGAATTGTTTTCCATGAAAAACTGGAGGTGCTCTTGGTCTCTTGCCGCGACAATTGCTTCTGTTGTGGCGTTGGTTTCTGTGGTGCATCTGTTCTTGTTCCCTTTGACGCCTTCTTTCAATTATTTTAAACTAGCTCAGGACTCCTGCATCCCAACTAATGCATCAGCTGGATTACTAAACAACTATGACCACGAAGAACCAATGGTAGATCTGAAGCATCGGTTCCCAGCTGACTTGCACGGAGCAGCTGCTTATCGCGGTGCACCGTGGAAGGCTGAGATCGGCCAATGGCTTGCAGGTTGCGATTCTATTACAAAGGAAGTCAACATTTCTGAGGTGACACTGACTAGTCTCTTAGCTTGTACTACCTTCTTTTGGTTTACACCTTTTCTCTTCTTTCTGAGTTTTAGTCAGAGGTTTCATGTTTTTGCAAGTTGTTAGTTTTTCAGAATTTGTATGGTTGTTATTGGTATTGGCTTGATCTCTGATTATAGAATTAACTTTTGCTTCTTTATATGGTTGTTTAACAGATGATAGGCGGCCATAACTGCAAAAATGACTGCAGTGGCCTGGGTGTTTGTAATCGAGAATTGGGACAATGTCGATGTTTTCATGGTTATGCTGGTTAGTTCTGTTTCCTCCTTTTTCCATTTAATGGGCATGATGCATGATTCTTAATGAGAAGCAGCAAATCCTAGAATCATTTAATTGACCAGTTCGAGCTTTCTCAAATCATTTATTAACTCTCTTAATGTAGTGGTGGTCCAAATTATAGAGTTTATTGGGCAATGATATTCATAAACACTTTTCCATGACTGGTAAGTCTGATAGAATTATGTGTCCAGGACCTACTGAGTATTTTAAACCAAGTGCACCTCAAGTCTTTGTTCTTATAAACAAGTGAACAGAGATAATTTAATTTCTCTTCTGATCACTTTGAGTGATAACTCTACATATACATATTTATTACAAAATTGGTCTAGAATAGGAAACCAATCTGCTTCAAATAAGGAAGGGAAAAGAACATAATCAATCAACATCAAACAGCCTATTTTCTATAATCTGATTCTGAATCCGATTTTATTATAATCTGATCTTGATTCAGATTTTATTAAAATATCCCCAAAACATCAAAACAACATTAATCAGATAATACCTAAAAAATAATAATTAATCAGACAATTGCTAATAACTCACGACACTGCAGGCAAATTGGTACATTTATCCTGCCCATCTAACTTACATGAATCTCAAAGTTAGATCGGAATAGGAACTTGGTAAGAATATGAATATCTACTAGTTGTGAATTTGGAACAAGTACTTGCAAATAGTCCAATTTTCTAACTTCTTCTTAATGAAATGTTTGTCAATTTCCACATGTTTAGTCCTATCATTCTGACCAGATTCTGGGCAACTCATTCTAGCCTTGTCACAATATTTGTTCATTGGTCGATTGATAAACATTCCCAAATCTTCGAGAACCCCTTTTAGCCATATCATCTCATAAATTCCTTGTGCCATTCTGACCAGGTTCGCCTTTCTTGCGAAAGTTTTTTATTCTGGTCTGTGGGGTGTGTCAGTCGGTCTGTAACCACTCATGCTAGTTTCCTTGAGAAGATCAAGGATGTATTTTCTTTGAGAGAGAACAATTCCTTTCCTTGACCTAGCAACCTCCATTCTAAGGAAGTATCAAGGACTCCAAATCTTTTATCTCAAATTCTACAGTTACTTCTTCAATCTATTCATTTGTCATATATCATTTCTGGTAAGAATGGTGTCATCTATATAAACAATTAATATAGCAACCTTTCCTTCACCTGAACGCCTCACAAGCATGGTTTAACATGTTTGTCCCTATGTATATACCATGTCAGTAATAAACTTAGTAAATCTCTCAAACCAATCTTTTGGTGACTACTCTAGTCCATGAAGAGATTTCTTCAACTTGCATACTTTCGGGTAATACCCATGTCTAGAACTTGATTATGCATCCATATATATTTCTCCAACTTTCTATTGAGGAATGTATTTTGCATATCTGGTTGCTATAGGGCCAATCACGAGTTGCAACAAGGGATAAAAGTACTTTGACAGTGTTGAGCTTTGCTACTGGTACAGATGTCTGCATAGTCAATGCCATGGGTTTGAGAGTGGCTTTTGACAACTAATCGAGTTTTGTATCACTTAAAAGTAGGAGAAAATAATTTTATTACTTAACCAAAACTACAAAGTGATTACATTATATAGAGGAAACTAAATATGTACTCAATCTCCTAAGAAGAGAACAAATCTCTTAATAAAGAAAAAAATCTCCTAATAATAAAAAACAAATATTTTATAATTAATACTAATTACAACATATCACAACATTCTCCCTCAAGCTGGTGAATGGATGTCTATCATTTCCAACTTGCAAGTAAGATCTCGAAATCGTTCCAAGGGAAGTCCTTTAGTGAGTACATCGGCCAACTGTAGTCCTGAGGGGACGTACTATGTAGAAATAAGACCACTATCTAATTTTTCTTTGATGAAGTGCCGGTGTATCTCTATATGCTTCGTTCTATCACGTTGGACTGGATTGTGAGCGATACTAATAACAGACTTATTATCACAAAAATGTCTCATGGGAGCTTCATGCTTTATCTTCAAGTCATCTAGTATGATCTTCATCCACAATAACTCACAGACTCCTTGAGCCATGGCTTTGAATTCTGCTTCTGCACTCGATCTGGCAATGGATTTTGCTTCTTGCTCCTCCATGTCACTAAATTTCCACCCAAGAACATACAGTATCCTGTAGTGGACCTCTTGTCATCAATTGATCCTGCATAATCTGCATCAGTATAAACTTCCATAGACAAATGCTCATTTTTCTTGAACAATAGACCTCTTCCTGGACTTGCCTTCAGATACTGCAAGATTCTATCCATAGCTTGTAAGTGCCTCTCCCGTGGGTCATGCATGAACTGACTGACAACACTAACTGGATAAGCTATATCAGGCCTAGTGTGAGATAGATAAATGAGCTTTCCCACAAGTCTCTGGTATTGGGCCTTATCAACCCTTGGGCCCTCCTCATTACTCCCAATCTTGTGGTTCTGCTCAATAGGGACTTCAGTGGGCTTACAACCCAGTTTGCCAACCTCTTTGAGAAGATCAATGACATACTTTCTTTGAGATGAAAATGCCTTGTTTCGAGTATGGCACCTCCATACCTAGGAAATATTTCAGCTTTCTAAGGTCCTTCATTTCAAACTGAGCTGCTAACTCCTTTATCAAGTTCTGCTTCTCAAGTTCATCATTACCTGCAATGATCATATCGTCTACATAGACTAACAGAATAGTGAGTTTGTCATTTTGAGTATGTTTTATGAAGAATGTATGATCTCCTTGGCTCTATTTATAACCAAGGGAAACCATAGCTTGAGTAAACCTCCCAAACCAAGTTCGGGGAGACTGTTTGAGCCCATATAAGGCTTTCTTCAATCTGCACACTTTATTTCTTCCTGAAGTAGGGTCATACCCCGGCGGAATCTCCATATACACTTCTTACTCCAAATCTACATGCAAGTGCATTTTTAACATCAAACTGTTGCAACTCCCAATCAAAGTGAGCTGCTAACAAAAGAATGATCCTTACGGTGTTCATTTTTGTAACCGGAGCAAATGTCTCCTCATAATCAATTTCATAGGTCTGGGTGTATCCCTTAGCAACTAGTCTCACCTTATACCTGTCACGCGTGTCATCAGATCGATACTTCACTGTATATATCCACCTGCAACCTACAGTCCTCTTGTCATTTGGCTTTTCAACAATCTCCCAAGTCCCATTCTTCTCTAGCACATGCATCTCTTCAGTCATGGCTTGAATTCAGTTCTTATCTTTTAATGCTTATTGTACTGATGTAGGGACTCTAATAGAGTCAATAGTTGAAATAAAATTCTGATGCTGCAAAGACAGATTTTTAGTAGACACAGACTGGGATATGGGGTACTTGGTACATGATCGTTTTCCTTTTCTCAAGGCAATAGGTAGCTCATCAAGGTTAGACTCACAAGAATGATTAGGCTCAATGATAAGAACACTTACCTCGTGTTCAGACGATTGAACTTGTTGTTGGACCAGGATGGGTTTAACTTTCTGCTTGTACGTTATCTTGTATCTGTCAACACCATCATTATTCTGAACGGGTTCAGGATCAGTCATCACCATCATTATCTTGTATCTGTCAACACCATCATTATTCTGGACGGGTTCAGGGCCCAAGGGTTGATAAGGCCCAATACCAGTGACTTGTGAAAGCTCATTTATCTATCTCACACTAGGCCTGATATAGCTTATCCAGTTAGTGTTGTCAGTCAGTTCATCCATGACCCACGGGAGAGGCACTTACAAGCTGTGGATAGAATCTTGCAGTATCTGAAGGCAAGTCCAGGAAGAGGTCTATTGTTCAAGAAAAATGAGCAGTTGTGTATGGAAGTTTATACTGATGCAGATTATGCAGGATCAATTGATGACAGGAGGTCCACTACAGGATACTGTATGTTCTTGGGTGGAAATTTAGTGACATGGAGGAGCAAGAAGCAAAATGTCGTTGCCAGATCAAGTGCAAAGGCAGAATTCAGAGCCATGGCTCAAAAAGTTTGTGAGTTATTGTGGATGAAGATCATACTAGATGACTTGAAGATAAAGGGTGAAGCTCCCATGAGACTTTTCTGTGATAATAAGTCTGTCATTAATATTGCTCACAATCGAGTCCAACATGATAGAACGAAACACATAGAGATAGACCGACAATTCATTAAAGAAAAATTAGATAGTGGTCTTATTTCTACACAGTACGTCCCCTCGGGACTACAGTTGGCTGATGTGCTCACCAAAGGACTTCCCTTGGACCGGTTTCGAGATCTTATTTGCAAGCTGGGAATGATAGACATCCATTCACCGGCTTGAGGGGGAGTGTTGTCATATGTTGTAATTAGTATTAATTGTAGAATATTTATTTTTTTATTATTATGAGATATTTTTTATTATTAAAAGGTTTGTTCTTTTATTAGGAGATTGAGTACATATTTAGTTTCCTCTATATAATGTAATAACTTTGTAGTTTGGGTTTAAGAAATAATAATATTATTTCTCCTACTTTCAAGTGTTTGATTATTGCACCAAGACTTATTTAATTCATTATTTGATCTTAAAAATCACACTATTTTCTGATGTGACAGGAGATGGATGCACTGACAGATTGGAATTGGAATGCAACTTCCCTGGATCACCTGATCAGCCATTTGGACGATGGGTTGTTTCAATTTGCGCAGCCAACTGTGACAAAACCAGAGCAATGTGCTTCTGTGGAGAAGGAACAAAATATCCATATCGACCACTAGCAGAGACATGTGGGTTTCAATTTAAGTATGTAAAATCAAATTCCTGGTATTGAGTTTCATTGGCTAGTCTTTCTCAATGTACCATTCAAGTCACACCTTTCATCTGTTTCAGTCCACCTTCTGAACCTGGTGGTCCCAAAACAGTGAATTGGTCTAAAGTTGACCAAGATGTGTTCAAAACTAATGGTAGCATACCAGGTTGGTGTAATGTAGACCCAGCTGAAGCATATGCTGGCAAGATGAAAATCAAAGAGGACTGTGATTGCAAATATGATGGTCTTTGGGGCCGATTATGTGAAGTTCCCGTTCAATCTGTTTGCATTAATCAGTGCTCTGGACATGGCCACTGTCGTGGTGGATTTTGTCAGGTGACTCTTTTGTTTAATAAAGCGACAGCTGTCTTTTGTGTTTGACTTGTTTACTAGAAATTAGCTTTGTCAATCATATGTTGTTTTCCTTTTCAGCCATAGGGGATAGGCTGGTGGTGAATCAGTCCCTACTAATTTTGTTAGATGAAGAAATTTAAAAAGGGGAAAATTTAGCTTCATTATAAAAAGTGTCTTATCCCTTGAAAAGATGCTGCTGACTATACATCTGTCTTTAGAAATCAAATAAGTTGAAGCTGGAGAATAAACCTGGAAAAGAGGTGAAAAAGAAAGAAAAATGGAAGATTGATGAGCGATTAAAAGTTTTTGAAAAAGTTAGCATAGGCATATAACTGAGAAACCTTCTTTAGAAATGCTGTTTTAATATATGAGAATTAATGCTTTTTGTTGTCAGTTGATAGTGTTTAGAGTCTGTAGAACTAGAAGCCTATAAGGTGAAGCTATTTGATCTTGCATAGCAATTACTAAAAGGAAATATCTTTAAAATGCCAAATGTCAGTTATTACTTATAAAAAATAATGTCTAGTTTCATTCTTTTAAATTGCATTGATAAGTTTCTCCAGGATAACATCGGTAAGATAAAATGAAAATACTCTCACATTTTTCCTTATAAAAAAAACGAAGAGTTACAATGAAACCACATTCACATTATTTGCTATATATATTCAATTCATTTCCATTCAGAGTCTTTGGAATTTGGATAAACTGACTGTTGTGTATTTTCAGTGTGACAATGTTTGTTTCCATCCAATGTCAATAGATAAATTGAATATAGTGTATTTTCAGTGTGATAATGGATGGTATGGAGTAGATTGCAGCACTCCATCTGTGATATCTTCAGTAAGAGACTGGCCTAGTTGGCTTCGTCCTGCTCGGGTTGATGTTCCTGACACTATTCATGTCAGTGAAAAACTTACCAATCTTAATGCTGTGGTGGCAAAGAAAAGGCCTCTTATATATGTTTATGATTTGCCCGCCGAGTTCAACAGCCTGCTATTGGAGGTAAGGATAATCTGAGTATCACTTTCGATTACATCATAACAGAATGTGTAGATGTATTTCTATTTTAATACTTATTTCCCTTTTGGTTATTGTAGGGACGCCATTTTAAGTTAGAGTGTGTAAACAGAATTTATGATGGCAATAATGCAACTATATGGACAGAACACCTATACGGTGCCCAGGTATTTCCTTATTGTTAGATAGGAGCATTTCTATTGTGATATGTTGTAATTAGTATCAAATTGTAGAATATTTGTTTTTTATTATTAGGAGATATTTTTCATTATTAAGAGATTTGTTCTCTTATTAGGAGATTGAGCACATCTATATAATGTAATCACTTTGTAGTTTTGATTCAAGAAATAAAATTATATTTCTCCATATTTCAAGTATTTCCATTGGTCAAATTTAAAATTTATGGCAATACATGTATCCTGTTCTGCTGCTTGTCTGCAGATGGCAGTTTATGAGAGTTTGTTAGCTAGCTCTCATCGAACTCTAAATGGTGAAGAGGCAGATTTTTTCTTTGTTCCTGTTCTTGATTCATGCATCATAACTCGTGCAGATGATGCTCCTCACTTGAGTATGGAGGTATATTTTATTAACGCTATTCTTATTGGAATATATCTGTAGAATGTAAATTTTGAGTTTTATGCCTGTGCATGTTATTCCAGAGCTTTCTTAGCTGCAAGATATGTGATTAACTGGATGATAACTCCTGTTAAATATGAATAGTGGAAATTTTCTGTGTATTCCAATCATAACTTGTGCTATTTGTTACGATTGGAAAAATCCTAACAGCAAAAACGTCGATGAATAAGGATAAAAAAGATAAGATTTTTGGTATTTTTCTTATTAAATAAAACTGAAAGAAAGATAAACAAGAGGCTGGACCCTCTCCAAGAGGGCTGGTTCCCTTACAACTCAATTACTCAATCCATAATTCCCAAAACTTGAAAAACTCCTAATGACTCTAGTCCTATTTATAATAACTAATCCTATTTATAATAACTAATCTTATTAACAGAGTAAACTTAACTTCTAAGAAAATAAAGATAGACTATTTAAAATAAAATATAATTTCTAAAATAAAATATACTCTTATTCTTAAAAAATAACCCACCCAAAATAAAATATTATCTCTTAAAATAAAAGATTGAGTCTTAAATTAAAATAAAGTAATCCCTAACCTCAATTAATTATGAGTCATTTATCCCATCCCTAATAATTAGGCCCTACCTAACACTATTTATATACAAAGTTGATAAAATCAATCCCTGACAGAAGTTGCTGAAAACTCGCACGTGAGGGGTCTGCTCTGCGTTAAGCTTGCACAGCTGGACTCGGAAACAAGAGTCGACTCACAGTTAGGCCGGACGCACCGTCACACGTTGCAGAGATGCTTGCCAATAAAGAAAATCATGCCTAGAAGAAGAGGCTCGTGGTGACGCGTCTCTTAGTGGATGGGGCCGAAACTTAGGACGAAACTCCTACGGATTCTAGTAGTGGTGGTTTCAGCTGGAAAGGTTGCTGGAAAATTTTCCAGTAATTGAAGATGTCATCGATGCTCAGTGGATAGGCAGAATTACAGACGCTGGCCAGAAAGCTCCGGTACCATGTTAAACATGAACAATTCTGTGTATACCAATCATAACTTGGGTACACTGCTTATATACAAAGTTGATATAATCAATCCCTTGAGTTTAGGGATTGAGATTTGCTAATTAAGGAAGCTAGGATAAAATCAAATATCAATAAAATCACAATAACATTTCAAGACTACTGACATCTATGTTGAGATGTACATTGATTTGCATTCCTTTGATGTACCTGAGTAGTAATTTCTAAATAGAAATAAAGGTTGCATCTTCTTTTCCCCTTTTAGGATGGAAGGATAGAAATACCTTCAGTTATTTTGTAGCTAAGATTATGGTACTCTTGGGTTGTAGCTGTGTTGGCTATAGATTCCATGTTCCACACTATTATCTCTCTTTTTCCTAAACTTTGTATACGTTCAGGAGCATAAGGGGTTGAGGAGCTCTCTCACTTTGGAATATTACAAGAATGCATACAATCACATTGTTGAGCAGTATCCTTATTGGAATCGTTCATCAGGAAGAGACCACCTCTGGGTATGTGCAAAGGGAATTGTTTTTCGTGTGTTAAACATTTGTCAATGAAGTAATGTGTACCGTATTTTCTTGTAAGAAGCCAGTGCTAATAGTTTCACTTTTATTTCTGAAGGCAGTTTTTTTCATGGGATGAAGGTGCTTGCTATGCCCCTAAGGAAATATGGAACAGCATGATGTTAGTTCACTGGGGAAATACTAATGCAAAACATAACCATTCAACCACAGCCTACTGGGCTGATAACTGGGATAACATTTCTTCTGATAGAAGAGGCATTCATCCATGCTTTGACCCTGACAAAGATCTTGTCCTTCCTGCATGGAAAGTTCCTGATGCTAATGTGTTGACTTCAAAGTTTTGGACATGGTATCAAAGGATTTAATTGTTACCTCCGTATTTCCTTTGTTTTCTCTTGTCATGCTTGAATGTTGTTTTATTTATCTAGGTTCTTGAAATCAAATAATGGAACCACCATGATATGATTTGTTCAGGCCCCATGAAAAGCGAAAGACATTGTTCTACTTCAATGGGAATTTAGGACCAGCTTACCCTCATGGAAGGCCGGAAGATTCGTAAGTTTACTTGAAATCTATTTTGGAATTTTTTAGAAGGAAGCTTCCATGTGGCGCACATTGTGCAAAGCATAATCTCATTGTCTATAGTTAGTATCCTTGACATCCTGTTGCCCAATGTTTTTTATGAAATTGCATAATCTCCCTAACCTTCTTATGAGCAAACATGATTGGATATATTATTGTTCACCTGAGGTTGCTTCAAGTTTGGATATGTATTAATGTTGTAGAAGATCGGGTTTCAAGTTTGTCAGAAACGATGCAGGTATAGTATGGGTATCAGACAGAAGCTGGCAGAAGAGTATGGATCAAGCCCTGATAAGGCTGGAAAACTCGGGAAACAGCATACTGAAGATGTCATTGTGACCCCAGTGCGTTCTGAAAACTATCACGCGGATATTGCAGGTTCTGTTTTCTGTGGAGTGTTTCCTGGAGATGGTTGGAGTGGACGCATGGAAGACAGTGTTTTGCAAGGATGCATTCCTGTGGTCATTCAGGTAATAAGTTATGCCTTTCCCCCTCTCCTTATTCTTTTTATTCCAATGTAACCAATTCAAAAGTTGCTTTGCTAAGCTTGTTCTATTAATTTCATGTTGCCAAAGCTAACTAGCTTTTTGATCTTGTGAATTGGCTATGTCCCTGCTAAGGAAGTTTAAGTCACTCGGTCAGTGGATATACCTTTTGCTTGGGTTACATTCAAAACTCAATAAACCAATGGATTTTAACAGAATGAGGATTTATAATGTGTATATATGTTCACAAGGTATATATATATTTGAAATAATTTGTGGTTCTTCTTCAGAAATAATTTGTGATTTTTTTATTTTTTTTGACAGAAAACGTTAGTTTTTTAACGGAATAGTGACGGGGACCAAAACTGCTGTCGTTTGACAAAGTAACGGACCATTTAGGCTAATTTTTTTGTTAGGGACCAAAAGTGTCAAATCGTGATAAGTGGGGGGACCAAAAGTGCTATTAAGCCTTTATTTTAAAAGTGTATCTTTTATTTCTTAGGGGTTAAGTTTGTCTTATTAGGATTAGTTTATTATAAATAGGAGTCTCTCCTTAGGTTAGAGTTATGTTTTTTAGAATTATTGAATCGTATAGGGAACCAGTCGTATTGGAGGACCCAACCTCCGAAGAGGAACCGGCCTCTTGTGTCTTTTATTTCCAGTTTTATATAATACAAAAATACCAAAAATAATATCTTTATCCTCTTTTCTCTACCGTTTCGTCGTTAGGATTTTCGGATCCTAACATACTAGGAATTAGTTTTAGGCAGTTCTGATATTTAAATTTGAATTTAAATATATTCTGATGTAGTTATATATATTAGGAGTTATGTGCTGTGTAAATTATTCAGAAAATCAGTCAGTTAGTAGGAGAGGTCTGGTTCTCGAATTCCAGAATCTATAGGAGAGAACAAGACTCTCAAATTCCTGTGTTTGTACTATGTTCTGTAGAGACTCTTCATCTCTACTTCAATAATAATATCCATTTCTATTTCTTACTCTCTTTATCCTATCAGCCTTATTATGCCTTTTACCTTTTGTTTCCTTGTTCTGTAGGATGGGATTTTCCTACCATATGAGAATGTGCTCAATTATGACAGCTTTGCTGTTCGAATACCTGAAGACGAAATTCCTAACTTGATAAAGATTCTTCGGGTATTTATTTACTTTTTTTTTATTCTATTGTGTATTACATGATAATACAATTTAGACACATTGCAGAAAATTGTCTTCCTAGACAAGATTGTTTGAGTCGTCGGTTATCTGCTTCTTGCAGGGATTCAATGATACAGAAATCAAATTGAAGCTGGAAAATGTTCAGAAAATCTGGCAAAGATTCTTGTATCGTGATTCTATTATGCTTGAAGCTGAAAGGCAAAAAACTTCTTTTGGACGTGTTGATGATTGGGCAGTTGAATTCTTGAAACTAACAGAGGATGATGTCCTCACCACTCTAATACAGGTATTTATCTTCCTTTGTCAAAACTTATCTAGACTAGATTTTACACTTCTTCTAGGTGTTAGCAACTAGGTATCATGATACTCAAACCTTAACGACAGAGAGAGAGAGAGAGAGCAAAGTTTGAAACGAACAAAAATTTCACTTTGATTTCACTGAATGCTGTAGCTTGCCCCCTCCTCATGTGGACAGAAAAGAGAAACATGGTAGCTTGTTTGTTTCTTGGTTATGTCCTTGTAAACCTTCGTTTTCAAGAAGGAGGGCAAGAGCTCCTTCTCGGTTGAAATACCTTGTAACGCAAGAAAAATTACTTTTCAGTTGGGAAACTTCAAAACAAACATGTTATAAATCAAAATTGATAATGGAAAAATGGAAAAGTTGGTTACCTTTTTAACCAACTGTGCTTTTCAACAGCTTCCCTATGGATGAATAGAGCAAAATGGAAAATGAATAATTTACTTCATCACTTTATTGGTATATTTGTCTGTATTTTACCTTTTGACCCATAATTTTTGTGTTACATTAGGTTTTGCATTATAAGTTACATCATGACCCTTGGAGGAAACAAGTTCGCCTCAACAAAAAGTATGGATTACCTAACCGGTGTCTGGTAAGCACAAATTGAGGAGATCGGTTAATGTGAAGGTTATTTGGAAGAGTACTTTGTCAAGATACTTCAGAGGAGTAAGCAAATGGATCACCATTTTGCTACATATGATGGGAGATTGCATTTTGCACACTTCTTTTTGCTATTTGCACACTACTACCTTTTTTTTCAAATGGTAAAAATGGTGTGTGAAAAGTAATTCCCATCTCACAAGTCATGATGTGGAAAACAAGGGGGTCCAGTTCCTAATAGATGTTACAATATCAGTAAATGATTCAACCAGGGTGGACCTACATGATTCTTTTTCCCCTCTTACATAAAATGGGTGCATGTCAAATGAATTATGGTAATTTTTCCAGAGCTTCTGTCTCGCAGGCATGCATGCATGCATGCCATCGAATTGTAAAATAACTAGTGTGTTTCATGTACATTGCATGAACTTTATTTTATTTTATAGATTTAATTGAAGTTTTTCATACAATAAAAAATTATCTAAAGAAAAATTAGTTTCGATAGAATATTTATCGTTTTGAAGTTGTTTATAGATTAAAGTGAAATCACTTTTAATAATATAAGAGCGTTAGTTTTCACACTACCCTTTACATTTTTATGTCATCCCCATTTTTGCTTTTTTTGGTTACAGGACCCCATTTTTGCTTTTCTCGCACTTTATAAGTGCGGCATGTAATTATTATTTTCCGCACTAATAAGTGCAGTATGTAAATGTTTCCCGATAAATTTAGATGGTGAGAAAATTCGAGTGAATGACATGAGGAAGAAAACCACTGCACCACACCCACTAGTCCACTACCCACCATATTTACCAAAGGGAGAAAACAAGGAAACGATTTCAAGAGGAAACCTATGAAAACTAATTGTTCTTCAAATTGGAAAATAATCAAGATGATACTCCATGAAAACTTCAAAACTTAGCACTTAGAATACTAAAAAAATTAGAATCGTAAAAGCCCGAACTGCACACACCAAAAAGTTGCAATGGATGAAGGAGCAAGTATGTGGTGGAAGATTCCTGATCACAAGCGGCTAAGGGTAAGGGGGCCTCTTCGCAAGCGAATATCAACATTGTCATCATATTGATTGCAGCGCAGTCGTGACGTTGAATCTCTCCGGTGACAACATCTAGGTTATGAGAGTTAAAATTGGATTCTTTAAATTGGTTTTGAAACTTATAGCTTGTTTCAGGGTTTTGAGAAGTTGAGAAATTAAGAATTTAAAAGTTGGGAGTTAGATTTTCCACCCTATACACCTAATTTGGAACCTCAGTTTTGTGTAGTAATTGTCCTAATTACCCCTGACATTACGTACCTTCCGGGTTTTAAAATCCTGAAACATTAGTTGATGTACGTTCTAGGTTTTGTAATCCCGGAACAGATACTGAATGTTGTACACCAGTTTATAAATCCCGGTATGCATATAAAAATATGTTCCGGGAATTTAAATCCCAGAATGATATTTATTCAATATAAACAAGTTCCGAGAATTGTAAACCTGAAAAGTGTACATGCATACCAGATTTTTAAAACCTGGAATTCAAACAAAAATGTCTTCCGGGATTTTGAATCCCGGAATGATATTTAGCTTCCGGGTTATATATCCCTGAGTGTAACAAAGAAAAATTTAAAACTATGTTAAAGTGGACCCCAATGTATAGCTACCGGATTTTGAAATTCCGACACTCATATTTAAATATATTCCGGTAATATAATTCCCGAAATGATGTTGACTATTTTATGTACCGGGTTCTATATCCCGGAAGGATAAGTCTACAAATTGGTCTACCGGGTTCTATATCCCAGTAGTACACTGCCAATTTGGACTACCGGGTTATACAAACCGGTCTGGGAGAGAAAAGGGGTGGGGCGTGGGGTTATTTACAAATAGGGGCATTTTTGGAATTTTGAAAAATTGATTGGAATGCCATTTTAGGTGCTGGGGGTGGGAAATCTAACTCCCTTAAAAGTTTGAGAATTGAATAGATTTTGTGTTCTCTTGACACTTAGGGTTTTGTTGAGTTCAAGAATTGAAAATTGTTTTAAAAACTTGTAAGATAAATTAAGTTTTGGATTGTGAAGTTGTTTTGAGTGACTTAGTGAATTGCTTGGTGAAAATGTGAAGTTTTTAGGTTTTTGAAGATTTTGAACAAAATTGAGCCTTTTTGGTATTGTGTGTGCTTTTGCATTCAAAGACTTGTTGGGCATTAGTTTTGGTGTCACCCCCTATTAATTTTTATACCATCCCTTTTGGTAGTATTTTACTTAAATACCCTTAAAAACAAATTTCATTCCTAACATATTTCCTTACCCCATTTTAAGTTTGCACTTAATAAGTGCATTTAATTTTCGCACTTATTATGTGCGAATCAACATTGATTGAGCAGACGCAGCCTCTGTTTCGCACTTATAGGTGCGATATTTATAAAAAAAATGATTTTATTCGCACTCATGAGTGCGTCACATAATCAATTCTGGAACAAAATAATTTTTTTAAATACTAATTCGCATTCAAAAGAGCGAAATTTAGAAAAAAGAATGATTTTATTCGCACTCATGAGTGCGTCACATAATCATTTCTGGAACAAATAATTTTTTTTTAAAGAATACCAATTCGCACTCAAACGTGCGAAATTTGGAAAAAAGAAGCATATTTTCGCACTCAAAAGGTGCGAAATTGAGAAGAAGAATGCATATTTTCGCACTCAATAAGTGCGAGAATAACTATTAGTTTTCTTTACGTCAGGGGGTATTTTGGGATTTTGAAAATTAAGGGGTGGCATATGAATCAATGAGAATGACATTAAAACTAATGCCCAAACTTGTTTAAGACTCTCAAATTGTTAAGTAAACATCTAGCCTAATTGCTCTTCAAAAGTTTTGATGTTTTGGAAAAATTTGAAAATTGTAACTTAAAATTCTTCATAGCTTTTTTAAGGTTGTCAAAGTTGCTAAAATGTTTTGACTTCCAAGGATCCTTTCTCGTGAATGAAGTCAATTTTCCAAGTGTTAGAAACCTTGTAAGTCCAGTAGCTAAGCCTTAGGATTAAGTTTCAAGTCCTAAACTAGGCTAGGTTCCTTGAAAGGTACGGGACTTCGGACCGATTAAGACGAACAAAGCAAACGTGATCAACCGGATCGATCATTACTTCGGTAAGGGCACTTCGCTAATCCTAGCTACTAAGCATATGTATATTATTATGAGAATGTATACTATGACTTTGAATTGGTAGTTGACGGTGTTCTGAGAACGACCCGATTAGAATTGTATTGATTGAATTATATTAATGCATGGAGCTGAAGGCATCAAGTATTCTGGATTAGAATTGATTGATGATTTAAAGCCTATGAATGGCTAATTGTTTGGTATCATTGCTTGCTTTCGCCATGTTGTTGATTGATGTTTGATTGACGCATGAGTACATGTTAATTGACTATAAGAAAGCATGGTATTTAGCTCATATGAAAAGAGTAAGTCATAATTGAAATGTATGCTATGTTATGTGTGATAACATGTTGGTTGTATTATAGTTTTCCTCTGTTTTTGCTTGTTTGCAATGTTGCTATGCTTTATCACCGATTGTAATCGAGTGCGCTAGTCGGGGGAAAATAAAGTAAGCTACCGTGGGGGTAGAGTTTCTTTCAAAATAAAGTATAAAGATCTTGTTTTGGAAAAGATAAAGGCTTAATAGTTTCATAAAGAATAAGAATAGAAAATTCCATTTTAGAAACTTACTGAATGCTTTTGGAAACATGCTTTCAAGAGAACCTCCGGTTAAGACCGTGAGCTTTCGAAAATGAATCTGTCCTAATCTTTTTTGAAGGAAAATTCATAATGTACAAAATGGATATATCAAACCCTTTTATAACTTAAGGACGATTCCACTTCTTTTCTACAAGTCATATCTTGTAAAGAAACCTATGACATATCTTTGGAAAAAGAACTATAAAATCTTTCTCACGAGGAATCATAAGACATGTTTTTTGAAAAGCCTCAAAAGACCTTTACGAAAATAATCTCAAGAGATCTTTTCCCAAGAAAATAGGGTAGCTTATTCGGGAATGTGTTCGTTGGTAGTAGCGGGCGTTTTACGCATCTATGTCTACCAATGTGAGATCCCTGGACAAAGAGGGTCATGTGGCCAAAATTCCTCAATGTAAGACGGACACTCCGACAAGGATGACCCCGCATTCGAAAGGGAACTCAGATTCGTAAAACAACATTTCCGCTAGGTGGGGAAATTGGAACAAGGAACCCGAACTCATGTCAAGACACCTCCATTTATATTGTTGTTGTTGTTGTTGTTGTTGTTGTTGTTGTTGTTGTTGTTGTTGTTGTTGTTGTTGTTGTTGTTTGTTCGCAACATGTAGAAATATGCATTTATGAACGTTCCTCAAGGAAACTTAGTCTGTTAGATTCAAACGATTTCATAAATTATTATATTTTGATGAATAACAATTTCACTCAAGGTTTAATATTGTTAGATAAAGATGTTCTAATACTTTGAATATTTCATACTCAGGGACATCTATCTACTTGAAGAACATCTGCATACACCTCTACAAGACATTATCAAAATGAAGAAGTTCAAAGAAATACAAATAAGTGGAGAACATCCGGCAACTTACTGAAGAGCTAAATTGCCAGTTGTGACAGTCCATCACTCAAAGACACTTGAGAAGCTGTGTTCGTTCAACATTGGAATACACTTGACAAGTTGAGTTAGTCCGACAATGAAGTAAGTTGTCAAAAAGAGTACACTTGCCAGTTGATTGCGTCTGCCAAAGGAGTACGTCTGGCCACACACCTAAAGAAGTACGTCCGACTGTGAAGTACGTCTGGCCACACACCTGGAGGAGTACGTCTGACTTTGGAGTACGTTTGGAAACCATCAAAAGAGTTTGTTTGCCAATACTACTGAAGAGTTCGTTCGCCTACAAGTGCTGAAGAGTTCGTTTGACAAAGTATCTCAAGCATTAAAGATTATCTACCTCATCAACGCATTAAATGAAGCATTGTTGATTGCAGAATGAAGAAAGGGACATAATTAATACTTTATTCCTCGTTCCTACAAAAGTTCTGTCATTCCTTAAATCATGCAACCTTTTCAGAGTCAACGGCGTGAATTCCTGAACATCGGATCTCCTCAGCGATCAAAATCAAATCTTCTGTTCAGAGAATTTAATGTTCTCTTTGCTGGCATCCACGTGCATTTAATGCCCTTACAAGAACTCAAGGCTAAAAGCATTGAAGAGCCAGGCGACGTCAACAAAAGCAATTAATGCTGCAATAAATGCATGGCAGAATGCATTTAATGTTGTTTCAGGGATGCAGAAGTATTCGTTACTCACAAGGGAACATAAATTCAAACGGAACTATTTTCAAATCTTCACCAAGCTTACAGGGAACATCCTACTGAAGATATAAATAGAGCACTTAGCATCCGGATTCACTTGGCGACTTAAACACAATAATATCTCTTATGCTCTCTTAGTCGCTCACAGTAATAAGTTTTAACAGCCACAACTCTGAAGCTCAAAGCCATCTTTAACTGAGTAAAGTTGTCCGAGTGTGTGAAGATTTCAAAGAGTATTACTCTTATTCTATTCTCACACAATCTAAACAGAGAACCTAAATCTATATCATCTCTGTAAACTGTTCTTCATTTTTCTACCAACTATTTTTGAAGAGATCATTGTAGAACCTCAAAGCAACTTTGAAAAAGAACCGGGAGTAGTCCTATATAATACTAGAAAGGAGAAGTCCTGAAGAATACTTGTAAGGAGAAGTCCTTTGAATACTAGGAGAAGTCCTAATGAATACTTGTAAGGAGAAGTCCTTCGAATACTAGGAGAAGTCCGGTAGAATACTTGTACTATTTTGTGAAAATAGTGAAAATCTTGGTGAAGCCAAGGACTGGATGTAGCCCTGTCGATTAAGGGGGTGAACCAGGATAAATTCTCTGCGTGCTTTACTTTTCAGTTTTAAGTTATTTTCCGCTGCACTTATTCTTGACAATATTTGAAACAAATAACTGTTTGTATTTGAAAATAATTTAAAAATCACACACACACAATTCAAACCCCCCTTTCTTGTGTGCTTTATTACTATCATAGTCATGGTTCAGTTAATTTTGGTCCCTCTTCTTTTCATCTTCTTTTCTCTTCCTCTGTTTGATTCTAAATATTCTTTTCATCTGAGTTTTCTGTGCTTTTCAATTTGGTTGGGGTGGCTCGATGGGTTGGGTTGTGTTGGGGGTTTCAGTGGGTTGGGGGTGGCTTATATGATGAAGGGGACGGTGGTGGCTGAGATGGAGTCGTAGAGGGAGGGAGAGAGGGAGGAGGAAGATGAAGAGGATGTGAAATTAATTATTAATTTTGAGTTTTTAATTTTTAGGTTTTAATATGATGTGGAATTAAAAAAATTAGTAAAAGCCACGTGGAAATGATGACAGGAATAATAAGATAACTAATCGGCTTAAAATTGGGATTTGTCCTTAATTCGATTAAAAAATATTTGTTAGGGAAGAAATTTTGCAAATTATTTTTTCAGGGACCCAATTTGATTCTTTTTCAAATGTCAAGTACCCCGAACATGTTTAAGCCTAATTACAATATAATATTTAGATTTTTTAATATTTAACAATACATTATAAATCATTCTATTATTTAATATATTAAATAATATTTGTCTTAAAGTAATACTTTTTCCTAATTAATTCAACATGTTTCAAAATTAATTATTTGATTTGGCAAAATTCTAAATTGTTATTAGTTGCATGTGTAAAGTTCTTTTACACAAACGATATATGAGTATTAAACTCATAAGTTTTTTATCCACGCAGGATAGCTCAAGCGGTAAGAAATTGGGACATATGAGTTGGGGAGGGGTAAGTTCAGAGATCAATCACTGAAGAGAAATTTAAATGCTTTTCGATATAGAAGGAAATTAGATTATGATTGACGGTGTAAAAAAAAATTAACACCAAAAGTGCAAACTCTATGACATAGCAAAAGAAATTAGAAGAATGCAAACAATAAAACCATGAGAAAGGAATGGGTCACTAGAAGAGAGGAATTACGAATGCGGAAAAATGAAACCAGGTAAGGAATTAGTGCGTGGAACACACGCATGAATATATTATTTTTGGTGACACGCATGAATATTTGAAAGAGTGCTTAATTTGAGATAATTATGTGGATAAATGCGAGGGGGAGTGTAATATTTGAGTCACTCTCCGCTTTATAAAGTGAGGACTTAAATTTATATAACACAAAGTAGATAAATTTTAAAAAATAGGAAAGAAATAAAACTAAGGTTGGCCCAAAATAAAAAACTAAGGTGACATTTTTGCAATTATTAAAAAAACATCAATTGAAAAGGAAAAAAACACGCTTATTTTATTTTTTAAGGTTAACCGATTATGTGAGGAAAACACTGCTTGAATCAATAATTGTGTGCACAATAAAACCAAGTTGCGGCGTGGTGATTGTTCACCTTGTCCCCTAACCATGTGGCCGAGGGGTGGTTGTTTACCTCGTTCCCTCAGCATGAGACCGAGGGTTTGATCCTTGCTCGGAAATGAAACACATTTCGTGACCAACCGTTTACCACTTAGTGCGAGTGAACTAATCAAGGCTTTCTTCGTTGAATACTCTCGTCTAAACCCAAAAAAAAAATGCTTACACAAGAGGGAACTAGAGGATGCCAAAAGAAGCAAAGCATAACAACAACATAGCTTTTCCAACTACGTGAGGACCTCGTATATAAAATATTACTTGTATGTAGCTTTCAACTTTGGAGCAGTCAGATGAAAATGGGGAACAATATTACGAGTCTGACTTGAGAAGAAACCTTCTATTTCAGTTTTGAGTGAGCTTTGCACATGTTCTTCCATTTATCCTTGAGGTCTTGTGGCATACGACGCTTATCATCCTTCTCAAACACATGAGAACCGAATGCCAAAATTTTCTTCCATGGGATGTTTCGGTATTTGTAGCCAAACTTCTGCACTCCCTCCTTCACAGTGAAAGCAGGCAATTATCACAACAGTTGAAAACTAAGCCTGAAGGTCAAAGGAACATATCTGAGGATACAAATCCTTTAACTTTCCAATGCAGCATATTAAAAAGTTAGAACTAAAGAATCGTGGTAGCAAAAGAAATCTATTTCTCAAGAATAATGTTCACACATGAGCATAATGCAGTTAGCTACTTATATAGTCTCCTTCCAAGAAGTGAAGGAAAAAATAATACCGCTATCAGCTCTTCCTCCTCAGCAGTCCACGGAATTTTCTTTCGTTTTGACTGAAGGCTTTCTGGAGATTTGCTGCAGTAAATCAAAATAAACAATCAAAATATGATGAAAATAGTAATCCAATGGTGTCGGTTGCAGTAGTTAAAAGTGACGGTTTGAACCCCTAGGTCGAAAGTTTGATCCTTAGGAAACACACTCGTGGGAGACATTTGGCATTCTCGTCACCCAAGTCGAAAATGACATGTTCCCATATTTTGCATAAGATATGAGAAGGCATAAAAAAGGACTTAGATATAAATGGCCAGTTGGCCACTATGATAATCTAGTTTTTTATCCCATCTAAGTTGTTATTGTGGTAAATGTGCAACAGTACAAGTTTTCCACCTAGTTGGATCAGCCACATTAGGTGTTATGGGTATTTTTGCATTATAAAAAATATACAACTGTGTCAAACTAAAAAGGGTAGATTATCTGGAACAGTTTATAACATTCCCATAAATTGTCAAAATCAACCAAATGTAGATTTGACAGATTCCTATGAATACTATTCCTTCAAATACCATTCCCAAGTCTCAGTAATGAAAAACCAATCTTGAGAAATACCCCTGAAGAAACTTACTCAGGCCAATAAAATCAAAATAAGTTCATCTTTAGGAATTTATTAAGAAATTCAATTGATGATTCCAACTTCCAAAATCCAAAAGTAAACAGCATAAGGAAACAAGAGATACATCCTGACAAAAATATTGTTAACAAAAATATTTGAAATGCTGGAGTTGACCAGATAAATAATCACACATGGTAGGAACAGTTTAGGAACTTACTAGTGTATTTTTTGTTTATGGAAAACCGTGGAGTCTCTAGAAATGCTATTCTTTTCACATTCACCTTCAGAAATTTCTGCTTTTCCAGTAGCATGTGCAGAATCTGGCTCTACCATTGCATCCATATTGTGTTGCTTTGTCATATTTTTTGGAACTTTTCCAGCACTGCTTTGATTACCAGGGACGATATTTTCTCTTTTACAAGAAAAATAATCACCACCGTGTCTATCTATGTGGTCACTTGGACCTTCTTTTTCTTCAACTTTTCCACCAGTTAAGCTCTTTGCATTTTGCATTTCGCCACCATCCTCTTCTCTTGTTAAATCATCTGCTAATCCATTATTTACATTTTCCTTTACTCTGCAAGATGACCGGACACATGATTTAGGGACTTGTTGCTGACTTCTTTCAAACTTTAGATTGTTAACTTCATTTGCATGCTCACCAACATGATCTCCTCTACTTTCTTTAGACATTGTTACAGGATCATTTCTGTTATTTTCAATATGAAAATGCTCACATTTACCACTCTTTCTTGACAGACTATGGTCATGGCTACCAAATTCATGAACACGCTCTGCAGCCTGATTACTTATACCCCTACTCATGAAGACAGCTAAATCTTTTCTTGCCAAGGATGCTTTTTTCTTTGCTTCAAGATATTCTGAAATAGTGTGAGAATATGCACAAAAAGGGCAGAAAACATTGCCATTTGCATCCAACTGAGCAGATGCACCCTGACAGTTTTTATGCATCATCAATTGGCACGTAGGTGTTTTACAAACCAGTAACTGGCCACCTTTATTACACTTCATGCAGAGGTTTTGTTCATTCGACTCAGTCATTGGTGACAAATCATACTTTTTGGCTGCACAACCATGAACAGTGCCAATTACAGTTTTATTACTAGCAACTGGCTGCTGAGAAGCATGCAAAGATTCAACATTTGGTTCCTTCAGCTCAGGTTGGGATTCATTAATCAAAAGCTGAATATTATTTGCATTATCATAAATAGTTGGAATTGGAATGGGCTCAACATGTACAGTATCACCGATTTCATCCATAGATGTTTTTTGGCAAGGTTCAACTCCAGATGTATGCTGAGGACAAATATTTAGTGTCGAATCAAGACAACTTCGAGGAACCACTAGTGGGACAGTAGATGCTTCACAAACTAGTGATTGACTGCCTTTGTTACAGTTCATATCAAAAAAAATCTCTTCATGCTTTTTCTTTATGAGATTAATCTTTTCACCTTCAGACACAATTCTACCACTTGATATCTCTATCCCACAACCATTACTAGTTTCATCTTGAGCTTTATCACTAGCAACTGTCTGCTGAGAGTCATTTGAATCTGTGTCATCTTCAGACCAGGTTTTACTTCCAGAAATCTTATGATGAATTCCATCTGGGAGTGCAACATTTTTAGGAACTGCCTTAACCGGCTGTTGCTGGGAATTTTTATCTCCAAATTTATGTTGAGGAATCACAGTAGCATTACAAGGAATATTTGATTCATCATGAAAGACTTCATTATGACAACCAGACGGGTACAAATTTGAAGCAGTGTACCAATTGGGATCATCCTCTAAGGATCTATTGCACAGAGTTTCCCTGTTATTCTTTTCTGTTGGATGCTCTCTTTTCTCAGAAATCAGAATAATTTCTTCAGTTGAATTTTTTGACACTTCCTTACCAAGTTGAGAAGCTAACTTTTCTTTTTTGGACAAGAAACTTGTAGATCCATGACATTTAATCCTCTTTGTATTTCTTAAATTGTCAAAACATTCATTTATACAGACTTGTTTTTCATGAAGGGACCCTGTCAAATGTTCATCGGCTGAATAAACTCTACACCTTTTAGAGGGTAAGAAATTATCATCAACTTTTCGTTCTCCCGCAGACGTATTCCCATTCTCTAAAATTAAGGGCACTGAGTTCTCTTTTGCTTCCCTGTTTTCAGCATATGTGGAGTTTCCATCATCTCTTTCTAAATGATCATTGCATTCCCGACCATTTACATCCACTGCATAGCCCATATTCCTTTGGAATAATCCACTCCTTTCTTTCAAGATATCAGTAAGTGGCACAGTACCTTCCAAGATTGACTCTTTTAGCTATTCAGCAGGGGCAGAAGCGCCATGAAACAAACAAGAGCGGTGAATGAACTGTATAAATTTCACAAGGGAGAGGGAAAGCGTGTATTTTTATTTGGTTTCCTCAAAAGAAAAAAGACACTTCCATTACCTGCTCTAAGTAACATTTAGCAATGCTAGCTCTTTTGTGCATGATAAATGAGTGAATATTCGATTGCAAAAGCTTTTCTCCAGCCAATTTCAGGTCTGATAATTGTATCTGGAATATATAAAAAGACGCCCATCGTCAAACATCACAAAGGAAATACTTCATAGTACAAGTAACCATATTGGTTCAATTAGCTTCTAACATACCAAGTGGAATTTGTTACTAAAAAATCAAAAATGATTGAAAATTTCAAATTGCCGAACTTTTACCTCATGAAATATTTCTTGAAGGACATCTTCATAACTATGCGAAAAATCAAATCCAGCTCTGGAATCCAAGGCAGAAGAAGCATCATGGTTAACCCCTTGAACAGAAGCAGCAGAAAGTTCCTCCAAACACCTCAATGCAACCAATTCCCTTGTACTCTCACCCAAATCATCAGGCCCTACTGGGGCTAAATCAATCAGACCTGCAACAGAGAAATGTAAGCCATAAAACTAACTATAAATTATAAATCTGAAAATGAAAAGATAAAAGAGTGATAAAAATAAGAAAAGAAATGGGTTTCGTAAGTTTGATTTCCACTTCAAGCAAGGTTTGCCTACCCTGTAAAGCGGATATGCTGATTCCCTTGAACCCTGCCAGGACTTCAATAACCCAAACCCATGGAAGTGATGAGGAAGATTCAGATGGGACATCATCACCCATATTCAACTTCAACAAAAATCCAAACTTTCAACCTAAATGGTTTCAAAAGTTGGGTTCAGGGATTTTTCAAAGCAAGAAGAAGTGAGCGTTCGCCACTTGGAAAACAAGCGAAGTGGAGAAAATCGACGAAGAACGTGAATGCATCATGCGTGTTGATAGGAGTCGCGAGAGCCAGAAATCAATGCAATACTGAGAAGAATTGAAATTCATAGGAGGGGAAACGCGATTTCGGAATCACGAATCGCAAGCACGGAGTGAAGTGATTGAGAGCAAGGACGGAAACCCTCGCCAATGACGACGAGTAACGGAGTAAAATGCCAATGCCCTCCCGAAATCCTGCAACATTGATACGAAATCAGCGATAATATAGATAAACAACACGTTTTATGAATTAATTAAAATTGTTTCTGAAAAAATGGAAGATCAAAAGTTCTATGAGAAAAGGACAGAAGATGAACAGAAAAGAGGGAAAGGAAAGAACCCTTACAGTGAAGTCCCTGTTGCAACAGAAAAACGAAATCTTCAATTAAAAAACACTAGAATGCCTGGGAAGCTTCAAGGAAGACGTGTTGCAGAAGGTATGAAGCAGGTAAATATGAGGAGGAGGAAGAAGAAGAAAGCACTAAAATTTGGGAACGAAGAATCGAAAATGAAGTTAAGGGGCGTTTGCTTTTTCTAATTTCATTTTTATTTTTCAAATATAGCTTTCATTTTTAAAAATTTTAAATTTAGAAAACATTAGAAAATGAAAAATATTGAATATGTGTTTGACTTATGCTAAGTAAATTATATTTCCACCCTTCAACTAATAAAACTTTGTTTATAATAGGAGAGGGTTCCTTACCAACTTCACATTCGTCTATGATGAGACCTTTCTAATTTCCTCCAAAAGTGATCGTTCTGCCATGTTATATAGATTGGAGGTCAGGGAACATAGACCTTTCTCCCATCATATGTCGTGAGCATCCACTGTCCAGGTACCATTGTTGGTGTTTGCTTTGTGCTGTTAAGCACATCTGCAACAGGTAAAATCGTCGTCTTAGCTACCCAAATACTCTTGGGTCTTGTGTTATTAGTAGACCGTCTGAAAGGTTCCTTCTTTAAATAGGAGGATCTTTCAGTAGACAGTTTATGTTTGAAGTTTACTACAAAGGTTTTCGGTGCACACGATGTGGAAGAAGACGACACAGATTATGTTGAACAATGCATGTTCATACGATGTTTTATTCTCTTCATTGCATCCAATGCATGCTTTCTCATATGGTTTTATTGTTTCCTACTAATTTAACCAAAATTTCATGACCAAATGTGAACAATGCAAGATCATTAATTAAGGTATTGACTTTCTTCTTAAGGCACGCATTAAACTATTCTGTATTCATTGAAGATGACAAAATTTCTTTTTCAACATTTTGTATTTAGATGCTAAAATGTGAGAATTTTCAAGAAGTTCATGTAAGTATAGATAGCAACCTAAGAGGGGGTGAATCAGGTTCTCTCAATCTTCGCCTTAACAAAACCCAATTGCTTTCAAGATAATGATAATCACAATTGATGATTGTGAATGCAGCGGAATAAGAACTTGCTGAAAGTAAAAGATAAAGGTTGAGAGAATTTGCACACAGATTTTATCCTGGTTCACCTTCAATCCACCGAAGGCTACGTCCAGTCCCTCAAGAAACCCTTGAGGATTTATCCACTATGATCAAGATTTCTTACAAGCACTTACACCAAGGACCTTAAGAACTCTTGTCAAACCTCAGAAGGCAAACCACCAACTGATGACGTCGAACCCTACGATGGACCTTGAATCAAACCCAATTCAAATGACCTTTTCCACAACCACCGAACACTACGGCGGACATTGAATCAAACTCGATTCAAAGAACCTTTTCCACAACCACCAAACACTATGGTGAATGAATCAAACCGATTCAAGATGAAGAAGAAGAAACATTTGCAGTGGCTGATACAATCCTTTAGACTAGTTGGATTGATCTTAGTTTGTATGCTCTAGGAAATTACAATGAAGGCTCAATTATTCTGAGTTTCTCAAATGTTGAACAGCATGAGTATTCTTATGAAAATGAGAGAGCAGAAACTCAGAATGATGACTTTAATGATTATGAAAGTTGTATTTCAAGTCATTCATGTTTCTGAGCGTCTATGGACTTTATATAGGCACAAGAGGTCGTCCATGAACCATCACAAAGCTTCCCAAACGTTCTGAGACACATTGGTTCATGAAACAACACATCTGTCGACCTGGTAATCGATTACATCATATCGTTGTAGTTTGAATTCAAAATTCAAACTTGGTAATCGATTACTGATATGTGGTAATCGATTATTGTCTTCTGGTAATCGATTACTCACATCCTGTAATTGATTACTCACATCCTGTAATTGATTACAGACAGTCCAGAACTCAGTTCATGACAGTTTAAGCCCTAATTGAGTATTTCTACAGAGTCTTACTTGTGACAACATGTTATACTCAATTAGTTGATATTTTATGAGCCTTCAAATGCAATAAAACCTTAATAAAGCATAGCACACTAAGTTAACAAGACTTACTTGTGGCTCGAACCTTTAATAGTTAATCTTGACTTTTTGAGCCGGTTCTTGAAGTCTTCTTTGTTTTTCTTCTTTTTGTAACGTGTCTTGTCATCATCAAAACTTCAGCCAGAGTCAGGAGCAAGACCTTCTTCACAGTTCGTTGTATTCATCCTCTAGAGTTTAAGTTTGTACCTAATCTTCTTCACAGTCTGAGTCGCCTACAGATGTCATGAAGGCACAAAATGCAAATTCATCATCTTCTGCTTCATCGTCTGAGTCCACTTCAGAGCCATCCCATCCACTCACAAGTGCTTTCTTCTTCTTGATGTGGTTTTTCTTAAAAGATTTCTTTGAGAGTTGGGGACATTCTGCTTTGACGGGACTAGGTTTCTTACACTCGTAGAAGATGATGGGATTCTTTTCTAAGCTTTGACCTCCTTCTCTCCTAAAGTTTGATGGAGATCTTCTGAATTTTGATTCCTTTTTGTGGTCTCCTTTGGAATTGTTCTTCCTTTTGAGCCACATTCTTTTGAACTTCTTAGTGATGAAGGCTTTCTCTAGGAATGGGTATGTTTGCATCATCTTTGGAACATAGTCACCATTAGCTACAACATCCCAGAGCTTCCAATCAGTTGATTCAATGAACAACTGCCTATGTATCTTCCAATATGGATAGTTGGAGCCATCAAAAAATGGTGGCTTGTTGGTGGCTGTGCTTGAAGGGAAAGCGTTGTTCTCCATGGACCGTTTCACTCTACACCTGTTAAGATGTTAGTATATCTCAGAGCGGTTAAGCTCTGATACCAATTGATAGTAATAAAACACACAAGAAAGAGGGGGTTGAATTGTGTGTGTGACTTTTTAAAATTCTTTTCGCCTATAAACAATTATAAGTTATAAATACTTTTCAAGAGTTAGTGCAGCGGAAGTTAACTTAAGACTGAAAAGTAAAGCACACAGAATATTTATCTTGGTTCACCCCCTTAATTGAAAGGGCTACGTCCAGTCCTTGGCTTCACCAAGATTTTCCACTACTTTCACAAAATAGTGCAAGTATTCAACAGGACTTCTCCCAGTATTCTAAGAACTTCTCCTTTACAAGTTTTATACAGGACTTCTCCTAGTTCAGTATTCGACAGGACTACTCCCAGTTTAGTATTCAACAGGACTACTCCCAGTCCTTTCAATAAAGAAGGTTTGTGTTTCTACAATGTCTCTTCAATAAGAGTGGGTAGAAAGATGAAGATCAATTAATAGAGAGGATATGAAATTGGTTCTCTGCTTTGGGTTGTGTGAAAAAGGATAAGAGTTACACTCTATGAAAGCTTCACACTGGCAGATGACTTAACTCAGGTAAAGGATTGCTTTGAGTTTCTGAGGTATGGCAATAGAGCTGATAGCTGTAAGTGACTTAGAGAGCTTATAAGATTTTATCGTTTGGAAGTCGACAATTGAACTCAATGGCTAAGTTCTCTATTTATATCTTTAGTAGGGATCACGCTGCGGAGCTTGATGAAGATTTGAATTAGTTCTGTTTGAATTTTTGCTTCTGAGTGTGCAATAGATACTTTTGCAGCTCTGTATCAGCATTAAATGCATTCTGCCATGCATTTATTGCAGCATTAAATGCTCAGGTAGACTTCGTCTGGTTCTTCATTGCTTTTGCCTTGAGTACTCGTTTGGTGCATTAAATGCTCGTGGATGTCAGCAAAGAGAACATTTAATGTTCTGAACAAGATATTTGATTCTGACCATTGAGGAGATACTATGTTCAGAAGATCACGACTTTGACTCTGAAATGTTGCTTGATTTAAGGAATGTCAGAGCGTTTGTAGATACGAGAAATAACATATTAATTATGTCTCTTTCTTGAGTCTGCTGCAAACAGTGCTTCATTAAATGCTTTGACGAGCTAGATATGACTTTATTGCACGAAGCTTGACGAACGAATTCTTTAGCACTAGGCGAACGAACTCTCTTGACAAACGAACTCTTAAAGGTTTGTCAAATAGACTCTCCTGGCGGACGTACTCAACTGGCGAACGTACTCTTTTGAAGTGTAGCCAGACGTACTCTCCTTTTTCACCTTCTTCGTTATACTGCTTTTGATAATGCCTTTAAGAGATAAAGCAGTTGTTCTCCATGTAGATAGATGTTCCTGGAATATGAAATATTCAGAGTATTAGGAAATCTTTATATATCTAAATTAAATCTTGGGTAAAATTGTTATTAATCAAAATATATTAATTTATGAAGTCGTTTGAATCTAACATTGTGAACCTTGCTTCTAGAATTATGGTGAAGAATTTTAACATGCTGTAATTTATCCTAAAATGATGAGTTATTTATCCTAACATGCTATGTGTTATTTAACTATAACATGATGAAAACGTTTTGAGAAGTTGATGTTTTATGATATGCATATGTTATACTATGACTGAGGATTTTTATGTGGACTGTTGGTTCATGAGGATTATGATTTTTGTATGGTCACAGCATATGCATTATATATATATATATATATATATATATATATATATATATATATATATATCGGGTTGATGTGACGACACTTTGTCCCGTGGGATCAACTGATGATTCTTTTTAGGTTGATGTGATGACATTTTATCCCGTGGGATCAACCAAAGGCAATGTGGTGGTACTTTGTCTCACATGATTGTCCTAGCCTGATTTAGGATGATGTATTGGCCATAATTATGCATATAGATATTGAGGACTTTGCATATGTTATTTGGATTTGTGCAAATTGGGAAAATATGCTATGTTGTTGTCATTGTTATATTGTGATGATTCTTTTTTGGTTAATTCCCTTGTTGCTGTTTTTTTATTTATTTATCACAATTGTTGTACGATATTTTCTTGATTTTCGAGTTAACCCCTTCTGCTTATTTTGTTTGATTTGTTTGAGCGCTTAACGCTATAGATGTTCAGGGCAATAAGGCTCAAGAAGGTTGACTCGGAAGTGAAGACAAGTGATGGAGAAGACTCAAGAAAATAATAAACGTTGTAGTTCCTATTATTACGCCGTTAGGATTTTTGCACATGTTGTGCCACTTTAATTATTTTGGAATTACATCGCGTTATTTGAATTCATTATATTTTATTACGAGATGATCATTATATTTACTATTATTGAGTGACGTTGGTTTTTGAGAACTTTAGTGTTTTAACAGGTTTTGAACTTATATTTCCGCATATTTATTATGTAACCCTCAATTTAAAATTGGGGTGTTACACGAGGTGTCTTGTATGGTTGTGAACTGTAATAAGTTAACGTTGGTTTGTGCTCACATGATGGAGGTTCATCTCTGGTATATTGACCGTAAGGCCAGATTCACTTTAGGCTACCTGATGATCCTTAGACTTATAAGTCTTAATAGTTACGACTCACCTTAATTATTTTTGAACTATGTTAATTAGAATTGCAGATGTTTTTTCTTTAGCCCGTTGTCCATGTCCCTGAGAGGTGGATAAATTAGGTTATGAGGCTGATGTATATGTAAGTTTAGAGGCCATTGTAATGTTTATGTTCAATCAATATACGAGATCTTAGCTTGCTCTCTGTGTAAACAATGTAAACTGTTCACAAGAAGAATGAGTTGCGTTCAAGGACAAACAAAGCAAGGAGAATTGTGAGACAGAGAATGGGAGTAGGTGACTTGTTTCCACTTTCATTGTCAAGAATATTTATTCGCCTTTTGGCTGGTAATGATTTTATCTAACTTTTTGACAAGAAATCCTTTTCTTTTCTTGACCAATAATGGTAAAAAATGCCTTCCAAATACAGAGACACTCTGCTAGAAAACAAAAATGCTTTTTACTGTTTTTAACTTTACTTGTTGCTTTTAGCTTCAAAGTTGAACACTCTACTACTCAGTTTCTAATTAAGTTCAAAGGCTGAGTGGAACATGCAGGAGAAAACACTACATTTACGGGCATTAAGCATCGCATTGTTTCTTGGATATTTGCAAGATATTTTCTCCTAACTTAATCAATCATTTCGTTCTCTTGTGGCATGATTTCAGAATTAACAACTGGTTAGGTAAGCCAAAATCTAATATTATAGACAACAATGCATTAATGTTGGCCCCCCAATGCATTTCCAAGTTGTGGAAGCCAACTAATCACAAAAAACAATAAATTTACAAGGGATGGATATATTTTTCCCTACTTAAACTACAGTGAATATTTGATTTCCGTCTTTAGTAAATATTTTCGTTGAATTACGTCTCTTAACTTGTTTAGTTAATTAATTCTCATCATTTGACTAAATTGACCGCTATCGTGGTACACCAGCGTGTAGGTAACAGCAGGTAAAAACTTATGTGTTATTTTTATTTTTTAATTTCAATTGTATTTATTCCACATGTATAATATGACTTGGAAAATAATTAAAATTTTAATTAAAATTCATTAAAATTGCAGGATATTTTTTTTAAAACACCCAAATCGAAATCTTCCACCGCAAGCTCTTCGGTGTTGCCATCCCCCAACTTTCATCTCCCTTTTTCTTCGTCTTCCATATTTGCCATTTGTTAATCCCTGCTTTTCCTTGAAGTCTTTTACCGTTCTCAACCCCAGATTTGTTTTTGCAGTTCGGAAGATGGAGAACGAAAGGAGAAAAGCGCATTATTTTTGAGCTAGGATTCCATGTGTGCCTGTGGTTATGTTGGTGTTGGAGAACACGGTGGGATGCTGGGGTTATACAGTGAAAGATGAAATTTTTAGGATTTAGGGGTTTTCAGATTTGAAGGTTAGGTGTATTCTGATCGGAAGGTTGGGTTGTATAGGAAGATGAGGGTTGGGGGATGTTGGTGGTGGCGAAAGAGAAGTTGAAGATGAAGAATATGAAGATGATGAAGGAGGTGATGAAGATGGTGATTAATGACAGTCATGAAGATGAAAATTTATTCTGGCTACAAGTTTTTTGAAACTTAATTTGGCTACAAATAAAAAATAGTCTTTTACATGCTACATGCTGGCGTGCCACGGAAGTGGTCAACTTGGTCAAATAACAGGAATCAATTATCAACAAGTTAAGGTACGTAATCTAATGAAAAAATTCAGTAGAGACGAAAATCAAATATTCACTATAAAATTTACGACGAAAAACATATTAATCCGGATTTACAAAAGCCACGTATCATTTAATCTGCACAACCAACCAAATGATCATGTCTTCCAATTGTTGTAACACACTTTAACGCATCACTATAAAACACTCCAATTGGTTTCTACATAATATAATATTTCTCTTTCTATATATATAGCATCTCTCAGTGCGAGCCCTCTTGAACCCTTTAAGTTAAATTTAAAGGGAAAGGGACTCTCTCATCAGATTATGTCAATAATTATGACCATAATCCTCTCACTCACTCTCTCTATTTTGGTTTTTTTTCTTTTCTATAAATGTGAAATATAAGATATTATTAATATACAGCTTTAAAGAAGGATCTTTTGGAAGGAGGTCTTCCAACTACTCTCATAACATTGGCAATTTCCAAAACCCTTGCGACTTTAACTCCCCTTTTCCCTTCTGCCGACGCCCTCTTTTCCTCTGCCTTCCTATGAGCTTTTGCCACCACATTTTGCATTTTCTCAAGTGCTTTTGCTCTTTTCTCCTCCAGCTTCCTCTGCACAATGGCTCAAATTTGTTTTGTTGTTCACAATGGACAAAATTGTAATTTTATAGTGCAGTTCTGTTTGTCCAAACACTAAAGATACTTACTTTCCCTATATACCTTTCTTCATATCATACAATATTATATATTACGTTCATTACTTCTTCGTCTGCTCTACATTTTTAGTGTCATAGTGAAAACACTAATGATACTCAAACAGTCAAATGGTTAGACAACTCACAAACAACCAATTTTCATCTCTATATTATTTCTCTCTAGGTGTATGCGGGGGTGTATACATGCACTATTCAGATTTCCACAATCCTTTTCCTAATCAAAATTTATGTTATACTATGTAAGATAGACAACATCATGTAAGTTGAACGTGGAACAAGCATGAAAATCAAATCATTATGAAACCCATTGTTTTGTAGCTCTTTCTGTTGTCACAGTAAAAGTAGCCTTAATGATAAAGGCAATGGATGCAGACCAAAGGAGTCACTTCACATATTACCAAGCATTTTATTATACAAGAATTTTGGTTTTCTTAATATAAGACACCTTAATAATTTTTTTGTCTTTTTTCATATTTATCCATTATATTTATTAAGAAAGAGGGTAAAAATATTAAAGAAATACTGAGATACAACTAATAGAATAAAGAAAAAATTAAGAGTAAATATGGAAGATTGTATAACCTTTTTTAAAACCAATGCATTAATTAGTCTCATTACATGTTTTTTTAAGAAATGTAATTATTTCCATAAAGTCTTATAATTAAAGATGGAGGGAGTAATTTATATTTTAATGGTTATATTTACAGCTGGACAGATCATTCACATCACGTAAATGATTAGCAACAATTAGCATATCATCCACATAAAGTAACAAGAAAATATAAGAGCCATCATTAAGGCTCCTCACATAAACACAACAATCATAGTCACACCTTCTGTAGCCCATCCTCAGCATGTATGAATCAAAACGCTTGTACCACTTCCTTGGTGACTGCTTCAACCCATACAGAGACCTCTTCAACTTACACGCCATTCTCTCTTGACCAGAATCAATGAATCATTCGGGCTGCTGCATGTAAAGTTACTCATCTAGATTACCATGGAGGAACGTCGTCTTCACATCCATCTGCTCTAAATGCATGTCTTGGAGTGCTACCAAGGCCAACACTAAACTGATAAAAGTGTGTCTAACAACCGGAGAGAAAATTTCACCATAACCGATCCTCTTCCGCTGTGAATATCCCTTTGCTACTAAACAAGTCTTGAACTTTTCCCCTTCATTTTATTTAATTGGTGGTTTCTTCCTGTACACCCTTTACACTCACTTACAACCAATGGCTCTCTTCCCCTGAGGAAGTTGAACTAGATCCCATGTCTGATTCTTCTTCAAGGACTCCATCTCCTCCACTATAGCACCCATCCACTTATCTCTCTCTGGACTAGCCATAGCCTCACGAAAAGTAGACGCATTTCCAGAGCTGGTGAGAAGAGCATATGCAGCTAAGTCTTCAAACCTATATTTGACTGGTGGTACTATCTGACGGTGCTCCCTATCGCGCACAAGATTATAATCTGGTGCTCCACCTGAATCAACTGGTACATCTTCGGTCTCAGCATCAGAACCTGATTCGGCTTGTTGTTCGTGTACTACCTGCATTGGACTCACCGGTAATGGCTCCACGACAATCTAAATCTTCCCAACACTGGAAGTGTTACCTTCTGAAGTAGACTCTTCAGTAGAATCTAACTGCTTTAGCATAAACTGCTCATCAAATACAACGTCTCTGCTATTAACGACCTTCTTCAAAGCCGGATCCCACAATTTGAACCTCTTCACACCCTTGGTGTAACCAAGAAAAATCCACTTCTTGGATTTTGGATCTAGTTTTGATCGTTCATCACTCAATATATGCATATAAGTTGGACACCCAAAAATTCTCAAATTTTCTAAATTAATGGGATTACCTATCCTCACCTCCTCTACAGCATTTCCATCCAATGAAGCTCTCAGAGACCTGTTTAATAGATAACATGCCATGTTCATTGCCTCTGCCAAAAAAACTTTAGACAGTTCCGCTTGCAATCGAAGGCACCTTGCCTTCTCTATGAGAGATCTATTCATCCTCTCAGCAACACCATTCTGCTGCGATGTCTTCTTAACTGAATAATGCCTCTGGATACCGTGTTCCTGACAAAAGTTCTTGAACTTTGCATTAGTGTATTCTGTCCTGTTATCTAACCTCAGATACTTGATCTTTCTCCTTGTTTGATTTTCCACCTCAGTCTTCCACAATCTGAACTTCTCAAAGACTTCATATTTATGCTTCATGAAATAAACCCAGACCTTCTGAGAAAAATAATCAATAAACGTCACAAAGTACTTGGAACCTCCAATGGCAGCTTCCCGAGTAGGCCCCCACACATCTGAATGAATATAATCGAGGATTCCCTTTGTTTCGTGCTTCCCGGTCTTGAAACGAACACGGCACTGTTTTCCTAGTACGCGGTTGTTAATACCAGAGTTTTATCTTGGTGTAATTTCTAATACCAAGAAATCAAAGGTAATAAGTTATGTACTAAGAACTTTAATTTCTTAGTTGAAATATGGTGCTGGCAATATTTGTCGAAATCATATGCCAAATTGGTAAGGACTTGCTCTGAACGTGGAGCTTTCATACATGCATACCTGCATCATCTACTGTTGTTGCATCGCCTGCTCCAGTATCGTCTGCTGCTGTTGCATCGTCTACTCCAATATCGTTTACATTGCCTGATTTTCTATCATCTGCAATGTATGCATCGTTTGCATCATCTGCATTGACTATGGTTCTTCGACCAATATATTAATAGCTTGTTGAATGGTTGTTTCTGAATATCAAAAGCCAAATCAAGTATTCGACCATTCTGTGTAAAGTTGTTGGTCGAACTATGTGAGTTCAAAATTACTTCAAAGTGTTATCGATTGAAGAAACAAGGAAGCAAGTCGAAGACAAAGCATGAGGAAAGTGGCTGTTAGAATTCAAATTCCAGCAAAACATGCTGGAAGGTGCTAGCAGTTACAAGAAATCCAAGGCTCTAGTTAGGAAGTTGCTTTCTATGTTTGAATCTTGGCCGTAGGATTATGTTACCGGTTTTATTTCAGACATTATAAATAGAAGGTTGTAACTAGGAAATAATCAGATTCACACAACTACTCAAAACTCTCAAACAACGCCTACAGGTCTTTGCGACAGACGGCTAACAAAAAGAACTCGAGGGTGTTGTGATTCTCACTTTTACATTCTATGTTATTTCCTTTGCCATTTTGATTTCTCTTTTCATTTTGATATCTTTATGCAATTTACTCTTTCCATTTTGATTTCTCTTTTCATTTTGATATCTTTTTACGTTTCATCTTCCTTTTCGATTTTATTTCCCTTTTCATTCGATCTTCTACTTCTCTACTACACTTCTTCTTCATCTTTGAAGAACATTGTTCCGTTCTTCATAAAAAAACCCGGAAACGACACTGAAACGTTTTCACACAAAGAACCCAAAGAGGATCAAAATCCAGCCTCTTTATCAACATTTGGATTTCTGTGTTTACCAAAAATCAGGGTAAACAACGGTACTTGCACAAGTCCACTTTGCAGCTTAGAACACCCTTCAAAAGATCCTTCTTATCAAGTGCCATCATCCCCTTCTCACTGAGATGACCTAGACACATGTGCCAAAGTCTAGTTGCATCATTGTCTGTCTCAACAGATGCAACATCACCTTCAACGGTGCTCCCCAACAAGCTGTAAATATTCCCTACAGTTCGCGCCGCAGTCATCACTGTCAGTGAACATTTGCTAACCTTCAGGATATCTTTATCTCCATCAGATCAGAATGATTAACCATTCGCCTGAAGAGTACGCAAGGAAATCAAATTCTTTCTCAGATCTAGAACATACCTCACATTACCCAAGATACGCATGCCACCATGATCCATAGCAATTTTGATATGTCCGACGACGGTGATATCACATGTTTTGTCATCACCCAAATAAACAAACCCAAAATTGCTCGCCTTAAAAAAACTGAACCACTTCCGGTGTGATGTCATATGGTAAGAGCAACCAGAATCAAGAATCCAATCCTCTGTGCATTTTTTGGATGAAACACAAAATATATCTCCTTCACTGCCGGAATCACTAGTCTGAGCCACGTTCGCAGAATTAGAAGGATTCAGACAATCCTTCTTCCAATGACCAATCTGCTTGCAATTAAAACACTCTGCTATCTTCCTCTGCTTGGATTTAGAACGCTTTTTCTTCCCAGTAGACTTACCCTTGTTCTGTCCACAATCTTAACCTCCCTTCACAAACAGACCTTCACCATGACTTCCCTCCTCTACATTCTGTCTCCTTTGAGAGTGAGACGGGAATGTAGACGTGATGGTATCAAGCGTGATAGCGTCATTCCCGTATGTAAAAGTAGTGACCAAGTGATCATAGGAACTTGGTAACGAGCAAAACAATATAACTGCCTTGTCCTCATCGTCAATCTTCACATCAAGCCTCAGCAGATCCGGGATGATTGTGGTGAAGTGATTGACATGATGTTGCAGATCATATCCTCCTGCATCCTCAGAATGTAAAGCCTTTGCTTCGCGAATAGCTTGTTCATCAACGTTTTTTACTAGTATTGGCTCTCCAATTTGTCCCAAACGGCCTTCGGAGTTCGTGATATGATACATAACCTCATTTGAAACGCATAGACGTATAAATCTCGCGGCCTTCTCTTGCATCTCCTTCCAATCAATGTCCAACATATCCACTGGTTTCTCTGTTTGCTATGCCTTCTGCAATCCTTGCTGAGCCAACAAATCCTTGACTCTCCGTTAGCGTAAACTGAAATTTTCTGTCCTGTTGAACTTCTCAACATCGAATTTCGCACCGTCAGAAGTGATTATCGTCTGATACCAATTGTTAGGGAGAAGGGGGAGCTCATGGGTTGAGGACGAAGACTACCAAGAGAACCCAACGCCACATCTTAACCCAAAACCTTAAGGTGTTGGGTTTATGGGTCACATCTCTTATAACGTCTTCACCTCACCCATATTTAACCAATGTGGGACTCCAACTCCACACTTGGAGTACGACTCATTCTAATTTTTGGCCAAATCTGTTCAGTTTATTAGAACTTGATTTAAGGGGATTATGTAAGGGTTTACGGGGATATTATTGTAATATGTGGATCATTAGTATCTCTATATAATGCCTGTAACACTGTAACCCTATTCTTAACCTAATCAATAAGACGGAGCTATAGCTACTCTATAGACGCAGAGGTAGGGACAATTTACCGAACTGCGTGAACAAACTTTTTGTGTCTTGTGTTCGCGATTTCTCTATTCTTACTATGTGCTATCAAGGTGGTTGTACTAACAATTGGTATCAGAGTCGATGGTTAGTATAGCCATGGTGTGACGGCTCCTTGTGTCGAAAGTCTTCTTAGCGACGCGACGGGTCCCGTTGACGCGATAGAGAGAACGGGGGTGCAAGTGTGGATAGCTTCCGTTGAGGGAGTGCATGGGAATGTGGTGGTAACTCACACTTGAGGGGAAGAATGTTGAAAATTCAAGTGTGGAGTTGGAGTCCCACATTGGTTAAATATGAGTGAGGTGAAGACTTTGTAAGAGATGTGACCCATAAACCCAACACCTTAAGGTTTTGAGTTAAAATATGAAGTCGGGTTCTCTTTGTGGTCTTCATCCTTGGCTATGAGCTCCCCCTTCTCCCTAACACAACACATGCTAACCCCCAACCAAACAGACACAAATCACGATTCAAATTAAAAGTGTAATTATCTGCTCCCACTTAGACTCCTATTTGGGGAAATAATAAAGGAGGAAAACAGAATATAAATTGACAAGTAATCTTGACTTGGTTCAAGCACTCATGATTTCATACATAGAACTGATTGTGAAAATATATTGATACATGAATCAGATAATAATCATGAAGCAAACATCAAGGCAAGGCACTCCAAAGAACTTGTCAACCTCATTCAATGTTTGTTTTAGTTAAAAAATTAACCATTTTTCTTCTGAAGACCAGGAGAAGGCTAACTGTCTAGTCGTTGATTGATTGGATGAAAGATCAACTATCCTCAAGACACTTTTTTAGTTTTACCAGTAATCATCATAAACAAGCACAAGTGCACAACCCATCCCCAACCAATTTAGACAAACTAATCATAACTATTTTTAACCCACTCACAACATTATGAAATTGATGCAGAAAACACTTACTACAACCTCAAACACGAAAAAGAAGAAAAAAATTGAACTAATAAGACATATGGTAGGCATGAAAATCATACCTCAACTTTCTTCATACATGAATTGGCTTTGTGAACCTCCTCGTTCTCCCACCCATTGATGACAGCATCTTCCCTCTTGAACCTGTTATTAATCTTGGCAACTTTAGCGTTCTGCCACGCCGCTATCTTGGCTTCAACCTCTTCCTTCTTCACCTTCTGCACTGTCACAGCTTCTTCACTCTGACCACCGACTGTGCCTGAAGACGACGACGGAACCGTGTTCAAAGGGTTGTTATCCGCCACGATCGCCAAAGGGTTCGTCTCCGTCTCCACCATCAATTCATCTTCTCTAATCCTCCCCAAATTGTTATTAACAATGTTGACGCTTCTTCCTGATTCCCTGACACTGACTACGTCGCTCATCATCATGGAACTTGTGTTGGTGTTGTTGCTGTGGTCAATACTTGACGTCCCTGCTAGAACCAGAGCACTGAATTCTCTGCTGATGCTGGTGAAATTCTCGCTGGAAGCACCTTCTGAGTTAGGCATGGACGCAAAAGATGATTGGTGGCTGAGTGTTCCCCAAGTTTCTCTTCTTTGGACAGTGTGAGGTGGGGTTAAGGCATGGATTTCTCTGATTTGCTCGTCTTCATGATCATACTGTGTGCCGTTGCTTGTTGAAGCTCTTTGATCATTCAACATAGCAAATTTGTGTGTGGGGTTGTAGTGTTGGCAGTGGAACAGAGAAAGTGGAGGTAAAGTGGGCAAGACACAATTCAATTAGTTTAATTTATGTTTGTATTTTTGGGGTTCTTGCACTTATTCAGAAATGGAAATGGAAATAGGGATAAGCCACACTCTTATATGGAAATGGAGAATAAACAAGTCAAGAAATGAGTCATTCTTTAGATCAACATGTAGTGGGTATGACGTTTATACGCTTTCATTCATTCACACTTTCTTATTATCTTTAAATATCTTTTAGGTGTAGACACATTAGTGAATGTCATATATGATTGATGTGGTAAGAAGAGGGAGATAGAGAGAAAAATAAAAGTGTTTATAGGTAGGCACTATTTATATGTTTATGAATCATTTTTTATTATCTTTCTTTCCCCTCATTTTCCTCTCCAATTTTTTTATGACATCAACTATCAAATCTCTCATTACATCATTTCTTTCTAAAGTAAAAGTGAAAATTAAGTGTCAATATATATTTATGGAAAAATATTGATGTACAACACTTTTATCAGAAACACCAAATACTAGCACTTTGTGGCAATAGGTGTTTAGTGTTTACTATAAAAGTGGTGTTAAGTGCACTCCACACTTATTCATCTATCTCTGTTGCTTTATGCATCACAGACCCAATTGAATTTTTGTTCCCCTAATTTTATAAATACCTGATTTTTGTCATGTTTAGAGTTCTTATTTTTAAAATTAAATAAATATGGTTTGATGTTTACTTGTCTTTAATAACAAATGGAAGATTTTTTTTAAACTAATAACAAATGGAAGTTGTTGACATAAGTTGTAAATTTTGATATGACAAGTGTTGTAAATTTTTTTTTTTAAGGAGTAAATGATCTTAAAAGAGACTAAATCGAAGCAATTAAAACTATGACTATCAAAATCACGTATTTCTAAAATGTATAGAATTCAAAAGTATATGAAGTAGAAATTTTAAAAATGAATCTTATATTGCAATTTCACATAACATAATATTATTTTACTATAATGTATTTCGGCCACACTAATTAAGGGAAAAGCGACTCAAAACACTCGACAATATTGTCATAAGTGTTAGTAGCACAAATAGTACATACTTGGACTCCTTAAACATCTAGTCCATGGTTTCATTATTAGGCGGTGCGTATAAAGAAACATTTGTTGGGAGAGACCTACCCACTTAACATGATATCAGAGTCTCGAGGAATTAGTCTCATGGCTGCCAGCCATAAGGATACCTTGGAAAACCAAAAAAAATCGGCGTAGTGTTGATGTTGTGGCCGACGCTAATGATCTCAACACAAATAAACTAGTGTCAACCTCATTAGCATTGACATAGCTGACACTATTAAGTTGGTTAAAAGGTTGATGCTAACTAATCCAAGCAGGATACAAAGTTAACTTTTGGCATGTAACAAAATCTGTAACGGCTATACAAGCAATGAAAAGGCGGGTTAGGCAAAGTAAAAGCTAGTTGTTTGTTAGATGTGGGAAACATAGTTATAACATCTCATTTTTAAGTAAAGACGAGGCGTCACATTTAGTGAATAATTGTGGAATTTAACAGATTAATCATTTATATCGTTTATTAAATAAGAGGTATTTTTTTTCTAATTTGAAACAAAGAAACATTTATGCGTTATTACAAGAAAATAAATAACTTGAAAGCATAATGCAGCTTAGCTTGTAGATTAATACCCACAATGATTTGTGATAGTCATAAACAAAAATCAAATAACAGTACAAAGATCTAGAAGAGAAGTCCTTACGTCAAAACTAAGTACAACTTGGAAGAAGTAAAGACTCTCTGCCGGTATACTTTGAGGCCAACATGCAAGAAGGCGCCTGTAAGGTAAACAACTTTAGAACTCTACCCGGCAAAAACTCAGAAATACAAATAAGATGTACAGAAGAGAGCCCAAGATTAATCGTCCAAGCAAGCGCCAAAGCTATCCTCCTCCTCAGGCTCCTCACTCGCCTCGGAAGGGTCCTCCTCCTCCTCCTCCTTGCCATCAGCCACGGAGCCCCTGTCCTCTCTAGCCTCTACATGATCGCCCAGATCTCCCTCGACATTCAATTCTACAATCACGCGGGTCAGATCCCTATGAGTGGTCTCTACAACATTGCGCTCTATGGTCAACGGATGCAGCAAACAGACTGGGCAAGATGGAGTTTACTCAGGCTCCGACTTTACCGTCACCGGTAAAGGTACAGTATGAGAGGGTCTAGCAGACGATGACGGTGACAAGGTAGGTCCACCAGAAGAAGCAACAGGTGTTGGAGAAGTGAACGAATCATCAGCAGGTCACGACCATCCCTAAGGGTCATCCATGATGGCATTTTCCACCACTGAGCCCTCGTGAACCTCTCACTTGAGAAGACTCATCCGTAGACATCCCTAGCCGTCTCCTTAACGCTCCCTATATACCATAAGCGACAGGTGTGACGGTCATACACCCATGCTCGGGGGTCCTCTACATCAAGTAGGTCGTGCCCTACCTCGCCAGTCGGCATGATCGAGTCCCAAGGTCTCATCGCCATGTAACTACCGACGTGAAGATAACGTAGTCAAAGAAAAGAAAACAGTGCAAAGGTCAACTACATTGGCATAATGGGAATCGCCATCGCCAGGAAACCCAAGCAACAAACAATAATTCATACAAATCATTTTCAAACGGGGTACTAGCATCATATTCTAAGTTAGGGATAAAGTATTGTTAGAAAGTTAATGAATGAATGTAATCTGACACAGTCCATACATCGTCTTCATGAACTCACTGGGAAGAAGGGACAACCACCAGCTCCAGGGCTCCAGCGCTAAGCTAAGTGCCTATAATGTGGAGTGCCACATCATCGGCACGTCGTTTCAACGTCAGGAATAAACACAAGAGCGCTGTGTCAACGCTTCTAAGTACGCCATCTTGACAGCCATCACAAAACCCAGCAGCCTTTTGATACACCAATCTCACTGTAGGCAATCAATGCAAATGCCATGCTCTTGAACTATGAGTTAGTGTCACCTTCGGCCCCGTCCTCTGACCTTCGTGACATGCTCCATGAGCATGATTACCTCTCACGGGTATCTAATATCACTAGGTTGGTCTCGCTCATCACTCGAGTGTCCACCTCAATCAATTATCAATTTTCACAAGGAAACAATCATAGCCTAAGCATGTTATGATATAAGCAATATCAACATTCCATGACTTAGAATTTCTCATTGCATATAGCATTTCAAGTAAGCATCATGTTATCAAATCATAACACATAACATATTAATCATCATATGTCATATTTCAAGTCATGTAGTCATAAGATAATTCAATTTATATCATCTTAGTCATCCATAACATGTTATCATTCAGATAATTCAAGTCATGTTGTCAAACAGTCTACCAAACAATCAGGTCATCCACTAGATGCCGTCAACTACCCATGCAGTTTATATATCACAAGTCATATATATGTAACAACATAATAAGGTAGCATGCACAATGTCAGTCACACGGGCTAAGTTGGCCGAGTATGCGTGGGAGCTCTTACCTTGAGTTTTTTCCTTGTGTACTCCAACAGTTTCTGAACTCTATCCGCTCTCGAGCCCGTAACTTACACAATCACGTCTAACACTTAGTCTTCTAAGTATAATTCCACTTAACAATTATCAAACAAGAAGACATCTTTATAAAATGATCCTTTAATTATTGACTATTTAATCCTCAAACTTTAGTAAAATACTAAATTAGGTCCTTCAACTTTCCAAAATACTATTTCTAGTCCTTAAACTTTTCATAATTTTATTCTAGTCCTCAAAATTTTCATAAATAGGAAATCTAGTCTCTAAACTTCTAAAACTTATATTTAAGCCCCAAATTATTTCTAGACGCTATTAAACATACTCAACACCCAAAATCTAGTCTTCAAGGCAATATAACCCCTAAAAATGACCCTCATAGATTCGGCATGTCCACAACTTAGCTATCAATTCCACAAATTTTTCCAACACTTCCAAAACAAGCATTTAACCATGAAACAACTTAAGAAAAATCTAAAACCCAAACCCCACAAGGTAACATAGGTTCAACCATCACATCTAATATAGCTAGGAATTTCTTTTTCAAAATCTAACTTCATAAATGGGTTTATCTCATGTAGAAAACTTTCCAAAATAAGCACTTTTCAAAAATCAATTTTGGGTGAAAACAACTTTTCAAGAAACAAAATATAGGGTTGTGTAGCTCTCTTGATGATGATCATTCTTTCCCAAAGGCACCACAGCAAATACCGACTTTGAAAATCACTTCCAACTCACAAAATCAAGCTTTGAGAAAACTAAAACGATGAACCTATAGTCCTTTCATCAACAACAAAATTTATGAAAATATTTTCGCAAAACAAGGCTTTCTAACTTCAAATGAAGCTCTAGGATTCAAAACACAACCAAAAAGCTCATAAAATATGTCAAATGAAAGATTAGAAAGAGTGCTACATCTTTGATGTTGAAGCTAGAAGAAAAAAATGATCCAATGGTGTTAAAGAAGCATGAACAATTCGGCGAAGAGGAGAAAAGAAGAGGAGCAAGTGTTTTTCTCTCTATCTCTCTAGTTTCTCTCTCTATCTCAACAAGAACTCACTTAAGTGAAAAGATGAAGACTCAACACCCTATTATGGTGTGTTGGTCGAATATTCCCTCTTAGTTGGGAGATATTTTGCTCTTCCAATTGTCCCTTAAGTCCCTTCATCAATGCCTCAAATTTCCATCTTACCCTTGTCTTTCATTCCCTATGTAAATGTATCTAGCCTTAATAATATTTCTGTCATTTTCCTAATTAAGCTAAACATTTCTAACCCAATAAGTAAATGACCTCATATGCCCCATTTTGGGTTGATGCTTCAAAATCTAATCCTTGCCTAATATTGACTAACAATATTCGGACCACATTAATAGAAATATGATGATCTTCATCTTTCTTAATTCCTCTTAAAATAAAGTCAAACTAATCAACTATTGACATGTCACTTCCAAAAAACTTTGGATTCTCTTGTTTATCATACAAACCATCAATTTCATCCACTTCCACGCTCAAACTATTCAAATTAAATCTCCCTCCATTAGCAAAACATGAATATAAACCCAAGTTAGTGAATTAAATCACTCTTAGCTACACATTACATGCACACCATACATATATATATATATATATATATATATATATATATATATATATATATATTTCGACGTCGTTTCCGCTTCCGTAAGGAATTAAATACTTCGTTGTACTTAAATAAATAATACAACATCATTGATATAACATTCTTAGCTACATTTATTCCGCTTAACAGTAAACGTCACGAAATAATAATATTAATACAAAATATAATAATAATGGAAATACAACAATACATTGATAGAATATTAATATTAATACGTCAAGGGTATTAATAAAGACAATATTAATATACACAAAGTCAATAAACATATTAATGACGAAAACAATGGGACAATACAATTTACGTCCATACGCGTAAAACTTCTACGTCGCGTAATTAATTAATAACAATACGTCAAAATGTAATATTTAAATATATATTATATTAATACGAAATTAATAATTAGGGTCTTACAATAGCCGAGTGAAGGAAATCTTGTAATTGACAAATACACGAACCTAGGTCTGGGGTTGAAGATATTTTCAAGAATATGTTCAGAATGTAGGCTTTGTCACATGAAAATAGGATATAGTTCGTTTCCTCAAATATAGGATGGTTGTTACATATTAGGAGCAAGCCCATGCAAGGAAGATTAGCTTCCAAGCCGATTAGGCATGATAAAGCACCAACCTTCCCAGGATTTGTAGTAGCTTAGGGGAAATTTAGAACTTGGGTTAGTGGTTATATGTCTGAGTAGCAGTTATAGTCAGTTGAATTCTCCCTTGCATCGGCTTGCTCCTAATGTGTAATTGCTGGGGACCCTTGGGGCCAAACCTAATTGATTCAAAAAGGTTTTACAAAAGAAGTTATATACGTCATTTTTAAAAAAGGTTTTACAAAAGAAGTTTTTACTAGAGTGTTCACCGAGCTTAAGTTGTCTACTATCATCTTGTTAGAAGAACTCAAGTACAACATTACTTCAACGAAATGAAGTGTAGGAGAAGCGAGCGAAAATTTACTCTTTCGTGATGTATTTTTGATGAAATGGGGGATTAGCCCACGACTCCTCGAAAAAAAATGGATTGGTTCTTAGTTCATTCCGCCATTTAATACTTGTAGGAGAAGTCTTTGATAATACTTGTTTGTTTAGTGAAAATTTTGATAGATACCAAGATAAAATCTGAATGTCTATCTACTTCCCTAACTCTTTGTTACTCTTTACTTTAATCTCCTGCAACAAACAAAAATCGTTAACAAAAGAAGTTTTAACTATATACTCGTTTTTACAAAATGGTTTTAAAGCAGAATTTAAACTTGCTTTTCTTGTGTTACTATGTGGTTCCTCATAACCCACTCACCTAACCTACCAATTCGTAGTGGGTTGAGCCACATAATGACATTAGAGGCTCACTAGAAAGGTGAGTGAGCTTAGCTCAGCTAATTTTTCTTTATACTCATGATGATCCAACTCAATTCAACCGGACTGACACTTTTTTGCATGTCTAAACCGTACGCTATTACAAACCTACACTAAATTCTTTGATGTTTGCATAATTACTAATATTTATCTTTAAACTTAGGTGCAATCTTATTTTACTAATGTTTATCTCAAACTTACCAATCACATTCAATTGTCATAAGAATTAAAGAGCAACAAGATATTGGGAGCAAAAAAAAAAGCAACAAGATTTGAAAGAGAAAAACAAATTTAACATTGAGAAATGAACTTAGTGCCTCATTCTCTATCCCATTTTTAAAATCCGAAGTTTGTTAGCCATGTTCATTGAATGACAAGTTGATCTATCCCGTACGATACACGGTAGAATTTCATGTTGGAAGGAAAATTGATTCTGGGAGAAGCTACTCCCAGTAGCTTTTGTAGTAGCGGAATTAATTCTGGAAGATCTGAACATGAATCCAAACATGCTAAAAGCCATCTGAAAATGAGTCAATGGCTCGAAAATCTAAGCCCTCTTGTCCGTCCAGGTGCACCCCCTTTAAGTGAGGACACATCTAACATGATCCTGCTCAAGCCAAATACAATGTCAGTGCATTATTACCTCACTTTTGGTTGCTAATAAATAAATGCTTTTCATTAGTCTTACAAATTCTTTGGAGATATGCAGCTTATGATGATTTTGTCATCAATTTTTGCCACCGAATGGTCCTTTGGGAGATTGATCTCTCTTGGTGCTGGATTGAAAAAATTCAACACAAACAATTTAACTCCATGGTTTTAAAGCATGTGAAACCAAGATAAATTTATCTACTTTTGAGAGTCTCTTACCTGACTTGGGTGTAGGAGTGACACCACCATCAAGTCCCAATAATTTCTGGACCAATAGATATTTTATATCAGGATGTTTAACAGTTAAAAGAAACTGATATCATGTTTGGATTAGCTTTTATATCATCAGAATCAATTATAAAACCCAGAAGCTACAACTTTTCTCCAAAATTAATTTTGAATTTGTAATTAATTGTCGAAAGATTTTTAAACATTCAATGAGTTGATGTAAGGAAGTTTGCATAAAGGCAAATGAGAGTGAGTTACCTTCAGACTCTCATAACACTCCTCAAGTTTGTCATTGTATAAGATGAAATCAAATATGCCTGATGACTTCCCTTGCTCAATCTCAGTCTGAGCATTTCGCAACCGCTTTAGGACCTGTTCTTCAGTCTCTGTTCCTCTGCTTAAAAGAATAAGGTTTGGAAATCTTAGAGTAACACTGGGGAGGATTTGAGAGTTAATAAAGAGGCATGATTAAGAAGCAATTATTCACCTGTCGCGAAGACGCTTCTCGAGTTCTTCCATCGATGGGGGGCAGATAAAGATGAATATGGCTTCAAGAGAACTAGCTCTCACAGATCTTGCCCCTTGAACATCAATGTCAAGAATACATCTCTGAAAAAAATTTAAAATTTTCATATCTCATATGAGAATAGTCAAAACTCAAAAGTCATATCTGAAAGAAGGCAATGCTCACAAGGTTAAATTTGATAGGATGGTACCCTCAATCATCAGACAGAATATTAAATTTCATTAACATTACAAGGCAAGACTGGAATAGGTATATTTTGCAATAAGATCCAACAAGTGTCTTTAAGATTAAGATTATAATTCAAAAGACAAATAACAAGTCCTAAGAGTGTCATATTTAACAGAATTTGTGTTCCTTTGTTCATAGTTGGTATTAAAATTGATTGGTGACCAGAACAGAGACAATGCAACATGAAATTCTGCTACATTTCTTATTAGGCTGGATTGTACATGCCACAGCAATTATAACTACAGAAGTTAAGGTAAACCTTTAAAATTAATAGATTTCTACGTGCACTTTGACAAAGCCTAATTATTATTTTAGAACCCCTAACTAAAAGAATTCAATAAAAGCAAGGTTTCTTCAGAGTGAGAGATTGAGTGCTTGTTTTGAAATCATTCTACAGTCAATTCTAAAATTAGAATCAATTCGGAGGAACAAGCTTATATGAATAGATTATGGGTTTCAGAATTGATTCTAGGGTAACAAAAACTGATCAAAACATGCAATCATTTGCATAAATTGGCAAGTGCCGGCATACCACAATCAGTTCAACATTTTTATATACAGGCCTTAAGTATATGTAACTTACTTTCCCTGCATCTGATACCAGTTCAACAGCCTCAACACTGGTCCCATAGAGGTTACCATGCACAGAAGCAAACTCAAGAAACTTTCCATCTTTAATATCTTTTTCCATAACACTCTTCTCAGTAAAATGGTAATGGACCCCATCTTTTTCCATACCTCTCAGGGCACGGGTTGTGTGGCTCACAGAGAAACCAAACATAGATGGGAATTCCTTCATGAGCAATGATATCAGTGTTCCTTTACCTACACCAGAAGGACCACTAATAACAACAGGCTTTTCAGCATTCCCTACCACACCCTTACTCCATGCAACAACCTCACTCCCCAAAACTTTTTTCTGCAGCCTCACATATGGGGTGTCTATCTGCAAATATTGTAAAAATGAAACATTGAACACCAATTAGAACTTTATGGAATCTACAGTATTCATGTCTGGACACACTAGATTTTTACGTTAAAAGGAAAATTGATTCTGGGAGAAGCTACTATGTTAGCCCAAAAATCATATTAAACCATAAACTACAATGTGTGGTTTTTGAAATAACGTGATTTCAAAAAAAAAAAAAGGAAAAAACGTGCTTTGAAGTGTGCGTCAGATGCACATCCAAACACATTGGCTTTTGTGATAGCAGAATTGATTCTGAAAGAACTGAACGTGAATCCAAACATGTTATTAGTTTTCATGAATAAATAGTTCTTCGGGAATGGTTGAGGAATTGGGTCTGAAAACTCTGACCTCCAGGAAAAATGTATGATCATCTGGCTTAGAATTCTTCTTAACAATTAGTATTCGGTCTTTCAAAAACACAGCTGAGTGGCCTTCACATGACATGGGTTTGGTGCCAAGAACAATGGGATTAATCCTGCACATTGAAATGGTTAATAAGCAATAAAACCATGAGAGAGAAAAAAAACTAAGAAATAAGAAGCATTCAACTGACCACTGTTCAAGACACTTGTCAAAAATTCGAACTTCAATGGACAAAGTTTCACCATTAGCTCCACCAATGACATACTGTTAAACAAATGGAGGCCCGTATTTTGATTTAGTTGCCATAAAAGATTGCGAGGGTAAAAATCTATCAGTGTTTTTAATTGCGGATCGCGAAAAATAGCGGAAAGCCAAAAATCTGCTATGTCAAGCCCTCAGGTGGAAAATAGCGGCAAATAGCCGATAGCGGTTAGCCCTCAGAGGGCTACGCTATAGCGCTGTGATATCCGCAATTTGACAACACTGAAATCTATTTCACATGTAGTTTAACATATTGAAAGATGATGCTTATAGCATATAGTATGATCAAATACCGTTTTATCACCAATAGTAGTAGCTGTTTCAAAATTTCCCTTTTTTAATTCAAAGCCATTACTAGTTCCATTCTGCAGGTTTTGAGGAATGTGTGTCGGTGCTTCTCCCTATTGATCATTAACAAAGAGATGTTACACAAATCAAATCAAAACCACTTTGATCCAATATCATAATCCAACTGCATTGCTCATTTTTTAGTAATCCTCTAAAGGAAAGAAGGGATGCTTACCATAGGGAAAATCTTTGCCAGATTTTAATCCTGATCAAAATGCATAAACAGATGTTAGTATTATGAACAACCAAGCTATATACAAAGAAATAAAACGTCAATGTTTAAGAACAGAGAGAAGAGACATAATGGGCATTAATGCCAACAGAACCCATGAAATTTGAACAGAGTTCATAAAACAGTAGAAGGCTTTTATTCAATGCCTTTCAAAAAATAATTAACCAAACTTGGGTTTCATTCAATGTCTCTTTGATCCCACATTACAAAAATTTTGAGGAGGATTACCCGTTAAAAAAGAATAAAAATAGATTAAATCAACTCTGAATTTCGAGAAGGCTGAGAAAGGAGAAAAACTGCTTGAAAACAACCAAAAAAACCATTACTATAAGAAGAAAAAAAGGACATTGCAATCAACAATGGATCAAAGAGAGGACAACCCAGATCACAATGCCTAAAAAGACGAAACCTTTGAAGAGATGGAGACCACAAATGTTGGCATTACCTGGAGGCAATAGCAGCAAGTTCTGTGCAGAAAAGAACAAGCTATGTTTGGTCCTTTTTGGATGTGGTAACATTCAAGGTTCAACTTGTGTATTCCGCTGTGGATTTTCATATTTTAAAGAAGAAAGATTCATTTTTTTGGGTTTCAATTTCAACTCTGAATGCTTAAAATCTAATCAAAGTTTGGGAAGCATGGAATCAGGAGAGAGAGGCGGCAGAGGAAGGTGGAAAAACAAAATTAAGCAATGGGTTTTCATATTTGTAGGCGTAAAAGAGAGAAAAGGGGTTCGGCTTTATTTATTTATTTATTATTTATTTATTTTTTGGGTCGCGTTTGATTCACGAATCGGGAAGACGGGCTTTCGCTTTTCCTGCTGTGAGGTGCTTATGGAAAAGCCAAGGCCAAAGGCTCTTCTTTTTGTTTCCTTTTATTTTATTGGATCAATGGTTTTACAGGTCCCTGAGTTTGTACCAATGTCTGTGATAGGTCTATCACCGGAAAAAAATTTGTTATAGGTCACTCAGTTTGCACTAAGATTTTATTAAGTCTCTGCCGGAGACCGGAGCTCCGACGAGGGCACATGTGACGTGTTGACTGTATAACTGATGATTATGTGGATTTATTAATTTTTTAAAATGGAACCAAAGTGAGAAAGACCTTTTAATTTATAAAACCCTTATTTTTACTAACTCTCATTTTAACCCCTCAATTTCCATTAACCTTAAATTCCTAGATTAGCTTTTTAAAACCCCTTGTTCATGTTCATCATCATCTTCAAATATCTTTTATCATCTTCATCAAAATTTTCCAGAAAAATTTAACTTTCTCCAATCTCTCTTGGCTTCCTTTTTCATCTTCATCATCAATCTCTCTTACTCCCCAAATCACACAAAATCCCCAAATAATCAAATCCCCCAAACCCAAATAAGAACAACAGTCCAGAAAATTATTTTAATACACACAATCCAGAAAATCCCTTCCCCTTTCTTCAAGATTCAGAATCAAAGCCAGAAAAACTTCATCCCCTCTCAAACCAAGAAAATCGTCCTCAACACAGAAATCGCCCCACCCCCACCCTGAAAATCGCCCCAAACCCACCCAACACCAACACCACCATGAAACCCTCCTCCACCAGTGAGAAAGAGAAGAATAAAATATGATTCACGAGCTAGGTTCTCCAGATCTGGGTGCTCCGCTTCGATCTAGGTTGTGGCTGGGTACGTCGAGGTGCGTGGCTCGACGTTTCTGGGTCTCAATTTGGTTCTGGGTATTGATCTTCTTCTTCTTATTGATCTGTCGTAGTTGGGGTTGGGGATTGGGGATGGGTCGGGTCAAGACGAGGATCCGGCCATGGGGTTTGTTGGGTGCGGAAACTGCAGAATAGGAAGCGGAAGAGTACGAAGAAGAAGAAGGATGAGGAGGATTCTTGGCGGTGGTGGTGTTCTTGGTGGTTATGGATTTCTCGTAGATCTGGTTGAAGTTAAAAAATGGCTTCCACGAGATGGAGAGAAACGAAGAAGAATGGAGAGTTGTGAAAGTAACGTGATTCTAATTTGCTTCATCTTGAAAAAGAGGGGAAAAACCAGAACAGAGTTGGGGTTGGGGTTGATTTTTGTTCTTGGTTCTATTTTCTTGTTCTTATTTGAGTTTTGTGAATTTGATTGTTTGATGAAGACATTAAGTTAATTTTTCTGGAAAATTTTGATGAAGATGATAAAAGATGTTTGAAGATGATGATGAAGATGAACAATGAGTTTTAAAAAGCTAATTTAGGAATTTGAGGTTAATGGAAATTGAGGGGTTAAAGTGAAAGTTAGTAAAAATAGGGGTTTTAAAAATTAAAAGGCTTTTCTGACTTGTTTTCCCTTTTAAAAAATTAAAAAGTCCACATAATCCTCACTTACACAGTCACCAGGCCACATGTGCCCTCCCCGGAGCTCCGGTCTCCGGTAGGGACTAAATAAAAACTTGGTGCAAACTGAGACTTATAGCAAACTTTTTTCCGGCGAGGGACCTATCGCAGACATTGATACAAACTCAGGGACCTGTCAAACCATTAACCCTATTTTATTTTACGAAATATGTATCCTTTTACTTTCCTGCCCCAGCGCTGCGTGATTGCCTGGGATAAGGGATATCATAAGATTGAATGTGCGGTAGACTGCAGCAGCGAGGTCTTAGAGGCCATTAATGATCCAGATGTTACTCGATTCATGATTGAAGTGCAGCAGATTCAGGACTTGCTAGGGAGGAATTGGTTGGTGAAGCTTCAACGCATTCCTTGTGAATGTAATGCGACGACAGGTTTCTTGGTGAAACTTGCGTCTCATCCGGAGGATCTCCATTTGGTTGATGTGTCATGCTATGATCTAGAGACTCTTTTTCTAAGGGACTCTTTGGGTGTTTTTTAGTCTTTTCAATTCTTTTTCTAGTTTTCCAATGTATAAAAAAAACATATAACTTCATCTTTTTAAAATGTTGGTTAAATACGATTTTCGTCTTTGAACTTTGAGCTAATTCTAGTTTTCGTCCCTCACCGGGGTAACTTTCAAAATAAGCCCCCAAACTATGTGAAATAGTCGGTACTCGTCCCTGCTTGAGTGGTGGCGCTAACCACCGTGCTTAAGTGTGTGGTGGCTGTAACACCCCGATTTTCAGGGCGTTATGGTAGCAAATGAAAAGTAATTAAATATGCAATTTATATTCTTAAGACTGTAGAAAAGGAGTGTATATTTTTTCAAAGCATGCCATGATGAGATGCATTAATAATTATTCATACCCCGTTTCACAAATAGCCACATATGGCATAAAGTGTATGGTCAGCAGTTTAGAAATAGCTTACAAGACGATTTACTATGGGTTCTCAATACTCTGCTGCCAGCTTGTAAGAAACTAAGCTAAACTCCCTACACTGATACTTAAGCATACATGAGTTCATGTATATCAATCAACGCGTCTGCGACAAGTCATCCTGCAGATAGGCATCCGTCTTCTATGATATTCCTTGAATCGACATCCAACTGCAACTTCTGGCTAAGGCTGTCCGAACTGGCGACGGATCGAAGCACACACAACAGACAATACAATTGTCAACTTCAAATCAATAACTCCCCATGAAAGCGCATGGGTGAGACGACAAGCATCAATATACATATATATATATATATACACATATATATATATATATATATATATATATATATATATATATATATATATACTAAGCATTTTAACTACAACTATGCAGGGTAATTAACAAACAAGCATTGATTATAAAGCAAGTAGAATTACAACCAAAACACACTCAATAAGTAGCTCAGGACACGCATAGCAATCATGTTACAAACCGCCAGGATGTCATGAAGCAGTTAAGGTGTAATCTAATCCAAACATTCGGGTTGCTGCAATGAGTCGGCACATAGCTGATTGAGGATAAGCTTGTTATCCCAATCGTGTTGTCTGCATATAGCCTACACACAGTCCGCACACAACCTAAATACAGTCAGCACAAAGCCTGTTGGAAGGATAGTCCTGCTATTCCAAACAGCTGAAGAATGACGACTACGTTGTCTAGAGGAACGTTCCTGCATGCAAAGTTTATGAACAAGCAATAACAACAATATGAACAGGTCCCTCATTCCAATTTTCCCACCTAGCGGAAACGTTGTTTTTACGAATCCGAGCCCCTTTTCGAAGGCAGTGTCATCCTTGTCGGAGTGCCCGTCTACTTCGAGGTATTTATGATCGCCTGAACCCTCCTGGTCCAGTGATCTCTTGTCGGTAGTTGCCGAGGCGTAAAACACCTGCTACTACCAACGAAGGCATTACCGAATAAGCTACCCAATTTTCTTGAGAAAACATCTCTTGAAATATTGTCGTAAAGGTCTTTTGAGGCTTTCTGAAAACATGTCTTATGATTCCTCGTAAGGAAGTTCTTATAGTTCTTAATTTTCCTTTATGAAATGTAGGACAGATTCATTTCGAAAGCTCACGGTTTAACTGCAGGTTCTCCTGAAAGCATGTTCGAAAACGTTCATTAAGTTTCTGAAAGAAATTTCTCTTCTTATTCTTTTCGAAACGGTTTAGCCTTTACTTTTTCCAAAACAAGGTCTGCATACTTTATTCTGAAAGGAGCCTCATTCCCTTGGTAGCTTACTCTAATTCCCCGGCTAGCGCACACAATAACAACTGGTGATAAGAAATAGCAACAATGCAACAAGCAAGATCAGGGGAAAACGGTAACTCAATCAACAAGTTATCAAACATAATATGGCATACATATTCAGGTATGGCTTGCTCTTTTCATATGAGCTAAATAGCAGGCTTCATAATTAACAATAATCATGTAGAGCATGGGTACGTATCTAAACAGATATAAATCATATGCGAACGGAGGTCATGCGTACAATTGACAGTATAGCAAGAACATCAAACAAGTCAAGCCGCACATTCAAAAAATTTCAACGATGTCATACATCAAACAATTCTAATCCAGCATATCAGATACCTTCAGATACTTGCAAACATAATTCAAGCAATTCAAAGTCGGGTCGTTCTTAGAACGCCGTCGACTAGCAAGTTATAAGTCATAGTATATACATATTCTTAGTAGCTAGGGATAGAGAAGTGCCATTACCTTGTCCTTTTCTCCGAGCTCCAATGCTTGCTCCAAAAACTACGAAGGTTCCGAAGGAAAGTTACGTTGTCTTGCTCGGTCCGAAGTCTCATAATCCTTCAAAGAATAAAGCCTAATTTAGGACTTGAAACTCAATCCTATGGCTTAGCTACTGGTCTTACTAGGTTCCTATCTCTTAGACAATAGTCCTAATTCTTAGGAAGATCATTGGAAGTCGAAAACATTTTTAGCAACTTTGTCGTCCGTTGAAAGAAATCAGAAAACTCTAAGTTCCAATTTTCAAAACTTTCCAAAACTCCAAACCCTTAAAGATCATCAAGGATAGATGCTTACAAATAAATTTGAAGGCCTTAAACAAAATTTTGAATCCAAAAACACACACAAAACCTCAAGTCCTCAATTCTGCCCCAAATCCTTAAAAACCCTAAAACCTCAAATTTTCACCAAACAATTCATTAAGTTACTCAAAAAAATTTCACAATCCAGAACATAACTTCTATTACAAGTTTCTAAGACAAATTTCAAGTCTTGAATTCAAAAACTCCTAAGTGTCCAAAAGCACAAAACTCCTTTCAAAATGCAAATTTCCAAAACTCAAGTTTTCTTAGCTTAGAAAAAACCCTAATTAACCTATGAGTTCCAAAATCTAATTTTCCCAAAGGCTTAATTTTAAACTTACAATTTAAAGTTTCCAAAAATTCCTAGAAATCAATTTTCTAGGGTTTTAAACATACAATTTTCTCTAGGCCCTTTTGCACTAATTAGGGCAAAACATTTCCTTTAAATCCAAAACCATTTTCAAGCATTTAAACACCCTCAAAGCTAGTTGGAAAATCAACTTATTCCCTTGTTTCAATTCTGTCCAATTCGGCCAAGACCCAATAATTATCAAAATCAATTTTTCTTTCAAAACTAACTTGTACACATCAAAGGTTACATGAAATCTATGGTGAAACTAATTTTTAAAGTTTGAAAATCACTTATTTCAAATAATCAATTCTCAAAAACCTAGCTTCCAAGAAAACTAATTAGGCAAACCCATAGATCCATATCATGGGAATAACTTTCCTAAAGGCAACCCTAGCAAAAGCTCAACTTGAAAATTCTCTAGGGAACAAAACTCAACCAATCAAAATTGCAATCGGTTCAAATTGAAGTTTAAGATCATGCGAACAATATTAATGAAGGGAGTTCAAGGTTCTAGCATCTACTAAAAATTCAAACTTACCATATCAAAAATCCGAATCGGTGGAATCGTAGATCTAGAGGAGGTGAGTAATTTACCTCAAAGGATCAAGTGAAGAAGATGAGTGGAAGGGGATGCCATGGTGAGGAGAGGATTCGGCCATGGAGAGGAGGAAGGAAGAAGATGATGAATAGTCCATGAGCTCTCATTTTCTCTCTCTTATTTTCTTCCAAATTTCACTTAAATGAGCCAGAGTGAAAAAGAACTACATGAGCCTCTTATTTAAAGAGGGGGTTGTAACGCCCCAATTTTTGGTTAAGGGTTATATAGTAATTTCGTGAAAATTTAAAACCTCTCATAAAAACAACTCAATTTTCAAAAACATTTCGTCTCTCAAAATATTTATTAACAATACAAGTAATAATTTTCCCATAAATAATATTTATTACGCGGAAGTAAAAAAAAAAAAAGGAAATATTATTACAAAGGTAAACGCTTAACAGCGAGCCGAAAAATAAAATAGACAGCGGAAGTCCTTAAAACATCAATCGTCTTCTTTAGAAATCTCCCCATACTTCCGCTACGCACTCTGATCCCGTAATGCTTCTTCAAGAGTAAAAATCATCCCCCTGTCTGTCTCTGGCGTTAATCGCCCGAACACAAACAGAAAGGGTCAACTCTTGAAACAAACAATAAATAACAAGTAGCATGTTGAACATAAATAACATTAACAGTATATTCAACATACAACAACAACAACTTAATGGCATTATCCAACAACATCAACAGTAATAACTCAATTCAACTTCCCCAAATTCTATATGCAAGACACTTGGCCAAAACTTCACCCCAAACTGACGAGAACGGTCGCAGGGGACAAATTACCCTCTCACCGAACTCAAGGTAGATCGCATGGGACAAATTACCATCTCATCTACCTTAGGCATGATCGCATGGGACGAATCACCATCTCATCATCCTTCCAAAACTCATCCACTAGGCATGATCACATGGGACAATTCCCTATCTCATCATCCTTCCAAATGCACATGTCACAACTCAATAACAACCCACACGTGAACCAACAGTTCATAGTACAACTTAAATTATCCATTTTCCAAAATCCAGTTTACAACATCATCAACATATTACACTGAGTGTAGACAAGACTTCTCTTTTGATCAAAAAGTGCTTCCGAGTTGACGATAGAGATATTTCAGCTTTCTATTTTGTCGAGCAGGCGATAGAGATATTTCAGCCTTCTATTTTGTCGAGAAGACAATAGAGATATTTCAACCTTCTATTTTGTCGAGCAGACGATAGAGATATTTCCTGAAATGAATAATACACAAAGTTTAGGAAATCATTGAATTCTTACACAAAATATGATAAACGTTATGGAGTCATTTGAACTTAACATATTATTATGAGAATGTATACTATGATTTTTGAATTGGTAGTTGACGATGTTATGAGAACGACCCGATTAGAATTATATTGATTGTGATATTTAAATGCATGGAGCTAAAGACATCTGATATGCTGGATTAGAATTGATTGATGATTTAAGTCTATCAATGGATAATCGTTTGGTAGCGTTGCTTGATTTTGTCGTGTTGTTGATTTATCTTTGATCGATGCTTGAGTACATATTGATTGACTATATGAATGCATACTATTTAGCTCATATGATAAGAGCAAGTCATACTTGAAATGTATGCTATGTTATGTTTGATAACATGTTGGTTGGATTATTGTTTTCCCTGAATTTGCTTGTTTGCAATGTTGCTATGCTTTATCACCGATTGTTATCGAGTGCACTAGCCGGGGGAAAATAAAGTAAGTTAGTTACCATGGAGATAGAGTTTCATTCAAAATAAAGTATAAAGATCTTGTTTTGGAAAAGATAAAGGCTTAATAGTTTTGGAAAGAATAAGAAGAAAAACTTTCTTATTAGAAACTTAATGAATGTTTTTGGAAACATACTTTCAAGAGAATCTGCGGTCAAGACAGTGAGCTTTCAAAGAGAAAATGAATCTGTCATAATATCTTCTTAATGGAAAATTCATAATTTACTAAATGGATATATCACGCCCTTTTATGAATGTGAAGAAGGTCTTGCTCCTGACCCTGGCTGAGGTTTTGATGACGACAAACTCATCGGCAAAAAGAAGAAAAGAAGACTTAGAGGAACCAGTGCTATATAGTTCAACATTTACCTAGAAGTCTTAGTTTAGGTGAGTTATGCTTCTAAAGGCTTCTCAAAGCATAAAGGCTCCTTAAAACATCTAAGCTAATCAAGTTTAATGTTTTCATAAGTTAAAAGAAGTAGAAAAACTTAAGCCGATCTTAAAAGTTCAAGTTTCTGGATATTGGACTAGAGTGTAATCGATTTCAGCTTTCTGGTAATCGATTACACCTAGGCAAGTAATCGATTACTTCTTGCTTGTAATCGATTACATGTTTGAATTTGAAATTCAAACTGCAACGGCTCTTAGTGTAATCGATTACCTAAGTAATGTAATCGATTACACACACGAAAAGTTGCATCTTTTCATGAACCATTGTGTCTTAAACCTTTTGGGAAGGGTTGCATTGGTTCAAGGACGTTTCCCCTTGCCTATATAAAGTCCATTTGAGTCCAGAACATAATAACACATGAGAATACATCATTAGGCCAAAGCTTTGCCAAAATAAGTTCAATTGATTAAGTCTTTTAGCACTTAAACTTTCAAAGAGCCTAAATTCTGAGTTCGTGATCTTAATGGTTAAGAGAACACTTTAAGTTGTTCATATCTTGAGGAACTCAGAATCTTATTATGCTTAAGAGCCTTAAAGCATAAATTCTCATGATCAATCCACTTGCATGTTAAAGGATTGATGCAGCCAAATTGTAAACTCTTCTTCATCTCTTTCTGGTAGATTGAGTATTCACCGTGGGTCTCGGTGAAGGGTTGTTGTTACTGAAAGTGGTGTACTTTCAGGGTGTTGATTGAAGGTGGTCTAGCCTTCAAGGTCTGAAGGTGGTTTGCCTTCAGGAACTGAAAGTGGTGTACTTTCAGGGGCTGTTGAAAGTAGTATACTTTCACAGGCGACTGATAGAAATTCTTAAGGTACTTGGTGTAAGAACTTGTAAGAGATTTTTATCAATAGTGTAAAAATCCTCAAGGGATTTTCTTGAGGGACTGGACGTAGCCTTCGGTGGATAGAAGGTGAACCAGGATAAATTTCTGTGTGTGATTCTTCTACCCTTCATCTTTACTTTCAAGCAACGCTTATTTCCGCTGCAATCGTTTGCATTTACATTTATCTTGAAAGTAAGAAGGTATCAAGGCGAAAATCGGGTAAACCTGATTCACCCCCCCTCTCAGGTTGCTATCTAGACTAACAATGAACGTAAGGACGATTTCACCTCTTTTCTACAAGTCACATCTTGTAAAGAAACCTAAGACATATCTTTGGAAAAGGAACTATGAGATCTTCCTTACAAGGAATCATAAGACATGTTTTCTGAAAAATCTCAAAGTACCTTTACAAAAATAATATCAAGAGATGTTTTCTCAAGAAAATAGGGTAGCTTATTCAGGAGTGTGTTCGTTGGTAGTAGCAAGCGTTTACGCATCAATGTCTATCGATGTGGGATCACTGGACAACGAGGGCCATGTGACCAAAATCCTTGATGTAAGACGGATACTTTGACACGGGTGACCCTGCATTCAAAAGTGAACTCGGATTCGTAAAACAACATTTCTGCTAGGTGGGGAAACTGGAACGAGGAACTCGGACTTGTGTCAAGGCACCTCTGTTTATATTGTTATTGTTGTTTGTTTGTAGCATGTAGAGTCGTGCATTCATGAACTTGCCTCAAGGTGACATAGTCGTCATTCTCCCAGCTGATTGGGATAACAAGACTATCCATCCATCAGACTACGTGAAGGCTGTGTGCGGACTGTGTATAGGCTGTGTGGGGACTGTGTGTTGGCTGTGTGCAGACTGTGTGTTGGCTGCGTGCGGACTGTGTGTTGGCTGTGTGCGGACTGTATGAAGACAATAAGATTGGGATAACGAGATTATCCCCAATCAAGTAAGTGTTGGCTCAGTGCAGTAACATGAATATCCGGATCATAATAGACACCAGCAGCATCATAACATCTAGACTATTTCTAAGATGATTGTTATATGTGCCTTGAATTGATTGTTGAGTGTGGTTTGGTTTACAATTCCGCTTGCACTATAAAAGACGCTTGATTTGTGAATTGCTTGCATAATTGTAGTTGAAATTTCTTAATATATATATATATATATATATATATATATATATATATATATATATACTGCAATGCATTGGACACTACTTGACATGCTTATATATGTTGACTATTGTTGTTTCACTCCCTTAAACATTGTTTGGTGTGTGTGTTTGGGCGATTCGTCGCCAGCTGAGTAGCTACTAGCTGAAGGGTACCCGGTGACGACGGAGGGCACAAGGCCAGGGAAAATCTTTCAAGACGCTGATAGGTGCTTCAGCACTGGTCCTCCTATGAGGGATATGTATACATAAAATATTGTGTTGTATTAGGTCATGCTCGGGTATATGGGTATATGTATTGCATTTCGCCTTTGCATGTTTTAAAAAAATATACTCGCATTTTTATAACCGTGAAAGATAATTAACATGTCTATTTACTGTTCATTCACTACAGTAATGCCTTTAAAATCGGGGCGTTACACAAAACGTGTAGTCACATAGTTATGTGGACAACATTGGTGATATAGTTCCATGAACAGTGACTCGGAGTGTTATACGGAATGAGAATAAATGACCAAATACTATGACTTGTACTCATAGTACCATAGGGATTAAAACCATCAAATGCTAATGCAAGACGCACATTTCACAGATCATCTGCAAACCAACCATGAGATTTATCAAACTCCTCCCAAGATTTAGAATCTCTAGGATTCCTCATTAATCCATCATTGTCGGTATTGATAGCATGCCACCTTATGTCCTCTGTTGTCTTTGTTGACGAAAACAACCTTTGCAATCAGGGCTTTAGTGGAAAGTAATTCAAACCAAGCTTGAAGATCGTCTTCTTGGCCTCGTAGAAGGAAATAGGACTATTTGCATGCTCAAATGCATCATTCAGTAGTTCTAGAATCATTGTCATGGCCTTGTCACTTATTCCAGAAAGACACTTAATATGATATAGTTTCACCAGAAATGATAATCTTGAATATTTTGTACATCCTTCATACAAGGGTTGTTCTCCATCTCTGGCTAATTCATAAAACTCATAAGCTTCAAGCCTTTCTTAAATGTAGGTGTCGCTGCATCTTCATCCATGTCACCATCCACATTTGCTCCAATGGGTACTTCATTTTCCCAGTGCCTATCGACTCCAAAGGCATCATTGATCATGTTCTGAACAGGATCTTCAGCAACAGTTGAGCCTTCAGCTGCATATGTAGTGTTGGTGGAAGACGCATTCTGAGTTTCTCCCGTAGCACTCTCCCCGTGATAGAACCAATAAGTGTATGCTACTAGAAATGGCGTATAGGTTAAGTGATCATACACCTCATCTCTACTCTGCCATTTTTTGAAACGACAACGTTTACAAGGGCATATTATTTTTCCATTGACCGAACGGTGTTCAAAGGCAAAATCAATAAATCCCCTAACTCCTTTCTCATACTCATTTGAGTTTTGTGGCTTCGGAATCCATGACTTATCCATAGCTCTACAACTCAATATTCTTTTCTGAATTAAAAAAAATATTAAGGGATCACATTGTTAAACGTAATTCAGCCTAAAGGAAAACAATAGGGACTTCCCTAGTGATAAAACCAAGTAATACCAATAAAGGAGTAACAGAACAAGAAATTTGTGCATATAACGTGGCAATCAATCAATGCATCTAGCTTAAATAAAACTCTAAACAAGCCAACTAAGTCCAGGTAAGGTAACACACAAAAAAGGATAGTTGAAGCAAAAAAAATTAATGATTATACATAATTTAACAGGTTATAAATTAGTCACTGAAAGATTGGGATGGATTCATTGTTCGCAAACAGTAGTGAATAATTGATTGAGGGCACATACTTCAATGACTAAAGTTTTACAGGTCGAATCTATAACTATCCTTGCATGTCACTACCAACAAAATTATCATATTTGTTGAGAAATAATATTGGACTTGAGCTTCACTCCATTTCGTGACATACAAAGCATACCAAAAGATGGTTAATTCCCCAATATCAGTTCTGATAGCAGCAACCAGTAGACTGCTATTTATCATGACAATTATCAAGGATCAACCAATATGCCATGACCTAGTTTATTTATCATTCAGTGTTTGATTTCCTTGATTTTATTATATTTATCATTTTGGACGATATAGAGAAACCAACAACCCTTTTTATCTATCCCTAATTTGCCATCTTGGGCATCAGATTCTTCAATAATGCCACACTCACACTAATAAAACATTAAAACAAAATCACAATTACACCAATGTTCTTTGAATTCACATATCATATCTGGCCTAGATAATTATATAGATTATACGGTGGAATAAACTAACTGAAAGTCCGAAGGTCTTGGAGACTGATTTCAGAGACCAGTTATGGACCTGGTCTAACCTGTATATTTCCCCAAACATCCCCAGAAGACTGTTTCCTTGCACCCTACTTTTTTTATATATAAGCAAAATTTATTAAGGGGAGCACAAGGATTCCCCTACCCATATACATACTAGACCATGTATATAGAATTTACAAACATAGACTAGCAACTGGTCTAAAGATTAAAGAAGATAGCAAAATAAGCCAAGTAATAGGACGAGTTGTGTAAAAACAGCAGCAGATAGTCCAGAATTAACCAACCCATGCCTTTATCCCTTGCAAAACAATTATTTAAAATCATCATTAAGTTCTGTCCAAGCAAAAATTAGCCCCACGGTTTTGCTATTCACCAAGGATAAGAAGGGAACCAATTGCAGTTGACCAGCATCAGTGTAAGCACGAAAATGTCCCAACAAATTGCAGCAAACACACAAAAGCCAGCTATAAAACCAAAAATAAATAATCTACAACACTTAACATCACCCACTTCTAGCCAACCACGACCAAAATGCCACCATTGAAACAATATAGCACCAAAATTGGAGGAATCATAGCAAACACAAGGAGTAAATAACTAGTACCCAACAAAATATCACAGATAGGACAAAAGTGGTGAGCCCATGCCAACTTGAGTCCCTGCAACCTACTTAATTGGTACATTGAAAAGAAAGGTACAATACTATCTTTATTGGTACACTCTATAGTCTTGCTTTCAACAAATGAAGCTATAAACTTCCACGCCCTTATATCCATACAAGTATTCTTTAATCCCCCCACCAAGCAACAGTTCAATTAAGGTACTAATTTTAAGAAACATCAGTTGAACAAAGGGAGCTAACAAACTTCAACCAAGAAGATGGAAAATGAGGAACAACTTCTAACGAAATCAACCAAACTTGGAGGGAGCGGATTCTGCTGCAACAAGAAGAGCAAGAGGAGCAGAAATTGAGGGAAATGTGACATTTAAAGGGGCAAAACCCCAATGTAGAGAAACCTAACATTTGAATTGCATTAGGAATTAAACAAAGAACCCTGAACTTATTGTTTCAAGCTGAGAGATGGCGAAAATCCAGTCTTCTAATCATTCGGCATCCTTCTAGAGTCACCACAGAGGATAACGTCAGTGGTAGGTTCCATAGAAGAGATGGGAAAGAAGGTTTCCATAGAAGAGAACAAAACTTACCAGTGAGTAGATGTGAAACAGAGCGGGGAGAGGACATTGTGGAAGGGACAGTTGTCGGTTGTGGACGCTGTGGAAGGGGAGAGGACGAGGACGTTGTGGAAGGGACACAGAGAGGGTCGTGGGTTGAGGGTTTTGGTGAAAGAAATGAGGGAACTAAAATCTTGTTCGCGAGTGTACAGTATTTTGGGTATTGAAGTTGAATTAAGAAAAAAACATACCGGCAGAATTTCAACCGCCGTAATGTATAAAACACATATGGGTGGTTCCCTATCGCCGTAAAGTCCCACCTTTTTGCCGGCGGTAGGCTTAATCGCCGTCAGTTCACGCATAAAATAAAGAAGCGTCAGCGGTTGCCTATACCGCCGCTAAAGATTCGCCGTTAAATTGCTTATTCGGTGTAGTCAATCTATTTCTAAATTCTAACACATATTTTGATCCGTATCATATCAACGAAAACAATATGTAGGGAAAAAATTAAATAAAAGGACTAGAAGAGAAATAAATTCAAAAACATTCCACACTCAAATATTACCAGAAGGTACTAATTAAAAAAACATTCCTCTGAAGGAACTTCAGTCCCTGAGAAGGATAAAGATAATGAATGAATCAGATATGAAATGAGTTTCATCTTTACAAAGCCAGATAATCTATCAGCAAAGCAATTACTGGTTCGGTAAAGTAAGTATTATTTAGAATTTAAAAAAAAAGTCAAGCCTAATAATAATTAAGGGGAGGTATGTAAATTCTCTACCTGCATACTATAAAATAGACATAAAATCTCACTACAAAGGATCAGAAACATAACTAATTATTATTAAACTGAACTTCAACTCTACATATATGGAGTAAATGAAACTCTAATTAAGCTGATACATTGTTTAGTGTAGAAAGGAAAAATAGTTCTATATCTGGTGAAGCAAAAAGTGCAATAGGGGATCTATTACTAGATGAACACGGTGGTGTTACTGATCTTCTCTTCTTTGGAGCTGGTGGACATGTTAAGATCTCTGGTATTCTGAACCTTTTAGCCTTTGGTGTACAACATATATCTTCCTTATTAACCTCCAATACTTCATTAGTGGTAGCTGCAGAAGAAGCAACAGCTGCAGCACTCTCATAAGGCCTTGTCATTGATTTCTTCTTCTTCATTTCCTCAAGCTTTTGCCGCTTAATACGTGTTTTTGTAGAAGCAGGACCCATCTCAGGTATTGCTAGCTAGGTAGCTAAACACTTGCAGATAGATTAGTTGAAAAGCTCAGTTTGCATATATATCTAAGAAGGGGACATGTACAGTACTGAAAAAGATACTTGCTTTGTATGGTTTCTGCCGAAATAAACTCCAATTTATTTTCATGGCAATGATTTGTGTACACCTAAATAGACATCTCTAAACACCTCTTTTTTCTTTTTATCTTTTTCTTCCAATTACATCATATCATATATTACTTATCTCTCCTCTCTTCCTATTTCTCTCTAGTGATCTACACCCTTTAAATATCTACCAATCTTTATTCTTGAACGGTTGAAAAGTTCCTCTCTCCTGTCCTACCGTAATATAATATATAACTGGTAATTAAGAAAAAAAAAGGGAAAACTACTACAGTAAAAATAACTACCACTAATAAGAAATTGAATTTTATCCTACGCGCTTCTACCAAATCCTTTGTGAGCCCCTAAAGTCAGCTTTACTTTGTATGAACTTAAAAGCACAACTTTCTGCTCCGGATTTTATGAAGTTGCCCCACTTAAAATAATCATCTCACACTCCAATCACATTCTCACCAAGTGAGAAATTGGAAGAAAAGAAGAGAGAAACGAGAGATATTATAGGTGATTTAATAGGAATAGAAGAGTGACAAGAAGAATACGTGAGTGGAAATGACATGGATGAGAAAATGTAGTGTTAATAATGATTAATGAATCAACCCTCACATAGATAAAAATTGGTCCACCCATAATTAAAATTAGTCCACAAACCGTGTGTATTTCTTATTAATTACTCTCTCCGTCCCAAATTATAGGATTTTTTTCAGATAATCACGCTTATTAAGAAAACATGTAATAAGCTAATTAATATGTTGGTTTTGTTACTTTGTATACAAATCTTCTAAATATGCCCCTATTTAAAAAAAATCTGGAAATCGTTAATGTAAGTATTGGATATATCAAAAGTTGGTTGGGAATATGAAAGAAGTAATTATTAGAGGTGGTAATTAAAGTTTTGGAATTTAAAATATAATGAATGCAAGGGGTAAAAAATGAAAAGCTTATTTTTTTTTCCTGAAAGCTATAAGGGGTCTTATAATTTGGGACACCGAGTTTGTCTCTAAAGAGTCTTATAATTTGGGACGGAGGGAGTATTTCGTAAACCGTGACAAACGTCCCTTAGAGTTTTTTTATTTTATTGGGGACTGAGATGAGAAAGTATTTATTGCATAAAAAATATAAAATACAATAATTAAATACTTTCTTATTCAATAAATTACTTTATCTTTTCCTTTTCTTACAATTAGCCTTAAGATTAACCAAACCGCATCATTAATAAATTCATTGACGCAAAAACGGATTACAGGAACAATAAAAGGGTCCCAACATGAAAAACAACAAAATGCATACATTAACAATTTCAACAACTTTCAGAATTCAGAGCAAATAACCATAATGCTAGCCATAGCAAAAGGGGAATGAAGTAGCAATTCTCAACCAACGATTGTGCAGGTTCTAAAATTTGTTAATTGGTGGTTTCCATAAAAACCAAAAAGTCACCTGCTTAAAAAGCAACATATACCAAATTATTTGAGAGCATAAACATCTTCGTCCCGTAATATAAGTCATTTTTAATTAATTTCCTAGAATAAAGAAAAATAATTAGAATTAATTAGTAACTATATAAATTTGTAATTTTTTAAAATAAAATTTCTAAATTGCCCTTATTTAAAATTCTCTCTCCATATTAATGTTATATTATCTCTAAATGATAGTGGCCTGCAAAATAAAGCAAAATTTTGAAAATTAGGAAAATTCTTTTTATGTTGAGTATTAAATATAAGGGTAAATATGGAAAAAATTAATTAATACTTTATAGATATTATAAAGTGACTTATATTTTGTGAAAAAAACTCAAAAAATATGCCTTAGGATGGAGGGAGTATAACATGCATATATGCTCAATAACACCATCTCTGATAAAACATCACTCCCAGTCCAAGACGAAAAGAAAATCCAACTACTATGGCTGAGGACAAAAGAGACACCCAACAAAGAAACTCCCACACACTCCAATTACACGACACAGATCAAATTGCATCCCTATGCAGCATTCTTCTTAACTATATTGATTACCCTTATCTTTAGTTCCTTCCAAAGACAAAGAACATGTTTTTAAAATGAGCTAGCAATACCTTACAAATGTTGTGTTGAAAATTAATGTAAAGGTGAGAGTAGGAACACTATGCTTCTGGTAGTTTTGAGACACTTTTTTAATATGAATATTCTTTATGAAAGTAATTTTTTTATCATTTATCTTTTACAAAATTTCATTGATCGATCTATTAGCCTTGTTCATTAACCTACAATATTACTTTTACTATGTATTTTTTTTATTAATCAGTTAATATTAATATCATGTATTTGATTTTATGTATTTTTAATTCATTGATGATTTTTTTAAGAAAATTATACTTTGACTGCCTATTTAATGAGTCAGACTTTGGAGTTTTTTTTTTGAATATTAGAAAAAAAAAATTTTTTATCAGTTTGGGGTTGGATTAGAAGTTTTTGTTAATATGGGGTTGTTTTCATAATTAGCCTCACTTGAGGAGACACATATGGGGTCTCAGATGAGGAGTTTTGTAAAACTCCTCAAGTGAGGCGTTTTGTAGATAGGACAAAAAAGAGAGGGAATCAAAATCTCACTGTTGACTGATGGATGGGATGTTTGCTGCAGGGGAGCAGGTAAGCCATGTGCACAAAACTCCTCATCTGAGGAGTCTTATAAAACGCCTCAAATGAGGAGTTTCTCTCTCTGCAGAAAACGCCTCACTTGAGGAGTTTTATAAGACTCCTCATTTGAGGAGTTTTATGCACATTTCTCAGAAATCCGTTCCCGGTATATACCCCCAACATATACTATCAATTCACACATTTAATCTCAATTCATTCTTCTTCATCCATTCATTTCTTCCATAATTTTAAAATTCTATATTTGTTTTCATCATGGCCGAAGTTTTTGCTTTGATCTACTTCAATGGTTGGAAATTTGAAGGCAACGAAGGACAAATGTTTGAAGGTGAGAGGAGAACAACACGAATCAAACACGACATCAGCTTGAATGCATTAATTTACAAGTTTTACCGTCCAATATGCAGTTATATGTATTTGGTGGTCTCCATATAATTTTGGATGAATCTGACATAATAAGGATAATATTATTCTCCATTTTTTTACAATGTCATCAAGCATAAAGAATTATTTGCATAAACAAGATAAAAATTAACTTACAGCCCACCCGACTTGTATACTATTGAGTTGTGTTGGTGGACCACTTTGAATAGCCGATATGGGGTTGTCTAAGGTGAACTACCAATTAAGTAGTGCACCGTGTACCACCAGCTTTTGGCCAATAAAATCGCGCCAAGTGTCCAGGTAAGTAACCGGTAACCGGTTCTACAGGTTATTTTATTTTTATAATTTATTATAATTTTAATTTGTTAATTACTATAAACCTCTTTCTCTCAGTTAATCTTCTTTTTATAATTCATTTTTACCCCTTTTTTTCTAAAAAAATGATGAAAATGTAATTAACTAATTATTATTATTTTAAATTTTTTTAATTATCAGGTAAAAAAACCTGTTGTAGCAGGTCATTTAGAGTGGTGCACGGTGCACCACTTAGAGTGCAAGTGCACCCTAGAAGCCACCGACGCATGTGGTTGATTTGGTGAGGCGTTTTCTGCAGAGAGAGAAACTCCTCATTTGAGGCGTTTTATAAGACTCCTCAGATGCGGAGTTTTGTGCACATGGCTTACCTGCTCCCCTGCAGCAAACATCACATCCATCAGTCAATAGTGAGATTTTGATTCCCTCTCTTTTTTGTCCTATCTACAAAACGCCTCACTTGAGGAGTTTTACAAAACTCCTCGTCTGAGGCCCCATATGTGTCTCCTCAAGTGAGGCTAATTGTGAAAACAACCCTATATTAACAAATATTTCTATTCCAACCCCAAACTGGTAAAATTTTTTTTTTCTATTATTCAAAAAAAAAACTCCAGACTTTGTGGGGGTTTAATTCTTCCTTTTTTGGTCAAAAGGCGATGCTAAAAACCATTAAAACCCCAAGTGCCTTCTATTTGGGCTTAAAGTGGTAAAGTCCACATTTAATTATGATTTAAGAACATTAATATATAACCAATAATATTTCCCCTCTTACATATAGTATCACAATTGCATAGAACAAAAAGTTCACATAGCACTCGAGCAGCGCAAGAGAGCGAGACTCGGCACAACGAGTTTGTTCTTCACTATATCTCTCTTAGGTCTTTCTCAAACACTACTCAAGAAAACTCTGTCATCCACTCGCTCTCTATTTCTCAACCTTTTATTCATAACCTTAGTGTTCAAGCACTCAACCTAAGCACGAACTGAACTGGCCAAGGTACGAGGTTATGATCATACCGCCCGATCTGGTTTGATTTTGAGAACAATATTGCTTGAGATGGACTAACAATTGAGGGAGATATTGTTGGGATACCAAGTATGAGTAAGAATATTCAAGTTCAAAAAAGTGCCTGATAACTACAACAAGCGCAATATTCCTACTTCACACCTTCACATTAATTTTCAACGCAACATTTGCAAGGTACTACTTGCTCATTTTGGAAAACATGTTTGGTTAAACAACATTGGGAAATAAGCCCAAGATCTATCACACATATACCTTAATAATAATAGCTCTCTTGTTGGTATAATTCTTCAATGATCTTTGTACCTTCCCTTTCTATTGATCAGAGATCAAAACATGTAATGATTTGTTACGCAGATGACCTCAAATGTATATGTGAGATTGACTTTGGGCTTGTTTCCCAATGTTTCTTGACCGAACATATTTCTCAAATAAGCACACAGTACCTTGCAAATATTGCGTTGAAAATTAATGAGAAGGTGAGAGGTAGGACTACATCGTGTTTGTTGTAGTTGTTAGACATTTTTCAGTGTAACACGATAACTACTTTTAAAAGCAGTTGTTTTTAAGCACCGCCTTTGACCAAAAAAGGTTGAATTAATCCTACAAAATCGGGCTCATCAAATAGGCAGTTAAAGGAGGGCATTCTTTAAAAAATCATCAATGAAATAAAAACACATAACATTAAACACATAGAATTATAGAAAATATTAATATTACATAAATTAATTCCTCCTTATTAAATTAATATAAAAAATTAATATCATAAGTTGATGACCAAGGGTAATAGATCGATAAATAAAATTTTGTGAAGGAGAAATGAAAACATAAAAAAATAAAAACTATTTTCATAAATAAATGATATGTTAAGGGTGTCTCATAACTACCACAAGCATAGTGTTTCTACCTCCCACCTTCACATTGATTTTCAATGCAACATTTGCAAAGTACTGCTTGCTCATTTTAAAAACATATTTGGTTAAAAAACAATGGGAAAACAGGCCAAAATTAATCTCACATATATGTTTGAGGCCACCTGCATAACAAATCATTATATATTTGGATACCTAATCAGTATAAAGGGGAGGTACAAGATAATTTGAAGCATCATACCATAAAATACCCATTATTATCGGGCAAAATAACAATGAGAAAGCTTCCCTCTCTGCAATTTTTTCTTGGCATCATAATACCAAGTTTTTAGCACCTTATCCATTTTATCAGGTGGCGCGCTCTATAATCAGGTTGAGTGCTAAACCTAATCAACTTAAAAAGGTTCTAAAAATTCGGTATCATGATACCAAGAACAAACTACATGAAAGAGAGTTTGATATGTTCATTGTTATATTTCCTGAGAATAATGACTTTCAATATGGTATAATCCTTTGACCGATCTCTATCACATCTTTTTCTACTATCAGTATCCAAAAATGTAATGATTTATTCTGTTATATAAGTAACACGAAATGTATATGTTAGACTAATCTTGGGCTTGTTACCCAATGTTGTTTGGCCAAACATATTTTTAAAAGGAACAAGCAGTACTTAGCCAATGTTGCACTGAAAATCAATGTGAAGGTGGAAGGTAGGAACACTATGCTTGTTGTGGTGTTGAGACACCCTTAACATGAAAATTATTTATGAAATAGTTTTTGTTTTTTATGTTTTCATTTCTTCTTTACAAAAATTTATTTATGGATCCATTACTCTTGGCCATCAAATAGGCAGTTAAAGGAGGATTTTATTTAAAAAATTATCAAAAAATAAAAACACATAAAATTAAACACATAGAATTATAGAAAATATTAATATTACATAAATTAATTCCTCCTTATTAAATTGATATAAAAAATTAACATCATAAGTTGATGACCAAGGGTAATAGATCGATAAATAAAATTTTGTGAAGGAGAAATGAAAACATAAAAAAATAAAAACTATTTTCATAAATAAATGATATGTTAAGGGTGTCTTATAACTACCACAAGCATTGTATTTCTACCTCCCACCTTCACATTGATTTTCAATGCAACATTTGCAAAGTACTACTTGCTCATTTTAAAAACATATTTGGTTAAAGAACAATGGAAAAACAGGCCAAAATTAATCTCACATGTAAGTTTGAGGTCACCTGCATAACAAATCATTATATATTTGGATACCTAATCAGTATAAAGGGGAGGTACAAGATAATTTGAAGCATCATACCATAAAAGACCCATTATTATCAGGCAAAATAACAATGAGAAAGCTTCCCTCTCTGCAATTTTTTCTTGGCATCATAATACCAAGTTTTTAGCACCTTATCCACTTTATCAGGTGGAGCGTTCTATAATCAGGTTGAGTGCTCAACCTAATCAAGTCAAAAAGGTTCTAAAAATTCGGTATCATGATACCAAGAACAAACTACATGAAAGAGAGTTTGATATGTTCATTGTTATATTTCCTGAGAATAATGACTTTCAATATGGTATAATCCTTTGACCGATCTCTATACCATCTTTTTCTACTGATCAGTATCCAAAAATGTAATGTTTTATTCTGTTATATAGGTAACCCGAAATGTATATGTTAGACTGATCTTGGGCTTGTTTCCCAATGTTGTTTGGCCAAACATATTTTTAAAAGGAACAAGCAGTACTTAGCCAATGTTGCACTGAAAATCAATGTGAAGGTGGAAGGTAGGAACACTATGCTTGTTGTGGTGTTGAGACACCCTTAACATGAAAATTATTTATGAAATAGTTTTTGTTTTTTATGTTTTCATTTCTTCTTTACAAAAATTTATTTATCGATCCATTACTCTTGGCCATCAAATAGGCAGTTAAAGGAGGATTTTATTTAAAAAATCATCAATAAAATAAAAACACATAAAATTAAACACATAGAATTATAGAAAATATTAATATTACATAAATTAATTCATCCTTATTAAATTGATATAAAAAATTAATATCATAAGTTGATGACCAAGGGTAATAGATTGATAAATAAAATTTTGTGAAAGAGAAATGAAAACATAAAAAAATAAAAACTATTTTCATAAATAAATGATATGTTAAGGGTGTCTCATAACTACCACAAGCTTAGTGTTTCTACCTCCCAACTTCACATTGATTTTCAATGCAACATTTGCAAAGTAATGCTTGCTCATTTTAAAAACATATTTGGTTAAACAACAATAGAAAAAAAGGCCAAAATTAATCTCACATATAAGTTTGAGGTCACCTGCATAACAAATCATTATATATTTGGATACCTAATTAGTATAAAGGATAGGTACAAGATAATTTAAAGCATCATACCATAAAAAACCCACTATTATCAGGCAAAATAACAATGAGAAAGCTTCCCTCTCTGCAATTTTTTCTTGGCATCATGATACCGAGTTTTTTGCACCTTATCCACTTTATCAGGTGGTGCGCTCTATAATCAGGTTGAGTGCTCAACCTAATCAAGTCAAAAAGGTTCTAAAAATTTGTTATCATGATACCAAGAACAAACTACAAGAAAGAGAGTTTGATCTGTTCATTGTTATATTTTCTAAGAATAATGACTTTAATTATGGTATAATCCTTTAACCGATCTCTATACCATCCTTTTCTACTGATTAGTATCCAAAAATGTAATGTTTTATTCTGTTATATAGGTCGCCCAAAATGTATATGTTAGACCGATCTTGGGCTTGTTTCCCATTGTTGTTTGGCCAAACATATTTTTAAAAGGAACAAGCAGTACTTAGCCAATGTTGCACTTAAAATCAATGTGAAGGTGGAAGGTAGGAACACTATGCTTGTTGTGGTTTTGTGACACCCTTAACATGAAAATTATTTATGAAATAGTTTTTGATTTTTACGTTTTCATTTCTTCTTTACAAAATTTTATTTATCGATCCATTACTCTTGGCCATCAACCTATGATATTAATTTTATTATATATTTTTAAAAAGAAGGAATTTTGATTGTAATATTACTATTTTCTATAATTCTATGTATTTAATTTTATGTATTTTAATTCATTAATGTTATTTTAATAAAAATCTTCTTTTATTGTCTATTTAATGAGGCGGAGTTTGTTGGATTAATTCAACTTTTTTAGGTCAAAGGAAATGCTTACAAATTTTAAAAAATTAAATACCCTTCTATTTGGGCTTAAAGTGGTAAAGGCATCATTGATATAGTTTCATTACATTAATAACATTGAGTTAACCACTCTAAGATTCAATCTACACGATAATCATGAAGAACATGCAATGTAACTTGAATAATTCACGTAGAGCGGTATCACATCAGATCTTAAATCAATGAAATAGTGAGTTGTTTATGCAATAAGCCAAAAATCAAGTGTTTATAACACTAGAAAACATCAAACAACTAGTAGGACTCAAGATCTAAGGCATGTAAGTCAACAATTTCATCAAACACATGAAGAGCATAAAATGAAATTTAAATTGTCAATTTTGAAATAGAGAGATTTAAATTGTCAATTTTAAATAGAGAGATTAGATCTGAACAAATGATAAGTGATTTTGAAGCTTAGAAGATGGAGAATGTGAATTAAACAACTAAGTTCACAAACCGGTAAGGAATTGTTCTAGATCTAAACAAAGTCATCAAACACAATTGCATGAATTGAAATTATTTTCACCAATGAAATGGATCACAAATGATAGATGTAGCATCAATTCACCTATATCAGCAAGTAACACATGCTAATTGGGCAAAAAGGGAGATCAAGCAAGATGAACATATTTTGCGCTATAAAGGATTAAGAACAACAACAAATATGTGATACTTTTTATTAATTATAGGAAGTAAAAGAAGTGAATCAATCGAATAAAGCTTATACAAAACTTAAGATCTATGAGAATCAAGAATAGATCTAACAAAAACAAACTCAAAAACTCAAAAAGATGGAGAAAATAATCGATATACCTTTCTTGATAGTTCAGCCATGGCTTGAATTTGAGGTATGGAGCTTCACTTCAATGGATCTTCGAGGTAGCAAGATACTTCATGATACATAAGATCTATGAGAATCAAGCATAGATCTAACCAAATCAAACACAAAAACTCAAAAAGATGATGAAAAGAATCGATATACCTCTCTTGATAGTTCGACCATGGCTTGAATTTGAGGTATGGAGCTTCACTTTAATGGATCTTCAAGATAGCAAGAGACTTCATGATACTTAAGATCTATGAGAATTAAGTATAGATCTAACAAAAACAAATACAAATACTCAAAAAGATTATGAAAAGAATTGATATACCTCTCTTAGTAGTAGTTCACCCATTGCTTGAATTTGAGGTATGGAGCTTCACTTCAATGGATCTTCGAGGTAGAAAGATACTTCATGATACTTAAGATCTATGAGAATTAAGCATAGTTCTAACGAAAACAAACACAAAAACTCAAAAATGTGATTAAAAGAATCGATATACATCTCTTAATAGTTCGACCATGTCTTGAATTTGAGGTATGGAACTTCACCTCAATGGATCTTCAAGGTAGTAAGATACTTCATGATATTTAAGATCTATGAGAATCAAGCATAGATCTAACAAAAACAAACATCAAAACTCAAAAAGATGATGAATATAATCGATATACCTCTCTTGATAGTTCGACCATGGATCTTAAGGTACGAAGCTTCACTTCAATGGATCTTCAAGGTAGCAAGAGACTTCATGATACCTATTGATGAGATCCAAGCTCCTTTTTCCGTGGATCTTCTACTAAGTGTTGGATTTATCTCCTTGAAGCTGTCACCAAAAGAAGAAGAGTGAGCAAAAGATTTAGGAGGAAGAAGGTTTTAGGCACCATAAGTCTTCAAGAGATGAAGGTTGCGCTCTTGATAATTCTCTAAGGGGCTTTCTAGAGAGAAAAGATAGAAGAGTTTCTAACTCTCAATAAGCAAAAAGGTTCAAATGATTCAAATGTAAGAAAAACACAGAGGTTTCACCCTTATATAGGGAAAGCTAACTCCGACCAAGATGTGTAAATGGGACAAGCCCATGGCCCAAATGCTAAGCGCCCCACTCATACTCATGCTGATACTTTCCTTCTAATGAACCAACAACCTAAAGTTTAAACCTAAGTCCTATTTGGGCTATAAAGCCCTAAAAGACTCAATATAAAGCCCAAACTATCCTATGTAGGATCATATACAATCCAAAAATACTGAATCTAACACAACATTGTGTTATAATAACAATTAAGGCTGCTTCAAGGTGTTGATTCTACCACCTGTCATCACTGCAACAATCTCGAACATAACTTTGCCACCTGTCAAACTTACATCAATTCTTTAATAAATGAATAAATGAAAAAAAAAACTATTTACTCCCTAAATGTTTAAATATTGAATATTGAATTGTGAATTTTTAAAGTAAGTATTTAAAGTTTTCTCACCTTAATTATTTTTAATTGGACCACTTATGGAATCTAATTCATCATAGAAAATATTTTCTAATTTACAATTAAACTGATTCCTTAACTTTCGTAACAATCAATCACGTTATTATTGAAAATCTTGATTGAAAAAATTCTACACAAAATAATCCCAATGTCCTCAATTTATTTCCTGGTGTTTTACAATTTGAAATATAAATTTGATTTTTAAATTCTAAAATGAATCATTAAAGTTTTCCCCCTTAAATAATTCTAATTAAATCATTTATGGAATCTAAATTATTATAGTGATTATGTAAAAATTACAATTTAATTGAATCATTAGTTTCTACGTATAATTGCAACTTCAAATAATTTCTACACGCAATTGAGGTTTCAAATAATTTCCCGTTCATTTTGTTAAAAAATAAATACGTGAGATGACATTTTGTGAAATCCTTGCAAATAATACTTGACACATAAATATCACGTACACTAATTTTTACCACATTATCTATCATGTTGTCACGTACCAATGTATAGCTATTTATTCTAACTTTAATAATTTTTGGTGATGCTTAACAATACGAAAACATCTCACACAAAAAATAATGAACACAACATTACATTTTTTACGATTGTTTTATTTTTTAATGTTTTGCTTCAATCGAGCATGATTTTCCTCAAAATATTTCATTAGCTTAAATGCTTCCGTGCCTCACTCGTCTCGTGACAAAATTATTACTTAAATTAGGTTTTTGAAAAAATAATTTGTAAAATTTAATTCCTGACAAATGTTTTTAATTAAATTGATTAACGATAAATTTCAATTTTAAGCTGATTAGTCATCTAATTATCACAGTCATCATGTTCACGTATAAATATCATATCTCAATCATTACTTTTTATACTTAAGTCTATTTTTTATACTCCCTCCGTTCTTTTTTATAAGAGATAAACCAACTTTGCATACCCCTTAAGAAAGTTAGTTAGTATAGTTTTTTGCATTAAATTTGTTCACAAATGTTGTTGAATTTCCAAAATTGTCCTTAACATATTTCTTTTAAATCTCTTTCCATCATTAATGCAATTCCATATTTCCAGAATTTAATAGGGGTAAACATGTGAAAAAATAATCAATATGGCAAAAAGCCTTATGTGGTTCTTATAAAAATGAACGACCAACACCCTTCATTTAACTCTTATAAAAAGGAACGGAGGGAATATTCCACATCACCTAATTCATTACAGTAACATTTTTTTTTACTTTTACCCTAATCTTCTTTCACCTAGTTGAACCCTAATGCACACATTTGGGGGGAACTTGACAAAGCTTGGACGGAGGAATCAAGGAAGGAGAGAAGAGAGGTGAGAGAGAAGAGCTTCGATGAAGCCTTGGACGAAGGAAGCAGTGAAGGAGAGAGGAGAGGTGAGAGGCGAATGCCAAATATTCAGGCTGCGAAGAAGAACGAGTTCGAATAACTATTCGATTCGAACTAGATGGAGAACAGAAAGGGAAGGAGCGAAGAAGGTTTCGGATCGAAGAAGATGAAGACCCAGGATAACGAATGCACAAACAAAAAATAGGTTTGGAGCAGCGAAGAAGCGGACGGACGGTGGTGGAGTGCCTTAAGCCGGACTCTGGAACGGAGGAAGAGGACGCGTGGTGGTGGGGTGACGCCGGCGCAAACAGAACGATGCGGTGGAGCGGGCGATGGCTCTAGCGAGAGGCTCGCCGTGAGACGCAAACTGCGGAGGAGATATCGCTTCCGGCGACGGCGCGACGAAGTGATGAACGATGCAAGCGGTGAGGAGAAAGGAAAGTGGTTGGATTATGAGGAAAAGAGGAAATGTGCGGCGGCTAGAGGTTTGTTAGAGGGAGATGAGGCTTGTTGGTGGCAGGAGTCAATGAGGAGATGGGAGGTTTTAGGAAATGCTTACTACGGATAATATTGGGTGGTGGTCGGAGCGATGGTGAAGGCTGAATATCAAGTGGTGGCGGGAGTAGCAGTGTGATGGTAGGTGATGGTGGTAGCGGTGAGGATGGAGGATGTCAAGTGGAAGTGACGGTGGTCGAGAGTGCTGACAGTTATAGTAGCGGGAGGCAGATAATGGCAATGATGGTGGGGTCAAATATAAGATAATGGTGTAGGATATTGGGTGGCACTGGTAGGGTTCTGGTGGTCATGGGTGTTGCAAAGTGGTGATTGTGGTTCAAGATGTTAGGTAGCAGTTGTGGGTAAAGGGTGGCGGAGCGTGGAAGCGATGGCAAAAGAAGGTACTAACAGTGATGGTATGGCACCAAGTAGTGGCGGACATGGAGGGTGTTTGGCAGTGCTGTAATGGTGGAAGAAGCAACGTGACTGCAAAGGTGTAGACTGCAAGACAATCAAGGTGATGGTTGAGGATACTGAGTGGCAATCACGGGTATCATGCAACAATGGAAGATGATGAGTGCTGGCAGTGATGGGGGTGTGAAGTGGTGGTGGCGGTAGGTGTAGTAGAAGGTGCAGGGCAGATGCAATAGGTATCAGACAATCGCACTGATTGAGGTTATTGAGTGGTGGTGGCAATGGCAGCGATGGTGGAAAGACTAGATGTAGGAAAATAGTGAGATGGACATATTGCATATTCTTGGAGGGAATTGGAACTCCATTAATTTGGCGGTTCCACTTTAAGTTTGTATCTTTGATGTTTGCAGTTTCATTTATCTTAGGGGCGCTTGTTATGAGGTTTAGAAAACGATACCAAGAAGTTTTATTCTCGAGAACATTAAAGATGAACCCGTAAAAAATGTGTTTGGTTGACAAACTCAATTCCTGGGAATCTTTTTTTATATTATTGAGAATAATTATAACATATGTTTGGTTAGAAATACATATTCTCGGACATAAATAATGAAGTTCCTTAAATACCCTTCTTATTTATACTATTTAAATATTTTTTTAATGTAATTATTAAAAATGCAATAAAAGTAAAATATAAAGGATTATTATATTTATATAATATTAACTTTAAAAAAAGGAGAAAAAAAGTCTATCTATCTAGTGCACCACACTAGATCCTCCTTGAATTGGATTTTTGTCCAAATCATGTTTCTTTATAAATAAAGAAGATAAAAATTGGGGGAACAACCTGCAACTAAAAAAAGGAAATTGGAGGAAACCGATCCAAAACGTGGGGCGACAAGGAAAATGAAAGGGCAAAATTGCACATCCACTATTTCAGTTTTTATGGAAATTTTTCATACCCACCATCAAGAACAGAAATGGAGCATTGTGTTAACATGGGAAAATAATTTACTCTAGTATATTTCATGCCTGGTTATGTATTTTTTATTCTCGTACCAAATATAGGTATGCACTTTCCCACATTCCCAGGAATGTACTCCCTCCATCCCAAATTATAAGGTCTTTTTCAGACAATCACGCCTATTAAGAAAACATGTAATAAGCTAATTAATATGTTGGTTTTGTTACTTTTTATACAAATATTCCAAATATGCCCCTATTTAAAAAAATCTGGAAATCGTTAATGTAAGTATTGGATATACCAAAAGTTGGTTGGGAATATGAAAGAAGTAATTATTAGAGGTGCTAATTAAAGTTTTGGAATTTAAAATATAATGAATGCAAGGGGTAAAAAAGGAAAAGCTTATTTTTTTTCCTGAAATCTATAAGGGGTCTTATAATTTGGGACACCGGGTTTGTCTCTAAAGAGTCTTATAATTTGGGACGGAGGGAGTAATGTATTAAAATTAATTTTCTGAGAAAAAAAATTTAACTTGTGAAACCATATTTTTCTTAGTTCACCAAATACATTAAGTAAATAAAAGTTTGAAGAAGAGAGTAGAAAGAGAGATATATTTTCTGGTTTGAATTTTCATTTTTTAATTTTTATTATATACAAGAGAGCCTTTCTAGCAAAAAGATACAAAAAGTTATATAGGGCATGTGTAGGATAAAATTTATGATTCTAGACTTGTTTTATTACATGAAATAAGCTTTTGTTCCGTGTAAAATAAGATTGGTTTATGATACCTTCATCATCCTACGATACTGGTTCTGCTAGTAATTAATTTACTCGAGCAAAGAAGTGTTGGCTTTACAAAAAAGTCTTGGGGCTTGTGCACTTCACGAGCGGCTTAGAAGCTATTCAAGGTCTAGAGCAAGTCTTTAGGGAAATGCCTTCCTCTTAGTTCCCGATTCAGTTTGGTTTTGTCGTATTTGCCTAGGTTTTATGGCTTTTTGGTGTGGCCGGTGGGCTTTTGTTGCTCTTTGCTGGAGTTGTAGCCCTATTTTTACTTGGGTCTGCCTCCCTTTTTGTGTCCTTTGTAAAGGATTTCCAAGTTCTCTGTTGATATATAATAAAAAACAAAAAGATTAGTCTAATTCTAGTCTCTTGACGGAGTTAAGTTTGGAAAGCATCCATATGTTTCAAGAAATACTCTACTTTCAGCTCAAGTTGGAATTTGAACTCCAGCTAGATTGTCATGTGTCCTCGTTGCACGTCCAGTTTTTAATTAAGCTGACGTGGCATTTCAAATGTAATTTTCATTTGAATTTTAATTTCCACATCGGTTAAAATAAAAGTAATAAAAACAAAAAAGATCTTTAACCCTAATTAACTAAACTAATTTTAATTCATAAATTAATTAAATAAAATCTAATCTCAATTCTTCTCCTCCTCCTCCCACCACATTTTTACTTCATTTTTTTCTTCTTCATCCCCATCCCCTCACCCGTACACTCCCCCTCCCTCCCACTTTCTCCATCTCCTCTTCTTCTTCCTCCTCCTCCTCCTCCCCCTCGCCCTCCCCTTCATTCTACTTTCTAACCCAGCAATCTGAGAAATTCATCCAACCTCAACCCAACAACCCAACAAATCCAACCTCCTCTTCCTCCCAGAAATTCGTCCAAACTGAATATCTTAACGGAAGAGACCCATCTCCAAGAGGATGAAGAGAAGAGAATCTGAGGGAAATAGATGAGGACAAAAACACATAATTTTCTTCCATCCATGTAACATTCACAGCTTTAGAATCAGAAACCGACAAAGTAGTATTTGTAGCAGAAGCAATAACAACAACAGTATCCTAGGGGTAAACGGAGGAGGAAGAGGAGAAAGGGACGGGAGAGAGGACCCGAGGAGACGTAGTTGTGCAGTGATACCTCCTCGCCATTAGAGGGTCGAAATCACTGAGAAAGGTATGACTTTTCAGTGACGGGGCGAAGATGAAAAAGGGAAAATTTTCATTTTCCTTTGTATGGTTAAGAAAGGAGCAAGATCAAGGCAGAAAGAGATCCATGTGCACCCCAACCCCCATCGTAACCCCATCATCAATTCTCCACTACCAAACCCTAACCCCTCCCCTCCTCCTCTTCCTCCTTCTTCTTTTAACAAACTCAGCTACCCTCACCAGCCAACGCTAACCCCCAAGCCTCTCCTCCTTCTCCTCCTTTTTCCCTAAAACCCATCAAGAAAAAGAGATCAAGAGAGTTTTCAGAGACGAAATGAGAGAAAGGAAGGAGGAAGTGGATTTGCGAGATGGCAGAGAAGATTTGTGAGAAAAATTGAGTGGATTTGTGAATCTTGGGTGGCGTTCGATGTGAAGAGCATTTGTGAATCATGGCCTCTCTCGTATGGGGGGCTTAATGGGTTTGATGAAATTAAGAGTGGGGGAGACTGTGGGAAAAAGAAGATTAATGACAAGGACGAAGAACCCAGAAAATGAAGAACATAGGATGAAGATGAAGAGTGTTTTGTTATTAGTTTGTATTTTTTGTTTTTAGTTAAGAGATTTTTTTTGTTACTAATTGATACTTTTAATTGTTTAAATTAGTCTGGGGTTTAATTCGTTTGGGGTTTAGAATTGGGGTTAATTTAGGGTAATTAAGTGTTAAGTTAGCAATTATGAGGTGGAAATGAAAGAAAATAAATAAAAATAAGATACAAAATCAACGTTAAATTTATTAAACATGTATCAGTGCCACATAAGACAGGCAATGCCATTTCTCGAAGTTGCTAGAGCTCAGCTTCTGTGAGGACTAGGGATTGCACCCGCGCGAGGTGGGGGTGGGGAGTGTCTTCTCGCTCCCCGTCCCAACATCTCTTTTTGGTCCCAGCCCCCATCCCTATTCCTCACGGCGGAGTGAATTTTGACCCTATCCATCTTCCCCACCTCCCCATGAGTGCCTACAAAGATCTCAACATGTCATTAAAAGTTTAAATTAAATATATAAATCAATTTTTTTTGCAATAAATTTTAAAAACCACAAGTAACAATGCAACTACTTCAAATTCAATACAAATATATAATTAAATTCAAACAATGTTAATTGAAATTCATCATACAATATGCAAAATAAAAAGTGGAGCTAGGGATGTTTTCCAAATCTTCGTTCTTGAGTTGAAGGAATGTAACTCACATAGGTGTAGCCTCTAACTCATGTTAATCTTCTTTTGCCTTGAGCTCCAATTTTACATCGTGCAAAGTTTGCTTCTCTCTTTTTCGATTTGGACCTCATCATTTGACCTCTTAATCCAAGCAAAGAGTCATTGAATCGACTGGACCAATCTCTATCAAAAGAGACTAAAATCAGACCCTACTTATTTTACAGGGACTAAAAACTTATTTACGGTGCATTTGGAAAAACAATTTATTTAGGCGTTTATAACCATAAGCCCTTATCGCATGAGCTCTTATTCAAAAACTATTTTAAGAAATTTATTAAATAAGTTGAAAATATGTTATAAATAAGCATAAGCTCTTTTCATTAGCTATTATGAACAGTTTATGAAAATAAGCTCAAAACAGGTTATAGGTAGATCATAAGCGGTTTACATAAGCCCTCCCAAACACTTGCATAAGCGTTTATCCCACAAAATAAACTCAAATAGCCTATTCCAAACAAATCCTTAACCCTTTATTATATGACTGCTCACAGAGAAGCAAAACTATTAGAATTTGGCAAAGTTGTGGCTTGTTGTGACCCAGCAGTTGTCCATATATGCTGTATTAAAGGGGATCACGTATCTTACGATTGAGAATTTTGATTGCTCCAGCCACATCTGCAAACAAAAAATTACTTTAAAATGTCTGCAAATAATCGTAAACTTACCTAATTTGCTACAATATTACTTCTTATTCTTTGCTGGGTTGGTTGAGAATTCAAGCTGATGTAACTAATTAATGAGTTCAAACAATCAGCATGGTCCCAAAAAGAATGGACAAATAAGCAGTCAAACAAGATAAGAAGTTACATGTCTGAGGAGAGCTGGTAAAATAAAATCTTTTTTTTTTCAAACTAAAATCTCCTCTTTAAAATTAGGTGCGTGATATGGTATTTAATTGTTATTTGCATTAGTTATGAAGCCATTAAATTACAATGTTCATAAGATTTTAAAACCAGAACATATATAATTACAAAATATACACATAATAGTTTTCCAATATTTAAAAAAAATACATATAATGCACATCTTTAAACATATTTTGAAATATAAAGCTAGGGAGACAAGTTCTAACTTGTGGTGGTGATTAGGACAGAACCACCTAAACTTTCTCTAGCATAACTTTCAGAACATCTCCAACTCCAAAGCGTAAGATCTCTAACGGACTTTCTCCTAACATGCAACGTTAATTGTTGAGACTAATATATTAAAGAATTTGAAAGTTATCAAATATAAAAAAAGATGGATTAGATTGGAGAGGGTGACCCAAAATGAAGCGTTAGTTTTAATTAATCAGCACCAAGGATGGATCAATCCGCATAAGCAATGAGGGTACAAACTATCTATCTTGTTAATATAGTATGAGTGGTTAAGGAAAATTGACTATTCATACAAAATATTATAATTTTTTTTAAAGTATTCCACAGTCAACTGTTTATGATTAATCCCTCAAAACTCAGATATTATGTTAAATATTGTGCACTTTAGCTGTTAAAAATTAAGTACATCTTATTAGCTTTCCAAATTTTGCTGTCCAAAATTCAATACAAATTTTTGGGACATGAAAAATATCATTAATGATTTATATTCTGATCTATAACATTAAGGACATCCGACACTTTTTACGGGGAAAAAAAGAAGCAGTCATTTTGCGGCTGTTAGCTCATAAAGTGATGTGTTGCGTTTTTTCCTATAAAAAATTTCTGCGAAGTTTGTTTTGAATATTTTTCCTATGAATTTTTCTTCAAAAATGATGATATTTAAGATTTCATGTGAATTTTCTTGTGAATTTTTCCTAGAAAACAATTTTTTACCGAAATCCCCAAGAAAATTTGAAGGTAATTTGTATTAAACGGGGTGTTTAGCGGTTGCGGCTTGTAAAGCAATGCTGATACGATTTATGGTAATGGAATAGGGGAAACCAAGGTTGTCAAACTCGCGGGTCGACTCGCAGACTCGTACGAGTCAGCGAGTCTACCTGTGAAAAAAGGGTCAACTCGCTTGTTGACTCGTTTTCTGCTTTGACTCGGTCAGACTCGGGTGACTCGCGGGTTTGGATGCGACTCACCGAGTCAGGTATTTTTTTTTTTTGTTTTCCAGATTTCCCCCAATTTTACCCTAATTTTACCCTAATTTGAGACTTACCTCACAAACACTGCTACCTACCTGCGCCGCGAGCCTTCAAACGTCGACCCTCCCTCTTCATCCGTCGAACCTCTCTGCTCTTCTCTCAGCACCGCCGCCGCCGTCGAAGCCGGTCGCTCTTCTGCAGCAGCGCCGCCGCCGTCGAAGCCCTTCGGCCGTCGCTCTTCCTTCCTCTCCTCGCGAAGTCCTTCGACACTCGTCTCTCTCGGTAAGGTTCTGTTCCACTTTCATCGTTTCTTCCTCTTCTCCTTCTTGCTGCGTTTTTTCCTCTTCTCCTTCTTGCTGCGTTTCTTCCTCTTCTCCTTGCTTCTTATTTCTCGAATTTCATGATGAAGACTCTGCTTCTGTATTTCTTCTGTATTTCTTCAGTTCACTCTTCAGTTTCCTCTTCTCCTTGCTTCTGAATTTTGGTTTTGGATAATGTGTTATGTGTGGGCAGATTTGAAATGTCTGGGGTAGAGGCTGACTCTGCTTCTGCTGCATCAAATTCAAATGCCTCTACCGGAAGAAAGAATTACCCCGGAAGAAGAACTGATCCTGGGTGGAAACATGGAGTAGATGTGGTTGGAAATGGAAAAAAAGTTAGATGTAATTATTGTGCAAAAGTAAATCATGGAGGCATAAATAGGCTCAAGCATCACCTTGCTGGTTCCGGCATAGATTCAGAACCATGTGCTAGTGTCCCTGATGAAGTGAGGGAATTCATGAGGAACCTTGTGGCGGAGGCAGCAGCGATGTCCAGGAAAAAGAGACAATTGATTGACATTACTGAAGGAGATGAAGGGGATGATGCGGTTGCTATGCCTCAAATTGTAAGTAAGGGGAAAAATATTTTCAGCTTGGCACCAAAGGGAAAGAGTACTGGAGGAGGGGTTCAACAAGTTCTAAATGAAATGATGAAGAAGGACTTGAAGGAGCAAGCTTATGATCAAATAGCTCAATTTTTCTACACAAGTGCTATTCCTTTTAATGTGGTGAAAAATCCTGATTTTGCGAAGATGTTGGAGACCGTTGGGAGATATGAATGTGGTTTCAAACCACCTTCTTATCATGATATTAGAGAAAAACTATTGAAACGAGCCGTGAGTCGAACTGATGAAATGCTTGAAGCATTTAAGGAGGAATGGAAAAGAACTGGTTGCACAATCATGTCTGATGGTTGGACGGATAGAAAGAGGCGCTCCATTTGCAACTTCTTGGTGAATAGTCCTAAAGGGACAGTTTTTCTCTATTCATTAGACACTTCTGACATTTCTAAAACCACTGACAAGGTTTTTAAAATGTTGGATGATGTTGTCAACTATGTTGGTGCCGAGAATGTAGTGCAGGTGGTTACTGATAATGCTGCAAATTACAAAGCAGCAGGAGAAAGGTTGATGCAGACAAGAGAGCATTTATATTGGACTCCATGTGCTGCGCACTGCATTGACTTGATATTAGAAGATTTTGAAAAGAACTTGAATGTGCATCAAGTCACTATAAAGAAGGGAAGAAAGATCACCACCTATATATATTCCAGGACATTACTCATTACATTGTTGAGGAAGTCCACTAATGGGAGAGACTTGATTAGGCCTGGTGCAACTCGCTTTGCTACAGCATATTTGACCCTCTCTTGTCTCAATGAACTCCAAACTCCATTGATGGCCATGTTTGACTCAGAGGAGTGGAAGTCAAGTAAGTTTGCTTCTTCAGTAGATGGGAAGAAGGTGCAAAAAATAATAAAGGATGGTCAATTTTGGAAGAACATAGTGACATGTCTCAAAGCTGCTAATCCTATGATAGGAGTCCTTCGCTTGGTGGATTCAGATCAAAAACCCGCCATGGGTTTCATATATGATGCGATGGATACCGCCAAAGAAAGGATAAAAGCAAACTTCAAGAATGTCAAGAAAAGGTAAATGAACTTCTAGATTTTCTTTACTCTTTCTTGAACTGAATGTCTTCTAATTAATTCGTAAGTATTTGCCATTTTGTAGATATGAGCCTGTATGGAACATTATTGATGAGAGGTGGGATAAACAACTTCATAGGCCCTTACATGCAGCTGGATATTACTTAAATCCCCACCTACATTGGGAATCTAATTTCAGAAAAGATGATATTGAGGTCAAAGAAGGGTTATATAGTTGTATGACAAGGATGGAAAGCAATGCCATGGTGAGGAAGAAGATGCATGCCCAGCTTCCCGAATTTCGTTATCGTAAAGGCCTTTTTGGACTAGAAGATGCGCAAAGTGCTAGGAAGAATTTGACTTGTAGCTCTTCCGGATGTGAGCGCAATTGGAGCTCATTTGAAATGGTAAGCTTGACTTGTAACTCACTTTGTTTGTATACTTGTCTTAGAATTTAGGAATTTATGATTTGTTTTAGATAATAATGAAACTTAAACTTATATTTTGTTTCTAGGTGCATACAAAGAAAAGGAATAGATTGCACCAAAAGAAAATGAATGATTTAGTTTACGTCATGTACAACTTGAAGTTGAAGGGTAAACAAGTAAGGCGAAGTGTTTCTTCCCCTTTTGAGGATATTGCTTCAGATGATGAGTGGATAACTGAGGTAGGAGAAGATGTCAATGTTGATGAAGAAGAAGTTGGAATTGGACCTCTTGATGATGTTAATGTTGATTTGGTTGGAAGTTCGAATTTGGCTAACGATGATGCAATTCAAGAAACATTTTCATCTTCATCTGATGATGATGAGCTTGATGAAGATAATGACAATGATGATGAAGGAGAATCTGAAGATGAAGATCATGTAATGGAAGATGATGGAGGAGCTTGATGAAGATGATGACACCTTGCTTTTTACTTATTTATGTACTTTGGTTTGTTGTTGACTTGTTGTGGTACTTTGGCTATGTACTTTTGGTACTTAATGTTGTGATACTTTGTTTTGACACTTATGGTGCATTATATTTGATTAAATGTCTCTTTGATGGTCATATATGTTATAGTAGTTCCTTATGACAGGTTTTATATAGTATTTTTTCATTTTTGACTGACTCTTACGAGTCTACGAGTCAACTCGACGAGTCGAGTCTACCTACCCAAAACGAGTCTGGGTAGACTCGCGAGTCTGACAACCTTGGGGGAAACTACTGATTGTCTTGAAAACTGATGAACAAAAGAAAGGGACTTGACCTTAACCATGACCTGCCAGTAGAACCAAAGTTATCAAAGGATAAAAGGAACTTGACCCTACCGCGACCTGCCGGTAGAACCAAAGTTTTCGAAGTTTAGTTCTTAGCCCAGAAACAAAAGGGAAGCTCTCACAAAATAGTAAAACACACAGAAGATTTATCCTGGTTCAACCCCTTAATCGACAGGGCTACGTCCAGTCCTTGGCTTTACCAAGATTTTTCACTATTTTAACAAAATAGTACAAGTATTCTATAGGACTTCTCCTAGTATTCGAAGGACTTCTCCTTTACAAGTTTTAAATAGGGCTTCTCCTAACTCAGTATTCGACAGGACTGCTCCCAATTCTTTTAACAAAGAAGGTTTGTGTTTCTACAATTTCTCTTCAGCAAGAGTGGGTAGAAAGATGAAGTACAATATACAGAGAAGATAAGAAAATTGGTTCTTTGTTTGGATTGTGTGGAAAGGATAAGAGATGCACTCTATGAATACTTCACACTGGCAGACGACTTAACTCAGGTAAAAGATGACTTTGAGTTTCTGAGTTTTGGCTATAGAATAGATTGCAATGAACTTAGAAAGATTTGAATGCTTTGATCGTTTGGAAGTCGCCACCTGAATCCGGATGCTAAGTGCTCTATTTATATCTTTAGTAGGATGTGCCCTGTGAGCTTGATGAAGATTTGAAAATAGTTTCGTTTGAATTTCTACTTCCTTGTGAGTAACAGATACTTCCGCATCCATGAAACAGCATTAAATCATTTGTTGACGTCGTCTGGCTCTTCAATGCTTTCAGCCTTGAGTTCTTGTTTGGGCATTAAATGCATTTGCATTTCAGCTAAGGGAGCATTTAATGTTCTGAACAGAAGATTTGATTTTGATCGTTGAGGAGATCCGATGTTCAGGAAATTACGCCGTTGACTCTGAAAGAGGTTGCTTGATTTAAGGAACGTCAGAGCTTTTGCAGGAACGAAGAATAAAGTATTAATTATATCTCTTTCTTCATTCTGCAATCAATAGTGCTTCATTTAATGCTTTGACGAGGTAGATAACTTTTATTGCTTGAAGCATTTTGACGAACGAACTCTTCAGCACTTTCAGGCAAACAAACTCTTCAGTAGCTTTGACAAACGAACTCTTCAGATAGTTGTCAAACGTACTCCTTTGAGCGCATGGCCGGACGCACACCTTTCTGAATAGTTAGACGTACTCCATAGCTGGACGAACACATTTGTCAGACACACTCAACTGGCAAACCATGTCTTCAATAAGTTGCCAGATGTACTCCTTTTCTTTGCTTTTCTTTGAAGAACTGCTTTTGATAATGCCTTGTATGTATGTATGCAGTTTGTCTTCAAGTAGATATATGTTCCTGAGTATGAAATTTTCAAAATATTATAACATCTTTATCTAACGATATTAAACCTTGAGTAAAATTGTTATTTATCAAAATATAATAATTTATGAAATCGTTGAATCTAACACATTCTTCCTCAACCACTCGAGTTCTCTCTCCATCATTGGAGGACAAGGGTTGTGCTTCACTTCTTCTTGATCAAACAAACCAAGCAAGGTTGGTCTCTTTGATTGTTCTTGTGTTGGAAATCTTTGCAACCTCCTTTTAACTCAATCTTGTGCTTTAGAACCCCTTGTGTTTTGAAAGAAAATTGTTTATGAAACCTTAGAATCTTGGAAATATTGGTGCTTGATGTTTTGGAAATCGTTTTTACGAAAATCGTAGGCTTAAAACTTGTTCTGGACTCCTTTCTGCATGAAAAACATGTGTTTTCGACCCCTTAGCAGAGGGGCCATGCATGCGCGTGGCCACCCTGCGCACATGCACAAGGCCTCTGCCGATTCTGGATTAGCCACGCATGTGCGTGGCTATACCCAGGCACATGCGTGGGTGTGTTGCTGTTTCTGCTGTGTTTTTCTAAAAAACCCTAGTTTTGGCCATTTCGATTCCAATTTCTTTTGAGATTGTTTTTTACCTTTAGAATAGTTTATTGAACATTGTTTATATACTATTGTTAGGTGGGAGATCAAGTTTATGCGTCAAGTTCGACGGTTAGGGTAACTCGTTATGGAATTGTCTGAACGATTTGCGATGCTTTGATTGTTGAGGATTCTGTTGTGTCTTGCTCTGGATCTTTTTTGGACTTGTTGTTGATGCTGCAATATGACATATGTTCACATGTTGTTGAAGTTTGAGAAAATGATTCGAGTTAAATTGTTTTAACATGAAGATGATTATTCCTATGTTGAAATGACTATATTGCATATGTAAAACTATGACTAAGAAGAGGTGTGGACTGTTGGTTCATGAGGTTGATTATTTATTTTGTCATAGCATATGCATTATATATATGATGTTTTAGGTTGATGTGACGACACGTTGTCCCGTAGGATCAACCAAGGGCGATGTGGTGGATCATTGTCCCACGTGATTGTCCTAGCCCTGTTTGGGTGAATTTTGGCCATAGTTATGCATATAACTATTGAGGACTAACAAGCATGGTATATGTGATATTTTAACATGATAACTTATGAATATTTTATTATTGATGTTGCTGTACTTCGTGCCTCTGTTTGATTAATGTAATTGAGGATTTAGGGTTTGGAGTAGTAAATTAAGATTGAATTTAATTTAGGGACTAAACTTAAATTGTTTAAATAATGTGTATTTTTTTTATCAATTCCACGTAAGATTCATTAATCCAGTCACCAGGCCATGTAGGCCCTCACCGGAGCTCTGGTCTTTGGGGAGGGACCTAGTTTGCCGAACAAAGGGACCTTTTCGAAAGTATTTTCCGGGGAGGGACCAAATTGTTTCAGCGACACAAACACAGGGACCAAATTGTTTCAGCGACACAAACACAGGGACCAAATTTGAGGGTTAACCCTAAAATCTACTCTATTTCTCACATTTTTTCTCTACTCATCTCCTCTTTTCTTTCACTCTCAGTGTGTTTGGATTCACGTTTGGAGAGGCCGAACGTGGATCCAGCAATCCAAAAGCAACTATTTCTTACTTATGGAAACGTGGATTCAGCCCAAACGTGAATCTAAACACCATTTTCCAAATATGCGCTCTCTCTTCTCCCATTCCTAGTAAGTAACTTATTTTGGTGGTAAGGTAGGTTGGACGATGACGTGGAGTAAAGTTGGCCGCTGGGGCAGTGAGGGTGAGGCCTAAATGGCTAATTCCCACACACATTATCAGTATCCATTCCCATGCCACTAAAATTCTAGTTAATTCAACTTTCAGAAGACGATACGAAACCAAATCAGAGCCTCAAACTCGTCTTCCCAATCCCAAACTCCCTCTTCCCTTTTCTGTGTTCCTATCCTGCGACACAGAGCAAGCGAGTGAGGGAGTTATGGAGAACATGGCTCTCACTATCCGCAGCTCTTTCTTCACTCATCCAAAGCTCTCTTCTCCGCTCTTCTCCTCTAACCAACTATACACACTTCCCTTCTTATCTTCCTACTCAACCGCCGCTAAACCAACCCTGCGATTTGCTTCCAGGAATAACAATACTCTCAGGCCCATCAAATGTTCTGTTTCCGAAGCCACTGAGCCCAAAACTGGTGACTCATGCTCTCTTATGTATACGAATTTTTGATGCCATGTGCTATTTCTGCATATAGTTTACTTGTCATAAGCTTCAAATTTTTGACAGTGCATGTTTTCTTCTCTTTTCCCCCTTTTTTTGAGGTCATGCATCTTTCCACTGCTCTGAATTTTGAATGTGTTGTTTCTTATTTGCACCTTAGAGAAGAAGCAGCTGACGAGAAGAGGTGACGTGAGGAACATCGCGATTGTTGCTCACGTTGACCACGGAAAAACAACCCTAGTTGATGCCATGCTGAGACAAACTAAGGTAGTATTACCCTGTATATGAGTTGCCTCATGCTTTAAATTTTAGTTGAAGCGAATAGAATAGAGTATAGAAAGTGGTTTCGATATGATTGTCGAGAACTTGAAGGAAATTTTGTTTTATTCTAAACTTAACGTGGTAGATTTTATCAATTCTATTTTTGCTTTGGTAGGAAAGAGTGATGGCTGATGGTTTTGTTGTTGATTATATTCTTTTGTTGAGTTTTTGTGCAGGTATTTCGTGATAACCAATTTGTGCAGGAGAGGATAATGGACTCGAATGATTTGGAGCGTGAAAGAGGGATCACCATACTGAGTAAAAATACATCTATCACTTATAAAGACACCAAGATTAATATAATAGATACTCCGGGTCACTCTGATTTTGGGGGTGAAGTGGAGCGTATCATGAATATGGTGGAAGGAATCCTTCTAGTGGTACTCCTCCTACTCTTTTTCCTATTCTTCTTGAAAATCATTCATGTTTTTGAACAGTTGATCTATCAACAATTAGTAACGTCAAATGCTTGTTGCATTTCTTAGCCAAGAAAAAAAGATGTGGTTTTTCTGCCTGCACTTTGTGATAAGTAACAACCAAGTTAGTTTAGGCAGATAATTAGAGAGTGAGAGATGATAGGCCATTTGCTGGTCTCTCAAATACCTGTAACTATTCTAGTTTCATTGCTATTCTTAAATAAAAATCAGTTTCTGTTCTTCTTTGCTGGTTCCTATCACTTCACAAATTTTTTTAATTCTTTTTTTTTGGGGGGGGGGGGGGTTAGTACTTGGAGTGGTAGATACCGGATTGGTTCATCACTTCCAGAAATAGGTCTCTTAAACAAATTAGTTTCAAGTGCAATACGATACAGGCACAGAAGAATCTCACCTAACTTTCATTCTAAATGATTAACTGTCAGCCCATGGTTCATTTCTTCAAACCTAATGCATTATCAAAATTTGTTCGACATTTGTCGATACCAGGAATTTTTTCCCCTTTTCACATTTTTTTCTGCATCTACTCAAACTTTACAAATATATCATATTTTGCCTATAAGAAAGATAGTTTTTCTTTCCTATGCTAGAATTTTTTTGTAGGTAGATTCTTGTGATGTATGGTGTTTATCAAGATGCTCTTTGTTTTTAGGTCGATTCTGTTGAAGGGCCAATGCCACAGACAAGATTTGTCTTAAAGAAGGCTTTGGAGTTTGGCCATTCAGTTGTTGTGGTTGTGAATAAAATAGATAGGCCTTCTGCTCGCCCAGAATTTGTTGTCAATTCTACTTTTGAACTCTTTATTGAACTAAATGCCACAGATGAGCAGGTATGTTGGTGATATAACCTGAATAGTTAAAGTCTTCTGTGTGCTGTATGAATTGGGTTCGAACTGGGAAATTTTCAGTAGACAAAACTGAACTGTGATTTCTTTATTCACCATAGTCAAAATTCACCTATTATTTCTTTATTCACAATGGTCTGTTGAAAGTTACAAAATCATTTATATTTTGATTGCTTTTTTCTGGTAAATTCGAACATGTTATTTAGGTTTCAAGGATTATAAATGTTTCAGTATCCTGAAAGAAACTATTCTGTAAGCATCTTAGCTTTATAGCATACTTGTTCTTGCAGTGTGACTTTCAAGTAATATATGCAAGTGGTATAAAAGGGAAAGCAGGGTTGTCTCCTGAAAATCTGGCAGAAGACCTTGGGCCATTGTTTGAATCCATTATCAGATGCATCCCTGGCCCACGTATTGTCAAAGATGGCGCTCTTCAAATGCTTGTTAGTGGTTGTTTATTACATTGCTTTTTATTAAGAATTCAATTGTTCTCTTTTCTTTTTTATAATGGTTAGCATATTTATGTTCCTACTAATTTACCACCTCAGGGGAAACAGAAATAAAAGTAGCAATTCTAGATCTTGAATATTTTATTCAGTTGACAAAAAATATACATGAATATCCTGTCTAGTTTCAACTAGGATGATTCTAATTCCTTATATAGACATGACCATCTGTGAAGTTTGTAGGATCTACTTTGCAGTCCATTATTGCTGTTTGTTATAGACCATAAGAAATTTCAAAATACTAGATGAATCTTAACTTTAACACGGTGGTGATTAAATTTATGTAAAGCATATTAATATTTACGTGCAAGATCTAGTCTGTAGTCTTACCATTATGTCATTCATCAACTAGGTTACAAATATTGAGTATGATGAACATAAAGGGCGTATAGCAATTGGGCGCTTACAAGCTGGAAGTTTAACAAAAGGCTTGGATGTCAAGGTCAGTATTCAGTTTCCTTGACCTTTTTTCTTCACTTTGTGAGTTGCTCCATGCAAGCACTATTTGCTTACTTTGTGATTATATTACCAGGTGATGAATATTGGTGCATAATAAGTGAAGTTCACCAACTAATTTTCAAATACATTTTGTCTCAGACTCACTTTCATTGACTCACAATTCCCAAATGTATGATTTATTTTTAATTTTTGTGAGATGTGGAGTAGAGAGATTTTGAGCCCCTAATTATATTGTTGCTTAAGCTTTTTTCCCTCAAAGTCCAGCATAGGAAACATATGATTTTAATCTGCTGACCACTTATAGGTTGATTTTGTTTAGGTGTGTACTTCAGAAGATTCATGTAGATTTGGAAGAGTTAGTGAGCTTTATGTGTATGACAAATTCAATAGGGTCCCCACGGACAGTGTTGAGGCTGGTGATATTTGTGCAGTATGTGGAATTACTGATATTCAGGTAAAGATCAGGGGTTTGGACACATAATCTTGTACTACTGTAATCGTATTAACTATTACAACTCTCAGATTGGGGAGACAATTGCTGATAAAGTATCTGGGAAGCCACTACCTTCCATCAAGGTGGAAGAACCAACAGTGAAAATGTCTTTCTCCATAAACACTTCACCTTTTGTTGGACGTGAGGTATGTCCTTAGATTAACATTTTATGTTCATCAAAATGTCTTCTATTTTGTATCTTTTACTATATTTATATCCTGATGCTATCTATTGGGCACAATAATTGCTATTAGGTTCAGCTTGCTTCGTAAATTTGTAAGTTCTGCTTTCCCAGCTACTTAAGAGACGAGCTAAATCTCAGTTTTTACTTTCCAGGGAAAGTATGTTACTAGTAGGAATTTAAGGGACAGGCTTTATCGCGAACTTGAAAGAAATCTAGCCATGAAAGTTGAAGATGGTGAAACAGCAGATACATTTTATGTCAGTGGGCGTGGAACTTTGCATCTCACCATACTCATTGAAAATATGTAAGTATGAGTATTCCATCTCTCATTAGTTATCCTTCTAGTTCTTCAAATAATATTGGCATAATGCATCTGCAGGCGAAGAGAAGGGTATGAATTCATGGTTGGGCCTCCCAAAGTTATCAACAAGAAAGTGAATGAACAATTGTTGGAACCCTTTGAGGTAGCTTCTCAATCGAATTTCAATTGCTATTTAAAAATAAAAAAACAAAAAGGCGGTGATATAAATAGACATGGCTGGCATAAAGAGTTGTATTTGACATGTATTGGAGTTTTCCTGTACAACTGCCATGTGTATTCGATGAACCCTATGAGGTAGCTTCTCAATTGAATTTGAATTGCTATTTAAAAATTAAAAATAAAAAGGCGGTGATATAAATAGACATGGCTGGCATAAAGAGTTGTATTTGACATGTATTGAAGTTTTCCTGTACAACTGCCTTGTGTATTCGATGGTAAAGAACTAGCTTAATTCTCATGAAATATTTTTACTTTTTTTACATGAAGGTCAGCCTGAACTTAAATCTTCTTATTCTAATCTTTAGGGAAATAGAATGCATCAAAGTCCCTTTATTTTTTCTTATTAAAAGCATTTGAAGGATTTTGTGATGGCCTGTTACATTACAATTTCCCCAAATTTACTTCCCTAAAAAATTAGCTTTTAATTACCTTTAATTGGAAAATCTACATTTCTGGTTATACAAATAGATTGGGTTGATGTAATATGAGAAGTCCCTATCCCTCTTTTATGATTTCTTGGATATTACTATCAAAGTCCATGAACTTTTTTTTCCCTGTTTCTACTATACATTAGAACTGTTAGTTAAAGCTCTGTGCTGTTTGAAAGTTTCTAATTAAAGAGTGTTCTCCGAAAATGTGTATTCCTTCACTCATTTGTTACATATTTTAATAAATGGAATGGTTTCAGATTGCAACTGTGGAGGTACCAGAAGTGCATATGGGAGCTGTAGTTGAACTTCTTGGCAAGAGAAGAGGGCAGATGTTTGATATGCAAGGGGTCGGGTGTGTAAAATTCTTTCTTTGCTTCTAGTTTTTATTTTGATCTATTTTACCACCAAAGTTATACCGTTATGGCAACATATAGCTTGAAATAAAGCAAATTGTTTTTATCTTGATAGAATGGAGTCGTATCTTTTTTTTTTGGAGTACTTATCATTCATGCAAAAGACATATTGGTAATATATCTATTACATGGGTATATAATTAACAAAAGATCCACGTTTATTCAAACTTATTATGGAGAAACCTTTTTTCTTGTTGTCTAGTGGTTGACAAAGGAGCATTACTGACACCATCTAGGAAAATTTAGTAATAGCTTTACACTAGAGCTTTGTATGTTAGTTAAGTCAGCATGCTATGCTCCACCACTCTTAAGACCAGAATATACTAACTGCTTTTCTTGTAACTTGAATCTAGATTAGTATTTTGCTCCTCTAAAGTGTTACTCTAAAGTGTTACTGTTAACCATGGTGAGAAAGTTAAGGGTGTGGATTCTCACCTTGTAAGTATCAATAATTTAAAATATCTTCTCTATCCGTGTCTGATTCAAACTTTTATTGGATGCCAGACTGAAACTCCCTGAACACCATCAGACTGACAGCCTACCTCCTGATTTTTTTTAAAGTTTTTCAGTAGCAGTACAGATGCGACATCACAAGATTTTATAAATGCTAGTCTACTATTGTTTTTCCAATGACTGATATTGAAAATAATAACACTTTCTCCACTTTTGCCTCTCAATCAGGGAAGCCCAAGTCCAATCTACTGTTATATATATCCAATACCATACTCTTAGGGAGTTAGATTTGTCACCCCACCCATTTAATTTGAAACCCCAGACAATTGTAATAAATGTCCTTATTACCCTTGCCATGCTTTACGTTCCGGGTTTTAAAATCCCGGAATGTATTCTGAATGTTGTGTTTCGGTTTCTAAATCCCAGTATGGATATAACTATTTTTTCCAGGAATATAAATCCCGGAATGATATTTATTCACTATAACCACATTCCGGGAATTTTAATCCCGATGTGTATTTACGTACATACCGATTTTGTAAATCCCGGAGTACACACTAAAATGTCTTTTGAGATTTTAAATCCCGGAATGATATTTAGCTTCCGGGTTTTATATCCCGGAGAGTAACACGAAAAATTAAAAAAGCATTAAGAGGTTCCCCACTATATAGCTTCCGGGTTTATAATTCTCGGCAGTCATAATCAAATAAATTCCGGGTTTATAAATCCCAGAGTGTAACATGGAAAAATTAAAAAAACATTAAGAGGTTCCCCACTGTATAGCTTCCGGTTTTATAATTCCCGGCAGTCATAATCAAATAGATTCCGGGTTTATAAATCTCGAGTGTAACATGGAAAAATTAAAAAAACATTAAGAGTTTCCCCACTGTATAGCTTCCGGGTTTATTATTCCCAGCAATCATAATCAAATAGATTCCGGGTTTATAAATCCCGGAGTGTAACATGGAAAAATTAAAAAACCATGAAGAGGTTCCCCACTGTATAGTTTCCGGGTTTATAATTCCCGGCAGTCATAATCAAATAGATTCCGGGTTTATAAATCTCGAGTGTAACATGGAAAAATTAAAAAAACATTAAGAGTTTCCCCACTGTATAGCTTCCGGGTTTATTATTCCCGGCAATCATAATCAAATAGATTCCGGGTTTATAAATCCCGTAGTGTAACATGGAAAAATTAAAAAACCATGAAGAGGTTCCCCACTGTATAGTTTCCGGGTTTATAATTCTCGGCAGCCATAATCAAATAGATTCCAGGTTTATAAATCCCGGAGTGTAACATGGAAAAATTAAAAACAGCGCTAAAGTGAATCCTCACAGTATAGCTACCGGATTTTGAAATCCCGGCACTCATATTCAAATATATTCCGAGTTTATAATTTCCAGAATGATGTTGACTCTTTCACGTACCGGGTTATATATCCCGGAAGGATAAGTCTAGAATTGGACTACCGGGTTATATATCTCGGTAGTGCACTGCCAACTTCTACATACCAGGTTTTTCAAACCGGTTTGGGAGAAGTAACGTGGTGGGGGTATTGGGTTATTTACAAATAGGGGCATTTTTGGGATTTTAAAAAATTGGTTGGGGTTCCAAATTGGGTCAATGGGGTGCCATTTCTAACTACCTACTTTTATGTGTTATAGTCATAGGTTCTCACATATACTGTTTGTAACTTACGAGCTTGTATTTTATCAAATACTAATCTTTTGATTATATATATCATTATTTCACTGATTATCGAACTCACTTCTGAAGTTTATCCTACTGTTTGGAAGATCTTATTCCACTGATTTATTATTTATATTGAAATTGGTCTAATAATTTCAATGGTTCTCTGTTAGATCGGAGGGAACTACACTGCTCAAATATAAGATCCCAACTCGTGGCCTTCTTGGATTGCGGAATGCAATTTTGACTGCTTCGAGAGGGACAGCTATTCTCAACACTATCTTCGATAGCTATGGGCCTTGGGCAGGTGACATCAATACTCGGGATCAAGGCTCACTGGTAATGTCTGCATTGCTGTTCACAGTGCAAACTTATAAACAGGACTATCAATTTTTACCCAAAAAGAAAGTGATGATCATACTACTGAGTACCTTTTTTTGACATCCAACACTTTTGGTTATTAATATCATATCACAAAAATTAACTTTTGTAGTATAATTATTCAGACCTGAATACTAGTGTTCATAGTTATCGATCGCGCGCGATAGCGGCACTATAGCGCCGTCGCGTCGTGGACCCCTACTGCAACGGGATTCAGGACGCGATCGCGGCCAAATCGCGGTTTTCCTTGTATGGGATGTCAGTTCTGGGTACCTTGCTAGTGTTTCCTTCATTCATTGATGATGTGGTATGGTTTTCCAGGTTGCTTTTGAGGATGGAGCAAGTACTTCTTATGCTATCTCTAGTTCACAGGACAGGGGACAGATGTTTATTGGTCCCGGTGTGGAAGTTTATAAAGGTCAAATTGTTGGCATCCATCAGCGACCTGGGGACTTGTCTTTGAATGTTTGCAAGAAAAAAGCTGCCACAAACATTCGTTCCAACAAGGAACAAACAGGTGAGAAGCAGTTCCCGCTCAATTTCCTGTCTTATTGTATGAAATAAATTTCCAAAGGTGGTTTGATCATTGATGCAGAACATGCTAACTTCAAATTATACACTCGCGCAAGTAATTTTAATTTTAATTTTAATTTTAATTTTAATTGAAATCGAAATCTTAATCTCAACCTCAATCTCTATTTTTATTTTTAACTTTAACTTTAATTTTGCCTTTTTATACTATTAACTGAATAATGCCGCTTTACTAATAGAGGAATGTTGCTATTTTGGGGTCTACTATCATAGAGCTCCCTTCTAAAAAGTCCTTACTTCCTACAAAGAATCTTTGTTTGCGGTTAGAAAGTATGAAAACAGGAAAATAACACTTTCCGTGGCACCTTCTGTTGAAGTAGCGACTTGTTATTTTCTTCTTTCATACCTTCTAACGGTAAACCAAACAGTTAAGCCTCAAAATTGGACGCGTTGGGTATTTTTTTTATTTTCGCCATTAGTTGTTCTTTTTTTTTAATTCGTAAATTATTATTTTATCATCTGAAAGTCTAAGACATCCGTACTGGTAAATGATGATACAGTTGAATGGGCTTTTCCTAGTATGATTAATTATGAATCCTGGGTTGACTTATATGAGCCTGGATTAAGATTTAATAGGTTGCATGTTCAGTATTTGTTATTAGAGTAATGTTTATCCTTCTATAAATCTGAGAACAAATCCTCCGACCGACCAAATAGAGAAAGTATTAAAGGATAAGTTAATGCATTTGGTTTAGTGTTTATTATTAGAGTATTATAAAACTTAGTACAAATCCTCCTATGTACCAAATAGAGAAAGTATTAAATGATAAGATAATGCATGTGTTTCTAGGAAGTGTAAAAAACATTTAATTCTTTCTCCATTTAGCATATAGCATTACGGTTATTATTAATGTGCAAACCAACTTCTCATTCACTTTAGTAGTTTTAAACTAATAATCTACAGAATTTTAATTTACCTTACTCGCTTATTCAATAATTCTTGATACACTTTACTCCCTTGTGCAGTAATTCTTGATACACCATTGGATTATAGTTTGGATGATTGCATTGAATACATCCAAGAAGATGAACTAGTAGAGGTCACCCCCCAAAGTATCCGAATGTGCAAGAATCCAAAACTTGCGAAGAAAGGAAGGTAGACTACAACTGTGATGCAGTTACATGCAGATTTTTCTGTGGTAACGATGCTTAAACTGCATAACTCGGTGCTTTTTCTGCTAAAGTAAAGAAGAAGCAAATCACAACCGCTGATGCAATACTGCAATATTTACTTCAGATACTGCAGAATTATATAGGAACTGGCTAAAGGCCGTATTCATTATAGCTATTGTTCACAGATGACTTAAAGGGATGAAGTTACATCGAATTTTGTTGACTTGTTCTGTATATTCTCTGTCTTAGCAGTAAGGAACATCAAAATATGAATTACTGGTGAATAGTAATGCTACACAAATGTCTTGGGCTAAATTTCTAGGGAGATTTTTAATGCAATCTCGTATGTTTATTGACCTCATCAATCTCCATATATTGTCATGCTGTTTCTCAAATAAGTTAATCAAAGTAGTTCAGGATCATAATGGAAATTGGAACGATAACACGCATTTCCCTTACACCATATTACACACCTTCTAAATGAGGAAGATAACATAGGTGCACAAACTAGTAGCGGAGATTCTAAAGATAACATGAAAGCTTGTATACCATTAGATCAATACATTTTCACTAAGATAGCGTCAAACGTAATAATCATATAAAAAATTTGAAAAATTATTTTATAGTTAAAATTATTATTTATGTTTTAATTTATAATATAATAATAGCCCTGTATTTGGCTTATAAAAAAATAGCACTGTATTTATATAAAACTGCTAGTTTTTTGAAAATATTAATTGTTAATAAAATATTTTGAGATGCCTTATGGAATGCCTTCGTCGATAATGCATGGACTTCAAATAAATTTCTCAACGTTCTCTGAGAACATCCCTCCTTTTGGTTCTCCTAGTAATTTTGTGCTAGGGTCAGGCTTTGGGGTTAATAATGGCAATCGACTTAACTATAACCAAACTGGGTATGTAGGACCAAGCCTCCCAATCAATGTTACTAACAATTCACTTCAAGCCATTAGGCAACAAGTAGATGATAGCAACCATGAGATGGTGAATATACTAACATGACACATGGGATATGTGCTCAACCCAATTCGTCATAATACAACCACAAGTTATCAACAATTATCCCAACAAATGGGACGAATTGCTGATATATTTGGGACCCCATAGAGCCTTTGGTTCGTCAAGGGGAAAATATTGAAAAGAATTGTTAATAAAGTTAAAAACATAATAATTTGTTAACTCATTAATTTATAAAGATATATTTTATTTATATTATTTTAGTATTTTTCTATTATTATAACGAAGAAGTTTTAAATATAAATTATGAGGATTTTTTCTTTGTAAATTTTTTAATAACTTTTCTGTTCTTCTCTCCTTGTTTCCACAAATTTCAACAAAATCAAAATGTAGTTTTCCATAAACCTTATATTTTGTTTTCGTATGTCGATTTTCGATTTTCTACCAAATGATACCTAAGGTAGCGTTTGGTAGACAGGTGGGAAGGGAACAGAACGAGATATATAGGTTCTGTAACACCTCAATTTTTACGAGGGTTATTATCGTATATATCAACAAGTAAAGAACTTACAAAAGGCAGCGAAAATTAAAACCGAAACGAAACTGATATAAAAACTGCTTCAATGCAAAGATTATTCAAGAATAGAGTAAAAGAATGAAAAATAAACTATAGTAAACACAACTGAGAACCACATGCAGGTAGATCCTTCAGAAGTGAGACGCTAAGAACAAGAGACTATAACATAGAACCCTGGAAAACCTTACGTCATGCCACCAATCGCTCCAACCTCTCACGCCGATGCTGCAGGTCCCTCCTCTGTCTACGCCACTAGGTCAGTTGTAGTGTAGTCACTTCTGACGGAAGGTCCTCCTCAGAAGAAAATGTCACTCATATGTCAACTGGCGGATCCTCTGGCCGGCGCCCACAAAAGACATCATCGAAAGAATTAATAGTGCCCAATATACTATGTGGAGGAATAGTTATGTAGATAGTCCCTCGGTGATAACGAACATCCACGTCAATCCATACCGATCTCGTCGAGTAGTCCTAATCCATCCAGTATAAGTAGCAGTACGATAGATATGACTAAAACTCCACACATCACCAACATCCTGGTCGAGCAACTGGATCTCGTCGTGCCTCGGGTACGACACTTGGTGAAACGGGTACTCCTCCATCTGGTGATAAGCGCCCAAACATTCAAACAAGCAAGGGTCAACTCAAACAAATAAGACACCACATATAATCACGTGCATCGATATCAAGGTAATTAAATCATCCAGCATTTAGTTAATCAATTATGAAAATCCATTTATGAAAACGTCCCTAGGGTTAGTCTAGGATGCCACTAAAACTAAATGATAGCGATAAGGTTTTACGTCAACACTGGGAAGACGGGACGACCACGACACCTCTAGAAAATGAGTGTAAACTCCGCTTGCACGGTACGCCACTTAAACAGGAACCACCGGATGACGAATACCGAGCGAACCAAAAATACAGGAACCACCAGATGATGAATACCGGGCGAACCAAAAACTATGCATATGAGTTAGTCGAGATATCATTAACCAAACCACCCATATTAAGGGCAAAACTGTAATCTCAAGTTAATAATCAAAACCATTATTAACAAGCATATGTATATTCCGACGTTAAATAAAAATTGTGACTGAGACTGCTGACTGGGTTAATTAGAATCATGAATCAGCTTAAATTGGAATTTGTCCTTAATTTGATTAAAAAAAATATGCCAGGAACCCAATTTAACAAATTAATTTTTTAGGACCTGAACTGATTCTCTTTCAAATGTCAGAGATCCCAAACATATTTAAGCCATTATTTGATGGTCAACTTAATGTCTTCCATAACAAAACCACTGTGAGTAAAAAAAACATGGAATTTCCCTTAATTTTACATCTGGCTTGGTTTTTACTGTGTTTGTAAACATGTCAGTTGTTCGATCACGGTCCCCCTCTTCTAAAAATCTTGGCTGCGCTCCTCCCTGCCTACAAGAATCAGTTAATTAATGAGACAGTAAAAAGGTGTTGAGAAAAGAATATTATACTGAATATTGCTATCACTCCACAAAACTTTCGAACATCTAGACAGAAAAAGTTAACTTTTTTTTGAAAGAGACACGTCTTATTTAAATTTTATTTTTTTATTTTACATTTGGAATACACATCTTATCTTATAACTCCTGAGGTCTGCTTATATTACATTAACCCAAAATAGAAAAAACGAAAAGAACAACACCATTGAATTTTCAGAAAAGTGGATATTTAAATAGAATATAAATATATTTTCAGCATGGCGTGAACGTGATGAGATGACGAGAAAAATGGGAAAACAGGTCATCATCGAGTTACCATTTTCTCTCTTCTAGAGGGAGAGAAAAAGAAAGAGAAAGAGAAAGAGGGGGGTTGAGGAAGGAGACCGCGGATCAGGTTTGACCGTCTCCTCCTCCCTTTTCTTGCTTCATCTTTCCTTTTTTCCTTCTTCCCAAAACCCTCCCTCCATTCCTTCAATCCTCTTCCTCCCTTCAACAAATTACCTGATTTGAATCTCATTCGATCATTTATGGGTAATTGTTGCGTAACCCCAGTTCCGGGTTTCAACAAGAAGGGGAAGAGAGAGGAGAAGGAAAAGGACAAGAAACCCTCAGTCGTGGTGCTGAAGGAGCCAACAGGGAGGGAGATCGGCGTTCGGTACGAGCTCGGGAGGGAGCTCGGGAGAGGCGAATTTGGCACCACGTTCCTCTGCAAGGACAAGGAAACAGGGGAGGAGTACGCGTGTAAGACGATTTCGAAGAAGAAGCTCAGGACCGCCATTGATTTGGAGGACGTGAGGAGGGAGGTGGCGATCATGCGCCACCTTCCGAGACACCCGAACGTCGTATCGTTGAAGGACACGTATGAGGACGACAACGCCGTTCACCTCGTCATGGAGCTCTGCGCGGGCGGCGAGCTCTTCGACCGCATCGTCGCCCGCGGCCACTACACTGAGCGCGCAGCCGCACTCGTCACCAAAACCATCGTCCAAGTTGTACAGGTCCTTCCCAATCACACTTTATATCTTTCGGTTTTATCAATTTAACTAGCAATTGATTTGGTAAATGGTCCAATTGAATTAAAATTATTGTCTCTTTAAAATATTAAGTAGATATCATAACAGTTACTCTTTTTGTATATAATATTATTCTATTAAGTGTGTTGAGAGTGGCAATGGATTAATAGCTTTGATGTAATCAAATGAATTTATATTATATTTAAATTTAAATTGAAAATACTTTATGACTTTCTCAGTATTTTTATGAAACTTCAAAACGACCGTTGTTTTGAAATAGGAAAGTGATAGTTTCTATTAGATTATATTATATTTCTCAATGTTTCTGTAGTCATTGTGCATTTAAATTCCTAGCATTTGGGCTACTGGTAACAGATTTAGATAGTTTGTATATGATTATTGATTGATTATTATCAAATCCCACTGTCATCATCGTTGACTATAATTGGTAGTAGTGAGAATTATAACAAGAGTCACTGCCCATGTAAGAATTATAAAATTTATTGTTTAATTAGATTGGAGTACCTTTGGTGCAGTGATAAGTACTTCAAATAAGCTTAGCGCTTGGTCAAACTGGTGGAAGAAATGCATATGGAAAGTTGAAAAATACTATATTTTCTTATGCTATGTTTTGTTTCCTTATTATATTAGTTTCTATTTTCTGTGTGGTTCGACGTTATGGTTAACTGTTAACCGGTGCATGTTATATATTTTAACCATTGGGGTTGAAATGGTTGGGTCAGGTATAGTTTCTTTCTCGGTTTGTATGAGGATCCTTTGCTTTCTTTGCACTGATGTTCTTGGAGTGTTCCATTTTTTCTTATGTTTGATTTTCACAACTTACAATTATGGGATTTAGTAATCACTATTTGGTGGTTTTTGGTGATTTAGATGTGCCACAAACATGGTGTGATTCACCGGGATCTCAAACCTGAGAACTTTTTGTTTTCAGACAAGAAGGAAACAGCAACTCTGAAGGCTATTGATTTTGGTCTGTCAGCTTTCTTTAAACCAGGTAATGATTTTTGCTAGGAATTGAATCTCTTGATGCTGTTACTTTAAGCTTGATCTTCAACATGTACAAACAGATGAGCTTTGCGGTTTTCTGCAGGAGAAAAATTTGATGAGATAGTCGGAAGTCCATATTACATGGCTCCTGAGGTTTTAAAGCGAAATTATGGCCCTGAAGTAGATATCTGGAGTGCTGGTGTAATTCTTTACATTTTATTGTGCGGTGTCCCGCCGTTTTGGGCAGGTTGGTTTTGTCTTGTGAATGATTGTTTTGGCTTCTGTGTCCGAGATCTAAAATAGCTTACATTCCACTTTTAGGTCTTGTGAAACTGTTGGAAGCAAAATTAGTTCATGTTTTTCCATTTTTGTTTGATCTAGAAGGAGCTATTTGCTTGACTGAATAAATATTATTTTTTAGCCTCGTCCATTCTCATCTTAGTGGACTCTGATAATATAGACAACTGCTTCTTTAATACTTAATAGTGACTTAAACTAATCTGCATATATCATCTGAACATAAGATGCTTTACTAATTGCATTATTAATGATATTGGGCTCATCATGTTTGTCCAATGTAATAATATCTCATTAAGGAATTCAACGGTGTTCTCTTTCCATTTCTCTGTGGCTAGAATTTTTGAGTTACTGCATCCTGTTAGGAAGAAATCATTTACCATATGCAGCTGATGCTACTGTTGTTCTTATGTGATATTATTCGTATCTTGTATTGGTTTTGTATGGTTAATATAAGATAAAGGACAGTTCATTTACTTTCCGTTGCATCAATGTAGTTTGTATTTCATCATTATTTCTTGCTTTCTTCTGTATGATATGTTTGATTTTCTAATCCTTATCTCATATAAAATACAGAAACTGAACAGGGAGTTGCTCAAGCTATCATACGATCTGTTGTTGATTTTAAAAGGGAGCCATGGCCAAAGGTTTCTGATAATGCGAAAGACCTTGTGAAGAAGATGCTTGATCCTGATCCAAAGCGCCGGCTATCTGCGCAAGAAGTGTTAGGTAATATGCAGTTCATATAGGGAGATGAAGTAAAATACAGAATTCTTTGAAATGTTATTCTTGTTAGAAGATAGGTGAATTAAAAAAAAAAACTGAAACATGTGGATGCTAATATTGCTTGTTCACTTTGTGCAGATCATCCATGGTTGCAGAATGCAAAGAAAGCTCCTAATGTTTCATTGGGAGAAACTGTCAGAGCAAGGCTCATGCAATTTTCTGTAATGAACAAGCTAAAGAAAAGAGCATTAAGGGTAATATTCTCAACAATATGTGAATATTTCATGGGAACTAATTTCTGAAATGTTTATCCATATTGGACTCAGTAAGTTATTGATTTCTTTATATTGGACTTTCATGCCAACAGGTGATTGCAGAGCATTTGTCGGTAGAAGAAGTCGCTGGAATAAAAGAGGGATTTGAGCAGATGGATACAGGAAATAGAGGCAAGATTAACTATGATGAGCTACGAGTCGGTTTGACCAAACTAGGCCACCAAGTTCCTGAGGGCGATGTCCAAATACTTATGGAGGCTGTGAGTATTACCCATTATATGGAATCATTTCTGTTCTGCAGTATGGGAGAAGAAATAAGCAGTTTGTCAACTTTTGAGTTCTCTTGTTTTTCCAGAGTATTTTCTTTCTAATACATCAAACTAAACACAAACTCAGGTTATTTTACTTAGGGAAAAAGTTTTGTTCACATATCAATACACTTACACCTAAATGAATTATGAAGAGAAGAGGGATAAATGAGTAATATGATGATGTGATTGGAAATACAGAGAGAGAGGAAGAAAAATGATTGGAAATAAGATGAAAGAGAAAGTGAAGTGTGCGTGTGTCAAGACTCTTTACTTTGTATTGGTTCATATTTTATGCCAACACTAACAGGTTATGTTAGTAGGTATCTTTGAACTGATAAACTGTCACGAGCAGACATTAACAAATCACTCAGTGCTATTTCCTTTTTTTACTTGAATAGAAATTACCATGAGTGTACTTTTTATGATAAATTATTATTCTACATATATGCCTTCAGAAAGCTGTCTCTTCAACTTGTAATTCCTAGGGGCTGCTTTTTACAGGCTGATGTGGACAAAGATGGGTACCTAGATTATGGGGAGTTTGTAGCCATTTCTATTCATTTGAGAAAGATAGACAACGACCAGCACCTTCACAAAGCCTTCCAATTTTTTGATCAAAACCAAAGTGGATATATTGAAATTGAGGAGTTGCGCAGTGCCTTAGTTGATGAGGTCGACACAAACGATGAAGAAGCCATTAATGCAATTATGCATGATGTGGACACAGATAAGGTCAGTATATTCCCACTTCGTTTCATCAATTTCATTTTTTTCTGGGGTTAAACTTATGAATAAATTTTGTGGTCTGGTTTTGTTCATTTATGCTTGCTTTAATGCCTTGTTGGCATTATTTGATGATATTATAACATCCAACTTTCTGCAAAGGGGTGGGAATAGGCTAGGGCGCTCGTAAGGGCCTATGGTCTATGATCTTTTTTTCCCCATAAATAACTGCTTGTAGGTCTTCTTGTCTTAAATTGAACTATCTTTGGATCATTTTGTCTTTCATGAAATTGCAGGATGGAAGAATAAGTTATGAGGAATTTGCTGCAATGATGAAGGCTGGTACTGATTGGAGAAAAGCATCAAGGCAGTACTCGCGAGAGAGGTTTACCAGTCTAAGTCTGAAACTGATGAAGGACGGGCCATTGCAAATAGAAAATGAGGAGAGATGACTTTAGAAAATGGTAAATTTTTACTCGTGGAAAGGCATAAATGATAAAGGAGAAAGTCATCCCTTTTTCCGTTTTCCCTTCATTGTAATTCTTTTCTTACATATCATTTCAAGAAAAACCTCATTTTTTGGGGTGAAATAGGATATAGGCTTGAGCAGTGATTTCTGCATGGTTTCCAATTTTTCATTTTTGGGGTCCTTTTTGGTTTGTTAAGGGTTTCATTGGAGAAAAGGCGAGGACCCGATGATTGTAAAAGAGTACAAGTCATTAAATTGTGACTGTAAATATTTTGAAATACTAACGCCTAATAGTATGGATCCCCTATTACGCACCATTAGGCCCCAAATGGTGACACTACTACATAATTGTTTTTTTACCACGCTCATGTTATTATGGTTCTTTGTCGAACTGTGGTAAAAAGAGGTTATGAGCTTTGTTACCACGGCTCCGTGTTGAACCGTGGTAACTGATGTGCTCTATTACCACGGTTGTTAGGTGAACCGTGGTAATATATTTTTTTATTTTTTTAATTAACATTGTCCATTATCACGGTTGTCAAGGGAACCGTGATAATAAGTATTATTATATTTTAATTAACATTGTTTATTACCACGGTTGTTATAGGAATCGTGGTAATAGAAATTATATTATTAAAAATGGTGATTTGTTAGTTAGGAAACCCTTGTTTGGAGATCAAATATCCATTTGTCTTCCTCTTTCTCTGTTGCGACTCCATCGCTCTTCAACTTCGTCACTGTCGCTCCTCACTCCTTGCTGTTGCACCTCATGACCGCCGCTCCTTGTCGCTGCCTCTCATCACCGGCATTCCTTCTCTCCGCAATGGCACTACAGCTGCTTTGCAAGCTCGTCGGCGCCAAGCTCGTCTCTGCCAATCGCACTCTTGCTCGCAGCAGTGACAGTCACGCCGTTTCCATTTTCGTGCGTCGCCATTCCCATCTTCTCCCTCTGGCCGCTCTTCTCTACCTCACTCATGAGTACTCTTGACCTGCTTCTACTTTTAGGGTTTTTTTTTTTTTGAAGATTTTTGTTGTTGTTCGGTACTAGGGTTTTTTTTTTTCTATCATGAGAAAGTTTCTCTCAAAATATCTAGGGCGGCGACGAGCTTTGTTGTTGTTCAGTACTAGAGTTTCCTCCATCATCTAGTCTTGTCAGCCCTGACAGTCACGCCGTTTCCCGATGCACAAGACTCGTTTCCTCCATCGTCTAGTCCTGTTAGCTATGTGTTTTGTCTTCTTAAATGCTTCAGCATGCGCCATTTCATAATTAAAACTTCTAACTGCTTCCCCCTTTACTCTGCAACTTTTCAACATGCGCCGTTTCCCACATAAGTTTCACAATTCTCAAGACATCCTCTTAATCGCCTTCTTCTTCACCCCTCAAATTCCCTCGTTTGCTTATAAATTCCAGAAGTATCTCTCATCTGTTCTTCATCTATCACTCGATCATCTTCCTTGTATCCACTGCTTTTGTGATCCTTCATCCTCAAAAACAAAAATGGCAAATGGCGTATTGATAAATAAAGGAATCACACAAGAAAGAGGGGAGTTGAATTATATTCGAATTAAAACTTGACATTCAAAAATAATTATTAGTTTATGAAAGGTTTTCGTAAACGATGGCAGCGAAAAATAATTAAACAGAGTTTAAACGATAAAACTATAACTAAGCACACATATGTAGAGGATAGGATAAAACGGTTTAATACATTATAAGTTAAACGTGTGCTTGAGTGGACGATGCGTGTTGTGAAGGTGTAAATGATGCAAGCAGAAAACGTTGGACGATGCAAGCATTAAGAGGTTGGACGATGCATGCAGTAGATGATACAAGCAATAAAAGCGTAAACAATGCAAGTAATAAAACCAGCACACACAAAATTTATCCTGGTTCACCCCCTGAATGATAGGGCTACGTCCAGTCCTTGGCTTCACCAAGATTTTCACTATTTAACCCAGAATAGTACAAGTATTAAACACAGGACTTCTCCAGAGTATTCGAAGGACTTCTCCTAAGTATTCCCACAGGACTTCTCTAGAGTATTCTAAAGGGACTTCTCCCAACAAGTATTATTAGGACTTCTCCTTACAAGTATTATCAGGACTTCTCTTAATTCTTTTTACAAGAAAAAGAATTTCTTCTACGAAGGTCTCTTCTGAAAAGAGTGAGGTGGAAAGTTTAAGCACAGACAGACTCTAAGTATTTTTGGTAGAGGATATGACTCTTGAGAATATACTTGAGTTTAGTGATAACAGAGATGATTGTATTAGATTCAAATAATTACTATGTTTTGATAATTAACAATTTATTTATAATATGATATTTCTGAGGTAGAATTCCTAACTTGCTGAACATCTTTATGTCCAGGAAAAACTATCCTCATAAAGGAGTTCATAAAATCCCAAGGCATTATCAAGTCACAAAAATAAGACAAGCCAAATAAGTGGAAATCGTCCGGGTCCTCGCTGAAGAACAACTGCATACGTTTTCAAGAGGAACTGTCTCAAGGCATAAAAAAAGCAATCAAGCGGAGACAGTCCGACGACTCACCAAAGATCAAGCTTGCCCAAAAGTAAACAGATATTCTTTGGAAAGCACTAAAGCAACTATGATCATTCAACATCAAAAGCACATGGGATAAAGTTGAAACAGTCCGGTGCTTGAATACACTCTGACCTACAGGAAGACTGTTTTGCCAAAGGTGAGTAAGTCTGGTCACTAGCCTGAAGAAACATCTCAAGCTTTGAAGTATCTGTAGCTCCTATGGAAAAATAGTTGGATAACAATTCATTCAAAAGGAGAACTTCAACAGAAGCACAAAAGAAGGAAGCGTCCAGCCACCTGCATAGCAAGAACAGTCCGACAGTCAAGAAAGTTCGGAATAAGAAAGTCCGTTCGTCTACGCAACACAGTTGGCAACCCACTCAGTGACGAACTTCTGAAAATTTCTGTAAAGACTGCCATGTCATAATGAAGACTTTGTCTGTTCAAAGCATCAAAGTGGTCAAAGATCATAAATACCAGAAAGCATGTGTGTCATGAGGTTATGAAGAATCAGTTTGACAGAAGCATTAAAGAAAAGTAAAAAGCAGAGTATGAGGGACTGGGTGGGTTTGACTACTTTGAAGCGGTTTTGGAGAATATTAGTTTTTCAAATCTCTGGCTACCTCATTCTATAGTTAGAACCTTGCTCATATAAATATGCAAGTAACGCCAACACATATAATATGTGCCTTCTTCCTCCATCGCGTTAGAGTTTGTAGAGTTAAATTAAATTCACTTACATTCTTTTGATCGGTATTACAGTTCATTCAAATATTCAATAAAACACAACATTCCTCCCTTCATTCACTTCTTGTAATACTAGAAATAATCAACCATTGTGTCTTGTGAAAGGCTCCAAGTGTTATGTTCCTCTCTTCGCAAACTCTTATTTTTACTGTTTAAATGGGGTGGCGAAGTAAACCCACTCAAAGCTCAATGAAAGTATAAATTTGGCATTATCATTAGGTTTTGAGAGGATCTACGTCACCGTCCATTTAGACTGTAAAAACAAAGGCTCGCAAAGCAAAGAATAGAACATTTTGAGCCATATACACGGACACAATTGTTGATTATTTCTAGTATTACCAGAAGTGAATCAATGGAGGAATGTTGTGTTAGATTGCTAGAAGTGCATTTCACTCTATAATTTGTCCCTAAACTAAAAGAATGTTCAGTTAGATTCCAAAAATATAGTGATAGAACCAGAGATGTCCCCGAAGAATAGCTCGGTGGTAAAAACTGGGGACATATAAGTTGAGGAAAGAAAAGTTCAAAAACCAATCTCTAAAAAAGAAATTTTGGGATAAAAACAAAAATATAGCTAGAGATGTGAAAAACCAGTATTATCCAAAATAGCTTCAAAGGAGCCAAACCCGCTGAGTCTCCCGTACTCTGTTTTTAAATTTCCTTTTAAGTGGAACTAGTTTGACATTTCTGTATTACACTTCATATAGCAATCCATATGTAGTGAATAATCTTTTATTATTTAAAAATTGTAATTTATATTAAATAGCTACTAAGAATCACATAATAAAGTATGACTCAATAAGAAATGATTGCAGAAACAATGTGACTTAAATTATTAAAAAGCGTAAGAGATATATCTACTTGGTTCAGATGAAATGTATCAATATAAAATTAAAAATTAATTTTTCTTCTCTTACCAATATACTTCTTTTTTCATTTTATTTTTCTGAAAAAAAGCATACATATTAATAAGTTTTTTATGTTAATGAAATAGATGAATACTAGATATGATGAGAATAGAAAATCACCATTTTCTGGGTCTGTTTTCCCTTATGCTGTTTTATATGTGTCCTCATAATTGTGCTTTTGGAAAGTGTGGATTCCTACTTAGAACATTTCAAACTGCAGTCCAAGCAAAAGTTAGTAAGCTGAAAAACAAGTATAAGCTTGCAAATTACTGCCAAACTGGCAATTCCTGCCACACTCTTGATCAAAGGATTACTTGCTACTATAAAATTGGACCCAAGAATGTTTGTACACTGAATTCATCCAAGCAATCCAAGCAATTCATTGCATAAGGAAAATGTTGGGTAGACACCTAATGAGTCTAGACACTTAGGGTGAGAAATGAAGAGAAGAGAAAGAAATAATAAATGTAATATGAGATGTGATTGATAAAAAAAGAGAAAAACTGAATGGAGGTAAAGTGTCTGAACTGTTTACGGGTTTACAAATCATACTCACGGTAGAAAGTACAGCTCCTTCAATTTGAACTCCACACTACGCTCTAGACGTACCTCCATGATCCCTCTCAACATGCTCCACAAGAGACACAGGGTCTCGAAATCCTTTGCTGCATTTAGGACAAACATCGATTGTAACCCTCACTCCACATCGGTTGCCGCTTCTTTCATGAACCTTTTGTACATGATCCACCAAAGTAGTAACTGAGGAAAACTTGGCACCACACTGAGGGCATTGCTCCACTGATCCACTTCCAATGTTCTGTCCCACTCCATCCCTTGATGTCTGCCATACTTGGTTAATTTCACCACTCAACTTCGACATCCCTGCCTCAGCTGAAGCTCGAATGTTAGAAGCTGCATTAAGAAAGCTTGAAGCCCATTTAGATGATGAAGGGGTTGAACTTGAAGTGGGTTTCCGTTCCTCTTTTCTACTCTTATTCAAAAGACTCAGAAATGGGAAACTCGTTTCCAATTTTTTGGGCCCCGGACATTTATGATCGGGTCCAAATCTATGCTTCAAACAATGATCTACCATGCAGTCCCTGCACTTAATTGTGTTTGAGAATACCAAGATCTCCTTGCATCCAGAGGCAGGGCATTTTTTCTTCTTTGTGACTTTCTCATAATTTGATGGGTCGCATTCGGTGTTAACATGATTCTCCCAAGTTATATTTGGATCTTGTTCAGGAACTAGGCGAACTCCTTTGGCACAAAGTGGACATATCACTACAGTAAGATCTAGCTTATCAGCTTTTGTGCACTGATGTCTAATATAGCTTCGGTGTTCCAAACAAAACACCTGCAATGGATTTTGCTGATAGTTAGACCAAACAAGAAGCTCTTAAAACTGAAAACCGTTAGAATACCAATCCGCAATTCAGTACCAACAAATTATCATCATATGAAATCACTACTGAAAACATTGTTAACTCCAGGAAATAAGGTGCTTCTCAGAACTAAAGAACACTGACAGGGCTTTACAGGCAGTGTTGCCAAATAGCGGTTATAGTGGCGCTATAGCGTAGCGCTCTGAGGGCTCACTGCTGCTCTGCTATTTGCGGCTATTTGCCAATATTTTCCGCTTTGAGGGCTTGAAATAGTGGATTTTAAGCTTTCCACTATTTTCCGTGATCCTCAATTAACAACACTGTTTGCAGGAAGTAAACTGAACATAAACTTCTCCTCTAATAAAATGTGTGAAAGCCAATTCATTTCAAGCAAAAGCAGTGGATGCAAAATTGCAAATTAACCATATGAATAGTGAAAATTAAAATTACTACCTCCCTTTTCCTATTTTTCTATCAATAAATAGAGAGAAGAAAATATATGGGCTTTTGCCCTCCACATTATAAAAAAAAAAGAGAGAAGAAGATATAATTAATTTGTCATTTTCACTGTTTATTATATGCAAAATCCCATCTTTCAAACCCTTTAATTTGGGCATTTTGAAGTTTTTCATTTTTATTTTTTTGATTCAATGTTTCATAATCTGAATAAATGAACAACATATATAGCCAGGTACCATAGTTCACAAAAAAACAAGGACAGTTTTCCATCTTTAGCAAAGAAGAAGAAAAAAAAACAAGAATGAAGAATCAGGGAGCATTCGAAAAACCTGGTTGCAGAGATCGCAAGTGAAGGGCAAGAAATCAACCAGCTTGCAATCAGAGAAAGCGCAGTGCTTTCCAAGATCTGGGAATTCCGGAGTACCCATTCAAATTCAACACTTCGAGATTGAAGAGAATTAGAATGAAAAGAGAAAGGGTAATTGGGTGAGAGAGAAGGGAGTCGTCGCCGCGTCGGAATTAAGTCCTCCCGTGCTTGACCATGACACCTTCGTCAATAACCATATTAAAATTTAGGTTTAATAGCCATTTTGGTCCCTCACGTTTCATGATTTTGCATTTGTGGTCCCTCTAGCAATTTATTAGCACCCAGAGTCCCTTAACCTTTGAAGATTTTGCATTTGTAGATTTTGCAATTCCGTTAAAGATTTAACGGAATATTCTTTTAAAATTAATTAAAAAAAAATAAAATTCAGATTTTCTAGAAAATTCACATCTCCTTCATCAAACCTTCTTCTTCCTCTTCTCCCACAATCACAAACCCTAGCAGCCACCACCAAAACTCAAACCCTCTAACCCTCTCCCAAACACTCACCACCACCACCAACACTCGGCCTCCATCGCTCCTGTCCCACCACCTCCGTCGCCGCACCGACCACCACCCAGCGTCGTTGTCACCGCTGTTCTGTCTGAAGCCCCTTTGTTGGTGCCTGTTCTCCTTCCTCCATGTTCGCGAAGCCGCCGCCACTGCTCCTTCATCCCTGTTCGCGAAGCCACCGCCGCCACTGCTCCTTCCTCCCTTTGTTGGTGAACGTCGAGGGCGGGACGACGAACGTCGAAGGGCGGTGACAACGAACGTCGAGGGCGGCAACGAGCCCCTCGTCTTCAGTCTCGATCTCTTCCTGTTATCTCTTCCTGTTCTCTCAATTTCTCCCTCTTCAGTCACTCTCGATCTATCTCCAAACTTTCGAATTCAATCCCTAAACCATTCAATCGTCTCTTCTCCACTGCAACAAATCCCTAATCCCCTTCCCCCAAAACCTAATTTCTCATTCCCCAACTCTTCTTCCCCAAAACCATGGCTTCCTCCAAAATTAACAATTCAGGGTTCGAGGAATTGATTCTGAAATTTAGGCTTCCACTCTCTCTCTCTCTACGCTTGTGGTTTTGGAATTTTGGATTCAATTACTTCTTTGTTGTTGGTTGGTTTGTTATTCTCTATGTTAAATTATTTTTGTTATGATGAACAGGTTTTGTTGTTGGTTCTGGAATTGATTTTGTTGGTTGGTTGATTATGGAATTAGGTTTTGTTGTTGGTTCTGGAATTGATTTTGTTGGTTGGTTGATTCTGGAATTAACAGGTTTTGCTTTGATTGTTTGCTATGTAGATCTGTTAGGACTTTTCTTTTGTTTTGAACTATCACTAAGCTTTTTATTCTCTTATTTTTTTCTGGGTTTTTTAAGTTTAATGTTAAAGATGATGATGATGGTTGAAGATGATGAAGATTCTGGGTTTATCTTTTTTTTTTTAACCTAGAAACCGTTAAATTTTGGATGGAGGTTAACGGAAAACCAAAATTGCAAAAGTTAGTAAACGTGAGGGACCTTGTATGCTAATAAGTTTCGAGAGGGACCAAAAATGCAAAATCGTGAAACGTGAGGGACCAAAATGGCTATTTAGCCTAAAATTTGAAGTTCAATTTAAAAACTCAACATATAGCCATTTTTTTCCGAAATAATGTAAGAGTGGGAACATATGGGTTGGCGTGGGGAAAATTAAGTGCTAAATGAGGAATTTAAATGTTTTTCGCAATAAAAACATATGGCACTTTTCAATTAAAAACTTCAACCTACATTGTTATGAAAGGAACTGAAAGGGAAAAAACTGAAGGCTTAGGGAAAGGGAAAGAAAGAAGAAACATAAGAAAGAAATATGAAAGGGCTAAGGGAAGATGTGATTGATAAATAAAAAATTATTTCAGTTTTTGTTGATTACATGTGATTATTCTATTGAGATTTCTTACTTTAATTTCAGTGCTATCAACTTCAAATTTGAATCTTTTTTATTTTTTTTAAATGTAAAATTTTATAAAAATATGAAATATATTATATTGAAAAAAATAACATCATAAAAAACAATTAGTTAGGGTATGTCTTAGTGGGTAGGACATGGTAAAAGTTGGTGAGATTAAACTTTATTTTAGTGTGTATATATATATAGAGAGAGAGGGATGTATCATATGAGAAATGTGTTTTTATATGAGAAAATGAAAATAAATCATGATGGTTAAATCTAATGATGAATGGTTAAGGTCAAAACAACTTAAAAGTCACATGACTACTCAACAATGTCATGTGACTTTTTCATATGAATTCATGTTTTAATCTTGACCATTAATGATTAGATTTGTGTTTCCAGCATTAGTTTTAACAACTCTGAACATCATGCAAGTTACACAAGAGTCAAACAAGAATGACTTAGAGTCTTTCTTCCAACACACATACCAAATTCGTTCCGTGTTGTGAAATTAAACAGCTTGTACCCCTTGCTTGAACATCTCATAGGGAGTTAGAGTCTTTGCAAACTACATGCTACAAAATGTTATTATAGAGCTGTATTATTATTGGAATTTCAACATCTATACTCACTTCGGCTGGGGGCTTTCTAACCCATGATAAATCAAACTCCAATGCTGACTCTGTTGGTGTCCCCAAGATCTCACGTTTGCCTTTTTTGTTGACCACAACCTCTCCCCCAGTGTTATTAAATATAGGCTGTAACAATTATTTGACAGCAGCATCAGGGAGTTCCATAATACCAGTGAAGGTGGCAACATCATTTAAGCATACCTGCAGAGGCTTTTCTTCACCATTTTCTTTTGCAAGGATAGCCATTAGAAGTCCTCTCCCCTCCTTTGAACCAAACAGACCCTTAGGTCTCGAAATAGAAGAGGCTGCTTATGATCACGTATGGTATGGCACTGGTTTGGGCTTGACTCTTACTATAAAAAAACGAGCACAATTGTAGAAACCTACAGCATTTGGAAATCTGGTCTGGGTCAAAAAAATAATTCCCACATTCCCAACACTCACCAATGACTTGGGCTTGGCCCAATAGGTATAAGATGAAGCTCAGATACTGGTGTTCCAACTTTGCCCTTCCATTGATCTGAGTCCCCACCGCATAATCTCTTGCCATGCGCCGTCTAGAAACATCAACAGCCTTCTCTCTCGTTTCCGTCGTCGGCGTGGCTTGGGTCTCCAACCACGTCGCCGCCGGCGTCAGACCATCTCCACAGCCCAAAAGTTCCAGTGGCTTTGACGGTGGCCGTTTGTGTGGTTGCTTCCCATTTTGCCCCTCGACCTTGACAGTTCTCGCGACGATGAGAAATCTCGTCCGCATGTACTTTCATCTCCGTCGTCGGTATGTAGTGGGCGACCGTTTTCAACGTCGCTGTTAACGCCGCCATGGTAGCACCACAATCCAAATGTGCTGGTGGCATCAGATCTGTCTTCTTCATTTCTGAATCTTCCGTCTTAATCACCGCCAGTAAGTTGTAAGGAGGAGTCTCCGGGGGCGAGTGTTGCTTGGCCAGTGCGCTCAGTGTTGTTCTTGCCAGAACACCTTCACCTTCTGCGTCCTCCAAAACTTCACCTCCCTTGCGCCATTCATCACTGTAGAAACTTGATATGATCCATTCTTCACACCAACTCCTTCTGATTTCCAGGTTGCTTTCCTTGATCCTTCTGGCTTCATCTTTCTGAGTTTCTACTCCACTTCCATCGTTCTTCATGGCATCAGAGAATTGCGATCGATTACGTCTACTTGGATATCGGGCACGACTACGATTACGTCTTCGAGCTCTCGGATTTCATCGATTCGTCGATTCCACTCCGATCTCATCTCTTGAGCAGAACGCTCCAAATTCTCCACTCTCATCTCCATTTCTTCACTTTTCATGAAAATTCCTCTTCTGTAAGAGAAATTTCTCTTCTATTAAGGATTTGGCGACTTGCGCATCTACACGCACATAATTTGGGAAACTAGAAACTAAAAAATAATGAGTAAATTTTATTTATCGAATATGGTAGAAATTATTATACAAATCAATCATCTTTATTGGTTGGGGACATGTGTACAAAGAAACTATCAATTACATGTATCCATGTATATTAGTTGATATATTAATTCTTCAAGTATTTCCATGTAGCGGTTTCTTGTTTCTATTTGCAGCGAGGGCTAACATCTCCTCTGTAGGACAATTGAACACTGTTGCATGATGCCTTGGCTTTTCCTTCACCTTCAAGTTCCAAGTTTATGTCTTGCAACACTATCCCCTGACATGAAGAGTTCTCGCTGCAATCAAACTGCACAGCCACATCAGAAGCACTTGTGCCTTTTATGTTCTGGTACATCACATTACGAATCTTAACGGCGGATTTCTGCAAGGACATTACCCAATCAGAGTTAACACAACGAAACTTAAGAATAGTTATACAAATTAAATAATTGTTTTTTAATTTATCATAACCTTGGTCGACCATGTAAACATCTGATTAGATAATTTCAAATTTCATGCGTGATTTAACGACCACCCTAAGTCCTTCAGTTTTTTCAAATAGTTTTCGGTTTTTAAAAATTAAAAAGTTAAAACACTTTTTTGTTATAACCAATTTTTAAAATTAATTTTTATTTTTCAATTTTTAAAATTAATATCAGAAAATTAAACATAAATGAAACAAGCCCTAAATATGTACATTGATCAAATAAAAATGTCCTCTTTTGAATTATGTCTATATGTAAATAGTAAACTTTGCTAGCAATAGCTGAAGTTTGTTGAATTACCTGTTTTTCACACGGATTCGGTTGGTCACAATAGTTCTGATCTATTATTATGGGGTTGGTCACATTGTCCATTTGAATATTCTTGAACTTGATGTTGCTGGCACTTCCTGACCCTCCCTACATGTATGCATATACATATATTAGACCAAAATAGACTCTTAGCATTGGATAATTACATATATAAATATATTTGGAGTTGTCTAATGACCTTATATAATGTTTGGATTAAATCACCCTAGTCTTTAGTAGACTAATGATACTTAAAATAAGTGCATTAAAAAAAAACTAAAAATTACCTGCCATGTCTTAATTCTTACTCCATTTGTAGTTCCAACAAATTTAGCTCCGTTCACTGTTATTCCTGAAACGAATTCCTTTGAATTTCCAGCCCCTAAGCTTCCAATGCTGAGATCATTATTTACAAAAAAAAAAAAAACATATTTTATATGAATCAGTAACATGGTTTTAACAAAATTCAATTCTTCATTAAATTGGATAAAGAAGGTACTGTTGGAAGGTTAAAGAACTTACCTAATACCATGGCCTGGTCCACAGGTAATATCTGTGGCTTGTAGATTCCTGGATCCACTTACGATTGATATACAATCATCACCTGCAAATATCAATTGAAATTTGAAACCAAAAAAGTGGTTGAGACAGAGAAACCTATGTTCAAAATATGAGGAATCAAGTTAAAATACCAGTTCCAATATTGGAGCTTGAGATTTGGATGTTTTGTGTATTTGTGACATGAATTCCATCAGTGTTGGGGCTATTCCCTGGTGCTGTCACAGTGAGACCAGAAACTTTAACACTCTCAGAATCCTGGAATGTAACATGAATTTGCTGCCCATTTTTTATCGTCAAATCCTCAACTACCAAGTTGCTGCATTTGTAGAAAGTCAGTGCCTACAAAATTAAACACTAGTAATTAGTTTTTCATCAATTTCTCCCTCTCTCACTATATTGAGTACTTGGTTTGGAAACCCATTGCATACCGTAGGAGCATTCTTGCAAGGCTGCAAAAAGGAGAAACATAGAAAGAATGATTAGTAATTAAGATTTTGTACTAACAAAGCACATAGAAAAACTGTTTTTTCAAATGATCGTTGGACAACACTTTTGTGATGACACTTGCAATATCTGTAATTTATGGAATTTACAGACCGCCATAAACTACAAAGTTAAAGAAAAAAACTTAGCAACTTGTAGATGTCAGAAACTATCATGCAGGTGTCGCCAACACAAAAACAGTGTCCACAAGACATGGCCCTTTCGGACATCTTCTTACAAGCTTTTTGTTCCTTTTGCAAGAGTTTTGCCACCATATGTCTCCATTTCCATTGATTGTTCCACCACCTTTGACAGATAGTTTCTGAACGCTCTCAAACATAAGCCAGTGTGTGGGGTCTTCGCTGTAATCAGATGGGTTATCTGATGCCAAAAGGGTTCCAGAGATCTGAAAAAAATTTCATCAAAAATATCAGATGATTATTATCTAAGTTACTCCTTCAAATATCATAAAATTATAGATTACTAATTGGAATTGAAGGTTAACTAATTAATATATAATTGTCAGCTTAACCTGAACTGCGATGTTGGATTTGCAAGGGCCTGAAAACATGATTGGCTTAAGAAGATAATTCTTCTTTGGCACCACAAGAACTGCTCCACCAGAAGAGCATGCTACTTGCCAAGCCTTCTTGAATGCCTGAAATAAGCCATGCACATGGCCATAATAAGGTGCAAATGTTGGAATTTTTTAAAATTGCTAAGGTCCCAAACTGTTAGAGACAATTCCACGGTTGAATATGTTTAAAATTCATCCATGAACTATTTTTTTATTTATTTTAAAATATAACATGTTATTTACAATATGCAGATTATGATAAAATATAGAGTTAATCATGTTCTTATAAGCTACTGAATTTTTTTGATGTTTCAAAAACAATTTCTTTGAAATACACCATCAATTTATGGAAATGCCCATGTTTTAGTTCCCGTGAGGACCAATACTTAAAAGAAAAAATTATTTTGAAGGACTAGTATTTTAGTAATTTTCAATTTTTGAATTTTGGTTTTAATCTCATTGACTCTGAGGGACTCAAACATGTATATTTTCAAATTTTTGGAATAGATTTCAATGAATTATTTTTAGGGACAAAAATAAGTAACTCGCTATTTTATAAGGACCAAAAACATGTTTAACCCTAAAATAAATTTTCAAAAAAAATCTTATAATTTGTGAATCACATTTTTCTTAATAGATAGACAAAATTAAAGAAACTATTATATATATATATATATATATATATATATATATATATATATATATATGCAAACAAAATAATAAGATTTTTTAAATAAAATAAAATAAATGGTTGTATATAATTTGGGCTTGATGAATATACATACTTGTGTGTCATCTGTGTTACCATCTCCTTGAGCTCCATAATCATTGACGTTAACCGTTTTAAGCGAAGAAGAAGTGTCAGCCAACTTATCTGAACTCCTGAAGCTCAAAACATCTGTAGTTTGCTTGATGAAGTCCTTGAATGTCGTCCCACCATCATCAACAAATGAACTAATTGGGTCTTCTTGCAAGGTGCTACAATAAGCAACTAAAGAAACTAAGATGATAAGGAATGGGAGATATCTTTGTAGGGTCATCATCATTTTTTCTTTTCCCTTTGTGCTTCAATGAGAATAAATGTTCTCTTAAAGGTGGAGAATAATGCTGGTTGATGAAAATGATTGATATAGCTTAGCTTGGTATGGAATTTATGAAGAGTCTTGAAGGGGCTTGAGTATTTATAGACAAAGAAATGAAAAAGACAATATTATTACAGTATGGAAGGATATAAGAGATTGAGACGAAAGGATCTGTCCGGCACAGTCTGATTTTGGTTCCATACAGCCATGTTTCCGGATGTTCACTACTATCTCATGCACGTCAACGGATTATGGTCTAAATATTCATAATGAAATACCGTCATTCGATGCCAATGCTGATTTTCACTCTTTAGCGTCGACCAAATCGACACTGAATCGATGTAAAGCGTCGATTTAAAATTTTGGTCCATTTAACTGTAGCATCATGTTGATTCACCGTCAATTAGTGTCGACCTAAACCGACACTAATATCATCAGCCAACGTAGTATCTATGCATCGTTCATTAGCGACAATGAAAAAAGCAAAGATAGCAAAGCAGGGGGTTGAATTGTGTTTTAAAACTTTTTACAACTTAGAAACCTTTTCTCGTATAAAAGAATTAATAAGTGTTGAAAGATGAGTATGCACAAGACAAATTCTGAAAGCAAGCACAAACTTAAAGCTTCAACACGAAGGTGCAACCTTTAGAGTTTTGGCAGGGGATAAAATGTTAAGTTAAAATCGATTTTCTTAATTAGTTCAACTTCGGCTTTGAGTTAGTATAATCACAACTTTAAAGACTAAAAGTAAAGAAAATGAACATGCAAGATTTACACTAGGTTCCCCAAACCTTGGACTGCGTCCGGTCCCCTTACTCCCTAAGGGTATTTTCACGTACTTCTCAAAGTTACAAGTATGTGAGTCCGCCTCTTTAGGTTAATCCTATGATTAGTACTTGACCTAGCCTCTCCAAACTAACCTTAAGTGGTTCTTTGAATAGCTTCTCCAAGCTATATCCTTTATAAAAAAAGGTGTATAAATACAAATTTCTACAAGTTCTAAATAGACTCAAGCTTGATACTCAAATAATGAGAATTCTTTTTACAACTTTATCTATGAGATGAGATTTTGTAATAAGATATGAGCTTAAGAATTTAGGAAAAATTTGTAGCAGATGAAAGAACTGAGAGCTCTTAGATGGGAGTTGGTTTTAGGACCACCCCTTTGATCCTAAAACCATCCCCTTAATCATTATTCCCATAATACCACTCATTTATTTTTTTTCCTCTTCTAATTATAATGTGTATACCAAACATTATTCATTTATTTTAACATGTACAGCTGAATTGTTAAGAGAAACACAACCCTAGGTTCACACTTGTCACTTCAACATATAGATATGCCTCATGCATTATTAGTTTCTCTATTTGTTTCGTAAATTGCTTGACCAAATGGGTGCACGGGTGACTTTGACTACAAGCCATTCATTTTTGTCATTTGAAACTTATCATTTAACTTTTATGTGGCTTCTAAAGTTCCCAGATTTTTTATCACTGTACCAATGCTGTCATGATGAAATGTTAGACCTAGCTAGATGCATCTCTTGAAGATTCTTCAGTTTTCTATCCATTTGAACAAAGTCCAAACACATTGTTAATCAATAAATTATGTTTTTACCAAGTACATGTTATTTACAATATATTTATTATGTTCTGAAATTAATTTGAGGTGAATATTTTTAACTTATGAATAATTTTTTTCATTATCCACACAATAAACAAAGCGAAACTTTAATGCTTATACCCTCACAAATTTTTAAGTTTTCTCCACTTTCTATTTAAAAAAACTTAAAACAATGTGTTGTTTCAATAAAAAGGAGTATTGGAGTACGACTCATAAAATAATTATAAAAACTTAAGTGTTATGTAATTGATACATATGAATGATTATATTTTTATCATGCCTGCTTGCTTTTAAAGAGTTTATTTAGCCTTGAAATGTGAATAGTGTACAAGCTTACCTACATATAAATGATTATATTTTTTAATCTCTCCAAGTCTATGAGTCTATCTTGGAAATAGGGCCTCCCACGTAAGATGGTGAGGCATGTGGCAGAAATTTTTGATGCCATAAATGGGCATCTCAGGGGCTATATTAAATTACAATCGCATGATTGGTATTGGCTAAAGATAGATGAGAAGGTAGTAATCATGTTTTGGTTTGTTATATCATCGAGGTATGGAGCCAAGGTGGATGGATTAGATGCATAACCACCTTTGAAACTAAAGGTAAGACAATATTGCTTGTTGATCATGTTATCATAACGTGTTATCATTGTATTTTACTCTTAAATATGTATATATTATGGACAATCATATAATCATGTGTATACCTCAATGATTGTACAACAAATCATATCATCCGGAATAGGGTAAACCAACTTGAAGAATATGATTTGTAGCCCCCATATTCTATGAACTATCAATTATATATAGAAAGCAAAGTACAATTGTAGAGTATGTCCAATAAAGTTTTTTTTTCTCCAACAATAACAGAATTTAAGAAGTGGGAGATTCTGTGTTTAAGAGAATTTGTATCTCCTAAGTAATTTACAGTTCCATGCAAATTAAGGATTCATATCCTAAGATGATAAAAGATAAAGAATAAGAGGAACGCTACAAGAAAAATCGATATTACAGACGGTTATAAAGTTGTCAGTAAATGTTTAAATTACTGACGGCTTGACCGTCAAAAATAAATCTTTTGAAAACTAATATAAAAAATAAATTAAAAATGTGTAAGGTTGTCGGTAGATGTGCGGGAAAATTTAGCGCGCTCATTATCAACGGTTGCGCCTGTCGATAAAGTGGCGGGAAATTTTATGCTATAATACCGTCGGTCACATCCATCGATGTATATTATTTCGATTTGGATTTTCAAATTTTGTTGAGCGGGACAATTGACCGCTAGATTACCGATGGAATTGTCCGTCCGTAATCTATAAAAGGGCGACAAAAGGCCATCGATAATTACCAACAGGACAAACCGTTGGTAACATATATGTAGTTCGCTGCACTATTCAAAACAGCTTCCCTTGTCAAATAATAAGCTTCTCAACAAGTAAGTTTCTCAACCTTTTGTTTTTAATATGTTATTTTATTTATAGTTTTAGTTTTTATTTTATTTTATTGTATGTTATTTTATTTATAGTAGTTATTTGATTATATTGTCGGTTAGATTAGTGATGCTTGTTAATTACACTTCTTTATCTCGTTTAAGAATGTGGTATACGAAAAATAATTATTATTTAAATTGAGTAGTATATTTAATTGATGTTTGAATTAGAGCAGACGTCTTCTAACAATAACAATTTGGGCGTGCCTAAAAGAAACTAATTGTGGGAGAATTATTCAAACGAACTTATAATTAAGAGAAATGACTACAAAGGTGGATAGACAAAAGCACGGTGAACAATTTATTTTTAATTTATATTACTATAATTTTAACATATATTGTAATTATGCAGATTAAGCTTGCATTTTTTAAGGTTCAAATGGATGACAAATAGAAAAAGGAAGACAAAGATGAAGAGAGGACAAATTGAAAATGAAAAATGAAAAATGAAAAATGAAAAATGAAAAATGAAAAATGAAATGGAGTTAAAAAAATTAAATATTACCGACAGCTAAAGACATTGGTAAGCACCTAAGTCAAAAGCTGTCGTACTGACGGCTTTAGTCGTTGATGATTATCGACAAATATTGCCATCATTAACTACCGAAAGCTTTAGCCATCGGCGAGTATCGACGGATTTTGACTATCCTTCGACAATAAATTACTGAAGAGCCGTTTACCAAAGGCTCATTGACCGTCGGTTGTAGTGGAAGAGCTTTCCAAGTAGAATTCATATGTATTAATGGGATGGTGAATTGGGGGAGGAGGTAGAATAACCTAGTGGGCCTTAATTTAGAGGGGGGATTGGAAAGAGGAATCAAATGTAGTAGAGGGAAGTGAGGGAGTGTTTTCAAAAGAAATCCAAGGTGTAACTCCCCAATTTAAGGTCGAGGGGTCACATAGTAAAAATGCGAAAATAACACTTCGAAACCTCTCAAAACACTCAAGTTTTCAAAATAGGACGTCTCTAAAGTACCTACAATAATATTTAACCCATAAATAGATTATCTAAACATCATAGAAAAATCGAGAGGTAATTCAAGATAATAAGTTTTGCACTACAAGTGCTAATTATTCAAAACAGCGGAAATGGAAACAGTGAATAATCTTATGCAAGATTCTTCGTTTCTTCTGGACCTTCTTGCACCACCTTGCACTCACATAAAAATCATCTGTCATGCACATCATCGCCCTGATTTTCTATGGCGTTAAGCGCCCAAACAACAAACAACAAACATAAAGGGTTAACTCCAAATACAGAATAATCAACAGCATTTGTGATAAATTAAAACAGTAATAGTAAACAGTAAACAAAAGCAAGAATTACAGCAACAACAACACAAATGTATTCTTGAGTTCTCATGTTAAGATATCACATAACCATGATTTTTAGTCCTCAATAGCTACATGCATAACTATGACCAGAATTCACCTTAATCGGGTCAGGACGATCACGTGGCGAAATCAACAAAGGTCCACGCACTTAACAATGGCGAAATACAGAACCTATTACACACAACATAAGAGTGAAGATCAAAACCTAAAACCACACGCACCTAATCTTTGAGAAATTAAAGGGAAAAAAAAAACACATTCGCACATTTTAAGTGTGAGATCTTGCAGAAATTTCAATAAAAACACACATTGAGTGCGAAATCCATAAATCAAGAGACGATAAGATAAGAACACAATAATGGGTGGCGAAGACAAACCTCTAGGACGGGGAAGGTAGATCAAAGAGACGAACACGGGGAGACTGAGGGCGAGAGGGGCGGCGGTTGACGTCGACGGCGGTGGAGAAGACAAGGCGAGAGAAAGGCAGAAACGAATAAGGAAAGTGAGAAGAGGGGTGGTGGGAAGAAACAAGAGTAAATATTAAAAAGGTAATATTTTTTTATTTTTACCACGGGTATTTTTGGAATAAAAAAATTTGGGGATGACATTAGTATTAATAAGGGTGGCACTAAAACTAATCCCCCTTCAGAAATCAGCTACCTTTATAATTCCTTTTTTTTTTGAAATGTTTATAATTCGTTACCTTTACTACAAAATTGATACCCATGGAGCTTATTTTATTTTATAAGCAATAAACACGTTACTAAGCATATCAACGACAAACTTTAAAGGATAACAATTTTATAGGAAAGGACTTGTCTTGTGTACAACAGAAAATAACGTTGAGAAACACATCAATCCAGGTTTACTCAAAAGTTGACCCCAAAATAGGCCAACATAAAAGTATCGAAAATTTCTACCCAGAAAAATAATTAGTACGAGCAACAAAAATTTTAAGGATTCTCGAGATGCAAGTCCTAGGAAATTCTGCAGATACACGCATCACATGGGTTGCATCCATAAAGCACTATCATTCATCATCCTCATCATCTTCTGGGGCTTCGGCCGCAGAATTGAGAGCTTGCAAGCGTGCAATCAACTTAGTCTTCCTCTCCTCATAAGTAAGCTTCTTGAGGTTGTACCTGGAGAAAAGATACAAAGAAATACTTTTACATTTGCAAAATCTCTCAAATAAAGTAATTAAATTCCCTACATTTGCAAAATCCTTTTTTTGAATAGAACTAAAATTCCTTTTATTTATAAAATTTCATGTCTGAATAAAGTTTCTTCTTTTATAAAGTTTTTTATTAAATTTCATATATATGTAGATATAAGATGTGTATATTCTGGTCCCTGTTTGACTTCTTACTCATTATAACATGTATTGAATAACTTACTTAAAAAATGAGATACAAGACTAAGCGAGTGAATACTAAATTTAAAATAATAGACAGAGAACACAGATTAAGCAAATCAATGAAATGCAAGTTCTCTTGTGATATCTGATACTGGTTATGATATCAGAAAAGCAACAATTTCTCCTGTATCCTTGACTGTACCAGTGTAGTAAGAACACATGATGGAGTTCACTACATAAATCAAATGATGCCATAATGTCCTATCATGAATCATATCTAGACTCAGACCATCTAAATCCAAATATCCCTTGATGCTTTGACCAGTTGGCCTAAAGTAAGCAGAACACATGTATCCAAAAATGTCTAGACAAATTCAGTATGACAAACTTCCTGTTGTGTGCAAGCAGCAATACAAACCAGCAGAGAGAACAACACAACCTTTGTAATAAGAAAGTACATCTGATAGGAACTGATATACTTTTTTTATAGGAACTGGTATACTTAAAATAGTATTCAAGGATGAAATCTCCTTCGCAATGCAGCAAATTAATACAACCAGAGCTGAAAAAAGACTGCTTACCATGGCCTAAGCTCCAAAAATAATCCTTCAAGTTTTGTTATCTACCCAAACTCTTTTTTCACCTCTCCTTCATTGAAGTTTACTTTACTCTTCCCATCACTGCATAATTATGAATTTCCCTCTCCTATTGCCTGCTGCAGCATGCACATTCCGTAACACTACCCCTCCACTATTTCCTTGTTACTCATAATAGCCCTCCACCTTGTCCTCCCATACATAGGAATGAACTCCCTTAGCACAACCCTCTCCAGCCTAATTTCCTTTTTCTTTATGATTATCTTATATCCATGTGCAGAGCCGCAGAAGGCCCACTAACAATTTACAAATGATGGTATGTGTGTGGTGGCAAAGAAGGAAAATGGTACATCCAGTGAATAGTGCTTCAAATCAAGAAAATCTAGAGAAGGAAAATTTAGGATCTTGAATGAAAATTGTTAAAACATTTCACAGGAGGTTTATAGGCTTTGTAAATGGAAGGGGGATACTTTAAAAATTACAAAAGTAAAGGGGAAGAAACAGTAATCACCTCATAATTAGTAACTTAATAAATACAGGGCAATAAACCAAGTTTAGGCAAATGCCAAAGTTGACAGAAATCAACAAAAAAAAGAAATGAAAACCCCTCCGTTCTATCTCTCTTCACTCTTCACATTCAATCTCTTCTATCAAAAGTCCACAATGCACAACTCTTCTACCCAAAAGCACTAGAGCCAGCGTGAAACACAGCACAAATAACAATTCCAATTACGCATGCTCTCCCACTTTCTCAATATGACAGCAAAGTGACAATGAATCCATCAAAATAGTGAAGCAATTAAAACAAAAACAGCCAACCAAATCATCAAGCAGTCAAAAATTAGATCAACCATCCATGTACTCAGATACACAAAGATGACAAAAGTCAGAAAATCAATCCAGAGTGGATAAAAAGGAGTGAAACCAAAGAAAAGAATGAAGAGGAAACCACAAAATGAAGACGACGAAGAATGGAAAGGAAAATTTCCTGAGAAGAATGGATGAGAAATTTTCAAATTTCCTTCTAACAAGCAAAGAAAAACTTATAAATTCTGTTTTAATTGGGGGGAAAGTTACTCCATTAGTCCATTTATGATCTTTAAATTTTAGAGTAAAGTATCAAAACAGATTATTGATATATCAGTCATTTTAAATCCTTCCAAAAATTACATTTCATACCAATTACAAGCTTTAGGGAATTCCACAAATTAATACGGTGAATTTACAAAAGCAAATCTAAGTTCGAATCAATGGTGAAGAATAGAAAGAGACGGAAAAGGAGACAAAAACTCATCTAATAACTTGTTTGGAAGATTGTATAAGAGGTGGATGGATCAATCCCCCCGCTTTAGGTCTCATATTCTTTAACCTAAATTTCAATTTTTCATTTGGTGAAGAGTTTTAAATTAAATGAGGTGAAAATGGCTATTCTCCCTCTACTTTAACAGCACACACTCACAGGAAAGACATTCTCATTTAACACTTATTGAAAACAGCAAAACAAGGGTAAGTAACCCAACCTCCATTCCCGTGCTTACTCTCCCTTCCCATTTTACCCCTCCACTTAAAATCTTACAAACATAGCAATTATATAAACCAAATATTATCAAACTAATTTGCTGATTTTTTTCTAGAAGCAAAATTCATGTGTATATACCATAATTACTTACCTCTTGTGTTCCTTAGGTGGCTGCTTCTCAGATTTCTTTGCAGTGGGATCTGCACGAATTGCCGCATGAACCTTCTTGTACAGCTCCTCAAGACCATCAGCTTCTATACCTTGCTTGATATATTCACTAAAGTGGGACTGGTACTTTTCAGGTTCATCTTCCATCAGAGTCTGCAGAAAATATCAAATAGGTTGTCTCACAAATCTTAGAAAACTATTGCACCAAAAATTTCCAAAAAAAGGTACTAAAATGATATCTTTGCCCATGCCTTCATATAGGCAGCAACATGTCCACCAAAGACATATTTGCGGTGAATCTCAGCATCAAGCTCCTTCTTCTCCTTATCAAATCCAGCAAACCTCTTGTCACTGTGAGGAATATCCAGACCCCCGTCTAGAGCTCCCTGTAAACCACCAAATTAAATCAATTCAACCAGCATTAAAAAAAAAGATAACAAGATCAAACTAATTCACATTGCAGTATAATATTGAATACCTTAAGGGCACCAAAGACACGGTTGCCAGTTGTGGTCTTAATAAGACCAACATCAAGGAGAGCACGGAATGGCCTCCTGGTCTCAGCAGGTTCCACTGAAAAGTCCTCTCCAGTAGCCTGATAAAAAGGATACAACCCAATTAACTTGCAAAGAATAAGAGGAAGTCACAGAGAAAGAGAATATAGCAAATAAAGTATACCTCAACGTTTCCCTCATATTCCTCATCCATTTCAAGTGTTTTAAGGACTCGACGGGCCAATAGTAGTCCAGTGCAATAAGCTGGTCATGTTTCAATATATTTGAGGACCAAAGAGAAAGATCAAAAGATAGACATATAAAAATGTTGAATGAGGGAATGGTAGCGGAGAAAAAGAATTTCTTGTAAACAAAGTACCTGCAGCATAATTTGTAAGGCCAACTTCAAGACCATAGCGGGGCAGTTCATGTGCATAAGCTGCAGCAAGAACAATATCACCAGCAATGGTCGAAGATGTTATTTGGGCAATGATATCCTTGTTCGTCTGATGATGAGGTTAAGGTATAGCTAGCTAACTTGTAGTTCACAATAATGTATTATTGACTATTAAGAAAAAAAATTGATAAATTCATTTTGAGGGCATAACATCATGTCTTCATGGAAGAAAGAAAAAAAAACAGTGCACAAACAAGTCTAGGCTACAATAGGATACAGATCGAACAACAAAGCGGTATTTTGCACTGTTGTACTTATTTTTGTCCTGATTAATCAACCGAATTCGAGCTCGGTAATCAGTCTTTCCCTCTGCAGATTTTTAAGCAAATAAAGTCACCAGAATATTAGCATAAAGGAGGCACGATGAAGAGACACAAAGTAGAAAGACAGATAAACAATTCACAATACCTCTTCTTCTCTTAAACTTGACTTGATATCTCTTGAAGTAAGCCCTAGGTTTCTGAGCCTTAATATACACCTACATTATGCATAAAGAAAAGGAAAAGAAAAGTTATGGTCAGTCACTGAAAAAATGCATCTACACACATAAACACACACCAAGATTAATTTCACTACAGAATGAATAACTAGTAAAACCCAATACACAAAAACTGAATCTACTGAACTGAATTCAGACCAAAATTTCTCAACATAGAAAAAACAGAATACGAAGACAGCTAATTTCTCTAACACAGATCAACAAATTCACTTTCAACGAGATGAAATGATTGAACGTGTTGCAGAGAAAACAAAAATAGAACAACGAGAGATTGGAAATACTCGCCATTGCTGCAGAAGCTCGATCTCTTCCCCGAAAGCGATGGAGCAGAGTGAGACGGTGTTAGGTTTTTGCCAAGGTTTTGGTTATAAGGTATTGCATTGAGTGGATCGGGTCGAATCCGGTTTTGGGCTTTTATTTGGATTAGAATGAATAAATTTTTTATTTATTCTTGCAATTTCGACCCAGATATAATAAAGTCAAAGGTCTCCTGAGAATATTGTTCTAAGGATTTAAATTCTCAATTTATGGGTTTAACAGCCACTTTTTACCACTGCAACCGGCAGCCGTTGGATTGGCACACCCTAAATTTTTTTGAACTGATCAGATATATTAAGCAAGAATAGGGCCAGAGGCCACTACATCATGCTGCAAAGCAGCGAAAATCTCTTGAAGAGCATCTTCAACCCAGACAAAAGACAACATAGAGAAAGATAATTTGGCAAGGGAATCCGCAACCATGTTGCCTCCCCGCGTAACAAAAGAAATATCCATAAAATCAAAATGAGAAGAAAATGAACGACAATTCCTAATAATAGAAAAAAGATAAGAACCCCCAGGTTTCGGGCGACGCCAAAGATCAAAGAGCTTCAGACAATCAGTCTCAAACATGACCCTTCTGAAACCCAAATCAATAGCAGTGGAAATCGCCCAACGGAAACACAGAGCTTCCGCAATGACGAGGGACGAGACCATGATAGTAGCTGCGGTCGCCGAAGCGAGAACTTTACCCTCAAAGTTCCGGGCCACCATCCCAAAGCCAGCCAAAGTCGAGTCTCGAAGAGCTGCATCAAAATTAAGCTTAAAAGTACATCTAGGCAGTCGGGACCAACTAGACGGCATCACCATAGACTGGCGGGGAACTGCACGCAAGTCCGGCGCCCCAATAAGAGTAGCCACCCGATCAAACATAAGCGGTGTGGGCGTCCGCCGCTGCTGGAATACAATCTAATTCCTCATCTCCCAAATGCAGCAGGTCGTAGTGATAAAGTAAAGGAAAGCCTGGTCATCTGCAATCTCCAAGAACCTGAGGAAGAAATCAGCAAAGGAGAGATCGGGCCAGTCAGCCACCCGTAAGCCAATCGACGAACCAAACCTGAACTGAATCCGAACAATAGAGTAGCGCATGGGTAACCGTCTCGCACTCCACCACCTCACAACATGGACATGAAGGGTCAATGTCCACACCTCGGTGCCGCAAACAACCTCTAACCGGCAAGATATCCAGAGCTGCACGCCATACCAACTCCTTGCACCGCAGCAAGGCACAAGACCGCCACAGCCGCTTCCAAGTCTGAGACGACATCGATGGAACCCCCGAAGAGGAGGCCACGAAGGAAACATGGTCCTGCATGATAAAGTTATAACCAGATTTTGTAGAATAGATACCATTTTCATTAAAAGGTCAAAATAAATAATCATTATGTGAAACACAAGGAAGAGGAATTGATAAAATATACTTAGCCGTATTAGGATGAAATATCATATCAATCAAATCAGTTTCCACCTCCCAGCAGAAATAAGGTCACTCACCCGTTGGACATTCGCCTCATTGGCCAAATCTTGACGGGAGATAATAGGGATATCATGAGCAAGCCACTTGTGTTTCCAAATGTGAGCACTAGTGCCATCCCCTATCTTCCACTGTCCCCCCTTTTCAAAAATCCATCGGGAACCTAGGATACTCGACCAAGCGTAGCTAGGACGGAAAACTCAGAAACATCGAAATTCATATTCTTCAAGCATCTTCAATCATCTTCATATACAAACCTAGAAGAAACTCTAGATCTTCAATAATCCTCATCAAGTTTCTTCCATTATCTTCATATTCTTCATCATCATCATCATCCCCAAAATTTTTCCCCCCTCTACAATCATCTTCATCATCATCCCCAAACCCAGAAAAATAATATCTCCCCAAACTTCATCTTCATCCCCTGCACCAAAATTCGAAAAATCAAAAGCTTAAACCAAAGAAACTTTTCCCCTTTTTCACCACTACCTTCTCTTCATCTTCATCTTCTCTAAATAACAAAAAACAACACAAATTCAAACGAAACAAAAAATCCAAAAACAAAACCAAATATCAAATAAAAATTCCAGAAACCAAACATCAATTCAAAAACTCACAACACCAACACCAACATCAACCCAAAAAATGCAAAGTTTCTGGAAATACAAACTAAAAAACTCACAAGAATCAAGTCAAAGAAATTAGAAACCGGATTAAACCGGTACGACCCGGCCGATTCAAGGGTTAGACCAATAACTCGGCTAGGTCTCGGTTAGAACGGCAAGTCACTTTTTTTTTGAATTGATATTTTTGATTTTTTTTAAACTGATTTTTTCTTAAGTATGATGATAATGGGTTATGCATGTAAGCCCAATCTGACAAGCCCAGCAATTAATTAATATATTGGGCCTATAGGTTTGAGACGATTCAACTAAAAACGTGAATTTATTTTTAAAAAGTGGTGCAAGAGGGAGTTGAACACAGGACCTAGAAGTAGAAGAACAGCACTATTACCGTTACACCCAAGGTTGTCAGACTCGTGAGTCTACATAGACTCATTTTCGGTAGGTAGACTCGACTCGTCGAGTTGACTCGTAGACTCGTAAGAGTCTACCAAAAATGAAAAAGGAGAGGAAGGTGGAGGAAGGAGAAAAAATGAGGAAGGAGGGGGGAGGAGAAAAAATGAGGAAGGAGGAGGAAGGAGGAGGAAGAGGGAGAAAAAATGAGGAAGAAGGAGGAGGAGGAGGAGGAGGAAGGAGGGAGAATGTCAGAGGCTTGGTGGCAGCGGGGGAGGCTCATCGATGGCTGGTAGAGCTCTCTCGGCGGCCCGAGGGAGGCAGCACAAATCTTAATCAAGTATTAGTGTCTCTTTAGGGTTATAAGAACCCAAAAAACCATAAATACCCCCACTAATAGATTTGGAAAACCATAAATGCCCCCACTATCACTAATAGATATGAAAAACCAAAAGTAACCTCCACTAATAGATCTAGAAAACCAAAAATAACCCCCACTAATTCTGAGAGTTATTTGGACTTTCTGGATCCTTCTTCCCCATTGTTCCAACCCTAATCCCTTATCCCTGTGCTGCTGTGAATCGCGCCGCCATGGCTGCGATTCTAGTATCTTTCTCGCGCAGCCATCGCGACGGCTATCGGTGCCGCTATGCCTCTCGCGACGCGACGCGACGCGACAGACTGCAGCGGTGGCGCGACAGTTCTAGGCGTCGAAATGAGGCGGCGACGCGGCTTAGAGAAGAAGGCAGAGGTTGCGCGAAGATGGAAGAGGGCGCGGTGCAGCGAATTGTGAGGAAAGGGGGAAAAAATTCATGACTCGCTGACTCGGACTTGAGCTCGCGAGTCAGCCGAGTCAGACCGAGTCTACTCCAAAAACGAGTCACTCAGCGAGTCGACGCGTTTTTGGTAGGTAGACTCGTTGACCCGTATGAGTCAACGAGTTTACTCGCGAGTTTGACAACCATGATTACACCACAACATCATTAGTGATTAATCATGTCTTTTATTATTTATATTTTAAATCCATATAGCATTGGATGTTTTTATATTTTTTTAATATACACCGAGTCAACCGGTCCGACCAGTGACCCGTCAACCGACCCATTGACCCAGTACCTCGGCTGAGTCGATCACCGGGCCGAGTTTTGAAACAGTGATACATAGTGAAACAGGAAAAATAGATGTTAATAGAAAAATAAAAGATGAGAGAGATCTCAGGACCTAGGACCTAAAGCAGAACCCAAATCCGAAAAGATAGATCGATGGGTGACGTGAGAGAGGGGAAAGGTGGGTGTTTTGGTGTCGTGAGAGCGCGACGGTCTTGTCAACGAAATCGTAGGAGGAGCGTTCAACAGAGGGGGAAGGCCGAGACAAAGTCCGAACGACAAGGAGAAGGTGTCGCTCTGGTCTCGACATCACTGTTTAGGAGGAGAGATCGACGGGTGTCTCGTTTCTGTTTTGACGGCGGAGTGGAGGTTTAGGATTGTGTTTGCGTTGACGAGATCTTGCTCCTCACCGTCAATTCCTCCTCCTTGTTTTTCTTCTGAGTTCCCATCGTGGTTGCTTGTTTGATTAGATTTACTAGTTTGTGTTGGTGGTGGCTGATCCAAATTAATTAGGGTTAAGTTTTTTTTTTTAAATATTTTTTTTGTACTATTGCCTACATGTGATTTACATGTGACTGAAAAATTCAAAGTTATTTCTTTGGATAAAAATATTTGATACTTATATTGGGAGCGTTTGTTATATAGGTATAAAAAACATTCTCAGGAATAATGGGTGTGGGAAAGAAGGTTCCTTTGTTTGCTATGAGATTAGGAAAATAGATACTCGGGTAAGAGATATTCCCAGGAAAAACATTTACTCACATTTTAGTTGTTTCATATTCCTGGCTTTGAGGGTGGGTATCAAAGATTCCAGGGAACCTAAAAACATGGGAATGTAAATTATTGAGAGAAATTTCATTTTTACCCATTATGAACGTGGAGTGAAGAATAATTAAAAAATTTGCAATCACATGTAGGTCGCACTTATAGGTACAACACACCCAGTTTTATTAAAAAAATAATTAAAATATACTATCACACCTATAAGTGCGATTTTATAAGGCTGGTCGCACTTATAGGTGCGACACACCCAATTTTATTAAAAAAAATTAAAATATACTATCGCACCGTTAAGTGCGATTATATAATGTTAGTCGCACTTATAGGTGCGACACACCCAGTTTTATTGAAAAAATAATTTTAAAAACCATTATCGTAACGATGTAGAAGATACACATCCTCTACATTAAAACAAAATTTAAAGTTCTAATGCATTACGTAATAAAAGGGTTTGAAAATTAATAACTAAAAGAAACAAACGATGTCGCAACTAATAAATGATTTCTTTATGTATCGCACGTGCAAAATTACATTGTCAACATTACATTACAGTCTGAAAACCAAATCACCAAAATTACTGCCTAGAACTAGAACTAGTTGAGCCTCGTGCATTCCGCGGCTTCGACCTCCTGTAAACCAAATCACCATGCAAGCTCTGCGCCACTATAGCCCGGAGGTTTTGGTGTGCTACCCATACACCTGATCCTTCTAGGGGTGCCCCTGAGGTCGTCGGGTCCATGACAACATCCAACCACTTCATTATCAACGCGAACCGACCTTGAGTATGTTTAATGTCAATGGAATATTAATAATAGATGCTTTAAACAAAAACAAAATAAAATCAAGTATAACTCACAGCTGCAGAGGCAGTGGCGATCTCTCTATTTTCAGGTGGTATCATGTAGGGGTGTGAGACCTGTCGATACCATGGAAGATAATCTGGTACAGTCTGGGAAAGTGATATGGCACTGTGGGAGGGGTGAAAAACATATGTGTGGTACATGAGCCACATCTGGTCAATCACCTCACAGGTTGGTGCATCAAACATAGGACAAGGAGGTATGACCTGCACGAATCCAAACTGTCGTAAGACTCTCTGCGGCTGGTGAGGGTGTAAAACCCCTAAGAAATGAAGCCATCCGCAATAGAGTGAAATATTATCATAGGGCAAAGCAGGACGGTGATGATCGTATGGTGTCCAAGAAACAATGCCGCCCGACAAATCATCTAGATTGGCGCGCTTCTGTGCTAGAGACCCGTCACCCTTAAGAGTCCCCCACCGCATAGCCTAGGGCATGTCCTCTGTGTATGCCCGATTCATCTTCCTAGGAAACAACGAGGGTGGGAAATGCTCATAGATCCATGCCTATGGACAGGGAGACAAAATCAACTTGTAAAAAACATGGCCATGAAATCAACTTCATTATAAATAAAACAAGAAATTTGAATGGGAACAAACCTGAAGTAGAGTAGTGTACCCTGACAAAGACAGTGTATTCCTATGGCTACCAGCACGAAGACAGTCGTACATGTATGCCAATGTTGCGGCACCCCATGCAAAATTCCCTACCTCGTTCAGATCAGTCAGAAGCGAGAGGTATCGGGCGTAGGTACGGGTCCTAGTCTTGTCAGCAAACAGTGTTATGCCCAACAATCGAAGCATATACGCCTTCGCGGCGGCCTCAAACTCACCACTCCCAACTTTGAGCTTGATCACTTTCTCCAGCCACGTGAAGCATACGCTCTTGCCTTTATTTTTCAACGTCTCCAAACTTGCCTGTGTTCTCGTGACACATAACTGTGAAACAAGAACATCAACACAGTCTTCTACGTCTAGCACAAGAAGGGTGAAAAAGTTCCCACGAATAGGGATATGTAGGATAGATGCCATGTCATCCAATGTGATTGTCATCTCTCCACTAGGTAAGTGAAAAGATGACGTCTTTGGATGCCTCCTCTCCACAAATGCTGAAATCAGCCCTCTGTCATATGTAGTATACCTACATCCCACTAGGGTCGCGAGACCAGACCTCGCCAGAACCGTAGCAATGTACTCGTGACCTCCGTGAACATTCGCCTTTAACCTCTTCTCATGATTGTATAACCTCAGCACCGACCTGTCTGGTATGTTACGATCAACATAAGACCTCCACACCCTTCGGCGACGTGGATGTTGTAGCTCCGCAAGACAAACAAATTCATCGGGCCACCTGGAAATGATGTCAGCTTCTTATCAGCTGCGTCAATTAGTTGCAGTCGGCGCTTTAGCTCCTTATTCGCACTGTCATCGCGGACCCGTTCTTCATCATCATCATCATCAACTTCATCATCACCACCGTCATCACCATCACTACCTTCTTCATCATCCCCCCTCCTTCCTCATCGTCATCATCGTCATTGTAATTCACATGCTCGTCCTCGTCATGACCCATATGCCGGTCATCATCAGCATACTGATGCTGCTCCTCAATTTGGTCCTGCTGTTGCTCCTCAATTTAGTCCTGCCACTGCTCCTGCTCCTCGTACTGATCCTCATTATAAGATGGCTCCTCCACCATCGGAGCTTTTCCACACCGCCTACGATGCGATACATGTCCTCTATGTCGGATATTGTCTTCTTGATTTTGTGATTCTTCAATTTCAACTGGGCGACCGGTATAGCGAGTCCTTGCCATTTCTGTACAAAAAAGAAAGTATATTAATTTAACAAAAAGAAAGTATTTTAATCCAAATAATAACAAAAATTTTTTTAGCAAATTCACACTTGTAAGTGCGAACCTAAAAGTGAAAATCGCACTTACAAGTGCGACTAAGATCAACAAACAAATTATACAGATTCGCACTTGTAAGTGCAAAATAGGATGAAAAATCGCACTTACAAGTGCAATTTTTTTCAAATCGCGAAATTCCAAATATTGGACATGCAGAGCAAATTGAAAACAACAACCAGCAAATAGAAAGTAAATCATTGAAATAAATTAAATGAGAAGAAGTACAAGCAATACTAAAGCAAATTACAACAAAAATGGGGGAGAAGAAGAATGGCAGATTATCTGAACTTGAGTTTGAGAGAGGAGAAATGTATGTTGCAGATTTGAGAAAAGAAGAATGGTAGATCAAAGATAGGGGGAGAAGAAGAACGGGAGAAGAAGAGTGGGATGGTGTGGTATAAGGCAGGTCGCAAGTTGGGAGAAGAAGAATGGAAACCGTCGCACCTAGAAGTGGCTGGTCGCATCGCAGGTTGGGAGAAGAAGAATGGAACGGCGTGAGGTTGGGTTTTTTTGGGGGCATATGAGTTTTTTTTTGTTTATTATATTTTAGGGGTATTTTATGGATTACAAAAATTGAGGGATGGCATAAGAACCAGTGGGGATGACATTAAAAATAACTCCCCATTATATTTCGTTCAATTCTTACTATGATTGTTTGAGTAACTGGAAAAATGGGGAGATGAAGATTTTGTCCAAGATTTTTATGGGTTTGGTTATGATTAGGTTCTGGTTTTGCTCATAAGTTTCTCGGTTTATCCATGAATTTCTGAGCTTTTTTGGTAAGATGATGTGAAGAAGGTGAATATTCATCACCTTTCTCGGTTTTTTAATTTTTTTTTTAATTTTTTTTAAGTTAAAACCATTAAATTCTTAACGGAAATGGACGGAAAACCAAAAGTGCAACCGTCAAGTAACATTGGGGACTAATAATACTAATTTTTTGTTTGGGGCTAAATTCGTGAAAATAGACAAAATGGAAAACCAAAAGTGGAGTTAAGCCTTAAATGTTTAACACCAATATCAATTGATCACATCATTTTTCTTATACTTATGTCTTACTTCTATTTGTTTTGTAATTTTTTTTCAATACATATGTTATTAAAAATGATAAGTAGACACCTAAAATGAGTAGAATAAGAAAGAAAAAGAAGAGAAAAACGATAAATGTGTTAATTGATATGATATGAAAAAAGAGAAATATAAAGAAAAAATGAGATACATGTGAATGTCCTTTTATTTGAGTGTCTATATATAATATATGAAGTTGTATATATGGTAAATATCTCGCGCACCTTATCTCATTACTCTTACATTAAAAAGTGTACAATGAGTGGAAACAAAGAGAGAGAGAGGTGTAAGAAAACCAAAATCATTACTATACAATATCATTTCTACTTCTTTTGATTTTCAAATTTTCATGACACAATGTTTTGAATGTGGATATATGCACAAGCTGAACCAAGATGTACTTCGAGGATATCTATTGAGTTCTAGACTATACATAGAAAACATAAAACCCTCTAGATGACTATATAGTAATTGGGATACATCAAAATTCCCCTGTTTTGTTCTAGGGATATATACCTGCATTTGAGTCGTAATGTGATAATAAAACTATAAAAGAACCTTTACCCGTGTGCATATACGTTATCCTATATCCTTTTTTTGAAAGGTATCCAATATCCTTAGTTCACCTCCTTATGCTAACTTCAGTCATTTACCTTCTGCCATAAAAAAAGACATTTACCTGATTTTGTCAGAAAAATATTTTTTCCCAAAGGCAAGGGGAAAATAATGAAGCCAAACTCTCTAGCCAGAGAAATATTAATGACGCAAACATCTAACATATTGTAAATTTATAATCATAATTTTATTAACTTTACACCATTTAATGACACTGAGCTTCATACATAGGAGTATTATAAAAACAAACTAAAAAATTAATTAGAGTGAATAATGAATATGTATACCATGTAAACATAGGGATCTTGACGCCCTCCCGAGCCTGATCTTTTCACAGCATCCACCCTCAACAACCTGCACATAATTTGGTTTAATTTTTCAGATACAACAAAAGATTTCCATTATATGTGAAGAAAGAATTATATATACCCCCAAAATCAAGAGAATCCTGGTGCATATTTTCCACGAAACCAAACACAATTTTAGAATTTCCCTCCATTCTGGTGAACACAACATTGACTGTTGGATTTAAATCACTTAATTAACAGAAGTGTATAGGTAAATTTGCAGAGAGTGAGAGTGATCACATTCGAAGGGCTTTGCTAGTGTCCGGGGTATCACCGAGCATTTGACGGATCCTCACTTCAGAGCAACCACCGTGAGCGAGCAGCTTCAATATGGCTTCGCCGCGCCGGCGAAGGTGCGGCGAGCTGACGGCCTTCTTCACAGGACGCGCCGGCGGCTCGCGTCCCATCCCTTCAGCCACTCTCGCACTCGTGATGTCGACGACTCTGCAGCTTCTGATAGCATAGCGCAAGCTTCGCGCGCTGGAGATCCCGCTTGAGCTGCTCGACAAACAGGATGAGGCTTCGCCGGAGACTGAAACTGGAGACACAATCGCTGCCGGGCCGGCTTTCAGTTTCCGGTCGGCGGAGCATATCACCTTGGATCGTGTCTTCCTCGCAATCTTCAACAAATCAAAATTTCTCAGTTCACACAGATTTGAAAACACCGTGAAATATGTAAAACTCCAAAACAATCGAGAAATTCAAAATTCAAAATCGTAATCATAAATCATTCGTAAGTATAATCTCTGCTCCTTCAACGACGAACTTGCTGAACAGAGAGATTCGATCGACCTTTATACACGAAGTCCAATCGAACAGCACGATAAACTTCCACGAATCAGAAAAAAAAGGAAGAATCTCAGTAGCAGAATCAATTAAGTGAAACAAACAAAATTGATCTGAATCGTGAAGTTCAAGTTCACAAGGATTTGCGATTTTAAATTTAGGAAAAACAGATCGGAAACAGAAAACGGTGCAGAGCAAATTTGGAAAGAAAATTGATGACAGAATCACATGAAAGCGACCTTGAACTTCATCTGATGGTACCGATCGGTGGCAGAGAAGGACGATGCGGCACGCGATTTGATGTCGTCCTCATCTGAAGACTCTTCGACGTCGTTGATGAGCGAGCTTGAAGAGGAAGAGTTGGAAAAGCATGAAACTGAGCTCTCTTTGAAACTCGCGTCGTTTCCGCTTCCGTCTGAAACAAGATCGCTTGAATCTGAGTGGAACCTTCAGAGAGAGCAGAAAAATTTGCAAAATCAGATCGGAGTGAAGGTAACAGATGAAAGTGGTGAAGGAGAAAGAGTGTGTACTGTTACGATTACTTTGGAGTAGAAAGCGAGGGAGAGGGAGGGGTTGAATGGAGAAGAAGCAGTGACGATGCAACCGTTCGTTCGTCGGAACTCGGGAACGAAGACATTGCTGGTGTGAGAAGCTTCTCTCTATCTCTCTCTGCCTTCGAATTTTGGCGGGTGTATTTCAATCTTTTCAAATTTTTGCTCTCTCACCCTGTGAGTGCCTTGTGTGCCTTTGCCTTTTTGTGGCATTTTCAATAGGGTTAACTAAGTTAATGGTACATGTGATTTAAGCGAAATTTGGTTTTAGTCCTCGTCGGAACAAAAGTCCGAAATACATCCCTCCGGTTTAGGAAATAGCCGTTTTTAGTCCTCGCCGGAGTTTTTTCTCTAGCCAACTTGATGATTGGGACCGATGAGCTTATGTGGCACTGCCACATCGTTTAATGAGTTGACATGGAATTTATTAACCATTTCCATTAAATTTAATGGGTTTATTAAATTTATTTGGCTTAATAACACTTTTGGTCCCTCACTTATCACGATTTGACACTTTTGGTTCTTAACAAAAAAAATTAGCTTAAATAGTCCCTCACTTTGACAAACGACAGCAGTTTTAGTCCCCTGTCACTGTCCCGTTAAAAAACTAACGTTTTTTAAGTTTTCCATCCAATATTTAACGGTTTTTAGAAAAAAAAAAAAAAAAAACCTAGAATTTTCAACAGCTCTATGATTTCTCTCTGTCCACCTGAAACCCTACTCCCCCTTCCTCTTCTTCTCACCGCCACCACTCCTCTTCCTCACCAACCACTGAAACTCCTGCTTTCCTCTTCGACCCCAGCCGCCGCCGCTCCTTCCCTCCTTCTTCGACCAGAACCGTCGCCCTCAACCAACCTTCCCTCTCTTCTTCCCCTTTCACCCATCTCTGATATGGGACTCCTTCATCACAGAAGATTATTTTCTGACCTTGACGACTGCGAATTCATCTGCAAAGTAGAAAACTCCTGTTCATCCAACTGCGATGATTGTACATCAACAAATCCTTAAAAAAGGCCCAACCTTTAGTGTAAAGAAGACCAGATCTGCACAGTTGGCACCAGTAAAACAGGAAGAAACAAACAAGATAAAGGAAAGGGGCATAGCTCACTCCACAATCTTTAGGTTGATTTTACATCTGGAAGCAAAGAGGGGTGTGGCTTGTGGCAGAGATTGTAAGTGGGGTGTAGTGTTCTATTGTTGATTTGAGTTTAGGGTTCATGGATGATGAAGGTAAAGGAAAGGTCTGGTTCATCTCAAATTTCTGGGTTCATAGATGATATGGAACAGAGGCGGTGGTGAAATGGGATGAGAGAGAGGAAGAGAAGAGGCGGATTCTGCAGCAGAGGAGAGGGAGAAGACTTGATGTTGGAAATTTCTGGGTTGGGAGATCCAATTGATGGTATCAATGAGGGGAATTTTTTTTAATTACGGTGAAAGAAACAAAAATGGTTATGTTAGAGATGGAGGTAACAAATCAGGGCCCGAAATTATTAGTTCTTCAAATCTAAGTAATTGACCAATTCTTAGTTGTTTCATTCACTCTATGCTTTGCATCTCCCTGTATCCATAGTCCAAAGGTCATCATATGTTTCTTTGTTTCTCTTGCACTCACACTATGCAACTATCTTTGCATAGTTTGAAAATTAATATTGTTTGTTGATTCTGCCAAGGAGATCAATGTCTCTTAATTCTGCTTCTGCTGCTAAGATTAATCTTGCTGTTTTATCAGTGGAATCATGTGGGGATTCAAAGAGGGTTTCTGGGAATGCTGAAGATGATGATAAATAGGAGATGAAGATAGCTTTGCTGCGTTTATATCTATTTTATTTTTTCTTAACTTTTTTTTAACAACAACCGTTAGTTTTTTAACGGAACAGTGACGGGGGACTAAAACTGTTGTCGTTTGTTAAAGTGAGGGACCATTTAGGCTAATTTTTTTTGTTAAGGACCAAAAGTGTCAAATCGTAATAAGTGAGGGACCAAAAGTGCTATTAAGCCAATTTATTTTATAATTTTCACTTTGAATTAATCTCCCTCCCATCTAACCCTAATTTACCCATTTTCCCCCAAATTAAACCATCTAATCTAACATTTCAGAAAAAACCCTTCATCTAAACACTTTACCCTATCCATCCCCTCACTGAGATTTCCCAAAGTCTGAAATTTGTCCTTGCACAAAGAACGTCGAACGAGAAGAACATCGAAGGCATCGAGGGATTGAAGAATAACAGTGAGCATCAAAGAACATCACAAAGCATATAAGGTTAGACGATACACATCTATTCTTTATGCTTCGTTGTTGAACATTGAGCGTCGAAGATTGTTGTGTTGGAAAGAGTTACACGCTTGCTTTGATGCTTGTGATGGTTTTGATTTTAGGGATGCTGTATATGTGGGATTAGTAGAAATCTGAGTTTCCATGGAACACAGTTGATATTATTTAGAAATTAGGGATTAGGGATTTTCGATTTGGAATAGGCAAATTTGCTCACAATTCACTGATAGCACATTCACAGGTGACATTATTTAGAAATTAGGGATTGGGGATTTTTCATTTGGAATTGGAAAATTTGCTCACAGTTCACTGATAACACGTTCACAATTATTTGCTTTGTCATTACTTTCTATGATCCAATGTGATTTCTGTGACATGTTAGTAAACTTATGTTGTTTGCAGGATGCCTTTCACTGTGATTGTTCATCACATGGGGCACTTTGTTCTGGAGCCACACCTGCATTATAGAGAATCAAGAATACATTCATATAGTGACTTTGATCTTGACAAGTGGAGCTATTTTGAATGCCTTGATTATGTTAAGGACCTGGGCTATACAAGAGGAAAGTTCAAAGTTAGAGAAGGTCACAAGAAGATGCTGAGTATACGCGAGTTATTTTGCTTTCTTCTTGCACAACGGTAGTTGGTAATGTGTAAGGGAACTAGGATTAGATTGATTGGTTTATCTGCCACTAAGGTATAAGGGTGGGAACTAATTGTGTTGGTTAGAACTAAGAACACTAATGCTTCAATTGGATTAACTAAGCACTGAGGTATTAGGTTTAGTAATTGGATTGAAAGTTCTATTTGATTAAGGATTTAACAAGTAGAAATTCTAGGTTAGAGCACCGTAGAACGATTTCCGAATTCATATGAAAATCTGTTTGTGAGAAGCTTATTTTGGTTAGGTGAAACTTGAACCCAAGTGCTATTTCTATCATAGTTTTCTATTTTCTTTTACTCTTGCTTTATGTTATCAATCATAAAAAAAACTCAAAAATTATCTTTTTGCTTTTCTTCCCTAACGATTAAGTTTAAAGTCCAAAATCAATTCCTATCCCTGTGGAGTAGATAATCTTTTATATTACTTCGATATATTCTGTACACTTGCAGAAGTGGTATCAATAGCCTTCAGAGTAGCACCCACAGTACATGGCCGGTGATACTAGTGATCTACAACCTACCTCCTTCGCTTTGTATGAAGCGCAAGTATATGATGTTATCTATGTTAATTTCTGGGCCTTAGCAACTCGGAAATGATATAGACATATACTTGGCCCCTCTAGTTGAAGATATGAAGAAATTATGGGATGTAGGTGTAGAGGTGTATGATGGGTCAAGGGAAGAAACTTTCAGGTTGAGGGCAATGTTGTATGGTACGATCAATGATTTTCCGGCATATGGAAATTTTTCAGGATATAGTGTAAAAGGAAAGCTTGCATGCCCTATATGTGAAGATGGTACAGCGTCAATGCGATTAGAACATTGTAAAAAAACTGCTTTCCTACAACATCGTAGATTCTTGAATGCAAGACAGTGTTATCGGGGCTGGTCAAAGGCTTTCAATGGAAACATAGAAGAAGGTAGAGCTCCTAAGCCATTGAAGGGTGCTGATCTGTTTGCCAAGGTAAAGAAATTGAGGTGCACATTCGGCAAGACTTTCAAAAAAACAAGTTCCTAAAACTGGTTGGAAGAAAAAGTCAATTTTCTATGTGAGACATTTTATTGATGTGATGCATGCTGAGAAGAGTGTTTTGAAAATGTTGTTGGTACTTTGCTAAATGTGCCAGGAAAGTCTAAAGATAGCATCAATTCAAGACTTGATTTGGTTAGCATGGGCATAAGAAAATAATTAAGACCAGTGAAAAAGGGAAAACGTATGTATCTCCCTCCAATAGCCTATACTCTGAGCAGGAAAGAGAAACTTGCTTTGTGCAAGTTTCTTAGTGGTGTTAAGGTTCCACAGGGGTACTCTTCAAATATTAAGAACCTGGTATCAATGAAATACCTTAAGTTAAAGGGATTGAATAGTCATGATTGTCATATTCTTATGGAGAACTTGCTTCCGATGCCTATACGCTCCATTTTTCCCAAAAACGTGCGAGGTACCTTAACAAGATTGTGTTTCTTCTTCAAGGCTATTTGCAGCAAAGCGATTGACCCTTCTAAGTTGACAGCATTGCAGAGAAAAATTGCTACAATTTTGTGTGAGCTTGAGATGTACTTTCCACCTTCATTCTTTGATACAATGGTTCATTTAATCATTCACTTTGCTAGAGAGATACAAATGTGCGAGTCAACTTATATGGGACGGATGTACCCTTTTGAACGTTACATGAAGATTTTAAAAGGTTATGTAAAAAACCGAAGTAGGCCAGAGGGGTGTATGGTTGAACGATACTTAGTAGAAGAAGCTATTGAATTTTGTACCGAATACTTGTCCAATGTGGATTCCATTGGGCTTCCAAAGTCTTGTCACACAGGAAGGATAGAAGGGGAAGGACTGTTTAAATCTGAGATAGTAACCATTCAGGCCAAGGAATGGCAACAAGCTCACATATTTGTTTTGGATAATGCGGATGAGGTTGGGCCATATGTCAACATGCACAAGGATGAGATTAAGATGTTGAACCCTAATAGGTCTGAAAATTGGTTAGCAAAGGAGCACAACAGGACTTTTATCCCTTGGCTAAAGGATCAAGTTTATCAGGAGTGGAAAGAAGATCCTACATCTGTTTCAGATAGATTGAAATGGTTGTCGAAGGGTCCGAGTATACATGCATTTTTGTACAACGGCTATGTAATTAATGGTTATACATTTTATACGGAAGCCCAAGATGATCGGAGTACAATGCAAAACAGTGGTGTGACTCTTGTTGCTAGAGCTATGCATGTCTCTAGTGCCAAAGATAGAAACCCCATATATGCAGACATGTCATACTTTGGGGTAATTCAACATATATGGGAGCTGGATTACAAAACATTCCGGGTTCCTGTGTTTGGTTGTAAGTGGGTTGACAATAACTCTAGAGTCCAGTTTGATGACTCAGGGTTCATTCAGGTTGATTTTAATAGTGTGGGGTCTAAGGATGATCCATTTATTTTGGCATCCCAAGCAGAGCAAATATTTTATGTCCCTGATCCCGCTGACAATAAGAGGTCCATCGTTCTTTTATCAAATAAGGCGCATATCAACAATGATGATGGAGAAGACCTTCATGGAGAAAATGCTATTGAGGATGACCCATTCTTGGGGATACAACAACCAATCGACCCTGATTCAGATAAAGATGATTGTTTGTACGTCCGAGATGATCATGAAGAGGGAATTTGGATGAATATAGCATTCCATGAAAAAATAGGAAAAACACGGATGCGCCTTTTGAAACAGAAGAGGAAAAGAACTAGTAAAACAAGTTAATGAAGTATGCATTTTTTTTATAATGACTGTATGTGTAGATATATTCCATATGTATATAACATAATTGTATTTGTCACTTACACTTTTAACATGTTGTTTCAGGAAAATGGATCCTTCACAGCAAGGCAGTGGCGAGACTGGTGAGAACAAGACCAGCTCACACTACTACAGGATTGTCATATTACCACGGTTCCAGGCAGCATATTACCATGGTTAAATCGTGGTAACAGACGGAGAATTAATAGATAAATTACCACGGTTCAAGGCGGAACCGTGGTAACATCGCAGCTCTGTTACCACGATTGAAGGTGTAACCGTGGTAACATTGCAGCTCTGTTACCACAGTTCATTTTTGAACCGTGGTAACATCTCTTCCTATTACCTCGGTTCAGTGTTGAACCATGGTAATAAGTTTATTTTTTTGGTCCTTCTTATGTTCTCTCACATTAATTAATTGTACGTGCAAATAAAAATACAATCTATTATATTGCCAAAATATCAACTTAACTAAAACATGGTCTACGAGAAACTATAAATACCAAATTACCAAATAAACTATATATAACATGCATATGGGATTACTAAAACATGGTCTATAGGAAACTATATTAATATCTCGTTACAATTCAATGCCAAAACAGTACAGCAGTAGAACAACTCAATGCCAAAATAGTTTGGTAGTAGAACAATTCAATGCCAAAACAGTTCAGCAGTCCATTAATTCTAAAAAAAATAAAATTCAGCAGTAGATCACAGTAGTTGCATCATAACATCTTCAACTGATCTTAGTGCTCCTGCTTGTGCTACCAACTTCTTCTGATACATGACCTTCAATGTATTTCCGAGCTTGGAATGCTGCTAAGCATGCGTAATATATGGATAAGCCATTCCTTATGTACATAATATACTGTTAAGCCATTCCGAATAGTTCCTGGCCTTATATTTCCAAAAAACATAAAAATGAATAAAAAGAGAAGGAGATTATTAGGAATTAACAAGATCAGCCATATAATAACTAGAAGTAAAATTATATTCACTAAAGAAAAATGTACAGCCAAATTTAACAATCATACAGCCATATTTAACAATCATACAGCCAAATTTAAAAAAAGATACAACATGTACTGCTTGGCTGAATTACAAATCAGGGTATAGGATTGGAGCCTATCGATTCCATATAATCATCAGAGGAGTCATCCGAGTCTTCGAAGGGTTCGTCCAGTAGTGGCTCACCAATGTCAATACCCCTTGACCGGAAGAATTCTACTTCGATCACCTGACAAGCCACCTCCTGTAAAGGGTTCCAAGCCAGTAAGGGCAACCCATTTGGACCCTTAAGGAGTTTTGTTACGAGGAAACCATAGGGAATGACTTGCTAGTTGTCAACTAGAGCAGAAACAAGGTGATTGTAGACGACGTCTACAACATTAAAACGCTCATTATTCACAATCATGTACATTATATACAGGTCGTGGTCAAGCACATCTTCCCAACGATCAACTCTTGGACACAGCACTTTATTGACCAATTGATGTAGAACTCTGGAACGGTGGTTGAGGGATGAGTAGAGACTGCGCTCATAAATGGATGGATTTTCCATCATATAGATGCTTTCATCTATATGTTGTTCATCGCATTCTGCTTTCCAGAATTTAGCGTATGTGTTTCCTTCGTCCTCACTATTGAGGAGTTCAGCAATTTTTCCTCTGGTTAGGGAGAACTCATGATCCACCGTTGTTGCAACGAAGCCTCTGTGATGAAAAAATGTTAAGAAGGACCAGAAGGTGAAGACAAGGTCGGGGTACATGAACTCATTGGAGGCATCACACAATGCTCGGAAACTTGTGTTACACCGAGAATTGGTGCTGAGAACTTGATAGCGCTCTAGTTTTGGGAAATTTACGGTAAAAGGAAGATAGATTTCGAAACGGTTTGCCATTTCTGTTTTTAATGAATATTAATGAACACAGAAAAAGAAGGATGCAGGGAAGATGGTGCAGTGATGGATGGAGAACTGAAAAATACTTCTGGAATTTATAAGCAAACGAGGAAAGTGAAACGGGATGAAGAAAAGTAACCGCCATGACTGTTCAGAAGTGTAGAGTAAAGAGGATGTATTGAGAAATATGAAACTCGTATGGGAAGGAGAACCAGCGTGACTGTTTAGAAGAAGGGAACTGCGCATGCTAGAGAAACCGCACTGGGAAACATTTATGAAGAGACAATGAAGTGAGTGGAAAGACAAGCACTTACGACGGAAACGGCGCACGCTTCTTGTGCTCCGGGAAAACAAAACCCTAGTACTGAACAACAACAAGAACAATATTTAAAACAAAACACTAGAAGTAGAAGAAGGTCAAGAGGACTCACCAGTGAGGTAGAGAAGAGCGGCCAACTGGAGAAGGCGGGAATAGCGACGCACGAAGACGGAGACGAGCTTGGCGCCGACGAGCGTGCAAAGCAGCGGCGGTGCCATTGCGGAGAAAAGGAGGGTCGGTGATGAGGTGTAGTGGCCAGGAACGACGTTCATGAGGTGCAACAGAGAAAGGGTTCACAAATGAGTTTTCGATCTGCAAACTAGGGTTTGCTAGTTAAAAAATGTTAAGATTTTATAATAAAATAATATCTATTACCACGGTTAAGGTATGAACCGTGGTAATAGTCTTTTTTTAATTAATAAAATAATAAAAACCATGTCAGTTACCACAATTGACAAGGAATTGTGGTAATAGAGAACCTCAGTTACCGCGGTTCAATACGAAACCGTGGTAACAGAGCACCGAGCACAATTTTACCACGGTTCCACACGGAACCGAGGTAACAGGAGCGCGGTAAAAAGACAATTATGTAGTAGTGTCAATGTAATTAAATGTGTATAGGGGGTCTGTACAAATTACAATTTGTACATATTTAATTGGTTGTACATTATGTTGTTAGGGTTGTTTCCATTTATAATTTGTTTACTGTTTGAATTGCATGTCTCTGATTGTACGTAGCACCAAAAAAAAAACCACACATATTACCATTGTTCATACAAGAATCGAAGTAACAAAGGTAAAAAAAAAATCCAAACTTATTATTACCACGGTTCATAAAAGAATCGTGGAAACATATGGCGAAAAAAAAAACCAAACTTATTACCTCGGTTCATAAAGGAACCGTGGTAACAGAGTGCGATATTACCACGGTTCAGCGTAGAACCGGATATTTTAGAGGGGTCCCGCCTTGAACCGTGATAATTTATCTATTATTTCGACACCTGATACTACGATTTAACCGTGATAAAATGCTGTCCGGAACCGTGGTAATATGACAATTCTGTAGTAGTGATTGCTTCTATCAAAGGTTTATAAAGCTATTTATTTTCAAAGTGGAAGTATTTGGGGTGCGAGGAAAGGGTATCCTCCAAGCTTTGCATGGTCTTGCAATTTGAAATCAAGCAAGATTTTTGAGAGAGGAGCCTTTTGGCGTATTGGTACCGGAAAAAAGGTAAATATGTTTACGGACAATTGGTGTGCGTCGTGCTTTTGATCAAGAATTAGTCCAGGCTTTTAATTTGGTCACGGTTTCAAGCTTAATTGACCAGCAACATGGAACTTGGAATAAAAACCTTCTGGAAATGGTATTTCATCCTAGAACAGCGAATGAGATTTTAGCTATTCCAATCTCACATCAGGGATGGTGCATACACGTCGAAGGGTGGGTATCGTTTTCTCCGTCATGGATCCACATGGGGGACGAAACAGCTACCTCAGCGGCTCCTTCCCTTGGCCTGGTCACGGCGACCGTTTGGTTCGCATCTCCTCTATCCCTTCGCATTGGAACTTTTCCTTCTCTTACGGAGTTCTGGACAAGGATTCTCACAGTAAATGATCCTTGTATGGTGCCAATGGTTCAGACCTTGTGTTATGCCCTATGCGAAGGCCGGAATGGTGTGAATTTCCACGGTAAAGCTTTTACGGCGGATCGAGCCCTTGAGCGGAGGAGGCAGCTGCTGCCCTGCTCCTCTGATGCTGTTTCAGAGGCCTCGGTTGCTGGTCACGCAGGAGTGCAGGTCTCCATTTGGTCTAGGCCTTGTCCAGGTGTGATTAAAGTAAATTTTGATGCTTCTTGGAAAGAGGATGGCAGTGCTGGTTTTGGCATGGTGACGAGGAACAAGTTTGGAGAGGTTGTGGCTGTAGCTACCTCCTTCCCGAATGTGCTTCATCGCCGCTCCTTGCTGAAGCTTTGTGTTTATGGTGGGATCTGAGTTTCTCTATGGAACTTGGCCTTCCCTGGATGTGGGTGGAGACAGATTGCCTTCAACTCTTTCAGGATGGAACAGTGGTAGTAAGGTTTACAATTGGCTTTTCCTATTTGTTTTCTATTCTTAGCGATTGTTGTGCTTTGCTTAATATGGTGTAGATTGTCTTGCCCAAAATACTTCCAATTTAGGTAGTAAGGTTTGGATGGAAGAAGTTCCGTTGGTAGTTATTCGCTTTATCAACTCTAATGTATTGGCTTCTATTCCTCTTTCACCGACTTAATGTTATTCAGGAAGCTTTCAAAAAAAAAACCCTTTATGTTCTCTCACAGCAACACATGCAAGATCACATTACAAATTGCCTAAAATGAATGAATTCTGGACAAATTCTTGAAACTTGCTCATTGATAAAATCCAATTCCAAAAGAAAATGTTCTTAACACATTCCTTAATTTTTTTTTCAAAATATATTTATTATTAAATTACTTTTTATATATAATAAATTAAATAAATGTAGAAATAATAAAAAGTGTATATTATCAACAAAATGTTGATTTAGTGGTAGATAAGTTAGATGACTACCTTAAAAGTGAAATCATAAAATTAAATATCAAGAAAGTCATTAATTGGAATAAATCACTATTGTTTCTTGAACATGTTAACAACTATCCAAGAAAAATAATAATATATAATAAAAAGAGTATGTTTAAAAATGGGAAAAAAGATATAAAGGTAGCATTTCAATGTTTTAAAAGCTAAACTTTCAAAATCTATGGACTTTCCTTTGCCACGAACCTTATGCAATTCTTAAGAAACTTTACTTCACATAGGAAGAAAATCATTGAATATGAAAAAGACTTATTAACCACGCACGAAAAAACCAATCAAAACTCAAAAGTGGGTATCATTATCAAGCGTTACTGGCTTCCTAAGTCATCCCTGCTTTGGAAGAAGAATAGGAGGAATAAAAACTAACAACCAAGCCATTAAACAAAAAAAAAAAAAACACTCACTTTAATAATTTCTTTTGATAATTCTGGTTAAAATTCAAGTAAAATTTATTAAAAATATGAGTTTTACTTCAAATTTAATAAAATTCATATAAATTTCAACTAATAAATGAGAGCTAATAAGAAGGAGTTAAAAGTGAGTATTAGCATTGCATTTAAAGTTTATATCTGTAATGAGTAACATTTATAATACTAACGACAATTAATACAATAATGTGAAGCATCACCTAATGAGTTCATTACCCAACACCAAACGCCCAATATAATAATAATAATAATAATTATTATTATAGTCCCCTAAAAAAAACTCCCTATTATACACCAGAAATAAAAAGAAAAACCGATGTCAGAGAACAAGCTGAAGATTCCACTACACCAAACTAGTTGCACTTGCATTCAAGCCTAAGGAACCGACACCCTCAACTCAATCAAGCCACATACCTGTCGGCAACCACAACCTTGGACAACACTTCTCATAGTTGTTGCCGGAACCAAAAAAAGTAGTGCTAAGAGTTTGTGGCTTCAGTTCTCAGTTCACCCTGGCAGAGAAAAAGAAGAAAAAGAAGAAGAACACACTTGAGAGTTGAATTGATTCAGCTCAAGTCAAGCTTAACTACTAAAGTGAGTGTGTACAACAAGGTTAATCTCAATGAAGGTCCAAGATCGCTCTTCAATTCCAAATCCAAAGAACCGTTTCGCGGAGACGAAGAACCTCGACTTCTCCGCATGGGTATCCGAAAACCTCTGCAAGATCGTGGCGATTCTGCTCCTCGCCGTGACCGTGGCGGCGCTCTTCTTCCTCCGCAACGCCGGCGACACCGCCGCTTTCGCCTGCTTCCAAAGCCAGGCGCGTGATCTTGAGAAGATCGAGTATCCGCGCGTGGATTGGAGCTCAATAACGCGAATCGCGGACAGAACCTCGAAGTTTGCGAGCTTCCGGTCGGAGAGGTGGATCGTCGTGTCGGTGTCGAGTTACCCGAGCGATTCGCTGAAGAAGCTGGTGAAGATTAAGGGCTGGCAGGTTCTGGCGATCGGAGATTCGAAAACGCCGTCGAATTGGGCACTGAAAGGTGCGATCTTTTTGTCTTTGGAGGAACAAGCTAATTTGGGGTTTAGGGTTGTTGATTACTTGCCTTATGATTCTTATGTTAGGAAAAGTGTTGGGTATTTGTTTGCTATTCAGCATGGTGCTAAGAAGATATTTGATGCTGATGATAGAGTGGAAGTGATTGATGGGGATTTGGGTAAGCATTTTGATCTGGAATTGGTTGGTGAGGGTGCTAGGCAAGAGGTTTTGTTTCAGTATAGTCATGATAACCCGAATCGAACCGTTGTGAACCCTTATGTTCATTTTGGTCAGCGTTCCGTTTGGCCTAGAGGCTTGCCGTTGGAGAATGTTGGCGAGATTGGGCATGAAGAGTTCTACACTGAAGTCTTTGGTGGAAAGCAGTTCATTCAGCAGGGGATTTCAAACGGCCTCCCTGATGTAGATTCCGTGTTTTATTTTACACGAAAATCGGGCTTGGAAGCCTTTGATATTAGATTCGATGACCATGCCCCGAAGGTGGCGTTGCCCCAGGGTGTCATGGTGCCTGTTAATTCTTTTAACACAATGTACCATTCCCCTGCATTCTGGGCTTTGATGCTTCCTGTGTCGGTTAGCACGATGGCTTCGGATGTGTTGAGAGGTTACTGGGGACAGAGGCTTCTTTGGGAACTTGGTGGTTATGTTGTGGTTTATCCCCCTACTGTCCATAGATATGACAGGGTTGAGGCTTATCCGTTTTCTGAGGAGAAAGATCTTCATGTGAATGTGGGTCGTTTGACCAAGTTTTTGGTTTCGTGGAGATCCAATAAGCATAGATTGTTTGAGAAGATATTGGATTTGAGCTTTGCAATGGCAGAGGAGGGCTTTTGGACTGAGAAGGATCTGAAATTTACGGCTGCTTGGCTGCAGGATTTGCTAGCTGTGGGCTATCAGCAGCCAAGGTTGATGTCGTTGGAGCTTGGACGTCCAAGAGCCAGCATTGGTCACGGTGATCGGAGGGAGTTTATCCCACAGAAGTTGCCATCTGTTCATCTTGGAGTTGAAGAAACGGGAACTGTAAATTATGAGATTGGTAATTTAATCCGGTGGAGGAAAACATTTGGGAATGTCATACTTGTTATGTTTTGCAATGGGCCTGTTGAACGCACAGCCCTAGAATGGAGGTTGCTTTATGGGAGAATCTTCAGGACTGTGGTTATTTTGTCTGAAAAGAAGGACATAGATCTTGTTGTAGAGAAGGGCCATTTGGACCAAGCATACAAGTAAGTACAGTTATATTTTATTACCTTTTCCTATCTCTCTTAGTCGTATGATTACTATTGTATGACTATATAAGATGCTTTTTAAAGGTGGTTGTAATTTATCTGCACAAATTCTAAAATTGAACACCGGCCTTTAACAATTATAAGTGATGGTTTTATTCATTGAGTAAAATTAAGGAGAAATTGAGGTCAATGTTTTCACAGGCAATAAAAGATTCAAGTTCATTGAATAAAATAGAACCATTGGAAGTAATTGTTTAGAAGCTCTTAGCTCTCTTATGACATAACACACATATGTTTTGGGTTATGTGAAATGTGAATTATGCTTGGACAGTTAAAAGGATACAATACTTTGAACATATTGACATTAGTGTATGAGATGGTATGTTGCATGAGTACCAGTGGAAAATTTGGATGGATAATATTTAGAAATATTACTTACTTTTTATGTAAAGCATTTATTACTATCTCCATAAACTTTCTGGTTAATCATAAGAAGATTTAGAAAAGAGATTGATTGTTTACATGTCAAAATTTGAAACAATTGATTTTAGATGACAAATAGTCTTGGAACCTGATATGTAGTCTGAACTTCTGATTTCTATTATTTCTCATAGTTAATATAATTTTAATTTTATTCATCTCCTATTTCCAGGTACCTACCAAAAATATTTGATCAGTTTAGCAGTGCAGAAGGATTTTTGTTCCTACAGGATAATACCATTCTTAATTACTGGAACTTACTACAAGCAGATAAAACTAAACTGTGGATCACTAACAAGGTATTCCTGTAACTGGTTATTATGTTTGAATGATAGATACTCCCCAATTTCCCCGGTGCAAAATCCCCTGAAAATTGATAACATAAGGCTTTTTGGGATCTGTTAGAAATGCTTATACTATTTATCAGAGTTGAATTTGAATCTATTATTGGTGTGAAGTTGTTCTAGACTATTTTCCTATCATATGTTCTTTGCACAAAGTGAAAAATCCTCTCAAGTTGTTGGTCATATCTTTTATTGAAAATGTTAAACACATTGCTGGATGACAGATGATAAAGTGAAATTTTTTTACTCCAACAACTGATTGAAATGAAATACTTCTCTTTATGCCCTTCGTTTATGCAATTTTACCAAGTAAGAGTCAAACTTGGTGAAAAACATAGCTTCAACTCTTTAAAAGGCCATGGTAGCTTTCTAGCTTTCTTTCTCACAAATTCACTTGGATCATCCAGGTATCCGGATCTTGGACTTCTTCTGTATTAACAAATGACAACTCAGATTGGTTATCACGACAAGCAAGCATGGTACAGAAGGTTGTTAACATGATGCCAGCTCACTTTCAAGTCAGTTATAAAGAAACAGTTAACAACAACAAGAACCTCTTACTATGCAGTTCTGAGGTGTTCTACGTTCCTCAGCGCTTAACCGGCGATTTTGTTGACCTTGTTAACCTAGTGGGCAATCTGGAGATCCATCAGAAGGTTGCAATTCCTATGTTCTTCATCTCCATGGATTCTCCACAGAATTTTGATCCTGTTCTTGATACGACTATATACAAGCAGGACCCTCCTACTAATTTCACCACACTCTATTCGGCTAAAGTCCCCGCTGTTCATCCATTGAACGTCTTAAGTGAGCAAGACTTTGTAAAGCTTATCAGAATAATGGCAGAAGGGGATCCTCTCTTATTGGAGTTGGTTTGAATGTAACAACTCTTACATGGTCTTTTTTTCAATCAGAAATAGTTTTCAATTTTTGTTTTATTTTTGTTTTAATTTCTCAGGGCTTTTTTTACCCTTTTCTTTTCCCCATATATTGTAGATTGCTCCAGAGAAAATGTATTAATCCGTTGCCCCCCTTCTTTTTTGTGAAAATAGCAAATGGAAATGTATTTGTAATGTATTCAGTATTGCAATTAAAACACTACATTGAAAGATTCTTTTTCCTCACGAACTTGGAACTCATGCGTCTTTTAGAGTGTTATTGTATGAGGTTCTTTAATGTATTCAGCATAACTGGATTATGAACTTCTTCCTTGAAGACTTAATCCATTGGATTGGTAAAATGATTTGTTGAATTGATCATTGAGAATAAGATCAGAGAAAGAAAAAAAAACTGACAAAAATGGAGCATATATCAAAATAGGAAAAAAGCATAAAAAAATGAAACTAATTAACGGAATCCTATGGTTTTAATTAATTACATTGACAAGAATTAAAACATCAATTGTTGTCCAAGACATTGCTGCTGCATGTGAAGTCTGACTGAAGAATTTCTCTATCAGCTTGCTTTTGTATTTAGTTCCCTCTTTCAAAACTTCTAAATTCTCTTTTGTTTTCTATCCTAAGATGCCCACTTATCCTTCAAAGATTTCCAATTGACCTCAAAGTTCTCACCAAGCCTCCTTCCAATTCTATGAATCTCACTCCTGGGAGGGTACATCAATGCATATGAGAACACATTCTTCATATCATTAGCAAATTTTCAATTTGAGTGTACACCCAATTTTTCAATTTTCAATATGAGAACGCTCCGTCATCTTCTTTTTCTGTTTCTTGCATTCCACTCCCTCATTATTCAGCTGCACAGATTCCTCGGACCCTGTTCTTGAATCAGGCAAATTGGTTTTCCTCTGTTTTTTCTCACTGACTGTTCTGATTTTTCCCACTTGGGTCTTGTTCTAGTACTCCTTGACCACAGAAACATCACTCTTGCAATGATAATCCGTCAACTCATCCTCATTCGTCAACACAGAATCCTCAGATCCTGTTCTTGAATCAGCCAACTTCGTTTCCCTGTTTTTTCTCACTGGTTGTTCTGTTATAGTACTCCTTGTAGTAGCCACTGCAGAAACATTACTCTTGCGATGATAATCCTTCAACCCATCACACTCTTGATGCATGTGATTTCTTGGTTCAGACCTCAATTTTCTACAACTTGTTAGCTCTGATTGTGAAGAATCCAGTTTCCTCTTCTTGGGGCCACCATGAGAATCCATAGCCACAGGCTCAGATGGTCCACACTTTGCAGAATGAGGGAAATAAATCTGTATTATGAGTGATTTTCTGGGTTCAGATTCTGTAGTTGGCATTGGAGAGCCTCTGTGTCTTCTTTCACCTTGACTTGACGTGAAAAAGAGACAGGAAGATTCTTATGAATCAATTCAAGAAAGACACGGTTTAATGAGTTCGATTTAGATTTATTTATATAAATTGAAGATACTCTTTGATGAAATGAAAGACAAGAAAATCAAATTGAATTACTTAAACTAGATCAAAAAATTAAAAGTGGAAAATCCAAAAATAAAGATATTTTTTAACTTGATCTATATCTATATTTTGAAATATAGGTGATAAAAATTAAAATAAACATTATGCATGAGATTACTTGCTGGATTAATTTAAAAAAAAAAATCAAAATTTAGTATTTTTATAAAAAATTCAATACATCATATTGCCTGATTTAATCTTTTCTTTCAATAATTCTGTAGGTCTTAATTTATTTGACATGGAAATAAAAACCAACAATCAAAATAAATCAAAATGAAGCTGTAATTTAACTGAATAAAAGTTAATAAACTAGTTATGGTTAATAAATTGTATTAGATTAAAGTAGATTAAAGCCTTGGTTGCTAAAGATAATGTGAATGCAATGGATATGGAGGCATCTGTGTGGCACTGCATGCTTAGTCATATCAGTGAAAAAAGACTGAATTATTTAGCTAAAAAGGATGTGTTTCTCGGATTGAAGAGTGTAGAGTTGGAGAAGTGTTCTCATTGTATGGCTGGTAAGTAGACTAAAATATCCTTTAAGAAGCATCATCCCTCAAGGAAGTTAGAGTTTCTTGAATTGATGCATTCTGATGTTTGTGGCCCCTTGAAGGTAAAGTCATTTAGTGGTGCACTTTATTTTGTTACATTTATTGATGATTGTTTTAGGAAGCTTTGGGTTTATGCTTTGAAGACAAAGGACCAAGTGCTGGAGAAATTCAGAGAATTCCATGTCTTGGTTGAGAGAAAGTCAGGAAAGAAGTTGAAACGCATTCGTACTGAGAATTTGATGTTCAGGTATGATCATTCGCAGGTCTTCAGTTGCAAGGCATTTGTGCATATTCCAAAGGATGAGAGATCCAAGTTGGATGTGAAGACAAGACAATGCATCTTTATTGGTTATGGTCAAGATGAATTTGGCTATAGATTGTATGATCCTATTGAGAAGAAGGCATTCAGAAGCCGTGATGTGAAGTTCATGGAAGACCAAACCATTGAAGACTTTGATAAGATGGAGAAGATTACACCTGAGAAAGATAGTAGTTTGTCTGATGTTGATCCAGTTCGGATTCCTGTACATGATCTAGATGAGGAAGAGACGAAACCCAAAGAACGGTGACGGATCCACGACCATGGAAGCTCTCCCGAGCTTTCCATGGATTTCGAAGGTCGCCACCATGCTCCGGAGCTCCACTTCGTCAATCCTAGCCCAAGGACCTCTCCTCCATGATGCTCAGCCTCCCTTGCTTTTGGTGCCAAATTTGGCGAAATTTCTAAGAGAACTGGAGAGATACTTCAAAAATACGATTTCTGGCCTTTTATAGGTGTTTGAGGTCGCCAACCGCCACTCGGCTCCCCTCTGTGACCGCTCAGCGCCCCTGTTTCTTCAACATGAAGGCTTCTCCACTGCCTATGGGCGCTCAACACCCCTTTCTAGCCACTCAGTGCCCTGCTACTTCAGAACAGGTTTTTCTTCATGAGCTGGTGGTGCTCAGTGCATCATTTTGTCGACCCAACCGTTCAAATTAAGTTTGATGTGTTATGAACAATATATTCAAATTACAACTCATTCCAACGGTGAACAAATGCGGTAGCGCAATATTTCTCAGACAGCTTTGAGTAATTTTCCTTCAAAAGTAAGTTCTCTTCGTTGACTCGTCGTGATTTCCATACCTACTTCAAAAATAAAAGATTAAATACAAAATTTATAATATTAATGATATTTAATTATTAAAACTAAATATTTTCTAAATCGGCTACTTTGGGAGCGAAATTGATATACTCCCTCCGTCCCTAATTATAAGACCCCAGGGGACAATTACTCTTATTAAAAAAAATGTATTGAGGATAATTAATGCATTGGTTTTAAAAAGAAGTTACACATTCTTCCATATTTACCTTTAACTTTTTCTTCATTGTATTAATTGTATCCGACTATCTATTTAATGTTATCACACTCCCCCTTAATAAATGGAATTGGAAAATATGGAAAAAGATAATAACTTTTTCTTTAAATTGGTAGGGGGTCTTATATTAAGGGAACCAAAATTTCTCTAAAGGGTTTTGTAATTAGGGACAGATGGTGTATAATGTAAGAATATAGGGTCAAATACGTGTCGAAAATGATATTCAAATATACGTAAAAATGACACTTATCATTTGTGCAGGACAAACACTTTCTATTTTGTGATAGTCAAAGTTCAATTCATCTTGGTGTGAATTCAACTTTTTATTCTAGGTCCAAACATATTGATGCAAGGAATCATTGGATACGTGATGTATTGGATGCTAGGTTTTTGGAATTGACCAATGTTCATACATATGATAATGGTGCCGATATAATGACTAAGGCATTACCAAGATGCAAGTTTGAGACTTGCTGTGAGATCGTCGGTTTGATGGTCATCTCCACATAGTTGTGAGGGGGAGATTTGTTAGGGGTTTGGGCTCCCTTCCTATGTGGAGAAAGACCCAATATGTGAAAATCCACTTGTCTAACTTAAGCAAGTGGGGAGGGGTTAGTTTAGGGAAAGAGAGTTGGCTTGTAAGACCCTTTCTTTTATGTGTGATATGATGATTATGTTGAACTCGTCTTAGTTAAGACGCTTTGAATATCTGTGTGAAATGTGTTGATCTGTTCTTTGAATTAAGTTTGGACTGATTTCACGAAGTTTTTGAAGTAAAGTGAGAAAACGTCTGGTGGCGTGTTGCTACTCATCTGGTTACCACGTTTTGTGATCGTCCGGTATACTCGTCTGTGGTACTCGTCCGATTGGGTTTGTAGCATTGGTCTGAGTAGTTGTCAGTGGAATCCTTGTGCCACGTTATGTCACTATCATTGTACCTCGTCCATCCTGACATTCATTAATGTAAGTCCTGTGTGAGTGACAGGAGCATTTATGAGCATTAAATGCCCGTCATTTTTCCTCGTTTGCTTTACGTCTAAATCCCGTCAAAGGCATTAATGAGCATTAATGACCCATCGTACTCATTGTTAGCTTTTTCCAAAACGTGTCTGAGAGTAGGTAACCTCGTTCTATAAATACTGAATTGTTCTCAGTGTTTTGACTCTCATATTCTTCTGAGATACTCACTCTTTGCCTTCTTCAAAAGGAACCCTAGATCTGAAACGCTCTTCAGAAAGTGCTGGTTGTGGCGTATTCCCCTCGTATTTGAAGTTCTTCTGTTGTTGACAGACAAGCTGAGCTTTCTTCTCCTAAGTTCTGCCGAAGTTAAGCAAGGTTGAAGATTCAAGTGCATGCAACCTTAACGAAGGAGGGTAACTTTTGTCGTAGAATGTCCAAATGTCTGTAATGACTGTGAAACTGTTGAATGACTTGATCTCGTTGTTACTGATGCTGTAGATGTTGAATGTGTTTACAAGCTATTGGTGTGAGAATATTTGGTTGTGACATATTCAAATGATTCCAAGATGGAATTGATTATATGGTGCATGTGTAATACTATGACTGTAAAACGAGTGAACCGTTTTTGTTCATGAGGATTCTGTAAAGCGAGTGAACTGCTATTGTTCATGGAGAAATGATTGAATGTCATGGTATATGCATCATATAGGATTCAGGTGTTGACATGGCGGGCTATTATACACTGCGGGATCAAACTGATAGTAATAAAACACACAAGAAAGGGGTGGTTTGAATTGTGTGTGTAGTTTTTAAACTTCTTTTACAGTTACAAAAAGCTTAGTAGTTTCAAATATTAATAAGAGTGTGTGCAGCGGAAATTAACTTAGGACTGAAAAGTAAAGCACGCAGAATATATATCCTGGTTCACCCCCTTAATCGACAGGGCTACGTCTAGTCCTTGGCTTCACCAAGATTTTCACTATTTGATCAATATAGTACAAGTATTCTAGAGGACTTCTCCTAGTATTCGAAAGACTTCTCCTAGCTAGTATTCTACAGGACTACTCCTGGTTCTTTTACAAAGTTGCTTTGGGGCTCTACAATGATCTCTTCAAGAAGAGTTAGGTAGATAAATGAAGAACACTTTACAGAGAGGATATAGATATAGGTTCTCTGTTTGGGTTGTGTGTGAATGGGATAAGAGTAACACTCTATAAGATCTTCACACAGGCGGACGACTTAACTCAATTTAGGATAGCTTTAAGATTTAGAGTTATAGAAATTGGAGCTTGCTACGGTGGGCAACTTAGAGAGAATAAGAGATAATTTCGTGTTCAAGTCGCCGAGTCAATCCGGATGCTAAGTCCTCTATTTATATCTTCAGTAGGATGAGCAATGTGAGCTTGATGAAGATTCGAAAATAGTTCCGTTGGAGTTTCTACTTCCTTGTGAGTAACAGATACTTTTGCAATCCTGAAACAGCATTAAATGCATTCTGCCATGCAATTATTGCAGCATTAATTGTTTTTGTTGACGTCGTCTGGTCCTTCAATGCTTTCAGCCTTGAGCTTTTGTTTGGGCATTGAATGCTAGTGCAAGCCAGCTGAGCGAGCATTAAATGTTCTGAAAAGAAGATTTGATTTTGATCGTTGAGGAGATACTATGTTCAAAAGGACCTGCTGTTGACTCTGAAAAGGTTGCTCGATTTACGGAACAACAGAGAGGTTTGCATAAACGAGGAATAAAGTATTAATTATGTCCATTTCTTCATTCTGCAATCAACAGAGCTTCATTTAATGCTTTGACGAGGTAGATGTTCTTTAATGCTTGAAGCAGTTATGACAAACGGACTTTTCAGAATCTTGTCGAATGAACTCTTCAATGCTTCTACCAAACGAATTCTTCAATCTGTCTTGACAAACGAATTCTTAAGCAGTGTTACCAAACGTACTCCTTGGGCGGACGTACTCCTTTGGATGAGTTGTCAAATAAACACATTGTTGAGAAGCCAGACGTACTCCATAGCCGGATGTACTCCTTTAGGTTTGTGACCATACTTACTCAAATAGTCGGATGTACTCTTTTTGTCAAGGTGTATTCAAACATCGGACGGACTCAACTTGTCAAGCGTATTTCAGTGTTGAACGAGCACAGTTTCCCAAGTGTCTTTAAATGGATGACTGTCACAGCAGGCAAATTAGCTCTTCAGTAAGTTGCCGGACGTTCTCCACTTATTTGCTTTTCTTTGAACTTCTGCATTTTGATAATGCCTTGTAAGGATGTATGCAGTTGTTCTTTAGGTAGATAGATGTTCCTGAGTATGAAGTATTCAAAGTATTAAAACATCTTTATCCAATGATATTAAACCTAGAGTGAAATTGTTATTTATCAAAATATATAAATTATGAAATCATTTGAATCTAACACAAACCAAGGGTGGTGTGGTGGATTCTCGTCCCACGTGACCTTTCTGGCCCAGTTATAAGGCGAGACCATTTGGCCATAGTTTTGCATATAGCTATTGAGGACTAACAAGCATGTAATAGTGACTTGGTTATGGTAATGGTGAATTTATATTTCTGAAGTATCATTGCTCATGATTTGTTACTATTGTGTACTCTGTTTCATTGTCATACTTATTGATATCGTCTGTCTTGAAGTTAACTATTTCTGCTTGTATTGTTATTTTCTGGTGGCGCCTATTGCCAGACGAGCGGCAGTGAGGACTCGTCCGAGATTGTCTTGGAGGCAGACGAGGACGGTTTGGAAGGCTTGAAGATTGAAACTTTCATTTCCTTTTTGTAATCCATTGTTTTGCAACAAAGAGCACATGATGTGCAAATATTATTATTTTCATTATGTCTTGTTCCCTGATACATTATTGTACTAAGTTATGGGCTGCACTATTTAACTATAAGGGAATTATTATTTGGAAACCTGAGACATTTTGAAAGGTTTTAAATTTTGAGTGTTTTCCGCATGGTTACCATGTGACCCTCCGGCCTAAAAAACTGGGGTGTTACATGACTCATTTTGGCAAGAGATGCAAGAGAAAAGTGAGAGAGAAGAGAAGAGAAACAATTCTCACTACAATCCATAGCAACCACCGTAAATCTGCCGATGTGCCTTCATTCACCGTCGGATCGGGCTGAAATTCGGAGAACAGGTTTGTGACTTCTGGTTCTTCAATCTGAGCGGTTAGATTATTGTGAAGGCTTTACTGAAAAAATTCCAACCAGAAATGGATCCTAACATACCAGCATATGTTCAGGATTCTGGAGAGGAAGAAATCCCTAGAAAGAGAGAAGTTTGGGAGGAGGAACGAAAAACTGATTTGGCAGAAGCAAAGATGGAGGCGAATTCAAAGTTGTTGACGAGACCAAAGTCAAGCCACCTTCGCAGCTCCGCCAGAGAATTTTGAGGCGGAGAGAGCAATAACAGAAATGATGCAGAGAAAGTCGGAGGCGGCGATAGAAGTCAATGGGTTGACATTATGGAGAGGCGAGAAAAGGGCCAGAAATCAACACCTTCTTCTGGCAGCAGCAGCAAGGGTTCATCTGTGAAGGGAAACCAAAACCACAACTTTCAGATGGAGAAAAAGGAGGAATCCACCATTCTGCCACAAAACGTCAATTTAGGGTTCGACAAGCCAAGTCCTCCTTGGAAACCACCGAATTCATTTATGTGCGAGTCAGTAATTGCCAAAAGGCCTCCGCCAAAGCCACCAGATTCAGGCTTGCTTAGTGTGAAACCAGTTGGGAAAATCTGTGGCCAGAATGCAAGAAACTTTTCCAAATTATCACCTTCGGGACAAGGTGAATCTCTTAGGGCAGGGTATTGATAGGGGGCTGGGTAAAGGGTGCACATGAACAGTGCACATGAACAGTAAACCCCCATAGGACAGTTTCTGGTCTGGGTTAGTTACTTAGTTGCCAGTTATGTCAGTTATTTATGGTTGAGTTAGCAGTTATGTTAAGTTATTTACTAGAAACTGAATGTTGGCAGTTATATAAGAAAGGTTAGACATGTTAGAGAAGTCAGGAGATTTTCTGTAGTTGTGTTTTAGGGAGAGAACTGACTCTTGAACATCCAGAGTTTGTATAATTATTCAATAATATTTTGTTCCTATCACACAACCCATTTACTCAGACAAGATTTACCCCAACATCTTTCAATTAAAACGATGGTAGCTGAACATTTACAAGCTGGCAAAATATTGATGTTGGGATATCAAGCAATAATAATGTGGCTATTGCAAAGATATCTGCGAAAATAATTCCTCGAGCTGATTTTCCTTTATGACCACACCATGTTTCTGGGTAAATGTTGCATCCTTCACTGAACTGATATTAGTATCAGTATCAACATCTGAAACAGACATGCTAATGTATTCGTTCAGGTTATGCACTGTTCCATCTGCAGCATAGATGAAGATCGCGTAAGAGTGAGCGATTCCGAGAACGTTCTTTTTTGTCAAACATATTGGCATATACTATTAGTAGCAGAGTATTCCCTTTCTAAAATAAACATAAAAATAACACATTATGATCCAATGCTTAAACTTGTACTGCTTAACGCTTTTTTGTTAATTGAAAAATCTTTTACGCAGGTAAAATGGGTAACTGGCAAAATTCACATTTAACATGTCCTAGCTTCAAAATGCCAATAAGAACTGTAATTTCTTGATCTTGCGCTTCTCCCTCCAAATTCACTACAGTAATTAACAATATTTCTCTGTCCCTAACAACTCATAACTCCAAAATATTTTAATAGATTCTTTTCTCTGCAACTCAGGACGCAGTAAATCTTAACATAAAACTACAACTATTATGCCTGATGAACAATGTTAGAACCTAGAAACTAACCATACATTAAAAACGAAAAAACTGAACTAAAAACACGTGGGATTTCAGGGGAAACTTGTAAATTGATGGCTTCATATTATTAACAATTAGTCATGGGAGCATTGTACTGAGGCATCCAAAATTGTCAGATTGAGGACTCTAGGGAGAAAAGCTAAAGGCTCTTGAAACTCTCAGCCACTATACTCAATTTTTACTAGAACAAAAACCCATTAGGTTTCTTCATCTCTTGATGCCAATCCTTATCAGTTGGCATCTAAGCTCCTGTCACTGTCACAAAGTGAGGAAGGAAAGTGTAACATTCTTAGAGGGAAATGAAGGAGATATCATACTGGAGAAGGGAATTAAGGGAGAAAGGCTCAAGGAGAAACACTTTATTCGGAAAGGAGCTTACTGCAAGCATAAGAAAAGAGCTCAAGGAGGGCCAATGGAAAATTCAAAAATTGACCAAGAATGGGTGCATGAGACAGAGAAGAACCAGTTGGAGATCACTAGGTGTATGAAGGATTCGAACAATAGGTGGCAAAAGAGAACCGTAAGAAAGATGAAACACAGAAAATGGGTTTCAAAGGCCAACTCGTAGGTGAGGCCTATGCATATGAGATTGCTCTACCGTCCCTACCAAAAGGACTCGAGCACGTTCGTGATGGTGGGATGGTGATGTTGGGGATGGTTGTTGAAGGCCGCGCAACAATGAGAAGAGGAGGAGGAAACAGAGATGGTACTTTACGGATGCAAGGAGGAGACAAATCCACCCACACCACCAGACCCATCGGACCACAGTACTCCGACAAGGGCTATCAGCAATCCGGTAATGGCGACAAGGGTCATGACAAGAGTGACTTCACAGCTCCAAGGCAGCAATGTCATTGCTGACAGAGACCAGAGAAAGGACGCTGGTCAAGTGTCTGCCACCAAAACCACATGTGTCAGCCCTTTGCGCAATTATGCTCATACGGCGGCCTTCTTAGCAGAAACGAAGATAAAGAAGGGTTAGTCTTGCAATACCGATACAGATCCGCAGTTTAGAAGGGGGGTGCAATGGTAAGATTGAGAACATAGGAACAAACCCAAAAACTGAAAGGATACATGTGTGACTCACCAAGTAGCACACAGATTGCAAGGAGAAAGAGGGGACTGTGACACATAAAAGCAAGGCACATCTAGCGAAGTGGAGTATATGAGGAGTTGGCCATGGATGGTGGCGTGTTAGAAATTGCAATGAAAAGGGAAGAGCTTCCACATATAGGAATGGGAAGTTTATACAGGGAGTTGATCTTTGATATTATTCGACATTTTGCAAGCACAACAGGACATGTTGCTCCAACACTGCTAGAGCTCTACGTACGATCTATAACACCATTTTGCACTATGCTCTCTACTAACAGCTCTGCAAACTCCGTGTGAAATGTTCAAGCAAGGATAGAAGCTGTTCCTTTAACAACATGGGTGGAATTTACATGTTGCGAGTTGGTGAAGTTGCTAACAACAAGAATAAGATTCCCAGAATATGGTCTATGTTGTTTCCTTGATGACCCAGAAGAACTTTGATTATGGATGGTGTTTCCTTGTTCACAAAACTCACATCACTATCGAAGTTAAAATGAAAAGGCTGAAGCCCTATGCTATTATCTTGTCGGGATGCAGAAAATTGGTTAATGAAATTTGGAGGCTGCATTGGGATGCAATTAATAAAGTTGCAGCAAGAGTAGGAAGAAGTAGGTAGGAGGAGTACAATTGCTGGCATTTTTCCACTGCTAGTGCTATGTATAGTAGTGCAGCTGATGTTGCTAAAGAAATTACAGAGACAGGGTAACATCACGAAGGTGTAACAGAACCACTTGCCAAATGGCAATATACAGAGGATTGATGACTACTCCACGTGTAGCCATGGTTATTTCCTATGCTAGCAGTCAAACTTACCTTGCTATTTTGAAAATTAGGATGGTCTGGGAATCAATGACAACAGTAATAGGTCTATCATTTTTTGCTGTGGAAGGTGAGGCAGATAAATGGGATCCTGGGGGACTTTCTTACCCCTCTTATCAAGAGATTTAGGAATGCTGATTAAATGGGAGCAAATTACCAAACTGGCTGAACACTTGGCGGAACCAACCTTATATTCAAGGAGCATTCCCTATCTCCAACCTTGAGGACAAGGTGGAACTTTAAGGGGCAAGGTATTGATAGGAAAAGGGAAGAGATAGTTATGGGTTAACAGAGGTTGTTATTGTAACAATAGCTAACTAACCTAACATGTGAATGGTTTAGTGATTTAGTAAGGAGGTTGGTAGAGCATCAAAAGGGAAAGGAGTCTCATTGTGAGGCACCCAAATTGTATGATTGGGGACTCTAGGGAGAGAAGCTGAGGCTCTTGAATATCTCATCCATTGTATATTTTTTTAATAAAAAACCAATTTTTCTCCTCATCTTTTGATGTCAATTCCATCAGCTTTCTCCATTCATTTCTACTTTTATATCATTACAAATGGCAACACAATCTGTTTATTCAAAGGCAAACAAGTCCATTTTCTCAAGCAAATGTTCTAATTCATTACCTTCAGCAACTATGGGCTCATGGCGAGGAGGTTCTTCAATCCAGTTCCCATTAGAATCTTTCATGTGTCTTCTATCAGATGCAAAACAACGAAGGAACATTGGAGCATGCACAATTCTGAATAATCTGTTATCAAAAGAAACTATTTCATATACTTGGGGCATCAAACTAAGCTGCATTATCCTTTAATAATCAATATGTTATACCATCAACTAAATAGAGAAAATGATACAGACCAGCACAGCAACTATGGAACAATAGAGGAAAAGTGAAATAGAAACAGATTGCAATATGTATTTTAGATGGAAATAAGAGAAAATACAGTAGTGAGACTACTGCTCCAGAGCTGAAGCTCCTAAAGAGAATTGATGATGATTCTCTATTCACTCTAACAGAATGTTCTCTCTGATACCCTATCTCTTGCTAACAAATGCCCATATGTAATCACACGCCTCACACCCCCAAATTCCCATAACTAAATTCTGTGTATCCTAATCTCTCTGCCACCTCACCACTCATATTATTCATCTCTGCACTCTTCTTACTTCTCCTAGTGTATACGCGCCATACTTTGGGCCTATGTGAACCTGGCAGAACCTTTTCGTCACTTTGGGCCACTGACCCATTTCGGGTCCTATCAGAAAACATATCTAACGAAAGAAAAGTTTATATGAAATGGAAAGGAATAATACAATAAAATATCACAGAACTATAAATTTTAGCAATATGATATCCACTGAGTGGGATATCCTCAAAATATGGTTTTAAACATTGGATCTCATGAGCATTTAATAGCACCTAAAAAAGGTATTACAAATATGCATAATAATAATGCTAGACTATTGTAAAATCTGACATTACACAATAATATTTAGGCTTAAATATGTTTGAGGTCCCTAACATTGTAAAGGGAATCAAACTAGGTCCCTGAGAAATTAATTTTCAAAATGTCATCCCTAACAAATGATTTTTAAACAAATTAAGTCCAAAGCCCAATTTAAGCTAATGAGTCATATATTTTGCACAGTCATCATTACTGCGTGGATTTAACTTATCCTAATCATCTTTTTTACACTTAATTTTTTATTTTTTATTCCACGTCACTTAAATGACTAACTTAAGCTTTCCTTCTCCAAAATCACAATCCAGAACCCTAAATCACATTTGGGGAATATAGAACACCCGACATTTACAAGGAACGAGAGATAGAGGTGACATTGAAATTTTGTTTTGACACTAATGCCCCTCCTCTTCCTTCTCCTTCCCCACGCTTTCTCCCATTCCCCCTGCACAGTGACCTTTCAAGAGGGTTCCTTCATCTTCCAATAAGAGTAACCAGGAATATGGAAGCTTTCTTCTTTTTCATTTTTTCTTACAAGGGTTTTCAGATCCAACTCTTTACTCTTTAGTCTTTACCATTATGTGTACCAGAAAAGATTGATGAAGTTGGTGTCCTGAGTCCTTTATATATATATATATATATATATATATATATATATATATATATATATGCCCTTGTGTTGTTTTGTGTGAGAACTGGGAATCTGCAACCAAAAATGGCTCCAAGATTGGATTTTTCCATCTAGGGTGTCAAGGATTCAGAGAAAGGAGCACTAGTGGTGGTGAAAATGGAGAACCCCACTTTCTCTGTTGTGGAGATTAATGGTGCAGACGCTGCGTTCAGGCCAGTAGAGAAGAACCGTGGCAAGAATGCAAAGCAGGTCACATGGGTTTTGCTTCTAAGGGTTCACGGTTGTAGATAAGGGAAACGGAGTTGCCGTTGATGATGGTTACACATCTGATGACAGTGTAACTGTTGATGATGACATTGATGAATCGTTTGACACAGTGAGGATGAGAGGTGTAGAGATTTAGGGTTCTGGATTGTGATTCTGGAGAAGGAAAGCTTAAGTTAGTCATTTAAGTGATGTGGAATAAAAAATAAAAAATTAAGTGTAAAAAAGATGACTAGGATAAGTTAAATCCATGTGGAAATGATGACAGTGCAAAACAGGTGACTCATCAGCTTAAATTGGACATTAAACTTCATTTAACTAATAAACATTTGTTAGGGATGACATTTTGAAAATTAATTTCTCAGGGACCTAGTCTGATTCCCTTTACAATATTAGGGACCTCAAACATATTTAAGTCTAATATTTATAAGACCTTAAAAATACTTGGTGCATGACTATTTACCAAGAATGCAAAAAAAAATTTGGGCCAAATTCATCTTAGAAAGTCATTCGACATGGGCCAAGGCCCATCAAGTTTCGGGTCTGGCTATTGAGATTCGGCCGTGATGCGGGCCAAGCTGCCCAGCCCAAGATCATGAGTGTATGAGAGAAGAAGAAGAGGAAGAGTGATGCACCAAATAAATCCCAGTGAGCATAGGAAGATCATAAGATATCCAAATATCTTTCTTTAAATCATTCAGGAAAGGGACCTATGGGGGAAAAGAGGTAAATATATAGATCATATTAGTCTCTCACCCACACGAGAGTATGTGGATTTTACTTTATTTTTTGAAAGAAAAATCATGACTGCGATAAGTGACATGCACAGCCTGGACATGCATCACTACCTACCTACCAAATGCAAAATTGTATATCAAATTATCAATGAACAAATTTATAAAGCATCAAAACACCCAATTAGAACAGGACAAAATGGCAGAAAAGCAGATAGTGCATTACCTATTATATTCAGGAAAAAGCTGAAAAGAAGGGCGAATTGTTTCAGACACATATGAAGCTAGAGGTAAAGGAAAAGGAAGACTTGAATCTAAATCCCAAACTAGTGGAGGGTCATCTCCTTGAATTATCTGTAATGCCAATCACAAGAAGACTATGATAAATGATCCCTATAATAAGCAAATTTAGATATAGAAATATAGATTGAAGTTCTTTTCAAACCTAGTTAACTAGTTACTAACCGCCCTAACTTAATGAGAGTTAATACATATTTGACAATACCTGAATACAAATCACATGATAATCCCAGAGAATAACCCCATCTGCCCTTGCACTAGCCTTTTGATTCCAGAGTGGGATCTAGAAAATTTAAGACAAATACCTAATGCTAATTAAAAAGGATAGAAATTATAAATGGGGGCATGCAAAAAACAAGTACTAAATGGAAACATATCAAAACAGGGTAATGAAGTCCCAACTAATATTCACAATAATCAAGTATATGCCATGAATCACCTAGAATTAAAGAAGCATCAAACTAATCTCCCCTGAGATGAAGGAACAGTACATGCCTGTTTCTTTTCATTGGAAATGAAAGCAACAAAAAGATCAGATCCCTCAGCTTTCGCAATTCCATCATCACACAACTTCTTGATAAGCAGGTATACATTCTCCTCACTACAAACCATATGGAGAAACCATAAAATGAAATAAAATGTTACCATATCTAATTTCACAAGAATGAAGCAAGTAAAATACGACATCACCGCAACAAAATAAAAGGGTGAAATAATAAACTTTAGAAATTGCAGACATATGCAAAAAAATTATATCGGAAAATTGGTTTCTGTAAGATTCAACAAGCAAAAGATTATTTCCGGCAACATGTATAGCATCAAGCATGCATAATCAGAACAGAAACTACTGTTTAGAAAGATAAAAACTTCGATCGAGAGAGAGAGATAGAGCTCACCAATAAAAAGGGGTATGGTGAAAGTGAGAAGCATCCATGGTTAAGGTTGACTTTGCTTTCTTCAACATTCAGCAGCAACCTTCTCGAGAGGCATATGCTAACCTCGCTGGTAAAATCCAAAACCCAACCATTCAGATCCGAAAACACAACCAAAAGCCGGCCCAGGTATTAAAAGAAACGTGCTTTTAGCCGCTAAGCCTATATGTTGTTAGGAATGAGAGATAAATTGAACATCCTACCCACATTTAACACCCTGCGATTAATTTTAGACCTTAGTTTCGTGTAGTAAATGTTCTAAATTTTTTTTTTTCCGTTCCGAGATTTTCAAATCCGGAATGTATGGTGACAACTTTCGAGTTTTGTTTTCCTGGAATGTGATTGATGACTTGTGTTCCAGTTTATATATCCAGAATGGAATTTTTCCAATTTGTTCAGTGCTATAAAACCCGGAATAAACTTTAGTGACAATAGATGTCTTCCGGGAATTGTAAACTCGGAATGTATGTTCACTCCTACCGGTTTTATAAAACCCGGAAGGCTAAATAAATGGGTTCCGGGAACAGTAGTCCTGGAAAGGTATTGGCATACGGGATATACAATTTGGAATAGTTATTTAAGTTGTAAAACATGTGTAAGTGTTTCACTACACTATTGCTTCTGGTTTTTATATCCGGAATGCAATGTTATTGTTTTCCGGGTTTTATATCCCGGAAAACAACTGCGAAGTGAATGTATATTCCGAGATATAAATTCCGGGATATAAATTCCGGAATGTTGTTTGAAAGAACTAAATTCCGAGTTTTAAAACCCAGAATTTGGAAAAAGTTCCTGTGTTACTCAAAAACAGCCCTGTAACATATATAACATAGATAACAAATTTGAAAAAACATGCATGTGAAATTAATGAAGTCTATTACAACGCGTTCGATTATATTATTGTTAAACTAATGTCTACAACAATGGATAAAATATTACAAATATTCAATCCTGTGTTATGTCTATCCAATGCTTAGAATCCACAGTGCTGCAATTGCCGCTCTTTCTCTGTTGACGCAGTTGTTCTTCATATACTCTTATACGTTCCTTGTGCGGGATTTACCATTCTTTTGCTTGGGCTGAAGAATAACTACGCCATTGATAAGCTATCGTCGGCATAGGATGTCCTTCCTACAGCAGTCGACGTTACATATGACATTACCTGGTTAGTGGTGAACATATCAGTGCAATCCACACTAACACAAGGAACTGGACCGTTACCGTTTTCACCCTGTGCGTCATTTTTTCCACCATAATCCGGGTCATCTTTCGGGAGTCGTATGGGAACATATCAACCTCCTCCGATTTTGAATCTGTCATATCTGTTCCATAAACATGCTTTAAACGTCTAAATTAAACATCATTGCTTGTATTCCGAGTTTTAAAACCCAGAATACAAATTGTCATTCCGAGATGTATAATCCGGAAATAACATGTCTGGCATCTTCAATTTGGAATTTCGGATTTTACATATTCTGGGATTTAAAAATCGAAAATGAATTCAAGCAATACCGGGATATAAAAACCGGAAGTGAAACTTAAAAACATTCTTACCGGAAAATAGAATCCGGAAATGAGAAAAACTTCGACGTCGTCGAAATTGGAATCAAGCAGATCGTGGTAACACAGTGCTTGAGGGTGGTGGTAGCTTCAAGGGTTGCTGAATGGTGGTAACAAGGAGCACAACAGTGGGATTTGGAGGTCGAAACTAGTGATGGGTAATGGTGGTGTAGCTGGGAAGACCAGAAGAATGAAGAACGAAGAAGAATGAAGAACAGAAGGGGTAAGAATGGTGAAGAAAACGAAGTTCAGTATTATATATAATGCAATTACGCTTCCGGGTTTTAAATCCCGGAATGCCGACCAAGTTCCGGGATATATATCCCGGTAAACCGGATCTAAAAACCTAAACTACTGGGTTATATATCCCGGTAGTACTATTGTACAACCTACATTCCAGCTTTTAAAACCCGGAAAGGGGTATTATTGGTATTTTTAAAAATACCTTGGGGTTTAGAATTGGGTGAAGGGGGTTCCGATTCTAACCCCCCCAATTTTATACCCTACCATTTTTTCATAATTTCCAAAATATCCTCCACCTTAATAATCCCAAACTGATGTACCAAAAAAAAATCCCAAACCAATTCCATTTCCCACCCATTTCACTTTTATTTCTTCCGGATTCTCCCTTTTATCATCTTCTTCTTCCGGCTTCTTCTTCAACTTCTCAACTTCTTCGTCTTCTTCTCGTCACCGTTGTCATCTTCATCTTCATAAGCAAGGACCGTCATCTTTATCTTCATCACCGATCAACATCTCCATCTTCATCACTGTTTTCCATCTCCATCGTCATCTTCATCAAAATCTCAAGGTACCTCTCTCACTCCCTCTCTGTTTTAAAGCCATTGCGATGGAGCTTTGTCCATCCGTTTTCTGGAAACCTGGATTTAAATTACATTCCGGGATTTATAAATCTCAGAAGCAAAATTGAAAAGTTAGGGTTGCCTGTGTTTCGAGATTTAGAACCCAGAACTTGTTAGGTTTGCAAAATGAAATATATTCCGAATTTTAGAACCCGATTGCATCAGTGAGGATGAGCTTGCTCTAAAGCAAGATCCACTTTGTCCTGGTGGTCCTTCTAAGCTCTCATTGCTGCTTCACTACCCCGATCACGTAACACCATTCCTTTGGTATGCCTATATCAAGACGAGCGAGGTATGCATCTTTACTTTCCATTTTGAACATATTTTTAAGGTTACTATTAGGGGTGTTCATGGGACGGGTTGGGACGTGTTTGTCTTGACTTTTACCCGGCCCTAAATACTTATAGGGTCAGTTTCTAAACCCGAACCCATCCCTAGACTCGGAGAGGCCCGATGAGGTGCGAGTTTAACACAGACCCGACCGTAAAAAGACGGGTCCGGGTTGGCCCGAAGGACAAATTGAATATCAATTTCAAATCTCACCAAAGAATTATAAATACATATCATTCTGTAAAAAGACTAATTTCTATCCTATCAATGAATTATGGAAGAAAATATATAGAACTGAAGTTTTTCATAACAATATACTTACTTAGAGAAAAGATTACAAATTATATTCACTCGAAACCAGACTATAAATGAATATATATAAAACCATGTTTTGAAGTTAGTGTGTAAATGGTGTTTGTGGGACGGGCTGAACTTGGCTTTCACCCGGCCCTAAATATTGACCGGGTTCAATTTTTAAACTCGAACCCGTCCCTAAACCCGAAGAGATGCGTGTTTAAGGGATATGGGTCAGGACGGGTCAAGGGACAAAGTTAGGTCATGTACACCCTAGTTACTATGATAGAGGAGACCTTACTATTGCCATTTGTGGGAACAAGTTGGGGAGGTTGAGGTTGAGGTTGAGGTTGATCCAATTGGAGCACCTTGAGATGTTTCAGATATGTAACACCCTGATTTTTGATAGTTCATTATAGTGACTCAACAATAATTTAAATATGCTAATGATCATTTAAAAGCCTAGAAATGCAAGTATATTTTTTCCCCAAAATCATGCACCAGCAAATGCATAATAAATATCCATAAATTACATATACTAACTGAGACTCTTGAAAAGGAAACCTCACCACTATGAAATTCTAAAATCAAAAGACCTCGTATGCCCATTATGCTCCATGTGATTTCCACGCAGGGTAGACCACACAAAAGCAAGAGCATCGGAACCTACCATTTCCCTGAACAAAAGATAATACAGACTCAAGCTGAAATGAACCTACGTACTTTAACCAACAATGGCAAGCACTCTACACCAATAGCCTTTCCCTAGACTCAGGTACTACGAGCCTTCTGCGTATCTACATCGAGCTCCAGTCGTTCGACTCGTATACCTTCAACTCCGAGCACGAAGGGCCGCTACCCTTGTCAATGAGCCTTGTTCGTCGAGCAGCACAAAAATACTTCCCGATAAGTGTAGGGTTGATCGCCCCTCCGTCAGCCGCCGCCTGACAGTCGTCGTCGCCCAAACACAAACATACAATCAAGGTGCGAGGGTCATCTTTTGTAACGCCCCGATTTTCAGGGGATACCTTAGTGATTTTGAACAAAAAAATAAATATGCTAATTAGTTTTCAAGACATGAAAATGCATAATATTTTTTTCCTTTTCGAAACATGCTATCGACGACATGCATTACATATATAACACCCTATTCAGGAAGTTCCAAGTCTGGCTGATCAGAAAAGTTCAAGTCTAGCTGGTCAGAAAGTTTCTAGTCTGGCTGACGAATCAAGTCTGGTCCAAGACCAAGCCAAAGGACAAAGTCTGCCAAAGGTCACAAACGATCTCCATATAGATCCTATACCTTTTTGTGCGGATCCAGAAGAGCCTTGCATAGCAGATATTGCTGCCAAGCTTCACAAGCCTTCATCTTCCATTCCTCTCACATTTCAAGTGCCACCGCCACCTACTCATTCCTCTCAACCACCAACAAAGATGGCCAAATCCAATCCAACGAAGCAGCATTCATCTAAGGCATCTGCACGCCAATACAACCCTTCAAAGAGTGAGATCCATTTCATGCCCAAGTTCTCTAGAAGGCCTAGATCCTCTCTGCCTTCCCCAATCAGCAAGCGAAAGCGGCCGGTTTCTCTGCAGAATGCACACATCTTTCAGGGTTTGTCTGCTGAACTTCTAGGATTCAATTTTTGTTTCCTTGCAGGATTATGGGTGCCCCCTGGCTGTGCGGATCTCAAGCTTACTCTCATAATCAGAAACAAGGATGACATGTTCCATTTTGAATGGAAAATCATTATTTCTGCATTTATACCCAGGAATACAAAAAAAGATTACCATGAATAAAATTTGTTAACCAAATACATTTTTTAATATATGCCCAGACATAACATTCCAGGAATGTTTTTTGATAACTTGTAACAAACGTCCCCTAAGTATTTCTAGAGGCACTACCATGACCTAATTTGTGAATTGGTCAGGCCTTTTTTTTGAATTATATCACAAGCAATAAATGACACATTTATTAAGATCTAAGTGTTTTATTTACTAATTGATTTTAAAAAAAATGTATGTGTAAATTTTAAAAAATAAATTAATAAGATGTCTTCTATGTTTAGGTAGTGAAAAAATTTCAAAAGAAAAAATATCAATTTAAAAAAGAAAACACTTTCGAAAAATATGAAAAATAAGTTTGTTTAAAATTGAAAAATTTGAAAAAAGAAAGAAATATCAGAAAAAATTTGAAATTTAAATTATTAAAATTTAAGTGTATTTAGTAGTGATTGATTTCGAAAAACTGTGATTTTTAAAATTTGAAAAATTTAAGATTAAGTGCATTTTTTGAGTGGTGTAAATGTTGAACGAATGAAAAAATTACACATGTCATTTAATGTGCATTGTGGCCCACATTTTGGATTGATCATTTTATATTATTAAGATTAATTTAATTGCTTATCTAAGAAAAATTAGTTTAATTAATTTTTCTTTCTTTCACATGGGTTTCATTCACCACGTCGTCGTCATCATTCTGCCATACCCAACATACTTTTTCCTCTGCAACTCGTTTCTCTTTCTCTCTGAATTGCAAATCTCTAAAGGTTCAAAAGCTAGAGAGAAAGAGAGAGTGAGAGAAAGACCACGCATACGCACATCAATAATTCACTTCCCTTTTCAACTTTCTTATTCTTCTTCTCTCTCACACAAACTCATCATCACCGCTGAGATCTCAGGTATACTTCAATTGAATTATCACTTTGGTTAATTCAATTCCACCTACACCTGTTAACGCTATCTGTAATCTCTGGTCCCACTCCTCCTCCTCCTTCTTCATTGTTCTGTTATGTGATTCGATGTTCTTTCTTCTTTTTTTCACGATACTTTTTGTGTCCAATTCTATTGAGTGCCGTGAACTGTGGCCTCTGTCTGCGTAATGTTGTGGTAATTGGTTCGGCTTAGGATATTTTTTCATCAATTTATTTTCTTATTTTTAGTTTCTTCGCTTGGGTTTTATTGTGTGATCACAAGCTTGTCTGTGTTAATTGTGATTTTCAATTATTATTGGTTCATTCGGAGTTCGATCAATGCCTTGTTTTTGTGCTTGCTTTGAAATTTGAGGTAGAAATGGTTGAAGGTGCATTAAACAATTCATGTCGATGATTAATTCTAGTTTTAAATTACTTCTATGTTTTCCTTTTTTAATTGCTATTTGATCCACAGCTCCGATGAAGTCAGTGTTAAAAAAATCACAGATTTTGGATTACTCAGTGGAATTTGAAAATATGGAATGCTTTTCCCAGTTGGCTATTCGCGAGTTCTATTTGGGACATGTTGTATGGTGTAGCACACTTTTGGAAGAGCAATTTATTTGCTGAAGTCTGTGCAGCAATTTAGTTGCAGAGCTTTTTAAGGCAGCATTGCTGCTTTTTAAGGCAGCATTGCTGCTCTTAGTTGCAATATCTGCCTAATTTGAGAATCGGGCAGTTTGGGGTATTGCATAGATGAGTTTTCAGGTAACATGGAACTTGTTAATGTTTGCTTCGTTGGTCACATAAGTTAATCTATACTTGAGTGACAATGATCTGAGTATTAAGCGAAAATGATGCAACTGAGGGGACTCGGAGTACACTCATGCATTTCAAGTTCGGAATGCTCATTGATTGACTAGATGGAGCATACTGAGGAAAAGAAAGAGAAAACAAGATAAATTTTATTTTTTAGTACTTGAGTGGTTGAATATTAATAGTCATAGGGTCATTTGTGAACTGTGGCTTGAAGTTGAGTAAGGATATTAAGCTCATGTTGTTGACTTGAAGAGATAGACTTTGAATAGTGTAAACGTTATCATGATATTCTGAGGCTGATGAGATATTTTGCTCGTGACTGCCTTAACATGGATGCTTAATTCAGATATACCAACAAGATTACTTAACGAGATTTTAATTTGTTACCATCTTGAACATTACTTTTAGAAAATTGACCCAAGATAGAATAACAGACTAAACCTTGTTGTGAAAGGTACATTGGAAGTATGTTAGCATGCAAAACTGAAATTCTGGTTATTTAGGCATGTCCAATTGTGAGATTAAAATATTATTGAATATGATTAGGACTTACAATTTTGTGTCTCCTTAGTAATTTATACCCGTTGCTAGAAATATTTTTACACTACAGTGCAGATGCGTCTGACCATAAATATAAGTTAGTTGTTTTGGTTTCTTCTGATATACAGCTCAATCATAATTAAGGTAAAAATAACACTCACAGTACATATGTCCCATGTCCAAATTTTGTCAATGAAAAATACTTGGTTGACTGGAAATCCAAAGGGAATGGAATTAAGTTGCTCATTCTAACCTTCGTTTTTATCTGTTTTTTGGGAGAATCTGTTCATTTTTTATTGATTTCATGAAGGAATAGAAGAATAGACAATACCTATTAACAATAAGAGAGAGAGCCAAAGTTTAAAAATGGAGTTGCTGTCTTGTTCAGACACTTTGCTCTGTATTTTATTAAGTAAAGAGAGCTTATTTTACTAGCTTTTATAGCTGCACAAAATCATTATAAAATAACCATAGTGTGAATTTACACAGATAAAACATTATGACTAACAGAACACCCCTACATACCTAAAATTACCAAAGGACAGTTTCAGGGAAGCATATTTTTGCATTTTGCTGTTATTCTGAGCTACTATCTTACAGATTGGCTTGAACTCAGATCTTGTTCATTTCTTATTTGAGTGGTACTATTCTTTCTCATCCTATCATATTAATAAATCTTTTGTTTTCTGAGTTAGTAGTTCAGTTCATTTCTACTTGACTTCTTTCTGGTCTCATCGTCGGCATATTTATTTTCTGTTTTCTATATATTTTTAATGCTAGTGTGTCTTGACTTATTTCTATCTTTCATATTTGGTGATGAATACCTGTAAGGAAGTTTGTTGGACTACTGAGTTTTGACATTGCAAAACGTGGTTTAAACCTGAATTTAGATTCTTAAGCTAGCCTTTATCCATAAAATGCTTTCAAGATCCGCTGCAGGTCTTTATTAAATGTCAGCATAAGTTCCCTTTCTTCATATCTCTGGCACTAATCAATGCTTGTCAAGGCTTGACTAGAATCTGATTTAAGGTTTTGTGCTGTAATCCTGTGTTTTAAATTTTGGTGCCAAGTGCCAACATCAAACTTTCACACTTATTATAGATGATGGTTATGAATGGCCACATTTAAATTTGCAGTTGCATTTGCTATTTTAAATAAATTTTCAATTCATTATGTTTTCTTTTTTAGAATAAATCTTTAATTTGGTCCCCAAAAGGATATGGCCCCGTCACATTTGTCTTCTAAATATTTTTCTTACCAAACTATCTCCTCAAATATCTAAAGTTCACTATATTACCAAATTTATATTTTTGTGTCGCAGTTTAGTCCTCTATATGCTCAACTTCGTTGATTATTGTGTATTTAGGAGAGATCAATTTGATTTTTTTAAAAAAAAATCGGAGGACTATAATGGTGACCCTTAAATCTTTGAGGGACTCTTAGGGTCCCATATGGTCTAGAGAAATGGCTAAAGCAGTCCTTATAAAAGAAAGAGCAATCCTCTTCTTGTTTGAGACCTATTCTAAATCCTTTTATTGGCCACTCCAAAATGGGCCACCCGCAGATGTCGAATACTTCAAACTTCATACTTCAGATATCCGTCCCTGGCCGTGAAAGGACATGGATATGTTAAGGTCCCTCATTGACTAGAATTATAACCAAAATAGTCCTTATAAAGGCTAGAACAGTGTTGTTAATTACGGATGGCGGGTCATGGCGGAAAGCCAAAATACCACAATACATGACAAATAATGGCGGAATATGGCGGAAAATAGTGGAAATGGCGGCTATATGGCGGGATATCGGCCAATGGTGGTGAGCCAAAAAACCGCCATGAGAAACTGCCATGTCGACGCCATGGCTGATATTTGATAACAGTGGGGTAGAACAACCCTCACCCCTAAGCTAGCTTTTGGGGTAGAGTTAAGCCTAAACCGAATTCTAAGAGAAACTAATTTAGTGTGATAAAAATTATTACAGGATTAATGTGGCGGCACCCTAACCTTTGGTGGATCAAATTGAGGGTTTACTCTTATTTTTAATGTATAATGTCCTTTCCCTTGACAGTCAACATAAGTTGTTCCGTGGTCCTTGATTAAGCCATCTTCCAAATTTATAAATAAGTCATTTGTTTGCTACTCATGCTTTTATATATAGACAATATATTTAGTTAAATAACAACTAAAAGTAATTGCTTAATAGCTAGCTTTTAGTGATTGAATTCTCCAAAAAACAGACTAGAGTCATTCATCCTGGCTCCTGGTCTGGTTATCCTTGAAATTATAATGATAGATATTGACTTTTTGCTTGTTTTTGGAAATGAGGGCTTGCTGCTGCTGCTTTGATACTTACAAACTTCAACCCTGTAGTTGAGCGCATGATATTGTTGTATTAGAGAATATCCAACTTCTTTCTTTATCTGCATTTTTTTATTAACTTTTGTCTCATGCAGTGGATTTCACATTTAAAGACATTTTGTTAGCAGAGTAAAGGAATTTTTTAGACGGAACTTTAAGCCATGTCTAGCACTACAAAAGTCGTGGATCCTGCATTCCAAGGAGTGGGTCAAAGAGCGTATCCTTTAAGTAATGAGTGGTTTATAAAAGATAACTTGTAGATATTATAAGTTATTTTTAAATTTTCTTTGTGAAGAAAGAAAAAGGTGAAAAGTAAAATCAAAGCTTATGCTGAGAGAATAAGTAAGTACAGTGCAATAAAGTATAAACATGACTTATTCACTATCATGAACCAAATATCTCAAAAGTTGTAGGATGAAGTCATAGGTCACCCTTTGGGCTTGAAGCATGGAGAATACATAGACGCACCTTACCTTATGCTGAAATTTAACATTTATTTGGAAGAAAGGGGGACCACAAGGATCAAATTGTAGAGCACATGATCATAAGGGCTCTAATACCAATTAATGAATCAAATATCCCAAAAGATGAAGTTGTTGGGTGAAGGATACCTGAGTTGTCTTTTATTAAATATTCATGTTATATTGTTACATATCTAATCTACTATACACTTTGAGAGGTTTTGAACTTAGAGGCTGTAATATCATGTCATGAATCAATTATACCAAAACTTTTAGTTGTTGGGTTAAGGGACATGAGTGGTTTGATGTCTAATATTCATGTTAGTTTGTTATATATCGAATATAGTATACACTTTAAGAGGTTTTAAGCTTAACTTGCAATAGAGGAACTGAAATATGGAGGATTGAAAATTTTCAGCCAGTTCCATTGCCCAAATCTGAATATGGGAAATTCTACATGGGAGATTCATACATCATCTTGCAGGTATGAGCTACATCCTATAAACCTTTGCTGTTTTAGATGACTATATAGTTTTGTTGTATGGCAACACTATAGAGGTTGAATGTTCTGGGAATTGTTAATCTTTTTTACTCTTTAGGTAGTGCACAACGTTGAAATACTTTTTTCCCGTAGGGTTGCAAGAAACTATATTTTATAGTCATTATCTATTGCATACTGGATCAGAGAATTTAGATTTAACAGAAAAAAAGCATGGTCATTATCTATTGTGGCCTGTTTCTACCATTAATATGATTCTATAAAAAACCGAACAGCAAATAGGCAAATGATACTTCAATCTGCAATGGTGTAAAATATGGGACTATTTCAACTTATAGTTCTGGGTGAAATGTAGATTCAGATCCTTTAGCATAATTTGGGAATATCTGTTTTAATCCTTTTTTGATTGAAAAATTCTCGGTGCTCTTTTTATGTGCATTTGCAGACAACACAAGGCAAAGGAGGCACTTATTTTTACGATTTACACTTCTGGATTGGAAATGATACAAGTCAGGTATGCTTGGACTTTACATTTGTCCCTTTTGGTCTTGGATCTTGCCTAATTCAACTTGCATTAATTTTATGTCAGTAGAATGTTGAACCTTGTAATAATATGTTTATTTTAATTAACTCTCAAGGTTATTTAACATCTTTATCTGGTTCAGCTTTTTTATCTTTGTCATAGTTCATGACCTTTTTAAAAAAACGAACTTCGATGTGTTAAGGGCGCATGGGGTTCCATGGTTCAAAGCTGCTTAGATATTCTTGATCCAATCTCTTTTTACTAAGGAATGTTCTTGTTTGATACACATATTTTTCTTATAGGATGAAGCTGGAACAGCAGCTATTAAAGCTGTTGAACTTGATGCAGCTCTTGGAGGACGTGCAGTGCAGCACAGGGAAATTCAAGGACATGAATCTGACAAGTTTTTGTCATATTTTAAGCCTTGCATAATACCATTAGAGGGGGGTGTTGCATCTGGATTTAGAAAACCTGAAGAAGAGGAGTTTGAAACACGTTTGTATGTCTGTAAAGGGAAAAGAGTAGTCAGATTGAAACAGGTATAGTGTTCTCTATTTGCTTTCATTGGTTCAGTGTACATGTATTCTAACATTATGCTTTGACAGGTCCCTTTTGCAAGGTCTTCATTGAACCATGATGATGTATTCATCCTCAACACTCAAAATAAGATTTATCAATTCAATGGTGCAAATTCAAATATCCAGGAAAGAGCCAAGGCTTTGGAAGTTATACAGTTTCTGAAAGAAAAATATCATGAAGGAAAATGCGATGTTGCAATTGTTGGTAAGGGCACTTGTCCTATTAGACAATTCTGTGTACCTGTTCTTCAGATGCCCATTATTTCTTTATTACTTAATGAAATCTATCTCAAATTGCAGATGATGGCAAGTTAGATACTGAGTCAGACTCGGGTGAATTTTGGGTCCTCTTTGGAGGTTTTGCGCCCATTGGGAAGAAGGTAATCAGTGAGGATGATAACATTCCAGAGGCAATTCCTGCTCAGTTGTATAGGTATGTTGATTTTGTTCTGCATAGCTACCCCTGCCCCTGCCCCATTTTGTGTTTTCCCAAAGCACCTGCTTGAAAAAGATTATAAACCCGATTGTCTCTACTTATTTTGTGAAATAATCACTTATTTTCAAAAAAATATTCACTTATCTATTTTTTGTTTCTGTATGCTTATGATAAAAAACAGAATTTGAAAAAAAGCAGAAATTTGATTAGTAATTATTTCTTGAAGCTATTTCTAGTAGCTTTTGAAATAATCAATTATTTCTAGTAGCTTTCTAAAGTGAAAAACAATTTTTATATTTGCACACAAACATAAATTAATAATTTCTTTACAAAAAATAAATTAAAGCAAAATAAATTTTTTATTCAACATCAAAATCACTTACTTTTTAAGCAGTGACAAACGGGCCCTATATAGCTAGAGGGGGACTTTGGTTGTGTTATAAACTAAGACAAATTATACTATCAAAACAAAGGAATTTGTCAGCTACATTATAATTTGCCTGCAAATTAGGGTTGCACATGGGTTGATTCGGGTTGGCTTATGAGGTTCCTTTAGGTCCAAACCAATCTAATCAACACATGTTTGGTTGAATCAGTTTTTGATTTTTTCCGATTGAATTCGAAACCGACCATAACCGGGTCTCGTCGGCTCTTGTAATTGGGTTAATAATAAATAAATAATCATGTTGAAACATGAAAAAAGGAAGCAAAACTTTTCCTATCCCCCTTTAGAATCATCTGAGAGTGAGGGGGGGGGGGGGTGAAGACGGTGGGGGTGTGGTGGATGACCTCGAGGAAGAGGGGTATTCTTGACTGTTGTAAATAAGGAAGTTATATTAGAATATTTTCTTCATGATTAGGAGATTCGTTCTTTAATTGGGAGATTTCGTACTGATTTATTTTATTTCCTTATTTAGGTTTAGTCTAGCCTATATAATGTAATCTCTTATTGTATTCTCATCAAGTAATAAAATTATATTTCTCCATATTTCAAGTTGGTATCAGAGCTCCGATCCTGCTCTAGCTGTCTTCACTGCGGCGTAGTTCTGAAACACTAGGTTTCCTTTTTCTTGCAGCCTTGGAACTTAGCTCCCTCTCTACAAGGATAGTGTTGTGATATGTTGTAATTAGTATTAATTGTAGAATATTTGTTTTTTTTAGGCTAAAAAGCACTTTCTGCCCCTAGTAATTCACACAATTGCGAAACGTACCCCACCAAGTTTTTTGTCAATAAATGTACCCCTCTGAAATTTGTCACGAGCACCGTATGCCCTTCCGTCAGTGTTATGTTAGTAAGTTGACAGAATTGATGACGTGGACTGTCCATGTGTATTTAAAAAAAGAAAAAAAGAAAATGAAAATCCACATGTTTTAAAAAAAATAAAAAAATAAAACAGATCACGTGCCAGGCACGTGGGTCTATAAATTAAGTGAAAATATTAATTTTACCCCCCAATCTCCCCAATCTAAACCTAATCCCCAACGTGAAGTGGCAAAAAACTTGGTTTCTTCTTCGAATAGACCCACCTGTGACAGAGCTCCCACAAGACCACGAACTTTCTCCATCCGTACCGCTTCTTCTACCCTTCTCCATTCACACAGGTTCTTCTTTCTTCTCGCCGGCGACGCTGCTTCTTCTTCCATGCCATAGCGCCACGAGAGGTTGCTCTTCTTCCACGGACGGCGGCCTGCGGCGCAGCCTCTTCTTCCTCGACGGCGGCGTGCAGCGCTGCCTCTCCTTCCACTTCTTCTCCTCTCGCCGGCGCTTTCTTCTTCGTGTTCTTCTCCCTTTCTCAATTTCACATTTTGAAATTTGGGAATTAGGGTAAAAATTATTTACAAATTCTGTTTTAATTTTTTTTTCAAAACATGTGGATTTTTATTTTCATTTTTTATTTTTTTAAATACACGTGGACAGTCCACGTCATCAATTCCGTCAACTTACTAACGGAACATTGACAGAAGCGCATACGATGCTCATGATACATTTCAGAGGGGTACATTTATTGACAAAAAACTTGGTGGGGTACGTTTCGCAATTGTGTGAATTACCAGGGGCAAAAAGTGTTTTTTGGCCTTTCTTTTTATTAAGAGATTTGTTATCTTATTAGGAGATATTCAGCGAGACTGTCCAGCACGTGCCCATACGCGCCGCACCTTTCTCGGCGAGTAAGATCCACTCGCAGGTCCGTCATCGGCTCGTGAGCTCTATGCGCCGCCCTCCCAGCCTCCGTTCGCGACCACGATTGCATAGAAAGGGTCGCCTGCACCTCCTTGTTCCGTTTCTGGGGTTCTTTTTCCCAGATCAGCCTTCATTGCTGGCCGTTATTGGCGTTTGGCTCTTCCTCCTTCTTTGAGGACGTGAAAGACCCTTTTGTCTCTGTTTTGCTTTGTTATTTCTCTCTGTTGCAGGTCCTTTTTTATCCTCACCATGCCAGGAGAAGAGGAGATATCCAAGACTGAACCGGAGAAAATCACCTTATGTGGGAAGACCACATCTCTTCCACCCTTATCTCACAATGATCTCCCGATATTGCAAGGATCATATCGCTTGGATGGGTGCAATTACCGCCAATGGTCCGAGATGGTCTGTCACACTCTCATAAGCCGCAAGAGAATCAGTTATATTGAAGAAAAAGCTCCTGCTCAAACTGATCCCCAGTAAGAGACACGGCGTGAAGAGAATTCTCTTATTATGCCTTGGTTTTGGCACTCCATGATTCCAGAGATTAGTCGAAACTATATGTTTTTTCCTACTGCTCAGGAGATTTGGAAGAACCTGGCGTAGGCATATTCCAAGAAATAAAACCTCTCAGCCTGCTATGCGTTGGAAAATAAAATTTTCAATTCGAAGCAAAGAAATCTTTCTGTGTCAGAATACTATGGGATTCTGAATGGTCTCTAGATGGAATTGGACCAGTATCGAAATTTGAAGATGAAGTGTGATGGTGACTCCACAACGCTGACTCAGTTCATTGATAAATCATGGATTTTTAAGTTTCTCTCTGGCCTTAACTTTGAACTTGATCCTATTCGGGTTCAAATTTTGGGCAAGGAGAAACTCCCTTCTCTCTCAGAGGTGCTCTTCATAGTTAGTGATGAAGAAGGTCGGAGGACAATAATGATGGAAGACAAATCTGTTGATGGTTCAGCCTTAGCCTCTGAAAAGGGTTCTGTAAAAAGATCCACCTCTTCTGAATGCCCCAAAGGATCTACCTCTTCTAAACGTCCTAATCGTGATGATCAATGGTGCACTCACTGTAAGAGATCTGGTAACACCAAAGAGAATTGTTTCAAACTTCATGGAAGGGACAAAGTCCTTGAATGTATGAGCAGGTCCAAAGGTGGTGCTCAAAGGCGTGCAAACCACACAACTTCTGACATGGAGGCTGAGGGTGAAGATCCACCTACAGAAGATGTCTCTAGCCTTAGCAAAGCAGAATTGGAGCGTTTGAGAGCTCTTTGGGGTTCCTTGAGTAAGCCCTCTGGTAATTTTTCTCTCTCTATGTCTGGTAAGAACTCTACTTTTTTTATCTCTTAATGCTTTGTTTACTGAGGATAGCTGGATTATTGACTCTGGTGCTACAGATCACATTACAGCTCACCTCTCACATTTGCCTTCTTATTCCACTTTGCCTGGAAACCACTATATCACTGTTGCTAATGGATCCCACACCCCGGTTACCGGATGTGGTAACTCTCACCTTAGCTCATCTCTTCACCTAAAGCGTGTACTTCATGTCCCAAAGCTTTCTAACAACCTTTTGTCTATTCACAAACTCACTAAAGATTTGAAGTGTGCAGTAACCTTTTTTGAATCACATTGTGTTTTCCAGGATTTTGCCACGGGACGGACGATTGGAATTGCTAAGGAACAGGACGGGTTATACTCTCTGCCGCACAAGGAGAACAAGTGTCATCAGGAAACTTCAGCGTCATGGAGTACTTCTCAAATTTGGTTGCAACACAAGTGTCTTGGGAATCCTCCCTTTAGTGTCCTTAGGACCATGTTTCCCCATTTATTTTCAAGAGTGTCTGTTGAGTCTTTTTGTAAGACCCTCGATTTTCTAATATTTATGAACAGGTTCTGATTAGAACAGGGATTGTAAAAGAAGAATAGAATTTTGAAATAAGGGTTACTGGTAATTCGAGAGTACCAGTTCTCTCCACTAGACTGTTTAATTTCCAATTCAATGCCTTTCTTGCTCTTTCTTCCTCTATCAATAATAGTCTTCTCTAACTGATTGATAAGATCAATTAGTTACAAAAGATAAGTTGTTACTATCTAATAAGCAATTAACAATATCTAATATCAAATAACTAATTATCATCTAATAATATCTAATAACTAATATCTAATAACTAATTAGCTATTTTACTTAATTCTCCTCCGATACACATGCACAATTGGAGGCTTTGAAAGCCTTGCTGTGCACGAGGACTTCCACACCTTCTAACGCAATTTCACAGACTTCCAGAATATCCTCAGGGTAGACCAATAGCTCCAGGTCCTCAGACAACAAACCTGGTAGAGGTTAAGTAGGAGAATCCGTACCAACCAGCTTTTTAAGAAGGGAAACATGGAACACAGGATGAATCTTGCTCGTGGGAGGCAAGTCTAACTTATAATCTACCGCGCCAATCCTTTCCAGAATCACAAATGGTCCATAGAAGCGAGGGCTGAGTTTCTCATTAAGCCAGCGAGCTAAGGATTTCCTTCAGTAGGGTTGTAGCTTGAGAAACACCCAGTCGCCCACTTCATAGGTAACCGGCCTCCTATGCTTATTAGCAGTAGTTCTCATCATATCCTGAGATTTGAGCAAATTTTCCCTGAGTTCTGCCAGTAAACTAACTCGAGCAGCCACAATTTGATTCACCTCCTCCATTCTGGTAGGAATTAGGAAACACAGAACCATGTAAAAGAGAAGGAGGGTCCCGACCATATAAAGCTTTGAATGGAGTCATTTTACTGGAAGCATTATAGTTGGTATTGAACCAATACTCCGTCCAAGGCAAACACAACTACTCCACTGTTTGGGTTTGTGACCTGAAAGACACCGCAGATAAGCCTCTAGACACCTATTAACAACCTCAGTTTGACCGTCGGACTGGGGATGGTAAGCTGTACTATACCTCAACTGTGTCCGTGCTGCTTTGAACAATGTTGTCCAGAAATTACTGAGGAAAATGACATCCCTATCAGACACAATTGTACGAGGGAACCCATGTAATCTGACAATCTCCTGTACAATCACAGCGGCTACTTCACTAGCTGTAAAAGGATGACGCAAAGGAATAAAGTGGGCATACTTGGTGAGTCTATCCACGACCACCAAGATGGTATCCTTCCCCTGTGAATTAGGTAGGCCTCCGATAAAATCCATGGAAATGTCAGTCCAAAAGTAGAGGGAATGGGCAAAGGTTGCAGCATTCCAGCTGGAGTGAGAGTAGAATACTTATTTCGCTAACAGGTATCGCAATCTGCCACATAGTTTTTTATGTCAGCTCTTATCCCTTCCCAATAGCGTACATTGGCAATCCACTTGTAAGTCCTGAAATAGCTTGAGTGACCCCCAATCACAGAAGCATGAAACTCCTTCAAAATTATGGGGATTTGGGCAGACGATCTGGGCACTACTAACCTGTCCTTGTAAAACAATTTCTGGTCCTTCAGAGTGTACCCGACATGAGCTTCAGGATTGAGCAGCAAGTCTTGCATAATTCCTCTTAACTTGCTATCTTTCTGCATCTCTTCTTGCCAATCTTCGAAATCCTGTAATTTGAGAAGAGAAATAGATGAGTAGGAACTCTTCCTGGACATTGCATCTGCTGCTGTGTTGTCTTTGCCAGGCTTGTATTTTACTTTGAAATCATAGCCAAAGAGTTTAGAAATCCATTTAAACTGTTCTTCAGCCCATAGCCTCTGATCAGTCAGGAACTTCAAGCTTTTTTGATCCGTTCTAATCACAAAGTGATTCCCCAACAAATAATGCCTCCATTTCTGCATTGCTTTAACCACCGCCATCAATTCCCGCTCGTACACGGATTTCTTCTGATTTCTGTCAGATAGAGCAGTGCTCCAGAAGGCCAATGGTCTTCCTTCTTGTAACAATACTGCCCCAAGTCTTGTCCCGGAAGCATCTGTTTCTACCACGAAAACCTTAGAAAAATTGGGGATTGCTAAGGTAGGTAAAATGGTCATGGCCAGCTTCAACTGTTCAAACGCAGCTTGAGAGGCCTCTCCCCAAAGGAAAGCATCCTTCTTTAAGAGCTGAGTAAGTGGTTTTGCTTTATGGCCATACCCCTGTACGAATTTTCTGTAATAACCTGTCAAACCCAAAAATCCTATGAGGCTTTTTAAGTCTTTAGGTACAGGCCATAACCACATGGCCTCAAGCTTATTTGGATATGCTACCACTTCTCCTGCTGAAATAAAGTGTCCCAAATACTCCAGCTTGGTCTGACCAAAAGTGCATTTCTTGCCATTGATTTTGAGGTTGTGCTGCTGTAACAGCTTCAGTACAATAGCTAAATGTGTCTCGTGTTCTGCCATGTTCTCACTAAACACCAAAATGTCATAAAAAAAGACCAATACGTACCTCCTCAATAGTGGTTTCAACACCTCATTCATCAATGCCTGAAAGGTGGAAGGGGCATTGGTAAGGCTAAAGGGCATCACCACAAACTCATAATGGCCTTCATGGGTGCGAAAAGCTGTTTTCTCCACATCCTCCTCCTTCATCCTGATTTGGTGGTAACTAGAACGCAGATCTAGCTTAGAGAAGACAGAAGAATTCCCCAGCTCGTCCAACAACCCATCTATCACGGGAATAGGAAACTTGTTGGGAATAGTGATCTTATTGAGGGCTCTATAATCCACACAAAATCGCCAGCTCCCATCCTTTTTCTTGACTAAGATCACTGGGCTGGAGTATGGACTAACACTGGGGCGGATTATTCCAGCCATCAACATCTCGTTCACCATTTCTCAATCTCTATCTTTTGGTAATGGGGATATCTGTAGGGTCTGATATGAGGGATCTCAGCACCCTCCTTCAAGTGGATGGCATGGTCGTGCCTCCGATGGGGTGGTAAGGCATGAGGTTTATCAAACAAAGTCTGAAATTCCTGTAGAATCTGTCCAATTCCGCCGGACACGTGGGTTGCTGTTCTTCTTCCGCTTGTACCATCCTACAATCCACCACAAATCCTTCTGCTTGCTGTTGTAGGGCCTTCCACATGGACTGAAGCGAGGCTGTTCCCTTAATTAATTCTGGTTCTCCCTTTAGTATCACCTGCTGTCCAGCTACCACAAACTTCCAGGTTAACTTCTCAAAATTGGCTCTTATTTCGCCCGAGCTGGTCTATTTTGGCTTGCAGAGAAGACCAATAGAGACCTAGTGTAAGAAATGTAGTCAATGGAAGATAGTCTGTCTAAAATGTATAGACTTAAACCAGAGAAAACATGATGAGATACCATTGAAAGAGACATTGTTTGAACTATGTTGCTTGACAATTTAGCTTTTATTTGATCCATGTAAAGATCCACCAAGTGGGATCAAGCTAGTTGTATTGTTTCTTTTCTTTATGTTACTTATATAATGATATTGATATAATATACTATCTCTGGTCATTATTATAAGAACCGGATAACAACCTCACGTCCATTAAGAAATATAGTCGATAAAGTTACTACCATTAAATTTGTCTTCAACTTATATTAACTTTCCAAAATTACCCTTGAACCATTTAATTAGAGAATGAAAAGGGGGAGAGTCCAATTAATGTAATACATTAATAGTAGTATTGAAGAATTAAATATGGAGATTTTTGGTCAAAAAACAATTAATGTTCTACAAAGTTCAAGTTGATTCATATAAAAAGGACCAAGCTATGTGATAAGAACCTTGGGAGAACCACACCACAAAAGCTAGCTGTTGTAGTTGGAGAGCCCAAGGCCTTATATACCCCACATTAGAATCCAATACTTCCAATGTGGGACTCAAGTTCAATACCTTGCAATTGGGTCCTTACACTATGCTTCTAATTTGGTTCTTATAATAAGGACTAGAGGTAGTATCAATTTTGGTAGAAGATACTAATGCTTAGAATATTTGTGAAAATGATGTGCTTTCGAATTTGTCTAATTCTTTCTGAAGCACTGAGATGTCTTGTCTTTGCTACTCGCTGACATGGACTTGAAACAGTATTTTTTCACACTAAATATTTCCATCACATCACTTGAATATTCATTTTTCTAAAATTCTTTGTCTTTATTAGTTTTACCTGTAAGTAACTTCACATGACTTGTCCTCGTAGTATCGTTGACGGTGAGGTCAAGTCTATTGAAGGTGAACTATCTAAATCACTGCTGGAGAACAACAAATGCTATTTACTGGACTGTGGTGCTGAAGTATTTATTTGGGTTGGCCGGGTAACACAAGTTGAAGAACGAAAAGCAGCTTGCCAAGCAGCTGAGGTAATGTTATTGTTGAATCTAGTTCTTCATGTTTTAGTTAAAAGATGATCCATTGATTTTACTAATATCTCCAGGAGTTTGTTGCAAGCCAAAATAGACCAAAATCGACCAGGATAACCAGGATTATTCAAGGTTATGAAACACATTCATTCAAGTCCAACTTTGATTCTTGGCCATCAGGAACTACTAGTATTGGTGCCGAGGAAGGAAGAGGAAAAGTTGCAGGTGGACATCATTTATTCTCAGTTGTATTTTAGTTTGCCATTATGTCTATCAAGCTATCCTGATAATAAGTGTGCGATTTACTACTGCCAGCATTGCTAAAGCAACAAGGTATAGGTGTTAAAGGAATGTCAAAAAGTACACCGGTAAATGAGGAAATTACACCTTTGCTTGAAGGAGGTGGAAAGATGGAGGTGAGTTTATAATTTTCTTCAATAAATTTCCTTGTTTTAATTATATTGACACCTCTGGACATGTAATATGATTTAAATTTTTTAGGTATGGCGAATCAATGAAAGTGCGAAGATCCCATCGTTGAAGGAGGATATTGGTAAATTCTATAGCGGAGATTGTTACATTGTACTGTACACATACCATTCTGGTGAGAGGAAAGAAGATTACTTCTTGTGCTGCTGGTTTGGCAATGACAGCACTGAGGTAATTCATGTCCTGCTGATTCTAGCTCAAAATATATTCTGAGCATTGTAACAACTATTTGCCATTCACTTTTCAGTGTTAACTGCTTAACACTATTAGGACTAACCAAGATTTTCCATGCTTCGGCAAGTTCCAATTGACATTCTGCACATTGAATAAACTACTAGGGGATAGACTACAAAGTCTTACCTTTATTTAGTGGTGTACTGCGCAGATGTGGTCAAACTATGCTCTGTATATCAATTAGCCTAATTTGTAGGATAGTGACAATGTTTTAAATTTCATACTAAGAAATCTGTAGCAGTACAAATGATATTAAGCAATATGGCTTACATAGCATTTGGTGGCTGAATCCTCTTTTTTTGGTTTGGGAGCGGGTGATTAACTCCATATCACATTTCTTAGGATTTTCAAGCTTAGGGAAAGAGATCACTATGAAAAACATGATTCTTGATGACCAGGGATTTTTAAAGGAATAACTAGCTTCTTACCAAGTGTGGATCAAACATCGAATATTGAGATATTGGATAGCTTTGTTGGCTTGATGATTTCAATTTTCTTTCTTGCATTTTTTCTCCTTGTCTATTAACAATTATCCTTTATCTCCCAAATTAATTATAATAATTTTCTCAAAGTGTTAATCAATTTATAGAACATTAGGGATTATAGATGATCCATATAGCTGACCTCACTTAGTGGGATAAGGCTTTTATTATTGTTGTTGTTGTTGTTAATGAATTTATAGAATAAAAATTATCTTTTGTTTCTCAAATAATCTGTACAATATTTATATATAAGGATGAGGAAATCAACTCCCTAAACTTTAGGGACTGCTAAATAAGGACACTATACTAAAAAAATACTCTCCCAATCATAATCAACACTCCCTAAAGCTGAAACATGTGGATGAGATGCTTCTAGCTTGTTATAAGTATATATTATCGTAGGACCATGTAAGGACCACTTAGTCAACCACTTGAGTGGTCAATTATTCCTAAAACTAAAATATATGTTCTCAGAATTCCTTTTCGGTTATTCTCCTCAAAATAAGTAGCAGTTAGATTTCATCTTTAAAATTGGATTTATCGTAATTTATGATTCATAAACCATTGTTTACAATGTCACACATTATTGCTATTTAGTTACTAGTATTTATTTCACAATTATTTCTCAGTATTCAAAATGTATTTTTCCATTAGTACTATTTTTGTAAAATAGAATAAGTTAGTTTTGAATTCTTTTGACCTTGGTAAATTTCTTTTTCAGGAGGACCAAACAATATCTACGCAGTTGGCCAATACAATGTCGAACTCATTGAAGGGGAGAGCTGTTCAGGTATTGTAATCTGAATGTCAAGTTTGTGGATGTTGCTTGGAAATTGTGTTCAATTACAGCAGTTTCTTTCAGGGTCGCATATTCGAAGGTAAAGAGCCACCACAGTTTATTGCTCTCTTCCAGCCCATGGTAGTCCTTAAGGTATCCTGAGCAAAAAATTACAGTGTTTTCAGTGACATGTCCTGTATTACATGGTGAAGCTGACTAGTTTAACTGACTGACGTCTGTTTTAGGGAGGTTTGAGCACTGGATACAAAAGGTTAATAGCAGAGAAAGGTTTATCAGATGAGACATACACGTCTAAGAGTATTGCACTTATTCGAATTTCTGGAACTTCTATTCATAATAACAAGGCAGTGCAAGTTGATGCAGTATGCACCCATGAAATTATTCTTTTTCCCCACCTTTAGTATTTTGCAAGGGTCATTTTTTTTTCTAGTCCACCATAATTATGTCATTCCTATTCAGGTACCATCATCATTGAATTCTCCTGAGTGCTTTGTCCTGCAATCTGGCTCTACAATTTTCACATGGCATGGGAATCAGTGTTCCTTTGAACAGCAGCAGCTAGCAGCAAAGGTCGCGGAATTTTTAAGGGTAAGATCCACTAATCTCATGTTATGGACGTTCTGATGAATTGCCCAAGTACTAATATAAAATTTTTAAGCATAACCAAATCTCAAATTTATGGAAGAAGTTCAACTTTTCCCCATATGAAAACTTGATGTTTAGATAGCAGCAGCTATTAATAATTAGATTCATGTATCTATAGGTTCATGAACATAGGAAGTAGCATCCTTGTTAGCTATCTCTTAAACATAAGTTTTATTAGTTGTATACACATAAATTTAATTATTAATTCTGTTGCAGTTTCCAGCTTTTAAAATTTCCATCCTTGGTAATTTTATGTTTCTTTAATAAACATATGAACTTCTATTATATAGCATTGGTACTTCAAGATTGTCTTTTTTATACTGACTTGATTGAACCTAATTGTAATTATTGCATCACTCAGTTTCTTGAGACTCCTCTTCCATTCTTTTTTCCACTCATAAACTCAATGATTTTTGTGGCAAGATAAAGTAATAGAAGTAATATCGTATACCATATTTGCTGATGTGATATATGTTCTTGTTCAGCCAGGAGTTGCTTTAAAGCATGCTAAAGAAGGCACAGAAAGCTCAGCTTTCTGGTCTGCACTAGGAGGGAAACAAAGTTACACAAGCAAGAAAGTTACTAATGAGATTGTTAGAGATCCACATCTGTTCACTTTCTCGTTTAGTAAAGGTAGCATTTCCTTTCATGTTACTTTGTTTAAAATTTTATGCATACTGATATTTTTGAATATACTGACTGTTATTGATTTTGTTTATTCTTTGTGTTGTGGATCTACCAGGAAAGTTTCATGTGAGTTTGAGAGTACAACTTCATTATGCGAAATTTGCTCATCTTTTGGAGGTTCTTTATGTCCTTTAAATTTTTATTTTTTTTATATATATTTTACTCTGCAGGTAGAGGAGGTTTACAACTTTTCCCAAGATGATTTGTTAACGGAGGATATCTTAATACTTGACACACATGCAGAAGTGTTTATTTGGATTGGTCATTCTGTTGACCCAAAAGAAAAGCAAAATACTTTTGAAATTGGCCAGGTAAGCATAGTAAACAATTCACTTTTATTTCCCATAATTTCCTCCTACTTGAATTACTTTATGCATACTAGAAAGTTTGCTTCAGAAATACATAGACATGGCTGCAACTCTGGAGGGACTATCTCTGCATGTACCGTTGTATAAAGTAACAGAAGGGAATGAACCTTGCTTTTTCACAACATACTTCTCATGGGATCATACAAAAGCTTTGGTATGTCCTTGGACATCAAAATGTCCTTTTTCTAATTGGTTATCTTCTTTTATAAAAAAATCAATTGTTCTCGCTCTTTTCTTTATCTTCAACTGAAAAGTCACAAATTTTTGCTTTTCAATGTTGGTTGAGAATAGAACATAATTATTGCCTGAAGGACTGGCTTAGCAAAATATTATTGTCATCACATATATATATCTGTGATGAGTGAAGTCAAAGAGAGAGATAAGATGAGTTTAGAGTAATCTGAGTATACTTGTTACTATTCATCAAATCTAATACAAGAGGAATTTATAGTACCACGCATGGGTAAATGGAACTGATAGTAAGTTATTACTGACATAACTACAACAAATTCTAACTAAAACTATCTGTTTAGCTACAAACGAAATACAATAGTTGGAGTAAGGTGCCTCCCGGAAAGTGAGTCACACACTTTGAGCTTGTTATTAAGCACCAAAAACCAAGTTGAAGAGAGAGTTTTAGTGAGTGATCTTGGGCCAGAATGTGCTGCACCTGAAGGGACTTCTTAACTGTTAATGAGGGAATATGTTATTATTATTGTTTCCTATATTAAATTGTATTATCTAGAAATAGAATTATAATGTTTATTGTAAAGATTTATATTCCTATTTTAGGTTGCACAAATTAGGAATTGCAATTAAAAGTTGTAAATGCCATGTATTATTTATATGTGAATAATATGAGAGAAAGACATCAAGCCAGAAATTACTTTGGCATGGTATCAAGAGCCAACAACAAAAAATGTTGACCCGGCCCTATTATTTTTCCTTCTCCTGGTTCGTTCCTTTTGTTGCTAGTTTCTTCCTGGTGTCTCTTGTTCTTGATCGTGACTTTTCTATTTGCAATTCCTTTTGGTTGAGTTGCAATTCATTGATCTTTTTCCTCTTGGGGTTATTGCAATCCGACTTTGTTCATGACTTATTCATTCATTTTCCCCTCTTGTTGCTGATAGTGATAAAACACACAAGTAAGGGGGGGTTTGAATTGTGTGTGTGGTTTTTAAACTTCTTTTCAGTTATAAAATACCTTAGTGGGTTCATATGACAATAAGAGTGTGTGCAGCGGAATTTAGTTTAAACTGAAAAGTAAAGCACGCACAGTATTTATCTGGTTCACCCTTATAATCGACAGGGCTACGTCCAGTCCTAGGCTTCACCAAGATTTTCACTATTTGATCAACATAATACAAAGTATTCTGCAGGACTTCGCCCAGTATTCGAAGGACTTTTCCTTGCAAGTATTATACAGGACTTCTCCTAGTATTGGAAGAACTTCTCCTAGTATTCGAAGGACTTCTCCTTGCAAGTATTATACAGGACATCTCCTAACTAGTATTCTGCAGGACTACTCCTGATTCATTTTCAAGGTTGCTTTGATGTTCTACAATATTCTCTTCAACAAGAGTTAGGTAGAAAGATGAAGATCATTTTACAGAGATGATATAGATCTGGGTTCTCTATTTGGTTTGTGTGTGGGTAAGATAAGAGTAATACTCTATGAGCTCTTCACACTTGTGGACGACTTAACTCAATTTGGGATGACTTTAAGCTTGTGAGTTATGGCTTTGTTCTGTGGGCAACTTGGTGAGAATAATAGATAATTTCGTATTCAAGTCACCAAGTTAATTCGAAGGCCAAGTCCTCTATTTATATCTTTAGTAGGATGTTCCCAGTAAACTTGATGAAGATTTGAAAAATAGTTCCGTTGGAGGTTCTGCTTCCTTGTGAGTAACGGACACTTCCGTAATTCTGAAATAGCATTAAATGCATTCTGTCTTGCATTCATTGCAACATTGATTGCTTTTGTCGACTTCGTCTGGCCCTTTAATGATTTTAGCCTTGAGCTCTTGTTTGAGCATAGAATGCTGGTGCAAGCCAGCTAAGAGAGCATTAAATGTTCTGAACAGAAGATTTGGTTTTAACCGTTGAGAAGATACTATGTTCAGAAAGACCAACTGTTGACTCTGAAAAGTTTGCTTGAATTGCGGAAACAAGGAATAAAGTATTCATTGTGTCTCTTTCTTCATTCTGCAATCAACAGTGCTTCATTTAATGCTTTGACGAGGTAGAGTTTCTATAATGCTTGAAGTAGTTATGATAAACGAATTCTTCAGAATTTTTGTCGAACGATCTCTTCAATGCAACTTCTTTAGCAACAATATTATGCATAACTTGATATTTTACTCATAAGCGCTGAGTGCAACAATATCCTACTACAGTATATTAGGCTTTAGCAATACACAATGAGAACGCATTTGTCATTTCCGGCATAGTCACCCTTATGCAATCTTCTTGACCTGAAATCTTTCTTCAATCTCGTACACTGGAATTTTGCACATGCATGAATCTAACACATTACGTCTGGTCTGCTTAAGGTGACGTAGAGTAATGATCTTATCCTACTGTTGTACTTGGTTCAAACTATGGGAGCAGTTTCATCACTTTTAATTAAGTATTTTTCCAAAATGCATTTAAGTGCTCATCTTCAAAGCTTTTTCATGCTATTTTCCTTCAAGAGATTTTGATCTATTTTGTTGGTTAACCATAGGCCTCAATATTCTCCTGATGGATCTGTAAGACTAGGAAAAGCTTCATTAGTACCACTGAATGCAGTATCATCAACATATAGTTGCATTAGTATAACACCAAGGATACTTTTGGTGAACTTATTACTCATGAGAAGTGAGCTTAGACAGTAATGTCATATTATTTGAGTTTGCTTCATGCCATATGGAGCTTTGGCTTGACGACAGGATCACCGAACGAGGTCAGTTCAGCTGAGTTGGACGAAATAAATTTGGATTTGACAATATTTTTCCGCACGGATGTGTTACCAGAACAGGACTTAAAAAGGTATCCATCTGGCTTCTGATGATTTAATGCTTTAAGAGAACTCATCGAGAACAAGATGTGTTCGTCTGAGAGATCTGCAACTTCTTGTTTCGGCTTTTGATCAGATGGTCTCTGGAGTGATACCACTTGTGGATCAAGCTCTTACCACTATGCCATAATCAGTTGCTGTTAGTGAGGGCACAGCTGAAATCTTTTAGTGCGAGCAGTCAAGCTTTACATCGAATGCCACACGGCAGGCAGGAGATTGTTTTATTTAGGCTCGACAATTGTTCAGCTTCTGTTGATCATTATTGCAGTGAAGGTTTGTCTCCAGATGAGAAAATCTGCAATATAAATTACTGTAGACTTTGGTACCCATGCTCTCTTGGGTCCAGCTGGTTAGTTACATAATTGAGAGAACCATTTTTCCTAAACTTTCGTTTAAATGATACAAGATTCATTTCAGATATGTATATATATATACACACACATATATATATATATATATTTATAAGTGTAGGAGTTTCTAGATGATACATTTATAATTGTAGAGGTTCAACAATTATCTTCTTCATAGCCTAGACCTCATGTACTATATGTTTAAGTTGTTATCACTTAGGTTTACTCACTTGTCATGGCCTAGAGTGAATGTAGATAGATCTTTTAATTAGGCTGATGATACTTTGTTCTAAACACTTAATTTCCTTGATTGAGATCTGTTTCAGCAAGATCTTATTTTTCTTGGTCAGCAAAAGTGATGTACTTTTAGATGCATGCAATTCTTTTTCTGGTTTATCATAACTTGTGAGTCCACTAAATGTTTGTTACGAAATAAGAAATCAGAGATCCTATGACTGGCTTTCTTTGTCTACCAGTTAAATGTAAAAATGTAGCGCTTTTGCACAAGTTTGAACTTGGAAAAAATTGTGGATTTGCTCATGCAATTGCCGTAAGTGAACACTGTTCCTATAACATGAGTCACAATTGAGCTGGTGAAACAACTGGAACGAAGAAAGGAGTAACTGATCCGGCTGTTCCCAGTTCAAGTAAGGATCATTGATTTTCCCCAGGTCATCATTTTCTTGTGAGAAGACGGGGAGGAAAGCTCAGATTAAGAAAGAAATGATGAAGGCAATGCCTTTGATTGCGAGTTTGACCTTCTTGTTTCCACTAGGGAATTTTTTTTAACCAAGCTTCTCTAAAGTCCCATATGTAAAGACCGCAGGAGTGGAAGAGCATGCCATTACTCAGTGCATATTAACCAGTATAGGATTCACCGCTAGTGGTGGAGGATGAAGAAGCAGAGAAAAATCTCCAGAAGCCATGATTGGGGATCGATCTGATATGAGAGAGAGAGAGAGAGAGAGAGAGAGAGAGAGAGAGAGAGAGAGAGAGAGAGGTAAGTTAGAGTGGCCTGGTTTTTGTTTTACAACAAATTCTAACCAACACATCTCAGTTTGATGAACACAACTGGATGCAACTGTCAGAACACAGTACTTCACTTATCCAAATCAAAGAGACTGCTCCTATGTATGAGGCAATGCTGGTTAATGCTTTACATTGTAAAAATTGATCTGATGTATGTGAGATTTGGAAAATGGTGAGGTGATTGTGAGGCTTTGGAAAAAGGAATTTACCATGAGAAGAGATGTTTATGCAATTCAAGCATAATTTTTAATGAAACTGGTACTTTAATTTGTTGATTATTCACACTTTATTTACCTTATCAATTGCAGGTTCAGGGAAACTCTTTCCAGAAAAAGGTTTCACTACTCTTTGGGGTTGGCCATGCGGTGGAGGTACAGTTTCAATTTTTTAATTTTTCTGGGAAAACTGATGCTGTTAAAATCCTTGAACCATGCCAATGTAATTCAGTTTACACTTTTATAGAATATAGTTCTCTATTTACATTAAAACCAGCTGTTGAAACTTCTATTATGAGCATGTCTTTCTAGATCATCCAATAATTGAAGATTCTAGTTCATATCATGCTTCTTTAGATCAATTCATATTTTTCTTAGGACCATGCTGTGCAATAAAGTTCTTTTAAAGTTGTTATGAATTTATGATTTGTGATATCTGATATTGTTGTTGCAATAATTGTTTTGTTGTGTCTTAATCTGCTTAACATGGATTTGCTGATTCTGGTGACAGGAAAAGTCAAATGGGTCAAGTCTAGGGGGAGCCAGACAAAGAGCAGAAGCACTGGCTGCCTTATCATCTGCTTTTAGTTCATCATCAGAGAGAGCATCCAGTATGGTATGGTTACTTGCTTATGCAAGATTCCACTCCTCTTATTTTGTCAATGATCTTTTTAACCAAAAGCTAATTTCCTGAATAGAGAACATGGGGTATTATAAGGTTTTAACCATGATTTAGATACTTCAAAGGAAGGGTGCTCTTTGAACTTTGTAGAATAAAGTAGATATGTAACCTTTAGCTTTTATGAATTTTTAAGATTTATCTTAACTTTATTATTTGTAATTATTAAGGAAATATGGTAAATATAAAAAGAAAAAAAAATCATTCACCCTCTCCCATTTCTTCTACTGGATGGAGGGACCCAAAAAAGTGAATCAGACCTATAAGAGTATATAGGTATGTAAATATTGCCTGTTCACTGTGCCAGCTGTTCATGACAGCTGGACACAGGTTGTTAATTGGTGATTGTTACAGTAATATGAGTCTCCTTATATAGGAGCAGAGAAGCTTGCCACGCAAGCAACATAGGCTGGCAAAGCCTAACAGAAAGCTAACTGAACCTAACAGACTAACAGCTAACAGCACTAACTGCTAACAACCTGTGTCCAGCTGTCGTGAACAGCTGGCACATTGAACAGGAGATATTGACATATCTATATACTCTTATACACCCCCGTACACTGAAGTAGGGGACACAAGCTTCAGCTTGTCAACTACATTCAATTTGACTCTTAATGTGAGAAATCTGGTGGGAGACAGAGGGTGAAGTGCGCTTTGAGCGCATGAAGAAGAAGCAACTTGCAGATTCAACAGCATCTTCGTTTCTTGCTCAGGTACCGTCGCCGGCGAAGCCTCCAGCAGCCGTGCCCGCTGCGATGTGGCCGCAGGTTGCGCCACCGCCGCCTTCGTTGTTGCAACCACAGCAGCAGTGGATGCAGCCTTCTTTACAACAGATGTCATCTCAGCCACCGCCGCAGTGGCAGTCCCAAACAACACCAACCACCGCACCGTCGCCACCTATATGGCCGCCTTCTTCAGAACTGACACAGGATCTCGATTCCGACAACCGTGGTGATGGTCGTGATTGCAACTCTGGTGCCGCGGTCGTGGTTGTGGCAGAGGACGTAATGTTCAGTGCCAGTATTGTAGCAAATGGGGTCATGACACAGCATCTTGCTGGTCACGACCTTCAGGAGCAAATTCAGTCCCTAACTCTGCCCTACCACCTGGATTTCCTAATTCTGGAGCAAATCTAGGGTTCTTGCCTCCTCAATTTGGGGTTTTTGGTCAATTTGGGAATTTAGGGTTCAATTGCCAGAAAACTGCACTTCCACCTGGATTTCCTAATACTGGAGCAAATCTAGGGTTCTTGCCTCCTCAATTTGGGGGTTTTGGCCAATTTGGGAATTTAGGGTTCAATCCCTATGTTTCTTATCCTATTGCTGTTCCTGTTTCACCTTATGCTCCTGGTGTTCCTGGACCCTGGAATTCACAAATTCCAGCATCGATTCCTGCAACCACACGGCTTCATCCTCAGGTTCCTGGCTCATTTTCTAGGCCTCCTCAGCAGCAGAGAGCATCTCCTCAAGCTATGCTGGACACAGTTCCACCACAGCAGGCTTCTACTTCAGCAAATTCTCAGGTTACTTGGTAGCCTGACTCAGGGGCCACACATCATGTCACCAATAACTCTGCAGTGTTTGTTGACAACACTCCTATGACAAGTCCAGAGCAGATTTTGATGGGAAATTGTCACGGATTGCCTATTCAATTCATAGGTTCTGCTTCTCTAACCTCTGTTTTCAATCCAAAAGCTATTCTTGTTCTGAAAAAGTTACTTTTAGTTCCTTCAATTACCAAAAATATAGTTAGTGTTAGTCGTTTTGCAAATGATAATAATGTCTTTTTTGAGTTTCACTCAGCCTATTGCTGTGTTCGAAATCAGGACACCTCTGAGCTTTTACTCACAGGCAGTGTGGGAGAAGATGGTCTCTATTACTTCGATGGACCACTCACTCAAGCTTCTCTTGCTTCTCATCCAGCAGCTTCCACTCAAATCACACTGCCTCCTGCTCCATTGTCTCAAGCTTCTTTGTCAAGCACTCCACAGCCTGCTTTAGTTTCTCAGCCTAGGGTCAATAAAGCAATATATGCTACTAGTTTCCCTGGTTCAGCTAGTTTACCTGCTTCTGCAGCACCTAGTTTTAAGCATTTTGATACTTGTAATGGTAGTAGTAGTCCCATTTATGATTTGTGGCATTATAGAACGGGTCATCCCCATCATGAAGCCCTCAAACAAACTCTCATTGTGTAATATTTCAGTACCTATGAATAAAAGTGTCTTCATTCTGCAAGGCTCGCTGTTTAGGAAAATCACAGATTACCTTCTGCTCTTTCAACTACGGTTTATACACGTCCTTTTGAACTGGTTTTTGCTGACCTATGGGGACCAGTAGCAATGGAATCCTCATGTGGGTTTTTCTATTTTCTTACGTGTGTGGATGCTTACACAAGGTTTACGTGGGGAGAATGGGAGGGAAAACATTTTGTTGGACAAAAATAACTCTATTCAATAATAGAAAAATATTAAATGCAAACATGTTTAAAATACAAGTAAATTTATAAAGGGTACAAAAGTAATTTAATCATAAAACCTCTCCCCTCCCCTCGTGAACCAAACAAAAAAAGAGTTATTTCCCCTCCCCTCCCCTCCTATGAACCAAACATAATAAGTATTAAAATATCTCCCCTCCCCTCCCTTCCCCTCCCCTCCATTAAAATCCCTCCCCTCCCCTTCCCTCCTTTGAACCAAACAGACCCTAACACTCGTTTCTCAGGCGACAACAATATTAATAGATATAATACTCTCCATTTACTTATAAATAAACGATAATATGAGTAGTCAAAATAATATTAAGTTTTGCACAACACGTGCCCAAAAGAAAATGTAAAAAAGAGTACAAAATAACGACAAAAGCATAAAAGCCTTCAACTCCTCATCGTCCAGTCATCCAAGTCTTCTAGTTAGTCCCAACATCTTTTCAAGTCTAGGCTTTGAGAACTGATTCATCACGTGAATCACCATCCTGATAATCTATGGCATTAAGCGCCCAAACAACAAACAAAACAAGCAGAAATGGTTAACTCCTTAAATAAACAACAAGAGCAACAGTAACAACAATTATATGGAAATCATAAACAATACAACAAGAAAACAGTATACAACAATTATATAGGAAATATTAAGCAATACAGCAAGAGAATCATGCTTGTTAGTCCTACAAATGCAACTACATGCTCAACTATGGCGAGCAATTCGCCAATATGGCAGAACGGTCACATGGAACGACAACCATCTCACCGCCCTTAGGTAGATCACATGGGACAACAACCATCTCATCACCTTAGGAAGATCACATGGAACAACAACAATCACATCAACCTTTCCAACTCCTACAAAGATGCAAATGTCATGACAAGAACAACAATATTCAAAGTGAACCCACTGTTCAATATCAATCCAAAAAGGTCATGGTATGTTAGCACAAGTAGGCATAATTCAATCTAATAATCAACAATCATTGGATAATAATAAGTAGGATCAACCAACGGTAAACATATAACAATTCCAATCAAACAGAAAATTCATTCACAAACACAAGTATGACTCAACTCTTCTAAGACCGAGTTACCCTTACCGTCGTACGTAGAATCGCATAGGTTTCGCGTCCAACCTTGCAAACAGAACAACACAATCAATCAATCAACCAAACCTTAAAAGGAAAATGAAACCTAACCCAGAAATCCTACATGTAACCCGCAGCCTAAAGGCAATGAAGAAGAGATGAATTTTTCTAAAAATTTGACAAGAGTTGAACATGGTTTCTCATAGAAAATCCAACAAGAAGCTTTTGATCGTAATTTCCATAAACAGGGTATTTTCAATAGAACAGACATGGTTTTCTATAAACAAAAGATAGTTTTCCATAACTAATTTCATGAAGAAGTTACGTAGAGTATGAAGAATTTTTTAATATTAAGCACCAGCCCAAAACCTTCCATAATAGGGTAGAACGAACAGAAACAGAAGAGAAACCTACCTCGCTTGTCTTGCTCGATCAAGGAGTAAAGAACAACATCGTTTGCACTTCGAAAACTTGAGAGGAAATTCGGTTATGATGTATAACGGAGTGCTGGTAAATTTGTGATAGAACTCTAGGAAAAGAAAGGAGATGAAAAGACAGAATCAGAACCAGTTTTAAGCCAAGGTTAATCTCTATCATGAATATAAGAACAGGGAGGTGCACAACTACCTACCAGAAATTCGCTCACCTTGTACTCTTGGAAGGAAGGGAAAGAAGAACGTTTGGTCTTCTAAGGAAGGAGAGAAAACATGCAGCCAGCAGCAGAGAGAAGAAAATCCGATTCCTCTCACAATGCCAAAGAGTTGTTATTTATGCTAGATGAAAACCGCAAATAACCCCAAAGAGATAACAACTTCTGTTATTTAACTTATCTATTTAAAGAAACCAAATCTATATCTCTTAATTTCAAGTTTAACCCATAGCAACCTACTTATATCTTAAACAGAACATAAACCAATTCTGTTACCCAAAACAGAGCACGCCCCCAATCTATTCTTCTAAGAGATATCCTTTCAATTTTCCTTATCTTAAAACCATAACAGAATCCTATACAAGATTTTAGAAATAAACAGAAGGAAGGAAGAGAGAGAATAGATTTTGCATTTTGGTATGATTCCAAAGGGTACGTGAAACAGGGCATACAACCGTTAATGTATTTTGACTAGAGACGGTAGGCTAGTCTGCTAGACTAGAGACTGTAAACGATGCTACATATGCTAACAGAGGCTGCAAACGATGCTCTCATATGGTGTAGACGGTACTCTCACATGTTGTAAACGATACTCTCATATGTTGTACGATACTCTCACATGCAGTAGACGATACTCTCACATGGTGTACGATACTCTCACATGGTGTACGATACTCTCACATGGTGTACGATACTCTCACATGCTGTAGACGGTACCTCACATGCTGTAAACGATACTCTCATAGGTTGTAAACGATACTCTTACATGTTGTAAACGGTACTCTCCCATGTTGTAGACGGTACTCTTACGGTACTCTCACATGTTGTAAACGGTACTCTCACATGTTGTAGACGGTACCCTCACATGTTGTAGACGGTACTCTCCCATGTTGTAGACGGTACTCTAACTTGAAAAATACAATCTAATATAATTTAAAGTCAACAAAACCAATAGAAAGTCAACAAGGACCAAACTATAAAATATGAAATAAGACAGGGACTTATTCATAAATATTAGAAAAACAAGGGTCTTACAAATACAGTTTTCAATTCTAATTCTAGCATTCCCTTATTCTGTAAATGGAAGTTATACTGGTGAAGCTTTAGCATTCCTTTCTCTCTGTGAATGGATCAGAGAGAACCGATTCATAGCCGAGCGGCTTTGTTTTATTAAACAAAATTACAATTACAATTAATGTTACTGGTGTTCTTTTGTTTTGTATTCTGAAGATTGCACATTTATATGCGTTTTTTTTCCTCCCTCATTATTGCTTTGTTTTGGCAGTCTGGCTTTCCTTTATTCAGTTATGACCATGACCCAATTAATTGGTTGCACTCTCTTAGTCACAGGATAGATTGAATGGGCTAAACCAAGGAGGTCCAAGACAAAGGGAAGAAGCTTTAGCTGCTTTAAACTCTGCATTTAATTCATCTTCTGGGACGAAGACATATACTCCTAGGCCATCTGGAAAGGGTCAAAGAGCTGCTGCAGTAGCTGCTCTTTCATCTGTTCTTACTGCTGAAAAGAAGAAACCTGATGTTTCTCCTGTGGATAGTGGTAGTCCTGTCGCAGAAAGTAGCACTTTTGGTAATGAATATAGTCAACTTTGAAAACGTGAGATGTTGCATACACAGAATACCCACCCTTGTTCCCCCCGTTTTGGATCAAGATCATGTGAAAATTCGCTCATGTTCCCTCATGTTGAAGTTTTGTGTCTATCACTCTCTTCATTGTATTAAATATGTGGGACCCTTTAAATATTTGTGGGGAGAGATATAGGCACAATGTTCAACTTGACATTTTCATGTCACATGAGAGGATTCAAATCTGTTTTGCACAAAATATCACACCGGTTTTTCTGTATTGAATGTTCCACAACACCCTACTTTTTTATGTTACGGTTATTTAATAATCAATGTAAAAATCCTTTTAGTTAAATTTTAATTATATATATTTTTCAATCATAATTATGAATGCTGCAGTCACCTGTATTTATTTAAAAGACTAGTATTTTGACCACGTATAATTAAACAGAGTGGAGATCCTTAGGAGACTTCATTTTGGGAATACCATCAAAACCCCTGGCTTTTTGTGATTTAAGAGAAGAAAACATAACAATTTAATGACTCTATAGCCTTGTCTTTCCCCCAAGAGAAATCTTCGTAGTCAAAAGCCAGTGTTGCATAAAAAGATAAAGAAACAAAACCTGACTCACGTTTGTGCTACCGTTTCTGTGTGTTTACATGTTAAGAGTTATTGTTGCAGAAACTGAAAGTGGAAATGTCCATTCAGAAGTCGAAAAAGCTGAAGAAGCCAGTGAAACAGAAGAGCTCACCCCTGAAACTGGTAGCAATTGGGATTTGGAACCAAAACAAGAAGATATGGATGATGGTGATGATAGTCAAAGTAGTCAAAGGACGTTCAGTTATCATCAATTAAAGACTACATCTGGTAATAATGTGCCTGGAATTGATCTTAAGCGAAGAGAGGTTAGTCTTGTTCTGTACTTTATAGTTTATATTAATATTAATCGTAGTTTGAAAAATGTATATATAGAAGAAATATAATTTTATTTCTTGAATCAAAACTACATAAAGTTGTTACATTTTACAAAAGAAACTAAATATGTATTCAATCTCCTAATAAGAAAACATATCTCTTAATAATGAAAATATCTCCTAATAATAAAAAATAAATATTTTACAATTAATTCTAATTACAACATATCACAAACTCCCCCTCAAGCTGATGAATGGAGGATATCTATCATTCCCAACTTGCAAGTAAGATCTCGAAATCGTTCCAAGGAATGTTCTCTGTTGAGAACATCAGCTAATTGTAGTCCTGAGGGGACGTACTGTGTAGAAATAAAACCACTATCCAATTTCTCTTTGATGAAGTCCCGGTCTATCTCGATGTGCTTTGTTCTGTCATGTTGGATTGGATTGTGAGCAATACTAATAATAGACTTATTGCCACAGAAAAGTCTCATGGGAGCTTCATGCTTTATTTTCAAGCCATCTAGCATGATCTTCATCCACAACAATTCACAAACTCCTTCCATGGCTCTAAATTCTGCTTCTGCACTTGATCTGGCAACGACATTTTGTTTCTTGCTCCTCCATGTAACTAAATTTCCACCCAAGAACATACAGTATCTTGTAGTGGACCTCTTGTCAACAACTGGCCCTGCATAATCTGCATCAGTATAAACTTCCATAGACAACTGCTCACTTTTCTTGAACAATAGACTTCTCCCTGGACTTGCCTTTAGATACTGCAAGATTCTATCCACATCTTGCAAGTGCCTCTCCTATGGGTCTAGCATGAATTGACTGACAACACAAAGAGGATGAGCCATGTCAAGCCTTGTGTGAGATAGATAAATGAGCTTCCCCACAAGTCTCTGGTATTGGACCTTATCAACCCTTGGGCCCTCCTCATCACTCCTAATCTTGTGGTTTTGCTCTATAGGTACTCCAGTGGGCTTACAACCCAATTTGCCACTCTCTTTGATAAGATCAAGGACATATTTTCTGAGAGATGAAAATGTCTTGTTTCGAGTATGTCACCCTCATACCTAGGAAATATTTCAGCTTTCCAAGGTCCTTCATTTCAAACTGAGCCGCTATCTCCTTTCTCAGGTTCTGCTTCTCAAGTTCATCATTACCTGCAAGGATCATATCGTCTACATAAACTAACAAAATAGTGAGTTTGCCATTTTGAACATGTTTTATGAAGAGAGTATGATCACATTGGCTCTGTTTATAAACAAGGGAAACCATAGTTTGAGTAAACCTCCGAACCCAAGCTCGGGGAGATTGTTTAAGCCCATATAGGGCCTTCTTCAATCTGCATACTTTATTTCTTCCCAAAGTAGGGTCATATCCCAACGAAATCTCTATATACACTTCTTCCTCCAAAACTCCATGCAAGAAGGCATTTTTAACTTCAAACTGTTGCAACTCCCAATCAAAGTGAGTTGCCGAGGAAAGAATGATCCTTACAATGGATATGTTCTTTGGAGGATATCTCATTTTTGCAACCAGAGCAAACATCTCATAATCAATCATAGGTCTGGGTGTATCGCTTTGCAACTAGTCTCGCCTTATACCTGTCAAGCGTGCCATCAAGTCGATAATTGACTGTATATATCCTCCTGCAACCTACAGTCCTCTTGTCATTTGGCTTCTCAACAATCTCTCAAGTCCCATTCTTCTCTGGTGCATGCATCTCTTCATTCATGCCTTGAATCCAGTTCTTATCTTTTAGTGCTTCTTGTGCTGATGCAGGGACTATAATAGAGTCAATAGCTGAAATTAAGCTCTGATGCTGCACAGAAACTTTTTTAGTAGACACAAACTGGGACATGGGGTACTTGTTACAAGATCGTTTTCATTTTCTCAAGCCAATAGGTAGCTCATCAAGGTTAGACTCACAAGAATTAACAGACTCAATGTTAGGAACACTTACCTTGGGTTAGACGATTGAACTTGTTGTTGGATCAGGACGGGTTTAATTTTCCGCTTGTACGTTATCCTGTGTCTGTCAACATTATTCTGCACCAGTATTGGTTCAGGACCATTGTCATTACCATCATTGTGATCACCATCATTTTGCACGTGCATTGGTTCATGATCATAGTCCTCAGAGGTAGGAATTGAGTTAGGCATCAAGGGCTCCTGTATTAGAGGAATGACATACAACTCTAGAGACTCAGCTTCTTGACTTTTCTCCCCTGAAGCCGAGGACTGGGATAAAAAGACTTTGTTTCCTGAAAGGTAACATCCATGGACATATAGACACGACGACTAGGAGGATAATAACATTTGTATCCCTTCTTATCTGAAGCATATCCTATGAAGATACATATAATAGCCCGAGGATCTAACTTACTCCGGTGAGGATCATGAACATGCACAAAGGCAAAACAACCAAAGTCACGACCTTGGGGACTTGACATAATGGGAACTAAAGGAAAGAAACTCGTCATAACCTGCACTGGACTAACACCAGATAAAACCCTAGATGGTAACCTATTGGTTAAATAAGCAGTAGTTAAGACAACTACCCTCAATAAAACTTAGGGACATTCATTTGAAAGAGTAATGCTCTGGTGATTTCAAGAAGATGATGATTTTTCCTCTCAGCAACTCTATTTTGTTGTGGAGTGTTAACACAAGTCAAGTCACGAACAACACCACTATCTTTGAGAAATTTGGAATTTTTTTGATTTACATACTTTTTCCCATTGTCTGACCTTAACCGTTTAATAGGTTTCCCAAATTGTGTTCGAATCATGTGGAAGAAATTAACAAATAATTGAGACACCTCAGACTTATCTTTCATAAGAAAAACTATGTAATCTGAGTACAATCATCAATAAAAGTAACAAACCATTTTGCACAAGAAACATTAGAAACTGACGAAGGTCCTCACACATCAGAGTGAACAAAATCAAAAGTTTGAGCACATTTATTATTACTAGGAATAAAAGATAAACGATGATGTTTAGAAAGCTGACATACATCACAATGAAAAGACTCAACTAACATTTTTTAAAATAAATGGGGAAACATGGTCATAAAAACACTAAAGGGAGAATGCCCATGACGCTTATGCTGCAACCATATTTGAGAAGTACTCTACGACTCTGAACTTGCCTGATGAAACTTAGTTCTCATTGTGCGGTAGACAGTATAACCCATCCCATTCCTTACCAATTCCAATCGTCTGCCTCGTGGAAAGATCTTGAAAGACACAATGTGATTCAAAAAGGTTACTGCATAGTTCAAATCTTTAGTGAGTTTGTGAATAGACAAAAGGTTGTTAGAACTCTTTGGGACATAAAGCACACGCTTTAGGTGAAGAGATGAGCTAAGGTGGGTGTTACCACATCCGGTAACCGGGGTGTGGGATCCATTAACAACAATGGTATGGTGGTTTCCAGGAAAAGTGGAATAAGAAGATAAATGTGAGAGGTGAGGTGTCATGTGATATGTAGCACCAGAGTCAACAATCCAGCTATCCTCGGTACACAAAGCCTTAAGAGATAAGAAGGTAGAGTTCATACCATTCAAAGTGAGAACAATTACCAGAGGGCTTACTCAAGGAATCGATAAGAGCTCTCAGACGCTCCAATCCTGCTTTGCTAAGGATAGGGATATCTTCTGTTGGTGGCACAAGTGGATCTTCACCCTTAAACTCCATGTTAGAAGTTGTGTGATTTGCACGCCTCTGAGCAACACCTTTGGACCCGCTCATATGTCCAAGGGCTTTGTCCCTTCCATTAAGTTTGAAACAATTCTCTTTGGTGTGACCAGACCTCTTACAATAAGTGCACCATCGATCATCACGATTGAGGCGTTCGGAAGAGGTGGATCCTTTTACGGGACCCTTTTCAGAGGCTAAGGCTGAACCAATAACAAATTTGTCTTCCACCATCACTGTCCTCCGACCTTCTTCACCACGAACTATGAAAAACACCTCTAAGAGAGAAGGGAGTTTCTCTTTACCCAAAATTTGAACTCGAATTGCATCAAGTTCAGAGTTAAGCCAAGAGAAACTTAAAAATTCGTGCTTTATCAATAAACTGCGTTAGTGTTGTGGTGACTTCATCACACTTCATCTTCAAATTTTGATACTGATCCAATTCAATCCAGAGATCATTCAGGATCCAATTGTCTTTAGTTACGGAAAGATTTCCTTGCTTAGAATTGAAAAATTTATTTTCCAATTCATAACAGGCTAAGAGGTCTTGTTTCTTAGAATATGTCTGCGCGAAGTTCTTCAAACTCTCTTGAGCAGTAGGGAAAAACATATAATTTCGGCTAATATCCGGAGTCATTGAGTGCGACAACCAAGTTATAATATGAGAATCCTCATCAAGCCATGTCTCATATTGTGGGTCGATTTTAGAAGGGGCTTTTCCTTCTATATGACTTATTCTCTTTCAACTTCTGAGAGTGTGATGGACAAACTGAGACTATTAGAGGTAGTTGTGTTCATCCAATCAATATGGCCCTTGCAATATCGGGAGGTCATTATGAGTGAAGGGTGGAGGAGAGACTGGTTTCTCTTCAGAGCGGGGTTTCTCCTTGGGTATCTCCTTGTTAGACATGAATAGAAAAAAAAAAATCTGCAAGAGAGAAACAAAGGTTGTTTCACGTCCTCAAAGAAGGAGGAAGAACCAAATGTCAATAACGGCAAGCAACGAAGGCTGATCTGGTCAAAGGACCCTTTGAACGAATCAAGGAGGGGCCGACAAACAGTTCTGTGCAGGCGCGGTCGCGAACGGAACCATGGAAGGCGGCGCGTAAGATGCACGTGCCGGGGAATGGGCTGCGAGTGGATCTGACGCGCTGGAGAAGATGCGGCGTGTGAGAGCGCATTGCACGACTTCTGGAGATGCGGCGCCTGAGGGCACATGACCGATCGGAGCCTTGCGAACGCAGTGGAGGTGGCAGTGAAGGCTGGGCACAGACCGGCGACGGAGAACAGCGATGTGAGGTGAATGCACCGTGAATGAAGCGGTTGCCAAGACAGAACAGGAACACGGGTCACTAGGGTTCCAAGTGAGTGGAACCTTGACCAAGAACTAAGGCCGTAATAAGACGGCTAGGGTTTTGAACGCGGAAGTAGAGCCCTCAGATCGAGAGCTTTGATACCAACTTGAAATATGGAGAAATATAATTTTATTTCTCGAATCAAAACTATAGAGAGTTGTGACATTATATAGAAGAAACTAAATATGTACTCAATCTCCTAATAAGAGAACAAATCTCTTAATAATGAAAATATTTCCTAATAATAAAAAAAATATTCTACAATTTATTCTAATTACAACATATCGCAACAAATATCTTTGCTGAAGTCTTCAATTATTACAAACAACATAAAATGGGACAAATTAGAGGCACCTCCCATGTAATTTCCACCGCATCTGATTTTTTATTAAATTGTCTTAATTGTATTTCATTTTGAGCGTTATTTGTCATATTTCGTATTCTCAAGGAAGGTAAATATGATTTCTCTCTTGATGTTATGCTTTGCATGGATCTCACTCATTCCTTTCAACTCTGCTTCTTATTGCTCAGGCTTATCTGTCTGAAGAAGAATTTGAAACTGTGTTTGGAATGGTAAAAGAAGCATTTTATAAATTGCCAAGATGGAAGCAAGACTTGCTGAAAAAGAAATTCGAATTGTTCTAGGCACAATGAGTGACATATCTGCTTCTTTATCTTGAAATGCACTTATATGTTGGATAGTGTAGTTTTTATTGGTATATACCATAGTCGATACATAGCGTTTTGCTTTCCGCTATAATGGACGTAGCTGTGATTAGTATCCAAGTTTGAATATGATGCTGCATGGAGAGTGATTTTTGGTTTCTTCTTTTAGTTGCTGCTGCCTCTTGCAATGTTTTCATGTTGTAGCAATGACGATACTAGACAGTGGACTGGTCCAATTCTTTCATTTTGTGAGTATGTATTTTAAACGTGGTTTTCATTTCTTGTTATTGGTTAGAAAGGCGGGTGTATATGTATTCCATTTTCAACTGAATCCCATTATAATGGAAAACTATAAATAAAAGTTATTTTTTACTTGTATTTGTTGGCACCCACAATCCGTAACGGCTAATCAAACCGCTAAAGCGACACGCAATCCGACAAGACAAACTAGTCGTTGAGATACTAGCAAAAGGTCAAGGATTAGCCGTTGGTGTGCTAAGATAGAACGACTAAAATTGAGTTTTTGGGTGAAGTGAGTTTTGAAGCTTATAGCTTGCTTTAGGGTTTTTGACATTGAAAACACTTGAAGATTTCCTTGAATTCAAGTTTTGAAAATAGATTTGGAAACTTGTTGGAAAAGTTGAGTTTTGGGCATTGAAAACGTGTTGAGAGATTTTGTGTGTTGTTTGGTGAAAAAGGGAAGTATTTACCCATTTTGTCATTTTGGGCAAAATTGGAACCTTTAGGGTTTGTGTGTGTTGGGATGAAGAAGCAATGAAGCTAATCCTGGATGGAGGTCATGAAAGTAAACTAAGTATTCACCCAGGAGCAATGAAGATGTACCAGGACTTGAAGCTAAACTGTTGATGGCTTGGGATGAAGAAGCAAGTGGCTGAGTACGTAGCGGCCTATTTGACATGCCAAAGGGCAAGAGTGGGATGTCAAAAACTAGCAAAGATGATCCAATCCTTGGATGTCCCGAATGGAAACTTGGAGGAGCCACCGCCCTTGGTAGAGTTCACCTACCACAAAGGCTACCATACAAGCATAGGGATGGTACCCTATGAGGCTTCAGATAGGCGCAAGTGTTGAACACCTTGTGTTGAGTCGGAGTGGTGGAAGTCTAATATCAAAGCCGAATTCAGTCAGCGGGCCACAGAGAAAGTAGAGCTGGATAATAGGAAGATGAAAACTTCTTAGAGCTGACAGAAGAACCACACTGATAGTATACAAAGTGATTTTGGAAGGAAAATAGACCTTGGGCACTTTCCCATTATGGTCGAGCGATTGAGTATTTTTTGGGTCTTGGAAGCTTTGTTTTTTGCCTTGTTTTCTTGTGTTTAAACCTTGAAGTTTGGGGAGTAAAGAACTTGTGATGTCTCCATGGTATTGTACAGGAAAAGCTTCTTGGGTTAGTGAAAAAGTTTGGGAAAACTTCATGAATGAAGTAGAGTTATAGCTTACATTTTGTGCCTCCAAGAAGCCTTGTTTTTGGCTTAAGTGTATTACTTTAGAGAAACTTAGCTTTATAGTTTAGAGCTTTGATGAGTTAGCACTAAAGCTGGTTAAGCGTTTGTGATGGATCACGGGACTTGGGAGCTTTCTAGGAAGACCTAGCTTTCGGAGCAAACGTTGCATTCAAGAGCAAGGAAACTACGGTAAGGGCACTTCGTTATCTCACGTAGCTATTTATAGCATATACATATATAAATTATTGCTTGCGGTTAAGATATGTAATTGCATGGAGGTGAAGGCATCTGATATGCTGGATTAAAATTGATTGATTGATTGATTGAATGCCTATGAATGGCAAGATAATTGGTAGTTCTGTTATCCTTAGTTGTAGGACTGGATGATTGTAATGCTAAGTTATACATGCCTAATTTCTAAGTTATTAAATGATAACATGCCATATGGTATGAGGACTTGCATGATGCTACAAGCTTGCTAATATGTTGAATATGAATCTTTAACATGTATGCTTGTATATTGTTGTTCATAGAATTACAAACCAGGGTCATTGGATAGTAAGGCCAGGGGAAGGGGTATAAGACGGGTCGGGCCCTGCATCCGCAAGAAACCTGAATTCCCGAGTAAGGCGTTCCGGTTAACTTGATTAAAGCTTTTAGTCTTGTTTGTATGCTTGATTAAAGTTTATTAATCATGGTATTATGCTTGGTTAATAATGTTAATCTTGTTTGTATGCTTGCTCACTATAGTTAGTCTTGCTTGTTAGCTTTCTATTGATAGAAGTTCAATGCTTCTTGGTTATGCTTGACTATTGCAGTTAACCTTGCTTGTCATAGTGTTGTTGATAGAAATGCAATGCATCTTGACATGAAAATGTGCTTCTGCACGAGTACTTGTCAATCGTTATCGGATGTAGAATAGGGCTACAAACGAGAGGAGGATCTTGCAGCGCGCTATGAGTATGGTGATCCCGACCACCCTAGGGAAGGATGCGAACGAATGGGGAGATGGCGAACTGAACCATCGGCTAGAGAAGATGGCGGAATGGACCATCAGACAGAGGAGATGACGGATGGGACCATCGGATGGAGGAGATGACGGATAGGACCATCGGATGGAGGAGATGACAGATAGGACCATCGGATGGAGGAGATGACTGATGGGACCATCAAACGGGGAAGATGGCGGGTCGGACCATCGAGCGGACGAGATGGCGCGGGGAAGCATCAACGAGTAAAATGGGGACGGAACCAATGAACTCGAAGTCCGGGAAAGACTTAACCTGCCATCAACGTATTGGGTATCGACATTGTGGCCTAGTGCGTTGTTATGGCATGGATTTGAACCTTACGCCTTGGTTGTTGTGCGAACGCGCTGACGTTACCCTACAATACTATTAGATGTTCCCTATGGGTGTTTTATGTTTATCACTGTAATATGTATACATATGCATATATTGTGATATTATGGTTATTTGAAGTTGACCCTTGCACCTGTTTTCTTGTTTGTTTGTGTATGGGCGATTCGTTTCTAGCAGGACAGCTCTAGCCAAAGAGTAACCAGAGGATGCCGAGTCGAAGGAAGTTTGGGGAAACAAGACAGGTTGTTGGCCGCTTGAAGATTATAGATAGCTTAATGATTATTGAGTCTGTATTTCAGCATTCTTAGGGACATGGTAGAGTTCTGGGACTATATGCCTTTATGAGGTCGCCCTGCGTGGGGTTGTAGGAGGTATCTCGGAATACGAGGTCTTGGTTTGGGGCTTTATTGGTGACAACATGTTTTCTTTAATAAACGAGTCAGTTGTTCATGAAAATATTTCACCAATGTTGTCCACCTAGTTATGTAACTTATGTGTTTGGCCGAGCAGGGTATATATATGTATTGCATATTGTCTATGACATGTCTTGGAATAAAAAGAAGAAAAAAAAAAGATTAGACTAGCATTTCCGCAGCCTTTGAAAATGTAAATGACATGTTTAATTACTGTTTGGGCTCTACTGTAGAACCTTAAAAATCGGGGAGTTACAACACTCTCTCTCTCTTCCTCTCTCCCTTGGCCTCAGCACTCTCTTCCTTTTCCACAAGGATTTGTTCATTTTTCTTCTTCTCCTTGTGTATGACCCAGATATTATAAGTTATTATGTAATTATTTAATTATCTGATGTATGTAATGACTGTATTAAAGCCCTAGTTAATGCCATGACTAGTTGTCTTACGTACGAAAAAATTTGGCGACGGCGGTTTACTATAAGGAAGTCGATTGAACCTCGACCGACTTTATAAGATGAATAAGGATAAACCCTTATCTGTATGACATTTAGTGCGTAAATTCATGAAGATCAACTGTAAGTTCGATGGGGTTTGGTTCGAAGGCTGGAAAAGTTTCTGGCACGTGGTAAAAGGCTGGTTTAGGCCTAGTCGTGCGGAAACGGGGTATTTTAAGGCATTTCTAAAATCTCGGAACGAGATGGAAAGTCTTTGTGAATTGTTTTGGTGTTGTTATTGAGGCTAGAACATAATATATGACTATCACATGATGCCTGTTGATTATTGAACTAATTGATTCAGACCTACTTATGCTAAATTACCATGACTCTTTGGGATTGATATTGAACTATTGGTTCAAGCTTTTGGAATTGTTGTTCAGGTCATGGCATATGCATTTGTAGGAGTTGAAAGGTTGATGTGATGGAATGTTGTCCCATGTGATCTTCCTAGGGCATGTGGTGGTTGTCGTTCCATGTGATCTACCCTTAAGGCGGTTGGTTGGTTGTCGTTCCACGAAATCGTCTTGCCTTGATTGGTAAATTTTTGTCATAGGTGAGCATATAGTTTGCATTTTGAGGACTATCATAGACTTTGTTGTGAACTAATTACGTTACATGTTTATTTTATACTGCCGTATGTGCCGTTTCTGTCAGCTATTTTTTTTTACTACTGCTATATTTTGTATTCTGTATTTTCTGCTCACTGTTTTTGTATTCTAAAATATAAATGTTGTTTCTGCTTGTTTTGTTTGTTGTTTGGGCGCTTAACGCCATAGACTATCAGAATGAAGATTCGCATGGAGAATAATTATCTTTGCAACTAAAAGGAGACCAAGGAGAATACTTGGAGATTTGGAAGATTTTGTTGAAGAGATAAAGATCGTATTTTCCAATGTTTTCGTATTCAATATTTATTTTGGGCACGCTGTTTGTGCAAGACATATATGTTATTATTATTTTAGAATATCCGATGTTTGATTCAATGTATTAAGGGTATTATTATATGTTAATATTTATTGATTGACGTTTTTGTTTTGAAAATAAGGAGTGGATTTTGAAAGGTTTTATAAGTTTCCCTTAATTACTATGTGACCCGTGACCGAAAATTGGGGCGTTACATTTGTGGTATCAGAGCAATGGTTAAGATAACCAGAGCTGTTGGGTAGATTTGTTTGTTAGGGATTTTGCATTCTGAAATCGATTGGTGGTGTGTCAATCGAAAGAAGAGTAACAATGATTGATTGATTGTTTGTTTGTTTGTTAGAAGATTGTTCCTTGAGTGGATAACCTAACAGGATATATACCATTATTTAATTCTAGACCTTTAGTTTCGAGGACGAAAATCTTTTCAGGGGGTAGTATAATAAGACCCTCGATTTCTTAGTATTTATGTTTTGGTCCCTGGACTATTTTATAGTTTACAGGTTGGTCCCTGTTGACCTTTGTTTGACTTTGTTGACTTTCTGTAACAGATTCTGTTATAAAGGCTGATTTGAATTTGGAGATAAGATATTATCTTTGAGTTTTGAATGCTATTTTCTGAATATTTGTTTTTGAATGTTGGTTATTAAGTGGTTATTATTTCATAATATCTTTTGATTAGTCCAGATTTTGTTTCTGTTTTAAAACAATATCATTAGGATTTGTTTTTAAATAAAATGTGATAGAGATTTGGATAGAAATAATAGGGAAAAATCTGGAAAAAATCCTTCTTATCTTTGCTAGGGTTTCGAGTAGCTTATAAGGGGTAGGGATGGATTCTTTTTATTTTATCCCAAGAACAACTCCAAGTGTGCCAAATCCTTTCTTCTTGCTGCTGCTGACCGCCCCTCTTTCTTCTTCTTTGGGAGATCAAAACCTTCTTCTTTCCTTCCTTTCCAAGGGTTCAAGGTGAGCGAATCTGGGTAGGTTGTGGTGTACTTCCAACTCTGAATTCATGTTGACATTAGGATTTTAACCTCGACTCAGACGCAGTTATGATTCTGTTTTCTCTTTTCCTTCCTTCTCCTTCCAACGGTTTTACCACAGAGACTTTCCTTCCTCCGACGTTAGACGATTCCTTCTCGAAGTTCTGGATGTGCAAGTGTTGTTTCCGTTGCTCCTTGATCGAGCAAGACATAAGGTAGGTTCTCTCCGTTTGCTCAATTGTCAAAGAAATTCTGGGCTGTTATCTAAATACCTTCATTTTCTAAATGAATCTTTCTTAGGTAAAATTTGTTATGGAACCTTTTTAACCTTAGAAAATCTATGTTGTTTTGAAGGATAAACCTATTTATGAAAAACCTATGTTTGAAAACCTTTCTGGACTCCTTTCAGTGTGGAAAACAGTGTTTTTGACCCCCTTAAACAGAGGGGCCACGCATGTGCGTGGCCACCCTGCACACATGCACAGGGCCTCTGCCCAAACATGTTTTTTTTTCCAGTGAGGCCACACATGTGCGTGGGCATGCTGCGCACATGCGTGGGGCTTCTGTTGTTTTCTACTATTTTTCCTCAAAAACCCTTGTTTTGGCCGACCGGTTTCTAGTTTCTTTTGAGGTTGGTTTCCATCCTTCCAACAGTTGTTTGATTTTTGTTTATATGTCCTTGTTAGATTGGAGATCAAGCTTATGCGACACGTTCGACGGTAAGGGTAATTTGGTCTTAGAGTGTCTCGAGTCTTGCATGCTTAATGTTGATATGCATGTGGTTGAGTTTAAATCTTTGTTATGCTATTGATGCTGAAAAACTTAATGGTTATGCTATCTTATGGATTATTTGACGTAATTGATTAATTATGTTGGGTGTTTGTTTGCTAGACCAAGGAATTGGTCTCTAATTGTGATTGTATTGGAACCTTGTTGGTTTCTGTTCATATCTTGACGTTGTGGATTGTTTTGGTGTTGTTATTGAGGCTAGAACATAATATATGATTATCACATAATGCTTTTTGATTATTGAACTAATTGATTCAGACCTACTTATGGTAAATTACCATGACTCTTTGGGATTGATATTGAACTATTGGTTCAAGCTTTTGGAATTGTTGTTCAGGTCATGGCATATGCATTTGTACGAGTTGAAAGGTTGATGTGATGGATCGTTGTCCCATGTGATCTTCCTAAGGTATATGATGGTTGTCGTTCAATGTGATCTACCCTTAGAGCGGTTGGTTGGTTGTCGTTCCACGAAATTGTCCTGCCATGATTGGTGAATTTTTGCCATAGGTGAGCATTTAGTTTGCATTTTGAGGACTAACTAGCATGGACTTTGTTGTGAACTAATTAGGTTACATGTTTATTTTATACTGTTGTATCTGTCGTTTCTGTCTGCTATTTTTTTTACTGCTGCTGTATTCTGTATTTTGTATTTTTTGCTCACTGTTTCTGTATTTTCTGCTCACTGTTTCTGTATTCTAGAATATAAATGTTGTTTCTTTTTTTATTATCACAATTGTCGGTAATTATTCTTGCTGTTTTTGGAGTTAACCCTTTCTACTTGTTTTGTTTGTTGTTTGGGCGCTAAACGCCATAGACTATCAGAATGAAGATTCGCATGGAGAATAATTATCTTTGCAAGCTTAAAGGAGATCAAGGAGATTTGGAAGATTTTTTTCAAGAGATAAAGATCTTATTTTCCGCTCATTTCGTATCCAATATTTATTTTGGGCACACTGTAAGACACTCTATTTTTTATATTAATGGTTTGGTCCCTGAACTATTTCATATTTATGAAATGGTCCCTAGACCAATAGTAGTTTCAATTTTGGTCCCCATTAGACATTGTTTAATTTTTTTGAAAATAGAATCTGTTTTTGGATTGTCTGACTCGAATCTGAATTTGTGAATGAAATAATATCTTCATATATTTGGTTAATAGATTTGGTTGTTAATAGAATATTTTCCGGATATCTGGTGTATATTTTATTTTTTGTTTCTGTTTTAAAACAATATCTTAGGGTTTGATTTTAAATAGAATAAGATAAAGATTTTGATTAAGAGATAGAGAAGAAAAACTGAAATAACCTATTCCCTCTTAAATAGAAAATTCAACTCTCTCTCTCTCTCAACTCATCTCTCACACCCTAGCTGCCCCTAATTCCCTCTTTCTCTCTCAGCAGAACCGGATTTCCCTCCTTCCTCCCTACAGCCGCCACCCTTTTTCTTCTTTTCCTTCCATCAGAACCTCTCCTCTCACGCCATCACTCCTCTCAATGTTCCCTCCCTCTTCGACCGTCACTTCACCATCAACCAAAGGCACCCCAATTGACCTCACCTCCTTCACTTCTCACAAATCGCCGTCGCTGAACCAGTCATAGGGCCATTTTTTTTGTTACATGGAAATGAATAAATAATCTGAATGAAGTTTGTCCAGAAGATGATAATAGTCTCCTGGTCCAGCCTGCTAAGAAATAAGTGAAATAAAGTTTTGATATGTAACAGAATTGTGGTTGGCTTATAGATCCTCTTTTGTTTCCTACGAGTTATTTCGTAGGCCAAAGTATCATTTTAATTTGCCTCACTGCTTTCAATTTTCCTTTGTAAAAACAATAAATTTTAAATAATCAAACGCTTCGTAAGGTCTCGTCTGTCTGCGTAGGATAGGGCTGCCACCGTCAACTACTATCGTGGGTCTGGGTTGCTGCCACCACCAAGTGCGTGGTTTTGTTTCCGCCATCGCCGGAGCTACTGTTATCAGCCGCCAGTCCCTGTTTCGGTTGGACGTGGAGCCTATGCGAATTTAGTAAAACTCTCAAAAAGAGAATTAATGTTTTAATTCAATATCTATCGTCTTCTACAAATGGGTATGATAATTTAGTAAAACTTTGTGGAAACAACATAGAGATGTATGATAGGAGTGGTATAGGATATGATAGTGATGCACTGTCTGATTTTGTAACGTCTAATATTATATTTGTATCGTCTACTTTAATACGTTCTAAACCTGTGATGTTTATGGTAAAACATAAGCTTAAGAAAACTGCCGAGAGGACTCCTTACATCAAGAAGATCCCTCCAAGAAGCTCCACTAACCAATCAAGACCCAAGAGTATTTGGGTACCTAAGACCATGATTTTTCCTATTGCAGATTTGTTTAATAGGTCAAAGCAAATGCCAACAATGGTACCTAGACAGAGGATGCTCGCGACACATGGCAGGAAGAAGGTCTATGTTCCCAAAGATCCGTGTTAAAGAAGATGGAGGAGCAGTCACCTTTGGAGGTGATCAAAAGGGTTTCATCATAGGTGAAGGAGATGTTGGTAAGGAACCCCTTCTTGTGATAAACAAGGTTTTGTTAGTTAAATGATTAAAACATAACCTACTTAGCATAAGTCAATTATGTGATAGTGGGATGACTGTTTTCTTTAGTAAAGTGAAGTGTAGTGTCACTGATGATAACGACAAAGTCATCTTTGAAGCTCAGAGACAAGGGAATCTTTATAAGACGAACCCGGAAAACCTTGCAAGTCAAAATGTAACATGTCTTATGTCATCAGAGGATGGTAAATGGATTTGGCACCGGAAGCTAGGGAATGCATCTTTAAAGACCATTACTAAGATAGTCAAACATGATTTAGTACATGGTCTGCCAAAACTGTCTTTCAAATCTGACGTCACTTGCTCTGCATGTCTTCAAGGAAAGCAATTAAAAATTTCTTTTCATTCAAGTAATGTTGTGAGCTTTACCGAATTAATCTACATAGTATCTCACAAAAATAATTATTTAACCAAGAAAAATATTTCCCCTTGGGAAATAATAGGTGCCACGCACCATACCACAAAAATAGAAAAAATAATTCATTTTCATCAACCACACCAATATTCAATCATTAAATAATCACAAAATCAAAAAATATTTATTAATAATAATATTTAATAATACTGGAAAAGACTAAAATACCCGTTGACTATTTCTAGAGTCTTACAGTATTCATATTGTTGGTATAACTGGGAGAGTCTTTCTCTTTGTGGTTTTCTGATTGCAGATTTCTAGGTTTTGTTGCTGGGTTTGGTGGTGGTAGGTGAGAAAGTTGGAGGAGGAGTGGTGGTTGAGGGAGAGGGACCAAAAGTGCCAAAGGTCAAACGATTATTTTCATTAATTTTTTTAAAATAAAACTATTATTAAACATGTTACGTCAGCGAAAATCGTTAGATTTCAGACAGAAAACCAAAGTGTTAACGAAAGCTTTAGTTGAGGAGTCCAAGTGCAATTAATTTTTGTTGGGGCAGATTTCGTGCAATGGTTGAAGTGGGAGACCAAAAGTGCAATTAGGTCTTTCCTTTTATATTCTTTCCACATATGTTCTTTCTTCTTATATTCCTTACTCTCATTTTCATCCTTACATCCAAACAAAACATACCAGTTGAAAATCATATACCTGGTTGACCAAAAATCTAAACCACTATTAAACCCTTGAAACGTTTTGTGACAAAAAAAAAGCACGTTTAAACCCTTCACCTCTCCGCCCTTGTTTTCTTCATCCCACACCCACCGGTCGGGATCAGAAACTCCGAACAGTAGGACCAACCGACAAACCGGTTCAAAGCCCCATGGAAGAAGAACGCCCAGAGTCATTCAAGGACGGTTCGGACCTCTGCAAGCAGCTCATGGACCGTTACGCCAACTCCGCCGCGCCGCATCACCGCCACCTCCTCGCCACCGCCGCCGCCCTCCGCTCCAACCTCACCTCCGAGTCCCTACCCCTCACTCCGGCCGCCTATTTCGTGGCCTCCATCTCCGCTGCCGCGGCATCTGAGGAGCTGGACACCGTGGCCCTCTCCGCACTCACCTCCTTCATGGCCATCGCCCTTCCCCTCGTCCCGTCTGGCGCCATCCCCGCCGTGAAGGCGCGCAAGGCCGTGGAAGTCCTCGTGGCAGTGCTGGCTAGGGAGGGGGAGGGGTTGGGCGTCTCCGGCGCGAGGGCTGCAGTGAAGTCCTTGGCGGTTTTGATTGGGTTTTGTGACTTGGAAGATTGGGATTCCATCAAATTAGGTTTTGAAACGTTGCTTACGTTCTCCATTGACAAGCGCCCGAAGGTCACTTTCAAACACAATCTATGTTTTTTTGTGTGTAATTTATATCCAATATGCAAAGATTAGTGCATGTCTGCTTGGTTTGATGTACAATGAACATTCGGGATTCGACATTGGTCCCTGCGCTTGTGCCATTCCCAATTTTGGCATGGTTTTTCATCACTCTGGTTGTAGATATATTTTTTTTCTCTCTTTTTTTTTTTTTTTGATTGTGTTGTGGTTGGTTTGCTAGAAAGCACTGATGACTCTATATGGCAATAACGTAACGCACAATTTGTACAAAACTTAATATAAAAGCACTAATTTTTAACCAAAAGAGAGAATTGATACTTCAAATAACTGCACGAGTGATCATAGAAATCTATATTAATGTAAATGTTAAAAAATAGAAGTAAAAGGGGTGAATAGTATCTGTGAAGTGTCCAATGAGAACATGTATCAAATATGGGTACGACATGGATAAGAATATTGCTTTGAAGTCTCAGTGCTTCTTAGTTGGCTTATTTGTTTGTTTTAGGTTCGAAGATGTGCTCAAGAGTCGCTTGAAAAGATATTTGGATCTCTCAAATCCTCCACTGTTATCAAGGAGGCTAGCAAGTTGGTTTTGTCAGAGCTAAAGAGTTGCATTGCTTTGGCAATGAAATTGATTGCTTCCAGGACTGATAATGAGTGCAATGGTGATGGGATTTCAAAACTTGAGCGTTTGGAGGTGCTACATATGCTAAATGTTGTTAATCTGACTGCTGCTCATCTTTCTGTGAAAGTGATTCCCAAAGTTCTTTTAGAAGTGCATAAATTATTCGATTCTCAGTTCTTGGCACTTACAAGGCACACTCTTAAAACTATTGAAGCTATTTTTGAAGCTTCAAGAGTTCAAAATATAGTCCTAGAGACAGAGGACATTGTAGTTTCTCTTGCTTCTTTTGTGTCTTTGGGTGATAGGAACCCCTTGGATAGTGTGATTTTTGCAGCAACCTCATTAAGACTTGCAATGGACGTACTTTATACAAATCAATCAAGCTTATGGATCAAGAATCTTCCTCTGGTTTGTAGATCTATGATTGGTATGTATGCTTTTCCTGTGTTCATCAATTTTTGAAATTATTTATTTGTAATCAATCTGTTTCTAGTTATATCATTCTGATCGATAATCCCATTTGATCTGGTTATGGTCTGCATTATCTTTCGTATGATTTTTCATTCAGAAAAAAAATGTATTCTTACATTACCAAATGAGCATGTCACTACATTAGTTAAATTGGGAATCAAAATCTATTGATAGTTCCACTAGAAAACATTTTCCATGTAGCAGTGGAGCAGCAGTTGGTGCTTTTTTCCCATGGGTTTCTGCTGCAGCCCGCGGGGATTGTTGGCAAGTAGTGTCCTGTTCAAAGTTTAATATTATTAAAGCATGAATCTAATGCAACATCTAAATAACTTGTTAATGATTAATGTTGAAGTGTTAGTTTTTGCTGATAATGTCACACTGTGGGATGTTAGGAGAGCTGTCCTTTATGTAACTTTCACTTCATTTTAGTAATGTTGCTTTTCTTCCCCTGTATTTTCCCTTCTCATTTATTTAATCTTCTGATTCAAGTTACCAATGTTTGACTTAGGTCTTCTAAATTTTGAGGGAAACACTGCATCACAAGCCTCGAGTATTTTGAAGGATGTACTCAAGCATCATGTTGGTCCCCAAAGCTTATTAATTAGGATGGATCAAACAATTGATGATAATATTCAGGAAAGTGTGGAAGGCGATGCAATAAAATCAACATGTGAAGTTTTTGAGAATGCCCTTTCTTCTGATGATGGAATTCCAAATGAGCATATTTTGTCAGTCATGTCTGTTTTATTTCTTGAGCTTGGTATGCAAACTGTCTGTCGTTAAATTATCACTGCATAGGAAATTTTTTTCTTTTCTATTTCCTTCAATCTATATAACTGGCCTCAGTTATAGATTGTGAAATATGTAGCCTCGTAAATCAGTTACGCAATTTACTTTTATTCCCTTTGCAGATGTTATGGGATAGGGTAGTCTGATGGTATCATTTTTGTGTTCTGTATATATTTTATTAGTGTTGATATGCAAATGTATTCGACAACTTGTATTTTCGAACCTCTTAGGATCAATGTTTTCATTTTGTTTCTTTATTTGATACCATAGTTTCTTCATTGCACTTTCCCTCTTTTCTTTCTTATTACTTTTTGCTTAACTGTGAAAAACCGAAAATATAACGCTGGATAGTGGATATTCAATTGTGCTGGGAGATTGAAGTGCTTGATTGTGTTTAACTTTGTATCTGCTCTCAGTTGTTTGTTCTTTGTTACTTTGTAAATAGATAATGTCTTAGCCTCTGCAATTGCACTTATTTTAATCCGTTACAATTTTTTATTTTAAAGAAATTGATTCACTTGCTGTTGGCTGTAGGACAACTCTCATTTGTATTCATGAGGAATATTGTGCTTAAACTTGCTGACTCGGTGATTCATAGTTCTGGAGGCAAGATTAATAATGAGTATGTAAGTACTGGTGAAAGAATCTTTGGCTGTTTCCACATTGATCTAATTTTTTGTAGATTGATCTCCTTGCCTTAATCTTGTCATTGTCTGATACATTATGGGTTGTTTCTCACTTATTTTAAAACTTCTTGGTTAAGTTCAGCTTACGCAGTTAATATATTGAATTTTCTCTTTCTAGGTATAAGGAAAGTCATAAACAGTTGAATGTAGATAATTTTAATTTTAATATAGAATTTGGTAATTTAATCTATGGCTGGCTAAATTGCTGGCAAGGTACATTGGTACTATGTCAATTGAAAAGATACATATGATGTATCTGGATGTTGATTCAAAGGGGTTATCACTCTAGCGACCTCCATAGCGATCAATCAATGCTCGTTTCAGTGTTTCCCAAGTCAGATTATCCTCAGTTTCACGAAGGAGGTTGAACCAGTGAATAGTTGCTCCTTCCATGCTCAGTTTAGCCAAACATATTTTCACCTCGCCTGTTGACCCTTGCACTTCGAAATACGTCTCCGCTCGTGTGATTCATCCAACCGGATCTGTGCCATCAAACGGTGGTAGCTCCACCTTCTTTGCTGCCATTCGATACTCCGACTGATTTGCAATTCCTTTCTTAATTTGGTTCTAGTATTTAGTAGTCAATAATTTCTATCTGTAAGATGGTCGTTGTCATTTTAACTTAAGCCCCTTATATTTTGTTATCCTGGAATTTCGTGTATAATATTGTCATTTGTCATACTTTATTATATGGAATTGTTGAATTCCTTATCAATCCCTATATTTTCAAGATCTGGTGTATCAACAACTAGTTTAAGTTTTTTTACGTAAGTTTTTTTATTTTCTTTCTTTTGTAGTTTAGTCAAAGTTTTAATGAAGTTATTAGGAAGCTTGTTCCCTAATATATCTCTCTGTTGATTTATTTCCTTCATTTGGAGTTTTATAACTGGAATTAAGGTGATTCAGTTGCAGAGCTATTGCCATGTATTCTCCTTTCCATTCCTCCGTTTTTCCAGTCAATGATTAACCGAAAAAATCTGGTTTCTTCCTGAAAATGAGTAGAAATTTTAATTTCTTGCACACACACACACAATGCATCTATATAATTTATTTGTACCTTGAAATTTTAGAAATGTCATATCACATAGCTGTTGATATCCGATACCAATTTTGTAGCTTAATTTTAATTTTATTACAATTAACTTGTGTATTTATCTGCTATATATTAGAATGAAATCATAGGTAGCAACTGGTATATATATTATAATGTAACGGAATCAAAACACATGAATTCTGTTATATGTTTAGTGTAGTTTAAAATAAAATAAAACCAGACTGACATGAGGGCATAACAGAATAAAATTGTTCCATTTAGTTCTTTCCGTGCATCCAATGCTACCATAGACATATGTAAAACCGCAGTTCATTCCAGAGCTTAACCCTGAAATCTCTCCTTTACTGGTATTATGGCTGGTTTCAGTTTCCACTTTCCAAAGCATTGATTACTACTAGTAGGCTACTATAACTATTATTTCTTTTCCAGTACAATTTAGACTAAAGCTACTCTACTGATTGCTGATTCATCTTTTCGATATTATGCAGCTTCAGAAATGTATTGGATCTGCTGTTTATGCTATGGGACCAGATAGATTTCTCACACTTGTACCTATCTCTTTTAGTGAACACAGCTATGCTTATTCAAATTTTTGGCTGGTACCGATCTTGAAGCGCTATATTTGTGGAACATCACTTGCTTACTATATGGAGCATATCATGCCTCTTGCAAAGTCCTTTAAGAAGGCTAGTCGTAAAGGTATATTGCCAACATGTACATCTATAGTTATTGTCTAAGATATGTTTTCATTTATAATCTTCCTCAACTGCACTGCTTTGAGCATGGTTTTGTTTTTTCCTCTTTTTGTTTTCTTAAGGCTTAGAGAGAGAGGAAGTTGGAATAGTTTTTTGTTGATTATTTTCTCACTCTCTGTCTCTCTGTCTCTCTGTCTCTCTCTCTCTCTCTCTCTCTCTCTCCCACTCCAACCGCTTTGAGCATGGTTTCTTGTTTACCTTATTCTTTTGCTTTTTGCTTAGAGATGGAGGATGCTGGTATGGTTTCCTTCTGAGCGTTGTTTCTCACCAAACTCTTTATATTTTAGGTTTTTATAGCTTATATCTTGATAGTGTCATAGTCATGGTTAAGTGTGGGAGAATATACTGTACCACAACTCTCAAGGCTGAAGTATATTTTGCTGATCATGCAAAATGAGATAGAGGGCAATGTTAACAGCAGGGCTCAAATAGCGTGGATAAAATGGGGGAATGCTTCTGGTGTAATTTGCGATAGGAAAGTAGGCTTAAAGGAAAATTTACAGTATAACTATAAGACCTGCAATGTTATTTGGGACTGAGTTAGGTGGTAAAGAGACCACAAGAAATAAAGTTTATGTGGTGTTTGTTTCTACTCAGTATAATCAAATAGCAGCTATAGCGCCGCGAGGCCGCTATAGCCTAGCAGAATTCAGGCCTGCCGCGATTGCTATGCTGCAACATAGCAGCAAACGCGAGAAACGTTATCAGGCCGTGAAGACGAATAGCGCTGTGACGTCTGAAGTGGAAATAGCGGAACTGGGTTTCTTTTTAATTAGAAACCGTGTTGGAGGAGTTCGGGAGCCACCGCTTTAACCTAATTAAGGGCACATGGGTCTTTTTTTCCACTGCTACAACCTAATTCAGGGCATGTGGGTCTTTTTTCCAATTAAACCCTCATGAAACAAAGCCTCTCGTCTTCTCTCTGGTGTTCCTCCCTCGAAGTCGACTTGAAGACTTCTTCTCTCTATCATCTCCGGCAACTCTGAGGAGGCTTCTCCGACCAGTTTCCGGTAGGTTTCAGCCACAGATAACAACGCCTCACAGTTCCTTGTTCATGCTCTGTTTTTCTTCTATTTTCTAAGTGTTCCTCAATCGAAGTCGACTTGAAGATTTCTTCTCTCTATCATCTCTGGCAACTCTGAGGAGGCTTCTCCGACCAATTTCCGGTAGGTTTCAGCCACAGATAAGGGTGTCAAACAGTTCCTTGTTCATGCTCTGTTTTTCATTAATTTTCTAATTTCTTTCTTCTAACTTTACCTTTTCTGCTTTTTGTTATTTTGTTTTTCATCTCTTTCACTGTTCTTCCTTCACATGCTCTTTATTGACTTCTTTCTTCTTTCTCTTTTCTTTTTCCCTGTTTTTGAAGTTTTTTTCAGTGCTCTGTTTTTACTGTTTTGTACGTTTAATGTCATGCTCAGTTTTTTTCTCTTCAATTCTGAATACTCTCAGGTTGTGACAGCCTTGAATATTTGACAGTTTTTGAGTTAACATGTTGGAATTTGATGCCATTTGTCATTTGTCTTAATTATTTTTATGCAGCAGATTTTTATCTGCACAAATACTCTTAATTTTATATAATTTTTTACTTATTTCAACCGCTATTGCACCTTCCACTGTTTGCCCGCGATGCTATCCGCTATATGAAATAGCGGATTTTTGGCTTACCGCGATCCGTGATCAATAACACTGTTTCTACTTATACAAATGTATTCTTGGAAATAAGTTCCCCAGAAATATAAATAGGTATGATGATCCAGTAATTTTAGAAAAAAATGTGTTTGGTTAACATGGGAATAAAATTATAGGAATGTGTGTTAGGATCGGGAAAACCCTAACAACCAAACGGTTGAGTAATAGAAATAAAAAGTATATATTTTTTTTTGGTATTTTCTGAATAAAACACTTTTATTAATATTTATTATAGTATATACAGTAGAATAAGGACTTGAGTCGGTTGAGACTCAAGTCAGGGCTATAAATAGTAGTTGTACCCTCCCTGTAATTACCTTTTTCAGAATAACAGAATTCAGTTGTGTAGTTTCTCTCTCTCTCTCTCTCTCTCTCTCTCTTCACATTCTAAATATGGCTGATGCCAAACCAATTTCCTCACCCATGGTTACTGGTTGCAAGTTGTCTAAGCATGGTTCATATAATTTTGGGGATCCTACCCTTTACAGATCTATTGTTGGTGCCTAGCAATATTTGACCATTACAAGACCAGAGCTTAGTTATTCTGTCAACAGAGTGTGTCAGTTCATGTCACAACCTCTTGAGTCACATTGGACTGCTGTCAAGAGAATACTTAGGTATATCTCAAGGGATCAGAAATGGTTGGACTTCATTTGCAGCCCATCTCCCCCACAGCCCCCTTCTCTCTTTATGGTTATTGTGATGCTGACTGGGGGTCGGACCCTGATGATTGTAGATCAACCTCTGGTGCATTTGTCTACATTGGTCCTAATCTTGTCTCCTGGTGGTTCGGGAAACAGCCTGTAGTTTCCAGATTTAGTGCTGAAGCTGAGTACAAAAGCATTGCTCTCCTTACTACTGAGTTGATGTGGATTCAGTCACTGTTCACCGAGCTCCACTTGAAGTTTAAGACGCCTGTTGTCTACTGTGATAATCAAAGTGCAGTTGCAATTGCACACTGTTGTGATATGTTGTAATTAGTATTAATTGTAGAATATTTGTTTTTATTATTAGGAGATATTTTTCATTATTAAGAGATTTGTTCTCTTATTAGGAGATTGAGTACATATTTAGTTTCCTCTATATAATGTAATCACTTTGTAGTTTTGGTTTAAAGTAATAATATTATTATTTCTCCTACTTTCGAGTTGGTATCAGAGCTCTCAATCTTGAGGGCTCTGCTTCCGCGCTCAAAACCCTAACCGTTCTTATTACGGCCTCTGTTCTTGGTCAAGGTTCACTTACTTGGAACCCTAGCGACCCTACTTACGTTCTTAGCAGCCACGGTCCACCGTCAAACCCTGAAAAACTCAAACTCATCGGATCAAACCGGAAACCAGACCACCACAATCGCCCTGTCCCAATCTCCACTTTTCCTCAAAGGGCCGTCGCGGCGTCGCCGATCTGCCTCCACGCGCCCTTTCTTCACCGGCGCGTGAGTCCCACTCGCAGCCCCTTCTCCGGCGCGTGTGAGTCACACTCCACCTTCCTGGCCGCCGTTTTTGATGCGACCACCACAAAAAGTTTTGCCTCCATCTCCTCTTGCTGTTCCAAGGCTCTGATTGTCCAAATTTAAAGTATTTTTGGGTGTTTGCGAAGCCCCTTGCTCTTCCGTACGTTTGTTGCTCGTACGTTCCCTCTTGGTGCAGTTTTTTGCTCTCGTTTGAGCCTCTGTTTCTTGCAATGATCATATCGTCTATATAGACTAACAGAATATTGAGTTTGTCATTTTGAGTATGTTTTATGAAGAGCGTATGATCTCCTTGGCTCTGTTTATAACCAAGGGAAACCATAGCTTGAGTAAACCTCCCAAACCAAGCTCGGGGAGACTGTTTGAGCCCATATAGGGCCTTCTTCAATTTGCACACTTTATTTCTTCCTGAAATAGGGTCATACCCTGGCGGAATCTCCATATACACTTCTTCCTCCAAATCTCCATGCAAGAATACATTTTTAACATCAAACTATTGCAACTCCCAATCAAAGTGAGCTGCTAATGAAAGAATGATCCTTACGGTGTTCATTTTTGCAACCGGAGCAAATGTCTCCTCATAATCAATTCCATAGGTCTGGGTGTATCCAGTTTTGCATGCAACAAAGCACCTAGAGTTAGATTTGTACATTGTTAGAGAAAAGGTTATGAGCAAAGCTCTAACCATTGAGCTTGTACCTGCTCAATATCAGTATGCTGATGTACTTACTAAGCCATTGTCACCTACTAGATTCCTTTTTCTTAGGTCCAAGCTCAAGGTGTGTGATATTCCTGTTAAGGCACCCACCTTGAGCTTGCAGGGGGTGTATTATAGTATATAAAGTAGAATAAGGACTTGAGTCGGTTGAGACAGGGCTATAAATAGTAGCTGTACCCTCTCTGTAATTACCTTTTCTAGAATAACAGAAGTCAGTTGTGCAGTTTCTCTCTCTCTCTCTCTCTCTCTCTCTCTCTCTTCTCTCTCTCTCTCTTCACATTCTAAAAATATTAATAGTAACCCAAGGAGTAACCCTCCTTACAAGGGAAAAACCCTTACAATTCACTTCTCAAAAGCTTAAATCTAACCTTGATGGCAATACTCCGATTTGTAATAATCTTCTCCACTAAAGAAATACTTAATCACTAAGAAATATGAACTTAATAACTAAGAAATACTTAATAATCTATTATTAATTATGCTGCCTTCCCCTTATCTTTATGGTCCCTTCTAGGATACTGCTTCCATAGTGGAGGTTTCTCTTGGATCCTAACAATGTGGCAGTAAATTTTTCTAACCTCTCATTGGAATGAGATATGAGAATGTGACTGATGTGAATATAACTTTTTCCGAACCCCTTTCATCAGAATTAAATAATTGTAATGAGGTGTTCATTTGTTTTTTTGGAATGTTTTATACCCAAGAATATTTTTTTGATCATTTAACAAACATGGAAATTTCGGTTCCCAACATATATATTCTCGGAATGTTCTTACACAACTTGAAACATACACCCTCTTAGTGTTACAACTTGCAAAGATGAGTGGTTTGATAAGACATAAGGTTAGTAATGAAAGCATTGGAGAAAGTTGAGATTGTACCTATTATGGGAAAGATGGTAGAGTCTTGTCTCAGGTGGTTTGGAGATGCTTGGAAAATACTTGTAGAAGCCTTAGCAGGAGAGGTAGATGAGTTGGAGATAGTCTAATAGTTAGATCAAGAGGGAGATCAATTACAACTATATGACAAATAATAAAATAGGATATGCAATTAGATGGTTGGTCATTGGACATGATTCATGATACAATATTATGACATTATTTGATAATGTAGCTGAATTCTAATATTGTGCCACATAAGCTCTTCCCAGACACTTGGCAAAGTGGTTGGATCTCCAGCTCAGGCGAGGATTAATACCCACTATTTTTCTCATCGTAGGGATGAATTGCAAACTTTTTCCGACGAGGGGCGAAAATCAAAATTTGCTCATTTTACAGCGACCAAAATCTTATTTAGCTCAAAATAATTTATGGGGGAAAATAGTAAAACGTACTTGAACGTTAACAATTAGTTAATTTGGAATATTTGATAAAGTAGAGAGAAATGTATTTCGTCTCAGTTTTGTTATGCTCTTCTAACTTCAGACATTTTTCCTTTTGCTGTTGTCCATGCAATGCAACCCCCATTTTAATGACATTCACTAATTTAGTCAAAGTTTTAAGTAATTTTTTTCCTGTTTCTTTCCAGTAAAAGATCCAGGGACTAGTCAAGATTTGCTGGCTCGTGCCCATGAACTGTGGGGATTACTGCCCAGCTTTTGTCATCATGCCACTGATACTTGCCAAAGTTTCACTTGTCTCTCTGATGTCCTTCTTAATTTTCTTAAAAAGGACCCCTCCATGCATGAAAATGTTTCCAAAGCGTTACAGGTCACACTTCAATAGACTAGAGGCTCTTGTAATTCTGGTGGTTATATATATATATTTTTTCAATTGACTTGTGACTATGAATTTTGTGTAGATTCTTGTGAACGAGAACAAAGCTGCACCGAGCCCTAGAATGAACGAGTTAGATTTCTCTGCAGAGCATGATTCTTCCTTAGAGTTCGGCATGCAACCTGCTTATTCAAAGAAAGCTGCTTCCAGAAACTTAAAGTCTTTGGCATCTTGTTCAAATCAATTGCTTAATGTTTTATCAGATATATTTATCACTTCACTTCCTCAAATGCGCATTTCTTTGAAGGTTTCGCATTTATTGCTTATTTTACTCATGGACTATAATTTCCTATCATGATCCATGTTAAAACAACTTGGTAGGGTCGTCCGCATGGATCAATTAACACCATGATGTACTTTTAAGATATTATGAACTAATTTGTGTTTTTACCCAACAATAAATATTTTGGTTTATGACATGGTACCAAATCCTCTATGGTCAAATTGTTGGGAGTACGAACCTTGTTGCTGCCCATTATTCTAATAAGAAAGAATTTCAACCCAAGGTTATTTGGCTTGTCATATCCACACTTCAAGCCCAATGGGCTCTTGAATGGGAGATGTTTTAGATTTAAAAACATAATATAAAAGCATTCATGTGTTTTCATGTAATAGCATTAGTTTTTGGCATGGTTGATTCATGATGGTTACAAGTAGAGGCAGTAAGAGATAGAAGGGTGCATGTCCCATTTTCTCGAAATCCAAGGATTTGTCATTCCTTCTGTAATTATGATTTCTTTCCGTACTCGGATTCTATCACCACATTGGTGTAGGATTTGGGGATTGGGTTTTCATCAGTAAAGCTAGTCTTTTGCTTAATTTTCTGGTCTGGTCTATTTACCATTCATATGCACTCAGATTCTATCACCACATTGGTGTACAATTTAGGAACTGGGGTTTCATCAGTAAAGCTAGTCTTTTGCTTAATTTTCTGGTCTGTTCTATTAACCATTCATATGTACTCTGATTCTGTCACCACATTTGTGTAGGATTTGTGAATTGGGGTTTCATTAGTAAAGCTAGTCTTTTGCTTAATTTTCCGGTTTGGTCTATTAATCATTCATATGTCTCTATTCCCAATAGCTTAAGCTTTTGGAATAGTTAAAATCATATTATGATAATATTTAAGTAATTTTGAAATATTTTTTTCTTTTCTTCTTTCATTTTTAGGGTGCAATCAGGTCCCTGGCTTCTATCACTGATTCTTCTGTAACCAAAGACGTTCTTATGTCTCTGTTCAAGAGGTTTCAGTTTGTAGATCTTGAAGGAGAAGATGAAACATTGACAAGTAAGAGCAGCGTGCTAGATAGTGAAGCAAGTGATGTGAAGGAATATTATCAAAGGTAATTTTGTCAGTGGTACTTGACATATTATATTGGTGTAAATTTTTTGTTTCATAACCAAAGTTCAAAGATGTTATTGAGATCCCACTTCGACTAAGATATGGCCAAGTAGAGCTTATATAGGCTTGGACAATTATCACTTCATGAGCTAGCTTTCACGGTACAGCCAGAAATTTAAGATGGTTTTAAATCACATCCTAGATCCTTGAGCCACCCACTGTTGTCCCAAACTGAACGTGGCCTTGCTGATTTCCCAGTGCAATCTACTTGGTCCCTTGTTTCAGTGCAATCTACCTTGTCTCACATTTCGAGTGCAATAGAAAAATTTAGTCTTACAATCTCCATGTTCTAGATGTCCAATCCTAGGTGGAGGGGAGGGGTGTATTGAGGTCCCACATCAGCTAGAAATATGGCCAGAGTATACAACTTATAAAGATTTGGGCAATCCTCACCCCATGGGTTTGCTTTTGGGGTAGACTTAGCCCTAACTCAAACTTTAAGGGGTGTCATACATAAACAAGTATATCTTCTGGAAGCTTTTTATCTACAGGTATTTTCAGAATTTCTTTACTCGAAGGATTGAAGGCAGCATCTTGTTCAAACCTAGATAACTTCTGTGAGGGGCTGGTGCTTCAATTTCAGAAGTTGGTTCATGGAACTTATGTCAATTGTTTTTCTACAACTGGATGAAAATAATCAAGATATCTGTTTCTTGTTCATCTTGTTTTAAAGCCAACTTTCTTATTTATTGGTGATATAAATATGATTCAGCTTTTACTTCATATCCTGAACAACAGTCTGGCTTTTCCCAATTTGAATTGGAGACTCTGGAAACCTAGGCAGTGAAAACTTAACTCCCCTCTGTCAATTCTTTGTTATTATAGTTGCTGACTTTTCAAAGTCACTTTATTCTTCAGGTGTCTGATAATGGAAATAGCATCTTGTCTTGTTGAAGGAGCCAACGATAATCTTATTGAGATAATTTATAATTTTACTATACAATCATTTCAGGTGATTTTCAGAGGTTGAGCAATCCTTATTTATTGTTATTATGGTTATGCTTTTATTCTTTTGACTAACCTTTATAATTTTGACAAATACAATTCATTATGCTTGGTATGTAGGCAACTAATGAAAGTGTTCATCATGAAGCTTACAACACTTTGAGCAAAATTTTGGAGGTCTGCATTTGCATAGGATTTTTCTGTTTCATTTTCACCCTTGTTATCCATCTCAGTACTATTGCTGAATGATGCAGGAGCACCCATGTTTTTCTTCTCCTCGTTATATGGAGCTAATTGATTTATTACTTGGTCTGAAACCTTCAACTGCTGTTTCAATTCTTAGAAGTCGGTTTGCTTGTTTTCACAAGCTCTTGGTACAGACAGTAAAGGTCAGATTCCTTATTTATGATAATATACATATATATATATATATATATATATATATATATATATTATATCTAATTTATATCAATCTCCATATGACTTAGATATGAAGATGTGTATAATTCTTCAAGATACTTCTTTGTCATATATGCTTTTTTTTCCTTTTCAGAAATCCATTTTTAGCTTTCATCTCCTTCATTGCCAAGTCTGTGTGCATCATTTTCAATTATAGATGTGTCTATTCTAAACTAACCCAAGCCGTGTAGCTAGCCTGTCAGAATTTCATGACTTGTGACTAGTTTGTGTCTAGTTCCATTTTAGCTTCACATTGAAGATTAAACTTGGTCCAATTATTGTGCTAATATACTTTTTTATTTTCATTTTGATTTCTTTCTATTAATTGTTATTTGAAATTCTTATGCTTAGCGCCATTTTGAATAAATGAACTGGAACCATGATTTGCTCTGCTTCTGTCCACTTCATATGAACTAAGCTTTCAGAACTTAGGTTGTGACACATGTTCCAACCATAACATTTTGTGTTTTTATCCATTTTAAGTTGGTTTTTATTTCCCTGTGGTTGTTGAACAGTGAAATAGGGTTGGCAAATGTACATGGCACTTTTTTAATATATGTGCATGTTGGTTTGTTTTGCTTTTAATATTTTCCCATGTGCAAGGGATGCTCTTGCATATTCAAGCATTTACTTGCCGAGTTTTGATTGGGAGGCAGTGACAGCAAAGTTATTTTCGTGTTCTATATATATATTTTTTTTAGCCTAGAAGGAGGGTGGTAGGTGGTGCTGTTATCTTATGATTTACACTTTGTCTTTGCTTCATATGCGTTCTGCAGAGTAGTTTAGAAGAGGAGGAGAACTCAAAGGCTTTTCTTATTCTCAATGAAATCATTCTCACTTTAAAAGATGTAAGTATCAAATACATACCGGACACGTTTTTTATTTCATTGGTTTAGCTGGGTCTTCCATGTGTACTATCAATATGGAGACCTGATGATTGTACTCTTACTGATTCATATTCAACGGTACTGTGTAGGGAAATGATGAAGCTAGGAAAGAAGCTCATGATTTACTCTTAAATATAAGTTCTAGCTTGAGAGACTTATCATTTGCTGGTCCCATTGAACCATATCACAAACTAGTCAGCATGGTAAGTGCATTCTTGATTTTAATTTTATTTATTTGTATCCGAAAATCACTAGTTTCTACTAGCCTGCTGCTAAACATAAGGTTTCTTTCCTCTCAATCAAGTGTATAACTTGAATTTTTATACAATTTGTTATGCATTTTTCAAGTTTTCTTTGAATCCTATAATTATTAGACCAATGCAATTTCAACACTACATTATATTCAGATGTTCTTATTGTGTGTTAAAAAATCTTTATACCATATGGCGTAATAATTGGAACTGATAAAATGCATTTCCTGGAATTTATTATTAACTTAATTAGCTTATATTCTGAATATACAGATAATGGGATACCTTTCTGGTTCATCGCCCCATATAAAAAGCGGAGCAGTGTCTGTGCTGTCTGTATTGGTATATAAAGATACAAATCTTTGTTTCTCCATTTCTGATCTTGTCCCTTCTCTTTTATCTTTGCTGCACAGCAAAGATTTGGAAATCGTAAAAGTGAGTGTTCTCCTAATTTTTTTCAAGATTAGATGACTGTTTTGAGCTTATTTGTAATTGTCTGGAGTTTAATCTAACGTCTATAACAGGCTGTCTTGGGCTTTGTTAAAGTGATGGTATCTTGCTTACAAGCAAAAGAGTTGCAGAATATTCTCTCAGATGTTGTTACTGAAATCGTTCCGTGGTCATCTGTTTCAAGAAATCATTTTAAATCAAAGGCATGTCCAATTGCTAATCTTAAGCTCCTAATCCTAAACATGCATGGGTGTGCTTAAATTGGTGCACGTGTACAACTTGAATTCATTCAAATGTTTAATAGATTGAACCATATAATGATGTGTTCTTGGTTTTCCACAGGTCACTGTCATATTTGAAATATTATTACGGAAGTGTGGTTCTGCTTCTGTCAAACTGGTTACCCCAGAGAAGTACAAGGGTTTTCTCAAGGAAGTTCTAGAGGTACTCCTTTTAATATTAAGTAAAGGACAGCGATGGTACTATAACTTAAGTTTGGTTCGAGCCTAGCTATATGTTACGGTATCATATGCAATGTCATGAAAGTTATTTACACGGACTTAAAATTCACACCAAGAATGAGCTCTAATGATTAGGCTTTATTCTTTTAAGGATAAAAATGACTGAAGTAAACCATTGAACAATCTGTAAAGCACATTTTTCTTCAGTACTGTGAAATTTTTTGTTCCCAAATGAATTTAGACAATGGTATACCTGCTATCCATTTGGTTCTAAATTTTTTCCTACTTAAAAGTTGACAATTTAAATCATAAAATGAGCAGACAATTGAATCGAGACAAGAGAGATCAAATCCCTACTCAATATGAAAGCTAAGAGAATCCTTATGGTGAATCTATAATTAATGAATAGCTACTTATGGAACATTTTATCTTTTTAGCATTTCGTATTAGTTTCAACTCAGGCTCATTTGAAATTTGTAATATTTGTAGATGGTATACTGCTGTCTGCTTACATGATTGATTAATAATCTATATGTTGCATATTGTCTTGCAGAATCGACATGGCAAATCAAGTGCAGCAGCCACTAAACATACAGAAACTATGTCTGAAGATTCATCTGCCAAGGGGTATGATTTAGTTGCATATGAAAAAAATGTTATTTATCGTTTCTTGGAAGCTGAATTAGAACCTTCTCTAACTCTATTCCTCTTTTCTTCTTTGCAGGCCAGAGGGGAAACCCAACAAGTCAGGTACCCAAGATTTGGTTAAACATAAAAAGAGAAAGAGGGAGAATAAATTTAAGACAGACTTCCCAAGCAAAATTGAATCACAGAAGTCCACTAGCAATGATGAGTTCAGATTAGCCAAGAGAAGTAGGCATTCTAATGATAAAAATTCTAAAGTAAGAAGGTCAGAAGGAATTGATAAGAACAACAAAGGCCGGCCCAAAAGTTTCACCGGTGGTGGTGGTGGAAAGAGAAAGCTAAACCTTACCAGTTTGGAGAAGGATAAAGGAGCTTCTCATGTAGGTAAACGAGCTTCCAAATCACACAAGTTTGAAAGGAAGTTAGAAGGAAAATCATAGATGAGCTGCAATATACTCAGGTGGAACACTTCTTACAAGCGTGGCATATGTCCCTGTTGTTTAGGTATTGATGCAGAATTGTAAGATAACATATTAGAATTTTGGTCTTGCCTGCTAAGCGAGAAGTGCATTAACGAGGAACTCGGCAGCCTTTGTCAAGACTGATGCTTGACTCTACTGGCTGAGAAAATGGAAGGCTGCTTACTGCAAGCATATTGTTGGGGGAGGAAGAGGTGGTGGTGACTGATGAGGTGGTGGTGACTTGTCTTGATTGATTATTCATAGGAAAATGCTAAATGACGAGAAGCATCGCACGAAAGGCAGGACTGTGTTTTTACAGAACTTCTGTTTTTAAGTTGTTGAATTTGTATTTTAAAAAATATGATGTGTTTTTATAAAAAACATTGAATTAAGTCCTTCGTGTGTATGGTGCGCTAACAGAGTCGTGGAACACTTGTATCTTTATAGTTGCCATCTCTTACCTCGACAGAATATTTCTCCATATGGTAATTTTCTCAACATGGACAAGATAATTCTTTTCGTTTTAAAGATCAAAATCCAATTTTATTCAAGTTTCATGAAGAATTACGAAGAACATAGGATGAACATGATTAATTTCTTTGAATAATCAAGTATAAACAGCATAACCTCATGATTATAATAACTTAGAAACTTAGAAGAGATGGGGTATTTAACTCGAACTTTAAACAAGAGCAAACATAAATCTTCAAAGGAAGATGGGAGAGAGCCATATAGAGAGAAAAAGAGAGAGAGCTCGAGAAAAGGGAGAGAGAGAGAGAAGAAAGAGAGAGGCTCTTCAGTGAGGGAGATGGTTTGTGTAACACCTCGATTTTCAATGTGTTACATTAGTGACTCTAACAGTAACATGAACAATGTTGGTTATTTTATAAGACATAAAAAAGGGTAGTATTTTTTATCTTTTCCAAAACATGCTAACAACAACTTGCTTACATATATAATACCTTGTTCTAGAAAATATCTATATACATTACATAGTTAAGTGGCTAGCATTGAGAAAGTTTTAAATAACCCTAACTCATTATTTTATGAAAGACATGCTGCCACAGTTCCAAAATCAAGAACCTCCTACTTCGGTATGTCTCCTATAATCCCACGTAGGGTGACCACATAAAGACATCAAGCCCTGGAACTTACCCTGTCCCTAATCATGCAAAGTTACACACGTCGTATTCCACTAGCTACATCTAAGCTAAGTACCACATCTTCCGTTCGACTCTCACGGACTCTCCTCGGGTGTCGCATCCACCGTATGCTCCTCCGCTAGAAATTGACCAGCTAGCGATGGATCGCCCAAACACAAACAACAAACAAAGTCAACTTCAGAAATACCAAAATCATAGTATATATATGCACCTTAGATACATAGAAGTGATAATCCTTTAATCAATAGAAATCAACCTCATCACACGATAAGAAACATTATATAACAACCATCACCTTACGAAAAATATCATCGCACTCGAACGAACAATCAAGATGCCATGCTCATGTTTGTGTTATGCCAATGCACATGTGCCACTAAGTGTAACTATTATCCAGATATAATGCTAATCCCTCATATGGTAGGCGGGACAGGATCCTTCAGTTATCTAGTCGATGGACTATAATCCACCAACCCCGAAAGCTGCCACTATCCCAGGTCATGACACGAAGTCGCCCTGGATTCAACAACAACAACACGACCAAACCTTTGATAAGGCTAAACACCCTAAGTCACGTGACCTGTACCATCCTCACTAGCCTACCCATGTATGCATGGACTGTCATGCCATTCACAACAAGCAAGTTTAATCACAAATAAACAAGCTTACCCGAAAACGCTATTCTTGCGAATCCGGGTTCCTTACTAATACGGGTCAGTGCCCGTCTTACATAACCTCATATCATATCACTTGGCCTTACCCACCAATGACTTGCTTTGACCACTTCCCATAGCAATATATCTCAAGAATTCATTTAAGTGACATTACAAAACAATTCATATCCACATGCTTCTGTAAGCTAACCTGCTTATCAATCACATCATACATAGCACATCATCGTGCTTTCATAAACAACATGCATTTCAAGGACATCACAGCACATTGTATATCTACATGCTCTCATAATTCATCATGCTTTTCACTGTTCAATACATTTCAAGTCATCAAACTTAAGCATGCTCACATATATTCTTATTGCAATGTTGGTCCAACAATAACCGACAATGAGTAATCATTCAACAATCCCCTGAGGGAAAACAATCTACCAAACAATCGGGTCATTCACAGAATGTCGTCACCTACTTTCCAAGATCACATGTTATTCCCATCTTACGCTATCGTGCATTATAACTATATATACAACATATATAGTCATTGTAGGTTGAAGTTCCCTTACCGTAGGAATTTTTCTTCCTATGCTCGTAGTCGTATACTCCCGTGTTCCGTGTTTGTCACAAGGGTTCCCGCGTTCTCAAACCTTCACAAACACACAGCCTAGCTTAGTGCTCATCCATCTAAACTTTACTCCTTAACTAAAGTTTAAGGACGGTCACTAACCCTTAGGAACTTAGGCTTAGAGATTATGAGTTACAGCTTATCCAACGAGTCAAGCAAGCTTTAACACTTAGGACAAACCTTGCAAAAACACACCAAGCACACGGCCAACGCGTGACCCAAAAGCAAGCTTTCAGAAGACTTTACTACTCAAGATCGAGCTTTAGGAAAACTCATGACCCATCAAGCTAAGCCTAAAACACAATCACATAAATACATTGAATCTCTCATCAAGGTTCTTATTTCTTATTCCCATTTTGCTTATTTGGAAGAATACATAAGGTTCATTACTAATTACAAGCTCTTCAAGGAATGGAGTTTATCAAGAAGAATTTTCCTGTTTCATGTGAGGTATGCTAAACCATATTCTGATTTTCATCATGGCATGGCTAGGACATTCTTGTTTCATTCAATGCTGAGTAGGCTAGCTGATTTAGACTTGGCAAAGGATTAAAGTTGCTATATGAATTCTCATTAACGACAACAGGATAAAACGATAACTTATATAATTTTGTAGCAGTTGAATATGAGCTTAAAAGAAGCAACTGACAGATTATAATTGTTTGGAATGTGCTACCTTGCCTTAGGTCATAATACATCATCTTGATCAGATTGGAAATGGCTATGCCCCTGTTCTGGATAGTCACACCTCCTGTTCTGCTGTCAAGTTTGCTGAATTTTTGACCAAGCATAATAGGTGATCTGGAAAAGAGCTTGAATATGAGGATTCAAGGATCATCTTTAAACCATTTAATCAAGGATCATCTGCTACTCTTTATTCCAATGCTTCTTTCAAACTATATACATGTCTCTTTCATGCCACTTCTATGATAAACAAGATAAAATAGGATTGGTTCTTGAGGAATTATTTAAACTTAATGTAATAGACTATTTTGTAACTATTAGACTAGTTTGTGAATGTTGACTTATTTTTTTGTGATAATTTGGATTTGGTGATGAATGGACGAGGATATTTATGTTAAATTCGACTGTTTCGTTGTTTCTCAATAGTTTGATGATTATGGTTATTACATGTTTTAAACATTATTACAGGTTTTAAACAAATATATTAAATTGCTAAATTTGTCACAAAAACATCCTTCACAAAATCTAAAATTAATTGTTAATTTTTATTATGATTTCCGTTACTAAATCTGTCACTAACATCATCTTAAAAATCCAAAACCGATTGCTAAATTGGTCACTAGAATCAGTCTCTAATTCCATCGCCAAAATCAGTCGCTAATTCCGTTACTAAAATTAGTTACTAATTTCATCACTAAAATCGGTCGCTAATTCTGTCGTTGGCCGTAGCGACTAAGGTTTTACTGACCGCCGCTACCTGTTTTAGCGACTGATAGCCCATATGAGTTGAGGAAGGGAAGGTCTAGGGATTCCAGGGAAGCAACGAAAATTTAAATGCTTTCCGATGTAAAAAAAAAATGCTTTATAAAGTAAACAGCAAACATGCAATTGATCACCCCGAGCTAGCTTAACATTGGAAAATGAAACTTTCACACCTTCTCCACCTACACATAATAACGAAATAGGAAGAAAAGAGAGAAAATTGGGAGATGTGATATGTGATGCGATGGGAAAAGAGGAGAGAGATAAAAGAAGGAGTAGATGAAAATGAGATAGACAATAAAAATTGCTGAACACCATTTGAGTATAAACCACTAAATAGAGATAGAAAGATATGAGAGATAAGTGACAGATGTGATATATGATGTAATTGTGCAGAAGAGATATAGAGAAAAAAAAAAGTATCTCGAATTATCTATATTATAGAGTGATTCATAAATCATAACAATACCTTATTTCTAACAAGCAGGTCTCATGACATTTATTTTTGTTACAAGTTACAATTTACACTACATCACAATCTCAACAGGAAAATACTGAGTTCAGGTCCCCCATTACCGTCAGGATTTAACATGTAAAACGCCTCCGAGTCACGGCTCCCGACGACTCGTTCAAACCTCGCTCTCATGTACATTAACTCGCCTGGTATAACCCCAGCGCCAACCGACACGCTCTGCACGGTGCTCAGCACGTGCCAGTCCAGATCCCCGCACGTGCGGGTCAAAGCATAGCCGCACCTCCTGCCGTTGCAGTACATGCTCCACGATGGCTCGTGGAACAGCCTCCTCTGCCGGCCTCCGCCGTTCCTGCACTGAAGCGCGATGCGGACGAGGCCGGAGGACATCTCCTTGACGAGGGAGGAGGTGGAAATGGCGAGCTCCAGGAGGAGAACTGGCTCGGAGCGCGGGTCGAGCTGGACGACGAAGGAGATGTTTCCCCGGCGGTGGCCGAAGAGTGTTCCTGTGACCTTCCGGCCGAGAGAGGAAGGAGCCGTGGAATTAATGGAGAGTGCTGCGGCGGAAGGGATGGTGAGCCAGTTGCACGTTGGAGTGATGGTTTTGAAGGTGAAGCTGCTGAGGAATGACCGTAAGAGTGAGGATAGCTTATTCTTTGTTGTTGTTGATCCTCGCCTTACGAGGAGTTTGTCGGAGACATCATCGGATAATTCAGACGCCGCTAGGAAGTGGTGGTTTGATGAAGGGATGATTCTTCTGTTGTTTCTTGTGCTGACGAAGGCGCTGGCGCTCTTGCTTCTTTGGTGGGTCAAGTTTTGTTCTTCTTGTTGTTTCATGCTGTGTATGACTGTGTTATTAGATCAAGACACAGGGAATTAATTAATTAATGAAGAAGCTATGCACAGATACAAGAGAGAGATAGATAGAGAGAGATGGTGTTACGGGTTAAAGGACTACTGGAAGAGAGAGTTTAGAGAGAGAGCAGCAAGATTGTTATTGAAGGAAGAGAGAGAGAGAGAGAGTGATGAAAGGGGCCGACAAAGTGATCATGGTGTTGGGAGAAGGGAAGAATATTTTGTTTTGTGCGTAGGGTCCTAACAACAACCACCGTGTGGGATATTTGACTTTACTACATCTCACATCACACTTCATCTCAGTGGGTCCTCAGCATCATAATGTGATTCCATCAAAACCCTTTGCACGCCCTCCTCTTGCACCCCACACTTGCCACTTATCACTTGCCACTTATAAGTTGAGGCTTTCTGAATATATTATTTGAATAGGTTTCTCCTAATTAGGCCCCGTTTGAGAAAATAGGTTAATTAAGAGTTTATGGTATAAGTGTTTATGGAAAAAGCTTATGTCGTAAGCGCTTAAATTCAACAAACAATTAGCGTTTGGATGCACATATTGAAAATAGCTTATAGAGAATCAAAGTGTTTGAATGCATTTTTACATAAGCACTTATTAGTAGTTAAGATTAAAAAATTAAAAACTAAAGAGCAGATAGCAACCTAAGAGGGGGGAGGAGAATTAGGTTCTCACAATTTTTCGCCTTATCAAAACCGGTTACTTTCAGTATGATCAAAATTACAATTGTTAATTGTAAATGCAGCGGAATAAAGACTTGCTGAAAGTAAGAGATAAAGGTTGAGAGAATTGCACATGAATTTTATCCTGGTTCACTTTAAATCCACCAAAGGCTACGTCCAGTCCCCCGTTCTGATTCAGGGATTTTTCCACTATGATCAAGTAATCTTACAGATGCTTGCGCCAAGGCCCCTAAGAATACTTATCAATCTTCCCGAAAGCACACCACTTCCAATTGATCAAGCGTTCTTACCGATACTTGCACCAAGAACCCTAAGAAGACCTATCAACCCTCAGAAAGCACATCACCTTCTGATGACACCGAACACTACCGTGGACTTTGAATCAAAACGATTCAAAGGACCTTTTTCCACTGCCACCAAACACTATGGTGAATGAATCAAACCAATTCAAGATGAAGAAGCTTTTGCTATGGCTGAACAATCCTTCTATCTAATTGGATTGGTCTTAGTTTGTATGCTCCAGGAAACTTACAATGAAGGCTCAATTATTCTGAATTTCTTAAATGTTGAACAACATAAGTGTTCTTATGAAAATGAAAGAGCAATTACTCAGATAATGTTTCTAATGAATATGAAAGTTGTTGCTCAAGTTGTTGTAAGTTGTTGTATCGTTTCTGAGCATCAATGGACTATTTATAGGCACTAGAGGTCGTCCATGAACCATCACAAGGCTTCCCAAATGTTTTGAGACACATTGGTTCATGAAACAACACATCTGTCGACTTGGTAATCGATTACAGTATTCTGGTAATCGATTACACTAGTTGTTGTAGTTCAAATTTCAAATTTGAACTGTGTAATCGATTACTGCAACATGGTAATCGATTACACTACTAGACGTTGTAGTAATGTGCCAATTTTTTCAACTGAGTAATCGATTACTGACATGGGTAATCGATTACTGACATGTGTAATCGATTACTCAGCTTCTGTAATCGATTACTACTAGTCCAGAACTCAGTTTATGAAAGTTTATACCCTAATTGAGTGTTTCTACTAAGTCTTTACTTGTGAAAACATATTATACTCAATTAGTTGATTATTTATGAGCCTTCATATGCAATGTAACCTTAATAAAGCATAGCACACTAAGTAACAAGACTTAAGCTTAGAACTCGAACCTTAATAGTTGATCTTGCAATTTGAGCTGGTTCCTTTAAGTCTTCTTTTCTTCTCTTTTCTTCTTTTTGTGATGTGTGTTGTCTTCACCAAAACCTCAGCCAGAGTCTAAGGACGAGACCTTCTTCACAGATGAAACATTGGCAGACGATAAATTCCAATTCCGTGTTGCTTGTTCATCAACAACATCTCTACAAACTGTTATTGAGTTAGTAAGTGGATTGAGCATCTTGTATGCTCCAGTAGAATGAAATCCAATTAGGATCGTCTTCTCACCCTTGTCTGCTAGCCTGCTTCTCTTTGCATCCGGCACATGTTTATAACAAACAGAGCCAAAAATTCTGAGATTCTTTACACTGGGCTTCATGCCAGTCCAAGCTTCTTCAGGCGTGATTGATCTTAATTTCTTGGTAGGTGATATGTTGAGTATGTATGCTGCTGTTGCAATTGCTTCAACCCACAATTCATTAGGAAGTTGTTTTTCTCTGAGCATGCTCCTTACCATATTTGCAATTGTTCTATTCCTCCTCTCAGCAATTCCATTGTGCTGAGAAGTATATGGAGTTGTGACCTCATGAATTATCCCTTCCTTCTCACAGAATTCTCTGTAGATACATACTCACCTCCTCCATCTGTTCTGAAAATTTTCAAATTATTCCCTTATTGCCTTTCTGCCATAGCTTTGAACTTCACAAAAGTAGAAAATACTTCCAATTTTCTAGTCAATAGTAATGTCCACATCTTCCTTGTGTAGTCATCAATGAAGGAAACAAAATACATGATTCCTCCAAGTGAAGGAGTCTCAAATGGTCCACAAACGTCTGAGTAGACGACACCTAATAATTCTGTAGACATGCTGGAAGCTGTTTGTTGAATGAATTTCTGGGTTGTTTGCTTACAAAGCAACCTTCACACAGCTCTTTAGGTGGCTTGATAGGAGGTAGGCCATGAACCATGTTGTCACTGTGCAACTTGCTCAGCCCTTGAAAGTGCAAATGGCCAAATTGGAGATGCCAAGTCCAATTAGGATCATCGAGATTAGACAATAGGCACTTGAATTCACAAACTTTGATGTCTATCTTGAAGGTTCTGTTTTCAGGCAATGGAGCCTTCAAGATAATTCTTCCCTTAGGATCAAACACCTTCATGGATCCATTCTCAAGTTCTATTCTGTAATCTTTCTCTAGCAACTGTCCTAGGCTCAGCAAGTTATACCTCATGCTAGGAACAAACAACAAATCTGAAATATAGGACTTTCCACCATCCTTTCTATGAACAAGAATATTTCCTACTCCTTCAGCCTTGACTGTGCTATTATCAGCAAACTTCACACTACTTTTTACACTTTCATTCAACTCAGTAAACCATTCTCTATGATCATTCATATGGCTAGAACATCCAGTATCCAAATACCGTGTTTCAACAGAGGTTTTATCAGGAATTTTCTCATATGAACTATTAGTTTGAGTAGTGAACATGAGTAATACCTGATCTTGATCAGGATTCTCTTCTTGGGCATAGTATGCTTGGTCACTTCCCTTCTTCCCTGTACCTCTTTCTCTTCTTGCATTCACAAGCAAAATGCCCATATTTTCTACAAGCATAACACTGAACAAATTTCTTGTCTCTTTTCCCTTGTCCCTTCTTGTATTTCTCTTCACCCTTCTTGTTGGTTGATTCCCATCGTCTTGACTCTGAATTCCCTTCATCCGAGGACTGTGAATTACCATAGGATGAGCTAGCAGCACCTATGCTCTTGTTTCAGCCCCTCGTGAAGATCATTTCCACAATTTCTTCTAGCCTGGGCTTGCAATGCTTGATCTTGATTCCTTTCACCTTCTCTTGATTGCAGTCTTTGTTCATATGCTTCCAGAGATCCCTGCAATTCTTCCACATTTAATGTATCAAGATCCTTTGATTCCTCGATTGCAACCACTATGTGATCGAATCTTGGAGTCAGTGAACGAAGGACCTTTTCTACAATCACTTGTTCAATGAGAGTTTCTCCATACATTCGTATCTGATTTGTGAGAGAAAGAAGCTTCGTGAAACAGGAGGAGATCGAATCTTGATTTTCCATCTGCAAAAGCTCATACTGACGTCGCAACATCTGCAATTTAACCTTCTTCACTTTATCAACGCCACTCTGAAACTTGATCAAGATGTCCCAGGCTTCCGTTGAAGTGGATGCCCCAGAAATCTTCACAAAAATTGCTGAATCAACACATTAATGAATCAGGAATAGGGCTTTGATGTCCTTCTTCCGTGCGTCCCGATGCGTGGCTCGCTGCTCCTCCGCTGGATTGTTCCCTAACGGGGTGTACCCAAAAGTCATGATATCAAGCACCTCTTGATATCCGAAGATGGTCTTCATCTGGGTTTGCCACCGGTCAAAGTTCTTGCCATCAAGAACTAACATCGACACAGGAAAATTGCCATTCATGCCTACCATCACGTTGTCGTCCTCTTCGTGCGTTTCCAATCAAGATCCCCGCCTTACAGACACCGCAAGGAACCACCAGAGATCAGCCGCGAACAGTAGTTACGTGTGGTTGTCCTTGGATCAAAGCCGAAGCTCTTGATACCACTGTTGGAAAGACTATACAGAGTAAACGATAGAAGCAAACGGTACAATAGACGGTAGATGTAGTCCACACGATACGAGAAGACAATAAAGGAAAAGACGGTAGAGGAGACAATGGAGGAAGACAATAGAGAGAGAACGATAAGGAGAAAACGTTTTTACTATTGTATTCTGTTGTTCTCTCTTTACACAGCACCTTAAGTGCCTATTTATATATGAGTAGTCTAACTAACTAATTGACTTATAACATCTCTCACCTCCATAGAGAAAATCGTACACCACCATCCCTTTTGTACATCAAGTAAAAATTTACAAAATAATCGATTATAACAGAAACGTAAATCAGAAGCATTCCTTGACTTTGGCATCTTTTTTCCAAACTATTCCCCAAACCAATTTCTTCCGATAAAAGTAATCGAAATATCTTCAATCAAATCTCCTATCTCCTTGAAAATCTTCTTCTCTCCTCTTCCTGTCAAGGCCAAATCGGTCACTTGATTCTGCAACAACTGATTCTGCCATTACAAACCAACTAAGTTGGTCACTACTAGACTTTAAATTAGGTCATCAGAAATACATCATTCTCTTCTATTAACTTTTTAACTCGAACTCCACTACAAGTTTGCACCATCTCTCTTTGATAGAAAACAATGTTCTGAAAGAAGAGAAGGTTTTGAAACAAGGTTTAAGTAGTTTTCGCTGACACGTGCATAAAATAAACGTATACTATAGGTTACATTAAATTTGCCAGGAACTTATCAATTAAAATGTCAAATATTAATAAATAGGAACAGTCATTTCAGCTTGGGCTTCCGGAATTCAAATAGGAAAAGTATAATGTAGAACAATCAAAACTATAGCAGTGATTGGTAGCTCTACATGTACAATCTATGAAGTTGCGATCAGTTAAAAGAATAGTTGTCAAAATTGACAGCACTATTCAGCTGGCCAATAAGGGAAACAAAATTGAATCACAGAATTGGGGTATCACCCTCCAATGTTTATATGTACTTTTTTATTTATTCCCTTCAATGAATTCTCTGTATTCTCTCTTCATTTTGACCCCTGAAACAGTCCTGCAAAATCAGTGTACATCAGCAGTCAAAAACCAGCAATACCCATGAAGCAGCTTTAGGATAACCATTTTCAGTTAAAACTTATATTTTAGGGATACTATAACAAACGTATGCTTGAATCTTACATTGTGGTACATGATAAATTATATAATTAGAGGAAAGATCAAATATGACTTACTTAAGCATCTCCTTGTTTTTAAAAAACTGCACACATGGAGTACCCATGATTCCTGCTGCTGCTGCTACTTCTTGATCTTCCTCTATATCAATTTCAACAAAATGTACATTCTGATCGAATTCATCAATCACCTGCAAAGGTAGATGTTAAAAAAAGTAATCATAAATATGGAAGGGAAAGTAGTTACATTTAGTTCATACGCCATGCAGCTCATCAAACAATATAATATGATGACGGCATGCTTGTATGCAAAATTGCGAATACATGTTAATATGGCACTCATTTCAATCAAGTACAAACAGCTTTGCATTGTGTTATGGACCAAATTCCCAGCCCTAATCGTTGAGTGGCCCAGGACACCGGGCAGTTTGGCTCAATGCGGACTGGGTCGCATCGGTAACATTGAAATTTTGAGAACACCTGGATATCATGGTAGATCTGTTCCACTAAATTCTAAAGGGAGAAAACAAGCAGTAGATGGACCCAAAATATTCTTCTTGTTTGTCTGGTTCGAATTGATATAATGCTCACTGAATAGAAATCATTGCCTAGGTGAAATTTAAAATGCTGTCAAGGAAAGGGCTTGTTTGTGCTTCTTTGAAAAATGATATTTCAAATTAGAAACATATCTGAAAAAAATGATAATTAGATGTGTGTTTTTTAAACAAAAAAAAAAAAGCAAAAGCCCAAAATAAAAATCTGTTTAGTTATTTCCCTCCTTGTCTGTTGACTCAGTTTCGTACTTACCATGTTCCCCATTTAATTTACTTTCTATTAATCGTTTGACTCACATCCTTGATTCTGCTATTTCTTTCACTAAAGATTTAGTTTTTCAACTGGAACGAAGTTCAGAGCGGGTAATAAGCAAAGGATGTGAGTTCAATGGAATCTACCAACTCTGAAGTCAGCCCCGCATCAGCACTGCAACTGATTCATCTCTCTTGATACATGCTCAATTGGGACATTCTAGCCTTGCCAAGTTACAAAAATTGGTACCCAGTTTGTCCAAGTTATCCACCCTATCTTGTGAGTCTTGTTAACTAGTAAACATACACGTTCTTTCCCAAATACTGTTGATGGTCGAGCCAAATCTCCATTTGCATTTGTTCATTTTGATGTTTGGGGAGTACACTCTAAGTTTTAGATATTGTCACCTTCATTGATGATTACTCTGGTTGTACCTAGTTGTTTTTAATGAAAAATAGGTCCGAGTTGTTCTCCATCTTTCAGCAGTTTTACCACGAAGTAACAACACAGTTGGGTGTTCCTATTCGCACTCTACATAGTAATAATGGTTGTGAATACTTGTCTCAGTCCTTTCAATATTTTATAGTTTCTCATGGCATTCTTCACCAAACATCATGTGCTCATACCCCTCGACAAATTCTGGTTACTGAAAGAAAATATCGTCACCTAACTGAAACAAATTGTGGTTCCCATTATCCTTAGATTATGGACTTCGGCGCTTCTTGCCACATCTCTAGTAATGAATTTTTGCTTTTTCACATTTCTACCTTTGGTTGTCTACCTTCAGTTACCTTGCGAAACGGTCCCAAATACAATGAGAGGGGGTGAGTACTACTCGTCATCTTCCTTTCTTGTCTGTTGACTTGACACAGTTCTGTACGTTCCAGGTTCCCCATTTAATTGACTTGCTTTCTTTTAATCGTATGACTCACATCCTTAATTCTGCTTTTTCTTTCACTAAAGATTTAGTTTTTCAGCTGCAACGAAGTTTAGGGTAGGTAATTGGCAAAGGATGAGAGTCCAATGGAGATTCCAGGTTTTCTCGAACAACCTGGGTTGATTCTATAAATTGGTATCAGTGCTTCAATCCTTGGAGCTGTGGGTACTGATCGCGAAGATGATTCCAGAATTCGACGGAAGAGAGGCTTATGGGTGGCTCATCGTGGTGGAGCAACACTGCCAAGCCATAGGAATTTCTGAGAAGAAATTTTCAGAGGCAGAGAATCTCTGACGCGAGATGCTTTCTTTTGGTGGCATTTCTGGAAAAGATGAAATCATAGGGCAACGTGGTGGGATTTTGTGATGGCGTTGCCGAGAGAATTTGAACCAGAAATGGAACTGTACTTACCAGAACCAATTCAAGATTCTTCAGCACAAGAAAGTTTGCAGAACGACAAAGTCTCGGAGGTTCGAACGAACAAATGATTTGGCGGAAGCTGAAACAAAGGCGAAATCAGAGTTCGCAGTGGCGGAGCAAGCAGTGTCGGTGGATTCACAGCAACAATCGTAGGTCGCGATTCTTATTACCGGTTGCACGTTGACGGCGAAGCGAGAGGATGAAACATAAACCGTTGTCCACGGCCAGCAGTTAAAGAAGGGATCGTCTATGGTGGAGAAGCAGAGCCACGATTCTCAGATGGGGAAACAAGAGGAATCTATCATTTTCCCCCAAATCGTGGATTTAGGGCTCGATTGGGTGAGAAGACCACTGCGGAAACTGCTGGATTCATGGCCTTGCATGTCGGTGAACGCCATCGTCCGACGGATAAACCGCAGCGCCAAACTCGTTCCCTTGCCGAACCCACCATCCACCGGCTAAGCCGCCAGATCTTTGTCGGTGGTGCATGTCCAGATACGGTGGAGGAAAGACGTTACACAACAGAAATGACATCGGGGGGTCGCGGGTGGAAACTCAATCTTTGTTCTTCATTTTTCCTCAACCAAATTTCATGAAACTTGTTCCATTTACTTCCTAAGGTTCTATAGGTCAATTCTGGGCAGAGAAACCAAAGAAAAACAGGCATAAACGAAGCTTGGAGGATGAACCCAGAATCTGGTTGAAGATTCTGACGACCATTGTGCCCTGCAACTATGATTTTCTCGCAAACGGTAGAGCTTTTGGACTTGAAGCTGCTACGACTGGCTGTTTGGCAACAAGGAGAAGAAGGCCCTGAGCTTTGTTGTCGTCGCCGCCGTGACCGCCACCGTCAACCACCGTCTTCTCCAGCGAGGTTGGTCGAAAAAACTTCATGACTTAGTTTTCTTTAAAGATTCTTGCTCTGCACCTTATTTGAGCTCAGACATCACATTGGTTTCATAAAATTCCAAGTTTTTCTTTGTGAACTTTTAGACTTACTGTTTCAGTTCAAACTCCTTCTACATGTGATTTCCTCGATGATCAGAGTCATTTGAACTGTCCATTGTGTTTCTAGGAACTTGTAGGTTGTGATAGAACTCTTGCATGAAGGTTTTGAAGCCAGGGAAGAGCCAGGGAAGGATGGATTCTTCCATCACCTTCTTGGGTTCATCATTCTTCCATGAGGAAGATGAACCAGACCATCGAGGCCTTGCATGCCTCTGGTCAGTGTTCCTGAGCCTCAAGTGTTGAGATATTGTGGAAAGGAAAACTGATTTTGGGGCTAGAACTTGAAAAGCAATTTTTGGGATATTAAGCTACTTTGAATTGAAATTTAATTAGGGTTAAAGGAGGAATTAGGAGCTGAAAATTAGGCTGAGAGTGATGGGAAAAATATAAGGAAATTGATTATGAAGTTAGGTTTTGGAAAAAGTGAAAAGTGATTTTGGAGAAGTGTTTATCCAAAGAAAATGGCTTCTGGACCTCAATTAGTGATGAACAAACTCGGCCTAAGAAAATTAGAAAAAATCCAGAATTTATATTAGATTAATTAATTGGATAAATAATTTAGATATAATAAATAATATTATCTGCTTTGATGCAGAGGACGTGCAGCTCGAGGAGAACCTCGCTTTGATTGTGAAACCACTGGGTAAGGGGGATTACGGGCTGACAGGGCATAAGGAGATTTATATTGAAGCTTGCCAGATAGATGGTGGGCTGACTGCTTGATCTGTTGACTGATATTGTTGATTGACTATGAATTTGTTGTGTTGTCTGATGTTTGAGAATTATTCATGAGCTATGTTTGTTTGTTGTTATGAACTGAGATTGCTTATTTGCCAAAGCATGACTTCATAAAATGAAAAGTAATACTCTATGACTTCCATGCTTGATGTATTGAATTCATGTTGTTGTTCGAGAATGAGATTACTGAACCTGAGATATGCTCTGTTCTTGACGTTTGTTGCATTGATATTGAGTAAGGAGTTGTGAATTCATCTGGGAGTACAGATGTGAGATAAGGGAAAGATTATGGATGAGATCCTAAGGTAAATGATTGGCATCAGGTGACCTAAGTCGAGGAATTGTTCATTAGTGATTGACTAAGTTATGAAGTTACAAAGTAAAGAGCTTTTGCATTTAGGATAAATGAACCTAGGCTTAATAAAAAATAATAACTAGATAAATGCATAATGGGTTTAGCATGTTTTCTATGCATTGAAATATTAGAGTCAATCACTGAATGAACTGGAGATTCTGAGGACAAGGCTTAGGGTCGACCTTCAAGTGAAAGTTGTCCGTCGAGTACGGCAAGTGATAAAGATGCCTCCCCAAGTATGGTTAACCGGAGTAGGTTAAACCTGGGGTTATGAGATTAAATTGACCTTGTGTGGTCTAGCTGAGCAGAGGGTATAAGGGGGAGATGATTGTGAATGTTTGTGATTTTGTTTGTAATGCATCATGTGCATTATGATAGGAGGAATGAGGAGTAGGATCGCGCGACAACTTCCACAGAGAGAACTGGTGTGCACCCGGTGTGGATGCCCGAGATAACTGAGGCGGCACTTCAGAGATGAGGTGACCTGGGGACGATCCAGTGTTACGACTCAAACTACGCCGTTGATTTTGGGATCCCCTGTGTTTCGACTAGTGGAGTGGGAAGGCCATCAGAAGCTGCGTCGTCCCAATTGAAAGTCAATACGGTAATCATTGCTCGGTAAGAAGAGTGGGCCAGAGTTAGTACCTATGTTCCTGAGCGGCATTCCAAAGTGAGTTTGGCTGAATCCAATTGGCCCAGCTTCATGTAATAAGAGAAGGGTGAATGACTTACTCTCACTAAAGAAGTAAGGACACGGAAAAGGGTGGCATACATTGCATCTACATAGATTATTTGTGTCTGTACAGTGTTTTGATCTTGTGTGTGGCTTGACTTGATATCTGACCTGATTACTTATACGTCTGTTTATGCTTTATTGGTTGTGTATCTCACCCTTACATTTATTTGCAAAGTGTGACAGGGATCTGAGGGATGGCTCAGCCCCCGGTTGAGACGATAATAGCAGACGTCATAGTGCCTGAGGGTTGGGAAATGGACCCTGTCACAAGCTTGGGTAGATATGTAGGGATGAAGGTCTGTTGGTATAGGCAGTCAGGTACCATGCTTCCTGGATATCCCGTTGCTATGCCTAGGTCTTTTACATTTTATTTACCACCTCGTTATCTTGTGCCACACCTTGTTCCTGATGTTGCTCCACCACCTGAGGTACTAGCACTAGAGTCTAATCTCAAGCCTAAGGATCCACCTACAGCTCCAGTTCCAGCTAGGAATGGTCCCCGTCTGATGTCTACAGCTAGGAAGAGTGTTCCTACTCCTCGGAGGATTGGAGGAGATGCCAGAGCATACATAGCGAAGTTTCATCGTGTCGAGTCATCAGGCACGACAAGGGTTCCTATCACGAGGGAGAGTTCACCTGATGGAGCAGATGAGGATATGCGGTCTCACGGTGTGGAGGCTAATGGTGGTGATGTCTGATTGCTTGGTCTGTGGTTGTGTTTCTGTTTAGTTTTTCTGATGAATACTTGGATGATTGTATGATACTATGTGATGACGACTTCTGACTGATGGGTCATGGGCTCGACAATGGTTAGCCTCCTTTTTGGACCCTTTTGTTGTTTATATATATGTATGTGGTGTTGTGTTTATGATATGCGCCTGCTAGCTAGGTTAGTAGCGACTAGAGATGATTCCATTACGATTCCGTGTACGTGGAGGGTTAAGAAAAGAGATTAGCGAAGTATAAAAATAACTCGTAAGAAAAGAAAAGAAGGAAGTGTGAGATTAAGTTAAAGTTAAAGAAAGAAAGAGAAAAAGAATGGGTGTAGAGTTAGTGATTAGATTAAAGAAAAGGAAATGTGACGAGAGCGTAGTGTAAACGTGGGGATTCAGGCAAAGGTATCAGGGAAGGGTCCCCACAGTCACCTTCATTGATTATTACTCTAGTTGTACCTAGTTGTTTTTAATGAAAAATAGGTCCGAGTTGTTCTCCATCTTTTAGCAGTTTTACCAGGAAGTAAAAACACGGTTGGCTGATCCTATTCGCACTCTACGTAGTGATAATGCTTGTGAATGCTTGTCTCAGTCCTTTCAACCTTTTATGGTTTCTCATGGCATTCTTCACCCAACATCATGTGCTCATACCCCTCTACTTATGTGGTTGCTGAAAGAAAATATCGTCACCTAAATGAAACAACTAAGAAACTTTTAATCCATGGTAATGTTGCTCATCATTTTTGGGGGGATGTTGTCCTCACTGCTTGTTGCTTAATTAATCGGATGCACTCCTCTGTCCCTAATGACCAAGTACCCCAACAAGTCTTGCATTCCTTGACACCTTGCGTCGTTGGTTCTACTTGTTTTGCCCATAATTTTACGGGGCGTTTGTTAGACGGTATAAAAAAATAAACCCAAGAATCTTATTTCCGGGAATATTAGGATGGGAATGTTGTTCCCAGACATCTTTAAAAATTGTGTTTGGTTAACAAATTTGATTCCTGAGAATCTTTTCCAACATTACTGGGAACACATGAGTTTGGTAGGAAATGCATATTCCCAAGAATAAATAATGAAATTATTAAAATACCCTTAAATATTTTTTCACCTTCATGAGATATTGATGGAAATCATGGATGAATAAAAGGGTAAAATAGATTTTTCCCTAAAAAAATTGCAACCCAATTTAGAACATTCCCGGGCATCTTTGATACCCACCCATGAGGATGGGAATGTTGAGGTGGGTGAATGTGTGAAAATCACTTTCTCGGAAATGAGGGATGCCAGGACAAATATTTTTCTAATCTGCTAACAAACAAGGGAATCTACATTCTCACCATCTCATTCCTGGGTATATTTTGTTATGCCCATCTAACAAATGCCTAGTTAGTATTGGTCTTAGTAAACTTTATCCTCAATCCGATAAATGAGTCTTCCTGGGTTACACAGATCTCAAAAGGATTATAAATATTACACCCACACTTTTCCTTGTTACTTGATCTCGACCGATGTTACTAGTCCAGAAATGGGACAATAGAAATGACCTAGATCTAGTACCCAGAAAGAAGAGTTTCTCATAATAACCTAGCCGTTTTTGGTATAGTTTTGGGAAAAGATCCATTTACAAAACCTAATCTATGGACCGTTGGGCCTTATAACAATTGGCCCAACGGTCCTGACACAGGAAAATAGGCCCTTTTTAGGGATTTATCTTACTTTATGCGCTCTGATGCTAAGTCGAAGCTCCCAAAAGCAAGGTCGCCCTCGCTTTACTTTCTGGGCCAGGTTTGTAAATCACTTCAAAATGATAGCCTAAAAGCTTGGCTATCCAATTTTGCTGGTCAGCAGTTGTTATATGTTGTTGCAAGAGATGTCCTAAACTCTTTTGATCTGAATACACCTTGAAACTTCTTCCAAGTAAATAGAGCCGCCAATGTTGCACGGCTAAGACAAGAGCCATTAATTCTTTTTCATAAGCAGATTTGCTCAAATTTCTTTGTGACAACGCCTTGCTAAAGTAAGAAATTGGCCACCGGTTCTGCATCAATACTGCCCCTATGCCCGTCCCGGAAGCATCACACTCAATCTCAAATGGTTGAGAAAAATTTGGCAAAACCAACGGTGGAGTCTGCGTCATGACTCTCTTCAAGTCCTCAAATGCTTCCGAAGCAGCAGGGTTCCAGTTGAACCCTTCTTTCTTTGTCAATTCTGTCAGAGGCTTGGCGATTTTCCCATATCCTGCAATAAATTTCCTGCAATACCCCGTCAAGCCCAAGAATCCCTTTACGCCTTTAACATTGCGTGGGACTGGCCACTCCACCACACTCTTAATTTTTTAGGATCCACTGCCACACCTTGATCAGAAATTAAATGGCCTAAGTATTCAACCTGTCTACTTCCAAAAACACACTTTTTCTGATTTGCAACAAAATTCTGCTGCTGTAATACAGCCATAACCATTGCCAAGTGCTTCAAGTGTTCCTTCCACCCCTTACTATAAACCAATATATCGTCGAAGAAGACTAAGACGAATTTTCTGAGATACGGTTTGAATACCTGGTTCATGGCGGCCTGAAAGGTAGCCGGGGCATTGGTTAACCCGAACGGCATAACCAAGTATTCATAGTGGCCTTCGTATGTTCTGAAGGCTGTCTTATGGATATCTTCCTCTCTCATGCGTATTTGGTGATATCCGGATTTCAAATCCAGCTTAGAAAAGTAAGCTGCCCCATGTAATTCATCCAACAACTCTTCAACAACAGGAATGGGATATTTATCGGGAATGGTTACCTTATTCAGCTCTCTATAGTCCACACACATCCTCCATGATGCAACTTTCTTTTTAACCAATATTACAGGGCTGGAAAAAGCACTAAAGCTATGTCGGATTACTCCTTGCTGCAACATTTCATTCACCTGCTTCTCAATCTCGTTCTTGTGATGATAAGGATATCGATAAGGACGAACACTAACGGGACTAGCTTCTTTGTGCAGCTCTATAGAATGTACAATATCCCTTGGAGGAGGGAGTCCCTTTGGTTCTTTAAAAATTTCTGAAAACTCAGCTAATACCTGTTGGATGTCATTTCTTTGTTGAGGAGACAACTCCTGTTCCTTACTAGATTCGGGTTCTCCCCCATTTTCCTTCATTAAACTCTGTAATGATGCTGCTGGCCTTTCTTTATCCTTACGACAACCCTGTTTCTGCCCCTGTAATACCACTTTTTTCCCTCTCCAACAGAAACTTAGAGTCATTTCTTCCCAGTCAAAAGTCACCTTCCCAAATTTCTGTAACCAGGCCACCCCTAGTATCATATCCAGATCTCCCAGTTCCAGCACGTATGATTCTACTGAAGTTGTGGATTCCCCCAATTGAACTTCCACTCCTTTGTACTTGCCTCCTGTAGCAACTTTGTGCCCATCACCCAATTTCACTCCCATAGTCTTCCCTTGCTCCACGGGAATTTCCAAGGCTGCCACTACCTGAGGTGATATGAAATTATGGCTTGCACAACTGTCAATCAATATCACTAGTGAGACCCCATTGATTTTTCCTTCCACTCGCAGTGTTGAAGGAGGGGTTCTTCCCCTCATATTGGTGTCCATCAAACCAAACACCCCCATGGAGCCACAGTCTAGAGTTTGTTCCTCTTCCTCCTCTCGCACTTCAATCGCCACAATCTCACCAACTTCATTCACCGTTTCGTCATCCCCCAGTACCACCAGTCGCAGTTGCTTCTCTGCACACTGACGTAGTGGATGATACCTCTCTCCACATCTGAAACACAACCCTTCTGCCTTTCTATTCATCAACTCAGAATAGGGAAGATGCTTGGTGCCCCGATTCCGGTCACTGGTAGAAGAACGGCATCCACTCAGAATAGGGACGGTGGTGCGGGACTCACTCGGAGTCAAGTTCCCCATCGAATTCCCTTAGGATAGGGTTCCCACACTTGGGTCAGGGCCGAAACCTAATTTACTAGTGTTTGGGGCTTGACCCGACCCGAGCCTACCTTTATCAACATAACCCGAACTCCAGTCTCTGTTTCCCTTCCACATTCGTGTTCCATACGACCTACCGCCTCTGGGAAAAGACGCTCCCTGCAACTCTATTTCCACGTCCCGAGCCAAGCGCATGGCTTGTAAACGATTCACAGGGTTGAACGTTCGAACACGCATCTGAATCTCTGGCCGAAAACCTCCGATGAAGTACCCGTTCAGCCTCCGATGAAGTACCCCAAATATTGTTCTTCCGGCAACCGTGTTACCTATGATGATATGAATTCAAACTCTGCCAAATAATCTTCCACGTTCCCGGTTTGTGTCAAATCCTTAAGTTCCTCAAAGGGGTTATCACTCTGGCGACCTCCATAGCGATCAATCAACGCTCATTTCAGTGTTTCCCAAGTCAGATTATCCTCAGTTTCACGAAGGAGGTTGAACCAGTGAATAGTTGCTCCTTCCATGCTCAGTTTGGCCAAACATATTTTCACCTCTCGTGTTGACCCTTGCACTTTGAAGTACGTCTCCGCTCGTGTGATGCATCCAACCGGATCTGTGCCATCAAACGGTGGTAGCTCCACCTTCTTTGCTGCCATTCGATACTCTGACGAAGATTCCTCTTCCGACCGAGGTGACTCCCGGCGGTCCCCTTGACGGTCGTTGCGTAGCTTGGCGAGTTCCTCCAGGATGGATTGACGGAAATCCACCAAGGATTGGCGCACAAACCCCTCCATGGTCGACACTCGTTCCTCCAACGCATCCATTCTGTCTGCCATTTTCGGGGGCATGGACAACAATAATGCTTTGCTAGCTCCTCTCGAATATCCGGCAGGTCGGACCAATGATAGGACCAGGTAATGACTTAACTGAGATATATAGGTATTATATGAAAATAGATGAGCTAGAGCTCTTACAATGGATGAAAACACCAGAGTCAATGACTCCTACCAGAGATATTCTCTCCTGTAACAGTACTAACAATATTCAGAATGCCCCCCCTAGAACTCTCTCTCACTACATATACCAGAATCCCTTACCATGGAAATCTTGCCAGCTCACCCCTCCTCTAACTAACACTCATTCTCTCTCCCTGACCCTACCTTCCTTCTTCTAGAATAAACTTGCCAGACCCTGGGCTTTTCTCTACCTGTCTCCACAATTGTTTCCTTGGGGTTAATTGGCCCATAAGTATTGTTGAGTGTTCTACCATTGTTGAGTGTTCTATCAGAGGTACAGAAGACTAGTTGGGATATTGAACTACCTCACTGTCACTCGTCCTGGTATTTCCTTTGATGTGTGTGTGGTTAGTCAATTTCTTAACTAACCTGTGAAGGACATTGGGATGCTGTAATTCGCATTCTAAAATATATTAAAGGAGCTTCAAAAAACGGTCTCTTGTATGAAGACAAAGGTCATGCACGAGTTGTAGGATACTCTGATGCACATTTGGCAGGCTCTCCTACTGGCAGAAGATCCACTTCTTGCTACTGCATTATCATTGGTGACAACTTGATTTCCTAGAAATGGAACAAACAAACTATAGTGGCAAGGTCAAGTGCAGAAGCAAAGTATCGGGCCATGGCCGCCACCGCCCATGAGCTTATACTGCATTGCCGTAAACAGATACTTAAAGAGCTAAGATTTAGAGATATTACGCAAATGACACTCGTTTGTAATAATCAGGCACTAGTCATGCATATTGCCTCAAACCTTGTGTTTCATGAAATGACCAAGCAGATTGAAACAGATTGTCATTTTATTAGAGAGAAGATTTTATCAGTGGACATCACCACTAGCTTCGTCAGTTCAAACGATCAATTAGCAGATGTCTTTACTATGTCTTTGAGAGGTCCTAGAATTAGTTGCATATGTAACAAGCTTGGTGCATATAACTTATATGCTCCAACTTGAGGGGGAGTGTTAGATATCTTGTAGATAAGTAGGATATCTTATTGTTAAATGTAAATAGAGTAACAATGATATTGTACAGTTATTTCACCTATTATATATAATAGACTCCGCTGCGTAGTTGAAACACACGGATTCACCTAAATGCTGCTTGTCTTCTTCTCATTCAACAAGTACTAAGATCTCTAACTTTATGATTGTGACATAACTTTAAATCTCCCTTTTTTCACATACCTTACTAAGAATTGGCTTCAGTGTCCTACACGGTCCACACGTTGGTGACGTATATAATACACATATAAGCCTTGGACTTTCATGGTATAATTTTCGTAGAGCATACTGCAAAGAGGAAATCACTAAGAAACATGACAAGAGAATTATAATAAAATAAAAGAATTAAATAAAAAGAAACTATATGAACATAACAGATGCTGAGACTTAATCCCATTGGCAGAAGCACCTATAAGGAAGACGTACCTGTCCCTTATGCTTTGTAAGTGAAATGTCAAAGCCCTCTTGAACATCCCTGTCAGTTAGTTCCTTCTTAACCTCATCAGTTTTAGGCTGATACAGGAAATTAAATTGGAAGGTTGAGATTTGTATTGGTATATACTCCGTGAATTAACTACAACATTGAAATCCTCTTTCAACTAGGCGGAATCGGCTACGTAGACCAAACAACACTATAATGACATGTCATGAGTAAGGAATGAATCAACTGATTTAATGTAATGAAGTTCCCCATTATTAGTATGTTATTGTTTACTTGCAACAACGTTATTCCATTCATATTTTAAAAACATAGGGCCAAACAGAAACGCATAATAGGTTCGTATATCATTTCTTCATGTTTACTTTTATGTCCTACTCTTGGAAAGATCCTGAATGGCAGCAGATAACAAGGCTTTTAGAAAAAGTATATTAAAAAAACTAATAGTAATTGATAATGAGCCCACTTGGATACGGGCTTATTGGAGCTTATCTACTAGAAAAAGCACTAAATAAGCTACAATAACTGGTCTTTGGTTTGCATCCAAATGGGTACAATGAGTTCATCAGACCACATCCATCAACAACAACCAGAGCCATTTCCCACTACTCCACTAGGAAAATAATCAAAATTTCCTCAGACCATCCCTATTCAGGTAATATAATTTACAGAGAATTATTGTCAATAGCTTTATAAATGACAAAGGCTGTGCAATAATTTGAAAAAGTAAAATATAAGAATGAATGATGCACATTCAAGTTTTTATGTTCCTATCACTGTAACCCTGCAGCTCATCACTCACAGAACAGAACCTATCACTATGTCATTAAATAAGACTTCATTGCATGTTGATGAGATGAGAGAAATACACAAGATTGCTCGAAGAGCATAGTTGAGCTCTAAAACCAATAGAGAACTACTTATCAAATTTTCCCACCCACAAAATTTTGAGGAGCTCAGTAGAATTGTGGCTAATTTTGTTATAATAACAATTCGATACACTATCTTTACGAAGATTTGTATATTTATCTAATTTATAAAAAATAAACAGTTTACAAACAATTCTAGCTAAAATTTCATCTGCTTCTACTGAATGAAGCAATAATTAAGAACATGAATTATAAAAATATAGTAAACTACTAAACTGACAATATGATATGCAACTCATTTTACAGTGTTATATACCGAAAGTTCAATAAGTGCATATAAAATTGGAGCTCTTTGAACTCTAATACCTGATGGAACTCTATAAGAAGTTTTTTGCTAACAAGATATCTCTCAACTGATAGAGCAGCAATGCATCCAGATCCAGCAGCAGTTACGGCTTGCCTCCACTCATGGTCCTATGAGAATGAAATAAATAAATTTTATAAAGGTGCCTACAACAGTTACTATGTTTTTTCCCCATCAAAAGGTAACATCAAATAACAAATAAACTCAGACAATAAACTTCACAAAAATTTGCATAGTTCATAATCGAACATATGCTCAGTTTACATATTAACAGCAATTATAATTAATTTAAGGGAAAATGATCAAAATTCTGCCACCAAAAATGGCATTTCAAAAGGTTTTGAAGAAGATGTGAACAAATAATAAAGCCTTATCTCATTACAAGTTGGTTATATGGATTAAATGACGCCATTGTGCTATGTCATGACAGTTAAAACATGATATAATTATATTTATAAGATGTTGGTCAAATGGTATCCTCCTACTCTTGCAGCTATTTCTTAAGAACAATTTACTTTGTTTAAAATTATTGTAGGCAATGTAGCGTCGTAATAGAACTGGACCATAATTTTGGTACAGCAGTGGATCTTTCTACATGGAACACACAACCTCGGAATGGGTATCAAGATGAACTGAATAGAGGTGAATAGCAGCAGTGTAGAACGTGGGTTCTCCTCTCCCAGTAAGAGACTGGACTCCTCTCCCTCTTTTTACCAAAACAATGGATACCCTCCAATTACTCTCTACAAATGCCTTATAAGTTATAACAACTCTCTATATACAGTAACCAACTAAACAGTTACTACAGTTATTCTTTTATTTCTATTAATAACAGACTATTTAGTTAATAGCAGGTTGAAGCTCTGATTCCCAATACTCCCTCTTATTCTTCCTAATTTAGACTATCTTTATTAGAGTTCTGCTAGCATGTTGATTTAAATCTGCTGCAAAAATCAACTTGTTAGCAGAAGGCACTCAATAGGTTACCTGCACATCTCCAGCAGCAAATACACCCTCAACTGAAGTTTTTGCAGTACCCTCCTCAACTAGTATGTAGCCAGAGTGGTCAAGTTTAACTTGGCCTTTCAACAGTTGACTATTTGGTGAATGGCCTATGCCATAAAATAGCCCTTTAGCCTCCAGCACAGATTCCTCCCCAGTATCAATCTTTCGAATTAAAATGCCAGACATCTGTCCTTTGATATTGCTCACAATGTCCACAGCCTCTGTATTGAAGTGCACGGTGACATTGGGATTGTCAAACACTCTGAAACATTCGCGATAATCAACCTGTTAAACAAACATTCAGGGAGTTGAAAACTCACATAAAACATGTTCATTAGTACTTAGTAGATAACTCACCATCATAAAGATATCCAAACACGAAAGTCCTCATAAACACAGACTGATTAGGAAGACAACAAAAGAAGATACATAATACAATCTCCTATTCATTTATCTTTGAAATACAAAACTTAACAGAGTCAAACAACTTTTTTAGTACCTAGTACCTACAACCTAGAGTCTAGAGAAAGCTCAGAAATGCGCAAAAAAAGGTACTCTTTAATTTCTCCACTAAGATAAACAGTAAGCTTTTACCAATTAAAAATGCTTCTAGTATTTAGCCATTAATGTAAAATAACACATGCCCAACAATTTGCTTGCATTTGCCTGCATTAAAATGGTACTACAACATGATATAATTATATTCCAAGTCTATATGAAATACAGACATAATGAGAAACATCATCAAACAAGAATACTACACTTGTATTTATTATGCAAAACAGCATTTTGCATCCATGTGCTTTTGATGGATATGCAACGACAGTGAGCATGGTTTCCCCATAAGCGAGAAGAGACCTATGATCAAACATGCATGTAATGCCCATAGGCTAAATATAGTTTTCATCTACACTATAATCCAAAGCACAAGCAAACCTTAAAATAGGAAATATTTTCCAAGTGAATTACAGCCAAAAGAAACTTGAGCATGGTAACAAAAAGCCTACAAAGTATTGTTACATCCAACACAAATTATTGACAGAAACAGAATTCGTAACTATCACTAAATAGCATGAAAGTACTGATTACCCATTAACTCTACTATGCATATAAAAAGAAAAAAGGAACACCAAGAAAATCAAAATTAAACAAAGAAGCAAAAACAAATGGAAAGGGTAAAGAAATCAATAATTTATAAGTTGCATGACCTCAATCAACATAGGTTGGTAAATGAAAAGAAATATCAATATATTATGCCTAATGATAAATAAAACTTCATTTATAGCGAACCTATGCCATCAGCGCAGAATTTAGAAGACTGAACTAACACAGTTTGTTTAAACATTCATCTTCCCACAGGAATAATGTGAGCATGTGTCTGTTGTGTGTGTCAATGTGTGTGTGTGTGTGTGTGAGAGAGAGAGAGAGAGAGAGTGAGAGAGATTTGAAAAACTAAAATGGATACACTATGAAAAACTCGATTGATAAATTGTAATTGATAAAATCAGATTATTCACATGCAAGAACACTGTAAATTCTAACATAAACTGCAGAGTTAGTAGTTCCTTAACAACTAACAAGATTTGGGAAGTATTAATTAGACACACCTATCTTGCATGGCTTTGGAAGCCCTTAGTTGGTCTCGACGTACAAGTAGGTGAACATGACGAGCATATTTTGTCAGGTATAATGCTTCTTCCGTAGCTGTATCCCCCCCACCTACGACACCAAGAACTTGACCCTTAAAGAGAGGTGATGCACCGTCACAAATTGCACAAGCACTGATTCCTCGGCTCCAAAATTCATCTTCTCGGGGTAGCCTAAGTCGTTTTGCAGTAGCCCCAGTAGCATAGATGACAGCATGGCACCTAACCTGAATTATAATGTGATCAAGAAAAACTTATGTAACTTAACTAACAAGTAATTTCTCCAAAGAAACATAACTAGAAAGATATTAAAATTAGACAACAAACTGATGCCAGAACTCATACAACTTGCAAGGACTTTCAGGACTCACATTAAGAGTGAAATACTCAACAAATTGATTTTAAATAAAAGATGTTACCAAATATATGCAATAATTTAATTCCATAAAAGAAGCACATCAAATAGCGGATAAAAAGAACCAAGTTGAAAAGATAAAATCCTTAAGGTTCAGGTATATTAATATCTATGAAATTGTAAATCAGCTTGCTGTTAATGAATATATCACCTTACGTTCACTACTTTGGACAGTAAAAGGGCTATTTTTCAAATCAATAGCTTCAACATCTTCTTGATATAATTCTGCTCCCCAACGTTCAGCCTGCCGTCGCATCCTAGATAAGTAGAATATGTGTGAACTCCAGGGTCCATAACTCCATACGAGTACAATAAATTACAAGGTAAAATGAGCTATAACAAGTTTCCACTTCTGTTTTTAATACCTGTCCATCAAATCAGGCCCACTTATCCCGTCTGGAAATCCTGGAAAGTTCTCTACTTCAGTTGTAGTCATCAACTGTCCCCCAGGAACACCACCCACTTGATACCCCTCAAACACTACAGGTTTCAAATTGGCACGGGCTGCATATATTGCTGCTGTGTATCCTGCAGGGCCTGATCCAATAATTACCACATTCTCAACTCCTTGTCCTGTGAGAAGGAAAAAGATGTGACTGCCAACTTTGCTTATCTTACTAAAATAAAAGAAAACCAATAAGAATAACATCAACATACAGTAAGAACTTATACTCTACTGAAAAGTCAATAATATTGTGCTCTGTGTAGAATGAACTAATAAAGAGCAAAGCAATCTTAAAACTGGTCGCTAGAAGGATCTAAAGAGAGCTTCAACAACTGAGTGTCAACATAGTAGACCAGATCTTCAACCCCTCATCTTGTGTAATACCCAACTTTGAAGGCATCAGTATTCTGATAGGAGGAAACATAAAATCTCTACATAATGTTGTCAAAACAATATTGTTGAGAAGGTAAGCTCTAGATTGATCGAGCAAAACAGGGTAAACATATGATGATGATACAGCTGCCCTTGTTAACGGGCCTAAATGTCTAACTGAGCCTGCAACCAATCCCCACTTAGACAAGCTATGACCTGTATTCAACAGTCACAACTATGAAAGTGCATAATCATCTTCCCAACTCTAAGTGTTAGATACATTCAACTCAACAATGAAGTACAACTTATCAATCTCCACTGCATTCTACCAAGCCATCTCCACTAAATCCTTTAACTACTACCCACCATTGTGAATTCCTATTGCCCAATTCCCACTATCACTTCAATTCTACATCAAAAGCCGCTGGTTAAGCCCCAAATCTAACACAGTGTATCAACTAACCAACAGATAAAGTTTCATAACTGCACAGGCAACTCAACAAACATTAACAACTTGGGTTTAGCTCCAATAACAATACTCCATATATAAATTGCATCTTTCCAACTCCAAGTGTTAAATTCCTCAACTCAACAATGAAGTGCAACTTATCAATCTCCACTGCATTCTACCAAGCCATCTCCACTAAATCCTTTAACTACTACCCACCATTGCGAATCCCTATTGCCCAATTCCCACTATCACTTCAATTCTACATCAAAAGTCGCTGGTTAAGCCCCAAATCTAACACAGTGTATCAATTAACCAACAGATAAAGTTTCATAACTGCACAGGCAACTCAACAAACATTAACAACTTGGGTTTAGCTCCAATAACAATACAAAATATATAAATTGCAATTTCAAGGCCAAGAACAGACCAACAAACGTATCACAACCTCATTTCTCCCCGAAACTTCACACCAAAACTTTACATTTTTTACTACCATAAAAATAAAAAAATTTAAAATTCGCAAGCAAGCATTGAATTCAACGCCCTCACTTCTCTCGAATAAGAGTGACATTCATTCGCTAGCTTTCGAAAGCGCAAAGATAGAGTGGATAGTGCAAGTGACCTTGTGAGGCCACGGAGGAGGAGGATGAGGGAGAGGAGGCTCGGAGTGTGAGCGAGGAAGGGCGAGTCCGGAGGGTGCGCCGCGGGTTGATGAAGATGAGGCGGTGCTGGTTCGGCGGTGGAGGAGTAAACGCAGCGGAGGAAAGAGCTGCCGCGGTGGTGACTCGGTGAGTCGGGAGGGTTCCCACTCCGAGTCCTATCTTCGCAGTAGCCATTGGTTTCTTTCAGACCATACAATCGATGTTGCAGAGTTAAGACCAACACAGTTCAAGCGACATCTATTACGTTTGTTGTTAATTGGTGCGTGCAATCACGCACTCCACGTAAACCACTTTATTGCCTTATTTTTCCATTTCTCCGAATTTAATATTGATTGTAGTTTTTTAAAACTGTTGAAAACAGTTTTTAGAAAAGGTTTTTGAAAACAGTTTTTAAAAAGAAAAGTAGAAAAAAACCTGTTTGAAAGAGATGTTTTCCAACATTTAAAAATCTTAAATTTAAAAACTAAAAACAGAAAACAGACAATCAAACGGTCCCAAAAAAGTCGTTATGTGCTACTCGACTAATACTTTTTGGAAAGTGTACAATTTTACGTCGAACCTGGCGATGGCGTCGAGGTAATGTCATTACCTTAGTAGAATTTAAACGATGTAATTACGGGCGTGGTTTCGATCTTATGATTATGCCTAAAGTGCGCTTTCATGAAGTTATATATAGATATAAAAGTCGACTTAGCATTTTGGTGGTTCTCGTGCTTATTTTCGATTATAAGTTACGATTTGTCGAAGCCCAGATTACAATTAAAATATAAAAAATTTGGCTTTAGCGGTTCATTCTTAATCAAAACGCTAAAAGTATTTTTCAAAACTTAGGAGTCGAGATATTTCGACAGTATCAAATGTTGCACGTGGATAAAAGTAAAGTTTCGATGAGTAATCGACCTTGTTCAGGAAAGATTGAAGTTGATAGTTCAACTTAAGTGGCCGAAGTTGGTTTCAATGCAATTCGAGTAAACTGATACCTAATCCGGAAAAACGGAATACGGCTAAGTCTTACCTTAAGAAGATAGTGCATTTTTGCAACTTATGGCGAAACAAACGTTGTATTATTTCTTTGATAAAACTTTTTAAGGTAATGTGCAAAAAATTAGGCAAGATTCAAATTAGGCTAACTTATCTTCATGATTGTTTATGATAAGTTAACTTATCTATTCGCTACTTGAATTTTATATGTCGAAGCCTATAATACTTGATCGAAATTGAGATGAAAGCTTTGGCAGGATTATTCAATTATGATCGAAACGAGAGTTAATTTTTATTCTCGATTTAAATCCGGAACATAAAAGGGCAGAGAGACTACAAAAGATAAATTAATAGTGGACTTTTTTATTACGATAAGGCAAATCCCAAGATTACAGAGGTTAAACCAGGTTGTTGTTGAAAGGATTTGTACGTATTAAAAACCGTTCACCAAAAAGTTTAAGACCCTCAAGTTTTGATTATTTATGTTTTGGCCCTTGGATAATCTATCATTAGGTTTTGACCCTTTAAGTTTGGATAATTGTGTTTTAGTCCTTGGACTAGTCAAAACTGGGTTGGGATTTAATATTAAGAGCTTTTAATGATGTTTTGAATTAAGATTGGGAACATGATGGTTTGGCTTGGAGGATTACAAAGATAGTTTTGCTAGATTTTTAACAAGAAGAGCCTTGGTTTAGTGGTGGAGACTTAAGCAATCGATTTGCAAGGCTTGTGTTCGAATCCTAGTGAAGTAGTTTTGATTTTTAATCCAATTTTTGAGTGGCTTAAATGGAGCTGAAGTGGGATTTTGAATTTTGAGTTGAGACAAGGAGATTAATGAGTTAACAAATGAGGTTGTTAGGAGTTACAAGCTGAGTTTGAATGGATTGAATGGGTGTTAAGTGAGTTTAAAGCTTTGTCGGGGGTTACAAATGGCTAATGAGGGGGTGTAAAGTGAGTTTATGGTTTGGTCTATGAGTTAATGAGCTAACAAGAGGATGAATTCAGAATAAGAAGGGGAATTTCGTGCCTCCCTCTCCCTTCCCCTTGCAATTATTTTTCCTTGAAGCATAGTGGTTGTCTCCTTGTTCTTTCTTCAAGCAAAATTTCTACAGAAACCTAGAACTCTAGAGTTGAATCCTTTTGGAGTGTTGCTGGATTTTGGTGCTTCTTGGAGTCGACTCTCTTTTATTCTTGTGGTATTCTACCTCTTTCCTAATCCTTTCTCAAGAACCCTTGAGGTTAGCTTTATCGGTAAGTGATCGATCCTTTCTAATTTCTGAGTTTTGGTGATATTAGGAACCTTTGGATTTTTAGGGAGAAACTTGTTTATTAGGTTGTGATATGGATTTTAATCAAAGAAGAATCTTGGTTTTGAAAGAGTTTGATTAAAAATGGATTTTCGGGTGAAAAACATGGTTTTTAAGGTTTCTGGCAGGGAGCCAACGCATGAGCGCTGGACTCCCAATGCCTGGGCGTTGAGGTTCTGCCCAGTTCGTGTTGCCAGACAGGGACCCAACACTTGAGCATTGGAACCCAACGCTTGGGCGCTAGGCCCCTGGCAGCAAGTTGTTGGTTTGCTTGTTTTGAGTTTAAATCTTGTGGAGTTGGGTTCTGGCCTTTTTATATGGTTGTTGATGATTGTGCAATGTGTTATCATGATAGGACAAGATTATGCAAAGGAGTAAAAGGTAAAGGTAACTCAGTACTAGATCGAGTCAGTTGTGCTTTACAAATGTTTTTGTTGGAAACTATTCTGTTTTGTATATGACGGAATTGTTGGTATTGTGACGTGTGCTTGGATTTGAGAATTGATGTTATTATATGTTGATGATGATGTTGATGTGAAGTTGGTATGTTATATTGATAACGTTTATGAAAATTGTTGATTTATGGTGAGGTTGAACATGTTGGCATCAGCATCATCAGCTGCCACTCCAGTAATGTTATAAACTCTTCCGTGAGCGACAGGGCGCTTCCCTCGAACAACATTAACAACACCCTCATTCTTCGGAGTACGACAATCCTATTAGGTTATCCACTCAAGGGACAACCTCAAAACAATAACATCAATAAACAATTAATTCACAATATTCTTCTTTCGATTGACACCCCATCAATCGATTTCAAAATGCAAAACAACTACCCAACAGCTCTGGTTATCTTAACCAACGCTCTGATACCACAAATGTAACACCTCAATTTATGGTCATGGGTCACATAGTAAATAAGCGGAAATAATACTTCGAAACCTCTCAAAACATCTCAAGTTTTCAAAACAGAACGTCTCTCAATATTTAAAATAATATTCATCCCATAATTAATTTAGTTAAACATCAAAGGAAGCGAGAGGTAATAAAAAATAATAAGTTTGCCCCAATGAGTGCCAATTATTAAAACAAACAGCAGAAAAAACAATGAGTAATTCTTCTCAAGAATCTTCCATTTTTTCTAGACCTTCCAGGTTCCATCTTACACTTGTATCCAGATTCAACCTTCATGCACATCCTCACCCTGATTGTCTATATGGTGTTAAGCGCCCAACCAACAAACAGCAAACAGAAAGGGTTAACTCCAAATACAAGAAACAATTAACAACAATTTTGATAAAACAAACTGTGAATAATAAACAACATAAGGTACAAGAGTTACAGAAAACAACAATAGAATAGTCAAGAGTTCTCTTTTAAAATATCACTCAACCATGCTTGTTAGTCCTCAATAGCTATATGCATAACTATGGCCAGAATTCACCCAAATAGGGCCAGGACGATCACGTGGGACAACGATCCACCACATCGCCCTTGGTTGATCCCACGGGACAAAGTGTCGTCACATCAACCTTAAACACCATATATATAATGCATATGCTATGACAAAATAATTATCAACATCATGAACCATCAATTCACACCTCTTCTTAATCATAGTATTACATATGCAAATATAGTCATTTCAACATAGGAATAATCATCTTCATGTTAAAACAATTTAACTCAATTCATTTTCTCAAACTTCAACAACATGTGACACACACACACACACACACACATATATATATATATATATATATATATATATATATATATATCATGTTACAGTATCAATAACAAGTCCAGAATAATTCCCAAGGCAAGACACAACAGAATCCTCAACAATCAAAATATTACAAACCATTAAGACAATTCTACAACGAGTTACCCTTAGCGTCGAACGGGTTGCATGCACTTGATCTCCGATCTCGCAAGATAAAACAAATATACATAACAATTATCAACCATTGGAAGGGTGGACAACAACCCCAAAAGGATTATGAAAAATTAAAAAAAAAACAGAAACCTAGCTGACAGGGGCCCAGTGCCCATGCACTGGGATACCGGCGCCCATGTGCTGGCGAGCAGAACCCTAGCGCCATGGCGCTGGGAGGCTAGCGCCCAGGCGCTGGCTCTCTGCTAGAGAGCCCAAAGAAACAGTTTTTTCGTGGAAAAAAATCATTTTAAACTACTTTTTCAAAAGCAAAGCTTTTCCATGGACAAACAAATTATATAATCGACTAAGGACAATTTTCTTTCAAAAACAAAAGGGTTTCTAAAACCCAAGGTATAACAAAATAGCAAGGGTTCCAACACAAAGACAAGAAAGAAACCAACCTTGCTTGGCTTGTCTGATACCACAAAGTAACACCCCAATTTTAGGTTGAGGGTCATAGTAATAAGTGGAAAATATATAAACCTCTGTCAATTAACTCAATTTTCAAAAACGGAACGTCTCCCAAATAAATACAATAATACTTAACCCATAAATAATTAATTTAAACATCAAGAAATGAGAGGTAAATAAAATAATAAGTTTGCACCATAAGTGTTGTTTATTCAAAAGCAACGGAAATAAAACAACGGAATATAAAATCTCTTCATGATGTCCAAGTTATCCTTTATCATCTTCTCTAGCTGTTCACCAGTTATTCTTCATTTACATCCTTGTGCTGTAAATCTATGGCGTTAAGCACCCAAACAACAAACAACAAACAGAACGGGTTAACTCCAAACACAAGAAATAATTAACACATTGTGGTAAAACAGAAACAGTAACAATAAACAGTAAACAGAAACATGAAAATACAACAACATCAACAATATAATATTCACATTATTCTCATGCTAAACATCACATAACCATGCTTATGATTCCTCAAAATGCAACTACATGTTCAATCTCTGGCCACAATAATATATCGACCCAAACGGGGGCGAATTCGTCCCAAACGGGGATAACAGGATCACATGGGTACGACAACCCATCTAACCACCCCTAGGCACGGTCACGTGGCAAAACCATCCACCCCACCGCCCTCAGGCACGACCACGTGGCAATACCATCCACCCCACCGCCCTCAACCTCGGAAGATGCATATGCTATGACATAATCATCATCAACCTCATGAACCAACAGTTCGTTACATTCTCTTAATCGTTATCAACATAATCATAACCAAATACACCTCAACTTTTATTCCTTAATTGACAACAACATGTAATCAAATCATATCATGTTCCAGTAGCAACGACATATTCAGAATAAGTCCAAAGACAAAGCACAACCAGAATCCTCAAAACAAAACCATAATACAATCACAAACCGTTAAGGTAATTCCTACATTGAGTTATCCTTACCTTCGAATGGGTTGCATGCACTTGATCTCCGACCTTGCTTGGCTTGTTGATCAAGAGGAAATGAAGCACAGCCCTTGCCCTTCAATGGAGCAGAGAGAACTCGAATATGGTGAAGAAGAATGTGCAAAGGACATACTCCAAGTCCTTGGACTATTTAAATTTGAATTTGAATTCAGCCTTAATGTGGCTTAAGGTTGTTTGAAATCAGATTTGTTACATGGGAGTTTTGAGAATGATCGGTGTTGATGTGTTTTAATGACATTGTCTTGGGTTTAATGGGTTTAATGGGAAATTATTGTGAATGATGATGATTTTGGGCGGCTCTCTCTCTCCGTCTCTCCCTTGAAGACTGAAATTCTGATTACTATATGTTAGTGGTTTTCCCTTTGCTCTTCCCTCACACCTAGATTGTTAAACCTAAGTTCAAGTACTGAATTCTGAGTGTTATGGTTGTTGTGTCGCCCCTCCTTTCTTCTTCATTGTGGTCAAGTTTTGATTCTTCCATCCTCTCCAAAGAGTGCTTGGATTTGGTCTTTTGGTAAGTTGTTTCTTACTTTCCAATTTCTGAATTCTCTTGTTAGGGTTTTGATTTGGCTTTGTTTCCAGCCCATTCTTCCTCACCATACTCGAGTTCTCTTTGCTCCATTGAAGGACAAGGGCTGAGCTTCACTCATTCTTGATCAATCAAGCCAAGCAAGGTTGGTCCTTTCCATTGTTCTTGAGTGTAGAACCTTTGTTATCTTCCTTTTTATATAATCTTGTGTTTTGGAAATCCTTTGAGTTCTGGAAAGAACATGGTATTTGGTCGATTATATAATGTGTTTTGTTCATAGAAAAGCTTTGGTTTTTAAAAGAAGAGTTTAAAATGAACTTCTCCATGAAAACATTGTTTCTAGGCTCTCCGGCATGGAGCCAACACATGGGTGTTGGACTCCGAACGTTTGGGCGTTGGCATCCCAACGCTTGGGCGCTAGGCCCAGGACAGAAATTTTACTATTTTTCTTTAATTGGTTTTAAACCCTTTTGAGTTGGTTTTCCACCCTTCTAATGGCTGTTGACTGTTATGTATATGTGTTTTATCTTGCTAGGTTGGAGAGCAAGTTTATGCAACCCATTCAAAGGTAAGGGTAACTCATTGTGAATTGCCTTAACGGTTTGTGATTGAATTGTGGTTTTGCTTTGAGGATTCTGATTGTACCTTGTGTTGGACTTGTTCTTGATTGTTTGTTGATGTTGTAACATGATAAATATGATTTATATGTTGTTGAGGTTTGGAGAAACGAATTGGGTATTTTGATATAAACATGATGATACTATGACTTGGGACATGTGATGTGAACTGTTGGTTCATGAGGTTGTTAGTTATTGGCATAGCATATGCATCGCTGAGGTTGAGGGCGGTGGGGTGGATGGTATAGCCACGTGACCGTGCCTTGAGGGTGGTTAGATGGACTTTCGTGCCCATATAATCCTCCTGCCCCCGTTTGGGTTGAATTCGCTCCCGTTTGGGTCGATGTACCATTGTGGCCAGAGACAGAGCATGTAGATGCATTTTGAGGAGTCATAAGCATGGTGATGTGATAATTTAACATGAGAATGTTGTGAATATCATGTTATCGATGTTGCTATATTTTCATGTTTTTGTTTACTATTTATCATTACTGTTTCTGTTTTATCACAATGTTGTTAATTATTTCTTGTGATTGGAGTTAACCCTTTCTGTTTGTTGTTTGGGCGCTTAACGACATAGATTTACAGTGCAAGGATGTAAATAAAGAATAACTAGTGAACAAGGGAGTTCGAACAGTAGTAGCAACAAGGGAAGGTCTATTGTTCTTGAGTGTTTGAGTGTTTGTAAATTGATGGGAGGTTTTCTCTTCAGTCTTTCTTTGAACGTGTGAAGTAGGAAGATGGATGAAGAGTCAGTTTTTTGCCCACCTTCTTATGCTGAACGTGCTTGACAAGGGAGAGTGGGAAGTTACGCAGTTTCCTTTCCTAATATTCAGCAGCATATTCCCACTTCTGTTGCTGATTTCCCCTTTTTCTTTTTTTTTTTCTTTTTTAAATTTGAATTTCAAATATACAGAAACAGAAAATAGGTAGAGCAAGGGAATATGCTTAGCCACATGGATGAGTGGTGTGTCCCTCTTAGAGAGAAAATAGGGGATTAGGCTGAATATTCTTCCCTTCCAAGGCTCAAAGCATAACCGAATGAATCTGGTCCCGTTTTCGGTTGAATTAATTTCGTTTTTCAACTTAATTAAATCAAAAATTTATTAAGCATAAAGGAATATTCCCTCTTCATTCTCATCCCAAAAAATTTGAAATTAATAAAGGAAGGGAGAAGAAATAAAATCCATCTTGGACAAGACTTGAACACTAGCATTGCAAATCAAACGCTTAATCCTCAACCACTAAGCCACAACTCATCTTGTTTTATCTCAAGTAAATATATTCTTTAACTCAAGTATTAAATCAAATCTAATAGGGTTTTATTCATATCGAATCTCAAAAGACAATACCAACCTAATATAATCCAAACAAATGTCTAACAAGGGCCAAAACTGAACTATAAAATAGTTCAGGGGCTAAAATATAAATAATCCAAACTCAGGGACTAAAAATATAAATACTAAAATTAGAGGATCTTACAACCTTACAGTCGATCTTCATAAAATTACTTACTAATTGTCATACAGATAAGGAATAAGTCTTACTCCTTCTCGAGTGTCGATCGAGGTTCAATCGGCGTTTCTACAGCAAATTGTCGTCTCAAACTTGCACAGATAATCCGAATAGCTCCTGGCATTAACTTGTGCTTGAAAGTGTTCCAAAATATATATCGAATAATTAAATAATTATTTAATCATTAAATTAATTCAGGCAGAATCCAAAAAATAAAGAGATAAAAAAGAGAATTAAAGATGTAAACAATATAAAAGTGTATCTGATTGAAAAGAGTTATGATTTATAGACATCTTTTAGGTGTAGACACCCAGAGAGAGAAAGGAAGAGAAGAGGGATAAGTAGTGAATGTGATATATAATTGATGTGATAAGAAGAGAGAAATAGAGGGAAAAATGAAGGTGTTTATGGGTGCACTGTTTATATGTTTATGAACATTTTTGATTGAAAAGGAGTGGAAACCATTTGGATTCTTATGGTGGTGGAGTGTGAGAGGAAGGGAGAACCACTTTATTGCAAAATAAAATTTTCAAGTCTTGTACTAGTATTCCTTCTTCGATGCATCTCCGCAAGAGCATCAACGCCGACGACCCTAATTCCCAAAGACACTTTACGGTTTAAATCACTGTCCTTTCGCGCGTTGAAAATGCTGGTTGTGATAGGCTCACGAGTGGAGTAATCGGATAGGCTCTGTCTAGGATGCACCAACCAGTGCAAAATGACAGAGACGGTATGCACAGCTGAGTTTGAGGGCTTGGAGGTAGAAAATGGGGAGATGAAGGCTTAGTATTCTTCATATTCGTGTGGAAAGGTTGGAAGGGAGTACAAGATAGGGCCCCGATTTGCAACGTGGAAAGTTTGGAAGAGAACAGAAGACAATGCCCTTATTTACAAATTCTAACTAGAACGAAGAGCAAGTAACCAGTTGCTTAATCTAGACCGTTGATATTTATCGCACGGCTGAAATGTGGTGGTGTTTTGTTTCACTCAAATTTGGGGGCAGACCTGAGATTAAGCCAAGACAAAAAGTTGAAGACATTGGATGAGAATATCGTTATTGGATATGGAGAGCGGAACAGCAACAAGAATCCACGAGCAGAACCTGTAATCACGAGCTGAGGCGTGAAACTGAACTCACTGTCCTTGAGAGTTTTATTCGGGTGATATCCGAACACTCTCCCAGGATTCAACAGCCCCTTCTGGTAAGAACCAGGACTCAGAACTGGTGAGTGCAAAATAGTAACCCAGGAAAACAGAATAAGGTAGAAGAGAGGAGAAGCTATTGTGTAGTTTTAGGGGCGAAAATAAGCTTATATTTATAGGGAGAAAATCTGATAAAAACTAGGCAAGTGGGTGATTAATTTCTGGGCGGCAGAAATTAAGGATGGGCGGCAATAATAAAGAGGTGGGCGGCAAGCTCTTTGACCCATGGTGGCCGGTGCGGAGATTCCAAGGTTTGGACGGTGCACATGTGCAAAATAGGATAAATAACTTTTGAAATACAACAATTTTTCCAACAATCCCCCACATATTTCAAAAGTTAATTGGAGTAAGAGGGTTTAGAGACAAAGAATTTCCTGGGCACTTATCAAGAGTGTAATAGTTTCGAATCTGGTGCCTTTTGGGCTATGAACCAGACCTAGATTGTTAAGACTTAACACACAAGTGAACCGGTGGAGCAAGCTCTATGAACCAATACACTTCGATGTGTGCTAGTGGCCTTACCAATCATTACACCCCCACAACCACTCACTGTTATCGCTGTGTTGCGCCTTTCGGCCATGCGCGTGCCTGGTATTCATGAGTGCTCTAGAGATTGACCAAATCTCATGCAAGCGGCCCCACTTGACACTCATATAGGTGATTCCATCAAGTACATGCTGCACTTCATGTACTACCCATAAGGGCTATGGAAATCATTAAAAGCTCTCATGCTTATCCTCTCAAAATGCAGCACAACACTTACATCCTAGGAATGGGTCACAAAGTCGATTTAATTAGTGCTGTCAGATCAATGTGAATAACTTGTTTTTACCCATATGAACCTTCTTCATGGGATCTCCAATCACAAAGGTTGGGTTACCATTATTCACTGATAGCAAATTGGTTCAAGTCTCATTCCCCTCGATGTATCATCAATCAATTTTCTACCCAAGGGTTTAGTCAGAGGATTGGCCAAATTCAACTCTGATTTCACATAATCAATGGAAATAATTCCATCCTTTAGCAGCTGATTTACCACATTATGTCTTAGTCGAACATGTCGACTCTTTCCATTATAGGATTTATTCTTTGCAATGGCTATTGTCGACTGATTGTCACAGTGCAAAGATATTGAAGAAGTGGGTTTCACTCCCAAAGGGATATTCGCTAAGAAGTTTCTCAACTACTCAGCTTCACTTCCAGCCAACTCCAGAGCTACGAACTCTGATTCCGTAGTTGATCTGGCAATAATAGATTGCTTGGCAAATTTCCAAGCTACAGCACCCCCACCAAGTGTGAACACATAACCACTAGTGGATTTCATCTCATCTGAATCCGAGATCCAATTAGCATCACTGTATCCTTTAAGTACAGTGGGAAATCCACTATATTTGATACCATAATTCATGGTACTTCTCAAATATTTCATGACTCTTACAAGTGCTTGCATCGCCCATATCTTTCATATCAAATTTTGATGAAAGAGGGTTTTCCGTTTACAATTCTATCACATGTGCATACAAAAATATTATAATACATTCACCGTCCAATGTTTAGCATACGCACATTTATCAAAATCAAAAGATGAGAATCATTCACAGATCAAAAGTTGATCAAACGCCATGATTGAGGAACCTGCTTTACACCATATGAGGATTTGAGGAATTCTCAAACTTTATTTTATAGACCCTTAACTTCACAACCAAGGTCATATAAAGTGCTTCCTTTAAATTACCATTCAAAACACAATTTAACATCCATTTGATTCAGTAATTTATAGACGAAAGATACAACAGTTAAAACGCAAGTGGAATAAATTTTCACTACTAAAGCAAATGTCAAAATCATCAATATATTGTCTTTTGTGAAATTCTTTTGCAACTGAATGGCTATCCTCCTTTAGGTAAATTAACTAAAGTTCATGAATAATTTTTCAAAATCAATTGTATTTCAAATTTAATAGCGTCTTTCAAAACAAGATTCACAAGAAGGAGTATCAAAAAAAAAAGATAAAGGGTCATAGACAAAATAAAACATTTCCAAAGAGATTTGGTTCCTTTGCCTCTTACTTCTTCTCAAATCCTCATTTCCATATTATTATCATTGTCATAATCATCTTAAGATTCATGACAATAGCCATGACTTCCTTAGTCGGCAATGAGAAATATGATCAGTCCACAACAAAAAATATGCTCAAAGCTCATTAACTTTATAGTTTCAGTGATAGAATTGCAATCATGCACATTATGAGTCAACAAGAAGTGCAACACAATGCTCAACATAACTAATACACATACAAACAAAGGTTTTGAGTCATATTTTTCTTTTTCTCATGATCATCAAGACTCCCCCACATTTTTAAATATTTCAGTTGAGTTTGATAGCCTTTCAAAATTCATAGGGTGTCTTTTTCAGATTTCTTATAGAGACTCCTAATTGAAGTAGACATGCAGTTAAAATAGTTTCTTTCCATAAATTATCAAGTGCAAGTGCATTAACCAATGTAGCATTCATCATATTTTCTAGCTACTCAAATTGATTCAGGCATATAAAAGAGAAGAAACTTCATGAACTCTGTCTTCATTTTTTACTGAGTAAACTAAATATCATATACTCTCTTACTCTCTTCCTTTATCAGATTTGTATCTCTTAAAATTTTAATTTTCTACCTCAATCTTAAATGAAACATATCCAAAGGCAATTATTAAACAATAATAGATAAATCATAGTACTAGTTTATAAATATTTCTTATAACAGCAAAAGAACAATTCTTTCTCCAACCCTCATATAAAAAGATTCCTAAATCTACTATATGGTTTTCTTATATGGCTTCCTGCATATTCATGTCATAAATACAACAAATGGGAATGCTGTATAGTTTAGATTAATACCATGTATATAAAAGTGAAATTAGGACCAACACAATCATCCAAACCATATAAGAACTCCTGTAGATCTTATGAGCATGGATTTAAGCTATAGCCAATAGTCATCAAACATGAGCAAGCTAAATGAACCCAAAATTTAAATATTAATTTTAGCAAATCCCAAGCATATATCCATGGGGCCATAATGCAACCATTTAAATAACAACAGACAATATAGTCTCACGAAGTATATTTCAGCATAAAACAATTCATCAAATTCAAAAGATAGTTGCTAGTTCTCTAGGAGAATATAATTTTATTGCCAACTTTATGAATGCTATATAAGTCTCATGTTCAGCAAAAACAATAGACAAGGAGTGCTGGTCATACAGGGCATCCAGATTTTAAGTCTCTAATTGATAAATCTTTATTTCTACTAAGATTAACCGTACTATATATCCTTCCAATTTTGTACCCAGCACTATTATACTCTAAGTGTAGTGACAATGATCACTTTGCTAAATAATTTAAGCATTATAAATGACAAACATTTTCAATATCATATTCTTTATTTAATAACTTCTCACTAAAATTGTTATCGATCAAGTGCGAGACGGTATTCTCCATAAACCAACTCTTTTCAAAATCGAAATCATGTTTTACAAATTTTAAATATAAGAATGCTTAAGTGATTGTGGGAACTAAATAACAAGGTTAAGACCATTTTATTTTCCTCTTCAGATCATCATAGACTTTCAAAATAATATGAGATTACCAATATTCATCACAATAAGAGGCTACTAACACAGGTTCAATGCAGCTTTCACAATTTTAATTTCGGTGTACGTCATCCTCCTTTCTCTTATAATTTTTTTTTTACGAATAAATTGGAGTGTACTTTAATTCAAAAACAACCTGGTCTCAAAGGTTTTATATAATGTATTATAGACACCATCTGAAAATTAAAATCAACTAGCCGTTTAGTTTAACCATAAAAGGTCACACTTAATTCCAAGAATAGTCATAATAACCAAAGCAAGAAATACACTCAGCGTGGTTAATAATATAACTCACCAAATTAAGGCTCGCATAAAGATAATTGGCAAAGATCAATTTCAATTAGACTAGTTTCTTTATTTTCAATACCTTCTAATAGAAACGGTGGTGACATTTCCTTTCCATTTATAACTTATATATGGATAACATGGCATTTTATGAAGTTGACAGGAAGCATACATAATGCAAGTGAGACAATCAAACAATGCACCAAAACACTCAACGAAACACAATACTTACTAGATACTAATAGTATAATAAAATTGAAGACCAGCTTGAATGCAAATAAATAAAAGACACTTCATATAGTGAAGGGAAAAGAAAGGTCAAAATATTGTGAGTACCTTGTTGATATGAAGAGACCGTCTAAGATTTTATTCTTAGGAGTCTGGTTATTTTGTGCAATAAGTAATTTTACCTTCTTTTGTTTGCAAAAATCTCTCCCCCAAAGGCTGTATCTGATAGATATTGGTTCGACCTTAGAAAATTCGAAATCACGCAGGATAAGAATTATTATTGGCGTCTCATGCATCAAATGAGGGAAGAAGAAGAGGATGGTTTCTGTTATATGTTGTTATTGACAGCGTTCTCCATTGAAGCAGAAAATAAAACTCTCAAGATTGTTGGATATGGAGAGCGGAACAGCAACAAGAATCCACGAGCAGAACCTGTAATCACAAGCTGAGGCGTGAAACTGAACTCACTGACCTTGAGAGTTTTATTCGGGTGATATCCGGACACTCTCCCAGGATTCAACAGCCCCTTCTGGTAAGAACCAGGACTCAGAACTGGTGAATGCAAAATAGTAACCCAGGAAAACAGAATAAGGAAGAAGAGAGGAGAAGCTATTGTGTAGTTTTAGGGGCGAAAATAAGCTTATATTTATAGGGAGAAAATCTGATAAAAACTAGGCAAGTGGGTGATTAATTTCTGGGCGGCAGAAATTAAGGATGGGCGGCAATAATAAAGAGGTGGGCGGCAAGCTCTTTGATCTATGGTGGCCGATGCGGAGATTCCAAGGTTTGGACGGTGCACATGTGCAAAATAGGATAAATAACTTTTGAAATACAACAAATTTTCCAACATCGAGAGATCTATTCTCTTGGCTTGATTCACTCAAGATGAGATTACTGAAGTTGGATAAGAAGAAGAAAACTAGAAGTACATAGACAAGTGTTAGTTTATGCAAAGTTAGGCACGTGTCTTTTGTAGGCAGACAGTAGGTGACACACAACAACCATGCAAAGCACAAACGTCCTCCACGTGCCACTTCACCACCGTTCCATCACTAACCGTTGCTAATTCTCCCCTATAAACCGCAAAGCATGAATGTTTCTTTTTTAGACTATTCCTTCATATAAATCCTTTAACGACAAATTACAGACAGCCAATTTATTTCACTCCATTTTCTATGGAAACTCAAACCCCTTCTGCAAACCTGTCACCATCACCGCCGTGGGAAGTTCTGGTGCTCGTAGCTCACCACCTTGACCCCAAAACCCTAGCCATGGCTTCCTGCGTGTCCAAGTCATGGTCACATTCCATGTCTTCTGACCATCTCTGGAAACCTATTTTGGCCTCCCACTTCCCCTCTCTTTCAACCCTTCCACCCGCCGCCGCCGTCCCCTTCCGCCGCCTCTTCGCATTAGCCCACTCCACCGCCACGCGCCGCCGCCAGAGTCCCGCTAAGCCAAACCTTTCCCTCAGCGACCTCCTCTTCGCTGTGTCCATCTCCACGCAGGATTCTCACGTCATTGCTCCGGTATACAAACCGGGCGACGCGCTGCAAGCGGACGCCGGCGGCGTGTTTCAGTTCAGCATCAGCCATTGCGATGGCAGCGTGATGGTGGAGAGGGAGGGTTTTGAGGAGGTGAAGGTGACTTGGAACGTGGTGTTGAAGGGGTGGAGAGGGGTTTTCACCATGATGGATTGCAGGGGGAAGGTGCGTCTTGTGCCTGGTGGCCAGGGGTGGTTCACGCAGGAGCTTCCGGTGCCGCCTTGTTGCTCGAAGGCAGTGGCGAGCTCGGTGGTGGCGGATTTGAAAGTAGGTGTGTGCGGTGGCGAGGGGAGTAGTGATGGGAAGGTGAGGGTGGACAAGGTGAGTTTGGGCATTTTGAGTGTGGTGGATTGGAGGTATATTGGTGTTGAAGATGGTCTTAGGTACTTGCAGCATTTTCTTCCAACTTGCAATACTTAGTTAGTTTGTAATTAATGCAACAAAACTTACCTTTATACTCCCCCGATGCTACGTTTATTTGTGCACGTCACTTATACAAGATTTTAACCTCAACCCAACCCGTTAACATGTGAGTCAGGAGCAACTAGGTAGAAAATAAAATTCGTAAGACACTAGCATGATGTGTATATATATATATATATCAGCTACAGGTACATGCCGGCAACAAATGATAACTGCGATCCCCTGAAGCATGTTTTATATTGGCATAATGTTTTGTCCAACTCTTCTTTTTTAGTGGAAAAGATGTGGAGGGAGGAGGGAGATAGAAAAGAGAAGAGAGAGAATGCGAGATTGATATGATAGGAAAAGGAATGAAGATAAAAACAAAAACAAAATTAAGTGGAAAAGAAGTGGATTGAATATGAAGTCTGAATGAATTGAAGTACTTCTTTGTATCTTCACTCCATCGAGAAATTTGAAGAAAAGAAACTCTACTTTGTCATATGTGTATATACCAATATGATAGGTCTCTCTTTATACTTCGAGTAAGTGTTTGTTTCACACTTCTACCACCGCTACAAATTTCATATTTTATTACGACTCTATTACAGTGATTCAATATGGAATTGTGGTAAAAGTGGGTATAAATCTTAATTATAACAGTTTCGGTCCGACCGTTGCAAGTGAGCATATGTTTCCACAGTGTCGGTCAAACCGCGTAAATAAGCAAAACTAATATTTGTTTAGAAAATTTTATATGTTACTACTTCGGTTGTTTCTTGGACTGTGGTAATAGAGTTCTAGAGCTCTTTTCCCCAAAATATTACCCCGCTATCCCTCTATTGGAAATACTCTATATATAACTTAATTTCGGTTACTTAAGTTAGAGTTAGTTTGTTTGCAAGTTAGTTTTGTTAGAGTTTGTTAGTTTGTTACAGAATTAGTTTTTGCCAAGCTGTAACAGCTCATAGACAGCTCATAGATAATTTTGTATATAAGTTGTATCAGATACAGTAATCAAATAAGATAATCATTTTTCAATATTACTTCACCTTTCAACATGGTATCAGAAGGCAAACTGGCCTCACATCTCTTCCGCGCTTTTTATTCCTTCTCTGAACTTCTTCTTTTTTCCTCAATCTTTTTGAGCTTTGCTGTTCTCGTCAATGGCAGCACAGTCAGTTACTCTTGCATCTTTGCAAGATTCCTAGATTATTTTGAAACTTTTTCACCTATTGTCAAGCTCACAACAGTAAGGCTAGTTTTGGCAATGGCAGCTTCAAAGCATTGGTACTTACATCAATTGGATGTAAATAATGCTTTCTTACATGGAGACCTTGATGAGGAGGTATACATGTCATTGCCTCTTGGATACAAGACCGCCAAAACAGGACAGGTTTGCAAACTGGTTAAGTCTTTGTATGGACTTAAACAGGCATCCAGGCAGTGGAATCATAAATTGACAACTACTTTGCTGTCCTTGGGTTACCTACAATCAAAATCTGACTATTCACTTTTTGTAAAAAGTAATTCTGCTCATATCACCATATTACTTGTTTATGTGGATGATATAGTTTTGGCAGGAGATGACATTACCGAAATCCAAACTGTAAAGACAGTTTTGGATGCTAAGTTCAAAATTAAAGATCTGGGTCAGCTCAAATACTTCCTGGGTTTAGAAGTGGCGAGATCTGCACAAGGTCTCATTTTATCCCAGAGAAAATATGCTCTAGAGTTGTTAGAAGATGCAGGATTGTTGGCATGTCAACCTGTTTCTACACCTATACAACCAGGAACTAAATTTACTAAGTCAGAAGGAACACCTTATTCAGATGTTCATGCTTATCGAAGATTACTTGGTAGATTGCTTTATCTTACCAACACAAGACCTTATTTGTGTTTTGCTGTTACCACACTTAGCCAATTTCTCTCCAATCCTATGGAAGATCATTATGCAGCAGCATTGAGAGTGTTGAGGTACATAAAGAATAGTCCTGGTCAAGGTTTGTTTTTTCCTTTAGACTTAGATCACTCTCTCAAGGCTTTTAGTGACTCAGATTGGGCAGCTTGTCCTGAAACCAGAAGATCTGTCACTGGTTTTAATATTTTCTATGGCTCATCATTAATTAGCTGGAAGTCAAAGAAGCAAGTAACAATATCCAGGTCATCTACTGAAGCTGAATATAGGGCCTTAGCATCCACAACATGTGAAATTCAATGGTTGCTTTACTTACTTCATGATCTACAACAACCTCTGTCACAACCAGTTTCCCTATATTGTGACAATCGTTCTGCTATCCAAATTGCTCAGAACCTAGCTATGCATGAGAGGACTAAACATATTGAAATTGATTGTCATCTCATAAGAGATAAAGTCCAAGCTGGGGTCATCAAGCTTATGCCAATTCCAACTCTGTCACAACTCGCAGATCTTCATACTAAACCATTGCATCCAGCACAATTTCATTCTCTTTTGTCCAAGCTGAGCATTAAGAATATATATGCTATAGCTTGAGGGGGGATATTGGAAATACTCTATATATAACTTAATTTCTGTTACTTAAGTTAGAGTTAGTTTGTTTGCAAGTTAGTTTTGTTAGAGTTAGTTAGTTTGTTACAGAATTAGTTTTTGCCAAGCTGTAACAGCTCATAGACAGCTCATAGATAATTCTGTATATAAGTTGTATTAGATACAGTAATCAAATAAGATAATCATTTTTCAATATTACTTCACCTTTCAACACCCTCAGTCTGCACGCTCTCTTTCAGCAAAAATTTATTCCTTCGAGCCAAATCCCCAAATCTACCGAGTCTCTCTTCTCCGTTCGTCGAGCTTTGCTTCTCCGTCCGGGGAGCTTTCTTCCATATACGTTGTGCTTCTTTGTTTGTGTTCTAGATCTGCTTCTTTGTGCGTGCAGTGCTTCTCCAAATCTGTCCCCGTCCGTCTTGCCGAACCCTCTTCCTTAAATCTCTCTCTTCGTTTGTCGAGCCTCTCTTCCACTCGATCTCTTCTCCGTCACGTCGTGCTACCATTTGACGCGCGTCACGCGGTTCGTCGGGCGTTACCATTCACCATTGTCATCATTTGCTGAGTCGTTTTATATATGTATTCTCGCTCCCTCTCTCTCTCTCTCTCTCTCTCTCTATCTATCTATCTATCTATTTATCTCTAACACGGTCCTCTTTCTTTCTTCACTAGGGTTCCAAGGGACCAAAGTTGAAGAAGGTGTCAGCAAAGGTCACGAAATTGTATTGGCTGAGCTTCTAGTTGGACAGGTTTGTGACGGATGATGTAAGCTCTTTTTATTTCGCGATTTAGTATATGTGATTGTGAAAATTGTCTTTTTATTTTTCTAGCCGCCCGAGTTGTTCAGCTTGTTGAGAATTTAGATCATCAAGGTAATCTTTATGGTTTCTATCAAAGAACATATGTTCGGTCATTTTTTTTTCTCTGTATCAAGGAACTTAAGCTACTCGACTCAATGATTTGCAATGAGGTAACAAAGCCTTTTTCTTGGTCTTCATTTTATGATTTTCACTAATACTATTTTCCTATCATCTTTAATTCTTATTTCAATGTTTAACTTCTAATGTTCTTTCTTATTGTTTATGTTGCAAAAATTGTCTCTCACTCACACTCACCATTTTCTTTGCACTCATTTTTTTCATTTTTATGCCCCCTCCCAATGAACATGTTCAATGTTTTGTTCATTATGGTGTTTGTGATATAGAGCGGCCAGTTAAGTATTATTAAAAGTTAACTGCTTATAAAATTTAACTATCTCAGATCAAATTTTATTTTTTATTTCCATGACCATGCATTTTATTGTACCCATTTTATAACGGTTGGTTTTTGAACTGCTGTTAAAGGCAGACCGATTCACAGCGGTCACTTTATAAACCGCTATAAAATGTCGTTCCATTTATTAATATAAAACACCGAGTGAAAGAAAACACAGTCCCACAATGGGGTCGAACGTCAGTGTTGCTACATACAACTCCGTTTCTTACCACTGGGCTCCTGAGCTTTTCAAGACATAATGTGAATTTGTATTTATAAGTAATAACTAATTTATTGATATTTTCAAAAAAAAATAAACGAAACTATATTAATAATTTATCAAAATAAATCGCGAAACCCTTCTCTTTTTCAATAGTTTCGAACCTGAATACTCTCTCTTAAGCCTTGTTTCTCTCACCATCGTTGCGCAAGTTCCCCCTCGCGTTGCTGCCGCCGCATCTGTTGCGCAGTCTTTGTTCTTGTTGTTCTGGCTCAGCGCACGCACCACATCTGCTCGGCGTTTTCGTTTCGCAGCTTCCTGAGGTTTCATTTTCGAAAGCTCTCTGCTCAGAGCCCTTATCTCTCATTTCGTTTAGGTCTAAGGGATACTCTGTGTCCCAAACCACTGAACTTCAACAAGAAATATACAAAGGTACCGTTTTTACGATTCCAACATTTCACTTTGCCAAATTTTCATTATTCATTGATTTTCATCTTTGAATGGCACTGGTTGATTTCAATATATCTATCTGCTGTCGTCACAATGTGCTTTGGTACTTCTGGAATTTGATTCGATTTTGTTATGACCTGGGACTGAGATTGAGAAGTTGTTCTACTGCTTTCTGTTGTGTGTGAAGTGATTTCACACACAACAGAAAATTAATAGTAATCTGCACCTCATTTGTGCTAAGTTATTTCAAAAATAAAACAACGGATATATTTGTTCTTCAAGATCAACGAGTCATCCTCTATCATCTTCTTTAACTGCTCACAATTTTATTCTTCATTTAGGTCGTTGCGCTGTTCATCTATGGCGTAAAGCGCCCAAACAACAAACAAAAACAAGCAGAAAGGGTTAACTCATTTAAAAATAATGACATGTCAATCAACAATTGTGATAACTAAAACAAAACAATAAACAACATCAGGATCTATAAAACAGTAACAAATTTAGTTTATAAAACAACAGACAACATTATAAAGTAATCATGTAATCCAATTAATTCACAACAAGATCCATGTTTGTTAGTCCTCAGAATGCAAACTATATGCTCAATTGTGGCCAAAGTACATCGTTCCCAGCGGGAACCTCAGGGTAGATTCACTTGGGACTTAAACTCATCCTACACTTGAGATTTAAACCCATCACATCAAACCCCAGGATGATTCACTTGGGACTTAAAACTCATCCTGCGCTCGAGATTTAAACCCATCACATCATCCTAAACATATTATATCATGCATATACTATGACAATTAAATCATATCACCAATTGAACCAACAGTTCATAAACATCCTCAACATCAAGATATGAACAGAAACCAACAAGATTCCAATACAATCACAATTAGGGACCAATTCCTTGGTCTAGCAAACAAACACCAACACAATTAATCATTTACATCAAATAATTCGTAAGATAGCATAACCATTAAAATTTCAGCATCAATAGCATAACAAAGATTTAATCACAACCACATGCATATCAATATTAAGCATGCAAGACTCGAGACGCTCTAAGGCCAAGTTACCTTTACCGTCGATTGGGTTGCATAAACTTGTCCTCTCACCTAAGCATGATAAAATGATGAACAAAAATCAATAAACGTCGAAACAAGGGTGGAAAACAACCCCCAAAAGGACTTTAAACCATTTAAACGAAAACAACAACTTGCTGTCAGGGGGCCAGCGCCCATGCGCTGAGATGCCAACACCTAGGCGTTGGCTCCCTGTTTGGCAACACGTACTAAGTAGAAACCTCGCGCCCAGGCGTTGGGAGGACAGTGCTCAGGCGCTGGCTCCCTTCCAGGTGCCCAGAACACAACAGTTTTTCATACAGAATTGATTTTAAAACCCAATTTTTCGAAAGCAAAGTTTTTCGATCAAAACATACTTATATTCTCAAAGGGTTTAGATTTTCGAAACATATTTCTCTTTAGAAAACTCATAGGGTTTAAGGCTTCTACAATAGAAAAGTCTAGAGAGTTGACAAGAAAACATAAGGGAAAACCAACCTCCTGCCTCGAACAATCAAGAGAGATTAATAACCGGGTTGTTCTCGTCCAGAATTCGAGTGATAGCTAACAACGTGTCGGGAAATAGCCAAGAGAATTTGTGATCGAAAACCTTGAAGGAGAAGGAAAAGAAAAGGGAAGAAAGCAGAATTTCAACCAAGGTTACTGTGAAACTTATCGTCGGAAGAGTACAAAAAAGGAAGAGTACAAAAACCTACCAAGGGAAACACCACTTAGCACACTTGGAGAGGGATAGAAGATCAAAATCTTATCCTAAAGGGAAAGGAAAAGCGCAGCAGCAGCAGCAGCAAAAATCAGCAAAGAGTATAATCGATTTTTCAGCAGAAAGTGCACTAGGGTTTGAGGCTTGAGATAGAAACAAATCAAGGAGAAAGTAGGAGGGATTTGGTTCAAATTTATTCAACAAATCATCACATAATCTCTATCAAATCTTTCCCTAACAACTCTAAGTGATAACGGTTTAAAAAAGAAATGAATCTACCCTCAATTCTGGCTATTGTGAATTCTGACTACTTAACTATCATTCCATAACAAATACATTCTGAATGTATTTTCCCAAAATTAGAGATATTATCTTTTGGGTTAATGGTCAAATTAGTCCCTGGTTTTGTAAGGGAGTTTAATTTTAGTCCCTCGGCGGAAAAATTACGTTTAGTGGCGGTAAAAAATAGCCAGTAATTGAAAAAATGACCGCCACGAAACGTCATTTTTCCTCTAAGGGACTAAAACCAAACTCACTTACAAAATTAGGGACTAATTTTACCATTAACCTTTATCTTTTCTAATCCCTTTATCAAATCTAGCAACCAAATATGTGAAGATATTATTTCATTCACAAATTCAAATTCGAGTAAGATAATCCAAAACAGAATCTGTTTTCAGAAAAATTCAACAAAACCAAACAATATCTAATAGGAACCAAAACTGAAACTACTAAATAGTCTAGGGACCAAATCATAAATATAAAGTAGTCCAGGGACCAAAACATAAATATAAAAAATCGAGGGTCTTATAGACCATATCATAAAAAGACGAAAAAGCTAAGTTAATCTTTAGTATTATGATAAATTATTTAATATATATTATTTTATTTTTATAATTACTACTTTTAATCAGGTAAATAATATTAATTAAATTGTATATTTTAAATGATAAATTACTATACATTCTTTCATTAATGTTTCTCATAAATTCGTTATCAATTATGTACAAAAAGAATTATTTTAATTTAATAATTTTACCATAAATATTTGCTAATATATAAGAAATTCTAGTAATTAATGAAATTAATTATGTAACCCATCATTAATGTTTAATTAATATTATTAATAACACTAAATAAATTTAATTTATTAATAATTATTAAATTTCAAAAATTCAGTATAATAAACATGATTAAGTTCATTTTAAATTCCTAGGATATGTAATATTTAATGCAATACAAGCATTCTCTTTTGTACCAAAATACGTTTTTAAGTATTTTTCTAATTACTCATTTACAATTAATATTATAATAAATTTATTTATTTTTGTAATTTAGTAATTAAAAGAGTTAATAGTAAAAGTATCATTATAAAACCAAAGAAAGGAAAAGTATCATTAAATAAATTTTGAAATTTAAAACTTTACTTACATCAACACCTTTTTGTAATATTTCCTCATATATTCATCATCAACTCTGTACGAGAAGAAACACTGTCATTAAATAATTTTACTATATAATAATTACATATAATTTACTTTCTAATTAATAAAATTAATAGTATAACACATCATGAATATTTAATTAATATTATTATTTAATAATTTTTACAATATATTTTAAATTTTAAACATATTTGTGACTAAAATACGTTTTAAATATTTTTTCCATTTTATAATTAATGATTAACATTGTCTTAATGAATTTAATATATATTATATTATTTTAATAATTATTACATTAAATCATATAAATATTATTAAATAATTTTTCAAATTTTAAGCTAACTCATTATCATTTCTATCATTAATGTTCAACTTGTAAAGAAAATAATATTTCTGATTATAATATTTATTATTATAAATCTTATTTTTGAAATATTAATTAATACTAATGATGGTTCATATTATTAATTTAATTAATTATTAATTATAAAATTTTGTTATAAATAGAGTCGTGTGTTTGCAGCAGCATCTCATTATTTGTGGGAGGGTTCTTAGGATACGGCTATGGCAGAGGCAGTGGCACTTCAATGGGCAATGCATATGGCTCTTGATTTGGGCTATAGGGAGGTCTTCTTTGAGACAGACAACTTGATTCTATGCTCAGCTTGGAACAACTTTAAGACTCATTGTTCTTACTTGGCGTCTATTACTGTTGATTGTGTCCATTTTGCTGGTTTCTTTAGTTCTTGTAATTCGGTTCATGTTGATAGGGAAGGTGGTTTACCCGCGGAATATTAGGCTAAGCTAGCACCTTCTGTGGTTGCTTTTGTTTGGATAGATGATTCTCCATCGGGATGTCCTCTAATCTACATCTGATGTACGTTATTTGATGAATGAATGATAATCGTGTTATGATTGATAAAAAATTGGCACTTTTCCGTCTCTCATGTTAATTGTTGTTTGCTATTTTGATTTCCCGTCCACTTTCATTAAATATTTAACGATTTTTAGTTAAAAAATTAATTAAAACTACAAACAAAAATAAAAACCCAGAAATTCATACAGTTTTTCACTATCTTCGAGGATCTTCATCCTCTTCTTCATCTTCTTCAAACATTCGTCTATTTTCTTCTTCAAACAAATCTGAAAATAATTTCAAGATCAACAATTTCACCTTCATCATCATCATAAACAAAGGGAATTTACATCATAAATATAAAAAAGGAAAAAAGGTTGGGATTCCCATCATTCACACGAAAATTTAACAATATTACACGGAAATAAAGTAACCTTAACAGAAAGCTTGTCTTTCTCCAATTGAACTACAATTTCCTTTATCAAATTCACATTTGCTCGCATATCCTTAAAATACCCCACAAAATTGCAACCCAAAAAAATCTATAGTCAGTTATAAGCGACAAGGTGACTAAAAAAACCGTAAATTCTACTTTCGAACCTAGAGAACGAGGGACCCTATAAAAGAAGGGAATAAAAAAGGGGGAAACTGCGTTCTTTATCTGTCCAGCGGTGGCTATCGTGTGAAGTTGAAGCCACCATGTCAAAGTGATTCTGGGTTCAAATAAAAAACCCTAATTTTCTAGGTTCTTCCTCTCACAATTTCTCTCCCCCGTTCCCATGGCGAGAGTGATTCTAACTTGGATCGAAGGAAAGGTGCGAACTTTTGTGATAGTCTCCTAATTGAGAGCGATTATAGCAAGATCGAGGCTCGGAGGAGGATGAGGTTCAGGTTGGCGTTGGAGAAGAGGGATTTGGAGAAGCGGAAGAGGAGGCTTCGAGTTAGATCAAGGATTGGTCAAGGTTGGGATTTTTCAACCGATTAGGGTCAGATCTAGGTTCTTCTTGATCTAGGTTATGGGGTTAGCGAATTTGAGTTACTTCCTCGATCTAGGTGCCCAGAACTTCTCGATCTGGATGGGGGTTTGTCCGGCAGTGTTGCTTCTTCGGTTGCTTCTCCAGGCTCCGTATTTGAAATCTCAAGGATTCACATTGCTTCTTCGTTTGGTGGAACAGCTATTTGGAAGAGGGTGTAGGTTGGGTTTATGAGTTCACATTGCTTCTTCTCCAGGCTCCGTCTCTGAAACCTCAATCATCTTCTTTACCTCTTTTGATTTCTTGCGATGTGTGGTAGGAGAGAGTGTTGGTTCATGTTAAGAACCCAAGGTTCTTGAAAGGAAAATATGAGAAATCAAAGATACTGAAATGTTCTTTATATTCTAATTAATTCACTGTTACAAGCTCTGTATTTATCCAGAGAGAAAACAGACAAACAGACAGGATCCCGGATATTTCGGGTCAACACAATCGGCGTCATTTATTACAGACAGGACATAATCGGCGGGTCACCTATCACACATGGACAGCTGACAAGACTAGCTGGCCAGACGATACAGTTATGCATTTGATTCAACTAGGCAGACGATGCAGCCATACAAACAAATGAATGCTAACCTACTCAGACGATAGTGCCAGACTTACTCAGACGATTGTGTCATACTTGCTCAGACGATAGTCTGACATTTAGTCAAACGATAGTCTGAGACTTACTCAGATGATACAGACGGCAAGTATCAAACGATGCTGCATTTCTCTAACAGCCCTCCTCAAACTCAAGGTGGGGAAAAATTAGCAGCCTTTGTAAACACATTGAGTTTGGCCTTCATTGCTGCAAAGTGTTGAGGCGAGAGAGTTTTTGTGAAGATATCAACCAATTGATCCTGACCAGGAATGTGATACATAAGCAATGACTTGTTTTGAACTTTCTCTCGAACGTTTGGTTCGGGCATGTAAAAAAGGGTTATGAGTTAAGGCAAAATCACCCATGTTATCACAGTAAACTGTAGGAACTTAGAAATGAATCTTTAACTCAGTGAGAAGAGATTGAATCCAAAGAAGTTCAGCAGTGGTGTTGGCCAAGCTGCGATATTCTGCTTCAGTGCTGGACCTTGCAACAATCGTTTGCTTCTTCGAGCTTCAAGATACTAAGTTGGGTCCAAAGAAAACACATGAACCAGATGTGGAACGTCTGTCGTCAGAATTCGAACCCCAATCAGTATCACAATAGGCAGTCAAGGGCACAACAGCTTTATAATTGCAGGGCTTGAGAAGTAGACCATGAGAGATAGTACCTTTGAGGTATCTAAGGATGCGCTTAACAGCTTTCCAGTGAACATCTAGATGCTAGCTCATGAACTGACAGAGTTTGTTGACAGCAAAGCTTATTTCAGGTCTGGTGAGAGTGGGCATATTGCAATGCACCAACAACAAACTTGTAGTTTGTTGGATCAGCATATAGATCAGTACTATGTTTACTGAGCTTTGCACTACTAATAATAAGCATAGATTGTCCTGTTGCATTGACCATGTTTGCCTTGTCAAGAAGATCTCCTATGATGTTGAACTTGAACTCCAAGGAAGTAATCCAACGTGCCCAGTTGTTTGAGTGAAAACTCTTTATTGAGCTGGGTGGTAATTTGCTGAATGAGAGGTAAGGAACTGCCAGTGATGATAATATCATCAACATAGACTAAAATATAAAGGCAACAAGAAGCTTTACTGTAGACAAATAAAGATGGATCACAGCAACTGGCCTTGAAGCCAAATCGGATAATTGCCCCTTTTAATTTGTCAAACCAAGCTTGGGGAGCTTGTTTGAGACCATAAAGAGCTTTGTGAAGTTTGCAGACCAAGGTTCTATCTGCAGTTTGAAACCCCGGTGGCTGGTCCATGTAGACATCTTCATCAAGTGTTCCATTGAGGAAGGCATTGTTGACATCAAGTTGATTGATAGGCCAACTGTTGGTGACAGCCAAGGACAAAATGAGACAGATAGTCATGGGCTTGACAACAGGGGAAAAGGTTTCTGAATGGTCAAAACCTGGAAGTTAAGACAATGGATTTGGTTCCGCTTCCGACAAATAACTGCATGAGCATGGAAGTAAGATGTATTACGATCACCAAATCTCACCCTGTTCTCCCTGGCTTTCTGGTACTACATGAGTTCCTCTTGCTTCAAGATATTCCTATATTCTCGTTGCAGCTCAGCTTCAAACATGACAAGATCAGAAAAGACCAAGCGATCTAGCTCCCGCTGAACCCCCTTAAGGCAAGCCTCAACACGGCGTTTCCTCCTATAATTGTTACCAAAAACATTCTGATTGAAGTCCATCGAATCAGTTTTCACTCTATCCAACTTATTATAAATGTTCTCTTCCCCTTGCCGCCATGCATTTAAAAAGACTCCTTGGTACTCAGGGTGGTCAACCCAGGCAGCCAAGAACTTGAACGGGCGGAGAGAGGAGTCATAGTTTCGCGCCCCACAGAGGAGGAGGAGAGGAGTGTGATCTGAATGCACCTTCTGGAGGATCTCAACATAAGCTTCCGGGAACGCAACACGCCAGTCAACATCGCCTAGAGCCCGGACCAATTTTTCCGAGAGGACCAGTCTATTATTCATCTTTCTGAACCAACTGAAGTTGCCACCAGAGGCTCCCAAGTCCACCAATCTACACACATCAAGCACAGCAGCAAAACAAGAAGCTCGAGATGTAAAGAAGTCACTGCCACGGACCTCCGACGGGTGCAAGATTTCATTCAGGTCCCCAATCACAAGCCAAGGGAGAACAAAATTACTTCTCAGATCAGTAAGATGGTGCTAAAGGGTCTCCCTCTGGACTGGTTGAGGAGACGCATACACAGCACAACAGATTCTCCTTTCAAAGTTCAAAAGAAATAACCTGGTGGTGAGAATCCAGCAATCGCACTGACACAGCTGAAGAGTCTTAAGTGAGAACCCAAAAGGCTACGACTTCGCTTGGTCGGAGTTCTAACCACCGGCACTGCTTGCCTGCAATGCAAGTAACGGGCACCCTTCCACCCGATGTCCAAAACGTTCACAGTGAAAACATATTTGGTTTAACCCCTCATATTCAACTTTGAAGGTCTGTTCATTCAATTCAAACTTAGCCACTAGTGCTTTACGAAGGTCAACTTCGACACAGATTCTAGCAAATCTTGCTCGCTCCGTCCCTTCCTTCACCATGACTTCATCTTGCTTCCTTCTCAACGTGAATTCATCAACCTTCACCATTCTCCCCATCGACTTCCCAATTCTCCAGAGGAAATGCTCTCCGTAAAACTCAATAGGGAGACCTGGAATACAAACCCAAACCGTAACTTTCCCGAGTTCTCCCTGCGCCAGGATAAACCCTATCTTCCATTGTTGGATCACCAAGTAGTGCCCAAGGATAACCCATGGCCACCATCAAATACATGCTTGTAATCTTCCTTGTTGTTGAACCTCACCACAAAAAAATCATGATCCAAGTCAATCACCTCCATGTCACCAAATGGCATCCAGAGCTTCTCAAGTCTAGCCTTCAGAAAATGTAGCCCTGCTCTCTTCCCTATGAGCTTCACGATGATTGCACTTTTCCAGGGCTTGCATGCTTCCCTAAATTCTTGCATGGTGACTTTGATCACAGGACAGAGAGGATCATGTTCTCGCTCCTCCACCACCATGTTATAGCCTCCTTCAACAACCTCCCTCTCCCTCATCCTCCATCTCAGAGCTTGAGTTATCCAACAAATCGTCATCTGCCTCCTCATCACCACCATTAATGCCCGACACGATGTCCTTATATGAAAGCACCTGCCATGCTGCCATAGTGAAAGACAACTCCTGTTGTCCTTCATCATGGGATCCTCAGTTAGCTTTAAAGGTGCTCCGACGGAGGATATCACACTCCTCCAACGACTCACCATCATTGCAGGCAGCACTTAGGGTTTCCTTCGCACTCATCATTCCTCCAAACCCCAAACCTTGTCCATTATAATAAGCGTGTAAATCGCAAAGAAAAATTTAGAAGAGCAGTGAAAAGCTAAACTTGAGGGTTACGCTGAGAAGGGCAGTTTTTTGTTCATCTGAATGTATCAATAAGGTTGATACTATTCAGATAATTACCAAATTGATGCCGGATGGAAATTATTCATGCTTCAAGAGTGAGGAAATTAATGGCAAACATTAAGCAAAATGGTAATTTAACAATAATACATGTCTGCATGAATAAGAGGTATCATAAAAACAATTCAACGGTTCACAGCCATAAATTTGCATTGTAATTTTAAATTAAAAAAAATATCAATGCAGAGGGAAAGGTAAACAAATGCTCTCCTCAGTCTTCCTAGAAAGTTAGTTATCGGGCAGCTTGAGCTTGTGCATGTTCCAAAAGTTGACTGACCAGCTTGTAAGTGCGTCCGTTAAGGGCCTTTGTATGGTCTATCAGCTGCTCATACCTGGAGAGGTACCATTTCAAAGATTAAGGGTCATAAAATTGTAGGATGATGAAGAAAAGAAGAGACACCAGTAAAAATGGTTGAGTCAGAAAAATGCAATAATAGCCCTTCGTTATCAAATCAGTAATCGATTTCAACTTACACGTTGGGATGAGTGGGTTCCATGATAACTGTTCCAGTTTCAGAGTCAATTTTGGCATCAAGCTTTGAGTTACGGATGAGATTCACAATCCATCTCTCAGCCTCCTCATAATTCAAATTTAACTTCTCAGCAAGAACTCTGTAAAATAAAATAAGCAATTAGGCAACCTAATCTTAGAAGCTTGGGTTACTACATAAAATCCCCAGAATACCATGCAGTTGTAATGGGTGAAAAGTAGACCAGAGGAAATAATCATCAAAAGAAACAAAAACATAAAGAGAAGTTATAAACAATCTAGGGGGTCAGTGAAGATTGTGGCAAAGGGAAAGTAACATAGTGGCATATCAGAAACCAACGGAAAGTTACAACATCTTAGATCAGAAACTAGGTGCGTGCATACCCCATGTCAATGCGCTGGTGTATTCTACAGTATGTCTCAAAAATAAATAGCCTAGCATTTTCAAGGAACTCATCCCTTAATGGTACAGTCGAGAAGTTGCTTTCTTCAACCCTTTTACCAAGGAAGGGATCATTGAGAATTACCTGCATTAATAGTAAGCATATTATAACTAACACAGAGGTATAGGTAGTAACTAACATGGATAAAAATATTATAAGACAGCAGACTTACTTCTTCACACTCCCTCATCTTCTTTTGAGCCCCATCGAAGTCATAGTTGACATAAACACAAGCCAAAAACTCAGTGATGGGGTCCTTGTAAGAATGCTGCTCTTGTTGAATTACTTTAATGAAATCTTTGAATTGAGGCCTTCTGCGCTTGTTGACAATAAATGCCGTGGCCAAGTATCGTAAAAGGTGTGGAGCACTAGTTTGGATTGCATTAAGATACCTGAAAATTATATCATACATCAGATAAAGCCTCGTGACAAATACTAAACCCACAAGATGCAAAATGAAGGTGACCCCAGTGAGAGGAAGCAATTGACCGCTTTTATGCACATTAACTTTAAATGTAATATATAGGAAATATCCCACAAACCAGAGCAATAAAAAATGCATACTTGTCCTGATTAAACAGATCAATAATCTGTGTTCTTCCATTGTCATGGTTAAAAAAGATGAACAGACTCCAATGCATCAACCATATTCTACTTTGCACCTGATTCAAAGGTGATGCAAAATTCTGCAACAAATATCACCGCTAGTAAGTATATATTAATATGAATTTGGCAAACCAGCATGTGATGCTACTCAAAAGATCAACTGAGACACAACCTTTGAGTCAATGATTTCCTTCAATCGGTTGAGCTCTTCAAGAGCAATGTCCCAGTTCTGCATCAATATTTCAGCTGCCAGCTTTCCCCACAACGCACTCAGACTCCTTTCACTGTTTGTGCACAGAGCTCTGTACTGATAAAGATAGTCTGCAGCACCAGAGTAGTTTCCACACTCAAACTGAAATTTGGCATATTGGTACAATGCCTCTATCTGTGCAGGACCAATCTGTTACAACAGAACCATCAATAAAGGAGTCAGAACTCAAACAACTAAATTCAAACTTCCAGCACAAACTGCATAAAAGAAAAGCGCCTGAAAAAACAAGTTGGTAAGAAACAATGCAAGGACATGAAGTTATTAAGTACTATCTGAAGTGGGATGGCTCCACAAAGGACTGTTGAATCACCACAAGGTTCAAGTCGAAAGCTTTAGATCCACACTAACAGTGACAATTGATAAAAATAGTGAGATCAAACCTAAGCCAAAAAAGAAAAAATGTAAGCTTCAACAGTAGAAGATTGAACTGCACCTCCTGCAGTTATCACTCCAACTGTAGGGGGATCTATAGCCAGAATTCGATACACCGAAGGTAACTTGTATCACCTACCCTGATTACGATACTATCTCAGTTAAAAGTGGGATTGTTTTAAGGACTGTTAAATCACCACAAGGTCCAAAGCAGTGATATTATATGCAAAGATTACAAGTATAATATAATTCAAAACCCTTTGGTAACTACCACCAGTTCAAATTTACAATGAACTGCTAAAACATACGATTACAGCAGTGCTATACTATAAAAAATTCAGCAAAACATAAGTAAGAAAAACTTCACACATTAAAAAAATAATTATCCAAACACTATAAGTCTGGCATCAACTGTTTCGGAAGTAATCATTATTCACAATTAATTTTCAAATTCTAATTAGTGCGTGTGTGCTTCAAACACAAATAATTTCTACAAGTGGGAAGGAACTTATTTTATCTGGAGGAAGCTTTGTGAATAGAAAAAAAAGGGATTAAGTATGTCCAGTGACACGACTAGGATTAGTTCCTGACAGTAAGGGTCTCGAACACAAAAATAAACTTCAAAACCAAATGCAAATAGCCAAACCGCATTGCCTGACAATTTGAGAACTGAACAATATTTCTAAAGGGAGAGAGATACACACTAACAAATTTAGCCCAATGCGTAATCAAATCAACTCATGTTAGGGTTAAAAATGCTTTCTTTGAAATTCACTTTTTTTTCAGAAAAATAATTAAATTGAAACAAACAAATCACAAAGAAAAGGGGAAACAGGGATAAGATGTTGAATCAGACCTGGTATCGGTCATTGAGCATCTGAAGGTTATACTGTTTGTCAGCCCTAAGTTCCTGCACCGCGGCGGCGTTCTGGAGAAACGCGACGAGCGGCGCGGCGGACTCCTCGAGCGACTTGAGGCGCGAGACGACGTCGGCGCGGCGCTCCACCATGTCGTGAGGGACGTCCTCGGTGTGGTAGAGGCTCTTGTGGATGTCCATGGCGTAGTCGACCATGTTGGTGTTGTTGAGCAGCTCGATCTTGGCCTTGAGGATGTGGTCGTCGTTGTATAGCTGCCGCTCCTGAAGGAACTCCAGCAGTGGGAACACCAGGTGCCGGTCCAGATTCGGCGCCATACGCTGTGTCAGGTCGTACTCCGCCATCTTCTTCCGGTTGCGCGTTTGAGGCAGAGAGAATGATTGACGGCAGAGAGATGCGAGAGTGGCCAGATGCAGAGAACAACCCTAGATTAGGGTTTACAACGAACCGGTTAGCCTTTTCATAAACTTATATTATATATTTTTTGTGCAATATTATATATTGATATTTATAATTTATAGTAATATAAATATAGTAATATAACTAGTGGGGTTTGACGTATTTTAAAATTTAGTAATTTGTTATCTGTTGTTTGTTGCGTCAGCAGGATAATGTCTTTATTCTATCTCGTCCATTATGTGTAAAAATTATCTTGAGAGGCAGTTAGGATAAAAATTACCCTGACGGGATAGGATATCAATTTTTTGTTTGTTTATTATCATGACCCAAAATTAATTTCAATATTTATATTTTATATAATTTATAATAATATTAATTAATAAATATAAATTTTTTATTTTAATAAAATATTAATTTTATTACCTATAAATTACTAATTGTTATTGTTAAGTTAAATTATTTAGTTACTGATAAATTTAATTAAAAAATAAACTTATTTATAAATGGTGAAAATTTGATAAACGGACCCTAAATTTATTTCTGCCATGGAGACCAATAACGTAATTTTCACTCTCAACAACTCTCTCATTGTTCGCATTGCACCGTTTCCAAACCCATGGTGCTTGGACCATCGTTGATGCACCGAGCGACCTAAGGGCATCTATGCCCAAGCGCTTCGGTTTTTCAAAAAGTTAGGATGACGCCAATAGTTGTTAGGGTGGCGCCAATAGCAACACCCTAAATCAAATCTTAAAACCTATAATTGCAAGTTTAATTTTTACTGTTCATGGGACGACTCCCCCCTCACTTGCACTTTTTGGGTTGCACTCTATTCTTTCAAGGCCCAATAAACGTCCACCCTATTGGGCACCTAAATTGTTGTACTGTATTTTTTTTTTTTGGGACATGTACTGTAAGTTTAATTGGTATGTAAGGTCCCTTTTGTCAGTAGACAATAAGAAAATTCATTTGTTAACATTTTGTTTTGCAAGAAAATCATATTAACAATATTCTAATAGTATATTATCCATTTTATAACATGAAAATTTTAAATATAAATAAATGTGAAAATAAATTTAAATCATTTTAAAAGATATTAAAATGATAAATAAAATATGTATATTTTATTTGAATTATAAATTTAAAAATTGAAAATATCATATTCATCAATTTATTTATTAAAGTATCCTATAAAAATTATCTTCTCTCATGAGATGAGAGAAATAACGCTGATTAACAAAGATGAATTACCATTAAAACTCATTTTTATGACTTCAATCGCATAAAGCACACCCCAAGAAAGTTATCAACAAGCTGAAAATACAATGTTTTAGGATCTGTTTACTCATAAACTAAACAGCAGGCGATAGCAGCATAATAAAATATGAAAAAGTTATTCGACCATAGACCATTACTTTCCTAAGCTATTAGGAATGGCAGGACAGTCAGCATAAACGACTCATAGGAGAAGGTTGCAGATCCAGTATACCCAGTGTCCTTCTCTTTGAATTTGTCAGTTAGTCCCTGCAACGCACACAACATAAAGTGAGATATTTTACTCTTCCACAGGGGGGGATGCATCAGCTTGATTTTACCATAAACCCTTTCACTAGAGCAAAATTTGCGCTTCATACTTAGAAAGAAAACCAGGATCATTATGTTTCATGAATCACACCTAAGTAACACTAAATTTCACGAAAAGGTGTCAAATGTGTTTGGAAACCAGGTAGATTTTGGGACAAGCTACTCCTAGTAGCTTTTGTAGGAACAGTGATTCTATAAAGTTTAAACACGAAACTAAACATACTACACCATGCAGAACATGAAAGCATAGGAACATGAATTGGAAGCTGAATTTCATGTTGCATTTGGCTGCCCACGATAATATTTAAATGAACTTATACAGACATATCATGGTTCGTGACAATAATGTTTTACTTTCCAGCATAGAAGTGAACAATCTAGCAAACTTTCAAAAAGCTGTGTATATAGTTGGGTAAATATCCCTGCAGTTGTATGGGCGCTTGTTCGAAGTTTTGGTAAAGAATACTCAGAAATCTAATTTCCAAGGATATAAGGATAGAATGTCATTTCAAGGCATCTTTAAGAATCTTTTATGATATTCATAAAAATCGGTTATGAATCAATATTCCAGGGTGCACATAATGAAATTCTTAAAATATTCTTATTATATATACTACTTATCGGAGAAAATACATCCCTTGTTACTCGACCCTTCAAGAGAGGCAACTCTAGATACTTGCCCAAATTGCTAGCCCGATTAATGCCCAAAGAATAGTGAATGAGGTAATTTGTTTGAAACTTTTGGTTCGTCTTTATTTTTTTATTTCAAACTATCATCGTTTAAACTTGTAATGTGACTTTCTATGATTCAAATTAATTTCTATTTCTTCATTGATTTTGATAAATACGTTTTCAAAAAACAGAAATCTAATCCAATCCAAACCGATAAAATTTGGATCGGATTGGTTCGGATTTAAAAAAATAAAATAACTGATTGGATGATGAAATGACAAAACCGAAGTGATTGGATCATATGACTTTTCCCATCAAAACTGAACCAATCCAGACTTTGAACACCCCTACCTCCTACCATGGGAATGAAACATGCTTCTACATTGGAATATTTCTTACCCGGGAATAAAAAATACCTAGGAATAATTTTTCCAAAACTTCTACAAACCATGGAATGCACATTCTAACTTAGTTATTCCCAGGAATCTTTTTCCAAAGAATGAAACAAACGCCCGGACAATGATGATGCGCTACTGACGCTCTGCTATCACTATAAATGTCATTTTACTTCTTGTTTTCCACACTCAACTCCAGTTTGAATGCAAACCAAATAGCACTTATTGGAACTTATTTAGTGCTTCTTTTAGTAGATAAGCTCCAATAAACTCTAATAAGTTCAGACCCAAACAGGCTCTCGGTAACAGGTTTAATAAGATGCAATTTTAATTGCAGAAAATGATAAAATATAAATCAGAGTGATTTGGTAGCTCACCTTAACAGTAAGACAACACCTGCATTAGAAAACAAGAAAAGGGAATCAATTTATAGATCCATTTGAGATCAAAATAGCTAAAGGTACACATAATGATGGTATAAAGAGACTTTCAATTTTATTGAAGGTTTCTCCCATTTTAAACATGAAAACCTTTACTGACTTCAAACTACAGATGTTAGCCTTCATGGTTATTATATAAGGACAATTTCCTTCTCTCTTCTGGTATAATTAAACTATAGCGGAGGAAAATTGAAAGGACACCAAGACGAGAATCCCTTGTCCTAATAAAAATGATTTTTGTCCATTAAAAGAAAAAAAATATAGCAAAGACATACTCGATGAAATTGTCGTATTCTATAGCCTGGCTTTTTCCACCAGTTTTGTCAAACTTGGAGACGAGCAAGTCCAATACCACAGGGGAAACAGCATATCCCAAACTCAGCAGCGCATCTCGCAACTCAGTTGAATCGATTTTGCCACTCCTGTCCTTATCAAATCTCTCAAATATGCCCTGCAATAAGTACCGCTATGTTAGAAGAGTAAGTTCCAATAAAAGAGAGTTACATTGTCTAAGTTGAGAATCTAGATTAATAAGGCCGAAACACTTAAAAGAAAAGAAGGAAATACCCTCCAGTTCTGAAGACTGTAAAATAGCGATGTGAATTCCTTGGGTCCTGCATTATGAAATTCAGAATTCAAACAGTGAGGAGAACAACAAATTGATGGGAACAAATAATTGAACATCACTTAAGACTATTAGGCAGAATAAATTGCTTAAAGAATAAAGCAACCGAGGAACAATGCTGCAAACACCCCCATTTACTTCGGTTCTTCATTAAGCATACACATTTTGTTCCAATTTCTTAGAATCACAGCACGGATATATTATTAAACATCTATAGCAGATTCGGAATCAGTAATCAGCAGTTAATGGCTCAACATTTCCCTGCTACCATCTCTAACACTTGATTAGAAGTGTAGTCAACTATGAAGCACCGACTTTGCCACACGACATCGCAAACCTCCAAAGAAAAGATTAACATTTTCCTAAGCATCTTGAAAATGAGCTACCCAAAAAGATACTAAGAAACCTTTTGACAAAGTAACGACTTATGATTACCGTTTTCAAAATTTGTTTTCTTTTGTAAAAACTTTTTGGTACAACTTGTTTTTGAAAATAGTTCTCATTTTTAATTTTAAAAACTAAAATACCTGAAGAGCTAAAAGATGATTTTTATTTTTAGTTTTCAATTTTCAATTTTCAATTTTTTAAATGTTAGAAAACACCTCAACTTCAACCCAAAGTAATTTTTTATTGCAAAAAACAGTTTTTAAATACAGTCTACAAAAACTGCAATCAAAAGGGACCAAGAAAAACTAAAAGATACTTTATGTTTCTATTTTTAATTTTCAAATTTCAGTTTTATAAATATTAGGAAAACATCTCATTCAATTTTTTTTTTCTGCAAAAAACAGTTTTTAAATATTATTTTAAAAAACTGCAATCAAACATGTCATTTGTTTAAAAAAAGTATTAATTTATCTAACGACTTTCGTCTCCTTGATCATCATCATTAAAAAGTATAGCTTCTAGTTCCGATTCATTAAGTGACAAATTAACAATTTCTTTTATGGTTTCACTTTTAAGAAAATCAAATGATACAAGTGTCATAGATAGACATGTGTTATGTCGGTATCCAACACCGAGACAATCCATATTCTAGAAGTGTCCGTGCTTCATATCATAGGTAGCCAATAATGATCTGGTAGTTTTTTAGATACAACAATTTTACTTTATAGGACTTATTCTAGCCTGAGGTCAAATGTTTTTCCAGTAGAAATCCTTACAATCAACAATGCATAAAAAAATCAATTTCAACAAGATATAACTATTAAAATAAAAGGTTAGCCTACTTAAGAATGCTCGGACAAACTCAACTTTGAATTTTATTGTCCAGGAGTTGTAGCTCAGCAAAGACCAAGTCTCGTAAGATCCACAGAATATCCATTTGTCATAATGAGCAATTTCACAGTTCATTCATGATTCATAAACCACTAACACTAACCACGGTTTCTAATTTCCATACACTTCATTTTTTTAAATCTTTCTTTCTATCACGTCACATCATTCTATATATATCAAAGTCTCACACTAGTATATCTATCAAGTCTCCCAAGTCCAGCTCTGCATGTTTATTTAAAAGTTGGCACAGTTTCTCATGAACATCTTGTTAGTCCAGCTCTGCATGTTTATTTAAAAGTTGGCACAGTTTCTCATGAACATCTTGTTAATGGACCAAAAGGAAAAAGAGACTTTCACATTTTCTAAAAGCCAAATACAAACATGGCCAAGTCAAATTTAATTATATATATTACATATGATAAAATTTGACTACAAAATTAAAAATCCAAAACTACGTGGAAAGAATTAACGGGCAATTTCTGTGGATCCGAGGGAAATTTGGATCTCTAAATCAGATTTCCTCTCAATCTTTCTCAATCTCACATTTAAATAATTAAATATTCATGAATTATACTTCTCCTCATGATCCGAGCTAATTATTTAAGTGTCAAAAATTTGTAAAGTGTTAAATTTAAAATCAATTATTCCAATCTGAAATTAAGAGAGAAAATCTGATTGAGAAATTCCAAATTTATGTGACTGTGCTATGGAATAGGTGCCCCCAGGATTCACTCAAACGACACACAAGTCCCCGCGTAGAAAAGAACGAGCTAGTATTTGTATTCAAAGCAAGACGACACGCGTTTTGGGCTCCCCATTTCAGGGGCAGGTAAACCAAAACCGCTTACAAAATAGGAAAAAACTTACCTCAGTTTTTTATGTCCATTTTTTCAAGTTCTTCATTGTTTAACATGGACTTTATTTCTATAAATAAATGATATTTATTGAGACTTAATTGTTAAATTTTATAAAATTAGACACATGTCACTACAGGAATTGATGGAATGGATATACAGAACTTGATTATTTTTGAAAAAAAAAAAAAAAGAAGTATTCAAACGTCCAAAAATAGTAGTATTGAATCAAAATATTTAAGAAAGTAGAATTTTATTACACTAAAAATTTATAAAATGTTATAAACCTTTAGTAAATGCCACTTGTCACACCTTGTCAGAATTTAACCGGTTGAAAACGCAAAAGCGCGTAAGACCAGGGGCAGAACGGCCATTCCGACGCCGGCGCAATTTATCACCGTGCGCAGAGAACACCTCATACCCAGCGCAAGTTAGCGGAAAACCTAACACTCCTGATTCAGAATTTCGAATTCGACTATAGGAAGTTTTCTAGAGAGAAAAAGAGAGCAAGAGTGTACCGATTTTCTTGACGTTGGTGTTGGTGAAGTGAAACATGAGGAGGTGAACGGTTCTCAAGCTGAAGCTCTGGTTGTAGGAGGAGAGAGCCCTCTGCAATTCCTTGTCATCGATCAAGCCGCTGCCGTCCTGATCTGCCACCTGGAAGCACGCCACTATGCTGGGGTCTGTGCCGGGAGGAAACACCGACGGCACCAGCGCCGCGAAAGGGCTCCCGTACGCTGATGGCGGCGGTGGGTAACCGCCGCCGCCGTGGGAGTGGGATTCGTCCTTGGGGGGCTTTTGGTAGGGGGCGGCGTAAGGAGCGGACGGCTGGCCGTAAGGGCTGGCCGAGTAAGGCTGAGATGGAGGAGGCGGACCGCCGTAGGATTGGGATGGCGGGGGAGCGCCGTAGGATTGGGATGGCGGGGGAGCGCCGTAGGGTTGGGGTGGCGGGGGAGCCCCGTAGGATTGGGATGGCGGGGGAGCGCCGTAGGGCTGGGATGGCGGCGGAGCGCCGTAACCGTAGCCGGAAGGCTTGTTGGGGTAGCCGGACATGTTGAAATTAGAAGGGATTTTGAATGGGGAAGAAGAATCAGTAATGTGACTGAAGGCAACAAGAAAGAGGTTTTCTATTCAGGCCTCTGAAATATTAAATAGTAATGAATTTTTTCATCGCACCCGATGTTTTGTTGTTTTAAAAAAAAATTGGGCGTTTGCTACTATCCATTGATCCATTGAAGTGGGGTTATAATACTCTTTAATTCATTTTTTAACATATAAATCACTAAATTATAAGTTTAGAAAGTTTATTAGGGAAAAAACATAACTAAAGGGTATGAAACCCTTACTTTTAGAGGAGTATTGAAAATTTTGTATAATTTTTTTTTTGATACAAGTGGAAAAGTGTTGTTTTAAATTTAATGTGAATTATAGTCTCAAAAACAATTAATTGGTTGTCGGCTATCAATTATTTATTTTTGTCTTCTCAAATCTCAACTACCCATGGCTATGAAATTAGATATGGTAAAAGCTTGTGACCACATTGAATGAGAGTTCTTAAGGACAATGCTTCTGACTTTTGGCTTTCCTCAACGCTGCACTAAATTGATTATTCGTTGTGTTTCTACCGTCTCTTATGCTCCCCTTGTTAATGGGGAGCCCACACATTATTTTACTCCTCAACGGGGTTTGAGGCAGGGGATCTTTTAGCACCATATCTATTTATTCTATGTGCTGAAGGCGCTTTCAAGTTTAATTAAGGAACAATACTAGAAGAAGCCACTTCACGGAGTTCAAGTTGCAAGAGGCACTCCCCACATTAGCCATTTGTTCTTTGCTGACGATAGCTTGATATTCGCCAGGGCCACTAAGGAGGAGGCAGATTGTTTAATGCAGGTTACCAGGCGGTATGAGGGTACTTCAGGTCAATTAGTTAATTTGGACAAGTCAGAGATTTCTTTCAGCCGAAATGTGCCACAAACCAGTATGGAGATGCTCCAGAACAGGATGAGTGTAAAGGTTGTTCTTGTCCATGACAAGTACCTGGGGTTACCAACTGTTATTAGAAGATCTAAGAAGGCCACTTTCAGCAAAGTTCAAGAGAGAATATGGAAAAAGCTATCCGACTGGAAGGGGAAGTATTTGTTAAAGGTCGGGAAGGAGATTTTGATAAAATCTGTGGCCCAGGAAATTCCTACTTAAATTATGAGTTGTTTCAAGATTCCAACTAACACTTGTAGCAAAATGGAGGGAAGCATGGCTGATTTTTGGTGGGGGCAAAAGCCGAATGAGAGGAAGATGCATTGGACTAGTTGGAAGAATTTATGTCGTCCTAAGATGAAAAGAGGTTTGGGTTTCAGAGATTTGGAAGTCTTCAATCATGCCCTCCTTGCAAAACAGGCTTGGAGGCTAGTTTGTAATCCATACTCTCTGCTTTTCCATGTATGGAAGGCTAAATATTTCCCCAGAAAGTCTGTGTTTGGGGTACATTACCGGGATGGGATTCGATGGAGGGTTGGTGATGGAAAACGTATTAATATCTGGAAGAATTCTTGGTTGTCGGGGAGTGGTGACAGTTTGGTTAGATCTCCAGCAAGTTTGCAGGTGGAGAATTGGCATGTAACTGATCTTATTAATCATGAAGCTAGGAAATGGAAACATCAGATTATTGATCAGTTGTTTGTACCCCAAGAGGCTCTTGCGATTAAATCAATTCCATTATCTTGGGCCCCATTAGACGATGTTTTTTACTGGAGGTAGAATAAGCAAGGGACTTTTTCGGTCAAATCAGTGTACCACAGGTTGTAGAAAGTAAAAGGTTCAAGCTCAGCTTGTACATCTGATGTTAGAACTTCACCGTGGTCTAAGACGTGGAAAGCCCATGTACCCACTAAGACCAAACATTTTATTCATAGAGTTCTTTTGAATTCTCTACCCTGTAGGTCCAACTTGGTGGAGCGTGGCATACAAGTACAAAACGAGTGCTCTCTTTCCCGGCAGCCTATAGAAGAGACGCAAGACCATCTGCTGGTGCAATGTCCATGGATGCGTGCAGTATGATTCGCACATCCGCTTACCATTCGCTCAGATACCATACGCGATAGAATCCAGAACTGGTCGGAAGAATGGATTTGGACAAGCGACATTGAACATACTGTGTTGGTTATGCAAGGGTGCTATAGTATTTGGAAAGCTCGCAACTGATGCGTATTTTAAAAATTTAGTGGCAGGCCCAGCAGTGATCATGAGAAGTGCAATGGAGCCTCTGTCTGATTGGTGCCAAGCGCAGAATTTATATCCATCATCTAGAAACCCGGAAGTGGCGGATAGTTGTAAGTGGGAAGCTCCACCATGCGGAAAAATCAAGGTAAATGTTGATGTCGGATGGACGGGAGAAAGATCCACAGGGATGGGTATGGTGGCTAGATAAGATCGCGAAGCTTTTATAATGGCAGTGACAGCTTTGGAGGATCATACTGTCAACCCCTCTTGGCGGACGCTTTGGCAATGCGTTGGTGCTTGAAGCAGATTATGGATTTAGGCATGGACGATGTGATTGTAGAGTCTGATTCCATGGTTGTCGTCCAGGCACTACTGTCAAACTCTTGTCTCGTTGAAATCCAAGTTGTGATTTATGACTGCCAGTACTTAGCTTCTAAATTTGATTCTATATGTTTTGCTCATGTAAAGAGGGATGCTAATAATGTAGGCCTGAATTTCACTCAGTAATTAAATAATTATTTAATTATTCCATGTACTGTTTGGATCCGCTCGCAGGCATCAACAAGTGATATCGTCAGCCGAATTACCGATGAAGTGCTCTTTACGACACTTGGTAGTAAAGCAACCTTGACCTAACCTTGAGTTCGGATGAGAATGAGACGTTCTCACTACCACCCTGACGTTCAGTGAAGAATTTCGTGAAACGACTATACTATTGATATGGTTTCCTTTCGGAGCCCGGAAAGGACATTTCTCACTAGCGAGACTTTCAGTTGAAAACCCAACAAGCGAAACATACGACTTTGGGACCTCGGATCGAAAATCCGGGAATCACCAAATGTCTCTGTTTGACGTGACGGGTCCAGATATGCGATAAAAACTTTTGTTAATAGTAACTTTTGTGAATAGTGTTTTCGAGCCTGATATAGCACGAACTTCGAGGAAATCGACCCGGGCTCGAGTTGTACAGCACGAGGTCCGAAAGAAATGAGTAACTTGTGTTAGAAACTCTCAGCAACATTGAGAAACGTACCGACGACCGGATTCAGATGACGACGAGAATTATGACGCATTGACGCACTGACGCACTGACGTGCTGACGCATTAACGCATTGACGCACTGACGCGTCATGTATTAGACATATAATAATAAATAAACCCTTCCTTAGAACTTTCTAAACTTTAGTGTTTAGTCCCTAAAATTTGAAATTTTACGGTTTAGTCCCCAAATAGTAAAAATATATTTTTACCTAGACTTTTCACCCTTCAACTTTGGTCCCTAGGATTAATGAAAAGTTAAAATTCTCCCCCTTTTCACCCCTCATACCCGTGGCCTTCCCTTCTTTTATAAGGGGTTATGTTGAGTTTTTTTTAACTAAAACTCCATTAAGTGGAAAACTAGAAAGAAAACTAAGAGAGAGAAAGTGAGACTTGGAGAACTATTCATCATCTTCTTCCTCCATGCTCCATGGCCCAAATTCTTCTTCCTCCCATGACTCCATCTTCCATTCATTTCCTCAACTTGATTCTTTGAGGTAAGTTGCTCTCCTCCTCAAGATCTACAATTGCTCTCCTCCTCAAGATCTACAATTCTACCGATTTAGAATTTTGATATGTTGAGTTTGGTTTTTTGATAGTTGTTAGAATCTTGAACCCTCTTCATTAATGTTGTTCCCATAACCTTGAACTTCAATTGAACCGATTAGAATTTTGATTGGTTGAGTTTTGGTCCCTAGAGAATTTTGAATTTGAGCTTTTGGTAGGGTTGCCTTTAGGAATGTTATTCCCATCAAGTTGATCTATGGATATCTCCAATTAGTTTTCTTGGAAGCTAGGTTTTTGAGAATTGATTATTTGAAATAAGTGATTTTCAAACTTTGAGATTTGGTTTCACCATAGATTTTATGTCACATTTGATGTGTACAAGATTTTTTTGAAAGAAAAATTCATCTTGCTAATTATTTGGTTTTGGCCAAATTGGGCAGAATTGAGAATAAGGGAGAATTGATTTTCCAACTAGATTTTGAGTGTGTTTAATGCTTGTATACGATCTTGGGTATAAAGGAAATTGTTAGAGATAAGGATCATCTCCTGTTGAAGATGCGCAGAATCGATCGTTTGAGATCGTCTGCTGTATTGACTGACAAAGGAACGCATCGTCTGACCCTATCATCTGATAAGGATCATCTTCATGTTGGAGCAATTGATCGTCTGCCTAGCCAAGATATATCGTCTGACCAGACGTATCGTCTGAGTTAGTACTATGCCAGATGTAACCAGTTATCTAGTAGTACTAGCAATCTCAAAATATCCGGGATCTTATCTTGTATTTATTATTGTTTATGTTTCCTAATGTAATAGTTGACCTCGGACTATCCGTCGTGTACTAAGTTCACTCTGTATAAATACAGAGCTTGTAACCGTGAATAATTTAAGTTAAGAATAGAATTGCAACATTCTATTGTTTCATTTGACCTCTTCTTCACCTTCTTTATTTTACGCCTTCAAGAAATTTTAGTTCTTAACAGAAAGACTTTGCCCTAATTAGTGTAAACGTGCCTAGAGAAAATTGTATGTTTAAGACCTTAGAAAATTGATTTCTAGAGGATTTGGGAAATTTGGAATTAAAGAATTAAAATTGAGCTTTTGGGTAAATTGGATTTTGGAACTCATAGCTTGATTAGGGTTTTGCTAAGTTTTTTTTAAAGGTCGACATTGAAGAGGCGCTCTTCCATATGCATCCTACTAAGGCTCCAGGAAGAGATGGCTTACCGGCGTTGTTTTACTAGAAGTTCTAGCATATTATTGGGGATGATGTCTCCCACTTCTGTTTGCAGGTCCTTCAGGGCGGTGTATCCCCAGGTATGATTAACAATACTCTTCTTGTTCTCATTCCCAATGTTAAGAAACCTGAGCATGCAAACCAATTTAGACCTATTAGCTCATGTAATGTGTTGTTTAAAATTATCACAAAAACCAATCTAGGAAGGAGCTACAACAATTTGGACCAGATCATGAAGATTCTAAGATGCCTTTCAGCAAAATGGCGACCCAAAGTCACAGCTATTCAAGAAGCCAAGGATCTCACCACCCTAAGAATGGAAGATCTTCTAGGATCATTGAAGGTACACGAGATTGAACTAGCAGAGTGCATGGAAAGCAAGAAGAACAAATCCATAGAATTCAAGGCAAAAAGCTCTAAAGCTCCAATCGTTGAAGCATCGTCTGAAGAAGCCGAAATGTCATCAGACGATATTGATAGTGAAGAAGCATTGTTCAACCGAAGGTTCAAGAAGATGTGGAAGAAGCATCACCAAGGAAAAAATGAATCTAAAGGTCATAGGAAGGAGTCTGGGAAAAGAAAGCTTCAATCAAATTCTAGACGAGAAGGAGGACAAAGCTTCAACAAAAGCTCCATCATCTGCTTCGAATGTAGGAAGCCTGGACACATGAAAGCAGAATGTCTGAAGTTGAAAAAGTCTTTAAAAAACAACAAAAAAAGAAGACGCTCATAGGACATAATAATGAGTCTGAAGAGTCCTCAGACGATGATGAAGATGAGGATGACAACAAAGAATTCTATGCATTCATGGCATCCGAAGATGAGTCAAACGACAATGAGGAAGACCAGGTAACATCTAAAACTCTTGAAGATGATTATAATGAATTGCTTGAATACTCCCATGCTCTATCATCTAAATATGCATGTCTAAAGAAAAAAATTTCACAAGTGCAAAAAGATTTAGAAATAGCCAAGCATGAAAATATTTTATTGATTGAGGAAAATAAAGCCTTAAAAGAAAGTAATTCTTCAGAAGAAGTTGTCACTCTTAAAAAGAGAATTAAGGTATTTATTCAAGACCTTTCGTCATTTACAAATGGACACACTTCTACAGAATTTCCATATTACCACGGTCTCGGGCAGCATATTACCACGGTTAAACTGTGGTAACAGACGACGAAGTAGTAGATAAATTACCACAGTTCAAGGCGGAACCGTGGTAACATCACAGCTTTGTTACCACGGTTGAAGGTGTAACTGTGGTAACATTGCAGCTCTGTTACCATGATTGAAGGCTTAACCGTGGTAACATTGTAGCTCTTTTACCATGGTTTATTTCTGAACCATGGTAACATCTCTTCCTATTACCTTGGTTCAGTGTTGAACCGTGATAATAGGTTTATTTATTTATTTATTTTTGTTTTTCTTATGTTCTCTCACCTTAACTAATTTTACATGCAAATAAAAATACAGTCTATTATATGGCCAAAATACCAAATTAACTAAAACATGGTCTACAGGAAACTATAAATACCAAATTACGAAATAAACTATATATAACATGCATATAGGATTACTAAAACATGGTCTATAGGAAACTATCCTAATATCTCGTTACAGTTCAATGCCAAAACAAATCAACAGTCTATTAATTCTAAAAAAAAAATAAAAAATTCAGCAGTAGATCACAGTAGTTGCATCATAACATCTTCAACTGATCTTAGGGCTCCTGCTTTTGCTCCCAACTGCTTCTGATACATCGCCTTCAATGTATATCCGAGCCCGGAATGCTGCTAAGCATGCGTAATATATGGCTAAGCCATTCCTTATGTACATAATATACTGCTAAGTCATTTCGAACAGTTCCTGGCATTATACTTCCAAAAAATATAACAATGAATAAAAAGAGAAGGAGATTATTAGGATTTAACAAGATCAACCATATAATAACTAGAAGAAAAATTATATTCACTGAAGAAAAATTGTACAGCCAAATTTAACAATCATACAATCAAATTTAAAAAAGGTACAACATGTACTGCTTAGCTGAATTAAAAATCAGGGTACAGGATTGGAGCCTATCGATTCCATATAATAATCAGAGGAATCATCAGAAGAAGATTCATCCGAGTCTTCAGAGGGTTCGTCCAGTAGTGGCTCACCAATGTCAATACCCTTTAACCGGAGGAATTCTACTCCGATACATGACAACCCACCTCCCGTAAAGGGTTCCAAGCCAGTAAGGGCAACCCATTTGGATCCCTAATGAGTTTTGTTACGAGGAAACCATAGGGAATGGCTTGCTGGTTGTCAACCAGAGCAGAAATAAGGTGATTGCAAACGATGTCTACAACATTAAAACGCTCATTATTCACAATCATGTACATTATATACAGGTCGTGATCAAGCACGTCTTCCCGACGATCAACTCTTGGACACATCACTTTAGTGACCAATTGATGTAGAACTCTAGAACGGTGGTTGAGGGATGAGTAGAGACGGCGCTCATAAACGGATGGATTTTCCATCATATAGATGCTTTCATCTATATGTTGTTCATCGCATTCTGCTTTCCAGAATTCAGTGTATGTGTTTCCTTCGTCCTCAGTAATTTGGTATTTATAGTTTCTTGTAGACCATGTTTTAGTTAATTTGGTATTTTAGCCATATAATAGACTGTATTTTTATTTGCACGTATAATTGTTGAACTCCTCAACAGTGAGGACGAAGGAGACACGTACTCAGAACTCTGGTGAAGAGACCGCAATGAAAATGATATTGATGAAGCCATCTATTGCATGGAAAATACCTCTATTTCTTAGCACTCTCTCTACTCATCCCTTACCTACCCTGCTAGAGTTTTACATCAATTGGTCACAACCGTGCTTTGTCAAAGACAAGATCGTTTGAGAGACGTGCTTGACAAAGATCTGTTTATCATCTAATCAATTCTGAATGAAGAGTACATTAATGTGGTAGACATCATCTACAATTATCTTGCTTATGCTCTGGTTGACAACCAGAAATCCATTCCGTATGGTTTCCTCGTGACAAAACTCCTTAGGGGTCCAAATGGATTGCCCTTTTTGGCTTGGAACGCTTTAGAGGAGGTGGCTTGTCAGGTGATCGGAGTAGAATTCTTCCGGTCAAGGCGTATTGTCATTGACGAACCACTACTGGATGACTCTTCTTCGGATGACTCCAATGATTCTATGGAATCGATTCCAGAATCAATAAGCTCCTCCCCATGATTGTTGCTGGATAATTGTTCTATGTAGCTGGACATTTTTTTGTGATTGTTTCATGGTCTGTATTGGGCATTTTATGATTGTTTCACTATTTGTATGAATTCAGTGTTGGAATATCATAGTATTTCAAAAGTTCTTGTCCCACAATGCTTAGCTCACAAACCTTTTATAGTATTTCATAATTGTCCCACCCATTTTTGCACCCATTTAAGATTTCGGAAGGAAAAATTCGGCCCGGTATAAAAATGGGAGGCTTTGAATTTATGTGTGGGAAGAATGAATCATAACTCTAGAGAAGAAGATAAAATAGATAAATAAATAGTTCAAAATTAGGATAGATGTAGCAATGTCTCCAACACTACATATCTATTAGCTTCATCATCAACCTTGCATATATGTTTCCCGCATATTGAAGGGGGTATGATGCTCTGCCTTTGCTGTACTCTTCCACCCCAAACACCCACTCTCACAAACCTCGACTACGCCACTTCACAAAACCAACCCCACCAAACTCATCATCTCATCACAAACTTCAACACTTCATCCGAGCTCAAACAAGCGCACGCCCTCCTCATCAAAACCAACGCCCCTCTCTCCCACCTCGCCCTCACCCACGTCCCCGAAATCGTTCCCTGGAACTCCTGCCTCAAACACTTCACCGAACACGGCACCCCACACGACACCATCTCCCTCTTCCTTCGCTTGCGCCAACTGGGCATCCTCATAGACCACTTCACCTGCTCTTTCGTCCTCAAGGCCTGCACGCTCTCATCAGACATCATCACCGGAAGAATCATCCACGCCTATGTGGAGAAGCTCGGGTTTCAGAGCAACTTGATCCTGCAGAACATGGTTCTTCATTTATACACAACCTGTGATGAAACAAGCAACGCCCGTCTCCTGTTCGATAAAATGCCGCAGCGGGATGTCGCCACTTGGAACATAATGATCGGCCATTTGATTAACGCGGGTGACGTTGGCACTGCCTGTGACTTGTTTTCTTCCATGCCTCAAAGGAACGTGAGGTCGTGGACTTCCGTGATTTCTGGGCTTGCCAAATGCGGGATGTCTGAGGAAGCTCTCAGGCTGTTCTCGGAGATGGAAAGGGAAGGTGTAAGGCCCAACGAGGTGACGGTGGTGGCTGTTCTCGTGGCTTGTTCTCAGTTAGGAGACTTGGAGTTTGGCAAGAGCGTTCACCGCTTCGCGAACCGGAACGGGTTTCTGCGGAATGTTTACGTTTGCAATGCTTTGATTGACATGTACGTTAAATGCGGGTGTTTGGAGGAAGGTTATAGAGTTTTTGATGGCATGCGGGAACGCACGGTGGTGTCGTGGTCGAGCATGATTGCTGGGTTTGCGATGCACGGGGAAGGAGAGAAGGGTTTGGAGCTATACGAGGAGATGATTAGCTCGGGGGTGAAGCCGAATCACGTGACTTTCATTGGGGTCCTTCATGCTTGTAGTCACGCGGGATTGGTTGACAAGGGTCGTGAGTTTTTCACCATAATGAGGAGGGACTATGGGATAGTGCCTGAAGTTGAGCATTATGGTTGTTTGGTTGATCTGTTGAGTCGTGCAGGACTGTTGGAAGAGGCTCGAGAGGTTATTGTGAACATGCCCATTCCACCTAATGGGGTGGTTTGGGGGGCTCTGCTTGGTGGGTGCAGGCTTCATAAGAACGTTGAGCTGGCGGAGAAAGCTATGAGACACCTTTCTGTGTTGGATCCGTTTAATGATGGATACTATGTGGTCCTGTCAAATGTTTATGCGGATGCTGGAAAGTGGGAAGAAGTGTCAAGAATTAGGAGGACAATGAAAAGTAGAGGGGTGAAGAAGACACCTGGATGCAGTTCAATCACGATAGATGGAGTGGTTCATGAGTTTATAGCGGGGGACGAGACTCATCCTCAAGCTAAGCGGATATTTGATATGTGGGAGCAGTTACTTGTGAAGATGAAGATGCAGGGGTATATACCAGATACTTCAGTTGTACTTCTTGATGTGGAAGATAAGCAGAAGGAGATTTTCCTTTCTCGTCATAGTGAAAAATTAGCACTTGTCTATGGGTTGATCAACACCAAACCTGGAATGCCAATCAGGATAATGAAGAACCTCCGTGTGTGTGAGGATTGTCATGCCGCTTTTAAACTAGTGTCAAAAATTGAAAACAGAGAAATTGTGGTGCGTGATAGGAATCGGTTTCATTGTTTTAAAAATGGTGCTTGTACTTGCAAGGATTACTGGTAGGTAACCAATGTAACACTCCCTGTTATATTCATCCTTAATTAAGGAGAAAGTTGAACACTAGCTAGTGCATACAAAATTATAATATTTTCTTTTTGCGCCGAAAAATATTTGGGCCAAGTTGAATAATGGGACTATTGTGAATGGGCTGAAATGAGTCAAGCACGTGTTAGCTGATAAGATGAGGAGCTGAGTGAATCAGTTAATGTGCATCGCCCAAACTATAGTTTAAACCCCTTATGTACGCCTTGTTAGCTGCTAAACGATGAATTTGGGAAGAATAGGTGAGATAATACTTTAGGATGAACTAGAGCTCGCCAATAGGTTGAAGATCTTGGTTTTAAAGTTTGAAATTTTTAAGATAAGTAGAGTGTTGTAAAACAGTTTAGAATAATTTGGCGGGTGGTTTACAACCAAAGTTCGGCGAATGATTTTCGAGTATAGTTTGGCGATCCAATTACATGTTTGACTAGAATCTGAAAAAGATAGAAGTTTAGAAATGGATGGTACCTCAGTTTTTAATTAAGCACTTCATGATTTTAGTTCGTGGGGGCGAGTTAAAGAGTAAATTTTTTATTGGTATTTGAATATTTATGAAACTTCGTGGTATCATCACAAGTTCCCCGACTCATTTAAGATATTTGAGATAAAAGAGCGAGTACTCTTGTAGACACTCGCCGCCTCAATAACAAAGGCTAAGTATCGGGGGGGACTTGAGGACTAAAAGGGCGACGCCCTTGGAGTTCGATCGAGTATGCCCGACCTAAAGGGGTGACAAAATATTTTGATATTTTAAATAACTAATGATTATCTCGTAGTTGAGAAATGTCATAAACGGGGAAAAGGACAAAGAACAAGACAAATATGGTGTTGCGGCGAGTGAAGACACTACGCATTCATGCTTCAGTATCAGTGTCTTATGGACTAGTAGATGGCAAGCTGGTCTTGTGGAATTCGATCGGGGAGACCCAGTTTGAAGACACTACGCCTTCATGTTTTAGGCTCAGTGTCTTGTGGACTGGTAGATGGTGAGCTGGTCTCGAGGAAGCCGATCAAGGTGGCCCAGTTTGAAGTCACTCTACGCATTCATGCTTCAAGCTCGGTGTTTTGTGCACTTGTGGATTGGTCAGGAGTGATTTGGCCACTCGTGGGTGATCCCACTACCTAGCGAGCGACCCAGCTACCTGGCGAGTGAGTCCTTGCATGGCGAGCCATCTCACATATGGTGTGCCATCAGTCTTGACTCCTTCCCCCAACGGGCGGTTTCTTCCACATGTGGCGATCCCACTCCATTTATGCACTTCACACCATGTTGGCGATCTATGTGCTTTATAGGCTTAGGTAACCCCGCCCCATTTTTTGGGGCGGGTTATATGTTTATAGGGTCATAATGCATCGAGGCCCAAACCCATGTAATTAGAATCCTCTATAAAAGGGGAGGTGACCTATTGTATTGGGAGGTTGATCATTATACCAAAGCGGCTAGGTTATTATGAGGGACTCAATTCCGTTGAGATCTCACATCTAGATCGCTTTATTGTTCATACTAGAATATGTGCAATAAACCCAACTATATTTTACTGTCACAAAAAAATAAACCCAACTAGAAGTCGTCATTATATTTGAAACTCTTACTCATCTCTTTGTTAAGTTTAAACGGTTTCACGTTTGTCATATTTTGAATAATAACAATTTTACCCAAGGTTTAATCACGCTAGATAAAATTTCCTAAAACTCGATATGTTTATATTTCAGGAAATATCTATCGTCCGGTAAAAAAAAGTAGAACATGTGCCCATACTTGAACAACTTTCAAATGTATCGTCTGCCTATGCTGAAAAGAAGTGGATCGTTTGAGTACATTCAATTGGAACGTCTACCTACATTCAGATATGTCGTCCGGCGAAAAGAAGTGGAACGTCTGACTACGCTCAAATGTGAAGTCTGACGCAATATTCAAACAGTGAAGCAACAACGTCTACCCTATTTAATGAAGCATTGTTTCGACATAAAGAAGGAAGGACATATTTATTAAATATTCCTCATATCTGCCAAGTCTCTGAACATTCCTTATTTTACGGAATGTCTCATATCAAGATCTACTTTTTCAGAGTCAAGGTTCTCTTTTCTAAACATGGTACAACCTCAACGATCAGAATCAAATCTCTTTGTTCATAATAGAAGATACGCTCTGATGTTTCCCTCCTGCATTTATTGCACAACACTATTTAAGGAAACACGCAAGAGAAGAGCAGACGATAGAACTAGTATGTTGCATTAATGGCGTAACATATTTGCATTTAATGCTCTGAAAGCTTAACAGAAGTATCCGTTGAAGCAACAGGGAAGACGATACTCAATGGATCTTCATTATCTTCACCAATGTGCATCCTACTAAAGATATAAATAGAAGACTTGAAGACTGAAAAACTTGGCGACTTACAACGAACAAATTTCCAAGCATTCAAAGTCTTTATTGAAATCAAGCTCTCAATCTTACTCAGAAATATAGTGTCATACTCCTCTAAGTACAGTCGTCCGCCTTAAGTGTGAAAACCTCTTAGAGTCAAATCTCTTATCTTCTTCACACTTAGAACAGAGAACTCATTTTCATATCATCTCTGTTCAGAAACTCAAGTGTTCACTCTAGTGTCAAACACCTTAAACACTTAGAGTTCTTAGTGCTTACAAATTTCTACTATCCCTCTTGTAAGAAGAGAAACCTTTGTAGAAAGAATTCATTTTTGAATTAGGAGACATCCTGCAGAATACGTGGTTAAGGAGAAGCACTTCGAATACTTGTATCTGGAGAAGTCCTGTGCAAATACTTGTAATCTGGAGAAGTCCTATGATGAATACTTGTCTAGAGAAATCCTGTGACTAATACTTGTACTATCTGTTGTATAGTGAAAATCTTGGTGAAGCCAAGGACTGGACGTAGCCCTAATGTTCTGGGGGTGAACCAGGATAAATTTATGTGTGCTATTAGTTTTATCATTCACGCTTTAACTTTCCGCTGCTATCTTCTGATAAGCTCTTTTAAAACTAATATTGTTTTTTAAAACAATTTTAAAAATCACACACAAAATTTAAACCCCCCTTCTTGTGTTGCCTTTACTTTATCACTCTTGAATTTGAGAACATTATGTAGCTGATTGTATGGGCTCAATCCAGAGAAAAAGTAATTGAACCCATGTAACGTGGCACTTGATAACACACTATCATCACAGGTAAAATACTCTGATATTAATGATGGTGATTATTCTGTTATCTATCTATACTCTGATATTTCCCTTTTTTATTTTTCCTATCTCCACTCCCATTTTTATTCTCCATACAGTGGTGATTGGCTAACCACCTTTAGGTGTTCAGACACCCATTTTGTGGCGGTCTCAGACTGCCACAAAATAGAAAGCTTGATAAAATACGTTTTGTGGCGGTTTAAAACAGCCACAAGCAGAGGTGTCGTCGTGTTGTTTTCGTCGTAACGTTGTTTTCCAATCTTTTTTGTTCTCCATATGGTACAAAAGTTTATTGTTTTATGTTTTTTGCTTATTCTCCCCCACTTTTCATATTTCTCCCTTTATTTGGGCTCTATTATGCAAAAAGGTCACCATCATGCATGTTTTTGTAAGGGAGTGATTGAAGAAAGCACTCATGGTTGTTGTTTGATACTATAGGTAAAATTGCTTCTTCTCTACACTAAACTTGAATGCTTTCCTCGAGACCCAAAGTTACTGCTATTCAGAATGCCAAAGATCTCAATATCTTGAATGTTCTTGACAAAGAAGATGGTGGAAGAAAGGGCAAGTCAATGGCTCTTAAGGCTATACACCCAAGAGAGTAAAATCTCTCAAGATTGAGGAACCATTAGACAAGCAAGAGGATTCTAATGACGAGTCAGAAAACGGTGAAGATGAACTTTCCTTTATCTCCAAGAAGATAAGAAGGATGTGGAGGAAGAAGGGATCTCAAGAAGGGCCCAAACTTCAAGAGGGGCTACAACTTCAAGGGTAGGTGGAACCAGTCATGACAAGAGTCAAATCATCTGTTATGAGTGCAAGAAGCCTGGTCACATCGAAGAGGAACATCAAGAAGAAGAGTTACATTAAAACTTGGAAGGGTTCTTATGAAGACTCCATTGGTAATAAGGAGTCACAGAGTGAAGAATCCAACATCTATCTCATGGTTTCTCATGAAGAATTAGAGGTTTATGAAACAGAGGTAACTAATGAAAACCTCCAACAAGATTATGACGAACTCCTATGTGATTCTCATATTCTATCAAGCGAGCATTGAACTTTAAGGGTGATTTCATATTCTTAGTGCCTTTAGCGGTTTAATGAGCGATCCAGTTTTTGGCTACGACTTTTGTACATGGATAGTGTATTTTTTACAAAATTTTACCAAACTAGTGCAACTTCTTTTTAATTACGAAAATCGTATAAAACGCCACTACTAGTAGCGATACCTTTTTTTTATTTTTTTATGAAATCGCCACGGCTAGTGGTGACATCCTCTTTTTTTACTTTCTTTGTTAGTGACGGAAACAAATCCGTTACAAAATCCTAGTATATAATATAAAAGGAATTAGTGACGGAATGTGGAGAGAGAAGTTCTTCATCACAAAGTATTTAGCAACAGAATATTCTTTGCGACAAGTTCAATCCGTCACAAAAATCATAGTGAATAATGGAAAATAAATTAGCAATGACTTTTGTGACGAATTTGTTTCCGTCACCAACAAAGAAAGTCCAGAAAAGAGAAAAATTGGGTGTCGCTACTAGGAGTGGCAATTTCATAAAAATAAATAAATTAGGTATGGCCACTTATAGTGGCGTTTTATACGAGTTTTGTTATTAAAAAAAAGTTGCACGGTAAAATTTTGCAAAAAATATACCTAGTCATGTAAAAGACCCCAACTTTTAAAACGTTAGTGTAAAAGGAGTTTTAAGGGTGCGTAAAAATAACTTCCCGCTTTGTGCTTGTACTTACTTTGGCTATAAAGACGAACAGTTGATGGGACTACAAATTTCAGTTAATCCACCGTCAGCTTCTTCTCAAATCATGTGAAGATGAAATATACAATATTGCTTTTTCGAAATATTTTGGATAATTTTCTGCCAAAAACATAGTGTTCTCAGCGGATGGTCTTTTATTTAATAAACAGAAATATATCATAAGACACGAATGATCAAAATTTAAATATAATCACGTGACTTGACAAAATTGTTGAATGCATTGAGATAAAATGTACCGAATGCTAAAATTTAATGTAGCTTGTGGTGCCAAATGTAATTGTCCTTCACTCCACTACAGGAAAGAATAAATTTGTAACAGCAGAACAGACAACATTGCAAAAATTTTCTGCATGGGATTTCTTTATATCGAGCAAGATTTCCTAATTCCAAGCACAGACACACCTATCATCAGAGCTCCCAACCCTTGTTCCAAACAAGGGATTGATCTCAAGTTGCAGAGATGGAATGAGAATAAGAAAATGAGGACTAAGCACCTTCAAATTCCTCCAACATGTAGATGCTTCAGGTCCTGGGGCACTTCCTGCCCACATTGTTCAAGAATTGCAATGAGTGGTCCAGCAACTTCAGTATCTCCTGTTAAGAAACCGTGCAAAACGCCATTGACGCTTTGGCGGGCCATCTTTGTCAAAATATTCACGTAAGTCTCCATCGAAGGTACAAAACAAGGTAGCACAATCACATCATACGTCCCTATATCCACAGTAGAGATATGTTCCACATCAATCATAGAAACCGCTGGTCGTAATCTGCTGCTTAAATCCACACTGCACAACAAAACAAACAACAAATAAGCTTCATATCAAAAGCTCAATAAAAAAGAGCAATGCTCTCTTTGGATGCTCTCTTTAAAGGTTATATTTCCTTTAAACTACTACACTGTTATGAGGTTATGGTATGTTAGAGAATAGCTTGTTGAAATAATAGCTCAGTGTGCTGTTACTGTTGGCTTAACTGCTTCTATGATATTTTAGTTTATAGTTGTCAGGTAGTTAAATTGTCTGATAGAAACTTCTCAAGCTACATAAGGCTTGCTTGTAAGCAAATAAACCTTAGAATACAGAAATTTCTCAGATCTATTTTTTCCTTTCTCACTCTGTCTCCATCATGGTATCTAGAGCACGTTCTTGATCTTGAGTCATGACATCTGATTTTCAGCCACCGCACACAACACTGCCATTGTACATGACGGTGCCTCCACCACCTGACTGCAGTTCTGACATCAACATGCAGTTTTAGCACTGACTGCAGTTTCAACACCGGAAAACCCTTCCTATACTGTTCCGACACTGGTGAATCCCTTTCCACTTGCTGAATTTGTAACTCTGGCTGCAGGACACTATTTCAGAGAATCTTTCTTCTCTGTCACCAGGAAATGTATCGTCTTAAGTTCTTGCGAGTTTCTGCACGTGCGATTGCACAGAAATTGGATGAAATTTCTTTTGGTGGAAACAACAAGTTCAACATGTGATTGAAGGCCACATGTTTTACTACTTTTTGGCAAATACTGTGATGCCTCCTCATTTCCTCACGAGACTAATTGAATTCTACACTGGGTGAATGAGGATTACACAACTTGGAATAGCAAGATCAACTCTTGCTCTGCTGGCTACACTATATATCCCTTGTTATTCTCACTAAGTTGATTGGTTCTACACACCCTTGGAAACTACAGGAGAAGATTCGTATTACTTATTCTCATACAAAGAAAGGCACTAGGGCTACTTTTTACTCAAAATTTAAGTCATTGTTGATTCACTGATGGTAAGCAACTTGCTCTGCTGTCTCTTATTGTAAGCAACTTGAAGTTTTCTTTGATTGGATTACCACCTGAGTATGATGTCACTTGTAACTTTGGTCAGTAGCAAACCAGGACTGTGTCAGCTAGAAGAGATCAACACTCATACATGAGCATGAGGTCAGATTGAGCAAAACAAGCAGGAGTTGCTCCCTAACAATGCCTCAGTCAATCTCACTGAGCAGTAGAATTCAGTTTCATCTGCTGAGGACAATGTTGCTCATTCTCAATTTGCTAGGTCAACACAACAAACCTTTGGCAGAGGTCAAAATCTTAGAGGATGAGGAGGCTGTTTAAGTAGATGACGAGGCACAGGGGGATATATATTGTTGAAGGTGATAGTATGAGGGAGAGAGAGAGAGGAGTTGAAGTGAATTCTCTATATTGAACTGAAAGAATTCAATGAGCAGTGTTAACTAATATAGAGGAGAAGCTAACTGATCTGTTACTAACAGCTAGCGCTAACAGCTCGACACATGCTAACTAATATAGAGGAGAAGCTAACTGAATCTGTTACTAACAGCTAGCGCTAACACCTCGACACATGCTAACTGCCTAAGGGTTGTGATACAATGCAACCAGGTGTACTGAAGACACCGTACAACAGTATAGACTACTATACTCTAACATATATGGTGCAATGTCAGGTTTGTCTTAAGGTTGGTCATGCAGCGCTAAATTTCAATCACTGGTTCAATCCATCTTATACTAAACAATTTGTTCAGAAGAATTTCAATCAGTCTCAGTAGCAGTTTAATCAGTCTCAACAGTTCCCTCAGATTGCTGCTCCTACTTGACAGCAGCAACAATTTCACCCAAGGGTCCAGCAGGTGTAGCCTCACCCACGACCACCAGCTCCATCCAGCTTCTGCTTACATTGCCAGTTGAGCAGCTCCATCAGCTATTTCCCAGAGCTGATTTGCTATTCAGGAACCACACGCCATGTGACTCCTGATCCACAACAGTGTTGAGATATAATTCAAATGTTATTTTAAATAATATCTATTAGATTAATAGGTATTAGGTGGCGGCTAAATAAAACTAATAACCGATGGGTTATTAGGGTTTAGGTTAAGTGGTTACTTGCTGGTCAAGTAACTTAGGTCATTTATATTTTCTATATAAGACATGTAATGCTTTCAGTTTTAATATCAGTGAATAATATTTCCCTCAAACCTCTGTCTCTCTCTTTTCTCTCTATCTCACTCTCGTTACTTTTAAAACCCTACAAACGGCTCCTGGAATCCTTCCACTATTTCACCAGTGTCTGCTTTCAATGCCAATTCAGCGCTGATTCAAGAGCCACACACCATGTGACTTCTGATCCACAACACCTCATGAAATCTGTCCAGCAGGAGCAGGTTTATGTTAGCAATGGTCAGGGTTTACCTGTTCATTCTATTGGAGCTACTTAGGTTTCTTCACCTTTTCATTCTTCAATCACTTCATCATTGGCAAACCTCCTCCTTGTCCCTCAGTCACTAAAAGCTTAGTTAAAGTATGTTCGCAAGCAATTACTGTGTTTAACTTGAATTTCACCCTACTAAATGTTTTGTCAAATCTTAGGGAACACACCATATTTTACTTGAAGGAGCATTGAGCCCTAAAGGCGTCTATGAATTTCCTCACCTACTATGCTCAAGTACTGCTGGAAATGCACATCCAGCTAAGTCCCTAGTTCTACTAACCCATGTCATTTTGTTCCTTCTCCATCACATGTACTCCATACTACCACTGTAAATGCTCACCACTCAACTAGTTTTCTTTGACAATCAAAGCGTTGTTTCACTGTGTCATGATCCTGTTTTGCAGTCTTGAGCTAAACATAAGGAACTGGATGTTTTCTTTGGTCTGAGAGAAGGTGATAGCTAAGTCCCTAGTTGTGATTCATATTCCAGCACATGAGCAAGTGGTAGATATCCTAACCAAGGGACTTTCTAAACACTGGCTTACTGATCTTAGAGATGAACTCGGTGGTTTCTTTTCCCTCTCCACCTTGAGTTTAGGGGGGTTTGCTCGAGATAAGCTTGTATTGAGAATAACTCAGTCTATTGTTATTGTTAGTTGATTGCTGCCATCTAATTGTTAATTAGCTAGAGCTATGCATTTGGTTACGAAATTATTAGTTTACAGTTGTCAGGTAGTTACACATTGTAACAGCTTCTGGTAGAGGCTTCTCAGGTTATATGATGATTGCTTGTAAACAGAGAAACTTCAGAATACACATTTCCTCACCCGCTCTCTCTCCTTCGATCTATTTCATAGTACATATTGTAGTACAAAAATTTAAACTAAAATATGTACGAAAGCATTTTATGTTGTACCTATCATTAGAACTTGCCGTAACAGAATGTAAAATGGAACAGCCCTTGGATTTGAGAGTCATGACCAATTTACGGCAGTTGACATCTTTCCTCAAAATATATAGTAGGTTTGAATTATGAGTGTGGCTGCTCCGAAATTGATCCAACACTTCAACGCTCTGCAAGAAATAATGGTACTCAGAAGTGCTTTCAAAGCTTATACATATAAAAGACATAACTACATGCATTTGATAAAGTCAATTAAAAAGATGATTAAAGCTGAGTTGGTCATCATCAGTAAGGCATCCCTAATTCTAGCTCCAATACACTACTATATAAAGTAGAATCCGTGAGTAACGCACCAATAAGCTTACCTTAACAAGTTTATCTTCTTCTGATGTACATACTTTAACAGACTGGATAATGCATGAACTTAGGCTGGTGATTGAATTATTGACAGATAGTCTACAAATAGATCCTGTCAGAAGATACCGGACCATTGGGATTGACTTATGGTTGAAGCTATCATTGAAAACCACCAGACGAGGATTGCCAGAAATAAACTTCTTGATGGATTTTATTGTATCAGTGTGGCCAGAGCTACATATAGTATTAAGCCCATCAATAACCTATTTAATATCAAAATGTTAATTGGTCAGTAGAAGATGATAAATAGAATAAATCATAATAAAGAGACGTTTTAAACTGACTGACCAACATAGAATAAAGGTGGTACTTTATTCATACAAAGTCCAGTAATTTTCACATTAAAAGATGCTTATAAATTTCACTTCATTTTTATATAAAGAATATTTGGCTAAAATAATACAAAAATTTGGGTTAGGCCTAACTTTACCACAAAAGCTAGCTCAGGGGTGAGGATTGTTCAACCCTATATAAGGACAATTTTAACCATATTCTCTAGTTAATGCGAGACTTCTCAACACACCCCCTCATGCCTAGGACTGAACATCTTGAGCGTGAAATTTGCAGGAAAGAATATTAGTTGAATACATGACACGTATTATACACAATATACTTTTGGATGTAATTCACACACAAGGATTCGCCAAATGCTTTTGACTATGTCTAAACATGGTATCTAGAGCCTGACGCGAGGCAAAATGTACTCCATGATTACCCGGTGGACCCATAGGTGCTTTATACTAAGGAGCAGACCAACGTCCTTTATATAAAGATATTCAACATCTACAAAACCTCATCAATGTCATTGCCCCTCGATGTCTTGATGGCTCTATGGCCGGATATTTTGGTTGAGTTCATGGTCCCGTTCATGACTTTGATGAAACCATGCCCTCCCCCCACCCCACCCCACCACCCCCCCGCTAAGGAATTTGAGCAACGACAAACCTTTTTCATGTTACGTGGTGTTGAATTGAGAGAGAGAGAGAGAAAGAGAGAGAGAGAGATCAGAAAACTGAATTTGTTATTTCTGTTTTTGGTCAGTTAGTACAAGAGGTGTAGGCACCTTATACAGAAGGTCAACCTAACTAACTCTAACTGTTGTTGACAGCTCAGCTATAACTGTTGCCAGCTCACTAACTACCTAATAGGGAAGACTAGCATATACACGGGTTCACAATAACAGTGTGAACCTCTCTTATCTCCAATACTCCCACCACAAGCTCAGCTGTGGAGATCACGAACAATGAGCTAGCTTCTGAGTTCTTGAAACTTTGATGACGGCAAGGGTTTGGTGAGAGCATCAGCCAACTGTTATGGAGTAAGAACACTAAGTAGCTAGGAGCCTAGTAACTCTTACTTCAATGTTGATGACTTGATGTTCATGTTTTGTTACTTTAAGCCTTAGAGGCTTGAACTTCATTTTAGTTTTTAATCTTGACTTTGAGTTGTTTTGAGTTGTATGTTATTGTTCAAGACTTGTGACTTTTATTGCTATTATGAATGTTATGAATTTTAGGTAATATTTGTCATTTTTTAGTATTTATTTGTATATAGTATTAGACTATTAATTATATAAAATTATCTAAAAAAATATCAAAATAGCGCCCATCCCACTATCTGCTATCCCACTTTCGGGGTAGGGCCGCTATGCGCCGCGATCCGGGATTGACTACTACGAGTAAATCCCTAATGGATTTGCTCTGTCAAGTGTTGCTAATTCCTTGAGAGCAAATGCATGTTTCAGTTGTGAGATAAAATGCTGAACCAATGATGCAGTAGGCCCTGCGATGATGATGTCATTGAACAGACCAAAGCATACATAGTTATCTTGTTGTTCAGGAACGCAAACAAAAAAGGGTCACATCAGCTGGACACAAAGCCAAACTGGAGTAAGGTAGACCAAAGCCTTTTATACCAAGCCCGAGGAGCCTGTTTTAAGCCATACAATGCCTTATGGAAACGACACACCAAGGACTTATCCTTATTCTCAAAACCGGGAGGTTGGCACATGTATACCTCTTCCTCAAGTATCTCATTGAGGAAAGCATTGTTTATGTCAAGCTGTATGGAATACACCACTGGTGAGTCAAGGCTAAGGTGAGTATAACCCGGATGGTGACAGGCTTCACAACCGGAGAGAAAGTTTCTTTGTAGTCATACCCATATTGTTGATGAAAGCCCTTGGCTACTAGGCAAGCCTTGAGTACAGAGAATGATGGCTGTGGCTCAGTGATATCAGAAGTTGGTGTTGGTTCTTGTTGAACATTTGTTATTAAGATTGAGTTTGTAATTAGAGATAGAGATAGATTTAAATAGATTTAGTTTTCTTTTATCCTTTTGTCATGTCTATAAATTGTACAAGTCTATTTATCAAATATACAAGAGAAATATTTTAATCATATTCAAGTTGGTATCCAGAGCCATCTTTTTTTAGATTCTCTTTTTTTCTGTTTGGTCAGCCCGCCAAGTGACGTTGACCTTATTTTTCCAGTGGTCTGGTGACTTCATAGCCACCACAACTCAGAACCAGAGGCCGCCAATCTACCGTCAGCTGCAGTTTCGCTGCCATCTAGTTCTCCATGTGCTGCCGCGTCTCCACAGCTTCGCCGGCGCGTGGGCTCCACGCGCCACCTTCCCAGCAGTTTTCCGGCACCGTTCTTCCATGGTCCGGCCTTCCTCTTCCCCTTTTGACCAAGTTTGGTTTGTGGGTCTGCTGTTTGGACATCGTTTGGTTTGTGGGTCCTTTGTTTTGACCCTGTTTGGACGTCCCCCCCTCACGTCTGGTTTGTTTGTGCTCTGTTTTGACGTCTCTCATCTTGTGCATTGTTCACATCGGTTTGCCGCCCTTCTCTTTGTTTTGGGTGTTTTTCTATCTTCTCCATGGCTGCAGATCAACCGCAAAAGATGCTTTTTCCGAATCTCCTACCATTACCTCATAAAAGCTTAATGGGAAGAACTACTTTGGTTGGCGTGATGCTGTTGACATTTGGTTTATTGGTCAGGGATTATCTGACCATCTTTCTTCCAAGGCTTCCGAGATTGCTGGTCCTCTGAAAGACGACTGGAAGAAAGTCGATGCTCAACTCGTATCCTTGTTATGGCAGTCTATTGAGCCGAGTTTGATGGTTCACTTTCGCCCTAACAAAACTTGTTATGACATTTGGAAGAAAGTTGAAACTGTTTATGTTAATGATGTTCAGAGGCTTTACCAAACGGCTCGAAGTTTATCGTCTCTTCATATGACAGATTCTGATTTCCCTCCTATCTGCAGAAGGCCCAGTCTATTTGTGATGAAGTCAAGTTGATGTTGGAGAAAGATGATGTAAAGGAAATGAAAAGGACACTTGATAATACTTATGGTGCTTATTCTTAATGGCCTCCATAAAGATTATGAATCCGTTCGGAATCAAACGCTGACAAATCTTGATATCCCTATAATTGCTGATGTTATTGGTCGGTTAATTGTGTTCTTATTGGAGGAAATCTAATTTCCTGGACAAGCAAGAAACATTGTTGTTGCGAGGTCTAGTACAAAAGCAGAATATCGTGCTATGGCTAATGCTACATGTGAACTGTTGTGGTTAAAGCACTTGCTTCAGGAGTTGAAGTTTTGTGAGATACAGCCTATGGAGCTTGCTTGTGATAATCATTCAGCTTTGTATCTTTCCTCCAATCCAATTTCTCATGAGGACCAAGCATATAGAGGTTGATTGTCTTTTCATCTGAGAGAAGATTCTCTCAGGCATAATTAAGACTTCTAGTTGACCTATAATCATCAGGATCCGATCCTCAGTCGGCACCACAGTACCCATGCAAGGCAAAGGGTTTAAAAGTGGAGATAGGCTGCAGAAGCAGTCCAACTTTTGTAGAACCCTTGAGGTAGCGCAATATGCGTTTGACTGCTAGCCAATGTGTCTCAAGTGGCTGTGTCATGAATTGACAGAAACGATTGGCAGCATAACTAATTTCTGGTCTTGTGATGGTCAAGTATTGGAGTGCACCAACAATGGATCGATAAAGGGTACACTCACTGAAGTAATTAGAACCAGCTTTAGACAATTTGCAGCCAGTGGGCATCGGAGAAGGAAGTGGTTTTGCATCAGACATACCAGCTTTGGATAAAGGATCCCGGATGTACTTTGATTGTGTAAGATGAAGGCAGCCATAAGGAAGATAATGAACCTCCACACCTAGGAAGTAATCCAAATTGCCTAGTTGCTTGAGAGAGAAGACAGAACTCAGATCTGTTATGAGCTTCTTCACAAAGTATGGAGAGTTGCCCGTGACTATTATGTCATCCACATATACAAGCAAATTAACAATGACTTGATTTTTCTTGTAAATGAATAAAGACGAGTCACACATGCTGCCTTTAAAACCAAAAGAAACAAGAGTGGTGCAAAGCAGGAGCAGTGGAGGAATTTGTTACTCAATTTGAAAAATATGCAGGGATGCTGGTTGGAGTGGGAGAAAATCAATTGATGGATATTTTTGTGAATGGGTTGAAAGAGGAGATTGGAACAGAATTGAAATTGCATGAACCGCAGAATCTGTCCACAATGGTGAAGAAGACCTTGATGATTGATAAAAAAAATCAGGCTGTGTTGAAAACAGGGGGGACCACTTGGAGTGGGGGAAGTAATTCATTTAGGAGCTCTACATTCACTAGATCAGTGACAGTGGACACTGGCCAAAACGCAGGGAACGGAGGTAATCAACCTTATTCTAGCTCGGCTGGATCAGTTGTAGGGGAAAATGCTGAGAAGACTGTTAATAGAAGTCGACCGGGAGGGTTCAAACGGTTATCTGAAGTGGAAATGCAAGAGAAAATAAGAAAGGGAGAATGCTTTAGATGTGATGAGAAATATGGTCCTAACCATGTCTGTAAAAACAAGCAACTCAGGGTAATGCTTTTGACTGACGCAGAAGATGCAGGGGGTGGGAAGGATGATGAGGGAAATCTTGATGAGGGAGGAGGTCCTCGTTCAATGGCTGCAAGAAGTTTTTCCTTTTTCCCACCTTGAGGACAAGGTGGTTGAAAGGGGGGAGTAATGATAGGTACCTAGGGTTAGTAGTATATTAGATATTAGTTATTAGATATTATTAAATATTATTAGGTGATAATTAGTTTAGATATTATTAGATGATAATTAGTTATTTGTTATTAGATATTGTTAATTTGTTATTAGATATTGTTATGATAGAATCAGTTAGAGGAAACTATTATTAATAGAGGAAGAAAGAATAAGAAAAGCATTGAATTGAGAATTAAACGGTCTTGTGGAGAGAACTGGTACTCTCAAATTACCAGTAACCCTTATTTCGAAATCCTATTCTTCTTCTGCAATCCCTGTTCCTATCAGTTGCTTACTCCCAAAAGTTGTAATCACTATTAATAAGCATTAGATAGTTATCAAAAGAAGAAAGACTTCCACAAATGGAACACTGAAAAGAAAACCTACCAGCATGGAAACACCAGAAATATCAATGGCCTTCATAGAAATAAGCTCCAAAAGCCTCTCAGGAGTAGAAACAAGAAACTCAGGCTCACAACTTTTCAAACTGTTGAAGACAAATGTTGAATAAGAATGTGGCTACCATAAAGAGTTAGTTGAGAAAACAGTAAATAACTAAGCATGTGCATGCACACTTGCAAAATATTCATGCAAACAAGGAAGTTGTCCTGTAAATTTATTGCCTACTTATTCCACAAACAGGGACATGTTTGTTCTGGCAATGCCATCTGCAGATCAAAGGATCTTTCAAAAAAAATTATTCATTTTAACTGCAGTACTAAAACTAAAATCAATATTGTTTTGCAGGCTCGCAGACCACAAAGGAACTCCACCTAAGTATCCTTGTAACGATGTTTTCTTACTGAGATTTGTAGCCAGTTATTTTACATTGCCCAGACTTCAAAAATGACATATTTCAAGTGAAACTGAAAAGTTTATATTATTTGCCAAAATATTTATTTTGTTGTATAATTAATACTCAAAGAAATTTTGTTTGTGTATTCATAGTTACTGTTAGAGTAATACACATGTCTGTGTGTTTGTACTTAGGACTTATTCTGTTATGATTACGTAGCTGCCAGAACAGTGTTCAGATAGCTGTTAAAGCAGCCAGATGACGGCTCAGCTAACAGATTCTGTTACCTATTAGGCTTAACCATAAATGCATTAGTTCTATTAATAAAAGAAGATTATTCATTCTCTAAATTTCTATAACTCTCTCAGTCCCTCTCTTGGTTTCTCCCTTTCTTGCTCTTCCTCTAACTCTTCGAACTCTTCTTTCGTACCTGTTAAAAGACAAAGTTTAGTTTAGGGTTCTGACCCATTAGGCCCACATAACTAGTCCTACAGATAGTGTATATAAATATATTCTTGTACTCTAATTTTTTTATCAATTAATTCAGATAATTTCTCTCCATTCTACATGGTATCCAGATCCTAAACCTAGGTTCGATTGTTTTCTGGTGAGCATCCCTTTCCCCAGCATGGCCGTTCTCTTTCTGGAAACACTGTCCTTCTCTGGTAGAGCTTCTCCAACGTGCATCTGACCTCACCACCGGCCTACCCACTGATCACCATTGTTGTTGAAACTTGCTACCTCCTTTCTCATCCGGCTCTACTTTTTCAGGCAGATATATCTCTCTCTCCAATGAGGGTGTCACCACCGTCGCCACCATTTTCTCTGTCCTCCAACCACTCGGAATGTGTGTCCTGCCACCATCATTCTGACAACTGCTGACGGCAAAAACCATTTTGGCTAGTTTTTCGATGGTGGTTTTATTTTTACTAACAAATTCTACCTTTGCATATCACTTTAGTGATCATATATAACTTTCTCCATTCCAAATATGGCAGTTTCATCAATCACCGCGAAGACTGGGCAATCTTCTGGAACTTTTATTTATTCTCCGACTATTGCAATGGAAAAATTATGTTTCATGGGCTAAAGCGGTTGAGAAGTGGTGTATAGGTCAAAGCCTACAGGATGATCTCTATTCTATACACTAAACTTGAAGATGGGAAGACCGATAAAGAAAAATGGGTAAAGGCTGATGCATTGTTGTGCACTCTTGTGGCAATTTATCTATCCCTCTATACTAACTTCAGTACTTGTTATGATTTATCGACCAAGGAAAACTCTGTTTATACTAATGAAATTAAACGTTTATATTTCAGTTGTTTGTAAGTTAATTAATCCTCAGGAACACGGCATGACATTTCCTGAGTTTGTTGGTTAGATGTCTTCCATCAGGATTTATTAACCAGAAAACACCACAGATTTCTTAAAGGGAAAAAAAAGCTTATTAAAGAACTATGTAAACAAAGTAGTCATTAAACTTGAATAAAAGTGCAACAGCATGCATTACCAAAAACAATCATCAGTACAAAAATTCGCTCAAAGGTCAAAGCACATATCATGCCATTAAATGAAAGACATCAATATCTGATGCAGTGAAAAACAAAAGATAAAGTTAACAGTTACCCTTGAATCTGATGATCTAAGGAAGCACCTGGATGAATACTCACTGTATGTATTCCTAGAGATTTCAAAGGCTTGCAAACTGCTCGAACCTGTGTGAATTTTAAATATTTAGAATCCGAGCTATCAAAGTCAAGAGTTCATAAAGGACCATGGTTTCTTCCCATTAATTGATATTGCCTTTTATCAAATAGAAGAACAAAAGGTCATATCGTGAACTGTGATGAACCAACTTTGTGGCATTCAGACGAATCACTGGATGACAAAGTACATAAATCTTTTCCATTGTAGAGTGTTTAACTGTAAACGCAATGTTGTTCAATATATAAAAAAATTTAAAAGAAGCACATTTAGAATCAACTAAAACAATATTAAAACATAACATTGCATGTGAAGTCCCATGACTCAACTTACTTCTAAGAACAAAAGAGCGGAGGAGGGGGGAGGACAAGTTGTTGGGTGCATGGGTCTGTATATGGACTTTTATCCAAGCTTTAAAGTTAAATAAATAAATGAACCAGCGGTGAAATTGTAAGCATGTAGAGGAAATTCTTCTAACCTGGGTAGCTTTTTCATGGGAAGGAACAAGGAACAAAAGAAAGGGACACGGAAATGATGAGCCTTGTTTCTCTTTTCTCACAAAAGTATCAGCTGCCCCAGAAACTACCCATGCGATTTGTTCAGTAGTAGCAGAGGCTCCACTAGTGTCTATCAGATCTTTCCCTGTAGAATAACACTTCGAAAATTCTAATCCCCATGAATTAAGAAAGAAAGAATTACCCTCTCCATCAGTGTAGGCATCACCATGTCGCAGTGCATTTTCAATTGCACTTAGACACCAAAATACAAATTTTGAAGGGAACTCTGAAATTTCACAACCAAGTTGTTGGGCACCACAAAGGTCAGCCACCTGAGTCACCTCAATATTTTTCCTTTCTGAATTGATACTACATTTCTGGACCAGACTATTGTTGGCAGCAACAGATTCATTTCCTGTTTGCTGATTCAATTTTCGCGAAATGTCCCGACCAACTGTGCCTTTCCTTCCTGGTGCACTCTCCCCATTCAGAGGAATTGTCTCATCTTTTGGGGAACGCGTTGGTTTCTTTTTAGGACCCCTAGTTTTGATTTCCTCTTTCCCATGTTTTTCGTTGAATGGATCCTCTGGAGTAGGTAGACTATAGCACATCCCCTGTAATATATCATGAATAAAAGTAATCTCTACAACTCTACTATAAAAGAAATCACAATGAATACAATTCTACAGACACTACGGCAACAATGCTCTCTTACCATCTTCAATAGAGAAAACAATACACACAAGTCACAACTATTTTCATCTCAATGGTTTTAACCAGCAACATTGCTTATATCATCCAATAACCAAAGTCATCCATTAGAATCAGAAACTGTCATCAACCAGTGCACAAGCAATAAATAATACAAGTGTACTGTGGTTCCCAACAGCTTTACTAAAGTAACCAACTAATGGTTAACGATCTACAGTATATTATTAACCTCATAGTGCAGGTAACTGCAGATTCAGACCAAAACCAAACTTCAAACTAAGATTATATTATCATCAGACAGTAAATTAATCAAACTAATTTCGTTAATACACTGTCCAACCCCTACAGATTAATGAAATTAAAAAAAAAATTGAAAAGATCAAAAAACAAAACAGAATAAAAAGATTAAGAAAGTACAAGAAAACTAAACAATGGGTACGAAATTAAAAGGGAAAAAAACTGTATCATCGTGAAGAAACCTATACAATCGTTTGGCAGAGAGAATAATGAAATTATGAATGAAACTATATTACCCAAACGGATCCAGAAAACAAAAATAAAAGAAAAAGATTGAGAGATATTGAACCTGGCAAAGGCGTCGTTTTCCGGCCTTACGGCGTTTCTTGGCGGCGACGGCGGCTGCAGCCTTCGCAGATAGAGAGTTAGAGTCACTCTTCTTTCTAAGCTTTTTGTTCTTCTTTCTTCTTGCAACATCGTCACCCTTCGCCATTGCTAACAGTGTGAAATGTGAAGCGAGTGGAGTGGGACTTTATAGTTATATGCTATACGCTATGCTCTTGCTTCTTCTATTGCGGCGCTCAAAGCGCCCACTATCATCGGTTAACTTGTGCTGCGCTTCAATTTGGACATTTTGCCCCAAGGCGGTTTTCTTTTTATATTTTTTTATCATTATTATTATTAATTATCAATATTAATAGGTAATAACATTTTGGGTTAATTATGTTTTTGTCCATGTAAATATGGTAATGTTTGAATTTAATCCCTCACCAAAATAAATTTGCATCTGAATCCCTACGATTATATAAAAGTTTGGACTTGGTCCTTGCTTGAATCTCACCTTCAGTGAAACACGTATGTGTTCGGTAAGTGCTTATGTGGCGTCATTCATGTCATTTAAAGAGTCTTATGTGGCTTCCATTGTGTTTTAATTAATTACACATCAGCTGATTAATTTCTCAATACCTAAACTAACCTAACAAACTGTGATCTCAAACCTATGGTCATGTTTGAATTTAATCCCTCACCAAAATAAATTTGCATCTGAATCCCTACGATTATATAAAAGTTTGGACTTGGTCCTTGCTTGAATCTCACCTTCAGTGAAACACGTATGTGTTCGGTAAGTGCTTATGTGGCGTCATTCATGTCATTTAAAGAGTCTTATGTGGCTTCCATTGTGTTTTAATTAATTACACATCAGCTGATTAATTTCTCAATACCTAAACTAACCTAACAAACTGTGATCTCAAACCCAAAATGTAATCTAACCTAATTTTCACCCAACCTTAATAATCTTAAGCTCTTATTCTTCGCGTGACCTTCTCCAGCCCTTCTACTTCTAGCCCTTCTTCATCTTCGTCATTTGCTCCTCTTCTTCCCCCTTCTCGCGTTCGCCCCAGCTTCTAGTATCCCCTTTTTTGTGTTCCCCTCATCTTCCCTTTCTCCTTCTTTGCATTCTCCACATGAGGCGGCAAACTTCCTCAAAAATTTCTTCAACCTCCTTCATTTTGCGATGGAGAGGATGTGATTGTAGGGAGAAAAGCATATAGAGTTTTCAACAAGAGAAATTTAGTAGTGGAAGAATCTATGCATGTTGTTTTTATGAATCTAACCCCTCAAAGGTGGAAAAGTTTGTTTCTAATGAAGATGATTTAGAAGTTTTGCATAAAGTATCCATTGAGGTTGGTGAATCAAGTCAACAAGAAAATCTTGAATTACAACTTGAAGAATTACAATTTTAAGATCAAGTTCACGCCGATCTACCAGAGGAATGGAGAGCTCATAGAGATCATCCAATTGACAGTATCATTGGAGACATAAATAAGGGAGTTTCTACTAGACTTAATCTTAATCATGCTATGTCAAATATGGCTTTTTTTCTCAAGTAGAACCTTCTAAGATAGATGATGCTCTAGAAGATGAACATTGGATATTGGCTATGCAAGATGAACTAAATCAATTTGAACGAAATTTTGTTTGGGAATTAGTTCCAAAACCTAGTAATAAAACCATTATTGGAACAAGATGGGTTTTTAGAAACAATCTTGATGAAAATGGTATAATTGTTAGAAACAAGGCTAGGCTTGTAGCTAAATGGTATAATCAAGAAGAAGGAATAGATTTTGATGAAACTCATGCACCCGTAGCTAGACTTGAAGCAAAAAGATTGTTGCTAGCCTATGCATGTTCTCTAGACTTTAGTACCAAATGGATGTGAAAAGTGCATTTTTGAACGGTTATATTCAAGAGGAAGTGTATGTTGAACAACCTTCGGGTTTTGAAGATTATAATAATCCCTCCCATGTATATAGATTAAAGAAAGCACTTTATGGGTTAAAACAAGCACCTTATGCTTGGTATGATAGATTGAATAATTTCCTATGTGACAAAGGTTTTGAAAAAGGAAAAGTAGATACATTTTGTTTATCAAGAGGATTAAACATCAAACATTATTAGTTCAAATATATGTTGATGATTGTAATCGAAAAATTGAAGAGGGGAGGTTGGGGGAGATGTACCCTCAGTGTCTTTAACCTGTCCCTAAAGGTTTGGGTTGTCAGCTTCAATGGACAAGGTGCCCTCTAGAGGGCCTTTGTCAGGAAAAGGCAGAATAGTGGTTTGGACGCCAGAAGGGGCAGTATTGAGGCGAGTGTTTTCTCCTAAGAAGGCGGGATTAGGAGAAATGGAAGCATATTCTTGGTTGGACCAATCATCGACATTTGCATTCAATTCTTCATCCACGTCCAGCAAAGCAGCAAAGTCAGACATTTTGCAAAAGAAAGGAACGAACTTTAACTTTTCTTTCGAAGGAATATACAAGGTTTTTTGAAGGAGAGAGGAAAACCTAGAAAAGATAAAAGCGTGATAAGAGGTTGTTGGAGAGCGTGGGAATTTTACAGACTTAGGAGATTGAAATTTTTAACCCAAAGCGACCCATTTTTGGGAAAAAGGACATGTGAAAAGTCACCAAGACTTGGCTGGGCGGGAATAACGAAACGTTTCTACTACACAAGTCACCACTAATCGGGAACACGTGTACTCTCAGACTGTAACATCGCTGATCAAAACTTGAGATCAGTTATGCACCACGAACAATGCAGAAGAAAGCACACATTTTTGGTTGCCAAGGGTTCTTGGAACTCAAGGTTACGAGCTTCGTGAGCTTGACAAGCTCAGGTGGGAGATCCTGTTATGGCCGTCTTCTACCAATGGCGTCTCAGCCAGTCCACATGGGGTCGCTCTTAAGCACCACCATCAGGACGGCTTGTGCGACCTAGCTCAGGAACAAGGCCTCCCAGCCCACCAAGCGAAGTGTCTGAGCGCCTGGCTAGGGGCCGAGGGGAATGTTTGCAATATCTCGGCTCAAGGATACTCCCTGCTCGGAAGTCCCACTTAAGGACTTCCTCGGCACTCGCAGAGACACTCTAAACAACCATTGTGCCTATAAATATAGGTTCTATCATTCATTTACTTAGGATTCACTTCATTACTTTTATACTCCTGGGTTCCCTTGAGCTTTAGGATTCTCTTTGTGCTCTCACTGACTTAAGTGTCGGAGTGTCTTTAGCAGGTTCCCCCCTTCTCCATCACGCCACAACCAGAGATGCCTTACGCCACGGCCAGCCCTGGCTGAGCACCACCATTGGAGCACCAAGAGCGGCACTGTCCCAGAGTTCAGGCCCGAACAACACCAAGCCACCAAATTCCAACCACGGTTTTGGCCCCTTTTTCCCAAATACACTTCCGTATCATTTGATCCATGTGATCCCACATTGTCTCAAGTAGCCACAACGCCTGCATAGAGTAAACTGGCAAAGAAGACAAGACAGATTTCACCAAACTTAAGTGACATGCTCTACTCAATAATTTACTCTTCTAGAATGTCAAGCGGGCATTTATTTATCAACAATAGGGAAATAATATCCTAGTCATTGTGCCATGAATAATAAATAATCCAAGGTATTTACCAAGGTTACTAGCCCGACTAGTACCCAGAATATCATAAAATATTTACTGTCTACTCTAATCAGCATTCTTAGAGCAAAACATCCTTGATTTCTCAAGATTAAATCTCATGCCAGATGCACTACAGATATCCTTCAAAGTATCGAAAACCATTTTCATCAGACTCTTATTTGCTTGACAAAACAAAAGAACATCATCAACAAAAAAGAGATGAGATATACCAATATCTTCCTTAGTAACCCAAAATGGATGCCAAATCCCCTTATCCACCAACTTCTTAATTTGGATAGCTAAACGCCCCATGCACGATAAAACAGATAGGGAGAAAGAGGACCACCTTGCCTAAGTCCTCACTGGGGAACCAAAGGAGGCAACTTAGACCTATTCCAATGGACAGAGATGGCAGCATTCGGAACATCCCACATAATAAAATCAACAACGGGGGGAGGGTATCTCAAATCATTAAGAGTAATACGAAGAAAAACCCAACTAACTCTGTTTTATGTTTTTTTAGATCGATCTTCAATGCCATCAAACCATCACCCTTTTTGAGTTTGGATAGTGTGCATAACTTATTGAGCCATAAGAATATTATCCTACGTGTCGCGTCTAGGAATAAAACTCCCATGTAAAGGACCCACCAAATCAACACTCAATGGCTTGAATCTATTAACCAAAACCTTCGTGATCACCTTGTAAGCAACTTACACAGACTGATCGGCCTCAAATCTTTAAAACAGATTAGATTTTCCACCTTAGGAATAAGGACAAGTAGTGTTTCCAATAGCAATAGATCTGCTCACCCATCACGAAAAGCTTACGCTACCATGCTATGAAGGTCCATGCCAAGAACGTGCCAGAGGTGCTTATAAAAGAAAGCTCGAAAGCCATCCGTAGAGTGCATTGCCATGACGATCCTCCTCACTTCTTCACAAGACACAGGTTGAATTAACATCTCCCTCTCTTCCACCAGAATAGTTGACGGCCTATTATTCATGATATAATTTCTACAAATCTGAGTATCAATAGAAAACATATCAATATAAAATATTTGACTCAATTTTCTCAAAATTTATGGTACTAAAGAAATTCCTCCTAAATAAGAATATCCTCATACTCTGACATCAAGGATCTCTCCAACTGAATCAATGACTCATCTCACGCCAATCAAACTCCAGTTGCACACCACACAAACGACACTCAACCCTCCTACTCCGTCTATGAATATTGCCACGCATATTATAATGATTAATATAATAAAGAGGAGCGCTAGCAACCCTCCTTCCAACACTCTCTTCTAACACTCTCTTACGCACTTTATACTAGCATTTTTCTATGATAAATTACAACTTTGTTCAGCTTTCACTCACATGTAACCTTCTAGCATAAAGTGCGTGATTCCTATTTGAGTGAGGTAACCAAATGCACAACAAGTATATACATGTTTATGGAAAGTTTGGGTTTCCGCTCCTCTAAAGTGAGTTCACTCACCTTATACGGTAAAATAAGCATCACAACCATTGATTGAGTTATTTTATTGACTTTTTCTAAGTAGGCAATTACTATGGTTTGATTGGGTTATTTTATTGACTTTTTCTAAGCAGACAATTACTATGGTTATGATACTTACTTTGAGTCCACTCGTTTCAAAGGAACTAAATCCAAAAATTTGTTCTTTTGAACTTACAATAGCTACACTCATAACAAATTCATGCAGCAGCTCATGATCACAAAGTATGTGTATACATACCGCATACTAACTTCCCCTTAGCAACATAATGCAGCCATATGTCTTTCATCAAATTTGTTAAGGGCATGAAGTCATAAACCAGTACTTAGCCACGGCTGTTCTGAAGGATAAGGTAACGAGTAGTAAAACATTGAAAATTTAATATAGGTAACCGATATTACATTTAAATCGAACTGTGAATCTGTGATCAAGATTGGCACTGAAGCTTCAAAAACTAGGACATAAGCGGATCAGAGAAAATCAGGCCTTAAATTTTTTGGATTCTGCCTTCACAATAACTAGTCACAACACATTCACTTACAAATGAAAACAACTACCCCTAGTTCAGCAAAAAAGATAAGTAACGCTCAGTCTGACATAAACAAACCAGACTTGAAATTATAAGTCGGTTACTTTCGCTTTGACTTTTTTGAGGACCTTAGGCCTTCCAGCTTTCTCTGCGTAGCTTCAAATTCCTCTTCAGAGGGTTCTGGCATTTGACGCCCACCATATTTTGAAACTATAGATGAGAACATAGAATCAAACTGGGCTTTCCGTTCATGTCGTCGTTGTGATACCATTGCGTACAAATCGGTTTCTGACTTTTTTCTTGATCTGCAGAACACTTAAACATGTGATTATCCCTAAATTAATGTAAATAACATAGGCCAAACCCTCCCTGATAAACTTACTTTGCCCTCCGTCTCAATGGACTAGTTGGTGGTTTGATATCTAATATTTTCTTTGCCCATTTCTTGTAGGCCTTTTTCTCCTTTAGTTCTCCTGCAGATATAGAGAAGAGAGGGAAACAAGCGTCAAGGAAATTGTCGTCAAACAACCCAAGTGAAATACATTCCCATATTTATATGCTGAATCTCCGCTAAAAGTAAAATTCTCCCATTTTCTTATGGATTTATAGATCTATCTGACATTTCGAGATCCAGTCACTCTTTTTCAGTAGTGAAACCTAGATCTAGAGAAAATTTCAGATTGAAATTTGGGCCAATAAAAGCTAGAGATATTCTTACCAGCAGCAATAGCCTCATCAAGAATATACATGTACCGGTGTGAATCAAGTCTAGGATCTGAACAAAGCATTGAGCTAAATAGCCTGCGCAGGGAAGTTACTCCATATATCAAAGTTGAAACCTTTTACCAGAAAAAAAAGGCTCTGGCTCATCCCAGTGCTTTATTACCTGTTCATATTGCCCTTGCACTTCTTGTACAGGTCAATCAAATCATTTTTCTCAGATTCAGATCCCCTATAGCTCGCTGCAAACTCCTCAATATCCGCTTCAGTGACCTATTACCATATATTATAAACTACACAACTTGAAAACAAGCAGAGTACAAGGCCTGAAAAAAAAATATCGTAAATAGAAAATGAAGCAAGTACCTTCTTGTACATTGTTCTGAAATATTCTCGAAGATTCTGAGCAACATCCCCTGCTAGGTCCTGATTTTAGAAATAAATAAATGGGTTGTCAATGTCAAGGACAATTCTAAAATATCCTGAAAAGCTAGTTTTCCATTATGTTGTAGTGTGCTGTGCAATAAATTGTTACAATGATACGATTAAAGTTTGCTCTGAAGTTCTAGAAATTGCAAAGTACAAGTCAATCAAAATGTGGCTTTATAAGCACATTTGCCGCTGTAAATATTGAAACACTTACAGCATCATCAACACATCCAGTCTGATCATAAACAGCCCGTTTCTCCTCATCCCCAAGTATTGAGATAACATTTTGCAAATGCTGAAAATTTGCCTTGGCTTCCTGCAAAGGACGACCGATTAAAACATCAAAGATCTAAAATCAGAACAAACAGATCACAGCATGGCAGGAAAACATCGAACCAAACACCACCTCATCACCAGGATTCTTATCAGGATGTAGCCTCAATGCCAATTTGTAGTATGCTTTCTTTATTTCCTGTTGTGACGCTGTGCTCTCCACACCAAGAACCTAAACGCAAGCAATAAAGTAATGAGTCACGGTCCAAAACACCCCTTGTTCACACTTCACACACATCACTGTTAATCAAGAAATTAGAACAAGACACTGGTGCAGCAACAAGTGTAAATCGGTTAAGAGAAGACCACCACATGAGCTTGGTGTAGCTCCTTTTGTGAAAGTAATAACTTAATACGAACTCGGAATACAAAAAAACCAAAAAAAAGGGTAAAAAATATAGCAAAATGAAAAATGGTTGCCATGGTTGTCTTCTCGTTCTCTTTAAATTTCTTCAACAAGTGAAATAAGTGTAATTTGGTGTACAAAGCAAGGGGCTTAGAATAATAGAATAATGAATCCCAAAAAACACTACCCATGGTTAAGAATTGAGTCATGAATATATTATGAAGCTAAATAAAGCTTAATTTCACTGCAACCTACGAATATGCAGCTCCTAAAAACACAATTTAGAAAGAAAAAAAATCACAAAATAATTTTCCTGCAAGTAGAGTAATATCTATATTATTGTTGTGCAACCCAGAACAGGAGAATAACTTTTTAACATGGAAAATTTTCAAAGCAGATACAAATTCAAATTAAGGGGAAAGATAAGAAGGTGTGATGAGATAATTGAAGGAATCAAATAGTGTAAGGTACCTGGTAGAGGGAGTTTTCGTTGTGATTGTTGGAGGGGTTGAGGTCAGATTCGTTTTCCTCATCATCGGAAACCCTAACTCTCTTCTTCTTACCCATTTTCTTCACTCAATTTTTCCTTGCTCGATGGTTTTATTATATATAGAAGTGCGCGTGTTGTAGTTATTTCAAATCAATTTCATGTGTAACCAAACAAAAAAATCAATTTCATGCTAATATAAATAATTAAAAAAAAGGAAATAAAAATGGATTGGGCGCTCATCAATTTGTTCCCGCCATTTGCTTCCGGCTCTCGCAGTCATATTCTGCTGCGGACTGGTCTATGGTATTGGTGAATCAATTGTTGTTTGGAATAATAAGAAAATAAATTTTAACATAATTTATTACTTTTAACCAATATTTTAAAAACTGAACCAACATATGCCCATTTGGTGGACAAGTTAGGCAGACAGGATAGGATAACAGTAATTTTCTCTTGCTGTAATTTGTTATTTGTTGCAGCAGCAAGATAGAATAACACAACCATTTTTGGCAGACCACGTACTAAATCATGTTTGACTATCTTAGTAATGGTCTTTAAGGATGAATGCCCTAACTTCCTGTGTCAAATCCATTTATCATCCTCTGATGACACGAGACATGTTACATTTTGACTTACAAGGTTTTCCAAGTTCGTCTTATAAAGATTCCCTTGTCTTTGAGCTTCAAAGGCGACTTTGTCATTATCATCAGTGACAATACGCTTCACTTTATTAAAGGAAACAATCATCCCACTATCACATAATTGACTTATCCTAAGTAGGTTATGTTTTAATCATTTAACTAACAGAACCTTGTTTATCACAAGAAGGGGTGTGTAACAGCCCGATTTTTTACGTCGAGTATCACATAGTAACCATGCGGAAATAATACTAAGTTTAAACATTTCAAATCATCTCAAAATTTCAAAACATACAATACTCATGATATATATATATATAGTGTAGCCCATATAATACATTTCGTAGTTGTAAAGAGAAATAAGATGTATTGAAAGTACTATCTTGCACAACATGTGCTTTTCTTTTACAAAAAGGAGTACAACTCTGTTGAACATAATATAAGCAAAACTCCAATCTTTAAGCTTCAAAAGTTCGTCATCGTGTGGCTCCAGAAACAGTCTCTGTTTACCACCTAGTCAACGGCGGACGAATACCTACTGGTGATCGTCTGGCGATATACGCCAAAGATAAGGAAAACACAAACAAGAAAAGGGTTAACTCCGAATAAATAAGGTTAGAAAACATAATAATTTGGCAGACGATATCAACAATCATACTGATAAATCAATCCACGAACTCTACGGCCTTTGTAGCCAACCACAATCACACTTGGCGATTCTCAGTAACCAATATCCATAGCTCATGGTTTTGCCTTATTCGAACATGATGGTTTTCGCGAACGAGACTCTTTCACCCACCCTCGGATTATCCCGTGGCACATAATAGTCCACCACATCAAAAAAAAAAAATTCATCATGATGGCCAATCATAGTTCACATGAACAAATACGGTTCACTCGTTCCCTTAACCCCAATAGGTTATATAATATAATTCAATCTGGAAATATTCCAGTATTCATCCACCATATTCACGTTACAGAAGTATCTAACACAGATATCACTGCAAATACTAAGATAAGCTAACATATGAGTTACCCTTACCTTCTCGTAGGTTGCATACACTTTGAGTCTTAAACCTACCAAAAATAATTTAACATGTTTAAACAACTATCACAATCAACAAGAACTAATTCTACGCCAAAACTGGGAACAAAATCACTAGAACCTTATCTTTAACGAAAAACAGAGTAGAACAGAGTAAGAAGAACCAACCTCCTTTGGTTCGAACACAACTTGAAAGATTGAATCAGAAGACGAACGAGCAAGAACAAGAACTCTAAGAAAGTTTAAAAAAGATTTCTTTAAAGCAAAGAAGTAGTAAGGATTCAGAGAATCTAAAACTGAAATAAAGCTAGATACTGAGTATTTATAGCATGAGGAAAACCACTTATGAGGGTAAACATTAAATGAAAAGGGGTCAACGAAAGTGGCGGGTCATTAATGCTCATTAATGATCCTGACCTATATTCAAGTCAACAATAACATAAGTTTACCATATCCAAGAAATCTGACACTTATCTCTTAAAGTCAGCAAAAGCGGCTAACTAACCAGACGAATACCAAACCGACTCACTATTCGATTGTACCAAACGAACACTATCGAGCCAAACGAACGCTTCAAAAAGTACCAAACGAACACTATTGAGCCAAACGAACTCTTCAAAAAGTACCAGACGAACACTATTGGGGAAGAGCAATAATTCAAAACAAATAGAAATCATATGAAAATGAGGAAAGATTTAGCAATCATTCAGAGAAGCTAAAATAAACTTTAGTGGGAAAAAACACATTTAGCAATCTTAATACACCGAGGAAAAAAAAACTTATGTTTCACCATGATATATACACAAATTCCAGCAGGAAGCACCTCAAACTAGGAAGCAAGGACAAAATAGAATTACTGATCCAAAGAGAGGAGTGATTCAACGAAAACTTAACAATTCGCAACTGAGAGGAGAGCGCAGCGTTTGCGAGATTCAGTGACGGAGAGGAGAGAGCAGAGGCAACTATATATATGTAAAGTAGAGAGGGAATTAGCGATATATTTTTAGCGAGGCAACTATTCTCTCACTAATTCCGTCGCTAAAATGAGAAGTGTAATTTTTTAATAACAAACATTAATCCGTCTCTAAATTTGTCGCTGCTAGTGACGGGTTTTTGTTCGTCGCTAAAATCTGTCGCTAATTATTTTTTTAGTAGAGGATATTGGCTATATATATATATATATATATACTATGCAAAATTAATATTATACATGAGGTTAGAATTTTAATTTTCATATCTTAGAGATCATGTGATTAGGATTTGTATTTTTGTTAAGTTTTAATTTTGAATAATTACTAGAAATGCGTACGGTTAAAATTTTGTATGAAAAAAATGAAGATATGCTCATAAATATAGCTCATGTGAAATTTACAATGTTTTTATGAGTAGATTTTCAAATTTGAATCTTGAAGAGATATTATGTTAATATTTAAAATTGATTATGAGTTTAAGTTGTTATTTTGGTAGTTAGAAAATTGAAAAAAATATATATTATACGCATAATGGTCGTGGGCCATATATTAATTAAAGGAGATGTTTTCTTTTATTTTGAGCATGATATCTTAGGTTATTTTATTAGGAAAATAATTATTTAAATTATTGGGTTAATAATTAATAATTTTGATTAAGCATATATATATATATGTGTGTGTGTTGTAGCGTATAATATACATATATTTATATGAATTGGAAGACGTTTTTCTTGAAATAAAATAAGAATATATCCATGTTGGTACTGTTTTATTGAATTATTAAATGACTATGCATTTAATATAGCTTTGGAAAATTATAAAGAAAAGGATGTATATATATATATATGTGTGTGTGTGTGTTTAAAGGTTTATTATAAGGTTGGGGTATTATATTAAAATTAAGTTATGGCATATTAGGTTTTGAATGTGCATGCATGCATGCATGAGTTTCACGTAGAATTAATACGTGCATGTTATATCTATTAGTTGAATGATTTTCCTCTCCTTCATAGGACCATGTTTTGGATTGGTTATACGCTTGGAATAGGCCAAGGTAAGGGCACTCGGTTCTCGAAAAGTTCGCATGTGTGGAATCCTATATGATGTTTGTGGTTTATTTTGAATTCATGTGCATATTGTTTACATCATATGCTTGATATATGTTGTCTGTGTGTGACTAAGGACGCTTGGTCTTAGTCTTGTATGTATGTGATTGTGCTATATGTGGAATATGATGTTGAATATATGCTTGTGTGATTATATACTTATAAACTTGATATTCTCATGCCTATGTTTTTGTTTTAATGTCGGAATATATATATGCCTATTAATAATGATTTTGATTATTAACTTGAGATTACAGTTTTGTCCTTAATGTTGGGTGGTTTGATTTAGGGGTGTTCGCAGTCTGGATTGGTTCGGTTTTGAGGGGAAAAGTCATCCGATCCAATCACTTCGGTTTTGTCACTTCATCATCCAATCGTTTTTTTTTTCTTTTTTTAGATCCGAACCAATCCAATCCAATCCAATTTTTATCGGTTTGGATTGGATTTCGGTTTTTTAATGACATTGTAAATATCAAAATCAATGAAGAAATAAAAATTAATTTGAATCATATAACGTCGCATTAGAAGCCTAAACGATGAGTGTTTGGAATAAAAAAATAAAGAGGAACCAAAAGTCTCAAACAAATTACCACATTCACCATTCTTGGCTCAGGACGTCTAAACTTAGAAGAAGAAGAAAATTAATCATGCATAGTAGATAACATATTTTTTAAATATATGTTTACTTTGATGCATATTTTTAAAATTATTACTTGAAACTCTATTTACCCAAATATATACGTGTCATATAATAATTATATATACTTATAAGGACGGAAATATGTAAGTATGAATTATATAATATATTTACAAATAAAATTATATATATTTGCAAACATTCGGTTTGGATTGGTTCGGTTCGGTTTTGAAAAAAAAATCGAAAGCTGATCCAATCCAACTAAAAAATTCGGTTTTCTCGATTTTGGATCCGTTCGATTTTCGGTTTAATTCGATTTCGGTTTTTTTGAATCGGTTTTTCAGTTTTTATTGGATTGGATTGGTTTGATATTTTCGACTAACTCATATGCATGGTTTTGGGTTCGCAAGACTATTTCTTTGTTGGTGGTTCCTGGACGCACGAATGTTTCCTTGTCGATTGCTCCTGTATTTTTTGGTTCGCTCGGTAGTCCTCATCCGGTGGTTCCTGTGATTTTGGTTCGCCCGGTATTTGTCATTCAGTGGTTCCTGTGTTATGTGGCATACCATGCAAGCGGAGGTTACCTTTATTTTCTGGAGGTGTCATGGTCGTCCCGTCTTCCCAGTGTTGACATAAGTCCTTATCGCGATCATTTAGTTTTTCTGGTATCCTAGACTAACCCTAGGGACGTTTTCATAATTAGACTTTCATAATCTATCTATATATTATATAAAATAAGGTTTAATCCCACCTACCCCAATATGTCCTACCCACTAAGACCCTACCCTAAATAATTATTTCCTAACCTAATTAATTGTTTTTACAACTATTTCCTAATTTGAAGAATTTTGATTTTTTGGTAGATTTGATTTTTTTAAAATTAAACCCGGCCCTAAATAATTATTTGTATAACAATATATATTTTGGTAGATTTGATTTTTTTTTTTTAAAATTATCTTTTGATTTAAACATTAGATCACATATGATAGTTTAAGTAATATATAGGTTTTTTTACACACTATTTTAAGTAATACAATAATTTTTAAAAAATTTTAAAAAATATTTGAAGAATAAATAATTATTCAAATATGCTTTAGATTCACAATCAACCACATATTTTTGGTAGATTTGATATTTTTAAAATATAGGTAATACAAATAATTATTTCCTAACCTAAATAATTATTTTTATAACTATTTCCTAATTTAAAGAATTTAGAATTTTTTGGTAGATTTGAATTTTTTTTTAAATTATACCCTACCCTAAATAATTATTTTTATAACAATATATATATATATATATATATATATTTTTGGTAGATTTGATTTTTTTTAAAGGCTTAAATATGTTCGGGGTCCCCAACATTTGAAAGGGAATCAAATTGGGTCGCTGAAAAAATAATTTGCAAATTTTCATCCCAACAAATGTTTTTTTAATCAAATTAAGGACAAATCTCATTTTTAAGCTGATTAGTAGCACGGTCATCAGTCCACGTGGCTTTTACTCATTTTATTTAATTCCACGTCATATTAAAAAATTAAAAATCCTTCCAAATATTAAAAATTAAAAATTCACAAAATTCTTTCTTCTTCCTCTCCGTCGTCGTTTTTCTTTCTTTCTTTCTTCTTCTTCTTCTTCCATTTTCTTTCTCCTTTCTTCTTCATAAGCCCTCCATAAGCTCTTTTTAGCTTATTTTCATAAGTTGGTAGAGGTCCCGTTTGGAAAAACAACTTAATTAAGAGCTTATGGAATAAGCGCTTATGGCATAAGAGCTTATGCCGTAATCACTTAAATTCAATAAGTTGTTTGCGTTTGGATGCACATATTGAAAATAACTTATACAGAATCAAAGCGTTTTGATGCATTTTTACATCAGCACTGATTAGTAGTTGAGATTAAGAAATTAAAAAGTAAAGAACTAAAATTATTATAAATAAAATTAATGTTTAAAAATTATATTTTTAAAAATTATACAGTTTTGAGTTATATCATGCACCTATCAGTCGCATATAAACACATCTATTTTTTTTGAATAAAACACAATTTAAAATAAGCAAATGAATTTAAAATTAATATGAAATCATCATTAAAAATAAAATAAAATACCAAACATCACAGTACATCAATATAAGTTAACAATAACTGAGTGCATAAATTTAAAACATTATAACAACCATAAAAATAAAACTAAACAATTGTAGGCATCCCGTCTTTAATAGCGTCTCTAACTCGCGCCATTTGCCTAACACTTTCTGTAGGCAACCCGCATGTGTAGGAACATCCCTTGAAATTCTTCAATTTCCTCATCATGCTCATCTGTCATTTGTGTATCCAATGTACTATTTACTTCAACTCGTCCCCCTTCATCTCCTAGGTTCTCAGATGGTGCCCATGCATTATGACCAGTTGCCACAGTATCCTTAAAAAGAATCTCCATGTCACCCTTAATTTTGAACCTTGCAACCTCCGGGCGTTCCTGAAATAAAAGATTTCATTACATATGTTAAACATCAAATAAGATATAAGATAAAGATTAATTACATTGCTAGATATGAATTCACCTTAATCTTAGCTGTCCACCACTCTTCACTTGCTGTAACGGTTTGCCTAGTGTCATCTCATCCAAGACCGGTCTCTTTTCCTATAAGTTTTGCCCATGCTTTCCATTCTTCTCAAAAGATCCCATTTATTTTTCAAATGCTTGTATTTATAAGATAGCCCTGTTTGTCTATTAAAATCTGCTATCACATTTGCCCATCCTATTTTATTAAAATGTTTGTGTGGCCTATTCCCGGAGCGTACTTGTGCAATACAAGCCTTTAGAAATATGTTCAAGTTTGAATCATTCCAATAAGCCTTAAATCGATTGGCTCTACCATTATTTCCATTCTCTTGACTTTGGGTTGAATCCATTTTCGAGCTACTCGAACACAATACAACAAGATACAAACAAATTCAAACACAATGAGTTATACAAATAAGTATCCATGATCACAATAATAATCAATATGGTTCCAATAGTCAAACGCAACAAGCACTCTTGAGCTACGAAGCATTCCCTTAGGATCAATGAATACAACTCAGTAAATCGCTTCTAAAACAAAATTTGACACAAAAATAGCTTCTAAAACACCAACCGCAACCACCATAGCCACTAATAAACACAGAATGGTGACCAAGCATAAGACAAGAATACAGGATGACATGAAGTCTTCATTTTCCAAAAGGAATGTCACGGCGTGCAAGGAAATGAAAACTCCTATGAACCAAAAAGATAAACTCTCTAAAGAAGATGGAAGGAAAAGATATATCAGATTTATTTCAAAAGCGTGGCTAGTTGCTTGATGATACGAGGAATACCTCATGGTTTTGTTTTAGCTTTTGTTCATGTGTTTTCTCATGGAGCTCTAAGAAATAAGAAATTGTGGTTCAATCTACAGGTGAAGCTGAATTTATTGCAGCTACAGCTACTGTTAATCAGAATTTAATCAAACATTTTTATTTAATCTTCTAATTATTTTCTTCCAATCTATAGCTGAAGCTGAATTCACTTGATGTTTGGTTCTCTCCTCTCCCTCAAACATTTTTGTTTAATCTTCCAATTATTTTCTATCCAAGAACTGTGATGCCAAAGTAAAATCATGCTAAGTTTAACAATCCAGCTCAAAAACAATTTTTTTGAACACACAACGAATTAAGGTTACAGAGAGACATTAGAAAAGACATACAATTCAAGAGCCTTCAAGAGCACACAACGATTAATATTACAGGAAAAGATTAATATCTTCAACAGGTTATATGCAGGAAGCGTACCTTCAAGAGCTTGAAACGACCTGCAGATGAGAAGAGAACGACCTGGTGTTGCAGAAGAGAAGCAGATCGCGAGATGCAGAGCGATGCAGCGGCGGCAGTGCATTGATGCAGTGAGAAGCAGGTCGCGAGATGCAGAGCGTTGATAGCGACAGTGGACCTGCGAGCATCGTGATGGCGAGGGTTTCAGTGCGGCGGCAGCGCCGTTTTCAGTGCGGTGGCGCTCATAGAAAGGAAGAAGGAGAGGTTTGGTGGTTGCTGTTCGAAGAAGGAGAGGTTTCAGATCGCAAGGGTTTGTGAAAAAATAATAGGGGAAAAAATAATGTTTGTTAGTGTAAAAAAAGTGAGGCTCCAGCATTCGAAGTGGGAACCTCATTAAAAGGACCAAATAAGCTCCTTATAAGCTGTTTCTACCAGCTTATGAAAATAAGCTAAAAAGAGCTTATGGAGGGCTTATAAGCTGTTTCAATAAGCTCTGCCAAACGCATACAAAAGAGCTTATTTTATAGTATAAGCTCAAATAAGTTGTTCATAAGCTCTCCCAAACGGCACCAGAAACAGCTAAACCCTAAACCCTAATCCTTTGATGTTTCCTAGAAGCCAAAGGCTGATGAAAAAAGGCCAAAAACAGTCAAAGCTCTACATGAAAGCCCACAATCCCTTAGTTTCCATTTCTAGTCCACCCAGATCGTTGAAAATCACTGTTACAAACTCATATTGCCTACAGCCTCACCAATCTTTCCCTCGAGTAAAAAATTTCAAAACTTTGGCAGCTTTAACCTTCACTGAAAGAAGATAAAGATTGGAACATCTTGCATAAAAACCAGTCACTTTAAGCATAATCTGAAACCAGTTTTTAGGCAAGTGAACCCCACATAGAAAATCTTGCAATCTTGCAAATTACATCATCTTCTATAATGGAGTCTATTCAAAACTGAACTCTGAATGGGAACCCATCACATTATGTTCATGCTTATACATTTACAAGCACCTATAACTTGCAAGTCCTAGGTTCTGATCCAACTGCAGCCAGGCTGCTTTGTTGTCCCAAATTCTCTCATCATATCTCTAAGATTAGCTGCTTCTTCCCACTGGCCGGCTGCTGCACAGATATTGGATAAAAGCACATAAACTGATGGATTGTTATGGTCTTTTTCCAGGAGAAGTCTGGCAACCATTCTTCCTAGTCTTAAATTACCATGAGCTGCACAAGCACTGAACAATGACCAGCAGATATTAGAATGTGCTCCAAAACACCCACCTTTAATTATTCTTTCTGCCTCTTCAAGGTATCCACTGCGACCCAACAGATCAACTATGCAAGAAAAATGATCCACACTCGGCACAAATCCATAAGTGTTCACCATCTTATAAAAAATACGGGTACCATCATCAACTAAACCTGCATGGCTGCAAGCTGAAAGAACAACAGTAAAGGTCGCCTGGTCTGGTTTGATTCCAGGTGAGATCTGCATTGCCTCAAAACAGCAAACGGCTTCCTTGCCTTGTCCATGTTGTGCGTAAGCCGATATCAGAGCATTCCAAGAGATTGTATCTCTTTCCACCATTGCATTAAATACTCTCAAAGATCCATCTAAAGATCCACATTTGGCATACATTGTCACCAGGGCATTACCCAAAGAAATTGCTGAAGAAAAACCATGTCGTAATGTGTAACCATGAACCTGTTTCCCATGACTCATGGCTGAAGTGCTAGAACAAATGCTCAAAATAAGACTGAGGGAATAGGCATTTGGCTTCAGAGGTGTATGAAGTAACGCAGAGCATTGCTCTAACCCTTCTAGTGGGCATCCATTTGTGACGAATCCAGATATGATAGTGTTCCAGGATATCAAACTTTTATGGGGAAGATCAGAGAAGATTTGAAAGGCCCGCTTTATTTTTCTGTTTCTGCAATATGCAGAAATCAATGCATTCAAAACTTCAACTTTCATAAGCCCATTTTTGGATATGACGGAGTGGATCATCTCCACAACTTGCAAAGAGTCTGAGGCCCCTAGCAGACTTCCATAGGTAAACTCATCTGGTTCAATTCCTACCCTCCTCATTTTCAGATAGGTCAAGATTACTGCTTCGTTAAGATTCTCTTGAAAAAACATTGAAATCATGACGTTCCATGAAACAAGATCCCTTTCTTCCATTCTCTCAAAAATATTTTGCGCCTCATTGACCTTCCCAAAGCAGGAATACATAGTCATTGTTGCATTGTTCACATCAGTATAAGCATCTAACCCCATTCTGATAGCTTGTGCTTGTACTTGACATCCAACCTTCAAAGAAGAGCAAGAGCTCATGACACTCACGAAGGTAACTTCCGTTGGACTAAAACAAGCCTTTTGCATGTCTCTGAACATCACAAACGCATCTTCATTTCTGTCTACGCTCATGAGACCATCTATCATTGCATTATACGTAACATGATCACGAAGCCCAGCTTCTACTTCCTCAAACACCTGATAAGCATCCACAACAAGTCCACAATTAAAATACATAGTGATCAGAGAATTAACCACCGAAGTCCAACACAGGAAACCCCTTCTGATAACCACTGAATGGACATGCCTTCCAAAATCCAAAATGTCGACAGAGCACAAACTCAGCATGCTGGTAAATGTGTAATTGTCAGGCCTAACACCTATTTTGTGCATATCCATAAACAAATCATAAGCAACATCATCGTGCCCATTAGCGGTGCACCGAGTGATGATGGCATTCCAAACAGCCACATTGCTCCTGTTTGGCATTTGATCAAACAGCTGAAGGGCATTACCGACGCGGCCCAGTCTCGTCGAAGCAGATAGCAATGTGGTCCATGAATAAGCATCTGGGTATTGGATATCTGCAAAAGCGAGTTCCACAGAAGCAAGGTCATTGACTTTGGCGTAGAGAGAGAGCAAAGAGTTCCCGACGTGGGAGTGTGCTTTGAGGCCGGTTCGAATGGCGTGGGCGTGAAGCTGGTTCCCGAAGGTGACACGGTGAGTGTTGGCGGAGGCGGTGATGGCTGTGGAGAGGGTGTAGTGGTCGGGTCTCGGAGTGTGGGATGAGTGAATTTTGGTGAAGAGTTTGAGGGTCTCGGTGTGTTGGTTTGAGCGATTGAGTCTTGTGAGCAAGTGATTGAGCTTGAGGATTTGTTCGTTGGAAATGGTCGACATCTGGCGGGAAAACCAGCGCTTCATCTGTCATTTCTCTGCTTCCGTATTGCTTTGGTTGCGTAACCGAATAAAGTTATCATAGTTATAGTTACGTAGTTTGAAAAAATCAAAGCTTAATAGCATTTTTAGTCTCTCACTTATCACGATTTGACACTTTTAGTCTCTAACAAAAAAAAATTAGCCATTTTTGTCCCTAACGTTTACAAACCGTTGCACTTTCAGTTTTCCATCCATTTCTGTTAAAAAACTAACGGTTTTCATATTTTTAAATATAATTAAAAATTAAAAATGAGTGAAATAAAAGACAAATAAAAAATAAAAGAAGAGCAGATCAGAAGAACTGAAAAAGGAGTGAGAGAAAGAAGAAGTGGCGAGATAGAGAGAGAGAGAGAGAGAGAGAGAGAGAGAGAGAAGGAGATCGGAGGGAGCGTGTGAGACGAGGGAGAAGGCAGAAGGCAGAGAGAGTGTGGGAAAGAAGAGAGAGGAAGATCGAGGGAGAGAGAGCGAGGTCGAGATTGAGAGGAAGGTCGAGGGAGAGAGGGGAAGAGGAGGAGATCAAAACATAGGGGAGAAGAAGCAGATCGAAGCGGAGAGGGCGAAAGGAAGCAACGGCGGAACAGAGCGAGGTCGGCGGTGGCCGCCGGCTGCGACCGTGAGGCTCGGTGGTGGCGCGACGGTACGGTGAAGGTGCATGCGCGGTGACGGAGTTCTGCGACAGCGACAAGGGCATGGCGCGGCGGCACAGCGACGGCTGCGACCGGCGATGGCAGTAGCTTGAAATTGATTTTGTTTTGTTTCCTCCTCATCTCCTTCTGCTCTGATGGTGGTGGGTTTGAGTTCGTGTGGTGGTGGCAACGGTGTGGTTGATGGTGGGGAAGAGGAGGAGAGGTAGCGGTGGCTTGAGATTCTAAGGTCAGGGAAGAAGTAAGCGGCGGTCTGAGCTTGGGAGAGGGAAGCCGGCGGCGTAAATTGGGTTGGGAGCAGCAGTGGCGGCGTAAGCTGTGAAGATGGATAGGGTTGGGAGCAGTGGGGGATTAGGGATTTGTTTCTGATTTTTTTGTAATAAACAATCAGAATAAGTCTTAATTGTCTTTTTCTTGATTTTGTTTTCTAGATTTTAGGGGAAGAATGGAGGAGGAAGAGGGGAAGAAATGTTGATTTGTTGTTGTTTTTGATTCATTGAAGAAGAAGATGAATAGTAGGGATTAGAGATTTTTTTTTAAGAACATTCAACATTATTTATTTCTGATTTTTAATTTTTATATTTTTTAATTAATTTTTAAAGGAATATTCTGTTAAAATTTTAACAAAAATGGATGGAAAACTTAAAGTGCAACGGTTTGTAAACGTTAGGGACGAAAATGGCTAATTTTTTTTGTTAGGGACTAAAAGTGCCAAATCGTGATAAGTGAGGGACTAAAAGTGCTATTAAGCCTAATAATATCAAACTCTAAAGGATACAAAATGATAAAGTGTATAATTTTAATATATTTGAAAGATTTTACATCTTCCTATAATTAGGCTGCAATGAAATTATATTTTCACATGCATAGGGATAAATTTATCTATCCATCATTTTGTCAGCACCCTAAAGTCATTCAAAATATGATAATAATAATAATGACCAATCAATTTAAGCAATTGAATATAAGGACTCACCGATCAAATATTATCAAATACTTCTTCGTACACAACATTTTTTGTTGACCTTGAAAGGACACCTTGTTCATTTTGAATGAGAATTTTCAATCTCTTTCTTGATTTGACATGTGATAGCGCAACATAGAGCTGCCCGTGAGTGAAAACAGGTCTAGGTAGAAACAAACTAACATGAGACAGTGATTGACCTTGACTTTTGTTTATAGTCATTGCAAAGCATAATGTTACAGGAAATTGCCTTCTGAGGAATTTGAACGGGAGTCCAGAGTCCGATGGAATGAAGTTCATTCTAGAAATAAAAGCTTTCTCCCCTAATCTTGTACCTGTTACAACCGTTTATCCAATGACATTTGGGGCTAAACCAGTGACTATCAAACGTGTTCTGTTACATAAATCGGCAGACTGGTCAATGTTTCGAAGAAGCATTATAGGCACCCTGACCTTCGGTATAAGCTTATGGTTTGAAATTCCTGAGCATTTGACATCGTTCAAGAACTCAGAAGTGAACCATTCTCCATCTACCTCCGAGTCTTCATCAGATCTGCATGTTGAATCAAAGCTCCGGTATTCTTTCTGTTCCCAAGGAATCATAGATCACATGAAATTATTGACTTGCTCTACACTCTCTAGTGTAGGCGCCAGAATTGCTCTCTCTTCAAAATATGAACAATTCTTCAGATTGGCTACCATATTAGGATAAGTAAAGTTAATCAAGCTAAGAAGTGGGTCACCAGAGTTTTAAATCAAAAGATCTGATGGAATCTCAATGGAGGTCTAATCATCATCAATCGTTTTAATTGTTCCATCCCCAACCTAAAGAATCCACTCTACGAATTCCCTAATGTCAGAATTGTCCGCAAAAGAGGATGAAGACTTTAATCTCATATTTGTGGTCAACTTCAATACTTTGCAGTACTTCCATAAGTATGAAGAATTGATTGCGGACTCTACAATATCAGCACGGCTAACTTTTGAGATAACGAGGAGAATATGCCTAAAATCTCCTCCTAGCACCGCAACTTTACCCCCAAATGGTTTATCATGACCATATTTGGCACGGGTCTTCATGATATCATTTAAAGTCCAGTCCAAAGCTTCAAAACAATGTTTGTGAAGGATTGGTGCTTCATCCCATATTTATCGGACTTGCCATTTGAAGTAACTCAGCCTTTGGAGACCCTTGCTTAACATTACAGGTTGAAATATCATTAATAGATATATGAATAGAGAATCAAGAATGAGCAGTTCTTCCTCCAGGAAATAGTAGAGAAGCTGTACTACTTGAAGCAACATTCAATACAAAAAGTCCTTTTGATCATACAGTTGCAGACAAAGTATTCCAAACAAAGGTTTTACCTGTACCTCCAAATCCATACAGAAAATAAAACCCTCCACGGCTTGACATAACTAAACTCATTATCTAGGGATAAACCTCGGATTGTTCAGCAATTAAAGAACTCAGCATTTCTTCATGAGACTTTCGCATTTCTTCTTTGTTGTTATTCAGCTCATCAGCAGCAAACTTATTTTCAAACTGAATTGCTTAAGACAGACGGGGATATGACATACTGTCGAAATCTTTAAGGGACCTTCCATTGCAATGGAGCAGCTTCTCAATCTCTATTGAATAGAGGTTCATAAACTCATCATCCTCTATGTGGAGTTCTACAACAGGTTGCAAGTAAATTAGCATTAAAAATAAAAATTTTTATAAATTGCTATTACACAAATATGATATTTACCTCGAATGTCTAGAGACCTTCTTTTGTCATATAAAAGTCCATCGTTCAGAATACTCCATGTTTTTTTCCCAAACTTCTATTGGCTTGCTCATTGTGTTTGTGACCTGTAAGACCCTAGAAATAGTCTAGGGGCACTTTGGTCTTTTCCATAATTATTAAATATTATTAATATTATTATTAATAAATATTGTTTGATTTTGTGATTATTAAATGGTTGAATATTGGTGCGGTTGATGAAAAAGAATTAATTTTCCTATTTTTGGTGTTATGGTGCATGGCACCTAGCTTTTTCCAAGGGGAAATAATTTTTCTTGGATTAAATAATTTTTTGGGAAGAGATTAAGTAGATTATTTAGGTAAAAGAAAAAAATATAATATATACATAAACTGCATAATAGGTCGCGCCCTACTCATTAAGTTGAGTGGGTTGTGGGCTAATTTTGGGTTTGAACCATTTACTGTGGATTTTAATTAAATAAAATGAGTTTATTTGGTTAAAAATAATAAAAATTTATAGATAAGAAATATTTTCTAGTATCTATGTTTTTATTTTTTGAATATTAATTTTAATTCATTTAATTGAATTAAAAATATAATTAAGTTACTTGGTGACCAAGTAGGCATGGCCTGGGTTTCAGTTATAAATAGAGTACAAACCTACATAGTTTTATGGAAATATAGAGTGGTTTGATCTTCGGAAAAAATTGAAAATCTCCCCTATGATGTTTTGTGTTTGTCGCGGCTATGTATGTTATAGGCTAGGGTTTGAGTTTTCTTTTTTAACAACTTGATATTATGGCTGTTATCATCATAATTAATAAGATATGGTTTTGATAATAAAAGATGGAGATAAGATTTGTTAAATGAGAATTTAATTCAGTTTATATAATTGAATTTGAAATTGAAAAAGAGATGGGTTATATTTGATTAGATTAGTTTTCATTTTAGAAGGAGATATAATTTGAGATATGTTTTAGAGATAATATGATTTTATAAAATAAATATATCTAATATGTATATGGTTCGAATTTTTTTAAGGATAAATGGGAAGAGTTTTAAATTTTCAAACTTGGTTATTTTGGGATAGAAGCTTTTAAGATTAATGAGTATTAAGAAAAGAATGAATTATATATATATATATATGGAGCGTATCAAGTGAGAGCAATGTTTATTGTGAGAGATGAGAGCATTAAATCATGACCATTAAATCTAACATGAATGGTCAAGATTAAGACATAAAGTCATATGACTTTTTTAAAAAGTCACATGACTTTTTGTTGATATCATAATGCTATGATATGTCTGCGTACTGACATATTTTTGTTAGTGTTTGAGGATATTTCTTCATCTATGTAGTGGTGTTATGCTTTAGTACACAAAGATTTTTACCCATTTGAGACACTGACTCCTTCATTGTATAAAGTGTGTATAGAAAGAAACACGTTAAGGAATTCTCGTCACTGACCTCTGAGGTTCCCGCTGAAGGACAAGCCCAGGCAAATAAAACAAAAATATGCATTTACTTTCGTCTGGTGAAGCAGATTTGGTGGATCTAGAAAAGTAGTTCGAATCATTTTCCATGTTCTTCATTTCTAGCACTATGTACCCACCCTTCGCTCCGAGTACAAGCATCAATGTCAAATGAGCGCAACTATTCATGGCATTATATTGCCACTCTTGCTCGTGATGACTACAAGAGACACAAAGCAAGTTGCAGCTATGTAGGTGTTAGCTTGAAAATTTTCCCAAGTCTTGGATTGGTCGAAGGACACGCCATGAGATGATTTCGACCAAAATGAGAAATGGCTGGCTGAGGTTGACAAAGCAATTTCTGAGATTCGACTGAATTAATGGCGATATGATGGGTCGAAACCGAAACCAACAAGAAGCCAGGACTCAAAATGAACAAGTTTGTTTTTTGATTAAAGACCGGATACGCACGAAGCTGTCTTTCGACGGAGGTTGCAGAGAATTTAAACAAGAAGGACACATGGAGAAAGAAGAGACAGGTAGAAGACATGTGTAGAAACCAGAAGAAACAGCCGTTGCAAGCAGTTGAAGAGTTTTGCCTATAAATAGAAGAAGTCAAGGCAGAATTCAGGGTCTTTCGCCCTCATCACGACACGCCCGGTAGCGTTAACCCTCACCCCTTACGCTATAAGCCCAGCTGGTAGTGACGCAGTGCAACAGGAACGAGACACACGTGAGTGGCTGAGTGGTGGTTGATTGACCCAAACCTTTAAATTCCCTGTAATTTACATTTCAATGCAATCTTATTTTTCCTTTTGGATTTGTGTTTCCATTTTTTCATGCCTATAACCCCTTCTCTCTCTCTGCCTATAACTCCTTCCTCGACTCCTAAACACGCACCTCCATTCTGCTCGAACCACTTTCGACGAGTTCTTCTCCATCCGCACACACTCCACTCACACACTCCCCACGCGCGCACAGAAGATTTCCGTACTCCCCAAGACCCGAAAGAGGATAGTATCCAACCTCTTCATAAACATTCTGTAACGCCCCAATTTTGGATTGAGGGTCACATAGTAATTAAGCGGAATTTAATAAATCACTCTCAAAGTAACTCAATTTTTTAAAAAAGGATTTTCGGCGCTCAATAATTATTATTTAATATGATAATAATCCCATAGATTAATAATAACTACGCGAAAGCGGAAATAAATAATAATACAATAACGTTAAATGCTCCTCAACAGACTCAAAAATAAATAAATAGCGGAAGTCATCCAAGCATTAATAATCTTCTTCAGATTTTCCCAACGCTTTCGCTGCGCACTCTGATTCCATAATGCTCTTTAAGAGATGAAACTCCTCGTCCTGTCGGTCTCTGGCGTTAAGCGCCCAAACAACAAGTAGCAAACAGAAAGGGTTAACTCCAAGAACAATCAACAACAAGAGTAGCAGTGTACAACATGTAGGAAATCAGAATAGCATAAATAACTGCAACAGAACATAAGTAAAAACATATTCAATTATAACCCATAACAGTGACATCTCAGCAGTATAAACATGTTATCAATCATAAACATAGTTCATGCTTGTTAGTTTCCTCAAGTCTATATGCTCACTATGGCCAAAAACATCGTTCCAAAGGAACCGGACAATCACGTGGTTAAACCGCCACCCCATTGTCCTCAGGCATGATCACGTGGTTAAACCACCACCCCATCGGCCCTTAACGGTGACGTGGTTACACCACCACCCCACCGCTCTCAACAGTCACATGGTTAAACCACCACCCCACTGTCGTCAATCCTAAGATGCACATGCCATGACACCCATCCTCATGAACCCACAGTTCACACGTTTATCTCAACAATCATGGCATGAACCAAAATAACATCTCCAATATGAACATAAACATATCATCGAGTAACAATCATGTTATAAACAGAATCAAATAAGGTATTTTAGTCCAATCACGCCATTCAAGGCAGGAACAGATATCAAACACATGCAATTCAATATAAGGCATGCAGGACTCGAGACACTAAGACCGAGTTACCCTTACCTGGTCTTAACAAGCGGTCCAAACTCAACCAAGTAAAAGAATTCTCCGAAGAAGATGAACCTTCAATTAATTTAATAGTAAAAAAAAGAAATCAATACTCACACAAGTATGCATGCATGCACATACCATATATATAATTATACGTTAGTCCCCTTTCTATTTTCCTAAGATAGTTATTAAAACTTACTATATATATTTAACTTGAATTCAAAACTATAGTTCCAACAACCTAACATAGCCTTATATTTAATTTAAATATCAACACTTATTTTCCCTATATAGGTCGTGTGTGTGTGTATATATATATATATATATATATATATCTTTAAACTTTTAATCTATAATTATTTAAATCACATATCTTCTATTTAAATATCAACAAAATAATCCTAATACCATCATGCATAGAATTCGGCACTACCAAAATAATATCATAATTCTTTTAAATTTCAACTAAATCTTTTCAATTTTAAATTATATCAACAACCCAATTAATTGAATTTCAAAAACAACCAACTTATATAAAACCTATCATGGCTCTAACAACCTATGTTTAAATTTCAAACTTTAATTAAATTAACTCATAATTCAGTTTATTAACAATTAACATAATTCATTATCTTAACAACTTAATCAATTATAATCAAAATCAAGTAAGTTAAGAAAAACTCCCAATTCTATATTTTAGAAAATAAATATCGCAACATATTCCTGTCCAGATTACTAGTTAAATCTATAAACTATCAGCCTATAATTGCATATTAGAAATCTATAGCAATATTCTATAGAACCATGAGGATGTTAAAGATAATGATCGTCTCCTGTTGAAGATGCGCAAAATTGATCTTCTAAGATCGTCTGCTGTATTGACTGACAAAGGAACGCATCGTCTGACCCTATCGTCTGATAAGAATCATCTGCATGTTGGAGCAATTGATCGTCTGCCAAGCCAAGATATGTCGTCTGACCAGACGTTTCGTCTGAGTCTGTACACGCCAACTGTAACCAATTATCTAGTAGTACTAACAACCCCGAAATATCCGGGATCTTATCTTTTATTTATTATTGTTTATGTTTCCCAATGAATAGTTGATCTCAGACTATCCGTCGTCTAACCTATATTCTCTCTGTATAATACAGAGTTTGTAACCGTAAATATTTAAGTTAAGAATAGAATTGCAACATTCAATTGTTTCATTCAACCTCTTCTTCACCTTCTTTGGTTCTTAACAAACCTGTTAAACTTACTACCGTTGACCAGGTTAATAATCTAAAAAATATTTGAGGGTTGAATTAATAGTTATAAAAACAAACTTATAAAATGTTTGGGAGGTAGGTTAAGAATCAACAAAGTAATTTTCTTTAACAAAAAAATAATAATTATATTTTACGTAAATTGGAGATTTTTCTTAAAATGCACACAAGAAATATTTGTTATTTCCACCTGACACGACATTGGACCGAACCAACCCAAAAAGCGCTCTCATTCTTATCTCTTGTCTCTCTCTCCCATCTCCCTAGCCCCTTTTAAAATATCTCTACTTTCGTGTATTTATTTCCTCCTCCTCTTCTTCGATTATTATCATACATTGTTCTTTCCTCCATTATAAAGGTCACGATTATTTCCACCCTGTACTCCTCTTTTTATATAATTTTCTCTCCTTTTTATATTTGTTTATCTCTCTGATATTTCTCTTCTTTCAGTATTTACTTGATCACACTGTCAGCACCCGTGTATCCAACCACACAGGTCAGATTTTTTGTTACTGCGTTATTGTTTCTGATTCCGTCGTTATTCTTTTCCTATGCAGTTCATTATTTTCTTTTTGAAAAAATTGAATTTTTATTTTAGTTTATCTTGATGGAGTTGTCGAATCTATTTCCAGATGACGGGGTTTTGAAATTTTGAATTTTCCCCCTGTTTTGGTGGCTTATTGGTTTGGCTCGGTTTGTTCGAATGATAGAATTGTTGGGTTGGGTTATTGTTTGTATGATTGAATCGTTGGTGTGTTTTGTTTAGGTAATGTGTTAATGTTGATCAACATTTGGAACGAGATTTCAGAGGGCTCTTTGTGCTTCCTCCTTGTTTCTAATTGTAAATTACTTTTTCTTTTCGGTGTTGCGCTGGTTTTGAAATTCAGTAACCAACAAATCACTCACGAAACTGAACTGACTAAAATTTACTTTTTCTCTGAAAAGAGAAAATAATTTTGTGCCAAATATGTGAAGAGTAGTGATGAAAAGTGAATGAATTCTGGTAGTTTCTTTTCTATCAGAATTGAGATTGACATGAATGACTACTTGTTATTGAATATTGTTCTTGTTGTAATCTTATCCTTGTGTTAATTTGGAATCTGCCTGCTGCTCTCTTAATTCATGCAAATGCAATTTATCTGCTCTCTTGATTCATGCAATTTATCTGTATTATTAAAGATGTCGGCTAGTTTTGCTTACTCAAGCTTGAAATCGGCTATGCAAGCATAGGCTTAGTTAAAGGGCAAACCTGGTGCTATAAAGCTCCAGCTATGCGCGAGGTCTAGAAAATAGGTTTTTCTTCTGTGTATAAACTTTCCATAGATGCTCAGTTACTACGGTACTTGCAGGCGGTCATAAAATAATGGAGTCTCATGAAGAAACAGGATGCCAGGCTCCAGAACGTCCCATACTTTGCATTAACAATTGTGGCTTCTTTGGAAGGGCTGCTACTATGAATATGTGTTCCAAATGTCACAAAGACATGCTGTTGAAGCAGGAACAGGACAAACTCGCAGCAGCATCGGTTGAAAACATTGTGAATGGCGCCTCCGGCTGCAGCGGGAAACAGGCTGTGACTGCAGAAGCACAAGTTGGAAATGCGGATTTCAAGACAGTCTGCGCTGAGATTCGTGAGGATTCATCTTCTAGTGAGAATTTGGAGGTGAAAGCCAAGACAGGTCCCAACAGATGTGCTACTTGTCGGAAGCGTGTTGGATTCACTGGTTTCAGCTGCAAGTGTGGAAATCTCTTTTGTGCGATTCACCGGTATTCTGACAAACATGATTGCCCCTTTGATTATCAGACTCTCGGTCGGGATTCCATAGCGAAAGCCAACCCCGTAATTAAGGCTGATAAAATTGACAAAATCTAGGGGTGCACAGGAGTGGAGGGTAAATGTATGAAGCTGAATCTCTCATCCTTCATGAGCAAGTTTCCACAAACTTATGGTTGCCACTCATGATAGCAAGCACATGTTTAGGGAAAACCTGCATTCCTTGTTAGGTACAGTAAGAGTATTGTGCTGATTTGATGAACATCTTTGGCACATTTGCAATTTCAATTCCTGGTTGGTCTGCATTTTTTTTTCTCATTGCAGTTATGGTATTTCGTGCATAGTTTGTATGTGCTTTTGATTTTGAGTTCAGACATTATTTATAATAATGTTGATAGGAGCTGTTGTTAATATTGAAAATAGGATAGAACTCAAGGACATATATCCTTTACAGGGTAGAAATACTGCTCAACAAACTGAATGAAGTTACTGGAACAGAAGAAATGCAGAAATAAGAAATAACATGAGATGATAAACATCACTCTGAAATTCTGTTATCCTCTCTACTATCCTCCTTCATGTTTCCTTTCACTTTTCTCATCATTGAACATAGCTTCTCGGATACTTTGCCGTCACATGTACATTTGGTTTCTCTGTCTCACTCTGTTTCCTCCGTACTCCTAGCACAGTTCCTATGTACCAGTTTGTTACACGTAATCCCTGAAATTACTAACTACTTACTCTAGGGGTTATTATCCCCTGCTCCTAGTCCACGTTTCCTATAGTAGACCTTCTTGATAAGTGGCTTGATCCTATCAATCCCACTCTCCCTTTTTCTTCTTAGAGAGTGTTTGGTTTTCAGCTGGTTTCATCCTAAAAGCACATTTGCATTGTTCCAATGCAAAAAAGCCAATGAAACTATGAGGTTGGATTAAGTTTTTGTGCTTCCGCTTTTTGGAGAATGTCTATGCAAACACACTCTAAATGTTCATTAGCTTTCTCGTGTGCAAAATATTTGCTATCTCAATTTCTAAGTTTGAAGCTGTTTGCTGGATTATGCTCTTGACATACTCCTCAATCTAGTAATGTTATGATTTCCATCTTATTAATTATGATTTATTCAGCAAGTGATCTTAGTTTGACTGAGCCTTAAATGGATCTTTGAACAGTCATTTGCACTCATAATGGATTGATTATTTTCACTTTATGTGATGTATGACAAGGTTCAGATATAAAATTCTATCTGGTTAGTGAGTATGCATTAGTTTTTGTTGTCTTAATAGTTATGGGTTAAATTTATGATTGATTCAAGTAGGACATGCATAATTCCTCATAAGCAAGGTCTCAAGTTCGAGTCCTATGTATGGAAAAGATCCCACTGGGTAGCCTCACAAGAATTTGGATATCCACGGTTCAAATAGGTTTGCCACCAGGTTTGCCATGATACCTGTGTTAGATACAAAAAAGTTTTTGTTGTCAGCATAATTATGGCTGAAGTTCATAATTTCAACATAGCATAATAAATCAACAAAATTATGGTTTCCTTTTTGGTGGTGGTGGTATTTGAGCATAGAACGTGAGAGGAGCTGAAGTATGTCCTGTATTATTTCACAAGATAAATTGTGTTGCGGTCATGCTTGGTTTTTCAGTGAGTTTCTCTATGGTTGTTTTTCCTTAAGTGTTGCTCGTAGGTCATTGAGCTAGCAAGGTGCAAAGTATACTGGGTTGAAGTCTGTGAACTATTTTTGGACAAGTTGTCAAACAAGATTTCTGATTGTTCAATTTGGTGAAAACCCAGACCACTTCGGTCATATGGTATTCCGAGCTGTATTAATTGTGTAACTTTTTCCCTGTGAGATTTGGTAGCATCTTAGATTTAGGTCGTAAGATTCCATGATTTTACGCTTTCGCACCCTTGTCCTGAGCTAAATCGGTTGCGAAATCTCACGTGGGATATGAACGGATCTTATAACACGAGCCTGAAGTTTTTCCCTCTATTTGTGAAAACATGGTCATTCTTATTAGACATTTATTATTTTATTTTCTTCTTTTGTGTTTTACTTTCATGTTAGTGTACACCTTGTGGTTATGAGTTTAGTTTATGACTCATATTAGGATGTTAATCTTATATATTTTTATTTTAACTTTAGTTTAATGATAGTATTTTCATGATATTCCCCATCATACTAATTTTTGTGGATATGTATGTTTAAATGTAATTTTACATCTTTAGTAGAATCTTACGATCCGATTTACGACTTTATGATTTATGATTTTGCACCCATTCTCCAATCCTAGGTAGAATCTCGATTTTCAAACATTGCTTGTTTAGATTCATGTTAAGGAATTTCTGTTGAGACTTTATCAATGTGATTCTGGCTTTTAGACTGATATAAAATAAATAATAAATAACCTCTGAATATGATGATACTTTTGGAGGGCCTTTTTTTTTTTAATTAGTTATTTAACTTTGCCACTGTGGTGGCGCTGCCCTATTTAATATCAAATATCAGAACTCAAGCTACTAAACCAAACCTTTGCAGGTGGCTTTTCTGTTGTGTCTTCTATGTTATAGGTTTTCTTTAATAATATTCTGTCAGAAACTACTCTGGTGCAATTTTGAACAGTAACAATGGAGATTGTACTATATTTTCTCTACCTGGCCTGTTTATATACACAATTCGGAAATTTTTTGGGATGATCGCTCTGCATCATAACTGTCCTTGCGGTAGTGCAGTAGATGCTTTTAAAATTAACCCTTTCTAGCATGTTTCCATGAACTTTTCTTTTCTAAAAATTAATTTTGGCGCACTTAAATTATTCACATAACATTCTCTTCATAATTGATTTTAGCTTCAAAATCAATTCTATAAGGAATTTCCAAACATATACTCAAATTTCTTATGACTTGTGATTCTCCACCTCTTTCGATAAGTGAGATATGACTCCGTATCATCCTTTGGGACTAGCTGTCCTTGCCTGGGTCACTTTAGGGCCATTTGGGTGATTGAGCGTTTAAATTTATTTTTAAATGTAAAATTTAAAATAAAAATCATTGGGTTAAAATAGGATTGAAATGATTTTTAATTTAGTTCTGAAATGATTTTAACCAGGTTTTCAAAATTTAAACAAAGTTGATTTTATGTTATAGTTTTTAGTCTTAAAAATGCGTCAAACCCTTATCCTCATTATACTCCTACTAGTTGCTTTTTCACGACATGCTTGTTTACACGAGAAGATTGTTTTTAGTGTTTCTCGCACAAACAAATTTATTCGATGGACAATCTTATCATTAACTATTTCGACAGCTCTAACATGGAGATTTTTCGGACATTCTCTATTGAATCACCCCTAGAATGGTCGTCTCACCTCATTCTCAAGGAATCTTTGTTAAGAGCCATTCGTGGCAGACCCTAGAAAGGAATTTCTTCATGGGAGGTCAAAATATGAAGCTTGACATACCGGTAATTGCCAAGATGGTAGTTCACTTTATCTCTTATACTTTCAACTACTTCGGTGGGAGCAGTGTATATTCTCAATCGTACATCATGGCCTACCATCTTGAAACCGGTTGTACAACTATGATGAACCTTCCGTTGGATCTAGTAAGAGGTACTGGAAATTGCGACCTAAGCATCTTTGAATGGAGAATGACGAGAATTTTTGACCCTTCCCTTTGCTTGGTCAAGTATGCCAACTCTGTTTACCATTTGGGCCATCACTGATTACGAGTGGGTTTCATGGAGACGAATCTCGAGCACGGAAATTCGAGAAGTAGGAGTTATAGGAGAAGTTGGGAGTCTTAGGCTTTACTGTTGTAAACAGCGACTACTTACTCTTCTAGACTCGTACGAGAATCTATGGGGTAGAAAAGGCAACACCCCAACCTTTTTAAATATATATGGAGAGCATTTTCCCATAATATATGTATGTCTTATAAACCTTTTTTTCTTCTTCTTAAAGTATCCCACAACCCGGCTCTTATAAGATTAATGACATTGAACTCCCCTTTACTAAATGTTGAAGGTGCTAAAGAAATTTTGATTTTGATTTTGATTTAATAACACCTTCACATCATATTCAATTTAGTGCGCTGACCGTGGGACGAATGATTAGTCTCACGGTAACCGGCCGTGTGCCAACACAAAAAATATTCAATTTAGCGTGTAACCAAAAAGAAACATTCAAAAAGAAACAACAACTCACGCACTTAACCAGCACTAGCCACTGCCCAACATGAACTATCATGTCTTATAATTCTCATTCTCAAGCGTGAACTTTGACAATAATCAAACATATTCCATTGACAAAATCATTCAAAATTCCCATCTTTCGTCGCCACCATCATGTTCTTAAACGTTTTCACCTTCTTTTTCCACTTTACCTTCTTCACACCCATCACTTGAAACGTCCACTTCACAATGTCCCTGTTCTGCTTAATTCATGTCATGACCTTGACTGTGCCCTTGGGTTGTTCAGATCAACGATGGAGGAGGAACCCAATACAATGGCGTGGAATTTGAGCATCAGGACCCATGTTGATTTGGGACAATTCCATTCGGCTTTGTCAGTGTTCAAAAAAATGAGACAACTGGGTGTTCCCCATGACACTTTTACTTTTCCAGTAGTGAACCGAGCTTTATCATCCATGAGTACTGATCCTGTGTATGGAAAGATGATCCACTGTGTAGCAATTCAAATGGGTTTAGATGTGGATTTATATTTTTGTAACACAATGATTGATGTTTATGTGAAATGTTCGTGCATCGGTTGTGCACGCCGCCTGTTTGATCTAATGCTACAGAGAGATGTGGTTTCCTGGACGTCGATGATTGCTGGATATATTTCTGAGAGACAAATTAGTGTGGTATGTGATTTGTTCAACAAGATGAGGATGGAATTGCAACCAAATTCAGTTACTCTTATTGTAATGTTGCAGGCTTGTTGTGTTTCCATGACCTTAAATGAGGGAACTCAAATTCATGGGTATGCAGTGAAGAGTGGAATGCTAATGGATTGGTCAGTGATAAATTCAGTTTTGAGAATGTATACTAATAAAGGGTGTACTGAAGAAGTGGAACTTTTATTTGGTGAAATGAACAAAAGGGATGTGGCTTCCTGGAATATTTTGATTTCCTTTTATTCCTTGGAAGGAGACATGATGAGAGTGGCTGGTTTGGTCAATGAAATGCAGAGCCTAGAAGTGCATTCGTGGAACATTGAGACTTTAACACTAGTTATATCAGCATTTGCAAAGTCTGGTAATCTTTCTGAGGGCGAAGGCGTGCATTGCATAGTCATAAAAACAGGTTTTTCTGATGATGTTTTGCTAACTTCTCTGCTTGACTTTTATGCCAAATGTGGGAAATTGGACATATCAGTTAAACTGTTTAGAGAGATTCATTTTAAAAGTTACATCACTTTGGGTGCCATGATGTCAGGTTTCATTCAAAACGGTTCTTTCATGGAGGCCATAGTTTTGTTCCAGCAAATGCAAGCTGAAGATCTTTTTATTGTCCCTGAGATTTTGAGAAATCTACTTGATGCGTGCGCAAACCTGGGAGCTTTGAAGTTGGGAAGAGTGGTCCATAGTTACCTTATAAAGAACTTATTTAATGGACCTGTTGAAGATAATCTACACATGGAAACCTCTATCTTAAACATGTACCTAAGAGGCGGTAACATATCTTCAGCTAGAGCAGTTTTTGACAGGATGCCTGTCAAAGATGTTGTAGCATGGACATCAATGATTGAGGGATTTGGATCCCATGGTTTTGGTTTTGAAGCTTTAAATTATTTTAACTTAATGATGGAGAAAAAAGTGCAGCCGAACTCAGTCACCTTCTTGAGCTTACTGTCTGCTTGCAGCCACTCTGGCCTTGTCAGTGAAGGCTGCAATATTTACTACTCTATGAAATGGGGTTTTGGTATTGAACCAGCTTTGGATCATCACACTTGCATTGTGGATCTTTTTGGTCGATGTGGGATGGTTAAAGAGGCCTTATCCATAATATTGAAAATGGTAAATTTACCAGATAGCAGGATTTGGGGTGCTCTTCTAGCAGCTTCCAGAGTTTATGGAAATAAAAAATTCGGAGAATATGCAGCACAAAAACTATTGGAACTTGAACCTGATAATGCTGGATACTGTACGTTGTTGAGTAATGTAAAAGCAAGCGTTGGAAGATGGAATGAGGTTGAAGAATTAAGGAGAGATATGAGTGCAAAAGATCTGAAGAAAAAACCAGGGTGGAGCTGCATTGAGGTAAAAGGGGTCATTTACGGATTTCTTTCTGGAGATATAACACACCCTGAAGCCGAAGAGATTTATGCGTCATTGTGTACACTGAGTAGAGTGACACAGGATTTCGGGTAAGATGTTTAAAGAAGTTCAAAAGGGAATTGAAAATACATCTTGGCTAATATCAGCTACATTCAAACCAATGTTTGTTCTTCAGCGAAGAAAAGGGGCTAATTTGTGACTTCTTTTTCTCCTCTTTCTTTTTCTCCTAGAAGCAAGGTAGAAAAATGAGGGGAAATGGGTGATTGAGGTTGGTTTAGGGTCGGTTGAGGGAGAAGGAAGGAAGAAGATGAAGTCTCTCCATTATCTCTCACTTATCTCTCTTTCTCTTTCTATTTTTCCTTCACACTTAGCACAAAATGAAAGAAGCAATGAACTTGGCCCTTTTCTAAGCCTAGGCCACGACCTTCATTAACCCAAGGGGTGGGAATTCTAATTTTTTTCTAGTTTGGGGACAAAAGTGAAAGAAAGTGACATTTTAAAAGACAACATATGTCTTAGTAATCGCACACAAGTCTAATCACTCTTACACAAGTCTAATCCCTCCAAAAATCAACTTTTTGGTCCCTTGAAGTACAATTGTACTTTTGTGTGATAAAAGTAACTTATCAACTTTTAGTGACTAACATTTGTTACACGTTCATCTCGACTAGGACGCACGCCAAACTCGGGCGTCGGTTGCTAAAATATCTCAGAATATTATTCTCGAGATTCTAATCGTTTTCGACTCAAAAATACTATTAATAAAAAACAAGTTTATTTCATAAAAGAGTTTCTCACAACATTTAAATACTTTCCATCTCGTTCGGAGATTCGAGAAAGTCTCAAAATGACTCGTTTCTGCACTTTAGGGTTTTCACTGTCTCGAAACCGAGTGCCAGAAACTTTATCGGGCCCCGAAACCAAAACACATCAACATCACCATTAATATTCATGAGAACATGCATATATCACCATACATATATAATAGAATGCCCAATTCTCTCTTGAACGTCAGTCGAGATTCAATTGGCGTTTTACGGTGAACTACCATCACAAAACCTTGCATGGATAAAACAAATTGCTCATCGCGCTCTAAAACATTCATCATACACGTCGAGATAATTAAATAATTACTTATTATATCTAGGGTCTTCCAAAAAGTTGTTCTACTTAATTATCTAATTTTTTTTCTGGATTTTCACATGAAAATGCAGATGAAGGTGATTTTAGTTTAGTTAATTATGGATTAAATTTTTTTGTAATTTTTATTTTTAATTCTAATATTAATTTAATTTAATTATTAATTATATATGTGGAAATAAAATTGAATTAATAATAATGTTGATAAAGCTACGTCAGCTCTGTCCTACCACTCAGCACTCTGGACGGAGCTCCGCCCTCCGGCAAGGAGCAAAGGAAAATGTGGTGCAATCGTATGGACATATCGCTGTCTTTTTTCCGGCAGGGGATCAAATGCAAACATGCATCTCTCACAACAGCGGTCGCGGTGGGAGACGGCGCACAAAACTAGGGTGCAGTGCCCCTTGAAAAGATTTGGAGGAAGGTACAGAAGCTTGGGTACAAAGCTAAGTATATAAGGAGCTTCTACAAGACTTCCATGTGCGAAATGGCAATGTGGCTCAATTCCAACAATTTAGGGAAAGCGGTTGTGAGCCAGCCGAAGCTAGGAGAAACGAGTTAAACAAAGCCTATAGGCTGATTAGAATAGATAGGAGACCAACACTCCCCACGACTTGTATATTTATGTAATGATCGGAAAACGTGGGAGAATTGTAGGTGGATATCAACTGCCGATGTTAGCTGAATTCTCCTCTATAAATAGAAGAAGGGTCATTTGTTACACACACAACTCAACTATAAATCAAACATAAAAATTTCCCACATTTATCTTTCCTTTACTTTCCTCCCTTTACTTTTCAGCACTTTAAATTCCTTTACAGTCTTTCTGTCATTTATCTTTCAACTGTTTATAGTATTTCAATCTTTAATTTCTTTATCGCTTTTATGCACTTTATCCTTTTTTAGCCATTGAACTTAGTTTTTAGCCATGTCCTAGTTACAACCTCTCAATAATGATTACTAGATTTTTTTGGAGTGTCTTAGGAACTTGCATTGAAGAACAAAGTTCCTTCTTCGAGTAATCGCTTGATTAGAGAATCGTTACTTTGGTTTCCTAACCGACCCAAACACAACCTAATCTCAAATTTATTCGTGAATCAACAACCGCATGCTGAAGATGGTATTTATACAAATTAAGTAATAGATAAAACAAGGCAAGAAATAAATGAAAGGGTAAAACAAATAAGAGAAAGTTAAGAAAAATGACACAATCAATCAAACAAAAGCCTGACTCTTGAAAGTCCTCAGTGGAGTCGCCACCTGTCGCAACGCCACCTGTCGCAACCAGGATTGTGACGGATGGCGACTTTGCTGGAGCTGGAACTGGAGATAGAGACTAATTTAATGATTAATCCATTTTAAAAACATAAAAGTAAAATCCACACAAACCTATTAATGAACTTGAGTAGTGACTTAGGATGCTTGAAACCTGGCAATACCAATATGAGTGCTAATGTGATAGAGAAAGAGAGTTTAATAATAAGTGAGTGAGCTAATGTATAAAATTTTGAAAGTGTTATGTGCCTTGTTCGGACGTTTGCCACCTTCCCATGCAAGTTTGAATCGAAACGAAACCTTCAACCTCGTCATCATCCACTAGCTGTTTCCTACGCATGCTTCGCGCAAGACATGTCCGTGTCTCACCTTCCATACACAAGACCCTCATCCAACAACTACCTCTACTGTCGTTCCCTTCAATCTCTCGACTCGTTCTCAGCACTCTCAGCTGCGCCCCTCATCTTCAAGAAGCACTTCTACAAATGGCCCTTCGCGGCCACGACATGAAATTCGAAGGCTACAACGCGATCTTGAACGAGTGCGTGAACAGGAGGGCCTTCAGAGAAGGTCAGAGAGTCCATGCCCACATGATCAAAACCCGTTATCTTCCTTCTGTGTTCCTCAGGACGAGGTTGATCGTGCTGTACACTAAGTGTGACACTTTGAGAGATGCCCGGCACGTGCTCGAGGAAATGCCTGAACGGAATGTGGTGTCGTGGACGGCTATGATTTCAGCTTATTCTCAGAGAGGGTATGCCTCTCAAGCCTTGAATCTTTTTGTCCAGATGTTAAGATCAGGTATTCTTGGTTTGTACTTTGCATTAGCTAGTGAGAGTGGCTATACATTTTATTTTTATTGAGTTATGATTTATCCACACTCACTTTCTCTTCCATCTCACTCTCACTTCTTTTATCTTTCTATCTCTCTCTTCTTTTCCTATCACATCACACATCTCTCTTTTCTTTTTATTTTCATTTGGTGGAGGTGTTCTAAGAGTGTGAAGAAAACTTAATTCTTTTTTATTGACTTATTGTGGAACTAATCTAAATTTGTTCATACTGCAACTTCAATGCTTGATTTGCTTTTCCAAGTACTGGTCATACTCATACGTGGGAGTGGATGTGAGGTCCCTTGTTACACCCAAGTTGATAATTTAGATTTTTTTAGTATGTATAACGGTGAAGTTTGAAAATGTAATCTCTTCTCAACTATCCAAACTCTCATTACTAGCTTAATCCTAGTGGCTTGACGATTTAGAATTCTATATGTTAAGATACTTGATTACCAATGACTAATGTTGATAGAATCTTCAGTGAATTTGAAGAACCTGTCGAGCCTGTAATAAGCATGTTGTGAGGAGAAACTAAAAGATGCACATTATATTTTCATTTCTGAATGTACTAGCTTCAGGATTTCTGTTTTGATGTTTTGGGTCACTGTTGTCTCAGTGGTTCCTGTGTGCTGACGATAGGTATGCCTTTCTGCAGGTTCAGAACCTAATGAGTTCACTTTTACTACAGTGCTTACTTCATGTACAGGTTCTCTGGGTTCCATGTTAGGGAGGCAAATCCACTCTCTTATCATAAAATCAAATTATGAAGCCCATGTTCATGTTGGAAGCTCACTCCTTGACATGTATGCCAAAGATGGTAAAATTCATGAAGCTCGAGGCATTTTTGAATGTTTGCCAGAAAGAGATGTTGTTTCATGTACTGCTATAATCTCTGGATATGCTCAACTGGGTCTGGATGAAGAGGCATTAGTTCTATTTCGCCAGTTAAGAGGGGAAGGAATGCAATCAAATTATGTTACTTACGCTAGTGTTTTAACTGCCCTTTCTGGGCTTGCTTCTCTAGATCATGGCAAGCAAGTGCACAACCATGTTCTTCGCTTGGAAGTTCCCTCATATGTAGTTCTCCAAAACTCTTTGATTGACATGTACTCAAAATGTGGAAACCTCATTTACTCAAGAAGGATATTTGACGCCATGCAGGAGAGAACTGTTATCTCTTGGAATGCTATGCTGGTTGGGTATGGCAAACATGGAGAGGGAAGAAAAGTGCTTGAGCTTTTCACTTTAATGAGAGAAGAAAACAAAGTAAAACCTGACAATGTCACAATGTTGGCTGTGTTATCTGGCTGCAGTCATGGAGGATTGGAAGACAGGGGACTGGACATTTTTAATGATATGACCAGTGGAAAAATTGGAGTTGTGCCAGAGAAGGAGCACTATGGGTGTATTGTTGATTTGCTTGGCCGTGCCGGTCAAGTGGAAGAAGCTTTTGAATTCATAAAAAAGATGCCTTTTGAACCAACAGCTGCTATATTGGGATCCCTTTTAGGTGCTTGTAGGGTTCATTCTAATGTTGACATTGGTGAGTTTGTGGGTCATCGGCTTCTAGAAATTGAGCCTGGAAATGCTGGAAATTATGTTATTCTGTCTAATTTATATGCTTCAGCAGGAAGATGGGAAGACGTAAGATCATTAAGGGACATGATGTTGAAGAAGGCAGTAATGAAAGAGCCTGGTAGAAGCTGGATTGAGCTTGATCAAGTACTTCATACTTTTCATGCAAGTGATCGTTCCCATCCAAGAATAGAAGAGGTCTCTGTGAAAGTGAAGGAATTATCTGTTAGGTTTAAAGAAGCTGGTTATGTTCCTGATTTGAGTTGTGTGCTACACGATGTGGATGAGGAGCAGAAGGAGAAGATACTTCTACTCCATAGTGAAAAGTTAGCCTTGTCTTTTGGACTAATTTCGACTCCAGAAAGTGTACCAATCCGTGTCATAAAAAATCTCCGTATTTGTGTTGACTGCCATAATTTTGCTAAATACATCTCAAAGATTTATGGTAGAGAAGTATCTTTGAGGGATAAAAACCGGTTTCATCAAATTGTTGGAGGAAAATGTTCTTGTGGAGATTACTGGTGAGAAGATCTTGATAGATAGCACTCAATTAACATCTAAGGTGCATGACAAAAAGGCTCTTGATCTTCGGTATTTGATCTGTGCTAGTGCTGAAATTTGGCTTCCAATTTAATGGTAGTGTAGTATGCAATTCCTCCGAGAAAAGGGGAAACAGGTGAAGATTAATCAACAAGGAAATGTTGACTGACTAATCGTGTAATGCAATTTGAGATGATCCAAAACAGCATGCATTAAAATTCTTCACAATTTTATTCTCTTTACAATGCTCATGTGTCTTCTCTGCCGTGGATTTTCCTGTTACTCTCTTCACTATGCTCATGGCTACATAGCCAGTAGCTCTTTCATCTCTGCCAGAGCTTCGCCTATTGTTCTCTTTTCCTCTTGAGGAACTCATCTAAGATGTACTCTAGGTATTCATATATATTCTCATGTTTGTCGATTTTGAATCTTATATTTTGATTTTTGATTTTCTTAATGCGTGTATTTGAAAGCTTCCCTGGTGAGCGATGTTGTGATAGCGATGACCTGGGCTTTTGTTTTAGATGTTCTACATGGGAATTTTTGTCATGAATATATTGTCAATGAAGTTGCTGGTAAACATGAAATGTAACTAATTTGCTGCCTTTTGGCTAAAATTAGAGTATTTGAAGTTTTGATATGGCAGTTCCATAGGGCTCTGTAATTCATTTCCATGCTTCATTTTTAATACACATTGTGCATATTGAACCAGAAACTTTTGGGAAAATATTGTGTTACATCATTTGATATTTGAGTATTTAGTATCTGGGATATGGATATTAGACTTTGCTGCAGATACATTCAATAAAAGTTGCCACTAAGGTTCTGGCATTAAAATCTTATTAGACTTCTCAGTATCTTTTTTTTTTCTCTTGTTCTCATTTGTTATTAAGAGACTAAAAGAGAGCTATAAGTCAAATCATGCATGAGATAATTTAGAGTTGAATGGTTTATTATGGGATTTAGTTCATAACTGAAGTTATTTGAGTATTTAGTATCTGGGATATGGATATTAGACTTTGCTGCAGATACATTCAATAAAAGTTGCCACTAAGGTTCTGGCATTAAAATCTTATTAGATTTCTCAGTATCTTTTTTTTTCTCTTGTTCTCATTTGTTATTAAGAGACTAAAAGAGAGCTATAAGTCAAATCATGCATGAGATAATTTAGAGTTGAATGGTTTATTATGGGATTTAGTTCATAACTGAACATTTTGACATTGTTTGATCTATGTAGCCGACCCCATATAGGCTTTGGTGGTGGTTGTTGTTCAGTTTTGTTATTCTTCATTTTTAAGTTTGATAATTACTTCATTTGTTTTGCAATATCATCTCTGATCTGGTGTACTTGTGCTCTTTTCTTTTCTTTTGCGGAAAATTGATGCATTACAATTGTAGAGGCTGAGTTATGCTGTAAATGGATCAATGGTGATGGGTGGTCTGTGGTGAGCTGTTATAATCCTTAGGCAGTATTGATTGCATTAATTCTGCCAAGAATTCGGATGCAATTTCTAATCTTGAAAGTTTCCTTACATTCCTTGGAGGCATTCTCTATGCAAAAGGTTCTATGCTGCATAAAGTGAATCTGAGACCCCAATTACATGATACTTTTTAGTGTTGTTTTTGGACGCTGACTTTTTATAAACTGAAGATGAGAGAAGGACAGGTTATGTAGAATACCGTTTTAGTTACTGCTTTCTCTTTTAACTTGCACTTTAATTAGTGTTGTTTGCATCACATGGTGATTTGTAACAAGTAAAACTGGCTTTTGATAGGTTTGATCTCCAAAAAAAATTGAATCTGGAACTTGGTCCTGGCCTCAAGTGGATAATGGTTCTTTAACTACATATTACTGATGGCCAACGTTTACATCTTTGAAATGTTATATGACAAGTCTTTATGCTGCTATGCTTGCCGAGCATTCCTCCTGCAGTTTTGGTTCGCTTTCTTAGGGTGCACCACTCAGTGTAGGTCAATTTCAACGTTGATGTTGATGCTTATGAAGTTAACTTTTTTCTTTGAGATTGGCTTTATCTTGAAAGCTGGCAACTATGCCATTCTAGGATGAGGCCTACAAGATTCACTGGCAGTAAACTTGCCTCTTGGCCACACAATTGAACATGATAAGTTATCTTTGCAATTTGCATTACCTTGTCCATCCACATGCCAAATTCAAATGTGTTATGGGATCCATTAAAGAGATTTTGGCTAGCATGCCCTTGAATTATTATTTGCTGTTTCTTAGATGGTGATGAATATTTACCCTGGGTCAAAAATTGTATGATAATGTGCATGCTATGCTACCTAGTAGAGTGATGTCAACAATTTTTTTGTCTCATCAATTTGAGAATTTGTACTAACCTGAGTCGGATAAAATGTGAATATATCATCTTTGGTACTAATTTTTATTTTGTACAAAGGATGCAATTATTTTTATTAGAAATATCTTGGAAAACTTCAGATTATTTGTAAACAAGACTATTATAAGGAGGGATCTCACTGTTAGATTCATTTTTTACATTATAACTTCAGTTTGATTCTACAGTGCGACTTGAACCCCTTGCAAATTTGTAACTATACTTATGCCTAGCACTATTCATGGTTAGGGTTCGGACAAAAAACTGAGCCCAGCTGAATTTGAACTACAAATCTGGTTCAGTAGAACTGAGCCGAGCTATTTTTTCATACATACAATAACCTAATTGATTCAATTAGACAACCGAATACAAATCAGTGAACTGGTTATGGTTTTGCAATCTGATTCAGCTCCCAGAACTGGTTTGGAGCCAGTCCAGAACCGGTTCGGGAACTTGTTTAAGAACCGGTTCAAGAAATCACTTCTACGAACCGGTTTGACTTTACATCATTAAAAACATAGTATATATCTGAAAAATGTACAGTAAGGATATTCAAAATATAAAGGTTCACCAATCAAATTGAACCAAAAAAAAAAACTTGATCCATATAACATTGGTATTAACTTGATCCACTTTGAAAAATACCACAAGCAAGTCGACATGCATCTCATTGTTCTCACTATTTCAAATATCGAATTATACTTCTCTCTCTTAACTCCTTTTCCATTTGTGTGAACACTTAAGGTGACAATTCTATAAGAGGAGGTAAATTAGGATCTAAAAAAAAACTACTTTAGTTCGTCAAACTTGACTTAAAACCTAAAACGACAACTTCTAGTAATTTATTACCGATCCTAGTAATTTGTTACCGGGAATGATAATCTGTTACAGTCCAAGAACAAAATTCATGAAATTTAGATCTACACAACATAACCAATTTTAAGGATCAATCTAAACATACACAGAAGCATAGTAATTCACATACCAAGACTCTATTACACCAATTTCATCCATTAACCACGAATTTTCAAAAAGCCCCAAACTAAGAACCCTAAACATTCAAATAGCAAAATGTAAAGGAGATAAGGGTTTAAGATCACACCGGGATTTTATCCTGGTTCATCTTTGATAGTACTACTATCAAAGACTACATCGAGTCCCCATCAACCTTATGAGATTTGTCCAATAAGATAGAAAACCAAACCAAGCTTACACCAAGGAATCCAATGTGTCTTCTACCAACAACAAGATAGAACAAGAACCCTACTTGTCCTCTTCACCAAACCCTATTGATTGAAGGAAGAAGAAGTAACATTCACAGCAAGAATGGTGATCTAAGGCCAATAACGGAAATAGAAATCCTATGAAGGATAACACTCCAAGAATAATGAAAAGCCTTGCTCTAAATCTGAAAACTTTTTAATCTTGTTACTCTCTTGTGTTTATGACTAATGAAAGACACTTTATATAGTGCAGAAACTCTTTTGGAAATCAGAAAATCACACAAGTGTTAAGAGAATACAATTAGAGGAGACAAAAATCAGATTTTAACTAAAACTTCCCAGGGACTAATCGATTACCACTTAATCATTTTCTCTCTCAGTAATCTGGTAAGCAAACTGGTAATCTATTACCCAACTGGTTAAGCTTCCTTTTGAAAAACACTATTTGAAAGCAATTTTCCTAAGGTTTCTAAGACTTTTATTTATGAAAACAATTAAGCTTTATTAAACACAAAATTACCAAGATTTGAGAGCCAAGGTAATCAAAGAACTTGAAAGTTCTTCCTAAGAAATGCATGGCCTAAAAACTAGAATGCAATAAACTATTACACTCTTAATAATAAGAATAAGGTCTTCATTTCTTCATCAACATTGGTGTTTTTTTGGAAGCATCAAAACCTCTTGCAATGGTAGGAGAGGATTCTTCTTCACAATCTCCCCCTTTTTGATGATGACAAAACACACCTTGAAGGTTCAATCCATCTTTGAGCTATCTCCCCCTTTATTTTGCACTTCATGATCCTCTTTGCAAATTTAGAGTATATACCCTGAAAAACAACACAACCACCAACCTTTCTCCCCCTTTTTGACATTATCAAAAAGCAAAAAAAGTGTAAAAATATCGAAGGTACAACGTAGAGAGGATACTTCGAACAATAAAGCATACGTGCGAAGGAGAAGCTCGAACCAACAATAATATGAAAGTTAAAATTCGAACGTACGATAATATCAAATATAAGATAAAAGCGAAAAATAACAAATGCTATCACCGTCACACGGAATAGTAATCAGAGACATAGCAAATATGAAAAACCATCACAGTCATGAAGCATTAAAGCATTAAGTACCATGTCTAAGAATTACAGTCATCCACGAATTCAAAGAGAAATATAATTCAAATTACAATCATCCAGAATGAGCAGAAAAAGGAAACAGGAAACTACATATGATCATAGACGTCTTTTACAAGACCGTGCATATCATTCAAAGTAGTATCTATCGCATCCAAGTGGGCATTAGTGGCTGTGAAACTCTCATCAATATAGGTCTGAAAGTATAACGCCCCAATTTCAAAGTCAGGGGTCACATAGTAATAAGCGGAAATTAATAAAACTCTCTCAAATAACTCAAAAATTTCAAAAGAATTCGGCTCTCAATAAATATTTAATCATAATAATATTCCCCATAAATAAATAATCAACGCATAATAAAGTTAATGAATAATTTGCACCACACTTGTGCCAACTGATATTCCGATATTCCGGAGAATTTCCAGCTACCGTCGCACTTCATGCACTTGGTGAGTCGGCATCAGTTTGGAGGAAGCTCACTAGAGGACCCCATGATCATATGACTACGTTCACATAGCAGTGCACTCCACTGAAGAGAAAAGGAATTAGCCTGGACACTATGAGGATGGTGGTGTTTCCTTTTTCCTTAAGGGATGCTGCTGCTATATGGCTAACGTCTCAGCCCCAAGATTTTAATACTTATTATGTTTGGTTCATAGGAGGGAAGGGGAGGGGAAATAACTCATTTTTTGTTTGGTTCACAAGGGGAGGGGAGGGGTTTTATGATTAAATTACTTTTGTACCCTTTATAAATTTACTTGTATTTTAAATATGTTTGCGTTTAATATTTTTCTATTATTGAATAGGGTTATTTTTGTCCAACAAAATGTTTCTCCTCCCATTCCCCCCACTTTTGGAGGGGACACAAAATTGAGTTATGAGGGATTTTGGTCCCCTCCATTCCCCTCCTCTCCCCTCCCCTCCTAAAAATTGAACCAAACAAGTAAAGTTTAAAAAAATCCCTTCCCTCCCCTCTCCTTCCCTCCCTTCCCCTCCAACCAAACAATACCTAAGAGAATTGCATACAAATAGCTAAAAAAAACCCACAAAAAGACAAACGAAACCAAAACAAGAAAAAATGAACCATCCCAAGAAAACCACCCAAAACCTATAAAATGAACCTCCAAAATATTTGAAATTCATGACTATGCCTTACAATAAAAGAATTCAAAAATATTTCTAGAAAAAGTTATCTTCTGACATTATTCTCCACTATCATAAATGTATTTAAATTAATTTTCTCAAATAAAAATCATATATATTAGAGTTAAATATAGATTACAATATGTACAATTTAAAATGCTTTTTTTAAATAGTTCATAACGGTAGCATCTTATGAATAATTACTTAATGTATTTGTTAGGTATAAAAATAGTACTTAGTTTTATTTTATTATTTTTAAATTTTTTCCTTAGGTTATGATTAACAATTTAATTAAATAATATTAGTATGATTACCAAAAAATAATAATATCATTTAATTTTATACATGACAATATGAAAATTTTTACAATTATTAATTTATACGATAAATTAAAAATTTGAACAATTAATAGTTAATATAATGAATAATATAAAATATTATTAATGACTAATTAATGTTGTTATTAATGAAAAAGAAATGTCAACTTTTCTTATCTATATATCTATAAATATATATTTAAGCTCACACATAAAACGGCATCATATGGAAATCCTATATCCCGCAAATTAACCATTAATATAATTGCAATATCTTAAAATTAATTTCTGAAATTATGACCTAGAATCAATGTTCCAAGGAAAGCTGAACCTAAAGCAAAGGAAGTCTAATCAAGAAGGTAATAAGTTTAATCATATAAAGAAAGCAGGGTAAATTAATAAACTAGGTTTGAGAAGCAAGTTAGTCTTCATGAGTCTTACTCCTGAGATGAATAAACGAATTTGCAGCATTCATAACAACATCCATCTTGCTTCCATGTTTGCATAAAATTACTCCAAATTATCAGCCACATCAGTTTCCTGATCCGCCACGAAAAATTGGTCTGTGTCAAAATCATCTGGACTTTCAGACATCTCACCTTCTTCTACACCAAATTGGCATGTGTCAAAATCATCTGGACTTTCAGACATCTCACCTTCTTCTTCTACACCAAAGAGGGGATTTTGAAAATTATCGCCTGAATTTTGTGATGTAGCTTCATAGCGAAGGCCATTTCTTGCTCCTTGATTTTCAGTACTCATCATGGAAGATTCCTCATTAAGGGCACTACCCTCAAGACCTTGGTTGTTGTTTAGAAGGGGAGGGCTAGGGTTTTGGTATAAAATTTGGTTGTCATAGAACTCCTCATTGTTTTCAAAGGCTTGTGGCGCATGAGATGGCCAACCTGTCCCTAAAAACATTGTCTCTTCCTCGGTAGCATCCATGTCTAGAAAAGTCATTGATTCATAGCCATAAAAGCCATTGCCTTCTACTCCAAATTCATCCCCAAAACCATTCGATCCATAAAAGGAAAAAGGGTTACTTGTGATGTGGTCATCATAAATGGATGAGGTTTTGGCATGTGGATGCAAGAGCTCAAGACTATCATAATTTGGTTCGCCTTCAGAGATTCTTGATCTTTGTTCAGGAGATTTTGCACTGGAATGGCTCTTAGTTTCATTGTCTTTTAGCTGGAAATCAACACCATCATTGATTGTTTGTTCATTCACTGAACTTGAAGCATTGCCTTCTTTATTTGTGATCATTTTGCTCTCCAGGACATCTAGGTTATTATCATTATCATCAAAATTCTTGCCCTCCCATCTAGTTGAAGCATCATATGCTCTTGTAGCTTCCTCCTCAGTATCTGATTGTTGGCATGAACAAAATTTATACATAACAAAGACATAACTGGTTGCAAACATATATAGAACAAGATTTTATTGGGAATAGAACTTTGTTCATTCATAATTAATTTTTTTTCACTTACTTTCCCTCCCTATTTTGTTTTATCTCTCTTCTTTTTCAGTTATATCACTAATCACATGAAAATATCATGTAAGAATACATAAATATCAGAGAAGTAAATTTTCATGATATAAATGTAATTAGTAAACTAAATTTAGGTAAATTAAAAATTCATGTAAAGTATTAAAAAACTAGTAAAATATAGTGAACAACAGATAAAAAGAAAAAGAAAAAAAATAAAAGTGGTTCAACACAACCCAACCCGACTCTAACCCACTCAACCCGCAAGTTAAGTGAGTCAGTTTACTTCTAATCAGAATAAAAATGAGTCAGTTATTTTACAAATCAACCCATATGTTCATGGGAGTTAACCCGAGTTAACTCGGGAGCCAAAACTCATATTGACAGCTCTAGTTACTATAATTATTTTTAGACAAATGCGCATAATGAGGTCATAACTTTGATCTCGACGGAGTTGGATAGTCTTCCACAACCATGATATCACGACTTTCGCAAACCCTAATTTAAAACTCTAGTCTTGAATAATAAAATGGAAGCATTGAAGATGTGAACTTACCAAATAATCCCAAGTCTAAAGCTGGCTTCCCATTAGCATTTTCCAATGTTGCTACCCATTTGTTTTGGGCGTTTCTGTTTAAGGTAACAAAGTGCAATGAGAGGGAAAAAAAAATGGGATGGAGGGTGTCAGAAAATAAATAACTAATTACGGGTGCATAAGAGAGTTTTGCAATATGTATTTGAAATAAAGAAATCATGTCACTATAACCCTTCAGACTTAACTTTTTGTTATCCCTGAAATAGTCAAGACCTAAAGCAATTATACAAGTCCTTACTTTGAAGAGAATTAGTAGCAATATTTAAAGAATTTATTTTGTTATTTGGAGTACAAAACTATCAACATGTTTTCAACTAACAATTTAACATTTTTGGAATAGATTTGGTTGCATGACAATCAACACTAACACAGAAAATTTTACATACCAATAAATTTTACCTTCTAATAGTAAGAATACAATCTTCTACGTCCACAGTTTCTGTTTCTGAGATTTCCTTCGTATAGAAACTCGACTGAGATTAATAATACATATAATTATGCGAGACAATCAGTTCAACTAACCTCAATTGGATAAAAAATATAAACTACATATATAAATGGTACAAATAACAAATAATCTAATGCACATACCGAAGTTTTTTTCAGTGAAGAATTCCCTGATTTCTCAATGCAAGTTACATCGTGAGCTTCTGCTTCTTCATCTTCACTTGGAAACTCTCCTGCAAACAATAAGATAATGTTACAGTAAGGAACAAGTTTATTAGATCGGGTTGGACCATCTCACTTTCTATTAACACATGATGAGCAAACATGAGTGACTTGAAATGAATCAATATATAAGATTGCAACTAGGATAATAAAATGCGTTACACACACTAAAGATAAAAGAGTTCTCAAATATTCTAGGACTTTGTCTACCATGAACTAAGAAAAACATAGCTCCCAAATTCAAAACAAATTCTAGCAAATTTATTTTAACATATAAATAGAGTATTGCAAATATCATATTTCAAATAATATATTTTATAACAAGTAAAAACATGATTTGTGATGGACCTTTTTAACATAGTCTGCCGTAGAATTTTGTATATGTTAGAAATATTTAAAGTGTGAAAGTGAAGGAAGAAATACTCTTTTGACTTCTTTTATAACATGAGAGGAAAATTCATATTAGGAGACTTGTGTGGATACAATCAAGGACCTCCTATTCTTATTATTCTAGTAATGTGGCTAGCGAATAATAGAAAAAATCTTCACTACTTTTGAAATAAGTCTCATACACATAGTTTGTGGTTGTTGAAAGACTCTTGAATGGACTTTAGAATAATGTTATGCAATTAAAATCTCAAAAATTGACATATATCACCTGAATAAGTCAACCTCGCATACATGAATCGAAAAAGCAATATAAGTCAACCTCTCAAAATGTCATTTTCTCAATAATTTTGAATTATTAAACAACATTTAATTCTTAAGAAAGTTTATGTAAATTTTTAAAACCTATGTAATGTATAAATTACTACTGTCTACTGAGGTAAGTTTTTTTCTTATCAACGAGTATTTGTGATGAATTTGACTATATGGATCAAACCTTGTTTTTAAGGATTTTGATTCATTCACATTCACCTTCATTTTCATCTCATTTCACCCACTTCTTCTTCTCTTTCCTTTTCTTAACCCAACACTCGTGATATCTCTCGTCTTTCATATTTTCTTCCAATCTCTCAGTGAACATGTGTGAAATTAGGGTATGAATGAAGAGCTGTGCTACATGGCTCGAAAAAATTTGCCAACGAATTAAACGAATTGGTTTTTTAACTAAATACATGCATGTGTGGGACCTGGGGAAAACATGTAACTAGACAACATCAAGAAACATAAACGGTTGTGATTGATTCGTTGCTTTCGTGCCCAACCCTTTTCGAGCTATTAATTATTTCCCCTGAATGAATTTTATAGGATACTTAATCTTGAATTTTTTCAACATTTATTTGAAATTAGTTTTTATTTTCACATTCTCATTATTGTATTCTCCTTTTCCTCAATTTGTTCTTTACAACATCACATCAAAGATAAATTAGAATTTAAAAATATTTATAAAAAAAAAATTACTTATTGAAGTAAACTGGCGTAGTTGAAACAAAGATGCAGACAGAGAACATAGAACATAAGAAGTATTTAGTTAATTAGATGTTCAGAGCATAAAATAAGTTAAGTTAAAAGCAATGCATCTCAACCTTTCTTACCTCTTCCTGCATGTTTAGGGTTGCTTTGCCTTAGATAGCCTTCAAAATGACCATTCTCAGACCTATATGTCAAAATAAATAATGAATAATGAATAAACTTGTGATAGATGCTCATAAAAGGAAAAAATGGATGTAGTATATGCCTGAAGAAAACATCTTAATCTGCAGTTTCTGTGAAACTAACCTTGCTTGATTGAGATTTCCTGTGGGTTCTTGGTGTCCTGATTTCCCAATTGCTGTTGTTGAGGTGGATTGCATATTGCTCTGGAATTTCAAAAATGAATAATCCAGTAATAGAGCTCAATTATTTTTTCTCAATTGGAACTAATAAAATGAGGTGAATAACAAAATTATGTCTGCCTGATTTTGTCTTTTCTATGCCTTTCTAGAAACGGTTTGAGTCTATTAACTATTTTGCGATGGTTGCCACATCACTCATCATATCCTTACTCTAAATAAAATAAAAGCACTAGAAAACAAATACTTTTTCTTTGAATTTTATTATTTTTTTATTTTTTCATATTAATTACAGAAGACTTTTCTATAACATCATTTAGAATAACATTTATGGAAAATATTTAATATTATATTTCTTAGTCCACTGGTTATAAATACTAATTCACTTTCCTAAACAAAAAACAAATATTTATTTAGAAAATATGTTATTTTTAAAAGTATATAAACTCATTTATGGTGGTCAGAATGGAATTATGAACCAAAGAGAAGGTGGAATAAAGTGACATAAATAATTTTTTAGAGTTTCTGTTACTTTGATTATTGAAAATATAATAAAAATGGAATAGAATTGATTCATTCATATTCCGATGAAGGACTAAGTTTTTTCACTGGGGGACAAAGTGGGTCAAGTGAGAACTAATTCTTATTTTAAGAAATGAGAACTGGTAATAGTGATAATTGGATTAGAATAAATGATCCAAATTCAAGTTTTACTTAATTCCTCATGTTCTGATCGGGTATCCGACCCGACCGGTCAACCCTCTCTCACCGGTCAAAGGAGTCAAGACTCGGAGGAAGAACCACCAGTCCGATCGGAGATCCACCCTTTCGTGCCGATCCAGGGAGCCGGGACCCGGAGCTAGATCCGATCGAACGGGCCAGACCCGGGGGCAGGACGGCACGACTCGTGGTGATCGGCGCGACCGGCGCCGAGCGGTTGTGATCCCTGACACCCCTCGAATCTATCAACGGTGTCAGAAGATCCCTTACTATAAAGCCCTTCCACATTCCCACACAAGGTACACACGCTTTCTAACCTCGGATTTACTCAGCTCTCGAGACGATCACTGACTTGAGCGTTGGAGTGTCTTTGCAGGTACCCCCCACGATCGATAGACCGGCCTGACCCTCATCTACTCGGCACCCCATCTCCTTCATCAGAAGTACCGCTTCCCTGATCCTCGTCTACCCCGTCCGGGTGACTGTTCGGCCAGTATCAAACACCTCATAAACGGAAACAGTGTCCCCATTTATTCTAATCTAATAGTTATTATTATCAGTTCTCATTTCTTAACTCATTTCTTAACATTAGAACTAGTTCTCACTTGATACACTCCCTATATAGGGTGTTTTTATGTACAAGTTCATGTACTTCTGCCAACAAGATATGACATCATTAGTTTTTCTACCTTTTTCCTAATCATACAAAATTGATGAGGTTACTCATGATGTTAAAATTTGTAAATAATTATCATGTAAAAAATTGAAGGGTAGATGAATTAATGCATCAAAAAAGAAGATTTATAAGTTATTTATTCTATTTCTATCAGAAATGGACATGGGAAAAAATTTACATACTTTATTATGATTTAAGTATACCATGAACTAAGTTACTTGGAAAATCATTAAATCTAAAGATTTATGATTTTGATGCTACTAAACCTTTTTGTTCAGATCATATAGACATAAATAATGAAAACGAAAAAAATTGAGAAGAGAATGAGCATAATAAACATGAGAAGAATAATAAATAGAGTTAAAGAAAGAGTGACTCGTTTACCTTGAGATTGCTCTATGTCAATTTTAGTTGGTCTTCTATCCTTTTTGATTGTTCTAAATAGACAAGATGTCAAATAAGTCCTATATATATGCATTGATAAATAACGCTCTCCATCTACTGAAATTATTTAATTGTGTACTTATCCAATTTGAAATTTTTCCAAAACTGAAACGCGCAGAAACTTAATACAACTATTGTGAAAGTATTTATTCAACGGCTATATTTAATACAACTATTAAATGTTATAATTGTTAAATACAAATATATTAAATATGCTACATAAAAGTATTATATGCTACATTTATTAAATATGAATTACTGTTCTGGCCGACTCATAAAGCCAAAAGGCCCGACAACATCTCAGCAGACCAAAAGGCCTCACAACTGACTAAATACCATACTAGCGGATTCGATGACTTAGCAAACCAACATTGCGTCTCGGCTAGAGGCCAAGCGGCCGCACAATGATCCGTAAGTTAAACATAAGCAAGGCATCATGAGGCGGCTTAAAGACAATCTTACGCTCCGAAGGATCATCGTATAGGCTTCCATAAACCTACAGAGGTAAGGACAACGAATCCTGAGCCTATAAATACATGTGTTATCATTAATTTACTCAACACACTATTAATTCTTGCATATCTCTGAGTTCTTTTTAGACTCTAAGAATCTATCCTAGCTCTCTCACTAATTTAAGCGTCAGAGTGTGTTCTGAAGGTACACCCCCGCTGTGCCCAAGCAGCTCTATCATGCTCACAATGCATTTCTAAGTGAACATCATTGTACAGAACAAGGAGAACTCTCAAGTTTTACTCTGGGAAGAACATTTGGCATCGCCTGTCGGAAAACAACTTCTAACAGTGAGGAAAGAGACCTTGAGAGCTTCCATTGTAAGACCCGAGATATTATAAATGATTATGTAATTATTTAATTATCCGAACGTATGTAATGACTGTATTAAAACCCTAGTTAATGCCATGATAATTTGTCTTACTTACGAGAAGTATTGGCGACGATAGCCCACCGTAAGGAAGCCGATTGAACCTCAGCTAACGTTCTAGGATGAGAAGGCTAAACCCTTATCTGTATGTCGATTAGTGCATAAATTCATGAAGATCGACTTTAAGTTCAATGGGGTTTGGTTCCGGTTTAGGCCTTGTCGTGCGAAAACGGGACAATTTAAGGCATTTCTAAAATCTCTGAACGAGATGGAAAGTCTTAGAATGTTGTAAGGGACCCATTTATGAAGTAAACCCATTTTTGATGAATAATGATTTCAGGTCAGAAACGACTGGAATCCCAACAAAATATTCTAGGATATTTTTGGCGATCGATGCTCGAGTTTCACGAGCGTCGGAGCCAGGCGAACAAACGATCGATGATAGTCGCAAATAGGATTTTTGGGTGAATGTGTTCAAAAAGGTGATTCGAGTTGTAAGTGATGGGTATGACATGATTGGAAGTGTGTAAGTGAGATTAGACTTTTAATCCTTTTTCTAATCTAGATATTTTGCGAAATATTTTCCAACTTCTCACTTTAGTCCCCAAGGTTTAATAAAAAAATCAAAATCCTCCCCTCATTGAAACTCAAACCCGCGGCCTGGTGCCCTAAGTGGGGGGTTTTATTTGCTTTTCTTCCAAATTAACTCATTTGGGACATTGTTGAAGAGTTTACAGAGAAGTAAGTGAGAAAGAGAGAGAAGATAAGAAAAGCTCCATCATCCTTCTTCTTCTCCACGAGGGCTGGACCTCTTCCACCCCCAAACACCCTCTTCTTCTCTTTTTCTTCTCCTAGCTTTGAGATAAAATGTTTTGCTCATGGAGCTCTTGCTCTTGCTTTTGATGGTTCTTGTTTTGTGTTTGGAGCAGTTTGGGATGATGATCTTGCTTGAATCCCTATGCTTCTTCTATGTTTATTTCTCTCCATCTCTTACTCTTTCCATTCATGTAAAAGCATTTGACAAAAGTTGAGTTTTGATCAAAAGTGATTTTGGAAATAAGTGGTTTAGGAAAGTTGTCTTCATAAAAGATGATCCTTGATGTTAGGTTTAGAAAACACCCAAATCTATTTTTGGAAAAGTTGATGTTTTGAAAATTGATTATTTTGGAAAAGTGATTATGATAATTCTAAGTTTGTTTTCACCATAGGTTTTGGCTTGCCTTGAATGTGTACTATTTAGCTTGAAGAAAAAATGTGGTCTTGGGTATTTACATGGCTTGGCCGAATACATAGATTAGTTTTGGGGATTGGAAGTTTTGTTTTAGCACTTTTTTTCATGTGTTTAAAGCTTGTTGTTGAAGTTTAAGCAAAAAGGAAAAATCTTCCCATGTTTTAAAGCTTGGCCGAACTTATAACATGCATGGGGTTAAGGTTTTTGACTTGTAAACTTGTCTATGACTTGATCTTTTGGGCATGAAAAAGCTTATTATGATGTTGAAGTGGTGTGCACAGTGACATATCCATCAGACATAGTACCCGGTCTCACTGTATTGGTCGCACATACCGTCGTGTCTTCACTACAGTACGAAAGCGACACTATTCCCAAGTCAACCCTATGCAGTAAAGATATTCTGAGTTATTTTCCTTTCCTCAGAGTCCAGAATCATAGGTAGTCAGAAGTCTCATCCAACTGGCCCGACTATAGTTACGATCACTCTGAGACGATACCAACTATCGCCAAAAGAGTTAATCAGAGTAGTTAAGGTTCCTATTGCCAATGTCATGTCTACATTATCTAACCAACTTATTAATTATTCTAAAAATCATATCTATTACACAAAACATCAATCAAGTCATTCATACACCCATTCTATATAGATATATTTTACAGTCGTTTTACTACTAGTAAGTCACTGAGATAGGTCTAGGGTTTCTATCTCACATAGTTAGTGGTTAGGGTAACAAGCTTAAGGAAGTTACCTTTCGAGCGAAAATACGGGATGTTACAACACTAATTCCTTAGTGACTAAGTTTTTCCCTCATGAGACTGAGTTTTCCCATGAGACTAGTCACAGTGACTAGGTTCTCGAGTTTTTCCCGCACAAAGAGGTTATTTTATTAGGATTTGCCATTGAAACTTGTCCGGTGACTAAGGTTTTCCCATCCGGTGACTCAGTTTTCTCATAGCACTAATTCCTTAGTGACTAAGTTTCCCCCTCCTATGACTGAATTTTCCCATGAGACTAGTCACAGTGACTAGGTTCTCGAGTTTTTCCCACACAAAGAGGTTATTTTAGTAGGATTTCCATTGAAACTCGTCCGGTGACTAAGGTTTTTGTAACACCCTGATTTTCAGGGCGTTACTGTAGCAAATAAACAGTAAATAAATATGCAGGGACTTTCCAAAATATAGAAAAGAGTGGGCATATTTTTTTTTGCAAGACATTTCCTTTTTTTGAAATATGCTATGACGAGGTGCATTAGCAATATAATTACCGTGATTCGTAAATAGCCACACATGTGGCATAAAGTGACTGGCCAGCAGCTTAGAAATAATTTACAAAACGAATTATTCGAGTTCAAAAGACTCTACTGCTAGTTGAAAGAAATTAAACTAAACTCCCTACACGAAAACTCAGACATGCATAAATTTATACAAATCAATCAACCGCTATGACAGGTCTTCTTGCAAAAAGGCACCGTTCTTCTAACTCAATCTCCCTTGAACTGACATCCACTTGCAACCTCTGGCTAAGGGCTGTCCGACTGGCGATGGATCGCCGGCAAACACACACAACAGACAAGCAAGGGTCAACTTAAAAAAAAAACAACACATATAGCAATACGAGATATAGCATACAACATTAGCTGACATATACCTACGTTGAGAGAATGCAAGAGAACAAAATTTAATAAACATACAAGTTAGTTTTCCTACCAAGCCCCAAAACCCATTAAATTAGCATATTGTCTCTATATGCCTGAGCCCTTTGGGTTTTAAACAAAACGCATCATGCGGTGTCACAATGACTTTTGTTTATAACAACGCATCTCGTGCTGTCTTCTAAGACTTTTATTTATCCGGATGTAGCGCCAACTCCGATTCGTGGGAGGCGGGACGTTTCCCCAGTGTAGTTACGACGGTGGCTTTCCATCGACCACTGTGATTCGCCACTTTTGTAGGTGCTGCGTAGGCTTTCATGCTCTTTATACGTTTTCCAGGTCAGGCTCGAGCAACTCTGTATATAGTTACTTACCGCATGGAACGTATATTCACTTAACTACCCAATCTAGGTCTTACTTGTCTTTATGCATTGCCTAAGTTAGCTTCATAATTAACACAATTAAGTAGAGCATGGGTACATATCAAACAGATATAAAACATGTGCAGAAATGAGAGCATGCTTACAGTCAATAGTACAGCAAGATCTTAAATCAATTCATGACGCACAAACAAACAAAACCACGATGTCAAACATCAAACAATTCTAATCCAGCATATCAGATGCCTTCAGATACTTCAATCAAATTCAAGCAATATAAGTCGGGCCGTTCTTAGAACGTCGTCGACTGACAAACAGCATAATGGTATAAACATATACATATGCTTAATAGCTAATGTAACGAAGTGCCGTTACCGAAGAACTGTTCGATCCGGGTAACTACGTAAGCTCCGATCGTCCTGGCCGGTCCGAAGTCTCGTAAACCTTCAAGAAACATAGCCTAGCTCAAAATTTGAAAATCAATCGTAAGGTCCTTGCTACTGGTCCTACATGGTTTCTATTCCTTAGACAATGGTCCTAACTCTTAGGAAAAATCTTGGAAGTCGAACACATTTTTTAACAACTTTGACGTCCGTCGAAAGAACGCGGGAAAATCTAAGTTACAAATCTTCCTAAACTCAAAACCCTTAAATAGAATCAAGGCTAGATGCTTACAAATCAATTTGATGGCCTTACACAAAGTTTTGAATCAGAAAACACACACAAAACCTCAAAGGGACAATTCTGCCCAAAAACCCTAAATTCACAAAAACTCCAAATTTTCACCAAATAAATCATTCAACTACACAGGACAATTTCACAATAAAAAATATAACTTCTAATAAAATTTATCTAAACAAATTTTCAAGTCTTGAGTTCAAAAATCCTCTAAGTGTCAAAAACACAAAATTACATTCCAAATGCAAATTTTTCAAAACTCAAGTAATCCTCATTTTGCTTGGTCAAAGCTAGTCAATAAAGAACATGTATTTTCATGACTAAGTTTAAATAGCATAGAATTCTATTTTGTTGTCTACTTAATCTAAAACATTCTAGAAGGTTCCTATTTGAATTCAATTAGGTTTTCCCTCCATTTTCACTAGGACAACATCAACAAATAAAACCGGGTTAATGAAATTAATCATCTTTCTCCCCAAATATATAAGTCGCAATATATATATTCCGGTGTCGTTTCGCTTCCGTAATGAATTAAACATCACACCGTGCATTCTTGCATAACGATATTAAGAATACACCATACCTAATATTCTTCGTCTAACGTAATACGTCAAATAATAAATATAATATTAGATATTAGTACGACAAAATGATAATAATAATAATAATAATAAAAATAATACGATGTCGTATATTTATTTATTAAATTACATGCTACAAAGTATTTATTTAATACATATGATATTTAATATGTAATTAATTATTTGGGCCTTACATATTGACTGAGATGAAAACTATCGTTTTGATAACATGTTATGAATAAATAGCAAGTTAGTACATATAAAGAAAAGCAAGAGAGAGAGAAATACTATAAGTGGAGATGCACTACTTGGTGCAATCTCCCTTGTACTTATAATATTAGGTCAAACGTATAGAAACAAATATACATAGATCTAGCCCATAAACTCTTCAGCTAAACCTAACTCCTTACCTGATGGGTATTTAAATATTCATAATAGTGGAGTTACTTTCCTATGTAAAAAAAATTATTTTTAGATCTCTAAAAAGACTCTCTTTAGAGATTTTTATGATAAAAAAAGTTGGTTTATGTTTGGTTACGCCATTAAACATTATTATTGTATTTTATCTCTCGTATATCACAATAGTTTTTCTATAAGCTAATCAAAATAGCTTACTTGCATAATTTAGTTTTCAATTTTTTATAAAATAATGATTATTTTTTAAAGTTGAGACAAAAACCTAAAAAGTAAAAAAAAAAATTATTCTTTAATAAAAAAGAGTGATTTGTTTTAAGTGTGTGCACTATCAATGTAAATGTACCAAAAAAAAACTGTCAATGTAAATAAATTTTATTCAGTCATCCAATTGAATTCCGCCACATCATAGAATGTATCTTTGTTTTGGCATAAAGGCTAGGGTACATGATCAAATAGGTTATGTATTTGTGTATGATAGCCTTTAATTTTTTTTTTTTGGAAACAGAAATTTTTTATTCATAGATTAACTCCTGAAGAACATCTCTCTCAAGTGAGAAAATAACATCAACCCCAATCAGTGTAAAAAGATCCAGCCAAAACTAAGCACCAAACTAAAACCTCTCCACTAGCTATAACACCTCTAAATGCCCGCACAATACCCGAGCGGCATTACAATCAGATATCCATGCCAAACATTTTACAAACTCCCTAAAATCCAAACTCTATAACATCATACACACATATAGAGCATAATTTAAACCATGACAGCACTTACAAATAGCCTTTGGCATACATACTCCCACAAGCTATGTATACCACAATACCAGACTTGCAATATACATTAAAATTGCAAATCCTGCAACAACATAATAACCTACATATTGTAACCCTTGTAGATACAAATGTATATCACATCAACATGCAAAACTCTTCTAACCACTCAAGCCAAAGTTGCAGTGTTGCACATGTTTGTAAATATCTTCACATGAAAGCAAGAAATCTCATCATCGTGAGTCAAAGTCTGAGAACCCGCGATGCTGCATAATAGAGGCTTAATTGTGCTTTATGCAGTACAGATTTCCATCACCAAATCCACACTTCACATCCTTACATATCCTTAGCCACATACTAATCAAGATGATCCCCCAAATGTTCCAACAGTTTGCATGCCTCACCTGCTACATCACTACATAATAGGCCTCACGACAGCCCTAAAAAATTATTCCAGTTTTGTATTTACTGAACCATTACCCGCTATGACAGCAACATATATTTATTAAGCCTGCAATGCCAGACCTTGAATATCACCTCAAACTAACCCAAAAAATTCGAAAGTTGTCCCATTGGATTCCAGCTTTCAATTACTGTTTAGATAAGTTTCGGAACTGGTCAACCAACCCCTGCACTGCCAATTCCTCAAAACATTCAAACAATAGGCCCACACGCTGGCTAGTAAGGAAAGATTTCCTGGCACGCGTCTGTATCCCAACTTCACCGTGAGCATCAAAGGGGACTATTTGCAGCTCTGCCGTTGATCCAACCGAGATGGGATTCTTCACCTTAATGCCGCTCTGGTGAGCCTCTTTTCTGGGCCTACCGCGCGGACGCTTAGGAGCAGCTTCAACAACCACAACCTCCTTCCTTGATGGTTCTGAATTCTTCCTTGGTCTGCCTGGCTTGCGCTTCTGCTGACCATCAATTGCTTTTATTTTGCGCTGATTCAGAGTATGGCTTATGGGCACAAAATCAAACTTCTCCAACAATGCCGCCGCTGGATCCGACACCGGGATTTCCTCCTCGCACTGTTCCTGGTCATGTTTTGCAGTATTGTGAGCTACCAAACACAACAAAGATTTTTCCACATTTTGTTTTTCCTGTGGGTCAATCTTCTCCTCCATTGTGCTATTTTTGTCAACGTCTTCTGTTGCTTGAGAAAGGCCCTCGATGAACGATATTGGGTCATTATTCAGATTATGTACTTGGCCCACCTCCTTCATGGGTGATAAAATTTGCAAATGAGCCCTTCGACTCTCACCCATATCCAAACCAGTCCCTGCATTTGAAACCTCTGCATTACGTTGATCACGCAATTTACGGTAACGTTTATTAATCAGGATCTCGTCTGATTCGTAACCACACTCCATTAAGTGCTGATATTCATTCAATAACATGCCCATATTCTCCTCCTGAGATGTCGCGATTTGATTTTTAAACGGTTCGGTGGTCACAACGCCCCCCGTCCTCTCCACCGGTGAGTCGCCGACAACCTGCTCTTTCCCTGCGCCACCTCTTTCGTGATCTGATGCGATATCAACAAGCTTCACCGAACCATATTCTGGTTCCAACCATACCGTCGTAAGTTCACCATCCAGGGTCACCGTTACCTCGTGCCCCATGATCGCCGGCGTCGTTGTCTCGACCAATATCCTTGCTATGTCATAGCGCTTCCTTGCCGACGTCGGACCATCCAAACACACCAATCTCCCTAGCGAATACACTACTGATTCGAAAAAATCACACCCCCATACATACACGGGCACATTCTTCACTTTCATCCACACTAGGTGGCTCCTAGAGCTTGTTGATAAGGTGCATGTCTTGATCATTTCAAATTTCTCCTTTAGGAAATCCTTCGAGTGGTGTAAGACATCATCCTCTCCTCCATGGAGGTGAATTCCAGTATCACCTCACGTGCACCTAACGGCTTAACCCCTATACAGTTCAGGCCGTTGGTATTAAGAAACTCCCGTAGTCCTTCAGTGGTGTAGACACCCCATGTTGTTGCCTCCGCCATTGCCACAACGGAACCACGCTCCTCCTCCTTAGAATCATAAGTGGCCGCACACTTCCCAGTATACGGTGGCTTCCCCTTTGGTTTCTCCCACCATGTTTTCATGTTCTTCCTGTCCAGCGTACCCTCTACCTCCTTCGAGTTCCTCTTCACACGCCATACCTGCTTTAGTTCTGCCATTGGTTTTTGTCTCCATACCTTTGTCCTTCCTCCCCGCCCATCTCCATGCTGGCTTGAAGATGGACCCTTTTGCGCCATTTTAACACGCAGGAATGACGAGCCCAGCCAGCATTCATTTGCCTGATCAATGGCCACTCTAGCCTTGTCCTCCGACTTATACCGTACGAAAGCAAACCGCGATCGACGACCAATCCTCCTCTCACGCTGCAAGTAAACACTCGTGACCAACCCCCATCGAGCAAACACCCTTCTTAATTGAACATACGACATAGTGTCATCCACACCATCAACGAAGACGGTGAACACCCGATCCTCCTTCTCCGGCGAACTAACAACCACCCCCACATGCCTCCCAGATCTCCAGTTCATTCAAGAAAAAATATCCTTTTCAAAAACTTTGCATTGTGGTTTTTTTTTTTGATAGCCTTTAATATAATGTTAAAATATTGGATGGTTGTGATTAAATGTGTAAAATGACTAAAATACCCTCTTTAACTTTAACTATTTTCTCTCCTCCCAATGATTTTCTCTCCTCCCAATGATTTTCTCTCTGTTGTGATATGTTGTAATTAGTATTAACTGTAGAATATTTATTTTTTTATTATTAGGAGATATTTTTCATTATTAAGAGATTTGTTCTCTTATTAGGAGATTGAGTACATATTTCATAATGTAATCGCTTTGTAGTTTTTGTTTAAGAAATAAAATTATATTTCTGAGATTTCAAGTTGGTATCAGAGCTCTCAATCTTGAGGGCTCTGCTTTCGCATCTAAACCCTAGCCGTCTTCACTACGACGTAGTTTTGAAACCCACATGTTTCTTTTTTCCTTCACTAATGCATATTTCCTTTGCAACCTTGGAACTTAGTTCCCCTGGTAAGACAGCCACCCCTGTGCCACGTACACCATCGCTGTTCTGACCACCAGCACGTGCCACCACCACCTCCATCGTGCTTGCCCTGCCCAAATCGACCAGTCCCCGAAGACGCGCCACCAGACTGTTCATCACACGCCCACACGCGCCGCACCTTTCTCGGTGAGTGAGATCCACTCGCAGGTCTGCCACCGGCGCGTGAGCTCCACGCGCCGCCTTCTCAGCCTCCATTCGCAGCCGCGATTGCGTAGAAAGGGTCGCCTGCACTTCCTTGTTCCATTTCCGGGGTCCTTTTTCCCAAATCAGCCTTAGTTGCTGGCCGTTATTTGCATTTGGCTCTTCCTCCTTCTTTGAGGATGTGAAAGACCTTCGTGTCTCTGTTTTGCTTTGTTATTTCTCTCTGTTGCAGGTCCTTTTTTTATCCTCACTATGGCAGGAAAAGAGGAGATATCCAAGTCTACACCGGAGAAAATCGCCTCAGGTGGGAAGACCACATCTCTTCCACCCTTATCTCACAATGATCACCCGATATTGCAAGGATCATATCGCTTGGATGGGCGCAATTACCTCCAATGGTCCGAGATGGTCCGTCACACTCATAAGCCGCAAGAGAATCAATTATATTGAAGGAAAAGCTCTTGCTTAGATTGATCCTCAGTATGAGACATGGCGTGAAGAGAATTCTGTTATTATGACTTGGTTTTGGCACTCCATGATTATGGAGATTAATCAAAACTATATGTTTTTTCCTATTTCTCAGGAGATTTGGAAGAACCTGGCATAGGCATATTCCAAGAAACAAAACCTCTCAGTCTGCTATGCGTTGGAAAATAAAATTTTCAATTCGAAGCAAGGAAATCTTTCTGTGTCAGAATACTATGGGATTCTGAATGGTCTCTGGATGGAATTGGACCAATATCAAAATTTGAAGATGAAGTGTGATGATGACTCCACAACGCTGACTCAATTTATTGATAAATCACAGAATTTTAAGTTTCTCTCTGACCTTAACTCTGAAGTTGATCCTATCCGGGTTCAAATTTTAGGCAAGGAGAAACTCTCTTCTCTCTCAGAGGTGTCCTTCATAGTTAGTGATGAAGAAGGTCGGAGGACAGTGATGATGGAAGACAAATCTGTTGATGGTTCAGCCTTAGCCTCTGAAAAGGTTCCTTCCAAAGGATCTACCTCTTCCGAACGTTCTAATCGCGATGATCGATGGTGCACTCACTGTAAGAGATCTGGTCACACCAAAGAGAATTATTTCAAACTTCATGGAAGGGACAAAGTCCTTGGACGTATGAGCATTTCCAAAGGTGGTCCTCAAAGGCGTGCAAATCACACAACTTCTGACATGGAGGTTGAGGGTGAAGATCCACCTACCGCAGATATCTCTAGCCTCAGCAAAGCAGAATTGGAGCAGTTGAGAGCTCTTTTGGGTTCCTTGAGTAAGCATACATCTCTCTATGACTGGTAAGAACTATACTTTCTTATCTCTTAATGCTTTGTGTACTGAGGATAACTGGATTATTGATTCTGGTGCTACATATCACATGATACCTCACCTCTCACATTTATCTTCTTATTCCACTTCTCCTGGAAACCATCATATCACTGTTGCTAATGGATCCCACACCCCAGTTACCGGATGTGGTAACTCTCACCTTAGCTTGTCTCTACACCTAAAGCGTGTGCTTCATGTCCCAAAGCTTTCTAACAACTTTTTGTCTATTAACAAACTCACTAAAGATTTGAAGTATGCAGTAACCTTTTTTGAATCACATTGTGTTTTCCAGGATCTTGCCACGGGGCGGGCAATTGGAATTGCTAAGGAACAAGACGGGTTATACTCACCGCCGCACAAGGAGAACAAGTGTCATCAAGCAAGTTCAGCGTCATGGTGTACTTCTCAAATTTGGTTGCAACACAAGCATCTTGGGCATCCTCCCTTTAGTGTCCTTAGGACCATGTTTCCCCATTTATTTTCAAGAGTGTCTGTTGAGTTTTTCCATTGTGATGTGTGTCATTTTTCTAAACGTCATCGTTCAACTTTTATTTCTAGTAATAATAAATGTGCTCAACCTTTTGATCTTGTTCACTCTGATGTGTGGGGACCTTCGCCTGTTTCTAATGTTTCTGGTGCAAAATGGTTTGTTTCTTATATTGATGATTGTACTCGGATTACCTGGGTTTTTCTTATGAAAGATAAGTCTGAGGTGTTTCAATTATTTGTTAATTTTTTCAACATGGTTAGAACACAATTTGGGAAACCTATTAAAAGGTTAAGGTCAGACAATGAGAAAGAGTATGTAAATCAAATTTTTTCCAATTTGTCAAAGACAAGGGTGTTGCTCATGAGCTTACTTGTGTTGACACCCCACAACAAAATGGGGTTGCTTAAAGGAAAAATCGTCATCTTCTTGAAATCACCAGAGCATTAGTCTTTCAAATGAATGTCCCTAAGTTTTATTGGGGGGAAGCCGTCTTAACTGCTGCTTATTTAATCAATAGGTTACCATCTAGGGTTTTATCTAGTGTTAGTCTAGTGCAGGTCATGACGAGTTTCTTTCTGTTAGTTCCCATTATGTCAAGTCTCCAAGGTCGCGTCTTTGGTTGTTCTGCCTTTGTGCATGTTCATGGTTCTCACCGGGGAAAGTTGGATCCTCGGGCTCTTAAATGTATCTTCATCGGATATGCTTCCGATAAGAAGGGATATAAATGTTATCATCCTCCTAGTCGTCGTGTCTATATATCCATGGATGTTACCTTTCAGGAAACAGAGCCTTTTTATCCTAGTCGTTAGCTTTAGGGGGAGAATAGTCAGGAAGTTGAGTCTCTAGAGTTTTCTGTTATTCCTCTGACACGGGAGCCCTTGATGCCTTCCTCGATTCCTACCACTGAGGAAAACGATCCTGAGCCAATGTCGTCGGTCTAGAATAATGGTGATGACAATGACCCTGAACCAATACAAGTACAGAATAATGTTGACAGATAGAGGATAACGTACAAGCAGAAAGTTAAACCCGTCTTGGTCCAACAAAAAGTTCAATCGTCTGAGCCCGAGGTAAGTGTTTCTAACATTGAGCCTAATAATTCTTGTGAGTCTAACCTTGATGAGCTACCTATTGCCTTGAGAAAAGGAAAACGATCTTGTACCAAGTACCCCATATCCCAGTTTGTGTCTATTAAAAATCTGTCTTTGCAGTATCAGAGTTTTATTTCAGCTATTGACTCTATTAGAGTCCCTGCATCAGTACAAGAAGCATTAAAAGATAAGAACTGGATTCAAGCCATGAATGAAGAGATGCATGCGCTAGAGAAGAATGGGACTTGGGAGATTGTTGAAAAGCCAAATGACAAGAGGACTGTAGGTTGCAGGTGGATATATATAGGGAAGTATCGACCTGATGGCACACTTGACAGGTATTAGGCGAGACTAGTTGAAAAGGGATACACCCAAACCTATGGAATTGATTATGAAGAGACATTTGTCCCGGTTGCAAAAATGAACACCGTAAGGATCATTCTTTCCTTAGCAGCTCACTTTGATTGGGAGTTGCAATAGTTTGCTGTTAGAAATGCATTCTTACATGGAGATTTGGAGGAAGAAGTGTATATGGAGATTCCGCCGGGGTATGACCCTACTTCAGGAAGAAATAAAGTGTGTAGATTGAAGAAGGCCCTATATGGGCTCAAACAGTCTCCCCGAGCTTGGTTTGGGGGTTTACTCAAGCTATGGTTTCCCTTGGTTATAAACACAGCTAAGTAGATCATACGCTCTTCATAAAACATACTCAAAATGCCAAACTCACTATTCTATTAGTCTATGTAGATGATATGATCATTGCAGGTAATGATGAACTTGAGAAGCAGAACTTGAGAAAGGAGTTAGCAACTCAGTTTGAAATGAAGGACCTTGGAAAGTTGAAATATTTCCTAGGTATGGAGGTGGCATACTCGAAACAAGGCATTTTCATCTCTAAGAGAAAGTATGTCCTTGATCTTCTCAAAGAGTCTGGCAAACTAGGTTGTAAGCCCACTAGAGTCCCTGTAGAGCAGAACCACAAGATTGGGAGTAATGAGGAGGGCCCAAGGGTTGATAAGGCCCAATACCAGAGACTTGTGGGGGAAGCTCATTTATCTATCTCACACTAGGCCTGATATTGCTTATCCAGTTAGTGTTGTCAGTCAGTTCATGCATGACCCATGGGAGAGGCACTTGCAAGCTGTGGATAGAATCTTGCAGTATTTGAAGGCAAGTCCAGGAAGAGGTATATTGTTCAAGAACAATGAGCAGTTGTCTATGGAAGTTTATAATGATGCAGATTATGCATGATCAATTGATGACAGGAGGTCCACTACAGGGTATTGTATGTTCTTGGGTGGAAATTTAGTGACATGGAGGAGCAAGAAGCAAAATGTCGTTGCTAGATCAAGTGCAGAGGCAGAATTCAGAGCCATGGCTCAAGGAGTCTGTGAGTTATTGTGGATGAAGATCATACTAGATGACTTGAAGATAAAGCGTGAAGCTCCCATGAGACTTTTCCGTGATAATAAGTTTGCCATTAGTATTGCTCACAATCCAGTCCAACATGATAAAACGAAACACATAGAGATAGACCGGCACTTCATCAAAGAAAAATTAGACAGTGGTCTTATTTCTACATAGTACGTCCCCTCATGACTACAGTTGGCTGATGTGCTTACCAAAGGACTTCCCTTGGAACAATTTCGAGAACTTACTTGCAAGCTGGGAATGATAGACATCCATTCACCAGCTTGAGGGGGAGTGTTGTGATATGTTGTAATTAGTATTAATGGTAGAATATTTATTTTTTTATAATTAGGAGATATTTTTCATTATTAAGAGATTTGTTCTCTTATTAGGAGATTGAGTACATATTTAGTTTCCTCTATATAATTGCTTTGTAGTTTTGGTTCAAGATATTTCTCCATATTTCAAGTCTCTCTCCCTCCCAATTCCTCTGTTTTGCTTCTATTCATTATCCACCGCCTCCCCTCATCCACCACCACTCTGTTCTAAGCACCTTAGCTTTCTCCAAAGTCACTCAAATTGACTGTTTGGTTCAAAAGAGGGGAGGGGAGGGGAGGGATTTTAATGGAGAGGAGGAGAGAGATTTTAATACTTATTATGTTTGGTTCATACAAGGGGAGGGGAGGGAAAATAACTCTTTTTTTATTTGGTTCATGAGGGGAGGGGATGATTTTTATAATTAAATTACTTTTGTACCCTTTATAAATTTATACCATTTATAAATTTACTTGTATTTTAAACATGTTTATATTTAGCCAGAACCGAAGAACGAAATTGGAGAACAAAATAGTGCAGTTTGCTCTTTGTACCGTGGCATTCCTAATCCAGCAAAATAGTGCTGTGTGCTAATGTTAATAATGTAACTGGAATTTGTGAATGCAAAAATAAAAAAGGCCAACACAATTTATGCATACCATGTTATCGTTAAATTCCACAGGTTTTAGAAAATAGGAAAAACGGAACAATCACATTCACGGGTATTTGGAAGTTAATAATGTTCAACCAAATTGCCAAAAAAAATATTACCGAGACGTGATCGCACTGCATTGTAGAATTTGCGTAGGCTGAAAAATTACGAGAGAAGAAGCAGCAGCAAAGCTGGCAAAAAAAAAATGGAATTCTTATATTTATGTAAGGATATTTTTGTCCAAAAAAATATTTCCCTTCCAATCCCCCATTATTGGAGGAATAAAAAATTGAGCTATTACAAACCCCTCCCCTCCCTTCCCCTCCTCTCCCCTAAAAAAATTTGAACCAAACAATATTTGTTTTTAAAAACCCCTCCCCTCATCTCCATTCTCCTCCAACCAAACAGACTCTTACGTTATGTGTTTTGGCTCTTGGGTTCCATGTGAACACCTTGTTGATGACCACTTTAATGAGATGTTGTGTGTTTGATGATACGTTTCAACGAGACATTGGTACTGGAATCCCATAATTTCTGGGTTGGCACAAGGAGCCCAATAAAACTATGCATCATGTTTTTCTCAAGGATGTTGTTGATAGATTATGTTTCTCAAGGATGTTGTTGATAGATTGTCTTGATAAGGTAATGCACTATAGTTAACACCTTTGTTTTAATTAAAATTTAAATTTTTTTTTTTTTGACGTGACATGATTTGATTGATTGTCAGTGTGGAACTACTTTATTCTATTTTAGCTGCTTAGCATATCTATTAAACCATTTTCTTATTTATCAATAGTTTTTTTTACGTTTATTAGTCAATAGTTAAAACCAAAAACTATGGTAAAAAAGGTCATTTTTCTTTTCGTTCTTTTCTATTTCTTTAATTTTTTCTGTGCTCCATTTGGTACAGATTTCTGTGGGTATTAAGGTTGGGAGTTAGAATTGCACTCCATACACATAATTGATATCCCAATTAATTTTTCAAAATTCCATAAATACTCCTATTTGTAAATAACTCCACCCTCACTCGTTACCTCTCTCAGACTGGTTTGAATAACCCAATAGTTCAAATTAGCAATGTAATGCTGAGATATAGAACCCGGTATATAAAAATGTCAACATTATTCCAGGATATATATACCAGTACACCAAATTGACACTATAATTCTGGGATATACAACCCGGTATATTAAGTTGCTGAATATATTTGAAAATAAGTACTGGGATTTCAAAATCTGGTAGCTATAAATTGGGGAACCAATTTAACATAGTTTAAAATTTTTCCCTTTTACACTCCGGGATATATAATCGCGGAAGCTAATTATCATTTCAGGATTCAAAATCACGGATTATCCTTTCGAAAAAAAAAAAGGATTCAAAATCGCGGAAGACTTTTTAGTTTGTATTCTAAAATTTGAAAATCCGGTATGTATAAAAACCCCGAGATTATAATTCCAGGAACTTGTATATATTGAATGAATTACATTCGAGATTTAAGTTCTGAGAAGATATTTTAATATGCATACTGGAATATATAAACTAGTGTTTAGTAACCGTTATGGGATTATAAAACCTAGAACGTGTATCAACTAGTGTTCCCGGATTTCAAAACCCAGAATGTACCTGAAACCAGGGGTAATTAGGACAATTACTACACAAAACTGGGATCCAAATTAGATGTCCGCGGTGGGAAGTCTATCTCCTTTTTAAGTTTTTTCTGTTCTCAGCAACAACAACAAAAAGTACCTTTTTTTAATTGCTCAAAGAAGCGGGTTTTACTCTGTTCTTTTGCAAATCACTCTCATGTCGGTAGCGGTAGAGGGTGAAGCTGTATCTTTTCGGGCTTCCGAAGCTCAGAATGATCTTCAAAGAATTCTTGAGTCATACTCGAAAGTAAGATCAATTTTTTCTCCAACAAACTTTGCATTTTTTATTGTAATTGTTGATTTTTGAAGAATTTAATTTGTGTCGAATTCGAAGGAGGTATGTTCTTATGATTTTGAATGCTAAATTATGCGTACAACTTTGATCGGTGATGATTAAGGGCTACAATAGTTTATGGTTTTGGGGTTTCTTCACTTTCGCTATGTAGCAAGAAATGAATGTAAAAAAGAAGAAGATGAATGCTTGTTTGTCTTAGTATGAACTGAAAGGTTATTAGCATAATGTTGAAAGTATTGGTTTTGTACTTGGTAGTTGGCTGAAGCTGGAGATTTCAATGATTCTGAAAACACCATCTTAGTGCTTGTTGAATTCCTTGATTCGTTATTGGATGCCGCTCTGTCAGAACCAGACAATGGACATGTTGCGGAGAACAATGCATTTGAGGCTCTGTCCGAGATCCATCGATACATTTGTTCTCCTTCTCTTCACCAGGTATGTTGACTTCTGAATTTCAGTCATTTTTCACACTAGGGTTTTTTACTGTTGCGGTTCGTGGAAAATAGTGGAAAGCCAAAAATCTGCTATGATAAGCCCTTATAGCGGAAAATAGCGGATAGCGGTGAACCTTCAGAGTGCTACGCTATAGCGCCGATATATTGGTTATTTGACAACACTGGTTTCTATAATATAACTTAGAAAATAGAAATCAAACAACATAGAATCATGTCGATAGGTGGCATCAATTTGTAATTTATACAGTCCACAACCTTGTGTGGATTGTTAAATAGGACTATGGGAGATTAATAATTTCAAACTATAATCATATTATTATTTGGATCATGTCTTCTTTCAAGCTCACGGTATAATGCAAGTTCTTCTAAAGAGTCTGTGTGTGTGAGAGAGGGACTAAGAGTGACTTTTTTATTGTTTCGTGATGTGGCAGGAAGTTGTTGATACACTTTCCTTTGAACTGCCAAAGGCTGTTTCAAAGTTTGGGAGCATTTCATGTAGACTTTTGGACATGGCAATTAGCATAATCGATCAGTTTATAGTGAAGTGTGGTCCAAGGGATATGCTTTCAATTCTCTGCAATGTGAGTTTGTGTCGTTATTTACCATTAAGTGTATACTTTAGTCCATCAAAGATATATGTGACATCACATTAGTCCATGATTGATTAGAAGTATCGAATTGGTCCTGCTGATAATTGAATTCCATCAGTTTCGTCCCTTTAGGATTGATTTGACATCGCTGTAAGAACCATTTTGATGCTAAATTTACAATGATTGACTGACTTGATGTTTTTCTAAATGGACCACCAACCTGATAACACATATTTGAAGGACCAAAATGGACATTTTCTGCTTAAAATAAATGCTGGCTGTTGTTTATATCTTTCGATATCTTCTTGCTTACTGCATAGGTTAATTGAGTGCAATCATGCCTTAAATGTGTATTTACAAAACAATTAAGTGGCACTTTTTGTTTTGGTGCCTCCTCTACCTAGTTGACTTTACTTGATTATTGGATGATTATTGAATGAATCTTAATGTAGACTCTCATTAACCTGTCAATAATGCAGAAGGCACTAAATAAGAAGGTATCATAATAAACAACCTCCATATTTACACATGCACCTACATCCTCTATAAGGATGTATCATATGAGAAAGATGCTTTTATATGAGAAAGTAAGAATAAATCATGACCGTTAGATCTAATCATGAATGGTCAAGATTAAAACATGAAGTCATGTGACTTTTTAAAAAGTCACATGACATTTTTAAGTAGTCATGTAACTATTAAGTTGTTTTAATCTTGACCATTCATGATTAGATCTAACGATCGTGATTTATTCTCATTTTCCCATATAAAAACACATTTCTCATGTGATACATCCCCTATATATATATATATATATATATATATATCCTCGGCTTGAGATTCATTTCCTTCCACTTTTATGACAGCTCAAATAACTCTGACACCTCCTATTCACCTGTATTTCTCGCTTCCTGCTAACTTAACTTCTATTATCCTTGCTAACTCTGAAATATCAATTTCATGTCCTCTGACCATATATCCCAAAAAAAGTAATATTTTTTCATAATCATATCATAGTTGACACGTGAAGAAATAGAGGTCAGTGCCAGTGTGACTTTTAATTTTATTTACTTTTGGTTAATATCTTGATCCTATGCTTCTCTTAATTTAATTGAAACAGACATTAGGTTACTCAAGTAAGATGACCAAGGCTGCCTATTACATTGTCCCTCCTTTAACGGGGCTCTCAAAGGGTAATTTACAGTGAGCTTTTCAATTAGTGGATATAATATAAAACTGTAACCTCTGTTCGATTAAAGCAAGTTGCCAGCAAGTAACTTGCAAATTCACTTCTAGTGTATGGCTTTAAATGAGTATGTTCTTTTGTTGTTTATTTTAACATATGAAACTCGTGTTTTGATACATATTATGAACATCCTTTTGGTTGTCTATCTTGGTTGCTCTGGGCTTGATGTAAAGGGAACCCATTCTCTCTGGCCTCTATAATCCAGACTCATTTTGTTGCTCACTGCCAAGTTGCTACATGTTTATGATTACATTATATTAATATTGAGAAAATCAAATATAATATCAATTTATTTTTACTTGATGTTTTGAGATTTATATTGAAAGTATTTATAATTTGTTTTTTCACCACCCTTACTGCCTAAGCAGATTGTTTGAAAGAGATGTTTTAAAAGGGACATATGCTGGCAATTAAAGTTGGTAATTCGCACACATATGATTCACGCAGAAATAAAGAAATAGATAAAATTGAATGTTAATGTGCCTGAATGAAAGAATAAAACCTGAGAAGCAATTTCTTACAAAATAATGAGCTTTTGCTTCTGCATTTTGAACTGCTCTCATGAGGGCAAGTTCTTTTGGGTTGAACTAGTGATCTGAATCTTGAGATTAACAGGACTAGAGCAAAAAAAAATCTGAGACAGTATTTTTTTGGGTAAATTGGCATCATATGGGTGAAAAAGAATTGCATTACTACTTTTGTTGATTCTTTTCATTGCTTTTTGATGTTAATGAAGGAGTTCTTTGGATGTCTGAAAGATGACATGACTGTGATGAATTCTAAATTTTGGCCTTCTGATACAGTAAGGAATAAATGAATCATATTATAAAATTTGGCCTTTATATCGAATCACAAAAAAATGAAAAATCAATAAAAGTTCAGTCTGAAATCCAATCAACTATAGTCTTGTTATCTGCCAGTTGTATTGCAGGTTCTATTGGGCTTGTTTCTTTGTCTAAGAATGAAGACCAATGGAGAACTTGTCTAACCATTAAGCAACCAAAATGCTAGTTTTAGGCTGAGCCGTTGTCTGTCATGCTGCAAATAATTTGAAGCCACATGCTTGGATTTTTCATTCATACCCATTGTGCCTTTTTCAGTCTTCATCTCCATTCAGAGGCGTCAGTTTGAGCAAGTAAAAGAAGCTGTTCCTATGATTCTTAATGTATTGAAGACTGTGTCTTTGGACTCAGATGAAGAAGAACTTGAGGATGTATTTGTCAAAGCTGTTGAAATTGCAAAATCTATATATGAAGTTTGCGATAAGTTGGTTTGTCAATTTTAAAACAATTTACCTCCTTCATTGTTGGCACAACTTAAATTACTAATTTGTTTTCAATTTTTTTGCTGACATTTTTTCACCTATACTACAGGAGGGTGTTAAAAAGGAGAAGCTCCAAGAACTTCTTGGTTTGTATGTCCTGCAATGCATGGTAGATGCTTTGTGTTTATTAATTTTTTATAACTATTCTTCTTTGTATTTCTTTCCCGACTACTTCAGTAAAATTCATTACTTATGGTTATACTACTTTAATATTATATAATATGTTACCATGCACTGTTCAGGCTCTTGTTTCAGCCAGCATAAGCTATAAAGCTTCCATTTGTCATTCGTTGGTATTAGAACTGTCACAAATTTCATCATATTGTGGTTTATCATATCTCAGTCTTTTAACAACTTATGATGTCGAGACTTTGGCTGGCTCCGTTTTCGGAGGTATTACTCTTAAGTTACCTTGGGTCTGGTCTGCTGTTAATTTATTTCAATGTTGACTGCGGGAGCTCTACTAACAGTACACCACTTGTTTTCTTTCCCTCCTCAATTACCCAGATGACAAAGATGACTGTATGGGTTGTTTATCTTATGTCAGACATGGTGCCGCTCTTTCAGGTTTGTGTGAGGACAACTATTGTAATTGAATCCTTGCCTTTTCTTTTATGTATTTCGTTATCACTAGCTCAACCAATTCCATATTTTTCAGTGATTTGGGGGCATGTCTCAGAGGAGGTTGCTCATGCTGCTAAAGAAGATTTGATTGTCATCAAGGATGAACTTTGTAATAACCAGATCAAAAGGTGGCAAGCAATAGGAACATTAAAGCACGTTCTTTTCTTTGTAAATCTGCCATGGGAGTTAAAGAAACATACGATCGACTTCTTGCTTAGCATCGCAGATGGAATTATCTCTAGAAACTACAATAATGAGCATTCTGAGTTGTTATCTTATATGCCCAATGTTTTCTCGGCTTTGCAGGTTGTTTTACTGCAATTTCGAACTTCAGTTTGTTTTTATTGGTCAATCTTGAACTTATTCAATGAAGAAGGAAAATTTTGATACAGTCTTCTGTTATGATTAAACTAACCTTTCAGGCTGTTAAAATGGTTATCATGCATGCCCCAGACCCAGAACTCAGAAAAAAATCATTTGCTGTGCTAAAAGGAGTGAGCTTCTAACACTAGACAAGGCATTTTTTGTTGAAGGTTTTTTTATAGCAATACGAAATGTGCATGATGTTGGTTAAACCCCTTAGTCTTTTGTATTTTTCTTGAGTTTTTATGGTACTGTTCTTGTGTTACCCAAAGGTACTTGCAGATATACCAATTTCTCAAAGGTTTGACATTTTCAAAGCGTTGATTGCAAATACTGACTCTGCCTCCATGGTAATACTCTAAACCACAGCTCGTTTAACTTTGTTCTTTATTTAACTAACTGAAAAAGTAAAATCATCTAATGATGGTGTCACGTTTGTATAGATTGCCATCCTCATTGATCTTGTCCGGAGGGAAATGCTCACGGAAATCTGCAGTAGGACATCTGCAGTAAAGAATGTTGCGCCAACAAATAACAAAATACATCCGGACCTATCATTTTGGAATCCAACTGTCCTTGAATTGGTGGAGTTGGTACTAAGACCTTCACAGGGAGGACCTCCTTCCCTCCCTGAGCAGAGTGATGCGGTATTTTTCTGATTTCATGTTCTTTTGTAATTTACTAAACCCCGGTATCTTGAAGTGTATCTATTTGAAGAAGCATTCTGCATTTTCTCATCTGTTTTTTGGGTTATGCTCTTGATTGAATTATAAACTACAGGTGTTGTCCGCTCTCAACCTATACAGATTTGTATTGATGACAGAATCTTCAGGTATGTAAAATCAATGAAATCTCAAATAAAGCAATAAAAAATGCCCTATATAAATATTTCAAAAACTTAAAGCTGTTGGGTGAAAACACATGAGTGGTTTTAGATTATATTTAAAACAAGCTGATAGGTCGAGTCTTAGAGCTAGTCCTCCTATAAGGAAGGTGTATGTTAGGCGCCAGAATAAGAATGACTAACTAATTGTTAGTTAGTACTTTCTGTTGTTAGTTAGGAATGCTCTTTTAGTATAACTAAGAGGTAAGTGTACCTCAAAAGTTTTGGGAAGTTGGTAGTTGGAGGAACTGATTCATAGGGAATCAGTTACATCTTTCGCATAAACTTGTATCACTCTCTCTTTCAAGAAATAATACATCTCTCAATTCAGAATCACTTGATTCCGGGCAATTCTTTTCTTCTGAATCTGTGTTCTTCTTTTTTTCCTCTTGTATTACGAGTTCTAACACATACCCCCTTACGTAAGAACTTATTGGGTTTGAAGCGTGGACAAACACATACCCCCTCACGCAAGAGCTTATTTGGGTTTGAAGCGTGAGGAGAATATGCAGCCTCGCCTAGCTTATGCTGAAATTCCAACTTTTTATTAGAATAATGGGTAAGAAGGATTGAACTTTAGACCACTTATTCATAGAAGTTTTGATACTATGCCATGAATCAAATATTCCAAAGCTTAAGCTATTGGGTGAAGACACATGAATGATTTTATATTATATTTCTAGAAAAAAAGAATTGGGAAAATTTCATAACAGGAGTTCTTATATTAAATTTCAAGGATTTGGAAGATGAGAAACAAACTGTTCATGAACAAAAACATTTTTACCTGGAATTGTTTTTTTGTAATAGTCGCTGAAAAGTTTGAGCTATGTTAGTCTTTGTTGTGGTTGGATATTTGGTAGTTGCTAAAATCTAAATTAAAGTCTATTTATGAAGGTTTTGCAATTGCTTTTTATAACAGGAAAGACAAACTACACTGGTGTCTTGTCAAGGAGCACTTTACTGGAGGCCCACAATGAATGGTTGCTTCCTTTGCGTACCTTAGTGACAGGTCTAATGGCAGAGAACAAGAATGATTATGATCAGCTTGCAGATGACACTTTATGCACACTAAATCCACTTGAGTTGGTGTTGTACCGGTGTATTGAGCTTGTAGAAGATAAGATAAAGGAAGCTACATAGGCTATCCCATTGGCCGAACCATTTTTGATGTATTTTTAGGGTAGAATTGCCAGCAACATATTTGTACCACATTTTCAAAACATAATTAGATGAAGTTCATGTTAGTGGTGAGATTTATTTCATAATTGGTGTGGTTTAAATGAATTTTACCAATAATAAAACTAGTATGACTAATACATGGAATAAACGATTACTAGCTTTTATATAATTACAATGAAAATTTATAATAAATTATACTCTAGGTATAAGATATATTTTGAATTAGAAAAGAAAGAAAACCCTAGCAGAGTCAAAGATATCACAGCACCGCACAACAAGCTTCACAACCTCCCCCACTGTGAGGAGGGCTCTCTGTAACATCCTGGATTTTCATCTACTTGAAACACATGCACATCATGTGTGTGCTGAAGAGACGCAAAACTTGATTTATCACACGTTTTAACCAACGGTTGCAACGATGAATATCCTCATCTTCCCTAAAGTAGTGATAATCTTTGCTGAACATTGTGAAGGAAACCTTCACCAAACTTCCATCGGGATTTTGTTCAAAGAAACCATCAAAAGAGCTTTCAACGAGTGGAAGGAAAAAGCATATAAAGGAAAGTGATAAAGCAAAGTAAATTGAATTAAATTGCATAAAATGAAAGGCAAAAGTGGAAGAAACTCTTGTACATTAACTCATGTGACCTCTTTCTATGTGATTGACGTGGGGATGTTTAGAATGTTAGTACTTCAGTTTCCGACCCTTAATCTATAATTACAAAGGTCTATTTATAGTGTTGGAATTGTAAATAACTAGCTAATCCTAGGGACTAGATTACATGAAATAAAACTGTCTAAATCTAAGCCGTTCATTTGGCATGCCTTGAAGCTCTTTGAGTCCACATCCTTGGAATCTTGGCTTGGCCTCCACATACCCACGTTCTGGGTAGTTCCTAACTTTGCGGAGATGGGGTACGAGATTCCCCATGAAGCTTCTAGGTTCTTTAGATCGTGGGCTCTGGATCATTCTAGTTCTAGTTGTGCTTCAAACCCAACTCTTGGTCACGTCCTCGGAGGTCCAGTCACTTGCGTCAGACCCCTTCTAGAAACTAATATTCTCTTAGAATCTTAATTGAGAATTTTCCTAAGTGTCGGGAACTCCTCGGAACACCCTCATGCTCTTGGAGTAGAGTGCTCCTAATCAACATGGTGTTTCGAGCATCTTTTAGCATTCCTTGCCTCGGCAAAAGGTTACGACTGTATTTGCTCAAAACTCCCTAGTCTTGAAGGGTGCCCCTTAATTCGAAATTCTCGTGTTAACAACTCCCCCTTCACTCGAGGCTAGCATCGCCATTTTCGCCAGCCAAACAAGACTGAGCACCATCGCTGAGTTAAAGGAGAACCATCGTTCCAGATTCACGGAAGAAAATTTTCTATCCAAATCTTGATTAGGATATCAAAATATTTTTTTTATAGTTAAGTAAATAATAGAAGAATATAAGAAACTTGATTAGTAAATGATTTTATTTGACTTTTCATTGAATATGTGACCCGATAACAAATTAAACCATATTAAATCAATAGTTATTATACAACAATTTAAATATAAATATGCTTCATCTTAAATTTTCTTACCCGTGACATATGATATATTATTGCGCTAAAAATACATATGCGCAAACTAGAGCAAGTGCACTCTATCGCTTAAGTAATATTGGATTGTTAGCCCCAATTATCGAATCCAAGGGACAAGGCATAATTTCATAGTTCAACTAAATCATGATTTGAAAGAAGTGGTGTTGTGAGCATGAAAATAAGAAAGCAAATACAATAGAAAATTAGAATGAGAGAGGTTTTATATATGATATCCTAAAAAATATATGTGTTGACTATACTTCTTGTTCCAGCGTGAATCTTGGACGGTAGTGCTCTCGACGAGGTTGCGGCGGTGCTCGCAATGCTCTAGCGTGAATGAGAAGGAGTCTTCAAGTCCAGTGCATCGGGGGGACCTGCAGAAGACACTCCGACTCTCAAGTCAGTAAGGGAGCTCCGAGAGCGTCCAAGAGCTCAGGTCAGACATGTAAGAATGCATAACAAACTTGTAATGTAAAGAGTGAGTAAGAAGCGTCTAAATGGAATGATGATCAAATTCCAAAAGTCCTTAGTGAAACGATAGAACCTAGTTTATATAGGTGTCGGAGGTGTCCCTGCAGGTGTTGGGGAAGCTCATGACTGAGGCTTCCGAGCGGGAGTTGCTGTAGGTTCAGCAGCCTGTGAAGTGCTTCCCTTCGACCTATGTCCAGGTCTGTCGGATAAGGTACCACTAAGCCGAGAGTGCTCATACCTTAGCTAGGTCATGAAGGCTACTTCTTAGGCGTATGCTTGAGAGCATGCCTAGTGGATCAGTTGCTACGTCGTTGGGTCGTATGGCTAAAGGGCCGATAGGAACAGGAGCCCCCATCTTGGCGTGGCATATGTTGGCATGTCAACCTATATGAAGCTTTTGGCCGAGATCTCTTTGCTGTGTCTTGGAGCCCCCGTACTTCGTAGCAATAGGTCCTCCATAGTTGCGCGAGTCTCTTTTTTTTTATTCTGATTCGGGTTTGTTTTGAGGTATTAGACTGCTGCCAGGTATTGCACTGGATCCGAGCTGGGTTTTGTTGACTAGGTCGGGTGCAATTTAGCTGAGCTGGCTGGCTTATGATACGAGTGAGGTTGTGATGGCCAGTCGGTTTCGCGGTGTATTTGTAACGTGGCGTTGCTCCCGACAGAATGTGTCAGTTTAGCGAATCTCTGTCGTTTCACCTTGCTGCAAGAGAAATGACCCTCTTTTTTTTATAAATATCTCCCCTTCTTTCAGTCGAGGCTTCTGCACACTTTTTTTGTTGCTCTGATCTTTTCATGCCAAACCATCTCCCGAGAACCTTCTCTAGATCTCCTCTTCCCAGTTTTAAGGAGGTTAACTTCTCGTATTCCTGGTGGCCAACATTTTAGATTCTTTTTCGGAAAAAGAGGAGATCGATGAGATATTTTTTCGGGATTTTGGTGGGAAAGATGCTCATCCTTCTTAGGGTATTCCGGAAGGAGATACTGAGAATCAAAAAAAGGTATCTCCTTTTGGATAATCTGTTGCTGCTGAAGTCCTTTTGAAGCAAAAAGACCTTTCGGTGGATGATTACAAGGAGGAAGGAAGGGGTTCTGAGAAAAACCCGGGTTCCGAGCAAAACCCTTCTTGCATTCAGAGTGAGGAAAATACAGGTCGTCCTTTAAAATCTCAGTCCTTGATTTTTTCCGAAGATGACGGCTATGACTGCCTGACTCTGATCACCATGGTCCAGATTATGGGCGTGTTGTATGTCAAAGGGTGGCGCTGAGCATGGAGGTCGTATCTAACTAGTCCATCCCTTCTAATCTGAAGAGGAATGCGGATGGTTTGACCCCACTTCCTGGATTGCTCGCGAAGTTCACAAAGCGTCCCTTCTTGACCCCTAAGCTTACAGCCAAATGAGGGGATTCTTTCCTTGATTTTGTGGATAAGTCGGGCATGATGGGAAGGCTCGCCTTTGGAGGTCTCTTTTCTGAGTTCCCCCTTAGCCTTGACCCCTCAAACGTTCTGGACTCCATGATCATGAGTCCGCTCGTCGCTGCTGCTAGTGCCTCTGTCTTCAAACACCAGGTGTTTTCTGTTTTTGAGCAGGATATCCTTGAGAAGGCCTGAGAACACAAACTCTGCTCCCAAGTACAAGCTGCTCTCATGGAGATGGTCGAAAATCTTGAGCACGAGAACCAAAGGCTGCTCGGGGAGTCCAAACTTCTGGCGAATCAGGTGGCTTCTGTTTTCGCGTTGGAAAATAAGGATCTCCTCTCAGAGGAGCTGGAATTTCTAAAGGAAGAGAATCGGTCCCTTTCCGAGCAGGTGAGGGATGCTCACCTAAAGACTGCATAGATGCAAGCCTATGCCGAAAATTTGAATTCTCAGGTTTCTTCCCTTTAGCTGCTAATGCAGGACAGTTACACTACAAGTTTCCAGAATGCTTAGCCCAGTTGCAGATCCTGAATCCCCGGCTCAAGCCAAAAGGGGCTTCCTCTAGTCATATCATCAAGGAGGGAATCATAAGGAAGTACGAAAGCTGCACCTTTGTCCCCTGTGAGATCCATTTAGACGATCCTCCTAACTAGTGGTTTAGAGAACCCAGAGGGTTTCCCCTAGGAAAGTTTCTCTATATTTTCTTTTTTGTACTCCCTCATTTTATAATGAATGAAAATCTTTTCTTCCATTTATTTTATGTCTGTCTTTTAGTTGCTTTCCTTTTTTGCCCGTTATGATGAAAGTGTAATTCATGTTTCCGGTCGAATTATGAGATTTTTACCTATAAAGATGATCATCGTGACTCGGTCGACCGGAACTTTGTATAGATAAACGAACTTTCTAGGGTGGTTGGAGTTTAGATCCTCGATTGCTTACAATCGCCCGGTGATAAACTTTGGAGCCATGCTCTTCTGGCTAGAGTTTCTCTCCTTGTTTTTGTTTGTTTTGAGTTGTTCTTCCTTCTTTGTAAAAGAACAAACTTCGCTGCCAGACCGTAATTTTTGCATTGAGCCACTTAGTAATGAACTGCCTTATGGAAGATTTTCCCCTAGCGGGTTTTGCCAGTTTAAAACACTATTTGGTTTAATCTTTAGTGTTTTTGCCTTCTAGTGTCCCTTTTCTTGTTGAAGTCGACCTGCATTCACTAGTGAAATTGCTTCATCATCCAACGTTTTGACTCTGCAAAGTTCATTTTAACACATGTACGCATGATTATAGGGTTATATGCACTTTGGTTAATATTTAATAATATCTCCTTGGTGTTTATCCATTGTTGTTGCCGATCTGCACTCCTTCTTGTGGATTGCTTTTAACCGAGCAACTTTTTCCTCGAGACGGTCGGGATCGCATACCTTAGAAAGGTTTCTTGCTCTCGCCGCTCGGTTTGAATGAGGTTGTGTCCCTTAAAAGGGTCACTTGTCCTGATGACACAGGGGTATTCTAGTATTTTTGAGTTTTTTATTTTCTTTATTTTATTTATTTTGAGTCTCATGTAGTGTTTTTAGTCTTCTTAGATCTTATTTTTCATATGCATTGTTAGAATAGTGTTTATTATTATTTGTAGTTAATTTATTAGTTGTTTTTAGTTTTTGTTAGGTTTATATAGTTCTTTAGTTTTCTGGTCATTTTTTAGGTTGAGTTTAGTTGGAGATCATGAGCTTTGGTGAGATGTTGGAAAATTGATGATTAATAATTTGTGGGTTTATGAGGCTTAATGTGAATGTGAGGAGTTATGTTTTGTGAAATGAAGGGTTTGTTGTGGTTTTTTTATGAGTGGTTGCACGTTTAAAGAGCCTTGATGAAGAATCATGAGATTTGAAGAACCTTAATGAGAGAGGATTCAAATGTTGAGCTGAAACAAAGAGAATTCGAAGAAGGCTGAAGAGTCCCAGCGCCAATGTGCTGGCAATCTGCCAAAGCACACCTAAAGATGAAGAGTCCCGACACCGATGCGTTGGGAAGCCAGCGCCAGTGCACTAGCATTTTGCCAAAGCATGTTTGATGATGAAGATTCCCAGCGCCAATGCACTGGGAAGCTGGAATTCTGGAGCGCAAGGGAAATTGAGCCATTTTCCCAGCACCAATGCGCTGGGGAGGCCAGCTTAAGTTAAATGTAACGCCCCAACTTCCGGTCAGGGATCACATTGTAAATATTTGAAATTTAAGTTTATAAAACCTCTCAAAAAGGTCACTCAATTTTTCAAAAAACACATCGTTGCTCAATAAATATTTAAATCATAATAACCATCCCATAGTTAATCATAATCTAACGGAAATAAATAAAATAAAGTAGTTGTGCATAACATAAATTTTCCCTAAGTCTTAATAAAAACCAAAACATAAAAAAAATATTTCGTGCTTCCTCACATTTAATCTTCATTTTCGACCTCCAACACTTAACCTTCAATTATTCCTCGCGCTGCTCATCTGTGGCGTTAAGCGCCCAAACAAAACACGCAACAAACAGAAAAGGGTTAACTTTGAAAAACAACAAATAAATAATTATCACTATGTGATAATTTAAGAAAACAGAAACAACATACAGCACATTTAAATACAGTAAAAACAGCAATCGAAAATAGAATACGACAGCAGCAAATGTAACAATAGCAGTAAGAATATACAGAATACAGCAGCAATTTGTTAACAGCAAAATAGCAACACTATCATTTAAATACAGCAGTAAATAAAACAGTAGAAACAATAGCAATACCATTCAGATACAGCAGTAAGAATATACAACAATAATTAAACCAAGTCTTCAATTAATTTTCCAAATTATGCAAGTTATTCCTACAATAACTATATGCATAGCTATGGCCAAGGTTTCTCCCATAACAAGGGCAGGATAATCACGTGGGACAAGCACCCACCACATCGACCTCGGTTGATCCTACACGACAAGGACCCGTCACATAAATCCTAAACAATCCTAGATAGTGCATATTCTATGAGAAAATATTTCAACACCATGAACCAACAGTTCACACAACAATCTTCTCAATGGTCATAGGCTCATATGCAATTTTAATCCAAGTTATTCCCCAAAATCAATTTCCTCTTAATATATCAACATGTTATACAATAACTCATTGTTAACAACAACATAATTTAGTACAACATGTTACAGCAGCCAACATACAAATCATGCATTTGTATTCCAAGCCAGACACAACAAAATTTCCAGAACAAGTTATAATCATCACAAACGACAATCAAGTTCCTACAAGAAGTTACCCTTACCTCCTAATGTTTCGCATCAACTTCAAGTCCAACCTATCATATAATATGTAAAAACCCTAAATCAATCATCGGGAGGTCGTAAGAAATCCTAAAAACCAATTAAATCCAAAGAGCAAAAAAACAACACAGGGCTGGCAGAGGCCCAATGCATGTGAGTTGGGATGCCAACGCATGAGCGTTGGTTCCTTGCCTGGGAACCCAATTCCCAACGCCCAGGCGCCGGGAGCCAGCGCTCATGCGTTGACTCTCTGTCCAGGACAACCAGAAACATGAAAAACACAGTTTTGAGTTCCGAAATGAGATTTTTATCAAGGTTTTTCATCAAAATCTATTCTACATCATTTAATCATCACAACCTAGGGTTCTATCATGCCCAAAGATCAATTTCCTTAAATTTCACAATTTCTCTAATTTAAACCTTAAAAATCCTAACGTAGAGGGAAAAAGATTTTGAGGCGAACCTACCTCGAATTCAGCCTCGGAACTGAATGTGTAGTCTCTGAGATTATCCCCCTTACGACGATGCTTGTCTCCGCCCTCAAAAATTCCGTAGGGAGTCACGTGATCAAGCTTGAATTTGGAAAAAGAGGGTTGATGTCCAAAATAGAAACGGTATAGATTAGAATTGAATTTTGATCGAGAAAAACTCATAATTGAAGTGAAGAAGAACCTTACCGGAGCCAACTAAGAACCCTTGAAATAAGAAGGTTGGATTATGGTTTTGCTTCTTCCCAAGGTGAAAATACAGCAGCAAAACAGAATGGAAAAACAGCAGAACGTGCAGTAGTGTTTTTGGGGCAGCAGCAGCAATGTGTGTAGGGTTTTGTTTAGGGTAAAAAATGAAAGTGGGGGCTTACTTATGCACGAAAAACAGACCCATATCTGCCCTATGATCTCAAAAATGACCACCCCATTATTCCCTCAATCTTCCCCATTAATTCTCAATTAAATAATGTTTAAATTTAAAATTTCAATTTCAATTTTTGCTCAAAACAAGGGCTGCTTGAAATTAAAATAAAAACCAAAACTTCGTTCACCAAGTTTCGAACCCTTGCCATCAAATGAAATGCTCAAATCTCAACCACTAAACCAAAGCTCATCTTGTTGTAACTTAAGCAACTATTATCTTTTCAATCAAGGATCAAATTACAATATCAAATCATTCACGAACCAAATCATAAATATTATAAGCCTCAAGGGCTAAATCACAATTACAAATAGTTCAAGGACCAAAGTAAAATTTAAAAAAATAGAGGGTCTTACATTAAAAATATCTCACCCCAGCTTCTCACTCGATTAATTTTTTCGCTCGCACCTTAAAAGTGTGATGCTACCGCACTTTAAAATGCAATGTTACCGCATTTTAAAGATGCCACCGCACTTTAAAGTGCGGTCGTGTGGGCGAAAAAATGAATGGAGTGAGAAATTAGGTCATGATATTTTGAAATTAAAGATATTTTAGGTTTTAAAAAAAATAGAGATGACATAATTTAGCATGAGAATGACAACAATAACAATATCCTTACTTCTACCAGATTTGCATAGGGCTCCCCACACAGAGCCCATCAATGCGGATTTATTCTCAAGCCTTTTTAAAGGAATTTTGTTACTGTTACACTGTAAACTATATATATTAATTAATTGAAATAATCATTCACAAACATTTGTGAAGGGATCAATATTAGAATACCATAGGTTTAACTGAACCACTTAAAAATGTTTGGGTTAAATGTGTTTTTAGTCCCTATAAAATATTAATAAATTTAATTTAATCTTTCTAAAAAAATTTCTAGCTTTTAATTCCGAACTTTAATAAAATGGGTGAAATTAGTATTTTTGGTGTATTTTGTGGCGGTTTAAACCGCCACGCATATTGAGGCGGTTTAAACTGCCAAAACACATTTGATAGCGATTAATAACCAGAATAATGATCGGTAGACATCTAAATGGTGTAGACCACTAGAGAGAGATAGGAAGAGAGGAGAGATAAGTGATAAATGTGATATGTAATGTGATGTAATTGGAAGAAAGAGGTGTTCAGAGGTGTCTGTACTGTTTAGATGTACACGAATCATTACCCTGATAACCGTCACCAATGCACAAAAGTCGTCATAAAGTGAACTGCAGGGACCAAACTCACATATTTTGTGAATGTTGGGGACTAAAATCTATAAAAAAAAAAATTATACGAACCAATTTCAATTCCCCTCTACTTTTTTACAAGGACCAAAAACATATTTAACCCATGATATTTTTATTTTCATCTTTAAATAGTATTTTGCTCCAATTAATATTAGCAATGTCGTACGCCATTATGAGAATAGTGATTCTTAATTAAATAATATCTCTCATTATCGGCTAATTCTGATAATCACGATATCATATATACACTTGATTTTTTCAAATTTATTATTACACGTTATGAGAACACTAAACACTATCTGTTATAGTCTAATTCTTATTTCTCATCGTCGGACATTTTGTTGATAGTCAGGTTTGATACTCCTTTACCAAAACAAGTAAGTGCCAATGACTCTTTCTTTTATGTTTTGCTGCCTTTCCTTTCTCTCTCAGGGTTTGTGCAATTGGAGAGTGTTGACAAGTTTTTGTGGTTAACATGATTTCACAACTGAATAGGCATATATGAAAATATAAATATAATAAATAGAAGCAAAGATTCTAGTTTCACTCACATGATTATTTAAAACCAAAACCAAACAAACCATACAAATAAGAGTTAATTAGTAATGTCTCAGCTGCAAGACATAAGCCACATCACAATTTTCAGCCCAAGAATAAGATCCACTATCCTATCCTATGGAATTGAATTAACATAATTTTTTTCCAACTTAGCTAGTTTGTTCATTTTTCCTGCTAAATAAACCACTTCAATCTTCATTATCCAACTCAAAGCCTGAAATGTAGAAGTTTAGAGATCCCATCTAGCCCTTTTGCATTGAAGTAGGCCATATAATCATCAAATGTGGTTTCTCTGTATTTGGGAGGGTTGTTTTCTGATAATAATTCTTCTATAGGTCCATAGAGCTTGGTTGATGATTGAAGACCTGACCTGAAAAACATTGCAACAGATATTCTTGGACCAATTAGATTTGCCAGCACTCTGTGTTCCACACTCTTGAATCTGTCATTTGTTATAAGCTGTAGTTCAATAGAAAAAACAGTTAGTTACATTCTTATAAGTACATTTTTTACATACAATAAGAACACTTGCAAAAAAAGCATATATTGATGCATGGCCTTTGCATATAACTGGGTTGAAATATTAGGTCCAATAAGGCATTGTTATGGTTCTTGTTCAATTAGATAAGCTCTACCAAACACATGCATAATCGTTTAAGGTATAAAATAAGCTCATTGAAATGGGGCTAACTGTAAATACACATAAACATAATAGCAACAGAGAACTTGCCTGCAGAAGATCACCAATATTAACAACAAGAGCCCCAGGAACAGGGTGTATATCAACCCAGTTGTCCTGATAAAGAACCTGAAGACCACCAATATGGTCCTGGAGGAGCACTGTGAGAAAAGACCCATCAGAATGTTTTGTGGTTCCCAAAGTTAATTCTGGTTCAGGGCATGCAGGGTAGTAATGGCAAAGTGAAAGAATCCCATCAGAACAACCCATGTCATTTAAATGGCTTGGATGCAGACCAAGAGCTTCTGATAGCAATTCAAAAAGTGAAATTCCTAGTCTCTTCACATTGGTCCCATATTCTAGAAGTATATCCCTACAAGAAGAATATGCAGTCAGCAAGCAATTAAATGCCCTCAAGTAGAAAACTAGGAATAGAAAGTTTAAGTAGTGTAACATCATGTTACAACCTTGATTCATGATTCTTCAAGTACACAAAAGGAGAAAGTTGACACAGTTTATAGCGTTATGTGCTGCTATTGGGGGGTTCTGAAAACCTTATCAAGGAAAAGTGATGATTTTTTGTAGATTTTATGCATATTAATGTCACACAATTATAAACATCTGAAGCTAAATACACCTTGATCAAAGTGGCCTAAAATTTGAGCAGTATTCAAACACAATTCTCAAAATCCAAACTCATGATAAATTGTGTGTTTGGATGTCATTTGATTACAACATCAACGGACTTTCATCATAATTCATAAGAAGAATTTCGTTCACTTCTTGTCTCGAAATGAAGCTAAAGTCCATTTGCACAGGTGTCGATGCTTTTATACATAGAGCTATTTGGATGCAGATCAAATAACACACATTGGAGCTTATCGACTAATTTTTCTGATAGATAAGCTTTAATAAGTGCTCTTTATGCAAACGGGATTAGATCAATCACAGTTGAATTATAGTCAAAAAATCAAATTATATAGAAATTTAGTTACCATAAAATAGTTTTCAAACATGAACTAACCTGCATGCCACCGGCAAGTCTTCTGGTTTGGGAGGATTGGGAGCAAGGTTACACACAAAAGTATCTCTCCAATTGAGAGCTGGTGAACTATACAGATCATAATTGCTATTATACACCACTGGCCTCTTGTGATCACGTGAATATAGCTCTTTTTTCACCTCCCTATCTTGTTCATAAAACCTACGCACCCCTTCTTTCATTTCCTCCAGAACACTCACTGGAATGCCATGATTCACCACTTGAAAGAAACCCCAAGTCTCACATGCTTCCCTTATTTTGCTGATAACTTCTTGGAGCGTACCTGCTTCTTTTGCAACATTTGCAAGGTCTATAACAGGAATAACATGATCTGTGTTACCTGAGTTTGAGGCCTTCACAAACTTATCTGGTGGATGATGAAATAAGCTTGGGATCTTTGTAACCCCTTCATCAATGAGGCCTTTGACGCCTGCCTTTGTTTCATCAAATGCTTTCAGCTCACGCAGCCTTTCAGAGTCGGTCTTAACCGTACCAGCAGAAATCTCCATGTTTGTTTCTCGTGAAAATCTTGTCCTGGAACCTTCAAGAGAACAAGTAGGAAAAAAGCAGCCAGAGATCTATTAGATAAGACCATTCTAGCTACCCAATTATGTTGAAGCTTTTGTCGGTTTACATGTAACTCTTGACTTTTAAACACTAACACCTTTCATACACCAAACTTTTCTATCTATTTTTCTCTGCTATATCATAGATATCACATATTACTTCACCTTTTTCTTCATTTCTCCTTAATTAAGTTTGTGTCTACAAAACATTTTCAAAGTCGATGTGATGGCTGTTTATGCCCATCTGCTTTGCAGCCGCCTTCACAAAAAGTGTGTGTGAGTTCTAGAAGGTGAATGCAATTTAGGAAACTAACAGAAACATTTTATCAATAATATTTACAAATCAGAGACAATGAACAAACAAGAGAAGATTTGGAGAAACATCTTCAACTCAACAGAATTGGTGAAAGAAAAAGCGTTCCTAGTCAGGAAGTCCGCGACACAATTACCACTTATGCGAACAAACGAAAGATCAATAAAATCAAGGGTTAATAGCACTTTTGATCCCTCGCCTTTCATGATTTTGCATTTCTGGTCCATCTTGAAATTTATTAGCCTACAACGTCCCTCACTTTTACAAGAAGTTGCACTTTTGGTTTTCCGTTGAACTTCCTTCAGAAACTTAACGGTAGAAGCTTATGTGGCAAGAGTTAAGTGATGTGGCAAGCTAATTGGAGAGAGAAAGGGATAGCAAATCCGTGGCTTTTAAATACAGCTCTTCCAAAGCTCTAAAGGCTGAAGAATCATCTGAGGAAGCTGGAGAATCATCTTACAACTCAGACGACGAATAAGCCCTCTTCAACAGAAGATTTAACAAGATGTGGCTCAAAAGAAAACAGGCCAAGAATTAGCCTAGAAGAGAGCAAGCTAAAGGGAAAGTCACTTCCAGCACAAAAAGAGATGGAGAGAAGAACACCAGCCGAGGCTCTGTCGTCTGCTTTGAATGCAGAAAGCTTGGTTACATCCAGGCCGACTGAAGAAGAAGAAGAAGAAGAAGAAGAAGAAGAAGAAGAAGAAGAAGAAGAAGAAGAAGAAGGAGAAGGAGAAGGAGAAGGAGAAGGAGAAGGAGAAGGAGAAGGAGAAGGAGAAGGAGAAGGAGAAGGAGAAGGAGAAGGAGAAGGAGAAGGAGAAGGAGAAGGAGAAGGAGAAGGAGAAGGAGAAGAAGATGATGATGATGATGAGTCATACTGTGCATTCATGGTATCCGTGGACTCGTCTGATAACGAGGCTGACGAAGGAGATGAGGGCATGATGTTAAAATCCTCAAAGAAAGAGTTAAAAGATTAATAAATGATCTTTCTACTTTCACTTTAGGTCATGATAACCTTGTCAAGCTATGTGGTAATAATCGAACTATGTATGACAAAAGTGGTCTAGGTTTTGATAGCAATAATGATAATGCTACCTTCCTCGAGTAATCGCTTGATTCGGGAATCAGACGTTGGGTTTCCAGCCGACCTACACGACTTCCTGATCTCCAAAGATATTTTTGAACCAACAAATTGGTATGCCCATTGAGACATACTCTCGCTATTAAACGATTTGCGTAATCGCTTGATTCGAGAATCAGACGTCAGTTTTGAAACCGACCTCATACAATACCACAAATAGTACCCGAACAAAACTATTAGGTTATTTTTTTTAATTGATTAACCTGAAATTTAAAAAATAATGGTTCTAATTTTGCTGTAAGATATTGTAGAGGATGTTGCTCGAGAGGTCCAAGCTACAAACTTGCCACTTGTTTTCACTTTTTATTACGTATTTTTAAAAATAATGATAAATAGAAGTTTTAAAATTGAAGCTGAAAATAAAAACAAAAATATAAACCACTCAGGCCTCAATTATCTTTCTTTTTTCATTTCAAAAAATTGAACCTTTTAAAGAGTGAGATTTTGGTCATTTCACATTTACCGGGATCTTGGTTGGTATAAGTATAACCAGTGAGTTGATCCAAAAAAAAAAGTATAACCAGTGAGAAGCAGTGAGTGTGGTCGCCGAGAAAGAGCGAGATAGTAACCGGTGCTGTTTTTCGCTATGGAACCGGAGGTGAGCATCGAGGGATCGTCGATGATCCAGGTGGCGGTGGTTCCGATCGGAACAGTGCCGCCGAACATGCTGCGTGACTATTACTCGATGCTGCTCCCGCTACACACGATCCCGCTCTCCGCGATCAGCTCCTTCTACACGGAGCACCAGAAATCGCCGTTCGCGCACCAGCCTTGGGACACCGGCTCGCTCAGCTTCAAGTTCGTCCTTGGCGGCGCTCCGCCGAGTCCCTGGGAGGACTTCCAGTCCTACCGGAAATCACTCGCTGTCGTTGGCATTGTCCACTGCCCTTCCTCGCCGGATCTCGACGTCGTCGTCGATCAGTTCGCCAGCGCCTGCAAGGCTTATCCTTCCTCCCTCGTCGATCGCTGCTTCGCCTTCTGCCCCAACGATTCCCAGGTCCTTCCCTTCAGTTTCTCTAGTTTTGGTATTTCTGCGAAGAATTTGTTAAAAAAAGAAATATTTTCATAGTTTTTTTCTTGGCAGTTTAGCGAAAATATGATAAGAACAAAAAAGAGACATTTTTATTGGTTTATTTTTGGGCAAATTGGCGAAGAAAAGGAACACTGAAGTAACAATTTTATAGGTCTATATTTTGGCATTTTAGCAAAGAGATGGATCAACAATTAGCATTCTTATGGCAATTTAGCGAAGACAGGGATCTAATATAAATAGTTACACTTAATCTATATTTATATGTAGTGTTTGCAATTTAGCTTATACATGGATCGAAAATGTAGCATTCTCCTAGGTTTCTTTTCTTTGGCAATATAGGGAAGAAATGAATAATAAAAGTAACATTCTTATAGATTTTGTTTGTTTTTTGTTGTAGCTTGAGGATGGAAGTAAGAGAGAGGGGAATTTGAGGTTATTCCCTCCAGCAGATCGTCCAACATTGGAATTTCACTTGAATACTATGATGCAAGAAATAGCTGCTTCGTTGCTTATGGAGTTTGAGAATTGGGTGCTTCAGGCGGAATCTTCTGGAACCATTCTCAAGACGCCTTTGGATTCTCAAGCTAGTCTCAGCTCAGAGGAGGTGTTCATGTTTAGGTGTCATGATTTTTTTAAAATTTTGTGTTTTTGGTGGTATTATGATGTGCATTTTGATTTCTGGCTCTCTGTTTTTTCTGTGATTTAGTTCAATTATATTCATGTTTGAGTGTTTGGGGTGAATGTAGGTTATCAAGGCCAAAAAGAGGAGACTTGGGCGGGCGCAGAAGACCATTGGTGATTACTGCTTGCTAGCAGGCTCCCCTGTTGATGCCAATGCTCATTATTCTACTGCGTTGGAACTTGCTAGGTTGACTGGCGATTACTTCTGGTATGCTGGAGCATTGGAGGGTAGTGTTTGTGCCTTGCTGGTACTTTTCTCTTTGTTTTACCCCCTTCCATTCTTGGCATGATTAAACAGATTTTCAATACTTTTTTGTGAAATTTAAGATTACAACCTGTGTGGTTATGCAATCCTTGTGTTGTGTTTTTCATTGGATGGAGGAGGGTGGGGGGATACTGAGAGGTTCAATAACAATTTCTCTCCATTTTGGGTTTTGTGAACCCCATCTCTTTGTATATTAAATTATTGTTATTTGTTCAAAACTTATCTATTGGTGGTTAGTTTTCTACTTTTGAAAAGGATTGAGGCCATGTGCTGTGGTAGTGGTTTATTATTTATCTACTTACTGGGGGTTAACTGCTTCCAAGTTTTTAATTGCTTATCTACTTGCACACTATTTCAAGGACTCATTTTGTATATTGCTTATTTCGAAAAGCATCAACTAGTAGGTCAGAGTACCAAAAAGATAAACAAAAACAAGGATCCAACATCTGATGTCTCTCTCCCCTTATTTGTACTCCAACCAAGCAAGATCTTAATGCTGAAAAGAGAGACTATATCTTCAGAAGACTGTGATTTGAACATTTTTAATGATATTTGTTTTGATTTATACTGTGGTTATTTTGTAAATTGATACAAACTGAATCTAACAGAAGAAACGAAGACAGAAAAGCAGAGTATAGAGAAAGAAAAATGGTATATTGATTATTGAAAATTTGATACTGTAGGGAAATCAGCAGGGTAAACCACCATTGCCCAGAGCCAAGCTCCTACAGAGAGCTAGTGCTCTCCACTAATGCTAACAGCATAATTCCTTTTGATAGCCCCTTCCACTCCCCAATTAGCTATTTGGGAATGTATTTTTTGCACCTCAGTAACTAACATCCCTCTCCACTTTCTCTACCTCCAGCTCATCACCCCTGGGAGTCCTACTTCTTGTTTCTCCTAGCGTACACCCTCCACCCTTTAGGTCCATGAGACGGCTGCTGAGCCAACTCATTTTTGGCCCTATCATAAATGTCAGAGGTTGAGGCTGAAATTAGTTGCATTTTGAAATGTAACATGTCAGATATAATTTGGTTATTTATTCATTTTAGACATTTGGTACCGTATGACATTGCATGGCATCTATGATATAAATATTTTAATAGTTTCTATAAAATCAGAGGTAGTGGCAGTACATAGGGTTGGAGTATTGTGTATAGATATCAACGTTGTTAATTGCAGATAGTGGGTCATGGCGGAAAGCCAAAATTCCGCCATACATGACAAATAATGGCGGAAATGGCAGCCATATGGCGGGATATCGGCCATGGCGGAAAGCCAAAAAACCGCAATGGCGGATATTTGATAGCACTGATAGATATACCATGATTGTTCTGAAAAAGTGGAAAATTTGGCTTTTGTCTACATTCACATCACTATATATTTATTTCTCTTCATTTATATGGTTTAAGATTGACCGTATGGGCCAGAAAGATTCGGTTTTGGAGGACGAAGTTAGATATCGTTATAATAGTGTGATCTTGAATTACAAGAAGTCGCAAGATAATGCTCAAAGGTAAGAAGTTCTGCGTTGAGCTTTCATTAACTGATCCCTCTATTCCTTAACTGTGTTTTCCCTAACTTTTACTTGTCTGTATTTCTGTATTTATACCTCTGCAGATTATTCCTAAATGTTTGTCAATCCTAAGTGTTTTGTAATCCTTTTGTGCAGAGTTTCTCCCATAACTTTTGAACTTGAAGCTACTTTGAAATTAGCAAGGTTCCTTTGCAGGTAGGTCCTTTGCTGATTTTTTATCTATGAAGACTAGATACTTGATATCACTTGAATACAATATGAAACAGATACGAGGATACGGAGAATTCTTAATAACTCAATATGCGATACAGCCTAGATAAGTTAACTCAACATTATAAAAATGTTACAAAAATTACAAAAACTTTCCCAAACAATGTTAAAATTTCACAAAAAAAAATCGTCAGTCCTATTTAAAAGCAGTTTTAGGTCTATTCAATTGCGTGCTATTTACTGTCTAATACTACTTGTATCCTTTTCATCTCTCTCGTTGGCATCATTAAGGGCCTGTTTGATTTCTGTTTTTAAAAACAGTTTTCTGTTTTATAAAATTAAAAAACAAAAAAACTTGTTTGGTTAAGATGTTTTCTTAAAATTAATTTAAAAATAGTTTCCTGTTTTTTTGTTTTTAAAACAGAAAAACCAAAACAGAAAAAAGTTGTTTTTGTTTTTTATTTTCAGCTTTGTTTCATTAATAGCATTACTGTAATTAAAAGGAATTAGAAAGTAAGGGTTTTTTATTTTTTTTATTTTCAAAAATATTTTTAAAATCATATTACCAAACAAGTTTTTTTCTTTTATTGTTCTAAAAAGTAGTTCTTAAAAACTATTTTAGAAAACAATTTTGAAAACAAAAAAATCGAAAACACACTCAAACACACCCTAAAAGTAGTATAGCTTCTATGTCTAGTTCATCAAGAGGTGATTTTTCCAATTCAAGAAGTCCGTCGCCATCATCAAGTTGATGATGTACATCTCCACTAACATCCTACAACTTTGTCTCTCCTTTAGTATATTTATTATCTTTCCTAGACAAAAGTTAGTGGTTGAAATGCATATAAGGAAAATCTTTTTCCCGTTTAGGGTCCATTTTGTTTCTCTTCTAAGAATTCATAGAGAGTATATATTGCAATTCCTCCCACAACATGATAATGAATAAGACTGCTAGAAGCTTTAATGCAAGTTTCTGAAGTTGTGCATCGAACGTATTGTAGGTGTATCTCAAAACTACCAGACATTAATTTCTTCTAAAATAATAAAAAAGTTGAAGGATACTCCTTGCTTATATATCTAGGAGTATCATACGTGTACCAGTATCAGATATGGGTATGCATGACACCGATACTTGAGCAACTTTGAGGTGTCCTGGCTTCATAGGCTTTTACAATGTGATAACATACGGTGTTGATGTATTATGTTGTGATTATGAAATTCAATTAACTTTGATAATCTTGAATCAAGCTCAAGCACTATGTCTGATACACTATGAACTTTGCATTTCAATTGATTGGCTTCCTGAAGTTAGACCAACATTTCAGTTGATGCTTCATAAATTTGTAGATTTAATGCTTCTGCTTAGTCAAAACGGTTGATATTTACATCTGAGGTTCTGAATATCTTTACTAGTTTGTTAGTGAGACTAATTTGAGGTCAAGTACTCCATTAAGCAACATGCTTTGCTTTCTTCTAATCTATTATTTTCTACTCAATTTTATCTGAATTTTCTCAATTAACAGGAGAGAGCTGGCCAAGGAGGTGGTGGAGTTGTTGACTACTGCTGCAGATGGGGCTAAAAGTTTAATTGATGCAAGTGATAGACTCATACTATATATTGAAATAGCTCGTTTGTATGGAAGTCTTGGATATCAGAGAAAAGCTGCTTTCTTTTCAAGGCAGGTTGCTCAGTTATATCTGCAGCAGGAATATAGGCTAGCAGCAATCAGTGCTATGCAAGTTTTGGCTATGACCACGAAAGCTTATCATGTTCAAAGTCGATCATCAATTGCTGATCATTCTGTGCTTAATGTGAGTTTACTAGTACCACCCATCAAAGCACCTTATTTCGTTAGAAAATTTAAACTCCTAATATTATAAGGGCCATGCTCGTGCTTTTGATGCTGAATATATCGTGTGTATGCTTGGGTGGACGTTGCAGACTTCATTTTTGATGAACTTGATTTTGCAAAAATGATTTTGGTAATTTGGTTTAAAGTAAGTTTGAAGTCAATTGATTTTAGAAGAGTGAAGTTGTTTGGATACTTTTGATTAAATTAAGTACTTTCAGATAAGTAAGTACTTGAAGGGTACAAATTTATATTATTTTATTTAAGAGTTGTTAGATATTGAAAGGTTAAAAATGTCAGTGGTTAAATCAAAGTAAAAAAAAATGCTATTTCCCGACCCTATTTTGAAGAGAGAAACAAGGTTATGAAAATTTTCCAAAAACAATTTTAACTTCTCAAATCCATAATTGGACCGACAAACTCATGCTTGCTATTAGAATCTGAGCACGAGAGAAGGTATGAGAAAAATGATAGAAGTGCGGGAAAATCTCAGTGAAAGAGTAGAAAGAATACAAACTGTGTTGAATAGAATGTAATTTCAAATTTGATATTGAGTTTATTGAATAAAATTTAATATAGGCTGTTGTAGAGATCTAACTACCTCACAGTTACAGAGTTCACTCACAGCTCATATACACTATTACAAAAAAGCCACTAAAAGGCATATCATTTCATGATCCACACTGTGTTTTACAAAAGAAATCTTAACACAAGAAAATTTATAATTTTCAAAACTACCTGAGAGTTTTGAAAAGATATTTATGGGTTTGATTTTTAAATGAACTTTTTAGAATTTAAAATGTAGACTTTAGAAAATAATTTTTTTATGAAATCGGTGTCCTAGAGGTGTCGGCTCAGTTTCTCGAGAAGTGTTTGAGCTGAGTCCAGAGTCTCCCAGCAAGAAAAAAAAAATTCTTAATACAGAATGTTTTATACTTCCATGGAGAATTGGATTGTGTATGGAGAGGCTGTACTCAAGCTGTCACAATAGATCTGTGGGGTTTGGACTGAAACATATGACATGGTTAACAGCGACTGCACCCATAAAAATTCAGCAGAAGTGTCGCTAAGCTTTGGTATTCAGCCTCAATGCTGGATCTAACCACCAAGGTTTGCTTTTTAGACCCCTAGGAAATGAGATTAGGGCTGTGATAGAGACATGGCTGATGTGCAGTTTCTATAAGTAGGATTTGAAGCTCAATCCACATCACAAAATGCAACCAATGAGAAGGGCTGAGGAAAAAGGAGCTGGTTGGAGTAGCAGACCATGATTAATAGTCCCTTTTAGATATCTAAATATCTATCTAATTGAGGATTCGAATTGACAAACTTTGCTTACTGCAAAACTAGTCTCTAGTCTTGTGATGGTAGCATATTGAAGTGCTCCAACTATAGACCAGTAAAGAGGAGGCTCCTCTACATAATCAGCCCCAGACTGTATAAGCTTGGTGTTTCCAACCATAAAGGTAGAAATCCCTTTTGCTGCCATTCACTGTAGGTCTCAAATATTTATCATCTGAGAAGGTGAGAGAGTCATTCTTCAAATGCTGAACTTCAATTCCGATAAAATAATCGAGTGCCATGCTGCTCAAGTACAAACTCTGAGTTTAGTTTGGCAATGAGTTTATTTATGAGAGCTAGGGAATCTCCTTTGCTGTGAGGGGTCAAACTTGCTGGATTTAATTCCAAAGCAGATGCCAGCCGGGGCAAACCAAGCTCTTGGGACTTATTTAAGGCCATAAACAGATTTATGGAGTCTTCACACCAAGGATTTGTCATCTGAATGGAAACCACAGGGTTGTCCTCATTGTTCCGGACTTTACTACCGGGGACAAAGTCTGTGTAGTCAAAGCAGGGCTGTTGATAAAAGTGCTTAGCCACTAGCCTTGCTCAGCATCTATTTATTGTGCCATCAGGTTTTTTCTTGCCATAAAAACACACTTGTGTCCTATTGCTCATTGGTAGGAATTGAGAAACCTAACTAACTAGAGGAAGAAGAAGAAGAAGAAGAAGAGAGAGAGAGAGAGAGAGAGAGAGAGAGAGAGAGAGAGAGCGGGGGACGAGAGAGAGTGAAGTAACTGAAACTGTTATGCTATTATTGATCAATCATTACTAAGTACAAGAGAGCTTATATAGACAACTATGTCTAACCAACTAAGCTAACTAATACAGCTGTCATATTGACAGCTGTAGCTTGCTGTACACGCGAGCTATACAGATACTACATCTATTACATATATCCTAACATTCCCCCCTCAAACTCAGCAACCTTGTTTTGCAAGATCAAGAATGCTGAGTTTGTCCTTCAAATACTGGAACCTTGATGTAGACAGGGGCTTGGTCAGCATATCAGCAAGTTGCTCTGTGGAAGAAACATGAGTGATTTTTCAATTTGCCTTGAACAACCTTCTCCCGAACAAAGTAGATGTCAAGTTCTATATGCTTGGTGCGAGCATGGAGAACGGGATTATGAGCAAGAAGGACTGTGTTTTGATTATCACAGTAAATCTGAGGAATCACATAAGGTATTCTGAGCTCTGAGAAGAGATTCTAGCCAAAGTATTTCTGCAGCTGTATTGGCTAGGGCCCTATACTCATCCTCTGTGCTGGATCTTGCAACAAGAGTTTGTTTTCTGGACCACCAGCTTACCAGATTTGAGCCTAAGAACACACAAGATCCAGAAGTGGATCTTCTGTCATCTGGGTCAGAAGCCCAGTCTGCATCAGAGTAAGCTGTGATTGTGAGTGGCTGAGAAAGAGACATGGATTTGAGATGCAATCCAGCTTGGTGAGTGCCCTGTAGATATCTTAGTATCCTCTTCACAGCCTTCCAATGTTCTTCTTGAGGTTGTGCCATAAATTGATACACCTTGTTCACAGCATAACAGGTTTCTGGCCTGGTTATGGTGACATATTGCAATGCTCCAACTGTGGATCTATACAGTGTTGGATCTGCAATATAGTCTGCCCCTTGCTTAGTGAGCTTAGTATTAGTAATCATAGTTGGAGGCTGGGGCTTTGTGTCCTCCATATGAACCTTTGCTAGTAAGTCTCTAATGTACTTTGTCTGGGATAACAATAGTGAACCATCATTTAGATGCTTGACCTAAATACCCAGAAACTAGTCTAGAGTGCCCAAATCCTTAAGAGCAAATACTGAATTAGGTTTGAGGATTAGCTGCTGAATCTGACTAGGAGAATCCCCTGTGATGATGATATCATCAACATAGATGAAGAAAAATCCTGTGTCCTCCTGTGTGCAAAGTGAGAAGAGAAGAGTCACATTTACACTTTTGAAACCCCTCATGGACTAAGGCTGTTGTTAACCTGTCAAACCAGGCCCTGGGGGCGCCTGCTTAAGCCCATAAAGTGCCTTTATAAGCTTACACACAAGATGTTTTTCTGGTGCTTCAAAGCCTGGGGCCTGCTGCATATAAACATCCTCAGTAAGAGTGCCATTTAAGAAGGCATTATTGACATCAATCTGCCTTATAGGCCACTGTTTGGACACAGCTATAGATAGCACAGTTCTCACAGTCACCGGTTTGACAGCAGGGGAAAATGTTTCTGTAAAATCAAACCCCTTATGTTGATGATAGCCCTTAGCAACCAACCTTGCCTTGTATTTATTGAGACCCATCTGGATTTTCCTTGATCTGGAAAACCCATTTACACCCAATAGCCTGTCTACCATGTGGTAATGTAACTAGATCCCAGGTCTGATTTTGAGGTGCCTCAAAATCAGACTGCATAGCAGCAGCCCATTCAGGTGTAGCCAATGCTTTTCTATAAGTAGTAGGCTCTAGATGAGTACGCAACAATGTTGGATGCAGTCTAGGTTGTATGATGCCATTTTTAGACCTAGTTTGCATTGAATGAGTGTTTTGTGGTATAGGTAGTGGTGGTGGTTGATTAGAAGAAGGAACATAATCTAGAAAGGGCTGTGGTACTAGTGGTGAAGGCTGTGGTAAAACTGATGACTGAGAAGGGGATGACACCATGCTTATAGGAGAAGTAGTAGGAATGTTTGAGGAAGCTGGATTTGGTGTATGAGGATGTGAGGAAGCAGAAGTACTAGGAATAGGAGGAATAGAGGAAGAGGCAAGGGGTGGCATTGCAGAAATTGGGACACTCTTTGAATGAGACCCTGCTGGAAAATTAGGAAACAAGGAAGAGTAAGGGAATCTGGACTCATGGAACAAAACATCTTTGGAGATATATATACGCCCATCAGAAGAAAGACACTTATAGCCCTTGTGTGAGGGTGAATAACCCAAGAAAAAACACTCTTTGGAATGATAATCAAACTTGTCTATTATAAGGCCTGAGAAAGGGAAAACAGGCACACCCAAATACCTTGAGAAACTTTTAGTCTGGAATTTGATTATACAGTATTTGGTAGGGTGACTTGTGATGCAAGACTGCAGTAGGCAGTCTATTGATGAGATAGCAAGCAGTGAGAAAAGCATGATCCCAATACTGCATTGGGAGTTTTGCATGAGCAAGCAAGGTTAGCCCAGTTTCTACTAGGTGTCTATGTTTTCTTTCCACAGACCCATTTTGATGATGGGTATGAGGACATGTGACCCTATGAATAATACCATGAGCTGCAAACAGTTTAGAGAGAGGTTGGAATTCTCCTCCTCCATCTGTTTGCACACTGTTGAGTTTTGCATTCAATTGCAATTCTGCCAAGGCTTTCAGCTGAACTATAGCTGAATAAGTGTCAGACTTTGCTTTTAAAGGAATAATCCAAGTGTATCTAGAAAAAAGCATCAATTACAAGTAAGAATCTACTTGTATCCACAAGAGGAAAGCACAGGTGCTGGTTAGATTCAGTTTGCATCACAAAGTGGGGGTGGCGAAGAAGGTTCAGTCTCCACGTTTTGACGGTTGCAAAATTTCCTTAGTGAAGCGGTGAAGAAGTGAAAGTGAAAGTGAAGTGGTGAAAGTGAAGGGGGTGAAGCATAAATTTCATATGGGTATGTTTAGGGATGGGTATAGGCTCCCCTTTCCCTATTTTCATTAAAAAAATGGAAACAAAGCCCCTAAAAAGCATAACTTGACCCATTTTTGTGTTTGTGACTGAATCACACGATTCAGCTGTGTGTCACGATTCATACGATACAGACCAATTCATATATCATTCAAGGCATAAAACGATACATCAAGCGATTTGTATCGCCCAGCCCATACGAATCAAGCGATTCGTAAAGCGATACATCAGGCAATACGAATCGTATGATACGTACGATACTTACTACCATGCAGGATATAATTTCATTTTCTCCATGATACTGATGTTTTCATCTGTCATATTTGTAGTCAAAGCAACTGAAGTGCTGTTGTTGCATTTATTCGTTAGGAGAATAAATGTTGATACGTTAGTGGAAACTTATAACATTTCAGTAAGTTATCTGATGAGGATGTTAGAATTGATGGGTCTTAAAATGGAAGTGATGGAAGTAAACTATCTGATCTTGCATTATCTGTAGCCGACATAGCTAGGTCGTAACCTATGTAATTTCAATGTCCCAGTCTCCATCAACATAGTTTTCTCTATGCAGTAACTTTCTGATGGGATCTGAAATTCCCGGAGTTTTATTATCAAATAAAGAGAGCTCAGCACCTCTGGAGACAAGAATAAATCATGAAAGATAGTAAAAGAAAGAGAAACCGAGCAGCAAGGATCTGAAATGAGCGAGCATTCCTTTCCAGGTCAAAGGACAACTACAATTTTCTCCAAATTTCTGATACCCCCCCCCCCCCCTCTTATGCATAATTTCCCCTTTTTGGCTCCATGATTCCCAAATCTCCTGCCCATTTCATGCTGTGCCAACTTTCCATTGTTGTATTCTTCCTTCTCATATAACTGGTTCCTCCCGTGCTCCCTTCATTGATTATAATTCCTTCCTTGCGCTTAGTTCCATCCTCGTCTTTCTTACTCAAACACGCATGCGCTTAACTGTTACCATTATTAGGTCCTTACATGCGGGTCAATGACCCCTCACTTTCACACTAATATTCATATTCTGGATGGTTTCATATAATTTTGTGGTCTGATGGAAGGAACGATGCTAACTTGCTTATTTGCATAAATATGTTATATAGTACAAGTTATGTCATTCTGTTGAAGATGGGCCTATATATTATGGACACTGGCTGTGCCCTCTCAATATAGTATATTGAATTTTGTTTTCAGTAGATATAACAATATCAAATGTGAAACGTACAGTTTGAAAGCATTGTCTGAAATCGTAGTTTAAAGAACTTTTACTATGAGTAAACGTTTGAAGTTATAAAGTTGTAATTTATAACTGTTGCTTCTTCACAGAAGGGAACTGGATCAAATAATGCTGATAGTGGGAAAATGTATCATCAATCAGTAGTCTCACTATTTGATTCTCAATGGAGTACCCTCCAGATGGTTGTATTAAGAGAAATTCTGCTCTCTGCAGTTCGTGCTGGTGATCCTCTAACAGCATGGAGCGCAGCGGCGCGGCTTCTTAGATCCTACTATCCTCTAATACCTCCAGCTGGGCAACATGGCCTTGCTAATGCTCTTTCAAATTCTGCTGAGAGGCTGCCACCCGGGACTCGTTGTGCTGATCCTGCTCTTCCTTTTATAAGGTATTTACTTAGTTAATGATTTCTTTTCCCACAACTTATACCATGACCACATCATATCGTATCATAACTTAATCCTTTTAATGGCAGTTTATTTGTACTTACATATAATGTAGTCAGAATTAATAATGAGTCTTTATTAGCAGAATTAACTTATACCTACATCCTTTTTATTATATTTTGACTCATTAAACTTTTAATATCGGTTTGCTGCTTCACCAGGTTGTTGGAATTCTTCAATTTTTCTTCACATTGTCATATCAAATAGGTTTATTTGAGAGGGATTTGACTCCTCTAAAATCAGGATAGACTTTAGAGGGTAAAATTGCAGAATTATAATGTTCATTGCTTTTATTTTTTTATTTATATGCATGTATTTTATCACAATTTCAATCTTTGATTTTCTAATCAACAATTATAACTTTGCATTTTACTATCTAAAAGCTCTGATCACTTTGAAGGGGTCAAAGCCTGCATTTGAGAGCTGGAAACAGATCAAGTTGCTTTCTTAAATGAGAAAATCCTTTGCAGTCGATGCTTTCAGAATAAAGCTGCTTGTCATAGCAGTAGAAAACAGTATATCACACTAAGAACAGGGTTTTGACTTTTGAGCTCCTTTGGTTTGCTGGGCTCCCAAAGGAAATGTATTTTTCCATATGGGAATTCCAAATAATCTTTTCTTGCTTTGGGGTCTTTTAGTTTTTCAAATGCTATTTCAGGCAATTACATAGAATTTTGAAGAACTAACACGAGCAATTTATTACTAATTGCTTTCAGGCTGCATTCCTTTCCTCTCCACCCAATCCAAATGGACATTGTAAAACGTAATCCAGCCAGAGAAGACTGGTGGGCAGGTTCTGCTCCTTCAGGCCCTTTCATTTATACACCATTTAGTAAAGGAGAGCCAAATAATATGAAGAAGCAAGAGCTTATCTGGGTTGTTGGGGAGCCTGTCCAGGTCCTGGTGGAATTGGCAAATCCTTGTGGCTTTGATTTAAGGGTTGATAGCATCTATCTATCTGTCCACTCAGGAAATTTTGATGCGTTCCCCGTGAGTATAAGCCTTCTACCAAATTCTTCAAAAGTAATAACCTTATCCGGAATTCCAACATCAGTGGGGCCAGTTACAATCCCTGGATGCATTGTTCATTGTTTTGGCGTTATTACTGAACACCTATTTAGAGAGGTTGACAATCTGCTCCTTGGGGCTGCACAAGGGCTTGTCCTTTCTGATCCCTTTCGATGCTGTGGATCTCCAAAGTTGAAGAATGTATCTGTCCCAAATATTTCTGTGGTCCAACCACTTCCGTTGTTAATATCACATGTTGTTGGAGGTGACGGCGCCATCATTTTGTATGAAGGTGAAATTCGTGATGTGTGGATAAGCCTGGCTAATGCAGGCACTGTTCCAATTGAGCAGGCACATATTTCACTGTCAGGGAAAAATCAGGACTCTGTAATTTCATATTCTTCTGAGACTTTAAAATCTTACCTCCCTCTAAAGCCTGGAGCAGAAGTGACGTTCCCTGTGATGTTGAGAGCCTGGCAGGTTGGCTCGGTGGATGCTGATACTGGTGTAGGGAAAACTGTCTCTGGAAGCAATATGAGGCATTCCAAAGATGGAAGCGGCCCATCACTGTTGATCCACTATGCTGGTACTGTCTTGATGATTTTGGCAGTTCAATCTGCAGTCCTTCCTTTTATATGTTGATTCCAATACTTAATTTATTTAACTTAATTTGCCTCTTTTATGATTATTCCATGTCTAACTCCTTTCCCCCCTTTTTTCTACATTATTCTCATGCCTTTTATCCTTTCGTAAAGAGTTGAAATATGCTTATTTGATAAGATTCCTTACTTACCAAGCTCCCATCGTATGGCACATCAACATTCTGTATGTGCACATGCATTTTAACAATTTCTTGGTGCCATTTTCTTATTTTGTAGCTTAATGCGCTGCTGAGGAGCATTTATATCTGATACTAATGCTTTTCCCACGCTTATTTAGGTCCACTGAAAACCTCTGAAGAACCTGTAACAAATGGATCTACCGTTCCTCCTGGCAGACGCCTTATTGTTCCCCTTCAGATTTGTGTTTTGCAGGGTTTGTCTTTTGTAAAGGCTCAGCTGCTTTCAATGGAATTTCCTGCTCATGTTGGTGAAAATCTTCCTAAGTTGGATGATATGAATAATATGTCCCCTGGAGATGTTAAATCTGAAACAAAAATGGACAAATTGGTGAAAATAGATCCTTTCAGAGGAAGTTGGGGGCTGCGATTTCTTGAACTTGAGTTGTCAAATCCAACTGATGTTGCCTTTGAAATCAATGTCTCCGTAAAACTGGAGAACAATAGCAATGAGGACAATCATTTAGCTGATCAGGGTGCCACAGAATATGGCTATCCTAAAACAAGAATTGATAGAGATTGCTCAGCAAGGGTTCTAGTGCCTCTTGAACATTTTAAATTACCTGTTCTTGATGATTCCTTCTTCATGAAGGACACTCGGGCAGATGGAATTGGTGGGGGACGAAATACATCATTCTCTGAAAAGAGCACCAAGGCTGAACTCAATGCTTGTATAAAAAACCTTATTTCTAGGATCAAGGTTCAATGGCATTCAGGACGCAATAGCTCGGGAGAGTTAAATATCCGGGATGCTATCCAGGCAGCACTGCAGACCTCAGTTATGGATGTTTTGCTGCCAGATCCACTGACGTTTGGCTTCAGGCTTGTTAGAGATGGTAAAGAATCAGAAAAAATTGATCATGATAAAAAATCTGATATAATTGAATCCCCAGCTTCCAAAGATTCCGTGCTTGCGCATGAAATGACACAGATGGAAGTTGTGGTCCGTAATAACACAAAGGATATGATCAAAATGAGTCTTAATATTACCTGCAGAGATGTAGCTGGGGAAAATTGCGTGGATGGTATCAAAGCAACGGTTCTGTGGACAGGTACTTTATAATTTTTCTTCCTTTATGTAGTTGGCATGCAGTAATATTGGTCCCTAACATTGTATTGACTTTGCCTTAATGTTTTTTAGGTGTTCTGAGTGATATTACTATGGAAATTCCTCCTCTTCAACAAATTAAACATTCTTTCTGCCTGCATTTTCTTGTCCCTGGAGAATATACGCTACTTGCTGCAGCAGTGATTGATGATGCAAGTGACATCCTCAGGGCTCGTGCTAAGACCACTTCAGCTGCCGAGCCAATCTTCTGTCGTGGACCACCTTATCACGTTCGTGTCGTTGGGACCGCGTGACAGTTTGTCCAAAAATGTGATTTTGACTTGGTGTATCTTTGAATTTATGCTGAGCACATAGCTGATCCATGTTTGAGTCAACATGGCAAAATTTTACTTCTCCATTAACGCATTGGGATGTGTGTTTTCTCATTTAGGTTTGCATTAATGCAAACAGGAATGTGTTGATGCGAGCGGGAAACCAAACGGGCACTAAGCTGTAATTTGTAGATTTGTTTCGGTTATTTAGAATGATGCAATTAAGTTACACGGGGAAATCGTTATTCCCCTTGAGTTCTTCTGGTTGAAATTTCATTAAGTGTACTTTTGAATTTAAGAATTCAACAGAAGACAACTTGGGGGTTGTCTGTAAATCATGTTGATTATACTGAGATAGTGGTTTATTTTTGGACAGTACTGATGCTTGTTCTATTTTCTAATACAGCTTCTTTTGTGACCATTCCTAATACAGCTTCTCGTAGTTGAGCCATCGTTAACAAATTGATCAATGGTGAGTTCGCTCGCAAATTTTTTTAGAGATAAAAAATATATTGCATGCTAATCTTTCATATATTACTTTGAAAGTTACTAGTCAAGTTTATTCTGTAGCGAATGGTTGTGTATTTGTAACCTTAATGGTTCTCTTCGCTCATCTTTAAGAGATCTAGGCATAATATTCTATGGGGTGAATTTTATGGTGATTTATCTCATGGGTAGTGTTCCACTACACCACCTGAAATGACCTGCAATACCTGGATGCATTAAATGGAGAAGATGGTGGAGGCGCAGATCTTAAGACCTCACAACCTATCTCAACGACGATGGGTTCACCTGGCTGAACTTAATGCTTGACGTGAGGCGGTGAAATGGACGAGTAAATACGACATCCCTCTTGTGCGAGATGTCATTTAATGGAGTCTTCACGACGGTGGGTTCACCTCTGCATGATGGTGAGAAGACGAGGTGTCAGCTACATAAGAGAAGGTGTGGCCACGATGATCGATTTGGAGAGGGTTTAGGGTGTTCACTTGAGATGTTGAGGTGGTGAAAACATGAAGTTTTACATTTTTCAACTTCAAATGAACACTAAATGACTATTACAAAATGTCCACTCAATAAATTGTCTATAGCTAATCTGGACCATTGATTATTGTAAATATATATCTAATGGTGAAAAAAGGGTGTTGTACCGGTGCACCACCCACCTGGTATTTCACTTCAAAGATATATAATATAATTGTTCTACGCTAACATGTTGCCTCTTACAAATTTAAACTAAAGTACCTCAAAATTGTTGGTGAGATTTTTCCATAAATTGACCTCAATAAGCGAGGTTTAGATGTTAATGACAACAAAAATGTATATTAGTGCTCAAGATTGTCGCTGAGCACTTTCTATAAGTTGATGTCAATAAGAGACATTTAGATGTAAAAGATGGAGGAAATATGTAATTGAAGTTCATCTTTTCAAAATCCTGGGCGTTCATCTCATCATCTTCATATGAGTTCCGAATCCAGTTCGACGCCTTCTCCTTTTGGTGGCGAATTGTTTTCCGGATCTGAGGTCTCAGTTGGAGTTTTTTGAAGTGTGGTTTGGTCATGGAGCTGGATCCTCTTCCAACGTCTGATGGTGGTGGCTCACTCGCTCTCCTCTATGTGTTTACCACAACAACACTTTCTTTGGTCTCTAGGGTGGTTCTGTTTTTTGCCGGTTTTGGAGCGGCGCAGACGGGTTTCTTCTTCCTCGTGCAACGGTGGTGTTTCGATCAGCCTGCTCTCTATGCTTCAAACTATGAAGGGTGCTTTGGCTATGTTGGGGGTTTTGTTTCTGTCCCTGGAGATTTTTGTTCATTGCGCTTATGATTGTGGAGATGTCGTGGAGGCTTGGTGGCGTTGTCGTTTGCTGCCGGTTGATGTCTCTATGGCCTGCCTTTGCTATTATCTTTATGTTCTTTTCTTCTCGAGGTTTTGGGTCTCAGCTCTATGAAGTTATGTGGGGTTTTTTTTGGTGGGGCTTTTGGTTTGCTCGGATTGCTTGGGTCACTGTTTGTAGGTGTCGAGCGGCTTGATAGGTTCCCTGTCGTTGAACCTGTTGCTGTCTTTTCAATTTCAATGGGGACTTGGCAAGAGGGGTAGACGCTAAGGTCTTTGGCTTGTCGTTTAAGCACGTTTGTGTGCTTCTGGGTTCTTTTGAGGTTCTTTGGGAGATTTTTGCTATAGTGGCTGAATTTTTACTAGTGTTATGTGTGAGAACCCACTCAAGCACCTCTATCATGAGATCCTACGTCATTTACTTTCTCTACCCATCGACTTTGTGTACTCTTTTTTTTCTTTTCTTTCCTTTTCTACTCTCTCTCCCTCTCTCTCTCTCTCTCTCTCTCTCTTACTTATTTTTCTATTAAGTAGACATACATTCTTACGCTTGTTCTTACTCGACCATCTAGAATATCATCCAACTTTTTCCATACTTATAATCTTTATCACCGTCTATTATTACTTATAACTCGTTCTTGCGCACATGGTCACGTGTTGGTTCCATGTTTTTCTCCTACTATCACAACTAACTCTACCCTTGAACTTGTCACCTTTCGACATCGTTAATACGCTTAGAGATATATGCAAACACACCACACACACACACACACATATAATACATACAAAAGCTACGGGACTTAACCACGACCAGTCATGAGCACCTGTCAGAACAAGAAGTAATATTAATCATCATACAATCATCCACAAAAAGTATCCAAAACACAAAAAGTCATAAGTAGTCAAAGTCAACAACAATAGCAAGTCAAGAAACCACACCACCCTCCTTAGCATCCCCCTGAGACCCATGTCCTCCCTCATCACTATCGAAGTCCACATTATCAGCTACAGACTCCCACATCCTCCAGAAAGGCCAACTCTACGGAATAGATGACGATATGCACGGGCGACTCCTCCTCCGGCCCTCCTGGGAGTAGGCACTCTCTTCCTAGAAGTACTCTCCAGCGGGGACCACTATGCTCAGGGGCTGGATCCACACCAGGGACCTCCAGTGTTAACTGTACATTAGGTACTGGCTGAGGGATCTCAGGTGATGGAGGTTGAGGTGGAGGTGGTGGTACATTTGCATCTGCATAATACACAAAAACTAGGTATCGACGAGGTAGATAGAAAGAGAAAGATCTAGGCATCGCTACTAGGTAACCAGGCCAAACAACACCTGGCTGCCCATAACAGAAAATGGATATGCCCTCATAGCAGCAATAGCCTGTGGCTGGGTCCACATACTAGCCTGCAGGCACCGCAAAATCTGCAATGATAGTCTCAACAGGAGGCTGTGCCATCCCATGGACCTAGTACCTCGTCTGAAAAAGGAAAGTTGCAAGGGTGAGTCACAAAGCATATAAAGCATAAACAACTATATACGGAAACAAGATAGATATCAAGTTAAGCATTGCAATTCAATCATCTATCAGTCACATACAACATAAGTAATGCAATGCATGCCACCCTTTCTCTGTGTCATCATTCTTCCTAGAAGGATGAATCATACACTTCTCAAATCATTATCATGAATGATGGGCCATTGGCTATACACAGCTATACACTTCAGAGCACCGCTCGAGAACATGGGTTTAGTGCCTTAACCCACTCCTCTTACCGAGCCTGGTTTACCCTATTGACTTTCAGTTGGGATGACGCACATTTCTTGGGATTCCTACTCCACTAGCCGGAACACAAGGGATCCCAAAATCAACAGCCTAGTGTTGAGTCACTCCATTGTTTCATCCCCAGGTCACCCCATCTCTGGAATGTCGCCTCAGGTATCTCGGGCATCCACACTAGGTGCACATCGGACTATCATATAGTGGAAGTTACCGTGCATTCCTACTCCTTATTCCTCCATAACAATGCATATGAACTATGGCAAACAATATCACACACAAACATATCATATCCTCCTTATTCCCTCTACATTAACTGCCCTTATCGGCATTCCATAATTATCCCTGACCCGGTATATATGACTTGCCACTACAGGGATTCTCAGGCATTAACATTTAGCCGACCATACGTTGGGAATTTCAAAAACCAAGCCCTGCCCTCGGAGTCCTGAACCCATGAGAAATGAACTTATCCATGAACATGCCAAAACCTTTCATATGCAGTTACTCCAGTGATCATTAATTAGGTTCATTTATCCCTATACACAAAAGCTTAGTAAGATATCGTCATCATTGTCCATTTCCCACTGAGCGATTCCTAGACTTAGGTCACCAAACGCCTATCATATAATTCATCATCTCCATACCTCAGCTATTCTTAGCTAGCAAAATCTCCGTTCACAGGAAACGGATGCATAATTTCATATCACAGCATGCAGAGGTTCCAATACACATTATCTCATCAATGCCATAGATCATAATACAACATCTCGGTAAATTTATTTTCATTTTATCAAGCCAGGTTTTGCTAAACATGAGCATAACATCATCCATACACCAAATCAGTTCATTTACTCATAAACACTTAATCCAATTAATTCAAGATACAGATAACAGATTATACAACCAAGAACAAACACTTATCAATCACAACATCAAACAGGATAAATAATTCAATTCACAAGTCCGCTATCAATCTAGAAGGTCTCAGTATATACCCCCTTATGCTCTAATATCCCGTAGCCCCCCTTATCTGGTGGTCTGGACGTCGGAGCAGGGTTTTCTGTGAGCTGGTATCCCTTTGCTATACAGCAGGGACCATACCATCAATATACAAATATTCAGTAATTACACAATATATCTATTTAAGTCCTCAATTACCATATAATTAATTTTGGACCCTCTTTTTTAGTCCAGAATCACTTTCTGTTCAAGGTTGGCCGAACTCAAAACATAACAATTAAGCTAGTTTCTTCACAGAATTGATTCTCCAGAATCAATTTCAACTTTTCTGAAAATAAAACTTATTTATAAGCATTTAGAGATTATTCCAAAACACGTTTGGGGATTCTTTTTGGCTTATTCATCCTCTAACCTTAGCAAATTTTGTGTTTAAGGTTTGCTTAATACTTAAAAATTACTTTTATCACTTTTCCTTTAAAAACAACTTCTGTTCTGGCCCTATCATCACTGCTAATGTGCTCAGAAGTCAATTCTAATCCCGCATATCGGATGCCTTCAGCTACATGCATTAATATCATAGTATATACATTCCCATAGTCATATACATATGCTTAGAAGCTAAAATAGTGAAGTGCCCTTACCGAAGTAGTTATCGATCCGGTTTGTTACGTAAGCTCCGTTCGTACCGATTGGTCTGAAGTCTCGTAACCCTTCAAGGAACATTGCCTAGTTTAGAACTTGAAACTCACCCCTAAGGCTTAGCTACTAGTCTATCAAGATTCCTATCACTTAGGAAATTGTCCTAATTCTTAAGAAAGATGCATGGAAGTCAAAAAAAAAAATTAGCAATTTTGGCGACCCTTAAAAAGCTTTGCAAAACTCTAAGTTACAATTTCAAAATCTTTCCAAAACTTCAAACCATTTAAAGATCATTTAGTTTAAATGTTTAATGATCAATTTGATAGCCTTACACAAGCTCTTGAAAGCAAAAACACACACAAAACTTCAAAACCCCAATTCTGTCCAAAAACACAAAAACCCTAAAATCTTCATATTTTCATCAAACAATTCACTAAGTTATCCAAAATAACTTTACAACCCAAATAACTTCTATTACAAGTTTCTAAAACAAATTTCAAGTCTTGAACTCTAGAATTTCCTATGTGTTAAAAGCACACAATTTCCATTCAAATTGTAGATTTTCAAATTCTAAATCCCTTAACTTAGCAAAACCCTAATCAAGATATAAGTTTCAAAATTCAATCTACCCAAAAGCTCAAATTTAGTCCTTCTAATTACAAGTTCCCCAAATCATTTAGAAATCAATTTTTCAAAGTCTTAAACAATCAAATTACTCTAGGCCCTCTTACACTAATTAGGGCAAAATCTTTCCTTTAAATCAAACTTCACATACAAGCCTTAATCACACTCAAAAGCTAGTTGAAAATCAATTCTCTGTTGTCCCAAACAAGTACCTACATTCGGCCATAAAATTTAAATTGTCAAGATGAATTTTTCTTTCAAAACTAAATTGTACACATCAAAGATATCAAGAAATCTATGTGGCGTGGTAGTTAGCTAACTTTGTCCCTCGACCATGCAGAAGGGGGTTTCGATCATTGCCCATGTGAGTTAAGCCCAAATTGTCGTCAACCATTTACTGCTAAGTAACTATTTCTCACGGCTAAAGTATTGGTCACTGTTGTCGACCTCACAACAACATGTATAAGTATAAGAAGTTATAAAAATAAATCATTTCACACACATTAATTTTAGTTTATCCAAAGTTACCCGTGCTTTGCACGGATAAATCCAACTAGTTAATATATATATAAAAATATGATAACCTGATAGTAAAACTATGTCGTACAATGATTAGGAAAAATCAATATATATATTCATATATAAATTATATATATTCTTCATTTATTTATGTTTAGATTATAGGGTAGAAATTTCAACGGAGAATAACATTTTACATGAAAATACTTTCATGTTAAAACTAATAGAAAATAAAATTAGGAGTAATATATATAAATGTATAAAAAAATTATAGTGAAAATATATGAAATGAGATAAGGAAGCATTAAACTAAAAAAACATATATTATTTTAATATTATATCAGTACTTTTTCATATATATATATATATATATATATATATATATATATATATATATATATATGTATATGTGTGTGTATGTATATCAAAATATTAAAATTTGATAGTCAAAGTATGGCGTATATAAATTTGAAAATGTTAATATATATAGTCTACAATTATTTATGTTTCAATGACAGAATCAAAAGTTCTCACGCGAAGGAAATTTTACATGAGAATACGAAAATCTTAAAAGTGATAGAAAATAAAATTTTAATATATTTCAATATTTTTCTAATTCTTTAAATAATTTAATGAGTAAATATATATATCAAAGGGTGGAAATTTGATAATAAATATGTATCCTACGAGTTAATACAAATATTTCTTAATTATGTTGAGGAACATTTAATTTATATAAATAGCTTTAAAATAATACATCTATATCTTTTATTTATAACTATTAATTAATCTTTTAAGAAAAATCTCACCACACATCGCACGGATTCTAGTACTTCTATATATCTCCATCCCTCCCATCTAAAATGCATCCTCTGGAAAAGGGGGTGATATTGAATATCTAACTTTCTGACTTTAAAATTATCTTTATTATTCTAAAAAATATTTACAATCTTTGATAAATCTGGAAAAAAAAAATAACACAAGAGAAACATAAACAAACCAAATTTAGACCGGGCAAGTGCCTCCCCCGGTAGCGGGTCATGAAGATTTATGAAGACACACTTCGCTTTCATACTTTAAGCTCAGTGTCTTGTGGGCTTGTGGACTGGGCGAGTGCATTTGCCCAGCAGAAGGGCGACCCAACGGCTTGATAGGACGACTCAAACTACTTTGGGGGTATATTTGTAACATAAGGGGGTGATAATTTGTAATTTATTAAGCCCGATTCTCGAGGCCCATAGACATGTTAATGATTAAAAGATGTTTATGGCTCATCCCCTATAAATAGCTAGTAGGAGCTCGGGGTCTTGAATCATCTCGTGATCTGTGCTCTTTCAATTTTGAGAACAAAATCGAATAAGAAAAGTAGAATATGAAGAAACGTATATTTCAACTATACCCAACAATCTCTTTTGGGAGCTCGTCGGAGTAATTGATCGGCGACGAAGATGGCGGTGATGCCGGCAATCGAGAGCTGAAGTTTCTGAAGGGGAGTTCCTCGTGTCCCTCCTCGTTTTCAAAGTTGAGGGCATAGCTGGAAGGGTCGTAGCTGAAGTCAGCGGAATGTGATTGACGGTGGTGGTGCCTACGACTGAGGCGGTGCCTGAAGGAACTTATCCTGCCACGAGGCGTCGAGCCAAATTCACTAGCACCACCGCTGGTCGGTGATTTATTCTTGTGCCACAAAGAGGAAAAAGAACCTGCATATGATGACCCTGCTGGTGAAATGGGCGTTCTGGGCATGTGCAATTTGTTGTAGATTCCTTCTCCTTCGTGCTCGTGATGGACGTCGTTGCACGTGAAGCAACAAATTGAAGATTTCAACTTTTCCCTCAAAGATGATTGCCCATGAATCTCGTTATTCATCATCATCAAATTAATAAACACCCTTTAGAGAGATGAAAATGAGAAAATGGTTGTGGTGATTGTTGTTGGTGAGATGTGGATTGTGAAATATATAATGAGAGAGAGCGTTGTTGTATAAAATCAACGTGTTTGCGATTTTTGGGATAAAATTGCGTTGCTGTATTTTGGTTAATTTGACAACCTTGGCTACCCATGTCCTTAACTATTTTTGAAATAGCTATTAGAAGCATCTTTAATTTGTTTCGTTTTCCTTTTTAGGGTGGCATAGATCCAGCAAACCATTTTGATCGGAGAACATTCTGTGGTTCACAGTAAAAGGTTTCTCTTCTAGGTTGTTTGTTATCCACCATGCTGATTTTAATCTTGCTGTACCCCCATTAAAACATGCAATTTTGTTTTGTTGTTTGCATCTGATTTTTTTTTTTTATAAATCGGAAAAAGTTTGCGTCTGATTTTTTAAGAGTGAACACTTAATTAATTTCATACTCTATTTTAACATTATTATCTTTTTAATTGATTTTTTCCAAATAATAGCTCAAGCAATAAGAGTTGAGCGAATAATGTCTAGGGACCGATGAAAAAATCATTTTAATTGATTGAAATTTATTCGAGTTTCTTTAAATTGGAAGTATGACTTGTATAAGTTAATGAATGTCACATATATTTCAATTGTAGTTGTTAGTGGCGGAGACAGATTTTCAAGTTGAGTGGCTCAAAACAAAACAAAAGAACATACAAGTGTACCATTAACAAAACTGTAAATCTAACAAGATAAATAGCATACCTAGTAGCCAGTGGATGTCCGACTATGGCATCAAGTTCCGGCATCTGCGGCCCAATGCCGGGTATCCTTGACCACGCCCACAGCTGGAGAAGATATGTACAGCCAACGATCTCGGCTTTCCGATGGTCGGTTGCAGCACACAACTCATGGTACAGATAAGCAAGAAGTGCAGACCCCCAACTGTACAGACCCGCTTGGTCAAAGTCTCCCAGCAATGCTAGATATCGCATTGCTATCCGACACCTGTGTGATCAATGAACATGAAATCCCCAAGCAAAACAAGAATAAATGCTCGAGCATACCGGTCCAACACATCATCGTCATCGGGGTCTAGCACCATGTTCGCCATAAGCTGTCTCAACCATGACAACTTAATTACACCTCCCTTAATAGTGTCTGGGGGAGGAGCCTCTCCTAGCATATTCTCCACGAGAAGTAGCCAGTTCTGCCAGGTGCTGCCGGTAACAGGAAGGCCATCTACTTTCAGGCCTAGGAGCACAGCCACATCCTGTAGCGTGATCGTCACTTCCCCAAATGGCATGTGAAAGGTGTGCGCCTCTGGCCTCCAACGCTCGACCATTGCAGATATCAACTCCTTGTCCAGAGGTTCGTGTCTAACGCGTGCCACCTCATAAAGCCCAGCACTTTGGAGTCGGCCTACGATCAACTCTGGAATCCCATGACGGTTCACCGCCGGTTTTCTCACGTGCAAGATTCTGTTCAGTTGTTCGTTCCAGACATGATTGGATACGTGCTTGTCCTGTAGGTGCAAGAGGCTCGGGTTTAGAGGGCCGGGATTGATGTACGTTTCATTCGCCATAAGGTTCCTACAATCAAATAACATTCGAAATTAATAATTGGCAATAAACATCGAAAATTCTAATTAAAACAATAAAGTTTCTAAAAATAGACAATAAACATGGACATTGTATATTTTCCGGGTTTCGTGTTTAGGGTTTTGGGATATGGGGATTAGAGTTTAGTATTTGGGGTTTAGGGTTTGGGATCAAGGGTTTAGGGTTTACGGTTTACGGTTTAACTTGTTATTTCTAAACAACAACAATATACATTATGATTCCTACACAATAATTAAAACTTTAATATTTCTAGACAATAAAATTATTATTATTATTTCTAAACAATAAAATTAACTTATTATTTATAAACAATAACAATATACATTATGATTCCTACACAATTAAAACTTTAATATTTCTAGACAATTATATTTCTTAACTTAGTCTAAAAAATCTACACTTTTAACCATTAACAATTCTAAATAATATTATCAAATGCTATATATTTTTTACATGCTCACCAACACGTATTATTATTTCTAAACAATAACATTAACTTATCATTTCTAAACAATAACAATATACATTATGATTCCTACACAATAATTAAAACTTTAATATTTCTAGACAATTATATTTCTTAACTTAGTCTAAAAAATCTACACTTTAAACAATTAACAATTCTAAATAATATTATCAAATGCTATATATTTTTTACATGCTCACCAACGTTTATTATTATTTCTAAACAATAACATTAACTTATCATTTCTAAACAGTAACAATATACATTATGATTCCTACACAATAATTAAAACTTTAATATTTCTAGACAATTATATTTCTTAACTTAGTCTAAAAAATCTACACTTTTAACCATTAACAATTCTAAATAATATTATCAAATGCTGTATACTTTTTACATGCTCACCATTCACCAACACTTATTATTATTTCTAAACAATAACATGAACTTATTATTTCTAACCAACTATTAAAACTCCTAATAACATACATATTAAAACTCCTAACCAATTCTAAATAACACATTGTTTATAAACAATAATACTATAAAAAACAAACAAACAAGTACTAACCAAAATGATAATATTTGATGTGGAGGAGGGTATATGTTGAGATGAATGACTTCAACTTGAGGAGAATGAGAGTTCTTGAAAACTTCTAGATGAAGAACTTGATTTTTGTGGGAAATTTTTAGAAATTTTGAGGGAAGAGTGAAATGATGAGTAGAGTTTGAAGATGAATAGAGTAAGGAAAAATGGAGGAGCCTGCCTTGCATTTAAGGAGGCCAGAACCTGCTGGAAATCGCAGGACACCCTGCGACTCTAGTGCCACGTGGCACGCATGCATGGGAGTCGCGGGTATTTGTGCGGCACATGATCCTGAGCATTGGGAGTCGCATTGGTTAACGCGACTCCCTATGCTGTCTTGTCTCCTGCTCCCCAACCAGAGGCATGCTGTTCCAGAACCGAGAGCCCCAATAAAGTGTGCGACTTGCGTTGGTTTCGCAGCCTTGGCTGCGACTCTAATACCCAGGCCATATCACGCGCCAACATGGCACAAACAGCCATAGTTGGCTAATTCTTTTTTTTTTTTTTTGTCTTATTTTGCTAAAAAAATTCCTGTATTATTAAAAAAAACCTTATTATTATTATTATTATTATTATTATTATTATTATTATTATTATTATTATTATTATTATTATTATATTGTTGTTGGTGGTGTGTTCAGTGTGTTGATGTTGAATGCAAAAAAAGAAATGGGAGACGACTTTTTGGAGTTTCAACATCTGGAGACAGGGGAAGTAGCAAAGGCTACTGTCAATTATTGCTTCTTCTTCTTCTTCTTCTACACATGAAGCAACAACAAAATTACAAGTAAGAAAAAGAAAAGAAAGAGAAAATGGGTTGTGGAAACTTGTTCTTCACAATTCTGATAACCTTCTCAGTGGCTCTCATAACATACAACATCATCATCTCCGGCAACGCCCCTCTCCGGCAAGACTTCCCCGGCCCATCTCGCCGTCCGACCATCTCGATCGACCCCGTCATCCAGATGCCGCTCCGCCGCTCTTCCAAGAGGCTCCTCTTTCACACCGCCGTCACAGCATCTGACTCGGTCTACAACACGTGGCAGTGCAGGGTCATGTACTACTGGTTCAAGAAGTTCAAGGCGGACCCTGAATCTTCCATGGGTGGATTCACCCGGATCCTCCACTCTGGTAAACCTGATTCCTTCATGGACGAGATCCCCACTTTTGTTGCTCAGCCTTTACCTTCTGGAATGGATCAGGTTTTGCTTCTCATCATCATTCTTCTTGCTTTCACGGGTTTAGGGTTTCTGGGTTGGGTTCATACGGGGTTTGAGGATTTCTTAATAATTTGTGTAAATGCTATGCCCTGCTCTTGATCTTGGAGAAAATTGGTGTTTTGATAGTTGGAAATGCAAGCATTTTACTCCCTGATTTAAATTATGGAATTTAATGGTTCCTAGTTCTTGCCATATTTGAGTTTGAATAATTTTAAGGACTAAACTGTAATAATTAAAATCAATTACTAAATATTAATAGCATTTTTGGATTGGTTTCTCTCTACTCAGAATCAATTGTGTCAACTAGAAATACTTACAGAAGTTTATCCCAGAATTGATTTTGAATTTACATTTTACAATCAATTTTATAATGACTTATAAACATGCCCTAAGTAAGTGACTGAAAGCAATAGTTTACTCCTTATTCTATTCTTGTCTACTCTTGCTCATCTTTGCTCTGTTGCAGGGTTACATAGTCCTTAACAGACCATGGGCATTTGTACAGTGGCTTCAACAAGCTGATATCAAAGAAGAGTATGAGATGTTTAACTTTAACTAAATTTCTATACTCAAAAATGGGAATCAATTTTTTTTTTTTGGTTTTTTTGGATTATGGTTTTGACTTATATTAGTGTAATTTGTGCTGTGTATTAGTTACATATTGATGTCGGAGCCAGATCATATCATTGTCAAACCTATACCCAACTTGGCCACTAATAGTATGGGAGCTGCATTCCCTTTCTTTTATATTGAGCCTAAGAAGTATGAGACGGTGCTACGGAAGTACTTCCCTGAGGAGAATGGACCTATAACAAATATAGATCCAATTGGAAATTCACCTGTTATCGTTGGCAAGGTAACTGTCAATTAGTTTTCTGTGGTAATTTTAGTACTCTTGATCTTTTGCTACTTTTTTTATTTTTGTGGAAATATGTTAGGAATCGCTTAAGAAGATTGCTCCCACTTGGATGAATGTTTCCCTGGCAATGAAGAAGGATCCTGAAACTGATAAAGCCTTTGGATGGGTGCTTGAAATGTACTTTTTCCCTCTTCTCCAATCCATGTTATCCTTTCTTAGCCTCACACCAACTTGACTTTCTATGTTATTTTTTATCATTGACATAGGTATGCTTATGCTGTTGCATCGGCTCTTCATGGTGTTCGTAACATATTATACAAGGACTTCATGATTCAGGTTCAATAAGGTTCTCTTTTTTATTTATTTTTCTACTGTCCTGTATTAATAAGGTTCTCATATAATATGGTAATATCAATATGTGATGTTGAATGAGAACCTTTTATTTCTGTGTTACTTTTTAAGCTTAGAACAATATGTAAGTAAAAATTATATTCCAGGCAGTCCAGTATCACAACATTAGTAGACTTCAAGTAAAACACATTTGTCTTTTGCAGCCATTTAGTCGGTGGATTTCTATGGCCTGCATAGGCCTTGGTGTTATTTAAGTAAGTCAAGGGTGGTCAGCGGTGACTTGACCCTTGAGGCCTTGTTCGGAAGAGCTTACTTTCAGCTTATTTGAGTTTATGACCTTACTCATGAGTAGAGTTTATTTTAACAAGCTGTCCTCATACTTATTGAGGTTTTTTTATCGAAACTGGACCTAGTTCATGCGCTTTAAGTAAAAGAGAAAACTTTGAACATTAAAAAATGCCTGCTTTATCCATAAGCAAAAAATGCATGTATCATCTAAAATAGTTTACATTCTTTGTTTTTGTTAATGTCTTTAACAAACTATTGAAATCACACAGAGTAGTGCTAGAACAAAACTGTATTCATGTTCCATTTTCAACTAGGGCTGTTTTCTTTGTATTACAACTTCAAGACTTTTAGTCAGTAGCCCATTCTTCTTTGCTTCTCATTTTCTAACATTGTGCTAAAAGACACAGTTCAATGTTTTTTAAATACCAAATTCATCATAAGCCTTCTATCTTTGAATTTACTAACATTTGTCTGTTTATTATGTCTGTCAGCCTCCATGGGACAAAGAAATTGGCAAGTCTTACATTATTCATTATACTTATGGGTGCGACTATACAATGAAGGTACTGTGTTGGGATCGATTTCCTGTACATTTTTATTCTGATTTTCATTGTAGAAAGAAAAGAAGGAGAACTGATTTATAATTCAGTTATTACTCAAGCAAAAGTACAGCTACATAATCTTTTATATTTTCCTGTCAGAGTTACTCAAAAATTGATGTTCCATATTCAGGGTGAGCTGACCTATGGAAAGATTGGAGAATGGAGGTTTGATAAAAGATCTTATGATCATGTTGCTCCCCCCAAAAATCTTACAATGCCACCACCTGGTGTTCCAGAAAGTGTGGTATGTTTTCTCTTCCTTTGTGATTTTAAGTGTATGTTTGGATACACGGTGACCCAAAACCACAGTGGAAAGAAGTAACTTCCTAAGCTTTTGTGGTTGTTCACCGTGATTTTGGCTTCAAGTGGTTTTCATCCGTGTATGCAAACATGCTCTAAGGTCATTCTGTTGAATTCACTTCATTCTTATTTTGTTTCCCCCTCCTCCTCCTTGTCTGTCCTGACCAACCATCATGGTCTTCAAAATCTTCAAACCTAACCCAACCTGACAATTTGCCATAAATTGACACTAATTGATCATTAATAGTGTCCATGGTTAGAATCTTCTTTCTCAGAGAATAGCTATTCTGATTTGTACATGGGTGGATTATAGTTTGCATTGAGATTTGAGAATAGATACATATGTAGGACTTCTACAATTGGGTTGTTACTTTTTACAGGTGACTCTTGTAAAAATGGTGAATGAAGCTACTGCAAATATTCCAAATTGGTACTCATAATGGCTTTAAAGGTGTCGTTGGAGAATGCTTTGATATCTAAGGCCATTTGACATGGATGGGTCACGTACACACATTGCTGTTTTTTCATGTATTTGTGTAATTCATCTTCCTCTATATGTATGTGACTGGCACGTGAGACGGACCTGTGGATTTGTGTCACTGGTGCTTCATATAATGCGTTGCGTTCACCTGCGCCTCTATTATTTTGGTTCTTACTGCATCTTTGGTTAACCCTAAAATTACCGTCCGGATTAATTTTTTTATTTTTAATTAATATTAAAATAATAATAAATTATCTAAATAATTTTAATTAATATTAAAATTATTGTTAAATATGATATATATGTTAGTAATAAATTAGTGTGGATAAACAATACATCTAAGTAATTTTGTACTACCATCGCACCCCTATCACACCCTACTAAATTCCATCCCTAAAGATTACAAACTCAAACCCTCCCCCACATTCCCAAATCTAAAATATGGAATTCCCAAATTCTTTTCCCTTCCCCTAGACCAAAAAAATATAACCATCTTCCTTTTCTGTCTTCCACTTCACCTTTAGACCCCAAGTTTACTTGTAACTACTCTTCCGTTTCGAAATATTTGTACCATATTTTAAAATATAAGTTATTTTACAAATTCAAAACATTTTATTTCACTTTCTTCCTTCTATACTTTCATTTAATATTATATCTCTTACCTACCACCTTCAATTTTCACCTATAACAATTTTCACCTTGCACTTAACTAATAATCACATTTCTCTGTCCTTAATATAACTTAACTTTAAATAGGGGTATTTCACTCAATATTTATTAAATGGTGAGTTTTTAATTCCCGTGTATAACCTTAAACAACTTATATATTAAAATAGAGAGAGTAACTTTTTAAGCTAAACAAAAACTAGCTCAAACACTATCATATAATTTCAATTTTCTAGTATGAATTTGGACTTTTTTTTTTAAAATAATACAAGAATATTTTTTAATTGTCAAAATGGGGTGTATTGGAAAATAATTTTCAAAATGGGGTAGTTTATAAAACTAGCCTCACATGAGACTTGTTTAAACTAGCTAGTTTCAATAAGGACAAAAACAAATCAGAATTTGCACTGTTTCAGAGGAGACATGATGGGATGGGGGAGATAGAAAGTGATTGAAACACGCCTAGGATGAGGCGAATTCAAACTAGCCTAGAACCAATCATGTTCAAACTAGCCTGGTGCAGTTTGAATTGTTTCAGGTCACGCCCAAAACAACACTCTGCCTATCTAATTCACCATCTCCCACACTTTCAACACACACCTTCACTTAAGTTTTTTCATTCACTGCATCTCAATTATCTCTGTAAGTTTTTAGAGGTCCGAGATCGATGACTGAAGTTGTTGCTTTGGTCTATTACAATGGTAGAAAATTCGAAGCCAGTGAAAGACAAATGTTCGAAGGTGATAGGAGAACCACACGACTCAAAAACGGCTTGAGCATGAACAACTTGAAGAAAAAACTTCATAACATGAAGTTTAGATGCAACCAGCTTATATCTTCCGTGACCTGTCGATTTTTGGCTTCACGTAATCCAAGGCAATACATTGGTCTTGAAGTATGCGTCACTGAAGATGTGGGAATCATGATGGACACATTTGCGCAACAGACTTTCATGACAATGCTAGAATTGTATGTTGACATTGATGAGGTCGGTGGCTCATCCATACTCGTCCCACCCGATCTGATGAACATACAACACACATTACCCTATGATGAGACATACGGTGGAGAAGAACATGATAGTCAAGCTCTCACCGTTCATTTGGCAGATGATGGTGACAACAACAACAACAAAAATAATTTTAATGTTAATCCTGACGCCTGTCACTCCGTAGATGACGATGAGCTTAATGATGATCAGCTTCTTGATGAGGATTCGTCAGATGCGGAAGGTCTGAGGGCATTGGTTTCCCCTTCATCCCTAAATCCAGTGGAAGCACCGATCAACATCCATCCAGAAGCACACGGTATGTGACATTTTTTATCTTCACATGTTTTAATGTTTACGTATTATGTTGTTGAGGATTTAAATGTTTATGTTCAGATGGGTTTACCGTCCCATTTTGGAATGATTCTCCCCACTATACATAAGTTAATTGGGAACACCCAGATCAAGAACCAGAACAAGATTGTTTGGATGTGCCTAGCAATTGGGAGATTGGTGATGAGTTGTACGTTGACCTACGCTTTGATTTCAAAGAAGCTGTCCAATTTGCTTTGAAGCAATACACGATGAAGATTCACCAATCTTTTTGTGTGGTTGAATCCAGACCAACCATTTATTTTGTAAAATGCCCAAATTCCACAGAGGAACACCCTTGTCATGGAGGATGAGGGCAATGTTGTCTAAAAGATCTACAAAATGGGGCATAACGAGATGGGGCGGACAACACACGTGCGTCAACCAGATGTATAGTCAAGACCATAGCAAGTGTAGTTCCGACTTCATATGATCTTGCATAATTGGTATAGAACCTCCTATTTGACACTGTTGATATTTTGCTGTGAGATTTGTTAAAAATATCTACTTAATATCTTGTTGTAATGTCGTAGGTACGGTCAAGGAACAACCCTCAATCTCCATTTCTCTTATTCAAGAGAGGGTGAACGGAATGTTTGTCTACTCAGTGTCATATACCAAAGCATAGAAAGCCAAAAAAAAATCACTTGCAAAGGCGTTTAGTGATTGGGAGGAGTCTTACGATGAACTTCCGCGATGGCTAGAGTATAGGTTGTCGTTTTCACTGGGTTCCTTCTACAAAGTTGTCACTTATGAGTACAGACGAAATGGGGTCGTTGATCCTCATTATCGAATTTTTAGCCGGGTGTTTTGGAAGTTCAAGCAATGTTGTGACTCTTTCATTTATTGCAAGCCCATCGTACAAATAGATGGTACCTTCCTTTACGGGAAGTATCGAGGTACCTTTCTCATTGCTACTACACAAGATGAGAACGGTAATATCTTGCTCATTGCTTTTGCAATTGTCGAAGGAGAAACTTTGAGTGCTTGTTCATGGTTTTTGCGGTTGATACGCCTCCACGTGACTGCAAGGAAAGGCATATGCCTCATATCCGACAGACACACAAGTATTAAGTCGGCCGTGGCAACGTCTCCCGAGTGGCAGCCATAGAATGCTTACCACGTGTACTGCATCGGCACATTGCTAGTAACTTCAACTAGAAATTCAAAAACAAACAGATGAAAGATGAGTTTATTGACATAGGTAATTTTATATCTCCTTTTTCTGTAAATTAGCAATTGTTATAAGTGAAAATGTTGACTTTGTTCAATCCACTGATGCTGCTTATGACCCTTGTCCATATTATTTTGAGATGAGGTTGGCCCACTTCCGTGAAGAGCTTGTCCTGCCATCCGTGAATGGATTGACAACATAAGAAAAGAGTCATGGAGTCTTGCTTGCAATGAAGGTGGTCATAGATACGGACACATGATGACCAACCTATCTGAAGCTATTAAAAAAGTTATGGAAGGTGCTAGAAATCTACCAATCACACCTTTTTTAATAGGAGTGGTCGGGTAAGAGAAGAGTTGGCAGCGGGCAAAAAATTTTGTGATGAGTTCACGAAAAAATTGCACAGAATTCAGAAGATTGCAGGTCGTTTCCACGTGGCCTCGTATGACCACCCAGATTGAAATTTGAAGTACAGGAGCAAGTAAATCCACTCACTCAGGGCGGTGGTATGAAACGGATAGTCATCTTGAATGACAGATGTTGCGAGTGTGGATGCTTTCAGGCTTACAAGTTTCCATGCACTCATGTTATAGCGGCATGTGCTCGTGTAGCGGTCAACTACTACCAGTACGTGGATCATGTTTACACACTGGAGAATGTAGCACATGCATATGAATCAGAGTGGAATACGATTGGTAACGGCGATGGAGCAAGCAACAGCGACAAGGAGCGGAGGAGCAACAACAGCGGCGGTGGGTGTTGATGGGTCGATCGCATAATAGAAATGGGGAAGGGAAGGGGAAATGGTCTGCAAGGTGAATGTGGAATGGGGAATAAGAAGAGATTTTTTGAGGAGGGAAATTCAGAAATTGAAAGTGAAGAAGAGAGGATGGTGAAATGAGTGGGTGGTGGGGAAGAAGAGAAGATAAAGGGAGTGGGGTGGTGGGGAGTTGGTTTTTTTTTTTTTAAAGGGTATTTTCAATTTTTCAAAAAGTTGGGATGTCGCCAATAGTCGCTGGGTGATGCAAATAGCAACGCCCAAAATTCTAATGTTATTTATTTCATTTTCTTCCATCTATACCCCTATTTAATATTATATCTCTCACCTACCACCTCATATTTACACCTATCACAACTAAGGGTGAGCACAATAACCATTTCGGTCAACGTAAACAAGTTACATACGGGTTTCACGGTCGGTTTCGGGTGTAGAAAACTTCTCGTCGAACCCGAACCTACCCAAAGAAATATTGGTGGCTAGCTTGCAACCCAATTGTTATAGCATGTGTTTTCTGCGCACCACTACTGTAATAATTACTTGTCTTGCTCGCACACTGCCAATTAGGGCTAAGCAGCGGGCGGGTTCGGGTGACATATGTCGGGTTTGGGTGGGTTTGAATCACACATATTGAAGGCTGATTCCGACTATGGTATCTTTTGGGTTTATCTGGTTCGGGCGTTTCGGGTTAGCGGGTGGGTTGAGGCAGGTTTAAAACAAAAGAAAATCACCCAGAAAAGAAAAAAAAAACAAAGTTGAAGAATTATTGAACAGAAACAAATATCAACAAGAAATGAGGAAGAAGAATACATGAACAGATCTAAGGATCATCAACCAAAATAAAATCATCAAGCAAAATACACAGAAGAGAAGAACATCAACCAAAATAATATACAGAAATAGATCATAGATTTGAAAAGATCCGAGGAAAACAACATCAGAGCGAACGAAATAGATATGCTTCGTCAATTTCAAGCAAGGGAGAGTGAACTCATACTGAAGCAGCGGCCATGCATGCTGGAAAATGGAACTACATTTTCTCTCGATGTCGGGCTTCGATCTTCACGAAGCAGCGGCGAGGTGAAGCAGCGGCGAGGAGTAGGAGTTAGGAGGTTCCAGAAGCCAGAAGGGGCAGCGAAACTTGTCGGCGGCGGCGGCAGAGAAAGAGGAGGCTTTGTAGTCTGCTAGGGTTGGAGAGGGTTTGAATGAAAGAGTCAAAGAGGAGAGGGAGCGGTGCGGCTCTGCTAGGGTTCGAGTGAGAGAGAGAGGCAATGGCTAGGGTTCTGAGTGAGAGAGCTGAATTTTTTTCTTTTATATGGTCTACCTCAGGTTGGGCCAGGTTCATGTGGAATTTAGTGGTCCACCCGAGCCCGACCGAGCCAAACTGAATTGGACCGGTTTTGTCACCCGCGTAACCCATCGACCCGGTCCGACCGACCCGTGTTTCAGTTTTTTTTCGGGTATCTCAGGTTTGGGTCGGGCTAGGCCCGTTGCTCACCCCTACTGCCAATGTCATAAACAAAATATTTTTGACAAAAGTAAAAGCTTTGTACGCAATGCATTGTCTATTTGGTTGATTTATTTATTTTTATTTGTAAAAGTTAAACATAAATGAAAATGGTAAAACCTGCAGCCTCTTCTTCTCCAAGTACTCCCCACTCTTGTTTCTCTCATTCTCTCCAATCTTAACAACAAAACAACTTCCTCCCACCCCTTCTCATTTTGTCGCATCCTTCTCAAACTCGAAGGCTTTGTCTCCTAATCACGCCTCCCCCCACATTATCTCCTTCTTTGTCTCTCTATTGCGCGTGGAACGGTGGATCTGTAAGTCCAGTGACTTGATACAGACATGCACGGTGGTAAAAAACAAGGTATGGTGGATCACCAGTAATAGCGAGACGCTTCTGCCCCAACCCCACCGACCCCAACCTACCAGAGACAACCCTCAAACCGTCCAACCCGAAACCCGACTCACCCGAGCCATCTTCCGAACGGAAACGGATGAAGTTTCTACCCCTTCGGTTAAGGTGGGTTGGAACTTTTTTGGCCTGACACCGCCCGATGCTCAGGCCTATAATCACAACTCTCAGAACTTACTTAATTAATAATTATCATTCTTTCTCTTTAATATAATTCAACATTAATTAAGGGTATTTTATCCAAGCTATACATCAATTAACAACTGCTTTGAAATTGAGGTGTTGTCTAGGGTGAACTACTAATTAAGTAATACACCGTGCACAACCAGCTTTTGGCCAATGAGATCACGCCAAGTGTCCAGGTGAGTAATTGGTAACCGGTTCTACATGTTATTTAATTTTTATAATTTATTATAATTTTAATTTGTTGATTACCGTAAACCCCTTGCTCTCATACACTCTGAAACCCCTTACTCCTTTCATACACTCTGAAACATTTTTCTTTTTTTAAAAAAAGGAGTAAAAATGGTATTGCCCAATTATTATTATTTTCAATTTTTTTAAATATTAAATAAAAAAACTTGTTGTAGCAGATCATTTAGAGTGGTGCACGGTGCACCACTTAAGGTGCAAGTGCACCCTAGAAGCCACATCAAATTGAGGGAATAAATATGATACTCAATCTCATCCTCACCGGTTTAGGGAGAGGGCGAGAAAAGTCTTCATTACTTAAGTGTTTTAATTTAATTTATTCATTTATATATTTATTTAAATTAATCATGCAGAAAACATTTTAATTCAGGATAGAGGTACACACAAGTTTAGGTTGAATTGTATTGCCAAGGAAAGAGTTTAATATGAAATCCTGCTAATAAGTCAAAATCTGTTCAACTTTATGCCAAAATATTGGTTGGAGACTTTTTGGGTACATGGGAGAGTATGGTTCGAGATTTAAGGGTAGCGTATTAAGACAATGGAAAGGGTTGTGTAGATTTTCAAAATAAAGATCTTAGGAGGGAGGCTAAGCTATATGGGGAACAAGCAACGGCTGTTTACAATAATTACAAGCTGCGGCATCTGCAAGAAGTATTAAGATGGGTAACAACTCAGTGGATGGCGAGTTTGTGGTTGCACAGCAAGAATGATGATAGTGGTTGGGATTGTCTAGTAGCGGCGGAGACAATGAGGTTTTTAAACAATGAATGGAAATTGTTGAATGATGGCCAACGATTTAATGTCATATCTGGTGTGTAACATTGTTCATCATCAATTCTCAGGAATTAAAATATATGATGTTCACAACATAAACACAATGAAAACCAATGTAAGTTTACGATAACATGCCCACAAAGTTTAACACAAAGTTTAGCACACGGGTGATAGATCATGTCTCCAGTTCATGCTAGATTGCTAGTTATATTTACAATGATTATCCTTTAAACTTCACATGAACCTGTTCACAACGCACATCCCAGATTTTGATAGGCAAAGAAGAAATACGCTCAAGTGTCGTAAGCACTACAAAGTGGCCCACAACTTACTATACCCATGGGGATCAAACATGTTACAACATATCACACATGTTTTATATACAAATGCCGCACTCAGTTCATATAGCTCCTGCAATTTTTTGAATTGCAATAACATGGAATCTTCTTTCCTTCATCTTCATTGTTAAAGTGGTAGTCGTACGTAATCTCTTCACCAGGAAATATGTCCCTCTCTGCAAAGAAGACAACCTTCAAAGCCAAAAGCCACTCAGTTCTCATAAGTGTGCACTCAGAAAAGAAGACGAAAGCTGAATTGAGATATGCTGTTAATTAATTTCATCCCAAGGCATGGCTCCAGTCTTTCATTATGCCGCACAATGACATTCAAAACATAAAAAATGGTGGTGGAAGGGAGTGGATAGTTAATCCAAAAAGTGATTCAAAAAAAGAAATTCAAGTTTTAGAGAACATTCGTTATGGCAATAAATTGGTGTTGTTTTTTCTAATAATCAATACAATAGTTCAATTAATTCAATAAATACAATCATAAATGACCAAAAGAATTTCAACAAATACCTTCTTCTCATGCCTCATGGTAATCACTTTTGCCGCACAATTTGGCTGGCCATGCGAATAAACATTGGTTAGAAGCCTGAAATGGAGTATAAATAGAAATAGCAGGCTATATAAAACACATCACATCCATTGAGACTTCTAATTTTGTCCAAAATTTTTTTTGAGATTTCTAATGGTCATCGGTACTAGTTTGATAACTACACCAAACTACTTCATAATAAGCCATAAGTCTCCAGACAAAAAACCTTGCACATAGACAAAGGCATTAAAGAATGACAAACTAAAAATGAAAAGCAATATTCTGAAAACCGGACCAGTCACTTAACTAGTTAAGGCACATGTTCCAGGTTCAATGATCGAACCAAGGTTGAACTGGTAGAAATGGAATAATATTTTTAATATTAATTTTTATAATATGTAATATATTGACGCAAGATAATAAGAAGTTTGACTAATTAAATTTCAAATTATTATAGGTTGTCAATCTTATATATTATGAGATAAAAGTTCAGTTCAACTCTATTTTCATCACCAGTTCTTGACTGGTTTTCACTGAATTTGGACCAATTCAATCAATTCTTTGGCCCAGTTCTTGAATCTTTCGGTTTTTCAGCTAACTGAACCGGTCAGCAGAACGATTCCCGGTTCGGTCCATTTTTCAGAACACTGATGAAAAGAACAATAAATAAAATTCAAAGTCAAACATCAGAGCACAGATTTTGGACCAATTCAATCAGTTCTTGGCCTGGTTCTCTTTCGGTTTTTCAGCTAACTGAACCGGTCAGCAGAAGGATTCCTGGTCCGATCCATTTTTCAGAACACTGATGAAAAGAACAATAAATAAAATTCAAAGCCAAACTACAGAGTAATATACCAGGCATGAGTGGTTAACAAATCGAGCAATCCCCCCTTTCCTTGTGGCATCTATAATATGTTCTTTGTCTATCTTAAAGAAGTAGCACGCACTCTTGTACTGCAGTTTCCTTCCTGAATGATATTCCCTTTCTCTTTTATCAGACACACGTAGCCCCACAATTTCACCAACATACTCAACAACCTATACATGCATGACTAACGCATCACATTTGCAATCATAGTGAAGGGGCATGTAAAAATTTTAAGGCTGGCATCATACCATTTCCCCTCTGGAAATGAACCGAGAAGTGTAGAGACCAAGGGCATGTATCCCAGATTTGTATACAACAAGGTGTTTCCAGCTCTTGGCTTGCTTGTACCGCGCATATTCCTTCTGCAAATAGTAGGACATTCAATACTAACTATGTATACAAATAGAACTTTCCATTCAAATATTACTTGTTCTGAAAGGCCTTTAGTCTTAGTTAAATAATCAGTTGAAGTAAGAAGTTCAAAATATGGACATGCTATTTTTGCTTTGAGGAAATAAATCTAATAATCATAAAAAGTTGTGGACTACACAAACAACTTGACATACCCTACAATCATGCTCAATATCTGAATCTGGAAATTTTGGGAATCCCTGTGCATACAATTTCTGCCTATTAATGTGAACCCAAGCATTTAACTGTTCCTCAGGAACAAGGCATACCCCCTTGGCTTTTAAGGCACTGTCATGATTATTCTGCAACCCATCCAATCTACGGCCCTTGTAACCCTACAGTAATCCAGAAGAAATTAATATCATCATAATTCAATAACTAGAAAAACTAATGGAACAGTCACATGACCCTCCATTCCAAGTAACTCCCGGAAATGTCATTAAGCGAAGTAATTACATCTGTCCTGGCACAGGAGAATTCCCTTTCTTGTCGACTGTCCATCTCATCAGTAGGATCATACATGAGTGGGCATTTCTCAGGGAAATAATTCTCTACACATAAACAAAAGGATAATTTAAAGAAATGAGCATTGAGCACAAGCAAAGCATTGAACAATATTTCAAATAATGAAGAGGAAATGTATGTGCTTAATAATCTATACAAACTTGCAACAATATATTGACTAATGATAATGCATCACTGACATGTCATTACTATTAGATTCCAGATGAAGTACAAACACAACAGGGTTCAGTAGAATAATGACAGATAATCAGACCAACGCATATAAGCCAACTTGACAAAAACACCTTGTAGAATACCTTCATTGGATTTGGAACTCTAAACATGTAAGCCAGCATTTTATTCAAGGAATGCACATCAAACTAATCGCTTCGTATTCCAAATATGAGTATCTACATAATCTGTTCAAAATTCTTTTTTTGTAGTTTATAAATAATTTACTCAATACAAGATATTATTTTGGGGAAAAAATGTCATCATGTAACTTAAATTTACCTTTAGCAGTGAGTTCATTAATGCTTCGCTGTTTCCGAATTTCCTTTTTCTTTACCTTCAATTGAGCATCAGCTCTATTTACAATCTTATCAGACTCCCTAGCTTTGGTATCTTTCATCCCTTTGTACATAACATATGGCTTGCTGCCCTGCACCAAATCTTCTATTGACACATCAATATTTGATTTATTGCAAATCATCGTGTTTTCGGTTTCATTGTCTTCCTCAACATTTAAACCAGGTTTCCTACAGTTATCCTGGCTACTGGTTCCGAACTTCCATCTCTTCCGAGTCTTTTTTGAAGTTAGCCTAGGTTTGCCATTTGCAGGGACCATGCATCTTTTTGAAGTTTTAAGAACCTTGCTGAGAGAGACAATTTTAGCTGGTTTTGATTCTTCTATAGCCGATTGTCCACTAGATATCTCACCATATTTTCCACATACAACTGGCCTTGTGGTTCTATGAGCATTTGCTTTCCTGCTAGTGAATGACTTCAGCTTAGCATTTCCAAGTTCCGTATAGGATAGATCTGGCATTTGAGAGTTCCCAAAACAATTAGAAGTGAAATCCTTTTTTAATTTCTTTATTCCAGAAACTTCAGGCAATGTGTGAAACACAGCATCAATATTTGATTCTGAGTCATGGCTATCTTTGTCACTGTGGTTCTTACTTGGATAATTATTACAAGAGAGAATTTTGGATGAAAATGCGGCATGTCTCTGTTTGGTACTTGGCTGAGCAAAAGCCTTGTTAGATGATCTTTGGTGGCTAGACGAAAAGTACATTTGTGATTCTTTGGACAAACTTGAATGGGTATTAAAAAGTCCAGTACATTCTCCATTCTTGTTATTATCCAATAAGGAAGGGATTCCAGAAGGCAGTGAAGTGTCTAAAATCATCTTCTCATTTCTCTTTCGCTTTTTACCTTTGAAGCCTTTCTTGGCTTTCTCAGATTGATTGGCCTGACAATTAGCAGAAAGAACAATGTGGTTTTGATCTCGGCCTTTTTTCCACATCAAAGAATCTAATAGTTTAAGCTCATCAAGGGGGCTGTGACATGTTTGATCATTGGAGCCTCTCAGATAACCTTTTCTCAAGTAAATTCCACTAGTTAAGCTTAGAAGCTCAGAACTTCTTTCACTTTCAACCACATCAGATGACCAGCCTTTATCAATTCCTGATCCTTCATTAACTACAAGGTTCTCCATACAACCAGTGTCTACCACATCAGCAGTACAAGAATCAACCTTGCTGGCCTCTGCAGATGCCTGAGATACCACATGGGCAGAATATCCTGAAGAAACATTAAAATTTTCTTGCTGTTTCAACCAGTCTACCTTATGAATATTTCTTGTCAAGCGTTTGGCACAGAAGTTTCCACGTTGAACATTGTCCTTTCCTTTGCAATCCAAAACAGTATCTCTCCGATCGTCACAAGCTGCTTTCCTGACCTTACTTGGCACATCTCTCCATTGAGGCGTCGGAGTGCCAATTTTGATTGGGCATTGGCCATTCAACTTCCCATCTTGCTCAAAGTGGATATTTTCACCCTTGGAAGCATTCTGATCTCTTTTACATTTTGAAGCTCTCTTCAAGGAAGTTTCACCGCTGGCATTTTCAATATGCTGTTTTAAGATATAATGAGAGGGCTCAATTCCCAAGTAAAAGTTTCTTCCAGAAAAGTTCGCCCGAGCAGCACAAGTGCATTTGTCTACCAAATCTGATGGTTGCTCAGAGCATTTTTCACATGAACATGATCTGGTATTGTCTTTGCTTATTCCAAGGCTGAGACATCAAAATGGGGGGAAGGGAAAAATAGAAAAATACGGTTAAAGGTGTAGCTCCAAATGGACAGAAAAGTATGCAGATAAACAAAATCCAGTTGACTTCCATTGCTACTCTACATGAATGCAGTGAAGTGTCACTTCTGCCGCTTCTGGGCAGCACAACATGACATTATACCACTGCAGGACACAATTAACAACTATGATATGATAGAAGGTAAAAACGCATCATTGCAATGAAGATAAAAAGGACCAAAATGTATTGAAGACAAAATTCTTCACTGTGGATAATGGATACAGAACACATAAATTGTAAATTAAGTAACAGGACTGTTATGAGTGGATAGAACACATGAATTGTAAAATATTACCGATATTCACATCAGTGGAAACCAATCATGCCCCTTAAACACACTATCCAATAAATAACAAAGCCACAGTTGTTTCAAACTAGTCAGTCCACAAAATAAAATATATTTATCATCATATTTATAGGCATCAAATACAACCAAGTAAACAACGTCTCTCGGTTTTATTTAGCAACACCAAGTAAGCATCACCTCTTCAATAATAATATCTAGAACAAGCAAACTGCTGGTAATTCTTCCCTAGGAAATTCAAAACATCCTGTAGTCCTTTATTTTGGCCCTTATACCAAGGTCATGGAATTTGTTAGATATCTTGTAAATAAGTAGGATATCTTTTATTTATGGTTATTAGGTAACTTACTCATGTAATTAGGGAAGTGATCATGTTAATAGGGAAATAGAATATTTCTATGATACTTTGTATTTATTGTGCCTTTATGGTGCATATTATAAATAATGATCCCCTTGTGTAATTTAGGCACACGGATCAAGTCTAACGTTGTCTCTTGGTTTCTCCTAATTTTACAGAATTCATTACCCTCAACCCCAAATTCTCATGCACTTAAATCAATAGGTTTAAAATTATGTGCCAATAGGAAAAGGTTTAATTTTGACGAGACCAATGGTTTATAAGACGAACATGTTTCATTCTCGTCACTACAATGTGATGAATTTGTCCTATTAACATCTTGTAGTCCTTTATTTTTGCCCTTCTACCAAGGTCATTGAACTCATTACCCTCACGCAATTTAATCAATAGGTTTAAAATTACCTGCCAATAGGAAAAAGGTTTAATTTTGATGAGACCATTGGTTTATAAGACGAACATGATTCATTCTTGTCACTCAATGTTGTTCCGACCGGCTACAAAACCATCCGACCTGAGGGCATCTCAGCCGACCAAAAGGCATGCCTAAAACATGTCATAAGGTCGGACTAAATGACTCGGAACATAACATCTCGTCTGGCCAGCATCCGATCGGTCACCAGAAGACCGAGAGACAGCCAATTTAAGCAGGACAGCCAAAGGCCGCGTGCTCACTCGAAGGCCTAACTTAAAGGGTCATCCTCACACTTGCACAGACAACCACCATGGGCTTCAAGCCAATAAATACAGGTTCTATCATTCATTCACATAACATGTTACTCGTTCTAAACATTTTCATACTTGAGTTCTACTGAGCTTCTGGAATTCTCTCCCAAGCACTTGCACTGGCTTGAGCATCGGAGTGTCTTCTACAGGTACCCCGCCATGGAACCAGCTGAACTGCTATTGCCTCAGGGACACCCACCACCCCAAGCCACTGTTGCAGCCCAGAGAGAATCCTCTCAAATTCTCAAAATCGAACAAATGTGATTCCTTTGTCCTATCAACATCTTGTACTCCTCTATTTTTTCCCTCCTACCAAGGTCATTGAATTCATAACCCTCACCCCCAAATTCTCACGCACTTTAATCAATAGGTTTAAAATTATCTGCCAATAGGAAAAATGTTTAGTTTTGATGAAACCATTGGTTTATAAGACGAACATGTTTCATTCTTGTCACTTCGATGTGATTCCTTAGTCAATTAATCCAATCAACTTTTCTGATTTCCCAATGTCCCACCACCTTCAACACTTAACCTAACACCTTCAAGCTTCCCTAGCTTCTTCCATGCCCTACTAGAGCCTAATAAACAACAATAAGCTTTGCCTTACATTTAATTAAACAATTAAAAAATTAAAATTAAAAACAAAAAAATACTACTGCTAAATATACCACAAAATAAGCTGTCACAGAACACTGCGAGATGTAAAATTAAAGCCAGATTAAAACTACTAAACATTTAAATGCAGCACAAAGTATTTCCACGACAACATGATATCACCTCACCTTAAAGATGGCTCATCATGGCGAAGATCACAGGAACATTCACATCGTGATTCCTTTTCTTCATAATGTAAAGGTATTGGTCCCAATGCAGGGTAACGACAATATCTGTTCAGTCCTGTAAGAATGATAACCACCACTAAATGTGCATACCATAAAAAATGTGCAAAAAAATAATAATCCATCCAAGTAAAACCAGGCTCTAAAAACAGGGGGCAAAAGTAAAATGCATTCTGCTTGCCTGTGGGGGAAGCTTGTTTGTTTAAACCATCATGATTCCCACAAAATACTCTATTTTGAGGCAATGTCAATGACGCACTAGGTTCAGATGTTGAGGTCTCAAAGATATAGTGCTGAGCTTTTGAAATATTGCTGGATCTCCCTTGCTTTTGATTCGTATGATGAAAAGACAACACATGCTGTTGCTTTGATAATTCCAGTCTCTGTGTCAATGCAAGCAACCTCATATTTTCATCAAGCATACAAGTATCCATATTAATATCCTGATTTTGCAGCAAAGTAGGAGTCTGATTTGGCGTAGAGCTTGAAACAAAGTCGGGAAGTCCATTCAAAATTCCTTCAAATGAATTGGCTGTCCCTGAAGTCTTGTGATGGTCTTGTCCAAAAGAATATTCAATTTTTGAACCTTGCGAAACACTTGTATCGACAGAAGTACCTGATGACAGGCTTGATTCATTGATCCTTACGTTAACAGGTGAACTACCACAAACAGATCTTGTGATGGAGTCAAGATCCATGAACTTGTTGATTCCAAATTCAGAATTAATTTTGGCACAACAGTCTTTAGCAAAGCTCACACCCTTATCATTGGCCAAATAGTTATTAGAGACTCGTGCTGAATTATTTGATTGCCTTCCTGCATTACCATTACTATTACAGAGAACATTAGTAGGACTAAACTGCATGGTACTACATTCAGAATGCAGTTTCTTGTGCATGATAGGCCCACCATCATTCACCGATATTTCCCTTGTTTTTGTCTTTCCTTTGGGCTGATGATTAACTTGCGGAAATGGTGAACTCTTAGCCAGATTTACGTTTTGTGATCTAGCTCTAGCAGCAACTGAAGCATTATTAACACCAGACAAATAGTTCGTGGGCCTAAGCTGAGGTTGTTCTTCAACCATTTTCAATGAGCCAGCAGCATAGGCAAAATTATTCTGGAATTCCTCCTCCCTGCAGAGGTCTGCATCTAATGCACAAAATCCACAGTTAAGAGTTTTACTATAAAATGACATACAAAATGAGTACAGACTGAATAAACAATAGAAACATTATAACACTGTAACAATGAGCTAAGAGAAAACACTCAACGCACAATTGCTCATCTGCTCCAGAGGTTGCAATTTTGAAGGACTGGCTAGGGCATTAAACAGCGATGGTTCTATAAATGATAGAACTGTATTTTGTGTCTGAGGTGGCTGACCAAGCCTAAGCTCAACATTTGAGGAAGCTGCATTTGTTCCTACTAGACCTTCTTTCGCATTATTCATTTTGATGCATGCATGCTCTCTTAGAAGGCTTGTTGGAGTTTGTGAGGGGGAGGGAGCAATAGATAAGTTTCCTTTCCTTTTTAGAGAATGAAGGAAATGAGGGATAGTGCGACTTTCAACATCTATGAGAGTACCACCAATGTTTGGTCCAGTCATACACGTAGCCACATCAGGTTCTCCCAACTGACAGTTCACCCGTTCATACAAGTTCTTTTGTGAAACACCGGTAAAACCTTTGAGCGGTGTGTTGCAACCATCCTGGATTGTTGTTATTTGTTTTCTGGACAATGCACCATTATATAAATTGTGGTCTGTATCAGAACTCCTTGGAAACATAACATAGTCAGAAGACTTTCCAGACCTTAATGTGCTTGCAGAAGAACATAGAACTTGAGAAAAATCACTCTTGCACAAATCAGATGCAGATGCATTGAACTTCATCAGACAGCCTGTTGTTGATAATACTTCGGGCCAGTCCCATTCATTCTCATTCCGCTGAGACCTAATCTAAAGCATCATAAAAGTATCACCACCCAGTTTCTCGTTGCTTCAAACACATGCAAATAAGAAAATCAACTCTCAATGCCAAGAATGAAGGAGCAACAGGTAAAAGGAATATAAAAATATACCATGATTTGCACATACATGAAGTTGAAAACATGATTCTATGTCTAAAGTCTAGTTTTGCATGGTAGTTGCTATTCACCAAATGCAACTATAAACCTGCCCTACGCACATCAATGTTCTGAGAAAAGGACTGACTGAATCAGAATGTAGAGCTTTGCATGGTTTAGTGCTATGAATGGTCCAAATGTGTCAAACAGGAGTTTAAAAAAGTGTAAAAAAATGCATTTTATTAATATATATGAAAAAATCTCAGTAACTAAGCAAACACTTGTGGGTGTAATAAGTCATACTTTTTTCTCAATTAAAACCTATTTTGTATATGAAAATTATAATAAATATATTAAATCTAAATTTTAACGGTTATAAAATGTCATCATACTAATTTGTGTTCAGAACATTTTCTCACTCAATTGATGCGTTCTGATTTTTTTTTCTTTTTTAGATTCATGTACATTTATCCATTAGTAAGTTTTGAATGCAGGATATAACAGTTTTGCTGAGATCAGTGTTGTTAATTGCGGATGGCGGGTCATGGCGGAAAGCCAAAATCCTGCCATACATGACAAATAATGGCGGAATATGGCAGAAAACAGCGGAAATGGCGGCCATATGGTGGGATACTGGCCAATGGCGGTGAGCCAAAAAACCGCCATGGCGGATATTTGGTAACACTGGCTGAGATGTATGTTTAATGTTTCAGTTTGTTGAGATGATTCAATTATGATATAATTTTGAGATAGTTAAGTTAGGATTAGATTTTATGCTGTTATTTTTCCTTGTTATTTGTTAGTTTGGTTAGCTTATATAAATATTGTACTTCTGAATCATGTTAATATCAATCAAGTGTAAGATAATGTAAGCGATGAAGAACATGCTATTTCGTTTTCATGTTATTAATTGGTAAGTTTGCATCCCTGGGGAATATGTAGCACATACATTTCCAATGCCTACAGCAAATTAGAGCTACGTTTATGCAATAATGCGTCAGCTTAAACATTGCCATAATCTTTGCACCAGGAGACAACCTGAGCCAGTAGAACCAATCTGGTTCACTGTTTTCTACCAGAAACAGCTCATTCATCCCCGTCCCAAATAGTTCAGTGAGTACAATTTTCAGGCCTAACCAAACCAAACATGTGGCCAGTCTAGTCTGGTTCTAAGTCAATACTATAGCAATATCTCAAAGTATCGTTTTACCATGCCATTCAAGGGTATGAAGAGTAAAACAAATGCTAAGGCTCCAATTAGGTTATTTTAAATGAAACATGAGGTTGCATGGTAGAAAAGCTGCAAGCAAGTGAATAAAATTTTAAGCAACAACTCACATAGCATGCACCAAACCATTTAAAATACTTAACGAGAGCAAAAGAAATGCACTGGCAATGAAAGTAAAGCACCCACAGTCAAATAATGCATATTAAGACATTAGAATTTCGAAGCCCTTGTAGTAAATGCCAGGGTCTGAAAATACAAACAGTTATCTTAGTACATAATATACAAGCTTTTGTCATATATTATGTAACAGTATTAGTGGTAGCGAAGTTAAGAAAGAAATAAAGAAAAAAGCACCATGGAACACTGAGCAAAAGATCGAGCATGCACATGCTTCATCTACACAAGGCCTTTAGCCACACATATACAGTATGCATAAATTGTATAACTGCTACATCTTACCCCAAACTTCAAGAAGTAAAGTTTCTGCCATTGTGCAATGGTCTCACCGCTTTCCATACAAACAGTATCCCCAGGGTTGACACCGTGTAACCCTGAATGCTGCAAGATCAGAACAGATGAACCATGAAGTATGAAATATGCACAATAACATGTTAAGTTAACTGTCCAAGGAAGCAAAATGGAGTGGCTAATTATCGTGCTACAAATGAAAACCAGTTTTGACAAATTTACCTCACAGAACTTGAGGACGGACATGTGGCAAAAATGACATGAGCAAACAATGCCAAGAAGTCCTGTATTGCTAAGAAGAAGGTAGCCACCTTTTAAATTGACAATAGAAATGTGAGTTCTCAACATATCCACATAGGATAAACCTTAAACAACTTCAAAATAAGTACTTCTAGTTCTAGCACTCACTTTTTCCCATGCAGAACACCCGCGGACAGCCACTCATAAAAGGAGATGCATATTTAGACGAGCTCTGTTCTAACACAATTTTCGAAGCAGTTTGAGCATTTGAGAAGCATACATTTAGACTAGATGCAGGGTTTGTAACATGGCATTGCCCCTGCCCCCTAGAAGAAAAGGGCTCCCTAGCTTTCTCACCACCAGGAAATGAGAGCTGGGCAGCAGTATTACTGCTCTGAATATTACGGAATACAAAATTACTACCACTACTCAAGCCAACCATAGCCCTGGAAGAACTATCAGGAAAAGTGTCTGTCCAGCCTTGTAGGTTATGATTAATTAAGTTTTCTGTCATCAGCCTCCCACCAGATTTTGCCATTGTTCCACTTTCTATAGAATCAACAACAGACAATGGCCTGTATTCACCTCAATCTATTTAAGAAAACAAAGAGAGGAGCTATAACAGTAGTGTAAACTAATACTAATAAAGAAGGTTGATCATCTGAGAAACAAAAGCACATATTCTAAACAAAAAGTGAGTACTATTCATACATGCAAAGTTGAAGATGCTGAAGACAACGATAACACTGAAAATTCATATTATGAAAGTATATCCCGTCATGCTAAAAAGAATCTCAAAGCTACTATTTGCATGTTGTTGGGCAGGTAATTACTAGTAAGCATCAGCATCACATTAAAACATAAGATATTCATAGGCCGCAGTAACATTTAGAACACCGGGGTAAAGGAGCAGTTATTAGACATAAATTAAAAAAATATAAACAAACCTATTTAATAATAAAATTTTCTGAAGTAGCATGATAAACTAGAGGAGTGCTACCAACACTCACTCTAACACTCTCTTGGTCTCTCTTTTATTGGTAGAGTCCACTAAATATATGGTCCCCACTACCAATTTAGTGGGACCTACATGAATTTTTACCAATAAAAGAGAGAGTATCAAAGTAAGTGTTTGTAGCATTTCTCAATAAACTATTGCTCTGAAAGGTTATACAAACAATAAATTTCAGTTATAAACCCCTTCTGTTCTCATCAGTACAGAACAAATGTGGTAGAAAATTTTCCAACGTAGATGTAAATATTTCTCAACTGCCTTTGGTAAAAAGTATGGAACAAAGGATATTATTAGTATCACATTGGAATAAAGAAAAAGGAAATATAGACATTTCAGAAAAACTCCAAAATTTCCAAAAGAAAGAAGCTTTAACAGTAACTACTAGCCCAAGAAATTTTGATAAATTAGTGTGCCTGATAAACTGCTGCAATATCTCAATATAAATTTCAATATACCCAACGGCAAATGATTAATCATTATTATACACCATATTTCTATCTGCTAATTCAAATTCAATTAAGGTATATACAGGCAAATGCAAGTTTGGATACATTCCAATTTCCAAGTTAGTGGACTCTGCCATTCGAATTTCAGAAACAAATGGAAACTTCCATTAGCAAGATCAAAATCAGAATTCCATTATGTAACTCCTAACAAAATAGAAAATAGGTAATTCACTTCAATTGCCTCAATTCATCTAATCTAATAAACAAAAGAGCAAAATATGATTTAGTACCATGTAAATAACTCTTACCAAATATACTCAATATTCTCAAAATGCCCCCATTTTGGTTTCATTTGCTAAAATAGCTTCCCTTAAATTCTCATTGTTAACAAAATGGTGAACCAAACTACATGTATAAAAGGTGTTATTATTAATACTAAATACTTAATAATGATCGCACATTGCAACGGTACACAATGCATCAGAACACCAACGCCAAATTGCTAACAGAAAAATGATCGCACCATTCAAGAAAACGAACTTTTCTCGATCGCATTAACACATAACCATAGCACACAAAACATATGAGGAAGCACTGAAACAAACAAAGAAAATTCAAAGGAAGAGCAACACTCGAGTTTATTTACCTGACTCTTGTTAAGCTCCTCCAACGGCGCAGACGAAACTGTCACAGACGTCGATGGATTATGAAATGGCGAAATGAATCACAGCATTCGCAGGGAGAAAACAGAGTTCAGAACAAACCACAGCGCAGAAAACCGTAAACATAAGAAGTGATTGCGGAGTAGTGGAGGAGAAGTGAAAAGTAATAACCCTAGATTGGAGAAAGAGAGTCGCAGAGAAACAGAAAGAGATGATGAAGAAGAGGGAAAAAGGAGTGATGAAGTGAGAGGTGAGTGACAGCACCTGAGGGGTGCGTGGCAGCGTGGGGAAAAAGGAGTACTAACGAGGCAACAAGGCTGACAGCAAACTGACACAAAAGTTGACGCTTGGGGACTCTAGACCGTTGATTTCTCTGGCCTGTATGGGAGTAGCGGTCGTGGGCCGTTGATTTTGAGGACAGCTGGTTTGGTCAGTTTGGGAAAGTGAGTATCCTGTGTGGTCAAGTTTCGTGACATGTTCCATCAGGTTTCAGAGGTCCAGTCAAATTCCGAATGGAGATGAGCATCTCCAACACTGAGTTAAGGTGAAATCTTATTTTAATATTCAGATCTTATAAGATTTGGACCATTTGAGATGTGTGACTTGGGGTGAAATTTTAAAAAAGTGTGTGGTTGCTTTTTAAAAATTGTGATCTTAACTATAATATTATTGTTTCTCTCTCATACAACACAATCAACCAACAAAAACAAAAATGAGAGGGAAGGAAGAACACAACACAGATGAAATAACCAGAACAATATGGCAGAATCAAATATATTTGGGAAGAAAATTTAAAAATTACATTTCAGTTTACAGTAAATACAAATACAATAAAAATTACATATAAAAAAAAAACAAAAGGGTGAAGTAGAAGAGTGACGATCCCTCCGGCGGCCGTGAAGGAGAGGGAGAGAGTGACGAACCACAAGTAGGGCGGCGAAGAGGGGAGAAAGAAGGGTGGAAGCACGGCGGTGAGGAAGGATTTCAGGGAGAGGGGAGAAAGAAGGGTGGAAGCACGGCGGTGAGGAAGTCCTACGAATACTATTCAGACATTTGTAAGTCTTCGTTGTTGAAAGCATTGAGGCAGATGTTCTATTCTGGAACATAGTAAGACGATTTGCATGGTCATAAAGACGTTCTACTCGAATGCAATAAGACGTTCGTCTTGAATGTAGTAAGATGTTCTTCTAGAGCATAGTCAGGCATTCTTCTTCTTCGATATATCTAAATGCGCTGCTTTTGAATTCCTCAAGATATGGCAGACATTGTGTTTCTTCCATGTGATAGGTACTTCCTGAAATAAAATATTCGAAGTCTTACGAAATCTTTATCTATCATAATTAAACCTTGAGTGAAGTTGTTATTATTCAAAACATGATAAACATTAAATTCGTTTGAACTTAACAGTAAGGGGCAGAATAATTGACATTGGACGAAGTGGCACACATAATCATCAACATTATATCTACAATGTATTGATTACTATCTTTATTTTGAATTAATAGATGATGTTTTGATCATGTTATTAAAGTTAACTTGATTTTTGCTTGAATGTCTTTATAGTGTTGTTTATGTATATGTTGCGTGTATCTCACCCTTGTTGTGGTTATATATAGATATTCATAGGTACACCGATGAGACTACATCTTGTCGAGACCATACTTTCTGACTTCGTTTCACCCAAGAGGTGGGACATTTATCCTATGTATGGACTATATACATATGTAAGGATGTTGGTGTTTTGGCATCGTCAATCAAATTCTCTATCGCCAAGTTATCCAATACCATTACCTAGATCATTTACCTTCTACTTACCACATCATGCATTTAACCCTGAGTTAGTTGATCATTTTGCTCCTTCACCACCTATGTTACATATGCCTCCACCCATTGCAACACCACCTGCACCATCAGCAACTACCCCAAAGCTTATACCCCATTCTATTGTAGCATCATGTACAACTCCTTCTCATGTCACAGGTAGCCGTGCGGAGTGGGCCTCATTTTATTATACTACTAGGAAGAAAGTGAGATCCATGAGGAGGACTAGAGATGTTACATCTTATCGAGCCATGTTTACTAGGGGAGAGCCTTCCGATACTGTTAGGATTCATGTGACTGCATAGAGGACCCCTAACGATGCTCAGGCTGACGAGGAGGATAATGATGGGAATAAGGGTGGTAACTGCTCTGTTTGACTAGTTGTTATGTTGTTGTTGTTGTTTGCTTTTACTGTGACTCTGACTTATGTGATGTGATATAGTATTCTGCCGATTAAGTTGCTAGGGGTGGATTCGACCTAGAGTCTCCATTCATTGACCTTGGCATGTGCCTGTGACCATTTTTGGTGTGCGCTACTCTGTTTTTGTTTTCAATCTTATCTTCTTTAAAATACTTTTCCATTGTTTGAGTTAGAGAAAACGTTTACGAAAAGCTATAAGAAATGTATGTAAATGAAAGCGACAATCATTTTTCAAAAATAAAATGAGGCAGACCTTTGGTGTTTATCACCACACCTTTATCTCAAAAAAAGTTTTTAAACTTTATGAAAATGACATAATAGTAGTACTAAGTTTCTTTTCATAGTAAGACAAATGGAGTAGGATGTTCCCACAATGGCCATGTCAGTGAAAATAAAAATAGAAAGTCAAAATAAATATGTTTTTTAAATTTTAAAAATTTGAAAGTAAAAACTATTTTTAAAAAATAAAAAAAATGAAAAAGAAAATATTTTCTTAAACAACTTCTTAATTTTCACCTTCTAATAGAATGGAATAAATCAAATTAATTTGGCGTGTCTAATTTGTTAGTAGTCGTTACTTTCTATCTATTTTATAAGCTATTTCATTGGTTTTTTTTTTACATAAGGAAAGAAAAACAAGCAAAAGAAACAACTAAGCTACTGCATTCCTGCACAGAAGCGGGATCACCGAAGACGGAGGCTCCTTCCAAACACGTAGCGGACACCCTGTCTGGGACGCTTGTCTTGCCAAAGTATCCGCCACTACATTTCTATCACGCGAGACATAGGAGAATTGGACATTCCACCCCCCAACCAACATAGCTCGAATAGAGGTAATAGTATCCCTTTGCCAAAAAATTCGAGTGTCCCTGTTTTGGCTCAGAATCTCCACAATCTCCTTACAGTCCATGTAACACACTATCTCACGGAAACCCAATTCCTCAACTAGCTTCAGCTCAGACCGGAGCGCCAGAAGCTCTGCCAGAAAGGCACACCCAGGCCCATAAGAACAACTAAACCTCGAAATCCATCGGCCTGTGGAGTCCCTCACCACCCCGCCGCCACCCATCTGATCAGATCTAGAAATCCAGCTGCCATATGTATGGAGGTGAACTAAGTTGGTTTCCTTCACAAACATAGTTTCTCGAGGATTCGACATCATCGTCCCCCATTTCGCAAACTCATTTGCTGTGATCAATATCTGACGCCAAACCACTTGAATAGGCCACGGTTGAGGATCAAAAACCGCATTATTGCGCCAACGCCAAATACACCAGAGTGTTGCAATCGTAAATGCCTGATTCGGTCCCTGAAGGATGTCACGAAACCAATCTTGGAAAGTGCTCGTCGCGGGAAGGGTTGGTAATAAACTCCGAAAGTGGTTCCATGTCATCCGTGATCCATGGCAGTTTCGCAAGAGGTGTTCAACATCCTCCTCTTGCTCACCACACCGGGGACAAGTCGCGGTCAAGCTCAGGTGGCATTGCCGCCGCTTCAAGTTTGTGGGAAGAGCACCACGACCCACGAGCCAAAGGAAAAATCTAACCTTCTCTGGTGCCTGGGCTTTCCAAATTACCTTCCAATCCCGAGAACTCATTTGATCCTGACACCGAATCATATGATAAGCAGGAGCCGTTGTGTAGGTTCCGGAACTAGTTCCTGCCCACTGAATCTTATCCTCCTCATCTGATCGCAGCGGAACATTGATTCGAACAATTTCATTCACTATCTCGGGAGGAAGAGGCGTGTACAAAGCAGCGAGGTTCCACGAACCCTGACTCCAAAGATCTGAGACTCTAAGCTCCGTATCTGAAATGTGAACATAAGGAATACGATGACACAGGTTCCCCGTTCCCAGCCAGTTAGAGTACCAAAACGATGAATGACCATTGCCCAAACACGGCTGAAACCCTCGCTTTACTGCTTCCTTAGCATTGATAATTCCTCTCCACACTTAAGAGTCCCCGGGGTGGTATACCGCCGCCAACACCGAATCAGCACCCACATATCTCTGTCTCAACACTTGGACCCAAAGCATGTCCAGATCATACATAAGGTTGTTTACCAACTTCCCCAAGAGGGCAATGTTATTCTGCCGCACGCTGCGAATGCCAAGCCCACCTTTTTCCTTGGGCAGAGTCACATCATGCCAAGGCACTAGATTCCAACTCCGACTCAACCCTCCTTTGGACCAAATACAATTCCAAACTAGCTTATCAATATGTTCACACACTCCCTCAGGGAGCCATAAAGCCAGAGGGAGCCATATAACTCCGACTCACCTATCTTTCTCATTCAAATTAAATGAAAGATCATTTTTCACATCTCTGCTATCAAACTTCTTCTTACGTTTCTCAACAAAATTTAAAGCACTACATATTGTAATCTTTTTTGGTGAATACTGCATATTGTAATATGAGAGAATAAATCATTTTAAAAAATCCAAAAATTAAAATTGAATCGATTCTTGCTACAAAAATTAGGCAATGCCATGATCATCACACAGCCTGTCACATAAGAGATGTCAACTAATTCATACGGAGACATTTAAAAAGTTGGAAACATGTAGTAAAGGTTTCAATCAAATCCAATAAATAAATCAGAACAAAATAAATAAGTTAGTCATTCATCACATACGTATCTCGTTTCCTCCTAATTAGTAGTTGCAAGTTGTTCGTTAACCTATAAATTATGCGTAGTAGCAAGCTGGTCAAAGCTTTTAAGTTTTAAATGCTTTGCGCGTGGCGTGGAAGATTATTACACTGGTAGGGACACCGTTGTAATAGTAAAAGATCCGCAGTAGTAAAAGTGTTTTCTCACTTTACCTTAAAATCTTACACGTGGCAGACACTGGAATCACCGATGATTGGAATTACTCGCTTTCTTCGACCACGTCGCACCACGCTAGCCGTCTGATCAGAGTCTAAATCATAAATCAGATTCTAAACCATGGTTAAGTTACCTACTACAATTACGAGAACACCCTTCAGACTTGCTCTGAATCACGTTTCACCCTTTCCTGGTAAAACCCTATAAAACCAGCCTCTGAGACTCTCTAGGTTTGCCGAACCAGCTCCTCAAAGGGGTAAAAAGTCTCTTTTGCCCTTCTTCTTCTTCGTTTTTTCTTTCTCCCATGGCTTCTTCTTCTTCAAGAGGTAGATCTAATGAACGAGTTCTTCGCTCTCTCACAACAACTTCTAGTAAATTCTGTTCCTACTCCACATCAAACGCACCGTTTAAATCGAGTTCCAACTTTTCTTCACCGTCTTCCTCCGCCTTCTTCAACCAACCCCGATCGACTTCACCAACACGTGTCAATCTAGGTTCAACTGCTCTCTCTTCCAGCGTTCGGTTCGCGATCGATAACAGATCCAATTCTCCGAACCGGACCGTTGCCAGCCACGTCATCACCAGCAAGAACAACCGCCATCAGCACAATCACGGCCACCACACGATCCAGAAGAGGACCTGTATGTGCTCGCCGACGACGCATCCCGGTTCCTTCCGTTGCAGCCTCCACAAGAACAGCGGCGGCAGCGGCAACAGCCATCAACACGCCAATTCGTACCTGCCGAACCGGCTCAACATGCGGCGGTCTGCGATGAAGAACTCGCTGGTGAGGATCGGTGGAGTGGAAGGCGATTGGGTGAAACGAGCGCTAACCGCTCTGATTCGACCTTCATCGCACCAGCAGAGGAGGAGAGCAGCGTTCGCTCCGAGACCGAGTCGTCTCTCCGTCATGTCCAACGCTGAGGAAGATCTCTGAACTCTTCTTCACTTTTCTTACAGGTTCCGTCATTTGCTGCGGTGGTGGAGGTTTCCGCTTCTCGATTGAAGCAGTTAGATTGCGAAGGAGCTTACTCCGGCGATGTCGCCGGAAGCTATGGAAGATTCCGACGTAGATCTGTGACACTGCACTCGGAGAATTTGCTTTTTTTTGTACATGACATTTGCTATGGATGGAGAGTTTATGAAATTTTTTACTTTCAAAAATTAAACTAAAATCAAATTAGAAAACAATAAGACTTCAAAATTAAAATATAATCTGACTAATCTCAGGTTTAATTTGTGAAATTATAACGTAATTCTATAATTATTTCAATTTCGAAACTGAAATTAACAATTGGTGCGTAGGGCGAGTGCGGTTGTTGATTCCGATATGCTTCCGATATGCTTCCGTCAAGCTTGGTTTCCATTACCGTCATTCGCCGTTCGTTAACGTCGGTCTGTCCGATGGCTGATTTTGTTGACGCAGTGGACTCTCCGTTATGGTTCGTTCAGTTGCTTTGCGTTTGGTGCAAGGTATGTTCATTATATTCCTTTTATATTTTTTCCTTTTTTTGGCGTCTTTTTTATGTCTCATTTAATTTGTTTAGTGCAGTTTGGTTGTGCAGCTGTATTGTGCAGATTCCAATCTTTGAAATAAGGGGGAGGAATTGACATATTTGACTCCTTGTTTCTTGTTATGGAAGATAATCGTTGGTGTTAAAGATCAATGATGGTAAAAATAAAAAGAGATTAAAAAGTTTTAACTGCAATCTTAAAATGGATTCAAACAGAGAAAAATTAATTTTAAATTGCCCAATATTGAACAAAGAATTCAAAGTTGTTGAAGGCGCGGATTAATTTGAAATGAAAGGTTCTGTATAGTAACTTTTTCCGGGACAGGGACAGCCAACTACTCAGATGATTTGACATTCAACATAATTGCATCCAGAACAACTATTGTGCCATATATAATATGAAGATATTATATATGAGAAAATGGAAATTAGTTTGTTGATACCTGTATTCCCACCCCCACCAAATGATAGGGAAAGAAATGATAGGAAAAGAATTTAAAGATGGGAAGTAAAAGAGTGGAAATGACATTAAAAAAAAATCAAATTAAGTCTAATTGTTTACATGTTATTAATTTTGACCAGTCAACCACTCACGTGGCGAGTTTAATCAGTTGAGGACTGATCAAGTGGAATTTTAACATAAGTTTTTGTCCATGTACATTTTTTAATCACATTTAGTTCCTCTTCTTCCATAACTCAAACCCATAAAATTTAACTTCATGAAATTCATGAAATGGTTGCTGTTTGAAAAAGATACAACTCCATACATCATGCCTTAGAAAGCCTAGAAACTATATTTGAAAAAGAGAAAAAATAAGAAAAATTAAAGCTGAGAGAAGAAGGTCCGGGTGAAACTGATCTTTTATTTTGGAGAAAATATAACACAAGAGAGAAGGATAGCTTTAATGCTATTTAGGATGACCAAGACCCAGAAACCAAAACCAAGGAAAAGATCTAACCAGGGGTTGAAAATGTGATGTGTTTTGGCATCGCAGAACAGTAAGAAAAGAGATTGGAAATGAAAATGGTTTACTAGGTCAAAATCCTAGCTGCAGTGTAATATCTTATTCAGAAGATCCAAGTCCCTTGTACATGAAGCCCCCATTGCTATTTATAGAGGGAATAAGATAAAAACCCTAAAATTACATCTTAATGGACATTTGGGTCTCACAACATTTGGCCCAACAGCCCCTACAACATTCTAAATATTTTGCCTCAGTGCCCCTGGTCGCCTGCTCAGAGGCCGTCACGTCGCCAGTCGCTCGCTGGGCGAAGTGCACGCCCAATCCACAAGTCCACAAGACATTGTGCTTGAAGTATGAAAGCAAAGTGTGTCTTTAAGAGGAAGCCATGTCCTTGGGACTCGCCATGTCCTGTAGGGCTCGCCCAGTCCACAAGTCCACAAGACACCGAGTCTGAGGCATGAAGATGGAGTGTGTCTTTATAGAGCGCTCACCATGGAATCCTAACCAACGCTTCCTTTGGGCGATCATCTCTATAGAACGTGCCTCATTAAAACCTTCCTAGGAAAAATTTAGTGAGATAAAAACCTAGTGAAGGAAAAATAGTACAACATCCTATAGAGAAATGAGTCGCCTAAGTCTACGGCGTGGAGGATAAATACTTCGCCAATATGGCCTGAAGGTTATATGGACAACAAATAGAGCCGCCAAAATACAAGGCGATAGAAATACATAAGTGAATGAGACTCCGGATTGAGTCGACATGCCTAGTGTGGAATGCCTCGTCAAGCGGTCATCAGATTGCGTGGTGGCTCGCCCGAAGGAAGTCGCTCGCCCAACGGGAGTCGTAGCCAGTCCACAATTCTACTGAGCCTTCAAGTCCACAAGTATGGAACAACTCGCCATACGGTAAAATGACCGTCAATCTACAAAGTGTGTGAGCCAGGTGGAAAGTCACTCGCCAAGTTGAAGTGGAGTCACTCGCCTAGCTATATCTCCATCTCGCTTTCCTTGTCCTGTTACTTGTTTTCTGTATTTCACAACTACAAGCATAATCATTAGTCTGCAAAATAATAAATCAATACCTCGCGTGACCTCTTTTTTTTGGGTATGCTACTTCTGACTTGGTGAATATTGAAAGCTTCAAATGGTGTTCAAATCATTTTACACATCAGTCATCACTCGCCAAGTTGGGAGCGGAATCACTCGCCAAGTTGGGGTGGGATTGCTCGCCGACTTTTCTTGATTCGACTTGTTCTCAACTCGCTGGCGAGACCTTTCTTTTTTCTTTCCTTCTTCTTACTTTCTTCTTTTTTTTGATGGTTTCATCACGCATGGCGAGATTTAATCCCATGGCTCGCGTGACGGGGCTTTATTTTTGCTTGGTCTTATGCTACTAGGGCGGCCAAGGCTTTAAGGTGCTTGGTTATTCCCCAAGGCTTTCTTTTTTATTTTATGAGCCACGTTTGTGACTCGCACGCCCTTTATTTGTGCTATTAAAGTTGTCATTTTTGAGGCTTTGGCCCGCGTTAGCGGGGCTTAGCTCAACCTTATTCCGATGAGACTTTGGCTTGATTTAATTTGATCAAGGCTTTGGCTCGAGCGGCGAGGCTTTTGCTCAGTGAGACTTTTGCTCGGATCCTAGTGGCCACTGGGGTTGCCCAAGGCTTGGCTCAAACGCAGGTGCTTTGTTTAATTTGATCAAGGCTAGGCATTCGCCTTATCACACAAGGGTTGCGTGTGCCGTCCCAAGCGAACCTTCGTGCCGCCCCCAAGCTCTCGCCTTGTGGATGAGGTGAGGATGCCAAAGATAGGGGGTTTTTAAGCCCCTTGGTTGCATGGAAGCAGCTTTTTGTTTACTCTTAGGTTTCTCATATTCTCATAGACTTCTTCAAACGCATATTCTCATAAGAAATTCAGTAGTTCTTTCATTGAGTTTTCATGAGATAATCTCTTCACTGAGAGTAAGTTTCTTTTTTTCCTTTGTTAGGCTCTATGAGTTGTAGAGTACAGCTCCATGCTCTGATATCATGTTCTGCAAATTCAGTTCATATACACACAACAAATTGGACAATATAGAGTTAGCATCAAGCATCTTCGACATATCACATGTGCTACGCAATTAGTTTTAACCATTCCAAAAATTGGCAAGTAAAACAGCTATTAGAATTAAACTATATTTAACTTGTAGAAGATAACATGGGAGATATATAGCCTCATAATTTTTTTTGTTCAATTGAAGGGAAGGGAGTTAAAAGAGTAGCTCTATAAACTCGTAATTTATTTTTGTTTTGAACAAACACTTCAAAAACTTGTAGCATCAAGAAATGGAAAAATATAACATCTATTTAACATAAAAGTAAATAATTTCTCTACAACCTTCAATTCATTGAGTTTCTCAAATCAGGCTATCTCATGTCAATCATATTAACAAACAGGACGACATATCATGGATAAGTTAAACTTATCAACCAAAACCAGCCCGTTAAATATGGAAACTATCTTGCTTTTATCAATTATAAATGGAACTCATAATAGATATCAGGTAAAAGTGGCGAGCATTAATTTATATTGATATAAACATGATGAGCAATCATGGCGGTCATTCATATACACTAATATTTATCTTGCTAATATATATATTTTTAAAACATTGTTTAACAGTAAATGACATCGGATATTTATTGCAATATTTCATGAGCATTTACACAACATTAAAAAGAGGAACAGTGTTACTTGACACTTTGAACCATTCACCACAATGAGACTTTATCTATTTTTAAGATAACCCCTTATCCCCTCTCCCAATTAACAATGACTTTGTACAAACATACTGTTCTAGTAAAGAAGAACTGTAAGAAAAGAGGTTGGAAGTGGAGAGGCTAGTTAGGTTAAGAACCCTAGCAGCCGAACAATATCTTATTATCAAGTATCAGAGAACAAGAGATTACCTCTTTTACATGAAACATCCTCTACTATTTATAGAGGGACAAGTAATGTGAAAAGAATAAACCATAATTTACATGAGGTGGGCCCTTGGGCCTCAACACAATTGGCCCAACAGCCTTAAGTCTATACCTCCAAGGTCGCCTAGCTCGCCATCCGTCAGTCTTCATTCTGATCGCCCAGTCGCCAGGTCACCCTCTACTGGGCGAAGAACTCGCCCAGTCCACAAGCCCACAAGACACTAGTCTGAAGCATGAAGACGAAGTGTGTCTTCAAAAAGTGCTCTCCATGAACCCCATCCAATGCCTCATTTGGGCGGTCATCCCTATAGAATGTGCCTCGTTAAAAACTTAATATGAAATACCCAGTGTGATAAAAACCTAGTGAAGGAAAAAGAGTAAAAAATCCTATAGAGAAATGAGTCACCTAATGCTAGGGCATGGAGGATAAATACACCATCAACATGGCATGGAAGCGAAAGTGAGTGAGAATCTGGATTGAGTCCTCGCGAGGTGGCTCGCCGAAAGAAGCTGTTCGCCCAACGAGGTCGTAACCAGCCCACAAATTCGTCAAACTCACAAGTGTTGTCGCGCACTAAGCCTGTTGCCATTCTCTTCTTCTCCTTATCTTTTTCTCGATATTCGCGATTCCTTTCCTCATTTCTTCTTTTTCTCTCAATCTCACGCCCTCTTTTTCATCCGATCTCATCCCCCCCAAACTCAGCAGAATACATAGTTTTTCTTTGTCGAAGTGGGAAAGGTTTTACCGATTCCCCATACACGGCGCCAATGTTATGGCATCACAGAACAGTAAGAAAATAGATTGAAAATGAAAATGGCTTACTAGGTCAAAACCCTAGCTGCAATGTGTTTTTTGAAAAATTGAGTGACCTTTTTTAGAGGTTTTGTAAACTTAAATTCCGCATAATAATGTGACCCTTGGCCGGAAATTGGGGCATTACAAAAGGGATGTTATGAACTGTTGGTTCATGTGATGATTGATGATTATTGTCATAGCATTTGCATTATGAAGGATTGTTTAAGGTTGATGTGATGACACTTTGCCCCGTGGGATCTTCCTAGGGCGATGTGGTGGTAGTTTGTTCCACGTGATCGTCCTGGCCCTGTTTGGGTAAAATTCTAGCCATAGTTATGCATATAGCTATTGAGAACTAACAAGCATAAGTTATCTGTTGAGAATTGTGTCCATTACTGTTAAGAATTAATCTTGCTGCTGTTGTAAACTATTGTTCCTGTTTTGCAAAAAAATATTATTAACACTGTTACTTTTTGTTGTTCCTGTTTTTTGTATGTTGTTGTTGTTCTGTAAAACAATATCGTTGTTGTTTTCTGTTTCTGTAATATTGATGCTGTTCGATATTTTTGTTTACTACTGTTGTTGTTTTACAATTGTTGTTTCTGTTTTAATTATCACAATTGTTGGTAATCCTGTTTTATCATTTTAAAAAGAGTTAACCCTTTATGTTTGATGTTTGGGCGCTTAACGCCATGGATAATCAGAGCAAAGATTTACATGAAGGTTAATTGATGCAAGCTTAAAAAGGCATTAGAAACGACAAGAAGATTTGAAAGAATCCTGGAGAAGACGTTTGATTTTATTCTTCCGCTATTTCTGTTTTTAAATGACCTAGCACGATGTTGGTGCAAATTTATTATTAGGTTTTTGATATGATGTCTATTTAATTATGGAATTACTATTATGATTATATAAATACTAAGTGACGTTTTCTGTTTTAAAAACTGAGTTGTTTGAGAGAGGTTTTTGAAATATTTTTCGCTTAATTACTATGTGACCTCTTACCCGAAATTGAGGCGTTACATTTGTGGTATCAGAGCAATGGTGAAGATAACCGGAGCTTTTGGGTAGTTAGGATTTTTGCATTTTGAAGTCAATTGATGGGGTTTCAATCGAAAGAAGAATAATATGAATTAAATGTTATTGATATTATTTGGTTGAGATTGTTCCTTGAGCGGATGATCTAATTGTATGTGATTAGCTATCTAATTTCTTGCTATCTTTGTTTCTAGATTAATTGTTAGCTTCTCTTATAAGCAGGAGTAAGAGGTTAGCAAGTCAAGATACATAAATGGTTGATCAGAACGCTATGAACCAGATGGTTATCGCCATCATCAACTTGACCACCTTGATGACGCATCAAGCTAATGCTGCTGCGGCTCGTGCTGAGGAGGAGGCTAATCGGGCCACTACAAATGCTGCTGCACAGGCACAGCAGGCGGAGTGAGAGCTGCTCTGACGAGGGGATTGAACGATTTCAAGAGGCAGGATCCTCCTAAGTTCTCTGGAGGGTATGATCCTGAGGAGGCTGATATGTGGCTGCAAGAGATTGAGAAGATCTTCACTTTCTTGCAAAACCCCTGCACCCACTAGGTTGAACTACGCTGCATATCTGTTATCCAGGGAGGCTGAGCACTGGTGGAATGGTGCTAGGGCAATGATGGACGCTAACCATCAGGCTTTTACTTGGGAGACGTTCAAGAGGGCATTAAAATCCAAAGGACGTGCATTAAATGCTACCAGCTAACGTTAATATTTTAAGAGGGAGATATTTCAAATAATCACCTGAAGATCTATGAGTATTTATGAAGAATGAAGTCTAAAAAGACAATAACTTCTGAATTTTTGTGATATCATTTATTGTACATTCTGCATAGCATTCAAAACTCTTATTCTTTTATTTATTGAAAGTGTTTTCATTTGCATTAAATCTTCAATAGTTTGTTAGGAAAATTGTGAAACTACTCAAAGTTAAGCTTCAAAAAGTTTTTTCATTATTGAGTTGCAAGCTTGAGATAGTTTAGAACCTATAGTAGTTTGTTATACACTCGATCTGTTGATTAGAAGATAGCTCGGAGAAACCATTAAAAGCACTATTGTGTGAGTCTGAAGAGGCGGAGTCAATACTTGTAAATTTCCGAAATTAGTGAAAAAATCCTTTGATGATTAGGAGGCTAACCCAGATTGTTTTTTTTTTTGAAACTGAATAAATATATTAATCAAGAACAGGGCCTGAGGCCAATACATCATGCTGCAAAGTAGGTAAAATCTCCTGAGGACCATCCTCAATCCAAACAAAAGACAACGTGGAAAAAGACAACTTGGCAAGGGAGTCCGCAACCGCATTGCCTCCCCGCCTAACAAAAGACACATCAATAAAATCAAAATGGCAAGAAAGGGAGCGATAGTCTGTAATAATAGAAAAAAGATAAGAGCCATCGGGTTTTGGACGACGCCAAAGGTCATAGAGCTTCAGACAGTCCGTCTAAAAAAGAAACCTCCTGAAACCCAAGTCAATAGCGGTGGAGATCGCCCACCGAAAGCACAATGCTTCAGCAACAGTGGGGGACGAGACCAAGATGGCTGCAACGGTCGCCGAAGCCAGAACCTCACCCTCAAAATTCCAGGCTACCATTTTGAAACCAACCAACGTTGAGTCCCGCATAGACGCATCAAAGTTAAGCTTGAAAATACCTCGAGGGGGCGAGTCCAAATAGATGGCACCACTGCAATCGCGCGGGGGCTGCACACAAATCCGGGCACCAAGCAAAAAAGTGGATTTTAGGTTTTTTCTCTCCCTTAACTCTTTAAATTTATTGACTCCGCCGCTTCAGACTCATCTCCGGGGCACCAAGCAAACACATGTTTTTCGCTTTAAAAAGTGAATTTTAGGTTGAATAAAAAATAATTTTATTTTAAGAGATTTTTTAAAAAGTATAAATTAATTTATGTCTATCTATAAATAAAATATTTTCCTTTCAATTTAAAAATAATTCTTAATTATTTTGATATAAGAGCATAAAAGTGGTTTTTCATATAAAATTACATTTAAAGAGGTGAAAAACCATTTTTCATAAATATCTTTAGTTAATTTAAAGAACTACTATTAAGGATAATGTTGTGAAATCAAATTCAGATAGTACTTAAAAATACAATTTCATTTCTCTATCTCTTGAACTATAATTGGTTTTTCTAAAAACTACAAATAAATTAGCTACTTTTCATAAAAAAAAATCGACACAAATAATTTTAAAAACATATAAGTAATTATTTTTCATTTAATTTTTATGCACTGTGAGCGTTATATATTTATTCAATTGTATTTCGACACATTAAAAACTAAATTATTTTTTATTTAAAATATAAAAGAAAGGTAACTGTTTTAAGGTAGTGTTTAGCCCAACTTTTTTTTGACTTTTAAGTTGCTTTTAAGATAAGTTAGACCAAACACAATTTTGTATAAGATCTTAAAAAATAAGTTACTTTTAAGTTACTTTTTTTTACATAGAAAATGTTGAAAAGTAGCTTTTAAGTAAAAAGTTAATTAAGGGAACTTTTTTCTAATAAGTTACTTTTTTTCACTTCCCACCGCCCCGGCCACCACTGCCTTCGGCCACCACCACCGCCTCCAGCCACCACCACCGCCTCCGGCCACCGCCACCGCCTCCGACCACCACCACCTCCGACTACCACCACTGCCACCTCCAACCTGTTAGATTCAAACAATTAAATGCATAATTATGTTTTGATAATCAACAATTTCTTTAAGGTTCAATATTGTTTTAAACTAGATTCCCTAACAAAATGAAAACTCTCATGTACAGGAATAACTATTTCTAAAAGGACTGAGTAAACTTCAAAGCGTCATCAAGAATACTAGTCCATCAGAGGAAGTTCGTCCGGTCACCATGAAGAAGACTATGTCAAAAATATACGAAGAAAAGCACTATTGCATAAGACAGTCTGGTGAATCATAAAAGCTAAAGCAGCAACAACAACCAATATCTGAGAACACCTCATCAAGTCTGCATGCTCAAAGTCAAAGCCTAGTTTGAGAAGACAAAACAGTCTGCCGCTTAAGAAGATTGCTCTAGTCAAAATTGAAAGGGCAGGTTAATCTATGAAGAAACCCTTTCAGCCTCAAAGGTTCTCTAGCATCATAAAAGGAAGCTGTAAATCAACTCTATCAGATGAAGGAACTTCAAAAGAGGAGATTCAGTCATCTACAAAGACAAGAAGATTCTAATAGATAAGAAAGACTGAATGAAGAAAAGTTTGTCCGCCAATACTAACTACTTGCAGCAGAACTTCAAGAAGTAAATGAAGACTACGTCCACCAAGCTACAAGGAAGAATCCGTCCGCTCAAGTAACAATTGCGCCAATGGTACAGAGACCAAGAAGTGTGGTTTTCGAGGAAATCAGGATCATCGAAGTATTAAAGAACTTAGTTTCCTCATCTGAAATAATTACTTCATGGATCAAAAGACTCCTACCTCGTTTACACATTTATTAACATACTGGCTGCAGCAGAAAGTAGAAAGGGACACAATTAATACAATATTCCTTGGTCCCACTGATATTCTACTTTCCCTCAAATCAAGCTGACATTGCAGAATCAACAGCAAGAATCTCTGAGCATCGTACACTCTCAACGGTCGAAATTCAAATATCTGATCAAGGCTCGTGATAAGTATTTGCTGGCAAGCACTGGGGCAAAATGGTCAAAGCAAGCTTCACAGCTACTCCTCCACGCATTAAATACTGAAGGCATAGCTCAAAGCTACTTGCTCAGCATGGAGCCAGACGACATCAACCCAGATGAACTGATGACTTCCAGATCATATCTTATGCTTGCAGAGAAATTTCAGATATTGACTTACGCATGCTGAAAGATGCAGAACTAGCCGTTACGCGCAGCTCAGAAGGGAAGAGGCACTTCAGATAGTTTTTCTCTCTTTCTCAAGAAGAAGAAGCAACTGAAGATATAAATAGAAGATCCTGTCTCCGAAGTATTTGGGAACTTAGACTTAAACTTCCATATGCCAACTAAGTCTGTCCCAAGAGCCAATAAACTTTGGTTCATACTCAGGATGCCTCAAGCCTATTCGTGCCTGAGTATATGAGCTTGTGTGAGGAAAATTCATAGAGTCCTACTCTTATCTTTCCCAACTCACACATCCTCCAAAACAGAGAACCTAAACTCCAAACCTCTCTGTAAATCGAGCTTAATTTCCTCTGCCCACTCTTATTAAGAAGAGAACCATGTAGAGAAGCCAACCTTTGAAAAAGGTGTCAGGAGAAGTCCTGTAGAATACTTGTAAGGAGAAGTCCTGACAATACTTGTAAGGAGAAGTCCTTCTAATACTTGATAGGAGAAGTCCTTAGAATACTTGTTGGGAGAAGTCCCTGATAATACTTGTACTATTTGTTGAAATAGTGAAAATCTTGGTGAAGCCAAGGACTGGACGTAGCCCTGTCGATTATGGGGGTGAACCAGGATAAAAACCATGTGTGTTTCATTTTCATGTTATATTGCTTTTCCGCTGCATGCTCATTCATATGTTTGTAACTTGCAAACATTCGTGAAAAATAAATCATCATCGTTTAAAACTTATGAAACGAATTTCATGCACATTTACAAAAATGATCTATGTCAAATTTAGATGAAAGATGATAAATAAATAACATGTAATCCTTGAGAAAAGAAATTGAAAAATGTGTCACACAATTCAAACCCACCCCTTTCTTGTGTGTTCCTTGCACCTTCACAACCACCACCGCCTCCGACCTCCACCACCTCCACCACCACCACCACCGCCCCTGACCACCACCACCGCCTCTGGCCACCACAATCGCCTCCGACCACCACCACCACCTCCGACTACCACCGCCACCGCCTCCGGCCACCACCACCGCTGCTTCGGTCGTCTTCTCCGGCAGCACTCTCGCAAAAAAAACTTTCTGAAATATTTTACCAAACAACTTTTAACTTAAAAGTACTTTTAAGTTAAAAAAAGCGAAAACTATCAAACAACTTTTATCTTTTTTTTAAAATCTTATTGTGAACTTTAATTTAAAAGTAACTTTTAAGTTAAAAAAAAAGTTAGGCCATACTTAAAAATATGGTCATACACGGCAAAAAAATGATTGGATGTCCGTGTATCATAATTAATGTCATTATTAAAAAAAAAATCGTAGAAATCCAATAGTTTTATTCTCAAAAAGAAGATATCTTTTAGTATTTGATGAAAATGTCCTATCTCTAAAGAAAGAAACGAAAATGTCGACTCGCCTATCCAATCCACAATCTATGTCTTGATTCTTGAGAGGTGAAACTACCCGAGTCCCGGACAAACACGCCATCATCAATGCCTTCCTTTTCCACTCTTAGGAGATCCTCACACTTCACCCAGCATTTTCCAATTCAACGTTTCTGTATCCGCCATTCTTCAACCTCTTCCTCTTCTTCTGCTCCGAGCACCACCATCGGGTTCGGTTGGAAGTTGGTTTCGGCCATCGTGGCAGGCACGAGTCTAGGGCTTCTTCTGTATTCCGAATTTGACTCAGCTTTCGTCAAACCCTCACTCTCTTCTTTCGTTGACTGGTCAGCACCGACTTCTGACGACCATAACCGACGTCGTTCTTTCTTTAGAAAATTCTCCCTTCCCGAAAGCACTGGTACCTTGCTCTTCGGAGGCAAGTTTCTCTCATTACAACGCCCACAGATGCTCGAATTATTATTATTATTATTATTATTATTATTTTTATTTGAAGTTGATTTGGTAGGAGAGTGTTTAATGGAATTTTCGTTTTGGGTGCTGCAGATGCGTACAGGAGAAAGGTTTTTTTCAACTATGAGAAGCGAATACGGTTGCGAAGTCCTCCGGAAAAGGTGCTTTATTTACAAGACTTATTTATCATGAACACGATCAATGTATAGGATATAATGATGGAGTTGATCTAACAAATATGTTGTATTTAATTACAATATACAAATCTCATATTGAGTAGTAATTGATTTGTGACACAAAATTCTCTCTTTAAAAGTTAAAACCAACAAGGTTTCTTTAATGCATTTAGTCTAGGTTATTTGTTGGGAGACCACTTAATGTAATTTCCAAGCGAGTTAGTCTTATGGCTGCACTGAATTCAATTCATGTAACAGTCATCCTTAATCTATCTTTACCTAAGTTCAATGAATGCCATTGGTGATCCCGTGACTAGTCAACAATTTAAGTGATTAGTTTCATCTTTCCTTATGATTTCAACTTAGGTTTGTTCTCATCACACTTTTTATTTTATTTTACTTAACATACAGTCTAGTCTAGTGTAAGTTCTTGTATAGGATCACTTTCCTATCCTAGCTTAGCTTCAGTCAGTTAGTATACAGTTAGAGTTGTTTGTGGCTGTCAGTGTTGGTTACAGATCTCACAGCTGTAATTCATCTCTATATATTCTTGTATCTGTAACACAGTTCATTCACCAATCAATATCAGTACTGCTCTTACTCTCACTTTCTCAAATCTCTCAACTTCTAATAAAAGTTTGGTTAAAAGATGACATATATTACAAATCTGAACGCCCCTCAGGAATACAACTAGTTCTTAACTCGACTATGCTCCCCCCGAATTAGGATCCTCTCGTGTACATGACGATGTCAAGTGAAACATTGTGTCTATCTCTTTCTTCAAAAAGATTCAGAGGATCACATCTATTTAGTATACATGGAGAGAGAGATAGAAATTTCCACATGAGAGGATTCTGACCCGCTCCCCCCCCCCTTTTTTCATCTGAAGGGAAGTTGCGCCAGATTGTGTGATTCTTCTCCCATTTTCTATATTAGAGCTCTCTGATGGCCTTTTGGGCTTGCTCTTAAAAGAAAAAGTCAAAACATAAACTTGGGATTACATTGGATATGGATTGTTTAAGTTTACATAACTAATGGACTGGTCTTTTTCTATGTTCCTTTTGTGAAGAGTGATTTTTACATTGACAATGTCTACTCTTTCCATCTAGGTTTTTGAGTACTTTGCATCGTATCGTACTCCAGATGGAGAACTACTCATGATACCAGCTGACCTAATGCGGGCAGTAGTTCCTGTTTTCCCTCCATCTGAATCCCACCTCGTTAGAGATGGAAACTTGAGAGGAGAAAGAAGTCCCGGCCATTTACGCTGCCCACCTTCAGAGTTTTTTATGCTTTTTGATGTAAACGGCGATGCCCTTATATCTTTCAAAGAGTGAGTCGTCTATATTCTCTAGTTATTGTGTTATCTGTTAAGATGTTTTTGATTGGTAGTGGGCTGTAAGTCTATTTATTCTGTCCAGATTAGTTTTCTTCTCTCTCTCTCTGAGACGGGGTTGGATAAAGTGGAGTCAAAGCAGCCTAAGTAGGACTCAGTTCTAGGATCGAGCAATCCTCAAAGGGTCTTGCTGCCACTTTAACTAAGGCTTTTTGGCTGATTTTGTTCTCCTTTCCACTTTCTCCTTAATCTTTATTTCTTCATGACCTATCTGCGTGTCTATAATGCCCTTAATTTTCTTTGGAGCAGGTATATCTTCTTTGTGACATTACTCAGTATCCCAGAATCAAGTTTTTCTGTGGCATTTAAAATGTTTGATGTGGACAATAATGGGTGAGTCTACTTCTTTGAAAGTGTAGTATCACCTTGGTATATCCAATGTATTTATACTGAGTTGGTATGTTGTAAATTTTGGTTCTTCCTTTCTTGTATAGTATATCCTGCTTTTTGCTTATTTGAACTGTCATGTAATTAGTCATCTTTTTAGCAGAAGGAAATTGCTATAATTTTCTTGGCCATGATTTGGGCTTCACAAAATGTTGCTTTTTAATTCTAGCTAGAATATAAATTGGATTAGCAGTCCTGTGTGTGCTTGTTCTTCCCTTATTTTCTCCCTCACCTGATAATGTTAATAAGCTTTCCTCATATACAGGGAGATAAGTAAGGAAGAATTCAAGAAAGTGATGGCATTGATGCGATCTCATCATCGACAAGGTGTTCATCACAGGGATGGGCTGCGAACTGGCCTGAAGGTGAATGATTCTGTGGAAAATGGAGGACTGGTGGAATATTTTTTCGGTAAAGATGGAAAGGGATGCCTCCAGCATGACAAATTTGTTAAATTTTTGAGAGACTTGCATGATGAAGTAAGCTTGTACTTTTTTCGATCTCACCATGTCATTGCAGGATTTGATTGTTTTTATTTTGTAGAGTATAAATCGCTAAGGGTGCTCCATTCATTTTTTCTTCTTTATCTGCCTCTCTTGTCCTTTTTCTTTTGTTTGGTGGTTTGCTCTCAAGTTAGGGAGGATTCTTTATCATCAGAATACACTTTCAGCTCTTCTCATCATCTTAATGAATTCCTTCTTTTATCCAAAAGTAAAAGGTATGGGGACTGATATGGTGAGTGGGGATGCATGTGCTGCAGAAACAGTAACAGTTTGAATAATGAAGATTATGAGTTGTATGAGTATTTGGGATATTCTGCATAAATAGGCATATAGAAAAAGGCCTTTATACTTCTAGTTGTTTTATTTTTGAATATCGTTAATGTGGTTATAGTTGTGATAGTAGCATTATAACTGAGAAAGACCGTATTTGATTTTGTATACAATCTGAGATAGTTCTATGGAGTATGAACTTTTAATGTTCGACCAAATTTAAGATCATTGATCATATTAAATTATGAATTACTAAAGGGAAGCATCCAGATTAGTTCTCTGGAACTATGTTTTTCAAGTACTGTAGTCACAGTTGTGGGTTTGACATGTCTAGGACGAGGATCATTAAAATGATTAGTAGTTGTCTTAATACCTAGCACATGTTCTGATTTTACTGGACAACTTGAAATTTATATTTCTAAATACACTAATTCTATGGATTATTTCCTTCTTGAAATTTTATATATATAAGATTATCTTTTTCAATTTACTAGAAAAGCTTTTTCTATGATTACCATAGAAGAGATTATGTATGACAACTAATTGCATCAATTTATGTAGATTCTGAGGTTGGAGTTTGCTCATTATGACTATAAAGCTCGCAAAACCATATCAGCCAAGGACTTTGCACTTTCCATGGTTGCTTCTGCGGACATGAGTCATATCGGCAAGTTGCTTGAACGGGCTGATGAGTTGGACAATGATCCACGCTTTAAGGATTTACGCATCACATTTGAGGACTTCAAAAACTTCGCAGAACTACGGAAGAAGTTATTTCCACTGTCATTGGCCCTTTTCAGTTTTGGAAAATTAAATGGCCTTTTAACGAGAGATGATTTTCAGCGAGCAGCATCACATGTATGACATTTATCTTGATTTCTTGCTTAACTTAATAGTGATGGTTAGGGGGTAACTACTACATTTTTATGATGGTAGAGGTTTTGCATCAGTACGAAGGCAGAGTATGTAAAACAGGGAATGGAATGTATGCCTCTATTAGCACTCTAATATAAAGTTTTAACTTTTCTGCTTATAGTGGTGGGTGGGAACTGACTTTCTTGCGCATCTGACCATTCCACACAACATTTTAAACTATTTTCTCACTAAGATTATAAGTCTATTCATACATGAGTTCATTCTTTGAGTAGAAATGTTCTTCTGGAAAAACTGGGTTTTATAAAATTTAATCAATGTTACAATCATATGTGTAGTGTGTGGAATTTAGACTAAACAAAGTTACTGTTTTTCTGTTCCCTTTTCCTTCATTCTTAATTTAATCTTAGCTTATATGGCCAGGACAGCAAATTCATAGTTTGTTTGTTTGTTTGTTTTAATTTCAGGTATGCGGCGTATCTCTCTCGGACGATGTGGTTGAGATTGTTTTCCATTTGTTTGATACAAACTGGGATGGAAACCTAAGTTCTGATGAGTTTGTGAGAGTGCTACACAAGAGAGAAAGGGACATTGTACATCCTGTGGAGACGGGAATCGTGGGCTTCTTGTCCTGCTGCTGGAACTGTACCGATAATATCTCATCTTTACGGTTTCCCTGATCACAACCATTTTCAACCAGGAATGATACAGTGCATAAGAACCCTTGGTTGGAAGGGAGAAATCAACAGAGAGATAAAGGAAAAGATAAAGAGAAGGTAGTGATTGTTGGTTAGGAGGTGTCTGTAAAAACCTTTTTCTTTGTATCTAACAGGGACCTTTTGGTATCACCTTAGTTTGTAGTACTCTTGAAAAAATTAGGCGGGCATAGAGAGTAGTGCATGTTTGGACAGTCATTCGAAAACCACATTGAAACTAAAATCATGGTAGTAAAAAACAAAAGTTAAGGAGAGTTGCTTTTGTTGTTGTCCACATGATTTTAGTTTCACTATAATTTTCGAGCGAGTTTCCAACCGTGCATGTAATTCACTTTCTGTCAGCTTAACGATAGCAAACTGGTATGTTGTAAAATCAATGTATGTCCTTGAGGGGTCCCCTTGGCTTAAACGGTTGACATGTCTGAAACCTGTAACTATTTTGACATGTAGATAGATAGTGACCGTAACCGTAGCTTTGTATTCACTACTCTGGTTTCATTTTGTTCAATGAAATTTGCTAGCTTAAATACATTTTTAGCTTATTCCGAGCAAAATACATTAATTTTGTTTTTTTTCCTGGGAACTATTTTTTTTAGTCCTTTAAAAATCATATGTTTTATGTTTTATTTTTTTCTCTATTATTTATTTTTCCATCCATTCAAATTTGGGTTTTTACAATCTAGAAAAAACCTGAGATGGTTGATCTCGATTTTACTGCTTGCAGAGTAGATCTAAGTGTGTGAGAGTGTTTTCAGATCTTGAATTTGATGGAAAAACAAAAAGCAGAGGTGAAAAAACAAAATATAAACAAAATAAGGATATCTTATAGCGACTAAAACTGTATTTAAGTGAAACTTATTTTTAAGGATTTTGCAATACCTAATTTTAAAATACAAATTAAAGCATCATGAAGCACAACAATTCGTATCAAATGGCCCTATGTTTAGCCACAATTAAGATTTTTTTTAGCTCAGTGAGCTTCTCAAAGTTACCTAAACATTAGATTTATAAAAACTAATACTAAAATAAGTCCTTGTAAATTCACAATTGTATATGGAGAAATTGGATAGAAGTTTTATGACAAAACTTGAGGCTAACTAATAGATTTCAAATTCATTAAGATGGCTTATGATTAACACAATACTATTTTCCCTTTTTTTTTAATTTTTTTGTCCAAACTAACTATTAAATTAGTAGCATGGTGTAACAAAAAAAAAAGAATGTAACCAAAAAAATTAGTAGCATGGAGATTCATACATGCATTTTCAGTTGACCAATACTAATAGCACCACTTCTAGTACAATAAGTCAATAACAATAGCCATAAAACCAACACTTGTTAGCCCGTAAGAGTGTACCACTTCTTCTAAAAATGTTGCGTGGTCAATTTCCATTGTTGGTATGAGAATTCTGTTATTAGATGATCTATAAGTACTCTTACCTATAAAAAAAGTAGCCAGAGGTCAATAGAAAGAAAGGTTGAATTATTACCTCTATGCCAAAGGTGTGAAAGAACGAGCAAAAGATTGACCAAAAAGAAGAAAAAGGCCACGTGTGTAAAATCAAGCATACACAATCAACGTTCAACAATGGAGGGAGGGAAATGAAAAAGAACCTTCTTCCCTCCAAGATGTGGTGGGGCCAAACGCCCAAACCTCCGTTCGTAATATTTGCTCCCCTTGAAAATATAAAATAATAAATAAAAATCATCACGTCAACCCCAGCCACCACACTCCACAGCCTTTTGTGTTGTCCCTTATCGCGTCATGTTGCGCTTCCCCCCAATTTTAGGCCACTCCATTAATCTACACCACAACACAAAAAAAACACCCCCTTCTTCTTTACACGTTTGACTTGAGGGAAAAGAAACCCTAATCAGAAAAATTAAAAAAGGAAGGAAGCAATCATCATCATAATTCAAACCATATAAATTGTACATTTCCAAAAAAAATTCTCTCCCCCTACAATTGAAGATTTTTCCATTTCATCTTTCAATCTCTCTGATTTTTCAATTTTTTTCTGTGATAGTTTGATTGATTCAGCAATCGATGGGGAAACCGGCGGGGAAGAAGAAGGATCATGAATCTCCGAAGGGGAACAAGAAAGGTTGGGAACGCGCCGCCGCCGCGTCGTCGTCGAAAGCCGCGGCTCTCGACGACGACACGGCGATGTTCATAAACATGTCGCAGGAGCTGAGGGAGGAAGGGAACAGGCTCTTCCAGAAGAAGGACCACGAGGGCGCGATGCTCAAGTACGAAAAAGCCCTCAAGCTCCTCCCCAAGAGCCACATCGACGTTGCCCACCTCCACACCGCCATGGCCATGTGCTACATGCAGCTAGGGCTCGGCGAGTACCCTCGGGCCATCAACGAGTGCAACCTCGCGCTTCAGGTCTCGCCCCGCTACAGCAAGGCCCTCTTGAAGAGGGCCCGCTGTTACGAGGCGCTGAACCGATTGGATTTGGCCATGAGGGACGTCCGCGTCGTGCTCAACTCGGAGCCGAACAATCTCACCGCACTCGAGATCCTCGATAGCTTGAGGATCACCATGGACGAGAAGGGGGTCACGCTGGACGAGACCGAGATTGCCCTGGCCGCTCTGCAGCAGCAGCCGGAGCCTCCCGGGGCGCGGCTGCGTAAAGTGGTGAGGGAGAAGTTGAAGAAGAAGAAAGCACCCAGAGGGCAGGAAGAAGAGAAAACCAAGGTGGCTGTTGAGAATAAGGAGAATGTTGGGGATCATAAGGATAGGGATCACAAGGATACGAATTTAAATGGTGAGGACAAGGGTGATAAGGAGTTTGTTAAGAAAGATAAAGGGGTCACCAGGACTGTGAAGTTGATATACGGAGAGGATATAAGATGGGCGCAGCTGCCTGTGAATTGTAGCATGAAGCTGGTGAGGGATGTGATAAGGGACCGGTTTCCGGGGTTAAAGGGTGTTCTTGTGAAGTATAGGGACAGGGAGGGTGATTTGGTTACTATTACTTCTACTGCTGAACTGAGGTTAGCTGAGACATGTCATGTGCTTGGATCAATTAGGCTTTATGTGACGCAGGTGGATCCGGATCAGGAACTGCGTTATGATGAGCCAACGGCTAGTAGTGATGGTGGGGTGAAAATGGAGAATGGGGATGTGGAAGGAGGCAGGAATGTGGCTGATAGGGTGACTACTGTGGAGGATTGGCTTGTTCAGTTTGCTAGGCTGTTTAAGAATCATGTTGGGTTTGATTCTGAGTCGTATCTGGATATCCATGAGGTTGGGATGAAGCTGTATTCGAAAGCAATTGAGGATACGGTGACGACTGATGATGCTCAGGAGCTGTTTGAAATTGCTGCAAATAAATTTCAGGAGATGTCTGCTTTGGCAATGTTTAATTGGGGGAATGTTCACCTGTCCCGGGCTAGGAGGCGGGTTTCCTTTCCGGAAGATGGGTCTAGAGAGGCTTCTTTTGAGCATGTTAAAGCTGCATATGAGTGGGCTCAGAACGAGTACAGGGAAGCAGAAATGAAGTATGAAGAAGCTATGAAAATCAAACCAGACTTTTATGAAGGGCTTCTTGCTCTTGGATATCAGCAGTTTGAGCAAGCAAAGCTCTGCTGGTATTATTTAATAGCAAGCAAGAAGGAATTGGAAGCTGGCCCTTTCGAGGAGGTTCTACAGTTGTATAACAAGGCAGAGGACAGCATGGAGAAAGGCATGTTGATGTGGGAGGAGATCGAGGAGCAGCGGTTGAATGGGTTATCCAAATCAGATAAATATAATGCGACTTTAGAAAAAATAGGTTTGCAAGGTCTTTTCCGGGATGTTTCTTCTGATGAAGCTGAAGAGGAGGCTGCAAGGATGAGGTTACAGATATATCTTTTATGGGGTACCTTATTGTATGAACGTTCTGTTGTGGAGTATAAACTAGGACTACCAACATGGGAGGAATGTTTGGAGGTTGCAGTTGAAAAATTTGAACTAGCTGGAGCTTCTTCAACTGACATTGGTGTCATGATAAAGAATCATTGTTCTAATGAAACAGCAATGGAAGGTACAGGATGGGAATGACATTATCCATCATGTGTTTCTCAGATTCCTTTTTCAAATATTTCAGGGAACTAACAAATCAATTTTCATAATTACAGGGTTCAAAATTGATGAGATAGTGCAAGCATGGAATGAGATGTATGATGGATGGCAGTTTGATGTTCCATCATTTAGACTTGAACCATTGTTTCGCCGGAGAGTTCCGAAACTCCACTACATCCTGGAGCAGTTTTAAGTGTTATTCTTGAGTTGGTCATTCTTTATAGAGGCTAAGTCAGTGCTTCTATTTTCTTTTCATAATATTTTGAAGGCTTCTTCATTCCTTCCCAAGACAGGTAAGAGTATGCTTGTGCTGCAGCTTTGCTTTCATGTTCCTATTGCATAAGATCTTCCACATTGTTATAGAAAATTTAGGGAGATTCGGTTGCATATTAAAGTCTTAAAAGTTTATATGTTTTACTGAAATAATAGTTTTATGAATAATAGAATGCTATACCAAGTCTTTCTATTGCCAAGAAAATTAAGTGTATCTTTCTGGATTCGCTCGAGAGTAATTATCTTTTCTCTTCTCAGGCTCTTAAAGTTGAGATCCTAATTTCTGTATTCAGAATACAAAAGGAGAGATTATTTAAGAATATTTCTATTTGTGGTAGTAAATATAGTAAAAATATTTGGAAACATTTGTTTATACAAATATAGATAGGTTATGCCTGATCTGTATTTTAGAATAACTATGATTTGCTGGATAAATATAAAATAATTGCTTAATTAAAAAAAATATTTTTATTTGTTGTATTTTAGGTGCTTGTTTCGTGTAATCACTATTTATGCTGATGTCTTGACTCTTGAGTACCGTCTTGTGGTTTGGCAGATGCAAAAAGTTATTGATAGGGCTTTAAACTAGTTAGGCTGCTAAGGCATTCCCAGCAACATTTCTGTGAAAAAGGATTATTATGCTCAAGTTTTTTTTCATTTTTTATGCCATTGTGTGAGAAATAGGTCTTGTTTATGATTTAGGGTTAGTATTAAAATGAAAGGCTTCTGGCCTCTGGGGTATTAGTCCTTCTGCCGGAAACAGTTTGGGGATTGATTGACATTGTCAATGACCTTTGATATGATGTCCCCATATGAAAAAAAAGAACAGGGAATATCAATCACAAACATAAAGTATAGTAGTGTTAGAGTGTATTCTGTTAATAAGGACAAATATTCTGATTATTAGCTAGTCCAAGCTAGGTTTGTAGTTTGTTAGAAGGGAGTGAGTTAGTTAGATGGGGATTAGAAGAGACTGGTGAGATAATAGGGCGAAGTCATATTAGAAAGGATTCATTCAGTACATTTCATAGATTGAGAGTGAATGGAGAGATAAAGGAACCCCTTGGGGAGAATTGTTCTGTTCTCCATTTCTTGATCAATTTTCAATTATACAATTCCCATTCCATTGTTTTAATTCTTTCTGTCAATCTTTCATTTCTTTTGGTGTTCTTAAAAATCTGGTCCGACCTGTCGGATTCCAAATTGGGGAGAAATGGTGTCTCGATTAGAAGCTTTTGAGCATTCTGTGTAGATGCTTCACAAGGTATTGTGGGAAAAATGGATCCTAGCTAGTGGTGATTAAGATGATGTTGGGTGGCCTTGACCGCATCGAGGCTATTATAGGTCGCTTGATGCAGCGGCAGGGTATGAATGCAGAAGTGAAGTGATCCAGTAGACAATCGTCAACAGAGATGGTGTCTTTCTTGGGCAAAAAGGTGGAACTTTCGACATTCGATGGGGGTGCCCCCTTGGGTTGGATTGCAAGGCAGAGAAATTTTTTGAGCTTCAAAAAGTTAAGCCCGACGAGAAGGTACACACCCACCTTCATCAGCATAGAAGGGAGGGACTGTTTATCTTCTTGCGGAAAAAGACACTTGATTTGAGTTGTGAAGGACTCATAATCGTTGACCTTGATTCAGCACTACGGGGGAAGGAGTTTGAGCAACGTATAGAAAGACTAACGACCTTGCATCAAACCAGGTCAATGGATGAATATTTTTAAGAGTTTGAAGCCTTGATGGCTAAGGTATCTGAAGCGTCGAAGGAGCAATTGTTGGGCGGATTACGTCAGGAGCTGAAGTGTTGAATTTGACCCCATCAACTGAGAGATGTAATCAAAGCAATGGAGTTGGTATGCGGTATGTAGGAAGAGTTGCAAATAATATGCGGGAAGGAAGGAGGAGGAGCTGCTGATTGTAGGAGCATAGAGGGCAGCACAATTTTGAACCTCCGGCAAATAAACTTTTTGCTATCCCTATCAGAGCAGTCAAATAAGAGATAATTTCTATAGGACGAAGCAATCAAAGAATTTCATTATCTGCCTTCTCAGATTAACATCGTTCTATTTTGTTTGGTACTTCATATAGATAAACGATAAATGGATACAGTAGAAAAGTATCTTTTCTTTCTTTTCTGCTATTCAAACTAGTAGAAGAGACCCTAAAAGAACTAAATAGAAGTACCCGTGCATTTCCTGGTAGTGCTAATAATTGCTCACGATCTCGCAGCGGAGGGAGCATTGTGTATTAGTGGGCACTCACACAGTGGGCTCACCTAACCTCAGTTAGAACTTAGAAGCAGTCCTCATTCGGGCCAACCAAAGTAAGTTTGGACACAATCCGCTATTCAGACAAGGCAGTGCTAGGAGATAAGGGACCTACGACTCCATCTACAGCACAATCCAGGACTACGTCCCTTGCTCCACACAGAAATAGAGGATCACAGCAGCTTTCTTACTAGGAGTATGTCTAGAGGTGGCAAGAAGATGTTTTCACAATGGACAGCCATTAGTCCCAGGCACATATCACGAACATCCAAACAGAAGCTTGAGCGTAATCAACCATCTTGACTGAAGATGAACAGATGATGGAGGGTGGGGAGATTGTCCCGCTTGAAGGGGCTGAAATGGTGCAGAATTGATCAACAGGAATTCCCACCTTGACTGCATGGTGAATCTTGAGGGGGGAGGTATTCTTAGAAAGTATTCTGTTAATAAGGACAAATATTCTATTAATAGGCTAGTCCATTAGCTGGGCTAGTTGTTTGTTAGAAGGGGATTAGAAGGGATTGGTTAAGTAGAGGGAAGTGAGAAAAGGATTCGTTCAGTGCATTTGATAGTTTGAGAGTGAAAGGAGAAATCCTTTGAGAAAGGGGAAATCCTTGGGGAATGGGGAGAATTATGCTATTCTTCATTTCTTGTTCAATTTTTCAATAAATAATACCATACCATTTGTTTTAATTCTTTCTGATAGGAACCAGAACAATTCAGCAATGGAAATCAGGAAATATTTCACTATTGTATTAGGAAAATGCTAGAAAGAGAATTCCCAGTTTAGCTTGAAGGAATTACAGAGAAAAGGTAAAAGATATGAGACAATGTAGAGGTTGTCTCACCCTCCCAATTCCCAACTATGATTCAGCTTCCCTCACTCACCAATTCTGTTATATCCCCTCTCTCTCCTATAACCTGCATCGTTCTCTCTCATTCACACTCTCCTTACCTTGCACACACTCACCTAGGCTACTGCCACATCAGCACTGGCAGTTAGCATTAGTGGGAATTTATATTATTCCCCTTCTTACCCTTCCTAGTGTATACTTGTGTGATTTTGGGTCGGGACTTTGGGGTAATAACTAGGTTCTCATCACTTTCTGTCAATCTTTCATTTCTATCTGAGTTCCTAACGATTAGGAGACCAAGAGAGAAAAGAAGGCAAAAACTAATGGATTTTATTCGTTGAAGTATTACTGCCAAGCCTGGTGATTTGTGGGTGATTGTTAATGTTTTTCAAATATAGTTTCAGGTGGTATTATATTCCTTTTAGTTGAATGTGTTACTTGTTGAAAATACGAATCAAACTCAATTCAGCTCAATTATCAAAGGGGAACTCATGTATGTTTTAACTCACAATAGATCTTGGGGATGTCCTTCGCATATTTTTCAATTTTAATTGGGTTGATGAAGTCTGATGGTTTGAATTACTGTTATTGATATCATGATTCATGGTGATGATTGTCACTGGCTATTCTAGAGTTATAGCCAACTTCAAATAGTTTTCAAGACTACAATATTTCCTCTTCTCTGCTTCAGAAACTGATGGTGTTTTGCGTCAGGCTTAAGATGGAGACTTGTTAGCTTAAGATGACATAAATCATGTGATAATTTGCTGTGTTCATTGTTGGGTCAGATATGACTAGTGGGTTGACTAGCTAGTAACTTTAGAGAACTACTTTCCACTTATAACTGATCTATTTTATTGATTTGTTTTGTTCTTTTTTACAATTCATTTGCAAGTTGCAACTAATTTTTTAATAAATGATGACATCTATTTGGTTGGCCTGATTGGATTTATTTGCCTTTTGGTTGCAGGGATTTTTTCTCCATACTGTCAACTCCTTGATAGGTGCAACGATTGGATTATTTTTTTCTGTCAGTTTTGTATGAGGTTGGGATATTAGGCTAGAAAGCCTGGTTAAAATATTTGTTTTCTGTTAGAAAGCGATATATGCTCTGAGGGTGTCATTTTTTTGCAGTTGTAACATCAGTGTATGATTCCATTTGTTGGTTTGGGGTAGTGAGTGTTTGTTTGATTTGTTCAGTTTGCAAAAACGGTTGAAAAAAAGCTTTCAGCTTTTTGGGTAAGCTGGGGTTTGATCATTATATAAGTTGTCAAATGGTCATTTGTAATGTTCTGTGGGTGTTGTATAGCATAGTTCATTTTTCATCACATATTCTCTCGTTAATGTTTACCCGTGTGTTTTGATCCATTTACACTCATGTTCTCTTTCATCTCATTTCGCTATTCTTTATTTTTTCACCATTCTTTATTTATATCTCTCTCATCTCTTATCATGCACCTATGGTATCTCTCATTTCTTTATTTTATTCCTATTTCTCTGGGTTTGGTGGATTTGTGGTGAAGAGAATGTTTTTCCTACACCCCTAACCCCTTCGCACACATAAATGAAAGCAAGAAGAGGGGCTCATCTGGTTGAAAGTAGTGAAATAACACAAGAAGGGAGTTTGAATTGTGTGTGAGGTTTTAAAAACTTTTCTTTGAAAGCAAGTATTAGTTTTTGAAATTCTTTTCTAAAACTTGTGCAGCGGAAAATTAACAGAGCTGAAAAGTAAGCACACAAAGTGTTTATCCTGGTTCAACCTCTTAATTGACAGGACTACGTTCAGTCCTTAGCTTCACCAAGATTTTTCACTATTCACACCGAACATTACAAGTACTGTCTAGGACTTCTCCCAGTATTCGAAGGACTTCTCCTTACAAGTATTATACAGGACTTCTCCTAATTCTTTTACAAAGAATAATTCTTTTCTACAAAGTCTCCAACAAGAGTGAGGGTAGAAAGAGTTTAAGTGCAGATTAAGAGAGAATATGGAAATGTGTTCTTTGTTTTGGAGTGTGAGAAGGATAAGAGTTTTCTCCATGAGGATTTCACACAGACAGACGACTTAACTCTCAGAATGATATGACTATAAGTTTCTGAGTAGGTTTTAGAGCTTGATTGCGATAAAAGACTTTGAATGTTTGAGATTTTGATCGTTGTAAGTCGCCACCGATTCCAGTGTTCAAGTCTTCTATTTATATCTTCAGTCATGAACATTGGTGAAGATCGTAGAGTTCCATTTGAATTTCTTCTCCTCTGAAGGTGCAACAGATACTTCTGACAAGCTCTCAGAAGCATTAAATGCAAACCTGCTATGTATTGAGTGCAGCATTTAATGCAATTGCTTTTGTGGTTTGGTCTTTCTTGTTCTGTTTCCTTATATAGCGTCTGAGCATTTAATGCAAAGGAAAACAGCAAAGTGAATCTTCTTCTTCTTATTTTTTAATGTTAACTAAAATAAAATTAATTTTTATTAATTCGGTTATTTTAATTTTTTCGAAGGGAGTTTATTTTAATTAAAATTATTATATATGTAAAAAAAAACTCATTGGCCTAACCGTGGGGCGTAGGGATGGCAAAAAAAACCATATCCGTGGGTACCCGACCCGACCCGAATTCACGGGTAAAACCCGTTCTGTTTGGGTTCGGGTTCGGGTTCGGGTTTTACCCGATTCTGAAAGTACTATTCGGGTTCGGGTATGGTGAAACCCTACCCGAACCCTACCCGAAACCCGATCTCTATATATTAAATTACTAAAATATCTTTATATATATATATATATATATGTATATATATTAGTACTTTAGTAGTAATTACTAGGATTTAATTGTTTCAACTTTCAAGTTTCTGAATATATATCTTTATATATATATTCATGATCTTGAATATGGAATTTTGAATTGGCTTCTAGAGTCATTTTTTAAATCATTATGAAGATATTGCTGCTACTGCATTAGTAATCGGGTTCGGGTATGGGTCGGGTTTTCGGGTTTTTTATGGTTTCCCTTTGTTTACCGCGGGTATGATTTCGGGTATGGGGAACCCGAAACCCGACGGGTTCGGGTTCGGGTATGTTTTTCTACCCGAACAGGGTTCGGGTTTGGGTTTGGGTTCGGGTATATGATTTCGGGTTCGGGTTCGGGTATGGTTAAACCCGCACCCGACCCTACCCGTTGCTATCCCTAGTGGGGCGAAGGATTAGTCTCACGGCAATCGGCTGTGGGATACCTTGGTCAAGAAAAAAAAAAATTATATATATAACCAATGCGTTTTAACTTAGTAGGAGTAAGTCATTAATGATAAAAATTATTAAAAGATATTATTCTTTCAAAAATATTTTATATTTAAATTATTAATTATAATTATATAAGTAGAGAAATAATTTATCGTATGATAATATAAAATTAGTCTATATTTACTATTAAAAAATTAATATTTATATATATATATGTGTGTGTGTTTGTGTGTGAGTAGCCTATTTTATTGTTAGTGAAGAATTATTTTGTATATTTTTATTATAATATAAATAACAAAAAATAATGTTAACTAAGTAGCAGTAAGTGATAATGAAAATTTAATTATTTTATATGAGCAAATTCAATATTTTCACCATTTATAAATAAGTTTATTTTTTAATTAAATTTATCAGTAACTAAATAATTTAACTTAACAATAACAATTCGTAATTGATAAGTAATAAAATTAATATTTTATTAAAATCAAAAATTTATATTTATTAATTAATATTATTATAAATTATATAAAATATAAATATTGAATGAAAAAAAAATGATATCCCATCCTATCAGGATAATTTCTATCCTAGTTCTTATAGGATAACTTTTACACATGATGAACATGATAGGATAAGGGACAAGATAGTGTTATCCTGTACTGTTGGCGCAACAAACAATAGATAACATGATGATATGATTATTATATTATCTTGTCTCTGTTTATCTTTTATGCCAAACGGCCCAATAATGTGATAAGGATAAAGATAAAAAGTTTATCATAAAAAAATAATTGCGTGCATATGAGGTGTAGTTAATTTTTTTTTGAATGGATGAGGTGTAGTTATTGATAGAATATAGAAGTGTTTAAAAATTAGGTTTATAAAACATTTGATCTAGTAAAAGCTCTAAGAAAAGGAAAGAAAGTAAAGTAGCATCAAATAATTTGCACTCACTTTGCAGAAGTAAGAAGTTAAACTATATATTCCATTGCAAAGAATCTTGGAGCGTGTCAGGTCAGAACGATTACTGTGAAGGGAAGTGCTCAATTGTTCACAACTCATATTCTATTCTAGGGTTTTATCACAAACTCAATTTCTCCTCAATCATGGGCAGCAAGGTCAGGAAACCGTCCCATGCTGGTTCGTGGTACACCGACAATCGTAAGTCTCTCAAAGACATGAATTCCGATTGAGGAATCTCGAGTTGAATTTCGCTGATCAAGCTCAAAAGATGGGATTTTTACATTCCAATCAGCGTTTCGTTTGATTCATCCCTTCGGGGATAGTGAATGCTTGAATTTATGGTTGAATTTTTATAATATATGGTTTGATTGCTTGAAAAGTCTTCTACAACAGTGAAGATTGCTTGTAAAAAATTTAAAGTTCCCCACTTTCTAGTTTTTGGTTCACTTGTCACAGAGAAAAATCTTACTCTGATATTTTATTTTTTCTCAGCTAAGAAGCTTTCAGAAGAACTGGAAGGATGGCTAAAATCGTGTGGTTTGACCAAGTCTCCTGATGTAAGGGGAGTAATAGCACCGTAAGTGAAAGTACTTTTTTTGTTTGTGAATGTATTTTAGAGGGAAAAGTTCAGACTTGTAAATGGTTGATTTTCCAAATAACATTTATAACTCCAAATTTAAATCTTTTTTTTTCATTCACTTCTCACTCTAGAATTGCCAAGGTATGTATTTTGTTTTTAATTTGAATTTTGTGATAAAGAAATCTAATGTGCTTGTGCTGCACTGGAATATAATGTTAGACATGCAGGTTATTCCTATTCAGGACGAGCTGCTGCCTTTGCCTTTCGAAACATTGATCCATCTAACATGTGCGTTCATACCCTTTTCCCTGTTGATGTGTTTATGGAAACAGGATTCGCTTCCCTGCTTTTTTTCCTGTGTCATGTTCCCTGCTAACTTGTGAATTCTTGTTACTATTTTCATTTTATGGTTTCAGTACACGTGTGTTTCTTCTTGGTCCTTCTCACCACTATTACACTGCAAAGTGTGCTCTTTCAACTGCAACAGTCTACAAGACTCCCATCGGGGACCTGCCTATTGATTTGGAAGGTACTGATTTATTGTATAAAACCTTAAGGGTTTTAAATTCTGGTTGCGTTGTGGCCATTGTGGGTTTGATGCAGGCCGTTTGCGGCCTATGTAGTCTGCAATTATAGGCTAATGTGGTTGCGGAAGCCACCATGACGCAGAGGTTGTGGCATCATATCGTGATTTGTTCCACAATTTAAAAGTGTGGTAATCTTATCAATATAGTTCATTAGTCATTCTTGCATATATTCATCACAAGGATAAAATTTGGAGATTTACTTGTAAAATTGACCTGTTCTTTGCAGAATATTAATGAACAGGGTTGATCTATGATTGTGAACTAGAAATAAATTAATGATATGAGTATGTAAAATCAAATTTTTGAATATGAAGATGTGAGGATTGTTTTAATCGATTTACTGTGAATTGATTAATTTGTTTGACTTAATATTTTCTTCTGTCTTTCCTCATTGCCCATATTTGATTCTCTGTTATTTTGCCAGTAAATGAGCAACTTAAAGCAACGGGAAAATTTGAAACGATGGATATTCGCATCGACGAAGCTGAACACAGCATGGAAATGCACTTGCCATATCTTGCTAAAGTATTTGAAGGGTAAATTTTATCATATAGCGGTTCTGGTTCTGAAACTTTGCAACACAGACTGAATTTGTATATTGGTGCAGGCACCCAGTGAAAATTGTACCCATTTTAGTCGGCGCTGTTAGTGCTGAGAATGAAGCTATGTACGGGCAGATTTTGGCCAAATATGTGGATGATCCCACTAATTTTTTCTCTATTTCATCAGATTTTTGTCACTGGGGAGCTCGGTATGTATTGATGTTTTACACATTCATCTAACTTATATATTTCATTTCCTTAGGTCTTATGAAAGTATACTACTCTTGTAATTGACTGTGATGTTCTTACTAAACACATAAAGTGAGCATTCAAAGTCAGGTTATGTTACCTTAGGTTTATTTACTCAATATTACATGTTGGATGTTGAGACTTTGGATGATACACTTTTGGTGAGCTTATAATTTGCCCTCTGATAAATTTTTTTCCCCATTTAAGTTATAAATTGCCACACTATCCTTATGGAAATAGCTCTTGCCAAATTTGAGAACCCCTCTATAAGTACAATGAAAAAAACTATATTATTATTGTATCATTGTTCGTATTATAACAAAATCATGTTTTCTAATTTCACTTACTATGTATCAATCCATGAACTACCTCAACCCCCCCCCCCCCAAAAGAAAAAGAAGGAAAGCAAAAGAGGTAATAATGACAGAAAAATCACTATCACTTAGTTGGTTTTCATTTTGAATACAGTTTTTGTTGCTTGTACTAGTTTTCCTTAACTGTGTATGTCAATGCTTGTTGAACATTACCTGCCTAAAATAAACCAATTAACACTCCATTTTAGGTGCTTATTCAAAATTTGTGTGATTTGTATTGCTAAATAAGGACGTATGAAGGTTGTTAATTGTATTTTCTCCTTATTTCCTGTTATTATCTGATATAATTTAATTTGCTACTTTCCTTCAATAGAGTAGATTTAAGTTGTGATCTCTCTCTCAATCCTTAAATGTTGGGGATTCCTCTTTTATGTACTACATGTATATTTATTTCTATTTATTATCAATGAGTCGATCAGGAATTTACCAATTTCATGTTTGCATCATAGCTAACTGGTTCTTATCTACCAAAACCCTTAACCCACTGTTTAGGTAACACTTCAGTATACAGCCACTGGCTGACCTGTTTCCATCTTTGTCCTGTACTCTGAGTGATATTGCTGGAGAGCTCGTCACGAGCCCCTGTACTCACTGTTACAGTATAAGTTTGTTGGCATGTGAGAGCCACACGCTGCCATCTCCTTGTCTGTTGACCTCACCGCTGGTCTTGTTTGACTTGCAAATATTTGTTTGATATTACTTGTTAGATTATTGATGTTGCTGAGACTTTAAATAATTCACTTCATTGGTAATTATGGATTTTTTTTAAGATATGCTTCAGTGCTTTGACTGCTATATATTACATTATCTCTACTTATTGTTCATGAGTTATGTATTGTGATGGATGTCTCATGTTTCTCATTAGTTTGAAGCTGGTATTGAGCCTATCTTCTGGCTGGTATTTTATGTCAGGTTTAACTACCAGCACTATGACAAGAAACACGGGCCTATATACAAATCTATTGAAGCATTAGACAAGATGGGCATGGATATCATAGAAATAGGAGATCCAGATTCGTTCAAACGTTATCTATTGGAGTATGACAATACAATCTGTGGACGCCATCCCATTAGTGTTTTTCTCCATGTAAGTTCCTTATTAATTGCCACAAAATCCTTACGCGGAAGTAGCTCTTTCTAAATTTAAGAATCCCACTATAACTTTAAGACAAGAACAGCATTATTCTTGGCCAATTTAAGAATCCCACTATAACTCCAAGAAAAGAACATCATTATTATTTATCATTGTTAATATTATTATAATCACTTCTGCTTTATTTACAAGGCATAACGAAAAATCCAGCTTTTATTTTGTATTAAGTTTCATTATCTTATATCTTAAGCTTTGATTAACACTGGCCTGAAATAAATCAATCAATAGTCCATCAAAGGGGAATTGTTCAAAATTAATTTGATAATTATTTTTGTTGATTTCACTTACATAGTGTTTGGTTGGAGGGGAATGAAGGGGAGGGGAGTAGAGGGGATCAAAACCCCTCATAACTCAATATTGTCTCCCCTACAAAAGTGGGGGGAATTTAAGTGGAGGTATTTCGTTAGACAAAACTGCTCTTATTTAGTTTTGAAACTCTTTTATAAGTAAGGGTAACTAAAGTAAATTTGATTTAAAATCTCTCCTCTCCCCTCAACTAACACACTCTCCATGTATACACATACACATCTATGAATATATGTACGTGGTTCCCAGTATCTCATATATTAGGCCTTACTAGAATGTAAACACTTAGACTGGCTTTTCATTAATTTTTCCTGCTCCAAGTTTCAAAAGTTTATCTTGTGACTTGGAGCTGAATTTTTTTATCATTTGAGACTTGAGATATTTAAATGAGGACTTATCTTTCAGTTCTTGTTATTGGCAGATTAGAATTCTTGAATATTGGTAATTCAATATTGAAGGATTTACATCTGTATTGGTATTTTTTATCAATAAACGTTTCATCTTACTGCATTGGATGAGATTTTCTATTCGATGCTGGTCTTATATTGACTTTAAGCATCTTGTAATTTTATCAGATGCTGAGGAATTGTTCAACAAAGATAAAGATAAAATTTCTTTGCTATGAGCAGTCCAGTCAGTGCCAAAATACAAGGGATAGTAGTGTTAGTTATGCATCTGCAGCGGCAAAGATTGATAATTCAAGCTCTAGTTGAAGATCTTCTTTGATGTGCATTCAGAATTTGATTTCATCTAAAATTAACTATTTATAGTTAAGCTTCGAACAATCGGATATTTTGTTCCTTGTTTATAGATCATGTCACTAAAATATATTGCATGTCTTTAGCTCGAGGAAGTTGTCAAATAATCAAATCCCTTTACAGTTTACACTTCTAGTTGGTGTCCCGAGCTTAACATGCTTGGAAAATTGTGACTTTGAGCATGTGATTTGATGTTATGGTTGCTACCACTAAATCCTTAATTTGCAGTGTAACCGTGAGCTTTGTTTTTATTGTGGTAGCGGTGGTGAAGGTGTTGGTAGTTTCTGTGGCATTTGCTGTTTATGTCTTGATGTCAGTGATGGAGCAACTATGCTGCTATTGTGATGCTGGTCCTATTGAACTTGTTTTGTCAAAGGTTTCTTTCACATTAGAATCGACCATAAAATGAATGGTATCGAGTGTCTTTTTTTAATCTCAATTTAAAGGTATTTATGGCATAAAGTTTTATAAATATGCATATTGATAGAATACGATTTGGATCACCTGTTAGGCTGTTAATAAGGCGTATCATAAAAGATATGTTAGATATCTTGTATTTATAGTTATTAGGTACCATTATCATGTAAATTGGGAAGCTAGGATAAAAATAAAATGACCTCCGTTGTGTAGTTGAAACGCATAGATTGAGCCTAATGTTGTCTATTGGTTTCTCCTTATTTAACATGATATCAAGAGTCTGATGAGAGACATTCATAATCTGTGATTTCCAATGGAACCACTATCACCGTTGTGAAATTGTTTCCATCTCCGGTTTCCAATCGTATCCACCGCGTCATTTTCGGCGGTTTTTGCTCCTTTTTCCTTTTGGCTACAACCGCTGTTTTCCAGCCACCACCACTTCGTGTCACATGTTGGCAAGTATATGTGCTAGAGGTGTTAAAATGGGCGGGCCTGGCGAGCCGGTCTGAATAGCCTAAATAAAAGAATGGACCAAGCTACCAAAATATAAGTTCGACCCAAATTCGGTCTTGCCCAACCCAAAAATTAACCGGCGCAGTTGTGTTGTGATGAGCTAAGGTCGGCCAATTGGCTCGATTTTTAAAATTCTTATTTATTTAAAGTTTTATTAATTATAAACTTGTTAAAATTAAATATAAAAATAAAATAGTACCTACTTTTTTCTATTATATAAGCTTTATTTTTTCATATAGTAGAAAAATGATTTTGCTACTTTCAAAATTAGTTTTTTAGTGAATTTTTAAAATGTAATGGTACATGAGCAAACCCATTTTGGCCTGCAGCCCATAGTGGACAAGGTTTTCTCTTTTATTTTATTTTTTTAAAATGGAGGACAAGGTGGAGATGGTGAATTGGTGACATATTTTTGCGAAGTCTAACCCGACTTGAAAATATGTCGGCTTGGTGCGGGCTAGCCCAACCTAAATTAACACTCTAATGTCTGCAACCAGTGATATAAAAACAAGCTCGGACTTGGCAAAAAAAAAATCTTGGACCAGTTATGGTTGGTGTGAGCTTCTACTTGGATGGGGATTACTTTCTACACACCCATTTTTTAATATTTACACACCTTAGCCTTATATATCTAGTTTTTATTTCAAAGAAAATGGGTGCGCAAAGAATAAAATGGGACGTGAAAATAAGAATTTAGCTCTTCTAAAATGAGTTGACTCAATTTATAGGGTAGAGTAAACATCAAAACCTTTAATAATGATTACCGACTTTAAAAAAATCAATAAATGAATAAATTAATAGATGTGATGCTTACTTTACCCTATAAAGTAAGTCCATTCACTTTAGGGGAGCTGGACTTTGAAAAAAAAATTTCCCTACTTGCGTGGTAACCTGTTTGCTTCATGTTTCGTTTGTGCAGCCCATTTCCATTTGCTTTTGTTCATTCATCGAGATTTTCGTCTTTATTAATTCCATCACAGGAAGCTTTCACTTATCCGAATATATTTTGTCAATGACTCACTATGCTCCTACAATAGAATAAGAGGTGGAGAGTAATTTCTTCTATCTAAAAATAAAAACTGGAAGGGTGTTGAAAACATGCGACTATTAAAGACTCTTGTAGTTTTCTCTTTGTTCCCTTCGCTTCTCGGGCCACTGGTCATCCTTTCTATATGAGGTTTGAGGTAGATCTTTTGTGTTCGTGACCGGCCGACTCTTCCCCAGCTCGAGGGTTGTCTCTGCATCCTCTTGGTTGATGAACTTTTCAGACCGCCGCTGGAATTCTCCCTTTGTCTTTGGCTTTACGCCACTCAAGGATTTCCAGAAGGAGCCGGGTTGTAGACCCTTCCGAGCGAAGAGTAGGTGAACCTCTTCCGAGAGGCCGGGAGTGAGGTTGGACTCCTTGTTGAACCTTGTCATGTAACTCCTCAAATACTCTTTAGGCCCTTGTTTAATTTGTTCCAGGGTCTCAATTGTCCTCGATAGTTCTTTGCTGGACGCGAATTGTTGGGTGAACAGGCCGACTATGTCACCCCATTGCTGGATCGATCCGGTCGACAAGGATTGGAACCAGCGTTGCGGGACTCGTCCCAGGCTCATAGGGAAGAACCGGCAGCAAAGTAGGTCAGTTGCCCTTGCACACTGCATGGTGCTACGGAAGTGGTCTAGATGCGCCCGGGGGTCGTCTGATCCGTCGTATTGCTACATCTTCGGAGGTTGGATGAAGTTTGGGGGCATGGGCGAGGTTCCCTTGAGCTCTCCCGCAGTCCAACCTCGCCCCCAGTTCGAGCGAGTTCCCTTGTTGTGCATCTCTTGCGGGTTCGACCTGGGGGCGAGGTTGGACTGCGGCTCAAGTCGCGACCCTTGCAAGTTGGTCTACGACCGCTTCTTGGCATGGGGGAGACTGTTGGGTGTGGCTCTAGCTCCAGCCCTGGTCACGTTCTTCCTCCAAGCGTTGAATGTGATCTTTCAAGCGCTGAATGGTGACATTCTGGTCCTCGGCCCCTTGTTGACCCTGCCTCTCCATGGCCGCCATCCGTTCTTCTAAACGGATTAGAGCTTCCCGGTCGTTCTGGGCTTGCACGACCGTTGGGGCCTAAGGCCGAGGTGTATCGGGTGTTATTTGGGCTTGTTGCTCAGCCAGCTGGGCCTAACCTGCTTCGGTCAACATCTATTTTTCTCCTACTATTTCTACTCGAACCGATTCTTCTTGAGCTTCCTTTGATGTTTGTCTGATGGCTTTCTTCTGTACAATGATGTGAAGTCGGGGAAGTTTTACTGTTCCCAAAGACGGCGCCAATGAACGGAACAAATCGTTCAATCACCCGGGACGGGTGTTTGTTGAGGAGAGTACGGTGCTTCTAGTGTCTGTGATGCGGATGATTGTTGCTCTTCTTCCAGGTGGTCATCCGGGAGGGATCCCTGCAAAGATACTCCGATACTAAAGTCAACGACTATGCGAAGTGGAGTTCATGGGGGTTAGAATGTTTTTACCTTTGTGGAGTGATGAGATTGAGCTTTTATAGGGAGCGCCTGTCGCCATCAGGCCGTTGACCTAAAAGGGTGTCAGTGTAGCTGGTATGGTAGGTGACAGGACTAGGGATAGTGTCAGTTTGCACAGCTATCCCACACTGGAGCTCGTTCTTGTATTAGGGTATTGACAAGACCCATCGCATGCCTTGACCGGTAGCCTAGTCTCTTGGTCGACTGTGGTGTCTGATCGGCGGAGCCAAGTGTCCAGATTCTGGTATTAGGGTACTGATCGTCTTCTGTCGCATGCCTTGACCAGCAGCCCAGTCTCCTGGTCGGCCGTGGTGTCCGATCGGCGGAGCCAAGTGTCCAGATTCTGGTATTAGGGTATTGACCGGCTTTTGTCGCATGCCTTGACCGGCAGCCCAGTCTACTGGTCGGCCAGGGTGGTCCGATCGGCAGAGCTAAGTGCCCAGGATGGCACTTAGGAACAGAGTTGCTACAAAATTTCAAATTATATCTCAACTTGGCAATGTCTACAATTAGCTCGACATTGGTTCAATACATTAATATTCTGTAAAAGCGGTTTCTTTCTCTCAATATTTTGATAAGGGTTAACCCTCATATTGGTCCCTGTGTTTGTGTTGCCGAAGCAATTTGGTCCTTCGCCGAAAAATACTAGGGAAAAAATCCATTTGTTTGTCAAGTGTCTAAACTAGGTCCCTCCCCGGAGACCAAAGCTCCGATGAGGGCTTACATTGTAAGGTGACTAGATTAATGAATCATATTTGGAATTAATAAAAAAAATTACACATCATTTAAATAATTTAACCCTGAATTAAATCCAATCCTAATTTACTACCCCAAACCATAAATCCCCAATTCCATTAATCAAACACATTGATCTCGCCAACCCTTATATCATCCATTTCTTCTCTACAAATTCACCATTAACCAAAACTGTTGCTAACTTGTTGTTCTCAACTTTATCAGACTTGTGCCTCCTCCAGTCTTCATAGCCATCCTTCACAGCTGTAACAAGCAGGACAAAGGCTAATGGCAAAATTGAAACACCCCTACCAAAAACTGCAAGCTGAGGAAGCTGATTGAGAATTGCAATTATCAAAAAGTACACATAAGCAACTCTGGAATTGTTCAAACAGATTCCTGGGGATGAAAGTGAGGATGGAGTATTTTGCGGTGCGGATTGAGTTTCCTGCGAATTGAACCATCTCGTTGGTCTTCTCAAGCTCATTTATACAAACAATTCTCCCATCCTCATCTCTGAGTTCCCTCTAAGACATGTTGAGTCCTTCAAAATCACCACCACCCTTTGAGGAGCCATAACGAATAGGTACCTTCTTTGATCCTGAAGGGAAGAAACTCAACTCACTTCCTTAACAGAGCTGCTCCTTTCAGAGTGAACTGACATGGTGCTTCTATGTGATTATGGTGATGAATTTGAAGAGTTCTCAACTGGGTTACTAGCATCCACCCCAGAGAACATGACAGTGTTGCTGGAGCTTGACTTTGATTTGGGGATTTAGGGTTTGGGGTAATAAATTAGGATTGGATTTAATTCAAGGACTTAAGTTAAATTATTTAAATAACGTGTAATTTTTTATTTATTAATTCCACGTATGATCCATTAATCCAGTCACGAGACCATGTAAGCCCTCACCGGAGCTCTGGTCTCCGGGGAGGGACCTAGTTTAGACACTTGACAAACATATGGACCTTTTCCCTAGTATTTTTCGGGAAGGGACCAAATTACTCCGGCGACACAAACCCCGGGTCCAATATGAGGGTTAACCTTTTGATAATCAACATAAGTTTTGTATACACAATAACAAAGAACATCTATGATCAAAGCACTTCCAAAAATATAAGTAAGCTCCAATTGTTGAAGTCCGTCAATCTGTAGTTATCCTTTCAATTCCGTGGCTGATATAAAAAAGAATGAACTGATCACTGGATCTACCAAGGAACAATATCGGTAGTGTTTGGAAAGCTCTCAACGTGGTGAGCAACCGGAAAGAGTAAAATCTTCAACCGACGCTGATCTTCGTCAGTTAACTTGTAAAAGTTCCAGATGAAAGTAGTCAAGATCGTCCAATCAAGCCAAGGAGCACACCTTGTCTGAAAATGAGAACCCAAACACAAGTTCTATTGTGAACTTTAAGTAGGTAAAAACAAAAATGCATTTGAACTACATGAAGTTCAGTAAAGGATATGTATAATGTCAGAAAATAAGAATCCACTGTAAAAAACGAGAAATTGGATCTCACCTTGTCTGATACTACTGCAGCAAAGGCGACTGTCATCTATATAAGTTGCATTGATACCCATCATCCATGAGCCCACTGATGTATCATCATAGGCATAGGTCTTCAAAGATACACTACATCGTAATGGATAGATAAGAAATATTATTAAATAGGAAGGAAAAATACAATAAAGTATACGGTATCTTGCCAAAGAAACCATAAAGCTTGAGAAACTAAAAGCAAAAGCCCTGGTACGATGCCAGAAAAAGAAAACAAATTATAAAACTAGGGGAGGTTGGTTGCAGAAAATCACTACATTTAAAACAAGCTAGTCAGACAGCAACTCAAAGGTTGAAAGACTTCTTTCTTAATATTGTGTAACGCATTTAATATCACCACTGCTAACAGCATCACTATTTGAAGTTTGAACCACTCATATCCACCTTCAAAAGGTGCACCTATTTGTACTCAGGAAAAAAAAAGAATATAAAAAAGAAACAGATTTTTCCCCCTGTAAAACAAAGCAGAATACCTATCTGTCAGACCTGCATGTTCTATACCTCAACCTCTTGCCAGCTCTCAACCTTGGGCTCTCAATCAGGAGGTGAAAAATAAAAGAGTGGAAAAGAAAAGGGCAGAAAAGCTATAATTGTTTCTCTTTGTTTGTTTAAGGATAAAAGCCACTCTCAATTAACTTTTACGCCAAAATTTCTGAAGTGCACCGTAAAGGACTTGAACTTCACTTTCAAGTTTCAACTGTCGTATACTTGCTGAATGAAGAAAATGGGAAGTAATTTTGGTTCAAATTCCCCCCTACCAAAACTAGTTTTAGAACTTATTGAGCAAGAGCATTTGACAAGTTATGTCAATCCTTAGGAATCAAAGCAGATGAACGAAGTATCTACAGACTTGCTAAAAGTAGGGAAAGAAAAACAAGAAACGAACCAGGTGAGAAGTATTGGTCACAGAAAGGAAAGATAAGAGAGCTACTATCATAAGCTTTATAATGAAGAACATGAATATCCCTTGTACTCTGATAGACTTACATTAGAGAAGATGTTGAGAAGTCTCACATTGACTAGAGATATGACCGAGATAGCCCTTATATATGGGAAGGTAATCCTCAACTATTGAGCTAGCTTTTGGGTTGAGTTAGACCTTCTAAATTCTAATATGGTATCAGAGCTTATCCTAGATCCGTTAAGTGAAGACCACCCGTATATGGGCCACCTACAGATGTTCATTCCTGCATATTCCACTCTCCAAATGTCCAGCCATGGGCATGGGGGTGTGTGTTGAGAAGTCCCACATTGACTAGAGATATGGCCTAGATAGCCCTTATATATGGGAAGGCAATCCTCAACTCTTGAGCTAGAGTTAGGCCTCCAAAATTTTAATAGAAGAGGATCAACACTACTCTTACTACAAATGAATATGAGAATTAAAGATAAAGAAGCATGGAAGAGGATGCCTAATTGTAAGGAAGTTGAACAAAGATAATATACCTATTGAGGTATGGAAGGGGCTAGGCGAGAAAGGTATGAGATGTCTCCCAAAATTTTCAATGAGATTATTGGGTCTAATAGAATGCTGAAGTAATGGATGAGAAGTACCTTAATCCCTATCAAGAACAAAGGCGACATACAAAGTACCCAAATTACAAAGGAATTAAACTCATGACACATACTATAAAGCTGTGAGAGGGATTAATTGAGAGGAGATTAAGACAAGGGACACACATCACATGAAATCTATGTAGTTTTATGTTGGGGAAATCAACTATGGACACCATATACTTACTAAGAAGATTGATAGAAGTATATTTAAAGTACAAAAATAAAACTATATGTGGTTTTGATTGAGTGGGAAAAGACATGATAGAATACCTAAAGAGATTTTGTGGAAGGATCTAGAGAAGAAAGGAGTTCATACCGCTTACATTTAAGCAATCAAAGATAAGTATTAGGGGGTGATAGAACTAGTTCAGACAAGAACAGAGATAGGAGAAGAAATTCTCTAATTGAAGAGAGAAAAAGATTACAATTCTAGCTTTCGAGAGGCTAGCACTCTCCACAAACTAAATATTTCCAGAATGAGTTCTCTAACTTCCTTCTCACTCTTTAAAAGGAAACCTAACAACTAGCTACTATAGGAGAGCTAACAGTTGGCAGTTATAACAGAATAACAAACTAAACTGCCAGCCTAACAACTAACCATCTATTACAAAGACCTCTTAAATCAGGCCCAGCCCAATTATTAATCGGTCACCTGCTTAACAGGCCCAGGCCCAATTCATTGCTCTTTGTTTCTCCTATAGTACACCTTAGTAATAGGTGATCTAACTCCTATTCTATCCGGGGGCCACAACTAGTATGAGAACACAAGGTGGGATATAAAAGAGTTTCCTATAACTATAGGTCTGCGTGTGCACCAAGAGTAACATTTAGCCTTTATCTTTTTATCTTAGTTTGGACATGCTTACTGAATATATCCAATTAACAATGACACAGTGCAAGGTATGCAAATGATATCATCTTAAATGGAGAGCCGAGAGAAGAAATAAATGGAGAATTAGATATGTAGACAAGTATCAGAAACATGACTTCCATCTAAGCAGAAGTAAGATAAACCATATGGAATGCATATGCATGTTTATCAAAAGACAAACAAATCTTAACACATAGGAAATGATTGGAGAACATACACTGCCACAAGTCTCAAGTTTTAAATATCTTGGGTCTATCATACAAAATGACTGAGACAGGGAGAAATCAACCACAAGATTCAAGCAAGGTGGATGAAATTGAAGAATGCTTCAGGCATGAACTGTTACAGAAAGTACCACTCAAGCTTGAAAGAGAAATTTTAAACCATGACTATAAGACCTGTAATTGTAAGGGATTGAATGTTGGACTGTTAAACGCCAAAAAGAAAGGAAGCTCAATGTCCTAGAGATGAGACTGTATCAATGAATAAATGGTTGCACAAGAATGATTAAAACTACAGTAATTAGAGATAAATTTGGGGTAGAAGAAGAAAACCTTTAGAACCTAAGGAGGGTTGACCAAATGGAGAAGATGGACAGTCAAATAGTTGGAGGTAAAGGGAGACCAAAAAGAAAACTATAAGCCCGACTAAGAGAGATTTAAAGACAAATAATCTATCTTTGAACTTAATACATGACATGGCACTATGGTGTCATGTGGTCAATTTACCAACAGCACCTAGTGGGAAAATAACTTGTCATTCAAAAAAAAATCGTCTTAAGAGAGCTGGGTCCTCAACTAGTATGGTGAAAGGAGAAAAATATGAAACTGCGGAATTACCTAGATAAACTTTCAGTTGTTTTAATAGCATTTTTTATAGCCTTGTGTAATATTCTAGGAAGTAGGAACATATAACTGTATGAAGATAATGACGTATCATAAACTCAAATGACTGTCATGATTATGGCTCAATTAATATCAAAACCGTCCTTTTATTTCAAGTTCCTCAAGCATAACCGCAACTAGATACCATATCCTTTCAACCTAAATGCTAAACTGAGGCAGCCATGCCAATGAACAACCGTTTGCAGATAAGACATTGAGAACTAACCTGTTTATGTTAATGTACTGTGCCAAATTCTTTGAAAGTATAACAAGTGAACCAGATGCATGGCGGAAATACCTAAAGACAGTAATTCAATATTATATTTATGGAGATCGAAACTACAAAAGAGTTGCAATATGCAATATAGTACAAAGGGAAGCATCAGTCACAAAAATGCAGTGTACATTTTCCATTAGCAATTACAAATTTCCATAACTAGTGACATGATTGAATGAAACAACTAAATCAAAGACCATTAGACTCCACTAATCAATGCTTACATGCACATCCAAGAAAGTTAGTTATTTTCAATCATCAAATTTTTAACAGTTTAAAATTTGGCAAAGAGATAAAAGTATATTGACATGTATTGAATATGCCCAAGTCACAAATTAATTGTTCCCTCTAATGTTTGTTACCAACTAACAATGATATGATACATTGTGAAGATCATCAATTTATCCATTCAAATGATAAAACTAAAAAAACAGTGAACTGGTTTCAGTTTAACACAATATTTTAAGGGACAGACACATTGAAGATAATTAGTGCATTAATATAATAAAATAAATCACCAAATCTTCTGGTCCAAAAGGTATATTACGTTTTTTCATCCCCAAACTTCCACCATTCAGGTTCATACCAAGGCTTTCCCCTGAAAAAAATAAGGGCGTTTATAAGTTGAAACCAAAACCTCAACTGCAAGATTGAACTAGTAGAAATTTACAAGTAAAATGATGTTGTAACTTTGATGACAGATAAAATAACAAGCAATGGAAAAATATAATTGTAAGCAGGAAGATATGATAAGGCAGATAACAATAGGAAGTCAAAGAGGTCAATAGAAATTAACAAAAATGCTAAAGGCATCCACATCTGATGGCAAGCTCTAACGCAAGGGAATGCAAATTTGCTTAGCAAAATTGGACATGCCTAAAAGCTTAAAAGTGATTACTGTAATAATTTTCAACATATATTGAGGAATAATAATGAATAAATTTAAACACAAGTTCAATTCAACCATACATTTATTATCATGGATATATTATCATAGATCAATCAAAATAAACTCAGATAAGAGAAAGTACTCTTCTGATATCACATCTCCTGACTTCATGCATCCAATATATGCCCCCTGCTGACCACGGCGATGGTCAAGAAGCTCAATTAAATCCTCTATTAGGCAAAAGAACAGAGTAAACAATGTCTCAGTAATTTAACATGTAAACAAAATATAGTTAGTTCAACAAAATCTCCTAAATATGTACATTAATTACTAAACAATCTTTACCCAGATTAATGTCAATACTGTCATCAACTTTCACATAAAAGTCGGCATCCCAGTTCTGAACTGCTTTACTAAAGAAGAATTTTGCTTTTTTAGGCAACTCTTCTTGAGCTTCTTCATGTCCTTCCTAATATTGAAAAAAAAAAAGTCAAACTCAACATGATCAAGGTGCTACCCCATGCTCCCTCCCCAAAAAGCTTAAGTTTCCTTCCACTAGAAATTTTTAACCTGTTCATCAATGCTTAAGTCTCACTAAGATTCAAAGAATCAAAATATCTAAGAAAAAACTTAAACCTCAAACATTAGGCAAATTTTATCATCTTCAATCAAAATACATGTAATATAACATCCCTCAATGGTCAACTCCGTTACTATTAAGCATCTATAATAAGACAAATTTAAAATATAATTCAATGCTTCCTGTCCACTCACATCACCCAAGGTAAGCGAAACTAATTTAAAATAAGCCGAAAAGTTTGCTTACAAGAATCAGGAAATCCTTTGTCGAGCGGTTTTCCTCATCAATATTGCGATCCAAACTATCACCTCGATTTGGACTGCCATTTACGAAGTTTTAAGTCATAAAATAAGTTTGAACCACCCATAGTTACAAATTAGGATCTTGACTACTGGAGTAGCACAAGAGAATTACAGCAGATAAATAACAATTAAAATCTAATGAAATCATGTAATATGATAGCCAATAGGATAAGTGTGTGGAGAAACCTCCGACCAATTACAAAACGTATGACCACTCCTCTTTCTTCAAGTTTTTTCAAGGCATCACCTGCCATAAAGGAGACGAGAAAATGTCAGTGATATAGAATTGAACCAAAAAGATAACCATCCAGATAATTTTTAAATGAATGAGACCCAAAGTACTAGTTGAGAAGTATAATAATCTTAACTAATATTAACTCACTTATATAACTTCATATGAGATTCTAAGTTCGTAAAAATCAAAATAGTAAAACTCATTTAAAGTACCTTCTTAGAGAAACACAAAAGACTAGAGATAACCTAACTATTTGCATTGCTGTCATTTCAAAAAAGGTGTATGCGAGATATCAAAACTTGTTCTATGACTTACCATATCAATAAAAAGAATTCATGAATTACATGTACAACGGATCATAATAAATTACCTAAACATGAACTACTGAAGCTATTTTGAAACATAAAGTATGTCGTGCAGTGTACTATAGTACATTTCACTATGAAAAGCTAAAACTAGTTGATAGAGTATCATACTTGTACAGTTGTACTCACACAAATATCATATGACTTAAATCATTTTCACACAGATCAAATTTCCTATTCTTAGTTTTCTCTAAACCATGGGTTTCTTCACAAATCCTAGGGAAATAATGTTAGAAAACTATAAACTTTTAAATCATGAAAATGGCAATAAACCATAGAAATATAAGTTTAAACCCAATCATCGTGAAACTTAAAAGAACAAGTAAATTAAAAAAGAAAAAAAAAAAGCAAGCAATGCTCATATCAAATCAATACCAATTTCAAATTGAGAGGCATGAAACCAATCCAAAATGCAAATTGAAATTAAGAACACCATCTTCTATAGAAATAAACCAAGAAAACAATCAAAATCTGCATCTCTGCCAATGAACTTGATCTCAGTAAAGATGAATCCATAGAGTATTGAGCCTTTAATCAAGTGACACCAAATCCTTTAGGCCAGGATCAATTCCCACTTAGGCCACTTTGCCTCTACTTTATCATACCATCCCTCTGCACACAAAGTCTTAGATCTCCTAAGTCCTAAGTAACAAAAAAAATGACTCGAGCGCAAAGGAGTTTACAGGAACTAGCCAATTTTAACAAAGTTCCAAACAGACCTCTGGGCATCCAAGACCCTCTGAAAACATTTCTTTTCAATCGGCTTCCAAATCCAGTATACACTCCAATAAAAGCAAGAAGCCTACGGTCAGAAGAAGAGACAGTTTGCAACCCTTGGCCTTTGAGGTACCCTTGGCTCTTGGCCAGTGTCAATTCCATCTCGGCTTCCACAATCCTCTTCTCCAAATCCCTAAAGAACAACACACACACACATAAATTTCACATAAAACAAAATCACACAAACAAACATAATAGAGAAATGCTAACAACACAATCTTCTATGAGTGGTCTGTTTTAAAAATGTCAGACAGTTTCTAAAAAGTGATCAATGTACGAGGCAAGGGTAATGACATCTTAAGAAATAGCCCAATCATATTGAGTGTGTTAGAGCGTGTATTCAAAAGAGTGTATTGGTAGCATTTCTTAACATAATATCATCAAACAAACAAGACATCAACCCAAGCTAAAAATAAGATAAAATAACACAAAAGAGAAGAATTACTTGCACCCTAGGACCATTAGCTTATCATCCACCGTAAGAACCTTGGGCCTCTAGCAACAACAAAATGGAAAATAATATAAGTTTATAGACCAAGTGAATTTTTGAATAGCTTAGTGACAAATCAGCAGCTAAAATTGAAAAAAAATAAAATAAGGACTTCAAATTTTGAGGGATCAAACAACAAACAAACCTGTGATGAGTGCTTCTTCAGAAGACTAGCAAGTAAATTCCGGTTCTCTGCATCTTGCCATAACCTAACCACTCCCAATAAAAAAAGAACAAAACCGTTAATGTTTCCGATCACAACTTCGAAATATACTGCAGAAATTAAGAGGAATCAAACTGCAACTTGCGAATTACAAAACTGCTCAAGGTCGCTGTGATTTTCCAACAAGAAATGGATCCGACTGCGATTTGAAGAAATGATTGAAAATGAAAAGAAAAAAAACAAAGATATGATGATGAAAATTGAGGAGAGAGAGAGAGATACCTGCCGGCGACGTAAAGCCAAGCAACGCAAGAGAAGAAAGCCATGACGAGGGAAGGCTTCGAGGTCTGGACACTCTTCGATCTCCCTCCTCGTTTCACCGTCGACGTCGTTGGCAATGAGGAATCCATCTTTAACTCTCTCTCTCTCTGACGATTTCGTGCGTTTTGGTTCAGATTGATGCAAAATTGCAACTCGGCAGCTTGATGATTTCTGCTCAGTGAACTGCTCACGGAGAAGGATTTTACACCAACTCAATTCCTTCAACAGTCAATTTAACGTTATTTATAAAAACAAAAAAAAACTGTCAATATCTGGTTGGAGAAGATAAGAAGGTATGTTTGATTACGGTTTTTAAAAATTATTTTTTATTTGAAAAATTTAAAAATTTATTTGGTAAAACTTGTTTTTAAAAATCGTTGTTTTCTGTTTTTTAAATGTTGGAAAACATTTCATTCAACAGTATTTTTTTTTCTGTCAAAAACAGTTTCTATTTCTTTTTTAAATACAGTTTCAAAAATTACAATCAAACATGCCGTAAGATTAATTGCATTTCTAATCCTTCATATATTATATCTCAATATTTTAAATTTGGGAAGATCATATTCTCTAGTTGATAGCATAGTCTTAGTTGGCTTTCATTTAATAACATGTGTCTCCAAATGTGTGTCACTTAAGCATTTGTTTGATATTTAATATGATAAAAAGAGAAAGAGAAGATAAAATATCACGTGCACATATTTTCTCTCGTTTGGTTGAATACGAAGTGAGAAGAAGGAATATACTTTTAATATAAAATGATATTTTTATCCTAAAAATATAAATAGTTATAAATAATATAATAATTATAGAGAGATAAAAATAGTATGTGAGTGGTTTTCTCTTAAATTTGGAGAGATCACAAAAAGTGTATTCATAGGCTTTACAACCTCTCTCTTCAATAATAGCAGATGCCACCAAACAAGGAGGCTCAATCGCTCTTCTCTGACTCTCTTTCTCTCCCACACACACACTCTCTCACACACACACATACACATCAATGTACTCGAACTCTACGGTGTCGAACAATGAGTAAATATTCATCCACCCCCTATCTTCTTCATCTTCTTCCCCAACACTTTATCCCTCATTGGAGTGGTCAGAGACTTCTCAGATGAAAGACTCGCCTAGATAGTGCCCGAGAAGGGCGACCCCTCTCAAAATGACCCATGGTCATGGCGAACAAAGGGCCCCGAAAGCTAATCCAAAAAGCGAGCCCTCAGTGATCAAGGCATAGCTAGCAAGCTGTGTTAGAGCCAGGAAAGTGTCTTTCTGACCTTCCTAGACTAATGGGTTCTACGGGGCGATCCAAATGAGCTTGAGAGGCTTTGGCGACCCTTGAAACCCATTTAGGGACCTTCAATCCTAGTGAGTTTCTCACACGCATGGCGAGCCAGTTCCTTGTTTTAGGTATTTGACCCCGTTAAGGCAGGCCACGTATAGTTAATTGTAACACCCCGATTTTTAAGGCGTCACTATCGCGAGTGAACAGTAATTAAACATGCGAAATATCTTTCGAGGTTATGAAAATGAGAGTTTTTTTTTAAAACATGCTAAGGCGGAATGCATACATAATATCCCATTTCTATATAACTATCAGTGATTAGTGTTATCAAAGTAGTCTGAGTGAATCATAATTACATCACCAAGTTCTCAAAGTGTTGTGCGAAGTGGCGCAAATAGTTAAATCATATTACAACCCGAATAGTTAGAGCAAAAGTTATGTCAAAGCATGAAACATGTAGCTAGACCTCATAGCCTGATATACTCCCATGTGAACTCCTCGCAAGAAGCCCACATAAAAAGTAACGTATCGAGAACCTACCCTGTCTCTAGTTAGCTATCATGTTAGACCATCAAAAGAGGCAACCTACACATCTACTGTTAGACATTCACCCCCGATCCGGACCACTATACTATTCTCCTCCGGACAGTCACTCCATATCCTGCTAAAAGCCTAGGGGAGGTGACAGAGCAAGGTCAAATACAATGCGATAAGTCTGCCAGCTATATCGTCGACCTAGAGGAGTCGACCTGATCTCAATCACTCGGCCCGAGTACCGGACCTCACCGGACAGCAGGTCAATTGTCCACGACGCCGGGTCCCTGGAGTCAGCAAGATGGAGGGTCAGACCTCCCCAAGGGAGAGGGCCTACAGCTATAATCTCGAGTCGTTGATCCGTCATGGCTTGATGAAGCGTCCACGATTCACCCAAATAAACACAAAGAAAAATGTCACTTCCAAAACAATATCAAAAGCATCAATAAGCAAGCCAACGGATAATAACCAAGTAAACATTTAGTAGGTATACTACTCAAGGTTTAAGACTTAGATGGTCGATGACTCTATGACCCCCTATATGCACGTAACCGCTCATTGTACAAAAATTTCATCCGATGTAACACCAACTCCCGCAGGTAGGTGGGACACTCTACCGACTCCAGCTCACTAAATAGTATTCTTGGTCAGCCGATGAGTTGCCTCTTACACGAGTTATTTTTAACGCCCTGATATTTTCTATCTCTAGTCCGATGTTATGTTTAGCTCCGAACCATGACGACTCTCTCTTGCCGCCGTTCACTACCGCGGGAGGTTTTCGATCACCATCGCTTCAGGGCAAACCCCAAAACCCCAAATCAAACCTCAAAAAAAGGGCACCATTTCTGCAAAGCAAAACATAGTGTGTGCCAGATCGAGGGAGAGAAAGAGGTTCAAACAAAGGTTCTCCATCTCTTACTTTTGCATCCTGCTCACCACTTCGATCAAGATCCAAACCCCCACTGCCATGACCATCTGAAGCAACCACTCCAACTGCTATGGGTTGAGACACCCAATTCGCAAATTTCTTACGTCTTTGTTTTTATGTTTTTTGGGTTTTTAGATGAAGATGATGAAGAACATGCTTGAAGAAGATGAATATTCACAATATTCTGGGTTTTCATTTTTCTTTTTATTTTTAATTAAATTTTTAATCAAAAACCATTAAATATTGGGTGGAAGTTGACGGAAAACCAAAACTGCAACTTCTTGTAAAAGTGAGGGACCTTGTATGCTAATAAATTTCAAGAGGGACCAAAAAAGCCAAATTATAAAAGGTGAGGGACCAAAAGTACTATTTAGCCAATGAAAAATGAAATTATCAAAACCCTAACACTACTAATATATAAGGGTATTTTAGTTAATATATATATATATATATGGGATCGGGTTCGGGTGCGGGTTTCCTCAAACCCAAACCCGAACCCGAACATAGCTTTTAATTTCGGGTAAAACACGAACCCAAACAGAACGGGTTTTACCCGTCAAATCGGGTCGGATCGGGTACCCGCGGGTATGAGTTTTTCTGCCATCCCTAATTTAAATAGATTAGCATGTTAGGCTTATAAAACTTTGCGAATGGTTCGAGCATAACCTTTTCAAATAAATAGGTTTTGAGAAAAACCCAAGCCTTGTTTATTTATTACTCCCTCAGTCCCAAATTATAAGACCCTTTAGAGACACATTTGGTGTCCCATATTATAAGACCCCTTCTATATTTCAGAAAAAAAATAATACGCTTTTCCTTTTTTACCCCTTGCATTCATTATATTTTCAATTCCAAAACTTTAATTATCACCTCTACTAATTACTGCTCTTTCATGTTTCTCAACCAACCTTTGATATATCCAATACTAACATAGGGGCATATATGAAAGATTTGTACAAAAAATAACAAAACCAAGATATTAATTAGTTTATTACATGTTTTCTTAATAACCGTGATTGTCTGAACAAGTCCTTATAATTTGGGACGGAGGGAGTAATATCTACTACTGTATCTACTGATTGTGAGTCCTCAATCTCAAACTTCAACCACTCTTAAAAACACGTGTCACTTTATCAACTCAACAATTTCTCCCTCCATGAAATCAGTTTTTCAAATTTAAATCATCATTTGCGATGATTAAATAATTCAAATAATTATCTGTTACAAATTTAAATCATGTAATTTATGATTAAATCAGTCTTCTATAATTATTGTTTGATAATGTTACCAATTATATTCAATTCACCTTTATTTATTTATTTACGGTTTTATCATTAATTTCCTATTGCTACTAATTAGCCTATTTTAAAGTAAGATTTTGCCAACATGTTGATTTATCCGTTAAATGTGCAAACATCTCCCTAAAATAAAATCACCAAGGAAAGTATCGTCTAGAGAAATATCGTCTACTACTCAAATAGAAGTATCGTCTAAAGGAAAAGTAAGAGACTATAACGTCAAATTCATATCTCAAGTATGGTCTACAGCTCTATCGTCTGCTCAACAAATATCTCTATAGTCTGCTCAAAAAAATAGAAGGCTGAAATAGCTCTATCGCCCGCTCGACGAAATAAAAGGCGGAATTATCGTTATCGTCTACTTGACAGCACTGTCTACTACAGAGAAGTATCGTCTGAAGACAAGGAAAATACCGTCTAGAGAAGTATCGTCTAAAGACAAGGAAATAAGGAAAGTACCGTCTAGAGAAGTATCGTCTGAAGACAATGAAAGTACCGTCTAGAGAAATATCGTCTAAAGGAAAAGCAAAAGACTACAACGTCAAAGTCTTATCTCAAGTATGGTCTACAGCTCTATCGTCTGCTCAATAAATTTCTCTATCGTCTGCTCAACAAAATAGAAGGTTGAAATAGCTCTATTGTCAGCTTTACGAAATAAAAGGCAGAATTATCCCTATTGTCTACTCGGCAGCACTGTCTACTCTAGAGAAGCATCGTCTGAAGACAAGGAAAGTACCGTTTAGAGAAGTATCGTTTGAAGATAAGGTCTGAAGATAAATAAAGTACCGTCTAGAGAAGTATCATCTGAAAACAAGGAAAGTACCGTCTAGAGAAGTATTATATGAAGACAAGGAAAGTACCGTCTACAGCTCTACCGATTGTGAATTGTCCTCAATGCTTGCTACCTACTCTTGATCAGGATATTGTCAATTCTGAAGACAAGGAAAGTACCATTTAGATGAACAATTTTAATAATAGTCATTGTGTCTACTTTGGTTTTATCAATTGAGGGATTTATTTACTTCAATATATCATGTGATCTTACGCATGTTTAAAAATGTTGACATATGTCATATATTTATTAGCTTTATAACATTAACTAAAAAAATGTTGCAAATTAAATATTAAAAATACCCGTGCATTGCATGGGCTACTTACTAGTTATATCTAATTACTGTTTTTTTTCACAACTCTAGCATTCACTGAGAATTTCATTAGTAAGGGCAGTGTTATTGTTGCCATTTCGATAGTTTTTCATGTGATTCTAAAAATGCGGAAAATATGTGAATATCTCTTTGTAAAGTTATTTTTTCTCGCAGTTTCGAACTGCGAATGAGTTTTTTCGTCCGCTGCTTCAAACTGCAAATGAATATCCACAATGCAAACAAAAAAAAACAGATCCGCACTTTTAACTAGGGCATTTTTAGATTTTCAGGAAAATGGTATAACACAATAAATAGTGGTTGGGATGAGGGCAATAGCAACACACTCATGAGTACACGGGTGATAAAAATAGGGAAAGATAAAGAGGCAGACCGTGTAACCGAAAATACAGGGAGGGAAAAACGGAATTCAATAAATGGCAGACTGTGTAACCGAGTAACATTGACATTTTTTTGATAATTAAGAAATTAACCAATATTTAATTATTAATTAATTAACGCTTCCGTCTTTCCAACCATTCTCTCTGGCTTTTCTGTTGTTGCAAGCATCTTCCAACCTCCAGTTTCTCTTGCAAAGCTTCTTCTTCTTCTCTCTGTCTCTTTCTCTCTTCCAATTTATACGCAAGGTTGAAGCTCTCACTCTCTCTCCCTCTCTCCCAGGGTCTCCTTTTCCTGATCGGGTTTGACCGATCGGTGCATTGAAGGGTGATTCTGGGATCTGGCACAAGCACAAACGTGTGGATCTCTGCAATTGCTGCAGTTTTCCGCATCTGGGTATCGCTAGTTTTTTTCACATGGGTTGGAGATATAAGGCTGGGTTATTCCTCATAGCTACTGTGGTTATTATATGGGTTTCCTCTGCTGAAGTCACCCAGGTAAATTCTTCTACCAATTCTCTGCGTCTCTAATTTATCCTCTTTCCAGTTTCTTGAGCCTTGTAAATTGTTTTTTTCTTCTCAGTTTAGGATGATTTCATTTGATAAATGTGCATATATGTGTATGTTTCTTCCAGTTTATGTGTTTACTGCATTGGATGGGAATTATCTTTGTATGATTGCATTGGCATAACCTGACTTGTGTTTGAAGCTTCCAAAATCCTAAATTGATAGACAACTAGAAACTTCAACCATTTCAATAATAAAAACCTATAGTTGATGTGAGATCAAAGGTTTTGTTCGCTAGAATAATTGTATACATACAGCTAAGTTTCTAACCCCAAACCTTGCTGTACCTGGGGCGTTGACTTAATGAGAATAGCTGACATTTATTATAATGTCTCTTTGTGGATCTACTTTTTCAGTCCTGTGTTGGGTTGTTGTGTGTTACATATTTTCTCCAGAGGACACCATGCAGTCTAAGCTTGAAGATTTATATTCGCATGTCGGTGTGTTTGTTTCGATTTTATTGAATTTCAAGATCTGAACCCTTGTCTACACATGATCAGAGAATATTTTGCTGAAACTCTTGAAGTTTGACATTCTGCTCAGGGGGTATCTTTTTGTTGGAGACTAGCTTGCAGGGTGCTGGATCCATGTTTTTTATCTTTGAATGTTTCTCTAAATTAAATATTTCGGTGCAGGATATCTTTATAGATTATAAGCAGCCATTTGCAGTGACATATCTTGGAGCTTCTCTTATGGTAGTTTACCTCCCAATAGCATTCATTAAGGACTGGTTCTATAACTTACTTAAACACCGCTCTTCTAAAAGTGGAAAAAATGCAGAGAGCGGGGATGACTTTTCTGTCAGGATTGGCTCTCCTTTCAAAAGCAATGGAGTGCAGAAAAACTTTGAAGTGGAACTGGGGAATATGATTCGAAAAGATAGCGATTTAGACTTTTCAACTCTTGCAGAAGTAAAGCCATTGGTGGACAGATATAATGATACTAGTTTGCCAAAAGAAGAGAAAGCTCTTACTGCAAAGGAAATTGCTACTTATGGATTTTACATTGCACCTATCTGGTTTGTAACAGAGGTAAGTAACTCCAGATTCATACCTTGATTTTGTAGTTAGGCAGGACCAAAGCCTGCAGTGGAACTGAATTATGTGATTACATCTTTAAATTAACATGTAAATAGGCCTAAGGAGGGCCTGAAGTAGGTCACTTTAGTTCTATGAGCTTCGAGCCTGTTTCCTTTACTAGAACTCTTGACCATTCGGTGACAGAGTACTGTTTTTTGTCATTTCTCAGCCTCTGTTAGTTTCTTTAAACCAAAAGGAAGAAAAAAATTATCTGTTTTATTTTATAAACAATGCTGCTTTCTTTTGGCTACATCAATTTCTGCATCAATACCTCTTAAAATTTACACCCGCATATTTGATTATCAATACTTTGAAAAGTAGCTTTGAAATGAAAAAATGTAAAACCATATCAAGATCATGAATTAAGCTCATGCATACATGTTTCCTACCACAACAATGACTGTTACAGTAACTGGTATTGTACAGGGTTGATTATTCCTAGCTGAAATGAAATGAGTAATACTCTTTCTAGGTTTTTGAAAATGTTATTAATTGTAGTTGTAGTTGACTTTTATAAATAGGTATTCAGACTTCTACTTCTGGTGCAAAACACACACAGAGGCACCACAGGAACTCTTACACCCTCTTCAAACTAGTCATTCATTATGGTTGAGATTATGTTGTGTATAAGATTTTTGGCAACTTACATTTTGCCGAGTAATATTCAGATATACATGTATACTTGCTCACCAAGAAAAGGTCTTGCATGTCTTACCCTGCATTATGCTATTGATGAATTCTAACTCCTCTGGAGTAATTTTTTCCATTTCTGTCATGTGTAGCTTTGATGTTGATTCTGTTCCATGATATAACATATATGAAGTAGAAGTGGTGTTTTATTAATTTTTCTTTTGTTGCTTTCAGTATCTATCAAATGCTGCTCTTGCACGTACAAGTGTCGCAAGTACAACAGTATTATCATCTACTTCAGGACTCTTTACTCTTTTCATTGGTGTGTTAATGGGCCAAGACTCTTTAAATGTATCAAAAGTAGTTGCTGTCTTCGTCAGCATGGTCGGGGTTGCCATGACAACTATGGGAAAAACATGGGCCGCAGATGACTCAAACTTAAGTTCTTCGTAAGCTTTTTCCATCTCAAAATCTCCTTTGATGACTGCAACATCTTCATTGGTTTTTCAAGTTTAAATGATTAGATAGAGATCAATCACATAAATGCATGTTGACTATGTTGACTTGATCAAATAAATGTAGTAGGAGATAATTTCTTTTCACCCTATACTCTCGAAGCGGGTTAACAAACAACTGAAACAGGCAATGTCTTTCTTATAAAACTTGTATTCCACAATCCAAATTGATTATATTTGTAGTTAGCCTAGGAGATGGAAACAAAATGTAATCTGATAGTGTCTTATTTATCTAGTTCCAAATTCCATAAAATTGCCATCTTTATGTTGACTTGATCCTCTTCCAAACTATGTCAGTATCACTTATGGCTGTTTATATATTGAGGAGAGAGAGTCAGAGACAGAGAAATGAAGAATTTAAACAAATAATTGTTGTATATTGATCAAGCTTTCATAGTTTTGTGCTGGGTGTTAGTGAAGTAGGGTTTAAAGCCAGGCTGTTAAGAGGGAAAAACACCACTATTAGTTTGGTGACTGTCTGACGTCTCCCACCTTATATTCACTCTCGTGTGTCAGCCCTATCAGGTGGGAAGCATAGTTCATTGACACTCGGGGATTTGATAAATTGAGGTCTAACATCAATTTGATGCACAGAAAAAGAAGTAGGAACAATAGAATTGTTGTATTCAGGGTAGGAACATTTAAGGGCTATTTACTCTATGTTAATTATTGTCTCATGACTTGGTATCAGAGCCTTTATGATCAAGTGGTCTAGAGTTCAATCATTGTTGCCCCTCATTATTTTAATAGAAGGTTTAATTTCAGTACAAGATAGATGAGTCTGTGCATTGTACATGCTTCAAGCTCGATAGGCTCTCGTTTGAGGGGGGTGTTATAATATAAAACCATTCACGAGTCTTCACCCAATAGCTTAATGTTTTGGGATAGGTTGTTCATGACAATTATATATTGATAAGTCCATCACAAATAAAAGTATAAAACATAAGAAAGAACATCATATTATACACTCTCACACAAGAGTTCCCTGGGCTTGATCCTTGTGTTGAAATAAACTTAACTATTTTATGGATATCGATGCTTTACTATCATGTCAAGGACTAAGTCTGCTAAAAGCTCAAGATGCTAACGTATTGAAGTGGAATGGTTTGTGTCTCTTAGGGCGAGAATGTGTTTAATCCCTAGTAAAACCTTGTTGGTCCCTGGAGAAATCTAATCTTCTCATATCTGTATTTCAATATAAATATCATCCATTATATTAGTAGAGACAGCGGGGACCAGAGGAATAGTTGCAAAACTGAGCTAGTTACTTCAGTCATGGTGCAGAATACTAAGCTGTTGTCTTTCATGTATTATCGCCAGCCACAGCTTGCTCTTTGTAATCCTATTTTTTGGGCATTGACAGTTGATGTTTGTATTCAGCAATGGAGAGCGCTCTCTTGTTGGAGATCTTTTTGGCCTTCTCTCAGCCATGTCATATGGTCTATTTACAGGTTAAACAAGGTCTCAGCTGCTTCTCTTTGTGTATGTCAGATAATTTAGATAAATAATGACTTCTTTAACGTTAATGTCACAGTTCTTTTAAAGAAGTTTTCTGGTGAAGAAGGAGAACGGGTTGATGTGCAAAAGCTGTTTGGATATGTTGGATTGTTTACACTTGTAGCTCTATGGTGGCTTAGTAAGTTTTTACTGAGCAATGCTTCTGTAGTTACTTATCAGAGTCAATTTATATGGTTCTTTGAGAACACTCCTTTCCATGTGCTCGTTTAGCTTGGTTTTTGTGTTCTCACTTACTTTCGACCAACTTATTTATCCCGTTTAGAAGAGCTTATTAGAACTTATCTTACAATCTAACCGCTTATGCAGGTGTTTGAAAAAACTTATATTAATAGCTTATGACCTATCTATAAGCTATTTTGAGCTTATTTTAATAAGCTTATCAACTTAGCTTATGAGTAGGCACTTATACGAATACGATAAATGCTTATTGCTATAAGCGATTAATTTAGCTGTTTACTCAAACACACTCTTAATCCTTATCTAAAACATTAGATGCCCTTATCCCCCTCTATTTGTATATGTAGATTGCTGCACTTGACTGATTGCTAATTTTCTTTTATGTTCATCTCAGTCTGGCCGCTGTCTGCCTTAGGAATTGAACCTAAGTTCACAATTCCTCATTCTGCTAGAGTGGATGAAGTGGTTCTTGCCAATGGATTCATTGGAAGTGTTCTCTCAGACTACTTCTGGTACATGAAATAAATCTGATTAATTTATATACACATTGAGTTATGGGAACTAATACATTAGAGTTTATTTAACCTACCCAGGGCACTCTGTGTTGTATGGACAACTCCGCTTGTGGCCACTTTGGGCATGTCACTCACCATTCCTCTTGCTATGTTGGCTGACATGGTGATCCACGGTCGGCATTATTCAGCATTATACATTCTTGGCTCAGCTCAGGTATTGTTATCTGCAAAAATATCTGCAAACTTTGTTTTCTCAGTGGGAGGATCCTTCTTTCATCTTTATTAAAAAAATTATATCCATCTCTTGGTGTTGTGGTCTTGTTACCATTGCTGTTCAGATAATTTATATTTGTATTTATGCAAGTTCTTGTGTACATTTGTATTCGTTTTATTTTCCTTTGATTTGATCTTAGGCATGATAATTCTTCTGTCATGTCATCTAGTAATGTATAGTGGCTATTAACTCATACTTGGATGTCACAGTTAATGGAATTATTTTGGCATTGAGTTGCAGGTATTTGCAGGCTTTGTGATAGCTAATGTTTCAGATTGGATGACGAAGAAGTTGGGATTATAGCATATGGTTTTCTGGATTAATTTGGCAAACACTGATTCTTTCTTCGGTCGGTCATCTTTCCGCTACTCTGATTTAGTGCTATACCACATATCAATATGTTTAAAACCATGCCTCTTAATCAAGGTTTTTGTGATTTTTCAAGGAAAGCAACAAAAGGGTGTGTATTTGTTCTGTGTATATGGTTCCACGCATTTGTTGTAATTGTAATTATGTGGAGGAGGATGAGCTACCAGCCATGGATGTCATGATTCATTGTTAAATGCGTTCTTAAAAGGAAGAAATTGTTAATTTTTACTAAGGACCTTGATGAATAATGGTGAACGAAATATTATAAAAAAAATAGTAAAGAAGTTAAAAAAAATGCTATATTATAGAGTGGAGTTTCAAAAATTGTTTTCTTCGGCTGTAATTTAACCCTATAACTAACAACTTGGTCACGTTTGGAGGAGTTTTTTTATTTTTTATTTTTTATTTTTTATTTTATATCATGAGTGCTTATACACGTGTTCGCTTATACACATGTTTGGGTAAGTTATTTTGAGCTTTCTACCAATAATCTTATGAAACTAGCTTATGAATAAGTGCTTATGTGATTAGAGTTTGACTTAATTGCACTTTTGATCCTTCATCAATTACAATTGTGCAATTTGACTCGCTAATATTTAAAATAAGCAATTTTGATCCAAGAGTTTTAATTTGTAAAAATTGGGTCGTTACAAGTTTCATCCAATTAATAAAGGTGTTGGCTAAGGTGGCCTTCATTGATATATATGTCACAAGCATTACATTTTTCTTTTAAAAAACATGTCATGTCTCCTAATTCAACTCTAATAATCCAATGTTACTTACCCCTCTCTTTTTCATTTTCTTCTGCTGTTCTGCAACATCATATCCTCCATAACCACCTTCTTCCCCATTGCCACCACCTCTAGCCACTTATTCTCCATTTCGACCACCCACCAAGAACCACAACATTAGTGTACGACACTTACCTTTAGTGCCTCACATAGTACACAAATTCTCCTACCCAGTTGTCCAACATTGTCTTTGCCCAAATCAATCCCTCCTTCTCCTCTGTCCTTTTTTGGCTCACCCGAGCAATGATATGCGGCTTCTACCGACATAGGGGTGAGAATAGGTTAGATCTCGTAAGGGCTTATAGTCTAGCCTACGTGAAGCCAGACCAAATTACTCCCTCCGTCCAAAATTATAAGGATTTGTTCAGATAATTACGCTTATTAAGAAAACATATAATAAGCTAATTATTATCTTGGTTTTGTTATTTTTTACACAAATTTTTCATATATGCCCCTATGTTAATATTTGATATATCAAATGTTAGTTGGTAAACATGAAAAAGAAGTAATTAGTAGATGTGATAATTAAAGTGTTAGAATTTAAAATATAATGAATACAAAGAGTAAAAAAAAAAAAAACTTTTTTTTTTTTTTTTTTCTAAAATCTAGAAGGGGTCATTATCAAATGTGCAATAAATTAAATCCGTCTAATTCATCTTCACTGCAATGACATCAAAGATCCTATCGACATATAAATTACTAAAATCCTATCCACTAATACGTGGAACCGAAAGAATAAAGAGCAAGCCAAATCAAAGAAATTGAATAACTGGTCTGGAACTATCTACACGCATTACGCGCCGCGACTTGCACCCATTTTCCACAAATAATCCTCGCACTCACATTCGTTCCCACATCTCTGTCACACTCTCTTTTCCTAAGAAACCATTTGTTATTTTTCCACTGTTTATCCACATGTGGCTGAAATTTAAGTTCAAGAAAAGCATACTTTTAGTGGTGCTCCCTTAAGCTTTTATATGGAAATATTTCACTTTCATTTTCTCAAACAATCATAATCATGCCTACTTACTTATCCAACTTAAATGAAAAGTTTTTCTCATTAAATAACATTTCTAATTTATATGAAGATTGGAGTGTATAAAAATGGTTATTTAAATTCTTATAAAAAACAGTTTTATAAATTGAAATATGTATAATTTTCATATTAAATAACTTTATTTTTTTGCCTAACCATGTTTTTACTTCATATAACACAAAATATTTAGAGCATCCGCAACGCAGGTTGCTTATTCCATTGCTTAGCCATAAATAATATTACTTAATTTTTTTCTATTTAATCATGCTTATATGGAAGTTGGTTGCTTAGAAATAAGCAATGATCGCTTCCATAAGCAATAGTTGCATTATAATCTTTTGTGATTATAATATAATTCATTTTTTCTACTACACTAATAATTCATTTTGTCTCATGTAAAATTCAACAAAAAAAATAAATCATCATTGAAATAAAATCTGCATAAGTAATTTATAAATTAATTAAATCAAATTTGACATTTAAGGCCACAAGAAGCATACCAAATCCGTCAAAATACTCTTATCTTACTGTGAAATTAATTTTTGAGAGAAATTTTTTTCATTTATAAAATTAAAACTCAAGAAGAATTAAAGATGTAACTTTATTCATTTTCCTCTTGTAACAAAAAAAAAATGTAACTTTATTAAACCAACCACCTTTAATAACTAATTTCATACAAAACACATTTCCATATTTGAAAAAATGCATACGTTTTTTTTTTTACATAAACCCTTTATAACAAGCAAATGAAAATTAATACAAGTTTCTATAATTCTATTGCTCTTTATCATTATTTCTTGTCTTTTTTATTGTCCGTTTATAGAGTGGTTTACATAAAACTAGCTCGTCGTTTTCGTTATCTGAATCCATAATAAGTCTGATCGACAAAAAAAATAATAATAAAAAATCAAAAACTCCGAGAAGTAAACACAGTTTGCGTAAAACTTACTAATATTATTATGCTTGTGCGCCGCTTTGTGCAAACCAAACCTTTTCTTTCTCCAGATTCCTTGTTAAGAGTAATTTTTTGGGTGAATCTTTTTTTTTTCTCTTTCGCATTTGAGATTCTTGGACCGACGTTTGCGTGCGATTGTTGATGGCGTTTTCTTCAACCGTCGATTAGTTAACTGCGAATGCACCTGGCACCTCACCTATGGCTTTCTCCGCATCTCTTCGCTCTGCCTCTTATTCGTGCAGCTCACAGGTTCTTCTTCTCTTTCTAGTTTCTCTGCAAATTCATATGATGTCGGTTATCATTTGTGCTTTGAAGTTCCATAACGTGTATGATTGATTGTGTTGTTGAAATTCAACAGGATTTATGATTGATTAAAAAAAATTAATTCAAATTTTGTGTATCATGATGTGTTGTGCTCTTTTCTTGATATAATAATACCTGTTATGATTTGTGCCAAAAATGAGTCAATTGTCAAGTTCGTCCCTGAAAGAAGGAAATAAGCAGTTTTGTTCCTAATAGTGTTGTAAAATGTCGGTCAAATTACCGACCTTTTATATGACCAAAAGGACTAACTTGAGCGACAAAACTGGGAACTAAATTGGCTATTTACTGATTTCTGGGATGAACACCAATTTGACCATTCACTAACAAGTTAAAAATTTGCTGGTTAAATGTATCAAAAAAATTTGCTGGTTAATATTCCATAATATGAATAGTCTTGTCTAAATTTTACGTAATTAATGACTAATAAAAAAATTGAAGTAAATTTGGTGTGAATCTTGATTTGCTGTGCGTGCAGTTGGGGTCCTCTCTTAGGTGCAATAGGAAGCAGTGTAGCAGAGGAAGTTTGGTTGTGATCGGAGGGAGCAAAGGTCGAAGTGTAGGGAATGGTGTTTGTGTTGTTAGGTCAGTGTTGAATGACAATAGGTCTAGCGTTGACAGTTATGGAGCAGCTGAGCCTGCTAGGATTCTTCTGGAGAGGTTGTTTGAGCAGACGCAGAAGCTGGAGTACCGGATGACCGGAGGGGAGCAGGATCTTCAGGGTTTGGAGTCCGATCTTCTAGCGGCGCTAATGGCGATGAAGGAGAAGGAGGATCATTTGCAGGAAGTTGAGAGGGCTGTTTTGTTGGAGAATGGGAAATTGAAGCAGGCGAAGGAGGAGTTGGAGCGGCAAGAGAATGAAATTGAGGCTGCTCGCGCCAAGTACGGGAGGCTTGAAGAGGAGATGAAGGAGGCTACTGTTTCTTTGGTGTCTCAAGCTGGCCAGATAGAGGAGCTGAAGCTCCGGCTTAGGGGTCGCGAACATGAGATTGCTGATGTCCGTAATGCGCTGTCTTTGAAGGAAGAAGAAATGGAGAAAATGAGGACTGATTTGGCCAATAAGAGTCAGGAAGCTGCTTGTATTGATTCTGAGCTCAGACAGAAGGCTCAGCTTCTGAGTGAAGCAAATGAGTTAGTGAAGAGACAAGAAGTTGAGCTTCAGGAACTGAGGAGAGCTGTCCGGGAAAGGGAAGAAGAACTTCAATTTTCTCTGGCTCAGAAAGAAGCTGAAGAAGATAAGCTCAAGGTTGCAGAGGCAAATTTGGAAAAACAGGCAATGGAGTGGCTGTTAGCGCAGGAGGAACTTGGGAAGCTGCGTGAGGAGGCTTCAAGAAATGCGCAGGAGAGTAGTGAAACACTGGAGGGCTTCAGACGGGTGAAGAAGCTTCTCAGTGATGTGAGGTCTGAACTAGTTTCATCTCAGCAATCACTGGCATCTTCTAGATCTAAAATTGAAGTACAAGAGCGGTTGTTGGAACAGCAGGCGGCAGAACTTACAGAGCAAAGGGCAAGTATTATGTCATACATGGAGAATTTAAAATATGCCGAAATAGAAGTGGAGAGTGAAAGAACAAAACTTAAGGTTGCAGAGGAATGGAACAAGGAACTTGAATGGGATCTGTCCTTGGAAAAGGAGCATATAAAGGAGTTACAAGAAGAGCTGAAGAAAGAGAGAGCTTCTTTGGAGCAGGCAGTTCAAGAAATGTCTTTGCTTCAAGAGGAATTAGAGAAAAAAAGTGCTGAATTCAGGGAAGCAAGTGCCCTTCTTCAACTCAAAGAGTCAGAACTTGTTGATGCCAAGCTAGAAATCCAGCACTTGAAATCTGAAAAAGCTTCTCTTCAGGATCGCTTGGAGGAGAAAGACATGGAACTTTCCAATGCTAGGAAGATGCTGTTGGAGTTAAGCCAGGAAATCTCTGATCTTAAGATGCTTGTTAACAGTAAAGAAACACAGCTTATTGAAGCGGCCAATATGCTCAGGGAGAAAGATGAGCACGTGAAGATCATCGAGAACAAGTTGAATAATACAAACCTGAAGGCTTTCGAGGCTGAAACTGTGGTAAAACAAATTTTAGAGCTCACTGATCAACTGGTTACTTCCATTAAGGCTGAAGACATAAACTCATCAAGACCACTAGATGAAATGGGTAATCAACTACTCGAGCAACTTCTGGAGGAACCTAATAATGATTTGAGGTGGCAACAAAAGCGGCTTGAAAATGAACTTGAGATGACCAAAGAAAGCTTAAAAACAAAGGAGTTGGAAGTTCTTGCTGCACAGAGGGCTCTAACAATAAAAGATGAGGAGCTTAAGATGACTCTTGCAAGATTGGATGCAAAAGAGGAAGACTTAAAAAAAGCAATGGTAGAGATGACAGAAGATGCTAATGATCTTCCAAGGCTGTATGCTTTGACGCAGGAGAGAATTGGTGAGAGAAGTATGGGGGACTTGGCAGTTGAGAAGCTTCAGCTTGAGGCAGCTCAGCTTCAAGTTGAAGCTGCTACGAGTGCTTTGCAGAGACTCGCGAAAATGAGTCGACAACTTTTGAATACGGCGATCCTGAGTGCTGAGGCTGATAACTATATCATTGTCCCGCAAAATAACAATAATAACCCCAATTCAATCACAAATATCAATAACATTGATGTTCTCAGTGTGGTAAAAGCAGGAGTTGCTCGACTCTCATCTTTGACTGAGCAGCTTGTGCTAGAGGCGGGTATTGCTGCTGCTGCTGCAAACTAGAAGAGGTATTGAAGAAGGTTGGACAGCATTATTGTGTTGTTGAGGCCAAAAGCCATTGCAAGGTTAACCAGGCTTTTGGTGGATCATAATATCTTCATTTCGTTTGCAAGATATGCATAGCCATCATATTTGTTTAGTTGTGGAGGTAAAAACTTATTGTTGTACTAGATTCATTCAGAGCATATTTGTTTTGACAACATAAATAAGATGGAAAGATTTGAGCCTGTTTTTCCTCATTTTCTACTAAATCATATGGTTAACTCCTAATTCCAAAGCCTCACATCTTGCTTTCAAGATTGAGTAAAAGGAGTGACATAACTTGTATAAGACAGGCTTGTAAATATTCGTCACTGATGCTAGTAATTTGTGGAAATTAAATTATGAAAATAACTCCAATCCATATGCATGTTATGAATAGGTCGTGTTAATAAGGGTAAAAAGGTATTTTAAAATTATGGGCGGTGTGATTAGAAAACAATTGGTGGGAAAAGTAATTCCTGATCTCGTTTTAAGCTTTTGCCGGTTTTACATATTGATTTGTTCTTTCCATGAGGCAGTTCTCGAAACACTAGCATATATGATGAAGTTACAAACAAATGAAAATAAAATGAGTACGCATCATTTAGGATTGAGATCTTTTGCAATTTTTATTGTTAGAAGAGAGATTTTTATTTAAAACTATATGTATTCTCCCCTAAAACAATCAAGTTTGAACCAAAATTGGACCAGTAGGGGTAACGAAGTTCTCGCTATAAAGATTGAATTGTTTTTAAACAAAATAAAATATAACCCATTAGCTCCATCATCTTGCAGTCATTTTTCACCACCAAAGGATCATGGTCACACCAGAACCTCTCCTTCACAATTCACATAGATTAAAGTGTAAAAATAATAAAAATGGGTGTGCAAAGCATGATCGTCTAATTTTACAAAATTTAAAAATATGTAGTTGAACCCTAACAAATTAACAAAACTAAGTGGTATTTCATTTTAATCCAAACTTAGCATACCAGATAAGAAGAAACCTTGTGTTCTTGAATAAACCCTAAAGCCAAGTCGATCGTATGAGCAAGGAAACCCCAAAGCCAAGTTGGTCGGCTGAGCAAAGAAACCTTAGAGTATTTTTCGAGTGTTTATACATTGAATAATGGAGCCACCCCTTATATAATTGGGGACGTTGCCAACCCTAAGTTTAAGTACATTGTACCCGACCAATTACTTGCTCACCCAGTCGTGCGAGGTGGAGAGGAGATATCAGAGTATCTTAACCGCTATAGCTTGCAGACTAAGTATGTGATAAGTCATCTTGTTGTACACTCCTATGTGGGTTTGGGCCAAACTCTCTAGCTGGATGGCTTCAATATCTTCTGTTGGATGCCTTTAGTGTTGGACTTGTTGGATGTCTTCAATGTTGGACCTGCTGGATGTCTTCAGTGTTGGGCCTGCTGGATCTCTTCAGTGTTTGGCATGCTGGATGTCTTCAGTGTTGGGCCTGATGGATTATCCTCCTTAGCTAGCCAGCTTAGAACATTTACCGGTTCACAACCCTCCAAGGCTTGTGGTCAATAATTGGCTGCAAAATCCTTTATCATTCAAGCACGTCGGTCGAGATTTTGCATTGTATGTTAAACCTTGCATTTTGAAACTTGCTTTAGCTTGTTTATTCGTTGCATACTCTCTTCTCCTTTATCTTGGATTTTTAAATGACTTGTCTAGGTGATTGGTCATAAGTTGATGTTGCGTGGCCGGCGCTCCGTGCTTATCATGCGCTACGGTGCCATCAAGAGAATTGATATCGAAATTGACATTGACATTGATACTGATACTGCGTGGTCGGCGCTTCTTGTTCATCATGCGGCGCAATACCAGCACAGGAATTGATATTGATATTGCGCGGTTGGTGATCATTCGGTAATTTTCCGGCTAGCTGGCCAATCACTTATTTGGGTTATTTTCACTCATTCAGGAGCTTGTCGTCTGATCGGAGATTTGGCCGGCCGCATTACCTGTGACCTATCTTGGTCGATCTTATGAGCTAATGCAGTCAAGCGGTTGAGCAGGGAAAGCCAGTCAAATGTGGTTGATGTTTGGTCATTTGATCTTTAGGTCATACGACCCAACATGACATTGTCAAATGATGTTGGTCGGCGTATAAGTCAGATTTTCGTCAGTCTTAGTCCAGCCATTAACTACTTTAATGAGTGGAAATGGTTGAATGGATAGGCAGCAACTTAGTCTTGTATGGTTGGCTGACTGTGCAACTGTTCCATCTGCAAAACAAAATTAGCGAAAAGGATGCACATTTACAAAGAAGGTCAACCTGCGTTTACAAGAATTATTCTTAAAATAATGCGACTCGTTAAAATCTTTCAGTAGCATTTCCGATTTAAGGAACTTCTTTCTGACTTGATAAATTTCTTAGTTGGTTGGTCGACCTTCATTGTGTCATGTCCATACGTTGCCTCAAACGTTGTTCGTCTGCATCTTGGAGCACCAGCCATGATCTCTTTTAGATTTTCCTCCCTTGTCGTTTGATTTGTCAAACGGTTTCTCCGCCTCCTTTGGCAAAGTCTGCGTTTCTCTACCTGATTCCTCTAAGTCCCTGGCAGTTTTGAGGATATTGCTATCCTCTTTGGTGATGAAATGAGAAGCCCTCCAGTGTATTTCGTCAAGAGACTCAGCGTGTCTGACAAACAAATTGTTGTTGAAGTCCCCGACCCGTAAGTTGTTCTCGAAAGCTTTGCACATATCCTTGGGTTTTGGTTCTTCACCTGCATGAAAACATTAGTAAATCTAAATAGATAATCCTTGAGACTTTCACCTGAGCCCTGCTGGAGGCTAAAGAGATTGGCTGACGTGATCTGTTGGACTGACTTGGTCGAGAATTGAGCCAAGAAATTCGCGAGAAGTCTGCAAACGTTACTATGGTCCTGGCAGGCTGGTTTGTGAACCACGTTAGCACCGCCTTCTTAAGCGTTCCTGGGATCATTTTGCACTTGAGTTGGTCGGTCGCTCCATTTATCAACATCTTGGTATCGAAGACGGCCAAATGCTCCTGAGGGTATGTTTTCCCTTCATATGAGTCGAGCATCAATGTCTTCAAGTTGTCCGAGATGGCCACCGCCGTCAATGCCTCTCAAAATGGCTGAAACTCCACGATGATTTCACCTGGGTTATCCTCCTTCCGCCTTTCCTGTACAAGGTCATCCAGTTGCGTCTGGAGTGCTTGGCTTTGCTGATGAAGTTCATCCATCCCCGCCCTTCGTGTTTGAAATTCTTGGTTATGACGGTGCATGGAGGCGGCGGATTGCCACCGTTGGTTCCGGATCGTAAGGTTACTATCATGGTCAATGAAAATGGTCCTTGAGGTCTCGGGAAATGTTTTAACGAGGCCCACGGTGGGCACCAAATGTTCTTGAATAAACCCTAAAGCCAAGTCGACCGTCTGGGCAAAGAAACCCTAAAACCAAGTCGACCGTCTGGGCAAAGAAACCCTAAAACCAAGTCGACCGTCTGGGCAAAGAAACCCTAAAACCAAGTCGACCATCTGAGCAAAGAAACTCCAAAGCCATGTCAAGCGGCTGAGCAAAGAAACCTTAGAGTATTATTCGAGTGTAAAAGTGAACATACATTGAATAATGGAGCCCTCCCTTATATTATCAGGGAGGTTGTCAACCCTAGGTCAAAGTACATTGTACCCGACCAATTACTTGCTCACCCAGCCGTGCGAGGTGGAGAGGAGATATCGAAGTATCTTAACCGCTATAGCTTGCCGCCTAAGTACATGGTAAGTCATCTCGTTGTACACTCCTAGGTGGATTTGGTCCAACCTCCCCAGCTGGATGGCTTCAATATCTTCTATTGGATGTCTTTAGTGTTGGACCTGCTAGATGTCTTCAGTGTTGGGCCTGCTGGATGTCTCTAGTGTTCGGTCTGCTGGCTTATCTATCGAAGCTTTGTTGCAGGCTGGTTTCCTTCCACACCCAATCCTCCTTAGCAAGATAGCTTAGAATTAAAACAACTAAGTGGTATTTCATTTTAATCTAAACCTAGCATACTAGATAAGAGAAACCCTTGCAGAAAAAGAAAAATCAACGCAACCTCCTCCCACAAAAGGTTCCTCTTCCCTTTAAGGGGGATTTGTACTGTATTTTATATTGGAGGATATATGAAGGTTTTACAATAAACTAATTGTTAGTGTGTGTAAATAGTGTGCAAAACTGTTAGAATAGTTAATATTGTTTAGTTTCCTATTTTAGTTACTTAACAGAAAACTATATCAGTTAGTTACAACTGAAGGTAGTTGTTCATCATTGTATATAACATTGTAAACCACAATTGATAAATGAGATATCCTATTTTAGTTTCCATCTTCAATATTGTATCAAGAGATTTTCCAACCATTTCCATTCTCTATACACATGTTTATCTTAGTTCTTTTTCTTTGTTAATGATTTATGTTTGATCATCTTCTTCTCTTGTTTTTCTTCATGGAAGGCCCTGAGTATCCATTTTACTTGCATCATTCAGACAACTAAGGTTTGGTTCTAGTTTCTCAGGTGTTTTCTAGAGATAACTACAACTCATGAATCGTGCAGCGTCGATTTCTCTTAGTGTCAAGAATCAAACCGGGTTTATTGATGGTTCCATTTCGTGACCTACTAATGATAACCCAAATCTTCATGCTTGGATCCGCAATGACCACATGGTAATGTCTTGGATCGCGAATTCTGTTTCAAAGGACATCATTTACTTTATCATCTATTGCCAATTTTCTCATGGATATGGCAAGATCTTCAAGAGAGGTTTCATCATCCTAGTAGAACCTGTATCTTTCAGCTCAACAAGGAGCTAGTTACTCTTCATCAAGATAATATGATTGTAAGCCAATTTTTCACATGGGTGAAGCCAATTTGGGATGAGATTCAAGATTACCTTCCTAAACACAATTGTCAATGTGGTGACAATCACTTTCTTCTTGATTATTTTCATCAAGAGCAAGTGATACAGTTTTTAATGGGTTTGAATGATTCTTTTAATCAAGTGAAGAGTCAGATTTTGACAATGAATCTTTTCCATCCCACCATTCGAGTATTTTCTATGGTTTTCTAAGAATAAAAGCAAAGGGAGCTCAGTGTAGTACTAACTAATCCTCAATTGGCCTTCGCTGTTCAACCTTTTACAAAAGGAAAATTTGTGAAGTGTTCCAAAAGTGGAACAATAGAAACGACCTAGATCTGAGAGCCCTTCAGAAAAGAGAACTTCTCATAGTAACCTAGCCATTTTTGGTATAAATTGGGAAAATATCCAATTACAAGATAAATGCCCCCTATTTATAGGGAAGGGGTAAAACTCTAATCCTACTCTTCTATGGACCGTTGGGCCTTATAACTTTTGGCCCAATGGTCCTTACAGAATAAGTCAGACCCTATTTAAGGATTTGTCTAGCTTTATATACTCTAGTTCCATGTCAAAGCTCCAGAAACAGGGTCGCCCATCAGCAGCTCGACCCGCCATATTGGGTGAGGGGCTCGCCCAGTCCACAAGATACCGTGTCTGAAGTGTGAAGACTAAGAGTGTCTTCTTGTTTTGAGTCAAAGTTAGCTCGACCCACCATATTGGGCGAGGGGCTCGCCCAGTCCACAAGACACCATGTCTGAAGTGTGAAGACTAAGAGTTTCTTGTTTTGAGTCAAAGTTAGCTCGACCCGCCATACTGGGCGAGGGGCTCGCCCAGTCCACAAGAAACTGTGTCTGAAGTGTGAAGACTAAGAATGTCTTCTTGTTTTTTCTAGTTGCTAAGCGCCCAGCTATTCCTTGCTGTGTGCGTGGCGACTACATGGAGAGTCCTTCTGTTCCATTCCTTTTTTCTCTCAACTACCTTCTGACGTGATATGACATGTTGGGGGCAGGTTTTTGGAATTTCAAACTTGGAGCCCCCAAACATCGCTTTCAATATGTTGACTTGACTTGTGCTTTACTCAAATGTCACACGTCTTGGGTTCTTCCCCCACGCGCCCATTTAGCATTTACTCTGCAATCATGAGCCTTTTCCTTCCTTCAAGGAATTTATTGACAAATGGTTCCAAAATCACCCTTTCGCATTCGACGCGTGATTCTAAGAAATAATTGCCTTGAACTCTCCCCTTTCACCTTCTATATATACCCCATTCTGCCTCATTTCTTCACTTTTACCATTCTCGAATTCTCCAAGCTTTCTTCAGAGCACTCTCTCCCCCTTTTGGCTTCCTCCACCGCGGACCATCTCTACGTCAACCATCCCTCATCAAAAGTATTTTCTTCCTTCCTTCTTTTGTCTCATTTTATTTCTTCTTGCTTTCCCCATTGACCACCTTTGCTTCTGTTGAGGCTCCGCCTCCCCCTCCGCTGTTGTCTACGGCCACTTTTCGCCGGAACCTCGAGGAGTCTCTCCCTACCTCGATTCAAACAGCCTTGTGTGCCCCCAAGTTCTTGTCGTCCTCCCCTTATCTAATAACCATGTCCTCCGTGAATTCGATAAAGAACACCGTTTATGGGTTCGCCAGCGACGGTTATGACGATCTACTCACCGTTCCTGCTTCACGTAGCCCGCCAAGTTGTAGTCCTTCTGCTGTGGAAATACTCTAGTTGGGCCTGAAGGTGTTGATTCTGTTGCTGTATATCTTCTATCACACCACACATTCGATGCCAATCTTCCCGTGGTACCATTACTGATGGCGGTGGCACCTTCCCAGTAGGGTTAGGTAGTGGTTGATACTGAAATGGTCGTGGTGGCAGCGGTTGTGGTGATGGTGGTGGTTGTTGCGGTGGTGGTTGTTGTGGTGGTGGTGGTTGCGCCTTTACTGCGCGTCGTGGTGGTGGTTGTTGCTGTGGAACCACCGGAGCTTGTCTTCTATATGTTGTCCTTCATTACATGATGCTATGGCTTCTCTCCACTTGATCACAGGATTGCGTTTACCGTTCCAACGCAGACGACGCCAATTGTTTCAGAAGTGGAGCAATAGAAACGACATAGATGTGAGAGCCCTTCAGAAAAGTGAACTTCTCATAATAACCTAGCCGTTTTTGGTATAAATTGGGAAAAGACCTATTTATAAGGAACGGGGTAAAACCCTAATCCTACTCTTCTATGGACTGTTGGGCCTTATAAATTTTGACCCAATGGTCCTTACACAAGAAGTCAGACCCTATTTAAGGATTTGTCTCGCTTTATAAACTCCAGTGCCACGTCGAAGCTCTAGAAGCAGGGTCGCCCATCAGTAGCTTGACCCGCCATATTGGGCAAGGGGCTCGCCCAGTCCATGAAGAAAGATCAAGATAAGCCTAAGTCTATGTGTACTCATTGTGGACGCAATGGTCATACAGTGGATCAATGTTTTCAGAAACATGGATACCCAACTGGTTTCAATTCCAAGTTTAAGGCACTAAATGTTCACCATGGGCCTGCTAATGTTGATTTAGACCCTTCTCCGATTGATCCACCAATTTCTACGAGTCATTATCAACAACTTTTGAGCTTGATCACAAGATAGATGGCTCAAACTTCCAAATCCTCTTATGCTGAAGCACATCATTCCTTTGATGTCAGAGGTTTGATTTTATCCATTGCTTCTTACCCTTTTTCTGATTCCTCTTCCTGGATCATAGACTACGGTGAATCATGTATGTATCATAGTCTTCGTTTGTTTGACTCATCACACAATTGAATCTACTTATATCTCTTAGATTGATAAAAAAATATTGGTTGTTAATGCGGTAGGCATTGCTAGCTTCTCAAAATCATTGACTCTGCACAACGTTTTTTTTTTTGTACCTTATATTTAGGTCAATTTAATCTCTGCTAGTTCTCTTCTTTATAGTTCTAACATGTCAATTATCTTCTATTCTAAATATTTTTCGATATAAAATCAATACCTTGAGGGAGATTGGCAAGGGTGACTTCCTTGATGGCCTTTATTACTTCAAAGGTCTTACCAATTCTTTCTCATGCAATGCTGCTCGCAATTTTTCATTGCTCTTGTCATGTAAATCTAGTCTCAATGATGCCAATCTTTGGCATTCTAGGTTAGTACATTTGTCCAGTAAGATACTTAGTCCTTTGCAATCTAAATTTCATTTTAAATTTTCCATTTTTGATAATCCTTGTACAATTTGTCCATTGGCTAACAAAGAAGATTGTCTTTTACTTCTTCACATAATTTTGTTGAATCTTCTTTTGATTTAATTCACTGTGATATATGGGGACCTTTTCATGTTCCTACCTATTCTGATCATAAATATTTCCTCACAATAGTGGATGATCACTCGAGATACACATGGGGTTGAAAACAAAGGCAGAGGCTACCTCAGCCATTATTCAGTTTTTTACAATGATTAAGACTCAATTTGGTGTTGTGGTGAAGTGCCTTCGATCTGATAATGCTAAGGAGCTTCAGTTAACAGATTTTTTTGGAACTACATGGGTCACTCTAGTGATGGCAACGGGGTGGGTACCCGTACCTACTACCCGCGGGTAATAACTCATACTTGTGCCCGCCCCTGCCCGCGCGGGTACCCATTTACCAAATTTTAAATGGGTTCGGGTACCCATGAGTATCCATTTATTCTTAATTTACATAAAAATCTTAGTAAATTTATAAATACTTCCAGAAAGTGAATGTGACTAAAATAGGTGATAAAAATTGGTTTATCTACGCATGATAAAAATTGGTTTACTCTTCGTGAAGATTTTCAAATTTAAAACTATCACTCAAACAAAATTTTCAAATCCAAATTTCACAAACTAAATATAGAGAAGATACACAAGCTTCTAAGTCACTAATTCACAAAGAGGTCAGCTCGACCCTTCAATCAAAACCAGGGTATACTGCCATTTACACCAATCATTCTATGACAATATCTATGATTTCAAAGCACCCCCAGAACTTCCAAGCAAGGACCTACCAAGGGCATCATCAACAAAATTGGGCCTACAATAATAGAGAAATCAGAACATGTTAAAAGCAACTCTACCATATGACTGAAAAAAAAGACTTATCATACATCCGAATCTTCCAATAATGTGGTAGAATACTCAAATATTTGATTCAAGTCTATTGACCGTGCGTGTAAAGAACATGAAAGAGGGGGAAAATGTTGATTAAAATTTTCAATAATGAATCAATCTTTGTTATCTAAAAGTAATACACTTAATTACCTTTGACATTACTTGATAGCTAATTTTGGCAACAAATCATTGCTTCTAGAGTATCTGGTCGCAAACTACTTCGATGAGGAGTAAGAAAGCGACCACTAGTACTAAATGAAGACTCTAAAGCAACAGTGGAAATAGGAATTGCTAGGAAATCTCTTGCAACCATTTGCAATATTGGGTATTTTAACCCTTTTTCTTCCATCAACCCAAGATATCAAATTGTGCATCCTTATTGGGTAACACCCCCTCATCTAAATATATGACCAGTTCTGACTTACGATTTCCTTTGATTCTCCCATTTTGTCTACTAAGATGCTTATCCCATGTTGTCTGCCAAGAATTAACTCCACCATTATTCTGCTCCTCTACATTTGGGTTTGTACAGTGAGATGAGTTCACAGTGTATGCCTTAAAAAAAATTCATATCACACCTATTGATGGAAGCCCAGTCTAGCCTATTTCCACCTTTAACTTGAAGTATCTCTACCAACTTAAAAAAAACTTGGTGAAATTTGGATTTTGGATCTCCCTCTTAGTGGTAGTTTTTTTACTTCCATTTTTCTTTTTAAGTTTTCTAATACTATGGTGATTTAGAGCAAGCAAGCGTGTACTGTGCTATGCATTAGTGCTGTTTCGTTGCATTGATCTTATTAGGGTTTGTATGTGCTTTAATTTTAAGTGTCGTTTTCCTTGTGTTTTACTATTGTTGGCACCTAAGAATCCGTAATTGCTAGTTAGGAGCCGAAGGGCCACTCAAGTAGATTGGGGAACATGGTCGAGCAGGATAGTAGCTGATCCGTGTAGGTCTTGCCGATTGATAGCACAAGTAATCGGCCAAGGTGAATCAAATGTACAAGGACAAGATAGCTCCTTAGCTCTCGCAAGCGTTAGCTTCTTGACACTCCACCGTCTGCCCTGCTCACGCATACCCCTGCGCAGACGACATACTCACCAGCCCTGAATCAGCAGTCTGCCCAAGCTAATTGTGCTTCTAGTTCTCCTGCTCAGCATCATGCCATTCCCACCACTGATGGCTCACAATTTGCAAATCAGGATTTCTCAGAGTCGAACCAGAACTATGGCTTGTCTGGTGATTATCGTGGCTTTAGTGGCCGCTCTGGTGGCCGTGGGCGTGGTCATGGTGGTCGCTCCTCTGTTCAGTACCAAATCCGCTACAAGTGGGGTCATGAAGCCAACGCTTGCTATCATCGAGTCCCGTCTGCCAATTTTCCAGGAATGGTTGGCTCATCACCATATGGTGGTCAGTTTAATCAAGTTCCTCAGCAGGCCGGTGCCTTTGTAGGTTTTGCACCACCGCTCTCCAATTTTCACCAAGTAGGACTTGGTCCACCACCCTTTTACAATCATCAACCAACTGGGTCCTCCCAATTACCTTTTCCCAATGCTGGTCCGAAGACTGATCCACGTGGATATCCTTCGGGGACTGCTTATCCTCCGTTTGCTGGATATGTAAATGGTTATCACCAGCGGACGATGCATGCCCCTACGTTTTAGTCTCCCCAGTAGACGACTGGTCCTTCTTCCTTTCCATTGCAGACGATGGGACACGCTCTGCTCACTGCCTCCACAAGTTCAAGTCAAGGGAACTGGCTGCCAGACACTAGAGCCACTCATCATGTCACCCATGATGCCACTGCTTTCTCCAATCCTACGCGTCTGCTAGGAAATGATCACATCCTCATGGGCAATGGTCAAGGTTTGCCTATCCACTCTATTGATACAGTTTCTTTTAAGTTACCTTGTCAAACACATGCTACTCTTTCTCTTCATTATTTATTGCTAGTTCCTTCAATCACTAAAAATATTGTCAGTGTTAGTAGGTTTACTAGGGACAATCATGTTAAATTTGAGTTTGACCATACTCATTGTCTTGTCAAATCTCAGGTCAATGGTGACATTCTTTTTCAAGGGACTGTTGGGGATGATGGTCTCTATTATTTTGATGGCATAAATGCTTCCAAGTTCTTCAAGAACAAGTCTTCTGTCATGCCAGCTCCTCCATCCTCCTCCTTTAGTTCACCTAAAACACATGTAACCACAAGCACTAATAATTCACTAGTAGGTCCCACCTCCTATGAACTTTGGCATCATCGTTTGGGTCACCCTATTCATGGGATTTTACATTCTGTTCTGTCTAAATGTAATATTTCAATTCCTTCTCGAGCTATTTCTCGTGTTTGTAGTGCATGTTGTATGGGAAAATCTCATAGATTGCCCTCTTCTCAATCTAATTCAGTTTATTCTCATCCTTTAGAATTTGTGTTTTCTGATTTATGGGGACCAGCCTCCATTGAATCTTTTGCTGGTTATTCTTATTTTCTTACTTGTGTTGATGCATACACACGATATATGTGGATTTTTCCTTTAAGGAAGAAATCTGAAACCTATGCCACTTTTCTTCAAATTCAAGCAATGATTGAGTTGCAATTAAATCTTAAAATTAAATTTTTTCAAACTGATGGAGGCACTGAATTTAAACCCCACAGTTCTCATTTTGCTCAATAAGGAATTGTTCATCGTCTGACTTGACCCTACACACATCATCAAAATGGCAGTGTGGAACACAAGCACAGACATGTGGTTGAAACTGGTCTTTCTTTGCTTGCCCAAGCCAAAATTCTACATCAGTACTGGGATCATGCCTTTCTCACAGCTACCTTTCTCATAAACAGATTGCCTACCTCTGTCTTAGGCAATGTTATCCCTTGTTATAAGCTTCACAATGTCCACCTAGATTACAAGTTCTTGAAATCCTTTGGGTGTGCATGCTTTCCCTTTCTTCGTCCTTACAATGTGTCCAAAATTCAGTTCAGGTCCCGAGAGTGTGCCTTCCTTAGTTATTCCCTTTCCCACCGCGATTATATATGTTTGGATGCCAGTGGGAATTTTTGTGTGTCAAAGGATGTTACTTTCAATGAGTACACGTACCCATACACAGAGCTATTTTCAACTTCTTCCAACTCCATGGAAGGACCTTCTCTAACATCATTCATTTCAAGGTATGAAGTAACTTCACAACAAGGGGGGGAATAATCTCTCTTTGTTCATCCAATTGCAGTATCGTCTTGTCCTTCTGAATCATCTGCAGCTTCTTCACCGTCTGATGTTCGAACATCGTCTGGTGCTGAAGAATCGCCTGCCGCTCAACAATCATCTGCTGTCACAGTAACGTCTGGTGCTTAGAAAGCACCATTCAACACTCATGCCATGCAAACAAGATCCAAAGCTGGGATTACGCGAACCCAGACATCCTCCGTTCTAGGATCTCCTCCAGTCAACACTCACACTATGCAAATGCGTTCGAAGACTGGCCCTATTCAGCCACAACTTCATCTAGCTCAGTTTGAACCAACCTCCTACAAGAAGGCTCTTCAAGATCCTCACTAGAAGCAGGCTATGCAGGCTGAGTTTGATGCCTTGCAACAAAACACCACATGGTCTTTGGTCTCCTTACCACCAAACAGAAAATCTATATGTTGCAAGTGGGTGTTTAGAACCAAGCAAAAGGATGATGCAACTGTTGAAAAATATAAAGCACGGTTAGTGGCCAAAGGGTACGATCAAGTTCAAGGTTTCGACTATTCAGAAACCTTTTCCCCTGTCGTGAAGCCAATCACTATCCGCATCATTTTGTTCTTAGCTGTCACCAAACATTGGCATATCCATCAACTTGATGTCAACAATGCCTTTTTGGATGGCACACTTGATGAAGATGTTTACATGGACCAGCCACCGGGGTTTCAAACTGAAGATCTCACCTTAGTCGGCAAACTCCACAAAGCTCTCTATGGTCTCAAACAAGCTCCTCGAGATTGGTTTGACAAATTGAAAGGGGCTCTGGTCCGATTTGGCTTCAAGGCCAGTTGTTGTGATCCATCGTTATTTGTCTACAGTACAACTTCTTGTTGCATTTACATCTTAGTCTATGTTGATGATATTATCATCATTGGCAGTTCCTTATCCCTTATTCAGCAAATTACCACACAGCTCAATACAGAGTTTTCACTCAAACAACTGGGTACGTTGGATTATTTTCTTGGAGTTCAGGTTCAGCATCTGCAAGATGGGTCCCTTCTCCTATCTCAATCCAAATACATAGGAGACCTTCTTGACAAGGCCAATATGACCAATGCAACAGGGCAATCTACACCTATGCTCAGTAGCGCCAAACTCAGCAAACATGGCACTGATCTATATGCTGATCCAACCAACTACATGTCTGTTGGTGGTGCATTGCAATATGCCACTCTCACCAGACCTGATATTAGCTATGCCGTCAAAAAATTCTATCAGTTCATGAGTCAGCCTCTCGATGTTCATTGGAAGGTTGTTAAGCACATACTAAGATACCTCAAAGGTACTATCTCTCATGGTCTACTTCTCAAACCTTGCAATTCTAACATTGTTGTACCCTTAACTGCCTACTGTGATGCTAATTGGGGTTCGGATCTAGACGACAGACGTTCAACATCTGGTTCATGTGTTTTCTTTGGACCAAACTTAGTGTCTTGGAGTTCCAAGAAACAGACGATTGTCGCGAGGTCAAGCACTGAAGCAGAATATCGAAGCTTGGCCAATACCACTGCTGAACTTCTTTGGATTCAATCTCTCCTCACGGAGCTAAACATTCCTTTCCAAGTTCCTACAATGTACTATGATAACATGGGAGCTGTGGCCTTAACTCACAATCCTGTTTTACACACCCGCACCAAATATATGAAATTGGACATCTTCTTCGTTCGAGAGAAGGTTCAAAAAAAGTATTTACTTATGTATCACATTCCTGGTCAGGATCAATTGGCTGGCATCTTCACAAAGCCTCTCTCGCCTCAACACTTAGCAGCAATGAAGGCCAAACTCACTGTGTTTGCAAAGGCTGCTCCTTTTCACCCATCTTGAGTTTGACGGGGGCTAGAGAAATGCAGTATCCCTGCTCAACATTCTGTCGTCTGCCTACCTTAGCAGCATCGTCTGCCTAGCTGAATTGATTGTAATTGTATCGTCTGGTCAGCTAGTCGTGTCAGTTGTCAATGTGTGATAGGTGACCCGCCGATTATGTTGACCATGCGTGATAGGTTGCAGCTGTCAATATCCGCTGATTATGTCGCTGGTTATGTTGACCCGAAATATCCGGGATCTTGTTTGTTTGTTTGTCTGTTTTCTCTCTGTATAAATACAGAGCTTGTGACAGTGAATTAATCAGAATAGAAAGAACATTTCAGTATCTTCGATTTCTCAAATTTTCCTTTTTAAAGAACCCTTGGTTCTTAACAAGAACTAAGAGCTTTATGGAGTATCTTAGGAATCCATATTGAGGAACAGAGTCCCTTCATCGAGCAATCACTTGATTAGGGAATCGTAGTTGGTTTTCCAACTGACCACACAGCTTCCAGATCGACCGAATCTATTTCTTAATCAACCAAATCTATTTGTGAACCAACAACTGTGAATCTATTATCTTTTGACATAAACAGTATCCGTTGATTTACCGTTAGAAAAAATTACACCGCGTAAAATGAAGTTTGGTATGATTATATTTGATAGAACTACGTTTAAAATAATGAATTTATATTTGGGAATCATGTGTAAATGTAAGTTTTAAAAAATGAATGTTGTTTAAATAGAATAAAGTGAAATCACTTTTTGGGACAAAATTACTAAAATGGATATAATAAGATGATAGATATAATATAAATGTGGAGTTTTAAGATCAAGTTAAAACTCAATTAATAGTTGTAATGCTTACTTTACCATGTAAAGTGAATCCGTGAGTCCACTCACTTTAGAGGAGTCTTACCATTTTCTAAACACATTTTTCAAGTTCAAGTAGCACATCCTTGATTCCCCTTTAACCAAGGTCTCAGGTTCGAGTTCTGTGGATAGAAAAAACTCTCGTTGGAAGAGTTAGCTCTCGTTAGGAGAGTTAATCTCACCATAATATGAATATTTCCGACTTGAATAAAATTGGATATGAGGAAAAAAAAACTTGGAAACACATGGAAAAATACCTTATCAAAACACACACGAAAATGGAACAAGAATGGTAACCAAACGTGTCCGCCTTCTAAAATTTGATTGGTCAAAGTTGTTTTTTGTGGTATGCAAGTGTTGTCTAATATGAGGGAAACGTGATTGACTATAACATCTTTCATATGTTCTTCTTCTTCCTGCCAAAATGTTGGTCTAATATCTATAAAGAAACGTGATTGGCTATAACATTCTTCCTGCCAAAATTTTGTCTAATACTAGGTAACGTGATTGCCTATAACACCTTGTATCTGTCCTTGCTGCCAAAATTTCAAGGATATCAAGTTTAGTATGTTTTTCAAGTCATCTAGCAGAAGTATCTCTCCTCTCGAATCTGATGTTTTTCAAGTTATGCTTGAATTCATGATGCGGGAAACTTTGGGCTAGAATAAAATAGTCATAACTAAATAAAATTAATCTAAAGAAAAATAAAATATTTAATTTGAGTTGAAATTTATTTTTTTGAATATTTTAGCTAATTACCCCACCAAGATCTGCTTGTATTTGCCGAGAATACCTAAATTGTATAAAAAAAATCATATTTATATTTTCACTTTAAAAGTAATTTTGATATATAATATTAACCAAATTTTACTAAACTCATTTATAAAATATCATATCCAAATAGTAAAGGCACAGTCTGCACAAGACAAGAATTTGGAAATAGTTGTAAGACTCTTGAACCCATCCAAACCAATGTAAGGAAATTACTTCGCCAAGGAGAAGATTCGCCAGGGCCCTGGAAGCGTGTTTGGCAATGTAAGGTTCTGGAGAAAATTAGATTTTTTCTATGGCTTCTTATGAAGGAATGGCTTCCCACTAATGAGAAGAAGCATCGAAATCATCTCAGCGAGTTGGCTTCTTGCTCGCGGTGCGGTGCAGCTGTGGAGAGCTTGCAACATCTCTTTCATGAGTGTCCCCGTTCTTGTTTGCTCTGGCATCACTTTGACTCAATATTACCACCTCTCGATTCCAATGCCCCGTTCTCGTCTTGGCTCGTGAATCTGCTTCGGCAGCGGCAATGTCTCTTGGGGGTGGTTGTGTTATGGTGGGGATGGAGATGGAGGAATGATCAATGTTTGGGCGAAAACAAGTGGGAGTTGAACCATGTGCTGCGGCAGGTTCTTTCGGATGTCATTTCTTGGCGGACTTATCTTGGTTCAAAGCATCTTTCCCCCCAGGCGTCAGCTGGTCCTATGGGCCCTTTTCAGCTGTTGGTTGATGGGAGTTGGAATCCGGGGTGTGAAACTATGGGTGGGGCTGCTGTGTTAATTGATTCTGCTCATGGTTGGCGCTCCGCAGTGTCGGCGAATTCTCCTCGAGGGAACGCTTTTCTCGCAGAGGTTTGGGCAATGGAGTTGGGCTTGGCCCATGCTTGGGAGATGGGCGTTCACGATGTCATTTGTGCGTGTGACTGCGAGGATGAGGTGCGGATTCTACAGACTCGTAATGATATTAGCACCTTATGGGAGAGGGAGAAGATCGCCAAGGTAATGGATATGCTTAGTTGGAATTGGATTGTAACCATTGTCCATATCGCACGGGAGGAAAACAACACTGCGGATTGTTTTGCGAGACAAGCGGCACGTGATGGAACTCCTAGGCGGATATGGAAACAGTCTCCGTCCTTCGTCTATACGTCGTTATATCTTGACGCGTTAAGTAGCTAGTTTGTTTTTCTTTTCCTCTTGTAACAAAAAAAAACTATTTTTAAAAATTATTTTCCAAAAGACAAGAAAAAAAATTGTTGGATGAGATGTTTTCCAACATTTAAAAAATTGAAATTTGAAAACTAAAAACAGAAACGGAAAACATTTATACTATTTTAGTTTTTTAAACTGAAAACAAGAACTGTTTTCAAAAACAGGTTGTATCAAACAGGTTTTTAAATTTTTGGGGTGTTTTTAATTCAGAAAACAACAATAAATATACTTTCCAGAGCTAAGGAATCAGTGTTGTTAATCACTGATCGGGAAAAATAGCAGCTTGCCAAAAATTAGCCATGTCAAGCCCTTAGAACAGAAAATAGCGGCAAATAGCAGATAAGGGTGAACTATGAGACATAGTGCGCTACGCTATAGCGCTATAACGCCACTATGGCGGCTATTTGACAATACTGTAAGGAATTACGGAGGTGAAATCAAACAAATGCTGCAAGAATCAATACATACAAGAGTATCTTTTGATTCATTGCTAATTTTAGTCCAACATTTCCATTCCTTTTTAAAATTCAATAAGCATATCATGAAGTTTCCATAGTGTTCACCATGCAAAGCAGTATTTTGGAAACTATGTACAAAGCTAATCCTGTAAAGGATATGTACAATTTCACCATTCAGAATCAGCCCAGATATGATTTTCAAATGATGTTGGTTCATCATCAAACTGGTATGGCTGAACACCTGATGGAATTGATTCATAGGTCTAGAAATTAGTCAATATTAACAACTGAAGGAAAAAAGCTAAAACTACCTACCAGTGTAAGTGTTATATACCACCTTCTTTAAAAAGGATGTTACTCATGTTAGCAACTGAAGAAACCCATGTTGTGCCAGCAGTTGTAGCACCAGAGGGTCTCCTGGAAGCATTGCTGCCATTTTGACCTTCAACATATTCACTTTTGATTTCTATTGCATTGACCTTCGCGTTACTCCTCACTTTCCTTCCAGCCAATGTGCCTAGTTTGAGAGCTGTGAAGAGGCCAAACACAATAAGAACTGGTCTAACTGCCCAGTGATGATCCTCTACATGTTGATACTTCTCGATCATTCCAGGACAATTCTTGAAATTAACCACTTCAACCTCGAAAGGATCAGCCATGAAGGTGCTAGATTCATTCCCAAAAGTCAGCATCCCTGGGAACTTGCCAATCAAACACCCATTTGGGAGGATCCATGAAACCCTACCGGTAGCCCACGCGCCTCCTCCCCTTTTGCGACGCCATTCAAACCGAGGACTTGGGACGTTGTCTTTCAGCCTAACAAACTGGCCCACACAGAATGATTCTGCCATTTCAAGGTCAGAAGAATTTCCATTCCATAGGGTTTGCAGCCCGATGAATCCAACAGTCACTCTACCATCCTCGCGATTGATGGAATGCAGAATGCCTACCGGTGAGTGTTTCTCGTTTTCATCTCTTAAGCGCACCCAGTCACCAGCTGCCAGGCCAAATGAGACGCGTTCAAGAGTTGACGCATGAATTCTCACAGGGTCATGAATACCGTGGACCCTCACAAGAACAAAACCATGATCCGCATTGCGTTCTAAACCAACAACAGTTCCGTCAGCGACTGCCATGTTTTGAGCTTTGCACGAATTGTGAGGCTTTCTAGATCGGACTATGTCGCCCACCTGAAGATGATCCTTTGAGAGGAACCACTTTGTGTAGCCTGTGCTAACTGATTTGGGAATAACTTTCATGTTTCCCTGATATCTCCATCCTCCATCAGTGGATAGTTCATTCAGTAAGCTGCAATGAAGAATAATGATTAAGAATCAGGTAATATCCAACATCATTGTTATCTTTATGAGGATAAATAGAAATTAACCATTAAAAACAATTCCATGATTTTCTGATAGATAATTGCTTTAGTTCCTACTGGTACAGAAATTATCCTAGATTAGCGGAAGCAAAGAATGTACAGCACCTTAGCTAATCCCAAATTTATAGCCTACCAGTATTTAATATTCAGAATACCTAAGTAGGCCATCACAGGATACAAGCTCGCTACAATAAATGAGCTTGCTAACTAAGGTGTGGAAGACAAAATTATCAGCTAGAAAATAAACACAAATTGCTAATATTTTCCATAATATAATGACAACAATGGTTAGTGCCTCTTCTTAGCAAGAAATAGATTGGAAAACCAACCACTAAGCCTTCATGGCCAGAATTATATATTACTTTCCAACTTCTAATGAAAACCAACCAATGTGACCATCAGAACTTTATTTAGTAAATGGAGTTTACTTTGACTTGTACAACAGTTTAGGAGTTTAGGATATCCATAAAGCTCATGCAATTTTTCACAGGAGGAGGAGGAGGAGGAGCACGTGTTAGAGCTCTAAGCCCAAAGATATTCATAAATTCTACACCTTGGGCCCTTCTCTTGTGATACTATATTTTGGAAAAATTACACAAAGTAACATAAAGTGATGATGGAATGGTTAGATAGAAGACATCATCATGGCCATTGCAATGTGATGCAAATAAAATAGTAGTAGAATCTAACCAATGGAGAATGCAGCAGAAAAATGGCGTTCATCAGAAAATTTAAAATTCTAATAGGACTTAATAACTAATTCATCACAGGGAACTAATTTAACTTGCAGCTCTCTTATAACCTCCAGCTGTTGTCGAACCCAGAAAATACTCATTCTTGGTATCAACAGAAAGACACCAGGACCAGGTTATATATGATATTCTGTTATGACTGTAGCAATTTTTTGAATGAATCTAATAGGTTTCAATATCAAGTGCTAACTAGTACATCGAAATCAAGTAAGAAGCTGAATTACTAGAAAAATGGTTTTAAGTTCAGATATATGGATACAGACCTTTTAAAGGCGCTCAGAATATCGACCATTAGAGGGCGATTTCTCAAATCATACTCAAAGCATCCACAAAGGATATTCTCAACTGAAGACGGAAGGCCACTCGGAATAGGGGGTTTTTCATGCTTTTCAACAACCGATTGGTATATTCCACTAACAGGACATCCAAACCAAGGTTGATTACCAGTCAACATTTCAACAATGGTGCATCCGAACCCCCATGTATCCGTTTCAAAGGATATAGGGCCTCTGATCTCTGGTTCCCATAGTTCCGGAGCCATGTAATTTGGAGTTCCAAGCCTCTCAGCCATATCTGAGCTAAGGAACGAGGAGCCAAGCAAAAGACTGGGAATACCAACATCTCCCAAAATTGCTTGATCATTATCATTGAGAAGAACATTGAAAGGTTTCAGGTTGAGAATGAGGATCCCTTTAGAGTGAAGTTCCACAATACCTTCAGCTAGATTGATTCCATACCTGCAGCCAGTAACATGTAGCATCAATAAGTTTTTCCCCATCTTGCTATATAAAGATAAAGATAAGCACATTTCATTGAAAACAGTCAAACACATCACCTCAAAACATCACGCAAAGAAATACAGCCTTCTCTGAGTCTAGCCATCTTGTCACCAATTGAACCACCATACAGATTCATAATGATGCAGATCTGTGAATACAAAGGATATGTTAGAAACATAGAAGTAAAAAAAAGGTAGCCAGCAATCTTCTATATACCGAGCTAAATGTACAGTCCAAATCTAACCCTTCCATTTATGATTGAAATTCCATGTAGCCAGCAAACGCTAGCAACTCCTTGGCATTTAAAGTACAACTCATTGAATTTCTCCAATACAGTCTTCACATGATCTTCTCTGATTGGATGGAACATCTTAGCAGCAACTTCGTGGTGCTCATCATAATCTTCAGTTGACTGATGATGAGTTGCAAGCCAAACATCACCGAAGGGGCCCCGACCAATTCTGTGTCTAAGTTTTAACCTTTCAGGTTCAATCCATGGATTAGCGCGACCGGATGAGGCTCTAACAGTACTAAGGACGTCAAGGTCTTTGTCCAATATCTCATAATCAAATGAAGGAGCTGATGGAGTAGCAGTGACTTCTCTAGACATCCCTGAATCTAAAGTTGTAGTGTTCATTAAATAATTAGGCAAATGCATAAATTCCAATTCAATTAATCAAATGTGGTAGTTGATATTTGAGCTTCTGGACATGCTTGTGCAGACAATGGTTCATCCTTAGTTAAAAATAAGTACAAGATTGTAACAAGGGAAGGGGTAACTATGCAAGTCTAGTTGTCTAAACAACAAAAACAAGCTACATCTTAATTGATTCATCTCTACAAGCAGGCATGTAGACAAATTTGCATCACCATACAACAAATATAATGATTTTCAAGGAATTTTTATGTTTCCCTTTTCAATCCATTTTGGCCATAATCATGTGCCTGCGAGACAGTAAATCACAAAAAAAATGAGATTTGGAATCATACATAAATTTTGGACAGATTGAACAGGAGTCACACTGATCTCAGCTACAAATTACTCTTCTTCAATATTGCACCCCAAATGAACCTTCTGCTGTATAAAAAATTAAACCACATCAAAACTATATAGTTGGCAACTATGAAGTGATATCAAGTACGGAAACAAAAGCAGAACAGATCAATATATAAATGCAATCAGAATCAAATGAAAATAATGAATATATTCCAGTATTTTCAACACCAAAAACAAAGGGAAAATAAATTATTTGACTAAACTAAGCTTGAGAAAACAATCACTTCAGCCCTAAGTCAATAGTACAGGCTTTCATACATTCATCTCTCGATGGTGCAACACAAATTCCAAAAAATGTCAGCATTTAACGCCTGAATAATAAATCCCCAAAATTAAAAACAAAAAATTGAGGAATTGAGAGAACCTAAGAAATTCTTCATATAGTAATAGAAACAAAACAGTTCACTCGCTCACTCAGTCATCCTTCATCATGCAAGTCAAGACATGCAAGCACACAAGTAAGAAAATTATCATCAGCACAATCCAAACTCTTCTCCACCTTCTCAGAAACAAAGAACAGACCATTCACATCACATAACATAACCAAACCAAGTAAAATTTAAACCAATTTTATTTTCCAACCAACCAGAGTTCAAAAAATGGAAAACTTAGGGACCAAGAGCAGTACCAAGTTCAGAGAAAACTAAATACAACCAGAAGTTGGAGTGAAATCAGAAGTATAATAACCTCAAGTGACTGTGGTGTGAGAGTGAAAGAGCTTTGAAGGAATCAAAGACTAGAACAAGGTTTACCTAAATTCAAAAAAATGATAGTAAAGGTGGTTTCTTTTTTGGTCAACAAAAAAAAAAAGTGTTGTGTTGTGTTAAAGAAAGAACCTTTGGGCTCGGAGGAACGGAATCTCCGAGAAAGCAGAAGCGTAGTTTGAGGGAAAAAAACGAGATTCCAGTTTCAATTTAGAAGACAGAAGACGAGGACAAGCAGGGTGAGAGGGTATTGTAGTAAATTTAACTACGGGACCCATTATGAAGTGACGCGTTGATTTGTTCGAGGTGACACGTATGTGGAGTATGTGCCCTCTTCCTAGTTCTAGGCTTAAACATAAGGACGTCAAAAAAAATAAAAGCTTAAACGTAAGTTGCGAGGTTGTTGTTGGAATAATTGGTTGTCAATTAGTTCCATTTTACATTTAAATTCGATTCTGTTTAATTCAATTTTGTTACATTTATTTAGTTTCACTTTAATTTGAATTGGATTATTTTTTAGATATTATTAAAACTTATTTTCAATTATATTTTTTCATATAATATTTTAAAATAAATAATCCATAATATCAAAATATATCATTTATAAAGTATAACATTACCAATGCTATTTAACAATAACAAAATATAACAAAGAGGTCATGTTGGTGGAGGTGGAAGTGGAAGTGAACAGCCTAGCGGCCGCCGATGGAGGGGGTGATTTGGGCCTGAAAAAACTGTCGGAAGGGGATGGAGGAAAGCAGTGAGTGTCCTTCAGAGACAAGCTCATGGGGGGGGGGGGGGGGGGGTTCAGCACCTCCTCCGAAGGAGAGAGTGGACCTAGTGAAGCAAGATCGAATGTGGTTTGAGTTTGTGAATGGCAACACGATGCCGCCTAGGGTTCGTGTGGACAAGTCTGTGATTGAGGAGATGTGTGCGCCTTGGAAAGAGGCATTGGTGGTGTGCCTTCTGGGCGAGAAACTTGGGTACAAAACCATGAAGACGAAGCTTGTGAGTACATGGAGGCAGACTGGAGACTTTGAGCTCTTGGACGTGGGAAATGGCTTCTTCACGATGAAATTCGACGTGCAAATGGACAAGGAGAGTGTCATGGGGGGTGGCCCATGGATGATCTTTGATCACTATCTGTCGGTTTCGACATGGAGCTCAGAGTTTATCGCACCTGAAGTGAAGGTTACGTGGACCTTGGCTTGGATCTGTATTCCGAACCTGAATGTGATTTTCTATGATGAAAGCTACATCCTATCAGTTGCTCAGGTGATCGAGACTCCAGTTAGAGTTGACATAAACACGTTGCGGGGAGATAAGGGAAAGTTCACCGGGATCTGTGTGGAGTTAGACTTGACAAAGCTTGTCATTGGGAGAATTATGATTGAGGACTATTGGTATAAAGTTGAATATGAAGGATTGCATGTGATTTGTACTAAGTGTGGGTGCTATGGCCATAGCAGTAGGGAGTGCACCAACCCAAGCCAAGTGGTAGTGGAAAGTTACGCGGACCTTGGCTTGGATCTATATTCCGGACCTGAATGTGATTTTCTATGATGAAAGCTACATGCTATCAGTTGCTCAGGTGATCAAGACTCCAGTTAGAGTTGACATAAACACGTTGCGGGGAGATAGGGGACAGTTCACCGGGATCTGTGTGGAGTTAGACTTGACAAAGCTTGTCACTGGGAGAATTATGGTTGAGGACTATTGGTATAAAGTTGAATATGAATAATTACATGTGATCTGTACTAAGTGTGGGTGATATGGCCATAGCAGTAGGGAGTGCACCAACCCGAGCCCAGTGGTGGTGGAAAATTCGCTACAGACAGCCTCCACAACAAAATCACCGCCGGCGGAGAAAACGGCGGAGGCGAAACTAGTGGGGGAGAAAATGGCAAAGGTAGAACTGGTGGTGCAGGGGGAACTGGCACCGGCTCAGGATAATGCTGAAGCGGATTTGGTGAAGCCCATGGACGTTGGTGCGAATCATGGAGAAACTATGGAAGTTACAGATGCTAGAATCAAGGAGCCAGAAATTCAAATTTTAAATGTGCCCGAGGATATTGAGATATTTGGTGAATGGATGACAGTTACCAAGTGGAAAAAGAAAAAGTCGCATAAAGTGGGGAATAAATTTGAGAAAATTCATGGGAGTAAAAAGGTCCCTAGTAACGACTCAATCATTGGTAATTATGAGGCCAATCATGTGGTCAATCATGGGTCGCCTAGGTGGACAAAGAATAACCCCAAGCCATTCAGTGTAAGACTCTGGATATTATAAATGATTATGTAAATTTTTAATTATCCTAACGTAGGTAATGACTTTATTAAAGCCCTAGTTAGTGGTATGATCAGTTGCTTTACTTACAAGTAGTGTTGACGACAACAATTTACCATGAGGACACCGATTGAACCTCGATCGACGTTTGGGGATGAATAAGTCTAAACCCTTATATGTATGACGATTAGTGCGTAAATTCATGAAGATTGATTGTAAGGTCAATGGGGTTTGGCTCCGGATCCCGGAAAAGATCTCGGCATGCGGTAAAAGGCCGGTTTAGGCCTTGTCATGCGAAAACAAGGCAGTTTAAGGCATTTCTAAAATCTCTGAATAAGATGGAAAGTCTTAGAATGTTATAGGGAACCCGTTTATGAAATAAACCCATTTTTGAAAAATAGTGATTTTGGGTAAAAAATGACCGGAATCTCGACGAAAAAATATTCTAGGATATTTTTAGCGATTGACACCCGAGTTTGACGAGCGTCGGAGCCAACACGAGCAAACGATCGACATTAGTCACAAATAGGATTTCTAGGCGTTCGCGCCCAAAAAGGTGATTAGTCTTGATTTGATGGGTTATGACATGATTAATGTCCTTGTGTAAGGATGATTAGGACTAAGTGTAAGGGTTTTGTCCCTTAATCATGACCAAACTTCACCTAATTGCACCTTAGTCTACGTTTCAAATTTTTCTTGTTTTTTTTTTATTACCTGGTTATATTATTTAGGAAGAATACCGCACATTTATTTTTTGACTGAAAAAATGTCAGAAATTAAAGAAAGGAGTGAAATTAAAAAAAAGGAAGGAGAAATCAATATCGAAAGAAATTCACAAAGAGCGGGAAGTAAACAAGAACAAAAGAGAACTGTTGAAGAAAAGCTTTCTCCTTATCTTTTTTCTAAAAAAGATAAGAATTTGGACAAAATTAAAGAAGAGAATGATATCTTCGGATTTCAAAAACCTCTTGTAACTATTCTTTTCAATTATAATCGATGGAATCGTCCATTGCGATATATAAAAAATGATCGATTTGAAAATTTTGTAAGAAATGAAATTTCACAATTTTTTCCCTCAAGATTAGAAAAGCTCAAGATGACCTCCCCCCAACACATAAGGGTTGCGGCCTAATGCATATATTTATGCATATTTTCCTTCTCTTCCACTTAATGCTCATTTGGGTAAAATTTGTGTGGCTTAGAGAGAGAATTAGAGAGAGAAAGAAAAGAAAAACTTATCTTACTCTCCTTCACCATGGTGGCCGCCCCCCTCCAAGCCTCCTTCCACCATGATTTCTTCTTCCTCTCCTCTTGATTCTTTGGAAGAAAGTAAAGCCCTTGTCGATATCTATCATGGGATGATTTCGGTTATTATATCGACTGATTCTCAGGTTTTAAAACTCACTTGAAGCGGACTTTGTAGTTACGTAAGTTATAGGTCTGCTCTTGCTCTTTCTATCCACGTAAAAAGATTTGGAAAAAGTTGAGTTTTGGTCAAAAGTGATTTTGGAAATAAGTGATTTTGGAAATAAGTGATTTTGGAAATAAGTGATTTTGGGGAGTTGTCTTCACAAAGTATGATGCTTGATGTTAGGTTTAGAAAACCCCCAAATTAATTTTTTCCAAGTTGGTTTTTTGGAAATAGCTTTTTCTAGGAAGTGATTTTGGGTAAGCCGGGTTGTTTTTCCTTACTATTTTTAGTAGTTTTAACATGTTTACTAAGTGTTTTTGGAAGAAAAGTGGAACTTGTGTTTTAAGTCCTCTTTTCCGAACCTATAGGTTGTTTTTGGGGTCTTGGAAGCTTTTTTTTTTTGCTTTTTTTTCTTGTGTTTAAACCTTGAAGTTTTGGGGTTAAAGGTCTTGTGATGTCTTCATGGTTTTGTACATGAAAAGCTCCTTGGTTTAGTGAAAAAGTTTGGGGAAATTGCAAGAAATAAGTTGAGTTATTGTTAAGTGTGATCACTTTTAGAAGCCTTTTTTTTTTGCTAAGTGTAGTACTTTAGGGAAGCTTAGTTTTATGGTGTAGAACTTTGATGAGTTATCACTAAAGCTAGATAAGCGTTTTGAAGAGTCACAAGACTTAGGAACTCTTAGAGCATTGGCAAGCAAAGTCAGGAGAAGGGGTAAAGGACGGGTCGGGCCTCGCATCCATAAGAAACCCAGATTCACGAGCAAGGCGTTCTTGTTAACTTGATTAAAACCGTTAATCTTGTTTTTATGTCTGATTAGAGTTTGTTAATCTTGGTATTATGCTTGGTTAAATATGCTAGTCTTGTCTATATGCTTGATTACTATAGTTAGTCTTGCTTGTTACCTTGCTATTGATAGAGGTTCAATGCTTCTCGGGTGTGCTTGACTATTACAGTTAACCTTGCTTGTTCTATTGTTGTTGGTAGAAATGCAATGCATCCTGATATGATAATGTACTTCTGCAGGAGTACTTGTCGATCGTTAGCTGATGCAGAATACAGGCTGCCAATGAGAGGAGGATCTTGTGACGCCCTATGAGTATGGTGATCCCGACCACCCTAGGGAAGGATGCGAACAAACGGGAAGATGGCGGACTAGGCCATCGATCGGGGAAGATGGCAGACTGGACCACGGGGGCGGAAAAGATGACAGATTGGACCATCGGGCAGAAAAGATGGAAGACTGGATCATCGAACGGAGAATATGATGGATGGGACCATCAAACAGGGAAGATTGCGGACCGGTAAAATGGTACGGAACCAACGGACTCAAAGTCCAAGAAATACTTAGCCTGCAACTTGTGTATCGGGTGTAAGCTTTGTGGCCCCGTGCATTGTTATGCCATGGATCTGAACCTTATGCCTTGGTTGTTGTGGGAACGTGCTAATGTTACTCTACGATAGCATTAGATGTTCCCTATGAGTTTTTTTTTTCTATTTATCACTTTTTTGTGTATACACATGCATATATTGTGATATTATTGTTATTTGAAGCTGACCCTTGCACCTGTTTTCTTGTTTGTTTGTGTGTGGTGATCTGTCGCCAGCAGGACAGCTCTAGCCAAAAAGTAACATGGGGATGCCAAGTCAAAGGAAGTTCAGGGGGAAGAAAGACGAGAGCTGACCGCTTGAAGACTAAAGATAGCTTATTGATTATTGGGTCTGTATTTCACCTTGCGTGGGACAGTAGGAGGCATCCCAGAATAGGAGGACTGGTTTGGGGCTTTATTGGTGGCAACATGTTTTCTTTAATAAACGAGTCAGTTGTTTATGAAACTAATTGACCAATGTTGTCCGCCTAGTTATGTAACTTACATGTTCTACCGAACAGGGTATATATATTGTATTACATATCGTCTAGGGCATGTCTTGAAAATAAAAAGAAAAAAAATTAGACTTCCATTTCCGTAGTCTTTGAAAATGATTAAAATGACATGTTTAATTACTGTTGGGGTACTACTATAGCACCCTGAAAATCGGGGTGTTACAGTCAGCAAGCAGGACCAGGTTCGTTCGCCCAAGTGAGATAAAAAAAGGCACTTGCCAATTTCAATCCCAAGAATCTTGCAGGTTTCAATTTGGGAAATTCTGGTGGGCCAGGGGACAATAGACTTTTGGTTAACAAGAAAAGGAGGACACGTGTTAAAGATTTGGAAAAAGGAGGCCAATCCTTGAACTTTAAAGAAATTAAAATTGGACCCCCTGAGATTTTAATTCCGAACTAGCAGCATAGAGGCAAGGGTATCGTGTTTGGTGAACCCAATACTGAGAAACCATAGCTTGAGGACTATATGTAAGACCCTGAATTAATTCAGTAATTAAATAATTATTTAATCATTCCATGTACTATTTGGATCCGCTCTCGAGCGTCAACGAATGATATTGGCTGCCGAATCACCGATGAAATGTTCTTTACGACACTTCGTAGTAGAACAAATCTTGGCCTGATTTTGAGTTCAGACGAGAATAAGATGTTCTCACTATCTATGTGGCATTTATTGAAGAATTTCGAGAAGAACAACTAAAATATTGATACGGTTTCCTTTCGGAGCCCGGAAAAGGCAATTCTCGCTAGCGAGACATTCAGTTGAAAATCTAGCAAGCGAAATAGGCGACTTCTGGACCCCGTATCGAAAATCTGGGAATCACCAAACGTCTCTGATTGACGTAACTGGTCTAGATATGCGACAAAAACTTTTCGTGAATAGTGTTTTTGTGTATAGTGTTTTGTGAATAGTGTTTCACGAGAAACTTTACCGTCAATAGTGTTTTCGGACCGGAATCGGCATGAAATTCGAGGGAACCGACCCGGGCTTGAGTTGTATGAGCACAAGGTCCAAAACAAATGAGTAACTGGTGTTAGATACTCACAGCGATGTTGGGAAACGTACCGAGGACCGAATTCAGATAACGATGAGAATTATGATGCCACTGACGCACTAACGCATATGACGCTCATCATGACGGCATGTCAGTGGATTAGACATATAATATTAAACTAATCCTAGATATTTTCTTAGGACTTTCCAAACTTTAGAGTTTAGTCCCTAAACTTTGAAACTTTATGCTTTAGTCCCCAAATAGTTAAAAGATATTTCTTAAGGGTCTGTTTGATTACAGTTTTTAAAAACTGTTCTCTATTTTTAAAGACTGAAAAATTTAATAATTTGTTTGGCACAACCTGTTTTTGAAAACAATTCTTGTAAAAGATGTTTTCAGTTTCTGTTTTTAGTTTTCAAATTTCAGTTTTTTAAATGTTGGAAAACGACTCATTCAACAGTTTGTTTGTGTGCTTTTATTTTGAAAAACAGTTTTCAAAAACAATTTTTAAAAACAATTTTTAAATATAGTTTTCAAAAACTGCAATCAAACAAACTCAATGTTGGAAAATATCTCATTCAAAACAGTTTTAAAAACAGTTTCTAAAAACTCTTTTTAAATACAGTTTTCCAAAACTACAATCAAACAGGTCTCTACGTTAGCTCGTTAGTTTTCTATTCTTCTGTTTGTTTTCCGTTGCAGCAAAAAATGCTATTTAAAATTTAGGATTATATTTACTCGTTTGAGAAATGCCAAGTAACACTCTTTTTAACATTTCTTTCTAAGCTCTTTTTTTAATTAGTCAAAATTCATGTATTTAGTCTTAAAAATAAAATAAAATTCATTATGAATGGTATAATATATTCATAAATAAAATTTAGTATATTAACCAGTGTTTGGTTTGAATTAAATTTATTTATTTTTTAAAATTAATTTTTCAAATTGATTTAATTCAATAAAAAATCTTTTCCCATTCACAATTTAAATAATTTTTATTTTTTGATTAGTTTTTATTTATTACTATTAGATTTGATTGATTGAAGAACATGTAGTTGCGTTTGTGAGTGCTTACCGTAACTTGTGCAAATGAAATTGTGTATAAATAAAGGAAGAGCAAAATAGAATGAAATCAATGTTCCTTGCCCTTAAAGCATGCTAGAGAATCGTCAACAAAAAGCATGCGAGAGAGGAACGATGCTTAGTGGATGTTTGGCAACCTATTGCCAAAAGTGCACATGAACGCATTAATTCCAAAACTTAAAACGTAGAAGTAAAAAATTCACCATTTGTTCTTGATGCAATTGCAAGTCTATGTAAGACCCTCTATTTTTAGTATTTATATTTTTGGTCTCTGAGTTTGAATTATTTATATTTTGGTCTCTGAATTATTTTATAGTCCAGTTTTAACCCTTGTTAGACCTTTGTTTGAATTATATTTTGTTGGTATTGTCTTTTGAGATTTGATAAGAATAAGATCCTAGTAGATTTGATTGAATACTTGAGTAAAAGAATATATTCGCTTGACTTATAACAAGATGTGCTTTGGTTTAGCGGTTGAGACTTGAGTATTTCGCTTGCGGGGCAAGGGTTTATGATTCTTCCCCCCATTTTCGAAATTAAAGAGTAGAGAGGGAATATTCTCTTATTTTTGAAGATGCTTTCTGAATTTAATTATTTGAGATTAATAACATATAAGAGTAAATTACACTCAGAAAAAGGATGAAAGGCTCTGCTAGGGTTTCCCATGGTCCTGATACCGTGAAGGCTGGCGGCGGCGCCTCTATGAGTGGAGCGGCGGTCGAAGGGGAGGATGAAGACGGGGATGGGACGGCGATTGCAGAGGGGAGAACATTGTCTACCCTGGAGGCGGATGTTTTGCGACGAATGTAAGGGTTTCCCCTGCTCCTGCTTCCGTGATGGTTAGCGGCAGCGCCGCTGCGAGTGGAGCGGTGGCCGAAGGGGAGGATGAAGACGGATATAAAACATACAAAATTTAGGAAATCTTTATCTATCATGATTAAACCTTAGGTAAAATTGTTATTATTCAAAACATGATAAACGTGAAATCGTTTGAGCTTAACAGAGGTATTACAGGTGATGAAGGGAGCTCTTAAGTGAGGCTTCCGAGCGGGAGTGATGTCTAGCTGAGCGTCCATGTAGTGCTTTCCTTGACCTTTGCCCGGGCCTGGACGAATGAAGGGCCACTAAGCCGGGAGTGCTCGTCCTTAGCCCAGGTCGTGTAGGCTGTTTCTTAGATGTATGCTGAAGAGCATCCCTAGTGGGACAGCTGCTACACCGCCAGGTCATATGGCTGAAGAGCCGACCAGAACAGGAGCCCCCCCAACTTGGCATGGCAAGTATTGGTCTGTCAAGCTGTATGAAGCTGTTCACCGAGACCTCTTTTTTCTGTGTTCTGAAGCCCTTCTATGTCCGGGTAACAGGCCTCTGTGTTGTAGTCGCGTGAGATCTTCTGGTGTGTCCTTGCTCAGAATATGTTCTTAGGCTTTAGGAGTCTTGTTCGACTTTGTCTTGAATCGTGCTGGGTGTATTTGACCAGATCAGGTGCGACTTGCCGAGTTGGCTGTGCTCTGGTTCTAGAGAGAGAGAGAGAGAGAGAGAAGTTTTCGGTCGGTTTTTCCTTGTGACTGTATCGTCACCCTACTTCCGACCGGGTGCACCTGCTTAGTGAGACGTTTCACTTTAATCGAAATTGTTCATTCATGGCCTCTCGCTTCTTGATGCATTTTTCTTTCTGTTTGGGGGTTTGTTTGAGTAATTTTACCTTTAACTCGTGCTTTCCAAGCCCCCTAACTCAGAGAAACCCTTTACACTTCCCTTCCGAGACCAATCTTGCTTGCCACTTACTCGCCCTAGAGTGTCATGGTTCTTCTTTCTGCTAGACTTTCTCTTCTTCGTCGAGAAGCTCTCTCAGGTATTTCCTCTGCTTCCAACTCCTTTTTGCAAATTTTTTTTATGATTTTTGGGTTCTCCTCGAGGGTACACCGATGGTCAGAGCGTGGATTCTGTCATTGAGGTAGATTCCTCTCCAGATATACAAACCATTCTAAATCCTCAACCTCTTAGGTTTTACTGAGAGGTGTATAAGTACAACTCTTATACAGAACATTTTAATATTGAGAATACGACACACGTCGTTATATAATTAATGCGAAACACGTCAAAAGTATCGTCAATGACAATATTACCATTACAAAATACGGATAGTCGTATAAACCACGACAACACTACGAAAAATGAATTACACTTATACGCGTGAAATTCAAACATTGCCTAATTAATTAATTAATTAATTATTGAATTTATTCAGGGTCTTACATTGTTACCGGTATCTTGCGATGGGATATGATTATTTGAATTTATTATTATTTGGTTAAATATTTGTTGTGAGCATGTAAAGTATGTCATATTATTGAATTTATTCAGGGCCTTATATTATTTTCTTTTAGTCGTTGTTACTTATATATATATCTTCCAATTTAAGTTATATTCCCATAATCGAATGAGGCAAATTTTAAGGGATGAACGGAAAATGTTGAGATTATTTAGGGTTGCATAGATCTATCTAGATTACACTACAAACTAAAAAGCATGCTTCTCTTACGGGTGCAAGTTCCGCTAAAGAATGGAGGAACTTTGAGAAGTGGGACAGTTTGATCTGTAGAGCGCAGCATAACTGAAACCTTTAGGGGTGTGGTGTTCAAAAGGACCATCAATGCTAAGGATTTTCTTTGCTAAACTAAAGAAGCGCTTCGGAAAAGGCAATAAAGCGGAAATAAGTACACTTCTACACCACCTGATTTTCATAAAGTATAGAAGCAAAGGAAATATCATGGAGTACATTATGGAAATGTCTCATATATGTGCTATGCTTAAGGAACTAAAGTTTGAGGTATTTGACGACCTCTTGGGGAATTTGGCTTTTATTTCTCTCCCGGTGCAATATAGTCAGTTTAGGGTCAGTTATAACTGTCAAAGGAAAAATGGAAGAGTTTATTTCATATCTTGCGCAAGAGAAAGAGAGATTGAGGCATGATAGCACTTAAAGTGATAATTTGATAAACACCTCTAAGGCCAAGGGCATAAAGAAAGAGACTACTAAGGGTTCAAAGAAGTGCTTCTTTTATCATAAATTTGGACATTAGAAGAATGATTGTACCAAATATTACACTTGGAATATAAAGAATGATACATCACTTTGATTGGTTTGTTTTTAAGATAATTGCGCTTCAGTATATAGAAACACTTAGTGGTTAGATTCTAGCGCTACTACTCGTATAAGTGTTTCTATGCAGGGTTGCTTGAGTTACCAAGAGCCAACTAATGCTGAAAGATGAATTTATATGCGAGATGGAAAGTTGGTAGAAATGAAAGCATTTGGTCAATTTAGGTTATTATTAAGAATGAGTTGTTTGGATTTAATAGATACTTCTATTGTTCTGTCATGAGAGATTTTCATTGGCATGAATGTCCTAAATGCTAGATGGATCCTGAGATGAATTAATAGCTATCGAAGATGAAGAAACAACAGCCATCCAAGAGAGAGGGGAAAGACCTCAGTTAGAAGGAAAGAAGAGAGAAGTGGTGAGGATTTTCATTTGATACCATATAATTTTACTTTTCATTGAATAACTTAGAAATCTTATATACAATCTTGATAAACTGAAACTAATTGTGAATTGATCACAGGAATAACCAATTTCACAACTAAAACCACTTAAACTGAATAAAATCAAAAGGATTTCATATCCAACAAAACTTGTATAAATGTTCCACGGTCATATTCAAGAAACAACCAGGCTTGTCCTAGGACAATATACAAACTCATTATGAGAGCTTTTCTTTATGTTATGTTTCGTGTAAAAAGAGAAAACTGTGAAGGTGAAAATGATTGCAAATGAGAGCATTATTGAGAATGAACATGAACATCAGAAAACGAGAGAAAATCATGTAGAAGAGTTGGAGAATTTTCATCTATTCATTCTGAACCATTGAATACATCAATGGTTCCTTATATACAAGCTTTCACTCACTGTAACAGAAAGAACCTACTTGCTAACTATCACTAACTGAATGCACGAGAAATCAGGAGGATTAGTTAAAGGGTTGTTAGCTTAATTAACAAACTAAAAACTAAAACTAATTCCTAATTACTGAATCAGCATAATTATCCTTCTCTTTATCCGCAATAAACATACCACTGTACTTTTGTCCGATGAAGACATTGGTGTCTTAAACCCCTAATAGAACCAAAGCAAAATGAGAATTCTTCAACTCCAAATCGTCTGTGTACAGTAGTAGAATCACTAAAAAGAGAATATGCAATATCTACAACCCCCAATCTCACTGCCATCTCACTCAATACAGCAATACAATTTCACACACACTGATTGCACATGATTCAAATTTTTTACAAGGATAATCTCAGCTTCCAACTCTTGTGAGCGTGTTACCGGATGTTTTGTAGGTAAGAAACACATTTCTTCCAAATACTATTTACTCACTCCATGTAAGTCTCATAGAATAGTGCCGCCTTCTGCCAAAGCAGACGATCCTTCTAATCTTTCTAAAACTGCCAAGTAAACATCTCGGAATCGCAGATGGCCAAGTCCTGCTTTTAGTTCTCTCTTTTCTCATAACTGCCAACGGGGTGCATGAGAATAACTCTCCCACAATGCTAGTTAACTTTTTCTTTCCAACATGCTCTTCATCTATGACTTCCCCATCAGAACCAATTTCATCATCATTGCAAGATTCTTTGGGTTCAGAGCTATTAACTTGAGATGACCTGGACCTTACATTTATACAGTGCTAGTGTAAGGGACTTAGTTCAGAGCAATACCATATAAATATTCAAGAGAGATTTATCTAAACCATGTTCACAGCAACATTTCCTCACACACTTTGGATTTCGAAAGGAAAATTAATTACTAACATAAGTCACTAGAAGGAAACTGCAGCTTCAGATGGTCTCTTATTTTCAATTAAATTTAATTTTTTGCCCATATAGTCTCCATTCATTTTGAACCTAACCCCTGTACTATTTTTTATTTCAACTTAGTCCTTACAAATGTTTTCAGAATAGTCACTGTCCTTATAACACCATCAATTATTGTAAGCATTTCTTTGTCCAGATGCTCCTTTACATGCTTCCATTTTCTGTCAAAAATCCCATAGTACTCAATTCCTTTGAGTAGCGCTTTTCTATTCAGCAGTTTCTCCCTTAGATGCTCTTTCTTTCTATTCTTTTCTTTTCTCTTTTTTTACTTTAAAATGTCTAATAGGGACTAAAATTGATAACTAACTGATGAGAAAAAATCACATACTGAAGGAGAAAACCCTTCCTTTTGCAGTGAAACATGACTTCCATATTCTTTGACTAATGAGAAAGTGATTAATATAATTTCCCAACATATTAAAGTTCAACCATATGACAAACAGAAGATATGTTATCAAGCCTTAAATAATGATTTGTGATGAAAATGCTAATTTAAATCTCATTGGTTATTTTTGGCATTATCCTGATAATACATGGACTGCCTGAACCAACTAAGGCACAGGCCAAGATTCACCTAGTGCAAACTGCAGACAGTAAAAGTTGATCTCCTGAATCATGCAGGGCAAAGCTTAACATATGCAAGTTAACAGAAGAGATAATGGAAATTGTGTACCTTCTTCGCTTTTTCAAACGGAGAACTCTTTTCTTTGACCGCTTTCTCCTAACAGTGCAATTGTTTGAGACATGGCGGATGAAATAGAGCTGTCATGTCAAATCCAAACAAGAACAATTATGACTTCTGAGCAAGACTTCTAACTAGAACACAATGAAGAAGTCATGTTAGAGAAGTAGTGCTAAACTGAAGGGATAATTAGTTCTTGAAATTTCAAAACTAATAAGAAACATGAACAAGAGCAAAATAAAATCAACTGGGCTTCAAATTTCCTTTCCCATACACTGGCTGAGACCATAAAGTGTGAGAAAAGAAAACTTCAAATCTCAAAGATACCAAGCTACCACCAACTACTTGAGACTTGAGATTTAGAAATACGTTTGCCATGCTGGGAAGATTGTAATTGACCCTGATTGAATTCCCATGATCCATAAATTTCTCATCAATCTCTGTTTTTCAAAAACATTGATTACAAACTAAACCATTTCTGAGCAAATATGTCCTCCTCGCCTGTCTCATCTATTTCACATCACCATTTGGACAATTACTCAGAAACAAATGCAAAGGAACTTGCCCATGCACTTACATAGAGAACTTCTATCTTTCATATTCCCATCCCCATCCACGTATATATAAGAACATATAAAAACCGATATCTCTGACGACAAAACAATCGTTTAAAGAGTAGAGACTCCAAATCACAAGCACAAGAGAGAAGGATAAAAAACGGATGTTGATTCAAGTGTTGTGGTAATTTAGCAACGTGCTTCACCACAAACGCTGCAGGCTTATATCAAGCATGGTGTTCAATAAATCTAAAAGACTTAAAAAAAGTCTCAAACCTCGTCACCATCCTTGATGCCATAATTCCTAAGATAATCCTCCTCCGTAACTAGCTTCTGTCCATCATAGCATAAGCAAAACTGGCCCCAAACGTGTGGCCTTCACAATAAACAAACAAAAAAATGTATAAAAAAACAAATAAATAATCAGACAACAGACTTGGAAATCCAGTAATCATAGAAACTGCAGAATCAAACATAAAAAATGGATAATTCAACTTCTGACCCATGAGTTAAGAAAGAAGAAAAAATCCATTATGTCAATCCATATTGAAGTACTTAACTATCAATGATTTTTATGCTATAAACTTCCTATAAATAAATACTCCATCAAGAAAACAGAGAATGAGTAAACAAAAACCATGAAATTTTTAGACTTTGGAAATCCAGTAATCATAGAAACTGCAGAATCAAACATAATAAATGCATAATTCAACTTCTGACTCATGAGTTAAGAAAGAAAAAAAAATCCATTATGTCAATCCACATTGAAGTACTTAACTATCAAGGATTTTTATGCTATAAACTTCCTATAAATAAATACTCCATCAAGAAAACAGAGAGTGAGTAAACAAAAACCATGAAATTTTTGCTGGCCCCTTGTCAGGCACGTGACTGAAGACCGCTTCCACTGCATCCTTAAGCTCTGAAATACTCGCCATCTTTGAAACTTGAATATCTGTGAAGCGTGAACAAACTCTTCTCGCATTATTGCAACAACTTTTCAATTAAATCAATAATTTAAAGTAAAATAAAGTTTTGGAGGGGAGAAATTTTCACCGAAGGAAGAGCCATCCAATTTGAGGACAGAGAGCCTGAGGGGTTGGGAAGAGAGCTTATCGTAGAGGAAGCTCTTTTTGGCAAAAATGCTATCGATGATGGAAAATGTTGAGAATTGCAGCGTTCGCGATGGTCGAGAGTTGCTTTTCTCGGTGGTGGCGGTGGTGGCCACTATCAACCTTGTCTCGGCCATGGTTGCAACTACGGGTTGAAGAAGAGGGGTGTTTATAGGAGGGAGAAAGTGCGAAGAGATTCTTGAAGGAGAACAACACGCATTGTGAGAAATAGAGAGTTCGGGTTTTCGCTTTTTGGGAACTGTGATGGTGCTTGTGAAGGGGAGATTCCAGTTCCAGAGAGAGAGAAGAGAAGAGGTTGCTTACGCAGAGAGCAGAAGAGGGAAAACCGTTACGGGTGGCGTCAACGGTCTCTTTTTGTGGTGTGGGCTCGGGCCCGGGCCCGGGCCCATCCTCACTAAGCTTAGGATTTAAGAGGAACCAAATTTATTTATGTTTCTGTTAACATCTAGATACCTGTTTCACCAACAAAATATAAAAAGCTACAGCTAGGGCAGGGAAGTTATTTTTTACTAATCCTACCAATACTGTTTACACACACAATCTAATTGATTCTCCAAAATACCGGTAATTTAAAAGAGTAATTGTCTATCTTCCGGGTTTAGTGTTTCTCAAGAACAATTTGTTTGTTTTTGTTGCAGTCAGTACTCCTAGCTTTAAACTTTATAGCTTTAGATCGATCTACACTTAAACTCAAACTTGAGATTTTGACAAAGTTTTAGTTACGATAATGAAGGCAATTGTGGAGCAGGGGCCACAAAACTTTTAACAAAACTAGCTATTACACAGTAGCATCTATCTATCTATATACAATATAATAAAAGAAACCCCTAGAAACCCTAGGACACATGTCACTCCCTCATTAAATTAATTTTCCCCCTAAACCCACACACTACTTTTTTGTGAACCCAAACAGTTTGCTGCCTGCACACCCAAAATGCAGTTTCATCCTTCAAAAACCGTTTCCTCTTCTCAAACTCCAAAAAAAATCCCCACAAACCATTGTTACCGTTTCCGCTTTCTATTGCTTTTTTTGATTCAATGTTGGAACGATTAATCACAGGAACAAAACGTAGAAACGCGTGCATGCACTTAACCGAGAGCTTCCTCCACCGAACGAACAATTCATTCTAGATTTCGAGCAACTTCAGAGCCAGTTTCCTGTGAGTTTGAAATTCTTGCTTTGTCTCAATTGATGGGAGAACATGATATCAATGGGATTTCATTTATTTAATTCATTTATTTGTGTTTATCAAAGTTAGATGAAGGAAGAGACGAAGGAAAACTGCATGTGAAACAATAAGATTTAAGAAGGGCTTAGAATCTTTAAATTTAAATGGTTTGTCAATAGATTTGATTTATGATATATGATATTCTGGTGTTGTTTCGTCCATGTATTGATATTTGGGTGCATCGGTGTTAGAGATAGGAGTCCAAGAAAATGTACAGTTAAACTTAGGAAGGATTTGGATTTAAATGGTCGGTGTTAGAGATAGGGGTGCAGATCATATGTGTGACAAGCTCTAGAGGAAGAGAAGTAGCATGTTGCAGGGATTGTTGGTGGATAAACGTAGGCAAAAATCATGACAAGGCACACCACTTTCACCAATACAATGATCCAAGTTGGCCTCCTCTGTGATTTCTTTCTTGACCCTACCATTATCATGAGATTGATATCTTCTTATGCAACAACTAGCTTAGTTCTCTTCTCATCTAAGCACAATTATCAGACATTTTTGTATGAACATTTCGATTCATAAAATGAAAAAGAAAAAACAGTGTGTGTGTGGAGATTCATTTGAGAGTGAAAACTGATAGGTTTCTCTGTCAGTCTCAGAGTTGCTAACAGAATTGAAGAGAATTCAGCAAATTCAGGAGTTCTTGCCACCTCACTCAACTGCCCAAGGTATTCTCCTGATCTCTCTCACTGTGATGATGCAACTGTCATTCGAAAATTGGTTATTTCTCTTTTTTTAATCATTTTTATTATTCTAATGTTTTATTATTCTAGCTATTATTTTTACTGTGTCTAATGTTTTATTTTAACTTCATTACCAGCACTTGAGATGCTTACGCCAGAATTTCTGAATACACTGAGAACATCAGGACTTCCTAATCATAAGATCAAGTTAAAAGTTGGTACTCCTATTATGTTGTTGAGAAACTTGGACCAATGTGTGGGACTATGCAATGGGACCTGATTGATTGTTGATAAGGAAATCGCAAGTGTACGATTTACTATCGCGTAATAAAAAAATTCGAACCCAAAAGATAGGTGTTCTTGTTAATATTAAGTTTAGCACTTAAACTGAAAAATAAGAAGATGTATTTGTTGGAAGTTTGTTTAAGGTAGCACATGGAAATAGCAATAAAATAGAAAATATGATAGCAAATAAGCTTCTTGGGTTGGTTTACATAGTCTATATAATATGCTAGCAAGTTCCTACTTAATTTCTGAATTATAAATCTAATTTCATGATGCTATAGCCTAATTATCTACAAGTTAATTCCTTACACATTGTAGAACTTTCTTTCTAATTACTAAATTTAATTCCTTGCAACTTAGTTAACTAGAGAAGAAGATGAAGAAGAAATTCAGGCCAACATAAAGTTACGTCCTTCCTAATTCCTTAGTGAAGTATACTTATAACCTTTTTTAGATCCTATGTCCCTTACTACTTACCAATTTCCATTCGAATAAGTAATAAGCAAGAAATCTTTTGCGCATAAGATGAATGAAGAGCAAGGAAATAAAACATGAAATAGAAGTAATATTCAGAAAGGTAAAAACAAACTAAAACATAAATATAAACTACTACAACCCAAGAAACTTAAAGAAGAATTAGCCAAGCATGGCTAAAAGAATCATTGGATTACCCTGGATAGGAGCTCAAGTTTGGCTTCCCACAATTCCTAGGAACAATGATCTTTGAGGGAGAAAGAGAGAATACTTGTTGTATTCTATGAAGGTGTGTCTTACAAGTGAAGAAAAGGGTCCTATTTATAGTAAAATTCCAGCCTCCAGCGCTTGAGCGCTGGCATTCCCAACGCATCGCTAGGATGCATTAAAAATCCACTTTCTGTCCGAGGCCCAGCGCTTGAGCGCTGGCTTTCCAACGCTTGGGCGCTGGGTCAACATCTGACTCATCATCCAGTCAGAACCCTAGCGCTGGAGCGCTGGGACGCTGCTTCTTCATCTTCAAGCTTCTTCTTCATCCTTCATTCATGGTAGTGGGTTTTGATGGCCATAAAAAGCCACTAACCAGCCTTGTTCAATTCTGAAACCCTTCCTCCACTAACATCAATTCTTTAAACATTTTTCCCATGTGCTAAATTAGAGAGTGATTCTTCATATTCTTCTTTTTCACTTTGGTCCTCTCTTGGTTAGCACTTCAATTCAAGCCCTCATACTCTCTCAATCTTCACTTTAAGTCCTCCACTCTTGAACTTTTACAATTTGGTCCCTGACTTCCTGAAACTTTACATATTGGTCCCTGGACAAAAATGATAACTAAACCAGCTTTTTCTAAAAATACAAAATAACTAGAAAAATTCCTAAAAATATAAAATAAAGCTAGAAAATCTAATAAAATCTAATCTACATGCAAAGTGAAAAATAAATAGAAAATCTATATAAAAAGACTAAAAAACCTATATGTGACTCAAAAATAATAAAATAAAAAGACTAAAAATAACCTAAAAACATCATATAAAATCCACTCATCAATTATCACAAAGCTAGCTGATCACGTTATAGGAGCACAGGTAATTTGTGGAAAGAACATTGGAACAGTGATTTACATTCCTAGAATGTGTATGTCTCCATCTCAGTCACCTTGGCCATTTAAAATTATAAGGAAACAATTTCCTATTGTTGTATCATACTCAATGACTATCAATAAGTCACAAGGTCAATCACTATCAAATGTTGGGTTATATTTGCCTAAACCTGTGTTTAGCCACGGTCAATTATATGTGGCATTTTCAAGAGTTCAAACCAAGGAGGGTCTGGAGATCTTAATACATGACAAGGAAGGAAAGGCAAAAAACACAAATACTAATGTAGTGTTCAAACAGGTCTTCCAAATTTTGTAGTAGGTAACTCTCACATTTATTGTGTGCTTTATACATGTTTAATTTCCTTTAGAAATATGTGGTATAGTTAATCTCTTTGGATGATTGAAATTAGCTTCTGGTAATCACACCAATCTAAATGATGAGATATTTTTTTTGGAATGAATACAGGAACATGTGTATGAGCCCAACAAGGTTATTTCAGTTTGGTCACACAAGATCAAGATTGATGTTGTATTGTGGAACCTGTGATTGCATCCTGTTTTGAGATTGTATTTTGCATTTGGAATAATTTATGTGTGTTTAACTTTATGACATATGAACTTTTCCATATTAATTAATGACCGGTTAATATATAATTGAATAAATATTAGAGATAAACTACAGAGTCTTTCTCTGGGTTCACAGGTGTCAATTATATTTGTTTATGAAGTTGTTTTTTTACCATTAATGGCGTAATTGGGTTTATAATAATTAGTAGGAGTTTTTTTTCTAATGTGCTTGGAATGCTAATTCATACTCTTTGTATCAACTGGAGCTTACCCAACAAAATAAATGCTAGAAAATTGAAATCCTCTAACATTCTCAATATTTGTAGTGGTCATGATTGTATTCCCATGTGCACTTGGCTCAGCAACACCTATGGTTGACATAGTAGCAACAGGGGCAGCATGGACTAACAATGGATTATTAATTAAAGGAGAATCTTTGTAAAAGACTTACATGGTGAAGAATATTATTATATTTGATAAAACATAAGGTTTAACAACATTTAATTTTGTAAAATAACAATCGTAAAAAAATAGACATATTATACTTATTATTTCACATTCGCAAGTTTCATAATAAATTTACTGTGTGTTCAATACATTTTAATCTTATACATTTAAATAGTATTTATAAAAAATATCTCATAATTATTTTCTCAAATAATTATTTAATTACCTATTTACATTAGATAAATTTTTATAAACTTAAAATTATAATACAGTGACTTGAAATTAAATAAATTTAATGTACATAATTATAGTTACCCGTGCAATTTGCACGGGCATCTTACTAGTTTAGTATTAAGCCAAAGACTACGGTCTCTTAAATTTCAACTTCTATCCATTAGGAAAAGTTGTAAGTCCATGTGATGTGTGAGAAATAATGCGGAGGCACAATAAATGAGGGGGTTTGAATTGTGTTGTTAGAGAAATGCAATATCATTTGATACCTATCGTCTGTATCGTCTGATACTATCGTTTGAATAAGACAACATTCTATCGTTTGAATAAGGCAACATTTTATCGTCTGTATGACAGCACCGTCTGCCAAGTTGAATTGAATGCATAATTGTATCGTCTGGCCAGTTAGTCATGTCAACTGTCCATGTGTGATAGGTGACCTGGAATTATTCGGGATCTTGTATGTTTTCCCTCTGTATATAAACAGAGCTTTTACAGTTAATTAATTAGAATAGAAAAAACATTCAGTATCTTCGATTTCTCATTTTTCTTCTTCAAAGAACCATTGGTTCTTAACATGGTATCAAGAGCTAGTCTCGATCTATGATCTTGTTTTTTGCTTTTCGCTATGACAGAAGCTCAGACTTCGTCTTTGCCTTCCTTTTCACATATTGTTTCAATCAAACTTGATGAAACAAATTTTCGTTCCTGGGTACAACACATTGAAGGTGTTGTTCGACAACATAGTCTGGAAAAGTTTCTTGTGAATCCAACAATCCCACCTCGTTTTTCGTCTGATGCTGATCGTGAAAAATCTGTTGAGAATCCTCTTTACACAACTAGGATCAAACAGGATTCAACACTGTTCACTTGGTTGCTTTCTTCCCTATCGTCTGTTGTTCTGCCTACACATGTTAACTGCAAACAATCCTGGCAGATCTGGCAAGAAGTTCATGACTTCTTCAATGTACATTCTCTAGCACAATCCGCAACTCTTTGCTCAAAGCTTCGCACCATTGTCAAAGGGCAAAATCTCTCTTTGACTATCTCAAACGCATTAAGACTATTGTCAATGCTCTCATCTCTATCGGTGATCCTGTTTCATATCGAGATCACATTGAAGCTATCTTTGATGGATTACCTGATGAGTATAGCTCTCTTATGCCCCTTGTCAGCAATCGAGAGGTTCCATGCTCTGTCTCTCAAGCAGAAGCAATGCTTATTGCTCATGAGGCCTACCTTCTTCGCTCTCGTAAGCGTCAGCTTCTTGACAATCCACCGTCTGCTCTGCTCACACATACATCATCACCGTCTCCTACGCAGACGATAGACTCACAAATGCTGAACCAACAGTCTGCTCAAGCCAACTATACTAATGGTTCACCTGCCCAGAATCATGTCGTGCACACCACTGATGATCCACCATCTGTGAATCGGGGTTTCTCTGAGTCGACCTAGAACTATGGCTCGTTTGGTGACTATCATGGTCCTGGTGGTCGTTCTAGTGGCTGTGGGCGTGGACGAGGTGGACGCTCCTTTGTTCACTGTCAAATCTGTTACAAGTGGGGTCATGAAGCCAACACTTGCTATCATTGCGTATCGTCTGCCAATTTTCCAGGAATGGTTGGCTCATCACGGTCAGTTTAATCAAGTTCCACAGCATGCTGGTACCTTTGGAGGCTTTGCACCACCTCTTTCTAATTTCAACAAGCAAGACTTGGTCCTCCACCCTTTTATAATCTTCAAATAACTGGACCCTCCCAATTACCTTTTCTCAATGCTAGTCCGAAGACTGATTCACATGGATATCCTTCGGGAATTGCTTATCCTCCGTTTGCTGGATATGTCAATGGTTTTCACGAGCAGACGATGCCTGCACCCGTGTTTCAGTCTCCCCAGCAGACGGTTGGCCCTTCACTTTGCACAGTGACCAACAAGCCAATTGTTTTCATAGCAGACGGTGGGACAAGCTCTGTTCACTGCATCTGTAGGACCAAGTGCAGGGAACTGGTTACAAGACACTGGTGAAACTCACCATGTCACCCACGATGCTACTGCCTTCTCCAATCCTACACCCCTTCAAGGGAATGATCACATCCTCATGGGCAATGGTCAAGGTTTGCCTATCCAATCTATTGATACGATTTCCTTTAAGTCACCATGTCAAACACATGCTACTCTTTCACTTAGTGATTTGTTGCTTGTTCCCTCAATCACTAAAAATCTTGTCAGTGTTAGTAGGTTTCCGTTTCCTAGAGATAATCATGTTAAATTTGAGTTTGATCATGCTCACTGTCTTGTAAAATCTCAGGCTAATGGTGAAATTTTTCTTCAAGGGACTGTTGAGGATGATGGTCTTTACTATTTTGATGGCATGCATGCTTCTAAGTTCTTCAAGAACAAGTCTCCTGTCATGCCAGCTTCCACTTCCTCCTTATTTACTTTACCTAAAACACATGTAACCACAAACACTAGTAGCTCACTCATCGGACCCACCTCCTATGACTTTTGGCATCATGGCCTAGGTCATCCTACTCATGAGATCGAGCCAGTCACACACCCGTAAACCAATCGACGAACCAAACCAAGTTTGAAGGGAGTCCGGGCAATAAACCAAGTTTGAAGGGAGTCCGAGCAATAAAGTAGCGCATGATCAACCGTCTCGCACTCCACCATGATTTGAATTAAACTACTGTTTTTGTTGTGAAAAAATTGTTTTCCTTCTAAACGTAAAGGCGTAGTGGTAGTCGAGGTCAGACAAGAGAAGAGTTGACGAAGGTAATGGTCAAGTTTGGATTCGTGCGCGTCGTCTGAGCCTGACAACAAACTCTTGTTCTTCGAATTCTCCTCCAAACCTCCAATCACAAAACAAAACCCCTTTTATCTCCATCACCACCTTCTTCAACTTCAAACGCTCCTCCGAAGTGTCGTTTTCGTAGAACAAAGAAAACCCTCTCTTCTTCACTTTCCTATGATTTCTCTGAAACCGTCGTCCAATTCGTCGGAGAATCTCATGCTTCCGGTATCAGACCCTCCGAGGGACCAACCCGGAGGAGGAGCAGCAGCAGCGAAGGCCGACGATAAACTCTTCAAAGGTTCCGCCATGACCAAACGAGGTGCCTACGCTGCCATCTCTTACATGTCCTGCGCAGGTACCCACCTATTCTCTTCTCTCCCTTTTTTCAATTTTACTTATTGAATGTGCAATAATGCAAGGACCATTCATAAGGGCCTGTAGAATCAGCTTCTTCTGTTCTTTTATGCTAATAATTGCAAAATTATGAACTTTTTTGTTTTCTTTTAAATGTGGAATTAAGTACATATAAGTTGACGACACTCTCTTGAAACAGAAATGATCAATAAAATTATGAAGTGAACAAAAATGCTATACTTCATTTGTTCCATGACTTATGTAGCGTGTTTGGATAACTTTTTTTTACTTCAGTATCAATTCTGCAAGTCAGAATCTACTTACTTATTACCTAGAATGGATTGTGGCTTTAGAATCAATTGGAAAAGAATATCCAATGCACTTAAATGATTCCTATTTTTTTGTGTTGTAGTTCTCTTGGTGATATTCAACAAGGCCGCTCTTTCATCTTATGACTTCCCATCTGCAAATGTCATCACACTTCTTCAGGTTGATACTTACACTGCTTTTCTTTCTTTTTATTGTGTCTTGCATCTACTCAATTTTGTATCAAAATTATAGTCCTTATCTGTTCTTGAATCTTGGGACTTACATTATTACTTCATCTATTCTGTTTTAAGTTTCAACTGTTGTTTTGAAAGGTTTTCCCCCTCATTTTAAAAAAACTAAGGACAACATTAACTATTTTTTTGTGAATTATATCTTTATCTTCATCAGTTAGTTGATAAGAGAGGTAATTGTGTATATAAAACATAAAATTTTAATAGAAACAACAACATTGATTACATTTCTATGTCTGTTTTTGAAGAGGAATGGAGAGACTATATTGATACGTTCCACTACCCAAAATTAATTGATAATATTTGTTTCTTCTTTTACTTTTGCGCTTATGAATGGTTAAGACTCTAAGTAAGTCTTTTAATCTTGTTATGTTCTAAAACTTGAGTATTTAAAACATTTTTCCCTGACCATGTGAAGTTCAAGGTTGGCATTATGTTAGGGTTTGGGACCTTTCATTTAACACAGAACACATGATTGGAACTGGCTTGTGAACAGTGCCAGAGTATATTGATGAGGCAAATGATTTGGACTCTACATGGCTTGCGTATGGGTGCTAGTACCTCCCACTTACATATGTACAAGTGTCATTGCAATGTTTGGTAAAGATGTACATAAACATATTTGATAGTGAGTTTGAAGAATAGAAAGAGACCAAATGTATCTATTAGAATTCGGGAGGCCTAACTCAACCACAAAATCTAGCTTTAGAGTTGAGAGTTGCTATACCCTTATAAAGGCTATCTATGCCATATCTCTAGTCAATATGAGATTTCTAACACAGCCCTTCATGCCCAGGGCTGGACATCTGGAGCGTGAAATATGTAGGACTGGACATCCGCAGGGTAACCCAAATACGTCTCCACCAACTAACGGATCTAGGATAGGCTCTGATACCATATTAGAATTTGGGAGGCCTAACTCAACCACAAAAGCTAGCTTTAGAGTTGAGGGTTGTTATACCCTTATAAAGGCTATCTATGCCATATCTCTAGCCAATGTGGCACTTCTAACGGTATCCATATCCATGGCTATCAAATAAGTACATATACTGGATACATATCGAGTACATGCATGGACATGGCAACCATGCACGAGAACCCATGATTTTGTTCTTCCCATGATTCTTTTGAGACAAGACTTGACAAGCCACAAATTTGTTCTTGTAATTTGTAAACAAAAGGACTTCATGATCCACCTTTCTCATCTTTCTGCTCTAGTAAGCATACAGTAATATTTGGTTGATTTATAACTTTCTTCACAGTCCTTAATTTATTTGTCAGAGTATTGAATGCTATATAGATTAATAGTTCCGTCTAAACTTGCATCCTTGATTTCTGTGGTTCATTCTTTTTCTTTTGGTCTGCTATTCCGCATTCGTCTCCTCTTTCTTTGATGCTTAATTAACACTTCAATGCCCCACACTGTAAAGCAGAGTATACATATGTAAAATTCTGAAGTTTTCAGAATAAATTATTATGTGCCAGTCAACTTAATTGAAGCAACAACGCAAGACAGCAAGAGTTATAATTGCATGCATTTTAGAAGAGGTAGAAAGGGATTGTGTTTGAATATAAAATTTTAGGTTGCTAATCTGTGTGTACACTTCTATGCAGTTTAGAAGAGGTGGAAAAGGTTTATGTTGAATATAAAACTCTCGGTCACTATGCTGTGTCTACTCTCCTATATGGACTATTTGAAATTATCATTCTTTTGCTGTGAAGATCCACTTGATTCCAAACATGCTTCTGTGCTTGTTTTTGTTGCAGATGGTATGTTCGTGTGGTTTTCTCTATTTATTGAAGCGCTGGAGGATAATTTCTTTCGTGGCTGGCGAATCTTTACTTGTATCAGAGAACTCAACAAAATTTGTGTCATTGAAGACTTTGAAGCACACTTTTCCTCTGGCAGGAGCATATTTACTCTACATGGTATACATGACTTTCCTCCCCCCTCTCCCCACATGGACAAACTCTTAATAATTTACTTTTTTTTTTTTTTTATTCACTGCTGCACTTATCCTTAGCTAGTCACAATGGAGTCTGTTCGAGGAGTAAATGTTCCAATGTACACCACTCTTAGGAGGACCACAGTGGTCTTTACGATGCTTGTAGAGTTTGTTCTGGTGGGGCAAAGGTATACACCCTCTATCATTTTCAGGTAAATTGCTTACTCTCCATTACGTGCTCAAATAAATACTTGATTTATGAACCTATTATTTTAGTGAAATTTGAAAGACTAAAATGTGTAATTTATTGTGGGAGTAATGAAACCCCTTATCATATTTATATAAAGCTACATTTTAAGTTCCTTTGAGCTTTCGCTATCAGTTATTGTGGTGATGTGTAATTGGAATAGGTGGGATGAAATCTTGAAAATGGTCATTAGCAATTTGTTTATAATTTAAATTTACAAACGCCATGAACTAACCTTCCCGAAAGTTTAAGTTGTTAAGCGGAGACACATGGTGACTTTACTACATACTTAACATGCTCCCTGATGCAAGACTCTTTGGACTTGAAGTGTGAATAATGACTTGTCCGGTTTTACCATGTGATGAAATTTAATCATTCATAAAAAGGATGAAAACAATTGAACTCATGATCACTTGATCAAGGAGGCTTTTAAACCATGTCATGATTTCTTACTTTTATCAACTGTTCTGTCACAAGAGGGGGAAAAACTGTAGCAAATGATGCATTGCTCTGCATATGGTGATATTGAAAAAAAAAAGTATTACTATTTGTTGCACAAACACATGCTATATATAGTCATTAAACATCTGAGTGTTGTTAGTCAAGAAAAAATGGAAGACTTTTGTATTGAGATGTTCTCATCATTAAAAGCATATACGTTGACTAAAAAGTAACTAATGTAATCAACTTTATTGAACAACGTAAATTTACCATTTTGCATGAATTTGTTTGTGTCAGCGCAAATTTATTTTCTTGTAATCTTTTCTCAATCATTCTTATTGAGAAGCTTGTGTGAATGAATTAAAATTAATGTCTGAAATTCTCAGGGTTGACAAATTTTACACTTCAACCTGTGTAAGATGATGTCTTGTTGTATATATCCTTTTTGTTTTTTTGTTATACATCTCCAAGTTACATTGGAGTTGCACTAAATACTCCCATTCTGAACTACCTGTAGATAAAATGATACTGTTTTTGTTTATTGAGAAATGGGGAAATGTTCATGATAGGATATCATGTTGCCGTTGGGTCTATTTAGTCGACTCCACTCAGTAGGAAAAAAGGCTTTGGTTGTTGTTTTGTCATATTGGGAAATAGGGAATTGAACCATTATGAGTTTGGGGTATGTTCTCAGTGCGCTTTGTATATGCAATCTATTGTGGTTAATTGGAAATCAAGTCTTGGAGATGCTCCCCTTGCATGAACTGTTAAAAGAAGTTTATGCATTTGTATAATGAATAGCATAACTGGTTCACTATCCTATGTTATTTCCCCATTTTCCTTCATAATTCTATGATGCTTAAGTTCAAACTTATTTTAATGAACATCCGCCTGATTCCTTCATTTAACTGAAATTTATAAGGCTGTTATCAGTGTTTGCTTGATTGTCTTTGGTGCATTTGTTGCGGGAGCACGGGACTTCTCCTTTGATGCTTATGGCTACGCTGTTGTTTTTATGGCAAACATCACCACAGCAATATACCTTGCCACCATAGCCCGCATAGGTTGTATTTCTATTCCATCACTCTTGTAAAATGTGGACCATTTATACCTTGTTTCCTCGTAATCCTGCACTCTCCTATTGATCTGGTATGCTATCTTTTTTCCCAGGAAAAACTAGTGGTCTTAATAGCTTTGGCCTTATGTGGTACAATGGTAAGCTGATAGATTGTACGGTGGCCAATTAATTTTTTTTGTGATAGGATTTCTAAATTGAAATGTTTTTCTATTGTATTATAGGTATCATGTGTGGCCCAGCTTTACTCATCTGGACATATATTCGGGGTGACTTGAAGATGGCAATCAATTTTCCTTATCTCTTCTCAGCTGGTTTTACCGTAAGTTCTGCTTTAGCCTTTCTCCTTCTTTAAGTACTATCACTGTTGGCTATTCGCGTTATTTGCTAAAAGAAACTTCTTGGGAAGTTAACTAGGATTTGGGAAGTGTCTGTTTGGAGTAAATAATATGGAGATCAAAACTAAGGCTTCGTTTGGCCCAGCTTTTTTCTGACTTAAAAGCTACTTTTAAGTAAAAATAAAAAATAAGAGCTTTTAAAAAGAAGAAGAAGCTGTTTGTCAGTTTTCAGTTTTTTATAACTTAAAAAGCAACTTTTAAGTTAAAAGTTGTTTGGTAAAACTGTTTAAAAAAGTTTCATATATGGCGGCGGGGGGCGGTGGCAGCGGCAGCAGCGGCGGTAGGTGGCGTGGTGGCGGTGGCGTGAGGGGGCAGCGGCGGTGCAGTGGCGGCGGTGGCGGTGGGGTGGCAGTGGTGGTGCGGTGGCGGTGGGGCGGTCGTGGCGGTGCGGTGGCGGTAGTGGCGGCGGTGGGGTGAGGGGGCGGTGGCGGTAGGTGGCGTGGTGCGGTGGCAGCGGGGCAGTGGCGTGGTGGGGTGGTGGCGGTGGTGTGAGGGGGCGGCGGCGGTGCGGTGGTGTAGGGTTCGGCGGTGGTGGCGGCGGTAGTGGCGGCAGTGGCGTGAGGGGGCAACGGCGGTGGCGGTGGCGGTGCGGCGGTGGCGGTGGCGGTGGTGTGGTGGCGGAAGTGCGGTGGTGGCAGTGGCGGTGGTGGCGGTGGCGTGGGGGGGCAGTGGCGGTGGCTGTGGTGGCGGCAGCCAGGGCAGCGACGGTGGGGTGGTGGTGGTGGTCATAATAATAATAATAAGTTACTTTTAAGTAAAAAGCTCCTCTCTCTAACTTTTTCTAAAAAGTTACTTATTTCTATTTTATGTTATAAAAATAAGTTACGTAAAAGCTACTGAACTTTTTCAACAAATGTGTTTGGCTCTGCTTTAACTTAAAAGTAACTTAAAAGTCATATAAAAGCCGGGCCAAACACTACCTAAATACTCTCTCCCCCTTTTACACTTGTCTACCCTGAGCTATTTCAGGCACTTCCTTAAGGAAAGCTTGAAGAAAATAATTTATTATTGATGACAATCTCCCAACTCAGTGGTGATGCCAATGGGTATAAATCCATTGAAGGGGAAGAACAAAATACAGAACTACTGATACGGAATAGCTTGTTTAACCTGCCGAGAAATATTGTTTACATACACTGTCATATCCCATGTTTCTCACTATCTATCTCAAACTAACTCAACCTAGCTAACTGGATGGGGTTACCTGACAAAATGCTAACAACATAAACAGCATGGGGGGAAGGGGGAAAGTACAATACGAACAGACCAAACCTGACAGTCTATTCACATTTGTTCTATATCTAATCTGCTAAAATTTTTGATGGACTTTTACTGATGTAACAAACTATAGCAGACAAACGTGTCTCATTTTTTGAACCAAAATCTTGCTGAAGTGGAAATGGGGCAAACCACTACTTGCTATTTGATCTTTTACCCCTCATAGTAATATGACTACAGGTTTTAGAACAGAACCAAAACAGCCAGTTCAGATAACCCTAAAAGGTACTAATTTTTTCAAAAACCAGTATTTATACCCTAAAATCAGCACCAAACAGGTCGTCACGTTTAAATCAGCGGTTGAACTGGTTCTACAGAAGAAAACAAATTTAATAGTCCATTTTTTTTCACCGAATACATTGTTTGGAATTTAGAAACAAAACTCAACTCAGCTGATCTCCTTGTAATACAAGCTTGTGAGTGGTAATATAACAATAGTTTGATTTCTACATTGAGAAGCTACAGCTCTAATGCTTAAATATTCAGTGAGACTAATATAGGATGAGACTTTTTACTTCTCTTTATTTATTCAATGTGGAACTAGTATAGGGTAAAAAATCGTGTCCGTACAAGTGTAGTATAGTCCATTAATTTAATTTATGTGATAGAATAGTTTTATTATGCTAGAAATGAATTTCAATGTTTTCTTCATGATTTTATTTATACTCCAAAGTCTTAACATAAGTATATATCTTTTTTCTTACCCATTGTTATATATTTATGCAATATACATGCATATATTGTTTCATCCATCTTATATTTTAAACCAGTATAAAGTTCAGGATTTTTCCCCTAACAAGCATGTAAGGTCTACCGGCACTTGTAATAGTTGGTCTGACTGTCTGAGGTTGATGTTGGAGGATTAATCCTCCACTAGGTCATCTCTCCCTCCTCTGTCTTCAGGTGCTTGCACCTCCAATGTGACAGAAAAAAATGTAGTATTCTGTTGAACTTACAGGTCTATTGATAAGATAAAGGAAGTACTGAATAGTTATTATTTATTGATACTGTAGAGTTACTGAAACTCTACTAGAAATAGTACATATGATAACACAGGAGTTTGAGAGACCTGCACTCTCCATTACAACAACCTTCAAATTTCTGAACAAAACTCCTAGTAACCCGCACCCTAAGTTATATAACTGCATAGTGCAGTTTTTATTTTGAATTTAAAATAACTTACACACACAATAACTGCTAACTACTAAAAACTACTAACTGCAACTGCTTCTAACCGCCTGCCACATTAGAATTTCCCTTCTCCCTTTGCTGTTCTGGCTGCGCAGCAGCCTCCATGGCTACTGTGGTGGCTGCGCCACCCTCCATGGTGGTTACAGGCCTGAATTTTTTCTTTTTACGGCGATAAACATGAATTAAAGGAGGTATAATCTTATCATCTATCTTGTCACTAGATACAAAAAGTACATCAATCTTCTTTCATGACAATTGTCTCAACATTGTTAGTGTTCATGTTTATCTGGGTCTTTAATATACTTTTTTTAATGAGGTGAGAATTGTGTACTATCTTTCTCGCAGTTAAAAACGGCCCACATTTTTGTTTTGGTCATCAGCCTACTTCAATCTGAATCAAACCTAAGACCTGGTTTCCTCTTAACTTGAAACCATGACAAGATGTAATATTTATCTCTTTATTTTTGGGCAGGTTATTTTGCTATTTTCATGCACACTGGCATTCTTCTTGAATTACAGCATTTTTCTGAACACAACTCTAAATTCAGCTGTGACACAGACAATTTGTGGTAATCTAAAGGTTTGTTCGCTCGCATCTTGTTTTGCCTATGAAGGATGCACGTAGTTGTTTATCCCTTTTATATGTTATGATTTTATTTGTTTTATATTCATATAATGACTGTTGTATGCATTTTTTATGCTTGAATTCTAATTACTCTGTATTTATGTCTAGGATCTATTTACTATTGGCCTTGGCTGGATAATTTTTGGTGGGCTGCCATTTGATTTTGTGAGTGCTCTGTGTTCTTGTCCTGACTACTGTTCTGGTGTTCCCACTTTGGAATATTTGTACTGATGAAAATTGTGTTGATTTGATTTTTCAGTGGAATGTAATTGGGCAACTTCTTGGTTTTGCTGGATCTGGTTTATACGCCTATTATAAGCTCGTTGGCAAGTAACTTCTGAAGTCCTTCTCAATTAGGGAAAGCCAGTCTTTGATTATTTGGCCATCACCCCATCCCTTTAAAAGGGAGAAAAATGTGAATCTAACTCGGGTATGTGGAACTTGTGATCGAGCAATTTTGGAAGTTTTGCAGAATACAAATTGACCGCATACATGTTCTGGGGAATCAGAAGAGACCTGCAGTCATGGCTTTAGTTTATTCAAACCTCTATTGATCATCTGTTAGTATGTTCACCCACTGCATTTGATGAATCTCGTGCATCCCTCTCCTTGAAACTGTGAACAAACACTATTTTGATAGCAAATTATTCTTAGTTTGGGAGAATTTGTTGGAGATCAAATCTATCAGTTCATTTCACTATCCCCTTTACCCTCCTCCTTCTGTGGTTTCGAAATACAGATTAAAATGATAATATAAATGTAGCGTTTCATAGTGAATGAACAATTGAAGACTATTTTATATATATTTTTGATCATAAGTACCATTTAGCAGGAAAGGTTCTTCTTTTTCTTGGTCAATGGTGGAAAGCTATTTATTTTGGTGGGTGTGCTCTCATAGGCTCATCCTTTAAGCCATCCTTTATATCTGGATCCCACCAATATTTATTACCATGTGTTGGTTCATATGAAAGATACTTAGGTCTAAAGAATCTTGGGCTTAGGGATGTAAAAGTACAAAATATTTTGGAAGGAGAGAATGAACGGAATGAAATAATCTATTCTATTATGTTTCCTTTGATTCCATCTTTTTAAAGCAAAATTATATAACTTTTTCATCTTATATTTCATGTTGTCATATTTTTAGCATGTAGAATCACGGATGTATACTAATAACAAAGTTGTTAAGGGATATTAGAAAAAAAAAGTATCCATTTTGTGATGTTTGGTATACACTAGTGGTCTCATTGCTTTATGTGGATCAATCTTGGACGTCTATTTGAGATTTAGGGATTGCGTAATCCTCTGCATTTATGGCTTCAGTATGAGAGGTCTGAAAGAGAGAGGTGAGCTCGAGCTACTGGTCTTATCGCTTATAGCTTTAGTTATGGATAAACATGTTGACAAAGTCTCGTATACACATGCTACTTATTTTTTGTCTTTAATGGTTAATTTGTTTGGGAAACTATGTCTCTCCCTCTTAATAGATAACTTGCTTAGAACTCGAACTTATATGGATACCCTTTTATGTGGTCTAACTTACCTATCACTAGACCACTATCTTGTTGGTACATGTAAACTACTTGAAAGTGTTAATTTGTTAAGCGAAAATAGATTATTTTGCATCACATATGCACTTATTGACCTTGTGAGATTTTTTCATTATGTTCAATTGAATTTTATTCATCAACAAATTTAGAGCTTTATTTTGATATTATTTAGGCTTTTAAGTTTCGTTTATTTTGTTACATCAATCGAGGATCAATCAAGGGTTATCAAACTCTGACTAGACCAATGATCTAAAGAGTTTGACTGAAAATTGGACTGATAGCTAGTTCGGTCACAACTTTCAATTGGTTTTTCAATTAAATCAGTCAAACTTAATTAAATTCGTCAAACTCAGATTAAACCAATATAAAATTAAATAGATAAGCCAGCTGATTGCTAACCTTTTGAGCTAAGTTTAACGAGACTCTAAAATTGTACTGCTTTAATAACTTATAGATATTACACAAGGGTTGACAACTCTACCATCTTCGATGCAAAACATCTAGCATAGTTGTCAACCACTACATCAGATAAGAATCAATTACCATAGAATTTAAGTATATATCTAAAAATCTTGTTTAACTGATTCAACCACTGACTCACTGGTTGAACCAACGACCCATTGATCCATTACTTTGACCGAGTCAATGACCGAACTGAGTTTATTAACGCATGCATTAATCACATTTTTTTCTTCATACATCAACCAGTCCTGTATTTTTTTTTTGAAAGGACCAGTCTTGTATTTTAAGGAAAAAAACGTAATAACACTACTTTACATATGTTGGTTTTTATAGCAACTTAATTACAAATTATGAATTAGTATTGGGTAAAATTTATATTTATTTTATTCTTAAAAAAAAAATAGGATGATTTTTTTAGTAGAATTATAACTATCAGTTCTTGTTGAGATATTTGAATAGTTTCCAGTCTCTGTTCTAAGATTTGGACCGATTCGTTCGACCAGAAACTGGGCAGGTGATCAATTTGGTTAGTTGGAAAAATGGACAAATTCAAGAAACCTGCCAAGACCTTATTGAACTGGTCTAATACAGTGAAAATCAGTCGAGAGTTGGTGATGAAAATCGAATTGGATCGATCAACCTTTTTTTATTTAAATTTTTTTTTACATTTATTATTTATTACTTATAATATCAAATATATAAGATGAAAAATCTATAATAATTTAAAATTTAATTAGTTGAAATTTCTTAATGGCATGTAAATATATTACATATTATATTAAATAATATTAAAAATCCTATACAATTACGACTTGTTCAGCCACGATTCAACCATCAAATCTTGAACAGGTACCTCAATCTGTTTTGTGACAAGTCCAATTTTCAGAACATTGGCTTTAAGATAATGAATAAAAAAAAATCTATTTATTTACTTTTCAATTTATGCATTCATCTAAGAAATAGTGCTAAAGAAGCAAAACTATGACTAAGACTAATCAGTCTTAGTGGGGAAATAAAAACATATAAAACAAAAAGTGAGTTTGGATATACTTACCCTTACATTTTTAAGTTAATATTATATTAATTTTAAATTTTCACTAGTAATAAATCTAAATTTATTTGTTTAAAAGAAATCTCATTTTAGAAGTATCTAACCTCAATCTAAATAACTCAATTGAAAAAATTATGAAATTTCATCTTCAACAAGCTCAATGTAGTAAATTATTATTGGACTGGCGTGGGCGACATGCCCTCATCAGGGTCACCCTCCCTAGCGAACAAGGGCACGTGATCTAAGCAAGTCGGCACCCCTTCTATGGGCCTAGACTGAGTAGAGGGCACAAAGCCCAATAAAGAGTACCGAAGGGCTCAACTATAATAGATTTAGGGTTTTAGAGTGCTTTCCCTATCATAAAAGGCAAGTACCTTCTCTATTCAATGCATGTTTTCACTTCTTACAAAATATCTCTTATACACGGCGATAGGAACCCTAGATCTGAGGACCCCGAGATCCTCAAAAACCCTAGATCTAAGGCTCTAGCCACCATCTTAGTCTAACATTAGCGCCCACAGTGGGGCTCCAGTAAAACTGACCTTTTCCCAACTCTATGACGATCCTGGCCAATGCGACTCGGTCGGCAACGATGCCGACGAACGCTACGACAAGGAACGTCCCAAACACTCAGATGCAAGCGATTCTAGACATATTAGATGGTTTACAACGCACCAACAAAGAACTGGAAGCTCAAATCGAAAAGATGACTCAGGAGAGAAATGACCGACAACACGCAGATTGGTGGGAGGCGGCGAACGTCGCCAACTTCCAACCGGAACACTTGAGAGTCAGATCCGCGAGACCACCTTGTGTACTTCAACACTAGGATGGTCATTGTCAGAGTCACAGACACAGTGAAGTGCAAGATGCTACGATCGATGTTTAAGAAGTCAGCGATGACCTGGTTTACCACCCTACCACCTGGCTCCATCAGAGATTTTACATCGTTCTCGGTCAAATTCCTATCTTAAATCTTGGCGAACTAGACGAAGAAGGTGACCATCGCGGCTCTGTTCAACACATTTCAAAGGAAAGGAAAGACGATAAAAAGCTATTTGTTCAACAATTAATGACCTAGTTGCAGTTCTGTTGCGCGTTGCTGGGTATGGTGTTGAAAGGGTATTTTTGGATCAAGGCAGTTCGGCGGACGTCACCTATGCCAACGTTTTTGATAAGATGAAACTCAATGAAGCGGATCTAAAGGCTTATGGAGGAAGCTTAGTAGCGTTCGCCGGCAAGAGGGTCCTAGTCTGTGGTTGGATCCTGTTGGAAACCATTTTCGGAAGAGATGAGAATGTTAAAAGGGTACCCATGAAATACTTGGTTATATCGCAGGTGGCGTCCTATAATGTGACAATTGGATGAAGTACTCTTAACAGGCTTGGTGCCGTCATTTCCACACCACATCTCACTATCAAGTACCCAACAACCAGGGGAAGGGTGAAAGTTATGAAGGTAGATCAGGCGATGGCGAGACTCTGCTACACTAGGAGCCTAGAGCTATAAAACATCTATGGCCAGAGAGGGGCGAAAGAGGGACACCGGGTATTTGAAATCGCTTTTCCCAAAGACCCTTTCCTGGATCCGCGAGATGACTTGCGAGATAATAGAGCCCAGCCTGTGGAGGAAACCAAAAAACTTGTGCTAGAAGGAATAGTTATGAAATTAGGAGGAAACTTAACCCTTGAGCAAGAGTCCAGACTCGGCGAGCTGTTAAAGAAAAACCTAGACCTTTTCGCCTGGAGTGTGAAGGACGTTCCAGGAATAGATCCAAACTTTGTGTCAAAGATGGCTATCAATCCTGGCTCTAAAGTCATGGAGCAAAAGAAGAGGAAAATGGGTGATGAGAAATTCAAGGCGATACGTCAGGAAACAGGGAAGTTATTGGAAGGCGGTTTCACAAGAGAGATCAAATACCCAACCTGGCTCGCCAATGTAGTCATGGTTAAAAAGGGAAATGGTAAGTGGAGAATGTGTACTGATTACACAGACCTGAATAAAGGATGTCCAAAGGACTTATACCCATTTCCCAACCTAGATAAGTTGGTGGATGGTGCCTCAGGCCATGAGATGTTGAGTCTAATGAATGCAAATTGGGCTACAACTAGATTTGGATGCACCCGGCGGATGAGAACAAGATTTCCTTTTATGGAGAGAGAGTGAACTATTGTTACAAAATCATGTCTTTTGGGTTGAAAAACGCAGGCGCCATATACCCAAGGTTGACGGGCCAAGTGTTTAGTTACCACGTTGGGCGAAACATAGATGTTTATGTGGATTATATGGTTATCAAGACTTTGAAAGGAAAGGAACATTGCGATGATCTGGAAGAGGCGTTTGGTTCTCTGAGAAAGCACAACATTAGGTTAAACCTTGAAAAGTGTACGTTTGGGATAATGAGCGGCAAGTTCCTGAGGTTCATGATTTGAAAAGATGAATAGAAGTAAACCCGGACAAGTGCAAAGCAATTAAAGATATGACGAGCCAGAGGCGGAGGGAAGGAGTGATTGGCTAGAGCCATGGTCACCCCCAAATTAATTCTTTTTTTAATAGTAATACCCTATAAATTTTGTTACGGCCCCATCCTCTTGTTTTTGTTGTGTGACTATTGGCATCCCACCCCAGCCCCTTCTCTTTTCATTTTCTATTTTCATCTTTTATAATTCAAAGGCTTTTTTATTTAATATTGTAAAAAAAAAATAGTGAAATATGTACCAAAAAAAATTTAGTGAAGGGAGTCGTATGGATTTTTGCGACTTGCAACTTCGTACGACAACTGTTTCAAAATTGTTGCCTAAAGATGGTAAACTGCCACGGCTTAAAAACCGTGGCCTAAAGACGTTTTGAAACAGTGATGGAGGGGAGGCGTGCGTGGGAGAGGAGGGAGTGGAAGTTGAAACAAGTGCGATTTATGCTTCCAATTCGGTTCGCACTTATAAGCGCGACCCAATTAAAAAATAACAGATAACTTCATATTCGCACCTTTAAGTGCGATTATATATGTCTGTTCGCACTTATAGGTGCGAAATAGGAGTTCTGGGAGGAAAAAAAGAATTTCTAACAGTCTCGGATGGCAACAGACTGAACTACAAAGTTGAAGAGAAAAAAAATAATTCCATCGTTTGCTATTTTTTTTGAATTTTTGTAAAAAAATTTTTTACCATAAATTTCAAAATATGTCAACTAGACTAACTGTGGTGCTCCTATAATTTTTAAAAATCATTTGGTACCTTTTTTGATTTTTTTTAGATGTTTTTGTCGGTTTTTTAATATTAAATCGTACTTTAAGGTGCGAAAATTATCTCAAAATCGCACGTAAAGGTGCAACCAAATAAAATACATTAAAAAAATCTAACATATATTCGCACTTGTAAGTGCGATTTTAAAGAATATTTCGCACTTACAAGTGCAAATATTAACTAGGACACGTCGAAAACTTCGAAATCCATTTTTTTTTTCACTTATGTTAACCACTTTAGGTTATGACTTGTCCCTTTTGTCCATTTCATTATCCGGGTAGAACAAAAGGTATGGGGGAGGGAAATGGTGAGGGTGATGAGTTGAAGGAGGTGGGGGTGAGGTTTTGGAAAAAAACCATTTTTGGAGTTTTCTTTTGTACAACTTTTTTTTTCTAGTCAGAGGGTAGTTTGGGTATTTTTAAAAATAGGGGGTGGCGTAAGGTGCAATTGGGGGCGCCAAACGCTAATTTTAAAATTTTATTGTGATAAGGTGGCAATTGAAATATTTTATTTTGTACCCTGTAAACACATACCTGGTATTTTTTAAGTTAACAATGCATTTTACACTAAACCATTTAAAATTCTCTCAACAAATACATTACCTGAATAAATTTCTTTACCCAAACATATGGAGCATTACTCACTTGTAATTTAACATGCTTTTCCATGTACTTATACAACGCCTATATGATTTTCCTACCGACTTTGATAATCCTGATTTATATACCATTGAAACTTCTTATTTCACTTTTTAAAATGATCCTGCATTTGGTTAATGAAATATTGAAAATGCAAAGCACTCATGTATTGCTGTAAGTAGAACGCATCTAAATTGGTAGTAGACAGCAATGAAAAGCCTCATTGTAGAAGTTAGTACCCGTTTGGATACAAAGTACAAACCAAGTAACACTCAATTTATTTAGTGCATTTTCCGGTAAATACACTCCAATAAGCGTGTATCCAAGTGAGCTCCTTGTACTGCAGATTATAAGGTCATCACTACCTTGGAAGTTGGGAGCTATTACTACCTTGTAGTACTCCATAACTGTTTTCGAATGGCTGCCTTTTGTTGGAGCCTATGTATGAATTTATGGTTTTATTAATATTACTGCCACTCTTTATGGTTTTGATTTCTATCGAATGATCTTTCTTTTGTAAATCGGTGTATTTACTTAGGTTGTACAGTGGATTAGCTGCAACTATGCTGTTATGGCCAACAATCACCGAACAGGGTCACCTGACAAAATCGTTCTCCTCAGAGGTGGTGCTTTATTATCCTTGCTACGTATGCCCTACAACTAAAACCTTTCTCCTCGGAGGTGGTGCTTTATTATCCGTTGCTTCAGCTCTGTAGTGGTTGTGTGCCCTGATGTTTACAAGAGCATCTCCCGCTGCAATTGCTAGAAGTGAGTTCTTAGCACTATTCACATGGGTTCCCTGTGCCACGTAAAATCTAAGCAGTTCTTAAGAATTAATGCAGATTTCGCTCTAATGGCGAGTTCTTTCAGTTCTTAGCACTATTCATCTGGTCTCACACCACCTTATATTGATGCACATTTTGTTGAATAAGAGTAAAAATATTATTTTTTAATGTAAGAAGTGAGTTCTTATTTAAGAAGATCTTACTTTCACTTCTTAACAAGAAGTGGCACCTCAGCTCCAATAGTAGTTCTTACAATAACTCAGTTCTTAGCCTAAGAACTGTCTCTAAAAACTGCCTTGGAGATGCTCTAACAATGCTCACGAGGATTATTTTGATGATGAAGAAGGTGATGTCACATATTAGGTCGGAAAAGTAAAATCTTACCATGTTTGTCGTCCAATGTAAAATCACATTGAGTTAAATAGAAATTCAAACACGCATGTAGACATGTTAATTTTATCATTTGGTCAACTTCAAAGTGACACAGGATATATAACCCTTTGTTTTATTGTAAGATCTTTCATTATCTGGGAAATATTGTAGACTAGGTTTGGTTTTTGTTGTTTATTAACTTCTCCATAACTAAAAGCCTAAGTTAGGGGGGGTCCAATTGCTTTTGAACCCATTCATCATACTCTCGCAGCATCTGCTGAAGTAGCAGTGGCACGAGCTTGTCCACCAAAGCTTGCATCATTCTGCATATAGCCACATTACTATATTATTATTTCTGCGTAATAAATAAGCTCCATGTTGAAACTCTGGTAGAATCATATAATACCAAAAGGAGATAAGTGCATCAGTGAAAAACTACCAACATACCATTCACCTAAATCTGGCCAAAGTTGTTATTCAGTTTTACACTGAGTGAGTTGCAAGATTCAAAAGTCCTTACCATAAGAAAGTAGAGTTACAGCGGAGATATAAGACAAACAATATTAGAATTTGAGTTAGGCCAAACTCTATCCAAAAGCTAGCTCTGGAGCGTGAAGATTGTAGGACTTGTCATCCATGAGTGACCCAATAAACAAATCTACGATAAGCTATGATAGCCTATAACAATTTGGGTTAGGTCCTAACTCTAAGCCAAAAGCTAACTTAGGGGTGAATGTTGATCTATTTTTTATAAGGACTATTTTGGTCATATCTCTAATACAAATTAAAGTTCTTTTATATTCTAAAACTTAACTCGTAATTCCCCCTTCAATATCCAATTATAAAATTTTGGCTTAATAGCACTTTTGGTCCCTCACTTTTCACGATTTGACATTTCTGGTCCCTCTTAGAATTTATTAGCACCCAGAGCCCCTTAACCTTTGAAGAAGTTGCATTTCAGGTTTTCCGTCAACTTCCATCCAATATTTAACGGTTTTTGAATGAAAAATTAATTAAAAATTAGAAGGAAAATGAAAACCCAGAATATTGTGAATTGCACCGTTCTTCAAGCATGTTTTTCATCATCTTCATTCAAAAACCCAAAAAACATAAAAATCCAGAAAAATCTTCATACAGTTCTTCATCATCTTCAAATATCTTCACTATGTTCTTCTAAAAAACTTAGAAAAAAGTAGAGATTCACCATCTTCATTCTAAACTTTCCATCCATAAACAACAACAACATAAGCTAGAACCTAACATCTTCAAAACTCAGTTTTACCTAGTATGAACATTTTATTTTTAGAAAGAAGAAATTTTATTGATAATAAGAGTCAGTTACAAAAGGATTAGCGGATTGTAATCCACCCAAGGCTGTAACAACAACAGTTACCCAACATGATACATTAAAAAAAAACCATCATAACTAACCACCATCCACTAACATAAGCACAAACATGGCGCTGGAACAGGGGAGAAAGAGGAGGGGTCAAGCAGCCAAGCAGACAGACCGAAAATCGATCAAACCATATTCTTCCTTAAACAGAGCATCCCAAATTGTACCGTAAATTATCAGTAATTGTCATTGTTCAACAACAACAACAAAACCCCAAACTCCCCCAAAAAAATTCCCCCAAAACACTAACAACCAAGCTCAAACCCAAAAACAACAACAACAACAACAAGAAAGCTAATCAGATCTACAACTTGAAGATGGGGGAACGAAGGTGAAAAAAGAGGTGCAGCGGTGGAGGCCGATTGGAGGAGGAGTGGTGGCCTTCCTTCTCCTGCTCTCGATGGAGGAGAAGTGCCGCGACGCCGCGTCTCAACCTCCCTTTGCCGCCGATTCGCCAGCATCGGAACCCTCACCAGGGCTCGTCAAATCCCTAGCAACCTCTCCTCCGCCTCGGCTCCGTATCCGCCATCCGGCAGAGCTTTCGCATCTGCCCCCGCCGCCGTGAAGCACTCTGAACGTGCTGCGCAGACCCAAGGCTTGGGTGGAGACTCGGTGGCTCTGGCAGAGCAGCTCAAGAAGGAGATCGAGTGGGAGTCTCTCGGAGGTGGTTAAGGTTAAGGTTTAGGAGGAGGAGGTGGTGGTTTCTGAGATGGATGGAGAACGACAGGATCTGATGGGGCGAAGGCCATGAAAGTCGAGGTGGAGGTGAGGGGTTGTTGTCACTGGTTCGCGTTTGGACGATTGGAAGGAGTGGGGGAGTGGTGGCTCTGGTAGAAGAAGAGTTGGGGAATGAGAAATTAAGTTTTGGGGGAAGGGGATTAGGGATTTGAAATCTGGGAAGATGATGAACATGATTTAATTTTGAATTTTATTTTTGTAATTAATTTCAAAAGAATATTCCGTTAAATTTTTTACAGAATTGGATGGAAAACCAGAAATGCAACTTTTTCAAAGGTTAAGGGACTCTGGGTGCTAATAAATTACAAGAAGGACCAGAAATGTCAAATCGTGAAAGGTGAGGGACCAAAAATGCTATTAAACCTAAAAAAAATTCTTCCAAACGAATAGTTTGGAACTCAGACAGCCCAACCGTGCAAAGCCACAATAAGTTAATTGCTGAATATGATCCCCCAAATTACCTGGCATAAAATTTCAGTTCTTATTTATAATTTATTTCAAAAAAACAACCATAGAAAAATCAACTCTGCACATCCTGAAGAATCACTCCGAATCTCAACATTTTAATAATATAATATCTGTTGTCATAATTTGGCATGCTGATATCAAATATGGAAGCTTACTCATCTCAAAAACATTTTTAGGTGAGAGATTTAATTAGTGATAACTTCTATGGCTTCACACAGACTGTATAGAGAAGGGTGAGGAGGAGAAGGAGAAGCAAAAATTTTAGCTGGACACTTTTGTCTAACAAGGTGTTGGTTAGTCTCAGCAAGCTAGATTCCCGTATGTCATTTGTTGGGAGGGACAGCCACAGTTCCCCAAACGGGTATACCCGTCAAAGACCCAAAATAAATTATCTAATAAATAACTTGACAGATAATGCAATATATTTTAGTTCTAGACTCCTATTCTCTTTATCTCCCAGTTATAGAATCTTTCAATCTCCCAAGAGTGGCTCTTACTATATCGAACTTCCTCTTGCCCACAAAGGAGAAGACCTTAAAGACTATATTTAAAAACAACTAGACATGACATCTACGGCCAGTGAAAGTTTGGTAATTATCAAATTGAGAATCTATATGCAACACTTTGTAAAGCAAAATACATAAAATATGCAATACATGACCATAAAGGATAAAATCAAGATTACTAACGAAATAACTCACATATTTCCAGGACCCTCAACAGCTGAAATAGGCAGCATGGTAAATGGGCGTGTGTAGATCTACAAAACAGAGATCTTTCTGTTAAAAATGAGAGACAAATGCAAACTTCAGTAATATCATACTGAAACACAATTATTATCATAATTTTTACTTAAAAATGTTCACTTTCGACATAGGTATATGCAGTTACAGAAATTGAATGGGATTAAGGGTGAATTGAAAACTTAACTTAAAAGTTTCTTACAAAAATCAACTGAATCCCCAGGCTTTCTTTCCCATGAGGCTACAATATAATATAATTAAGGTGGTATCCAAGTAAGGGAGTTCATGGTCTAATCATCATTACATACAGATTACCACGCTTCTACCCCCAAGAGAGAGAAAGAAATATGGATGTGACAGGATATGCGATATTTATATATTTTATGAGCATAAGACCAACCTCAAGTGTGAGATTTAACATAACATCAACTTCTAAAAATGATTCAGCATCAGCACCACCCCAAGTCATGTGATTTATCATGAATGCTGCAAATCCATAAAAATAATTAATAAACATTACTGTGACAGTGCTAAAAGAACATTGAATGACTACAAAAAGAGTCAAATGATAATGCAGATAAACTAGAACTGCGTTAGAACTTGAGACTATCTATTAGAAAGAACACATTTACAAAGGATTTTGAATAAATTTCTGTTGATATGGAGAAAGAATTTTTTAAGCCTCCATCATTAATGAAAGTCTCAGTCAATTGTTCTTTTCATAAGAGGCACTTGAATCTGATGAAAATAATATTTCTATTGTTGTATTTCATGAATAAACATGTACAATTTACAGAGATAATAAAGAGATAAAAAAGGAACTTAATCTATCTAAATCTTAGCTAAATCTACCTCCTTTCTTAATAGATTTTTTTTCGAAAGAAGAAGGATATATTCATATAAATCTTTACATCCGCAAAAATGGCCACCACCAAGAAGAGGGGGAGCTGCCCGTCCGCCTCTAACACAGGCCTCCAGGAAACTGAAGAGGGGCAGCATCACCGCCTCAGGCCAAAAACGACATACAAAAAATCTAAAATAGAGAAACAAATCTTATCTAATCCTAATCTATTCTAATAATATAAAATTAAATCCTAACAAATCATATCCCAAGAAATCACTTCAACGATATATCCTAATAGATATCTCTTGACATATATCTCAACATTCCACCTCAAGCTAAAGCTTAATTAGCTTTAAGCTTGAAAAAATCTATCTCAACAAGAGATTTCTTAATAATGATGAATATCTGAATTGAATAGGCAGAATTTTTGAACGTCTGCTAAATCCATAGTCAAAAGACAACTTCTCATACTTGATCTGGCTGAGATTGATGCAAGTCAAAACTAATACTTCTATAGTGTCGTAGGGTCAATTGAGCCAACGAACTAGGGCGAAAAACTAGCAACAATACGCCCAAAAACAAGGCTGAAGCAACAGCTAACAAACAGCTACCACACAGAAAAAACATTTGAAGTCGATTGATTGATGGCTTCTGAGACAAACAATTGTGACAACTTTGACACCGATAACTCTCAAACACTAGAGAGTGGGCCAGCGCAACTCACAGCTGAAGCCACAAAACCAAAAATCGAGACAAAAACATATGAAGAGGACGTACCAAGTATCATCTTCAAAACCAAATTGCATTAAGTCTGTCAAGATCACTGTAATAAGAGCTTCTCGAACCACGAGACAAACTGAGAACTCAACCCGCGACAGACATAACGTCAAAGGGAGACAACAATGCCAAAGAACTGTAAACCAAACAGCTGAAATACGGAAGACCCGCAAAAACAAGCAAAACCAAATAAGTCGTTAGTGGCTGCAGAGAGACAATGAAATTCTAAAAGGTGGTGCTAAGGAAGCACTTCTGCAAGAAGCAAATCTCGTACCGAAAGGAAGGAACTTGCTGAATGCATCAACACACATAAATGAGGGAACAACAACAATTGGCTAAGAAATTCCAATCGTCTCCCCCGTGGCAAGATCCAGTCATGGCCAAAGAACCAGTGTCAGAGGACTTACTCAAGGAGTCCATAAGAGAGGGTAGTCCACAAGGTGGAGGAACACCTGCTGATTCCTCTCCAACCATGGTAAGAAAGAGCTAGCTTCAAAAACAGCAGCAACAGAAACAATCCTCCCCGGAATAGGAGGAAAATAACAACAAATTAGCGACATAAGGACTGCTAACGAACACAAACAAAGATGGCTTCAAACGGCAACAACCAGAAGGAGAAATCAACTTCCCACAATGGAATGAAAATAACGTCAAATCAGCAACGTAATGTCAAATAAGCGACGTAACAAATGGACAGACCGAAATGTTAAGAACCAAGGGTTCTTTAAAGAATAAAAATGAGAAATCGAAGATACTGAATATATTCTTTCTATTCTGATTCATTCACTGTACAAGCTCTTTTTATATACAGAGAGAGAGAGACTGATAGAAAACAGACAAGATCCAGGATATTCCGGGTCAACACCATCAGACAGGACCCCGGATAATCCGGGTCAACTATCACACTTGGACAGCTGGCACGACTAACTGGTCAGACGAAACAATTATGCATTCGATTCAACTTGGCAGACGGTGTTGCCATACAGAAAATAGAATGCTGCCTTATACAGACGATAGAATGCTACCCCTATACAGACGATAGGTATCGACGATACTGCATATCTCTAACAGCCCCCCTCAAACTCAAGGTGGGTGAGAATGATCCGCTTTTGCAAACACATTGAGTTTGACCTTCATTGCTGCAAAGTGTTGAGGCGAGAGAGGTTTGGTGAAGATGTCAGTCAGTTGATCCTGACCAGAAATGTGATAAACAAGCAATGATTTGTTTTAAGCTTTCTCTTGAACGAAAAAGATGTTCAATTCCAAATGTTTGGCTCTGGTGTGCAAAACAGGGTTGTGAGTTAAGGCCACAACACCCATGTTATCACAGTATACTGTAGAAACTTGGAAAGAAATCTTTTACTCCATGAGGAGAGATTGAACCCAAAGAAGTTCAGCAGTAGTGTCGGCCAAACTTCTATATTCTGCTTCAATGCTTGACCGTGCGACAATCGTCTGCTTCTTGGAGCTCCACGACACTAAGTTTGGTCCAAAGAAAACACATGAACCAGACGTGGAACGTCTATCGTCCGGATCCGAACCCCAATTAGCATCACAGTAGGTAGTTAAGGGCACAACAGCTTTAGAATTGCAGAGCTTGAGAAGCACACCATAAGAGATAGTACCTTTGAGGTATCTTAGTATGCGCTTGACAGTCTTCCAATGAACATCCATAGGCTGGCTCATGAACTGACAGACTTTGTTGACAGCATAGCTAATTTCAGGTCTGGTGAGAGTAACATATTGCAATGCTCCAAAAACAGACCTGTAGTTGGTTGGATCAACATATAGGTTAGTACCATGTTTGATGAGTTTTGCTCTACTAAGCATAGGCATAGATTGCCCTGTTGCATTGGTCATATTTGCCTTGCCAAGAAGATCTCCTATGTATTTGGATTGTGATAGGAGAAGAGACCCATCTTGCAGATTCTCAACGTAAACTCCAAGGAAGTAATCCAACGTATCTAGTTGTTTGAGTGAAAACTCTGCATTGAGCTGGATGACAATTTGCTGAATGAGAGGTAAGGAACTACCAATGATGATACTATCATCAACATAGACCAAGATGTATATGCAACAAGAAGCTGTACTGTAGACAAATAAAGATGGATCGCAACAACTGGCCTTGAAGCCAAATCGTAGCAGAGCCCCTTTTAATTTGTCAAACCAAGCTCGGGGAGCTTGTTTGAGACCATAAAGATCTTTGTTGAGTTTGCAGACTAAGGTTCGATCTTTAGTTTGAAACCTCGGTGGCTGGTCCATGTAGACATTTTCATCAAGTGTGTCATTCAGGAAGGCATTGTTGACATCAAGTTGATGAATATGTCAACGTTTGATGACAGTTAATGATAAAATGAGACGGATAGTGATTGGCCTCACAACGGGGGAAAAGGTTTCTGAATAGTCAAAACCTTGAATCTGATTGTACCATTTGGCCACTAACCTAGTTTTGTATCTTTCAATAGTGTCATCAGTCTTTTGCTTGATCCTGAACACCCACTTGCAACCTATTGGTTTTCGGTTAGGTGGTAAGGAGACCAAAGACCATGTGGAGTTTTGTTGCAAGGCATCAAACTCCGACTGCATAGCCTGCTTCCAGTGGGGATCTTGAAGAGCTTTCTTGTAGAAGGTTGGTTCAACCTGAGTTAGAAGAAGTTGTGGCAGAACAGTGCCAGTCTTTGAACGAGTTTGCATAGTGTGAGTGTTGACTGAAGGAGGCGGAACTGAGGATGTTGGGGGCCTAGTAATCCCAGATTTAGATCTAGTTTGCATGGCATGAGTGTTGACTGGTGCTTGCTGATTACCAGACGATGCTATAACATCAAACAATCGATAAGCGGCAGACGATGTTGCAGCACCAGACGATGTAGGAACAGCAGACGATGAAGGAACTGCAGACGGTTCAAGAACAACAGACGATTCGTGAACATCAGACGATGCTGCAACTGGATGAACAGATAGAGACTGTTGTTGCCCTTGATGTGGAGTTACAGAATACCTTGGAATAAAGGATGTTAGAGAAGACCCCTCCATGGTGGTAGAAGGAGTTGAAAATGTTTATGTGTATGGGTATTTGTATTCATTGAAAATAACATCTTTGACACACAAAAATTCCTACTGGCATCTAAACATTTGTAACATTTGTGGGCAAGAGAATAACCAAGGAAGACACACTCTCGGGACCTGAACTGAATTTTAGAGACATTGTAAGGACGGAGAAAGGGATAGCATGCACACCCAAAGGCCTTCAAGAACTTGTAATCTAGGTGAACACTGTGAAGCTTATAGTAAGGGCTAACATTGTCTAAGACAGATAGGCTATATGTTTATGAGAAAGGTAGCTGTAAAAAAGGCATGATCCTAGTACTGATGGGAAATTTTAGCTTGAGCAAGCAAAGAAAGACCAATTTCAACCACATGGCTATGCTTGCATTCCACACTGCCGTTTTGACGATGTGTGTGGGGGCAAGTCAGACGATGAACAATTCCTAATTGAGCAAAAAGAGAATTGAGGGGTTCAAATTCAGTGCCTCCATCAGTTTGAACAGTTTTAAGTTTCAGATTTAATTACAATTCAATCATTGCTTGAAATTGAAGAAAGGTGGCATAGGTTCCTGATTTCTTTCTTAAAGGAAAAATTCATGTATATCGTGTGTAGGCATCAACACAAGTAAGAATATAAGAATAACCATAAGAAGATTCAATGGAGGCTGGTCCCCATAAATCAGAAAATACAAGTTCTAAAGGTTGAGAATAAATTGTATTAGATTGAGAATAAGGTAATCTATGAGATTTACCCATACAACAGGCACTACAAACATGAGAAATAGCTCGAGAAGGAACTGAAATATTACATTTAGTTAGAATAAAATGTAAAATCTCATGAGTAGGATGACCTAGACGATGATGCCAAAGGTCATAGGAGGTGAGTCCCATGAGTGAGCTACTGGTGGTTGTGGTTACATGTGTTTTAGGTAAAGTAAATGAGGAGGAAGTGGGAGCTGGCACGACAGAAGACTTGTTCTTGAAGAACTTGGAAACATGCATGCCATCAAAATAGTAAAGACCATCATCCCCAATAATCCCTTGAAGAAGAATTTCACCATTGGTCTGAGATTTGACAAGACAATGAGAATGATGATGATGATGATGATGAGGAGGAGGAGGAGGAGGATGAGGAGAAGCTTGAGAAGAAGCTTGAGACGAAGTCTGAACTTCTGCCGACTAGCTCTGATAGAACCAAGGGTTTTTTAAAGAAGAAAAATGAGAAATTGAAGATACTGAATACTCTTTCTATTCTGATTAATTCACTGTACAAGCTCTGTTTATATACAGAGAGAAACTGACAGAAAACAGACAAGATCCCGAATATTCCGGGTCAACACGATCAGATAGGATCCCGGATAAACTGGGTCAACTATCACACTTGGAAGATGGCACGACTAACTGGTCAGATGATACAATTATGCATTTGATTCAACTTGGCAGACGGTGCTGCCATACAGATGATAGAATGCTTCCCTATACAGGCAATAGGTATACAGACGATAGAATGCTGCCCTATACAGACGATAGGTATTAGACGGTACTGCATATCTCTAACACGAAATCACAACTCCGCACATAAAGAAGATATCTAGAGAAAATGACCCATTGAAGCAGAGTCAAACAAGAAACCAAAGGAGAAGCAAGCCAATCAAGAGCACAAAACGTTCCTAACCAAGGAGGAACAAGGAGAAAGCTTCAAGAGCGGTCCAAAAACTCAAGATCTGGAAGAAACAACCCCAGGAGAGGAACAAAACAGAATCGGAAGAGGAATCAAGTCACGTTTCATGTTCCTACAACAAAGGGACAACTAAATGCATCTACAAGGAGACAAGGAAGGCCGATCTGGAAGTACCGACCCCGAAAACAAAACCAGGAGGGGCCGGCGAGCTTGTATGTGGAGGTCACGTCGCAAACGGAGACCGCCAAGGCGGCTCGTGGCCTTCACGCGCAGGAGAAGAAGCTGCGAGTGAATCTCACTTACCTAGAAGAACGCAGACCGTAGAGGCGCGTGACAGGGTTTCCGGCGTCGACGCTTTAGAGAAAAGCGTAGATCGGGGCACGACGAGCCGAACGGTGGTGTGTCCGGTCCGTTTTGGGCAACTTCGAAAACGGCGGCGAAACGGTCCAGATCTGCGACGGTGGCTGAGTGGTGCGAAGGCTGCCAAGAACATAAGAGGGTCACTTGGGTTCCATGAGAGTGGAATTGTAATCAGAAAGAACGAGGCCGTAAGAAAGCGGCAAGGTTTAATGAGCGCGGAAGCAGGGAATGAAGAAAAATAATCGAAAGAGATTTAGAAAGCCCTTGTGAGGGGGGAAGGAGCCCCCTCACAGCGATTGCGTCAATAGGATCGAAACTTGCTCTGATACCAACTTAAATATGATAAAAATAATATTTCTATCGTTGTATTTCATGAATAAACATGTACGAACTTAATCTATCTAAATTTTAACTAAATCTATCTCCTATCTTAATAAATAGTATTCTAAAATAGATAAACAAGTCTTATCTAATCCTAATCTATTATAATAATATAAAATCAAATCCTGTCAAACCATATCCCAACAAATCACTTCAACAATATATCCTAATAGATATCTCTCGACATATATCTCAACAAGCCAATTGAATAGTTTTGCATATAGTCAACTAAATAAAGTCTAAGAACGTTTCAAAATTTTCTCTCAGCAGTCATCTTAAAATCACTTTCCATCATTTTTCCGAATCCTTATAATAGGTTGAACCAAACATATTTCTCTTTGTTAAAGGAAAGACATGTGCTTCTTTATACAAGGTTCCACATCAAATAAACATTCTTCTAATTCAATTTAGTTATATTGCAAAAACAATATATGACAAGGATACTATACTATGTATGCACACAGTACATTATAGATACCTGAAAAATGGTCATTTTGCTGTTCCACAACTTCTGAACCCTCAAACTGTGAATAATATAGTGAAGTATCCAACAATGGCATGGTAATGGTATAAGTGACTAAATTAATGTTCCAAAGATGCATATTCAATCAATCTAAGGTTTATATTACTTGTTGCAAAAAATAATTGGGGGAGGTCACACCTTACAAGAAATCATCTCAACCAAGCACCCATCATCCGTTGAGGTAACCCGCAGATCCAGGAAAGGGGAAGCTTCAAAGTTCAAAAATCGAAGTTTAGGCAGTTCACACCTACACACAAGAAATTTTCAGATTCAGACTTCTTCCACAATCCATGAGTAATTAGATATTTTCCAATTGCTAGATTTCATGAGTATCAGGAAAAGAAAAGAAGTTATTGTTGTCTAAAGCCAAGAGCTTTATAGAATTGTTCATATGATCATGCATTCCAGATACAAGGAATAGCATTTTCCACTTATTTAGTTATTTTGAATAAAATGCAACTGAGTCTATCAGCTGAAGTATATTACTTTTAATGAATGTAGTATGAGGACCTATATTAAAGAAACCCCTCCACTTTCCAGGGGAGTTATGCAAACCAGCTGCTTATCTACCCATGTTCTTCACAAATGATAAATACTTTGAACATACAAAAAGTATAATAATTTTGGGTAGTTTCCTCTTGAGAAAAATTCAACTCAAGCCCTGTTGTGCTCATATGTATTGCCAATGCCAAATACCACAATCAGGTAGCTTGTAAACTGGTCTTGAACTTATTGACTCTAATTCATCGACAAGATTTAGATGAGTAAGGCTATCTTTGTTTTTCTGTTTGAAGTTATGTTTGATTCATGGGAATGTGCAATCCCACTTTCCAAGACACTAAACACGAAAGAGGCTTTTAACATTTGTTCACGTTCGAGTTGATTGAATGTAAAAACATAGTCTGCCTAAAAGTATTTGCATTTTCCAAACCATTGAAAGAATAGCTTAAGCCACTAAAACAAAATTAAAGATGAGGCAGACCTGTATGTGTTAGCACCAAGAGATTGAAATGACTGCAAGGCCTTCGTATTCAGTACTGAAGCAATTGCACAAGGTTGGCTTAGAAATTCACTGATGTGGTATTTCTTGCCCCCAAGAACATCATCATATGTTGGCAGTTTAACTCTATCCTTTTTTGCAGCATATAAATTTGCCTTCTTCGAATTTGAGTCCGATGAAGTTACTGCCTTGATGTCTATTTTCTTCCTTGAAGTTAAAATTTTATGGTCAAAAGTAAAAAAGATCAAAATTTACAAGGTTTGAGGCATACAATCCAATAGAGAAAAAAAAATGGATAGCAAATAAACATTAATCTAACGTCTTTGATAAAGCACAAAAAAAAGGTGCTACAGCAAATATTCATAGCAAATCAATGTATATGTAAATGGAAAAAAGAAGTACTGTAAATGGAAATCATGAATATGTCAACAAAATAACAAAAAAACGCTAATCTGGTGACTCTGATAACTCACAACACAAAAAAGGTGCTGCAAGAAGCTCTCATCATTGAACACTATTGCGGAGAAAGGGGTAGCCTGGGGAAAAGTTTATAGTTCTCCCGGTGGACCGAGTACACTGTACTAAACTTTGGTCATGAGGACTAAAAATTTTCTCGTAGCCCGGGCTAAGGAAACAAGACACTAAGATAATCGGACACCACATATTTATCCAGAACCTTAACCTCAAGACATTTGGTATGGGGGTCTCATCTCTCTTGTATTATCAGTATTATCTTCATCTCACACACCAATGTGAAACACTAAACTCCCCCTTGCATTCACAATAGGCACATGTTCATAGCAAATCATGTATATGTAAAAGGGGAAAAAAGGTACCAGAATAGTTTTCCCCTCTAATTGGGAGTCTTAAATGGCATGGGATGGGGATACCCATGTTCTCAAACCAAACCAAGGAAAAACATGTAGGAGTAAATACCCATAATCATAACACCACCAATGTAAGCAAGTTAAATACAATAAACTAACCCGTGGGTGAATTTTTGCATGGTGGAGGAGCGTTGTCCATGGCCGCACCACTTGTTACTCAAAAGGATCGCTTTTGCTGCAAAAAAGAAAGAGAATCGGAGGAGCAATGGACACAGTAATTGAGCCGATAACATAGCACAGAATGGGTAAAGTAAAGTAGTGTTCAAATTGGAAGGAGTAGTAGGGAAAAGCGTAATTGATTAGTAGAAATAGCACACTCACCCATTAATCTAATCTCTTTGGTATGATTGAACAGTACGTACGACTAGGATTACAGATGAGCTAGTGTCATCTCATCTCTCAGAAATGCCACTGTCACTCACCAAGCAAAGCTTTAACGGAAAAAGTACAGGTTACAAACCGCTAAAGTATTTTTGTTTATCTGTTTGTTAATCTTAAAAAATAAATTGATTTAACTAGTTCGTATTCCGACATCACACACTCACATTGGGTGCTCCATTAATCTTAAATATTTTTCTAGACAAAGAGAGCTATTTTCCTTAAAAAAAATTATGCTTAATGCAATTTTAATTCTTCTAATTTAGAGTGTGTAATTTTAGTCTCTTTGAAGTTTTTTAACTAACTAAGTTCCTTCATTTTATATTAAAATATTTTTGGATTTACCCTGGCTGTAAGATATAAAATAATTTAAAAAATATAAAAGTTCGAAATTTAGGGGAAATTTAAAGGATTTATTTAATGATACTTTTTTATTTAGGTACAGTTTAATATTTTAGTTGGTGGACTTAAATAGAAGAAAGTTTTGTAACCAAAAAAAAAATAGAAGAAAGCTTAAAATTATTTAATCAAATCAACTTATGAAGTCTTCCTCTTGTAAAAAAAAATATGAAATTTCATTTAGAATATAATAATTTCAGAGTTTTAAATAGAATAATAAAATAAATGTACCAGAAAAAGTAGAATAATAAACATGATGGGTAATGTTAACAGTAATAAAATTCTTAAATTGATGCACTAAATTTGTTAAAATGTTTATAGGGGTCATCACATATAGTAAAGGAACTACCAACAAGGTGATGGTTTAGTATAAGCAAGTTAAATTCCCGTAAGCATGAGAATAATCTCCGTAGATAAACATGATAGTAAGCTAGCAACTTAAGTAAGATAAACACATTAAACTAATTTGTTGGCATGAGATACTTCCTACCGCAGTCGCCTGATTGCAGAAAAAAGTGAGAAAATGGTTTCCTTTGTTAGACTTACAGGTCTTATTGCGAAAATGGTTCCCTTCAGCAACCAATTTATGTAAACAGAAACGTTTGGAAACCAAAAAATACAAATGACATCTTTCAATGATCAAATCATCTTCTTATCAACAGATAAGTGTGTAAAACTTAAGCAGATCAATTGATACAAACTAAAATCTTCAGATAGTTTGCTAGAACTCTAGTCTAGAGCTAAAAACAGGTAATTTGCCATTCAACTTCAAAGTTGCACCTTCATGTGCAAGTCTTCTGAATGCCTTCAATCTTTTTTTCTTCTACCGAAAAATATGTAGGATATCAAAGACACAAACAAGCTTATAAATACAAGGTTTTCTCAGGGCTCTACTCCAAACAGCAATCTCATGTTTTATCTTCAAAGCTTCTGAATAACCCTGAGCTTTGCACTTCTACTTCGGCGGTTTAAATTTTCTTCCTCTTCTGATGGCGTGATTGGTCTTTTTGTAAGAATTATCCCATTTGATCCGTGTATTGTGTGTCTTATCCAAGATTCTTTTTCTTTAATTCCATCACTAGTCTTCACCAGATCACTATTGCAGCTCCCGCCTTCCCCGTCGTCTCTCCCTTTAATAATATCAAGAAATGTCTGCTTCACAATTCGGTCCTCCAGACTGTGAAACGATATGACAGCAAGCCTACCCCCAGGTGCAAGGCAGTCAAAACAAGAATAGAGGGAATCCTCAAGAGTCTTCAGTTCATCATTTACAGCGATTCTCAGAGCTTGAAACACCCGGGTCGCTGTCTTTATCCAACCTTGCCTTCCACCTGTTACATTTTAATTACAAATTGTGTTGATTATGAATAATTACAGTTCACATCTTTTAATTAAGCATGGTCGTGTTATAAATCCTTTTTGAATGCTGGCACACATGGAGGTCAGGAGTGGCATTGTAGACAAAATAACAGGTTAGAGTAGGAGGTAAGTTTTCCATGATATAGAATTTACTTGATTTCAATCAGAGTAATTAGTAACGACTTATCATTGTATATGTCAGAAATATAATATAAAACTATTCATGTGTCATTTACCCAATAGCTCAAGTTTTTGGGATAATTGGTTCATGACATGGTATCAGAGCTTTCGTGACTAAGTGGTCTAGAGTTCGATCATTGTTGTCTCACTATTCTAATATAAAGTTTAGTCTCAGCACATGGTAGGTATGCTTGTGCCTGTGCATTGTCCACGCTTAAAGCCCAATGGACTCTTGCTTGAGGGGGCGTGTCAGAAATATAATATAAAACAATTCATGTGTTATTTACCCAACAACTTAAGATTTTGGAATAATTGTTTCATGAGCGCATTACTAGTATAACTCTGTTATTTTTACCATTTCTCCTTACCCTATATAAATACTTATACTTCTTGAATGAGAATCCAACTACATCATCTTTCAAATTGATGATATGATAACGACCCACATGTAGTTCAGAGATGTAAACAAAACCCCCTTATGAAAACTTACTTTTAAGATATTGCCAAACCTCTGATGCATCATCAATGCACAGAATGCTCACTGCAATTTGAGTAGACATGGAATGATTCAAACAGGAAAAAACTGGTGTTTTGCACTGGTTCACTCAAAGAGACATCTTCCTCCGATGATTACTTAACTTAACCATCTACGAAGTCATTTTTTTCCTACCTATATGGTTGGTCTTTCAAGAATTGGGAGAAGCTAATACAGAGGAAAGATTTTTATTAGAATGAATGTAATAAACACTTGTGGGATCTTGAGAAGGATTGGAATGTTAAGGGGAAGTCATGGCGAAAAGAATTTTAGCGATGGTGAGAAAGAATTGAAGCGGATAGAGAGAAAAGTATACCATCTGATTCAATGTTATGAATTTGAGGAATGATATGGTTGGATAAGAAATGGCATGCATGAGAAATGATGTTCATAGACAAGGCGAAACAGAACTGCAATAGAAAACTGGAGAAGGAGGTACCTCTCATTGCAGGAGTCACACTCCGGATAAGATCCAGCAAGTCACCAGTGGAATGCAAACCAGCATGTACTCGGGCTTCAGCAATTTTCTTTTGCAGAGTACGCCAATTACTTTCTTCGCCATACTCCCTTAGGATACGGCCCACTTCAGAATCTGGCCAAGAATTTAAAATGTCTTCTGCTTTAAGACTTGCCTGTCATATGCCTGTACATCAGTTCAATAGAAAACAAAAATTACGCATCACTCTGCAGCAAGCAGGCAATAGAATATCATTTCACGAGGAACTTGCTTACGAACAAGAAAAGAAGTGCATTTCAAGATTGAAGAAAGCCATCAAAGGAATTTCTAGCATGGCAAAGAATTTAGATAGATCCAGTAACTCAGGCATATATAGAAAAAAGATATTCTAAAAAAAGCAATACATATGGTGGGTTCGACCATCTAAATTAATCAAAGAGACCACAAAGTAAAGCACCATGCAACATTACACAACATTTACATGGTGCCATCCCGACAGTTTTCAGTTTTCACTGCTGCAAATTAGGTCAGCAAAATGTTTGCATGTAACCCACAAAAACCTATTTCCCATCATATCTATTCTTGCTCAGCGGAGCATCAGTTTTGGATAGAACTCCAAGATGCCTGAAAATATACCTGAGGATCCATACGCATATCAAGGGGTCCATCACCAAGCACACTGAATCCTCTCTGAGGATCGTCCACCTAATAGAAAAAAATATATAAGGAAAATACAAAAAAGAATATTTCTCTACATTGAGACTTGACCAAAGATTCAAAATGCTCATCCACAAATTTTAGGATTTGCATTGTCTAAAATGAGGAGTGGAACTGCAATTGATAAAGTAGAGTACAGAATTATAACTATTGAATTGATTGAAGAAATAGATTTTAACTACAATAATGTATTATATGAGTACACCTATTTTATCATAATCTCAAATGCCAATCTCCAATATATAATTATGGGTTTGCACTTTTACCTACAATGTAAACCTCTCATGAATCAAATTCCAAATTTAAGAGCCATGATAAGATTAAATATTCTCATGGTCTTAAATTACAGTACACAACAGAAAATTATTGCAGTTTGAGAAGTCATCGCAAATGAGGCTGCCTCCAATTTTGAAGATAAAGGCGACAGCAATCAAAAACCATGGAAAGCATGTCAATGAATTCAGTTGAGAAATGAACCTACCTGCATAGATGACATTCCCAGGTCCATTAAGATGCCATCGACCCCTAAGTGCTCCTCACCCGTTTCTCCAAGCACAGACTTGATGTGTCTAAAATTCCTTAACACTGTAAATACTCTAATACTAGACTCCCTCCCATGCAAAACGGACTTGAGACGTGTTTGAGCCATTTCACTTGCCACAGGGTCTACATCCATCCCAACAAAGTACTTCAACTCTGGATGGCCCCTAATCACCTATTCCATTCATTCAATAATTTGAGAAAAAACAGAAAGATACATTCTCTATATATAAGCAGCAACATATATGAAAATAAAGTAATGTTATTTAAAACAGAAATATTGTCTCTGTCACTAAGGAGAATAACTTTTGGGTAGAGTAGGTTTTTCATGCCAGTAAAATTGTCAACATTAATTTTAATCTCATTTTCAAAATGCACCATTTTGGCCATTAATTTTTTTGAAATATCCTCATTAATGTAGTCGATCGCACACAATCCTGGGGTACTTTTGCGTAGACCCTGGCTGGGACGAAGGACCTTGTCGCGTCTCAGGAAGCCATCGTGGCCGCTATCGTGACAGGGAAGGGTCTGGAGTTTACAAAAGATGTCCGTGTTAAGTGAGTATTTTTAGATGGTATTTCCATGTGGCCTCTTTGAAGCACGAACCACTGCCGCCTCTTACAAGCCTCTAGAGACCACCAATTCACGGAAATCTCACTATGTGGGTCCTGCTATCCCAGCTTTGGGGAAGGCCGTGAAGCACCGCGATATGGGATTGACAACTATGATTCTCATTTTAGTTATTGACATGTGTTTTTTATTCATTTTTCGAGGTTTTACTGCAAATTCTCATATTATGTTTGGATCATCTTCTCTTTCTGCAGAATTCATTCTGAAACTCAAAAGCTATTGATAGAAGTTTCTCCCCAGAATTGATAAGATTTGCAAACATGCACTCATTTTACAGCAATGTATAAGTACACTACCATAAATGTTTAGTCCTGATCTCACTTTTCCTAGGATTGGGATCCTCTCAAGTGAATTGACAATGTCAATTGAAGCATTGTGTCTATCTCTCTTTTTAAATATTCAAAGAGTCGACCTATTTAATAGTTATGACGAGAGAGATACACGAAAACTTGAGAGAGTTTACAATTGAGAGGATTGTGGTCCCTTTTTCTATGGTTTAGTTCACTATTACCAAAATGTAGATATGTCACAAAATGAGATATGGATATTTTAAAAATCAGGCAACCCATTGACTGGACTAAAAACCTAATTTATCCAAACTCGATATACTAATCAAGAAGCATTTTCCATTAAAATGAAAAAACGACAAAAATTACAATTATTTAAATAATACATTGAAATTTTAATTTGTAGCAGCTAGCTAGAAATGAGAATAGTAAAGAAAATACAGAAAATGAAGGAAGAAGACAGTGGATGATACTAACAGCGGTGGAGTGGCCAGCGGCACCGAGGGTGCAGTCGACGAAGGAGGTTAACGAGGAATTTGAGAAAACGTCCAAAACTTGAGGCAGCATCACAGGGATGTGATTGTTATTGTGAAGGTTATTGGAGTTGTAAAGGTCAATCAAAGCGTCCTTGTCGATTTCTTTGTCAGAACGCGTCCTTCTCTTCTCCTTGTCCAACGCCTTCCGCTTGTTGATTCTGCTGACGGCAGCGGTGGTGGTAGTAGTGGTGGTGGTGGTGGCTGAACGAGAGAGCGGAGAAAAATTGGGACGGTGGTGAATGAGTTTGGGTTTGGGTAATGTTGATAAGAATGAAAATAGTGATGATGACGATGATATTTTGGAAACCATTGCCATTATTTTTGTGATTTTCTGCTTCTTCGGCCCTAACACGATTTCTTAGAGCCGAAAGGGTACAGTGCAGCCTTCATTCGCGGCAGACCTATATTCAGGCGCGGTCACAACTCGCGAATATTGATGACAAGAGGATAGAAAATGATAGAAACTGTAGAAAGAAAATTTTAAAAAATGTTTAATTAATATGCACAGACAATTTAAAAAAGTTTTTTTTTCCGATGCATAAAAACAAATATAAAAAAGTTTATTTTAAGCAAAAAAAAAATTGATGAATAAAAAAAGATAAGTAAGAGGGGGGTTCCCTTTGGTCTTTAAACCACCCTTATATAGTAAATTATCCAATTACCCTTGATAATAATAATTATTACTTTCATATCCTTCTTCTTCTTCCTAACTATCCCTTCCCCCCCCCCCCCACCCCTCACTCATCACCTTTCACCCCACACCACCCCATTCTTCCTCCCATCACCATTATCACCACCACCCAATCACCATAACCACCACCACCCCATCACCATTACTGCCAACCCACACGACCCCCCTTTTCCATTCCATCATTTCCACCACCACCTCCACCCTTACTCCATTTATACCTCCATTAACTTTAAACCATACCTACATTAAACCTCAACCTAATTCACCTCCAACCTCTTAAAGAAGCTCTGATCTTCCCCACGTAGCTCTAATCCGCAAGAAACGAGGTTCGTTTCGTTCACCGTTGTCATCTTCGTCGCCCTCGAACCATGACTTTGGGGTCACGAAATCTCTATGTAATTTTCGCACCTTTAAGTGCGAAAATCACACATGTAGATTTCGCACCTTAAGGTGCGAAATGTAATTAAAATTTGAATATTGAGAAATCGCACCTTAAGTGCGAAATTTGCACATTGCAGATTCGCGCCTTAAGGTGCGAAATTGGGCATTTGGCAACTAAATCATGCTTAATTGTTCAGGCACTGCAGTCATGAATGAGGTGTTGCCAAAGGAGGCTGTTAAGGATTTAGATATTGGATTAAATGTGGAAGGCAAGGAACTAGGCGTCAGGGATGACTGCACAGATATTTTTACGACTGACCAGGTTTGTTTTATCCTTTCTCTTAACATGGTTATCACTATTTTTGAAAAATCGTAGCAAATGTTATGTTTTTGTATTTTCCGTACAGATATTTCAAACTCGGAATGATCTCGTTGATTGGCCTCGAACGGTTGGCAAGGAGAATGGTGTTGTCGTTGTTATTAGGAAGTCTGATTATGGAAGCCTCAACAGGAAAGAACTCGTGACACTAGGATGTGAACATGGTGGGAAATACGTACCTTACAAGGGGAAGTTGACTAAAAAAAGTAGCGAAACAAGAAAGTGTGAGTGTCCTTTCAAGCTAAAAGGAAGACCAAGGAAGTCTGACGGATGTTGGAGGCTTAATGTTTTATGTGGACTTCACAATCATGCAAGGCCACAGTCGTTGGTTGGGCATGCATTTGCTGGACGATTTACTAGTGATGAAAAACTAGTGTTTCATGACATTGTGGAGAATAGAGTTAAACCAGGACAAATGCTTGTTGCTTTGAAGGAAAAGAATCCAAGCAATTTGACAACCATTAACCAAATTTACAATGCAAGCAAAAGATACAAGAGAACTAAGAGGAATCCATTCACAGAGATGCAGCATTTGATGCATTTGTTGGATCGTGACAAATATGTTTACTGACATCAGAAGGATGTGGACAGTGATGTGGTTCAAGATGTGTTTTGGGCACACCCACGTGCAATTGAATTGTTTAACATTTTTCCCAATGTTGTGCTCGTGGACAGTACGTACAAAACAAATAGGTACAGGTTTCCCTTACTTGAGATGGTTGGTGTTACCTCAACGAACATCACATTCTCAATTGGGTTTGCTTATATGTCGACTGAGAAAACACACGATGTTGTGTGGGCATTGTCTAAGCTGAAGGGGTTGATTGCTAAAGAGGAAAACTAGCCAAATGTGATAGTGACGGATAAAGACCTTGCACTAATGGCCGTTGTTGTTGAGGTGTTTCCGACAGCGAAGCACTTGTTGTGTAGATTCCACATAAGCAAGAATGTGATTGCGAAATGCAAGTTATACTGTGATAAGAAATATTGGGATGTAATAAGGGAAGCATGGTGTGATGTCATGGATTCTGTATCAGAAGACGAGTATGCAATCCACTTGAAGGAGATAGAAATACTATGTAAGGCGTTTGATCAGTTCAAAGCTTACATTCACAAAACCTGGTTGGATGATCACAGGAATAAATTTGTCAAGTGTTGGATTGACGAGGTGATGCATTTGGGGAACACAACAACCAACAGGTTCGTTTACTTGTCAGCTTTAATTATTAATGAAATTTATCATATGTACATTTATTTTTTGAAATATTAACCATTCGTTGCCTTATTTCGCTTAGGATGGAAGGCGCACATGCATCGTTGAAGCTTATACTGAAAGATAGTAAAGGAGATTTGGCTTCTTGTTGAACGGCAATGAATAAGAAAACCATATTGCAGCACACAAAGATCATGTCGTCATTCGAGCACAGCATCTTTGTAAGGGACCATAAGTTCAAGGATAGATTCTACAAAAACCTTCATGGATTTGTATCAAAGACAGGTCTTCAGCTGATTGCCAAGGAGAGAACCAGAGTTCGCAGAGTGGGAGCTGATAGTTCTGTGTGTGGTTGCACGCTGAGGAGAACGCATGGATTACCTTGTGCGTGTGAGCTTGCTCGTTACTCCTGTGTACCCTTGGCTTCAGTCCATCATTTCTGGAGGAGGCTTTCATGGGCTACTATGGATCCGTCCAAGGATCCTTGTAGTGATATGAACTTGAAGGAAGAGATTGAAGCTATTTGTTACATGTTTGAAAATGCTGATCTTTCTGGAAAAAGGGCAATTAAAGAGAAAATGCGAGAGATTGCCTTCCCTGATTCAACACCAATGTGTCCCCCTCCTGTTAAGGTGAAGATAAAGGGCAGGACAAAGGGAGAAGCAAAAGGCTCAACAAAACGCAATCCTTCATATTTTGAGATTGTTGATGACTACATGAACTCCCTTCACGGAAGCAACACAACAATACCTTCGGTGAATGCAAAAACACCGATGGTACATCCATCTCCTCCTGTTCCTAAGTGGAAAGATCCTAAGTCAACCAATGTCCCAAAATCTACACCTAAAAGGGGACGACCCAAGAAGCAGGAAGATCTACCATTGTTGGAAAAGATGCCAATTAAGTTTCATTCTCACATAACAGATATCATAGATGTCGTTGGAGATGGTCATTGTGGTTTTAGAGCCATATCAGCACTGTTGGGCAAAGGGGAACACATGTGGATGGAGATTCGAGAGAAGATGATCCACGAGTTGATGGAAAGGGCAGGTACGTATACAACAATGTATGGGAGCAACCTCACGCAAGAGATATGCAATGCATTGACAGTGGTCCCTGGTGAGATAATCACTGAATCAAAATGGTTGACATTGCCAGATATGGGTTACATCGTTGCTACAACATTTAATGTTGTGTTTATTTCGTTGGGTAATTCGGGTTGTACCACTTATTTACCACTGGCAGGCCCAGTCCCTAAGCACAAGCACATTATTGTACTTGGCCACGTTAATGGAAATCATTGGGTGCAGGTAGATATTCCGCAATTAATGTGTGTTTAAATTAAGCCCCATCATTTTTTTCATTCCATTAATGCATTGTTTCTGTTTGCAGGTTAAGCTAAAGAAAGGGCACCCAATCCCCATGGCAGCACCTCAATGGAGGTATCATCGTGTCGTAGATGCTGCTGCATGGGAATTCCCCTTCTTGGACCAGATGACTGCATTTGAAAAAGAGTTAGAAGATCAACACAAGTCAAAGGAAAACCACGTTGTAGATCTCACAGTTGACGAATAATCTGTATTTAATTAACAAGCAATTCCACTCTTTTTGGTAAATAGATCTAATGTAGCCTAACCACATGCTGTGTTTTTTTGTAAAGAAAGCTAATGTATGCACATGACAACGTGCACATTTTTTTGTAAAGGGATCTAACGTACATAATATAACCATTGTTCTGTTTTTTGTGATATAAGGTTTATGTGAATACAGGAATGACATGGTACTTAGTTGATAATATATGTTACTGGTGACATGCAAATAAAAATGTCATTTCGCACCATTAAATGAATTTCGCACCTTAAGGTGCGATTTTGATGATTTATAATCGCACCTTAAGGTGCAAAACTCACTTAATTACCATTAAAAAAATATGACTTTTATTTTATTATTTGTATATATTGTAATCGCACCTTAAGGTGCAATTTAGATGGGGTACAATCGCACCTTAAGGTGCGAAAATCACAAAATATAATTTAAAAAAACAATAGTTTTATTTTATTATTTATATATATTGTAATCGCACCTTAAGGTGCGAAAAGCACAAAAATATATTAAAAACGCGAACACCGCCGTGAGGAAATGAAGGAGGACGACGAGCTTCTATTCCTCCTCTCTTCTCCTCTATTTTTCCGATGGAGCTTCCATCAACACCCATTTCGGGTTGCTCATGAACCAGCCTCAAACCTCCATTAAAAATTCGTTTCTGTACTCCTTCTCGAAGTAAAACAGCCCAGAAATCCATTGGGATAAGTTTCGTCGTGATCTGAGCTTGCTCCGGCGGACACACCCGATCTGCAACTGAGGATTTTTAGCAAACCGTTGAGATTTTGGAGAAACGGACACCACCATCATGCTCCTGGCCGCGAAAGGAAGAGGACCCACTATCCCGTTTACAATCCGTCGACGGAGCCGCCGCACCACCGCTGCGAACCACCATCTTCTCCGGCCAACCACCGTTGAGGATTGTAAACGGGGCATTGGGTCCTCTTCCTTTCGCGGCCAGGAGCACGATGGCGGTGTCGTTTCTCCAAAAGCTCAATGGTTTGGCCGTAAAAGCCAGTTGCAGGTCGAGGTGGCTCGTCGGAGCATCGTCAAAACTCGTCGAAGCTTGCTCCAATGGCTTCCTGTGCTGATCCTCTTCATTTTGGTGTATATAAACGTTGATTTCGTGAAGGATTGGGGTGATTCGAAGTGCACCCATGGTGGTGGCACATCGTGAAAAACAGGGGTGATCCAAAGTCTCTTTATTTTGGTCTCTTAATTTGCTTGTCACAAATATGATGAAGCAGAAGCTTGTAGTGTTGCTGCCAGAGCGTTGGCCACCTTCACTACATCAGATCCTGATTCTCTTCAAGACATTTGTGTTGCAGACCTTGCCTCCCGTACTACTCACTCTTACACATAACTCCAATATTTTTTTCTTTACCAGATACTCTCTATATTCTATAGAACACAATATGCATGATTTCATTGCTCTTGGCTGGCTTCTCCTCTTCATGGTGGTGTTGTACCTTGCTCTTGGAGCTCTCTGTTTTAGACCATCAAGGAAGAGGAAGAGGAAGAGTGAGAAGAAGAGAAAAGGGAGAAGGGAGAAGAGGAAGAGGATGAAGGCTGAAAAAATAAAATAAAAATCCATGTAGGATAAGTGGGATGATGTAGAGGTGATGACTAGGTATTGATTAGTCAAAATTGGTTAAAATGACTTAATTTGATTAAAGAACATTTGTTAGGGATGACATTTCAAAGAAATTTTTTTCAGGGACCTAATTTGATTCCCTTTTCAACTATTAGGGACCCCGAACATATTTAAGCCTAAATTTTTTATTCTTAAATTACTAAAAAGCACTTATTAAGTTTATAGATACCTGTACGGAATAGAGGATTCAATAGTTCGTGGGGAATTGGTTTTAAGGCCATCTCATTGGTTCTCCCGCCACCCCCTCACTTTTTTAATTCCCATAATACCCCGTGAAATAAAAGTAATTTTCGCACTTTTAAGTGCGAAATAAGAGTAATTTTCGCACTTTTAAGTGCAATTTTTTTTCAGTTCATGAAAAACTTACAAAAGAGAATAAGAATACAATTTTCGCACTTTTAAGTGCGAAATAAGAGTAGTTTTCGCACTTTTAAGTGCAATTTTTTTTCAGTTCGCGAAAAACTTAAAAAATAAAATAAAAATACAATTTTCGCACTTTTAAACGCGAAATAAATTTTTTTTTCGCACTTTTAAGTGCGAAAACAATATAAATATTGAGTTTTTTAAAATATAATATTTAGATCGCACTTTGAGGTGCGAATGTTGTACAAATTTCGCAATTAAAGGTGCGAGAAATACACAGACGTCAAGAAAAATGTTATGAAGGAGAAACAATGAGGAAGAAGTAGAAGATGATGAAGAACGAAACAAAGCTTCATTTGGTAGGGAGAGTTTGCTTTGTGGGAATGATGAGAGGTTTGGTTAGAGGTGGGAAATGAAGGAGGTTAGGATTTAATGGTTTAATGGAGGTAGGAATGAAGTAAGAAGGGTGGTGGTGGTGGTAATGGTGATGAGATGGAAATTGAGGGTGGTGGAGAGTGAAAGATGAAGAATGAGGAAGGGGGTGGTGGGTGAAGGGAGAGGAAGAAGGACATGAAGGGAATGAAAATAAATTTTAAAGGGTAAAAATATATTTTCGCATATAAAAGGGGTGGTTTTAAGACCAATTGAGATGGTCTTAAAACCAACCTCCTAGTTCGTGGCATCTCTTCCTCTTCATTGAGAATCAAATCGATTACCTACAATTATTCTTCATTTCCGCCATATGAAATATGTCAACAGAAAACATTCAAATCATCGTATCACAATCTAAAATGAACTGCTAAATATTATAATGTTAACATTTATGGACCAAATCAAATTATGAAATCCAAATTTATCAGACAAACATCTTCACGACAAAGAGACAAACATTTACTTACATATGAAAAGGTTTTGAAAACCTAATTAAGCTACAATAAATTTTACTGTAAATTACATTTTTCGCAGAAAACCAAATAAAATTTTCTAAACAGCAACTACACAATAAAATCATGTGTACTTAAGTAAAAATATAAGTAGTTTAATAGAAAAGTTAAATTATGATTGGATATATTTTTGGGTTGTATGCACTATGTTGAGGGTAGTTAAATAACTTCAGCATAGCGGTTACCATGGTTAGTTACCACAATACCCACCCGCCATGTTTGTAAACGGGCTGTAGAAATATGTTTCTTCGGTGGTCAGCAGATACTCACACCTGCAAGTAATATTACCTGTGAAACCCTGACGGATCTTTACTCGAGGGTACAGGTATTTTTGCCACCCCTTTAACAATAAACGTTTATTTATAAGCTTATTTTTAAAAATTAATCAAAATAAACACAAAAGAGCTTATAAAAACGTATTTATAAGCTTATTTTGGAAGCTTATCAAAGTAAGTTCAAATCAACAATTTAAGTCATAAATTATTTTCATAAGTTTAACTAAGCATCTATTTTTTGTTTTATAAGCAATTAAGTATCTACTTGAATGCTTATGCTATAAGATATACTTAAATAATCTCTTCCAAAATACACTTGAAAACTAACATATGGATGACCTAATGCCAAATGAGCACAAGAATCACTTACTAATTTTGAGTAAAATGTGAAAAATTATTTATTGGAAAATTATTAAAATATACAATCTCCCAATTCCCATCTCCGTAAATGTATTTCAAACAAAATTATAAAATATTTTTGACACTTTATAAACAATTTTCCTTTTTAAGCTTTTGATATATACAATATTCTAAAAATCAAACTAATAATTAAACAGCTGAAGTCACCTGTTAAGAATTTACTTAGGAACCAAAAATAATTAAATGTAATATTAATAATATACAATATAATAAATAAAAAATTGAGTGAAATCATCTGTCAAATTGCACGAAATTATCACATCATGCATTCTATTAAGATGAAAAATAAATAAAAAATAATAATTCATGTATGTAAACCCTTCTAACTTGATATTATTTGAATAAAAATATGTTTTGAAATAATAAAATAAGAAATTATAAAAAATGAATCTTCAATAATTGTAAGTGTAACTGTAAGTGCTTTTGTTTTTCTGCTGAGATGCATTGGAATCCTGTTCCAAGTCATCATTGTGAATTTCAATACACATTCACGCAACGAAATACACATGTTCGGTTGCGCTAATATGCTATCACATTGCCCCAACACAAATCCAAACAGGCACTAATCAGTTATAGATTAGTGAAAAAACTATTGTGGTTAATAATAGTAGGTTAATTAAGTGGCATGCCTTGACTTTTAAATGAAGTTGCCTCCTTCACCCTCGTGCTTTTGCTCATATATATAGAGATAAATAAAAACAAAGTTACACTCCAAAATTTGCCATTATCGTGGCGTAAGTAAAGACCAAATAGCGTTCAACGCCCGCTAAGGCCCAGGCATAAGAGGTCCACCTAACTATTTCTTTTCTCCTTCAATTGATTTTTTCTTGAGAACTTCTATACACACATACACCAAAATACATACAGCAGAAAATGCGCTTCCTAAACAACCTGAGATGAAACATTTGATGTCAAAAGTGTTCCACGAAACCCTTCCTCTGTATGCTGCGGATCCATTTTCTCGTCACAAAGCTCATCTGCGAAAAATGAATATAAACATATTTCTAATATAAAAGGGAAAAGATAATCAAGTACCTATACCAAATGGCTTACCAGCAATATCTCGATTTTCATGGATCTCAGAGTCCCTAACTATAATTTGGTCTCCAGCAAATATGTTTACATCCACAAGTGTAGTACATTCGTCATCAACAATATCTATTGTTTTATCACCTTTTTGCAGTATCTGGTTTTCCTTGACAACCTGAGAGTACAATTGCCAGATGTGGGAACCAAAAAGTTGTGTTATGAAGGATTGAATTGGTTGCAGCAATATAAAAACTAAATCACAATAGGGAGTGGATGCTATATACAGATTAATTCTGAAGATACCTCTTTAACTGAAGCAACTTTATCATAAAGTGAACACCAATTACACAACCACCTCCATAAATGCCATTACATTTGGGTAACCTATTATTAAGTTCTCTCATGCATCTCAACTTGCCTTTTCTTTTTGACAAACCTACTTACATTAATAATTTATGCCAGGAGCGAAAAAATTATAATTAAAGTGAGAGTTGAAAGTAGCGTACGGGAACACATTTGGCTTTTCACATTGCATGAAAGGAGTTCAACCTTGAAAGTGATTTTCCACCCTCTACTAGCAACTAAAAGGGGAAAACCATATTCCATCCCACTTTATTAATATTTTCAGTTTACCAAGACATCACCTTCAATTCATGTCTAATCCATCCAAGTTAGATTTTATTCACCGTGATATGAAATGCTTTCACACAAACAGACAAGTACAGAGACCTTAATCCAAATATTCTGAAGTTTCAGCTTCCATCACTGAAACTTGACACTACCCTGTACTGGAAGTGAAGCTTGGTACCATGTTTAAGAGCTTAAAAATTATGCAATTATGGGCCCCCAAGAATGGTAATGGTCTTCATAACTATAAAACAAGAACCTATCGGTATATGCTTCATGTAGCAATATGTGTGCACGCCAGAAAAGAATAGCCAGAGTATTCAAAATTCAAGATTGGTACTTGGTTAGTTGGTTGGAATAAAGCAGTATGGACATTTCTGATCCAAGAATTGACAAGCATGCCATTGCCACCCATCATATGGATGAAACAGATAGAAAAATTATGTTTGTACATGTCAAATAGGTGTATCATCTACCTATGGGAGATGATAGAGATCCGAAGAGAAGAGAGAGCGAATGAGAGATGAGATGGGAAAAGGAGAGAGGTGGTGAAAATGAGGTGTAGAAAAATAACTGTCCAAAAAGATATCTAGCATTTTTCTATGCCTAAAAGGATGAGAAATTTCTTGACCATTTTTAACCACTTGAGCTTAGACGGCCAACATTTAAACTTGACAAATAATATACATACAGCACAAACTTGGCTTACCCCAAATGATTCCCATATCATCATTTTCAGCTGGTAAATTGATGTTGAAGCAGAAACTTTTAGCTTAACTGAACTCCCATTTTTTGTCTTCCGGGAGCGTTTGGAAACCCGCCGATCTGTTTCAGCAAAGCCCTTTGAAGCCTCCAAGATTGATCTAGGGACCTCTTTTCCACGAACAAGAATTACGCATATGTCCTCATTGCAATAGTTAAGTTTCTGCATTAACTCACAGCTTTCCTTTTCTCCAATGCAACTTCCACAAACCTGAATATCGAGTACGGTAAAAATCATATTTCAAATGAAAATGAAATAAATAATCCAATAGAGAGAAAGTTTCCATTAAATTTTGTAGAAGAATATCAGAGATATAGAATAAACAGGAACAAAAGACATAAGTTGGTTATAGAATTTATGTGGGAAAAAATAGAGGAATGGATAACAATATAGATACAACTGAGGTAAAAACACACAACTTTCAGACTTCAATAAAATTATCAATTCAAAGTACAATTGTTTCAGTCTGGGATGGAACCGGAAAATATAGGTAAGGGGGAAAATTTAACACATTAAGCACAATTAACCATTACTTGTCTAAAAAAGCAGTATAAAATTTTTAAGAGGGGGCAAAAACAACGTTTCAGTACTATTTTATTGAGGAGAATTTTTCTCTTGGGGGGTGACAGCCCCCTTAGACCTCTACCTAGGTCCATCCCTGGTTTCAGTCAAGTTACATGCACTGATGCACATCCGGAAGCAGCTTTTGTCAGGATTTCTCTCATTCAGAGACATGCACTGCAACCTCACAATTTTTTTCAGACAAAGGTTGTTGTACTATGCCTGTGATGAAAAGAGCTAACAGGAAAATTAGAAAATTCAAGGACATGACCTTCCAGGTACATCTGAAACATTAGCATGAACGTTTAGCGTAAATATAAATCAACACAAAATAGCATATTGGATTAAATGTCTAATACACAGACACACACTCACAAGAATATCAAGGTTAGGGCATGAAGTAGCATATCCAACAAAATATGGCAGAGTTGTTTAATACCTCAGGAAAAGTCTTAATCACAATTTGACCATTCTCACTTTCATTATTTACTTTATCCCAATTGGACAACTGATCCTCACATATGGGCATGTCTTCACTGGTTCCAGGGAAAGCGTTCTCCGAATCATTAATTTTCTCAACTCTTGCAGATATTCCTTTGGTCTCAATAGCACCCCATTCTTCACAGAAGCATTTCCAATCATTCTCAGATATGAAGGTTAAGCCACCTGCCTAGAATTCACAAAGTGAATGGAAGTAAAGACTCAGAAACAGACAAAGAAGAACACACGTATTGATATGCAAAAATGGAGGGAGAAACAGAGAAGGAGCAACTAGATATTGGAGAAATTACTACTTTTTAAAAAAAAAAAGGATTCAAAGCATACTAAAATTATAAAATTTAGGTTCTATAAATAAGATAATGACAGAACATTGCATGCGTGTAGATACAGGTCACATGACTACAGAGCAGAAACTTTTTTTCTTTACAACTTACAGAAGACTCTCTTGGGTATATAGTACCACGTTTGAAAATCAGTTCTGGAGGCCTTTCAAGGAGTCCGGAGTGCTGAAAAGCAGGGAATAAAACAGTTAGAATCTGCATCTGCAACAAAAAATTCTAATTCTATTTGCATGTGACATCTCTAAATTTGCTACAGATTAAATTTGACAGATGGAAGATGACATGCCATGTACATGAAGACCCAGTCATTTTGTCTAATTCATGAGTTAGAATCTGCACCTGCAACTAAAATCCCCAACACATTTGCATAGATTAACTTTTCGAAGTAAATCTTTTTACAGTAAGTGTATACTGTATGCCTAAAAATTCAACTCTAACCAAATGATACTACTAATGTACTAAATTGAGACAAAAGCAAACAAATTTATTACCACAGAAGTGGATTCAAAAAATGACTAAAATTAAGTAAAGTAACAAAGTACCTTTTCACACATCAGTGACTCAATTACCCCATCTAAAGTTTCAGGTTTATCTGAATTCTTGATAGCTGGATTAACGTAATTTCTCCACTTTGAAATCCAAGAAGAAGGAACTAAGAAATACTTGCAATTAAGAGAGAGCGGCAAACTTTTCCCGCTGAATAGTTTGTCATGAGTCTGACGCTGCCTTTGTTTCAATGATCTGCAGCAAGAATACAGCATTCACTTTAAAATTTGTCTATATAGCTTTATATTAAATAGCAATGTACAAATGAAATAACCTCAAAGAGTCCTCCAAGCAAGCCACTTCAGATAATTCGATACTGCATTGGGAACATTCTCTGGAGTCTAAAGGAAAAGTAGGGCAACCCAGAAGATCATCATGTTTTACAGAAGTTGCATTTTTGTATAAGAAGAGCCAGAAACGCTCAGGAACAAGCACTCGCTTTGCACCAGTAGCTTGCTCAGGTATCAGTTGCCCGTGTGGACAAGTAATAGCTGTTGTCGGTCCAGCATCAGCTTCAGAAGGAGCATCAACAACTTTTCTTTTCCACCACTGCTGCAACCTACAAAAGTAAACTCATAACATAATCGGCTTTAGCATCGTTACTTTCAAATTATACTAACACCATAAATTTGATCAGAAACAGTGTTGGAATTCTTTATGTCTGGGTAACAGTGTATTATATGCAATTGTGGTTTACTGGTGTACAGTGATTCTGTTTAGTTGGTTTGGTGCCAGTTAGGTACAAAATTTATGTTACAGCTATCGTAACAGCTCAGCCCAAACAGAATCAGTTGGTTGTTAGAACACAGATCTTTTAAATGTAAGTGCTTCCCTCAAATTAATTCAGTTCTCAAATCTCTGCATTTTTGGCTTCTCTCTTAAGCTACCTCCCTAACCCCCCCCCCTCTTCCTCTCTATAATCGTAACACTGGGCCAGTCACTTAAAATATCAACAATTTCCATAACATAACAGAAAACTGTTCTTTAGGACCATAATCGACAGGAGAACAGATTAGCAATCATACCATGGTCTGGACACATAGTACTTTCCATCTTCACAGTTTCCATCAAGAATTTCCCGTGCAAGTTGCTTCAATGACTCTCTTCGATCCCGATAAGTGTCAGCTGACACCACATTCTGAGCCCCATCAATCAGGCAATCCCAACAGCAGTCATCATGAGAAAGTGTTGGCCCCCCACCATACTGAAATTTATAAGCCAATAAAGGAACATGTTAAAGGCATAATATCAGCAACTATGGCAAAAAGGGAGATATATGCGAATAAAACAAGCAATTTAACAGCTAAATTTCTTAATAGAAGCTTAAACTTCCTGTTGTTTTCAAGTACACTATAACTCATTCAGACAAGTGTACTGTATTCTCCTTCTCAAGTTCAGCAGAAATAAAAAATAACCTATGGCAAAAAGGCTATCGTTTGCCAAAAAAATTCTCTTTCAGACCCACATATGACAACAGTTTCCTTGTTGGCATCACCAAGACACATCGCAAGTTTGGTGCTTCATGAGTCATGATGATAACAGCCCACTACTTCAAATTCGTCAGTAAAACATATATATCAAACTCAGTTATATTATCTCCGCTGATGCTCAATCAGATAAATTTTCTTTTCATCTCTCCTACCAATGTTATCCATTGCAATATGTAAAATTCCACTCAACATCTTTCATATTGATTTTAAAGGAGCTTTCAATATCAATGAATGGCATCGTAACAGCTAATGAAAACACAGTTACCTTGGCCAATAATTGATCCCATGCTTTAGAAGACAATCGCTTCATTGAGGCAACCTTTGACACTGGGACTTTCCCATGTGAACATTGGAGAGATGTGTTGTCAATAGCACTGCATTAAAAAGTAAGTACTGTATAAATTCAGTGAAATCACCATATCCTACATATCCTAGTAATTGACAGAAGGAAAGCTGGAACTAGGTAAGAAGGAAAGAATTTGGCCACACACAATGAATAAAAAACTATTGAAATATTTACTGCAAAGAATACCATAAAAGGTAGGCACTAACGTTGGAATAATGTTTTCAGCCCACTGGCGAAGCCAGTCACTATAAATCCAAAAGTATGGTTGCTCCAATGGTTGAACAGGAGCTTCAGCTAAAACAGATCTAACTTCCTGTTTCCTCTCGTTGATACGACCCACTTCTAACTCTTTCCTATGAGAGTACTGCTCACACTCATCAACATATGAAGCATTGAAATTTTGAATCTCTTCAGAAAAATGAGAAGGAAGACAACCATTTTCTTGTGCAGTAACTGCACTGTCATCACTTTCATGATGGTTAGCACCACAAACCATGCCCCCCTTTTCATCAACATTTTTGGTGTGCTTAAGGTGGTACATCAACATATATGCATCACTAGATGAAAATGTCTCTACATGCGAGGATTGTGAATGAGTGGTGTTTAAACCATTTCCATTACTATCAGTTACCATTGCTTCAGAGAAATTAGAATTATCTACATCAGTTTTAACAGACTTAGAAGTGGAACATGAAGCTTCTTCACCAAATGGATGACGGCCCAAGTTAGTAACATGCTCATCATCAAATTCCCACCATTGCCCAGTGTTCTCATCCTTGATGTGAGCAATGTAATGACCACTATTAGCAGCAGTTCCCTTGTGAATCAGTACAGCTGACAAGTCATATATCAATTCACATTGAGGTGGCTCAGACAATCTATGGTGCATCTCAAGTTCAGCAGGAAATGAAAATGCAGAAGTAATTTTCTTTTTTGTAGTTGTCTGTCAGGAAATAGAAGAATAAATAAACATATTTATCAGAAAAAAAATTAGAGCAACAGAAAATTAAAATTTACTTCATCGGATGATGGAGATTAAAAATAGTTTAATAACAGTTTTGGTGCTCACTTATCACGAAGTTGCACTTCTGGTCCCTCACGAAAAATATTAGCCATTTTCGTCCCTTACTTTGACAAACGACAGCAGTTTGACTCTGTCATCACTATTTAGTAAAAAAAATTAGCAATTTTCATCCCTTACTTTGACAAACGATAGCAATTTTCGTCTCTTACTTTGACAAACGACAGCAGTTTTGGTCCCTCATCACTATTTTCGTCCCTATTAAAATGTCAGATTTTTTACGGAATAGTGATGAGGGACCAAAACTGCTGTCGTTTATCAAAGTAATGGACGAAAATGACTAATATTTTTCGTGAGGGACCAGAAGTGCAACTTTGTGATAAGTGAGGGACCAAAACTGCTATTAAGCCATTAAAAATTGCAAAAAAAAAAGGTAAACAAGATCACCCTTGCATGAAACTATCCGGAAAGAAAAAGGTACTCATGCGTGATCCCTATGCAAAGAAAGATTTTCAAAAAAATTCTGAGAAACCAGCAATGATATGCCATAGAACTTATGAGGCACCATACAAGTTTGCAAAGAAAATCAAGCATCCTTTCTATATAATCGTTAAAAGTTCTTTCTCTTTTCCCTTACATAAAAAGCTGAAACTATATTATACCCAAAATATCCTCCTAAAAGAAATCAAGAAATACGAAAATCAGAATACAGAACACAAAAGTAAAGCACGTATAAGCTAATGTGTGAGAAATATACTAAGGCTCTTGTTATTTTTCTGCTATAGCATTTGGAAAAAGATGTTTATTGTAAACAATGATACACCTTTCTGCTAAAGCATTTGGACCAAGATGTTTATTGTAAACAATGATACACAATGGAGGATTATTTTTCATTTGATTTGAGGCTTGGCATGGGCCGAAAAATTGGGGAAAGAAAGAGAGATATAGTGCACATAAGCAATGAGGAAATCAAATTTTGTAAGTCCAGAATATGACTTCATTACTGTATTAGATTAAGAATGGTAGGGAACTTGACAACATAATAAAAATCCTATAAAAAATTCAAAAATCTAAGTATACAATTATCTATCTCTTTAAGTTTCATTATTTACGAATGAACGCTGAACTACAGTGCATCATGGCAGCAAGGTTCACTTTGCCACTTACAATTCCCCCATTGAGTATTTAATATCTATCTCTAAGAATCTTTTGGAGTTTACTCTGAAAATCTTTGTAATACTTATTGCTCTCATACCCAGAAAGAACACTACAATCAGACCAGAAAAGGAAGTAACCAATGAAAAATGCATGGCATTTAACAACAATAATAATGATGAAATTCAAAAAATTTACACAATACCTTAGGAAGGAAGACATAACGTTTAAGCTGAAAATTAAGGACATCAGGTAAGGTACGCAGCTTGATGCTTCGAGTAGCATCAACTCTTATTTTACACAACTCACAAAAATATTGATTGTCTCCATGAAGCTTTTCAACAGTAAGGTAATCATCTAGGCTCTCATCCAAACTTCCTAATCCCTTAACATTCAACTCCAACTCATAGAAGTCTTCCATTTTGGAAGAAGCTTCAGAGTCTCTTCCACATTGTGAACACCTGCTCAATAAAGTGATATAGAAAAATATTTGTATTAGTCAAAAGTGAAGCTAATCCTAGTAAGTGGTAACATTAACATATGTCTGAATGAAATGAAATATATATACAAAAAATTTATTTGAGATCATTTTAACATAAAATACCAGAGTAACTTCTGACCTAACACGACACTTCAAGAAAGGATTGTGTTGGAAATATGTTGGACACTTCGTGTTAGGAACACAACACAGTGGAACACTACAGAATAGATAGACACATCGAATTTTGTTGCGTCACCATGTGTACATCAGTGCCATGTCCTGTGTCCATACCAATGCCCTTGCTTCTTAGCTTTTGACCAATAATGAGAAAATGATGCGGAACAACCAGTAGTGTTAAATTATTAATTATATTGCCAATACCAACCAGTACTCAAAGATGACTTCAACAGCCAATTTAGGAAAAGAATATAAACGAGGCATAATTTGGTAATATCAAAAACACTCTATCTGAGGCAAAAACTTCAGTTGTGGCTGAAGAGAGCTTTGGGTACGCAAGGGAACAGGCGAGACCCAGCTATGGTGTCCGACAAGGAGTGGGTTCAAGAGCAGAGATTGGTTTCAAAGATCATCCTCCAGGTCACCAAAATGAAGAAGCAAGGAAGGAAGAAAGGAATCTTGAAGGTAGTGTGAAGGTAAATCGAATCGTCAATTGATAGAGAAGAAGGAACAAAGGCAAAACGAGGTACTGAAAAGTGTTCATGAAGACTAACTTCTGGGTGAAAAGAGAAAAGTCTACAGATAGAAGGAAAATCTGTACTAGGTCCAGCCAGAACAAGAGTTCTATGCAAGTTTCTGAAAAGGATCCACGACAAGGCTGCTGATCAAGAGACCACCGCCGGAGCCACCATATACTGCAACTTCATTAGCGGAGATGAATATGAGGGTGAAGAAGGACACAGCCTTGCAACTCTAGAAAAGCGAGATAGTTTCTAAGATAATCGGAGCAAGAGTGGGAGCCAGGTCGAATGAGCTGGCAGAGCTGCCAACCCCAAAACCACTGAATAGGGAGGCTCGTAGACCAGCTGGTGTGAATTCATTGGCAGAAATGAAAACGGGGATGATTCAATATCCACCGCCAAAACTGCAGACTGTGGTCCTCGAGCAGTCACAAAGTTAACAGAACTCAGCTGCCTCCACCAAAACCACCAGACCCAATTCGTGGGGCGCATCAATAGTGTGGTGCAGGTGCAGCAGCTACAGAGAACCTTACAACAAAGGAGTATGTACCATCAATCAGTGGCAGCACACATGGAATGGAGAAGAGGGATCTGGCCAAATTGTATTAATGGTCAGGTGCATATTTCTTTAAGCAGTTAGGCTCATAATACTCTAAGCTGTTTCAAACCCAAAACAGTGACTTGGCTTCCTTTCCATTCAGTGTGCACCTCCTGCACATTTGGGATGACAACGTATGCACTTCTGAATTTGGAATTTGATGACAGCTTGACGAAAAGAATTTTAGTAACTGACATGACTCTTCTTAATAAACCTTCACCTTGAGGACAAGGTGAATGTTCAGGGGACGAGTATTGATAGTAACCACCCATTCCTCGGTTAGTTAGTAAGTAATTCTACTTAACTTAGGAAGTTGGTTGCAGAGTGAGGGAAATGTAATAAATAAGAGTCCATAAATAAGTTGGTTGGATTCATTGTAAAGGAAACTTGGGGAGAGCCCAGGATATCTACAATATCCAGGAATTCAGTGTAGTTTTTTATCAATAAACAGAGTCCTTCATTGCCCATTCCTATCAGGCTTTTTCTTTTTATATCGGAGTGTAGGGGACGGGTCCAAAATAAAAGAGAAAAATGATACTATCATAACATATTTGACAAAACATTATTTTAATACCCCATGCACACATTAAAAAAAAAGATTTGTAATAGAATAATGTTAGCACGAAAAAATGATTCTATATAAGTCAATAAGTAGCTACCAATGATTCTTACGTTGTCACATGAGACACACTTCCCCGGAAAAGATCTTGAACTACAGTCCTTGCCTTGGGAATTCTGGAATGGCTAAGGCAACGCTCAAGCAATGACAGGAGCAATGTTAGAAACTCGTGGCTGTCCTGCTGAACACCATTGTCTAGCTCCAGTGTTTTTACAAATGGAGAAGAATCTATAAAGGCCTTTTTACTAATATGCAACTGTACAAAAAGCCGAGCCAGTTGATCTAACACTGGTTGCTGCTGCAAAACATCGGGTTCTACAGAAAATATGCCTTCTCGGAAAGATTTATTCATATATAAGCACTGGAGTATACTGTTGGCATAGCATGTTGCACCGAGATTTGTCAAACCTGCAGGTGAATCAGCAGACTCACGAAGATCCTTGTTAGGGTCAGGACCAAGACTTTCAACAAAATCAGACATCTTCTGCCATAAGCCAGACTTCCGGGTGCCATTTGGAGGTGGAACCAAAGCACAGAAGCAATTCGGGTTGTCTTTAGTATTTACTCGACAGCCCGAACACACCGGCTTCCAAATCATATACAGTTGGTTCATATCATCTTCAGTCACAGCACCAGTTTTGTGAATTTTCCTAGACAAGGAGAATCATAAACCAATAAATACACAAAGGGAGTAACAATAAGTTCTAATTCCATTTCATGAGCAAAATACAAAAGAATATCAGGTAGTAGTAGTAGTAGTACCTCCATATTTCAGAAATGCTGGAACCATCATCCCCTTGTCTCTGCCTTTTATTTTTAGTTCGAGTCGCTGGTCTACTCATTGCACAATATAAAACCTAACCTTGAAAAAAAGCACAGAAACTCGTATAAGATAAACCTAACCCAGATAACAGCACAAGGGACAAACTTCCTTCAGAAAAGATAATGAAATAAATCAATGCACAATTTCCCCAATCAATTTTTAAACCTTAAAACAGCAAAAATGAACTATAACCTTATAATCTATGAAGCACCGGTACGCTCGGATTGCTCACGCACCCGAACCGTTGGTACGCACCGGATGAATGCGTTTGCAAACAAAAAAAAAAACTGGGTGCGAGATGGGTAGGGTACGTATTACCAGATCTCACCTTTGCCTTTCTCAATCGTGAACCCTTGCCGCTGCACGCCGTCACTGGCCTTCGACGTTGTCCAACCTTCGCAGATGTGTGACTCCCCTGATTAGATCGTTGTTACTGCACTCACTCCGTCGACCACCGCGCACAACCAGCCGTCGACCACAACAATGGCCACTCTATTTTATGAACTTTTTTATTATGTACTGAATCCATATCCTTTTTTAAAACACTGACCATATATATATCATTATTCCTTTTTTTAAAAATATTATTTTTATTCTTCCGTCTTTACCAAAAAAAAATAGGCTGAATGTATTTTCCTCTTGTAACTAAAAAAACGGTTGAATGTTTTCTAATTTTATTTTATTTCTTTCTAAATAGTAAAATGTTTTGTTAGTTACTCCTCTCTATAATAAAATATGTATTGCCCTTCCTTTCAAAATATTTCTGGTTTTTTATAGAGATTATTTAGATTAATGAAATAATATATATTTAATTTCTTAATTTATGTTATTTTTCCTCTTTTATATAATTTCATAATATATATATATATAATTTATATCTAATCTAATACTATAATATAAAACAAATATTGTAATGTGGGAAGTCATATGAGATGTCATTCTCTCATGCAATAGCTTAAAAGGGAATCAGATGACCCAAGATTTAAGGCTATTTTCCTAGTTTATTGGGATGTAGTTTTGTTGATTAATTAAGGTATTTTTTATCTTTCTATGACACTTTAGGTTTATGTAACGCACCAATTTTGGATCAGGGGTCACATTAGTAAGCGAACGAAACTTCATAAAACCTCACTTTAAACTCGTTTTCTCAAAACATAGCGACAACAATATTAATAGATATAATCCTTCATTTTACTTATAAATAAACGATACTGAGAGTAGTCAAAAATAATACTAAGTCTTGCACAAAACACGTGCCCAAAAGAAACGTAAGAAAATACAAAATAACGACGAAAACTTAAAAGCCTTCAACTTCTCATCATCGGTGCATCCAATTCTTCTAGTTAATTCAAACATCTCTTCGAGTCTAGGCTTGAAAATACCGATTCAGTCATCATGCGGATCACCATCCTGATAACCTATGGCGTTAAGCGCCCAAACAACAAACAAAACCAGCAGAAAGGGTTAACTCATTTTACAAGAAAGCAAGAGCGACAATATAACAACAATTTTATAGCAGTTATAAACGATACAACCAATACAACAATATACAACAATTATGTAGAAGCATTAGACGATACAACAAAGGCAAACATGCTTGTTAGTCCTACAATAACTACATGCTTAACTATGGTCAGAAATTCACCATTATGGCAGGACGGTCGCATGGGACAAACTACCATCTCACCGCCCTCAAGGTAGATCACATGGGACAAAATACCATATCATCACCTTAGGAAGATCTCATGGGACAAAATATCATCTCATCAACCTTTTCAAAATCCTACAAAGATGTGTTAGATTCAAACGGTTTCATAGTTTTAATATATTTTGATAAATAACAATTTTACCTAATGTTTAGTATTGATAGATAGAGATTTCGTAATACTTTGAGTATTTCACATTTCAAGAATATCTATCTACATGGAGAACATCTGCATATCCTTTGAAAGAATTATCAAAAGCAGAATGTCGAAGAAAAGCAAAGAAGGAGAGTACATCTGGCTACACTTTAAAAGAATACATATGCCTATGGAGTACGTCTGGCAACTCGTTGAATATTATGTCAGCCAGTAGAGTTCGTCCGACAGAAGTATATGTTCGCAAGTAGAGTACGTCTGGAAAACACTCAAAGAGTACGTCCGCTAAATTACTAAAGAGTACGTCCACCAAAGTGCAAGAGAGTCCGTTCGTCAAAGATGTTTCAAGCAATAAAGACTGTCTTCGTCGAAGCAATTAATGAAGCACTGTTTGCAGCAGATCCAAGATAGGGACATAATAAATATTTTATTCCTCGTATCTGCAAACACTCTGACATTCCACAAATCAAGCACAACTTTTCAGAGTCAACGGCGTGATTTCCTGAACATAGTATCCTCCCAACGGTCAGAATCAAATCCTTTGTTTAGAAAGAAGAAATTCTCTTTGCAGTCTTCCACAAGCATTTAATGCTCAGACGAGCACTCAAGGCAGAAGTAATGAAGAATCATAAGAAGTCAACAAAAGCATTTAATGTTGCAATTAATGCAAGGCAGAATGCATGTAATGCTGTTACAGAGCTGCAGAAGTATCTGTTGCACACTCAGAAGCTGAAATTCAAACGAAAACACTTCAATCTTCATCAACGTTCATCAAGGGGGTTCCCTACTGAAGATATAAATAGAGGACTTAGACACTTGATTCAATTGGCGAGTTCCAACGATAAAATTTCATAAGCACTCTAAGTCAATCTCTAATCTCTAGCAATCAGCTCTATTTCAAAACTCAGAATCTCAAAGTTACTCTTTCCTGAGTTAAGTCGTCTGCCATAGTGTGAACCCTTCATAGAGTGAAACTCATATCTTTCTCACACAGTCTAAACAGAGAACCAATCTTCATATCTTCTCTGTATATTGCTCTTAAACTTTCTACCCAACTCTTATTGAAGAGGTCCTTATAGAAGAACAAACCTTCTTTGTAAAAGAATTGGGAGTAGTCCTATTAAATACTAGAAAGGAGAAGTCCTATAAGAAAACTTGTAAAGGAGTAGTCCTTCGAATACTGGGAGAAGTCTTGTAAGAAAACTTGTAAAGGAGTGGTCCTTCGAATACTGGGAGAAGTCCTAAACAATACTTGTACTATTTGGGATAAATAGTGAAAATCTTGGTGAAGCCAAGGACTGGACGTAGCCCTGTCGATTAAGGGGGTGAACCAGGATAAATATTCTGTGTGCTTTACATTTCAGCTTTAATTAATTTCCGCTGCACTTAGCTCTTGAAAAGTATTTCGAAACTTATACTTGTGTTTAACCAAAATGATTTCAAAAATCACACACACAATTCAAACCCCCATTTCTTGTGTGTTTTATAACTATCAATTGGTATTAGAGCTTAACGGCTCTGAGAAGTACTAACATCTTAACAGGTGTAGAGTGAAACGATCCATGGAGAACACCGCATTTCCTTCTGGAACGGCTACAAACAAGCCACCTTTCTTTGACGGCTCCAACTATCCTTACTGGAAGAAACATGTGCAATTGTTCATAGAGTCAACAGACTGGAGGCTTTGGGATGTTGTGACAAATGGAGACTACGTTCCAAAAGATGATGCAAACAGACCTATCCACAAGGCTTGATGGACAGACGAGCATCACACAGAGAATCAACGGAATGCCAAAGCTAGGCTATTCCTCATATGTGCTCTAAGCAAAAATGAACATGATAAAGTTGATAGCTTAAGCACCACAAAGGAAATATGGGACACCTTAGATACAGCCCATGAAGGAACTTCTGCTGTGCAAGATACCAAAGTGAGCATGCTAATTGTTCAGTATGAAGCATTTAAAATGAAGGACCATGAATCCATTGAAAGCATGTACTCCAGATTTCAAACTATTCTCAATGGTTTGAGAAATCTTGGAAGATCCTTTACGAGAAAGGAGCAAGTCACAAAGATTCTCAGAAGTCTCCCACCAAATTGGAGATCTTTTGTTACAGGTCAAAGGGCTACCAAAAATCTTGCTACCTACCAAGTGGAGGATCTCATGGGAGAGTTAAAAATACATGAAATGGACCTTGCAGAAGATGTTGAGGTCGTACCAAGCAAGCCTACAGCTAGCAAGTTCGTAGCCTTCAAATCCAGCTCATCCAAGGTACTAAAAGTTGTTGGGTCGTTTGATGAGGTTGAGATATAGTCTAACATATCAGACGACGAGCAAGCCCTCTTTAACAGAAGGTTTAAGAAGATGTGGACTAAAAGAAAACAATCCAATTATGAGCCCGGACGAGATCAGACCAAAGGAAAACCCACTTCCAACTCAAGAAGAGATGGAGAGAAAAGTTCTGGCAAAGGGTCGATCGTCTACTTTGAGTGCAAAAAGCCTAGCCACATCAAGGCAGATTGTCCTCATCTGGCATAGAGACCAGCTCAGAAGAAAAACTTCAACAAAAAGAAGGTTCTCTCAAGTCAGAACGAAGAATCTGAGGAACAATCTAAACATGAAGAGGAAGAAGAGGAGGAAGACGAAGAGTCATACTGTGCATTTATGGCATCGACTTGTCTGGAATTAAAGCAGACAAAGAAGCTGAAGTTATGATGGTGACAGTGGATTCGTCTGATAATGACATACGACGGAGATGAGGTAACTTCTGAAATATCACAAGATGATTATAATGAATTACTTGATTACTCACATGCATTATCTACTAAGTACAGTACTCTAAAGAAAAGTTTCACAAAACTTCAAGATGAATTAAACGCTTCCAAAAATGAAAATATTTTACTAACCAAAGAAAATGAAGCTCTGAGAAAGCAAGATTCATGAGAGGAAATTAAAGTTCTCAAGAAAAAGTTAAGAGATTAATAAATGATCTGTCAACATTCACCTTAGGCCATGAAAATTTGGTTAAATTATGTGGAAATAACAGAACTATGTACAACAAGAGTGGTCTAGGTTTAAAGTGTGGCTGAAGTTAAAGAAGAATAAGAAGCATCAATCTCCCTATGCTTGTTTAACATGTGGGAAATGAAGAAATTAAAGAAGAGTTGAAGCAACAAAGCAAGAAAAACATTTTCCACATGTTCAAATGGTGAAGAATGAAGGTTTCAGCTGTTGCAAAACATCCTTGAAAGCCACAATGAAGTCCCTTAATTGCATTGATGAAAGGAATCAAAAGAGAAGAGCAAGAACAAGAAAATGAGGAATCTGTCGTGCTCCCAACGCCTGAGCGTTGGAACGCCAACGCTCATGCATTGGCATTCTGTCTGAAGATGGGGATTTAATGCAGTCTCCAGCGCCCAAGCGTTGGAACCCAACGCTTGAGCGTCGGTTTGCTGGAAGTTTGGCTATAAATTCGGTTTTTGGCTTTTCTTTTATATCAATCCTTGGAACCTTGTACTTGGCCGAATTCCTTCCTTTGTATGATTGTATCTTTATTCTTGAGCTTGTAAGAGGCCTTTGGAGCCTTTTTATCTAGGTTAATTTTATGTTTTCCTTAGCCATGTTTGGCTAAGCTTTCTAGCATTTGGGTTTTTAGTGAATCCTTTCTATAATTTATGCTTTAATCTCTCATTTTTTCATATGAATAAAGTTATTGTTCTATGTATTTTCTCCCTATGTTTATCATGCTTGAGTATACGCGAGTAGTCATGCTTATTTCTTGCACAACGGTAGTTGGTAGGATTTAAGGGAAATGGGAGTAGAATAATCGGATAATCCGCCACTTAGGTATAAGGGTGGGACTTGTTGTGTTGGCCAGAACTAAGAACACTAATGCTTCTATTGGATAAACTAAACACTAAGGTATTAGGTTTAGAAATGTAAATGAAAGTTCTATTTGATTAAGGCATTAACAAGTAGAAATTCTAGGCTAGAGCACCATAGAACGATTTCCGAATTCATATGATAATCTGTTTGTGAGAAGTTTATTTTGGTTAGGTGAAACTTGAACCCAAGTGATATCTCTATCATAGTCTTTTATTTTCTTGCTTTATGTTCAATCATCACAAAAACTCAATATTTTCTTTTTATATTCTGCTCTAACAATTAAGCTCAAGTCCAAAAATCAATTCTTATCCCTGTGGAGAACGATATCTTTTATTTTACTTCGATACAATCTGTGCACTTGCAGAATTGCTATCACTGGGTACCAAAAACTATGATCTTTCATGTTGCAGATTTGCTTAACAAAGACAAACCAAAGCCAACTATGACACCAGAACAATGAAGGCTTGCAACACTAAACAGGAAGAAAGTCTATATTCCCAAAGACGCACTCTGAAAGAGATCTAAGAATCAATCACCTTGTTGATCAAAAGGAGTTGATCACACTATGAGTTACTGAAAGGAATCTAGAAGACAACTTCATACCCACATGAATTGAAAGAGGAATAAGACTACTGCTATCTTTATCTCCATCATAATATCAACTGTGTTTATCGAAAATCTCTCTGGATAGATGATGTCATTACTCAAGCATGTTATGTTGTGAAAATGTTCAACAATATATGATCTCTCACCTTACCATCCATGTCTAGTTGAATATTATATATCCTGCACCATAGTATGCCTCGTCTGCACTAACCATTTTGCAAGAAGTTGTAGAATTGTCAGACGAACACATCCTTGTTCTCGTCTGCATTGGTACTCGTTCGCCTCAACACTACAGAAATTCAGACGAATACTTTTGGTCTTGGTCTAGTAAGGTGATCGTCCGGCAAAATATTGTCAGATTCAAATTGTCCTTGTCTGAGGTACTCGTCTGTGGAAACTAAATGGTCCTCGTCCTACACCTATGGCTCACACGTTGGGATAACTGGTGAACAGTTGTGTCCTTTCAGTTACTTGCTTTTCAAGCACGCATTTAATCTTTTCAACTGCCCTGATTGCACATTTACCAAATCGCATTAAATGCGCGTGCGCCATTACTATTCTCTCACATCAAATCAATTGCAATCATTTTTTTCTCGAAAACCAAGAAAAATCTGTTTGTATTCCATGCAAGTTTAACAAAAGCTTTTTCAGAAAGTGTTTTCCCCCCACTCTTACCATTTGCACTCTCTCTGAATCTTTGCTTCGTCTGCCCCTGTTATTTTACTCTCTAACCTTCTCTGTAGAAACAATATCAATGGCACCCAAAAATCAAGCTCCAACTCAGCCTCAACTTACCGAGGCTCAACAAGCAGTCAAAGAGCAAAGAAAGAAATGCATAAAGCAAATCAAAAGGAGCAAGCTGAAAGAATCGGAATCACCAAAATAGCAAACTTGGGTGACAAACCTCTCACTTCCCCCAGATACCTGGACGTGAACGTCTATCAATATGTCAAGATGGCTGGAATCGAGATGGTACTATTCCAAAACTGGGTAACAAACTCCCAAAAAGTACTTTTCCCGTTCTAAGGAAAGAAACTGGGTCTCATCAAATTCCTCCTCTATCATGGGCTCCTCAACAACTAGTTCCTCAACTCTTTGTCTCCTTCGGGGTGCCATTCTGCAACAGAACAAACCATTTCACAAGCAACAAACTTGTTAGCGTGGTTAGTTCTAAATTCATTCAAAAATCCCTTCTTTAAGAGCTAACCAAAATCAAACCAAAATTAAAAAATTGCCCACCAAGTTCATAAAAACCACTCTTGAGTTTTCCCAATATCATGCAAAGCAAGAATCAAAGCTAAAAATCCAGAGAAGAATCAAAAGTTTCATTCTGACAAAACATCAAACACCTGGTGGGCAAGCTTAAAAACAACAAGATTATGTACAATTTGAAGTTTCAAAAACAGAAAATTCCAACTCCTAACCACAGCTACTACAATCCATTCAACAATTAATCACTGATTAACTTCAAGGTAGAAGAAAAAGAACTCAAAAACACAGCATGAAGCTAACCTTGGATCGCAGACAAAAGCAGAAACACGTTAGGGAAGAGAAAGCACAAGAAATCCACCAAAACTTCAAGCACCCAGTGGATAGGAGTGGATTGTGTGAAGTGTGAAGTGAAAAAAATGGGTGAAGATGGTGCTAAGATCCCGAAGCGCGCTTGCAATCTAATTCAGAGTAATACTCATCAATAAAATTGAAAACAACACGCTTCTTCTTTTCATCTTCTTTTTCAAGATTAGCCCGGATCTCTACCAACTGTTCTTCAAATGTTCCAGCCATAATTCCTTACAAAATCCAGCACACAAAATTAGCAGCACCAGTTCATATTGAAAAAACAAAAAACTCTAAACAATTATCAAAAAGACTTAAAATCAGAACCTATCCCTGGCAACGGCGCCAAAAACTTGATAGATCAAATCTGCAAGTGTACGGTTGATTATCGAGTATAAAAGATCGTTCTCCATAGGGATAGGTGTTTTAAAATCTAATTTCAAATTGTTTAGAACTAGTGCAGAAAATGTAAATTGATTTGTTTGATACTGGTTTGAGTTAGAACTTGAAAACACAATTCGCAATGAAAATATAATGATAAAACTTAAGAACTTGGGCTGAGTAAATAGCTTATGAATTATGCTCTTAGAATCAATTTTATATATGAATTTTAAAGCAAGGAACTCATGATGTTCTAGCCTAGTTTCTTTACAAGTTAATTCCTTAAACATGCAAAGCTTTCTTCTAAATTACTAAGTCTAATTCCTTAGATGATTAGTTAATTTAAGAAGAAGATGAAGTTCTTAAAACTGGCCAACATAAACAAAGCCTATCCTAATTCCTTAGTGATATGCGATTTCTCTTTCAATTCCTATTTCTCTTATTACTTAACAATTACCATTGAATAAAAAATAAGTAAAAACACTTGTGTACAGCAAGATAGATGAAGAGTAAGGAAATGAAACATGAAATGCAATATTATTCAGATATAAAAAAGAAGCTTAAAACATAAACATAAGCTAAAAACAACCCAAGCACTTAAAAAGAACTTAGTCAAACATGGCTAAGAGAGACATTATATTAACCTGAACTAGGAGCTCAAGAAAGGCTTCCCACAATTCTCAGGAAATAATGCTCTAAGGAAGAACGAAAGAATAACTTACTTAGATTATTCTGGTGTGTGAATGTGTATTTACAAAGAAAGCAAAAGGCCCTATTTATAGCAAAATTTGCCAGTGTCCCAACGCTCAAGCGTTGGCTTGCCAATGCCTAGGCGTTGGGAGCAATTAAATTCCCACGTCCAGCAGAGTGCCAACGCTCAGGCGTTGGGCACCTCTGCAACTTCACAGCCTTGCTGTTTTGTTCTGCCTCTTGATGGCCCTCAATGGCTTTGATGTGGCCACATTCTTTGTCCCCTTTAGTTCTGAAACTCCTCCTTAATCATAAGACTCCACTCATGCTTAATTCCCATGTGCCAATTAGAAATGATGCTTCCTCTTCCAACTTCATTTTCAATCATTTATTTGCTGAGACTTCACTTTTAGTCCTTCCCCTTCTGAACTTTACACTTTGGTCATTGGACAAAATGACTATTTCTACCAACTTTTCTAAAAATACTAAAAAAACTCCTAAAAATATATAAATAAAGTTTAAAAAACAAATAAAAGCTAATCTATATGCAAATGCAAAAATAAATAGAAAATCTACATAAAAAGTGTAAAAAATCTATATGAGACTCAATAAAAATAAAATAAAATAAACTAAAAAGACCCTAAAAACATCATACAAAATCCAGTAATCAGCTCCTGTTCCGATCAGCTCTTCATCCATACGACCCCACGACGTAGTAGCTAGCCCACTAGGGATGCTCTTCAGCATACACCTAAAAGGCAGCTCGCACGACTTAGGCTAGGGACGAGCACTCTCGGTTTAGTGGCCCTTCATTTGAACGGCTCAGACAAAGGTCGAGGGAAGCGTTACATGGTCGCTTGCTAGACAGTCACTCCAGCTCGAAAGCCTCACATAAGAGCTTCCCTCCAACACATGCAGAGGACCTCCGACGCCTATATATACAAGTTCCACCGTCCTCTTAGCTGATATATTCAAAGTTTTTTTTTATGTAATATCAAAACAAGTTATTTTATTTTAAGCAGTTTAAAAGATCCTAATCCATAGATCACCTTGTCATAATTAATTATCTAACCACATACTTAATGCAGTCCAACTTGTCTATCCCAGCTCCCAACCAAAAAAGAAAAGAAAGGAGAAATCAAGATGTAAAATTTGCCACAAGCAAGACATGTAATTTGAGTTTTACTTTAGGTAAATGACAATGAGTTCCAAAGTGATATATCAACACTTCCTGTTAGAAAAACCAACCAAGAACGTGTTTGTAAAAACAGAGTGAAGATCCCCCCTTTCCATGTTTTCGTTCTCAGATGGAGGTCAAATGTTAAACAAACACAGAAAGTTGCTTTCCTTATATTTGGTCAGTGTCCTCAAACAAGGGGCAAGACATGTCCAATGCCTAATCCCCAAAAGAAACTTCCTTTTAACTAGCTTGCTTAACTAGCCCCTAAAGATACTTCCTTAGTCTCAGGGCTCGTCTTTACGGGATTATTGCTTCGCATTAAGTTGTCAGCTACACAAGCACTAGCATTCTTATCTGCCTCATCATTATCTGTTTCCGGGGAGTCAAAACTGGAGATTTGCTCACCCAACTTCTTTGGTTTGTTCAGGGCATGACAGTGGGGGCAGTAGTAAGTGATAAACGGGAATTCCTCTTTCCGAGCAAGACCTGAAGAGAAATAAGCAGATAAAACACACATTTCCTGCCACTCTATTCATAAAGTAAAGTTGGCAAACACAACACACACATGACACGCCCACATCAAGTGAGAGTTATTTCTACATGAGGGAGAAGAGAAAATATCAATGATTAGATTCTTTCGCGAATAGTCAAGATTCAAACATGACTTTTTTAACTGGTCATGTGATGATGAATGCATGGTTGGACAGTCAAACTTTATCACTCTATCTCTCTCATAAACATAGCCTTATTGAACATACAAGACTATGATTATTAAGTGTGAACAAGAGAAGTTAGAGGAGTTATTATTGACAGTACAAGCAAATATGGATGGTCAATAACTCAAGATTGATTTTACTTAAATTTAATCTCTACCATCCATGTATAGTTGTATAGTAAAGAATAAATCCTCTCACATTTTCACCTTATGCATTAGAATAAAGAGGCCAAAAGCCTAGAAACAACAAATCCGATCCACTTACCATTATGCATATGGCAGTTCCCACATACGAGTGCATAAGACTGTGTTGGATCCTCACCAACAAGCAATGCTGCAATTTTAGCAATCCATCCTCCATTATACGTTGTTGAGCTTTGAGGTTTATGATGTTCAACAAAAAGCTGATTATGCACTGTCTGAGTTAGGTTAGCTCCCCCAGAACCAACTAATTGCTGTTCAGAATAATTTGAGGCAGTTGTCCCAGGACTAGTGGATATAGAGTGCACTTGTTTGCGACTTCTAAGTCCACTAGACTGCGCATGTTCAGCATCTTTGGTCTTCCCTGTTGGAGCGCCAGATGTAGATTCATTTCCCACAAACACTTCCATGCCTGAATCCGCACCCAACTTGGATGCCAAAACAGTAGCAGCGGCTGCCTTAGCTGCTGGATCTGTATCATATCTCTGTGTAGATCAAAAGTATAAAACACATCAATATTAAAGTACTTACAACATAAATATCATTATAAGTCCTTACAATACTGCAGCACTTCAGAGCAAAGGACTCTACAGTGAGGCAAAGAAACTAGTATTCTATATGTAGAATTGATCATATGGGATTTCATTCATTATCTCCCCTAAGGAAAAACTTCTAAACCATGACGATAATATAACAGACATGCTCACATGCAGTGACAGGTTGAAGAAAATTTTTAAGGGAGCTAAAGTGAATGTTTAATATGTAAAATTTACCGTTCATTAGTTCAGTAGCTTTTCCATCAAAATGTACATTCTTTTATTTTTTATCATTGGATTGTCCAAGTTAAAGTTTCACCTCCAAAATAAGTTTTATACAAGTCAAGCAAAAAATGTTTGTAAAATAATAAACAAGCACGGCAAGGGAATTTTATTTAGTCAACACCTGAAAAATATATGCAAAAAAACAAGAACCATAGACAGCAGAGAAAGAGATATTAGAATAGCTAGTAATCATCAAACAATGAGATAAAAGAATTTTTTTACGTAATCATAAAAATGGTGATTGTTAATGTACTCCCACTTGTTTTTTTAGAAGGAGTACATTAACAACTTTCACCTTTGGGAGTATATCAAAAAAAGTTAAGTTTTCACTCGCTAACAAACTCCTTCAATAGAAACAAGTGGGAGTGCGTTAGCAATTCCTTATGCAGTTTGCTAATAATGTACTCCAACTTATTTTTTACAAGTTAGTAATCTGCACTTTGAAAACAGTTACTGTGCTCCTTTTAAAAAAACAAGGACGAGTACGTTATATATATATGGGAAGTGTATTAGGTCAACGGATGGTCTCATGAAATGAATAGATCTTGATCATATAACATTACTACATAAATGAATGGTCAAGATTCAATTTAAGTGAAACAATATTGCTTATCCATTCTCATCTCTCACCAGATACATCCCCGTGTACTCCCACTTGTTTGTTAGATGGAGAATAAGGCTACCACTTTGGAGAAAAATAACAAATTCAGAGTTGACTAGAAATATACTCCTAAAAAATAAGAGTACGTTAGTATGCATGTGACTTGTTTTTCAAAAGGAGTACATTAACAAATACAAAGTTGCAACTGGCTAACATACTCCTTCTAAACAGCAAGTAGGAGCGTATTAGCAATTTCATATTGCATGTGTATGTAGAGAAAGAGAGAGAGAATGGAGTTCGATCTCTTCACCCTTGTTCTTATTATTGAACCCCCCCCCCCCCCCCCCACCTCCCCCAATACCCCAAAAGAAAGTACTAGATATGATGACTCCAGTACTAGATATGGTGTGGCGGTGGGGGGTTTGGTAGGTTGGAGCCAGCAGCATGCCTCACATTAGTGCAAGGAGCGGGCCTAGTTGATTCCCCATATTGGGATGAATCAAGTGGTGAGGGAGAGGTTGTAAGGGAATCAAAATGTTTGACAGGATATGTCTACACTATTAGATGCAAACACATTAAAATTAGCATTTAGATCTAACTGTACTATAAGATCAAGTTTATAAAATGTATAAGATTTGGATTGTAAGGAACAGGAACAGATTAATACGACTCCAAATATCTTTTGCCTGCTCCAAACGACAAGGAACAAAATGTGCTTTAAACAATCACCTGAATGAGTTGTTGAGTAATGTAATAATTTGTCTTCTCTTTGACCTCATCAATTTTGGCCTGCCTTTCAGCTCTCAGCCTTACAAGAGTTTTCTGGTCCCTGCGATCACCTATAAAAAATCACATTGTCATGCTCAAATTTCAAATAACATTATCTTCATATGGCATATCAAACTTTAAACACAAACTCCCAGTAAAAAAATATACAGTATTGAATTGGAACCCCATGTTACAGTTACAGATGCTGAATTTTGAATCATAGCTTTTATAATGTATGAATCATAGTACCAAATATCTTCAATCAAATGCTTCGGCATCATATATAGGATGAGTTGAATATCACTATTTCAAACCACAAATTGTTGAAAACTAATGTGAACACAAAATTTAAGGTTCTATTAGCCAAGATTAAATAAATTTAAAAAAATTACAAAAGCTTCTGGGAAATATGTATGTTAATTGTGAATCTTTTATATACACTTACACATCCGTATGAAGCTGAGAAAGAAGGAATACGCAGCAGATGATAAGGCAGGCAAAAGAAAGATTGGCAACACTCTGATTGCCCTCATTTTCCAATTCATACCCACGGATCTTGTTGTCATAATAGCATAAACTACAGCAATGACCTGGAATTGAAATCATTTTAAGCAAAACCCTTGTTATTTTATTTTTCACAAGACAAAAAAAAAAAAAAAAAAAAACCTCAAGTAGGATAACATTCATTGGTTGATGGAGAAATCTAAAATTTTGAGAAAACCCCTCATTTTTATTACACAAAATTCCAAGTGTTATTAATCTAATGCATGAAAATTTGTCAGTAACTCAGTATCCAATGTGTTAAGTGCTAAACCACATACGGTTATAGCTAAACATTTTAATTTGCGCTATAAAAATGAAAATGCACCTCAAATAGTACAGAAAATATAATGAGGTTGCGCGAGATTCGCCTCCAGAAGCGGGATCTGTTGCTCATTTTATTCATAACAGAAGCTTCTTCTTTGGATAAATACTGGAGCCTCTTCTCCAAATCATTTCCATTGGACCTAAAAATCACGTTCCAAATTCGTGAAATAAAACCCTTGCGCTTCTTCTTCTCTTTCGCTGAAGTATCAGTAGCAGTAACAGTAGCACTCGCTTTTTTCTCTTCACCCATCAACCCCAAACCAAAACGCAGCGTTTCGAGGCCTCTTCGCAGAATCAGTAGTAACTGCACGCTCACAAAATGAAACCAGTAAGAATTGGATCGCGCAGCGAAGTTCGATCTGAGATGGTTCGAGAATGTTGCTCGCTCTGTCACGCGTGATTGAGATCCCAGAAACGCGCCCACGTATGGAAGAAGGTGAGGGGTTAACAAATTACGAAGCGCGGTTGAGTCAAAGTAAGGTGTAATTATGAGTGAGGTAGGAGTTGGAGGAAGGGTAAGCACAGACATTCAAAATTGTGAAGCACAGCTAGTTTCAAAATTTAAAAAGAAAATAACAATAATAATAAAAGGGTTTTTTTCTAGCCGAGGATATATTAGTAATGCTCATCATTTAAAATTAAAAATATGAAGTCTTAATTTTTTTAAAAAAAATATGAAGTCATACACTTGAGCTTTTAAAAAAAAAAAATTACGCCACTTAAGCAGAAGTGTCAGGTTCGAGGTCTCACATTTAGGCGGTGGCGGGCTCAGTCTAAAAACTAACTCGCCATGGTACATTGAAATTAAGATTGTGATGATAGTAATGCCCCTACCTTTTTATTGATTCGCCAAGAATACCCCTTTCTTCTCCACCCATGGCCTGCACTCTGCTCTCACCATGGCAGTGAACCCTCAAGTTATAGCACCAAACGCTTCATTATCAGTGTGCTCTTTCACATTTCTTGCCGATCCAAGCAAATCTAGGGTCTTTCTACAACCCGTAGCCATCTCACGCCCATGGGTAGTAGCTGCTGAATGAGATTGGGTTTATTGAGGTTTCTTCAGGTCATGACCTGAGTGTTTACACAGATTTTTGGTAAACAAATAATTTCAATTGACAAATTGGACTTAAATCAAGTTATGGGTTCTCTGATGAAAACGCTTTTCAAAAGTGCTTAAAGTAAACAACACATAGTTTAAAGATCAACAACACAATATTTCGAGCCAGAAACTTTAAAGAAATGAAAAGTACTAAACTTAAGAGACAATACATTTTGACCCATAACAGGACGAACATGTGCATAAATTTAAATAGCAGAATGATAAATGTACATAGAAGATAAATAAAGCAAAGTAAATTTGTAAGAAATTATAACATTGCCTTAAAGGTAAATGGTGTCAAAATAAACATACTCAGTAGTTCCCAATAAGTGCTCTGGAGTTACGTTCATTTGGACTTTTGCAAGCAATATATGAGTTTTCAGAGTTATGATTTTTGAACCTTTATTACAATTACAAGGTTCTATTTATAGACTGCAAAAACCATCTGTCTACAACGACTAATCTTCATAACGTGTACGCGTGTCCTTTGACTTATCTTCATCGACGGTCTTGAGTCATTCCATGTGTCTTCGGTTTAAATCCTCTTCAACTGCATAACTGCTGACCAAGTTCAAATTTCTCGACTGATAAGTGAAATTTAAGTTAATATCTTATTTCGACTAGACCATGTATTGGTCGAGAAATACACATGTGATATCTCTTTTACCACTTATTCATCTTTACACTTAGCCATTTTGACACTTAACTACTCCGAGGTTAACAATTGACTTATATGAGTAAAAAAAACTAAAATATGCACTTTGTAAAATTTTAGGCTAACAGATGCCCCTCAAAAATGCCATTTTTCGAATGATAATAACTATGAAAGCGTGACATTGTCGTTCCAATTTGCTCTTTGAAAGCTTTGCAAATAATAAGATGTGGTCATACTTAGCAAATATATACATATATTAACAGTAAAATCATTCTACCAGAATTGTGCAAATCTTGCAGTAAACAAACGTTATACTATTAATGAACAAACCAATCAAAATGAATAATCAAGTTAATAATAATAGAACAAAATGAATAAACAACCACATCACCATTTCATATTTGCACTGTACTAATCAAGTTCAATTATTCATAACAAGACATCTCATCCGTCCACCTCAAAATTTTGAGGCAAATTCTGTGAAAGTACAGGACAAACACCTGAAAGATAAACAAAATAAGCTAGGGTATCTAATGATGGTACTTTTGTCCTCTTAGTATTGTCCATGACCTGCAAAATAGATTTAAGTGTGTTAGACAATAGCCACATACAAATAAATAATAGTCTCAAAAACATGAACAAGTAGCTCTTGGAGATATTATAACAAACTTATCCTACATGAACATAGGTGTATGAAATTTTTTAAAATTATAGGACACAGTACGACTATAATAGAAATACAAAATTAATATGAGGTCAATATTAATTTTGTATGAGTAAATAAATGTATCAGTAACAAATAATTTAACTTAACAATACCAATTAATTAGTAATTAATAATTAATAAGTAATAAAATTAATATTTCATTAAAATAAAAAATTTATATTTATTAATTAATATTATTATAAATTATATAAAATATAAATATCAAAATTAATTTTGGGTCATGGTAATAAACAAACAAAAAACTGATATCATATCCTGTCAGGATAATTACTATCCTAACTCCCCCCTCATGATAACTTTTAATGAAAAATATCTCCTAATAATAAAAATAAATATTCTACAATTAATATTAATTACAACATATCACAACACTCCCCATCAAGCTGGTGAATGAATGTTTATAACCAAGGGAAACCATAGCTTGGGTAAACCTCCCAAACCAAGCTCGGGGAGACTGTTTGAGCCCATATAGGGTCTTCTTCAATCTGCACACTTTATTTCTTCCTGAAGTAGGGTCATACCCCAGCGGAATCTCCATATACACTTCTTCCTCCAAATCTCCATGCAAGAATGCATTTTTAAAATCAAACTATTGCAACTCCCAATCAAAGTGAGCTGCTAAGGAAAGAATGATCCTTACGGTGTTCATTTTTGCAACTGGAGCAAACGTCTCCTCATAATCAATTCCATAGGTCTGCGTGTATCCCTTTGCAACTAGTCTTGCCTTATACCTGTCAAGCGGGCCATCAGGTTGATACTTCACTGTATATATCCACCTGCAACCTGCAACCTACAACCCTCTTGTCATTTGGCTTCTCAACAATCTCCCAAGTCCCATTCTTCTCTAGCGCATGCATCTCTTCATTCATGGCTTAAATACAGTTCTTATCTTTTAATGCTTCTTGTACTAATAGAGTCAATAGCTGAAATAAAACTCTGATGCTGCAAAGACAGATTTTTAGTAGACACAAACTGGGATATAGGGTACTTGGTGCAGGATCGTTTTCCTTTTCTCAAGGCAATAGGTAGCTCATTAAGGTTAGACTCACAAGAATTATTAGGCTCAATGTTAGGAACACTTACCTCGGGTTCAGACGATTGAACTTGTTGTTGGACCAGGACGGGTTTAATTTTCCGCTTGTATGTTATCTTGTATCTGTCAACATTATTTTGTACCTGTGTTATCATTGTCATCACCATCATTCTGGACCGGCGGCATTGGCTCAGGATCGTTTTCCTCAATGGTAGGAATCGAGGAAGGCATCAAGGGCTCCCGTGTCAGAGGAATAACAGACAACTCTAAAGACTCAACTTCCTGACTATTCTCCCCCTGAAGCTAGCTGAGGACTAGGATAAAAAGGCTCTGTTTCCTGAAAGGTAACATCCATGGATATATAGACACGACGACTAGAATGATGATAACATTTATATCCCTTTTTATCTGAAGCATACCCGATGAAGATACATTTAAGAGCTCGATGATCCAACTTTCCCCGGTGAGAATCATGAACATGCACAGAGGAAGAACAACCAAAGACACGACCTTGGAGACTTGAAATAATGGGAACTGACGGAAAGAAACTCGTCATGACTTGTATTGGACTAACACCAAATAAAACCCTACATGGTAACCTATTGATTAAATAAGCAGCAGTTAAGACGGCTTCCCCCCAATAAAACTTAGGGACATTCATTTGAAAGAGTAATGCTCTGGTGATTTCAAGAATATGACGATTTTTCTTTTCAGCAACCCCATTTTGTTGTGGGGGTGTCAACACAAGTAAGCTCATGAACAACGCCCTTGTCTTTGAGAAATTTGCAAAAAATTTGATTTACATACTCTTTCTCATTGTCTGACCTTAACCTTTTAATAGGTTTCCCAAATTGTGTTCTAACCATGTTGGAAAAATTAACTAATAATTGAAACACCTCAGACTTATCGTTCATAAGAAAAACCCAGGTAATCCGAGTACAATCATCAATAAAAGTAACAAACCATTTTGCACTAGAAACATTAGAAACAGACGAAGGTCCCCACACATCAAAGTGAACAAGATCAAAAGGTTGAGCACATTTATTATTACTAGAAATAAAAGTTGAACGATGATATTTAGAAAACTGACACACATCACAATGGAAAGACTCAACAGACACGCTTGAAAATAAATGTGGAAACACGGTCCTAAGAACACAAAAGGGAGGATGCCCAAGACGCTTGTGCTGCAACCAAATTTAAGAAGTACTCCATGACACTGAACTTGTCTGATGACACTTCTCCTTGTGCGGCACAGAGTATAACCCGTCTTGTTCCTTAGCAATTCCAATCGTCCGCCCCGTGGCAATATCCTGGAAAACACAATGTGATTCAAAAAAGGTTACTGCACACTTCAAATCTTTAGTGAGTTTGTGAATAGACAAAATGTTGTTAGAAAGCTTTGGGACATGAAGCACACGCTTTAGGTGTAGAGATGAGCTAAGGTGAGAGTTACCACATCCGGTAACCGGGGTATGGGATCCATTAGCAACAGTGATATGATGGTTTCCAGACAAAGTGGAATAAGAAGATAAATGTGAGAGGTGAGGTGTCATGTGATATGCAGCACCAGAGTCAATAATCCAGCTATCCTCAGTAAACAAAGCATTAAGAGATAAGAAAGTAGAGTTCTTATCAGTCATAGAGAGAGAACACTTACCAGAGGGCTTACTCAAGGAACCCAAAAGAGCTCTCAAACGCTCCAATTCTGCTTTGCTGAGGCTAGAGACATCTGCGTTAGGTGGATCTTCACCCTCAGCCTCCATGTCAGAAGTTGTGTGATTTGCACGCCTCTGAGGACCACCTTTGGACCTGCTCATACGTCCAAGGACTTTGTCCCTTCCATGAAATTTGAAACAATTCTCTTTGGTGTGACCGCATTTCTTACAGTGAGTGCACCATCGATCATCACGATTAGGACGTTCGGAAGAGGTAGATCCTTTGGCATGACCCTTTTCAGAGGCTAAGGCTGAATCATCAACAGATTTGTCTTCCATCATCACTGTCTTCCGACCTTCTTCATCACTAACAATGAAGGACACCTCTGAGAGAGAATGAAGTTTCTCCTTGCCCAAAATTTGAACCCGGATAGGATCAAATTCAGAGTTAAGGTCGGAGAGAAACTTAAAAATCTATGATTTATCAATAAACTGAGTCAGCGTTGTGGAGTTATCATCACACTTCATCTTCAAATTTTGATACTGGTCCAATTCCATCCAGAGACCATTCAGAATCCCATAGTATTCTGACACAGAAAGATTTCCTTGCTTCGAATTGAAAATTTTATTTTCCAACTATAGCAGGCTGAGAGGTTTTGTTTCTTGGAATATGTCTGTGTCAGGTTCTTCCAAATCTCCTAAGCAGTAGGAAAAAACATATAGTTTCTACTAATCTCCGGAATCATGTAGTGCCAAAACCAAGTCATAATAAGAGAATTCTCTTTAAGCCATGTCTCATACTGAGGATCAGTTTGAGCATGAGCTTTTCCTTCAATATAATTGATTCTCTTGCAGCTTACGAGAGTGTGACGAACCATTGGAGGTAATTGCGCCCATCCAAGCGATATGATCCTTGCAATATCGGGAGATAATTGTGAGATAAGGGTGGAAGAGATGTGGTCTTCCCACCTGAGGTGATTTTCTCTAGTTCAGACTTGGATATCTCCTCTTCTCCCGACATAGTGAGGATAAAAGGACCTGAAACATAGTGAAATAACAAAGCAAAACAGAGACACGAAGGTCTTTCTCGTCCTCAAAGAAGGAGGAAGAGCCAAACGTCAATAACGGCCAGCAACAAAGGCTGATCTAAAAAAAGGACCCTTGGAACGGATCAAGGAGGGGCAGACGAACCGTTTTGTGCAGACGCGGACTCGAACAGAGGCTGGGAAGGCGACGCGTGTGCTGCACGCGCCGAGAACGAGGCCGCGAGTGGATCTTACTCGCGAAAGGAGAAGCGGTGCGTGGAGGCTTCTCTGGAAGTGCGGCGGCGGTGTAGGGCCAATTTGAGTCTTGCGAACGCAATGAATGTGGCGGTGACACGCGGTAGTGGTCGAACAGCGACGGTGGAGGTGGCACGGTGGTGGCTGTAAGGGAACAAAAGTCCTCAAGTTTCAGAACTATGCCGTAGTAAGACGGCTAGGGTTTAGACGCGGAAGCAGAGCCCTCAGAATCGAGAGCTCTGATACCAACTTGAAATATAGAGAAATATAATTTTATTTCTTAAATCAAAACTACAAAGTGATTACATTATATAGAAGAAAACTAAATATGTACTCAATCTCCTAATAAGAGAACAAATTTATTAATAATGAAAAATATCTCCTAATAATAAAAACAAATATTCTACAATTAATACTAATTACAACATATCACAACAATATTGTTACCTGTAAAGCTGTTCCATAAGCACAAGTAATGCTACTTGATGATTTAAAACCAGTGAAGATAACTTGATAGATAAGTTAGCACGTTCTCGTATTTTTCTTCCATGACCATAGGGACCACCAACGCAGAAAGATAATCGTGAAGCACCCTATGAGAAAGCAATAATCAATAAATTTTACTTTCATTTTCACAAGAAATTTTGTTCAAAAGCATCTTCCTATTAACATGAGACACAACTGGGCTATACACACACCTTCACAGAGAACACACTTAGGAAAGGAGTGAGTTGTGTTGAGTTGCTATAGTTACACCAAAAATGGCTGAGGAAGGTTTTGTGCATTTGAGTAAATGACTTAATTAAGGGCATATTGCCATAAGAGCTTATCACATAAGTGTTTATTCAAAAGCTAATCTGAACTTAAGAAAATAAGCTCAAAACAACTTATAAGCTCACCTAAATACTTAGATAAGCACTTATACCATAAAATAAACTCAAATAAGCTTTTCAAAACGCGGTTTTGTCCCTATTAGACACAATGGTAGCTGCAAATCTATGAAAACGGACTAACTTGAAATTGTTGATATCCTTTTTCATCCCCTTCCCGCACACCAAGCTTGAAATCCTTTTGTAGGTGCGAAAGGACCCTAAATGCTCTTCAGTAGATATATGGGGATATAATGAAAGAGGGAGATCATCTCTATATTTGTAGGCACTTGCCACTACCATCACCTCTAACTTCTTAGGATCAGCCGCTACTCCATTGGTGTCGGGAGGGTAACTTCCAGAACAGTAGTATCCCCCCAGCCTAGGCACAAGTGCCAAGGGGTAAGTTGCGATAATAGTCGGACGGCGCGAGGGTGTTTCACGGAGCAACTCCTCCCAGGTGGGGCTGAGAAGGCCACTCCCAGAACAGTAGCCCCCCAGCCCGGGCACTTGGTTACAAGTGCCCAGGGGTAAGTCGGGGCTCTAGTCGGTTCAAGATCGTTCCTTGGTTATCCCCTTTGAGTGGGCTTGAAAGAGTGTTTCCCAGAACAGCAGCCCCCCCAGCTCCGACAATCAGTTGAGTGTCAAGAGGTATAGGTCTTAGGCTGTGCCCGGTGTACCTGCCGTTCTTCCGGGAGAGGTAATGGGTTATATTCACCTCCCGGCCCGGGCAGTCGGTTAAGGGTGCCACGGAGCACGACTCTCGGTTGATCTTTGCCCCGTGGATTGTGTCCGCGCCATGATTGCCCGATTGAAACCGAGTGACCATTGAAGACGAAAAGACGTTGGTTGGTGACGAAAGGGATGCGACTGCGTCAGTGGGGCGCGTGGCAGTGCCTGATTGGTCACGTTGTTTCTTTTCCCGTGTGGCACATTTATGGCAGAGTTAATGCGAGGTGCCTCTTGGACGCACCCCTCTGCCCTCTATAAATAGGGGTCTTGGTTCCCCTTCCCCTCATTTTTGAAATTCTGAATTCTCTCAAACCTCTGCTTCCTTAAAGACGTCGAGTTCTTCCTTCGTTATAGGTCTTTCCGTCGTTGTTAGAAGCTTTCCAGACCCTTCCACCGTACTTCCAGGTAAACTCTTTTCTTTTGCTTTAATTTTTGTAGGTTTCTGGCCGGAACCTGGGGTGGTTCCGGCAAGGCTTATGCATGTGGCACGGCGGCGCTTGCGGCTGCGTGCCATATCTGAGGGGGTGGGGCCACCGTTGTGCCATATCTGAGGGGGGTGGGGCCGCGTGCCTCACCGGTGCCCTTCCATCTTTGCCGGTGGTTAAGGTTCTGACGCGGTGACCTTGCCTCCGCATATTTCATCGGTAACTATGGGGAAGAGACCTCAACCGGAGTTGGGTGGCATTGCTCGGCAGGGGAAGAAGAAGGAGAAAGTAGCCAAGAAATATCTCCCCGTGGAGCTGTCAAAGAAGCAGTTGAAGATTAAAGCTTCTTACGACCCCCTGCCCCCGGAGTTAATGGAGTACGATTGGGTGTGCCGAGAGGTGTTGCAGACCCCATCGCACTGGGCGAGCGACGACGAACCCCTTCGCATCCGTAGGAGTGGGCCTATTTACAAGCACCATGTCAGCTTGGGGTACGAGATATACTCCCCGTCCAAGCAGGATCTGATATGCTATCGGGCCGAGATAGGGGTTTATATGCATATTTATACTATGCGTAAGCTGGTCTAGTTTCCCCGGACGGAGTTCCAAATGGAGGTCCTTCGTCATATGAGGGTGGCCGCCTCTGACCTTCACCCGGGTGGATGGGCCTTTGTGAAGGGGTTTGAAGCAGCCAGCCACCTCTTCGAGCGCCGGGAGGCTTCCGTAGCACTCTTCCACCTGTACGAGCCATTGCACACGAGAGCCTGTGGAGGTTTTGGACTCGTAAGTATTAGGGGCCAAGGTGATGGCATTGGCGTTCTCCACCCGTTCGCAGATTTGTACAAAGGACTACAAGGAATTGTACTTCCTTGTTGCTCAAGTCCCGGAGACGGAGCCTTTCTGGCGCTACTACGACGACGAAGGGCGTAGATTTGCCAAGTTTCCCCTTGCCTGGACGAGGCGCCACTTCAGTCGGGGCCCGACTTGGCATGCAGTAGACGACGAGGAATCGTTGCCTGCCCCGGACCGCGTTCTCCTAACTTTAATTCAGAAGACCGTGGTTACGTTTGAAGGGGACGAGAAACCCACTCGGTTACTGAGGTGTTACAACCTCATAACGAAAGGGGTAACTGAATTCCAGAGGGAGTTACTAGAGTCTCTCAATAAGTAGCTGCTCGGCGGTTTTATCTTTACACTTGTAATTTTATTTCTTATTTGTTGCTAACTCAGTTGTCTCTTAACTTGTAGGAAATATGGAGGGAATTGATGCCGATCTTGCTGCCTGCCTGGAGATCGTGGATTCGGGTCCAGACCCCGTCCAAATTATCCTAAGGTCCCCACCCTTGTCGGGCCTCTCGTCATCCCTGCGGAGGACACAACCGACTCTGAGGGGGTAGAAGTTGTGCACCAAGTGTCTGCCAAGCAGGTGGTCGGCAATCTTGACACCCCATCACTAAGGATTGTCAGTGCTAGCGCGGATGAAGACACTAGTGGAGTGGGGACCGACCAGGTGTCGTCCGAGAAGGCCACTCCCTAGGGGGCTGATGTTGCTGGTGCCCCCCAAAGTGTGGAGCCGACCGAGCGACGGGGTGAGAGTGGTTTGACCCCCAAACGCCATTGGTTAATAAAAGAGTCTGCGAAAGCAAACAAGGGCAAACACATTGTTGTCAAGGGGTCTGGGAACTAGATAGGCACTTCTCCGCCCCGACTACCCCTCCTGCTGCGAAGAAGAAAGATCCTCCCTCCTAGGGTAAGAAAGGTGGGGGTAAGGCTCTGCCCTTTGTTGGGAAGCCCTTGTTCAAGCCGAAGAACCAAGCTCTTAATCTGGAACGTTGAAGGGGGTGTTGTCTCCCCTGCCTCAATCTGGAACGGGTCCGCCTCCTGTTGGCCCGCGACTCTTAAAGAAATCGACCAAGTCCTGTACTCACCCGAGGACCAGGAGTATATGCGTTCCTCGGGTGAGACTCGAGTGGGCGAGGTCCGATTGTAGTTGCTCCGGGCCTACACTCTATAGGGCCACTTGGGCTCTGACGTCGCAGTTGCCAAGTCTAAGAGGGTCGCTGAGGTGGAGTCTCTTGTGTCTGAACAAGAGAAAAAGTTGGAGGACTCCGAGGACATTGTGGTTAGGCTTACCAAAGCCAATGACCAACTCGGGCGAAGGTTCTCGGAGGCCGACGAGGCCGCCAAGAAGGCTCAATCCCACCATGCCAAACAGCAGGTGGAGTTTCAAAAGGTCATGGAGGGGTCGTCGACCATTCGGGCCAATCTTGTTAATGTAGCCTTGGAGCATTATGAGTTGTAGCCTTTGCGCATTTCTTAAGATCAATGAAATTCGCTTTACCTTTATGAATTCATTCTTTTATTTCCTGCTTTCTCGATAATTAGCTTTGCATTATTTGATTAAGTGTTGAGTGCCCAGGTGAGTAACGCCAGTTGATTAGCTTGGGATGGTCGGGTACCGATAGTGTATGATAATTGAACCGTGTTTGTCGGGCCTCGATAGGGAGCCGTTGGGTACTTAGTCAATCTGGTACTTTTAAGAAGTAGTATGGTTGACTAAGGTTCGTGTTTATTTATCTTCTCGGCAGTCGACCATGTACTGCTAAGAAGCAGTACGAGGTACTAAGTTTTGCGCCGAGTTCGTTTCTCAGAAGTCGACCATGTACTGCTAAGAAGCAGTACGAGGGACTAAGCTTTGCGTTAATTTATCTTCTCGGTGGTTAACCATGTACTGCTAAGAAGCAGTACGAGGGACTAAGTTTTGCGCTGAGTTCGTTTCTCGGTAGTCGACCATGTACTGCTAAGAAGCAATATGAGGGACTAGGCTTTGTGTTTATTTATCTTCTTGGTAGTCGACCATGTACTGCTAAGAAGCAGTATGAGGGACTAGTTGTAGGTAATCTTAAAGGACGACACTTGACATTTGAGAAGAACTTTCATTTAATCGTTGAGACTTCATCATACAAAATGTGACCCCACTCGGGCGAAGTGGTGGTGGGTAACACGTACATGCCCTCGTGTTTAGCAAGATAGAGGTTTAATCAAAAAGTAAAAGCTGAAAATTCTTCTTAGGTGCGTACTGCTCCGACTCGTACTGCTCCGACTAGTTAATTCGTCTTCTCCATCCGGGTGGACCGAAAGAGGTTGTAACTAGCTGTAGTACTTCTTCGAATTTGACGCATTCCAAGTTCTCGAGATTTCCTGACCGTCCAAGGTCTCCAACTTGTAGGCTCCCGTGCCCATTGTGTTGGTGACTGGTAGGGTCCTTCCTAGTTTGCTGCCTGTTTTCCTCGCTCGGTTGCCCTTGCCCCAATGTTGGCCTTCCAAAGGATGAGGTCATTAACATTGAATCTCCTGGGTAACACTGGGAGATCATAGTGAGATAAGGGTGGAAGAGATGTGGTCTTCCCACCTGAGGTGATTTTCTCTGGTTCAGACTTGGATATCTCCTCTTCTCCCGACATACTGAGGATAAAAGGACCTGCAACAGAGTGAAATAACAAAGCAAAACAGAGACACAAGTCTTTCACATCCTCAAAGAAGGAGGAAGAGCCAAACGTCAATAACGGCCAGCAACGAAGGCTGATCTGAAAAAAGGACCCTTGGAATGGATCAAGGAGGGGCCGACGAACCGTTCTGTGCAGGCGCGGACTCGAACAGAAGCTGGGAAGGCGGCGCGTGAGCTGCACGCGCCGGGAACGAGGCTGCGAGTGGATCTTACTCGCGGAAGGAGAAGCGGCGCATGGAGGCTTCTCTGGAAGTGCGGCGCCGGTGAAGGGCCGATTTGGGCCTTGCAAGCACGGTGGATGTGGCGGTGGCACACGGTGGTGGTCGGAACAGCAACAGTGGAGGTGGCACGGTGGTGGTTGTAAGGGAACTAAAGTTCCAAGGTTGTAAGGGAAAAAAACCTCAAGTTTCAGAATTGTGCCGTGGTAAAACGACTAGGGTTTAGACGCGGAAGCAGAGCCCTTAGAACCGAGAGCTCTGATACCAACTTGAAATATGGAGAAATATAATTTTATTTCTTATACCAAAACTACAAAGTGATTACATCATATAGAGGAAACTAAATATGTACTCAATCTCCTAATAATAATAAAAAACAAATATTCTACAATTAATACTAATTACAACACATGACAACACTTTCTATTCAGTGTTTTCATCAACATTTTGTCTTGAACGGCTGAAATTGAGTTCAAATTGTGCCACTTTTATAGAGCTTATTTTTATTTTAATGCAGCTTATTCCCATTTGCTTACAGCTTAATTTGTATGTATATATAATAGATTTACTACAACCGCTATGTGACTTCCACAACTTGCCTGCGACACTATCCGTTATATGGCGTAGCAGATTTTTGGCAATCCACTATTGGTAAAACAAGTTCTTTGTATGCATGAGTGAGGGTGCATCAGTCAATAGCTAGCCATAAAATTTGGGTTTTGGCCAATCTCTAGGTGGTGGCACTCCGGGTATGGTCGCTGCATTGCTGATTAATAAGGTGGTGGTTGGTGAAGACAGATAGCAATGACAGCAGCAGATGGTGGGGGTTGAGTGAAAACGATGAACAGATGCAAAATGAAAGTGACGATTGATAGCAACAGATAGCAAGAAAAGCAGCAGCCAGTGATGGTTTTGAGTGACAACGTTGAATAAAGGAACAATGAAGATGCCCAAGTGGAGTAACAATGATTGCACCCAATTCCTATTGTCAGGGAGAAATCACAAGATTATAGAAATATGATATAGTGTATTAGTATTATGAACAGAAAAGGGCAAAAAGCTGCTCCCAGTTATGGAAAATGTTTCCTAGCCCAAGGTGAAAATCTTAACAGAATAACAATCCACATAAACCCTCTATAATTCCCATTCTCCTACTTATCCTCCATGCATTCTATCTCCTATAACAAACTACCCGTTCCCTCCTTTCCCTTCCGTGACCTACTGGAATAGACTAGCACAACTTTGGGCTTGGCTTTTGGGTCAGGTGACCCATCAAACAACCTAAGATGGCTGCAATGAAGGCGACCCATGGCTAGGGTTCGTCAGCAGAAGTAGTCTTCCAAATCAGAAGCCCTTATACCAACATGAAAAGAGAAGAGAAAATATCTGAACATTATGATAGATTGATAGGTACTCGGGGTTAGCTAGTTAGTAGTTAAGTGGCTGTCAATAGTTTGTCAGTTAGTTAGAGGGTTTAAGAGGCATGTTGCCTAAAAATAAGAGTTATTAGAGAGCATTAGGATTTATGTTTTTATTATTACTATATTTTATCCAGTCAGCATTAGATTTTATATTTTATTAGGTTATTTGGACCAATAAGCATTTTCATATATGGAAGAGATCGTTTACAAGATTTTCTTACAGTATTACTTGCACCACCCACCAGCTCTGCCATTTGCTCAGATCCTATGTCTTGCCCACGTTCATCCAACATGACAACCTACAAGAGTAGGTACATGAAAGACAAAATAAAAAGATCGACTCTTGCTGATATAGAATAGATCTACAAATCAGTAGCTGTTACACTGTATCTTGAAAAATATGAGTTGCAAGTAAAGTAGGTTTTCAACTTTCAAGCAAAGGACTTAAAGTAGACACTGCAACAGACTGATATTAAAATGTAAGAAAAAATTGAAACAATGTTAATATAATAATTAAAACATAGGTTAAATTCATCTATAGATCTATATAAATTCATCAAATTATTAATTAAATCCCTTTAGTTCAAAAACCTTAAATTAAGTGATAGTTTTAAAATTTTGTAACCTAACACCATTGAATTCCTATTATGCATCACTTGTAGCACTGTTGATGTCAGAGTCTCAACTTTTTTTATTCTACCTCCATCTTTCTCAAAAACAATTGTCCGCTTGTAAATCCCTCAAACTTTATTTGGTGGTTTCATGGTGTAAATGAAGGGCTTCTGATTTTGTCCTCTCTTTATAACCACAGGCACAAAATTCAGGTATGAAATGCAGATAATGTTTTCAATAACGTTTGTAATGTTTGTTGATAACAATTAAGAGATTTGCATCAGTCAGGTTACCATATATAGATAAAGATTCTGATGCAGACAACATAGTTGAGACATCATAGAGTTAGGCTGTGACAGTTATTGGCAGTTTTATTCAGTTCCGGCTGACAGATTTATTTAGTTATGGCTGGCGTTTTATTCTACAATAACTGCCAGCAGTTATCTTCTCTAGGAAGTTAGTAGATTCTTTGATAAATAGTGAGAAGGTGAATTAGAAATATATTCTGGAAATTGGGATCAGTTTAGGGAGAGACTAGCCTCTCGAATGCTGGAGTGTTTGTAACTGTTATAGTTTTATTCAATAAGAGAATTATGTTCTCTGTTCGATTCTTCTTTTACCTTCTGTCAGATCCAGTCTCTATCAAGACACTAGATATGTCAGACATGCCTTTGTTTTCGGGGATGGTTCAATGCCATAGACTATTTCACATAGTAGTCAGTACAGCTGACCCGAGCCGCCACCAGCTGCTATTTTTTCCTGTCTTTCTGTAGCGGCCATCAAAAGGTGAGAACTGCCCAAGCCTTTATTAAGGACTACCTTAGTTGTATCTCTAGTTCATGTGGAATCTTACCATACCCTTTGGCGCCCACGATTGGACATGTGGGGCATGGAGTTTGCAAGACTAATGGCTGCAATGAAGGTAGTCTAGTGTTTTTACGAAGGTGGCCACAATGAAGGCAGTTAGGGCCCGCAGTAAAAACGGATTAAAATTTAGACCCAATATCAAATCTAGTATGACTCTATGACTTCACAGCCACCTATCACATCGCTGGTAATAAACATTATTCTCTAAACTTTCAACCTCTTATCATTTAGCCACAATTACCTTTGAAAATGTTTCTCAAACACACTCCTAAAGGGTGGGTACTAACTACTACCTATCCTCAACCGTCTTTGTTTGTTGAATCTCTACTAAATGTTCTAGGTCCCCTATTTTTTTTTACTCTATTAGTCGTTTGACTTGCTCTTTTGACTGTGTCATTTATTTCACTAAAGTTTCTATTTTCCTACAGAACTGAAGTTCAGGGAAAATGATGAGCGTCAGATGTGAATCCAACGATCTCTACCAACTCTAACCAACCCCAAATTTGCACAACTACAAATTCACCCCTCCTCATACATGTTGGGACATCCTAGCCTTGCAAAGTTATAGATATTAGTACCGAGTGTATTCAAATTTTCCAACATGTCTTGAGAGTCATGTCAACTTGAGAAACATACTCATAGTTCCTTCCTACTTTCTATTAGAATTTGGACTAAACCTAACCCTATCCCAAAAGCTAGCTTAGAGGAGAGGGTTGCTCTACCCTTTTTAAAAACTTATTTAGCCATACCTTTAGTGAATGTGGGACTTCTCAACACACCCCCTCACGCCTAGGGACAGGCATCTAGAGCGGGGAGTTTGCAGGAATGAACATCTGCCCATATAAGGGTGGTCTCTAATCAACGGATCTAGGATAAGCTCCAATTCGATACTAGAATTTGGGCTAAACCTAACTCTACCCCAAAAGCTATCTTAGAGGTGAGGGTTGCTTTCCCCTTTCTAAAACATTTATTAGGCCATATCTCCAGTGAATATGGGACTTCTCAACTGTTCCCAAATAGAATTTATAGTTGGGCTAAATCTCCATTTGCTTTTGATGTTTAATAACCTAGTCATAGTGAGTCAACTTTTGGGTTCAAATGCTTTATCACATTTTTTGATGATTAAACTCCGTTAAATACCAAGGGTAAGACGGTAAGTTGTATCCTTGAGAGGAGTGTGTTATAATGAGAGGTGAGAGCATTAATTGATACCCATTAGATAAAAATATACGGTTGAGATTTGAGCTCCTAATTAAAACTGCACACGACCCACTTTCATTCAGTTTCTCATCCTTATTATCTCCTTCTCACATTCCAATGACCCACTTCCTCCACTTTCTCATCCTTATTCCTTTGCACCTTTGTTCACCTGCACACCTTTCTTCCTTGTTCCCACCACCTCTGTTACAATCATCTTCAACCCAGAACACCTCTCCCAACATACAAATTTAAAAATAGTGGCCTTTCCCCCAAAACCCTAGTAATACATTTCACACTTCATTGTTTACGGTAATTATATATTAATAATAAAGGAAAGGAGCGATCAACATTTACATATATGTTATATATGATTATATATGATTAAAGTGATCTTATTTAGAGTCAAGGTATATGGAATTTTAAGGGGAAAAAAAGAAATTTGGAAGAACAGAGATGAAAAAACACAAAATGAAAGTGCTGAAGAGGAAGACAACCTTCAGAATAGGATGGAATAGGAATGCTCGAAAGAAATTGTTGGGAATCAAACAGGTAATTCATTGGCAGAGGATGAGAGAAAAGGGGTAATTTGGGGTGTTTTCCACTTCTTTCATACACACAGAGGCATCTTCTCACCAATTAACCTGAACCTGTACCTGGAAAGAAACGGTCCACCCATGCCAGTAAACACCGCAATCACCATTTCTTCCGGCGACACCTCCAGCAAAACTCCATAACCGCAGCCTAGCTCCACAGTTGAACCACTAACCTTCCACCATTCAAAAACAAGCATAAGGGCATGACAACAGACACACACAAAGGGTGCAAGGGCGCAGTACAGAAAGGGCACACGATGCTAAGGGCACAGATCGGCGCAAAGAGTCACAAGTGGGTGAGAGAAGAAGATTAAAGATGTAGAAGTGGGTTGAATTTATTATTATTATTTTTTAATGGAAAAAGATTGTGGGTTGACTTAAAAGAAAGTCACGTGCAGTTTTGATTAGGAGCTGAAATCTCAACTGTATATTTTTATCCAATGGCTATCAATTAATGCTCTCATCTCTCACTATAACACACTCCTCTCACTTGATACACCCCCTTTGCCCACTTTGTAATTGAGACAGATTCCATCAGATGCCTCTTGTTTCTTTTGTCTCTCAATAGAAATCTCCGTACGAGGCCGAAACCAGTCAATAAGACAATGCAAGAGTTGCTGTATGCATTAGTTTAGTTTGTTGCTTGCTAGGGTTAGCTCCTCCCAGAACTAGAGTCAGATAATATGATTACAAAATCCATATTCTATCACCACCAAACACTTACCATAATAGAAAATTAACATAGTAACAACTAATTTGTGATGCAAAACTCTCTTATTTATATTTCAAAGAAATTTTTTGTTACAGCAAGGAAATGGAGGGAAAAAATTAAAAATGCCATGTCAGTATCACTTAGCAAAGCCCAAATGGTGTTAGTTATTAGGGTCTTTTATAAAATTTTGAAACTATAAGAACTTGCCCAAAAGTTATAACCTAGAGGGACTTGCTTAGTATTTGGATGAAACTACGGGGATCTATATATTAATTTAACCTAAAAAGGAGTAAAACATTCCTTAATACTCTTTCCAACAAACTCTTGCTTATTGGTTGAAATTCATGTGGGTCCAATCAGATAAGCAATGAAACCCACCAAGTTGGGAATGGGACACATGATTTAGTGGATACCACATGAATTTCAATCAATAAGGGAGAGTGTATCGGAAAGAGAGTTTTGCTAGCATTTTCTAAGCTGAAACATATGACACAGATCTTAATAAATAGAATGATTTTGTGGATTCAATTAAAAGTGGGTGTAGTAGTATTCCTAGCAAGAAAACAAACATGACTGTAATTGCAATACATCATGGATAAGCGGAGAAAGACCACTAACGACCAAAACATAATGCAGAATTGGCTTAATTTGACTCCGCTTTGCCATCAGCATTCAGCTCAGCACATTGAGTTAAAGGAGCATATAGACATATTATTATATCACACAATTATTATAAAGACACATCAAGGCATAGAATCTAGATTCGTGTGCCGACATAAGAGTCGGGTAAGAAGGATGAAAAACACAAACAATTCATAGAAACTTCAAACTTATACAACTAAACAAATGAAGTCATTGTAAGCAAGCACCAAGCATTATTTGTGCTGAACACTGAAAGTTAACCATCTTTCTCATCTCACTCCAAAACAGAACTCATTCACAAAGTACAAATAAGAATGACAAAAGTATTCATTAATAATCACCATAATTTAAATTCATGCATGTTTGAGACTATACCCAATCATCAGACCTTATAATGTTCATCACTGCCATGTCTTCATCATCAACCTGAGCCCTGTGGTCACTACAACAAAAACAAATGATCTACCCTTTCAATTAGACAATGAAAAATGCAAGCCCTCGTGTGCATGTGTTCATCTATGCATGTGTAACAGGAGGAGTGTGAATCTTCTCATCTTAAACTTTCACCTGACCTTATCATCTCAAAACTTTGTTTTATCTCTCTCTAGATAAAATTCTCAAATTTCAATAACATCCCACTTTTTTAATGTCTATGGAATGCCCCCATAGACATGATTTTCACATGAAATTGGGAATTCAGACAGAATGAAACTGCTTAAATAAAAGTAACAGTGAACTCACCGTGCATTTCTGGGATTGGGCCGTATTTGAACATCCTCAACACTACAATAATACTTGATCTTTTCAATGTACTCATCAACCATAAGTTGCAGTCCACGTGATCGCTTCTTCCCCACTGATAATATACGTATCGGAAGCGCTTTCTACAAAAACTCAAATAATAATTATTAACACACACACACTACTACCACTACCTCACTAGTAATGATAATTGTTATGAGAGGTATAATGCTTGAGTCTCCACAGGTCATGGCATCAATCATATACCATAGTTGTTACAGACTAAAATATCAATGCAGATAAACCCTAATCATTTGGTATTTTTATCTTTCTCAATATAGGGTGAGTTTGGAAAATCAACTTAATTAAGCACTTATGACAACAACCGTTCATCGTATAAGCGCTTATTCATAAGCTAATTTGATAAACTTATTAAAATAAGTTAAAAATATGTTACAGTTAAGCATAAGCTCTTATTCATAAGCTAATCTAAACAACTTATGATAAATAAGTTCAAAACAACTTATGATAAATAAGTTCAAAACAACTTATCAGGTCAAAAGTTATTTGCATAAGCTCTCTCAAACACTTGCATAAGCATTTATGCTATAAAATAAACTTAAACAACCTCTTCCAAATAGGGTCAGAACATAACAGTGTTTGATAAATGGCATTAAACAAACAGTTCGTGTTGAAAATCAAGGTTGAAGAAATTGAAGTGAGAATTCAGAGTGAGAGATTATGTTTACCACTGATTGACCAGTGTACTTGCATTTCGCACCTGAAAATTTTCAGCACGAGAAGACAAGTTAAAAGACTGCGGAATTTTCGATGAAGCATGGTAAAATTCAATAAATAAATAAAAATTAAGGAGGGCGTGGTTACGAGAGTTGAAAGGTTGATGTTGATTGGAAATGGTGGAATTGAAACAGGCGCAAAGGTGGACTGCTCCTGTGCCCATTCGGAAGAGGAGTCCGCGTGTTGGGATGTGGAAGAAACCTGAAGCGGAGGGAGAAAATTTTTATTTCTTTTATTTCTTTTAAATATTTAAAAGATAAATATTGGTTAAATACATTTTTTAGTTTATATAAATAAAATACTGCTATATCAGGTTTAATCCCATCTAACAAAAGGGTATTAAATTTCTCACCCCCACAACCCATTTTTGCACCTCCCTACTCATTCCGGGATTTAAAACTCGGAAGGCAAATTTTCCGGGATTTGAAATCTCGGAAGCAAAATTTCCGGGATTTAAATCCCGGAAGGCAAAATTTGGGGGTGTGAAATCTTGTACATGGGGGTGACATTTCTAACACCCCTAACAAAACTGTAGGGTTTAGCCATTAAATGATGTAGCATGTAGCTAACGATTGTCCTAGTCATCTTTTGCTGCCTATTTTCACTTTAATGACGTCGAAATTATGTGTGATAAATGGCTTAATAATGTGGTAAGAAAGTCATAGGGACCCCTCTTCTATGTAAGCCTATCATTTAGAGCTCTAATTCTATCAATTACAACCTAATTGGAAAGAACCATTAAAAAAAAAAAAAAAAACCTAATTGGAAAGAAGATAGAGAAATAAGAATAACTGGGTGAAGAATACGGGAGTTCTTGCTTCAACAATCATCAATCGAGAAGGATACATGTGACTTGAAGGCATTATAAGGGTTGGTGGTCCCTAGGATTGAAAGTGTTCCAGTCGGCTCTTCAGCAATATGACTTAATGGCGTAACAGCTAGCCCACTAGAGATGCTCTTAAGCATACACCTTAGAGGTAGCCCGCACAACCTGACAAAGGGACGAGAACTCCCGGCTTAGTGGTATCTCATCCGACCGGCCTGGACACAGGCCAAAGGGAAAACATTTCACAGGCCGCTCGGCCTACAGCCACTTCCGCTCGGAAGCCTCACTTATGAGCTTCTCCAACACTTGTAGGGACACCTCTGGCGCTTATAAATACCAAGTTCTATCGTCTCACTCAGTACTTTTGGAACTCTATCGCCACTTCCTCCCTTTCCACTTCCACGTTTCTTACTCACTCCTCACATTACAAGTTTACTATGCATTCTTACATGTCTAAGCTGAGCTCTTGGACACTCTCGGATTTGCCTTACTAACTTGAGCGTCGGAGTATCTTCTGTAGGTCCCCCCCGGCGAATTGGACCTGAAGACTCCACCTTACTCACGCCGGAGCACAGCGAGCGCCACTGCAGCCTTGCCGAGAGCACCACCGTCCAGGATTCTCGCCCGAACATTTGGCGCCATTTGTGGGGAAGACTCGACAATTCAACGTCGTTCTTTATCTTCAATAGAGTAGAAGCTCGCAACGATTCTAGATCGGTCTCTTTCGAAAATCAAACACAATTTTGTTAGCATTCTTCCTCAAGAATTGCTAATGGCTTCAAAAGTGAATTTGAACTTGGCTTTTTCCAAAGCGCCTTGGGGAAAATTGTTCCCGTTGAGCTGATCTATAGATCCATGTGTAAGACCCTGAATAAATTAAATAATTATTTAATCATTCAATGCATGCCTAGGGATGCTTGCAGGCGAGAGTTAAAGTCAAGCGCTATTCGGATCATCGTAGCGATGTTTTCCAAACCACAGTTTGTCGTAGGACCTATCTTAACTTGATTTTAAATTCGAGCAAGAATAAGACATTCTCACTATCTCCATGACGATCAGTGAAAAATTTCAAGATGAACGACTGTAATATTGATATGGTTTCCTTCCGGAGCCCGGAAAAGGCAATTCTCAGTAGCGAGACTTTCAGTCGAAAATCCAACAAGCGAAACGGGCAACTTCGGGACCTCGGATCAAACCGGGAATCACCAAACGACTCCGGGTGACATGATGGATCCAAATATGCAATAAAAACTTTTCATGAATAGTGTTTTCGTGAATACTGTTTTGTGGCCGGAAGCGGCATGAATTTTGAGGAAAACGACCCGGGATCGAGTTGTACGAGCACGAGTGATGACCCTGGGGTATAAGTGTCTTTTTCTTTCTTTTTTATCTTTATTTGTGTCTTTTATTATTGAATCTCATATAGTATATATATATATATATATATATATATATTAAAATTGCTTGTATTATTATTATTTTTGAAGGCTTCTCTTCTTCGGAGGATCTTACTATTAAATTGATCTCAGACCAAGTACAATTCCAAAGTAAGGGTAACTCATTCCTAAAAAATGTCTGCATGTGAAGTGTGTTATGTGATATTCGAGTTTTATTTGATATCATGTATGTTGGTTTTTGTAGATAGTTGACATGTGGATATTATTTGATGTGCATGATCAATTATAGTTGGAATACATGATATTTGTGCTTATTTGGAGTATTTGATGTTGATTAAATATTGTGATGTTCTATTTGAATCTTTTAATATATGATTTAATTATTGAATATTATGCCATGAAATTATGAGATTATGTTATCATTGTCGTTGGATAAATTTTGGACGTTGGAGGACGGATGTTTTGACTAACACATGGCATATGCATTTGGATTGACTGTTGGGTCGTTGTCGTTCGACTGTGGGTCATTTCCTGGAGTTTTCTTTGGTTCAACTGTTGGGTTGGTGTCACTCGTCCGTGGGTTGTTCCTGTTTTGAAGTGGCAAAGGTGGTAGATGACAGTACGTGATTAAGCTTCACTCTCGTTCGTCGTTCGAGGAGTCGTGTTTGTCCCACCTTCTGTACGCGGTTTTGCGTTAAATATCCGGATCATTTTGTTGTCGAGGGGTTGGAATTTGACATGCATTCATCCTAGACCAACCTTAGGTTTGTTTGGTTGATTTAATTGAGTTGCTAATAACATGTTAGTTTTATTAATTATGCTGCTCTTAACATGTTATATTATGTGGATATTATTGTTGTTATATATTGGGAGTCTTATTTTGGAGTTAACCCATTGCTTGTTTGACTGTGTGTTGTGTGGGTGTTTAACGCCAGATGGAGATGGGATACTGGAGAGGCGTGTCGTACCCGAGGCACGACGAGGTGCATCTCCTTGAGCTACATTGGGAGTCTGCATGGGGTTACAACCGGATCGCACGCACTACTACTTACCACGGTTGGATGAGGGTCGTCAAACGGGATCGTTACAGACTCGTCGTAGACGTGACTTATTATGAGGGCTTGATATGCATTACCCTTCAACCACGATGCATTTTGGACATCATGTTTCGTTTCGACGACGCTATTGGGGGAAGTACGATAGATCCTTCGTAATTCGGCTTAAGAGGACTCTGACGTTGACGTTGAGCTTAGGGATGGGTGGCTTCATAGTGGGCGTCGGTGGCAACAGGAGCGGGCACGTACTCATATGGAACGGGAGAGTGAAATGGAGCGCATGACAGCTCGTCGTAGGGTTCCCAAGAGTTCTCGTGATTAGTTAGTCTTGGGTTGTCTGTTGGGGTTTGAGTCTATACTCTCAACATTTTATTGCTTTCTGTCTCTAGGGACATTCCCGTCCTTGAAGTTCTTCCTATGTGTTGATTCGGGAGGGATGTCGTAGTTTAATTCTTGTCCTTATTTTCAGATAATTGCCGTTTTGGCCTTTTATTATAATGGTTTTAATTCCTTCATTTTCGGCTGCTTAAATTTCGTCTTCTTTTATTTTGAATATTACGATTTTTACCCTCGAGAAAATTGGGGTGTTCGAGTTGCCTTCGACTTTCCCTATTTCCTTTTCCTTACTAGAGTTTCCCTAGTTTAAAGTGGTTCTTCGTTGATCTCACTAGATTGAGTCTAGCTAGTCTGTTCCACATGTTTCTCGTGTGGTCCCTTCAGGCCTAACCTGTAGGCTGACAGTGTCATGTTTTATTTTTGCTAGTCTTGCTGATAGGTTGCAATGGACTGGGCCCAGATGGGCTTCAACTCCTTTTCAATGGAAATCACTGACATTTGAAAACAAAATGGTATCATATATACATGCACCAGTAATAATTAGATTAGTTCGGATTTTTTGTTTTAGTCTTACCAAGGTATCTCCACAGCCGATTGCCGTGAGACTAATCCTTCGCCTCACGGTCAGCGCACGAAGCGGTAGGGGCTGGCCAATGAGTTTTTTTCCATTCACAAGAGTTGGGATTCGAACACCCAACCACTTGCTTAAGGGACGAAGTGCTGAACCACTACGCCAACCCGCTTGGTTAGATTAGTTCGGATTTGAAAATTAATCAGAAATTTAATCCAATAAAAAAAAAATCAATTTTTTCCATTTGTTCAGTTTTCAATTTGATTGGATTTCAGATTTTTTAGATTGATTTTTCAATTTTTATAGGATTGAATCTGTTGATAAACACCCCTTATAACAATAAGTTGAATCAATTATTTATTCAAAATAAGATATTTTCTCCTTTTTTTTCGTTTATTTCAAACTGTAAATGCAAGATAAGCGTAAACTGCACAATGATAAGCATTTTGTTAGTTTTATACATCTCAGAGGGTCACAACATGCATTTTGAATCAAAATACCCTTAATTTGCTCACGCTCGTTTCAGATTCTGCAAATCCATCTCGACCACAGATAAGCATTCAGAATTTGCACAATGGAAGATTGACACGGAAGCAGGTTAATTGCACCACAGCATATTATAACTAATCCATTTTGGGACAAATCTGCAACTGAGCAATGCGATCTCGAAAAGATTTTCTATTTGAGCTCTTACTGATATACACTGATAATCATATTATACATGAAATTGTGCAGAGTTACATACTCATCAGATTTTTCCTGAAGGGAATTATCATTGCGTTTCAATTTCATCTTCTTTGAAAAACAAAGAGGGAACCTCTGGAACCCAAACCTAACCTGATTTTTTCATCAACATAAGTGATTCTGAGTTTAACTTCACTCTGACCGCCATATTGGACCTCCCATGAACCTAGCTTCAATTCAGGTGCTTCGAATACAACTTGAATCCATTCACTATCCAGAGCCTTGAGTTTTCCTGTTTCACGTTTGCACACATCAAATCAGCACAAAAAATTGACCGAATAATAACTGGACCACAAAAAATAGACACCAAGCAACAATATCTTAATCCAAGCCAATCCTTTTTCTTTTTTGCTTTGCTATTGGTTACTGATACAATGGCTTAAAAATCATCCAATAATTATTCATTCATTTGGTTTAGACTTTCACAACACTGAGCCAGTTTGTTTTACAATAATTATAGTTGAAAATAATTAAGTTTTAGTGTTAAAATTGATTTTGTGAATTGTGTTAAGGTAGTTTTCAAATTCGACAAAAGTACATTTACAAGTTTGGATATCCATTGGCGGCTTGGCCGAGCCGGTACTAACGGATGTTAGCACTCATTTTGGGGCAAAAAGTGAAGAGAACTTCCTCTATTGGATTAAGACAAATGTGTTTTCACATTAGCTCAACTGGTATCCAAACCCATTAGAAAGAACTTTTACTTTTCTATTTAGAAGAATTCTTTATATTATAGTATCTACAAACTATATCTATGTTTACACCACAAAAGTAATTCCATCTTACTATCCAACCAAAAAACTTATTTTAAACTTACTTTTACAAATACCATTTCCATGCACAAAATTACTCTCTCAAATTTAATTATAATAAACTTAAATTTACTAAACTTCATTCAACTAAACTTTAAAACAAACAGAAATTTCGGTTTTGCTATTACAAAATATAGCCTTCTAGGATATTGGAAATTGCACTCATTCGATTAACTTTACGCAAACATACCCTAAGAAATTTCAGTTATGCGATTAAAATATATAGCTTTCTAGGATCTGCTATTAGCATTTGGAAGTTGCACTCATTCTTTGAATTATCAAATGACATACCGTTTAGAGAAACCTCTCCATCCAAAAAGCCAAAAGCAGAAAATGAGATCTTGTTTCTCACAATATCAGGAGCTTCAACAACCTGAACCATTTGCTTAGTTTTAAAGAAAAGTCGACCAAATGCACTCCTATAGCCACCTCCAGGTGATGTTGGCTGTGAACAGTATACCACATCCCATTCTGAAAAGCATTTTCATCAGTATTATGCACAAAGCAAGAAGTGGATGATTCTTACATCACTGATTTAGATATTCTTCACAAAATGTATGTAAAGAATGAATAGAAGCTGAAAGTGGACTCTTTTTGGAATAGATATTCAGTGGGTTTGTGTGAACTTAATTAAAGCTTAAGGTGATAAGCGCTTATCATATAAGCATTTATTCATAAGCTAATTTAAAAAACTTATTGAAGTAAGTTCAAAATAGCTTACAAGTAGGTGGTATAAGTGCTTATTCATGAGCTAATATGAGCAGCTTTAGAAAATAAGTTCAGAGCAATTTATAGGTAGATCATAAGCTATTTTCATAAGCTTACCCGAAAACATCGATAAAAACGCTTATGCTATAAGACAAGTTCAAATAAGCTCTTCCAAACACAGCATATTTAATGCGCTTAGGATAAAGATAAAATACAGAACAATTAGGCTGCTTGGGTATATTATATTTTCATTAGTAATTGATGATTATGAAAATAGCATGTTGTTTTCATTTGGTTCCAATGTTAGGGAAAAGGGAGAGGGGGAGAGAAGAGAGGAGAGAGTTCAGGGAAGAAAGATTCAATTAACAGAACAACATACAAACTGTGACTAACTACATGACTCTTATACTAACTACCAACTACTTCCTAACAGCCTAACTGACTCCACGTGCCCCTCACATGTGCATCATATCCCCCCCCCCATAAAATTCTCCTTGACCTCAAGGAGAAGCAGTAGCATCAAACAAAGGAAATTGTTGTTTGAGCTTGTACAAAAGATCGTAAGTAGCTTCCTCTTCACACTCTCCTTTCCACTGAAACAAAACTTCTGTGACTGCTCGATGATGGCGTTGAATCATGCGACGGTGGAGCATATTCAAAGGCTCCTTTGGATTATCCAAATTACCCCAATCCTCAGGCAGGGCATGTTGTGGGTGTATGCCACCTTGCCCACCTTGTTCAGAATCTGATAGGGTCCAAAATAGCACGGAGACAACTTCTCAGAAGCCTTGTAAGTGGCAGAAGTTTGTCTATAAGGCTGTAGCTTCAGAAAAATCCATTCTTCCACTTGGAATTCACGATCTGTCCTATGTTTATCCGCAAATCTCTTCATCCGAGCTTGGCCCTGTGTCAAATTACCCTGCAACTTGTTGTTCATTTCCTCCTGAACAATGAAGCTGCGATCCACTGCATCCACGACAGTACTTTGAGGAAAATAAGGAAGATGCAAAGGTGGTGGTTGGCCATACACCACTTCATAAGGGGTGGTCTGTATGGCTGAATGAAAAGTGGTATGGTACCACCACTCAGCTAATGGCAACCAGGATAACCATTCCTTCGGACATTGCGAAGTCATAGCCCTCAAATAATGCTCCAAGCAACGGTTGAGAACCTCACTTTGCCCATCAGACTAAGGGTGATAAGCAGTGGACAGACTCTGTGTGATGCCCAATTGCTGAAGAAAAGAGTACCAGAACTTGATAGTGAACAAAGGGTCCCTGTCACTAACAATATTAGCTGGTGCACCATGCAGTTTATACACCTCTGATAAAAACATCAGCCAAAGAAGCAGCAGTAAAAGGATGAGCTAAAGCAATAAAATGGGCATATTTGCTAAGTCTGTCAATAATCATCCAAATAGTGTCTTTAACATGGGATTTTGGCAACTTGTCAATAAAATCCATGGATATGCTTTGCCACACAGTTGCAGGAATAGGCAAAGGCTGCAAGAGGCCTGGACAAGCAATAGGTTGATACTTGCACCTCAGGCAAGTTCACATTTCTGAATAAATGCAGCCAAATATTTGCCAAGGCCCTTCCAATAAAACATGGATTTTACTCTGACCACAGAAGCTCTAATGCCAGAATGGCTACCTTGATGAGAAGAATGTAACCATTCTAAGATGATCTGCCTAACAGGGGCATTATTAGGAACCACCAGTTTGTGTTTTCTAAACAGAAAACCATCCACAACTCTGTAGTGGCTGTGTAAACCAGGTGTGTCTTTAACCTGAGACATGAGCTGTTGCAATGCAGCATCAACAGTACAAGCCTGGAGAAGAAGATCCCACAACTCTGAAGAGATGGAAGACACAGATATATGCAGCAACTCACCATGAGATGCCCTAGACAAGGAATCTGCAGTCACATTCTGTTGGCCTTGTTTGTATTGAATGACTGTTAGGGCTGGTTTTCCCCAAACAGCCAAACAAAAGGAAAAAGGAGCAAAAGGGTAATATTTTTGGTATTTTTTGAATATTATTTGAAATAAAATAAAAGACACAAAGAAGGAAATCCTTCTTTTACAAGGGAAACCCCTTCACAAGGTAAAAACCTTACTAACTCAATAATTCAATCCATGACTCTAACCTAATGAGGAGCTCTTATTTATGATAGACAAATCCTGACTTAGCCCCCAAGAAACAAGATAGATTACCAAAATAAAAGATACAATTAATCTAAAAGATATCCCACCCCAAAATAAAATATCAACTCCTAAAATAAAACATAGACTCCTAAGATAAAAGATAATAAAAGATAGACTCTTAAACTAAAAGATAAACTCCTAAACTAAAATAAACTAAATCCCTAATATTAGAATCCTAACAATACTCCCCCCAAAAAATCAACCTTGTCCTCAACGTTGGAAATTTTTGCAGCTTCAAAGTAGTCAAAAGCATTTCCTCCAGGATCCCATTGTAGGCTGCAAACAGGATAAAAAGTCAATTCAGCAAGTGCCACAAGATAAGTGGGCATGTCCAAATCAGTAAGTGCCCAAATGTCCACATCTGGCGGCATTGGAGGTGGTTGCTCGGACAACATAGCGAGGACCCATAGCTTCATCTGCAGTGAGGGTTCGCCCCTCCGCGGTGAGTGGCCATCTCTGTCCACAAAGCCCAATGTTAATTGTGTACCGAATTGTTTGGAAGCGCCGACATTGTCAAACTTTACATTCTTAACAGCATTCACAGTCATTGACAACGGAGCATCTACCATAGAGATTGTGCTTCCAAAAAGCTTAAGAATGGAGATGTGAGGCACATTGGCAGCATCATCTGTCAGACCTTTAATTGGCAAGGCAGTGGCTTGCTTAGACTCATTATAAATCTCAGAAGCAAGCGCAACATGTTGACCACTTGCGTCCTCCTTGAGTACATCTTCTTCCACCGGAATACTAGCAATGATTTCCCCTTCGGTGTGTGAAGGAGGAGTATAAGAAACCCTGAGAGCTAGTGATTGTGCCTGAGCAAGGCGGAATTCTACATCTCTTGCAAGCTCTATGGCATGCAACAAATGGGTAGGGCGGAAAGAACGCATTCTATTACGAATCTCGAGTTTGAGGCCAATCAGAAAATAATTCAACAACTAGACTTCAGAAAGATTAGGAACTTGAACCACCAAAGCTTCAAATTCACTCACATAAGCGTCAATGCTACCTTTCTGTCTAAGAAATTGCAGCCTCTCAGAAACGTTACCAAAACGTCGAAGCAAGAGTGTTAGGGTCCAAGAGAAACCTCTACTATGGAAGGTGTATTCTAGAAGGGGTTGTAAAGATAAGGGGAAGACAGCATAATTATATATAGATTATTAAGTTTTTCTTAGTGAGTAAGTTTCTTAGTAAGTAAGTATTTCTTAGTGAGTAAGTTTCTTAGTGAGCAAGTATTTCTTAGTGAGTAAGTTTCTTAACCATGAAGTATTAGTGGAGAAGCATTATAAATAGGGGTATTGCCATCAAGGTTAGAGGCAAGCTTTTGAGTAGTGAATTGTAAGGGGTTTTCCCTTGTAAGGAGGTTTGCTCCTTGGGTTACTATTTTAATATTAATAGCAGTGTTTTATCCAGAAAAATACCAAAAATATTACTATTTCTTCTTTTATCTCCTTTCGCTGTTAGGATTTTATCCGATCCTAACAAAGAGTGAGATAGATGAATGCCAAGTAAGATCGGGGGTATGATAACAGCAAATATAAAACCAATGAGATGCTACCCCATTCATGCTAAGAAATGCCAATTGTATCCTCTCTTGCTCCTGCAAATGGTGTACCCTAAAGATTTGATGGGCTCGGGTGATCCAAGACACCGGATTCACCCCTTCAAACTTAGAGAACTCCTCGACAATAGTCTGCCATTCCTCCATAATGGCAAGAACCAGATCTGAGCGAAGAGCGGACTGATCTGAAGCAGAATGCAAAATTCTGGACAGGGATGCCCAAAGAGAAGAAAAAGGTGTGAGAACAGTGCACAGGCAAACAGTGTCACGGGGTGAACAGTGATGCGGGGTACTGTAGCACACGCAGCTTTTTGTTGGTTTTTTGGGCAGCAGTGGTACGTGGTGGTGGCTGGAACGAACGGCGATGTGTTTGTGGCTGGATTCCGGCAGCAGTGGAAGCAGAGGATAGGGGGGCAGGTCAGACCAATTGTTAGGGTTGGTTTTCCCCTAACAGCCAAACAAAAGGAAAAAGGAGCAAAAGGGTAATATTTTTGGTATTTCTTGAATATTATTTGAAATAAAATAAAAGACACAAAGAAGGAAATCCTTCTTTTACAAGGGAAACCCCTTCACAAGGTAAAAACCTTACTAACTCAATAATTCAATCCATGACTCAAACCTAATGAGGAGCTTTTATTTATAATAGACTAATCCTAACTTAGCCCCCAAGAAACAAGATAGATTACCAAAATAAAAGATACAATTAATCTAAAAGATATCCCACCCCAAAATAAAATATCAACTCCTAAAATAAAACATAGACTTCTAAATTAAAAGATAATAAAAGATAAACTCTTAAACTAAAAGAGAGACTCCTAAACTAAAATAAACTAAATCCCTAATATTAGAATCCTATCAGTGTTATAGGACAAACCCATAAGCTTTGTCACCCACCTATACTGAGTGGGCAATCTCTTCTCCAGCAGAAACTTTAAGCTTTGTTGATCTGTCAAAATAACAAAAGGCTGGATAGAGAGATATTGATGCCATTTAGAGACAGCATACACCAAAGCAAGAAGTTCCCTATCATATACTGACAATAATCTATACTTGGGAGACAACACCTAGCTGATAAAAGCAATTGGATGCTTGTCTTGCATCAACAAGCCCTTATGCCAGTACTAGAAGCATCTGTCTCCACCACAAAAGGCTTGTGCATGTTAGGAATGACCAAAACTGGTGAACGCAACCTTAAGCTGTGTAAAAGCTGCACCCACTGCTGGTGTCCATACAAACGAATCCTTCTTTAACAAATTAGTAAGGTTTGAAGCTATCATGTTGTAACCTTTAATAAATCTTCTAAAATACCCAGTGAGCCTCAAAAAACCTCGAAGTTGCTTCACTGATTGTGGCTCAGGCCAATCCTGAACTACCTGAATCTTAGCAGGGTCAGTGGTTACCCCTGCAGCAGTAATAAAATGACCCAAGCATTCTATTCTAGAAGTAAGAAAAGCACATTTACTTCTTTAAACAAAAAAGTAACGAGTCCTTAGAATAGAAAAAACTTGGTTGAGATGACTAACATGGTCTTCCAAAGAGCCACTATATACCAAAATGTCATCAAAGAAGATCAGAACACGCTTCCTAAGTAAGCCAGCAAATATAGAATTCATAGTACCTTGAATCATAGAAGGTGCATTTGTTAGCCCTAAGGGCATAACAACATACTCAAACTGCCCTGAATGTGTTTGAAATGCAGTCTTCTCAACATCTTCTGGCCTCATTCTGATTTGGTGATAGCCAGATCGAAGGTCTAGCTTGGAGAACAACTTAGCTTCTCCTAATTCATCCAGCAAGTCATTAAGCTGTCTATAGTCTACACACATTCTCCAACTCCCATCTTTCTTCTTCACCAACACCACAGGAGAAGCAAAAGGAGAAGAACTAGGCTGAATCACCCCGGAATCTAACAATTCCTTGACCATATGGTCAATCACATCCTTCTGAGCTGGAGGATACCTATATGGCCGAAGGCTAACAGGATTTGAACCCTCCTTAAGGACAATTTTGTGGTCATGCAGTCCTCTAAATGGAGGCAACTGCTTAGGCTCCTCAAAGACATCCTGAAACATCTCCAAAACTGAATCTCTATACTGAGCAACCAAGGAATCCTCTGTGTCTTCAGCATGAAGTGTGCAGCACAATGTCTCATGAGCGCAGGTCAACAATTGAAGCATGTAACAAAACTGGTCAACTTGGAAGCAGAAACCACTTTATTAGATCTTTCTTTACTAGCCTGTAATTTGACTCTAGTGTTTCCCATGTCAAATTCCATGATTAGATCTTTAAAGTTCCATGCTATTGTTCCCCATTGACTCAACCATTGCATGCCTAAAACCATGTCCCGGCTACTCAAAGGTATGGCTATAGCATCAGTAAGAAATTCATACCGTTGCATTTTCCAGCAGAATCCCTCACAGATGCCAGTTCCATGAATTATTCCTCCATCAGCAATAGAGATCTTCACTGGTTGCAGTGGCTTCAAGGTACCAACCCCCTTGTGACAGAGCTTCTGGTTGATAAAGTTGTGAGTGCTTCCCGTGTCAATTAAGACGAATATCAGCTTCTTCCCGATCCACCCTTGCATTCGCATCATGGGAACTAAGAATCGCCATGAATGGCATTGAAAGAAACAGTGGGACTGTCCTGTTCCGACTCAGTGGAAATTCCACAATTACCCCCTTCACTTTCTATGTCATCTACATCCATGAGAAACACCTGAATCTTTTTCCTCTGCGGACAATCATGACCAGGAACAAATTTCTCATGGCAGAAAAAACACAAATTTTGGGCTCGGTGTTCATACATGACTCTTGTACTAACTACCGACCACTTCCTAACAGCCTAACTGACTCCACATGCACCTCACATGTACATCATCCACTTTGTTGAATTCAACTTATTTGCAACATTTTCTATTAGTATTAATTATAATGTCAGCTGAAAACAAACTCTAAAAACAAACCAAACTCACCCAAAGCCCTAACGTTTCTTTGGTATGATTAAGAAGATTCAGAGAATTGAATATGAAGACATGCTGTCATGGGGTTTTAACCAAAACTCAAGGTTAACCAGAACAATAAGGATTCACCTCCAAATATTAAAGGACATTTCACCGGCTCATTCACACAATACTTCTGCAATTCCTGAGCCACTTCTGCAACCTCTTTATGTTCTTCCGTTTTCAGTGAAACTCCTCCATCTGTTTGCACCACCTAATTAAAATGTCAATAATTAAATTTTCAGTTGGGAAATAATTTACATATGAAAAAAAATCTGGTAAAATGTAAATCAAACATCTATCATATGGAAGAACGTGACGTAATTATAACTATCTCATGCTAAAAAACGAAAATAATAACCACAGTTCAGAAGCCTTAATATAAAATCTATCATATGAAATTTCTTAACTCTAAATACAGCCCATTCTTATGATCTTGATAAAATATTTTCAGTACCATACCTTGCTGAGTACAGCCTTAGCAATACAAGTTTAGAATTTCACCTTCGGAAGTATTTATTCCATTGTTTCCCAGTTGTTTTTGCTAAACTTTGCTCCAACGCATCCAAACAAGAACCAAGCAGTAAAAGTTTAATAAATAAATTAATTAATTAGACCCTAGTTAGTCGTATTAGTTGTTAACAGATGAAAATTTTATAGCGGCCAATGTGTTTTAGAGTGTATTTGTTTCAGAATTTTTCTTTAAAGAATCTTTTTTTTCAATTTTTAATTTAAGATTTTTTTAAAAATCATAATTTTAATAAAAACTGAAATCAATGAGAAAATCATTATTTTGAAAAGCTACATTGATTAGCTTATTCTATTATGATAGATGAGAGAAAATAAAAAAAGTGATTTTAATTAGTGTAACCAAACGCAAATTAGTTTATGCTTATATAAAAATCTCTAAATGAAACAAACTCAGTCTTCTTAGTTAAATTATTTCACTTCACATATTTCAATGTTATTACTTTAAAACATATTCTAAGAGTGCGTTTGGGTAAACCGTTTAATTAAGCGTTTAATAGACGGCATAAACTAAGTTATCTTGAGAAGCTAATTGAAATAAACTCAAAATATGTTATAAGTATGTATAAACATTTGTTCATAAGCTCATCTCAGCAGCTTATAGCTCCGTCATAACCTATTATATAAGATATCTTGGACACGTATACAAGTGTTTATGCTATAACTTTCCAAGTAGGGCCTAAGATCAATTCAACTAACAAAATATCATTGAAAACTTTCATCACAATTTTCTTGAATGTGTATTTTGTCGACTTTGAGAATTAATTAATTGAATCCAAAACTGGTAAAAAAAAATGTGATCAAAAGCTCAGCTCATAACCAACTCACACTCAACGGAAAAACAAATTAAACAGCTCTTGCATTTCCAAAACAACAAATTTTGAAAAGTAACAATCAAAAACAAAAGAGCCATGGAATTGAACTCAGGTATTTCTAGCTAACGATCACGACATCGTACCTGTAGAAATTGATTTTGCATTTGAAATTTGAATATTTACTTAAATAAAAATGATGATATTATTACCTTTGAAAGAATGGAAGCCACTAGGTCACCGGAGCCAGTTCTGACGCCAGGGTTGGAAACGGAAACAGAAGCCGAAACGTTGAAGGAGTATTTGTGGCGGTGAGGGAAATGCAGATTGATGGATCGGCGAGTTGAAATTGAAGGAGTTGTGACTCCAATTGAACGAGGTAGGAAGAGAGACGCAGAGGAAGATGCTGCTACAGCCATAGATAGCGGTCTACGAAGCCGCACAAAAACCCCCAAACCAAAATTATGATATGAAGCTGCTCCTGTGTCTATAGGACGCGCCGTGCCAAGTGGGACGAAAATCAAGTTGGGGTTTAGTTATTGGGCTTCAGTGGTGCCACGCGCGCAAACTCTTCTTCACCTTATCTTGTGGAGGATCGCGCCTGAGATTATTTAAATTAACTTTGGCTTAAATACACTTTCTACCCCTTGAGTTTCACACTTTTGTGAAACGTGCCCTTGAGTATTTCTGGCATGGAGTGTATCCCTCAATTTCAAATGTGTGTTTACCCTTCCGTCAGTCTGCTGTTAAAAACTAGACGGAAGGGGCTGATGTGTATAATTTTTTATGACGTGGCAATTCCATGTCAACCTTAATTGAAGAAATAAAATTAATCAAAAATATTTTAAAAAACATAAACACGGAATTCACACATGGGGAGGTAAATTGGGGAAATTGAATCCTCAATTTCTTACCCTAAGAAGAACCGCAGAACCGGAGAAGGGAAGAAGAAGTGCTATGGGTGGAGAAAGCATGTTGTCTTCTGAGAGCTCTATCACAAATGGTTCTGTTCGAAGAAGAAAGCAAGTTTTGTGCTATTATGGAATTCAAGCCCTTGTGATGACCACTTGAACCAATGAAAACATAAATATTGGGAGGCGTTTCTATGGGTGTGGAAGATTTAAGGTAATCTAATAATCCCAAGTTCCTGTCCTGCTGCCATCGTTTGTTCTCTTAGTCTTGAAATTTTACCGTCAATTTCAAATTTCCCAAGAACAGAACAAGAGGGTATGTGAATTTTTTGTGTGTTATGATGAATTTGAAGGTTGCCCACGTGACAAGAAGATCATTGCAGGCCTTCTTCGTAGGAACAAGGGGATGAAGAAGAACAAGTTGTGTTGATCAAGTGATGTGTAGTTGGGTGGTCTCTCTTTGCCTTTGTTCTGATGTTTTGTGTAATTCTGGTGATGAAAATGATGACGTACAAGTAGGTGTACGCCTAGGATGAAATGTAGACTATTGTAGGGGAAGAAAATTGAAATGTAATTGAAGGTGTTCAATTGTAATGTTTTGGTGGGATTTGAAATGGAATAGAAGATCATTTAGGCAATTGAAGGTGTTGCCTACATCCAATATTTTGTAGACATTTATTTTCATTATGAATTTGTCATTTCTTACACAAACTTGTTATTTCCTAAATATTCAACAAGTCTTCCTCCCCTCCACATGACTTGTATTCCCAACCTACATCTGTGTGAGAACTTTCTCTTTGTTAGCTTTCGTATTTGTAAATATTCAGCAAGTATTGTCGTATGCCCTGATTATTTCCTTTATTTCTTTAATTTTTTCAGAGGACCTTCTTGATTGAAGAATTAGACTTAAAATATTTTAAGAAAATGAGAACACTCTTGTATTTTTTTCCACATGACTTGTCTTCCTCTCCTATTGCATTTTGAATGTCAAGTTCTTTGAGATTAAGACTTTTGTACCACTATCTTAAATGTAAAGATTTAACTGAATATTCTACTTTATGAAGTTTTTAATTCCCAATATCTATTATGACCATGGGTCTGTAGGTTGGCCTCCACAATTACATTACAATATCTCAGGCTTAATAAAAATTCAAATTGTTGCTAAAATGGACACTTTCATTCATTTGCAGAAATGACACATAAAAAATCACAATTGTTCTCAAAATGGATGCATTACAAACACTGACATGATTAAATTAGTTTGCACCAAATTCAACTGGGTCCAAAACACTGACATAATTAAACTAGCCAAGTACATATATCTGGCACATAGCCAATTACAAACAATGACACACAAAAAACATAATTGTCTTTAAGATTCTTCACAAAGCAACAAAATAAAGTGGATTCCATCTATTGTGCTCACCTGAGTTCTCACAACCTCTCTAGCTCTCTTTCTAACCCTTGTTCTTGGCCCACTAGTTGTTGTCTCCCTTGTAACTAAGCTACCTTGTCCTGAAGTTTGTGTGTTGTTTGGCCATGATGGAGCAGGCTGAGATGGAGTAGGCTGATTCTGAGTTTTAGCAACCTTTTTCTTTCTTTTTGCAGCAGGCTTGTATCTTGGTGGAAGCTGAGTGCTTTGTCCAGAGGCAACAGCAGCAGCATCAACTGCACTTCTTGTACCAGGCTTGGTACCACTCCCACTTGCCTTACCTTTTGGGTGAACCATCTTCTTATTTTTGTGCAAGTTTTAAAAGTCAGTGTATGGTACAGTGAAACCAACAAATCAGTCATGTATAACAAGTAATGAAACTACCTTGTTTCCTCTTTTTGGAATGGCTCTGTCAGCACCAATCTTGCCACCACAAGTCCTGACATTGTGGCCCAAATTCCCACATCTGCTACACTTCATTTTTCCTTGAATCCTTTGTAACTTGTATGGATTTCTAGGTTCATCATTCTGCTTGTTCCTCTGTGTCTTGGGCCTTCCAGCTGCCCTTCTAACATATGGAGGATTCAGTGGTGGCAGATTGCTCATTGTCCAAAGCTGGGGACCATTTGATGGATAAATGATGAAGCCATAGGTTGACAGAAATGTATCCCTCCTACATATTGAAAGGTTACAAAGTCCCTTTGATCTCCTCTCCAGGATACTTTTTCCTCCAGTTCCCATAAACATGCTTCACACACACTCTGTGATCGACATTCTGATTCAATGCCCGTAATGTAGCAAATGTCGTCTTGCATGCAGCAAAGCTGACATACATCCCCTAAAAAACGGGTCTATCTTTCCCCACATCACTTTTGATAATAACTGTATTGTTTGGGTTGCTTCTAAGTAACTCATCTGCATAGCTCCTAACATAGATTGGTGAAAGTTTGTTTGTACAAGATGTTTGTGACAAGCATAAAAGTAACAATCAATAAGGATTAAGTTTGTTTAAAAGATTAAGAAAGTTGTTGGATGTTTGGTTTCACACTTCAACTATCTTGAATCACTTAACTCAATGCATACAATCACTTAAAGCCTCTAGTTTCCTCCCCACCAGTTCTTAACTAACACACTTATTCCTAGTATGAGAAGATGATTCAGTTACTTTCCTAATTATCGATTCCTCAGACAATTAATCAAAGCAAGCCGTATAAATTCCGGTGTTAAGGGACTTAGCGATCTAACGGTATTCCTAGCCAGTTAGCTTCACTTAGATGAAATGGTTTATGCCTGATTCAAAAGTGTAGCTTCCACATACAAAATCAAATCCAAAATCATGTGATAGACGATCAAACTAACACAAGCATTAAGAACAAAACATTTTCATCGAAACCAGAGATAGAAAACATACATAAAATTAACAAAGATTCATTCAAGAAGAAATACTACGCCTAATATCCACCAAAAGAGAGCTTAGAAATCCATAAACATGGATAGAAGCTAGCTTACAAGAAGTGTCAAGGAAAACAGAAAGGATGGCGACGTCGCGGCGTAGAATCCACAACTCCGGCGTGATTCGTGCTCTCCAATGATACCCAAGAGCTTCTCTCTCTCTAAAACTCCCTCTTTCTCTTTCTATTGTGTTCTGGTACTTGGGGAATGCTTCAGGTTGAAGAAAACTTCTTCTTTTATAGAGCCAGGAGGTTTAGGTGCAAAGTTAAAATTGACAATTCAAACACATTTAGCACAAAAGTCACTCTAGGTTCCATTTCAAGCTTGATTTGCACTATTTTCACAACTCCATACCTCAAAACTTGCAAAACTCATTCTCTTTTCAAAGTAGGCTTAAAAAACAATCATATGTCACCATTAAAACTTGTTGAAAGCCTTAAAACATGTAAGTGCATACAACTTCTCCATTTCACCACTCATGTTCCAAAAAATGCCAAATCATGATTAAGAACACCAATTACCATCAAAACCCAACAATAAAACTGCACAATTGAGTTTGTTCGAAGGATTGGGAATCAATTTTCCACTGTTTATGTAGAAATTGGCTAGAAATGACTTGTGTTGCACTTAGAACTCACAACCTCATACCCCAATTTGTGCAAAACACTCAATCTATGCAAACAAACCATCCATATACATACCAAACCACAATTTGGACCTGTTACAACTCTCAATTGCAGATTTTACATAGAAATTTTTTAGAATTCAAATTCCATACAAGTTCTCATGCAAAACACAAGTCACAACTCTATCTGTTGAAATCTTCATTTTCTTAGCTTCCAAACACATTGAGCACAATCAATATAGTGATTAAGACCTGTGAAGCACAAAAGTAGACAACTATATGCACAACTTCACAAAATCACTACCCTAGTTACAAAACAAACAAAAACAAGCAAAAACAATAAAAGCGTAAAACAAATAAAACCTCTAGGTGCCTCCCAGGAAGCGCTTGTTTAACGTCATTAGCTTGACACAACCGTGATCAAGGTGACCACAAACAAGGGTTATACTATAACCCCTTCCTCTTCCTTGGTCTTTTGACTTGGATTTCATGCAATTTTCTTGAGAGGGGTAAAGATCCGACAAGAACTTGTCAATTTCTATTTCCTCTTTTTCAGTGAATTTTGATGGGTGATCATTCAAAACCATCTCCAAGAGATCCATGGCCTGAGTTGTTTCTCTGCCTGTAGAATGGCTTCTTCTAGTAAATCCCCCTCGAAACATTGCCTCTGGTCATTTGGAAATTGCATGGCCTTGAGTTTGTCAAATTGCACCCCATTATCATGAATGTTGACTTTAAGCTTTCCATCATCCATACTAACTAACTTCCCCACTTGATCATTAAAGTTCTTGATGGAAGCTTGAGTAATCCTTGCTTCAGTGTTTTTCTGGATATCCATAGACATCTATTTCAATTGCCTAAAGGTATCCTCAAGCTTGGAAGTGCTATTTTCCTCAGGGGGATAGTATGGTGCATCAGTGTTCTTCTGGTTAAACATGGACCAGTATTGGGCCAATGTTTCCTCTAGTTTGGACATTCTATCCTATCCAGGGGGATAATATGGCTGGTATGATGGTGGTGGTACCTGTTCTAGACAATAACCAATACGATGAGTACCAAAACAGAATTCACACCACCTTACCCGAGGTGATTTATACATTCTGAGAAGTTGGTGATTCAGAAGCTTCTTGTTGATCTTTTCTCTGTAGCTAGCTAATTGAATGAATGAAGTAACACAAGCTAACAAAAGAGATTAGTAACAACAAGGAAAGTTAAATTGAAAACTAAAGCTATACACTATATTCACAATTGCTTAAGATAATAGAACTAAAGCAATGCTTTTGTAAACAACACAGCTCCCCGGCAACGACGCCATTTTGTCAAAAGGTTTTTTTACATCTTTTAAGAAAAACTTATACTTGCGCTGCGCTCAAACCTCTTTTAAGATTCGGTTGCCGTATAGCACGGGTGTTATCGATCCACAGAGAGCTGCGTTTACAAATGTCGTTCTTTGGTCAGTTAATTAAGCAATAACACCGATTGGTGAAAGTTTGTTTGTACAAGATGTTTGTGACAAGCATAAAAGTAACAAGAAATAAAGCTTAAGTTTGTTTAACAGATTAAGAAAGCTGTTGGATGTTCAGTTTCACACTTCAACTATCCTGAATCACTTAACTCAATGCATACAATCACTTAAAACCTCTGGTTTCCTCCCCACCAGTTCTTAACTAACTCACCTATTCCTAGTATGATAAGATGATTAGGTCACTTTCCTAATTATTGATTCCTCAAACAATTAATCAAAGCAAGCCGTATAAATTCCGGTGTTAAGGGACTTAGCGATCTAACGGTATTCCTAGCCAGTTAGCTTCACTTAGATGAAATGGTTTATGCCTGATTCAACAGTGTAGCTTTCACATACAAAATCAAATCCAAAATCATGTGATAGACGATCAAACTAACACAAGCATTAAGAACAAAACCTTTTCATTGAAACCAGGGATAGAAAACATACATAAAACTAACAAGGATTCATTCAAGAAGAAATACTACGCCTAATATCCAACAAAAGAGAGCTTAGCTATCCATAGACATGGATAGAATCTAGCTTACAAGAAGTGTCAAGGAAAACGGGAAGGACGGAGACATCGCGGCGTAGAATCCACAACTCCGGCGTGATTCCGAGCTCTCCGATGATACCCAAGAGCTTCTCTCTCTCTAAAACTCCCTCTTTATCTTTCTATTGTGTTCTGGTCCTTGGAGAATGCTTCAGGTTGAAGAAAACTTCTTCTTTTATAGAGCCAGGAGGTTGAGGGGTGCTTAGCGCCCAGAACGCCCTTGTTCTTCATGCTGCTGGCCGCTTAGCGGCCTGTAGCGGCAATTAGCCGCTCAAAAACTTATCCAAATCAAGATCCAACCGTCCAAATTGAAGTTCCATGAGTTAGGAACCACATACGCAAATTGTAGCTTAATCCGACGGTTAACGAATGAGATATTGCAATTTTTCTCAGGCTGCTTCAAGATTTCTACATCAAAAAGTTGGGATTAGAACTGAAATCATTGGAGCTTCAGTGAATCCATGCTCTTTCTTGGATATTCAATTCTGAAACACCATTAATATGTCAAAAGCATCAAGAATGTACATTATAACCTAGAATTAATAGCAATTCATCATTCCTTTGCAAAACATACATTCCTTGGGGGGGTTTTACAATTAAAACTCACAATAAGTGCTAAAAACAATGTTAAAATTATGAACATTTGACACTTATCAGCAATGCGACAAGTCTTCTAGCTATATCGTCGACCTAGAGGAGTCAACCTGAACTCGATCACTCGACCTGAGTACCAGACCTCGCCGAAAAGCAGGTCAACTGTCCACGACGTCGGGTCCCCGGAGTCAGTAAGATGGAGGGTCAAACCTCCCCGAGGGAAAAGGCCTACAGCTGGAATCTCGTGTCGCTGTTCCTTCATGGCATGATGAAGCGTCCACGATTCATCCAAATAAACACAAAGAAAAGAGTCACTTCCAAAACAATATCAAAAGCATTAATAATCAAGCAAACAGATAATAACCAAGTAAACATTTAGCAGGTATACTACTCGAGGTTTAAGACTTAGATGGTTGATGACCCTACAAACCCCTTTATGCACGTACAACCGCTCATTGTAAAAAAAAATTCATCCGTATTTAACACCAAATCCCGCAGTCGGGTGGGACACTCTACCGACTCCAGCCGACTAAATAGTATTCTTGGTCAGCCGATGAGTTGTCGCTGTAACACCCTGAATTTTCCCCAATGATTAAATAATTATTTAATTATTCCAGGTACTGTTTGGATCCGCTCAGCGGCATCGACAAGCGATATCGTCGGCCGAAGTACCGATGAAGTACTCTTTGCAACACTTGGTGGTAAATCAAACTGGACCTGACTTTGAGTTCAAACGAGAATAAGATGTTCTCACTATCACCGTGACGTTTAATGAAGAATTTCGTGAAGAATGACTGTAATATTGATATGGTTTCCTTCTGAAGCCCGGAATGGACTTTTCTCGCTACCGAGACTTTCAGTCGAAAATTCAGCAAGCGAAATGGACAACTTCGGGACTCTGGATCAGAAATCCGAAAAGCACCAAAAGACTTCGTTTGGCGTATCGAGACCAGTTGTTCGATAAAAATGTTGTGAATAGTAACTTTCTTGAATAGTGCTTTCGGGTCGAGCGCGGCACGAACTTCAAGGAAGAACAATCTGAGCCCGAGTTGCACGAGCACGGGGCCTAGAGCCAAAGGATGCCTGGGTCCAGAAACTCTCAGTAACATTGGGATACTCACTGGTGACCACAATCAGAAGGTGACCAGTGATCTGACGCACTGACGCGTCATGGATTAGGAATATAATAACAAAATATTCAAGAAGAAAAGACATTAGTGAAGAGAGAAGGGAAAAGAGAGAGGAAATGAATCAGAAATATTAAAATAATAGTAGTGGTGGGGCCAGTTGTTGAATAAAAAGAGAGAAAGTGATATTAGGCAGCGGTTTTAAAACCGTTGCCTTTTACCATCTTTGGCAACGGTTTCAAAACTGTTGCCATGCAAGTCGCAAAAATTGATGCAATTCCCTGCACAGGAGTCACGAAAAAATGTTGAGACTCATATCTTTTTAACACGTCAGCTCTAACGTGTCAGAAACAACCTTACTTCACTAAATAATTTTTTTACCATATTTCACTAATTTTTTTGTTTTTTTGCAATATTAAAAAAAAAAGCCAATTAATAAAGGATGTTGAATTCACATTTCAAGCCACAACAGAAAAGAGAATTCAGAATGGTCTTACCAGGCTCTGTAGAGACCGTTGGCGCCCCCCTCCAAATAACTGTCTGAAGATTAATGTGGATGCGAGCTTCTCCTCTTTGCTCCCTGGGTTTAGTGGCCAGAAATGAGCATGGGCACCTGATAATGGGGTCTGCTGTAAAAGCGTTTGCTCATTCTCCCTCGGTAGCGGAAGCCTTAGCAGTTAGAGAAGCAATGGTGCTTGCGGGGGGGAACTTGGGCTGGGACCGGATCATGGTTGAGTCCGATTGCCTCCCAGTGGTTGAAGCGTGCAGATCCTAAAAAATTCTAGCTGAGATTAGATCCATTACAGAAGACATCAAGAGGCTAAGAAGTAATTTTGCTTGGTGCGGCTTTAGGTGTATTTCTAGGGAAAGTAATACAGTTGCTCACCTTGTAGCTCACTTGGACAAGCCCAATATTCTCCCTAGAAGCTGCACCTTAAGACCACCTTCAGAGATCTTGAGAGCTCTATCTAAGGATGCTCGCTGTATTCCTACCAGGCATCCTCATCAGTGATCCCGTAGCCTTCTCTATTTGATGAGCTATCGGCTTGCTTGGTAGTCCTTGCCATGGGGACCCGGTTGGTGCTCTTGCTGTTGTGGCTTTGTTTCAACTTCGAAGTTTTTAGATCTGAGTATGCTTTGGTTTCAAGCTTTGGTGGAAGATAGTGGTCTTGCTTGCATTATTGCTTTGCCTGTGCTTGTCTTGTTCCAATGCCCACCGTCCAGCCTCACCTATAGCATTAAAAGTAGTTATTTTTCTGTTATGGCATGCGAAGCGTGGGGTGCTCCTTTCTGCTGTGTGGCCCCCTCGCTTCTCTTTTCTCTTGGACCTTTTTCTTTCTGTGGATCCCTGTTTGCTCGTTGTGGCTTTGTGTTCCCCGTTTGGGGCTTGGGCCTAGGTCCGGTTTGCGTCGTTGGAATAAATATCATTGACAAAAAAACACTTATAAACAGGCTTATTTCCGCCCAAAAAAAAAAATTATGTGTACGCCCATGTAAAGTAGTAAACAATGAGACAAAGAGGTGCGGCTTAGACGACGCTGCCTCCAATACGAGGCAAGGAAAGAAAGAACATACGAACGTCTAGATAGTAGATACACTTATACTCTATTTGTACTATCGAGAGTGACAACACCTCGCAACCTGAACAAGCGTGACAGCGATGGGTTGCAGAGAGAGAAAAAGAGACAAGAGCTGAACTGAAACAAACACGCCCACGACACCACTTGCGCACAGTTGCACACTACTAAACTAAACCATGTAAATTATACTATTAATTAATTAATATTATTTAATTATAACCAAAATTAACCACACCGGATTCAACGCTGTCCATTTGGCTTCGCAAATCTGAGCTTCTGATCTAATCACGCCACTAGCTAGCGAGCAAGAACAGAACAACACCACCGTTGACATTGTCGATGAACGATGCTGATTACGCCCAATCTCATTCGTTCCTCTCTCCCCTGAATCCACACTCTGCACTTTACTTTCTACTCTATTAACTCTTCTACAACCCTCCGTTTTTGAATTTTCGCCTTCGATTCTTGTTTCTTCTTCATTGAACTTCTTCGTTCTTTCGCGCTTTCTTCAATTTCACGTTCTCGCTGGGAGCCCCCACCCTCAGATCATTGCATTGGATCGCAGGTATATATTCTCTGTTCATCTCATTCGAATATTGGGGTGGTTTAATTAATGATCTGCACAATTAAGAAAAAAGGGGCGCAGCTCTTTAATTTTGTGTAGGGCACAAAACTAGAGACTAGTGAGATCTTTTTTCCGTTTATAGATCTTGCTGTTTTGTGTTTAGCTTCGGTTTTGTACTGTTCATTTTGATAAGTAGGTTTGAGTGATGCTTATGTTTTTTTATTTTATTTTATTGGGGTAGGAGGAGGTAGGGGATAAGATATTAAGATCCGCCCTGTGTTTGTTAAAATGTTGCTGAGGAGAAAAGAATGAGTTGGGGTTATTTATGTCTCTTGTTTTGCGGCTTAAGAAACATGTTCCTGATTCTTGAAGCTTTGTGCACGTGTGTGTTTTCTTTTTTTGGTTCTTGGTAGTTGAAGAACTACCTATTATGACTTTGTTGTTCTCTGTTTTTCTTAATTATTTATGTTTTTGACTCCGTATGTGCATTGACAGCGAGACCGCTTAGGATGTGAATGAATGTGAAAGATCATAGATGCATGGGGAAGCTGCTGCTGGGGTGTGTGGAACTTAAATGAAGAAGACAGAACTTGCATGGCCGCAGTTTATAAGAAATCTTCTGATCATGGTTGGATCAAGAAACCGGTCACACTTAAAGAGGCCCACTTGGATTATTGTTCTGCTCTCTATAGTGTGCGTTTTTCTGGTTGTAGCTTTTATTTATCCACCCCGGAGTCCTTCAACATGCTATTTCTTTTCCTCTCAAGGTTGTGGTGGTGGTACTTTTGATATGCCGCCAGAGGTGCATTCCCGGGAATTATCTGATGCAGAGAGAGAATCTAGGATCGTTATTAACGAAATTTTGAAGTATTATGCAGTTCAATCCAAGATCCCTAAAGTTGCTTTTTTGTTTTTGACTCCGGGTTCATTACCTTTTGAGAAGCTGTGGCACGTGTTCTTTCAGGTATGGCATTCCTATTCCATTTACCATAAACTCTGCTTTTATATTTTCTTTCGCAAGTACAGATAAGGTATCTCTTTTCATTTAGTTCTTTTTTATTTATAGTGTTAGTCCACAACATGTATCTTGGGTTCTTTAAGCTGTTTTCTGCTTCTGCAGATATAGCTACGTACATCAGTATTGTTGGTAGGAATTTGAATCATGTCATCCTGTTACATTTAAAGTCATTTGGCTGTTACTCTCTGAATGGATTATGGGACTATAAGTGGAGGATTGGTGGAGTGGATAGAATCTGATTTTATTTCCAGTTATTCACAGTTGGAGATTTATTTAGATCCAATGAAAAAGGCATTATGAAGGAGACAACATTTTCTGTTGGTGAATCACATGCAAAGTTCTGGAAGATAAACTATTGAACCTTTACTTGATAAGCATTTAGAAAAGTAGGCAATATTTTATTATTACGAAGTAAGATTCTGTGGGTAATTATTTTAGCCTTTCTATGGGGATGCGAAGTCAATGGATTTATTATACTTCTAACACATCCACTCACCCAAGAGTCTTTTAGGCTTGTAATGTGGATACTGCTAAATACTGCCTACCTTGTGTTTACATTCAATATTTTGTTAGAATAATGGACTAATGGAGGCTATAAGGATCGAAGTCTAGACCACATGGTCATAGATGATCTAATACCATGTCATGAACCACTATTCCAAAATCTTAAGCTACTTGGTTAAGACACATGAATGATTTTATATTATACTTCTTACATGATTATGCAGGCTTGAAAATCTTGCATACTTGTATTTGGTTTGTTTTATAGCATAGTTTTAAAATTGTAGCTTCATATTGGGTTCAAACTTTTTCCATCATTAAGGAAGGTTGGTTATTTAACTGTACACTTTAATCTCAATTGCTTCCTTGCAGCATTTATTCTCCTGAAGCATTATGCTGTATCTAGTTTTAAGAGTGCCAAAAGGATGCAAAGACACATGGAATGATATGTTGTGATTACATTTGATGAAAATAGAAGTAAAAGTTTAACATTTGTGATGAATATACTTGTAGCATGGATTCAAGTTTATATTATCAGGGTATCACACATTCAAGTTTAAGTTTAAAAAAATTGCTTGTGGCACCAATGATTTAAGGGATATAAGAATTTAGGAGAGATGATGTGTCAACATCTATTGAAAATCGGCTAAGGGAATATAAAGTTCTTAAGCAAATATGTAGGTAGTTATTCTTGATGAATTCTTAACAAGAACATATTTTTAAGGATATATCTGAATTTGAGTAAGCCAAAAGGGTCTCCGTTTATTAAACTCTTGTGTATCACCTCCTTGTCCATCATATCGTTCTTATATATTACCAGGATGACAACACTATAAATCAAGTTTATAGGTACATAACATCAAAACATTATGAAATTTGTTTACATCAGTACCATTTTGTAATTGATTGAACTCATGGCAAACTATTTGTGGAACTTATGTACAATGCAATCACCACTTGTTTAGATGTATTTATTTTGATTTTTTTAGTAGATTTTAATGTATTTGTGTGATTGATAGGCCACAATTTCTGAGTTTGATGTGCCTCCATCCATATTTCCTAGAGAAAGAAGAGAGGCAAGGGAGGAAATGTGTTTGAGGTTTTGGAGGAGTTTCATAGAATTGACACACTGTCTGTAGATTTTGGAGAAGGGTTGTGTGGAAAGCTTAGGGTGAGGTGGGAATGTGATGGAAGGAACTGGATGATAGGGATTTTGAAATTTGTGAAGGAAAATCTAGGAGGCTTAGGCCTTAGGGCTGAGTAGCAGCTAGCTTCTTTGAATTACTCTTTTGTTGTCCATGTACTTCTGCTATTTTTTCTGATTTTGTTGCTGCAATTAGAGCATTGCTCTTTACATGTGCCCAAAATATGAATGTGAACGCCAGGAACTATCAACTTGGAATTAGAGCTGCCAATCCTACGGAATGTATTTATGGAATCGACTCACATGGAGAACAAAAGGGAGACTGTGGAGCACAGATTGTACAACATTCAGGCTTTGGAGTGGATAGACGAAGTAATAAAGAATGGAAGGAGTGACATAGTTGTTGAGGGCAGTAATGGTGGATCCGATAGTTGAGAAGAATTAAGCAGGGAGGACTAGGTAAAAAGGATTGAAGTGCTTGAGGGTATCCATGGGTTTCTATCTATAGTGGAGTGTTATTTTAGTGTTAATCAGATTTTGGAGGCAAAGAAGGTAGACCTCGGTGATATGCTTTCAGCACTAAACAGCATTGCTTTGAAATAAATTTCCAATTCAGGTTATTGGAGTTTCTGAATGAATGAATTCACAAGGTAGATAATATTTTGCAATTTGGATCTGAATTGTGGCTATCATCAAACCTGCATGAAGTAGGATATTAAAAAGCAGCCTTTCGGACTCTCGAGGGACATTATGAGTACTTGGTAACTGATAGATTGAAGAAGAGAAATTGAAGAATTTTATTGAAGAATTCCTAATTCCCAATTTAGGAACCAGAGAATACAGAAACAGTTGAGTGGTTCGAGAGACTCAACACTCTCCACAACTAACTACCAGAATTAGCTAGCTGACTAGTATTCCCTCCCTCTATTTATACATGATGGTTACAATAGTATTCCCTCCCAGCTAGAGTTACTTAACTACACCACTAACCCACAGCTAGAGTTAATCAACTAACACAGCTTACTTGCTCTCTTTCCCCCTTCTCCGATAAACCTTTTTGATAGGAGGTCTATCCCGAGAGCTATCAATACCCCCCCTCCCCTCCTGAAATTCACCTTGCCCTCAAGGTGAAGAGATGGAAAAGCCTCCATCAATGCTGTGATATCCTCCCAGCTATTCTCACATGGAGGGAGTTGCTGCCACAGAACCAGCACTTCTCGTTGACCAGAAGGTGTCTCACGATAAAACAACAGCTTCTCAGGCTGCATCTGCATCACTAATTCCTCAGACAACATTGGAGGTAAGGACTGCGAATGAGGAGGTCCTGAAATGGATTTTTTCAGCAAGGACACATGAAAAACAAGATGGACTTTAGTATGTGGAGGCAACTCCACACGGTAAGCAACAGTCCCAATACGCTCCAGGACCTGAAAAGGCCCATCAAACTTGGGACTAAGCTTCTGATTCTGTCGTCGAGCCAAAGTTCTCAGCTTGTAAGGCTGCAACTTGAGGAACACCCAATCACCGACTTGAAGCTCTACGTCGCGTCGATGCTTATTGGCCTGCACGCGCATCTTATCCTGAGCTCGAAGCAGATTAGCCCGAAGATCTGCCAATAACGAATCCCTCTCCTCAGTCAACCTATTTACTTCTTCCACCTTCGAAGGAATTGTGGACCCCTTAAGCAACCCAGGTGGATCCCTACCATAAAGGGCCTTAAAAGGCGTCATTTTGGATGACACATTGTAATTTGTGTTAAACCAAAATTCCGCCCAAGGTAAGAAATCAGGCCAATTCCGTGGTTTAGAGCTAATCATACGACGCAAATAGGTTTCTAAACAGCGATTCACCACCTCCGTTTGGCCATCGGATTAAGGGTGATAAGCAGTAGTATACCTCAATTTAGTGCCAGCCATCTTAAACAGCTCCTTCCAAAAGTGACTCATAAAAATAGAGTCCCTATCTGACACAATGGAAGAGGGAAATCCATGCAACTTAACCACCTCCTTCACAAAAACTGAAGCCACATCTGCAGCAGAAAAAGGATGTCCCAAAGGGAAAAAGTGGGCATATTTAGAGAAACGATCCACCACTACAAAAATTGTGTCCTTACCCTTAGACCGGGGTAAGCCACCAATGAAATCCATGGAGATTTCAGACCATAACTGTGTAGGAATTGGTAGAGGTTGAAGCAACCCAGCTGGAGAGAGTCTCATACTTATGCCGTTGGCACATATCGCAAGTACTAACGAAATTCTGAATATCTTTCCTCATGACTTTCATAGTTCTGTTAGTGGTGGGCACTCAATATCAGCACTGTACACTAGTATGTCGTCGAAAAAAACCAAAACAAATTTCCTAAAAAATGGCCGCAACACCTCATTCATTAATCCTTGAAAAGAAGAAGGGGCATTTGTCAAACCAAATGTGGCCTTCATGAGTTCGGAAAGCCGTTTTTTCTACATCCCGACCCAACATCCGGATTTGATGATAACCCAATTTAAGGTCCAACTTACAAAAAATTACAGCCCCAGCCACTTCATCTTACAACTCTTCAATTATGGGAATGGGATTTGGCACTGTAATCTTGTTAAGGGCTCGGTAATCCACACAAAATTGCCAAGACCCATCTTTTCTCTTAACAACAATAATGGGGCTAGAAAAAGGACTTACACTTGGCCTTATCACCCCGGCTTGGAGCATTTCCTGCACCAATTTCTCTATCTCATTTTTCTGATGGTGGGGGTATCTATAAGGCCGAATATTGGGAGTTGGGGCTCCATCTTATAGCACTATAGCATGATCCTGTCTTCTCTTTGGAGGCAGCCCTTCGGGATTCTGGAATAATACAGCAAACTGAGACAACAATGTCTCAACTGGGGCTGGAATCTCAGCCTTATTTTCCTCCTCAATACTGTGGCAGTCCAATAGAAAACCCTGCTCCTCTTCTTCCAACAACTTCAGCATACATTTGGCAGAAGCAACTGACCTGGTAAGGATGGGATCACCCTTATTTTCCAACTTCTGGCCCCCAATTTTAACCTTCAAAGTCAAATTATCAAAATTCGCCTTAATGTCCCCCAAGCTTGCCAACCAGTCCAAACCTAACACCACATTAACCCCACCTAACTCAAACAAGAAGAAATCTTGTGTGATTGCAACTTCCTGTAGCTGGATAGTGACCCCTTTGGAAACCCCTTGACACTTGATCTTGTGCCCATCACTAACCTCTACCCAATATGAAGGAGTCTCAGAAACTTGCAACCCAAATCCTCCACTAATCACTGGGCAATAAAGTTGTGGGAAGCCCCACAATCTATCAGAATAATCACTTCTCTTCCCTCCAAAACTCCCCTAAGTTTCAAGGATTTCCTAGAAGTAATGCCCACAATGCTCTGCATGGACAATTGTAAGTCATCCTCCCTCACTTCTGCACTTTCCTGAACATCCTTCATATCTTCCCATTCTTCCTCATCCTCCAAAATCATGACTTTGTACTGTTTATTCTTACAAACATGCTCTGGCCCAAACTTCTCCTCACACCTAAAACATTCCCCTTTCCTTATTTTTTCTTGCATTTCTGCATCAGTTAACCTTTTAAATCCTCCTCCCCTGTTATTAGTGTCTCCCCCCACAATAGGAATTTTACTAGTAGAAGCCACTGTAGAGTTGTTATCCCCTGCCACACTATTTCGCCTGGTTCCTCCTTTCCATGGAAAATCAGAAACCCCAGTCCTGAACACTCCAGAAGATCTAACTGGCTGACCAAATCTCCCTCCTCCTAGATTTCCCGCTTTAGCTACTGCTCTGTTTTTTGCTTCCACCATTAAAGCTTTCTTAATCATTGCTGTTAACGAATTTGGTTCATGCAACAGAACCTCAAAAGCTATCTCTTGTTTCAATCCATTCAAAAAAACATCTAAGAGATAATCCTCATCTAAACCATGAATCATTCCAACATACCTTTCGAGGAGGACGAGAGAGAAACAGTGAGCTCGGTGTGATGTTCTTTTGTTAAAAAAAAAAGATGATGTGTAAAAATATTCCAACTTTCACAATTTGATTGAAAAACAGTAAGAACAGGAGGTGTTGTACGGTACCTAAGTTTTGCCCTTCCCAATTTAGGAACCAGAGAATACAGAAACAGTTGAATGGTTTCAGAGACTCAACACTCTCCAGTCTCCACAACTAACTACCAGAATTAGCTAACTGACTAGTATTCCCTCCCTCTATTTATACATGATTGTTACAATAGTATTCCCTCCCAGCAAGAGTTATTTAACTACACCACTAACCCACAGCTAGAGTTAATCAACTAACACAGCTTACTTGCTCTCTTTCCCCCTTCTCTGATAAACCTTTTTGATAGGAGGTCTATCGCGAGAGCTATCAGTAACACCCTTTGAACATTTCAGCCCTTTATGAACCAATTTTTGTACCTCATTTGAAGAAATTTTGTTGGGCGTAGAGGGCCTCCAATGCGTGTTTACTAGAGAAAGAAGATAGGGAAGGAAGGGGGCAGGAATGGAAACATATTAGAGAAGTCTTTTAGGAGGGAAAGGAGTCTAACACAACTGACACATGGCAGCATGATAATGGAGAAGGATATGGGAAGGGCGAGATGTGGAAATATAATGGTGGTAGCTAGACGAGAGGGAATTTCAAATTTGTGAAGGAAATTCCAGGAGGTTTTTAGGCCTTGGGGCAGTGTAGCTTCTAATTCTCTTAGTTTCTCTTTATTTTCCATCTGCTTCTGCTATTTTCCTTCTGTTTTTGCTACAAAATTTGAGCACTGCTCTAAACTTGTTCCTGCAGCACCAGAGTAATACTATGAGCATAATTTTCTCCTTTTAATAAAATATCAATGCTTGTCATGCTGGATGTAATTACCAAGTACAATTCCTTTTCCTTTGAATGTGAGATGTGTTCCTTTGTACTTATTTGAACTCTACTTTTAACAAAATGCAGGGCCACGAGGGCAAATTCTCTATTTATGTACATGCATCAAGGGAAAAACCAGTGCATGTCAGCCCCTATTTTGTTGGCCGAGACATTCACAGTGAACCGGTATGTGGTATAGCTCATGATTTGAATATATACAAACTGTTTATATGACATTTTGAAGTTCCAGCATAAGTTAAGGATGATAAAAGATGTGGTCAATATATATAATTTGATGTATAATTTTAATAAAACTGATGGGAACTGTATGTGTTACAAAACTGATAAGGAAATTACAGGGAACAAGCTTTAATTACAAAGGAAAATTGCAACCAATGTATAATGATAAAGGAAAGAAGAGTGATTACAGAAGGAAAAACTTCTTTGCCCAGGCAAAAAGGCACCCCACCATACCCAAGTGATTGCCCTCCCCACTACCTTCCATTCTCTTTCATATGTCCATTCCTTTTCACATGCATAACAGACTTCTCCTCTTAATTCCTCACATTATTTCCCAACCTAGCCTTATTCATCTTTTCCCTTCTTTGGATGACTTTAACTGGAGGCCCATAGTAAACATTTAACAATTGATTGAAATTTGAGGATATTATCACAAAAACAAACAACAACAAAAGCCTTATCCCACTAAGTGAGGTTGGCTATATGGATCACACTACGCCATTGTGCTCGATCAAAAACTAAATAATGAGGAATGTTATTGTTAATGAGATCATCCTCAAAAATATCTTCCCATGTTCTTTTTGGTCTCCCTCTACCTCTGTTCGCAGGACTAAAAACCATGTTATCAACCCGTCTCACCTGTGCCTCCATAGGTCTTCTTTGTACATGTCCATACCACTAACCGGTTTTTCGTCAGCTTCTCCACGATAGGCGCCACTCCAATATCTTCTCTAATCCGCTCATTGCGTTTCTTATACTTTTTAGGGTGCCCACTCATCCATCTGGACATTCCACCACCAAGATTCCTTATCTTCCTTATACACCGTTGTTGCATCCATGTAAAGTCTTAAAATATTCCCTTTTAAATTTTACTTTTTCTTGAACACTTTCATTGCACCACCAGGATTCCTTATCTCTAAAACCAAAACCTTTAGATACACCCAAGACATCTTTGGCTACCCTTCTAGCCTTCTCAAACATATCATCCCGAATGAAATTAACATTACCTTGTGCCTCCCAATTATCTTCCTCCTCTAATCTCCTCTTAATAGTCAAAAGTTTCTCTCCCTTGAGTTGCCACCACTTAATTCTTGGATTTGTAACTTGTTGACTTTTCTGGTTATGACCTTTACAACGAAGATCAAGGACCAAAACCCTGTGTTGTGTAGTCAAGCTCTCTCCCGGTATTACCTTGCAATTCGTGCAAGCCCTCTTACCTACACTCCTAACCAAAAAGAAATCAATTTGTAATTTCGAGGTCCCACTCTTTTAGGTAATAAGATGTTCCTCCCGCTTTTCAAAACAAGTGTTCAAAATCTTGAGGTCATATGCTATAGAGAAATCTAATATATTTTGCCCTTCCTCATTAAGCTCTCCAAAGCTGAAACCTCCATGAACTCTAGCAAAGTCCCCTACATCCTGACCTACGTGTCCATTTAGGTCACCACGTATTAACAAACTTCTCTCCTTGTGGAATGCCTTGAATGAGACTCTCCAAATCCTCCCAAAACTTTTCTTTGAAGGAAGCCTCTGATCCAACTTGAGGGGCATAAGCACTGATGATATTGATAGTCTCTTGAGACACCAATAACTTCAAAGATATGATCCGATCCCCAATCCTTTAACACCCACAACATTCCTTTTCCAGTTCTTGTCCTTAATAATACGCACGCTGTTCCTTCCTCTAACCTTCCTAGTGTACCAAAGCTTAAATCCAGTGGTGTCCAACTCCTTAGCTTTTTCCCCAACCTTATTGCACAATATGTTAATTCTTCTCCGAATCATAGTGTCCACCACCTCCATTGATTTACCTGTTAAAGTATCAATATTCCAAGAACCAAACCTAATCTCCTGGGCTAGCTACTTTACCCACATCCGTCTAGGAAAATGTGAGGACCCCTGCTCATTTGACATTGCATCCGGGCGCCGATGCTACAACTCTAGCGCATTTAACACTGTACTGGAGCCATACAGTGCGTTACTTCCGGGCAACGACCTAGCATTAGCGCAAATCTGTAGTGGTTGATCCATATTGAAGATATCAACGGGTTTTACGTTGGCTGTCGAGGCCTAACACAACCCTCGTCCTTTGTCCGGACTTGGGATCGGCTACGCAAGCATAGGCAGAGTTATATTATCACATAAACATCTCATTGTTTTTGTTACTCTGTTTTTATTTGATCAAATTTACCATCAAAGTGATTCATAGTTTAATTGTGTTGCTAACAATTTTCTGAGGTTGTGCATTGAGATTCACATTTCATGAATTAATTGCTACATAAGCAACTTAAAGGAGGATAACATGTGCACATATAATTAGGCTAGATGGGGAAATATTTTTGTGGCACCCTGATTGGTACCTTCCGCTAAAGAAGGCGTACATTATGAAGTAACATGGGCAGCAGGGCTCAGCTCCTCAAGTAAGCATGGCTTACAAGTGGATTGCATCCTTTGTGGCCCGGTTCTCTCACTAGTTTCCTCTCTTTCTCTTTCCCTCCCTTTTCATGTACCCACTTGCTTCATTGTTTTATCTGTAATTCTAATTCCTTCATAACTATAGCCAATTCGCAAAGTGTGACGAACTGGAATCCACTCTGTTAAGTTCCACGTATTGATACGAAATGAACTGGATGTTCCAAAAGCATAGTTTAGTGTATCATTTATTGAATTTTCTTGAACTCGTGTATCTAAACATAAGAAAGGTATAAACCAGAAGAGTGTAACTCAATTGATTCTCTACTGTAATACCCAAAGTTAACGTAACAGTATGGAAAATTAAAAAGAGAATGGTAATAAATAATAACAACTGAATATTATACTGTTGTGTGTTGTGCAAGTGTACTCAGTTACATAATAAGTATTAATGAGTAGAGTATCATAGTTTCCACGTTAATTAAAATTTATAAGCTATCAGTTTCCTTGGATCTTTTGATTCGATTGGAACTCGTTGAGTTAGGAATGTAGAAAGTAAATATAATCAGAACCTAACAAATATGAAGTTAAAGAGAGAAATTCACTCAAGCGAGTAAGGAACTATGGCTTTACTTCCCCTTCTCTAAAAGAAAATATCATGCTATTTTTTACATTGTTTTTCTACTATCCGCAACAAAACTACCCCTTTGACAATCCACTTAGCAGGGAGAACTTTTGGTCATATGAAACATTTAATTTCTATATACACAAGAATAGAATGGTGAACTTTGTTGGTAAGATCAGAATCTGATAAAATCTCTTTCTAATGGTAACCAGAATAATAAGGACACCGTGAACACTGGAGAAAATAAACATAGACTTTCTTTTATTCTTATGATTACCTGGTACTTAACATGTACCCACTTTTCATAAAGCCATGCAATCTGTTTTTTAGTAGTAAGTACCAACTGGTTTTCAATTTCTTTCAGGTAGCGTGGGGAATGACTTCTATGGTTGAGGCAGAAAGGAGACTTTTGGCGAATGCACTTTCAGACCCTGATAACCAACATTTTGTCTTGTTGTCTGAAAGGTATTTTTGTTGTCCGGTTCTTTTTGCTGTTAAGTCATAGTAGGTTTGTGGGATTGAATCTAGTTAATTTTCTGTTCAATTATGCTTCAGTTGTATACCGGTGCGCCGCTTTGACTTTGTGTACAACTACTTATTATTAACAGATGTCAGCTTTATTGACAGGTAAGAAATTATAAAATAGCCTTCTACAAATTAGTTGATGAATTCTAGAACTTTTTCCTTTCATGAAAATTCTATGCTGCAGATTTATTGGATGGCAATTTGGTCTAATTTGTCTCTATTTTTCCCCTTACCTTTTCTCAAAAAAAGCTATGTGGATCATGGTCCTCATGGAAATGGCAGGTATATAGAACATATGTTGCCTGAAGTAGAAAAGAAGGATTTCCGAAAGGGTTCTCAGGTACAATATCTATGGATGTTATCTACCTATACAAGAAAATTTGAGCTTCCACTTAATTGCACTGTTTCATTAAGATCACTCTTCCATTCTCCTATTCCTTTCACTTAGGCCGAAATGGCTTATTTGATTTTTACCATGTCATACACTCTGTGTGATATAGTACCTTATTGAAATTATATGGTTTTAATATTTGTAAAGATGGAAATGAATTAAAAGGAGAGAGAGGCGGAGAGAATGGAAAACTAGTAATGGGATGCTCTGTGTGATATATATATATAATACTAGGTTAAGAGTGAAGTACAATGTGTAGTACAAGTATGTATCAGCCAGGCCTATACACTCTCAATAATCTAAGTCTAAATCATAACCCGAACTCTTAACACCCCCCCTCAAGCTCGAGGATAGATATTAATCATGCCCACCTTATTACAAATGAAACCATTACGCACCCCACTCCAAGTCTTTGTAAATACATCCGCTAGTTGGTCACTTGTCCTAACGTAGGAAGTAGAGATAAGACTCTATTGTAGCTTCTCCCGGATAGAGTGACAATCCGCCACAAGATGTTTTGTCATTTCACGAAAGCCAAAATTCGTTGAGATATGTATTGAAGCCTGGTTATCACACCACAGTTTCATCAGAGATGTACTCTCACCTCCCATCTCGACCAAAATCTGTCGTGCCCACAAATGTTCACAAGTAGTTTGAGCCATATCCTGGTATCTAGCTTCTGCAATTGATCGTGCCACCACATTTTTCACAAGGAACTGGAGGAAGAAAAGATACTTGAATCCTCTGTCATATGATCAGTACCGATGGAATCAATGACCCAACACCGTAAGATCGAGGATAGACTCACATTAGGATTACCTGTTTATGACAAATGTGGCTGTAGAGGAGGATGAAGGTGAAGGCGACTGCTGAGAGATCTAAAACTAAGTATATTGGGCAAACTCATCATCACTCATAACCACCGTACACCTTTCTCTTTGTGGAATTGCAGCATCTTAGTGGGAAACAATGTTAGCAAATTGTGGATGTGCTGACTGTTGTGAATTCTGCAAGAGGTTCCCATAGCGTGAACGTGATGAAGGTGCTAAAATAAAATCGGTAAAATGTAGCAGCAATGAAGGCTGTTGTGTGATAGTTGTCATAGAGGCAACCTTGTTTTGCAGAGCGATGAAGGCTTCTATGTGATAGGTTCAATGAAGACAACTTCGTCAACATAAATCACTCTAGTTTCAGTTTCAATGAAACACGACTAGGACAAAGGATGATGGATGATGGAAGCAATGCCAGGAAAGTTCACTTCTAAAGATGAATGAGAAAGAGGGCATAGGAAGGAAAAAATGGTAAGAGGCTGGACGGACCCAAAAGTTTTAAGTTGTTGGGGAAATATACATATAAATATCTTAAAAATAATACATGTTATATATAAAAGTATAAATTTCTCTATGAATTTTATATTTATGAAATATGAAAGATATTTTCATTTCTAAAACTATCAAAAAAATATTTTATAGATATAAATGACCAAAGAATCATTCATTTTCAATATAATTTCAGACAATTAAAGCTCGTTCAATTGTTTGAATTACAACCTATAGTATTAAAATTAACCTTTAAAGAAAATATATCAATATAATAATTGGAACTTTTTTTATCATAGATGTTGGAAACTCACCAAAATTAGGGGATTCGTTATTTGAGAGGATGACGGTACAAAGTGTAGACTAAAGCAACTTGTACAAAGAGCCAATGAAATTATTTATTTAGTGGGATAAAAGTGAGTGAAATTGTAAACAATACTATCAATACATACATATATGTGTGTGTGTGTGTTAATGAAAGTAAGGATATTAATGGGGGCAATTCCCCCCCCCCCTCCCCTCCCCACCACCTACCATGTAGGTCCACCAATTGTTAGAGGGATGGCTATTCAACAAGAAACAAACTAATCATGGAAAGAAAAAGAGCTCCAAAATTATGGAACTCATGGAGGATGTAACCGCTCTGATACCATGTTAAGATCTCACATCAACCAAAGTAGTTCCTATACGGGTTCGGGCAATCCCTACCCCTTGAGCTACATTGTGGGTTGAGTTAGGGTTGGCCTAAATTTTAAGATGATATTAGAGCTTATTTTAGTTCTAATATTAGACCCAAAATTTTGTCTTTGTTTCAAGCCCCTTGCCACCTTCATTGAGGCCACCCTAGGCTACCTTCTTTGTAACCATCAGTTCTGCAAACTCTACGCTCTAGATGTCCTATCTTTGGGCGTGAGGGTGTATGGTGTGTTAATGTTAGGTATAATTAGCTAATAATCAACAGAATAGTAAAAGAATGATAGTAAGTGTATTAATAAACAGGATCTGTTTCCTATAAACAGGAAGAAAGGGTGAGTGGGTGAGGGGTCTCTCATTAGTTCGTTGGTCATGGAGTTATTTAGGAGAGTCCAGGACCTCTCAGATGTTATTGGGAGACTTGTATAACTGGAGAATTCTTTCTTCAGTAAAATCAATATTTTTCTTGTGATTTCTGAACTAGTTGTATTAGTTAAGATCCTTAATTGACTAGAGATATGACAAAGGTAGTCCTTATAAAGTCTTGGGTAATTCTCTCTTCTTGAGGTAGCTTTTGGAGTTGAGTTAGGCCTAGCCAAAATTGTAAGATATCTATTTATTATTTAAGAGATAAGAGGAGTTGTTGGGCAAAATAACTGTCTTCCAGTCATTCTAAATTGTTAAATTTTATTATTATTTCGTGGTTCACAGTGTTCTTTTGTTTGGTCATTCATCTCCTCTAATTTATACAACCACTCATTAAAGTCATGATCTGGATGAAATATGGCTTTGTTATTACAAGTTCAGACATGTAGGAAATCACTGACATGCAGCTGATTTGGATCTTGTTTTTAATGCAGTGGTTCTCAATGAAACGGCAGCATGCTATCATAGTTATGTCAGACAGTCTCTATTTTACAAAGTTCAAGCATCATTGCAGGGTACGACATCACTAAGTATCACATGTGCTTTTTCGTTTCCAAGCCGGATGGATTGTTTGGTGCATTCTGTATTATTCCTATCACCTTTGTTAAGAATGTTAGTATAGGTAAATGTGTCTATGATTTGTGGACCACTCTAATCCATAAGTTTTTATTCAATTTTTTTGTCCCGTGAAACTAAATTTTAACTTACGTACTCCCCCCCCCCCCCCCCATAAAAAAGAGAAAAAAAAAGCAAAATAACTTGTTTGAGCAGGATACAACAAGTTAGTAACTAGCCTGCGCACAAGTAGGTTTGCTGGAAATTATAAAGATTAAATTTGTTAAGGATTTGCTGGATTTAATTTTTAGTAGCTTGCAAATATGTAATTTCTATCATAGACTACAGGTTCTTTGTTCTTCTGGTTACGCTCTTTCTTTTGCCCATATTTGATTACTTACCCTCATATATGTTATTCCCTTTTTTCTTTCACTATGAAGAAATGCATATATTAAAAGTATAGAAGTTTGTAATAATTTTTTATTCAGAAACATTGTCAGTATTGTACTTGCTGCAGCATGTATGAGCTTTTATAAATTTCTGAAAGTAAATGAACATCTCCTGATAATGACCAATATTTATTTTATTTCATTTTATTTTTTTGCTGACCAAGTAACTATAGCATCACTCAATAATGGTTTATTGTTGAGACTTAGTATTTTACTGTCTCCTGTTAATGATATTTTTAACAGTTCTTGGAAAGAAAGGAATCTGTCTAGATAGCTTAACTGACAAAATTCTACTGTTCATGATTTTAATTCCCAGCCAAATATGGAAGGAGGACGCAATTGCTATGCTGATGAGCATTACTTGCCAACCTTTTTTAGTGTCAGTGCACCAATCTGTTCTTTTTTGTTGTGCAATGATAGGCATCTTTCTTTTTCTCCCTGCTAACTCATTTAGTGTACATTTAGATGCTGGATCCAGGTGGAATCGCAAATTGGTCGGTTACATATGTTGATTGGTCTGAAAGAAAATGGCATCCAAGGTCATTCAGAGCCCATGATATTACTTACAAACTCATGAAAAAAATAGCAGTATGTAGCATATTTTACTCTCATTCCCTTCAGATGTTTTTGTATTCATTATTTTGAATCATAAAAGAAATTATTAATATATATATGTGTGTGTGTGTGTGTGTGTGTTTGTGTGTGTGTGTGTGGGGGGGGGGGGGGGGGGCTCAATACTTCAATGAATTATACTCTACAGGACACAGCTGATAAAGACCTGCTCCTCATGAAGTTTAAGTTTTTTGCTTTCACGTACCAAGTCATTGATATCAGCTATTGCTGACATCTAAAAGACTTTTTATTCCCAATCAGTGTTACTTTTTTTTTATGCTTTGCCTTTGTTGTTTCTATATACTTTACATTTAGCAATAGCATTATGTATCTAAGTTCCCCATGAACCTTAATAGCTTTCAAGAATTATGGAAAATAAAGGAAAATGACAATAGAAAAATAATCTTAGTGAATTCCTTCGAGTTTTAGTGTCATAAAGTAGTTTGTATTAAACATTAGGATTGACTTGACATAATTTCCTGGGCGATTTGTGGTGGAAGCTGAGTGAATGGTTGATGGTTGTGTTATGTTGTGTGCTGAATCTCATCAAAGTAAGCTTTTGTGTATTGGGAATTTGGGTTAAAGTTTGGAGCATTAAGCCGTTGCTCGTTGTGGTTATCATTGATCTTAGTCAACTTCCTCTCCATTTTCCTCAGGAGCTTCCTATCCTTTTGTTCGAATACTTAGTTACTTCCTTGTCTTGTCTTTTCCTTATTTATTCTATTTAATGACATGGTTTCGTTCATTGCAGTACATTGATGAAAGTCCACATTTTACAAGCGATGCAAAGGTATAGGATCTCCTTCCTCTACTTTAGGTTCGAAGGTCCTCCATGTTTTGATATTGCTTCTGTTTCTGTTGAATTAATGCATTGTTATTTGGTTTTCATTTTCATATGCCTTGCAGAGAACAGTGGTGATTACACCTTGCATATTGAACGGCTCAAAACGTTCTTGTTATCTATTCGCCCGGAAATTTTTGCCAGAAACTCAGGATAAATTGATACAACTTTACGCTAATTCTACAACATTCTGAAATATTTAAAATACTTTATCATTCTTTGGTGAATCCACCATGTGATCCCCAGCCTCGCCGTCTTTGCACATATGACAGATCCTTTAGTTTTGAGAGGTTCCAAGAGGCAACTGCATAAATTTCTTAGGAAGACACAGAAGCTGGTTTAGTCAGAATTTCCTTTTCTGGGGCGTAATGGAACTGCTGAGCTTGTCTGGTTGGATAATTTGATCTTCCCATTTTGATTTCTTATTTTTATATTTGAATCATAGATTCTTCTGAAGGATGGAAAGTTTTGGTATCCTTTATAGAGACTAGAAAGGGAGGTATAAGGTAACTGTTATTTGTTATTTATCACTGTAGTCTGTAATTGTATTGAAAATTTTCTGCAGTCATGCATTAAATATAACTCTGGTGATGGTTTCAGCAGTCAAGCAGAGAATTTTGCTGAGTCTGTCTCTATTTTGTTTTACAAATTCACAAATCTGTGGTTATATATATGATGATTTTTTAAAGATTTATTTTGTGCGTTTGGTATTTGATTATCCCTGTATTATATAAATTAGAACCCTCACTCTAAAGTGAGGCTATCACTCCTCCTCACTCTCTCAATTAGACTTACAAGGGTTAATCAACAAATTGGTCTCTGTCTTTGTATCCATGTTAACGTTTGGTCCCTAGTTGGAAAAATGCATCAATTAGTCCCTCCGTTTTGATGATGTTTGTGTTTGATCCTTGCTTGAGCTTAGAGCTCCGGCGAAGTGGCTTAGTGGCATGCCGGAGCTGACGTGGCTTTATCTACCTTGTTAATTTAAATTACATGGATAATTATGATAATTGAAACAAAATGAAAAATTAAAATTACAAACAAAATCCATAATTAATTAACTTCTAAACAAACCTAGCTTCATCAACATCTTCTTTGACATCTTCTTCAACCTCCTTATCTTCATCTTCATCTTCATCAACATCTCTCCAACCCAACCCATAAACAAACTTAGCAACCACAACCCCCCGCAAATCTAGCAATCCTTTTCCCTTCTCTTAAAAATGAAACATTTCCACACCCAACCCAAAAACATTGCACCACCACTCCCTCACCTTAATCTCTCTTCGCACCAAACCACCCTTCTCTTCACACCACAAATTGAGGCTGATAAGAAGTAGATCGTACCCTAACCATCCTTCTTTTCTTCACGGCGAAGCACCCCGAGTCCGAGTGGAAGTGGATGTGTCTTCTTCTTCCCTTCGCAACGCAGATCGGAGCTAATTATAGCATATCAGAGCAGATCGACGGCACAATGCACTTCTTCTCTTCACGGTGGCTCAAGGTCAAACACCCTCCCCCCCTTTCGCGAGATTAAGTTCGGTCGCGGTAACTCCCACCTTTTGTATTCTTCAGAAATTTTGGTGCTGGTAGGGGCTTTGGGTCTCATGGAGGTTGGGGTTGAGGTTTTCTTTCTCTCACTCGGCCGCTCCTTCTCATTTCTCCATATGTTTTTTGGGCTTCGTGGAAAGGGGTGGATTTAGGGTTTTGGGGTTGAGGTTTCGGGTGAGGGTGGGGGGTTGGGGGTTGGGGTGAAGATTGAAAATTCTTTTTGGGTGAGAAGATTTAAACGAACCCAGATCTAAACACTTTGAAAAGTGAAGATTGAATGTTCTTTCTGGGTGATTTTAATCTCCTTCGAATTTTGTTTTTCACTTCTAATCTCGCCGAGATCTGAACACTCTGATCTCCTATCCATGCTGTTTTTCCTCTCAAAAGTTTTTTCCGTTTCTCAATTGCTCTACCATTGTACGATTCCTTTACGAAAATAAAAATTTAGCTCCACATTTCACAACGGGTTTGATTGTTTAGGGGATTCGTGATCTTACCTTTTCATTTTTTCAATAATTTATTTTCGTGAATTTTTTAGTGTTGTGTTGATGGAACCACGGTTCCTCCGAGTTTGTATTTTTTAATTTTCAATAATTTGCTTTATGATTTTAGAGGTCTGTGTGACCGCTTTGAGATAGCAATTGTGGCTGCATTAGGAGCATTGATCTGTAATTTTCAGTAATGTCAGAGATTGTAATCTAACTGCATCCATGATGGCAGTTCAAGATTTAAGTGTTTCTGGGTTGCCGCTTTGGATGTGGAGAGGTTTCTGAGTTGGTGATGTTGTTTTTGAGTTAGTGATGTTTAATTTTGGGTTTGTGGGTATCAGTTTTCATTTGCTGAGATGAAAGAGAAATGTGGTGGGATTATGAAGAACATTGAAGAAGAATTCTGGAAATGATGAAAGAAGAAGATGAAGATGAAAATGAATGGTTTTTTGTACTTGGATTAGTGAAAGAAATTTTAGTTTCTGTAATTTTTCAATTTTAATAAATTTTTTGATTTTATTTTAATGATTAATTAAATACGTGGAAATTAAAATAAAATTAAAAATGGCGTGGATAAAGCCACGTCAACTCCGGCCTGCCCCTGAGCACTTCGCCGGATCTCCGACCTCAGACAAGGACCAAACACAAACTTCGACTATTCGGAGGGACTTATTGGTGCATTTTTTTCTGATTTCCTACCAAACACAAATATGCTATAAAGACAGTGACTAATTTGATGATTAACCCGACTTACAATATTCTCACTCCTCTCCAAATGCATTGTGAATTTCACACACGAGGGTGAGATTGTCTCAAGTCAAACATTATATACTTCTTAAACTTTAAATTTCAATCTATATTTTTTAAATTCAAATTTAAAACCCTAACAATTCTCTTATGCTAAAAAATCTATTTTTTATATAAATTTAAATTATTATTCTTAAATTTCAAGTGATATATTTAAAGGAATTTATATAAATATCACTTATTGTCAATTAATATAAATCTAAGTTTAATATTTATCTAACCATTATCAGAAATAAAATTGAATAACTGTCTCGAATTTTGAATAATTTAAATCAAACAATAAGTTATGCTTAAAATAATATTTTATTACAAATTTTAATTTTAATAATAATAATAATAATGAATCCTCGTGCATTGCACAGGTTAAGGTGCTAATTTTTATACAATAGTAGGACAGTTTGGTATATAAGTAAAAATCAAGATAAAAATTGTGTTAGTTTTAATATCAAAATTATCGTAAATAAATATTAAAATTGCCATAAAAACTTGGATATTTCAAGTTTTAAATCTTCACTTCAATCCGGCATGCAGCCTTTATAAAAATAAAGGGCTTACAATTAGATTATGCCCCAATTCCTAAATTCTTACTCTTATACATGGGTGTTAAATTTTCCACCCCCAACACCCAAAATCCCTTGACATCAGCTTGCCATTGATATGAGTCATGAGTAATAAAGGTTTGAGATGTTTGGCCATCTCCCTTATAGGTTTCCCAAATGGAACGACTACCTCAGTGGTAGACACGAGGGATGCCTACTCGACCTCGTCCATGGTAACAACCCCTTCTTAGGTCGTGATTGTCCCTGTAGTGAGATAAACTCTTGAGGAATCACCCCAGCAGCTACCATATTCAAGAGATTATCATCCTTTAGTAAGGCTTCCAATTCTTCAGCGGCTATAGATAAATCAAGATCGAGTTATGCTTCCTGTCCTCTGGAGCTAGGACTGTTTGAACCCTTGGACCAGGCTGTTCATCGTGTGTTTCTACAAGTTTGGGCAGTATCGGCTCTTGTTGGGCAATAGTGATTTTCCTTGCCATATTTATCTTGTTGCTTTCGAGAGAAGCCACTTCCTTCATCTCGACTATTTTTGTTGAACCAAGTATCTTGATAGTTTGCTTCATCTTCTACATGGCTCTAGTCCTTTGCCTGCTTCTCTTCTGAGATCGTGACTATGACTTGGGTTCAGGTGGACAATCCTTGGTGTTTGTAAGACCTTAAATTAAATTAAATAATTATTTAATTATCCGAAATATGCATCAAAAAGGTTTTCAATCATAAGTCGATGCCAAAGACTATTCGGATTATCGGTGCAATATTCTGAGACGACGGGTTGTCGTAGAGCTCTATTCTTAGCTCGACCGATGTTCGAGCGGGAATAAGACTTTCTCAGCATCTGTGTAAGACCCTGGATATTTTAAATGATTATTTAATTATTTAACTATCTTAAAGTAGGTAACGACTACATTAAAGCCCTAGTTAATGCTATGATTAGTTGCTTTACGTACGAGAGGTTTTGACGACGACAGTTTGCCGTAAGGACGACGATTGTACCTCGACCGATGTTTGGGGATGAATAAGGATAAACCCTTATCTTGATGACGATTAGTTCATAAATTCATGAAGATCGATTGTAAGGTCGATGGGGTTTGGTTCTGAAGCCTAGAAAAGTTCTCGGCACGCGGTGAAAGGCTGGTTTCGGCCTTGTCCTGCAGAAACAGGGCAGTTTAAGGCAATTCTAGAATCTTCGAACGAGATGGAAATTCTTAGAAGGTCGTAAGGGACCCATTCATGAAGTAAACCCATTTTTGATGAATAGTGATTTCGGATCGGAAACGACCGGAATTTCAATGAAAATATTCTAGAATATTTTTGATGATCGACGCCCGAGTTTCACGAGCGTTGGAGCAAAAACGAACAAATGATAAATGATAGTGGCAAATAGGATTTTTGGGAGATTGTGTCCAAAAGGCGATTAGAGTTAGAAGTGATGGTTATGACATGATTAGAAGTGTGTAAGTAAGATTAGACTTTTAATCTTTTTCTAATCTAGATATTTTCCTCAAATGTTTTTCATCCTTCCACTTTAGTCCCCAAGGTTAAAAGAAATAGAAATTCTCCCCCCTTGGAAGCCCAAAACCCGCGGCCACACACCCACTTAATGAAGGTTTCACTTGCTTTCTTGCAACTTTGTTCATTTGAGGATTTGTTGAAGTGTTTAGAGAGAAGTTAAGAGAGAGAGAGAGAGGTAGAAGGTAAGATAGCTTCACCCTTCTTCTTCTTCTTCTCTTCTTCTTCCCCATGAGGGCTGAACCTCTTCCACCCCCAAACACCCTCTTCACTTCTCTTTTTCTTCTCCTTGCTTTGGGATAAAGTGTTGAGCTCATGAAACTCTTGCTTGTGATGGTTCTTGTTTTGTGTTAGGAGAATTTTGGGATGATGATATTGCTTGAATCCCTATGCTTCTTTCACGTTTATTCCTCTCCATCTTTTACTCTTTCTATTCATGCAAAAACCTTTGAGAAAAGTTGAGTTTGATCAAAAGTGATTTAGGAGAATAAGTGATTTTGAGAAGTTATCTTCACAAAATATTATCTTTGGGGTTACGTTTACAAAACCCCTAAATTTATTTTTGAAAAAGTTGAGGTTTTGAAAAGTGGTTATGAAAATTTTAAGTTTGTTTTCACCATAGATTTTTTCTTGCCTTGGATGTGTACCATTTGGTTTGAAGAAAAAATTTGGTCTTGGGTATTAACCTAGCTTGGCCGAATCCATGGCCATGTTTTATTTTAGATATAATTTCCGTTCTTGATTTAAAATGAACAAATAAAATTTGAATATAAGCATTGGACTACAATTTTATAATTCAATTAAATTTTAGTTTAATATATGTTGAATTAGGAAGTTTACTGGGATATATATCTTCAATGATAATTGCTATGATTGATTTAATATCTTTCTAGAAGAGTAAAATTTAAATACTATCATTTTTTATGTATTTAATTGCTTGCGCAATTTTAAGCCGACCAGGACCACCATGGGCGGCAAAACTCTCCCATAGTGGTCAATAAAAGGATAGAAATCTATTTTGTATCTATTAATTTTGAGTCCTCACTCTAGAGAGTGAGACTATCACTCTCCCCCACCCTCTCAATTAGATTATTTACAATATTCTCTCTCCTCTCCAAATGCATTGTGAATTTCACACACCCCTCATGAGGGTGAGATGGTCTCAAGTCAAACATTAAATACTTTTTAACTTTTAAATACCAATCCATGTTTTTTAATTCAAATTTGAAACTATAACACTTCTCTTATAATAAAAATTTTATTTTGTGAATAAATTGAAGTTATTATTCTTACAATTTTAATTCATCTGAATATCACTTATTGTCAAATTATATAAATTTTTAACCAATTTTTTTTAATATTTATCCAACCATAATATGGTATTACAAATTAAATTGAATAACTGTCCCAAATTTGAATAACTAATTTTTTTTCTCTCTAATATTTATTTATATACATCAAATTGCATTATACCATTTATTTTAAATCAAACAATAAATTATACTTAAAATAATATTTTATTATAAATTAATTTTGAGTACACACGCTAGAGAGTGAGACACTAAATCAGCACACATAAAATATCATTTTAAGTATAATTTATTGTTTGATTTAAAATAAATGGTATAATGCAATTTGATGTATATAAATAAATATTAGAGAGAGAAAAAATTAGTTATTCAAATTTAGGACAGATATTCAATTTAATTTGTAATACCATATTATGGTTGGATAAAAAAAAACTCATTGGCCAGTCCCCTACCGCTTCGTGCGCTGACCGTGGGGCGAATGATTAGTCTCAGGGCAACCGGTTGTGGGGATACCTTGGTCAAGACCTAAAAAAAAAAATATTATAGTTGGATAAATATTAAAAAAATTGGTTAGAAAATTTATATAATTTGACAATAAGTGATATTCAGATGAATTAAAATTGTAAGAATTATAATTTAAATTTATTCACAAGATGGGTGTGTTGATTTAGGGATTGCAGGATGCACTTGGGGGTTTGAGGATTTTTAGTTTTGATTTATGAGATGATTTAGGTTAATGGGGGTTAAATTGATGATAAGTTAATTTGGGGTTTTAAAAATTAAAAGATTTTCTGACATGTTTTTCCTTTAAAAAATTTAAAAAATCCACATAATCATCACACTTACACAGTCAACAACCACATATGCCATCGCCAGAACTTCGGTCTCCGGCATGGACTAAATAAAAACTTGGTGCAAACTGAGGGACCATTACTAAACTTTTTTCTGAAGAGGAATCAATCGCAGACTTTGGTACAAATTCATGGACCTGTTGAACTATTAACCCTAAAATTTTTATTATAAGAGAAGTGTTATAATTTCAAATTTAAATTAAAAAATATAGATTGGTATTTAAAATTTAAAAAGTATTTAATGTTTGACTTGAACAATCTCACTCTCATAAGAAATGTGTAAAATTTATAATGCAATTAAAGAAAAAAGAGAATATTATAAATAGTCTAATTGAGAGAGTGAGTCACTCGCTCTCAAAATTAACAAGGTAGATATGGTGGCGTATATGGTGCAAGAGCAAGTCATGTCTTGCACCATGCAAGACACTATTTTACCCCCAATAGCAGGTTTTTTTGATTCTGAATTAAAAAAAAATAAAACAAAAATAGGTTGAAATACCATATCTGTCCCTCACATGTTTTCACTAACCAGTTTTACCAATTTTTTTTATTTTTAATGTTTTTTAAAATTTTAATTTAAAATTTTAATTCTGAAATTCTTAAGAAAAAACCCTAATTCCTAAATCAATTTTCATTTCACCCTTCCTCTTCCTCTTCCTCTAACAGCTGCTGCCCCTCTCACTGTTCCTCTTCCTCGATCTCCTTCTCCCTCGCTTCCTTCGAGTTTCAGCCGCCGCGCCCCGCCGCGCCTTCACGCCGCCGCGCCTTCCCGCCGCCGCGCCTTCACGCCGCCCATCCTCTTCCTCGATCTCCTTCTTCCTCGATCTCCTTCTCCCTCGCTTCCTCTCGAGTTTCAGCCGCCGCGCCCCGCCGCGCCTTCACGCCGCCGCGCCTTCACGTTGCCGCGCCTTCACGCCGCCCTTCCTCTTCCTCGATCTCCTTCTCCCTCGCTTCCTCTCGAGTTTCAGCCGCCGCGCCTTCACGCCGCCGCGCCGCCCTTCCTCTTCCTCGATCTCCTTCTCCTTCGCTTCCTCGACGGAGGGAAGGGAAGGTGACAACGATTCAGAACGGCGTGGGTTCGGCGGGAACGAAAGTGGCACGGCGAGATGGCTGGTGGTAGCCGTGAGGCTTGGGGTGATAGTGGCCTTGAAGGTTCGAGCCAGTGGTGACAGGCCTTGAGTTTGATTTTTGTTTTCCCCTCATCTCCTTCTGCTCTGTTTATGGTTTGGGGGTTTTGTTCCACCTTCCTCCTTTCTGATTGTAGTGATAGAGAAGGTTGGGGGTTTGGTTATTGGGTTTGATTTCTGGGTAAAACAAGGGAGCAAGAAGGTTGATGGGAGAGTCTATGCACAATGTTTGGGCGAATATTTGGGTGTATCTCCTTCGCTTTCTGGTTATTGGTTTGGTCGTGGGCTTTGGTTCTTCCTCCTCTTTCTCTGTTTCCTTTCGATCTGGAGCTGGTTTTCAGGTTCTGTTTGGGGAAGAAGGTTGCGATGGGGTTGGGGTTGGGTGGTGGTTGGGTGTGGGTTAGGGTGGCGAGGTGGTTGGCTGGGTGTTCATTACCTGGGTTTTCTCTTGAATGTTGTTGGAGATATGAAGATGATGATAGAATGTTCATGAACAAATTTCATTTTCTGGGTTTTTGTTGTTAGAGGATGAAGGTGATAATGATTAAGTTTAATTTTTCTGGGTAAATAATTGCTGGGTATCACTGTCATTTACCTACTTCAATTAAAATAATATTAACCTGCTAAACTGGTTGCAACAGGTTGAACATGACATGTGGCGTCCTACTATTGGCCAAAACTGTCTCTTGCACGGTGCAAGACATGTCGCGTATTGCACCTTATACGCGGCCGGTAGATATACCCATTTGACTTCCCCACTGCATCGCACAAACTTTCCCCGGCTAACTCATCATGACCGTCCATCCGATATATCTTCACCGTTCATTCAAACACTCCACCGTGCGCGGGAAAAGCCAAAACGAAATGAATGTTAGTCCTCGACAGGTGGAAACAGATAGACAGTGAGATTGAGATAGAGACAAAGAGAGAAGACAGACAGTTTTGCTTTGCAACCAAACAACCATGGCACCTAAGAAACGCAAGGCTGAGCCCGCAACGGAGGCACCGGCACCGGCACCGGCGAGGGTTACCCGGTCGTCGACGAAGAGCTCCGCCGCGAGCACGGTGTCACAGCCTGACGTAAAGAGGTACAAGGGTAAAGAGAAAAAGGAGAAACCTGAGAAGAAGGAGAAACCAGTTGAGATTGAAGTTGAAGATGAAATAGCCGAAGGAGTCTCCTCCGGGAACGTTCTAGAAGCTTCTGACAAGACCATCGTCGTTGAGCATTGGTACTTGACTCGTTCCTATTTTGCCCCTTTTCTTTTACTAGCTTAAAAATACAAAATAAATAAGGAAAAAAAGGGGGTTTATGTTGAAATACAACTTGATGAAAGTTTTATAGAAAACATTTGATGTGTGACCCATTTTTCGATTTATAGAAAACATTCAGTCTGTAAAATCGAGTGTAAAACATAAGGGAATCAGACCTATGTTTGCTACTTTAGGTTAAAGCGCAATGTAGGAATAATGGTTCAATGTTGGAAATAAGCATTTTGTGTTGTTGGGGCATGACTGCTTGGTCCATTTGATAAGTCAAATTAATATTGCTATTCTTCCACCTCATATTTTCTAACTGTTTATTTGCTTTTTTCCTTAGTAAGCAATGCAACGCATTCAAGACGAGAGCTATTCTGGTGAAGGAAGGACTAGAGAAGAGTGTTGGTGGAGTCACTGTGATATTGAACCCTGAAAAGGTATGCTAGGCCTGATGTAGATTTTATTAATCCCTGCATTTCTTTTTATAAAAGCTAAACCAATTTTGTACACCCCTTAAAAAAGTTAGTATAGTTTTTTGGATTAAATTTGTTCTCAAATATTGTTGAATTTCCAAAACTATCATTAACATATTTCTTTTTAATCTCTTTCCGTTATTAATGCAATTCCATATTTCCAGAATTGAATAGGGGTAAAAATGTGAAAAAAATAATTAATATGGCACAAAGCCTTATGTGGTTCTTATAAAAAGTACCGGAGGGAGTAGTTGATAATTTGCAGTGTTTTAGTTAAGAACCTGATGGTGGTATTCTAAAGATTGAATAAGAACTAAGACACGCAAGGAAATGTAGAATATGATAGACTTTATCTACATTGCTGAATTCTTCTGGTGTTTCTCACTTCTTCAGAGGATCACATACACATGAATTTTATGATGATGATAAGTGACTCTTACAATTATCAAAGAGTCACAACTAATCATTTAAACACTCCGTTAATCAGCACATCTCTCCATTCTCCCAGCACTGAGTCATGGAATTGCTGCATGATGGTTGTAATCTTCCTTGAAGTTATGGACAAAACCATCCTATTTTTGTAGTACAAGTGGTACCCTTGGTGGGAGCTTGAATCTCTAAGTAAGTCTTGCATGATCCCCTTGAGCTTCTCATCTCCCAATACCTCCAATTCCTCTTCTTCCCAATCTAGGCATTGTATAGTGGTTAAGGCAGTGTATTGAAGCTTCCTGGACAATGCATCACAAGCTCTGTTCTCAGGACCTGGTTTGTATTTAATTTCAAAATCAAACCCCATGAGTTTGGCCATCCATTTATGTTGGCCCTCACTTATTATGTTCTGCTCTGTCAAAAACTTCAGACTTTTCTGGTCTAATTTCACCACAAAATGTCTTCCTAATAAATAGTGCCTCCATTTCTTCACTGCAAAAACTATGGCCATTAGCTTCTTTTCATATACTGACTTCCCTTGTGCTGTTGTAGAGAGGGTGTGGCTCATGAAGGAAATAGGTTTTCCCTCTTGCATGAACACAACTCCTAGTCCCTTCCCTGAAGCATCAGTCTCAACTGTGAACTCTTTCTCAAAATTTGGCACTGCTAGAACAGGGAGGCTGGTCATTGCCACCTTCAACTTGTCAAATGCTTCTTGGGCTTCAGGCCCCCATTTAAAATTGTCCTTTTTTAACAGTTGAGTCAGTGGCCATCTTTCAATAATTTTGGACAAACCTCCTATAATATCCTGTCAACCCCAAGAAACCCCTCAACCCTTTTATTTCCTTGGGAACTGGCCAGTTCACCATGTCTTTGACTTTGTTTGGGTCAGCTGACACTCCCTATCCTGAGATGATATGTCCTACGTATTCAATCCTAGTTTTTCCAAACATGCACTTCTTATTAGCAAATAAAGTATTTTTCTTTAGCAAACTCAGGACCTTCCTCAAATGGTCCCTGTGCCTCTCCTCATCTTGGCTATAAATGCGGATGTCATCGAAAAAACCCAGCACAAACTTCCTCATATAGGGCTTGAGTACTTGATTCATGAGAGCTTGGAAGGTTGAGGGAGCATTGGTCAGCCCAAAGGGCATCACCAAGTACTCATAATGTTCCTTGTGTGTTCTGAATGCAGTTTTTGGGATGTCCTCCTCCTTCATCCTTATTTGATGGTAACCTGATTTAAAGTCCAGCTTGGAAAAAACTTGGGCATTGCCCAACTCATCCAATAGTTCCTCTATAACTGGTATAGGGAACTTGTTAGGGACAGTGAGCTTGTTGAGAGCTCGATAATATGTGCAGAACCTCCGGCCATCATCTTTTTTCCTCACCAGAATCACTGGGCTGCTGTATGGGCTCACACTATGTCTGATGATCCTTGCTTGGAGCATCTCTTGTACCAATTTCTCCAGCTCATTTTTTTGATAATAAAGGTATCTATAGGGCCTTTGGTTGGGGACAAACGCTCCCACTTTGAGGACAATTGCATGATCCTGAGGCCTTCTGGGTGGTAAACCTTGTGGTGCCTTGAACACTTTTGGAAATTCCTCCAAGATGGACTCCTATGCTGGGTTGTTCTGCTCCTCTATTTGTTGTTGGGTACAAGCTAAGAAATATCCATCCCCCTCATCCTGTAGAGCCTTGATCATAGCTTTCCATGACGCTTGGTTCCTGCACAATGATGGGTCTCCTTTCAGGGTCCTCATCTGATTTCCTTCTTCCCATGTAATGGTTAGGTTCCTGAAATTGGCTTGAATATCTCCTAAGCTGGCCAACCAGTCCATTCCCAGCACTATGTTAGTTCCTCCCAAGCCCAGTATGAAGAAATGTTGCGTCAATTCAATCTCCTGCAGCTGCATAATTAGATCTTTGCAAACCTCTCTGTTCCTCTCGTTGGTGCCATTTTCCACCTCTACACTTCTTCCTCACTAGTCTCCACCAACATCAGGGTGTAATTTTTGAGCTTGCAAACATACCCCTTGTCCCATTTATCTCCACATTTGAAACACAAACCCTTTCTGCTTCTATCCTGTTATTCTGCCTGGATCAATCTTTTACCCCACGGACCCTTGTTGCCACTCTTCCCCTCCTGGGACATGACTACCCTATTCTCCAGCAAGGACTATAGCCTTTCCCCTGTTGGGGTCAGTCACTGGACTAGGTCGTACATAAGCCTGGCCTTTCTCTTTATACCCCCTCTTGTCATCATCGTAGACCCTCTCCTTCCTCAGAGCATAGTTCTTTTCCTCCAATAGCAATGCCCTGTCCTGCCGTTCGTAGGGACCTTCGCTGGGTTTCTCGTTCCCTACTGTGCCGTCGTTCTCGGGTCTCTAACAGATGCTGGATTCCTTCGAGCTGGATGTTGTTCTTGGAGCGCATCGCCTGTCGCTCTGCTCGCATGTTTTCCATCGCAGCTCGCGTAAATGGCATAAAGCTCCCTGAATCGGGAGCTCTGATACCAAATTGATAGGTACCAACACACAAAGAAGAACCAAAGGCAATGAAGAGGTTGCCTCACCCTCCAAATTCCAGTCCCAAAACCAAGCTTACCTATTCCCTACGCACCCATGCTCATATATTCAGGCAAAAAATCAATTTACCCATTTACAAGGGACAACAGGGTGCCAGATTTCATATTAAGACGTTCGAAGAATTTTACAACAGCTATGGGAAAGAGATTCAGGTGATTTACACGCTTTTGCTGAAACTGTAGAGTTGTTTGCTGTTGTGGGCAATGAAGAGAAGTGGGGTCCTGGTGGAAATTATTTTGTTCTGAAATTTCTAACCCATTGGCAATCAAGTGCTTGGTCATGCCAACCAAATGTTTCGGCTGAATTAACTGCTGGGTTTCAAAGTTTAGGTTCTCAAACTGCTGAGTTCAATGTTTTGGTTTGGAGGCAAGAACAGATTTGGAGGTACCAACATATTTGTGATGGTTGGACCTTCTCCCAACTTGGGTCACAAGGAGGCAGGTTGATTTTTGGTGCTGCTTCAATACTGGACTACTGGAGAACTTGTTGGCTGGTTATGATAAGATTCCTACCAATTCATTCATATATGGGTTTGCTTTGGACGATGCTGCTATCTTGCTACTTCAGCTGGTTTGCAATAGCTGGAACTTCTATTGAATATTTTTCTGACAATGGGACTCAGGAAAAATTACTTTCAGTTGCCCACGAAAGGTGTTTGTCAATTCATACATGGCTGGGATTATTTGCTTCATACAATGGGATCCAGGAGGAAGTTGTGATTGTTACTTTGGCATCTTTGGCATTGTTGTTCATTTTCTGTAGCTTGTTTTCTGTCCTTCACCTTGAGGACAAGGTGAATTCTCAGGGGGAGTATTGATAGTATCGGGGTCAGCTAGTTAGTAGTTAAGTGGTGTTAGTAAGTAGTTTGTTAGTTAGTTAGAGGGTTTAAGAGGCATGTTGCCTATAAATAAGAGTGCTTAGAGAGCATTAGGATTTATGTTTTTATTATTAGTATCTTTTATCCAGTCAGCATTAGGTTTTATATTTTATTATTATATTTTATTAAGTTATTTGGCTTAGTATAAATAAAGGTGAGTGTACTTTTATTAGGATTAGTTTTTGGAAGAATTAGGTTTTGAGTCACTAGTTATTGGATACCAGTTTGTAATTCTTCTTGAGAACATTCTTCTTCTCTAATATAATACTATATTTCTGTTTCAATTCAGAACTCAATTGTCTCCGATGAGGATTAGCTTACTGCTTGGCGTATTCTTCGTTATCCATTGAGTACCAGTTCTAACAATATCACTCTAACCCCTCATTTTTACTGGAGTCGAGCTTAGAGATGGTAATCTAGAACTCGGTGATCATGATGAGCTTGTAGAGGATGATAGCTTGGTGTACATAAAACCGGTTTCTCGTTTCCGGTTGCTGAACTCTGCTATAAAACGATTGTAGAAGATGTTTTCTCCTCAATTTTTTCTTGCCAATTCTCAAAAGCCTTCTCCTCAAATATGAAATCCCGGCTAATGATCACCTTTGTTTTTATGTTGTAAAGCCCAATGATGTCAGAACCGGACCGGACCGGCCGGTTCGACCGGAAAAACCGGGAACCGAAGGTCAGGCCGGTTCGGTTGACACACAAAACCGTTTGGTACAGAACCGGTATTGAACCGGGAAAACCGGGGCCAAACCGTGAAAATCGGTGAAAACCGGACAAAATCCGGTTCACACCGGTTCCCCTTCCATAACGTTCAAACCCTACTGTTGCACTCTGCTCGAGAACAGAAGCGCCGCGGAGAAGGCCATGACGGAGAGTAGGTCGACGAGGAAGGAACGCGAGACGAGGAAGGGGAGGAAGAGGAGGAGGACGGAACGGCGGAGGACGCGGAAGGCGGCGTCGCTTGAGTCGACGGAGGACGCGGAGACGGCAGCGCTACTGCTGCACTCTGCTCTGCGAGGGAGACTAGAAGCACTGTGGAGAAGGCCACGGCGGAGAGGAGGTCGAGGAGGAAGGAGCGCGAGACGAGGAAGTAAAGGTAGAGGAAGGGGAGGGAGAGGAGGAGGAAGGAGCGCGCAGGGGGCTGCTAGGGTTAATAGAAAGTATTTATTTGGTGGCTGCTAGGGTTGATGGAAAGGAGAAGAGGGTTTTCAGGCCTGTTTTTTTTTTTTTAATTGGGTCTGATGTGTTAGTTTAGTGGGCTCTTTTTTTCTACCTCTTTTTTTTTTAAAAATGGGTCAGATCCTAATTGCAGCACCTTTTTTTTATGTATATAATTATATATTATATATATACATATAATTAACTAATTATGTATAAAACTGATAATTAAATATATTATTTAATTGCAATCGGTTCGACCACGATTCAACCTCGGTTGAACCATAAAACCGTGAACCAGTAGCTCGAACGGTTTGATATCCGGTTCGGTTCTGCGAACATTGGTAAAGCCGCCATTTAACATGGAACTTTAGTCAATGAAGACACATCTCTTGTTTTTTTTTCCAGCCTTTTCCTCTTCTTTTTAGGAACTTAGCATAGCAAACAACTATAAACTTTAAGGTCGTTCACTGAAGGTCTTCTACCACTCCAAACTTCAAATGAAATTTTATTCCATACAATCTTTGCTGGATATCTATTAAGCAAATACACTGCTGTATTAACAAACTCAGATCAAAAGGTTTTAGACAAACATTTCGCAAACAACATAGACTTTGCCCTTTCCATATAGCATTTTGTTGAGGTGTATACCATTTTGGCATGAAATAACATATTCATTGGGGGTTACACACATCTATGCGTACAAGTTCAAGCATTTGTTTTGCTTTCAATGCTCTTTCCTTTTGAAACGGTAGGCCGTGATGTTTGTCAAGGATACATCCTTTGTACGCTTCAAATACTTTTTTTTATTAGTCTTTGTTGTTTAAGTACTCTGTTATTGGTGTCCACAGATTGATTGACTGATTCAACTTGTTTTTTTCAATGAATAGCCAAGAAGATGTTGCTTATGATTTCTCTATGATGACAATGGTTATTGAGTTTTATATGATATATTGTTTTATTAGTCTTTGTTGTCTAAGTACTTTGTTACTTGTGTCAACAGATTGACTGATTTAACTTTGAACCTTTAAATTTTCAATGAACAGCCCAGAAGAGGTTGCTTTGAAATTCGTCAACAAGGGGGAAAGAAGTTCATTAGCCTTTTGGTAACTCCAACACTCTTGTTAAATTATTAATTATCAATCAGTTTTCAATTTGTACATGAGCTATATTGGGTATTTGTTTTAACTATTCACCTCCCACATCACATATCAGGATATCACTCTTTAATTGATAATATCTTTCTTCACATGGAAATGATTTCTTTTTTCAAAGAAAACTCTTGTTTTTTTTCCTGTGCTCTGAAAACACGTTTGGTTTGTGACCTATGCTTTTTGTTTCAGGGCATGAAGCGTCCGTTCAAACCAATGAAGGATTTGGACATGGACAAGGTCATCACCGATATCGTTGATGAGATATCCAACACTAGTTTACTTTAGTTGTTTAGCAACTGCTTTTTGTCTTGACTTTAGTCAAGTTAGGTAAATTGTATCAATCAGGTGTATGTGGTTGTTAACTTGAATTGCTTGAGACTGTCATTTTGGATATATGTTAACTGTCTCAGATGAGTAGCCATGGATTTGGTGAGTCATTTTGGATATATGTCAACTGTCTCAAATTAGTAGCCATGGATTTGGTTTTAGTAGAATTAGATTCAGGTTTCATTTGCATAACAAGTTCCAAGATGTCTTTTGTTAATTTTTTTTACTTGCATCTTTAAGTTTGCTAATTTAATTGCATCACTTAGTATCTGTTAGGCTCAATCTGATATTCTAGTAAAATATAGTAATGGAATAGTGAAAACAGGGGGAAAATGTAGCTGGTATTAATACTAGAATTGTCAGAGTTCAAATGGGATCTGACAGCAAGTACAAGATGTAAGCTGGAAATGGAAAATAGTAAGGAAAAATGATAAGCTCTTCGAGAGGCTAATCTCTCCCACAGAATAATTCACCAATCTCATGCCTACCCCCCCTAGAACCTTCTCTCTGCATATATAATAGTTCAGATCCATATTCTCTCTCCTATCAGCCACCTGGCCTACCCACAAGCTAACAGATCAAATTAGTTAGTAGTGGAGTGAGTGGCCTATCAGCCACGTGGCCTACCCACAAGCTAACAGATCAATTAGTTAGTAGTGGAGTGAGTGGGATTATCCTCCACCACCTTATGCCTTCGTGCTCTCCTATAAACCCTTCTATAAACCCTTCCATAGCTATCAATTCCTTCCCCTTCAAAACTCTCCTTGACCTCAAGGAGAAATCCTGGAAACTCCTTCCGCATCTTATCTACTGGCTCCCATGAATTTTCAAACTCTGGAAGGTCCTTCCACTTGACCAGAACTTCCACGATGCCCTGATCATTACGTCTTGTATCCATAGCCCTTTCCGGAACCGGCTCTAGGTGCCATTCTTCATTCATACAAACTGGTAAGGGTTGTGGAGTGACATTTGGGGCAACAGCTTTCTTTAATAATGATGCATGGAACACGGGATGGACTTTACTGTCATCTGGTAACTTCAGTTTGTATGCCACTGCACCTATCTTCTGCTCCACTTCATAAGGGCCATAATACCTGGGGCTCAACTTCTGATTGACCCTTTTAGCTAATTTTTTTAATTTATATGGCTGAATTTTCAAATAAACCAGATCACCCACTTGATATTCAATTTCCCGCCTGTGTTTATTTGCTTGAGCTCTCATCACATCCTGAGCTCTCAACAACTGATCCTGCATTTCTCTTAGCATGATATTTCTTTCAGCTGTAAGTTTGTTCACTTCCTCTACTGCAGACAAATTCACATCTCCTTTGACCATCATGGGTGGACGTCGCCCATATAATGCCTCAAATGGGGTAGTTTTCAAAGAAGCATGATAATTGGTATTATACCAATATTCTGCCCAAGCCAGCCACTTAGGCCATTGCTTTGGGTGTCTCCCAGTCAAACATCTCAAATAAGTCTCCAAACATCGATTTACCACCTCAGTTTGTCCATCAGACTGAGGGTGGTAAGCACTACTATATTTCAATTTTGTACCAGCCTGTTTGAAGACTTCTGCCCAAAAATGGCTAAGAAAAACTCTGTCCCTATCAGACACTATTGAGTGAGGGAATCCATGCAATCTCACAATTTCCTTTATGAATAGTTGGGCTATTTCCTTAGCTGTATAAGGGTGACTGACCGGTAAGAAATGAGCATATTTTGTTAGCCTATCTACCACCACCAAAACAGTATCAATTCCTTGTGCCTTAGGTAAGCCCCCAATGAAGTCCATTGAAATGTCAGCCCATATCTGTTTTGGAATAGGCAATGGTTGTAACAACCCTCCAGGTTTCAATGTCTGATACTTGTTTTGTTGACAGATCTCACATGCCTCTACATACTCTTTAATCTTTTTCCTCATACCTTCCCAATATACCAACCCAGCAATCTTCTTATAAGTTCTGAGAACTCCAGAATGTCCACCTACTGCAGTATCATGAAATTCATGTAACAGCCAATCAATTCTAGGGGAATTTTTTGGAATCACTACCCTGCCTTCATGATATAATCTACCTCCCTTTAGCTGATACCCAAGGTGACTGAGAGGGTCATTTAGCAAGGCTTGTACCACTACCTTCAGCTTCTCATCCTGCTGCACTTCCTCATCTATTCCCTCCCATACTTCACATTGCACAGTAGTGATAGCCGCATATTGCATCTGTCTGGATAAGGCATCGGCTGCACTATTCTCCTTTCCTGGTTTGTATTTGATTTCAAAATCAAAACCTATTAACTTTGTAATCCATTTCTGCTGTTCTTCCCCCATTACTCTCTGCTCAGTCAGGAATTTCAAGCTCTTTTGGTCAGTATGCACTTGAAAATGTCTCCCCAGCAAATAAGGTCTCCATTTCTGTATAGCTACCACCATAGCCATCAACTCCCTCTCATACACAGACTTCTGTTGAGCCCTGTCAGATAATGTTTGGCTCATGTAAGCCACTGGTCTTCCTTCTTGCATAAGTACTGCCCCTATTCCTTTCCCTGAAGCATCTGTCTCTACCACAAAATTCTTATTAAAATCAGGCATGACTAGTACAGGTATGGTTGTCATAGCCACTTTCAATTCTTCAAAGGCTTTTTGAGCTTCCATAGTCCAATTAAATTATATGGCTTGCAGTTTGGAATTTCTAGGTTCCACAGGAAGTGTAATTTTGAGTTAGTCTAAGCATAATGCCTCATTGTTATGAGACAATTGAACATGCCTTATTGTCAAGTGAGTGATTCAAACCTATGTAGTTACACTGCTTTCTTTTGAACTTGAGAAATAGTTAAAGGTTAGTAAGAGGGACGATGAGGTTTCAAGAGCAAATATTACACTAACTGAGCTAATCCTTTAGGCATATGAGATGGTAGGAATTAAGTACTTTTTCGACACATAAAGCCATATATTATCTTTAATATTCAGAGTTCAGTAGCTAATGTAGAATATCTTAATGCAAATTACAAAAGAAAACAACTAAGCTTAATGAGCTCATCAAGGGATACAGTAGCACCTATTAGAGATTGCCTCATCAAGTTTTCTTAAGATCAATATTTATGCCGTTTTCAATGGAGACGAGGTAGGGTTGTAGTTGCAGTCATAGAAGCGGATGAGCTAGATAAAATGATGATTGACTAAGATTTAACCATGGCTTCAGACCCTGATAACATACTGAGTTCTTGGCCTAAGTTAGATAATAGGACAGAAAAACTCCTGGATCATTTGAATCCCTCAGGTAGTTGAAGTACAAATTTACTAAGGTACGTAAGCACATGAAATGATATGCATATATTAAAGAAAATTGCAAGTATTTTTTTGTACTAGAGAATATTTTTTCTCAAATAAAGGTTGCATATAGGGGTTGTTGAATACACTCCATCACCCCAAAACACACCCACTATGTCACTAGTGATTTTCTAGAATACCCTCAGTTGAATTGTTTTTTGGAACCTATTTTCATTATTTACATACTGAAAATAAGTATCTGATAGTTTAAATCGCAGCAATAGCTTATGGACATTGAATTTATGGTACACCTATTTGCGTTTTATACTTCGTAAACTTAGGTCTGTTGAATCATAAACAAATAGCTACCGGAGATTCTAAATTTGGTAGAGTATTTTGACGTTACCTTTTGTTCTCGTGATGTGCCTCGACCGTTCCAATGCTTAGGTTTTAGGGTCAGGTCTAGCCATTTTGGTAGGAATGGAGAACATGTCGTATTACATCTTGGGTCTTGCTTTTTATAGTGCGGCGAAACCCTAACCCTACATATATTACAAGTTGGGCCTAGACAAGCTGAAGCCCAAAAATACATGGATCACTTAAAAGCACACAATAAGCCTTCTAGTAGGTGCCTAGCTTAACAGTGCACCCTTGGTCTCGCTGAGATCTTCCCTTCTGCATGAACTCTCTCTGCTTCCTGAAGGGCTCCAGGTCTCGCCCTATTCCAGTCCACACGGCCACAAGTCTAAGGCACGAAGACGAAGTGTGTCTTTATCAAGACTCGCCGAAAACCTCCACTCCACCTTTTGCACTCAATAAGTTTGAGTTTATGAAATTGGAAAGTAAACACTACTAGAGATTCTACAATTCGATATTCAAAAATACATTTCAGTAGCGTTGTTTTGTTAAAAAGGTGGTGTTTGGAAGTGAAAAAGTAATTGGTGTAATTTTGGGTTTTTTAAAAAGGCGGGGTGGTCTTTGGGGTGATGGTCGTGTATTTAACAACCCCTTACATAAATAACTGTTATGGGTTATGATTTGCCAACCCATATCTGTTGTTATAGACTCGACCAAGTTCTGCAAAGGCAACAAATTCAAACTTAGCTTTCTTGCGTATCACATATCAATGGATGATTATTAGTTACTATTTCCTTGCCCATGGAGGAAAAACCTCTTCCTCAGGTCTATAAAAAGAATCTTGATGCAACACTTCAGGAAAACTTACATAATTGGTACCATTATTCTATCTCTTTCATTACTGACTTGAGTATTAGAGAATTTTCTATAACTACCACTTTAAGACCCAAGTTTTTCTTGAAAATATTTATTAATTAAGTAATATTTAATTATATTATTTTCTTTCATATATATTATTGTTTGAACGCTTGATGCGTTATTGTGTGTTTTTTGAATGACATATGTTGTTTTGTGTGTTAGTTGACCCTCAAATATTATTTGAGCGGGAAACTTGTGCGATAATTGTCGTGATGATATTATGGTCGAGATTCTGTGAATTTTGATTGTAATATTGCTACGATAATTTTTATGGAGAATTTTTTATAGAAAGATTCTCACGCGACGTTGCAAGATTCTGTGATGTGGCAAGTTTGTGTGGACCCTGCCCAGGGTGATGAGTGTGGCGTGTTTATTCTCTTCATGGGAGAATATTTCATTTGGTTTGATTTTTGTGTGAATTATATATTATTTTGTTGATAATATATATTTTTTTTTCTGGAATATTTTCTTTCTTTCAAAAGAAGTAGTTTTTGATGTGGGAAAAACATAAGATTTTGGAGAATGATATTGTGACCCATGAGGATGAATACGGGGCGTGGTTGCTGAAGGAAAACCTAAGAAGATTTTTTCTGTTTTATTATTTGTTGATTAATTGATGTATATTTTTTTATTTAAATTGAATATAAGATATTTAATTTATTTAGAAAATTATGAAAAATAATATTTTGAGGAAACATCACCCTATGGCTGGTTAAGGGCGTGATATATGGTTATTAGAGACGGGAGATATGTTTTTCAATTTAAAACATATCTGTTATTAATTTTAAACAGTTTCTGTATCTTTTTATATCTTTTAATATAAACTAGTTTTTTTATTTAAAATTGGTAATGATCGAGATATATTTTTGAATGGAGTTATATATTTTAAAAATTAAGAGTGTGAAGTGATAAGTTGGTTTTCTATCTTTTAGGAGTGGTTAAGATTGAAAAAGATAACATGTAGTTTGATTTTAAATTCAAATTAAGTGTTGTTTTGCTGTTATTTTACTATTTCAGCATTATATATATCATGGGAAAATATTTTATTTTGTGTTTATTTTGTGTTTTTCTTTTCTAGAAATGTGGAATGGCAATAACAACTGAAAGTTTGATCCTCCGTATAAATGAAAAGTTTCACCTAAAATAAGAATTCTATCAAAATAATTTAAACCCATTAAACTAACTATTACTTTTCCCTATTTATTTTCTTTTATTTCAAAAAATTCATAAGACAATCATGATTCTCAATTTGGTTCTCAATGCCCAAATTTAGCTCATTCGGTTCCAAACGATAAACTGTTGGGTGCATTTTAAACAGATTAAAAATTTGAATGCATTTTACATAACTATCTATGATGAAGATTTAATGAAATTAAGTATCATGGTTTTCAGTTATGTATAAAGAGAAAAATCTAGAAATAGTTCACGAATTAGCCCCCTTGACTAACACGAGGGACTTTCCTAGAATTTGGAAGAATGAACCTGACACTCAGGTTGTTTTATTCTACAAGCATAAAAATTCAGAATTGGTCCTAACCATGGCTGAATATCAAACAGTTGCATAAGAATTGGTGAATACATAAACTTTTGTTATTCTTCTTAATTACTATTTTCAAATATGCTATTTTTTTTTTCAATTCGTATACTGTTAATAAAAAAAATTGTTACGTTCCCTCCATCTTTATAATTGTTAATAAAATTGTTTGTTTTTGTTTGGCAATTTTAAATTTAAGTCAGACACATTACAAATCAATTTAATCTTTGAACCGTTATGACTAATAATTAATATTTTTTAACAGGTATTCCCGTCTAAAATAGCTCCATTCCTACTGAGATTTGGCAAAACATCAATTATACTGCACAATTACAATGGGTGGATGGGTTGTAGATAAGTTTATTTGTGATTGGTGAGTAAAGTTGGTTCGTTGTCTTGTGAGGGGAGAGCCTGAATTATGAAGATTATGTATTCGTAGACTTGAGGAACTGGTGGCTAGAGATCAAACAGTTCAAGTGTGTCTGCTTGCTAATGTTGGGCTTCCTTTTGTTTTATCAATATCGTGTAACCCTTTATGATGTTACAAGTCTCATCTGTTGTTTTTTGTATTGTTCTGAACTTTATGTATCTTTGCAAAAAAACCTATTTCTATGTTGTTCCGCTCAGTAGGCTAGAAAATATAGATATTTGTCTTAATGTCATTTATATCTTTTTACGATTGGACATATAAGACGTTACAAAAATATACTATTACACACACTTTACCTTTAGTTTATTAAAAGTTACCAGTGCATTGCACGGATTCATCCAGCTAGTATATATATAAATTATATTTTTTATTTAATTATTTGTCAATCATCACATAAGCACACTCATAAACACATAATATTACTTAATTATTTTTCTAATCATATATATGTGTATACTGCTTTACAAAAATTAGAGTGCTCTGGTGTGCACAAACATTTGTCGTGCCACACAACATTCTCCTATTGTAAAACATGAAGCATTACGTAGCATGTACGTATGGCCATATATATCATATCTTGCTGATAACTGTTTTAAATGTCCTATTAATTAGTGGAAAATTTTCTAATTTGGAGGAAAGATTCTTATATCGAATGGGTCTCTTTTTCATAACGTCTATCACCACTTATGTCAATTCTTTTGTGCTTCATAAACTAATTTTAATTCCAGATTTAACGTGATCATATGCTACAATCTAGAATCTAGATGATTCTTTGGATCATAAAAATAAAGCTCACGTACCAGATTTTCCAATCACAAAATTTACTTTGTAAAGTTCAGCCAATATAAATAACACAATTCTTCAAAAACTTGTACGTCTCTAAAAAGCTATAATCAAAGATAAATTATATATGGTAAAGGTAGAATATATGCCCAATTTACAATGCTTCACCACTAACACTGGCTTCCTTTAATTTGTTGCTTTCCCTGACCTGAGTTTTTGTTATTGATCCAAGAATTATTGAGGTATATGATGCTTTCTTCTCGATAGTTAATTAGCTCTTTCTAAAAGGAATATGGTATATATCAAGAAAATAGTGCATCCTACTTAATTATGATAAAGAATTAAACCTAAAATATTATTCACCTAATTTACCATATTCCAACATTCAATTCTCTCCAAAGTTATTATATGCGATTCTATTATCCAACATCTTATTATAATTAGTTTTGTTCTGACTTTTGTTATATCTCTACTTTACATCACCAAGAAACTAAACTTAAAGAAGGTGAATTTACTTAAATTAATAAATTCTGGCTTACTTATGGGGCACATATCCCTTAAAGAAAGGAACAATCCCTGTTATCCACAAAGTAACGGAAAAAGTTCAGTTCATTGCTTATATAATCTCTGACAGGGAAAGAAATATAATTTTTTAACAAAACCTAATAGAATCAGAATCTTTTTTTTTTTTGGTTACAAATAGAATCAGAATCTAAAGCCAATGCAATTAAAACTTCTTACATGCAAAGTGTTTCCACATATTACTATCAATTAATTGATTATAATTATGTTAGAGGTTCCTTTTGGAAACTCTCCAAATTCTCTGCTTGTTCTAAAGCGTCTTCATTTCTTGTTTTGCTTTGTAATGTATAAAAAAAATTAAATTATCTAAACATAAACTAGTTACATAGTTGAATGAAATTGAGATTGAAGAACATTTTCCCAATCACAAAAAAAAAAAAATTGAGATTTAAGAAATACACTAATATTTTAGCCCGTGTAATGCACTAGAAAAATAATATTTAAAATAGTTTAAATATAATTTTGTAATATTGAATTTAAAATATAATTTATATTATAAATTTTAAATAAAATAGATAAATTTAAAATTTAGATATGAAAATATAATTTTTTAAAGAATAACTTCTTAAATTTATATAAATATAAAATATCTATAAAGATGAGCTAAGATAATAATTAGAAATTAAAATTATCATAGATATGATAATAAGAATCATAAAAAATTAAGAATTAAAAAAAATAAGAAAAAAAGATTAAAACTAAGCCATAATAATAACAATTTTAATTAGAAATTGATCAATAATAGAAATTGAGTTAAAAATAAGTTTTTAAACAAATTTAGTGTAATTATTTAATTAAAATATTAAAATTTGATATTCTTTTTGGTGTTTGGAAAAATGAAAACAAAAAACAGAAGATTGCAAAACAAATATATCCCTAGCTAGAAAGGCCTCTATCCTTGGAGGAGGATCATCCAAGACTGCAATGGTACACACTAAAGCTCTGCACCTGAAGCTATAAGATAGTCTACTGGTTCATTCGCACTCTTAGCAATATGCTTGAGGATAATCTTCTAATCTTGAGATAACATCTGAAGGAACTCCCCGGCTAATACATGGAATTGGAAAGGTTTACCCTGAAGGGTTTCAACCAACTCTAAGAAATATTCTATCTCACACACGGTATACGTAATATTAAGATCCCAAAGAAGGTTCAAACCCATCTTCAAGGTAGGAATCTCAGCCAAAAATAGTTTTCAACTTACTACCGCGATAACACAAAAAAAAAAAAGGGATTGAACTGAAGGAAATAGGACCCGAACCTGGTAAGACGAAAGCAAAGATCGGAAGAGGAGAGACGAGAAGAACCAAAATTAACAATCAACAAAGTCGGAAGGAGAGCTCTGCAGCCGATTGCGTGTAAATAGGGTCGAACTTATGAGAGCCTTATATAGGCAAACCCACGACCAGATGAAACGTCGCATTAATTATCCACTAGGGGGCAGGTGGGAAACCAATCGCCAGGGGACACGCCTAAAGAACATCAACAGTCACCTACCCATTGGACCCGACGCGTGCGGACGCGACAACCAAAGCATGGTGGTTCCTCTTCTTCACCCGCCGAGCACGCGCCTATCCATTCCCCCCGGCAACCAACACACCGCCTTCACGAACCAAGCACGACCGCCCACTGCCGAGTCCCCCGCCGCCGGCCGCTCGGGGGGCAACCCGTAAGGGGAGATCGGAAGATAGACCAAACAGAACAAGAAATTTTCGAAATTAAGAATACCTGCCACCACCATGGATCGACCTTTCGAGGCCCCCGAACGAGACTTGGACAACAGAGGAATGACTCTCACCATGCAAAACAGATGCACGGCGGAGCCACGGGGCAACTGTTCCGATCGGGTATCCGGTCAACGCACGATGACCGGTCAACCCTATTGCGCCGGTCCAGGGAGTCAAGACTCAGAGGAGGACCTCGGCCGAGCGGACCCGACCGGGCAGGACTACGCGACGAACGGGGATCGGAGTCGACTAGGCGTCCGACACCGGGCGGCCGTAGTCCCTGACAACCCCTCGAACCTATCAATAGTGTCAGAAGATCCCTTACTATAAAGCCCATCCACATTTCCATACAAGGTACACACATTCTGACCTCGGATCTACTTTGGCTCTCGAGACGATCACTAACTTGAGCGTTGGAGTGTCTTTGCAGGTACCCCCCACAATCGATCAACCGGCAGGACCCTCCTCTACTCGGCGCTACCATCACCTCCATCAGAAGTACTGTTCCCCAATCCTCGGTCACCCCGTCCGGATATCCGTTCGGCTAGTATCGAACATAATCGATTACTGACTTGGTGTAATCGATTACATTCATCTGGTAATCGTTTACTGTAATCATGTAATCGATTACTGTAAATTTAAAACTTAGTTTCTTGATGTTTAAACCCTAATTCAATGTTTCTACTTACTTGTAACTTTGAAAATAAGTTATACTTAATTAGTTGATTACTTTTGAGCCTTTAAATGTAATTTAACCATAAGGAAAACTATACTAAGGTAGAAGACTAAAAATAAAAACTTAGAACCTTTACTAACTAGTCTTGATTAGTTGAGCTCTGGTTCATACTGGTCTTCACCCTTTTTCTTCTTTTGATAATGCACCTTGTCTTCATCAAAACTCAGCCAAAGTCAAGGAGAGGTCTTCTTCACATTATTCACATGTTGTTGAGGTTTTGGTGAATTGAGTCAAGTTATACTAGTTATAACATGATGATAGTGATTTTTATGTTAAAATGACTATATTTGCATATGTTAAATACTATGACTAAGAGAAGGTTTTGAACTGTTGGTTCATTTGATGATGATAATTATTCGTCATAGCATATGCATTATATAGGAAGTTTAAGGTTGATGTGACGACGCTTTGTCCCGTGGGATCTTCCTAGGGTGATGTGCTGGTAGTTTCTCCCACGTGATCGTCCTGGCCCTGTTTGGTTAAAATTCTGGCCATAATTAAGCATATAGTTATTGAGGACTAACAAGCATGATTATTTGTTGTGACTGATTTGGTTTTACAAAATTATTCTAAATGTTGTTTTTGGGAACTAATATTATTATTGTTGTTGCTTTTCTAAATTTTCGACAGTTTTTGGATTCTATTTCGAAATTTTATTACTGAATATGGTTTTCTATACATTGTTTTCTGTATGTTGTTCGAAATTCTCTATTGCATCCTGTATTTTGTTTTTTGTATACTGTATTCTATTTTACGTATTTCTGCTGCCGTTACCATATTATGTTTACAGTTACTATTACTGTCTTGTTTTATCACAATTGTTGATAATTAATACTTGTTGTTTTTTCGGAGTTAACCCTTTCTGTTTTCTATTTGATGTTTGGGCGCTTAGCGCCATGGATAATCAGGGCAAGGATGTGCATGAAGGTTAAATTTTGATACAAGCTTAAGGAGACACCAGGAACGTCCAGGAGAATTGGGAGATTTGGAAGAAAATTATTTGTTGTATTGTCCGTTGTTTAAATAACTAGCACTATGTTGGTGAAAACTTACTATTAATTTACTTCTTGATCCTTATGTTGTTTAATTAAACTAATTATGGGATTAATATTATTCTAAATATTGAGGGACGTTTCTGTTTTGAAAATCTGAGTCATTTTGAGAGGTTTCAAAGAAATATTTTCCGCTTATTTACTATGTGTTATATGGGTCACCAAATTAAGTGAGCCCATTATAACTTATTATTAAAAGAAAAATAAATTAACAATGTTTAGTGGGCTGTAGCCCAAGTAAAAGGAGAAAGGGTTAATACCCTAATTTTGTTCATTGCACCGTAGCAATATATATATTGGAAAAGGAATTGAGAAAGTGTACTGTAGCGAGAGGAAAAAGAAAAGAGGAACCCTCGAGAGAAAGAGGAGAAGAACGACGGTGACGGTATAGAGAAGAGGATTGGACCGGTTCTTTGGCAGAAGAGTGATACTGCAAAAGTGCTCTGTTTTGGGTGAAATTACAGTATGTTGATCCTGTCAGTGAGCTGGTAATATTAGTATATTTCTTCTGTGGTTTTGCCTCCTCTATTGTCTGTGTCAGCACTCTGTTGTTATCCACCTTATTGGTGAAGATTGTATTTGTTCTGTTGATCCCTGGTGATTCCAGGAGGACTTGTGGTGTATCCCATTAATTTATTAGTGGAGGATTTTACTGGCTTGGTCCCGTGGGTTTTTTCCCTTCAAGGGTTTTTCCCACGTTAATAATTCTGGTGTCTCTTGCTTATTTTGTTTATCTGCTCTGTGCGTGTTATTGTTGCTTGAGATATTTATTTGGAACCTATTTTAATTGCACGGTGGGGAAAAGTCGATCCAGGTGCTTCCGCTAGTTGTTGATTATTTCTATTATTTGTCATCTTTCCCCAACAACTGGTATCAGAGCTCCTTGGTTGGAGTTCTGTTTGGTGCTCTTAAAATGGGAGAAGGTGATATCGCTGGTACGATGGTGAAATTGGATTCTTCAAATTATTCTATTTGGAAATCCAGAATGGAAGATTTGTTGTTCTGTAAAGATTTGTATGACCCCATTGATGGTAATGGTGCTAAGCCAGCAGAAAAATCTGAAGCAGAATGGACAAAGGCAAACAGGAAAACTATTGGTATGATCAGGCAATGGATAGACCAGAGTATCTATCATCATGTGTCTAGTGAGACTAATGCCCACAGTTTGTGGAAGAAGTTGAAGGACATGTTTGAGTCCAAAAATGCACAGAACAAAGTATTTCTATTTCGGGGACTGGTAAATCTGAAGTACAGGGATGGTTCTTCAGTGGCTGAGCATATGAGCAGTTTCCAGAATATTGTGAATCAGTTGACCACTATAGAGATTAATTTATCTGATGAGCTACTTGCATTGTTGTTGCTCAGTTCATTGCCAGATAGTTGGGAAACATTGGTGGTATCTTTGAGTAACTCCACTAATGAGAAGATGAGTCTGAATACTGTAAAAGAAGCCCTCCTAAATGAAGAAATTAGGAGGAAGGGACACAATATGGCTAGTTCATCGACTCACACTCAAGCATTGGTTACTGAGTCACGGGGGAGAAGCCAAAATAGAAATTTTCATAAATCTAATGATCGAAGCAAGTCAAGAGGAAGTTCAAGAAGCAGGAAAGACATCAAGTGCTTCAATTGCAATAAAATGGGACACATGCAAAGGGAATGCAGGTTTCTTAAAAGAAGTAAATCAAAAGAAAGAGGCAATGATAAGAAAGAATATAAAGACACTGTTGCAGTTGTATCTGATGGTGAAGTTGTTGCTGTTTTTGGAGATGATTATGTTAATTTGACATGCCAAGATTATGAGTGGGTTGTTGATTCTGCTGCCTCATTTCATGTTACTCCTCATCGTGAGTATTTTACATCCTACACTGCTGGTGATCTTGGGCAAGTGAAGATGGGTAATCAAGGGGTAAGCAAAGTTGTTGGCATTGGAGATATCTGGGTAGAAACTAACATTGGATGCAAGCTGCACTTGAAGAACGTCAGACACATTCCTGACATGCGCCTCAACTTGATTTCAGTACATGTACTTGATGATGATGGTTACCATAATGGCTTTGGTGATGGTAAATGGAAGTGCACCAAAGGGACTTTGGTGGTAGCAAAAGGAGTGAAGAAAAACACTCTTTATTGGACTTCTATAAAGCTGTCTGCTCCTCAGGTGAATGCAACAGAGGATTATTCTACTGAGCTATGGCATAAGCGGCTCGGTCACTTGAGTGAGAAGGGACTTGACACTCTTGCAAGGAAAAATCTGCTTCCGGTGAAAGGTACATCTCTTGAAACTTGCTCTCATTGTATTTTTGGTAAACAAAATAGAGTTTCTTTCCACACTTATCCTCCTCATAGGAGGCCACATATCTTGGATTTAGTTCACACTGATGTTTGCTCTATGGATGTTAAATCCCTTAGTGGTTATTCTTATTTTGTCACATTTATTGATGATCACTCTAGAAAAGTGTGGGCTTTTGTTTTGAAATCCAAAGATCAGGTACTTGATGTGTTCAAACACTTCCATGCAAGTGTGGAAAGAGAAACAGGTAAATTGCTGAAGTGTGTCAGATCAGATAATGGTGGTGAATACAGGGGGCCATTTGAGCATTATTGCAGGGAACATGGAATCAAGCTTGAGAAGACAGTTCCAAAGTCTCCACAGCTTAATGGAGTTGCAGAGAGAATGAACCGCACGATTAATGACAGAATCAGATGCATGCTCTCTCATGCCAAATTGCCTAAATCATTCTGGGGTGAAGCAATGAGAACTGCAGTAGATCTAATCAACCTTTCTCCATCAATTCCTCTTAATGGTGATGTTCCTGAGAGGGTGTGGCGGGGGAAAGATGTCTCATACAATCATTTGAGAGTGTTTGGCTGCAAGGCATTTGTTCATATTCCCAGAGATGAAAGGTCCAAGCTTGATGGTAAGTCTAAACAATGTATCTTCTTGGGTTATGGTCGTGATGATTTTGGTTACAGGTTTTGGGATCCGGTTGACAAGAAAGTTATAAGAAGCCGAGATGTTATTTTTCTTGAAGATCAGACCATTGAAGACATTGACAAGAATGAGAAGCAGAAACAAGTTGTTCACAGGTACATTGATGTTGATCCAGAGCCTCCTGCCAATGTTACTAATAATGAGGGAGATGTGAATGCAGATGTGGACAATGCAGTTGATGTTCCTGAGCCCCAGGTTGATGAAACAGTTGATCCAATCCCACCACAGCAATCTCCAGAGCCTCAAGTGAGAAGATCCACTAGAGAGCGGCATCCTTCACAAAAATATCCTCCACATGAATATGTGATGCTCACTGATGGGGGAGAGCCTGAAAGCTATGAAGAAGCTATGTCTCATGAAGAGAAAGATAAGTGGAACAAAGCCATGCAAGAAGAGATGAAATCTTTGCATGAGAACCACACATTTGAATTAGTGAAGCTACCTCATGGTAAGAAAGCACTTAAGAACAAGTGGGTGTTTAAGTTGAAATCAGAAGAAAATAGCTCACATCCAAGGTACAAGGCAAGATTGGTTGTGAAAGGTTTCAGTCAGAAGAAAGGTGTTGATTTTGAAGAAATATTCTCTCCTGTGGTCAAGATGTCTTCAATCCGAGTTGTGCTTGGTTTGGCAGCCAGTTTGAATTTAGAGGTTGAGCAACTTGATGTGAAGACCGCTTTTCTCCATGGTGATTTGGAGGAAGAAATTTATATGGAGCAGCCTGAAGGTTTTGTAGTCAAAGGAAAAGAGAAGCTTGTCTGCAGATTGAAAAAGAGCTTGTATGGTCTTAAACAAGCTCCAAGGCAATGGTATAAGAAATTTGATTCCTTCATGGTGGATCACGGGTATGTAAAAACCTCTTCTGATCATTGTGTGTTTGTGAAGAAATATTCTGATGACAAATTTATTATTCTCTTGCTTTATGTTGATGACATGTTGATTGTTGGTCATGACATGAAAGAGATTGAGAATTTAAAAGGAGAGTTGAACAAGTCCTTTGCAATGAAGAATTTGGGTCCTGCAAAGCAAATTCTTGGCATGAGAATTATTCGTGACAGGAAGAATGGTAAATTATGGTTATCACAGCAAAAGTATATAGAGAAGGTATTGGAGAGGTTTAATATGGGAAATTCCAAGGCAGTTGGTACTCCACTTGCAGGTCACTTCAAGTTAAGCTCTATGCAGTGTCCTACAAGTGAGAAAGATATAGAAGAAATGCAGAAGATTCCATATGCATCTGCGGTTGGCAGCTTGATGTATGCGATGGTATGTACACGACCAGATATTGCTCATGCGGTTGGGGTGGTCAGTCGCTTCCTCTCTAATCCTGGTAAAGAACATTGGCAAGCTGTGAAGTGGATACTTAGGTATCTCAAAGGTACTTCTAGTGTCTGTTTGTGCTTTGGAAGCGGTAAGCCTGTGTTAGATGGTTTCACAGATGCAGACATGGCTGGTGATGTGGATTCCAGGAAGTCTACTTCTGGATATATGATGACTTTTGCAGGGGGAGCAGTTTCATGGCAGTCTAGATTGCAAAAGTGTGTTGCTTTGTCTACTACAGAGGCAGAGTATATTGCTACAACAGAAGCTGCAAAGGAACTCTTGTGGATGAAGAAATTCCTACAAGAGTTGAGTCTATCTCAAGAGAAATATGTTTTATATTGTGACAGTCAGAGTGCAATCCATCTCAGCAAGAACTCGACTTATCATTCAAGATCGAAGCATATTGAGGTTCGGTATCATTGGATACGGGACGCGATGGAGATGAAGCAATTTTCATTGGAGAAAATCCATACTGACGAGAATGGTTCAGATATGATGACAAAGGCCCTACCTATGGCAAAGTTTTCTACTTGCAAAAGGAAAGCAGGTATGGTCATCTATGGCCTCACTTGATTGGTGAGGGGGAGAATTGTTATATGGGTCACCAAATTAAGTGAGCCCATTATAACTTATTATTAAAAGAAAAATAAATTAACAATGTTTAGTGGGCTGTAGCCCAAGTAAAAGGAGAAAGGGTTAATACCCTAATTTTTTTCATTGCACCGTAGCAATATATATATTGGAAAAGGAATTGAGAAAGTGTACTGTAGCGAGAGGAAAAAGAAAAGAGGAACCCTCGAGAGAAAGAGGAGAAGAACGACGGTGACGGTATAGAGAAGAGGATTGGACCGGTTCTTTGGCAGAAGAGTGATACTGCAAAAGTGCTCTGTTTTGGGTGAAATTACAGTATGTTGATCCTGTCAGTGAGCTGGTAATATTAGTATATTTCTTCTGTGGTTTTGCCTCCTCTATTGTCTGTGTCAGCACTCTGTTGTTATCCACCTTATTGGTGAAGATTGTATTTGTTCTGTTGATCCCTGGTGATTCCAGGAGGACTTGTGGTGTATCCCATTAATTTATTAGTGGAGGATTTTACTGGCTTGGTCCCGTGGGTTTTTTCCCTTCAAGGGTTTTTCCCACGTTAATAATTCTGGTGTCTCTTGCTTATTTTGTTTATCTGCTCTGTGCGTGTTATTGTTGCTTGAGATATTTATTTGGAACCTATTTTAATTGCACGGTGGGGAAAAGTCGATCCAGGTGCTTCCGCTAGTTGTTGATTATTTCTATTATTTGTCATCTTTCCCCAACACTATGTGACCCCTGATCGTAAATTGGGGTGTTACAAACTCACCCAAAAACAAGGGTTTCAATTCGGCTTCCACACAAAACAACTCAAAGGGATTTTTTCTCAACAACTATCACACAGAGCTTTAAACATAAACAAATCCAAGTTCAACCCCAAAAAAAGAGTATAGGTTCAGCCACTACTAAAACAAGGCCAAGGCCAAGGCCAAGTTTTTCTTCAAAACCAAGTTAGAATTTCCATAATCACTTTTTGCAAATAAACATTATTCAAAAACTCAGCTCTTGCAAAAACAAATTACGTGAATACATTGATTGGGTTTATGGCAACAACTTTGCCAAAGAAACTATTGGAAAAGCCATTTTCAAAATCATTTATGAAAATCAAAATCAACTTCTTACAGATTATATGGATTTATAAATTGGCTCATTGGAACTACTTCTCCAAAAGCACTATAGACAACTCAAGTCTTTAAATTTTTCCTAAAGCTAGAACACATGTTTTCCAAAAATAAAAACCATAAACATGCTCTTCAATACATTGGCTACAATATTTATGCCGAGAAGAAGAGGTTTTACAATAAAATTGGAAGGTGAAGATGATGGTGGTGGTGGTGTTGCGAAAAATCTTCTCCTCGTTCGCTTGTGAGGGATGACGCTGCGAAGAGGAAAATGGGGCGAAGAGAGAACGAAGATGGCAGGGATCATGTTCCCCTCTGTCTGAATCTAATGGAGAGAAAGAAAGAGGGGAAGCAAGTGATTTCGAAGTAAACAAGATGCAGGTTGTTTTTAACTTATGGGAAATCACACTAATATGCCCAGGATTAGATTATAGGATCGCATGGCAAAGTGAAATGTATAATGCCCACATTACTTGGCAGCACGTTGGGGAAATATGTGAAGGAGAATGTGCCACAGTTTATTAGTGGATAAGTATGGGTGTGAGTTAACTTAGTAGTATAGGATTGAACTCATGGAGCTAAGAAAAAATATAAGGATGATAAATTATTATCCGGAGCTCCATGAAATAATAAAATATAGATTAAGATCACTTTGAGCAATTTTAAGTGATTAAGGGACAAGGTATGAATTAGGGAAAATTATATGACAACTAGTCTTAATCACTTACACAATTAAGTCTAATCACTTACGCAAATACTATTTACGTCATAATTACTTCTCTAATCATACTTTATCACGCTTCCCTAAAGACTCTGTTATGTGACTAACGTCTGTGACTCGCTCATCTTGACTCAGATGCTCGCAAAACTCAGGCGTCAGTTGCTAAAATATCTCAGAATATTATTCTCGAGATTTCGCTCGTTTTCAGCCCGAATACACTATTCATAAAAAACGAGCTTATTTCATAAACAGGTTCCTCACGAAATTCTAAGACTTTTCATCTCGTTCTGAAATTTTAGAAATGCCTAAAACTGCACCGTTTCCGCACAACAGGGTTTCCACAGACCCTTTACTGCGTGTCGGAAGCTTTCTCGGGTCCCAAAACCAAACCATATTGACCTTACAGACAATCTTCACGAAGACATGCATACATCATCATATAGATATGCAAAAAGTTCAATTCCCACTCGAACGTCAGTCGGAGGTTCAATTTGCGTTTCTACGGTGAACTGCCTTCTCAAAACCTTTCACAGGAAACTCAAATTGCTCATGACATCAACTAGTTCTCTAAAGCACTCATCATACACGTCGGAATAATTAAATAATTAACTTATTATTTAAAATATCCAGGGTTATACAACGTGCATAGGAATTCTAATGCTCAAGTCCACATGAGAGCAAAAAGAGAGTCGCTCAAAGTCTTAGAAGAATAATAAGTTAGTAAAACGAGTAATGTTTACATATATGAATGATCAAACATATATTTATAGACTTTAGAGTTGCAAATGAGACAATGGGCCTAATTGAAGTCTTTGTAAAAGACTTTTGTGATGATGGTTACCTTTAGACAACCTTGCAATTAATGAATAAATGTGGCGGATTTATTTCGCTATGCTAACTGTTAAAACGATATGAATCTATCTCACTTTGATCGTCCTGAATGACCAACATGATGTTCATTTAGCTGTTAGAAGTATATTGGATCTTGTAAATATTTGAGCCTCTTAGAGCATTTATGAAGTTTTGTAGGATTACATAAATAAACTAATTTGAGAGTATTGTGTTGACTCCATATTTGCTAAGGCGGCTGCTTACAGATATTTGGGAGTGGAGGAGGACCATGAAACCTACAAAACCCATGTGATGTCATGTGGGTAATTCAGCATTTTTAAGCAACAAAAAAGAAAAGAATTATGTTGCCTCATATAAAAGAATAGGAGGTATATCATAGGACAATAATATTGATAACTCTTGTGGTCCTTTCATAAATCATAATTGAAGGGCCCTTTGCGGCTGGGCCCAATCATTTATGAAGTGACATGATACCAAGGGGAAGGGGATCGATGATGAGGTAAGAGTGGTGATACAAAAATTTGTCAGCAAGATACCATTGCCTAACCAAACATGGACCACACCAAGAGAAAAAGTTGTCTTTTTAAAAGAAAAGAAAATAATTAACAATGGAAGGGCAAAACAAGTTGAAAGAAAATAATATATAGCATTTTCTTTTTTAAAAAATAACTGAACCCATGTATATTTTTTCTTTTTTAATTTTTAAACATCAACCTAACAAAAATGAATTTGGTAGGAGAAATTTCAGGTGAGTTTGGCTCTGGGCTAAAGTATAAGCCTCTTACAAACTAGTCTGTCCTTACCAGTTGAACAAACACTATCCTAACAATAGTGTTTATTCTTATTAGTAAAGTAGTTTGTCCTTATTAATTTGTTTATCATATTATTTTATGCTATCACATATACATTATATTTATTATTTATATTTCTTTTACTTGCTCGTTAAACAGTCTTCCAAACATCATACATTATTTTTTTATTTTTTATTTTTCAGCAATATAACTTCTACATAGTTTATCAATGCTTATTTAGTCTCAACTTATTCTTATTGTTCCTAGTTGTTTAATATGATTTTTGACGTGCTTATCAGGGATACATAGAAGAGCATTTTAAAGTGTATGTCATTTGTGGATAATATAGTTTTAATTGGAAAATCAAGGGAAATAGTTAATTCTAAAGTTGACATTTGGAAGAAGACTTTGGAATTTGAAGGCTTTAGATTAAGTGAAAGTAAGACAAAGTACATGCATTGCAAATTTAATATGACTGGTGTTGGAAGTAATTTAGGAATAAAATTTGGGAACAATATCATATTACAAGTTGTACAATTTAAATAGATTATATTGGATTGATCATACAAAATAATAAGAAAATTGACCAGGATTACGCACAAAATTCAACTTGGAGGGTTGAAATGGAGAAAAGCATCCAGAGATATTTGCGTGTTAGGCTTTAACTGGACAACGTGACAAAAAAATTGAAGTTGGAGACTAGGACGGATCCAGGAATTCTATCTTGTGGGGGCAACATGTACATATATATTTATAGAAAAAAAAGCATAACATAGTATTGTTAAAAGTTTGACTATATATCATAACTTTTGTCTATGAAAATTCATATTTTAGAAACATTAATAAGCTTTTCTTTATCAAATTCAAAAAATATGTTTTTTTTTTAGATTTCACTAAATTTTATCAAGTGGTTGAGGTTGAGGGGAAAGTAATTGCTCGGATGTTCTTCTTTTGAATTTTTTTTCTCATTGCTAAAGTTAAAATCAATATAACCAACCAATATTTAAATAGCAAAAGCATCCCTATTTACATTAAAAATCAATATTAAAATTCACACAAATCGACGAAATTCACCATTTTACCTTCAATATTCTATAATGAAGATTTAAACATAACTTAATATAAGTACTTAACTATGATTTTTCTTCCTCAACTTAAGAAATCTATATACAATTTTTACTTTATTAGTATGAACAAAGTATTAAATAAGAAAGACAAAAAAAAAAGTGAGTTATAAGAATTATGAAAAAATGAAGAAAAAAAAATGGATGACAAAAATCAGAATAGAAGTTTTTTCTTGTAATAGAAGTTGATAAAGTAAAAAGTTTGAACTTTTTTAGTGAAATTAAAAATGTAAGTGGGTGGGGGCATTTGCTGATAGATGCATAATCACTTAATGTGATCTTAAAACCTCGAGTGGTTAATCTCATAATTGTCAGTTATGCCTTGGTGGAACCAGAAAATTAAGGCCATGGAGCATTTATTATTTTATGGGGGAAATTAAACACTTGAAATTCTAATAGTATAGTGTATATATCACATATGTATTATAAGTGTGAATTCTGTGGGGGCACTTGCCCCCTTACCATTACACATGCATCCGTCCCTGGTTGGAGACATAAGAATGTTAAAATGGATGAGTACCTACGTACACTAGAAAGGATAAGTTATGTAGTGAAGAAGGAAATATTAGAGTAGCGTCTATCAGAGACAATAAATAAGTTAAGGTTGTATGGACATGCACAAAAAGACATTTGGAGGTGAGGCACCGCTGATAAGGTTGATAACATATGATAGTTAGTCATGTGAAGAGAGATAGAGGGAGGTAAAAAAAAACTCGTAAAATTTCTTTTGAAAATGATTTCATTATCAATAATATTTCTTATAATTTGGTTTATGATATATAGAGTGTCAATGGTGTATCGTGATCTATATAACTAAACTTATTTAGCGGGATAAAACTTTAATTATTGTTGGTTGTTAGTGGGATTTACCCGGTTTATTTTCTTGTCTCTTTCTGTCGCAAGATTTGAAATTATAAAAGAATATCGATCCTCATTCTGATCACGTATGAAAGAAGTATAAAAGAAGTGCCTTTTGTAGTGCTCAAAAGATAAATAGTAAAAAATTAAGACATGGAGAGTAGCATGTTAAATAAATGGTAAGGATGAAGAATCTAGAAAACGAATGTTAGGAAAGGAAACTAATTAAGGCTTTGAGAGAATAATAAAGAGCTAACTGCTGTTAGCTGTCATTCTTAATTAGATTCTTAACTTCAAAGAACAAAGTATCTTCAATAAATGAGTTATCAAAATTTTAAATATTCGGAAACAAATTATCGTATATTGTATATATTATATAAATAATCTTCATAGTTCATACAGATTCCTAGTGTTATATATAATTTTTTTTTTGAAACAAGTGTTATATATAACTTAGTTATGTTACTGATCGTATATGCTTTTTGTCGGCCACTGATTCATAATCGTACATACAAAAAGATTCATCACATTAGCTATACGTCGAGCTTAATTAGGAGATAATAGCGACAACTTAACAATTCACAGCCTTTTGTCATTCATACCCCGGTACTTTATGGGGAAAAAATATCAACCGTACCTTTATTTTTATTTATTTTTAAATGTATCATTACCGTCAAGAGTCATGATTTTGCTCCCAACAAATGTTTCTTCATAAGCAACACCCAAAATCAAATTCTAAACTAATTACTTAAAGAGTCCAACTAACTTTGTACCTAACTTTATAGCTTTATGACTAGATGCTTCTCCAATACGTACCTTTATTTTCTATATGCCTAAACTAGGTATAAGAATCCCCTACACTTGAAAGAAATATTGTTCGGGTGGACTCCTATTTTTCACCATTGACTCTAACTTCATAGCTAATTTTATCAATATTTTATGATGTTGGCACTCAAAAATTTGCAACAGCAAGTTTGGTAGTTGAAAAGATAACTTAGCTGCAGTAGGATCTAGCCATTGGGAGAATAGCCAAAAATACGAGATAAGAGGTTAGCTGTTAGCTAAGCGAAGCTAAAGAGCCGAGCAAAAGTAATCATGCACCTGGACAAGATTCGTGGGCAAAGACAGAAGCTCAAACAGAAATGAGAAGATATTTTGAGGCTTCTAGGGTTTTTTCATGGTGCACTAAGCACTTGGTTCAATTCCTTAACACTCCCTCGAACCCTAATTATGAGACCCTTTAGAAAAAATTTGGTGTCTTTCTAATATAAGACTGGACCCCCTACTAATTTCAAGAAAAAGTTACTACCTTTTTCCATATTTACCTATTGCATTTATTAAGAAAAAGTGAGATAACATTAAAGAGATAGTGCGATATAAGGAAAATCGGTTTAAGATAATCTTCCAGACTGACTAGAAGAGATAGGACACTAACACCCCATGATCTATGAAAAGCTTACGTGGTCGGAGATGCAAGAGAAGGCCGCTGGATTGATACGTCTCTGAGTTTCTAACGAGGTGATATTTCATATCGCGGATCTCACGACTCTAAAGGCCGTTTGGGACAAGTTGGAGAGCCAATATCAGTCCAAAACGTTGATGAACAAGCTATTTGCAAAGCAAAGGCTTTACAGTCTGAAGATGCAGGAAGGAAGTGACCTCCAAAGTCATGTTAATCATTTCACCATGATAGTTGCAGATCTGTTGCGACTGGGGTTAAAGATTGACGATGAGGACAAGGCAGTTATTTTGTTGTGTTCGTTACCAAGTTCCTACGACCACTTGGTCACTACTCTTACTTATGGGAAGGACGCTATCACGCTTGATGCCATCACGTCTGCACTCTTGTCTCACTCTCAAAGGAGACAGAATGTAGAGGAAGGAAGTCAAGGTGAAGGTCTGTTTGCTAAAGGAGGACAAGATCGTGGACGGAATAAGGGTAAATCTGCGGGGAAGAAGAAACGTTCTAAATCCAAGCAGAAGAGGAATATAGTAGAGTGTTATAACTGCAAGTAGGTTGGTCATTGGAAGAGGGATTGTCCGAATCTCTCTAACTCTGCAAACGTGTCTCAGACTGATGATTCTGGCATTGAAGGAGATATGCTGAGTGTCTCATCAGTTAAATGCACAGATGTGTGGATTCTTGATTCTGGATGCTCTTACCATATGACGCCGCATAAAGAGTGGTTCAGTTCATTTAAGGCGGGAAAGTTTGGATTTATATATCTAGGTGATGACAAAACATGTGAAATCACTGGGATAGGGCAAGTCAAAATTGCTATGGACCATGGTGGCTCGCGTATACTGGGTAATGTGAGGTATGTCCCAGACTTGAGGAAGAATCTGGTATCCTTGGGTACTTTACAAGAGAACGGTTACTCCTTCCAGTCCGATGGAGGTAAAGATACTCTGAAGGTGTGCAAGGGTGCATTGACAGTGATGACGACAAAGCTTACTGCAGGGAATATCTATCGCTTGTTGGGAAGCACCGTGGTAGGTGACGTTGCATTCGTTGAAACTAACAATGATGCAACGAGGCTCTGGCATATGCGTCTGGGTCATCCCAGTGAGAAGGGGATGATGGCACTTTATAAGAGGAATCTTTTGAAGGGTGTTCGTAGCTGCAAGATGGACTTTTGCAAGTTTTGCGTGTTAGGAAAACAGTGTCGTGTCCGTTTCATGACCGGGAAGCATGAAACAAAGGGAATCCTCGACTATGTTCATTCAGACGTCTGGGGGCCCACTAGGGAGGCCTCCATTGGAGGTTCCAGGTACATTGTTACATTCATTGATGACTTCTCTCGGAAGGTCTGGGTATATTTCCTAAAGCACAAGTCTGAGGTTTTTAGTAAGTTCAGATTATGGAAAGCTAAGGTGGAAAATCAGACAGGGAGGAAGATCAAGTATTTACGGTTAGATAATGGGACAGAATACACTGATGCAAAGTTTAAGCAGTTTTGTGAAGAACACGAGATCCAGAGGCATTATTCAGTCAAGAAAACACCACAGCAGAATGGTGTTGCTGAGAAGATGAATTGATCTCTCACGGAGAAGGCTAGGTGCCTTCGGTTGCAGGAAAGACTGTCGAAGGGTTTTTGGGCAGAAGCAATAAACATGGCATGTTTGATAGTGCAAGAAACACACAAGAAAGGGGAGTTTGAATTGTGTGTCATTTTTGAAAACTTTTTTCTTGAAAATATACATTAATTATTAGTTTTCAAAGAATGCTAAAGGTTGTGTGTGAGCATGTATGTAGCGGAAAAATTAACATAAGGTAGAAAGATAAAGCACACACAATATTTATCCTGGTTCACCCCCATAATCGTTAGGGCTACGTCCAGTCCTTGGCTTCACCAAGATTTTCCACTATCTTGATAAATAGTACAAGTATTATCAGGGACTTCTCCTAGTATTAGAAGGACTTCTCCTTTCAAGTATTCTCCAGGACTCCTCCTTCTTAGTATTCTACAGGACTACTCCTGATTCCCTTTACAAATTGGGTTTGTTTTTCTACGAAGATTCTCTTCAATAAGAGTGAGTAGAAGAAATGAAGCTCGGGTTACAAAGAGGATAGGAATTTAAGGTTCTCTGTTTTGTGTTATGTGTGGCTTAAAAATAAGAGTGACACTCTATGAATTCTTCACACAGTGGGCGACATAACTCAGGTAAATTATGGCTTGAAGCTTTCTAAGTTTGAACCAAAGGAAGCTTGGTTCTCTGGGCAAACTTGGTTGAGATATGCAATGGATTGAATTCAAGTCGCCAAATTGTTCTGGAAGCTGAATTCTCTATTTATATCTTCAGTTGAGAATCTTCATTATTCTTTGATAGAATGAGAGAAAATAGATCTGTTAGTGCTCCTGCTTCCCTGTGAGTAACGGTTAATTCTGTAATTCTGGAGCAGCATTAAATGCGTTCTGTCAAGCATTAATTGCTTGGGTTGACATCGTCTGGCTCGGCGCTGTGTCCAGCTTTGGGTTTTTGTTTGAACATAATATCTCAGTGCATGCCAGCTAAGAATTATTAAATGCTCTGAACAGAGGATTTGAATTTTGAATTTGGAGGGAATACGATGTTCAGAATTTCACGCCGTTGATTCCGCAAAGTCAGCTTGATTTGAGGAAAAGAAGAAAGGCAGAGGAACCAAGGAATAATATATTGATTATGTCTTTTTCTTCTTTCTGCAATCAACAATACTCCATTTAATGTGCAGACGAGGTAGATAATTCTTGATCCAAGAAGCAATTATAATAGATAAACTCTTCAGAGTTATTGTTGACGATTTCTTCAATGCTTCTGTTGAACTGACTCTTCATAACCTCATGACACATGCTTTCTAGCATTTATGACCGTTGAGCACTTTGATGATCTGAGCGGACGGAATCTTTTCATTATGATTTGACAGACGCAGTCTTTATAGAATCTTCAGAATTTCGTCACTGAGTGAGTTGCACAGGCAGACGAACTTTCTCATCCCAACCTTTCTTGAAGATCAGAGGATTTGACCCTTCCTTCTTTTGTGTTGTTGTTGAAGTTCTCCTTTTGAATAAGTTGTCACTCAACTGTTTTGTATAGGGCTAGAGATACTTCAAAGCTAGAAGTGTTTCTTCATGACTTGTTGCCAGACATACTCAGCTTTTGGCAAAACAGTCTTCCTGTTGATCACTGTTTATTCAAACGCCGGACTGTTTCAACTGTATCAAGTGAGTTTTGGCTTTGAGAGTGCATAGCTGATTGAGTGCCTTCTAAAAAAAATGTTTGCTGCTTGTAGGCAATGTTTGGTCTTCTGTGAGTCACCAGACTGTCTCCGCTTGATTGCTTTCTTTGTATATTTTGACCGCTTTTCCTTGAAGGTGTATGCAATTATTCTTTAGTGAGTACCGGACGATTTTCTCTTGCCGGACTATCTGTCTTGATAACACATTGTGATTCATTCAGTTCTTCGAGTAGATAGATTTTCTTGGATATGAGAAGATTCAACGTGTTAGGAATTCTATCTCTAATGATATTAAACCTTAACAAAATTGTTAATTATCAAAACATAATAATTCATTTAATCGTCTGCATCTAACAATCTCCCCCTTTTTGATAATGACAATTTCTTTTGAGAAAAAGGTTTAATATCTTAAAAAGAATTTTTTAGATTAAGCACTTCATTATTTTCATATGTAAATTGTTTTTCTTTGAAAATGTTTTATTATCTAGAAAAACATGAACGATCTTTGACAGAGTTTATATACAAATGTGTTTTTGTTCCTTAACATTATTCTTGACAAGTAATGAGCATTTGAATTGAGTAGTATATTATATTTATATTTAATAATTAACATTTGAATTAAAATTGATGTCTTCTAACAGTAACAATTGTTTAGAAGACAACTAACTTTGAGGAAATTATTCAAACGAACTTATAAGGAAGAGAAAGGACAACAAAGCTCGATAGATAGAAGAATGGTTATCACTTTCGTATGTATGATATGGTTTAAATTAATTTTAATTTATATTATTATAATTTTAAAATACATTGTAATTGTGCAGGCTAAATTTGCATCTTTGAAGTTACAAATGGGAACCGAAAACGAAGATGAAGAGATAACTAACCGAAAATGAAAATGAAAAATGAAAAAAAAATTGGAATTAAAAAAAAAGCTATAACAGACGACTTTGTTTTATCGGTCGTAATAAATTACTGGCGAGCCGTTTACCGAAGGCTCGTTGGTCGTCGGTTGTCCGTCGGTAAAACGTGATTACCGACGGCCCTTAGTACCTACCGACGACATTTAGCCATCGGTAATCAGCTATTTTCTTGTAGTGAAAGATAAATGCAAGAAAATAAATGAACAAGGAAAATATGAGAAGTTTGTAAGTTGTATTGATTTTGAGTTGTGTGTTGTACAAATGACCATATCCCTATTTATAAGGAGTAATTCGGCTAACACAACAGTTGATATGACATTAGACTACTAACTCATGTCTTGTTAATTTTCTGCAAGGACTCATAAATCATGGGGTGTTAGTGCCTTATCTCTCCAAGTCAGCCTGGAAGATTGTTTTAAACTAATCTTCCTTGGATAGGTTGGTTCAATAGTGCGAAACCACCTTCCCTATTATTAAGGAACTTAACCTGTTGCTTATATTGCACATGAGAATGCTCTAGAAGCTCTGAAATATATTTTCCTTCCTTCTAAGCACACTCTGAAGTGAACCCTTGTGGATATGCTTTCCTACCACATTGTTCACATACCCAGATACCGCTTTCTCCACCACTCCCTCTTCACTTCCACCACTACTGTTTCCAGCAACAGACTCCATGCACACTGACAAAGAGGCAAATTGAAACACAGAGAGTAAAATTTTGAAGATAAACACAATCGCTAGTGGACTAAATTAAAGACTGATGAAACAACACTACACGTAGCTATCCAGTAGGGAAAACCCTAGCAGAAAAAAAGTTTGACTTCCGAACTTGATGGAATTTTATTTATGTCTCTTTCCATTAAATAACGCCCATTTGTCTAAAAACAATTATTTTGCATAAAATATCTTAAAATTATATAACTTATTTACTGGTTGTTTGAAGCTTTAAAGAAACCTATTTTAATTTAGTACTATTATTATAAAACACTTTTTCCTCTTAAAAATAAAAAGTTTTAGCTTCTTACAGTAATCACAAATCCTTTTTCAAGTTTTATTTTCTAAACAAATCTTGACCAAAGGGTTGTAAAATGTGTTAGAAGTAATCAATTTTGCTTTTATAAAAAATGAAAGTTGAAACACACCAATTCTGAATTTAGTTTTAATTACTTTGAACGAGTTGAAGATGAGTTGTTTATTTTTCTGATCTAAAAAACACCTGACATATATGAAATTTGACCATCGAAAAGTACCTAAAATTGGCTTTAAGGGTGTTCAATTATTCCCAATGATGAGAAGCAAAGCCAAACTCGAAGAGCTGCCGCTTTCAGCTGGCTAACAATCCCAACATCTAAAGAAACCCCACTTCTTCACGTGGGCATCTCGTGATCTACGTGGGAGGAGCAACTCTTGTTGCTAGATACCGTTTTATCCATTTCTTATTTAAAAATAAGGAAAATGTTTATTAAAGACCGTGGAGAGATTCAAATTAAGAAAAGAAAAAAAATATAATTAATAAATATTATATGATACATTTAACCACTAAATTAAGCGCGTGAATCAATTCATACGAGTTTGTTCTAGTTTAAGTAGAGGGTTTAGGTTCGAAAATACAATTATGTTTAATACTTGATAGAAAGAACTTTACCGCTCATAATGGTCTAACCAAACTCAAAATTGTAAAAAGAATTAAATATTAAAAAATATATAATTAAAAGTGAGAAATAGGTTTGTACTACTATTTGATGTCTAATATTATAAATGGATTCGATCGATGTATCAAAAGGCTACACATCACAAAAGATTAAGCCACAAAAGATCCTCCCTAACTAAACCCAATGGCTAGTTCTTGTTCCCTAGAGGCACCCCATATGTAGTCACATTTTTAAGGAAAAAATAAAACTTTAGGCCCCACATAACTTGATTCGATGCCAACATTCTCTATCATAACCCAACTTTTAACTCTTCCATTTCCAAGAGTATTTTTCTTTTGTTTTATTTGGATTCTTCCTCTTTTGACACATATATATATCCTCTTTCACCCCCTTGCATTCCTCAACAAACAACACCAAAAACAACCAAAACCCCTCTCCAAATTTCTTTCCCTCTCATCCTCTCTCCATGTCCATCTTCTGCTTCTCCAAATCACAAACATAAACCCTCAAGAAGCAGAAACACCCACAAACTCCAAATTAAACATCTTCTGGAATAGCCCAAATCTTTTGATTAATTTTAAGAAAATGTCAGGTGTTTGGGTGTTTAAGAATGGGGTGTTTCGTTTGGTTGAGAACCCTCAAGCCGAGGGTTCGGACGGAAGGCAAGGTTCAAAGAGAAAGATGTTGGTTTACTTGCCAACAGGGGAAGTTATCACTTCCTATGGTTTTCTGGAGCAAATCCTGATTGGGTTAGGATGGGAGAGGTACTATGATGGAGACCCTGACTTGTACCAATTCCACAAGCACTGCTCCATTGACCTAATCTCTCTCCCAAAGGATTTCTCCAAGTTCAACTCCATCCATATGTATGATATAGTGATCAAGAACCCTAATGTCTTCCACGTCAGGGACAAGTGAGTGTGTCTTCATTTAGATTCTTTTAGTGGGGAGGGGATTCATGCACTCTATTTTCTGTTGCTGGTGTGCTTCTATATATAACTAGAGTTTGTGGAAACTCTAGTGGTTTCTTTTTCTTTCTGTTCATAAGGGAATAAGTAAGATGATTGATGGTGTTGATGCATGACACTAGTGTACATGTGCTTGGGGTGCTTATGTAACATAGTATGTATTGATTTCCAATAACCCTAGTCTATTTATTTCGTGAATTTCCCATCTATAATTTCTGCTATTTCCCACTGTTTTTAGAATATTGTTTAATTCACACCTCATATTGAGGTGAAGGGAGGAGGGATAGGAACAAAAGAAAGAGAAAGTAAAGATGTGATAGGTTATTTGATTGAAAAAAAAGAGAGAAATAGATAGAAAATGAGTGGAGGTGTCAATGAATCAAAACTCATTTTTTTATCAATCAATAAAAATTCAGGTGGATTTGCCTTTGGTCATAACTAGGGATCGGGCATGTCTTTAAGATCATAAGATCATATATCATTTATAGAGGTACTTACAGAAAGCTCATCAACACAACTCTCACATCAACAATAAGAACTGAACACACAATCTTAAAAATGGAACTGGCTCATCCTTACTGACTAACTGAGAAAAATGTATTGACTACTGTATACCAACTTGTGAAAGGGAATGTTAATATTTTGAATGACTTCTATTGATTCAAATTTCGGGGGAGAAAGAGAAGAGAAAGAAGAGATCAAATCAAAATGCCCCATCTTTTGCATCTGATCTTTGATCTTTGTCATATTTCAATATATATACTAGGATTACATTTGTTCCTAAGTGTTGAAAGGACAATCGTATGTATCTATTTACATTTATCTTTGTATATTCTTCCTATTTTGCGTGTGTATTGAAAAGTTACATAATTTGAACTTGGTTCTTCAAAAAAATTCCCAAATATCAATTTTCTAATTTTCTTATTGCATCACTTAACTTTTTTCATAAATTATTCTCTACCTAAAATTCTCAAATCATCTTTTTTACTTTAAATATTGTAGTTATGGAGGATTTGTGATAAGATTCATTTCAAAAATTTAGAGGTAAAAAATAAAATACTCATTGGTCAGCTTCTAGCTCTTAATGCGCTGACTTTGAGGCGATGAATTAGTCTCACGGCAGCCGACTGTAAAATACCTTAGTCAAGAAAAAAATAGAAGTAATAAATTTGATAAAATAATTAAAGATTACGTTAAACATGATGTCTTACTTTAGTTAAAGGGGCATTTTTAGATAGTTTTATGAAATTAAATATTTCAATTGGTGATTTTTTGGGGAAAATGATTTTAAATCAATCGGTTATCGTTTGTCATTGTGTTTTTTGATATTAACTATTTATCCTCCTTGAAAATTATTATGTGGGAGTATTATACTATTGTAAAATATCATTTACTGCTATCTTTTAACTTCTACGTACAGGGATGAAAAATCAAACCTTTTACATCTTTCTGAGCAGGTAAAGTATTATATTGAGCAAAAGAATATTATTACTTATTAGGTGTAATAGAGGGATAATTAAAGAGTGATTAAAAAATGAAATATATAAACAGTTGTGAGTTGTGATGTGAAGTAAAATTTGTTGAATAGTGGCGTTACAGAAGTTGAAGTCGTGTGAGATAATTTGAGCTTCCCCACAACCACAAGGGCATCAGAATCTGTGTGTGCGAGTTCAGTGGATAACCTCAGCCTCAGGCGAAGGATTCTGTCACCCAATCAGAATGTGAAAAAAATAAAAACAAACTAGACCAATAGGATGTGTATAAAAGGTTGACCAAGTGAGAAAGAATCCCGCACCCAATCACATATTCACATACATGCTAACGGATCAAATTGCTCAGTTTCCAACTTATACACCTAAATTTAAAATGATCCGTCAAAATAATAAATGCATAGGTTTTAGTCATTGGAATTTGCTTTTGTTTTAGAACGACGCCGTAATGATTATTTGTCATTGTTATGTATTAATTAAGTCCATGTAGGGAAACACGTAGATTTTTTACATCTATTTTAGTTCCTACCAAATTTCTTCCACCAAATTTAATCATTCTCCATTTCTCCCTTTAGTACGATCTCAAAATTCAAAAACTCATATCATCCCAAAACCCAAAAATTCTTCTTCCTCTTCTTCTTTCTCCTCGTCCTCCTTCTCCTCCCACTCCAATCCAACACCACCACCACCACGATACAGGACAATGGCAGAATTTTTTTAGACGTGAAAATAAAGTCCAACACATTTAGAAATGGGTTGTTCTGCAAAGTGGATTGTTTATTAATAAATAAAAACGCTAAATAAGCATTATGACATCATAGGGATCATTTAAAAAAAAAATTCAAGCCCAAAATCTATGTGATTTTTTTTTCCAAGGATTATTTTAGATTCATGTGCATAAGTTGAAGGGAAATCATATAGATACAACGCAGCGCAAAAATATTCCTTTAAAGAAATAGACTTGCAAAGACATGCATTAAAGGAAATAATTAACTCGAAAACAACATAGTTCCAGATTTACCTCTTGAAGATACGAGCAAACGAAGCAACAACAGGGTTCTCATGCTCTATTTATAAGCACTTCCATGAAGACTAACCCTAATTTTTATTAGTGGGCTAATTTTATGCGTGTGACCCGATAGGTATCTCTTTCATATTTGGGCTGTAATAATTAAATATAACATTAAGTTACTAGTGCATAATCCAACATAAGTCGGGAACCAAAAACAAATTTAACCTTAAATTAAATTTAGTTCTAGGGATTGTTGTGTGAATCGACTGAGAAACCAACGCAATGATTTCCTAAAAAAGAAATTACTTGAAGAAAGGACTTTGTTCCTCAATGGAAGTTGCTAAGATACCTCAAAAAGCTCTAGTGATTGCTACTGAGAGGTGACGGACGATTTCCGAGTTCATATGATTTTCAGGTTGCTATCTAGACTAACAAGAACGATTTCCGAGTTCATATAATTTTCAAGTTGTAAGAGACATAATTTGGTTAGGTGAAACTCAAACCCGAGTGTTATTTTTATCATAGTTTTCTTTCTTCTTGCTTCATGTTATCATAATCACAAAAACAACCAGGGAGATTTTGCAAGGAAAGATACAGAGCATTTTGAAGAGGCAGCCAGTAATTGAACAAATTCCCACTATCCCTGTAAGTGAACCTATGGACCAAGGTGGGAAACTTAAAGTTGAAAAAAGGGAAGATTATGTAGTAATAACAAAAGGTTTTTCTCTTCCCACCCCGGAGGAGGAAGAACAAAACTCCCTAGAAAAAATGTCCATAGGTGATCTTGTGCGGGAAAGTGGCAAGCTAGAGGCAGAACAAGCATGCATCATCTTGAAAGTGTTTAACTGTTGTCTAATCATTGCATGTAGCTTCCGAGAAAATAACTTTAATTGTGTAGTATTTGAATTATTCACTCTATGTGTTTAATCTTGGCTGGACGAGCTAATTGAACGAGTTATGATCTTATCTCAATCGTCTTTGTTTACTAACTCAACGTTCACTTGTTCATGAGTCCTCTCATTAGCCAGCCGAGTGGTAATTTGGGCTGGCTACATCAAAAACAATGTTTTCTATTTTCATTGCTACTAGTTTTTTCTCTCTCACCTTGGTCGGATACAAATGCAGACATCAGAATTTCTTTTTGGATTAGGAATGAATATACCTGTGGGTGACAATTTAGAGTTGAGGTGTAATGCCAGGAATAGAGTGGAGATGGGGCTTCACGTGAGCCTGATTGTGAAAAGTGGAGTCCACTCACTTAACCTTGGCTTCCACGTGCTTCCCTCAGAATCTACATTTTATGAAAACGAAGTCTCGACCGTTTTCTCCTCCCAGAATTTTATTTCCTTTTTGGTCGCCTCGTCAGTAATTTCTTCTAGTGCTTAGATGTTTCTTTTTTTTTTCTACAAAATACAGTAATTAAGGTTTTCAATTAAATCCAGAACTATAAAGTGTTTCACGTGATCGTGTAAAGATAACATTTGTCTGCTTCTTACCATGCTCCCCAGTTAAAAGGTATATAAGTGGTCCCTAAAAATTACACCTATTATCAGTGGCGGACGGAGAACTTTGAGTTGGGTGGTGCCAATATGGACCAACATAATTTTTCTATAAAAAGTAAGTGAAACCAACAAGTAATTTTATACAAAGTGAGTAAAACCAACAAGCAGTTTTATACAAAATGAATAAAACCAATAACTAGTGGGCCATGGCATAGCCATGTCCCCTTACCTCCGCCACTACCTATTATCCTATTATAGATTTTGAGATAATTAAATTATTAAATTTGAAGTAGATAATGTCGTAATATTATATGATATATTCTTATCGGTGTAAATTTTTGTTTTAGGATTGATATCTAATAATCTAAAGCCAAGTTATGTAATATCTAAAGCCAATTTTTGTGTTTGGTTTCGATGTTGTTTTTTCTTCTTAATGAATGCATTTTATTTTAAAAGATAAAAGAGCGCATAAGATATTTATTAATGGCCAACAGTAGATCTAAAAATAATGCACCAGTGTCTGGTATTTTTAAGCGGAAAGTAATGACAATCTTAATAATGTAACTTTCAGCTCAAGAAATAATAACTGTGATAATGTGGTCTTACCATTGTGAAATGGTATATGGAATATGGATATTGTGGAAAGTAACTCTTTACACATTCCAACATCATTGTAGAGAGTCAAGTTGTGGCAATTTTGTAAGTGTTGTTGAATAATAACATTCAAATGCCAATTGCATTTTGGGAAAAGAAGGAGAGGAGGACTTACGTTTTGCTTTCAAATAAATAGTATTTAATCTAGAATTATTGAAATGATAAATAAGTATACATAGAGAGATCTTATAACCTTCAAATTTAAACCACCATTCGAAAATTCTTTTCCAAGAGTAATCAAATGATTAGTCAAGTGGGTAAACCTTTTTTGAAAATCTAGAATTGTCTCTCTTGGTAACATTCTTATCATTTCATATTCTTGGGAAAGAGTATTTAATTTAGATCTTTTTACTTCCTCTGTTCCCTCATGGATGACAACTACGGTATCCCACATTTCTTTGGCAGACTTACATGTAGAGACTCTAAAGAACTCATCCATGCCTAGGGTTGATGTTAGAATGTTCATGCCTTTTAAATCATATTGTACTTTCTTTTTCACTTCTTCTGTCAATGAATTTTCAAGTTTTGGTTGAGCACTACCACCTAATTCAACAATAGGTACAAAGGGGCCTTCTTCTATGGCTCTCCATATTTCCACATCTAATGACTTAATAAAGATCTTCATTTTGATTTTCCAGAAGTCATAATGTTCCCCATTAAAATATGGTGGTCTGTTTATGTTAAAACCTTCACTCAAAAAGGATGCCATCTATTATGGATCTAGGAATAACTTACCCAACTCTTGCTCTAATGCCAATTGTAAGACTAGATAGCATCCTAAGAGGGGGGTGAATTAGGATTTTACGTTTATCCCTTAATAAAATTCAATTCGATTTGAATAAATTTTACTTTAACCAGAGGCACAGATAACAATTGTAAATGCAGCGGAAATGTAAAGTGCTTAAAGTAAAAGTTCAAGGATGAGAGAATCAAAAAACGATGTATCTTGGTTCACCTTCAAACCACAGAAGGCTATGTCCAGTCCCCCGTTCTGATATGCGGGTTTTTCCACTACTGATCAAGTGTTCTCACAGATGCTTACGTCAAGGACCTTAAGAAGACCTATCAACCCCGAGAAAGCACACCACTTTCTGATTGATCAAGTGTTCTTACAGATGCTTACGCCGAGGACCTTAAGAAGACCTACCAACCCCCAGAAAGGAAACCACTTTCTTATTACAGACCTTTCACCGAACACTACAGTGGACTTTGAATCAAACCGATTCAAAGGACTTTTTCCACTAACCCCAAACACTATGGTGGATGAAGAAGCTTTTATAATGGCTGATCAATCCTTTAATCTAAGAATGGATTGAACTTAGTTTGTATGCTTTAGGCAACCACAAATGAAGGCTCAAATATTCTGAGTTCTTTTAATAGTTGAACATCATAAGTGTTCTTTGAAAATAAGAGTAAATTTGCTCAGAATGATTGCTCTATGAGTTATGAAAGTTGTGTTATGAATTCAGAGCATCATTGGACTATTTATAGGCACTAGAGATCGTCCATGAACCATTGCAATGCTTTCCCAATGTCCAAGAATGCATTGATTCATGAAAAGACACATCTGCTGATATGGTAATCAGTTACAGCAAGTGGTTAATCAATTACGCTACTAGCCATTGTAGTTTAAGTGTCAAATTCAAACATGTAATCGATTACTGATATCTAGTAATCGATTACTGCCATGTGACGTAATCGATTACTCCAAGCCTATAATCGATTACTCTAAGTTTAAAACTTAGTTTATTATATTTTAAAGCCTAATTGAGTGTTTCTACTTTGTTTTAATTGTAGAAACATGTTATTCTCAATTAGTTGATTATTTATGAGCCTTCATATGTAATGTGACCTTAATAAAGCATAGCACACTAAGTAACAAGACTTAAGCTAAAAGCTAGAACCTTAATTTATAATCTTGAAGTTGTAAGCTGGTTCTTTTAAGTCTTCTTTTTCTTCTTTTTGTGATGTGCGTTGTCGTCATCAAAACTTCAGCCAAAGTCCAAGGAAGATGTCTTCTTCACAGGACTCAGTCAGAGCAAGGAGGATTTGAAGCTTTGATTTCATGACTATGGACTTGAAGAAGACGCAAATTGAAATGTATAAAAATTATACTTTGAAGACAAATAAGTGATTATTGATTCTGCTGCGTTTCTATCTAGAATTAGATTTTGCATTTTTCTGTTTGAAAATTTGAGGCAGGTTTTTGAAGTTTATTGAATTTAAGCTTGTTAGAAAAGTGATTATGGAAAATCAAATTAAATATGTTTTTAACGGAAATGAGTTATTTTGATAAGTTGTGGTATTTTAAGGGTATTTAGGGTATTAATATGTATTAGGGAGCAGCAATTAGATGTCAGATTCTCAATTCAATGAATTTAAGTACTGGAGGATAACATACTAGCCTAAGACTTAGAATTTTTCAGCCTAAGTGAAACACTGATATGAAGACAAAAATCCTCTGACGTTGTAGTTGACTTTGTTGCTCAACCGTTCCCTTTGACGTCATTTATTTTGACCATTTATGCCTCGAAATTAAGTTCAATTTGGTGAATAAATATCAAACCTATTAGGATCTGCTTTGAAGGAAGATTAGTACCCTTGGTCACGTCCTTGATTTAGAAAATAAGTTGAACTGAGTCTAACTCTGCTAAGAATCATTTGGCGTTAAACATGAATTGATTATAGCTAGGTGCAGCATGCTTATCATGGTAGCATGTAGTCATTAACTGTAGATTTAAAATTCAAATTCAACAAGTCATGTCACTAGCACACAACTCTGCAAGCAACAGAGGAGCAGGTTGTATTTTTCTCATATTTCTGTATATTTAATCAGGTGGGTTCAATTATCGTTGGAGAAAAAAATTAAAACCGAACTCATTTTTTCACCCATTGACCCAAAAAACCACTCAATCGCCATTTCACTTTTTCCACCATCGAGTATGTCGAGTATGGGTTGAAATGGGTATTTTGCTCACTCCTAACAAAAACTATAAAAATTGTAGAAATAAAAATTATTTTTGGGGGTCAAAATAAATAGTAGGGCAAATCGCACTAATTTCCCCTAAAATTTATTATTATTGCATTAAACTCCCCTCTATTATTTAACAAGACACTAATCACCATAATTTTATTAGGAACATTGCAATAACTTCCCTGAGATTTATTATTATTATACTAACCTTCTTTAAAATTTATCATTATAACACTCAATACTCCTCTGCTATTCAAAATAAGATATGAATGAAGACATGTTAGTGCATTTTGCAAACTAAAAGAGAGGTTGTTGCAATAATGTTAAACCTCAACGGAATAATGTTTAAGCTCGAGAGAAGTTAGTGCAATTTCTCCTAGATAGTATAATAACTTGGAGATGAAAAATGGACAAATTTAGTGCAATTTCAAACTAGACAAGACAATCAATAAGGGTTCACGAATTTAGTCAAAACAAAAGTATCCAAAGCATATCTACATCTAGAAGACTATATATAAATCAAAATAGAGTAATGGACAAACACCAATGTGTCCAGCACGATGCCCAGCTATATTAGGAAAATGACAATATCAAGCTTGTTTGTAATGGAAGTCATCTATGGTGGAGTATACTAAACCATCATCTCCAAGAGTCTTTAACGACAACCTGGCATCATAAACAGTTTGGAATTACATCATATGTAAATACATTGCATACCATACATACAATAAATAAATAAATAGAGCGCTTACAAGATCTTGTCCAATGGAAGCTTGAGCTCTCGAGAAAGGTCGTTAACATGTATTCCCCGTTCATCTGACCTGCAATTAAAGAACAATTTTAACATATTTCAACATCATAACTCACATAAGTGAATAAGTGAAGCCTTTTAATGAAAGGTAACAAATACATATAAAATTTCCAATGAATAACTCACAACTCTGAATGCTGCTGCAGATATTCAAGAACCAGTTTATCATAATCCTTTAGTCCATCCATGCTATATTGTGCATATCCCTGAGGGTAAGAAAGTTATTAGTTATATCATCGATCTCCAATCAAACTAAACTACTATAGCAATAGATCTCAAATATCATACAGGATTTGATGATGGTGTCTGAGATCCATTTGATGAGTTTCTGACAGGAGTTTTCGAAGATGAGACTGATGCAGGAGGATGTCCAGATATGCTTCCCTCCATCTATAATCAAAATAACAAAGTAAGGCATTGTGTAATATAATCATGCAGCAAGGCATATTTGGATACACAGTGGAAAGCCACAATGAAGCCAAAATCATTATGGACAGTTACAAAAGCTAATGGAAATTGCTTTTGTCCATCTTGATTTTGACTTTACCATAGTTTTCTACCGTATATTCAAACATACACCGAGTAGAGCCTGTCCAATCAGCCAAAAGTCAACGATTATAATGATAATATAGATTAATATACAGTTGTCAATTGATGAAAATCCTTAAAGTTATTGCAGTATCCACAGTCATCGATCATCAGAATGATCTAACAGAAAATAGATGGACACATAACAGATATATGGAACAATGCGTACCTTTAATTTGGAGCGGAGGTGGTGATGTATGCAATCGATGAAGTGAAAAGGGATCTCATCGTAATTAGCCACAGGCCTATGAAACGCCAAACATGAAATAAGCATATGATAAAGACAGCCAAGTTGCCAATTATAAGATTCTCTCAAGCCTCAAGGTAAAAAGAACTGCAGAAGGTCATCTGGCATGTCACAATTCCACAACTAGTTATCACGTTTTGTGATTCAGGGGTATGAGCATCAATCAGATAAACCACCAACCTTCAAGCCAGAGAATCATTATTCTTCGGGAAAATTTTGAGAAATCCAAATGCTACCGCCATAAGGTAAACAAGGACACCACAAGCAAGGCTAGAACAATTATTGAATTCTAAGAAAATAATAGTTATCATTTAATTCAAAATAATTTGAATTAGATCATACTTATCAAATACACCAGTTGTGTAATTAAATATGCCAACAACCAAATAATTTCAAACTTCGTGTGTAATATAATCCCAGAAACATAGAAGGGAGAAAAGAAGTTCCATGAAATAATTATGCTTGTGTCACTCCAACCTTAGAACTCTCAAATTAATGATTTTGTAAAAAGCATTAAATCTAACAGAGCCTGCTAAACAATGCAAACACCAACCATGATGCAAAATCAAACCCACATATTCTACCAGGTATAATATTAGACAGCCCCGGGTCAATATTCATTCACACTGACTATAAATGATAAATAGAGAACGGAATTCTGAAAATTTTCTTCAAAGAGCTACATATTTTTACTAATGACCAGAAGCAACAGGAATATATATACATATATATGTTTGTTTCGATCAAAGAATTTTTAACTGAATAAAGGAAATTACAAAATGATATGTTTCAAATTTAAATAGAACAGAAGAAACTAATAAAAACCTCTGATGCAGCAATTAATAAAACCTCTTAAACAGCCATGAAGCATACATTAGAGGAAGATTGGATAAGGGGGGGTGTAAATTTTTAACACATTAAGCAAAATTAAGAGTCACTAATTGAAAGAAACAATGTAAAAATTCTCTAGGGGGCGAAAATAACATTTAAATACTATTCTATTTAAGAATTTTTTCCTTTTTCAGGGGCGACTGTCAGATTTCCTAACTATGTAGGTCTGCCCCTGATTAGAGGCAAATACAATCCAGCTAAAACAGGCTAATGCATAATCATTAACAGCTCTCAAGCAGTGGTGAAACCCACATATAAGCAAAACTTGGACATTGAAAGCAATTGAGTGGTGACGATTTGAACCATCAAAAATGATCAATAAGTCTGATATTTGAATGCATTTACTGGTTCAAATCCTCAGGCTAAACTGCTTTTGGATCTATTCTGTTAGCCAACAGCCCAACAGGGAGATGTAACTTGTCCTACCGCCGCCAATTTTGGAGGAAATAAACTAACATACTAAAACTAAAAGCAAAATAAAGAACCTCGTCACAATTGCTAAAACATGGCGAAATAGGTTTAGCACACATGCCTGACAGAAAAGGCTGCAAGCTGCCTTACACCTTGGAAGCTTTTCAAATGCCCATTAACACGAACATACTTACCATCCCTATCATCAAATAACTAGAGAAGGTGAGAAACATAACAACGAAAGACTCGTATATTAAGGACTATCAGCATCCTTGGTTAAGAAGATACATTATTTCTTCCATTTCCTGTGTGTCGAAAGCATCATTGATCCTGGAAAAAACAACCAATCAGAAATTTAGAACACTCTTTACAGCAGGGGATTTTTTTTCCCAAAAAGAGTCATAAATATGAAACACAGATGCAAGCTTTTGTAATGCATGAAGTACCATCTTCGGCATTTGATTCTCCCTGTTCCATCATCTAAAACAAAATTGACATCAGTGTTTCTCTCAGCTTTCTCAAACACCATTCCAACCAGCGTAACCTGAACCAAAAATATACAAACAACTGTTGAGGGGGGACAAACAAACCATGATATAACAAGATTTTCCTAAATTTCGAACCTAGGCTTTCAGACAGCACTATGCATTTCAAACAAACCAGGGTATTGTTTGAATAGAGTTTTGAAGCAAAAGCAAAAGGAGGGTAAATTTTTCACTTCAAAGAAATAAGTTATGTGGTTATTATGATTTATAATAAGTTAATTCTTACCTATCGTAAACCAATTAGCAGTATCTTAGATTCAATCTGATTTGAGAATCATCCTTTGAAATCACTATAAATGAAAGAGTGATCTTATAACTATTCGATCTTATATACACCTACTTTGACCCCCTCATGCTCACAGTTCTTTCTTTGTAGATTACCTTCCTCGCATATGTATAGACCGAATCGATTTGATTTTGAATTTTCATTTCACTTTAAAAAAATACTCAATTGAACAATTTCTTAGCAAAGATATGTTATTATGAAACTTAAGCACTGCCTTTAACCTATTTGTATAAAATTACATAGTAATCTAAATTTATAAAAAAAATCCCCTTTCAGAACCTTCTTTACAAACATACCTATAAACCACCACAAAAAACATTAGGAACCCAAACAAAAGAACCCAACAAGTTAACAACTTAAGCACAAATTGAAGACCACAATAAACAAAGAGAGAGCCATACATTGGTGAGATCTACACCGTTGATCACGAAACTTGACTTTTCATCACCCGACTGAGAGGCTTCACTGATCTGCTTCACTGTCACCGGAACCAAACCCTGAGTTTCGCGGCTCTAGAGCGAAGTAAGGGGGAAAACAAAAGAAGCAACCGAAACAGAAAACCCAGTTAGTGCGAGAGATTAAAAGTTGAAAACCCACAACTGCGTTGGGAATGAAAATACGAGAGATGAGAAAGGTGAAGGTTTACTTTAGGCGGTGCTTGGGAAGAATCGGTGAGCTGTGTGGACGTGAAACCGCCGCCGGAGGATGCATCGAATTGGGTGACGGAGAACATCTGTGAAACCCTGGAGAGAGAAATTGAAGAACAGGTTGATGGCAACTACGAGATGCAGAAAATGAAACTGATTGAGATATAGGGGTAATTTAGTGTTGTTTGCCGCCAATAAGTTGTTTCCCGCCTTTAGGGTTTCAATTTTCACCTCCATCTCTCTTTTGATTTTTATATTTTACTTTTAGGATTGTTAGTAAAAGAAATACTATTTACCAATTGTACACCATAAGGATAGATTACTGATAGAGTGCGTTTGTTTGGGGGTTTGGAAAGGGATTCCCGGGAATATTGGTCTGGCATCTAGAATACTTGCCTTTTGTAGGAGTTTTTAAAAAAATATTCATGGGTATCTTTTATTCCTGGGTGAGTGATATTCTCATTCATAGGCATTTTTTATTCCCGTGGTAGAAGGGTGAGAAAGTTGAATCAGAAAACCAGGAATGAGAATTTTTTTTGTGAAATCCCATGTATGCCACTACCTACGTTTAAATACTAAATAACAAAAGAGTATTTTAAGAATTTTAATATATATTCCTAGGAATATGCATTTTTAATCAAACGCATGTTATAATTATTCCCGAATATGGATGAAGATTCCCATGAATCGAATTAGCAAACCAAACACATTTTTAAAAGATGTCATGGAATAGCATTCTCATTCTTATATTCCCGGGCATAAGATCCACGGGTATCATTTTCCAATCCCCCAAACAAACGCTTCCTTATTATTGGATTAATGGTCATAACTCACATTTGAACCGGTTAACTTTGTGTATATTTTAAAAGAATTATAAAAAACATATTATAACTTTAGTCTCAATGAGTTTCAATTAATCAATATATATATTTTTCATAAAAAAAAATTGGAAAATTCTTATAAGGTGTAACTTAATACAGTGGCTTCCTAAATAATTTTTATTCACCTTCTTAATGTTAATAATGATAATAATATTATGACTAAGAAGTTAAAATTTTAAATCAATAATACTATCAATCAATAATCAATCTACTAATGGCTAGGCTGCTAGCCTTCTTTTTTTTGGTACACTGTATTGGTTATAACTTATTCGTATGTGTAAAAAAAAAATTGGTTATAACTTATTCGTATGTAAAATAATAGCTTTCTTTACTAAAAAATAGTTAACCATAAAACAAATTTTTTAAAAATAAAATTATCATAATAAGAATTTGAATGCAAATTTGAATCAAAGCAATAGTGATAATTAGAAGAAAAGCTGTAGTGTTATGTGAAAACTTGATATTTGAAATACATAATAAGTTCATAACCCGCAGTAACCTTTCTAGAAGGTGAAAGTAAAAAGCTTCTACGGACATATTCGACTTTTACTTTTCTTTTCTATTTTTAAGTATTAAATGTTGAATCTTTTTATCTACTTTTTTAATAGTTTTTTTTCATCATTTTTTCTTTTACAAGTTTAAATTATAGTTAGAGGAAAATATAAAAATTGAGTTTAGAACTTAAATATTAAGAACAAGATTTATTAGAAATCATAACAGTTATAAAGTCGAATAATTTTAAAAGCAATATGTTATTTGAATCATATATAGTATTTTTAAAAATCAAACCTAAATATAAAATCCTAAAATCGGTAATAGAAATTACAGGGAAATATATGGTAAAAAGCTTCAACAAATGTATTTTATTTAAAAAATATTTTTAATTTAAAAATAATATTATAAAGAATTTATAGTCAAATTTAATTTGTATTTTCAAAAAAATTAACATAATTTAAGAAGAAAAATATATTAAATGTATCATAAATTGCAAGGTAAAACTAAAAAGCTTCCACGGGGGCATTGTACCTATACTTCTCTTTTCTATTTTCATGTATTAAATGTTGAACCTTTTTATGTTTTTATTTAATAGGTTTTTTTGCATCATTTCTTCTTTTGGAAGTTTAAACTATAGTTAAAGGAAAATAAAAAAATCAAATGTAAAATGTAAATATTAAGAAAAATAATTATTAGATATCATAGCAGCTGTTTCCACCAGCGGCGAATAATTGTAACATCAATATATTATTGGAATCATATATAATTTTTTTAAAAAAATCAAATTCAAAAATAAAAAACTAAAACTGGAAACAAAAATTAGAGGAAAATATATTGTAAAAATCTTTCACGGATTTGTTTTATCAGAAAATATTTTCATGTTAAAATTTATATTATAAATAGTTTATATCATAATTTCATTAGTATATTAAAAAAAATTAAAATAATTTTATAAGAATATATTTATAAAAAGTATCATAAATTACAAGGTAAAACTAAAAAGCTTCCACAGGGATATTGGACTTTTACTTTTCTTTTCTATTTTCATGTATTAAATGTTGAACCTTTTTATCTTCTTTTTTAATAGGTTTTGTTTTGCATCATTTCTTCTTTTGGAAGTTTAAATATTAAGAACATGATTTATTAGAAATCAAAAGAGTTATTTTCATGTCAAAATTAATATTATAAAGAATTTATATCATAAATTAAAGTAATTTTTTTTTGTAACTTTTGAATATTTTTATGAGTAAATATACAAATAGGTATAAAAAATCGATAATGATTATGAGTGTTTTCACAATTTTTAAAATAATTTTAGGAATGAAGGTATACAAATTATAATAATATAATATATTGTACGACGTTCAGAGTAAATATATTCTTTTGGTTACGAGAGGAAAACTAAAAGAAGAACCTAACACTACGCTATGGCGTCAAGATATTATATTGTACGATGTTTAGTATATATATATATATATATATATATATATATATATATATATATATATATTCTACATTTCTTTATGTTAATATTAAAGGGTAAACAACTCACGGAGGAATAATTTACCTCAAATATTTCATGATAAATCCTATAATATAGATATTTTAGAATATAATTTTTTAATTTTTTTAAATAATTTTAGGAGTAAATATATATAAAAGTATGATAATCTAACATGTCGTACAACGATTAGAAAATACATGTCTATTTTACATTTATTTATGTTTAAACTACATGACAAAAGCTCCCACGGAGAAAGGGTTTATATTACTTGAAAATATCTTCATGTTAAAATGAATAGTATAAATAATTTGAAATATAATTAATTTAAAGTTTTAAAATTGTTTAAATAATTTTAGAAGTAAATATATATATAAAAGTGTGATAAAATTACATTTCCAAAAGCCCAAATATCTTCACTGTTTGGTTTGCGTATGGATAGGATAAGAGTAACACTCTATGAGCTCTTCACACTGGCGGACGACTTAACTCAATTTAGGATGGCTTTAAGCTTTTGAGTTATGGCAATTGAAGCTTGGTTCTGTAGGTAACTTGGAGAAAATAAGAGATAATTTAGTATTCAAGTCGCCAAGTTAATCTGAATGCTAAGTCCTCTATTTATATCTTCAGTAGGTTGTCCCCAGTAAGCTTGACGAAGATTTGAAAAATAGTTCTGTTGGAGGTTCTGCTTCCTCGTGAGTAACGGATACTTCTGCAATTTTGAAACAGCATTAAATGCATTCTGCCATGCATTTATTGCAGCATTAATTGCTTTTGTTGACGTCGTCTGGCACTTCAATGCTTTCAGCCTTGAGCTTTTGTTTGATCATTAATTGCTAGTGCAAGCCAGCTAAGAAAGCATTAAATGTTCTGAACAGAAGATTTGATTTTGATCTTTGGGGAGATACTATGTTCAAAATGACTTGTTGTTGACTCTAAAATGGTTGCTTGATTTACGGAATAACAAAGAGGTTTGCAGAAACGATGAATAAAGTATTAATTATGTCCCTTTCTTCATTCTGCAATTAACAGTGCTTCATTTAAGGCGTTGACGAGGTAGATAGCCTTTGTTGCATAGAGCAGTTATGTCAAACGAACTCTTCAGAATCTTTGTCAAACGAACTCTTCAATATGTCTTGGAAAACGAACTCTCCAATGTTCCCAAACGAATTCCATTGGTTATGTTGTCAGACAAACACATTGCTGAGAAGCCATACGTACTCCATAAGGCGAACGTACTCAACTTGCAGACCAACTCTTAATGATTAGCCAGACATACTCCATGAGCAGACGTACTCTTTTGAATGAGCTGTCAAACAAACACTTTGCTGAAAATCCAAACGTTCTCCAAAGCCGGATGTGCTCCTTCAGGTTTGTGACCAGACTTACACTACTTTGGCAAGTGTACTACAATTTGTCAAGGCATATTCAAATACCAGACGGTCTCAACTTGTCAAGTGTATTTCAGTGTTGACTAAGCACAGCTTCCCAAGTGCTTTTAAATGGATGACTGTCACAACAGACAAATTAGCTTTTCAGTGAGTTGCCAGACGTTCTCCACGTATTTGCTTTTCTTTGAACTTATACATTTTGATAATGCTTTTGTAAGGATGCATGCAGATGTTCTTCAAGTAGATAGATGTTCCTAAGCATGAAGTATTCAAAATATTAGAACATCTTTATCCAGTGATATTAAACCTAGAGTGAAATTGTTACTTATCAAAATACACAAATTATGAAATCGTCTGAATCTAACAATTAATCTTCACGAGGATCATCACATGGATAGTCTATGGCGTTAAGTGCCCAAACAAAAAATATAACAAGCAGAAAGGGTTAACTCTTTAAAATAGCAAGTGACGACATTCTTACACAACCCTGAACGATATAGGAAATCTGGAAACCATTATCAATTGACACATTGGATGATAGATCAATAGATTATCAATTTACCATTGAACGATGGAATCAACAGATTATCAATTTACACATTGGACGATAGATTAACAGATTATCAATTTACACATTGAACGATAGAATCAACAGATTATCAATTTACAAATTGGACGATAGAATCAACAGATTATCAATTTACAAATTGAATGATAGATCAACTGATTATCAATGTACACATTGAACGATAGAATCAACAGATTATCAATTTACACACTAAACAATAGATCATCAAATTATCAATTTACACATTGAACGATAGATTAACAGATTGAGAATCAACAGATTATCAATTTACACATTGGACGATAGATTAACAGATTATCAATATACATATTGCACGATAGAATCAACAGATTATCAATTTACACATTGGATAATAGAATCAACAGATTATCAATTTACACATTGAATGATAGATCAACGGATTATCAATTTACACATTGAACAGTAGGATCAACAGATTATCAATTTACACATTGAACAATAGATCAACAGATTATCAATTTACACATTGAACGATAGATCAATAGATTATCAATTTACACATTGAACGATAGAATCAACAGATTATTAATTTACACATTGAACGATAGATCAACAGATTATCAATTTACACAAATTATCAATTTACACATTGAACGATAGAATCAACAATTTAGTTTTTTCTATCATTCTTCTTCACGTTCTTCTTCCTCTTTTTTGCTTAGATATTTTTTGAAATCCAAAATATATTGTTTCCTTAAATAAATATATTATTTTTACTCACTATATAATTTCCACCCTTTCAAGCATGCAGTTCATATTATCGCTTGACGTGTTTTATCTATTTTTAAAATTTCCTTTGTTGATTTAAATATCTACAATTACAGGGTTCCCAACCGCCACCTCATTTCCATTTTAAACCCTTCATGTCATATATTTTATTATTATGGTAAACAATTGAAATATTTTATGAGAAATTATCATCTAAAGTTAGCACAAGACATGGCGTGGTGGTTAGCTCACTTCGTCCCTCAACCATGCAGAAAGAGGTTTCGGTCCTAACCTATGGGAGTGAAGCGCAAATTGTTGCCAATTGTTTACCATTAAGTGACTATTTCTCACGACGATGGTATTGGTCACTGTTGTCGTCCTGACAACAACAGGTATAAGAAGTTATAAAAATAGACCATTACACATACATTAACTTTAGTTTATCCAAAGTTACTCGTGTCTTGCAATGGTTAATACAGCTAGTTATATAAAATGTAACGTATTTATATTTAATTTTTAACTTACCATGTCCATTTTTAATTATATTATATTATTCTATATGCAAGTTAAATTAATAGTTAATTTAAATACTTAATTAATATTTAAATTTAAATGACGTGAAAATAAAAAATGCAAATATAAAATTGTGTGAAACTTGATGAATAGTATTAATAACAGGAAGTAAGAACTCACATCCTGAAAATCTACATAACTACTTAAATCCTACTACATGACGTGTACCATTTGAGATGCTCTCACATTATTTATTGCAATATATAAAGCATCGTAAGAGTTTGCAACTCTTGGTTTGGTTCCTGTGGTTGTCGTCTCTCATCCTCACATGCATAATTTAAATGAAAAACAAATTTCAGAGGTGGGTGGTTACTCAGTTATTCGATCTCACAAGTCCAGTAGCAAAGAAATGACCCCAATCACTTCCTCATAGGGTTCGGAGCTAAATTGCGCGCGTCAATGGAATCCCTCTCCCCTAACTGCTTGTACGCAGTTCCTCGGCACAAGGCTCTGTCGCCGCGAACATCAACTCCTCATCCTCCGTTTCAGCGCAAGAAATCACGGAGGCGGGGGCGAATTTCGAGTTCCGCCCCGAACGGCGTCGTTTCGAAGGCGTTGCAGCTGCTGAGCAAGTCCAGTAGCAGTGCGCTGGAGCAGCTCGACATCGAGCGTGGCGTATGCATCCCTTTCCGCAAGTACTCCCCCGAGACCGTAAGGCTTCTTCAGCAGCTCCTCTTGCTTGCAGCGTTTTGTTTTTGTTTTTTTGGTTCGTTTTGATTTTCTACATGCACGCCTTATCTTTCAGCAATTGTCGATGGCAAGCACCATTTTTTCGTTATGCTCACTCGTACCATAGTTGTTAATTGTCAAGGCTCTGTTTGGATTTATGTTGGGTGAATGAATGTGTTTGCCCAATCTAACAAGTGCAATCAATTGGGTGAATGTGTATTGGAAATCGTGATCATGATTTACGAGGTAGTGAATGTTGTTTTGAGCTGAAAATTAAAGAGACACCTGTACATCAGATGCCAGTTGATTATGAAATAACAGGTTTTGATGAAAGTTTTATTTAACTCTGTATTTGTGTCTCCTACTAATGTACCAACTAATGTATTGGTAACATTAAATACTACTCTTAGTCGTAAAACTTTGGAAAAATGTGTGAGTGTATCTTCACACGAGTTCCACCCACACGCAATAGAGAAAGACAGGAATGAGTGATGTGATAGAATGGAAGAGAGAGATATGAAGAAAAACCGGGTGAAAATGATATGTAAGGGAAACTGAGTGCGAATGTATCGAAGTTGTTAAACTTTTCCACTTTTGACTCGGTGACTTCCTGTTTCTACTAGTTAGTACTTGCTTTTAATTAGTTATTTACTTAATTTTAATTTTTGTGTTGCGTGTCAATTTCTTTATTTAGGTGCTTTTAGGAGAGGGATTTAAATAGTTAAGTGGATCAGATTTTTACATATTTATAATATGTAATCCATGTTACTGTATTTTGGCAAATTTTAGACAGTTGAATTTTTCTATATATGAGTACTTGTGTGAAGTGCACCCTCCACTTTTGAGAGTCCAAATCCAGATCAAAGGGTTGTTGCAGAATGGAATGGAGTTGTCTTTCATGTAAAGCTTCAAGTTATTATGTATGATAAATATGTCAAACATGATGGTATAAGATGGATTTATTGTCATTGTACACATTCGTTTTACCTTTTTGTAGAAGGGGGAGTTGGTTCTCGCCATGGAGTATAATGAACTGAAAAAATGTTGATACAAGTCTGCAAGAGGGATGTTTGTTTTAAAGTTGAAGCAACTTTTGTTTAACAATTATTTCTCATTCATTATTAGGTGAGGAATAAAGTATTAGAGTCAAGAGGGGCTATTTTGTCACTTATGTTGCGAGGAGTGGAGATAGTTTGGAGTCTGGGCTTGTACTGGTCTAATTTGACATATGACTTCCTTGTTGGACGGGATGAAGAGGTTGTTCCATATCGTGCTCGACAGCTTAGGAATCTCTTGTGTGATCTGGGACCTTCCTTTATTAAAGCTGGTCAGGTGTGCTGTTGTGTAGTCTTATACTCTATATAAAGCAACTGTTTCTTTTGTGTTTACAAGTTGATAATAAGTTTTCTTTCATTCGACAGGTCCTTGCAAACAGGCCAGATATCATTAGAGAAGATTATATGAATGAACTTTGCATTCTTCAAGATGATGTTCCTTCATTTCCCAATCAAGTAAAACTTATTATTAAGGCTCAACTGTTTTTTTTATTCTATAAATGTTAATAACTTATTGTACTGTTAATCACATGGATATTATAATTCTGATTCATGGTCTTCTGAAAAATCTCCTAGATTGCCTTCCGTATCATAGAGGAGGAACTGGGTCAGCCCCTTGAAGCTGTTTTCAGTAGAATCTCATCAGAGACAATAGCAGCTGCAAGTTTAGGTCAAGTTTACCGGGCTACTTTACGTGGCACAGGCGAGGACGTTGCTATCAAGGTTTCATTGAGCTCATCTTGTGTTATAATTCACTTTTAATTTCCAAATATAGCATATACTAGTTGATACATGATATTAAGAAGTTCTGACATGGCATCAGTTTGTATTGCATTTTCAATTATGTGCTTAACTTTCTTACTTTTCTTTTGCAGAATCTAAGCATTGGATTTACATTCATACTAGTTTTATATCTTTGTGACTTGAAAACCTTGCTAAGAGCATTATATTTTTGTAGGTCTAAGAATCTAAGTAATATGTATTACATAACATTTTCGCTGGGAAGATTAGTTGATATTTTCTTGCCTATACTGTTCCAAATTAATTGCTTTCCTGCCATTTTTAATTTGTTATTATTTGTTGGTATAGAAATCTTGTCCTTTTCCTCCTTTTAGCTTCTACTGATGCTTCTGTTCTCCTTATTATGAATGGCAAATGTCTTTAGTTTATTAAACTACTTTATAGTTTATTATGCAATTAAAATGCTTATGTATTACTTAAATATAAGCAAAAGGGAAAGAACCTAAGTTTTACAACATGGTTAAATCCACATCTAAGATATAACTTGTTGTACTTGCAGGTCCAAAGGCCTGGGATAGAGCCAATAATATATCGAGATCTTTTCCTATTTCGCACTTTGGCTTCATTTTTAAATGGCATTAGTATGCAGAAATTGGGTTGTAATGCTGAGCTGATTGTTGATGAATTTGGTGAAAAGCTTTTGGAAGAGCTGGATTATACCTTGGTAACTTTCAGATTTGCCTTGTGTTTGTCATAGTAGTTTAAAGTGTGCTTTGAACTTTGTAAAGCACAAAATAAGAGTGTTTATTAGCATATTAAGTGTGTTTTTTTGCTTAAAGTTGGTTTAAACAAGTTTTAGATTACTCCTTTTATCAGGAAGCTCGAAATCTAGAAGATTTTCTTGAGAATTTTAAAAATGACCCAACTGTCAAAATTCCTCTGGTGTACAAACAACTTTCTGGTCCACGTGTGTTAGTAATGGAATGGATTGATGGCATTAGGTGTACCAATCCAAAGGTTTGTTTACTTGGACTCGTAGTGCTGTTACTTTATATTATTTCTTCTCTCAAACAACATGTTTTGTTATCTTATCTGGGATTAACAATTTTTCTTCTTGTGACTCAGGCCATCAAAGAAGCTGGTCTTGATGTAGATGGGTTTCTAACAATCGGTGTGAGTGCCGCCCTCCGACAATTGTTGGAATTTGGATTATTTCATGGAGACCCTCACCCTGGAAATATTTTTGCCATGCGTGATGGACGAATTGCATATGTGGACTTTGGCAATGTTGCTGTTCTTAGTCAGGTAATTCTTCATGTGTAGAGCATGGAGGATTTGTTTTTTTCTTCTTTTTTGTGCATTTGTCTCTCTCTTGGCAATTAAAAACTGTCTCTTTGCTATAAGGATAGTGGAAAACAATTAGATGATTAGTTGTGTTTATCCATTATATATGATATATGCTTGTCCAATGATGATTTGGAAGCTTTGGAGAGCTTAGGAGAACCTATGTCAAGGTCTAGACCAAAGGTAGCTAAGGAAACTCTTTACGACATGATGTCTTTAGATTAGAGTTTGAGGATTATTATTATTTTTTTATATTTTTCTTTTAATTGCTTGTATTTTGTTTGGGTTGTATTTTGGCCCAATTAGTACTAGGTTTTAGGAGAGGAGACTCCACTTGAGTCTAGCACCATTTGGGCTCCATCTTAGACCCAAGCCTAAGTAGGAGGCGCCGCCTTCCTCTATATATAGAGGTGTAGTATTTCATTTGATGCATGTCGATATCATATGGAGGGATTTCATATTCTTGTGAGAGGAGCATATCTCTTTTGAGTCTCTCTTTGAGGACTTTTGTCTTGAGGATCATCTAGTTCCATGAACTAGTGGCTTCTCTTAAATCAAATTATCAAACTCTCAGAATTAAGAGCTTGTGGTGCTTCTCTCTCCACTTTCTTCATTTTCTTCTTCTTCTTCTTTGAATTTTGAATTCAGCTTCATTTCAAATAATTTTGAATCAATTTCAAATTGAGTTGAATATTTGAGAAGCAACAATGAAATTCCTCTTGAAAACATAAAGAAACACAAAAATTTACTTACAAATGTGGAGGAATTTTACTCATTCAAGCTTGACCCATGTAGACTTTGAAGATATGAGGAAGAACTTTCTCAGCACTCTCCTCTTATAACTGTGGAGTTTAGTTTTATAGAATTAGATGGACTAACTATTCATTCTTCATCATTAATCTCTGAATGTTTGCCATTGCATCATATATACCATTAAGGCTGAAGTTATCATTTAGTTGAAACCAATGTGTTGCACTGTGTACGTTGTTTTACTGTAATCTATCTCATATCTTAATAGGTTCTAATCTAAAACAGAGAAACAAATCTTATCTCTATCTCTAATTTCAAACTCAATCTTAATAACAAATACTCAACAATTACATTAATATAAGCTATACAATAATCCAAAATCATGTGTTATATTATATGGCCTTGTAGCAGAATAAAAAACTTGTTGCTGACATGTTGATCTGCTACCATTTCTTCAGCAAAATAAACAGATTTTAATTGATGCTGTTGTCCACGCTGTAAATGAGGATTATGCTGAGATGGCTAATGATTTCACGAGATTAGGCTTCCTAACACCAGGGACTGATGTCACTCCAATTATTCCTGCTTTAGAAGCAATTTGGCAGAACTCTTCTGGAAAAGGGCTTTCAGATTTTAATTTTCGTAGTGTCACTGGTAGGCATTTCCTTTTGTTTAATACAAATAGCTATTTCATCTGACCATTTCATCTAAACTCTAATGTTTCTTGAAAGAATATTTTCTCGTTTTTTGTTCTTTTTATCTTGTTAAATGGAGGACTTGAACCAAAAGTCACTATTTATACTGTCTGAATCGTAAAAGAAGAAATCCATACAAGTTAAGGACTCTAGTTACAGGTTGTGTGACTCTGTCCAATCTTAACTCTAAACCCTTACCCCATTTATTTTTCTTCAATGATATTGTGTGGAGGGTGTTGTCATGTTGGAGCAACAAATCTTTTTTTCCTTATACTAAGATAAAAAACTAATTTACTTTATTTATGCTTCTTAAGATACTATTATGGTGTATTGAACTCATGGTAGTGTAGAATTCTGTAGTTGTGCGTTAATTTTAAATTAGTTTGGTGTTTTTGAATCATTTCTTTTTAAAAGTGTAATATATTTTTGGCATTTTAGAGAGAAAAAGGGGATGTGGTACTTTACACCTTTTCATTTATTCTGAACTGATATGTTTATGAAATATAATGCAGGAAAGTTTAACCAGTTGGTTTACAATTATCCCATTCGCATCCCAGAAAGGTTTTCGCTTGTTATCCGTTCTTTATTGACTCAAGAAGGCATCTGCTTTACTCTTAAGCCTGACTTCAAATTTCTTGAGGTACGAGCTCCCGTATTTCTGAATTGTACTGATTTCAGGTTGATTTAAAGGCTGTATGCAACTTATTTAAAGAAAGCAACTTTCTCTCTTTTTTAAATAATGTTGCTTTAGAAGAATGAAAATTGTATTTTGATATGAATCAGATGTGAAAAACTTCTAAATAATTTGCTATATGATACATGCTTTTTTATTGTAAATAAATCAGTTTCGCAACAGTCATAATTGTCCCTTTTCTAGGGTACCTTATTTTTCCGTACAACATTAATATCAGTATGTCAAATAGGTTGCCTATCCTTATGTGGCAAAGCGACTCTTAACAGATCCAAATCCAGCTCTACGTGAACGACTCATACAGGTTAGTAATGCTTTTCAAAATGTTTAAGCTTGTATGGATATAACTTTTATTCTATCTAAATTACAATCATAAAATAAATAAAGCTCATTCTTGGTAAACTATATTTGAAATTCTGAATCAATGTCAAACATCATATATCTTACAAGAATGTTATAGTGGTAGGTTTCCCTTGTTGAGGAATAAAATTTCTAGGTGGGGTGGGAATGTAGGATTCACCAAGGGTTTCCATGGTGTCATACTGCCATGAAGTAATGCTAGTTTTGCCCACTATATTTAAATTCATGTCCCCAGGATACTGCTTTGTAATGTCATCGGAGATGAAGCCAATAAGAAGTCATGAGTTTAATATTCAAGCAGATGGCTAGATTTGTATTTTGTACGCAATGACATCATGTCTTTTGGTGTCTCAAAACCATTACTTGTATCTTCAGTTGTGTGTAGCGGAGGATGATTCTGTTATTTTAGAATGGAAGCGATAAAACTCTCCTTTCTCATCCCTTTCTTAACATATTAAACATGGGTGCACAATTTAGTCAGATGTGCTAGAAGCCTAGAAGCTTGATTTACAGGAAAGGTCCTATTTTCTCTCTTCCTCAGCCAGCTAGGTCAAAGCACTAAATCCAAGTGCTCCTTTATCTAATTGAATTTTTCAGTAGACTTCCAAAGATATCTTATCAGCCAATGATCAATCCGAAGAATATTTCTGAAACTTTTTTTCTTTCCAGACTTTCAATCATCCTAACTCATACTTGCTATATTCACACTCCTCATTTAATATACTTTACTACTTGTTATAGGTTCTATTCAAAGATGGTCTTTTTCAGTGGAAACGGCTTGAAAACCTCATTGTTCTTGCAAAGGAAAACGTGGCCAAGATGAGCAGCAATCCTGCGTTGCAAGTGAAGAGCACGTCTGTATTTTAATAAACTGCATTGCCTGTATTCATATACAAAAACATACTCACTACACACTCATCTTTACAGGCAAAACCAGAGGGACCGGATAGTTGAAAGAAAATTGGACCTCACAGACACAATCAAAGATGGAGCTCGCCTTTTCTTCATTGATGAAGGAATACGTAGACAGCTTCTTCTTGCTTTGACCGAAGACTCAAAGCTTCATATTGAAGAGGTTTTTCATAATGATACTTATGGCCCTTTCCTCTCCCACAAAGCCCATTATCTTGTGTTGGAAAATTCTGTCGTCATGGACCAACTATCCTGAATAGACATAAAAAGATTTTATATTTTGCTTCTAACACGCCGCTCACGAAATATCCCATTGGGCTTGAACGTAGACAATGCACATACCACCTACCTTATACTGAAATTCAATTTTTTTATTAGACTAATAGGGTAAAAAAAGATCAAACTGTAGACTACTTAGTCATAGAGACTCTAATACCATGCCATGAACCAATTATCCCCAAAGTGTATGCTCTTGGATGAAGACACATGTATGGTTTTTTATTTTACTTCTAACAATCTCTTCTTTCCAGCTTGTCGAAGTGTATAGGTTGGTTGAAGATCAGATAGACATGCCCTCGGTGGCTCTAAAAGTAGCCAGTGGTATAGCTCTTGTGAACCCTGAATTTGTCTTAGTTCAATAGCTATCTGCCATGACTGCATAAAGACATGAAGCAAACTAAATATAAACATATTTTTGCTGCAGACTTACCAATGGTTGTGAGGGATCTCCTACTTTCATGGAGTCAGTCAGTCTTATCCGATAGATAGAAGCTAAATCTTTGGACAGTGCATAGCAAATGCAGATATCGTTTCCGTCAGATGAGTATATATTTTTTCGTTCATTCTTTTTGCTGGGGAGGTTTATATGAAGTTGTATATGATTGCCAACACTGTAACTAAAGGAAATAGCTACTATATTGTATAGGAAAAATATAGTTTGCCTCAGTAAATATTAAGCTGAATGTTTCATGGGGAGATCCCAAAAGTTCATTTAAACAAACCTTGACCTTTATTCAACGTTATTTATTCTACAAATCCAACTCTTATTCAGATATTTCAACTTCTGCTGCTGCCTGCTCATTGATATGTCACGAGAATTTGCAAATAAAAACCTTTAGGGCGACACCTAATATGGACTAGTATAAAACTAGTCTAACTTTGCACATTATTTGACCGGTTAAGAAAGTTAACTTTGTTATTTTATTATTTTTGTATATAAATATTTTATTTTAGATTAATGTCTCTTCCCTCCCTCACTCCTCCCCTAACCTCTGCTTTCATCACCATCGCCACACCGAGCTCTGTTCCCACCGCCATTTTTCCACCGACATCTAAGACACCCCAAAAAACCCAACCAAAACCGCATCCCGACATTCTGAAATAAGGATGAATGGTGATGTGATCCCACTGTTTCAGTAATTAAGCAAGAATCAAGCAAGAACAGAAATGGAAGGGAAAATAATGGATGTTAATTGTATATTATACAAAGCAAGGATGTGAACGGTGTTGATAAACAATTACTTAGTTATTTTCTCTAATTTGATGTTACAATGGATATCTGCATCAATGGGACTACAAGAGATATGGGCTTTGTGAACCCAGCATGTTGAGGTGGCGGAGGTGGTGTCAAACCATGGTTGGGGCTATCGGAACCCAGCATATTGTCTACATCAAACATAATTTATGCTTGTTAGTTCCTCAAAGTCTATATGCTCAACTATGGCCAAATACGCCGTTCCGAACGGGAACCGAACAATCACGTGGCAAAGCCATCCACCCCATCGTCCTCAGGCACGGTCACGTGGCAAAACCATCCACCCCACCGCCCTCAATGGTCACGTGGCAAAATCGTCCACCCCACCGCCTTCAACCTAAAAGATGCACATGCCATGACAAACAACAATAAACCATGAACCAAAAGTTCCATAAAAATTCCCAAACAGTCATGGTATGTTATCACAAATAAACTATCATTGTTAAACATTTCAATTCCTCAAATCCTCAACAACATGGTATCAAATCATTTAACGCAACAATATCATTCTTCAAAGAATATCACCCAAAAATCAATACGTCATGTAATCTCATTCGCATGCAAACAAAATAAAGCATGCACGACTCTAGACGCTCTAGGACGTGAGTTACCCTTATCGTCGATTTGGTCGCATAAAGTTGTCCCTCCACTTAAGCAAGCTAAAACGATAAACAAATTGTTGAAACAGAGGTGGAAAATAACCCCCAAAATAATTTTTGCACAATTAAAACAAAAACAGAAGCTTGCTGGCAGGGGCCCAGCGCCTAAGCGGTGGGTTGCCAACGCTCATGCGTTGGCTCCCTGTCTGGCAACACGTCCTGGGCAGAACCTCAACGCCCAAGCGTTGGGAGTCCAATGCTCATGCATTGACTCCCTGCCAGAGAGCCCGAAACCACCACTTTTCACATAATACACTTTAAAACTAATCTTTTCAAAATCAAGGTTTTCCCAAAGACACAATCAACAGAGTTTACAATTGAAAAGAAAGGTTTTACTCGAAACGAAAGAGGTTCAAAGTACAAATTTGTTTGAACGAGAAGGTATCAAGGTTTTTCTATGAAAAACATTTCACTACAATAACAATTCAGTGCCTCTAAGAAACATCATCACGACACAGAGCAAGGAGAGACCAACCTTGAGTCTAGATCGATCAAAAGGAAAGGAATGGTGTCTGCATGCTTGAACTCGAACAGAGGGTCGCTTAGCGATCACGGAGGACAGTTGGAAACCTTCGAAGACTGAACCCTTGGAACGAAAGGGAAAGGAAAGGAAAAGGGTTTAGGAGAAGCCAGCAACATGATCCAACAACCTAAGTGTTTGACGTGAATTAGATCAAGGAGTACTCACCTTAATTCTTGGAAGGAAACAGAGGAGGAAAAACACTTTTGGTCTTCCAAGAAAGAAAGAGACTCGAGTAATAGCAGCAGCAACAACAAGAAAACTAGGGTTTGATTGCTTGAGTTGGAAAAATAACAAGAGTGTAACCACTACATATAGTGGTTCGAAAACCCTTGGAAGAATGATAGAAATTTGTTACCAATTTTATCTCCTTAATTCTGATCAGAATCTCCTCCCCAAATCTTTCCCTTAATTACTCTAATGATAACGTTTTAAAACAGAAAAGAATCTATCTTAATTAAAAGATATTCTGAATAAAGACCACTTAGTAACCAATATTCCAAAACAAGATCCTCAGAAAATATCATTCAAAAATAGAGATATTATTCCCTCTACATTTGATTTCGAAAATCAAAAGAAACTGTTATGAGAACAGCAGACTGCACCCTCCAAACGATACTGCCAAACGATGGTGTTGGACGATGGACATCAAATGATAGATGTTTGACGATGAAACTCAATGGTGAATGATAGACACCAAATTATGGGCGATAGGTACCAAACGGTAGATGCTAAATGATAGTGTTGGATGATAAGGCTCAACAGTGAACGATAGACATTGAACTATAGACGATAGGCTTCACAAGCTGTGAACGATCCTTCTCCATGCTGAACGATACTCCCAAGCTGAAGATACTTCCACACTGGACGATAATCCTACAATAAATGATACTCCTGTATTGAATGTACTAAACGATACTCATACACTGGACGATACTCCTACACTGAACGATTCTGGCAAACGATGCATGCAAATGTTGTAAACGATGCTCTTCCTCTTTCTGTAAATGATGCGTTTTCAGCCAAGACTAAACGATACATGGATTGATTACATAAAGCACAGTTTAACATCCACAAATTCAACAAAACTCATTAGGGACCAAAAATACAATTTCAAGAAATTTCGGGGATTAAATTGCAAATACAAGGAGTTCAGGGACCAAAGTGCAAATACAAAAAATTGAGGGTCTTACAAAATACTTCATATCTAGATCCCATTTGCATCTTTCTTCTTCATCTTAAATCTGGATTTCCAGAAACCTCCATGCTCATCTTCCAGAAAATCATCTTCATCCCTTTCATCTTCCAAACCTAGAATATTTCATCCCCTTCTTCTCCTAAACCAAGAATTCTTCATCCCCTTCATTCTTCTTCCAATCCCAACAACAACAAACAATATTATCATCTCTTGATCTTCATCACAGTTTACTTAGACTAACACCCAATAAGAATACAAATTAGAAATCTCATAGTAAATCAAGAACATCCAATCTAAAAAACCAAGAATTTTCAAACCCAGCAATAAAAAAGGCAGAAGAATGGGGTCAAGGATCCCAAATGCTAAAATCAATTCTTTCTCTGAAAGATAAGAAACCCTCCCATTAACCTTAACAGCGTTGTCGTAAGAAAAAAGAGAGCGAGGGGTCAGCGATGAGAACTGAGAGAGAGAGAGAGAGGCGAGAGACAGTGAACCTGGAGACATTAGATGGAGAAGGTAGACCAGAATCCCTAAAATCCAAACCCAGAAACCACAACACCAAAAATCCTAACCCAGAAACCAAAACCCCAAAACCTAAATCTAGCATCTGAAGCCCTCAATGTCTGTTTCTTCTTCAGGGTTCACAAAGGTCCCACCTTTTCTTATCGTTCCCATCTCTTATACGGCTGAACCTATCGTCGTGACCTCTGATTGAAGGTGAGGGTTTGATTTTTCTGATTTGGGGTTTGGATGAAGAAGAAGAAGAAGAAGAGGGTTCGCGAGCTTGGAGGAATTCTCCTTGATCCTTGATCTTCACCGTGAAAGCTTGGCATCTTCTCCTTCTACCGAGCTTGCGCGAGAGGCTCTGAGGCAGAGTGCACAGAGGGTGATGATGTTGTCTTCTTTTGTCAGATGATGCAGCTTATCTTGATCAGACGATGGTTCTTGTACTTGGACGATACTTCCATTCTTTGTCGGACGATGCTTTCTCGTTTTGATCAGACGATAGGGATTCTTTCCTGAAAATAATAATTCATATAGTTTATGAAATAAAATTGTTATAATTCAAAACATGATAAACGATCTAACTTGTTTGAACCTAACACATACAATATTATTTCCTTCAACACTTAGCTATTTTCACTGGATTTTATGGTTAGCTTACAACCATTGATGTTAAGAGAATTATGTTTACATCGTCAAGCCTCTTTAAACTTAAATTTACACTTAGTAAAATTTCAGGCTAACAGTATGCCCGTCAAGGAGTCTTCGTGAGGGAAAGTTTCCTTACAGTGTATTTTCTATTTTTGGCGTAGAGTCTTCTTGCTAGTCTGTTTTCACTTATTACCTAAGTTTGGGGTTGCACTTTCTTTTATTATGGGTACTATGTACATAATTTTATGGCTATAATTACGCACCACGTTTTGAAAAAAATTACCCATGTTTTAATTGCACTAAAATGTTTATCATGTGTTTTTCTGTGTTGGTTACTTTAGTGATGCCTTGTCAAAAAACCGGGTGTTACAGCTTTCTTCATTCTTTTAGTCTTGGACTTTTTATTGGACATCATATTCATTACAAATGGTCCTTAAATAGGGTGGATTGATCTCTATCATTAAATTGAAGTGAAATCTGCATGAGTTATTTATGGATTACTTGAATGCTAGTATTAAACAACCCAAATTGCAACCACTGTTATGGATGCTCTAAGTAGCACATGCTTAATATAACAAGAGTGTCATAGGATTTTCCTTCTTCTTCTTCCTTCACCCACCATTCTAGAAAATGGGTAATCATATCAATTCATTATTGGTGGCCCTTGGAAATGAATGGCAGCAGCGTCATAAGAGTAAAACACATAATTATAGCAGGAAGAGAAACTCCACAAGAAATTAATTTGTCATTAGGATTTTGGCCCCTTTTGGATTAGATTCTCTCTTCTTATTTGCTGGGTGGTGGAGGATTTGATTCTAGTTCAAGTTGAGATGAAGTTTTGAGATTCTAGGTTTGTGATTCTGGATGAATTGATTATTGATCTTTGTATTTTGTAAAATTCTCTGGTGTGTAAACTCCATATCAATGAATTGTGTTTTGGGATTCTGGGTTTGTGATTCTGGATGAATTGATTATTTATCTTTGTATTTTGTAAAATTCTCTGTTGTGTAAGCTTCATATCAATGAATTGTTGGCATATAAAATTAATTTAATTATAAAGTACTGTTTTATTTTTAATTTTAATTAGCAATTTTTTATTTTTTAATAATTTCTGAGTTTTTTTTACAATTTTATTTAAATTTTTGATGGAAACTGTTAAATATTGGACGGAATAGTGACGGGGGACTAAAAGTGCTGTCGTTTGTCAAAGTGAGGGACCATTTAGGCTAATTTTTTTTGTTAGGGACCAAAAGTGTCAAATCGTGATAAGTGAGGGACCAAAAGTGCTATTAAGCCTAGTTTAAATATGAACGTATTTTAATGTAAAATGTTCACTCCCGTAAAAGATTTTAAACACGTAATTTGACATAAATAAAAGTAGACTATATATAAATATTCATGTTTTTTAATACCCGCATAACACTTTTTGACTATCAAATTATTATACTATTTTATATTTACTGTTAAAACCATTAAAAATTTATATATAAGTTGTGAAGTTCTATTAAAATTTATTTTTTGATTAGCTTAAATATGATTATTTTAATGCAGAATGTTCACTTAAGTGTGAGCTTTGTACACCGAAACCTATACATCGATAAAAGTGGACTATATATAAATATTAATTTTATTTAATACTCGCATAAAAAAATTTCACTATTATATAAATACTATTATATATTTAATTCTTAAGTAATTAAAAAATATAAATAATTTATGTAGTTATATCAAAATATATTTATTATTAGTTTAAATATGAAAGTATTTTCATGTAAAATTTTTACTCTCATGAGAGCTTTTCACAATGTAGCTGGCTCATAAATTAATGTAGACTATATATAAATATTATTGTTCTCTAATACCTGCATAACATATTTTTATTGTGTAATTTGCACATTAGTAAAAGTATAATATATATAATTTTAATTTCCGATCCTTTTATTATATATTTTCACTATCAAATTATCATATTTTTAAATTTATGCTCCTAAAATTATTTTAAAAAGTATATAAAATCAATGAAATTATTTTAAAGTAAATTATTTTAAACTTGAAAGTGTTTCCATGTAGAATGTTCATTTCCCTTGGGAAATTTTAACCTTATAATTTGAATACAAATTAAATTAAATTATACATGAATATTAACTTTTTCTAATTATCTTACAAAATTTTCATTATCAGATTTCCTTACTTTTATATATATTCATTCCTAATATTATTAAAAAAAATATGACAAGTACTGTAATTACATTGAATACATTTTACTATTATTTTAAACATGAAAGAATTTTCATATCAGATGTTCATTACTCGTGTGAGGTTTTTACCATATAATTTGCATATTAATAAAATTAAATTATATGTAAATATTAACTTCCATGTTTACACTACATATTTCCACTATCATATTATTGTACTTTTAAATTTATACTCCTAAAATTATTTAAAAATTACATGAAAGCAATGTAAATATATTAAAATTAATTTTTCTAGAATTTTAAACTTGAAAATATTTACGTGTAAGACGTTCATTCTCCGTGGGAGTTTTTAACCATATCGTTTGAAAATTAATAAAAGTAGAGTATATATAAATATTAATATTTTACAATATGACATATTCTTATTTTTTCAGATTATTATAATTTTGTATATATTCATTCTTAAAATTGTAAAAAATTTATATAAAAGTGTTGTAAATAGATAAAATCTACTTTTATATTATTTTAAGCATGAAAATATTTTTCCATGCCAAATTTCCTGCCGACATTGATGGAAGGAAAACTGCATGCTACTATTCAATAGTATTAAACTGTGGTGGAGTTTAATTTGAATAAAAATGAGCTAAGAAATGGGTGATTGTACTCTACTCTTTGAAAATTGACATATTATTGAATTACTTGATTTTAAAAATAGGCTTAAACCAAAATTTTACTCATTTTACAGTTAGATTTAATTTTTTCTCTATCATCTTAATTATATGTTTTTGGACATTTCTTTTACAATAAATTTGATTTCAGCAGCCAATTTATATTATTTCACTATTGAAATAAGTCTTTGTCGTGTGTCCAGAATAATCTCATGTAACATATTCTGCTTTCAAATTAGATCAATTGTTCTCTTTTTTTTTCTAAATAAACTCACTCCATAAAACATTATGATCCCATGATTGCTTAGAAGTTTTTTTTATTAAGAGTGCTATCTATCAGAACCTGACAGCCAACATAAAATGAGATATTATAAAATGGTCACTAAAACTAAAAGTATTGCCAAAATTATAAAATTAGATAGAAGTGACTAAAATCAAATTTATACGACTGACAAGAAAATATATCATCCTATTCTATTAATTTCTAAGCAACCTATCTTAAGATAAATTAACACTAATGTAATAAAAAAAGTGTATTATATTCAATTGGTATTTGGTGCAATATTTTTCAAAAAAAAAAAAAAGAAATTAGTGCAAGAAACGTAAAATTAACACCCGAAAGCATTGTTTCAAAAAATAAAAAAACACACGAAAGCATAAAATGTATCATGCGTTACGTTCACCAAAATTCATCTTCACCGATTCGCCGACAACGAACCATCCCCTCCTGCTATATAATCCTCTTTCCCATTTCACTTCCTAAGGTTCCTTTTCATTTTGCTTCCGCCAAGAAACCCCAAACCCTCACTCGCCCTCAAATCCACGCAAAAACCACAAATTCTATCGAACTATGCCAGGATTAACGTGCAACGCTTGCAACACAGAGTTCAACGATGACTCAGAGCAAAAACTCCATTACAAGTCCGAGTGGCACCGCTACAATCTCAAACGCAAGGTTCTTGTTTTGTAATTTTTCAGTTTTGTTGATCGGTTCATTTGTTTCATTACCTTACTTGAAATTGTTTTGCCTGTTAAGCGAGATTAGGATTAGGTCTCAATATGGGTCGCTCGTGTTAATCATTACAGTTTTTTGTTAAACCCTAATTTTTTATTTTTTCATTTTTGCTTTTTTTGATTCTTCAATCCACAAAATTAAGAAATGAAAACAGGGATAGAGTAACCAATGAAAATTATGTTATATCAGTTTTACTATGCCCATTTAGTTTTATTTCTTCTTCTTTTTTTTTTGCAAGACACGGGTTTCTGTTATTTTTATTTTTTCCTTAAGGATTCTCCCCCTAAAAATGATAGTTTTCATTTGCTCGTTTTGGCTTATTTTACCCTGTTATTCCATTAATCTTGTGCATCACCTTCTCTCACATTAAACTTGGTTTTCTCATTTTTCCAAGTGCCATGCCTTTTAATTAGGATTGTTATTTTACTTGTTGAAGTCTGGTTTATCATGTGTTATGTGTTTTTTGTATTTTTTTCCATGGGATGTGTCGCGATAGCAAATATTTGCCCTTTGAGGGTTGTGAGTTAATTGGTAGGATAGAAGAACTTTGAATCATAACTCTTTAGAATTGATCAAGTAATTCATGATGATATAGTGTTTAGGGAGATTATTGGAATTACAGTGTGGATTTAAACTCGTAAATTATCAGCTTTGAAGCATTCTGTTGACAAATTTTCTGGTGATTATCTTGTCTGAAGAACTTGATTTGTTTCTAGATATTATTGAAATTACAATTTTGTTTATTTTTTAAATATAAATAGGTGGCCGGGGTTCCTGGGGTCACTGAAGCTTTGTTTCTGGCTAGACAAGCTGCACTTGCTCAAGAGAATGACAAAGCAAATGAAACTGCCATGCTCTATAGCTGTGGCCTCTGTGGGAAGGATTATAAAAGTTCCAAGGCTCATGCTGAGCATCTTAAATCACGCGGTCACTTGATGCGAGTTTCCGAAGGAACTAGCCATTCGGATGGGAAGGCAATAGTTAAGCCGCTTCCGCAACGTTCTGTGAATAGGCCTCCTCCTAGAAGAGAGGTAGAGGTCTCTGAAGATGGAGAAAGTGAAGATGAATGGGAGGAGGTTGACCCCGAAGATGATTTGGTTGGCGATGCTGCAAAGTCCTTGACTGATTTGAATGTGAATGAGGATGCTAACAATGATGATATGGATGAAGATGATGATACTTTCGAGGAGTTAGATCCATCGTGTTGCTTTATGTGCGATCAAGGGCACGGCACAATCGAAAACTGCATGGTTCATATGCACAAGACCCATGGATTCTTCATTCCAGATATTGAGTATTTGAAGGATCCAAAAGGCCTCCTCACTTATCTTGGCCTTAAGGTATATAACTTTGTCACCCCTCATCCCAAAGAGAAAACTGTTTGGTCCCAATTTCACTAACGTTTCCCCATTTTCTTTTCTAAGGTCAAACGGGACTACATGTGTCTGTACTGCAATGATCGATGTTATCCTTTCAGCAGCTTGGAAGCAGTCAGGAAACATATGGTGGCAAAAAGTCACTGTAAAGTGCATTATGGTGATGGTGATGATGAGGAAGAAGTGGAGTTAGAAGAATTCTACGATTATAGCAGCAGGTTAGTTTAGTTGCTACAACTTTGGTTTGAATTCCCCTTATTTATAAACTACACCAAGAATAGCATGTTTGGAATAAGTTCTCTTTTATTAGAATCAATTCTGGCACCAAGAAGCTACTCATATGCTTCTCCCCATAATTGGTTTTGGCTTTAGAATCAATTGTACAAGGATTTCTAAACATGTACTTACTATAATGCCTATTGATACGTGCAACATGTACTTACTATAATGCCTATTGATACGTGCAATCTCATATTATTTTCAGTTATGTGGATGAGCAAGGTAAGCAGCTTGTTGTATCTGGTGATACAACTAACAACATAGAACTTTTTGGTGGGTCTGAGCTCGTAATCAGCAAGAAATCTGGCGATAGAACATCAACCAGAACACTAGGTTCACGTGAATTTTTGCGTTATTATCGTCAGAAACCACGGCCGTCACAAGCAAATATGGCCATCACTGCTGCATTGGCTTCAAGGTTTGCCCTTCTAACCTTACTCTTTTTTTGGTGGTGCTGAAGAAAACATTTGGTGTATCACACAAGCAAATCATGAATTCACATGGTAACTGAGAACTATCTATTTGTTTTCAGGTACCGGAGCATGGGTTTGGCCACAGTCCAATCAAGGGAGCAAATTGTGAGGATGAAAGTTCTGAAGCAAATGAACAAGACAGGTGTGGAGAATATGCGCAGCAAGATAGGGATGAAGAGTAATGTCATCCGTAACCTGCCAAAGAATGTCACGTATTAGTTCTCTTGCTCTTTCTTCTGCTGCACTCATCAGTATGGCATTTGGGATGAAGTAGTTTACATTTCTTAGTCTCATCAACATCCATAAATGGAGCGACTTTATTTTGCCTTTGTGAGATGTTGGAATATTTGCTTATTTCTTTGTTGTTAATCGCTATCATGGGCAACGGGATGATAAGGGCTTTTTTGGTTGATGCAATTTTGGGGTAAAGGAAAGAAAATACAATATCTTTTATGTAGGTTGGTTTGCTTTTCTTTTTGGGTGAGGGAGAGGATCGACAAAAGGGTTTGTATGCCTAGCACAGTTATAATAATCGGCCTGTACTGATGTTGCTTTCCATTTATGGTCCAAAAGTTGCAGCAAAATCTTTTAGGATATGTTTGGATTGATGGTGGTCTACGTTGCACGGGTACGCGTAGGGTACCCGGTACGCGTAGGGTACCGGGTACGCGGTACGCCATTTTCAGAAAATCTTGGGTACCGGTACGTTAATATATATATAAAAATTAAATAATATATATATATATAAATTAAATATATTATATATATTAAATAGGGAAAAAGAAAAAGAAAAAGGGCTCCAACGTTTGAGTCACAAATTCTTTTTTCTTTCTTTTAACTCATTTTAACAAATATTATTTTACTAAAAAATTGAAAGATAGGTGTCAGTTTGTAAATCACTAAATCCTCTTGTGCAGTTTGTAAATCCTATCCTCTTGTGCTTTTCTCTCTCACCACTCAAAACCACAGCTGTTACACTTTCACTTTGTTTCTCCTTCTCCTTCTCCTTCTCCCTCTCCCTCTCCCTGTACTTTCTCTCACTCCACCGCAACAACATTTTTATCTTTCAACACACAGTTACACAAACCCAACCCAACCACTCGCGATTCAGCAACCATTCCCCTCCGACAACAACAACACCAACGTTAACGTCGCCGCCTCTGCCAATTCAACGGCTCCAGATTCGTTTCTTCAAAAAAAAAAAAAAAAGACGTCGTTCGACGCCGGGTGCTTGGCGGCGAAATCGGGTACGCACCGCCGCGCACCCGCACCGGGTGCGTCCCCGGTGCCGGTACCAGCCCAAAAAGGGCGTACCGGTGCATCAGAGATGGTGGTAGGAGTGGAAATATAGATCGGGCTAGGCCGAACTTTGTTTAAAAAATTTTAAGATCTTGAGTTTGGTGACCTAGTAGTCTATTTAAAGATTTGTTTTATTACAAGAACTTCAAGTAGGCCGATAAATCTATGTTAATAAAATCTTGCATCATTTCATTTTCTTAATAACTTCATTTAGACTCAATTAGTGATTTTTTTAGGTGGCTTGTAGGGCGAAAGATGTGAGTTTTTTTATAGGTACATGTTAGTTATTAGTTATTAGTAAATTAGTTCTTTTTCAGGGTTTGGATTCTGGTTCTTCACTTTTCATTACCCTTAGCTTAACCAAGTGAGTTAGTCTATCCCGCGTGAAAGATGTGCTTAAGTCTATCACCTATGAAAGACTACTGGAATGCCCCCCTACACCAGGTTAAAGTGGCCTGCTGGAATTATCAAAATTTAGTCTGCTAAGTTAGCTTAATTTTGATTTAGTCCTTTCACCATTATTCTTTATGACCTCACCCCAATGTTCCCCTCCGCTGTTAATTTGTGAAAACTTCACCTGTTCTGTCTGTTGTTTCCATCCGCACTGTGTTCCCGTCGTTTTACCATTTTTTATTGTATGATTTTTGTATCATAAGGTGAGGGCATGATACCAAACAATTTGGAGAAAGAACATCCTAAAATCACCTGTACGGAAATCAAGCAATAATTAGATTAGATTCCCAAAAGCATTGGCATTGTTGAGTCCCCAGTTCGGGTCATCTTCATGTCATGTTGCAAGGTTTGAACGCGAAACAGATCATTAACTAAAAATCTGGTGCTATCGCCCTTGATATCTATATATATATATATATATATCGTGAGAGGAGTGTCTTGGTGGGATGAAAATAAACGGTTCAGATTTCTTTCCCCATTAAAACTAGCACGTGACACTTACAAGTTTTCCTATTCTTCATGTTCTCTTTTTCTAGTAAGAGCATCTCCAAGAACAATTGTTAATAAGTGAGTTCTTAGCACTATTCACGTGGACTTTGATCTAAGCAATTCTTAGGAATCGATGCATTATTTCCAGTTTTAAACACTATTCATCTGGTCTCACACCACCTTATATTGATGCATATTTTGTTGAATGAGGGAAAAAATTGTTTTTTAATGTAAGAAGTGAGTTGCTTTCACTTCTTAAGAAGAAGTGCCGCCTCACTTTACTTCAATGGTAGTTCTTACAATAATCCAATTCTTAGCCTAAGGACTGCTTTTAAGAACTGTCATTGGAGATACTCTAACCCTCTCGCACGCACTCCAAGCACGCAAGAAAGATCGTTTCGTCCTCTTTATTTTCCAACCCTTCATCTTCATGTTTTCCTTTTATCTCAATTTCTTATGTATCTAGATCACAACATCTGCTGGTACAAATATCCCACATAGACATATCTGCGTTGCTGTTCTCTATCAAATGAATCTATTGTTTCAATTTAGGGTATCACGTTTGGCGCCCCCTATTGCGCCATACGCCCCCCCTTAATGCGTTTTTTTACCATTTTACCCTTTAAAATTTTCCAACCCCTATCTTCATCCTTTCACCATTCTCCATTCCAACCCATTCTCCACCCATCTCTATTTTATCTCCCCCCCTTTCTCTCCATCCTTTCACCACCAACATTATCATCTTGTAACAACCACATTCATCATCTTCCATCAACCACCTCCTTCATCTACTAACCATCAACATCCTTCCTCTTGTTTCCTCCTTGTCTACCACCACTAGATGTCATGGGTGGTATGCTCCTCCCCTCTATACTTCTTTGTGGTTAATGAACTTTCAACGTAATAATCGCGTCTATACGTGTAATATGGACCTGGTCAAAATTCGCACTCCTACATGGGATTTATTAAATTTTCCAATTAATTACACTTAATTTAATAAATTCATATATGGTATCTTCAAATTCGCATGTTTGAATGCGATTATTAAGCTTAAAATCACATCTACAAATGCGATTACATAATAAACAAAATAATGTAGAGGGTTAATATGTTTTAATTTTTATGTAGTCCTCCTCCTCCTCTTCCTCCTCCTCCTCCTCCTCTTCTTCTTCTTCTTCTTCCTCTTCTTCTTCTTCTTCTTCTTCTTCCTCTTCTTCTTCTTCTTCTTCTTCTTCTTCTTCTTCTTCTTCTTCCTCTTCTTCCTCTTCTTCTTCTTCTTCTTCTTCTTCTTCTTCTTCTTCTTCTTCTTCTTCTTCCTCCTCTTCCTCTTCTTCTTCTTCTTCTTCTTCTTCTTCTTCTTCTTCTTCTTCTTCTTCTTCTTCTTCTTCTTCTTCTTCTTCTTTTTTTTTTAATATAGGAAAAAAGTATTTGTCAGTTTGGGGTACATTAGAAAATATTTGTCAAAATGAGGTAGTTTTTGAAACCTGACTCAATCTAGGTGTGTTTAAACATGACTCAATCTAGGCTTGTTCAAACATGACTCAATTTAGGTGTGTTCCAGTTAGGACAAAAATAGTGGGAATCATAATCAGAATATTAACTGTGTAAGGGAACATGATGGGATAGGGAGGCAGAAAGCACGTGAACGAGACATGGCTGGATCTAGGCGTGTCTTACCTGATTGGCTGGTTTGGGTGGCAGAACAAGAATTGGATGGATCTAGGCTTGTCTTAAACACACCTCGATCTGGGCGTGTGCAAACACGCCTCATTATAGGCGTGTCTTGCTTGGTTGGCTGGTTTGGGTGGCAGCACGTTCCCCACCCCCCACACTTCCCCACCCTCATATCTTCCCAACCACCCATTCTGCTCCCTCCCCATGCACGACCCACCCCACCCCACCCCACCCCACCCCACCCCAACCCCTTCTCTCCCTATATAAACTCATCTTCTAACCCACCTTCTTCCTCACCATTCTACCAACTATCACACACACACTCCTTTCATCTCTTGTTCTATCTTTCTGTTAGTCCCTCCTTTCTTTCCCCATATTTTTCTCACAATTTTTTTTACTTCCGGTATGGCCGGAGAGAATGTGATAAATCCTGGTCCACTGAACCCTTCACTTTTGATGCTGCAATATGTACATGTTTCGGAGAAGGTGTGGAGTGGCACATTTGAGGAGAGAATTCTAAAAGTCTGGCGGGCTCATGACTCCAAGTCTATTGAAGACAGATTATTCAGCGCTGTTCCGGCTGAAATTGCTGGGCACCTCAGACGCACTGGATTCTACGAGTGCGCGTTGGTGGGCGATGTCCACCCGGACCACCACCTGCTTTCGGCGTTAGTGGAGCGCTGGAGACTGGAAACGCACCCGTTTCACCTTCCTATCGGCGAAGCCACTATAACATTAGAAGATGTTGCAGTGCAACTCGGGTTGAGGATCGACGACAAGGCGGTCACTGGGTGGACACACAGTGACTGGAAGGAGTTGATTTTGGAGCTTCTAGGAAAAGAAGTCATAGATGCGGACATATCCGGTAACCGTTTGAAGATGCGGTGGTTGAACAAAAATTTCCACGATGTAAATGAGTTCCAGGGTGAGGTGTGGTTGGAGCAGTTTACTCGTGCTTACATATTACGCATGATGGCGGCCTCCTTTTCACTAGTAGTTCCGGTTCCGAGGTAGCGTTGTGTTATTTGCTGCTGCTACGCGACTTGGATATAGCAAGAACTTACAGTTGGGGCTCAGCAGTCTTGTCTCACCTGTACCATTCACTATGCAAGGTAACTGACTATTCCCGTGCAGATCTTATTGGATGCACACTGCTTATTCAGTTATGGGCATGGGAGAGAATTCGCAGCACATGTCCAAAACGTTTGCCACTGTTGAACGTAGGAGCACCCCTTGGCGGAAGCTATGAACGCATTACAATAACATCTTTTCAAACGGCTTGTTAGTGTTCCCATGAATGTAAACAATTATTATTTTAACAGGTGGACTCAAAAAGTGAAGGTGGACATGTATCCAATCTGGTGGTACCACAACAAGCTAGACGTGATGACCGAGAACGACGTAAGTCTTTGTCTGTAAAATTTATTTAACTGATTATCTTCTAATTATTCAATAAAATAATTTGTAACTTACACCCAGTTCGTCTGGACCCCGTACTCTGAGGTCATGGCCTATCTTCCCCATCAGTGTGTGCAAGACGAAGGGTTGTTTAGGGCACTTGTACTGATGATCCACTACAACCTTGTTGAGTGGCATCAACCCGATCGTGTGATGATGCAATTCGGGATGAGTCAACCTCAACCTAGCGCACCCTTACAAGATGAAAGCCTACATGATGTCTCAAGAAAGGGGAAGTCACATTTGAATTGGACTAATGAGTTGAAGGGGTACATTACATTGTGGGATGACAGACACGGAGAAGTGGTGCCATGAACTCCGCCGAGCACGGGGCTCGGGAATACATGTTATGGTACAGACTGCACACACGTCGATGGATGACACCGTCTGTTGCTGCGAGCACACTAGTGGTTAGTTCTTAATCCACCAATAATAATTGTTTAGTTAGCAAAATATTAATATTGATCAATCTTTCATCTGTAATGTAGGCTGAGAGGTTACATCTGTAAGTGAGTGTGTGTTGAGGGATTCAGCAACGTGAGTTATATAGCATGTGAGTTGCTGCTGGACGAGCCTATTATGTAAGACACGTCTAGAATTAGGCGTGTTTGAACACGCCTAGATCGAGGCGTGTTTAAGACACGCCTAGATCCAGCCATGTCTCGTTCACGTGCTTCTGTGCACTGCCTCCCCCATCCCATCATGTTCCCTTACACAGTTAATATTTTGATTCTGATTCCCACTATTTTTGTCCTATCTGGAACACGCCCAGATTGAGTCATGTTTGAACAAGCCTAGATTGAGTCATGTTTAAACATGTCTAGATTGAGTCAGGTTTAAACATGTCTAGATTGAGTCAGGTTTCAAAAATCACCCCATTTTGACAAATACTTTCCAATGTACCCTAAACTACAAATATTTTTTTTCCTATATTCAAAAAAAAAAACTCCTAAAGAAACCCTACTAAAAATCTTTTGGGCTAGACCATTTAAACTAAGCCCAACAATGTTGCTTTTCTCTTTCTTATTTTTGGTTCCTACCATGGTAGTAAGTATCGTACGATTCAACGATACGAATCGCGATACGATACGTTTTTCCTCCATTGGCGATACGTATCGTAAGGTGTACCGAAATGGACCTTGAATCATTGCTGAATCGCCTGTATCGCTGCGATACGATACGATTCGCGATTCACCTTTGAATCGTACGATTCGGTCACAAGACGGAATGAGTCGGGTTTTGCGACCCAGTTGTGTTTTTGTTCCTGTTTTCGGGGTTTTTTTTTTCAATTGAGGCAGAAGCAGGTCGGGTAATGAATCGGGTTTCATGACCCAGTTTTAATTTTAACTTTTAACCCTAACTCATTCACTTTCACAGTTTCACTTTAACGTTTCTTTCTTCTTTCACTGCTGCCGTGTTCACTGCTTGAACGTCTTCCTCCATTATTGCTCCTGCTTCACTGCTTCACTGTTGCGTTCCCTGCTTCTTCGCCTGCTTCTTCGTTGTGACTTGCGAGCCCGCAACATCCCAAGTTTGCTTCACTGTTGCGTTCTCTTTTGTGCCTTCTGTGAATCTTCCAAATTGCCACTATCATCCTTCTTCGTTCTCTTTTGAAGATATCATTAGAGCTCACAAGGAAGGAGAAGATATCATTAGAGCTCAAGAGGAAGGGGAGGAGCTTGCAGATGATGGAGATGATGAACTTAATATTTACATGTAAATTTTCATCTTGATTAGGAAAATATTATCTCTATATTATTGAAAAAATAATTTAAATACAATTTATTATAAAAATATAATAGGTTGCTAACTAAATCATCTTAAAATTGAATTATGGATTGCTTATTTGAATTATTTTAAAAGTCCATCAGACATTGTTTATAGATATAGATTTACAGAAATATTAAGTGCAGAAATTAAATTAAATGAGGGGATTCAATGGAATTGGATCATACCTATCCCACTCCCACTGCTTTTCATCCTATTCCATCCTTCATTAACATGCACAAACAATGGAACATTAAAATATTTCATCTCATCCCATCACATCCTACTCCCTACCATCAATCCAAACATTCTCCAAGGGTCATACTTATTAAATATTTGCGAAGATGCATATAGACAAAATTTTCCTATGACAAAATTATGTGAAATTTTAACATGTGAATCCTGAGATACTTTTATAAACTAATTTTGTATTGTCAAAAGCAATAATGACCAACCACAACTAATAGAAATGGTTCTGATTGACAGTTTAACAACAAAGTCAAGCAGAGCCAATTCATTCCAAACAAAAGTAACTTGTAATTCTATGCAATTACAAATGCAAGAATATATAGAAAGACGCCATAAAGTTTTTCTAACATATCACAATCAATTAGCTAATATGTACAGGGAAAATAAGATTTCGAAAAATTTATTATTGCATAATTAAACAGCAGAATGCTAGTAGAATCACTGTAGTTGCCCATAAGGACATTAACAGGCTTCTAATGGCTAGCATACTCTCTTCGCTTAGATTCAGTAACCAAACTTGATTGGAAGTTAAAGCATAATAGAAACTAAGTAAAAACACATGAAATTGTCAAATTTCAAAAGTCTCCCAATCAGCACATCTCATTGTGAAAATAACAGACGATTTAAATGTAATATTTGCATGGTGAAACACAAGCTGTCCACTGTTTTTTGCAAGTCTCGTACCTCGCGTTCCACTTTCATTCATTTCATATAGCCTGCAAACTTAGAGAAAATTCATAAGTAATCTGAAAGCAATGAAACAAGAAAACAACAAAACCACAGCTGCATTTGCAGTCAGTGTGAAGACATAAAGATCATTGTACAATCACAAAAAGATGTTCCTGAACAGCTAGCACATACCTAACTGTCATAAAAGCGTGATTGACGTCTCCGGTATCTGCAAATAACATAGGAAATTATACACTCATTTACAGTAATGAAAATGACAAATCATTCTATTAATTCAGTATATCAGATCATTAACATCAAAAGCGAGATGAAAGAATATGATACCAGTTACGTAAACTGATAAATAGATGTGGTGATCATTCTTGAGAAAGAAAACAAAAAATATTTACTCTTTCAGCCAGGGAAAAAGTTTCAGAAAAATTCACTGTCGACCGAAAACTTTTTATCATTGATTCTCAATAAAATCACCAAAAATGTTCTGCATGTGAAGTCTAATATGACTGTGTTAGATTTTATCAGTTGAGAAAGTAAACTCATCAGATGTAAAGGACCTTAATATTAGTGTATAAATAAAAAGGAAAACATGAATAAAGAAGGAAAAGAAGACCTTCGATAACCACTGCTACCCCTTGATGAGCTACTTGTGCTAACAAAATCATCGTCAGTCTCATCTATCCTAGAATCCGCATACTCCACAGACGCTACAGAACCTTCATCAGAATTTGAAGTATCATAACTCAAACGACGATTGCCTCTTCTTGTATCACCATTTCTTGTCCTCCTTCTATTTCTAGAACTTCTGAAGTTGTCGAAGACCTGATACAAAATACAAGAGGTCCACCAGTTGCCCTCATCTCCAGGAAAGTCATCAAACTCATCTCTAGCGTCATCATCTCCATATTCAATCACATAATCTCCTAAAACCATCCCCCGTGGGATTTCTGAATGAATAGTGCTCAAAACATCTATGATCTCAGAGGACTGCTGAAAATTCTCCCAATCGAGCTGCCTCGCAGGATCAATTTTTGATGGACGTGCATTAGGGTGCTCAAGTTGAGCATGATTTTGCAGCTCCAAGTAACTTCCCATGAATGTACATTGCACCTCATCACAACAACGCTTCTTCTCATCAAAATACTTACGAACTTTATCCACAACAATCCACCCAGAAACCTCACCTCTACACAATGGGCAAGTCAGATCGCATTGACCCTCTGATACTACAGGTTCAATATTTCCAACAGAAGTTGCATTAGACACGGAAGATGATGTCATACCACTTGCACTTTTAAAACGATCCAAACAATTTGAGTGCAACTGATTTGTGTCACAAACAAAAGCACGACATCCCTTATCATGAGATGAACACTGAAGGAGAACACTATTATGAGGAAAATCCAAGCATATGGGACAAACAACACCATCCCAACTGATCTCCAATTGAATATCCTCCATAATGTTTACACTAGTTGGACTATACAAGGCACGAAACCATGAAGAGACCACTTATACCAATTTTGTATCTGTACTAGTTAATAGCAAGCTCCTTTCTTCAAACATCAGAATATGAACAAAAACTTGGAAATGACACAATCGAACTGTGTCTGCCTAATATAAATAGAAAAAAGAAAAAAATAGTTTAGAATTATATAGCAAAGTAGTTAGTATTTAAATGAGTAGGAATATTCAAGTGCAACAGCAAGCAACAAATGAAACAATTCCGAGTATCACTTACATGACTGCATTTCATAAAATCACTCTACACTCTTTATAGACTGAGGAATGTAAATTATAATTGGAAATATGTCAAGCATCAAAAGACCTGAACTATTCTATCTGAAAAGATAGATACATTTACCTTCAAATTCTTCAAAGAGACTAGCAATTTTTTTGAATTCAAAGTAAACAAAAGTCAGCACCCACCCTAATGCTGATTGATTAACAGAGATGCAGACACAATTCAAAAGTAACAGAACAGCATCATCAAGGGATCTCATGAGTTTAATTCTATGATCAATATAATAATATATAACCAAATCTGAAATTATAGGGGGAAAAAAACAAAAAGAACACCTGTCTACAGCAAAGGATAGCACAAAACTCGCCATCAAAATAAAGCAAAATTACCACCCATAGTTTCAAATTGTGGGCTGCAACCACAATTACAGCCGCAATACTAGTCCCTGGAAAGCATCGCGGCCGCAATTGCAGCTGCATCAGCAACATTTATTCGCAATTTAGAGGATCACGATGCAACCGCAACCATAGCCTCAATTTAAAACCATTTTAACCCTAAAAGACATAGGTTATTGGATAACAAAACAAGTAATAATTCAAAAAGAAATCATCCATCAATCCAATCAAGTATAAGGAATTAACAACACAATAACCCAACAAAACAGTAAAAATCCTTTCTCTAATACCAAATCAAAAAATGACAACCCGATTGCCAGAATTGAACAAAAATAACCAAGTTGACCAATCCAAGATAAAGGTAATTCTCCATGGAACTGTGAAGACACTAACCCAGGTAGGTAAACATAAATTGAACCGGACACAGAAAATAAAGTAAGACCTAAAAAAGAAGAAACAGAAAGGAGACAAGGTTTGAAGCAGAAAGGGTCATACATTGAAAAAATAGGGAGGGTCCAAGGGGAAAGCAAAGGTCACCACCAACCTTAAACAAGAGAATTGATGACTGAACAGTGAAGCTGTTATGGAGAGATTGATGTGTCGAGTGTTGTTGCGATCTTCTTCGTGCAAATGGAATTGACGATTAGTGAAAGTGGGTAGGGTCTCCCTCGCCCTCTATCTCTCTCTCTCTTTTTCTTCCCCTTCGCAGAGTGCTACAATTACAATTGAATTGCTCTATTTCTACTTTGTGAAAAAAAAAAGGACAAAGACAATAACGTCCTTTTATGTGATTTTCCCCCAAAAAATTAAATAGCATTTTGATGAGACACTAAATAATTTTTTCAAGTCTACTAACCAGTTCAATTATCTAACTAATACTAGTAATTATTTTACATATGGGTGAAAATAAAACAACGTGGCAGCAGCTATAGCCTAACCTACACCATGCTCAAATTATATCAAACCAATATATAAATAATGTTAAAACTTTCTAAAAAATTATTTAGTTAAAAATGTTAGACTTAAATCATTTAGAAAACTTTGTAAGCTTAAAAGGTAAGTATGACAATTAAGACTGAATCTGTGAGTACCCCCAACTACAATCCTGAGTTTGATAGGAAAAGCCGCTTTAATCGGGTCTTAGAAAAAATCGAACCCAACCCTAAATATGAAGAGGTGTGGACAGTGATGAGTTTAGGGTGCAAATACACCGCCCAGAACCTGCCTCGGTATAATAGTTAAATAATTTAAATTAAAGTTGTAGTTAATATTATTTAACTGATATATTTTGCTAAGAATATGATTTATTTTTATGTTTTTTTATATTCTAAGATTCTAAACATGTATTTTATAAATTATTTGAATTAAATATTTTTCTATATAATTTATTTAAATATATATAACTTAATAAAATTAAATAAAAAAAATTATAAACTAAGGAAGAATTGGCTTATCTCTGCGGGTTTCTCAAAACCTGATAGGGATGGGTTAAGTTTCATATTATTGTCCTCATTTGCCTGAAACTCGCCCGAGTCAACCCTGCCCCGCCTTTCCCCTTTATCGTGCCTTCTAAAAGGCCTACTTATTTAAATAAAATTATTTGATATAAATTTATTTTATTATCGATAATATTAAATTTTTATTATAATATCCTGAAATTATATATTTACTTACTTATACAATTAAGTATGTTTAAAAAAAAACCCATAATAATCATTTAAATATATAAGTCTATTTAAGAATAGACTATGATACTCATGGTAAAATTAGGTTTCGGGCCATAGGAAGCTTAACACTAGCAACTTATTTCTTCCTCAATTTTTTAGCCTACAATCATGTTGGACTATTTCTTTGATATGTTCGTTATAGTGCATTTTAGTTCATTAGTTTATAAGTTTCTTGGCCGATTTATGCATAAGTTTGTTGGTCTACTCAAACAAGTTATTATAAAACATACATTTAAATAGTTTACTAGACCAGACTTTTAAGAAGGTCATACCAGACCTAAAAAAACCTATTACAGATAACAAGCTAGATTCAAACCTTAAACTTTTGACTTAGTTACACTTTTGCTCCCTCATCTATCGCGATTATACGATTTGGGTCTCAAATGTTTAAAATAAGAGATGTTGATTCCGTAATTTTTTATTTATGAAAAATGGATCCTTCTATTAGCGAGACCTTCAAAATGCAACATAAATGGTTCATGTGACATGGATACCAACTCTGGTACCATGTAAATGTTATGTCAGTCCCTGGTTCACATAATAATAAGTTTAAATTAAAGCTTAATTAAAACTAACTAAATATGACTAAAAAATAAACCAAATTCTACGTTAATTCTGAAAGCATCAATTATTTCAAACTTAAGGTTTCAAAACCTTCTGTTAACAGAATTTCAGAAACTAAAATTAAGTAATAACACCATCAAATTTAATAAAACTTCATAAAGCAACTCTAGAGTCACTGTTCAATTTCTATTTAAATTTGAAGAAGTCCTTAATAATTTATGAATTAAAAATCTGTGCACCGTAGGTTATACTATTAAAAGCGAATGTAACAATTTCTGGTAAGAAACATAGTATAATTGGCTATCCCTGTAAAACTGGATAGTGCATATCCATTAAATTCATTATTTATATACAATGTGAAGCCGACATTCAAGATGGTTCCAACTTCCAAATGAAATTCTCATAAATAAGCAGCTTCCTTCATTTTTGTCATGTTTCATTTCATGACGGAAGTGGTGGTGGTCAACTTTTATGTACTAGCTTCTTTTAATCAATTTCAAGAAAATTTGGGTGTAAAAGATTAAATATTCCAACAAAAACTGATATGGTGGGCCAAGACTCTTCCTCTTGTAACCACAGACTCAATAGTCATAGTACATTCATTTTTAAAATGACTTAATTGTAACTTTGGTCCGTCATTTACATACTTTCCATGATTTTAGTCCCTAATAAAAAAATCACGATTTTGGTTTCTCACGAATGCTTTCGTTAGCAACTTTGGTCTTCCGTCCTCTTTCCGTCAGAAATTTAACGTTTTCTGAAAAAAAAAAATATAAAAAAAAAAATAAAAAATAAAAACTCAGAAAGATATGAATGTTCATCCTCTTCATTATCATCTTCATCATCTTACCCAAAAAACCCAAAAAATAAACATTGCAACGAAACAGGGCAAGAACCTCATATCCTGTTTGTGACCCACATGTTCCTTCACAATCTTGCAGCTGCCATTGCAACGAAACAGGGCAAGAACCTCATATCCCCACAACCCTAAAAAACAGCCCCAACAATCGGTTTTCTGAGAAGCCCTTGAATTAATGGGTCGCTGCAAACCTAAAACCTCGCGGTCCTTTCCCCTTCATTGCTCAGCACCTCTCCTCGCCATTCCAGGCCTCCATCGTTAACGGCGTCGTGGGTTCCCCCTGAGGTTTGTACTCTGACGGTTGATGCACAGTTGCTCCCTCTAACCTTCTTCTACTTTGGATCTGATTGCTGTGGTGGGGGTCTATGGATTGGGGGCTGAGAAGATGGTTGATGAAAGAGGAAAGGAATGACATGGAGGCACCACTAGCATAGGGATTCCATGCTTGATAAGCCTTGAATGAGGAAGAGCCACAAGGAAGTATCCTTGATAATCTTCAAAGAGAGAGAAGCCACAAAAGGTTCACTCTTGATAATTCTCTATGGTTTTCAAGGTAGGACTTGGAGAGAGTTCTCTCTAAACTCACAAACTCAAGTCTGAATTATCATCAAAGTTATGGAGAGAAGTACAAAATTGGAGCTTATGTAGCTCCTCTAGAGTGAAAGCCATGAAATTCTTCTAGTATGGGCCAAGCCTCAGTGACCTAATACTTATTCTACTCAACTCATACTTTCATACTCTCATATTCTAACATATTAGACCATAAGTGCAATGCCCAAACCCGTAAATCTATTTGTGCCTTAATACAAGCCCTAAAGCCTAATAACACCAACCCAAACCTAAAACCCTATACAAACCATTATACAAGCCCAAAAAAAATGCAAATGAAAACAAACGAAGAAAAGTACAATACTAGCATACTAGTCTATATTGAAATCAAGTTTTGAACAATGATTTCAATAGGTCTTCAAGGGTCGTTCTTTTCATTTCCAAGCATGCATCTAAGTCACTTTAGGTTCTAATGTCGTCTTCATGTTTTGTGTTGCCCCCCATTATTTGGCCATTTAATTCCCGAATGAATTATAGGCTTATCAACTGTTGTATAAGCGATGAGCTTAATATGAATGGTCACGTGAATGAGAGGAGTTTGATATTCTCAGAAGTTAAATGTGAAACCAATGAAGCTTTTTTGTTAAGGGTTGATCTGGGCCTTCAGTGGGTCATCCCATTGGATTGTGTGAGTACTGTAACTATAGATAGCAACCTAAGAGGGGGTGAAATAGGTTCTTATGTTTATCGCCTTATTAAAACCCAATTTTAATATGATAACTTTTACTTTAATAGATTCACAAACAATAATTGAGTATGCAGTGGAAATGTAAATTGCTTAAAGTAAAAGTTCAGGGATAAGATAATTACACAGTGATTTTATCCTGATTCACCTTCAAACCACCGAAGGCCGCGTCCAGTCCCCCATTCTGATTCAGGGACTTTTCCACTATTGATCAAGAGTTCTTACAGATGCTTACACCAAGGACCTTAAGAAGTCTTATCACCCGGAGAGCACACCACTTTCCGTTATTACAGACCTTCACCGAACACTACGGCGGACTTTGAATCAAACCGATTCAAAGGATCTTTTCCACTAACCCCAAACACTATGGTGAATACAAGAATCAAACCGATTCAAGATGAAGAAGCTCTTACAATGGATGACCAATCCTTCTAACATAGAATGGATTATACTTTAGATAGTATGCTTCTGGTAATCACAATTGAAGGCTCATGATTATTCTGAGTTTTAAAAGTTAAACAACATAAGTGTTCATACGACATTTGTGTAAATTTCCTCTATATATATATATAACAAAAGAGCACACAATTTATGTGATATTCATAAGAACTACATGTCTAATTTATAGTCATGAGAATTGGTAAGTAAATTAATATTTTATCTATAAAATAATTTTTTGTTGAAACATGCAAATTATATGTATTAACTTCTAATTTTTATTAGATTTGAATATTTTTTAGACTATATAAAATAGAGGTGAATTGAACTTGGTCCCTCCAAAAAATCTCATAGATTTTAGTCTTTAAAATTAATGAAACATGTTAAGTTAGTTTTTATTGTTCATTTTGTGGGAACGTTGCATCAGTGTTTGTAGAATTGATTCTGACAGAATTGAATTTAGCAGAATTGAGTATCGTAAACATGAGTTAAAGTGACTTTGTAAACACGGCCAAGTGGTTGTGGTTGGTTCAAGTGATATATGTTTAATTTCCCATAAACAAAGTCTCATATTTGAATTTCGTGTATAAAAAAACCCAACTTAAAAAGTAAATTCTACTATAGTGTGAATGTTTCCGCCTCAAATAAAATTGATTTCGGTGGAGCATACATGTAAGATAAAAAAAAAAGTTGTAAACAAAGTAACTCTATGTGTAATGTGCTGTTTCTTTTAAAAGGACGGTCCGAAAATGCCAATAGAGGTATTACTAGATGAGTACCGAAGGTAGAACACGAAATTAACGGTGTCAAAGCATTCGGTCAATTTGCTGGGTTCGACTGCTTTATTCTTTGCTGAGAAGACGCAAACAATTTTTAATTCTTCCCTTGAAGCTTCCTTGCATCGAGTTTATATATGCTTTGTTCTTTACTAATATTAGAGCTACAGCTTCTTCCAGATTGAAATCTTTAGCTTAAGGGAATAAGATTTACACCCCATTACAAGAAATGGCACCCCAATATTTTTTTTAAAATACCAAAAATACACCCAACGTAAAAAAACCCTTTAAACTCCCCACCCCACCCATTTCCCCTCTCTTTTTCGTCTTATGTTGTTTCGGATTGAAACCCTCGAGACCCCTCACCTTCCTCTTCTCTTCGAACTTCCTTCCTTCCCTCGTTCAAGCTTCCTTCCTTCCCTCCTTTGAGCTTCCTTTCTTGGAGTAGTTCGAGCTTCCTCCTTTCTCCTTCGAGCTTCATTTACTTCCAGGTACCTCATTCTTCCTTTGTTCTTCTCTTCATTTGTTTTAGGATCGATGGTTCTGCCATTGTTGCAGTCCTGTAGCCTTCCGGGTTATATAACCCAGAATAGGGTGTATGAGTACCGGGTTATAGAACCCGACATATGTTCCTAGGACTGTATACCGAGATATAGATCCCGGAAGCTTTATTGCCATTTTTTTTGTCTGAAAAATTTTCTATCCGGGATTTAGAACTCGGAAGAATTGCCTTCCGAGATTTAGAACACGGAAGTTAGAGTTTTCTATAACCCACTCCGGTCTTTAAAACTCGAAATGGTAAAACCTTTTATGTGTTAGCCATCGAGATGTATAAACCAGAATGGGTTTTAGAAAACTCTAACTTCCGTGTTCTGAAAAGTTGCTATCCGGGATTTAGAACTCGGAAGAATTGTCTTTCGAGATTTAGAACACGGAAGTTAGAGTTTTCTAAAACAAATTCCAGTCTTTAAAACTCAAAATGGTAAAACCTTTTATTTGTTAGCCTTCGAGATGTACAAAACCGAAATGTGTTTTAGAAAATTATAACTTCCGTGTTCTAAATCTCGGAAGGCAATTCTTCCTAAACAGAAAAGGTGGCTTCCGGGATTTAAAAATCGGAACTTGATGATTGTAAATTTATTTCAAGTTTTATAACCCGGAACACTGGCTATCTTATGATTGCATTACGGATTTTAGAACCCGGTAATAGAAATTTCAGAACCCAATACTAGATTTTAATTTTGATTCATTTATGCATGTTTTAATTTTGATTTTAATTTCAGAACCCAGTACTAGATGGCAAGGACTCACTTCGGACCCCGTGGACGTGGACGTGGACGTGGACGTGGACGGAACTGATAGTAATAAAATCACACAAGAAAGGGGGGGTTTGAATTGTGTGTGTGACTTTTGTAAAGTTTTTCGCAAAATACTCGTTATAAGTTCGAAAATGTTTAAAGATAAGTGCAGCGGAAATAGACTTAGAACTTAAAGAGTAAAGCACACAAGATATTTATCCTGGTTCACCCCCAAAACCGATAGGGCTACGTCCAGTCCTTGGCTATACCAAGATTTTCCACTATTTCAACAGAATAGTACAAGTGTTCTCAGGGACTTCTCCCAGTATTATGAGGACTACTCCTTTACAAGTTTTCTCAGGACTTCTCCTTTATCTCTCAAGTATTCGACAGGACTTCTCCCAGTTCTTTTTCAAGAAGGTTTGTTTTCTACAGAGATCTCTTCACAAAGAGTGGGTAGAAACTATAAGGTTCTAGATTCAAAGATGATATACAAGTTGATTCTCTGAAGGGCTTGTGTGAGAAGAATAAGATTTTTCACTCTATAGATGTTTCACACTGGTTGGCGACTAAACTCAGAAAATAGGAAGGCTAAAATTACTGAGTGTTCTTGGCTAAAGCTTGTTCAAATTGTAAACTGACTTGAAGGATTTGAATGCTTTGATAGTGTGTAAGTCGCCAAGTTGAAAATGATGCAGAGGCCACTATTTATATCTTCAGTAGGATGATAACTGGATGCGCTGATGAAGATCTTCAAGAATAGTTCCGTTGAGTCTTTGCTTGATTGTGAGTAACGGATACTTCTGCATCTGTTGCTTGATGAAGTCTGTCAAGTGAAGAACATTTCTTCAACTGATAGAGAGTGAGATCGTCTGGCAATGCTTTTTCTTCTGGTTCTCAGAGGCAGCAATTAATGCATGTGTATTACAGCTAATATGACAATTAATGCTCTGACCAGAAGATTTGGATTCGGCCGTTGAGGAGATACGATGATCAGAGGATATCACCGTTAATTCAGCAAAAGCAGCTTGAATTAAGGAATGTCAGAGAATTTGAATCTTCAAGGTATATGGCGCTTAATTCTGTCTCTTTCGCCATTAATGCTCTGATCCACCAAGAGGTGCATGACAACTCATCTTCAATTTGAGCAAACGATCTCTTCTAAGCAGATTATTTTTGTACCAGTCTTCAATCATTGCTCTTTAGTCAACCCATATGTTTGACGAGGATTGAACCGGACAGACTTTCCAGGCGGACGAACTTTACTCTGAAGGCGGACTCAATTCTTATAGCCGGACGGACTTTTCCTTTGCTTTTTGATAATGTTTGCAGCATGGCTTCCGTTCATAAGAGTCTCTGAATATGAAATTCTTCAAAGAAAGTTAGTGACTCTTAGCGAAATTGTTATTAATCAAAATAGATTAATTCATTTAGATATTTTATTCTAACAGGAACAACAACGACGGCAGTGGCCGTATCCCTGGCGGGCGTCTCCCGCCTACATCGCCCAACAGGAAACGCAAAGCTGATGCTTCTTCATCAGCTCCACCTCCTCCCCCATCACCACTTGTTGACCAGGCAGAGGTCCTGCCCATTCCACCACCACCTCCTCCACCACCAGTTGTAGTTGCTCAGCTTGATGCTTCTTCATCAGCTCCACCTCATCATCCAGCACCACCAGCACCACCAGAGGTTCATTCTGAGCCAAGGACCTGTTGTTGCTCCGGAAATACCCGGAGCACGTTGCACCCATCCTTTGGGAGGCATACTTGGAGTCACACTCGATAAGCATGTTTACGCACGTTATGTGTGAATTTTAAATTATTAATTGTTTAACATTGAACCGTTTTTTTATGTAGGAGTACGTCGACAGAGGAGACCTGACCTTGACGACTTGCGGGAAAAAGTTGTCTAACCTCTGCTGTGATGACGTGCCAGAGGTGTTGGAGATCGTACAACGATCCACTCTGTACCCCCTAGTGTCCTGCTCATACTCCATGATGGACAAGGGGTTGGTGTCTGCCTTTGTGGAGAGGTGGCACCTAGAGACCTCATCATTCCACATGCCCTTCGGGGAGATGGCCGTCACCTTGGATGACATGTCCTGCTTGCTTCATATACCGGTGATCGAGCGGATTTTCTCGTTGCCGGTGATCGACGAGGCCATTGCCCTAGAGGCGTGCCAACGGTTACTTGGTGCTGATCGGGAGGACTTACGGGCGGAGTTTGGGAAGACTAGGGGGTGCAACCTCCGATTCTCGTGGATGGCCGAGCACTACGCCCAGGCGGTATCCGGTAAGCTTAGTATTCATCTTAGGTTCTATTTAATATTATTCTGTCCTCTGACTATGTTTTTTAACCATTAGAGAGGCGATGGGAGCACGCTGCCCGCATTTACCTACTTCACCTTGTTGGCGTGACGTTGTTCATCAACAAGAGTCACACTTACGGGAGCGTCACGTACCTGACGGCGTTTGAGGACCTCAACATGGTCGGGACGTATGCTTGGGGCACAATGGCGTTGGCGGTGCTGTACGACCAGCTCGGATGTGCCAGCCACTACAAGACGAAGCAACTCAGTGGCTACACATCCCTCCTCCATGGATCTACGAGCACTTCCCTTCGTCTTTGTTCTTCAGACATTCAGTATCGGGGTATACAGAGGATAGGCCGAGAGCGGCCAGATGGAGATGTGGGAAGCAAGGGACAGTCCCATGCAGGACACGGAGGGAACACATTGACGACATGGACGTCCATGCAGTCATTTGGACCCCTTATGTTGGGCATAGGGACCATCGTCCTTTACACCCAGTGTCTCAGTTCTCCGGATACATCCGTGGACCGGACGCCACGAGACCGTACCTACCAGAGAGGGTCCTCCGCCAGTTTGGCCATATACAGACTGTCCCTCGATGTCCTCCTAGTCCACCACCCTCTGCGGATGACATAAATGCAGCATTTGCAGCATTCACAGATGCAGTCATCCCACTAGGTCTCCAGGTGTCATTTCCTGCAGAGTCATCCCCCGACTATATGACGTGGTTCTTGCATCATTCCCACCCTCTGCTGATACCAGACCAGATGCGTGACAGTGTTGGTGTAGCGGTAAGTTCTTTATCCGAAACATATTAATATTTTTCAATTAAACATTGATAATTTAATGACTTTATAAATTGGTTTCATTTCAGTCTATGCTCCGGAGACTGGAGGGTTAGTTGACGCAATCTCTCGCGGCGCATGATGCACCCCCAGCCAGTGGACCTAGTCGAGCTGCCTTGCAGCGAGCTTTGGACTACACTAGGCAGAGGACGACATCGAACTTTGTGTACCAAAGGAGGGGTAGGGGAGGGAGTTCGACCTCGACGTCTAGCGGGGCCAGATGATTGTTCTGATATTGTTAGATTAGATTAGATTCATTTCGTATTTCGAGTATGGGTGACACTGTAATATTTTGGATTGAGACATCTTATTAGCTACATTTTTTGACTATATAATATCATTTATGTGTGACATATTTTGGCATTGTTAGAGTCATTGATTAATTATAAATAAAAAATAATATGATAATATGCAGGTAAATTTTATATTATTTACAAATATTTAATAATATACATTTTCTGACTAATTTTCCTGTTCCGGGAAATACAATCTGGAATATATTTAATTTCCCGGTTTACACAACCCGGAATGTGTGCTGAAGACTATTCCGGGTTTATTGAACTCGTAAGACCATAAATCACATTCCGGATTTAGTAATTCCGGAAGTAATCTTTAATATAGTTCAGGGATTACTAATCTCAGTACATACAAAAAAATACATTCTGGGATATTATAACCCGGAACATAAATAATAAATTGTTCCGGGTTTTACAATCCGGTTCGTAACTGTGTTGGTCTAGTTTCGATAATGTTAAACTCAGAACGCATGAAACATGGGTTCCAGGATTTCAAAACTTGGAACGTTTTTCGTTTGAGGGTACATATGTAAATTACTACATGAAATTGGGGTATAAATTTATTGCTGGGGTTGTTAAATCTAACCCCTTAGCTTAACTTTTAATTATTATGTTTTAAGATATTAGGTTGTGAATAAATAGAAACTTTACGTCACCAAGATGAAGCCCGGATGATGTAAATGGAACGCAATGCGGTCGTGGGACATTAACCTTTTATTATATACTAAGAATCTGTGCCAATTTAAGGACAGCTAACTCCAATTCGATGGCTTTGCCCTTTAGATCTTTTTTAACATGTGAAAAAATGCTTTGTTCTCATATATGATAAGAGAATTCTCAATTTCAGAGCTAATTTATGGGATTAATCTTTTGGGTAAAATAAAAATGTTTTGTTACACTACACACCTTCACCTTTTGACAGAGTAATGAATAAATATGAGAGATATGATTAGTGATAAAAAAAGAAGAGAAAAAAAAAAAGCTTTTTCCGTTCCTTTTTATAAGAGTTAAATTAAGGGTGTTAGCCGTTCTTTATATAAGAACCACATAAGGTTTTGTGTCATATTAATTATTTTTTCACATTTTTACCCTATACAATTCTTCTGGAAATATGGAATTACATTAATGATGGAAAAAGATTAAAAAAAAATATGTTAAGTACAATTTTGAAAATTCAACAACATTTGAGAACAAATTTAATGCAAAAAACTATACTACCTAACTTTCTTAAGAGGTATACAAAGTTGGTTTATCTCTTATAAAAAGGAACAAGAAAGTAATGAAAATAGGATCGAAGAGAAATCAGTCGACAAAAGGCTGCTAATATTTTGTGGTTCCTTATAACGGCCACAAATGATGTATATATTTATTAACTTTCCATTTTATGGCCGTAAAACTACCGCTGGTGTGGAATGCAAGAATATTATGTCCATTCCGTTGTGACTTTTGGTTCAGTGATGTATATCTAAATAGTACTGACATTTTTGGATACCTTTTTTTTCTCTCTTTATCTATTTCTTCAATTATATCATATCATATATTACACTTATCACTTATTTCTCATCTCTTCTTATCTCTCTCTAGTGATGTACACCCTTTAGATATGTACCGATTTTTATTTGTCTTTAACGTATTCGATCCCTAGATTCCCCATGAATCACGTTCCATGCAGAGCTTCAGCTCCAAATAGTAACAAAAGCTCTCAAATTACAAGACCCGGTTAAGAAATAAGAATCTTAGTTAAAATAAGGATTCCGCAAACACTACAGTTTTTCCCAATTCAAAACACGTTTTCCTATTTTTTTTAGTACTTGTTCTTTTCCGTATTTCCTTTTCAGCCCCAGTTAATCACTATAAAACCTTCGCAGGTTGCAAGTGAACCACAATCCTCAAAGCTTAAACATTTAAACTCCTGTTATTTCAATTTCCATACCAAAACCCAATTTACCTCAAATTTGTTAACAACCTTTGCACCGATGGGGAATAAAAACTCAGCATATCCAAAGCCACATGATGATAAAGCAGCAAAGGTGGTTTCTTCAACTAAGCAACCTCAAAATGTTCAAAAGCAGAGGAAATTAGCCTCAACAGAAACAGAGTCGATAGGCCTTGGAGTACACCCAGAGCAACATGGTAAGAAACCGCCACTAGATGATGAAACTTTCACTAACTACATTCAACGTGCTAAGTATAAAATCAGAAGCATGACAAACATTGGTGGTGTTCGAGAGGAGAAACGCAACCCTGCACCACAAGATGTGGCTTATAGTGACAATAACATCAAAAAGAAAAATGAAGAAGGAGACCACTTCTCTACTTTCATTCAGAGTGCGAGGAAGAAGATGAGAACTGTGTCAACAATGGGAAAGAATCATTCTCTCAAAAGGGAAAGATGAACAACATTGAGCCGCACGTCAAACAAAGTGGATTACTAATGTGGCGTGTTGGTCACAAGTGTTGTTGGGTGGAGTGCATTAAAATAAAGAGTGATGCAAAGTATACTTGTTTTACTATTTTTAAAAGATGTACTTCTCTAAATAACTCGAGGAAAAACTTGGATTATACAACTTTTTGTTCTAGGTGGACCAATCATATTTAAAATAAATAAATAAATAAATATGAAATTTCCAGTTTTCTTATTTTAAATGTTATTGGACTACCTAGGACTTGAATTGTTTTACTTAAATATCTTCAATTTGTCATGAAAGACAAATATTTTCTCTCAATCACTTTAACTAAATAAGAAGACGAATTTCCATGGGAGAAAGAGCATCAACAAGCTTTTAAGCCATCAATGATTACTTGGCAAATTCTCCAATTATGAAACCCCCAATAAAAGGGAAACTTATGGAATTGTATATTTTTGCATCATAAGGGACCAAAGGGAGCATTTAGCTCAAGAAGATAAAATGCAGCCGAAAGAACACTTAATTATCTTAATCGAATGTTAAACGATGCAGAAAGTATGTATAGTCCTATAGAAAAATTATGTTTGTGCTTATATTTCTCCTGTACCAAGTAAAAATGTTATAGATAGCCAATTGATGTTTATGTGATTTCTCATTTTGTTGTAATAAAACATCTTTTATCTAAACTCATTCTTCATAGTTGAATTGGGAAATAGACAACATTGCAATATGTTCCTTTAAGAGCTATAAAAGGACAAGCAATGGTTGGTTTTTTATTAGTCATACTTCAGTCGAAGTTAATCAAGAAATAAATAACTTGATAGCAATCAAACCATGGAAGCTAATTTCAATGGTTGAAGGCATAAAAAGGATCTGGAATCAGAAGATTACTGGTTTTCAACCATACGACTGTTAGCCTGGAATTTTTCATATGTCTTAGCTTGGTCGAAGATTATACAATCCCCAGAACATTGTTAGTCACCCTTATGGGATGCCTTTGTCATTGATGCAAGGATAGAAACTTATCCCTCGATGTATTCTGATAATGTGGTTTCAACGGGTTCCCCGGGAAATCAATTTGTAGTATCAAGATCACGGGCAATTGGGTCGAGAAATGTGGGACCCCCCACTTTCAGTTTTAGATGGATCCCCATTTGCTTTGACTAACAATACGGTAAATGTACTTAGGCAACAAATGAATGATAGTAACCATGAGTTGGTCAATACGTTGACTCAACAAATTGGTACAGTCTTTAATCCTATGATTAGAGACACTACACTTGCCTATCAACAATTGACTACGCAATTGGGTCGAATTGCAGATATTTTCAGCGCGCCGGATCCTATAGTCGAACAAGTCGCTCAGGCTGGTCGACAAGCGCCTCCGCTTAACCAACCTCAAGTGTTACAAATTTAACCTAATCGACAAGTACCCCTTAATGAACCTATTCACCAAGGTAATATTGGTCAAAATGAGGGAATCCCAGTTTTGGTTAATAGGAACCAAAACGCTGAACACGTTATAGAAAGAGTTCGGCAAAACAATTTTGGGGGGCAACATATTGTTGCCAACATAGTGGAACAATTATTAAATCAACGTGGATTTAATGTGGGATATGCTAATCGATCGTGTTAAGAACGAAGGTGTTCTCGAAAAGGAAAATGGAAAAAGAGTTGAGAAATTGAAGATGCAAATATGAACTCTATATATTCTTATTATAATTTTGCACTTCAATTCTTGATTATTCACGGTTACAAGCTCTGTATTTATACAAAGATAACGACGGATATTCCAAGGTCAACTATTACATTGGGAATCATAAAAATTAATAAATACAAGATAAGATCCCGGATATTCCAAGATAAGAAGATGGGACGAAGAGAGAACGAAAAACAGAGCCTAGAACAGAACAGATTCAAACTACTCTAATATCATATATTCAACTCGAATTCAAGTGTCAAACACCAAACGAGTGAAATCTTCCAAGTGTGAGAAATCTCAAGGTTCAAACACTCTCAATCCATTCACACCATACAAAGAACTACATCGTTTATTCTCTCTGTTTTTCGAAACTCAAGTATTTGCTTCTAAGTGTCATACTCACTTCCATATACTTAGAGTTTGAGTAAAATCTTCAAAGTATGAAATACTCTAAGAGTCAAATCTTCTTATCCCTTCACACAAGAATGAAACAGAGAACCCTTTTCTATCCTCACTGTTTCTAAACTCAAGTGTTTGCCCAATTGTCATATTTGCTACCCAACACTTAGAGTCTGATGACCCTAATGTCTTTCTACCTTACTCTTTCAAGAAGAGAATCTTTGTAGAAGAAACCTTGTAAAAGGAGAAGTCCTTCGAATACTTGTTGGGAGAAGTCCCTGAGAATACTTGTTGGGAGAAGTCCCTGAGAATACTCTAGAGAAGTCCTGTGGGAATAGTTGTTGGGAGAAGTCCTGTCTAATACTCTGGAGAAGTCCTGTGTCGAATACTTGTACTGTTCTGTTGAATAGTGAAAATCTTGGTGAAGCCAAGGACTGGATGTAGCCCTATCGTTCAGGGGGTGAACCAGGATAAATATTGTGTGTGCTATTTTTACTGCTTGTATCATTTGCACATTTATTGCTTGCATCGTCTACACGCTTTTACTACTTGCATCGTCTACAAGTTTACTGCTTGCATCATCTACACTAGCACATGTTTTTCTTCCGTTGAATTAACAGTTTTATCCCATCGTCTACAAAAGTATGTGTCGTTTATAGCTTTATCGTTTACGCTCTTACTTATCGTTTTCCGCTGCTATAGTTTATGAAAAGCTTTTGAAAACTAATAATTGTTTTAGAACTCAAGTTTTATACGCACACAATTCAACCCCCTCCTTCTTGTGTTGTCCTTGTTTTACCATAACTTTTATGTCCATATCTATCCATAGCATGGTCATGGGATAGTTGTTAGACCTCTGTTATTGTTATTTTTTTATGGCATCATTGTGTTGTGAATGACTTATTAGATGTTATGATGTTATGTCTAAGGTCTAAGTCCTATCCTTTTTGGTGAGGTGGAAATATTCCATGCACAATGACTAATATTATGTAGACTTTATTTGTGATTTAAGTGAAGATCCTTTTGAATGAATTAGTATACCTTGTTTCATTGTCTTGTTCTGAGTTTTAAAACATGAGTGAATGCATTGAAAATACCCAATGGAAAATATATTCATGATAACTACACAATACATTGGTTTTTCATTGGAGCATAATTCTGTTTACATTGCCTTAGACACAGCCTCTGCATAATAAACTAGGAAAATGACACTGCATAAACCAGACCCTACATCACATCATAAACCCTGATAAAACCAGGAAAAAGAACACAAGCAACACCACCAAAACTAATCCTAAGACACGCGCTCTCAACATCCTCAATTCTTGTGTGACACTTTCATTCTTCAGCATCATTACTTGATTTCACCACCCTCAGTTCTTCAATCATAGCTTCATTCTTCATCACAGCCTCCTTCAAAAGCCTCAATTCTCCAATCATAGCTTCACTCTTCAATAAAATTTCTTTCAAAAGCTCGGCCTCTTCATCCTTCCTACCCCTTGGGCTGGTATCATGTGCGATTCTCTCATCTTCATCTCTAATTCAAAGGAAATAATTACGATTTTTGGCATGGTTCAGGAAAAAAACAAAATTCATCATACACTCAATGACAACAAGTATAACAGGAGATGAGGAGAAATTCACCTTGGGTAAATAACAACCATACCAAGGTCTGTCTGGGTTCCATTCTATTATGGAAATCCTCACTTTTGCCTTTACACCTTAGTAGCAAACCACGCCTCCGCCATTTGCAGAAGAGCTTTCACCATCACGAGATTTTGACCTTGCCCTCTGTTCAACGCGAGATTTCCAGCCTCCAGTGTGGCAAAATGTTGCATATTTGTTATTTTTTGTTTAGGGACCTGAATAAACTTTCAAGGATCACTTTGACCGATATCTAAACTTTCAGGTACTGAAATGGTGAGCCAAAAAAATATAAGAATGAAACAGTTATAAGTGAACATTTTCAGGGACCAAAATAGAGGTTTACTCAATTTTTATCTCAACTGTAGGGACCCAAGAGATGATAGGGCCTCAAGAGATGGAAAGGCCTTCGTTGTATTAGGTAAAAAAGTGATCTTTTTAAGGAAAAAAAAAACTAAAATAAACACACTCTTAATCATTCATTCAAAAAATATAGTTATTTTACTTTCTTTACGCTCTCAATTATGAGAAAAATCTATTGGGAGAGGTCTGTCCACGATCTCCGAGTCTCAAAAAATTAGTCTCATACAATCAGTTGTAGGATATCTTAAGGAAAAAAAAATAAACTTCAAAATAAAATTTAAAGATATTTTCACTGCAAATAAACTTTAAATTCATGCATATATAAAATTATATATTCTTATCATGACATAAATAAGAGATCTTTCAAAGCCTAAATTGAGACATCTATCTTTTTCAAATATACAATTATGACTTCCCTTTTTTATATATATTTTGTTCAATTGAGATAGACAAATACCTTTATCCCATGTCTAAGGTGAACTACCAATTAAGTAGTGCACCACCAGCTTTTGGCCAATAAGATTGTGCCAAATGTCCAGGTAAGTAACGGTAACCGGTTCTACAGGTTATTTTATTTTTATAATTTATTATAATTTTAATTTGTTAATTACTATAAACCCCTTTCTCTCGGTTAATCTTCTTTTTATAATTCACTTTTACCTTTTTTTTAAAGGGTAAAAATGTAATTAACTTATTATTATTATTTTAATTTTTTTTAAATATCAGGTAAAATAACTTGCTGTAGTAGGTCATTTAGAGTGGTGCACGGTGCACCACTTAGGGTTGCACCCTAGAAGCCACCTTCAAAATTATCTTTTAGGGATCTGGATCCTCTAATGTGTTAATCTCACATGACCATGTCATGTGAAGGATCTGAGTCTTTAATTACTTTTTTAATAAAATCTGATGGTCAGCGTTATTTCCCGCACAATTTTAATTTTCTCCCTCCATATATTCATTAAGGGCCCAGATTCCATAAAAAAGAATTAACGACTCAGATCTTCACATGACATGGTCATGTGAAATTAACACATGAGAGGATCCAAATCCATCGTTTAGAGCATTAATATTATCCGGTTACCGGTTACACAGGTAAAATAATTTAATTTCGCACTAGTTTCAATTTGTAAAAATGTTATACTTATCAATTATTTTCAAGATCCTTCTGAGTTTCATTAAAAATAGTAATTCATGAAAATAATCAACAAAATTTTATAAAATCTTTTAATCTCGCAGTCTCACAGTTGGATTTTAATTACAAATCAAACACAGCAAATCACGAAATTAAAGATAAAGATAGGATACATAATCGATATCGCGATTACAGTTCAAAATAGGAAACTCATATATAGAAGATTTGCACCAGAAGAAAATTGAACTGAATGGCTCCTCGCAGTTGTTCAAGATCAAATGAGTTCAAGCCCACAGATGATGAACTCCTCCGATCGTTCCTCTACAACAAGGTTCATGGTAAACCTTTGCCTAACAATGGCACCATTCTTGAATGTGACTTATTCGGCGACACCAACCCGTGGGAGATTTGGGAGGAGTTCGGAGACTCCCACTCTTACGATGGAAAGGATCTTTATTTCTTCACTAAACTGAAGAAGAAGAATGGCCCTAAAGCACGCTCCGTTCGCACCATTGGGCTCGGTGCATGGGAAGGTGAAGACACTGGCAAGACCATAGCCGCCACTAATGACAACAACACAGTACTCGGAATGAAGAAACGTTTTCGCTTTGAGAAGAGTGGCACCGATCAAGATGGTAAATGGATCATGCATGAGTACAGCCTTCACCCATCTTTGATCACCGATTCTTCTGTAAGTGCACCAGAATCCATTATTTTTAAATTTTGACCCTCTTTTATAAATTAACGCTGTGTCCATGTCGCTTGTAGGCTATAAATAATGTTCTATGTAGATTTAGAAAGAACTTGGGGCAGAATGCTCGTAAAAGAAGTGAGAGCAAACAAGAGACAATGATCGACGTTAAGAAAAGGAAAACTCTGATTCTGGGAAGAAGTGCGACCAAACAAGTTGAGAAAAAGAAAACTCTGGTTGTAGGACTTGCAGCTACCACGGAACCTGTAAGTACTGCGTTACATTATTTACTTAGGATTTTTTTATATTATATATGAGGTTGATTTTTCGTCTATTTTTAAAACCAAATTTTGAAAAAAATAAATAAATCTATGATGAGAGGATGAACTTTAGGAAATTTATATTTGAATAAAATTGAGTATTTAACTATATTGATTCTTTTATTTATTTTAAAAATCTTGTTTAGAATTACTTTTGTCTCTCGGTAGTTTAATATGGTTGCCGATTGATAAGGGATTGATTTTAGTCGCTTTATACTTTCTTTAGGAGGTGTATATGGAGAAACATTTGTCGAGAGAGACTTACCCATTTAACGTGATTTCAGAAACTCAGGAGATTAATTTCATAACTGTTAACTGTAGGCTGGGATACCTTCCTTGGGAAACTAGCCTATACTTGATCAAAATTAAGTATTTAACTGGGATTTATTTGGAATTGTAATTTATAAAAAGTTATCATAAATTCTCTTTAGATATGTTATATTAAAATTAAGTATTTAACCAGGATTTATTTGGAATAATAATAATATATATAGAATTATCATAAATTCTCTTTAGATATGTTATAAAATTAGATTGGCTAAATTATATTTACCCTTCTACTATCAATCACAAAAATTAGAAAGTTTATAATTGATTACAGTTAAGTATTTAATTAGAATTTTTCTATAACTGTAATTTATTTGGAATAATCATAAATTCCCTGTTGATATAAGTTATTATTAGATTTCTTGTATATAAACAAAATGCACCTTGTCTTCATATTTTAAGGATTCCAATTGATCATTCATCTTAAACATTGTTCTACATTCTATTTTGCAGGACATTAACAATAATGTTAATAAAGTTGTATTGGAGAAAGATAGTTGCCAAGAACCAAAAAGCCATCCAGAGAGTGGAGAGAAGACACAGGTGGTTGAAACTAGCGCTGGAACAGAGTCTAAAAATGAGGAAGAAGGTGGAGATCTCACCATGTCTTGGCCAGAGTTGTTTGCGCTGCAGTTGAGATCTGAATGCACAGTCCCAGAGCCAGAGGAAGAAATTCACATGCTTCCCAATACATTCTACAATATATCGGAAAATTTTGATATCAGTAATAAGTAGCAGGTACCGGCAAATTTTATTCTTTCTAATTAATTAGTGGTTTCTAGGGCGCACTTGCATCTTAAGTAGTGCACCGTGCACCATCCTAAATGACCTATATAATAGGGTTTTTTTACCTAAATTTAAAAAAATTAAAAATAATAATAATTAGTCAATACCATTTTTACCCCTTCTTTTCCCTAAAAAAAAGTCTGAGAAATTAATATATTTTCATGGTTATAGTTATTAAATTGAGTTATGTTACTCTTCTCTCCTCCTTCTCTATGTCATCATCGACAATGGTGTGCGCTTCGTAACGTTGAGTTCTTCCTGAAACAGCAAATATACATGTTATTAATTTGTGTAAAGCTCAGATATCTCCGGTGGTTCGTCTAGATCATGTTTAATCTCTTTCCAAAAGTGGAAGCGGAGGAGATTGATGATAAATAAAGAAATGACACAAGAAGGGGTCGAATTGTGTGCGTATAAAACTTGACTTTCAAAACAGATTATAAGTTCACAAAAACTTTTCGTAAACGATGGCAACGGAAAATGATAATTAAGAGCGTAAACGATAAAGCTGTAAACGATGCGTGCTGTAAATGTGTGAACGATGCAAGCAGTGAACGATTGGACGATGCAAACAGTGAACGATTGGACGATGCAAGCAATAAACGATTGGACAATGCGAGCAATAAATATGTAAATGATGCGGACAATAAAAACAGCACTCAAGAGATTTATCTTGGTTCACCGAAAATCAGTAGGGCTACCTCTAGTCCTTAGCTTCACCAAGATTTCCACTATTCAACCCAAAACAGTATAAGTATTAAACATGACTTCTCTCAAGTATTCAACAGGACTTCTCCCAGTATTCAACAGGAGTTCTCCCAAGTATTAGACAGGACTTCTCCCAATTCTTTTACAAGAATTTTCACTTCTACAAAGTCTCTTCAGAAAGAGTGAGGTAGAAAGTTTAAGCACAAACAAACTCTAAGTATTTTTGGTAGAGGATATGACTCTTAAGAATATACTTGAGGTTTGGTGAAACAGAGATGATTATACGATATATTCTCTGTTTGGGTGTGAAGGGATAAAGAGATTTGACTCTTAGGAAATTTCACACTTGGACGATTTCACTTGTTGTGGGTTTGACACTTAAGTTCTACTGAGGCTTAGAAGATTCAAAAAGATTGAGAGCTTGAATTAGAATTTCGTTGTAAGTCACCAAGTCGCTAAATTCTTCAGTCTTCAAGTCTTCCTATTTATATCTTCAGTTTAAATAAACGTTGCTGAAGATTGAGAGTGTGAAACGATTTCTTCTTCTTCCTTCAGGCTTCAACGAATCTCTGTTGAACAATAAATTCATTCGACCGTTGAAAGCTTGCCAGTTCATGAGCAAAGTCTGCCACTCTCACTAGACCTGAAATTAGCTATGTCGTCAACAAAGTCTGCCAGTTCATGAGCAAACCTCTAGATGTTCATTGGAAGGTTGTTAAGCGCATTATACGATACCTCAAAGGTACTATCTTGCATGGTCTGCTTCTCAAGCCCTGTAATTCCAAAGCTGTTGTACCCTTAACTGCCTATTGTGATGCTGATTGGGGCTCAGATCCAGACGACAGACGTTCCATTTTCGGCTCATGTGTTTTCTTTGGCCCTAACTTAATTTCTTGGAATTCGAAGAAGCAGACGATTGTCGCACGGTCACGCACTGAAGCAGAATATCGAAGCTTGGCCTAATCCACTGTTGAACTCCTTTGGATTCAGTCTCTCCTCACAGAACTAAAGATTCCTTTCCAAGTTCCCACAGTATATTGTGATAACATGGGCGTTGTGGCCTTAACTCACAACCCTGTTATGCACAGTGGAACCAAACATATGGAATTGGACATCTTCTTTGATAGAGAGAAGGTTCAAAACAAGTCATTGGTTGTGCATCACTATCCTGGGCAAGATCAATTGGCTGATATCTTCACCAAACATCTTTCGCCTCAACACTTTGCAGCAATGAAGATCATACTCAATGTGTTTGCACAGGCTGCTCCTTTTCACCCACCTTGAGTTTGAGGGGGCCTGTTAGAGAAATACATGATCATCTGCAATACTCAACAGTATATTGTTTGACTATCTCAGCATTCAATCGTCTGACTTACAGATCGTCTACCTAGCTGAATTGATTGCATAATGCATCGTCTGGTCAGTAGTCATGTCAGCCGTATAAGTTGACCATGTGCGATAGGTGTTAGCTCTCATTAATATGATTGTGATCCGCTGTTTATGTTGACCCGAAATATTCGGGATCTTGTCTGTTTGTCTGTTTTCTCTCTGTATAAACACAGAGCTAGTAACAGTGAAATAATCAGAATAGAAAGAACATTTATGTATCTTCGATTTCTCAAGTTTTCCTTTTCTTCAAGAACACTTGCTTCTTAACAAAGGCCTAAGGAAATCTATGGTGAAAATCAATTTCAAAGTTTGAAAATCACTTATTTCAAATAATCACTTCTCAAAAACCGAACTTCTTGAAAATCTAATGTAGGATTCTTGGAGATTAGTATAGTGGCTATAACTTTAACAAAATCTTTCATGGAAAAAACCCAACTTCAAAATCCCATGAACATCAAAACTCAACCATTTGAAAATCCAATCGATTCAAATTAAAGAGGAAGATTGTTCATATTGCCAATCGGCAATCGCCGATCACCGACATCGACACGACCAACGACCACACAACACCTACTGAGACCCTGGACGACCATTCAACACCGGTCCCAGCGCAACAGGTCGACCACAGCCCTAGGGCACGAATCCACCTCCCCGATCGTCCTAAACAGCCCAGCGGACTAGAACTTCAGCTATCACGCACACGAACCCAAGTCCTCTAATTCACCACTCCTAAGGCGACACGTGCCTTAACCAACGAACCTGAAAGTGACAGGGATCCCCTATAAAACCCCAACTCCCTCATCTCCTAGAGGTATGTAATCTATCTCACTAAAATCATCCCTCCCCTCCGGATACTGATTTTAGCATCGGAGTGTAATTGCAAGGACCCCCTTTGGGGCGACCACCTCATTGGAGCACCAGGACGACCACCGTTACACCCCGATCGAAAGCCTCAGACCCTATCATTAAATCCCTTGTGTTGGGGATTGTACGACTATCTTGTACATTGGCACCGTCTGTGGGGATCCTACACTGAGCTTCCTCCAAGACTGTACCATGGTGCAGAAGAAGGCAAATAAACAAGCTTCGAGGACCGCACGAGAAGAATCAGTCCGAGTGGAAACTATAGGCAAGAATGATATGTCGGACACCGCCGAATAAACACGACCATTCGTGGGACCGGCTCAGATAACCCCGGAGACACCTCAGGCCCAGGTCCCTTCAGCAGTCCAGGCCCAAAACGACCGAGAAGCACTAATCCGGTCGGAAGAACGCATGGTGGTCATGGAGAAACAAGGGCAGCAGGGAACGGAAGATCAGAACGTCACCATCCAACATCTGAAAGAGTACATCCAACGGTTTGAAGAGGAACGAAACCAAGGTTGGAGCCAAGGCCGCCCCCAACAGTCCGAACACCTCCAGGGAGCGGCATTCAACCGACCGATCAAGATTCCGGGCTAGGACCCAGTGCATAATCCACAAAGAACGGATCATCCGAAACAAACACAGATGAGAAATCCTTTGGGCCTGGTGATCATGCAGGAGCCAATGCCCCCTAATTTCATTAAACCTCCGAAGATGCAACAGTACGATGGCACCGACGATCCATGGGCACATCTGGATCATTTCAGGGGTACTATGCAATGCACAGGGGCACCCGACCTGCTCTGCTACAGGTTCTTCCCGATGAGTTTGGGAAGGGTCCCCCAATGCTAGTTTTAGTCCCTTCCCACTGGACGATATAGTAAACCTATTCACTCAGCAGTTTGCGTCCAGCAAGGAATTACTGAGGACGATCGAAACGTTGGAGCAAGTCAAACAGGAACCTGGGGAGCCCCTAAGGAGTTATCTGGCAAGGTTTAACAAAGAAGCCAACCTTACCCCAAGCCTATCATAGGAAGTGAACTTGTTATATGCCCGGAAAGGTCTCCAGCCAGGGCCGTTCTGGAAATCTCTCAGCGGAGTTAAGCCAAAAACAAAGGGGGAATTCCAGAAACGGTCAGAGAAGTTCATTAACTAGGAGGACGTCGAGAAGACCTTGGCACTGGGAAAGGCCCAATCGACTAAAGGCGTCAAGGACATACCCCAAGCCATGACCAAGAGGGAAGACCGCCGACCAAAGAAGCAAAGGGAACAGAGAGAAAACTACAAGCCGAGGGGCAAGTTCGACCGCTACGCCCCCCCTGAACGCCCCACTGTCACTTATATACAAGGAAAACTTCAATGGAGACTTGATGGACAGGCCGCCCATGATCCGATCAAAGCATATAGCGGACACTTCAAAGTATTGCGAGTACCACGGCGGGCTGGGCCGCATAACAGACGAATGTGTGCAACTGATGGACAATGCTGAAAGGCTGATCTGAGAAGGAAGGTTATCGAAATATGTCCAGTCAACCACCTCCTCCCGACCTCCACCACCAACGAGGAGCCCACCCCGTCGACGGGTGTTAAACCGTAGCCCCATCCAAGAACCGCACAGACAAGCAGAGAGAGGCCGGGCGAGACCCGAGTGCCATGGTAGCAGGGAGAGATCAAGGGAACGAGGCACCATAGGAGGATCCCGAAGACCACCTAAGTTCACTCTCTCTATTGCAAGCGGATTCCTATGCGGAAGAAGTAGCGCGAACTCCAGGAAGAAGAACCTAAGAGCTGTCCTGAGAGCTGAAGCCAGCCAGAGAGCTGAAGATCGGACTAGACCGAAGGATCCCCCCATCACCTTCTCGGAGGACGATTACGGAAGGGAAACAGGGAAAGATGGAGACCCGATCGTATGCAGCGCGATGATCGCAAATCAGCAAGTAACAAAGGCACTAATCGACACAAGCAACTCTGTCGACATTCTATTTTACGCGGCGTACAAAGCTTTGGGCCATTCGTCCAGGGACCTCACACCCTATGATAGCGACCTGATTGGGTTTACCGGCGATCGGGTAACCCCCTTATGATACTTTGACACATGGTTACCGTTGGGGGAACTCGGCAATTGCGGAACGGTGAAAACCCGATTTATAGTGGTTGATTGTCCGACGGCCTACACGGTGATTCTCGGACATTCAAGCATCAATGCATTTAAGGCGATCATTTCATGCCCCCATCTAATGTTGAAATACCCCTATAAGGGTCGAGTGATAACAGTTCGGGGAAATCTGAAAATGGCAAGAAGTTGCTACACGGCGAGCTACAGGATGGCGAGAGAAGTTTAGGATTGCCCCCATGGAGGGTCAATTTTAAATTTTTCTAAAACCCTAGGGACCAAAGTTGAAGAGTTGAAAAGTTCCTCAAAATATCTAGTTACTATTTGGAGGACTAAACTCTAAAGTTTAAACGTATAAGGACTAAACTCTAAAGTTTAAAAAGTTTATCTAGGATTATTTTAATATTAAATGTCTAATCCACTGACGCGTCATCATGTCGTGTGTCATATGCGTCAATTGCGTCATAATTCTCATCGTTATCTGAATCCGGTCGTTGCCATGTTTCCCAATGTTGCTGAGAGTGACTAACATCAGTTACTCATTAGTTTTGAACCTCTTGTTGTACAACTCGAGCCTGGGTCTTTTTCCTTGAAATTCATGCTGATTTCGGCCCGAAAACACTATTGACGGAAACACTGCTCATGAAACACTATTCGCAAAATACTACTCACGAAAATAATATTCATCAAAAGATTTTATCGCATATCTGGATCTGTCACATCAAACAGAGTCATATGGTGATTCTTGAATTTTCGATCCGAGGTCTCCAAGTCGTCCGTTTCGCTTACTAGATTTTCGACTGAAAGTCTCGCTAGCGAGAAATGTCTTTTCCGGGCTCCAGAAGGAAACCATATAGATATTACAGTCGTTCTTCTCGAAATTCTTCACTGATCGTCATGGAGATAGTGAGAATATCTTCTCGCTCGAACTCAAAATCGAGTCAAGATCGGTCCTTCGACAAACCGTTGTTTAGAAAACATCGCATCGATGATCCGAATGACTCATGGTCTTAACTCTCGCCTGCAGCATCCCGAAATGTGTATCGGCTGATTAAATCATTTTTTCAAAGAGGTAGAGACATCTGTCAAATACTAAAAAAAATATAATGAGCACTGGGGTTTCTCTCTAGACAGTACCACTTGCATTCGGCGCCCGCTAGGGCTGGGTTTTGTCGAAATCTTTATCTCACCAGGAAGGTGAAGGAGCATTGGGATGACTTGAAGAAGAAAAAAATTCACGAGTAATTATGTGAGTTTTTTTTTTAAAAAAAAATTCTCAATAATTAAATTAATTTCAGTAATATGCATTTTATTGAAAAAATGATGGTATGTTGGATCTAAGTTATAAAATATGAGTCACATCAGTTATTATCATTATAAATTAGAAATGATTCAATTTTGAAAAGTTAAAAATTATGAAACCAAAGTCGCTCATTTTAAATATTTAAGAACTAAAAAAAATTATTTTGACTCTAGTTTTAATTGAAAAGTTAACAACATTGGCATCATCAATTACTCCTTAAGATCCTCCCAATTTCCCTTTGATTAATGATACGGTAAATTGCGAAAATCATCAGAATTTTGTTAAAATCTTTTTATTTTCCAGAATTCAAGTATTGACCGTTGAATTTAATGAATTACAACTCTAACGCAGAAAATCAAGAAAAGATAGAATATATATCTATAAACGATAGTAATTATAATCAAAGTTACATAAAAAAATATACTATATACTCCCAATATAACAACAACGGTAAAAAAAAAAAAAAAAAAAAAAAAAAAACCCACATTTTTTCCAATATAAATTTTACTCTGATGCCGATTATGTTTCTAATCCTAACTTCATAATAAAAATAAGAAATAAACTGAATGGCTCCTCCTAGTTGTTCAAGATCAAATGAGTTCAAGCCCACAGATGATGAACTCCTCCGATCGTTCCTCTACAACAAGGTTCATGGTAAACCTTTGCCTAACAATGGCACCATTCTTGAATGTGACTTATTCGGCGACACCAACCCGTGGGAGATTTGGGAGGAGTTCGGAGACTCCCACTCTTACGATGGAAAGGATCTTTATTTCTTCACTAAACTGAAGAAGAAGAATGGCCCTAAAGCACGCTCCGTTCGCACCATTGGCCTCGGTGCATGGGAAGGTGAAGGCAAGATTATAGTAGCCGCCACTGATGACAAGAACAAAGTCCTCGGAATAAAGAAACGTTTTCGCTTTGAGAAGAGTGGCACCGATCAAGATGGTAGATGGATCATGCATGAGTACACCCTTGACTCATCTTTGATCACCGATTCTTCAGTAAGTACTCTGCCCTAATAGCTTGATTCAATATAAATATTATTTAATTTTGAATTTTGATTAACTTATTGTATCCATGTCGCTTTTGCAGGGCAGTAATCATGCTCTATGTAGATTTAGAAAGAATTTGGGATATCATGCTACCAAGAGTCGTAAGAGAAGTAGGAGCCAACAAGAGACGAGAGACAATGCCAAGAAAAGAAAGACCATAGTTCTTGGACTTGCAGCTACCACAAAATCTGTAAGTACCACGTAATCACTTTTACAAATTATTGTAGTACCACAAAGAAAATACTTAATAAATGTAGTTACTTGAATTGTATATTTAGGGTTTAGCTTTGTAAATTTCATGTAAATCAGCAACTATATATTTATTTTGGGATTTTTTATGTTATTTTTATATTATTCTTTTACTGTCTGTTTTCCGAAATCCCAAATCCTCATTTACCTTTCCCTTCATTCATTTTGGTCTAAAAGTCGTAATTTAACTGCTTTGTTTTTCTTGCAAATAATTTTTGGTGATCAGAATTCACAGTGTCAGATATTACTGTTTAATAGCAGTTTTAAAATGACTTTGTCTTCACAGTGTTTTAGATTTTAATGATTCTAAATATACAATCTATATATATCGATCATTTAATCATTTATACTAACCATTATTCTCTTACATTCTATTTCGTAGAACATTATCAATAATAATAATGTTTCATTGGAGAAAGATATTTGCCATGAACCAGAAGGCCATCTACAGAGTGCAGACAATATAAAGGTATATTATTTATGATATTGATTTTTTGTTTATTTTTAAAATGATGCAATTTTATCTTTGATAAGAGGTTGACTTTAGGAAGTTTAAATTTGATTAAAGTTTTCAAAAAGAAAGATTATATTTAAGTATTTAATTAGGATTTGTCTCAAATTTTGGTGCATTTAGAATTGTTTTAGATATGTTATTAAACTACATATTATATAATTAAATAAAAAATGCTTTTTTGTCTTCCTAGTGTTTTAAGCAATCTTATGTATATTGATCATTCATTATATTTTGTAGGACATTATTAACAATGATAATAAGACTTGGTTGGAGAAAGATATTTGTAAAGTACCAAAAAATCAACAAGAGAATGAAGGCAAGACTGAGGTGGCTGAAAATAGCAAAGGAAATGAGTCTGAATTTGAGGAAGAAGATGGAGATCACATCATGTCTTAGCAAGAATTGTTTGCGTTACAGTTGAGAACGGGATGTTCGATCTCACATGAAGAAATCGAAATGCTTCCTAATACATTCTACAAGGACTTGTTTATTGGAAAAATTTGATGTTAAGTTCATCGATACAGTTACATGTAGAGGGTCTGGGACAACTTGGTCTCTGTACTTGTTAGTTGAATTGTTTCTCTATATTTCCGCCTTTCTAGCATGTATAGTTTTTAATTAGTACAGTTTTTAATGAGTTAAGCCACGATATGCAATGATTTATAGTGTGTTAAATTGGAAAGAATAACTTTCAGATCATGCAATGATTTATAGTATATGGGTACATACAGCATTTTATCAACATCTAATAACAACAAATGCATCAAGTTAGATCTCAATGGCGAGGAAATTACTATGAAGATTTCCATTATGAACTGAAAAGTTTCCAACACCCTAATCTACCAACACATATCCTTCAAGAGGAGTGACAGTAACACAATCTCTAATAAACTTTTTACAAAAAGTCTAACCCATGTAACCTATTGAATCTCGCATGAATTTCAATAAGAAAAAATTGGTGTTGAAATGAGTGTGTTTGAGTGCCTTGCTAGAACTTTTTACCTTGCGATAGGTAAGGCACCAAGTCCCTCAGCTTGAAGATCAGGCAACTGCCAAGTTGAATTGTAAGGTGAGTTCAGTCAAGACAGACAAAAACACCAAAAGGACACAATCTGATGCACTGGTGAGAATGACTTAAAGCACAATCACCCACCAAATGTGGAATTATGAATCCGTTTGGATACGCACTTATTGGATCTCATCTACTAGGAAAATCACTAGGTAAGCTCCAATAAGTGCTCTTTGGTTTACATCCAAACAATCTCCGGTGTAATATACATTTTCAGCTAACCGCACTTGTTTGACAAAAAGAAGATATCCACTGTCCACATCAGAGTCCTTCAATTTAGTGGTCATCTTCATCGGTTCCGGGGCAGTTGGACAAAAGGGCATCCCTTGATTCGTACTGAAGAAATAAGTAGAGCAAGAAAAACAATCCAAAAATGAAGTTAGAGGCTGCCTAATGGTATTGGATAAGCAATTTTATCTTTCAAAAATATCTGAAAATAGTTCTGAGTTACAATTAACACATATAGATCATCAATTTTGCTTTTACTTACTTTGCATCCACAAAAGAGGCAATAGTTAAACTCATCCCTCAGTTTCATCAAAACATCCTGCAAGTCCTGCATCCATCATAATGTCATCATCAAAGTCACAACCAATGCAAACATTGATTAGCCAAGTTCAATAAGATTGAGCTAATGAAAACAAAAACAAATGAATTGCAATAACTTCTGAATGTAGTAAACATGAAAAAACTACAAAGAATAATCAAGAGAAAGCACCTAAAAAACTGGATACTATTTGAGCATGCAACTAAAATGAATACCAAAATCTAGGTCAAAAGAATTTGGAGGGGAAAGTATATGAAGTTACAGACCTCTTCTGTTATTTCTTCCTCTTCTTCATCTTCAACCTCTGCATCATCCTCATTCTTTTGTGGCTCCTCAACTTCCCTATTCTCCAATAGGTCAAGGGCAGCCTTTGCCTTGTTGAAATTAACTATAACTCTCCTACTCCGCCACCTTGACTTCTGCCTTGACCCAAACTCTTCCATTAGGTCCTGCTCGTTTCTCCTTTTCCTCTGAATCATGATTTCTTCCTTTTTCCTCTTCTCCTTGTGGGGATCTTCCAACCCTATACCTGCTCGTGAGCGTCGAATTTCAAGTCCCACTGGTTCAGCCCTGCCCGAGCCTTGCTTGCCTAGGGAAGAACCTGGAGTATAACCCATCTGTTTGAGCAGTTTAAACCCAATGTTGGATTGTGGTATTGGAGCTTCCACTTTAGCTATTGTTTGCTGATCCTCCTCTATTTGCTTTCTTTCTCTTTCAAGTTTTCTCCGTTCTTGCCAATTAAGAGTTTTCAACTTGCTCTTTGAAGAGCTGACTGAAGGGTCATTCTTGTTAGAAATCTGCATAAAGGGAGTTACCAACTTATCACTTTGTATACCTCCTGTAAATTGTGATGGCGAAGGCCATTTACGCATCTCATAATGTTCCCATTCATTATTTTAATACAATGGTTAAAAATCAGGATACATCTTTGTAAATGTAAACAAAATAACTCATGTTTGAAGGTCATTTACTACTTGATACTTGTGTGTACTTCAAGGTTGAAGAATTCAGTAACCATGCTTCACTTTTGGACTGGATACTCAAATTTCGCCTTCCGAAGTTTAAAAATATACATTAGCTTGGTCCCTCAAAGTATCTTTGGACATCAATTTGAGCCCTAATTTTATGTTGATGTAGATCAAATTGATATCCAAAATCTTTGGAAGAGTAACTTGATGTCATGTGCATCTTTTGAGGACTAATTCTAAGTAACCACTCTTAGTTTTTCATAGAACAGAACTGCTATGCTTTGTTTATGCGGGATTGTAAGCAAAACAGACTAATTCGCAGATGAATCATAGGTTTCTGCAAATTAAAATAAATAAATAATCAAAAAAAAATCATTGGGACATCAAGCACTATATTTTCTTCAAAGTTTAAAGCTTAGCTCGAATTTGCAGAGACAATTGTGAAATCATTCGAGTTGTTGGAGGTCATGAATCTCTTAATCTCTAAAACAGAAGAAACAAAATGCAATACGGGAAATGAACAAAGTAGTTACCTTTTGGGATGAAGACTTCGGAGGGTGAAGAGCCTCGGAAGGAAGAAAGCGAGATAGATCAGCCATGTAGTCGTCATCTTCTTGTTCTTCGTTTGTGTGTGCTCCGTTCGTCGCTGATTCAGCCATGGCGAGCAATAGCATTGCCACTATGGGCTTACGAATACGCACGCAGGTGATGAACGCAACTCACGATGGGCTAAACAAGTGCGGGCGGTTCCTCCAGATGGGCCCAAAGAGATTTGAGCGTTAATATAAAAGCCAAGTCCAAGTCCAGAATACAGCCAATAAAAAAAGTAAATTCGGAATTTCCCCCTTCCTGTGGAGCCTGTAGCTGCTTTTATGTAGTACCTTCCTCTCTACTTGTTTCCCCGAGTAAACCTCCAAATTAGTCCCTGATAATGTTCACTTATGACTCGTTGGTCCCTGAACTTTCGCCGTCAATCAGATTAGTCCCTTATAATGTTATCGTCGGTCAATTACATCCTTTATCACATTTTCCGTTGGTCCCTGTTGACCCAAATGCCAAATAAGATAGAGGTTTGCCACGCAACCTGCCACGTCAGCTCCAACGGTTATAATGTAACTTTCTGAAACAAGTCAAATTAGTCCATTCGTCATCTACCAGAAAATACCCAAATTGAAAACCCTAAATCCTCCCCACACCTATCAGCCTCCTCTGAAGCACACGGCGCCACCGCCGCCAACAAATCGCACCACCACCACCACCACCACATCCCACCCATCAAAACCATGCCCAGAAAGCAGAGCCAGCAGCACCAATCGGGGTTCAAGCTCTACGAGCGGAGAAACTCCCTCAAGAATCTCAAGCTCAACCCTCTTCTCCTTGTCTTCTCATCTTCTCATCACTCCGCCGGATTCTCTCCTCAGAAGCCGGAGGTTCTGTCGCCTAGCATCCTCGACTTCCCCGCGCTTGTTCTCAGCCCCGCCACTCCCCTCTTGTCGGACCCTTTCCACCGCGCCGACGAAGGTTAATGAGGTGATGTGACGGCGACGGAGTTGTTTGACTTGGACTGCGGCTAGGGCGAGGTTCTAGATCGACGCGGTGGCGGTGAGAAGCAGTGATTGACAGCAGAATGGGGAAGGTTGGCGACGGCCTCGTCCGAAAGAGATCTGGGTCGATCTGAATCGCTCTGATGAGAAACGAGGTCTGCGATCAGCGGCGATGCCTCCTTAGGCGCGGTGGTTCAGGGACCTCTGGTTGGCTCTATTTTCATTTATTGATTTCGGTTCCTTCTCCATACTTTCTTCTTTGATTATGGTGGTTTTGGCAAAGAAAGGGGGTGCTGGAAGTTTTGAGTCGCATATGGCTTGGTTGGGCAGCGAAGAGGCTTGGGGTTTAGATGCGAATGGTGGTAGATTTGGAAGATTGGTGGTGGTTTCTGGTTTTCCGCAGGTGGCTCCGGCGCGATGGTGGGATGGAGATGATGATGGTTGTTATGGCTTATGGTTGTTGGCTGGGGCGATGGTTTAGATGAAGAGAGAAAGGGACGAGATACTCTGGCCTTGGAACAGTGAAAAAGGGTAGCTGGTTGCAGGGGTTGTTGTGATTTGAAGTGGTACTTAGTTATGGCTATGGAGGAATGAAGAAGAAGATGGAGGAAGAGCTTTCATGGAGGTTGAGGTTGTTATGGTGAAGATAAAAGAAGCTTGAGATGGTAATGGCGGTGGCAAAGGGAATTTCGGTGGTGATTGATTATGGCTGAGATGATTGTATGGAAGTTGGGGTTCAAGAAGAAAGAAGGTGGTGGTGGTGGTGGAAGCTAAGATTGAAGGTGATGGAGGTTTACGTTATGGTGTTTGCTGGAGAGTGGGTTTTCCTGGTAGATGACGAAGGGACTGATTTGACTGGTTTCAGAAAGTTAAATTATAACCGTTGGAGCTGACGTGGTAGGTTGCGCAGCAAACCTCTCTCTTATTTGGCATTTGGGTCAACAGGGACTAACGGAAAATGTGATAAAGGACGTAACTGACCGACGATAACATTATAAGGGACTAATCTGATCGACGATGAAAGTTCAGGACCAACCAGTCATAAGTGAACATTATCAGGGACTAATTTGGAGGTTTACTCTGTTTCCCCTTTTAGTTCTGAATCGCCATTCTCTCACCTACCCTCCAACCCAAAGTGTGTCCTTAATCTCAAACACACAGTCTGTAAACACAAAACCCATCCCAAAACCCTAGAAAACTTTGAACACAAACCTTGCCTCACCCTCTATAACTACAAACCCTCACCATGTTAAACCCACCACAAGCACAACACAACCCACCATCAAACCCCGTAGAAGAGTAAATCCACTCTCTCGTGCAAACCCTACAAAAACCTTAAAATCAAAACATGACCATCTACCCTAAATTCAAGACCCCACTAGCCGATGCACATCAGTAAACTCCCTGTGAGAACTCTTCTTCTCAAGAGTGCCCTATCCTGGCCCTCCACTATTCATTTCTCCCCTCCGCCCCTCCCTTGCCTCAAGCTTGGTGTAACCAAACCCTAACAAATCCCATCACCCTTACCATACAAATGGATCGTGAACCTCCACCAGATCTGTGTTAGGAATAATCAGTTTGCTGTGTTTAGTTAGTTAGTTAGTCAGTTACTTATGTGTTAAGTAATTGAGACTTGTGGCCCAAGTAAATAAAAGCCCAAAGGGCTTATTAGAATAGTTGTATAAATAGGTGACTAGACCTATTGTATTTGTACATTACATTCAGATTACAGTTTATTCAATAAAAAATATATTTCCCCAATTCTGTTATTCTCTCTCTCTCTTTTCTCTCTATCTCTCTCAATCTTGAACACCTCTGAATTCTACATGGTATCTAGAGCAAGATTCCGATCAAGGGAATTCTGTGCTACTGCTGTGATGCTCTGATTTCCGATCAAGGAAATCATTTTTTCTACCGCTGTGTGATTCACGATTCAGATCAAGAACGTGATTGTTTGGCTGCGGTTCCGTCAAAAGCTGCGACTGTGTGTTCGTACGCTGCTGCTGCAGAGGTGTTATTCAAGATCAGAGGAAGAACTGTGTGTTCGTACACTGCTGCTGCAGAGGTGTAATTCAAGATTAGAGCAAGAAGATGACAAGCACAAATGGGTTTGCGATGACACTGCCCACATTGGATGGGAAGCACTATGACCGCTGGTCTGTGCAGATGAAGGCCATTCTTGGATATCAAGAAGTCTTCGAGATTGTTCAGCAAGGCTATCAAATTCCAGCAGAAAACGCAACTGAGGCCCAAAGAACTGCATTTGCTTCTGCCAAGAAGAAGGACTGCAAGGCCCTCTTCCTAATCCATCAATGTGTGGATGGTGCTAACTTTGAGAAGATCGCTGGAGCTTCTACAGCAAAAGAAGCTTGGGACATTTTGGCAAAAAGTTATGCAGGGGCAGAAAAGGTGAAGAAGGTAAAGCTTCAAACCTTGCGTAGACAGTTTGAATTACTGCAGATGGATGATCAAGAATCCATTGCAGAATACTTTACTCGAATTCTTTCCCTCACCAACTTGATGAAGAGTTATGGTGAGACATTCAATGATTAAAAGATTGTTGAGAAGGTGCTTAGGACACTCACCAGCATGTTTGATCACATAGTAGTGGCTATTGAGGAGTCAAGGGATCTTGAGCAGCTCAAGATTGAGGAGCTGCAAAGTTCTTTGGAAGCACATGAGCAGAGATTGAGGGAAAGAAACTCAGAAAGAAATTCTGAGCAGGCCTTGCAAGCACAATCTTGGAAGAAGAATGGTAATAGGAAAGGAAAGGAGAAATGGAGGAATGAAAGAAAAGGGAATGATGGTAGGCAAGATTATGGCCATAGAAATCAAAAACAAGATTCTGGACAGAGGCAGAATTACAACAATTCTGCCCAGAACCGTGAAAATTCAAACTCCAAAGGAGGAGGGAGAAATTCTAACACCAAGAAGAAGGTGGACAGGAGGAAGGTTCAGTGCTATGCTTGCAGAAACTATGGGCACTATGCTGCTGAGTGTGGCAAGTCTGATAGGAGAAATAAAGACAAAGAAGCAGAGGTCAGTCTTGCACAGAAAGACAGTTCAGATTCTGATGAAGTCTTGCTGATGGTGACTACCAAGGCTGTGAATGAATCTGACACAGTTTGGTACCTAGACACAGGGTGCTCGAATCATATGACAGGCCACAAAGAGTGGTTTGTCACACTTGATGAAGCCATAAAAACCACAGTAAGGTTTGCTGATCATAGCTCTATTTCAGCAGAGGGAGTAGGGAAAGTTATGATCAAGAAGAAGGATGGAAACCCAGCTTTCATCTCAAATGTTCTTTATGTTCCAAATATGAGAAATAATCTTCTCAGTTTGGGACAGCTGCTGGAAAAAGGATATACAGTGTCTATGGCAAACAAGATGATGAAGGTTTTTGATAAAAGAAGGAGGCTACTGTTGAAGGCACCACTCTCAAATAATAGGACCTTCAAAGTAGAGATTGAGGCTGGGGAAAATAAGTGCTTTCAAGCAGAAGATAGTGGTGTGGTGTGGACTTGGCATAAGAGGTATGGACATTTAAATTGGAAAAGTCTTGATTTACTTCACAGAACTGGAATGGTAGTAGGATTGCCTAGTATAAGCACTCCTAAGGCTCTATGTGAAGATTGTCTAGCATGCAAACAGTCCAGAAATTCCTTCTCTTCCTTCATACCCTCAAAAACACAACAGCCCCTAGAAGTTGTTCACACTGATGTGTGTGGTCCTTTTGAAGTCAAATCAATTGGAGGAAATAGGTATTTCTTAACTTTCCTAGATGACTTTACTAGGAAATTATGGATATATCTAATTCAGAAGAAAAGTGATGTGTTTGAGGCCTTTAAGAAATTTAAGGCTCAAGTTGAGAGGCAAAAGGGACTGAAATTGAAATTGTTGAGAAGTGATGGGGGTGGTGAGTATACCTCAAGAGAATTCAACTCCTATTGTGAGAAGGAAGGGATTTACCATGAAGTCATTGCACCCTACACACCACAACATAATGGTGCTGCTGAAAGGGAAAACAGGACTATTCTCAACATGGCTAGGAGCATGTTGAGAACAAAGAAACTGCCTAAGAGGTTTTGGGCTGAAGCTGTATCTACAGCAGCATATCTGCTCAATTTGTGCCCCACAAAGAGGCTAGATGGTGTGACACCAGAGGAGGCCTGGTCTGGAATAAAGCCAAATGTTGGTCATCTAAAGATTTTTGGAAGTATTTGCTTCAAACATGTTCCAGAAATTAAAAGAAAGAAGCTAGATGACAGAGGGGAACAGCATATACTGCTTGGTTACCACTCAACAGGGGCATACAGAATTTTGAATCCTATCACTGAAAAGGTTACAGTGAGCCGGGATTTAAAATTTGATGAAAACAGACATTGGGACTGGGAAAAATCCAGAATTAGTGAAGAAGATCTGAGCAGAAGCAGAAGCAGTTCAAAATTGACATCTATGATGCAATTTGAGACTGCAGAGTTTGAAACTGCAGAATTTGAGACTGCAGAGGCAGAAGAACAAGTACACCAGCTTGCACCTACAATCAACAATGATAGGCCACAAAGGCAGAGACAAAGAGCTCAGAGGTACAATGACTACACCACATTTCCAGATTCTGCCGTGACTGCAGAAGGAGATTTAGTGCATATGGCACTATTGGCTGAGATGGAACCTGTGGATTTTGAGCAAGCTATGGGAAATTCTAAATGGATAGAAGCTATGCAAGAGGAGCTGAGTTCCATTGAGAAAAACCAGACTTGGAAACTCACTGATTTGCCAGCAAAGAAGAAGCCAATTGCTGTCAAGTGGGTTTACAAAATTAAGCTGAAACCAAATGGTGAAGTTGCAAAGTACAAGGCTAGATTAGTGGCTAAGGGGTCCTTGCAAAAACATGGCCTAGACTATGATGAGGTGTTTGCACCAGTTGCAAGAATTGAAACAATTAGATTGGTGATTGCCATTGCTAGTTACAACAAGTGGCCACTACACCAAATGGATGTGAAATCAGCATTCTTGAATGGACCTCTAGATGAGGAGGTTTATGTATCTCAGCCACCTGGATTCGAGATAAGAGGCAAGGAGGATAAAGTCTATAGGCTGTACAAGGCTCTCTATGGTCTAAAGCAAGCCCCAAGAGCTTGGAATAAAAGGATTGATTCCTTTCTAGCTGGAATTGGTTTTGTCAAATGCACCACTGAATTTGGCATTTATGTGAAAGGGGTGTCAACTTCCAACTTGCTGATTGCTTGTCTCTATGTTGATGACATTCTGATCACAGGGAGCAGTATAGAGAAAATTGACAGCTTCAAGGAAAGGTTGCAAGCAGAATTTGAAATGTCAGATTTGGGAGAATTGTCATATTTTCTGGGAATTCAGTTCCAGAAAACAGACAAGGGGATCTTCATGCACCAGAAGAAGTATACCACTGATGTTTTGGAAAGATTCAACATGACCAATTGCAATCCAACTTCAATTCCTGTTGAAACTGGAATTGCTCTTGAGAAGGTGGAGTCAACTGAACCAGCAGTGGATAAAACACTCTACAGGCAGATTGTAGGGTGTCTTAGGTACATATGTCATACCAGACCTGATTTGGCATATGGTGTGGGTCTAGTGAGTAGATTCATGGAAGATCCAAGGTCCTCTCACTTACTTGCTGCCAAGAGATTGCTGAGGTACCTAAAGGGTACACTGAACTATGGCATAATGTTTCCTACTGAAAAATATGCCATGGAAAAGAAGTTGATAGGCTTTTCTGATTCAGATTGGTGTGGTGACAAATCTGACAGAAAAAGCACCACTGGATACTTGTTTAAGTATGGTGAAGCACCAATTAGTTGGTGTTCTAAAAAGCAACAGATAGTTGCTTTGTCATCATGTGAGGCAGAATATGTGGCTGCCTCTATGGGAAGTTGTCAAGCAGTTTGGTTGCAGAATGTGCTGGAAGAATTGAAGATAATTCAGAATGAAGCTATTGTGTTGTTTGTTGACAACAAGTCAGCTATAAACCTAGCTAAGAACCCAGTTGCACATGGGCGGAGTAAACATATTGAAACTAGGTTTCATTTTATCAGGGATCAAGTCAGCAAGAACAAGCTGAAACTGGAATTTTGCAGATCTGAGGAACAAGTGGCAGATCTCCTAACTAAGCCATTAAAGAGGGAAAGCTTTGAGAAGCTGAGGTGTATGTTAGGAGTTACATGTGTTGAGCATACTGATTAAGGGGGAGTGTTAGGAATAATCAGTTTGCTGTGTTTAGTTAGTTAGTTAGTCAGTTACTTATGTGTTAAGTAACTGAGACTTGTGGCCCAAGTAAATAAAAGCCCAAAGGGCTTATTAGAATAGTTGTATAAATAGGTGACTAGACCTATTGTATTTGTACATTACATTCAGATTACAGTTTATTCAATAAAAAATATATTTCCCCAATTCTGTTATTCTCTCTCTCTCTTTTCTCTCTCTCTCTCTCTCAATCTTGAACACCTCTGAATTCTACAATCTGGAAGGTGCTTCCGACCAAATGGACTGAAACAATGGTATAGTCAACCCCATCACTGGAAAGGCCTTGGTTGGGAGAGTGCTAGCAGAACGAGTTCTTAACAAACTTGCAGTGAGAAAAGTCCTGGAGAAAGCTTGGGGGCTTGCATAGGACCTGAAAATCTCCGATCTAGGGCCCAACACTTTCCTCTTCCAGTTTAGTAACAAGGAGGAGACTACCAAGGTTGTATACAACTCCCCATGGACTGTAATTGGGCATCCACTAAGTTTACAACACTGGATCTTAGAAGCTACAATCCATGAATTTTTTTTCAAATTTCTACCTTTCTGGATCCAACTACATGGGCTCCACTTGGAAGCCATGAGCAATGTCAATGTGGCCAAGATAGCGGAAATGATGGGTACTGTAAGACCCAAGTTTTTCTTGAACATATATATTAATTACATAATATTTAATTATATTATTTTCTTTTATATATGTTATTGTTTGAATGCTTGATGCGTTATTGTATTTTCGTGAACGACAGATGTCATTTTGTGTGTTAGTTGACCCTCAAATCTTATTTGAGCGGAAACTTATGTGATAATTGTCGTGATGATATTATGGTCAAGGTTTTGTGAAGTTTGACTGTAATATATCTATGGTATTTTTTACGGAGAATTTTTTATAGAAAGATTCTCATATGAAGTTGTAAGATTTTGTGACGTGACAAGTTTGTGTGGACCCTGCTTTGTAGGGTATATGAGGCGTGTTTATTCTCTTCATAGGAGAATATTTTATTTGGTTTGATTTGCTATGAGGATAATATATTATTTTTGTTGATAATATATTATGTTTTCTGTTTCTCTGTTATTTGGAATATTTTCTTTATTTCAAAAGAAATAGTTTTTTATGTAGGAAAAATATAAGATTTTGGAGGATGATATTGGTACCCATGAAGTAACGCCCCAATTTTTGGGTCAGGGGTCACATTAGTAACCAAATAAAACTTTACAAAACCTCTCTTTAAACTCGTTTTCTCAAAAACATAACGATGACAATAATAATCGATATAATAATTCTCATTATTTATAATAAACATTACCCACGTATAGTCAAAATAATATTAAGTCTTGCACAAACACGTGCTCAAAAGAAACATAAGAACGACAAAATATTTAAGCCTTCAACTCTTGATCATTAATTTATCCAAGTCTTCTAGTCGATCCCATCGTCTCCTCGAGTTTAGACTCGGAAACCAAATCAAGCATCACGTGGATCATCATCCTGATAATTTATGGCGTTAAGCGCCTAAACAACAAACAAAACAAGCAGAAAGGGTTAACTCCTCAAACAAGATAGCATGAGCAACAACAAACATCAATTACACAAACATTGCAGCAAGAACGAAAAGTAGATATCAATGTTATAAAGCTTAGACGGTACAACAAGAAAACATCAATTTTATAAAGCTCAGTGTTAGGTTCAAACAAGTCTAGAACAATTATTTTGAATGATATACTACTGAACTGTGTATTATGTGTTACAGAAATTATCTCCCCCGTTCAGTGAAAAGAAAAATCTCTATCGTTCAGAAGAAGCATCTCTATCGTCTGAAGACAGAAAGAGAAGCATCGTCCAAGGAAGAAGTATCATCTAGCGGCGAAGCATCGTCCAATGAAGAAGTATCGTCCAATGAAGAAGTATCGTCCAGCGAAGAAGTATCGTCTGCTAAAGAACAAGAGGCAATTCAAGTATCGTCTACACACTATCGTCTGCACACGTCAGCAAGAAAATGATACAAGCATTGTGTACAAGCTAACAAGACGTATCGTTCATACACACATGGAAAATATCATTCAAAGAAGTGACACATCAAAAGTTAAACGATTGAAGCACAACGATTGTCATCAGAACAGAATCGTTTCTTGAAAAGGAAGGAAATCAACAATGAACAGATTAAATGCAGAAGAAGAAATCAAGGAGTACATCACTCGTCAATTAACTTTGAGTAATCAACAATGGAATCAAAATTAAAGCAAAGGAAGGAAATCATCGTTGAACAGATTAAATGCAGAAGAGGAAATCAAGGAGTACATCACTCGTCGCAGCTACTCCTTCTCTTGCTCGCTGCCTCCCTCTTTGTTTGCACACTAAGCTCATTCCTCCAGCTACTCAGCTCGTTCATCTTGCTTCCACACCTCACTTGTGAGTCCTCTTGACCTGCTTCTACTTCTAGGGTTTTCTTTCGTTTTAAGATTTTTGTTGTACTACAGTGGGTGTGACACTTAGGAATGTACTAGAGTTGTTGTTCAGTACCTTGCTCGCTTGTGTTTTTAAATTTTTGTGGAAGTTAAGGAGCTTATATATTTGATAGTTACCAGTTCTTATGCATTTGCTGTTGTTGTTCAGTACATTTTGTGGAATGTGTATTCTGTTGAAGATTTTTGTTGTTGTTCATTACATTTCATGGAATATATGTGTACTCTATTTTGTGAGGTCATGTGGAAATTGCATGTATACATTTTTCTATATTTTCTTTATCTTTGAATTATGAGATTAGACAATAAAGCATTTATTACATTGTACTAGAATTTTTGTGAAACAAAAACTTAAATTGAAAAAATAATTAAGAGTTTTTTAGGAAAATGATTTTCATAAAAATAAATAAAGAAATAAATAATAAAGGTATTTGAAATATATTTAAATTTAATATGAATATGAAATTTATTTTAAAAGTAAATGACTTTAAAATTTCATTGCGATCCCACTTTGAAGAAATCTACCCTTCACAAATTTTATTTAAATTAGTTGCATTAGAATTTCATCATTGTTACTTTTAAATAATAAGACAATCATCAAACAATCAAACTTTCTCCCAAGGATCGTTTTGAAAATCACGAGCAAGCTGGGAGTAATTATGTTCAATACATTTAAAAAAAAATTCATAACTGGTATATTTTTTTTATCATATACAAAGTATAAATGCTTCGGAGTTTTATTTATAATATTTGATTTTACATTTTGAGAAAAAAAAAAAAAGAACACCTGTTACTACTCAAAGAACCGAGGGCATGCCCGTAATTTCAACACCTGCCCGTTTAGCGCCAAAGTAAACTAGCCGTAACGAACTCACCTGCGTGGACCCCACATTACCAGAAGCTACCTCTCTCAACTGCAACTCTGCAGTGTGCGAACGGTTGAAGAAAGAGCGCCAATCTCACACAGTGAGCGTGCGAGAACGAAGAATCACGATCAGGTACATTTCATTCGTTCTTTCTTCGTCGATCTTTGCAAAACCCTAAAGCTTTTCATTCTGTGATCTTGAATTTTTTCTTGTCTTCTCCTTTTCCCTTCGTTAGGCTCAATTCAGCTTCGCGTAAAAGCTGAGAAAATCGGAATTCAAACAACAAGCATCGGAAAAGGGGGAAAATCGAGAAAAAGATATGGTTTCTGACTACGTTTGCGCGCATTTCATCATCGTTGTCATCTCGACAACTTTGATTTCTAGGAGTTTTGCAATTACTGATTCCCCAGACGGTAATTCAATGACCTTCATAATTTTTTCTTGAATTTGATTAATTGAGTAGTTGAAAATTGATTAGATAACTTCGCATCTGTTTATTCGGTTGTTTAAGTAAGTGAATGTGATATACTTTGAAACATCTTTGAATCAATTCAGTACGAAGATAATTTTAGAGAAGAGTGTTTAATTTCTTGTAATTTTTTATATGAGCAGTTACAGCTCTCCAGGACCTATACAGAACCTTGAACTACCCACCAGTGCTGCAAGGATGGAACGGTGGTGATCCTTGTGTGGAGTCTTGGACAGGAGTAGCATGTTCTGGGTCATCAGTTATACACCTGTAATGAAACAAACAACTCTGTAGACGAATCAATATCCACATTCAGATCATTATGCTTTACTAATCTGTTTATTCTTGATCTTCTTGCAGCAAAATTCAAGGATTGAACCTCACGGGGTATCTTGGAGGCTTGCTTCACAATCTACAAAACTTGAAGCATCTGTAAGTAATTGTGTATATAGTTTTATGTTGTTCTGGTTTACTGTCAGAATCTACAAAGCTTACTTCCATATTCTGGTTTATTTAGTGATGTCAGTTCTAACAACATTGTTGGTGAGATACCATATGGTTTGCCCCCCAATGCAACACATATGTAAGCCCATTGTTCAGCTCTTATTCCTTCATCAGTGAATTCTATTTGTGCCTTTGACCCTGTCTCTTCAGCAGTGAGTTTTTGTGATGATTTTTCTTTATTGCAGAAACATGGCTTGCAACTATTTGAGCCAAAATATCCCCCATTCTTTACCAACCATGAAGAAACTAAGACATCTGTGAGTCACATTCTTATTCGTTTTACTCCATTGATTTCTTGTTTCATCATTTTTGTTGAATATGATATAGTGATTCAGTTTTACAGATGGCTGTGAAATAATCACTTCTCTTGCAGGAATTTGAGCCACAATTTCTTATATGGACCCATTGGCAATGTGTTCACAGGCTTAGATAATCTCAAAGAAATGTATGTCTTCTGCTGAGTCTTTTGCATCTTCATTGATTTGAATCAGAATAAAAGAAATAGGTTATTCTATGAGTAAGAAATTTTAGGTACTTAAAACCCAAGTCACTCCCTTAGATATGTTTTTCTGTGCATTATATCTTGAATTTTCTGGATCGTTAAGGGAAAGAAATGAAGCCAATTTAAACCTTGACAATTTTAATAACTGATAAAAGCAAAAGCAGTATGGATAATCATACCAACTGCCAGAAATAAAAATAAGACAAAAGCCATATAGCTTTTGTTGGAATATACATGTTATAGTTGAGACTTGAGAAGAACTAGAGAAAGGCTGCTGTTTTGAAAGAAAAAAAATGCTTTAGGATTATCTGAAGTTAAGTACTGAGACTCAGGCAGAAAAAATGAACTGGTTTTGATTACTTTGTTCAAATCTGAAGGTCAACTAACCAAGGATGATTTCCTTTCACCAGGGACCTTTCATACAATAATTTTACTGGAGATCTGCCAAGTTCATTTGGTTCCTTGTCAAGTCTTGGTAGATTGTAAGCTTCTATTTTCTTACACCCTCACCCTGTTTCCAAGATTTGTATTTCATTTTCTGCTAAGACTTGTCCTATATAGGGCCATTTTTTGGTTTGATAGTAGTGTGCTACTTATTTGCAGGTTCCTGCAGCATAACAGATTCACTGGATCAGTGACCTACCTGGCTGAGCTTCCACTCATAGATTTGTAGGTTATCTGTAAGCATACTTTTACACATACAGTACTAGTATTTGCTAATTTGTCTATATTTTATCAGGAACATTCAAGAAAATCTGTTTAGTGGTATTCTTCCACAACATTTCCAGACCATACCAAACTTATGGTTAGTGATGAGTATTACCAGTTAGTGATTAGAAAATCTGTTTAGTTTCTTTCTTGGATATGATATAATGAACACATCCAAAAATACACTCTACTTGAATTAGGATTGGAGGGAATAAGTTCTATCCATTGGCCGACTCTCCTCCCTGGGCATTTCCTTTGGACAATGTACCAATTGAGCATAATACTAGTCGCCCACCTACAACTCAGGCAAATGCCATCGAAAACTTTGCTCCTCTCAAAGTAAGAAAACACAAGAAGAGCCGTATGGGTCCTGGAGGAATAGCTTTTATGGTTGGTGGGGGAACATTATTTGCAACAGGATTCGCCCTTTTCATCGCCATCCGTTTGAATCAATTACAGAGACTAAGGAACTTTGAAAGCAACCATAGCTTATCGCCGCCTCATCCTACCAATGCAGCCCAAGGTACTTCATTCCATATGCAGATTTAATGTTGAAATGACTAAATATATGCATTCAGATATTTCTTCTTTACAACTCAGCTTAGACTTCAGGGGGTACTTAGTGAAAATTGATTAGGTATAGTATAAGGGGAGTGAGATAAAATTACTATGCGCCTAAGCATGTATCCTGCTAAGATTCATTTTCACACAATTGTCTCACCTACATGTCCTTTCTTTCACTCAATTTTTACAGTCTGTTGCATTTACTAGTTCTATATAGTGTAAACTCATTTCCATCTTTAGTTAATGCTTTTTTTCCTCTCCATTTTTAATGATGATAGAGGTCTCTTCTACTGCATTAAATGAGAGCATGGAAATCCCACCTTTCAATGCTGCATCCTTTTTGCATCCAAGGCGCTTACCTTCCCAGAACCATAAGAGAATGGGGGAAGCTTCAAGAAGAAGTTTATCCGAAAGAGACAGATTCACCGCAAGAACAAAGATTTACACAGTAGCGGAGGTCCAGTTGGCTACCAACAGCTTCAGTGAAGACAACATTCTAGGAGAAGGATCTCTTGGCCCTGTTTACAGAGCTGAATTTCCAGATAACAAGGTATAATTTTCTAAGGATTTCAAACATTGTAAATCATGTTCAAATTTCAACATTGTTACTTTCCGTTTATGAAACATTTCTTGCTCTTTTTGAAAGATTTTTGCCGTGAAGAATGTCCACATGGCGGGCTTATCTTTCATTGAAGAGGAAAAGTTCTTAGATGTCGTTTGCGTCGCTTCCCGGCTGAAGCACCCAAACATCGTTTCACTTAAAGGTTACTGTTTGGAGCACGGACAGCATCTTCTTGTTTACGATTATGTCAGAAATTTAACTCTGGACAATGCTCTACACAGTGCAGCATACAAACCTTTATCAGGGGGTCTCAGACTCCGACTTGCTTTAGGTGTTGCTCAAGCTCTGAAGTAAGTTACCAACTTACTACTTTAATATTTTATTTCCTGTTTCAACTCTTAAATGTGACATATGAAAATGTTTACAGCTATTTGCACTCCACTTTTTCCCCTCCTGTCGCCCACGGCAACTTGAAGGCTGCCAATATTCTACTGGACGAAAATCTGAAGCCTCGTGTTTGCGACTCCGGCTTGGCTATTTTGAAACCACTGGCTAGCAATAAAGTCAAAATTCGGGTAATTTTTTGCAAGAATCAGCTTCATTTTCAAATGTATGTTTGCTGTCTTGCAGTTGAAGTTATAAATATTATTAAGCCACAGCTCTGCTAGCTAAGAGATAGGTCTTATTATTTGATAACAGTTGTATTTGCTCAATCTTCACAGCTACTTTTAGCTTTGGTGTTATTTAATGTTAATAAAAGGATATCTCTCTGATAATTTGTTAGTGATTGCACTTTCTACTTATAGCTGAAAGCTGCTTAAATTTTAATGAAGTTGGAAATGAACCAGAATTTTGGTAATAATGCCACTTTACCATGGATATAGGCCACTGATTATGGTTTATGTTAAAACAGGCTTCTGAGATTGCTATCACAGACACAGGCTACACTTCACCTGAACATGGCCAACAGGGAATTTACAGCACGAAGAGTGACGTCTTTGCCTTCGGGGTGTTGCTTCTGGAATTGTTAACAGGAAGAAAACCTTTCGATGGGTATGTTTTTTCAATTTCATCCATCTCTCCCGATCCCCCCCCCCCCCCCCCCCCCAAAAAAAAAATTTGCGTTGCAAAGGTTTGTGTATAGTTGGCCTATGTTTCTATTGCAACACAGTTCTAAGCCAAAGGAAGAGCAAAATCTAGTAAAATGGGCTTCAACAAGGCTTCATGATAGCAACAGTTTGGAACAAATGGTGGACCCGGCAATTAAAAAGACATTCTCATCTAAAGCTCTTTCTTGCTACGTTGATATCATCTCCCTCTGCATTCAGGTATGACCATATAGTTATACTAGTTAGACAAATAAACTTAAATGATTGTGTGACACCATTTCGGTTCTACAAATTATACTCACTTCTTTTCTTTGGGTTGTGATGAAATCGTGTATCTTTGACACAGCCTGTAAAGGAATTTCGACCTCCAATGTCTGAAATCGCGGACTCTCTTGTATCATATTCACAAAAGCTTGACATGTCAAAGAGTGGTGTAGCAGATGATGTTGAATTTGATACAACCACCTTCCCCTTGATGCCATCACCAAGATTGAGTTATGTATCCGCCTGAATGTACTGACTCAGTACAGTAATACTGAAGCTATATTCTGTGCAGACTGGTTGACATTAACGTGCTAGAATTTTAAGTTGGTTTTAGTTTTTTCCTGTAAGTCCATCTCTAATGAAGTACAAAATCTTACTTAGCCTAAAGTAAATTTTACGACTGATGGAGGAGTGAGTATATTGACTGGGTATATCAAGGGTATCATTAATATGATTGCATCCATCTCCTGACCCTTCCTACAAGTTTTTGTTTTTTAAATTTTTCAAGTTTCAATATGAAATGAAATTCAAGACATTTCTCTGGCCTGCATACCATTCTAGCTTGGCTGGTTGTTATCTGATTTGGCCTGAATGCAAAATATTTATGCACTCCAGAGTTTATTGTTTATGGCTTTTTCCCTTTATCTTACACCTTAATTACACAGTATATTACACTCAAAAAATTACAAGGTATATTTAAGTTAATGCTCGCTGGACCCGCAAGTTAACGCTTCCGTCTCAATTGTCTCCTCCCATTTAGAATGGTGTAATTTGAAACCCTTTATCACGAAAACATGGAATGAAAAAGGGAAGATTTTAGTCCAGAATTAGACTTACGAATTCACACGTATACTTTCTTAATCTCTTTTACTATTCTCTTCGTTTTATTATTTTCATCACATTATTATAATAATCAAATCTCTAATAGTCTTTTTTTTTTTGCTAATTTTCGGTAGACACCGATGCAAATCTCTACCATCAGTTTTGCCTTCACGATTAACACAGCTGACGGATTAACCCGTGGACTCGGGGAGAACGCTATACAGCCTTCACAAAACAATTGCTGAGAATAAATAGAAGGAGAAGAGAGTTGAATTGTAGTACGCCGAAGCAAAGAAAGGAAGGTGATTTTCTCTATTCACCGTCAAGAACCATTTGCTAGCCACCCTATCGGTTATGAGAAACATCATCAAATCAAGTCATCAAATTGATATGAATGTGCAACAGTGCAACCTTAAAGAGAATCAATTCCATTGATGAGTCAAAGCAAATCATAGGAAGGAGCAATTTTAGGGGCCAAGGAATTCGCTATTGCCATAAGGGGATCTGAATATGGTTGTCAAATGACTGAAATTAAAGAAAGGCAATAACAATTGGATTGTCATTATCTCACATATTTTGTTTTTTTTACATAAGAAAATAAAGACAAACAACAAAGAAAGCAACTAGACTACTGCATCCTTGCACAGAGGTGGAATCACATAGGACGGAGATTCCTTCCAAACACGCATCCGTCACCGCATTTTGATCACGTGAAACATAGGAGAATCGGACCTTCCACTCCCCAACCAACATTGCTCGAATAAAATCAGTAGTATCCCGTTGCCAAAAGTTCGGGTGTCCCTGTTCTGGCTCAAAATCTTGACAATATCCTTGCAATCCATATAACAGACTATTTCCCGGAAGCCCAAGTCTCATACTAGCTTCAAACTGGATCGAAGCGCTAGAAGCTCCGTCATGAAGGCACGACCAGTCCCATAAGAACAAGCAAAGCCCGACAGCCATCGGCCGGTGGAGTCCCTCACAACACCACCACCACCCATCTGATTTGACCCAGCAACTCAGCTGCCATCCGTATGGAGGTGAATCAAATTAGTATCCATTCACAAACATGGTTTCTCGAGGATTCGGTGTTATCTTTCCCCATCTCGCAAACTCATTCGCCGTTATCAAAATCTGCCGCCAAACCACTTGAATAGGTCACGGTTGAGGATCAAAGACCGCGCTATGCGCCAATGCCAGATACACCAGAGGGTGACAATCACGAACGCCTGATGCGGTCCCAGTAGGATAAAACGAAACCAATCTTGGAAGGAACTCGTCGCAGGAGGAGTTGGTAGCAAGCTATGAAAGTACCATGTCAATCGCAAGCCATGGCAGTCTCGCAAGAGGTGTTAATGTCCTCATCCTGCTCACCACACCGGGGGAAAGTCACGGACAAAAACCTAACTCCCTCTCCTCTCACACAGTCGTCGCCACCCCCCTTCTTCATCCAACACTCACCTCATCCTTCTCCTCCTCCCAAAAGCCTCGCCGCCACTCCTCTCTTCTAGACCCATTTTCATTCTCACCCTCATAGCCAACCCTGTTCTACAACCATCCGCCGTCATCATCGCTCCTCGCACTACCGCCGCCACTACTCCAAATCGTCGAACCGCCAACCGCTGCACATCATGCCAGGGACCTCCGCCGTTCGTCCTTTCTCCCTCACCTGACGCCTCCGTCGTCACATCATTCGAGTGTTGATGTCGTTGTCGTCGTCTTTGGTGTCGTTGTCTCCAGCACCGCAACACACTGCAACCGGTTCCACCGCCATAGACTAGTCTAGGTTTCTCCATTTCGAGTCAACCCCCGCTACTGTTTTTTTTTTTTTTTTTGCTTCCTCTCCCCTTTTTGGTTTGTGTCCTCTGTCTTTAGTCTATTAGCCTCTGAATCTTGTTTTGGCTTTTTCATTTTGTCATATTTTTGCTGCTGGAGAACTGTTCTATGTAGTTGAACATTTTATTTTGTGATTGTTTCATGATATTATTTCACAGCCTGTATGAATTCAGTTCCTCTTCATGTTTGTGGTGTGATGCAGTAATAAACAGTAAAAATTGAATCTTGATGTAAGCTTGATAAAGGTTGGTTTTTGATGATAAAAATGCTTCTTTGTTAAGCTGTTTGTCAGAATCTTGATGTTAGCTTGATAAAGGTTTGTTTTGGATGATATAAATGGTCCTTTGGTAAGCTGTTTGACAGTAAAAAAATTAATCTTAATGTTAGCTTCATGATTCTTAATGATAAAAATAGTTCTTTGGCAATAAAAACAGCCCCTTGATTATTAAAACTGAACCTTCATGAAAAAGAAAAAAAAAGATTCGGTTCATAACAACTTCCAATTTCAGTTTGTCGTTTTGTTTTCATTTTCTTTTCGCATAAAAATCAAATAAGCGCGAATGCGATGCGATGTATCGACTGTTCGCTAGTAGGATGTCGTTCCTCGTACCGTTTCGTTTTCCTTTCCCTTTCTCCACGCCAATGCGCATAAAAATTAAATAAAATGCGAATGTGATGCAAGGTATCGATTGTTCACTAGTTGGATGTCGTTCCTCGTACCATTTTTGCTTGTTTTAAAAAAAAACTAAAAAAATTATTAAAATCAAGAACTGCGTAAGCCTTGATCTTCCATTTAAAGGAAGTACGTAGGACTAGTTTCACATCTATCAGGCTAAATAAATAAAATAAAATATCTTGTTCTTCTCTCTTTTAGGAATAATTAGGAATTAAACAATAAAATGGCAAAATAAATAAGGGTAAAATTATTTATGTAGAAAGCTAAGAAATTACACAATCAATCTTAGGTACCGTTTTAGACGGGCGTTGTGGGGTGCTAACACCTTCCCCACGCGTAATAGACTCCCGAACCTAGATTTTATGTTTAGTAGGTTATTTGTCCTTTTTAGGTTTTTTCTAGTGTTTTCCTTTAATAAACATTAGACTTTGTCTGTTTATAGATTATTTTTGCATCGTCTCGCCGTGACCCCGGTTGCGACAAAATGCTTCTATCATTTTCTTGATGCAATCACCAAGATCCGACCCACCAAGTGTTGAAATCTTGAGTGATGAAATGAGTGGGCTCAAAATAGCAAGGAGTCAAGTTTGGATACTTGTTTTCGAAAAACTCCACATAATGTTAAATTTTTCTAGGGGTAGACACTGAGCCGGAACACAAGATGAATTCTGAGGTGAAAAGGGTACTTGGCAGCATTTGACTTAAGCCAAAGTGCCTTGCCACCAGCTGAGGATTATAGGCGAAAAGTTCAAGATCATTCTTGGCGAAATTGACGCTGAGGACGTTTGGAGACAAGAATTCTTTCCAAATGGATATACTTTCAGCCTGAAGACCTATGGTTTCACAAGGGAAAGATCTTTTGAACCATCCTGGTCCATGAAGACGGGAATTGAAAGGTGCAAGTTCTAGAGTGTGGTCTTCAAGATTGAGGAAAAGGGAAAAGAAATTTCTGAAGGATTCTTGGAAGGTATCTTTTTCGAATGGAGGAGTCAAATGAAGTAGACGAAATCCTTCAATATTCCTAGGAATAGAAGTTGGAATGTCTACACCATCGGAAATTTTAAACTCAAACGTGGCATTCAACCACAATTGAAGAAACCACATTGGACTAGCAGCTAGGAAAGATTAGGTTGATTCAGGTTTGGTTCGAAGAGTGCAAATAGCATCACTTAGAGATGGATACAAAGATCCTAAGATGAGCTTGCTAAGAGAAATATCAGCACCGTCGTGAAAAAGTTGGGCCAAGTTAAGAAGTTTCTTCGGGACTTGGAGAGCTTTAGTGCAGAAGACATAATTGGAAAGCCAGTAAAGAAGAAAGGATACATGCTCTCCGTCAGAGACTTCTGACGCACTGAAGTCGAAATGTTGAGTAATGAAAGCAGAAAAGGCAACTGCCTTTATGTTTACTGGAACTTCAACTTTAGGAGCCATGCCAAAGCGGTAAGAAATACCAGTTGGACAAGTCCAGTGACGACAACTACGTCAAAAAGAGTGGGGGTCATCATTCCGAAGGGAACGTGGAAAGAGTTGGTGGAATGTTCCCAAAAAAGAAAGAACTTAAGAGCATGGTAGGATTATAGATTATTTTTTACTTAGAGAGTTGCATTAAGTGGAAAATCCCTATAGCTTTCCAAAACTCTGCCTTTTTGGCTTCGATTTTCATTAGCCAATTTAGGTAAGATTTATTTTCAGTAAGAGGTGGGATCAGCAAGAAAAGAAAGATTATTAGAATCCCTAAAGGCTAAATTGGTTTCATCTCCCTTTTCACAGGGATGAAAATTCCCATACCCTGCTGGAAACTTGGTCTTAAAAGGACCCAAGAAAGCACAAGGTTTTTCGTTTAAGGAGAAAAGGATGAGTACCTGGGATTTCCAGATTGTAACATTTTCAGCTTCGTTTGGAGGTTCTAGAATGTATGAATGCCTCCCTTCTTGAATCAATTCGTCAATGGTGGCAGCAGGAGGAACGACGGTTTTTGGAACCTGAGTGGAAGATGATGACGCCATGAGAAATATGGTTTCGAGAGAAAGATTTGAATTTTTCTTTTGGGGTTTCTGAGAGAGGGAGTTGCAGAAGTAGTAGGAGAAGATGATGATGATGAAAGAGGCTTTCGGTATTTATAGAGAAAGGTTTCACAAAGAATGTGTGAAGATGGAAAGGTTGGATGTGAAAAGATAAAGGGGGTGTGAATAAAATGTGAAGCCCACCAAAAGCCCAAATTTAAAAGCATTAAATTTCCATCAATCTTGCACATTTGCAAAGGTGATGATGGCAATAACTACTACAAAACGTGGTAAGTGGCAGAGTTAGTGGATGTAGTGTGTAGGGGAAATTACTCGAAACGGTTTGCAATGGTAGAATGCCAAAGGACTATATTTTTCGACTAAAATGTCATCTTTCTTCATAATTACTTCTATTCAGAAAATGATATTTTAGGGGACATCAGTTAGCCTGGATTTTCACCAGGTAGGAAGTTGTGATTAAGACTAGCCTTGTTATAAAAGCGTTATTTCGACAAGAGAATAATGGACGAAAAGTTATTGAGATATGTCAAGTTTGATGTTTAGAACACTAATATTCTTGCTTTTTCAACACCCAAGAAGCTGGACATGCTCACAATTATTGTCTAGTGGAATCACTATAAAAAGAACCATTTAACCAATTGGAGAATCATATTTCAACTAGCAATTGCAAGACTCAGAAAATACAAGATCAGAACACATGGAAGGGCTAAAAGTCATAGATGAAGAAACCGTCGAAGACACGTGTTTTATTTTAGTTAGTTAGCGTTGTTGGCAGTTAGGATTAATAGTCTATAAATAAGACATCAGATGTTGAATTCAAGGGTTCACAATTCCAGTAACATGACTGTATAACAAATTATGGGATTATTAGAGTATGTATTGTGAAACCATTATCACTGTAATTCAATTCTTATACTGTTCTGCAATTTCTTTCATAATTGTTTATGTTAATTTTCATTGTGTATTTAAGTTTGTTTCTTTTTTTTCAAATATTTGGGTTGAATTCCCAGTGTTTAAAAGTCCTTATTTCTTTACTTATTTTCTGGGTCGAAATTTATACATGTTTGTCTATTTGTTCGAAAATCTTTTACTCCAATACTTTTGAAAAAACGTTTTCCAAAAAAGAACCCACAGAGAGAACTTAATCAAGTCCTTACATTGGATTCTATTTGTTTACCAAAAATCAGTGCACCATAGATTCAGCCCAACTCTTTTTTTTCATTCAGCCGAACTCACCTAGTAGAAAAAAGTCTTGTTATTGTTGTTGCAAAGATGAACATTATTTGTCTCTAATAAGTAGAACTGAGTCGAAAAGCTACTACATTCATAAAATGTCGCTAAGATTATCATCATGGATCCTCTGCGTTTTAAAAGTTTCATCTTACAAAAACAATGAACAGGTAATAAAAAATAAGAACAAAAGAAAATAAAAGGCTCTATCCCATAAATCTCCCTATTTTCTTAGATTCATTATCCACCTAAAGGCCTAAAAATTAATAGAAGAAGCTTCTCTTATTCATGCTCCAAGTCCACTAGTCAAAAGTGCGTTGATCTCTCCAATTATATTAACTGGCCTTCCATCAAACATGGATGAAAGTGTATCCTCACACAATTTTTTCAGCTTTTTTGTTTTTGCCAGAGCTGCATCCTGCAATTCACTCAACACTTAGTCTATCCCTTGTACAAAAACAGCGGCCAGTGCAAGGGAGTAAGTGGGAAAATAGTATGCAAAGTTCAGTTGTGAATAGATGCATATGGAGCAGAACATAAGGGCAATGGAGAAAAAGAGGGCTATATGTGAACAAGTCTTAAATTCGACAATTCATGCATGAAGTTAGTTGAGAACATTACGAATACTCTCCCCTAAAGAGGAGTAAGCACACAACAGTAGAACTTACTTGTTTTGGCCATGATGAAGATAGAGAATTGTGCAGTTCCATTCGTTTCGTAGCCAAGTCCTTCAACCCCTCTTTCAACTTGACTTCATGATGCTTCTTTTCCTCCAATGAATTGACAAGTCTGTCCAGAAATCTAAAATTTGGGTCCAAAACCACAATCAGTTAACACAGATCAGATACAATAGGAATGCCACTTAGAAGTAAGACAAATTACTGTATTTGACTGTACATATGTTATTTCATTATAAGTAAAAGATCACTATTAGATTGCATAAAGTATGAATGTTCAAATTCTATGAAATTTGATATTAAAGATCATCAAAACAGTTGGATTGGTTAATTTCACATTTTTTAAAAAGTATAAAGTGAAGTGTAAAAGTTCAACATATGATGTCAATTGATCATATATTCCCAAACATTTCACATTTTAAAAGACGTAAAAAACGAGAGGAGCTGTGCAACTTTAGCCTCATGTAACACAGCAATACAGGAAAAATAGAAACCTATTGATAAACTATCATCTTAATGATAAGGTTCAAACAAAAATTAATTCAGGATGTAAACTTGTATCTTTGCATATTAGATAGCACTTTTTAAGGTCAACTTCATTAAGTCATCAGAAAAACTGAGAAAATATGACACAGCTGAATTTAACTCAGTGAACGTGCTTCTCGTAAGCATGAAATCCTAGGTGTAAAATACCAAGTAGTACCTTTTGGAGTTGAGAATCATAATCAAATCCCTTGTCTTTCTATTTGTAAGCAACGAAATTGCCAAAGAAACATCACTTTGCATCGTTTCTATAGCATCAGCAGCATACTGCTGTAGTACAAAAGGAGAAACTGCCTGAACTTGATGTTGAAGCGACAAAGTTTCCTCATTCTTCAATTCAGCCAACCGTTGATTTAAAAAGGATCTCATCTGTTGGCATTAAAAAAAAGTATGAAATTAAGATTTAATATGGACGTAAGCAGAACGAGATCAAACTCACAAGCTCATATAGTGTAGATAACTACTTAGTACTAACATAGCAAAGAATGTAACCAAAATTAGCTAGATTTTTTTTTTATCCTGCCCAGGGTGCAAATTTTGAAACTATATGAATAAAACAACAAACCAAATAAAATAAAGACAAGTAGGCATAGATATTATATACCTCATATAAGTCATCAAGAATATTATTTCTGTACTCTGTATCTAAAAGTGGGCTCCTTTTTTCCTTGTCATCTGTCAATTGGGATAAGGCATCCGGAAGAGAAGTCTGATTGTCCACCTCTACATTTGATGAACTAACATCATCAATAACATCAACTTGAGGAGTCTCAACACTAATATCCCAAGATATATCTCCATGCGAGCCGAGTTCTTGGTTTGATATTGTTGGATCAGATTTGACATCCTCAGGTGGTGAAGAAGCCTGTATCGCATCAGAGGCATTAATGATTTCATAAGGACCCAAGCCATTACCAGTATCCTCTGTTTCTTCCAAAGTTCCAATGTCCCAATCAATATTTGAACCCTCCACTGAAATATCCCAGTCAATATCAGCAGCAGCAGTTTCGAGTATTGCAGGAATTAATTCATCGTTGTTTGAGTGAACACAAACATCATTAATCATCTCAGAGCCAATAGCAACATTTAAAGATGGGGGATTTTCACACATATTCCTCAGGTTTTGTAGTACAGCTCCGGAAGACCTCTGCAGTCATAGTTTAATCTTAATTCCATACATGTATTGACATGATTCAAGTGTTGCAGGAGCACTGCATCAGGAATTAATGAGAAGTATAAAATGAACAGACTTACATCCTTTTCAGTGTGAGCGTCTCTGACAAAGTCAGAATAATATTCAATCGCCTGTGACATGTTGTCACTATTCACAACATCCAAAATACTGCTAAACGTGCTTGGAAGTGATTTTGCAGTCTCCAAAAGTTCTAGTCTAACATTTTTACCCTGCCAAACAATATAATCAATCAAAATCTCATTTTAAGAGAAAGTAAACTGCTATCGCAGAAGCTCAAACACCCCCACAAATGCAAACCTGTAAGCCAAGCTCCTGACAAGCTTCAGCATACTTGGCTGCTGAGAGTGCGGCACTTCTTTTTATATCAGCCTCCTTCCGATCTAATTCCAACAACTGTTGTTGAATCTTCTGCACTTGTTTCTTCTGATAAGGTCTTCATAGCAGTATCAAATAGCATAGTAATTAAAAAACAAAACTTTCACAAGAAACAGAAGAAAGCTCACGCTCACACACGACTCCCTTCATAAAATGTAATGGAAACTAAAAGATGACAATTCTTACATTTCATAATTCACATTTTGAATCATAATCTGTGCAGCCTCGCCAAGGAAAACATGATCCTTCTCATAAGACCGCACGATTGCTTCCCATGCACCCTACCCGAATGACAGCGATAATGATGATAATAAAAAATACAATTTAATATGAGATGAATAGTAGAACTAGAAACATATGAGGAATTTATTCAAAAACATCACTTTGCATCGTTTCTGTAGCTAACAATTTATACAAGGTGGAAAAAAGTGAGAGAGAATAAAAACGACGAAAATTTCTGTAGCTAACAATTCATACAAAAATTATAGATCATTATTCTTACCAAAAAGCACTTTCCATAGTACTATCAATGATTATGTTTATACATAATGCCTGAAAAACAAAGAAGAGGTATCTTACCGCAGCACCTGATAGGCGACCAAATATGTTCCTACTTTCTGGAGTAGACTTCAAGAGAATATCATATATCTGTTTGGCCTCCACATAACCAATCCCTGAAAACAAATAGCAATTCAGTGGCTTTTAATCCCCATCGTATTATACTATTATGTAAGTTCACAAAAAAAAAATTCCTTATAAAACCATCATGTTTTTTATACATTTCTTACCAGAATGCCAATTAAAACAAATGAACTGAAAAAAGATTATAAAAACAAAGGGTAACCTTCAGGGTCTAGGGTTTGAAAAAAGGGATCAGAATCCTTGGGGAGAGACGAGAATTCCTTGGATATTCGAGCCTTGATCGCCGCCACGCGCTTCCGCCAATCCCCGGGCACCCTCTTGCGATCGACCAACCATTCTTCAACGGCGACAAATTCAAAATCAGAAATCAACAAGAGAGTGAAAAGAAAAAGGAAATGGTAAAATCGAGAAGAAGAATTTGAGACCTCCGAGACGAGAGAAGGTGATGTCGATGGGGAGGTTGCGAACGTCATCGGTAGTGTGCATTGTGAGTGAGGATCGCAAGTCACGACTCACTCAGCACGAGACCTTTCTTGTTGAGATTGCGAATGAGGATTTCGATTTGCACCACTCTACTTAGCAATCGCACACAAGACAAGTCACACCTTTACTTGAGTATTATTTTTTTTAAAACATTACTCATGGGGATTTCTTTTTCATTTTTCTTGTGCTTTTGTTTGTTAGACGGTTAGACCCGATAATCCAATTTTAAACTCTATTTTGATGTAATAAAAGTCACAAATACTCTTAATTTGTTGGTGTGCTAGGATTTGCAAACTCGGAGCACATTTAGGTGTTTATACTGAGATTTAAAATTCATAACACTTTCTTATCGTTACCATTACAGGTTCTTAATCTTGGAAGACACTAGATTAAATACATTCCGCGTTTTTAAATTCCGATACATATTTTGGGTTTACATCTGGAGAATGAAATCCCAATATGTTAAAAATATGCCGAATTTTAAATCTCGTATGCTTTTAACATATCGAGATTTTAAATCTCAAAACATATTTTATTTTTACTTCCGGAGAATGAAATCCTGGTATGTTTAAAACATACCGGGTTTAAATCTCGGAACGTACATTTGCTATAGTGCTTTTTCACATACCCGTTTATAAAATCCGGTATCTATTTTGCCTTATTGGAAACACGTTTTTTTTTCCTCGCACTGATGTGGGACTTTTCCAACCCCTTGACGAACCAGCTTCTGTAGATTTTTTATACACAAACAGCCGATTATTATAAACTTACATTACTTAATGATGGGTTGTGATCATGGGTAATAAGAACCAAACACATGTCTTCTTCACCAACATAAACATTTGATGGATGTGGTTTTGTAACTATTTTGCGGATTGTGGTTTCAACATTGAGTGTTAAACAAAGGATTTCAAAGTAGTGTTTTTGACCCAAACCTTCATCACCAGCGAGACACAATTGGAAATGAAGGAGTAATGAATCAACAACCGTGACGGTGGCTAGAAGAATCGACAACGGTGGTGGTGAGGAAGAAGGGGCAAGGAAGAAGGGTGGAGGCTATTTTAGAGATTAAAAAAAAATGGGTAGAGTTCAAAATTGAGTGATGGGATGACAACTCTAACACTTTTTTTTTCCTTTCAAAGGAAATGCACGATCATCTAGTGTTAAACATGCAATAAATATTTAATAAATGTTGTTTATATGCAAAAAAAAAAAAAATGATGTTTTGGTGCTTGAAAAAAAGGTGGTTTGGTGCTTTGATTATAAGTCACTTCATATGTTAGGTTACTGCATATATGTTGTTACTTCCTTGGGAAAAAAATTGTTACTTCCTTTTTGAAAGATGCGTCAATATATGGGCATTGTAATTGATGCCACCCGTATGCATAGTTATGTCATCCCTAAAATGAGAAAATTATATAAATTCCCTTCATTAAAACATTCCCCACACAACTCCCCACCACCCACCTTGACCATGTCATCTTCCTTCTCCCTTCCTCATTTTCAATCTCACCACCTCATCTTGACCACCTCTTCTCCATTCCTCATTTCATATCTCCGTCCTCCGTTCTCTTCCGACTTTCCTGCCGTCGTTGCTGCCGCCGATCTTAGTCCGCACTTTTTTCCGTCGTGCTCTTTCTGTCGAAGTCGCACTTCTCGTGTGGGTAAGCACCTTGACCCTAGTGTCCATTTTCGATCTGCAACTTCACACACTTTAAAGTGTGTAAGCATCGCACTTTAAAATGCGCGTTGCAAGCACTACAAAGTGCGATGCTTATGCACTTCAAAGTGCAATTCTTACGCACTTTAAAGTGCGCACGCCTGATATATTGTACTTGTGTTGATTATCGATTGTTTTCATTGTGCAGTAATGAGTCCAGTCAAGGCAGAGGAAGTTGATAAACCATCATCACCACTGAATAAAGTGAAGTTAGGGGATGACAAATTTAGTATACACGAAGGTCTTATTGTTTCTATGGATTGTACAGAGGATTTCACCACGGATCAAGTAGGATACTATGTAATGACCAATACCTTTGTCTGTGCAGGTGATTGCATCTCGGGATGACCTTTTTTACTGGGCTCGGAATGTAGGAAAGGAAAATGGGTTTGTTGTTACTACAAGGTCTGACAATGGGAGCGTTAGAAGACAATTTTGACATTAGGATGCGAGTGGGGTGGCAAGTACAAGCCTTGCAAGAAAGTGTTGACGCGTAAGGGCATGGGAACTAGAAAGTGTCAGTGTCCTTTCAAGCTAAGAGCGAGACGTAGGAAAGAGGACGGAAGTTGGAGATTGTAAGTGTTGTGTGGATGTCACGATCATGAAAGAGCGGAAACCTTATTTGGCCACGCATATTGATAATATACTTTTGTTGATGGCTTGAAACATAACTTGTTAAGCATTAGTCAATTATGTGATAAATGATATGAAATATGCTTTAACAAATGTGGTTGTAATGTTAGAGATGAAATTGATCACCATGAAACTATAGTAGGACAAAGAGTAAATGACACTTATGTGATTAATCTTGATGATATACCACTAAATGTTGAATGCCTAATGTGTACAAATGATGATGCTTGGTTGTGGCATAGACGTTTTGCTCATATTCATATGGATCATTTTAGTAAACTCATCAAGCATGACCTAGTAGTTGGTTTACCTAAGCTTAGTATGTCAAGGACAAATCATGTGATGCATGTCAAAAAGGTAAACAAACTAAGGCATCTTTTAAACCTAAAAATGTTGTATCTACAAATAGGCCTCTTCAACTATTGCATATGGATATATTTGGTCCTTCAAGGAAAAAAAGTGTTGGTGGTAATTACTATGCTCTTATTATAGTAGATGATTTCTCACGCTACACTTGGACACTATTTTTGGCTAGTAAAAGCAATGCTTTTGTATCTTTTAAGAAATATGCAAAACTTGTCCAAAATGAAATGTCTTTGAAAATAGTTTCTATTAGAATTGATCATGGTGGTGAATTTCAAAATGAAGAATTTGAAATGTTTTGTGATGAGTATGGTATAAATCATAATTTCTCCGCTCCTAGAACTCCACAACAAAATGGAGTTGTTGAAAGGAAAAATAGGTCTTTAGAACAACTTGCTAGAACTATGTTAAATTAAACAAGTTTGCCTAAATACTTTTGGGTCGACGCCGTTAGGACAACTTGCTATGTTAGCAACCGGGTTCTTATTAGACTTATTCTAAAGAAGACTCCTTATGAGTTACTTAGGGGAGGAAACCAAATATTTCTCATCTACATGTTTTTTGTTGTAAATTCTTTGTTCATAATAATGGTAAAGATAACCTTGGTAAATTTGATGCTAAATTCGATGAAGGTATCTTTATTGGATATTCTCTTACAAGCAAAGCATATAGAGTTTTCAACAAGAAAGCTTAAGTAGTGGAAGAATCTACGCATGTTGTTTTTGATGAATCTAACCCATCGAAGGAGGAAAAGTTTGTTTCTAATGATGATGATTTAGAAGTTTTACCTAAAGTATCCAATGAGGTTGGTGAGTCAAGTCAACAAGAAAATCTTGAATTACAATTTGAAGAATTACAAGTTCAAGATCAAGTTCACACCGATCTACCAAATGAATGGAGAGCTCATAAAGATCATCCAATTGACAATATCATTGGAGACATAAATAAGGGAGTTTCTACTATACTTAACCTTGATCAAATATGGCAAACTTACTTTAAAGGTGGTAAAATGAATTTGGCATAGTCTACATGGTAAAAAAAAAAATTAGTAATTATAATATAATAATATAATATAATAATATATGAATAAAAATATAACAAATTACTTAAGTTTGAATTATTTGATTGAATACAATTTTAAATTATTTTACATGGAAATTGATTGTATTGATTGCTTTATTAATTTATTAACTAAATCAAGTTAACAAAATTTAAATATTATTGTTCACGAATATTGATATTGGGCTGGGAATTTTGTTCGTATATGTTTACAGTGAGTAAAATGTTTATGGTATCGTCAATTTTTATTGTTTTTACTTTTTCATTTTGGCATTTAAAATAAAATGAAACAAGACGTATAAAAATGAAAAGAAAAAAAATTGTTGTGATCTTTTGAAAGTTAGTTTGAGCATTTGTGCACGATAGAAGGTATCTTTTCCTTGCTACTGTCCAACTGATATAAGGCTACCAACAATATTCTTCTAACTTGACATGGACTTGTACACAAAAATTATTGAATCATTGAAATCTTCAATGAATGAACAACATCTTTTAATAAGCACCAAATTCTGAAAGGGCCCTCAAATTATGAATGATATTTCAGAACTTGGACATCTTCAACATCAATAAGTAGATAAACTTTAGGATGCAGGATGTGCTTTAGCAGGTGCTCAACCTCTTTAGTACCTCATCAGCAACTTCTAATTCTTTAAATCTTCCTGCAAAAACTTCAGTGTGTTATCATTAAAACTCAACAATGGGATATCAAAGTCTAACAGCCACTTGTTGCCTGGTTTTCAAACCAATTTTGTATCATCATTCATTCCAATTGCATCCCCAAATCTCTAGTTCTCATATCGCAACTCGCGAGCAGTGTTAACTGTTTCGCCTCTCTCCCTTCTAATTTTTCATTTCCTTCTCTAGAACAAAGCGTTAAATATCAATATCATACATACATACATAGTGATTCCTTTCCTTGCGAAATAGAACAAGAATTCTCATTCTCCATTTTTGGAAATATGCATTTTGCAAATTTCGAAAGAGTTATTAATTTTTCAAACAATAAGTAACAAAAAGGGTTATTCTTCAGAAAAGAAAAAAAAAACCAAATACACAAAGGTCTCTGTTGATAAGATAAAGGGTAACAATCAAAAAGCAAGAAAAGCTTCATTTCTCTTACTTTGTCATGGTTATAACATGCTCTATGAAACATCATAGATATGACCCTTGGTGGCCATGAAAAGGGGCTTCTCAGGATCAGAGCCATCATAGCCTTTGAGCTCTTCCTCGATGGCCTCACCAATTTGAATCGGCGGTCGAAGAGGATTGGAACTTCCATGGCGGTTGTGGTTGTCGGAGGAGCCAAAGAGGCTTGAAGCGTCGTAGTATATGGTGAAGAGGAGGGCGACGAGGGGTGAAGGTGGGTGGGGAGAGGCCTGTGTAGGCAACCATGGCTTCCTTCAGTGTTGACCACAGTTGTAGAGCCAGCGTTTGAATTTAATTTAACAGCTTAAATTAGAAACCTCTTTAAAAATGTCACGTGGTCTTCCCTTTATCCCTAAATCCCTGCTCTGATTTTCCATTATCTATTAATCAAAATTTCAATTCCTCTTCAGTTAACTTTGCAATTTGCAATCATTTTTCCTTTCGATTCAAAACACTTGCTTTGTGAACTGAGTCGAATTGCACTCTTTTTCCTTTTCAATGATTTTGGTCATGAGGGATATGAAGCACTTCCAGGATTCGATGGAAGGTGAGATAGCGGAAAGAAACGTGGGCAACCACTTGCAACAGTGCAGCAACTTGGGCATGTGAGAAGCGGCGGCAACGTTGGTGAAATGGAAGGAAAACAAAGATCTGGGGATAGAGAGGTTTCTAATCTAAGGCGTTAAATTAAATCCAAAGGTTGAAAATGTTCCCTCTCACTCTCACATAAAAAACACTCCTCTCAGTAGATATCTTCCACACACACACACATATATATAGAGAGAGAGAGAGAAGAGAGCAACAAAGAAGCGGGAAAAAAGTTGGAAAACCATGTTTTTGGCAAGATCGTAGTAAGAGAGGAGAGCAACATATGTTCAAATCAAACGAAGGCAATCGATGTTGCCTTCGTTTGATTCTCGATTCACACAACAGTCGCAGTGGAGTTTGAGGTGAGAGAGAAGTTTGGGAAAGATAATTGAAAGAAGTTTGGTGGATTTGACTGTGTTGGATTTTGGATGATGAAAATGATGAAGATGGACACTTATGATGAAGACATTCATGAATTTGAGTGATTGAGTGATTGATCATTAATATTTAATTAGGTAATTGGGGTTTTAAAATTGGGAGTTAAGAGTTTTAAATTATGAAATTAGCAATAGGGGTCAAAAACGTAAACAGATAAACTTTTAAATAAATAAAAAAGGATAACCTGCACGGAACCTATAATAGGTAAAATTGGGGTTGTTCAAATTTACACCCAAAATAAAGTGTATATTAGGGCGACCTGTCTTTGTATCTGAGCTTTATATTCAGCCAAATTGTCAATATATATCTCCACCAATTCCAGTTAGATTGATGGTAATTTAAATTGTCACAGCGAAATTTAAATCCCATTCACGGTGAAACTAACAATGACATTCTAGGTTTAAGATGTTCCGCAGATGATGTGAAAGAAGTCTAAAGAATGTGTTCGTGGTTGCTAATTATGCTTCCAATGTATGTTGCGTAGCCTTCCGTCAAAAATACAAAACTTTTTATTATTCTTGACACATTTGACAGGGCAAGTTACTTGTTAGTTGTAAAACCCTGAGCCTCAGTCATGGGTTTCTGTTCTACGAGGATTGTCTAAAGTGAAAACCCAATAAATCAATCAAGCAGTGCACAACTTGGGACAGGGAATTTTTCTTTTAGAAAAAAGGCCATTAATTTAGACTAACAAAATATTACAGTAATTATTTCACAAAAAAAAATATTACTATCAGATTACCGATTGAATTTTTCATTCCATTCTGTGCAGAGTGATGTAGCCGCATAAATAGGTGGGGATTCTAATTCACGTCATCTGATCCCATCTCCTTGCGGGGCCAATAGATTTGGCAAGCAGGGTTGAAGTGTCAAAAAGAAATCAGAATACAACGCTCTTTACTGTGTCATTAACGGTGCCATGCTGAGAGATTAATCACCTTGCAGACAGTAAAGTTGACGAATGTTCCCTGAAGCTGCCAGCATAAAAAGAAATTAGCATAACCTGCTTAACTTTTCTAGTGATAAAATTAGTTAGAGCAGCCAGTTCTTAAACATAAACCCCCTCCATGCAAGATGCTGCTTAACCAAATTGCCTCTTGAGTAGATGCTAACACTTACCACTTCTTAATGATCAAACACCAGCTTTTAGCATGAAAGCAAATTGCACTGTTCTTCCTAGATTAAGTCTTACACTAGTAAATAATGGCTTAGCATACTGAACCCACTATAAACGACCTGCCCCCAAAGATATTTTTTCTCTCAGTAATTTCCAACGCCATTATTAGCTAATTTTCAACATCCTAATATTTAGAACCTTAGAAAATGAAATGATATTCTAAACATCCATTCTATCTTCTAGCTATAGGGTACAATAGTCGATAATAAGGATTTAAAACATGTCCATGATGCTAAAAATGAATTAAAGCCCGAACATGAAACTCCAGACGAGTGCAACTTTCAAAATAGAAAAGGCAGTGTGATTAAGCATTTATCAGGGGAAGAGAATGTAATTTACTCAAACATTTAAAACCTAGGTTCTCCTATGACATAAACGTGGGTGTATAGATTAAAATATAATTTTGATCCTTACATGTCACAATCATTTTAATCTGACCCTTCCAAAAAAAAAAAGGATTTCAACTTCCTACAAGTATAGTCCTTTCAATTTGGTCCTCACTGTCTGTTAAATGTTATATATAACACAGCTTGCTATAGTTCAGTGTTGGAACCAAATTAAAACTAAGTATAGTATAAAAGACCAAAACAATATTTTTGGTCCCAATATATGAGTAACTATCAATCTGATCCCCCCTCTACTTAACCATGACGCCAGACCAATATCATAGTATCGTTACAGACTGGTAAAGGTGTATTTGAAATCACAACACAGTAAATTAAACACTTCCTTAATAGGGACCAAAATGAAAATCAGTTTTACATATAAGAACAAAAAACATATTTAAACCATGTAAAATGTTTAAATTCAGCGACAGTATCAACTATCAAGTAAATCTCACTCAATTTGCACAAAAGGATGTATGCGTTCCCATGAAGCATTGAAAAATTAAACACATAACCACAGCTGAAATTTTCGTCAATAAACATTGACTAGTGAATAATGCATTTATATAGCTAGTTATATATATGAGATTATAAAAATTAGAAAAATAAAGAAGGGTGTTTGAGTTACTTGAGTCTTATGAAAATATTTGTGTATTTCACTCGATCTTAATTGGAGATATTCAACAGAGTTAAACTTCAAAGAGAAGATGAATGCAATACCTTGCTCATTTAATTTAAACTGAGTTCTCTTCCAAAGCGTAGGCACACACAGAATGTGAATAACATATAAAAAAATGGAGAATGACTGATGGAAAGTAATACCTTGCTCATTTGGCAGTAATATTAACTATTATATAAAACTTTATACAGAATTCAATGATCAATGATGTAGTGAGTACCACAAAAAAAAGTAGAAAACTCCATAACAGGCGTGATACAGAATAAGTTCAAATTTCAAGGACATCCACAAAAATGTTTAAATGGGGAAAAAATACTTGTAAACTGATACGGATGCCTTCGTAGGCCGCACGTATCAGAGGAATAAAAAAATAAGAATTTAATTCTTATTACTTTAGGAGAATATTCTTCTGGATATTTTATTTTTATTGTTATTTCCTTAATTAGTTAGGATTTGATTATCTTTTTAATAAGATAGGATATATTGTTTCTTATCATATAAGATAAGATCTTAGGGATTCTGTTTCTTAATTAGATAAGATAGGATTCTGGTTTCTGTTTTTATTTCCTTGTACCAATCCTTATTAAAAGGGTTTCAGAACTGAATGAAAAATCAATCGTAGAATTTTCTTAAGAACGTATTGGTGAAGAGGCTCTGTCAAGGACGAGCCAGCTTCTCTTATACAGAATAGGTTGCAAGACGAAACCTCTTGCGTCCAGACCCGTGACTAGATCCTATACGAAGGGACATAACAACTTGGTATCAGAGCCTTCCACTATGTCTCTCAGCCGCAAACGAGCGGCACGGGTGGTGACGTCGGCATTGCAATGTTCGCCCGGGACTAGTCAAAGGGGCGCCGGGGCTGCGGAGCGTGGTGGGATGTTAGGACCCAATTGCAAGGTATGGGACCTGAGTCCCACATTGGAAGTATGGGATTCTAATGTGGGGTTTATAAGGCCTTGGGCTCTCCAACTACAACAGCTAGCTTTTGTGGTGTGACATCTCTATGGATTTTGTAGAAGGCTTACCAAAGGCTCGAGGAAAATCTGTTCTCTTCGTGGTGGTTGACAGACTTTCAAAATATGATCATTTTTTTTCCTCTAGCTCATCCTTTTACAGCCATTTCTGTAGCTACTGTTTTCTTTGCAGAGGTTTTTAGATTGCATGGCTTGCCGGAGTCCATTGTCTCACATCCTTTTACAGCCATTTCTGTAGCTACTGTTTTCTTTGCAGAGGTTTTTAGATTGCATGGCTTGCCGGAGTCCATTGTCTCAGATAGGGACAAAGTTTTTCTTAGTCTCTTTTGGAAAGAGTTATTTCGCTTGAGCGGGACAAAGCTGGCTTTCTCTTCCGCCTACCATCCACAGTCTGACGGTCAGACAGAAGTTGTTAACAGGACAATTGAAATGTACCTCCGCTGTCTCACTGGTGATCGTCCTCGCCAATGGGTGGATTGGATACCGTGGGCTGAATATTGCTACAACACTTCATATCATACAGCACTTGGCACCACCCCCTTCCAGTTGGTTTATGGTAGAGTACCTTCACGCCTCCTCTCTTATTTGGGTGGGTCTTCCCGCATTGAAGCTGTTGATCAAGCCCTCAAGGACAGAGAGGAAGTCCTCCAAGATGCTGGTAGTGGATTCATGCAAGCCCAACAAAGAATGAAGACTGCATATGACTCCAGGCATAGGGAGTTGCGTTTCGCAGTGGGGGACTGGGTCTGGTTACGCTTGCAGCCATACCGCCAGTTCACTATAGCTAAACAGCGGCGTCACAAGCTTCTTTCAAAGTTTTTTGGTCCTTTCCAGGTCTTGGCCAAAGTTGGCCCTGTTGCTTACAAGCTGAAACTTCCTGCAGAAAGTCGCATACATGATGTGTTCCATGTGTCCCTTCTTAAGGAATATAAGGAGCCACCACCAGATACTGCCGGGGAACTACCACCACTCTGCGACGGCCAGGCCTTGCCTATCACTGCAGCTGTTCTTCGCGGCAGACTCAGCCGTGGCACCAAGGAGTTGTTAGTACATTGGGCTGGTGACTCTGCCGAGGAGGCTACATGGGAATCCCTGGACCATTTTCGTGCTGCCTACCCAGAATTTGACCTTGCGGACAAGCTCAATGACAAGGAGAGGAGTGATGATACGGATGCCTTCGTAGGCCGCACGTATCAGAGGAATAAAAAAATAAGAATTTAATTCTTATTACTTCAGGAGAATATTCTTCTGGATATTTTATTTTTATTGTTATTTCCTTAATTAGTTAGGATTTGATTATCTTTTTAATAAGATAGGATATATTGTTTCTTATCATATAAGATAAGATCTTAGGGATTCTATTTCTTAATTAGATAAGATAGGATTCTGGTTTGTTTTTATTTCCTTGTACCAATCCTTATTAAAAGGGTTTCAGAACTGAATGAAAAATCAATCGTAGAATTTTCTTGAGAACGTAATGGTGAAGAGGCTCTGTCAAGGACGAGCCAGCTTCTCTTATACAGAATAGGTAAGAGGTCCAGACCCGTGACTAGATCCTATACGAAGGGAAATAACATAAACGTGGGAGCCAAATATATTTGAATAAGAGACAAGATAGTAAAGGCCTGAAAGTTACCATATAACCAGTCCTTGAAGTACACATGAAGCGCAGATGACAATTCTCTTTTACGGCTCTCTTCTAAAGAAGCTTCTTGAAATAGTTGCCTTATCTCCCTTAAATTATTTTGCTGAAGCGAAACAATTTTATTCAATTAAACCAAATCGAAACATTAAATAGTTAAAATATTAAAAAATAACTTTGTCGACATACATTTCTATGCTGAGAAACCATATATGCATCTGGTAATGTAAATGGATTGTTTTTTGTAGTTCCGGCAGACTCTCCAGCAAGCCAGTCTGGAATCTGCAAATGAACAAAAATAGAAGAAAAGAACTTTATATGAAGTCAAAAAATAACATGTTTGCTAATTTAATGATACCAATATAAAACAAATATTCTTTTTCAAAAATTGCCTAAAAAGTAAAAAAGAGATACATCCAACAACTCTTCCTCCCCAAATATCTATAGAACACATTCACGAGATACAAAGCAATGAGTGACATCAAAATCAATTGGTTTAAACATAAAAAATCTACACTTTTCCTAGTTAGTCTATAATTATGATAGAAAAACAGTCATACCACAAAATTCATGAATTGACCAGGGTCCACCTGCGTAGCAGACTCGGCTTGAACATCAGAAACACCTGCTGGATGAGACAATGAATCATGAGGATCAAGCATGCCCAATGCCAGAGGTTCATCCCATCTGTTCACTGTGGGCTGAATTCCAACTTCACTAATGTGCTCCTCCAACTGGGGGTAAAATGTATTATACGGTGCTACCTGAAAAGTTACAAGAGAAAATAATTTCAAACAAGTTTAGCATGGAAGAGTGAGGAGTTCAGAGAAAATGTGGACACCCTTATCAGATGCGAATACCATGACAAGAAGCACCATTGCAGAAATGTGGACTGAAAATAAGGCTTTCTAAAAGAAGCCACGAGAGTACATGACCAAAAATCCAAATTTGAAGTGATAAAAAGGACAAATTAGTAAAATCGTAACTATATGTTTACATAAACTCAAATGCTTGCTCTTACAGAGCATCAAATATCCTAATCTTGCAAGACTTTATCCATTTCATCACTTCAAGCTTAATCCCGGAGTTAACTCTTTTATCTTTTACCCTCCTTATATTAACTACAGTATATCATGTTAGGGCTCATAGAATTACTAAGTTTAGATGATGTGAATAAGGGTTAAGATGGGAATTTAAGTTGTAACCATCATGCATCTGTAGTAATAAGGATGAGAAAATGATTCAAAGCAGTGAGGGAGAGAGACGGTATGCAGAATAGCAGTCTGTAGCATTAGATGTGTCAGACTCTCCTAAGCAGTGTTGTTACTCAGGATTGCAATAGGATTGTACGAGTTTATGATCTTCCTTTCCATTAGCAACACTGATTCTGTCTCTGATCTTGTTTTCATGGGAGTGTCCTTAAAACGCAATTAGAACTTAGAAACAGAAAAACAGAGTGAAGATTCTCACCTGAAGTTTATGGTTATCACCAACAATAAGAGGTTGCTGATTCACCCCCAAAAAGAAAACACATTCACGGCAGTTGGCAATACAAATACGTTTTGCAGCCACAATCACATGAACCCGCTCACAGTGCTCTACTCTCACAGCCTGTCAAACCAAAAACATGTGAAGAACAGCTTGAATCACAGCATAAGCTACTCTAGCACATATTGTAGGCAGAACAGCGCAAGATAAACAGTAGTTACAGCACTCCAGCATTCCAATACATAAACTCTAATTTGAATATGTCCTAAACAGTCAACAAAGCAGCCAGTGATACCAGTAATGAAGAGAAAAAGAAAGGTATAAATCCATGTAACTGTACCTATTCTCATTCATTAACAAATTTAATCATTTAAGGAAACCTTCTACCTTTATCTTTTGGAAACCATTTTAGAAATTGTGCAAAAGAAAGGTTATAGAAGGCTGCAGCTTACATGATGTCAAACATAATTGATGATCGATTCAATGTCATAGTTATTTACATTTAGACATATTTTAAAACCATATAGATGCGATTGTTTGTCTGGAGGGGATGAGAATATAGACTGAGTCTCAAACGAACGTAACTTGTCAGACTCAGAACTCAGAAGGGTCCATAAATACAACCATTAAATTGTAATAACTCTTACTAATGTGTGTGAAAGAAAACTGCCAAATGGTGTAGTTAACTTAATGAATAGTTACTAAGTTTCTTTATGATGGTATTGCAGTGCATTGTTTGATAAGGCATGTTGAGAGCTACACAAAATTTGCTCTTCAGTTTAAATTATCAGACGGATGGTGTCAGGAAATTCCCAAACTCTACGCAAGGGGAGTAGCCTCACGACCCAGGCTATAAAATCGAAGCAAAAAACATCTTTTGATGTTGGTCATACAACACGAGAAACATTAATAATAGTGCACGTCATGGTTGTCAATCTCTAGAGATATCTCGATATCAAGTAGCAAAAACGTGCTTAATAGGGTGTAATCTCACATTTTGTCAATCTCAGGTGGGCTCGGGTGATCTCGCGAGATTACAAAAGAGATCACGAGATTACAAGATGTGGTCTGATGGACCAAAAATGTTTAGCACAAGGACATTTTGGATATTTCACGCACCCTATTAGGTTTTCAATTCACTTTCTCACTTCACTTCTCAAATTCTCTCTATCAACCAGCGGCACCATCTTTCTCACTTCACCTCTCTTTGCCGAAGACCACCACCACCAAGGGAGTTTCAGGCACGGTTTCCGGGAGTCTCCGGCGCAACGGCCTCCTCTCCTCGACGGCCTCCTCCCAACGACTGATGCACCTTAGATTTGCATATTTGGTAAGTTTATGTATGGTTTTAATTGCTATTGTTGGATGATTTGGTTAATTTTTAATGCTATTAGTGTCTCCATCATTATTATGGTTTTTTAAATATTATTTTTGCATGAGGTAATCTCTTACGAGATTACGTTATGAGATTAGGATACTAGATTACCTCCCCTCCACGAGCTTAGGTAATCTCTCGAGATTGACAACCCTGGTTCTGGTTAAATTAGCAAACAATATCTAATATAAAGCTAGCACCATTCCCCTACATCTTACCTTTTAGAATTTTATTAAGCTAAGAAAATCTCATTCACTGGAAGCTAGCTGAACAATTATTATATCAGTTTAATATTTTTTGTATTTCACTTTACCACGTAGGATGAGAAAACAATATCATCTCCACATTTCTGTTCGGAGTTGGAAATCCACATATGTTCTAATACATTATTAGATACATTATGCTCCTCCTAAAAGCAGAGCACAGTTACTATTTACCTTTCCAACTGCTCCTATAACTATTGTGGCATCTGAGCATCCATAGACAGTGGCATATCTCAAAGGTGCTAAGACATAGATGGTAGACTCGTGACAATTTAGAACCTGCAATGACCAAACACAACTATATATTATGTCACCTTCCATAATAATCTCAAGAGATATCTCAACATCCAAAACAAGTGATGTAATATTGCTGACTAAGGTCAGAAAAAGAACATTGACTGCAAGAACACTTGAGCAATACCTCAAAGGCTCAAACACTGCCCGAGGAATTAACAACAATAAAAGCTTAAGCTGTTAGGTGCAAAACTAGTAACTTTTTTATTTGCCTAAAACATTCTCAGAAAACATTATGAACGTTAAAATAATAAGCACAAGAAAGTGCAACTTATTCCATATAGAAAAGAAAATAAATAGAGAACATATCCTGTATAAGACAAGACATAAAACTAAACCAAAGATAACACACACACACACTTAGATACACATGTATACTAATTTTAGTGCTGAAATCTTTGAAAATACAAGACTAAGATGGAAAATTTTCTGAAACTAGCTAACAAGAAAATGAAATGATTTACCATGTATTTGAAGCTTATTTGATTGCAGAAACAACATAGGAGACAGCTTTTAACCATGTATATATATGTGTGTGTGTGTGTACGCGTGGGCGTGTGTGTGCTCGCATGGGCGTGTGTGTATATTGACACTTCGTTAGAAAATACAATGCTAACTTTAGCAAATATACATAACTCCCCCCTAGTAAAGAAAGATGAGGTTTTACAAGAGAAGGAACAGAAAGAGATTTCATTTCTGATAGGACATGAAAAACATATATATCTAGATCTCATTACATTAGTACATTGTCCTCATGGATTTAAACTGAGAAAGCACAAAAATATAAATTATTATGTTTCTCCACAACCACTTCACATGCTATAATTATAGTTTTATACATATTGATTGTTATGCATTGGCTGAAAAGATGTTGTTATGCATTGGCTGAAAAGATGTTTGACCATGAAAAGATGCATCTAAAAGTATGGGCGACCTAAAATAATCACTCAAATATGTTTTGGAATTATTAAAAATGCATAAATTCAAAATAAAGTAACAAATAGGTTAAATATGACAGGACCTGGCAATGAAGGACTGTGTTTATTAATCAAAAGTACACTGAATTCCTGGATATTTGAGAGATCCAGGGCTCTCCCCATGTTTCCCTTACAATGATCCAAAAGATAAAATTAAAGTCCCTCTCTAATTCTTATTTACAACGTTTCCCCTTTCACTCTCCAACTAACTAACTAAACCACTAACTAACCAACCAAGGAAGGGATAGTTACCTATTAACACTCCCCTCTTACATATTCACTCTGACCTCAAGGTGAAGGTTTGAAAAGAGTCCTATCTAAACTACAATTCTTGTCATCAATGAAGTTGATATTGCCATCCTAAATACTAAGAGCGCAAGAAGTGCACACTGAATAGAAAAAAAGCCAAGTCACTGTTTTTTATTTGAAAAAGCTTAGAGAAATATGGGCCTAATAGCTTAAAGAATAAGTTTGGTCCAATATCCCTCTTCTGTCTTCTACATGCACTGCTACTAATTGACAACGCAAACTCATTCACTATAAGGCTCTCCATAGCCACCACACCACACTACCGATGCGCACCTGAGTTGGGTCTAGTCACTAGTGGTTTTGGAGGAAGCTGGGTTAGTTTGGTTTTCAGCCATAGTTCTGTCACCTTGGCCACTATTCGAGCACTGCAGACTGCAGTCTTGCAGTTTTGGAGGTGGACATTGGACTCCCCCCCCCCCGACTTCATTTCCACTAATGAATTCATATTAGCCTCTATACAAGCCTCCCTGTCCAGAAATTTTGGCAGTGGCAGCTTGGTCAGCTCATTCAACCTCGCTCATGCCCATGCTCAGGTCATCTTACGAACTTACCTTGCTGTTCTGGAGTCACACAGCTGCAACCCTCTTCACATTCATCTTTGTCTTTCTTAATGAAGTCACACCGCCAGGTGGCTAAGGCAGTGGCTGCTTGACCAACAATATGAATCCTCTTGCTCCTCTGGTCCCCTCAAGTACGATGTTGCCGTTTCGGAGAAGAGTAGCAACCTGATTAGCTCTTTCCGATTTTGCAGACCTGGAGCAGCAATTTCCTTCTCAACCTCAGCCTCTATCCTTTCACCCAAAAGGTGGTCTTCACAACTACTATCCAGTGCCTCATTTTGCCTTTCATTCCTCCTCATCTATGATTGACGATGTTCCTTGACTACAAGTTAATGAACCTTCTTGCTACCTTCAAAATTCCTTTCTTCCCTCTTTGCTTCATTAGTTTGGTAACCAAGAAGACAATTTTCAAAACCTATCTCTATTCTTGAACTCAGTCCTTGTCGGACACAATAGCCAAGCCTTGCATTTCCCCTTTCTTTACCAAAGCGTCTTCCATTGCTTTCCTCTGCCACAACTGAAGTTCGTAGCCCCTATCAGATTGGTCTCACACAGAGACCTCTCAACATTGGGGTGTCGAGGTGCTGGACACTACTCCGACACGAACATAGCACCAACACCACTCCGACACGTGTCATACACCTCTTAGTGTTATAATTAAAACAAAAAATTCCCAGTTGGACACTTGTAAAGAAACTTAGCCGACACCTCTTGGCTAGATATTCTCAACACCTCTATCAAACTTTTAAAAAAAAAAATCAACTTAATTCTATGAAGAGATATAAACGCAACTTAATTCTTTTTTAAAGGCTCATAGTCGTAGGGCTTAGCACTTTGTTTTAAGAGGTATGAATCATCTTCTTGTACTAGGATTTTCTTTGTAAAAGAGACAAAGTACTTGCATTGTGAAAGGATGTCTCTTAGAGGCATTTTTTAGGCTCGTTGTTATAAAGCTTAACATGACTTGGTCCCAGTCATCTTGATATTTTTAATTTTTTTAATACATAACATCCATTGTCCTGAAGCCCTGTGTTTTATATATCAGCAACGTCGCGGTGTCCGTGCCGTGTTCTGCCCAATATTAGAATCGGAGTCAATGCTTAATAGGCCACAACTCCTAGACAGGGCTCTGATAGGGCAATGAAGAAGAAGGATTGTGTTACTTTATTCATGAAAAATACACTGAATTCCCAGATATTCAAGAGATCAAGGGCACTCCTCAAGTTTCCCTTACAATGATCTCAAAGATCAAGTCCCTCTCTAACTCTGTTATCCATAACATTTTCCCTTTCACTCTCCAACTAACTTCCTAAACTAAGCTACTAAACTACTGATAAACTAACCAAGGAAGCAGTGTTACGTATCAGAATACAAGCTGCAAGTCTTCAATGACAATAACAACTAGATCTGTGCACAATAAGTCAGCAAAGATGTCCAGCACTTCTAATGATAAACCTAATAAGTCTACCTGGTTATATAACATATCCTGCTCATGATAAACATTTAATCACACCATACGACTGAACTACAGATCACTTTTCAAAACTTTTTATACGTGTCAAGCATTCAACGTGCATATTTTCAAAATGGCATCCTTGTCAAAATGTGAATAGAAGGACAACTCACTTTTCCAGTATTATGGCTAAGGACTAGAAAGTTTTCCATCTAGACCAAGCTTAGCACACAAAGCAAGCTGTTCGAAAATGACTAGGATACAATTTACAATACCTTCAGTGTGTGATATAATGCATATACTTAGAATCAATTAATATTGAAATTGAGGGGTTTTTCATCAGGTTTCCTAATCTGTTTCCTAATTTAACTAGGGTTAGGGCTGTAACATGTACTAACAGTACATTAGTACTACACCAGACTAACCTAATTTATGGTTAAATTTGTGTTAGTGGTTTGTACTTCACACATTACAACTGATATCTTATTATTCAGTGTCTCTATTCTTTTTTCCTCCTTCAGTAGTCACTACCTAAACCCTATACTTTCAACACAGGCAAAGTCCAGTAGTTTCAACTTTTCAGACACAAAATTGCATAAAAACCCAAACAATAGCATCAATCATTTTTCATTATATTAAGTTGGAATATGAAGAGCTTAGTAGCCTACTCATTAAGAAGGAGAAGCATTTTGGAACATAACTCCAGTTATTAGTGACCATATACAAAAAATTAATAGTCAAAAAGCCTACTTAGGATCAAAAGTTCAGGTAAACTCAAAGGTCATAAAGCTAAATGCTGGCAACAATGAACCTGAAAAAATGACAAATATCTGGATTCAAGACATGAGAGAAACAAACCTTAACAGAGGAACCTTTAATTTCAGATGCATGTTTCACATAAGATGATTTAGAGATCCCTTCAATGAAACTTGGACCTCTAGAACTTGTTGAGACCTTAGCTGAGACGGTGCACGCATCAGTCATAGCAACATCCTGATCAGTGGCATTGGCTGGTCCATTTTCCTTTACTGAAGTCTTTTCAGAAATATGTTCCAAAGCAGAATTTATATTCTGCAGAAGCCAATCATGAACTTGTGCAGCGGGAACAGGAGCAGCAGGCATATCAGGATCCGAGTTTGCAAAAAAAGGAGACGATTGATTCAAAGAACTTCCTTTAGCCTTATCACCAAACTGAACTAGAAACCCAAGATGCTCAAATCTATCCATAGTTAAAACCTAAAACAAAGAGATCCAATAAGCAAAATACTCATAGGAGAAAGAACTAGGAAAAAAAATAAAAATATAAAATACAATAAGAGCAAAAAAACTAAAATAAAACCTACAATCAAATACAAAATAAAAATAAATCTCAAAATCCCTTACTTATCTTTCTTTAACACTGCATGATGTTATGCTACAATGTTGAATCCACTGAGGGAAAAAATGTTCAGAGTCTACTGCTAAGACACTACGTCATGCCCAATCAAAAGGTAGTAGGCGGTCCACAGTCGTATTTTAACTATGTGATATGATGCGTTAGTGAGAAAAGGTAATATCTCTTACAGTAACTCCACCATATCCTTTCATTGGGATTACCAAGAATTTATACATTATAAAATGTGTGTGAACCTAAAACTGAATTAATTAGTTTGAAGTAAAGGGGACTAGAACTTGCATCAAATCCAGAGAAATTACTATAAACCACAACAGAGTAGACGTCAGATGTCCTTTTCAAATTAAAACCGACGTGATCTCAATACTAAATGAGAAAGAGGCAACAACCAGCCTGGCTATCTGTACAATACAAGTTGTCAAGTCCAGCCATATTGGCTCTCTCCAGCACAACATGTCTATAAATATAAATCAACAAACAATTTCATTTACTGCACGCTGTCGTTGATGCATCACGAACCCCATCGTATCTCTTGATAGTTCGGGTTGGGCTTAACTCTACTTCAAAAGCTAACTCGTAGTATGAGTATTGTCCATCCTTTATAAAGACTACTTAGACTATATCTCTAGTCAATATGAAACCTTAACACACGCCCCTCACATACAGGACTATACAACTGAAACATGGAGATTACGGACTTGATATTTCTAAGAATGGAGTATGGAGATTGCAAAATTAATATTTCCAAGAATGCCCTCACATCACACCGAGTGGACATCTAGAACATAGGATTGCTTTCTTTCATTTCTTCTTCTGGGATATCCGCAACCACATTGATTTCATTAATTTCTCCTGGAATACCAACAAGCGCTGATCTCACAAGGGATAGTCAGGTTGATTCTTGAACTTCTACTGAGTGGCCCAACAGAGAATCTAGGATAGGCATGGATACCATCTTAGATTTTTGGACTGAACCTAACTCAACTCCAAAAGGTAGCTCAAATGTGAGGGTTGCCCATAATTTAATAAGGACTTCCATGGCCATATTTGTAGTCAATATGGGACCTTAACAATGTTAAAGCTTGCTCCAGCTTCATTCTTAACAACATGCCACCATAAGTCAAGTACAAGTGTTAAAAAGAAGGAGAAGATAATATCATCCACACCATCGTTCACTAGACAACTGGAATAACCTAATAAATGAAAAACAGTTCAATCACATTTTTTTAGTATCAAATGTGACATCGAATAACTTGCATTAAAGGTTAAAGCTAATAAAGAAGTGGAACTGATTGAAATATTACAACAATGTTACTCTCTCATGGACAATTAAATGGCAGGAATATTGAAATGATAAGTCAAGTACAAGTGTTAAAAAGAAGGAGAAGATAATATCATCCACACCATCGTTCACTAGACAACTGGAATAACCTAATAAATGAAAAACAGTTCAATCACATTTTTTTAGTATCAAATGTGACATCGAATAACTTGCATTAAAGGTTAAAGCTAATAAAGAAGTGGAACTGATTGAAATATTACAACAATGTTACTCTCTCATGGACAATTAAATGGCAGGAATATTGAAATGATAAGTCATCTGATAATGTTTTTATCAGTTTTGCGGCACATTTGTTGACCAAAGATAGTACCAATCTCCAAGACTTCTATTCTCACAAGCACACACCCCGCTCCCTTAAATAGACGAGAACGAAGCATAGACGTGTACTACAGATTACAGAATTGAGAATCATGTGTTCTAACCTCCACAAGAATCGATCAAGCAGTGCTAGTGCTAAGTCATATGACAGGGATACAAGGTTGTGATAATATTAGAATCAACACAAAGGATATCTCTCCGCTCCACATAATAGAGTAATATTTATACAATTTATCCAATTTATGTCATCATTTTAATTGAGTTATAACTGTAGATGCAACAGTTGTTTACAACAATCATACAAGTGTAACAAAACTAAGTTCTCCTGACTTCCATGGGATGGCAGCAAACAGCATCTTATTTCCATTAATTGATGCCACAGACAAAAAACAAAAGAACACATAAGAAATAATCCATTGAAGGGAAATTTATAAAACCCTGAGTAGCACGGAGTAAATTAACAAACCAACCAGAGATTCTTCGTCTTCCCCTTCCACCTGATCCGCTAGAAGAGATAGAATGTTAGCAAGGTGCTTTTGCAGATAAGATAACTGGTGTGCCTCTTCATCAGCCTGCGATGGAACAAAACGCCGACTGTTGCTGCGCACAAGCTGCAAAAAATCGAATCCAAAATGTTTTGTTAACAGTTTCCAGCATCAACTGTACTGGCGTGTGCTTGAATTCAGCTTATTTTGTGCTCAAAACAGTTTTGTAATCAAAACTCAAAAGCTATCCGTCAATAACAAACTAAAAAAAAATTGAAACGAGCTCGTTGGCAGCTTAATGTGCGAATACAAAGACAAAACTCATAAGCGTGTAATCTACAAGTGATCTAAATGGCACATAAAATAAAACAACACAGTAATCAACATGGAGTGCATCACATGCATTGAATTGAATTGCATTGCGAGGATCCAAACCGAGAAATGGAAAACTGAGTTAACCTGAAGCGGGGAGAGAGCGGACAAGTAGCCGTCGAAAGCGGAAGTCGAGGGCCAAACGTCGGCGACGGCGGCAGCTGCGTCCTTGTGGGACCGGGGGAGCAATCTCTTGTAGGATTGGATGTAGAGGAGCAGGAGTAGATCGTGGACGTCGGCACCGACGGCGTCATTTTGGCCTGGCTCGGCCCGAACGAGAGGGTCGGAGGGGGAGTGGTGGACGGAGGCAAGGGTGTCGAGGAGGAGGCTGGCCTGGTCGAGGGGGATCTGTAGGGACTCGGAGATGGCGGCCGAGTCGACACGGTGGCTGGACGACGAGTCGGGGAGGAGCTTGCGCTTCAAGGTGGTTAGGGTTTGGCAGGGGTCGGAGAAGATGAGCTTGGGGATGGGCAAGAGGCCGTGCTCGAAGGGCTCGCGTCTTGGGCGAATCGCGGTGCTGCTCGTGGAAGGTTCGATTGGGTCCGTCATGGTAAGAGAGAGGAACTGGTGTGGTGCCAATCGAATAGAGAGAGAGAGAATTGAATGATGAATTGATGATAAGACGAGGAGAATGAAGGAGGGAGAGAGACAAGGGTAGGATTCCGGTGTGATTCGCCGGGTGGGAGTGTGATGTCGTCGTTAGATTTGGTTGGATCTTATGGACACTATACCAATAATAATGTATTTTACTTTTTTTCCCACGGAAATAGGGGCATTTGCTATGAGTGTCATAGTTATTTATGTCATCCAAAATATGCAAAAAATATGTGAATATTCCTCGTAATTTTTTTTTTTTGTCACAGTTTCAAATTGCATCCACCTGCGAGACTTATAATAATTCATTCATTAAGCCAATTTTCCATGCTTGATTATCATACATTCTAGACTCCTCAAGCATTGTCCACACAAGCCAGACTCCTGAAGATTAAACCATTAGAATTGCAATTCATAAAAGCCCAACTTTTGTACATTAAACCATTAGAATTTATTTCACTTAACATAAAAAAAAAACCATGTCCATACAATAAACCCTAAACTCGTGAAGCATCCCCCGCATTCTGCATTCTTCTCCTCTTTCTCCCCTCCTCATCATCCCGATGCAAAGCCTGTTGTATCAGGGAGTGCATGTTCTGCAATGCAACTCATACTTCTATACCCTCCTTCGGTGCTCTTGTGCTATTCGGGTCCACTCCAACAGCAGCCCATTTTTGCAACTGAGCAAGACACTCCTAAAAAAATGTCATATAGTCAGGACTAATCAGTTATGAATTACTACAAATTACAAAACATAGATGGCAATTTAAAATATGCAAAAATTAACTATCAAAGTGCCAACAGCGTCGTCTCTGCTATCCGGAGTTGAGGGTGTGATGCCAACAGCGTTGAGGGTGTGATGCGGCTTTATACCATGGCTCATACTCATCACATGCCTCATAAGGGAATGCCGCATGGCGCACCTCAACTGTATGCGCAGGGTATATTGTAAACATGTTGTCAGTCTCCTCACAACTAGCTCTCTAAGGCGGAGGTGGTCGAGGAATGGTCTGCAAACCACCAAACTGCCTTAAGACTCGCTCTGGCAGGTGAGGGTACACCATTGATGAATGATGGATGAAGCCGTTGTAGAGTGTCACTGCCTCAAAAGGCTTATACTGCCAGTGTGAACCATATGGCATCCATATCATAAAGCCTGCATGCACGTCATCCAGGGCAATCCTCTTCTAATTCATCAGCGTATTACCTTTAGGATTTAGCCACCGCCTAGCCCTAGGCATGTCCTCCGTGTATTCAGGGTTCCTCTTCCTCTCAAACACAGATGTGGCAAAGTGCTCAAATATTCATGCATATACTCAAACATTCATGCCAAACAATATATGTTAGACTGAACAAACTACGAAATTCTGCAGCTTCCTCTCGGCTCAGTTTAACAAGGGTGTAGAAGATCTCATGAGTGGGATGTGTAGCAAGGAAGCCACATCGTCTAGTGTGATGTTCATCTCGCCGAATGGCAAATGAAAAGATGAGGTTTTTGGCTGCCATCTCTCCGCAAATGCAGACAACATGGCCCTGTCCACTGAACCACCACAACACGTCAAAAGAGGCTGATACAGAGATGCAGAAGTGTCTGTTACTCACAAGGAAGCAAAAATTCAAACGGAACTATTTTCAAATCTTCATCAAGCTTCACAATGCAGATCCTACTGAATATATAAATAGAGAACTTAGCATCTGGATTCAATTGGAGACTTCAATACGACCAAATCTCATAAGCTCTCCAAATCGTTCATAGCAATCTGCTCTACAGCCATAACTCAGAACCTCAAAGCAATCATTTACCTGAGTTAAGTCGTCTGCCTGTGTGAAGCCTTCAAAGAGTGTTACTCTTATTCTATTCTCACACAACTCAAACAGAGAACCTAAATTCATATCCTCTTTGTAAACTGTTCTTCATCTTTCTACCCAATTCTTTTTGAAGAGATCATTGTAGAACCTCAAAGCAACTTTGAAAAAAGAACCGGGAGTAGTCCTGTAAAATACTAGCTAGGAGAAGTCCTGAAAAATACTTGTAAGGAGAAGTCCTTAGAATACTAGGAGATGTCCTAAAGAATACTTGTAAGGAGAAGTCCTGTAGAATACTTGTACTATTTTGAGAAAATAGTGGAAAATCTTGGTGAAGCCAAGGACTGGACGTAGCCCTGTCGATTAAGGGGGTGAACCAGGATAAATACTCTGTGAACTTTACTTTTCAGTTTAGTTTAACTCCGCTGCACCGACTCTTGGAAAGTATTGAAACTAATAACTACTTTTAATTGAAAATAAGTTTTTTTTAAGTCACACACACAATTCAAACCCCCTCCCCTTTCTTGTGTGGTTTATTACTATCACTTACAACGGGTATGTAGATGTTCTCCATATAGATAGATGTTCCTGAAATATTAAATACTCAAAGTATTAGGAAATCTTTATCTATCAAAATTAAACCTCAGGTAAATTGTTATTCATCAAAATATATTAATAGATGAAATCGTTTGAATCTAACAATCTCCCCCTTTTTAATAATGACAATTTTCATTTGAGAAAAAGGTTTAATTAGTTTATTTCGAAAAAGATGGTATCAGAACGGATAAGATAGAATCAGAGCATTTGATGTAGGTTCAGAGCATTGTAATGAGTTTACATTTTTCAGAGTTTTTCCTTAAAAACTAAGATATAAAACGTTTATCTTTGTGAATTTTCCTTAGCTAGAAAAGCATGAACGTATCTTTTTGAAAGAATATGTTGCAACTTGAAAACATAGTATTAGAGATAAAAATAAATTTGAAATCATGTTATATAGAGGCAAATAGCTAATGAGACAAACGAGTGCGTTTTGTCCTAAGATTATTTTTAACTCCCCGTTAGGATCATAATTTTCTAAACCTATGCTTAGGTTTCTTTTATTGCTCCCCCTTAATATGAGATATATCTAGCTAAAAACGTTTATCTAACTTAGGATTGATTGAATTTTCCTATAACGCTCCCTCTTAGTTGATTAGCTCCTTTTCCTACGCCTTTTTCTCTAATATTTCTCCCCTTTTGGCATTAGCAAGAACATATAAGCAGGGTAACAGAGTAAAAACTATGAGCATGCAAGCAAATATGAACTGAAATGCTTCAAGCATATGTATACTAAGTTTGGTCATCGTTTGTTGTTGGATTTCTGAAGCTGAACCCCAACTGCTTTGAGCTGAATATGAAAGGAATCTACTGGGCAAACTCAATATCCTCAGTTGTTGGTTGAGTATGAGGCAGACTAGAGCCAGGGTATGGTATTGGGTCAGGCAAGAAGTCACATGGCATTAGGACAAGTGTCTAGTAACCCAGAGAGATGACAAGAGCTCCATCACAATGAATGAGGAAGAGTGGAATGTATCCAACGTGGATACGGGGTTCCCAGACAATCCAATCAAAATGGAACATATCATCCTTGTTGTGAATTATGATAGTGAGCTTGATATCTGCACAAGCAATGGGTGCCCAGATTCTGGCAAAATAACAAAAGTCATAACCAAGAAGTTCAACAGACAAACCAGGAAGAATAAGGTTATTCTCCAATGGCATCAGCTTTTGCCTCTTCCAAATATTTGGAACCATAAGCAAACGAGGTCTTCTTAGTATTATTGGCATGAAGAATATCACTGGCTGGGCATCTTCTAGAGATTTCTGAGCAACATCCTCAGGTGTAGGAGAAGTTTGTTGAGTGGGTTGAGCAGGCATGTCCATGGAGGGTTGTTCTGATTGAGGAAGATCTTGAACAGAGGTTGGAAGAGTCTCAAACTTAGGCTCATCAGGATCAGGACTGAATGCAACTTCATCGTTGGTAGCGTCTGCTTCTTGTGCCAAACATGATCCTTCATCCTAAGCCAGACTAGAACTTGCTTCCTTTGTCAGACCAGATCCAACTTCAGTAACCGGACTAGCAGTTTTGGTCGGACTAGAGCTCTTTGCCAGACTAGGACTCTGCACCGGACTTGGTCCTTTTTCAGCAATCAGACGGGCTTCTTCTTCGTCTACTGGACGATGTTCTTCAACCATCACTGGACGAGGTTCTTCAACAATAGTCAGACGAGGTTCTTCTTCAACAACTGGAAGAGGGTCCTCATGAAAAACCGGACGAGGCACTTCTTCAACCACCAGAATGGGACTTTGATTAACTTGTTGTTTTGGTGGAGAAAGCATTTCCTGATCCTTCTGAGAATCATCATCGTGAATCTCATGGATTACCTTTGGTAATTCAAACAGTGTATCTATAAACTTGTTACACTCTGCATCAATGATTTGCTTGAAATGTTTCACCCTGGGGATAAGTGGAGTTCCCCAAGCTTTGGCAACAGGAGAACAGTGATGCCTCCATTGTGGTGTGACTGTTGGCAGTGGAGAGTTTTCATGAAGCTTAACTCTTACCTAGTGACGATTGTTAATGTTTCCTAGAACAACAATTATTGGTGACAGGGACACTAGTCCAAGCAGGGGCAAGTATGTGCAACACTCTTTTTGTCCCAAAGTGACCAAAACTATGTTGAAGGCAGTGGCTGCCAATAGGCCCATGTCAGGCACTGAAAACCACTTGGGTTCATAGGCAACTTCCCAGGGGCAAGTTTTAAAGCCATAAGAAGAGACTCTACTTCATCATCAGAACTTAAGATTCCTACATGAAGATTTCGTCTATCAACGAGCTATATGATCAGTCTCCTCTTGATATCAGGCCAATATTCTTCATTAAAACCCAACCACTCAACAATGCATCTGTAACAGCATTTGCCATCTTCTTTAACATCCATGATATCTGCAATGAAGTTATGAAAAATAGAAGGCAAATATTTGAGGTAATATGCATGTGCAGCTGATAGGACATCAGCATGTTGTGACACTTGATGAGGTTCTTCACCAGTGTTTGCAACTAGAGTCTTCACTGCTTCTTGGTGAGAGGATTTAGCTTGTGCGGATTCTTCAGGGATGGGTGTCAACTTGGCTTTCTAGAAGGCAGGTAGACATGAAGAAATTGGAATTGCATCTTCAACATCATCAGACGAACATCATCAATTAAGATGAAAGCATCTCGCTTCTTCTTTTCAAACTATATTTGAAGGCCAGCCCAGATCTTTGCCACCAATTGCTTATATGTTTCAGTCATTGATGTACCTTACAAAAAACTCAGCAACCAAGATTAGCAGCACCGGTTCACAGCAGCAGAAATTTTCAGAAATTAAAAAACAAAAAGCTCTAAACAAAGAAGCTAAAGTCTAAATCAATAAACCTATCCCCGGAAACGGCGCTAAAAACTTGATACCATTTTGCAAGTGTACAGAGGGATCAAAGTAATATAAAAGATATCGTCTCCACAGGAATAGGTTACCAATTTTTGACTTGAACTCAATTGTTTAGAGCAGAAAAATAAAAAGGATATATTTTGAGTTTTTTGTGATGATTGATAACATAAAGCAAGAGCAAAAGAAGAAAGAAAACTATGGTGGAAATAGCATTTGGGTTTAATTTTCACCTAACCAAAATAAGCTTCTTACAAACAGATTTTCATATGAACTCGGAAATCGTTCTATAGTGCTTTAGCCTAAACCTTCACTTGTTAATGCCTTAATCAAGCAAATCATTCAATCTCAGTTTTCTAAACCCAATAACTTAGTGTCTATTCAATTCAATTGAAGAATAAGTTCTTTAATCAGGCCAACACAATTAGTTCCCACCCTTATACCTAAGTGGCGGATAAACGATCAATCTAATCCCAGTTCCCTTAGTACTTACCAACTACCATTGTGCAAGAAGAAAGCAAAATAACTCGCGTATACTCAAGCATGATAAAAATGGGGAGAAGATACATAGAACAACAACTCTGTTCATATAAGAAAATGCAAGCTTAAAACATACTTTAGAGAAAAGATTCACTAAAAACCCAAGTACTAGAATGAAAGCTAGCCAAACATGGCTAGATTAAACATAATGTTAAACAAGAATAAAAACCTGAAATAAAGGGCTCTAGTGGCCTCTTACAACTTCAAGAGACAAGGCTTCAAAGAAAGGAACTCATAAAGTACAAGATTCTTATAAAGAAAACCAAATGTCTTATTTATAGCAAAATCTGCTGAGTTCAGTGTTGGCTTTCCAACGCTCATACGCTGGCAGCACGAGCAGCAGACCTTGGATTCCAAAATACCAACGCATGAGCGTTGGGATCCTAACGCCTGGGCGTTGGGAGGTCGTTAGACTCCTCATTTTCTTCCTCTCACTCTTCTCCTTTGATTCCTTTCATCAATGCAATAATGTGGCTTCATGGTGGCTTCAATGCCCTTTTGCAACTGCAGAATTCCTCATTCTTCCATCATTTCACATGTAAAATATGCAATTGCCTCTTCAATTTTGTAAGGCCCTTAATTTTATGTATTTACACTTATGTCCCTGAAGTTAATTAATTGGATTCTAGTCTTGCGTTTTCAGATATTTGGATGGGGTTATGTTTGTTTAGCTTTGAGGATTATAAAGATAGTTTTTCTTGAGTTGTAATAAGATGAGCTTTGGATTAGTGGTTGAGACTTAAGCATTTCATTTACATGGTAAGGGTTTGAATCCTAGGGAAGTAGGTTTTGATTTTTATTCAGATTTTCGAGTGGCTTGTACTCCCTCCGTTCCTTAATAACTGTCACTTTAAGGTTTTGCACATATATTAAGGAATTGTATTAATGTTCTTGTTTTTATCAAAATTACTACCTAACTTCCTAACATACCCTTTATCTTTCTTCTTAATTTAGACTCTTTAATTTCCTATCACCATTAATTGAAGGGTAGAATTGGTAAAACATAATTAATATTCTCTTGAACTTTGTAAAGTGACAGATGATTAGGAACAAAAAAAAAGATAAAAATAGTGACACTTAAATAGGAATGGAGGGAGTAGATGATTAAATTTGAAATTCAAAATTTGAATTGGGACATGTTTTTAATGAGTTTTAATGGAGGTTAAAGTCTGAGTTGAATGAGAATGGTGGGTATTAATGATGTTTAAAGCCTTGTCGGGAGTTTTGAATGTGTAATAAGGTGGCATAATGAGAGTTTATGGCTTGGTCTATGGTGTTAATGGGTAATTAAGGGAAATTACTCAGAATAATGAGGCTTGGGCGTGCTCCCTCTCTCTCCCTAGCTGCTAAAAAACTAAGTTAAAATCTTAGCCTTCTTCCTTGTTCATTTTACACAAAATATGCTAAAAAACCTAGAACACTAGAGCTGGTATCCTCAGAAGTTTTTCTGAACCTTGGGTTGCTGGTGTCGACTCGTCCTTCCTCTTCTGGTGTTCAAACTCTACTCTCAAATCCCTTCCATGTGCTTTTGTGTTGGTTCAATCGGTAAGTGATCAATCCTTCCTAAATTCTGTTTTTGGGTGATCAATTCCTTACTCTCTTCTGGGGTTTGATTTGTTCCGCTACCAGTCCTTTCTCCTCAATAAACTCGAGGTTCTTCTACATTCTTGAAGGGATAGGGTCGTGCTTCAAGTGCTCTTGGACAAACTCTCAGAACAAGGTCGGAGTTCAATCGTATGCAACCCATTCGGAGGTAAGGGTAACTCGTTGTAGGTTTGCCTTGATGATTGTGATTGATTTATGGTTTTGTGTGGTAGAATCTGATGGTGTTTGTTCTGTACTTGTTTGTGAATATGTCATTGAAGGTGGGATATGATTTGTGTGGTTCTACACCGTTGTTGGTTAATGAATAATGTTAAGGTGAAGTTGGCTATGTTATGTTGATAATGATTATGAGAATTGTGTAAGAAATGAGAATTGTGTAAGAAAGGTTGGTGCATGATGTTGTTGAACATGTTTCCATGGCATATGCATGAGGTTACTTGATGTGGTTGTCGTACCACGAGGTGGGTTGTCGAACCCAAAGGGTGGTCTTATGGGTAGTCGCCCCTGTTTGGGTCGATATATGATGTTGTTATGGCCATAGCATGTAGTTGCATTTTGAGGAATCATGAGCATGGTTGATGATGTTGATCATGGGGAAATGAGTATATTGTTGTATTGATGTTAATGTATTTGAGGACTCTGTTACTACTTATCATTGTTGTTGTTTTATCACAGTGTTGTCTGTATTATTCTTGTTTGTTTTCGAGTTAACCTTTTCTGCTTGTTGTTTGTTGCTTGGGTGCTTAACGCCAGGGATGTACAATGCAAATGAGGTTCAAGAAGGAAGATCTGGAAGTTAGAACGAGATGGTGGAGAAGGCTCAAAGAATTGAAGAACTTGTAGAAGAGTTTATGTTTTTCCGTTGCTTTGATTTTTAGCACTTGTAGTGCAACGTTATTTATTTTGAAATATCTCTCGTTGTTTTATGATGTTTAATAATCTATTATGGGTTGAATAATAATTATTAAACATTTTGAGAGACGTTTTGAGAACTTGAGTGTTTTGAGAGGTTTGAAGTTTAAAATTCCGCGTAATTAGTATGTGACCCTCAACCCAAAATTGGGGCGTTACAAATTTGTCTTTAAACCATTTCTCCTCATCAATTCTCCATCAAAGCTCCAATAATACACCAAATAATGACCAGAATAATAAAAGGCTAAAATAAATAAAATAAACCTAAGAAAAGACTCAAAAATAAAATAAACACTAACCTACCATGCTTATGTTTAAATAAAAGAAAAACCTAACAAAAGATTAAAAATTATATGAGGCTCAATAAGAAAAGACATAAATAAGGATAAAAAGAAAGTAAAAGACACTTATACCCCCAGGTCATCACATTATTACATGTTTGAGCTGAGCTCTTGGATGTTCTCATTTCTCCAACACTGACTTGAGCGCCGGAGTATCTTTTGCAGGTCCCCCCAACGCACTGCAACTACAACTTAGAGTCTCCACCTCAATCATGACAAAACAAGGCTGAGCAATGCCACTTCTCCGCTGAGAACACTGTCGTCCAAGATTCACGCACGAACAAATGCACAAGTATAAGTTGATCCCTTTATTAGTGTGTGTATATATATATATATATATATATATATATATATATATATATATATATATATATATATATATATATAGTTGAGTTTAACAAAAGTATTAAATGGTATATTTAATATTACTGTATATTTAACGGAATAAGAAATATAAGCTATAGTTTAACACTATGTATAATTAAATATTGGGCTTAATTACACTTTTGGTCCCCCACGAATGACCTTCACGCGAAAGTGGTCCCTAAACTTCAAAAATCTAATTTTTCCTCCCCGACGTTAACCTCCGTCAATAGTTTTGGCCCCTCAGCACTATTCTGTTAGAAAACTAACGGATCTGGGGACCAAAAGTGCAATTGAGCCAAAAACACAATTATAAAAAAAACCCAGAAACATCAAGTGATATCTTCATCTTCTATAATCTTCAAATTTTTCTAGGGGGAAAATCCAAATCCAAAAAACCCTAACCCACCCAAAATCCTCAACAACTTTGAGTAGATTAAGCAAAGCTTGCTTCTTCATGTCGAAATCATCGACCTTGATTCTGGTGAGCAAATTCTTGAGGTAGAACCTCATGTCCTCTTTGGAAGAGCCAAGACCAGGTTTTGACACAGCCATGTCATGCCCATTTGTGAGAATTCCCTTCCTGTGTAACTCAGAGAGCTTCTTCACGTGCCATTCCAACTTCCCCAATGTCACGTCCAAATCGCTCTGCATCAGGAGCTTCCTACTGTATGACAGATCAACGCATCGCCGAGCCTGCTCGTGGCACTCCTCCATGGTGGTTGCTATCGCCGGGAACACGCCGGAGAGTGAGTGGTTGCGAATCTTGGGGTTTTGGTTGCGAATCTGGGGTTTGTGATCGAATCTTCCCCCATTGTTTCTGAAATTCCTCTAATTCTTGTTTCACCAGATCCTCCGTTTCAGATGCCATTGCCGACAGCTTGAGATGTTGGTGGTGCGGGTGAGTGATGGTGGTGGTGGGTGTGAGGCTACGGTGGTTGGGGGATCTGGGTTTGAAGATGAAGTTTTTGTGGTGAGATGAAGGTGGTTGCGGTGAATGAAAGTAGTTCCGGTGGTGGTGGTGAATGAGAGAGGACGACGACTCAGTGTTTTTAGTTTGGGAGGATGAGGGAAAAAGATTTAGGATTTTGGAAAGGAGGGGAGAAATGAAGTGTTGAAAGAATCAGAGGTTGAGTTTGTTGTGGAGGGGATGAAGATGATGATGAAGAAGATGATATTGATGTTCACAGATTAGGTTTTTTTTCTTAGGTTTTTATTTTATTTTATAATTAATTTTTTGGCTAAATTACATATTTGCCCTCAGACCCGTTAGTTTTCTAACAAAATAATGCTGATGGACCAAAATTGTTAATGGAGGTTAACGTCAGGGAAGAAAAATTGGATTTTTAAAGTTTAAAGACCATTTTCACATAAAGGTAATTCCTGGGTACCAAAAGTGTAATTAAATATAAATATTAATGTTAAATTTTATATTTACAAAAAATCATATATATTAAATACTGCATGCAATAGGAAAATTTATAATTTTTGTCTTAAATAATTCACTTAATTGTAACAAAAAAAAATTCACTTTAATTATTTTTAATTTAAATGTACTACCAAATGCGTAAATTAATCGGTCATGACTGTTTTAACTTAAGCAAAAGTATTGGATACGAGTCCATTTAATTACTCTTGTTGTTTAGACCAAATTTTTTTTTTAATTTAAATGTTGTAATAAATGTTTTTAATTAGATTGAGTTAACTTAATGTAATAATAATAATAATTATATATAAAGTTTAATCGTTATATTAAATCCTATAATTAATTATTAATATTAAATGATGCAATGAATACATTAGTACAATTCATAGTTTCAAATTACAATTTTAAATAATTCACTCGAATTGGTTTTGTTTTAAGTGTTGTAATAATTGTTTCTAATTAATTTTAGTTATATTTAATAATTACGTCATTAATAACATTGTTCAATGTTTTTTTAAATGGTCATTGTTTAAATATAGGGTCCTTTTCGGACAATCACGCCTATTAAGAAAACATGTAATATATGTTGGTTTTGTTACTTTTTATATAAATCTTCCAAACATGCCCCTATTTAAAAAAATCTGGAAATTGTTAATGTAAGTATTGGATATACCAAAAGTTAGTTGGGAATATGAAAGAAGTAATTAGTAGATGTGATAATTAAAGTTTTGGAATTTAAAATATAATGAATGCAATGGGTAAAAAAGGAAAAACTTATTTTTTTTTTCTGAAATCTAGAAGGGGTCTTATAATTTGGGACACCGAGTTTGTCTCTAAAGGGTCTTATAATTTGGAACAGAAGGAGTAATAAGTATTACAGACATAAATATTATACTCCTTCAATTTTTATTTATAATTCACTTATTTAATATAAGTCACTTTATAATATCTAAAAAATATTTAATATTTTTTTCCAAATTAACCTGATAATAAGTGTGTATGAGTTTTATGACGTTTAACACCAACAAACATGCCCCCTCTTTCACATACCGTTATTCTATAAATGTATTACGAATGATATTATACTTCTAAAGGCAAATTGTCACCAACCGTTTACTGCTAAATAACTATTTATAGAGTATTGGTCACTATTGTCGACCTCACAACAATATGTATAAGAAGTTAAAAAAGATCATTTCACACACAATAATTTTAGTTTATTCAAAGTTACTCGTGGCTTACACGGGTAAATCCAACTAATTTTTTATCGATAATCGAGTTTTTCCGTTAATATTTGCATTGAATTGATGCATAATGGAAAAAAAACCCGACAAATTAAACATATCCTAGGGATTTAGTTTTAATTTTGTAGATGGTTGATTCCACTTTAAATCCGAACCAAACTCATTATAATAAATTAGGTTCTCAGATTTTTTTTTTCAACATGAAGCAATGTATTACTTGATTTATTTTTTAAGTTAAAATATTTATATTTCTGCTTTAAAGTTTAATTTTGTTGTATTTTAGTATAAAACTTCTTTATACTAAAATCCAATTATGTAATGCTATATATTCAAAATTCAAAAGTAGTTTCATTAATTTTTCATTTTAATTAAATTCTAATATGGTTTTCAACTATGAGATGTGTATGTTTAAATAAATTTTACACCGACAAATTTATATAAATTTTTCTCTTTTCTATATAAATTTATCTTTTAAAATAATTTTCACTTTTTTTTTTAAATTGCACGAAATTAAAACAAACAAATATAATCAATTAAATTTTATTTACCTTAAATCCAAGCAAAGCTTGCTTGTGAACATACTCAATTTTTCGATTAAGTTAACACTTAATAATAAGTGTAAATAGGAAGGGAGGAGAAATAAGTAATATATTTCATTTGTGGTGTGATCCAATCGGAAGAGACATGGAGAGAAAAAAAATGTCTTAAAATATATACATTGTTCAAAGTTTCAGTGCATTTTTGGTTTGATATATGAGTCGGTGATGTGATTTCACATATTTTAAGACACTAATAAACAAGCTAAAATTTACCGTATCAAAATTTAACATGAATCAACACTTATTCAAGCCTATTATTATTATTATTATTTTGAACTCTTTTGTGAAAAACAAAATAACGTATAGGGGTGTCTCACGTGTAAATGTTTGACAAGCACTTGAAGTGGGTCCAACTACTCCAAGAACCTTTACTCTACAGCAACACAAAGAAAGCAGAGAGGCACAGACAGCACTGTGCCATTACCATAAAGCAAAGGGTGGGGAGCTTCTGTGTATATTTTGCATAGATTCATGAGACACTAGCCCCACAATCAAACAAACAAACCAAAGAGAAACAGAGAGAGAAACACAAACACCCAAAAAGCAATTCAATTTACACTCACATCTCCTCAATTGCAAGACCCAACTACAGTTTCTTTTCCTTACTCCCCATTTCACTTTTTCTCTTCTCTCTCTCTCTCTCATTACTATCTGGGAATTCAGACTCTTAGCTCTGCTTTTTCTGCAAAAGTCTTTCACGCTTGAAAGCAACTCCATTCTTGCTAGGTAATGCCCCCTTTCACTCTTTCTTAATCCTTCTGCATTTTTTCTTCTTCAACATTCAACAAGCAAAAACCACAAACAAGAAAAGCAAAAAAAAAAGAGAACTTTAATTCTTTTTCTTCCTTTCCCTTTTCACCATTTGGGTTTTTGCTCGAGTTTCTCTGTTTTTCGCATGCACCGTGGCCTTCGGAGTTTCTCGTGTTTTTGGTGTGCCGAGTGACAATGTGTTTTGTGTGAGTAAAACATAAATCCATACGGATAATCTAAGTTTTTTCTTGGTGATGGCTCTGTTTGTTTACTCATGTTGTGGCTTCAAAAGTGAATTTATGTAAGAAAGTGGTGATTGATTTCACATTGATGTCTCAGAATGCTGAAAGGCCAAAACTTGGAAGCGTTACTTTTTCATCCTGTGCTGCATTGCGTACCAACATTCTAAATGTTTTCGTGCGTTTTTTTTTTCTTTTCATTTTCGTATTTATTTGCCAACTTTTTCTGTGCTTGCAGGGTAATCAATCGGATCTAGTGGCTTTAAAGAAAGCTCTCGGTTTTCTCTGACGTTTAAGCTGTTTCTGAAATCGGAGATCTAGGTTTGCCATTACTGATAATGTCTTAGCTTTTATTATCGCCAATAACCCTTTTTTTGAAGTTTCAGCTTCTTTTACGTCGTTTGAATTTTACTTTGTTTGTGTTTTTAAAATTCCCCGAATATTTAGGTGCCTCTGTTTGATAGAATGTAACGGCTATTTGACTGTGTTTTTCTTGGTTTGTTTTTAGGCTTCTGGGAACGGTTTTCTTGGTTTGTTTTTAGGCTTCTGGGAACGGTTTTGTTGATTATTTTGAATTGGGTTAATTTCTCATTGTTTGAACAAAGAAGATGCAGAGGCCTCCACCTGAAGATTTTCTGTTGAAGGAGACAAAGCCTCACCTGGGTGGGGGAAAGCTTTCTGGTGATAAACTCACAAGCACCTATGACCTCGTTGAGCAAATGCAATACCTTTATGTGAGGGTTGTGAAAGCCAAGGACCTTCCCGGGAAGGATGTCACCGGCGGTGTTGATCCTTATGTCGAAGTCAAGCTTGGGAACTACAAAGGCACCACCAGGCACTTTGAGAAGAGAAGTAATCCCGAGTGGAGCCAGGTTTTCGCTTTCTCGAAGGACCGGCTTCAGGCCTCGGTGCTGGAGGTTATTGTGAAGGATAAGGATGTCGTGAAGGATGATTTCATTGGGCGTGTCTGGTTTGACCTCAATGAGATCCCGAAACGGGTGCCGCCGGATAGTCCTCTGGCGCCACAGTGGTATAGGCTTGAGGACAGGAAGGGGGACAAGGCGAAGGGAGAGCTAATGCTGGCTGTTTGGATGGGCACACAGGCTGATGAAGCATTTCCTGAAGCTTGGCACTCTGATGCTGCAGCGGTTAGCGGGGCTGACGCTCTCGCGAACATTAGGTCGAAGGTGTACCTGTCTCCTAAGCTTTGGTATTTGAGGGTTAATGTAATTGAGGCACAGGACTTGCAGCCAACTGATAAGGGGAGGTATCCTGATGTTTTTGTGAAAGCTGTGCTGGGAAATCAGGCCTTGAGGACTAGAATCTCTCAGAGCAGGAACATCAATCCATTGTGGAATGAGGATTTGATGTTTGTGGCAGCAGAACCATTTGAGGAGCACCTGATTTTGAGCGTGGAAGACAGAGTAGCGCCAAACAAAGATGAAGTATTGGGGAGGTGCATTATTCCTCTGCAGTTTGTGGACAGGCGACTGGATCACAAACCTGTGAACACTAGGTGGTTTAATCTTGATAGGCATATTGTTGTGGAAGGTGAAAAGAAGAAAGAAACCAAATTTGCAAGTAGGATTCACATGAGGATTTGTCTTGAAGGCGGTTATCATGTTTTGGATGAATCAACTCACCACAGCAGTGATCTTCGTCCAACGGCAAAACAGCTGTGGAAGTCCGGTATCGGCGTGCTTGAGCTGGGGATATTGAATGCTCGGGGTTTGATGCCAATGAAAACAAAAGATGGTAGGGGGACAACTGATGCTTACTGTGTAGCAAAATATGGGCAGAAGTGGGTCCGTACAAGGACAATCATTGATAGCTCTACACCGAGGTGGAATGAGCAATATACCTGGGAGGTTTTTGATCCTTGCACTGTCATTACAATTGGTGTATTTGATAACTGTCATCTGCATGGTGGTGAGAGGGCTGGAGGGACAAAGGACTTGAGGATCGGGAAGGTAAGAATTCGTCTCTCCACCCTTGAGACAGATAGAGTTTACACACATTCCTATCCACTTTTAGTCCTGCACCCGAACGGATTGAAGAAAATGGGTGAAATTCACTTGGCTGTGAGGTTCACTTGTTCTTCTTTACTCAACATGATGCACATGTATTCACATCCCCTGTTGCCAAAAATGCACTACATACACCCTTTGACTGTTAGCCAGCTTGACAGCTTACGGCATCAAGCTACTCAGATTGTTTCAATGAGGCTGAGTCGCGCTGAGCCGCCACTGCGAAAGGAGGTTGTGGAATATATGCTGGATGTGGGTTCCCACATGTGGAGTATGAGAAGAAGCAAGGCTAACTTCTTCAGGATCATGGGAGTTCTGAGTGCATTGATTGCTGTGGGAAAATGGTTTGATCAAATTTGCAACTGGAAAAGTCCAATCACAACTATTCTGATCCATATCTTATTTATAATATTGGTCATGTATCCGGAGCTCATCTTACCCACAGCTTTCCTCTACCTCTTCCTTATTGGAATTTGGCATTATAGATGGAGGCCAAGGCACCCTCCTCACATGGACACTCGTCTTTCTCATGCAGATTCAGCACATCCTGATGAGTTAGACGAAGAATTCGACACATTCCCGACCTCCCGGCCTTCAGACATTGTTCGGATGAGATATGACAGGCTTAGAAGCATTGCTGGGAGGATACAGACTGTTGTTGGTGACTTGGCCACTCAAGGGGAAAGGCTGCAGTCTTTGCTCAGCTGGCGCGATCCGAGAGCTACAGCCCTGTTTGTGATTTTCTGCCTGATTGCTGCTAGTGTGCTGTATGTAACTCCATTCCAAGTTGTGGCCTTCTTGGCTGGAATTTATGTGTTGAGACACCCCAGGTTTCGCCATAAGCTTCCTTCGACGCCGCTGAATTTCTTTAGGAGGTTGCCTGCAAGAACTGACTCCATGCTTTGAGTCATCAATCCAGCATAATCTCCCAAAAAGAGAGCAGAATTGGGCTTGCTTTTACTTTCATTGTTCAGCTCCAGATTTTGTTTTCTAGTTTTATGCTTGATGATGATGGCCTTCTCCTGAAGGTAGTAGATTTTGGGTATTCATTGTTCCATTATTATGTCATAGGATTTTCTCTTTTGACTTTTGAACTCTATGGTAGTCCTTGTTAATTTGTAATTTTGTAGGTTTAAGTTGAAATTAACTTCTGCTGAATTATTCATGCTTTGTCACATGTGGTAGTTTTTCTCAATTGGGAAGGTCCAATTTCTATTCTAGGCTAAAATTTATTTTTAGTACTGAAAATATAGAGAATAGATGGTTTCAATATATGTTTTAGTTCAAAGTATTTGGGATTGAGTCCATGAATAACACATGCACTAGTGAAGTGGCTTGAACTTGCAAAACTCACTTTCTTAATTTATTTTCTGTCTTGTAGTCTCTTTGACAACTTTAGGGGCAGACAGAATGGTGTAGCAGCTTTGTGTGTTAAGTTGAGGTTGAAGGAAGCAAAAACATGGAAAAATGATATTTGAGAGATAGTTGCGTTTCTTGGTTTTTATTTGCTTATCAGAATTGTTTTTAGTATTATAATTAAAATTATTTTGACTCCCCATATTTTTCTTTGAAGCTTCATCCCTGGATGGTTGTGTTCTTTACATTTTTTCTATGTTTGGTTTCGGCCCTTAATTTTTTAAAATCACTATAATTTAATTCCAAGCGTTTTGAGGTTGTCTAAATGACCGTAAAAAAATGGGTTAAACAACCCAAATCTAGGTCTCCCAATGGTATTTCTACTTTAAACAACCCATTGTCTAAATGACCCAGGGTAAAAAAACGGTTAAACAACCAAAGTTTAGGTGTTTCAGTGGCATTATTACATGTATCTTTTAAAAATTCCAACTCATGTTATAAGTGTCATTATAAAATCCAACTTATTTCATTATTAATTTTTTATATATTTTCATCAAATTAGTTTCATTAAATAATTTGTTTATACTTTAAACTCATCAATTAGGATAAACTACACAATGAACCTCTTTTAAAAAAACAAGAATTAAGGGTGTTAGATTTAACACCCTCACCACCCAATTTAACTCCCTAATTTTGTGTAGTAATAGTCATATATACCCCTGTCTTACAATACATTTTGGGATTTATTATCCCGGAATTATTTTTATGTACCTTCCGAGTTTTACTTTCCCGGAACTTGGTCTTAAATTGTATTCTGGATTTTACTTTCCCAGAATGATTTTTCGAGCACATTCCGGCATTGTAAACCTCAAAATGTAAGGTGTACTAATAAATAACGTTTCGGGATTTGTAAACTCGGAATGCCAATACTGTGTACCAAGATTTATAAACTCAGAAAGTGTATACACATGCATTCTGGGATTTAAAATCCCGGAAAGTAAATAGGTTCCGGATTATACAATTTGGATTTGAATTAAAAACCTGTATGTTTCCTGATTTTATAATTCGGGACTTAAATCCCGGAATGTTGTGTTACAGAATTAAATTCCGGGTTTTAAAACCCGAAATGTTCATCATCATGTTTTGTTAAAGAGAAGCTTAGGAAACTATTCATCATCTTCAACCTTGGAAAGCTCTTGGCCGAATAGAAGCCAAATTCTCGCTTGAACTTCAGTCGAGGTTCAATTGGCACTTCTATGGCGAATTGCCGTCACAAAACCTTGCACAGATAAAACAAACTGCTTATAGATATTTATTTAAATATCCAGGGTCTTACAACCCCGCCTGACACAAACACCGACCCAAAGTCGAGTTTAGGGTTTAGGGTCAAGTTTAGAGATTAGGGTTGATTTTAGGGTTTTAGGTCAAGCGATTTCTGATTCTGCAACAAAACGAATCATTATGGAACCCGCTTGCAAACTTGAACTTGCAAACATGAAAGGTGAACCTAGGGAACGCCGAACTTAGCAATTAGAGTTCAATGTTCTTCAGTTTGGGGGAGAGAGCATTTGTAAACTTTTTAATCCATTTAATTTTTAGAAGATTAAAACTAATAGGTTGTTTTTTCAAAATGATCAAACGACACTCCATTGACTTTTTAGAAAAAAACCAATGGGTTTTAATTATTTTAACCAAGTTACCCTATAAATTTAAAAATATTTTGTGGATGGGTCATGACCTATCCACTAAACTAAATCGATGTCACAAATTCATTTAATTTTACCTTTGTAATTGAATTGGTTGGATGGATTTGAGTGTGGATAAATTGGATGCATAATTGGTTCATATATATATATATATATAGATAACTCTATCATATGAAAATAATATATTCCTATATTATAGTAGTATAGTATTAATATAATAAAAAATTATATTATATTATATTATAACATGAGGGAACAATAACTTTCACATGGGAGGATTCTAATTTGAAAATTCTCTCATGCTTTCTCATGCTAAAATTGTGTTTAATTCTTTTCTCTCTCCCAATGTAATAATTAAGGGTAAAAAAGGAAGATTATAATTTTTTTATAAAACCAAGTCAATTAATTAGTCTCACTATATATTTTCTTAATAAGCGCAATTATCTCCTAGAGGTCTTATAAATAAGAACGAAGGAAGTATAATATGATTGCCATAGAATAATATATTATATAATATTACCATATTATAATATAAATATAATATATTATTAAATTGCATAATAATATAATATTATGATGTGTTATATTATGATTTAGTAATATATATATCAATGCTTATAAAAAAAGCATATATATATATATATCAATATAATGTAAAAAATAAGATAATAGTAATTGTACAATATAATTATTATAATATATTTTATTATATTATCATGCATATAATAATATATAATATTAAAATAATATATTACTATATAATAATATAATATAATATAACACATTATATTAAATATATTAATAATAAGGAGGAATCAAGTTACTCTAGGAGTAACTCTTATCAAAGTTAATCCCCGTAATTAATTTTTATAGAATATTATATTTTTCAAATCTAATCATTGAATTAAAATTTTCAAAACAGCAGATCAAATTGTGCAAATTTTCATTAAATTTTAAAACACTGGGTACTTCTTCATACAGCTTTAATTTGATAATAATATATGTCTTGAAATATAAGTAAATATCAGATTACATACCTACAATTTTCAATTTAACTGAAATTTGGTATGCATAATGAAAATTATAATATTATATAATTCAATTGTTTGCTTTGTTAAATTCATTACCAACAAGATCGTGATCTAGGGGTAAGCTAGCTAGATCCCTATAAGAATGAAAGAACAAGTTCGAATCCTAGAAAAGACATTTGTTATGAGGGACATGCAACCGTTTCTCAAACGAGGTAGCAACATCCGTCAAAGACAAAAAAACAAAACCTGCAGCTTTTACTAAGTTGCTCTTAGAGTAAGTGGATCTGGGATACCTCCTCATTAATAATATATCATTATATTGTATAATATTAATAGGAAAATGTAATACTTTAAAATTTGTTTTATAATCATATTATGTAATGTAACCAAAAAAATATTATGTAAAAATGTAATAATTATCATTTATGTTAAAATAAAATAATATGTTTATTATTTTATTATATAATAATATAATATCAATGGAAAGACATTAATATTAGTTTGAATTTCAAAAATGATAATTGTTGAAAAGAACATGCAACCGTTTTCCAGTGGCGACATTGATCAAACACCAAAAAAAAAATAGTAATATAATATTATAATATATATGAAATAAAATATTAAAATGTTAAAAACTATTATTGTAAAATAAAAGTAATGTGATAAAAAATGCATTAATATAATAAAATAAAATGTAATAAAATATAGTATAATATTTTATTATATTATTATTATAAATTATTACTATATTAAATTCAAAAAATTTATTCTGTACTAATATAATAATATACTAGTATATATTATACAATATAGTTTATTATTTCATTATATAATAATAATATATTATAATATGTTATAATCATATATTGTATATAACGATAATTATTCTAAATACATTTATAATATAATAAAATATATTTACATATAATATATTATAAAATTATATTACCATAACTTAATGTTTAATGTTAAATATATAATATTAATATTGAATGTTTTAATTTACATGTATTAAAAGTTTTATAAATAATTAATAGTTTATACAATAATTAATATGAAAAGTCATTAATAACTAATAAGTAATGTCATTAATGCAAGACTTAAGAGAATTTCACATGCACACACACACACACACATATATATATATATATATATATATATATATATATTGTTAGAAATTATATATCATATATATATATTTTTTTTTTTTGATAACTTTTAGTTTAGAAATAAGAAAAAAGAAATTTTTTTGAAAACATAAATAAAATAAATGTCAATATTAACCTATTGATATATACTATCATTTAATTCATAACAATCTTCAATTCAAATTTTGAAAATATAGAATAGGAAATACTAAATGCTGGGGTGACTATTATAATAAAAAAATGAGAAAAACGTATAAATTCAAATTCATATAACTAATGCGGAAATAAAAAATGTGAAGGTTCTTTTTTTTCACTCACACATATTTTAAAAGAAAAATAAAGAGGGAATTTGAAAACTTTACAACCAAAACTCTTAACTAGCCATAAAGGTGAATAAAGTGTGCCATAATTTATGAGAGATGTAATGAGATTTTGAAGGGCTGTGGTGTTGGAGAAAATGGTAAATGGTAAAGGGTATGAGTTTGAAATTCAAATTTAAGAGCTTTTAATGAGATTTTGGAATTCAAATTTGAAATGGGAACATGATGGTTCGAGTTAGAGGATTAAAACAATATTAGTGTAAGAATTTTAACAAGAAGAGTTGTGGCTTAGTGGTTAATACTTAGGCATATGATGGGCTTGGCTTGTGTTCGAATCCTAGTGAGGTATGGGGTTAATGAAGTGTAATTGTGAGTTAGGGAGGTGAGAAGGCAGCTATTTATCTCCCTTAAGAGCTGAACATTTCGTGCTCTTTCCTCCCTACCAAAGGGAAGAAAGGAACACCAACCTTGATCATTTGGTAGTCTATACCGTATTTCTTGCAGAGATTTTCCAACTCTTGCTCATACTCAATCCTTAACCTTGCCTTCTTCTCTTCGTAGTCCTTCTCCACTTGTTGCATAGCTCTTTGTATTCTCTCCATCTCTTTTCCCAATGGATCATCATTTTCAGACTTCATCGGTACACAACCTAGGTTCTAGGCTCTCAGTTTTTGGAAGAAGGAGAAGAAGCAAAAGTGAAAGGGGGAGGGGAGGAAAGAGCACAAAATGTTCAGCTCTTAAGGGAGATAATAGCTGCCTTCTCACCTCCCTAACTCACAATTACACCTCATTAACCCCATTAAATCACCCATTATTCACATGTTCAAATTTCGAATTTAAATCTGATTATAACTCCTAATTACTCTCATTAAACTCCATTTATTGCTCATTAATCTCATGTCTCAATTCAAATTCGAAATTCAGCCTTTAACCATCAAAAATCTGATTAATATTAAAACATACCTCACTAGGATTCGAACACAAGCCAAGCCCATCATATGACCAAGTATTAACCACTAAGCCACAACTTTTCTTGTTAAAACTCTTACACTAATATTATTTTAATCCTCTTACTCGAACCATCATGTTCCCATTTCAAATTTGAATTCCAAAACCTCCTTAAAAGCTCTTAAATGCGGAATTCCAATTCAGCCTTGACTAGTCCAAGGACTAAAATGCAAATAACCAAACTTAAAGGACCAAAATCTAATTATAAGATCTCTAAGGACCAAAGCATAAATACTCAAAACTTGAGGGTCTTACACAAACCATCATGTCCCCAATTCAAATTTGAATTCCAAGAGATCCTTAGAAGCTCTTAAATGCTGAACTCCAAAACATTTTGACTAGTCCAAGGACTAAAACTCAATTATCCAAACTTAAAGGATCAAAGCCTAATAATAGAATATCCAAGGACCAAAGTATAAATACTCAAAAACTTGAGGGTCTTACAATACCACCCCCCTAAAAAGAGTTTCGTCCCTGAAACTAAATGTCGGGAAACAAAACAGATTTAAAAACAAATCAAACAACAATCACTTAAACGACCATTTCTGTATCTTGACTTGCTAACCTCTTACTTCTACTTGTAAGGAAGTCAACAATAAATCTAGAAACAGAAATGCAAGCAAATCAACCAATAAAAAATTAAGCCACACCGTTCTTCTTTTGATTGTCACCCCAGCCATCGATTCCAGAATGCAACTACCCAATGTTAAAAGGGTTTTTACGTCTTTTAATAAAAACCAATACTTAAGCTGCGCTCAAACCTCTTTTAAGATTCAATTGCAGTATAGTAAGAGTGTTATCGATCCACAAAGAGCAAATGTGTAAGAGTGCCTTTCTTTAATTAAGAAGTTAAGCAGAAAAGAAATAAGAGTTGTTTGTTTGGAAAGACTTGTATTTGAGAACATGAAAATAAGGAAGAAACGATTTGAGAGAATAACAGATTGGGAAAACAGTTGGATTATGGTTTCATATTTCACTATCCAGGATTTATTTTATTCTTGATTACAATCACTTAAAATCTTTAATTTATTCCCGCCAGTTCTTAACTAACTCACCTATTCCTAGCATGAGAAGTTGATTCAATTACTTTCCTAATTACCGCTTCCACAGGCAATTAATCAAAACAATTGTAAATATGTAGGCGTTAAGGAACTAGGTGATCTAACGCTATTCCTAGCAAATTAGCTTCTCCTAGATTAAACAGTTTATATCAGATTAATAAGGTAGCTTCTACATACAAAATTAATCCTAAATCAGATGAAAGGTGATCAAGCAATCATAAGCAATAAGAACAAAACTGTTTAATTGAAATTAAAAATAGAAAGTAACAAAGAAACAAATAGAATCCTTTCAAGATGAAATACTACGCCTAAATCCAACTAAAAGAGAGCTTAGTTATCCATAGGATGGAAACTAGCTTGCTTACAAGGAGAATCAATTAGGGACTTAGGAGACGATGAAGAATCCAAGCATCCGTTGATGAAAATCCTCTTTTCCTTCTCAAATTAGATCTCTCTCACGTCCAAGGGGTGTTTGGAGGAGACTAGGATTGAAAGAATACCAAAAATAGGCCAAAAATCGCGTTTTAAAGAAGTATGGGCGGTGCAGGGGCGCTTAGCCGCGCCGACAGGCGCCTAGCGCCCTGGGCCAGGCCCAGCGGCGCTTAGCCGCGGGTCGGGGTGCTTAGCGCCGAAGTTGGCTTCGCTGGGCGCTGAGCCGCTTAATGAAGCGCTCAGCGGCCCGTGGTCTGGTTCTTCAGCGCGCTGGCGCTTAGCGCCCAAGGCTGGCGCTGAGCGGCCAACATCCTTCTTGTGACTTCTCGCTGGGCGCCTAGCGGCCCGGGGCGGCGCTTAGCGCCCAGAATCTTGATTCCTCCATATTTTCTTCAATTCTTTGCTTCTTTTGGGTCCTGAAACATGTGAAAAACACATCAAAAGCATAAGAAATATATTTAAAAGCTTAGAATCACTTTACTCTTTTATTTAACCAAAAGTTATATAAACAATGGGTATTTTTACAATTAAAACCATGATAAATGCTATCAAAAACATATGAAAACTAATAGCAAATTGGCATTTATCACCCAACAGCTCTAGTTTTCTCAACCAAAGCTCTGATACCACAAATGTAACACCCCAATTTTGGGTTGAGGGTTACATAGTAAAATCGCGAAAATTAAAACCTCTCAGAAAAACAACTCAATTTTTCAAAAAAAAACCAAACGTCTCTCAATATTATTTATTCAATAATATTCCCATAAATATTAATTAATACGCGGAAGCAGAAATGAAGGAATATTATTACAAAAATAAACGCTCAACAAACGAGCCCAAAAATAAACAGCGGAAGTTCTATCAAGCAACAATTGTCGTCTTCAGATTCTTCCACGCTTCCACTGCGCACTCTGATTCCGTGATGCTCTTCAAGAGATAAAGATCATCGCCCTGTCTATCTCTGGCGTTAAGCTCCCAAACACAAACAGAAATGGTTAACTCGAAAACACAAAAATAATACATCTCCTCACAATCACGACAACACAATAATATTCACATCTCCTCACAATCAAAATCACAACCCATGTTTATGAGTCCTCAAATGCATTTACATGTTATGGCACGACCACATGGGGACTAAAACCCATATCATCACCCTTAACCATGATCCCATGGGACTAAGACCCATCTCATCGCCTCAGCCTCAAAAAAATGCATATGCCATGCCAACATGTTCAACATCATCATGAATAAAAAATTGCCAATATAATCAACTTCGACTCAACATCATCATTATCAGCATGTCTTAACATCAATTCTCAAATCCAAGCATGTATCACAAATGCCAACAATTTCATCATAAACAAACAGAATAGTCTCCAATACAAAATCATAGGTAAAACACCACTGACTCAATCTAGAACTGAGTTACCCTTACCTTTTACTCCTTTGCTTGGTCGTGTCCTCCGACCTATCATGATAACACATTTTCAAAATCATCAACAACCATGGAAAAGCCTGAACCCAACTCCACAGGATTGAAACTCAAAACAAGCAAAACAACAACTTGTTGCCAGGGGCCTAGCGCTCAAGCGTTGGGTTCCAATGCTCAAGCGCCGGGTCCCTGTCTGGCAACACATACCGGGCAGAACCACAACGCCCAGGCGTTGGAAGTCCAGCGCATGGCTCCCTGCCAGAAAGCCTGAAAACACCGTTTTTCACCCCTAAATCAATTCTAAACTCTACTTTTTGAAAACCATACTTTCCCAAGCCCAAAACTCATTATAAAACACTTTGGATACCATGTATACTCAGAACTATAATAATTTCCCAAAACTCTAAAACATATGACCTAAGAATAAAAAGAGAAACACCAACCTCGAGTGACGTTATGTTTTAGAAAAACTGAGTTATTTTGAGAGAAGTTTATACACTTTCCGCTTATTACTATGCGACCCTCAACGAAAATTGGGGCGTTACAATAAGTGTTAGATTCAAATAATTAAAATGAATTATAGTGTTTTGATAATTAACAATTTCGTTATAACTTGATATTTCTAAGAGGTAGAATTCCTAACTCGTTGAACATCTTTATGTCTAGGAAAAACTATCTTCGTGAAGAACTGCATAAACTACAAGGCATTATCAAGTCATAGAAAAATTTGAAAGACGGGCAAAATAAAAGGAAATCGTCAGGGTCCTCACTGAAGAACAATTGCATACGTTTTCAAGAGGAACTGTCAGAATGCACAAAGAAAGCAATCAAGCAAAGACAGTCCGACGACTCACTGAAGACCAAGCTTGCCTAAAAGTGAACAAACATTCTTTGGATAGTACTTAAGCAACTATGCCCATTCAACACCAAAGTACAATTTATAAAGTTGAAACAGTCCGGTGCTTGAATAAGCTTTGACAAACAGGAAGACTTTCTAGCCAAAGTTGAGTAAGTCTGGTCACAAGCCTGAAGGAACACTTCTAGCTTTGAAGAATCTCTAGTCTCTATGCCAAGTAGTTGGGTGACAACCCATTCAAAAGGAGAGAACGTCCGGCCACTTACATAGCAAATACAGTCTGACAACTGTGAACGTTTGGCACAAGGAGTCTGTCTGTCTACACAGTACAGTTGACTCCCAATAGCACAAGTCAGTTGAAAACTTACTAAGTGATAATCTTCTGATAATACTGCAAAGACTACGTTTGCCATGTCCTGATGAATAATTCGTCTGTCTAAAGCATTGAAGTACTCAAGAGACATAAATGCTAGAAAGTTTGTTTGCCATGAGGATATGAAGAGTCAGTTCAGCAGAAGCATTAAAGAAATCGTTCGACAAAGTTCTGAAGAATTCATCTATCATAATAGCTTCTAGCTCTAAAGACCATCTACCTCGTCTGCACATTAAATGAAGCACTGTTGATCGCATAATGAAGAAAAGGACACAATTAATATTTTATTCCTCGGTTCCTCAACTTCTTTGATTTTCCTGAAATCAAGCTACTTTTGCGGAATCAACGGCGAGAAATTCTGAACATAGTATCTCCTCAACGTTCAAATTCAAATCTCTTGTTCAGAACATTTAATGATCCTTAGCTGGCATGCACTGGGATATAATGTCCAAACGAAAGCTCAAGGCTAAATATAGTACTGCGCTAGACGATGTCAATAAAAGCAATTAATGCATGACAGAACGCATTTAATGCTGATCCAGAATTAGAGAAGTAGCCGTTACTCACAAGGAAGTAGGAGCACTAACAGATCTATTTTCTCTTCTTCATCAAGCTCAGTGAAGACTTCCTACTGAAGATATAAATAGAGAAGTTTGCTTCCGAACAACTTGGCGACTTGAATACAACTTATTGCATATCTCTACCAAGTTGCCCAAAGTACGAAAGCTCCCAGTGTTATAAATCATAAAGCTTCAAGCTACTCTTTATTGAGTAAAGTCGTCCACCTGTGTGAAGAACCCATAGAGTGTTACTCTTATCCTAGTCACACACAAAACAAACAGAGAACCTTAAACTCATATCCTCTCTGTAATCTGCGCTTCATCTTTCTACCTTACTCTTGTTGAAGATAATTTTGTAGAACAACAAACTCACCTTGTAAAGGGAATCAAGAGTAGTCCTATAGAATACTAGTGAGGAGAAGTCCTGAAGAATACTTGAAAGGAGAAGTCCTTAGAATACTAGGAGAAGTCCTGTATAATACTTGATAGGAGAAGTCCTTCTAATACTGGGAGAAGTCTTGTAGAATACTTGTACTATTTGATGAAATAGTGGAAAATCTTGGTGAAGCCAAGGACTGGACGTAGCCCTGTCGATTATGGGGGTGAACCAGGATAAATACCCTGTGTGCTTTAATTTTCAGTCTTAAGTTAATTTCCCGCTGCATGCACACACTCTTGTATTTATTTGAAACTAATAACTGCGTTGAACTTATGAAGAAGTTTCAAAAATCACACACACAATTCAAACCCCCATTTCTTGTGTGTTTTTCTCACTATCAATAAGCACTTTGGCGTTGACCATCCCGCCGGCAGGTACGAAAACCAACAATTTCTCATAGTCTGGGAACTAATATCCACCTTCACGCCGGTATGGGGTCTCCCACTCCAAATCCTGTGGGTCACAATGATATCTCCATTGGGGAGCAGTACGTGGAATTGGATGATTCTTCTTCAATTGTACCTGAATGAATAGAAAATTAGAATTATATAACATATGATGCGTGCAAGAATATTCGTTAAACATAAAATGTTTGGCAGTTTTAATTGTACCTGAACCCAGTGATTTTGGTTAACATGTCCAAGAACAATAATCGGATGAGCAATCAGTGGCTGGCCAACAAGAGGTAAGAACATGGAACAACCCCCGTTAGACAATGTAATCAACACAAAACTAAATGCTGTTGCAACAATGTATCCCATGTTAGGAATTGTCAACCACTTTTCTTCGGTGACAAGCTCTTGAGGAGCAACTCTCAAGGCGTCCAAAATTGTTTGTGAGTGTTTTATGCCAAACATTGCCATATATTTATCAGCTCTTATTGTAATCTCCTCGATCATCTTCTGTCGTACATCATACCACATTTGTTCACCCTTATCCAATAGGGAAACAATGGCCCTGTATCCACAATTCCCATCGCCAGCCACATCTATGATGTCACATATATAAGACTGAAATTTAATAGGCATTTTTTCTAAGTGCGGTACCTTTAGAGAGAAGCCGTCAAATATTTGTTTTTTGGGTCTTCCTCTCTTAGCGTTGGCTACAACGGTTGCCGTAGGAGTCTTCCATTTAGGAACCAGAGGTGTAGGAATTGTTGTGTTGCTTGGGGCGTGAATCGATGGGTGTGTGGAGTTGCTCCCTTCAAGTGGGTACGCTTTGTCGACCCCTGTGACACACCCTTCTTCCTACCCTTTGTTTTAACTTTCGCAAGAGGAGGACACATAGAGGTGGAATCAGGAAATGCAAGCTCCCGAAGTTTTTCTTTGATAGCCTTTTTTGTTGGGATATCTGCATTCTCAAATCTAAAAGATAGTGCTTCCCATTCAGACTTTAAATTGAGCTCAATTGATGAATTATCTTCGGGTTCAACAGTTGCCCAGGACAGTCTTCTCCAAATATGGTGGATGGTACCCAAAGGCACACAAGTGTACCGTGCAAGATCACAAGCACACGTAACCCATGGGTACTTCTTAACCTGCAACCGCACTCAGAACTATCAACCCCCACCCTTTTCATTCTAGTTTTCTCCTTCGCAAGCAGTTCAAGAGCCTTCTTTGACACAAAACCAATCAAATTCTTGTAGAAGGGACCTTTGAATTTGTGATCCTTGATGAATATACTATGCTCAAAAGAGGACATTATCTTTGTATGTTGCAGTACCTAGCTTGTTCATAGCATCCCAGCAATAACAAAGATCACCCTTGCTATTCTTAAGCAAATGCTTCAGCCTTGGATGAGCACCCTCAACCCTGCAATGCATTGCAGTATAATATAAATAAAATAACTATAATTTAATCAAAGCGATAAACATAAATATAATCATGAAGTGGGTTATACCTGTTGGTAGTAGTGTTCCCAAGATGCATGGCCGAATCAATCCAGCACTTTACAAACTTTTGCCTATGATCTGTCAACCAAGTTGTCAGAACATACGAATTGAACTGAGGAAACGATTCAGATAAAATTTGCACGGCCCTCAGATGACTATGATACTCCTCTTCAGACACAGAATCCATGAGATCTTTCCATGCATCCATGATGCCATCCCACACTGTTTTCGGTTGGCAATATAACTTGCCCTTTGCACTTACATTCTTCGAAATATGGAACCTGCACAACAAGTGTTTGGCTATTGGGAAAACCTCCTCTACAGCTGCTATCAGTGTTAGGTCTTTATCAGTCACAATGACACTAGACAAGCTATCTTCCTTAAGAATCAACCCCTTCAGTTTTGTCAAGGCCCACACAACATCATGTGTCCTTTCTGAGGACATATAAGAAAATCCAATAGTAAATGTAATGTCTGTTGATGTGACACCAACCATTTCAAGCAGGGGTACAGGGGTAAGCCGTACCTGTTGATTTTGTATGTACTATTGATGAGCACAACAGTAGGATACAGATTAAAGAGCTCGATGCCACCTGAACCTGAGTTTCACAATCCTTCTGATGCCAATAAACATATTTGTCCCGTTCCAATAAATGCATCAGGTGCTGCATCTCTGTTAGAGAACCCCACTTTGTCCTCCTGTATCGTCCACATGCATTGTAAACTTGTTGAATTGTTGTTAAATTTTTAGGATTCTTATCTTTCAAAGAGACGAGCATGTGACTAGGTTTAACCCTAGTGTCTACCATATCTTCAACCAACTATTTTTCCGTAGAAGTCAATCTTCCAGCGTATGCATGCCCAACCAACGACTGTGCTCTTGCATGGTTATGAACTCCACATAACACCTTGAGCCGCCAATACCCTTCAGCTTTTCTGGGCCTTCCTCTTAGCTTACATGGACACTCACATTTTCTTGTTCCAGTGCTCCTCTTGGTCAGTTTGCCCTTGTATGGTTTGTAACTCCCACCCCACTCGCATCCTAACGTGAGAAGTTCCTTTCTTTTGAGGCTCCCATAATCAGACTTAGCAGTAACAACAACAAATCCATTCTCCTTCCCTACCGACCGACACCAATCAAATAGTTCATGGCGATTAACAAATTTCTGCAAGCAACAAGAACAATTAGACATTAAATCCAACATTTGTACAATGCTTATTAAGCACAAGAGAAATATGCACCTTATCAGTCGTAAATGCTTCTGTAACATCTACCCGAACAACAGATGAAGATGCATTACCAGAACTCGCTTTCGTAATACGGTCATTAGACTTCACAGTTGGGCCCATTTCTTCCATATTATCGGCATCAACAACTTCTTTAACATCCACAGTCGCAGCCGCTTCTGCCCCATAATCAACCTTGTCGACTTCCTCAGATGCCGCATGAGACATGATTTAGTATCCTGCGACATTTAATAATGACAAAAAATAAGCAAACAGACACAGAGGTAGAAAACACACTTAATGGTGCGAGAGTCATAACAATTTCGCACCATTAAGTGCGAAATTGTTATGGAAAAAACACATCAATTTCGCACATATTATTCGCACCACTAGATGCGAAAAATTTACTCAACTTACAGTAGCTACAGTAAACCGCACTTAATTAGTGCGAAATTAAAACGCAAATAATAAGTGCGAATTAAAAACGCACTTATTATTTGCAAATAAATTATAAACTTACACGAGAATTAGTGGAGAATGGTAAAAGGCTGATCGAAAACTATAAAATATACAAGGTTAATGGATATTTCAAGAACGAAATTATAGTTTAAGGGTATTAATATAATTTACGTTACAGAGGGGTGGCATATGAATTAATAATGAGTGACATTCAAACTAATACCCATTACACCGCAGTAATTGTTCGTCTCCCAGTTTTTATTTCCACACGTCCCTCATTCTTGATGTGATGTCAATAAGAAAAGCGAAATCATGTTAGGGTTAACATCCCTCCTGAGACCCTCACTCTCAAATCCTCCTCCAAACTTGTTCCCATTCCCTTCTCCTCTCACCTTGAAACCCAAAAGACCCTTCATCTCCCGAAAATCGCAACCCCTTTCTCTCTTCGCAGCGAACAATAACAACAACAACGAGCTGAGGGAACAGGGCAAAACAGAAGAACAATCACCCTCTTCTGGTTCCAATCAACAAGAAGATTTTAACGATTCAAGCCAACAAAAGCGACCCCTTTTGGGTTTCAATTGGAAAACCCTTTTAGATCCTGACCCTGACAATGTCGTTGCTCTTGGATTAACGGGTCTTCTCACATGGGCGAGTGTTCAAGTCCTCTGGCAGCTCTTGTTTATCTCTTTCACCATTCTCGTTGCTGCCCTCAAGTATTCTTTCATTGCTGCACTTCTCATTTTCATTCTCATCACCCTTCTCTGAATTTCACTCCACCTAGCCCTTCAATTTTGATTTTTTTTTATATTTATATAGAATGTTTTCTTTGACATTATGGATTGGAATGGTTGTTTTGTTTGATATATTGATGTTCATATGTAATGCAGAATTGATTAATTGTGCATAGCTGCTATTTTTCTTGATCAAGTTTTCATTATCCTTCTCTGATTTGATTCTTGCACTCTTCATATGATGCAATTTTTTTTAAGTTTGTGGTTTAGATTTGTTATTTGATTTTTGTTTACCTGTTGTGTAGCTTTATAGAATCACATTCATATGTGGTGGAAAATTGATTAGTTTTGCTTAGATTATTTCATGCTTCAGTCTATTGAGATTGCTCTTCCCAATTGTTTTTCCTGGATTATTCCATGGTGAATGTATTGTCATCAGACATGATTCATGTCATGATAGTTCCATTCCATTGTGGCATCATTTGATACATTTAACCAACCTTGCATAATAGGAAAAGGCTTTGGTGGTTGTTGTAGTTGTTGGATCATTGCATGTTGAGAAAGTTAGGCAATTTCATAAAGAAATGAAATGAAGAAGTTTCCTTATACGGGGTGAATTTTAACCCAATTTGCTTACACTTTCATGCTCTTCTGGAATGAAACAGCAGACATGGAATGGAACTATTGATGTTTTCTTATTGATATTTTGTATGACCATGAAAATATGAATTGGAAGTCCTCACCATCTTATTTTCGCTTTAACATTGCAACACTGCATAAGCTTGTATTAAACAGTTCTGGGAGATATGGAGGATCAGTCTCACTCAAGCCAAAAAAGAAAGCTGAAATTTTGCAATTGTCCTTTCAACAAGTCCTAATAAGGCTTCATTAACTTAATTTTATACAGTATCTACTATTCTTTGCCATTTTTTGTTGTTATTGTTTTCTGGACAATACTTTTTGAATTTTCCTGGTTTGGTGTTAAATAACCTTAAGACAATATCTTTATCTGTTTAATCATTGTCCTTGTCATTACTCTTTCTTTGCAAAGCATTATTTTGGAAGAGCAAAACACCTTAGATCAAACTAGCAACATGTAAATTTGGGATATTTCTCAACACAAACAGCTAAATTTCGCTGCTGGATACACCTTTTTCTAAAATGGGAAAAAGTTCCTTCAGTCAAATGGCCGTTTTGATTAGTTGCAAAAGCTAAAACAGACCAATCTTTGTTGAAATGGCAACTGGTTAGAATTTAGGGTGTGGATTTGACAACTAAGTAGTTCCAAAGACAAATCATTGATAACGCATAACAATTGGGAAAATGAATGAAGCAGCTGCTAGAGTGATTGTATAAATTTAAATTTCCAAGGTATTGTTGCACTGTAAAACTTTTGTTGCACTCAGGTACTCTTTCAAGACTGATCTTATTTTCATTCGCATCTAAGAATCACACTTTTCCAATGAGACTTTCTTTTCTTATATTTTCTCTGTAATTGTTATCATGTTTTGTATGCCAGTTTTGCTATTTGAAGGTTATCCGAAATGGAATATTTTGTGCATAGGTTCCATTAATTTTGTTGGATGGCTGTTATTTCTGTCAAACTAGGGATAATTGTTAAGTTTTATTTGCACTTGGTCATATCCTCTTGCAGATACTTGATAGGGTCAAGATCGATATGTTATCAGTGTTATCCTTTGATACAAGTTGCTAATGGACTACCTTTATTGACCTCTAGCATTCTTATAATGCATCTATCGAGATTTATGCATCTATTATTATTAGGCATACTTAAAAATGCTAGGCTGCCATGTCAACTAAAGTTTTATATTTGAAATTTAGTCCTGAACTTCTTAAGTTTTGTATTTTATACCCCAACTATTTATGTTTTTTTTTATTTTTAAAATTAAAAAAATGAAATTAATCCTAATTGAAAAGAAGAATTCAAATTAAAATCTCAACCACAGTTCCCCTCTTGTTGTGACATGAAGAAGATGTTGGAGAGTTATTTTTTGGTACATAAGATGTTGTCGATGACGATGGGGATGGTTTTTTTTTTTTGTAATTTGAAAATCAAACTATAAACATTTTCTAAAAAAAAATTGTGTTTTTAATATATAGTAAAATTTATAATAAAAATAGTTAAAGGGTCAAATGATGAATTTTATATGTTAAAATGACATGACATAGTTTGACACTTGGCATTCATTAATTGGGTATGAGAAAAATAGCATTATAACCCTCTCTCCTCAAGTAAAAGTTTTCCTTATTATTAATCTATTAATTTTGAAGCGTCAATTATAACGTTGACGCAACCGCTATTAAATCAAATGCTGTTTTGCCACATCAGCAAGATTGCCTACGTGTCACTCTAACTAACTGTTTATTTTTTCAATTATGGTATCTTAACTATTCAATTAAATAAGCATTGATATTTCAGTTCTCTTTACTTGATGATTAGCCCCAATTAATATTTCAACTCTTCATTATTTACTCCAATGAATAAGAGTTAATAAATTACCGGGGGCCTAATTAACAAAAAAAAAAAAAAAAAGTCAAATTAGTCCTTGATTTTGTAGGTGAGTTTGATTGTAGTCTCTTAGCGGAAAAATGACATTTATTTAGTGGCAAAAAAAATAGTCAGTAATTGTAAAATGACCGCAACTAAACATCATTTTTACGCTGAGGGACTAAAACCATACTAGCTTACAAAATCAGTACTAATTTGACCATTAACCCAAAAAAAAATAGTAAAACATCTTCAATATATAATGAGTTTCTTACTCAATAGAGTGTGATATGACACTTAATAGTAATTTCTTAATTTCTTTTTTGGGTGTGTTCGGATAGGGTATTTTGAGGGGAATGTAATTTTAGAAGGTATTAAAAATGCTGTCATGAAATACATTGTTTGGCTAATTTTTTAAACTAGGTATTTTGGCTAATTTTTTAAACTAGGTATTTTGGCTAACTAGAATAGAAATGACCTCAAATATGAATGAATTTCAAATTCCTCTCTTATCTCACCCTTACCCTTCTCTCTCTCTCTCTCTCTCTCTCTCTCTCTCTCTCACACACACACACACACACACACAATATTAACAACCCTAACCTGACGTGAACTAGACAAATCAACCCCAAAACCCTATAATCGAGCATAACACCCTAAAATTGACGCTAAACCTTAAAATTAGTCCAAAACCTTTAAATCGATCCCAAAACTCAAAAATCAATCACTAACCTTAAAATCAACCCAAAACCACAAAATCAACCCAAAAACCATATAATCAACTCGAAATCCTAAAATCGGCTAAAAAAGCCTAAAAGCAACCCTAAACCTGAACTGAACCCTAAAATCAGCTGAAAAACCTAAATTCGGCCCAAAACCCTAAAATCGACCAAGAACCCTAAATTCGACCTTAAACCCGACTTCAACCCTAAAATCGGCCCTAAACCCTAAAATCGACAGAAAAACTCTAAAGTTAACCCTAAACCCTAACATTTACCCAAAAACCCTAAAATTGGACAATAACCTTAAAATCGACCTGAACCCTAAAATCAGCCGAAAAACCAAGAATCGGCCCAAAACCCTAAAATTGACCCAAAACTCGACCTGAACCCTAAAATCAGCCAAAAACCATAAAATCACACAAAACACTAAAATCAACCTAAACCCGACCAAAACCCTAAAAGCGGCCCAAAGCCTTAAATTTAGCCCAAAACCCTAAAATCAGTCAAAATAACTCGAGAATCGACCTAAACCCCAATTTAAACCTTAAAATCAACCGAAAAACCTAAAATCAACCCAAAACCCTATATTCGGCCCTAAACCCGGCTTGAACCCTAAAATCAGCCCAAAACTCTAAAGTCAGCCATAAACCCTAAAATCGAAAGAAAAACCCTTAATTCAGCCCATAGCCTAAAATTGGCCCATAACCCTAAAATCGACCTTAACCTTAAAATCACTTGAAAAACCTAAATCGGTCCAAAACCCTAGAATTGGCCCAAAACCCTAAAATCGGCTCAAAACACTAAAGTCGACCCTAAACCTGACCCAAACCCTAAAATCAACACAAAACCCTAAAATTGGCTCAAAGCCCTAAAATCAGCCCAAAACACTAAAGCCAGTCGAAAAAACCCCTAAAATCAACCCTAAACCCGACCAGAACCCTAAAATCAGGTTTGGGATTTTTTTAGGTTTATGGCCAATTTTTCGTGCTTTCAGCCAAAAGGGGTTTTCAGTTGATTTTAGGGTTTTTTGATCGTTTTCTGGGTTTTGTTCCAATCTTAGGGGTTTGGGCTAATTTTGGGGTCTTTCATTCGATTTTAGGGTTACAGGCCAATTTTAGGGTTTGTGGCTAACTTGAGGGTTTTAGGTTGATTTTAGGGTTTTTTCGTTGATTTTAGGGTTGATTTTACGATTTTTGGCAATTTTAGGGTTTGGTACCGATTTAAAGGTTCAGGTCAGGTTTTTTTATAGGAAAATGTTAGTTGTTAGTAAGTTAGTACAAATTACCCCTCCTTAGGGTTCGAACCCTGGCCCTTCACCTACAATTACCCTTAGCTCAACCAGGTCGGTTATAGGGTTGATTTTAGGGTTTTTGGTCGATTTTGGGGTTTTAAGTCGATATTAGGGTTGAGGTCAGGTTTAGGGCTGACTTTTTGGTTTAAGTCTGCCCGGCCAATTTTAGGGTTCAAGTTATGTTTTGGGCTGATTTTAGGGTTTTTAACCGGTTTTACATTTAAAAAGTAATATTTATTTAAGTTATAAAAATTATCGTTATTTATTTAAAACAAGAAAATTAGATGAAGGAAATTTTATTACATCATTCAAACCATTTACAATTGAAGGAATTCCAATCAATTTATCCAAACAATGAAATTTGAAAACACCGATAATTTAATTGAATCAATTGAATTATCTAGCATTTAAAATTTCTTAAATTTCTACATTCCCCAATCAAACACACCCTTAGGTTTTACTACGTGATCTTATTATTTTATTTATGTAAAACACGTGGGGCAAGCATCTACAATCATTTTATTTGAAAATATGTTTGGAACGTTAATTTTCTCTTCAAATTTACCCAATATTAATAGTCCAATCTATAAATACTATTAATGTTTATAAGAATTTCTCCACATGTCAACACCACACTAGTTCTGGAACCGTAGTGATACACGAAGATTTCGTGCCATGTGTTCTTCTCTTGTGCATTTCCCTTGCAATTTATAACCGCTTAAACCATCTTTATTAGTCACAACTGTTTATGTTTAAATAGACAATTGTATGTGGTTAAGTCATAGAATTGCATGGAACTGAAGGCATCTGATATGTTGGATTAGAATTGATTGACTGGTTGAATGCCTATGAATGGCAAGCTTGATTGGTAGTTATTGTGTTCCTTAGCGGTAGGATGTGAACGATTATTATGTTAAGCATACATGCCTAATTGCTAAGCTGATCAATGATAGCATGCTATATGGTATGAGAACTTGCATGATATTACAAGCTTGATAACATGTTGAATGTAAGCCTTTAACATGTATGCTTGTCAAATGCTTTTGATAGTAGTTCAAGAGGGGGTCAGTGGCGAGTAAGGCCAAGAGGACCAGGTCCCAAGTGTAAATACAGGCAAGGCCCCGCAATCCGTGAGGACCCCAAACTCGCAATTAAGCGGCTTCGGTTAACTTGATTAAAGTTGTTAATCTGGTTTACATGCCTAATTAAAGTCTGTAAATCTTGGTATCATGCTTGGTTAAACATGTAAATTTTATCTGTATGCTTGATTACTATAGTTAGTCTTGCTTGTTATCTTGCTATTCATAGAGGTTCAATGCTGAGGGTATGCTTGACTATTACAGTTCCTCTTGATAGTCATCTTGCTACTGGTAGAAGTTCAATGCTTCACGGTTATGTTTGACCATTGCAGTTACCCTTGCTGGTTATATTATCGTTGATAGAAATGCAATGCATCTTGATGTGATAGTGTGCTTCTGTATGAGTACTTGCCGATCGTTACCGGATGAAGAATACAGACTGCCAACGAGGGGAGGATCTTGCAACACTCTATGAGTATGGTGATCCCGACCACCATGGGGAAAGGATGATGGACCAGGCCACCAAACGGACGAGATGGCGGGTGGAATTATCGACGAATGAAACGGGGACGGAACCAATGAACTCAAAGCCTGAGAAAAACTTAACCTGCCACCAGTATATCGGGTTTCGACATTGTGACCCTGTACGTTTGTACGACATAGACCTAAACCTCATGCCTTGGTTGTTGTGAGAAGTGTTGATGTCACTCTACGATACTGTTAGATGTTCCCTATGGGTGCTTTTTGTTTATCACTGTCTTATGTATACATATGCGTATATTGTGATATTATTGTTATTTGAAGTTGACCCTTGCACCTGTTTGCTTGTTGGTTTGTGTGTGGGCGATCCGTCGCCAGAGGGATAACTCCAGTCGAAGAGTAACCGGACAATGTCGAGTCGAAGAAAGTTCGGAGGGAGTAAGATGAGTAGCTGAACGCTTGAATATTATAGATAGCTTATTGATCATTGAGTCTGTATTCCAGCATGCTTAGGGACATGGTAGAGTCCCGAGACATTATGCCCTTATGAGGTCGCCCTACATGGTATCGTATGGGGTATACCGGGGTAGGAGGTCTGGGTTTGGGTTTGTGATGTGGAAACATGTTTTCTTATTAAACGAGTCACTTGTTTATGGAACTATTCCACCAATGTTGTCCACATAACTATGTAACTTATACGTTTCGTCGAGCAGGGTATATATTATGTATTGCATACTGTCCATGGCGTGTCTTGGAAAGAAAAAGAAAAAGAAAATTAGACTTGCATTCAGCAACCTTTAAAAATGTAAATAACATGTTTAATTACTGTTTTGGCACTGCTTTAGCGCCCTGAAAAATGGGGTGTTATATTGTGGTATCAGAGCTCCGGTTTAGAATACCAGAGCTTGTTGGGAAATAAGTCTTCTGTGCTAAGATGTGTGAGCTCCGTTTCCTCCCACGAAGCCCCCGGAAACGGACGAGAAAAACCCTGTGGGTAGTCCTATCACAATGGGTTGCTCCGTGGGAAGGGGCAGTTGGTCTTTGATTTTCTGCTCTTCTTGTGAAAACTGTAGTGGCGGGGGTGGCAACTCTCACCTGATGTAGTTTCCTAAATGGCCCACCTTGATCAATCATTCAATTTCCCTTTGCAGTGTCCAACAATCATTAGTGTCGTTCCCCAAAGCCTTATGGTACTCACGCAATTTTGAGGTGTTCACATTTGGTGCTGGTTTCCTCGGTGGGGGCAGGTAACGAACCAAATTGGTTGGGCTTACATCCCTTAGGATTGTTTTCAAGTTGGCCGCCAACGGAATCACCACTTCCGCTGGTTGGTCATTCCTGTTCCATACATGCCTTGGTGATTGGACTGGAGGATAGGGGGCTGCCCTTGGAGGGCTAGCCAGCGCGCCCAACAAGTATTCGAAGGACTTCTCCCAACAAGTATTCGAAGGACTTCTCCTTTTACACAGGTTTCTTCTACAAGGATTCTCTTCTCAAAAGAGTGAGGTAGAAAAAACTTTAGGCTCGATCAAACTCTAAGTATTTGATAGTGGGTTTGATGCTTAGGAATGTATTTGAGTTTTGGAAAAAGAGAGGATATTCGATAGGTTCTCTTTGTTCTTCTATATTCTGAAGTGTGTGATATTCTATGTTCGTGAATCGTTCAAGTCTACTGTGTTGTATTCGTGAATAGTGTTCAATCTCTCTCGTTCAATACTACTAATGTGTCACTTTTTTTCTCCTTCAAATCTTCAAGTCCTCGTTATATATCATCAATTCAAGTTAACATCTCCGAAAATCTTGTCGTTGACCAGTATGAGGCTTTAATTCCATTGAACTCATTTGACTCAACAACGACTCTATGATTTGCTTTGAATGTATTTGACTTGATGTTCCTGCAGATCTGGTCGTCGAGCAATGTGAGGCGTGATTCTCTCCTTTGCCTTAATGCATTTATCTTCGAAATATTTTCCATTTTGAGGAACTATAACTTTGTACAATGTTTCCTTGATACGAGGCTTTGGAGATTGTAGAGTGTGGACCGTACTTGAGATATAACTTTAAATGTTGTAGTCTCTTGCTTCTCCTTATACGATGCTTTCCTCTTTGTCTGAATAGACGATAAGCAATTCGTGTAGACTATAAAGCTTTAGACCATACTTTAGAATGACTTTGACGCTATAGTCTCTTGTTTTTCCTCAGACGATGCTTCTCTTTATATCTGAATAATATTAAACAATGCATGCAGACGGTACGTCTGTTGAATAAAAAATGATAGAGATATTTCTTGAAAAACATAATACACAAAGTTTAGAAAATCATTGAATTCATACACAAAATTATTGTCACTAAAAATATGGTAAATGTTCTAAGATTGTTTAAACTTAACACGTTCCACAGGCCGTCGCTCCTATTGCTTGCTGTTCCGGCCTCCACCTCGGTCACTGCTGTAAGACCCTCTATTTTTAGTATTTATGTTTTGGTCCCTGAACTACTTAGTAGTTTCAGTTTGGTCCTTGGTTGACCATTTGACCGACTTTATTATTATTGGAATGAGATTTATGTTAGTTAATATTATTATTGTATTATATGTTTTATTATAAATGCTTTTCTATTTAATTTAAAAAGAAAAAGGAAAAGGAAAAAGAAAATAATAATATACACGTATCTGATATATTTATTTAAATATATATTGTTTTGTTAGATTTTGGTTGGGATCATATTTTGAACACAAATTGTATTTTATCTTATCTCAAAATTAAGGAAATTTGATTTGAAAATTAAGATGAACATACTACCTATTTTTATGTGATATACTAATAGCTGTTTTCTTTTCTCGGTTTTAATTGGTTATAGTTTTGTTTTAGTAAGTTTTTATATATATATATACTAATGATTATTAGAAAAAGAAAATGAAAAATAATAGTAATAATAAACTTACGGCTGTGTATGCTAACCTATATATATATTAAATTTTTCTTTATTATAATATTGATTGGTTATTTAGATTATGAACATAATTAAAATATACTAAAATTATCCTATCAAGATTGAGCATGAATTTTAAAATTAAAATATAGATTTTAGTTATAAGGTAAAGGAGAAAAAAACTGAAATAACCTATTTCCCCTTAAAATAACAAATTCAACTCTACCTCTACTCACTAGTCACTACTAAAACCCTTTCTCCACTCTCCATCCATAAAACCCGAGCCTCCCTTCTTCTCTCCCCGCCACCTTTTCTTCGCTCTGCCACCATCATATTCTTCATCTTCTCCACCAAACACCTATCAAACCTTCACTCATCATTTTCACCCCAGCTTCATCACCATGCCTCTGTTTCTCCGCCCTCCATCCAACCACTATTCCTCTCTTCTTCTTTCTCTCGTTTCTTCCTTACCCAGGGCCGCCACCACTCTTCTCTCAACCTCGCCGCCACCACTCTAATCTCCTTCCACACCACCTCTTCGTCCTCTCCATTACAACCCCTGAACCAGAATCCTCTTCTCGAAACTCCACACCACACCATCGACCCATCCAAGCTCTTGACTTTCCTCTTCACTGTCCCTCGACCTCGCACAGCCACCGCTCATCTCTCTCTACCGCTCGTCGCCTTTGTTCCTGCCTTGGTTCCGAGCACGCGCCGTCGCACCGTTCCTGGTTCGCGTCGTTGTTCCGCCGCTGTCAAGCTCGCACCGCCGCCGCTAGTCCCTCTCTCTCCTGCGTCGCCTCAATTCTTTCCTCTGTTCAAGGCTGTGCCGCTGCTTCACCCAGGACCTGCACCGTCGCTCCAGCAGCCACTTCCGCAAGCTGGTCTTCTCGTGCCGCCGTCAAAGCCAGCTCCAGGCAGGGGCGTCACCACCGCGAGTTCATGTATGGTTCCCCTTCTTTTATTCTCTCTGAACATTCTTTTATTGTGCACTTATCACTACTAGTTACAATTATATCTTAATCCAAGTTAAGTTAGTGAATTGCTATTTAGCTTTTGATATATGTTTGTTTTCAATTTTATAAATGGTCAAATTCAAACTTGCAAACCCAGCATCAGGTTCTTACACATTTAAAAATTATTTTCACTCACATATAAACATTAATTGCAATGTTAATTCAGTGCCTGTGATGTTAATTTCGTAATGTATTAATTATGTGGTGTGTGTTATGGGTTAGTACTGGAGTTTTGCTTCCCTCTTTTATTATCGATTCTGTTTCTCCTGATTTTGGGTCTCTTGCTCTTGGTAATAAAATCAGCTTTTTAATCATAAAAATTGAATCTTGCTTCATGGGAAAAAAGAAAAGTTGTATGCGGAACTTGTTACTCTTTTACTGAAAATTATTTGATAAGTTTATTGATATTTATTTGATAAGTTTTCTTTGGTCTTAAAAGTTTACTTGTCTCCACTATCTTGCTGCCATGTTTGAATAGTTGTTGTTAAGAGTTATCATTTCGGAATTTAAACCCCAGTCTATGCATGAGTTCTTGGTGTTCTTTTCTTAGCAGTAATCGTAAAGAACTTCCCTATCTCAAAAACATGTTAATTGGGTTTAGTTTACTTCTGGACTATAAGTTGGAACTGTGATCTTAGACCTAAACCTTATTGTTCTTCCTTTTCTGTCTCTGTGACTGTGTTGAGCCTCTACAAATTTCTTATGTTTCTTTCGGTTGTTTTCTGCCTTTGCCATGTGGATGCCTTGAAATCTACGTGTTCTAATGTCAGCCTTTGGTGATGATAAAGATGGTTTCAGCTCCTTCCTCATTAACTTGATTGGACGCGGAGTCGATGCGATTCTACGTTCGAAGGTAAGGGTAACTCTGGGTCTACATAGAGTCAGTTGTGTTTACCATGATTTTATTTCTGTGAATTATTTTGTTTATGAGGATGAAATTGTTGGTATTGTGATGCTTGAAATTGAGAATTGTTTACATGATATATTGAAGATGATTATATTGTGTATGGGGTGTGCTATGACTGATGTTTTGTGTGGACTGCTGGTCCATGAGGATCATGAATTTTGCATAGTCATAGCATGTGCATCGTGTATATATATATATATATATATATATATATATAGGGGGCGTATCAAGTGAGAGCGATGTTTATTATGAGAGATGAGAGCGTTAAATCATGGCCGTACAACCATTCATGAGTGGTTGAGATTAAAAGTAGCTTAGTGGTCACATGACTTTTTAAAAAAGTCACATGCCATTTTGTTTTAATCTTGGCCCTTCATGGTAGATCTAATGGCTAAGATTTAACGCTCTCATCTCTCATAATAAACATCGCTCTCACTAGATACGCCCCCTATATATATATATATATATATATATATATATATATATATTTGGTTGATGTGGCGGTATTTTGTCCCGCGTGATCAACTGAGGATTTTAAGGTTGATGTGACGGATCTTTGTCCCGTGGGATCGACCGAGGGCAATGTGGTGGATCGTTGTCCCACGTGATTGTCCTGACCCGGTTAGGGTGAATTAGGGCAATGTGGTGGATCGTTGTCCCACGTGATTGTCTTGGCCCGTGAAGGGTGATGTTTTGGCCCGAAAAGGGTGATGTTTTGGGCCCGAGAAGGGTGATGTATTGGCCATATAAATATAACTATAAGCATATAGATATGGAGGGCATTTGCACATCTTAATTGATAATATTGTTGTTGTTAATTATTTTATTCCCTTTCAACATGCTGTTTGGTATTTGTTGTTTGTTCTCGAGTTAACCCTTTCTGTTTGTGTTTGGGCGCTTAACGCCAGAAAATAGACAGGGTGTTGATCGTCGTCTTTTGAAGAAGCTTTACGAAATCAGAGTGCGCAGCGGAATCGTGGAAGAAGTTTGAAGAAGACGATTGATGTCTTAAGTTTTTCCGCTATTTTAATTTATTCTATTTTTGGGCTCGCTGTTGAGCAATTTTTCTTGTTGTAATATTTTCCGCCAGTAATTATTATTTATGGGGAAAATTATTACTTATATTATTTTTAAGTAATTAAGAGAGACGAAAACCTTTTAAGAAAATGAGTTGTTTTTCTGAGAGGTTTTAATTTCCGCGTAATTACTATGTGACCCTCAATCCAAAATTGGGGCGTTACAACTGCCCCGACCACCATTCCTATTCTACATCGTCAGATCCACCATGCCTCCGTACAGTAGAGTGCAAGTTCGATCCCTGCTAGATGGTGCCAATGTTCTTGTCAAGGAAGAACACCCTAAAGCTAAGGGGAAATTAGTGAGGGAGAGAGTAGAGAGAGAAATTTCTGAATTCCTTATGCATTAATTGTGGCTCTAAAAAGTTGGCAGATTACATGGGGGACCTTTCCTTTTATAGTGGGTGAGGTGTAAAATCTATCTTTACCCTATAAGGACCATATGGGCCTTCCAATCATGAGCCCATATCCCTATACAAGAATAATTACTACAATAAGTAATTCTCTGGATTCTTCTACTCTGACCCTGATGGGACTTCCGTGGCGTGTCCTAAGGGGCGGTTTGTTGGCTCTTCCTAAGATACTTCCTGCTCGGCCATATTGAGGGCGACCAGGGGGTAATCCATCTGGGGTCGGGAGATCTGCCCGGTCCACTTGGGAATTAGAGAAAAATCACCTTAGCGCTCATTTTCTCTCTTCTTGGCCGTGACACCCATAACATCATTAGGGGTTCATTTTTCTTCTTCTTTCAAGTGTGCAAAATGTGAGTTCTCTTGAGATTTTTCGTGTACTCTCTTTGTTTCTCATATCCATGACGGGTTTGGGTTTAGTTCTAGGTTTTAAAGATGTTTTCTTCATCACTTTATTTCTCTTGTTTTCGGGTAATGATGGAAGGTTGTTTGTGGTGATTTTTAAAGGTATTTGGTCAGAAAATTCTGCACTTTTTGAGAGGGTTGAAGCATGGTTTAATCTCTGTATTTATAAGGATATTATGTCATGTTTGTGGGTTTAAAGTTGAAGAAAAATTATGGTTATAATAGGGCACATAGGCCGTGGATATGTGTAGGTTTCATGGGTCGAATTTTTTTTTCTTCTGAACTTGTCTTTCCTTAGTGTTTGGCCGCAGGTTACAAGGCATAGGAGGGATGGTTTTGAATTCTTAAAATATTGTTCTTGTTATGAGTGATGGTTAGTGACTCTAGTATTTTTCTATTTGAAGGGCCGGTCGGGATTGTTCGTGTGGTGACTCGAAAACAAGGCGAATACATGGGTGACTTCAGTTCAAGAATTCATGGTTGTTTACTCTAGTAGTTTGCATCATTATGATACAATGATACTTATCTGATGATTTTAAATCACTTACGACTAACTCTTTGGTCTTGTGAGAGTTATCGAGTTGCATAACATTGTATGAAGGGCCAGCAGGGCTTGAGTGATTCAAGCCAGTTAACCGGGGCGACCACCCGTATGTCAGGGACTAGGTAGGTTCACCAAGGTGGGTTACACCAGAGCGCAGAAGCGTTCCTGAAGAAGAGGCAAACGATAACCACAATGCGTTAGTGAGGAGCCTAACCTCGATAGCAGAGTCGTGTGCGAAGTGCATACAACAGTGCGTCAGAGTAGACTGGCCTGGATCGTGGAGTTGTTGTTGTCACGTCACTCTTGAGGGTTGTGGCATTGATAGTCCGAAATATATGATTCAAGGGGAAGGACCTTGAGCTGCATGCAAACTAAATTTAACCTTGAGCAGCCTTGGTTGTTTTAATTATTCTATATTGTTATATTTTGTTGTTGTTATATTCTTGCCATATTATGTGGATAACTTCTTATTTGATTTTCATGATATTGTTATTATGTGATTATTGATTGCTTGGAAGTTAACCCTCTATGTGTGTTGTTTGTTGTTTGGGCGCTTAACGTCATTAGCCAGTGACGATGAGGAGGCTAGGGCAACCGGAGCTTCGCACTTGTCACGAGCTACTTTAGAAGCATCGTCCATCCGCATGGATAGTTGACCATGACATGCGGAGTTTGACATACACTGGCCGCTACTACAAGACGGTCTACGATGGAGAGAACCGAAGGCACATACACAACTTTTACGGGGAGTTGATCTTTGATCAACCACCACCGGGGATTGTTGACCTGGGGGGTTACGTTGCTGTCACTAGGGATCCAGCCCAGTCACCCATAGTGTGGACTACACCAGAGCGTTCACCTAAGTACAAGGTTACACCTGAAGAGGAGGAGTTGGAACCTATTGAGGAAGACCTAGAGGAGGAAACCACAGAGCAGTACGTTACTTGAATTCGTGACGCGAGGCTTGATACCTTTTGGGAAGATGTCTGAGGGCTCTTTCCGGAAGAGTGTGATTTTGGTAGAGCTGTCAATATGGGTCCTGGCCTGCGGGTTGGCCCGGCCCGAGGGCGGGTTGGGTTGGTTAAAACGTGGCCCGTTTATAATGCGGGCTAGACCAACCCGGCCAGTTTAACCCGCGGGTCAAACGGGCCAGCCCGCGGGTTGGCACTGTTTTTTTTTTTTTGGGTTCAGCCATGTTGAGGGCTGAAGTCTGAAGGGTCCAAGAAGCAAGGACAAAGGTCAACAATGTTGGACATTTGGAGTGATTGTGTAATTGTGTTTGTATTGTTATTTTTTTTTTTTTGATAAGCCAAATTTATTGAACAAGCTAGCACAAGGGGTGCTAGAAACCCATATACAAAGAAGGTAAAAACCAGTAGAAAACCAGTAAAAAACCAGTAAAAACCAGTAAAACCAGTAAAAACCAGTAAAAGGCAATAGAAACCAGTAAAATAAAGCAACCAGAAAGCAGCCCCTGCTACTTAAACTGCTATCAATACATAGGCAAACCAGAAGCAAACAGAACAGAACAGCACAGAGGAATTGATAGCTTCTTGGTAGTATTTGTTGCCCCTGCTTTTTAGAGTGAAAGAAACGAGAAAAGGGAGAATGAAAATGAAATTGAGGACATGGCAGTGATCTTTGTGTAGCGGCCAGGCCTTGGCAAGAGCTGAATGGGATCCTTTCCTTCCACTGCGGCAGTCCTTCCATTGGAACAATTTTCTGTTAAGGCCATTTATCTTGGAAGAAGACCTGCAGTCCCTTTTGCCCATCTTTCCTCAATGCCGGATGCGAGTAAGGCAGTATCCCGGGTTTGTATTCCACTCATACAGGGAGAAGTGGAATTCTTTAAATTTTGTTGAGACCCAGCACCATGCTCGATATTGAGCGACATCAATGACCCTATCCGCATCAATTTGCCCTTCTCTGAATACAATGGAGTTTCTGTGTAGCCATAGTGACCACACAACAGCAGCCCAAATTGCCCACACTCCCCTTTGTTGATTTGTGTTCCAGTTTCCGAATCCATGTTGAAGATAGTGCATCTCGCAATTTCCTGGTAGTACTGTAATCTGTCCAAGCCACCTGTAACAAGACATCCACACCGAAGAGGAGAAGGGACAAGTGAACAGCAAGTGATCCATGGATTCTACCTCATATGAGCAGAAAGGGCACCGAGATTCAGCACCTGCTGTTATGATTCTCCTTTTTAGCAAATTTTCCCTCGTTTGGATACGATCCCATAGTGCCCGCCACACAAACGCAAGAACGTTTGAGGGCATTGCCACACGCCAGAGATTCTTGAACACCGGTAGAGGTTCTACGGTTTCTGTACCCAATTGATGTAAGTAAGCTGATTTGACTGTGTACGTACCTTCCAGATCCGGCTCCCAGATCCATTTGTCCGCTGTCCCTTGCTTCAAGACTGCGTTGCTGAGGAACAGTTGGAGATCTTGCACCCAAACCACTTCCCTGTCGAGCAAAGGTCTTCGCCATGTTAAATTCCAGCTCCACTCGCCATTCTCCCAGCTCCCCATCTCCTTTATGCAGCAAGCTCTTTGGGTTGACAGCCCAAAAAGTCTGCTATACTTTGAAGCTAGGTTGTGTTGACCCAGCCACGTATCGTGCCAGAATCTGACTTTGTCTCCTTCACCTATTTCCCTTCTCAAGCACATATCATACCAGCATGTTGTTGGTTCCAAGACGCAAGTTTTTAATATATCTTTCCACCAGTTTGATGCTTTCCCACTCAATGTCTGTTGCTCCATTCCCCCATACTGTAATGGTCCATACTTTGCTGTCAACACCCTGTGCCATAGGCTGTTTTCTTCGTGCAAGATGCGCCATCGCCATTTCCCCAGCAACGCCTTGTTAAACAGCCCCCAATCCCTCAACCCAAGGCCGCCTAGTTCCTTTGGTTTGCAAAGCTTTTCCCATTTGATCCAGGCCAATTTACTGTTTCCATCTAGCCCTCCCCAAAGGAATGTTCTCATAATCTTTTTGCATTTATTAATGACCCCCTCAGGCATCTTAAAAAATGACAAATAAAACAAGGGTATAGAGGATAGAACACTGGCTATCAATGTTAACCGGCCCCCAAAGGATAGACAGTTTTGCCTCCATTTTGATAGCTTGTTCCTCATTTTGATTACAACCGGGTCCCAGAACGAGAGTCTCCTCGGATTTCCACCCACCGGTAGCCCCAAGTATGTAAAGGGGAGGGACATAATTTTGCAGTTAAGTAGCCCTGCCAACCTGTGAGTAGTAGCTGTGTCAATAGAAATTCCGGCCAGCCTACTTTTATGGAAGTTGACCTTCAAGCCTGAAACTAGCTCAAAGCACCTGAGAATGCATTTCAGCGCTTGAGCATTCATTACCGTGGCTTCCCCGAAAAATAATGTATCATCTGCGAACTGCAGCATGGATACTTCGATGGAGTTATCAGGGCCCAACTTGTATCCGTGAAACTTGTGAAGAAGGATCGCCCTCTTTAGTAGCCCATTAAGGCCTTCTGCTACAATTAGGAACAGGAAGGGTGCCATGGGGTCCCCTTGACGAAGACCTTTCTCCATTCCAAACTCTTCGCTTGGGCTTCCGTTCACCAGAACTGATATTCTTGCCGATTGTAGGCAGCCTTTCACCCAACGAATCCATGTTTCATTGAAGTTCATGCGGCGCATCATGTAAAATAGGAAATCCCACCTCACTGAGTCGTAGGCCTTCTCATAATCTACTTTGAAGGCCATAACTTCTTTACCTTTCCACTTTGCTTCATGAACTATCTCATTTGCTATGACAACTCCATCGAACATGCTTCTTCCCTTTAGAAAGGCTGATTGTGTCTCATCGATCACCCTAGGTAGTACCTTCTTGAGCCTATTTGCGAGGATTTTGGTAACTATCTTGTACATGCAACCAATCAACGAGATAGGTCTATAGTCATTTAGGCCTTGGGGAGAATCTGTTTTCGGAATCAGTGCTATGAACGAGGAATTTGTCCCCTTTGGCCATACCCCGTGAGCATGAAAATCACCAAGAACTTTCTGTATGTCAGCAGAGAATAAGTGCCAGAATGATTTTATAAACTTAAAGTTGAAACCATCTGGTCCGGGGCTTTTGTCACCATCACATTCATGAACTGCTTCTTCAATTTCCTGTAGCTCAAATCTTGCGCTTAACAATTCATTATCCTGTAATGAGATCCTTGTAAATGGCACCCCGTCTAGAGTTGGTGCTGCCCACCTTTCCTCCTTGAATCTCTCCCGAAAGAACTTCTCGGCCCCCTTTTTTACCTCTGCCGGTTGGTCAACCCACACTCCATCCACCTCCAATCCTACCAAGTTATTGACTCGTCTCCTCCAATTAACAACGGAGTGGAAGAATTTTGTGTTTAAGTCCCCTTCCCGTATCCATTTGGTTCTGGATTTTTGGCAAAGTATGGATTCCTTCACTCGTACAACTTTCCAATATTCAGCTAGGAGCTCCTTTATTCTTTTAAGCTCTTCATCGTTTAGGCCTTCCTCCTCATTCTTAGTATCCAGGTCAGACATCTTGTTCACAAGCTCTTTACCTTTGTAGTTCAAGTCCCCAAAGACTTCCTTGTTCCACACCTTCAACTTTGATTTCAGGACTTTAAGTTTTTCCTTCATGACAAAAGCTCCCCACCCCTGTGAGTGAATGTCTTCCCAAGATCTCTCAACAAAATTCTTGAATCTTGGATCAAGGAGCCAGCAATTCAGAGTTCGGAATGGCTTTGGCCCCCAATCACGGACCGAACATTTTAGCACAAGTGGGCAATGATCCGAAAGCTCCCTTGGTAGGACGAATTGAGTGGATCCAGGCCAGCACGATATCCAGTCATGTGAGACAAGAAACCTATCCAATCGGCTCATGGCTTTCCCGTTCGGGCGGAACCAAGTGAATTTCTTTCCCATCATTGGTATGTCCATTAGTCCCATATCTAGGATGAAGGTGTTAAAGTCCTCCATCCCTCTTCCTCCATGGTTGTTTCCTTCATTAGCTCCCCTCCTTTCCGTTGCACTTCTCACAGCATTGAAATCACCCGCTATGCATAAAGAAGGTGTTGTGCAGTGTTGTCTCCAAGTTCGTAGTTCATCCCATAACCTTCTCTTTTCCTCCCGGTCGCATGGTGCATATATGTTGACAACTACACAGTGATGATTTTGAGGCCCCCAGAGCCCACGTAAGGCGATGAATCCTGATCCTACAAAGGTCTCTTGCAGTTTAAAAATGTCCCTGTTCCAAAGGCACAGCAAGCCCCCTGCTCTGTTGACTGCTGGGCAGTGTTGCCATTCGCAGTTGCTATCTCCCCAGATCATGTTACACAGCCTCTGGTCCATACACTGAGTTTTTGTTTCCTGTAGTAATATCATTTCCGCTTTTTCTTTCACTACTACTTCCTTTATTGAGCGTCTCTTGACCTTGCTCCCCAATCCCCTCACATTATAACTTAGTATTAACATGGATTACCTTCTATGTTTCCCACAGTACCAGCATCCGCATTTCCTTTACCCTGTTCTAAGTCCCTTTTTTCCATTTCCACCATTCTTCTTATTATATCTTCTTCCTCCCCCTTGCAGGTCACCCCCAATTCTTTTCCAATGCTCCACAGGTAGCGAGCCTCAGATTCAATGTTTTTCATCCAGAATATTCGATTACAGTTCCCAATAGCAGAATCAGACATAGAATCACTTAGGGAATGGGTTAAAATCCTAACATTCTTTCTGGTAGCAATGTTACCTGAGTTCCTTGGTCTGTCATCTTTTGAATGACCCATCTCTCGAATTGAATCTGTGGGCTCTTCAATTTGCTCTGTCTCGGCTGATGTTGGTGTTTCGCGATCTTTCCCCAAAACTGCATCATCATTGGTTCGCCTGAGTGAGAGGAAAGGGTTGGTTCGCCTGTGGTGCTCAGGAATAGCTTTCCCTTTTCCTTTGTGATGCCGCTGCAAGGAAGGATGGCAAGGGGGTGGCTGTTGAAGAAAAGCATCTTCATCGTTGTAGCTGGCTAGCAACGTGGTTTGATTGTAGGTGGCCAAGTGGGAATTGTCTTTGATTTTGTCGCTGACCAGTGTTTCTCGTTCATTCCCTTTTCTTTTTGGGGAAAAACCTGGCATGTTGTGTTTTGAGGTAATTTCATATTTGTTGCATTCACCACCCAGTTCCTTAATTTCTATTATTTGTGGCTCATAGTGTGGTTTATTAGGTGGGGTCTCTTTCCATCCCTTTTGCGTTGTGATTCCTACAGCTGTTTGCCCATAGCCATCTGTCGAGCCTTTGGCCCATTCACCGTTCTCACATTGGGCCTCATCCAGCTCCTGGCCCAAAGCAGTTTGCTTCATCACAAGTGAGTCACCCACATAGGAAGTTAGCTCGTTGACTTCATTCTGGGAACCTGACACGTTCTGAACAGAGGCAGCAGCAGCTTCATCATCGTTTAGTTCCCCGTGTGGGGAAGTGGAGCGTTGGGTCTCTGTTATTCTCTGATCCCCATTGGTCTGTTCCTCGTTCGGCGTCGAGGCAGCACTTTCACCTGTCCCTGTTGCTGTTTGTTTTCCTATGTTCCTGGGCTTCTGACCACCAACCTTTGGCTCACTCGCCTTGCCCCACGCTGCTGGTTGTTTCCCCACGCGCCGATCATCTAGATCGTGATCTCCTGCCGATGAATCGATTGAGGGTAGGGATTCTGTCTCCCTACCGTCGTGAGACCATCCTAGCGATTCTGTTTCTTCATCTGAGCCATAGTTCTGGCGGCAGCAGCAGTTCAGCGATTGTACTGGTTCTGGGCCAACTTCTTCGAAGAAGCGTATCCCATAAATCTCATCGTTCAGCCTGACCTTCTTGAATTGAAAGATTGGCTCAAGGGAGGAGGTTCTGACTTGCAATCTCGCAAAGTCCAGTCTAGTGAGGGTTTTTGTTGCTTCGTCTATGCCCAGCAGTTCACCAAAGCCCATTACCAAGTTTTTGAAACACTCACTCTTCCATAGATGAAGGGGTACTCCCACGCACTTGATCCATGACACCCTATACCCAGGAGTTTGAGAGGGCCTCCAGGGCTGAATCTCCTCAAATATTTCTTCCAGCCAGCCCTCCATGTCTTTGAGTGTGTCTTCCAAATCTTCCTCTTCGTCCCCTGATAGAAGGACCATGTTGTCACCCATATATCTCACCCTTACAGCTTTGGTTCCTTCAAGCATGAAATTCTGTTGAAGAGTTTTAATGCTGTCTATATTCCTCAACCTCCCTACCATGCTTTTTTCCAGCCACTTCTCAATACAGTTCTCCATTCTGAACCCCGTTATTTTCCAAGCTTGTGTTGTTTCCTTATTGTTCCATCGCTTCTCCAATGTTCCTGCCTCTTTGGTTTCAGACCCCTTCCTCCCTGTTTGACCATAGATTCTCTGCTCCTTTTCTTTGTTTATTAAGGCCTGTTTGTAAGTTCTTTGTTCATTGTTTCCGTTCATCCTTCTGTTGTCATTCACCTGTTTAGTGATGTTGTTTTTTGCTTCTTCTTGCTGTTTGTTGAATCTTGGTATGTTGACATTAAGCTTCTTCTCCCTTATGTAGATGTTGTCCAATTCCGTCTCCAGTCTTCTAGGGTCCTGCACATCCAAGAAGCGGACAAACCCAAATCTGTTCCCATACTTATCCTTTTTCTTTGGTATGAAGACCTCCCAAACTCTTCCCCATTCCTCAAAGATTTTCCACATTTCTGCCTCACCATGATCACCCGGGAAGCGGGAGAAGAAGAACGATGTGATGTCCCTCCTTATGTGTTTCCTCCTTCTTTCAACTCGAATCCATCCGTCCTGTTGGTGGCCAGTTCTGTCACTCTCTCTCTCTCTACCTCTCATTTTATGAAATTGTCTACGTATGTTTGTATTGTTATTTAACAATGTTGGATCACTTGGATGTGGATTTAGATATGCTCATATGCACAACAAAGTGTATGGTGCAATGAATTATGATCTTGTATTAGTAGGTTTAGCAAAATGCATGTGTTAGTATTTGTTTAAATAATTTTTTTTTTATTTTTTTCACATTTTTTAATTGAATTTTCTTTTTTTTTTAGATTTATTTAATTTTTTCACTGCGAAAACGGGCCAGCCCGCCAACCCGCGAGCCAGCCCGCGAGCCGGGTTGGGTTGGTATTTTTTTGGCTCGTTTAGAAACGGGTTGCTCTGACCCAACCTGTTTCCAGCCCAACCCGTCACCTCTAGATTTTGGTTTCTTTCTATGATACTCAAAAATTTATTTTAAATGCTTTTGTTTTTATTTTGCTGAAGCCTTGTGTGTAACAGTTTGGCACAATAATAGTATATTTTGACGTATTTATCTATCTTGGATTATTATTTTAGTATGGTTATGGTATTTACTATTGAGGTTTAAACCTATGATAGTATCGGTTGTTCTAAAAAAAAAAAATAGTCCCGGTTTTTTGGTGCAAGAGTTTCCAGTTACTATGTGTAATTTCCTGAGTAAAATTGGGGTGTTACATTACCCCTCCCAATATGTCTTTCTTGCGAATCAAACTTGTATTCTCGCTCTTACAAAAATATAGCTTACTTATCAGTAGACCAACATCTTGAAAATTGGAAAAAAAAATTGGTCATGAGTTAAATTGGAATTGAAAAAGGAAGAAAAATGGACCTAACTTTGGGATAAATTGACTAGCATGAAATACTGCAATTAAGGCCCATGTTGGCGGGCCCCTTGCTTTCCTCAAATTATAGATCTAACTGATGGAAAATAGAGTAAGTGCCATGCCAAAGTTGGCCGTAGAGGACCAATTTTCTTATTAATTAGTATTTACGTGTATAATCCAAACTTGATTAAATGGGTCTCTCCATCCCTTGGAAGCAAGTCAAGGAGAGAAACAAACCAATTATGACCTTTGCTTTAATGATTATAGTCGTTTAGCTAGCAAGCCAAAATTTGCCTTCTTGTAGTAAATTAACAAGATAAAGTACCAAACATTGGACACTGAAGACATGGTAATGCACAGAATCTTAAGTGTAATTGATGTTTTCCACTTTCATAGCTTTTCCCATAAGAATCCATTAGCCCAATAGCCTCTACAAGAGGCATGGGCAATAGTAGGAAATAACTCTATGGACTCTAATAGTAAATAATTAATCCCCACCTTCAATGAAATATATATAGTAGAACCGTGTGATTGGTTTGGAGGTAATGCCTAGAAGAGCAATTTTGGATGAGAGAACATGTAATCAAGTGCACTTGCATAGTGGTTCAGTATGTAAGTAGCTTGTGATTCAATTCTTAATTCTCGTAAATAGAAAAATTTATTGGTCAGCTTATACTAGTTAGTGCACTAAAAATAAAATGAAAAATTAACCTCCCGGCTATCTGACGTGAGATACTTTAGTCGACATTAAAAAAAACGAGGGAACATAGTTTTGAAGCCCAGCTATCCTAGGACTATATAAACCTCCCATATATTGGTTGCGTAAACTTTGTTTCTGCTGGAATCATAGGAATAGATTAAAGGTGATGAACTTTGTAGATTTTTTTTATCTTAATTCACTAATTTATTGTCCTTTTATACCAACCGAAGTCTATATATAGGTTATGGTTTTGCCAAGTTGTCAACAAGTTTAGGTTTACGCGTCCTTGTCACGTATATGGGCAATGGTTGTGCTTAAATCTATTAATGGAGGAAGTTGAGATTACAATGATGCAAAACATGGCATGAAATTATACACAGATCGTTGACCTTTTCTGTTTCTGGTTTTAGTTAGGGAGGAATCCGCACAACCACCATCTATGAGATTTCTTAAAAACTGTTTTCTGTTTTTAAAAATTGAAAAATTTAAAAACCTGCTTGGCAAAACCTGTTTTTGAAAACTGTTTTTGAAAACAGTTCTTATTTTCAGTTTTAAAAACTAAAATACCAGAACAGCTAAAAGATGTTTTTTTAGTTTCTGTTTTTAGTTTTCAAATTTCAATTTTTTAAATATTGGAAAACGTCTTATCCAACAGTTTTTTTCTGTTTTTATTTTGAAAAACAGTTTTCAAAAACAGTTTCTAAAAACTTTTTTTAAATACAGTTTTCAAAAACTACAATCAAACAGGCCTTCTTTAAAATTCTACGAGATCAACTTGTTTGATTATAGTTTTTAAAAACTGTTTTTTGTTTTTAAAAACTGAAAAATTTTAAAACCTGTTTGGCACAACATGTTTTTAAAAACTGTTTTTGAAAATAGTTCTTATTTTCAGTTTTAAAAACTAAAAACGAGAACAACTAAAATATGATTTCAGTTTCTGTTTTTAGTTTTCAATTTTTTAAATGTTGGAAAACATCTCATATAACAGTTTTTTTTTCCAGCTTTTCTTTTGGAAAACAGTTTTCAAAAATAGTTTCTAAAAACTGTTTTTAAATACAGTTTTCAAAAACTGTAATCAAACATACCGTCTTTCCTGATAAATCTTTTCCTTACACAATTCTTAAAAATCGAATTCTAAATTTAATATTTAAGAAGTTCAATTATCTACTAATTATTATTTCAGACATTGTTAGCGACATTTATTTTGAAATGAACATCTCCAATTTCCGGCATTGGATATTACATATGCACATCATCCCTTCTTTTGTTTATTTTTTAAATAGGAATTAATACAACCATGCCTGCTTTGGTTGACATAGTTTTATGCTCAAAATTATATTGTATTTACCTATGATTCCTATTTCTTGGACAATAGGGTACTTAACACGATTACTGATCAAATGAGTTTTTTTCTCTAAGACTATTATTTAAGAATCAAATAAAAACTTCAAAACTCAGTAATATGTATAGTCAAAGTGGAGAACTAAGCCCTCTAACTCCCTTCCCCTCAATATTCAACGTATATGTATCAGCTTAAGCCTTTCCCAACGTTACATTCAGATTACAATAACTCAAGCTGTTCAGAATTTAAAGACATTGAGAAAATGCCCCCATGTCTTGGACGTAGTCATAGTCAATATTGAATAATACATATTGCAGAAAAGTGACGCAACTAATAAGGCGCCCTATGCTTAGATATAATTGACCACAAGCTTCATATCCTTATTGAAGACTGACAAAAAGAATAATTCATGATGATTGCATCAATGGATGTCCTGATCAACCTTAACTAAGGCTAATAAATATCATTACAAATTGGATACATTGGTACCGTGCTTCAATTTAAAGGTATATACGGAGATAGATAATGGGGAAAAAACACACGTTAAATAGATATAGGTCGATTGGTTTGTTCGCAAATAAATTTTGTCGATTAAGAAATGGATGCAGTCGATTAGAAAGATGGAAAACTAACTATGATTCCCTAATCAAGTATTTGCCCAAGGAAGAGACTATGTTCCTCAATATGGATTCCTAAGATACTCTAAAAAAACTCTTAGTGCCTCGCTATTGAAGGATGTTGAAATAGGACTTTGACTATGAATTAAGATCTACTCCTAAGGAAAGTAAAGCGCTAAAAAGTGATAAAGAAAATAAAGGCAGAAAGTTGTAAATCGGCTGAAAGATAAATTGCAGAAAGCGATAAAAAATTCAAATGACTGAAAAGTAAACTGCTGAAAAATAAAGATAAAGATAAAATACAGGATTTTGTAGATTTGATTGATTAATTGTGAGCTGAACATTGATTTAGTGGTTGAGAATTGAGTATTTCGCTTACGGGGCGAGAGTTCGAGTCTTGTTTAAGACTGATTTTATTTCTTCTCCTTTCCTTATTATTTTCGAATTTTAGAGAAAGAGTTGAAGAGAGAATATTACTTTGTGCTTTAGTAATTTATGATTCAATTAAGTAAATAACAAAATTCATTTAACCAAAATCATGACCCGATGCGTTCTGTTTTTGGAGGAGGTTACAAGGAGGAAGAAGTCAGCCCTCATTCCCTAATTCTTCTAGGTTAGGGTCGAACCACTCAGCCATGTTGGCTGAGCATTTTCTGTTTTTAACTCCCTTTAATCAATTTTGAAAACAGAATAATTTTATTAGATTAAAAGATGCTTAAAGATGCTGCTGGAAAACAGAACATAAACTGAGAAAATAACCTCCCACTCACCCTAAATATCGTGCATTATTCATAGGAAGAGTATTCAGAAAACAACTTTCATTCCCTCTCATTAAACACGTTCAATTCTTGAGAGAAAACCCTGACCAAGTGCTCCCATTTCAACTGTTGCTGCTGAGTTCTTCTAAACCTTGTACTGTCATTTCCTCTGTTGCTGTTGTGTTCCTTTGGAGAAGGATTTGGAAATTCCCTAACACTCTCCTTTCGAGGCTCTCATTGTGTTCTTGGTAAGCCCTTCATTTCTCAACACATTTCTAAATTCTTCTCTTGTTCGAAAACTCAGTTTTTAACCGGAACCATTTCTGTTTATGGGTTCGGAATTCCTCACCAAGACTGGAGCTTGAGCACGAAGTTACTTTCACTTTTGAGGCGAGGACGAGTGTTGGAGCGTAGAAGACGAACACCGGCTTGTACGTTCGTTTCCGGAGCCATACTCGAGGTTGGTTCCGCTTTACACCCTTATTCCATCACTCTAGGAAATTTTAGGTCCTTAACGCCATATATGTAAATTTTAGAAAAATTGATAGTTGACATGTTTGAGCTCTGTAAAAAAATGTTAAAATGATGTGAAATCAATCTTTATAAAAAACCTTAATTAAAATCACATTTCGGGACTTAAACGGTGAAAAACAGTGTTTTTGGTCATCCTGGACAGGGAGCCAACACATGAGCGCCGGCTCCTGACGCCTGGGCGTTGGGAATTGGGTTCCTAGGCAGGGAGCCAACGCATGAGCGTTGGCATCCCAACGCACATGCGTTGGGCTTCTGCCAACCCAGTGTTGTTTTTCTGTTCTTTTGATTTAATTGGTTTTTAGGGGTTTTTCCATTCTTCTGAGGATTAATTTTGGGTTTTCATTTATTATATTATAGGTTTGAACTTGGATTGGATGCGAAACATTAGGAGGTAAGGGTAACTTCTTCTAGGAACTTGTTTGTTGTCTGTGATGATTATAACGCTGTTCTGAATATTCTGTTGAGTTGGCTTTGAATAATTGCATGATCTATTTGCTTGCTGCTGTAACATGTTGTATTTGAACCATGTTTTTATTAAGAAATGAGAAGTGAAATGAGGTTGTGGTTATAACATATTGCTAAGCTTAAATGATTTTAAGAGAAGATTGATTATTATTGCATATGGACTATGACTCTTATAAAGATTGTTGTGTGAATTGTTGGTTCATGATGTAAAATATTTTGTCATAGCATATGCACTACTTAGGATTGTTTCGGATTGATGTGACAGTTGCTTGTCTCGTTGGATCAACCAAGGGCAATGTGGCGGGTGCTTGTCCCACGTGATTATCCTGCCCTTGTTCTGGGAAAACTCTGGCGATAGCTATGCATATAGTGATTGTTGGAATAACTTGTATATTTTGAAAAATTAAATTTAAGGTTTTGAAAACTCTGTTATCATTGCTGTCTATTACTGCTGTGTTTCAAGGGCTGCTGTTACTGTATTTTATTTGTTGATTGTTGTTGTTGCTGTATTTTAATGACTGCTGTTGCTGTATTTTATTTGTTGCTGTTGCTGTATTTTACTTGCTTCTGTTGCTATATTTAATTACTGTTTTGACTATCATTAAATATATGTTGTATGCTATTTTTGTCTTTCCTAAATTATCACACAGTGATATTTATTGATTTGTGGTTTTTCGAAGTTAACCCTTTATGTTTGTTATGTGTTTTTCTTTGGGCGCTTAACGCCACAGATGAGCAGCGCGAAATGTAAATGGAAGATTCAATATTAGAGGAGGAAGATGAAGATGAAATGTGGAGAACTTGAAGTTTTTATGATGTTTTGTTTTTATTTAAAGACTTAGAAGAAATTTATGTTGTTGTTATTTATTTTAATTACTTCGTTAGATTATGATTAAATATTGGGATATGTATTGTGATTTAAATATTTATTGAGTGATGTTTGTGTTTTCGAAAATTGAGTGGTCTTTTTGAGAGGTTTTTTAAACTTAAATTTTGCGTATTTACAATGTGACCCCTGACCGGAAATTAGGGCGTTACACCGAATATCGTAGCCTGGCTAATACCACAGCTGAATTGCTCTGGATTCAATCGCTTCTCATGGAGCTCAAGATTCCTTTTCAAGTTCCTACAGTTTATTGTGATAACATGGATGCTGTGGCTTTAACTCACAACCCTGTTTTACACACCCGCACCAAACATATGAAATTGGACATCTTCTTCATTCGTGAGAAAGTTTAGAACAATTCTTTACTTTGTATATCACATTCATTGTCAGGATCAATTGGCTGATATTATCACCAAACCTCTCTCCTCCCAACACTTTCCAACCATGTGAGCCAAACTCAATGTGTTCATAACGGCTGCTAGAGATACACATCATCGTCTGTACACGTCGGTTAGACATATCGCTTATGTAAGTCGGTTAGACATATCGTCTGTGTTAGAAATGTCTTGTCACCTGTCCATGCGTGATAGGTGACCCGTCAATTATGTCAAGTCTATAATTAATGTCGCCGTTTGTGTTGGCCCAGAATCTCCGGGATCCTGTCTGTTTATCTGTTTTCTCTCCGTGTAAATACAGAGCTTGTAACAACGTATTAATTAGAATAGAAAGATTATTTTATGAATCTCCGATTTCTCATACTTTCATTTCTCAAGAACCCTTGGTTCTTAATAGGCCCACTACCAGAGTGGTCGAGAATGACAAACACCCAATGGATAATTACCTTGCTCGCTATCAACACCGTCTTCCCATTACCGATACCTGGTTTGCCTTGGGGAGACTTTCCAACACTTGGCGTGGTTGGCCTAATATCTCCATCGAATATTGCAAATGGGTCAAGCAGACTTCTCAGGCTAAGAAACCAGAGAGGGAGGCTTGGCGGATTTACAACATGATCATGCTTTCTACTCATGAAGTCCCCTATCACCCAGATCTTATGTTTGGCTTTTCTGGCTTCTAGTCCACTGGCATCAATGAGTTCATCTTCCCAACAGGCATGTTGAGCCCTACCTTGTTGGACGTGGTCAACATTCTTGGCCTTCCTTCCACCGGGGAAGATTATTTCCGTTAGCACATGGTTACTCAGGCGAGCTGGGGAAGATTATTTCCGTTAGCACATGGTTACTCATGCAAGGTTCTTCAAGTATAAACACAACGGAGAACACAAAGCAGAATACAACCTTCACAAAACAACATAGATAAACCTAACCATTACCTCCGAGAAGGTTGCATGCACATGAATCCAAACCTTGTAAGACAAAACACACATATATACGTCCATCAACAATCATGGGAAAGGTCGGAAACCAATTTAAAAGAATTTTCGAACAGCGAAGCAAAACAACAACTTGTTGGCAGAGGCCTAGCACCTGGGCGCTAGGTTCCAACGCTCATGCGTTGGGCCTCTGTTTGGCAACACCTACTGGGCAGAATTCCAACACCCAGGCGTTGGGAGTCTAGCACTCATGCGGTGGCTCCCTGCCTGAAAGCCTAAAAATATTGTTTTTCACCCAAAATTCAGTTTTTAACCCAACTCTTTCAAAACCAAGATTTTTCCATGATTAAATCCCATATTACAACCTAATAAACATGTTTCCTACTCAGAAATACAAAGGTTTCTAAATTCACAAAAGTCAGTTGAACAAGGAAGGTTACTAGGTTTCTAACCGTAGGATGAAAGGAGATACCAACCTTGTTGAGAGAGTTAATCAAGCTTGAAAGTGGCACGACACTAGCCCTTCCAAAATGTAGAGGAACTCGAGCTTGAAGGAAAACAAGGGTAGAAACAAGACTAGTTAAACCCTACAGGTAATAAGAGGTTGATCACCAAAACTCAGAATTTAGAATAGCTTGATCACTTACCGATTGCACTAACCACAACGATTATTTTGAGAGGATAAGATAAAAGAGTAGAAAACTACAAGAGGAGGGGAGAGTCGACCCAAAGCAGCACCAAAGTCCAGCAACACTTCAAAGGATTCAGCTCTAGAGTTATAGGTTTCCTAGCAATTTCTTTGTGTGAACCATGCAAGGGAAGCCAACACTCTTGAGTTTTTCAGCAGCTAGAGGGAGAGAGAGAGAGAGAGAGAGAGAGAGAGAGGAAGAGCACGCCCCATGCCTCCATAATTCAGAATAATTGGCCTTCAAGGCTCATCAAGGCAAAGGACAAGACATTAAACTCACTTAACACCACTTAATGCTCTTGTTGGTTTTCAAATTCAAGAGGGAGACTCAATACTTGAGCTGGTCAAATTTTTAGCATCAAAAGAGAGGGGAGGAGCCGCCCATATCATCATCATTAGCCACGATTCCCCTTCAAAACTCATTAAAGCCGTAGACAATCCATTAACCACCATTATTCCCCCTTAATACCCATAATTCTCTCTATTAAACCCCATTATTCTAATTTTCGAATTTGAAATTCAAAAATGTCTAGCCACTCAAAAATCCAAAAGTAAAACAAATCCTTCTTCATCAAGGTTCGAAAACCTTACGAATTTGTACAAGACACTCAAATCATCTATCAAAAACCTTACGAATTTCTGGCAATTATCTGTCCTTTATTTTTCCAAAACTTTACGTTCGTTATCATTTTCTTTACCACTTTCAGCACTTTACTTTTCAGCCGATTTAAGCTTTTTGCTTTTAAATTCTTTACGGTCTTTCAGCTTTTACATTCCATTTAGTCTTAAACCTTAGTTCCATAGTCATAACTCAGTCACATCTTTCTAAATAGAGAGAACTAAAAGCTCTTTAGAGTGTCTTCGGAACATATATTGAGGAACAAAGTCTCTTCCTCAAGTAATCGTTTCATTAGGGAATTGGTACGTTGGTTTTCCAGCTGACTCACATGGCTACCTGATCCAAATTTATTTGTGAACGCAACAGAGATTATTCATTTTTTTTAATTTTCTCAATTTTATTTTATTTTTAATTATCTACATGTAAAAAAAATTAATTAAAAATAACATGTCACTCTCACCGAAGCTCCACCCTCCAATACAGACTAATACCAACATGGGCACAATTGTAGGGATGTATTCCTATGTTTTTTTTTTTTTGACTAGGAACTAATATCAAAATCGCTATTATCATTTATGCAAATTTATATTATTTTGTCTAGAACAATAATCCATATTCTTTGGGCCTGGAACTAAAAAACAGAATGCGTATGAACTCTTGCCTCCAGATTTTATTAGTAAAAAATGATAAAGTCGTGATCCCAACATATTTATTGTTTTCCAAAAGTCAATTTTATCCAAGTTGATAATAGATCTGAAATAAAAGTATTTTCAACTATATAGAGATAACTTACGTCTGCAAGCTTGTTTCCTATGACTATTATTATTCTGTAGATATTCCTCACTCTTGAAAATGATTTATAAGATTCAACTTGTGATTAAGTCATTTTTCAAAATAAAGGAATATCATTATTTAGTTTTCAATCAATGGGATAGGTAAGAAGACAATGTGCAGATATAATTAATTAATATCTCCGTAGAATTCTTTCAGGTTGAATTAATGCTACCTCTACAAGTTAACAAGGGCTTACAAAATGTGAAAGTAAATCCCCTCAATTAATTGTTAATAATACTTATTAGCAATAAAATAACATTCTTAAAGAAGAAAGGACACAATATAAAATTACAGAACACAAAACTCTTTTATTTAGAAAAGTAAAAAAAGGAAAGGCAAGTGAGTAAGAAACACCAAAGTAATGATAGCAGGACATACAAATAGCGCAAATATTATGTGAGAGACACATTTTTCTTTATTTTTTTTCTTTTGGCATATGTCCAACGTATTACTTCTCCCTCTTATCTGTTTGAATGTATGTATGGATGATATGAATATATATAATGATATATAGCCCCTTACCGCTTCGTGCGTTGATCGTGAGGCGAATAATTAGTCTCACGGTAATTGGCTGTGAGGATACCATGATCAAGACAAAAAAAATACTGATATATAGGTAAGGGCTCCCCTAGGCTCCCAATTAATATTATTTGGCTTAAAAAAATTTAGAACTAAATAATACATATATCTTGGGAGACCTATTTTTCTCAATTTATCTCTTTTTCAGTTATATTATATCATATATTATATTTTCTTCATATTTCTCTTTAGTGGTATGCACTTATTGAGTGCATACCAATATTTATTCTTACGGATATTAACAAATTGAAGAAATTGTTTAAATTATTCAAAATTTTGCTTAAGCAACTAATAATATTTTAATATGTGTCTTGAAAAAATTGTAAAATATTTTTGATAAGACTATAGTGATTTATACGACTTATGGGAAGATTATTTTGCAAAAATAAAATTGGCTAAGTAATGATCCAATGGACAGAGCTGCCTGAGTGAACTACGTGTAAGTTTGCATGAAAACGTTAGTAGTAAAAGTTGAACACAGAAGAAGACTTTCTGGTCATTTCACATGATATGATAGAATTCAATTCAGGGGCTAGTAAGAATGAAGCCATGCCTGGTTTAATTTTCCAACTCAAAAGGTCATTTTTTGGCTAAATAAACAAGGACCGTTTCTCCTGCTCTTAAAGGGTTTCAAGGGAGAAAGAGAGAGTTGGAGAGGACCGCTTTATCTGAAAACATTTTTTAAGATGAGAGAGAAATTGAGTGTAAAAAACAGAGAGACCAAACGCAATAAAGCTATTCAATTCAATTCTGGTTTTCTCTCTTTATTATCACTCTCTACCAATTCAATTGTAAGTTTGTAACCGACTCTCTTCAACCTCTCTCTGCGTGGAAAAAGGACATGATTTCAAGTGGAAAAAACAGAAGGCGGTTTCAACCATATTAATGGGGTTTTCTTTGTCTATTGAACAAGCAGACCAACAACAAGAACAAGAGCAAGAGTTCACAAAGTTTCTAGGTTCTTCGATTATCATGGCTTCCGGTGTTAAAACCACCAACTCCACAAAAACAACAACCATAACTCGTCTTGAACCACCACACCAACACCATCAAATTCTCGACCATCAAATTTCTTTTGGAATGATCAATCCATCTTCCTCCTCATCCTCTATCCCCGGAAACTACATGTGAGTTTCTCAGTCATTAAAACTCATGAGAAATATGAGGACTGAATCATAATTATTTATTATTAATTATTCTTGATATTTTTGTTGTTCTTGTGTTAACAGAAGCAAGGACTCTGGTGCTTATGATTTGGGTGAATTGGATCAAGCATTTTTTTTGTATCTCGATGGTCAAGCTGATCCCTCCAGTGTTCAAGACCAAAGACGTGAGCTCTCTCTCTCTCTCTCTCTCTCTCTCTCTCTCTCTCTCTCACTCTCTCTCTCTCTCTCTTTCTCTGAGGGATGGTTTATTTGGGTCACAGAAAATGCATGTATGTTTCAGCAGATTCGTATCTTATCTGCCATATAGTACTTGCTTTGACTGGATCTTTGCAGAGAAATAAAAATAAAAGCAAAACGATGTGTGGGGGAAAATCTGCAGAAGAGAGACATTTCCAGTTATCAGCTATAAAAGAAAAAAAAAATTCTCTCCCTTCTCTCTCCCTCTCACTTTTTTATTTTATTTTAATTTTATGCATTTCTTATTTTGTTGCTCGATGGTGTGTGTGTGAGATCATGACATGTAACAAACTTGTGTACGTGTGTGTCAGGATCTCCTCGCGAATTTCATTTCCACTGCTTGTACTGAAAAAAAGATACTCATTGGGGCATGAGTTCTTTCTTTCTCTCCACTTTTCTCCTTTTCACCTTTTGGTATGGCACAGCACAGCCACAAAGGCATGACAATTTTAACACTACTGCCCTTGGAGAACACCTTTCAATTCCTTTTCATTTCCCACAATTTCTTTGCAATTCACATTTCACACACACAACTTGTTTAAACATATGTTTACATGATATAATAACTGATGCTGCTGCTGAATTCGGTGCATGTTTGCGTCTCCGCAGAGAACTCATCATCCTCAGGAGGAATGAGGCCACCACCAACTCTCAACATTTTCCCATCTCAGCCTATGCACGTGGCTCCACCATCCAATTCCAAGGTATATAAAAGACAAATATATCAGACAATATTCCATTTGAATAATATCTAGCTGCTAATTATATAGTATTTGAACAATATTTAATATTTAAAAGTTTCTTTGTATTTGATTGATGATATAGACTAGCATGCAAATGCAAATGCAATTACCTTCTCCGCAAACCAGTGGTTCTAAGAGACGTACACAACCGTCCATGGAGTTGGCCAACCCCCGAAATCAAGCCACCTCTGCACCTCAACCACCTAAAACTATAGTAAAGGTTTCATGCAAATATATATTATATATATATGTATAAATTTTCTCTTACTAGGTCACATCAATTAAAATTTTTATTATTTATCTATCATTTTCCCTTTTCTTCTATCTCTTTCATTGATTTTTGATGTGTATACCCCATGGATTCCTACAAATATTTTTCTGAGCAACTTGTGAATATGCATGTTATGTTGCACAGCGAGAGAACAATCGCAAGGGTACTACCTCAAGTTCTGAACAGGAAGGACCTAAAACACCAGATCCTAAGGTTAATTATCACTCTTAATTTCAATTCTTTTTTGTTATTTATTTTTCTCTCTTTTTTTTTGTTGTAGTATTTTTTGTGAAAATAAATTAAAGCTGACTGTGTGCTTTTTAAACCTTCTTATGCACAGACACTAAGAAGGCTTGCTCAGAATAGAGAGGCAGCAAGAAAAAGCAGGCTCAGAAAAAAGGTGAACTGAATTCCCCTTAAAGATATATGAGATTTTGGTTTTATCTTAAGTACTTTGATTTACAAATTTTTAGCATGACTAGTCAAAGGTTCCTCTCTTATTTCAGTTAATTATATGTAATTTCACCCTTACACCAATTTACTTGTTCTTGTCAATCTTTCTCTCCTCAGGCGTATGTTCAGCAGCTAGAGTCAAGTAGGATCAAGCTTAATCAGCTGGAACAAGAGTTACAGCGCGCCAGAGGTCAAGTAAGAAAGGAACCTCCTCTTCAATATACATAGCATTAATGCTAATAATTGACCATGACATGGTAATGTTAGAACGCAACTTGGCTCAAACAGCAGTAGCCTATAATTACAAGTTTCGATTTTAGGGCATGTTATTGAATGGAGGTGGGCTTTTGGGAGGAGAGCAAGGCATTCCTGTTTCTATGAATAACATTAGCTCAGGTGAGATTGATCTTCCTCCCATATTATATTCACAAAGAAATTAAATTCCCTCAGTCTCTCTATTATTAATATGATTTTTCATCAGAGGCCGCAATGTTTGATGTGGAATATGCTCGGTGGTTAGAGGAGCATCACAGGGTAGTGTGCGAGATGAGAGGTGCATTACAAGAACACCTTCATGAAAACGAGCTTGGGTTATATGTGGAGAATTGCTTGGGTCACTATAATCAACTACTGAGCCTCAAGAACATGGTGGCCAAAACGGACGCGTTTCATCTTGTTTTTGGCAGCTGGATGACACCAGCTGAACGCTGCTTCATGTGGATCGGTGGCTTCAGGCCATCTGAACTCATTAAGGTACTAACACAAACCAACTCTATTTGAAAATTTGGATTTTTCAAAGGTTAATATTAACTAAAATTAGCTTACTCTTAGTCTTAAATGTCGTAATAATATTTTGATATATATTATCAATTAGAATTTTCTAACGCATGTTTTAATTTTGTTGTTAAATCTTGAATAATTTAGATAATTGATCCCATGAAAATAAGTAAGGCAAATTAGTGGGAAATTTATTGGCGGACCATATTGAAAAGTGAATAGTCGTCCAACCATAAATTATATTTTTATTACTAATATCTAGTCAATAATTAATAGTATACCCTTTATGTGTTAAAATTAAATTAATTTACAAATAATTCATTCCAATTTATGAACTAAATTCTTCTTACTCCACCCTAGAAAAAGTCCCTATAATACATTCACTATATTTTTGTGTTATAAGCATGTCCCACTCAACATTTTGCAACAACTATGTGAGAAATTAATCACCAAGAAAATCATGGTTAATGTTTTATGTTCTGTGTGAAGGAGGAGGGCTAGCTATAGATGAGGCTAATTAAGAGGTTTACAATCTTTCCTCTATTTTTCCTATTTTTATGTTTTTCTCAAAATCCCACATCTTTTTATTTTTTTATTGATTTAAAATTACTTTTTGGGTTCTCAAGTGATTGTTTGTAGATAACTTAATAACAGGTTGGTTATACACTCCATCCGTTTTAAAATAAGCGTCCAAAAGAGTCACCCAAATTAAGAAATGCAATTAATATTATTTATTTTTAAAAATATATTGTTTATTTTCCTATTTTACTCTTTAAAGTGTATTTTATCTCTTCTCATTAATTATTTTTATAGAGGTATTATATGAAAAAATATCAATTAATACTTCCTTTGAATTCTAAGTGGATAGTTATTATAAAACAAATATTTTTCCTCTAAATTGAGAGTTATTTTAAAATAGAAAGAGTAAATGAATTGACTTAATTATGGGTTAATTAAGAAAAATTAAAGGCAATGAATATGGAATTAAAAGCTATCATGAAGGTTTCCGTTAATGGGTAGAGTTAGGCTTCATTCCCATAAAGCCGTTCCTTTCACTGGAATTTGAATGAGAGATCAATTAAGAAGGAAAGTGGCACGGGTCTCTATCTTCATGGGAATGAAATTCATGTTGCCATACCCCACTTTAAATTCTTTGTACTTTAGTTAATCAGTGAAGAACAAACCCTTATTGACCGTGAAATTGTGTGGTACCATGACCTATACGCATTATGTTTTTGGTTGAAACATGTGTTTATTGATTACTTTGATTTTTGTTTTTCAGATTATTCTAAGTCAAATTGAACCTCTTACGGAGCAACAAATACTTGGAATATGTGGATTGCAACAATCTACACAAGAGGCAGAAGAAACTCTTTCCCAAGGGCTTGAATCCCTAAACCATTCTCTCTCAGACACTATAACATCAGACTCCTTGAGTTGTCCTCCAAACATGGCTAACTACATGGGACAGATGGCCGTGGCCATGAACAAGCTCTCCACTCTTGAAGGCTTTCTGAGACAGGTACTTTAAAATTTATATGCTTTAATTTGACTAATGTTTAGAAGAGTGCATGTATAATTTCTCTTGAAAAAACATGATATGTTCATCGATGCATATTGATTTTGTTGTGGTGATTTGGTGGATTGTGTCATCTTGAACTAATACTTTCATGCATATATGTCTAGCTCTCAGGGTTTCATTTTGAATCAAAAAACACGGATTTATTTATATATGTATATATAAATATCAACTTTATAAAGGATAGTTAATTAAATGCAACTAAATTAAGTTGTAAGTGTAGATTTGGTCCCGTGATGAAAGACAAATCAGATTTTCATTGAAAATTTATTAAAATTTAAATGATAATATAAGTTTAAACCTTAAAAAAGTTATGTATTAGAGACTGTTACCGTTCTTCAAATAAAGATAAATAATCTTTATCTAAAACAAGGTGGGGACACTGAAAAAAAAACTGAAGTTAGTTTAAAAGTCGTATAATAGTTAGTTATTACCCATATTTTGTTGTTTTACTTGGTTAATTAAGATTAAATACTAAGGAGTATACATGGAATAAATATTAATTATACTAAGAAAAGGTTTAGAAAGGTAGCATAATAAGGGCAGTTTGTAATGTAAATGTAAATCTATGAGGATATGAATTGAGCTTTGCATTTAACGTTGAATAAGCAAGGTTACTACTAATTAAGAGGTTTGTGATTGATCACATACACACGTGAGTGAGACTAAAGCAGATTAGCGTGGTCCCTCAAATGTTATAATCCTTTGAACCCCATATCTGTGTGATGTCATGCTCGTAACCGTTACTTGAAGACACAATACAAAATAATGAGTCTTCACCATAACTTGCTTTTTGGCTATTTAATTTCAAAAACTCACATGTCATGAAAAATGTGAGTATAGGACTTGTCATCAAAACAAACACCTCTATATAGTAGAAAAAAATGTGGAATAAGTCAATTAGATGTCCGGTTCACCAACTATACTTAATTCTACGCTGAAATAATTGATTTAATTACAAGTCTCCCAAGAATAAATTTGAACATTAGGTGTGCAAATTAATCTAACATGTTTGGGCGTCGCTATTGGTGTCATTTCGACGATTATTAGCGTTATTTCAACTTTTTGAAAAATTGAAAATACCATTTTTTTTTAAAAACCCAACTCCCCACCACCCCACTCTCCCGGCCTCGTCAAAAAATCTCTTCTTCTTCTCCATTCCACATTCAGCCTGCAGATCATTTCCCCTTCCCTTCCCCATTTGTGTTCTGCGATCAACCCATCAACACCCACCGCTGCTGTCGTTGCTCCGCCGCATCCTCCGTCGCCGTCACTTGCTCCGCCTAGCCATGCTCGTTAACCATTTTGCGACGGTAAGTTCTCCCATTTCCGTTCTGGTTTTTCAGCAATTTTAAATAGCGTGCCTACGCAATTTGTAACTGCGTACATACGCAATTTAAAACTGCGACCTCATCGTAGTTTAAACTGCGAATATTTTGCATTGTTGAGTTATTGGTCCTGAGTTTTTTACATTCATGCGTTTGCTGTGTCAAATATGGCAAGGACAAAAGGAACAACTCGTCTACTTGATGTAGGTGGAGCAAGATGAAGATTAAGGGTTGGAGGTTGAGGAAGTAGGGAAGTAGATGATGGAGGGAGTAGACGATGGACCCAGAAACACTCGCATTTTCCCTTTCCCTTTTTCAATTCTTCGATTGAATCATTTCAATGTCCCATCGTCTGACGACGGCATGGATTCGCCATGCGAACTACCTGTACTGTCGACCGTAGACACAGTTAGAAACTCCGTACCTACGCAGTTTGTAACTGCGTCCAACGTTACACATCTGGAGTTCTAAACTGCGACAGAAACAAAAAAAATTGCTTTTTCAATGGATATTCACGTATTTTTCGCATTTTTGGGATAAGATGAATAGCTATCGAGATGACACCGATAGCAATACCCTAAGATGTTCTCAGTTTTTTCTATTGAATAAACTCATTTCAGTCAAGAAAACAAAAGGTATGCAAAATAATCAAAATGGTTATATGGATTTTAGCAGAAGCAGCCTTTCCCATTAACTAATTAATTTCTAAGCTTGTCCTGTTTCCATTTGACTAGTTTGTAAATTTCGTCTAGCTAATATTCAAATTTTTGTTGTCTCCACTTGTTGTTGACGATATTTTCCCTTGGTTAATATAAAATATACCCCACGGGGTATGAGAGATAGACCAAAAGTGACAAAGTGAAACATTGAAAACATAAGAGAGATAAAAAATTGTCAGGAAATGAAAAAAAAAAAGTGGTGTTAAAATATATATCTTAGTTGTTATTAAGAACTTGTTATGAAAGTGAAAGAAAATTATCACTCTCTATGCATAAATGGTCCTATATTAGCATGTATTTTCTACTTCCTTTCTCAATTGTTATTCTGACTTAGGTTCTGTTATAGCCGTGTACTTTACCTTTTTATTCTTTCTTTCTTGCACCCTTATGCTATATTATATACATTTCTTTGGCCTTTTAAAAAAAACTCTCTATTAAGCACTATAGGGATTTAGAAAATAAAGTTCTGTAATTAGAAACTGCCAATGAATTAAACATTAAATAGATCTTTCATATTTTCACATTGGTAACAATATGTTTCAAAATAGTTTTATTCATTGCAATAGAAAAAGTGAAGAGTGATGAAATTGTTTGAAAACTTGCAGGCGGATAATCTTAGGCACCAGACCCTTCACCGTCTACAGCAGCTTCTAACAACACGCCAAGCCGCGAGGTGTTTGGTGGCAATTTCTGAGTACTTCCATCGTCTCCGAGCACTGAGTTCTCTGTGGTTCACGCGCCCTCGCCAGGAATAGTGATGCATGAGTGGTAGCACTGTCACATTCCAATAGCTACCAATCTGCGGCTAGCTAGCTAGCTAGATATTTCACCTTGTTGTTTTTTAATTAATTTCTCTTATATTATAAATTCAATGTCCTCTTTTAAAATGTTCTCTCTCTCTCCTCAACTTGATGATCATCATAACTATAAAAATATAGATGTTAATTGTGAGAGATGTATGTAACTAACTTATTTGGCAGACATTCTTGACTGGTATCGGAAGATGAAGAGGAATTCAGAACAGAAAATTGATAAACTGATAAAGAATTAAAATATAATTTTATAAAAAGATAAAAAAGTAAAAAGATGTTTATGTACCTAATATTACCATAGGAAATTAATGGAAGCAATAGATGTTGAAAAGATTGTCGTTATGGCCTTGAATTGTTGCATGCACATATAGACTACCATTTAGGAATGTATATCTTTGGTCAAGTCATGGACTTTTTTCTCTCTATTAATATTTCTCAATATCTTATTAATGATATGTCCATATCCTTCTGTTTTTCTTATTTTGCTTTGATTGTAATTATTGAGGATATGAATTAGGTGGTCTGTTCTTATAAGGTTGGTTACAGACAGTGATTAGTTTAAAGTCAAGGAGAAAACTTAAATAATAAAAGTAAATAAAAACGAAATATTAATGTTTTTCTTAATTCATAAAGTCATTTTCTATTTATGTATCTAAAGGCGTTCATGACCGATTTAATCTGGTAAAAATTAAAAAACTTATTTTAAAAAAAAAATCAAAAATCCAATAATACAAAAAACTGATAAAACCGATTTTTTTATTAGATTGAATAGGATTCAAAATTGATTTTTAAAATTGAACCAATTCAATTCAAACTGAACATTTGTTAATATATATATATATATATATATATATATATATATATATATATATATATATAATCTTGGATTGGGAGATAAAGAATCCCAATAATGGAATGAAACTGTGCAACAAAATGTAAAATTTTAAAGGAAATGTTTTAAGACTTTACACCAATGTAACAATGCTGAAAATTAGGATCGATATCAGAAGACTACAAATGAAGCAAAGAAAGTTGTGAGTGAGGAAGGATCCATGTCGTATGTGGTGTTTTATAGAGGATCCAGAAAAAAAAAATTGGAGAACGTAAAATTTATAAGTTTGCCAAAAACAGAGAAAGAAAATCAAGAGATTTGGACTGAGGTGAGATGTATTAAGGATATATGAAGATGGAAGAGTTTTGGTTACAGATCAAGGTATTAGAGAGATATAAGAACTACTTCGATAAACTTTTCAATGGTGGTCAAGGATCGAACTTTAACGTGGAAAACTTAGAAGTGAGAGAGAATTGAATGAGCAAAATATTTTCAAGTTGGGGAAGTTAAAGATTGACTTGATAATATCCTTATTGAGGTTTGGAAGTGAGTAGGAGGTCGAGATTTCAGTTGGCTCACTAGTTGATCAATGATATCTTGAGGTCTAGATGTGTGGGGGAGAATTAAGTACTTCGGTCCCTGTTTATGAAAGCAAGGGAGATGTTCAGAATTGCAGGAACTATAGAGTGATAAAACTTATGAGCCACATATTAAATTATAGGAAAATGTGATTGAACACGGAATAGAGAATAATAGGATTTAAGAGATTCAATTTGGTTTACAACAGAAGCCATCAACCTCCTACGAAGGTTGATAGAAAAGTATCGATGTAAGACCCGAAATATTTTTGGGAAATAAATATATTTATATAAATTTAAATGTATTCTTTTTCCTTATTTTACTGTTGTTTTGTGGTTTGAACGCTTTAAAGCGTGATTGTGTGTTTTCTTGAACGACAGTTATCATATTAATGACCATTTGATCCTCAAATGTTTTTGAGTGGGAAATTGAAGTTGTGTTTGTCTTTACACTGTTATAGTTGAAATTCTGATAATTTTGAGTGTGATATTGCTATGGCAATATTATAGAAGATTTTTGAGGAAAAGATACTCGTGCTGACGTAGCAAGATATGGTAACTTGGAAGATTTTGCAGACCATGCCCAAGGTAGAGTGTGGGGCGTATTTTATTATTCTTCTAGAAAGAATATTTGCTTGATTATATTTGAGATTATAAGCTGATAATGTTTTATTTAAAATAATTTCTTTTATTTAAAAAGAAATAAATATTGGATATCTGAGATAGATATTTGCAGTGTCAAGTGATAAGGTTGTTGGAAGAGTATTCCCCATTATTTTATGAGCCGCGAATTTCATAGATATTCTAGGAGGTATATTCATAAATGTAATACTCTTCTTTTGTTTTGCACATATCTTAGAAAGATTTAAACACACATCATGCAATTCATTAAAAGCATTTTGTAATTCATCATAAGACGGTTTATCATTACTAACCTCATCATCTTCATCATCGGAATGATGTGATGCTATCAAAGCGAGATGTGCTTCTTCATTTTCAGAACTTGAAGATGAACTTACTTTATTGTCTTCCCATGCAATGTATGCTTTCTTTGACCTTTTGTCCTTCTTGCCTTTGAATTCATTCTTGCTTTGTAAAGAAGGGAAATCACTTTTTACAGGTCCTGGTTTTCCACACTCAAAGCAAGTGAATTTTTTCTTGAAGTTGATGCTCCATTCTTCCTTATAAACTTCTTGACTTGACCTGATTTCATATCCTTGCTCCTTTTCAGAAATTTACCCAACTTCTTTACAAGGACTTCTATATTTTCATCATCCTCTTCATTATCGGATTGAGATTCTTCTTCTATTGATCTATCATAGGCTTTGGCTTTAGTCTTCAATGCAATGGATCTAATATTCTTTTCAAGCCCTTCTTGTTGTTCCAACCGACCAAGCTCTAATTTATGTTCTTGCAACTTACCAAAAAGTGCAGCTAAGGTCATCTTTGATAAACTTTTCTTTTCTGAAATAGTTGTTACCTTTGGTTGCCAAGCCCTTGTTAATGACCTTAAAACCTTTAAATTCAAATCACTATTAGAAAAAACTTTTCTAAGAGCAATCAAATGGTTAGTCAAGTGGGTAAATCTTTTTTGCATATCTAGAATTGTCTCTCTTGGTAACATTCTAAACATTTCATATTATTGGGAAAAAGTATTTAATTTAGACCTTTTAACCTCTTCAGTTCCTTCATGAGTTATTTCTAAGGTATCTCATATTTCTTTGGCTGATTTAAGTGTAGACACTCAAAAGAATTCATCCATTCCTAAGGCTGAAGTTATAATATTCATAGCTTTTAAGTCATATTGAACTTTCTTTTTATCATCTTCATTCCATGTATCACTAGGCTTAGGTTGATTACTACCACCAATATCTACATTAGGCATGAAATGACCTTCTTCTATAGCATTCCAAATCTCTAAGTCTTGAGACTTAATAAATATTTTCATTCTTATTTTCCAAAAATCATAGTATTCCCCATTAAAACTAAGACGTCTATTTATATTATAACCTTCACCTAAAACAGGTTTAGAGGATGCCATCTATTCTGGATCTAGGAATAACTTACCAAACTCTTGCTCTGATACCCATTGTAACTATAGATAACAATCTAAGAGGGGGGTGAATTAGGTTTGTAGAATTATTGCCAAATTAAACTTTACTAAGTTCAGAACTTTATTCTAATGGAAGCGCATTCAGGTGAGTTATATGATTAAGGCAATAAAGTGAAATGAAATTGAAATGCTGAAAATAAAAGTAAAGGGAAGAAGAAAATTCACACGACGATGTATCCTGGTTCACCTTCAACAACCGAAGGCTACATCCAGTCCCCCTTTCTGATTCGGGGATTTTTCCACTATGTAAGCAATGTTCGTACAAGCGTCACAGCAACACTCTCAAGAACACCCTCAAGAAAGCACACCACTTCCTTGTTTACACAGCATACACCAAATCCTATGGTGGACTCTGAATCACCCGACCGATTCAAATGACTTTTTCTCTATCACCAAATGCTATGGTGATCTTCACCAAATTTTATGGTGGAACAAGAATCACACTCATTCTAAGAAGTAGAACTTTTACAATAGCTGAGTGCTTCAATTCCCAATCTATACAATAGAATCATTTTGAAAAACAAGTTTAAGCATTCACTCAAGGCTCTTAGTTTTCTGATATATGAAAATTGGACAGCTTTTGAACCCTTTTTGGTTTGAAATTTCTTCTTCAAACTTGTGTTTAATGATCTATGAAAGTTGCATTCTATTTCAGAACTTAAAGATGTATATATAGATTGTGTGTAAAGAGACACAATGATTCAAAACATACTGGTTGAATATTACTTAAAAAAAAAAAAAACAATCACGATATTTTTCCGTTCAAAATATTCTTATGTCCCTGTATGTAACATTGCAGCATTCGAATTTTTCCTGTGCCATGCATATTGTTAACGTATTGAATAAGCCAACCGTTTCCAGTAAAGACACTGTTTAAAATTTTAACGTTAAAAAATTGATATATCCAGAAATGGTATTTCATCCGTTAAACATTTGTAAACACATGCTATTACTATTTTTTAAACCAATTATAAAAGGTCCTTTTGTTCTCTCGTAGAAACACCTCTTCATAGTTTTTATTTTTCATTCCAAAACATTTAAACCAATTTTACAAAGTACCTTCAACGTCCTTTTTAAAAAAAAAAATTCAAACAAAACCTTCAACGTCTTTGGCCTTTTATATTTATATATAATTAAACTAATATAAAGAAATTTGTATTGTTATAAACCTAATATACACACAGTGAGCTTAGTTTGCCAATACCCAGATTTTTTACTCCCACCAAATAAAATATTGTAAATTTATTTTAAAAGCTTATTCTAGTGATTTATATCTCTTTTAACATGAAAAACATTTTAACCTTAATTATTTATGTTTTAATGAGGCTTAAGTGATATCAAACTTAAAAATGAATTTTCAAAGGTCTTTACCTATAACTATAAAGAAAGACACTTATCTAATAATTAAGCTTGAATCGTTGTGCTTTCCCATCCTTATAGTCTTCAACATTTTTCTTCTTTATTGATATTGTTGTCTTCATCAAAACCAAACCAAGGTCAAGAAGAGACTCTTCTTCACACCATCAACCTTCGTTCTCCCTATTTCTACTTCATTTTTTCACCCACTTCTACTACGCAATCTTGCTCTGAGTTTTGGATTTTCAAGTCTCCATTCCCCAACTTGTGGCTTTCTGATTCAAGGTATGCTTTTCTATGGCTTTGTGTTTGTTCTTCTTTTACCTTGAATCCTAGGGCTTTGTTAGCACAATGCTGGATTGTTTGGGTTGTTTTTAATTAACAAAGCATGATTGCGGGGTTTGATGTTGGGAATTTGTATATAATTTTCTTGTTTTTAGAGATGCCCACAAACTGTTTGATAAATTGTCTAAATGAAATCCTTGAGTTCTTTGTGAGTGTTGATTAATTCTTGCAATGCATGATATTAGTAAGACTCAGGGTTGTTCTTTGAGAAAAAATGGTGGGCAAGTTCTTGGTTTTGTGTGACAAAGGAATTCGGTTTTGTTTAAGGTTTGAACTAACATTCTAATAATTTCTTGGATTGTTGGAATTGTTTGTTCATTTTTGCAGGATGGCACCCAAAAGAAGAGCAGTTGAAGAGGCTCCAATCATCGAAGAGGAGTTTGATGATAATAGGTTCCTTTCTCTGGAGAAGGAATAATACTACAAGGAGGTGGTCTCCCCAAAGGAGATAATCAGGGAGAGGCCACTCCAGATTGACAGAGATCCCTGGGGGATTCAGGAAGCTGTGATCCAGAGGAAGTGGGATGTGCTGTGCAACCTGATTGCTGATGGGTGCCAGACATTGGCTAGAGAGTTCTATGCCAATGCAAGGTATGACTCTACTAAAGAAATTCCAGCCATCCCGACGTACACAGGTCTTGGTTTCGAGGGACTATCATCAACTATGGCCCCGAAGCTATCAGGAGACTTCTGAAGCTACCCTCTGAGGCCCAAGATAGGGTGATGTTTGGAGAGAATGGGGAAGGGTACAACGATCTGTTGAACCAATATCGCTTTGATGAGATGCTGAAAGCCTTAGCAGTGCCTGGATCTAGATGGGAGACAGAGGCACACAAGGTGACTAAGGGCTACATTTTCCGGAAGTATGTCAAGCCGGAAGTCCGAGTCTGGGACCACTCCTTAGTGGATACTCTATTCCCAAGCTCCAACAAAACAGAGCTGAGGAAGCAGAATGTTCTTTGTATCTACTGCCTGCGGAACAAGCGCCCAATTGATGTGGCGAGGATTATATCATGGCGGATTCACTTCACCATCAAAATTGAGAAGAAAGGCAAGAGTTTGGTTTTCCTCTTTTGATTACTAAGCTGGTTCATGCTAAGTTGGGAGCAGCTGCAGCTCCCCCGACTGAAATCCATATCCATCCTCTACTAATAATGGACTGGGAGGCGGCTAGGATAATTTTTATAGATCATGATGAGAGGCTGAAGAAACAAGGGCACCCACACAATTTATCACCTCCCAAGTCTAGGGCCAACACCAGATCAGTGATTCTGGAGGAGCCAGCCCCATCAGCTCAGCCTTTTCAGGCCAATTGGTAGGAGGAAGCCTTTGGAACTATGTTCCACCATATGCACTGCATCTCCAGCAACCAGCAGTTTCTTTAGGATCATGCAAGCTATGATGATACCAGGTGGAGAAAATGCCTGAGCCCACTGAGTTGGAATAGAGGTTGATGGGCTTGAGTTTGTATAATCAGGCAGGGAGCAATAGTGGAGCAGGTGGTGCTAGTGAAGCAGGAGGATCTAGAGGAGCTGGTGATGAGGAAGACCCCATGAACATCTGATTAATGACCAGTGTAGTTTGTTTTTTTTTCATTTTTTTTAGATTTTTATTTTTATTTTTAGTCTTTATTTTTCCTTTTTAATTAGAATTTTTGTTTTTAGGATTTGAGTCTTGAATTTCAGTTAGTTATTTGTACCCCAGATATTATGTCATGTTACTTAACTTTCAAGTAGTTTTACCCTATGCTATGTTGTTTTTGAAAAATGATACATTTGTTGTTTTTGCTAGGTAGAAATGCATGTTGTTAGGGATATGAATGAATTCTAGTTAGCTGATTTTTGGTATGATCTTGATTGAGTTCTTATTTGGGTACCACTTACCCTTTTATTCTGAAAGCTGTTGAGAGAACTCTGAATTTCTTGTGATTGTACTTTTCTGCCTAAAATTATATGTTGACTGAATTCTTGCATGCTTTGTTACTTTGGAAGAGACTTTAGGAATTTTTTAGAACTCAGAACTTGTGTAAATATGCTGATTTCCCCTTAGTAGACCCCATTGAGCCTTGAAATTGAGTCTGTTTTGTTGGAGCCTACTATTGTGAATGTTACTGTTGTTGTTGGGTGATTTTGAAATTAAAAAGTTTAGAGCTATGTATGTTTAGGTTTCTCTCCAAAAAAGAAAAAAAATTAATTAAAAAGGAATAAATTAATGAAGCAGTGGGGTGAGAAAGAGTACGAGGGGAGTAAAATTCAGTTCATTCATCCCATACATTCCACTGCTTTATTCAAAATAAAAATAAAAATTGAGAGAACCTTTGTGTTGTAATTGTTTAAGCTCTTGTTCTGAAAAGGAAATCACCTATCATGAGTCATGAGTCTGAGCCATTAGATTTGCCAAGTTTTTGAAATCCATACCTGTTTCTGAACCCTTGGCCAAATTTCAACCCTTGATAGTCTCTCCAAGTTGCTTTGTTGTACTTGTTTTGTTTTGATTTGAATGATAGGCAGATTAGTTTCATTTCACTTGTTTATTCATGAGCTGATTGTTTTTGTGAGCTTAATTGATGAACTCATTCTGCTGTTTTGATCAATACCATGCTTTGTTTTCTTGATGACCTTATTTTTCCCTGAGTTGCGCTTTTCTCTGAAAATGTATCCTGTGCTGTTTTGTGCTAGCTAGGGTAATTTATTCTGAGCTTGAGGACAAGCTTTCTTTAAGTGTTTTACGCTTGAGGACAAGCTGTCGTTGGGTATAATGGTGTGATGACTGGGGGTTTAATGGTCTTTTTAATTTCTTTTTCTTTGTTTTTATTTTATTTTATTTGAGTCTCATATATATTTTATTATTTTTTTGTTAGAGTTTTTATTTTATTTTGAATTTGCATTAGTTTAGTTATTAGTCCTTTTAGTTATGTTTTATTTTAGTTTTAGTCCTTGTTAAAGTGCTGGTCATTATTTTAGTCTCAGTTCTTAGTATCTATTCCCTGTGTTTATTTTACTCTTGTTGTGCACAAGTTTACTTTCTCATTTCTTGCACAATGGTAGTTGGTAGGAATTGAGGGAAATGGGAATAGATTGAATGATTATCTACTGCTTAGTTATAAGGGTAGGATTGTTAGTGTTGTTCTGAACTTGGAATTTTTTCTTCAATTTGATTAACTGAATGCTTAGGTATTAGGTTTAGTAATTGAATTAGAAGTTCTATTTGATTAAGGAATTAACACGTAGAAACCCTAGGCTAGAACACCTAAGAACTGGTTCTGAATTCATATGTAAAATTGATTCTGAATAGCTTAGTTGGATGTAGTGAAACTCAACCCAATTACTTGCTTTATCAAAAGTTAAATTAATCATTTCTTTTTGCTGTTCATTTGTTCTCAAAAGCCAACAACAATCAGCTTTATATTCTTTTGTTTTCAAGCTTTAAACAACTGAATTTGGGGTCGAAATTCAATACCTATCCCTGTGGGTTCGATATCTTTTATATTACTTCGATTACTCTGTGCACTTGCGGAGTGGGTATCACAAGCTCCTCCCATCCCTTCTGCATCGAGAAGGTAGCCGACTGGGCACTTTTCAGATGCGGTTGCCCAGCCCCTATTCCAATATTCCGACAGGCGACCCTTCTCTGCTCTTCTCTCCTCCCATCATGGAAACATGGAAGTAACGTACGTTAGAATGGGCTCCTCAAAGAGAAAATTGGATTTAAGGAAGGATCGTGATGATACCGGGGATGGTCGTCCAGACTCCATGTTCCTTCTTCCGAGGGGATGGAGGGAAGAACCCTGTGCTGTGTGCTCTTGGTCAGCGGAAGATGCATAGGGAGAAAACCTGGGGTCATCCCGGACTGCTCGAGGGGCATATAGAAATATCCTTCTTCCCTGCTCTGTGCGATAGATGACCATTAGGAAGGTTAATATGGGCTATTTTTATCTTATTGTGTCTTCTTCCATTGTAATAGAATTGCTTTTCACTTTCGACTATTTCACTTCGCCCTTAATAAAATAGCATTCGAAACTTTATCTTGTAATTTTTTCCGATTATCAATGAAATAAAACAACTTCTTTCTTGTAATTTTGTGTGTTATGCGTCTTTGAACTCTTTTTGTTTTCTGCTTCGTCTTGAAACTCGTGCGAGCAATCGGGCTAGAGGTCACTCGTCCTCCCGACTGTCTTTATTTCTTGTACTATTGAGCCAGAAACAACTTATACGTAACCCATGTTACCGATCGGGTTATGAGGTTTCTTCTTGTGAAGACTATCATCATAAATCAGTCGCCCGGAACTTTGCAGAGATATGCACTGTACATGCGGCAATCAAAATTATTCGCTTACTGTTACCCAGAGATAAACCTTTGAGTCTTGCTCATTTGGCTAAAGTTTCTTTCCCTTCTACCCTGTCGTTTTGAGCCGTTCATCCTTCTTTGTAAAAGAAAAGACTTCACTATTAGATCTCATCTTCTCCTTTCGAGCCACTTTAGCAATCGAGTGTTTAGTGGAAGATTTTCCTCCACCGGGTTTTCTCCAGTTTGGAACATTCTTAGGTATACTCTTGAGTGATTTTTTCCTTTTGAAGATATCACCTTTTCTTGCTGAAGTTGACCTGCATTCACTCGCGGGATTGCATCGTCATCCAACATTTTGATTCTACAAAGTCCATTTTAACGTACGTAGGCATGTGTATCGGGTTAGATGCTTTCTGGTTAATATTTAATAATGGGGTTTGATGCTTTCTGGTTAATATTTAATAATATCACATGATGTTGATGTGCCTGGATGAGCCTATGATATGTATATATTGTTGCTAATTTTTTTGAGTTGTTAGGCCCCTTTGAGGGTGGACCTTTGCTCGTGGAGCTTTGGAATGGAACGTCAGAGGACAGACCCTTTTTTTGTGACTAACTTAGCATGGCATATGCATCTTTTTGGTTGATTGTGGATCATACCTGTTAAGTGGCAAATTAGACGATAGTGGATTAGTGTTGACTAACCCCAATTGTGGAGTCGCGTGAGTGATTCAACGGTGGTGCATTAGCATGGACTAACCCCAATTGTGAAGTCATATTTGTCCCATCTCGCATGCATCGATTGTTGGCACTATATTCGAATTCATTTTGTTTTGTACAACAAGGTTTACATGCATACACGCATACTAACTTTTGACTATTTACTGATAATACCCCAGTTGGCTGTTGATATGACTTGGCTTAAGTTGATGATGAGACGTGACGTGCTGATTGTGTTGTTTGTGTTTGTTTTGTTATGGTTGGAGAAATTCCCATGTGCTTAAAGTAGTTGACCCTTTTTATGCTTTGTTTGTTATATTTGTGTTTTGGCAGTCGGCAGCCGCCAGATGATGGTAGACGATAACGTGATCAAGTACTGTACTTCTGGGAAAGTCTCGTTTGTGCTGTTCAATGAGGAGGATCTATCGATGTGGGTGATAGTTCATCGTTGCCGGAGCTTGAGGTTACCATGGGTGGATAATTCAACCCACGAGGAGATCTATTCGAAAGAGGAGTAAGGTCTAGAGTAAGAGAACGTTCCGTTGTTTGGTGAAGCTTTGGGATCAGGGTAGTCTTTCGATGCTTTAGTGTGGTTTGCCCTGCCTGGTGACACAGGAAGTTGTTGGAGTTTAGGAGTCTTACTTTAAAGTCTTAATTATCTTGTTGTTTTCTTGAACAATGGTCTGTCTGGTGGGCAAATGTTTTGTCTTTTCCACACATTAATTTTAATGAAGGTTTCATTAAATGTTCTTTGTAAAAGATCACCGTCTTAATAATGTGTCATAAATTACTAAGGTAACCCATGAGAAATTTGGATATTACACCACTCATCAAGACCAAAGAACATCAATAGCAATGTCTGCACAAGCTTTATCATCTATCAAGTATGCAGAGGTCAGTCATTGTCCGATGAAGAAGTCAAAGAAGCAAAGTTGTCAAAGTCATGCTATCTACAAAGCTTCTATTAAACACTTGAGAATTTAAGAAGTACGGAATATGAATCATCAAGTACACAAAGTTGAATTTCTCTTCGGACTATGCAATGGATGAAGAATCAATCGTCTGTCTGAAGCATCATCTACTAGGGTGAACATGCATGCAATGGACTACTCAGAACATGAAGCACGAACTTTCCACCAGAAGCTATTTCAAGCATGAATAGTCTAGTGAAATGAATAAGCAAAAATCATATACAAGACTTTGCAAGCACAAATCATCCACCAATCACTTGAAGCTCTCATCCGAGGATCAGATCGTCTACAAATCAAATGAAGCTCAAAAGACCTAGATAAGAATGAAGGTATAAAAGATTCTCTCAACTATGTTCAAACACTCTTTCAATAAAAAAAATTTCACAGGAGTAATCACATCAAGGCAAAAGGCTAAAAAGCTCTATGAAAAAAAATAGCCACACTGCACAAGAGTCAACATAATACTTGCACAAAAATGGAAGCCTTGGTTATGCCAATCGTCTGAAGAATATAGAACTGTCATCAAAATGAAACCTTGAAGAAATGGTAATCTCAAACCTGCAAGATGTAATAAAGCATTAAATGCAAAGTAGGTAGTCGTTGTGATTTTATGAGAGAATCATAGTGAGACAAAGGCTACACATCCTTGAAGCTTCAACCATGGAGAAACATGAAGGAGAACTTAACTGTCAAGCAAAGACTAGCAATGGTTATATTTCTGAACGGTCATATTTCTACACCTGAACCATGAGATATAAAAATGGTTGAATGTGAAAGAGTTAAGAGTGGAAAAACCACCAAGAGTGCGTGTGAAGACAACAAAAGTTTGTGTGCTCAGCAACACTAGAAATGTGTGATCAACACCCTCAATGCAGCAAGAGAGTTTAAGAGATTCAAATGCACCAAAGAAGTGCTAATGTACTTCTGTGAGGATACTCAAGTAAGAACAAGAGAGTGCTAAAAAAGACCACAAAAATTGAGAGAAAAGCATTGAGTGATTGAGATCAAGGAATTGAGCATACATGTCTATCTATATTGATCTGATCCAAAACAAGAGCAGAGAGCAAGTCCTTGTAATATTCAGCTCTATCTTGTAAATACTCTTAAGGTTGCAAACTAGTAAAAATCAAATACACCTTAATTAAGAGTATACCGTGAGCATATTGAATTATCTTTGGGGAGGAGTTCCTGAGAATACCCAATAGCCTAGGGTAAGAATACTTTAGAGAAGTCCTTGAGAATACTCAACAGCCTTGAAAGGCTCGGGCAAGAATACTTTGGAGAAGTCCTTGAGAATACTCAATAGCCTGGAGAGGCTGGGGCAAGAATACTTGGGATGAGACCCTAAGAATACTCAACAGCCTGAAGAGTATAGGGAAAGAATACTTGGGAGGAGTCCCTGAGAATAGTTAACACCTTAGAGAGGTTGAATTGAAGAACATTGAGGAGAAGTCCTACAAATACTAGTAAATGGAGAATTCCTGCTAATACTAGTTCTAGTGAAAAGCTAGGTTGTGGCCCGGGACTAGATGTAGCCCAGGTTGAGGTGAACCACAATAAATTTTGTGTGTGTTATTCTATCTATCTCCTTGCAATTTATTCATAAAAATCATCCGCTGCAAATAACTCTGAAGAAATGCGATTTATAGTTGTCAACCATTATGGTTCAACACAGACATAATTCAACCGCTCTTCTTGTGGCCGTGTGTTTTCTTTTAAGAATCCATTGAAACATTTACCCAAATAACTTGTGTGCAACTCCTAAAACCAAACCACTAGGATCCAAAACAATTTTCGTAAAATGATTTCCTATGTGTGAATCATTTCCACAAAGAGCTTGTGTGCACCTCACTGATCCACCCAGATCAAATGATATCAACAACATATGAGCATAGTAACGTATCTAAAACCTATTTGATACTGTAAATGAATCACCTCAACAACGAATGTTCGGCAGACAGAAATGAAATTACAAATGGTGATGGTAACAAGCGGCACAGTGACATCAACACACGACACGAGAATTGTAGTTGAAATGAAAGACAAAACAGATGAAGACCAAACATTGAGCATGGTTCAACTGCTGGTTTCCACACCGGAACATGAACGCTTCGATCAGCCAAGAAGGAAACGGAAAACGAAATTGATGAAATTGCAGAATCAGGAACGATGTTTGAGGAAGGAGCGAACAGTTTCAGTGGCAAACCAGATAGAGAAGAATCCATGAAATTGAAGGAGGAAACAAACTGTTCCATGACTAGATCAGAGGATGTAGCATCGCGAGCCACCAGAGGCAAACACCTCACTAAGCTACTCGACAAACGTGACCAGGACGATTCAGAGGACGTCGAAGATGAAGACGAATATGGAACGAACAATGAATCTGTAATGATTATACTAAATGTAATGGAGTAAGGAATGTATTATTTAATTGAAAAGGGATTAGGTTCACCCAGCTTTTAGGTGCAAAAGCAAGGAGAAGTACAAGGAAATAGCAAGAATAGAAGGTTCGGATGCAGAGAGGAAAAATCTGAGGGAAGAGACGATTACAATCATAATCCATCATGCCTACTACATTCCACTAACAGCCAATATAACCACTAGTCACCGATTGATTCCGTTAGTCTCAAGCTTGGCATCTTCTCTCTCTTACCACGTCCCAACTCCTGAATTTCAGGGAATTTGTTATGCTCTTGATTCTCATTTGGTGACTCATCAATTAATTGGACTTGCTCCTCATGTGCCTTGCCATGTGTTACATTACCTTCCCCTTTAAAATCAACCTTGCCCACAAGGTTGAAGTTCGGATAACTAGCCTTGATATGATCTACATCTTCCCAAGTAGCATCCTCTTGTAAACCAGTTTCCCATTGAACTAGTATCTGTCCAACTTGCTGGGTACCTCTAATGACAGTTCTAGTTGCTAGTACCTCTATAGGTTGTAAAATTGGCCCCAATTCAGTAACTGTGAGGGGGTAGAGGCATATAAGGCTCTTGAGTATCTCCCTTAAATAGTTTCAGCTGAGAAACATGAAATACAGGGTGGATTCTTGCAGTAGAAGGTAACTCAAGCTTGTAAGCAACATTACCAATTTTGGACAACACCTTAAATGGCCTAAAATACCTCATAGACAACTTTGGATTCTTTCTCAACGCAGCAAAATGTTGTCTATAAGGTTGCAGCTTAACTAGCACTTCATCACCAACATTCAAATTCACATTGCTCCTCTTCTTGTCCGCTTGGTTTTTCATTACTTGCTGAGCTCTTAATAAGTTGGTTTTAAGCTGAGCTAGTAATGCATCCCTGTTTGACAATTGTTCTCTAACTTCTTCTGGGTCCGCATTGGTGCATTGTTGTCTGACAAGTGCAGGAGGTTCTCTGCCATATAAAGCCTTAAAGGGAGTCGTTCCTAAACTCATGTGATAAGAAGTATTGTACCAAAACTCTGCCCAGGCTAAAGCTTTCACCTAGCCTTTAGGATGCTCATAAGTGAAGCATCTGAGGTACATTTCCAAACATTTTTTCAATATTTCTGACTGACCATCAGATTGTGGATGATACGCTGAAGACATAGCCAAAGTAGTTCCTTGTAATTTAAACAAATGTTGCCAAAATGAACTAGTAAAGGCCTTGTCTCTGTCAGACACAATGGATCTTGGTATGCCATGTAGTTTAACTATGTTATTCATGAATGCTTCAGCTACACTTTTGCTACTATAATCAGCTTTAAAAGGAACAAAGTGTGCATATTTTGTGAGTCTATCTATCACTACCATAATCACAGATAGCCCAAAGGAACTTGGTAAACCGGTAATGAAGTCCATGGCTACATTTTCCCAAACCTGTTGAGGGATAGGCAATGGTTGGAGAAATCCTGCTGGGAGAGTGTTACTGACCTTAGCTTGTTGGCAAATTAAGCATTTCTGCACAAATGCTTTGACATCCTCTTGCATCTTTGGCTAGTAAAATTGAGCTTTCAATCTCGCTAAAGTTCTAGTGATACCGGCATGACCACCAATAGGAGAGCTATGAAATTCATGCAATATCATTTGTATCATTCCCTCTTCATTAGGTATGACCAATCTGTCTTTCCAGTATAATAACCCTTCTCTCACTGTGTACTGATGTGCCTCAGAAGACTTACTGCACTCCTCCATTAACTGTTTCAAATGAGAATCCACCTGTAGTTTAGTTCTTAGTTCTTGCAAGAACAATGAATGAGGTTATGACCAAGATAACATAAACATTCTTGAAAGAGCATCAACAACTTGATTATCTTTGCCTGGTTTGTATTCAATTTTGAAATCATAGCCAAGGAATTTATGAAGCCAAGCTTGTTGTTCTGGTGTTTGCAGTGACTGATCCACCAAACTCTTTAAACTTCTTTGGTCAGTTCTAATAATGAATTTATTTCCCAGCAAGTAATGTCGGAATTTGGCTAATGATTCCGTGATGGCTAGTAATTCTCTAGTATATGCTGACTGCTTTTGCATTCTAGGAGCTAATTTCTTGGAAAAATAAGCAATAGGGTGTCCATTTTGACCCAGTACTGCTCCCACCCCAATACCTGATGCGTCAGTCTCAAGAATAAATGGTTGAGAAAAATCAGGTAATGATAGCACAGGAGCTTTAGTCATGGCCTTTTTAAGTGTCATAAAAGCTGTGTCAGCAACTTGAGTCCAAGCAAAACTGTCTTTCTTCAAGAGGTCAGTTAAAGGGCCAACAATATTAGCATAAGATTTAATAAATCTTCTGTAATATCCTGTGAGGCCTAAGAATCCTCTCAGCTGTTTAACATTAGTTGGTGTAGGCCAATCTAACACTGCTTGCACTTTAGTTACCTCCATAGCCACTCCACTGCCAGATACCTTGTGTCCCAAATAATCAACTTCAGTGGCTCCAAATGAAAACTTGGAGAATCTAGCATACAACTCATGTTGTTGTAGCACTTCTTCCAAATGACCTAAGTGAGATAGCCAAGAAGGACTATAAACCAAGATATCATAAAAAAAAAACCATAACAAATTTTCTTAGAGCATTCTGAAAATTTTTGTTCATCAAGCATTGAAATTTCACTGGTGCATTGGTAAGGCCAAATGGCATTACGAGCCATTCATAATGACCATGATGTGTTCTAAAAGCAGTCTTGTACCTATCAGCAGGTTGTACAAGAATTTGATGGTAACCTGACCTGAGATCCAGTTTCGAAAAGTATTTAGCTCCATATAATTCATTTAACAACTCATCCACTGTGGGCATAGGAAAATTGTCTTTCACAGTGATAGCATTCAATGCTCTATAATCAGTGCAAAACCTCCAACTTCCATCTTTTTTTCTGACCAATAAGATTGGTGAAGAAAATGGACTGGTGCTTGGTTGAATAATGCCTTGCTGAAGCATTTCTTGATCCATCTTCTCAATCTGCTCTTTCTGTATATGTGGATATCTATAAGGCCTAACCTTGACTAGATCTGAGCCTTGTTTTAATGGAATTGCATGATATTGCTCTCTCTAAGGTGGTAAAGAGTTTGGGACTGCAAACACTGTAGTATAAGTGTGCAGTAAAACAGCTATTTCTGGATCAATGTTGGTTGGCAACTCCAACATGGTATCTTCTGGGACAGTTTTCTGAATCAACTGTATTGCCAAACATTCCTCAATAGCATTAGTGTTGTGCAATCTTCGGAAATGATGGAGTTGTGCTGCAGTGGGCTGAATGTTGCTTTCACCCTGTAAAGTAATGAACTGGCCATTGTGAAAGAACTTCAATGTCAAAGCTGCATAGTCAGCCACATGAGGCCCTAGTGTATCCAACCAAGTAGAGCCTAGAATCACATCTGCACCCGAAATTTGTAACAAATAAATAGGCACTGTAATATCTTGTCCTTGAATATGCAATGGCAACTGCTGAATATGGCCTTCTGCTTGCAATAGCTGACCATTCCCTACTAACACTCTAAGGTTGTGTGCAGGCTCCATAGGTAATCTCAACACTTGAGCAACTCTGGGTTGAATGAAATTTTCTGAACTGCCACCATCCACTAGTATCTTAACACTGATGCTGCCAATTTGTCCAGTAAATCTAATGGTGCCTACACCATTTGATCCTATCATGGCATTTAAGGACAAATGATGTGTATCTTGGCCTGTATCAACATGTTCCTCCACTGGTTCCTGATGGTCATTCGGAATGTGGTCCGCCTTCGCACCAAGTTGTAACAACATAACTTGTCTGTTGGGACATTTGTGGGAAGGTGAAAATTTCTCATCACAAAAATAACAAAGGTTCTTTTCTCTCCGCAATTGGATCTCAGCAGGGGAAATGGTTTTGATATTTTGGTTTCTATTGTTGAAGGGTTTGGTATTTGGGGTAGGTAACAATGGTGGTAAATTTGATTTAGCAGTATGGTCAGCTCTTTGGTAATTGTGTGTCTGTTTGGATGTGATGGTGGAGTTTGGAAGCACATTTCTGGGTAAAGTAGCAATGATTTTGGGTTTGGTAGATGGGAAATATTTGTCTTCAAACAGTTTGGCTAAAGCAACTTCTTTGGTAAGGTTTATAGGTTCCATAGCTTTAACATCCCTATGAATCTCATCTTTAAGTCCACTAATGAAACAGTCCAAAATGGCTTCTGCACTTAAACCATCAACTCTGTTCACCAGAGCAGTGAATTGCAGGTAATATTCACTGACAGTATTAGATTGTGTGAGCTTAAAGAGAATGGCACGAGGACAATCATAAGCAAAGGGGCCAAATTCAATCTCTAAAGCTCTAGTAAAAGCTTGCCATGAACGGAATGGATTAGTTCTTTGCAACATTTGATACCAAGGAACAACAGTATGATCCAAGTGAACCGAAGCAATGGTAAATCTATCACTATCAGGGGTGCTATAGTAATCAAAAAATTATTCAGACTTAAAGATCCAGTCCATCACATTATTTCCATCAAATCGAGGAAAATCAAGCTTAACAGGACACACCTGAATTGAACTGCGTGGAGTTTCTTTGTTTGAGCCCGCGGCACCATGGGAAGACAACGAAATAACTTGTAGTCTTTGTAAGAGCTGAGCCATAGTTGAATTCAACTGATTAAATAGGGAATCATTAGCCATTTGAATGACTTCCATGCGCTCCATCTGAGCTTGCTTTGCAGCTTCCAATCGGTCCATTTGACCCGATAGTTCAGCACTAACACGAGCAATCTCATCAGCATTCTTTCTCAATTCAGAGTATACTTCTTTCATGCGTGTGTTGTCTTCCATGGTGAGATGAAAGCACCAAATGTAATGATTATACTAATGTAATGGAGTAAGGAATGTAGTATTTAATTGAAAAGGGATTAAGTTCACCCAGCTTTTAGGTGCAAAAGCAAGGACAAGTACAAGGAAATAGCAAGAATAGAAGGTTCAGATGCAGAGAGGAAAAATCAGAGGGAAGAGAAGATTACAATCATAATCCATCATGCCTACCACATTCCACTAACAACCAATATAACCACTAGCCACTGATTGATTCCGTTAGTCTCAAGCTTGGCCTCTTCTCTCTCCTACCACGTCCCAACTCCTGAATTTCAGGGAATTTGTTATGCTCTTGATTCTCATTTGGCGACTTATCAATTAATTGGACTTGCTCCTCACATGCCTTGCCATGTGTTACAGAATCCAACATCGAAGAAGAAACGAAGAAACCCTTGCTGAAAGTACCAAAAATGAACGGATTAATCACCGGTTTCCACACCGGACATTTGGATTCTCTATCTGCGAAGAAAGAAAAAGGTGAATAATTAAGAGTCTTCTCCGAAACCATTTTATATATTGCAGAATTACATGAAGACGGAATAAGAGGACGCAAGTCAGATTCCGAATCTGCGACCTCCACAATCGATGCTTCCTCCATGATAGAATCAGAGACCATGGCCAAATCAGAGAACGACAAAGGAGAAGATGAAACTATTGCGATGTCGACTCCAAAATCTGCGATTAGATCTAAGAAATTGAAGGAAGATGATCTCGCAGAGTTGTTTTGGCAACAGCCCTTGAAACCACAACGAGCAGGTCGAAGGTAGGGATCGTAGCACGACAGTGGTGGAAGTCGCGGTGAGCTCCATTGTCGGAGCTCTAATTCCATGTAAGAACGCAAATATCTAGCACATAGTCCTAAACATGAGTTATTGAAGAGATGAAATATTAATACAAAAGTTCGGGCGTTGCTATTGGCGCCACCCTCATAGCTATTAACACCAGCCCAATTTCATGGAAATGACTAAAATACCCTTTAATTAAAAAACAACTTCACAATTCCCCACCACCCCACCTTCATCACCGATCTCCTTCCTCATACCCATTGTTTAACATCCCACCACCTACAAATCGTTAAATCTTTAACGGAATTGGTTGGAAAACCAAAACTGCAATAGTTTGTATAAGTCAATGACGTTTTAGGCTAATTTTTTCGTGAGGGACCAAATGTTCACTTTCATGATAAGTGAGGGACCAAAGGTACTATTAAACCTAGTTTGTTCCCAAGTTAAATCCACTTCTACTTTAATGATATATAGGGGGAAGAGAGGTAAATGAGTGACATAGGTAATGTAATAGTAAATGCAGAGAAATATAAAGAATAAAGAGTGAAAATGAGATGTAAGAGAAATTGGAGTGGGAATAAATCATAACTCTTATACACATGTTTCGGTCAACATGTCCCGGTAGTTTAAAGGATTGAATCTACGTAAGTTAACTACACTGACGAACTCATCGATCATTACAATTACCAGTACGACTAACACAAACTCGTTAGTAGAAGAAAATGTTGCGGATTGAAACTTGCATCATGCTAAGCACACGTGAAACCCAAATAACTCATGAATTAAAATTTTGATTACCAAAAGAAACCTATAATTATTTTGTTCTATTCCCACCAAATAGTAAAGAATCCACAATACACTGCCTCAAAAGAACTTCATGATATCTTCTCTTTCGCTCCATTTGTTCCCTCAAAGCATGCTATCAGCACGAGATGGCAACCTCTTGAAGAAATTCCCAGGCGCCGAGGGCAGCTTGCTCCTGAACTTCGGGTGCCTGAGCCAGTACATTCCCGCAACTGCAGCAACAATCTTAAAAGGTGTAACATATAGCGCAACAGCGACAACAAGACAGAAAATCACAAACAGGCTCGTCGCTCTTGGATCTCTCCAACTCAACAAAGCATGAAGCCTCTCACCCTGAGTCGCAATATCTCCGACCACAGTTTGAATCCTCCCAGCCACACTCCTAAGCCTATCGTACCTGTGAAATAATTTATTATTTATCAATTTTTTTATTAAAAAAATTAGAGACGACAATGATCAAATTCAAAATGCCTTTGTTAAATAGATAACATGAATGATTTTATATTATTATTTCGATATTTTTACCTCATTTTGGTCACATCTTGAGCCTTGGAAGTTGGAAAAGTGTCGAACTCTTCATCTAGTTCATCAGGGTGCGCTGCTTCCGCCCAAGAAAGCTTGGTATCCATGTGCGGAGGGTGTCGTGGCCGTGACCGGAAATTCCAAATTCCGATGAGAAACATGTAGAGGAAGATAGTAGGGAGGATCAATTCCGGGTAACATAGCAGAATAAAGAACAGAGCATGAACTAGAATTGTGGTCACTGGGTTCTTCCATTTTTGCACCTCACCAAGCCACTTGCTCATAGAGATTAGACCTGAGAACAGTGTCACGATTCTGAAGAAGTTCGCTTTGCTTCTTCTCAAACTCCATATGTGAGAATCCACATCCAGCATGTACTCAACAACCTCTTTCCTTAGCGGTGGTTCTGCCCTCCCGAGCCGAACCGCTACAATGCTCATAGCCTGGTATCTTAAGTTGTCTAACTGGTTCACAGTGAATGGATGCAGGTAATGCATCTTTGGTAGCAAAGGGTGTCCATAGAGGTAAATTATGTGAGCTAAGGAGAGACATGTGAACCGAATTGCTAGTTGCAGTTCACCCATTTTCTTCAGTCCGGAGGGACGAAGAACAAGTAGTGGGTATGAGTTTGTGTAGATCCTATCCATTTCCAATGTGGACAAACGAATTCTCACCTTGCCGATCCTCGAGTCGTTTTTGGCTCCGCCGCCAGGTGTTTGATGCAATGCTCCACCCAAGTGGGAGTTGTCGAAAACTCCAAATGTAATGACAGTGCAAGGGTCATACACTTCCCATGTGTATTGCTCGTTCCATTTCGGGTTGAAGCTCTCAGTAATTGTTCTAGTTCTCACCCACTTCAGTCCATATTTTGCCACACAGTATGCATCGGTGGAACTTTTGCCATCGTTTGTCTTCATAGGTTGGAGCCCTTGAGCACTCAAAATTCCAACTTCAAGAATCCCAATTGGCTGCTTCCATAGCTGCCTAGCAGTTGGTCTAGTGTCACTAATGTACATTGTGGATTCATCAAGAACATGGTAACCACCTTCAAGACAGACCCTGAGGTGAATTCTACTTGAAAATTTTCTTTCATTCCCCTTGTCACCCTCCAAAACACCGAAGCCGAATCTCTCAACATTATACCACCGCGAATCTACCGCGCGGTGATCCATACGGACCTCGAATTTGTTCAGTGGCAGAGTCAATTTAGCCAAAACTTCATCTTTTCCGGGGGTTGCTTTGTTTTCCAGAGTGAGCACCAGCTGTTCCTCAAAAGGCTCAGCTGCTACAAACACCAGATCTTCATTCCACATTGGGTTTGTTGTTTTTGTAGGACACAGCTTTGTCTTGAGCCCTTGTTGTCCAACTTGAGCCTTAACAAACACTTGGGGTGGCTGGGATTTATCCAGTGGCTCCACATCCTGTGCTTCAATCACATTAACTCTGAGGTACCAGAGCTTTGGGTTAACATAAACCTTTGATCTGATACTGTAAACTCCTTCACCTTTAACTGAAGCAGAATCTGAATGCCAAGCCTCCGGAAATGCTTCATCAGCTTGTGTTCCCAACCAAACAGCCAGCATGATTTCTCCTCTTCTCCGGGTTTCTCCCTTCAGATTCTCAAGCCTGTACCACTGAGGGGCCAAGGGGCTATCTGGGGGAACTCTTGTTGGCACTTCATGCATGTCAAACTCAACTTTCCCTATGTATTCATCTCTGGCAACCATCTCTTTGTCTTTGACATAAACTTCAACAACTGAAGACTGTATCTTCTCCTTTGAGAATGCGAAAACCTGCTTCCATTCAGGGTTGGTTTTCTTCTCAAAGTGCCTTGTTTTTCCCTTGTAATTACCAACCTTCACCTCAACATAAGGGTCAACGCTTCCGGTGACGGGATTTGGTGGGAGTTCTTTGGCCTTCACAACGCGAACATAGAGGTAGAACATCTGTTCCACAAGGTCGTAAGTACTCGTAGCCCTTTCACTGTAAAGCCAACCACTGCCACCACGTTGTCCTCCATGTGGCCACCTTTCTCCAAGCTCTGGCTTTGTGTCTTTCAACTTGTAATCTTCTTGGCTTTGTGACTTTGGAGTAGCTTTGGAAGCACTCATTGTGGCTTGTTTGAAAATATCACCTTTCAAATTGCTTCTTGCTGTAGAACGTGTACTTTCATGTGTCTTGTTCGTGCTGAAGTGGAACTTTAATGGTGCAACTTGTGTGACATCTTGCTATGTCTTCTTTGAAGAATGAAACGGGAGGAGTAAATTGCTACTGGAACTGAGAGCCAGCAGAAGTGTCTTTTATCAAGTGTTGTTGCTCAAACTCCTGGAACAGCAGAAAATGGAAATTAGAGAAAGACAAATATAATTGGACTCTTGAAAATAGAGATGTGAGTCTTTAATTTATGCATGTCACCTTTAAGGCCCTGATTTGGGTTCTCTTTTAAAAGTCGATATTATTAATTATCCTCATCATTTTGGTTCTTATTGACTCTATATTTTAACTTTTTACAATTTGTCATTACCACCAGAACTTATGAAATGATTCTTTCCTTTCCATGCCATGTGATCTCCTATCACATTGGCAAACTGGATTAGAATTGATATTGGAAAAATTTCATTTCGACAAATTGATTAGGGTGAAACTTAGTAGGAAGTGAAATGGTTTTTGATGAGAAAAGTTATTTCAGTAGGGAAATGATGTAAAATTCAACTGTTTTACAATTCATTATTTCTACAGTTTAAGCTAGGTTATGGATTTTATATGCCAGAGGAACATTTATCCCGGGTGCATTTGCTTCATGTAAACGCATTGCCACTTGTTGAAATTCCATGATTTTGTAAAGGCTTACAGATGATACCCCTCTTTATAGTTTAGTGGACAAAGGTGGTCTTTTAGAATAAAATAAAATACCGGTAGACTTAACACAACCAATGCCCTACTTTCCTAGATTCTTGTCTTTCCTCCATAACTTTCCATAATGCAAATTTTCTGGTGAAAGACAAACTACCCCCTTCTTCATTGTTTTGAAAATTTTGTAGCATATGAGACATGGCTATACTAGTAATTTGATTTGTGCTATATACGCTTTCAAATCAGCTACAGAGTTAATATGAACTATGGAGAGACAGAGAGTCTGTAATAAAGAAATTGAAACACATAAAGCTCTTCTTGTTGAGCTCAAAGAAAAGGAGAAAGCATCACAGAAAGCTTATGGTGTAAGAGAGCCCTCAAAAGATGCTTTAGAACGTTATTCTCTCATCTTTATTCCTCTTTAACTTAATGATAGCTAAATTTCGGAATTTTTGCTAGTTGGACGAATCAGAAATACTATAGATTAAATCCAATGATGCTTTCATCGCCACTCGGTTCTATTTACCTAGGGATGAAGTGTAGAGTATAAGCTACACTGATCAAAATTAAATGTTTGTCCCAATTGTTCCATTTATCAGTCTCACAAATGAAATGTTTTTTTTTTCTCTAAGGTATTCTCACATGCGACAGTTATAAGATAAATACTCTCGAGATTCAAATATGAATATGCCAAAACTGGAAATGAAATGACTCTAAATGAATGAGCGCAAGAGAGCAAAGGATAAAAAAAGCAACACACATGGTTAACGTGATTTGGAAAATGTGCCTACATCCACGGTAGATAGAGGGTTGTCAATTTTTTTTGAAAGGAACGTTGACTCAAATTAATAAACGGGAACTGAGGCCAATACATCAGCCAAAAGTAATAGAAAAAGAGCAACAGGAGCATCTTCTACCCTAACCATACTAGTCTAGATAGAAGAATGCTTTGCTTGAAAATCTACAATCGTGTTGCCAATATGACGAACAAAAAAGAGATCATCACGATAAAAAAGAGAACGACAATCATAAATAATGGATAATAAGTAAGAGGTTCCTATGCCGGTGCGCTTCACCGTCTGAAACAGCTGCAAGCAATCCGTCTCGAAACAGACATGGCGGAACCCAAGTTGAACAACAAGCAACATCATCCAACGATGGGCAAGAACCTCAACCAAACCCGGAGGTTGAATCTGAACTGGATAAGAGCTCGCCGAAGCCAAAACCTCCCCATCTCGGTCATGATCCACCATGCCAAACCCTGCTACACCCATTGAACCTAGTGACACATCAAAATTAACTTTAATCCACCTCGTAACCGGACATTGCCAAGATGTCAGCATCGCTTCGTCGTGCCGCTGATCCACCGTAGCTGGCCTAGGCAGAGCACGAAGCCCGGTTGCTCGACGAAGGATGGAGCCACACTAGAATGGAACTCCATCAAAGAGCATTTGTTCCGATCTTCCCACACAACATACAGAGCAATAAAGAAGACCACAACGACATCTGCATCAGCTGCTGAAAAAAATTACATCAAAACAACATTGAAAATGCAAGGAGCATCAAGGCGTAACCCAAGGCTGGAATCAAACCAGACGCAACGAACACCAGGGAAGAAAAAGAGGATATGAGCCACAGTTTCATCCTCAACACCACAAAGAGGGCACCCCGGATCAACATCGAGACCCCGACGACGGAGAAGAGCCCGAACCGGTAGGTACTCGAGCATTCCCGCCAAACAAGATCCTTGAAACGAGGATGAGCCTCAGACTTCCAACATTTATGCCACACCTCTGCGGGGAGAACTTGTCCTAAAGATGACGAAGGTGCACCGGACCGAAGCTGATCACAAATGAAATTATAACCTGTCAAGAAGAGAATAAGATCTTGCACACAAAACATACAAGATTTGGAGATTAACTTAAGGACAGTCACAAACCTGTCCAGAAAAGAATTCAAGATTCTATTCATGTAATCCATGAATACCGCTGGTGCATTCGTAACTCCAAATGGCATCACTAAATACTCATAGTGTCCATAGCGAGTTTGAAACGCTGTCTTTTGAATGTCCGTCCCCTTAACTCGAATCTGATGATAACCAGATCGCATATCGATCTTTGAGAAAACAGCCGCCCCCCAAAGTTGGTCCAATAAATCGTCAATCCTAGGCAAAGGATAACGATTCTTCACTGTCACCTTATTCAGCTTCCTGAAGTCTACACAAAGTCGTGATCTACCAACTTTCTTCTTCACAAGTAGTACCAGCGCTCCCCATGGAGAAACACTGGGTCGGATGAAACCCTTCGCCATGACATCATTAATCTGACTCTTCAGTTCTACCAACTCTGCTAGTGCCATTCGGTATGGTGCAATATAAATCGGTCCAGTTCCAGGAACCAAATCGATCGAAAACCCGGTATCACGAACAGGTGGTAATCCTGGCACATCTTTAGGAAACACGTCTTCGAAGTCACGCAAATAGGAATACTCTGCACCTCATCTGACGATGATTCTCCAATACTCGCTGCTAAGAGAACCTTCAAAGCTCCTCTTCTCAGGGAGGACTTAGAAAGATAGGAGTCTAAAAAATTAGACATCCTCAAATCAAGAACAATTACCTCCTTATTGGCGCAATCCAATAGAACATGGTGAAGAAAAATCCAGTCCATGCCTATGATCACGTCCAAGTGCTTAAGGGGTAAGCAGATCAAGTTCACAACGAACTTCCTATCCCGGAACATCAAAGGACAATTCAAGCAAACAAAGGTTGCAGTCAAACTTTGGCAGTAGGGATAGATGCCACCAAGTCGAATGGAAACTCTGACACAAGCAAACCTAACTTTGCCACACAATCAACAACAATAAAAGAGTGAGTAGCACCCGAATCAAATAATACAGAAAGAGGAATACCAGATATGTCACAATGATCCTTGATCAGTCCCTCAGTCTCCAAAGATGTTATACACTCTACCGTGAGCAATAGGTCATTTCCCACGCGTAGCATTCACAGCACCCTCCTTCTTCAGATCTCGGCAGTCTCTAGCGGTATGCCCCGGCTTTTGACAATTCCAGCAAGTCATGGTCTTCGCAGTACAGCTACTAGCATAATGTCATTTTCATTGCATTTGTAACAAACCGCATCCTCGATCGGTTTCGGAGCTCCCCGAATGCCCAAGTTTCCTCCAATAGGTCGGTCGGACCCAAAAGTACACATCTTGGCTTGCGGTCTCTGATATGGCTTCTTCCCTTTGTTGTCTCTGGCTGAATGGAACCTGGTTTCTCCTCCATTCCCTGTGATTTGTTCTTACAGTTATCAATGGCCTCAATGCCCTTAGCCTTCTCCACTAACTGTTGGTAGCGCTCAATCCCTAAAGGTTGCACAGCACGCTTCAATTCATAGTTCAGCCCATCAATGAAGCGCTCACACATGAACTCCTCATCAATCTGATCTTGGAAAAATCTATAGTGTCTGGCTAGCGACTCTAACTTCGCAGCAAACTCAGCAACTGACATGATCCCTTGCCTCAGCTCTGTAAAATCCTTATCCTTAGCAAATCTAGCACTCTTCGGAAAGTATTTCCCCAGAAAAGCCCTCTTGAAGGACTCCCAAGTAACAGCTTGGTGATCTGCCTCCATCATAGCTCTAGCACCGTTCCACTAGTTCTCAGCCTCTCCCGATAGCAAGTATGCAACGTAGTTCACCCTGGTTGTAACAGGGGTCTGCAAGAAGGAAAAGATCTTCTCGATCTCTTGCAACCATAAGTCAGCCTCCTCTGGATCATATCCTCTAGAGAACTTGGGTGGATCCTGCCTCTTGAAATCATGTAATCCCTTCATCTGAGCAGAAGCTTGCTCTCTCTCAGCTTTCTGTGTCTGTGCGGCATCAGATGCAGCAGCTCGGTTAGCATCCTCTTCAGCACAAGCAGCAATAACATTCGCTTGGTGCGTCATTAGCGTAGTCAAGTTAGTAATGGCGGCAGTCATCTGATTCATCGCATTTTGATCTGCCATATCTGTGTTTTGATTCGTTAACCTCTTACTCCTGTTAAGAAAGTTTAACGGTTAATCCCAACAACAGAAACAACAAGGAAATTAGTCAAACATAACATAAGATCGTCCACTTATAGGACAATCTAAAACAATTAATATCAATAAATATTTATTCACAAAATTCTTCTTTCGATTGACACCCCATCAATCGATTTCAGAATGCAATAACTCCCCAACGGCACTGGTTATCTCAACCATTGCTCTGATACCACAAAATGTAACAGCCCGATTTTTAAGTCGAGAGTCACATTGAAAAACGCGGAATAACACTTAAATATAACCTTTCAAAACATCTCAAGTTTTCCCAAAACAACGTCTCTCATATATTTAATAAAGTGTAGCTCATAGTCAATAATATTACAGCAAGAAAACAAGACGTAATGAAAGTAATATGCTGCACACATGTGCTAAGTTTACAAAATAGCGGAAACTAAACATCATCTTCAAATCTTCCCCAAAAGTTCCTCAAGCTTGCATCAAAACAGCCTTCAAGTCTTCCCTTATCGGTGATCATCTGGCGTTAAGCGCCCAAACAATAAAACAAGCAGAAAAGGGTTAACTCCAAATACACGTAAAAATCAATAATACAGTGATGAAAAACAGAATCAGTGATAAATAACAGAGTATGAATTACATCCATATTAACAACAGATATTTCACAAACTACTCATTTCAAATTTCACATGATCATGCTTGTTAGTTCTCAATAACTATATGCATAATCTATGGCCAACAAGTTTTTCCGTATCTGGGCCAGAACAATTTCGTGGAATACTATCCATCTCATCACCCTCGGTTATGATCTCGTGGGACAAAGTGCCGCCACATCAAAACTTGAAAATCCTATATATAATGCATATGCTATGACAAATAATCATTATCCTCAGGAACTAACAGTTCCCATAATTCACAGAATCCTCATGAACAATGATGGTTCACTCGTTTCACAGTCATAGTATCAACATATGCATAATATAGTTAGTTCTTCTTGGAAACATATTCATCATGTTATATCCAAGCAATTTCGTCTCAACAAACATATTCAACATATTGTAATATTATCAACAATATTCAATCAAGTTCATAAACAATCACAATCAGTGTTCTGAAAACAGAGTCACAAAAACATCATAAATGACACAAAACTAAGACTGAGTTACCCTTACCTTCGTTTAGGTTGCATACACTTGATCTCCAACCTAGAAATAGCATATAAACTCATTTAATTAACTATTCTAAGGGTAGGATACAATCTGAGAAGAAACAGAACTCAAAACGGTCGAAACCAGAATTTTTCGTAAAACAGAGCAGAACAGAGTACCCCCCACGCCCAAGCGTTGGAGACCCCAACGCCCAAGCGTTGGCCATTGTCTGGTCACGTTAAAACTCGAAGAAACCCAACGCCCAAGCATTGGATCCCAACGGCCAAGCATTGGATCCCAACGCCCAAGCGTTGGCTCTCAGCCTGAGAGTCCAGAATCAGAGTTTTTCACGTTAAAATCACTTTTGAACTCATTTCTTCAAAACCCAAACTTCTTTATAGATAAAAATCATTACCAAATTGATTTAAAACAGTTTCTATATGGTTTTCAAGGGATATTTTAGAAACACAAAGATTACAACAGAGTTCTAACGTAAGGACTAGAAAGGAAACCAACCTTGAATGGCCTAAATGATTAAGAGATTTGAAACTTCAACTTTGTCCTTCACGAATCATGAAGAACTCATAACGAACAGCTCTGACCAACAACAACGCTTCAGAAGAGTGTCAATGATTACAGCTTACTTTGAAGAGAAGAAAGGTGTGGGAAAGAATAAAAGATTGACGTACTGACATGAGTTTGTATTTATAGAGTGAGGGAAACTGACTTAGAAAGGATTAAAATATTCTAGTCAAAGAAAACAATAAGTCATTAATGCTCATTAATGATTCTGACATTTTGTCTCATAAGAGTCAATAAAAACGGAAATTTATCATTCCCAAGGCATCTGACACTTATCTTTTAAGGTCAACAATAACGGTTGATCAGACCAGGCAATATGAAAGCAAAACGAAGTCCTAGTTTGCCAACTAAACGAAGTACTAGTCTGCCAATTTTACCAAACGATCTATACAAAACGGTCTCTACCAAACGATCTCAACTTTATCAAACGATCTCTCATCAGTCAAACGATCTCAACTGTCAAACGATCTCATCTGCCAAACGATCTCAACTGCCAAACGATCTCAACCATCAAACGATCTCAACTGCCAAACGATCTCAACTTTCCTTTTAAAATGTCGTCATTTCAGCCAAAGCTTAAACAATACATAATTCCATACTCAAACACACATTTCTCATAAATAAAACTTAATATTTCAACCCAATACTAACTCGAATTACTATAAATAATTCAAGACAAAGTATAATCAATATACTTCAAAAAAATTCAAACTATAATCACAAGAGTTACGGGGACTAAAATACAATTACAAAGTTGAGAGTCATACAATATTATTCTTTCAAATTTACTTATTTATGCTTTTAATATTATACATGAGAATATTTAATAACATTTATCACACCAAAAATTAAAATTTAACTACTTTATTCGTATAAAAATAACTAAATTACCGTGGGCATCACACTAGTAAGTATTTTTATGAATTTGATTTATTTAAACCACCCAATGTAAATATTGCGTAAAATAATCCTACTCTTAGATAACTCAATAATATTTTGACATGCGTCACGAGATAGAAATTTTAAAACACATATCAAAATATTATTGAGTCTCTTAAGTAAGTAGGGTGATTTTACCAAATTAAACCTAGAGTGATGTAAACAAACCTCTTATTAATTAAATACGAACCTTTTATTACATATAACTGCAGTGATCGATGGTGACATTATGAAGAACACATATATATGTGCATTTCACAACTTGCTCAGCCCACTAAACACTTGCACTAGGAATACAGTTAAAGCGAGGAACGGGGACACAAACCAAAGGACAAGCCCTTGGAAGTGTCATGGCTGGTTTCTCTTCCATGCTAACTGTGCCATCAACTTTCCATTCAAAGCACTGAACCATAGCAGCAAGATTAGTAGGCACGACCTGAAGTGCAAGTGAGGCTCCAGGACAAGCCCTTCTCCCAGTACCAAATGGCATTAGTTGGAAATGCTGCCCCCTCATTTCTACTTGGTTATTCTCTTCACCCATAAACCTCTCTGGTTTGAACTCAAGAGGGTTCTCCCATAGTTTGGGGTCCCTGCCCATGGACCACAAATTCACAAATAGCAATGTCTTTTCTGGGATTTCATAGCCACAAACGTAAGATGTTTCGGATGATTCTCTTCCTATGAATGGTGATGTGGGATGAATCCTTAGTGTTTCTTTGACAATAGCTCGCAAGTATGGGAGGTTGGGAAGATCTGACTCTTCTATTAACCTGCTGTTACCGGTCACTGAGTCGATTTCTTGTCTTGCTTTCTCCATCACGTGTGGGTGGTTGATTAACTCGGCTAGAGCCCATTCTGTGGTTATGGCAGACGTGTCTGTTCCTGCCATGAACATGTCCTGCATTCCATATTTTACACTATTAAGTTTTCTTTCCACCTTTATTTACATTCACATCTTAGGAGTCATACATAAAGAGAGAAGAGAAACACAAAAAATATATATAATATGTGATAAAGTATGCTACAAATGAATATGTTGGGGGTGTTCTAGAGGTGGAAAAGAGATTAACACACCAAAATTTATTGCATAACTAAGCAAAAATTTTAGCGTAAGAGGAAGTGTTATTAGTGACTGAATTTCTTTTGTATTTCACTTGTTCAATTTGCAACTCATGCACATGAGTATATATAGCATGAGTAGTAGTGATGGTTAATTACAACTATCAAAGAGTCACTATTACTACATGCTTAATGCATAGTTAATCACTCCACTAAGCACTAAGTGCTTCCATTAACATCAATACATTAAATCATGACTCTTCACTAACAATAACAAATTCCAACTAACATAACAACACATTACTCAATGTACTCCCCCTTAATGTGTTGTTTCTTTAACTCTCATTGCTTCTCTAAGTTTCTGAAATCTTCCTCTTGGTAGTGCTTTAGTGAAATGTCTGCAAGCTATTCTTGTGAACTGCAGAAAACCAATTGCACATCTCCTTCTTCAACCACACTTCGAATGAAGTCATGTTTTACGTTAATGTGCCTAGTCCGACTATGAAAAACAGGATTCTTTGTCATGGCAATGGCTGATTTGTTGTCACAATGAAGCTGGAGACTTCGCTCTTGCTTCTCTCCAATGCCTTCTAATATTCTTCTCAACCAAAGTTCTTGCTGTGTAGCTAAACCAGCTGCTAAATACTCAGCTTAAACTGAATATTCCACCACTATATCTTGCTTCTTTGAGCACCAAGAGATCACACCTGAAGGTTGAATACATAACCTGAAGTGATCTTCATATCATCAACACTTCCGGCCCGATCGCTATAACAATAGCCTTTAGCTTCACGCTTAGAATTCTTCTCAAATCTGATTCAATACTACACGGTTCCCATGACATACCTTAAAACTCTTTTTGTTGCCCCAAGATGTAAATGACTTGGTTTACTCATGAATCTTGAGAGTAAACTAGCAGCAAACATTAAATCGTACCTTGAAGCGGTAAGATAAAACAAGCTTCCAATTAAGCTTCTATACATGCTTGCATCTACTAATCTTCCACCATCTTCCTTCTTTAATTTTTCATTCACCACCAAAGGAATTTCAATTGGTTTGTAGCCATACATGCCAAAATTCTTCAAAATATTTTCAACATACCTCTTTTGACAAATAAAAGCTCCATATTCATCTTGGTAAACCTAAATCCCTAGAAAACGATGCAGCAAGCCAAGATCACTCATCTCATATTATTTCATCATCTATATTTTAAAGTTTTCAACCATTTTCTTGTTGTTACTTGTATACATCAAATGATCAACATAAAGGGCAACAAGAAGGATATCATCTTTACCTTGATGCTTCACATACAAGGTAGGCTCACTTTGACTTCTTTGAAATCCTTGCCGAATGAAGTAGTTGTCAATTTCATTATACCATGCTCTAGGGGCTTGTTTTAACCCATAGAGTTTTCTTCAACCTGTAAACTTTTTCCTCTTGGCCTTTAGTCACAAAACCTTGAGGTTGCTGCACATACACCTATTCTTTTAATTCTTCATTCAAGAAAGCTGACTTCACATCAAGTTGGTACAGGTTCCAACCTTTTTGAGCTGCTAACGCAATGATTGCTCTCACGGTGTCCAAACGTGCGCAACCGGAGCAAAAGTCTCATTGTAGTCAATGCTGGGCTACTAATCTGGCCTTGCTTCTTTGGATTGAACCATCTGGATTATGCTTTAATTTGTACACCCATTTTACTCCAATAGCTTCGTTGTCATTTGGCTTCTCAACTAGCTGTTGTGTTTTGTTCTTCTCAGTTGTATCTATTTCTTCTTGCATCGCCTTCCTCTAAACATCTTCTTTGATTGCTTCATAAAAAATTTCTGGTTCCACAACACAATATTTGCACCTTGCATAAATATCACTCAAATCCTTCAATTTTATAGGAGTTAAGCTAGGAGATGATGAACTCGAACTTGGAGAATTTGAAGAGGATGAAGAGTTTGGTGTACATGGGGCCGGTTGCTCATTTTCACCTACTGAATTTTGCTATAAAATAGTTTCAGGAACTATTTTCTCCTCCATTTTGTCTTCTTCCCAATTCCAAGAAGCCTTCTCATCAAATACAACATCCAGCTAATGATCACCTTGTTTGTCTTCAAGTTGTAAAGTCTATAGCCCTTTGACATGGAACTATAGCCAATAAAGACACATCTCTCACTTGTTTCTTCCAGCTTTGTCCTCTTTTGTTTAGGAATTTGAGCATAGAAAACACACCCCAAAACTTTAATGTGGTTCACTGAAGGTGTTCTCCCACTCCAAGCTTCAAATGAAGTCTTATTCCATACATCCTTTGTTGGACATCTATTCAGCAAATACACAGCAGTTTTAACTGCCTTAGGCCAAAAGGTTTTAGGCAAAACTTTCTCAAACAACATAGACTTTGCCATCTCCATCACGGTTTGGTTCTTCCTTTCGGATACACCATTTTGTTGAGGTGTATAGCCAACTGTGAGCTATCTTTCAAAACCTTCATATTCACAAAATTTGTGAAATTCATTTGAGGTGTACTCCTTCCCCCTGTCACTTCTCAACATTTTTATAAACCTGCCAATTTGTTTCTCAACAAAAGCTTTAAACTTCTTAAAAATTACAAACACTTAAGATTTTTGTCTCATAAAATATACCCATGTCATGCAGGTAAAATCATCAACAAACAAGATAAAGTACATGTTTTTGGCATGAGACAAAGTATTCATAGGGCCACCCACATCTGTATGTACAAGTTCCAACACTTGTTTGGCTCTCCATTCTCCTTCCTTTGGAAATGGTTGCCGGTGGTGTTTTCCAAGCATACATCCTTCACACACACCAGATTTTTCTTCAATTTTTGGTAGCCCATACACCATCTTCTTTTGAGAAAGCAACTTGAGAATATTGTAGTTCAAGTTCCCAAGTCTCTTGTGCCACAAACAAGAGTCATTATCTTCTCTAGCCATCATGCTGAAATTTTTCTCATAATTAAGAGAAAGTGGAAAGCTTTTATTGTTTGTCATTTTTACTACAACAATAATTCTTCTCTTTGAATAAAAAATTCTGCACTTCCGATTCTCAAAATTTAGAGAATAGCCATGCTCCAAAAGTTGTCCAATGCTAGTCAAATTTTCATCTAGTTCCGATACATAAGTAGTATCATGAATGACTTTGCTTCCTTGCTTTGTTGTAACTCCAATGCTGCCTTTGCCGTTTACTTCAACATGTTCTTCATTGCCCAATTTAACTTTTCAGCCAAATGAAGAATCGATGTTGATAAAAGCTCCTTTCTTTTCGGTCATATGGTTGCTGCAACTGCTGTCCAAATACCACATATTTTTATCTTCTTAAAATTCTTTTTGACAAGCAAAGAACTAATTACCTTCACCATTTTCGCCTTCCGCAAATGAAGCATGATGTTGATTTCCAAAATGACAATCTTTTTGAATGTGCCCGAATCTCTTGCAATTGTGACAATGTGGCTTGCCCTTATTCCAGCAATCCTTCTCTTCATGAGTTTTACTCTTACAAATTCTACACCATTTATTTAATACTCCTTCATGACATCGTCCGCCATTGGTGCCTCTTCCTCTTCCTCTTCCTCGTGAGTTTCTTCATCTACCTCTGCCTCTTCCAAATTTGCCACCTCTAGAAGACTCATCTTTATTTTGTGTTGGGGGCTTATTTTCACCATTATTAGGTTGAATGTTGAGTTTAGATTGAAAATCACTCTCAACTTATTTTTTAGAGCGCTGTAACAACCTTTTCTCATAGGGTCTCAAAGACACCACAACCCTTGAACAGTCATAGTTGATAGGTGCTTAGTTTCTTCTATAACAACCACCATATGATCAAAATTTTCTGTCAAACTGATCAGAATTTTATCAACAATTCTGCGGTCATGTATTGTATCTCCATGAGACTTCATTTGATTCATCCATTCAGAGATTCTATTAAGGTATTCATTCAAACTCTCATTCTCCTTCATTCTTTCATTCTCATAATCTCTCTTAGGAGACTGAAGTTTAACAGTTCTTACCTTTGAGTCTCCTTCAAAATCTTATTGTAGAATATCTCATGCTTCCTTTGATGTTTTTGCTATCATAATCCTTGAGCAAATGGATAGAGAGACTCCTCTTTGAATCATTCCAAGAACTCTAGCATCTGTGATCTTCTTCTTCTTCTTAACTCAGAGTAAGTGTTTTTGTAATTCACTTGTTCAATTTGCAACTCATACATATGAGTAAATATAACATGACTAGTGATAGTTACAACTATTAAAGAGTCACCACTACTAGATGCTTAATGCATAATTAATCACTCCAAGAAGCACTAAGTGCTTCCACTAACATCAATACATTAAACGCATGACTCTTCACTAACAATAACCAATTCTCACTAACATAACAACATATTACTCAACAAAGTCAAAACAGTAATGATATATACATGTATCATCAAAGAGTGCTCTTTTGCATTTTTTTTTCTTTTAATAACATCACATATCGCATCTATCACTTGCATCATCTCATTTATCTCTCTTAAAAGTTCTACAAGTAAAGGTGTACATTAATCTTAATTGAAATCAAAACTCTATTTTAAAATTATAATACGTACAGTTCATTTTAACTTGTTAGATTACATGTTAAAAAATTTATTTGGAAAATATTTTAAAATATTTTCCAAATTAAAATATTTTATTAAACAGAAATGAAAACTTCAATCGTGCATACAACTTTGCACATATTCCAGGATGCTGCAGGTTTAAATATATCAACATATGATAATAACTATGACTGCACACGAGTTGGTTTCATTGGGTCTACCCACCATGTGCACCCCTAAAATAACATTATAATATGATGGGTCCATTGAGAGCAAAGTTAATACAATTAATGAAACGCGTCACCCAATTTAATGAAAGAAATTTATAAATATTAAGTAAAGTTTATGAAAGAGATTTGAAGACAATTTAATATAATTTTTTTTTATGTTAGTCTTTGTTTTTGTTTTTTAACAACCGGGACTCTCCCATCGATATGTTAGCTGATAAAAGCAAACTCACGGTTAAACACTCCTTCTTCCGTTCATTTTTATCAGAGCTATAAAAGGGGTGAAAGTTATTCTTTTTTATAAAAACCACATAAGACTTTGAGTCATATTAATTATTTTTTCACATTTTACCCTTATTTGAATCTGGAAATATGAAATCGCATTAATGATGGAAAGAGATTAAAAGTAAGTATGTTAAGGATAATTTTGGAAATTCAACAACATTTGAAAACAAATTTAATGAAAAAACTATACTATTTAACTTTTTTAAGAGGTGTGCAAAGTTAGTTTAATTCTTATAAAAATAACGGCGGGAGCAATACATATATACTATTAGGGATAGAAAATAGGGCAGTCAGTTCACAAGCCAACATCATTATAATTTATAAATAAGCTCTATATGACAATTCAATCTGGCAAATAAATTAGTTGAAAGCTAAAATAAGACTGAAGCTTGATTGAAAAACTAGTCGATTGAACAAAATTGTTCCGCAAAGTTAGTGGTTGAAGAGATTGAAACTTGTATGATTATTTTTATATTTAACATTATTTTATTTACACTATGATAGTAATTTAAAAATAATTATGATTTCAAATATTTTAATTTATTTCAAATTGTTTACCATCTTCAAAAATATAATTAATTTTAAAGTATTCCCATTCTTTATTAGATTAAATAGGATAGCATAAATAAATTCATTTTTATTTAATAAAATAAATTTATATTTATGTAAATTAATAAAATATTTAAGGCTAGTGCAGGAACAAGAACTTCGAGTAAAATGAGGCTGATAAAAAATATCACAAATAAGTTTAAAAAGTTTTTAAACTAGTCAAATAAGTTTTAAATTACTCAAATAAGATTTAAGGTAGTTGAAAAAACTTGTCAAACAGAACAATAGGCTAATCCAAATTATTAGTATTATATAAACAAGGTTAAATTTTTTTTTTCCAAAAGTTCATTTAGTTCAAAAATGTAATTTAATAGGTTTTAAAGCCTAACAAGTTGGCTTGTTTGTATATACCTATCACTTACTTACAGATTTAAACATTTTAGCATATATATATATATATATATATATATATATTGATTTAAGCATATTTAGAAATTAACTTATGATTTATTTAAATAGTTTACTATATGGAGTTGAATTTTAAGTAAGTTTTATGTGTTACGAAGCCCAACATCAACCCTGATTACTTTTGCAGCTACCTAATAACCCAAATGCAACTGATCTATTCATAGATAGATATGTTTAAGTATATTTTAGTACATTAATATATAAGCTGGTTGGGTTATTTATATATAGGTCTTGGTAAACTCAAATCAAATGTATGAAACAAGTTTATATAAGTAGACTAACCGGTTAGATGAGATTTCAAAAAGACCATATCAAACTAAAAGAAAAGTTTATGACACATAAGAGATTAGTAATGTCTAGTCATTGAAATTTTTAAATAGGTCAAACATATTTATGTAAAATTCAGTAAAACGTAATGTAGATATTTTGCGGTATAAATATAGTTTATGACACCTATATGATCTTACTTTTGAAAAAAAAAAGAGTAACATGAAGTCTGAACTATTTTAAAGCAATCACAAAAATATCAAGATGGTCCCAATTTGTTTTCTAGCTAGTCACAAAGTGTTAACGAGATAAACTGGGAATATAAGAGGTTAATAATAGACGTTCTGATGAATAAAATTTTTCTTTGAAAAAAAAAAGTTGTGCTTGCTTACCATGATTAGAGCCTTGATATTTTCTCTGCTCAATTTTATCTTAGCGCTCTGGTCCTCATGTATTTCCAACAAAATATGAAGCAGATTCCGAACCTGATCACCACCTTCATTCCTGCTTCTCCTCCTTTCCTCTTCATGCTCCCGCATCACCCTCTCCATCATGGTATCAAACCTCTCCAGAATCTCCTTAACCCTTTTGCTCACTCCCTGCAAACCCAAACACTTGAAAAACCAGACAAAGTCTGTCACATTAAACTTCCCGACGAGCTCCGCAGTGTCTACCACCATCTTCCTGATTTCCTCCACTTCATCACCATCATCATTTTCAGAGCACGCTCTCCCCATGATCATCCTCGTGATAACACTGTTGGTTAGAGTCAAGAGCTCGCCACCGACATCAACGGCTTCACCGGCTTCCCCTTTTCTTTGCAGAACCTTCAGAATAATAATCCTCCGCACTTATTACAAGTACACTTTATAAGAGAGATAGAGATACATGAAAAAGAAAAATAAGAAATATGATATTTACAGTAATGGTCGCTCGACACAGGCACACTACTCGACATTCATACACATTTGTGATGGCATTAGATCACAAGAAACATGTTTTCACTTTTTTTTTTAAAAACTTCGCGAGTTGTGGCGATTGAAAACCGCAACAAAACTCGTATGTTTGTTGCTTGATGCTCGTTATTGTACATATGTACACTATCCGGACATGATAGTTTATGTGATAGAAAAATAAGAGAGATAAAAAGAGAATGAATCAAAGCTCAAACCTTGAGAAACCGCAAAGTCTCTTGTCGCCTCACCGGAAGGAGCTGGTTCAGTGTCCTTCCGCCGAGAAGCTCCGACATGCACAGCTTCTTCACGAACTTCCAGTACTCTCCGTACGGTGCGAACAAGAAGCCCTTTAAGTCATACGATAGATGGTGAACCGCTGCGCTTACGAAGCGGTTCGAGAAGGAAGCTTCGTTGGTTTTGAGAACCTCTTTTGCGATTTCTGGATCGGAAACCACCAAACAACGCATGGAGCCGAGAAAGATTTGCATGATGGGTCCATAGCGAGATGAGAGTTTGTGGAAGCTTTGGTGAGGGATGTGAGAGATAAGGTGAAGGTGTCCAATGATGGGAAGTGCTGGAGGGCTTGGTGGGTGGCGATTCTTCTTGTTCTGTTTTCTGGTGAGTATGGCTCGTAATAAGATTGTGGACAGAATCCACAGGATGAAGAGTTGGATGTAGTCTTGAATTTCAGCCATTTGTTTTTTCTTCCTGTTTGGAAGAAATGTTGAGACGTGCCTGATTATTATAACGAGGATTTTTGTCGACTAGTGAGACAAATGAAAATGAAGCTGAAACTGAAACTTACGGGTAATTCCTATATACAATTATCAGATATGGATGAAGGAAACGTGTGCTTGCGGAAATGAATGCCCCTGAAAATGAATGCCCGTGAAAATGAATAAAGATGGATGGATATCTAAAGGGTGTGGACCACTAGAGAGATATAGGAAGAGAGAAAAGAGAAGAGAGAAGAGATAAGAGATAAGTGATAAGTGTAATATATGATGTGATGTAATTGAAAGAAAGAAATAGAGAGAAAAAAAGGGTGTCCAGAGATGTCTGTACTATTTAGGTGTACACCAATCATCGCTGCCCGTGATATTGTACACGTGGATGCTACACCTTCACAATATATATATATATATATATATATATATATATATGTTTTTATCTCCATTTATACTCTGGAATCTAAAATGATTCCAAAAATAAAATTCCTCTTTTATTGATCCTAAAAAATTTGGTTCGATTTAAAATAGTTTTTCTAACGTCATAACGTTATTTCGCATTTTTATGTAAATTTTTTATCCAGTAATCCGCCCATGTGGACGGCCTAGTGGATTTTTGGACATTTGTTTTTGAACATACTAAGTTCGCCAGATCACCGCGAACGGTGTTTGCTATGACATGGGGGCGGTCGAGGGGGTCTTGGTCTACTTCTGAGCATCGTCTACCTGAGTTGGAGAAGTAGTCGGCCACCGCATTCGAGTTCGGGAGGGGTCCAGCAAAGACGCTCTGATGCCAAAGTGAGAGGCAAAAGTAGGAGGGGAAATGAAGTAGAAAGTAGGAGTTAGAATTGTGTACCCTAGAAACTTAGCAAACCTTTCCTTATGTAGAGGTCTCTGAGCGGGTGCGATCTTCGAGGGTAGTGATGATGGTTTTGTCCTTGCTCTTTTGTGGACCATCAGATTCTCTGCGGTATTAAGAGATTGGAGGGTGTAGATCTCCTCGGGAAGGCACGACAGGGCCTAGAGCTCCACACATGCTAGAGTAGCTTGTCTAAAGTGATCTGCGATGTGGCGTTCGGGGGCATTTGGCGGCAGGGACCATCAGAACAAGTGAACCTGTCGAGCCATGCTATTATTGAGGAGGGCTTCGAGGAGAACCTCCCGGTCGCGTGGCTTCTCTGAGGAACGGGGTGGTTCTCGTGTTTTCTGGGAGACTACATATTCCGCAAGGTATCTCCTAAAACAGTAGCCTCCCAGCCCTGGCACTTGATTACAAGTTCCTAGGGTTGTAATCGTACCGTCTTCGAGTGGGTCTTACATGTGTTACCTCAGGGAGGTAGTCGGGCCTTTTGAGGAGGTATTACCCGGAACAGTAGCCCCCAGCCCGGAGAATTGGTTACAAGTGCCTAGGGGTATGTTGAGCACTTATGGAGGATGGAGGTCCGCATAGATTATGGTGGTCGTCTACCCCTTCCCCCTGGTTTCAATGCTGGAATTAAATTTTCCGAGGGGTCTAACCGTAGTGGGCCCTTGAATCAGGTGTTGTCTGGTTGTCATGATGGCGGAGTTTGAATTTTTTTGTCTTCTGAAGGTGAAAAGACGTGGACAGGTGAGCCCAAGGGTGTGTCTAAATGCGTGGGACGTGTGGCCCCGCGTGACTGGGCGCTTCGGGCGTCGTGCTTCTCCTTCAAGGTGTAATTAAGGCGGGGTATCATTTTGTCACACCCCTCCGCCCCCTATTAGTAGGGTTGTTTTCCGTTTCTCTTTCTTCCTCATTTCTCTCTTCACCTATTGTTGTGTTGATGTTTCTCTCCTTCTCCAGTGCGTCCCCATTCTCCATTACAGTGACCTAGTTGCGGTGGTGGTAGTTGTTGCTTCGATCTTTCCGGGTAAAAATTCTGTCTTCCTATTGTTTTTCCTTTTCTCTTAGGTAGTTTTGGTTTTGTAATCGGAACCAGCGGGTGGTTCCAACTAGGGTTTTGCAAGTCGTGCGGTGCCTGTAGTGGCGTCATGCGACTTTTTCAGGGGAGGGGTGGTGTGCTTCACCAGCACCTTTCCATTCTGTTCAGTGGTTAAGATTCTGACATGTTAGCTCTACCCTTGCAGATTGTCTTAGCGGTGGACATGGGGAAGAAACTCGAGTTGGGTGGTCCGTTGAGGCAGGAGAAGAAGAAGGAGGCGCCCTTGCCCAAGAAGTATTTATCGGTGAAGCTGTCGACCAAGCAATTATCCATCAAGGCGTTATATGACCCATTGCCTGAGGATCTCATGGAGTACGTCTAGGTTTATCGCGAAATACTCGGTTGTAAGTCCATCTGGGCCAACGATGACCCTCTACTTCTGCCGTTACAGAAACATATTCCAACATCACGTCAGCCCGGGGTACGAAGTATACTCCCCGTCTCCCGAGGACTGCATATGCTACAACCCGAGGATTGGGGTCTATATGCATATCTTCACTATGTGTCGATTGAAGGTTTAGTTTCCGTTGAGTGATTTCCAAATGGATGTCCTTCGGCACATGAGGGTTTCTCCTTCCCAGTTGCACATGGGAGGTTGGGCCTTCATCAAGGGCTTCGAGAATGCGTGTCATGTAACATCCCAATTTTCAGGTCGTTACTGTAGTGAATGAACATAACCTAGTTTAGAATTTATACACTAGTTCTAGGGCTTTAGCTATTGCACTTACGAGACTTCCAAGACTTAGGAAAATGTCTTCATTCACAAGAATGAATACATGGAATTAAAAACGCTTTTAGCAAACTTTTGAAACTCTCAACACCTTTTCAAAACTCTAAGTTACAACTTTCAAACTTTTCCAAAACTTCAAAACTTTTGAAGAGCAATTAGGCTAGATATTCACTTATCAATTTAGGAGCCTTAAACAAGTTTTTGAATACAAAAACATACACAAAACCACAAGAGCTCAATACAGTCCAAAATGGGAAAAAAGCATAAAAACTTCCCTTTTTCATCAACCAACACACTAAAACACTCAAAACAATTTCTATACCCAAAACTCAACTTTTCCTACAAGTTTCCAAATCAATTTCCTAGTCATGAACTCAAAAAAACCGTAAGTTTCAAGAAAACACAAAATCTATTCAGTTGTAAAACTTTTAAATTCTCAAGTGCTCAACTTCTCAAAACCCTAAAACAAACTATAAGTTCCAAAATCCATTTTACCCAAGAATTCAATTTTAGTCCCTCTAAACATAAGTCTCAAAACCATGTAAAAAAATCAATTTTCCATGTCCTAAATCAATTCCTTGCTCTCAGCTTCCTCACCCAATTTAGGGCAAAATTTCTCCTTTGCAACAAGCTTTAAACACACCAAAAAGCTAGCTAAAAATAAATTCTTCCAAGCCCTAATAGCAGCCCTAGGTTCAACCAACATCAAATAATTACCAAGATGAATTTTTCTTTCAAAACTAACTTGTAAACATTAAAGGCCTAACGAAATCTATGGTGAAAATCAATTCCAAAGTTTGAAAATCACTTATCTCAAATAATCACTTTTCAAAAACCAAACTTCTTCAAAATATAATTTGAGATTCTAATAGATCAATCTAGTAGGAACAACATTATCAAAAGCACTTATACCAAAAGCTCAACTACAAAAACTCATGAGGACCAAAACTCAACCAATTGAAAATCTAATCGTTCAAGTTGAAGAGGAAGACCATAGAAATAAAAATTATGAAATGGGTTTGGGATTTTATTAACCTTCAACATCTCAAAACTCAACATATTTGAAATCTAAAACCATAGAATTGAAGAGCTTAAGGAGGAGATCAATTTTGCCTCAAAGAATCAAGAGGAGAAAATGAGTGGAAGATGGAGCTATGAACGGAGAGAAGATTCGGCCATGGAAGAGTAAGGAGGAAGAAGATGATGAATAGTTGAAGCTTCCTTTATTTCTCACTTTTTCTCTCTAAAAATCACTTAACTTCCTTACTTATTCACTTAATGGTAAATCAAGTGGAATTGGCCCACTTAAACTAGTTTGGTCGCGGGTTCAATGGGCTTTGCCCTCGTTAGCTTGAAAAGTACAGTGACACAAGTATTTCATCCGTATGCGGACTCTTACCGTGACTTCAAGGATTCTTACTTCTGCGTCGCTCAGGAACTAGAGACTGTCCCATTTTGGCGCTATTACTCTAAGGGGAACATGTACTCGCGGTTCCATTTGGCATGGGATAAAGGCCCTTTAACCGAGGGCCTGCTTGGTATGCTATTGAGGACGAGGGGTCCTTCGACTCTGCCTTGGGCATTCGACATTCCCTGGCAAGGCGTCCATTCTTCAAGCAACGAAGACACCTCATCTTTTCCCCTTCACAAGTCCTTGCAAAATGTCCTGCTTCTCCACATTTGTAGCAAACCACCCTTCCCTCTGGGGGTGAAACTTCTTGGCCTCTCCCAGGTGCAGCTTCCGGCTGGAGTGGTCCTGTCGCCCAGCCTATCCTGTGCGTCTGCTGATATGGCTTCTTCTAATGCCCTTTCCCTAGACTCTCTCAGTCTTGTGTCCTTAGCTGGGATGGTCCACCTCTTTTGAACTTCCTCTTCCACTCGTTCCTCATGGCTTCGATTTCTCTGCACTTCTCCACAAGTGGCTGGTACTGAAAAATCCCTAAGGGTCTCACTAACTCCTCAATCTCGTATCGGATCCCCTTCGTAAACCTTGAACATAGGTAGGGTTCGTCCATCCTCCGAGCGAAGAATCAGAAATGTCTAGCAAGTGATTCCAGCTTAGCAACATATTCGTCCACTGACATGCTTCCTTGGAACAGCTCCAGGAATCGGGACTCCATCTCTTCACAGGCGCTAGGCGGGTAGTACCTCTCCAAAAAGGCGTCTCGGAACGTGTTCCATGTGACAGCTACCTGGTTGGCCTCCATGATTTGTCTGGCTCCTTTCCACCAGTACTCTGCATTGCCTCGTAGAAGGTACGAAGTGCACTCCAACTTGGATCCTTCAGGAGTGTTCAGGATTCCGAAGATCTTCTCAATTTTCTGAACCCAAAGATCTGCTTCCTCCGGGCCAGCTTCCCCTAAGAACCTTGGCGGGTCATGTCGTCGAAAGTCGTTGAGTCCTTGAGTCCGAGCAAAAGCCAAGGTTGATGAAAACTTACAAATATAAGGGATCCCACCACACGCAATGCAGTTACAACGATCAAGAGGCTGTGAATCGCGTGAAAGGGTAAGAACATTGTGAAGCTCGTAAGAAATAAAATCTTATGAAAAAATAGGTACCTAAATAAGAAAATAAGTACCAAAGAAATTTGTGGCTCCCAAAACAGTGACAAAAGACCTCGTAAAAAAGGGAGAAAAAAGAGTTTTCCTATTAAAGCATGATCATGTCGTGGGGAGGACAGCAGGCGAGATTGATAGGCCATTCACCTCCTTCTTGGGTTAGAGCACGCCCAGCTCGGTAAGTCACATCCAGCTTGGACAAGATACTCCCATCTTGGATCAAGACGAAGCTGAACAACACTTATAAAACTTCAAAACAAACTCCGAGTCAAAACAAATCAAGGGGTCTCGTGCGACTTCAAAGCAGAAGTCTAATACTCTTACACAAGGGGGCTTCAGAATGCAGCAAAAAGAGATCCCGACAAAAATCTTCATACAGTTTAACATGCCAATATTTTCCACGCCAAGCAAGGGGGATCCTGTGCCGGTCGGCTCTTCAGCCATATGACCCAACGGGGTAGCAGCTGGCCCACTATGGGATACTCTTCAGCATAAACCTAAGAGACAGTCTGCACGACTTGGGCTAGGGACGACTCCTCTCGGCTTACTGGTCCATCATCCGATCGGTCCGGACAAAGACTGGGGGAAGCGCTACACAGCCGTTTGGCTTACAGCCACTCCCGCTCGGAAGCCTAACTTAAGAGTTTCCCCAGCACTTGTAGAGGACCTTCGACACTTATAAATACAAGTTCCACCGTTCCTTTGGTACGCTTCTAACTCATTACTTACATTACAAGTTTGCTATGCACTCTTACATGTTTGAGTTGAGCCTTTGGATGCTCTCATTGCTGTGATACTGACTTGAGCTTCAGAGTGTCTTTTACAGGTCCCCCGACGCATCACGACTTGGAGACTCCACCTCATCATGTCAGAGCATAGCTATGCTCCGCTGCAGCTCCATTGAGAGCACCGCTGTCTAAAATTCACACACGAACATCATAGTTTAATTATGTCAGTGTACACGTACATTAAAATTACACTCTAAAATTATTGGGACTAGTGATGACTAATTATAGTGAGTTTTGAATCATTCGTTCCTTTTGATTCCGTGACAATCAGGATTATCCCATGTCAAAGAGTATTTCTATATGTTACCAAACATAAACATGACTAAATGCACAATGAATATAACACTATCTTGAAGAAATCAGAAGTCTTTTAATATTTGGACTCTGAGGTAGTGTCCCTATACCACTAGCGTACGCAAATGAATGCCCGTGAATTGTTGGATTTGATGTGGATGCTGCACCTTCACCATATATAATGGGTTAGTTTATTATGCAAACTTGGGCATGGTGTCGAAGTTTATTAACTAATTGAACAGCATAGATAAAATCATGTACACTATAGTTTATGTGCACTTGACAGCACTGAAAACTCTGAAACTCTATTTCCCAATTAAACATAAATTTATTTTTTCTAGTTCTTTATCGTCTTCATCTCATCATCTTCTCCATCGATTTTCCCTTTTTTTTACAAAATAAAAATAAAAAATTTAGACCCCCTCGGATTTCACCCCCAAATCATTTCCCCTTTACTATTTTTTGGGTTGAATATGTTAAGATACTTAACATTGTAAGAAAAATTAAATGGGTCCCTAGAAAATAAATCTTCAAAATGTTATCCTGGAGATTTATTTTATAAGCAAATCAAATCCTTTTGCCTCAATTATGACCAGTTAACGATCCAGTGGCGAGGCTAGTCAACAGAGGGTGCCCACTGTTTACTCTGATTTTCGGTAAAAGCAGGTAAAGCCACAAGAAAATCCAAATGTTGATGAAGAGGTTAGATTCCGATCCTCTTTTGGGTTCTGGGACATGGAATGACTAGTGCTTAAATTCAAAGTGAAGGAGTTGATAAGGTAGAATTCATCGAAAGTGGTCCGACTGAAATGGGTAAGAACAGTTTAAAGGAAATGACTGGAAAGAAACAAAAGTAAATGCTTCAAAAGCGGTAAAAGGTAAAGAAAAGGTAAATTTGCATTGAAATGAAAATGCTGAAAGCATAAAGTTTAAAAAGGTGGTTAATTGGTTTCGCTCAATCACATACGTTCTAACTCGCGTTTGTTGTATGTCGCAGTCGTCGGGCATGTAGTAGTGTGGGAGTGTGTGTAATGACTTTTGAGTGATCTGTTGTGAATTGACAAACGAACCTCGATTCTGTGCTTGGCTTCTTCTATTGATAGGCTAAGTTCCTAACTGCATGCAACGAACAAATCCTTTGAGCTTTCCACGTGTCCTGTATTTGCTTCTTTGTTCTCCCCGCATCCTGCTTGACTAACTACCCAAAACCTTCCGTCGAAAAGCAATTTTCTTATGTGCCAAGCTTTTAGTCGAAACGAACCTTACACTTGTCTGATTTAAGGTTCGTTCTCAATATGGATCTGACTTTGACCATAATTCTTCTCTTAACTTCAGTCAAATATCAAAAGCATATCTTCTGATCAAATGTAGCAACTCGGAATTTCGTCGAAATTGGTTGCTGAGTGACTTTCAACCAAGTTAAAACTTGGGAAAAAATCCCAGGCTAACAGATGCCCCCCAAAATATTATGCTTCGATGAATTCTTCTTCTGAGAAGCATGATGAACTAAACAAAAGACAAATTTAATTATCATTTATTTAATTAATCAATTGGAAACTGACGGTTTAATCATGATAGTGGAGCGGTTAATAGCCCACTATGCTAGTAAATAGGCAATGATGGGTATTGTGTTTCCGAGGCTTTAGCCCATGTGACCCAAAAGATGATGGAAATTTAATCATTTTTAATGGCTTTTCAATTCCATCAGTCCAATCAAGGACTTTCCCTTTCCCTCTTCTTTTCTTATAAATAGAAATGTTTCTCACATTTCTCTTGCTTCATCTTCTTCATTTTCTGCTCCAAAACGTGAAACTTTTTACTTTCAGATTTTCCTCTCATGGCCTCCGAATCATCTATCATGGAGAAGAAACGGTTGACTGGTCCAACCACACGAGAACGTCTTGCCAAGTTACGAGCCAACTAAAGCAGAAGAACCCAGGATTTCTGAAGTAAATGCTAAAGGAGAAAAAACTTCTCCCAAATCTTCTCTCAATGAAAAGGATCCTCATGCGGTCAAAATGTTGTGGGAAAAAACACCAAGACTGGTATTTTGAGAAGATGAAATAACTTCCCAAGCATTTTCAACCGCTAAAGAAAGTGCAGAATTGGCAACATCACCGTTGAAGAAGAAAAAATGGTGGCTATAGCTCTAAAGAGAGTCAAGGTGGCAAAGCAAATGGTTCTACTCAGAATTGGCCTAAACCGTTTCTTTTTCTTTTGTAGTCAAATTTTAATTTCTCTAACAACAGCCATGTCAAATGGCTTAATTGCTAAGACAACTTTGTAATTCGACTATTTTATCCACTGACCTTTGCGGTGGTTATTTTATCATGATTTCATGTAATGCTGGTTTATACCTCTTTCAGTATTTTCCGTTTATGTTAAAGATTCGACGATCTGCACCAACTTCTTGAATTGAATATGCATTACCGGAAAATACTCTTTTAACCTTAAAAGGTCCTTCCCAATTTGGGGACCACTTACCATACGTTTTATCTTTTTTATCCATAGGCAAAATGACTTTCCAAACCAAATCGCCAATGGTAAAAGCTTTCGACTTAACTTTCTTGTTATAAGCTCTAGTCACTGTTTCCTTTTGACTTATGATGGACTCCAAAGCTGAAAGTCTCTCTTCATCTAAATCAATGAATTCTTCTAACATCATATTCCAATAATGTTTCACGGGAATCTCCATTTGTCTTTGCACACGGGCTGATTATAGATGAATTTCAACTGGTAGCAATGCTTCGTGCCCGTAGGTTAGTCAAAATGGAGATGTTCTTGTAGCTTCTCGAGGAGAAGTTAGGTATGCCCACGAAACTTCATCTAAAGTTTTATGCCAACCTTTTGGTTTTTGATCTATATGTCTTTTAATTAAACCAATAATAATTTTATTGGCCACTTCGACTTGACCATGCGCTTGGGCATAATAAGGAGTGGAAGTCATTAATTTGAACCCCAATTCATTGGCGAACTCAACTACCTTCCGACCAACAAATACTGACCCTTGGTCAGTTGTTAAAGTCTTAGGAATCCCGTAACGTGACACAATTTATTTTTGCATGAAATCAATCACGCTATCTTGAATCACTGTCCTCAAGGGGATTGCTTCGACCCATTTGGTAAAATAATCAATAGGCACAATAATGTATGGGGGTTGGTTTTAGGACCACCCCATTTAGTCCTAAAACCACCCCTCTCAATTGCAAATTTACAAATTAGCCTTAAATTCTTTTTCTCTTCCATCAATATCCTTCATCTTCTTCCTTTAATTCTACCCACCCACCACCCCCTCTTCATTCTTCAACTCTCACTCTCTACCACCCCCGTTTCCATCCCATCACCATAGCACAACTATCACCATCCTCACTCATTTCCTTCCTCCATTAAACCTTGAAACCCTAACCTCCCTCACCTTCAACCTCCTTCACTCTCAACATCTAAGCAAACATTTCATCATCCGGATGAAGCAAACCACCGGTCGAAGGTATCTATGCTTTGCTTTCTTTTTCGTCCTTCTGCTTCCCGTGTGGTAAGCCCTGTGTAATTTTCGCACTTTAAAGTGCGATTTGGCTACAACCAAATTCGCACATTTGTGGGGGTCTTTTTACACTTTGTGGCGGTTTGTAACCGCCACTAAGCACGTCTAAGTATTTGTCGCACTTTAAGGTGCGATTTTTACCCTAAAATCGCACTTTAAAGTGCTATTTTAATGTTAATGTTTTTTAAAACATTTAAAAATGTAGATATATATAAGAATCGCACCTTAAGGTGCTATTTTTACTCTAAAATCGCACTTTAAAGTGCTATTTTAATGTTAATACGTACTAGAAGTTCTGAATGAATTTTAGTGGCAGTCTTTTTACACTTTGTGGCGGTTTGTAACCGCCACTAAGCACGTCTGAGTATTTTTCGCACTTTAAGGTGCGATTTTTACCCTAAAATCGCACTTTAAAGTGCTATTTTAATGTTAATGTTTTTTAAAACATTTAAAAATGTAGATATATATAAAAATCGCACCTTAAGGTGCTATTTTTACTCTAAAATCGCACTTTAAAGTGTTATTTTAATGTTAATACGTACTAGAAGTTCTGAATGAATTTTAGTGGCAGTCTTTTTTACACTTTGTGGCGGTTAGTAACCGCCACTAAGCGTTTTTTGGCAGTTTTTACGCAACTGCTAGTTTTTGATGCCACAACAATTTGTGGCGGTTTCAGACCGCCACAAAACCGCCATAACAATTACACAGGATTGCAGGGAAATCGCACCTTAAGGTGCGAAACAGACATGGAAAAATCGCACCTTAAAGTGAAATTTTTAACCAGAAGCATGAAAGCAATACAACCATGGCTATCTGACTAACAGATCTCAAATCCACTGCATTTTTGCAATAACTAACAACATAAACTACCAACCCAGCAAAAAATCCACTCCAAATACCAATATCTACCAAAAAAGAAAAATAGCGAAAGAAGAGGGAGTAGAAATGGATGTACCACGAGTGGAATGAATTTGTGCCCGTGCTTCCTTTTGCGTTCTGGTGTAGCAGAGGTAGAAGACGAAAAACGCAGAGGGAGAGAAGAAGATGAAAAACACTGAAGGAAGAAGAGGGATGGTTAATGGATAGGGGGTTGGGGGTTGGTGGAGCCAGTTATTGGGGGGTTGGGGGAAGGAGTTTTTTTTATTTATTTATAAGGGCATTTTGGGTATTCAGGAAAATAGGGGGTGGTTTAAAGACCAAAGGGGTGGTCTTAAAACCAACCCCCATAATGTATTTGTGACCTTTAGATGAAGAAGGATTGATCTCACCAATTAGATCCGTAGCCCAACCTCTAAAGGGCCAAGGTCTAATGATCGAATGCAATTCACTTGCCGGAACATGATGGATTTCCGCGTGCTTTTGACAAGCTTGGCAAGACTTAGCGTAATCAATACAATCTTTCCACAAGCTTTTCAATTAATTTTCAATAACCATTCTAGGAGAATTAAGTTATGTTCACACCTCTTAAATAAGTGCAAAAGGTGGAGAGAATAGAGAGATAGGAAGAAAAAGAAGAGAGTGTAAGAGATGTGATGAGTGATATGATCAAAGAGAAGAGAGAAATAAATTGAAAATAAAAATACAAATGAAGTGATGTGTGAATGAATCATAACTCATCTATTATTGGTGGTCCATGGGATAGGATTTAGGAGTACGTAACTTTTGATCCTGCTTGTCCTCCCATGTTTGTATCATAGCTGCTATGATTAACATTCTCCAATATTTTTCTGCAGCTTTGATTTGCACCTCTGACAGATTAATGACAAAGCAAACATTTCACACATATTTCCAACAAATAAAACAAATTACAAACACATCAACACAATGAACGTTATGCTAATTTGTCACAAATGGAAGAGAGGGGTATATATTACTGCATGCATTGGATCATATGGTAGCTGGATATAATCAACAAGATAAAGTGACATATATAATTCAGACAGGACCAAAAGGATGGACCCTAGCCACAGGGATGCATAGCAGGGGATGCGCTCTTGGAAGGGCCATTCCAGGTCCCTCCTCCATGTCAGCAGTTCCATTGCCATCTTCACCAACCTTCCATTCAAAACACTGAATCATGCCAGTCAGAGTTGTAGCAATAATCTGCAAAGCAAGTGAAGCACCAGGGCAGCTTCTTCTTCCAGCACCAAAACACAACAGTTCAAAATTCTGCCCCTTAAGATCCAGAGGGCTCTGTCCCTCTTCATTAAGGAACCTCTCGGGCCTGAACTCAAGTGGGTTCTTCCAGTAGTTTTGGTCCCTTCCAATAGCCCATACATTAACAAACACAGTGGTTCCTGCTGGAATGCAATACCCATTAGTATTGCAATCTTCAGTTGACTGCCTCACTATTAAGGGCCCAGTGGGGTGAAGCCTCATTGTTTCTTTTATTATGGATTGAACATAGGGCAGGTTGGGAATATCTGATTCCTTCACCAATCTTCTGTTACCAACCACTGAATCAATCTCTTGCCTTGCTCTTCCCATCACATCTGGATTGTTGATTAACTCTGCCAAAGCCCATTCTATTGTGCAAGCTGATGTTTCTGTTCCAGCACCAATCATGTTCTGCAAAATTACAAGCCCAAAAACTTCCTTAGTTTCACTTTCCTCTAATAAATCAAAAGCAAATTGATTAGTTCTTATAACTAAAATCTAATTTACGGATCCAAATCTTCAGTCTTTTTTTGTCTCATTATCTATTCTACCGATAAAATTGTGTCATATTATACCTTTATTTTTTTAATTGAAATGATATAATTTGATTAGTAAGACAGGGTCCAGGATGCTAACCCGTGATGAAACATCTTAATACCAAATTGGTTAGCTAAGTTAATTGCTAATTACCATAATGAAGGCCTTGATATTTTCTCTGGTTAATCTAATCTCTGAACTTTCATCAGCATAAATATCAAGTAGAATATCAAGTAAATCCCTCACTTTTTCATCTCCATTACTAGTTCTATCCTCATCCTCCTTCCTCTTCTTTCTTGCATCTTCATGCTCCTTCATGATCTTCTCCATGATAGCATCATACCTAATTCTAACACTCTTGAGCCTTTTACCAAACCCTTGCAAATCCAACTTCTTAACAAACCACAACATATCCCCCAAGTTGAACTTCCCCCCTAGCTCAGTCATCTCTCTCACCACTTCAATCAGCTGGTGCCCTTCCCCTTCAACATCACAACACCTTCTTCTCAAAGCCATCCTTGTGATTATGTTATTGGACAGCATGGATAGCTCCTCCCCTATATTCACTCTCAAATCAGCCTTTTTCATCAAACCCTTCAAAAACAACTTGATTTCTTCAGCTCTAACAGCAAGGTGCTGCTGAAGAATGCGTCCTCCAAGGAGCTCCGTCATGCAGAGCTTCTTCATGAACCTCCAGTACGGTCCATAGGGTGCCAAGACAAAATCTGCAGAACCGTATGTGATGTAGTCCACGTTGGTTCTTTTTGGTCGGTTTAAGAAACAGGTTTCGTGGGTTTTGAGGCATTGTTTTGCCATTTCGGGCGAGGAAACAAGAACACAAGGTTTGGAACCAAACAAGAGGTAAACCAAAGGGCCATAACGGGAAGATATCTTGTGGAAGGCTTGGTGAGGGAGCTTGTTGAGGAGGTAGAGGTGTCCGATGACAGGGAAGGCACGAGGGCTTGGTGGAAGGTGCGGTTTGATCCGAGACTTGGTGAAGATCAATCGTAACAAGAGGATTGAGGCTAGGCAAACTGAGAGTAGCACAAAATAGTCACCAAAATTAGCCATTGATGTTGGAAACTAAGTAATCAACTATGAACAACAAAACTAGAGTTTTAGCTATTCTTATATGTTTTTAGTTTGTTGAACACAGATATTCTCGAATAAGACACATTGAATGACTTTTAACTCATTTGAACTTCTCATTCTCTTTCATCTCATTTCTACTCACTTTTTTTTTCTTATCACTCTTCTTTTTTTATTAAATCAATTACCATATCTCTCACTTATCTCTATTTTCTTCATTTCTCTCAAGGTGGAGGTGAGATTGATATGTGAATCAAACTTTTTCCATATTCAAGTCGGGTAGAACTACTTATGCAGCGAAGCTCTCCAAATCCAATATTTAATGTGCATCCATATGAACTTAAATTTAAAATTTCTATTTAGATTAGAACAACTCGTGTCGCTTGATTCACGGGCTTGGTAGTAGCTATTGTTATATGTTAGCCACCTTGCTAAATGATTTTTTTAAGAAAATAGTTATTATATAATGCTACTAAAACATATAATTAAAATGGCACCAATTTATTTTAGAATTACATGATCTTTTATATGAAATACGAACATAATCGATTTGCAACTAATTTAGTCAATCTACCTAGGGGATGAAGTGAAGCACAAACCTAACACGTTTGTTTGTTTCTTAAAAAAATTTCTGTAAAATTTGTTATTTACGATGATTTCATAATGTTGATAAGCTGTTCATAAATCAAATCCAACATTGCGATGATAAGATTAAGTATAATAAAATGAAAGGGAATGATCCTTCCCTTTAAAATATTGAAAGTTTGTATAATTGAGATTTTCTTCCTTCTTGGTTTCTTTCCTAGCCAATTAGCCATCGTACATGTAAGTGGTCCTTATTAGTAGTTAATTAGCCATCTTCGTTTCTTGCTTACGTGTTCATGTGGTCCTTTCTCTCCGTGCTATATCTTTCAGAAAATTAAACTAGTACTCTCATTTTTAAACGAATTAAGAATATGCTTTGAAGTTTTGTTTAATTGTATTTTTCGTTAATAAAGTTGAATTATATGTACAGAAAAGTTATCTTAGTGATTGTCTTTAAGCACTTAATTTAGAGGAGGGAGTGATGACTAAGAGGATCTTGTTCTGCATCCTAATGACTGCACCTTATAGGACTTCGAAGATATTTGAACCATCCAGCTCTCTTAAGTTAAAAGGTGAGGTTCATCCCACACCCTGAAAGTATTTTCAAGTGGTCCAGCTTCAAAGAAAAGATATCTCTTTTTAGTAAAGGACCACTTACATGTGTTTACCTCAGAGATTGTTGATGGGGATGCCATTGTTTGAGAGAGTTTGGTTGGAGCGTAGAGGAAGACACGAGTGAGATAATGGATGAGTGAAAAAGAAATAATATAGTGAAGTGGTTTTTATAGCAAGGGAAGTTAATGATTTGAAGATAAACGGTTCCCACAATCTCGAGAAGTGTTTCGAAGGTAAACTTCTAAAGACCGATTTCAACGAACCTCTCGACTATCACCTGTGGTGAAGGCCAGAGCTGAGAGACTCATGTTCAGGTGGGCGATATTCTACCGTCACCATCCATGGAAGAGCGCTGACCATACCCATGGCTGACTAAACATGCTTACCTAGGATACATGGACGACTTCCGACACTAAACACATTTATTTGGATGCGTGGATGAACTTCAACCATGACCATGCTGACCACACGTCGCGGACCAATTGATAAATAAAGAAATGACACAAGAAAGGAGGGTTTGAATTGTGTCCTTATAAAAACTTAGTTTTCAAAACTAGTGTATGTTTTCAAAAACCGTTTCGTAAACGATAGCATCCGAAAGATAATGAGAGTGTAAACGGTTTAATGTAGCGGAAAGTGAGTGTGTAACAGTGTGGACGGTGCAAGAAGTAAATGTGTAAACGGTGCAAGCAATAAACAATGCAAGCAGTAAAAGCGTAAACGATGCAAGCAGTCAAAGCTTAAACGATGCAAGCAATAAAAACAGCACACACAAGATTTATCCTGGTTCACCCCCTGAACGATAGGGCTACGTCCAGTCATTGGCTTCACCAAGATTTTCCACTATTCAACCCAGAACAGTACAAGTATTAGACACAGGGACAGGACTCCTCCAGAATATTCGAACGACTTCTCCTAAGTATTCTCAAAGACTCCTCCAGACTATTCGAAGGACTTCTCCTAAGTATTCCCACAGGACTCCACCAGAGTATTAGAAGGACTTCTCCTAAGTATTCCCACGGGACTCCTCCAGAGTATTCTCAGGGACTTCTCCAAACAAGTATTATATAGGACTTCTCCTTACAAGTATTATACATGACTTCTCCTAATTCTTTTACAAGAATTTTCTCTTCTACAATGTCTCTTCAGAAAAAGTGAGGTAGAAAGATTAAGCACGAACATACTCTAAGTATTTTTAGTAGAGGATATGACTCTTACGAATATACTTGAGGTTTGGTGAAACAGAGATGATTGGACGAGGTTCTCTGTTTTGGGTGTGAAAACTTGACAGTGTTTGACTCTTAAGTTTTTCTCATACTTGGAAGATTTCACTCTTTTGGTGTTTGACACTTAGGTTTGAGTGGTACTAGATTGCTTGAAGAGATTCACTTTGAGTTTCTTGCAATATGATTTCAGTTCACTTCGTCTTCCACCTTCTTCAAATCTTCAAGTCCTCATTTTATATCATCAATGCAAAATAGTTGTTGCTGAAGATTGAGAGTGAGTCGCGATTTCTTCTTCTTCCCGTTTACCAACGGATCTTTGTTGAGAAATTAATGCGTTCGACCATTGAAAGCTTGGAATGGATGTTCTGAATAGTAGGTAGCTTGTAGCAGTCTGAATCTCTCTTCTTTTTGTTGTACTTGATGTAGACGCAGAAATGAAAAAGTGTACTTGCTTCGTCCTTTTACTTGTATGTCTGAATAAGGCATTTAATGCTATTGTAGAGAGAGAGAAATAGAGTCGTTGACTCTGTAGAGTTTTCCCGTGAGCCGTTGATATTCTGACTTTGTCACGTGATTCGAGCTCTCTCCTCGATTTGTGTTCTTGACAGCTGTAGACAACTCATAAAGCATATTCTCTTCGAATAAAGCATATTCTTCTGCGAAGCCTTAGACGGTGCTGTCTCACTTGGTTGGACGATGCTTTTGATAAAATAAGGGACAGCACAAGAAGGGGGGTTGAATTGTGTGCTTATAAAAACTTGTTATTCTAAAACAATTATATGATTTTCAAAACTTTTTCGTAAGCTTTAGAACACTAACAATGAACGATAGAGTAAGAAACGGAATTAAACAAGTTATAGCTAAACGATGCGAACAGTAAAGAAATAAAACAGTAAAGCAATAAGTAGTAAAGCACACGCAGAACTATCCTAGTTCACCCCTGAACGATAGGGCTACGTCTAGTCCTTGGCTCCACCAGGATTTTCACTATTCAACCCAGAATAGTACAAGTATGATGCAGAACTTCTCCTATCAACAAGTATTCTTAGGGACTTCTCCCAACCACAAGTATTATGCAGGACTTCTCCTTTACAAAAAGTTCTTCTACAGAAGGTTCTCTTCTCAAAAGAGTAATGGTAGAAGCAATTAGGCTCGGTATACTCTAAGTATTTTCAAGTGGTTTGACTCTCAGACGAATACTAGAATTTTGTAAAACAGAGAATATGGAACAAAAGCTTCTCTGTAATGTGAGGTTGTTTTTTAAAAGAATTTGACACTATGCTCTGTTTTTCTCTCTCACTGATTTTTCACGATTCGGATGAAAACTTTTCTGGAAGATTTAGTGTAAGCCTTATAGGATTTGAAAGAATACGTGTGTAAGAATTGCTTTCTGTGTGACTTGTTGTGTGCTGCTCTGTATTCTTCGAAACCTCTAGTGCTCCTTTTATATTGTAAGCTCGACTTCAATTTTTTGATAATTCTTGTTGTTGACTTGCTTCTCCCATTAATATTTGATCGTTCACCAATGACTATTTGTCTTTGAATATCTAGGCTTTTAGATTGTAAAGGGAATAAGCCTCTAGGCTATGTTTGGATTGACAGAGCATAATGGAGCGGAATACAATGGGACGGAATGGAGCGGAGCGGAATACAATGGGACGGAATGGAGCGGAGCGGAATGGAATAAAAATTCTGTTCCATTGTTTGGATATTTTGTTATGGAGCGGAACAAAGATGTCACTCCATTGTTTGGATAATGAACGGAGTAGAATGAGTTATAAATTTTTTATTCCTATATTACCCTCATCTCAAAACAAGATATTATCATAATAGACTTGATATTTAAATGTAAAAAACAAGATATGTTTTTTTTGTTTTGGTAAAAAGAAACACCAACACATGTTGAAAAAGCAATTGAATTGCAACACTAAAGTGAAGCCTTGCAATGTACCCAACCATGCTATCTAAAGTGTGGAATCTGCATAAAAAGACATACTCGAAAAGTAGGCCATCAGAATCAGAAGATATAAGACCAAAACCAAATAAATATGTCCCTTTAAACCAACACTTTGTGTGCGAGCTTAATCAGACCAGTAATGCTTGAACACATCATATAGGTTTGTTGCGTTGCAGCTTCTAGAAAGGTTGCACAAAAAAATTTCACACAATACCCTAACGAATCGTTTGGATGAAGCTGGTATTTGGGGTTTGTGCTTCAAGCTCAGGACCCAAGAGGAAGAAGGAAAAGAAGATAGAATGCCCAAAATTGTAAATTTATAATATTTTGAAAGAATGATATTTTGGTTCCATCTCATATCCCCAAATTGGAGGGGAAGCGAAATGAAGAAATTCAATGAAATGGTGTGATATCTATCCCACCCTTCCCATCCTACCCTTCACTAACTTACCCAAACAACCGAACTTAAAAATATTATATCCCGTCTCACTCCCTACCACCTATCCAAAAAGGCACAAGTACTTTTACAGTTGAATTAAAGTGAGTTCACTTCAGAGAGAAGCACCCACACTTGAAGACTTCTTACTTTCCGTGAGTAGGTAAGTACTTGAATTAATTATCCGTGTGGTACAAACATTGCACTAAATGCAGCATAAATTATTGATATAAATGTCGCGTACTGCCCTACTTGATAAAGATAACTACGTGAAAATCTCAATTCGTTTGGAGATTAACTCGTACAAACATGTTTTAAGTACCCAGAAAAACAAAAATATTACCAATTTCGGCCACCAAGTTGTATTATTACTTTGCATGAGTACATGAGCCCTTTCCCTATACTAAAGAATTTTCAACTACTTACCAAAAATAAATGCATCCAGAAAGTTATACAGTTTTCATTCCTCTATCTGAACTGAACAATGGCTTCACAACCTGGAATTTGTATTAACAAATTTAAATCCTAAAGGAAGAAAGGGACAGAAAAGATGAAAAACCTGTGTTTGGGACAAACAAGCGAAATAGTAAATAAATATAACCAACATTATGCTGAAGGATGTGACTACCTTTTCTCTACGAATGCCCACATGTAGGTGGTGCCAGAGTAAGCAGAATGCTTCCCAAGATGACTGGAAAACAAGCAAAAGCTAGGATTATTAACAGCATGCACCCTTCGGTTCAGAAGCATTTATGTCTTGGCTAGGAACTATTATTTTTGTTCCCTTCAGAAGCCCTGAACTACCACTGGGATCTGCATCATCATTGGCAGTGAGTGTTTTCTTGCCGATAAGCCGATATATTTCAGTTAGAATAGTCAGAAAGGCAGTTTCCACATTAGTGGACTCCAGTGCTGATGTCTCCATAAAGAATAGGTTCTCTCTTTGCGCAAACTCCTGGCCATCTTCAGTTGGCACTGCTTTAAGAGTTCCCAGATCACACTTGTTGCCAATTAGCATTATAACAATGTTTGCGTCAGCATGACCTCTTAGCTCCTCTAACCACTTTGCCATGTTATCAAATGATTGACGCTTAGTCAGGTCATAAACTAACATGGCTCCAACAGCACCGCGATAATATGCACTAGTTACTGCCCTGTACCTGAAAGAGATAAAAAAAAATCTTTCAGCAGCTGAGTAGCAAACAAAAGCTTCAAACTCTCATATAAAATCAGAAAAGTGACAATTCAGGTTGTATCTTGGAACCAACCAAGATGTAAACCAAGTTAATGACTTAATGCAAAGAACATATATATCCAAGCCACATAAAAAGCAGGCAACACAATTTGGCTCACTAAAATGAGCATGCATGCAGTAACAGACTAACAGCTACCTCAAATCTCAAAACTCAGAAGGCACAGTGGAAAAATAATCCTCCAATTCCAAACAACCCCAGTCCGTAATTAAATTTGCTGACCGAGTTACCAAATCAATTTTTCTCTCCCACTTGCGTCCCTTGATCTTAAGGTCGCAGTCCCCATAGCCATTCAATTTGAGAATTAGACAGACCAAAATAGTTCCAATTCTTTCCACTTATTTTCATATATTTTATATGCGACTTGTCTATGGCAAAAAAGCCATATACGTTCAAATTGCTCGAGTCTATAGCCGAGTTTCCCAACTCCAAAAATACACTATAGCCTTTTACTGAAACAATCCAAATTATTAGCACCCAAATAATACACCAGCGCAAACTTAATGTGCTCCAGCATGTAGCTGTGCTGTCAATAAGAAGGGAGCCAGCGACTTTCGAATTTGAAGCACTTCCGAGTGTGCGCTGTTTTATGATACACTTTAGCATTTTACAGAAAATTTCCAAACTATTTAGGCAAATGGTAAACAGAAAAGCAGCTACGGCTATCAGAATCGAACCATTGTTTACCATTTGCCTAAAATTTTGGAATATTTTAGTAAAACGCTAAAGCGAATACACTTACCATTTTCCAAAGAATTTAGAATATTTCAGTAAAATACTAAAGTTGCACACACTAGTTAAATTTGGTAATTGAATCAATCATTTGTAAGGCCTCTTAAAATGGAATAATTCATTATTAGACTAGTAATGATGAAGCTACATCAGTTATCCCCCCAACTCATCTACCATTTGGTACAAAAAAGAATGGTGGAAGGACGAGTAACAGAAGCAGATTGAACAGTAACTTCACTCTTACAGTGAATTAAGACCAAAACGCAATACCGTGAATATACAACCATAGAATTTCAAGAACTTGCACCTTATTACAAGCCCTATATGTAAATTTCTGTCATTACTGACTGGAAACTATCACTGTATCACACCACATATGTAAATTTCTGTTATTACAAGCGACATATTCAGCAGGACCAACCCCAATATGTAAATTTCTGTCATATATATGACTGACTGGAAACTAAGACTATCACATAATCCATAAATAAGAAAAAGTCAGAAAAAAAGCCAAAAGAATGACGGATGAAGATAAATATATATAATTCGGTGAGTGGTGAGTGACGGATCCAGAAATTTTAACTCGTGGGGGCAGTATATACATATAAATTTATAACATTAAAAATATATGTATTGTTATTAAAATATTTAATTTTTATCATTATTATTTTCTATCGGTATTCATATTTTAAAAATATTATACAACTTTTATTTTTAATACTATTAAGAAGTTAGGTAAGATTATGAGAACTTTGTACTCTTGAGAGAAAAAGAAAGAAAGAGAATGAAGCATTGAGTTATGAACCTAAAGATATTGCCATATTGCATATAAAAAAGTTAAAAAACTGGATCCCAAGAATATAAAGTTTGAACTTGTTAGTGACAAATATACAACAGTTCTATTTCATCTACTCTCATCTCTATCATGTGAGTGTGAGTGGAATGAATGTGAACTCATCTTTTTTCAAAATACAAAACTATGGGGGCAGTTATTATTTTGTGGGGGCAATTATCTACTCAAAATTCTAAAAATACAGTGTATATATAGTATATTGCTGTGAGAAATTAAAAACATTGTGGGGCACTTGCCCCCTCACTTCCAATGCACATCCGTGCCTATATGTATGTATGTATATATATATTACCTTAAAAAATGACAGTAAAAAAAGCCAAAAGACTGTATGAAATTGTTAAATTTATCTCCTCCGAAGTGAGTAATTTAGTTTAAAGATGAATGCAAGATATCCAAGAAAAATTTTGATAATGTTATCAACGTGATGTTATCAACAGTTGATTTAAATGGTAAAATAAATCACTTCTCGTTTCTCCATAAAGTACAAGCTCAAATTAGACGATCCAAATCCGATTACGAATTAAGGCAGTTAAAGATAAATTGAATTCTTTTGAATCAGAAAAAGACGTGTGATTGACAGTAAAATGCAGAACCTTTCTTGGCCAGCGGTGTCCCATATTTGAGCCTTGACGGTCTTGTTATCGATGACGAGGGTTTTGGTCTGAAACTCGACGCCGATGGTAGCTTTGGAATCGACGTTGAATTGGTTCCTCGAAAACCGAGCCAGGAGCTGGGTCTTGCCGACGGCGGAGTCCCCGATCAACACCACTTTGAACACGTAATCGATCTTCTGGTTGTAATCGCCGTACAAATTCGACATCACTCTATCTCTTGTTATTATGATCGAAGGCTTGAATCCATTCGTATCCGGAAGAAAAAATCAAAGGGGATTTGAGGGAATAGGTGTGTAAGCGTAGTCGCGGTTTGGGTTTAGGTTTGGGATGAACCAAGGTTCCCTCCGAAGCCAAGGTGCAATTTCCCGGTTGCAAATGCAAAATAACTCAATAATGAATGATCTTTATTTTTATTTTTACTAGTTTTTTTTTGTTACATTTATCTTTTTTTGGTTACATTTATTTTTACTAGTTTGATACTCACGCACGCACATGACATACGTAGTGAAAAATAAATAACATATTTATATTAAAAATATATTAGTTGAAAATAAATTTTACTAAAACATAAAAAATAATATATAATTTAAGATATAAAAAGGAAAATTTAAAAAGAGTTTAATTTTGATGCACGGACAGTGTAAAGAAATTTTACATATGCACCCAATAAGAATTCATCAAGCGGAAAATGGAGAGATGTGATTGGATGCATGTGTAAAACTATTTTACACTGTGAGTCTCCCATGAAAATTAAACTCATTTAAAATTTTAGCATACTAAAAGTATCCGAATATAGGTGATACTTATATTAATATTTACTCATAAAATTATTTAAAAATATAAGTAGATACTTAATTTATATTAAAATATATTTTCTATTAGTTTATTTATGAAAGAACTTTCACGTAAATGTTCACTCCCATTTGAGATATTTAAATATAGTTTTTTTTTGGACATATAAAAGTGGAGTATATATAATATACCTTTCATAAATCTTTATATACTTACTCATAAAATCATTTAAATTTAGAAAATTATACTTCATTGTTATGAAAAAATATTTTTAAATTAATTTAAACATTAAATTATTTCCATATAAAATGTTCCTTACGTAAGAGATTTTTACTATGTAACTTGTACAAAAGTGAGAGTAGACTATATTATTATGTAATATAATTATAACATGAAATTATATTGTAAATTAGCGAAGCTTTTTAAAAATTAATTTTTTCTATTACTTTTTAGATGAAAATATTTTTATGAAAGTGTTCCTCCTTATGGGAACTTTTAACCATGTAATTTATAAATAAAAAAATATACTTCATATGTATTAATTAATGATTTCTAATCTTTCCACCACATATTTTCATCATCAACTTTCATACTTTTAAAATTACTTTTCAAAAAATATGAAAAAAGGTATTAAAATTATATAAACATTTATTTTTCAATTTGTTTTAGCCTGTAATTATTTTCATCTAAAATATTCCTCCATGTGGTAGCTTTTTACCGGTTAATTCAAGCATAAATAATTGGAACTATATATATTAATATTTTCTAATCCTTGTACGGCATATTTCACCATTCTATCAAATTTAAATAAAAATTTTATTTATTTAGTCCTAAGACTTTAAAAAATTATGAAAAATCTACTTAAATCATATGAAATTTTACTTTGATAAGAGTTTTAACATGAAAGAATTTTCATGTAAAATGTTTCTCCTTGAGAGCTCTTTACTCAGTGATTTAAACATATACAATTATACAGTATAATATTTACCAGGCTTATTTTCATCATCAAATTATCATACTTTTATATATTTTTTTTTTCGAAAGATGAAGGATATATTCATATAAAATGTACAACCACAAAATAGGCCGCCACCAAAAAAAAGAGGGGGAACTGCCCGTCCACCAAAAAAGATGAAGGATATATTCATACTTTTATATATATTTACAACAAAAATTATTTTTAAAATATACTAAAAATAAATTTTTTGAATTAGTTTTATCATTTAAATTAATATAGACTAAACATGGAAACTAGTTTTTCCAAGTAGCAGAAGTTCTTTTCTTTGAATATTCAGATTTACTTATATCTTCTTATTCATTCTTGGATACCAATAAATATAATTTTTCAAAAAATAATTAATAAAGCAATAGTCTCCTAGATTAGTGGAGGCAGTTGTGCATCATTAATCTTTAAATGTCAATTTGAATAAGAGATTAATTGACCAATTTAAATCACTCGAGTAGGTACAATTTATTGCTATTCAGAACTCATTTCATTCAAATACAAAAGCAAGTGAATAACTCGCCGCTGATGAGCATGCAATGAGTGTGCCGACCCAGAAGAATATAATAAGAAGAAAAATGAAAGATGAGATGCACATAAGAAGATGAGAAGAAAAGTGAATTCGAGAAGGATGAACTCACAGGGGATGTGGAGAACTCGTAGCCGGTGAGCATGAAATGAGTATGTGTGTCTCTTCTTATGCTTTCATTTACATATATCAGCATCAATCATCTATCCGTTGCAACTTTATCCTAAAGACGATACACACAGAAACATTGTTAAGTAGATCATGAAAGTTGTCAATCGCGAAAAGTTTTCATAGATACAAATCAACCCCCCTTTCTTATGTTTGTGATTTCCTCCACACCTCACCACTACAACACGTCGTACCCCCACCACTCTCCTTCATCGAACACTATTTGGGTTGAAAATCCCAAGCCGCCACTTCTCCTATGGATGCCACCGTTGTCGAGATCATGTAAAGTGTCACCGTCGCCGTGGAAGAAAGGATCTTGGCTCGTCGCTGTCGCTAGAGCTAAAACCTAGATTCAAAAAAAACCTAGAACCTTTGTTCTCACTCTCCCCCTTGAACCTTGAACCTTTGTTCTCGCTCTGTCCCTCTCGACCCTCATCATTTCTGGCTCCCTCTCGAACCCAAAACCTTTGTTCTCACTTTCTCCACCTCGATCCCCGTCGTGTCTAGTTCTTGAGCTCTCCTTCTCGAACACAAAACCTTTTTTCTCGCTCTCTCCCTCTCGATATCCTTTGCTTTTGGCTCTCCCTCTTGATAGGTCACGAGGAACTCCTGATATCAAAAATCCTCAAATTCTTCACCCATTAAACAAAAGTCGAACTTGATATAAAAACCCCCAAATGGATAGGTCACGAGGAACTACCCAAAATTAACTCTAAAAACCCCCCCAATTTGAACAAACAAAAGGTTGTGGCATGAAGGGGGAGGGAGAAGAAGGATGTGAAGGCAGTGAAAATATGACGGCGGTGGTCATGGATGAGGTAGGAGTTCCCAGGGAAGAGGAGATTATAGGGGAAGGGGAATCTCATGTTATGTTTTTCTCAATGTTCTAATGGTTTCCCCTTTAAGAATTGGATTCAGAGATACACACATTTGGATATTTGATGCTAATGCTGAAAATACTTTTTAAGAATTGAATTTCATGTTATGGTCGGAGCTTAATTGACCATGGTTGTTATTTTCCACAGAAAAAGAAGCTGAGTAAGGCAAGTAGGAGAGAAGACCACAACTGATGGTGGTAGCAACAACACTAGTGGAGTTTGGGGACTTTCGAATCTAGAATCAATAGTTGCATTTCAAGAGTGTAAAGGGGATGTTGCTCCTCCCTGGTTGAATTTGGGAACAGAGACAAAAATAGAGAAAGAGTGGGAGAGAGACTAATAGGTTGTAGAGGATGAAGTTTCTAGAATTCTGGGTAAGGTATGAAGTTACTGAGCTTGTTGTCATTGATGATGATGATGAAGATGAAAATCAAGAGATGAAAATTATTCAAAGATGATATATTTCTGGATCTTTTTTATTATTTGTAAAATCAACAATTTTGTTTTAACTATATTTAACCTATTTAATTTATTTATTTTTTATTTATATAATTAAGTGACATCCTAACGACACGTTGTGTTAGATGAACGTTATTTAAGAAGCTCACGTAAGTAAATCCATCGGCAAATATAGACTAAATTGATGGCAGAATTAAAATTGCACAATTGCATTAGATAAAGAACTAAAATCGTTCATTTTAAATAAAGGGGATCAAAATTAAACAAACACTAGGGAGGTACCCCGTGCAATGCACGGGTATTATGAAAAACACTAATAATTATCGAATTATGTTTTAAAAAAGTGAAATTAGAATTTTATATTTATTAATTGTTTATAAACTTATTTCTATATCAGAAAAGATAATAAATAAGAAATGATTATTAAAAAAAGAGTAAAGTAAAATTATAATTTGAGTGTTAATTTTTAATTTTTTTTTCACATCATAAAACTAATTTGAGTGTTAATAATTTTAAATGATGATTACAAATTTAATTAACTTATTTAAATACCACCTTTGAAGATTAATTTTGATTTAAAATTATGAAACAAATAATATGTAATCACATTATTTTAAAATATAATTTCATATGAAAAGGTAAATAGTTTAATATTCATGCAATGTCAGTGTAAAAAACTTTACACAGACAATCAATAATAATTCATATTTTTGCCAAATCAAATATTAATTTCTAAACTTATTCAATTCTTTATGAAATTATATTATGATGTGACAAATTTAAGAGTTATGATTGGTAGTCTATGTAAAGTTTTTTTTTACACTGACAGTGCATGAGTATTAAACTCAAAGGTAAATATCATAAATAATAATACAATTAATTACAAAAAAACTATCATAAATAATAATAAAGTTATTTAAACAACTTTGTTAATTTCCTAATGAAAAATTATGAATTATAGATAAAACACTTGCGTTAGTGCCCGACTTTAATCAAGAGAGGAGGGAGAAAGTGAGGAATGAAGGCTAACCTAATATTGTCATTAGAAGGGGAAAATGTTCCTCTTTCCGTTCCTTTTTATAAGAGCTAAACCAACTTTGCACACTCTTTAAGAAAGTTAGGTAGTATAGTTTTTTGCATTAAATTTGTTCTCAAATGTTGTTGAATTTCCAAAATTGTCCTTAACATATTTCTTTTTAATCTCTTTCCATCATTAATGCAATTCCATGTTTCCAGAATTGAATAAGAGTAAAAATGTGAAAAAATAATTAATATGACACAAAGCCTTAGGTGGTTCTTATTAGCAAACACATTTCATCTAACTCTTATAAAAAGGAACGGAGTAGTAAATTTATGAGGAAAATTAAAAATTGGAGAGAGAAAGTAAATGTGTGTATGAAAAAAAATTAATGCAAAGTGAAAACAAATACCAAGAGGGGAGAGGGAAAGTGATACACACTTCCTTAAAAAAATAGAGATTAATAATGAATATTCTAAAATTTGATGATGTGATTTCATAAAAGGGAGAGTTTGCAATTTGAATGCATCACTCTCCAAAGTGAAGACTTACAATTAGTATATATACTAAATGTTATGTTGTATCATCGGAATGAGTTTGGCCGAGAGATCCTCCGACTCTTCCTATCTTTATATGTTGCAATTGGGTGTCTTAAAAGCCATTAATTAATTTTAACCTTTCTACTTTTGTATTACTTTTCCATATTTGCCCTCTCCACCACCTAACACTATATCATCATACCATGAGTCCCCTTTCCACTTCGTTTTTTCAAATTCACATCAACTTCTGAATCTAAAAAAAATTAACATTAACAATTCTGCCAAAGTTTCAACGATCAGTTACGAAAAAAATTAGCAAATATCCAGTGTAACTGAAAATAAATTTAACTGCAAAAATAATAAGAAAAGTAAATTTTTTTAGTGTGTTAAATTGCTCTCGCAATTTCGACTTGAGTCCGGTGAAATGTCAAATATCTCCCCAAGAGTGTGATTTATAAGATTCGAACTCTCAATTTTAGAGTTCAAACATCCACTTTTTATCGCTACGACCAACGCCCATTAAGTACTGAGAAAAGTAATTTTGAATACAGAAAAACATTAATTTTGCCTAATATGGAAAGTTAAAAAAACATAACAGCCAACAGGAAAATCTGAAACACGTAACGAAATTAGGCAAAAATAAATAATGTAAAGTTACAAACTGAATTGCCATTATGTGTAAAATTAAGCATCTAATTATTGACGAGGAAGAGGAAACAGGTGGGGATAGGATAAGATTGAATGCGGAGGGAGAGAACAAAACCAATGATGCAATGGATTGGACGATGCAGGTAGTTGCGGCTGGTCATAATTGAAGGCGGGGGCTTCAACCTTTTCCTCTGATACAAGTCATTGTGTCAACATCAATCATCATTAACACTTCAGAGGTCGTAATATGCAACTCATCTATTAATGGCAAAACAACAGAAATGTTCACTATCATTACCCATGCACTATCGTCTTATTATAGCTAGTAAGGGAGTGCATGGAACGAGTTTGTTTTGATTTTTATCTGACCCTAAATACGGATAGGGTCAGTTTCTAAACCCAAATTTGTCTCTAAACTTGAAGAGGTCTGATGAAGTGCGGGTTTAACACAAACCCGACTGCAAAAATTTGGGTTTGGGTTGGCCCGAAGGACAAATTGAATATCAATTTCAAATCTCACCAAAGAAATATTAATAAATATTATTCTGTAAAAAGACTAATTTCTATCATATCAATGAATTATGGGAGAAACTATATAAAACTGAAGTTTTTCCTAACAATATACTTAATTACAGAAAATAATACAAATTATATTCACTTAAAACCAGATTATAAATGAAGATATACAAAACCATGTTTTGAAGTTAGTGTATAAATAGTGTTTGTGGGACGAGTTGGGACGGGTTGAACTTGACTTTCACCCGGCCCTAAATATTGACCGGGTTCAATTTTTAAACTCAAACTCGTCCCTCCGAAGAAACCCGAAGAAATGCGGGTTTAAAGGACATGGGCCGGGACGGGTCAAAAGACAGGGTCGGGTCATGTACACCCCTAATACCTAGACTAGTGCTCTCTCGATTCGATGAGAAAGGACAAATACTGAATACAGTGTACACACCCTCGATCAAAATTCTTCCCTGGAAGGTGTTCCTCTCCGGATTTGGATCCTCTCATGTGAAATTTCCCTCATGTGTCATCATGTGAGAGTTTTGTGTCTATCTCTCTCTTCAAATGTATGCATTAAATAAATATAGTGGAACCCTTTAAATGTTTATGAAGAGAGATATAGACACAAAATTTTCATATAATGGTACATGAGAGAAATTTCACATGAGATGATCCAGATCAGTTCCTCTCCTCTCCATGTCTCTATTGATGAAACTCTCATACATTGATTAAAAATTTAAGAATATATCATATTTAATCTTGCATTAGTAATTTTTAATTACCATATCCCAAATTAATCAGTGGTAGAGAAATTGAAACACCATAAAGAGAATCTTGATCCCCATACACACATGTATATTTAGGTAAGATAATAAATTCATTCTACTTAGTAAATTTTATAATTAAATTTAAAAATTGGAAAATTTTAATTAAAAATTAAGTGTGATGAAATCCAAAATTAAACTATATATATATATATATATCATTAATATGTGTGAATTTTTTTTAAAGCAAAAACTTAATTAATGAAAGCCAGGAAAGTCGGGGCCTAGCCCCTCCATCCAAAAAGAAAAAGATAGCCATAAAAGTCTGATTAATGTGCCTGCAATTATTGAATCATTTATATTAATTATATAATTATAAAATTATCATCTTACTTATGTTTAGATGATCTTCCTTAAATCATATCATATCATTTTAAGTATTTATATATATACATATATATATATATATTACTTTAAATTTTACTTACCATTAATAAAATCTATATTTATATCTATATAATATATAAAAAGAGTTTTTTCAAAAGCTCTATCTCTCCTAACTGTCGGTCAAAGAGAAAAATTAGGAGATCTTGCTCCACGTGTCAACAAGAAGGTTGTTTTCCCTATTCTTCTGCCATTTGTCCTCAGTCCTTAGGTGTCAGCATCTCAAGCTCTCCCTCATTTGTTCTTCATTTTCTCAAACCTCCTTGTTAGAGATAATAATCATCTCCTATTGGAGGCGTTCATAAACAAATCACATCATCGTCTGTGATTTGTATTGAAGTGAAAAGATCAACAATGGAATGCCTCATATGACCATTGTCTGATCAGGATCGTCTGTGCACTGGAACTAAGGATCATATGTCCAACCAAGATTATCGCCTGATCAGACATGTCGCCTGAGTCCACTCCAGCTGTATCGCTTTATCTTGTAATAATGGCGATCCCGGATTAGTCGGGATTCGACCTTATCTTAGGTTTATTATTTGTTTATGTAGTTTACGTTTCCAATGTTGTAGATTGCATTCCCAATGCAACAGCTGATCTCGGGATATCCAGAACGGCCATTTACATTTCAGTCTCATCTTAGTATTTCCACTCTATATAAATACAGAGCTTGTAATAGTTATTATTCAGGATATAAAATATATTTCAAGTATCTTCGATTCCTCACTTCACTTCTCCACCTTTAAGTTCTTAATACTCCTTCTTAAGAAGGTTGTTTTCCCATACCATTGTTCTCATATTCTTTCCCTTTTCTTCTTCTCATCTTCTCCTAGGTCGTCATGCTCATTTCATGCTCATCGACAACGGGTTTTTCACATCTCATGTGAGTTCTTCCTTCTCTAAATCACTTTTCTTCTTCTCATCTTCGTCTCATCTTCACATCTTTCATTTTTCTTCATCTCATCTTCTCCTATGTTGTGATACGCATTTCATGCTCACCAGCGGCGAGTTCATCAAATCCACTGCGAGTTCTTAATTCTCAAATGCATACTATCCACCATCCTCTCCTTCTGTTTTGTCGTCGTTGAATTTGTGCATTCTTCGTCCTTCCGCGTGTTGACATCTTTTGTTCTCCTGGTAATTTCCTCTGTGTGATGAATTTATTGTATTGCTTCATAGCTGAGTTCCCTGGAAACAAAAGAAATACAAACATTCTTTTAATCCTTTGAAATAACACATCAAAACTCTTCCAGATGTTTATTGAAGACAACCATTCCCAGCTTCTATTATGGTTAAATTAGCTACGTGCATTTTGCTTCTTTGCTAAGCATATCTTTTTTCTCAATTCATAATTTACACTGAGATAAAGTCGTTTGTGTTCACCTTTACCATATGCAGCATTGTGCTTTTCTGGTGGTTGTTCAACCGAACCCATTGTAGCCGCCTTTCTGTCCGTCGTTGTAGTTGCCGCCGAGACGTGCATCTCAGCCATATGCATGAGAAATGGTTGTCCAAGTACAATGAACCCTAATTTCTTACACCCTAATTTTTAATTGATACCGTAATTATTTTAATAATTTAATTAATATCGTTAATGTCTCAATTTTCGTAATATTACATTTTCTACCAAAATGAATAATTACTAATTGATCCCTTTTGAAATATTATTGTTTTTGACAAAAGGTAACAATGACTATTTAATGAAATAAATGTTAGTCATAAAATTATTTTATTTGATTATTACCTATATTTCATTTAATTAATTACTTAATACAGTAAATATTTCAAATTTTGAAATATTTCATTTTTACCAAAAGTATTAATTACTAATTAATAAAATATAATAATGACTAATTAGATTAATTAGCTCTAATTATTTATTATTAATTACTAAAATAAGTGTGAATCATAAATTTAGGGTAATTTATTAATACTGAAATTTGAATTAATTTATTACTTAATAAGTAAACAAATCAAAATTTGAAATATTACCTTTTTTACCAAAATTATTAATTATTATTAACAAAAGGTAATAATAACTAATTAATTGAAATATTACCATTTTAAAAATTCTAATAATGACTAATTAATTTAATTATCATAATTAATAGTGACATGTATTTTAGTTAATTAATTATATCCCGTAAATTTCGAAATATTGCCTATTTTTCTAAAATTATTAATTATTAATTAATAAATTTTTAAATATAACCATTTTAACAAAATATAATAATTAATAATTAATTTAATTACCCCCATTAATAGCGACATTTATTGTAATTAATTAATTGTATCCCGTAAATTTTTGAAATTTTTGAAATATTACCTATTTTACTGAAAATATTAATTACTAAATAATATTATTTGAAATATAGTCATTTTAACAAAATGTAATAATTACTAATTAATAGCAATATTTATTTTAATTAATTAATTATATACGTAAATTTTACAAATTTTTGAAATATTACCTATTTTACTAAAAGTATTAATTACTAATTAATAAGTTTTGAAATATTACTATTTTAACAAATTAATTTAATTATCTTAATTAATACTGATATTTATTTTTAATTTATAACTTAATACCGTAAATTTTAATTGTAATAATTACTAATTAAGTTGACGATCAATTTAATTAATTACTAAAATTAATTAGATATCAATATTTATTTTAATTAGTTAATACCGGGATTTGTTTCCTTTCTTTTTGTTTTTGAGTTCTAGTCTCCGCATATCCCGTTTTCGGTAAGAAATTCATGAAAAATAATCCCCACATCAGAATACTATGAAACTTTGTGGAAGTGTTGGAAGTAAGTTGCCTTACGTGCACAAAAAAAATCAGACCAAAATTCGACCTCTAAGTACCGTTTTCTATTTTTACGGTATTTTCTCATTATTTCGGTATAAAAAATTCATATTAAATTCATCCCTTGGTAGAAAATTATGAAACTTTGGGAACCATCTTGTATCATTTTTATAAGAATGCCTGCAAAAAATCACGTCAAAATTCGGCCTCTAGATACCTCAACAAAACTTATGTCTCCTCAGAAAAAGGGTATCTACTTGTGCAAAATGGGGTTTGGCCAGTTAGCCTATTATAGGGGGGAGTGAGTCCTCGAAAAATGACCTTCGGGGAAATTTTTCGTGGATGCCATGGGGCTCCCCCCCGGTGTTTTTCCATGCTTTTCGAAGCTTGGGGAGGCATCAAAACCCATGGATTGAGTCATGGATGAAATCTATGACTCCAAAACTCGGTTGGGACCCGATTTTTCCTGGGACGATTTTAGAGATGGTTTTCGAACTCAAGGTTCCTTGCAGCTTGCCTCATGATCTGATTGAAGCATCCACATTGATCTTGAATAGGTTGGTCTTTAATTAGATCGATCTTGAAGGGATTAATGCAAAGGGGCGTGTGGGAAGGTGAGGGCTTGTTAGAGGGGCCGAGGGTTCACTGGTTTAGTCTCGGGAATTTGACGGACCTGGACCTAGTTGGCATCGAAGAGCTTTGAGTATTTCTCTCTAGGGTGGTCATGTCCCTCTCGATAATTCTCCCCACCCCGGATGAGCATTACGATGATTTGTGTTCAGATGCTAGCTAGGCTTAACCGAGGGGTGGCGCTTTCGGATAATCAGCTCCTTCTGAACTGGCCCATTCGGGATTGATCCATGTTGGAGCACCTTTCCAACTCATTTTTCCTTCTTAGCCAGATTCTCTCAACCTTCGACCAACTTTCCCTCCAACCCCCAATGAGTCCCAATTCTCTCATCCTTCGACCAACTTCCCCCACAACCAATCACCCTTAAGTTCCGATTCTCTCACCCTTCGACCAACTTTCCCCATTTGAGGCAATCACCCATGAATCCCAATTCTCTCACCCTTCGACCAACTTTCCCCGTTTGTGGCGCAATCACCCATGAATCCCAATTCTCTCAACCTTCGACCAACTTTCCCCGTTTGTGGCGCAATCACCCATGAATCCCAATTCTCTCACCCCTATACCAACTCTTCCATACAACCACCAATGAATCCCAGCCCTCTCACCTTTGGACCAGCTCTCCCTACAACCACCACCCATGAATCCCGATCCCTCTCACATTTCCCTACAACCACCCACATGAATCCCAACTCTCTCCCCTTTCGACCAGCTTTCCCTACAATTGCCCACATGAATCCCAACTCTCTCCCCTTTCGACCAGCTTTCCCTACAATTGCCCACATGAATCCCAATTCTCTCCCATTTGGACCAGCCCCCTTTTTTCATCACCCATGTTGTGGTTGTGGTTGCTCTAACATTCGGATGAGTCGTTGTGGGATAGTTTCGGATGACCCGTTGTGAGATAGTTTCGGATGACCCGTTGTGAGATAGTTTCGGATGAGCCGTTTGCACAGACGTGCTCTAATGTGGATCCAGTAATGGTATCCCATTTTGAAATCGGAATGGCCCTCCCCTCCATCATGCTGCCTCCCCCCCCCATCGGATGAGTCCCTAGATTTTCATACCTAGCGAGGTAGACATGGCGCTGCTCGATGCTTCCATATGCTAGCTTGCCTTTGGCAAAGTTGGTGTGTGGTCCGTTTAGTTGTGTTGAGTCTACTGTCCGTGTGGGTGTATGAGTTGTGATTGGGATGTTTTTGCTTGCTGGCTCCATGCTTGTGCACCGAACAGTTCGCATGTCAACCCTTTTCAAGTTCACCACGTCCGTTGTGGCTGTGGTGCACGTTCGCGGTTCCTGTGTTGCCTACCTCTTGAATGGTATTCGTGTGGCTTGTTGGATATTGTCCATCCAGTTCTCCTCTCAGGGGTTCTGGGGGACTATAAAGCGGTACACGTGTTCCACGTTAGTTGTCATAGCTGACCTGGCGCATGTGCATTTGCTGTTCTCTTGGATTCGGTACATGAGATGAAACATGGGGTTTCCCCCATTCAGTCTCCTTAATCTCGGTTGCCTTGAATGACACTTGCCTTGGTGTTTGTTTGCCATCCATTCGTGGGTGCATGCAAGCATCGATGTGCACAGTTGTTAATGGATGCTACCTGGTTGATCCTGCCAGTAGTCATATGCTTGTCTCAAAGATTAAGCCATGCATGTGTAAGTATGAACTAATTCAGACTGTGAAACTGCGAATGGCTCATGAAATCAGTTATAGTTTGTTTGATGGTATCTACTACTCGGATAAGCGTAGTAATTCTAGAGCTAATACGTGCAACAAACCCCGACTTCTGGAAGGGATGCATTTATTAGATAAAAGGTCGACGCAGGCTCTGCCTGTTGCTTTGATGATTCATGATAACTCGTCGGATCGCACGGCCTTTGTGCCGGCGACGCATCATTCAAATTTCTGCCCTATCAACTTTCGATGGTAGGATAGTGGCCTACCATGGTGGTGACGGGTGACAGAGAATTAGGGTTCGATTCCGGAGAGGGAGCCTGAGAAACGGCTACCACATCTAAGGAAGGCAGCAGGCGCGCAAATTACCCAATCCTGACACGGGGAGGTAGTGACAATAAATAACAATACCGGGCTCATTGAGTCTGGTAATTGGAATGAGTACAATCTAAATCTCTTAACGAGGATCCATTGGAGGGCAAGTCTGGTGCGCAGCAGTGGAGGTTGAAAAATTCAATATCGTAGTTAGTGGAGGTTGAATAATTCAAAATCGAAGTCACTGGAGGTTGAAAAATCTCGGAATCTTAGTCACTTTCGGATCTGCTTTCGCTTATAAAGGTTGGTGACGAGGGTGTCATCATAATTTTCAGGGTGGTTGCATGAGAATTATCTGGTCAATGGCCGGAATGCTAAATGGTGGCATGTAATACAGGTCCACGTTGGAGTGCTCTGCTATGGAATCAAGTTCGATTCGATTCACTATCACCCATCACCCCCTGCTTCCTATACGTTCTTCTGTTCTTCTCCTTTTTATTCACCCTGCAAAAATCCTCTGTTCTTCTCCATTCTCTGTATCATCTTTAAATTTCCTTTCTCTGTTTCATCTTCAAATCATTCCATTCTAAGGTTGTTGTGCATTAGAGAAATAATAAGCAACTTGAAGTCAACATTTCTCGCATTTGTATGATTTTTGTTCTGTTTAGCATTGATTTTCACATGATGCTTCTTTAATTTTTTTTCTATAGGCACGAGATGCTTATTATAGTGGTGGGTCTTTGATTGTTAATGACATGTTTGATAAAGTGTCTTGTGTTTTCTGATGTAGATCATCTTTCATGTGCAATCAATACTGTTCTTTCTGTATGATGGACTATATAGTTTTTAGAATGCCTATTCCTCTTCTTGACTCTTCATGTCTTGTGTTTTCTCTGCATTGTTCTCTTCTGATGTCTTTCTCTACGGCCCCCTTAACAAAGTCCCTATCCTCTACTGAAATGGGATACAACATGTATTCTCCATTGGCGCCTCTTGATGGATTTATTGCATAATGGAGGAAACAAGTACTTAATTTGCTTCTTGGAGGAAAAAGAAACATGAATTTTCCTGTTACATGGCATTGACATGTAATATGCCGGTTTCATGAACCTTTGAGAGGAAAAAGATAAATAGAGAGAGTATGAAGGTGCATGTACACGGTTGATTATCGCGTAATATAAAAAGATCGAACCTAAGAGATAGGTGTCTTATTATTAATTTACTTAGAGCCTTTGTGCAAGAAAATAAAAAGATATATTTTTTATGTTGGTTCGATTAGGACAAGAACAAGAAATAACATAAATAAATAAAAGAAGAGATGATGACAAGACTTAAGCGCTTGGGTTGAATTATATAAGCTTATAAAATATGCTAGCAACTCCTACTTAATTTCTGAATTTTAGTACCAAGTTCATGATGCTATAGCCTAATGTTTCTACAAGTTAATTCCTTACACATTGTAGAACTTTCTTCCTAATTACTAAATTCAATTCCTTGCAATTTAGAAAAAAACCAAGAAGAAGACGAAGAAAGAATTTTCAGGCCAACATAAAACTAAGTCTATATTTCTGAATTTTAGTACCAAGTTCATGATGCTATAGTCTAATGTTTCTACAAGTTAATTCCTTACACATTGTAGAACTTTCTTCCTAATCACTAAATTCAATTCCTTGCAATTTAGACAAAAACCAAGAAGAAGATGAAGAAAGAATTTTCAGGCCAACATAAAGCTAAGTCTATCCTAATACCTTAGTAATATGTCTATAGCTTCTTTTACTTCCTAAGTCCCTTAAGTTAGCCAAGCATGGCTAATAGAAACATTGAATTACCCTGGACTAAGAGCTCAAGTATGACTTTCCACAATTCTCAGGAACAATGCTCTTAAGGAAGAAAGAAGAATACTTGTTGTATTCTGAATAGGTGTGTTTTTTACAAAGGATGAGCACTCATACTTATAGCAAAAAATTTCCTTTCAATGGTGGAGGAGTTGATGGCCATTATGGCCTTCATTGGCCACCAATTAACTTTTGAAAACTCCTTCCCACTACCATCAATTCTCCACTCATCATTTAATCCTTATTCTCCATGTGCTTAATTTAGAGAGTGTTGGTTCATATTCTTGATTTTCACTTTAAGTCCTCTTTTTGCTAGCACTTCAATTCTGGCCCTTTAACTCTTTGAAACTTCACTATTCATCCTCCACTCTTGAACTTTTACACTTTGGTCCTTCCTTTCCTGAAACTTACAAATTGGTCCCTGGACAAAAATGATAACTATATCAGTTTTCCTAAAAATATAAAAATAACTATAAAAATTCCTAAAAATATAAAATAAAGTTTAAAAAACAAATAAAAGCTAACCTATATGCAAAATGCAAAATAAATATAAAATCTACATAAAAAGAATAAAAATCCTATATGAGACTCAAAAATAACAAAATAAAAAAACCCTAAAATTACCATATAAAATCCAGTCATCAGGTGATAATAAAGTAACATTATTATAAAGTTACACTTATATATGTTTAAATTACACAATTAAATTTGTTTCAAAATAAATTTATACGATAAAATGCTCATGGAGAAATATTTTACATGAATCATGTTAAAAATTAAATAAAAATTAATTTTAATAATAATTTCATCGCTCTTTTCATATATTTTTTTAAATAGATTAAAACTATATAAAATATTACCCGTGCATAGCACGAGTATAACACTAGTTATGTAAAAAGTCATTATTAAAATCATACATAAAACAATTAAGTTTAAAGAAATTAATTTTTTACTTAAATTAAACTACTGATTGTGACTTTTGAAGATATCTAAAATAAGGGCATTTCCATAATGAACCATGATAAAAACTGAGCAATATGGATCATGTTAAAAATTGGTCTATCCATGAACATATCTTTTACTAGTAACATTTGGTACATGTTATTTAAAAAAAAAATTCTTATGTACTAAAATTAAAACTAACTAGTAAACCATGTTTCCTACTTTTCCTCTTGTAAAAAAACCATATTTTTTCTTATCCACCGTAGGCATAATCCTTAAACAAGCTATTTAAATTCAAGCTTATAAATAAGGAATGAAGCATTTGATGGTTTAAATTAATTTACATAATATTATTTGTATTTTAAAAGTTATTTGATATTCCTTAAAGGGGAATAGAAAAACAGATCCACGACTGATCCAATCCAAATTCCCTGGAACTGGATTAGATTAAATTTACTTTTTTAACTCGGACCAAAAAAACAATTTTATGGATAACATTTAAATAAAAAATAAAAATAAAAATAATTTACATAATTTTTTGCATGGTACTCGTCATGGAGGACCAATCGTTTGAGAGGCCTTAGCCCGGTTTCTTTTTTCGTTTTTGCTTTTCTTTTTCTTTTTATTTTCTTCTTGTACCAAAAAAACTAAGTAACTTTTCATATAAACTATTCTTATCTAATATACAAACATTCTTATCTAAATTTTCTATCTAAATTTCAGACTTCCACATTTTTAGGAAAAATAAAAACAGTACATTACTTTAAAAGGGAAACATTAATTAGAAGACTGCTATACAAAATTACAAATAAACTATGATTTATTGATTCTGTATTGAAACCCCATTAGCCTAAAGAACCTCTATGTTGGGGTGAAGACCTACAAGCTAGTAATTGGTGTAACACTCAATAAAGATAGTATATAGCATCATATATTAGCCTCTTTCTTTCTACTTTTTTTAGCATGAACACAAAGTACCAGATCCTTGGCATCTGCATCTTTTGTATACTTCAGAGAAAGTTTTGTCAAGCAATTGGGTTTGTCTCTTTCTTTTGTGTGCTCATACATTTGCACTTTGCCCTTTTTTCACTAAGAGTCTGCAGGTAATTGAGAGAAAAAAAGTGCAAAAAATGAACAAGTCAACATCAATTACATGAAGATAAGGGTGGGAATCTCAACAAATTCTACCTTATGTACCTTGAATTGTTTCTGAAGATCTTTAATGTAATCAACAGCCAAGTCCAACATGTCTGATGTGTTAGTTTGCTGCCAAGAACATGAAGAATATTAACATTCTAAACACAACTAGAACATTATGTTATGCATAATTTATATATTCCACTATCAAACACGATTGATATGTCTTACCTTGTCCATGTTTGGAACAAGCTCTTGTAATTTTCTCATTCGTTCACTGATCCGAGTTCTTCTCACCTGAAAAAAAAAAGCTCCTCAGATAATCTTCTACAAATTGGCTTCATGAATCCAATTTATTCTAAATAATGTTCATTTAGTTTGGCAAAGGAAAGGACTAAGAATTACTTCATTCTACCCGTTAAAGAAATTACAAAAAAAAAAATTACTTCATTCCCAATAGTTAGTTAATTCATCACTGCATGATAATAAGATGTTAGAAAAAAACGATTGCTTTTAGCATATAGATTCTGTAAGCCAGCATCAATTTTAGGAAGAAGCTTTTGTGAGTAGCTTCAGGGTTTTAGAATTGATTGTAATGAAAAAGAAACTTATCCCAACATGCTAAAAATCCTACCCTTTCGGCGATGCTTCGAGGATGAGTAGCACAGCCTCGTTTTGCTCTGATTTTACAAGGTACAGAATCTGGGAACTGAAGCAACTTCTCCATAGCAGCCATCTCTGCTGAAGTTTTTGGTAAACTCAAGTGCCGAGATAATGTATGAACTTGACTTCCCAGCTCTCCATTCTGAGCACAACAATATATTTCTAGTGAGAATAAGGAATGAAACCAAAAGAAACAAAAAAAAAACTCACAAAAGTTAACATTTCTATATATACCTGAAGATCAGAAAACATCTTTTCATTATCACTTCGCCCACTTTTCAAGCCACTGAGATTCCCTGAGAGTTGTGGAGTATCATTCCAAGAAGTGTAGGGGAATCCGTGGCCATTGCTACCTCCCTGCCTCCCATCATCAGGGCTAGTTGCTCCAATGTCCTCATCCTCTATTTCAGAGATCTGTGACAACATTCCCAAGGAAGAAACATTTCTCGATGAGAAGCTAATCTGACTCTTCAACCTATCAATAGATGGACTAATTGGGCCATTATTGCCATTCACTGCACCATAGTTTCCAACAGATTTCATGGGGCCGAACCCTGCAATTTACAAATGCATAACTTCTCAGAAGCCAAGAAGAAGGAATAAATTCATCTTCATAGCATTGTGCCATAGAAACAAAAACCTGCTTAATAACAGGATTGCCTCAGCAGAGGATACATGTGGTTTTAAGAAAAAAGAAACAAAAACCTGGTTATAGATCCTCAAATGAAGCTACTACAATTGCACATAAGCAATTGCACAAAAGCAGCTACTACAATAGTACATAAGCTTAATTTTCCAATATTGTGCCTCTAACTAGAGCATGTGATGGTTGAGCTGAATACTACAAATACTAAGTATGGGGAAATTTCACTCTGTGAAGAGTTTGAGAGATCTCATCTCCCTCCCAGGCCTAAACAATTTGGATCATCAGATTCTAAACAACCATATATTGTATAACATGTCCCCACCTGAATCACTGTTTTACATTTTCAAATACAAGGATTTCCAGGATTGTAAGTAGTGATTGAAATTCAGTTCACTATAGCAAGTACCTAACACTCATTAGCTCATTACTCTTAAAAAATGCAGTGATTCAAATTGTAAATACTCTGCCTATTCACAGCAAGAAATTCCCTTCACTGAAGCAAAATCACAAACATTAAACTTGCGAAAAGAGAAGGCCTACGTGAAAAAAAAAAATATCATCAAAAGAAAAGAGGAAGCAGAGAAGAACAAGCACTATACCATTTTGAAAGGAGAAAAGGCTAGCAGGGGAGCTACCCTGCCTGATAAGATGGGTACCAAAGGAACCATCCATGGCGGAACTCGAAGTAGCAGCAGAACCCTGCCTCGGATAGTGAGGGGGCAAACCACCACCACCACCATAACCCTGTTGCTGGGAATTCATGCCACTCATCACAGCCTTAGATAAAGGCTTGTTCTCCTCGAAATCTCGGAAGCGAGGCGAAGCAGAGGTATCGTTGCTACTACAATCACTACCGTAACTCACAAATCTATTCAACAATCTCTCGGAATCAGAAGGTGCGAGATTCGAAAGAAGTGAACTTGGTGCAGAGCGAAAACGAAGCAACCCAGAACTAGGTTGGTTCTGTTGTTGTTGTTGTAGTTGAAAACCCAGATGGGTATTGGAATCCATTGTTACTATTGTGTGTGTATATATATATATGCTTATTTGCGGTCACTCACTGATGTCACTGTAAAAGGATAAAAAGAACAAATAAAAGGTCACGAACACGATGATATAAGGAGATAGGGAATCATTGGTGAAAAGACTGGTCGCTTTATCACAGAGAGAAAAATTCTGAGAATTTTTTGAACAAAAAAATTGTTTCAGCTTAAGAACTAAGCTGGGGAGGGATAAGATCTTGTAGGAGAAGCAACAATCCCAGCTAGGGAGGTTAATTTGCACGCAATTCAAAGAGGAGGTGGATATGGTGAAGAAGCAGAGACAGAAACGCAGATCCAGTGAAAAGGACAAGAAGAGGGGTAGGTATGGTTTGTAGGGATAAAATACTAAATAAAAAAAGGGGCACCAACTGCAGCTTTAGATTTGCTTTTGAAAGCAGTGAAAGCAAGGAAGATTTTATGAATGAGAGAGAGCGAGAGGGAGAGGGAGAGGGAGAGGGAGGGAGGCAATTTTTGTAAATCTAATGTGGTGTGTGCTAAGTGAATAAAGATGCATAGACAGACTACTAGGGTGAGATTAAAAAGATGAAAAATAAATAATAAGTGTGATATATTACGTGAGGTAACTAAAAGAAAGAAGGGTTAAATATGTTTTTGGTCCCTGTAATTTGAGCGAAATTTGGTTTTAGTCCCTCGCCGACATAAAGGTGGATTTTAGGCCTCAGACTTTGATTATTGTTTGGTTTTCGTCCCTGCCGGTGTTAGCCGTTGACCGCCGTGCCTAGGTGTCACGACAGGGCCTACGTGGCAGTGGCCACGTCATTTAATGAGTCTGCGTAGAATTTATTTTTATTTTTTTTAAAATTATTAATTAAAAAACTGAAAAAATGTTAGAAAAAAAAGGAAAAACAGATTCAGAGTCTTTTCTTCCTCTTCTTCTTCCACATTTCCTTTTGTTTCTTCTTCTTCTTCTTCTTCTTATTGTTCTTCCTCTGTCCGGCCTTTCTTCTTCACATTTCATCCAATATTTATTCGGTCTAGCTCCAAGAAGAATTATTTATTCATCGAAGAAAACATTTCCAGAAAATATTCATTAATGTTCAACAATGTTCTTCAATAATCATAAGAAAACCTAGAAAAAATAATCAGTCTGCGTTCAACAATGTTCTTCAATATTCATTAATGTTCAACAATGTCCTTCATTCCCCAATCACACCCTCAACACAAACACCACACTCTTTTTCCAGCAACAATGAAAGCAACAATGAAATCAGTCTCAGAAATAGAGTTTTCATTCCAATTCTCTCATTCAAAATCGTCAAACCTTCTTCTTCCTCATTCAAGAACTCACCCAGCTGCCACCCTCGTCAAACCTTCTTCTTCCTCTTAGCCCAAAGCCAAACCCTAAAATCCTTTCCTTCTCACCTTTCAGCCGCCGCCCCTCTCTTCTCGAACCACCACAAGTCGCCGCCACGGTCGTTGTTGTCCCATTCTGACCGTTCACTCGCCGCTGCTCTTCTCGCCACTGCAGCCTCAAAATCCCCAACTTTATCTGGATTAGGGTTTTTTTTCCTAGGTTAGGGTTTTTTGGGTTGGAGGGTTTTTTCCCTGGGTTTGTGCCTTTTTTGTCCAGATCCAGCCATTGTTCAACATTGAAGCTTAAAGTTGAGGAAGGAGATACAGATCCCCACCACCCTTACCCAGCCACAACCCCCAAACCCCTGAAGGAGATGGTGCAGATCCCCAACCCCCATGATGTGGTAGCCCTTGCCCTGTTGGATGGCGTGGAGGCGGAGGTGCGACAACGGTTTTTGGCATTGGAACCCTTGTCGGCGGTGGAGGTGCAGTTTCCAGAAGAAGAAGAAGAAAAGATGAAGAGGAGAAATGAAGAGGGCGGCGAGAGAGAAGAGGAAGAGAGAGAGAGGCGTGAGGGAAAAAATAATATTTTTTTGTTTTAATAATTAATAATTTAATTTGGAATTGAAATAAAATAAATGAAAAATAAAAAGAATTTCCACGGGTGTTTCATTTAATGACGTGGCAGTGTCACATAGACAAAACGGAGCTCCGGCGTTGACCACGCCGGCGGCAGGGACGAAAACCAAACAATAATCAAAGTCTAAGGCCTAAAATCCACCTTTACGCCGGTAAGAGACTAAAACCAAATCTCGCTCAAAGTACAGGGACAAAAACATATTTAACCCAAGACAGAAATAAAGAGAAAAAATAGGTGTCTCAAAATAAAAATGTTTGTACTCATGTATCATTGCTGGTTCTAGGTTGAACGTGAGCCAATGAGAAAGTACAAAAAGCATCAGTCGTGACTGAGGGCTATCTTTTTCTCTCTCTTTAGAGTCTTGGGAATGCTCCATGGCAAAAGGTGAAATTAACTAAAATGGTACCTATATTTGAACCCACTTTTTTACATTTATAATGCATTTTTAAGAATATTTACCATTTTTAATTTTTATTACTAAAATGATATAAATCGTTACACCAAGTGGAGATACCATTTTTTTTAAATTGCCACTGACAGGACGACCGTTTTTGTTTTTTTTTTTACTTTATTTTCTAGTGACAAACAAATTCGTCACAAAATCTTAGTATGTAATATAAAAAGAATAAGTGACGAAATCTATAAAGGGAAATTTTCCATCGCAAATTATTTAGCGACGGAATATTATTTGCGATAAAATTTAATTTGTCACAAAGTCCAAGTGAAAAATAGAAAACGACTAGCGACAAAATTTCGAGAGAGAATTTTTCCGTCACAAAAATGTTAGCGACAGAATGTTGTTTGTAACAGAAAATTTCTCTTTACACATTCCGTCACTAACTCCATGTATATTATATAATAGGACTTTGTGACGGATTTTTCTCCGTCACTAAAAAGAAAGTCAAAAACAAAAAGGTACCGCCATTGTAAGTGGCGAATTCATAGAAAAAAAAAACAATAAAAAAATAGGTATGGCCACTATAAGTGGTGATTTATACTACTTTGGTAATTTAAAAAATAGTTGCATTAACATAGTAAGTATTTGGTCAAACTACACCATGCATATAAAAAAGCCTTTGAACCCCAACATTCATGTTTTCTAACTATTTTTGGATCGTCACTAATGTGTATTGTAAAAAAAAAACAGTTATCAGGAAACTGATTTATTGGAATTTATTTTCAAAAATACATTTTAGAATTTAGTTCCCGGTAGCGGTATTTTTAACTTAACACATTACTAGTGGTTTTTAACCGGTATAACCTACATATGTCGATTGAATTTGAACACTATGTGGGGGTTCAGAAATTGTTTTCGTAACGGAATGAAATACTCCCTTAATTCCTAATTAATAGACTTTGACCAGACATATTTGTTGTTTTTTTATATAAGATTCCCTACTAAATTTTAGAAAGAATTATTACTCTTTTTCATATATGCCATTGCATTTACTAAACTTTTGTAACTCCAAAGCTTTGGCTACCACTAGTAATAAGTTCTCTTCAACCGTATATATTATCGTAATTAAGGATAAATGTGGAAGACTTGAATACACTTTTTTAAAACCAAAACATTAAAATCTTGTTTGTTTTCACTTTTTGAAAACTTTTTTTCTCTTTTTAAAAACTGAAAAAAATTATAAAACTTATTTGTTATAATCTATTTTCAAAAACTATTTTTAAACACAATTCTTATTTTTCAGTTTTTAAAACTAAAATATGAAAACTGTCTTAGAGGAGTTTTTTATTTTTGTTTTTAGTTTTTAAATTACAATGTTCTAACCTTGCAAAAATCTCATTCAAACAATTTTTTTCTTTTGAAAACATATTTTAAAAATTGCTCCTAAAAACTATTTTAAAATCAGAAAACTAAAACAGGAATCAAACAAGCCCTAAGGCTCCGTTTGGAAGAACTTATTTAAGCTTATCTTAAGGCATAAGAGATTATGAAAGTGTTTGGGGTAGCTTATGACATACCTATAAGTTTTTTTGAGCTTATTTTTCATAAGTTGTTTAGATTAGTTTATGTTCCGGATGGCTTCTAAGCCAAAAGGCCCAAAGCATCTCAACTGACCCAAAGGACTTGCTCTTAAGAAAATGTCATGGAGGCAAACTATATGACTTAGTAAAGGAACATCTTGTCCTAGCTAGTGTCCGAGCCGCCGCACAAAGACTAAGATACGATGACCAAAGCAAGGCAGCTCGAAGCTGACCACGCGCTTAGAAGCTTGTTGAAAGGATTTATCAACTTGCTTTGTTGTTCAAAAACAATTCACCAAACAAATTTATAAATTGTCACTTAACTACTATTAAAATCCTTTTCAAGACTCAATTGTAGTATAACAACGAGTATTGTCGAATCCACAGAGAATTGCGGTACAAATGCCGTTCTTTAACGTAATTAACTAAACAATAGATAAAATGAAAGATTGTTTAAAGGTTGTTTTAATAGAATAAAACTATAAACTAATAACAAATTGGAGTTTGAGCAGTTAAGGAAACTGTTGGGATTAGTTTTCACCGATTGATCTTAATGTATCCACTGAATTCACATATGAATCTTGTCCTATGTTAGTTTCATCACATCAGTTCTTATCTCACTACCCAGTCCCCCGACGTAGAAGATTATCAACTCAACTAAATTAACCCTCGATCCCTTGATCAATTAATAAAGCAAGAAGCATTAGACATAGATGTTTGAATGGACTAATGATCTAACCCCATCCCTAGGCCTTAGATTCATTAGATGATATTACCTAGTTCAGATTTAAATAGATAGTTCCCACTAATCTATCAAATCAAGAATCATGCTTCAGGTGATCAAGCTAAAACAAGCATTAGACATAAGGTAAATCATTGAAACCATTGATAAAAACATTGATTAATATATGAATATCAATATAAATACATCAGAGGATCAAAGATTACGACTAATTCCAACAAGAGAGGTTTAGCTATCCATATTCATGGATGCTACAAGCTTACAAGAAGAAATATGGAAGAATGAAAGCTTGGCGACATCAGCGGCTTGTTCCCACTTTGACGGCGTCGTACCGCTGCTCAGAAATCTCCCTTTCTCTCTCCCTGCTTGCTTCTTCTCACTAGGATCCTCTTCTAACTCATGGTTTTGTTCTTTTTAATCCAAAATCTAACTTTGAACCAACTCTCTTTCTGTTCTGGACGACTCTGTATTTATAGGCTTTTAATTCTGCACTGGTCACTGAGCAACTTATTCAGGCCGCTGAGCGACCTGTTTCTTCACTCCGGGGTTTCCTCAATCGCCTTACTCGCTGAGCAGTTGTCCTGTGGTGCTAAGTGACCAGAAAGGTTCTCTAGGCGCTAAGCGGTTCTCATGATAGTGAGAACGTCTTATTCTCATCCGAACTCAAAATCAGGTCAAGATTGGTTCACTACAAAGTGTCGTATAGAGCATTTCATTGGTGGTTCGGCAGATGATATCATCCATTGACGCTCGAAAGCGGATCCAAACAGTAAATGAAATAATTAAATAGTTATTTAATTACTAAATTAATTTTGGGTCATAGAGTTAAAAATCAAAAGTTTCACTTTAAAACTATAAATATAAAAGATGTATCAAAACTAAAAAAAAGTTTAGTTATAAATCCCGAAAAAAAATCAATAGTACCATAAAAATATTTGGGTTTTGTTGAGAATGAAGATGAAGATGGTTGAACATGATGAAGAACTCTGAATTTCTGGATTTTTATTTTTTTATTAATTTTTTTTCCAGTAACCGTTAACTTTTGGATGGAATTGGACGAAAAGCCAATTCTACAAACGGAGGCTTTTGTCAGGGACTAAAAATGTAATTTTTTTTGTTGGGGACCAAAATCGTGGGTTTTGTGTAAGTGGGGGACCAAAGTTGCTATTAAGCATTTAGTTAATAGTTTGCCAATTTTAAAATTTGTAAAAAAAAAAAAAAACAAATTTGCTTCTTCGTCTTCTTCGCCTCACTTCTTCTTCTTCTTCTTCTTGCTTCTGATTCTTCCTTCTTCTTCTTATTCTTCTTCTTCTTCTTCTCTTCTCCTTCTTTTTCCCTTTTTCCTTCTCTTTCTTCTTCTTCTTCTTCTTCTTCTTCTTCTTCTTCTTCTTCTTCTTCTTCTTCATAATCCCTAAGCCTATGTTCCTAAGGGTTAGTGACCATCTTTAAACTTTGGTTAAAGAGTAAAGTTTAGATGGAAGGGCACTAACCTAGGTCATGTGTTTGTGAAGGTTTGGGAATGCGTGAACCTTTGTGACAAACACAGAACGCGGGAGTGTACGGGTACGGAGCATAGGAAGGAAAGCGCCTTCGGTAAGGGAACTTCGACTTACTATAACTATATATGTCGTATCTATATTTATAATGCATGATACCGCAAGATTTGAATAACATGTGATCTTGGAAGGTAGTTGACGGCATTTTGAGAATGACCCGATTGCTTGGTATATGGTTTTCCCTCAGGGGATTGTTGAATGATTACTAATTTTCGATTATTGTTGGACCTGCATTATAATCAGAGTATATGTGAGTATGCTTAAGTTTGATGGCATGAAGTGTATTGAACTGTGAAAAGCATGATGAATTATGAAAGCAGTGGGGATAGGCAATGTATTGTGATGTCCTTGAAATGCATGTTGTTTATGAAAGCACGATGATGTTCTATGTATGATGTGATTGGTAAGCATGTTAGCTTAGAGAAGCATGTGGATATGAATCGTGTTGTAATGTCATTTAAATGCATGCTTGAGATATATTGTTGTTGGAAGTGGTCAAAGAAAGTCATTGGCGGGTAAGGCCAAGTGACAAGATATGAGGTTATGTAAGACGGGCACTGGCCCGCATTAGTAAGGAACTCATATTTGCAAGAATAGCATTTTCGGTTATGCTTGTTTATTTGTGATTAAGCTTGATTGTTTTGAATGACATGACACTCCATGCATACATGGTCAGGCTAGTGAGGTTGGTAAACCCACAGGGAGACTACAGGTCGCATAACTTGGGGTGTTTAGACTAATCAAAAGTCTGGTCATGTCGTTGTTGAATCCAAAGCAACTTCGGGTCATGACCTGGGATAGTGACAGCTTTTGGGTTTAATGGATTGTATTCCATCGACTAGATAACCGAAGGATCATGTCCCGCCTACCCTACGAGGGATTGGCATTATATACAGATAATAGTCACACCCAATGGCACATCTGCATTGGCATAACACAAAATGAGCATTGCATCTTGATTGTTTGTGCGAGTGTGATGATGTTTGCCATAAGGTTATGGTTGTTATATAATGTTGCTTATCATGTGATGAGGTTGGTTGTCTGTTGATTAAAGGATTATCACTGCTATGTATCTAGATGTATATATACTGTGATTTTGTTATTTCTGAAGGTGATCCTTGCACTTTGTTTGTTGTTTGTGTTTGGGCGATCCGTCACCAGCTTATCAATGGCTAGCGGAGGAGCATACGGCGGATGCGGCACCCAAGGAGAGTCTGTGGGAGACAGACGGAAGATGTAGTACTTAGCTTAGATGTAGCTAGTGGAGTACGATGTCTATAATTTCATGATTAGTGACAGGGTAGGTTTCAGGGATTGATGTCTTTATATGGTCAACCTGTGTGGGATTATAGGAGACATACCAGAGTAGGAGGTTCTTTATTTTGGAACTGTGGCAGCATATCTTTTATAAAGTAATGAATTAGGGTATTGTACGACTTTCTCAATGATGGCCACTTGTCTATGCCATGCATATGGATATTTTCTAGAACAAGGTATTACATATGTAAGGCATGTTGTCGTTAGCATGTTTTGGAAAAGAAAAAAATACTACCATTTTTCATGTCTTATAAATTAACCAGCATTGTTTATCTTACTGTTGGAGTCACTACTGTAGCACCTTGAAAATCAGAGTGTTACATCTTGTCTGTTTTTTCTGTGTTTGATTTGGGTGGTTAGAGCGATTCTCATATGCTTTATGTACTTGATCCTTGCATGCCTTGTTTGTAATGTTTGTGTTTGGGAGGTTGGCAATCGCCATACGATAGTAGACGACGATGTGATCAAGTAATATACTTCGAGTGAAGTCTTGTTTGTGTTGCTTGATGAGGAAGATCCATCGATGTGGGTGAAAGATTGTCATAGCCGGAGCTTGAGGTATACGGGCCGGACAATCGGAGTCTGAAAGGATGCTAATAGGGAATAGATCGTCTGCGTGCCCGACCAAGAGTTGTTGCGTTGGCCCTTACCCTCGTATACTATTTTTAAGAGGATGGTTACCTCATCTTCAAGCATGGAGTCACCCTCAGAGCCTTCATTAGTTGCCACGAAGTCAAAGGCAATACCAGTGCTTGTGATGGTGGAACCGACCAGCCCGCCTACTCAGCCATGTTTGGTGCATGATTGGCCCTTGTAAGGGATCGTAATTTACATAAGATATAGAGCCCTGATGCAGGAGTTACTAGAGGTGGATGCTTCGACCGACGAGAGAGCTCCTTGGAAGAGGAGTACAGTCCAGAATGAGGCTAGGGCCTTTTGTGTAGAGTTTGTCTTCTGGTATGAGATCGAGTCATTCTGGTGGTCTGTACTTTCATAATATGGTTTTTTGAGATAGCCTCTAGCGCTTTTGTGTGGTTAACTCTGCGTGGTGACACAAGATATGATTGGAGTTAGGAGTTTTTATTTGAAGTTTTTTCTTACGTTATTCCGTTTTAAATAATGGTCCGTTTTAGTAGTCAAAGGTTTGACATTTTTACACTTTTATTTTAGTGGAGGTTTCTTTTGACGGTTTTTAAAGGATCGTTGTCTTAAATATTTCGTTGAAGTTACTATGGTAACCCTTGAGAAATCAAGGTGTTACACGAGTGATGCCCGCTCGGCTTCGTCCACGATAACATCCATTTCCAATGTTGTGGCCTGCCATTGTAGTGAGACAAAGTCGTGAGGGATTACACCAGCGGACGCCACATCCAAGAGGTCGTCATCCTTCAGTAAGGCCTCCAAGTCTTCATCGACTATAGAGAAGTCGAGGTCAAGCCCTACTTCTCCTCCTTCTAGTGCCAGGAGTGTCTGAACCCTCAGGTAGAGCTTATCAGCACCTGCTTCCAAAGGCTCAAGAAGTACAAATCCCTGCCGAGCCATGTCGACTTCTCCCACCTCATTTTTTTGTTGCTCTCTGGGAGAAATACTTCCTTTCCCTCGACCATTGTTGTCGAAACAAGAATCCTGATAATGTGCTTCATTTTCTACATGGCTCGAGTCCTTTGCTTGCGTCTCTTTCGAGACCGCGACAGTGGCTTAGGCTCGGGTGGATGACCTATAATGTTCTTATTTAGAACCCATTTTTCCTCCTCCACCCTTGCTTTAGGTTTTACCATCTTCCCAGGCACTAGAGAATCGTTCTCTATAAGGTAAACCTTCAAAGAAGTCTTTCCCTCAAAAGTACTTATCTTGGCAATCCTAGTTTATTTGCCCTTGATCTGCTCCATTAACGGAATTCTCGTGTTGTCGGAACAGCCAATGGTGGTACCTTAGCTGTAGGAAATTCCAACCGGTCGAACATGTTCCTCTTGGAACTGGGCCTCAGAGCATAGAATTGAACTTCCTCCTTCCTAACCCACTTCTTAGTGGTAGATGTTCTTCCTTAAAAAGCTACCATATTGAAAGGAGCCGTTGGAAAAGGATTAGTATCAATCTTCAAATCTGTTTGTAGCTTATCTATCATTCTCAACTATCCATCTTTGATACACATCTGGATAACATTCCTAAAGACCATGCAATTGACGGTCGGGTGACTGTAAGAATTGTGCCACTTGCAATACTTTTTCCCTTAATCTCTTCGGGTGAAGGGATCTTGTGGTCGTTTGATGATTTGACCTGCTAGTCCTTCAAGAGCGAGGCAAACATATGGTCTGCACAAGATATGTCAAAGACATATTCCTCTCGGCTGTCCACTTCCTTACCCTTTGAAGGCCTTAGGGCATGAAAAATATAGAGTTTTCCCCTTAGGAGTTCTTCGGCCATGACATCCGCATAGGGATCCTCAGCCGTTTCATCCACGACTTCATCATCAACAATGGATATCAAATGAGGCCCTTTTCTTGGCCTATTTGATCACTTCGATTCCTTCTCTTTGATGAAGGATTCAATGCGTGAGGCCTTGGCTGCTAATTGAGTCAAGTCATTGCTCTCCTGAGCGATCAATTTGTCCGTAAGTTGAGGATGCATGTTCTTGGTTGCAATATGCGCATATTCAACTTCTGAAAACTGCACCTAGCATCGGCTCTTAAGCCTCCTAATCCTTTCCAGTTAGTCACTAACCAATTCGCCAGCCCTTTGGTGGGTAGACATCTAATCAGCTACTGAAATATCAAGGTATGACCTATAAAACCTGTAATGGAAACTTTTTTCCATGTCTGCCCAGTTTTGCACTGAATTAGGGGGCAAATAAGAGTACGATCTGAATGTTGCTCCTATCAAAGACAAAGGAAATAATTGCAGCTGTAGAATTCGTTTTGATTTTCCTCCACACACTGGGCCGTAAATCGGCCTTTGTTTCATAGTTGACTTGTTTGTTTTGCTGCACAAATTATTATATTAGAATCATCTACAAACCAATTCATAAAGTAACTAACTAATAGAGAATGGTGGTGGTGGTGGATGATTTGTTTGTTTTCTGGCGACGAGAACATCGTTGAAGGTGGTGATGATTTTAGGGGCTGTGGAAGAACACATGGCTACTTTTATATTTTTACTTTTTAATTGTTATTTAATTATTTTTATTGATGATTAATATATTTTTTATATTAAATCTGAACCATTTTAAAATCTTTTATTATTATATCCTATGGTCACAAAACTTTTTTCCAAAATTTACATAGATTCATGGAAGACCAGAGTGGTCATGATCATTGGTTGACCATGTGCACAATAGCCACACCCCCAGACTTCATTGTTATTATGGTCAGAATCTTTTCTAAGAGTGGCCCATACTCAACCTTTTGTTTCCTTACAGGAAAACATTCAAAACATATAACTCACTATTCCAAATACGCTAATACATTCTACTAAAATTAAGTTATACAAATGACCATCACAAACAATTACTTAATGTACCATGTTTATCTTTTCAACCATTGCCAGCATCAGAAATTTCAAGTTTCAATCTCCCTTATTTGCAAAAACAACTTTCGAAAGACTTTTTAAGCTTAACACAATGGGAAGTATGCCCTTTCAGCATTAATTGAAGCCCAAAAACTGATGCATATAGAATTGCTGTAGCTAATTTGTTAACATGATTCAATTGCAAATTATGTTGCATGCAATGACAGGAACTGCAGGTATATATAGAGAACAGTTTGCGTTGAGAAAGGAAATGCATTTGCTTATGTCAATGCATCAAACAAGCTATATTAGTTTCCCATGCCTTCAGAAATCATACAAAATCAATACCATTCAAACCACCAAAGGAAAAAGGTTAGCCACATGAACAAAACATTTACAAGGTTCACTGTCCTCTTACACTACATTTTGATGTGATCAATGGTCTCACACACGGTTCTCATTCTTGGTCGCAATTCCGGGTCAAGTTCCGTGCAGTTCAGGGCAACATGAAACGTTGCAATAACTTGCTTCTTAGCATTGACCTCAGGCAGAAGTGCAGGGTCTATAATCTCCGACAACGGCAGCTCCTCCCTGAATGCTTTCCTCACAAAACTCTCCAGCTCCTTCTGATCATTTTCCGGTCCAAAATCCGGCACCCGACCAGTCAAAAGCTCTAATAGAACTATTCCAAAAGAATACACATCAGATTTCTGAGTGAACTTTCCACCAGCCATGCGCACCTCAGGCGCCAAGTAGCTTTTAGAGGAAACTGCAAGTTTTGAACCAATTGCAGAGGTTGCAATGGACTGGTTTGAATTCTGCCGCTTATGTGTGAATGTTGTGGTAGATTTTAGGGTACCCAAACCAAGACGAGTAAGTCCAAAACCAGAAATGTAAGGATGGAGATCATCATCCAATAGGATTTTTGATGATTTTAGGTTGCCATGGACGTACTTCCTACCGGTAAATTCGTGTATGTACATCAACCCCCTTGCAGCTCCTTGAGCAATTTTTAACCTTGATGCCCATGGTAATGGTGGCAATGAATTGGAAGGGCCACCTGCAACAAAAGAAACACCAACACAAAGCAGAAAAGTTCTTAAAATACCATTTTAAATGGAAAGTGAAAATGACATCAAAACCACCACCACTAAGAGAGTTTTAGGTTGTTAGTATTACAAAGCAAAAAAATGAGTAGGCTAAAGTCTTGTATGTTATAGGGCAAAACATGACAATGACCTCACTATAGTTACTACCATAACAGTCTGCATGCAAGTTAGAAATCCATTCCTTTTGGGTGGTTCAAAGGAGGGAAGGGGAGGGATTTTAATACTTTGGTTCATAGGAGAGGAGGGGAGAGGAAATAACTCTTTTTATTTTTGTTCACGAGGGGAGGAGTTTTATAATTAAATTACTTTTGTACTTTTTATAAATTTACTTGTATTTTAAACATGTTTGCATCAATAATCATCCTCTTAACCTCAACACCCTGCAGGATTTAAATCAAACGCTTCATACTTGGAATCAATTTAAATAAGAAATGAAATTGATGACGGGGATCGAGAATGAGCAGGGCATCAGACACACAGGTAGGATAACTGAATAGAGATTAATCTACTCTCATTTTTGTTACCGTAATGGATAATCCGTTTCACCATTGAGAACTGAGAAGCAGGAAGAACGAGAAGAGGAATGGGAAAGATGAATGAGAAGTAGTTTAGGTATTGTTTGGTTGAATTTGGCAATTATTAAATTTGTCTATGGATATTTTTGTCAAAAAATTTATTTCCCTCCCAATCCCTCACTATTGAAGGGAACAAAAAATTGAGTGAGGAGGGGTTTTGATCTCCTCCATTGTCCTCCCCTCCCCTTCAAAAATTTGAACCAAACCCAATTTATTTTTTAAAACCCCTCCCCTCCCCTCCCCTTCCCTCCCCTCCCCTCCCCTCCGTTCCCCTTCAACCAAACAATCCCTTAAGTCCGGTTTGAATGAGTTTATGCAAATGTTTGGAAAAACAATCCCTAAAACTTATGTTTTATGTAAATAGCTTATGACCTATCTATAAGTTGTTTTGAAGTTATATTCGTAAGTCATTTAGATTAGCTTACAAATATGAGCTTATTATTAACAAATCAACTTATTCATAACCGCTTATTGACATAAGCGCTTAATGAAGCTAATTTGCCAAATGTATTCAATTTACAAAAAATGTTCAAAACCTCAGCTAAAGAAAAAAATCTGAATTTTTTTCATTACTTCGAGGACCACAATACTCCAAAACGTGGAATTAAGAGCACCAGCGAATGCAGTCCCGTTATCCCGTATCAATAGACAGTGATCTCCGGTGGTCCACTATCTAACGAGACATATCACTAGGGAAACAAGCTGATTGCGTTGGGAACCATGGGTTTTCAGTCACTCAAATGGGGACAATACAGTGCAGCGAAATATTTGCAATTTGCATTTATCACACTATATCTGGCCAAAGCAGGGCCATAAAAGAAACTTTGGATCAATTTGACTGAAAGTTTATTGGAAATGCTAGAAATAATAACAAAAGATACCAAACATGCACACGAATAAAGTGAAAACTATGTGATCACGGACAAAAGCCATTAATCAAAAGGGGTTTCGGTTCTCAGGTGCAGAAGCACAATTCACTAAAAGCCAGGACGGTTTGTGGTCCCCAAAATATATGGAGTGCAAATAGACACAGTTACACTTACAACTGGTAAGAACTTTTAAAAGTTTTGTCAATATGCTCCTGTACACGCACAGTTCCATCATGAAGAAAATCACATGGCAAGGTTATTATCTCTGAAAAGTAAAAGCTAGAATTTGAATTCAATCACAGTTCCAATGCGCACTCACACTTAGCAGAAAATTCAATCTAGCATATACAGGCAACAAGATCAACTTTTAAATGCAACTAAAATTTGACAAAGAGATTCCGAATTACTTAACTATGGTATGAAAAACACACATTGACATCCAAATTAAACAAAATGCACTCTCATAGGATCATTAACAATTTGCAAATTGAATTCCCCATAATGTTTTTGAATTGCCACTTAAGAAAGCTTTCAGTTTTCACTCTTTCCAGAAGCTTGATAAAGAAAAAGAAATGGAGTGTTGGAAAGGAAGTGGTACCGTGCAATGCAGAATGCAAGCTTCCATTGCGGATGAAATCAGTGATGAGGAGTTTCTCGTCACTGGCATAGTAATACGCTCTCAACGGAACAACATTGGGGTGGCGCAACCTCCCAATAGCCTCCACCTCATACTCAAACTCCTTGAACCGCAACGCCGTCGAATCATCATCACCCTCACTCAGCCGCCGAACAGCCACCACAGTCGCCGCCGTGAACGACCCTTTCCCGACGCCGACCACCTTGTACACAATCCCGCTCCTGCTCTTCCCCACCACATACGCCGAAGCCCTCAACAAATCCTCCAACTCCAACCCAAACCCTTCATCCACCACCACGAATTTCCCCTTCTGCCCCTCTCCCCCGGTACCAACCTCACCGCGCTCCACCTTCCCCTTCCCGTCGCCAACAGTCAACCTCCGCCGCCGCCGGAGCATCCACGCCGAGAGCAAAACCACAGCACCCGTCACCGAAACGCCGGAGACAACAGCAGCAAGAACATAGGACCCATACCCCTTCTCTTCTCGCAATGAACCGGGTCGGAGTGTGTTCGGGCTGGGGTTCGGGTTTTCCGGGTCGTCACTGGGGAAAACCTCAGGACCCTTTTGAGCTTCGGGGCACGGATCCCGCAACGGAAACCCGCAGAGGCCGGGGTTCCCGGAGAAAGCGGTGGGTCCTTGATTGAGAAGCGACCCCACCTGAGGGATTTTCCCGGTGAGCTCATTGTCACGAAGATCCAAGCTCACGGCGACTGGAAGGCTCCCAAGGGACGCCGGAACCTCGCCGTTGAATCGGTTGTGAGAGAGATTCAAGGTTCCGGCGAGGCCAGCGAGTTCGGAGAACGAATCAGGGAGAGGTCCAGTTAAGCAATTGGAGGACAAATCCAAGTGCGCGAGGGTCTTGAGCGAGGTGATTGAAGGAGGTAGGGTTCCCGTGAGGGAATTGTGGGAGAGGTCCAAAATGACGAGGTTTGTGGTGTCGTTGAAGAGGCTTGAAGGGATGCTTCTGGTGAAGTTATTGTGTGAGAGGTTGAGTCGTTCTAGCGAAGTGAGGTGGCCAAGCTCGGAAGGTATGTAACCCGTTAGGTTTTTAGATGGGAGAGCGAGTTGGGTGACTCGGTCGTGGGTGCAGGAAACTCCGGTCCACGTGCACGGCGTGGGAACTGAGTCGGACCACGAGTGGAGCGCCCCGGTGAGGTCCACGTCTATGGCGGCTTTTAGGGCAAGCAGAGAGAGACCGTCGGAGTTGAGGGTGGAAGTTAAGGGAAGAAAGACGCAGAGCAGAGTGAAAATGAGAGAAGAAATATGAAGAAGCATGGTTTTTGAGTTCAGTGCTGGTTGAATTGGGAATGCGTGTTAGTGTTAGCAACGAGATGTTGCTGCTGAGGGAGAAATCAGAAACGAGAGTGTGGTGGAGTTGAAGCAAGAAAAGATAAAAAGGAGGTAGAAGAAGAAGAAGAAGCAACGGTTACAGCAGGGTGTGTGGGTCAGATCCCGGTACTGTATTTGATGGTGTGTTGTTGTGTTTGAAATTTAGTAGGGGATGGGGGGTGTCATCTCGAGGTTGCGCAGTTTGAATTTTTGTCTAAATACTTGTGTTACTTTTCTGACAGGTATACGTTAATGAGTTTAAAAATAAAATAAAAACTCAAATAAAATAAAATAAAAAATCTTTATGTTACATTCCTTTAAAAATACTCATGTCTTAGGCTGTTTTTGTTTTTTTCGTTTGACCCCCCAAACAAACCTTTGGCTCATTTGTAACTTTGGGCCTGTTTTATGGTCACCCTAGGATGTGATAAAATACTTATCATATTTTTTTTAATCCGGTGTTTGTTAGTCCAATAAAATATGATACTTATCATTTTGTCTTATCTTATCCTATCAATTTTTGGGAGGTTTATGAAATGGAAAGCAACATGATAGGCTAAGAAATCTATTTACCTTCACACCCTTTAACTCTAGCTCTCCTCTCCCCCTAGCGAGCCTTCATTGTCGACCTGCTAGAGCAGTTCCACCAACCGCCGCGCTCATTGACGTAGATGACGTCACCTCCGCCGGCCGCCGCACTCACCTCATCGTAGGTACAGTACAAGAAAAGCGATTTTTACTGGGGCCAAAAGTCGTCGGTAATCTTGAACTACCGACGGCTTAAAAGTCTTCATTATTTCACTCGTCATTAAGATTTTACCGATTGTCTGTCTAAAGTCGTCGATAATTTTCATCGCAAACTTACTGACGGATAAAACCGTCTGTAAATTTGCAACGGAAATAACCGCCGATAAATTACCAACGGATTTTAGTCGCTGCATATCGATGGTTTAGATCGTCGATAACCTTTTTTTAATATTTATTTTTACTCCTCATCCTCACTTTCAACATCATCATTATGATTATCATTATCATCAGAACAAGAAATAGAGGAATTATCGTCTGGTGCTGATGCAAAGCTAGCTCGAGCCATTAACAGCACCATCGCCTCTTTAAGGGCGAGAGGATGGAGTTTTCTGGTTCGCCTCATGTTTGGTCACTGGTATAAGAGACAATACTCCGTCATTATCGTGAGCTTAGGCTGCACAATTAATGGTCTGAGTGTTGTCCACAGTTCAACATACGCTGGCGTTATTATCCGGATTAGAGAACCATAGGCTCATAAGCATATAGACTAACCCTAGGAATTGACTTACCTTGGTTGAGTTACGTTGACTTGTGATATTAAATGTGAACTGTTATATCTAAGTAAAATTGTGTATGCCCATTGTCATCTACCTTTTTATTTTGGAAGTTGACCCTCGCACCTTGTTTGTGTTGTTTGTGTTTTGGGCGATCCATCGCCAGTCGACGACCACCAGATGGGACACGAGTAGGCTAACCGTCGAGGAGGCTACCCAACTTGTTTTGCAACGCTTTGAACGACAGTTGTACTACATATTTTGGTTATGACTAAGGATGACTGTATCTGATATTGTATTCCTTATTTTGGATGACTGTATCCGACATACCATATGTACGGGGATGGGTTATATTGTATTTATGTCATCTCTTGCTTTCAAAAAAAAATATTACCCTTGCATTTTCAAGGCTTTAAAGATTCAAAGAATATTTATTTATCGTTGAGTCACTATGATTGATCCCTGAAATTTGGGGCGTTACATATAACATGTTTTGTTGATTAATTGATAGTTTTGGTTGAGAAAATTTGAATTTGTATGAGTTTTTGGTTACGTTAATCGATTACCAGAATTGGCCAATCGATTACTAGCCACTAAGCACGTTCTGCCTAAAAATATAACTTTGGGTTAATGGATTACCATAAGTGTTAATCGATTATCGGTTTAAAATTGACCAAGTAATATATCTAGAATTTTTTGTTAAGCACCATTTAGTGTTAATCGATTACCACCTGAAATATTTTCCGGGCTGGGATCTGTAACATTGGTTAATCAATTACCAAGGGTTGCTATATAGGAAAATCACGTTTTTCTTCTTCATTTAGCTGTTCTAATCGATTCGAACCTCCATTGTTGCGATTCCTGTTAAGTTCAAACGAGTTAGAACGCTTACCAAATTTTGAATGATAACAATTTTGCTTAAGAGTTCAATTATGATTTCCTAAACTCTATGAATTATTCTTTTCAGGAAAAATATCTCTATCGCCTTTGTCTCAAGAGAAGTCTACATTCATTGTCCAACATGTAGAAGAACTATCGCTTGTGATATTTTTAGGAATTTTTATAGTTATTTTTATAATTTTAGGAAAGCTGATATAATTATCATTTTTGTCTAGGGACCAATTTGTAAGTTCCAGGAAAGGAAGGACCAAAGTACAAAAGTTCAAGAGTGGAGGATGGAAAGTGAAGTTTCAAGGAGTCAAAGGACTAGAACTGAAGTGCTAGCAAAGAGAGGATCTAAAGTGGAAGAGAAGAATATGAACCAACACTCTCTAAATTAAGCACATGGAAAATAAGGCTTGAAGGATTGATGGTAGTGGGAAGGAGGTTTCAGAAGTAAAGAGGGGCTGAGTGGAGGCCATTGAAGGCATTGAAAACCCACTACCATGAAGAAGAGCAAAGTTTGAAGATGAACCAGCAGATGACCCAACGCTCAAGCGTTGGGACTCTGACTAGGATCTGAGTAGGAAAGTGCATCCAGCGCTCAAGCGTTGGAAAGCCAGCGCTCAAGCGTTGGGCCTCTGTCTGAACGTGGGAATTTAATTGCACCCAACGCCCAAGCGTTGGGATCCCAGCGCCCAAGCGCTGGAGGGCAGATTTTTACTATAAATAGGGCCCTTTGCTTCACTTGTAAAACACACCATTACACCTATTCAGAATACAACAAGTATTCTTCTTTCCTCCTTAAGAGCATTGTTCCTAGGAATTGTGGGAAGCCAAACTTGAGCTCCTAGGCCAGGGTAATTCGATGCATCTTTTAGCCATGCTTGGCTAATTCTTTTAAGTATCTTGGGTTGTTTTAGTTTATATTTTATGTCTTAGTTTTCTTCTACATTTCTGAATAATATTTCCAGTTCATGTTTTATTTCCTTGTTCTTCATTTCATCTTAATGCGCATAAGAGTTTTTGCTTATTGCTTATAACAATGGAAATTGGTAAGTAGTAAGGGAAATAGGACTTAAAAGAAGCTATATGATGTATCACTAAGGAATTAGGATAAACTTAGCTTTATGTTGGCCTGAATTCTTTCTTCATCTTCTTCTTGGTTTTTTCTAAATTGCAAGGAATTGAATTTAGTAATTAGGAAGAAAGTTCTACATTTGTAAGGAATTAACTTGTAGAAATACTAGGCTATAGCATCATGAACTTGGATTTAAATTCAGAAATTAAGTAGGAGTTCACTAGCATATTTTATAAGCTATATAATTCAACCCAAGTGCTTAAATCTCATCATCATCTTTCTTTTATTTTATTTTATGCTATTTCATTTTCTTGTTTTAAAACCAAACATCAAATACACCTTTTAATTTTCTGCACAAAGCTCTAAATAATTTACTAAAAAGACACATATCCCTTGAGTACGATATCTTTTATATTACACGATATTCAACCGTACACTTGCGGATTTGTCTATCAAGTTTTCTGCACAAGGCTCTAAATAAGTTAGTAAAAAGACACCTATCTCTTGGGTACGATATCTTTTATATTACGTGATATTCAACCGTACGCTTGCGGATTTGTCTATCAGTAGCTGCGTAGGGGCTCCGTCGGCCCCTGCTTGATCAAGCCTAGAGTTAGAGTAGTCTGTGGGAGTTGTCTGGCTGTGGCGTAACGTTTCAGGAATAGTTGCTCCAGGTCGTCCCAGCGGGTGATGGACTCGGCAGGTAGAGACTGAAACCAAGCCATGGGGTTCTCCCCCAGGCCGAGGGGGAAGCAACGACAGGTGAGTACTTCATCGGCCCCGGCACATTGCATAGTACCCAAATAGAAGTTCAGGTGAATCTTTGGGTCTGTTGTCTCGATGTAGGGGTTCGCGTAGGTCGGCTTGACGAATCCGCGGGGCCACGGTCTTAGGATTATATCCCTGCAAAAAGGACCTCGCACTATCGGTGCCGACTTAGGGATTCGTTGTAATTTTGGATCCCCCGATCGGCCTTGGGTGATCGGCATTTTCTCTATCCCTAGAATCCGAACGGATCCTTCGTCACGGTCGGTAGGTGACCGTTTGCTGCTTTGGCTGGCCTTAGACTGGGCCTGCACCCTTTCGGACCTCAGTTGTTGGTTGTCCTGCTCCAACTGTCTGATTTTTTCCTTCATTTGTAAGAAAAGGGCGCGGGATTCGTCCCGGAGGGGTTGCGCCTCTACTCCGTCTGCCGGCTTGTCCCTTCGCTCCATGGCTAGAACCCGTTCATTGAGTTGTTCCAGGGTCAGTCGGGCATCTCTAGGGGAAATAGACAGCTCTTGGATGACCGGAGGTCGCGATGGGCCTTCTCCTCGGTTGATGCGGCTGGCGGCCCGGGTGACCTTAGCCTCCCGATCATGTTCCGGTGGAGGGTGAGTCGGGGAGTATTGTTGTGAACCTACTTCATTCAGTGTTTCCACGTGTGCTTCGGGTGTGGGTTGTCGTTCTTTGGAGTTCTGTTGTTTGGTTGTCTTGGTTTTTCCCATAGTGGCGGAGGTGAAGTTTTACCGAGTTCCCCACAGACGGCGCCAAATGAACAGACAAAGCCTGCTCGGGGAAGGGGAGTCGGTAGCGGTGGAGTCGGTTCTCCTGAGGGTGGTGGTCTTCCGTCGTTCCTGCGCCCAGGAGGGGGTCCTGCAAGACACTCCGATGCTAAAGTTAGAGATCAGTGTCAGAGGGGATTCCCGAGTGGGTAAGAGTTAGAAGGGATGTGTGTACCTTATGGTTCAGGGGAACTCCCTTTATATAGGGGTTTGAGGGGGGGGGGGGCGACCTTCGAGGACAGCTGGTCGTGATCTGACCAGCGGGTCTCTCTGGGTCGTTAGATCCTTAGCCGTGTCAGGACGATCGTGCGGTCCATGCTTGTCCCGACTCGGCGCCTTCTCTGACTCGGCTTCGTGGTGGGACCAGAGGCTGGGCGCCTAGGTGAGGTCCCTCGGTAGGACTTATTGCTACCGATTTGATGTCCGACAAGTGGGGGTAGTCAAGTGTGATCCGGTTGGTGGTGTTGATGGTGGCCGAGAGGGTAGTAGATTCCAAGAGATCTACTCCCGGAACAATAGGAAATGAGAATAGGAAGAGAAAGTGGGCAGAAATAATATGGAAAAGAAAGTGTACGTGCATGTATCCAAACTCATTTTTTTGCAAAAGCATATCTGGAAATTAGTTACCGGAGCACGGTGATCCAATTGTTTCACTTCATACTAACCTTCACCTACTATTTCTACCTTTGAAAAGGCTTACAAAAATTAAAGGGGTAGTTTGAACCCTGTAAGGTCCACCTGAAGTTAAAGGCTTTCTTTTCTCTTCAGACCAACAAAAAGTACCTCATAAACAGCCATGTGCATGCCATGGCAATAAAGTGAATATCATTATGGGGCCTTGGATCATATGCCTTCCACAAGACCTGAAAGTCATGACATTATAAACGATAATAAAAGAAAAATTAATTTAGGCTTTAATCTGTTCCACATTTGAAATATTTTGCTAGAGTCGTGGCTTAAGACCCTTCCTTCTAGGAATCTCTAACGCATCATAATGACCAAACCCATGGTAGAGAACTCTAACTGGATTCTCCTTGCCGTATTCTTGGCCATACTCAGCAATTGATATCAAGCCACCAGCTTCTTGATCATGCATGTATACAGTAATTGGCATCCTGCAGAATAGGCCTCATTCATATTAGCATCCAACACCGATGCTATCAACACTCACTTTAATAGTCTTTTTACTTTTAACACTCACTTATTTATTAGTTAAAATTCAAGCTTGTTTTGTTTCCAATCAGCTTGACAGAAAACGGAAAAAAGTTCCATGATGAAGGACAAAAGGCTTCTCTTTTGAAAATGAGGAGAGAGAAACATAACTTGAATGGAAACAAACGGGTCTAGTAAAATATGAGTCTCACTTTCAATTTATTGGGACTCACATGCCATTCAACCGATAAATGAGAGTATTGAAAAGAGAGTGTTAAAGTGAGTATTGCTAGCACTCATCAAACATCCGAATATGCATAGGACATAACTGCATAAAGGTAAATTCACTCGCCCAAAAGGAGGCACTTACTGCAAAACATGTGAAGCAATGAATAATTCAGGTTCACCTCCCCACACATGAGGCTTCCTTATTTGTGAAATATATGTATCAAAATCACCTTCGATAAACCTGAAGAAATCATGAGATAACCATTTCATTAGCAAATAATAATTCAATCAACTTCATCATTATACATTAAACGAAGAAATGTTTATTGTAATATTGTGATTTACGCCAGAAAATGGTGTGTAGATTATATTATTAAATCAGTAGAAGTTACAAAAAATAAAACAAAATTAGAAGTGATGAGGAAAGAGAAAGAAAACAAAAAATAGAACCTCAAACAAAAACCCACAACTGCAAACCTCAGAAAATAGAACCCACCTCCGCAAACCCCCCACAAACAGAACCAAACAAACAAACACAAACCAAACCACCTCCTTGTCGCCTCCAAGCTGCCATTAGTGGAAACCCACTCACCCTACACAAAGAGAATCCTCACCAAACCCCCCTCACTCTCCACCACAAACAGAACGAAACAAACAAACACAAACCGAACTATATCCTCCCCGCACCCTCTGCAAACCGAACCCTCGCTGCCAAACCCCGAACCCCCGCCGCACACCTCGTATGACGGGGATTGCTTCACACAGAAGAGGTACAAGAGGGCATGAGGTCGAGAGGAGAAAGAAGGAGATTTTGGTGCCTGGAGCTTTGCAGGGAGGCTCGAAGGTGCGGTGGTTCTTGGCGGTGTCATGGTGGTTGTTGGCTGGTTAAGTGGAGCTTGCGGTTGTTGATGGATTAGGTGGTTGAAGAGTCTGGCTATGGCAGAATCTGGCGAGACATGATGGTTCAAATGGAGGTGTGATTTGAGTTGAAGGTTTGAGCAGGACAGATCGTGAGGGGAATTTGGGTGAGGGTTTTAGGTGGGAGGAAAGACTTACTTGGACTTCCATGTGTCCTTCATAGCCAATGAAAAAATTTAAAGTAAGCCACGTTTAATTCTGACTTGGACTTCCATCTCATTTGGACAGAGAACAAATGTCAAAATTTTGGAGGGACAGAAAACGTAAAAAAAAAATTACAATGACCAAATTTAAAAATGGGGAATATTACATGAACTAAAAATTATTTCTTTCTAAATTTATAAAAGCAACAAAATTCAAAATTGACATAAAATAAAGTCATTTGTGAAGAAAATAAAAAGAAAATTCTACAAAAATATGATTCGCAACGAGTGGTTTCTGGGACTAAATTACACAGAAATTTTTATTAAAAAAAGTTCCTTAGGAATAAGAGGTCGGCTTTCGAGATCAACTTAGAATGACAATTTTCTCCTGTTTCTTTATGAAAAAACGTTTTGGTTTTCTCGAAAAGAAAATCCGGACAAGCAAGTAATATAAGGACTTTTTCATGACAGAACATAGAGACTGAAAATGAACTCCAGCTGTTTTCATTAAAAGTAGAAATGGCGATTGTGATACCTCAATCATTCTACTGTTTTTTCAGCGGTATATGTGTTATGAGAAGAAAAAAAAAGTGATTGAAAGAATACTTAAAAAATTGTTATTCAAGTAATGAAATTATCAGAATGCTATAGATATCCAATATAAAAACTCACCATTCTGTCTCTTCCTTTCTTTTGATAAACTCATCAGCAACCTGGAAAATAGAACAGACAAAAATCAGATGACTAAAAACAGCTTGTTCGTTAAGTTATTAAAATATTCATTTGAAATCAGTAAGAAGCAATAAGCAGTGGTTAAACTTTGAATTGTACTCAATACTGTGCTTTTTCTACTTCTGTTTAGTGCTTTTTCCATTTAGTTTTTCCATAGCTGCAGAGAGAGAGAGAGAGAGAGAGGGTTCTAAACATATTAGTATGATGTACAGAGATACTTAAAACATACTCTGGCCCGCAAATCATCTGCAAGCTCTCTCTGCAAGCTTTCACTAGGAGGGGGTTTTCCAGACCTCAAACAAGCTCCATGTGCAACAGAGCGGAACAAGCATCTCCCATCCCCAGGTATCCCTGCTCAGCATGGTAAATTTCATAAACAATGTAGTGAATGCATACAAATGTCAAGGTTCAGATCTATGTCGATTTGCACGTGTTAATGCATAAGTAAACAAGTGTATAGACATTGAGCCCATTTGGATATGGATCGAAGAGATAAGCTCCAATAAGTGCTCTTTGGTCCGCATCAATGTCCGTATCCATATACTTTTAGCAGAATGTGCAACTCACCGATTACTGAATAGTCAGTGTAAACTTTCTTCCCATGTGAGAATTTGGCATTTGCCTCATTGCAGTCATCTTTCCTTTTTTCATTTTCATATTTTGCTTCAGCATGTGCAGGCTCAGAACATAAATTACATACAAATAATCCAAAAATCAAGCCAACTGATGCACATCCATGTGGCCAAGTTATTGGTCTTGCATTAAATCTCAATTTGGAAAGCATTTTTTGTTTCGGTACCAAAAGCCTCATATTCATACTTTGGCATGCAAATGAAATTCCATGATGCCTTTTCCGAGGTACTGCAGAACTGAAGAATTGAGCGTTGCCCCTTTGCTTGGAGCAGCATGATCCCAGGCAACCTCCTCTGATTGTTTGACCCATAATAGTTGAAGAAGACGATCTGGTGCAAATAGAAAGACCAACATGATTTATCTCTGACTGCCCAGCGCAGAAACTGGAAGAAAATGAAGTCGATATTCCTCTGGACCAAAGACCACTGCTATTACTGCTCATTAGCAGCTGAGTGCGACCATTAAGGACAACAACAGCATTTATCGAAGATTGACTAACAGCAAAGCAAACACTCATGTTAACATCACCTGAATCAAATCCACAGTATAATCATCAGGAACTATCCGAAATAACATTTTTCAGAATTCATATATAGGCATTAATCTCCTCACATGCAAATACTATATGACAGTGATAAGTTAAATTCTCAAGAGAACCAGTTCACTGGATTTAGAAGTCCTTATTCCTTGTGATGTTAATCATATGTATAGAACTATGTTCAATCACAGTTCCCAGCTCATCGCGGCCAGCCTCAAAATTGGGATAGCGGGATCCCGGAAAGCGGGATCGCCGGGATAGTGACTTTTTAATCTATATTTTGTATTTTGTATAATTTATACCATTTATAAACATACTAAACCAATGATAAATACATAATAGAAGATAGGAGAAGAGGGTCAAAGTGAGTAGAAGAGAGGGAAAGATCGAACAAATCAAAGTTCTGGGGTTTCTTCCGTTGCGAAAACTCAGAAATGCCCCTAAATAAAAGCCCCCAATGTTTACATGTGGGGGGAATTTTCGGAAAAATGCTATCCCGCTGGGATGGCCGGGATTTTGCAGGATTTTTCCCAGGATCCCGGCTGGGATGACCGGGAAAGTGAACTGGGCTGGGATGGGAAAATCTGTCCCAGAGCTTGGTTGTGATGGGATGGGAACCAGGACCCCGTCGTGATTGACAATAGCAATCATATCACTCAGAAGTTTGTACACTAGCGTACAAATCATTATAAATATACCAAAAATGTCAACTAACTAGATTTGTGGTTAGTAACTAATTTATTGAAGCTCAGAATGCCATATGAAACAACAGACACTATAGTACAAACAGGATTTGTTTAAATCAAATTCAATAAAAATGTAATTTAGATGTATTAAACTACCACGTTTTAAGAGCAGTATAAACCGGTCCTGACCACATATATTATTTGATCCTTTTTGGCTATTGACCACATATGTGATTAAACACTCATTCCAGAGCTGTTGATATCTATGTCGTTTTCACTGATTTCCAGTACTATCTGGAGTCAAATTTTCAGTGGAAATATGATTTCACACAAAAATGAAGGATATCTTAGAAGGTCATGATTTGGATTACCCAAGAAAGGAAAGAATAAGACTGTACATGGTCTATGCAACCAGGAGATATCATTCAAATACCGACCAATCTGGACATCTGGAAGGTGGACAGACTAAGCCTACTCGGGATAAGGGAGTCGGTATGCTGATGGTCGGGTCGTCTGAGTGCGGTGGTCTTCTACCATTCCTGAGCCCGGGGATCCTGCGAAGACACTCCGATGCCAAAGTAAGAGATTGGTGTCAGAGGATTAATCCGAGAGAGTTCGGGTTAGAAAAACGTTTGTACCTTATGGTTCGAGGGATCCCCTTTATATAGGGGTTTGAGGGAGGCGCAGCCTTCGAGGACAGCTGGTGGTTAAGTGTTTATGCGGTAAGCGCTTAAATAAGTTGTTTACCCACACGCACATAAGTAGGTAAATAAATCTCTAAAACTTTGAAAGTTATATCGGTGGCTTAAGATGGTTTTCCCTGAACTCTAGACAATTCACCAGAGTTGATATTTTGGCTTTTCAGTTATAAACATGGATTTACACTATTAATTCCAGTCCAAATTGAGTCCTAATATAGTTTCAAAATAAAAAATAAAATGGAACCCATATAAGTTATCATCATCAACAATCTAAACTACCAGCGACACCAAAAATTAAAACTGAAACAATGATTGAAAATGGGTTTGCTCTTAGCATGGGTCTGCTAGGAATTAAGGAACCAGAATACAATATTTTAAATAAATAATTGAAAATCCTAATGAGGGAAAGGGAGGAAACCAAACCTGTTGAAGCAAGTGAAACGTGAAGAGTGGGTGCTGGGGTTTGGGGTTCTAAAGAAGAAACCCAGAGGATGAAACACGAGTAACAGAATGCGTATTCTTCAAGAGAAAAGCTATATTCTGGAGTTGAAGAAAAGAATCATAATAGTTGGAAGAAAAATGGGCGAAACAAGAAATGTAGGAAATTCTCAAATAATGTTTTCGAGAAGCCACTCCAGTTCAATTCCTCTGCTCCTTCTGCATTGGGTAATAAGGGCCCACCTGACGACTCAGGTTTCACCGACTGGGCTGGGCACTGTATCTATTTTTTTTAAGGGTTAAATATGTTTTTGGTCCTGTACTTTGATCGAGATTTGGTTTTAGTCCCTCGCCGGTGTAAAGGTAGATTTTAGGCCTCCAACTTTCTTTTTTAATTGGTTTTCGTCCCTGCCGGTCTGCCGGAGTCCACCGTTGACCACCGTGCCTACGTGTCACGGCGGTGCTTACGTGGCATAGGTCACGTCATTTAATGAGGACACCTGTTTTTTTTTTACATTATTTTTTATTAATAAACATCAAAAACAAAAAACAAAAAAAAAGAAAGGGAAAATCAGAAGAAACCTTCTTCTTCTTCTTCTTTCCCAAACCACCACCACCACCTGCAATGGACCCACACCACGACATCTTCTTCTTCTTCTTCTTACTACTCCTTCTTCCTCTAGCATCTAGTGTTTACGTTCCAAAAATCCCCAATATTCATGTCAAATTGAACCCAAAACTTCAAGAATGAGGTAAAATTTCACAATGAGGGCTCTCAACCCATCCAGCATGGGTAATAGAATCCCCAGGTTTTGCACTCGCTAAATTTCTTCCCTTTCTCCCTCTCCAGCTTTCAATTTCTACTCTCACAAACAACAATCCTCAATCAATCAAAAACCCTAATTTCACCTGAACTTGAGAATTTCATGGACACCAAGACCCTGAATTTCATCGATTACGAGACTCTTCGTTTGATTTCGTGTTGTTGAGGGACATGGACAAGGTTTATGTCCCAGCGTTGCTCGTGCTTGAGGCTGAGCGAGTCCTCAAGCCCGGTGGAATCGGTGCCCTGCTCGTGAAGAAGAGGAAGAAGAAGAAGGAGGAGGAGGAGGAGGAGGAGGAAGAAGAAGAAGAAGAAGAAGAAGAAGAAGAAGAAGAAGAAGAAGAAGAAGAAGATGTCGTGGTGTGGGTCCATTGCAGGTGGTGGTGGATGATGCGGTGATGGTGGTGGATGACGCCGGCAAGGACAAACAACGCCAGCCGACGGACTAGTCGAAGAAGAAACATGGCGCGGAGGACGAAGATGAAGGGTTTTGGAAGATGAGGAGAAGAAAGGGGGGGTCACGATGGGTCAGATTCAAAAGCCCCTGTTTTTCCTTTTTTTTATTATACAATAACGAAAAAATAAAAAAAACAGGTGTCCTCATTAAATAAATGACGTGGCCTATGCCACGTAAGCACCGCCGTGACACGTAGGCACGACGGTCAATGGTAGACTCTGGCAGGGACGAAAACCAAACAAAAAAGAAAGTAGGAGGCCTAAAGTCCACCTTTACGCCGGCGAGGGACTAAAACCAAATCTCGCTCAAAGTACAGGGACCAAAAACATATTTAACCCTTTTTTTAAACACCATAAATTGGCTTCAAAAACATCATCCATTTTATAAGGGTTATGTTTCATAAACCTGTAACACTATAAACACCTTTCAAACACTAGTCTTAGGATTTGGATGTTATGTGACATGAGAATCTGAAATGTAACATTATATTTATGTTTCGTCTTAAATATTTATATATTTATATGACCTGACATATTTAATACATATATGAAGAGAAATATAGACATAAAAACTCCACATGAGGAAGGCACAGGAGAGAGTTTTCACATGAAATGATCATAATCCTATATTTTCTCTCTATCTCTCACTTTTTTCACATCTCATTCTCTTCTTTCTCTCTTTCTCTCTCTTAGTGTCTACACATTATACATGTCTACCCATAATTTTCCATTTTATAAAGAATAATTGTATTTAAACACCTCGCTAAAATTGATACCAACTGTTGTGATAGTTTCTTACCTCCACAATGTTAACATTTAGAAAGAAAAAAACATAAAACATAATTTGTGGCATTTTGAACCCCCAAAATTGTGTATTGATTTTGTGTCCACCATATTCTGATTCAAGCCTTTCATTTGCGTCGCTTGCACCCATTGTAAACATGAAAAATTAGTGTTTAGTACGAAGCAGGGGCATCCAAAAGAATGAAAGTAAGATACGTCTGGTCGTCTTCCTTTCCATAACTCATAGGGTGTATTCTTTAGGATTCGTCTCATAAGGATTTTGTTCTGAATGTAGCAAGCAGCGTGGGTCGCTTCTGCCCAGAAATATTTTGGAAGGGATGTTTCATTCAGCATCATTCTGGCCACCTCTTGGAGTGATCTATTCTTCTGTTCTGCTACACCATTTTGTTGATGGGTCTTGGAGCTGAATATTGATGATGATGTCATTTTCTTCACAGAATCTTTCAAAGTTCTCATTTATGAATTCTCCACCTCTATCACTTCTTATAGCGGTTATACAGTAGCCTTTTTCATTTTGAACTTTCTTGCAGAATATTGAGAAGGCTTTGAACGTATCATCTTTGTGACTTAGGAAATAAACCCAAGTAAATCTTGTGTAATTGTCCACAATGACAAAACCATACCGTTTTCCAGAAAAACTAGTTGTTCTAGCTGGTCCAAACAGGTCCATACGTAACATTTCTAGAGGTCTAGTCGTACTCACAACGTTCTTCGAATGAAAAGAACTTTTTAAATGTTTTTCTTGAAGACATGAAGTGCATGTGATATCAGACTTGAAAGACAGTGTTGGCAGACCACGTACTAAGTCATGTTTGACTATCTTCGTAATGGTCTTTAAGGATGCATGCCCTAGCTTCCTGTGCCAAATCCATTTATCATCCTCTGATGACACAAGGCATGTTACATTTTGACATGCAAGGCTCTCTAACTTAGTATTGTAAAGATTCCCTTGTCTCTGAGCCTCAAAAGTGATTTTGTCATTATCATCAGTGACACTACACTTCACTTTGTTAAAGGAAACAGTCATCCCACTATCACATAATTGACTTATGCTAAGTAGGTTATGTTTTAATCCAAACAATACCTTGTTTATCATCGGAAGGGGAGCTTCACCAACATCTCCTTCACCAATGATGAACCCTTTTTTATTACTTCCAAAGGTGATTGTTCCTCCATCTTCTTTAGTGCGGATATTTGGGAACATAGACCTTCTTCCAGTCATGTGTCGAAGCATCCACTATACAGGTACCATTGTTGGCATTTGCTTTGACCTATTAAACAAATCTGCAATAGAAACAACCATGGCCTTAGGTGCCCGAATACTCTTGGGTCCTGATTGGTTAGTGGAACTTTTGGGAGGGACCTTCTTAATATAAGGCGTCCTCTCTGTTGTTTGTTTGAGTCTACATTTTACCATGAAAGTCACGGGTTCAGATGGTATGGTAGCAGGCGATATAAATTTAATGTCAGATTTTACAGTATTAGACGGTGCATCCCTATCATATCCTATACCACTTCTATCATACATCTCCCTGTTGTTTCCATAGAGTTTTACTGAATTATCATGCCCATTCGTAAAAGATGATAGGTCTTGGATTAAAACATTAATTTTCTTTTTAAGAGAAGTGACTTCCTCAGAAGTGCTAGATTCTTTCAACACTTTGTTTTCCTCAACTAATAAAGCATTTTCACAATTGGAGTTTTCTAGTTCTTTTTGAATTTGTGAAAACTTTTTTCTTTAGACTCTTATATTTAGCAGATAAAGCATTAGAGTAGTCAAGTAATTCATTATATTCATCTTCAAGGTTTTCAGATATTACTTGGTCCTCCTCATCGCCTGAATCATCAATGGATGCCATGAAGGCATAGAAGGATTCTTTGTAAGACTAGGTAGCAACCTAACATGGGGGTGAATTAGGTTCTTTAAAAATGTTGCCTAATTAAAATTTAACTATGTTTTATTTTCTTTTGATGCAACAAGATCAAGATGATTTCAAAGATGAATATGATGATAATTGCAGCGGAAATAAAAATTGCTGAAAGTAAAAGTAAAGGGATGAAAAAGATCACACAGCAGTTTATCCTGATTCACCTTCTAACTGAAGACTACGTCCAGTCCCCCTTTTTGACTCGGGGATTTTCCACTATAATCTCAGATGAATTGTACAAGTCTCACACCAAGACTTCTCTTCAACACAATCATCCAAATCCCACCAAGAAAGCACACCACTTTCCAGTTACAAGTTTACTCCACCAAACACTATGGTGATTGCAATCTTTGTTGACTATGATGATGAAGAAGAATTTCAATAGGCTGAAGATTCACACACTCAACATATGATTTTAGAATCTTTATCAAGGTTTCTATTCATAACTCTAATACTCAAGGGCTTATGATTTTGGTTTTTCAAAATTTGGACATCATAAGAGCATGAGTATAGTTTTATGAAATCACATGAAAATCATGTAAGTTTGTAATTTGAAAGTTGTTATATGAATTCTGAGTTCTAGGAAGTATTTATAGACTCTGGAGAGTCATCATGAACCATTGCAAACCTTAAAAGATGTTCAAAAACTCACTGGTTCATGAAAAGACGTGTTCTGTCAGGCTGGTGATCGATTACAACGAGCGTGGTAATCGATTACATGCCTATGATGGTCATGTAATTGATTACATTAATAAGGTAATCAATTTCTCTTACCTGACATACGTTTAATCGATTACCTTGATGCTGTAATCGATTACAGCAGTGAAAAAACTCTTGTTATTATGTTTTAAATATCTATTCAAGTGATTTCTACCTTCTTATCTTAGAAAAAAATTTAGCCTCTTATTGACCATGTTCTAAAGAGCCCTTAAGTGATTATGAATTCTAAAAGCAATCCATCAAAGGTAAAGACCTAATAAATAAAACCTATGAACCTTAACCGAATGTCTTGAAAGCTTGTGGTCGTGTTCTTCATTGTCTTCACCTTTTTCTTCTTTGTTGATGCGGTTGTCTTCATGAAAACCCCAGCAAAAGTCAAGGAGAAGCTCTTCTTCACATTCTTCATCGTCTCCATCTTCATCATCGTCTGAGGATTTTTCAGAGTTGTCACTATGGCCAATGAGGGCCTTCTTCTTTCTGTTGTGACTCTTCCTGAATGACTTCTTTGTCAATTGAGGACATTCAGACTTGATGTGTTCTGACTTTCTGCATTCATAGCAAACAATGGAGTTCTTTTCTGAATTTTGTCCTCCTTCTTTTCTGGAATTTTCCTGGAATTTTCTATGTCCAAATTCCTTCTTGTGCTCTCATTTTGACTCATTCCTGTCTCTTCGTTGTTTGAACCACATATTTTTGAACTTCCTATTAAACAGTGCTTCCTCATCGCCAGTATCTTCTGATGACTCCTCTGTTTCTTTAGAAGACTCTTCAACGTTTGTGCCTCACGAGATTTTGGATTTGAAGGCTATGGTTCTGTTCTTCTTGCTTCCTTCATCCTAAGCCAGTTCAATTTCATGAACCTTTAGAGACCCGAACAAATCATCCATTCTTAGAGTAGTGAGATCCTTGGATTCTTGAATGGTTGTCACTTTAGGTCTCCACTTCGCGGAAAGGCATCTCAGAATTTTTGTGATCTTGTCGAGGTTGTTGTAGCTTCTTCCCAGATTCCTCAAATCATTAATGATAGTTTTAAATCTTGAGAACATATGATCAATTGATTCATTCTCCTACATTTTGAATGCTTCGTATTGAGAAACCAACATGCTTATTGATGACAGGATTTTATATGATATTTTTAGGGTGTTTTTAGTCTTTTTATTTTATTATTTTTGAGTCTCATATAGGATTTTTATTATTTTTATATAGATTTTCTATTTATTTTGCATTTTGCATATAGAATAGCTTTTACTTGTTTTTCTAATTTTATTTTATATTTTTAGGAATTTTTATAGTTATTTTTGTATTTTTAGGAAAGCTGGTATAGTTATCATTTTTGTCCAGGGACCGAATTGTAAAGTTTCAGGAAATGAAGGATCAAAGTGGAAAAGTTCAAGAGCGGAGGATGAAAAATGAAGTTTCAAGGACTTGAAGGGCCATAATTGAAGTGCTAGCAAAGAGAGGACTTAAAGTGGAAATCAAGAATATGAAGCAACACTCTTTGATTTGAGCAAATGGAAAATAAGGTTGGAAGATTAATGGTGGTGGAGAGGAGTTTCAGAACTTAATAGAGGCTGAATGGAGGTTAATTAAGCCATTCAATTCCACCATTGAAGAAGAAAAAGCATCCAAGAAGAGCTGCCAGTGTTTGACCCAACGCTCAAGCGTTGACACTACAAGAAAACTGGAGAAACATCATTATCATCAACTTCAGTCTTCACTACAAGAACTAGTTCTTTCCCATGACCTTCACCTCCTACTTCGTCCTCATTATCAATGTTATCCGCCTCCTCTGACAACATGCTTTGCATGCCTGAGATGCCACAAACAATAAGGCACATCAGCTCATGGAGAAATGACACTTTGAGTTCAAATTGCACCTATAAGTGCTAACTGTAACATGAAATCGTACTTATAGGTGCGAATTAAAGGAAATAGAAATTTTAAATTATTATCGCACTCAGAAATGTGAATTTAAACCAGAGCATAAATCGCACTTCTAAGTGCGAATTATAGTTCATGAAAAATAATAAGAAAACAAACATGAAGGAAAACAGGGAAGGACACTTACCACAAATGAAAGGAATGGAATGTATATGAGGACGGGTAATGGGTGATTTTGAAAGATGTTGGCGAAGATTAGTTTTGAAAGGATGAAATATGTGTATGGTTGTGGGAAGATGAAGGGGATGGTGGTGGAAATGGTGGTGAGAAGATGAAGGGGAGATACTGGTGACAAGGGGAATGGGATGGTGGAGGGGTGGGGAGAGAAGAGGTAAGGGAGTGGTGAGAAGATAAAGGTAAATTAAGGAAGAAGAAGGATATGTTTGAGATATTTTTTTTAAGGGTAAAAATGTCTTTTACTAAAAATGGGGTGGCGTTACCCCAATTGCAGGTGGAGCTAAACACAACACCCTGAAATTAAATAAAGTCAAAACAAATTATGAAAGGAGACCTGCAATGATGCAGGGGAGGTCTGCTCTCTCTATATACCCACTCCGCAGTCTTACAAATTTCCGAGTTTTGAGTTTCGTTCACCACGGCCACACTCTACCTTCTAATCTTCACAAATCTTGCTTTCCCCTAATTGCTCCTTCTCCGTCGTAAATGGGTTGGAACCTCTTCTTTTGGCTTGTGATTTGTTTCCCCGCCAACATTGCCCTTCTCGCTTCAACTTTCTACCAGGTCTCTTTAATTTCACTTTCTACTTGTCACCCTTTTTCTTTGCCAAGGTTTTATTTTTTTATTTTTTATGTCAATGTGATGTCAGAAAATCTACATACCTTTTTTTCATTTTAGGTTCAATAAATCTATTAACTACCAATTTTGGGTTTAAGGTTTTGATCCTGTCTGACTTGGAAGCTGACTATGTTAACCCATTTGATGCTTCGTCTCGGATTAACTACTTCGTGCTTCCTGAGTTCATTGGGCAGGGAGTGTTATGTGCCCTCTGCCTCTTCACTGGCCACTGGTTCATGTTTTTGCTCACTGTTCCTGTTACTTGCTATCATGTCATGCTGTAAGTGAAGTTCTTCTTGTCCCTGTTGTTTCTTTTTTAATCAAATGAAAGTTAACAGTATGCTATAACATGTTATTGGATCTACTTCATTATATTTATTTGTTGCTTTTGCTGCATATGCATATTGCCTATTGGATCTACTCAATTGTTGTATGTGTGGCTAGCAGTTGTTAATAGTTATGGGGTGTTATGCCTATAGGGAAAGTATGCTATAGGATGTGTTAGACCGAGAGTAGAGAGTGGTTATTTGTAAGTTCTGGTCAGAAGACACTTTCTTTCAGAGTCATTCGACTCTGAGATAGCAACTTGGCTTATTCACGTGATTTGTGTGATTTAGTAACAGTAACCAGCAGGTTACCAATTGGTGTTCTATCATTTTGGTCTGACCTGCTAGATTTGAAAAGAGGAGGTTTTGTGGCCAGCTAATTCATCATTCCATCATGACCAGGGTGATTGAATGCATGGATCTGTCATAGGAAAAAAATTGATGGATTGGAGGCCAGAATCAATGTTCGAATTAAGGCTAGTGTGGAAGAGAGGATGGGGGCATGGAGATTACCATGACTGAAAGGCTGTTAACAGAATGCGGAAGGTGTTTGGCAAACATGTGGAAGAGGAGAATGAACGTTCGAATCGTAAAGAGAAAGATTCTACTGGGAATGGGCTTGACTCAGACCATCATAACAGGCTGGATGAATATCATATGACAGTCAAGAAGGTGGAATTTGCCGACCTTTAATGGTGAAGACCCAATAGGATGGATCACAGATTCACGACTAGAAAAGTATTTTGAAGTGAAGAATAGTTCATAGGAAGTGAAGATTAAATTGGCCAAACTTAAGTATGCAAGGGTTGAACCATCCATTGGTTCAACTTTTTAAGAGAAATAGGACATGATCTAACTTGGGAGAAATTGAAAAAGGAAATGATAGCAATATGAAAATCCTTACTAAGAATTGACAGAACAGAAACAATTTGGAACGGCTGAGGAATATATTGAAGTATTTGAATCCTCTCTCCACAAGTTAATAGGCTGCCGGAGGCACCATATTTGGAGTATTGTTTGGGAGGTTTACAGCCAGAGATCGAGCACCAAATTCATACCCTGAGGCCTCAATCAAGTCATCAATCCATGCAAGTGGCTAGAGGTATTGAAGCACACAACATTGCATTGTCTTGTGATGATGGAGGTTACATATGGTGAACAAGGAGTGGAGGACTGGGACGTTTTGTAGGGTCTGCAAAAAGCAACTCAGGGTTGTGGGAGAACAATTTTGTAGCTGCCTCAACCACTTCAAACAAAGCCAATGATAGTTTGGGGCTGAAATTGAATAGGAGGCACGAGTTCTTTGAAAAATCATATTTCATCTTCTTTGTGGTTTCTAATGGGAGAAAATCAGGAAAAATGAGACGACAGTTGGAAGAAAAATAAAGGGCATTTGTCTCTTAACTTTTAAGGAACTGATGGAGAAACAATAAAGGTTTATACTTTAGGAGTGGAGAAAAGTTGTACCCATTGCGTCAGTGAAGAGAAGTACTTCAAATTGATGATTTTGGGTGATGATAGAACACGAAATCATGAGGTTAAAATAATTGATATTGAAGTAGATGATGAAAAGAGGAAGAAACTTTAGAATGCAACGTATTAGGAGTGTTTAGAGTTACTAGGCATGTCTTAACAGAAGTAAACACTATGAAGATGGAAGGGGAACTTAATGGAGTTCCAATGGTGGTTCTAACGGATAGTGGTGCGAGCTACAACTTCATTGATTCACATGTCACTTCAGCCTTGAACCTTAAGGTGGATGAAATTGAGACATTGGGTGATGTGTATTGAGTAGAGACTAAAAGGGAAATATAAGGGTAATGGAATTAGGAGATATCAATATTACAATGGATGCTTATTTGTCGGATGTAGGGTTTTTTGATATCATACGTGGAATTGCATGTCTGGAACACTGAATCAGATAGTGGAACTGCAAGGGAAAAGAAGATTTGAGAGACAAAATACGTAGTAGTATCTTCCAAATTCTGAATCTGTAGTTTTAAAAGTCTTTTGGAGGGTTCGTTAAGAAAAGTTGGGGGACTATTGTGGACAGCAGAGATTGGGTCTGATGAACAAAAGAATACCCACCTAAATGTGAGCCAGGCAGCCAGCAGTTCCCGTGAGTGTACGACTTTATAGATACCCTCGTCATCAGTCATCACAAGATATGAGAGAGAAAGGCAAGGACAGGCAATGCTCCAGCAAGGTATAATTCGACAAAAATCTGGTGCATTTTCTAGTCTGCTGATTTTGGTTAAGAACAAGGATTCGTCATGGATAATATACATTGATTATACAGCACTTAATAAAGTTGCAGTACAAGATAACTTCTACATGAGGTTGATGAATTGATAGGCGAATTACATGGGGCTGCTCATGTTGCTAAATTAGATCTTAAGTCTGGCTACCATCAGATTCGGGTTAAGGAGGAAGATGTGCATAAAACGACGTTTCTAACCTGTGAAAGACTTTATGAGTTTTTGGTGAGGCCTTATAGGTTGGTGCATGCTCTGCAAGACTGCAACCTTCTAAGCAGTTATGAACTGTTTCAAGCCTTTCAGGGGGAAAGTTGTGCTAGTGTTTTTCTGATGATGTGATGGTTTATAGAGCAAAATGGAGACTCATTTACAGAATTTATCCCAGGTGTTGTTGGTGTTGCAAAGAAATTAGTTTATGGAAAATCAGAAAAAGTGCAGTTTTAAGCTGGAGCAAATTGAATATTTGGGGCATGTTATCTCGGACAAAGGAGTTGCAATAGATCCAGCCAAAGTAAGAAGTGTTTTGGAGCGCCCAACTCCTAAAATATTAAGGGAGTAAGGGGATTTTTACACTTAACAGGAGATTACAGGAAATTTATCTTTAATTATGGAAAGTTGGCGAGGCCTTTAACAGAATTAACAAAAAAGATCATTTTCATTGGAGTCCAGAAGTTAAGCATTTGGACCACTTGAGCAAATCATTCCTTCTTCCTGTTTGCTTACCCAAATTTCATCCTCCCCTTTGAGATTGAGTATGATTTTTGTGGCAAGGGGGGTTGGAGCTATGCTCATGCAACAAGGGAGGCTCGTTGCATTTTTTAGTAAGACACGCAACTCTAAAGTACTAATTTAATGAAACCTGTTTACAAGGAGTTGATAGCATTGGTGCGAGCTATTCAACATTGGAGGCATTATTTGTTAGCGAGTAAGTTTTTTGTTCATATTGATCAGAAAAACCACAAACATTTGTTGGACAATGAATAACTATTGCTGACCAACAATGTTGGATGGCTAAATTGTTGGGGTTTCATTTTCATATTATCTAAAAAACCACAGAAGGAGATTAGGGAGATGCCCTATCAAGAATTCTTGAAGAGGGAGAGCTGAAGACTATTGTGTCTACCACTATTTGGCTACAAGGTATGAGATTTATGAGGAAGTACACAAATGCAGTGTTGTAGAAGATTATTTCAGAGCTAAAAAAATCTTAATGCGCATCCAGGTTACTTTTTGCACAAAGGAGTCTTGTTTTTAAATCCGGTTGGTGAATCTCTCAAATTCCCCTATTATTCCTATTTTGGAGGATTTTAATTCTTGACCATATTGAGAAACCTAACTAACTAGAGGAAGAAGAAGAAGAGAGAGAGTGAAATAACTGAAACTGTTATTCTGTTATTGATCAATCATTACTCAGTACAAGCGAGCTTATATAGACAACTATGTCTAACCAACTAAGCTAACTAATACAGCTGTCATATTGACAGCTGTAGCTTGCTGTACATGCAAGCTATACATATACTACATCTATTACATATATCCTAACATTCCCCCCTCAAACTCAGCAACCTTGTCTTGCAAGATCAAGAATGCTGAGTTTGTCCTTCAAATTTTGGAACCTTGATGTAGACAGAGGCTTGGTCAGCAGATCAGCAAGTTGCTCTGTGGAAGGAACATGAGTGATTTTCAATTTTCCTTGAACAACCTTCTCTCGAACAAAGTAGATGTCAAGTTCTATATGATTGGTGCGAGCATGGAGATCAGGATTATGAGCAAGAAGGACTGTGCTTTGATTATCACAGTAAATCTGAGGAATCACATAAGGTATTCTGAGTTCAGTGAGAAGAGATTCTAGCCAAAGTATGTCTGCAGCTGTATTGGCTAGGGCCCTATACTCAGCCTCTGTGCTGGATCTTGCAACAAGAGTCTATTTTCTGGACTACCAGCTTACTGGATTTGAGCCTAAGAACACACAAGATCCAGAAGTGGATCTTCTGTCATCTGGGTCAGAAGCCCAGTCTGCATCACAGTAAGCTGTGATTGTGAGTGGCTGAGAAAGAGACATGGATTTGAGATGCAATCCAGCTTGGTGTGTGCCCTGTAGATATCTTAGTATCCTCTTCACAGCCTTTCCAATGTTCTTCTTGAGGTTGTGCCATAAATTGACACACCTTGTTCACAGCATAACAGATTTCTGGCCTGGTTATGGTGACATATTGCAATGCTCCAACTGTGGATCTATACAGTGTTGGATCTGCAATATAGTCTGCCCCTTGCTTAGTGAGCTTAGTACTAGTAATCATAGGTGTAGGCTTGGGCTTTGTGTCCTCCATATGAACCTTTGCTCGTAAGTTTCTAATGTACTTTGTCTGGGATAACTATAGTGAACCATCATTCAGATGCTTGACCTGAATACCCAAAAAATAGTCTAGAGTGCCCAAATCCTTAAGAGCAAACACTGAATTTAGTTTGAGGATTAGTTGCTGAATCTGACTAGGAGAATCCTCTGTGATGATGATATCATCAACATAGATGAGAAGAAAAATCCTGTGTGCAAAGTGAGAAGAGAAGAGTCACATTTACACTTTTGAAACCCCTCCTGCACTAAGGCTGTTGTTAACCTGTCAAACCAGGCCCTTGGGGCCTGCTTAAGCCCATAAAGTGCCTTTTTAAGCTTACACACAAGATGTTTTTCTGGTGCTTCAAAGCCTGGGGCTGCTGCATATATACATCCTCAGTAAGTGCCATTTAAGAAGGCATTATTGACATCAATCTGCCTTATAGGCCACTGTTTTGACACAGCTATAGATAGCACAGTTCTCACAGTCACAGGTTTGACAACAGGGAAGTGGACTTATAGGCCACTGTTTTGGCATTGCAGAAATTGGGACACTCTTAGAATGAGACCCTGCTGGAAAATTAGGAAACAAGGAAGAGTAAGGGAATCTGGACTCATGGAACAAAACATCTTTGGAGATATATATACGCCCATCAGAAGAAAGACACTTATAGCCCTTGTGTGAGGGTGAATAACCCAAGAAAACACACTCTTTGGAATGATAATCAAACTTGTGTCTATTATAAGGCCTGAGAAAGGGAAAACAGGCAGACCCAAATACCTTGAGAAATTTATAGTCTGGAATTTGATTATACCCTACTTGGTAGGGTGACTTGTGATGCAAGACTGCAGTAGGCAGTCTATTGATGAGATAGCAAGCAGTGAGAAAAGCATGATCCCAATACTGCATTGGGAGTTTTGCATGAGCAAACAAGGTTAGCCCAGTTTCTACTAGGTGTCTATGTTTTCTTTCCACAGACCCATTTTGATGATGGTTATGAGGACATGTGACCCTATGAATAATACCATGAGCTGAAAACAGTTTAGAGACAGGTTGGAATTGTCCTCCTCCATCTGTTTGCACACTCTTGAGTTTTGCATTCATTTGCAATTCTGCCAAGGCTTTTAGCTGAACTATAGCTGAATAAGTGTCAGACTTTGCTTTTAAAGGAACAATCCAAGTGTATCTAGAAAAAGCATCAACACAAGTAAGAATATACTTGTATCCACAAGAGGAAAGCACAGGTGCTGGACCCAATAGATCACAAAATAATAGTTCTAAAGGTTGTGTATACACAACTTTAGAAGTATAAGAAGGAAGTATGCACTTTTCCAAGACAACAAGCTGTACAAGATTCAATCATCATTTTATTAGGTATGGTTATATTACAATGAGTAAGAGCATTTTTCAAGGTCTCAAAATGAGGATGCCCAAGTCTACAATGCCATAAGGAAAATACAGAAGTTGGTACTAAAACAGAAGATGTAGTAGTGGTATTAACAAGAGGAGCAGTATGTTGATCAGTGTGAGAAGTTGCACTTGGAACCTTTGCTGGACTGAAAGTTGGTAATGAGCCAAAAGAATACAAGCCATCAGGTCCAAGAGTGCCATGAATGAACACCTCAGAAGTGGCCTGGGATTTTACAAGGCAAGAGTCAGGACCAAATTCAAAAATTACTGCATTGTCCTTTGCAAACTTGCTAACACTGACCAGATTTTTGGTAATTGAAGGAACATGAAGTAAATTTTTAAGAACTAGAATTTTTGAGGGATTAAGGGGTGAGGTAAAAGACATAGAGCCTATGGAGTTTATAGACAAACCTTGACCATTCCCTACATAGACTTGCTGTGCAGAGTTGGTAGGCACTGGAACACCAGAATCAGTGAGATTTGCAGCTTCATTTGTAACATGATGTATGGCTCCAGAATCAGGGAACCATTCCGGAGCAGAAGAAACACCAGTAGTAGTGAAATAGGCCTGTGGACTATAACTTGAGCCTGTTACATCAGGAGCATAGGAAGGGTGAAACTGATGCAGTCCAGCCCTGGGTTCTGCTAATCCATAGGGTGTTGGAAGCAGAGGTTGCTGATTGGTTGATGGAACTACTTGACCTCTCTGGTGTGATGAGCTTGGCCAAGCATTAGAAGAAAATGCAGGCCTCTGCCTCTGTCCCCATGGTACTGGAGGTTGGGAAACTGGCCTAAGATTGGGAGTTTGTGCCCAAAAATCAGGATATGATGGTGGCCTTTGATGTTGGAAGGAAGCAGAGGAATTCCATTGACCAGGTACAGGAGCATAAGATGTCTACTGTTGTAAGCTAGGATTGAATCCAAACTCAGAATACTGAGGTGGTACATGATGTTAGCAAATTGAAGCATCATGACCAAATTTATAGCAGCTTTGACACTGCACAAAGGATCTCCCTCCACGGCCTCCACGACGACCACGAAAACCACCGCCATGACCACTGCCGTGGTAACCGCCACTGCGGCCATCATTGTAAGATCGGTCTTCATAGTAATATCCCTGGTGCTGAGGTGGTTGCGGAGCAAAAGCCATGCTCTGCTCAGCAGATCCATGCTCTGTTTTGCCAGTGCTATTATGGCCTGAAACAGAGGTTGAAGAAGGATGTGTCTGTGCAACATTAACCAACACCGGAGCTATAGAATCAGTGAGCTTCTTCTGATTTTTTTGCCAATCGTGCCTCATGCTGAATAAGCAAGACGCTGAGATCAGAGATTGTGCACGGTGTTTCACGAGCCCGAACAATCGTCTCTATCGATTGATACTCCTCAGACAGGCCTTCAAGAATTGCATCGAGCTGTTTGCGATAGGAGACATGTTCACCCATGGTGAACAGAGTATTAACAATACTCTTGACACGATTCAGATACTCGGTCATGGATCGAGTTCCTTTGGTGATATTGCGCAACTCAGACCATAAGATCGACAACTGCGCCTTCGATTGCTCGAAAAAGTGGCTATGCAGTGATTCCCAACCTGCCCCAATTGTGAACAAGTCACAACATGAGGAAGAACCGTTTCAGAAATCGAAGAAAGAAGCCAAGTGAAGAGCAACGAATCTTGTTGCTCCTAGTCGCTATACAGAGGATTGATGTTTGCTGCAATACGATCTTCTTCAGAGAGGAATTTCTGCAGAATCTCTGGTTCAACAACATACTTGTGCAGTTTTCTTCCGTGAAGAACACCTTCAACCTGTTGCTTCCAAGAACTGAAATTTTTCTCATGCAATTTGATCGAAAGTTGAAAAGAAAAGGAATCAGAGACTTTCGTGCCTCCAGAATCTCCTTCAGCTGTTGCCAATGTTGGACCGATCAAGCTCTTGATACCATATTGAGAAACCTAACTAACTAGAGGAAGAAGAAGAGGAGAGAGAGAGAGAAGAGAGAGAGTGAAGTAACTGAAACTGTTATTGATCAATCATTACTCAGTACAAGAGAGCTTATATAGACAACTATGTCTAACCAACTAAGCTAACTAATACAACTATCATATTGACAGCTGTAGCTTGCTGTACACGCAAGCTATACAGATACTACATCTATTACATATATCCTAACACACCAATTGGTGGACGTTTTGGATATCTAAGAGCCTAGGAGAATGAATAGGAATGTAGAATACCATCATGGACTTTGTGAGGTCACCAAAAGAAAAGAAACACATAGCAACATCTCCTAGTGGTTCATTGCATCCCTCGCCTATTCCAACACAAGTGTGGGAGCTTAATTCATTGCCTCTACCACGACAATGAACTTGTCCACGTTGTTGGTATCCACAACCAACCGAATTAGATATAAAAGCAGAGGACGTAGTTGATGTATGTAAATCATTTTCTGATGAAGGGCTCGAATCAAGTGATCTATGAGTTCTTCCTCCATAGGAACGTTGGAATTTATCAAGGTTTGTTCCCAAACAGGTTTGTAGTCAATGTAGAGGCCGTGAAGAATAAACACCATTCACATGTTATCTAGCTTGCCCTACACCTTTTGAGGGTTAACACTAACCATAACCAACATTTATTTGAGCTCAACGATAGTGGACTGAGCCCGATTCAAATAAGACGTAAGTCATGACTAGTCATCTGGAGGGTTGGGGGCCAACAAACAATCTCATAAAATCTTTTAGTATCATTAGCATAAACACTTTGGGCCTTTCTCCAAACATCATGACATGTCTTGTATGGACGAAAAATGCACGACCAACTTGGGATAAATAGCCTGCCTCCCATAATATGGATAGGGGTTGGTAATTAGCTTATTGTTATTCATCTCTCTCCCCCTCGTTTATGAGATGATAAAAAAGACCTTGACCTAAAACCATACCTCAACATTATACCAATCCATGTAATTCTTTCCGTTGAACTTCTAGGTAGTGTTGGCCAATATGAGCATGCAAAGGAAATCAAGCCCCTTTTTGATGACTTGGTATTGGAGTCAACTTTGGGTGTTTTTGCCATGAGAATAGGTCAAACATATGGGCTAAACCGGAAACTAAAACCAGTCTGAGACCCACAAAACCAGACTAGGATACGTCTCAATCGTGAGACCCATGAATCAAAAGTGATCACCAACGAACGGGGACGCTTTGGCGAGTAGAACGAGACCAGAGGCGTGGCAAATACACCATCGAAGGGTGGCTCATGAACCCCAAATTGGTGAGCCTCTGTCAGAAAATTGGAGCATGAGGGTCGATGGAGGGGGGCTCTGGCTTCGGCACACGGAGGAGAGACCAATTTGCTGTTTTGAGACAGCTGGTGGTGTTACCTTAGACACTCTACAAAGACCGGAAACTAGGTTAGTCCTTACGGCGGCAGCTTAACGCAAAACTAGGGTGCACCTGAATGATCTCATACCAACTTATTGAAAGTATTTTGAGTAACTAATGATATATTACATGGTTGTGTGATGTACAATATTTATATACAAGGTTTTGTAGTCAATCCCTAAAGTTTAGGAATTGTACAATCAAGTAAGGAAACTATGATAATTAGATCACTAAGGAAATATAATCCTAATCAATCATGATAATGAGGGAGATTGTGTGTCACGACCACGACAGAGCGATGTTGTAGACACGACAGACCTTGACCTAACACCGTTCAACAAGACAAGCATTTTCCACCCCTGAAAACCCCATTTTCATATAACGATTGTCTTAAAAACTGCAGAATCAAGTATATAGACAATTTTTAACATCAAACTCAGATTCAACAAAACCCCAAAGCTGTCTATCCTCAATGTATGATCCTTTAGCTGCATCAAATATTCTCCACGAGTTAGGGCACACCATTTTCTCGAGTAAATATTCACATTTCATCATGTGTTGTGGTGTCTACTTTAATGGCAACTTAGTTGTGGCGAGTTGGCTTGTGTGGCTGTATTCACCGGAAGGGGTACGGGTGGTTGGCTGATGGCGGCCACAAAGGTGGGATAGGAGAGTGCAAAGAGAAAGCGAGTCACGAAGGAGGTGAGCTTGTGTCGTGAGGGATTGTGTTTCACTGTTTTGTGTTGAATCAATGATGTAAGAGAGAAGAATCAAGATATTTAGAGAGATAAGAGGGTGACCGGGAGAGGATCGTGTTTAGTGTTCTGAAATTGTAAAGAGGAAGAAGATTCTAGAGAGACTAGGGGGTGTTTTCATTTCATTGGGATTTGGGAAATTGGAATGAATGCATGTCGTGGTGTCGGGTCGAGTGGAATAGAGTTTTTGAGGGGGGGACATTTATTGAGTAGGATGGAAGGTTTTAGTGGGAGAAAATAAATAAGTGATTTTTTCTTATTTTTTTTTCCAAAACAAGTGAGGTAAAATTATGGAAGATAAAGGGTAGAAGAAACTGAGGAGAAAATTTAGAGGGTTGTAATTAATTTATATGTGAGCTTTGCTTAGTGTGTCTGTTTGAATAGTAATTGATTTATTAATATTGATATTTGAGATACTTAAGCATATATAGACTTTATTAAATATATTGGTAGTTACTAGTTTATTCATGTTTTTAAACCTTTTCAATTTAATCATTTATTTTGAAATTTGAATATTACACAGTAATGAAAAAAATATAAATTATTAGTTACTGTACATATATAATAATATAAATTATTTTAATAAAACTTGTGTGGGATTGTGAATAAATCAACCGCAACAAGCATAACCCACATCGCAGCACACACAATACCCGTAACCATGGAAACTGTAACGCAAACGCAATTTAATTCCATGATAATAACATATATCAATAGTGCTGATACTTTGACTTGCTGGAAAAGTTACTGTGACAAATTTACTTGATCAACAATAGGTTATACTGGGAATTTTACTGCTATGAGTTTCTGCCACATGAGCAGATTTATTTTGTCCTCTTAACTGGTGTCTTAAGATCTTTTATGCAAATTTGATTACATGTTAATTGGTGCGGTCATTCCAGTAGTAGTTAGGAGCCTTCTATGTCATTGTAGGTATACATGTCTTCATTTTAGCATTTGTAATTCATATTTTATAGATGGTTAGCTAAAGAACAGAAAGGAAATCCTATTGGCAACATTTAGATCCAAAATTCTACATGCTTCAAACTTCATTTTCCTGATCTTCACTGTAAAATTGATACTGGTGCAAACTGGTCATGTAAATGAAATGAATGCGTGGTGTATACAATGAGTATAACAATTTATCCTAGGGATGACGATTGTCCAAGTCTTCATAACAAACATTTTGGTCATATACCTATTATCTAGTTGATGTGGGATCTTAACATCCTCCATGCTTGAAGCTGGACACTTGGAATGTGAAGTTTGCAATACTGGATATCTACGAGTGCCCCAATATCAAATCTATAATAGACTTAGAATCACTAGGCATACCTAGTCGATGTGGGATCTTAACAATGACAAAGCTAGTTTCATGTTAAAACATCTTTCAGCTTGTGTACCTAAGTTGATGTTGATGACTTAGCATGCTATGAATATTGGATAGGATATTACAATTATATGAGCAATTGAGTTGTTTAATGAATTTACTTTTGCACCTATCTTGTTTTCTACTTCCTTTTAGGATTTATCTCATGAACCTGTATACTCTTTTCTCCTGATTATTCCTATCCAACGAATCAGGTATATGAAAAGAGAGCATCTTCTTGATGTTACTGAAGTGTTTAGAGTACTTAGTGCTGAGAAGAGATTTCGGATAGCCAAACTTGCTTTGTACTTAACTGTCCTCATTGTCACTATCTTCAGGTTTGTCGTACCCTTAAAATAATCAATGCTTAACTGCTGTGCTTTAGATTGTACTTACTGCTTAAAATTGTGTTTATTTGTTTTTCTAATTAAGGCCTTCCAATAGAAAAACACTATACGATTCCAAGTTTGAAGAATTAGACATTTGGGTGAATACTCTAGGATTCTAGGAAAGTTTTGTAATCCTCCCAAAAACATTTACTCTACAATTTCCTTTTGAATATTAGTATTTTTCTTATTATGAGATTAACCATTTAAGCTACCTAAGACGGCCCAGTAAATAAAAATTCTTGACTAGTCCCATTCGTGAATTATTTTGTTGTCCAATAATGACTTAAGTTAGTGAAATTCTTACAAGTGACTTTGATTTTTGTGATATTCTTAAGTTTTGTAATTGAAATTGGTTTGTTATTGTACTTGCTATAAGAGTATATAGAAGTATATAGGATATGTGAATATCGCCTGTTCACTGTGCCAGCTGTTCATGACAGCTGGACATAGGTTGTTAGCAGTTAGTCTTTTAGGCTCAGGTTCAGTTAGTTTTCTGTTAAGCTTTGCCAGGCTGTATTGCTTGCGTTGCAAGCTTTCTCTTTTCCTATATAAGGAGACTCACACCATTGTAACAATCACCAATTATGAGAATAACAAATTCAGTTAGCAAGTTTCTTTTTCCTTCTTTGCTTTCTTCTTCCGCAAGCGAACGCTCTCTGTCACATGCGATCGGCATCAAGCTAGATGACTCGAATTTCTACTCTTGGAAGCAGCAGGTAGAAGGTGTCATTCGCTCGCACAAATTGCAGAAATTTGTGCAAGATCCTCAGATTCCAGTTAAGTTTCTTACTGATGAGGATCGTATTTCAGAGACTGTGAATCCAGCATTTTCCGAATGGGAACAACAAGATTCTAATCTATTCACCTGGCTTCTTTCTACTCTGTCTGCTTCATTGCTTCCAACAGTGATTCAGTGCCAGCAATCTTGGCAGGTTTGGGAAGAAATTCACAATTTCTTCAATGCTCAATCTCGAGCGCAATCAGCACAGCTGAGGTCTGAATTGAAGACAATGGCTTCTGGGTTCCTGCAAAGGATCAAAACCATCGCCAACACACTCACCTCAATCGGTGAGCCCGTGAATTTTTGCGATCATTTGGAAGCCATTTTTGATGGAACAATGCCTTGACGACTGTAGTTTACAGTCGCACAACCTGCTTCACCATTTCTGAAGTTGAGGCTATGGTAATCGCACATGAAGCGCGCTTTGAGCGCATGAAGAAGAAGCAACTCGCAGATTCAACAGCTTCTGCGTTTCTTGCTCAAGTACCGTCGCCGATGTTGCCTTAGGCAGCCATGCCAGCTGCAATGTGGCCGCAGGTTGCGCAGCCACCTCCACCGTTGTCGCAACCGCAACAGCAGTGGATGCAGCCTTCACACCAGCAGATGGCCTCACAGCCACCGCAGCAGTGGCAGTCTCAATTGACACCAACCGCCGCACCACCACCGCCAATGTGGCCAAAGCCATCAGAGTTGACACATGAGCAAGATTCTGACAGCCGTGGTGATAATCGCGATCGTGAATCTGGTGGACGTGGTGGCTATGGCCGCGGACGTGGCCGTGGCAGGGGTTGCAATATCCAGTGCCAGTACTGTAGCAAATGGGTACATGACACAGCCTCTTGCTGGTCACGACCTTCAGGGGGAAGTTCAGCCCCAAACACTGCTCTACCACCTGGTTTTCCTAATTCTGGAGCAAATCTAGGGTTTATGCCCTCTCAAATTGGGGGTTTTAGACAATTTGGCAATTTAGGGTTCAATTCCCAAAACACTGCTCTACCACCTGGTTTCCCTAATTCTGGAGCAAATCTAGGGTTTATGCCCTCTCAATTTGGGGGTTTTGGACAATTTGGCAATTTAGGGTTCAACCGCTATGTTCCTTATCCTACTGCTGTTTCACCTTCTACTGGTGTTTCTGGGCCCTGGAATTCACAAATTCCAGCATCACCTCAGTTTTCTGCAACCACACAGTTTCATCCTCAGGTTCTTGGCTCATTTCCCAGGCCTCCTCAGCAGCAGATGGCATCATCTCAAGCTATGTTGGCCACTGTTCCACCACAGCAGGCCTCTACTTCAGCAAGCTCTAAGTTACTTGGTACCCTGACTCAGGGGCCACACACCATGTCACCAACAATCCTGCAGTGTTTGTGGACAACACTCCTATGGCAAGTCCAGAGCAGATTCTGATGGGAAATGGTCAAGGATTGCCTATTCAATCCATAGGTTCTGCTTCTCTAACCTCTGTCTTCAATCCTAAAGCTATTCTTGTTCTGAAAAAGTTGCTTTTAGTTCCTTCAATTACCAAAAATCTAGTTAGTGTTAGTCATTTTGCTACTGATAATAATGTCTTTTTTGAGTTTCACTCAACCTATTGTTGTGTTCGAAATCAGGACACCTTTGAGCTTCTTCTCACTGGCAGTGTGGGAGAAGATGGTCTCTATTACTTTGATGGACCACTCACTCAAGCTTCTCTTGCTTCTCATCCAGTAGCTTCCACTCAACTCTCACTGCTTCCTGCTCCATTGTCTCAACCTTCTTTGTCAAGCACTCCACAGGCTGCTCAAGTTTCTAGCCTAGGATCAATAAAGCAATATATGCTACTAGTTTACCTGTTTCAGCTAGTTTACCTGCTTCTGTAGCACCTAGTTTTAAGCACATTGATACTTGTAATGGTAGTAGTAGTCCCATTTATGATTTTGGTACGATATGATTTCCAAGTTTCACCTCTAAGCTAGATTTAGGGTGCATCCTGCTAAACTTACATTTCATTCTCTGTTTAACATCTACTAAAATGAAAACGATGACTTGGCAAAGCTCGTCTCATTTCTAGCTTTCCATCCGTTTCTCCTCTAGATTCTCTGGCTAGGACTATATCATCTGTGAAAAGCATGCTTTGTGGTATTGACTCTTGGATATATTTAGTAAGCAAATCAATGATAAAGTTAAAAAGATTGGGCTCAAAGTTGACCCTTTGTGCAGTCTTATGTATATAATAAAGCCTTTTGTGGTCCCAGCTTATGTTCACACACTAGTCCTGATGAGAAAATAAATCATTGATATATGAATGTGCATGCATAACATTATGGATTTGTTAAACTTGTTTTTCTTACCTTCCCCTGTATGTAAACTCCTATAGTTAAAAGAAGTCAACCGGGCTTCATATGTCAGTAGTTGACTTGAGCTCTTACTATCATATTAATTTCTTTGATTAATAGATGCTCTCTTTCTAGTTGAAGTGTCTGAGGGACGAGGTTAAAACATTATAAGCATCTTTTTTCTTATAAATCATTCTGAGACAATGGAATGCCAAAGAAATTAAGCATATCTTGAAATGCATTCTTGACTTCTAGACTTCAATATTTTTCTCCCTTTTCTCTTGTATGCTTTTTGTAATGTCCTTTCCCTGGGAAATTGATAATGTCTTTCTTCTTGTGTTTGAAATATTCTTGTAAGTTTCATTCTTCCTGCCGAGTTATAGATAACTCCTTCAAGGAACCCGAAGACCAACATTTCTACCAACTTTCTATTTGCAGGCTTACATTAATCGCTGTCTACTATTTAGGCATTGAGGATGATGATGACCTGGGAAACCTTTGGTAACCCATAGCATGTGCAATATGGCAACCAATGTGTAAGTTCCCCCTTTATTTGGGGGTTGTTACCGAGCGTCCCCTTTTTGGTGGAAATTTGTGATTTGATCTGCATCATCATTAGGTTTAGAACTTAGAATTCAGTTGCTCATACTAATAGAAATCGTTCTCACTAATCTGAATGAAAGATCGCAAATTCGTGTATCCCCGTTGTTTGATATATATTTACACTTGAAATAGCTTGTCCACTGAATTCTGCGGTTAGCAATGATTAAGATATTTACTGACAGATAATTTTAATGGCTGATATTATTTCGATGTTTAGAGCATGCATGCTGAGGTTATCTTAATGGTGCTTATTTGAGATGATTGTGCATATTTAGTATAAAGAGTGCTTTGCATGCATGCTATTTGCAAACTCCATTATTTGATCATGTGAAGATTTTGAGCATCGATTTGGTCTCCTAATGCTATTTTTTATTACATGAACCCACCATTTTGAACATTATTGTCAGCTTCCTTGTTGGGTCGTGCACTGAACTCACCACTAGTGCACCCCCTAAGCAGTGATAAAAAGCTATGCAAGGAACCGAAACGATTCCTTTTTACCATGTTTTCTTCTGTCCCGTTGGATTTGTGGGGTTGCTGTTGTTTACTTTTGTAATAATCGACCCCAAAAATGGGACCAAATGTCTGATCAAAGTGGTCTTAGATACTACGTTTGCCAGCTGCCACCACTTTGTTTATTTGGCAAAGCTTCAACCTTTATTCCAAAGGCTCATATGCTTAGCCCTTGGTTTTGCTCGGCATTGAGAAGAAAGAGGTGATTGGTTTAACAAAAAAATTTGGAATTCTGAATTCTCTTAAAATTTTCAAATGCACCATCTAAACATAGTTTTTTTTCCCATCACATAATTTACCTCAAGTTAACTTGGTCATCACTAATTAGAGCATTGCCATTAGAAACTCCACACCAAAATCTTCAAGAAAATCAAACACCAAGGGTGGAAATTCTTGTTCAGAGTGCCTGCAGACTGGCAGCGAAATCTACATCATGATGAGTAATTTTGTCCATACCAGTAAGCGATGTTGATGCATATGGAACAATGACCGAGCATGAGTTGTCCATAGAAGTTGGTGATATCCTAATGTCATTGACAACTGTAGTGGACGGCTCTGCTGGGCGTGGGAGCCCTCATGTTACTTTTCCATCATTGTGTGCTACTTGATTCTTCCAACTTACGTGTGAGATAGGCTACCATTCTCATGGTTTCACCATGAGAATTGTATCCTAACTCAGTGTAAGTTAGAAGATTCGAGCAACACACTATTAATGGTCGTAAAGAAGAAGAAACCCTTTTGAGACTAATTTTTTCAGGCTTCACACTTTCTTTGTTCTTTACATTTAGCCCAGGCAGTAGTGAAACTATTTTTATACTTGCTTCTTTTTTATAAACTCCATTATAGCTTCAAATTTTCAAAGTCAAAGACAATTAAAGCTTGAATTAATTGTTAATATCTCGTCCATAATGCAAAAAGATGAACCATAAAGTTCAAACAGCGGAGTGCTTGACGCAGTTCTTAGTCCACGAAGTATTATATTTGAAATTTAATGTTATTTAAAAAAAAGATATAGTGCATATTTGGAAGGTAAGTAATATTGCCTCAGAAACTAGTGCAAAAGGCATGATGACAAGCATGTTGCCATTACACCTGACAATATTCAAGATAATGACTTTAACACTTTCAAGCATCGTGCTTAGGTCTCTTTCTACAATTATTAAATTCTATTAAGACTTTGAAACGATCCCATTAATAACAAACCAGTTGATAAAGCATCTATAATAAAGAGTTGGGTTTGGGACCATCCCCATTGAACCTGTCACCACCCCTTTTTCTCTTAATTTTAAATATACCCCTAATTTTATTTTGCATTTTTTTGTCGTAGTTTAAGGTGCGGTCATGACTATGTAATCGCACCTTAAAGTGCGCATTAATTAAAAATAATCTATTTTATTTTGTATTATATTTGGTCGCACTTTAAGGTGCTTTTTGTCACACTTTAAGGTGCGGTCATGACTATATAATCGCACCTTATACTACGAACTAATTAAAAATACTCTATTTTATTTTGTATTATTTTCATGGAACAAGGCAGACGATGGATTCAATGTAACTCAAACAATTATAATTTGCTGCTCAGTATAAGAAAATTAATAGTAACACAGCTTGTAAAAAGTTCAAATGATTCATTACAAATTAATCAAAATTTACTTTGATTACAATTTAATCAAAATTCGGCCAACAAAAAATACAAGCTATCCATCAATCGTTAAGTCAACAACTTGACGTTCTTTTGACTTGTGTTGTTCTTCTAACTCCCTTTGGTATTTGGTCATCTGCTCCAAGTACGGGGTCTCCCATGCCATCGCATCTGGATCACAATGATACTTCCATTGAGGTGCGGTCGATGGGATTGGATGTCTATCCATCAACTTTACCTGTAACCCAATAACGATCCAGTCACTAAAATTGAGAATTACTGTTGGTCGCACCTATAAGTGCGAATTGACCACATATGGTCGCACTTATAGATGCGAACATGGACTTCCTAGGACTTCATGTGATCGCACCTTTAAGTGCGACCTCGAAATAAATATTGTGGCACTTAAAGGTGCGAATTTTAACTAGACGAGGATTCACCATTAGAAGCAACAAACATTGGTATGGTGTGCAGAAATGCGAAGAAAACCCTCCAATGATGATGGGTAAGATGGAAATGGTGGTGAGTGTAAGGGAGAAGATAATGATTGGGGTTATGAGGGAAGGTAGAGGTTGATGTAGAAAACAAAAATGATGGTGGTTGTGGATGTGACAATGTTGATAAGGAAAGGAAATGGATGGTGGTGATAATGGTGAAAGAAGGTAATGGGTGAAGATGGGAGGAAAGGAATGAGGATGGTGGATGGAGTGGGGAATTGATGAAGGAAGGGGAGGGGGATATGTTGTGGAGGATTTTGTTTTTTAAGGTTAAAATGGTAAATGACCATATTCAGAGGTGGTGGAGGGTCCAAATGGGGTGGCCCCAAAACCAACACCCCTATAATAAATGCTTAATTAGGATTTGTTAAAAACTTTAATGAATAACTTTGGAAAGGAGTATATGAGGAAGAGAATGCAATTTTAGACGATGATAAAAATATTTCACGATAAAAGTTTTGTTTATATATTTTATTAAGGTTTAAATACATTTTTAGTCCTGCAAAATACGTTGTTTTTGTTTTTTTGTCTCTAGGAAATTCTTTTCTTATTTTTAGTCCTTTGAAAATTACATGTGTTAGTTTTAGTCCTTGCCAAATATTTTTCCCTCCGTTCAAATCTGGGTTTTCACAAATTGGGGAAAATCTGAGATGATTGAACCCGATTTCACCGCTTTTAGAGCAAATCTCCATAAAGCCCATGTAACTCCCCGTATCAGTTCCAGCTGCTCCTTTGCTTTGAGAATCGTGTGAACGGAGAGTGGACAAAAGGGAAGCCTAATTTACTTTTAACAATAAAATTCTCAATACAAAATGCCAGTACCATGCAACTGCTTCAAAGCCAACGTGACGCTAGAGCTTGCTTTGCTCATCTTCGCTGGAAGGAAGCCTGGGGAGTGGTAAAGATGTCCAAAGATCCGCGATTAGTGACCATTTCAATAGTAAGGCGTGTCCGTGTCTCCAACAAGTGGACCTCAGACTCAGAGATCAACATAGAACTAGAGATCAAGAATGACTCGATTGTCGTGCGACCTTGTGGCTTATGTGCGACCTGTGGAACCCAACAATTGGTTGATCACTCTCCCGCTTCTTTTAAGGAATTAGCTAAGATTTGAGATTTTCTTTTGTCTCCCCTGACCAAAATCGCTTTGACTTATGCGACTAGACGGGGAAGGTCTGTCCCCTCTCCACTGGAAGAAAGTAGCAAAGTAGTTCCTCATATTCTAACTCACTGGACAAAGTGTTACAGGCCTAAAAAAGAAATTTTCTACATACATTCCTGGGGTTGTTGGTTGCTTGGCTTCTATTACCTTCAAAAGAGCAAAGGTAACTGAGAATCCAGTTTGCACAAGGGGCTGAAATGAAAAAAAAAAGGCAGGTAGCATTCGATAAGCAGGCAGGTTTGGGATTGGTGCTGCAACACATGCAGCCATTTTTATGGTAAGAGACTGTGATCCAACGACTCGATACAACGCGCGCGTGAGAGTGTAGGCCACACAGAAGAATATGCTTTATGAGCTATCTACAGTTGGCATATATCACTTATTGAGGAGAAGAGCTCTGAATCACGTGACAACGTCAGAACATCAACAACTCTATTTCTCTTTCTCTGCAACAGCATTAAATGCTATATTCATTCAGACAAGTTAAAGGACGAGCAAGTACAATGGTGTCATCTCTTGTTTACATCAAGTACAACCAAAGAAGAAATGTGCAGACTGAAGCAAGCTACCTACTACATCTGAACATCCACTTCAAGCCTTCAACGGTCAAGAGCATTAAATGAAGCATAGATCCGTTGAGGAGGAAATCGTGACTCACACTCATAATCTTCAGCAACGAGATTTTGAAGAGAAGATATAAAAGAAAGATAGAAGAACATGAAGATGTGAGGACGAGGAACACAGCAAACAAAATTCGAACTTTCAAGTCCACAACTTATGAAGCTCTGTTTTTCAACTCGAAATCAAGTGTCAAACCCACAACGAGTGAAATCGTCCAAGTGTGAAATACTCTAAGAGTCATAACATCGAATGTAAATCCATAAAATTGGCCCGTAACTCAAAAACCAACCCAAAACCTAAAAAACAGCCCAAAAAACCTAAAATTAGCCCAAATCACAAAAATCGGTACCGAAAACTCAAAAATCAGCCTAAAACCTAAAAAAAAATCCCAAAACTCAAAAATCAGTATGAAACCTAAAAAACGGCCCGAAATCCAAAAAATCAACCCAGAACATAAAAGCACGACCTGAAACTCAAAAATCAGTCTAATACCTAATAACGGCCCGAAATGTTAAGAACTTAAAAAAGGAAGTTCTTGAAAGGCAGCGGAAGGTAAAAGAAGGGTTGAAGAGCCAAAGAAACTCTGAATCCAAGGTTCTTGTATTTTCTATCCTAAGTAATAACTATTACAAGTTTTGTATTTATACAGAATCAAAACAAACAAACGATACAGAAAAGTAAGAGACTGCGCCGCATATCTCGAGGTCAACTATTATATTGGAAATGTAACCTACAACATTGGAAACGTAAACTACTAATAAAAAAATATTAAACCTAAGATAAGATAAGGTCGAATCCCGGCTAATCCGGGATTGCCATTATTACAAGATAAATCATGCCAGTTTGACAGTCTCTGTTTACAGCTGTTACGCACTAACACAGACGATCCTTCAGGTCAGACGTTGCAGCTGCTCAGACGATTCTTCCTTGCGTGATGAGGCTTTGCGGCGCTGGAAAGCTTTGAACTGGTTCAGTGATGCAGGGGTTCGTGGAGGTGCTGGAACCTAGATCGAAGGGGAAGACAAGGTCCGGTTTAGGTCAAGAACGACTCCATGACTAGTGACAATGATGGCTTGGTGGTGGCGACCAAGGTGGTGACGGCGACGCCAGATGCTTCGAAGAGGAAGACGAGGTCGTGGGTGGTGGCAGTGTGCTTTTCCCGGCAACAAGGGTCGGTGGCTATGGGTTCGGATGAGGAAGAACCCCAACAGAGGAACCGGGCAGAGGAAGCGAATTTGACGGCGATGATGATGGTGGTCGATGGTTCTACGAGGGTCGAAGGTTAGGGAAGGGGAAAGTGGGTCGGTGGTGCTGTACGGAGAATTGGTGGTGGCATTTTTAGAAGAGGGTGAGGGTTTCACAGTGGAGGAGGTTTGGTTGAAGGTTGAAGAAGGAGATGGTGGTGGTTGCGAGAATCGAGGTGAGGGTGGTGTATATAGTGTTAAGCTTTCGGGGAAAAATCGATTTTTCCCCCTACTCCTAGTTCAGGTGGTCACCTTCTAGAATCTAGGGTTTCTTCCCCCCTCCCCTTTTATTGTTGATCCTCTTTCATTTTTTTATTTGGCCATTGGCCCCTTTTTTTCTCCTTTTTTATATTGGCTGCTGGGCCAATTCACTAGGCTTTTGTTCTTTTTTTTTTTTAAGAAAATAATTCATTTATTATTTTTAACTAACATGATTAATAAAGATAAACACAAATAATGTAATAACTATTCAATCAAATAAAATTAAGAGGTAATAAATAAAAACAAATTGGATAAATTTTGGTGCTGACACCCGCCGCCATTCGTCCTCTGTGAGCGTGTCATCCTTAATGTATAAGGACAACCGGGGCTTCTCAGTCCAATAGAGGGGGAATTTACAGCTACCCGTGTTGGGGTGTTTGAAAAGATGAGGAATTTCGAGGCTATTGACAATTTTAACGAAACGACATTGCCATGTGTTGTGGCAGTTACTTTTTCAAGGAACAAACCTTGACATGTGGGTTTTGGCAGCAAAGGCGATCCATGAGGAAATTGCCTTTCCTTTGGAGGTTTGAGATTTATAGAAATAAAAGAATATTTGGTATGTGGGCGCCACGCTCAAGGTTTCACACAAAATCTCAAAACACCTAGGGAAAGCCTAGGAATTGAGGTTTAATTGATTAGGTGCAACATGAAGGGCAGTTAAAGATTCACAAATGAAGGGGGAAAATGGGAGTTTGACACTCAAATCCTAAAAAATGAAGGCATAAACATAGAAGAAGTGCAGCTAGTCGGCGTCTTCCTTGGCATCGCAGATTCGTTCATTCTTGCCACAAGGTGAGAAGACGAGCTTCTTGTCATAGCCATCACTGGCGAAGCCATTACCAAAATCCTTCACTGAGTTCACGGAACTCAAGGTTAATAGATAAGGGGAGTTCGACAACACTTTGGGGGCACACAAGGCCGTTTGGACAGGAAGGGGAAGAGGCTCCTCCATGTTTCGGCACAAGGTGGCCGGAGGCAACGGCGGAGGGGGAGGCAAAGCCTCACCACCACAAATAGAACCAGAGGTGGAAGTGATGTTGGCCATGAAAAAAAGAAGAAAAAGTAAAAGGAAAAAGAAAATAACACTAACCGGATTCACTAACACTCGTGTCTTGTGGCTTCACCTTTCAGACACGGTGTCTTGTGAACATGTGGACTGGGCGAGCCCTTCGCCCATTATGGCGGGTCAACCTCGTCTAGCGTATGGCGAGTTAGCCTAAGAACTTGGACTTAAGACTGTTAGATTCAAATGATTTCATAATTTAATATATTTTGATAAATAACAATTTTTCTCAAGGTTTATTATTGATAGGTAAGGATTTCCTAATACCTTGAATATTTCAAATTTCAGGAACATCTATCTATATGGAGAACAATTGCTTACATCCGTTGAAGGCATTATCAAAAGCAAAATAACAAAGAAGATGCAAGAGAAGAGAACGTCTGCCTACACTTCTAAAAGAGTACGTCCGCATATGGAGTACGACTGGCAACTCAGTGAAGAGTTCGTTTGCCAGTAGAAAACGTTCGCCAAGAGAGTTCGTCCCCCCAAGTGCTAAATAGTTCGTTTGTCAATGCTACAAGCAATAAAGGCTATCTACCTCGTCAAAGCATTTAATTAAGCACTGTTTGCAGCAGATTCAAGAAAGGGACATAATAAATATTTTATTCCTCGTATCTGCAAGCGCTCTAACATTCCTTAAATCAAGCAACTCAGATAGGGGTCATTAATCTTGTAAATGAATATTTTCCCAATTTATACCAAAAACAGCTATGTTTTTATGAGGAGCTCTTCTTTCTAGAGAGCACTCAGATCTAGACTGTTCTCCTTGTCCCATTTCTAGAAAAAGATCAATGGAAAAACTCTTACAAGATTATCCCTACTCAGCTTAGCAAGATGCTTGAAGCTTACAAACCCAAATCTCTTATGCCAAATCCATTGCTCATCTTCACCGAGATGAAACATGATACACATTGATTTGTCAGGTCATCATTAACCTTATAAAGATTCTTGCATCTCTTGGAAGTAAACAATGGTTTGTCCTTGCACTCTTATAACTTATAATTGTTTATAAGCGAAAAGGATTTTAAAAAATCACACACACAATTCAAACCCCTTTCTTGTGTGTTTTATCACTATCAAAGACATTCTTAGTCTTCACCTTTCAGACACAGTGTCTTGTGGACTGGGCGAGCCCTTCGCCTATTTTGGCGGGTCGACCTGTTTGTGAACGACCCGCCCTTAAGAGCTTCGACGTGGCCTCAGGATGTGTAAAGCGAATTAAATCCTTAGAGGGCCTAATTTCCTTTGTAAAGACCGATAGGCCAATCATATAAGGCCCAACGGTCCATAGATTAGGGTTTTAACCAGCTCCTTATAAATAAGGGTCATTAATCTTGTAAATGAATATTTTCCCAATTTATACAAAAAACAGCTAGGTTTTTATAAAGAGCTCTTCTTTCTAGAGAGCACACATATCTAGACTATTCTCCTTGTCCCATTTCTGGAACAAGATCAATGGAAAAACTCTTACAAGGTTATCCCTACTCAGCTTAGCAAGATGCTTGAAGCTTACAAACCCAAATCTCTTATGCCAAATCCATTGCTCATCTTCACCGAGATGAAACATGACATTGATTTGTCAGGTCATCATTAATCTTATAAAGATTCTTGCATCTCTTGGAAGTAAACAATGGTCTGTCCTTGCAATCTTGGACTATGCATGATTCCTTGTTAAAGGTAAATATGAGATACTTCAAGCTTACATACCCAAGTCTCTTATGCTAAATCCATTGCATATCTTCGATGAAATGAAACATGATACACTATAGTTTGTCAGGTCATCCAAATTAATCAAATAAAGATTCTTGGATCTCTTGGCAGTAGACAATAGTTTCTCCCGTTGACGCAATGAAGCGAACGACGGGCAAGTGTGGATAACTTCTGCGGAGGGAGAGCATGATAATATAGTGGTGACTCACACTTGAGGGTGGAATTTTGAGAATTCAAGTGACTTGGAGTCTTACATTGATTAAATATGAGTGATGTGAGATAAAAACTTTATAAAAGATGTAACCCATAACCCAGTGCCTTAAAATTTTGGATATATATATATAACGTTGGGTTCTCTTGGTGTCTTATTTATTTGGCCATAGCTTCCCCCGTCTCACCAACATAATAAAATAGCTAGAATTTGTTGGAGAAGTAGAAATTTAGGGCATTGAATTCAATAATATACTCTTACAACCGAACGGAAACATACCCGTATATTAGCGAGACACCCTAACGTAGCAACGTTGTTTTCCTAGCACTTGAAATGGCGGAGAAGCAATCTCAGACAATCACAGAAACACACACGAGACAGGGAAAATTGGTCTGTGTGAGAGAGAAGACACAGCGAGAAGCACATTGACCGCCATTAAAAAGAAACAATATCTTTTTTTTTTATATCACTCCCAAACACAGAAATTCTATCTTTGCTCACTTTCCTTGCTCTTTCTCTTTCCCCCTTCACCATTCCCCCCATGCTCCACTCTTAAGCTTCTCAATACTCCAGCGTCAGCGTTCGACTTTCCCCAAACAATTCAGACCCGGTTCGGTTCGGTTCCACCATGGAGCAAACCACCACACTCGACTCCTTTCAGTTCAACGAAGAAATTCAGGGACTCATGGCTCCGGCGCCGGAATCCGCGAGCTCCTTCACCGCTCTTCTCGAGCTGCCGCCGACGCAGGCAGTCGAGCTCCTCCACTCGCCGGAGCGCGCCGGAATACTGCCTTGCCACGTTAGCAATCCGGAACCACATCCGTTGAGCAACTTCAGTTGCGGCACCGGCGAGAATTTTACCTTTCTTTCCAACGCCGCGTTGGTCGAACGCGCCGCCAGATTCTCCGTGTTCGCCGGAGGGAACTCGCCGCCGCCGCCGCAAATGAAGCGTGAGTCGCCGGAGACTGATTCAAACCCGAGCTCGACCCTAGGCGGTGGCTATGTCTCTGATCCAGCCGTCGAGAACAAGAACCCGAAGGGCGCCAAGAGGAAGGAGCGAGAGAAGAAGGTTCGTCCCCCTAATTCCTTGATTGCAACCGTTCTCGACAATTTTTAGGGTTTATTCAATTCAGTAATTTGGGCGAATTCGCTGGTTGTGTGCACGCAGGTTAAAGTGTCTTCAACGAAGAGCAAGAGCGTCGCCGACGAGAGCTGCGGCGGCGGCGACGGCGACGGAGAGAAGCTTCCGTACGTCCATGTTCGCGTTCGTCGAGGTCAAGCAACTGATAGTCATAGCTTAGCAGAAAGGGTAACCTCTTTAATTAACCACTAATTAACTTCGTTAATTGATGTTCTTTATCAAAAAGTTTAGTTCGAGTATATTTTAGAAAATAACAATTTAATAATTTTATTTGTTTTATAGGCTAGGAGAGAGAAGATAAATGCTCGGATGAAACTTTTACAAGAGCTGGTCCCCGGTTGCAATAAGGTCTTAATTCTTAAACCTTTTTTTTATCAGAATTAATTAATTTTGCTTTATTAAGTCTTCATGATTATGTGGCTAAATTGTCTCCCAAAAGTTGAATTATGTCCCCTGTTTATGGAGTTTAGTAAAACTCGTTACTCGACATTTGTCATTTTAAAGTTTTACACATATATTAAGAAATTGTATTAATGTTCTTGTTTCTATTAAAGTTTTTACTTAACTTCCTAACATACCTTTTATCTTTCTTCTTTAACTTATATTCTTTAATTTCCTATCACCATTAATTTAAGAGTAGAATTGATAAAACATAATTAATACTCTCTTGAAATCGTAAAAGTAACAAATAATTAAAAACAAAACAATATTAAAATAATTACAGTAGGAACAGATTTACCAAATAAAAATTGCATGCTTTTCCATCAAGAAATGTGCTCGATGCCCTGCGTGTCAACATGGCATTTATGTAATTTTACTCCCCCTCCAGGATGTTGTTTCTTAAGATTGGTTACAATTTACAACGTAATGAAGAGGTCAAACCCTGAACTCTTCTTATATCTCTTCATTTTACATCGTATTATCAAAAAAATGTCTCAATTACTCACTCTCTAAGATTTTTAAATTTTAACGTCAAAATAACAGGCGTTAGTGCCCATGTGGTATTTGTTGGGATTAAAATCCCACATGTCTTTGGGTTCAAATGCTAGTACATAGATTTTTCATTAAAAAAACGTCAAAAAAATATTTTTTCCAATTTAAAATAGTGAAAGTGGTGGTAGACCGATTACTATCCCAATTATGTTTGAAGGTTTTGTCACTCCAATACAAAAATAGAATTCATTATTGCAATCCTATTTTCTATTTAACCTTGTTATTTACCCCTTCAAAAACGTGATGTTGCCTGGAGTTGGGTAGGTGATAGCAACTCTTCAATTCAACCCTACTAATGGTGTATTTGGATTTTAATAATCAAGACTTAAAAGCACATTGAATAATATTCTACAATAGATTGAAAGAAAGCACTCTAGTAATTGTAACGGAAATAGAGGAACATATTTCTCTGATTGTGGAATTTGAACGTCAATGTGAACGGAGTTGAACAGCTATGCTAACACAGCCGAAGAAGCTGCAAATAACCAGTACAAAAAGTGACATCAAAACAAGAAAGCTACATAAAAGTAACATATAGTGATTTATTTTTATTTTGCCCATAATTTATTCATTGTTTTTTTGAAAAGGACAAACAAGAATGTACGTCATGGTTTGTACAGGACAATTAAGGTAATCCTCCCTGGTTCCTTTCTTCAGCGTTCTGGCTTATTGGAGAGACAGAAGGGTGGGCGTGTGGGGGCAAAAAGGGAGTTATTCTAGCTGGATTATGGCTTTAACCATTGGGAGACACATAGGTGGGTGTGGTTGACACTGGTATCCATGGGTCCCCCTAAAGCAAGTGAAGTATAAACCTGTCTTAGTAACGTAGATGGAACCATCAGCTCTGAGTTTGGTATCCATCAATGTTTTATGGGATAGGGAAAATAAGGTTAGAAAAGAGTGCATACCTTTTGGTGGTGTAACTCGCTTTGAACATTGTAGCGTGTGTTTGGATATTTGTGTTAGCGGAAAACACATTCATCCTAATCCATAAAAAAAAATTGTTAACTTTTCCTCTAGAAGTGAGTGTTAATACAGCAAATGATAAATATTATTGTCTCCCAAACCTAACCTAACACACACACACCGCAAAATGTATGTCCTGAATTTAGAACTTAATACTACACTGTTCTTTTCTCTACCCTGCTCCTTTCTTCTTTGGTTTATTGTCTCTGGGTTATTGCAATAATGATATTTCCGAGTAAGGCCTTGGAGTCTTCAATGCAACTTGTGCGTATTGAGCTACCGGATAGTTATCAGTAAGCAACTCTGATTTGTAGGGTCTCCACATGGAATTTCACGCGTTAAATAAAAGTTAATTGCTTTCCCAAAGATTTGCAATCTAAAGATAAAGGATTTTCCACCAGTGTGCTTCACTAATTTATTTAAAGTTGCACTTGGGCTCTAACATTATTTGTTATTCAAAACTAAAATTTGGGAGTTGGTTTTAGTTGTCAACTCCAGGATGTAACTAATGAAGATTGGTGGGTTGTGCATCTAGCGTGCAAGAAATTTTTGCATGCCCCATATTATGGTTTAAGGAATCAAGGAAAGCAATTTTTTTTGGTTACATACAATGTTTTTACTGAAAAGTACAATGATCGGTGTATTTAATGTTACATTTTCAATTATTATTCTTATTTCTTTTGATTCCTTGACAAGAGCACTGCCCCTGCCTTAGTCTGACAGTGTTTATCATGTATCAAAATGGGAAAAAAAATATCTGGTTGAGGATGTCAGTCCAAATTTAATTAGCTCCTTGTGAATATTAGATTTACTATGGACTATGTTCGATCACATTTCATAGGCTTTTCTATGTTCGATTTTGAGCCTTAATACACATTCTATGTTCGATTTTGAGCCTTAATACACAGCCACTCTTTGATTTTTTAGTGCATGTAGTATTGAATTTTTCTCTAAATTGCTAATATAGTAAGTAAAAGATAGGTGACATGACAAAGTTCTCCTTACAGATATCAGGAACGGCATTGGTTCTGGATAAAATCATCAACCATGTGCAATCTCTGCAGCATGAAGTGGAGGTCAGATTTTCAGATCACTAGACAATTGGTTTTACAAACAACTAGAAGGATAAAGTAGTTAGCAGCACTCTGTTCCTCAATATAGATGTCGGTATTGCTTACAAACTTTTAAAACAAGTGGCTTGTGTTCCTTTGTACAAGGCCTATATCTGATCCTTCAAAATGGAAATGTAGTCCTGTACAAAGCTACCAGAAGCATTAAAGCAGTAATGAGTAATGACCATATTATTTTGTACTAGATGACATTATAAACTACAGACCATTCTTCTTCAATGAACAGTAATGGGTCTGGCTCCTATCTTCCCATGCCTAATGTGGACTTGAGGCTTAAAATTTCATACTCCCAAGATTGTGCATTGTTTGATTAAGTGTATATGCCTGAAATTTATAAAATTGTAAAATATATATGCACTGTGAAGGTAGCTCAAAGAATTAGGTAAATTTCGTTGTATCTTTCTGTTGGAACAGAATGCAGTAACGTTTTTGAGTTTTTCTTCATAGATATGATAATTGTACTCATTGATGTAACCTCTGGTTTCAGATTTTATCAATGAAACTGGCAGCAGTTAACCCAATAATTGATTTCAACCTTGACAGCGTATTTGCTACTGAAGTAAGTATTCATTTTGCTCTAGTTGAAAATTTAAATGTAAATATCTATTTGTCTCTGGCAGCTGGGGGAGTATTATGAACTACATCGGTTTGTCTGGCTTTGCTCTAAAACCCATATTTGAGGAATTACATATGTCATCACCTTCTGGAGCACTTTCAGTTCTAGTATTATTGGGGCCTTGGAACTTTATTATTAAGCCATCCTGATTTAGTTTTAGCTGGCTATCTCAAACTGTTTTTATGTTTCAACATTGATTAGCGAGTGATTGATCAAAAAAATTATATTGGCCTCTACTTATGTTTGCCTATTGTATGTTTACATGCCCAAAAACTGAAATGATGAACTTGAGAATGGAGATATTTGAGAGTTGGCTTGGAGTCAGTTACTGTCATTCATTCTATTCTGTAGGATACTCATGAGTGACAGACCTAGAAAGAGAACTGTAATCACTGAACAAAGAATTAACAATGTGAGTGAGAGCATAAATGCTTGTAGATTGCTTAGATCCATCCAAAATCCTAAAATGCAATCCTTATATTATCCAACCTCATTACCTTATTTCAAGATTCGGGGCTGGTATATGGAATTGTAAATGAATGTTTTGACATGTTCAGTTGAAATAGGATGTGTATGACTTTTTGGATAAAGAAATAGAGCCAGTTCAGCTTTTTCTGTTGATGTTCAGATTTTATTTAATTTCCTTGGGCTGATAAAAAAATATTCCTGTAGGGCATGTCTCTAACGGACAGTAACTTCCCTACCACAGTTGCGCCCATCGTATGGCCAGAAATCCCTCAGAATGAAAACAGACAACAATATCAGCAATCATGGCCATGGGATGCATTCCACCAACCGCTTTGGGGGAGGGAAGAAGACAACCCTAATTTCATGACTCCAGAAAACTCGCTTTTGAGTTATGACTCACCGGAAAATTCAGGTAGCCAAGAGTTAGGTTTCTATTGCTTGTCTCCTCCCAGAAGACTGCCCAGAAATTTGTCAGTGTTTTTTTAGGTTGAATATTTTTTGTCTAATTCAAACTCATCATGGTTCCTACTTCCATTTGGCATTGGACTTCACAACTAGACAGCTTTTGAAGCATTCTATCTTCTTCATGGAGCATTATGATAATGAAAAGCATAAAAGAATCTGGGAGGGATACTAATAAATAAATTGGGCTTTCAAGCCACTTAACTTAATTGTATAAAGTTTATAAATTGCCCGGAAGGAATTAATTTGCATACACAAAATAAATGCAGAGCTGTTAATGAATTTTTAGGAAGCATTGCAATTTTGAGTCTGAATTTTTTGTTTTTCTGATCATCATCACTTTTGAATCTGGATTTAACAACTTAAATTGTGATACAGTATCTCTGCACTCAAATCAGTTAAAGATGGAGCTCTGAAGGAGTTGAAGGAGTACAGAAGCGGTGGTTCTAGTAGAAATTAGCCTAGTAGTAGTGTATATATCAAATATAGTCATTGAAATTAGACGTGATTTAATCAGTCACAACAATCAGCAGTGTTTCCTTGTCTATTTGTCAGAATCAGTTGGAAAACCAGCAAGGAAGAATTGGTATGCTATTTTTATGTAATATATTACTATCACTATGTATACTAACTATAGGGGTCATTCAATCTGAGGTGATTGAGTGATTCAGATTGTAAAATCATTGAATGGACTATTACTGAGCTGCCTCGGAAGTTTGTTGCTTTGTTTACTGGATGGTACTTAGATGGCTGGTTCTTCCTGAATATATTCCTGAGCAAGCTACTCTAAATTTTAATAATGAGTGTATTTGTAACAAAGCCATAAAACTTGCTGTTTGTTGATTTTGGCCAAGGTTTAGCAGCTCAGACAACCGGGTGTTATTTTTGTCTTCTAACTGAATTGCATAATCTGGTATGTGTGGAACTGTAACAAACAAGAACTCTCCTCGCATAACGCTACTCCATTGAGTTTGTGCTGCGATCAATCAACGCGTAGAGAGATAGAGAGAGGGGAAAGAAAACTGAAAACGAAACGTAAACCCATTTTGATTTCGATTATTTCTGTTCAGAATCTTAGGGGCAGTTATGTCGCGGAAATAATAATGATTCCAAAATAAGGGACTTACGACTTACGAGTTCATATTTCATATTTCAAAGTTCAAAGCCAAACAAACAAAAGATTTAGGAATACCTTTGTGAGTAGTGAGCATATAAAGCAAGAGTAGTTTCGTCCCTATAGAAGACCATGCGCACGCTACCACTACAATCCTTTGAGGGTTGATGGTGCTAGTGGAGGCAAGAGTCTGAGGGAATTGTGCGATCAGAGTTTGAGCATTTAATGTTACATTTATAAGGAAATGTAATACTTTCTAGTGGGTTAATTCTACGTGTGACACTCTATAAGTATCTCTTCTATATTTAAGTTGTAATATTTAAATATAAATAATATTAAGCTATTGGTGCATTTTCCAACAATCTCTCACTCTTACTTACACTTGAGCTTAATCAAGTACTAGTAACTATTTATTCAAAAAAATAAAAAAAGTAGGGTATTTTTAATATTTAATTTGTAACATTTTTTTTAGTTGATGTTATAAAGTAAATAAATATATGACATATGAAAAATATTTAATCAACATTTTTAAATCAGAAAAAAAAATTATGAAGAATCTATATAATATTCAACAAGGAATTAAAAATAGTAAAGAAATGATATTAAATAATATTAATTTTCGCGATACAAATCAAATTCATAATTGCAATAATGAATAAAATCAATATTTAGTGTTGCTTCAATCAACCTATTCAGCCGCCAATGAGTCAAAGAATGAATAAATAGTGAAATTTCAAAATTTAGACACCCTTAAATTCAAATTCAAATTTGATAATTCTGAAAAGTTTAGAAATTTATAATTAAAATTAACATATACATTGTAATTAATTTTAGTAATTATTAGCTGTTACGTATAAATGGTAAAAATTTAAAGCATTAATCTTTTTAAGTAATTAATTCGAAAATTCTAAAATAAATTAAGTAATTCAAAATTAATTTTATTTGGAATATTTTTTAAATATACTGAATATTTATATTATAACTAAAAAAGTATTTTAAATTAAGTTCTGCAAAATAATAATTTAAAATCCTTACGGATATTTCTAAAAATTTCGAATTTGAAAAGCAAAAAATAATCCGTTTCCTTCCCACCATTTTGCAAGTTTAAATATGCAATGCAAAATTAATGTTATAAATTGTAATCAAGTTTATTAATTAATTTCCATAAATAAATGATATAACTAATAAAGAGTTGATCTTCTTTCCATGTGTAAACAAAAAAAATAAAGAATTGATCATTTTTAAATATAAAATGAAATTCTATCAATTTAAAATTTTTTTAAATCATTCTTATGTTGTAAAGTTACGTGTCAGCATATGAGAGAATTTTTTTTAAGAGTGGATGAGGTTTGAGATTGAGGACTCACAATTAATAAATATAGTAGTAGATATATAATATAACAAATAATTAGCTTTATCTAGTAATACACCTTTTTGACCTAAATATCAAGAATGTCCATGTTCTGACATAATATACCTTGTGACATTTATATTTTATATCATTTGTCCCTTTGTCTATATATCTTATTGAGCTCAAAGTATAGACGTGCCATCCTTGTATATCTAATGTATGTTCCTTGTTACTCTCTCTCTCTCTCTAAAAACTTTATCTCTCTTAATCCTCTCTCTCTCGCTACAGCCTATTTTGGGTTGCCACCGTGCCCCCTCTCTTCCGACGCGGCGGCAACCCCTCCTTTTTGTCGCCTTTCTTTTCTCTGCCTCGCCTCCGTCCAAATCTCTCTCCATGGATCCTTTTCTGCTGCTCGGTGGTGGTGTTCGCCTCTTCTGCTCCCGTCCCTTCGTATCTTCTCTTGTCGATGGCTTTGCCGGTGGTGACGGTGCTTCGCGTTGTTTAGAGATCTTGGGTCCTCTCTTCCTTCGGCTTATGTCGGAGTTTGGGGATGGCCACCGTGAAGAAAGGGGAAACCCGATCTGAGGAAGTCATCGTCGTTCCCTCGGGTCCTTCACTGATCTCTGCCGCCGTCTCTTTCCTCTTCCTGGTGTGAAGCCTCTCTTGCCTTCCCCTTGTCTTGGTGCTTCAGATCTATTGGTTTTGTTATGTGGTTGTTTCCTGGTGGGGGTTTGATTCCACCATAACAGTGAAGGACAGAAGAGAGTAGCCCTATTGTTGTTTAGTACGAGATCGAAGGGAAAGGAAATACGTAGGCACTTTTTGTACAAATAGAAATATTGCAAAAAATATAAATTAGTTTTATTCAAAGAGTATTTTTTAATACTATATTAATATAGTACTAAATTTAGAACATTGAATATATCTAAAGTTTCAAATTGATTATTATTATATTTATTTATTAAAATTTTGGTCAAGGCCATTGAAGAACCCTCCACGAATTTTCGATAGTAGTTTACGGAAGGAGTGATGCGAAGAAGGATTTCTTTCGTACCCATTCACAAGAAAGAAGGGTCTCAAGCAGTGTGTTCACGGTCTTTTTAGAAGGCCCAATTTCTTATTTATCAAAGTCCAAGATCCAATAAAAGCTTTTACCGTTCTAAGAAGCTAGACTCTTACTTCAGAGTCGCTCCTCCGTGACTCTCATCATGGCCGTTGAATTTGCTCTACGGGCGAATGAGTGGCTGCACAGCATGCTTCAGAGGAGATTGACCCTTCCTCGAGTTAGTCCAGTCAGAAAGGAGAGGGTCCGCTGTCTAGACTGCATTTCGGGAGTTTGAACACCATCCCATTTCAACAAAAAAGACAACCCTGTCAAAGGTACCTAACCGTCCTTATGATGTGAGTGGAACCATAAGTATAGGTATAACCTTTCGCTTAATACTATAAACCTAAAGTTGAAGCATGAGGTTGCATTAATCGGGGATACCCGATAGAAGGAATTAATTGTGTAAAGTAGTCCCCGCGAAGCTTTCAGGAAGAGGGTTAGTCTTGTGCGTAAGCATAACATTTGTGGTCGAACCCGCCCAACCCAACTAAAACGAACCAAACCTAACAGACACATCTTTTTCCTTTTGGGAGGGTACTCCGAGTAGTGGGTACCTCGTAAGACCTCGACCCGCCTACTCGAAATTATCATATATATATCTAATGAAAATAAGGGCGGGAATACTAGGAATAGAAATAAGTAATTGAATTCATTATAGGACTTATTCTTTTTCTCCCAACATACAAATGCACGCTCCAAAATGTCAAATATTCATCTTCATTGGAACTTTTTGGTGGTAGTCGTGACAAACAGCCATCAGCTATTGGCTCGTATAGGTTCGATATTTCACTAAAAAGATAGAAAAGGTATAATACATAGGGCATGAAGCCATTGACACAGCCTCTTAAACTTCCATTATATTATTTTACATAAAAAATTAAAAAAATAGCTAAACATTCTTATACAGGTGTAGGAGAAAGTAGAAAGTCTGGTTGTTTTCTTTGTAGCAGTATCCCGCAAAAGGGACACAACGGTCTTGAGGATACAGGCGAGGAAGATTTAGTTGAAGAATCGAAATCTAGACAAAATGAAGACATTCTAAAAAGTGTTTCCGGTGCCAACCTAAATGCAAACCTATGGCAACAAACACAAAACCATAGGGGAGTACTAGGGCAAACCTCCATGCAAACAGCACATCTGAATAACCGGTGCCGTTTAATGTTGCCACTACTGCTATTTTCACCTTGACAAAAACCAAATTCGGGGGATTCAAATAGAACAGATGCTGAACAATAACTGCATGGCTCCACTACTGAACATCTACCAGTCACAAACCTGCTATTGAAAGAAATACACAATATTGCAATTAGCATATTTTAAGTTCCGGACCAAATCCACAACATTGCATGACTTTATTTTACAAGCTTAGTAACAAGTCTACGGTTCTTACTCGGTGAATTAATGCAAGCAGATTTCTACTAGCTGTAAGGAAATTTCTTTATCAATTATCAACAAGCATTTACCAGTTAACGCAGCAATGTTAATTATTTATAATTTTAATTTTTTTGCCAAGAGGTCTCTTCACAATTATTCCTAAAAATTAGTATGCGAAACCTGTTCCCCTAATATTTTCTTGTTTCATTAGTTACAATAAAATCCTTATTTTGTTCATTATGAGCAGAAAAAGGCAGAACTTTCATTGTTCAGGCAAAAAATGTCACCAAAACAGAAACTGCTGTAGGAGTAATATGAATGGGAATGAGCTGCACTATCCTGATTAATGAGTGGTATGATTTTAAAAATTACATCAGTTTGTTCCATGATACCAATTACGGTAATCTTCTACTATCCTATTCTTCCATTTTGAGTACACTTTCCATCTAGTTCTATAAACAAAGAAAAATGAATTGCAGCATGTAGTCATGTACAGTTTCCACGACAATCAGATAATGTTTCACCACCCTTTTTGGGAAAATACTAATGTATATTACTCAGATTGACATCTGGTTAGCCTCTATTCCAGGGCAAAGAAGTTTGTGCATAAACAAAGCTATGACATGACTATACTGTAACAGAATAGGAAAAAGGAACAGTATCTTAATCTAAATTATACATATACAGGAAACAAGTACCTTTTTTCATGAGTAACCTCTGATGCAATGAATTTCAACTGCTCTTGTACATGTTCCTGATCTAAAGCAACCCATTGTTCCATCAGTGCTAGTCCAACAGGATACCAACAGCCAGGTTGGGAAGGAGTTGCTTCAGGGGAGGACAAGCTATTTCGAAAAGCAGAAAAATTAAAACCCACAAGCCTTTGTCTGAGCTCTCTTTCACTACTTAGAAGAATTTCTATCCACTTAGTAATTTGCTTTTCAGTGGCAGGGCATACCCCTTCCAAGTTTTGAATTTTGCTATTTATTCCAGTTATTTGATCAGCATCTAGCTCTGCTAACACCACACGCCTACATATTATATTGAGCAAATGTAGCAGTCGAGAAGGAACGTTTGGCAAGCTTGAAGAGACACGTGATAAAACATTTTCAGGAGGAAGGTCCATATAAGATCCAAGAAATGATAATGAGAGCCAGCTAATCAGTAAATTCTCTACATATTTTGACTTGTTATCCTTGAAACCCAATAATGCTGCAATTATATCCCAAAGAACCAGAGGCTTATCAAGACATTGATATTGGTTTAAAGACCATATGATATTCGCCCCCCAATAAGTTAACTCTTTCTCTGGAAAACTGGAATGTTTTTCAATGTAGCAAGAAAAGGGAGATTTCAACCAAACATCCACATGTAGCCCACCAATCCAGAAGTATTCAATAGCTGCCCTCAGAACCCTGTCCAAAGTTGAAGAAAAATGTCAAATATCCACATTTGCCAATTTATATTTCATTAAATCTCTACTTGGGGATAAAAGGAAAGTGAAAAGCTAGCTAAGGAGTTGAGTTTCCTGTCTTAACTTTCAAGACATACCATAATCATTGTAAATATACAAGATTTCTACCCTTGGGCATTCTCATGCTACTTAGTATGAAATGACAACAACAATAATAACCAAGTATTTTCCCACAATAAGGGGTCAACTACATGAATTAAACGACGCCATAATGCTCTGGAGAGCCATGAGTTGTGTTAGAGGCCAAAGAAAAGATGTGAGCCAGGCCTTGGATCATGCAAAAAATAAGCCTACAATGTGGCTTCTGTACTCTAGGAGAAATAACAAAATAGCAAGCCAGAATTAGTAGTCGGACACTTATCTAGTAGTTATTTAATTTTGTAATAGGGAAGTTCTGATATGGGCACTTAGCAGCAGGGTAGTCAATCGCGGATCGCGGCTTGTCACGGTTGACCCCCAAAACTGAAATCCCATACAAGGGAAGGGCGCCATTTGGCCGCGAATAGCGGGATTTCGCGCCCTGAATCCCATCGCGGCAGGGGTCCACTACGCGACGCGATGGCGCTATAGCGCCGCTATCGCGCGCGGTTAACTACTATGCTTAGCAGTTTTTACTTATTAGCAATATATGGTGTAGTTAGTTATAGGGGGAATTGGGGACAGTTTGTGTGCATTCTGTTTTACGTGTGTAAGACTGAGAATTATTGTCTAATTTGTCCCAGGAGAACTTTGGCTCTTAGGCTGGTAGAGAAATTTATCTTACCAGAGTTTTGTATTCTGTGTAATTCAGTAAATTTCTGTTTCAAACCCAAGTTGCAATTTTTATATGCATTATGTTCCCAAAGGGTGCAAAATTCTAGGTATCTGGTTTAACCCCCCCCGCGCCCACTCTCCCCCCAAAACATATTTTAGCTGGAAAATCATGATATTACCTTCCTTCATACATTCGATTTAATTTCTCAACATCGAAGCAATTAACCTGCAATAAACAAGCAAAAATACTCAGTAATAACATAATACTATGGATAAGCAAAAGCAAGGCGAAGATTTCATGAGTATATATAGCTAATAGCCCACAATGCTCATAATAAATAGTGCAAATACAAAACATAGAAGAGATCATAGAGGAAAACAAGGCTGCAAGTTTTCAGGAAATATATTTGTTTCTCCGGCACCACTCCGTGTCATTTAATTAGCTATCAAATCAGCCCATTCAACATTATGCCTCTTTGAGAAAAGGAAAAAGAAATCTTGCAGTTTTGAAACTTGAGACAAACAAAAATTGTTGGACCTCTTACAGCATCTGGATGATGGTTACTAATTTCATTCTCTGTTGTGTTTTTTCCCCTTCTTTTTCAGGGATACACTGAATTCCTAGGAATATGGGGCATTGCTAATGGCCATATCTGGGCATTTAATATGCGCTTCACTTTTGGTGTAGTAAACAACAGGAACATATCAGGATCAAGTTCGATACAAAATGCAATGATTGAAATGGAAATAAAACATCATACAGTTGCAATGACAAGATTTCCATGGGACACAGCTATACCAAAACATGAATCGAATGCATCTCTTGATGGCTGCAAGGACAAATCGCATATTTGATATAGTAAGAAAAAGAAAGATCAAACAAAACAAGATAGAAACCACAAAGGATAGTAGTGACATACACAGATTGAATCATTGCTACAGGGAAAATTAGAATAGATGGATACTTCATCAAGGCGACTCTCGTGCAAGATCCAGCTATGCAATAAATTATCCTACCAACATATGAGCAACCGTTCATCAATCACAAATACACATCAGAAGCACTAAAATTTCACGTGTTTAATGTTGTGAATACTATCATTATTTGCTATTTTATTTCGTATAATGTAAACAATTTTGATATTGTACTAGTAATAGGATAGATCTATTTCCTATTCTATAGCTTGTAGCTCTCTAGATTAATGCTTGTAGTTGTAGATTGATAGATCTATTCTATAGCTTGTAGCTCTCTAGATTAGTGCTTGTAGTTGTAGATGAGTACAGATAATTCAATTGAGAAAATATTTCAGTTCTTTCAAGTCATAGTTATTTTAATCAGCTAATCTTGCTTTAAAGATCTTAAGATAAAGAGAACATTTATCATTATGGATGACAAATTTTGGCTGCATAATGAAAACCAGAAAGTTGAAATCCTGAAGGCAGCTCAGACTTTCAGGTTCTAGAAGAATAAGAAGATTCATCATGCATATATAATTTCCTTTCCCTCTTCAGCTTGCAGAGGAGGAAACAGTAATTCTGTAAATCACTTTACAAAGAAAAGTTCACTATAAGTCTATGACATTAAATATGACAAACCGTGTGACACTCTAAGCTGCAAAAATGATGACAATAACATGCAGGGACCCAACCACAATCCATGATAAGACAGCTAACCAGGCATGTTTAATTAACTGGGAAGTGGAAATAGAGAATGTAACTCATGGCACATATAATAGAAGATACAAATGATGAAGAAACTTGGTCTGGATTATAGAATGTATATATGTCCACAATTATTTTTCTGCCACATAATTGATAATTTAATGGTATTTTGACAGAAAATCAGCCAAATTAACAAAGGAAAAGAAAATAACCTGGCTACAGCTGTACAAAAATCTTCCACCAAATGCCCAGGCTAAACCTGTAATCTGAAGGAAATATAAAATATAAAATCAAAAAAGGAATGCAGACAGCCTTCAACTAACACAAAAAGGGGAGGGGATAAACTTACAATGCAATCATGTGCATCATATGACCCAAGCTTATTAAATTCCCGAGAAGATATGTCGCATAGCCATATTTCAAAGGAACCAGAACCTTTTCCTATGGCTAAAAGCATCTTGGAAGGGTACTGAACATGCACAGTTACTGAAAGTACAGAAACTGGGACAGCATTGACCGTTATAACCTAATTAGAAATTGAAAGTTGCATAAAGGAATTATTCACAAAGAAGAGAAAGAAATGAAAAGAGATGCAGAAAAAAAAGTAGAAATTACCTCCTTCAATAACAAGAATGAAGCTTGATCCACTTCTGATGACTTCAGCAATTTGGCATTGTCACCCAACCAAATCTTCACACTGCAAGGCACATATGTTTCAGCTAACTCTGATAGTAGTTTCAAAAAGTAATATCATACAAAGTTAATCCAATCAGGAGTGTGAGAGAATTGGGGATCAAAACCACTAAGTACATAAGGCTTAGGTTCAATGTCATGAATAAACTATTCCAAAATACTTATTACGTCCACCACCAAACGTGATTTTTTATATTACACGCATCTGGGGTATTTAAATCTAACAATTACATGAGGAATGCTCTCAAGAAACTCAGACATTCTTTTCTACACATTAATTATTATTGGGTGAAATTCATGCGGATCCCTCTAAATCATGTGGGCCTCACTGCTTATGTAGTGGGAACTACTCCCTATTTGGTGGCTCTTACATGTATTTCACCCAAGATCTAAGTGTGTTGAAAAAGTGTATGCTAGAGAATATGTTTGCTAGCATACTTCCAATCACATTGTTTAGGTTTTTTCGGGGTGCGATATTGATGTCTAAGTGTTCTTTTTTTCTTAATAAATAAGCAAATAGGAACCCTAATCATAATATAATAGCTACCTTATTCCCATTCTTCATAGAATAGGTTGTAATAAGTTTATAAATATACTAGGCATGATGAGAAGATTCTTTTATTGATTGTATAACGTATCTCATAATACAACTAATCAGTAAGCAAGATGTCTAAGTATTCCTTTATATGAAGCCTATGGTAATTCTCTTCTTTTTCTTTGACTTAAAAATTCGAATCTTTGTCCAGTTTTCATACTTTTTTTTTAAAATCCATATCTGATTGTCTGCTTCTTTAGCCAAAAGCTTCACAAAATAGTTATTTCAAAACTCTAAGTCCGCCATAAATGCCATCAAATCCAAAATACTGAATTTTTGTGAACTGCAACAGCAGCCACTTTTTTTTTCCTTTTAAATCTCATCATATTGCTTGCAGATCATCTCAATTAGCTAATTTCAAAGCATTATTCCATTCAAAACCCTAAAAATAGTCTTCTAACCTTCGGTCTTATATTATAAATGCTCATAGAAAGGGTCTAATCTCAAAGCAATAAAGTCCTTAGAAGTTTCAGAAGAACAGACTCATAATTAGCAGAATTCCTTTACATTATCCAACTAAAAATACTCAACAACCTAGTTCATTTTCCTCTCAGGTGTTCAAATTGTTTGATGTGTAAGTATATTAGCAAAACTTACTCAAACTTATTAGAATGGCGAGACCTAACTGTACCCCAAAAGGTAGCTTAGAGGTGAAGATTGTCTTCTCATATGTAAGGGCTATCTTGGTCTTATCTCTAGTCAATGAGGGACTTCTAATATACCTCCTCGCTCCCGGGGCTGGACATCTGGAGCGTGGAATTTGCAAAACCGAACATCTGCGGGGTGGCCAATACATGGGAAGTCTCCAATAAAGTCTACCCCTAAAAGCTAGCTTAGAGGTGAAGATTGTCTTCCCCTATATAAGGGCTATCTTGGCGATATCTCAATTCAATGTGGAACTTCTAACAAAACTTGAATCTCTAAAGATTCCTCAAGAAACTGATGAAAATTATTAATAATTGTGAGAAAACCATATCTCTTCGAAACCCTTATGAAGCAATGCTCTTGAAATTTCTGCACAGTAATTTTGCTCTAAAGGAGCAATTTAGATAGACAAAGAAAGAGCATTCACAGCTTTCCTGACTTTTTCCACAAGACTACCAACAAAAGTAGCTTGATATAAAGCTCCAAAAGTTTGAGCGTGCACTTCTATAGGAATAGTCTTAAGCATCTGAACTTTGAACCTTACGCCGGCAACCCATGATTAATAAAAAATCATGGAATCCACACCTACCTTTTATACAAGGAACATGTTCGGTGCTTCTTCCTTTAAGAAGCATTAAAGAAAAAAAAGAAGAAACTATTTTCATGAAACAACTAAGATAATGAGAAAGAGAAGATATCATAAATGGATGGATGAAAGAAAGAGACAGTTTTTTAGGTTAATAAGTCAATGAGATTCATAAATCATGATCATGAAATAAATGTTGAAGATAAAGGTTAGTTAGCACTTAACATTTATGTGTCACAGGAGTAGGTTTAGAAACTCTAACATCAAAAAGTAAAAATAAATATAGTTCTAGTCTGCATATAGATTGTCAAAACCACATTTTTCCTGTCCTGTGCTATCAAATATCAGCATTGCTAACACTAAAGTGAATATTATGAATTATCTAGATAAGACAGAGAAACCAAGTGAACTTTAATTAGATAAATTAGTTTGGCAATCATTGAGAGCATTACAATGATACAGATAAAGCTCAAATTAAACAAGGTGCATAACTCCAGAACTGTGTATGCTAGCTTAACAAGATATAATGAAATCAGAATACAAATGCAACACAATTTAATAAGAATATTTAACTCACCTCCCATCATTGCTTCCGGAAACTAATATTATTTGAGGATTTGAAGAATCAAAAGCAAACAACAACCAACTTATTGATGTGATCCATGAACTGTGTGCCTGAAGAAGGCCAACAAACTTCACAGTAGTTGGGCCTTTTCCATCCTCAATAGTATAGCAATCTCTTTGGGGAAATCTCCATAAAGAAATGGTACCAAACTTTGATCCAACAGCAAGCAGACTGACAGAAGCACAAGTATTATCAACAGGATAAACCTCAGACGCAGTACATATCAAGGGAGACCACGAAACAACAAGCGAACATAGCATTGCACTACGAGATGCATATTGACCAGCACTTATCAGTGGCAGCATTTGGCTCTCATGCATTTTTTTTGATGTTTTTCCATTAGGTTTAGATGTAGAATCTATTTGATCTGATTTATTTCTCAGCAGACACGGTCTATTGTTAGGAACCTAAAAATCAATAAACACAAATAGTTGAAATATGGAGAAATATAATTTTATTTCTTGAACCAAAACTACAAAGTGATTACATTATATAGAAGAAACTAAATATGTACTCAATCTCCTAATAAGAGAACAAATCTCTTAATAATGAAAAATATCTCCTAATAATAAAAACAAATATTCTACAATTAATACTAATTACAACATATCACAACACTCCCCCTCAAGCTGGTGAATGGATGTCTATCATTCCCAACTTGCAAGTAAGATCTCGAAATCGTTCCAAGGGAAGTCCTTTGGTGAGTATATCAGCCAACTGTAGTCCTGAGGGGATGTACTGTGTAGAAATAAGACCACTATCTAATTTTTCTTTGATGAAGTGCCGATCTATCTCTATGTGTTTCGTTCTATCATGTTGGACAGGATTGTGAGCAATACTAATGACAGACTTATTATCACAGAAGAAAAGTCTCATGGGAGCTTCACGCTTTATCTTCAAGTCATCTAGTATGATCTTCATCCACACTAACTCACAAACTCCTTGAGCCATGGCTCTGAATTCTACCTCTGCACTTGATCTGGCAACGACATTTTGCTTCTTGCTCCTCCATGTCACTAAATTTCCACCCAAGAACATACAGTATCCTGTAGTGGACCTCCTGCCATCAATTGATCCTGCATAATCGGCTTCAGTATAAACTTCCATAGACAACTGCTCATTTTTCTTGAACAATAGACCTCTTCCTGGACTTCCCTTTAGATACTGCAAGATTCTATCCACAGCTTGTAAGCGCCTCTCCCGCGGGTCATGCATGAACTGACTGACAACACTAACTGGATAAGCTATATCAGGCCTAGTGTGAGATAGATAAATAAGCTACCCCACAAGTCTCTGGTATTGGGCCTTATCAACCCTTGGACCCTCATTACTCCCAATCTTGTGGTTTTGCTCTATAGGGACTCCAGTGGGCTTACAACTCAGTTTGTCAGTCTCTTTGAGAAGATCAAGGACATACTTTCTCTGAGAAATGAAAATGCCTTGTTTCGAGTATGCCACCTCCATACCTAGGAAATATTTCAGCTTTCCGAGGTCCTTCATTTCAAACTGAGCTGCTAACTCCTTTCTCAAGTTCCGCTTCTCAAGTTCATCATTACCTGCAATGAACATATCGTCTACATAGACTAACAGAATAGTGAGTTTGCCATTTTGAGTATGTTTTATGAAGAGCGTATGATCTCCTTGGCTCTGTTCATAACCAAGGGAAATCATAGCTTGAGTAAACTTCCCAAACCAAGCACGGGGAGACTGTTTGAGCCCATATAGGGCCTTCTTCAATCTGCACACTTTATTTCTTCCAGAAGTAGGGTCATACCCCGGCGGAATCTCCATATACACTTCTTCCTCCAAATCTCAATGCAAGAATGCATTTTTAACATCAAACTATTGCAACTCTCAATCAAAGTGAGCTGCTGACGAAAGAATGATCCTTATGGTATTCATTTTTACAACCGGAGCAAATATCTCCTCATAATCAATTTCATAGGTCTGGGTGTATCCCTTTGCAACTAGTCTCACCTTATACCTGTCAAGCGTGCCATCAGGTCGATACTTCACTGTATATATCCACCTGCAACCTACAGTCCTCTTGTCACTTGGCTTCTCAACAATCTCCCAAGTTCCATTCTTCTCTAGGGCATGCATCTCTTCATTCATGGCTTGAATCCAGTTCTTATCTTTTAATGCTTCTTGTACTGATGCAGGGACTCTAATAGAGTCAATAACTGATATAAAACTCTGATGCTGCAAAGACAGATTTTTAGTAGACACGTACTGGGATATAGGGTACTTGGTACAGGATCGTTTTCCTTTTCTCAAGGCAATAGGTAGCTCATCAAGCTTAGACTCACAAGAATTATTAGGCTCAATGTTAGGAACACGTACCTCGGGTTCAGACGATTGAACTTGTTGTTGGACCAGGACGGGTTTAACTTTCCGCTTGTATGTTATCCTGTATTTGTCAACACCATCATTATTCTGGACAGGTTCAGGATCATTGTCATCACCATCATTATTCTGTACCTGTATTGGTTCAGGATTATTGTCATCACCATCATTCTGGACCGGCGGCATTGGCTCAGGATCGTTTTCCTCAATGGTAGGAATCAAGGAAGGCATCAAGGATGTCAGAGGAATAACAGACAACTCTATAGACTCAGCTTCCTAACTATTCTCCTCCTGAAGCTGAGGACTAGGATAGAAAGGCTCTGTTTCCTGAAAGGTAACATCCATGGATTTGTAGATACGACGACTAGGAGGATGATAACGTTTACATTCCTTCTTATCTGAAGCATATCCAATGAAGATACATTTAATAGCCCGAGGATCTAACTTTCCCCAGTGAGGACCATGAACGTGCACAAAGGCAGAACAACCAAAGACATGACCTTGGAGACTTGACATAATGGGAACTGACGGAAAGAAACTAGACATAACCTGCACGGGACTAACTCCAGATAAAACCCTAGAAGGTAACCTATTGATTAAATAAACAGAGGTCAAGACAGCTTCCCCCCAATAAAACTTAGGAACATACATTTGAAAGCGTAATGCTCAAGTGACTTCAAGAAGATGGCAATTTTTTCTTTCAGCAACCCCATTTTGTTGTGGGGTGTCAACACAAGTCAACTCATGAACAACACCATTATTTTTTAGAAAATTGTAAATTCTAATTGACATACTCTTTCCCATTGTCTGACCGTAACCTCACCTCAGACTTATCTTTCATAAGAAAAACCCATGTAACCCGAGTACAATCATCAATAAAAGTAACAAACCATTTTGCACCGGAAATACTAGAAACTGACGAAGGTCCCCACACATCAGAGTGAACAAGATCAAAAGGTTCAACACTCCTAGTATCACTAGGGGAATAGGTTGCTCGATGACATTTGGCGAACTGACACACATCACAGTGAAACGACTCAACAAACACTTTGTTAAATAAGTGAGGGAATAAAGACTTAAGCATACGGAAAGGAGGATGCCCAAGACGCCTGTGTTGGAGCCATATTTGTGAAGAATTCCAAGATTCTGAACTTGTCTGATGACACTTGCTTATCTATGCGGCAAATAATATAACCCGCCCTATTCAAAAGCAATTCCTTTCGTCTTCCCCGTGGCAATATCCTGAAAAGCACAAACTTTATGGAAAAAACTTAGTACACAGTTCAACTCGTTAGTGAGTTTGTGAATAGAAAAAAGACTGTGAGAAAGATTTGGAACATGAAGTACATGACTCAGGAAAAGAGATGGGCTAAGGTGGAGGCTACCATAACCGGCAACCGGTTCTCGAATTCCATTTGCAACGGTAATATGATGTTTACCAGGCATAGGAGAATAATTAGAGAGATATGACATATGAGGGGTCATGTGATCAATTGCACCAGAGTCAACAATCCAGAAATCTTCAGTACAAGAAGCATTCAAAGTTAAGAAGCTAGAGTTCGTACCAGTCATGGCGAAAGAACGAGTTTCAGAGGACTTACTCAAGGAGTCCATGAAGAGAAACAAACCTTCCCACAGTAGGAGAAAGCAACAACGTCGTAAGAGAAATGTGACAAAGATTCCAAGGGCCGCCAACAAGGACGCCCACAAAGATGGCTTCAAAGGCAGCAACAAGAGCAAAAGAACCAACCAAGCAAGGGCAGCAAGCAGCAAGCAGCCAGCAAGAAACAAAGGCTCAAACGAGAGTAAACAACTACACTGACAGTCAACATATGAGCAACAAACGTCCGGAAGAGCAAAGGGCTTCACGAACACCCAGAAAATACTCTAAAGCTGGACACACGGGCCTCTTCTTACGCTCCTACAAAGGAGGAAGAATCAAACGTCACTAGCGGCAACAAAAGGAGGCCCATCTGGACAAAAGGAGGCTTGGAATAGCAAGAGAAGAGGCTAGCGACCCGTTCTGGGCAATCTCCGTCGCAAACGGAGGCTGGGAGGGTGGCGCGTGGAGATTACGCGCCGGGGACGGACCTGCGAGTGGATCTCACTCGCCGAGAAAGGTGCGGCGCGTGTGGGCGCGTGCTGGGCAGTCTGGCGGCGCGGCTTCGGGGACTAACCGATCTGGGCAGGGCGAGCACGGTGGAGGTGGCGGTGGTACGCGATGGTGGCCGGAACAGCGACGATGGACGTGGCACAGTGGTATATTCCAAGGCTGCAAAGGAAATATGCAGCAGTGAAGGAAAAAAAACTCAGAACTACGCCGAAGTGAAGACGGCTAGGGTTTATATGCGGAAGCAGAGCCCTCAAGATTGAGAGCTCTGATACCAAGTTGAAATATGGAGAAATATAATTTTATTTCTTGAAGCAAAACTACAAAGTGATTACATTATATAGAGGAAACTAAATATGTACTCAATCTCCTAATAAGAGAACAAATCTCTTAATAATGAAAAATATCTCCTAATAATAAAAACAAATATTCTACAATTAATACTAATTACAACATATCACAACACAAATAATAGTGATATCTACTACCGTATCTACTAATTGTGAGCCATCAATCTCAAACCTCAGCAACTCTTAAAAAAAATACTCTCTTATATGTCGACACGTGTCACTTTATTAACCCAACAATTTCTCCCTCTATCAAGATCTTCATTGTGTTAAGACTATTGCTACATAAGTATTTGTTGGATGTTTTTCTATTTCTGCTATCAAAACTTAAATACGTTGTTTGATTTTGGTATGACATAAACTTTAGATGAACAATTTTAATATTAGTCATTGTGTCTACTTTGATTTTATCAATTGAGGATTTCAATATATCATGTGATCTTACGCGTGTTTAAAAATGTTGACATATGTCATATATTTATTAGCTTTACAAGATCAACTAAAAAAATATTGCAAATTAAATATTAAAAACACCCGTGCATTGCACGGGTTACTTACTAGTTTAGACAGAACTTAGACATAATTGTTTCAGGTAGAAGTAGAACTTAACCATAATTTGCAAGAGAATCATGCTACATTGGTGAAAGTACAACTATAGATTAAACATAGTTTACACCAAGTAAAGTAAAAAAAATTATGATACAGGTAAGAAACATCAAAGGATTTTTGTTAACTTTGTACATGTGTGTACGTGTGTGACTGTGAGTTAGAAATACAGTATAAAACCATTCATGTCTTCACCAAACAGCTTAAGCTTTTGGAATAGTTGGTTTATGACAACACACACAAGAAAACTACATCACATCACATTTATCTCTTTCCTTCCATATCTATTCAGGGGTTAGAACTTAGAACAATCGTTTCCATGCCCACTATTTGATGGTAACTAAAGTCTGTCATTGGAATGTCTGGACACAGTAAATGCCATTGCACAAAGAACAAAACAGAGGCAAATGTTCATTGCTACAACTACAATCGAGAAATAAAACTTTAGTAAAAATATAATATTCAGATGCTGGTATACATGTATATTAGACTAGTTAGATGCAATTAACAATGTAACATAACACTAGTTCATACACACTTCATATACATCCCTTCTTTAAGACACTGTTTGCAATTGCAGATTAGTAGTTTATCATATCTTTTCTCCTGACATCCAATATATGAGCCAGAAGTTGATAAATAAGGAAAGAACAAATGGAGCATGACCTATCTCATACTGACTAATCCACCCCCAAGGAGAATTATAAAAGAAAAACTACCAATGACATGGATGAATTATATAACTTACATCAGAAAGGTCCAATGAATGAATCCCTGTATCTCGAAATTCTGTACATTGAAAATATTCATGCAGCGTTTCAGATATGTCCAAAACCTAAACAAAATAAAAATATCATATTATACTTGTACACATACAATATTAAAAACTCATTATTTCTTTACAATGCACAAATCCATAAATAGGAAATACTTTTGAAATAACATTCTTATTGACATGTTTTTCTACGCTGCCTTCTTATTTTACTCTATAGATGCTACCAAATACACTAGTTTTGAATCACTGTTTTTATAAACTGGAAATATGGCCTTAATTCTATCGAGAGAATTTGAGAGAAAGTAGAAACTGATTGTATTGAATTGAATCAGAATAGTTACATGCTCTAATATCCGTAATTTGGGGCCCATCATCTTGGTTCACCATCAGCTTGGGAATTAAATCTTGCAGGAACTTTCAGATAAACTAGATAATTGTACAAACTTGTGACCAGTAATTAGTGGTTCGACATGTTGCTTCCAAAAGAGGAAGTTCCTATCATCAAGTTAGTCTGATATGGAGTGCGAGAAGGTCGCCAGTGCATTCACTAACAGAGAGAACGAAGAAGAAGCCACAGTGAGTGGAGGTGGAGGATCACCAGAATTGATGATTTTCCGGTGAAGGTAGGGTTCTAATTAGGATATTGATTTTGATGCCGTAATCACAATAGATTGAGAGAATTTCAGAGAAAGTAGAAACTGATTGCATTGAATTGAAGCTGAATAGTTACATACTCTAATATATAGAGGGAAGAGAGGGGGGGAGAGAGAGAGAGAGGATGCTACGCGAAGCAGTTGGAACTGCCGAGCCTAGCCGTAACTAGCTCTATAACATAATAACAGAATTGGATTAGGCTAGGATCAGTAATTTCATGTATATTCTACACAAATAGTCCTCAGCACCCTAATGCCCTAACAAGGATCCAATAGTTTACAATTTCAACATCATGTTTGTTTTCAAGCAGAAACAGATGGCATCCAAGCCAATTCTGCAGGACTAACCACTTCTATCTCATACCTCAATCCATTCAGCACAAAAATCACAAAAAGGCGGACGATAGACCTTTACATGTCCTTCGCTGGTGCAAACAGCTATCAAGCACCTGTAGCATATTAAAATTTAAAATAACATTTAAATGCATAAAAAGTAAAAACATAACTTTTCATGAATGAACACACTATGACTTCACAGCACTCCAGGAGAATTTTATATGCAATATAATGGAATCAAAAGCCTAGAGCTGTCACTTTGTGAAAGAAAACAATTGCCTAGCCAAAATCCACAAGCTAACTGCATGCGAGGTTTAATATGTACAAGATAAAACTATGACTCTGCTGCCTTCTTGAAACAGATTGAGCCTCAGGACTTTAGTGGACAAATCAAAACCATCAGATGAAATAAATCAAGAAAGAAAAAGCCCATACCCTGAGTTTGCAGCTGTGCCAAGTGGTGACCATGATATTGATCTTACAACAGGCTTATCATCCCGATACAAAGATGTAGGCAGAAGGCATCCAGAGTGTAAATCTGCACAATTCAGTTCCAACATGTGAAAATCTCGAACTCCCATTTAACGTTATAACATACAAAATTTTAGCCATTTATTACTCATAAATGTCGCTTATTATATTACAGGATAGTAGCATGCATTCTCATGGCAGTTAGTAGTAAGATGTTCGTTATAATGTATTCAAAATACAAGTCAGTTAGTTGGTTTCTTTTGGTTTTCTCTATTTTGTTAGTAAGTTGTTAGTTTAATTAAGTGCTAATGCCAATAAGCGTTTATCGCATAAGCGCTTATCCATAAGTTAATTTGATAAACTAATTGAAATAAGCCAAAAATAAGGTATAGATAAGCAATAAGCTCTTATTCATAAGCTAATCTAAACAACTTAGAAAATAAGCTATTTAAATAAGTTTTTTCAAACACTCGCATAAGCGCTTATGCTATAAGATAAGCTCAAATAAGCTCTTCCAAACGGTGCCTTAATTTAACTTTGTTAAATGAATCAGTACTCGCTACTCAGTGAAGGAATCACTTTCCTTTTTTGCTCTCTAAAACACACGATCACATTACACGCCACATTTCGACGCACACATACTCCGATCATGGAGATAATTATAAACATAGTTCATGTATGCTACTAGTGCATCACCAATAACTGATTTCGCGCAATGCAAATCATGATCATAGAGTCATTAAGTTAAGGAAAATGCTTGAAATTAAAAAACGAAACTTAAAAAATTGTTATCATTGGTTAACTTTTCCTTATATTGCGGCATTCCTCCATGATCTCCGTCAATAACCCATTTTAGAGTGCGTTTGTTTCAGATTAAAAAATAATAATTTTTAGCTATTTAGAAAAAGAGATTAATATTTAGAAATTATGAGAAAAGCAGAAGCAGCTTTGTGTTTGTTTGCCCTAATGAAAATCAATTTTTTTATTTTCTCTTTCATCTATGATAATAGATTTTTATGATAAGCCAATCAAAGTAGATTTTCAAAATAATCTGTTTATAGCTTTTTTTTGTTAAATAATGACATTTTCTTACATGTCTTGCTTGGTTTTCTTCGTAACAATCAGCAGTGCTACTAAGTTAATGGCTCTACTGAAGTAAAAAGTAATGTGATTTCAGTACCTTTTCTTTCTACAAACCCCACAAGAAGGGGCTCACGCGGGGTGATTTTAATCAGGCCACGAGGTCCAATAGGCAAGTCTGGTCTCTGAAAAAAACAAAATTGATAGTAGAGTAAAAACAAAGACGAAAGCGTATTTAATTTGTGCGGAAGTAAGAAAGAGAGAGAATTAGTACTAGGATGGTGACAAGGTGACCGGAAGCAACGGCAATGAGGTTGTCGTCGGACCAGGCAATGGCGTTTGGAAAAGAAGGGGAACCCAGAAGCATAGCAGGCTGTAACGGGCAGGGAGAAGACATTTTGCTGTGCTGTGTAACTGTCAAGATTATGCGGTGGGGGGCGCGCAATTTTTTCAAGAGAATGGAGAAGATGACGTTCGAATCCTGGATGCTGCAAATTAAGGGGAAAAAAGGTAATTTAGCGGATACACAGAGAGCCGCAGGTGTGTATGTAATACGGTTTTGTTATATTTGGGTCCAAATTTGGAGGATAACATAAAAGAGGCCCGATAAATAGCCCAAATCAGACAAAATGCCCATGCCCATGTAAACAATATATGGTTATTGAAAAAAAAAATATTGGGTTAAATATGTTTTTATCCTTAACTTATACACCTTAATCTAAAAGGGTCCCTATAAAAAAATATTATAGTTTTTAGTCCTTGAAAAAATTTATTTGATTGAAAATTGTCACGTCATAAAACATTTTTGAAATACTTTTTACTCAGTCACTCATCCACTTGGCAACCCTAGTCAGATATAAGTGTCCAAGTGTAATTTTCACATCAATTTCGCATTTCACTACATCAAACCCAAATGCAAATGGGGCGAAGGGGGTAAACCATTGAAAAAAAAGGTAAAATATAATGCAATCACGAGTAAGAAAAACTCAGAAAAAAAAAAACCTCAAACCTAGAAAAAGAAAAAAAGAAGAAGAAAATGATGTATAAGGCGATTGATTAGGAGGGGGAAATGAGGAAAGTTAGCAGTCATAGAATCTGGATGCTTGAACCAAAAAGTTAGTAAAATATCAATGGCGATAAGAAAAAAGAGAAGAAGAAACAGTGGATGAAGAGAAGAACTCACCTGAGATTTTTCTCTCGCTGTGGTCTAGAAACTTCAGAGAGATGATGCTGCAGGGAGCGTAAATCCAAATACGGTAATAAATTAGAATGAGGGTTGTGTGAAACTGAAACTTGTGCACAGGGCACAGCAGTACCGTGTATATGTACTAGGGGTGTTCGCGGTCCGGTTTGGTTCAGTTTTAAAGGGAAAATTCATCTGATCCAATCCCTTCGGTTTTATCCCTTCGTCACCCAATCAGTTGTTTTTATTTTTTAGATCCGAACCAATCCGATCCAATTTTTATCGGTTTAGATTGGATTGGATTTCGGTTTTTCAACCGTAAAAATAAAAATATAAAAATAAACTATGCAATAGGGAATACTTTAAAACATTCACCATGCTTTTTGGACTTTGGAATAAACAACTCAAGACAATTATCAAAAGTCTCCTAACAAATACAAAAACATAAATACATAAATGGAGAACCAAATCAGTTTAATCCTTCATTAGTTTAATCCTTCATCACACACAAAAAAATTAAAACCAAATCAGCTGCAGCTCCTAATTGACTTTCGTTCACTGTTAATCTTCAAACTCCAATTCTCCATGGAGCACATGTGTTTTTCAGATTGTAAAAGGGGCAGAAGAGGAAAACTAATAAAAAGTGTGGCTAAATATGTAATTTGATATATAAAAAAATAAGCATGTAATCTTCTTTCGGTTCGGTTTGGTACGGTTCGGTTTTGGACAGTGGAACCAAAAACCGAACCGATCCAGTAATTGAACATCGGTTTTTTCGGTTTTCGGTTTTTTCGGTTATCGGTTTTTTCGGTTTTCGATTTTTTGGATCGGTTTGACCGGTTTAGTTTGGTTTGGATTGGTTTTGAACACCCCTAATCTGTACTACTATCTTTCTCTCTTTCTCTCTCCGCGCGTTACCTTGTATAGCGTGTCATGTACAAAAATTGTTACTTTCATTTTGAGTGTGACTAGAGTTGTCAATTTGGCCCCAAGCCCTACGGTTAGTCCTAGCCCATGTTGGCTAGGGCTAAAAAACCCCATACAAAAAAGCCCACAGGGCCAAAAGCCGTGTGGGCTAAGGCCAGCCCATGGCCCTTACATAAGAATGGGCTGAACTGTTACCCTGTATTTATTATTTTCTGAAAATTTAAAAATAATATTATCTTTCCATTTTTCTAAAAATTAAAAATAATATTTTCTAGCACCTCTTCCTCCACCTCCTCTCCGCCACAACCGCCACCACCACTACCAGACCTTCTCCCCCATAAACCACTCTCCCTCCGCCACTAATCATCTCTGCCACCACCAAATTGCGAACCTTTATCCACAAACCAGAAGCAAGATCTACCATCACAACCCACATCCACCAAGCCACCTCCTGGTAACAGCCACCAACCCCACCCCCAACCCCATCGCAACCTTCTTCCCTAAACAGAAGCTGAACACCAACTCTAAATCAAAAGGAAACAGAGAAAGAGGAGGAAGACAAGCACCAGATCTGCAGAGGAAGACAAACCCTCTGATATGCTTCCCTCACCGTGAGCAATATCTCAACCCGCCGAATCAAATCGTCACAGCCACCACCAACGACGGCGAAGACCCATCCACCATACGGCATCGCGCGCTGCCTCGAATCGCCGCCGGTATCGATGACAAAAAACCATAACAGAAGTGTCGCGTCGATTGACATGGGAGGAGGAGGCACAGCAGCGGAGGGGAAGGGTGGATTTGGAGGAGGTGAAGTATGCGTCAGCGTTTCTCAGCCGGCGATGAAAGTGCGCGTGGTAAGGGTGGAAATGGATAGGAAAGACAAGGCGGCGGTGAGAGGTTGAAGGAGAAGAAGAGAAAGGGTAGAGGCGGAAGGAGTGGCGGTGAGAGGAAGAGGAAGGGCGGCGGTGAGAGGTCGAAGGAGAAGAAGAGGAAGAGCGGCAGTGAGAGGAGCGGCGGTTAGATGAAGAGGAAGGGCTGAAATGAAAATTGATTTGGGAATTAGGGGAGGTGGAGGTGGAGGTGGAGGAGGTGGAAGAAGAAGACGACGAAGAAGAAGAAGAAGAAGAAGAAGAAGAAGAGGAAGAAGAAGAGGAAGAGGAAGAGGAAGAGGAAGAGGAAGAGGAAGAGGACGAGTTAGAAGAAGAAGAAGAAGAAGAAGAAGAAGAAGAAAGGAAAAGGAAGACGAATATGAAGAAGAGAGGAAGAGGAAGAAGAAGAAGTAGAGGAGGAAGAAGAAGAAAGAAGAAGAGGAAGAAAACGTAGAAGGAGGAGGAGGAGGAGGAGGTAGAGGTAGAGGAAGAGGAGGAGTAGGAGGTAGAGGTAGAGTTAGAGGAAGAAGAGGAAGAGGAATATGAAATGGAAGAAGAGGAAGACGAAGACGAAGACGAAGAGGGAGAAGAAGAAGAGGAAGAAGAAGAGGAAGAGGAAGAGGAAGAAGAAGAGGAAGGAGGAGGAGGAGGAGGAGGAGGAGAAAGAATGTAGAAAGAAGAAGGAATGGAAGAAAGAAGAAAGAAAGAAAGAAGAAAGAACCAAGAAGAGAAGAAGGAAAATTTGATTTAGGGATTTAGTGTGTGTTTATGAATTATTAGTTTAGGTTAATATGTTTATTAAGGTTAATTAGTAATTAGGTTAAAATTGGGAAAACTATTTTTTTATTCATTTTCTGACGTGTCCAGCTTTAAAAATTAATAAAAATTACATATATTACGCATTATACCAGTCAATATGCCATGTCAGCACTTACTGGAGCTGCGGGCTCCGACAGGGACTAAACAAAAAGTCTACCAATCATAGGGACGACTGCAAAATATTTTTCCGGGGAAAGACTCATCGCCAAATACATTACAAACCCAGGATCCAGTTTCAATACTCTAAACACGGTGCTACAACCTAATGCTGAGGTCCATATCTGGGTGGATGACAGCATAAATGAATAATAAAACTGAAAATTAGACACCAAAAATTATTCTTTAGTAATTCCAAAAGTTTGCTCCATAAATCGTCTTTAATTAATAGCAAGCAAATAAGGGGCGTAGATGCAAGGGCAGCAACGAGGGGGAATAGCCCGTGGAATTAACCCACCTTTGTAGACCCACCAGGCAACTATTAACTCAACTTAACATTATGGCTTCGCAAATTCAATCACCTTTTAAGCTATAATACAAAATATGAACTTCAATAAATCTAACAACTTGGCTCCACCTAAAAAGAAGCACACACTAATCTTCAGTAAACCATCAACAAACCTCAACAAAGCCAGGGTCAGATATTGCTCAAGCATTCCAAATGAAACAGCTAATTAAAATACTGAATATCGTGCAAAGTGAAATTTGTCGTTAAAATAGATCACTTACGGAATGGGAAAACTCTCCTCAAATGTGGGGGGAAATTAAAACTCATCCTAAACTTGGAAAGTTCTCGAGTCATGCCAAAATTACAACTACCCTATATTTGGAAATTTAAAAGATGATGGACTGGAGCTGTTCATAATATATACCTAACAACATACACAAACCTTTAGTACACCATCAACAAGCCTCAAGAAAGCCAAGGAAAAAAATTTGCTCAAAAGCATTCCACAAATGAAACTAACTAATTAGAATATTGAATAGCATACATACTGAAAATTTTCGTGAAAAACAAAACTCATCCTAAACTTTACTAAGTTCTCCTGACTCTTCACATATTATACCTGCCTGTAATGTATCCTCCCTTTTTGTAAAGGTGCACTCAATGATCAGACCAACAAACTATCAGTGAAATTGATGAAAAGTTGCACCTAATTCAGATTGAAGTACCATTAAATGGACCTAATTAAAAGAAAGAAAAAATATTGATGCACAGAACTGTTCCATCTCAATACTCCACTTACTGAACACATTTAAAGGAAATACAACAATTGCAACAACCCCATGTTTGAAATTTTGAAATATGATGGAGTGGAGTTGTTCATAATATACTATTCACTATACATGCTTTCTTGATTACTTTGCTCCCCGCCCCCAAGAAAAATAAATCTAAGAAACTAATTAATCATCATGATTGAGATGATACATAAACAGGTGTGGAGTAAAGCACACAGCATTCTAAGTCCTAACTATAGTTTATTATTGGCTTAGTGACTCAGAGTTCTGAGGCATAACAATATCAAGAAACAGAAGATCCATCGTCCGTCTGAATTATTTTCAACACTACCCTCACATGTAAGCTCTTCTGCCATCTACAAACTGCTCGATTGTAAAATATTCAAACATATCCAAACTGTAATTCTAGCATCATAATTTTGAAAATTAATATACCACACAGCAAGGTAGTGGAGCTAGACCCCATAACCTGATAAAGAGTGGACGAAAGATTTGTACATCAACAGGTGTGGAGAAAGAACAAAGCATTCTATGTCCTAACTATAGTTTATTATGGGCTAGTGACTCAGGGTTCAGAGGCATGGAAATATAAAGAAACAGAAGGTCCATAGTCCGTCTGAACTATTTTCAATACTACCCTCACATGTAAGCACTCCTGCCATATGAACACTGCTAGATGGTAATATATTCAAACAGATTCAAACTGTAATTCCAGCATCATAGTTTTGAAAATTAATATAAAATATAGCAAGGTAGTGGAGCTAGACCCCATAACCTGATAAAGAGTGGATGGAAGATATGTAAATAAAAACATAGACTAGTACTACCTATGAAGCAGAGATTCTTTTCCTTCTTGAGGTGTCAAAATATCAGATACGTTTCTGATACTATGATATGTCTTACAACTGTAGGACACTCCTCTATATTATTAAAGAATCCTTTATTCATTGGCTTGGATCATTAAAAAAATTATTTGTTTTTAAGTAAGTTTTAGAAAAGTCAATTTAAAATATTAGAAAAAACTTAGAACATTGAATATGTTAAGAAATGTTCCCAACAGACCTCATTGGGGAATGTCACAAACTCACAATTACCCGTTGTTCATCCTTGCACCCCACATATGTTCAAATACACATATAGGAGATATAAAGTGAGAACTCCAAAACTGAGAAGCTAATCTTGACCATATAACCTTGCATGAATGGTTAAGATTATCTCCTCTAATGTTCTCAACTAATATGTTCCTTACACACACATATCTCTTTCTGTATGGGCGAGTAGTGCACCAGTGCCCTATATCCCGTTACATTATCTGTGTCAATGTGTCTATGTATGTATCTTGTTCAGTGTATGTGTATGTATTGGTCTCAGGCTCAATAGACTGCTACTGCTACAAACACTGCTAATTGATCAGTCTCAACCTTCAAATTCCATGATGAATCAACTCAAAGAGATCTTCTAAATATCTATCTATATTCCATGCCAATGACTAGCAACTAGCAACATTTCAAAAAAATTGAATCTAAAAAGGCGAAGGTAATGTAGGTTCTCTTTGGCTGTGACACTATAACCAGTCAAGACTTTCAACCTAATACAGCCAGATAAACCCCTTCCATGGCTACACAGTATGAATCACAACACAACCAACAAATTCTGATCCATCTTATGGCTAGGTGAACTTAAGTTAACCTATATCACCAATTATCAGTATAGCGAAAGAGAATCATTCCTCGAAGTCATAGCAAAATTGGACAGGATTAATGCAAAGCAATTTGAAATACCAAAACATTGAAACATTAGCGTAACGCAGGAATGCCTTATCCACATTCAACAAAAGGAGAATAATCACAACAAGCGAGTCAACAATCTCATAACAAAAAGCATCAGCAAAAATTAACAGGAGAAATTAACATTGAAATTTCCCAGAGTTATACCCTTATTACACCCAAGCCTAGTTTTTTTTTGTTTTATTTGTATCTTCTTATCCTAACAATCCAAACCGGGGTCGGGTCAGATCCGAATTCAGGAGGATTCGGAGGAATCGTTACTGGAGGCGAGGCTGTTCTCCATCTTGAGGCGTTCAAGGGCTTTCTCGTGGGCCCAGGTTTCGATGGTCAAATCGGGCTTGGCGTTGAGACCAACGCCGAGGATCACGATGGTGAGGAAGCTAGTGATGTAGCAGGGCAGTTCCCAATCTTCCCACTTGCGAGACTCTCCTGGTGGTGGCGGTGTCCGGTTGAAGGGTAAGCCCTTGGGGTGCTCCTCGTGGCCCGGGCTCGTCCACCGGGAGGTCGACCCACCGCCGCGTGTTCGGAGCGACGGGAGGAGGCGCCGGCGGAGCATGGCGGAGGCGCTGCCTAACGGTGTTGGGGCTGGCATCGTCAAATTTGGTACTTTCCGTTTGTTTCGATCTCCAGACAGAGGGAGTGAGAGGCTTGGCTCAACGCAGTGACTGGCCAAGAGAGAGAAGGAGAGAGTTTAGAGCATCTCTGGCTTTTGTTTGGCTTCTACAGGTTTTTTTTTTTTTTTCTCTTCCTCTCTGTATCTTTTTTATTTTTAGGTTTTGATTCAAACTCGCGTTTCAATTTTTTCCAAGTGTATAAAAAAACTCATGTTTCAATCGGGCCTACAGCCTTCCGGGGCATTTTGGGCCTATATTTGATTGCTGTTACAAACAATTCAATATCCATATAATTCGAGAGAAAAACAAACTGAAGATAACAATCTTTTTTGGTGCAAAAGCATATCTATCTATTTATCTATTTAAATTATACAATTAAGACCCCGTTTCAAGGAAAGTTTTTTCTATTTAAATTATACAATTAAGACCCCGTTTCAAGGAAAGTTTTTACATATATCACTAGGAAGCAAATGACTTTCTCAATAAGTTGCTTCAAACTTTACAAACGAGATTATCCTTTTATTTTGTCTTGACCAAGGTATTCTCACAGTCGGTCGCCGTGAGACTAGTCATTCGATCCACAGTCAGCGCATGAAGCGGTAGGGGGCTGGCCAATAAGCTTTTTCCATTCACAGGAGTTGAGATTCGAACCCCCAGCCACTTGTTTAAGGGACGAAGTGCTGAATCACTACGACAACCAACTTGAATCTTAGAAACGAGATTTGAAATTTAAATTAATTAGTGATTTAGAATTAAATGTCATAATTAAATGAGTTCAAGTCACTATTGTGACACTTGTGGGCGAATAAGGGCGAGCATGGTAAGTTGAGAGCGAAACTGTGAACACAACGGCGAAAGTATTTTGTGCACTTTGGCCTCCTCGGTTGGGACACCCATCAAGGTCGATATGAACACGGTGGATATGCAGCGAGGTAAATATGCACGTGTATTCGTTGAGATCGATCTCAATGAGCCAGTTGTAGGGAAAATTCGTCTCTAGGACACTTGGTCTAATGTAGAATACGAAGGTCTTCACCTCTCGTGTTCGAATTGTGGATGCTACAGTCACATTATGCGTAATTGCATTGATCCTCCGAAGCAAGCTATAATGGCGGCCCCTTGTGTGGACACAGCTGGGATGTCGACTAGGTCAACTGAGGTGCCACCAGGGGCGTCAAAAACCCTAATAGCAGTTAATGGCTCAGAGGACAAGGCCATGACTGAGGGCGAGAATCGTGCAGCAGCTGTTACACCAATAAAGTGTCCTGATGTAGCTCATGGTGAATGGCTGGTGGTTGACAAGCGTAGGAGAAATTTGAATTTAAAAAAGCAATTAAATGACTCATCAATTCAAAATCAGCACATGAAGAAGACGGAAACAAGTTATATGCACTAGATTGCATGCAAAAACAGCTAAATTAGCAATTAACAATAATATGCAATTTATGGCTAGAGTTAACACAAAATCTGACAATTACTCCATGTCAGTTGCAAATGAAAAGAAACGGGTCAGAAAGGAAACTTCCAAAAGTAGTGATATGGGGCGCCTCTTAGCTCTAACCATTTGTCTAGAAATGACGGCTAACCCAAAAACCACCACAACGTCAACAACATGGTCGTACGGAAGATTAGAGGCAAGAAAATTTATCTTTTAGAGGATGGAGCTCAAACCACCATGAACCTTCAACACAAGGGAGGAAATAGATATGAGCTTCTTGATGAGGATCATGGGTAACAGTGCTCAACATTGGGCACAAATACACCGGCTTCCGGTGGTACACCCTTCGACCCGGGTGAAAAGAGCGTTATGGCTCTTGTCCCACATCGGACGTGATGATCCTGGTGTGGGCGACCCTGACTCCAAAACCATGATTATGGATGGTAAAAATCTAAGCATAATTTCTTAGAACATCTGAGGTGGAGCGGGAGCTTGAGGACAAAGAAGGGTAAAAGATCTTATTCGAATCTTTAAACCTTCTATTTTTGCAGTTTTTGAAACTTATTGCCATTTTGAGAGAGTGGAGACTTTCTGGTGGTGCATTGGTTATAAACTAGGCATTTGGATATTGGCCTTGGTCCGGAAACGTGACGGTTGAGAAAAGGAGCTAGAAACAGAAATTCTATCTGATTATTTAGTAAGTGAAAATAGGAGAAGACCCCTTTTACATGAACTCTCATTTGCTATTTATAGAGGGGAAAGTGATAAGAAATAGATAAAACCCTAGATTTACATAAAATGGGCTTTATGGACCTCAAAACACTTGGCCCAACAACCGTAACCATGTGCCACCTGGCCGCCTAACTCGCCATACGTTGGTCCTCGATCTTGTTTGTAGCTCGCCATACGCTGGTCCTCATTCCGGTCGCCTGGTCGCCCTCTACTGGGCGAAGTGCTCGCCCAGTCCACAAGCCCACAAGACACCAAGCTTAAAGTATGAAAGTGAAGTGTGTCTTCATAAGTCTTCATGGCTTGCCACCAGGGAAAGTGCTCGCCCAGTCCACAAGCCCACAACACACCGAATTTGAGGCATGAAGATGAAGTGTGTCTTCATGGCTCACCACCAGGGGAAGTGCTCGCCCAGTCCACAAGCTCACAAGACACCGAGTCTAAGGCATGAAGATGAAGTGTGTCCTCATAAAGTGCTCACCATGGAATCCTAACCAATGGTTTATTTGAGCGGTCATCCCTATAGGACATGCCTCGTTAAAACCTCCCTAGGAAAATGAGTTTCCTGTAACACCCCGTCTTTCAGGGCGTCACTGAAGCAAATGAACAGTAAATAAATATGCGGGAGCTTTTCAAAAAGGTAGAAAAAGGAGGGTATTTTTTCTGAAATAATTTCCTTCTTCGAAATATGCCATGAAGAGATGTAGTACTAATAGCCACACATGTAGCATAAAGTGACTGGCCAGCAGCTTAGAAATAAATTACGAAACGGTTTACTTTGAGTTCAAAAGACTTGCTACCAGTTGTAAGAAAAGAAATCTAAAACTCTCTACTCTAATACATAAGCATACATAAGCAATCAAACGTCTGGGAGGAGTCGTCCCGCAACTGAGCATCCAGCTTCTATCTTGACCTTCCTTGAATCGGCATCCACCTGCGACTTCTGGCTAAGGATTGTCCGGCCTGCGACGGATCGCCAGCAAACACACACAACAGACAAGCAAGGGTCAACTTCTAAAACAGACAATACTAATAAGAAATTCATGTATAATACTAGCAGACAGATATCTACATCGAGAGGATGTAGGGAAGTAAGATAGATAAACATAAGGGCCATGCAGGAAAATTAAATATTTCATTTTTAAATATTCATTATTTGCTAGATCTCTAGCTTCGACTTGATATCTAGCAATATGTTCAACAGCGGATTCTTCGACTTCTGCTGAGAACTTAGTAAATTTAGGGATTTTCCATCCCCTTGGAAGTTTAGTTTGCAAAACTATCTCAGGAAACGCCAAAACAAAATGTGGTCGATTAGCATATCCCACATTAAATCTGTGTTGATTTAACAGTTTTTCTACTATGTTAGCAACATTCTATTGCCCCCAAAATTATTCTGCAGAACTCTATTTATGATGTGTTCAGCATTTTGGTTCCTATTAACCAGAATTGGAATTCCTTCATTTCGACCAAGATTACCTTCGTGAATAGGCTCATTAAGGGGAACATGTTGATTAGGTTGAATTTCTAACACTTGGGAATGGTTAAGCAGAGGCATTTGTCGACCAGCCTGTGCGACTTGTTCGACTATAGGATCGGGTGTGCCTATAATATCCGCAATTCTTCCTAATTGAGTAGTCAATTGTTGATAGGAAAGTGCAGTGTCTCTAATCATAGGATTAAAAACTGTACCAATTTGTTGAGTCTACATATTGACTAACTCATGGTTACTATCATCCATTTGTTGCCTAAGTACATTCACTGTATTGTTAGTCAACGGGAACGGGGATCCATCTAAATTTGAAAATGGATGTCCCACATTTCTTGATCCAACTGCCCCTGACCCTAATGCTAAGAATTGATGCACTGGGGAACTCGTTGAAACCATGTTATCATAATACATAGAGGGATAAGTTCTTATCCCTTGCATTAATGACAAAGGCATCCCATAAGGGTGACTAACAATATTCTGGGGGTTCCTGTTATTGTTCCAAGAACCTGGTTGAATAACGCCAACAACAGGCTGCGAAATTGCAGGAGTCGTAGGACTTGGAATTGACACGGGCTGAAACTTGTGACAAGATTGGCCCTGTCGTGTATGGATTTGATGCCTGACTAGGATTTATCCCAATAGGTATTAAAGGATGTGGCCGGGTCAAATTCTGGCCAGTCGAAACCAGTGGTTGAGTTTGACTCATTGGAGAATTTGTAACTGTCATGTCTGAATTGGAAATGGTTTCCATTCTTGGAGGATTAACACCATCGTTGGTATTAACCTGATTTTCTCCACTGACATTAAGAGCGTTACTGGGTTCAACATGAGACCCTGAAGATTGGTTTGCTCTAGAACGGTTGGTCATGCTAACAAATTTACCATTCCGTAATATCATACACTATTCTAAATCTTTTGATTCAAAACCAATTTTCTGAATTAGAAAAAATAAGGCACTAGGAAGATTTCTAACGAAAACATATCCCTTAGTCCCACCGGGCGTGCCAATTTGTTTATGCTGATTTTTGGTAAACAAATAGAATTAGGTAAAACCACAAGAAAATCCAAATGTTGATAAAGAGGCTAGATTCCGATCCTCTTATGGGCTCTAGGATATGGAAATTTCTAGTGCGTGAATCGTAAAAATGGAGTGGTTGAAATACATTTGTCGAAAGTGGTTCGAACGAACTGGATAAGCATGTTTTTAAAAGAAAAGACTGAAAGTAAAGGTGCTTCAAAGCGGTAAAAAATTAAAGGAAAAGGAAAAGGAAAGGTAAAACCTGCATTGAATGGTAAAGTGCAGGAAAACATAAAAGTTTTGCATGAAGTGTAAAAGTGGCCAGTAGAACTCGCTCAGTCACTCATGTTTGACTCGTTCCTGTTGCTCTGCGTCACGGTTGCTTGGACTTATGGCGTAGGGGTTGAGAATTAGCGTTTATGGACGTGTTGCGAGTGGGACGAAAGACCTTGATTCTGCATTTATTTCTTCTATTTTTAGGCAGAACCTCCAACTGCTTGCAATGGTCGATTCTCCTGAGCTTTACATGTGTCATGTGCTTGTTTCTTCATTCTCCACGTGTCCTGCTTGATTAACTGCTCTAAAGCCTTCCGTCAAAAGATCACTTCATGCATATCAAGGTTTCAGTCGAAAACAAGTTTTAACACTTATTTTTTTAAAACCTTGTCTCCAATATAAATTCGACTTTGACTCAGCATGCCGTCGTTATTTCAGTCGAATACCGGAAACTGCCTTGTTAGCTTTAGCTAAGTATCTCTTATTTTGGTCGAAATCATCTTGTAGTACAACCTTCGACTAAATCGAGACTTGGGAAAAAATTCCAGGCTAACACCAGCGCAATGCTGCCTTCCTCAAGGTCAAAGGAAAGATCCTGCACATTAACATATCAATTGCCCTGAGGAAAGTGATCGTGGTTGTGTAAGTATCCAAGTGTTTCGTCGGATCAGTTTCTCCTATATAGGGCTCAATGCTGAAAAGCATTTTGAAATCATATGGAATATGGACGCTAATGATCTCCTGTGAGAAAAGAGTTGGTAACCTTGTGTTCACACCATCGTTTAGAATAGATTCTCCTTCTAGGTCAATCTTCCGTCTGCGCGCATGGCTATGCTCAAGTTCTAGAGACTCTTTGCCTTTTCCTGTCGTCTCCCATGTGCTGGAGAAGGAGGTTCATGCCAGCTAGTAGTTTGATGTTGAGATTCATGGACACTTCTTTGTTGCGACTCATGGAAAGATCTCTCCAGGTTGTGAAGTCTTCACTCCATGTTTCGCAGAGGTTCTTCTGCATTTTCCTGTGTCTAACGTCTAGGAATTTCTTCCGGTGGCATCCTCACTTTTTGCGAAGGCTCACCTCGAACCAAATTCGTTGTGTCGATGGAGCTCTTTGAGAGTTGAATTGCTGCTTACACGTCTGCACCGTCGTGTAACTCTGAAGAACTGAGAATTGCTTGTCTTCTGATTGAAGGTTCTTTTGATTCCAAGAACAGAACGACGTAGGGTCGCTATGAGCTTCTGCTCTATTTGAAGAGAAAGAACGACGTTTAATTGTCGAATCTTCCCCCACAGAAGGCACCAAATGTTCAGGCGTGAATCCTGGACGGTGGTGCTCAAGGCGAGGCTGCGGTGGCATTCAATGTGCTACGGAGTGAATGAGGTGGAGTCTCCAAGTCTAATGTGTTGGGGGGAGCTGCAGAAGAAACGCTGACGCTCAGCTGAATAAGGTGGAGTCTCCGAGAGGTTCCAAGAGCTCAGCTCAGACATGTAAGAATGCATAGCAAACTTGTAATGTAAAGTGTGAGTAAGAAGCGTCCCAAGGGAACAATTGAACCTGTATTTATAGGCGCCAGAGATGTCCCTGTAAGTGTTTGGGAAGCTCATAAGTGAGGCTTCCGAGCTGAAGTGACTGTAGGCCGGGCGGTCTGTGAAGCACTTTTCCTTTGGCCTATGTGCGGGCCGGTCATAAAAGGTACCAGTAAGCCAGGAGTGCTCATCCCTTAGTTAGGTCGTGCATGCTGCCTCTTAGGTGTATGCTTAAGAGCATTCCTAGTGGGTCACCTGCTATGCTGTTGGGTTGTATGGCTGAAGAATCGACCAGAACAAATAAGGTCACCTAAATTAAGCCTTGTTCCTCTCTAATTTTGGGGTCCCAAGCTCAGCAGAGCTCACTAAGCTTGAAGGTTGAGTGAATATTACAGTGAAGATGGTTTCAGCCTCGAGCTGGTTCTTCAGCCCCCTGGCTGTTATGCCTCTTTACTTGGCAATTATGGGACCTTCAAGTGATAATCATGGGCTTTGTCGTTTCTTAAGTTGGATGCGGCTATCTATGTGATTAGTTATAGTGGTCAGATGACTCTTCAGGGACTCATGGTTCAATAGAATATTCTAGAGATCTAGGATGAATCCCTCGTGCCTCATGCTGAGCCATAGTCGCTTCCTTGGTTCGGGCCTCTAGCTGGGCCAAGCCTGATGGGTCAATCGAGGTTTAGGCCTTCAATCGATTGAGGGGATCAAGTCTTAACCTCTTAACACGGACCTATGTTATTAATTTATATAAGGCGTTGCACAGACTAATCAATGTAAATTCTCTAAACCGGAAGGATTATCAGCTTTGGGAATCGATACCAACAAAATCTCCACCATATCAGAATTTAAAAAGCCATCATTGTAAGCATCCTACACCAGTTTCCAAACATCATTACCTACCATTTCCCAATATTGCTTAAAGAAGAAAAGTTAACATCCATATCTGGCCCATAGCTGTAAAAGTAATACTTCAAATTAACCCATCAACAGTGATTAAACCCGATGATTAAAACACAAATCACCAAGTTTCTTGAACCTAAAGTCAAAACCAAGACTAAAAACTGATACAGTAAAAAACTTAAGAGCAATCGCACCTCATGAAAGGACCAAGTCAATTAATTTTCCGATTCACAATCCAAAATTCATCGGAAACAAAATAGTTCCATATACATTACAAGTAGTACAACCTTCCAAGTCAGGAACTTGTCTGAGTGGGTTGCATATACTGACATAATGTAGATATAATGCAAAGCACCGACAATAAGGGGTAAGCCATGGAAAAAAGGCTTAAACCTTAATGAGAAAAAACAAAAAAAAAGCTTAACCTATCATATAATGTCTTTTAACATATCTATAGCTTGAGAGCCACCATCCACCAAGACCATGAAAAGCATTAAAACCAACAGCAAACGCAATGATGTACAAAACAACCATCCATGGCTGCTAACAGTGCACACAAAAAACAGCCCTTTGTGAACAGATGATCAGGTGCGTCTACTCCTCCCATGGCCTCAGTGCCAATGGCTGAAAGTGCCTCTATGTTTCAAAAAGTTCACCACCGGATTCCCTCTCTAGAGATTTCTCAGATGATGAATTGGGTTCTTCTAGCTCCTCATCAATCATGATCTCCAAGGCACGGCAAGTTGGACTGCAAAATGATTTTTCACCTCTGCAGGACATCAAAGGATGCCAATCTTAGAATCAAACTGTAAAACCAAAATCAGTTCTGAAAAGAAGCTTCTGTAAGCAGTAGCTTCTGGGTTTCAGAATTGATTCGCTGATCCAAACAAGCTTTAACTAAAAAACATAAGAGATGCATCAGTTATAATCTACCTATAAATGTAAATATCTTCCCCCTCCAGTTTCTTGTTGCAATAGTAACAGAAAGATAAAAAGGCACCAGAGGGAAATTGGTTTGGAGTCTGTAACTTATTAAACATGGGAGAGGACAATCCCTCCTTCACCTCCTCTTCATTCTTACAATACTTTTTAAGATCACAAGCATGAACTTCCAAGACAGAGTCACAGAAAATATGGGTTGTCTTGGGATTGGGACCATGGGAAATTACACATGTGTAGTCCTCAGAGAGTTCAATCTCACTAGCTGATAGGGACTTAATAAATTCATTAGAGGAGGATGATGCTGGAACAGGGTTTGAATTTGAATTTAACTCTGCAGGTGGCAAGGTGTTTGGGTTGTGGCTTCCTCCAATAAAATGAGGAGGAGAGTTCATTTGGTTCAAAGCAAAATTGTCAGAATCTGAATCAAAGTTAGAACCAGTTAAACCAGAAAGATTTTTAACTGAACTGGAGGAGTCCAATGAACAAGACACAGATTTCCCAATGGACTCATATTCTAGTGGGGTCTCTCCAATCTCAAAAAGAACAGTGGATTCACCCTTGTGGTTAGCACAAGAACTATTTTGGGTATAGGGAAGCTTAAAAAAATCTTTAGGTAAAGACTTAGATGCCTGAACAGGATCCACACGGGATTTACAATTTGGGGGTTTGGTAACCATTTGGGGACTGAGACTAGTCTTCTTGCTCTCAGATGATTGGAGAATTTTAATTTTCCCAGGGAAATTAGAACAGTCTTCCAGAGAATCTATGATACCTAAACCTACTTTGGCACAGTCCCAGCTCCTATGTTGCTGCTGCTGCCCCTCAATGGATGATGATCTTGGGGTTCTTAAGAGGTTTCCTAGATTTGAAAGCAATGTTACATCTAGAGGGGAAGTGGGGCTCCTAACTGAATCAGAATCCAACAAGCCTTTAGGTCCCAAACCCACAAATAGAAGTGGGGCTTTGAAAACTGAGTTGCTTTTGGCATTGCTCTCCAAGGCATGATGATGAGACTCAGAATGGTAGTCACAATTTGCATCAGAGATTTCCATTTGACCCATGTGGTGTTGATCTTTCTGGATTAGCCCTGTACTCTTCCTCAGCATTATCTCAAAACACCTGTTCAAAAAAACACAGGTTTGGCCATATAAATGATAGAACACACAACACAGACTGAAAAATCAACTGCTTCCAGAGTCAATTTAAACCTACAGAAATCTACATATCAATCTTCATAGAACATAAAGAATCGACTTCAAACGCATAATAAATGAAGGAACATTAAAAAAAATAAACAGAACAAAACAATAACTGGAGTTTCGATTCGAGAAGCACTAAACAGCATGCATTTCAGTGCATCAAACCCAAATGCAAATGGGGCGAAGGGGGTAAACCATTGAAAAATAAGGTAAAATATAGTGCAATCACGAGTAAGAAAAACTCAGAAAAAAAAACCTCAAACCTAGAAAAAGAAAAAAAGAAGAAGAAAATGATGCATAAGGCGATTGATTAGGAGGGGGAAATGAGGAAAGTTACCAGTCATACAATCTGGATTCTTGAACCAAAAAGTTAGTAAAATATCAATGGCGATAAGAAAAAAGAGAAGAAGAAACAGTGGATGAAGAGAAGAACTCACCTGAGATTTTTCTCTCGCTGTACTCTAGAAACTTCAGAGAGATGATGCTGCAGGGAGCATAAATCCAAATACGGTAATAAATTAGAATGAGGGTTGTGTGAAACTGAAACTTGTGCACAGGGCACAGCAGTACCGTGTATCTGTACTACTATCTTTCTCTCTTTCTCTCTCCGCGCGTTACCTTGTTTAGCGTGTCATGTACAAAAATTGTTACTTTCACTTTGACTGTGACAAATGTTTGCGTACTCTCTCGCCACGTAACCACTAAAGTGAAAGGAGAATCAGAACGTTTTCAAATCTTTCCTCTGAAATTTTTTTTTGTCTATCTGATCTATGTGTTTGCACACATAATTGTGTTTAGTTACTCCCGGAAAAAAAATTAGTAATAAGTCTCTAATATTGTACTAAGTTTTAGTTTGGTCCCTACATGGATTTAATATTTTTTAAAATAATTTACACATAAGAAAAACTAATAAAAACTTGGTACTTGTTAGATTCAAATGATTTAATGAATTATAATATTTTAATAAATAACAATTTCGATTAAGTCTTAATAATATTAGAAACAAAATTCCTAACTTCTTGAATATTTTCACATACAAGAAAATCTGTCTAAATGAAGAACAACTGCATACTGGACAGGGCGAGCGCCCCACGACAGTAAGCGGACGACCAACATTAGTAAAGGGCGGCCCAGAATGGCGACCCAAGGGCACATTTGTAATACATAGGATATTGGGCCTGATCTTTGAGGCCCATAGGCTTAGTCTGAATTAAATGTAATTTATGGCCTTCCTCCCTATAAATAGCCAAGGGAGACTCATGTAAAAGGGACCTGAATTATCTATTGATAACACTTTTCTCTATGCTCTCTCAATTCGAGAACACATACAATCCTACAAGGAATTATCAAGAGAAAGAAGTTCAAAGAAAAACAAACAAATGGAGATCGTGCGACAGCTCAAAAGAAAGCACATAAGTGGAGATCGTCCGGCAACTCACCAAAGAAACAATTTGTCTACACTTGACAAATTGAGACCGTCCGATGCTTAAACGTGCCTTGACAAATTGAAGCACACTTGGGAAAGTTGAGTAAGTCTGGTCACAAACCTAAAGGAGCATATCCAGCTTAGGAGCACTCCCAGCTTTTCAACAGAGTGTGTGTGTGTGACAACTCATCCAGAGGATTACGTCTGGACACTCTTCAAGAAGTCAATCTGCTGAGTATTCTCACAGTAAAGAGTACGTCCACCAAAGGAGTATGTCTGGGAACTCATGTTAAAGAGGTCATGTGCCAAGTCAAGTTTAGAAGAACGTTTGGCAAACATCTGAAGAATTCGTATGGCAACACTATTGAAGAGAACGTTTGGCGACTTTGGTGAACAGTTCGTCTGCTTAGACATTCTGAAGTGTTCGTTCGACAGAAGCATTGAAGAGATCGTTCGACAAAGATTCTGAAGAATTCGTTTGTCATAACTGCTTCAAGCATTAAAGGTTATCTACCTCGTCAGCACATTAAATGAAGCACTGTGGATCGCAGAATGAAGAAAGAGACACAATTAATACTTTATTCCTCGTTTCTGCAAACATCTCTGCTGTTTCGGAATTCAAGCAATCTTTTCAGAGTCAACAACGGGTCTCTCTGAACATAATATCTTCTCAACAGTCAAAACCAAATCTTCTGTTCAGAACAATTAATGCTCTCTTAGCTGGCTTGCACTAGCATTCAATGCCCAAACAAAAGCTCAAAGGCAGAAAGCATTAAAGGACCAGACAGAGTCATCTAAAGCAATTAATGCTGCAATGAATGCATGACAAAATGCATTTAATGCTGATTCAGAATTACAGAAGTATTCGTTACTCACAAGGAAGCAGAAGCTCCAACGGAACTATTTTTCAAACCTTCATCAAGCTTACTGGGAACATCCTACTGAAGCTATAAAAAGAGGAGTTTGCTTTAAGATTAATTTGGCGACTTGAATACTAAATTTTCGCTTATTCTCACCAAGTTGCCCATCGAACCAAGTCATTACTCAAAAGCTTAAAGCCATCTTAATTTGAGTTAAGTTGCCCGGCAGTGCTAAGAGCTCACAGAGTGTTACTTCCATTCTAACCACATGCCAACCTAAATAGAGAACCCAAACCTATATCCTCTCTGTAAAATGTTCTTCATCTTTCAAACTAACTCTTGTTGAAGACAATATTGTAGAACACCAAAGCAACCTTGAAAAGGAATCAGGAGTAGTCCTGTAGAATACTAGTTAGGAGAAGTCTTGTATAATACTTGCAAGGAGAAGTCCTTCGAATACTAGGAGAAGTCCTGTATAATACTTGCAAGGAGAAGTCCTTAGAATGTTAGGAGAAGTCCTGCAGAATATTTGTACTATTTTGATCAAATAGTAAAAATCTTGGTGAAGCCAGGGACTGGATGTAGCCCTATCGATTATGGGGGTGAACCAGGATAACCTCTATCCGTGCTTTACTTTTCAGTTTAATTTAACTTCCGCTGCTTACACTCTTATTGTTATATAAACTCACTAAGGTGTTTATAACTAAAAAGAAGTTTTAAAAACTACACACACAATTCAAACCCCCTTTCTTGTATGTTTTCTCACTTTCAATCATAGGGACCTATTGCTAATTTTTTTCTGGAGACCAAACACATATAGTGTAAAAGGATTGCTATTTTTATTAAAAACATCTTCAATTGACATATTTAGGATATTTTTACAATCAATAGATCTAGTAGAACACAACCTTCAATTTTGGGAAATTATTTGTTGGGAGTTGGGACGAGTCAAAAAAAAAAAAAAAACCGTCAAAACAAAATTGAGATGTTCTAATAAAGAGTTATAATTCATACTAATATAAATTCTTTTACATACTAAAAAAGTGTTAGGACCGACATGAATCACATTCCGAGGCCATCTTTTTTCCAAGGCTCTATTGTCTTAAAAAATAAAATGTACCCGTGTGCTAACACTAGCATATTAGTTCAATGCTACAGTATGGCAACAAAGCCCAAAAAGTTAAATGAACCGTGTACAAATATTATTATATTAATTTCGTTTTATACCTTTTCCTATGTTTTTTTTTTCTTTCACGTTACTACTCATTCAAAATAAAGTTGTATGTCTCTCATAATAAATATTTTTTTCGGGATTTAAACTTGTGTGGCTTTTTTTTAATAATGCACAAAAAACAATTAACACAATAAGACAAAAAAAAACCAACTATGGTTGTTTTTGCCATGTTGGCAACTGAGCTGGGTCACCTACCAGCCCTGCGACTCCCATTGGAGTCGCAACCCTGCCTGCGATTTGTGACCTATATAAGGGTCACACTCCTCGACTGAAACCGTACCGCACTTCGTCACTAAACCTTAAACATTGAAACTCAAACCTCTGCTATGGATCAACAAATTGTCTTTGTGTACTAGCATAGCTTACGAAGGCGGGCAAGGCGTTATGTTCAAAGATTCGACAAAGGCCATATATCTGAAACGAGGCATTTCTTTCCATCGTTTGAAGAGGAGAATTCATGAGAAGTTACAACTCAGTAGTAACCAGGTTATTTCGAGCGTTACATATTGATTTTTAGCTTCAGAAAACCCTATATTTTTTACAAGTCTCCAGATATGTGATACTGGAGATATCAATATCATGATGGACGCTTTTAGCCAACAATCAGCGATGAGAATGCTTGAATTGTATGTTGATATTGCTGAGGCCGGGGGTTCGTCAATACAAGTGTCAACGTATCCGATGGAAACACAGCAGATGTTGTCGGATGAAGGGGTTAGCCACGTTGAGGAGGCGGTTGCTGATCCAGAGTCTCTGACTTTTGGAAACACGGGAAACACCGTTAATTTGGCGGACGATATTGACAACATCCACACTGACAATGTGGATCCTGAAGTTAACCACTCAGATGATGAAGTGGACGAAGACGATAGATTTCTTGAACGAGGATCGTCAGACTCAGACATGGAGATTGATTTGGGTGGTAATACAGGACCCCAGACAACTCATACTCCTCTTCCTACTGCTTCGCCGGTACCGGTGAACGTATACTCCGAAGCCCAAGGTATGTACATTGTCAATAGCTCTTCAGTCATTCAATTTATATAATTTCGTGGCTTTATTAAATGGTTTTGATTAGGTGTCCCAAACTCCAACCCCTTCTGGAATACCTCATCCCACTATACATATGTTAATTGGGACCACCCTGATGAGGAGACCGATTTTTTCCCCGGTCTGGTTGTGCAAGGGGCATGGAAAACAGGTGAAGAATTATATGAAGGTCTACGTTTCAAAACCAAGGTAGATCCTCAGACGGCCTTGAAGCACTTCTGTATAAAAAAAAATCAAATATACGTCGTGCAGGAATCTTGCACAAGATATTTCACCGCAAAGTGTCCAAATTTAGACAATGGATGTCAGTGGAGGATGAGGGCAATCCAAAAAACAGATGACTGGGTAATATCCAAATGGAAGGGCCTGCACACGTGTGTTAGTTTGACAAGATCTATGGACCACGGCAAGTTGAATTCCGATTTCATCTCCACGTACATTACAGGTATTGATGTAAGACCCTCTATTTTTAGTATTTATATTTTTAGTCACTGAGTCTGAATTATTTATGCTATGGTCCCTGAACTATTCTATAGTTTAGTTTTAGTCCCTATTAGACCGTTCTTCGAATTAAATTGTGGTAGTATTGTCTTCTTGAGATTTGTTATGAATAAAATCTTATAGATTTGATTGAGACTTGAGTATTCCGCCTACGGGGCGAGGGGTCGAGTCTGGCTTGAGACTGATTTTATTTCTTCTCACCGCCTTATTATTTTTGAAATTTGGAGGGGTAATTGAAGAGGGAATATTCCCTGATGCCTTAGTTAATTTTCTGATTTAATTAAGTTAAATAACAATTTACTTGAACCAAAATCAAGACCCGATACAATTCTGTTTTGGAGAATTTTTCGAAAGAAGAAATCAGCTCTATCCTCTCCTTGTTGGGCGCACACATCAGGAAGCATATTCCTTGATTTTATTCTATTCTGTTGCTGCCCAATTTGAATTCAAAAATTTAATAAAAGAAATTGTTTTTAAGCAAAAACGTGACCAGATACGTTCTGTTAGTGGGGGAAACTCTTAGAGGAAGAAGTTGTTGTGATTCTACCCTATTCTTGCTAGTGTTGAACGTGTGTGCGTTGCTGGCCACCAAGCACATTCTCCCGCCTATTTATTTTTTTGTTTCTGCCTCTAGTTATTTGAATTCAAAATTTAATAAAAAGAAAAAAATAATAATATTAGTCAAGGCTACGTTAACATATATATATATATATATATATATATATATATATATATATATATATATTAAATTGGTTATATATTAAATTTTGTTTTATTAGAAATCAATTGGTTATTTAGATTATGGACCTAGTTAAATTATACTAGAGTGTGTTTTATCTTATTAAGAATGAGTATGAATTTAGAGATAGAATATTTATCTCTGAAATTGGGATGAAGATTTTGGTTAAGAGATAGAGAAGAAAAATTGAAATAATGTATTCTCTCTTAAATTCAACTTTCTCTCTTTCTACTCATCTAAAAAAAATGCCCTCTTTCTCTCTCAGCAGGAACGGTTTTCTTTTCCTCCAATAACTCTAGCCACCACCGCATCTCCTTTTTCTGATATGAAACCACCTACACCTCCTTTGTTCCTCCTTCAACCTTTCGACCAAGCCCTCTCAACACCCAGCACCACCACCGGTCCACCTTCCTTTTCACCCTCACAACCGACCCTGTCCGGTAACCGTCCTCTGTCGTGACGCCGTAGCGCCGCCGCCACTCGTCCTTCTCTTTCACTCACGACCTGCTCCTCACTGGTTCGTCCCTCTTCGTTCGCGTCCCTTTTCTTCACTGCTTTATTGATCATCAATTTCGTCCCTCTCTTCTCCGTTCCAGGTAAGCCTTCTTCCCCTTTCTCAATTAAATCACTCAATTTAAGGTTGAATTGGGGATTTTCGAATTTCACTAATGGGTTCTTAGGAATTCAAATTCTGTTTGTGAATTCAATTATACAGAAGTTCTTTATTGCTGAGAATCAATTCTTGAGAACCCTAGGACTTTGAATTGACATGATTCATGAATTTTAGATGGATTTTATTCAAAGCTTGTGGGTTCGTTAATGGAAATGAAGATGGAAGGCCAGAGGTTGTAGATGATGGCTCTGTGGGGTTTCTGTTTAGAGATGGCTAGTTGGGGGACTTAATGTCTGATGCAGAGAGTGATGAAGAGAGGAGGTGAATGTTGGACGCGGAGCCAATGCCATTCTACCTTAGAAGGTAAGGGTAACTTCTTTCTTAGGAATCTATTGTCGTTTGTGAGTGATTTTCATCCTGTTTTGAAATTTTGATTGAACTTGACTTTTGATAATTATATGATTGTTATTTGCTGTTGTACATGTTATAATTGAAACATGATGATAATAAAAGATGAGGATTTGAAGTTGATACTGATATAACATGTTGTTATTGGAATTGATTTGAGATGATATGTAAGCATGTGCTATTGTGTGACAATATTTAAAGAACTGTTGGTTCGCTTGTCGAATTATTTATTGAGATTGTTATGGACTGTTGGTTCATGTATTTTGGAGGATTATATTGTCATAAGCATATGCATTATTAGGTATTTTGGTATGATGTGACGGTAATTTGTCCCGTGGGATCATCCGGAGGGTTTGATGTGGCGGATATTCGTCCCGCGTGATCTTCCCTACAAGGGCAATGTGGTGGATACTCGTCCCACGTGATTGTCCTGCTCTAGTGGAGCAAAACTTGGCCATAGCTATGCATATAGTTATCCTAGGAACAATTTGCACTGAATTGAGTGTTAATGAAAGTCTTATAAGATATTGGTCCCATTATAAGATGTGTATGTGCTATTTGTTGTAAATTATCACTTGTCTATTTTCAATATTATTTTGTTTCCGAAGTTAACCCTTTACTGTTTGCATGTATGTTGATTGGGCGCTTAACGCCAGAGACTGACAGGACGAGGAGTTTCATCTCTTAAAGAGCATTATGGAATCAGAGTGCGCAGTGGAAGCGTGAAGAACTCGGATCATTCTTTTTATGTTTTGGTTTACATATAAAGACTTAGAAACTTACATTGTTATTATTTTATGTTGATTATACCGTTAGAGTATGGTAACTTATGGGTTTATAATTATTAAATAATTATTTGAGCGACGTTTTTGCTTTCAAAATAAATGAGGGACCTTTTTGAGAGGTTTTATGAACTTAATTTCCGCTTATTTACAATGTGACCCCCGGACCGGAAATTGGGGTGTTATCCAAATGGAAGGGCCTGCACACGTGTGTTAGTTCGACAAGATCTATGGACCACGACAAGTTGAATTCCGATTTCATCTCCACGTACATTACAGGTATTGAAATGTAGTTTAAAGGTTACTGCATGCTTTCTCGCACTTGCTCTTCATGTTAACTGTATGAACTTACGTTCTTTATTTTACGTCGCAGGCATGGTTAGTCTGCAACCAACCATCCCAATTTCTCTTATACAAGAGAGAATCAGTGGCGAGTTGCACTACAAGGTGTCTTACTTCAAAGCATGGAAAGCAAAACAGATGGCACATGTAAAGATATTCGGGGACTGGGAAGCGTCATACGACGAGCTCCCAAGGTGGCTGGAGCATATGATGATGTATTCCCCTGGATCGTACTACAAGATTGTAACGGATGATTATGTCAGTGGTGATGGCAAGATCGACGGTTGATTTAGGAAATTCCGTAGGGTATTCTGGACATTCAAACAATGTTGCGATGCTTTCAATTATTGCAAGCCAATGATACAGGTAGATGACACTTAGATTTACAGGAAGTACAAGTTAACCTTGTTGGTAGCCACAACACAGGACGGAAACAGTCTGTGTTGCCATTAGCTTTTGCGGTCGTAGAGGGGGAATCAACAAGTTTTTGGTCATGGTTTTTGCGGCTGATACGTTTAAAAGTTACCCAGAAACAAGGTATATGTATGATATCTGACAGGCATGCGGGTATAAAAGCGGCCATGAGAAATCCTAATAACGGCTGACAACCCCCACACACTCACCATGTATACTGCATCCGGCATATTGCCAACAACTTCAACCACAAATTCAAGAATGTCAAGCTAAAAGGAGATTTGATAAAAATGGGTAAGCTTACCTCTCGCAGTAAACGTCTAATTTTTTTACGCATTTGTCTAAAACGTCTAATTATTATTTGTTGAAAATGCGCAGGATACGTTCCATGTCCATATTATTTTGAGAGAAGGTTGCAGAAGTTCCGAGAACAAAGCCGTGAGATCCGAGAGTGGATTGACAGCATCCCGAAGGAGACATGGAGCCTCACTTGTGATGTTGGTGGACGTAGGTACGACCACATGACGACCAACTTGTCCGAAGCTGTTAACAAGATGTTAAAGGGGGCAAGAAACATGTCGATCACAGCACTTGTGAAGTGCACATATGGGAGGCTCGTGGATTAATTTGGCTAGAGAGGTACTGTTGCAAGGGGAGAACTGTTAGGGGGACAAGTATATTGCACAAACTTTATGAAAAAGCTGGAACCGTGGGCGAGCGAAGCAACGCATCATGTCGTACGCACGTACAACGTGCAGAGGACAAGGTTCGAAGTGGAGGAAGACGCTCAGCCTGTGTGTTCAAAATAAAATAGAAACATAAGTTACGTTAAGAATAATTATCGATAAAAGATAGAAAAAAAGAACAAATAAGAATAGTACCACTTGTCCGGTTGCCGCAGCTTTACGCGTTACCCATTGCCTCGAATGTTGCGTGGTAGCCAAATCCACAAGTGCACGGATGGTTATCGCGTAATATAAAAGATTGTCGATCCCACAGGGATAGGTGTCTAATTACTAAATTATTTAGAGCTTAAGCAGAAAAATAAAAAGATATATTTTGCATTTGGTTTGGTTAAGACAATAGCAATAAAATATAAAGAAATAAAGATGATGAAGTTTAAGCACTTGGGTTGAATTACATAGTCTATAAAATATGCTAGCAAATTCCTACTTAATTTCTGAATTTTAAAACCAAGTTCATGATGCTATAGCCTAGTATTTCTACAAGTTAATTCCTTAAAAGTGTAGAACTTTCTTCCTAATTACTAATTCAAGTCCTTGTAATTTAGTTAACCAGAAAAGAAGATGAAGATGGAGTTTAGGCCAACATAAAGCTACGTCTATCCTAATGTCCTTTAGTGATATATACTTATAGCCTTTTTTAAATCCTATTTCCCATACTACTTACCAAATGGCCTTTTGTTATAAGTAGAAAGCATAAACACTTGTGATCATCAAGATAGAATTAAGAACAAGGAAATAAAACATAAACTGGAAATATTATTCAGAAATGTAAAACAAACTAAGACATAAATTATAAACTACAACAACCCAAGATACTTAAAAGAATTAGCCAAGCATGGCTAAAAGAAGCATCGAATTACCCTGGATAGGAGCTCAAGTTTGGCTTCCCACAATTCCTAGGAACAATGCTCTTTAAGGAGGAAAGAAGAATACTTGTTGTATTCTGAATAGGTGTGTCTTACAAGTGAAGAAAAGACCCCTATTTATAGTAAAAATCTGCCTTCCAGCGCTTGAGTGCTGGCATCCCCAACGCTTGGGCGTTGAGGTGCATTAAAATCCCACTATCAGACCGAGGCCCAGCGCTTGAGCGCTGGCTTCCAACGCTTGAGCGCTGGGTGCAATACCTGACTCACATCCTAGTCAGAGTCCCAATGCTTGAGCGTTGGGAGTTCCAACGCTTGAGCGTTGGGTCAAACACTGGCAGCTCTTCTTGGATGCTTTTTCTTCTTCAATGGTGGAATTGAATGGCTCAATTAACCTCCATTCAGCCTCTATAAAGTTCTGAAACTCCTCTCCACCACCATTAATCTTCCAACCTTATTTTCCATGTGCTTAAATCAAAGAGTGTTGCTTCATATTCTTGAATTCCACTTTAAGTCCTCTCTTTGCTAGCACTTCAATTTCAATCCTTCAAGTCCTTGAGACTTCACTTTTCATCCTCCGCTCTTGAACTTTTCCACTTTGATCCTTCATTTCCTGAAACTTTACAATTCGGTCCCTGGACAAAAATGATAACTATACCAGCTTTCCTAAAAATATAAAAATAACTATAAAAATTCCTAAAAATATAAAATAAAGTTAGAAAAACAAATAAAAGATAATCTATATGCAAAATGCAAAATAAATAGAAAATCTATATAAAAATAATAAAAATCCTATATGAGACTCAAAAATAATAAAATAAAAAGACTAAAAACATCCTAAAAATATCATATAAAATCCGGTCATCATTGCGCGTACCACAACCTGCTCGTGCATGCTTAGTCCACCTGTTGAGGATATATTTGGTAGGAATTACGATTTTTTCCATTGATTGAGCACCTTAAGGGCATGGTTGCATAAAATTTCAATGAATTCAAACTTTTGACAGCTACAAGTAATTGTTTCATCTTCTGAATTATAAGCAACTGTGCGCTCCTTAATGTATCCAATCCTATGCACCTTGTACTCAAACAAAGAAGAATTATGATTACATCCATTTATAAGAAGATGCCAGGACTTCTCATATTCCACCTTAATTCATAGAACATTTTTGGTGTGTACACATATCTTGCAGATTTTAGCAAAAGGATATCTACATCCAACGATGGAAATCATTGGTTCATTTCATAGTTGGACTCTAGCTCTCTATATCTTAAGTCTTCTAGTAGCCTATCAAAGTTCCTGAAGAATTCCAGCACATTTAATGTTGACTTCATATAGCCTCATAGATGACTATTAAAACTTTCACTCAACTGTGTTGTTGTAGCCCCGACTGAAAATGAGTGACGTCCCGTTGCCCATTTTTTTTCTTTTCTCAAATAAATCATGCATCCATTTATTTTGGTGAAGGTTATTCTTATCAAGCAATAATTTCCAAGAACTTAGAAAGTTGTCCTCATACTCATGATCATACATGCAATTTTTCAATTCAGCAGCAAAAGTGTTTGATTGTTTAAGAGCATGATTCAAATTCTTCAAGGTATTTTGAAATAAATGCCACACGCATAGACGGTGATATGACTCACCAAATTTTATCTTCCCCCAGCTTGCCGACTCATAAATTCAAAGATTAATTTTTGGCATATACCAGAATGACTAGCTAACTCAATTTGAGCAGCTTGAGTTGTAGAAATCCTCCTCTACGAAGGTAATTTGTGACTGCTACAAGGCGTTGCAAGCTTATGAGTATGTTTACTTTCAAAATATGTAACAACAAACTTTCCATTAGGTTGGCGTGCAATGACCATTTGAACTAAACATCCATTTCGAATATCTTTACGAGTTCTTTTCCCATGAGTATCAACTTGCTTTTTGAAACCTTTTTTCACTACCAGAAATTTTGTTAACTGCGGCGGTTCTGAGTACATTTTGCGGTGGTTCAAACCGCCGCAAATGTATGTGAGAGGCGGTTGACCAACCGCTGCAGTTACGAGCGTCGAGAGATACATTTGCGGTGGTTTTGGCTAACCGTTGGAATAACCGCCGCTGGTATTTAGCGGCGGTTTATAACCGCCGCAGTGTTTGACGCTGCAGTATAGTGCAACTTTGCGGCCGTTTGAAATCGCCGCCGTATACGTGCTTTTTTGCGACGGTTCCAAACCATCGCAAAATACTTCATTAGCAAAAAAAAGCCAAAAAAAATGCTTAATAACCAAAAACAACATATGAAATTTGAAATAGAACTGCAAAAATAGCCAAACCAAAGCAAGAAGAAGCAGAAATTTGTCAAATTATTGAAAATAAATTTGGGAAAAACTGATTCTCATTTCTGAAAGTATATGGATGCACCTGCATCAATATTAGCAATTTGTTTATCTCCAAAACCATTCATGGAAGGCAATTCAACACATTGCAAATTAAAATATACAATCTTCTGAAAATTAACAAGTTCATGATGAAATCATATGAATGAAACAAGTTTAAAATTTCATCACATAGTTATTTACCACAGGATCAACTTTAATTTAAAGCAAAGCTGAGAGTTTAGTTCATTGATTGTACAAGATATCACCACCACTAATCATTCGATACATATGTAAAATAAGAATGGTGGATTTTTAGACAACTTATCTTTTTTGCTAAAATTATCTTCCCTCCCTTTCTCTCTCTCTGAACATTTTGTCCTTTGTGATTCTCGGGAGAAATACTCACATGCTGATTGATAAATACTGGATTTTTTATCTCTGGATATATTCCAACAACTCTGGGTGCATCCAGTGCTATGGAAATGTCCTCTTTGAAAGTGATGATTTGAAATTTTCCTGAAAGAGATTCCAAGTATAAGGTTAAAGACTTAAAGCTAGCTAATTTGAGTTCTATCTATCTTACTTAATGCCAATTCTTATGAAAAACTAACATGAATTAAATTATAGTTGCAATTAGTTTATAATTTGTAAGTACCAGGTAGTAAACTGTAGCAACAGAATAGTTCACAACCAAAGCATGAACAACTCAAACAAATAAAAGAAGTCTATATATAATTGAATGAGAAGCTACGCAGTGTAAGGAAGGACTAACCATTATACTGTTGATCCCTGAAGCTATACCTCTGATGCACTCTCAATGACTTTAATTCCTTTAATGTGAAATCAACTGCAAATACATAAATGAGCACAGTTATTTTATCAGATAAAATTCTTTCAACAAGAACCAAGTTTGTTTAGATGCCAAATGGGATTTTTAAAACAATACTCTATTAATTACAGTGGTAAGGTCCGGTATTGACTAGTGATATATCCAAATAAGTTCTTATGAATGGTAGAACTATCCTCACCCGTGATCTAACTTTTGAGTAGAGTTAAGCTTAACCTGAGTTTTAAGACACATTTAAGCTCACTGACTGACACTAACCATCAGTGTGAGGAGCAATGCCACTCGGGCATTTATTGTTTCTTCTACCATGAAGAAACAATATGAGTAATAACTAGAGTTCATAGTATTAATTGGTTCTATAGCATGTTAAAATGGACATTAAATGATTGAATGTTACTGACCATAAATATCAATAACTATGTAAAGCATAAAAATTGGTTTAGGTGAAGAAGCTAAAGCATACCAGTAGCTACATATTCAGGTGCTGCATAACCTTGAGTGCCCATGACTTGAGTAGACACATGAGTTCTGCCACCAGTAGGACCCGCCTTAGCTAAGCCAAAATCAGAGAGTTTAGCATTGAACTCCTGCAATCCCAAAGCATGATAAGTAAGTCGTGTTTACACAGATGATAAGAATGAAGAAATTATAACATTTATATTCTCATTGATCTTACAGCATCCAGAAGGATGATAGAAGCTTTAAAATCACGGTATATGACTTGTGACTTGGCATTGTGAAGAAACGAGAGTCCTCTAGCAGCACCAATGGCCACTTTCATCCTCACTGGCCAAGAGAGTGGTTGTGGTCCTCCTGTCAAATATAATGAAACCATCAATTCAATTCTGTAATTTTCTTGAGTACAGTTAGCAAATCATACTTAGATATCTGTTATTTCACCATCTACAAAATCATATAATGGTGCGTGAAGATGAGGAGTCCCAAATACTTACCAACCACTCCTTGTGACCTTGAAAACCTTCAGGCTTAAGCCTCTTCACAGCAACAACCATTCCTGATCCAGGTTTTGCAGAAATTTGTAAAACTTAGAATAAAAAGAGGAGAATGTACACCAAATTCTTATTTCACACAAGATACTTACCCAAAAATTGAACGAATCTCTCAAACAACTTATTAGTGAGATAAAAAACAATCAAACTTCAAATCTAAAAACAATCCAGGTCTAAAACAATGGGAATGGATCACCACAGTATCAAACAAAACCAGCTCAAGTAGATAGGTTCAATATCCGTAGAGGTGAAAAAAATTAAAGAGGAAGAATTGAAGAAATAGACTAAAAATCCAGAATCATTTAAATGGAAAAGGGGTGATATTTTGAAGAATTTGAACCTTTAAAAAATTTCAATGCAGGAAACTTGACACCCAAAAGAAACAGAGCGAGTACAAAGAGAAATAAACCCTCACTCAACAAAAACGAAAAGGGAAAATAAATCAGTAAGAAAAAAGTAAATGTAGAAAAACACAGATTCTGAAAAGTTAGAAAAAGCTTACTGGGTGAGGAGGCCATGGAGGAGATGATGGGTTGGTTGTGGTGTGTTACTCACTTCATATTCATATATATACTTAATCCTCCTTCCTGGGAAAAAACAATCATATGTTCAATTATTGATTCATGATCAAAGTCTGTTACTAAAATTGCTAAAACCTATAATTCCTAATTCCTGAACAAAAATTAAATCGAACAAGAGAGAAACGAGTTTGCTTCGTTACCTTTGATTCGTAGCAAAAATGAGAGAGATGAGAGCGATGGTGAAACCAGAAGAAAGAAACGCGATGCAGAAACGAGAGCGGCAGAGCAATGAGAGAACGAGAGCGGAGTGGCGGAGCGATGAGAGAACGAGAGCGGAGCGGCGGACGAGAGCGGAGTGGCAGAGGCGAAGAGAGAACCACGATTTCTCTTTCTCTTTCTCTTTCTGCAGTAAATAAAAAAAAAGAAGGTCAAAAAATATATGTATTTAAAACCTGCGGCGGTTGATCAAACCGCCGCAAAAACCGCCTCAAAATGAAAACTTGCGGCAGTTTCAGTAGAACTGCCGCAAAATGACCGCCGCAATACACCAGAATTCCCGTAGTGTTTAAAGCAGCAATATTTTCGAGATAACACTGTCTTCTTATCATCCATGCTCTTGTTGACCCATTCTTTCCTAACACTGAAACCAACAAAACGAGCATACTCATTAACTTCTTGTTCCAGAGCTTCTTTTGGAGAAATATTATTGTTTTCTGACATATTTTGACTAGAAGAAGTTACACCATCCATAATTTCTATTAAAGAAAAAATAAAAATATATGAAATAAGAAATTTAATTTGAAAGAAACCATGAATACATAAGACGGGAGTAATGCATGAAAGAAACCCTGAATTCAAAGTTAGCATTGAAAATGCATAAAACAAGAAAAAGACGATATGTGTTTGCAACCACAAACCAAAAAGTAGAAAAGTTTTTATAAGGAAATTAATTTCACTGCAACAAATGTATCAGTCTAATGCATAAAAAAAAGCAATAAAAATTGATGGTTTGCAACACAGTTCAATCTTAATATAGGTAGAAGCATAAATACACCTTAAAACTGGTTGGGAGATGTCCTAGCAACTCTTTTCGTGATCTTCAATTGATGGAAGCATATGGAACAAAGCAAGTAAGGGGTGAGGAAAGGAGATTTGGATTACATGCTAGACTGCATAAAACAGGGGATAGGGAAAGGTTTGGAACGTGTTTACGAGATAGACGAGAGTTAACCTTTTTTTTTCCGCACAAAACATTTAGGAGGAGACGTTAACCTTGATTAGTTTATTTTTGAGTATTATAGTGACATGGAATTAAATTATTAGATGGCATTTTTTAATTGATGAACCGAATATAATGGAGGTAAGGTACTTTTGGTAAGTTTTGCCCTTAATCTAAATATAGTCTTAATTCACACTTATAAAACATGTTTGCGGATGTTTTTAACACCGCCGTTGAGTCATGTGATATGATATAATTGATGTAGTCCCTTATAATGCACAATTCTATAGACTCACTTTCAAGAAATCGCCATCGATCATCCTAGTTACTGATGTAGACCCTGTCGTCTGGAAATTGGAATGCTGATTTGGGTCGCCACCTTTTGAGGCTTGTTACGGCAGAAAGCTTTCTGGGACCGTTGGATTTTCGCAATCTATCTCGTTATAACATGTGACAAGGATCTCCACTTACACTACTTATATGTGATTCTCAATAGTTCCAGTAGTCAATGTAGAATTTCTCTGGTACCAGAGAACAAGTGTGCGAATCGGTGAAACTGTTCTTTCTTCTTTTCATATCTTGAGCCGAGTGCTTAGGCTTATAGGCTAATGTATTGTCGAAAGAAGCTATGATTGTGAGACCAATATCTTATTTTTGTCAAAGGATTCCAATGAATACCGTACTAGGAACATGCAAGGTAGACAGTGGATACTCATGCAATAAATCGGTAGATTAGAAAAAGATAGGAAAAAAGGAGAAATAAGTGATAAGTGTGATATATGATGTGATGTAATTGGAAGAAAGAGATAAAAAGAAAAAAAAAATTCAAAGTTGTTTGTACTGTTTAAGTGTACACGAATCCCAATACCTACCCATGCGACTTCATATGTCACGAGTCGATATTTCCTTTGTCCAACTAGTAGACATTCATTCAAAGGAAAAGTAAGCATATCAAGTTTGTCTGTGACTTCTCCGTTGCTATTTCCTTATATAAATTTTCTTTTTCGTGCTTTCACAACTAGAGTTAATCCTTTTAGCGAATCATGGTAGAACTCGGAAATTATCTACAATATGGTAGGGTTAATTCTTCTAATAAATGATTTTTCATCCACAAAACTTGAGTTAGAGATATGTTTAAGAGAATCAAACATATACTGCTTAAAACATCCACTCAATAATTTTATTTTATTTTTCAAAAGTTTATTATAATATTTTATTAAACTTATTTAAACCTATAATTCTATGGTGGTGAACCATGTTAAAAATATGTTCATCATGACCTTTTTTTTTTTTTATAGAAAGGCTTTATTTCATAATTAAATTCTTGAGAACAACCTTCTCAAGTAAGTTAAAATTTTAATGACACTACTGTTTCTCTAAAAATGCCCAAAAAAAGTCCACCATTTTACAACCTTGTTTTGGTAAATAGTAACATTGAACTCCCTAGAAATATGTCTTATATATCGCTAGATAGTCCACCTCCTCCTTCACTAAATCAATCCAATGAAGATTATTAGGGAGTTTCCAAGGGTGATTTCTTTTGTTGTTCATCCAACCCACAACAATTGTAGAGTCACTATGACAATGTTCCTAAGATGGATTTTTTTTTTTTTTTTTTTAAACTAAGATGGAATCGTTGACGAAAGTTACTATATTTTTACTATAATATTTAGCATGTTATTTAAAATATGAATTTTATGTATGAAAATTAATTTATGGAAAAAATTTAACTTTTGTAAACTAATTTTTTTTATCTAAGGTAGACAAAGCTTTTTATAAAATTCTCCATGTATTCCATTCATTGAAGTATTTCTTCTCGTTCTTTCATAGTCAAAATTTCTTCTCCATTTTAAAGGAAAATTATGACCGGGGATTATGGACCACTAAAGAAGGCCAACAAGCCCATGAATTTGGTCCATATCCTCACAGTTATTTATGCTTCTATTTGTCATATTAATAAGTTGCGAAAGCTAAGTGTGATTAAAACGAGAGCTGGGTACGCGGATCAGCCCGCCCCGTTTAAGCTCGGCTCGCATAGGCCCGCGTTTAAATGAGCTATTATTTAGTAGGCCCGCCCCGCACTCGCCTAGCTCGCGTGTTGGCTCGCGGGCTAGTATATGTAAAAAAAAAACTTAACAATCAAATTTTAACAAGCATACTACTACAAGCTTTAAAATTAAGAGTTCATTAAAAATACTACGTCAAATTAAGAATTCATTGCAAACTTTTTGGTAGTTTACCAAATTAATTATACTAAATCAATTATTACAAATAGTCAAACGCCATAATAATTCAAAACATATATCAAAAATTAATTTTAACAAGCATACTACTACAAGTTTTTTGAACTGATGTGTTGTGTTGTGTTTGTGTGTGCAGTTGTGTTTTTTAATTTTAATTTTTTTTTTAATTTCATTGGCCCGCGGACGGCCCGCGAGCCCCGCGGGCTACCTCATTAAGTTCGCGGGCTAGCTCACGTAAGCCCGCGTTTAAATGAACCTATATTTTCCGGGCCATAGCCCGCGCGGGTTGCGGGACTCGCGGGCCGGCTCGCGGGCTTAGGCTCATATACCCAGCTCTAATTAAAACAGTCATCACACGAAGTTTATTGGATTTTTCAAGCAAATTATTTGCAACCTTTTCCTAATAACTTGCTTTTTCTAAATGGAAATCATTTCAAACATTTGTCCCTTTCAATCGAGAAGGAAACATGCATGAATTTTAAAAAGCACATTTAACAACAGTTCCACTTCGGAACTACTATTAAAGGATCTTATTTAAAAACATTAAAAAGTTTGACTATTTTTTAGTAAAGGTTAATGGTTTTACATGTCTTTGAGTTTGTACCAATGTTTACATAGGTTCCTCACCAGAAAAAAAGTTTGCTATAGGTCCCTCAGTTTGCACCAAGTTTGTATTTAATCCTCGCTAGAGACCTAAGCTCCGGCTAGTGCAAATGTGGCTTGCTGATTGTATCAATGATGCTTACGTGGATTTTATTTTTATTTTTGTAGGAATATCACGTAATAAAATCATTTTAAAATTAAAATCCCTAATCTATCTAAATCTAAAATTAACCCCAAAAACCCCTAATTCCCTAAGTCAATTCTGAAATCTAACTTAGTAACCGCCAAATCACGAACACATCGTGCAATCCCTAACTCCTCAATTTTTTGTGCAAGTTATGTTTTAGGCACTTGACATATGAAGGCTCTTTTCAATTCTAGGTTCTTCAAAAGTTGAATAGCATAAGTGTTCTTGAAAATGAAGTTTTAAAGACTCAGAATTATGGCTCTAATGAATATGAAAGTTGTATGTGATTGATTGTTCGTTTCTGAACCTTAATGGACTATTTATAGGCACTAGGGTTCATTCATGAACCATCACAAAGCTTCCCAAACGTTTTGGGATGCATTGGTTCATGAAACAACACACTTGGTCGTGTTGGTAATCGATTACGTTAGTATGGTAATCGATTACGCTATTTGTCCGTTGCAGTTTGAATTTCAAATTCGAACAGGTAATCAATTACAAGCATGTGGTAATCGATTACGTGCCTATGTGTAATCAATTACTTAAAGTGTGTAATCAATTACACTCAAGTTCAATTTCAAGTTTATGACCCTTTAAGTCCTAATTGAGTGTTTCTATCATTTTTAACTTATGAAAAAGTGTTGTACTCAATTATTTAACTTGCCTTTGAGCCTTCATGAGTAAAGTAACCTTAAAAGCATAACTTACCTAATTAGTGAGACTTAGTCAAATCTAGAACCCTTTGAATTTGTCTTGAAGTATGTTGAGCTGGTTCTTCTAAGTCTTCTTTTCTTCTTTTTGTGATGAGTTTGTCGTCATCAAAACTTCAGTCTGAGTCGGGGACAAGACCTTCTTTACAGTATTATTATTGCTGACACTAAAGGTGGATTGCACATATTTCATCAAAAAGTGTGATATATAAGTGCGAACAGTATGTCGATGTACGCAAAGGTCCTTCGAAGGCTCTGACGTCATTATCATGACTCTGGCCGTCCTACGTGTGGGGGTTGATATACCGAGCTCAATGTTCACAAAGTGAACCATAGAAGACCAAGTAAGAATTAGAGAAACTCAAATCTTGACCTAAACTACAATAGTGAACATAAAAATCCTCTTCCGCTACTCTTATCCTTGTAACATGGAACCATTGCGCTATGTAAGGAAACTACGAAATTTTCCCTTAATATTGCCTATTACTGCATTTAAGTTTATCTGCATATAATACACGTAATAACTTCTCAATTAATGTAGTATTTCACAAGCAGTAATCCCTTAGCACACAAGTAACGACGTACACCAAATCATATAGGAGGAAGTGCATTTAGGGCCCGTTTGGGAGAGCTTTTGCACAGCTTATTTGAGCTTATGCTATAGAAAAAGCTCTTTTGTGCGCGTTTGGAAGAGCTTATCGAAATAGCTTATAAGCCCTCCATAAGCTCTTTTTAGCTTATTTTCATAAGCTGATAGGAACAGCTTATTCGGAGCTTATTCGGAGCTTATGGGACCTTTTAATGAGATCCTGTCTTCGAATCCAGACCACCCCTATTTTTCACATTACATTATTTTCCCCCCTAATTAGAAACCCTAACAGAGAACACGTTCTGGTTCTTCTCTTCAACTTCTAACGCGTTCTCCATACAGCTGCGCACCTCTTCCCTTCTCCTCCGCTGGCGCACACCTCCTTCCTCTCCTCCGCTGGCGGCGTGCCTCCTTCATCTCCGCCGGTCGCGCGCCCCTCCCTCCCTCTCTCCACCGGTTGTTTTTGAGATATTACATGCGATTTATCTAAGGTATGGTTCTGAGGTTTTTCTCTGCTGGCCCTGCAATTTTTGTGTGGTTTCAATGTTGTTTTCCATTTTTCTTTTCCTTCTGTTTTCCCTGAACAGTACCGAGTTGTAACATGCAATTGGAACCCTTTGATGTGGTGGGTTTAATTGAGATCCAACCTTTGATATTTCTTAAGTTTTATATCCAACATTTGTGAGTCATCGTTAATAAAGAGATCAAAGAACAATCACCTTAAGTTAATAATTTGGCATAATTTTTTTTGCGTAAAGTAGACTCCCCTCTCTCAAGGTCTATGGTCAGTTTCATTATATGATTTATAGTGGTTTCTATTTGGCTCAAGGTGCTGCTTATTCTGCTTGTCCTATCCTGTCATGACTCTGCACTGTGCTTTAGTCGAGTAGCTGATGTACATAGTGCTCTGTTGATTACTGGCTATGAAGGTATGAATGAAGGCTTTTACTGGAACTACCCTTTGGCAGTACTGGTTACGTAGGCACTACTAAGTGGAATATTGTTGCTATTAGAAGTGATGCTAATTTACATCTTGGTTGTTGCTGCAATCATAATTCTAGTACTGATATGATTGAAAACATTTTATTCATAGCTATAGGATCAAAGGGCTTTGGTAATTTAGTCTAACTTTGTCTTGTAATTTGCTCTAGTCTGCTCTAGTTCTAGAACACTTTCCCCCTTTTCCCTTCTTTTCCTCTCATTTGTTCTTTGAGTTGGGACACCCCTTGTGCCCCCTTAATGCAATTTTTAGCTTATAAAAAAAAAATGTAATGTTGTGTCAAATGTGCGTATTGTGTGTATCCAGCTAGCCCTGCAATGTTGTGTCCAATTTTGGTTTGTATTTGGCTTCATGTGAATGTATTGTGTTTGAATTTGTTTGTATCTTGTTGTATTGTGTTCGAGTAGCTTGAAAAATGGATTCAACCCAAAGTCAAGAGAATGGAAATAATGGTAGTGCCAAACGACCTAAGGCTGATTGGAATGATTCAAACTTGGACATGTTTCTAAAGGCTTGTATTGCGCAAGTACGCGCTGGGAATAGGCCACACACTCATTTCAATAAAATAGGGTGGACAAATGTGATAGCGGATTTTAATAGACAAACTGGGCTATCTTATAAATACAAGCAATTGAAAAATAAATGGGATCTTTTGAGAGGAGAATGGAGAGCATGGACAAAACTTATAGGAACAGAGACTGGTCTTGGATGGGATGACACTAGGCAAACCGTTGCAGCAAGTGAAGAGTGGTGGGCAGCTAAGATTCAGGTAAATTCATATCTAGTAATATATCTTTATCTTATATCTTATTTGACGTTTAACATATGTAATGAGATCTTTTATTTCAGGAATGCCCAGAGGTTGAAAAGTTCAAAAATAAGGGTCTACGAAATGTAAATGACATGGAGATTCTTTTTAAAGATACTGTGGCAACTGGTCAGAATGCATGGGCACCATCTGAGGACCTAGGAGATGAAGGGGGACGGGTTGAAGTAAACAGTACATTGGATACACAAATGACAGATGAGCATGATGGAGAAACTGAAGAATTTGAAGGGATTGGAGACCCTGCAACCAACCCAAGTCAACCTAGTCAAGGGCAAAAAAGGAAGAGGGGTCGTTCGGACAGCAGGAGAGGCGGTGTTGGTCACCGAATTTGCGAGCAATTTGATCGTGTAATTGAAAGCTTGAATAGTGATAATTCTGAAAATACTAATGTTCCTACACTTGCTAGTTGCTTGGACATGCTTAAACAATTATCGGGATTGGAGTACGGTAGTGAGACTCACATACTTGGTATCCGCTTGATGAAATCAAAGACAAATAGGGAGACTTTTGTTCTATTGGATGACCCAGTTCTTCAGCTTAATTGGATAAAGAGCCACTCTATGGCTGATGTTTCTCGTCAGTGATTTATCATATGTTTTGTAACTTTGATATGCTTTCCATTTTGTTAAGATTCTTTTTCATTATGTATTGTTAATTGAACTTGTGTTTATGTGTTGTTAATTGAACTTGTGTTTGTAAAATTGAGTTATCAATTTATGACAACATTGTTCATCGTTTCTCCTTTTACCTACGAAAGTAATGTTATTTTTTCATATTTGAAATTTGCACAGGATGTCTACTACTTCTAGTAGTACAAATGATACTACTTCTGGGTCAGATAGTGATACTTCATGTGATAATACTCATTTATCACAAAGAAGAAGGAAGAAAAAGGTGTTATTGACGATGATGATGATGCATGCCGCAAAGTATTTCTTAAATCATGTGGATAAAAGTCCATGCAGGGATTCTGAATTACAAGGACATTCATGGGTTGAAGAGATTATGAATGGACATGATATTCGTTGTTATCAACAATTCAGGATGAGAAAAAATGTGTTTTTACAATTATGTAATGTTTTGGAATGTCATTATGGTCTGAAACCAACAAGAGGCTTGGGGATTCATGAGCAGGTTGGGTGTTTCTTATATATTTTAGGACAGCCATGCTCCATTCGTAATGCAGAGGAGAGATTCCAACATTCTGGAGAGACCATTTCCAGACAATTCCACAGAGTCTTAAATGCTGTGCTTGCACTTGCAAGTGATATTATTAAGCCTGTTGACCCTGCCTTTAGAAATACACCCCATCAAATTAGAAGTGATAAAAGATACTATCCTTACTTTAAGAATTGTGTTGGTGCTATAGATGGCACTCATGTGAAACTGATAGTCCCAGCTGAACATCAAATTCCTTACACTTCTAGAAAGGGATATACAACAACTAATGTAATGGCTGTTTGTGATTTCAATATGTGTTTCACATTTGTGTTAGCTGGATGGGAGGGATCTGCACATGACACTAGGATCTTTATGGATGCTTTGCGCACGCCTAGGTTGCATTTTCCACATCCTCCTCATGGTTAGTAACTTCTATTTTTCTTTAAATATTGTTAACAACTTCTATTTTGTCACCAATGTGTGTATTTAAATTATTGCATACTTTATTTACAGGTAAATATTACCTTGTTGATGCTGGCTATCCTAATTTTATTGGCTACTTAGGACCTTACAAAACCACCAGATATCATCTCCCCCATTTTAGATTAGGGCCTAGAGCTAGAGGAAGAAATGAAGTGTTTAATTATTTGCACTCCAGTCTCCGAAGCACGATTGAACGGACATTTGGATGTTGCAAGGCTAGATGGAGAATACTAGGCAACATGCCGTCATTTCCGGTGAAAACCGCAACTCACATCATTGTTGCTTGTATGGCTTTACATAATTTCATAAGAAGGAACGACACAGGTGATACAGAATTTCTTTTGTTTGATGAGAATGTTGACCTAGAGTACAATGTTGATGCTAATGAGACTACCTCTGAAGATGTGACATGGGAGGAACCAACTCAAGCAAGTGTTAGGGAAATGGAGCGAGTTAGAGACGCTATTAGAGATGGGATGCCTACAACCGTCTAGCTTTATTTTTATGATTGTTATAAAGTTTTAAATTTATGCACTCAGTTATTGTTAACTTATATCGACGTATTGTGATGTTTGGTATTTTATTTTATTTTTAATGATGATTTTATATTAATTTTAAATTCATTTGCTTGTTTTAAATTGTGTTTTATTCAAAAAAAGGAAAAATAGGTGTGTTTATATGTGACTGATAGGTGCATGATAATTTTTAAAAATATAATTTTTAAACATTAATTTTATTTATAATAATTTTAGTTCTTTAGTTTTTAATTTTTTAATCTCAACTACTAATAAGTGCTTATGTAAAAATGTATCCAAACGCTTTGATTCTGTATAAGCTCTTTTCAATATGTGCATCCAAACACAAACAGCTTGTTAAATTTAAGCGCTTACAGCATAAGCTCTTATGCCATAAGCGCTTATACCATAAGCTCTTAATTAAGCTGTTTTTCCAAACGGGGCCTTAATGTAGTTGCATTTATAAAGTCTCAAATATAAAATCTCTGATTAAGTTGAACATCTTAGATCACTTGATCTACGCGCTTGATGGAACTAAAAAATTTAAATATGGATCAATTTTATGGTGGAATTTATTTATTAATAAATAAAATGTTATTAATCATATGATTATATAAAGAATTAATCAATTAATTCACACATTAATTGCAATGTTGAATCACCCCATGAAGTGATATAGTTTATAAAATACACAAAAGAATGAAATCAAACATAAAAACTATTAGTATCAAAATTCTAATGATACTTATTTTTTTATGCTGCGTGACAGCCTAGTCCAGTGATATCGATTGTTGTATTATAGTAAGCAATAAAAAAGGTACTCAAACACTGAGTTATGAGTTGTAACACCAATTTGAGGAATGCAAGCCTCATAATCAGGTCAAAGGATCATCCATTTGGTTGGTTATCATTTTACTAGTGCAATGTTTGAATATATTTCCAAAATTGGTTTTGAAAATTCTGAGAACAAGCTTCTATAAGAGGATTTTGAATGCTAAAATTAATTTTTTTTATAAAAATTGATCCAAACATACATGCTATTAATGGTGTATGTTTCCAATTATTACTTAGCAAACACAAAACTAATTTCAGAGTAATTGTGTCAGTCATATACCTAAAATTACCCAGCAAAAAAGCACCATGAAAGATAAATTTGATTATAGATTGAGGGTGTGTTCGGTTGTGATTCGATCTGAGCCCCAAACGTGAATTAGAGCATCAAACGTGGATCTTCATCGTTTCGAAAATGTTTGAAAACTAATTTTGAGAATCGATTCTACAAGTTTGATCTGAATCTCGCAGAATTGACTAAGGCAGTTTCTCCATCTGGCTGATCCAATTTTGAGTAAATGTATTAAAATTCAATTACGAAATAATTTTAAGTAAATATATTTAAACATAAATCATGTCACCCAAACTTACGTTATCAGACCCAATTTTAACTTTCTTATTAAATCGTAGTCCGCTAACGGTCATCCAAACATAATTAGAAGAAACAAAGAACTATATTGAGAGCTGAGATGTTTGTAAAGCGTTTTAAAGATGAAAATGTGTAGCCCAATATTCCAGTGAATGATTGGGGCTTGGGACAAACCAGAAGAATATCAGGTGAAAAAATAAGAGCATGGTGAGGGGAGAGAGACTTTGTTCTCCTTTCACATGGGTTGGCGTCATTATAACTCCCACAACTGCTACACTGATTGTAACGTCCACCCAAATAAAAAACTATATAATAATATTAATGCATAAAATAACTCCAAAAAATAAAACTTCGAGGCACCGAATGAAGTGTCATATTCATTCATACAGTCACATTTTCCTTTCTCGTAACAATCAAGAAGATTTTTACTTTAGAAAAAACAGCCAAGAAATTCATCAATTATTTTCATTTTTAAAAAACATATATATGATTTAAATAAAACTAAATGCTCGGTACAAACTACTTCCGAACAGAAAATTGTGTGTTTGATTCTCTGATATATTTTTATAAACAACTTACGATCCGAAATGACAGTAGTGATTACAGTAACCAAACTCACTCAAACTTTTATTTATAGAAAAAAAAATATTATTCAAAGTGGGGATAAAAAATGCCATTATGTACTGAGTCAACTCAATAACAGCGAAAGTGCAGTGAAATTTCAAACTTCCCTACAGTTTCATTTCCATGAATAATGACTTAAAAAAAATACATACATACATAGTTTACAGAAATTGGTACCCGAGTCAGACTCGTAACTCAGCTTGAAAAAATAATGATCAACTCACCGCCTCCACTCCGATCCGAACCCGGGACGACTCGGTGGACGATGAATACTCTCCCACCCTCTATGCCATCTCCTCAGCTCAGCATTGTGAATCTCAAATAACACAACACACTCTCACTCAGCAATTTCTCGTTTTGCTTCTCCGAAAAGTCTTTCGTTCGTTCGTTCGCAAAACCGACTCGGTCGAGTTGACTCACCGAGTCACCATTAAGCCCAACTCGCCCTGCCCCCTTTTAAAAAATCCAGCATTTACCCGGGTTAGAATCAAAGCGATTAAACGAATAGAACCGGTTTCGAACCATCCGGTCCGGTCCGGTCCGGTTCGGGAGCTACCAGATGGTTTTGTCAGTGAGGAGCGGTCGAGACTCGGGCCAGAAGTCGAGGTTGCTCATGAACCCAACGTGGCAGTACCGCTGAAAATCCTCAACATCGAAGTTCATGAACCGGCTCGATTTGTCCGAGTCGGACCGGGAGATGAACCGGAGGATCTCTTGGAAGAGGGTTTCGTCGCAGGGGATGGTCAAGGGGCCTTGATTGGAGAATCCGTACTCTTCCTCGGCTTGGACCAGAAGCTTCTTGAAGACGGGGTGGTTCAGGTACGTCGCGCGCACCACGAATCGGGTGTAGCTGGCGCCCACGCACACCGCCACGTGTCCCGCAGGCACGTCGGCCGGTGTCGCGGCGCGGCTCGCGGAGGACATCCGGGCCTTGTTGCGCCACCGCCGCAGCATCTGGCGGAGACGGACAATGTGGCGGATCTTGCTGCATTTCGCTGACATTTTTTGTTTTGTGAGTTGTTGTTATGCTTCTTCTGTTGCAAGTAGAAACAAATACCAGAGAGAAAATAATGAGAGAGGAAAGTTGGAGGGGCTTTGAAGTGTGGTGGAGGTTGATAATTTATAGTAGGGGGTTTAGGAAAGTGCCCTTGGTGTTTGGGGATAATTACAAACGACTGTCTGCGGTTTTTGGAGCATATTGGAAGGTGGTAGTACCTAAGTAGTGATTTGCTGACTATAACAAGATCCATGTTGCATGACCTATAAGTGCTCTTAGACCAACTTTAATAGTTACTAGTATTGATAATAACTTTATATAACTTTTTAATTACTCCCTCCGTTCCTAAATAACTGTCACTTTAAGGTTTTGCACATATATTAAGGAATTGTATTAATGTTCTTGTTTCTATCAAAATTACTATCTAATTTCCTAACATACCCTTTATCTTTCTTCTTAATTTGAACTCTTTAATTTCCTATCACCATTAATTGAAGGGTAGAATTGGTAAAACATAATTAATACTCTCTTGAACTTTGTAAAGTGACAGATAATTAGAAACAAAAAAAGGATAAAAATAGTGACACTTAAATAGGAACGGAGGGAGTACTTTACAACAGTTTAATTTAACATTCACATCTAGTATTTCATGGAGTATCATATTAACTTATAAAAATGAAAATGGATCTTCTAATCTCTATTGAAAAAAAAGAAATTGGATTATGTTAAGTTTAATTATTTAACCATTAATTTAATTTTTTGTTAATTTAATTATTAAATATATAAAAATCAATGGTTAGATGGTAAACTTTAATATGATTATTCTTTTTACAATTAAGATTATCGATTTTCGAAATGAAATAGTTACATAATTTTTTATTTTACTATTAATTTAAAATTTACATCCTAATGTGGCAAACAAATACTCATGTGTTCCTATTTATGTCATTTTTTGGGGGTTTTCTTATTCCTATATATAACTTACTTAACATGCATCTATAAAGTTTTTTTTTTTCAAATTTACTATATAGTAAGATTTTGGTAATTCATTAACTTTAAGAGAGAAATTTATAGGAAATTAAAAATATAATTGAAGTAGAGAGATAAGATAATTAAATTGGTATATTTTTAAATAAAGGTAATTTATACTACCACAATACAACCGTTGCACATCTTTCTAATGTGCAACGGTTGTAACCGCTCAACTTTAGCGGTGCTTGATTTAGCACTGCCTCGGCTGCCCAACACCTTTCTGAAGTAGTAGGAAAGTTAATAAAAAAATTACAAATTTATTGCTAATATCTACTTTCATAGTCCTACTGAGCTAGTTAAATATGACTTATAAATAGGCACAAAGGAAGTAATAATCATTAGACCTCAGGGTAAACGAGTTTCACACTGACGGGTTATATAAAATAAATCCATTTTTAAAATTAATACTACAACATATTTATTACTTTAAGTAATTTAACTACTCATATGTAAAAAGTTAAGAGGTGTGAGATGCAGGGCGTTAGAGTCAAGCTCACAAGAGAGAGAGAACTATGGATTCAGCAGAAAATCTGTGTGGAAAAAGGCTCAAGGAGGTTCTATTTCAAGGCTTCAGCTGACACATGAAGATAACGATGCTGGAAGGAGGAGGGGTGGAAGAATGTTCGCAGTGTTCATTGATGGCTTACACGATCATATTTGGGATACTTATTTATTTACCGTTGAAACAAATAGATGTCATATTGAGAGTGGGTTGGCTTCTCGTCAATCATATTTTGCTAGACTGCCACCATAGAACCCCAATATTTGGTAAAAGAGAGCCCAAAGCCAATGAATTTGCTGCTGCCAATTACAACAGAGTTTTATGTGAAAAAGAAAAACTAGCATACATGATTCTCTACTCCTGGAAATGAAAAGGTGAGCCTGCAATAGATGAGATATCTGTTATGAAGGATTTCCTTGAGGTATTTCTAGAAGATATTAGTGAGTAACCACCAGAGAAGGAGATAGAATTTTCTATGGATTTGATTCTGGAAATGGGATTGTTGCGTTTCAAACATAGATCACACACAAAAATAAGTGTACTCTATCGCTAAAGTAATACAGAATTGTAGGTCCAAGTTATCGAGTTCAGTGGAACAGGTGACTTAACTACTTCTAGGTGAAAATTTATAGTTCAGCCAATCGATTAAGAAGTTGTACTTGTTGTGATGTAAGCTTGAAAATAGTTATTGATTTTGAGAGAAAATAAAGATGAGAAGGCCTCGAGATTACAATGATGTTGGATCATCTTCCCTCGCTATTATCTATGTTGTCCAATTATCTATTGCGCTAGCCATACCCTCTTAAAAGGTTAACTCACTGCTAAGTTATTGCTAATTGCCCAACCAGACTGCACTATCCTACGAGCAACCGTCATCGTAAGGGTGACCGGTGAAAATAGGCAAATGAAGTGCATAGAGGTGTCGTAGAGGTATTTCACTATCTAATCGCAAGAAGCTAAAAATATAAAAGAATTAGTCTTAAAACATCCGCTAGGAGCGACCTATTCCTACTTTACAATATTCATTCCCAATTGTTGATTCCATAATCAATTCCTCTTGGTAGGATCCAACTAATCACTATTGATATGGTTTATTACTCCATATGGATTTAAGCAGACAAAGGGGAATCACAAATTATAACTGAATTAGAAATAACGTAGATAAATAACGGGGTTCAAATCATATCCGACATTATACCCTTGAGGGATGAGATTTAGCTACTCATAATAATAGAATTACAACGAAGGTTAATCTTAATAGCTTAAATCATCTTACAGAAACCAGGCTTGGTCTTCACAGCTTTTGCTCCCCTTTTCTCCTTCTGAGCAATCTCATTCTTGTAACTCTCTGTGTTCTCTCTCTCACTCTATGTATCTAGTATTTACTACTTTTGTGCTCTCATGAACCATTACACTTTTTCTAAGCCCTAGACTCTCCTTAAATAGGAATATATTAGAGTTTCATGTGGGCTTCTAGTGTGTAGGTGACACGACAATGGCTTTGGAAGCACGATCTTGTTGACATTAATACACGTCAACACGGTCAATGTAGGTCATGCAGGGTCGTGGCTTCATGATTTTAATTGACACGGTCGTGGCTCAAGGGGTACGGTCGTGTTGCTTTGTCAACACATATGAATCCACTTGTAGTGTTAGTTCAGGCTTCTTTTCTCTTTTTTCTACTTTTTGCTCCTTTTACATGCATTATGCAAATACACTTGAAAACACATGAGTTATGTATAAGAATTTCATAGACCAAGCATGAAATGGTGTTGAAAATAGGATATTAATCATGCATTTTAAACGCGCATTAGGGACCAATTTCTATAGAACCTTATTGGATGTCACCCTCAGAGTTGGCATAGTTGAAGAAGCAAGTGAAGAATTTGTTAGAAAATGGTTTTATTCACCCTAGTGTATCCCCTTGGGGAGCACCGGTCTTGTTGGTGAAGAAGGGTGATAATATGATGCTATGTGTGGGCTACCATTAGTTGAACAAAGTCACCATTAAGAAGTGGAAGTGTCATTTTAAGATAGATTATGATCCGGATATCACCAGAGACACGTAAAGTTGGATGATGTGCTTAAAAATGCCATTAGGACACATTATGGACATTATGAATACTTAGTGATGTCTTTCAATGTGACTAGTGCTCTTGCTATTTTTATGGATTACATGAACAGGGAAAGTTGGATGATGTGCTTAAAACTGCCATTAGGACACATTATGGACATTATGAATACTTAGTGATGTCTTTCAATGTGACTAATGCTCCTGCTATTTTTATGGATTACATGAATAGGGTTTAGTCCTTACTTGGATAAGTTCGTCATTATTTTTATAAATGACATTCTTATATATTCAAAGAGAAGAGCATGAAGAATACCTTAAGATCACATATGATAGTCTAAGAAATCCTCACTTGTTTGCCAAGTTTTCCAAGTGTGAGTTTTGGCTAAACCAAGTGCATTTCTTAGGACATGTCGTGAAAAATGAGGGAACAATTTTAGACCCCAACCAAAGTAGAAGCAGTGAATTCTTGGTGCGTAGTGCGTACCTAAGACTATCACTGAGAACATAAGTTTCTTAGGATTGGCCAAGTGCTACAAGAGATTTATTGAAGAATTTTCCAAGATGTCTTCACCCTTAACCAAGTTGACTAGGAAGGGCCAGTCTTTTGTACTTGGTTGTCTTAGTGTGAGGATAGTTTCCAAACCCTTAAGAAGTTGGTCACTGCCCCAATGTTAGTTTTATTGACCGAATAAAGATGTTGAGGTTTACTTTGATACGTCTAAGTTAGGATTAGAGTGCGTGTTTATACAAGAGCGAAATGTTGCAGCTAGGTGAGTGTGTTAGTGGTGTGAAGACATGATTTTAATGTCAAAAGCATCTTTTTTTTTTTTTAATATAATTTCCATCAAAGAAAATAATTTTATAAAATAATTTTAGTTAACTTTTGTATATATTTACAAGAGTTCATTAAATAAGATACTCACTAGTTTTTAAATATCAATTTTGGTCACTCATACTTAGCTATCATGAAACTACATTATACGCTTCTAAAGTTATCAACAGGGAATGAAATCCCAAATTCGAAGCTCTGCTAGGGTTTCCCCTAACCCAGCATATAGACCACCCTCTTCTTCCTCTGACCTCGATGGCGGAACGACAAGACACAGTACGAACCAGAACGACAATGAAGGTGAGGAATATGGTCAAAGCGAGGAGGACGATGATGTGGCTGAAAAGAAGGATAGGATATCAGTTTTTTGTTTGTTTATTACCATGACCCAAAATTAATTTCAATATTTACATTTTATATAATTTATAATAATATTAATTAATAAATATAAATTTATGATTTTAATAAAATATTAATTTTATTACTTATCAATTACTAATTGTTATTGTTAAGTTAAATTATTTAATTACTGATAAATTTAATTAAAAAATAAACTTATTTATAAATGGTGAAAATATTGGATTTACTCATATAAAATAATTAAATTTTCATTATCACTTACTACTACTTAGTTAACATTATTTTTCGTTATTTATATTATAATAAAAATACACAAAATAATTCTTCACTCACAATAAAATAGGCTACTCATATATATATATATATAAATTTTTTTTAATAGTGAATATAGACTAATTTTATATTATCATATGATATTATTTAAAATTATTTCTCTACTTATATAATTATAATTAATAATTTAAATATAAAATATTTTTGAAAGAATAATATCTTTTAATAATTTTTATCACTAATCACTTACCCCTACTAAGTTAAAACCCATTGGTTACATATATAATAATTTTAATTAAAATAGACTCCTTTCGAAAAAATTAAAATGGCCGAATTAATAAAAATTAATTTTATTTTAGTTAATATTAAAAAATAAGCTATTTATAAAAATGAAAAAAATTAAATTTAATAGAATAATCACTTTTTTAAAAAAACTATTTAGAAAATTAAATTTTAGAAAATATTATGTATTTTTTATTTCAAGAAAAATTTGATACGTTTTTCATTGTTTATATTATATCCTATCAATATCCTGTCCATCCAAACGCAGGATAGGATAAGAGTCTATCATGTGCTTATCGAATCCTTTATCCTATCCTGACCACCAAACGGGTCCTTAAAGGAATATTTCGTTAAAATTTGGACTGAAAACCAAAAGTGCTATTGTCTCTCAAAGTAAGGGACATTTTTGGCTAATTTTTTTCGTGAGGAACCAAAAACGCACTTTCATAATAAGTGAGAGACTAAAAGTGCTATTAAGTTTTTTTTATTTTTTTATTTTGATAAAATTAGAAGAATTAAAAGAATCGGATATAAATCAGAAAAATAAATAAACAAATAAAATTTTAAAGATGGAAATCATTTCCCAAAATTTACGTTAACTGTTTAATGCATTTAAATCACTTTATAAAAAATTACTTTAATTTCTCTCTCCACATCTAGCTAGAGAAAATCATGACATGGGTTCCATATATATTTTCTACATAAAACTTTTAAAACAAGAAATAGCATAAAAACGTCCTCCAATAATAGCTCAAGTGGTAAGAGTTGAGGACATATGAATTGATGAGGAGAAGGTTTCTGAAGGTGAAATTTAAATGCTTTCTGATGTAAAAAAAAAAAGAAACAACATAAAATTAAAAAATAGAAAATGAAAATAAAAATTAAAAAATATTTTATATTTTCATAATGTCTTCTCTCTTTCTCTTCTCGCCACTTATGTCAATCACATGAGTAATAACTAACAATATAATTATGCTATCCATATCAATTGTTAAATGTAACACACAATGATGATAATGTCTAAAAATTGCTCGAACCAGTTGGATGAAGATTCAAGAACATCAGTGAATGAATTAGCTTGCATTGGGCAGTGTAGCAGTCTTGAGTTCCTAACTTAAAACTGTGGGTGCGTGTGTCAAAATCTTTGGGCGTTCAACTGCAAATCCCTCTATTATATATACGTTTGATCCTCCCTCCACATTGTAGTAATTTTTCTCATTTTGATTATTATTTTACAATGTTAATAAATATGTACAATTTTTTTTAATTCTATCAGTAACAATTTATTACAGAAGAAATTGAAAAGAATACATGGATATTTTCATTATCTGTTTTAGAGAAGGAAACATACACACATAATGAAATTCGATTATTACCAAATTGATTCAGTTGGCAAGGACGAATCACTTCTTCTTAGTTGATTTAGTTCATATATCTAGTTATGTGTTTGATTTTCGTTGTCAATGTGAGGGCTATGTTGGCAAACAATCTGTAAGAAACTACTAAAAATGAAAAAATATATTTAATAAAATACACCATATATAGGAAATTACTTAGATATGAAAATAACCATGTCGACATGAACTTAAACTAAAAATTTATAAGGATCATAACTTTCTTTAGGTGCAAGAGCCAAAGAAAGAGGGCCCAAACAACCGTGTGCGACAGTTGATGACAAAGGTCGTGCGCGGGGGTCGATAGAGAAGGCAATGGGAAGCGGTCGCGGAGGTTCGACGGCTCGAGCGGATCTCTCTTTTGTGGCTAAAACCCAGAAGCACATTTCCAAAACTTTGGTCATAGAATCAACCTTGGTCCTAGGATTAGATCGGGTCCTCGGATCTCGCCCCCAAAGATCATGATCCTGGACAGATCCTGCTCCCATGAGATCCTATGCCGGATCTGAATCGTAAGGCACTAGAAAGATAGCAAGATCATGAGATCCTAAGATCCATATCAGGATCTTGACAACAATGCTTTCAACACCCCTCATTTCTGGAGAAAGGATGATGGTTCATATAAAGTTTAGGCTTAATTGCAGTTTTGGTCCCCACGAATGTGATATATGCAATGGGGGTCCCCAAACTTCTAAAATGGCATTGTGCCTCCCCGACGTTAACTTCCGTTGTCTACTTGTGTTTGGATGTTCTGTGCACGTGATGTATAACTCCCAAGAAAGAACTAAGCTAGATCCAAAATCCAGGTAATGCATATTCTTGGGCTATGTTCACAGTGTTAAGTGGTGTCGCCTTTGGGATCCCACTGCTCGCAAGGTTATTGTCACCAGGGATGTCATCTTTGCGGAGAATGATTATCAAAGGGAGCAGGAAAATGACAACACTTCTAAAGATACTACTACTGTTCATATATATGGAAGTCTAGAGAAGATGATTCTTTTGAAGCAGAATTAGAGCACGAGGTACAAGAACCAGAAGAAGCCAACAGTGTTGAAGTTTGACAAACAACACATCAGATAACGAGACCATCTTGGCACTCAGAATATATTATGGCAAGCCATGATGCGTACTGTCATCTAACAAAAGAGGGAGAACCGACAACCTTTCAAGAGGCTGTGAGTTTTTCTAATGCTTCTTCTTGGATGGCAGTAATGCAAGAAGAAATGGAATAATTACATAGAAACAAGACATGTGATCTTGTTATACTTCTAGAAGGTTGGAAGGCCATCGACAACAAATGGATCTATAAGATTAAGTGTGATGGTAATGATCAAGTGGAAAGATATCATGCAAGAGTGGTGGTAAAAGGATACGACCAAAAGGAAGGCATTGATTTCAATGAATTTTCTCTCCAGTTTTAGGGTTACCACTATCAGAGTAGTGTTGGCTATGTGTGCTGCTTTTGACTTACATCTTGAACATTTGGATGTAAAGATGGCTTTTCTTAATAGAAAACTTGAACAAGAAACATATATGCTCCAACCAGAAGGTTTTAAAGAAAAAGGAAAAATTAATTATTTGCAGGTTGACCAAATCTCTGTATGGTTTAAAGCAGGAGATGAGGTGTTGGTACAAGAGATTTAATTCCTTCACTATTAGCCTTGGACACATCAAACTGAGCTCAGAACATTGTACATATTACAAGAGGTTTGAGGATAATGATTTCATTATTTTTCTATTGTATGTGAATGACATGTTAGTAGTAGGCCCTAACAAAGATCGAATCCAAGAATTGAAGGCACTATTAGCTAGGGAGTTCAATATGAAGAACATGAGACTTGCAAACAAGATTTTAGGGATGCAAATTCACCAAGACCGACAAGATAGAAAGATTTGGATCTCTTAGAAGAACTATGCTTGGAAAGTCTTGTGGCGCTTCAACATACAAGACTGTAAGCCAATCTCTACCCAAATTCTTGTCAACTATAAATTATCTTTAGGTATGTGTCCTAGAAATGAAGCGGAGAGGATGGAAATGTTTGAGTACTATATGCATTAGCGGTGGGAAGCATTAGGTATGCTTGATTTGTACTAGACCTAATATTGCTCAAGCAGTTGGGACTATTAGTCGGTTTATGGAAGATCCAGGTAGAGAGCATGGGAATATTGTGAAGAGAATCTTGAGATGCATTAAAGGGACCTTAGATGTTGCATTATGTTTTGGAGGATCGGAGTTTGTTGTCATAGGATATGTTGATTCAGACTTTGCAGGTTATATTGACAAAAGAAAATATACTATCAGCTATGCGTTTACACTTGCTGGAGGAGCGGTAAGTTGGTTATTTAAAATGCAGAGTGTTTTAGCTTTATCTACCAATAGAAGCAGAATATATGACAACTACCAAGCATGCAAGGAAGCTATCTAGATCCAAAGGTTATTGGAAGAGCTTAGGCACAAACAACAGAAGATTACTGAATTGTGACGGTCAAAGTGCCTTGCAATTGCAAGAAATCCAGTCGTTCATTGTAGGACAAAACAAATAGGAGTTTGTTGAGTTTGGATCATTTTCAGTTACCTCGTATGAGAAGACATGCTAGGATCGTCTGCCACAGAGATGCTTAGATCGTCAGCCTCAGAGTTGCTTGGATCGTCTGAGATAAACACACTAGGATCGTCTGACTTAGGGTTGTTGGGCATCGTCTTAGTTAGAGAAGCGTGGTCTGTCGAAGACAGCTAATGAGCACTGAGACTCTGTAATATCCGCTGTAATTAGGATCTGATTGGTTAAGGGGATTGCGATAGGATTTAATAGTACGTTGTCGTATAGCATTAGAATCGTGTGCATGTATATGTTGTAACACTAAAACCCTAATTCCTATTATGAATGAATCGGAGCTATAACCATCTATAGCCGCAGAGGTAGACAAGTTGGTCGAACTGCGTGGACAAACATTTATGTGTGCTTTCTAACCCTAAATCTCTCCTAAAGTAACTTTGTGCAATCCAAGTGTCTGAGACCAACATAGTTCAATACACTTTTGTTCGAGAAGTAGTAAAGGAAGGGAGTGTGGACATGCATAAGATTCACACCAAAGATAACCAAGCAGATGTTATGACAAAACCGATCAACGTTGATAAGTTTATTTGGTGCAATCCTCTTATAGCCTATCAGGAACACATGGAATTGGCAAGGCAGAGAAATTTTACTTTAAGTAGGAGATTGTGAGAACGTAAAACCATCTTTGTATTGTGGATAGAAAAAAATCAATGCAATAAGAATCATTTGTTTTTTAAGATGAAGAGAAGACAACGTACAATTCACTAATATGTATATATCCATATATAGTGCGTGAGGCTCTTATAAATAGAGAACTCATATTGTAGTTTTTTCATCATTCGAGAGTTTGAGAAAACATCCATTCTTCTTCTAATACTTGAGAGAACAATACAAGACGAGAAGAAATATTATAATGTTTCTCTTGTGAGATTCTAGTGAGTGTTCTTCTATTTAGAAATATGTGTTGTAATTTTTTCCACCTAGTAAAATACTTTCTATTGTTGCATGTGGTTTTTCTCTTATCTGTTGAGTTTTCCACATAAATATTATGTGTCCGTTCTTGCTCTCTTATCTTTTATTTTAGTTGTGTAATATTATTTATGTTACCCTATTAACAAATTTAACGTTAATAACTAAAGAAAAAGATTCTGATAATTTTAGAAGGACAAAAATAAAAAAATGAAGTAGATATATATTTTTTATAAATCGGACAGAAGTATATTTAAGAAAGCAAAAACTTATTTAAGCCATATTTAAAATTATGAAAATTTCTTGTCCTTATTTAGTTCGTGACTTCGTGCGGTAGGCTTTGGAAGAAGAGGATGTCCGAAACTTCAAACTTCCGAGGAGTAGAAAGTGGAGCTAAAATCCACCACATGTATATATATATATATATATATATATATATATATATATATATATATATATATATAGGTAATTTAAAAATGAATTTTTGTTACGGAAATTCATAACTAATTTGTGCATACAATTAGCTAGCCGGAAAATAGCTGTAGAAATCACATGTATATATATTATTACCAAGCAAAAGATAGTAATAAGATTAATCTCTTCATGCATTTAAAATCATATTATGTTAGCAGACTTCTTTTAATATATAAATCATTTTTCATTCACACTGTTAAGAGATTGAATCATCGACTAAATGCTAAAGAAGTTCGATGATCCGTGTCATACTTGTTGCTAAACATCTCATCTCATGTATATAGTACATGATGAATTGCCCATACTGTGGTATCAAATATTTATTTTGATTAAAAGATCATAACATGAAAACTCTAGTGAACATTGTATCTCCTTGTTTGCTGCCTAATCAACTCAACCAATCAATGTCTGAGGCTAGGCTGGCAGAGTATTAAAAGATGCCCTTTTGCTCATCTCTCTGAAAAGGAACATTAAAATATTAGTATAACAAACAACAATACTAATTTTAATATATAAAAAGCCTCCATTTTGCAAAGCAAACCTCCAAATCTGACCATACTCCCATGTGCAGGGTTACCCCATCTCTCATTTTCTTTATATTTTCCAAATAAACAACCAACACAACCTTCTAATTCCCCATATTTTCAGCATCTTACCCAATCAAATTTCAACTTAATTCGCTTCTTATTTTACGTTCGCTAGTTTATTAAATTTATATTTTAATATTTATATACACTAGTATATGCTCATAAAAGTACATACTTATTCGAGAAAAAAAAAACAAAATATGAAAATATGTTCGCGTTACACTTAACGAATACAAATTAACAGACGCTAAATTATCGATACTTAGTGCCCATTTTCTTTGTTCTCAAATGAAAATCTTCCAGAAACTGCACGTAAAACTAATGTCCCTAGCTACTTTTGCAAAACTATCACAACATTAGAAAATAGAACTACATGTTAACATGAAAATGGGTCCACTTTGCTAGTTTTGGTAAGGTCTAATTAAACATGGGTGCATCCCCCTGAATATTACGTCTGCATAATTTGATTTAATTTGAGCATAGAACCCCACTTGTTAGAACCTTAGGATCATGGCATTTATTTGCTTTGTTCAATGTTTTCCAACAAAACACACATCCAAGCAAATCTGCAAATTATATTAAGAAAACTTGAATGGACAAAAATATGTGAATAATGGCATTTGTGGCATGTGAACTATGTTCCATCCGTGTAATTAATTTGTTGTTTTGTTTCTGGTGCTTCATGAATACTTGTTTCTTTGGATTATGCTTAGACAAGATATTGTGTGGGAAATATGAAGCATATATGCTTGATTTGAAAAAAAGAAGGTGTTTTTCAATAATTCAGTCAAACCAAATACTAAATTAAATCTTAATATGTAGTATATGATTATTGTTAACATTTTTTAAAAGACATCCACATATTTATATATCGAACTAACTCATGAGTTAGTGAACTAAACATATAATTATAAATGACTTAAAATTCACAACTTATATATTGAGTAATGAACGGATCAATTGCAAGTTTAATTGTTATTTCTATACTTATTTAAATTAATGAGATTGATTCATACCCTAGAAAAACGGTTCTTAGCAGCGGTTCAAACTGTCACTGTCTTTCTTTTTAATGGTGTATAAACCGACACTAAAATTAGAGTTATTGAAATCCGAATCCAACTCCAACATTTTATCAAACGCCTTAAGGCACAACAAGCTATTCGGGTTCCCATGACAACATAGTCACAAATTCAGTTCTCAATTTCATTGTTTATCCCAATAAATTGGAACTATTGGAAAACTCATAAAAATGACATTCGTGAATCTATTTGAGTTCAAAAGTCGATTACGCATATGAAATTTGTTCAAACTCTACTATTGACGTGCGGTAAAATAAAAAATTATTTCTTCTAATTGATTGTGGAAGTATTAATAACTTTGAAAAAATTTATTCTACCTCGCAAAAAGTTTAATAGTAAAAGACGAAAAGTTTTATTTTTATCTCCACTTTATTTTTTTATTCTGTTTATTGTATCTTGTGAATTTTTAATTAGATCATTTTAAAAATTTATTTTTATTTTCTAGATTCTTTAAACAAAATAAAACTTATTAAAACTTTATTATTGACTTGGGAGGTCGATCCTCACTCCTACGCATCTTATGCTTTATTGGAGAAATTAGAGTCATGTAGTTCTTTGTGTTTTGAAAAATTGAAATCGTTGGTTGGTTGATTTGACTTATGAAAATATTTTCTTTCTTTATAAGAAAAATTAAATTTTTAGATTTTTAATTTTGAAAATCATTTTAATTATATGTAATTATATTATTTTTTTCGCTTCATTGGAAAATAATTTTATTTATTTATAAATTTTATTGAAAAACACATTTTATGAAGAAAATTGTTTTAGAGATTTTCAATAATTCTAGTGAGATTTTTTTTTTGAAGATAATTTCAATTTCCTAATTCTTTAATAACACGAATCACGTGAAAATGATTTCTTTTTAAATATATATTTTTATAAAATAATTTTCTTTAAATAAGTTTGACTTAAGTCATGTTGATAATAGGGATTCATTTACTACCCATTTAATAGCATGAAGTATGAGTAAGTTCCATAAAAACTCTCCAGATAATTTAAAATATATCTAAAATAAATAAAAACACATAAATAATGTTATTTTTAAAATACTTTTTCCAAGAAATTTAAATATAAAATACGCACCATTAAAATAAAATAAGTATGGCTAATTCCTTCCTTCCTTACCTAAAAAAAAGTATGGGTAATGACTCTTTTGTTTTTCTTAAAATTTAGAATATCTAATTATCGTCCTGACGCGATTCTGATTGTGATAAATTTTATTCATTCATTTTCTTATTATTTATTTCCTTGAGTAAATGTTATGTTTATCGGATATTTTAGAATTTGACTTAGATGCTCTTCAAAGGTAAGTGTGAAGAATTTTAGACACGCATCTAACCTGATCTTTTCATTTTTTATTTTAAAAATTTTTAAATTTAAATTTAATTATTTTTTTGACATGATAAATTAATAAACTTTAATTGGATGACTGTGTAATAATTTATTACACTTTCTATGCATAGTAATTAAACTCATATTTTTATATCAAGTGATGGATATTTCAAACAATATATTTAAACATATTGAAAATAAAATTCAATAACTTAATCTTTTAAGCAGCTACTTTCCTTTAAAATATGACACATTTTATTATTAACTTCTCTTTTGTATTTTAAATAAATATATACACATCTTATTGGTAATTTTTATCTTTATTTATAAAAATTTATTTGAAACATCGTAAAAAATTACTTACAAGCCATGCAATTAAAATATAAAAAAATAGTGTTAAGTGTACATATTGTATGTACTTTAATTGTGTTTTATTTATAAAAGGAGGTCCAGGTTCGGATCCGCTTCGTTGTACTGAAATAGTGTCACGGACCTCACGGACCCACGACCCTCTTTTCTACTTTTCAGTACTACGGCTAGTTCCTACTTCCTAGTGGTAAGGTAATGCAACTCAACTTCATTAATTTTATAATTAATAAACTCAATAAACAAAAGTTTATTAATTTACTCTTATCTCATTGATGTCGTCACATATATGGTCCAAATTCTATGGATAAAAATTTAACAATTTGTCACTTCTTCAAATTGCAAGCTCATCATGAAACATATATGAGTGATTATGATTGTATGTGAATATTCAATCGCTTTAGAGCATCTAAAAATCGTAGGATATTATTTTGGTGTCTTAAAAATTTTTGGTGGGTTTATATTGCCACATAGGATTTAAGACACCCATAAGACCCACTTCACATTTGTTCCAGTGGTTAAGATCTTATTTTACTTTTAGTTGGGCTCATAATACACAATATATTTATATTATTTATTTCCACGTAATATTAAATTAAATTAAACTATGTAACAAAAAAATAAATTAAATTAAACTAATAATTCTATACAAACATAATTATAATTAAAAAAGATATAATATAATTAAATATCAATTAGATAAGAAATACATAATTAAAGTTCAACACGATATTATTCAATTAAAAATGAAAAAAAATATATTATTTAAAAATAAATGACAATACATTTTAAATAAAATATAAAATATTTCATAATAATTTATTTACATATTAATGGTTGAATGTTAGTTGAATGAGAGAGAAACAATATTATTTAATTTAAGATCTCACCTTCAAAGAGAAACCAGCTAAGACACCAAAATAAAATCTCAAATCATGTCACCTATCTCCAATGGTGAGATTTTATAAGATACAAATCTTGGAGATGCTCTTGGAGACGATATAAATATTCGAAAATGTTACGTATTAAACATCATGTTTTGCCGTAGTCAAAAACGGCTAGTTGATTGAATGCTGATAAAAATAACATTTTCAAACATTTATTGCACAAATTAATGCCCTATCGTTTTCCTATCTCTGCAGCAAACGCTGACAATTTAATTTCATATACCTTTCAACTAAACTAGAAATTAAACAGGTGTGTTACACGAGTTTGTTTTTATATTGTAATTTTAATTTTAATATATTTATAAAATTTAATTTTGTAAAGAGTTTGGGAAGCCATGAAACACAAGAATATATAAAATATATGGATATATCAAATGTAATTATACTCAGGAAGTTGTTTAACAATTTATTTTAATGTGCACTATGTTTCTAGTATATTGTGCATATATTTTATCTTACTTTAATAAGTATTTTCAATATTTTTTTACTTTACTCTTAGGAATGCAATATATATATATAGTGCTCTCATCTCTCACGATAAACATTGCTCTCACTTTCTATATATATATATATATATATATATAATTCATCGTAATAGAAATAAAAAAGATGAGAGTATTATAATTTTGTCATGGTTGTAAATATTTAATTAATTGAATGCATATTAAATATTTAATTACTGTGTAAATTGTAAAAGTGTGTTGAATTAAATAGTTGTTGATGAAATAAAAAGTTAAACATATTTGTACCTTCAAGTTTGGAAGCTCCAAATCCGATTCTTAGAAAGGACATTTGGCCTAAAGAGTGACTCTAACATACTGACTCCGAGGACATATAGTTAAGTACCCACCTACAGTAACTGCTTGAAACCTCCACAGAAATTAAGTCGCCAACACAATTGTCATTAAAGTGATTTTATTTATTAGATAGTAGTCGAAGAGCTAGTGGCATTGAAAATTTTATTAATTTTTAATTTTAATATTGAATGTATTTATAGGAAATTTTACATTGCTTAGTGAATTTAATACAAAGGTTCAAGTGAGTGAAATTAGTAGTATAAAAAAGTTATATAGTTTAGGTAGTTCAATAAACTCTAGATATTGATAATTTTATTTAATTTTTAAAACTGTAATATTGTTGCATGATTTAATAAGAGATTAATGGATATGCATTGTTAGTGTAAAAAAATTATGCAGTGACATCCAATGACATTATGCCATGTAGGACCAAACAATACATTTCTTTTTAATTTAAATTAAAATGACGATAAATTTATGATGTGGTTTGGATGCATGTGTAAAAAGTTTACACCGACGGTTAATTAACTATTTTTTCATATAATAATGTTGTAGTTTATTATGTTTATATTTTTTATTTATTATATAGTAGTTGAAGGACTAGTAGCATTGAAAATTTCATTCAATTTTAATTTTATTATTTAACGTATTTATAAAAAAGTTTATATTTAAGTGTATTTAATAAAAGGTTCAAGTGAAGATAAATTTCTTATGTGGTGAAAATCAATTGGATGCATGTCTAAAAAAGTTTATTCCAACGGTGCATCAACTATTTTCTCATTTAATAATATTGTAGGTTATTAAATTTATTTATTTTTTATTTGTTAAATAGTAGTTGAAGAACTAGTGGCATTAGAAATTTTACTCAATTTTTAATTTTATTATTTAGTATATTTATAGGAAAGTTTTTATTACTTAGTGGATGTAATCAAAGGTTCAAGTGAGTTATATATATTGAAAGTTAAATATATTTTATTTAATTTCATTGTTTAATAAATTTAATACTTAGTTAAAGTGAGCGTAATATATATAGATATAGATTGGCCAATCATAGAGATTCAGATATTGGGGGAGGATACATTGCACCATTGAAAGATATCTCATCCATGTGCTTTCGTATATTAATATTACACAAATACAAAAGTTCAAACACAAATAAATTAAACGTGTCTTTTTCAAAAATTAAAACAAATAACACCTGACAGAGTCCATCTACCTAGAGTTCAATATTATAGTTTTCAGTTGGGCATTAATTTCACATTTTGAATTTCAATTATCTGTTCTTTATTGTCACCATACATAAATACATACATTAATAATAATTGTAATTGTTCCGCAGCGCAAAAGGCTATAAAGCCCAATAGCATCTCAGCTGCACGGTCTTGCAATCAAGTATGTACCATAGTTGCGGACAAAATGATTTAGTTAAGAAATATCTCATCCAACTAAGCTCGAGCAACTCAACAATCCTTTAGGCTGCTCGAGCAAATTGATGTGGATTCATTTCTTGGAAAGGCAAGCCTAGAGGAGCACCTGAATGTCTTCATTGCGTGCATGAAAACCATAAGAATTATGGATGTTGATGACGAGAACACGCAAGCCTACAAAGCATTTTTTTCTACTTTGAAGGGAAATGCACTATGTTGGTTCAACCGTTCAAATCCCTCCCAACATCTTCAATTAGAGATTGAGAGGGGTTTTCTCAACTTTTTGTACGAGAATTTTCCGAGCGGGATTAGAGGGAATTCCCCATGTGAGAACGATCATTCGGAACAGGGCGTGTCAATGAGAGTTTGAGGCAGTGAAAAGATGAATCTCTCAATGATTTTGTACCACAATTTCATAGGGAAGAGGAGGTAATTTGGGACTGGGGACAAAAGAGATCAAGAGATCATGGAGTTAGCAACCGATGTTGTGCTGCATGGAACATCATTCCACGCATTCTTAATAAAGGTTTAGGGTTTAGGGTTTCCAATCAATTTGAATAAATTCTGAGCTTGAGAAGAAGAGTATGAAAGCTTGGTTTCTCCTTTCAAAAAACAAAAGCAAAGAATAGATTACTACACGGGAAAACTCGGAAATGAGAAAGCAATAGGAACAGTAAAGAATCATTTTCAATCATGAGTTAATATTGGAAATTACCATGTTGGAATTCCTGGAGTTCTTGAAGAAAAGGAAGGCATTGATTATGAAAGGAGTTACAATTCCATTAGTAATTCCAGCTATGATTTTGGAAAAAAAGGTTTACGAAAATTTAGTGGTCCTAGAAAATTCCACTTATGTGAGACTTTATAGTTACTTTGGGAAGATGAGATATAACTTTGAGGATTTGACTCTTTTGATGACAAGTTTGACTAGCTTCTCAGCAAAAAACATAATCTCAATGGGTTTCGTGAAGCTTAGAGTGACCCTAGAGGATGAGAAAGAAAATAATATTGTGACCACTTGTTTCTTAGTGGTGATCTGATAGCCAATATGGGGCGTGATTCTAGGTCAAACAACTTTACATGACCTAGGAGCAGTCATTTCCACTCGATGCCCCGATGGATGAAGCTCATAAGCCAAAGTGGGGGACTTTGATGACAATACATGGGAAACAATTGGTCATTAAGAACCAGCTTTCCATGGAGGGAAGAGTGTTATATTGAAGGATCCAAGCAGACAAAGGATGATAAAGGAGCTTTAAACAGAGAGCTAGTTAATAACCCATTATCTTGTTAAGCATTTTAAGTTTGTCTTTTAAATTTTTTCAATGCTTTATGTTACTTTCTGCAAGCAACTTTTCAATCCAATAAAGCTGATGAGAAGTTTCGAGAATTCTCTTGGTCACTTTAACCGTGCTTGCATATGATAGGTTATCAAACCAATTTTGAAGACTTAGCTTTAGTCACTCATGCTGATTTTGCAAAAAGAGGAAAAAGACACAAGTTATCCATTCAAAGAATGCAGTATTTTCATTTCGGCAAAGAAGGATATAAGCGACTCATTCAAGGAATGCAATATTTTCATCTTGGCAAAGAAGGATATAAACGACACATTCAAAGAACGCAGTCTTTTCGTCTTGGCAAAGAAGGACATAATTGACCCATGTAAGGAACGCAGTCCATTCATCTCGGAAAAAGTGCATAACCGATCCATGTAAGAAATGGAGTTCATTCAGCTCGGGGAAAATGCATATAAGCAATCCATTCAAAGAACACAGTCTTTTGATCTTGACAAAGAAGGACATAAGTGGTCTATTTAAGGAACACAATCCATTCTACCAGTCACCATGATAAAAAGACGCCAATCAGGGATATTTTCAACTCGCCAGTCAGGGTAAGGTAAGAAAATGTCTTAGCAAGAACGAAAATATCAACGACGTAAGACAAGGCATCGGAGGTACGAATTATATTTCTAATTACCGTAAATTATGGAATTTATCCTACCTGAAATATTTAAAGTGTTAGTTAAGCACTCACCAAGTAAATACCTAAGATTGTGCTTCTCATTAAATAGAAGAGGGAGGTGAAAAGTAAATATAAAACTTCCAAGCCCATCCCGTTTCATGCGACTCCGCCATAAGAAATCCCTTCTGTTTTAAGGCCTTGATATGACAAGTTTCTCAATAGCATTCTTGAAGGCCACTTCAAAACCCTGAGATACAACAGTGTCAAGAGTAATGATCCATGTGTTGGCATTATATAAAGATGCTTGTAGCCTCTCATTTTTTTCTTCACGGACTGAGCGCAGGATAGGGCATCTTCCTTTTCACAATCAATATTGGAAAGCTTTTCTAGATTTGAGTCTTGATCCTGTTAAGATGAGATATGTGAATTTCCTTTTCTTTGAAGGAAACGACCAGGGTGGAAGCCTCAGCTTCAGCTTTAGAACATTTTGTTATAAGCTCTTCTACAGTGAGTTTAAGAGGAGCGATCTCGAAATGGAGCTATTCAATCTCTTTAATCATCTTTATCTTCTCATCTTAGGTTTCCTCGAGCTTGAGGCTTAATCCAAAACTTAAAATAAATAATAATAATAAAAGAAGAATGCAAACAAGTTTGAAACCTAGAACAAAGAGGAAAATTATTACAAAAAGCAGCTACTTTGAAAGTCGGGACTTTATTACATGCATTTATATCATAACTACAAAATATGATTGTTCTCTAATCATGACGCTTCAAGTTTGATAAAGCTAAAAGAACTAAAGAGTTGAGAACAAGTTTCAATATATTTAATCTTAGCCAAAAGTTGATAAAATCAAACATATTTTTCTCAGATTTAGATAACTTCTTCAAGTGATTGTTCATCTCGGATTTTCTGCATTGCATATTAGATTAACCATTTTTCTCATAAATATTCCATTACATTTGACATAAACTTATCAAACTTGACACATCATCACATTATATGCGAAGCTGAGGATCTCCTATTCTAAGTGGACCAAATGACCATAAATCCAATATCGTCTTGTTAATACCAAAATGTAAATTTGGGAATGATTATATTCAAAAGGGTCAAGTGTTAATTATATATAAAACTATAAGTAGTGACTCAATTGGATAGTGGGATTCCTTCTGCTTGTGCAAGATACATTTTGATTTCAAATCAAAACAATATATATTGGAAGGAAGCATGTCATATTACCCAAGGAATTGAACCAGCAACCAATCCTTACATGCCTTCTTTACGTGGCTAATTTACCTCATATGGCCATATTGTATAATATTACTCAAGATGTGCAAATCATACTCGAAGAAGATTTAGAGTACTTGGGACTTCGACAACAAAGAAAGATAATAATTTCGAGTAAAGATAAGAGCATGATTTCGACTCAAGGCACTTTTCGACTAAAGAGGAAGCAGCAATATGAAAGCATAAATGTCTCCGAATTTCTTCGACAAAGCATTTTATGAAGTCATGGAAGTTATCAATTTAGCAAAGTTCAAATTCAAAAACATGGCAGCATAAAGAAGGTCGAAGTTAGAGAAGAAATCAATTGAAGTGGAAGTTGCTGGTAGGAAGTTACTACAAGTTATTTTATTTGTAACTATGTCAAGTGTATGACTCTTGTATAGAGAGTTATTTCTTAAGTTTAATTTCATCCCTAGGATTAGAGTAGTAGTTTCCTTCTACGTTCTATATATATCACTTTGTCATAAGAACAAATGGTTGGATCTTAAAATTCAGCAAAGCTCTAAAAAAGCCTCACGCCCACGGTTATGGTAAACGACTTTAACGAGTGTTAAGTAAACGGATTTCTTCCACCCTTGACCATTCTAGCAATTTAATCTACTTTGTTCTTACATTTGTCTTCTTGGATTTCCTTTTCAATTTCTTGTAATCTTCTTTCATTTTCTCCTTTTCCTTACTTTTCAATCAATACTCATCGGAGTGTTGATTTTCCAAGATGTCACCGGACAACTATTTCTTCATTTTTAACTCTAAAAAACACACATATTGCTTATAAACCATCAAACCGAAGAACCTACAAAACAAGATTCTTTGATAAATTTACCAAAAATTGGTGTAAACACGTCCATGGAAGCCCAGAGGACTCACTACAGAGTGAACCCCGTGATGGCTGACCATAACGACCAAAAACGAGATTTATTTCTTCCATTAGTCAGCTGAGAAAAATAGAGCCGACACAAGCAATAATATGAAGGCTGCCCAAGTGTGCCATTGACTCGCAAGTCATTCAAGATGACTTCATTAAAGTTAAGTGCTTCAACTACACTTTGTATCAAACTCAATAAATTAAGAGTGATCGTTTTGTTACATAAGCATTACTCATTCTGTTCATTGAATATTCTTCTAAGACTTTGAGCTTCTCTCTCTAATCTATAAGTTGACTTGTGCCTCACCGACGAGGGCGGAGAATGATCGTTGATGCAATGAGAAGGAACGAACAAGAAGCGGCTCCTGACAAGGCTTCTAGGTAAAGGGACACATTGCTGAACTGATCCAACACCCGAATGAGACGTATCCCGAGACTATGTAGGAGTGAGACTAAGCAGTTGAGGAGGGAATATAAATTTGATTTGTACTACTCATAACAACAAGGTGCATTTTCTTTCCGAGAGCCCAACTTATAAAAACTTCAAGGTTAAATGTGTTTGCTTTGGTGAAATTTTGGGATGAATGACCTCATGGGAAGTTTTCTCAGGAAGTACGAAAATGAGGACAAAGTGTGCTGAAAAGACTCGTGTTGTTACAGTGCGACCAAATGTTACAGTGTGAGTGTCTTTTACAAGTACATCCCACAATGTTCCATTGCGCATTCAATCTAACGCCACCAAATTTGGTTCAGAGGTACTCATTGCTCATTTTTGGAAGAACACAGATAAATTATCCAAGACCAGAGGCATTTTGATTGAGAAAAAAACATAAAGAAACTAATGTCTCTAAGTAGGAATGTACGTCCTTTGAAGGGGAATGAAATGAAAACCTTCAAGATTCCTTTTTCTCCCCAATTTCAAAATTCAAAACTAAAAAAAAATCATAATATCGAGTTTAAAACCTACAATAATAATAAAAAGAATGCAATCAAGTTTAAAACCTAGATAAGGGGGGAAATTCCAAAATGTGGCTATTTTGGAAGTCACGATTTTATTATATGTCTTTGTGATTAAATCATAACTGCAAACTAGAGGACTTACTATCGAGTGAATGTCGTGTTGGCTAGCCATAACGACCAAATGTGTGATTTATTACGTCCGATAGTCAGCTGAGCAAAACAGAGTTGACACAACCAATAATAGTCAACGAGATTTGTTTTGTCCAATTATATGAGGATGTTGTCCAAGTGTAGCCATTGACTCGGAATCATTTACGATAACTTCATTAAAGTTAAGTGTTTCAACTACACTTCATAATATATCAGACTCTGCAAATACATGTTTGATCGTTTAATTACTTAAAAATGACTCATTTTGCTCATTGAATATTTTTCTAAAACTTTAAATTTCTCTCTCTAATCTATAAACTGATTTGTGCTTCAGAGCGTCTTTTACACGTACAGCCCCATCGTAGTCCACCTTACATTCAGCCTACCAGATTTGGATTAGAGGTACTCATTGCTCAACTGGAAGAACACAATTGATCAGATAAATTATCTACGACCAGAGGCATTTTGATTTTGAAATTACATTAGAATGATAATTTAATTTGTAGAAGATTGAGAAAAAAACATAAAGAAACTAAAATCTCTAACGAGGAAGGTACGTCCTTTGTTTTAAACAGAGTAAACCACTTTAAATTAGTTTTTAACGTTTATACCAACTTTAAGGCATTTCTTCAGAACTACAAAATTTCTCAACCTACTCTTACATTTCTTTTTGGGTGTTCAGTATCTCACGGTTGATAATCGTGAGAAAAATCTATCACCCCACTATTAACGTATTAAACGGTAAGAGGTTGATCAAATTTTTTTTTTGTTGAGATTCGAACTTTTACCTACTTATTTAATGGACAAAGTGTTGAACCACTACTTCAACGTCAGTTGGTTACTTTCTCTTACATTGGGGGATGACTTAAACTTTATTCTGAAATTACTCTACTGACCTATCATTCACAAGTACCACAATTAAGTTAGAGAGGTTGCTCCAACCCCTACAACAATTAAAAAACAGAGAACTTGAGATCGCAAAACAAAAGCATGAAGCCAAAGAGGACAATTACAAGGAAGGAAATAGTAGAAAAAGGATAAAATGAACCTAAAACAAACATTAGTTCTGCGAAACAGAATTAGTATGACGTAGCTGGCACATGCTACGCTGCTTAAATTGAGTGTCTTGTATACGCTCTAAACCAAATTAGCGCAGCAACTTTATATGATTATTTATTTAATCTTTCAGAATTTATACATGACAAACTTTCGGTGCACGTAAAACACCTTCAGAGACTGCCACGTTTTGGGTTCCATTTTGTCATTTGTGTCGCTAATCTCATCATCATAATCTATCGTTAGTCTATTCTACAATATCCATAATCCATAATAATTAAGCTAAACAAAAGATGACCAACAAGTCTCAGTAGTATTGTTGGTATATATATAATAGAGTTCCTTAAATATTTAGTAGATGGTTGTGTCTATGTGGAGAAGAATTTGTTGATAGAAATCTATTCACTTAATGTGATACGAAATCTTGAGGATTAGTCTCATAATTAAAAAAAAAAAAAACCTTGATAATGCGCTGGCGTTGCTGCAGTGCTTCCTGAACTGGAGTCTGATCCGTAAAGTCAATGAACGGTTCAATTCATTCGTTCCTGATTCATGTGCATTCAATTTGTATATTTGTTGTATCAGTGAATTCAATTGAAACTTCAACATTATTGATATGAGGAACTGCATAATCTTCTGTCAGAAATCTGCAATATATCATTGCCATGCCCATCCATGCACACACAAACATACATGTATAAAACATATATATATGAAGTGATAAAACAAAAAAGTATATATATATATTGGTATTAGATTCTTCAATTCCATTGAGAGTAATTCTTGGATATACACACACCTAACACATCACTCTTATGCACAACCACTAATAAATGACACCTAATTAAAATGAAAAGAAATTAAAAATAAGAAAAGCCATGGTGTATAAAATTTGAAAAAAAAAATGTCCAATCACGGTGAAGTCAGACCTAATTGGACCTTTCCTTTCCAGATTTTATATACCATGGCTTTTTCTATTTTTAATTTCTTTTCATTTTAATTAGGTGTCATTTTGTTAGTAGTTGTGCTTTGTTAGAATATACTGTTATAGTAAAAATAAAATACAGCCAAATTTTTGGTATCGTCTGCCATCATTTGTCTACTGTTATCATGATTGTATCGTCTGCCCTTTGGTATCGTTTGCCATCATTTGTCTGCTGCTGTCATGTTTGTATCGTCTGCCCTTTGGTATTGTATGCCATCATCTGCTAGTACCATCGTCAACTGGTACTGTCACACTGCGGTACATATTTGGTATTGTCACCCTGCAGTACATTTTCAATCATCACATTGTCGATCATAGGGATCACCAAATCTGACCAAATCTGTCTGTTTGGAAGATTTCATGATCGTATCCTTTGTCCTTATTAGACAGCTGTCCTTTGACAGCTGTAGCTGTCCTTTAGCAGCTGCATTATCTCTCTCTCTCTCTCTCTCTCTCTCTCTCTCTTGTTTTCCTATATATACAATACTCTTTGTACTCATTGAATTACCAATTAATGAAAAATGAAGTTATGATTTTCTGTTTTCATCTGTTTCTTATTATGGTATCAAGAGCCTAAAACCGAGCCATACCCATGGCCTCCTCTGCAACCCCTTCTTCTTCTCTTACTCCGTCGAACGCTTCGGTGACATTCACGCACAGCCTCTCCATCAAACTTGATGACACCAACTTCTATTCCTGGCGTCAACAGATTGAAGGAGTGATTCGATCACATAAACTTCAGGGATATGTTGCCAGTGCCTCAATCCCTCCACGGTATCTCAACAATGAGGACTGCATAGCTGACAAAACCAACCCTTCCTACTTCGATTGGGAACAGCAAGAGTCAGAGCTGTTTACATGGATTTTGTCTTCCACTTCTGCTTCTATTCTTCCTACAGTTATACACTGTGTCCATACCTTTCAAGTGTCGGACGAGATTCACAGCTACTTTCAAGCTCTGGCTCGTGCGAAGGCTACGCAACTTCGTATAGAGCTTCACTCCATTTCGAAGGGCTCCATGAACGTTGCTGAGTATCTCAAGAAGATTAAGACGATTGTCAACACACTCACCTCCATTGATGAGCCGGTGAACTTTCATGACCACCTTGACGCCATCTTTGATGGACTCCCTGAAGATTTCAACTCCCTCATGACTTTGATTTATCATCATGAGTCTACCTACACGATTCATGAGATTGAATCGATGGTCTTGTCACATGATGCTCGACTTGACCGCACACGAAAAAGGCAGCTCATAGATGCTTCAATCAATGTAACTCAAGCTTCTCCCTCAACTCAAGCCTCCCTCACCAAAGCTTTCTCTAAGCTCTCGATTGGAAATGTTGTCGCACCATCGCCTCCACCACTACCGATGGGTTTCACAATACTTCCTCCAGTAGAGAGGTCCCCTTCGCGACCATCATCTCAAGAGCAACATACGAGCACTGAAAACAGTTGTGATGATTACAGTGAAGAGCGCAACGACAGCTACGGTGGCTATTGTGGTCGCGGTGGCGGCCGTGGCGGACGCGTCCGTGGACGCAATGGTCGAAGCAACATCGAGTGTCAGATCTGCTTCAAGCATGGACATAGCGTTGATGTGTGCTTCCAACGTCTGACCCCAACTTCTGGATTTGGGCAAAATCAATATGGGCAAAATCAGTTTGGGCCATCTCCTTATGGCCTACCAGCCTATGGTCAACAAGGATTTGGTCAACCATCTTTCTATGGCATGAGTTACACTGCTCAATCACCATTCTATGGGTCAGCTCAGCATGTGTCTCAAGGGTTCTATGGGACTCCCTATGGACTGGGCCAGTTTGGGCCTCCCGGTCAGTACAGCCCACTCTACCTCAGTATCGGCCTCTTCAGTTAGGAAGTGTTCCTTCTGCTACCAGTCAATCACCAAGAACTTTAGAGCCTTCAACCAACTCAAGGCAGCAGTCTCAAGCTTTCCTTCTGGGCCAAGGCCCAGCTGCCACTGAAACTCAGCCATGGTACCCTGATTCTGGAGCCAGGCATCATGTCACTAATGACCCAACTCAGCTTGCAGATAGCTCCTCTCTCCCTGGATCAGACAACCATGTCATGGTTGGTAATGGTCAAGGTTTGAAAATTCTAAATGTTGGTTCTACTTGTGTTCAATATCCCTTTCACACACGCAACACACTTGTCTTGAAAAATCTTCTTCTTGTTCCTTCAATTACAAAGAATCTAGTTAGTGTAAGTAAGTTTTGTAGGGATAACAAAGTGTTCTTTGAATTTCATGAATCTCATTGCCTTGTCAAATCTCAGGGTCCTTCTGGAATATTACTCACTACACGTCTTGGAGAAGATGGCCTCTATCAGTTTGATGATTTCACTCCTTGTCACCTTCCTCATGGTCAATCTCTCATCACTCCTTCAACTCAATCTCCAAAAGCCCTGTCTGCAAGTGTTCCAGCTTTGTCCCCTTCATCGTCTGCCACTGCTTTGTCACCTTCATCGTCTATCGTTGCTGCTAGAACTGTTTCTGCTTTAAATAAAGACTCCACTGTTTTTAATTCTAGTTTCGTAGGACTCACTATGTATGAGATGTGGCACAATGGAATGGGGCACCCTCATCATGAGGTCCTCAAAGCTGCATTGCTTCAATGCAATATCCCATTACCTAATAAAACTCCATTCTCTATATGCTCTTCCTGTTGTCTTGGCAAATCACATAGATTACCTTCACAATTATCGTCTGCTGTTTATACAGCTCCTTTGGAGCTTGTTTTCACTGACTTATGGGGCCCAACTTCCATTGAATCCTCTTGTGGTTTTAAATATTTTCTCACCTGTGTTGATGCTTTCACTAAATATACCTGGATTTTTCCAATCAAGCTAAAATCAGAAGCTTTTAACATATTTATTCAGTTCAGAAAAATGGCATAATTACACCTTGGAACCAAACTTAAATCTGTTTAGTCAGACTGGGGTGGTGAATTTAGGCCTTTGGCTAAATACTTTGCAGACCAAGGAATAATCCACAGAGTCACATGTCCTCACACACACCACCAAAATGGTAGTATAGAGAGAAAACACAAACACATAGTTGAAACTGGGTTAAACTTCTAGCCCATGCTAAACTACCTGTCTTCTATTGGGATCAAACTTTTCTCACAGCCACTTACCTCATAAACAGGTTGCCTACTCCAGTTCTTGACAACATCAGTCCCTTCACTAAACTCTACAAACAAATTCCAGACTATAAGCTTCTTAAAACTTTTGGTGTGATGTGTTAGGTGTGTGTCTATCCAAGAATTATTCTTATCAATAACCAAAGCATCATGTTAAGATGATAATTGGCCCGTTTAGTTACCCATTTTATTTTTCATATTTTTTTATCGGTAATCAAACGAGGTTAAACAGGCCTGTTTTTTTTTTTGGTTTGTTTTCCAATTCTGAAAAATAGAAAATAGAAAAATTCTCTGTTATGAAAAAAGAACATAGATCTATTACAGGAAACATTTTCTCACCTCTGGAACAGAAAAAATTAGAACTAAGTTTCTCTTTTTTAACCGAGAATTTTTTCTATTTTTTGTTTTTCTGAACAGAAAAATAGTTCAAAAAAACAAAAAGTACTTGCGGTAGATTCTAACTGGTTGAGTATTTGTAGTTTACAATTTTTTTTAAGATTGTGCCTTATCTATATATATCATTTGGCTTTAAAAAAAACATTAGTAGGTATTGATATTCTCATCCATGACAAAATATTATAATTATGCTTTGAGCTAGTTTTAAGGTATAGTTAGTTAAAACCTAGCCACTCATAAATGTCTCGCATAGGCGTAATAATTGTTGTAAAATTTTATATTGACTAGAAATATGATAAAAAAAAAATTTCTTTTTAAAGTGTATGAATTCTGAGAAATAACTTGTATGCATGATCAAAAAGATTGAATTGGATTGATGATGTATATTGTTTGAATGCGCCAAAATGGCAATCGGTTGCGTTGTTTGTTAGCAGTGTAATAGATACTGTTAACATGTAAGTATAAAAGCAACCAGTGAGCCAACTCTACATATAGAGGACTCATTAATATTTTTATTTTATTATAATATACATATGAGGTACCATACGACGCATCTAAATAAATAATAATTATAGAACTGAAGCCACTGCTGCTGGTGTTTGCCAACCTCATCTCTGTATCTAGTGATGTTGACCTTTTAATTTCTTTTCCTTTTTTACAAGCCAACAAATTTTATTCATAATTAAAAAAAACGAGTACAAGGTGTCCTCCTGATCAATGCAAATTATTATTATTTTTTCTCTTCATTAATAATATATTTGTTTTTCTAACAAACATTTTTTCTTATCATTTGTATATATGGCGGCTATATATGGATTATTTAATTGGAATCTCGCGCCCTGTCATTATCAAAACAGCCCTTCCGTGCTAGCAACACCAGAAAAGTTGTAGTGAGAAAATCAAAGAATTAAAATAACAATATTTGGATTGAACAAAAGATGGTACTACTACTAGCTTATTAGTACTTTCAAGTTTCATCAATATATTAAATCCATTATCTCATAAAATATTGCAATTTAATGGTTATATATAGAGCTTATATATAATTGAGAACCTAGCTTTGAGACCAGTTCATCAAATTGATCGTTGACACATTTTAATTAATTTAATTTACAGCTATTTCTGCCTGGTCTAAAAATGAACTGCAACTAGTTACAAGGAATTGTAGGTCAACTACTAGTATGCAAAGAATAGAGGATGAGATGGAGGAAGAGGTATAAAATAGATATCCCCTCCAACTATTTATTGAGTTTGTTGAATCCAATAGCGCGCGACAGTGACGGATCCAGGAATTTAAGTATGGGGGGCACAAAAAGAAAATTGTTAATATTAACACCAATCTACAATCTGGATTATTGGGACAGTATTAACAGAACAATATATTAACAGAACAATCTCAATACAAATTAACTCCTTGTGCTCCCTTTAAATACAAATTTGCTTATAAAAAAAACAAAAAATATAGCTAGGTATTAGAGATCAGAGAATAGTTCAAGATACATATAATATATTGGATAAGGAATGTTTATTCAACTCTATGGATTCTTATTCAAATGGTGACACACCACAAAGAATCAATTTTTGAACTTTTGCTAGGCTAGGCAAATTGCAAGCAGGGGAATTTCAAAGGAAACAAAAAACTTCAAATGAGGCTGAGAAATGAAGAACATCACAATCTTCAGTTTTATTGATCATTTCCAACTTCAAGGAGTAAGACCTTTTACTGATCTCTACTGTAATCTATTCTAGAAGCAAAACTAATTATGCGGAGAAGCTTATGTGATGAATTGCTTCTGAAGAACAAAAAAAGCTGAAACATATAATAAAAAAACATGAAAAAATAGAGGGGTATGATCAACTCCTTAGATAATTTACAGACAGAAACATGAAAATTAAGGTTGTTTCATTCAATAAGTGTCCTCATCATCTTCATCCACCCAAATCATCCAAGAAAGAGGGTCAGCAGAGAATTTGGACACCTTGTTATCAAACACCAATCAATTCATTTCACAATCTATTACCTAACCTTGCTGGATAACTGGATTGAAGCAAAAAGGGAGAAGCAGAAATGGAGAATCAAATTACCTTGCTTGCTGTAATGCTGTTGCTGGATTGAAGCAGAAATGGGAAAGAAGGTTTGAAGTAGAGCAGAGCAGGTGGAGAAGGAGGAGGCCGCGCGATGCGGCGGCGCAGGCGAAGGACGGAGGACGGAGGAGCAGGCCCGACGCGGCGGCGCGAGCGAGGACGAGGGCGGGAGGAGGCCGTGCGACGCGGCGGCGCGGGCGGCGCGAGCGTGGAGGCAGCAGCCAGCAAGGAGGGAAGAAAGAGGAACCAGGAAAAAGAAAGAGGAAGAAGAAAGAGAAAGCTAGGGTTTGGAAATTAGGAAGGTAAATAAAAATAATTACTCCCTCCGTCCCAAAATATAGGGTCTTGTTCAGACAATCACGCTTATTAACAAAACATGTAATAAGTTAATTAATATGTTGGTTTTGTTATTTTCTATACAAATATTCCAAATTTACCCTTATTTAAAGTTAGTTGGGAATATGAAAGAAGTAATTAGTAAAGGTAGTAATTAAAGTTTTGAAATTTAAAATATAATGAATGCAAGGGGTAAAAAAGGAAAAGCTTATTTATTTTTTTCTGAAATCTAGAAGGGGTCTTATAATTTGGGACACCAAGTTTATCTCTAAAGAGTCTTATAATTTGGGACGGAAGGAGTTTATTATATTAGTATTATTTTTTTTTTCAAAAAAGTTATGTGGGGGCACGTGCCCCCCCACTCCAATGAGTGGGTCCGTCCTTGGCGCACGACATCCGATCGACATACGTATTTAATGACGATGAAGGAAAGATGTATAAATTAAGATAGATATCCTTCCAACTATCTTTTCATGAATAAGATATTTATTAAACGGTAAAAATTACATAAAAACTTTGAAATTGATCAATTTCAAAGGACCTTCAAATTAACATTTTTATCAACTTAGATCCTTTGTTCAATGTTTGAGTCAATTGGAGGTTACTGTGCGGTAGTAGTATCACTAACATCCACTACAAGAAAATGTATGATCAATGACGATCATTTACGTCATTAAAAGCTTAAAAAATCGTCACTTTGTGTATTTTGTGACGAAATTTGCGTTCGTCACTAGTCGTCACAAAAACTCAAGTCACTAATCCATTAGTGACGACATTCTTAAATGTCCCGAAAATTGATGTTTATTGTGACGATAATAATGTCACTAATATTTATAGGCCATAGTGACAAAAAAAGTCATCACAAATGTAAACATCAATGGTAACTACTTAATCGTCACTAATAATTTTGTATATTTATGACAAAATTTAGTCGTCACAAATACAAGTATTGATAGTGACAACCTAATCGTCACTGATATTTATAGGCTATAGTGACAAAAAATCGTCACTAATATTTATAGGCTATAGTGACAAAAAAATCGTCACAAATGCTAACATTAATAGTGGCTACTTAATCGTCACTAATAATTTTGTAAGTTTATGACAAAAATTAGTCGTAACAAATACAAGTATTAACAGTGATGACTTAATTGTCACTAATAATGAAAAAGGTCGTCACAAATGTAAACATTAATGGTGGCAACTTAATCGTCACTAGTACTACTATAAATTATATATTATAATATTAATTAATATTATTTTGTCATAATTTTTAATTTGTGATTTATTTGGTTCATAAAAACAAAAACAAAAAAATTATTAAAACATAAATTAGAGTAATTAATAAAAACCAATATAACATTAAATACAAAACTCCTAATTAACACATTGCAAAGCCCCAAATAAATAAATTACAAGCCTCTTGATGGACTATGAAGTAATTTTTCATCTTCTTGGTGTTCATCATCACTAGGAGAATCAAATTCAAGTTCTTCAGCTTTGGGTCTATATTCTTTGTCATCTTCTTCATTCTTCTTTTTAGTCTTCTTACTTGTCTTACTGTTTTGAGTCGAATCCTTTAAGTTAGAAATCATGTGAAGCAAACCCAAACTCTCCATTTATTTGTTTTCGTAGTTCCTTATACTTTGACATGCCCTGCTATCAATAAAATAGTTCCAAGATTACAAACCAGAAAACAACATGTTTTTTTTATAAGCCAAACTAAATTAAACTAAGCACAAGAGGTGCTTAGAAACTCATATAAAATTATAGTTCACAAAGAAGGACTAAAATTTTGGAACCCCACAATGGATACAAAGAAATAAATAAAAAGAAACAAGCTAGCACTTTGGAAAAACCACAAGCCAGATGCTTAATCAGTTAACTCCATCAACTAAAAATCCCCAAGATTATACTCCATATATAACTAGCAACCCCTGCCCCCAACATGAAACTGTACAGAACACTCTAGCATAGGAATTCGAAGGCAATAGCCAAAGCCTCTACATTGACAACGCCCTTACACATGAGAAGCAATACCATGAACCCAAAATGAAGAAATAATATCAGCACGTTTAAACTCTCCTCTCAGAACATCGATGCTATGTTTATCTAACACTTGACCCAGATCATCATGAGATGTTTTAAAAGGATCCTCTATGCATATCAAATGAGGATAAAATAATTAAATGAAATTAAAATGAAGAAATAACTTACTTCTTCAGATTTTTCCTCAAACTTTGGTGGGTTAAATATGTTTTTGTCCTTGAACTGTAAGTGAAATTTGATTTCCGTCCCTCGCCGCATAAAAGGTGGACTTTAGTCCTCAGGCCATGAGAAATTGTTGGTTTCAGACCCTGCCGCCGGCATGGTCAACGCCGGAGCTCCGGTCTGCCCATGTGGCACTGTCACGTCATTTAATGAAGGACACGTGGAAAATAATTTAATTTTTCCTAATTTTTTTCTTAAATCTAATTAAACCAAAAAAATCAAACATTAGCTCCTTAATTAATTATTCTAATTAACTGAGAAAAGGAAAATAAAAAGAAGGTTTCAGATCCACGACTCATCCGTTCTTCTTCTTCCCCTTCCTCATCTTTTTTCTTCAACATCTTCTTCTCGAAAAATGAGGGTTCTTCCCTATGTTCAAGTAATCCCTAAAATAGTCATCTTCTTCGTTGATTCGTTGCACTCTCTACACATTCTCGACCTCGATTTCGTCTTCTTCCATCTAAATCTCCCTTTTCCACCATGTCAGCCTCTTCGACGTCTTCTACTTCGCGTTCTTCTGCAAGGTCAAGCGTCACAGTACGACACGTAATGGTGCGGCGAAGGGTGTGTTATTGTGGAGAAAACTTTGTGTTGTTGACTTCCCACACTGCTTCGAACCTAGATAGAGAATTTTGGCGCTGCAGAAATCATCAATTGCCAAATGACTGTGGTTTCTTCTTGTGGGATGATGATGATGATGATATATTGGTTTCACACAGGAAATTGGAGAACAAGAAGAAGGAATTGGAGGACAGCAACAGAGGATTGGAAGACATCAAATCGAAATTAGAGGATATGAAGAAGATTGCCAATCTTGATAGGAAAGTTGAGTCTAAAATGAAGAAGAACAATATGGCTCATTTCATAGCTCTGGTATCTTGGGTGCTGCTAGTAGGCTTTTTCTTCTTATGAAGGGTTAATTGAGTGCTATAGCTTTCCTTGTATGTCTATGTGGGTAGTTAGATTGTGTTCTAAATGCTTATTTTAGATGATCCTGACCTGCTGAATTTATGACAAGTTATGAAAGTTGCAGTGGAAAAAATGTATGTGGCCTTATTTTTGCCAAACACTTTAATGCTGCCGTTGATTTCATGACTTTTGTGAATTATGATGACATATTAAACGACACCAGAAAAACTCAGAACCTGATTATGAATTCAGAATAGGTTCTCAACTCCTTTGTGAATAAGAATTACATAATAAATGGTTCAAAATTTTCAGCCAAAAAACAAAGAAACTATGATAATTCAAAATGAGAAGCTTGGTCCACATTGATATATCCAAAGTGTCATTTATGGTCCACAACAGTAAACAAGACAATAAGTGGTCATGAGCAGGTCTAAAATATTCATAAACAAACCAATCTGAGTGGTCCACAAAAAACAAAATACTCAAAAGACACCAATGTGCATAAACTAAACAAGTACAAAATACTCAAAAGGAATCTTTCATAAGTAACCCAACCCTATCCCATCTTCATTAGTTAAAGATCCACACAGTGTCCTTCTTCAATAGTTGAAAGTTGTGATGGTTCTCCTTCATCATCATCAGCAGCAGCATCAACAGTGTTGACCACTGGATCTTCAGCTACCAACGGGACATTCAAACTGCTAGGGGCCTGCATGTTTTCAGCTGGGGGTGTATGGAGTCTGCTCATAATTTCTTCATACTTCTCCCCCACCTCTAAAGGTATATCCTCATATGAAAAATGTTGTTGCAAATGAAGAATGAAATTATCAGCATAGATCTAATACAAACATGTTACCTACTTATAGATCTGTACATTTATAAGCTCACCCTCTGAGTAGTTTGGTTTCCTTGTATGACTTGACTTGCCTCTGCAGCTTGTTGTGAAGATGAAGATGGATGTGTAGTTGTGTGATTAGCTCGATTCACAATTGGGTTCTTTCAAGTTCTAGGATTGTAACCAAACTCTCCACATCTGCTACATCTGGGCCTAGCAACACCTCTACTTAACTTGGATGCATCATCCTCATGAGGGTCCCTCCTTCTTAGCAGCTTTTTAGGCCTTCCAGACCTCTTCTTATATAGTGGAGGAATGATTGGTGGATATTCTGATTCAAGCCATAGTTTTTGACCATTTATTGGAGTGACCCCATGTGCATATGTTGCCTTGTATGCTTCCCTTTTGTAGTACTAGATCACAAAATCTTCTTGGTTCTGACCACTACATACTATAGCAGCAACAACATGTCTCCATGGAATTCCAACCAACTCCCAAAAGTTTCAAGTGCATGCTCTCTTGTTCATATCCACAATGAACCCATCAATTGAGATAACATGCTTAACCTCATAAAGACCTTCTCCACAGCATTGAGGCATCCACATTCCACTCCTTTTAATCTCCCAAGCCAACCTGTTTAGAGGTTTTGGCATCACTTCTCCTCTATATTTGGCAAAATTCTCATTTAGAATAGCAAACCTTCCCATTAGATAAGTTCTGATCCAGTCAAACATTGTAAGAACAAGCTTGTCCCCAACCAACATAATTGTTGCATTGAACGACTCAGATAGGTTATTCATCAGCACGTAACACTTGGGATAGTGAGTGCACCAAGACCTGGGTGGTAGAGACATCAATGAATTGTGAGCTTCCTCATTTGCATCTTTGAGCTCCATCATTTTCTCATTCCATAGCTGAGGGTAAGTGGTCTTTGCTGCTGCCATCATAAGGTCCCTTATGACTACTCCACCACCATACTTCTTTTTGAAGTTAGCATATAGGTGTCTTAAGCAGTACCTATGCTCAACTTCTGGAATTAGCTCATTAATCACAGTTATTAGCCCTTGAAAGCAGAATAGACATAGTAAACATCATCTATATTTGTTTTGGATAGCAACAGCAAATATAAGTTGTACAATTTGTAGTGACATACATTTTGCTGATCAGAAATGAAGATCCATATTTTGTCATTGCCAATGTCCACTAATAGAAGTTCAAGAAACCACTTCCAACTTTCTTTGCATTCAGACTCAACCACGACAAAGGCCAGTAGGAAGTACTGGTCATTTGGGTCTGTGGCAACAGAACATAACAAACTTCCACCAAATTGGGTCTTTAAATGACACCCATCCAAGCCAATAAAAGGCCTACGGCCAGCCACAAAACCTTTCTTGCATCCTTCTAGACACATGTATAACCTACCAAATCTAGCAGGCTCATTACCATTCTCATATCTGGGCTTGCAGGTAGGGGGTAACCCTCGACGACTAGCTTTCTGGGATCCCATAGTGAAAAAATTGAAGAACATATTGTCATAGTGGAGACAAAAGAACTTATCGTTCGTCAGACGCCTATGTCTAATGGTGAGTATGCTGTCCTCCATTCCCCCTTTTTATCTCTCTCTTTTTACAAACTTCCTGTAGGCATGGAGCAGAAATGCAGGGCCATTATTCACAACTTCCTGTGGGGACGGGGGGTTGGATGGGGAGTGAACTATATCGTGGATAAAGTGGGATCTCATATGCAAACCAAAGGAGTACGAGGGACTTGGCATTAGGGACTGGCGTTTACTTAACAACGCTCTTCTCGGAAAGTGGCGATGGAAACTCATGCATGAGAGCCATGGCTTATGTTGTAATAAGCTGAGGGAAAAATACTCTATGCCATGGGACCAAGGCCCTGTTATTACTTAGAATCATTGCTTTGTATGGTGGAAGGATTTGATGGATGTTTGTGGGTGGGGCGAGGTGGGGCGGGGAGGGGAGGGGATATGGTTCGATGCCAATGTAATGCAGAAGTTGGATGATGGAGCTATAGTAAGCTTATAGCATGATTCTTGGGTGTGTGAAGAACCTCTAAAGAATAGCTCTAATCGACTATTCCGCTTCTCTATTCAGCAACAGTGTAGTGTTAAGCAAATGGGTGATTGGGCGGATGGGGTGTGGTCATGGCCAGTTTCTTGGTCAAGGGAATTGATGAGTGGATTTTATATGATGTTTTTAGGCTATTCTTAGTCTTTTTATTTTATTATTTTTGAGTCACATATAGGTTTTTTATTGTTTTTATATAGATTTTCTATTTATTTTGCATTTTGCATGTAGATTATATTTTATTAGATTTTCTGGCTTTATTTTATATTTTTAGGAATTTTTCTAGTTATTTTATATTTTTAGAAAAAGCTGGTTTAGTTATCATTTTATTCCAGGGACCAATGTGTAAAGTTGCAGGAAATCAGGGACTAAATTGTAAAAGTTCAAGAGTGGAGGACTTAAAGTGAAGATTGAGAGAATATGAGGGCTTGAATTGAAGTGCTAACCAAGAGAGGACCAAAGTGGAAAAGAAGAATATGAAGAATCACTCTCTAATTTAGCACATGGAAAATAATGTTGAAGGAATGGATGTTAGTGGAGGAAAGGTTTCAGAATTAAACAAGGCTGAGTAGTGGCATTTTATGGCAATCAAAACCCACTACCATGAATGAAGAAGGAAGAAAAGCTTGAAGATGAAGAAGCAGCGTCCCAACGCTCCAGCGTTGGGATCCCAACGCTCAAGCGCTGGGACTCTAACTAGGAAATGAATCAGATTTTGTCCCAGCGCCCAAGCGTTGGAAAGCCAACGCTCAAGCGCTGGGCCTCAGACAGAAAGTGGATTTTTAATGCATCCTAGCGCCCAGGCGTTGGGAATGTCAGCGCTCAAGCGCTGGAGGCTGGAATTTTACTATAAATAGGACCCTTTTCTTCACTTGTAAAGCACACCTTCTTAGAATACAACAAGTATTCTCTCTTTCTCCCTCTTGAGCATTGTTCCTAGGACTTGTGGGAAGCCATATTTGAGCTCCTATCCAAGGTAATTCAATGTCTCCTTTAGCCATGTTTGGCTAACTTCTCTTTTAAGTTTTTGGGTTGTTTTAGTTTATAATTCATGTTCTAGTTTTCTTTTACATTTCTGAATAATATCTTCAATTCATGTTTTATTTCTTTGTTCTTCATTAATCTTTATGCGCAAAAGATTTCTTGCTTTCTACTTATGTCATAAGGCCATTTGGTAAGTAGTAAGGGAAATAGGAAATAAAAAAGGTTATATGTTTGCATTTCTTAAGGCTATAAGGATGTACGTAACTTTGTGTTGGCCCGGATTCTTTCTTCATCTTCTTTTCTAATTAACTAATAACCAAGGCTATGGAGTTAGTAATTAGGTAGGAAAGTTCTACATTTCTTAAGGCTATTAGGATGTAGAAATTTAGGCTATAGCACCATGAATATGAATTTAAAGTTCAGAAATTTAGTAAGAGTTTTCTAGCATGTTTTATAAATTATGTAAATCAACCCAAGAGCTTAAATTCTTCTCATATTATTCTGTTTTATTATTCTATGCTTTTGCTTTCATCTTGTCCTAAACCAAACATCAAACATATCATTTTATTTTTATTGCACAAGTACTAAATTATATATTAATAAGAACACCTATCCCTTGGGTTCGATCTTTTGTATTACGCGATAGTTTAATCGTACACTTGCGATTTTCCTTATCAGGAATTACGGGATATGGAGTTGATGATGGTGGAGGGCCTGGAATCTCTGCTCTGATCAGTATTGTTGCGACGGAGCACGCCGGATAAATGGGTGTGGCGAGGGGATGGTGATGGAGAATACTCTGCGAAGTCGGTGTGTATTACACAATTAGAATGAGGTGCTGCGAATTAGGATAGGGACCTCATTGAGCTTTCTTATTTATGGCAGATTCCTATAATGTCCCATGTTAAATATTTTATATGGAATGTGTTCTGGGGTCGAATCCAAACCAAGGATAACCTCATTGAGTGTTCTTTCTGGATTTGGGGGTTTTGTTTTTGCTGGTGCAAATGTGTAATTGAAGCAGAAACAGCTAGTGGAGGAGGAAGATGAGGAGGAGAAGTCAGAGGAGGCGTGTAATCAGGTCCTCAGGTTGAAGATATGGGGCTTTTTCATGGTTTTGTTTGTTTTTTTCTTACTGTTGAAAAAGATGAGCGCTTCTCGGTTCATAAAGTGCGTCACTGTTGGGGATGGAGCTGTGGGCAAAACCTGCTTGCTTATTTTCTACACCAGCAACACCTTCCCCACGGTTTGTTCTTCCTCTTTTTCTTAGTCTCTTCTATTTTCTCATTTCCAACCTTTTCTTTGGTATAAAATCACAATTTGGGTGATGGAGTGTTGAACAAATTTTGGAAATATGAAATTTAGTTCCATTTCGTCTCCATTTAGGGAAAGAATGGAAGATGCTTCTTATGGCGACAACATTCGTAAATAATTATTTGAAATTATGCATTGGATGTCAATTTAAAGGTTAAAATGGATGTGATATGTGATTTCGGTTTGGAGTTTATTATGCACATTGGTGCATGGTTCCCTCAACCATATTTTGTTTTTGATTGATCACCCTCTTTCTCAAGTTCAGATGTAGGTCTTGGCTGTGTATGGATTCCCGGAGGAGAGGAATAAGCATCGGACTTGGGAGTTAATCAAGCACCTCAAACCACCTGATTCAGTCCTTGGATGTGCTTAGGTGATTTCAATGACTTGATGAGCCTAGACGATAAACTGGGTGGTGACCCGGTTGATGTGATTCAATTACAAATGGTGTGCTAGGCAATGATGGATTGTGGTCCTCATGACGTAGGGTGCTCTAGTTATCGTTTTACTTGGTCTAATAAGAGGGAAACCCCTCATACTATTGAGGAGTGCTTGGATTATGCTTTGGTCCACGATAGTTGAGATGGGGTGTGGCCTGAGGTTTAGGTATCTCATCTTCCTCGTTTCCACTCGGATCATAACCCTATCTTGGTTTCATGTTGTTCTCGCAAGGGGCAAGGCAATCAAAGGAGAGCTCGCCACTTTCGCTTTGAAGACGTGTGGCTTCAGCATGGGGATGAATGTGCTGAGCTGGTGGCTGAAACCTGGTCAGCCGACAGTGTTGATATAATTGCTAAAATTGCTCAGGTGGGATCAGCCCTAGATAGTTGGGGGAAATCCACTTTTGGTACATTCCTAGAAAAGTTTCTGATCAAAAAGTTATGTTGCAAAGACTGCAAAGGAGTGTTCAAACATCCCAAGTGATTGCAGACACTCATGCTGTTGAGGGAGGGCTTGACACTGTTCTTCAGCAGGAGGAGAATTTATGGAGTCAGAGGTCACGAGCGACATGGCTTCGGCATGGGGACAAAAACACACATTTCTTCCACCAAAAGGCCACCCAGAGAAGGAAGCAGAATAATATTGTGGAGATTTTCGATGATTCTGAGCGCCAATGGGTGGATGATCCAGATATCCCAAGGGTCCTCACCGGCTACTGGATTAGTTTATTTTCATCCTCTAACCCAGTGGATATTGAAGCAGCGACTGCTCTGGTGGAAAATAGATTATCATCGGCTCATTTGGTGTGGCTAAATGCACCTTTTTCTCATGAGGAGGTCATGAGGAGGTGGAAGCAGCTCTCTTTTAGATGCACCCGAAAAAGGCTCCGAGCCATGATGGACTCCTAGCATTATTTTTTCAAAAATTCTGGCACATCATTGGTGATGATGTCGCCTCCTTCTGTCTCCAGGTGTTGCATGGTGACATGACTCCAGGTTCAATCAATCAAACTCTTATTGTGTTGATTCCAAAGATTAAAAAACCTGACGATGCGACCCATTTTCGACCTACTAGTTTGTGTAATGTCTTGTTTAAAATTATTACGAAAATAATTGCTAATAGGTTGAAAAGTATTTTACCTGATATTATATGTGGCACACAAAGTGCTTTTGTGCCAGGTCATTTGATAACTGAAAACGCCCTGATAGCCTTTGAGTGCTTCATTTTATGAAGAAAAAGAATCTGGTCGCCAAGGTGTGATGGCTTTAAAGTTTGATATGTCCAAGGCTTATGACAGGGTCAAATGGCCATTCCTGCGTAGTGTTATGGTGCAGATGGGTTTTCCCGGGTCTTGGGTTAATCTCATTATGGGTTGTGTCACTACTGTTAATTTTCAGATAATGCTTAATGGCAACCCTCAGGTCCCATTTGATCCTGGAAGAGGTTTGCGGAAGGGATACCTCTGTCTCCATATTTATTTATTTTGTGTGGGGAAGTTTTTTTGGCTCTGATTTAGAAGGAAATTACTTCCGCTTCCTTGCATGGCATCAAAGTTGCCCGTTCAGCTCCAGTTGTTTCTCACCTTCTTTTTGCATATGACAGTATTGTCTTTGCTAGGGCTAACCTTGAGGAAGCAGAATGTGTCAAAAACATCCTTGCTTCTTATGAGAGGGTTTCTGGACAGGTCATTAATTTTGACAAATCCATGCTATCCTGTAGCCACAATGTGCCTAGTCTCTGTTTCAATGAGCTAAATATGCTTTTGGGTGTGAAGGCAGTGGATAGCTATGACAAATATTTGGGGTTTCAGACCATCATTGGTAAGTCTAAAACCCAAATATTTAATTTTATCATTGATAGGGTGTGGAAGAAAGTGAAGGGATGTAAATAATAGTTCCTCTCTCATGCGGGAAGGGAAGTGTTAATCAAAGTCGTGGCACAAGAAATTCCTTCATATATAATGTCTTGTTTTATTTTTCCTAATGGCTTATATGCTAATATTGAAAGAATGATTAGTAAGTTTTATTGGAGTGGGGGTGCCTCTCGTAGAGGGCTCCATTGGCTCAAATGGGATGCTCTTTGTCGTTCCGAGACAGATGGAGGCATCTGTTTTAGGGACTTTAAAGCCTTTAACACAGCTTTGGTGGCAAAAAATTGGTGGAGGATTTTAAAGCAACCAAACACCCTCCTGGCCAAAGTGTATAAGTCGGTGTATTTCCTTCATACCTCGTTGTTTCACGCTAAGAAGCATGGTCGGCCGAGCTATGCTTGGTCGAGCATCTTTCAAACTCGATGAGTATTTTAGGAGGAAGCCCGTTGGAGGGTTGGCAATGGCGCAACCATCAATATTTGGAACCATAAATGGCTCCCTAGCAGTTGTCCACTTATTTATAGAGAGGATGTTTCCAATGTCGCTAACCTTGTGCATGTATCAGATCGATTTGATTGAGGCAGATAACAGGGCATAGAGGAAGGATTTGGTTGAGATGGTTTTCTGGCCAGCAACAGCGAAAGAGATTTTGCAACACTAAGTAGAAGAAACCATCGTAGACAGAAGAAGAAAACTGAACAGAATGAATCTGTATATTATTATTACTATTATCAGATAACTACTAATACAATCAAAGCTATTTATACTACCTAGTAATGTATAACAAACTAACAGCCTCTAACAAACTAACTCTAACAAACTAACAGCCTCTAACAAACTAACTCTAACAACCAGCTATCTGTTTCTCCTTTTCCTTCATTGCTTCATCACCAGTTCCGTGTAATACCCTCCCGCAAGCTGGAGAGGGGTGGTAAATATCCACCAAACCCAGCTTGAGAACAAAAGAATGGAAAAGCCGAGGCTGCAAGGACTTTGTAAACACATCAGCCAATTGATCATGAGTAGAAAGAGGTAACAAACGCATCAAACCAGCCTGTACGCGCTCACGAACAACATGACAGTCAATCTCCAAATGCTTGGTTCGTTCATGGAAAACAGGATTAGCAGCTATGTGAAGCGCACTGGCACTGTCACAGTACAAAACAGACTGTCGAGCACACTGAATATGCAGGTCCTGGAGAAGAAAAGACAACCATTGGAGTTCACAAGTAGTAGCAGCAAGGGCACGATACTCTGCCTCAGAAGAAGAACGAGCCACGGTAGGTTGTTTCTTAGACTTCCATGAAATCAAGGAGTGACCAAGATAAAAACAATAGCCGGTAATAGAACGGCGAGTATCTGGACAGCCGCCCCAATCAGCATCGTTGTATCCTTGCAATTGAAGTGCAGAAGATCGGGGATAAAAGAGACCAAGACCTGGAGAAGCCTTGAGATAACGAAGGACATGAAGCACAGCCTTATAATGAGCATTGGTGGGGTGGGCCATGTGTTGACTCAGCTGCTGGATAGCAAAACTAATATCAGGACGGGTGGTACTAAGATATAACAACCTCCCAACCAATCGACGATAAGCGAAAACATCAGAAAAGGAACCACTGTCATCTTGAGTCAACCGAGTGGACGGATCAAGAGGTGTGGATACCGGTTTAGCACCCAGCAAACCAATATCACGCAAAAGATCGAGACAATACTTACGCTGACACAAAGAAATACCACGAGCAGAATGGGCCACCTCTAGACCAAGGAAATACTTGAGGGTACCTAGATCTTTAATTCCAAAAGCAGTGTCAAGAGTGGCTTTTAAAGAAGCAAATTCTGCTAAAGATGTACCAATAAGAAGAACATCATCCACATAAATGAGTAGAGCAGTAAAATAACCCATGTTAAATTTAGTAAACAAGGAATGATCTGAAGTCCCCTGCGTAAAACCAGAAGAAAGAAGCAGGGAAGAAAGCTTATCATACCACTTACGACTGGCTTGCTTCAAACCATAGAGAGACTTAACTAATTTGCAAACAGGATTGGGTATGGAAGAGTGAACTCCTTGAGGAAGAGACATATAGACATCCTCTTGTAAATCACCATGGAGAAATGCATTATCAACATCCAATTGATGAATATGCCAGCGATGAATAGATGCCAAAGCAAGTATCATTCGAATGGAAGTCATTTTAGCAACCGGGGAGAACGTGTCAAAGTAATCAATCCCTTCAACTTGGTTATACCCTTTAGCCACCAAACGTGCTTTATACCGTGCAATACTCCCATCGGCATGACGTTTAATTTTGTAAACCCACTTGCTCCCTATCGGTTTCACACCAGCAGGAAGAGAAACTATCTGCCAAGTATTGTTCCGTTCAAGTGCTTGGATTTCTGCGTTCATAGCCTCTTGCCAACAAGGATGGGAGGAAGCATCCTTATAACTAGAAGGTTCAACAGCACTGAGCAAGGCAAGAGAAAAATGTTTATGAGAAGCTGATAAATTGCTATAAGTGACATAATTAGCCAAAGAATGTGCGGTTGAAGAACTGGTAGGTAAAGAAGAACAATGATAAGCATCCAAGTGACGAGGAGGCTTGATTGCTCGAGTACAACGCCTGGAAGAAGGCAAAACTTCAGGTTCACGAGGAGAAACTGAGTTTAGTTCCGATGCTGGCTGTGCAGGGGAAGGTGAAGACTGCTCAGGTGCAGAATTAACAGCAGGAGATGAGAGTTGCTTAGCTGCTGATTCAGCTTCAAAAAATAGTCCTGCATCAGAACCAGAATCAGACTCAGTGGATGTGGAAATAGAGGATGAAGGAGGTGTGACGGATAAATCCATGAAACGCCAAGGAGTGGAAGTAGATTGAGCATATGGCAGCACTAACTCCTGAAAATCCACATCTCGTGATACAAACACTTGCCGGGTAAGCAAATCAAGCAGGAGATACCCTTTGGAACCAGTTTTATAGCCCAGAAAAGCACAACGCCGAGCCCGCGGGCTGAATTTGTTGCGCTGTGAAGATAAAGTTGTTGCATAACAAAGACAGCCAAAAATTCGTAACTGTGTGAGATCAGGTGCAATGCCATACAACAACTCAAAAGGGGTTTTGTTAGCAAGTAAGGGTGTAGGGATCCTGTTAATAAGAAACACAGCATGAAGAACTGCATAAGACCACAAGTAACAAGGAAATTTAGACTGGAAAAGAAGAGCACGGGCCACATTTAAAATGTGTTGGTGCTTCCTTTCAACCCTCCCGTTTTGTTGAGGGGTTTCAACACAACTACGTTGATGTAATATCCCTTTACTTGCATAATAAGAAGACATCAAAAACTCCGGGCCATTATCGGACCGTATAATCTTCACATGTGACTCAAATTGAGTAAAAACCATCTCAACAAAATGCTTAATAAAAACCTGAGTTTCAGCTTTGCTCTTCATTAAAATCACCCAAGTAAAGCGACTATAATCATCCACAATTGTAAGAAAAAAACGATGTTTATGAATAGAAGGGGCAGAGAAAGGACCCCAAATATCTACATGCAACAATTCAAAACACTTAGTAGCTTTGCTAGTACTTCGTGGAAAAGGCAAACGTTTTTGTCTTGCATAATGACATATATCACAAGCAAAATCGCCAAAAGAAATAGAAGGACACTGTGCAGAAAGAAATCTGGATCGACTAGAAGAGAGATGTCCAAGGCGAAAATGCCACAAGCTAGAAGCTGGCAAAACAGTGGAGCAGTAAGTCTGATTGATTGTAACCGGTGACTTGAGAGTAGAAACCTCCAGCAAATAAAGTCCTCCTACTGCCTTACCCGAACCAATCATCTTCATACTCATGAGATCCTGAATTTCACAATCATTGTGTTGAAAAATCACACGACAGCTGATGTCAGAACACAACTTATGAATGGATATCAGATTAAAAGTAAAACGTGGTATAAACAGAACTTTTGTGAGTGTAATAGCTTGTGTAAGTCTGACAGTGCCTGCATAATGAGCTAATAGCCATTGACCATTAGGTAGCTGAACTTGTTTGGGAGATATCTTGTCAAAAGTGTTAAACATGGAGATATGAGCACAAATATGATCTGTAGCACCAGTATCCATAACCCAAAAATTACCAGTCGAGGTCTGACTACATGTTAAGGCAAGTGAAGTACCTTGATTCGGAACTGAATCTGAATGTCCTGCAGGCACACTAACTGCTGCAGCATGAGTCACATTAGGTGTTCCACTGGTATGACCTTGAGTTACTTGTTGAATCAGTTGAATGATATTGTTATACTGTTCTGGACTAAAACCAATGCCAGGAACAGCATGAGGAGCAACATCCTTGTTTCCTTGAAAATCTTGTATGGACTCAGTATTCCCTTCAGAACAATTTGTGGATACATTGTTAGCAACAGCCTGGTTGCGAAACTTGAAATTCTGTGGAAATCCATGTTTTCTATAGCAAACATCGACAGTATGACCAATTTTGTTACAATAAGAACAAACTTTATTAGGAAATCTGTAATTATAGTTCCCACGACCTCTACCTCCTGTACTAGAATTTCCAGGATTACGAGACCTCTGAAATTCATCACCAGAGGCAGTGGAATTGCCAGAATTTGAATAGTTTCTTGAGCTAGACATATTAGCAAACACCTGGTCTTCATCAGAATCTGCAACTCCTAGTTGACGCTCATGTTGTAAAATCATAGAAAAGACTTTGTTCAAATCAGGAAAGGGATCCATGATCAGTATATGAGACCTGAGAGCACTAAAATTTTCACTCAATCCCATCAAAAATCTAAGCACTTGATCTTGATTTTTATATACTGGCAGAATTTTAGAAGCATGACAAGAACACTTTACTGGACAAATACAATTTGATACAGGCCTATATTGCTCAAATTCTTCCCATAATTTCTTCAATTCTGTGTGATAATCAGTAACTGAAAGTGTACCTTGTCTATATGTAGAAATTTTATATTGTAACTCATAGATTCGAACCAGATCACCTTGACTGAATCGATCCTTAAGCTCCTTCCAAGCTACTGCTGCGTTTTCTGTATACATAATACTTTCTGCAATCGATTGTGATACTGAATTGATCAACCAGGAATGCACCATGTTATTGCACCTCTCCCAAGCATCAAATAGAGGATCAAAATTATCCGGACGAGGTAAAGATCCATCAAGAAATTTAAACTTGTTCTTGGAGATCATAGCTCTCTGCATAGATCTAGACCAAGAGTGATAATTGTTTCCTAAAAGAACCGGATTCACCATGACAGTAGAAGGATTCTCTCCAGCATGTATGTAATACACGCTTCCTGGATTTTGCGTTGGATCTTGATTTTGTTGCTGAAAATTCGAACCTCCATTGTTGTTCTGATTTCCTGTGTTCTTAGGCATGGCGGAAGCAGTGGTAGCAGAGCCCCTTTCTAGAGCTCTGATACCAACTAAGTAGAAGAAACCATCGTAGACAGAAGAAGAAAACTGAACAGAATGAATCTGTATATTATTATTACTATTATCAGATAACTACTAATACAATCAAAGCTATTTATACTACCTAGTAATGTATAACAAACTAACAGCCTCTAACAAACTAACAGCCTCTAACAAACTAACTCTAACAACCAGCTATCTGTTTCTCCTTTTCCTTCATTGCTTCATCACCAGTTCCGTGTAATAGCAACTTCCCTTGCCATTAGCAGACCAAGATGATGAGGTTTTTTGGCCATCTATAGCTGATGGACAGTACAGCACCAAGGCTGGTTATTCCTTCATTCGGCAGCGTCGAATCCATGGGCAAGCCTCTTACTCCATGGTGCCACAACTGCCATCTTGTGCAAAGAATTGGCTTGGAGAGCCTCTTTGGGGATCCTTCCGGTTCAAAGTGCATTGCATGTTCGTGGAGTCGACGTAGATGAGTGTTGCCCGTTTTTCTTAGTTGAACCGGAAATAGTGTGCCATGTCTTGTTTACGTGCCCTATGGTTTCTCGCCGGTGGCTGGCTTCTCACCTAGGGGTTTGTTGGCTTGACGGCGTCACTGTTTCTGATTTTCTGCAACTGTTGTTTGCTCACCAGGACTGTGCTATACATGGCCAGGCTCTTATGTTCATGTATGTCATGTGGGAATTAAGAAACCAGGTGCTGTTTCAGGCTGTCAGTCCCTCGATGGAGAAGGTTCTGGTTCGTTTGGTAGCGCTTCACGTACCGCCAGCAATTGTTCCGGTGGCTCCCAGCCGTGTGTTCGGAGCAGTGTGGCGGCGCCCAATTAATCCGGTGATAAAACTGAACTTTGACGCCTCTTTTGATGTGGCCTCGAGTGTGGCCGGGCTGGCCATAATTGCCAGAAATCACGTCGGTCTCGTCATGGCGGCAGCGGTGGTGTCTCATATCCGTGCACTTTTGCCGTTGCTCGCGGAGGCTCTCGCGTTCCGATGGACGTTGTCTATGGTGACGAATTTATGGTTTCAAGACGTGTGTTTAGAGATGGATTGTTTGCAGCTTTATGGCGCTTGGCATAAGTCCATGCAAGGCTCTTATTTAGTTTCAATTCTCAAGGATCGTAGAGACTTCATCTCATCTTTTCGTTCTTTTCACTTTTGTTTGTTCGTCGTACCGAGAACTCTGTTGCTGTTCGTTTAGCTAAGAGCTCTTCTACCTTTCCTGATACTGTTTAGGTTGAAGAGGCTCCCCTAGTTGTTGATTTGCTTATGCAGAATGACGTAACTACCTCTATGACATCTTGATTCTCTTTTAATAGAAGGAATGTTTCAAAAAAAACTTGTTTAGCCTGTTGGCTCAGGTGAATTAAGAAAAAAAATATCACATAAATATGAGCCTCTATTTTTCCAACTCAATCACACTAAGTGTAGGTTGAGCTGAGCTAACTTACAAATTGAAACTCATTTTAGCAGATCTTAATTACATTTGAGTAGTTTTAGAGTAGTTTTAGAATGTTAGAATTAATCTGTTACCAATTGGGGTTGGCTAAATGACCCCATGATTAATTGGGGTCATTCAACTCCATATTCACATGGACCAATAAGATTGTCCCATAATTAAAATAAAAAAATAATATGAAAATAAATAAAATAAATGACACGATCTTATTGGTCCATGTGAACATCGGGTTGAATGACCCCAATTAATCATGGGGTCATTTAGCCGACCCCTTACCAATTTCACAGCTTTTGGTTTGACCACATGTCCATTTAAAAGTCTTGAATTCAAAACTTTGCTAAAAAAAAATTAATTATGTCCATTTAATCAAATCACCCGTTAGTTATTAATGTAATGGTTTACTATATCAACTGTCAAGTATCCACTATCCACTGCAGATAATATAAAACAAATTAAATGTACTCCATCCCACAAAATAATATTAGCCTTTTCTTATAATGATGTCAATGCACGCCAGGTCTTGCCCAATCAGAGTCTCTCCTTTAGATGATGTATTTACTTTAATTAGTTTAATTCATTGTTCCACCATCACCCCCTAAAAGCTCCCTTGGTCTCTTGGAGCTTGTCAGAGGCATAACTTGAACAAAATATAATTGATAAACTTATAAATAGTAGTAGACACTCCCACACTTGTAACTTGTGAAGGTTAAAAGCCACCGCAAAGTATAATAAGTAAATTTTGTAATTTGTGGCAGTTTTTAACCTATATTTCTAGTGGTTTTTTTGACATGTACGTGTCTATGTTTATCTATTAGCGGTGAACTTGGACGGTGATTGATAAGAAATTTCTGTTGATATACAATAACTATGACATATATTACATCACAGGTACAAATACACAAGATTCTTCTTACTCTTGTACAGAGAAATAATGAAATATATATGCTAAGTTGAGTTCACATAAGGTTACGGGAATTCAGCATACTGGTTCCTGAATTGGCATCTAGGGAAGCTCACTACCCAATCTGATTGGCTGGCAATGGAGCTCATACAAATTATGAATTAGAATGATTCTTCATTACTAGTATTCTCTTTTTCTAACCTTTTTGGAGTGACTGCAGCACCCACCTAACATTCCTAAACAAAAACAACTTTCGTACCAAAAATGAAAGCCTTTTAGGTATAATTTATTTAGTATATAAAACATATTACCTGACTCTCTTGCTCTTCAAATCCCAATTTTAATTAATCAAACGCCAGCCCAATTTTGTTCTCCTCTCTGTCATCATCACTTTCTGCTAGTCACTATGTTTTAACTTAAATCAAATTCCATTATTTGAAAGCAAAGAGTGCATTGAAATTATAATTTCTTTTTAGAATCATTAGTGCTAGATTTTTAGTATGGTTTAGAATCCATGTGACATTTTTGTTTTGTATTGTTTCTCTGAGGACTTATCATTTCTAAGACACTTTGATTTGTTGGATATTAGAGTTGCAAAATAGCATCACACAACTAAAATAAGATGTGAGAGAATTGGAGTTAACACATAATATTTATATGAAAAAATAAAGCTTGGTGGGTTAGAGTTCACAGGCTAGCTTGCGTACACCGCAGCCCGCGTGGGCCATGGATGAGAGAATGGTGGTTTGTTTAACTGCAAACCTATACGATCTGAACCACGTAGACCTCAGGTAAATGGGTTTTGGTTCGCGGATTTGCAGACCAATCCGCGGGCTCTTACATTAAATAAAAGCTAGTGTTATGTGGTAATGGAGAAGCCCAGTGTCTCATTTCATAAGAAAAAACCTCCCAAGAATCCCTACCCAACTGCCCAACCTAAATTTACAACAAATTCAACAATTTCACTTTCCTAAAGTCTTTCTTGGAATCGCTTAAGTTGGATTTCAAGAAATTGTGATGATTTGCATGGCAATGGTGTTTGGCCGAGGGTATCCAACTCGTCTTTCATTGTGTTGGTCCCCAAAGTTGATGCACCTCAATCGATGAATGATTTCCATCTGGTCTCCCTTGTGGATTGTATCTGTAAGGTTGTGTCAAAGATTTTGGCGGGTAGGATGAAAGTAGCATTGCCCAAATTAATAGACGAGACTCAATTCGCTTTTGTTGGAGGTAGGAGCATGCTTGACAGTGTATTAGTTGCTAATGAGGTGGTGCACGAAGCAAAGAGTAAAAAGTCTCATATTCTGATTTTTAAGGTGGACTATGTGAAGGCCTACAATTCTGTGAATTGGCGCTTTCTGCTGTATATGCTTAGGAGGATTGGTTTTTGTGAGAGATGGGTAAGGTGGATGCACCATGAGTCCTCGTCGGTCTCAGTGCTTGTGAATGGGAGTCCAACAGAGGAGTTCAGAAAGAGGAGGGGGCTTAGACAAGGAGATCCTTTGGCTCCGTTCCTCTTCTTGGTGGTTGCGGAGGGTCTTAGTGGACTCATGAAGCAAGCGGTTTAGCTTGGGAAGTTTACCCCTTTCAGGGTGGGTAGGTAGTCACAGGTGAGTGTCTCCCTCCTCCAGTTTGCAGAAGACACCCTTTTCATTGGGGAGGCCTCCTTGCAAAACGTAGCCTTGTTGAAGAGTCTGCTTCATTGCTTTGAATTAATTTTGGGATTGCAGGTGAATTTTGCAAAAAGCAAACTTGTGGGTGTTTCAATGGATGCTGGTCTTGTCAGGAGGTATGTTTCCTTGTTGCACTGTAAAATTTCATCAAGTCCTTTTGTTTACATGGCGTTCCCGTTGGGGGAAATCCCCGAAGGATTTCTTTTTGGGACCCAGTGGTTATAAAGATTCAAAATAGGCTGAGTAGATGGAGGAGGAAGAACTTATCTTTTGGTGGTAGACTTTTTTTAGTGAAGAATTTTCTCACTGCTCTTCCCCTGTATTTCTTCTCAATTTCCGTATGCTTGAAGGAGTTGTCAAGAAGTGCACATGTCTAATGAGGATTTTTTTGTGGGGTGGGGTTGAGTGGGAAAATAAAATTGCTTCGGTTGGATGGAGTAAGGTGTGTCGCCCGAAGACGGAAGGGAGCTTAGGAGTGAGGGATACTCATAGCTTTAATAAGGCTTTGTTGGGTAAGTGGCGTTGGCGGCTACTAACTGAAAAGGAGGCCTTGTGGTGTAGGCTGATTACTGCAAAATACAATGGCTGTGTTTCGTCTAATAGTTCTTATTGGTGGAAGGACCTTAATTTAGTATGTTTTGAGGATGGTGAGGGGAAGTGGTTCGGAGAGGGATTGAAAAGGAGAATTGGTGATGACAATGAAACTCTGTTTTGGGAAGAGAATTGGTTAGGAAGTGTCAGGTTGAAGGATTGCTTTAATTCCTTGTACCTTCAGTCGCGACAACAACATAGTTCATTCAAGGAGATGGGGGATTGGATTAGAGGCGTGTGGGTCTGGCAGTTCATATTGACTGAAGTTTTGAGGGGTGTTAGGAGGTACAATTATCTAAATTGCATAGATTGTTGAGTTTGTTTTTGCCAACCAATGGTAGAACTGGTTAATGGAGGTGGCTTGGAGACAGGGTGGGGTGCCATTCTGTTTGTTTTGCGTATGAACAAATTGTTGGACTGACTGTTGAGACTGATGAAAATATTTTTCAGGATCCTTTGGCCGCTCAAAGCCCCGTCCAACATGTTGCTGCTTGCTTGGAAGGTCTTAATTGATAGGGTGGAGTCTAAAGTTAATCTGAGAAGAAGAGAGGTTGAATTCAATGATGAATTTGTGAAATGTGTTTTGCGTTCTATGCAAGAGGAAGGAACTAACCATCTTTTCTTTTCTTGCCCAGCTAGTTGGCAAGTTTGGATGGGAATCTAGAGATGGTGGGGGCATCGAATGCTTTACCTATGAATTGGCATGCCCATTTTTTGCAACACTCGGCCATTGATGGGAGTTTGAGTCGAAGGTGGGGAGTGTGAGTGGTTTGGGTTGCTACGATTTGGTGCATTTGGAGCTGCAGAAACAATATAATTTTTAGAGAAGGTCACTTTGTTGTATCTGAGTTAATTGATTTGATCCAGTATAAGTCATGGAGCTGGTTGAGGGCTAAGGAGAAGTAGTTCAGTTTTTCCTTATTTGAATGGGCGATGAAAACTGTTCATTGTCTTGAGGTGCTATGATCTCTAATTGGTATTTCAAGGATGTAGGCTTGATTGCTTGGTTTTCTTTGCAGGGGCCTGGAGCGATTATTTTCTATTCCCTTGGTTTAATATTGTAGACCTGGTTGTTGAAGTTTTGTAGTCTCTCTAGTGTGTTTTCTTACCCTTCTTTCTTTGCTTCCTCTTCCTATTGTATTAAAGGTTGGAGTATCCCTTGTACTTCCTTTAATGCATTCTTGGCTTATAGAAAGAAAAAAAAACAAGTTCAGCAATTGATGAGAAGTCCCAAAGGTTCTCTTCATCTCAAAAAACCCTAAAACTAAACACTTGTGTTGTGCTCCGTCGCTACCACTCTGATCTTCCATTATCGTCACTCTAAGTCCGACCTGCACCTCTGCTACTTCGATCTACGGCTGGTGCTAACGTTTTCTTTGCCTTTACTCTGCTCTGATTTTCACCACTTCTATATGCTCGCTCTTCTCTTATGTTCGCCCGCTATGACTTCGTATCATAGATGTACAATAGTTTGTGATCTATGGTCGCACTGTGTGTTCTTACTGTTTGATGATTTTGTGTTTTCCATGATTTCTGTTTGATGATTTATGTGAATCATTGGTCTGGTTCTATTTCTTTCCTTTTCCATGTTGCTTACATTTATGACAGGCCATAAGAGGATTTGTACCATGCAAACTTATTTGCATTGATTGGATTTTTTATAACATCTGCTAGGTTATCTTTAGTGTGAATTTTATTCATATATATCCACACTTTTTCCTTTACTATTTCTCTAACAAAATGATATTGGACACCTGCGTGCTTTGTCCTGGAATGAAAGGTTAGAGATTCATTGCAATATACAAGACACTCTAACTATCACATTACATAGTAATCTTATGTAAGAGACAAGAGATGAGAGAGAGAGAGAGTGAGAGAGAGTAAGAGCAGAAGAGTGAACACAGGAGCAGGAAGACGAAGAGGAGAGCTAAAGAGGGGAAGGAATACGCCATGAATAAGGAGCTTTCTCTCGGAGGGGTCAGCAAGGCAGAGGATTTCGAATCAACATGAGGACCTGTCAACATTCTATTTCACACACTTCCTAGAAATCTTCGGCCAGGTTCAGTTCTGGCAGATTTTCCAGAGATGGTGTCGAGTTAGAGAAGTTTTCATTCATGAAAGAAGGAACTGTCAAGGACAGAGGTTCGGCTTCGTGAGGTTCGTTGGAGTCGCAGATCCAAGGACGCTGGAGAGGCAGCTTGATAATATACTTATTGGAGAAACGAAATTTCATGTGAATATACCAAGGTTTGATAGGCAGAGGGACTATATGTTGAAAAGGGACAGGTAGGGCAAGCCAGGCAGGGCAGAGATTTTCAGGGAGGATCCAAGATGATTTGACAATGAAAGATAGGAAGTGGAAACCACAGCAAGAAGGGTACGAGGTAAGAAGGTATGGCATGTCGTATGCTCAAGCTGTCCAACAGAGGGAACCGGCCCAGAGACGTTGGAGGCAGAGAGGCAATAGAGCGTGGTCTGAAGTGCAAATCAGAGGAGGAGGGAAAAATGAGTCAGAGTGGACTGGCGAGATAATGAAGGTGGAAACAGGAAGTTTGGAGTGGTTGAAGAAGTCTTGTGTTGGATGGCTCCATGAGACTTAGAGGTTTGAGTCCCTGTTCCAAGCCTTCCAACTTCAAGGCTTTCATATGATAAAACTTAGATATATGGGGGACAACATGGTGTTACTCTCTGATGTGGATGGAGAAGATGTGAGCGAGCTTCTCAAGGGATTCGAGGAGTGGCTGGCTTTGATGTTTGAATTGGTTGCTCCATGGACCCTTGATGTTGCGGTAGGGCATAGATTGGTATGGATACGTTGCTACAGTCTATCCCTGGATACCTGAACTGAGGAATGCTTCAAGAAAGTGGTGGGTCCGTTGGGCTCCTTGGGGTCAATAGACAAACGTACTAGGGGGTTTGCTAAGCTAGACTTTGCAAGGCTCTTGGTTAGGACACCTTACAACCAGTTGCAAACTCTAGAAAGATAAGGATCAATGGGAGGATAGTAAATGTCAAGGTGGTTGAAGAATTAGAGGGAGAAGTTCTGAAACCATGCAAGTGCAGGTTAAGTACGAGAAGATGTTTATTAAATTCGACATCGTTGAATGATTCAGAATCCATGAGTTCCCTAAATTTGGCTGAAAACGAGGGAAGTGATGGCGGTGCATGGTAGGAGGATGACCCCCCCGGCGAGACCTGGCCGAAGGACGAAGGAGGTGAAGAGTCTCAGGCTGGAGACAGTGTGGTGGCGGTAGTTTTGAGAATCAATGATGATGATGGGGGACACGAGGCAAAGGTTAATAATGAAGGTGCTGGGAGTGGCTCAAGAACGGGAGAGGTGAGGACAAAATTAGGGTTAATTAAAATTAACAAAGACAAACTCCAACTGGGTCGGGTCCACCCGGGTCTGTTAAGTAAGTCTCCAAAAGTGGGCTCGAGTTCGTCCAACCCAGACGGGCCTATGGATGATGGGTCCCCAAGGAGTGAGAGGCCAGCTTTTGAAAAAGATGTGGAGCTCACAACTGAAGTGAGGAGAGCTGGAAGGTTCGCTGCATTATTGAAGTCTGGTGACAAGATGGGTTACAGAGAGGTGAATGTTAAGGATGAGGGAGAATTTGGAGATGTAGCAGCTATCACAACCTGGGAAACTCAGAGGCCTGAAGGAAGGGAGTGCGGCGGAAGGGAGGAGCCGAGGAACGAGGGGAAGGGCCACCAATCTGGGAAACTCGAGACATATTCCATCCTCTCTACTTCATTGTTAGGACATGGATAATTTTTAATTAACAAGAAGTGGGGTAAAAATTGACTTACATTCTTACATGTTCAACCGCCGCAAGACCTTCTAAAGATAATTCTTTTGAGAAAATCAAATTTTACTATCTTTTTAGTCTTAGTGAATTTGCATCTGTGAAATCTTGTTTGCATGTACCAAGTTCTTCATATCAAACCCCCTCGGCAATTGTGTCTTTAATTCTTGGACTTGATCTTTGTTGGAGCCTACCACCAACATGCCATCCATATTTAATAATAATAAAAATAATGAAGAATTACTTAAAACTTTAACAAAAAAATAATAATTTTTTAATGATGTTTTTACTTTTTTTATTCTCAATTATTTTATTTAATGATATTTATATCGTTTTATAAATATCACTTTCTCTTTTTCCCTTCAACCAAATTACCTAAAAATTATTCGTCCTTAAATAATAGCTCAAGTGGTAAAAATTAGAGAACATATAAATCAAGGAGGGGAGGGTTAGGGGTCAATCGTTGGAGAGAAAATTTGACCAATCCAAAAAAAATACCTAAAAATTATCTATTTTGTATTCTATAACTTTTTTTATCTTTCTATCTTTTTCATTTTCTTTTCTGATATTTTTTTCTACAACCAAACATATTGTTCAAGTTAATTATATGTTTGACCTATATACATTCTCGTTGGCAAGCATTTTTCTTTTCGTTATAGTTTCTCGTCAAGTCCATTTACGTCGTGTGTTGCGAGCTAGCTGTCCAATCACGTCCCATCTTTTAAAAGCGTTTTTTCTTTCTTAATTTCTCAATGTACGGCCGGCAGTTATCGAACTAATTTTTTTAGCCTTTAAAATCAAATTAAGTTTTTCCATACACACACTCAGTAATCGAACCCTGAATGAATTGAGTTTTTAAGGAATTAAGCTACCTAAAAATTGTGGTGGAGCTTGTTGATTTTTAAAAGTGATTTGGATCTCTCTCTAGACCTCCAATGTTGAAATGAAGTATATGATTAAGGAATATTCATCGATCGTTCTCTTTTGACGTGAATAAGTTATGGTTGACGAAGCTAACGAACATCATCATGCGAAGAGGAGACTTCACCAGCGACAGTTATGATAATAAAGAAATTTTGTAAATGTGCAAGACAAATTTTGGTGGGTGGGGCTTCAATCCTAATTACTCAATTTCCTAATCATATCCTTTAACTTAATTAATATCTTTTAGTACATCAAATGATTGAAAATGATTGGCATGCATTAACTAATAACTATTAATTGCATCGTCATTGATCCATTCAAATAGGAATTGCCCTCTCTATACGAGAAGAGATAGATTATCTCTTTCCTTCCGTTTTTCGTTTACTTAATTAATAGTGTGTGTGGATTCACGTTTGGAGAGACCAAACGTGGATCTAAGAATTCAAAAGTAATTATTTCTAACTTCTGAAAACGTGGTTTCAACCCAAACATGGTTTCAGACTGGTTCTTCTAAACATACACTAAGAATCCTAATAGTCCTTAATTAAGAGTCCTGGCTCGAGTTGAATTGTTATTTTTTAGTATACTTGTAACTGTAATTCTAGATAATGATAGAAAAATTCAATGGTGCACCATGTGTATCCATCACGCGCTAAGTAGTCTTAGTTGAGTTGGACATCCATATCAGAAGGGAGTTAGTTCTCCAACTCCGACTAGTGATTTTTTAAGTTAACAAGACCCAAATATGAGAGTTTATTTTAGGGTTGAGGAATCATACATGTATCCCCTAAACCAACCATCAGTTAATAAAATACTTTGAACATGTTTCTTAGGAAAAAAAATTAAAATTTTCAATGGGGTTATAAAAAACATGGACATGAGATCGAATCATTTTTAGATATATGCCTAATAGCACGTAATTTAAGGTTGAAATCTCTATGTTTATACAGTCTGAATTTGTTAGTCTAATGGGGTACTAGTGAAGAAGCTTTAAAAAGGAAGCAATGACACAACTTTGTTTGCTTTAGAATATTTTTTAAGGGCCTATTCCTATATATATCCAATTTCTCACTAACCATCTCCCAACTCTAATTATTGTTCATTTTTTCAATATATACAAAGTTTCTCTTCCTTCTTTAATTTCTTTCTAGATGAAACTTGGCAATGAGATTCGAATTTGACTTCAAATGTTGGTAGCCAATCGTAATTGACTGGCAGAACTCATGTCTTTGGCATTGCAAATGTTGGAAATTAAGGGTCAAATTAATATATATTTAGAGAGAAGTAGTAAAAGAGCAAATATGAAGAAAAAAAAGGGGAAATTAATGGTTGATGCTCAATTCATGCACTTTATAGTACATACCCAAATCATGTTCAAATGCCGGATTCCACGGAAGAGACTTTTGTCACTCTTTGGGCTTGTGTGCATTAAACAAGAAGGTATCACATGGGGGTTGGATGCAACTGAGAATAATTCACCAACCCCAAACACCCCATCTTCTTTTCTAACTCTTATCAATATATTAACATATACTACAGGTTAATAGTACAATACGTGGTTGCTCACCCCGTTCTTTAACTATAGCAGTTCAATCATCACTCATAAAATAAAGCATATTTTACGACTGATCACTGATCGTTTTAGGTAAATACGATGAAGGAAATAGTCATTACTACCGGCGGTGGATACGCTTATCAAGAATATGAATGTAGAGGGTTCAAATAGTATGACGATTAGGAGGTGTTTTTGATAGATGCTTCACACCAGAAGATGACAACAAAAGCGATACACATGAGATGCTCTATAAAAGATAACCGCAAGGCCAATCATAGGTGAAGATATATGCTGATAACAATTGCATTGCAGGATCCCAAATCTTTCCATAAAATGATTGGAAAACCAATTAGATTTTATTCAAATCTGGACCCCTGGGGGTGCTTTTCTCGAGATCTGTTCAGAGTAGTTGTGCCAAACAAAAATTTGCAAATCCAACTTGCGAGCTATAATTGTCAGCAGAAAATGATTTTGCTCAAACCAGAATAATTGTTTTCAGTACAACGTATGTGTACATTTTGATTTATGTTTTTGGTCAATGTGTACATTTTGATTTAAATGAATCCATGACAAAGATATATATAATATATATATATATATATATATATATATATATATATATATATATATATATTATAGCATCAGCTTGGGCTAGTTTGGAGCAAATCTATTACATACTATCTAGTTTGCTCGAGCTCCAAGTAAATATAAAACACATGAGGATTTTGAATCAAAAGGAAGAAATTGATTTTGCAAAAATGCTCATATGCGTCTCTCCTTATACATAGGAGAGGGGCAGCCATAGAGATCAACCTATGGATTAGAATACGAGCTCAACAAGAATATAACCCTAAATGCTAAATGAGCAAGATACACCTCAAAAAGGAATCACCCAAAAGAAAATACAAAGTATTTTTAAGAGTTTATAATCAACCCAAAATTTTAATGGTCATTTATTTTATTTTATTTTTAACAACAGAAAGATATATTCATTAATAAGATAAGAAAAACCTTCTCAAACTCATAAAGCCTCCCCCTTTACAACTCTCATCAAATGGTCATTCATTTTTTACTTAATTGCACTTTTGATTCCCCTGGTTTGGATAATGTGTGACTTTAGTCCCATAATTTTTTGAGCAAATTTAGTCTTTTAACTTTTAAATTATTGCGAATCAAGAACTCATGCAATGTTGCTTCAGGTGGTGCTTCTTCTGCCATCCTTTTCCTACGCTCTTTTCTTAACTTGTGAGTCGTTCTTTCAATTTCCCTGTCAAATTGCATAACAGGATCAGAAGAGCATATTAGCATGCACCTTTACGACACAAATTTAAAAAAAAAAACTAAAACTAAACTAAACAAGAAACAAACATTCAAGAGCACGACTGTGGTCTTAGGAGCACGCCCATGTTCTTATTTTTTTTCTTTTAGCACGGTCGTGAAGACTTGCGAAATAAAATTTAACAGAGGGGGGGGGGGGGACACATAAAAGAAAATAAAAAGCCTAAATCTACAATACCTAAACCTAGTTGTTCAATCCTAGTCCCCGACAACGGCGCCAAAAACTTGTTGCGCTAAAAACATACATGCGCAAACTAGAGAAAGTGTACTCTATCTCTTAAGTAATACATGATTGTAAATCTCAGTTATCAAACCCAAGGGATCAAATGGACGAGCTAAGCTTAGGGAGTGATTTCATAGTTTAGGCAAATAAATAGTTCAAAGATGGTGGTGACGTGATCATGCAGACAAAGAATAACAAAGAAGAGATAGAGAAAAATGAAATAAGAAGGCCTCGAGATTACAATGTCATTGGATCATCTACCCCTGTTTTTATATATGTTATCCTAATTAACTATTGTGCCAACCTTACCCATTTAAGGAATTAACTCACCGTTAAATTGTTTTTAATTTTCCTACCCGAGTGTACTACTTACAAGCAACTGTGATTGTAAGATGATCAATCAAAATAGGCAAGAAGAACATAGAGGTGACCTAGAGATATTTCACAATCTAATCAATGGTAGATGGAATCAAACAAGTACTAATCCTAATACCTTCACCACGAGCGCACAAAAACAAACTCCCTACACCTATTCCCCTTTATTGATTCCATAGATTAATTTCCCCCGCTAGTGTTTGATTAAATACTATTATATGGTTAATTACTCCATATAGAATTAAGCATACATAAGCCAAATACAATTATAAACTGAATTAAATATAAGATATACTATAAAATAAGGGAATTCAAATATGGACTACCGTGGGGCGACACGCCCTAAACAGAGGCAGCTCCCCAGGCGAACAAGGGACGTTAGGCATAGGTGAGTCGCCACCCTAGGCCGTGGGTCTGGACCGGTTCGGTGGCATGAAGCCCAATAAGGGGTACTTAGGGATCCAATTGTAATAGTCCTAGGTTTTTGGGTGCTTGCCCCACTATAAAAGGTAAGCACCTGCTCTGTTTAATGGATGTTCTCACTTATCTACAATTTTCACTAAAGGCGCGGCATTAGAAACCCTAGATCAAAGGACCCCGAGATCCCCGGAACCCTAGATCTATGCCTTGTTAGGTTCAAATGAGTTAGATCATTTATCATGTTTTGAATGATAACAATTTTATTTCCTAAACTATGTGTATTATTATTTTCAGGAAATATCCCTATCGTCAAACAAAAGGAAAAGTATCGTTTGCTCACATTGTCAAATATCTAGAAGAGCATCGTTCAATCAACTATCGTTCAAAGAAGAAGAATAGTTCAGTGAAGAACTATCATCCAGAGACAAGATGAAAAGCATCGTACAACCAAGGAGAAGTATCGTGCAACCAATGGAAAGTATCGTCCAATCATGTGAGAAAGCACCGTCTAAGAAAAAGACAAGAAGTATCGTACAGAGAACAACTACCGTTCAATGACAAGAAGAAAGCAGCATCGTTTGCACGCAAAGATGAGAAGCATCGTCTGTATGAGAATAAGAAGAATTGTCTGAAGACATGAGGAAAGCATCGTCTGAAGTACAAGACAAGGAAAGTATCGTCCGACGAAATGGACAACATCGTCTGATCAATTAAGAAAGCATCGTCTAGTGAAGTGAGACAGAGTCGTCCAAGGTTAAGCAAAATATGCTTTATTCGAAGAGAATATGCTTTATGAGTTGTCTACAGCTGTCAAGATCACAAACCGAGAAGAAAGCACATGTTGGCTTCAGCAACTTCCTCTCCGTCAAAAGCACTTTCCCTGGTGATGGCGGAAGCTCTTGGTTTCCGTTGGGCCATGTTGTTGTCTTCTTAGTTTGGTTTCCATTTGGTGTGCTTTGAGACTGATTGTCTTCAGTTGTTTGAGCAGTGTAAGCGTCCCTTGAGGGGGGCCTCTTATATGGACTCTATTTTGTGTGATTTTCGTTTACTATCTTCTTCTTTTCATGTTGTTGTTTTCTCTTTTGTTCGTCGTACTGGAAACTCGGCCCCGATGGTTTGGTGAAGTTATCTTTCTTTGTTGGGTTTAGAATTGGATGGAGGAAGTCTCTGATAGGATGGCCACTATGATGTAATGGCCTCTGGACCTGTTTCCCCTTCTTAATATATGCATTTTTTTTAAAAAAAAGAAACTAAAGTGAAAATAAGTCAAGGTTAGCAACGTCACACTAAATTTATTTTTTTTGGTTACGATGAGGGGCTAGGCCCTGAAACGAAACGACGCTAACTAACAACACAAGGAGAGCTAGGAGGAGCAACCCCTAGCAGGTCCCACTTTAACAAACTATGACATTCGCCAACTGGAGAGTACACTAGATAAGAACCGGATGGAAAACAACAGCCAATACGAGCCAAGTAGTCGGCAAGGGAATTATTCTCCCTATAAGTCTGTTGGAACACCATAGCTCCATAAGCTTCCTGCAACTGTCTAATAGAATGAGCCAAATCTCTGAACGGGTGAGACTCATCAACAGGAGAAGTGAGAAGCCTCACAACATCTGGAGAGTCACTCTCAATATCAATCTGAGGGATGTCCATGCTAATAGTATCTCCACCGTCGTCTGAACCGCTGAAATCTCAGCCAAGAAGACATTGGCAGTAGCCAAGTTCCCTAAATTGCTGCGAAATCCTGTCATCCAATGCCCTGTAGAATCACGCCAAACACCCCCATAGCTGGCATCGAAGTTCTCCGTCACGGCACCGTCAACGTTGAACTTCGCCCAGCCAAACTCTGGTACACTCAATCAAAATTAATCTTGCAAACACCAGCTGCCGGCCGCGCCCACACTAGAGGTAAGACTCGACGTGGAACAACATCAAAGGGAGGAAAGTCAACGCCCGGCCGCAATGCCACCATGCGAGCTAGGAGCCCCTCCCAAGTGGAGCGCTTGCTGTCAAAAACCAGTGAATTCCGCCTCTCCCACGCACAATACAAAAGAGTAATGAACATACCTGTGTTGTCCTTATCTCCCAGCCGTGAAACAACAGCAAAAACATCATGCAGGCTCGCATTGTCAAGCACTCGAAGGCTCAACGACGATGCAAACAGCGTGCGGTGAACCTCACCACAAAGCAGCAGAGCGTGTGCCACCGTCTCAGGCTCCACGCCACACTCACGACAGGTAGGACTGACCTCCATACCACGCCGGAAGAGCTGAGTTGAAACCGGAAAAATATCCAAAAGAGCCTGCCATACAACGTCCTTGCAACAAGTTAAAGTGTTTGAAGCCCAAATATGCTTCCATTGAGCCCACGATAGCCTCGTTACAGGTGAGGAAGAAGCGTCATGTGCCAAGAGCTGTTGGTGTAAAAAAGAATAACCTGTTTTAGTTGAATACAAGCCATCCATGGAGAAGGGCCAACATAATCGATCTTGACAAGGAGAAAGAGGCAAGGGTACTACCATGATGCTTCTCAAAGAATCCGGACGAAAAAGAAACTCCAAAAGAGATTGATTCCATGAGAGGGATTGCGTTCCTGGAAGCAAATGAGACACTTTGGAAATGCCCAAATCAGCTGCAACATCTTCATGGTAAATGATAGGTGCCCCATTTGGTATCCAATTATCTACCCTAGGATTAATAGAGGCACCATCTCCAACCAACCACAAGCCACCTTCCACAAAAAACTGGTGAGTACACAAAATGCTTGAGCATGCATAGCTAGGGCGGTACCCTTTCTTTGCCATCAATAGATCACCCCGGGGAAAGTATATTCCTCTGAAGACTTTCAAAAGAAAAGAGTCCCTACAAGAGTGAATCCGCCACCAATATTTCCCAACCAGGGCCAAGTTAAAAGATTTGAAGTCCCGGAAGCCAAGACCACCTTCATCCTTGGACCGGCACAAAGCCTCCCACTTCAACCAATGCAACTTACGGTGGGAGACATCTCCACCCCAGAAAAACCGACTAATCATACTCAATTTGATTACACAAAGCATTCGGTAGAATGAAACAGGACTTTATATATGAGGGTATAGCCTAAATCACAGCCTTAATAAGGACCCCACGTCCCGCATGGGACAGAAATCGTTCTTTCCACCCTTTGAGCTTCTTTAAGACTCTCTCCTTGACAAAGTTAAAATTTTGGGTCTTTGACTTACCAATAATGGTAGGAAGTCCCAAATAACGATCATAGCTCTCAACTGCCTTTACTCCCATCAACTGCTTAAGTTCATTAAAACAATTATCTGGCACATTTCGGCTACACGAGAGCATGGACTTGTCAAGGTTGATCATCTGACCAGAGGCTCGTTCATAAGAAGCAAGAATGTGTTTAATGCATTATGAAAACAAAAGGTGTGAGATAACAGGCGCAGGCCTAGCAACACGGATACCATGAAGAGAGGAAATAGAAATCATAGCAGACAAAACTGCAACTCTATTCATAGCTCGCCACCGCAGGAAATGCTCGCCCTGTCCAATATCTAATTTAAGAGCCATTATGCCATTCCGGCCACTTATCTTATTTTTCATATAGTGAAAACATTCATAGGCTATTAAAGAATTATCAATTATTAACCGACTCGGCACAAAAGCACTTTGAGACTCACATATTATATCCGGTACCTTAATCCTATTAGCAAGGGTCTTTGCGACAATCTTAAAAATCACATTACAGAGGCTTATTGGCCTAAAGTGGGTCGCATGCACGGGTTTCTTAATTTTTGGAATTAGTAATAAAAGAGTTTGATTAACCATACCTGGAGAGATTTTCCCAAACAGAATCCGCAGGCAGGAGTAGAGACATCATCACCAACAATGTGCCAAAACTTTTGGTAAAACAAAGCCGAAAGGCCATCCATTCATGTTGCCTTGGTTGGGTGCATCTGCAAAAGGGCTTCCTCCACCTCCTCCCTAGAGAACGGAGTGGATAGAAGCTGAGCGTGCGCTGGTTTGAGTCTCTCTGCGACCAAAGACATGATAAAGTCGATCCCCTCTGGAGAAGACGACGAAAAAAGGCTACTGAAATACGAGCCCAGCACCCGGGCAATGTCTTCATCTTCCTCAAAGGACCTACCCTCATCATCCTCCAACTCCTCAATTTGATTGCGCTTTCGACGTTATGAGGCTTTCTTTTGGAAGAAACCTGTATTTTTATCTCCATGTTTCAACCAGGTTGCCCTGGAACGCTGGGCCCACCAAATCTCCTCCTAATGTAGGAAAACGTCTGATTCCCTCTCCACCTGTTGGGTCTCCAAAAGGACTTGTTCAGTTTGGTCTCTTTTTTGTAACTCCAGAAGCAAAGAGGATACTTGCTCAATTTTTTGAGGTAGCTCACCAAATCGCAGCTTGCCCCATGAATCAAGAGCTATACCCATAAAAAAGTTAAATTATGGAGTAATAGCCTTTAATTGTGTTATGAAGGCGATAAATGATTGAGGGTGATGCTGCTACGAAGACTAATAGCAACACATTTTATTTTATTTTTATTACATACAGGCAGACGCCCAACAAATAGCAACATATTAGAGCGATAAAAAAGTCTAATTTTCTTTAATTTGTTAAAACATATGATAGAGCACCTACATATATCTCAAACATAATAACATTCTCTTATTTCCTCGCTATCACAAATGTACAAGGAATCAAAAAAAAATTCAAGAGATATAAATTATTTTCTTTCTCCCTCTCCTTAGAGAAATTGAAACTATCAAGTAACTTCTATTATCTCTCACAATGTATAATGGTAAGTAACCTTTTTCTATAATTATTGCAATTAATTGAAAAACATGATTTTCAAGATCATATGATAGTTTTTCTTCTATTATAAAATTTAGAAAACTACAACTTGTAGCATGCACACAATGCATGGCTAATATTATAAATCCAACTCAAGCTAACCCAATCTTGAATCCCAGAATTCTAATGCTCATTTGATTTTTGTATTAAGAAATGGTTAACATATATATGTTTTTATGATAAGAAAGGCTTAGCTAAAAACAGTAGGAAGGGTAGCCCACTCAAACAACCCTAGTAATCTCGCCATACCAAGGCCTTTAGGTCATTTCTGGCAAAGGAGGCCGTTGAGACCCATTGGATCATGCAGGGCAAGGACCTCACCAAATAGTTAGAAATACACTTCATCTTGGGCTTTATTTTTGAAGAAAAAAAAACTTGGACTATGCTTCATGTATTTGCTTAACCTGGTAAACATTAGTAGTCAATTTTTCTCCCTTCTCTTTTGACCTCCCAAAAAAAGTTTTCCTCCCTCTCAAATTACAATAAGAGTTTAATTTTAATACATTATCAGGGTAAGATTCCTTTGCACAGACATTCAATCATATAATGTCACATATCTAAATGAAGTTATATTTCTTATTTTATTTAAATAAAATTAAAAAACCATTTTATGATGTGGTGACAAATGATTGCATGTTTACACCGACAGTGCATACACATTAAATACTTCTAATAATTGATTTGAAAAAAAAAATCAAAACAAGTGTGTTGGTGATTGAAGCAAAACCAATGATGTTTATTTCTATCATGTATCTATGTTGAATTTTAATGAGTCACGATTGGTGTCCACCTTTTTTTATCATTGGTGACGATTTATTATCTTTAAAATTGCATATTTTTTTAATAAACTATGCAATCTTTGACGATTTGGTGTCCACCAATTTTTTTTCAAATTTTAATAGGCTGAGATGATGATTTATTTTAATATCGACAATTTCATCACCAAATTGGTTGTTGAAAGAGTTTTAATTGATAGTTGATACATATGTTGAATTTTAGTGGGTTAATATAGTGATTGTTTTAAACTAAATAAATAAATACACTTCTATTTTCCGTTCAAAAAAAAAACACACTTCTATTCATGTACTTTAAATACCATTTTAGAGTTTAGATAAATATTTTATTTACTCAAATGGCTTACGTTACGTTCCAATTATAGTGTCTTTGGTTTTGCGTCCAACAACCATGTTCATCCTCATATCCACCTTAAAAAAGAAGCTATAAGGCGTAGCATATCCAAAATAATATATATAAAGTCGTTCGGTCGTGGTCAGTTTTTAGTTTTTAAATGTAAATTTGAAAACAAAAATGATTCATCAAAAATAGTGTTGAAATGATTTTTTACCCAACTTAAAAATAGTTTTTACCTAATTTTCAAAACCACAAAATATAATTTTGTGATTATAGTTTTTAGTTTCAATAACATATAACATTATCACCAGCACCACCCACTGCCACCACTCTCAACCACCACCACCTCCTCCACCACCTTCACAACCACCCTCCACCACTGCCACCCGCACCTCCACCACATCCACCCGCACCTCCACCACATCCACCACCGCCATCATCATCATCCACCATTGCCACTGTCACCGCCACCACCCTCCACCACCACCATCGCCACCATCGCCACCACCACGAAAGTTGTCACGTCCACTCTCTTGTCTCTCCACCACGTCCTCCACCGTTCTCACCCTCCACTACTGCCCCCACCACCACCGTCGCGGCTACCTCTACATCCATCACTACCCTCCAACCCCACCATTTCCACCTCCACCATCGCCAACACCGCCATTTCCTCCTCCACCGTCGCTACCACTGCTACCTTCATCGCCACCACCACCTCCAATACCATCACTTCCACCTCTGCCATCGCCTCCACACCCTCCACCACCGCCACTGTCGCCGCCACTACCACTGCCATTATCGCCACCTCCACCACTACCATCATCGCTACCACCAGGTAACATCCACCTCCACCTCCACTACCACCTTCATCGCCACCACAACCATCTCCACCGTCACTGCCACCACCGTTGACGCTGACACCATCACCCGCACCACCACTACTACTTGGCCCTACAGTATCCTGTCATCGCTACACCTATTGTTATGAATTTACAAAGTTGATAACTGTGTTGACTATTGTGAATTTACAAAGTTGATAACAATTTTTTAAAAACTGAAAACTATAAAAAAACTACAACTGGATTTAAAAACTGAAAACTAATTTTGGTTTTTAAAAATTTCAAAACATAAAACCAAAAACCACCACAAATAATACTTTGGGAAAGATCGTATTTGACTTGTTTGACTTGGAGAGTATAGGCGCATGGGTGTTGGACCGCCACACTGACCGTCTATGGTATTACGGGAGCATCGAGGAGAGGAGGAGAGGCTGCTATGGATTCTTATCGAGCTAGCGTTATTGGAGAGCTATGCACTGGGTGTTGGCGTCCTGGCTCACACTTGTAGACCACTTGGGCGATTCATCTTCAGGCACTGCTTCTGTCCCAGAGTCTTCTACTAGACCATCTTATACACTGTCTTCACTGATTCCAAAATCGGTGAAGGAGGAGCTAGAGTATATGTATGTTTCACCCTATCATCTGCTTCATCTGACGTACGTGAAGCGTACTATCACTGAGATGACCCATGTCGACTTGACTAGGGTGGTGATTGACCTCGACCCTGAGGGGGAGCTAGGTGACCACGTAGTGGTTGTGGAGGATGAAGACGACAACATGAATCAGGACCTTTCTAAGGCATCGTCGGAGGAGAGATTTGGTGTGCGGCTATGATGGGGTGGTCTGGGCATTTTCTTGTCGTTCTTCTTTATTTTATCTTATTATGTTTTGTGAGTTTTCTCTCAGGTGGATTCCAGAAGTTCTTGCTCCACGTGTAGTCTTTCCTGCGTGTAAACTACAGGGGGTATACCAGGAAAGAGTCCGGTGAAAGCGAGGCTTCCCTAGTGTATTTTTCTAGTTTTGACGTAGGGGTTTTTCTTCTAGTTTGTATGTACATATTTTTGCCCGAGGTTAGGGCTTACTTTTCATAGTTATGGATATCTATGTACGTTTCCGTATTATTATTATTATGTTTGTATCAATTATGCGATGTTTTGGAAAGACAACAAGTTGTTTTTAAATCGAAAAAAATTAGTTGTCCTTTTCGTAAATACTGAAAATGGTTATTATTTATTGTTTCCATGATTTGTTCACTATTTGTGACGCCATGTTTAGGGTAAAAAAAAGGGTATTACAAAAATATACTATTCACTTATGAATTTAATTTATTAATAGAAAATATGGACTAATTTTCTCTCACCATAAGCTATTACTTACTTAAAACTATTTTTGTACTTATATAATTATATAAAATTTAAATATAGGCTAATTTTACAAAAAAAAAATATTAATAAAATTTTAAATTCATTTAATTGTATTATTTTTCCCTTGCTACTATTAAATTAAAATGAGTTGGTTAATTATATATTTTAAATTTAAATAGACTATTTAATAAAAAATAATTTAATTTTAGTTCATTTTAAAACATATATAGACTCATTTGTAAATATAAAAAAAATATGGTAATTACTTTTTAAAATTATTAATCTAGAAAAAAATTTAAATTTTAAAAAATATTATGTATTGTCATTGTTTATATTATATTCTATCTTTATCTTGTTCATCTTAAACACAAGATTGGATGAGAGTCTATCCTTCTCTTATTCTTTTATCCAACTCTTGATCTTATCATGACCACCAAACGGGCTCATAGTGGCAATCCAACAGTGATAAATACCTATATAAGTGTCAGAAAATTGTGTGTCTATCAAAACTTCAATGTAACCCATTGCCTATGTGACAAACCTTCTAATAATTAATAAAGCAAACTTCACACTGTGGTGACAAAGAGCTCAATAAAAATGTTAGCCTCAAGCGCATGATATTGGACTTTATTAACCCAGGACAGTGCAAAACAAAGGATCTTCCACCTCCCCGCACGATTTATGGGGGGTTGGAATTGGCCTATCCATCTTTTATCATATTCATTTATTCACCACTCTATCATATTCTGACCACCAAACGGGTCCATAGTGACAATCCAACAATGATAAATACCTATATAAGGGTTGTAAAATTGTGTGTATTTCAAAACTTCAATGTAATGCATTGCCTAGGTGAAAAACCTTCTAATAATTAATAAAGTAAACTTCACATTGTGTTGGTAAAGAGATCAATAAAAAAGTTGGCCTCAAGCTCATGATATTGGGCTTTATTGACCCAACGCAGTGCAAACTCCCCGCACGATTTACGGGGGTTGGAATTGACACCCCACTTTAAAGTAGTAAAAGACTATAATATCCCTACTTATGTTCCTTACCGGGTCCTGAAAATTTGAAATGTGTGGTAACTTAATGTTCCGGGAATTAAAACTCAGAACATAATTCAAACTATTTGCTTCTGTGGTCTAAAATTTGGAATGTATTTCTGAAATATGTGTTCAAGATTTTCAATTCTCGAAATACAAATCCAAACACTTTCGAGAATTTAAAAACTCGGTTGTAAATTTTTATATTAATATTTTTTTACACTAACGGGTTTGAAAACCTGGTAATATGTTTTTAGATTTATATTTTTTAACACTACGAGTTCAAAAACTCGGTAGTATGCCAAGCAACCCACTAATCTTCTTCTTCCTCTTCCTCATCTTCTATCCCACCACCACTACCCACCACCGTCACACACCATCACCACCACCACAACACCACTTTCTCAAATACGATGCTGCCCAAAGCATAAAAACATTAAAACAGCGAAAAACCAATTATACCCAATTGATTTAAAACTACAAAATTGAAATCAAAGCGAAGTAAGGTTTGATTTATGGTGTAGACTACAGAAATATGTGTTGCAGCAATGAAGAAGATATGGATGAGAGTGATGGAAATGTTGAAGCCATTGTTGTTAACTCATGAATTCAAGCTTTGGACGAGAATTTCCAAGTCCAACATTGGCTGGAATTTTTTTCCTAACGTCAATAATGTGAATACATACTAGATTTTAAATTTGGGTATGTTAAGAAAATTGTACATTAAAATTATAAATCCCAATATTTATTAAAACACGGTACCGGTTTCTAAATTCCGAAACTTTAAAAATCTATTACCGATTTTTTAAAACTTGGCATATTAAAAAATAAGGGTTAATGGTATGGTAGATCCCTGTGTTTGTACCCAAGTTTGCGATAGGTCCCTCGCCGGAATTTTTTTTGAAATAAGTCCCTTAGCTTGCACCAAGTTTGGGTTTAGTCCTCGCCGGAGACCGGAGCTCCGGCAAGTGCTTACGTGGACTGCTGACTGTATTAATAGCGCTGACGTGGATTTTTTTAATTATTTTTGAAATTCCAAATAATTAAATTCATTTTAAATTTAGAACCCCTAAACTATTCTAAATCTTAAATTAGCCCACTAAATCCCTAAACCCCCAATCCCCTCAAACCTAAATTAAAAACCCAATCTAAAATTTCAATTCCTTCCTCACGTTTCCTGTGTTCTTCTTCTTCTTCCTGTGTTCTTCTTCTTCTCTACGTTCTTCTTCTTCCTGTGTTCTTCAAAGAGGGAGCTTGTATTTCATGGGGAAGAATAGTCTTCTGGTGTACGACCCTTTCAAAAACTCATTATGTTAAAAATGAAGCGGATGTGATGCCTTGGGTGTTGTGTAATGAAGGGGTATTTTGGAATTTTAAAATTTAAATAGAGTGTAAATTCTTGTGGTTGGGGTGAGAATTCCAATCCCCTGTATATGAGGCTTACGTATATTTTTTATGATTGCATTATTTCTTTTCTTTGTTTCTATATATTTTTCACTATTTTAATCTTGTTTTTGTTCCTATTTATTTGTCACTTTTACAATTTCAAAAGAGCATTAATTATGTTTTACCAATTCTACTCTTAACTAACCTTCAAAAAAAATTCTACTCTTAATGGTGATAGGAAAATTGAAGAGTCAAAATTAAGAATAGAGATAAAGGGTATATATTAGGAAGTTAGATAGTAATTTTGACAGAAACAAGAACATTAATATCATTCCTTAATACATGTGCCAAAACATTAAAGTGATAGTTATTAAGGACGGAGTGAGTAATTTTCCGCTCAAACAATTACTATATACTAACTTTTTTGGCTTAAATAATTTTTTAGTCCCTTCAAAATACATTGTTTTATTTTTTGTCATTGAGAAATTTTTTTCTTGTTTTTAGTCCTCCGAGAGTTACATGTTTTATTTTTAGTCCTTGCCAATTCTTTTTCCATCTAATCCAGATTTGAAAAACACTCTGACACGCGCTTAGATCTCCTCTTCAAGCGGTGAAATGTGATTCAATTATCTCATATTTTTCCCAAATCGTAAAATCTCAAATTTAAATAGATGGAAAAACAATTAGCAAAATTAAAATCAACACATTTAATTTTTAGAAAATTAAAAATAAGAATTTTTTTCTTAAAAATAAAATATAAAAATAACGCATTTTGCTGAGACTGAAATGCAAAAGCTATGAATGGATGGGTGACCAGAGCTTAACACACTTAACAAAGAATGGGCAAAAGACAAACAACTTTTTTTTGTTCTTTTCACCGGAAGGCCCTTTATAAAATTATAATGGTGGCATTCTATCATTATAGACCAGCTATATCACTCACCAAAGAAAGATAGATCTAGAGAGAGATAAAACAACACTGAGAGACATGACCAACGAGGCATTGATTGGTTAGTCCTAGTGGGAAAAGAAAAATGTTTGGTAATACTCAATTTAACATTTTTTTTAATATTTCTTTATTTATTAGTTGAAAAATTTATGAAAGATTCACTAAAAAATAGCCTTTAACCAATCAATCAATGGGGAACTGTTGAAAATAGAGTGTAAAAATTAGCTATTGCTAGCAAGTGTAATTGGAATAAAATATAAAAGAAAAGAAGAGAATGTTTTTGGGTCTAGGGCAATGAAAAAGAGAATATAATAACTAAATAATGAATTACAATGATAATATTGTTATGATTATGATAGATAGATTAGATAGGAGTAGGAGTATGTTTTAACTTGTTGGTGTGTGTAAGAGATGGGGGAAACTGGAAGACAAAATGAAGATAGCTCTCATGAAGACATTGTCCCCTTGAATCCCAACATATTCCCTCTTCCATGCTCCCTCTCAGACCACGCCTCATTCTCCTTCATCTATCACACTCACACTCACTTTTTGTTTGGACTGCGTGCACTCTGTAATGTAAAGTGGACCCTCCCTCCCCCACACTATTTGTCTTCATTCTGCTGTCCCAGCAGTCACCATGAACATGCATGCAAATCCTGTTCAAACTATTCTTATGTTCTTCTACCTAATGTCTCTACCTATTGGTTAGTGTCCACTTTTCATTTAATTCAATTTAAACGTTTTTTTTAAATAATGTTAGGTTCACACTTCAAATATAAGACAAGACTGTAAGAAAGAGATGACTAATAGGGAAAAGAAAATTGTAAAGATAAACTAAAAGTAAAATTATGTACGAATATATATAACTTTTTATGATAAATAAAAGCTTTTTTAAGATAAATAAATATTTTATTGAAAAAGATCACTCTTAGAACACATTATTTTACAAAAGTATATTCTTTTAAAATCATCTTTCATCATATATTCCACTTAACATTAAAATAAATTTACTCTACTGCTTGTGATCCAACTTTACATGACATCTACTTTAGAGCATGTTTGGAAAGCATAATCATTTATGTAAAATTAATTTTACTAAGTTAAAATGATTTCTATCGATTGAAATGATTTTTGGATATACCATAGTTGGTGGAAAAAACTCATTTTTACCGAAGCCACGACATGAGATGAAAAACTGACAAGAAAGCAGAAATTCGGTAGCAAGGACACCGAGGTTGTCAGGAAGGAGAATGTCGATTTCAGGATGAAAAGGAAGTCATCAAGGTTGAAGAACATAATTCGGCAGGTTTGCATAGGTGAAGTGGTTTCGGCGCTAGTGAGGCGTGGATAATCTAAAATCATGCTAAGTGTTGGTACCGAAAAGAATTTGCATTGGTGTGAAGGATTTGAGCCACATAGCCATGGTCAACTGAGCAATCCGAAAAAAAGGGTATCGATAAGGTCTATTCGGCGCATCCAAACTAGAATTTACTTAGTCATGAAGCGTTAATGTCGAGATGATCACTGTTGATACTATAAGAGACATCAGCGTTGACAAGCGATGTGGAAGAGACTTAGGAGTTTCTAGCCTAAGTATGCGTGCCGAAAGTAAGCTCTTCGGCATGAACTGCTTCAGTTTCGCCGAGCGGTTATCAAATTGCAGGCTTCTAGAAGTGTAGCCACGTCTAGAGCAAAGGCAGCACTGGCGCACCAGATTGTACAGCTGTAGTTAGGATTTGAATTTCATCATGCTATTAATTAAGTAGTTGGCAGTTACACGCCCCTCACTTGAGCTTTTGTAAGAGATAGTGCTTTCATGTTTTCATATTTTTCTTCTATAAATACGATTTAGGAAGATGTAGTCAAGGTTGGACATCTGAACTAACGTCCATATTACTTACAGTCAAGGAGCGCGAACCACGTTTCCGGTACACCCTAGGAATTTTTTTAATTTCTCTATACATTATTAATCAAGCTCCAATTTTTTCTTTGCTTTTCGGTTCTTATTCTCTTAAATAAATTGCTTGGTCGCTTGAATCTTCGGAATTCAAATCTTGCATGCTTCAAACCTTACGCTTAATATTTGTTGGTTCTCAAAGTTGATTTCTTTAACACTAATCATGTTCAAGCTTAATGTGTTCATCGTTTAAGTTTTGCCTTTTTGTTTCCAATGTTCTTTCTTTCTTTTCCATTCCATATCTCTTTTAGTTTTCCTGCATTTTGTTTTGTGTTAAGTTTCTGTATATGCTTTTCAAATAACCTTATGTGTTGTTTTTTAATTGCAATTCATGTAGTTTTCTTTCTTGACACCGATTTTTTAGTTTACTTTTCTCTTATTTTTCCGCCTTTTGCACAACTCTTCTTCTTAACGTGTTTTCCGACAAAACTTAAGTTTAACTGGTATTCACAAATTAGATAGTTGTAGCTCAAGTGTTTCGCTCCTTTCTTTTTGCCATTTCGGCATTCTCTCCTTTAAAGTTTGACATTTCTTTTGAGAAAGGCTTTGTCTCCAATACTTCTTTGGCTTTATTTACGCTCTTAGTATTGTTAATTTGTCCAAAAGGGTACTGTTCCGGCCTTCAAGCCAGTCGATTTCTTCACGCCAACATTTCGACATTCTCGTCAATCTACCGAAACGAAAGTAGGTTCTGCCAAATTGCATCCTCTTTCACCAAGATTTCACACAACAAACAAATTCCAATACATCAAGGTACGAAGCTCGGTTTAACCACGTTTGAAGGTGAGGCTCGACCTTAGTCAGTAATCCAACCTCACAAATTTTCCACCAGGAAACACCACTAAAGTAGAACCAATTATGCGGAATCAATTCTACTTGCCACAACAAATATTTGATAATGCATTAAGCATAATCAGTTATATGATTTCAAAACTGAATTTCATCACATTACCTTACAAAACCACATTTTCATAAAGGTATTCAAACATAAATCACATCCCTTTAACTCATGTTTACCATACGCAATTTTAGTAGAATCAATTCTGTCCAAAATAAATTATGCCAATGCTGATCCAAATACATAGCTGGATATTTTTGTAAAACTCAAAATGAGATCTTTGTGGTGGCTGAAGATAAGGTGCAAACATGTCTTTATGAAATGAACCAATTATCCCAACTATAAGGTAAATGACATAGGAATGGTTTAAATCGCAAGTGTGATTTGGGCTTGAAACATGGACAATTCATAAATCCATCTACCATGTGGTAAAATTCAACTTTTTATTTGAGGAGTTGGGGGCAATGATCGAACTTTAGACCACTTAGTTATAGAGACTCTCTGATACCACGTCAACAATCATTCATGTCAAAAACTTAAGATGTTGAATAAATCACACATAAATAGTTTTATATTAATTCTAACAGTACGTATCTTTTGTTTGTTCATAATCAAATCATATCCAATGTTTTAGTAGTATTTGAAGATGTTGTCTGGGTTGAAGATGGAGAATTATGCTAGATCTATGAGGACTATTTAAATTATTTTTTTATTTTTGTCATGTTCTTTTTTAAATGGAATTATCTTTACACATTATCTTCGCTGCATTTTATACTCTTTTCTACAAAAAAAAATGTTTGTTGGCCTTTTAAAAAAATCTTATTTTCTCACATTTGTTTCTTTTCTACATCCTTTTACACCTTATTTCTATTACATCATTTACCATTTTTTATTTCCTCTTTTTTAATTTCTTTTTTACAATTTTTAGTGCACTCACCGAATTCTTCTTAGAAATGGCTCTCCTAAGGTTCTTTGCAGATGCGGCGGAGAAAGATCCCCGTGTCACCTGATTGCTCTGACTTCGTGTTTGTCAGCTTGGTTTTCTGTGTGTGGAGTGGTAAATATTTCCTTGTCTGTGGTTTCGACGACAGCTCTCGACCGAGGGTTTGTTTAATTTCTCAAAGAAACCTCTTCCTATTTTCCTGTTTTTGCCAAAGTTCCTGGTTTTGTCTTCTCCATTGCACTGTGCCAACGGGAGGAGTCATGGGTCGGGGAAAATCAATCATTTTTCACTGGAGGAGAACCATGTTCTCGTAGTCGGCAATGTGGTCGCAATCCCTCCACGATGGAGTTTTGGCTTCTAGCCAAAGTTTGTACTCGGGAACCCTTCAATGTTAAAGCTTTTAATAGTGTCCTGTCATGGACAAATCCAAAAAATCTTTTTATCCCCAATTCAATGTTCATCCAACTATGGCAGGCTCATATGATTGTTGAGTTGAGGGAGATTGGTTCGAATCTCTTCATGTTTCTCTTTATCTTTGAGAAGGACCGTGACTTTGTTCTCAAGGTTGGGCCATACCTGTTTGATGGTTTTGTGGTGCTGGTTAATGAGTTGTATGTTGATGTAGCACGACTCAGGTTCTTTTGACGACCGCCCAATTTTGGGTGCAAGTCTACGACGTTCGTCTCAACTTTCCAAATGAAAAAACCGCACGCCTAGTGGGCACTTTCTTTGGGCAGATTTGTTGGCTGGGATGACTCTGTTCTGGCATGTCTAGTTATTTCCTTCACGTGAGGGCTTCAATTCAAGTCTAGACTCCTCTCCGTCGAGGTACCTTGGTGGCTCGGCCAGGTGGGGAACTGTTCAAGGTGTTTTTTTCCTACAAGAAGTTGGTGAAATTTTGTTTTAGGTGTGGACTATTAGATCACTTGGTGTAGGGTTGTACGTCGGCTTCGATCTAAGCCTTGAGAATTAGGGGTCTTATGCTTTCGGTGAATGACTCTGTGTTAAAAAAGAGGATGTTATGGATGCCTCACTTAGCAGTGAACTCATGTTGGCCACAAGCCTAGAAACCGACATGAACCAGAGAATAGCTCAAGGGCGTCAAGCGAGGAGGAGGGACCCCGACGTCAGTTTAACGGGATGGAGGCCCGCAACAAGAAGATATTTACTCCCTATGCGTCTGGTTCTATCAACCTAGCTCCAGCACCGTCATCGGCTGGTTCACAGGTTGGTGTTATGGCAGATGGTTCTTTAGCAGCGTCAGTTGCGAATGTGGGAGGCTCCTCCAAGGTGGTGGTTGATGGGGTTTTGGAGAGTAACAAGAGAAGAATTTTGTAGGTGGGACAACAAGGATCTGTCTCGGCTCCCGAGGCTCCCCCAGCTCAGGAAACTACCCCAAAGGCTACACCCATGGTTTTTGATTTGATTTTCGATTCAGATGTGGCTTTTGGGGAGGCCTCTCCTCCTATTAATAAACATTCTATTCTTTCTTCTCTGAAAAAGTCTGTTGAGCAGCCCTGGCCTTCCCAATGAAGATCCTTTCATGGAACTGTAGTGGGCTTGGGAACCCAAGGGCATTGCGTGCGCTTCATTCGCTCATCCACTCACAAGCTCCTGATGTTTTTTTTTCATATGAAGACTCGTAAGTCTTCCCCATATATTTTGGCGATGCGGGGAAACAGTAGCTTCCCAAATGTGTTTCCGGTTGGTTTCTCTGGACATGGTCATTCTAGGGCAGGTGGCTTTGCTTTGTTTTGGAATGATGATTTTGAGGTTCATATAGTTTCTACATCACTAAAACTTATTCACTTTAAGCTTCTAGTCGATGGTCAGGAGGATTTAATGCAGGTGTCTGCTATCTATGGTATTCCAGAGTTGGCTAACAAACCCAGAACTTGGGATCTTGTTCGTCGGCTCCGCCCTGATAAGGAGATCCCTTGGATTTGTGTTGTATACTTTAATGATCTTCTAGTTTTGGCTGATAAAAAAGGAGGGATCTGGTTTATTCGGTTCATTATGTGCTGAGTTTGTGTGAGGAGTGTGAGATTCATGATGTTGGCTTCTCTGGACATAGATTTAAGTGGTCTAATAAGAGGCCGCAACGGCATACGATTGAGGACAGGTTGGATTTTTCTTTGGCTTCACAGTTATAGTTTTCCATTTGGCTAGTGTCATATGTCTTCCACTTGCAGCGCTTTAAATTGGATCACGATCCGATTTTACTTGTGAGCTCGTTTTCTAGGAGAAGGAAGAAAATGAAAAAGAAGAAGAAAACATGGATCTTTCGTTCTGAGGAGGTTTGGCTTGACGCAGAGGAGGAATGAACTGACATGGTCTCTCATGTGTGGCAGAGATTCCATTGGAGCATTGGATAAGCTTGCCACATTGTCCTCCGTGCTTGGAGATTGGGGTCGAGCCACATTTGGTGATGTTTCTCTTAAGATTGAACAGGCTAAAAAGATTTTGGGGGAATTCCAGAGGTATGATCAGAATGAACATGTTCTAGCTGAGGTTAGGTGTGTGGAATAGAGTTGGATTGGTTTTTGGAACTTGAGGAAGTTCACTAGTGTTAGCAGTCGAGGGCTAACTGGTTGTTACATTGCGACAAAAACACCAAGTTTTTCCACAAAAAAGCATCTGAACATCGTAAAAGGAATTCTATTGATAAATTAATAGATGACTTTGGAGTGGAGTTTGAGATGACGAGGATACTGGGGATGTTTTGACTGGTTATTTTTAGAATCTTTTCATTTCTTTTGGTCCATCTTGGATTGATCAGGTTACCTCTCTTGTGGCTAATAGGATTACTATGGCTCATTATCAGGTGTTGGATGCTCCTTTACACAAGGACAAGGTGGAAGCTACTTTGTTTCAGATACACCCCACAAAGCCTCGAGGTGAGATGACCTTCCAGCTTTATTTTATCAAAAAATTCTAGAACATCATTGGGTACGAGATTTTTCATCTCTGTTTGTAGGCTCTGAATGGTACAATATCACCAGGTTCTCTTAATCATACTCTCATTGTCCTAATTCCTAAAATTAAGAAATCTTCTCATTCTTCTAAGTTTAAGGATTCAAGTTGATTTTGTCTGATATTATTAGTGAGACACAAAGTGCTTTTGTGCCTAATCGACTTATTACAGACAATTCTTTGATATCTTTTGAATGCTTCCACTACATATAGAAGAAAATTATAGGAAGGAAATGGTGATGGCCTTGAAGCTTGACATGTCATAGTCCTATGACATGGTGGAATGGTCTTTCCTTTAGAGCATGTTGGTTCAGATGGGTTTTCTACCAGCTTGGGCTTCTCTGATCATGCAGTGTGTCTCCGCTATAACCTTTTTGGTTCTTCTAAATGGTCAACCTCAGGAGGTTTTCTTTCCCCGTAGAGGTTTAGTGTAAGGTGATCATTTATCTCCTTACTTTTTTATTCTTTGTGGTGAGGTTTTTTCAAATATGATTCAGAAGGATCTGGTTTCTTTATCCCTCCATGGAATAAAACTTGCACTACGTGCCCAGTTATCTTTCACTTGCTGTTCGCTAATGACAACATTATTTTCTCTCGGGCCACTATTCAGGATGCGATGTGTGTTTTTGAGATCCTTTCTTTTTTTGAGTGGGCTTCCAGTTAGAAGATCAATCTTGACAAGTCTCAACTCTCCTGTAGCCAAAATGTTCCTAGTTCTAGGATTTATGAGCTAACACAAATTATGGGTGTAAAGGCGGTGGAGAGTTACGAAAAATATTTAGGACTTCCTACCATCATTGGTAAATCAAAGTCCAAGATTTTTCAAATTTTCAAGGAGAGGATTTGGAAAAAGCTCAAAGGTTGGAAGGAGAAGTTTTTATCCCGTGCTGGTCGAGAAGTGCTTATTAAGGTGATTGCGCAGGCGATCCCAACTTATATTATGTATTGTTTCTCCTTGCCTGTGAGTCTCTGTGCTCATATTGATACGACGATTAGCAAGTTTTATTGGAGCGAAGATGCATCTAGGAGAAGGATGCATTGGTTGAAATGGTCCACTATGAAGACCCTGAAGCCCTTAGGGGGTCTTGGTTTTCGAGATCTTAAGAATTTTAATGATTCTCTACTCGCTAAAAATTGGTGGAGACTTTTGTAATGCCCAACTTCTTTATATGGGAAGGTTTTCAAAGCGGTATACTTTCCTTATTGCTCCATTTGGGAGGCTAAGAGGGGATATCAACCAAGTTTTGTGTGTTCTAGTATTGTCCAAACTGGTTGTATGTTTAAAGAGGGTTGTGCTTAGAGGATTGGTGATGTCATGAATGTGAGAATTTGGCATGACAATTGGATCCCATCATTTCCACCCCATACTTTGGGTGCCCAAACCACATCCGTCTTGGATGTGCATTATGTTTCTGAATTGATTAACACCGAATCTCATTCTTGGGATATGAGGATGTTATCTTATGTTTTCCATCCTATGGTTATTAACAAAATTGTTTCAATTCCTATTTCTATGTTTCCTATACAGGATGAGGTTTTCTGGACTTTTTCCAAAGCTGGTTTCTATAATGCGAAAGATGGCAACAATTTCTTGGTGCAACATCAATCCACTAATGTGCATCTTTGTCTACCGTAGGTGCCGTGAATTCTGATTTTTGGCCGAAATTCTGGAAAGTTGAAGCCTTGTTATGGGTTCAGGATATCTCATGGCGTTTATGCAAGGATGTTGTTCTGATCCGGACTAAGTTGGTTGCGCGTGGCATGGAGGTCCACCCGCTGTACCAGTTGCGTGTTTCTGAGTCAGAGACAGACAACCGTGCCTTCCTCCATTGCTCCCAGGTTCGTCTTTTTTGGTTTGTGGATCCTCTAGCTTTGTGTACGTTGCAGATACATTGCGCCTCATTCGTTGTGTGTGTACAATTCTTCATGTCAACGACAACTGAGGATGTTATGAGGCTTGTCTATGCTGGTTTTTGTGCTCTTTGGGAGCGTCGTAATAGAGTCATTTTTCAGCAGCGACTTGATGGGGTGGAGTGGCTAGTTCTTCACATGTAGCATCTCTTGTACTTTTTTTTTTATAGCTCTTGTCCAATTGTTCCTTAGCGTCTGCTGCAACGGATTCTCGTTGGGTGCCCCCATCGAATAGTTCAGTCAAGGTTAACTTAATTGCGGCTTACAATGATGACGGTTGGTATGGCTTTCATTGCTCATCACGGTGAAGGCCTCCCCTTGGCTGTTGGGTGTGGACCTCCTATTTGAGCGTCTTCTCCCCTAGTTAAGTTCAAACGATCTTAGAACGTTTATCATATTTTGAATGATAACAATTTTTAGGAAGACAACTATGATAGATAAAAAATTCCTAAACTTTGTGTTTTATGTATTTCAGAAAATACTCATATCGTCTCTATATATCAAGTGGAGCATTGTTATAGAAGTCTCGTTTACTCAAGCACTGTCTAATCAGAAGAGAAGAAAAGCACTGTCTGAACACAAGAGAAGAATCGTCTAAGGGAAGTCAGCTAAGCAAGAGACTATATCGTTCAAGAAAATATCGAAAGTATGGGCTACAGCTTGCAAAGCCACGTGCCAAGGAAAAGCAAGAGGTATCACGTGACAAGCGTCAGAGTGTCAACGGTCACATATTCCCAGAAGCAGTACAACGTTATCAATAAGACACAGCGGATCAACTCTTTCTCTTTCCTTAAAATGGAAAAGATTCGCTGCAGCTCAATTCTACTTTTGATTGCCTAATCGCTTAAGGAAATCATGCAAAGATAATCAGACAAATGCATTTAATGCAAAGCAAAGAGTCGTTGATGAACGGTCAAGGAGAAATGAGTGACTCACAATGCACCACAACCTTATCTTCAGAAACCTTAATTTTGAAGTGAAGATTTAAAAGGCGGGCTTGAGGATTTCAAAATAGAGAATTCTGATATTCTAAGATTCTGAGTTCAAGTGAACCAGCTCTCAAGTGAACAAATCTCTCTAGAGTGAAAATCTTCCAAGTGTGAGAAAAACCTAAGAGTGAAATACTCTCAAGTCTTTCACACATCACAGAGAACCTATCGTCTAATCTTCTCTATTCCAAAACTCTAAGTAATTTCTCAAGTGTCAAGTTCCCTATCCAAATATTTTAGAGTTAGCTGAGCTTATATCTTTCTACCTTACTCTTACAGAAGAGAACTTTTAGAAGAAAACTCTCTTGAAAAAGAAGTTAGGAGAAACCCTTGATAATACTTGTTGTTAGGAGAAGTCCTTGATAATACTTGTTGTTAGGAGAAGTCCTTGATAATACTTGTACCAGGAGAAGTCCTTGATAATACTCTGGTGAATAGTGGAAAATCTTGGTTAAGCCAAGTACTGGACGTAGCCCTATCGTTTAAGGGGTGAACCAGGATAAAATCTTCTGTGTGCTTTATCGTTTATGTTTTCTTTATCTTTCCGCTGCCTAACGTTCATGAAAAGTTTTCTAAGAACTTATATCTATTTTTGAAAATCAAGTTTTTAAAGGAACATAATTCATCCCCCCTTCTCGTGTTGTTACATTGTTTCTCAATTGGCATCAGAGCTTAGTCTTTGAAAACTAATACTTTAATAGGTGTAGAGAAGAGATCCATGGCGGACAATGCTATTCCAACCGGCTCAGCCACGCACAAGCCCCCATACTTTGATGGCTCAAATTATCCTTCATGAAAGAGGCACTATAACCACAAGACTCAACAACAAAAATCTCCAACTCCTACAACAAAAAACACTTCTGCCGGCAACCAAATCATTGTTAAAGCTGCTACAATAGGAACAAATCCTATTTCTAAGAGTACCACTTCTGTTGCAACTCTGCTAGCTTCAAGTTCAAGGGTGATGCATAGCACCCCTTACTGTCTTTAAGGCACGTAAGCGTCGTCTGCAAACGGTGGTGCAAAGCTCCTTGAAGAGGATCAAACTGACTAGGAAGACTACAAAACTTCAGTGGAAGAAGTCTTTTCTGCAAAAAAAAAAGTTCACATAAATCAGGAATTCCGACTTTGGGTACATCACACATTCTTGGGTTCCTTCATCTGCACCCAATGAGCGCTACACTCTGTATGCACGCAAAGATGAAGTTACCCCACGCAAAGATTGGGACATTCAAGCATCGTCTACATATGTTGGCTTTGTGCCATTATATTTTCTAACTGAACCTAGACCATCAGTTCTTGCTCTTGGTTCTTGGGTTTTTATTGTCTTTCCTGCAGATGTACATGTGTGATATGATGTCAATGCCTTTTTCCCAAGTCTCAATCTTCCTGTGAGGATACCCATAATTGAAGAAGATGATTCTGAATCTTCCCAAGCTGCAATTGATTGTGTTTCACCGCCTGAAGTCATGTCTGAAGTTGGTGCAAGCTCTCTGCCCATTGAAGAAACAAATCCAGTGTCTGCTATTGCTACTCTGAAATACATTGTTCAAGCATTTGAGGAGCACAAGTCTTATGTGGACCAGAAGCTCTCCACTATTGAACAAACTCTTGCCCTGATTCTGAAGAAGCTGGATTGAAGAATTTCTATTTCACTCTCTCTTTTGAACAATTTACTATGCTTTCTAACAATCTATCGTTTTCAATTTAAGTTTCCTATACTATTTTGGTTTATTATGGTCTTATGCGTTTATTCTGTTCATGATTGCATATGTTTTTGCTAATGACAAAGGGGGAGAAGAGAATTTTTTTGAGAAAAATGACATAAATGAACAACACTCGTGAGAGAACAAAGTTTTTTAAAAAAAATTCTCTATCGTTTTCTCATATTGAAAAGGACGCCATTATTGGAAAAGAGAGGGGGAGTATATATATAAATATTACAAAGTTTTCATATGAACCCTTTTTCTCTTTAAAATTGTCATCATCAAAAAGGGGGAGATTGTTAAGTTCAAACGACCTTAGAAGGTTTATCATATTTTGAATGATAACAATTTTTAGGAAGACAACTATTATAGATAAAAAAAATTCCCTAAACTTTGTGTTTTATGTTTTCAGGAAATACTCTTATCGTCTCTATATATCAAGTGGAGCATTGTTATAGAAGTCTCGTTTACTCAAGCACTGTCTAATCAGAAGAGAAGAAAAGCATTGTCTGAACACAAGAGAAGAATCGTCTAAGGGAAGTCAGCTAAGCAAGAGACTATATCGTTCAAGAAAATATCGCAAGTATGGTCTACATCTTGCAAAGCCACGTGACAAGGAAAAGCAGGAGATATCACGTGACAAGCGTCATAGTGTCAACGGTAACATATTCCCAGACGCAGTACAACGTTGTCAATAAGACACAACGGATCAACTCTTTCTCTTTCCTTAAAATGGAAAAGATACGTTGCAGCTCAATTCTACTTTTGATTGCCTCGTCGCTTAAGGAAAGCATACAGAGATAATCAGACAAACGCATTTAATGCAAAGCAAAGAGTCGTTGATGAACATTCAAGGAGAAATGAGTGACTCACAATGCACCACAGCCTTATCTTCAGAAACCCTAATTTTGAAGTGAAGATATAAAAGGCGGGCTTGAAGATTTCAAAATAGAGAATTCTGATATTCTAAGATTCCGAATTCAAGTGAACCAGCTCTCAAGTGAAAAAATCTATCTAGAGTGAAAATCTTCCAAGTGTGAGAAAAACCTAAGAGTCAAATACTCTGAAGCCTTACACACATCAAAGAGAACCTATTACCTAATCTTCTCTATTCCAAAACTCAATATTTTCTCAATTGTCAAATTCCCTATCCAAATACTGTACAGTTAGATGAGCTTAAATCTTTCTACCTCACTCTTACAGAAGAGAGCTTGTAGGAGAAAACTCTCTTGAAAAAGAAGTTAGGAGAAGTCATTTGATACCAATTCTGCAAGTGTACAGAATAGTCAAAGTTGGAGTCAATTTAAATATCATTCATACATATTATAATTAATGTAGTAAAATTAATCGTAAATTAATTCATATTAATATAAAGTTTTAAAAATGATGTAAGTCTTATATAATGATTAAAATATTTATACTCATTTTGGTCATTACATAATTAAAATTAATTCTAGTCAAAGTTATCCAAACGAAATTTTATTACGGAAATCAATTCTAAGTTAATGTATTCAAATATAAATCACGTCACTTAAACTCACGTTATCAGATTTAATTTATTTTAGATGCTGAAAAAATCCAAAGAAGGTGGTGAACTCCAAAAATACAATTGAGTCGTCGCATGTGAGTAAAGTAAGGAAAAGCACTGATGGAAGTTTTCGGTTTTTTAAAAATTATTTTTTGACACCTGATTATGAGTCTGACTCTCTTTTTGATGCTTCAGCAAATTATTAGTCATGATTAGCACGCATGACATCTTCCCAATCATGATCCGCAAATTGGAAATCTATATATTAACCTAGAAATATGGATGCCTATATGGCTTGGAACGATTAATCATTTATTATTTTTTCTTCCCACCTTGAGCTATGCTTAATTTGGTACGTACAACAAATGCGAGAAAAAAACAGAAAGAAAAGAGTAGAAAGTAACATGTCATAAATAATAAATAGGGATAATGGTTTGACAGGTCCCTGAGTTTGTACCAATGTATGTGATAGGTCCCTTGCCGGAAAAGAGTTTGTTATAGGTCTCTTAGTTTACACAAAGTTTTTATTTAGTCCTCGTCGGATACCAAAGCTCCGGCAAATGCAGATGTGGCTTGCTGACTGTATTAATGATGCTTACGTGGAAATTTTTTATTTTTCTGAGAAATGCCACGTAATAAAATCAATTTAAAATGACATAAATATCTTTAATTAAAAATTAAATATGATAATATCATTATTTTTTGGTATATTAGAAAGCATTTAAATTATTCTTCTAGGGATTGATTCCTGGACCTTCCCCTTCTCAACTCATATGACTTCAGCTGTTACCGCTTGAATTATTCTAGACAATAATATCATTATTGATAATATTTATTACAATTTTTTATTTTTATAAAAATATAAATGAAGGGTCATTTTGGTAAATTTGTAAAAATGGATGAAGTTCACATGTTTTGCTTTGCTGTGAAAGAAGAAAATAATATGAGTGGATCCCACACAATTTTACTCAATCTCTCCTATTTTCCTTACATTCTAAACGAGAGAAAAGTTATTGAAAACTGTTTTCTTTCTCGGATAAATCTTTCTACTCATTTTCATACCTTCCAAACAAAGTGTGGGTTTCCCCTAGCGGACACATAGCATGTTTAAATTAATTTATTTTTTTACATAATCAATTTTAAATCTAAAAGCTATTCTTAGAAGTTTCTAACCATTATTAATTATAACTTTAGAATCAATTATATGAAGAATTGAAGCAGCTGATAAAGGAGAAGCTCCTAGTGAAAAGGAAGAGCCTAGTTAAGGAGGAGGTGAGTCAAAAACGTCCATCTTTCTCTCTCTGTAAAAAGCTCATAGGAGTTTCTTTTAGAGTCAAAAACTGGTAGAAAAACTCTATAGAGCCACCAGTGCTAAAAAATTTCTACAACACTCTTGTTGAAGAGATTCTAAGTAGAAGGAAAATTATCTTTCAATTGTAAAGGAGAAGTCCTTAGAATACTCGTAGAGAAGAAGTCCTAAGAATACTTGTTGGGGAGAAGTCCTTAGAACACTTGTGAAGGAGAAGTCATTGATACTTAGTTGAGTAGTGAAAATCTCGGTAGAGAGACCAAGAACTGGATGTAGCCCATGTTTTTTGGGTGAACCATGATAAATTGCTTGTGTGATATTTTTTAGTATCATCTATCACTTTATCTTATCAGCTACACTTACACAGTTTTTAGAAAAGGTTTTTCAAACTAATATTTTTTTTATTTAATAAAAAAATTTATTTTCAAAAGACACAATTCAAACCCCCATTTCTTGTGTCACTATACTATTTCTCAGTTTTAATATAAAATATTCAACCAGTGGAGGCTCTGAGCACAGCACAGCCGCTTTCAGTGGATCAACAGCTCGCGGCGGATTGAGAGTGGGGAATATTGGTCGTAGCGAAGCGGCAACAGTGCAACTCGCCGAGGAACGTCAGTGGGACCGCGGAAGAGAGGCTGGGGAAGAGGGTAATGAAGACAGATCTGGTAGCTGAGGGAGAAGGTGAGGGTGGTAGAAGAAAAGGGAGGCGGGTCGAATAGGTTGAATCACTGGAGGGAGGATGAGGGCCGTCAAAGGGAGGGCAACATTGCAAGACGAGGGATAGAGGAGGCTCATAGGGGCGGAGGAGGTGCAGAGGTAAGGTGGAGTTGATGGTTAGGCGTGGCGGCAGAGGTTATGGGGGAGGGATGGTGGTATGGATGGAGCACGGGGGAGGAGGAGGAGAGGTGGAGAAAGGACAACGACTTGGGGTGGATGACGACATAGAGGGAGGAGGAAGATAATATAGAAGGTATAGGGTCTGTGTGAGTTTTAGCAGAGAGAATCTTATAAAGAAATCTTGGCGGAGAAATGAAGACAGTTAGCATCGACCATACTGATGCTAAAGTTCCCAGCCATGCCCTTGCTCGTCCGTACATGGGATCAGTGTCGTCTCCAGCTGACGCAAAACTAACTTGTGTACTTAGCGTCGGGCTTCAGTCGTCGCTTAATGTGACATTGCTGATGAAAATCCAACCACGACATTATCATCAGTCGTAAATGACAATAACTTATTAAATACTAGCTATAGTTACCGGCTGATAGGCCGTCGCATACTTTTAGTGAGTTTTTTCTTCAGTTTGCGTCGGTTTTGCATCGATTTAGCCGATGCAAACTCCTCAAATTTAGTATCGGTGTCGGAGCCAACGCTAATAACACCCTATCTTGTAGTGCCAATGCTTGACAAAATCTTCTTACACCTACACCAATCACAATGACATCTAATCCCCCTCACTAGAATAAGAAGTTTGATGTTGAACAAACATTACAAATTCATCAATCTCACGATAGAATTCAGTCTTTATCCCACCTCGATCAGGCAAAGTCTATCATACATCTAAATACCATTATTTGGGGGGATTACTCCATATTATGAAGATTAAGATGATTTGGGTCGCTATGTCATTCTCTTGTTGATCATATGGAAAAATCAATATTGCAACCATATATTTCTCGTTCATCTTCAACAATTATGTTATGCATATACTATATGTTTTAGTACATCCATGTCTTAAGATCGTGCAGGGCCACATATAAGTGTGAAACGTGATTGGAGTACTTCTAATGTCTGCTCCACATTTTTTCTTGTCGCTTCTTGATGTTGTGCGAACCAATTTTTTTCCTGGTTGTGGCATTGAGATAATTTGATGAACATTGTCCATTCTAGATAAATTCCATTTGTTAAATAGCACCTCGTGTCATATGTTGTTCTATTTAATGTAAGTTGTACTTGAAGAGCTTTCCTCGCAAAACCTTATTAAAGACATTAGATATTGGTTGAGGTCGTTGTTGTCATTATTTAACCTACAACACCGTAAAATGCATGCTAAACCCATAGGTCTTGTGACACTAATGCTTCAAGGATGATTGTGGGTTTGCCATGATCTCCTCGAAAAATTTGACCTTTCAATGTTGTCGGGAAAATTTTTCAAACCAATGCTTCAAATAATACTTCCTAACATACCATGAAACCCATGTGCATCCTCTATTTCCATAAGGCATGAGATATCGTCGTTGTTCGATTTTCTCAAGTATTCGGACCTAAATACCTTGCTTATTTCTTTAACAAACTTCATCATACATTCCACTTAATAAAAACAATTATTTTGTGATTTTTCGGAAACAAAGACAATAATATGAAACCTAGATGAATGGGGTTCGAAATATTGTTATCAAGAAGATAAAGAATTAAAAAGCAAGGATTTTCCCACCGAAAAAATATATCATCCCAAGCAACGAGAGTCTTTTTTCGTTAACCATAAATTACTACATATACAAGGAGATATTTACAATATTCTAAAGAAGACATTAATTAACTAAATTAATTATATAAATTTAAGTCTTAAATAATTCTTAGAAATATTAGTTTCATACCAATTATCACTAATCTACAATAAAGGTATATGGAACAAAATAATACTAACCTCAGTAATATGTAAATATACTCCATCAAAACAACAAGTACTACAAAATAAAAAAATATAAAAGAAACTTCCAATATTTTTAAAAAATAGAAGAAGAAAACAAAGAAAGAAGAGAAGAATGGAAACAAAGAAAGAAAGAAGTGTGGTGTGATAAAAGGGACGTCCAACCCCTTTATATATAGGTTATAGACGACTTAAGCTATCAGTTACCTATAAAAGGGCTAAATTACTGACAGTTTTTAGTCGTCGATACATTAGTGGTTCAATAAGTGCTTCGATTTACCGATTTGCAGACGGTTTAAGCTGTCGGAAATGGCTGATGAATTTACGGATGAAAAATCGCTGGCCAAAGCCGTCGGTAAAGAGTTTTTTCTCGAGAGAAAAGTTATTACTGGTGATCAAGTCGTCGGTAATTGGCTTCATTACCGATGAAAGTGTGCTGTTGGTAAATAGTCGTGGGTAGTAGCTAATATTCTTGTAGTGTTTGTATAAGGTTGTGGGTAGTAGCCAATATTCTCTCTAGGGTCGGTTGTCCCTGTATAAGGTTCGACCAGAGGTGGCTTTCGAAATCTATTTGTAAGTTGTATAGCTGCCAAGGCCGGGAAATAAAGGGTTAGAAAAGGTAGGTACTCACGGTGTTCATAAGCTAGTTTAGACATAACTAAACTCAATACAATTAAGTTTATATATTAAATTACATATTATATTATGATTAAATTGAAAAGATAAAATGTTAAAATATAATCAAATGATAATGTCAGTATATATAGTTATAAAGTTGTAAACTTTAAACGAATGATAGTCAAATTAGAAAGGTGAAATATACAGTCACATAATTTGTTCCTTCTTTCTTGGAAAGTTTAGAGCATCTCTAATAGTGAGATTTTATTTTAGTGTCTTAAACACTTTTGGTAAGTCCATACTGCCATATAGGATTTAAGACACCATAAGATCTCACTGCACATTTTGCTCCAATGGTTGGGATCTTATTTTACTTTTAGTTGGACCCATACTACTCAATATATTTATATTATTTATTTTCACCTAATATTAAATTAAATTAAACTAATAATTCTATACAAACACATAATTAATAATTAAAAAAATATAATATAATTAATTATCAATTAGATAGAAAATATATAATTAAAATTCAACATGATATTATTTAATTGAAAATGAAAAGAAATACATATTATTGAAAAATAAATGATAATACATTTTAAATAAACCACTGGTGAGAGAAACAATAGTATTTTATTTAAGATCTTACTTTAAAAGCTAAAACATCAAAATAAGATCTCAAGTCATATCACCCCTCTTCAATAGGTGAGATTTTATAAAATGTGAATCTTATTTTAAAATCTCATTTTTAAATCTACATTGGAGATGCTCTTAGAAATGAAAATTAAAATTCATGCTGCAAAATTTGGCGGAGAAAAAAAAACAATGGAGTACGTACTTCTGTATAGGTTCTCTCATATGATAATGACCTCATACTTACTAACATATATCAAGTTGTCAAAGAGTGACTTGTGCATGAAGAATTGTGTTGATCATTATCTTTAATTTTAATTAATTTAATCTGTTTAATTGATAAATGAGAGCATGCCAGTCATTTACGGCAATCTTGACCACTAGGAGCACATTCAAATGATAATTCTATATGCAACTAGCTCAGTTTTGGGTCTTGTTTGTCAAATTAAACTCTTTGTGTAATAAAACTAAAAGGGATGATGAGATTTGTCCAAATTCATGGATGTTAATTTATCTTTCCTTTTTTAAGTACCCTAAGCCAAAGCCAAAGCCACAGCTCAGTTATCTTCTTCCAGAATTGGTAGTCACCTAGCTTAGCTATATCTTTCATTATTATGCAATATTATTCGCCGCCTTTTCTGGTAAATGTAGATACTGTCCTATACTCTGGTTTTGGTCTAATGAAAAGGTTGTAAGCAATACACACTTACTAGTATTAATTTTATTTATTGGGTAATTTGTTTAAAATATATTTTTACTTTCTTTAATAAATATTTAAATTTCCTTATTAACCACCAAATGCGTGGATTAATTAAAGATGTAAAATGTTTGTGCTTGCATTAATAAACATCCAACTCTAATATGACAAACACAAGAAGGCAACCTCGCTCCCAAGAAGGAATACACGTCACAATGGATAAAGAAGAAGTCCACAAAAACAACGACCACATGGAAGAGATGTCACAACCTCAACCACAATTGCAGCCTCAACTATAGTCGTCATCCTCGTCACTATAGCCCTTTGCGATGAACTCATCACCACGCTAGAAGCGCAGTTGCACCATTAGAGGGAGCGTAATCGGATGTCAGTGGTGCCTCAACTGGTTAACAATCTCCCCGTGCAACCTATACTGCCCCCAAAATGTTCACGTTGTAGTGCCAGTACCGCCTCTAGCCATTGCACATGCACAAACTTTTCTTGTCACCGAGGCGAAACCCCCGCTCATTTAGTCGGGCACCGCAACTACCCAGAGGCGTATCTAGGAGGTAGAACAAATGACCATTCCATTTCTAATTATGTCTGGTTAGAGGATGGCCCTCCGACCTCGCTATCTTTCCTTTCATTTGATTTTTATTCGCGTGTTTTAAATGAATGAAGTGCAGAATTAACCATTTATTATTTGATGAAATGAAACTACTGAAACTCATTTTTCTAACTCATTCTCTTGTACTAATTGAAATTTATCTAAATTTTTTGCATTGCATAGATGTTGCTCTCCATTTATTATTTGATGGAATTATGGAAACCATATTTCAGCGAATAAGAAAAAAAAATTAAAAAATAATAAAGAGTATGATTTTAAAAAATATATATACTACTAGAAATTTGGTATTTTGCAGCGGGCAATTTATGGCGATTGTACTAAAACCGCTGTAAGATATCACTTTGAGGCAGTTTTGGCCGTGGTTTTCCCAACCGCTGAAGATTGTTATAACATTCAGATGCATTACTTATCAATTGTAGGCGGTTTTCATGTTATTTGAGCTGGTTCACTTCACGGTGGTTACAAATTGTCGCACAATGATAAATAAGATTTAAAAATTTAGAATGAGTGATCGGGTATTTTTGCCCTTCTTTTACGAATTGTTGTCTCTGAAACCTAAAAATCTCATTCTCTCCCAGACTTTGAAACCCCTAAGTCTCATTCTCACTTAGTCATGTATTGAAGGCCTCATTCTCAATCAGCCATGGATCAACGATAACCACCCCGTTCTCTTCTCACGATATGTTTTTCTTCACCACTGAAATTTGGATCAAAGGTAACCACCAATTTGTGTTATACTGTTTTAGTGGGTTAATCGAAGGTTATCACTGATTGTCCTTTGAGTTTCAGAGCTAGGTTACCAAAAGGGGAAAAAATCTAGTAATTAGCATTTTGCGTCTAAAAAGGACACCAAATGTAGTGTGCATTTTGCTATTGTTGGGCACCACTGCTATATGTTAAGTGGCGGTTAGTCCAGCTGTTGTCAAAACTATCGTAGATTGATTGTATGACGCTCACAACCGTAGCCTTTCCCCAACAGTGGTGAATATGCATTTTGCGGTAGTACAAACTGCTGCCTATTGCTAATAATACCGCCACAAATGTTTTTCTTTTTTTTTAATGAAATTAAATTTCATTTTTTATTTTTCATTTTTCTCATCTCTTATTTGAAGACCCACATTCTCCTCCCCTAATAAATAAATATATTACAATTTAGCTCATTTTAATATAAAAGACTACTAATGGACTTCAATATATATATTTAAGTCTTCATTTCATCATTTAAGTTTCTAAAATCAGTATTAAACTGTTTAATTAAGTGCACCTCATAAAGATATTTAATTGTTTAAAATTTGTTTACATTGATATTTTTGGTATATTTTAATTGCTATCTTAGTTCTAATATGAGTGTGGGTAAAATTAAAAGACTTCTTAAAAATACGACTATAAAAATCAAACTCTTATTTTTTTTAGTTAATGTGGAAAGTAAAATCAAACTTTTAATCTAAAAGCTCAAACAAATATTTTTACCCATTGCGCCGGTACCTAGCAGGTAATTAATAATAATGATACTAAAATTTGATATAACATTAAACAAAGGGAAATGCACCTTTAAAAAAAAAAAGAGAAATGTCAATTTAAAAAAAGAAAGAAAGTGAAGAGCATGTTTCAAACTTCTCCATGGAAGAGAAAGTAATTTTCTTTAAGAAAAAATTAACAAAATATCGCAAAAAAGTAGCCTATGTTTTTCATCGAGGAAGATAAATAATTTTTTTGAATTATATGCATTGTCAGGATAAATTTTATTTACACAGTTACCCAATTTAATTTCATTAAATTAAAAAATATATTGCTATTTTAATTAAAATTTAAAACAAAAGTTACTCCGTATTATTTCCTCCACGTGACATGCGGTAATTGATTATCTGTGTAAAACTTTTTAACATGGAAAATACATATTGATTAAACTCATAAATTTTAGGGTTAAATATGTTTTTGGTCCCTGTACTTTAAGCGAGATTTGGTTTTAGTCCCTCGTCGGCGTAAAGGTGGATTTTGGGCCTCAGACTTACATTTTTGTTTGGTTTTCGTCCTTGCCGGAGTCATTCGTTGACCACCGTGCCTACATGTCACGGCGGGTCCTACGTGGCATAGGCCACGTCATTTAATGAGTACACGTGGCTTTCTTTTACATTTATTAATTAAAAAACTTTAAAAAAATAAGGAAAAAGGGGAAATCAGAGGCAGCAACGTTTCTTCTTCTTCCTTCTTCATCTTCTTCCTTCTTCTTCTTCCCCAAACCACGACATCTTCTTCTTCTTCTTCTTCCTCCTCCTCCTCCTCCTTCTTCTTCTTCTTTTTCTTCTTCTTCTTCCCCAAACAACCTCTTCGAGTACACTTCCAATTCCAAAATCTGCTGCTTCCTCTATTTCTCATCCACCAATTCCCCACCCCCAATCCCAAACCCCAAATTCATCAACGCCACCGGACTCAACCCTCTCGCCCCAAACGGTCCCCTCATCGCTCCGGCCACCAGCTCCTTCAACAACGGCGACAGACAACTCCTCACGGTCTCTTCAATCAAACCCGCTATGTTGTTATTCCCACTATTACAATTATCATTAGCAGTGTTAGTGTTAGTGGCAGTGGTTGTTGGAGTGGTAAAGTTACGGTCTTTGCTACACGCTGCTCCGTCGTTCAAGTTCAACTCGCGCTTATCAACGCTTCTAATCACCGGTTGAGGTCGTGGCCACTTCCGCGATTTCCTCTCCGTCGAGGTCGATTGGGGCCACGTTGCTCCAGATCTTGCGTGAGATTTCGAAGGTGGCTTGATCGTGAGCGATGTCATTGTGGTGAGAGGATCCTCGCTGCGAGGTGTAATCGAGGAAGCCCTGCAAGAGCTCCATCTCGTCCTCGTCGGTCCATAGACGCTGAAACAGCCTCCGGGAGTCGTCCGGTGGGGGCTTTTTGTCTTCGATTGGCTTCGCGCGACGGTGATTCAGATCGGAGTAGGCAGCAGCGACGATTGTGGTCGCGACGAAAGGAGGAGAAGAAGAAGAAGAAGGAGGAGGAGGAGGAGGAGGAAGAAGAAAAAGAAGATGTCGTGGTTTGGGGAAGAAGAAGAAGGAAGAAGATGAAGAAGGACGAAGAAGAAACGTTGCTGCTTCTTATTTCCCCTTTTTCCTTTTTTTTGTTTTTATGTTTTTTAATTAATAAATGTAAAAAAAAAACCACGTGTACTCATTAAATGACGTGGCCTATGCCACGTAGGACCCGCCGTGACACGTAGGCACGGCGGTCAACGAATGACTCCAGCAGGGACGAAAACCAAACAAAAATGAAAGTCTGAGGCCTAAAATCCACATTTACGCCGGCGAGGGACTAAAATCAAATCTCGCTCAAAATACAGGGACCAAAAACATATTTAACCCTAAATTTTATTGTGAAAATGAACAGAAGGTCAAAAAGGGTTGGAACGTGGAATATCGAGTGTGGAAAACGGCGCGTAGGTAAACAATAACAGCGACACGTGTCGGTTCACCTTTAATTTGAGTTCACCCCATTTATTTGTCGTGAACCGCACGCGTGACGAATGGTCAAACATCACAAGTAGGGGAAGAACAACCTTTTTCTATTTCCCATTTCTTTTTGAAGAAAATATTAATACTCTTTTGATTAATAAGGCAGTATATATACTGCACATCATTTTCTTACAAAAACACACAATTCCTATTTTAGGAAAATACTTGATACTTCTGAATTTTGCAGTTATTAACCACAACATCAATGTGTACTCTCACACCTCTTCCACATATATATATATATATATATATATATATATATATATATATATATATATATCCACCAATTTTCACTTTCGTACCATTATTATTATTTTTATAGGTTAAATATGCTTTTTGTATCTACCAAAAAATAAAATTTTCAGTATTTGAAAAATATGAGTGAATTGAATTTAGTCTCTTACAAAAATATAATTTTTAGTCTCCAACATTAATTAATTAGGTGAATTTAATCCTATGATGCATTTTGTGACAATTTTGACCACTACTAACTCACTTTGTAGTGGTTAAAAACTATAACTAATACACAAAAATCGCCACAAAATGAATGGTATAAGTACTAGAGGTGTCAAATTGGCTCATGCCCCGAGGCCAGCTCACTAGGCCTCCTATTAACTTTTTTAGCCCACTAAGTCTTAGAGCTTTTAGCCCTGGGGCCTTTTAACCCAGTGAAGATGTGGGCTAGGACAGGGCCAGCCCCGGGACCGGTCCAAGCTCTATTAATTTTTTTAGAGTATTTAATTTCTTTCGTAATTTCGAGGCGGGCAGTGATAAAACAAGGACAACATAAGAAGGGGGGTTGAATTGTGTTCGTACTAAAACTTGTTTTTCTAAAACAAATATATATTTTCAAAAATATTTTCGTAAACGATAGGATACTTTTAGTAAACGATAGAATAATCGGTTTTGATGCAGCGGAAATAAAATGTGTGTAATTGTAAACGATGCAAGCAGTAAAGACAACACACACAAGATTTATCCTGATTCACCCCCTTAAAGAATAGGGCTATGTTCAGTCCTTGTCTTAACCAAGATTTTCACTATCAAGTATTCAATAGGACTTCTCCCAACAAGTATTCGACAGGACTTCTCCCAACAAGTATTCGAAGGTCTTCTCTTTTTACAAGGGTTTCTTCTACAATGAATCTCTTCTCAAAAGAGTGTGGTAGAAACAAATTCAGGCTTGGCAAACTCTCAGTATTTGGTTGATGATTTGACACTAAACAGTATACTTGAGGTTTGGGAGACAGAGATGATAGACAGTAGGTTCTCTGTATGTGTGAATAACTTGATAGTATTTGACTCTGTTTTTTGTTTAGTTTTTGTTCTCTGTTTTTCACTTGATTTTTCGATTGTTTTTCGTTGTTCTGTATTGCTATCTCTGTATCTTCAAATCTTCAGGTCTGCCCTTTTATACCTTTAATTCATTTTTGATTTGCTGAAAATGTTTGTCGTTGACTTGATGTAATCATTGAATTCCTAACTGTTCAGCAACGACTATAAGCATTAAATAAATTTGACTTTGTTGATTCTGCTGATCGTTGAGTAATTTGTGGCGTGATCTTCTCATTTGCATTGATAGCATTTATGTTGTTGTTCAAGCAGAGTTGGTCGTCGAGTAATGTAATGCTTGATTCACTCCTTTGCATTTAATTCATTCATCAATGAGTTCCTTTCCTTTTTGAGAAGCGATTTTATCTATTCCAGCGTTGTATTGTGTCATTTGCTCTTTGACATTATGGCTTTGCAGACTGTAGGTTAGACCATACTCGAAGTGTCTCTTGCTCTTCATTAGACGATACTTCACTTTTAATCATACTTTCCATATGTTTGACAATACAACAGACGATACTTCCCTTTTGATCAGACGGTGCTTTGTCATTTGATCAGACGATGCTTTGCTTGTGTCTGGATAAAATAATGTACGCAGACATACTTCCTTTGAGTCATGGACGATAAAGATAATATGTCTTTCAAGTATGTCTGACAGACCATAGGGATAATTTCCTGAAAATAATAAAACACATAGTTTATGAATTAATAAAGTTGTTATCACTCAAAATATAATAAATGTTTTAGACTCGTTTGAACTTAACAGGCAGGACCACTATGAGCCGCAAAGTTCTCCCTACCAAGTTTTAACACAGCTGCATCCACAGCGACCCGAACCCGAGACCTCTGCTTAAGCTAAAACAACCTCGTGCCAATTGACCTACGTGTTTGGTGGTAATCTCTATTAATTTAATAGTTGACCAAAATATTGATAAAAAAGGGTTGATCAAAAAATATTTAGTTTTTATTATTTCAACGCTAAACTCTAAAATCAGTCTCAAAACACTAAAATCCGATTTTAGGGTTTGGGGTCGATTTTCAGATTCATGACCAATTTTAGTAGCTGGGACCAATTTTTAAATTTAGGGTTGATCTTCATATTTAAGACAGAGAGAAATAATATTTTCAAAATTAAAGGGACCATGGGCTGCCCTAGCCAGCAAAGCTGTTGCCCTTGGAGGCTTTTCTTTTGGTGGGACTATTAATTAGCGGCCTTGCCATGTACTACTGGGGGCAAATGGTGTTACTAATTGACCTCTTATTTTTGGCACATAATGCTTTTCAATTAAGTATAGTTTCTTTACTTATTTCGGGCTCGACCATAATAGTTGTTTGATGGCAGCTCGTTCCTTTTTTTTTTTTTTGCTCTATTTCGCCTCTTAGTACATGGGTTCGAAGCATTCTTTGTGCTTCCTTTAAATGAATTTTTAGCTTATAAAAAAGAACGCTAGAGTTAGTTTTGAGGTCATGGGTCAATTTAACACCTCTAGAGCGACTAACTTTACATATTTTAGTAATGTTGAGGATGAAAAACTATAATCTCTTTTAACAGAGTAAATTCAATTCATCCCAATTTTACAGGAATTAAAACCTATTTAACCCTATTTTTATTATTATACTTCACATTTCACTAACCCAGCGTTTTCCCTGATTGATTCTAAAAGTATAATTAATCATGGGAGAACCTTATTTGATAGCATGTGTGGATTAAACTATTATTCTTAAAAATCAATTCACACAATTAGAAGTTAATTCTCACATAGCTTCTTTTCAAAATTTATTTTAATTTTAGAATTAATTGTACGATAACTTTCAGGATTTAGAATTGATTTTAAGAATAATTAATTTGCATAAAAAGTTTTTGAACTTTTGAGGCATGGGCATGGCAAAGCAATATCAAACATGAAAATACTTTAAGAAGCAAATACGACATTATGGACAAAATATTACGAGGATGATGCAATGTTAATGGGGGCAGGTAAGAATGGTACAAGCAGCAAAGCAAATTAGCAGATGCACATACTCCATCCAAGACAAAAGCACCATATTGGGTGTATATTTTGATAATTCACGTGACAATTGGGAAATATGTAAACATATATGTATTTATTTATTGATGAGGGCGTTGTTATTGGCGTCACCTTTGACGTGATCCCAACTTTTTTAAAAACTAAAAATACTCATTTTTTTAAATAAAAAAACCCAACTCCCCACTTTCCCTCTATCTTCTCTTCTTCCCCACCACCCACTCATTTCACCATCCTCTCTTCTTCACTTTCGATTTTGGTTTTCCCTCCTCAAAAATTCTCTTCTTCTTCCCCATTCCACATTCAGGCAGCCCAATTTCCCCTTCCCTTCCCCATTTCTGTTTTGCGATCGACCCATCTACACCCACCGCCGCTGCCTCCGCCGCTCCCCGTCGTTGTTGCTTGCTCAATCGTCGTTGCTTGCTCTGCCTCGCCCCGCACGCCAATTGTTATGTGACTGCAAGTTGCCCCATTTCCGTTCTGGTTTTTCCGCAATTTTAAAGTGCAGATCTTTTTTTTCTTGGATTGTGGTTTTTTGCCGCAGATTGTAATTGCGGACGTGACGTAGTTTTAACTACGGAAGTTACGCAGTTTCAACATGCAGCCAGTACGCAGTTTGAACTACGCAACGTCCGCAGTTTGAACTGCGTAACGTTTGCAGTCTAAACTGCGTAACGTCCGCAGTTTAAACTATGTATATTTTGCATTGTTGAGCTATTGGTCCTGATTGGTTACATTCATGCGTTTGTTATGTCAGATATGACAAGGACAAAAGGAACAACTCGTCTACCTGCAGCTATAGAAGACCAAATAGAAAAGGTCCTCAACCTCCTGTATTAACAAGTCAGTCTGTGACAGGAACTGAACGTAACCGGGTTACGGCATCAGAACGGAAAAGGCGTGTGGAAGCTCGTAAGCCTGTGGAGATACATGAACCACAACAGGTGCCTCCCCCAGATTTTCATGTTGAGGAGGGTGATGAGAACGAGGATATGATGTTCTTGAGGAGGGTTCAGATGAGGAGGAATCAGGTGAGGAGGGTGATGAAGATGAGGAGGAGGATGATGATGAGGAAGGTGATGATGAGGACACTGTGATGGGTCAGGAGGAAGTTGAGCAGCCTGTTTACTTTAGGGGGGCTTGTGATTTGAGCCTTCTACGTCCCTTTGAGATGCACATTGCACCTGCTATTTGGGAAGCTTATGAGATAGGCTTTGAGTATCGGGGAGCATTGCAGGTGTACCACCATGGAAGGTCGTTCAATAAGGCACCCATTTACTACCATGATGAAATAGAGGATTGGGTCCGTAGGTCTGGTCTTCAGCATCTTTTGACTTGTTGTGCTGGTTCAGTGAACATGGCCATGTTGTCTGCATTTATGGAGAGATGACAGCTAGAAACCTCATATTTTCATTTTCCATTCGGCGAGATGACCATCATACTAGACGATGTGGCTTCCTTGCTACACATCCCACTCACGGGGATCTTCTACACACTTGATAAATTGAGCCGTGAGGAAGCTGCACAGGTGTTGGTTGAGTTGATTGGTGTGTCCCGTCATGTGGCGGCTGATGAGCTCAAGTCTGATAGTGAGAAAACAGACAAGAAACCGGGGGGGGGGGTTTGAATTGTGTTTGTAATTTTTAAAACTTCTTTTTCAGTTCTAAGCAGTTATTAGTTTCAAATGAGTATAAGAGTGTGTGCGTGCAACGGAAAATTAACTTAAGACTGAAAAATAAAGTACTCAGGGTATTTATCTTGGTTCACCCCCTTAATCGACAAGGCTACGTCCAGTCCTTGGCTTCACCAAGATTTTCCACTATTTGATCAACATAGTACGAGTATTCTACGGGACTTCTCCCAGTATTAGAAGGACTTCTCCTAGCAAGTATTATATAGGACTTCTCCTAGTATTCTAAGGACTTCTCCTTTCAAGTATTATTCAGGACTTCTCCTACCTAGTATTCTACAAGACTACTCCTGGTTCCTTTTCAAGGTAGCTATGTTGTTCTACAATATTCTCTTCAACCAGAATTAGGTAGAGAGATGAAACACATTTTACAGAGAGGATATAGAATTGGGTTCTCTGTTTGGTTTGCAAGTGGATAGGATAAGAGTAACACTCTATAGGTTCTTCACACAAGCGGAGACTCAACTCAGTTTAGGATGGCTTTAAGCTCGTGAGTTGTGGCTTGATTCTGTGGGAAACTTGATGAGAATAAGTGATAATTTAGTATTCAAGTCACCAAGTTAATCCGAAAGTAAACTCCTCTATTTATATCTTCAGTAGGATGTTCCCTGTAAGCTTGACGAAGATTTGAAAAATAGTTCTGTTGGAGCTTCTGCTTCCTTGTGAGTAACGGATACTTCTGTGATTCTGAATCAGCATTAAATCCATTCTATCATGCATTCATTGCAGCATTAACTGCTTTAGATGACTTCGTCTGGTCCTTTAATGCTTTCAGCCTTGAGCTTTTGTTTGGGCATTGAATGCTAGTGCAAGCCAGCTAAGAGAGCATTAATTGTTCTGAACATAAGATTTGGTTTTGACCGTTGAGAAGATACGATGTTTAGAAAGACCCGCTGTTGACTCTGAAAAGATTGCTTGAATTGCGGAATGGCAAAGACGTTTGCAGAAACGAGGAATAAAGTAATAATTATGTCTCTTTCTTCATTCTGCAATCAACAATGCTTCATTTAATGTGCTAACGAGGTAGATAACCTTTAATGCTTGAAGCAGTTATTGACAAACGAATTCTTCATAATCTTTGTCGAACGATCTCTTCAATGCTTCTGCTGAACGAGCACTTCAGAATGTCTAGGCAGACGAATTCTTCACCAGAGTTGCCAAACGTTCTCTTCAATAGTGTTGCCGAACGAATTCTTCAGATGTTTGCCAAACGTTCTTCTAAACTTGACTTGGCACATGAACTTTTTAAAGTGAGTTCCCAGACGTATTCCTTTGGTGGATGTACTCTTTACTGTGAGAATACTCAGCAGATTGACTTCTTGAAGAGTGTCCAGACGTAATCCTCTGGATGAGTTTCACACACACATTCTGTTGAAAAGTCCGGAGTGCTCCTAAGCTGGATATGCTCCTTCAGGTTTGTGACCATACTTACTCAACTTTCCCAAGTGTGCTTCAATTTGTCAAGGCACGTTTAAGCACCGAACGGTCTCAATTTTTCAAGTGTATTTTAGTGTATGACTGTTACAGTAGACAAATTGTTTCTTTGGTGAGTTACCGGACGATCTCCACTTATGTGTTTTCTTTTGAGCTGTCGGACGATCTCCATTTGTTTGTTTTTCTTCGAACTTCTTTCCTTTGATAATTCCTTGCAGGAATGTATACAGTTGTTCTTCATTTATATAGATGTTCCTGAGTATGAAAATATTCAAGGAGTTAGGAATTCTATCTCTAACAATATTAAACCTTAAGCGAAATTGTTATTTATCAAAATATAATAATTCATTAAATCATTTGAATCTAACAAAGTCTGCTAAGGGTCAAGTGAGGTTTAATTGGCTACTTGAGATGGTGCAAGCACAAGTAGCAGCAGGGAACACTGCAGGCGCTGCTAGAGCATTCTTGCTACGGCTTGTGGGCATGACCCTCTCCAGTAGCAAGAGTAATGACAAGATTGATGTAGGGTACTTGCAGATGTTCCAGGACCTCAATGCTGCCAGCAGGAAGCACGTGACGAGCTTAGCAGGGTGCCTGACGTTGTTTCAGGTTAAGTGACTTTATTTGTTCTTATCTACTTTATCTTTTTTTGCCATAGATAGTTGATATGAATTCCGTAGTTTGTTTAGTCTAACATATATTGTTTGGCATGAATGTTTGAGTATAGGCCTGGATATTTGAGCACTTTGCCACATCAGTGTTTGAGAGGAAGCGGAACCCTGATTACACAGAGTACATGCCTAGGGCTAGGCGGTGGCTAACTTCTAAGGGTAATACGCTGATGAATCAGAAGAGGATTTCCCTGGACGACGTTCATGCAAGCTCTGTGACATGGGTGCCATATGGTTCACACCTAAACCTTTTGAGGTAGTGGCTCTCTACAGTGGCTTCATCCGTCATTCACTAATGGTGTACCCTTACCTGCCAGAGCGAGTATTGAGGCAGTTTGGTGGTTTGCAGGCCATTCCTCCTTCACCTCCGCCTCAGAGAGCTAGTTGTGAGGAGACTGACCACATGTTTGCAGTATACCCTACTCATACAGTTGAGGTGCGCCATGCAGCATTCTCTTTGAGGCATGTGATGAGTATGAGCCATGGTATAGAGTCGTATCACACCCTCACATGGTACCTCCGGATAGCAGAGACGACGATGTTGGTACTTTGACGGTTAGTTTTTGCATATTTTAAATTGCATTCTATGTTTTGTAATTTGTAGTAATTCATAACTGATTAGTCTTGCCTATTTGTCATTTTTTTAGGAGTGTCTTGCTCAGTTGCAAAAATGGGTTGCTGTTGGAGTGGACTCGGATAGCATAGGAGCACCGGAGGAGGGTACAGAAGTCTTGGTTGCATTGCAGAACATGCACTCATTGATACAACAGGCTCTGCATCGGGATGATGAGGAGGGGAGGAGGAGGAGAAGAAGGCAGAATGCGGGGGATGCTTGAGGAGTTTAGGGTTTATTTTATGGACATGATTTTTATTTTATTTTATGTTTAGTGACAATGATTCTTTGGTTTATTGTACAGAAGTCTGGTTTTTTTATTGTATGGACAATGCTTGAGGAGTCTAGAATGTATGATAACTAGGCAAGAAAAATTAGGTATAATGAATGAATTATTACAAGTCTAGCAGGTGGACGCAGTTTAAACTGCGTCAACGTCGCAGTTTAAACTGCATCAACGTCGCAGTTTAAACTGCGATCGTGTACGCAGTTACAAACTGCGTGCCTACGCAATTTGTAACTGCGTCCAATGTTACACATCCGTAGTTTTAAACTGCGATCGAAACAAAAATTTAATTTCACGAGAGATATTCACATATTTTCCGCATTTTTAGGATGATATGAATAACTATCGGAATGACAACGGTAGTATTACCCTATTGAAGATGAATAGAAAATTTTCCCTGTAATTTAAAAAATCTGAGTATGCTAAAAAATGCTTCTTGCACATTATTTAAGTACATAATTAACTCTTCTCCTAAGATAGGTGGCAAACCAAGATCACATCAAGTGCTTAAATAATAAGGTAGAATTTGGTTACACCGTGAGAGGTTCTAGAATCTACTTATATATATTTTGTTGGATTGCCCAAATACAAAAGAGGATGTCTAAATCATTGAGAGTAATTAATATGTAAAATCACTTTAATTTTAATTGAACGAATAATATATTAAATTATGAGATAGAATTTTCTAAATAATGTCAAAATATAAACAGATAATTTAAAATAGAGTAACTTTATTAGGTAAAGCCTAAGGTGATTTAGAAAATATCAATCTAAATTAATTGGCTCGTAATGCATGTTGGAAAACATGGCGAAACCAAATAACAGTAATCAATCTCAAAATCGAAGTTACTTCTTTACTGTGATTTTGTCTTACCATAATTTTTCAAATTGGGGTGATTTTTTTGAGTTGAGGATGTTAAATGTTGAGTAAAGATTTATTCAACCAATTTTCTCTTATATTTCATTTCCACTCATTTTTTTCAATTATTTATGTATTTTTTATTCCATTATTTATTATATTTCTAATTTGTTTATGTTCTCCTCATGTGTAAGTATATTTTAAGTGTGCATGAAATTTATTGTTAGATAGTATTAGATTAGATAGTGTGTAGTGTATTACTTCAAAAAGATTGTACTGTTTTCGTGTTCAAATAGACTTCTGTTCTGTCTGCAGGCTCTGCTTTTCCCATTTTCATTTAATACTAGTTTTCTTTTGGACTTAATTATATATATATATGTTTATTTATTCGCTAAAACTGTGGAGAGAAAATTTCACATCTATCTAGAGGTTAGAGTTACATATATAAACTTCATCTTCATGTACCTTTATATATCTCAAAACACCTATTTTTTTTTCTAATCTCTTTCTTCTCTTCTGCACATATTACATCATATATCAAGTTTGTCACTTATTTTTCATCATTTTTTATTTCTTTCTAGTCATCTACACCTAAATGGTGCACATCCATCTTTATTGATTATTTTATGAATATATATAGCTTAAAGCTGCAAAGGGTAGGACTTTGGTTGTAGCATGCACTCTGCTTCCTGTTTCAAGCAAAGAGAAGGAAAAAAGAGAGAGAGAATAAGAGGAGTTTTAGCTTTTGTTTTATTTGGCATTGGTGCTTGCGCTTGAGAAGTGTGAAAGAAAGAAAGAAAAAGGAGTATCAGGGTCAGTGTGATGAGTAGTTTCACTGAAGAAAGGTTGGTTTCTTTTTAAGAAAAAAAAAAAAAAAAATTCTCACTCTCTCATGCTTAGGTACGCGTGCTTTGATGGGAAGTGATGGGTTTTGATTTGCTTCCTTTGTGCCTAGCCCCACCTCAAGGAATGAAAAGATCTGCAACCTGTTCCTTTTTCGCAGGTTTTGTTCCTTGTTCTGTGCTTTTCTTCACCATGCTTGGATTGGATTCTTTTGTTTTGACAACAAATGGGATAGATAGATAGATAGATTCTTCTCATGTTAAGAATATGGTCCCTTGTTTTCTACCACTCTTTTGTTCTTCATTCTTCTCTGGCCAACACAAGCAAATGGGGGAGTGGAAGGAGAATTCAGTGTTTGGTGTGATGCATCTTGTGAATTGAAGACGTGGAAAAACAGGTTCCTCTTGTGGTGGAGCATAGGAATAATAGAATAGAATGGCTTCCGTAGAAGAAAAGATTAAAACCGGAGGAGTAGGAGTAGGAGTAGGTGTTGGAGTTAGTCAAACTCAAACTCAAACCCCAAATCAAACTCAAAACCTTGTTGCTGAGATGAAACTGCTGAAGGAAATGCAGGAACATTGTGGTTTGTTTCCTTTTCTCTGTCTTTTTAAACAAATCAAAAGATTCTATTCTGTGGTTTCATGTCTTGTAGTTCTGAAACAAAGATAATTCCTTTTCTATGGTTTTCACACGTTTGATGCTGCTAACTTTTTCAGGGGTCAGAAGGACTTTGAACTCAGAGTTATGGCATGCCTGTGCAGGCCCTCTTGTATCATTGCCTCAAGTTGGGAGCCTTGTGTATTACTTCCCTCAGGGACATAGTGAGCAGGTGAATGCATGCTGAATCTCATGGTTCAAAGTTCAAACCATACTTTGTCATGCTTAGAAATTCTTTTACAATCGATTCTAAAACCAAAATCAATTTTGGAGAGCTTCTGTGAGTAGTTTCTAGGCGCTAGAATTGATTCTGCTGAAAAATAATTTGATTCAGTCATGCTATTTATTACCTGGAACTGATCAGTAGTAACTTAGTAGGCCTGTTCATGATTCAGTTCAAGCAAAGAACTGAACTGGAAAAACGGTTTAAAAGAACTGAACTGAACTGTTTATTTAGTTCGGTGAACCAGTTTTGTATTGGTGAACCGATTCTTATTTTCCAAACGGATTTTCATAACTGTGAACTAGTTCAAGAACCAGTTATGCCTAAGAACCCATTTTACATGACAACTGGTTACGAAACCAGTTATGAAATTACAATGACTAAATATATATGCATCCTGCCAAGTGCCAATCTACACTACATTGAAAATGTTTTGATTATGAAATAATCAAAACATTTCAAACAGAACTAAGGATGGTTAGAAAGGTTGAGAACAGAACTATTTTAGTCTTCTTTTTCTTTTCTATTTTTGTATATTCAATCAACCTAGCAAGATTCTAGTTTCTATTGATTGGCTGAAGCATGTGTGTGTTCTTAACAGGTGGCAGTTTCTACTAGAAGAACAGCAACCTCACAGATTCCAAACTATCCTAATCTTCAATCTCAGTTGCTGTGCCAAGTTCAAAATGTCACACTACATGTGAGTGTTGTTGACTTGTTGACCACTTTTATTGCATTTTTTTGTCATAAAGCCCTATTTCAAGTTCAAATTTTTATGATTCCCCAATTTTTCTTTACCATTTTTCTGTATGTTCTGATAGGCAGACAAGGAGACAGACGAAATCTATGCTCAAATGAGTCTCCAGCCAGTGAACTCTGTAAGCTTGGAAGTCTCAGTTCTGGGATTTTTGTTATTTCACATTTGAATGTCAAGATTATTTGTGAACTGTTGCCATTGTTCTCAGTTTAAAATTTCTTGCCAGGAAAAAGAAGTATTTCCTATATCTGATTTTGGGACAAAGCAAAGTAAACATCCCAGTGAGTTTTTCTGCAAGACTTTGACTGCTAGTGACACTAGCACACATGGTGGTTTTTCAGTTCCTCGCAGGGCGGCGGAGAAGCTCTTTCCTCAATTGGTATGGCTACAACACTTGTAGGTTTTGGTTGCAAAACCTCGTTTGCTTTGCTGGGGAAAATTTTGTGCCTGAGTCACCATTTGGTTAATGTATTTTCATTTCAGGATTACACAATTCAGCCCCCAACACAAGAGCTTGTGGTTCGAGATTTGCATGATAATACTTGGACATTTCGACATATATACCGGGGTGAGGATAGTTTTCTGCATTCAACTACTCCATCATTTAATTTGGTAGAAAATAGGAACGAATGTTGTGTGGTTTTTGATTCAATTTCATATAAAGCAACTACATGCTCCTTTTTTCTCTGCAAGTTATTGTTAGGCTTTCCTTTGAGCACATTTTTGTTTGAAGGGTAGGACTGGGTTAGAGTCCTTACATTGCATTTTTTACATTTATTGTAGGTCAGCCAAAGAGACACCTTCTCACAACAGGATGGAGTTTGTTTGTAGGATCTAAAAGGCTTAGAGCAGGTGATTCTGTTCTTTTTATCAGGTAATTTGGTGGCTACCAACTGTATTCTTCACTATTTAAATGTTAACATATAGAAGAAGGTATTTTCAATTCTCAAGTGAAAGGGAAGTATAGAACTGGAGTACTAAGTGCATGTTTAGAATTTAGAAATCATTCTATAATTGATTTTGAAACCAAGCATCTGAGTGTAGCTTTTGGGTGGCAGAATAAATTTTGAGAAAAATAAGGTGATCTATCCAAACATGCTATAAGTTTTGTTTGTTTCATTTTTGTCAAGTAGCTGCAACTTGCTAGTAAAATCATTATGGTTATTTTTATATAGTTAGCTTAACTTTTGTGCTAAACAAAGTCCACAAAATTCTTGTAACAGAGTTCTTGTTTATCCACCTTGGTGACACTGCATATAACATTATAATGGATTCAAAATATACATAATTTTCTTTGCACTAATTGTGTTGTGTAAATTGTTACAAGGGATGAGAAATCGCAATTGCGAGTTGGTATAAGACGTGCTAATCGCCAACAGACAACACTGCCATCATCTGTACTCTCTGCTGATAGCATGCACATTGGTGTTCTTGCTGCTGCAGCTCATGCTGCTGCTAATCGCAGCCCATTCACTATTTTCTACAATCCAAGGTATATTTATTAACTAATATGTCCATGCCCTCACCTAACATATATTTAAGATATAGTTTTGAAGAAATGTAGCTTCTTGTGTAATATCTGTTTCTACTTGGTTGCAGGGCATGCCCTTCAGATTTTGTTATTCCACTGGCTAAATACAGAAAGGCTGTGTATGGGACTCAGCTCTCAGTTGGCATGAGATTTGGTATGATGTTTGAGACAGAAGAATCGGGTAAGCGCAGGTAATTTCTTGAATGCTTGGATTATCCTCTAGCCAAATGTGCCTGAAATTCTTTTGTAGTGATATATGTAGAGTCCTAAACACACAAGAAAATTTGACATGTACTTAATCTTTTGGCAGATATATGGGTACAATTGTTGGTATCAGTGATGTGGATCCTTTGAGGTGGCCTGGTTCTGAGTGGCGAAATATTCAGGTAAAATAATAGCATGTTTGGATTAACTTCTTCTTTCTCAGAATCGATTCGATACTGAAAAAAGTAAAAAACGACTCCCATAATTGATTATGACTTTAGCATTGCAAACATGCATGAAGTTTTGGTGACCCCCATCAAAAGCTTGTTCTACAAGATTGGTTCAGTAATAAGTTCTATCATTCATGATTTGTTGTATCATCCAGTCTAGTATTTCTATAAAGCATATGTTAGAGCTTGGTGAAAATGATTGGCCTATTTACCTGATCAACCACCTAAAAAATTAACAATTTCTCTATAAACAGGTGGAGTGGGATGAGCCAGGGTGTGGTGATAAGCAGAATAGAGTTAGTGTATGGGAGATTGAGACTCCTGAAAGCCTTTTCATCTTTCCCTCTTTGACTTCAAGTCTCAAAAGGCCATTACAATCTGGACTTTTGGGTATGTTTCTTAGTCCTCTCTTCCTACTGATGTGTCTTCAATCTGATGATATATATGTTGGTTGGTGCAGAAAATGAGTGGGGAACTTTGTTAAGAAGACCTTTTACAAAAGCTCCTGAAAGTGGAGCAATGGAGCTCTCAAACTCAATGCCTAATCTATACCAAGAACAACTCATGAAAATGCTTTTTAAACCCCAAGTTCTTAACAATGGAGCTTTTTCATCCACCATGCAACTAGAATCTGCTTCCACAAGAGGTCCCTTGCAAGAGATGAAGACCACACTGGCAACAGATAACCAAAATACTCATCTTGCAGTTACAGAGAAAAATCTACACTCTCAATCTTTCCCTGACCAACCTAATGCATTAAACATGCAAACACTGTTGAAAAGTGATCAGCCTCAAAAATTGCATCCTCAGGCCAGAATTGATAATCACCTAACTTCTGGAACAGTAAATGACAAGAAGTCAAAGTTAGAATCTGAGGTGTTAGATCATGCGTTGGACTTTCCTTCCATGGAAGGATGCAAGAATGAAAAAATGGTCACAAATCCTAATAATCCTCAAAGCCTAGCAACCCAATTGACATTCAATAATCAAACCCAGAATCCATTACTCCCTCAACCCAGTACATGGCCTCAGTTAGAATCACCCATATCCCATCCTCAACTGATTGACATGTCTCAATCTGATTGTGCTATTATGAATGGCACGCTTCCTCATCTAGACATTGATGAATGGATGCCATATTCTTCTTGCCAACAACCTTTCACTGGGCAAAATAGATCAACTGGGCCCTTCTCAGATTTACAAGAACATGCCTTACTTCAACCTCAAGTATTGAATCCCTCTTTACCTTCAACCAACCAAGAAGTGTTGGATCATTATGTCAAGAATTTGAAGTTTTTCTCCCAAACTGATCAACTAACATCCATGTATGGCATATCTAGTTCGAACAACTGGAGGGATCTTTCAGCTGAAAGCAATAACCAAAGTGAAGTTTGTGTCAATGTTGATGTTAGCAACAGTGTAAATACCACCATGGTTGATCCTTCTACTACTTCAAGTACCATGTTGGATGAGTTCTGCACAATGAAGGAGAGAGATTTTCAGCATCCACAAGATTGCATGGTGGGGAACTTAAGTTCCAGCCAGGATGGCCAGTCTCAGATAACCTCAGCCAGTCTAGCAGAGTCACATGCCTTTTCTCTGAGAGACAACTCAGGTGGGACATCTTCAAGCCATGTTGATTTTGATGAAAGCAGCCTTCTGCAGAATAACTCATGGCAGCAAGTAGCTCCACCCATCAGAACCTACACCAAGGTTTGTAGTGGAGAAACGCTATTGCTAGTAGCTTGTTTAGATCAGCTTATTTTCTCCCAGAATAAATTATGGCACTCATAAGCTACTCACATTAGCTTCTCCCCAAAGTTGATTTTGATTGTAGAATCATTTCTATAAGGATTTCAAACATGCTCTAGGTGACGTTTTATTTTGTTAAGATTCATGAAATGTTTATTTCTGCAATATAATGTTACCATGAAAAGTATTGCTTTCAAAGTTCAACTGTATTATTTGGCTGAACATAAGGTATATCATCATGGTTTTGTGCTGACAGGTGCAAAAGGCAGGTTCTGTGGGAAGATCAATTGATGTCACAACTTTCAAGAACTATGAGGAGTTGATCCGTGCAATCGAATGCATGTTTGGACTCGATGGTCTGCTGAATGACACCAAAGGTTCTGGGTGGAAACTAGTGTATGTAGATTATGAGAGTGATGTTCTCCTTGTTGGGGATGATCCTTGGGAGTAAGTTTCTTACCTCGTCATATGTGATCTTACAAGCTTAGGCTATGTTTAGATATCAGTTGACCCCAGTGAAAACATTTGTTAGCATGCATTTGGGGTAAAAAGTGAACAAAATTCTTCTAATGAATTTGCATGAAGATTCGTTCACCTTACACTGAACTGATATCCAAACACTCTAATACAAAATCCATAGCGTGTTTGGATATATGGTGGTACAAAATCCATAACACAGCATTTCTAGAAGCTAATACATTGTAGCTTCTTCTCAGAAGTAATTATGGAACTTCCTACCGCAGAACCAAACATGCTACAAGTTTAACAAACTTATTATGCTTAGAGTTCTTTTAACATCTTGTGTGGCATTCTGATACCATATCCGTCTTCCAAATGTTTTTTTTGCAGGGAATTTGTGGGGTGTGTCCGGTGTATCAGAATTCTATCACCTTCAGAAGTACAACAGATGAGTGAAGAGGGTATGAAGCTTCTAAATAGTGGAGCATTGCAAGGGATCAATGTTTGAGTTTCAGTTAGCACAGAAGGGGCACTAAGGTATACTTTGTGATTTTCTTGTAAAGGCATTTGTTGTTGGACAAGTCATGTATTACTTTGTCCTTACAAAGGTGCCATTTGATGCATGAGCTGTGAACACTCACTTCACAAAGATTGGAGCAATTAATAGGCATGGACCAAACCTTGAAGGCTGAAGAGTCGTTAATTTATGACAGATCAAAGTTTATGAAATGTTCCAATGAGTCAAGAGTTACATATCTTATGTTCTAAGGCATTCTTGCAGGCAAGTGAAAATGTTGTGCTTTATGCTATGTTACTATGCATCATTGAATCTTGCTAAATAATCAACCATCAAATGCTACATGCTAATGGGGTATAAGCCTGAATGTAGCAAATAAAAGGAGCAGAAATATGAAGAAAATGAAAACTATATGACATGAAATGTTGTGCACCAAAAGGTGAGAAACTAATATTCTGATATGTGCTCAGCCATCAAGCAAAGGCCCTCTGAAAAGAATTTTCTCCATAGATATAAATTCAACTTGAGACAACATAATACTATTCACTACTCAGGTCAAGTTTTTGAGAAAAAAAAATCTTAGACTAATATGCCTTATATATTATTCCCAGAGTATATTGGAAAAAAAAGTCTGGCACCTAGAAAAAGTTTTGGGTATCATACAAGTGATCCAATGGATTACTATCATGTTTATGTTTCTAAGGTAAATTTTGCATTTTCAGATTTTATTTTACTCATCAATTAACTTCATCCTAAAATTCATTTTTTAATGTAAAACGAACGAGTGGTGGAAACGAACGATGAAAGTGGAGATGCGCGCAAAATGACCATGGTTGACAAATGAATAAAGTGCAGAAAATACAACCCACAAATCGATCTTTTAATGGGTACATGAGTTTTTATTACTGAACCAACTCATTTTGAGTACCACACTTTGAATTTGAATTAAGGCACCACAGCAAACAACTTATTTATTTATTAAAAGGAATAAAAACATGTGCTCTGAAGCCATTTTACCATTTCTAATACCCCACCATCGAACCTACCACACAATGCCCTCCTCCAACACCACTAATGCCACCACCATTAACATCCTAGTGCCCTCCACCAATGGTTGTTCAATGTCTTAAGCAACGACAACTTTGGTATGTGCAGGGTGGCAGCAAAGATGTAGGTTGTTGGGTGGTGGAAGATTCCAGTTGGACGTGGCAATGAAAGGTGTCAAGAGCAGCGGTGGAGAGAAAGTTTCAGGTTGCGGCGGGAGCAGCGATGGTCGATGTCAGGTGGGGGTAATGTTAGTGAGGGGTTGAGGATGTCACGTGGCAATGCTGGCGGCGGAGAGTGCCAACAGTAGCGGTGAAGGGTGTGAGGCAATAGCGGTGATTGTGGGTGTCAAGTAGCGAGTAGGGTAAGATACTAGGTGGCCATAGTATTGAAGGGGCATGCAATGATGGTGATAGCGGGCGCGAGATAGTAGTTATGATGGGGATGGTAATGACGGTGGAGGGTGGCAAATGAAGGGTGTCATGTGGTGAGGTAGTGGTGGAGGTGCATCATGACAACAAATGTGAACACTACAAGGCAGCAGTGGCAATGGTTGAAGGTCCTGGGTTGCGATGGTGGGTAAGTTGCCGCGATGGAGAATGAAAGATGGTGATGGTCATGGTAGTAGTCGAGGTAGTGACAATAGTGGTGGAAAGAGGGGATACAACAAATTTGTGAGGATGGAGATGTTACAAATTCTTAAAACTAAAAACTATGTCACAATTTTCTTTTTGAAATCAACGTTGGCAGAACCGGACCGGACCGGCCGGTTCGACCGGAAAATCCGGGAACCGGAGGTCAGGCCGGTTCGGTTGCCACACAAAACTGCCTGATTGCAGAACCGGTGTCAAACCGGGAAAACCGGGGCCGAACCGGGGAAACCGGAGAAAACCGGACAAAATCCGGTTCAGCCCGGCTCCTCAAAAAAGCCTGCTCCACTCTGGTCTGCGATTCTGCTCTGCGATTCTGCGACGTTGTTTTTCCCAGGCCGCCACGACGCTGCTCGGGGCGGGGGGCGGAGGAGGACTTGAGGTTGACTGGGAAGGAAGGGAAGTGGAGGTCGAAGGCGACGTTGAGGGAGAACAGAAGCGTCGCGGAGAAGGCCACGGCAGAGAGGAGGTCGAGGAGGAAGGAGCGCGAGACGAGGAACGGGAGGGTGAGGAGGAAGTGGGTCGATGGTGTGAGAGAGAAGGTGAGAGAGAAGGTGAAGAAGATGACGACGTGAGAGGTGATGGCGGCGCTGTGAGTGGGAGGAGAAGAAGAAGAACGAGGAGTGTGCGGCGGCTGGTAAGGGAAGAGGATTTAGGGTTTGATGGGTTGAAGGAGAGAGAGAGGATCATTTAGTCCCTTATTATTATTTTTTTTTGAAAACCATTTAGTCCCTTATTTAATATTTTAACTTTAATACTTTTTGTCTTTATCTAATAAAATAAATGAGGTGCAAAGTTGAATAGCCTTTGTGAGACAGCAATTAAAATATTATTTATTTATTATCGGTTCAACCACGGTTGAACCTCGGTTGAACCATAAAAACTGTGAACCAGTAGCTTGAACGGTTCAATGTCCGGTTCGGTTCTGCAAACATTGGTTGAAATAAAGGAAAAAATCAGTTCAGCTCATTTTTTTAAACCATGTTTTCTTTTCAAATTTAGATTTGAAAATTAAAAACCAATTCTTTCAATATGATTTCTGTCTTTGATTTCTAATTGTATTCATATATCTTGATGATACAATTTGATCGATTAACAACTTTTATAAAATACCATCAACTATCATGTGAAATGCATGAATAATTCCTAAGTAAACCAAAATTTAATAACATTTTAATGAATAATTTTTTCTTTTACTTTTAAAAATAACTTAAATGTAAACATAATGGCTTATTTTTGTAGGGTCTAAGTTTGATTTACTTCTCAAACTTAAGGTCTGAACGTTGGTAGAATTTATTGTTTTACGACTCATTTTTCTTTCCTTATGTAACCAAAACAAAAACAAAAAAGCTGAGCATGTCTTATTGACATTTTCTTTTGGTGTCTTATTGACATTATATATGTAGACTATTTTTAAAGATCTGTTATGGGCCTCCTGATCCTTTTAAAGGCTTGACATGGTCTGAGATTATTTAACAACCTACTTCACAATTGACTAAAAAAACGAATCTACTTCACAGACACAAAATTCAACTGGGTTATAAATCACTTGACCAAAAATATACTTAGATTATAAATCTATTTTTAAAATAAACTTATAAATTCAAAAATATTTTGTATAGAACAATAAATTTAAATTTAAGAGGAGTGCAACCAACACTTACTTTTTCACTCTCTTTTCAACTCTCTTTTTTATTGCTTGAAATCAATGTAGATCCCACTAAATCATATGGTCTCTCTCCGAATTTAGTGGGACTTACATGAATTTTAACCAATAAATGAGAGAGTGTTGAGTGACAAAGTGAGTGTTGGTAGTTTTTCTTCAAATTTAAATATGTATTTTCTGATGTATAAAAAAACAAATTTAAATATGAAAATAAGTCAATAATCATATCATTTAAAATATTATAATAAGAATTATATTATATTATTTATGTTACTGAAGATACCGCCCTTCTTAGACCAAAAAAACTTTTTGAATGGACTAACTGTTATAGCTAATTTTTAAAAAAAGAAATAAAGCCAATTTATTTAGTAATGCATTTGAAATCAAGTAGATTTAGTTCAACACTCAATCTCTTAAGCAAATTGTTAGGAGTTTGATTTTCAACTTCTACGACGCTGGCATTGAGACAATAAATTAGCGTGCACCAATATAAGTAACGAATTTGGAGACAAAAAAGATGAGAATACAGGTTTAAATCCCGAACAGCCGAAATGCACGCATTTGAAGGTTTACCTCTTTTAATGTTTTTGGAAATGCTAGTAGTTTCTTGTGTTATTTTCTAGAGAGAAAAAAAATTGACTCATGTTTGTAAGGTATTGACCCCAATGGGCAATGAATATATTCTGACTCCAACGCACGGCACTACTAGCCCCATTTGACTACGCCATAGCAAGCATCTCACGATATCCGTGTTGTTATTATTATAATAAAATAGAAAGCTTCAACTTGAAGGTCTTATAATTACATAGAAAGCTTCAACTTCAAGGATTTATAATTACTATTACTGATACATAGTATTTAGTTTAAGATTAAAGGGTGGGGAAATCAATGCTCTTCAATGTTAATCTGCAGAATCTGCGGATGATGAGTTAGATACACAATTAGGCAATAACTACATCTGCATAAAAGATTAAAAAAGTTGATCAGATGCTAAAATTCAATTTAGAGCCTCAGCCTGCTCCTCAAATCTCTACATTAACTAGGTTGATGCTCTATTACATCCTTGTGAATAAACACAATCAGTGAGATTTTAATGTTTTGTTAAGCCAGTATTTTGGTTTCACAATTTACACCGGATCCGAAACTTACTCATAAACTAAAACTTGTAACTTCAAACCAGAAGTGATTCTAGAGGAATACACAGTGGAACCAAACATGCTAGAAATGGTTGAATTCAGAATTATGAAGTATGAGGTGAAGAGGCAAAAGAGCAGTTTCATAGAACAGCAATTTCCTATTAGTAAGTATGTAAATCATCAAATTTCAGCAGCTGCAGGCCTCAGTACTTCACATCTTCATGACTCTTTGCATAACTTGGTAAAGGTATCTTCCATTACAAGACAGGCAACATTCTTGTGAGTTTACTTACCAGAATTTTGGCTTAGTGAATTGAATCAATGAGAATATGGATTTGGATGTATTAGAATGACCAAATTCTTGTTTTACACCTGGAAAGGCATTTGAAAATGGATGATTTATGTAAGAAGTGAAACAATCCTTAATGATTGTGTTATTGATTGCAGTGCTTGTGCCTAAGATGGCAGTAATATGGAGTATAGAAATTAAGAAGAACATGCACATAGACTGAAGCACTTACCCTGCTAATAAAAGGACATGATCAGCAGATTTCATCAATCTTGAAACATATGATTGAATCCATCACAATCAAAAAAGAAAATTTCTAATTTTAAAATATGTAGAGTAAAGTTGACACTATAACTTTCAAAGAAGTGATGCATTTTCCGTTTTCTAATAATTGATCAATTACAGAACAGCAAATACACAAAATAAGATATAGAACATAACTTCAAAATATAGGATACAAGTCACCTAAAAAAGTTGGTTTACAATTGGTAAGGAAACAATGCTTGTACTTATTCTAATTCCAATGGTGATTTGATGATGTTTGAAGCAATTCATTCACACAACTTACGTGCGAATGAAAAATAGCAGAATCAAGATTATTCTTACTTGTTGCTGTTTTGTTGTATAAGCTCCTAAGGTTCAAGCTCTAACAGGTTTCTGAAGCACTGCAGATAACACCACTTGAGGTTTGCCTGATCCAACACTATCAACCTTCTCTCCCACAACCCATTTCAATTTTTTATATCCAAACTTCTCAATCAACCTTGTCAAAGCTTGTTTCTTCTCTTCATTGGCACAAAAGAAGTTATCCAGCCAAAACAAACCACCGGCCCGCAAAACCCGATCGATGTCGAACATCAAGAACTCCAACTTCTCTGGCTTCCCTCCAACATCCAATGCACTTGAAGCATGAATCAGATCAAACACATTGTCATAGAATGGGAACCTATGATCCAAGCTCAAGTAAAGTGGGAAAAGCCCTCTGGCAGCAATGAACTCACTGAATGGAGCATCAATGTTCAGAGTGTTGGTAATCACAGTTACATTCCTATCAGCCATCCTAGCAGCAAAGGATCCAGACCCTCCACCAATGTCAAACCCTATTCTAATTCCTCCACTCCCCAATGCCAAAACATCATCAATTAAAAAATCATTCTTACTTTTAGTCTTGACAAATCTCTGATTCTCATTGCTACTAACCAAATCAAAGCAACCAATGCAATCTCTGCTCAACTTTTTCTCATTCAAACATTCAAAATTCTTACAATTGAGACCACTCCAGTTAACAGTTTTGTTACCAACAGGTTTCCAAAGAGAAGCAGGGAAAGGGTAAAGGCCTACCTTGGAAATTGTTTTAGCAAAACACCTTCTTCTTGGCAAAGGTTCACACCCTCTTAAAATCAGCTTCTGTGCTAAACTCCAATCATCAGGGCAAGATCCAGAGGCCTTGTAACTCATGAACTGAGACAACAAGTCTGCAGATTTCTCACAGGAGTGGCCCACAGATGGCACCATTTCAGTGATCCCAGTTCTTGAATCTTTTCCCAGAGGGAGCTGGTGGCGCTGGAGGAAGAGTTTGAGCTCATTTGCGATGTTGGGTCTTGAAAGATCAATGCTTTCGTAGCCAAGAAGCTCCTTTTCCATCTGGGCAAGTTTCTTCTGAGATAAATCGATCTCTCTGAGTATGAGTGAGACCTGCTCTGAGATGATGGAGATGTTCTTATGGGCATGGTGGAGGAGTTGGTGATGGGGTTTTGGGGAAGCGGTGAAAGCATAGAGAGCAAAGAGATTGGTGGTGATGACAGAGAAAATCATGAGAATGTTGACAGCAGAAGAACACAGAGTTGCTCTTTTGAATCTGGCTGTTCCATCTCCTATTTTCAGAGAAACAGAACCCATCTTGGTTCTGCTCTGGTGCACAACCACAGAGAGAGAGATGAGAATCAGTGAATCAGTGAGAGTGAGATTTGCAGTGTGGCAAGTGGAAGTGAATTGGATGTGGAGTGAGTAAGAAAAAGCTAAGTTTCAGAGACAACCAAACCCAAATCGAAACTTGTCGGTTGTGCTTGTGAAATTTTCCATGTTACTTTACTATTGTGTTGTTAATAGATGCAGTGCCTTGTCAATTATGTAAGAGTTAAGTGTAAATGGATGGGAAACGAGAGCAATACAGAAAGTAAGAGATTTTATAAGCAACTTCTTGTATCAGGATATTTTAAACTATTTATTGCATAAAAAGGGCATTGCTATTGATGCCACCCTAACGATTATTGATGTCATTCCAATTTTTTTGAAAAACAAAAAATACCATTTTAAAAATAAAAAAAAACCCAACTCCCCACCACCCACTCTCTCTATCTTCTTTTCTTCCCCATTCTACATTTACCTTGCACACCATTTCCCCTTCCCTTCCTCATTTCTGTTCTGCGATCGACCCACCGCCGCTGTTGTTGCTCCACCGCTGTTGTTGCTCCACCGCTGCCTCTGCCACTTTCCATCATCGTCGCATCCTCCGTCGCCGTCACTTGCTCCACCTCGCCGTGCTCCTCAATCGTTCTATGACGGTAAGTTCCCCCATTTCTGTTCTGGTTTTTCCGCAATTTTAAACTGCGTGCATACACAGTTTGAAGCTGCGACCTCATCCGCAGTTTAAACTGCGGATATTTTGCATTGTTGAGTTATTGGTCCTGATTTGTTACATTCATGCGTTTGTGATAAGTGTCATTTTTACGTATATTTTAATATCATTTTAGGTACTTATTGACCTGTATGCTTGCATTATTTATCATTTTATCCTCCAAAGTAGTTAATTTAGTAAATACTTAATTTTAGCCTATAAATAGTGTAAATATTAGTTATTTCATGTGTTTAACTTGGACTTTTGATGCAGGGAAGAAATTCATGAAGAACCCAAGTTTAAAGTGAAAAACTGCTTATGTCGTCCAGTGCCCTATCGTCCAGTGCCCCATCGTCTAACTCCCCGTCGTCTGTTGCTTCCATCGTCCACTGCTTCTGTCGTCTGCTTCCACATCGTCCAGTGCCCCATTGTCTAAGTACCCATCGTCTGCTGTCCACATCGTCCAGTGCCCCATCGTTCACTGCCCTATCCTCCACTGCTTCTGTTGTCTGCTTCCACATCGTCCACTGCCTCATCGTCCACTGCTTCATCGTCTGCGTCCCTGTGTAAGAAAAGGAAATATATATTGTATTAACAATTGCTTAAATAATTATACCAAAGCTATGCTTTTGTACTAGCGCAGTTCCCCGGCAATGGCGCCAATTTGTTGAAAGATATTTTTCACTTTTCTATTCACCAAACAAATTTGTTGTTTGTCACTTGTCTACTATTAAATATCTTTCAAGACTCAATTGTAGTATAGCAATGGGTATTATCGTATCCACAGGAAATTGCGGTCAATGGCCGTTCTTTAGTATAATTTCTCAAACAATAAAAAATGGTTGTTTAAAGTATGTTTTGGTAACAAGATTTAAAGAAATAAACAAGACGATGATACAAGATATTGGAATTCAAGATGAGAAAACTGTTGGATTTGAGTTTCACCGTTTAACTACTTAGAATCCTATGATTCCATGTGCAAATTCATTCATATTCATGATTCATCTACACCAATTTTACCCTACTTCATTGATTCCTCAAATGAGTGGAGATCTATAACTTTCATTCCTAAACATTGATTCCTCAATTGCATAGCAAAATTAAGTTATCTTTTAAGCTCAGGTGTTTAATTGACTAACAAAGCCTAATTTCATTCCTAGACATTAAGTTTATTAGATGGTTACTTTAGATCAGACTCTGGACATCGTAGCTCCCGCTCTTACGCCGAATCAAGCAAATATGTTCTAGGTGCGCAATTCTAACATAGCATTAAGAATAATAAGTAACCATTGAATTATGGGACAGAATTGGTATTTTCATATAGAAATCAAAAGATATTTACATAGTTAAAGGTTACATCCAAACCCAACAACAGAGATTTAGCTATCCATTTCCATGGATGCTATTAACTTACAAATAAAAGAACTATGAAGAAGATGACAATTCGTGGTGACGGTGTCACCGGCGTGTTCCTAGCTCGACGGAGTATCACCCAGCTCCAAGTTACTTCTTCTCTGTTTTTCGTTCTGTGTCTCTGTTTTCTGTTATAAATTTCCAACTCTTGATATTTTTTTCTCCTCAACTGAGTGCTTCTATCTATAGGCAAAGGAGTGAATAGGGCAAGGTGCTTTCATGACCGAATACTTTGTTGGTGAGTTTTCTTCAGCCACCTTTGTCAGTTGCTGAATTAGTTGTTCTGTTAAAAACTTCATCGTTGGGTTTCCTACACCGCCTCTGTCAATTTGCTGAACTGTAGCTCCTTATTTAGAAACTTCGTCTAAGGGGTTTTCCAAACCGCCTTTGTTGGACGTTCTTATCGTCTTCTTTCTTCCATCGTTTGCTTCTTCCTATTGTCTGGACGATAGCATTTCGATGGACGATGAGGCAGTGGACGATGGGTTGTTTAGACGACGAAGGAAGAGCAGTGGACGATGGGGTGGACAATGGCAGCAGTGGACGATGGATCAATGAACGATATATCCAACGATGTAAGACAACAGACGATAGTGAAGTAGCAGACGATAGAGTAGACGATGCATGACAGCAGACGATGCATGGCAGCAGGAGATGAGGCATTGGACGATAGAGCACCAGACGATGAAGCAGCTTTTCACTTAGAACTTGGATTCTTCGTGAATTTCTTCCCTGCATCAAAAGTCCAAGTTAAACATATTGAAAAACTAATATTTACACTATCTATAGGCTAAAATTAAGTATTTACCAAATTAACTATTTTGAGGGATTAAATGATCAATAATTCAAGCATATAAGTCGAATAAGTGTCTAAAATGGTATCCAAATATACGCAAAATTTGACACTTATCAGTCCCCATCGTCCAACTGACGACCAAGAACAGGCTAAGGCGGTTTAGAAAACCCAAGGATGAAGCTTTTGGTCGCTGACCGCCATTTTCACCGCCTCAAATTCTATTTAAGGCTAGAAATCAGATCCTCTCGGGGCTTCTCCTATTTTCTTCCAAAAGCATAACAGAGAAAACAGAGCATCATGTAGGAGGGTTCCTGGGCCTAGGATTGAAGGAGCGGAGCGCCGAAGTGATGGTGGCAGCCGCAGGAGGACAATGACAACCTCTCGGAGGCCATGGAAAGCTTGGGAAAGTTTCTATGGCCGTGGTTCTGTCGCCGTACTTTGGGTTTCGCCTCTTCCTTTCCTATCCCTTGTATATGTTGTTTTCTATTTTTGTATTTAGATTATATAACTTGACTCTTTGATTGTTATAAACTCATTTATAGATGTAAAAGGAAATCGTTCATGTATGGTGTTTCTCTTTGCACTTCATGCTTTTAACTAATCAAGTGATAACCAAATGGGCTTCACTAATTTATAAATAGACCAGGAGATTGATATGAATTGGTGTATGCTTAGATCAATGAAAGTAGACGCCTATGTCTTAGGTCACAACACTGTGTTAAAGTCTTACTTTTTGCACTTTAAGTATTAGTGATTTGTATTAGACTTCTATGGACAAGCATGAGATCTAGAGATAATTGCGGGTCCGGTTTAAGAGAGAAACCACTCAATGAAATAGTTGTCTTAGGGTGAGCATATCTTGGGTAGGAACAATTGATAGCCAAATCCGCAAGTGTACGGTTGATTATCGTGTAATATAAAAGATATCGAACCCACATGGATAGGTGTCCAATTATTAATCTATTTAGAACTTGTGCAGAAATATAAACTTGGTTTTGATGTTGGTTTGTTATAGAACAAGAACTTGAAATAAGCATAAAATAAATAGATAGAAGATGATGATGAGAATTAAGCACTTGGGTTGAATTATATAACTTATAAAATATGCTAGTAAACCTCTACTTTATTTCTGAATTTTAAAACAAGAATTCATGATGCTCTAGCCTATGGTTTCTACAAGTTAATTCCTTACACATTGTAGAACTTTCTTCCTAATTACTAAACTCAATTCCTTGCAATTTAGTTAATTAAAGAAGAAGATAAATATGGAATTCAGACCAACATAAAGCTAAGTTTATCCTAATTCCTTAGTGATATATTATATAGCCTCTTTTAAATCCTATTTCCCTTACTAATTACCAATTTCCATTGTTATAAGAAGTAAGCATAAACACTTGTGATCATCAAGATAAAATAAAGAACAAGAAAATAAAACATGAATTTGTAATATTATTCAGAAGAGTAGAAGAAAACTAAAACATACTTTAAAAGCTAAAACAACCCAAGAAACTTAAAAGAAATTAGCCAAGCATGGCTAATAGAAACATTGAATTACCCTAGATTAGGAGCTCAAGAATGGCTTCCCACAATTCTCAGGAACAATGCTCTTAAGGGAGAAAGAAGAATACTTGTTGTATTCTGAAGTCAGGGATGATTTTTACAAAGGATGAAAGCTCCCATTTATAGCAAAATGTCTGCCTTCCAGCGCTTGAGCGCTGGGATCCCAACGCTTGAGCGCTGGGTCCAATTAAATTTAGACGTTGCAAACAGGAGCCTAGCGCATGAGCGCTGGCTGCCAACGCTTGAGCGTTGGTAAGAACTGTAGACTTGGATCCTAGTAAGAGTTCCAACGCTTGAGCGTTGGGACTGCCAATGCTTGAGCGTTGGCTCGTCTGCTGGTAATTCTTCTTGGATGCTTTTTCTCTTCAATGGTGGAATTGAATGGCTTAATTAGCCTCCATTTTGTCCCATTTCAATTCTGAAATAGCAAAGGACTTAATTTCTCTATTCATGCCTCATTTCCCATGTGCTAAATTAGCAATGGTCCTTCATCTTCCACATCTTTGCTTTTGGTCCTTTATTTGCTGAGACTTCACTTTCAGCCCTTCATCTTCTGAACTTTTCATTTCTGGCCCTTCCTTTCCTGAAGTTAACAGTTTGGTCCTTGGATAAAAATGACTAATTCTACCAGCTTTCCTAAAATATAAAAATAACTCTAAAAATACCTAAAAATATAAAATAAAGTTTAAAAACCAAATAAAAGCTAATCTATATGCAAAATGCAAAATAAATAGAATATCTAAATAAAAAGAAAAAAAAAACCTATATGAGACTAAAAAATAACAAAATAAAAAGACTAAAAAGACCCTAAAATTATCATACAAAATCCAGTCATCACACCACTATACCCAAAGGATCACTAAGGACTTTTTAGGGTTGTAATGGGGCCTGGCTTCAAAGAAATTGGTTTTACAGGATATCAGAGAAGCTTGATAAGCTAAGAGAGAAAACATTGCTAAAAATCATGACATTCATTTCTCTCATCTCACTTTAAACAATCCCCAATCCCTAATTCATTCGCTTTGACCATTTATTTCTTCATCAATCTCTTTTCCTTTTCTTTTTCATTTTTCTTTTTCTGCTTTCTATTCTTCTGATTTTTCTTTTTTTTTTTTTTCCAAAACATTTTCAAAACAAATAGATTTGATTGAAAATTTCACAAAATCACGGCATAAATATTCTTCTCCCCCCAAATTGCATATAACCCACATGAATGCTCTCTCTGACCTAACAAGTTTAGGTAGGTCATTGTTTTTTTTTTTGGTTTAAAGTTATAAACAAGAAAGAAAATTTTCAATTTTTAGACTCAAAAGGGGTTAACAAAGATATACCTATTTCAGGGCAGGCTGTATGGTCAAGTGGCTGAATATACTAATGAACAAAAAATGCCTTGATCCTTTCCTATCAATTCCATGCAACCAATGATATCAGAGACTCAAACAAAATCAACCATGCAAAGCAGTGGTGTTTTCTCAACTCAAAGTGTATAGGAACACTCCCTCACAGGCTAAAATTTTCAAATTTCCTGATTTTCAAGCAATTTTCATGTTATGCTTCGAGAATTCCAAGTGAATCATGCAATCATATCATGTCATGAAATCAGTGAGTGCAAAACACAATTTCCATCATGGAATCACTTAAAATCAATTCACTTTAAAGCATACATCAAGATATTCTCATAAAAACCATTCTAGTATTGAAACAGTCAGATAAACATGAAAACCAGGACAAAAGTGCTATATAAACACTATACTAGAAAACTAGAAATAAAAGCAAGGTAAAATGAACTCCCTCATGATGCTATGTATTTTATGCTCAATACAACATTCTTCAAAACTCATCCCCTCCAAAGAATTTGGACTGTCCTCAGGCCAAACAATACCAGCAATAATCGATTCCTGCTAACAGTCACTTGAAACTTATGTTAATAAACAAAAGAGAATGAGAAAAATCACAACTTCCATTAAAATAATCCAAAATCTGGTTTATATGAAAGTATACTTCAAGAGCTTTCAAAAGAGTGGTCACGAAGGCCTCTCTGTGAGCTCGATCTCGCGACCTCTCTGTTCACAACAGCTACAAAGACGATGCTAAGGTTAGTCACGAAGGTGCCCTAGAAATTCAATGATTGGTCCAAGATCTTGCATGAGAAGTCCCTCGCCGAGAAGAAGCTAAAGAACGCGCCTCTCTTCATTCTCTGCATTTTTTCTGTTCTGTCCAAAAACAGGGTAGGAAGATTGAACCCCCACTAGGAAGAAGACGACGGTGGAGCGCTTTACGACACGAAGCGATGGTTGGGCTAAACGGTGGCCTTGAGGAGGTGCGATGCAGATCTGGGTCGAGGCCTGATGACCAATGGCACGATGGTTCCCAACGGGATGTGCACTCTGCGGCACAGCGAAGATGGAGGGATCGGGGCGGTGGTGCTCCAAGTTTGGGGGTTCTGGCTGAGGAGATGGTGGCTTGGTGGTGCTTGCAAGATTCTCATCGATTTTGCTTTTGCGTTCGCGACACTACATTTTGGGAGGAGAGAGCCATCTGGTAACTTCAATTCTTCGTTGTTGATCCTGTTGAAAGGAACATTGTTGTTGTGCCCTCCGGTGGTTGAAGAAGAACGATTGAATTTTTGACACAGTGACTCTCTTCACCCATGTTTTATGTGATGGATCTTCCTTTATTTAAAATGTAAAGAATGAAGGTGTTCTTAAAGTTTGTATCTGTTGAGGCTTCGTGATTTACTTAATTGATTGCGAGGAATGAATGTAATTTTGAATCTCCTCCAACAATCATCCCAGTGTTTAAAGATCTCAAATGTCCTCAAATTTACTAAACTTGTACTGTCCTGCAAGTCCCCCAGCCCCATGGCAACTTGGCTTGGCACCAAACCAACAACCCACCGAGTTCATCAACACAACAGTCTAACTTAATAAATACTCGGTATTAGTCAAAAGCAAATTCAAAGATATATTAAATTAAATGAAACTTTATATGAATAGTTTAACTTAATAAGGATTTGTCCTTCCACATATATTTTACACCAAAGACAAACATTGATTGATCAATTACTGTAAAAAAAGAAGATAGTAGGCATCCTTTAGAAGCAAAGTGGACTTCGATTTGATAGGCAAAGTGAAAAACTGAAATCAAAGCTTAGCCAAGGGAATGTCTGTCATATTCAGATTTGGCAAATTATCTGTATAATGTGATCTTGTTGCGGTTCCATGACTGTCCATTTGTGTTAGTGGCTTGTAATCTAAGACTGGCTTAATAAGAACATTAAATATGAGCATAGAAGTACAGGAAACTTTAAACATGATATGGTAGCATTCATGCCAATATGACTTGCTGAAGGGAACTCAATCTAGCTAAAAGAATATTATGAAAATCTTACATTTTATACCATGGGATACGAAACAATCAGACATAACTGGAAATATATATTAAGTGAGTTGCTAATACATGACCCCATATCCTAAAATAACAAAAAAAAGGGTTCAATTCAAGTGCTGATTTAAAGAATCAGCCCTTTAACAAAGGAAACGCTAGCACCTCATTAATAATTTTTTCACTCAATAAGTACAAACAAAAAAAAGGGTTCAATTTTTTGCCTGCACCTTCGGTGTAGTGGTGTGTTTGTCATTTGATTCCTCTTGAATTCTTTGGGTGATCACATAAAGACAAACTGATTATTGGCTTCTTTTAATTTGTGATGTGATTGTGAAACATGAACCTGTACTTTAAATTCCTTGCTTTGAGATGGAAGAGAAAGAGAATTCTTATGTTGAGTGAGTTTTCCAGCCTAAGTAATAATTTCTGTACTGAAGGAGTGATTTATGTTTGTGTACTGTATCCAAAATTAATATAGCAACTGCATTCTACCAGATCTAGTAATTAAAAAGTACAGTATAACATAATTTTGTTACAGGCAACAAAGCACTCTAACAATATAAAACTGACCCACAAAAAATCATCATTCCCCCCACCCCCCTGTATGTATGTTCCACACTCTGGAAATTGAAGTAATTACTTTCCTCCCCTTGTAACTCATTTATCAATAACAATTTTGATCATAGGAAGGACAGAACAGAAGTGATCTAGTTTGCATAAAGATATATATATATATATATATATATATATATGGGGATGAAATATATATCTGTATATGGGGATGAAATATATATATATCTGTATATATATCTATATGGTCATGATTTATTCTTACTTTCTCATATAAAAACACTTTTCTCATATGATACATCATCTATATATATATATAAATAATACAAAGATAGCCCTGGATGAGAATAATGCATTTGACACTAGTAATCAAATAAGGTGCAACCAAAAAAAATTGGGGGAGATAAAACTAGGACTAAATTCTCATAGGCCTTCATTTCATCGAATCAAGCAAGATAATCTCCCAAAAATACTTAGCTACAACACTCCTCCCAACTAGTTAAAAGCATGCAGCAAGCTACTATGCCATAACACAAATATGATCCTTACAACTAGAAAGGATTTTGATGTCAATGTGCAGTATGTAGATCACTAAATCATACCAGCTTGTTAAGCATGGAATTGATGCTCATGCAGGTTATCTTAAAACATGATTGGCCACTGACCAAGAAGTATGTCACAATACTATAATAAGAAAAAAAAAAACAGCAGCCTTTTTTAATAGAGAAAATAGCACATCACCTGCATATGAAATAGCAATCTCATTTACGCCCTCACATCTGGTGGTCAAGCAATACCCATATGAAGGGTACACAATTAGACAGACACAACTACAGTTCATGTCCTTCAAATTTAGCGTCTGCATTATATTAACAAATGATGTATGCCAGAACCGTTTGCAGCTACTAATACACCTATCAATTATCAATTTATCATGCATAAATGAGAAGTTCACAAAATGCCAATCTCCTTTGGACGGGGCAAAACAGATTTTTCACTCAATAAATTTGCTCACCCACGTTAACAGCTTCCTAAGAATCTTTCATACCCACCCTCAAAGCTGCGAATGGAGAACTGCTGAAATGTGGGAAAATCATTTACCCAGGAATATTTCATGCCTGGCAATCTATTTTTCTAATCTTTATACCAAACAAGGGAACCTTTTTTTTCCACACCCATCATTCCCCGGAATGTATTTTGAAACCCATGTAACAAACGCCCCCTAAAGCACGTTAACTCAGAAGCTAAGACCAGAACTGATTCTAAATCATTTCACTGTGAAACCAAAGATGCTCCAAAATTTCAAATGAACTCATATGAAGATAAAACTTAACTTCAAAACTAATGCAACATAAATTGTGTATCCAAAACATTGCATTAAGAGGAAATAGATGAATTACATATCATGCACGGCGCTTACTCAAACGCCACGAGTTTGGTTCATGGTATCTATCATAAAGTGGCTCTATACGCTCTTGACGCTTTCGCTTGCTCATCTTTGTAGGATCAGCAACTTTGAAGAATCTTGGAGCCAATTCAACAAGCCATTTGGGGTCTATGACAGTGACCTCACGCATATATTCCTTGGTTGTCATCACCAGCTCATGGTATATGACCCAATCTGGCTGTCTCTGGAACAAAGCTGAACTTGGATGGATATATACAGGCTGGTTCTCAACAAGGGTTCTGTAACCTTCCTGAGGGTCCTTTCTAGCTGCATGAAAGAAGAATCCTGCAGTGATAGCCTTCCTAATCTTCGTGAAGTTCTTTCCAGCACTTACAACATCCAACTTGTACCTGGGTGAGTTATGGTGATTTAGAACACAATTCAATCTAATAAAATAACTATGCATGAGAATAATGTCAACATAATAATAGCAACAAGTCCTACGTTTTGTTCGTTGCAAATGATAAAAATATTGAGAGCCTCACAAATTTTGTGAAAACAAAATATATAGACAAAATAGAAAAATGTAGAGCACGGAACAAATAAAAAAATAAAGCAAATAAAATATGTGGAAGGATTGATTGATTGATAGATAGATAGATAGATATCTTACTTATCCATGATGGTAAGAAGTTGTTTCCTGACATCCTGTGCTCTTCTCAAGGATCGTGATTGAACAAAATTCTCAAAACACCAGGGCCCAGAAAAATTCTTAGCTTTCCAAGCCTCATAAACAGCAAGTAGTGTGAGATGGTCACCCTCTGGCTGGAAAAACTTTGCCCTCTTCTGATCAGCTTGGGCTTGCTTTTCCCTAGGCCTGTAAAAAATGTTGCCAGTCTGGATCATAGCAATAATGGTCAAAATCTCATCACTGCATCCAAGATCTACACTGGCAAGCAGCATCTTAGACAATGGCGGATCCAAAGGAAATTCTGCCATTTTCCTACCCAATTTGGTTAAAAGACCCTCTTCATCCAATGCTCCAAGACTGTAAAGTTGCTCCATGGCAGAAATAAGTGCTTGGGGTGATGGGGGATCCATAAAATCAAAGGACAAAAGATCATTTATCCCCATAGCTTTCATATTAAGAGTAGTCATCCCCAAATTTATCCTTTGAATCTCTGGAATTGAAGTAGGAGACATCTCATTCCTATAGGCACTCTCAGTATAGAGGCGATAACACTTCCCAGGTCCAGTACGCCCTGCACGTCCAGCTCTTTGTTTGGCTGATGCTTGAGAAATCGGAGTTATCACCAAAGAATCAAGCCCTTGCTTGGGGTTATAAACATTTTGCTTAGCAAATCCAGGATCAATAACATAAAATATCCCATCAATAGTCAAAGAAGCCTCAGCAATGTTAGTAGCTACCACCACTTTCCTTTTCCCGGGAGGAGCAGGATCAAAAATCCTAGATTGCATTTCACTAGGAAGGGCACTATAAACAGGTAAAATAATCAGCTCTGGAACATTCTTTCCTAACCCCTTCATTCTCTCATAGAGAGACTGGCAAGCAAAATCAATCTCCTCTTGACCAGTCAAGAATAGAAGAATGTCTCCTTCAGGTTCTGTCAAGTGTATCTGTAGGACAGTGATTAAAGATGCATCTAAATAATCACTTTCTGGCTGTTTAGTATAAAGTATCTCCACAGGAAAAGTTCTACCAGGAATCGTGAAGATATTACAGTCAAAGAAATATCCTGAAAACTTCTCAGCATCCAGAGTAGCAGATGTGACAATCAAACGCAATTCAGGTCTACGCTTCACTAGCTGCTTAAGCAATCCAAAAAGAACATCAGTATGAATAGTTCTTTCATGGGCTTCATCAAGCATGATAACAGAATATTGTGACAGATTCTCATCAACCAATATTTCCCTAAGAAGCATACCATCTGTCATGTACTTGATTACAGTATCAGGTCCAGTGCAATCCTCAAACCGAATGGCATAACCAACTTCCTCTCCTAATCTACAACCAAACTCTTCTGCAACTCTCTTCGCAACTGACATCGCAGCCACCCTACGGGGTTGAGTACACCCAATTTTACCTCTTGTGGTGTAACCCGCTTCAGCAAGATACTGTGTGACCTGAGTAGTTTTACCTGAACCGGTTTCACCAATCACCACCAACACCTGATTATCATGGACAGCCTGAATCAATTCCTTTTTCAACTTGTAAATTGGCAAACTTTGCCTCTGCTCCTGAATAGAAAGCTTTGACCTCTGCCCAAAAGTAATGGTTTTCCCATAGGCATCCTTCTTCCATTCCGGCATATCATAGGCTGATAAGCCAACACCCCTGAGCTCCTGGGCAAGATGCCTTTCACCTGACTCTGGCATAGGGTCTTCCCAAGGACGATTGAGATCCTTTGGGATTGAATCGAGCATCGTACGCTGTTGTTGCTCTCGTACTTCCCTCCGCTCCTTTATAAGTGCAGACTGGAGCGCTGCAGCACGACCAAGGGAGCCTTCTGGATTCTTAAAAATCTTAACAGGAGACATATCCATTGAGTATCTGCTCTGCCCTTGCAAGAAAGCAGGTTCATCCTCATTCATCTCAATCTCGAGCTCTTCCTCGGCACCTTCTTCCTGATACAGCATCCCATCTCCCTCCTCATCATAAGTCGGATACTCCGAAACACTCATAACACCTGAAGCAATCAACTGTTTAGCTTCCCATATCTCAGGAGAGCTCATCCTCTTCAAAGGCCTCCGCGCAGAACCACCACCATCATCTTCCTCCACAATCCTTATCCCAGAAAGCCCCGTCCTGGCAACCGGCCCATCCCTCAAGCTCTGCGGATTCATCCTCGGTGCATCATCCTCGGAGCTCTTCTTCAACGGCAGAAGATCCTTCCCTGTATGCTGATCAACATCCCTCATGGCAAGACTCAACTTGTTACCAGAAACCGAGATTACCTTCACATAAACCTCCTGATCTCGCTTGACAACATCCTTGGCATTGGTAATCCTTCTAGTAGCCATCTGAGAAACATGCACCAAACCTTCCTTCCCTCTAAAATCGTCCAACTGAACAAAGCACCCAGTATCCATAACCCTTGACACTCTCCCTTTATAAACCATATACAGCTCAGGCTCACCAGACCCATGTCTTGAATCTCTACGACCTTTCCCTTCACCATCCTCCCCCCTTCCCCGTTCATCCTCTTCATACCCATGTCTTGAATCTCTCAGACCCTTCCCTTCATCATTCTCCCTTCCACGATCATCTTCTTCATACCCATCCCTCCTGCGCCTATCATACCTATCTCTCCCTCCATCCCTGTCTCTCCCTCTATCCCTGTCTCTCCCTCTTTCTCTATCTCTTTCTCGGTCCACATCCCTATCCCTCTCTCTATCTCTATCTCTATCTCTACCATTTCCCCTTCTATAATCCCTTCTTTCATCTCCATCATACCTACGATCTCTGCGGCTATCTCTTCTATCCCTATCTGCGTGCCTGTCGTCTACATCTGCTGGTTCTTTCTGCTTGGCCTCACCTTCAATCTCCTTCTGAAGCTCCTTAACACGGTCCCTATCATCGGCGATGGCGAGAGCCTTGAACTTCGTCTTCCCGCCGGTGGCGCCTTCTCTCTCCTTCTCCTTCTCCTTCTTCGGTTTCGGTGGGAGAATGGCGTGAATGATGGTGAGGAGGGTTCGGACGAAGTAATCGGGCATTTCGGCACCATTCTCCTTCAGCTTGGCATCAAATTCCTCGACGTTTTCGGAGGAGCGACCCAACTCGGTGATGAACTCGGCGAGGACCTTGTCGCCGGTGCCGGTGTGGGATTCCAGCTCGGTGCATACCTTCGAAACCAGGGACAAGTACTCGAGCTTCTTCTTCAATCCATCATCAGGAGTAGAACGCTTCTTCTTCAATCCATCATCATCAGAGGGAGAACGAGGACTGCTATCGGAAACCATGGAATCGACGAGCACAACAGTGTATGTGAAGGTGAGTGAATCGACGATCAGAGATTGCAAAACCCTAACCCCCAAATCTAAAATCTCCTTCGATTAGAGCGCGTGTAGTTAAGACGGTGCCAAGTAAAAAAAATAAAAAAAAATTAAAGAACACCACCGCCAACGGCGTTTTCTGCATAAGCGCTTACGAAAATCAATTAGGAGGAGCCTCTTTTACAATTTCTGCTCTTTTGTCTGCTTATAGGGTCTGCTTAGTTTGGGAACTGGCTCCTGTTTGTTTCCCATTTTGATAGCTTGAGTAAAACGTGAAAAATGCAACATAAAATGTGAAAAACGAAACAAGGGTTATGCAGGTTAAGTTTAGTTAATTCTTTTTCAAAGAACGAAACAAGGATTATCACGCTCCTCGAACACCGATCGGAATGCTCGAGTCTCGATGACGACTACCATCAGATGAGACTATCCATTAGTATTGTCCTATCAGTAACTTGTCAAGTATAAGGATATTTAGCTTCTTCGATGTGCGTGAAGAATGGTTATCAACACCTACATTAGCTCCTTTGAGTTCATGAATGTTCAAAATCAACATCACGAACATCAAATGAGCTAATGTTGGAGATGATACCCAAATTACAAAACACTACGACTAATATGTAACAAAGCAAGGTAAGGAATGAAACAAAACTAAGGCAAGTATGAGCAATGACGCTTCTGAAATGCAAGAAAGCCATATATATAGGCAAAGAAGCATAGAAACTAACAGAACGTGCTGCAAGTCTCAAAACATATACATCCGCAGTTTGAAACTGCGGACGTCGAAGTTAACAGTTTTATCATGGAAATTAATGTTTTTACATTAAATTTAACAGTCAAATGCATTAAACAGGTCATAAATGTGATTAAACCGTAACAAAGTTCAAGAATTGAACATTTCCAACGTAGTCGGTTACGTGCCGCAGTTTAAACGGCCGAACTGTCTGCAATTTGAAACTGCGAACAACATATTTTCCACGATTTAAAACTGCGGTGATAGGATTATGCTCTTACCGAAGGCGTGCCAACATGTTGCTAATAGAAAATTCCTTTACCTTCGTTACATGATGCAGTTGCTCCAAAATTTTATAAAATAAAAATAAAAATTAAGTGATCAAATCTATTTAACTCATCAAACCCGAAATGTTTTTTTATTTTATAAATTGGTGATGAACCAAACCGACTCACTCAGATTAACTCACTTTAACCAACGACGACAACAACAAAAAACTTCTCACTAAAACGTATTGCACTAAGTAAAGTCGGCTATTTTTAACTCACTTAAACCACTCGAACTAAAAACCCACCCATTACCACTAATCCAGGACTAACGATAAAGCAAGAAACGTAAATTACAACTTAGAAAAGGGGAATGATTTACTCTTTCTCTGTCGTTTCCAAAATAGCGCTGGAGTAAAAATACAAATATTCAGCTTATTACAACCAGGCAATGCTTCTTAAAAATATGCAGAAGCGTCAGACAACAACAAACAAAACATTCACAACAAACATGAACTGAAACTTACAATAATGACAAGCACAAGTAGCCTGAAACTTACAAACCGTACCAGACTGTGTGGAGAACATGACAACAATTAAGAGTGAGGACAACAATAATGTACATATAATAAAGAGTGAGGAGAATAATAATGTACATATAAGCCTCTCTCACTTTCTGGTCTTCTATATATGTTACCAGACCAACCCAACTGTCACACCCAAACTCCATAAGAGAGCAAAGAATAAAATTTGTAATCAGAAGTCTAAACTAAATGTGCCACTCCAGGACTCATCATCAACCATTGTAGAGGCATAATGTGAACACGTTTGAGCTGCCATGTGTCAATTCACCTCAGCCATTTCCTCTCTGAAAGAAGTAAAAACCAAGTGGTAAGTGATACAACTCATAAAGCAGGTCCCTTTTTTCTTTCCTTAGTTGCAAAGTGCATGTATGGAAATCTTCTACAATTGATTCTTAAGTCAAAATGAATTATGGGAAGAAGCTTCTGTCAGTAGTTTTTGAGTGTCAGAATTAATTCTGAGAAAAAATAAAATGATCCAAACATGCGATAAGACTTTTCCTCTAGAAAGTGTGAACATGAGTGCATGAATGTGCACATGGACGGAAACAAAAATATGGGTAACAGGGGCGAAAATAATTTAACAGTTAAAGCAAAATTAACAGACTAGTTGGAAGAGGCAGTATAAAATTTTCAAAGGGGGCAAATACAGCATTTGAATACTATTCAATTAAGGAAATTTTTTCTCTTGCAACTGCCCCGTTTTTCAACAAAATTTGAATACCACCGCTGAATGTGCACCAGCGGAAAATACAACCGTGTGAGAGAGCAATACAAATGCAACTATTCGACATATTAAAGTATTGATAACTATTCGAAGGTATTGATAAAACTTAAAAAATATCAAGTGCTTAACAGGGCACAAAATATTCACATAAATATTTTTCTACAGTAAGCTTCCAACTTTTTCTTACATTAACATGGGTTTATGTCTCAGAACACATCTACATCCCCTTACCGTTTGAGCTGTTCCACAGTATTTTTACCTTACGTTGATGAATTGAAAATAAACCCTTCAATAAGCAGAAAATTGCATTTTCAAGTCACACAAAGCATTGACTCAAAAGAAATATCATCCTAAGCTAGTACATCATTCTTTTCTTTGGTTAGAAATAAGAGCAATAGTACATTTTGATCACCCAAATATACCCAACGCCAAATTGGTTCTCTATTGATATAAACATCAACTTTATCCAACAGAGATATTTGCAATGTCAAAATTAGTCCTTCAATTTCACATTTTTGCCATCAAACCAGTCCATAAAATGGCATCAAGGAAAAACCATTAATTATTATTGAAGGATCATTTTTTTTGGGCACCAAAATGAGTATTTACTCTTAAAGTAATGTGGAAATGTTTGGTATAAGTTTAGAAAACCATTGTCATATAACCCAGAATAAGCAAGTAATCAAGAGAGGATAATATATTCTTTATAATTTAGAAATTACCATTATGATTATGTACACCGTTTCCCTTCATTCCCAGCTGAGCTTCAGATGGTGAATGTTGGACGCGGGGAGAACCCTGCTTACCAGTGGCACCAGGTAAGGAATGTCTCTTCTTAACATGAATGTCTTGGTCATGTACATCTGGACTTGATCTTGGAGAATAATTCGCACTTATCTTGGCCTTAGCAGATTCTGTAGCAAGCATGAAACGAGGAAGAGAACTGTTGTTACTGCTATTATCTCTAGGTTCTTGATCCACATGATCAGGTTTTACTGAGCCGAGGGAATTGCGCCTCTTTCCGTTCTGCTGATCTTTTGGCAATGGTTCTCTGCTACCTCTTGAGCCTGAATCATGATTTGCATTCACAGGAGACTTGTTACCAACAGACAGTTTTCTACGCCGATTGCTTGATCCAGACTTGTTGGTTTTACTTTCTTTAGGCTTCACCGATACCTGACTTGAAGGAGTTTCTTGAGATTCAGGGATGGTCACATGGCTTCCTGGTGAAGCTTCTGGAGACAACTTGAAATCCTGCAGAACAGTCTCTGTCTGTTGATCTCTTGACAGGTCAGATGAATTTTTGTCAGGCTCAACAGCAGGCTCTTTGGAGTTTCCAACCACCACTGAATTCACCACATCGCCATCAGCATCATTAATAGATTCTGTTTTATCCAAGTCAGAGACAGGCAAGTTTGAAGTTGGAGTGTCACACAGAATATTATCCCCAACAACATGATCCATCTTGTTTTCAGGACTACCTATCCCTTCAACTAAATCTTTGGCAGCATGCTGATTTTCCATAGTCTCAACCTCTGAACTGTCAGGTGAATCCAGAGTTGAAGTAATAGAGAGTTCAGTCCCACATTCAGAACCCCCGATTCCGGAAACACCGGAAGCAGAATTCTTAGTTGAGAAGAACTCTTTTGATCTAAATGCAGCATCAGTGACAACTGAAGAGGTGTCTGCTGGTGATTCAACTGATGCATTTTGATTGGACAAACTGCTTGACCTACCTGAATTTGCCATTGAACTCAGCTCTTCAAATTTTGATTGTGCAGCAATAAATGCAGGATTACTGAATTTCCTTGACCCATGTACAAGTTTCTTTCCCTCAGCCTCTTGTTGATCTGAAACAAATGTTTCCATAGATTGTTTGCACTGCTCACCATCAATTTCAGGCTTCAGAGGAGGAGAACTAGGCTCTTGAAGGACACTTGCATCTGACTCCTTTTTTTCATTTTTCAAGGAATCAATTTCATCTATAATAATATTTTCTGGAGGAGCCTGCTCCAAGTTATCTTTTACAAGAGAAGGTATAGAGGGGCTTGTTTGAAAGTTGAAGTCGTTAGCATCATAAGTAGCAGTATTCTCTTCACCCTCATGTGGCAGAGGTGAATCCCCAACAGTAGGCTTTGAGTCGACCAATTGAAGAAATACTTCAGATGGAATACTGGTTTCCAATTGTTGAGATGCATTAGTGCTATCTTTGGTTTCATCTGATTGTTCAGACATACTAATTGGTGTTTTGTTATCGGCAGAATCTTTTGATGAAACAGACATCCATCTCTCCAACCATTTCCAAGCCGAATCAGCTTTAGAAGGATCACATTTAACACGAATGGGCTTGTTTTTTGGTGTTGATTCCATCAGCTTTAATGAGAAAGGGGATATTTAGTACGAATTAACAAATACCTGATGCTAAACATTCAAACATAAATAATATGTTAACTGTACCTGACGAGCAAACTTATTCTTGACAAGCTTTTCTATTGAAGTGTTTGTCACCTTTGATTTGGTCATACCCTAAACCATGGCAAAAATAAACCAGCATGTTTAGAGCAGGGCTTTACAGAACAGTCTTTGACAGCAACACAAATGAGATAATTGATCTCCTCAACCCCAATGTAAACATTATTGTAATCCTCAAGGCAAGAGTCAAAACCACAACTATTGCACAAAATAGTATAATGCAGAGAAGTGATTAAAGAAACCCAAACATCAAAACATTTTATGTGACTGAATTTCCAGTTTAAAGTTTTTTTAGTTTAATGATGAGAAGTGCACAAATCAGCAGCTACTGAGCAAAGCAAACATAAAATTGATTACACCTGCGAGCAAGGTATTTGCTAATAAAGTTAAAATAACAATACCAAAGCATTTGAATCATTTTTGCCATCCTTGTGATTTAAATGATCATCTGAATGTGACTGCTGAGCATGTCGAGCTCGCACAAGAAGCTGCATTTTAACAATAGCTTGAACACATCGCAGTGTTCCTACAGCATGCCTCCTTTCCAAGTGCCCGCGAAAAGCAGCTTGCAATTTCACTACATTCTTACTCTTCAGCAGTGCTCTCCGAGCCTGAAAGAAACAAGAATAAACTATTCATACAACGGCAATGACTGTTTCCGTATAAGATTCTGTATTAACAAACCTTAAAGGTTGAACATACCAAAAATCCTCTGATGCCAGCCTGGAGAACGATAACAACAGATTCCGGTACACTGACATCCACCTTACCCTCAGTTTCAGTGACAATTGTTTCAGACAACTCAGAGCTTTCATTAGAGGGTAAATGGGGCTTCTCATCTGAGAAATTTGTTGTATCATTCTTCTCGACAACATTAGGTTCTAGAGGTTCATAATTAGTAATTGTAAGTTCTGGAGTCTCCTTAGGTTCCAGTGGTTGAAAATTAATACTTGTACATTCTGAAGTCTCCTTATTTGCGGAAGATGGGGTCTCTGTTATCACAGTATTGCTAAGCACACGATGCCTTGCGGATCTCTTTCGAAAACTCCAACCACTTTTATCATTAGAATCTTTGATCTGAAATACATTTAAAGAAAAAATCAGTCGTGAAAACAAACTAGAACCTATATGTTTGTAACACTCGAAAGGGTATTAGACCTCAGGGCTCAGGCTCTTCATACAGCTATCTAGAAAGGATGAATATAAACATGTTTGCTGCAAACATTTTATTCAAGACAATTCGAGGACACGAATTTTATACTAGAATGACCTAAAAAGCCTACTGGCGTGTTACATGAGCAGGGGCCTTGAATCCATTCCTTGCTACATTTCTTAAGGTCTTCAATATGAGAATGGAACGGAAAACAATTTCAATCCCAACACAATCACATAATTTCCAATGGATCCAAAGACTAAACACGAATGATTATCTCACTCCAAACCATTACTAAATAGTATAATTATTCCAGTACAGCTTCTTCACTAATTTTACATCGAAATTGGAAATGAGATAAGATTATGGAGAGTTAATTTCACCAGAAGTGGAGATATCAGAAAACTCATCAAACAGGACAATTATTTCTTTTTCTTTTTATTACTCAGCCTAACATTTTCTCTAGAAAGTCCGGACATGCGTGCATGTATGGACACTGGTGAGAAGCACAAGAGATCAAACCAAGCGCAGCTAGCTATATGATATCTTAATGGCGGACCTTAGAATTCGTTAATGAATTCTGTTACAAAGATCATCAAACTAATAATGTTTTTGCCGACTTGTGACATTTCATAATGTCGAAGGAATTACAAATCAATCTTTCACTTATCTAACAAACTTACTAGAGTGCAATGTGCAGCTATTACTCCAGCAATGCACAAACTTTATCTAATAAAATTACAGTTAAACCAGACAGCATAGATCTCCACATCTGGCAAATAATTAAGTTCATACCACCTCAGCAATCTAGATCTCATAGAATCTTGCAAATAATTAAGTTCAAAATCATCTAAGCATGAAAAAAAGGAAAACAGCACAATCCTCAGCTGAGCAACTGACATCAAAGTCACAACTCATAAGCTTAAGGAAGTCTTCAATTAATGCTCATGAATTTTACTTAAATTCTTAAATCAAATGAATAATTCACAATTATCAGATATTGGTAACAAACGTGGAATCAAGGATCACAACTGAAAATTGAAATCAAAGGTAAAAAAGAAGGGGAAAAAAAAACTATACGTCATTTGCTTCCTGAGACACTAAACCGGAAGTTATAATTAATGAAATATTGAGAAAAGGAATTTTCAAAATTACATGACTTTCCTTTTCTAAATATTCACAATGCAACTTGGATATTATAGCATCTCATATCATATGCCATGAATCCAAACATAAACACACAACAAGGAACCACATAAATAAAACATGAACAGACAAATTCATCAATGCAGGAAGCATAAGAGAACAGCCAATTCCTCACATCACGACAAAACATCCTGGGATCACACGAAAACACACACATCAGAAGTTCTAGTGTTCTTAATATAAACCTCGATCGGAATCACCAATCAGAAAGAAACCTCACCTCCGATACTGGTTGGTAATCATTTTTCTCCGCCTCACCACCGCCGCATGTGATTAATCTGAAGCAGGAGCTAGATTTCACCATCTCAGTGTCTCTCACACTTCACTCTCTCTCTCTCTCTCTCTCGAACAAAACACAAGACCACTCTGTCTCTGCAGTTACCGTTTATGGGAATGCATAAAGAAAGAAACTTAAAAAACTACGGACCTCAAAACCACTCCTTAAATCTAGCTTATTGTTTGGCTTTCAAGTTTCAAGTCCGTGTTTCGTCATCAAAAAAAAATAGTACTTGATTTTTTTTTATAAATAATTTACCCCTTTTTTCTCGGGGCCTAAATACGGGGGTATTAATAATGAAACCTTATACTTTGCTCGTCTCAAAACGGAAAATTACTCATCCATTAGTCCTTGATTGTCGACATCATACTATGCTGCTGAATTGTCGTTTGCTCTTCTAATGTTTCTTGGTTGAGTGCAGTGCATAGCACTCATCATTGCCTTGGCTTTCATTTGGATTTTTGGACCATTCCATCTCTCATATTGTACGTTTATAAATTGCTCTTTAGTATATATTTTTAAATCTTTCTAGACAATTTTGGCGGTTTCGACTTCGGATCACCACGGGTTAAGACACGCTTTCGAGACCATAGGTTTTTTACTTAATTTCTATTTAATTTCACAAATAAATGCTATCATAAGAGTGCGGCTCCTACGGATCGAATGTTCGACCTAAGGGTTCAAACAGTCACTTTTTACTACTGCGACCAGCACTTGTTGGGTACCACTCTAGTGTATTAATATAATAGTAAAGTAATTTTATCGTGAAAGTATATTTTTTTTAACTAAATAAGTGTAAGTATATTGTGAATCTAGCTAGCATTTAAATAGAGACTTGATAAAAGTGTGATCTGGATTGGAGGATTTATCTATAAATTATAGATTTATGAAATTTATAAAAAAATAGGTAAATGATATGGTCATAATTCAATCATGATAACACTGTGATATATTTTTAATTAATTTATGTTAATTCAATCATGACCCAGCCAATAATTCAATCATGATAACTCTTTCTCTCCTTCATAGCTCTATTAGGATTTTCTAGTATGGCTGCCTAAGGGTTTAACTTTCCAAAGACTTTTTTGTTGACTCTCAGTTTTGTTTTGGATCTTGTAACATATCGTGCCCACAAGTGATCCCAATATTTGTGAATGTTTGTAAAATTAGATAGCAACTAAGAAGGAGGGTGAATTAGGTTTGCAGAATTATTGCCAAATTAAATTTTACTAAGTTCATAACTTTATTCTAACGGAAGCGCATTCAATTGAGTTATATGATTAAGGCAATAAAGTGTAATGAATTTGAAATGCTGAAAATAAAATATAAGGGAAGAAGAAAATTCACACGACGATGTATCATGGTTCACCTTCAACAACCGAAGGCTACATCAATTCCCCCTTTCTGATTCGGGGATTTTTCCACTATGTAGCAATGTTCGTACAAGCCTTGCACCAAGACTTCACAAGAACACCCTCAAGAAAGCATACCATTTTTTCTTTACACAGCACTCACCGAACCCTATGGTGGACTCTGAATCACCCCAATCCAAAGTACGTTTTTCCTATCACCAAACCTTATGGTGATCTTCACCAAACACCATGGTGGACCAAGAATCAAACCGATTCAAAATGAAGAAGTAGATTTTACAAGCTGAACAATCCTCCACTCTAAATAGATTGAGAAACACTTATTAAGATTGCTTTCAGATTTATAACACTTAAATGCTCAAGCATTTTGAATATGTAAAAGTTTTACAGCATAAGTGTTCTATGAAAAAGGGTGAAATCACTCAAAAATTCGGCTTAATGTTCTCTAAAAGTTCTGGTGCGAATTGGGCCTTCAAACAACTATATATAGGCACTAGTGACTCTTCATGAACCGTTACAAGGCTTAAGCAACGTCCGGAAAGTCACTGGTTCATGAAAAATCATGTCTGCAAGTCCATGTAATCGATTACAAGAACGTGGTAATCGATTACATCAAATAGCCGTTGTATAAAAGTGCCAGAATACACTGTGTAATCGATTACATGAACGATGTAATCGATTACATGATATGTGTAATCGATTACATCATTCTGGTAATCGATTACCAGATTTCAAACAGGCCTGCAATCGATTACATACAGCTTGTAATCGATTACCAAGAGTTTGATACTTGGTTGCTTAACATTTGAAGCCTATTTAAGTGATTTCTACCTTTTTTAACTTTGAAAACATGTTTGTCTTGATTACTTGATATATAATGAGCCTTTAAGTGATATGAAATCATAAAAGCAATCTATCTAAGGTAAAAACTTAAAACTTAACATTTTGAACCTTAACTAAAGACTCTAACATCTTGTGCTCTTGTTCATCATGGTTTTCACCTTTTTCTTTTTTTGTTAATGTGGTTGTCTTCATCAAAACCCAGCCAAGGTCAAGGAGAAGCTCTTCTCCACAATGTTACCATAACAATTCTTCTTGCTCTGTATTGTTTTCCTCTTATGTTGAAATTTCTACTCACCGCTATGCCTGCAAGGCGAGGCCTGGCACTGAGGGGAGAAGAAGAAGAGATTATCAACGTCATTGGGGAGGAAAGAATGTAACTGGAGGATGACATATTGGAGGCTTGGTTTTTTGGGTAAGTTAGGGGATATTCGTTTATTTAGTATAAGAATATCCATATAAGTTATCTCAATTCTAATAACCTATTTAGTAATTCCTTTTGGATATAATTTTGTTTAAAATGATTTCAATATCAATGTTTTTTTATGGATTTTTATTTTGAGTACTGCTCCCATCAGACTTATTATGTTAGGATATGGTTCAAATAATAAACAATTCTTTTTTGGGTGGTCTGCAAGTTGTTGTTGTTCTGTTTGCTAGAGCTTGAAGAACGCCAAAGGACTAGCATATTCAGGTCCAATACATCATTGCATCCCCGCGAATGTCTCTCTTTCTAACCATACAATTGCTAATACACTTATTATGATTCCTAATACAATAATTAAGGGCGAGGGATTATTAGAAATTAGGAGTCCAACTCAACCACAAAAGCTAGCTCGAGAGTTGAGGTTTTCTCTAACCTTATAAACACTTGATTGGCCATATCTCTAGACAACGTGGGACTTATAACACACCCCCCTCACGCCCAGAGCTGAACATCTGGAGAGTGAAGTTTAACGGATCTTGGATAGGCTCTAATACCATATTAGAAATTGGGAGGCCTAACTCAACCATAAAAGCTAGCTTGAGAGTTGAGGTTTGCTCTACCCTTATAATCACTTGATTGACCATATCTCTAGCCAATGCAGGACTTCTAACACATCCCCTCACGCCCAGAGCTGGACATCTGGAGAGTGAAGTTTGCAGAACTGGACATCTGCGGGTGACTCATAGGGGCAGTCTCCACTAACAAACGGATCTAGGATAGGCTTTGATACCATATTAGAAATTGGGAGGCCTAACTCAACCACAAAAGCTAGCTTGAGAGTTGAGGTTTGCTCTACCCTTATAATCACTTGATTGACCATATCTCTAGCCAATGCAGGACTTCTAACACATCCCCTCACGCCCTGAGCTGGACATCTGGAGAGTGAAGTTTGCAGAACTGGACATCTGCGGGTGACTCATAGGGGCAGTCTCCACTAACAAACGGATCTAGGATAGGCTCTGATACCATATTAGAAATTGGGAGGCCTAACTCAACCACAAAAGCTAGCTTGAGAGTTGAAGTTTTCTCTACCCTTATAAACACTTGATTGGCCATATCTCTAGCCAATGTGGGACTTCTAACAGTTTAAATCTCTAGTTGCCTTTTTTTCCATTTATTTTCACCAAGTTTTTAGAGAGGCTAATATGGTAGCTCAACACTTGACTAAGTTTTGAGTTTCTCATCCAGACATTATTATGATGATAAACTTGTTTGTTTGTTTTGATGATATTCATGTTTGTATCCATTCTTATATCTAGTTGGACATTCTACCTTTAATATTCGAATGAAATTCATCTTCTAGTAAAAAAAACATAAAAAGAAAATAAAACAAACTTCTCAATTAAATATTTTCTCCTTTTTGTTTTTTATGAAGTCGATAGAAGACAAGGTAAAAACAAAGAAGAAGAAGAACAAGGAGATTTTTTTAACTGCAGTCGCCCTCCATGAAAATCGTTTTCACATGATTTTGAATGCTATAACTTATTTTTTATTTTTTTAAACTGATCAACATATATATAAAGAAGAAGAAATAGGCTTAGAGGCTAATACATCCAGCTAGATGAGAGGGGAACCTTCGAGGAGATTCCTAATCCAAACAAAAGGTCCAAGACGTAAAGAAAGCTTAGCTAAGGCATCAGATATGCCATTACCGGCCCTACGAACAAATGAAAGACTGAAAACATCAAGGGTTAAATACATTTTTCGTCCTTGAACTCTTTGAGCGAATTTTGATTTTCGTCCCTCTCCGGCGTAACTTCCAAAATAGGCCCCCAGACTATGGGAAATAGTTAGTTTTCGTTCCTACCGGAGTTGTGGTCAATGCTGCCATGCTTATTTGTCACGGTTGAGCCTATGCGGCAGTGCAACATCATTTAATGAAGCTAGTTGGAATTTTTTTCTTTTTCATTTAATTCTAAATTAGATTATTAATTTCTTTATTTTATTTTTGAAACAAAAATTTATCAATTAAAATAAAACAAAATGTGGTTCATCTGCAAAGTAGAGTAGCACGTCTCTTCTTCTTCTCCATCCCTCATCTTCTTCATCTTCTTCCTGGTTGCTCTTCTAGCCACAACCTCCACCATCCCCTCCATATAAACCACCTTTAACTCCTCTCTTCTATCTTCTTCCAAATGCGAGCCAAAACCCCGAAACACTGATCGACCTCATCTCTGAAATCTCTCTCGATCTCACTGAATGACCGGGGCGGTGAACGGAGACAAGGGGAAGTGAACAACATCATGATCTCCATTGGAAAAAACAGAAGCCCTAGTTGCAGCGTCCATTCAGTGAATACTACGGAGATGGTGTGTGGGTTGAGAAGGGTCGTGGAATTTATGAGGTTATGGTTTGGATTTGAGCAGAAAGTGGGGTTCTTGTGGAGAAATGGGGGAAGCTTATGTTGTGTGTGCTGCTCCAATCTGATAACTGAATTGGGGTTTTTGGTTGGGTTTTTCTAGATGTAGGTTTCAGATCTGGGTCTTCTAGGTTTCATTGTAGATTTGGGGTTGCAGTGGGGGTGAAGAGCTGCTATGGTTGGGAGGAGGAGGAGGAGAAGGAGGAGGAGGGTGGGGTTGCAAATCCTATTTGAACCTTGAGATGGGGGTGCGGTGGCTGAGGGTTGCAATCTGATTGGGTTTTCTCGATGTTTCTGCGGTTGTCTGGGTTTTTTTGGATCTGGGTTTGGTGTTGTTAGATTTGTGGGTTGTTGTTGGAGGATGAAGGTGGAAGCTTTCCAAGAAGGAAGGGTCTACTAGGAGCATATCTCCAAGCAATGCCCATTTCATGAAAAGCTCTTCAGAATGGAGGAAGTGTGCTTTTACTAGAAAGTGTGCAAGGCTGGTGAAGAAAAGGGTCGATGACGAAGACTGAAAAAAAGGGTAAGAAAGCTTAAAGTTCTCTCCATTTTGCTTCTGAGTCTTTCCCCCTTTTCCATTAGATCCTTTTTTTGTGGTTTCTTGAGATGAAGGCCAGTCAACAGAGAAAGAGACATGCCTGTACATAAAAAAAGATGTTCTTTTTCTTGGCTAGAGGTTTTCAATTTTGCTTTTTTTTTTTTTAGGGTTCTATGAAGCTCAATCAATGGAGGCACATGTTTGTGGGTTGTTGTTCGAGGATGAAGGTGGTAAAGGGTTGTTGTTTGAAGAAGATGTAGGAGGAGGAGGAGGAAGGTTGAAGATGGAGAAATCCAGAAGGCGTTTTGCAACAACCACGGCTACGTTCGTCCTCGTCGTTCATCATCACCTTCCTTTCATCTTCCCAATTTTGCCTTCAATACTGGGAATTTATGGGTTTTGTTATGGGGAGGCGCCACTGTGATTTCTGGGTTTTGTTTTGGGGATTTCTGAGTTGCATTTGGTTCATGTCTGGGTTGGCGTTTTGGGGTTTGTTGGTGGTGGCTCGGTATGGGGTGGAGTTGGGGGTGAAGGTGCGGCGTGGTTGGGGTGGTTTGTGAAGATGATGATGAGGATGTTGAAGATGATGATTCAGAAGATGTTGAAGATGATGATTAAGAAGATGTTGAAGATGATATTGACAATGATGAAGAAGATGCAATTAATGAAGAAGATGTTGTTAACTAATTTTGTTTTGTTTTGGTTTTTCCGTTATTTTTAATTTAATCTAATTTAGAATTGAAATAAAATTAAGGAAAAAGAAAAAATTCCAACGAGGCTTCATTAAATGACGTGGAACTGCCACGTATGCCTAACCGTGACAAATAAACACGGCGACGTTGACCATCACTCTGACAAGGACGAAAACCAACAATTTCCCATAGTCTACGAGCCTATTTCAGAAGTCACGCCGGCAAGGGACGAAAACCAAAATTCATGTAAATTTCAAGGATGAAAGATGTATTCAACCCAAGCATCAATGTTTGGTAGAAACAAATGACAATCATCAAGCACAGAAGCGAGATAGGAATGACCAACACTGCGCCGCTTCCAAGCTTCAAGTAGAAGAAGGAGTCTCGAAAAGAGTACACCGAAAACAAAGTGTAGCTGCGAGAGAGAGCCCATCTAAAGCCAAGAGCTTCAGCCATCACCGGAGACAGAACCATCATGGGTTCTGAAGTAGCAGCAGCGAGAACCTCACCATTACAATCCCGGGCTATGAAACCAAAACAAGCAAGGTTGTTCCGTGAAACAGAAGCATCGACATTGATATTCACCATGCCCGAAGGTGGCTAAGACCAACTGGAAGGCATAGGCTGAGGGGGTTGCAGATGAAGATGGGAGTCCACCAACAAAGGTCGCAGAAGCAAGGCACAATTGATGACACCGTCAAGTGAGAAAGGTCTGGAATGAAAAAGCATGTTTCTCCTACCTTGCCAAATAGAGTACAACATAGCCATAAATAAACCTGCATCAACACATGGTAAAAAACTCAACATAAAATCATGCACAAAACATTCATTATTCAAAGTCAAGCCCAAAGGGCTGGCAAACCAGATTGGCTTTAAAATCGGGCAGAAAAGAAGCTCATGGTGCGTTGTTTCATTAGCAGTCAGACACCAGGGACACAACGGGTCCAGAGATAAACCACGCCTAGAAAGCGACTCACAGACAGGAAGGGTCTCAAGACAAGCACTCCAAGTCAACTCCTTGCACCGAGGGAGAGTGTCTGCTTTCCATAACTTTGTCCAACAGTTCTATGGAAGAGAAGGTATGGAAGAAGACGAGGCCACTAAGGAATTGACCAAAGAGCGGATAAACTGATAACCAGATTTAGAAGTATACATACCATCCTTTGTAAAATTCCAAAAGAGGATGCTTCTTGGGCATGCAGCGGAAAAAGGGACGAACAAGATCATATTGGCCGATGGAGGCCAAGAAAGAAATTCAACCAGATCCTTGTTCCATGTCCCTATTAGGGAGAAGCAAGTTAGAAACCAAAGAGATTCTTAACTTCATTGCAACCTCATCACAGTACCCCAAAGAAGTCTCCTTTGAAACCCATATATCCTCCCATACTTTTATTGAACGGCCATCACCAACACGCCAAGAGCCACCTTTTTTCATATAGAAACTGGCCTTAAAAATACTGGTCCAAGCAAAACTTAGCATGTATCCTTTCTTTGTAGTAAAAATACTACCATGAGCGAAATATATAGCTTTGTAAACCCTGGCAAACAGAGAATGAGGTTTATGCACAATGCGCAACCAATTCTTTCCTACAAGTGCAGAGTTGAATTAAATCACAGAAGCTCAAACCCCCTCATCTTGGGAACAACCAAGTCGATTCCAGTTAAGCTAGTGAATACTCCTTTCAATTTATTTTTAAATGATGAAAAAGTTAATTATGTCAATTGCAAAATAAATAATTGAAGTCAACAAGTTCAACAACAAATATTTTAAAAAAATGACTGAAATCTTAATTTTAATAAAAATTACAAACATTTTAAAATTTACGGGAAATTCAATTCACCTCCTTTAAGATTTAACATTATTGCGCTGACCTCCCATCTAGTTTACAAATTGTATTGACCTCCTCTCCTCCATATATCATTTTGAATAATAGAAGAGTGTTGAGTGTTATAATGATAAATCTTAGTGAAAGTCAGTGCAATGATAAAAAACCTCAGTGGATGTTAGTGCTTTGTTCCCAATAAAATAAATGTGGTTAATGTCTTGTTAAATAATAGAGGGAGGTCAGTGCAATAATAATAAACCTCAAAAGAGTTCAGTGCAATTTGCCCTAAAATTAATTATGTCATTATATTTACTATTATTGAATATGGTGTGGTGCACGGGTGATAAATAAATGAGATAAGAAAGAAATTTAAAGATTGAAGTTATACCAGGTCTAATTAATCTTAAGTAATTTAAAATTCAGTTAACATTTTTAATTTAATTGATTTAATTTGAATAGTTTCTATTTCTTGTAAGTAGGAGGAGAATGTCACTTAGAAGGCATGAGGAAGTGACATCTCATAGGATTTTCTTCCATTTGTTTATATTAGAGTACTATTATATTAAGGCGTGTTTGGAAAACAACAACTTAATTAAGTGTTTATGGCTCTAAACACATATTGCATAAGTTCTTATTCATAAGTTATTTTAAGAAATTTATAAAAATAATTTGAAAAATAAATTATAAATAAGCATAAACTCTTTTTCATAAGTTATTCAGAATAACTTATGAAAATAAGTTATAGGAAGGTTTTTAAGCTCTCCCAAACACACACTTAAGCACTTAAGCTAAAAGATAAGCCCAAATAAACTCTCTCAAACGGAGCCTAAATTGAATTAGATAGGTACGGTGCTTGACGTAAAAAAAGTACTTGTAATTTTTTTATTAAGTAGGATTAAATCGAAAAAGAAAAATATTTCGTAATTTAACAATGAAATGTGAGTTTGAATATCAGTTTCGTAAAAAAGAGTTTGAATATCAGTTAAATATAAGATAAAAGAACTTTCATCCTAATTTACATAAGAAAATTGTTTAGGTTTTATTATGGCTTAACTACATTTTTGTCACCCACTTTAGTTCATTGTGAGGTTTTAGTCCTTAAAAAAAATCATTAGTAGTTATTGTCCCTCACGTTAACTTCTATTTTAAATTTTAGTTTTCCATCCAAAACCATTTAAAAACAAATAGTTTCTGAGTTAAAATTAAAACAAAAAACAAAAAAGCAAAAACCCAAAATTGTTTGGTTGTTCATGTTCTTCAATCATCTTCATTTTCATCTTCATTATCTCATCCCCACCATCCCCAGCATCTCCATTATCTTCAACTTCATCTCCATCATCTTCATATTCCAACAAACAAATCCCATATTTTCACACTCGCTAAATAATGAAAAACCCAGAAAAATTAGCCGAAACCCAGAAACAATTGAAGCCTAAAAACCCAAAAAAAAAATTGATTTCAAGGGGTGAAGGTCGTTTCTAATTGAAGCCTAAAATCGATACACAAGAATTTCCACTTTGAAGAAAAATCTTAAATCAAACTTCAACGCAGATTATGAAATCCAAAAGTAAAGTGGAGACCAAAAGTAAAGTCAAATCTTTTATTTTATAGTTTACACTCATACTCATACTACAATGTGGTTTCCAACTCCCTCTAGTGAGTGTGGTTTCCAACTCTCGATGGTTAAACGGGACATCATTAACCAACAAGATATTATTAGTCTAGTGATAGATAAGTTAGATCTCCATAATGGTGAAATCACAAAATTAAACTCTGAAAAAATCATTTGTTAACAATGATCGTTACTGTATCTCGAACGAGTTAATACTTGTAAATAAAAAAAAAGCTACATTGTTTGGTAGTAAAATAATAGAAGATGTGGCTTACACATTACAGGGAGGAAATTTGATAAATAAATAAATGATGCAGATGAACTCCATTTGAAGGTTATAATATTCATTTTTATTAGCAGCCAAATTTGATGGAGAAATGGATTATTTCAAATAAAAGATCTCTTTATTGTCTTATGTCAAAGTAATTGTTAATAAATAAAACAAGAAAATAATGTAGATGCATGTTCCTCGGGCTCGGGCATTATATATGTTTCCATCGATGCTATCAGCAAGCAACTCTTGTTGACAGCTATCTTGTCCTCGCCTGGAAGGCTGGAACGTGGATGACACATGGGCTCACTACTTAGGAGGAGCATATTACCATGTTTAGGAATAGCTTATTTAGGATTATATCCTAGGATAAGTGTTTATGCGAGTGTTTGAAAGAGTTTATATAAATGTTAAGAGTAAAATAAAAAGGAGAGAAAGAGAGAAAGAAATATCACATAAGAATTTTTAACGTGGTTTGCCACATAGAATGTGTACCTACGTCCACAGTTACACTAGGTAGTAATATTTATTTGGTGTGTATGATGTTTACAATAAGGTGCCTATATATAGCAATAGTAAGACAAACTCCTCATAAGATTAAGCAATGTGAGACTACAAAATAGACTACATAAACATAATAATTCTCCCACTTGGAGTCTAATTTTAGTAACTTCTTGTAAACAATAAGTTCTTCTGCTCTTCACTTAGTGTAGCACCTTCATCACCAATTATCCTCGAAGGCCAGTAGAGGCAATGCAAAGCCTTAGTTTATCAGCTGTAAGAGTCTTGGTCAACACATCAGCTGGATTCTCTGATCCTAAGATTTTCAACAAAGATAAATCTCCATCATTTATAAGTTCTCTAGCTAGTAGCACTCTGACTGTCACTAAACAATGGAGAAACATCTTGTTCTTTTCCAAATTCTTTGAGAAATTTTTTCAGCCATATCATCTCCTTGGCTGCTTCTGAAATGACTACATATTCTGATTCAGTGGTTGAAAGAGAAACTTTGTTTTTTCCACCATCTGAATCTCCTCTCAGATATGCATCAGAAAACCCCTGTAAAGTAAGATCATTTCTTCTAAAGCATAGACACATTCCCGAAGAAACCTTCAGATATATCACTATCCACTTCACACATTCCCAATGCTCCTTTCTAGGATTTGATAGGAATCTACTGACAACTCCCACTACATGTGCTATATCAGGTTTGGTACAAATCATAGCATACATCAAGCTCCGTACTACAGATGCATATGGAACTGTTGACATGCAACTTTCTTCACTTGTTTATGGGGACTGCTTCTTTGAAAACTTTAAGTGATGTACCTAAGGGGTGCTTCTGGTCTTGGCATCTCCAACATTGAATATGTTAAGTAATTTTTTGACATATTTCTCCTAGGACAACTTCAGAATATACTTTGATCTATTTCAAAAAATCCTCATACCAAGGATTTGTTTGGCTAGACCAAGATCCTTCATCTTAATGTTTTCTGTCAGCCGCTGCTTCAACTTGTTAATTTTAGTCACATTGGATCCTGCTATCAACATACAAAGCAAGGATAATATAACTGTTAGCAAATTTCTTAACATAGCAACAATGATCCATGCCACGTCTATTACAATCGGAGTTGCTCATAAACTCATTAAACTTCTTGTACCGCTGCGTCGATGCCTGTTTTAGACCGTACAAGCTTTTGTGAAGCTTGCATAAAAGATTCTGCGTACCTGGAAATTCAAAAATTCACGTTGTTTCATGTAAATGTCTTCTTCCAAAACCCCATGTAGGAATGCAGTTTCAACAACTAACTACTCCAAGTGAAGATTCTCTGAGGCTATGATACTCAGGATAACTCTAATAGTGGTCATTTCTTACATTTGTCTGACTACTTCCTCTTTATTTTGATCTACCTCAGCCTTGGGCTTGATAATGACTCTTCTGGATACTTCTTCCTCACCTTTCAGTATTCAATACTGAACTGGAAGCACTAGAAGACTCTCTTTAATCTTTCCTGCAAATATCCGCTTAAGATCAGGTCTGGGATATAATCAAAATTTATCTTGTTATCCTTTGCAGAGTTATTGTCCGCTGTAACCGTTGCAGCCCAACTATCTGGTAGGGATTGTAATAGACTCAAGGCCATCGCCTCGTCGTTAAAGGCAATCTTCACTAATGATAATTGGGAAATAATTGTATTAAAACTATTAATGTAATCAGTTACAAAGTTACCTTCTCCTATCCTGAGGTTGAATAACCGACGTATGAGATGTATTTTATTGCTGCAGAAGGCTTCTTGTACATATTTGGTAACACCTTCATTAGATTTGCAATAGTCTAGCTTATTCACTATGTTGAATGCGACATTTTTGGATAAGTTCAATCTGATCACACCAAGGGCCTGTCGATCTTACGATTCCCACTCTCCTTACTTCATGCCATCTGGCTTCTTCCGTGTCAAGGGTTGATACAACTTCTTTTGGTACATATAATCCTCCATCTGCATCTTCCAAAATCTAAAGTCTCTTCCATTGTACCTCTCAATCTTCGCCTACCCTTCTTTCAATACCATTGCTCCCACTTCTTCCTCTATATTGAGGATGTTGTGTAGGAAACTGTGATCTGTTCTCACACTCTCACAATATCACTTTCTCACAATAAACCAAGGATAATTCTTTTCTGATGTGGAAGACTAGACAATGCTTCAACCACAGAGCATATTAAGAAAAACTATCTAAGGATAATTCTTTTCTAATGTGGAAGATTAGACAATGTGCAACCACAAAGCATTCTAAAAAAACTATCCCACCACACATGGAGCTCTTGATACCAATTGTTGGGAGCAAAATAGAAAGGAGAGAAAGAGAGAAAGAAATATCTCACAAGGATTTTTAAAGTGGTCCGACACATAATGTGTATACATACGTCCACAACTACATTAGGTAGTAATATTTATTTTGGTGTGTAAAATATTTACAATGAGGTGCCTATATATAGCAAGAGTAACACAAACTCCCATTAAGAATCAGTGATGTGGAACTACAAATAGACTACATAAACATAACAGTAAAGGGTTTATACCAGTCTATAAACTGCTTTGAGTTTTTTTTTCATAAGCTAATCATATTAGTTTATAGATAAGCGCTTATACATACTTATAACCTATTATGCATTTATATCAGTAATTTTATCAAATTAGTTTATGGATCATCAGACAAAGCTTTAGAAGACTGCGACTCAATGTTGTTGATGTGTACTTGAAAAGTTATACTCCGAGCAAGTGGAGCTTTCAAGACTCTCCTTTGTGCAGAATCATAGACTTTCCAATTATCTTGGTGCATATTCATGGTGAAACACATATCAAGTTACTGCCCCATCTTAGAGAAGATTTCTCTTCATGCTATGAACAAACAATGTATCAGACATTAAAGCATTCTTTTTATCCTTTCTCATAATCATCACATCACCAATGCCTTCTAAAGAGATGATTATTTTGCTTTAAAATGTTACCTTGCTATTTTTGCTCTCATCAAAGTTGACACGTCATTCTTGATGACTTGTCATATGATTTGAACATCTAAAATCAAGGTATCAGGTTTCTGAATTTCCTTGTTCAGTGTTGGCGGTCATCATGAGAAGAAAGAACTGAATTCACATCAGAATCATCATCATTGCCCTTTTCCATATTAACTTCATCATCATGTCTTCCTCGGTGACTACTACTAAGGGCTTTGCATTCAATTGAAAAGCAACCAACCATATTTTAATTAAAACATCTCACCTTCTTTCTATCAACCTCATGTCTTTCCCCCTCTAAATTGATTGAACCATCCTCTTCTCGATGAAGATTCAGGTTGTTCTTGATCAATCTTGGAATGATCTTGGCTGTTATAATTTCTTCTAGAGTAATTTCTAAATTCTCTACCCCTTCCTCGGCCTCTGTTTTCTCTACCTCCATGAAAACCTCCTCTTTTGGAAGTATAGACTTGTAAAGCTTGATCAACCAGCTTCTCCGCTAATCTCACATTTAGCCTTTGTTCACGTGCTTCAAGGGATCCCTGAAGTGCTTCAACCTTCAACGTCTTAAGCTTCTTAGTTTCCTCAATCGCAACGACATTGTGATCGAACCTGAGGGTTAGAGTTCGATGAATATTTTCAACAACTGTCACATCTGTGATCTTTTCTTTGCATGGTTTCATCAAGATCATCAAACTTATAATTCGATTGAAAAAATATGTAATATTCTTATTGTTCTCCATTTACATCAACTCATATTGACACCTCATAGTTTGATGTCGCACTTTCTTCAACTGATCCGCTCATGTGTGGCATTTTCCAAAATTCCCCTCGCCTCTTTCGAAGTTGCATCCTTTGTAATATTCTCAAAGTGAGATATGTCAACACACTGGTGCAATAAGAACATAGCCTTGCAATCTTTATATTTTGTATTCTTGTGAGCAACTTTCTGCGCTTCTGTTAGGGGTGTAAATAGACTGAGTTAGACTGGACTTTGGTTGAAGAGATTTGACCTACATAAAAAATTAAAGACTTGAGCTTAGCCTGTTACTCGTGTGATAGGCATTTTTCTTGGTTGGAGCCTTGTCTTTTTGAAAGCTTGACTTGGTCTGATAGCCTATTTAAAAGTCTGTTTCACAATAAATTAATAAGACATCGTGTTAAGCAACAAATCTATGTGTAAATAAGTTAACAAACTTATAGGATAACATGATTATTGGTTAATTGTAAGGGTGAAAATATACATAGTTGTGTTGGATTTCTAATGGTTTGAAAACTTATTTGAAATTCTACTTCATATTAAAGTAAGCAAGTCATAAGTTCATTTCTAAAGAAATTTATATGATCAAATCATTATATAGTCTAAAATGTTTAGAGCTATAAATAAGTCAAATATTATTTTAAGACATTATAATAAAATAATAATGTAAAAATAATAAAATAAATCTATATATTAATTCTAGTTGTTTAAATTGGCCGGTCTAATAAACTTCTTATACGGATTTTTGAGTAACCTAAGCCTGATTTTTTTTAACTAAATAAGATAAAAAAATATTGGTCATATTTATTTATTAATTTAATCTATTCTCATGCCTAGATTCAGTGGCACCTTCCTCTAGTTTTGGGTAGTCATTCTCTACTATGTCGATGACTTTTTGGAAGCCAAATATCTCCTTCATCTGGACACACAAACGTTCTTGGTAAGGACAAATTACTTTCCCTCAAAAGTCATGTATTTGAATTTCGTTGTTGATGTGAGAGCGGTGTTGATGTGCGATCTATAAGTACCTCTGTAAGAAACTGAAGGTCCCAAAAACCCGCCCTGACCCGTGGTGGTGATCTGAGTCAAACCCACCCAAATTTTAATTCATAAAAAAATCTAATTTGCAATGAAAAGGAATATTGAAAGATAGGGGATATGATAAAATAATGTGTTAATAATTCACGTTTCATGGAGAATAAAATTTAAATGAAATATAGTAATATAATTTTTGAGTTTAATAATCATGCACTGTTAGTGTAAAATTCCTTTACACAGACAACCAATAATAATTCAGATTTTTGTCTCATCAGATAATTAATTTGAAAACTTATTCAATTAATTACAAAATTAAATTATAATGTGGCAAATTAAAATTTGAAATAATTTTTTAGTGACGGTGCATAAGTACTAAACTCATAATTTTTTATGAAAGTTTAAACATAAATAAAGTGAATACTATAAAGGATAGTGTAAATAGATTAGGTCTTATATAGTCGAAATGGGAATAAATATAGTTTCCAGAAAAAGAAAAAAATATAATAAGTTAATCTTACATCAAAGTCTTTTTTTTTTTTTGAAGAAAAGTTTATTTTGATGAGGATATCATAAGACTAAAAATTTGGTAAGATAAAGTGCTTATAGATTATATTTGAATAGAAAAATGGAAACGAATTATCATAAATTAAATTTGGTATGAAATTTAATAATGAAATAGATGGGATATGATCACCAAACACGTAAATCAAGTGATAGGTGTTGTTATTTTAGCAAAAGCAAAGGTGCAAAGAAAATAAATGGGATATATCGCTTTGCACACTATTCAGATATTTTTTTAATTATTTAAAATTAATTGAAATATATATATTTTCCAGATTTGTTTTACCTTAAAATATTTTGCCTTCTTCTTTAGGTTTGTTTTGACAGAACCGTACCAAATCAGAGTTTTTTCAATCGTTGTTCTTTCTTCATGTAAAGATTCTTAGAGATGGCGTGCAAATCTTCCTGCCTTTTTTTCTCTTTTGTTTTATCGTTCAACCTGTAGAAGATGTGTGGCACTTCCCCTTTTGTTAATCTGCTAGAATTTAGTCACTTTTTTTCAACTTTTTTTAGACGTTCCCTAATTGTTTGTTAATCTGCTAGAAGTTAGCATGTTGAACTTGCATTGATTTTAATTGCCTTAGATGTAATGTTTTTTAATAGTGGAAAATATCAATAGGTAAGAATTTCTTATTAAACTTAGTTTGGTATATTGAATTTTCTTAAAGTTTGCAAAAGGTCCCTGTAGTTATACCAAGTTTGATATAGGTTCCTGCCGGAGACCAGAGCTCCGGCGAGTGCACATGTGACAGACTGACTGGGTTAATGAAGGTGACGTGAATTTTTTTTTTATTGAAATACAGGTCAGATAATACAAAAACAAAAATTCCCTAATTAAATCTAAAATTCCCCAAATCCCTAATTCCTCTTTCTTCTCCTTCCCTAACTCATGCATCTTCTTCTTCTTCCCTAATTCCTCTTTCTTCTCCCCCCCTAACTCCTCCTCCTCCTCTAAGCCTATCATTGTTTTTCAACTTTCTAAGCTGAAGCCTTTCAGAGGTACAATTTAAGATGATTATTACATTACATTATAAATTTCAATTACATTACATTATAAATTTCAAAGTGTATTTTATTTGTTTAATTAATAATGCCCCTTGTCTTTTTCTTTAGGTAAAATTTCGCCGCCTATCTGACTATTTAAGATTCAACACACTTGAAATAAACCTGTAGTCTTGGTTTGATTTGTGGAAATGGAATGGTCATTGCTGATAGCTCAAGCTTTTTCTCAAATTCATTGGCATAATCAAGGTAACCATTTGCTTCTTTGTATGTAAGTCGCTAGGTCATTGCTGATAGCTCAAGCTTTTTCTCAAATTCATTGGCATAATCAAGGTAAACCATTTGCTTCTTTGTATGTAAGTCGCTACATGCCCAAATTATTTTGGTGTTGCACATATCTGTTCTATCTATAAACACTTCAAAGGTGTATGCTAAATGTTACTGTTCACCTAGGGTTTTTTCCCATGCTTTGAGGTCCATTGTTTTCATAGTTCCATTCCTTTATTTCAATTTAATTGTTGGTCTATTTCTTTGATTAACTTTATAGTTCTTAAGAATTTGTGTTCTTTTTATGAAAGGATTTTTTTTTATTCTTACCGTTAAAAAGAGTGAACTTTTTGATTCTTTATAGTTATATCAAAATTATACTAAGTGAGAGATAGAAAAAGAAGAAAGATACGAAATTATCTATCATAAGTTGGAGTATTTGAAGAGAAATTTATGAAATGACATAGAAGACAAAAAAAATTCTAAATATATATGATCTCATAGAAGACAAAAATGAAAATGAGATATAATAATTTAATTTACTACGAAAGTGAAAAGATATTAAACCTCTATTTTATTATATTGGGTTCTATCCTAACTTTTCTCTCATTAGTGAAATGAGATTGTTGAAAAAATAAAATGTGAATATATGAGATCCTATATATGGCAAAGAAAATGAGATATAATATTTTAATTTACTATGAGAGTGAGAAGAAAATATATAAACTTTTATTTTATTATGTTGAGTTCTAACCTAGCTTTTCGCTCATTAGTTGAAACGAGATAGATGATAAAATGAAGTGAGAATATATCGAATCACATAGTAGACAAAATGGAAATGAAATATAGTAGTTTAATTTGGCATTATCTAACAGTCATGATTTATTTTCATTATTCTCACATAAAAAGTCATTCTTATTCTTATAAGATACATTCCCGAATATACAATCTCTATTTTATCATTTTAAATTTTAACTTAGCTTCAATTTCTATTTTATCTCTATAACAAACAACGCATTAAAGTAGGATATGATTTGATTGTTTTATTTGAATTTTTTTATGTGGAAATTCTAACGGGTCCTATATTTAAACGATATTACTCATTATTTATTCATTTGTTTCTCTTTCTTATTCACTTTATTTTTCGAAATTAATTTTTTATAGTAACTATGGGATATTCAAATTTTGGGCCATACGTTATATGAATTTTAATATCCCATTTTTTCTATATATTTTGATATTATTTAAAAGACAATTTCTTTATTACCCACTCAAAGTAGAAGGGTTCCATACCTTTTGATTTGATTTTTTTATGGAAACCTTTTGATTTGATTTGCTATAATTTCTTTTGTAAATTTTTTTAATGAATTTGCAACTCAATTCTTTACAATTTAAATAATGAATCATTGGGTACTAAACACTCTTATTCTCATGGGTATTGGAGAAATGTAAATTTTTAATTCATTTTTGGAAAAGATAAATCTTTACAAAACACTTAATATCAATTTTTATTTTTATTTTCATTAAAAAATATCAAATTTCTAAATATAAAAACAGTATCTTTTTAAATAATGGTGTTTTTTCTCCTTCTAATTATTACTTTGCATCAAATTGTTTCTTTTCTAATTTATTCTATAATCATAATGTACCAAATCATTATCTTGGAAACAATCACTTGAATAATATGAACTACATCCCCAAATAAACATTAGAAGATAAATTCTCAATTATTGTGAATGAAAAAAATTCATTTTCTAATCTCCAGTATTAATTTTACAATTCATCCATTTTCGTAAAATAAATAACTTTGAATTAAAAAATACAAAAGGAAAAAATGAAGGGATATGATTAGATGCTAAAACCCTTAGGTTTGGTTGAAACATGTAAATGAAACTAAATTTTTTGTGTAAACACATATATCTTCCTTAAATTAAACTAAATTAATATAGTCACACATTTTATAATATGTCAAAATATAGTTTTAATTTAAAATAAAAAAAAGCAACCACGAGTTACTACCTAATAAGAAACAGAGCTATATGCATTTATGTTTCAGGATCTGTCTAGCCCAACCCAAAGTCATTGAGCGTAGCTGTCAAAGTAGTGCATGCTTAGACTGTGATTCTCTTGTCTTCTTGTTCAACAAGATTTAAGCACTTATTAAACGTCCTTTAGCCCTTTTTCTCTACAAATACAATAATTGAGTTTAGTTGAGGGGTGCCCTTCCCAAAGTAGACATATAATTTGAGTGAAATAAGAGCATTTCTTATCGTATTATAACCACGATAGAATAGATAGAATAAAATAAGAGTAACCCCATTCCCAAAAATAAAATAAAAGAACAATAATGATAGAATCTAGTAGTAGTTAGATCTAAAGCAATTCCATATAGTTACTTCAAGAATCAAAGATCATCCTTAGGCCAAATGCAAGCACCAACATAGTGAAACGACAAGCACAGTCATATCGGTGAAATTTCACCAATTGAAAATTATGAGATTAAAGTTCATTACAAATGTTATCCTCTATTTGATTCATAAACTTCCTTTTTGGTAACATTAACATATCAGTGAAAGCAAAACGTCCTAATCACCAAAATGGCACACATAGTTTGCTTACTAGCGCCAGGGGTAGATTATTAGTGTGTTTGAAGGGTCCTGCACAAGTTTTTTTAGTTGTGCAACCTTGCACAACCCATTTTAACCCACTATCGAGGGTTTATTGGTTTTTTCTTTTTCAAATTAATCAAATTAATCTTAAAAAGAAGAAAATATAATTTTATGAACCCAACCGAGGTGTAGAACTCAACCGCCGACATCTTCCTTCCCAACCTCTCCTTTGACCACCGCCAATGTAAGACCCTCAATTTTGTGTGATTGTATTTTGGTTCCTGTAACTTTTGTGATTATAGTTTGAATCTTTTGAAGTATATTGATTATACTTTGTCTTGAATTATTTAGTAATTTGAGTTAGTATTGGGTTGATATATTGAGTTTTATTTATGAGAAATATGTGTTTGAGTATGGAATTATGTATTGTTTAAGCCTTGGCTAAAATGGCGACGTTTTGAAAGGAAAGTTGAAATCGTCTGGTAAAGTTGGCGGACTGTTTCTCCATTGGCAGACTGTTCCTCCGTAGGCGGACTGTTTCTCCATTGCCAGACTGTTTCTCCATTGCCAGACTGTTACCTTGGAAATGATAAACTTCCGTTTTTATTGACTCTTAAGAAATAAAATGTCAGAACCATTAATGAGCATTAATGACTTGCCGTTTTCTTTGACTTAGAATATTTTAATCCTTTCTAAGTCGGTTTCCTCACTCTATAAATACTAAACTCCGTCAGTACGTTAACCTTTCATTTTTCCCACACCTTTCTTCTCTTCAAAGTAAGCTGAATCCTTGACATTTTTCTGAAGTGTGGTTGTTGGTAAGTTGTTCAGACTCTTACTAATTCTGGAATTTCCATAGTATTCGATTTAGTCCATCTTCTTGGAGTTTAACTTGTTCTATTTCCCTTGCGGCCATATTCTTCTTGTTCGTTGAAGACCAGAGCTGTTCGTTATGAGTTTTTCTTGGTTCGTGAAGGACAGAGTTGAAGTTTCAAATCTCTTAATCTTTTAGGCCATTCAAGGTTGGTTTCCTTTCTAGTCCTTACGTTAGAACTCTGTTGTGATCTTTGTATTTTTCTAAAATATCTCTTGAAAACCATATAGACACTGTTTTAAATCAATTTGGTAATGGTTTTTATCTATAAAGAAGTTTGGGTTTTAAAGAAATGAATTTAAAAGTGATTTTACGTGAAAAACTCTGATTCTGGACTCTCAGGCTGAGAGCCAACGCTTGGGCGTTGGAATCCAACGCTTGGGCGCTGGGTTTCTTCGAGTTTTAACGTAACCAGACGATGGCCAACGCTTGGGCGTTGGAGGGCACTCTGTTCTGCTTTGTTTTATGAAAAATTCTGGTTTCGACCGTTTCGGGTTCTATTTCTTTCCAGATTATGTCCTATCCTTAGGATAGTTAATTAAACGAGTTTATATGCTATTTCTAGGTTGAATAACAAGTGTATGCAACCTAGAAGAAGGTAAGGGTAACTCAATCTTAGTATTACGATATTATGATTTTTTTTTTTGTGATTCTGATTGCAGAACACGGACTGGGATTGATTATAAGTTTGTTTGAATACCGTTGATAATAATATGATATATCAAATATGTTGTACGATTATGAGATTGAATTGCTTGAACATATTTTGTGAGAAGAGCTTACTGTGTTATGTATATATTGACATAACTATGAAACGAGTGAATTGTTATTGTTCATGAGGATTCGATTACTGTCATGACATATGCACTACAAGTGCATAATTTCAGGTTTTGATGTGGCAAACTATTATGCGTCGCCGGATCATGCCAAGGGTGGTGTGGGGAAGTCTCTCCCATGTTCTAAGTCATCCTGGCCCAGATACGGCAAAAACCTAATGAGCTATCTGCATTATTCGTTGAAGAGCTAACAAGCATATGTGTTGTGATGAATGAGGCTTATTCTGTGAAATTATGAATTTACTGGCAGACATGTTGTGAATTGTTGTTTCAGTTATAGTATAATGGTTAATACTGTTTACTCTATAATGCACTTCTAATATTGTATTTCCATATTCTTATATTTGAGTTAACCCTTTGTTGTTTCTGTTTGTGTATTCTTTTATTTTGGCGCTTAACGCCAGATGACCAGCGATGAGGGAAGACTTGAAGGCTGTTATGATGCAAGCTTGAGGAACTTTTGGGGCAGATTTGAAGATGATGTTTAGTTTCCGCTATTTTGTAAACTTAGCACATGTGTGCAACATATTACTTTCATCACGTCTTGTTTTCCTTGCTGTAATATTACTGTCTATGGGCTACACTTTTTAAATATATGTGAGAAGTTGTTTTGAAAAACTTGAGATGTTTTGAAAGGTTTTTATTTAAGTGTTATTCCGCGTTTTTCAATGTGACTCTCGACTTAAAAATTGGGCTGTTACAGCCATCACGGGACGCCGCCTCCGCCCCGGCCTCTCTCCTCTACTCAACCAATCTCCCCCGGCGATCCCCACCAAGCAACCACCATAAATCCAGATCTAGCACCGTCGCCTCCCCTTGCTGTCAAATCTCCGTTCATCACCAAGAGCCCACCATCGTCGGACCTCTCCTCCTGCGCACTGTCAAATGCCGTATCGCCCTCTGAACCAGCCTTTGATGCAAGGGTGGGATGATTCCTATGGAAATTGGTGTCAATGTAGAGTCGAGGTCTCAGATCTGGGATTTGGGTTCCATCCCCTCAGATCTAAGTTCATCGCCGTCGGATAAGATGTGTTGATGGTTGATAACAGTGAGGAATGATGGTTGAGTAACGAAAAAAGGTGGGCTATCAAGAACATAGAGGAGGTAGGATGGGCAGTTGGTCAGATCTAGTATTATGGATCGTACATGGACAGTAGTTGGAGTGGTTTAGGTTGTGTGTGGGTGAGGTTCTGTGGAAGGGGTGATGGTTGTTGGAGGGATGATGACGTGATTTCAGTTATGGCAGAGAAAGGGAGGTTGAGGGTGGTGTCGTGGTTGTTCGATAATGGAAGATCTGGTGGAGGTGGTTGTGGTTGTGGTGGTGGTGGTGGTGGTGGTGGTGGTGGTTAGAGGCAAGGGATTGATTTGCTTATGGCTGGAAATATTGTTTGGGAAATTGTGTTGAGTAACTTCTTGACCATGTAGCCTTGCTTTGATCTCTTTGCTTGATGCGTGTTGGTCTACAAACGCGTCAAGCTAGGAACTGGTCTTTGTTTTTTGAATCAAACCCTGGGTTTATGTTTCTTTTTCGTTTAGCTCTCTGTTGCCCATAGGTTCCAAGTACTTCTATTTTCTTTTCTTATTTGTAGACTGTGTAACTCTGTTCCGAGCACTACGGTGGTTCAAGGGAGTGTTTGGAGGAGCTTGAAAAGATCATGGAGTGCCAAAGAGCCACCGACCAAATTATTTTGCCCATGTTCTATGGCGTGGATTTGTGGGATGTGCGAAAACGTCAGTGGAGGAAGAGGGATGAACATGATAGATGAAGAAGGTGAAGTTTAGGAGGAAGAAGAAATTAATATAGGGTTTTTTTAATGAAAATGTTATTTTAACAATTATTATTTATAAAAATATTTTTTAATAAGAGGTTAGAATGAGGTTGTGCAAGGTTGTACAAGCTAAAACTCGTGCATGCTAGGGAAATCCGTGTTTGAATTGCTGATGGACACTCAATTTAAAAAGTACGACAATCTCAAAGCTATACTTTGTAGAACGTCTTTAGATCAACATTTTTATACTTGATTTTGATAAAAATGAGTTTTAAGGGAAGGTATTTACGTTTTAATACAATAATAATGAGGATAGTAAATTTTTATAGGATAATTGATCATGAAGCGAACCTAGGAAAACTAAACAAGTGAAAAAAGAATTAAATCAAAACTCAGTCTAGGTATATTAAAAGTGAACATATCCATTATATAAGTTAACTCGCTTACATATACAAAGAGAAACTCTAGGCTAATGTGCAACCGCCTCTTAACCATGTAACTGCATGTTCCGGTTGTTGGGATTGTGTGTGCTTGACCTAACCAACATATATATTTCAAATGTACAAAGCTTATGTGTCATAGTAGATAGCTCGCCTTCACATACTCAGCTTGCCTAAGCTTGGGTATGCTGACCTCTTTCGGCCCAATATATGCTAAGGCCCAAACAAGTGACTTCCTACCCAAGTAAAGGTCGCCTACGTTCAAATCGCATGTACCAGCCCCATAATGTTGTAAAATCCAGTTATAAAATCTCACGGTTATTTAATTTATAGCAAAACTACTATCTCTTGCTTCTCACGGAATTTATTTTGGGACTAAAATCATTAATTCTCTATGTCGATTTTAAATATCTATATAAGTAATCATAATACTCCCAAAAGAACAAATCAAAACATGCTATATGCATAATTTTGTTGTTAATTTGTCATTGATTTCAGTTCAGCAATCAAATGGCGTTTAGGTGCAACGGCACATGACTGGCCAACAATTGAAATCAAATTTAATAACAAGTAGTGAGTAGTGAGTATGGTGGAGCCCAATGTCACATGGGAACCAACGCAACCAGCCATGAATTTGTTCTTCCTTTTCAAACTTTCATCTATTATTATAAAGGGAAGCAGGATCTTGGCCACAAAATATCAAAGATTGTGTGCATTCAAAGAAGACGTGCTGCTATCTAGGACCAAAAATCTTAAGTATTGTTACTGTCTTGTTCAGTATAATTCTATATCCCACATTTGATAGTGGTTGGGTAAGGTCACCAAATCGTTGAGAATGTCAGAATGAGAGCTACTAATAGTGATGGTGGTGGCTCGCAGGTCACAACTTTTGAATCTTACTCATGTTTGGGAATCACATGGTCCATTGAAGTTAGTATTTTGATAAAATTTTTTTTGGTAAGTTGTCTACTTTTATGAATCACTTTACTTTTTATATACTAAAATTGTTCTGATAATTTCAATCCAGATATAATGAAGGTCAAATGCCTAAAAGTGAGGCTTCTACCGATTAAATTTTCAACTTAGAGGTTTAAACAAACTCTTTTAACCATTACCCGACATGTTCTTAGTTCTTAATGACATTACTAGTTTTTGTTTTTGGTGAAGTAATGGCATTAGCAAGGGGTGCATGGTGTTATTTTTTTTTGTTCAATGGGGGTGCATGGTGCTTTCTGTCCGATAAGTAAGTAAAGCCAAGAAAAAATGGCGACTATTTTTTTTTTCTAACAAAAAAGTAGTGCCTGAAGTAATTCTAGAATTCACTCTAATGGGCCTCGTGGATCTAAGCTGTGTTAAAATACACTATGATGGGCCTCATCGATGTAATATTGTTTGATTTGATAATCATTGGATATGGGCCTAAAAGATAAAAAGATTGTGTCTCTTTTGATTACAAAGTATTCTTTAACAAAAACATTTACAAAATAACTCGTTTAAAAAATCTCTTAAGTCTAATGGAACAACAAGGTGAGGTCACGAGATTGAACCCCAAAAAAATTATTTGTTGAGAGGGACAAACACTGTATCCCAAGCATGTAAACAACTGCAAGGAAAAAAAAACATATTTAAATAAATAGAATTACATAGTTTATTTCTTTTTATTATTACTAAATTATATTTTTATTATAAAATCTTGAAATTATATACTTATCAATTTATTCGTAGATTTAAACATGTTGGTCTATATAATAATTTAAGTTCACAAATCTACACAAAAATGGGCTCAACCTATTTAAATATCTCACTATGAGGTATTGTTTCAAATAAGCTTTTACGTCTTAAGAAATTCAATACTTTATTCGCACACTATTTATTAACAGAGATATTTTCACGTTGACGTATTTATAATTAGCTTTATTTTAATGTGTTTTAGTTCATTGCTTGCTTATAAGCTTGTTGGCCTATTTACACATAAGTTTGTTGGTCTACTTAGTTTTCTATTATGGAACATGCCTTTAAATAGACAAACATGTCAGATCAGACTTTTAAGAAGGCCAAACTAGACCTAGAAAAAAAACTTTTGGCAAGTAACCGGTTAGACTCAAACCTTCAATTTTTTAAACAAATCAGAATTGTTTATGTGAAATCCACCCTATTTTCGCGCTTTAATGTAAGCTTTAATTATCCATTGTTAATTTTGACTTATTTATTTTAGAGTTAATTAATTAAGTTTATTAATTCTCTTAAAATATTAGAATATAGAGAGAGTTTTACCGCTATAGTGATCTCGCACGGCTCAAAATTATGAAAAAAAGAAAATAAAAATTAGAATATGCATTGTGATCCCAATCATCTTCTGATTCGATCATCCTAATCATCTTAATTCAATTAAATGTTTATTTCGCATCAAATGCTGTAGGAAAGAGAGTCATTATGTGGTAGGTTATTTTTTTCAATGAATTAAAAGTTTGGATGAGTTTGGCTTCGGTTATCACCATAGATTAGAGTATGTTTCTAGGACCAGAGGTTGCTTAAAAAATATTTACAGATCACTCACCAACACAATCCTCACATTAACAGCGGAAATTAAACACACAACCTTTTGAGGAGAAATGCTCATTCTTTAACACTTGAGCCAACATGTGTTGGTACATGATAGTCATGTGTTAGATGTCTACGTATCTTTATTCTGAAACAAAATATGCATCATTTTGTTACAAGTGTGGCTGCGATAATTTTTGTTACCAATTTTTCTTCTTCTATAAATTTGGAATAAAGAAGCCTAATTTGTATGACAAGGGACATCATGGGGGTTTTCATTCTTCTTTCTTTGTTATCCATCTTCAATATATTCATTGTCCACAAACTCTTAACATATAGCACAAGAGCAAATCTTCCACCTGGTCCACGAGGTCTTCCTCTCATAGGCAATCTACACCAGCTTGATAGGTCTTCCCCCCCCACATCGCTGTCTATGGAAACTCTCCAAACGCTATGGATCCTTAATGTCGTTGCGCCTCGGTTCGGTCCCAACACTGGTTGTTTCCTCAGCAAAAATGGCAAAAGAAGTCTTGAAAACCCATGACCTCAAATTTGCAAGCAGACCACCTTGAAGGCTTGGACATTACTTTCACACCTTATGGTCCTTATTGGAGAGAAATAAGGAAGCTTTGTGTCCTTCACCTTTTCAGTTCTAAACGTGTCCAATCCTTTCGACCTATTAGAGAAAATGAAGTTGCTCAAATGATTCATGAAGTTTCAAAATATGATAATGCTTCAGGCAAAGCAGTGAACTTGACTGAAACATTGATGTCTTTCACAAGCTCCCTCATTTGCATGATAGCTTTCGGTAAAAAATATGGCCATGCTTATGATGAAGAAAAAGTTGGTCTAGGAAGTGGCAAAAGGAATGGTAGATTGCACACGCTGCTCAATGAGGTTCAAGCTTTGTTCACACAGTTTTACTTTTCAGATTATTTTCCATTGATAGGGTGGGTTGATAGACTAAGTGGAACTTTGTGGAAGCTAGACAAAGCCTTCAAAGAGTTTGATATGATATACGAGCAAGAAACCAGTGAAGAAGTAGCAGACATATTGATATTCTTCTGGATATAATGAACAATAATCACTCTTTCTCTTTTGATCTCACAATCGATCACGTAAAAGCTGTGCTTATGGTAAGCATCCTTCTTCTACTTCATTTAACAGCGGCGATTCATATACACCAGAATTTAAGCGACACATGCGACAGCTACAATTTATGCAGTTTGATTAGTCCCTGATTTTGTAAGGCAATTTGATTTTAGTTCTTCGGCGGAAAAATGACATTTAATAACGGTAAAAAACAACCAGTAATTGTAAAAATGACCGCCACTAAATGTCATTTTTCCGCCGAAGGACTAAAACCAAACTCACTTACAAAATTAAGGACTAATTTGACCATTAATTTTTTTTTATAAACTTTGCAACTTTTGGCCATCAGAAAATGCCACAAACTACATGTGTTGTTTGTATCACCTAAATTTTGGTGTACACAAATCATTTATGTTTATTTAAATAACATGATTACTTGAAAATGCATGTTTACATTTACATATTTGATAATTATTTGCGTGCATATGTATATATATATTGAACATCTTTACAGCAGGAACAGACACTAGTTCAGCTATAGTAGTTTGGGCCATGGTAGCACTCTTGAAGAATCCTAGAGTGATGAATAAGGTTCAAGGGGAAATCAGAGACTTATTTGGGGACAAAAGTTTTATACGTGAAAATGATATTGAAAGACTTCCTTATTTTAAAGCCGTGGTAAAGGAGACAACGAGATTATTCCCACCAGTACCATTACTTGTGCCAAGGGAAACAAGGGAAAGGTTCAACATTAATGGTTAATTATGAGATTCCAGCAAGAACACTAGGGCATGTTAACACGTGGGCTATATAGCAAGGGACCCTGAGAGATGGGAAGACCCTGAAAAATTTCACCCTGAAAGGTTCATTGGGAGTACCATAGACTTTAAGGGGGGAGATTTTGAGCTGATTCCATTTGGGGCTGGAAGGAGAATGTGTCCCGCGATGAACATGGGAGTAGCCGCGGTTGAGCTTTCACTAGTTAATCTTCTCCACTCTTTTGTTGGGAACTACCTCCTGGAATTGACAAGGAAGAGATGTTGGGCACACAAGAGAAACCCAGATTAGCGATGCACAGGAAAATTGATCTTTGCCTTGTTGCCAAGAAACGAATAATAAAGAACAATAACGTCCGTGTTTGGAACAACTTATTTGATGCAGAATGCCGAACACCAACTCCCAGCACACATGGTTTGACTAAGGTTCACATGGATTGCTATCTATCCAGCTCCAACTACCCTGCTTCAACTACCCATATTATTGTATTTATTTTCAATAATTCTATGCTCCTAGAGGAATTACATGTATGTGTTCATCATCTAAAAACTTGAAGCAAATATCTATTTTAGAGTTCAGAGTATTTTCCTCTATTTTTAATTAGGTTTTTGATTCATTTGGCATCAGAGCATATGGTTCTCCAGCTTCTTATGCTCTTGGTCAAGTTTAGCCATAAATTCCTTGGTCTCAGGAGTTCCAAGGTTGAAGAGATTGCATCATTGCAACGTCATTGCCACGTGGTGTCAAAGAAAACAGGGCTTTTCCATTGGTAGAATATCACATGTGCCTTCGACGTGCAGATAAGATTATTACTTGAGGCTGCTTTTGAATGTTCAAAAAGGATGCACGCGTTATGAAGATATCAGGACTGTAAATCAAGTGACGTACAACACTTTTCAGGATGCATGTTATGCACTTGGTCTACTACAGGATGACAAAAATATAGTCAGAGCAATAAAAGAGGCCAGCTTTTGGGCATCGGGAGAGTACGCTAGAGGACTTTTTGTGATATTGTTGGTTTCTAACATCTCTAGGCTTGAAGTTGTCTGGAATACCTGTTGGCAAGAACTTTCGGAAGATATCCTCTACCGACAAAGAAGGCAACTAGATTACAGAGGTGAGCTCTTGCCTTTTGCTTCATTCAAAATTGGTCATTTCAATATTTTAAATGGGTTTCTAATTGCACCTTATGAAACAATAATTATGTCGTTTGTTTCCGCTCTTATTTATTTTTATTACACTCTTAACTTTTATTTAATTGCATACTTTGATTTTGTTGTTTCTTATTCAATACAACATATGATATGTTTTATGTGCTATTGTTTTCGGCTTATTATAGGGATTTCGGCTCATTATAGGGTTTTAGGCCGGCTTTAGGGCTTTCTGATCAACTTTAGGGCTTTTAGCCGATTTCGACATTTAAGGCCGATTTCTGGGTTTTTCCGCTGACTATATAGTATAGGGTATTTGGACGAATTAAGGGCTCTGAGTCAATTTTATGGTTTTTCTGTTGTAGACTCTAGGCCTTTAGACTGATTTTAGGGTTTTCGGCTTATTATAGGGTCTTAGGCCGGCTTTAGGGCTTTCTGATCAACTTTAGGGCTTTTAGCCGATTTCAGCATTTTCGGTCGATTTTAGGGTTTTTCCGTTGACTATAGTATAGGGTATTTGGGCGATTTGAGGGCTCTGGGTCAATTTTATGGTTTCTCAGTTGTAGACTCTAGGCTTTTAGACTGATTTTAGGGTTTTCGGCTTATTATATACTTTTAGGCCGGCTTTAGGGCTTTCTGATCAACTTTAGGGCTTTTGGCCGATTTCAGCACTTTCGGCCGATTTCAGGGTTTTTCCGCTAACTATAGTATAGTGTATTTGGACGATTTAGGGGCTCTGGGTTGATTTTATGATTTTTATGATGTAGACCCAAGGCTTTTAGATTGAATTTAGGGTTTTCGACTTATTATAGGGTTTTAGGCCGGCTTTAGGGTTTTCTGATCAACTTGAGGGCTTTTGGCCGATTTCAGCATTTTCAGCCGATTTCAGGGTTTTTCCGCTGACTATAGTATAGGGTATTTGGACGATTTAAGGGCCCTGGGTCAATTTTATGGTTTTTTCTGTTGTAGACTCTTGGCTTTTTAACTGATTTTAGGGTTTTCAGCTTATTATAGGTTTTAGGCTGTCTTTAGAGCTTTCTTATCAACTTTAGGGCTTTTGGCCGATTTCAGCATTTTCAGCCGATTTCAGGGTTTTTTCGCTGACTATAGTATAGGGTATTTGGACGATTTAAGGGCTTTGAGTCAATATTATGGTTTTTCTTTTGTAGACTCTAGGATTTTAGACTGATTTTAGGGTATTCGGCTTATTATAGGGTTTTAGGCCGGCTTCAAGGCTTTATGATCAACTTTAGGGCTTTTGACCAATTTCAGCATTTTCGACCAATTTCAGAGTTTTTCCGCTGACTATAGCATAGGTTATTTGGACGATTTAAGAGCTTTGGGTCAATTATATGGTTTTTCTGTTGTAGACTCTAGGCTTTTAGACTTATTTTAGGGTTTTCGGCTTATTATAGGGTTTTAGGCTGACTACAGGGCTTTATGATTAACTTTAGGGATTTTGGTCGATTTCACCATTTTCGGCCAATTTCAGGGATTTTACTTTGACTGTACTATAGGGATATGGACGACTTAAGAGCTCTGGGTCAATATTATGGTTTTTCTGTTGTAGACCCTAGGATTTTAGACTGATTTTAGGGTATTCGGCTTATTATAGGGTTTTAGGCCGGCTTCAGGCTTTTGATCAACTTTAGAACTTTTGGCCGATTTCAGTATTTTCGGCCAATTTCAGGGTTTTTTCCGCTGACTATAGTTTACGGTATTTGAACGATTTAAGGGCGGTGGGTCAATTTTATAGGTTTTATGTTGTAAACTCTAGGCTTTTAGACTGATATTAGGGTTTTGGGCTTATTATAGGGTTTTTGGACGGCTTTAGGTCTTTCTGGTCAACTTTGGGGCTTTTGGACTATTTCAGCATTTTCGGCCGATTTCAGGTTTTTCCACTAACTATAGTCTAGGGTATTTGGACGATTTAAGAGCTCTGGGTCAATATTATGGTTTTTCTATTGTAGACTCTAGGATTATAGACTGATTTTAGGGTTTCCGTCTTATTATAGGGTTTTCAGCCGGCCTTAGGGCTTTCTGGTCAACTTTAGGGCTTTTGGCCAATTTTAGCATTTTCGGCCGATTTCAGGGTTTTTTTCGCTGACTATAGTATAGGGTATTTGAACGATTTAAGGGCTGTGGGTTAATTTTATAGCTTTTCTTTTGTAGACTCTAGGCTTTTAGACTGATATTAGGGTTTTCAGCTTATTATAGGGTTTTAGGACGGCTTTAGGTCTTTTGGATCAACTTTGGGGATTTTGGCCTATTTTAGCAATTTCGTCCGATTTCAGGGTTTTTCTGCTGACTATAGTAGTGTATTTCGACGATTTAAGAGCTCTGTGTCAATTTTTTGGTGTATCTGTTGTAGACTCTAGGCTATTAGACTGAGTTTAGGGTTTTCGGCTTATTATAGGGTTTTAGGCTGGCTTTAGGGCTTTCTGATCAACTTTAGGGCTTTTGTCATATTTCAGCATTTTCAGAGTTTTTCCGTTGACTATAGTATAGGGTATTTGGACAATTTGTGGGCTCTGCGTCAATTGTATGGTTTCTCAGTTGTAGACTCTTGGCTTTTAGACTGATTTTATGGTTTTCAGCTTATTATATACTTTTAGGCTGGCTTTAGGGCTTTCTGATCAACTTTAGGGCTTTTGGCCGATTTTAGCACTTTCACTCGATTTCAGGGTTTTCCCGCTGACTATTGTATAGTGAATTTGGATGATCTAAGGGCTCTAGGTCAATTTTATGGTTTTTAAGATGTAGACTCAAGGCTTTTAGACTGATTTTAGGGTTTTCGGCTTATTATAGGGTTTTAGGCCGGCTTTAGGGCTTTCTGATCAACTTTAGGGCTTTTGGCCGATTTCATCATATCCAGCCGATTTCAAGGTATTTCCGCTAACTATAGTATAGAGTATTTGGACGATTTCCGGGCTCTGTGTCAATTTTATGGTTTTTTTATTGAATTCTTTTGGCTTTTTGACTGATTTTGGGGTTTTTGGCTTATTATAGGGTTTTAGGCCGACTTTTCGGGTTTCTGATCAACTCATTGCATTTTGGCCGATTTCAGCATTTTCCGCCGATTTGAGAGTTTTTCCACTTACTATATAGTATAGGGTATTTGGACGATTTAAGGGCTCTGGATCAAGTTTTGGGTTTTTCTATTGTAGACTGTAGGCTTTTAGATTGATTTTAGGGTTTTCGGCTTATTATAGGTTTTAAGCCGGCTTTAGGGCTTTCTTATCAACTTTAGGGCTTTTGGCCGATTTTAGCATTTTCGGCCGATTTCAAGGTTTTTCAACTAACTATAGTATAAGGTATTTGGACGATTTATGGGCGCTGGGTCAATATAATTGTTTTTCTGTTGTTGACTCTAGGCTTTTAGGCAGATTTTAGGATTTACGGCTTATTATAGGGTTTTAGGCCAGCATTAGGGCTATCTTATCAACTTTAGGGATTTTGGCCGATTTCAGCATTTTCGGCTGATTTTAGGGTTTTTCCATTGCCTATAGTATAGGGTATTTGGACGATTTAAGAGCTCTAGGTCATTTTTATGGTTATCCTATTGTAGACTCTAGGCTTTTAAACTGATTTTATGGTTTTCGCCTTATTATAGGGTTTTAGGCCGGCATTAGGGCTTTCTGATCAACTTTAGGGATTTTGGCAGATTTAAGCATTTCGGCCGATTTCAGCGTTTTTCCGCTGACTATAGCATAGGATATTTGAACGATTTAAGGGCTAAGTGTCAGTTTTATGGTTTTTCTGTTGTAGACTCTAGGCTTTTAGATTGTTATTTGAGTTTTTGGCTTATTATAGGTTTTTAGGCCGACTTTAGGGCTTTCTGATCAACTTTAGTGCTTCTTGCCAAATTCAGCATTTTCAGTCGATTGTAGAGTTTTTACTCTGACTATAGTATAGGGAATTTGGACGATTTAAGGGTTCTGGGTTAATATTATGGTCTTTATATTGTAGACTCTAGGATTTTAGACTGATTTTAGGGTTTCGGCTTATTATAGGGTTTTCAGCCGGCTTTAGGGCTTTCTGATCAACTTTAGGGCTTTTGGCCGATTTTAGCATTTTCGGCCGATTTCAGGGTTTTTCCGCTTACTATAGTATAGGGTATTTGAACAATTTAATGGTTGTGGGTCAATTTTATAGCTTTTCTCTTGTAGACTCTAGGGTTTTAGACTGATATTAGGGTTTTCGGCTTATTATAGGGTTTTAGGACGACTTTAGGTCTTTCTGATCAACTTTGGTGCTTTGGGCCTATTTCAGCATTTTCGGCCGATTTCAGGTTTTTTCCGCTGACTATAGTATAGGGTATTTGGACGATTTAAGGTCTCTATGAAAATTCTTTTGGTTTATCTGTTGTAGACTCTATGCTTTTAGACTGATTTTAGGGGTTTCAGCTAATTATAGAGTTTTAGGCCGACTTTAGGGCTTTTTGATCAACTTTAGGGATTTTGGCCGATTTCAGTACTTTCAGCCGATTTAAGAATTTTTTCGCTAACTATAGTATAGGATATTTGGACAATTTAACGGCTGTGGGTCAATTTTATAGTTTTTCTGTTGTAAACCTCAGTCTTTTAGACTATAGTATAGTGTATTTGGACGAATTAAGGGCCCTGGGTTAATTTTATGGTTTTTATGATGTAGGCTCAAGGCATTTAGACTGATTTTAGGGTTTTTGGCTTATTATAGGGTTTTAGGCCTGCTTTAGGGCTTTCTGGTCAACTTTAGGGCATTTGGCCGATTTTAGCATTTTCAGCCGATATCAGGGTTTTTCTGTTGACTATATAGTATAGGGTATTTGGACAATTTAAGGACTCTGTGTAAATGTTATGGTTTCTCTGTTGTTGACTCTTGGATTTTTGACTGATTTTGAGGTTTTCGGCTTATTATTGGATTTTAGCCTTACTTTAGGGCTTTTTGATCAACTTATTGCATTTTGGCCGATTTCAGCATTTTCAGCCGATTCCAAAGTTTTTCAGCTGACTATAATATAGGGCATTTGGACGATTTAAGGGCTTTGTGTCAATTTTTTTGTTTATCTGTTGTAGACTCTATGCTATTAGAATGAGTTTAGAGTTTTCGTCTTATTATAGGTTTTAGGCCGGCTTTAGGGCTTTCTTATCAATTTAGGGCTTTAGGCTGATTTTAGCATTTTCAGCCGAGGTAAGGGTTTTTCCGCTAACTATAGTATAGGGTATTTGTATGATTTATGGGCTCTTGGTCTATAAGATGGTTTTCTTTTGAAGACTCTAGGATTTTAGACTGATTTTATGGTTTTTGGCTTATTATAGGGTTTTCAGCCGGCTTTAGGGCTTTCTGATAAACTTTAGGGCTTTTGGCCGATTTTATCATTTTCATCCGATTTCAAGGTTTTTCCGCATACTATAATATAGGGTATTTGAACGATTTAATGGCTGTGGGTCCATTTTATAGCTTTTCTGTTGTAGACTTTAGGCTTTTAGACTGATATTAGGGTTTTCGGCTTATTATAGGGCTTTAGGACGGCTTTAGGTCTTTCTGATCAACTTTGGGGCTTTTGGCCTATTTCAGCATTTTCAGCCGATTTCAGGTTTTTTCCGCTGACTATAGCATAGGGTATTTGGACGATTTAAGGGCTCTATTTCAATTTTTTGGATTATCTGTTGTATACTCTAGGCTTTTAGTCTGATTTTAGGGTTTTTGGCTTATTATAGGGTTTTAGGATGACTTTAGGGCTTTCTGATCAACTTTAGGGATTTTGGCCGATTTCAGCACTTTCGGCCGATTTCAAGGTTTTTTCGCTAACTATAGCATAGGGTATTTGGACGATTTAAAGGCTGTGGGTCAATTTTATAGTTTTTTTGTTGTAGACTCTAGTCTTTTAGACTGATATTAGATTTTTTGGCTGATTATAGGGTTTTAGGCCGGCTTTAGGGATTTTTGATCAAATTTAGGGCTTTTGGCCGATTTCAGCACTTTCAGCCAATTAAAGGATTTTTCGCTAACTATAGTATAGGGTATTTGGACGATTTAACGGCTGTGGGTCAATTTTATAGTTTTTCTGTTGTAAACCCCAGTCTTTTAGACTGATATTAGAATTTTCGGATTATTATAGGGTTTTAGGACGGCTTTAGGGATTTTTGATCAATTTTGGGCTTTTGGCTGATTTCAGCATTTTCGGCCGATTCCAGAGTTTTTCCGCTAATTAGAGTATAGGGTATTATTACGATTTAAGGGCTTTGAGTCAATATTTTGGTTTATCAGTTGTAGACTCTATGCTATTAGACTGAGTTTAGGGTTTTCGACTTATTATAGGGTTTTAGGCCGTCTTTAGGGCTTTCTGATCAACTTTAGGGATTTTGGCCGATTTCAGGGTTTTTCCGTTGACTATAGTATAGGTTATTTGGACGATTTAAGGGCTCTAGGTCAATTTTATGGTTTCTCAGTTGTAGGCTCTAGGCTTTAGACTAATTTTTGGGTTTTCGGCTTATTATATACTTTTAGGCCGTCTTTAGGGCTTTCTGATCAACTTTAGGGATTTTGGCCTATTTCAGCATTTTCGGCTGATTTAAAGGTTTTTCCGATGACTATAGTATAGTGTTTTTGGACGAATTAAGGGCCTTGGGTCAATTTTATGGTTTTTATGACGTAGACTCAAGGCTTTTAGACTGAATTTAGGGTTTTCGTCTTATTATAGAGTTTTAGGCTGGCTTTAGGCTGGCTTTAGGGCTTACTGATCAACTTTAGCGGTTTTGACCGATTTCAGCATTTTCAGCTAATATCAGGGTTTTTCCGCTAAATATAGTATAGGGTACTTGGACAATTTAAGGGCTCTGGGTCAATTTTATGGTTTTTCTGTTGTAAACTCTTGGTTTTTTGACTGATTTTGGGGTTTTCGGCTTATAATAGTGTTTTAGGTCGACTTTAGGGCTTTCTGATCAACTTATTGCATTTTGGCCGATTTCAGCATTTTTGGCCGATTTCAAGGTTTTTCCACTTACTATATAGTATAGGGTATTTGGACGATTTAAGGGCACTGGGTTAATTTAGGGTTTTCCTATTGTAGACTCCAGGCTTTTAGACTGATTTTAGGGTTTTCGGCTTACTATAGGTTTTAGGCTGTCTTTAGGGCTTTCTTATCAACTTTAGGACTTTTGGCCGATTTTAGCATTTTCAGCCGATTTAAGGGTTTTTCCGCTGACTATAGTATAGGGTATTTGGACGATTTAAGGGCTCTTGGTCTATATTATGGTTTTTCTATTGTAGAATCTTGGATTTTAGACTGATTTTAGGGGTTTCGGCTTTTTATAGGGTTTTCAGCCGGCTTTAGGGCTTTCTGATCAACTTTAGTGCTTTTGGCCGATTTTAGCATTTTCGGCTGATTTCAGGGTTTTTCCGCATACTATAGTATAGGGTATTTGAACGATTTAATGGTTGTGGGTCAATTTTATAGCTTTTCTATTGTAGACTTTTGGCTTTTAGACTGATATTAGGGTTTTCGGCTTATTATAGGGCTTTAGGACGGCTTTTGGTCTTCCTGATCAACTTTAGGGCTTTTGGCTTATTTCATGATTTTCGGCCGATTTTAGGGTTTTTCCGCTGGCTATAGTATACGGTATTTGGACGATTTAAGGGCTCTATGACAATTTTTTGGATTATCTGTTGTAGACTCTAGGCTTTTAGACTGATTTTAGGGTTTTCGGCTTATTATAAGGTTTTAGGCCGACTTTAGGGCTTTCTGATCAACTTTAGGGATTTTGGCCGATTTAAGCACTTTCGGCCGATTTCAGAGTTTTTCCGCTAACTATAGTATAGGGTATTTGGACGATTTAACGACTGTGGGCCAATTTTATAGTTTTTCTATTGTAGACTCTAGTCTTTTAGACTAATATTAGAGTTTTCGGCTTATTATCGGGTTTTAGGCCGGCTTTAGGAATTTTTGATCAACTTTAGAGCTTTTTGCTGATTTCAGCATTTTCGGCCGATTCCAGGGTTTTTCCGCTGACTATAGTATAGGGTATTTGGACGATTTAAGGGCACTGTGTCAATATTTTGGTTTATATGTTGTAGACTCTATGCTATTAGACTATGTTTAGGGTTTTTGGCTTATTATAGGGTTTTTGGCCGGCCTTAGTGCTTTCTGATCAACTTTAGGGCTTTTGGTCGATTTCAGAATTTGCGGCCGATGTCAGTGTTTTTCCGTTGACTATAGTATAGGGTATTTGGACTATTTAAGGGCTCTTGGTCAATTTTATAGTTTCTCAATTGTAGACTGTAGGCTTTGTGACTGATTTTATGGTTTTCGGCTTATTATATACTTTTAGGCCGGTTTTAGGGCTTTCTGATCAACTTTAGGGCTTTTGGCCTATTTCAGCACTTTCGGCCTATTTCAGCGTTTTTCCAATGACTATAGTATTGTATATTTGGACGAATTAAGGGCTCTGGGTCAATTTTATGGTTTTTATGATGTAGCTCAAGGCATTTAGACTGATTTTAGGGTTTTGGCTTATTATAGGGTTTTAGGCCTGCTTTAGGGCTTTCTGATCAACTTTAGCGTGTTTGGTCGATTTCAGCATTTTCGGCCGATTTCAGGGTTTGTTCGCTGACTATAGTACAGGGTATTTGGACGATTTAACGGTTCTGGGAAAATTTTATGATTTTTCTTTAGACTCTAGGCTTTTAGACTGATTTTAGGGTTTTCGGCTTATTATAGGGTTTTAGGCCGGCTTTAGGGCTTTCTGATCAGCTTTAAGGCTTTTGGCAGATTCCAGCATTTTCGGCCGATTTCAGGGTTTGTCCGCTGACTATAGTGTATTTGAACGATTTAAGGGTTCTGGGTCAATTGTATGAATTTTCTGTAGACTATAGGTTTTTAGATTGATTTTAAGGTTTTCGGCTGGTTTATTGGGTTTTAGGCCAGATTTCGGGATTTCTGATCAACTTTAGGGCTTTTGGCTGATTTTAGCATTTTCGGCCGATTCCATGGTTTTTCCGCTGACTATAGTATAGGGTATTTGGACGATATAAGGGCTCTAGGTCAATTTTATAGTTTTTCTATAGACTCTAGGCTTTTCGGTTGATTTTAGGGTTTTCGGCCGGCTTATAGGGTTTTAGGCCAGCTTTAGGTCTTTTTGACCAAGTTTAGGGCTTTTGGCCGATTTCAGCATTTTCGACCGATTTCAGGGTTTTTCCCGCTGAGGTATATGGTATTTAGACGATTTAAGGGCTCTGGATCAAATTTATGATTTTTCTGTTGTGGACTCTAGGATTTTTGACTGGTTTTAGGGTTTTCGACCGGCTTTAGGGCTTTCTGATCAACTTTAGGGCTTTTGGTCGATTTCAGCATTTTCGGCCGATTTCAGTGTTTTTTTGTTGATTATAGTATAGGTTAATTTGGACGATGTAAGGGCTCTAGGTCAATTTAATGGTTTTTCTATAGACTCTAGGCTTTCAGACCGATTTTAGGGATTTCGACTTATTTTAGGGTTTTAGGCCGGCTTTAGGGCTTTTTGATCAACTTTTGGGTCTTTGGCTGATTTCAGGATTTTTGGCCGATTTCAGGGTTTTTTCGCTGACTATAGTATAGGGTATTTGGATGATTTAAAGGCTTTGGGTCAATTTTTTGATTTTTCTGTAGACTGTAGGCTTTTAGACTGATTTTTGGGTTTTCGAATTATTATAGGGTTTAAGGCCGGCTTTAGGGCTTTCTGATCAACTTTAGGGCTTTTTGCTGATTTCGGCCGATTTCAGGGTTTTTCCACTGACTATAGTATAGGGTATTTGGACAATTTAAGGGCTCCAGGTCAATTTTATGGTTTTTCTGTAGACTCTAGGCTTTTAGACTGATTCTAGGGTTTTTGGCTTGTTACAGGGTTTTAGGCCGGCTTTAGGGCTTTCTGATCAACTTTAGGGATTTTGGCCGATTTCAGCATTTTCGGCCGATTTCAAGGTTTTTTCGCTGACTACAGTATAGGGTATGTAACACCCTAATTTTGGGTTGAGGGTCACATAGTAATTACGCGGAAATTATACTTTGAAACCTCTCAAAACGCTCAATTTCCAAGAAAACAACGTCGCTCAATATTAATAATTAATAATTATCCCATAATAGAGTTATAAATGTCTCAACGCGATAAAGTTCCAAAATAAATAAAGTTGCACCGACATGTGCAAATAAACCAACGTCGCTAAAATAAAATAAAAGTAAATTACAACTTCTTCATTATTTTCTTGAACATTTCTCGCCTCTTGATTCTACCTTCAAGTCACCGCTCCTAGACCTCATTGTCCTGACCATCTATGGCGTTAAGCGCCCAAACAAATCAAACAAAATAAGCAGAAAGGGTTGACTCGAAAATCAAGAAAATATCATACAACAATTGTGATAAAAACAGCAATAACATAATAACATCATTAACCAACCAGAATTATTATAACATAACCATGATATCTACAAAGCATATTTTCTCATTCGGCAAATTCAAATAGATGTGCATGATCATCATTTGCCTACATGCATAACTATGGCCATTATTCACCCTGAACCGGGCCAGGACAATCACGTGGGACAAAGTACCACCACATTGCCTTCGGTTGATCCCACGGGACAAAGATTCGTCACATCAACCTTAACATCCTCAGTTGATCACGCGGGACAAAATACCGCCACATCGACCCGATAATCCTCAGTTGATCACACGGGACAAAATACCGCCACATCAACTCAATAATCCTCAGTTGATCCCGCGGGACAAAGTGCCGCCACATCAACCCAATATATATATATATATATATATATATATATATATATATATATATATATATATATATATATAAGATGCATATGCTATGACTATGCAAAAATTCATAATCCTCATGGACCAACAGTCCACACAAAATTTCAGTCTTAGCATACCACATACACAATATAATCATCACTTCACAATAACATTTTCACCATGAAATAACCAATATAACTAAATTTCTAAAAAAAACAGCATCCTTATTTTAGTATTTAAACAGAAATAGCATTACTAAAATTACAGAAACAGTGTATATTTTTTGTACAAAACAGTATGCATTCTAAACAATAAACAACAGTGTTTTTTTTATAAAAAAAAAACAGAAACAGCAGTGTTTTAAATACAGAAAACAGCAGTATATTTTCTAATACAGAACAGCAGTAATTTACTAATACAGAACAACAGTGTATTTTAAAACAGAAACAGCAGCACTTAAAATACAGAAAACAGTACCATTTCTTCCAAAATACAGACAGCAGAGTTTTTAAAAAAATAGAATACAGCAGTAAAAAAACAGAATACAGAGTTATAAACAAACAGAAACAGCACTATTTGTTTTACCACGAAGAAGGCTCGATTATCACCACTTTACAGCATACTAATATGCCAACAATTCCTCAGAACAATTCTCAAGAGAATCACCCAAAACAGAATCCATAAAACAACATGCAAAACAATCACAACCGACATAGAAACCTAAGAAGACGAGTTACCCTTACCTCCGAGAGGGTTGCATGCAAGTGTTTCCAAACCTTGAAAGACAAACAAACATACATACATTCATCAACAAACATGGAAAAAGGTCGGAAAACAACTCATATTAATTATAGACCAAAGAAGCAAAAACAACAATTTGCTGTCAGGGGCCTAGCGCCCAAGCGTTGGGTCCCTGTCTGGAAACACGTATTGGGCAAAATTCCAACGCCCAGGCGTTGGGGTCCAGCACTCATGAGTTGGCTCCCTGCCAGAAACCCTAAAAATCAAGTTTTTCACCCGAAACTCCATTTTTAACCAATTCCTTTCAAAACTAAAATTCTTCCATGTTCAGAACTCATATTATATCCTAACAAATGAGTTTTCTATCCAAAAGACCAAAGGTTTCTAATTTCCTAAAATCATTTGTTCAAGGGGGATAACTAGGTGTTGAACCGAAAGAACGAAAAATAATACCAACCTTGTTTGAGAGAGTTGATCAAGCTTGAGTGTAGCACGACCCTAGCCCCTTCCAGAATGTAGTGTACTCGAGCTTGATGAAAATCAAAGGTTGGAATCAAAAACCAAATAGCTCTAGAGGAAGGCAAGAATTGTTACTAGGAAAACTCAAAATTTGGAAGTTTTGGTCTCTTACCGATTGAACCGACACCACGAACTTTGAAGGGACTGAGTGTGAGGTTTGAGCACCACGAAAAATGGAGGGATTCAGAGCTTGATCACCACCAAGAAGAAAGGAGAGGGTCGACCAAGCAACACAAAATTCCAGCAGCACTTCGGAATCACAGAATAAGGGGTTCTAGGCCTTTTTCGGAAAATCTTTGAGTGGAGGAGCAAGGGAAGGTTAGCAATTCTTTAAGGTTGAAGGTTTCAGAAATGAGAGGGTGAGAGGGGGTGAAGATGCACGACCATAACCTCCTTCATTCAGCATAATTTCTCTTCATGGCACATTAAGGCAAAGGACAAAGAATTAACTCCCTTAATGGCCCATAACTCACTTGTTGGTTTTGAATTTCAAAAGGAGGAGTTTTAGCACATGTTTAATTCTCCATTCAGCTGCATGGTGAGGGAGAGAGAGCTGCCCCCACCTCCTTCCTTAGCCTTAATACACATTAAAACTCCTTAAAAACCCTAGACAAGCCATTAACCACTCCTAATCCTCCTTTAATGCCTATAATCCTCACTTTAAGCCTTATTTAAATGCTCTTTACTCCTCTTTGATCTGAATTTCGAAATTTGAATATGAATTTGATGAGTCACACGAAATTAATCACAAAAATAAAATTCCTTCATCAAGGTTCGAACACAAGACTTGCCCATCAAACGCTTAAGCCTCAACCGCTAAGCCACAACTCATCTTGTTGCAATTCAAGCAAGGTAATTCAAATATTCCTCAAGGTAAGCCATCATGTTCTAAACAAGATTAAATGACTCAAGACTAACATCACATTAATTAACTCAAGGGTTAATTTACAAACAAAAGAAGTCTGAGGACTAGAAAACAATTACAAACAAGTTCAGGGACTAAACTGTAATTACAATAAATAAGGGGTCTTACAGGGTATTTTGACGATTTAAGGGCTTTGGGTCAATTTTATGGTTTTTTTTGTAGACTCTAGGCTTTTAGATTGATTTTAGGGTTTTCTGCTAATTATAGAGTTTTGGCTGGCTTTAGGGCCTTCATATCAACTTTAAGGCTTTTGGCCCATTTCAGCATTTTCGGTCGATTTCAGGGTTTTTCCGCTGACTATAGTATAGGGTATTTGAACGATTAAAGGGCTCTAGGTCAATTTTATGGTTTTTCAGTAGACTCTAGGCTTTTAGACCGATTTTAGGGTTTTTGGCTTATTATAGGGTTTTCGGCCGGCTTTAGGGCATTCTGATCAACTTTAGGGCCTTTGGCCGATTTCAGCATTTTCGGCCGATTTTAGGGTTTTTCCGCTGACTATAGTATAGGGTATTTGGACGATTTATGGGCTTAGGTCTATTTTATGGTTTTTCCGTAGACTCCAGGCTTTTAGACCGATTTTAGGGTTTTCGGGTGGGTTTAGGGCTTTCTGATCAACTTTAGGGCTTTTGGCCGATTTCAGCATTTTCGGTCAATTTCAGGGTTTTTCCGCTAACTATAAAATAGGTAAATTTGGACGATGTAAGGGCTCTGGGTCAATTTCATGGTTTTTCTATAGACTCTAGGCTTTCAGACCGATTTTAGGGATTTCGGCTTATTATAAGGTTTTAGGCCGACTTTTGGTCTTTTTGATCAACTTTAGGGCTTTTGGCCGATTTCAGCATTTTCGGCCGATTTCAGCATTTTCGGCCGATTTCAGGGTTTTTCCGTTGATTATAGTATAGGGTATTTGGATGATTTAACGGCTCTAGGACAAATTTATGGTTTTTATGTAGGCTTTAGGCTTTTAGATTGATTTTACGGTTTTCGACTTATTATAGGGTTTTAGTCCGGCTTTATGGTTTTCTGATCAACTTTAGGGCTTTTGACCGATTTCAGCATTTTCGGCCGATTTTAGAGTTTTTCCGCTGACTATAGTATAGGGAAATTGGGACGATTTAAGGACTCTCGCTAGGTGTAAGTGTGTTTGGTCTCAACCAAACATTATTCTTTTTTTTCTTCCTCTATAAATTTGGAAGAAATAGGTGTAACTTGTATGACTACATTATGGTGGTGCTTGTCCTTCTCTCTTTCTTATCTGTCATCATCATATTCATTGTTCACAAACACAGAACATATAGTTCAAGAGCATCTCTTCCACCTGGTCCTCCATGTTTTCCTTTTATTGGCAATATACATCAACTTGATACCTCATCCCCACATACCTCTCTATGGAAACTCTCCAAACGCTATGGACCTCTCATGTCATTGCGCCTTGGCTCTGTCCCAACCTTGGTGGTTTCTTCTGCCAAAATGGCCAAGGAAGTCTTGAAAACCCATGACCTCAAGTTTGCAAGCAGGCCACCATTCCTTGGCCTAAGGAAATTGTCCTACAATGGCTTAGATATGGCTTTTACACCTTATGGTCCTTACTGGAGAGAAATTAAGAAACTTTGTATCATCCACCTCTTCAGCTCTAAACGTGTCCAATCCTTTCGACCTATAAGAGAAAATGAGGTTTCTCAAATGATTCATAAAGTTTCAAAATATGATGCTTCAGACAAAGCAGTGAACTTGACTGAAACATTGATGTCTTTCACAAGCTCCCTCATATGCAGAATAGCTTTTGGTAAAAAGTATGGCTATGATTATGAGGAAGAAGCTGGTCTAGGAAGTGGCCAAAGGAAGAGTAGATTGCACATGCTGCTTAATGACACTGAAGCTTTGTTTACAGAGTTTTACTTTTCAGATTATTTTCCATTGATAGGTTGGGTTGATAGACTGAAAGGGACTCTGTGGAAGCTAGACAAAGCCTTCAAGGAGTTAGATATGATCTACGAGCAAGTTATTCACGATCACATGGATCCAACCAGGTCTAAAACCAATGACCAAGAAGCAGCAGACATCATTGATATCTTTGTACAGATGATGAACAATCACTCACTCTCTTTTGATCTCACTCTCGACCATATAAAAGCCATCCTTATGGTAAGTATATCAACTTCTTATCCTTAGTTAAAACACTACCATTCTATGAAGCTTATAAAAAAAAATTACCATTCTATGAAAAAGATACTTACACCACCAAATAGTGGCAGACTACTCCCACACCCACTTTAGTTACAGTTTTTCTTTCTATTTCCCACTTTGTGGTGGTTAAAAATCATTATAAAAGTGTGTGTTGAAGTAATCTTTCGCTATTTTATAGTACAAGAATTGGAATGAGAATTATTCACCAGTTTTAATAAGATTCTTCCATTACTTTATGGTATTATTGTTTAATTTTGGGTTAACTTAATTACTTTTTGTAGATTCATTATTGCTATTTTATTTAGATAATATTGGAGATTGGTCTTGGTCCACATTTTAGGTTCAGATATGGTTCTGGTCCCTATCATATTCTTTTATGGTTCTCGTTCCTACATTTAGATATGATTTTGGTTATCACATAGATAATTGGTTTCGATCATAACTTATTTTGCTGCTAAGATAGTGGTATACTACTGGCTTGGTGTTATAATAAAAAAATCTCATAACCACACAAAGGAGAAAAACTTCAGGAGGCTTCTGTTGAAATGTAATTTGTAATCAGACAGCTGGCAACATATAGAAATCTTAGCAGCAAAGGAGAATTGCAAGCGGTGGAAGAAACCAATTTGGCTTCTTTATTCTTCCTGTCACTGCAGCTTTATAACAGCATGTGTATTAGCTGTAAAAGTAGGGACTATATTCATAAAAAGAAGATTGTGGGAATTAAAATCAAATTGTATGTGAAATAGGGGAATAAAAACTTATTTAATTCAGTTTAATATGTTACTTAATTATATACTAAATTTGCATATAGGGCTTATTTTTTTTACATGCTATTTGATTTGACCCTCTTAAAATAAAATTTTGCCTCCGCCCTTGGTACTTAATTATATATGTGTGTGTAATTAATTATGTTCATTCATGCATATATATACAGAATATCTTTATAGCAGGAACAGACACTAGTTCAGCTATACTAGTTTGGGCTATGACAGCACTATTAAAGAATCCTAGAGTGATGAATAAGGTTCAAGGGGAAATCAGAGACTTATTTGGGAGCAAAGATTTTATAAGTGAAGATGATATTGAAAGGCTTCCTTATCTCAAAACAGTGGTAAAGGAGACCCTGAGATTATTCCCACCAGTACCACTACTTCTACCAAGGGAAACACGGGAAAGGTGCCACATAGATGGGTATGAGATTCCACCAAGAACTCTGGTGCATATTAACGCATGGGCTATAGCAAGGGACCTTGAGAACTGGGAAGACCCTGAAGAATTTTACCCTGAAAGGTTCCTAGGGAGTTCAATAGACTTCAAGGGGAGAGACTTTGAGTTTCTTCCGTTTGGAGGTGGAAGGAGAATGTGTCCCGCTATGAACATGGGAATGGTGACGGTTGAGCTCTCACTAGCTAATCTTCTCCACTCATTTGATTGGGAAGTGCCACAAGGAATTGATAAGGATGAGATGTTGGACACGCAAGTGAAACCTGGAATAGCAATGCACAAGAAAGTTGATCTTAACCTTATTGTAAGTAAGCGATCAACATAGAAGATGTCACAAACCTACTACATAATAGGTTAAATATTGAAGTTAAATGTCATCCTCAATTGATTTTCATGTTATTCCTTTTTATAGTATATTACTTAAATATTTTTAAAAGCAATTTTTATTCATTGTCTATCATCTTTCTTTACCTGTTTTTTTAATATTAAGTGCGTGTTATGTTCAATTCAATTCGGATAAGAAGGTTATCAAATGGACGATGGAGAGTCCAATTCATGGACCCTTTTTCTGCTGTCTGAATAGATCATGATGATGATGAGTTTGGATTGCATCGCTGTTGGAATGAGAGCCATAACGCGGGGGTGTGCATCACATGCAGAAATTAATTGTGTCTGGAATCTTTATCAATCTGCCTTCTTTGTACTCTTCTTTGTGATTATGTCTTTACTTACAATTAAGAGATGTACTCTTTTCATTTATTTTTATTAGTTGTTTAAAGTTTTGGTTGTTGGTTCCAAAATAGATTTGGAGATCAGGAAGTTGTAGGTCGGCCGGAAAATATAACACTTGAATACTATTATATTAATAATTTTTTCTCATGAGGGGAATTGTCTTATTTTTCTGTAATTTGGGTTCAATTATATACAATATAATTTTTGAAAGCTAAATAATTTATTTAAGATAAAGAGATAAAAGATAATGCTTAAGACAAACCCATAGGTCCCCTCCCCTATTACAACCTTTATTTGCAAGGTAATTTGTTGGTCTTGGACACCTGAATCGCACAAAGTAACTTTGAGAGAGAGAGAGAGAGATCGAGAGCACAAAGAAATCTTTGTTCATACAGTTCGCCCAACTTTGTCTACGTCTGCGGCTATAGATGGCTATAGCACCGTTTCACTCAATAATAAGAACGAACATTAGGGTTCTAGTGTTACAGCATATTTATACTAGGATATAATGCTAAACGACAGTGTATTAATTATATCCTAACGCAATCCTAACGTAATCTTGTCAACCAATCAGATTCTAGATTACACGGATATTACGGAGTAAGTTCTCATTAGCTGTCTTCAACTGACCACGTAATAACTCTAACCAAACGAGGCCTAGCAGCTCCAAGCAGACAAACTCTTACGTGTCAGTTGCAGACGAACTCTGCGGACGATCTCAACAGCTCTAAGCCAGACGATCTCCTAGAGTCACCAGCCAGACGAACTCCTAGAGTATCCAGCCAGACAAGGACCTAGTATCCAATACCAGGCGAGGCCAATATAATGAGCCATACTCAATAATCTCCACCTTGGCGAATTTTCAAACCCTTGTGAAGATAAAACCGCTTCTTCTCAGAATCTCGGTTTTCCGGATTGCACTCCCCATATGCTTAACACTTCAAAATGTGCAGTAGTTCCAAGCAATGCTTGAACTTCTTTTTGGTGACGGGCTTGGTCAACATATCTGCTGCGTTTTCAGATGTGTGAACCTTCTCAAGTCGTATTTGCCCTGACGCAAGCAACTCTCTGATCATATGAAATCTCACATCAATGTGCTTCGACCTTGCATGATACACTTGATTGTTCGCCAAGAAAATGGCACTCTGACTATCATATTGCATACGAACTCCACCTTGCTCAACACCCAACTCCTGCACCAACCCCGTAAGCCACAATGCTTCTTTTGCTGCTTCAGCCACAGCCATGTGCTCAGCTTCAGTTGTGGACATTGCCACTATGGATTGGACAGACGACTTCCAGCATATAGGTCCACCTGCCAAAGTAAAAACATACCCTGTTGTAGACCATCTGTTGTCAATGTCTCCTGCATAGTAAGAATCAACATATCCACCAACTACTAGCTCACCTTGCTCACTACTGAACATTATCCCATGACCAGTTGTACCCTTTAGGTACCTGAGTATCCACTTGACTGCCTCCCAATGATGTTTCCCTGGTCTTGACATAAACTTACAGACTTGGCTCACAGCTTGTGCCACATCTGGTCTAGTGCAAACCATAGCATACATTAAACAACCAACAACACTGACGTAAGGAATTTTCGACATACCTTCGACCATTTCAGTTGTCTTTGGACACTGATCAACGGAGAGCTTGAAGTGATTTTCCAACGGAGTACTCACAGCTTTTGAATTGCTCATGTCGAATCTAGCTAACACACCTTCCACATAGCTTCTCTGAGAGAGCCACAACTTTCGTGCTCGTCTGTCCCTGTGAATCTCCATTCAAGAATCTTCTTAGCAGCTCCTAAGTCCTTCATGTCAAACTCCTTTCCCAGTTTGGTTTTTAAGTCACGCACGTCACTTGAGTGTTTAGCATCAATCAGCATATCATCCACATACAGAAACAAGAAAATTACTGAATTATCATCAAGGCTCCGAACGTAAACACGACAGTCTTAGTCACACCTTCTGTAGCCAATCCTTTGCATGTATGAGTCAAAACTCTTGTACCACTTCCTTGGTGACTGTTTCAACCCATACAGAGACTTCTTCAATTTACACACCAAACGTTCCTGACCGGACTCAACAAATCCTTCAGGTTGCTGCATGTACAATTGTTCATTTAGATTACCATGAAGAAACGCTGTCTTCACATCCATCTGCTGTAAATGCATGTCTCGAGATGCTACTAGGGCCAACACTGCCCTTATATAAGTGTGTCTAACCACTGGGGAGAATATCTCATCATAATCTATCCCCTTCCGTTGTGAATAGCCCTTTGCTACTACGCGAGCCTTGAACCTTTTACCTTCATTTTCTTTTAGTGGTGGCTTCTTCTTGAACACCCACTTGCAGCCAATTGCCCTCTTCCCTTCCGAAATTTCGACGAGATCTCACGTCTGATTCATTTCCAGGGACTCCATTTCCTCCACCATAGCACCTACCCACTTCTCTCGGTCTTGGCTATCCATAGCCTCACGGAAAGTAGAAGGATCTCAAGAACTTGTAAGAAGAGCATAAGCAGCTAAGTCTTCAAACCCATATATGAGTGGTGGTCTTTTCGGATAAGGCTCCCTATCATGCACAAGAACATAATCTTGCACTCCACCTGAATCAACTGGCTCGTCTTCTGACTCACTGTCAGAATCTGCAATGGCCAGCACATAATTGAAGGTGTTGTTTGACACCTTGTGAAGACATCGTCTATATGGGAAATACATCGTATACCCAGTCTAGTCGCAGACCTTGCACAAACAATGACGAATGTGGCACACGTCAAAGTCTGGAAAGAAAACGAGAATGGTCTTATCCTACATTTGTTAGAAAGTGTGTCTAGCTTTGTGAAGTCAAAGTGACTTGACTAGCTTATGATTAAATTGAATGCTCGTACATCACCTTTATTCAAGGTTACACTTTGTTCATCAATTTCCGATAAAGACTAACGAAAAGCTGCAATGAAGATTCATCAAGTACTTAAGCAGCTCTTTGCATTAAATGAGTACTTTCAGACCTATTTCGACCAGCTTCTAAGTCAGAAAGTCCAATAGCATCACATTCGGCCCAATTGACTTAGTCTTAACTAAGTGTCATAAGGGCGAATTGGATGAATTAGTAATGGAATACCTCGTCCTAGCTAGTGTTCGAGCGTCCATACAAAGGGAGAGATACAACGAGCAAAGTAAGGTAGCCTAGAGCAGACCATGTGCTCGGAAGCTCCAACTAAGGATTTCCCTACAACCTGCAGAGGTAATGACGACGAGACTCGAGCCTATACAAACATGTTTGATCATTCATTTACTTATCTTACTATTCATTCTATAATAACTTGAGTTCTTCTAAACTCAGAGGTTCTCTCCTTCTTTCTGTTAGATTCAAATAATTAAATGAATTATTATGTTTTGATAATTAACAACTTCTTTAAGGTTTAATATTTAATATCGTTAGAGATAGAATTCCTAACACAGTGAAATTTCTCATATCCAGGAATATCTATCTACTGAAGAGACTGAATGAATCCCAAAGCATCATCAAGAGAATCAGTCTGCCAGAAGAAATCGTCCGGTCATCCTGAAGGAAATACTATCAAAGACATACAAATGAAAGCATTCATGTAAAGACAGTCTGGTGACTCACGAGGGATGAAACAGTAACTTCAAATAGCAAACATCCTCTCTCAAGGACACTCTATCAAGCTATGTGCTCTCAAGTCAAAGTCTACTTCAAGAAGCTGAAACAGTCCGCTACCTAAACCTACAGTGATCAAAAGGAAGACTGTTTCATTTAAAGCTGAAAGAGTATGACAACTCATGAAGAAACACTTTCGGCTTCGAAGCTTCTCTAGCATCATATAAAGAAGTTGGGGGTCAACTCTCTCAGATGGAGAACTTCAGTGGAAGCAAGAGAAAAGGGAAGATTCAGTCTTCTATAAACCAAGAAGATTCTCATCCTTAAGAAGGACTGAATGAAGAAAGACCGTCTGCCTATATGAGCCATTTACTAACGAAATTCTAAACACTCTATGGAGACTGCGTCTACCAAATCCTAAGGAAGAATCCGTCTGCTCAAGCATCAAAATGCGCCAAAGGTACAAACATCAAGAAATGTGTTTTACGAGGATATTAGCTCAACAGAAGCATTAAAGAAATTATTCTCTTCATCCTGAATAATTGCTTCTTGGATCAAAAGACATCTACCTCGTCTGCATATTAATTAAAGTACTGGCAATGGCCGAAAGTAGAAAGGGACACAATTAATACAATATTCCTTGGTCCCACTGCTTTTCTACTTTTCCTCAAATCAAGCTGACATCGCGGAATCAACGGCAAGAATCTCTGAGCATCGTAGACTTTCAACGGTCGAAATTCAAATATCTGACCAAAGCACTTGATGAGCACTAGCTGGCATGCACTGGGGTATAATGGTCAAAACAAGTACCACAGCTGGAACTCCACGCATTAAATACAGAAGACATAGCTCAAGGCTACTCGCTCAAATGGAGCCAGACGATGTCAACCCAGGGAAATCAATGCTTCTCAGATCGTGTCTCAGACCTGCTGAAAAATGCAGAACTAGCCGTTACTTACAGCTAAGAGAGGAAGAAGCACTTCGGACAAGTTTTCTCTCCTGCTGTGAAGGAAGAACAAAGATCTTCAACTGAAGATATATATAGAGAACCCTGCCTCCGTAGCAACTGGGCAACTTAGACTTAAACTTCCATATTCCAACTAAGTTTGTCCAAAGAACCAAGGAACCTTGGTTCCAACTCAAGATGCTTCAAGCCTACTTCTACCTCTACCTGAGTTGAAGTGCTTATGTGTGAGAAATTCATAGAGTATTACTCTCATCTTATCCAACTCACACAACCCAAAAACAGAGAACCCAAATTCCTATCCTCTCTGTATAAACTGAGCCTCATTGTTTCTACCCACTCTTATTTGAAGAGAATTCCTGTAGAAAAACCAAACCTTGCAAAAGGTGTCAGGAGAAGTCCTGTATAATACTTGTCAGGAGAAGTCATGTATAATACTTGTAAGGAGAAGTCCTAATAATACTTGTAAGGAGAAGTCCTTCTAATACTTGATAGGAGAAGTCCTTCGAATACTTGTTGGGAGAAGTCCCTGAAAATACTTTTACTATTTGTTTAAATAGTGGAAAATCTTGGTGAAGCCAAGGACTGGATGTAGCCCTGTCGATTAAGGAGGTGAACCAGGATAAAAATTATGTGTGCTTTATTTTTCATGTTATGTCATATTTCCGCTGCATGCATATTCATGTGCTTTATGAATAACTCTCGTTAAAAGCAAATAAATGATTAACATTCAAAATTAACGAAAGAAACTTTAAAAATGAGTCACACAATTCAAACCCCTCCTTTCTTATGTGTTTCTTGCACCTTCACTTTCATACTAACTTGAGCGTCACAATATCTTCTTTAGGTATCACCCAGTACGTCATGGACCAGCATATCCGCCACGCACTCTTAATCACAGTTGGCAATGTTAAAATGCACAAACCAAGGAGAATTGTCAAGTCTGATTTCGAGAAGAACAAGACTGTTTAAAGAAGAAGAGTGAAGCCCTAACCCTAAAGGTTATCTTCAAAGGCCTATATAAAGATTAAGATGAAGAGGATTTAAAAATTCTCTTATTCTTTTCTTCATGCGAGAAACTATTCTAAGTTTTCATTCATTCTTTTATTCTGTTGTAAAGCCTATGTGAAAGCTTAAGTCCAAAAACCCTTAGAGAAAATCACAAGAGAGCTACTAAGTTTTATATCGTTTGCTGTACCATCTCTTAAGGAGAACACTTAGCATTTCACTCATTTCTTTTAAAGAAATTTGTAGAGACCGAAGAGGCTTGGTAAAGGTATACTTGTAAGAGGAGAAGTCTTGAAGAAAACTTGTTTGATTAGTGGAACAATTTTGTGGTAACAAAGGACTGGAGGTAGCTAACAACATAAGGGTGAATCGAGATATATCTTTGAAAATATTATCATCTGTTAAGTTAGTTTGTGAAAAAATTTAAGGCACAATTCATCCTCTCATTCTCATGTCCCTGTGATCATTTCACTAAGCACTTTGTCTGAGCTCAGATTCAGACAAGGATCAAATCAAACTAACTCTTATTGCATGAATCAATATGCAATTATACTCTCGCAAGAGACTGAATCAAATGACCTTATATTTACAATGTGATAAGGAAAAGCCACCTATAATTCAAGTTTACAGTCGCAGGAAGAAGAAAATCAGGCCAACCACCACCATGAGTGGTGGTGTAGCCACTACTGTGGCCTTGGAGACTGCTGTCCAACCAAAGGAGGAAGGAGAGAGACTGAATTCAACTGTTGCAGTCAGTTAGGGGGCAGCAGTTAATTGCATTAATGTATAATTATATTTTAATAAATTAATAAAACTACATCAAGGCAATTACTACATTAGAGCAATTACTATTATGTTTGAATTCAAATAATATGCACTAAGGCAGATAAAAGAACCTACGCAGGTTATTGTAGGGTTGTCTAGTATTTTGCTAAGTTGGTATTGTAATGGAGAGGTCGGGCTCTCGAACTCTTGTTGATATGTACTATTTCTGGTAGAGTTTCAGTGACTACTGTATCAATAACCAATATCTATTTCAGTATTTTCAGTCCCTATCATTTGGTATCAGTAGTCACCCTCCAAGTGTTGTGGTATTGAAGTGGATCACTTTCTACATGGGAAAGACTCGATTTGGAGTCAATCAAGATTCAATGGAGAAGATTCAAGAAGTTATAGAGACGTATCAACAACAAATCGATCAACATATTCAACGTTTAGAGTCTATCATGGTTACTTTCATGCAGTGAGATGAAGCAAGCTCTCAATTGGCAAACAAAGATGGAGAACCGAGGCGCACAAGGCAAGAGGAGGAGTCACCCAATAATAACCATTCTAAACAGTGGCGAAAGTTGGAGATTCCAATCTTTGATGGCGATGCTGATGCTTATGGTTGGGTCCATAAATTAGAGAGGTTCTTTCAAATCCGAGGCATTCCTAAGGGAGAAAAGTTGCATGCGGTTATGGTAGCCTTAGAGGGCAAAGCTTTGTCCTGGTTCCAATGGTCTAAAACATGCACTCCACATTCGAGTTGGGAGGATTTCAAGTCAGCCATACTTAAAAGATTTCAGGTTTCCAACACCCACAACCCTTTTGCTGCCTTGTTAGCACTCAAACAAGACTTAACATTGGAAGAATTTGTGGAGCAATTTGAAAAATTTGCTGGCATGTTGAACGACATGGATGAAGTACATTTAATGGATATTTTTGTCAATGGCCTCAAGAAAGACATTGGTGCAGAAATTAAACTTTATGAACCACAAACTCTATCCGTTATGCTAAAAAAAGCTTTGATGATTGAGCAGAAAAACATGGTTGTGTGGGAGACTCATCCAAGTTCACCTTATGGTCCAAGACTCACCAATTATTATAAACCACCATATGTTTCTAAAGCAATCATTGTTGACACAACCCAGAAAAGTGGAGGCAAAAGTTATAAACCTTCCACGTCTTTTTCTGGTAGTGTTTCTGTGCAGAAACCTTTTGTGAAGAGTGGACCAAGCAACTTTCAGAGGCTCTCCAATGCGGAATATCAAGACAAGATTAGAATTGTCGAATGCTTTCGCTGTAAGGAAAAGTTTGGACCCACTCATGTTTGCAAAAACAAACAACTACGCATTATAGTGATGGTGGAAGGTGGTGATAAGGAAACCCCATATGAATTAGATTTCCATTCGGAAGTTGAACCTGTACCACAATTGTCCATAAATAGCATTTTTGGATTTGCTTCTCGTCATTTCTTAAAGGTTTGGGGAACCATTGCAAATCAGAAAGTTGTGGTGTTAATTGATTGTGGAGCCACTCATAATTTTATTTCAAATGAGTTAGTGAGAAAATTGTAGTTGAAATTGGAAGATACTCCATCTTATGTGGTTAAAGTGGGAGATAGCCATAAGATAAGGTGCAATGGTGTTTGTAAGGAAGTTTCTTTGTTATTGCGGAATGTGTCGGTCCAGCAACAATTTTATTTATTTGGCCTTGGAGAAGTAGACGTTGTCTTGGTATGGAATGGTTAGCAAGTCTTGGAGACATTAAAGCTCATTTTTAAAAATTGACTTTGAGGATTACTATGAATGGCTAGAAGTTATTGCTACAAGGAGAACCTGAATTGTCAAAGAGTGACGAATTGAACTCTTTATATAAGGCGCTACAGCATGGTGAAGGTTTTCTTATACAGTTTTAGCAAATTCAAGCAGATACAGATTGGAGAACATCCGTTCCAGCAACATTGGCTTATGTTCGACACCATTTCCCTTCCATCTTTAATTCTCCTGATGAACTTCCTCCTCACCGTCGAAAGGATCATGCCATTCATCTCAAGGAAGGGGCACAAATTCCAAATTTAAGGCCTTACAGAAATCATCATTACCAAAAGAATGAAATTGAGAAAATGGTAGCTGAAATGTTGGAAGCGGGCATCATTCGACCTTCAACAAGTCCATTTTCCAACCCCATCATTCTGGTTTGTAAGAAAGATGGCAGTTGGAGGTTTTATGTTGATTACAAGGCCTTGAAAAAGATTACCATTCCGGACAAATTTTCAATTCCTGTTATTGATGAATTGATGGACGAAATTGGTGGAGCCCAAATTTTTTCAAAACTAGATTTGCGTTCTGGTTATCATCAAATCAGAATGAAGGAGAGCGACATTGAAAAAATAGCACTCCGCACTCATGAAGGCCATTATGAATTTCTAGTACTTCCTTTTGGTCTTACTAATGCTCCTTCTTCTTTTCAATCTTTGATGAATGAAGTTTTGAGGCCTTTTCTCCGCAAGTATGTATTGGTTTTCTTTGATGATATCTTGATATATAGTCTTTCCATGGAAGACCATATACAACATTTTCATACTGTTTTGACTCTCTTACAGCAGCATAATTTGAAAATCAATGGCAAGAAATGTACTTTTGGACAAGAGAACTTGGAGTTTTTGGGTCACATAATTTCTGCAGGTGGAGTTTCTGCTGATCCAAAGAAATTGGAGGCTATGTGGTTGTGGCCTATTCCCAAAGACATCAAAAATCTTAGGGGATTTCTTGGCCTTACATGTTATTACCGGCGACTTGTGCAGAATTATGGGAAAATTGCAAAGCCTTTGACTAATTTTTTGAAAACATATGCATTTCACTAGAGTTCAGATGCACAAGACGCTTTTCAGCAACTGAAGAATGCTATGACTACTCTTCCCTTGTTGGTTGTTCCAGATTTTTCAAAGCCCTTTGTGTTAGAGACTGATGCTTCAGGTACAGGATTAGGTGTTATTTTGCTGCAGGATGGACGCCCTTTGGCCTTTTGGAGTGCTACTTTGTCGGAACGAAACCAAAGAAAATCTGTCTATGGCCGTGAATTGGTGGCGGTAGTCAAGGCTGCTCAAAAGTGGAGACACTATTTATTTGGTCATCACTTTATTATCTAAACTGATAAAAAATGTTTGAAGTATTTGGTGGATCAACGTTTATTGGGTGAAGAACAATTTGAGTGGGTTTCCAATTGGCTGGCTATGATTTTGATATTCAATACAAGCCTGGGAAAGACAATTATGTTGCTGATGCTTTATCCAGGAGAAGTTCTTTCTGCGCCATATCTATCCTCCAAATCCATGACTTTGAGGAGTGGGTTGAAGAAATCAACAAGGATGAGAAGTTTCGGAAAATTAATCAAGACTTTATCATTGATTCTACTTCCCATTCTGGCTATCAATTAAAAGATCAGAAATTATTCTTTAAAGAGAGGTTGGTGATATCTAAGAATTCTTCTCGTATCCCTCTTATGCTCAAAGAATTCCATTCTTCTTTGGTGGGTGGACATTCAGGAGTGTTTCAAACCCACAAAAGGGTGGCTAACTTGGTTTATTGGGAAGGCATGAAATCATATATCAAGAACTATGTTGCTGCTTATGATGTTTGCCAAAGGAACAAAAGTGATACTTTAACTCATGTTGGTTTATTACAACCATTACTAGTTCCGACACAAGTATGGACAGATATATCCATGGATTTCATCACAGGCTTACCCAAATCCATAGGAAGGATATCATTCTAGTTGTGGTTGATCGTCTTACAAAATATGCCCACTTTATGTCTTTGGGACATCCTTTTACTGCTACTGGAGTTGTTGTTGTTTTCTTTTGGAAATTGTAAGATTACATGGTTTCCCTTCTTCAATTGTTTCTGATAGGGATTCTCTTTTCTTGAGCGACTTTTGGAAGGAACTTTTCAAAGCCGCAGGAACCCATTTGAAATTCAGTTCTGCATATCATCCTCAAAATGATGTCCAAACTGAAGTTGTCAACCGATGCTTGGAAGTGTACTTGCACTGTCTTACTGGTTCCAAACCAAAAAAATGGGTTTCTTGTCTTACATGGGCTGAATTCTAGTTCAACACAAATTACAAATTAAATGGGTTTCACTTGCTAAACGGGTTAACCAGAAATTAAATCCGCGACTCTATGGACCATTTCAGGTGTTAAACAAAGTGGGAGATGTTGCTTACAAGTTAGAACTACCTTCCCATAGCAAAATTCATCCGGTGTTCCATGTTTCTCTTCTTAAAAAAGAAATTGGGAATTATTTTCACTCACAACCTCTGCCTCCTATGTTGTCAGAGGATCATGAGTTAGAAGCTTCTCCTGATGTTGTCAGAGGATCATGAGTTAGAAGCTTCTCTGATGTTGTTTTGGACGTTCGTGAAGTCACTCCTGGTAATGTTGAAGTTCTTCTTTCATGGCATAATTTACCTCCTTGTGAGAATAGTTGGAAGTCGGTAGCCAGAATTCAAGAAGCCTTTCCACCTTATCACCTTGAGGACAAGGTGAATCTTCTAGGGGGGTATTGATAAGGAAAAGTCACCTGTAATTCAAGTTTACAATCGCAGAAAGAAGAAAACCATGCCAACCACCACCATGGGTGGTGGTGCAACCACTACTGTGGCCTTGGAGACTGTTATGCAGCCAAAGGAGCAAGGAGAGAGAGTGAATTCAACTGCTGCAGGCAGTTAGGGGCAGAAGTTAACTGCATTAATGTATAATTATATTTTAATAAATTAATAAAACTGCATCAGGGCAGTTACTGCATTAGAGCAGTTATTATGTTTGAATTCAAATAATCTCTTTCCTTTAATTTTCACGTGTATAAAGTGTAACTATCATTTTCCCTTCCCTTCTATAAAGTTTGAAGAAAGATGTGCAATTTGTATGCTTGCATCATGGGGTTTCTTGTTCTTCTTTCTTTATTATCTATCACCATTCTATTCATCATCCACAAATACAGAACATGTGGTAACAGAGCAACTCTTCCACCTGGCCCACCAACCCTTCCTCTCATCGGCAATCTACACCAACTTGATAGCTCATCACTTCATTGCTGTTTATGGAAACTCTCCAAACGCTATGGACCTCTCATGTCTTTGCGCCTTGGCTCTGTGCCATGTTTGGTTGTTTCCTCAGCAAAAATGGCCAAAGAAGTTCTGAAAACCCATGACCAAAAATTTGCAAGCAGACCACCTTTCCTGGGACTAAGGAAATTGTCTTACAATGGCTTGGACTTGGGTTTTGCACCTTATAGCCCTTATTGGAGAGAGATGAAAAAACTCTGTGCCCTCCACCTCTTCAGCTCTCAACGCCTCCAATCCTTTTGCAACATCAGAGAAAATGAAGTTTCCCAAATGATTCAGAAAATATCCAAATATGATTCTTCAGAAAAAGCAGTGAACTTGACTGAAACATTGATGTCTTTCACCAACTCCCTCATATGCAGGATAGCTTTTGGGAGAAAGTATGGCTATGATTATGAGGAAGTGGAAATAGGTAATGGCCAGAAGAAGAGTAGATTGCATGTACTTCTCAATGAGGCTCAAGCTTTGTTGACAGAATTTTACTTTTCTGATCATTTTCCATTGATGGGGTGGGTTGATAGACTTAGAGGTACTCTAAGGAGGCTTGATAAAACCTTCAAGGAGTTAGATTTAATCTATGAACAAGTCATCCATGACCACATGGATCCAACCAAGCCTGAAAACAATGACCAAGAAGTTGCATATATCATTGATATCTTTCTGCAGATGATGAATCATGACTCATTCTCTTTTGATCTTACTCTCAACCATATTAAAGCCATTCTTATGGTAAGTAACGCCTCTTCTTGATTTCCCTTAGCTTATGCACATGATTAGTGATTAGATTAATATGAATCAAGATCTTCAGTCCCCAAAATTTTGTCATGTTAATTATGGTGTCTCAATTTCCTATCCCACCAATGAAATCTCATCATATTTACTAGAAAAAAAGCTGAGATGAGTTAGACACTTATAAACTCACAGTGATTTTTAATTTATATGTTAAAGTTTCATTGACAGAATAAAGAATGAGGCACCTTCTTATTTCCCCTTGATTTCATATCAGTGTAATTAATTATGTACATTCATGCATATGTATACAGAACATTTTTATAGCTGGAACAGACACTAGTTCAGCCGTAGTAGTTTGGGCCATGACAGCACTATTGAAGAATCCTAGAGTGATGAATAAGGTTCAAGGGGAAATCAGAGACTTATTCGGGGACAAAGACTTTATAAGTGAAGATGATATTGAAAAGCTTCCTTATCTTAAAGCAGTGGTGAAGGAAACTTTGAGATTGTTCCCACCATCACCATTACTTTTGCCAAGGGAAACATTGGAAAGGTGCAACATAGATGGATATGAGATTCCACCAAGAACTCTAGTGCATGTAAATGCCTGGGCAATAGCAAGAGACCCTGAGAGTTGGGAAGACCCTGAAGAATTTTACCCTGAAAGGTTCATTGGGAGTTCAATAGACTTCAAGGGGAGAGATTTTGAGTTGATTCCATTTGGAGCTGGAAGGAGAATGTGTCCTGCAATGAACATGGGAATGGTCATAGTTGAGCTCTCACTAGCTAATCTTCTCCACTCATTTGATTGGGAGCTGCCACCTGGTTTTGATAAGGAAGAGATGTTGGACACGCAAGCCAAACCTGGAATAACAATGCACAAAAAATTTGATCTTTATCTTATTGCTAAGAGACAAACAACATAGAAGATGTCAGAAATGTTAGAAATGGATGAACAATGTGAACAAAAACAATATTTTCTTTTTATCTCTATTTTCTTTTCTTATGACATCACATATCTTATATCTTATTTTTCCTTTTTATTCGTATTTCTATCTTATTTCCATCTATTTTCGATTTTATCTCATTTCCAAAATCTATTTGCACAGCCAGAAATTTACAGTATGTGTATATCCATTAATGAGATGATTAGTAGTAATTTTATTAAAGTCCATTAGTAGTAAATTACATAAGTGGTTAGTTATAAGAGATTAAGATACATGTCATTAATTACTCTATTGATATGTGACTTTCAAAATAAAAAACTATTTACCGAAGTTGAAACAATATACATCATTTGACGTGAAAAATGATAAGTTCCATCTTAGTTGATATTGATGGGTATAGAAATTCGGATTTCAATATCAATTTTAATAATTTTTTATAAATATGTGTTGATAATATTATGATAATTTCAGCGTTATTTTAATATATTTTATTACTATTTTAAGGTATATCAAACTTTTATAAACTTATTTTCAACAATATGTATACTCCATTGAGGCAATGTCATATGAAATTGAATCGAGCCATTTGTTAAAGTTAGAACAATTAATCTTGTGTCAGATAAGAAGAATTACTACACACCTCCACTACGAAAGGTAGAGTCAGTGTGTAGTAAAAATGAAACAAAAAAAAATTAAGAAGAAAATGAAAAATGCGAAGAGTTGGGCTCAAATCTAGTACAAATTTAGCTAAAGCATTCATATCAAATTAGTCTCCTAAAAGACATGCCCCAAATAACATGATTGAAGTCCATGAGAATAGTATGTATCTGAGTACTCTAAAAAGTTATTGGAAGATTTTAACAACACTAACTCATAAACCATGTAATGGGATTGCACATAAACACAATTTTTTCCCTATATCTTTTTCTTCATCACATCATATCATATATCATGGGAGTGCTCATAGTTGGTTTAGTTCGATTTGGAGTCAAACAGAGTCCGAACAAATTCAATTTAATTGGTTTGGTTCGGTTAGATTTATTTGAAATATTTTTCAGCAAAACCAAACTAAACCCATGTGATTAAGAATGGATTTGTTTGGTTTAGGACATCAGGTTAAAATATAAAAAACATTAACTTTAAAATTTATATTCCTATATATTATCTTTCGTATGTATAAAAATATGAATTTCACCGCAAGTAAAATTGCTTCTTATTCTTTAATAATTTTATACATAAGTGAAATTAATTCTAAACGGTGATAACACTTTTAATTAGTCCATAATGATAGCTCAAGTGGTAAGAGTTGGAGACATATGGGTTTGGTTGGGGGAGGTCCACGGATCAATCTCTGACAGTAAAATTTAAATAATTTTCAATGTACCAAAAAGAACTTTTAATTAATATTAATTTTTATAATTATAACATTTCCAACTCATAGTCTTCGTATTCAAAATATCTTAATAGAATCGGATAATGAAAATAGCATAAGACACTTGATAACAAAACCAAAATAATTTTAAATAGATAGAAATATAAAAGTTATAAATAGTGAAGTTTAAAAAATATAAATGTGAAGAAAAAATTAATCAGATGATCGGGTTTGTTCGGATCGAAAGACAATAAATACGAGAATTTGATCGATTACAATTAGTTTGGTTTAGGTTTAACGTAAAATAAAGTAATTTGCAAATAAATATGAACTTATTATATTTGTTTAATTTAGATCATATATCATCAAATAGATCTGAATTGACGGACACCCTTTAATATATTATATCTATTACTTATACTCTCTTTTTTCTTTCTCTCTTTCTTTACTTAGGCGTCTACATTTAAAGTTAAAGTCACCTAAAATTATTGAGAATTTCATTTTTGCACCATTTTTCTAAGTACTTATGAAGTAGAGGTATGTTACAGCGCGCCAAATTGTATAGTTGTAGTTTGGATTTGAATTTCACCATGTGTTTAATAATGTAATTGGCGATTACATGTCATTACTTGAGCAATGTTATGAGGTAATGCAGGTAGTGCTCAAATATTAGAGTTGAGTCTTTCAAATTTGCGCTATAAATAGGAGTTGGGAGACTTAGTTAGGTTTAGACATCTAAACTAACACCGCAATTCCTTAGAGCGATCGAGTTTCCAATAAACCTAGCCACTTTACTTCAATTCCATCGTAATCTTTCAACTCTTGCAATTTCAATTTTTCCCTTTCAACTTGTACTTTTAACAAATTGCTATATTGCTTGATCATCGTACCAACAAATGTATGCTTCAATCCTTCGTTTTAATCATGTGTTTGCTCTATAAGTTCTCTAACATGTGTGCATTTGTTCATACTCAGTATATGTCATAAAATACAAATTAATTTTGCATGTCATATACAATAGTATTTTAATATTTTAACAAAAATTACAAAAGCTTGGGAGCCCTTGCACCAGAGCCCGTCCAAACAACGTGTAGGTATAAGCGCTTCTTCATAAGCTAATTTGATAAGTTTACTAAAATAAGCTCAAAATAGGTCACATGTAGGTATAAGCGCTTCTTCGTAAACCAAATCTGAGTTCTCCCAAACAACGTGCTTATGCTGCATAAGATACGCTCAAATAAACTCTAGCAAAAGGAGCCAAGTCGATTAACATGAAAAAAAAATTCCAGTATACATGGTGATATGAAACATTGAGGGAAAACACATAACATAAAGATAATGTACAGACCTATATAAGCAATCTAATAGCATGTTTGGATCAGTTTCTCTTTCCTCCAAATCAGTTCCGACACCAAGAACATACCAACAGAACCTTCTCCCTATAATTGGTTTTGACTTTAGAATCAATTGTACAAGAATTTTCAAACACGCACTAATGGTGGTTCAGTGCTCAATATACACGACGGATTATAAGCCATCAGCTGTATTTCAAAAAATTATTTAATGTAAAGTTTGAATCAAGAGCTGCCAGATATCATCAATTGCTTACACATGAATTACTGCGATCAGTAGGCAGTAGCTTTGCCATTCTGCCGCTGGGACTGAGTCTGTCTCTCTTCCTGAGAGTGGCTGTTTTGCAGTTGTAAATGCCTCTGCTGGCCCTGCTGCTGATGCTGTAACTGGCCCATTTGCTGGTTAATGGCGTGCTGTTGAGCCATGAGACTCGAGAGGAGGGGCTCTCCACCGAGTTCTGCAACAGTGCGCCTCAATCGCCGGACTTCAGCATCCAGAGTCTCATTCAGAGCTGCCAAAGTAAGGACACAAATGAGTACTCCGCTAAATATTTGGTCAGGTGGAGATATTCATCTCTAGTATAAAATCTAGGAAGTACAGGGCTTTTGAAGAAGGGAAAGGGTGAAATGGAGATATGTACTTACAAATTCAAGCAGCTAAAACAATACTGCCAGTGTCTTGGACATGTAAAGTAAGTTATCACAACCGTTTATTCAGAAATCAGTAGTTGAGATTTAAATAACACCATATAAAAATGCAAGTTTATAATCAAAATCTCAATCAACGGTTGTCATGACTTACTTTAACCTCTAAAGGGATTCCCTCACTTTAAAGGAGCCAAATCCCTTCTAGAGATGCGAGTTTACAGTTTATAATTACATCAAAATGAAATCAAGTAATGAACACATTGGTGATGAAGGCTTGGAGGCAAATATGAGTTTTGTGGTCATAATGGTCAACTTTAGTTTTTGTCAATTCTCAATTAAATATCAAAACATCAAACAATTTTTTTTAGAAAAAGGCCATGGTATTTTTTGCATGTACAAGAAAAAGGAACTTTTGTGTTAGGAACCATCCTCTTATTAAGAAGGTCTATGTTAGAAGAGCTAGGCGAGGAGCAGGGGATCATGACTCACTACCTCCTGAGGTGTGATAAGTTAGGCTAAGGGGTTGTCATAAGTTCCAGTCTATATAGGGAAGTTTAGGAGGGAAAGTTAGTTAGACAAGGAATTAGTGGGAATTGGAGAGTGCTGAATATCTCGAATATCCAGAGAGGGTTTTAACTGTAATTCAGTTCATCTCTGCTTCCAATTGGAATAGAGAGAGTTTCAATAAACATTTTCTTCTCACTTCATCTTAACCTTAATACTAAACATTTTGAACCTTTACTCCCAGAGCCCCCGTGGTATCCGTCCCTAGTCTTGCTTTCTCTTTTATACGTATCTATTTTGGAATTAAGAATAGTTAAGTAACCACATCTCATGTGGAGGAAAAATTAGGACAATATAAGACTATAGTCTAAACTCTGAAGCCATATTACATTCAAGCATTTCTTATATGCAGTTTTAAAGAGGTTATTACATGCAAACAAGAGTTTCAGTAAAATACAGCACTGGTGCAAAATACACTCAGGTTCCACATTTGCAACCATTTGGCAAGATGAAATCAAATCCATAGGTCAAGTAGGCAGATTCGAAAAGAGCAGCCTTGCAGAGATCATAGAATACAATTGGATAAAAAATCACTCATATTGTTAATTAACACGGACCAATCACAGAGTTGCAAACCACCAAAGTTTGAATCTTTACATGCACATGAAACCTATTTTACTTACAGAAAATCAGACATCATTGAACATGATCATATATACAGGTTTTTACTGTACAAAAATGACACGGTTATGTGCTTCAAATAAATATTTCACACTTTACAAGGTGGAAAAGTTAAAACAGATTTGAGCTAACTAATACATAAAGTAGAAGGAAAATGTATGTAAATACCATCTTTCAGTTGAGACTGCTGTTCCAAGGATTGAAGCCTCAACTTGTACTCCTTATTTTCACTTTTAAGCTCTGTATGTTCCATCTGGAGACAAGAACAGTTAAAAAAGGGAGAGAATGAATGAATTGGCATACATGACTCATGACGATAAAATATAATTCACAGACTGAAGAAAGGGAAAATCAGCTCAACTTAGAAGATGTGCACCTGTAATTTGGTAAACTGAGTAGACAGTGTGGTCGTCTCTGTCTGAAGAGTTTGGACCTTGTGCTCCAATTCAGAAATGTAACGCGTCTTACGCTCCTTTGAGCGAGCAGCTGATAGACGATTAGCCAAAATCCTAGACGAGATTTAACAGATATGATTAATTACTATAGCATTACATTTTTATTGTCATTTTCAAAAGAAAGATACAGAAGAAAAACATTACCTTTTTGCACGCTTGGGATCAGATGTGGCAATTTCTGCAAGTTTATCGTTTTCCATTATTTTCTTTAGCTCCTCTGAGCTGAACTCACCATTTCCAAACTCCACGCTGATGCCTGATGTTTTACCATCTATTGAATTGCTAGGTGAGAGCTGACCAGCTCGATTTTGCAAAGGAGGAAGCTTAGGTGCTCCATCTTCAATATGAAATTTCCCTATGGAACTGTCCAATGAGAAACTTCTCCGGTGTCGGACACTGGGGGCCATATCTCCACTAGAACTCCTCTTGGTTCCTTCCCTCCTCTCTTCCGAACAGCTCGAACTTGCCCCAAGAGCACCGATTGTTTTTCCATTGGCATGACTGTCAACTTCATTGTCACTGCTTTCAACTGTCTTAGAACCACTAGTCCTGCTATCCAAATCCTTATCTTCCATACCAGAAAAATTCATATTATTAATGTTGTCCAAATTCATGTATGCGCTAAATAGATCATCGAGGTCATCATCTTCTTTCTTCCCATGCATAGCACCTCCACTAAAGCCATCACCACCACGGCCAGTATCATTGCTCGGCGCCTTCAACACCAACTGAATTGGCTTCTCAGAACCCGTGTTTAAGTTCTCTCCTCTAGAAGCTGAATTGCGGTGATCACTCCAGATCCCAGGAGGAAAATACTGAGGGGAAGACTGAATATAATCCGAGATTCCCAAAGGAGAATCACTGCTAGAGCGCCTGTGTCCTTTACGCGGAGGAAGAGAATGGCCAAGCTGAACCGCGTGACCGCGGTTAGGGGAAGGGGCATGAGAGGTAGCCAAGCTTTCCTCCATAGACACATCTGTCGAGGTTTCTCTATATGGGGAAGGGCTCAATGGGGGCAGGGAATCCAGGGAGAAAAAAGAGGGTTGGGACAAAGACCTAGAATGGGATGATGAGGATGACCCTGGACTCAAATTGGGAGAACTCAATCTCTGCGAACCAGAATTGAATTGGGGGTTCATAAATTGGGGATAAGGAGATGAAGGTGAGGAATTGGTATTGGGGTGAGAAGGTGGTATCCCATAGGGTTTGTGATTCTCGGGAACACCCATTTGATTGATAGGCATAGGCATAGCATTCAATCGGTTTGTGGGTCTAGGAATTGAACCCCCCAATACATAACTATTTCGTTTAGCACCAAATTGATCAACACCTTCCATTCACTCAATCACTCACACACTTCACTAGTAGTAACTAACCTTTCTTTCTACCTACAAAAACTATCAATCAATCAATTAATGAATAGTAGAAATGAATTGAAAAATGAACATCAACAACAAAACCTCAAAATCATGATGACATTCAATTAATCTACTCTGCTGTAATTGAAAATAATTGATGAAAGGTTCCACTAAACACAGTAGCTTATGTACCTGGTCGTGGTTAGTTGTGAAGTGACTGAAAAAACCTATCTTGTACCAGCATGATGATAAAGACTGAAACTTGAAGTTGAAGGGTAAGCGTATATTCTATCGAAAAGGGTGAGGGAAATCGAACGGTGAAGGACGAGAGGAGCAAAGAGGAGCAGTTGATAAGTGTCGGAGTTTGTTTGGAGATGACGATGTGGTTGTGTTTGTTGTATTTGAGATTGTGTGTGTTCGTAAGTAATTGTTGCTGTTGTTCTTGTTCTTCTTCTGTGATAATGAAATGGGGAAAAAAAATTGAGTTTTTATTTTGCGTGTCAACTTCATTAGGACGCGTATATCACTATATTGTTTCCTCTCCTGTATTTCCGCCTCGTGTTCTATTCTATTCTATTCTTTTTATCAGCTAAGAAAATGGGCTAATTACTTCATTCTAATTTTTTTTTCGCTTCCCAAAGATAAAAACTTAAGATATGTTTGGTTGGGAAAGAAAAGTGAAAGGAAAGGAATTGAGTTAAAAGTGAGATAATTTTTTAAGTTCTTTGGTTGGATAGAAAAGTAGGATGAATGGAAAAGTTATTTTTATAAAATGTCTTAAGTACCCTCATTTGAACAAATCTACTCCCTCAATTTCAAAATAATTGTTTAGAAAGAGAAGAAACATTCATAATAAGAAATGCAATTAATATTTTATTTGTTTTACTATTTTAACCTTTTAATTGTATTTTTATCTCTCCTCATTTGTTATTCTTATCGAGGTATTATATGGAAAAATATCAATTAATACTACTTTGGAATTTTAAGTGAAAAATTATTATGAAATAAATTATTTTTCTCATATTTATTTTGAAATGGAGAGTATATTGTTTAATCAAATATATGTGTAAACAAATTTTACACGGTTAATGCACACACCTTTAATCAATATTTTATTTATTGAAATAATAACTAATTATAACTAATTATCTAAAATATTTTAGAAATAACTTGTAGATGTTTTTGTACTGTAAAATATATCAATAGATTAAGGAGAAAAACAGCCCAAAGAGTCAAAAGACAAAAAGTCAAACCAACATGGCCCTCCTCCAACCAAGTAAAATTTGGTGAAGAGCAGTAAAGTTTACTCATAAAATCAACAACACAATTGTCACTTTTCTTGATAAAATGTAAACTAACATAAAGAAAAATTATGACCCGTCTCACAATCAGGGTCACGGCGGGAACGGTGCAAAAAATAATAACAAAAAATGAATAATATGGAGTTGCCATCAATTTCAAGAGAATTTGGAATTCTAAAAAAATAATTTAAAACTGGTCAGCAACTACATTTCTGAATTCGGGAGTCGCAAAGCACGGGGAAGGTTTTAGCACCCAATAACGCCCGTAAAAATGGTACTTCTGATTAATTGTGTAAAAATGAATAACTTTGAAAATATTCATTTTACCCAACAAAGACAATGTTTAATATTCTTATATTTTTATGATTTAATATTTTCAAAGAAAAGAAAAAGTGGGTGTTTCCAAGGGAACCTTGAAGATTTTTTATTTTAGGGTGCCTGTAGAGAATTAAATCCCGACCTACATATTTTATGTGAAGAGACATCAAGACTACGTAATTCTAACTGTAAAAATTGATTTTTGGGTTGTCGGTATTTTTTTAATTTTAAAAATATTTTCTTTGTTTTTTAGAGTTTTTTAATTGGGTTGCCTGACCGGGGTATTACTGCTCCTACGTGTACCTCTATTGAAAGGTTCAAGGCTAAGGTAGTTCTAAATGATTAAAATTGATTTGAAAGAGAATTTAATTTTGATCATAATATTGTAATTTTATAAAAGATATTTTTTGTATTCTATGTTTTTTTGCATTTTTTTCATAAATAAAAACATTTTTTTGGATTTTTTTAACCATCAAGACTAGACACATATTTACAAGGATACTAAACTTAGACAAATATTTACATAACACTTAATAAATATTTACAATGATGCTAAACTAAACAAGTATTTACATTGTATTTATAACTATGAAGAAAGTAAAATAAACAAATGAAGACAATAAACTAAACAAATAAAATAAAAACAATAAAGAAATGAAAAAAACTTAAGCAAACATTTACATAACATTAAACAAGTATTTTATACCTAAACAAGTATTTACATAACAGAAGAAAATAAAACTTTAATAAATAAAAACAACTATACAAATAATAACATAATAAAAATAAAAAAGAAACGAGGCAAAAACTTACCTCAAAAGTGAGCAATCACCACTGCGTAGGCTTCCTGAGAATTGGACTCAACAGCGCAATAGTGAGCACTAAACCGCGCGATTAAAAATTATTACTTTGCAGACTTTGTTTTTACACTTAGTCTGCAACGCCCAAATGGTGAAACAGCCAATGGAAAAGGAAGGTGGGACTAAAAAGCTCTCTTAGAAATTCGATATTTTTATTAGTGAAGAAACATGAGAAGAAGCTATCTTTGTATAGGAGAATGAGAGGAAGAGCGGATAAATATTGGCAATATGGGACTAAAAAAGGTTGACCAAATGTTGACTTTCATGTGAAATTTCAATTTTTATGTCAACTTTGACATGTTTTTTACGGGTCTAAACATTAGATTTGGTCTCAGTCCATTTCACAAAAATTGTAGATGGCAACAAAGTCTTTCAAACTCCACTAGCCTCATGAAATACAAACACCAACAACTCTAGATATGAGTTCCTGAGTACACCTCTATGAACATGTTGTAACATCATGGTCTTATCTTATAAGCCAAAAATGACTTAATAGACATTTAATTGGGCTCTTGGAGTGTTCTTATCAAGTGCAGACATTTGCTCTAGTTATCCAACAAAACAAAAAGCACCTTAAAAATATTCTTATTGTCTAAAATACACGCACGTGAAACTACACAAATTTCTCTGTTCAATAAAACTTGTGCAATTTCATTCAAATTTAATTCCTTTCAGATGAAATTTATCAATGAATGCCAAGACTCACTTATATAAACTCAAGAAACATTTGAAGTCACAACAAATAAGTTAAAATTAAAATTAAAAAAAATAAAAATAAAAATGAGCAGGATAAATTGGGTGCTGACAAGCCGATGTTCGGCAATCCTTGAGGATAGTACCAAAATAAGAGCAATTAAAAATCCACTTTTGCCACCCGTCAAAAACAACCAAACTATCTGTTTAAAAAAACTGTTTTGATACATTTACCCCTCATTTTTTATTCACCTCATTTTCACTCATTTTTGTTTTTATCTCTCTTCATATCATCTATCACATCTCATATTTTTTCTCTCTTCCTTTTTCTTTTTTTTTTTAGGTGTGAAACTAACAATTTTTGTTAAAAAAATGACTTATGAGACTCAAGTCCTTCGCCCAAGAAATAACCCAATGAAGGCACAAAGCTTTCGCGATAGCAGGAGAAGCCATGAAAGGGAACAAAACCGTATCTGCAGCCATAAACACACCCTCATGGTCACGGGTTACCACTCCCCCCGTTGCTGGCCCAGTTGAACCCAAAGTTACATCACAACTAAGCTTAACGACAGCCGCCGAAGGAGGACACCGCGCCTTGCCCGGCTAGAACAGGAGCAGCGCCGCAATAGCACTTGGAAGGCCATCCCTGCAGCCCGTGAAACAGGGTCGTTGATGGTAGCTCGGAAGCTCTGTAAAACTAGGCTATTACGACATCCCCTGATCACTTAAGCTAAGGACATGAACTCGCGAATTTGGTTCCTATCAGCCTGCAATATAAACAGCAAAAAAAAAGCAGAAAAATGAACATTTCCTAGCGATGTCGTAGCTCAATCCCAAAGACGACGCACACCACACACCTGCAACAAACAGACATGAAAGAATAGCATGTGAAACAGACTCTACCTCACCATTGCAAACTGTGCAAGTGTTATCCACCAAAATCTCGGACAGGAAAAATATCACAGCAAACAGTACTCCACAAAAACTCCTTGCATATGGGAAAGGCAGAACCCTTCCAAATATTCTTCCATAACAAACTAAGAAGGGCCACCTGCGAGGACGAAGAAGGAGTGTGTTGGGCCTCAAAATCAAACAGAAAAAGATGACTCGACTTTGTAGTGTAACAACCATCTGAGGTGATACGTGAAATGAACTCGTCCTCATTAGTACTACAGGAAAGGGGAATAGAGACAATATGTGCCGCAAGAGCTGGATGGGAAACATGGTGAACAAGCCAAGCCTACTCAAAGGTAAGGGAGTTGATATGCTAGTGGTCGGGCTGTCTGCGTGTAGTGGTCTTCCGTCACTCCTGGGCCCGGGAGGGATTCCTGTAAAGACACTCTAATGCCAAAGTAAGAGGTCGGGGTCAGAGGATTAAACCGAGTGAGTTCGGGTTAGAAGAATGTGTGTACCTTATGCTTTGTGGGGATCCTTCTTATATAGAGGTCTGGAGGTGGCACGATCCTCGAGGACAAGTGATGATGATTCTATCAGAGGATCGTCCCTGACCGTTGAATCTCCTGCCACGTTCAGTCGATCGGACATCGCCAACTGTCCTCGGTCGGTGCGCCTACAGAGGTGACTCCGTGATAGGACTGTTGACTTGGCATCTGTAGGTGGTCTCTCGATGATGTTCTAGTCCCCTCTCGGTCAAAGGCTCATCGGGGCAGACGATGGTAGAGCAGACGATACAGACGTTTTGCACACCGGTTTGGCAGAGCAATGCCGAGAGGGTCGCAGGGATTCGGGAGAGAAGCTCTCGAAACACATGGAAAACCAAATATTGATCCTAAAACAAAGTAGAAACAAGTTTGCCACCACCTCCACATTAGCATGCAAATTAGTGCGCTGAAGAAGAGCAACAGAGGAACCATCTGGCAACCAATTATCACACTAAACATAAATCAATATGCCATCACCAATCCCCCAACTCCCCCCGACAGCATCACTAGCCCGCAATATACTAGACCAAATATAACTAGGCCGATGGCCCCCCTTCATAAAAGAGAGCGCACAAAATTTACTCACCAATAAATTCGGTTGATTAAGGATTCTCCACTAGATTTTAGCCAACAAAGTATTATTAAAATCATGTTAAATATCGAAAACTCAAACCTCCTCTCCCTTTGGGCACAACCAACCTATCCCAACTGATCTAGTGGATCCTCCTCTTATTTACATCACCACTCCCAAAGAACTTGACAATCATAGATTCAATTTGATTACAAATTTTCTTTGGCATGGAAAATAGAACATAATATGGGAAGGGATTGTTTGCATAACAGACTTGATCAACAAATCTCTACCCGCTCTAAAAAGAGTCTGCTCTTTTCATCCCTTAAGCTTCTTCCACACTCGATCTTTGACAAATTCAAAATTTGAGATTATAATTTACCAATGATGTTGGGGAGAGCCAACTACTTGTCATAACTCTCAATTTTCTTTACCCAAAAGTTGTGTAACCTCACTAATTATGCTACTAAGCATATCTTGGCTGCAATAGAGTCGGGATAACTTGTAAATAGTCCTTAAAAAATACTTGTAAAAATAGAAGAAGAAAAAATGTTTTCTTTTACAAAACAAAATAAATAACGTTTAATATTATTCTTTCACACCACATATAATTATAATATTTTTTTTTGTCTTAACCAAGGTATCCCCACAGCCGATTGCTGTGGGACTAATCCTTCGCCCCACGGTCAGCGCACAAAGCGGTAGGGGACTGACCAATGAGTTTTTTCCATTCACAAGAGTTGAGATTCGAACTCCCAACCACTTGCTTAAGGGACGAAGTGCTGAACCATTACGCCAACCCGCTTGGTTATATAATTATAATATAATATCATTGATTCGAAATCTAAATATAATAACCCCAAGAAGTCTTTTTTTTTTTTTGAAACTAACCCCAAGAAGTCAATCTTCTACATTTTGGTTTTATGGTAGCAGGTTAACGCGTCTCTACACGTCACGGATCTAGTAAAACGCCTTCATATGATTTGTAAAAGTAATAAATGGTTCAATTTTAGGATACAGCTATTGTTTTTAAATTAAAAAATTGTTATTTTAAAATATGTAAAAAGAAAATCTGAAAGAGAAAATGGTATATGAACCAAGAGCATAAAATAAATTTTACACTTTTAATCCATCACATTTGAGAGATATGAAAATATAAGTTATTTAACTATAAATTTAAATAATGATATCACATATCTTTGAATACTGTTGCCTATTCGTAGAAAACTCTTTTGCACATTCAGTGCATATAAATCAAACTATATCTATCTGGAAGAGATTAATGGACGCTAATGTAAAATTTGTATATTTATACCACTTTATAACTTTTCATATAATGCAAAATTAATAAATCCAAATCGTTGAATTGAATGTTTTTATAGAGTAGATCAAGTTTACAAAATTTCATATAAATAAATATTAGTTACTACTTCATCATACTGCTTTATTTTAACGTATAACCGTTTGCGTCTCAAAGCTTTAGTGGATGTTGTTAGATGGTTGACATTTCAAGCTTGTGCTTTTAGAGGACATGATGAGAGTGTGAGATCTAGAAAACGGGGTAATTTTCTTGAGATGATAAATCTTTTGACTTCTTAAAGTAAAGAATTAGATGATGTCGTCTTGGAAAATGCTCCACAAAATGCAAGATACACATCACCCACTATTCAAAAGGAAATCTTACAAGTATTTGCTAAAAAGGTGAAAAGTGATATTAGAGGAGATTGGTGATGCAAAAAAATTGTATAATTGTTGATGAAGCTCGTGATGAATCTAAAGGAGAACAAATAGCTCTTGTTATTAGATTTGTTGGTAAGAATGGATATGTAAAAGAACGTTTCTTGGATATGATACATGTGAGAGGTACTACTTCATGCATTCTTAAGCAAGGAATTTGTTCTATATTATCTCATCATAAGCTCAACATTAAAAAAAAATCGGGGTCAAGGATATGATGGAGCAGCAATATGCTTGGAGAGTGGAATGGTTTGAAAGCTTTGATTCTTCAAGAATGTCCTTATGCATACTATGTACACTGTTTAGCTCATCAGTTACAATTGGCTCTTGTTGCTTCCTCTAAAGAAGTTGTTGATGTTCATGTTTTTTTCAAAACTTGACTATGATTGTGAATGTTGTGAGTTCTTCTTGTAAACGCAACGATGAGTTGCAGGCTGCTTATGAAAATGAAATCACACGCTTAATTGCAAATGATGAGATTGAAACAGGAAGAAGGGCTAATCAAATTGTCACTTTACAAAGACCTGGAGACATTAGATCGAGCTCTCATTTCAATTTAATATGTAGCCTTTTACGCTTGTATAGTGCAACAACTTCGGTTCTTGAAGATTTAGCCGTTAAAGGGTCTACTTATTCTCAACGAGGTGATACCACATATGCTCTGAAATCATTGATATCATTTGAACTTGTTTTTATTTTGCATTTGATGAAATAATTTATGGGAATCACTGACATACTTTGTCAAGCTTTGCAACAAAAGTCTCAAGACATTTTGAATGCTATGTGTCAGGTTTCTAGCGCAAAATCATTAGTTCAAAAGTTAAGAGATTCTGGTTGGGATGCTTTCATGGAAAATGTTACATCTTTTTGTAATAGCCAAGCTATTGAAATTCCTGATATGAGCTCTGCTTTCTCTATCATAATTCAATCTCGATGTCAAAAAGTGATGACCCGGGTTTTAGAGTTATTTTCTTTGTTATTTTGCATTCAGTTTAATGAGTTAATTAGGGTATTTTAGACATTTTAGTACACTTTAGGTTTGTGCATGCATTTTTGTGTGTTTTAGTTGACTTTAGGGTGTTTATGCATTTATTAGATATTTTAATGGGTTTTTCCTTGAGTTTTGTTTTTACATGTTTTATTTCAGTATTTGGCTGCAAGTTGCGTGGGCCTTTTCTCCTAGCTCAAATGTTTTCTTGACAATCCAACTTGTCAATTTGAAGAGCAATGAGTCAAGAACAACATATCAAAATTTCAGCTCAATCCGACGGTAGACGAGTCCGTGCGAGCCATTTTAAGAAAAGAGCTCAGAGTTGTCAAATCCTATCACAGCTACGATATCCTTAGTGTAGCGATGTTGTTATGGCAGCTGCGGTATTATCACTATATCGCTGCAGGAATATCTAGTTTTTATGGCAGTTGCAGTATCATCACTATACCGCTGCAGCGATAATGAGTAGTTATGGCAGCACCGATATCCTTAGTATATCGCTACAACGGTATTTGTCTATCACCAGAAACGCTGCTTGGTTCGAAAAAAACCTAGTTTGGCATGATTTTGAGAGAACGTTCGACAGAGAGGAGCAGGGAAGAAGAACTTTGAAGCCAACATTGGATTTTCTAGGTTTTTCACTTCTTCTTTTGTAATTCGTATGGCCATGCTTGGCTAAACTACTCTTTAGCACTTGGAATGTGAATCCTCTTTATTTCTATGTCTTGGTTTTTTAGTACCTTGTATGAATTTTGGGTTTTCAATCTACGAATTTGTTTCAGTTTATATTGTGCTTAAATCGATGAGAGCTTTTTTCTAGTTCTTATAGGGGCGAAAGTTTAATTAAGAATTAAGGAATTACAAGAGCGAATTTGTTAGACTTTCCCAACTGCTTAGAAATAAGAGTAGAATCTAATAGTGGTGACTAGTAAAAGGAATCGTTAATCTTCACTTCAAGGGTCTAGGTGCTAGTAAATTATAGACTTGGTAATTGAATTAAAAGTCTTGCTTAGCTATTAATTTAGTAAATAAGAACACAGGCTAAACCACCGTAGAAAGAATCCTCAATTTCATACAAAAGTTGTTTTATTTAAGGCATAGATTAAATTGGTGAAACTTTACCCTAGGTGCTATCCTTCTCATATAAATTTCTTCACAAAATTTACTCGCTTTGTTTATTTTCATGCAATTTGAACAATTGAATCAAACCACCAATCCTTTGTTTCTTTTTGCATTTTAAACTGAGGAATTAGTAGAATCACTATTAGAACACAATCCCTGTGGAAACAATATAAATTCGATACTATACTATGATTGAGTCTTGAAAGAGATTTGATAGTAGTAAGTTGAGAAAAATCCCATCATTGAATATCTTTCATCAAATTGGCGTTGTTGCCAGAGATTGTCTTCTATTGTTTATTTTGATCTAGTTCTTTGTGTTAGTTTTTAATTTCTTTTCTCTAGTCAACAATCTCTTATGCGGAATAGGTGCTTCTAATCTGTGTGTTTTAGTGTATGTGAGGTACTGTTGATCGCAACTTTCTTCTATTTGATCCAGAGATCGAAATGACTGCTCGTAAAAATCAAGCTCAGCAGAGGAAGAAGAAACAAGTAAACAGTATGGATGAGACACCGGAGAAGATGGAGGCAAGGAACAGGCCTGAGTACGAAAGGAGTTCATACATGGACTGTTGCTATATTAGAACAAGTGGGCCTACAAATTAAACAATGCAATAAAGGACTAAATTAAGGCAAGCAACAGATCATTGTCAGACAAAGACAAACACAAAAGATTAAAGAATTGTTTGAGAATCTTGAAAAGGTACCTAAAACAGAATGTGCTGGAAGTTTCTCCCCACCCCAGAAGGTAAGGTCATCAGATGTTGGCTTTTCACATGGGTTTTCAGGGACCACCTGCTTCCCTTTGTTCTGCCTCGAGGACCCTATTCCTTGAACTTCTAGACCTGCACGACCTGCTCCACTTCCTCGACCTCCTGTGCTTTCTCGACCTCGTCGTCCGTCACCTCCTTCACGCGTTGAGCTCTCACTACCCATGGTGAGAATCGCGCCCCCTTCTTCTTCGAACAGTTCTGTCAACACGGCGATTGCTTCTTCTTCGAACCACCCTGTCTCCACGGCGTAGCCTTCTTCTTCTCCTCTACCGGTGCACAGAACTCCTTCTCCTTCTCCTCTATCGGCGGCGGCTACGAATTGAAGTTTGGAAATTAGGTTTAGATTGGGGAGATTTGGGGATTTTGGGGTAAAATTAATATTTTAACTTAATTTACAGACCCACACACGTGCCTGGCACGTGATCTTTCTTTTTGTTTTTTTCACCCATGTGGAATTTTTTTTTAACACGTGGCTTGTACACGTCATCAGTTCCGTTAAGTTACTAACGGAACACTGACGAAAGGGCATACGGTGCTCGTCTAAAAAAGTAGAGGGGTACGTTTGGTGACAGAATACTTAGAGGGGTACGTTTCGCAATTGTGTGAATTATCAGGGGCAAAAAGTGCATTTTAGCCAAAGCAAAAAAACTGTTTAAATAAGGTGTTTTACAACATTAAAAAAACTATAATTTAAAAATTAAAACTAAAAATAGAAAACATCTATGAAGTGTTTTGATATTTTAGTTTTAAAAAGTGAAAATAAGAATTGATTTTAAAAATAGTTTACAAAAATTCTATAAAATTGATTATGTTCTTGTTTTTGAAACTATTCTATAAAATAATTTTGAAAGTTGTTTTTCAAACAAAAATTTTAAGAATATGTTTGGTTGTAGTAATTTAAAAATAATTTTGGACAACCAAATTGATTATGGCCTTATTTATATTTGCCTATTTTAAATTTCATTCTCTATTAAATTATGATATTACATCGTGTCGTTAAACGAGAAAACCAAATCACATGTTGAAAATTGAAAGTAGATAACAAAAACAACTTTGAGTTCGGATATTTTTTCTTTCTAAAAACATAAATTAGCAAAACAATTTTGAAAACTAAAGCAACCCGTACTCGTTGATCTACGCTCTTAGTGATGTACTCTTTCATTTATATTCATGAATAAAATTTCATTTTTTTAAAAAATGAAAAAATAAAATTGACAAATAGTTTTAAAAACTAATTAACGCAAAAACCTTAATCAAACAAAGTTTGTAAGTTTTTTAATTTTACAAAGTAGGATTTAAAAAAAAAAAACAATCGAACATTGGTTTTTAAAACTGAAAAACATTTTTTAAAATGGCTTAAATACATTTTTAGCCCCTACAAAATACACTGTTTTTGTTTTTCGTCCCTGAGAATTTGTTTTGTTTTCAGTCCTCCAAAAGTCACATGTTTTGTTTTTCGTCCTGCCATTTATTTTTCATTCATTCAGATATGAGTTTTTACGATCTGAAAAAATGTAAGATGGTTGAATTCGATTTAACCGCTTGTAAAGCAGATCTAAGCGTATGTGAGGGTGTTTTCAGATCTAGATTGGATGGAAAAACAAACGGCAGGGATGAAAAAACAAAACATGTGATTTTTAAAGGATTGAAAACAAAACAAAAATTCCAAGTGACAAAAACAAAGCAGTGTATTTTACGGCGAATAAAAATGTATTTAAACATTTCAAAATCTTCAAATATACAAGACCTAATTCTCTCTCTGCCCTTTTCTTTCCTCTCTTGTTACCCTCAAACAAACAAAGGGCGGGTTGACCAATAATTTAGGGAAACGACGCTGTTTTGGAGTATTAGGGTTTGCTTTGAACGGCAACATTCCATTCTAACACACATACACCCATTTGAACTGCGGGCTCTCGAAGAGCTGAGCACTCATCCTCGACAAACGTCTCTCAACGCTCCGCCAGAGGATTTGGCGCGGCTCCGGCGGCTCCTGCAGACTTTCCCTCTCCATATTGACGGTTGCTGTACTCTCTCCGGCGGCTGTTCCGTTCTCCGACGACACTACTCTCCATCCAGCTGCGTGAAGTGAGTTCTGTACTGACCTATTTCACTAATTGCCTCTGAATTCTGATTTCAATGAGAACAGAACATTTTTTTCTAGTTTGAATTTGTCTTTTTGTGATTTTTTCTTTTACTCTCATTAGTTACTGTTACGACAGATAAATTCTTAATTTCAAAAATGTGATTTGATGAGTGAGCACATAATGATGATAGAACATTAGGATAGTAGGATAAGATGTCTCAATTTGAAGGGTCAAAAACCTCAAGCAACACAGCTTCTTCTACCATATTATGTAAATTCTCGAGTTTGACAGCCTTGGATATATACAATTATGTAATTTCAACCAAATTTATTATCTAAGTGAAGAGTTTTACAAATAAAAGGGACTAAATTGATTTTTAATTCCCTGGAACTTTCAATTGCATGATCCAAACACCCATTAAGTCCCCATCACACTCTTTCCAAGCCTCATAGCGATTGTGCCCAGCATCTAAGCTTCTTCTTTATGTGATTTCCATTACTCACTATATCCATCTTAGTTGAATATGGGATAGCACTTGTTTCATAAGAGTCACATCATACCAAACAGTAATCATTGCAGATTTCAATGGCATTTTTCATTGTCGAATTATGATGTTTCCCCCCTTCTTTTATTGATATGTCTCGACCAGTGTTAATCGCAGAAAATAGCGGAAAGCTGAAAATCCGCTATTTCAAGCCCTCATATCAGGAAATAGCAGTGAGCCCTCAGAGCGCCATAGCGCTATAGCGCCTCTACATCTGTTATTTGACTACACTGGTCTTGACAATGAGTACTGTCATAAACTTGGAAAAACTCTACTAAGTGAAAATGTATAATCCTTATTGGTTTTGTGAATCATAATATTCACTGCTCTTTTATGATATCGATTTCTTGTTTGTTCAATGTTTGCCCGTTTAGTTAATGTTTTGATTTGACATTGAACCCTTTTACAGCTGTGACCTGTGACTATAAGTTTGACAACCAAACCAGCCAATATCCAACTCAGCAAGATGTCGACTGGGCCTGGACTTGAGTCTCTTGTAGACCGTAAGCAATCTTTAATGTATTTTCTGCTTTTATTTGATGCTAGACACCTGCACACACATACATGGTGGATGTATCAAGTGAGGTGGTTTTCTTATGTGAGTGTGGAAAGAGTAAATGTAGGTAGCAGTTCTAATCACGAATGGTTAAAATTGAAACATAAATTCATTTGACTTTTGACTAGTTTAATAGTCATGTGACCACTAGATAACTTCTAGTCTTGATTCCTCTTACTCTCACGTAAAAATAAAGCTTTTTCTCTAGATATGTCATGTTCCAGTTTTATCATCAAGTAAAATTCTATTTTAGTCTCTGAAAGATGCATGACTTGGCAATTTGGTTACTGGCAGACTAGTTTTTATTAATTTGATCCTTGAAGTTCAAACACCTAATATCTTATCCCTTCCATTCAAATAGCTTAATGTAAATCGTCTCTGGGCTAGACTTGATTGAGGGACTAACATATTGAGGATTTGAATTTTAAGGGATTAAATTGATAGAACGAATCCGCTAAGGACTAAGTTGATGAAGGATATGGGGTATTTTTGTAGCAAATTTAGAGTCTTACTCTATTATTAACTATGCTTATAGCAGAACTTCATCGAGTTGTATTTCCTTGAGATGTATTTTCAACTATATTATGAATGTTAACTTTCCCTAAAGCTTTTAATATTTTGCAGAGCAAATTTCAGTAATTACAAATGATGGACGAAATATAGTGGTAAGCCCTGTACACTCTGCATGAAATTAACTCCTTGAGTCTTGACAGTATGTTTTTTCTAATTTTCCAACATTGTTTTAACTTCTAATTACAATGTTTTTGTGTTCAGGGTGTCCTAAAAGGTTTTGACCAGGCAACGAATATAATTCTTGATGAGTCCCATGAACGAGTTTTTTCAACCACGGTATGGATGACACTCTGCAATCATTAATAAAATTGATTAGCCATGACTTAGATCACATAATGTTCGCACGTTTTTCTTTGAATTTGGGATTGTTGTACCATGAATTATAATTGCTGTGTCTTGATATATCAGCTTAAAGTGAAGAATATAGTTTAGCAAATATTTTGATGCTTGGCTTCCATAGCTAAAAGATATCCAATTGTCAGTTACTCATTCAATTGGCTTTTCAAATTATAATTATAAAATAAAATAACTAATATTTTAGGTTGAATATGCCTAATAAGAAAAATGTTGCGCTCTCAAATTACAAGTTGTTTAGGCTTGTGTCCTTTTTTCTAATATAAATTCTATATTTCAGAAATTCACAAAGACCATAATCGACGATTCAACATAATATCTTACTTCTTGAGCTTGCTTTGCTTCTATAATCAACGTTTGTGTCAGAAATGAATCTTGAAGATTTGTCTTTTTAGGATGTAGAGATTCTGTGCCTTTTGTAGATATTGACAGCAATTTTTAAGCCATAACCTTTTGCCCTGGTCTCTTGGAGCTGTTTACTTTATGCTGTATTATGGATATGCCACCAATAATAATAGTAGCTAATGGCTTCATAAGTATTTATTGCACTTTTACTGTCTAGATTAGGTTGTGATGGTTTTGTTACTTGTATTGGAATCTCTTGTATTTGACAATGCCAAATTTATGTGGTTGTTAATTTCCCTGTACCTTCCCCTTCGTTCTCATTGTATACTTTCTCCTTAAAGTTTCAGTTGTCCGTTCCTTTCTTGCAAGTTATGTTTTGGCCTTGCTCATTTTATTTGTCTTCATTGTGTCCGCTCATACAGGAAGGCGTCCAGCAAATTGTTCTCGGTTTATACATCATTAGGGGTGACAACATGTATGTCTGTTTCTCCGAATATTTTCAATATTCTTGAGACCTTATTGTCACACTTATTTCATGCTGGTTTCCATTTGGACTTTGCAGAAGTGTTGTCGGTGAACTGGATTTGGATCTAGATAGCAACCTTGATATGTCCAAGCTTAGAGCTCATCCGTTGAAGCCTGTCATCCACTGAAGTAAACTTCATGTTAATTGTAAGGAGATGATTACTTACTTGCTTGGTGGAAAGGGTTGGAGCGTTACTATATTATATATGATATTAAGAGGTGAAATGAATGTGCAAGAATATGTTGACAACATAATATGCCCAATAAGTAATATTTCTGATTCTGTTGGTTGTTGATGTTGCATGGAAATCATGGTTTACTGCATGCTGGACTGAGAATGTTTGAAGCTGTGCTAAACAAGTGTTCATTATGGTGGTGCTGGCTAGTATAGGTAACATTCTGGTTAGGATATTCACTACTTCAACTTGGTTCACAGTGCAGACCTTCCATGGCCGCGGTTAAAAGTTTTCTTGAAGAATGGTAGCTTTATCTAGAAACCTGATTCAACAAACCAGAACATTTTATCATGCATGTATGCTTATAATGAATGTTCCCAACCATAATTCTGTCATCAATTATTTTACTATTATTATGTTAGCAACTCAACACCCCAAAAAAAAAGACCCAATAAGGGAAAGAGAGAAAAAGAAAGCAAGATGAAGAGAAAAACAAACATTAAAAAAAAAAGTTTGATTGCGCCCAGTACTTGTCTTCAAAGACTATTTTCACTGAGTTTGCTAGAAAGCTTGTTTTTCCTATTTATTTTCCTGTTTATGAACGATGAATACATTTTATTAAAGTTAAGCGTTCATTTTGAGCATGAAGAAGTAAAGTCACCTCATCTGGCTAGTGAGTGCAATCTTCTCTACTGTAGCATCTTTATAGGCCTCATGAAGTTGTTCACAAGGCTGGCACTGGTGGCTTTCAAGTGCCAAAATTAATTTTGAAAAAATAGAAGCTGATGCAAACATGTTATGAAAGAGTATGAAAGAGGGTGACTGGTTAGAGATTACAGACTTGAGCAACCCTCAAAATGGGGCTTTCACCATGCGGTTAAATGGTTTACCAAGAGCAGGAAACACAACCAATGGAGGAAGCTACAATTATTATTAAAAATTCCCAATGCCAAGCCTTTTAGGGCATTTGAATTCTCTGCAGTAGAGGAATCTGGCAATCTCTCTGCAACATGGATCATGCCCATTAGATTTATCCTAGGGTCCAGAAGTGTAGAGATTAAATAAGTGAATTAATAGGTGAAATATGCAACCAATATGTGAACGTGATATATTAGCGTGAGAATTAAACGAGAGGTTTAACCAATGAGTTCTCTCCACCAAGGTTGCTCTGTTCACTGTCGTTCATTGATTCAACCGTCATCGCCAGCGGTTTTTAGTGATTACCAAAAAAAATTTAGCCGTCGGTAATCAATGGTTTTCTTGTAGTGGTTTTTCTCTAACCATCACTTCCTCTTCCAAAGGTGGAGTAGGAATATGCTCCGACTCCTTCCAAAATAGACACTTTCCTTGGTTGTTGAGCAAGCAAAGTGACTACTCGTTCTCTTATTCTCCGTCGTCGTCTTCAAGATTCTTCCAACACTTGCGCCTCCTTTCCGTCGCCTTCTCAAGCTTGCATAAAAATTAACCTTCTTGCAAATCCTCATTCTGATTATTTATGGCATTAAGCACCCAAACATCAAACAGAAAGGGTTAACTCTTTTTTTTATTATAAAACAACAAACATAATTATCAACAATTGTGATAATTAGAAACAGCAAACAACAAAGCCAATAATACAACACAACATTATAAGATAGAAACCAGCAGCATTATAAAACAGAATACATTAGCATTGAATACAACGGCATTATGAAACAGAATACATCAGCATTATGAAACAGAATACAACAACATTATAAAACAGAATACGGCAGCAATATGGAACAGAATACAGCGGCAACATTATTATCTAACAACAAGGGGAAAACACTAATAAACATAAACAGTAAAAATAGTTATTTAGGTTAGGAAATAATTATTTAGGATAGGGTCTTAGTGGGTAGGACATATTGGGGTAGGTGGGATTAAACCTTATTTTATATAATATATAGATAGATAGATAGATATAGATATCCTACGTGATATAATGTTTAAAAAACATAAACCAACCTATATATTACTTATCCATTAAAAAAAAAACCTATATATTACTTAAAATATCCTACGTGATATAATGTTTAAAAAACAAATTAACATATTATATATTATTGTGTGTTAAATTAAAATTGCTATTTTAATATTTAATTGAAAAATATAGTTGGGCAAATCAAAATTCAAGGAAAATAATTTATTTAATAATATTTTTAATATGATTTAATATTTTGTAATTTTTAGAATATAATTTTATATGTAATAATTTCCGGATTCATATAAAGGTTAGGAAATAATTATTTAAGATACGGTCTTAGTGGGTAGGACATATTGAGGTAGGTGGGATTAAACCTTATTTTATATGATATATATATATATATAGATGATTTACGAAAAGTTGGTGTTATAAGTTATTTTTCATTATATGTATTATATATTATATTATATTTAAAATTTATATGCTAAATTTCAAAAAATAATCCAATCCAAAGTCCAAACCCTTTCATATTGGATTATTTTAAGATAAAATTAGATCGAAATTTAACATTAAGCTAGCAAAATATACTAAAAAAAGAAAGAGATGGAAATATGGGATATACTACAATTCAATTTAATTTGTGAACCGGATCCGCCACAAGCGAGCTTGTCCCCAAAGAAACACAAAATTTCGAGTCCACGCTGGCAATCCGCAACTTCAAGTGCAAGACCCAATAGAAAACAAGCACACGGATTAAGCTTTTAATGAAATCCTAATTGGCGTTGAAGTCTTCAAAGTCCACGGTACCTTATCACCCTAATTAAACCGACCTTAACCCTCACTATAAAAACTCTAATCCCTTTCTCTCTCTCACACGCACACACTTCCCAACCGAATTTCGTAGCAGTTTCGGAAGGAAAACCAATATTCTCTTTCTCTCGACCTTCTTCTCTCTTATCAACGTGATCCATGGCTCGTACCAAGCAAACCGCTCGCAAATCCACCGGCGGCAAAGCGCCGAGGAAGCAACTCGCCACCAAGGTTAGCGTTTCTTCCATCTTCTCTTCTTCCAATTCTCCAGATTCAAAATTCTAGGGTTTCTTCTTTACCTCTTTCGATTCTCGTGATTGAAATTTGTTTCTAATTGAATTGTTTCTTGTAATTGCGTTGCAGGCTGCACGGAAATCTGCTCCTACAACCGGTGGAGTCAAGAAGCCTCATCGCTATCGCCCTGGAACTGTTGCTCTGCGGTAATTCGCCTTTTCCCCAATTTGTTTCACCTTTTCTCTCTATTCATCTTTGCAGAGAATTGAGTTTTCTTGTTTTTTCACAGTGAGATCCGAAAATACCAGAAGAGTACTGAGCTTCTGATCCGCAAGCTTCCATTCCAGCGTCTTGTTCGTGAAATTGCCCAGGATTTCAAGGTTTCTATTGTGTTTGAAAACCTAATTTGGTCACTTTTTTGTTCAATTGTTCGTTTCGTTGTTTTGACTGAGATTTGGATTTTGAAATTCTTGTGTTTGCAGACGGATTTGCGATTCCAGAGCCATGCTGTTCTTGCTCTTCAGGAAGCTGCGGAGGCGTACCTTGTGGGTTTGTTCGAGGACACCAACCTGTGCGCCATCCATGCCAAGAGGGTCACCATCATGCCCAAGGACATTCAACTCGCTCGCCGAATCCGCGGTGAACGCGCATAGGCCAATGGATTATTAGAATTATAGTTTCCCTTTCGTTTATTTCGCAATACATTTCATGTTTTTAGGGTTTAGTGGCTTTCAAGTTTCCTATGCTTATTGTATAGTCGTTCTGGACAATACATTCCCTTTTAGCATTCGTATTCAGAAGCACCTGAATAATTAGGTTTCATCAAACTAAGTTTGCTCTGCAGTTGACTAGTTACATTGAATATATTCATATGGTGGTTTAACAATTCATGCTTTTACTGTTTGCGTTGTTTTCTGTACGATTGAGCTTATTTTTTGTGTTGTTCTGGGTTCAGCAATTCATGCTTTTACGAGTTATGAAGTAAATTTGTTTCGAGTTTGGATCCAATTCACAGAGGAATGGATCCAACTAATAGAAAGAAATGCGTGTAACCTTAAGATTTGATGTTTTTATGATCCTTTAGACCTAATCACACCTGGATCATTGTTTCTCAAAGCATTCAGATTGGTTTTGAGCAATTCATGCTTTTACATTGGTGTTTCTTAAATAAATTTTTTGCATTCTTTTCTGTATGAATAAGCTGTGTTAATGAGAGGCCATAATTTATACGCTATTAGTCTCTGGGGTGTCTCTGTTTTCTTACAGCATGTTTGGAGGTACTTCAACCAGTTCATAATCGATTCCTCACAATAGGAATTATATGCAAGTAGCTTCTCATTCTTGATTATATATCGAAGTCAGTTTCAATCCAATAAAGACTATTGTAGAGTGTGGAGACATGCTATTGGAATTTTGTTTTGGTTTTGCGTATCGTAATCCTAGATTCAGCAGTGATATTGAGACTTTGTTGGATCGCTGGCTTGAAGGAATTCTAATGAGTCTATGCAATGTTCTTGTCAACTCACTTCATCTTTACAACTAATGGAGAGGAGGGGTTTCTTCTTATTTTATCATGGTTGGGTGACTGAATTTTAAATGTAAGTTCTTTGGCTTGAAATTTCTTTAATGAAAACTAGAATGCGCTTTAATCATCTGAAAATTGTATCACTTGACAAGTTGCTAAAATTACATGATTGGCTGGAATGGAATGAATTGCATTCAAAACTCTTAGCACCTTGAATCTTGACCCGGTTGGGTTATTAGGTTTGTCTAGAACCAAGCTCAGAGTCAGGTCGCGGTCAGATTCCTAGCCTGTTGTGCCGGAGGTAACGCTGTTGATGATCAAAACGTTGCCATTTGGGAGCATTACCATGTCGGCCATAACTCTGGCTCCGGGCTTGGTTTCCATGGCCCAATTTGGATTTGGGTCGGTTATTTATATACGGCGCAAGTGTTCAAAGCGTTGACGAATTGACTCTTAATTCTTAATGGCTTGTAGAATGAGCCTTTTCGAACACCGCCACAAATTAAAATCTCTGCTTCTAGATTCTTTAGCGGTAACAACACTACATAACCATTAACCAGTGCTTGGGTAACTCCTTGGGTCTCCCTCTCAGTATAGTTGGGTAAATTTTCACCTCGAGGTAGAATACAAATTATTATTATATGTTAATAAAAAAGAATAAGAATACAATATAATGGACCATAAAAATATGGTTTGTTTTAATGTCAATAAAATTACTAAATAGAAGAGATATAACACATAAAAGATGATGTTTTCCATTATGAGTGTAAGGGGTACTATCTTAGTTAGTGTAAGACCCTCGATTTTTGATATTTATATTTTTTTCTTGGATTATTTAATAGTTTTAGTTTGGCCCCTGTTGACCTTATTTGCTTTGTTGACTTTATTCTGTAATAGATTATGTTTCTGTTATTAATTTGAATTTCAATTTGTAGATAGGATATTACCTCTTAATTTTGGATGTAATTTTCTGATTATATATTGAGTTGTTTTTTTGTTTTATGGGTTGTTTTAAAAATAATATCTTAAGGTTTATTTTAAATAAACATGATAAAAACTTTAGTTAAGCGATAGAGAGGAAAAACTTAATAAACCTACTCCTTAGAGTGAGGAGTTTGACCAGCTTTAAGATGGAGAAAGCTGAGTTCTTTTTCATTCATCATCAACAATAACTCTTAGATATCCAGAGTTCTAAAAGCTGCTACCCTACCTACGTAATTCCGCACCTTTTTTTACTTTCTGAGTTCTAAAATTTAGAAGCAAAAATTTCAGATTTTTTTTCCAGCTAAAACCTGGAACATAAAAAATGAGGGTGTGAAATTATGTGTGTAGGGTGTCAAATCTAATACTCATATAAGTTGTGTTTAGTTTATAAAACATATTTAAGAGAGTTTATTTAATTTGAAGTATGATAGAAGTAGAAGATCATAATGGTGACAGAGTTAGGAGAAAAAAAATTGAAGAGATACATGCTACATTCCTATCGAATTTATACCAAAAGTTGGGATGGAATTTGACACGGAAGATGATGCCCATACGTTTTACAATTCTTATGCTTATAAAGTGGGTTTTAGTGTAAGAATTAGTACGGGAAATAAAGGTGTTGATGGTAAGATAGTGAATAGAGTATTTTGTTACTCATGTGAAGGTTTTCGCGAGAAAGATAAGCGAGATCCTAATATCAAGAATCCCCGTGCACAATCAAGATTTGGTTTGGCAAAAATGAAAGTTAATAGTCGTGTAACTGGGAAGTTTCATGTTATTGAATTTTGATAAGGGAAATCGCAAGTGTACGATTAAACTATCGCGTAATACTAAAGATCGAACCCAAGGGATAGGTGTTCCTATTAATATTTAATTTAGTACTTGTGCAATAAAAATAAAATGATATGGTTGATGTTTGGTTTAGGACAAGAAGAGAGCAATAGCATAAAATAATAAAACAAATAAGATGAGAAGAATTTAAGCTCTTGGGTTGATTTACATAATTTATAAAACATGCTAGAAAACTCTTACTAAATTTCTGAACTTTAAATTCATATTCATGGTGCTATAGCCTAAGTTTCTACACCCTAATAGCCTTAAGAAATGTAGAACTTTCTTACCTAATTACTAACTCCATAGCCTTGGTTATTAGTTAATTAGAGAAGAAGATGAAGAAAGAATCCGAGCCAACACAAAGTTACGTACATCCTTATAGCCTTAAGAAATGCAAACATATAACCTTTTTTATTTCCTATTTCCCTTACTACTTACCAAATGGCCTTATGACATAAGTAGAAAGCAAGAAATCTTTTGCGCATAAAGATTAATGAAGAACAAAGAAATAAAACATGAATTGAAGATATTATTCAGAAATGTAAAAGAAAACTAGAACATGAATTATAAATTAAAACAACCCAAAAACTTAAAAGAAGAATTAGCCAAGCATGGCTAAAGGAGACATTGAATTACCCTGGATAGGAGCTCAAATATGGCTTCCCACAAGTCCTAGGAACAATGCTCAAGAGGGAGAAAGAGAGAATACTTGTTGTATTCTAAGAAGGTGTGTCTTACAAATGAAGAAAAGGGTCCTATTTATAGTAAAATTCCAGCCTCCAGCGCTTGAGCGCTGGCATTCCCAACGCATGGGCGCTAGGATGCATTAAAAATCCACTTTCTGTCCGAGGCCCAGCGCTTGAGCGCTGGCTTTCCAACGCTTGGGCGCTGGGTCAACATCTGACTCATCATCCAGTCAGAACCCCAGCGCTGGAGCGCTGGGATCCCAACGCTGGAGCGCTGGGACGCTGCTTCTTCATCTTCAAGCTTTTTCTTCCTTCTTCATTCATGGTAGTGGGTTTTGATGGCCATAAAAAGCCACTACTCAGCCTTGTTTAATTCTGAAACCTTACCTCCACTAACATCAATTCTTTCAACATTATTTTCCATGTGCTAATTAGAGAGTGATTCTTCATATTCTTCTTTTTCACTTTGGTCCTCTCTTGGTTAGCACTTCAATTCAAGCCCTCATATTCTCTCAATCTTCACTTTAAGTCCTCCACTCTTGAACTTTTACAATTTGGTCCCTGACTTCCTGAAACTTTACACATTGGTCCCTGGACAAAAATGATAACTAAACCAGCTTTTTCTAAAAATACAAAATAACTAGAAAAATTCCTAAAAATATAAAATAAAGCTAGAAAATCTAATCTACATGCAAAATGCAAAATAAATAGAAAATCTATATAAAAAGAATAAAAAACCTATATGTGACTCAAAAATATAAAAATAAAAAGACTAAAAATAGCCTAAAAACATCATATAAAATCCACTCATCAAATTTTTTGCTGAACATACACACAAGACTACAACTCCAAGTAAAAGTCATTTGCTTAGATCTCAAAGGAAAATAACTAGTGCTCAAGCAGTTGAGATTGATTTAGCTGAAAGTTTCGGAATCACTCCAAAAGAAAGTTGTGAATTAATGGCTAGGCGAGTTCATGGTCGTGAAAATCTTGGATTCATTCCAGAAGACTATAGGAATTATTTATGTTCCAAGAGAACAATTCAAATGAGGTCAGGGGATACAAGTGGTGTACTAGAGTATTTACAGCAAATGCAATTAGAAGATAATAATTTTTTCTATGCAATACAAGTTGATGAGGATGATTTGATAGCTAACATCTTTTGGGCCGATGCAAAGATGAAGAATGATTTTTCATATTTTGGTGATGTAGTTTGTTTTGATACTACTTATAGGAAAAATAAAGAAGGCCGTTCGTTTGCAATGTTTGTCGGAGTGAATCATCACAAACTTAGCATTATATTTGGCGGAGCATTGCTATATGATGAAACTGCTGAGACCTTTATTTGGTTGTTCAATACTTTTTCTAAAGCTATGTCAGGAAAGAAACCCCAGACTATTCTCACTAACCAAGATGCAACAATGGCGAAAGCTTTATCTTTAGAATGGCCAAAAACTTTCCATCGCCTTTGTATTTAGCATATGTATCAAAATGCATTAAAGAGACTTAGTTTTGTATTTGGAAAGTTTGAAGACTTCAGTAAAGATTTAAATAGATGCATTTATGAGTATGAAGAAGAAGAAGAAGAGTTTCTAGTAGCTTGGAATTGGAATACTATGCTTGAGAAATATGATCTTAAAGATGATAAGTGGTTAAAGCAAACATTCGCATTGAGAGAGAAATGGGCATTAGTTTATGGGCGAGAGATCTTTTGGCAGACATGACAACTACACAACGCAGTGAGAGCTTGAACAGTTTAATTAAAAAAATATGTAAGTTACAAGCATGATTTGCTGAGATTTTTCCATCATTTTCAGAGGCTAGTTGATGATCGTCGCTATGAGGAATCAAAGGCAGATTTTAAAGCAACCCAAACAAGTTTAGCTTTGTCATTTAATGTGGCAATTTTAAGACATGCAGCAACAATTTATACTCCAACAGTATCCAAGATGATCCAACATGAGGTATCGAAGGTTTATGATAGTAATATGGTTGTTTCATTTCAAAATGAGGATATTACAGAATATGAAATTACCTCTTATAAGAAACGTTTTTATCATACAGTTCAATATGACTCATCTGCCGGTGCCGTGAAATGTAGTTGTAATAGGTTTGAGTTTGCAGGAATCTTATGCTCACATGCTCTCAAAGTTCTCGCATCAAGAAATATTATGAAAATTCTTGAAATGTATATATTAAAGAGGTGGATAAAACATGCAAAAGTTACAACTAACATAGCAATAAGCCATCCTACAAGTCATGAGGACTCTAAGGCAAGAATGGGAAATCGCCGCAAAGACTTAGGTAGGATGTATGCTCATTTATCTGATAAGGGTGCACTTACTGAAGAAACATATAATATAGTTGTTAATGGGTGGAAGAAGACTATGCATGAGATAGATGCATGCCTTGAAGGTAAAGACAGTGATGCCAAAGCCCATTGTGCTTCGCCAAAAAATAACAACAATGTGAAGGGAATAATAATAAAAAAAGATTTTGTGGATCGTCTACCAGACCCAAAAGTGCTCTTGAGAGAAGAAAGAAAGAAAAGAAACCTTTAGAACCTGATGAACCTTCATTGCAGAACATAGATCATGAATTACCATCAATCCAATCTAGTCAGGTACTCTCTTTTTATTTTCTTTACTTTTTATTTTCTTTATATTTTATTTTACAATTCATGTTTTGTGTACATGCTAGATTATTCATTATGATTAAATTTGGGTGAATTAGGTGCCAATATATGCCACTACCTCCAAAGAGCCAACTAGTAACATGAGCATGATGGAACTGCTACAGGTGATGAATGATTGTAATTTTCAATTAATTTTTATGAGCCTAAAAGATTTTTATTATTAATATAAGAATTAAAAAATATATACAGGCACAACTATCGAGCATTGAACATGGACATGGAAAACTTGAAGGAATGATTAGGGATGTCCCATACATTAATCAATTCCCAGCTGAACATCAAATTCCTTACACTTCTAGAAAGGGATATACAACAACTAATGTAATGGCTGTTTGTGATTTCAATATGTGTTTCACATTTGTGTTAGCTGGATGGGAGGGATCTGCACATGACACTAGGATCTTTATGGATGCTTTGCGCACGCCTAGGTTGCATTTTCCACATTCTCCTCATGGTTAGTAACTTCTATTTTTCTTTAAATATTGTTAGCAACTTCTATTTTGTCACCAATGTGTGTATTTAAATTATTGTATACTTTATTTACAGGTAAATATTACCTTGTTGATGCTGGCTATCCTAATTTTATTGGCTACTTAGGACCTTACAAAACCACCAGATATCATCTCCCCCATTTTAGATTAGGGCCTAGAGCTAGAGGAAGAAATGAAGTGTTTAATTATTTGCACTCCAGTCTCCGAAGCACGATTGAACGGACATTTGGATGTTGCAAGGCTAGATGGAGAATACTAGGCAACATGCCGTCATTTTCGGTGAAAACCGCAACTCACATCATTGTTGCTTGTATGGCTTTACATAATTTCATAAGAAGGAACGACACAAGTGATACAGAATTTCTTTTGTTTGATGAGAATGTTGACCTAGAGTACAATGTTGATGCTAATGAGACTACCTCTGAAGATGTGACATGGGAGGAACCAACTCAAGAAAGTGTTAGGGAAATGGAGCGAGTTAGAGACGCTATTAGAGATGGGATGCCTACAACCGTCTAGCTTTATTTTTATGATTGTTTTAAAGTTTTAAATTTATGCACTCAGTTATTGTTAACTTATATCGACGTATTGTGATGTTTGGTATTTTATTTTATTTTTAATGATGATTTTATATTAATTTTAAATTCATTTGCTTGTTTTAAATTGTGTTTTATTCAAAAAAAGGAAAAATAGGTGTGTTTATATGTGACTGATAGGTGCATGATAATTTTTAAAAATATAATTTTTAAACATTAATTTTATTTATAATAATTTTAGTTCTTTAGTTTTTAATTTTATAATCTCAACTACTAATAAGTGCTTATGTAAAAATGTATCCAAACGCTTTGATTCTGTATAAGCTCTTTTCAATATGTGCATCCAAACGCAAACAACTTGTTAAATTTAAGCGCTTACAGCATAAGCTCTTATGCCATAAGCGCTTATACCATAAGCTCTTAATTAAGCTGTTTTTCCAAACGGGGCCATTGCTTTTTCCAAAGCTTGAGTGCTTGACTAAAGAAAAGCCCATTGAACTAGCTTTTACAACATAAAAGCTATGCTGTTGAGAATGATTAACAGCTAAAAGAAAAGTGAACACAAGAAAAGAAAAACATTGTTTTCTAGCATAGTACTATTAGTATTCATAAAGTCTTATAATCGGTCAATATCAGCTTCTTTTTTCTAATAATCAATTTTGAAACCCAGAAGTTACTCAAAAAAGATTCCTAGAATTGATCATTGTATACACATTACATTTTATATATTATGCATATGCCTATGTACTTCAAAACATAATCAAACTTTAATGATCATGGAAGTTCTTGAAAAGGAAAATTCATGTAAGAGGTTTTATGTGTTGTGTTATTTTCTAACTATATATATATATAGTGTGCTAATTTGCATCTATTTATTTTTTACTTACAGGAAATTGGGAAGTTGTCTTTCACTATTGTGATATATAGCATGGTTGGTCTAACTGGGTTTGCAACTAATGTTATTTATAACATATAGGATCCTTCAAATAGGTACAGAAACTACATCAGATGATCAATCAAGGACTCAAAGAAGGACATTGAATTCAAATTACTTGTATGCGTACACAATGACGAAAATGTATATCCATTGATCAACCTTCTCCAAGCTTGTAACCCATCAAAGGAGACGCCATTGTCAGTCTTTGTTCTGCATCTCATGGAGCTCTCAGGCAGAGCAACTTCCACCCTAACCAAAAATGAAAACACTAACAAGTCACACCCTCATAAAAGAGCTTGCAACCCATGCGCACAAGCATTGGCACAAGTCGTAACCCACAATGATTAAAGTTTCAAATATCAATCCCAAATTTTATATCAAGAATAGAATTAATTCCTAGTTGTGCTGTTTTTTCCCCATTCCCCCCAATTAGGTTCACAAGGATAAAAGTTCCAAGTCTCAATCTGCAACGGCCTTGGTAGATTGACGCAAGAAATTCTAATATCAACCAATCAAACAAACTCAAGTTCCAAATTTAACCACTAATTAAATTATTCAATCTTTATTCTATAATTTCAAAAACTAAACATTGATGAATTAACCCCAAATTTAAAACAAATAAATGGAAATTTAACACTGAGGGGTAGAGTCAAAAGCAATTAGGATAAGAGACGCACTTATAAAAGGGAGAAAGATGAGGACGAGAGCGAGGCCGGCGCTGGTGGCGAAAAAGATGGAGATGGGGTGAACGACGGCGACGACGACAGCAATGGTGGCGACCAACTGAGCATGGGTGGTGACCAACTCCCCGGGTAAACAGGTCTCGCTCCGCTCTCCACATCCAGTTTTCCATATCCTTGATTCCACATCTTCTCAAGCTTTACTGCGGTGGTGAGCATGGCTTTTGATTTTCTTTTTTTAACGTTTTTTCCGTTCAAACTTACGCAGTAATGTTGTCAAATATGACGTGTTAAAATTAAAACAGGTGTCAATTTTTTTATTTGAGAGACAAAGACAGGATTGGGCGACAGAGGATTTGGACTCGTCGTTGAAGCAACTGGATAATTAGGTTTTCATCGGACTAAGTTTGTTCTGCAGTTGACTAGTTACATTGAATATTTCATATATGGTGGGTTTTTTTTTTTTTTTTTTTTCTTTTCTTCTGTTGTTTTGGTTTGAGCAATTCATGCTTTTGCAATTCGTGAAGTAAATTTGTTCAGAGTATTGGACGTTGATCCAAACCACAGAGGAAAGGATCCAAGTGATTGAATTGAATGCATTTAACCTTAAACAAAACTCTTATTTGAAATAGATTTTTTTGTGAATCATCAGCGGCATGAGTTGATGTTTTTATCCGATCGTTTTGACCTAATTACCCATGAATCATCATAGTTGTTCATAGAATTCAGAATGGTTTGAGCAATTCATGCTATGAAGTTAGTCATTTACATTGAAGAAATTCACATGGGCGGTTCTTAAAAAATTTGCATTCTTAATTATATATCCATATCACTTTTAATTAAAATAAATAAGACTATCGTAGAGTTTCCAAACATTCTAGGTGGTGGATATTAGGTGTGCGGTGTGCCTATTTGCAATTTTGGTTTGGGCTTGCGCATTGTTATCCTAGATTCAGCAGAGAGATTTGGAGAGATCATACTGCACCACGGTGACAATTAAAGAATCTGAAAACAGAGGAAAAATAATACAACACAAAATGCATTCTTACAATTCAGTGATTCACCATCCTCTTGTACAAAAAAATGCCAACAATAATAGTCAATTGGCTTTGTTCACTTTCCAAATCAAATTAAAAAATAGTAATAAGTGCTTGTTTCACACGATCTTGTTAAATTTACCAATAACAAATGATAATCAGAGTATCTGGATCCAAACACCCTCGCTAGGAATCTCTTTGTGCACCACAAAAAGTAGATAAAAACCTGCTGGTGCAAGAACAGGGGAACCAGGCATGGCGACCTCAATTTCATATGTTGCAGCAGCAGCATTTGTCACCTTACCTGTTCCCAGCACCAACAACCTCTGATTCATGGAGAATGAGTGCGTGGTAAAAGGCGGCGCCAACATCGTCACTGTCACCAAATCATTTGCCGCTGCTATTGGTGTTTTCACCTGAAACCGCAGCTTCACCTTCTGACCGTACTTGAGTTTGGTTTGAGAAGCAGGGGACATCATAGCTGGACGCAAACCAGCATTGCCCGGTTCCAAATACGAAGGGGAAAACACTTCCATGCTCAATTCCGTTGGGAAAATCACGTTTCCGAAGCTGTAACCTATATGAGGATTGCTGCCAGCGACGAGGACCCTTCCGTCGCGAAGCAAAATGGCGGTGGAATGGTACATTCGTGGCGTTTTGGACAGGTTTTGAACCTGGAGAAAATTATGTTAAAAAATGGCATGTAAGAGAAAGTAAAGTATGGATGTATCAAAACTCTTTACACCTCAAATCTTGACCCGGTCGGGTTATTGGGTCTGTAGAGAACTGGGCTCAGAGCTGGGTCGCGGCCAGATTCCCAGCCTGCTGTGCCGGAAGTTGCGCCGTTGATGATCAAAACGTTGCCATTCGGGAGCATCACCATGTCGCCCATGACTCTAGACCCGGGCATGGTCTCCATGGCCCATTTTGGATTCGGGTCGGTTATTTTGATCCGGGCACAAGTGTTCAAAGCGTTGACGAATTGGCTCTTAATGGCTCGTAGATATGAGCCTTTTGGAGCACCGCCACAAATTAAAACTTCTGCTTCTAGATTCTTCAGTGGTAACAACACTGCAGAACCACTACTAGGGTAACTCCTTGGATCTCCACCAGGTATAGTTGGGTAAGTTTTCACCACCACATTCTGAGCAAGAACACAAATTGTTATTATTATTATTATTATTATTATTATTATTATTATTATTATTATTATTATTATTATTATTATTATTATTATTATTATTATTATTATTATTATTATTATTATTATATATTAATAAAAAAGAATAGAATAAAATATAATGGACGATAAACACATGGTTTATTTTAATTTCAATGAAATTATAGAATAAAAGAGAATATAACACAATAAAGGATGATGTTTTCCATTATAAATGTAAGAGATACTATCTTAGTTATAGTCAAAGAAGATGGTTTAATGGACATGTTAGAACAAGAAACAGTAGAAAAAATATTGAGTTCTGTTAAATGTTTGGTTATATATTAATAGTGGAGTAAAATAAAGTGTAAAATGGAAGGTGATACAGTTGGTTTCACCTTTCAATGAAACTAGAGATTGATCGGATTGTATCATGTTTTGAACTTTTGTGTGTTAGCTATATATAAAAGCTACCTACACATAGAATAGAACAATGTAGGACATAAGACCAAAATATTTACTTTGTTTTAAAGAATAAGCAAAACTAATGACAAGTTACACTATCTTATGTTTAAAATTTATTTTTGATGCATATAAAGATTTTTATATTATTAACTAATCTAATTTTAAAGATTTGCATCATCAACAATTGAATTAAATAACAAAATCGTTTTCTCCATTATTTAAAATCTAATTGGTTGATATTATCAAAAACAATGTATGGGCATGCCATGCACTATTTTCTCTCTCCATTACATTTTGTTTGGTACATGAGAGAATGAGAGAAGATGTGTATGAAAAAAAATATAATAAATATAATAGATTTAAAAGGTTATTTGGTTTGATAGAAATAAAAGTGAAAAAGGAAAGAAATAATGACGTGACTCTTTTAATGCAATAACTCATATTCTTGTTTTTTGTTATAACTTTTCCACTCCACTTCTTTATTTTTGTAATTTCTTATTGATTTTTATATATTTATACTCATTTTATCTTTCTACTCAATAAATCTTCCCTTCTTATCTTATTTTTCCATATCTCTCTAAGTCTCTAACCATCTCTTTTATTTCTATCTTTCCATAAATGGAGTTGGAATGGGTTTGATTTGTTTTTTTCATTTCTCTATGCTATCATCAATCACATATAACACCTGTTTTTTCCACTTCAAAATTGTAATATACACCTCACTTGATTGTTATCCATTTCGTTTGGAAAGAAAAGAACAATCATATATATTTCACACTAATAATCATATATATATATATATATGTATAAAGTACCTTATTATAGTCAAGCAAGATAGCTCTGTTGTTGGCGAAAATGAAGAGGTTACCATCCACATTCAGGAAAACAAACGGGTACAAATTATTCTCCTGCCCAGGATCATTCGTCTCACCAAGAAACGGCAACTTGAACGCCTTCGCACCCGCACCGCCTTTCGGGTTAAACTCGTAGCTAAACGCCCTCCTCCCGCCGACCACCACCTGCCGCCCGTCCGGCAGCTGGTGGTTACTGGCGTACCACCTCCGCTCCGCCAGCCCGCCGTTAATCTCTTTCCAGTCACAACCGGCAGCACACGGGCTGTACGTCCGAACCGCCCGGTCCCCGTCGTTGAACCCGCCGGTCTGGACCAGGGTCCCCTCGGGGGTAACCGAACCGGAGGAGCACCACACGTCGGTTTGGACAAACAGCGCGCGGAACTTGTTTGCAGCGACGTCGTACTCGATGGAGTGCGCGGTGCAGTCGGTTTTAACCACCAATTCCAGCGCGTTGCGGCGGCACCGGCCGTCCGGTAAGGTTAGGTTGGACAGCCCGAAGTCGGTCCGGTCAAATATCACCACGCGGTCGTTGTGCAGAAGCTGCATGTGCATTGCCACTATTCCTATGCTTTTCTGCAGAACCTGCCATTGCCCCTTCCCAGCAGCGGCGCTGTTCACGTGCAGCGCCGCTAGAATGAGAAGGAGGAGAAACCGAACCCGAACCGAAGTAGTCATTGGCTCTGCTTCTGTTATGGTTGTTTTGTTTTGTTGCTGAAAGGTTTATGTTGCTATGGTGAATTGTGTTGTGAGTGCTGTGTCTGGGTTTAAATAGTGGTGATGGAGAATCAATAAATTGAGTTGAGTTAATGTGTATATGTGATTGATTGTGTTGAATGTTGATTTAGTGGTTCTTGTTCTGTTACGTATTCTTAGAGAGCAACGATATAAGTTTGGGTCTTAAATGAAGGCTTTCTTGTACGCTTCCAAACAAGAGTAGTGATGATGATGAACGCGTAGGACAGGGTAAGATAACATCTTCATTCAATTTATATGGCCGGCAGCTGAATTCACTTTCAAGTCTGTGGGAGAAGAACCAGAACATTTAAGTTGCAGTGTTTTTTTCTTAAGAATTTTAGTACATTCACATTCACATTCACATCTTGATGAGAGAGTAACTGGTTTTCATTTCAAATCTCTTAGCACTACACTAGAGTTTTTGAGATTAAAGAATCTACTATTATCTCTATTGAGATAACTTTAAAAGTAGATCAAACTCACATTCTTCTAAGTTTGTGAAAGGAGAAGCCTTGCATAATACTTGGTACAGGAGAATCTCTTAATAATATTTGTTGAAGAAGAATCCTTTATAATACTTGTAAAAGGAGAAGCCCTTTAAAATACTTGACTCATTTTTAGTGGATAAAGCTTGGTTGGAAACCATGGACTAGACGTAGCCAAAGAGTTAGGGTGAATCAGGATAAAATCTTTTGTGCACTATTCTCTAACTTTGATCTCTTTATTATTTACTCTTCATATTTCCATTGCTACTAACAAAGAATTTCTTAAGAAAAGGTTTTAAAATTTTTCTTATTCTCTTTTGAAGAAAGTTGTAAAAGACATAATTCAACCTCCCTCTTATGTCTTTGTGTTAATTTTCATCTCGCTTCCCCCTTTAATGTAACTGCTTGATCCTCGTTCTCCTCGTTAATGTGATAATGTGATTCTCTTCATCACCCTTAATTGTAAATAGAGCAAGAGACATCGACTATATAAGGGCTTCCTCGTACCCTAATAAAATATGTTCTCACTAAAAAATTGATAGTATTACTTCGGTTTGACCTACTTTATTTTAAGGTTTTTATCGTGAATACTTTACTATCATTTCACTCTTTTTTTCGTCCGTATCTTCTTGGTATTCTATGTTTAGGTTGTGAATATATATATTTGAAAAAAAAATTGTTAAGAAATAACATAGTTGAAGAAATAAAATAAGCAGGAGCACAATTAGCAACGCAAGAATGTAACATGTAAAATCCAAAACCAGAGAAAAATCCACGACTGTTATCAAAACTGACAACTAGAGAATAACCACTATGTGAAAATTGTTACAACACATAGACTTCCCTTTCAACCACCCCATGACCCTAACACAACCACACTCTCCAAAGAAAAAATTCAAACTACATCTCACAATACTCTAAATCAAGAGCATAGAGAAAAATATTACACAAATTTATAAGCTTAAAGTATTCCCCAATGCTGGTGCTTGATGTTTGTAACAAAGAACTTGAGCTATTTATTTATATTTAGCTTTAGACTCCCCCACCCTTCACCACGCTAGCCAATGTGATAATTCTCCAAGATGCTTTCCTTTACCTCTTTCTTCCTTAATTTACATTAGCAATGTGAGACTTACATTGATGTGGTTGTGACTCGCACTTGAGAGTAAGAATGTTGAGAATTCAAGTGTGAGTTTGGAGTCCGACATTGGTTAAGAATGAGTTATGTGAAGACTATATAAGCGATGTAACCTATAAGCCCAATGCCTTAAGGTTTTTGGTAAAGATGTGGCGCCAGGTTTTCTCGGTATCCCCTTTTCTTGGCCCATGAGGTTCCCCTCTCCTCCTAACAAGTGGTATCGGAGCTGATGGTTAGTATGGTCATGGTGAGGGCTCCTTATATCGAAAGTCTTCCTGGACCTGAGGTTAGCAACGTGTCCCGTTGATGCGGTGAAGCGAACGACGACACAAGTGTGAATATCTTCCCCTGAGAGGGACCATAGTAATGTGGTGGTGACTCACACACTTGAGAGAGTGTGTGTTGAGAATTCAAATGTGAGGTGGAGTTTCACATTAGTTATATATATGAGTAAGATGAAGATTTTTCTTAAATACATTTTTAGTCCCTGTAAAATACACTGTTTTTGTTTTTCACCTCTGAAAATTTTGTTTTTTTTTTTTCAGTCCTCCGAAAATCACATGTTTCTTTTTTCATCATTGCCGTTTGTTTTTCCATCCAATCCAGATCTGAAACCACTCTTACACACGCTTAGATATGCTCAGCAAGCGGTGAAATCGAGTTCAACAATCTCAGATTTTTCACAGATTGTAAAAACTCAAACCTGAATGGATGGAAAAATAACTGGCAAGCACGAAAAGCAAAACATGTGATTTTCGGAGGATAAAAACAATTTTTTCTAGAAAAATAAAAATAAAAAATAATGTATTTTACAAGAACTAAAAATATATTTCAGCTTGAAAATTGTATAAGTGACGTAACTGATATACCCAGCACCTTAAAACTTTGAGTAAGTCTTTCATTTCCTTTAATTTGCTCATCAGCTCTCCGTGTATCCCAACAAAACAAGGGTGTGAATATACTTTTATTGTTTCTTATTTTAACGATAAAATTCTTAAAAAATCATGTCCATTTTTCTTTTCTTTCTGATCGTTTTGACTTTTGAACAAGTGTATACTGAAGACAAATAATGCGTAGGTTCACATCATTTTTATCGGCTATTGTGTAACAATTTCATGAATTCTGATTTTTAAATATCCATAAATTTATCTTCCATTCATACACTTTATTCTATCTTCCTTTTCATATCTTCCTTTTACTCCGTTATTTTTAATATATTTTGGGTTAAAGGAAAATAGCAAGCATAAAGAAAAAATCCAGAAGATATCTTTGGGAGTATTAACGAAATATGTTTTTAATTTTTATAAAACAACTATGTATTGATTTTAGACTTTTTAAAAAATTTATAACTTTTAATTTTTAATATTTATGAAATATCTACAATTATCTTTATATTCATTTTGTGAACAACAGTTAATAATTGGCAAAGATTAAGTTAATAATAGTTTAAACAACCACAAGAATAAGTCACATGGATAATAGTTTTACGCTAATAAAATACTAATTTTTTCGTTTTGGTTTTCCTGCTCTGAAACTCATGGGGGACGTTTGTTAGACGGTATGAAAAAATATACCCAGGAATCTTATTCCCGGGAATATTAAGATGGGAATGTTATTTCCGGGCATCTTTAAAAAATGTGTTTGGTTAACAAATTTGATTCCCAGGAATCTTTTCCAACATTACTGAGAACAATTATAACATGCGTTTGGCAGTGAAGGCATATTCCCAGGAATAAATAATGAAATTATTAAAATGCCCTTAAAAAAAGGAAAAATAAATGGAAATCGTGGGTGAATAAAAGGGTAAAATAGTTTTTTCCCTAAAAAAAATTGCTACCCAGTTTAGAACATTCCCGAGCATCTTTGATACCCACCCCTGAAGATGGGAATGTTGAGGTGGGTGAATGTGTGTAAATCACTTTCCCGGGAATGTGGGATGCCCGGGCATATATTTTTCTAACCTCCTACCAAACAAGGGAATCTCATTCCCACACTCTCATTCCCGGGTATATTTTTTTATACCCACCTAACAAACGCCCCATGTTCAACCTGCCGTGGCTTACTTCCAACTTTTATCCAAAAACAGAAATTAAGCTGAACATAGATTCATGTACGGTTAAATAATATAGACACTTCTGGATACCCTTTTTTTCTCTCTATCTCTTTCTTTTAATTATATCATATCATATATCACACTTATTTCTCCTCTCTTTCTATCTCTCTCTAGTGGTCTACACTCTTTAGATGTCTATCAATCTTTATCCTAACTAGAAGGACGCAGAGTTGTAGTCAATGTATTAAATAGATACCAGCGCCCGTGCAAGCAACATGTGTGTTAATATTGAAAGCACCATAAAAACCCCAAACAATGAGATGTACCAACCAACTCATAACATTCCACCTCCAATAACTCTAAATTATGTCAAGTCTTTCTATAATCGATGCAAAATGACTCTTATAAATCTTTTTACAAATTCTTCTACATATTAAATGAAGAAACTATTAAGTGAAAAATTATTGCATTTGATATATTGAAAGTGTAAAAATTATTTAATTTTTTCTAGTAGAATTTGTAAGTGAATAAAGTAGAAGAATATAACAAAATTCAGAATCAATTAGTTATAAAAGGTTGGGATGCATTGTCAATTTGTCATTATCATTACAATGAGATGCAAGATTCTCTCTCTTTCAAGGGTGTCTTGGGATCTTGGCTAATGCACTCTTTAAAAGGGACAGCTCCCTCTAATTTCCTCACCCCTCTTGTCAAGGCATATTTCTTTCGAATTTTATGAATATATGCATGAATCAGGCAAATTTAAATTATTCTGCTTTTAGTAAATAAAAATTTTCACCTAGGAAAGAAAAAACACGTTTGATCGATTATTTTTCCTTTTTCATATTTACTAACGGTAATGACTCAATAATTGGTATTTTATTCGAGCCAAATAAAACTACTATAAATAATAAAAAATTTCCTACTAAATATTTAATGTAGTTGTATTAAAAAAATGCAAAAATATTGTTTGTAATTGTTTAAAAATTTAGAATTTATTTAATGGAAATTTTAAATAAGAAAATTAATGCAAGTGTACCCGAAATGACTAAGAAACTAATATCATAATGTTATGTGGGTCATCAATAAGTGAGCCCACTTAACTATTATTATTAAGAGAAAAAGAAAAAAAAGTAAATAGTTTTATTTTTGGCCCTAGACCAAAAGTCAAATGAAAAGGATTAAATCCCTTATAAAGATAATCTCTCTTTTAGGGCTGTGCTAGGGCATAAACCCTAAGAAGTGTTTCCCCTCCTTCAAGCTAGAGTACATATACCCTTAAGGGGTTTACAAATTCATTCCGAGTTCACAGACTTGCGGATGGGCTCCTCGACTTGCTAACGGAGTTGTAGATCTGGTATTCCTCTCCTCTCCATCGCTGGCTTGATTGATGAGTTCCCAAGAAGAGCACGACGGAGATCTGTCACAGAACGCCTTTGACGGTGAAGCCCACACACCTCCCCCTGTTAACAGACCCATGGAGCAATTGGAAGATGAGCTGATAGTAGAAGCTACCCAACCAGAAGAAGATTCATTAGAAGGTACTACAATAAACCTAGAAACAGGCGAAGAAGCAAGTCAAGAACTAGCAAAAAGAACAATTATAGGACGCATAATCCTTGCAAGAACACAAAATAAGCAAGCTGCCAAGAATGCCATTCACAAAGTCTAGGGCCATATTGAGAATCTACAGATCTCAGACATGGGGGTCAACACCCTCATGTTCACCTTTCCAAATGAAGAAGCGGCGAAGAAAATACTTGATGAGTCACCATGGAACATTATGGGACACTTATTAAGCCTCCAATACTGGGCACCACAAGTCTCCATCTTTGAAGTGAACTTCAACTTTGTCCACTTTTGGATACAACTCCATGGCCTACCGCTGGAGGTTATGTCCACTAGCAACGTGGAAAAAGTAGCAGGGAAGATAGGGGAAGTCCTAGAAACTGAAAACCCTAAGGTAAACAACAGGATGTTGCGCACTTTTTTCAGAGTCAAGGTGCTGCTAGACATCACAAAGCCCTTTCCCACCGGGTTTTGGTTCCCTCGTAACCACCTCCCTAAGGTTTGGGTATTCATAAGATATGAAAAATTGCAAGGGTTATGCTACAAATGTGGTGTGATAGGGCATGAGCTTCAAGATTGCAAAAAAGAGTTGGTTATTGCTATCACCAACCCATCTGTACCACGACACTCGCAAAACCTTGGGGTCCCCCCCGCTAGATCTTTGGCCTCCGTAGCAGCTAACTCCACAACCAGGGAAAGGCCATCAGCACAACCACAACAACAAACCCAGGGTAACCAGACCCAACATCACAAAGAAACAAGTAAGGAATTACTCTATTAGTAGAGGAAACTAGCCCCCCTCCCTTCAAGATTGTGACCACCCTCACAAAGCCCCCAACTACCTCACACTCACCCCCAAAAACCAACTCATATTGTGACCACCCCTGCTAGGGGACCACCAACAAAACCCAAACCATAAACCAACAACCCACTGCCTCAGAAACAATTTCCAACAACCTAAACATTATAGAAACCCTAGCCGTATCAAATCAACCCCACCAAACCCACCCACAGAGCGCATCTATAATTACCCCATTATATTAGCTCTCACAAGTCACAAAGTCAAACCCATCCACCCACAAAAAAACCCACACAAGTCAAACAACCTCTGTTGCAGCACCCATCCACAACCAAGACACCTCCACCCTAACCAGAATTGACCTTAGAGAAAGATGGATACGACCGGGTCTGGGACCTCAAAACATCGAGGAACTAGGTCTACAAAAAGAATCAATTGGCTTGAAGAAACCCATCATCTGCACTGATTTCCCCAGCCCACCAATATCTTTAGGCAATATCATCACCCCTGAGGAAGTAGCAATCCTAAAGGAAAAATGGCTGATGAAAACTCAGCCCAATAGGAAAGAGAATTTGGAACACTACGAAGCAACAATGAGAGACCTCCAATCCATCTTCCCTAGATTCAGGCACAAGAACAACAAACAACAGGAAAAACCCTCATTTGGTACACATATCCTAACTACCACAACCCCCAACCCCACCTACTATGTGGAACGACCCCCCTGATAATGAGAATTTGAATTGAGCCTAAGCAGGGGTTTTTCAAAAGGAATGTCGCTGAAACGTACACACCAGAGCCAGGAAGAAGAAGAGCAAACCGAAAGGAATCCAAAAAGAAAGCTTCATGACTCCTTCATCCACTATCCCTCTATGTAATTATTTCATCATGATCCCAATACACGCACACGCACATATATATATATATATATATATATATATATATATATATATATATATATATATATATATCAAACATGTATTATATGCTTGTTATATAAACATACATTATAAGTGTGTTATATAAACATACATTTGAAAAGATTTAGCCTCTATGAAATAATTTAGAAGTGTCTATAGATATTTTGAATTTCTTTTTATAAATATGATAAATAAATGTCAAAAATAATTTACATATCATTAATATTTTTTTTATTATATAATCTGCATGTTGTTTGTGGATGATATAGTCTTAATTGAAGAATCAAGGGAAGTCGTTAATTCTAAACTTGAGATTTGGAGGATGAGTTTGGAATCTAAGGGATTTAGATTAAGCAGAAGTAAGATAGAGTATATGCATTGCAATTTTAGTAAGACTGATGTAGGAAGTAATATGAAGGTGAGAATTGGAAATGACATCATACCACAAGTTTCACAATTTAAGTACCTTGGATCGATTATACAAGATAATGGAGAAATTGACAAAGATGTTACACATCGAATCTAGATCGAATCTAGACAGAGTGGTTAAAGTGGAGGAAAGTATCAGGAGTTATTTGTGATCGCAAAGTACCTACAAATCTTAAATGAATGTTATATTGAAACGCTATAAGACCCTCTATATTGTATGGTAGCGAATGTTGGACTTTAACAGGACAACACGAGAGAAAAGTTGGAGTAGCATAAATGGGAATGTTAAGATGGATTGGCGGACACACACGGAAGGATAAGATATGCAATGATAAGATTAGAGAAGATATTGGAGTGACGCTTATCGTGGAGAAGTTGACGAAAAATCGGTGAAAGTGGTATATGGACATGTGCAAAGAAGACCTATGGAGGCACCAGTGAGACGTGTTGATAACATGGTTTTTAGTCCTGCAAAGAGAGGAAGAGGGAGACCAAAAAGAACATGAGAAGATATTATTAGAGATGATCTCCTTATCAATAATATCCCTCATAATTTAGTTTTTGATCGAGCTCAATGGCGTAGTGTGATCCATATAGCCAACCTCACTTAGTGGGATAAGACTTTTGTTGTTATTGTAATTATTAATAATTAGAATTGTGATTAAAATAGTTTTAATGTTCAATATTTCATTATTTAATTTTGTATTTAATACACTTATTATTATTTTATTAATTTATAAAAGGACTAAAGATGGAAATTAAATTTAAGGTTTTATATTCGAATGATATTATTTAATAATACGAGTACTTTTTTTTATCAAACTGTATTTATTGAAAATTATAATTATCATGTTATTTTAATATTTAATAATATTATTCAAAATATCACACTTATTGTTCTATTGACTTCAAATGTGAAATCTCAAGTGAAGAATGGAAAATCCATATCTTTGACACATTATTCACAAACTCAATGAAATGGACACTTGCTTTATGTTGATGACATGTTGATTGTTGGTCATGACATGAAAAAGATTAAGAATTTAAAAGGAGAGTTGAACAAGTCCTTTGTAATGAAGAATTTGGGTCCTACAAAGCAAATTCTTGGCATGAAAATTATTCGTGACAGGAAGAATGGTAAATTATGGTTATCACAGCAAAAGTATATTGAAAAGGTATTGGAGAGGTTTAATATGGGAAATTCCAAGCCAGTTGATACTCCACTTGCAGGTCACTTCAAGTTAAGCTCTATGCAGTGTCCTACAAGTGAGAAAGATATAGAAGAAATGCAGAAGATTCTGTATGCATCTGCGGTTGGCAGTTTGATGTATGCGATGGTATGTACGCGACCATATATTGGTCATGCTGTTGGGGTGGTTAGTCGATTCCTCTCTAATCCTGGTAAAGAGCATTGGCAAGCTGTGAAGTGGATACTTAGGTATCTCAAAGGTACTTCTAGAGTCTGTTTGTGCTTTGGAAGCGGTAAGCCTGTGTTAGATGGTTTCACAGATGCAGACATGACTAGTGATGTGGATTCCAGGAAGTCTACTTCTGGATATATGATGACTTTTGCAGGGGGAGCAGCTTCATGGCAGTTTAGATTGCAAAAGTGTGTTGCTTTGTCTACTACAGCTGCATGGGATATTGCTACAACAGAAGCTGCAAAGGAACTCTTGTGGATGAAGAAATTCCTACAAGAGTTGGGTCTCTCTCAAGAGAAATATGTTTTATATTGTGACAGTCAGAGTGCAATCCATCTCAGCAAGAACTTGACTTATCATTCAAGGTCAAAACATATTGAGGTTCGGTATCATTGGATATGGGACGCGGTGAAGATGAAGCAATTTTCATTGGAGAAAATCCATGCTGACGAGAATGGTTCAGATATGATGACAAATGCCTTACTTATGGTGAAGTTTTCTACTTGCAAAAGGAAAGCGGGTATGGTCACCTATGGCCTTACTTGATTGGTGAGGGAGAGAATTGTTATATGGATCACAAGGAGTCTTTCACCGCAGTAATCTTATTGTATACATGCTTTTATTACCAAATAGAGATACGGAATCAGATCCTCTCCAGCAAATATTTTTGTTCAACACCTCCAGCAGTAATACTCACCATCAGCGGCTACAAAATTAAAGAAGAATCGACTAATTGTAATTTGCAAAAACCCATAACATACCATAAAGCACAACGTAAATAGTTGAACAACACTCACATAGTACTGTTAATATCAGATATCACCTATTGTTTTTTTAAAAGTTATGTTTTGCCTACTTTAAGAGATCAAAATATCCTGCATAGATCAAAATAGGTTAGTATTAAACATGAACAATTCAAGAATTTGCAGAAGCCGTAACTCAAAAGCAACAATTATATGTTCAGGTTGTCTTTGTAGGCATAGAATGAGAAGAAGGAAAGAAAGTGAGAGAGAGAGTTATCAAGAGAGGATGATGATAATTGGTGACTTGAAGCAGAGAGAGGAAGAGGATTATTTTTGGTTTCCTAATGTATCTTCACAAACGGCAGCTGAGACTTTGAGATCACGTTAAGTGGGTAAGTCTCTCCCAACAAATGTTTTTTCATGCGCACCGACCAGGGATCGAACCCCGGACTATATGCTTAAGGAGCTCAGCTATGTACGATGTAACACCCCGATTTCAAGGAATTACTATAGTGAATGAACAGTAAATAAACATGTTAATCATCTTTCACGGTTATGAAAATGCAAGTATTTTTTTTTTAAAACATGCAAAGGCGGAATGCAATACATATACCCATATACCCGAGTATGACGTATTACAACACAATATTTTATGTATACATATCCCTCATAGGAGGACCAGTGCTCAAGCACCTATCAGCGTCGTGAAAGAGTCCTCATTGTCCTTGTGCCCTCCGTTGTCACCGGGTGCCCTTCAGCTAGTAGCTACTTAGCTGGCGACGGGTCACCCAAACACAAACAGCAAACAAGGTGCAATGGTCAACTTCATAATAATAAACTCCTCATGTGAGCACATGGGTGAAACAACACTAGTCAGCATATATAAGCATGTCAAGTAATGTCCATTGCATTGCAGTTATATATATACTAAGCAATTTCAACTAGTGTTATGCAGAGCAATTCACAAATCAAGCATCGTTTATAATGCAAGCAGAATTGCAAACCAAAGCACACTCAATAATCAATTCAAGAAACGCATAGCAATCATCTTAGAAACAGTCTAGATGATATGATGCTGCTAGTGTCTAATATGGTCCGGATATTCGTGTTACTGCACTGAGTCAGCACTTAGCTGATTGGGGATAAGCTTGTTATCTCAATCGTAATGTCTTCACACAGTCTGCACCCAGCCTACACATAGTCTACACCCAGTCTGCACCCAACCTTCGCACAGTCTGATGGATGGATAGTCTTATCATCCCAATCAGTTGGAAGAATGACGACTGCGTCGACTTGAGAAACATTCATGAATGCACGACTCTACATGCTATGAACAAACAACAACAACAATATAAACAAAGACATCTTTACGCGAGTCTGAGTTCCTCTTTCCAATTTCCCCACCTAGCGGAAACGTTGTTTTATGAATCCGAGCTCCCTTTCGAATGCGGGGTCACCCTGGTCTGAGTGACCATCTTACAATGAGGAATTTTGGTCACATAGTCCTCTTGGTCCAGTGATCTCACATCGGTAGACATCAATGCGTAAATCGCCCGCTACTACCAACGAACACTCTCTCGAATAAGATACCATATTTTCTTGAGAAAACATCTCTTGAGATTATTTACATAAATTTCTTTTGAGACTTTTCAGAAAACATATCTTATGATTCCTTGTGAGGAAGATCTCATAGTTCTTTTTCCAAAAATATGTCTTAGGTTTCTTTACAAGATATGACTTGTACAAAAGAAGTGGAATCATCCTTAAGTTCATAAAAAGGTTTGATATATCCATTTAGTACATTATGAATTTTCCTTCAAGAAAGATTATGATAGATTCATTTCGAAAGCTCACGGTCTTAACCGCAGGTTCTCTTGAAAGCATGTTTCCAAAAACATTCATTAAGTTTCTCAAAAGAAAGTTTCTCTTCTTATTCTTTCCAAAACTATTAAGCATTTATTTTTTCCAAAACAAGATCTTTATACTTTATTTTGAAAGAAACTCTATCCCCGCGGTAGATTACTTTATTTTCCCTCAGCTAGCGCACCCAATAACAACCGGTGATAAAGCATAGCAACATTGCTAACAAGAAAAATCAGGGAAAGTAATAATCCAACCAACATGCTATCAAACATAACATAGCATACATTTCAAGTATGACTTGCTCTTCTCATATGAGCTAAATAGCATGTCTTCTTATAGTCAATCAATATGTACTCAAGCATCGATCAAAGGTCAATCAACAACATGACAATAGCAAGCAATGCTACCAAACAATTAGTTATTCATAGACTTTAAATCATCAATCAATTATAATCTGGTATAACAGATGCTTTCAACTCCATGCATTAATATAATTCGATCAATACAATTCTAATCGGGTCATTCTCAGAACGTCGTCGACTACCAATCTCCACATCATAGTATATACATTTACATAATTATATACATACGCTTAGTAGCTAAGAATAGCAAAGTGTCCTTACCTAAGTCCTTTACTCCAAACTCCAACCTTTTCTCCAAAAGCTACGTAGGTTCCGAAGGCTACGTCCGCTCTGAAAGTTCCTAAGCCTCGTAACACTCAAAGAAACATAACCTAGTTTAGAACTTATAAACTAGTTCTAAGGCTTTAGTTTAGTACCTAGTTTAGAACCCTCAGCCAAGCCTATATAGTTACAAAGATGGATTTTTCTTTCAAAACTAACTTGTACACATTGAAGGCATCAATAAATCTATGGTGAAAATCAATTCCAAAGTTTGAAAATCACTTATTTCAATTAATCACTTTTCGAAAACCCAACTTCTTGAAAATCTAATTTGAGATTCTTGGAGATCAATCTAGTAAGAACAACATTATCAAAAACACTTATATCAAAAGCTCAACTTCAAAACTCATGAGGACTAAAACTCAACCAATTAAAAATCTAATCGGTTCAAATTGAAGATCAAGGCCATAGAAACAACAATTGTGAAGTGGGTTTGTGATTCTATCAACTATCAATAACCCAAAACTCCATATCTATGAAATCTAAAACCATAGGATTGTAGAGCTTGATGAGGAAATCAACTTACTTCAAAGAATTAAGATGAGAAAATGAGTGGAAGATGGAGCTATGGAGAGTGGAGAGGTTCGGTCATGAGGAGTTTGGAGGAAGAAGATGATGAATAGTTGAAGCTTCCTTTCTTTCTTACTTTATCTCTCTAAAACTCGCTTAACTTCCTTACTTACTCACTTAATGGAAAAACTAGTGAAATTGGCCCACTTAAGTAAGGTTGGCTGCAAGTTCAAGGGCTCTTTGGGGGAGGATTTTTTTATTTTTCATAAACCCTAGGGACCAAAAGTTGAATGTGGGAAAGTTTGGGTAAAAATATATTTTTACTATTCGGGGACTAAAACCCTAAAATTTTGAAGTAAGTTTAGGGACTAAACTCTAAAGTTTAGAAAGTTTAAGAAAATATCTAGGATTAGTTTAATATTATATGTCTAATCCACTGACATGTCATCATGATGGACATCATATGAGTCAGTTGCGTCATAATTCTCATCGTTATCTGAATCCAGTCGTTGGTACGTTTCCCAACGTCACTGAGAGTATCTAACACCGGTTACTCATTTGTTTTGGACCTCGTTCTCGTACAACTCGGACCCGGGTCGTTTTCCTCGAAATTCATGCCGATCCCGGCCTGAAAACACTATTCACGGAAACGAGTGCTCATGAAATACTATTCACAAAACACTATTCATGAAATTTTATCGCATATCTGGATCCGTTACGTCACCCAGAGTCGTTTGGTGATTCTCGAATTTTTTATCCTATGTCCTGAAATAGCCCGTTTTGCTTGCTGGATTTTCGACTGAAGGTCTCGCTAGCGAGAATTGCCTTCTCCGATTCTTCTCGAAATTCTTCATTGTTCGTCATGGAGATAGCGAGAACGTCTTATTCTCGCTCGAATTCCAAAATCAAGTTAAGATCGGTCCTACGACAAATCGTCGTTTGAAAAACATCGTTGCGATGATCTGATTAGCTCTTGGCCTTAACTCTCACCTGCAAGCGTCCCTAGGTGTGCATCAGATGATTAAATAATTATTTAATTTATTCAGGATCTATACGAGATGTGCTACACCTTTATTGTGAGGAAGAGGATTATATATTATAAATAGATTACTCGCATTAAAGCATGCATTTTATGCTAGCAGCTCACCTTGATCCATCAATATATCACCCTAAGCAATCATCAATTCAACTAGAACTTCCAAAAGATTAAACAGTACTTTAATTAACATGACATGGCGTGATCAAAACTTACAACTAAATATGCTAGAAGAACCCTGCACCATATTAGAACTTTGTGGATCTTTCTGCTCTTCAATATGAAAGGATGAAACGTCCACTGCAAAAAGCGCATACCAAAGAATGTATCATCAGCAACCCAATCGTAAAAAGAGGATACTTGTTAAAATGAGAGCACCACAAGCAAATATAAAATAAGCCACTGAAATGAAATAGGAAGGATGGCATACTGTATGAGTTTGATTGCATGAAATCTTGCAATACCAGAATATCAAGTAAAGATTAAAAAGGTTTTCCTTGACTGTTCTTGTTGCTGTCCTTTGGCTTAGCTTCTTCTTGTTGTTGATCTTTATAAGGTGGTGTTGAAGCCGAAGCCTAGTTGGTTATTGGAAGCTTCACGAGCGCTTGAACAGTCTCCCAAGCTCCATGATCTCCTTCTCTTCTTCTGCATAGGAAAAATTGCACAAAGGGGAAAGGCTAAGAAAAATATAGACAAGTCAGAGACCTATCATATGTGTGTGTGCAATAATCCAAGGTGGATTCACAGGTTCTGCAACTTTTTGGTGAAATCAACTTCAGATTGAATCAAGTTTGCACTCTGAAGCAATATCAACCAAGTGATACAGCCAAAACCTTTCTTAAGGAAGTTTTACATAATTATCACTAATCCTTGAATTTAGAAACCAAAGTTAAATTTATGATTTGAACTTAAATTGACATAGCGATGATAGGCCATCCAGAAGCCAATTTAAATAAACCCAGACAGAACCCAAATTTCTTCTCCTCCTCCGTTTCAGACTACCCTGGTTGATGCACATAACTCACTCACTCACTACATTTAGCAGTGAAAAACAATGCATGGCTAATCAAAGCCATGAGGTTCCCAGGTTCATGATATTAATGTTGGTGCATTGGAACAATGTGCTAAAATGTGTTATTTGTGTGTGTGAGAGAGAGAGGTGCAATTCTAAGCAAATTAAATTTACAAACTCTTTGATCGAAACAAACTCTTAAAATTGAACCTTTAGACTTAATTAAGTCACCCAAAAACTTCATTAATATTTACCAACAGCAAGAGATCAAACAAAAAAGAAGCGGGAGAAAAAGCAAAAGTGAAGACGAATTGACCTGGTGCTAGGCACCCTGGTAGGTGCCTGTGGCTGGAACTCAAGGAAAACCCAGAAATCCATTGAACCTGTTAAAAGGTAATGTGGGACACGTGGTGCAGCCAGTTGATATCCAAGAAGTAAACATCCTCCACACTGCAAGTGACCAGTGACCTCTTAAGCACACCCACAACAACATCCAATATCGCAAACTGGAGCATTGCTTCTTGAAGCCTTGGTTTCGTTCTACTCTCTAGTTTCAGTTGGTAAGCAAAATCAAATTGCATCACTGAATTTTCTTTGAGTGAACATTCCATGGTCATCAATTCTTCACAAGCCAATTCTATCTTCTTTAGTTCTAACATGTCAATATTCCGAGTCAGGAAAGGGCACACTGCCCAAACTTTTCGATCCAACAATTGGATAGTCTGAAAATTTGAATGAAGCTGCCACACTATTGGCTCAAATTTCCTCAACTATTTATCACGAAATGGTAACTTTTATTGTACCACATGCACACATGACATTCAAAGGATCGGTATGTGAAGTAACATAGAATTCAAGGGCCATCAAACCCCGTGTTAACCTTTGCATGGACCAGTCTGTAACCCTTTTTTGGGGATCAATAACTTGTATTCTTGATACTTTTTTATACACAATACCTTCCATAACATTGGGAAAATTTCCACGAACTTCCATATTGTTTTCCTTGGCCAATTCAACTGTCTCCAAAGAAGTGCACCTGCTCACAAATGAATATCGAAGGGATGGTGGAAGCTCTGGGATAGACCTAAGCCTCTTGCAGCCATTTATTAAAAGATGTTGCAGCCTTGAAAGACCCTTGATGCTAGCAGGCAAGCTCTCAACATTGCAACCATTTAGCGACAATCTCCTCAACGATGAGAAGATGTTGATGCTGTCAAAGAGTTTACCAAAATTACAGTAGTCATCCAAAAGCAGTTGTGCTAAATACCGTTGAGCACGTTCTATAGACACACCACGTTGGTGGTGACTGCGAACATGGCCAAAATAAACAAATACTTCAGCTCCTCCAACACTCAAGCAGCTGTGTTGCATTCTAATTACATCAACATTCTTGGCACAATGAGTTAACACAAAAAATTCTCCAAGACGTCCATCAGGATACTCGGAAACTCTTTGTGGGTCTGATGGGGATCCAAGATTGTCAGGAGGATGATTATACTCACGAAAGAGCCCATAGTTTCTTTGAATTGTGTTGACTTCAAACTCAACATAACCTCTCTTACCTTCACTTTTACCTTGTGATTCATTTGAGCTTTGCATGAGGTCACCCGGAGCATACAGTGGTCGAATTCCACACTTTTTCACAACGCCTGAACTACGAGGCCTAACAAAAAATTCAAAGGAGATCTCATCATATGAGTTAATATTGCCTGTGTCCTCCTCAAACTTTAACAATTTGTCATACCATAGCCACACCTGGTTTGATTTAGCATTACTGGAAGAAGATTTAATAATGCAAGTTCCAGCATATTTGCCATCAAAATAGTATCTACACCCTGCCATGGAACCAACATGACCATTTTTCTCCCTAGTTGAGCAAGACGGTCCTGATACAAGGCAGAAAGCAAAGCCCAGGTAATTGAAATAACGATGCCACCGTGTAGAAACTTTTAAGGTTATGGTTGAGGAGTCTGTTCCTTTATGCATAAACCAATATGGCACTTCATTTCCCGGAAAAATAATATAAACCGAACGGGAAATATATTTAAAATCTTCAGTGTTGAAATTCCTGGAAACTTCATCAGTTTCGCAATAAGGATCATAACACTCTTCAATCATTGTTGACAGGTATGAAGCTAGCTGAATTCTAATCAGTGCCTCCTCCATGACAGTCTTACATGCAATCTGATCCAACTTTATGCAATTATAAAACTCGAATCTTCCTAAATAGTCACCATTACGAATGGATATCCTTTCTTCCTCTTGAATCTGTCTGAGCAATGAGCTCTTCTTCAGTCTGCCAAAAGAATCTTGTAACATTGTGATCCCTAAATTTGATACTGTTTCTAGTGAAACGCAATTACTTGCATTCAAGTCTTGTAACAACAATGGGAGCTCTGGCAAGGAACGAAGCCTCTGGCAGTTGCTTAAATTGAGAGTCCTCATTTGTGAAAGATATTTGATGCTACCAGGCAAGCTCTCAATATTGCTTCCTCTTAGTGAAAGTTTATTTAAATTTGACAAAAAGCCAAGGTTTTCAGGGAGTTCTGACAAATTTGAACAGTTATCCAGACACAGAGTTGTGATGGACAATGAGGAGTCAAATGTTGGGGGTAATTTCTCAAATTTCGGGCAGTCAAGAAGCAGAGTAGAACAAGCTAAACCAATGGTATTTGGAAAATGTGGAAGTCTTTCACCATGATCAAGACACATGCTTGAAAAGCCCTTGAGCTGTCCAACTAATGAGGGAAGGTCTTTAACTCCCGTGCCATCTAGGCTCAGGTACTCCAATTTCTCTGAAGAAAATGAGTACTTTACAAGCCTTGAGCACCCTCTCAGATTAAGCCACTGAAGAGATCGAGAGTGCTTCTCACTTTGAATGCAACGAAGCTGATTACATCCTGTAAGATTTAGTGCAATCAGACGATCAAGTGACAAAATGGATGAAGGTACATTCAACAAACTTGTACAATTATCAAGATGTACTTCTTCAAGTTTTTGGGCCCTAGAGAAATCTGGGAGCTCAATCAAGCGGTTGCAACCACAAAGGTATAATGACTTCAAATTCACAAGATCCTGTATTATAAGAAAGCTAAACTTATTTAGACAAGATGTGGATTCTTTTATCATTCTTTTGTATAAAAAGTTAACAAGTTTGCTATTCAATAACATACCTGCTCTCCATCCCAAAGTTTTTCAAAGAGGCCATGTTTTAGATTAAGTCCAACAAGCTTTGCTGCACTGAATGATGGTGGCAAGGATTCTAATGGAAAACAGTCCCATCGGAGATAACTTAATTCATCAGGCATACATAGACCTCTAGAAATATGGACATTGCTTCTGTTTTCCTGTGAGGACATGTAAAAGTTCAAAAGCCTTAGCTTGTACATTCTGTGAAAAGCTTGAGGGCTTAGTGTCACATCTTTGATTTGAGACATGTCCAATGCTATGCTTTCAATACTGTCAGTACCCTGGAAAATAGAAGTCACAAGGAAATTCAGAATCCTATAGCCTGATAATAAGCAGATTATTTTACTACCATGTTCCACAAATTTATAGAAAGTAGAAACGTAAACTATGTGATTTGATCCCTACCCTGTTATTCTTGAGGACATCATAAATTTCTTTAGGATCCCACAGCCGAGTTCGTTTTCCAGGATCTTTCACAGATTCTTCACGAACAATTTGCCAGCCCATTTCTTGTATCAAATCATTCATATGTACAGTTTGGTCCTTAGAAACAGTTATAAGAGACTTATCTTGAAGGCCTCTCATACCAAGATCTGTAGAAAGGCCACAGCCATCCAACACACTTGTTATCTGGCATTTTGTCTCTCCTTTCAAACAGCATGCAATATCTAAGAATATATCCTGCTCTTCAAGGTCTAAACCGTCATAACTCAATCTTAACACATCATAAATTTCAGCATTGGGAGTTTTCTTCAGTTTTTCCAATGCACTTTCCCATTCTTTCAGCCCTTTGGAATGAAGATACGAACCCAGAACTTTAAGAGCTAAAGGAATGCCCTTAGCATATTCTACTACCCTTTCTGACAAGTGTCTGTACTCCCTCATTGGATGGTCTTGTTGAAAGGCATTCAAGCTAAAAAGTTCTAGTGCTTCATGAAAATTCAACTTCTTCACTAGGTATACTCCAACTCCTTGGCTAAACACATCTTTATTTCTGGTTGTCACTATGATTCTGCTACCAGGTCCAAACCAATATTTCTCTCCAACAAGGTACGCTATTTGTTTTAAATCACTCACGTCATCAAGAACAACGAGGAGCTTTTTCCGCAGTAGCCTTTCTACAATAAAAGTGGAACTCATAGTAGGGGTGCTAATACACAAATTTGGATCCCCTAATATTCTAGACAGAAGTTTGTTCCGCAAATAACTTTCTCCATGATTTTTCCATTCTTCCCTAACATTGGCAACGAAGTAGAATCCCTCATATTGAGACGAGAGTTTTGCACATAGAGCTTCTGCAATGGTTGTCTTACCTATACCACCCATGCCCCAAATTCCAACAATACGTACATCAGTTGACCCTGTGCACAACAATGATTCCACGCCTTCAATGTGTCGAGCAATTCCAACAAGCCCCTTTGGAACATACAGGCTCATACGACCCAATTTCTGTAATATATCTTCAACAATCTTTTCAACTAGTTCGGACTCGAGTCTATATGAAGAAGAAAAATTGCAAAATTAATAGACAAGTAATGATAAAATAACGAGTATCTTTGTATGATTATACTTGAAACTCATACTACATATTTCCATACTTGGCAAATTTAGTTGCTACCAAGCAAACCCCTTTAGAGATAGACAATGAATTGAAGTCAACAAACAAATGCGGTGAGAAATCAATATACAAATTATTCTCAATGTGTTATTTTCCTTTGAAAACCAGTTTTTCTTTTTATTGGTAAATCTTTCCCCAGAAAAAATAAAATTTCACAGTGAATATAATTCTATTGTGCAAGCAGGTAAGCAGGGCATCTAAGTGTCAAAATAAACTTATACTGAAAGCCTAAAGCCTTAGATGTTGAGTTGTCATATATTCATAGCCACTTTTTCTTTCATCTGACTCCCACTTACTTACTCTTCTTATCTTTTTCTTCTTTTCCTGTCGCGTCATCTAGCATATATCTCATTTTTCTTTCTACCCTATCTCTCTTGATGTGAGTGGATTTTGGGTGTTGATGAAGTTTTTCTCCTCAGGTCATAAATGATAACTGCACTTAATTACTCTTGAAAACTTTAATTATTATATCAAAATTGAAAAGTTTGTGTGTATTACCGAATATTTGAGGAATCCCATCCTGCTGAGTTGGCTGCTTCACGCAGAGCAGATCTCCAGCTGTGTACCTTGTTTATATTGCCCCAGAAATGCTCTTCATGTTTGGCAAATGCATCTTTATAACTTCCCCTCTGCTGTCGCACATGTGATGGATCGATGTGATAGAAAACCGGTATCACAACGAGCTGCTTCTTCTCCTTACATTCAACAATCTTCTTGAGTTCATCCAAACACCATGCAGAGGAAGCATAGTTCTGTGAGAAGATTGTCACGGAAATCTTTGAGCTTTCAATAGCTGAAAGAAGAGTAGATGATAGTGTATCTCCTCTGTTAATTTCTTCGTCGTCAATGAACGTTTGGATTTGATTCCGACACAAAGCAGCATAGAGATGACTTGTGAAAGTGCAGCGGGTATCTTCTCCTCTAAAGTTGAGAAAAACATCATGCTTTGGTTGAGGAGCACCATAAGATGAGGAGGAAGAAGCCATCAAGCAAGCAATTCCACTTCTGAGTTGACTTCAGTTCTAAGTCAACAGATCTATATCAATGTAAGGTAACAGAACAATTTTAGATAAGAGAGAAGATGAATTCTCAACAGAAAAGAGAAAGTGAAACTGAATATTATTGAATGAAAATGAAAGTTACAAAGTGTGAATACAAGTGTTGATTATATACGTAGAACTAGAACAGCTTCTAACTAATAACTAATTCTAACAATCCAAAACTAACTGCAACTGAACCAACAAGTCTCTAGCCGTTTCTAAACTGCCTAACGCTCTAATTTGAAACTCATGCGAGTCAAAATCAAGCGAAAACTCCATGGTATTGTTTGAGCTTACCAATTCAGTTCACTTACGAATTATTAATCAAGAAGAATATAAATTATACAAATTAAAGCATAGAAAAAGGAGGGAGATGAGTACCTGGTTGTCTAATGTATTTGTATTCACTTTCTCCTTCACAATACTTCTGTTTCAAAGTGTTATTTGAGACATTGAACAAACTCTTGCTCCAGTTCAAGACGAAAAGAACTTGCGAATAGTACTTTTACGAACGCGCTTTCTGACTAATGTCAACACTCCGATATATAATTTGAATGTAATTTTCATGTAGTAGTGTATTGGTTCAGTTGATAAGAATGGACCACTTCCCCTCAGAAAGATGTGTGTTGGATTCCCGCCGCTAATATGAGAGCTGTGAGCGACCAAAGGTCCCGGACCTCCTGCCCCATGGTGGTGACTAGTGCCGAACCCAACCGAATTTTTATTCATAGAAGCAAAACATGTAATTTCCATGAATTGTTGATGGATTGTGCTGCTTTGAAACATCTTACCTACGGCGGCACTTACCGTGCACCGGTGCACTATCATTTTTTCTTTGCAATTGAGTCACTGAGATTTTGGAAAATTGCGGAAGTTTCGTCAAATTGGAGAGTCAAAGGTCCGTCATCAATTTTCTTGATTCATGGAGTGGCGAGGTTGACCAGCCCGATTTTCTCTGGTGGCGCGATCGCCGGCAACACGGAACCAGTGGGAACGCCACCGGCGACGGCAACCATTGCATGAACCTCAATGTCATCTCCCGAAACAAGGATTTCACTAAATAAATCCCTCGTGAGAGAAAATGGTGCAGTGTTTGCGAAGAGAGAAGAAAGATGAATGGGAAGGGAACATGCGGAGGAAGCAATGGGGTTGCAGTTCTGGGAATGGGAACAGGTTGAATCAGAGGAGGCCATTGCGTTGCCACTACTGGATGAACCCTCCGAAGACTCGGATGACTCTTCTTCGAATAACTCCTCTAATGATTATAAGGAAACGATAGGCTCCAATCATGTATCCTGATTTTTAATTCAGCCAAGAAGTACGTGTTGTACTTTTTTTTAAAAAAAATTGCATGTATGATTGTTAAATTTGGCTGTACAATTTTTGTTCAGTGAATATAATTTTTCTTCTAGTTATTATATGGCTGATCTTGTTAATTCCTAATAATCTCCTTATCTTTTTATTCGTTGTTATATTTTTTGGAAATATAATGCCAGAAACTGTTCGGAATGGATTAGCAGTATATTATTACATAAGGAATGGCTTAGCAGCATATTACACATGCTTAGCAGCATTCCGAGCTCGGAGATATATTGAAGGTGATGTATCAGAAGCAGTTGGGAGCACAAGCAGGAGCACTAAGATCAGTTGAAGATGTTATGATGCAACTGCTGTGATCTACTGCTGAATTTTATTTTTTGTAGAATTAATGGACTGCTGAGCTGTTTTATTTTAGCATTGATAGTTTCCTATATGATAGTTTCATATAGACCATATTTTAATTAGTTAATTACGTTTTTCTTGGGTGGCGATCCATATGCATGCTATATATAGTTTATTTGGTAATTTGGTATTTATAGTCTCCTGTAGACCATGTTTTAGTTAATTTGGTATTTTGGCAATATAATAGACTGTTTTCTTATTTGCACGTACAATTAATTAAGGTGAGAGAATATAAGAAGAAGAAAAAGATAGAAGTGTTACCACGGTTTAGTGTTGAACCGTGGTAATAAGAAGCGATATTACCACGGTTCAACAATGAACTGCGGTAACAGATGTACAATATTACCTCGATTCATTGCTGAACTGTGGTAACAGAACTGCGATTATACCACGGTTACCCCTTCAATCGTGGTGATGAATATGTAATATTATCACGGTTCTGCCTTGAACCGTGGTAATTTATCTATTACTTCGACGTCTGATATCACGGTTCAACCGTGGTAACAGACTGCCCGGAACCGTGGTAACAAGGCAATTCTGTAGCAGTGTATGGAAAATATGAGGACTAAATGTTGTATTTTTTGAAAGTCAAAGGACTTGAAATAGTATTTTACAAAAGTTTAAGGATTGAAGAAGAAATATGATAAAGTTCGAGGACTAAATTATAATTTCTAAAAGTTAAGGGACTTAAAAGGAATTATAAGAAAGTATAAGGACTTGTTTGTAAATAGAAAAAGTTAAAGAACCTTTTTGTAAAGTGTTTCCCTTATTAGTTGTTATGTGTATGAGCATATAAGTTATTTAGAAACTTATCTTAGAACGTATCTTGTGAAAGGTACGAGGCTCAAAGGCGAGGGGAGTTTAGAGCAACTGGAGATTCACGTGGAGTACGATACAGGTAAGGGCTCTTATGCACTTTCGGAAAACTTAAACCTTGTGATCATGCTTGTTGTATTATGTCTGTATAGTCTGAATTGTATAGCGTAAGATATGTTGAAATGTTGTGGTTGACGATATCCAGTGGATGACCTGATGTTTGCTAAATAATGACTTGAACTGTTGTGTGATAACATGTATGAACTGCTATATGATCACATGCTTTGATCTACTACATGATAACATGTCTTGAACTGTTATGTACTGCTATGTGATAGCATGTTTTGATCTGCTTTGTAATAACATGGATTGGACTGCAATATCTGCTGAGTACTGTTATATGATATGACTATGTAACATGATACTTGCTTTGGACTACTACATGTTCTATAGAAATGAAGCATGCCTACTCATGAAATGGTAATGATTTTATGAACTGTATATCTTGTTGTATGATAATGTTATGTTTGACTGATAACTTTTTTGGGATACACTGTTGTCGTGTGTTATCGACAGTAAATTTTTTAGGGCGGACACTCGTATGACGAGTGAGACCGACCTGTTGAAATACCGGACTCCTGCGATTGGTGGTCCTGCTCATAGAGCATCTACTTACGGACGTCTGAGGACGGGCTGGTGTCATTTACGAACTTTAGCATAGTGCTTGGCACATTCCTTCAGAGCTCAGTCAGTAGTCATACGAAGATAGTACAAGGACCTGGAGATTGACATTTTGGAAGATCGACGAATCTGTCCTGTTAAGTGGCATTTCGATGACGGTGCGTTAGCAAAGGCTAACCCTGTTTGGGAGCCGGGTTAGTGATCCAATGGCAATGCGTTAGCAAAGGATGACCCCCCTTGGGAGCCAGTCGTTTGTCCCACCTCTACGTGTATCGGTTGTTGGCGTATAAATGGATTTTTGTGATATGATACTGCATTCGTGCACTCTGACTTACTAACTAGACTTTCCCCAAAGAACTTAGAGATTGTATGCTGATTCCCCATGAGTGTTGATACTTGTGTGATTGAACTGTTGTTTGTGTTTGGGTCACTTGGTGATAGCAGATTCTCGCTGTGCCAATGTAGTTGACCCTTGAATTCTTTTCTTTCTTCTCTACTATGTCTCTTTTGCGGCGTTCGATAAATGGAGCTATGGGACATGGTCTGACCCTCAGGTGAGACTTGCCTCGATCTGCTTGATTCAGAGGTTCCGGAAGCATGGGTATTTTACCGACGCTCCCATCCCCTTTGGTACTATGGCCAAGTCGAGGAGACCAAGCGGAATAGTTACGGGTGTTTCCTACGAAGTTACCGCTATTGGAGGGCGATGTGCTGGACTATCCCATCGTGGCTCTCACTCGTTGATCAGTTCGCTGCTTCTTCCTCGGGTACCGCACCCATGACGAAGTTTACAGTGCCAGATGTTGCAGCTGGACCATCGTATGCACCTGCTTTGCCAATGCCGGTGAAGCCAGAGCCCGAGTACTCACCAGTTACTCCATATCGTCTGCTTCATCCAGCGCATGTTGGGAATTCCACGATCGAGATAATCCACGTCGACTTGACTAGGACCATCATCGATCTGGATCCGGAGGGTGAGCTTGGTGATCACGTACTGGTTGTAGAGGAGGGCGACGGCGACATGGACGATGACCCACCCACCCGAGGAGACTTCTGAGGAGAGCGACGGAGCGTGACAATCCTTATCTGTTTCTTTATATTGCGGTTTTTGGGTAGAGTCTGGAAGTTTTTTACCTTAAGTGTGCCTTCCTACGTGTTGCTAAAGGGGTATATTGGTAGGGAGTCAAAGTCTTTCTACGGTGTATTTTCCAGTTTTAGACGTAGGAGTTTTTCTTTCGGTACCTTTTATTTATTTTGCTATGAGGGCTTAGCTCTAATAGCTATGAGTATTTATGTGCGACTTATGCATTATTATATTTCATGTTTTCTTATAATGCCAAAAGTCAAGTTGTTTTAATTCAAAAAAAGATTACCCGCTCTTTTATCAACTGCAAATGATGTTTAATTTAAATTAATTCTGCGTTTATTCACTAAATGTGACGTCTCGTTGGTGTTTAAAAATGGGGTGTCACATATTTGAATACTTAGCAATGTCGAGAACTTCTAAATCTTATTCTTCACTATGATCTTAATTGTTTTCTGCTTGCATGATCACAATCAATCCAATTTTCATTTCCCTAAACTATAAATTCACATCTAGAATTTAGTGTTTTCTTAATTCTTTGAGTATGATAACTAAGACTTCTGATCCTATATTAGTTAAGGGGAATGCAGTTTCTTTTAGTTGTGTGTGTATTTTGAATTCAACACCCATACGATACCGCTTGAAGTTAACCTTCCAAAATATTCAATAAGGAAGTTCTTTTCGTCGCTCAAGTAAAGATTCACCTCCTCCTCACTATAAAATACCGATAGGACCTCCCTTCCCCCGAGAGGGACAACTTTGAGATTTGTTATTCCATCTCTCATGATGAATTCTTGAATCGACTTTGTGGTAGCCATAGTGGATGAATCCATTCTTTATCGTCCTCCATTGAGTGATACATGAAGCTAAAGTCTATCTTCTTCGCCTGGTCATGGTTCCCCTTTGAAGTCTATATCTTCTACTCTGAGTACCCCTTCTTCATATTCAAACTCTGATCTCTTCAACTGCCTTTTAACATCCATTTTTTCTTCTTTGTGAGTTACTAGTGCTATACCCGTGCGACAGGGTACTAATTAACCTACATTTTGTACTTGTGAAGTTTCGATATCCGATCACTACCAATTAAACTAAAATGAGATTTAGATGTGAAATCAGACAAAAAGTTTAATTGAGATTCATTATGAGTTTGAATACTTATACATTAACAAATACTTCTTTGTATACAACATTTTTTATAACGTTTGTCACATTGTTACTGTCATTTAAGATTAGAAGTTTGACACCTTAAGATGTTTGTGATCCCCTGTATTTAGATGCTTAGGGAAACATTCGTGTTTACCACTAAGTAGAAACATTTTAGAGTAACTCGATTAAACAATTGTACCGCCTTTGTCGTCTCATACTACTATGAACCTTACAAAACCAAACGTAGAACTTTCTACAATTCCTCTTCGTTGCTTGAACGAAGCCATCCCTAACAACACTTGCCTCTAAAAATATCTCTTTGATTTGTTTACAGTTCACCTGCTCATATATTCCATCCACAAATAGAAGTTCTAGTATCTCTCCTTCTTAAAAATAAATTCTTTGATTCAATTTGAGGGGTGAATATCAACAACTATTGATGTACACTTAAATAAAACAAATATCTTTGGACACTTTTTTTCTTTCTTTCTAACTCTTTCATCCAATTAGATCACATTTATTACTCATCTCTCCTCTCTTTCTATCTCTTTAGTGATCTACACCATTTACATATCTACCATCTTTATTCGGGTGTATAAGCACAACTCCTCGCATCAGCTCCTCTTTATCGTGATGGTATTTGATTATAAAGTCGACAATAAGAAAAAGCACTAGACTACTATTTCTAAAGAAGTTAGAAGGGCTAAAATTTATTGAGTAACTCGTGGCTTAATATATATGTTAAATAAATTTGAAATAATTAAATAATATAAAATTATTTACATAAACACATGTTAAGAAATTAAAAGTGAAACGTTCTTATCGAAAGTGTTATATTTTTTTCTTTTACAATGAAAGTTATTTTCTTAATATTATCAAAGTATTCAAATTATCAAGATTTTTTATTTTATTTTTAGCCAATACATTTTTTAACCAGAAAATAAAAATAACACTTATTTGTAATATCCAATTTATTTTATTTATTATAAAAATAAAAATAAAAATATAAGAAAATCAGCACACACAAATATATATTAAAACTGTCTTGAACTTTACACGCATGATAATACTAATTAAATATAAAAAAAATTATTTTTGTAACAAAAAAATATAAAAAAAATTATATTATTAATTGTATTAATTATTAATAGTAAAGATTTTCAATTTCTCATACATAAAATAAAAAATTAAACGCTAAAGTTATTTAAATGTTAAGTATTGATTACAAATTAAGAAAAAAATAAAAAAATAAAATAGAAAATTAATATTTTTATACATAATAAGTGTATTAAATATTTAAGGTAGTAAGGCGCACAATTTTGTTTATTAACAATAAATTTATAACATTTTTAAAAGTACACTATATATTATTAACTTTTAATTTTGATATACGTGTGTATTATTTAAGAAATTTGTTTTAAATACATTTAATTATAAATATATATAACTTGAGGAAGAATAAACGTGAGAATTAATTTTTACTTAATATACAAAATTTTAAGTGTAATTAAAGAAATTTTTATTTTAAATTTATATATAAAATTATTATAATTTATAAAATTACTCTATTTTCATAGAATTTATTAGAATTAATTACTTATTAAAATATTTTATTAAGCAATATCTAAATTTGTAATGTTAATCAACATTTATAAATTTGCATGATTATAATTTCTCATTAAAATCTATTAATAATATTAACTTTATACAAAAATTCAAAAGGCAAATTTCAAAAAGATTGAAAAATATCATTAAGATATTTTATTTATGGATTAAAATCCATGTTAGTTACGAATTCCACTTTTAATTTATGGAGCCCAATACTGAATTGGTAAGACCATGTAAAGCTTAATATTAAGAAAACTATAAAAGTGAGTTGAAAAAAAGGATTCTCTCCTATCAATTCTCTCGATCCTTTTTCCATAATCTTGATTTTAAATGCTTAAGATTATTTGAACTAAAAAGTGAATAATTACTTTAAAAATCAGGAAAAAATAATATGAATGATCTCATGCCAATTCTCTATCATGTATTTCTTAATATGCATTTTTCTAATTATTTCACTCAAACAAATGGATAGGAACAAAGCTATTGCGCGAGTATAAATAGTTCAACTAGCGTGCAAGAAAATCAGCACTGAAGTAGAAATGGATCACTTATTTTGTGAGGGAATGTTAGTGACAATTATTTTGATTTTTTTTGCTATTAGAGTCCACGCCGCTAATGCAACATATCCGGCATTGTTTGCATTTGGAGACTCAATTCTTGATACAGGAAATAACAACTTCATCCCAACATTCGTTAAGTGCAATTATCCTCCCTATGGAAGAGACTTGGGAGGAACTGCTACAGGAAGATTCTGCAATGGAAAAGTTCCCACAGACATTATAGGTATAAACACATTCTATTCTCCTTTTGTTTCTGATACCAAAAACACACAAATCTATACCATGCATGACCATTATTAATTTGAATATGAATATTTTCTATGCAGCGACGCATCTAGGAATCAAACAAACGGTGCCAGCATTTTTGTCTGGCGATTTAGGGGTTGACGACCTTTCCACTGGTGTAAGCTTTGCTTCAGGTGGCTCAGGGAATGATGACGTCACAGCTATCATGCAGGTATATACGTAGCATGCACTTCAACTTTTTTTAATAGAATAACAATCAAATTTTATCATTTTTTATGTGTTTTAATTTCAGGGAGTTTTAACGTTATCAGCGCAGCAAGAAAATTTCAAAAATTACATAGAAAAGCTGAATGCAGCGGTTGGAGCAGAAAAAGCAACTTCCATCATATCCAACGGGTTGTACCTGTTTTCATCAGGGAACAATGACATTGCCCTTACCCACACTTTGAACATAATAAGGAGCACAATATTTTTCCCTATCTATGCAGATTTATTAGTTTCCTGGGCTTCAAATTTCCTCAATGTTAGTGAGTACTAGTAGTGGCTGGTGTCATTGAATTAATTAATTAATTTTATCATTCTAATTATATTGTTAATCATGATTAGAGTATTTATCAACTCGGAGCACGACATGTGTGGGTTTTAAGCACATTGCCGTTAGGATGCTTGCCTGGACCTAAAAATCCAGTGCCTTTTAGGCTTTGTGCAGAATTTCTCAATGGAGAAGCACAAATATTCAATGCCAAGTTAGCAGCAGAGGTTTCTTCTTTGAAAACTACTCATCCCGATTTCGATGTTAGGTTCATTGATGTCTATACTCCTATGCTTAACCTCATACAGAATCCTTCAAGTGCAGGTATATATATATATAAATAATTTTCATTTTTCAATGCTAGCTAAATGAGAGCAGATTAAAATGTTTTTTATTTTTATTATAATTTTTCAGGGTTTGAAAATGCGGCAAGTCCGTGTTGTGGTTCAATTCAAACTGCAGGGCTATGCAATTTGCTCAGTGGCTCATGTACAGATCCTTCTACATACTTTTTCTGGGATATGGCTCATCCGACTCAGAGAGCTTATGAGTGCACTTTCGCTCCTATACTACAAGCAAACAATATTACCTCAATCGTATAATAATCATTGTAATATATAGTCATTACTAAACACACAATTAAATAGTTCATATTTTTCGGTTTAAGAAAAATATCAATTATTTTTTATGTGTTTACAAATAATTAATAAATGTTTTTGGCTTGTTCTAAATATATTTTTCTTCTCTTTCCTCCTTGTACTCTGTCGTTTCTAAACCCAAAACTATAGTATACTGCTTCTTAATAATTAAGTCTTGGTGCTAATACATTTGTGAATTAAATCTAGCTATTTTAACTTTGATGTAGTATACCACCCTAATCAAAATGCATACATTTGTCTCATGCACTATAGGGATGGTGAGGAGTAGGAGGAGAAAGATGATGAGGAAGAGGATGAAGGTGGAAGAAGGGGGAAGAAGAAGAAAAGACATGCTCTGATGATTCTGATTTACCTTTTTTTGTTTTTTAATTAGAAATTTTAAAAAAAAATTACACGTGGCCTCATTAAATGACGTGGACATTGTCACGTAGGACCTGCCGTGACACATAGGCACGACGGTCAACGACTAACACCGGCAGGGACGAAAACCAAACAATAATGAAAGTCTGAGGCCTAAAATCTACCTTTACGCCAGCGAGGGACGAAAACCAAACCTCACTCAAAGTTCAGGGACCAAAAACATATTTAACCCTATAAAATAATGTTACACTCTTCAATAACTTGTTGGATAATTGGATCTTAAAATACACATTTGATTGAAATTTGTTTTCACATAGATAATATTTATCTATGTATTAAGTTTTACATCAATTTAAAATATTTTTGTATGTTATTAAGATACGTCAATATGAGAATGGTAGGAATAAACTGTGACCATTGAATCTAATCATGAATGACCACGATTAAAAAATATTTAATAATCACATGACAATTTAAAAATATGAATTTTTTAAAATATCACATAAATTATGATTATCTTAATCATGACCATTCATAATTGAATCTAATTTCATTATTTATTCCGTCCATTCTCATTTTTATATAATAATTTAAATTTAAAATCCTCTCAATGCCCAACATAAAATATTATATTTTTAACATATTATTTTTTACAGGAGAAAAACTATATTTTTAACATATTAAAGTTACTTCATTATTTATTCGAATGTTATTGATAACAAAAAATATCAATAATAACTTTTTAATTGTTGAATGCTTTAACTTAATTTATACTATAAATAATTATTTAGTTTAATTTTGCGAAAATTTTGAATCGATTTTGCATTTTTAAGAGATTTAAGATAATGTTACAAATATTATTGTATATAAAGCTTGAAATAGTAAAATACAATACTTCTATATTAGAAAATATAGTGCTTTGTATTTTATCTACGGTCATTATAACTTTGTGTAATTTTAAACTTTAAATTCTTTCCATAAGTGATTTTTTTCTTCTTTTAACAAGTGTTTTTAATTTTGAAATAATGTGATAGAAAAAAATGGAGTGATATGAGTGAAAATTTCATATAAATGGAATAGTAGTAAAAGATTATTTTAAGTGAATCAAAATTATAAAAATTATTTCCTTATTAATTATCATAAGATATTTATTCCAAATTTAAAGTATCTATATTATATATTTTAATCAGCAATTGATTTCGCACATTTTAAAAAAATGCTTCGAAACATTCTAAAATCATCAAAATAAAATAATATTTTTTTATATAATATGATAAGATTTTAGATGGCTCTCAATTGAAATTCGTTGCAGTAGTATATAAAAGCAAGCAAAAAAAGGTAGTGCTAATTCGCAACGTAAGTGTTGAGTTTAAAAGCAACCCCAATGACTAAAGTAAGGTTCGAACTCAATATCTTTTCTACAACAGCCCATTGACTAAAGCAACAAAAACATGGGTGCATGATGAACAATATTGCTTAGTGCTTTGCAGACTTTGTAAATTAGGTATTGAAGATTACTAGTGCAACAAATGGGTGTAAGTTGATTACTTCCAATATGTGTGTGTTTGTGTGTTCTATCCATTAAATCAATAGTTTGTTCTTACTTTTCATGCTTGTTTTAGCCTATACACCTAGAACCAGATCATATGTTTCGGAGTGATATGAAGAAATACATTCCTGAATTGGACCTAGAATAAATATTCTAACATATTTAATGTGTCTAGGAATTGAATTAAGTATGTTAATCACTATGAACATCTAAGCTAAAAGCAAGAGTCTTTGTTTATCATCCGAGGGACTGATGTCTAGGGAAGAGAGGTGATTTATCCTTTCATTATGGAATTAATCAAGTAGGAGTGAACTAATGTTGATTAATTAAATACACTAGTGTATAAACCATGCGATGCACGGCGAGATATTTTAAATCAAGATTCAAGAGACTCTTCATATTCCTCTTTTCCACTTTTGGTCATCTCTTGGTTAGCACTCCAATTCAAGTCCTTTAATTCTCTCAATCTTCACTTTTAGTCCTCCACTCTTGAACTTTCACATTTTGGTCCCTGATTTCCTGAAACTTTACAAATTGGTCCTTGGACAAAAATGATAACTAAACCAGCTTTTCCTAAAAATATAAAATATCTAGAAAAATTCCTAAAAATATAAAATAAAGTTTAGAAATACAAATAAAATCTAATCTACATGCAAAATGCAAAATAAATATAAAATCTACATAAAAACAATAAAAAACCTATATGTGACTCAAAAATAATAAAATAAAAAGACTAAAAACTACCTAAAAACATCATATAATATCCACTCATCAGACTTCAATATATTATGTGATCTTACGCTTGTTTAAAAATGTTGAGATATGTCATAATTTATTAACTTTATAACATCAACTAAAAAAATATTGCAAATTAAATATTAAAAACACTCGTGCATTGCACGGGTTATGCACGGGTTACTTACTAGTTACTTACATAAACACATGTTAAGAAATTAAAAGTGAAACGTTCTTATCGAAAGTATTATATTTTTTTCTTTATGAAAGTTATTTTCTTAATATTATCAATGTATTCAAATTATCAAGATTTTTGTTTTAATTTTTAGCCAATACATTTTTTAACCTGAACCTTCAGAGCACTTATTTGTAATATCCAATTTATTTTATTTATTATGAAAGTAAAGAAAAATATAAGAAAATCAGCACACACAAATATATATTAAAATTGACTTGAACTTTACACGCATGATAATACTAATTAAATATAACAAATTTTTATATTATTAATTGTATTAATTATTAATAGTAAAGCTTTTCAATTTCTCATACATAAAATAAAAAATTAAACGCTAAAGTTATTTAAATGGTAAGTATTGATTACAAATTAAGAAAAAACTAAAACAATAAAATAAAAAATTAATATTTTTATACATAATAAGTGTATTAAATATTTAAGGTAGTAAGGCGCAAAATTTTGTTTATTAAAAATAAATTTATAACATTTTTAAATTACACGTATATATTATTAACTTTTAATTTTGATATACGTGTGTATTATTTAAGAAATTTGTTTTAAATATATTTAATTACAAATATATATATATATATATATATATATATATAACTTGAGGAAGAATAAACGTGAGAATTAATTTTTACTTAATATACAAAGTTTTAAATGTAATTAAAGAAATTTTTATTTTAAATTTATATATAGAATATTATAATTTATAAAATTACTCTATTTTCATAGAATTTATTAGAATTAATCACTTATTAAAATATTTTATTAAGAAATATTTAAATTTATAATGTTCATCAACATTTATAAATTTGCATGATTATAATTTCTCATTAAAATCTATTAATAATTTTAACTTTATACAAAAATTCAAAAGGCAAATTTCAAAAAGATTGAAAAATATCATTGAGATATTTTTATTTATGGATTATAATCCATGTTAGTTACGAATTCCACTTTTAATTTATGGAGCCCAATACTGAATTGGTAAGACCATGCATGTAAAGCTTAATATTAAGAAAACTATAAAAGTGAGTTGAAAAAAGGATTCTCTCCTATCAATTCTCTCGAGCCTTTTTACATAATCTTGATTTTAAATGTTTAAGATTATTTGAACTAAAAAGTGAATAATTACTTCAAAAATCAGGAAAAAATAATATGAATGATCTCATGCCAATTCTCTATCATGTATTTCTTAATATGCATTTTTCTAATTATTTCACTCAAACAAATGGATAGGAACAAAGCTATTGCGCGCCTATAAATAGTTCAACTAGCGTGCAAGAAAATCAGCACTGAGGTAGAAATGGATCACTTATTTTGGGAGGGCATGTTAGTGACAATTATTTTGATATTTTTTGCTATTAGAGTTCACGCCGCTAATGCAACATATCCAGCATTGTTTGCATTTGGAGACTCAATTCTTGATACAGGAAATAACAACTTCATCCCAACATTCATTAAGTGCAACTATCCTCCCTATGGAAGAGACTTGGGAGGAACTGCTACAGGAAGATTCTGCAATGGAAAAGTTCCAACAGATATTATAGGTATAAACACATTCTATTCTCCTTTTGTTTCTGATACCAAAAACACACAAATCTATACCATGCATGACCATTATTAATTTGAATATGAATATATTCTATGCAGCGACGCATCTAGGAATCAAACAAACGGTGCCAGCATTTTTGTCTGGCGATTTAGGGGTTGACGACCTTTCCACTGGTGTAAGCTTTGCTTCAGGTGGCTCAGGGAATGATGACGTCACAGCTATCATGCAGGTATATACGTAGCATGCACTTCAACTTTTTTTAATAGAATAACAATCAAATTTTATCATTTTTTATGTGTTTTAATTTCAGGGAGTTTTAACGTTATCAGCGCAGCAGGAAAATTTCAAAAATTACATAGAAAAGCTAAATGCAGCGGTTGGAGCAGAAAAAGCAACTTCCATCATCTCCAACGGGTTGTACCTGTTTTCATCAGGGAACAATGACATTGCCCTTACCCACACTTTGAACATAATAAGGAGCACAATATTTTTCCCTATCTATGCAGATTTATTAGTTTCCTGGGCTTCAAATTTCCTCAATGTTAGTGAGTACTAGTAGTAGTGGCTGGTGTCATTGAATTAATTTTATCATTCTAATTGAAGTTAATTATATTGTTAATCATGATTAGAGTATTTATCAACTCGGAGCACGACACGTGTGGGTTCTAAGCACATTGCCGTTAGGATGCTTGCCTGGACCTAGAAATCCAGTGCCTTTTAGGCTTTGTGCAGAATTTCTAAATGGAGAAGCACAAATATTCAATGCCAAGTTAGCAGCAGAGGTTTCTTCTTTGAAAACTACCCATCCCGATTTCGATGTTAGGTTCATTGATGTCTATACTCCTATGCTTAACCTCATACAAAATCCTTCAAGTGCAGGTATATATATATATATTAATATAATTTTCATTTTTCAATGCTAGCTAAATGAGAGCAGATTAAAATGTTATTTTTATTATAATTTTTCAGGGTTTGAAAATGCGGCAAGTCCGTGCTGTGGTTCAATTCAAACTGCAGGGCTATGCAATGCGCTCAGTGGCTCATGTACAGATCCTTCTACATACTTTTTCTGGGATATGGCTCATCCGACTCAGAGAGCTTATGAGTGCACTCTCGCTCCTATACTACAAGCAAACAATATTACCTCAATCGTATAATAATCATTGTAATATATAGTCATTTCTAAACACACAATTAAATAGTTCATATTTTTTGGTTTAAGAAAAATATCAATTATTTTTTATGTGTTTACAAATAATTAATAAATGTTTATGGCTTGTTCTAAATATATTTTTCTTCTCTTTCCTCCTTGTACTCTGTCGTTTCTAAACCCAAAACTATAGTATACTGCTTCTTAATAATTAAGTCTTGGTGCTAATACATTTGTGAATTAAATCTAGCTATTTTAAATTTGATATAGTATAACACCCTAATCGAAACGCATACATTTGTCTCATACACTATAGGGATGGTGAGGAGGAGGAGGAGGAAGATGATGAGGAAGAGGATGAAGGTGGAAGAAGGGGGAAGAAGAAGAAGAAAAGGCATGCTCTGATGATTCTCATTTACCTTTTTTTGTTTTTTAATTAATAATTTTAAAAAAATTACACGTGATCTCATTAAATGACGTGGACATTGTCACGTAGGACCTGTCGTGAGACATAGGCACGACGGTCAACGACTAACACCGGCAGGGACGAAAACCAAACAATAATAAAAGTCTGAGACCTAAAATCTGCCTTTACACAAGCGAGAGACGAAAACCAAATCTCACTCAAAGTTCAGATGACCAAAAACATATTTAACCCTATAAAGTAATGTTACACTCTTCAATGACTTGTTGGATAATTGGATCTTAAAATCCACCGTTTGATTGAAATTTGTTTTCACATAGATAATATTTATCTATGTATTAAGTTTTACATCAATTCAAAATATTTTTGTATGTTATTAAGATACGTCAATATGAGAATGGTAGGAATAAATTGTGACCATTGAATCTAATCATGAATGACCACGATTAAAAAATATTTTATGATCACATGACAATTTAAAAATATGAATTTTTTAAAATATCACATAAATTATTATTATCTTTCATGACCATTCATAATTGAATCTAATTTCATTATTTATTCCGTCCATTCTCATTTTTATATAATAATTTAAATTTAAAATCCTCTCAATGCCCAACATAAAATATTATATTTTTAACATATTCTTTTTTACAGGAGGAAAACTATATTTTTAACATATTAAAGTTACTTCATTATTTATTCGAATGTTATTGATAACAAAAAATATCAATAATAACTTTTTAATTGTTGAATGATTTAACTTAATTTATACTATAAATAATTATTCAGTTTAATTTTGCGAAAATTTTGAATCGATTTTGCATTTTTAAGAGATTTAAGATAATGTTACAAATATTATTGTATATAAAGCTTGAAATAGTAAAATACAATACTTCTATATTAGAAAATATAGTGCTTTGTATTTTATTTACGGTCATGATAACTTTGCGTAATTTTAAACTTTAAAGTCTTTCCATAAGTGATTTTTTTCTTCTTTTAACAAGTGTTTTTAATTTTGAAATAATGTGATTAAAAAAAAAAGGAGTGATATGAGTGAAAATATCATATAAATGGATTAGTAGTAAAAGATTATTTTAAGTGAATCAAAATTATAAAAATTATTTCCTTATTAATTATCATAAGATATTTATTCCAAATTTAAAGTATCTATATTATATATTTTAATCAGCAATTGATTTCGTACATTTTAAAAAAATGCTTCGAAACATTCTAAAATCATCAAAATAAAATAATATTTTTTTATATAATATGATAAGATTTTAGATGGCTCTCAATTGAAATTCGTTGCAGTAGTATATAAAAGCAAGCAAAAAAAGGTAGTGCTAATTCGTAACGTAAGTGTTGAGTTTAAAAGCAACCCCAATGACTAAAGTAAGGTTCGAACTCAATATCTTTTCTACAACAGCCCATTGACTAAAGCAACAAAAACATGGGTGCATGATGAACAATATTGCTTAGTGCTTTGCAGACTTTGTAAATTAGGTATTGAAGATTACTAGTGCAACAAATGGGTGTAAGTTGATTACTTTCAATATGTGTGTGTTTGTGTGTTCTATCCATTAAATCAATAGTTTGTTCTTACTTTTCATGCTTGTTTTAGCCTATACACCTAGAACCAGATCATATGTTTCGGAGTGATATGAAGAAATACATTCCTGAATTGGACCTAGAATAAATATTCTAACATATTTAATGTGTCTAGGAATTGAATTAAGTATGTTAATCACTATGAACATCTAAGCTAAAAGCAAGAGTCTTTGTTTATCATCCGAGGGACTGATGTCTAGGGAAGAGAGGTGATTTATCCTCTCATTAAGGAATTAATCAAGTAGGAGTGAACTAATGTTGATTAATTAAATACACTAGTGTATAAACCATGCGATGCACGGCGAGATATTTTAAATCAAGATTCAAGAGACTCTTCGACATCTCCTGTCAATAAAATAACTTGATTTCTGAGATGAGTGAGTGGGGAGGTGGAGGTTGGAGTTGGAGGTTGACATGGAGGAGGGAGTTTTTTTAATAGGAGAGACAACTGCTTACTAACTTGATGCTGGAAATTGGTGACTTTCAATTAAAAGTGGAAGAAAAGGACTCTTGGGAGTGGCTAGCGTCGGATGATGGTCTCTTTTCGATGCAGTCAGCATATAGAGTGCATGTCTTGTGGATCATGATGAGGGAAATGAGGTATTCAAGTTCCATCTAATGTATTGGCGTTTGTTTAGAAGTGTATTGTTAATCAGATTTAATCTCGTGAGAATCTGAGAAAGAGGAATATTATTCGTGCTGGCCAAGACAATGCTTGTATTTTTTGTCAGCGGGCGGAGAAGAGCACGAATCATTTGTTATTCTCGTGTCCTCGTGCATGGGATGTGTGGATGAGGTGCTATGGGTGGTTGGGTGTTAAAACAGTTATTCTAAGAAATTTGTTTTAAATATATTTAATTATAAATATATATATATATATATATATATATATAACTTGAGGAAGAATAAACGTGAGAATTAATTTTTACTTAATATACAAAATTTTAAATGTAATTAAAGAAATTTTTATTTTAAATTTATATATAAAATATTATAATTTATAAAATTACTCTATTTTCATAGAATTTATTAGAATTAATTACTTATTAAAATATTTTATTAAGTAATATTTAAATTTGTAATGTTAATCAACATTTATAAATTTGCATGATTACAATTTATCATTAAAATCTATTAATAATATTAACTTTATACAAAAATTCAAAAGGCAAATTTCAAAAAGATTGAAAAATATCATTGAGATATTTTTATTTATGGATTAAAATCCATGTTAGTTACGAATTCCACTTTTAATTTATGGAGCCCAATATTGAATTGGTAAGACCATGTAAAGCTTAAAATTAAGAAAACTATAAAAGTGAGTTGAAAAAAAGGATTCTCTCCTGTCAATTCTCTCGAGCCTCTTTACATAATCTTGATTTTAAATGTTTAAGATTATTTGAACTAAAAAGTGAATAATGACTTTAAAAATCAGGAAAAAATAATATGAATTATCTCATGCCAATTCTCTATCATGTATTTCTTAATATACATTTTTCTAATTATTTCACTCAAACAAATGGATAGGAACAAAGCTATTGCGCGCCTATAAATAGTTCAACTAGCGTGCGTGCAAGAAAATCAGCACTGAAGTAGAAATGGATCACTTATTTTGGGAGGGAATGTTAGTGACAATTATTTTGATTTTTTTTGCTAATAGAGTTCACGCCGCTAATGCAACATATCCGACATTGTTTGCATTTGGAGACTCAATTCTTGATACAGGAAATAACAACTTCATCCCAACATTCATTAAGTGCAATTATCCTCCCTATGGAAGAGACTTGGGAGGAACTGCCACAGGAAGATTCTGCAATGGAAAAGTTCCCACATATATTATAGGTATATACACATTCTATTCTCCTTTTGTTTCTGATACCAAAAACACACAAATCTATACCATATCATGATCATTATTAATTTGAATATGAATATATTCTATGCAGCGACGCATCTAGGAATCAAACAAACGGTGCCAGCATTTTTGTCTGGCAATTTAGGGGTTGACGACCTTTCCACTGGTGTAAGCTTTGCTTCAGGTGGCTCAGAGAATGATGACGTCACAGCTATCATGCAGGTATATACGTAGCATGCACTTCAACTTTTTTTAATAGAATAACAATCAAATTTTATCATTTTTTATGTGTTTTAATTTCAGGGAGTTTTAACGTTATCAGTGCAGCAGGAAAATTTCAAAAATTACATAGAAAAGCTGAATGCAGCGGTTGGAGCAGAAAAAGCAGCTTCCATCATATCCAACGGGTTGTACCTGTTTTCATCAGGGAACAATGACATTGCCCTTACCCACACTTTGAACATAATAAGGAGCACAATATTTTTCCCTATCTATGCAGATTTATTAGTTGCCTGGGCTTCAAATTTCCTCAATGTTAGTGAGTACTAGTAGTGGTTGGTGTCATTGAATTAATTAATTAATTTTATCATTCTAATTATATTGTTAATCATGATAGAGTATTTATCAACTCGGAGCACGACACATGTGGGTTCTAAGCACATTGCCGTTAGGATGCTTGCCTGGACTTAGAAATCCAGTGCCTTTTAGGCTTTGTGCAGAATTTCTCAATGGAGAAGCACAATATATTCAATGCCAAGTTAGCAGCAGAGGTTTCTTCTTTGAAAACTACCCATCCCGATTTCGATGTTAGGTTCATTGATGTCTATACTCCTATGCTTAACCTCATAAAAAATCCTTCAAGTGCAGGTATATATATATATATACATGATTTTCATTTTTTCAATGCTAGCTAAATGAGAGCAGATTAAAATGTTATTTATTTTTATTATAATTTTTCAGGGTTTGTAAATGCGGCAAGTCCGTGCTGTGGTTCAATTCAAACTGCAGGGCTATGCAATTTGCTCAGTGGCTCATGTACAGATCCTTCTACATACTTTTTCTGGGATATGGCTCATCCGACTCAGAGAGCTTATGAGTGCACTTTCGCTCCTATACTACAAGCAAACAATATTACCTCAATCGTATAATAATCATTGTAATATATAGTCATTACTAAACACACAATTAAATAGTTCATATTTTTCGGTTTAAGAAAAATATCAATTATTTTTTATGTGTTTACAAATAATTAATAAATGTTTTTGGCTTGTTCTAAATATATTTTTCTTCTCTTTCCTCCTTGTACTCTGTCGTTTCTAAACCCAAAACTATAGTATACTGCTTCTTAATAATTAAGTCTTGGTGCTAATACATTTGTGAATTAAATCTAGCTATTTTAAATTTGATATAGTATAACACCCTAATCGAAACGCATACATTTGTCTCATACACTATAGGGATGGTGAGGAGGAGGAGGAGGAAGATGATGAGGAAGAGGATGAAGGTGGAAGAAGGGGGAAGAAGAAGAAGAAAAGGCATGCTCTGATGATTCTCATTTACCTTTTTTTGTTTTTTAATTAATAATTTTAAAAAAATTACACGTGATCTCATTAAATGACGTGGACATTGTCACGTAGGACCTGTCGTGAGACATAGGCACGACGGTCAACGACTAACACCGGCAGGGACGAAAACCAAACAATAATAAAAGTCTGAGACCTAAAATCTGCCTTTACACAAGCGAGAGACGAAAACCAAATCTCACTCAAAGTTCAGATGACCAAAAACATATTTAACCCTATAAATTAATGTTACACTCTTCAATGACTTGTCGGATAATTGGATCTTAAAATCCACCATTTGATTGAAATTTGTTTTCACATAGATAATATGTATTCAGTTTTACATCAATTCAAAATATTTTTGTATGTTATTAAGATACGTTAATATGAGAATGGTAGGAATAAACTGTGACCATTGAATCTAATCATGAATGACCACGATTAAAAAATATTTAATGATCACATGACAATTTAAAAATATGAATTTTTTAAAATATCACATAAATTATTATTATCTTAATCATGACTATTCATAATTGAATCTAATTTCATTATTTATTCCGTCCATTCTCATTTTTATATAATAATTTAAATTTAAAATCCTCACAATGCCCAACTTAAAATATTATATTTTTAACATATTCTTTTTTATAGGAGGAAAACTATATTTTTAACATATTAAAGTTACTTCATTATTTATTCGAATGTTATTGATAACAAAAAATATCAATAATAACTTTTTAATTGTTGAATGCTTTAACTTAATTTATACTATAAATAATTATTCAGTTTAATTTTGCGAAAATTTTGAATCGATTTTGCATTTTTAAGAGATTTAAGATAATGTTACAAATATTATTGTATATAAAGCTTGAAATAGTAAAATACAATACTTCTATATTAGAAAATATACTGCGTTGTATTTTATATACGGTCATGATAACTTTGTGTAATTTTAAACTTTAAAGTCTTTCCATAAGTGATTTTTTTCTTCTTTTAACAAGTGTTTTTAATTTTGAAATAATGTGATAGAAAGAAAAGGAGTGATATAAGTGAAAATTTCATATAAATGGAATAGGAGTAAAAGATTATTTTAAGTGAATCAAAATTATAAAAATTATTTCCTTATTAATTATCATAAGATATTTATTTCAAAATTAAAGTATCTACATTATATATTTTAATCAGCAATTGATTTCGCACATTTTAAAAAAATGCTTCGAAACATTCTAAAATCATCAAAATAAAATAATATTTTTTTATATAATATGATAAGATTTTAGATGGCTCTCAATTGAAATTCGATGCAGTAGTATATAAAAGCAAGCAAAAAAAGGTAGTGCTAAATGCTAATTCGCAACCTAAGTGTTGAGTTTAAAAGCAACCCCAATGACTAAAGTAAGGTTCGAACTCAATATCTTTTCTACAACAGCCCATTGACTAAAGCAACAAAAACATGGGTGCATGATGAACAATATTGCATAGTGCTTTGCAGACTTTGTAAATTAGGTATTGTAGATTACTAGTGCAACAAATGGGTGTAAGTTGATTACTTCCAATATGTGTGTGTTTGTGTGTTCTATCCATTAAATCAATAGTTTGTTCTTACTTTTCATGCTTGTTTTAGCCTATACACCTAGAACCAGATCATATGTTTCAGAGTGATATGAAAAAATACATTCCTGAATTGGACCTAGAATAAATATTCTAACATATTTAATGTGTCTAGGAATTGAATTAAATATGTTAATCACTATGAACATCTAAGCTAAAAGCAAGACACTACAAGGAAAAGAGTAAATTGCGGCGGTTCTGATTACGTTTTGCGGCGGTTTGTATGTGAAAGGCGGTTGCCAAACCGCCGCAGTTACGAGCGTCGAGAGATGCGTTTACGGCAGTTTTGGCCAACCGCCGCTGGTATATAGCGGCTGTTTTGTAACTGCCGCAGTTATTTACTTAGTTGAGGCGGTTTTGGAACCGTCGCTGGTATACATGTTATTTACTTAGTTCTTTCTTTTTTTCTTTTATTGTTATGATTGATGATATAAATTAAATTTTGTTCATTATATTATCAATTGATTGTGTAGCCCAACGGACAAAAGGTTTGTTTTGCCACTACCTGGTCCTGTGTTCAAATCTCCCCCACCCCTTTTCCCGATTTCTGAAACTGATTTAATGACGTGGCATGCCACGTCACCCCTTCCGTCCATTTTTTAATGGCCCATTGATGGAAGGGCAGACGCTGCACATTTGAATTTCCAGAGGGGTACACTTGGTGACAAAAAACTTGGTGGGGTACGTTTCACAATTGTGTGAATTACCAGGGGCAGAAAATGCATTTTAGCCAAACTTGAAAAAATTAACATTATTATTTTCTGTTTCTTTCCACATTCTGGGTTACCTGACATGTTCCTTGAGGTTCCAGTGTTCCATACGAACAATTTCCAGTCATTTGGTCCACTGAGCGAGCCATAATCACAAACACGAGTTGCATGTGTTCATAGCTTTCATGGCTTTGAATCATGGGATTCCAGGGCTTAAAACTTGTTTCTTAAGGCTAAAGTGAAGAAATAAGGTTAAGAATGAGTACTGGAGACTTAATTACCTCAGAAATGGAGTTTTGGAAATTTTTCTTCGAACAGTTCATTGGAGAAGATGAAGCATGGCGGCGGCCACGGTGGTCGTCATCGCCGGAGCTGAGTTAGTCACTGCTTCGTGTTCTCTAGGCTTCCAGAAGAATAGTGGTGGTGGTGTTTTGTCCTTAAACACCCCAGCTTCACCGGAAAACAGGATTTATGAAATTTTCAGGCGGCCGAAAACTTGAAAATTTCATCGGATACTGGAAAAAATTTCAGAAGCTTGGTTTGTTCGTTTTCTTGAGTAAAACCTTAAAAAGACTGCCCATAATCCATCCTTGATCTTCCAGAAAGGTAATGGTGAAGGATTTAAACACCAAAACTCAGAAGAAGAATCGATGAAGAGAAGAAATGTGAAGAGCTCTCGGTTTTAGAGAGAAGTAAGGGCTTCTCTCTCTATGCTAGCTCTCAGGAACACTTCAGAAGTTTGCTCTGAAGTCCCTATATGGCAGAGATGTGGTTTATATAGGATGAAAGTGTCTTAGCTTAAAAAACTTAGATTATCAACTTTATTAAGTTGCACCACCAATGGCTCTTCATGCGTGGAGATTAGGGTTTCATCCCATGCACCCTGAAATGTGCAGCACGAATTTAGGGCTTTTGCTAGCCTTAATTACAACCTCTTTAGGGTTTGAAATGATGTGGACAGTGACATATCCATCAGGCATAACACCTGGTCTCACCGTATTGGTCGCACATACCGTCGTGTCTTCACTACAATACGAAAGTGGTACTATTCCCAAGTCAAGCCTATGTGTCGCAATCGGGGTCGCGGCGGGGATGGCGCTAAAGAAATATAAAACAGACAGAGTCGCCATTAACTTTTTTAAGAGGAAAACGCTAGAAAACCTAAAAAGAAAATAGAATGGCCTACGAAACCTAAAGCTTAGGTTCGGGAGTCGGTTACGCGTGGGGAAGGTGTTAGCACCCCACAGCGCCCGTCTAAGATGGCACCTTAGATCAATTGTGCATAACTTATTAAGACATTTATTTTAATTAAAAAATGAGATTTCTTTTAATATTATTTTTAAGATTTATTATTTATAAAGAAAAACAAAATATTTATTTTATTTTATTTAACCTGATAGGTGTGAACCTAGTCCTACGTACTTCCTTTCAATAGGAAGAACGTAGTTCTAAATTTTTAAATTGATTTTTTAGTGTTTTTTAATTTTGAAAAGATTTTCTTTATTTTTCAGAGTTTTTTATTAGGTTGTCTGACGAGAGTGTTCCCGCTCCTACGTATCTTTATTGGAGTGCTCAAGGCTAACATAGTTCTAAAGGTGATTAAAATGATTTAAAAAAAGGGGTGCCTGGCGGGGTTGTTGCCCGGTCCTACGTATCTCTAAAGAGAAATCAAGGCTATGTAGTTCTTAAGTTTTAAATTGGTTTTTTTAGCATTTTAGAATTTTGATTGTTCATGCTACAACTGGGTAGTCATAGAAACTTTACGAGGTAAGTGATAGAAATGTTATTCCATTAGACCATTACCATCGTTTACTTATTTGAAAAAATATTTTTGTTCATTTTATAATTTTGAGACATCATGCTACAAAATGGATATATAGTCAATGATTTTCAATGGATAATGAGTAAAAAGTTACTCTAACATCATTGTTGATTTACCAAAGAAAACATTTTTTAGTTTTATTCTTTTGATATGAAAATATGTATTTAGAAGAAGAAGAAAAAAAAAACACATTTAGGGGTACACACTAAATATTGCAGCACTAACCTATCGGGCTGAAGGGCCCAATATGCACGCACACACACACCCAAATCCTAATTTAAAATCATTTATCAGTTTATTGTTAAAAAGAGGAGAAACAAATGATAAAAAAAAAAGGAACAGATCAGAAAGAGAAAGACTGGAAAAATGAGAGTGAAAGAGAGAGGAGAAGCGGTGAGGGAGAGAGTGAGAGAAGAAACGTGAGAGAGGGAGAACGAGAAGAAGGAGAACATGGGGATCGATACAGAGAAGGAGAACGAGATGGCACAGCGGCACGGCGCGACGGTGAGTAACCGAATTTGCCGGCGGAAGCATGATGCGGCAACGATGGCAGAACCGCGACGGCTGGAGCGGTGCGCGAGGAGGCTCGACGGCGGTGCGAGGTGGCTCGCGATTGGCAGTGGATGCAACGACGCGGCGACCTCGCCGTGACGGCGCGAGGAGTGGGGTACTGACTTGGCGACAACGATGCAACACGAAGGAGGCGGGTCTAAGGGCGGCCCCCGGTGGTTGGAGCGGCAGCGACAATGATTGTGATGATTGTGATGAAATTATAGGTTTGAAGAGAAGAAGGAGGCTGATGGGTGCAGAGGGAACATCAATAAAAATTGCTCATTTTTGCTTATACAAGATTGTATTTGACTCTTTGGTTTGGTTTAAGGAAATAGCACTTTTGGTCCCTCACTTTTACGATTTGATATTTTTGGTCCCTCTTGGAATTTATTAGCATACAAGGTCCCTCACTTTTACAAGAAGTTGCAGTTTTGGTTTTCCGTCAACTCTCATTCAATATTTAACTGTTTTTGATTAAAAATTTAATTAAAAATAAAAAGAAAAATGAAAACCTAGAATATTGTGAATATTCATCTTCTTCATTCATCATCTTCATCCTAAAACCCAAAAAAACATAAAAACAAAGAGGTAAGAAATTTGCGAATTGGGTCTCAACCCATAGCAATTGGAGTGGTTGCTTCGGACGGTCATGGCAGTGGGGGTTTGGATCTCGATCAAAGTGGCAAGCAGAATGCAGAAGTAGGAGGTGGAGAATCTTTGTTTCGCCTTTTTTCTCTCCGTCGATCTGGCACACACACTATGTTTTGCTTTGCAGAAATGGTGCCATGTTTCTGAGGTTTGATTTGGGGTTTTGGGGTTTGCCCTGATGCGATGGTGATCAAAAACCTTCCGCGGCGCTGAACGGCGGCAAGAGAGAAAGGCTTTGCGTGACAGAGTTTGACTCAGAAAAGCGACGGTGAAGGGAAGCTCTGAAATCGCAGAGTTTGTTTAGGGGTTTTGGCTCGGCGGTGAACGAAAGAGCGACAGAGGCCATCTTCGAAGAACACCTTCACCTTCGTCTCGGGTTAGGGTTTCACGTCTCCCTCTTTTCTCCTTCTTTGTTGCAAGTTCGTCCTCACAAACTCAGACATCCTGATTGTTTCTCCTTCCTTGTTTTTGTTCGAATTTGATTATGGGGTTTTTGCTCCCTCTCACCTTCTTCTACTCTAGATCTGATTGCTGTGCTGGGGGTCAATAGGGATTTGTTGCGATTTGATTTTGGTTGGCAACTTCATCGTCTTCATCAGAGACATCACATCTGGAAATGGGTTTCTCAAGTTTGGAATTGTTTGTTTGTTGTTGCTTGGATGTTTGCGTTTCAGAGGTTGTTTGTTTGTTGTATATAATTTAAAACAGACGTAATTTCTGGATTTTTTTGGGTAACATGATGAACCAAGTGATGAACAAGATGAAGATTCATATTTCTGGATTTTTTGATTTTTTAATTAATTTTTTACGGAATATTCCGTTAATTTTTTGACGGAGTTGGATGGAAAACCAAAACTGCAACTTCTTGTAAAAGTGAGGGACCTTGTATGCTAATAAATTCCAAGAGGGACCAAAAATGCCAAATCGTGAAAGGTGAGAGACCAAAAGTGCTATTTAGCCTTGATTTAAAGAAAACTATTTATCTGAACTGGTAGTGTTTGTACCATATTCAACACACACATTTAGCAATGCAATTAGATAGATTAGAGAATCAGGAAACCAGCATGAAATCATTCAAACCAAGTTCATGAGTGCAACGAAGATAAATAAAGAAGAAAAAGATGATTACTTGGTTGAAGTAAAACCCTTTCTCTTCTTTCTGTCTCAGCTTGTTTGCTCAATGATTTTCTCCCTTTGCGTGTTGCTGGTGCTACATTTTGTTCTTTACTTTGGGCAGAGAAGAAGTGGTTTAGGTGAAGGCTTTTGGTGACTAGGGTGTTCTTAGAAGATGAAAAGAAGTTAAATGGAGGTTTGGTGTGAGAGTTATTGATGGAGGTGAAGAACTAGGAGGTGAAGAAGAGTTAGCAGCTAGAAGATGAATGAATGGAGAAGGTCCAAGGTGATGTGATACCGTCTTCACATATTTAATAGTATAGAAACCAAAAGTCACTTATCTTCTGTCTCCTTTGTTTGCGGTGAGGAAGTTTTAGTTTTTTTAGCAATAAAGAGCTTTGTTTTTATTTTCCACCATAAAAATAAAAAAACTTACTTTCATAATTTGAATCATACATATAATATATAAAATTCCTATCATGGTCAAACAATAGAAATTATTTTACAACAATTATTTATGAGATTGTCTAAATCACTCAAGGTAAATATTAGGTAAACTCACTTTAATCTTAGCCTCTTAGGTGACCAATATATTTTGACATGTATCATGAGATAGAATTTTGCATGTCAAAATATTATTAGACCACATAAACTTTAGTAGTTTTATTTAAAAGTAGCAAATTATCAATTTCATTATATTTATATGAAACAAGAGTTTGCCCAAATTTAATGTATCAATAAGATAATTTATAAATGATAATTGATAATTTTTTAAACCCTTCATTCAAATATTTTATTATTATGGTAAACAATTGAAAGCGCTAGATTATGAGCGTTGTATACGAAAATATAAGTGGTTTTTTCTTCCTGTATGAGTATGCAGGAACAACTAAAACATTTGTATGGAATACTCTATCGGCACCTATTAGATCGAGAGGTGATATTATCATTAATGTTGTCTCGAGTGAGTTTGCTGCACTGTTGTTGCCTAGAGAGAGGACGACGCACTCCAAACTAAAGATTCATATACCAATACCCGACGAATCAACATGACAAAATAACATCTAAATTTAACACAAGATGTGGCGTGGTAGTTAGCTAACTTTGTCCCTCGATCATGCAGAAAAGGGTTTTGATCCTTACCCATGTGAGTTAAGCGCAAATCGTCACCAACCGTTTACTGCTAAGTAAATATTTATCACCGACTAAAGTATTGGTCACTATTGTCAACCTCACAATAAAAATAAATCATTTCACACACATTAATTTTAATTTATTCAAAATTACCATTGCACATGTAAATCGACCTAATTTCTTCCTATTTTACTGTTATTATTATTATTATTATTCTCCCTCCTCGCTCTACTCACTGGTCATTACGCTTCAGGATATAGAGAGAACGTTTACCTTACCGTGAGAAGCTGTTACTCGCTACCGTGCGCACCTCTCTCTCTTTCTCTCTCTGCAGAGCACATTAGGAATCGGGAGAGAGCACAGGTACCTTTCTCTCTCTGTCTCTGTCTCTATACATGTGTGTTTATATCTTCCTTGCAAGTGTGTGTGTAGGTTTTTCGATTTCACCTTCAACTTTTGTGTTCCTCACTCCCTATTATACAACAAACACTACTCATTGTTCTTCTTCAATTAGGATTTCGATTTTCATTGAAAACTCGAGCTTTAACTTTTTTTAATCATGATGGGGAAGTGGAAGGAATCGACGGCATAAAGGAACAATCCCCAATTTCCCCAAAATTGTGTTGGGAACCTAGGGCTGCAAAAATGGAGGGTGAAGATATCAAGTCTGGGACGAAGAAGAAGAGATCCAAGCCTTTGGAAATTGGTTTCGACTCGGGTGACGATGAGCCCATTGGGTCCATGTTCAAGCTGAGGAGGTCCAGGAAGAAGGGGACTTGTGGTGGTGGTGGTGATTCTGTTAGGAAAGGAGAGGATTTAGGGGGTATGGATGATACCTTGGCTAGCTTCAGGAAGAGGTTGAAGGGTCCTAAGAGAGATCAGGGATCTGAAGCCACACCCACACCCACAACATCTGCTTTGAATGTTTCTCTTGATGATGGTTTGGCTGCTGGGGGATCCAGGGATATCTCCAAGGATGAAAAAGATGTGGCTTTGTTGCTTTGTGATGGCATGCAGCTACAGCATGAATCTGATCACCATATGGAAGGCTCCACCTTGTCTGAGATTTTCCATAAGGCACAATCTAATTCGATTAGGAAAACCCGTGTCTCGTCAGGTTCAAAGCAGAAAAAAGGGGTTCAGAATGTGGATAGTGGGTTGAGCACATGCTCTGAAGGTTTTACAGAAGCTGGGAATTCTGTGGTTGAGAGTAGATCTAGATCTTCTTCTGCCTTGAAATTAGTTAAGAGGAATGTGAAGTCTGCTCCGTTTTCTTCAGTACCTGCCTTGGATGATCAAAAGGGCGTTGATGGCGGTTTTCAAGAGGAATCTGCCCAGGGAACTTGCAATTCGAAAATTCCAGATTTACCATTAGTTGATCACTCTCACTCTATCAATGTGTGTGATGGAGATAGGCAACAAGTGTCCTGTATACAAGTTGAAGATATTTGTTGCGCTTCTGAGCAAAAGGTTTCATTGCAAGAAAGAGTTTGTAATGATGGTTTGAATCTGTGTTCTGCTGTGGCTGAGGATCTTGAAGTAACTGGTACTGCCTCTCCATCTAAAGTGGCGGAAGGGGCATGTGGATTTACTGAGGCTGGAGAGTTTGAGAATAGGTTGACTGATGAAATAGCAGAAATGGATATTGACGCTTCAGAACGTGGTGTTGTTTGTACTTCTACAGGGAAAGAAGACTTCTTAACTTGTCACAATGAGCCCTTGATTGAAGCAACTGAAAATATATTGAATGAGAATGGTTATATGGTTTCTGGAAAAGATTTTCAGGAATCATCGACTGATGGAGGTGTAAAACCGGAAACTGAGTTTGTTCCTAGTAGTTTGGATGCAAATGCTGAAGTGCAAGATTTTGTTGTAGGTTTTTCACATGAAAAACATGATGCAACTGCCAGTCGTAAACTATCTTCCGTGGTGCCTAATGAAGCCATTGAATCTGAAATGGCTGTCCAGTCAAATGACCCAGAGGAGCCTTTAGAAACGTGTGATATTCCAAAATACTCCACTGCTTCAATTCCGAAATGCAACTCAGTCTTAGATCCAATTCAATCTGATGGATCCTCGATTCAATCTTCAATTCCAGATGAAAATGGAAAAACTGCAGAATGTCAAATATTTATGTCTGATTTTGCTGATAATGATGGTAAGACATCAGGCATTCCTCGTATGATGAGAAAGGCCAAAATGCGTAAGCATGAAGACATGACTTATGAGGGGGATGTTGATTGGGAGATTCTAATAAATGATAAAGATCAAAATGAAAGCCAAATTGTTGTTGATGGTGAACGCACTCTTAGAACAAGATTGAAACATAATTCCTCTTTGAATGCTGTTGAAGACTATGAAAATGTTGCAGCAGTAGCAGTATCTGCTGGATTGAAAGCCCGTGCAATCAGTCCAATTGAGAAAATAAAATTTAAGGAGATCTTGAAGCGCAAAGGTGGTCTCAAGGAATATTTGGATTGCAGGTAGTTAAGCTTTCAAACATGTCTTTGCTTTTGCTTGCAATTCTTATTTCCAAGTGTTCATAAAGATTGCTATTTTTCTTTTGCAACACATGTTACTTTCTTCAGTATTTTGGGTTTTTGGTGTTTTGCGCTTCATATATAGAGAACTGTTTTAGATCCCTTGTGACTGATGATTGAATGTGTTGTTTGCTTTAGTTGCTTAAACATGAAAATCAGGATTTTGAAGTCTTCTTATATGCTTCCTGTTACAGATGCCCTTGTTAAGTGGTCATGTGAAAAGAAAATAAATGAAAAATGTAAGCATATACATTTGGTTAGATGCCGGCTTGTTGGTTCAATTTTTTTCTTCCTCTTTTGCCATTGTTTCTGAATTTGATATTTGTCATGTTATATTGTTCTGGGGAAGGGGCCTTCCTCCTGTAACTGGGAAAGTTTAAGATGCCTGCTCTCAGGAAATTCGGACTGGGTTTATTTTATTTTTTACTTGGAATTTGATAATTAGTTGTACATTATATGGTTGAGTTCTTCTGTACAGTATTTTGTTGCTTATAAGCCACCTCTCTCCTGTTCTATCACCTTTACAAATTTAGTTGCAATAGTTTTTCATAAACAATGTTAAGAAGACTTCTTCTTGGCTATATTTTCTCTTCTACAATTTTAAAGATATTTTACTGGCTGGCCTGTCAATTGTGTATAATTCTATTGTGATGCATAAGCTGCTATCCTTAAGTACTGTAATTTTTTTATTCAGAATTTATAGTAACATATTACTTTTTATACTGTCTCGTACTATCATCATCACTCTATTTTTGTTTTATCAGCTTCTATCTTCTGATTTCTTCTTTTGCTGCTGGGATTTTGTTTTTACTGTTTTTATGCCTCCTGTTCTCTTTTAAAAGTCTATAGAAGAGTCTTAAAAACTTCAATGAGCATATTGCAGCAGCTTCTTAGATGCTGCAATACTTATTTCTTAAACTGGGATATGCTGGATATCAGGCTTCTCTTTGTTCCAAAACAGACTCTGGCTCAAACTCAATAACTTTGTTAGACCTCTTTTAATCTTGGAAGCCTGTTTTAATTAGTTCTACCTCACTGAATTCAATGCTTCACAGGAATCAGATCTTAAGTCTTTGGAGCAGAGATGTCACGCGTATTTTGCCTCTTGCTGAATGTGGAGTTAGTGATAATTGTTCTGAGGATGAAAGTCCCCGATCCTCTCTTATAAGGGAGGTCTATGCATTTCTTGATCAATGTGTAAGCATATTCATCATGTTGTTCAGCCATTAATTTATTTGATTTTTTTACCACAGGAATATATGCATGCATATTTATTGGGTTTATAAATGTGAATTGATTTTTCTTGAAAGAAAAAAGAAGAAAAGAAATGAAATACGTGTTAGTGTTTATTTGCCGGTAAAGTTGGAACTTTAAAGTGGTATGATCATTTTGGCAGGGTTATATAAATGTTGGAATTGCCTCTCATAAGGAGAATGTTGGAAGTAATGCAAGGTATAAACTTCTAAAAGAAAAAGGTTTTGATGAAAGTTCCACAGCTTCATTAGCCGACTCGGAAGATGGAGTTTCCTTTATTGTTGGTCAAACTAAAATATCAGATACTGTTGGGGAGATTAATGATGTTCTTACAAAGGATTATGAAGACCTGACAATTGAAGCAAAAGAAGGCACAAGGCATGGTAGCGAAGCAATGATGGATTTATCAAATGTGACGCACCATGATGAAAGAAAAAAAACTGATTACCAAGAAAATGTTGGGATGCAGGACGTAGTTAGTGGAACTATACATGTCAACGTTAGCAGTTCTGTTTCTCCTTCCAAGTTTCCTGATTGCAGATTGGCTTCTCTTGCGGCTACAGAGCAAAGCAATGAATCTACCTGTGTTAAATCTTCCTTAGGTGATCAGATTGGTAATCCTCTGCAGTCTGAAATAGATGTTAGAAAGAGAGTAATTGTTATTGGAGCTGGCCCTGCTGGGCTAACTGCTGCTCGCCACTTACAACGCCAGGGATTTCCTGTAACTGTACTTGAGGCTAGGAATAGGATAGGAGGTCGTGTATTTACCGATCGCTCATCTCTTTCTGTCCCTGTGGATCTTGGTGCTAGCATTATCACCGGTGTTGAGGCTGATGTGACTACTGAGAGAAGACCAGATCCTTCCTCATTGGTTTGTGCTCAGCTGGGCCTTGAGTTGACAGTATTAAACAGTGACTGCCCTCTTTATGACATAGTGACAGGACAAAAAGTTCCCGCAGATATGGATGAAGCACTGGAAGCTGAATACAATAGTCTTCTTGATGACATGGAACTTGTTGTAGCTCAGAAAGGTGAGCAAGCAATGAGAATGTCTCTTGAAGATGGTTTAGAATATGTCCTTAAGATTCGCCGTACAGGATGCTCTGAAAGTAGTGAAGAAACTAAACAAAATGTTTCAGCAGATAGTCCGTTTGATTCCAAAAAGAAGGATGCCTTGGAACAAAAATTTGATGAGGAGATTTTGAGTCCTCAGGAGAGGAGGGTTATGGATTGGCACTTTGCTCATTTAGAGTATGGTTGTGCTGCTTTGCTTAAAGAAGTTTCTCTTCCCTACTGGAATCAAGATGATGTGTATGGAGGATTTGGGGGAGCTCATTGTATGATAAAAGGAGGTTACAGCACTGTAGTTGAGTCTCTAGGAGAAGGGCTTGCTATTCACTTGAACCATGTCGTAACTAAAGTGTCATATGGTATCAAGGAACCTGGCCAGAATAATAAAGTCAAAGTATCTACATCAAATGGCAATGAGTTTTTTGGAGATGCTGTCCTCATTACTGTTCCACTTGGTTGTATGAAGGCTGAAACTATAAAATTCTCCCCCTCTTTGCCACCGTGGAAATGTTCTTCTATTCAGCGTCTTGGTTTTGGAGTTCTCAATAAAGTGATTTTGGAATTTCCTACTGTGTTTTGGGATGATGCTGTGGACTACTTTGGAGCAACAGCTGAGGAGAGAAGCAGAAGAGGTCACTGTTTTATGTTCTGGAATGTCAGGAAAACTGTGGGGGCCCCTGTCCTTATAGCATTAGTGGTTGGTAAGGCAGCCATAGATGGTCAAAGTTTAAGCTCTTCTGATCATGTCAACCATGCATTGAAGGTTCTCCGAAAACTTTTTGGGGAGGCTTCAGTTCCCAATCCTGTTGCATATGTTGTGACTGATTGGGGTAGGGACCCGTATAGCTATGGTGCTTATTCTTATGTTGCTGTTGGAGCATCAGGAGAAGACTATGATATAATAGGGAGGCCAGTTGATAACTGCTTGTTTTTTGCTGGTGAAGCAACCTGCAAGGAGCACCCTGATACTGTTGGTGGTGCAATGATGAGTGGACTACGGGAGGCTGTTCGCATAATTGACATATTGAACACTGGAAATGATCTTACTGCTGAGGTGGAGGCATTAGAAGCTGCACGGGAACAGTTAGACCCTGAAAGGGATGAAGTTAGGGACATAACAAAGAGACTTAATGCAGTCGAGCTTTCTAACATGATGTACAAGAACTCTTTAGATGGTGCTCAAATCTTAACCCGAGAAGCTTTATTAAGGGAAATGTTCCTCAATGTGAAAACAACTGCCGGGCGCTTGCATGTGGCCAAACAATTGCTAAGTCTTCCTGTTGGAAACTTGAAGTCCTTTGCTGGAAGTAAAGAGGGGCTAACCATTCTGAACTCATGGATACTGGTATTATTATCTCACTTGATGCATTATTTCCAGAAATATTTTCTATCGTTTTTTATATGTACTAGTACATGCAACCTTTACTACTAAAAAGTTAAACAGCTTAATCCTCATGGTTATAAAAGTTCTTAGATTAATCATAGTTCATATCTTAACACAGGACTCAATGGGGAAGGATGCTACCCAACTCTTGAGACACTGTTTGCGTATTCTTGTGCGCGTGTCGACTGATCTAGTTGCTGTACGCTTATCAGGTAGTTATTATTATTTTTTAAATATTAGTCTATGCATGCAAAGGCATGAATTTATGAGGTTTAATTTATTTAATTTTTTCTAGATCTTACCTAATATTGAAAGAAAAGTAATTGGATAACTGGATGGGATCTTTGTTGGGTGAGACGAAAATAATTTATCCAGTAGCATTTTTTGAGGATGTATTTTTAGATTAATGTCAAACCTAGTTTGTTCTTATGATTATCAGCCTTATGAGAATTATGGATTATCAAGGGGAAGATATATTTATGCTCTTGACTATATACAAATTGAGTCATGTGGAAATATATTGTCCACAGTTTACCTTGTATTTGTGCTTACGTTTTCTTTTATTTGGTGCAGGAATGGGGAAAACTGTGAAGGAAAAAGTTTGTGTACATACTAGCCGTGACATTCGTGCTATAGCAAGCCAGTTGGTCAATGTATGGCTTGAAGTTTTCCGCAAGGGAAAAGGTTCTAATGGGGGGTTAAAGTTGTCGAGGCAAGCATGTACTGTAGATTTATCAAAGAGAAAATCTATAAAAGATTCAGCTTCGGGAAAGCCTCCTCTGGGCATACATCAGGGTATGGTTGAGAATAAAGGAAGCCTGCTAAATCCTGTGTCTGCGGGAAGCAATTCACCTTCCACCACACACATGAAGAAATTGCACAGCAAACAAGCAAAACAACCAGCAGCATATGACTCAAGGCACGAGGTCAGTTCTTCCAGGTCCCAAGGTTCAATAGACAAAGTAGTTACTGAGAAGGAAGATAACCACTATGTTATGTCTGAAGAAGAAAAGGCTGCTGTCGCTGCTGCAGAAGCTGCCCGTGCTAAAGCACTTGCTGCTGCTGAGGTTTGTTTCTCCTGGAACCTTTGTTTTAATGCCATGAATATATTTTTATGGTGCTTTTGAAGATCAATTGATGGTTATTCTTAACCACTCACTGTCCCTTAAACCATTTTGCCCTAGATTTCATGGTATGAGTTTTTAGGTGCAGATTGATAATAATGCGATTGTGTGATAGAAACTGGCAAGAGAAAATCAAGAAAAGCTGAATCTTAGAAATTAGGAAGAAAGAATTACAAGCAATGTTGGGTTTTCAAGAGAGCGGACCCTCTTCCAAGTCCCAATCAACAGAACTGACTACCCTTACAATTGGGTTCCCACTCTTTTATTACTCCTAATCCCTACAATTAGCTAAGTGTTATTATCAGTAACAGACATGGGTTAGTAGCTGTCTCTATCAGGGGTGTTGATCCCCAACAACAGGCCTGCATCTCCTCTTATAGACTCTCCTACTTGTAGGTCTATTCCTATGAAAGGTTGAGACCCCCTATAACTAAAGTCTATCATAGGAGGGGGAGGTGAGAGCCAAGGGTTAATTGTAATAGGACATAATACTGTCAGTTAACAGAACTAGTTCTGCCGTGTAGTTAGTTGGCCAGTTAGTTGTGAAGTAATAATTATTGTGAGAGCTTCAAATATCATTCTTCTAGAAAGCGCATAAGCTACTGAATTCTTTTTTCCGGGCTTGTACTGAAATTCAAAAGCATATCCAAAAAAATTTGCAGCCCATTTAAACTAGTCTTGACTGAACAATCTTTGTTCAGCGAGAAATTTCAGACTCCTCTAGTCGGTCATTATAATAAAATGCCTCTCAAGAGTTGGTGTCTCTCTGTAATACACTGATTTTCTTTGAGCTTTTTCTAACAAAGCCTTGCACCAAAAAGCTAGGGGCCTTTCTTCTTGCAACAGAAAGATCCTAACCCCTTGCCAGAAGCACCAGTCTTCAAAACAAAAGGTTTGTAGAGGTCTGGTACTTCTAAGGTAGGTGGTTTAGTAGTGACCTGCTTTACCTCTTCAAAGGCTGCTTGTGGTTCATTGCCCCATTGGAAACTGTCTTTTTTTTAGCGATTCAGTCAGTGGCTTAGTGATCTTACCATACCCTCTCACAAATACCCTATGATTGCCAGTCAATCCCAAAAATCTCTTAAAGCTATAAATATATTTAGGAACTGGCCAGGTCAACATTACATCAGTTTTATTGGGCTCTACTGCTACACCCTGGGATGACATGATGTGCAGCAAGTACTCTCTGTAATACACTGATTTTCTTTGACTTTTTTCTAACAAAGCCTTGCACCAAAAAGCTAGGGGCTTTCCTTCTTGCAACAGAAAGATCCTAACCCCTTGCCAGAAGCACCAGTCTTCAAAAGAAAAGGTTTGTAGAGGTCTGGTACTTCTAAGATAAGGTGGTTTAGTAGTGGCTTGCTTTACCTCTTCAAAGGCTGCTTGTGGTTCATTGCCCCATTGGAAACCATCTTTTTTTAGCAATTCAGTCAGTGGCTTAGTGATCTTACCATACCCTCTCACAAATACCCTATGATTGCTAGTCAATCCCAAAAATCTCTTAAAGCTATAAATATATTTAGGAACTGCCAGGTCCACATTACATCAGTTTTATTGGGGTCTACTGCTACACCCTGGGATGACATGATGTGCCCCAAGTACTCTTAAGATGTTCTGCCCAAACAAGTCTTCTTCTTCACTTTCAGATTGTTCTCACTTAGTATTCTTGACACTTCTCTGGTCTATATGCTCTTCAAAATCTGACCGTAGATTAATATATCATTTAAAAAAAAAAAAACTAAAACAAATATAACTCATGGTGCTCCAGGACTGCTACCCCTGTTAATGGCTATGGGATTCTAACATAGATCCCCTAAAAATATAAACCTCAAAATTATTGTTTGCATCTAAGCCAATTCAAAGACTAGAATTCTTGATCTCATCTTTCAAAAGATTCCTTATTTTTTAGTTCACAGTTGCAACCAGACTCAGCTAAATAAAATCCATAACTTCATAAAAAATTAATAATGATTAAAATAAATTTAAAATACATGTTTCCCAAATATAATTGATTAAACAATATTAATATAACAATAATAAATAAAATAATAGTGATAAAATATTTGAAGCGTGCTGTAGCCCGTGACAATCATTGTCCATCCACAACTAGGAAAAACCACTAAGTTGCTCCCAAGAACACCAAGGGAAAGCTTGCGAGGTTGTTCCTGGCAGCTCTGAGCACGGAGCACCAATAACTATTTTGCTAGGCTTAGAAATTTATTTGTAGCTATACTAACCATGGTTATCCAAAAAAAACCTAAATTTATACTCAACTTCAAAAATACTTTACCCAAAGCTAATACTTTACACATTTACAAACTTTTGGATTGTGGGTATACCTTAAGGAGCACAAATATGTTGTCCTTCATGGAGTGGGTATCCGCTACCATAGCACCATCCCTAAATCCAACATATCTCAGAATAAAAAATAGGTTCAGTAGGGCTTTTAAGTTTCATTGTAGTCTCAAAATGATGGTTGGGAACTAGAGGAAATGGAGCATAATAGAAAAAGTAAGGAGAGGGAGGGGGTAGAAGAGGTCTTCTGACCTCTACTGGGGAGCAATGGTTTTTCATTATATCTTAATTTTCTATTATTCGTTTATTTATTTACTCATTTTTCTTGGGAAAACAGAGTGTTCCACCTTCCATTCCATGTTTGGTTTCCAAGTTCCTTAGAAGATTCAATGGTTCTTGTTCTTTGCAGGCATATGCCTCTGCAGAAGCCAGGTGCAATAAGCTGTTGCAGCTTCCTAAGATTCCGTCATTCCACAAATTTGCTAGACGGGAGCAATATCCACCAAATGATGAGTGTGATAGTAGACAGAAGTGGTCTGGTGGTGTTTCTGGAAGGCAAGATTGTTTTTCAGAGATTGATTCTAGGAATTGCAGAGTCAGGGACTGGTCTGTTGATTTCTCTGCTGCTTGCGTTAACCTTGATAATACCGGAATGCCAGTTGATAACCTTTCACAGAGGAGTCATTCAAATGAGATTGCCAGCCATTTAAATTTCAGAGAGCACTCGGGAGAAAGTGCTGCTGTGGACAGCAATATATATACAAAAGCTTGGATTGACACAGATGGTGGCGCCGGAATAAAAGACCATCATGCCATCGAGAGATGGCAGTCTCAAGCAGCAGCAGCTGATTCTTATTTTTCTAATCCGACCATTCATTTGAAGGATGAAGAGGATTCAAATGCCTATTCAAGGTTAACTAGCTGGCCTGATGGTATGGCAAATGAGAGCTCTGTTTCACAGGTTACTGTAAATAAGGAGGCCTTAAAAGGTCATCCCCGAGGGGCTGATCATATCAAACAGGCTGTTGTCGACTATGTAGCATCTCTGCTTATGCCCCTTTATAAAGCAAGGAAACTAAACAAGGATGGATACAAGGCTATCATGAAGAAAAGTGCAACAAAGGTAATTTTTATCCTTCACGTCTTTGCTAAATTAAGAAAGTGTTACTGTGATTTTGTAGATAGGAGGTTATCGGAAATAACTGTCTATGGTCTTCTTCCATTTCTTAACTTCCTGAGTTTAAGTTTCAGGTGATGGAGCAAGCAACAGATGCAGAAAAATCCATGACTGTTTTTGAGTTTCTAGATTTCAAGCGAAAAAATAAGGTACCGTTATGCTATTTTCATGTCACAGGTCTATCTGCTCTACCAATCCTATGGCCCTTCTCGAAGATGCTTCTGACATTTTATTGACTGTTTGTCTTTCTCACTGACTTTGGTTGAATCTGAACATGCAGATTCGCTCCTTTGTGGATCTATTGATTGAGAGACATATGGCAATGAAACCAGACAAGAAATCTTAATTTCTTTCTATGGAGTAGACTGTGTTTTTTGTACCTCTCTGTAAGGATTGCCCAAATCTGGCTCTCCCTACCGTTCTCACAGTTTTGGTGGCCGTGGGCATTCCAAATCAATTGAGCTCTATGGAAATTACCCATCGTGGCTACTGTGAACAGAATACTAGATACTAGCGGTTGTTACTGGTAAACAGGCTTTACTACCTTTGTAAACAGACTATGCAAATATAAGTTAGATCTTCTTGGTGACAGGCATAAGCAGGTCCAAAGATGACAACAGATGGCATTCATCCGTTTTTTTTATATTCGATCTTTCATCGAGGTTAATACCTCCGAGGGTTGAAAGCTTAGACCCCATTTTTATTAAAGGGGTTTCTAATGGGCAAGACATAAATTGACCTTATCAATTTCTTCTATTTGTACAGCTTAGGATTTTCTAGTGATGACAAGCATACATATCCATTTCCTATGTGTCTTGTAGAACTTTTTTCCTTATTTAAATTTAACATCAATTATTAACTTTCTTTTCATCCTCAAAAGTGAGGATATAACTGTGCCAGATTTTTTTAAGATACTTGGTTATTTTAATAATTTTCTCCTCCATCTGTCTTCCTCTTTTCCTGTTTGTTCGTGATGGAAGTGCGAGTACCCTGTCAACGAAGGTTAAGTTCCATATTCAACTCCAAAAAAGTAAATAGAATCCTCACATCCTAAGCAGAGGATTGTGCCATGAGATGCCCTAAAACCTTGGTCTTTCGAATTGTTATGTATAATCTATAGGTCATTGTTCTAACTTGGCCCTTCTCATGTGCTAATTATTGCTTACACCTCTTTCTATGGTTGCTAGGCTAAGAAAGATTATGTCATCAGAGATGGGTGGTAATACTTGCTTCCCATTGATTTTGGTATATTTGTAACTCTTACCTTCACAGCTGATTTTCAGGTGCCTTCTGTTTTCTTAATTTATGTCCCATCAATTTTATGACAAGCTATCCAAATTTTATGTCCCAGCTGATTTTGCAACTCTTACCTTCTTGGTGTTGAGGTTGATGACAATGTTGTGATTGTATTGGTTTTGTTTCTGCTGCAGAGCGTCTTCATGCTAGCAGTGTATAACATTGGATTGAAAAATGTCGCTGCCAGGGAAATAAATTCCATTGGCTGTGTCTTGGGGTGAGTACATTTTGTCATCACCGCAATCTTGTTTTTTCTCCTTTTCAGTCGTTCAAGCATATCAATTTCCCTTCGTATTGGTTGCACCTATTGTAAATATTAGTTGCTGAGAATTTCTGTGATGCTTGTCAAACTAAATTTTTTGATTCACTAGGGTAATCACACTAATTCTTAGTGAAGCTGTTAGAAAGTTATCGTGTTCTTATTTTGGATGCATTTCTGGCATGCTTCATATTGGGTCCGCCTCCTCTAAAGTGAGTGGACTTTATTTACAAGGTAAATTAAGCATCACAACCATTGATTTAATTATTTTATTGACTTTATCAAAGTAGGTAATCACTATTAATGGTTATGATGTTTACTTTACTCTGTAAAGTGGGTGGACTAATTTCAGAGGAGCCAAATCCCTTCATATTTCATACCAGTTCAAAATTGCATTTTGACAGGCGAGGTTGCATGGTTTGTATTCAGTTGTTTTCTTACATAATCATGTCATAACCATTCTGATTTTTGTTTTTTGCTGGAGATTAATGTTGTATTTTGTATTCTCATGGGGTAGAGATTTTTGTCGGTTACAAGAGGAAAATCATTTGGTAGAGATTGATATTTGGTAACATCACCCCTCCCCCCCCCCACACACAATAAAAAAAACAGCGAGTATGCTCAAAATGGCATGATCCAATTTCTTTGGAATTGCATTGTGCTGAAATATTATCCTTTCGTAGCATTAATCTTTGTGCATGTGGTGATTTTACACTGAAATGGCATACCCAATATACCAGAAGTGTGATTGCTTTTAGGTTTTACTATGGCTGAAGGGTAAGGTGAAGAAGCTTTTAATTATTTTGAACAGCATAAAATAGCTTTCATTCATAAACCTTGAATACAAAACAGTCTCAAGGTCAAAGATACATCAGTAGAGAATTACATGTTTTCATTAAGGATTCACAAATCTGATTCTCTAACCACAGCCCTGTTAAGCTATATAAATTTTATTTTTCTCTAATCACATGGACCACGCTAGTACACCTTATTTCCTTCCTTAGAGCATCTATCATATTCATATCATTCTGTAATTTTCAGGGCCTTTTTCTAGAGCAATTAATCTATCCTACAAGGGTTGAGTGACTCTAGATCATGACATCTTTTATTTGAAACTAAGCAAAAACATTAAAGCATTAAGGATTGCTAAAACCTAGACATAAGCCCATATGTGAAGAAGCTTTTTGTACCGACTATGATGAGGAAGCGCTCTAAAGCCATTGAATAAAATATTTATGACCCATAATTGAGAGGAAATGGAGTGAAAATAAATTAGATGTAAATGAATCAATGCTCAGTTTTTAACCTTCGAGGAAGCGAGTTTGTATTTACGGCCACTCTAACTAAACGGGACAAATTTGAGGTGGTAGATGTGACAACGAACGTAAAAATAAATGAGGTTAATTTTTCTTCATAGAAAAGTGCCTTGTATAGTTTCCCGTTGACCTAAATATCTCTTAACAATGTTGCTAACTTGCTATAATAATTTCGTTTTAGGTCTTACCAGCTTTAACTTCCAACTATGAAACAAACTCTTTTATAAATATATTTCAGCTCACTCATTGTGATTGGTTTATTTTCTGAAAAGTCAACACAATTTTTAAAAAGTGAGAGAAATGTGATACTTTTCAAACGAGTATGCCTTTAAAAGGAGTGCGTTAGTGTTTTTTGCCAAAATATGGCGACTTTTAGCATGAAGATGTGTCCAATTAGTCCAATGATGGACCAGCTAAATTTCACAGTATATATAGTATAAAAAATCAATGGTCAAGACAAAATGTAGCTGATGGGACTTCGAAACAAGTTCTCAAATTTTTCTTCACTAGGGCTCACATAAAGAACCAGTCGCCACCCGGAGGTTCCACCTCCTTTATGGAGGCTTTCCCTTTTTCTAGGTAAGTGTTCCTCCCATAATGAGTTATCTTTCACATATGTGGAATTGTTACCCAATAAGTGGGTTTTTTTTCTTCTCTTTTTGTCTGGTTTTTTCCTTTTGTGGCCACTATCGCTACCCCACTGGTCTCCTCTACCCCACCTCCTCAACCGCTAGCACATCCATCACCTCCTTCCCCCGTGGTGTCACCTCTGTAACCTCCACATGGAGCCATCAATTTTCAATTGTGGCCACCACCATCTAGGCAACACCTCCACGCCTCAACATGTGATATGGTGCACTCCTTTCATTCAGTATTTGGTCTTCTGAAGGTTCTGGTTCCTGGTTTGGTTCCTAGTTTTATATGTGCACCCTTGATGATGATGGCCTTGTAGCATATTGAAATTTTATTGATCCGGCAAAGCCGATAAGGCTTGGAAAATGGAAGAAGTGACATCAAAATTGAATGTCAAATTTTCGCTTTGAAGGCGGAAGATCAAGTTTTGGATGAAGCTTTGGAGTTTTGCTATTTTAGTTGGGTTTTATGTCTGGTCTTCCTTGGGTTCACTTTGTTTCAAGGGGATTAGAATATGCTAGCATATTCTTTAATGAGTATATGTTGTGTTACAGTGTAGTGCTCCTTAGGGTTGGATTCCCTGGATTTATAAGTGTTGTTTGACTTGACTTAGGCCTTAATCTAAATACGAACCTTTGAAAAAAAAATATTGCTTTGATAGCTAGTCGAGTTATTACTTTTATTATTTGCAAAAGACCTTATGTAATATTAGTTATTATTTTTTTGGTACATATATTAGTTAAAGGCTTAATTACACTTTTGGTCCCCACGAATGGCCTATACGCGAAAATTGTCCCTAAACTTTAAAAATTCAATTTTTTCTCCCTGGTGTTAACCTCTATTAGCACTTTTGGTCCCAAGTCATTATTCCGCCAAAAAACTAACGTTTTTTTTGCTAATGTTACATTTTTTATAATATTTTAATTTTAATTTGATCATTTTAATTTAAAAACCTCAAAAAAATCCCATCTTCATCTTCAACCTGAGGCACCTCTCTCCCATCTCTCTCCCCACCCACCACCATTTTCTCTCTTCCCCCTCTCCTCCTTTTCTTTGATCGCACCTCTCTCCCACCTTCTCCACTTCACCCCTCACCACCATCTTCTTCATCAAAGACCCCCCAACGCTTATAAAAAAAAGGCCCCCCACCGGATCTGCACCATTATTTCCAGATGCAGAGTAGAACCACCACCACCAGATTTGTACCATTATTTTCAGATGCAGAGCAGATCCGCACCACCAACATAAGCTCCTGTCGCCGGTGATTCTAGTTTCAACGCGAATCTTGAGGATAAAATGAGTATCTTGATGAGGATCTGCCATTTTTCTTGGTAGCAGGCACGGATGTACGTGCTAGTTGGGCGGGGGGGGGGGGGGCAAATTCCCCCACATGAATTTAAAAATAATAATAATAGTAATAAACTAATACTCCCTCCGTTCTTTTTTATAAGAGCTAAACCAACTTTGCACACCCCTTAAGAAAGTTAGGTAGTATAGTTTTTTGCATTAAATTTGTTCTCAAATGTTGTTGAATTTTCAAAATTGTCCTTAACATATTTCTTTTTAATCTCTTTCCATCATTAATGTAATTCCATATTTCCAGAATTGAATAGGGGTAAAAATGTGAAAAAATAATTAATATAGCACAAAACCTTATGTAGTTCTTATAAAAAGGAACGGTCAACCCCCCTCATTTAGCTCTTATAAAAAGGAACGGAGGGAGTATTATTACTAATTCCCCTTCAACCTTAATTCCCATTTTTGCTTCTAGCCGCCTCACTTCCTCTTTCTGCTTCTAGCCTCCTCACTTTCTCCACCACTGAATCTCGTTCTGCTTCCCTCCTCCTCCGCCGTCGCGCGGCTCTGCGTCCATCTCCTCCGCCGTCGCCTGTGCATCTGCGGTCTGCCTTCTCGTCCGCCGTCGCGCTCTCTATGGTGGAGGTGATGGTGGTTGGTGGTTGTGGTAGTGGTTAGTGGTGTTGGTGATGGTGGAGGTGGCAGGGGTGTTCGGGGTGGCAGTGGTGGAGGTTGGTGGCGGCGGCGATAGAAATGACGACGGTGATGGCAATGACGGTGGTTGTGGTGGTCGTAGAGGTGGCAGCAATGGTGGTGGTGGTGTGGTGGTGGTGGATGGCGTTGACGATGACAGTGGTGGTGGTGGTGGTGGAGGGTAGACGTAGTGAGGAGTAGTGGTGGTGGAGGGTAGACGTAGTGAGGAGTAGTGGCGGTGGCAGTGGCAGTGGTGGGGGTTGGTGCAAGTGGTGGTTGCAGTTGCGATGACTGTGGCAGTGATTGTGGTGGCAATAATAGTTGTAGTGTGGCTACTGGCTACTGTGGTAGTAGTGGAGGTGGAGGCGGTGACAATGGTGATGGTGGAAGAGGGTAGTGATGATAGTCGATAGGGGTGGTGGCTTACTTGTTCTTGAAACTAAAAACTATAATCACAAATTCACTTTTTGTGGTTTTAAAAATTATGATGAAACCGTTTTGAAATAAGGAAAAAACCATTTCAACTACATTTTTGTCGAGCACGTTTTGTTTTAAAATTTACATTTGAAAATCAAAAGCTCGCAACAATCCCGAACGAGCCCTAAACTTTTGAAATGATTTTTATTTTTAAATGTGTAAAATTCTTTGCTACAACTTGACTAGAGGTGTAATTCACACGATTTTTTTACTCCCGGCATTCTAGTTTTAGAAGCTATTCTTTTTTTTTTTCACCTATAAATTTCAACTTACATAAGTGTACAAGTTTTTACTTTTAGAAGTTCAAATTTCTGAAGTGTAGTTCACGAGAAAAAATCTTACCCTTACAAAAGTTCAATTTACGGAAGGATTTTTTTACTTCGGGATTTCAACTTTCGGAAGCTTATATTTTTTTTTTGCTTTTTAAAACTAATTTGTATAATTTTTTCTTCTGAAAATGCATTTCACAAGAAAAATAGAATACACTTTCAATTTTTTTTTACTTTTAGAATTTTAGAATTTCAACTTCTAGAAGTATAATTTTCTTTTTCCATAATAAAGTTCCCACGGTTAATTATTTTCATTTTGCTTCTATAATTTTAACTTTTAAAAGCCCTTCGAAAGTGTAATTTATAAGAAAAGTTGTACCCTTCCTGAAGTTCAAGCTCCGGAAGATTTTTTTTACCTCTAGAATTTCAACTTGTGAAAGTGTAACATTTGCAACTTTTGTCAATTCAAGTTTCTAAGTGTAGTTCATGAGAAAAAAAAATTATTAACAATTCTAAAAGTTCAAGTTCCTTAGGCTATTTTTTTACTACCAGAATTTCAACTTCCAAAATTATAATTTATTTTTGCTTCTTTCATTGCAAGTTCCAAAAATGCAATTAATAAGAAGTGTTTTACTTCCAAAATTTCAATTCCAGATCTTGAAATATTCAAAAGTGAAAATGTAAGAGTGTAAATAAATAGGTAACTATTAATATTTTATTTAAATGTATTTTAAAAAATCTATTTATTTAAAAAAAATATAATTTAGGGTTGTGCAAAAACCAATACCCAAATAACTATTGTTGCACATAATGGATGGGTTGGGCCGGGTAACACAATTCGACTGGTCCACCAAGCGTGCTTGCTTTCAACCAGTCCTATAAATACAGAGGGGGAGCTTCTTCCCACTACAACCCTAATTGCCCATTGCCGTTCATCTCTTCCCGTTCCACCAATTGTTCAGTCAATCATTTATTTTTCTCATATATCTTCATTTCAATGTCTCAAATGATGAATCTTTCAATGGTGAGAACTCAAACTTTGTTTTGAGTGCTATGAATCTTTTCATTGAATAGGAAGATCTGATGCTGCATTCACTCCTTTTTGTTTTTCATGGATTTTTTAATCTGTTGTTTTTCCGTAGTTGTTAATCGATACTGTGGCCGATGATGGAGACTTTGAATTTTCCTGAAATGCAAGTTCTTGCATTCATCTGATGAAAATTTTGAACTAGGACGGTCTGAGGCTACTCATGTTTGATTTAGAACATCGATATACTCTTTCTTTTGATAGGGCATTTTGAGTTTTCCAATTTGCAATAATTAAGTGAAATAACTGCTGTGAATGATGATTAACAACAAATTTACAGTTATCCCTGGCTGATGTAACAGGTGATGAAAAATTTGTAATCTGACACATTGGTTTGTTCCATTGAAAAATTTCTCTTTCTGTCTGCTGCTTTGATATATATTATAACTCTTACTATGCTATTCTGTTCTTGAAAACATACAATTTGGCTATTGCAGCTTTTTCTTTGAACTTCTTGCAATTCTTATTTCTTTATTTTTCTTCTGTTCGTTTCTAAATAGACTTGTTGGAAATTAGTGCTTCCTCATTGAATTCAATGCTTTAAAAAAATCAAATCTTAGGTCCGGAGCAGATATCTCACGTGTATGTTCTGTTGCTGAATGCTTAGTTTAATCCATCTGAGTTTTTACTTCTAACAATTTGGATATATGTATCAAGTTTATAAACTTTTATTTAGTTTTCTTATGGGAATGAGAAAAGTAAAGAAAACAGCTTATTTGTTTTTAAAGTTTGAACTTTACAATGATAAGCTCGTTTGTGGCAGCATTTTATAAATGCTTGAACTATATAAACTTGGAGAAATCACTCTTCACTTTCTTTGTTCAGTCATTGACTGAACATCTTATATGAATTGGTAGTCTTGAAGGTGGTTTTAGCCGCACATTAACTGATTGCAATCTGTTCCAAGCTGCACATTAACTCCAGTGATTTGGTCCCGGCGGAAGAGCAATCCGTTTGTAGAATACAACATATACCTGCATAAAATTGCACAAAGTACATTTATTATCAGACAAACTATAAATGTATAATCACATGACAAAATAGTAAAGCATGTTGAACAGTATTTTTTGGCTTTGAAACATACTAGAGACAAGAGGCCTTTCTCAATACCACGTTAATGAAGAGATCATTAAAGTAGAAAAAACCTTCCCACACAAAATAAATAGATAAGGTGAAATAGGGTTTCCCTATCTTAAACCCGGGGGTTGAAAGTGGATTGGGAGGAACATCATTTACCATGATTGAAAATCCATCATAGAGACACATCTCATTACAAGGGTGTTAATAATAGGACAGTCTACATCAACCCTATTATTAATGTCATAGGATTCTAGTACCATTGCATAATTGTAACTCTACACGGGTCTTAAAATGTGATCCTGAACCTTCTCTCTTGTTTCCCACCACATTTTGAACTTTCCAGTAGTATAGCCTTAGTCTTTGACAACATCAACACACTAAAAAAAGCTCCAGTTGTCAAGATCAGTTCCACGGTGAATATGGATATGATCACTTTTGAAATTCATGTATGACTTGTAGACACAAACCCCCAAATGACTGAAAGGCATCCTACATGAACAACATGGAAATAAGCCTTTCAAGTGGTGGAGATAGACTTAAAACCCCTCCTAAGAAGCACGTTTCAAAGTCTAGGGCAAATAAACCTTTCAAGCCTCCATCTAAGAAGACAATTGTTTCTAATGAGGTTGTTCTACCAAGGTTCCCTTCTACACAGCTTGATAAGCTTCTAAAAAAGAGTTCTAATCCCAAGAAACTTCTAAACAGCTAGTTAGGAGGTCAAACTGGATTATGTCCATTGGGGGACCTTAAAAGAAGATCAATGGTAGAGTGCCTGTGCTGTTGCTATCTAGTGATGAATCAGGTGGTGAACAAGAAAGGGCTGTAGCAGAAGTTGTCAAAGGGAGGGAGGGTGATGAAAGGGAGGTTGATGCAGGGAGGTTTGATGCAAAATGGGAGGTTGATGCAGGGAGGTTTGATGTAGATGGGAGGCTGATGCAGGGAGGTTTGGTGCAGAAAGGGAGGCAAATGCAAGGAGAGTTAATGAAGAAAGGGGGACTAATGTAGGGAGTGTTGATGCAAGGACATGGCCAAATGCAGGGAGGATTGATACTGGGTTTGAGGCTGATACAGGCAATGTTCATGAACAATCTGGAGAAATTCATGAGCATGATATTGAAAGCTTTGGCAGTGTTTATGATGATGAAATTCCCACCAAGGATGTCCACATTAGTGACAATGAAGAAAAGAGAGAAAATGATTGTAATGATGGGTTTCAAAACCCCACTATTGGAGTGGTTGAAGCTTTGTTAAATGAACAATTAAGGCAGATGGCAGGTGGTACCTTTGAAGGTCATTATGTTCCAGTTGACATTGATGAAGAAGCTCATGGTCAGCAAGGTCATGATGAAACTGGGTTTGAAGGAGACCATGAGATGGAAGATGGATGAGATAGTGAGGAACTTATAAGTGATTGTAGTGGTGATAAGGATGAAAGTGGTAGTTGCAAAAAAAAAAATCCACAATATCATGAGGAGGACATGAGAGCAGAGTTCAAGTTCAGAGTTTGAATGAAGTTCACCTCACTACAGCAGTTTAAGGATTCAGTTAGAGAGCATTCTGTGCTTAATGGGAGACAAATCACATTTGTGAAAAATGGTGAAGTCAGATGTAGTGTTGTATGCAAGAAAAACACTTGTGATTTTGTGCTTCTTTGTAGCAAGGTAGGAGGGAAGCAAACTTTTAGTATCAAGACTCTGAATGGAGAACATAAATGAGGCAGTCTTCAACAACAAAACTTCATCAGGCAAATTGGTTTCTTCTAAGATGGTTGACAAATTTAGAAATAAAGAAAGGTAAAATCAACTGAAATTGTTGATGACATGAGGGTTGAGTATAGCACTGGGATCACAACATGTAGATATGTAGACATGTTGAGTATAGCACATGTAGATCATAACAAGGAAACCAAACTACTCAGAGGGTAAACTTCTAAATGTACAGATATATAAGTAAATAACATGTTTATATTAGATCGATGCTGATAATTTCATTCTTCATTTGCAACAACATTTTTCATATGAAGATATACCTTTAGAGGTGAAGGAAAAGTATGAAGAAATCATGAGCAGACTCCATACACCCCCAGCTAAAAACATGCAGGCCCCTGACAGTTTGAATGTCCCTGATGTTGTTGTAGCTGGAGATCCAATGGTCAACACTAATGATGCTGCTGCTGATGAAGGAGAACCATCTCAACTTTCAGCTCTTGAAGAAGGACACTGTATGGATCTTTAACTGATGAAGATGGGATAGGGTTGGGTTACTTTTGTTGTTGGACCTTATGAAAGATTCATTTTGAGTATTTTGTAATAGTTTAGTCTATGCACATGGATACCTTTTGAGTATTTTGTTTGTTGTGGACCACTCAGTTTGGTTTGATTATCAATATTTTAGACCTGCTCATGTGAACATCTTGTTTACTGTTGTGGACCACAAATGCTACTTTGGATATATCAATCAATATGGACCAAGCTTGTCATTTTGAATTATGATATCTTCTTTGTTTTTTAGCTGAAATTTTTCTACCATTTCTTATGTAATTCTTATTCACAAAGGAGCTGAAAACCTATTATGAATTCAAAACCAGGTTCTGAGTTCTTTTGGCATCATTTAATATGTCATCATAATTCACAAAGTCATGAAAACAAAGGTGGCATTAAAGTGCTTAGCAAAAAAAAGGCAACATACATTTTTCTCCCAACAACTTTCATAACTTGTCATAAATTTAGCAGGTCAATTACATTTGAAATGAATTTTTACAACATAATTTAACTACCCACATAAACATTCATGAAAATCTATTGCACTCAATTAACCCTTCCTAAGAAGAAAAAGCCTATTAACAGCACCCAAGACACCAGAGCTATGAAATGAGCCATATTCTTCTTCTTCTTCTTCTTCTTCTTCTTCTTCTTCTTCTTCTTCTTCTTCTTCTTCTTCTTTATTTCACACTCAACTTTCCTATCAAGATTGTCAATCTTCTTCATATCCTTAATTTCCAGTTGATGTCTTCCAGTTTTCTGTTGCTGTCCTCCAATTTCTTCTCTGTGTCCTCCGATTCCTTCTTCTTGTTCTCAAATTTCCTCTGAACAACCAATATATCATCATCATCCAACAAGAAGAAACCACAGTCATTTGGCAACTGATGATTTCTGCAGCGCCAAGGTTTTCTCCACAATAACACACTCCTCGCCGCACCATTGCACGTCGTACTGTGACGCTTGACCTTGCAGAAGAACGCGAAACAGAAGATGTCGAAGATGCTAACATGGTGGAAAGGGGAGATTCAGACGGAAGAAGACGAAATCGAGGTCGAGGATGTGTAGACAGTGCAACGAATCGAGGAAGACGATGGCTGTTTCGGGGATGAACTGCACATAGCGAAGAACCCTAATTTTTTGAGAAGACGAGGTTGAAGAAAAAAGATGAAAATGAGGAAGAAGAGCTGATGCGTTGTTCTGGTTCCCACTTTTTATTTTCATTTCCTGGGTTAATAAGATTTAAATAGGTAATTATTATAATTAAGGATTAGATTATATTTTTTAGTTAATGTGAATTAAGTAAAAAAAAATTATTTAAAAAAAATTATTTTCCACATGTGTATCATTAATTGACGTGGCAATCGACACGCCGGCTCTACCGTGACACCTAGACACGACGGTCAACGCCAAACTCCGGCAGGGACTAAAACCAACAATTTCTCATAGTCTGGGGTCTAAAATCCACCTTTACACCGGCGAGGGATGAAAACCAAATCTCGCTCATAGTTCAGGGACAAAAAACATATTTAACCCAAAAAAGAATTTCGTTCATTTTAAAAGTAGGGTGGTTCAGGTGTTTAAGTACACCCTATGTCTTTCACCGTACAAGAGGAAAAATGATCTATAATAGTAGGTGCATCTGGCTGGTTGTGACTTAAATTACAAAAACATCCCTTTTCTTTTTTCCTTTCTCTTTATGTCTCCCATCACCATCCTGCTTCTTCCGATTCTCTTCCTCCACCACCACTAGCTACCACCATTGTGCCTGAACCTTGTTGACAACTCCCCAAGCCCTTTGTTTTAACTTGCTAAACCCAAACCCATTGCAATTCATTGCCGTGACACCACAATACCATAACCGCGACCATCCAATCCAACCTTGCACTCTCGTCCTCTATCACACCATTTCTTCTTTCAATTTTGAAATCGCACGGGCAACTGCAACGCCATCTTGTCGTATGGCTGAAGAGTTGACCAAAACAAAATCAACCACCTCATTCACAATAAAAATGCAATTCGCTATCTGCCTCCCTTTTGGGAAAGAAAACTTATTCTAAAAAATATTACACAGATAATTACCCCTAATTTACATTTGAAACTTTTTATTTATATAAAATTATTAAGAAATGAATAAAAAATATCTTAAAAAATTTATGAGTTGAATAATTAATTATTGAAAAAAAATTTGAATTATTACCCTGACGTTTAGCTTACGTGCGATTTAGGCCCTCATGTTTAATATGTGTATTTATAACCTTAAATTTTTTAATGTGTGCAAAACTACCCTACTGTTAACACGTCAGTTAAATTTTGACTAAGTTTGTCACATGACATTTTCTCTCCCTAAATTACCCGTGTAAATGAATCATTGTTGATGAAAAAATGCTTGATTTTTTTCCACCATTTTTTCTTATAGCTATATCTGGTACTTTAGTAGTTACTTCTTTCCTATAGCTTTCTCCTACTGATGTAGTTTCAGCAAGTTTGACTTTCAATTTGTTTATAAAAAAATACAAATAAATAAGATCTACATTAATCTACACATTTAATGTTAGAATAATATTTTTGACATAAATTTAATTATTTTAATATGGAGAAAATTCATTATAAGGACTTAATTGTATGGGAAAATATACTGTCCTTGAGAGAATACCTTGTGCTAGAATTCTATGGAAAGAGCAAAGAGCATTTTAACCATGCAAGCTTAGTCATATATATTTTAACCACGCTAGAATATGAGAAACGAGCAAAGAGAACATCTTGACTCATTTCTAATGCCAACCTGCTAGTTTAGTGAGCAAAGTGTTGTGAATTTGAATTTTAACCACAACACCTATTAGACCTGTAAATATGCCTCTTGCACTAGCAAAATGATGTTGGGGTTATATTGAAAGTGAGTGAGACTAAGTGGATCTCATTCTTTGTGTGTCACAGTGCCAACTCGTCGGAGGAAAATTTTCATCTTGATGCAACCTCTTCCTAGTGGTGGGACTGGTTATGAAAGGGGTAATTTAGGGAGAGAAAATGTCATGTGCGTATCATGTGACAAACTCTATTAAAATTATACAACAAAGTTAAAAGAAGGGTAATTTCACATGCTTTAAAAGGTTTAAGGTTATAAATACACCTTTTAAAAGGTGAGGGGCTAAGTTGCACGTAAGCTAAACCTCAGGATAGAAATTCACATTTTCCTTGATTTTTTTTAATATATGCTCAATCTAAGATTAAAAAGAAGGAGTTATATGTGTAATTAAACTTACAGTCCAGTTATAATAAATTATTTTTGTTATAGAGTTACAAACACAATAACAGAACATTTGTTTTATTCTGTTAAGTTCTATTCCATCCTGTTATGTTATGTTCTATTACCAAAGACTACCTATGAGTATATGTTCTCATTTACATAACTACGTGAGTAAAATTTTACTAAATTACATCCAAAAAGCAAACAAAATTAGAAAATATAAAGAGCACTTTTCATTGAATCTTGTAAATCCAATTATTACATATGGAATGAACCTTCAACAAACCCAACTTTATTATTGTAAAAACTTATAGTAAGAGCTATGAATATTCAAGCCTTTTCATTGTTATGAGGGCAGCATCCCCAGTAGCCGGGGCCGCAACAAGGTACTGTTCGATCAGGATTTGAGAATCGATTTCCATGTGGCTTTCCTATCTCATACGCACTGCTAGTCTCTTGTGTTTTTTCTATTCCTCTTGCACTTTCCACTACATTAGAACTCATAATCGCAACAAGCAACAAAATCAACTTCAACACCATCTTTAAGGAACTCTCCATCGTATTTCAACTTGTTTTGCTTATAAAACTAAGGGGATGGGCTTTTGTTGAGTTAAAAGAATCCATACATATTTATATGAATAAAGAGTGTTGGATAATGACAATCCAATCAATATTTTATTGTTTCCTTCATTAATTCAAGCATGTGAATCATCTCACATTTATAGCCAGATTCACATTACCTTTCTTACACATTGGTCAAACATAAAATATAATATGATATGAGAATATTTATTAAATATTTCAAAACTATTTTATGACCATCCCTAAAATTCATAGTCAAATATTTATTAAAGCATAATTAATCAATTTTTAATAGAAATAATATTAAACATTGTATGCATGAAAAGCAATATATAAATTACCGTAAAACAAATTTTTTGAATTGTGTCAACATGTAATATTACTAGTGTTATTAAATTTATATTTATTAAATAAAAGATACAAAACTTACGACGTTGCTATTGGTGCCACCCTCATAGCTATTGACGTCTTCCCAACTTTGCAAAAACCCGTAAATAAGCTTCTGTTCGTAGTTTGTAACTCCGGAAATGTTTATTTTACGTAGTTACAAAATGCGAAAGACATATGTAACTAGTGACCGCAGTTTTTAAACTGCGTGAGAGCCGCAGTTTAAACTGCTTGTGATCTGCAGTTTAAACTGCATTAGCGCCGCAGTTTAAACTCCACTTGTTACGCAGTTTAAACTACGTTCTGATAAACAAAATTGACATACAAACATTTTTTGCATTATTAATAGAAACCTAACAGCACAATTAAACACAAACAACCACTGAATTGGATTTACGAGAAGTCATAACATAGTTTGGTAATGTAGAGCATTATTACAACAAAGGAATGTCATGAAACAAAATAATGTTCTTTAAATCCTTACTAAGATCTATGCAATCATATTTGGTGTTTAAATTTAGTTCAAGAATTTATTGTTGATATTGAGCCATGCGGGCCAAATAAGGTGTCTCCCACTTGTGAGCTGCTGGAGCACGATGATGACGCCATTGTGGAGCAGTAGCTGGCATAGGAAATCCCTTCTGCAAGTGCACCTACAAGTTATGTAATGTTAGTTTTTGACATTGTTTAAAATTGATTGTTAGTTAAAATAAAATTGACATTGTAAGAAATATATACCTACACCCAGTGACTGTTGGTGACATGCCCAACAGCTATAACTTTCTGAATAAGTGCACGAGGTGGCGGACCAATAAGAGGTAAAAATGTATTGCATCACTTATGCGACAAGGTCACAAAAACAACCTGAAACCTTGTGGCAAGCCCATATCAGGGGTGGACATCCCATTGTCAGGAGTGACAAATTCCTTTGGAAGAACATGCAGAGCATTAAGTACTTTCTGAAACTCTTTCTTTGACCCATAAAATGTTTCATATTGAATAATATGAGTTTCAAGCTCTTTTATCAATTCATTTCGAACATGAGCCTACATGTCTTCACCCAATCCCATGAATGAGGCAACACACCTAAATCCACAATTACCGTCGTTCTTGACATCCACAATGTTAACAACATAATGATGGAAGAATTTTGGTATTTCATCAATGTAATATGTAGAGTACCTTTTCCAGACCATTCCCCTGACTTTCAAAAGGGAGGTGTTACCGGGCTTACGCATTTGAATGGAGGGAAGGCTATCGGGCTTAGGCATCTGAATGCAGGGAAGACTACCAGGCTTAAGCCTCTAAATGGAGGGAAGGCTTGAGTTGCTAACATGAATGGATTCCATAAATGTATCTACATGCTCCCACAAAGAAGGGCCACGTTTGGTTGAATTTTGTGATACCTTTTTTCCTTTGCTTTTGGCTTTGCCATTGCCTTTCGTTCCTCCCTTTGTTTTAATTTTGTCAGGAGGAGGACACATAGATGTTTGATCTGGAAATGCAATATCTCTAAGATTCTCTCTTATAGATTTCTTTTTGCTACATCAACTTCTTCAAACATACGTGCTATAACCTCAAATTCATGTTGGATACTAAATCCCAACACAGGTGCAGGCTCCAAATCTGTAGGGGTTGCTGATAGTCTCCTCCAATGGTGATGAACTAACATAAGTGGAATGGAAGTGTACCTCATTAGCTCGCAGGAACAAGGTAACCCATGTGTTTTTCTCAGAATGCATCCGCAGCTTCCAACTCACACTTTCTCCTTTGCAATTAATTGAAGTGCTTTTTTTGACATAAATGCCCGCAATTTGTCATAACACCTCACTTTGAATTTGTGCTCAGTGATGAATAAACTTTGCTCAAAAGAAGCCGCTATCCAGGTGTGCCGCAAGATGGTTAGCTTATTCATCACATTCCAAGCAGCGCATAAGTCACATTTTCTATCTCTTAGCAGCAGCTTCAACTTTGAATGTGCCACTATGGTTAGCTTATTCATTACCTTCTATTGTTGTTATTGTTCTCTGCTGCTGTATAATAATTATGGTTGTTGTTGTTGCTGTTTGAACTACTGTTTCTGTTTTAAATTATCACGTTGTTGATAATTATGTTTTTCTGTATTTTAAAGAGTTAATCCTTTCTATTTGCTTGTTTGTTGTTTGGGCGCTTAACGCCATAGATGTACAGCGCGAGGACTTAAATGAAGAATGAATTTGTGGTTAGCTAAAGGAGACGACAGAGGAGGCTCGAAGGCCATGAAGAGGATTTTTATTCCCGCAGTTTATTTGAAAATGACTTAGCACATTGTGGTGCAAATTATTAGTAATTGTTAATATACACTGTTAAATTATTTATGGGTATATTATGTTAAATAAATATTGAGAGACGTTCTTTTTGAAAAGTTGAGTTATTTTTTAGAGGTTTATTAAATTAATTTTCGCTTAATTAAGATGTGACCCCTGATCGGAAATTGGGGCGTTACACCTTCCTAGTAACGCTCCCATTGTCAGACCTCGCAGTAACAACAACAAACCCATTTTTCTTTCCTACATTTCGAGTTCAGTCAAAAAGGCCATCCCGAAATGCAAATACCTGCACAGACAAAGGTATTGGTCATTACATAGTCTCTTAACAACAAAAAGGTCATCTCAAGTGTAAGTATCCTACTTGATACGTGGTGAAAGCCTCTGTATAATCCACAGAAACAACAAGACATTCGTGTACACTAAATTTGTCATCCTCTAACTTCACTTTATTTAGCGGTGATGATGGTTTATCAACTTCCTCTGACTTGACTGGACTCATCACTGCACAATGAAAACAATCGACAGTCAACACAGGTACAAATATCAGGTGTGCGCAACTTTAAAGTGCGTGCCACACGCACTTTTAAAGTGCGATGCTTATGCACTTTAAAGTGGGAGAAGTTGCAGATCGAAAATGGACAACAGGGTCCAAGTGCTTACCCACGCGAGAAGTGCGACTTCGACTGAAAGAGCATGATAGAGAGAAGTGCGGACTGAGAGGGTAGCAATGACGGCAGCAACGACGGTGAACGACGTACGAACGTCAGAAGAGAACGGAGGACGAAGATCGAAAATGAGGAATGAACGAGATAAGCGATGATCAAGATGGGGTGGTGAGATTAGAAATGAGGAAGGGAGAAGGTAGATGACATGTGGTGAAGTTGGGTAATGAGAAGTTGTGTGAGTTATTTTTAATGAAGAGTATTTATATAATTTCCTCACGTTAAGGATGACATAACTATGCATGTGAGTGACATCAATAATAATATTGCATGTTGCATGGGAAGGTGTATACAACACATTCTTACAAAATTAGATGAGCATAGATGACTAGGTGCGTCATTACCCGCGTAAGCTGTTGACTATTTATATTACTCTTTCTTTCTTGCGTCGCACCCACTCATCTCTCAATAAAAATGGTCTCTCTCTTCAATCATCATGTTTCAACTTCTCGCTTCTTCTTTTCTTTTCTACGGTAACAATAATAATAAGTTAATAACAGTCAAATAAAAACCCAATTTTCATTTTCATTCCTCCCTGCTCCTCTGCCTGCAATTGCTACACGCTTCTAATCACACTAATAAATTTCATATCCAAATTGAAGAGACATAACATAACATAGATTAGATGCAGTTAACCAATAATTAGTTAGTCATAGTGAGTAATTAGTTACCTCCATGAACGCAATTCGGTCGCGTTGGTTGGCGACAATGGCAGAAAACATTGGCAAAACCAACATCGAAACCTCTGCAACAACAACAACATCCTCGCTGCGTCGTTTCTTGCCCTCTGTCCTGCGTTGGATCCCAACTTCCACCGACCACATCATCAACTCCGAGAAACGCCTCCTCTCTCTTGTCAAGTATGTGCAACTCAATTCCCTCATCAAAACCCTAATTTTTCTCGAATGCTATCACACACCAAAACACAATTTAACTATATGTTTTCAGTTAAATTGAATAAGGTTGTCTGTTTGATCTGAAATTTAAAAATGGATATTGAATTTAATGTGTGTTAAGATCTTAGTTGAATGAACTCAAACCTGATCTATTTCAATGTGCAAAAATCTTGTTTTTGGTTCATTTAGTGTGTTTGAATTTAGTTTGTGTTTGTGTATATTAGCAAATTCTTGCTTATTAATTGGTAATTAAGAGTTGAGATACTTGAAATCACGTTTAAGTTTACACCAAAGTTGAAGCAAACGAATATTTGTATGATATTGTGTTTTATTTTGGGGACAGGACTCCCTATGTTCAGGAACAGGTTAATATAGGTTCCGGGCCACCTGATTCTAGAGTTAGGTGGTTCCGCTCAGCGAGCAACGAGCCACGGTTTATCAACACTGTCACGTTTGACGGTAAGGATGATTCTCCTACGTTGGTGATGGTTCATGGATATGCCGCGTCACAGGGTTTCTTTTTCCGCAACTTTGATGCTCTTGCCTCTCGTTTCAGAGTCATTGCTATTGATCAACTTGGGTGAGTTTTGCTTCTCTTCATTCAAAAGTTTACTAATTCAAGGAAAAGTTTTAGTCCTGCTGTAGTATGTAAGTGCCTCACTAAAATATTGACATATGTCAGATGACATTGTACATGTTATATTTATCTCCCCCAAAAGGGCATTTAAAGGAAACTCTAAAATTAAAAGCAATAATTTTGGGGAAGGGGAGGGCATTGTGCATATAACAGGAATAGGCATTTTGCATGCAATAGGAATACTTGAAATTATTTCTGAATCAATTTGACACATGCCTAATTGTGGCCATTGGGTTTTGTTTTGTCCTCACTTCTTGTCGTTGAAAATTCTTTTTTGCAGTTGGGGTGGATCTAGCAGGCCTGACTTTACATGCAAAAGCACTGAAGGTCAATGCTATAGAGTTATTTTGGAGTTAGGAAAACTTTATCTTGTTCCAAAATGCTAAATTTCTCGTTGATACTGCAGAAACTGAGGCATGGTTCATTGATTCTTTTGAGGAATGGAGAAAAGCCAAAAACCTAAGCAATTTTATACTTCTTGGGCATTCTTTTGGTGGTTATGTTGCTTCCAAATATGCGCTTAAGGTGAATGTCATTTTACGGTGCGTTAAAATTACTTGTTTAGTTTTCTTCTTCTAAATTAATTATTGTTCTCTTGTATCTCTTGATATTTATGTATAGCACCCAGAGCATGTACAGCACTTGGTTCTGGTGGGACCTGCCGGATTTTCATCAGAAACAGAGAGGATTACTAAGTTCTTATCGACTTGGAAGGGATCAATCCTGAACCAGATATGGGAATCTAATTTCACACCTATGAAAATTATCAGGTAAAATTATCAGTTTTTTTGCCACCCTGTTTATAATCTCCAAATGATTGGGTTGTGAAAGTTAGTTTGGTTACTGAGTCTGATTATTGAATGATGATATTGTGGAGGAAACTTGATGCCTACACACCCAAATCTTAAAATCTTTCAAATAAGTTGTCACTGAAAATGATAGTACGTTAATATACACATTAAATTTATTCCAGTGTTGTTAATCGCGGATCGCAGAAAATAGCGGAAAGCCAAAAATCCGCTATTTCATATAGCGGATAGCGTCGCAGGCAAATAGCGGAAGATGGATAGCGGTTGAAATAATTAAAAATTTATTTAAAATTAAGAATATCACAAGTTGTTTGTGCAGATAAAAATCTACTGCATAAAAAAAGTTAAGAAAAATGATAAAAGGCATCAAATGACACCATGTTAACTAAAAAACTGTCAAATATTCAAGGCTGTCACAACCTCAGCATTGAAGAAAAAAAAAACAGAGCATGACATTCGCATCTTCTCGTTAGTACTTTGGAATTCTGATCGCTGTCTGTTATTACTGAAGTGTAATATTGACTTGAATTTGTGTTATCTCTTCGTTGAATGATGGCTGTTCTATATTATTCCTAAGTCATGGATGGAATCATTTTGGAGAAAACATTTTCATTCAATCTAGTTTACTGGCATACGAAGCCTGTATCTGCGGTTACAAACCGCTGCCTTGGTAATATCCCTATCAAGTATGTTGGTAACCAGTTGTAATAAGAGGTGTTTGGGATTTTAATTCCTGATTACTTGAAGGAGATATAAGTGATCATTCTTTTATTTTCTTTTTAGTTTTTGGCTGCCCCAAACATTCTTTTCTTAGTCGAGCAATATGATTTAATGTTTTAATTAGTTATTCTTAATATTAGTGTTTTTTGATATGCTTAAACATGTGATTATGTAAAATTGTCTCTATTTAATATTTGTTCACATATGTTTGTGCAGAGGATTAGGTCCTTGGGGTCCTGATATGGTCCGCAGGTATACAAGTGCTAGATTTTCAACTGGGGAAATGCTGACAGAATCTGAATCGACATTGCTGACAGGTACGGTGAGATAACCAATTGATATGTGGTTAAGCTGCTTGACTATATTTTTAATTGTTATTTTTTGCTATTGAAGATTATCTTTACCACACATCAGCCGCCAAGGCTAGTGGCGAGCTGTGCTTAAGCTATATATTTTCATTTGGAGCATTGGCCAAGTTGCCCCTTCTTCACAGGTTTGGTGCTCATCCTCATGCTATTGATTATTATTGTATTAACAATTTATTTTCGCACTTCTACATCAAACTACGATTTGTCTTCAACTGATTGGTTGTCCTTAGTAAAACAGTTATTTAGATTTCAGATGATAGCTACTTCTTGAGTACAATAATCTAGTGTCATAATTTTTTTCCTTTTTATTTTATTTATAATACAAAATCAGTATGCTCCACTTCTTTAGACATGCTGTTTTGGTTAAATTGTGCTTGTTTGGTATCTGATTCTATGGCCAGCTTAGTCCAATGATGGGTGGAACATCTGCTGAAAAAATGTTTTGGAGACCTTGATAATGCTCTTACTGTAGCTCGATATGAAATCCTAAAGAAACTAAAATAAAAGCCATATGTGTATGGGCTCCTTTGATAGAAGGGAAAAGTAAAAGAAAGGAAAGATAGAATGAGAGAAAAGAGCGAAGATTGTTGTAACAAAAATTCACCAGTATGTATGTTATGGACGGACTACCCCTTGGATTTGTAGTTGCTGGCTAAGATGAAAATTCAACCTTGTGGAGTACCTGTCCCATTAGTATTTGTGGCTTGATTCAGTGTATTATGTATGATGGAGCACTCCACCTGTGTTTATCAGTGTATGGCTCATTTATAGTTGCTGAATTGCATTCGAATGGAAGACATTCTTACAAATGTCCAATTAGCAATCAACAAATTAAAAAGGGACTCCTAGAGGGAATTTTTTTAGAAAGAGTGCCAAAGTCCCCTAGAGAAGAAGCAAAAAGAGAAAGATGGCTCGCAGCGGGCCGAGCGAGAGACTATATACAAAGATAAATGAATTTCCGAGAAAGAGATCAAAATGAGGAAATTGAGAGGTGATGAAGCTGTAGTGGCTCTCCCGCAGTTTGACAGAACAGAGATTCGTTTGTCTTTTGTCTCATGCAGGGCACCCGAGGCAGTGAGCATAGTTTTTCCCCTGGTAATGTCCGCCTGAAGTTTTAATATGCTTTTGGATACCAGTAGAGTATAGGACTGACTTTCATCCCAATCCGGAAAAAGAGCTCTAGTCACTTTTTATCTTGAAGTAGGTGCTAACGTTCTTTACCCTGGTCCCAACGTATTATCCCAATATAGCCTTATTGTGGCTAGCAAATTCTGTGTGACTATCCAAAATCTTTTACTTATAAAGGAGTGGCAAAGGATTGTAGTGCCGTGCCACATGGCTATGTTCTTTAGCATAGGTCAAGTTATGACTTCATTTTGCTGTTGGTTCAAATTTCCATTCCTCTTTGACTTGATTACTATGTGTACTCATGACTTGGTGTGTGTAATGTTTTTAACCTTAATTTCTCTCTGGTTTTGCAGTGCCTCAGAGTGGAAGGTGCCCACCACTTTCATATATGGTGTCCAAGACTGGATGAATTACGAAGGGGCTCAAGAAGCTCGCAAGCAGATGAAAGTTCCCTGTGAAATCATTAGGGTTCCCCAGGTACCAATTTATCCATTTCCACTAAACAGTGAAATGTATGTTTGCATACCAATTGAGTGTAATATAAACAGAATTTCATTCCAATCCATAAGAAGAGTTTTGTTCTCTTTACTCTTTGCCTTAAAATGTGTGCTAACTTCCGTTTCACCGGGGTCGGCGGATATCCAAATATAGTTGAAGGCCACTTTAATCTTATTTGTAATAACAATCTATATTACCTGTTGCAGGCCGGGCACTTTGTGTTCATTGAAAACCCGTCTGGCTTCCATTCAGCTGTGTTTCATGCTTGCCGGAGGTTTCTTAGTCCTGATCCTGACAGTGGATCCCTTCCTGAAGGGCTAATCTCTGCATAGAGTATAATTTTCTTGTGGAGTGCTGTCTATATTTTTTTTCATTTTTTTACAAATAAAATTCCATAATTTAATCAAGCCATATTCTAGTCTTTTAAGTTGTAAGAGCAACTCAAAGACAAACCATCTGTAATATAAATTTCATTTGTGTAACATGTGCTAATTAATAATTAAGACTTGTAATTGGTTTCTGTATTATTTGTGCTATGAATGAAAATTTAGGCAGAACTTGTAAACACAAGCTCTGTACATTTTGTCCTGATTCTTTTTTGCTCTGCTGACATGGATAAAACTTTTGGTATTCTTTCGTATTTATTCATCTCAAGGTAACTATTTTTAATTGACTAAATAAGAGTAAGTCCTTGAGAGATAGTGTGGAGAATATTAGTTCTACTAGTTTATAGTTTCAGATTCTATGTAAATGGCTTTTGAAACTCATACGTTTTATGTAAGTGAAGTTCTACTAGCTCATAGTTTCAGATTATTAAGACCTCTTTTGCCCAAAAGCTTAAGTTTCTAGACCATGTTAAAAAATGAGAAAAATAGTTTGAGGACCTTGAGGAGGGTTTAATTTAACAATGAGATTAGGGGGAAAAAAGAGCTAGAAAGCTTCATATTAAAGATGTTTTTTTGGTAAACAGTGTAATCAAGTGCTTATAACAGTAATTTTTTTTCAGATAATCACTTATTTATAAATTAATTTGATAAATTTATTGAAATATGCTAAAAATAGTTTATGCATAAATTAAGCTCTTATTTATAAATTAATTTAAACAGATTATAAAAATAATTTTTAGATGAGTTTTAGCTATATAAGTTCCGGGATACAAATGGGTAAGTCTACAATGATGACACATATCAAGTGAAACTAAATGAGAACTAGAGTAGACTGAAATGAATGCATTTTATTTACATTCATAATCACATAATTTTTTTCCCCTATCTATCATTAAAGCAATAGTTATGAGTATAATACCTCTTTGGAGATTACATTAAGTGTGTAAATTACTTTTTCATACCTATCCACTAGGATCAAACCCTACCCTAGACTAAATATTTAAATAGTCAAATTATTAATTAACACATAAAATTGAGAGTAAGAAAGAAAGGGTCTTAACTTTCAACCATGGTGGATGCAGTGCTCCCTGGACTTGGCCTGTGCACCCCTCGACCCTCGTACTATCTCCATCCTCGAAGAAGAAAACCCCACACCCACAAGCTCCTCCTCCGCTCCTCCGTCTCCGCCTCGGCGACCAGCAAATGGGCGGAGCGCCTCATTTCCGATTTCCAATTCCTCGGCGACGCTTCTTCTTCCTCTTCTTCCACTTCCGCCGCCACTCTCAACCCTCCCTCCCTTCCTCCTCCGCCGCTGGAGCGCCAAGTCACCATCCCCCTCGACCTCTACCGGCTCCTCGGCGCCGAGACCCATTTCCTCGGCGACGGCATTCGCCGAGCGTACGAGGCCAAGTTCTCCAAGCCTCCTCAGTACGCTTTCAGCAACGACGCCTTAATCAGCCGTCGCCAAATCCTGCAAGCCGCTTGTGAAACCCTAGCCGACCCTGCTTCTCGAAGGGACTACAATCAGCAGCTCCTCGACGACGAGGACGCTGCCATTCTCACCCAAGTCCCTTTCGACAAGGTAATCTCCGTTCTATTGTTCGATTCAGTCACTGTTGCAGGAAGCTCTGTGTGATTGGTGGGTTTATTTTATAGGTTCCTGGAGCTCTGTGTGCGTTGCAGGAAGCTGGGGAGACGGAGCTGGTGCTTCAGGTTGGAGAGGGTTTGCTTAGAGAGAGGTTACCCAAGACGTTTAAGCAAGATGTTGTGCTGGCCATGGCGCTCGCTTTTGTTGATATCTCAAGGGACGCTATGGCTTTGTCCCCGCCTGATTTCGTTGTTGCATCGGAGATGCTCGAGAGGGCATTGAGGCTTTTGCAGGTATGGTGTTGGTATAATTCACTATCATCAATACTAAGTAGTAGAAGATTGGTCACTAGCAAGCTGATTGAATAGTGGCTAAAGAGCATTTATTAGAGCTTATCTACTAAAAAATGCACGACTGCCCTAGGATTAAGCATGTTGTAGCAAGCCTAGTAATTAGCGGGTGAAAGTTGTGAATGAAAAGCATTTGACAAGTATATTACTACCTTTGTGGCTGTTGCTACTTATTTGTGATTTGCTATTAGTTCCAGATAACTTGAACTATCATTTTCTCAATATACTCTTATGCTCACCATGTAATTCTCAAGTACAATGAAGTCTCCACTATGTTGGAGCCATAAACAATAGACAATGGGTGCGAGAAGGAAAGAGAGTAGCTCGGGAGAGAGAAAGTAATTGGAGGAAAAATGTTATTCCCATTAATTGTGGATCTGAACGATACAATGCTTATTTATAACACTCTAAACACAAACTAAACTTAGCTAATATCTATAACAACCACTAATTGTTATAACAGAATTTTGAATTAGTCTTCTAACACTCCTCCTTAATTCAAAAATCTACAAACATACAACATTTAACATTCTATTATAAGAACTTAGGGCGTTAAATTCATGACCAAGGCTTTGAAGATGGATATGTTTAAAGAACTTAGGAGAATGTTGAATGTTGTGTATTTGTAGATTTTTGAATTAAGGGGGAGTGTTAGAAGACTAGTTCAAAATTCTATTATAACGATTAGTGGCTGCTATAGGTATTAGCTAAGTTTAGTTTGTGTTTAGAGTATTTTAAATAAGCATTGTATCGTCCAGATTCACAATTAATGAGAATAACATTTTCCTCCAATTGCTTTCTCTCTTCCGAGTTACTTTCTTTCCCTCTCGCACCTTGTGTCTATTGTTTATGGCTCCAACATAGTTGGGACCATTGAAATTGTTAGAAATCCACACTAACCAAACCATTGAAATGGTCAAAATGGTGGCCACCGTCCAAATAGTGTGCCACCGTCCGACCACAAAAGTCAAGCATCCACACCTCAATTCTAGGAAGGCAACCAATTGATTGTGTTCCTTTCTTCCCTATAAATAGATGAGTTGAGGGAGGGTGACAATGTGCAAGTTGAGTGCACCTGAGAGTGCCTCTAGGATGTAGCAGAGGTAGATCGAGGTTGAATCAGTGAGGATTTAGGACCCGGAGCGTTGATAAAGTGAAGACAACATGGAGGCTTGGGAGGAAAGTTTTGCGGCGAAGATCATGTGAATCCGATCGGTGAAAGAGGCAAGAGGCCAGCGGAAAAAATGAGACAGAGTGGTGGTAGTTGGTTCAGTTGAGCTCCCACTAAGTGGTGACACGAGAGAAGGCGGCACGCAGACCCCATGTTAAGATATGCGATGAGGAGATGGGCCATTGATGGATCTGTGGCATAGGAGACTCAATCACGTGGTGAGTAGGATTGTTAATTGCAGTCAATCCTTTTAATTTTTATTTATTGAGTCTCTAGGCCATCTGTAAAATCAGGTGTTAAAAACCTGGTACACTCTGATTGTTGTAGGCCTTAGAGGGATGTGGTAACAATGATAGTGCTTTAGGTGTGTGCCAGTGTAATGTTTGAAGAGGTAGAATTCCTCTGCTCCACAACACAATGGTATAGCTGAGTGAACATACCAGACCATTGTGAACTAATTCTAGAAGTGTGCTAGGCATGGGCAAGGTTGCTTGGGACACTCTGAAGTGAAACATGTTACCAGAACAACGTTCGAAACGTGAAGTCCCGGGATGGTGTGTTCAGGCCACAAGAGGTGAAAAGTGTTTGCACGCGTATATCCAAGAATTAGGGACAAACACTTGAGCTCAAGTCCCCTCTATGTAGGAGGCATGCACACAGAGATGATGTAGCGGATAAAGGGATCCTAAAGCCAAGCGGGCCATCAAAGGAGAAAAGTTGTGTTCCAGAAATACATTAAGCTTCAGTTGATCCAAAAAGCCAAGTAGAAGTGCTCAAAGAGATAGTCCTATGCCATTTCAGTGGCCACGGGTATTGAAAAGAGTGCAAGGAGGACCCCCAAAGGAAGATGAAAGGGTGTTGAGCAGGGGGAGCAGTCCACCCCTCCACCAGAAGCTGCGCAACCATCAAGGTGATGATGGTGATCTTCCGACAATTGAAGAGTCTCAGCAAAGGTTTCTTGGTGATTTCGTGTAGAGGTATCTGGAGTCATCCTGGGAAAGATGGGGGAGCCAGAAAGTCCTCGTTGAAGCTTGTCATGCGCACAAATGGTGATTTCCTTGCAGGAGAGAAAGGCGCATGATTTTGTAAAGTTTCCAAAGGAGAGCACTGAGGAACACGTGGATGTTCGAGCTAGAGAATGATGGAGAGACTTCTTGGTAGTGTGATGCAGTGTAGTCAAAAGCGCGCTTTTTAGCGCTAAAGTGCGCTAAAGGGACTCCTTGCTTTAAGCGGTAGCTAAAGCTTAAATCAGTCCATAGCGTGCGGAAGCTTAGTAGAAGCGCAGAAGTGTGGCAGAAGCCCGCTTTTGAAGCTTCTGCGCTTTAGTCATGGACCTGAAAATGGTGGTGATTATGATGGGGAGAATTGGATGATGAAGTTGATGGACCTGAATATGATAATGACGATCTTATAGAGGAACCTAATGATTTTAATTTGGACAAGTTCCTAATTTAAATTGGATGTTTAAGTTTTATGCTTTGATTACGACTAATAAGAACTTTGATGTTTAATTTTTATGCTTTGATGATAACTACTTTATGTTTAAGTTTAATGGTGTTTTGGATTAGTATTTTATGACTTATGTATGACATTCCTGTGAATTATGAGTTATGTTTTGTGATACTTTATGATTTATGTATGACATCCTAAGAATTTTTTTTTATTTGTACCAATTTATATGCATATAAGTATTTATATGCGTAAATATATATAAATATCAAAAGCGGCTAAAGCTTACGCTTTAGCGCTTTACGCTTTAGGACCCTCTACGCTTTAGTTTAAAAGCTTGCTTTTGACTACACTGGTGTGATGGCCAAGAGACGTGACCCGTTGATGTGCAACGGCGGTACAAGTATAGGTGTGGGTAAGTCTCCTGTAGGGTGTGTCGAAAGTCTTCCTGAAAATGGTGGTCAGGCAGCGTGTCCCATTTGGTGCGGCGGTACAGAAATGCATGGAGTAGTCCCTTATTGTTCAGCAGTGGGACACAATGATGTTGTAAAGACAATCCCTCGTGAAGAAGCTCAGAGCTGTGCAGAGGCATAGCAAGAAAAGTCACTCTCTTGTTTGGTGTGGAGGGGGAGATTGTTAGAAGTCCACACCAACCAAACCATTGAAATGGTCAAAATGGTGGCCACCGTCCAAATAGTGTGCCACTGTCCGGCCACAAAAGTCAAGCATCCACACCTCAATTTGAGGAAGGCAACCAAGTGACTGTGTTCCTTTCTTCCCCTATAAATAGACGAGTTGAGGGAGGGTGAAAGTGTGCAAGCTGAGTGCACTTGAGGGTGCCTCTAGGAGGTACCAGAGTGTGGTGAGGCTGAGAGCTATTGTATCAGAGAGAGCTTTGAGTGGTGTGGGCGAGGCTAGAGATAGAGAGTAGAGTGATTGTAATATGTGTTAATGAGAATACAGAGTTCCTCCTCGGAGGACGTAGGCATTCAGGCCGAACCACGTTAAATCTGTGCCTGTATTATGTTCTTGGTAGGCGCTTGATCCAATAAGTGGTATCCGAGCTCCATCACAGGGCCTGACAGGGTGAGTAATCTAAACGTGTTTAATAGGAAAAACACTAGAATGAGTGAGTGAAACAAGAGTGTTTGAGAGGAAAAACACTAGAGTGAGTGAAGGAAGTGAAATGGCAGAATCAAGCAATTTCACTGCACCATGTGTGCCCAAATTTGATGGAGACTATGATCATTGGAGTTTGATCATGGAGAATCTACTTCGATCAAAGGAGTACTGGAGTGTTATTGAATCTGGAATCAAGGAACCAATGGAGAGTGAACAGATAAGTGCAGCACAACAAAAGGCATTGGATGAGGAGAAGCTCAAAGACCTGAAAGCAAAGAACTATCTATTTCAGGCCATTGATAAATCCATCCTAAAAACTATTACACAGAAAGAAACAACTAAACAACTAGTGAACTTTGTTAAGCAAGAGTTGAGCAGGACGGTTTCGAAGCTTTTGGCATATACTGACAATGATAATGCAAGAGATGTAGACGACAGAAAGAGTACTTCAGGGTGCAGCAGTTTGTTGGAGTTCTAAGAAGCAGGCCATCGTTACCTTATACTCCACAAAAGCTGAATATGTGGCGACAACCTCATGTGCTTGCCACTGTGTTTGGATGAAGGGTGTTCTTGAACAGATCGGAGATGAAAATTATGAGTGTATTGATATTCTTTGTGACAATAGTTCATCAATCGAGCTCTCTAAAAATCCTGTGATACATCAGAGGACTAAACACATTGATGTCAGATATCATTATTTACATTATCTTTCAAATCAGGGAGTGATGAAGTATTGAAGTTAGTTTTCTGTGGAACACAAGAACAGGTTGCAGACATTATGACAAAACCATTGAAATTGGATCAGTTTATGAAACTAAGGAGGCTACTAGGAGTTGGATCAGTTTGTGAAACTAAGGAGGCTACTAGGAGTACAACCACTTGAAGATTAAACTGTATGCTCAATGAGCATTTCAGTTTAAGGGGAGGAATTTGTTGGAATATTTACTAAGACTTAGTCTTTGCTATAGATAGATATGTTAATTTTGCTAAGTTTAATAAGCTGGCTTTTAGGAGTTGAATAAGTATTTTAAATTATTATAGTTTGTTATTCCTAGTTTTTCTCCGAGGTTTACGTTGAAGTTGTAAGGCTTATTTAAAGCCATCATATTTTACTTTTTGAGTAATAAGAAATGATCTCAGTTTATCAATAGTGTCAAAGTTCTTATTACTTCTAAAACCTGAGCCTCATTTTCTAAAACCTATAGTTTTCTATTGAGTAGTCTAAATGTCAAAGGATAAAATAACAAGTTTAATATAATACTGAGTTTTTGACAAATTAATTGTATTTTTTGGTCAGTGGGTTTTCTTCTCTTTCTAGAAGTATAAATAGGGATGGAGGCAGTATATAATTATTCCTTTTCAACTTACTAGTTTTGCATTTTCAAAAACTACATTGTGATTTGTTTTGCTTATATTTAATGTGGAGTCATAATGTGCATATCATGTAGCTTAAAGACTTATATTGGAGTTCTGATGGAATATGCTTTCTAATAACTTGCTTGATCATATAGGAGGAAGGGGCAAGCAGCCTAGCACCGGATTTACAAGCACAAATTGATGAGACTCTAGAGGAGATTACCCCACGCTGTGTTTTGGAACTTTTAGCCTTGCCTCTTGGTGATGAGCATCGAGCACGGAGAGAGGAAGGTCTCCACGGTGTCCGCAACATTTTGTGGGCTGTTGGTGGTGGGGGAGCAGCTGCAGTTGGTGGAGGTTTCACCCGTGAAGATTTCATGAACGAGGCTTTCTTACATATGACAGCAGCTGAACAGGTGTTCATAGATTATTTTGTTTGTGTTTTCCTTTGTGACTTTTTCCCTTAGTTTTTTTTTTATATTTTTTTATCAAGAATTTACATTTGCTTTTTTCTTCTTAAATTGAAGGTTGAACTTTTTGTAGCCACACCAAGTAATATTCCAGCTGAAAGCTTTGAAGCATATGGAGTGGCACTTGCACTGGTTGCACAAGCCTTTGTAGGTAAAAAGCCACATCTTATCCAAGATGCTGATAACTTATTCCAACAACTTCAACAAACTAAGGTAACTGCTATGAGGAATGCTTCGGATGTTTATACTCCCAATGAGAGGAGAGATGTTGATTTTGCTTTAGAAAGGGGCCTCTGTGCTTTGCTTGTTGGCGAACTTGATCAGTGTCGGACATGGTTGGGACTAGATAGTGATAGCTCTCCTTATAGAAACCCATCTATTATAGACTTTATCTTGGAGAATGCAAAGGGTGATGAAGACAGTGATCTTCCTGGACTCTGTAAATTGTTGGAGACATGGTTGATGGAGGTGGTTTTCCCCAGGTTTAGAGATACTCAAGACACGGGATTCAAGCTTGGAGATTACTATGATGACCCTAAAGTGCTGAGATATCTTGAGAGGCTTGAGGGGGTTGGCCGTTCACCCTTGGCTGCTGCAGCAGCCATAGTAAAAATTGGAGCTGAGGAGGCTACTGCTGTTATTGGCCATGTCCAGGCTAGTGCAATAAACGCATTGAAGAAGGTGTTTCCTGTTGCCTCCGATGATCAAATTGTGAAACATCCAGAAGATGGTGAGAAGGATTATTCCAGTCTTTCTGACAGTGAGAATCCTCTGATATTATCAGATCAGGATACATCAGTCAATGTTGAGGCTTCTGGAATAAAAAATACTACTGAGATAACTGATGGTAAACTTATGACTGATGAAATTAAATATGCAAGTGTGAAGATCATGTGTGCTGGTGCTGTAATTGGACTAGTAACTTTGGCTGGTCTGAAGTTTTTACCTGCAAGGAACAGCTCACCCATCCTACGCAAAGTGGCTGGTTCAGCAATGGCGTCCGATACTATCAAATTAGGTATGGGCTTTAGAAACATTTGCAATTTGATGCACTCTAGTACAAATTCATGAGAATGATTCAATCACCATCGTTCTGAAATTAGGTTTTATAAGTTAATAGTGGAAAATTGTAGCAATAATGGTTTGTCTTACTTGCATGTATAAATGACACACAGGAGATGAAGAATTAGCAGAGCAACTACCAAAAATGAATGCGAGAGTTGCAGAAGCTCTAGTCCGCAAGTGGCAGAATATTAAATCCCAAGCTTTTGGACCTGACCATTGCCTGGGAAGATTGCCAGAGGTAAGGGTCTTTAAATGATTCTTGAAATTGGACATGGTAATTAGTGATTATAGTCTTCCAAATTTTAGTATGAATATGATCCAATGCACTGATAATATATTTTTCTTCGATAATTATGTTAAATCTGGTAATTGTGCAATCATGCCTCTTGTGCGATTCATCCTAGATTTCTTGTGCAATTTTGTGTCTCTAGCATTTTTTTTTTTTTTTCCATTGAATCCCAATTTGGTATGATGGGATACCATTAGGCTATGTTTTAGAAGTTGGAGGTAGGGGAATCAATGGTTTCATAAATTGAAAAGGAAAGTGTGGAATTGAAACTGTGGAAGAAATATTTTTCTATTTTTTGTACGGAGATCGGAAACTGTTAAACAATCTTTTTAATAAGTGGTCCACTCTTTGCCACATGATATATTTTCATAGACGCTCTAGCTCCCTGCTGTTGAAAAATCTCTCAACGTTAGGCAATCTGCTGTCTTCATTCTCCCTCCTTCACACTGATCCAAAAAGGTTTTGCATTTCCAATTTCCATCTTGTCAACATTTCACGGTAGAACTTAATTTATCTTTATGGAGAAATGTTAGCAACACAATCTTTTGATCACATTCTTTTACACACTCCATGTGATTGATTTGTTTATTAAAAAGTCATTCACATTTCTTAAGAAATGGGGCAAATTTGCTGACTTTTTTGAAAATAAACCAATCATATGGAGTGCATAGAAGTGTGTTTACAAAAATGTGTTGCTGGCACTCCCTTATCTTAAATATTGTTCTCAAATCAGATTGAATTCCATCGAGTATGACATGAGTATTTTGCATGCGATTGATAGTATTCATATGCATGTGCATATATGGGCAGAGTAACCTTTGTACGAGGGATATTGAGAAGCAACTTTTGAGTGAACTACGAGTGCGTTTGGGTAATTAGCTTAATTAAGCTCTTATGACTCATAAGCTATTATTTATAAGCTAATCTAAGAGTTGATGAAAATAAGTTTAAAACAGCTTATAGGTTGACTATAAGCTCTCCCCAACACTAACGGAAACGCTTATGCTATAAGATAAACTCAAATAAGTTCTACCAAACGGGGTCATGTCATTATATTTTAAGCTCTTCTTTCTCTTGGACCTGTAGCTGAGTCTTTAAATATTCGCTTTTGATTGTGTTGTTTCTTGACTACCAATATTCCTGAAGCAGTCTTAGAGTGTTTAGATCTACTAATCTTTCCTCAGAATCAATTCTAATACTCAAACATGCAGTCAGTTGCTGTATTATCATCCTTTCATATATGAAGTTTTTTCTGAAGTCTAGATCTGCCAGGTTTTGGATGGTGAAATGTTGAAGATATGGACTGATCGTGCAGCTGAGATTGCAGAGCGTGGTTGGTCGTATAACTACACCTTGGAGGACCTCAACATCGATAGTGTGACTATATCACAGAATGGACGGCGTGCAGTGGTGGAAACAACTCTCTCAGAGTCAGCCCACCTCACTGCTGTAGGTCATCCACAACATGATGCTTCCAACAGCAGAACCTACACAACAAGATATGAGATGTCTTTTTCAGGTTCAGGGTGGAAAATTGTTGAAGGAGCTGTCCTCGAGTCCTAATTAGATTTTGTAACTCTTGATGTTCCAATTTCAATCACTCTCGAGGCTAACCTCCACTGTCTTATATATGTACCCCCTTTGTTTTTCTGAATAATGGTGCACTTTTCAAGCGTGTATGTAGTCATTGTCAAGCTGTAAATACTCACACGGTACTTGATGCGATAATCATCCAGTTATGATTATGATGTTAAACAAACCCCTTATTTACTACAGTTTTTTGGAAATCCGAAGATGAAATGAAATGCCAATGAATGGTATAACTATAAAACGAAAATGAAATGGGAAATTGTCCTACATGGATTGCTAGTTGCTTACGGTTGCTCCTGTAAACAATCGTCCTTGACATGGTTCTTAAATATAAAAATATATGCGGTATTATAAGATTATTATGATCAATTGTGTGCATAAATCAGCAAACAAAATATCTTGGGTATTAGGAATGATTTCCATACTGTGGAGATACAATGGTGCTTATATTAGATGCATGATTTAATATCTTAGGCATCATCATGATTGGTTAGCTTTATCATGGCTATCACATGGATGGTCGGAGACATGAAGTGTATATAACTTTTTTTTGCGTTGTAGAAGCATGTGTATATTTTGAAATTGAAATAATGATTAGAGTGAAACTAACTAAGTCTTGATGTTATATTCAAAATATCTTATTCTCATCCATCGGAGTCTTAGGCTTAAAGGTCAAGCAAAAAACAACTCAGATGAAAGAATGGTAGGATGTATATGTTATTATATTTGATGCGGTTTGTTATTGGTGGTGCATGATAATTTAGACCCATGTATTTGTTGTCGGCTGCACTTGATGCATAGATGTATTATTCTATTTGCCAATGTTCTCTCTGTTGCTTGGATTGCAGACCTCTGAGCTTGCAAAGATTATATGTTATGTAATTATCACATACCATATCTGGTATGGTATCAAATAAAATGTCATTGTGTTTCTGTTTTGGTTTGATTTTTTAATTCTTATTGTGCTATCCTATTAAATTTCACTTAAATGATCAATATATATACTTTTTATCTAACACATGCATATCCTCCACTGGAAACAATCTTATTCGTGTTTAGAATATCCACAAGACTCTGCGCATATTACCAACCATTAAGAGCGGTAAATGGATTGACCTATTATCCAACCTATCCACACTTAAATCTTTCCAACCCATTCAGTTATAAAAGTGAAATTAAATGGATGGATAATGACCCATCTATTTAGTTTACTTGATGACTCGACCTATCCATAATATTTTGAAACCTATTGGGTCGCTTGGTTTAAAAAATTAAAAATGCATTGGTTTTGTTCTAAAAAGTAAATGGATCCTGTTGGGTCACTTGGTTAAACAAATTTAAAACTCATTGGTTTCTTAAAAAAAAGTAAATGGATTACAAAATTTACAAACTCTATTTCCCCCATACCGAAGACCATTGAACCCTAGTTGGTGAATTCGAACCGTATCAACCCCAAACCATAAAATTGATCCTCAACCCTAAAATCAGCCCCAAACCCTAAACTCTAAAATGAAAATTAAACCCTAAAATCAGCCTCAAACTCTAAAATCGACCCCCAAACCTTGAAATCAACCATAACCCCTAAGATCGGCCCTAAACCCGACATGGACCCCAAAATTGGCCCTAAACCCTTAAATCAGCTGCAAACTCTAAAATCGAACATAAATACTAAAGTTGGTCCAAACCCTAAAATTGAACATTAACCCTAAAATAAATCCTAAGACCTAAAAAATGATGGACCTCAAGTCTTAAAATTAACCTAGACCATAAAATAGTGTTTGGGACTGATTTATTGTTTAGGATTGATTTTATAATTTGGGGTTGAATGTAGGGCTAGAGGTCAATTTTAGGGTCGATTTAAATATTCGGGGCCAATTTTAGAGTTTAAGACTGATTTAGTGTTCAGGGTCAATTTTAGGGTTTCAGGCCAACTTTAGGATTTATGGTTGTTTTTAAAGTTTTGGCCGATTTTAGTGTGTAAGAGTCAATTTTAGAGTTTTTTTATAAACTTTTTTGGTCAAAGTAAAAAATATAAAAATTTGTAAAAAAAATCTAAGTTAATGGATAGATTCTATTAAAAGTACACTGGTAATGGGTTAGATGAATATTTTTAAATGAGATATGAATGTATTAGATTTTTTTTGAAATAATCTAAATTAATCCTTAATGAGTTATTAGATTCATCTAACCCATTCATTTGAGACCCTAAACCATTCATTAGTGATCAAAGTCAGTCTTGTTTGAATATAAACTTTTAAAACTTGGCACGAAAGTACGAAACAGTCTTTTGGAGAAATTTTCGTAGGATGATTGTGATTATAGAATATGGGATCTTTTATCAATCAAAAAAAAAAAAACTAACTAATGCCGGTTTGCTCAAAAAACAAGTGTTACTTTTGGCCTCCCATTTTATGAAACCAGATAGATTGTTTTGTTTGCGACTTTATGTGATAATATCACTGCAAAAGTTTTATCATGCCAACGAAAATCAGCAATCTAGAGCTGCATTTTCAATTTAATAATAATAATTGTAGTAAATTAATTTCAGTAGCTACAAAAAACCGTCGCCTGTTTCATCTCTTCTGAGTCATGATTCTTGCTTAACGCTCTGCACTATCATATTCAAAGATGTAAATTTGTTGATTCTCTATTTGATAATCATTGTTGCTGATATATTACTGTTTGATGATGCTGTGCTTTTCCCTCTTCTTGGCTGGACGTTTCTTTTGCTCTTTATTGCTATGACTTGAATTATTGATGGTTCAATATGAGTATTCAGAATTTGTTTTTGATTCTGTGATCAGTGTTTATCTTCTGCGAGTTTAATTGTTTGTTATATTTCTCAAGTGTTTTATTTTCCTAGTCCTCGAACCCCCTTTATGTCATGATAATGTCTTTGCTTGATCACTTTATTATTGAGAATAACAAATGAAAGGGAAAATGTGAATCTGCAATAGACACAATGTTTTTTTTTTATCTGCACTCCCGTATTTTTTTTTTGTTGTCAAGCATTATGACTGGGTTTTTCGGTTCGACCAGATTTTCGGTTTGTTTGTTATGTTTTGTCTTGCGCCGTTTGTCCACGGCTTCAATTTGACGTCGTTTAAAATAAATAAATAAAGCCCTCGCAAATAAAATCACAAAGTAAACAAAAGCTTTGTAAGGTCTCGGTTGTTTGTGTAGAATGTCGTGTCTCGTTTTTTTTTTTTTAAATATAATCATACTAATCAATTTCAAATAAAACGAGCTCTCAGCTGTCTGAATAGGATGTCGTGTCTCACTTTTCTTTTTTAAACAACAATCATAATAAATGCAACTGTGTTGTGAGGTCTCGGCTATTTGCGTAGGATGTCATGTCTCACTTTTCTTTCTTAAACATTAATCATAATAAATGCAACTGTGTTGTGAGGTCTCGACTATACGCGTAGGATGTCGTGTCTCATGACCCTCTTGCCATTTTTTTATTATAACCAAATCAAAAAAAGATTTTTTAATACTTTTAAGGGAAATAAAACTTTTTAAAAAAACTAAAAAAAAAATCAACCAATTAATTAACTTGAACATCTTTAGAACTACGTAGCCTTGATTTTCCTATTGAAAAGGAGTACGTAGGACTAGGTTCACACCTATCAGACTAAATAAAATAAAATAAACATTTTGTTTGGTAAATAATTTCTTTTTCTTTTCTTTTCTTTGTAAATAATAAATCTTAAAAATAATAATAAAATCTTGTTTTTAAGTAAAATAAGTCTTTTAATAAATTTTGCACAATCAATTAAAAAGTGGTGTTCTAACGGCCGCTGTGGGGTGCTAACACCGTCCCCACGCGTAACCGACTCTCATACCTAGATTTTAGGTTTCGTAGGCCTTTTATTTTATTTTAGGTTTTTCTAGCGTTTCCCTCTTAAAAAATGTTAGTGGCGACTCTGTCTGTCTATTTTACCTAGTGCTGTCTCCGCTGCGACCCAAGTTGCGACAGCTACGAACAATTTTCCAACACACTTGATACATAGCTGGACTCTATAAATATTTAGTTCAGGGTTTGATTCGTGGACCGTATGTGTGGAGAATGATTTGTTGGGAGAGACCTACTCACTTAATATGATCTTCGAGGAGATTAATCTCATGACTGCCGGTTGGGGAGATAAGTTGAGAAAAAAAAAGGGAGTTGCGTTTGGCGCCCCCCCCATTTGGTCATTTTACCCTTTTACCCTTAAAAAACCCCCCCCAATATATCCATCTTCATCACTCTCTATTTCCATTCTATTCTTTCCACCCCCCTTTTTCAATTTTCTCCACCACCCCCTCATCCCCTCCAAATTGTCACCACCATCCCCTCCAAACTTGTAACCACCACCACCTTCATCTTCTAACAACCACCTCCTTCATCTTCTTACAACCACATCCTTCATCTTCTAACAACTACCTCCTTCATCTTCCTACCACCATACTTACCACCATTCCCTTGCAAAACAAGTACTCATCAACATATTCTACTTTCCATTTTCCATTTCGCATTTGTGGGAGGTATGGTCCTTCCCCCTCGTCTTTATGTTTTTGCTGTTGATGAATTGATTGAGGTCCAAATCGCACATAGAAGTGTGATTATGTGTCTGGTTAAGATTCGCACCTTAAAGTGCGAAATGCTTGTAAATTTAAAATATGCCTCGCATCTTCAAGTGCGATACATAAATATATGGTATTGTGTTATTTTCGCTGCCTTAAGTGCGATTTAATGATATAGTTCGCTGATTTGTGGTATTGTGTGCTGCATTTCAGCCATGAAAACCTTTTTGTCAGAGGAGGCTGAAGATCATGGTAATGGGAAAGAATTAGTTGTCGTCAAGACTGAAGATGGTGCTTTAAAACAGTCCTCTGGTAATGAGTCTTCTTCTGCTTTCCATGTTGACTGTATAGAAGCATTTACAACTGACAAGGTTTGTATTTGTGTTGTGCTAAGATGATTTGTTGTATCTACCGTATAGTGGTCTTATGTGATTTTATTCTTTGCAGGTATTCGGGACTCGACATGAACTCTTTGACGGGACCCTTCGAACATAACACCTTGCACACCTTCGTAAGCCCTACCATTGTAGTACACAAAGACAATTTGTTGATCCATCGCAAAAGATTCAGGTTAAGTGTTCAAAGTCAATTTGTAGGTGCAGGGACTTGAGGTGCCTACAATTAACAACAATCGAAATTATTCTTTTGCAAAAAGAATCATAGATTCAATCGAAACAATGAACATTCACATAGTGTAATAGTAGACATAAAACATGGATATTGGAGTTTTGGGTTTAGGGTTTAGAAATTTAGAGTTTAGGGTATGCTATGTCTAACTATTATTTAAAATAAATATAATATTACTATATGCATACTAACAAATTAACTTATTATTTCTAGGATACAATAAAATTAACTTATTATTTCTAGGATACAATAAAATTGACATATTATTTCTATAAAATAAAATTACCTTATTGTTTCTAAACAGTAATATGTCTGCATAACACTTTAAACTTTAAACTTTACTATTTCTAACCATTACCTAACCTAAATAATACTATTATGTGCTACTTAATTTATAAACTAATATTCAACACTTAGTATTTCTAAAACAACAATGTATAAATTATAAAATCTAAGAATAATAAAAACGATAGTATTTCTGAAATTAGTCTATAACTTATAATTCTAACAATTGATTGATCTAAATTATTTACTACATGCTATATATTAATCAACATAATATTTCTAACTATTATAGTTAAATTTGACTTTGAATATAGAATTAGGATATAGAGAGAATCTCAAGACAAACCTGAATTAGGATTGACAGAGTTTGATGAATTTTTTGACAAATTTCCCTTCAACTTAGGAGCTTAATGCAAAAAAAATTGAAAGGGAGAGGTTGATGCAAGGGACTTGTTACCCAAAGAAAATATACCAAAATATGTGGGAGATGAGGGGAGCAGAGGGTGAGAGAAAGCAGCTGAAGGGAGGGCTATTTATAATGCTGGGAGTTGTGCCCATCACTGCGACTCATACACGTGTCAGGCTAGCTAGTGAGCCGCGTGGTCATAAGCGACTCCTGGTCCTTGAGAGTCGCCGTGGTCAACGCGACTCCCATAAGCTTTGTCTTGTCACCAGAGAAGCAGACTGTCTCCCTGTCCCCCCTGCACATGCAAGTCGCATTAAAGGCTGTGACTTGCTCTTTCCAAGGACACAAGTCGCATGGGGTGGTGCGACTCCCCCTTCCCCAGGCCACATGGGATTCCGACATGGCACAAAGTGCCATAGTTCTGCAATTTAATTTTTTTTTTATTGTTTTTGTTAATTTTTATTTTTTTTACATTATTTAAAAAAAGAGCCTCATATATCACATTCACTACTTATCTCTCTTCTCTTCCTTTCTCTCTCTAGGTGTCTACACCTAAAAAATGTCTATGAATCATAACTCCGTTTAGAATGACTTTAACGTTCAAAGGCCCACAGATCCCCTACGGCCATAGAGAAAAATCCAAGCATGGTCCTGCTGCTGTTTCTTATGATACCCCTGATGCCGCTTGGTCCAGGATTTCCCAATGATGATCCATCCACTTTGAATTTTAGCATATCCCCACTTGGAGGTACCCATTCATTTGATTTGAATCTTGTGGCTTTGGATTTCAGTTTGATGTGAGTGAAGTTTTGAGCAAAATCAACATTGCTGAATGGACATTCCTTCCACCATGCCTGGATCCAGCAAGAGATTCTTGAGATATGAAGATCCCAAATGGCTTCTAGAGAAATCGCAGCATTCTGGAAAATCTTAGCATTTCTGGACCGCCAAACTGACCAGCAGAGAGAGAAAGGAATTAAGTCCCACAATGCATGGCAAGAACAAGGTGCATTGGCATGAGGTTGGATTGTCCTCTTCACTGTGGAGGACCTTGTTTCTATGACTGCCTCCATATGCGCAAGGCTCATTGTCATTCTAAAATGAAACATACGTGTGTTTGAATTTCCGTTACATCCACTTAAAAACACTTCTATTTTAACCCTAACACATTGTCCTTTTATAGTTGACTCGTTCAAACTATAGAGGTAAGTACTTTGGTAATGGTTATTGGAAGCCTGGTTTTTGTATCTGATTGCCAATGAGCTATTATTTCTTTTCTATTTTTTTTTATAAGCCAAATAATATTGAATTGGAAGTATGGGATACTTCAACCCAATACATAAGATAATATTTCTTTTCAATTTTATGTTCCTTTTTTTCGCTTATCTAAAAACAAAAGTTCATTTTTTTCATTCTACTTCATCAATCTTATATTTAGCTGTTGAGCTGAGAGTGGATGAGCTGAGAGTGGATGAGCTCCCACAAATACATGTGTATTCATGTCTGTTTCTGTGAGTAATTAATATTGGCCATGTAGTATTTTGTATTAGTAATGTCCTTCCTCTTCAATCTCGTTTTCACTCTCTTTATCTTCTTATCTCTCTGCATTTCCTATCACATCACATATCATATCACTCATTTTTCTTTTTTCTCTTCATATTATAAAGAGGTGGAGGGTAAAATGAGTGTGTAACAAACTTTATTCATTTTGTATTAGATCAGGTTCCATTTAGCAGCGGAAGTTTTTGGGTGGTCATTTTGTTGTTATGCAATGTTTTATTTACAACTACTTTATATTTCCGAGTAATGATTCATAGACCATTATTAGCGGTAGATATTTAGAGAGAAAGTAAGAGAAAAAAGAAAAGTCATGAATGTCATATGTAATATGATGTGATAAGAAGTGAAAGATAGAGAAAAAAAAAAAGGTGTTTGTGAGCAGGCACGGATGCAAGTAGTGGCCGGTGGGGGCAGATGCCCCCACATGAATTTGAAAAAAAAAAGCTAATAATATAGGTGACTATAGGAATGTTAAGGTAATATTGCCCCCACATAAGAAAAAGTGCCCTCGCTGTTATATTCAGTGAATAATATTGTGTCTTTTGTTTTCCGCTAAGTAATACTCCTCACTGACTCACTCCCTTGGTTCTTCTGTAAAACTAACGGTACAACACCAACATCATGTCCCAAAACCCCAACCCTCTTCCATTTTTCTTCATCCAATTTTTCTCCCTTTTCATTGTGAAATCTGATTTTGTTGCTTCCATTTTGCTCTATTGACACTTGCAAATTAGTTGCACCTGCTCAAACCTTCGCTGCTAGCCTGCTGCTTCCTTCAATTCTAATCTGATTGGCTAGGCATGCTGCTTCCTCCAGCGACACATGCAAGTTGCAAATTAGCTGCTTCCTTCACTGTTAGCTTGCTGCTTCCTTCAATTCTAATGTAAGAGATTCCTTGTCATTTTATTCACGTTGTTGCACCTGCTCATTTATTCCACTATTTTGCTACTTCCTCTAGTCTCTGTTTGGCTTGGCCTTGGATTTGAATAAACAAAAATATGCTCATGATTCATGAATTTGGCTCTGGCTAGTGGCAAATTTCCCAATAGTATAAAAGAACTATAGTTTTAGTTAAACTTGAAAGATAGTTCGTGCTTTGTTATTTTTTGTTGAAGTTTTATGTTCATGTTTGAATCTGTGTTAGCCTACATGTAAAATGTTCCATTTACCATTTTATCCACTTGTCTTTTATTTTATCCTCATTGAACTGATAGTGAATAAATTGATGCAAAACTAATACACGGACTGGACATTTCTTAAATCATTTTGTATTAATTTTGTTTGTTATCCTCTTTATGTCCTATGTTATGTGATTGTGAGAAGTAGAACTTGCCACTTATTAACTTTGTTGCAAGGTATGAGTTGTTAGATTCAAACGATTTCGTAATTTATGTATTTTGATAATTAACAATTTCACTCTAGGATTAATATCACTGGATAAAGATGTTCTAATACTTTGAATACTTCATACTCAGGAACATCTATCTACCTGAAGAACAACTGCACACATTCCTACAAGGCATTATCAAAATGCAGAAGTTCAAAGAAAAGCAAATAAGTGGAGAACGTCCGGCAACTCACTGAAGAACCAAGTTGTCTACTGTGACAGCCATTCATTTAAAAGCACTTGGGTAGCTGTGCTCATACAACACTGAAATACACTTGACAAGTTGAGACCGTCCAGTGTTTGAATACACCTTGACAAATTGGAGTACACTTGCCAAAGTAGTGTAAGTCTGGTCACAAACCTGAAGGAGCACATCTGGCTTTGGAGAACGTTTGGCTTTTATGCAAAATGTTTGCTTGACAACTCATTCAAAAGAGTATGTCCACTCAAGGAGTACGTCTAGCCAATCGTTAAGAGTTAGTCTGCCAGTTGAGTACGTTCGCCTTATGGAGTACGTATGACTTCTCAGCAATGTGTTAGTCTGGCAACACAACGAATGGAATACGTTTGGGTACACTGAAGAATTTGTTTTCCAAGACATATTGAAGAGTTCGTTTGACAAAGATTCTGAAGAGTTCGTTTGTCATAACTGCTCTATGCAACAAAGGCTATCTACCTCGTCAGCGCAGTAAATGAAACACTGTTAATTGCAGAATGAAGAAATGGACATAATTAATACTTTATTCCTCGTTTCTGCAAACCTCTCTGCTGTTCCGTAATTCAAGCAACCTTTTCAGAGTCAACAGCGAGTCTTTCTGAACATAGTATCTTCTCAGCGATCAAAATCATATCTTATGTTCAAAACATTTAATGATCTCTTAGCTGGCGTGCACTAGCAACTAATGACCAAACAAAAGCTCAAGGCTGAAAGCATTAAAGTACCAGACGACATCAACAAAAGCAATTAATGCTGCAATAAATGCATGGCAGAATGATTTAATGCAGTTTCAGGATTGCAGAAGTATCAGTTACTCACAAGGAAGCAGAACCTCCAACGGAACTATTTTTCAAATCTTCGTCAAACTTAGTGGGGACATCGTACTGAAGATATAAATAGAAGACATAGCATTATGATTGACTTGCTGACTTGAATACCAAATTATCACTTATTATCTCCAAGTTGCCCACAGAACCAAGCCATCATTGCCATAACTCAAAAGCTTAAAGCCATCCTAAATTGAGTTAAGTCGTCCGCCAGTGTGAAGAGCTTATAGAGTGTTACTCTTATCCTATCCACACGCAAACCAAACAGAGAACCTAAATCTATATCCTCTCTGTAAAATGCTCTTCATATTTCTACCTAACTCTTGTTGAAGAGATTATTGTAGAACACCAAAGCAACTATTGACCTGGGTTTTAGGGCTATTTTCATAGTTATTTTGCATATGGATTCATAGATTAATTAGGATCTTTATTCATTTTTCATGCATTTTGGTCTCATATCATGCATTTTGGTATTTCTAGGTTGTTTTATGTTTGTATCTATTTATTAGATATTTTTTATGGTTTTTCTGTGATTTTTCTAGTTTCAGGTGCTGGCGCGTTCGCCCCAGACTGGCACGCTCGCCCAGTTCATTAAGGGCAAATCAGGGTTTTCCTTCTGGCGCGCTCGCCCTAGATGATGGGCGCAGCCGCGCCAGCCCCCTAAACTGAAAACAGAACCAGAACGTGTTTTCACGACTGTCGCAACCGGGGTCGCGGCGGGACGGCGAAAAAAAGAATAAGTCAAACAGACAGAGTCGCCACTAATGTTTATTTGAGGAAAACACTAGAAAAACCTAAAATTGATAAATAGCCTACGAAACCTAAAATCTAGGTTCGGGAGTCTATTACGCGCGGGGAAGGTGTTAGCACCCCACAACGCCCGTCTAAACGGTACCTAAAATTGTTTGTGTAATTTCCTTAGCTTTCTACATTATTGATTTTACCCTTATTTATTTTTATTATTTAATTCCTAATTATTCCTAAGAGAGAAAGAGAACAAAATATTTTTGTTATTTTTTATAGCCTGATAGGTGTGAACCTAGTCCTACGTACTTCCCTAAAATGGAAGATCAAGGCTTACGCAGTTCTTGAGCGAATGAAATGATTTAAGAAATGGGTGATTTAAGAAAGGGATGACTTAAGAAAGGGATCATTTAAGAAAAGGGATGATTTAAGAAAAGGGGTGATTTAAGAAAAGGGATGATTTAAGAACATGGATGGTTAAAGAAAAGGGATGATTTAAGAAAATGGATAATTTAAGAAAATGGATGGTTTAAGAAAAGGGATGATTTAAGAAAATGGATGGTTTAAGAAAAGGGGTGATTTAAGAAAATGGATGGTTTAAGAAAATGGATGGTTTAAGAAAATGGATGGTTTAAGAAAGTGGATGGTTTAAGAAAAGGGATGATTTAAGAAAATGGATGGTTTAAGAAAAGGGAGGGGTGATTTAAGAAAATGGATGGTTTAAGAAAAGGGATGATTTAAGAAAAAGGTCATTTAAGAAAAGGGATGATTTAAGAAAAGGTGTGATTTAAGAAAAAGGATGATTTAAGAACATGGATGGTTAAAGAAAAGGGATGATTTAAGAAAATGGATAATTTAAGCAAATGGATGATTTAAGAAAAGTGATGATTTAAGAAAATGGATGGTTTAAGAAAAGGGGTGATTTAAGAAAATGGATGGTTTAAGAAAATGGGTGATTTAAGAAAACGGATGGTTTAAGAAAATGGATGGTTTAAGAAAATGGATGGTTTAAGAAAAGGGGTGCCTGGCGGGATTGTTACCCGGTCCTACGTATCTCTAAAGAGAAATCAAGGCTACGTAGTTCTAGATTTTAATAATTTCTAGTTTCTTTTTAGTCCTTTTTTATGAAAATGAGCAAAACGGCACGAGGAACGACATCCCACAAGTGAACAGTCGCTATGTCGCATCATGTTTGCAATTATTTAGTTTTTATGCGCATTGGCGCGAAGAAAAGAAAGGAGAGCGAAATGGTACGAGGAACGACATTCCACAAGTGAACAGTCGCTATGTCGCATCACGTTTGCAATTATTTAGTTTTTATGCGCATTGGCGCGAAGAAAAGAAAGGAGAGCGAAATGGTACGAGGAACGACATTCCACAAGTGAACAGTCAGTACCTCGCATCACATTTGCAATTATTTGGTTTTTATGCGGCAAGCGAAAAGGAAGCGAAAACAAAATAGTGAGCTGAAAATGGGAGAAACTATGAGCCGCATCTTTTCTTTTCTTTTTCCCATGAAGCAAGATTCAATTTTTATGATCAAGAAGCTGATTTTATTACCAATAAATCTTTTCTTTCTTTTTTTTCTTTTTTTATAAAGAAACCAACCTTCGTTAAGCCAAAATCAAGACTCAATTTTTCACTGTTAAATTGCTAATAAAAAAAAATCATTTTTAACATCAAGAACCAACCTTTATCAATGCTAACTACCAGAATCAAACAAACAAAGTTTCAATTCCATCACTACCCATGGCCAAGAGCAAGAGACCAAAAATCAGGAGAAACAGAATCGATAATAAAAGAGGGGAGCAAACCCAGCACAAAAAGTGATAATAATTACAAGCCACAGGACCGAACCTAAGCAAATCAATAAAGCATTTCAGAAAGCCTTGGTACTGTTTGAACCGACAGAGGCAAGAAGAAGGCACGCATCATGAACATGGGAAGGTCAAACAAGCACAAAACAGTCGTAGTAACTAAAGGAACCAAGACCATATGGAGGATTCACAATGAATAAAAATGTGCATTTTTCATTTGAGTACTGAATCAAAGCAGAAAAGAAAAAAAAAAAACCAACATGCTTAGGAGACCAAAACATGAACAGAGAAGCAGTGATTCATCACAGCAAAGAGAGAAAAAGAACCAACCAAGAAAAGGGAAAAAGAAGACGAGACTTCTGGTGATGGAACTACACCTCGAACAGAGTAGCAGCAGCGGCTGGCCTTGGGTGGAAAGAAAACAGCAGCGGCGGCCAGGACGTGGTGCGGCGGCGCGAGGCTGGGCGACGTTCGCAGGAGGAGCGGCGGCCAAGCGTGATGAAGAGGGACGGCAGAGTGAGGTTGGATGGGAACGGCGACGCCGCGGTGGTGAGTTTGATGCGGCGGCGAGGTCCGGTGATGGAAGAAGCAGAGCGTTGTTGGCGGCGGTGAGGTCTGGCGGTGGGAGAAGAAGGGTGATGGCCGAGAGAGAACGGTTGAGCGTTGATGGTGGTGTGATTTGGGTGAGGGTGAGAGGGAGAACAGATCGAGGCTTGAAGTTTCTGCTTGGGGCTTTGGTGGTGATGAGTGGTGGCGGCTGGATGAAGAGTGTGAGGATTTGATGGATGCGAAGAGATGAGGGGAAGAAGAAGGTGGACGGTGGCGGCTGTGTGAGAGGAGAGGGAGTTAGGTTTTTGTCTTCAGAGAGTGAGAGGGATTTAGGGTTGGGAGTTGATAGTGAATGAATAGTTAGTGAATAGTGTGAATAATGTGAATAGTGTGTGGGGGTTTAAATAGCAACAGAATTAAGGTTAGGGTTTTTCTGAAGCCTCTTTCTTCCTCTCACTTGGTCGTGGGCCCGCGGCCCACTCTCCTCCCTCCTTTCTTTTTTTTGCTTCTGCTTCTTTTTTGCTCCTTTTTCTTCTTCTCTTCTTCTTTCTTTTGTTTCTTTCTTCTTCTTCTTCTTTTTTTCATTTTTTTTCTTTTCTTTTTTTGTTTTCTTTTCCTTTTTCTCTTTTTTTTTGTTTTTTTCTTTTTTTTTTAAATTGGGCCCGGACAAAAATAGGTGTCAACAGCTGCCCCTCTTTACTCGTTTCTTACTAGGTAGTATGAGAATATTACTGTTGTAAGAAATGAGTAAAGACATGACACATTTTTGTCCGGGTGCCAAAAGAGAACACAGTAAACTTGGGTTCAAAACCCGAACCAGTGTCAAGCAGGGATCGTCTAAGAGTCACCCTGGATCTGCTGAAAAGTAACACGGATCGTCTAAGCGCCACCGCGGATCTGCTGAAAAGTAACAAGGTTCGTCTAAGCGCCCCCTTGGATCTGCTGAAAGGTAACAGGGATCGTCTGAGCGCCACCCTGGATCTGCTGGAAGGTAACACGGATCGTCTAAGCGCCACCGTGGATCTGCTAGAAAGTAACAAGGTTCGTCTAAGCGCCCCCCCTTGGATCTGCTGGAAAGTAACAAGGTTCGTCTAAGCGCCCCCTTGGATCTGCTGAAAGGTAACAAGGATCGTCTAAGCGCCACCCTGGATCTGCTGGAAGGTAACACGGATCGTCTAAGCGCCACCGTGGATCTGCTGAAAAGTAACAAGGTTCGTCTAAGCGCCCCCTTGGATCTGCTGGAAAGTAACAAGGTTCGTCTAAGCGCCCCCTTGGATCTGCTGAAAGGTAACAGGGATCGTCTAAGCGCCACCCTGGATCTGCTGGAAGGTAACACGGATCGTCTAAGCGCCACCGTGGATCTGCTGGAAAGTAACAAGGTTCGTCTAAGCGCCCCCTTGGATCTGCTGAAATGTAACAGGGATCGTCTAAGCGCCACCCTGGATCTGCTGGAAGGTAACAAGGTTCGTCTAAGCGCCCCCTTGGATCTGCTGAAAAGTAACACGGATCGTCTAAGCGCCACCGTGGTTCTGCTGAAAAGTAACAAGGTTCGTCTAAGCGCCCCCTTGGATCTGCTGAAAGGTAACAGGGATCGTCTAAGCGCCACCCTGGATCTGCTGAAAAGTAACAAGGTTCGTCTAAGCGCCCCCTTGGATCTGCTGAAAAGTAACACGGATCGTCTAAGCGCCACCGTGGTTCTGCTGAAAAGTAACAAGGTTCGTCTAAGCGCCCCCTTGGATCTGCTGAAAGGTAACAGGGATCGTCTAAGCGCCACCCTGGATCTGCTGAAAAGTAACAAGGTTCGTCTAAGCGCCCCCTTGGATCTGCTGAAAAGTAACACGGATCGTCTAAGCGCCACCGTGGTTCTGCTGAAAAGTAACAAGGTTCGTCTAAGCGCCCCCTTGGATCTGCTGAAAGGTAACACGGATCGTCTAAGCGCCACCGTGGTTCTGCTGAAAAGTAACAGGGATCGTCTAAGCGCCACCCTGGATCTGCTGGAAAGTGACAAGGATCGGTCTAAGCGCCACCTCGGACTTGCCAACTGCAACTTTCAATATGTGACAAAGGTATGCATGGTATGAGATGTAATGCATGGTATGAGATGTAATGCATGCTATGAGATGTACTGCATGATATGTACCATATGTGATGGGGTTATGCATGTGATGTTGATGCTTTTGATGCAATGATGCAAATGATGCACAGCTTATGGATTTGAAACTCCAACTTGAATTATGCTGTGTTAAAAAAGACTTTTGTTAGCTTCCTTGGAAAAATTTAGCTCAATAAGCACATGCGTGCTCGGAAACTCAGACAGGCTCAAGCTTGTTTCATCTGGACAGCTCATGTGAATGGACGTGAAGCTTGCCTCTTTTGCAAGATCTTCCTCTGAAACCTGACTGAGAAGGGTAGGTCGCCTGCTTATTGAAAGTTTATCTGAGTCGTCTGATACTGGCTTTTAATTTTTCTGACAGATGGAGGTCTTTGAGGCGCCCCCTCTTTTTTGTTGGTTTTGAGTGGACTGAGAGCCTCCTGGTCTAACATGTTAAATGAGATGTTGAAATGCTAAGTCATGTTATTGAACCTGTGATCTCTCGCTTTGAAGCGTTATCTAATTAATATGCATGACATGAGATGACACAAGAAGAAATCAAGTGACAGAGAATTGCCCCAGTTATGTTTGGGGTGGATGGAGAGCGTGAGTGATGAATATCAGGCTGTCCCAGCTTGGGTATAGTTATAAGACATAGACTGGAAAATTGCCCCGGTTTATACTTTGAAGAATGAGCATCAGAAGACAAATGATTGTTCTCATTTGAAAGAAATTGATGGAAAGACAAATGAATACCCCAATCTAGATATTGAAAAGAATTCATGACAACATTGGGCGATTGCCCCGGTTTAGTCTTGGACGATGAGCATGAGGTAGCATATGATTGCCCCAATCTGGGAACATTGACAAAGCATGGACTGGGAAATTACCTCGTCTTGGATTATGAGAGATAAGCATCAGAAAACAAGTGATTGCTCCAGTTTGAAAGACAATGCACTAGAATGATGAAAAAGTGAAAGCTAGACAATCTCTCGGGTGTAACAAGGATGACAAGGAGTGGAATGATCCATTGCTTCAGTGATGTCTCAATAGGTTGGAAGAATTTATGAGAACAACCAAAGTAATACTTCAGCCTGAGAGTGGAAGAACAAGTAGTCTGCCCCACTTTGAGAAAATGTATGAGGAATTCAGATTAGCAAATGCCCCAGATCAGAGTACGTGGGAAGACTACTAAGAATAGGTAATTATCCCCGCCGAGGAATGACTAGGTACACAAAAGATATGAAGTGAAGCTTAGACTGTTTCCCTAGTCTGATTCGGGTGAAGAAAAATGGCTTGAGTAATTGCCTCAGTTGTGACACAGAGAGATCGGGGAGAAACCAGAAAATGGGCCCAACTTCAGGGAAAGGGACAAGCAATGAGCTGAAAAGCAGCCCCAATTGAGACAACGAGTGGTAGTCCAACAATTGTTCTATTGATCTTGGCTCCCATTTGAGGTCTTGATGGGCATGGAAGAGATCTTTTCTTGATTTTCTTCTGACTGATTGGGCTTTGCCACAGTGTCCATTCTTGAGAGATCTTTGTGGAGGAAACTATTCAGTGAGCATCCCTCTTTTTTTCTTTTTTCTTTTTCTTTTTGAGCAAATGAATCAAGTTATTGTGTCTCAAAATCAAGTTCAAGAAAAAGTGGACAATCAATCCTTGATCGGAATGGACTTTGTTAAGGTTGTAATGTGGCTAAGGGCTAGTGGGTCATGAAAGGAAGGATATGAAAGGCCCAAATAAGTGTTTACGGGTTAATGAAGACGAATGATATGTGGCTAAGGGATAGTGGGTTATGAAAGGAAGGATGTCAAAGGCACAAACAAATGTTTACGGGTTAATGAAGACGAATGATATGTGGCTAAGGGCTAGTGGGTCATGAAAGGAAGGATATCAAAGCGTTTACGGGTTAATGAAGACAAAGGATTTTTAGTACTTTGATCGAAACTTAGCACTGATTGTTCAGAGAGTAATTCTCTTCTTATGGTTGGCCAAGACTTGCTAAGAAAATTTTCTCTTTTTTTTTCCTTTTTTTTTTTACATTTTCATCTTTTTGACCCTTTTTTTGCTTCTTTTTTTTTTTTCTTTTTGAAATGGAAATCTTAAGCATGCTTGGCGCTAATATTGTGCTAACTCTAATGTAAAGTGACCCTTGTCTAGGGTTAAGGGGAAGGTTTTTTTTTGGCTCAAAGGGGGTATCAAGGGATAATGTTATGAGGTAAGGATAGAGAAAGATTGCCAAACTTCATCTCAAGGCGTGATTGATCACTTTCAGGAACCTAAGTCCCAGACGAAACTATGGTGAACTTGATTCACTTGCTCCTTTTTTATGCCCTAACTTTTGCTTAGGTCTCCCTTTCGGGTCTTCAGCCTAACGGGCCTTTTTCTCTCTTCTTTTTTTGAGGGATGACTCTTGCGCTTTTCGGCATAAATACACATCTGCTGAAGTTTTCCTGTGAATTCGATCAACCTCTCACAAAGAAGCGCTTGCAATTGCGAAAAATGTTGCCCCAGGTGCTCTTGGTCTTCTTCCATGCCAGCTTGTGTCCTTAGAAATCAAGCAAATAAGTTCTCCCGCACTCGAGACATTAGCCATTATGAGACGCTAGGAATGATTTGTGTGAGATGGAAATGGAAAATTGGAGAATGAGATTGAGATTGAGATTGACAAAGGAAAAGACAATGAATGAAGCAAACAAACCAAAGAAAAAGAAAATGCCATGCATGTTTCTTAAATAATGCTTCAAAGAAAGTTAGCAAAGGTTCAACATTAACATGAAAAAACGAAAAGCTTATGTTAACCACATCAATTAATAATGCTAGACCATTAAACTCAGGCGCCTCGATTGCTGAAAGATTGGCAGATGTCGCCTCCTCCTTCTTGAACGAGTTGCCAAATAAGAGCAAACCGACGGATAGTCGAAAGCCTCTGCGACCTTTGTTGCAATAAGCAGCTCATCACTGACGAAAACCAGACAACTTCAGTGTTCTCTTGTGAAAGATCCATGAGGCCCAACTGAGAGTATGATGCTAAAGTTCATCCTTGGAACTTGCCAAACTGGGGGATAATGGATACTCCAATCTTAAGTCAAAAACACTTCAACATTGAGGGAACAAATCATGCAAGTGCAGGTCATCATGGTCAAGTGGCAGCAGAGCGGGGGACTTGGTAAAATGAACAAGTGTTTTGGAAAAAAGGTTGAATTATAGGGATGGTGATTGGGTTGATATGTGATCAAGGGATGGTTAAGGGAAATGTGATTGAAAAAAAGTCTTAAGGTGAGATGTATGGATAGAGTAGGTAAGGATCAACATAATATGAGGTGGGTGGGTAGGGCCTCCACGAATGAAATAGCCATACGGTGAAGAGGAGGGCGATTAGGTTGGGATGAGATGATGAGATTAATGCTAGAAAGAATGTGAGGTAACAAATGGATGGAGGGTCTTAAGATGAAGTGGTAAGCTGAATGGTAAGTAGCACCGGGACAAAATGAGGTGGGTGCGTAGGGCCTCCACATATTAGATTGAAGTTAATAGCTTGTGTTAGCCATATGGTGAAAAAGGGTGAAGGTTATTATAATTGGTAGGATGGATAAATATGGGTGATGATCCTTACTGGTGCAACAGATGAGGAAGTGAGATGGTGAGTGGCTGCCTGTATGGGCATGCTGCCATTGCACAAATTCTGTTCTTGACTCATTCATGATCGGTGTTGATCTACCCTTCTGCGCTTTTGCCCCCAGTGTTTGCATGATAACATCATACTCAACCTTCTTCAAGTTTGGTTTCTTGTAGGTTCAGATTCCGGTATCAACTGCATTCCAGGGCTTTAGCTTGAGCTTGTCACTGCTTTTTCTCATTTTTTTTTTAAACTTATTGAGACTTGAGTTCTCCAAGGAAATGCAAATGTGTTTGGAAACCTTTCTTGTTTTTTTTTTTGTTGTTTTTTTTTTAGAAGATGGCAACCATTGTGTCCACTGGAAATTTTATTAAGCACCATTTTTGAAATGTTAGAGAGAAAACCATGGGCATGGTTGCCAAATGTTTGGATGATGCAAAAACTAGGTTAATGCAAGTGATGATGCAAAATGCTATGTTGATGCAAAAGCGGGTAAATGCAAGCGATGATTATGTTGATGCAAAAGTGGGTAAATGCAAGTGATGATGCAAAAACTGGGTAAATGCAAGTGATAATGGTATATTGATGCAAAAACTGGATTAATGCAATTGAAGATGCAAAATGCCATGTTGATGCAAAAACTGGGTTAATTACAGAGCATATAAGATGCCATGAAATGCATGAGCATGGAGTGATGAAATGCAAGAGTTTTTTTTTTATGATTTTTTTTTATATAAGATGAATGATGCATAGAAGGTAAATTTTTTTATGTGTTTTTTTTTTATAAGATGAATGATGCATGGAAGAAAATTTTTTTTATATAAGATGAATGATGCATGAAAGGTGAAAATTTATGTTTTTTTTTTTTATATATATAATGAATGATGCATGAAATGTGAAATTTTTTTTATGTTTTTTTTTTTATATAAGAAGAATGATGCATGAAAATTCTTTTTTATGTTTTTTTTTTATGAATGATCCATTTGGACTGTTAACAGAATTTGATTTACTGTTAAAAAAGAAGCATGTAAAATGCCATGAAATGCATGAACATGGAGTGATGAAATGCAAGAGCGTTTTTTTTTATGATTTTTTTTATTTAAGATGAATGATGCATGTAAGATGAATTTTTTATGTTTTTTTTTTATATAAGATGAATGATGCATAAAAGGTGAATTTTTTTATGTTTTTTTTTATATAAGAAGAATGATGCATGAAATTTTTTTTATGCTTTTTTTTTTATGAATGATCCATTTGGACTGTTAACAGAAATTGATTTACTGTTAAAAAAGAAGCATGTAAAATGTCATGAAGTGCATGAACATGGAGTGATGAAATGCAAGAGCTTTTTTATGATTTTTTTTTTATATAAGATGAATGATGCATGGAAGGTGAATATTTTTATTTTATTTCTATGAGATGGATGATGCATGACATATTGATTGATGATGATATGAAAATAAAATAAAAAGAAGAGCATGCTCCCATTTGTCCTACAAGGGTAAAAACCTAAAGGGTGAGATATACTACATTGGCCAAAACCTTAATTGGGTGGGGACTATCGTCAGATTACGTGCACTTTCCAAGGTAGGTTCTAGACTCCTAAAAAGCCCCCGGATTACCCCCGTCATAAAGACAAGGCCCCGATGATCAAACTATTTGACGAGTAGACACTAGGCCTCTCACGCCAAATAGCTCAATGACCGGTAATAATCCGGGTGGTGACTCAATAGTTGACGAGTAGACACTAGGTCTCTCACGCCAAGTACCGAGGCACCGCTACTCCTAAGCTTGCACTGGCTCGGGTATAGAGCCCAAAAGTGTGTGTCTCAAAGTGAAAGTGAAGTGTGTGCGTTGGGAGCATACAAACCCTTTTTTCAAGAACCCTTTGCTAAGAACTACCCCACCTGCAACATAGCCAGAAAATACCAGATATAGCAGTTTATTTAAATTGGTCATCTACCCTAATACCGCATGCTAAAGACAAATTATATACAAGGCAAAGAAAATATGTACAAGGGAATTAAACAATAAAAAAAGCAAAATAATGAAGGGTAAAATAAAATAAAAAAGAAAGCTAAGAAAAGAAAAAAAACACAAACAATCAAGATAGGCCTGACTCTCAAACTCTCCCCAGCAGAGTCGCCATCTGTCGCAACCGGGGTCGCGGCGGGACGGCGAAAAAAAGAATAAGTCAAACAGACAGAGTCGCCACTAATGTTTATTTGAGGAAAACACTAGAAAAACCTAAAATTGATAAATAGCCTACGAAACCTAAAATCTAGGTTCGGGAGTCTATTACGCGCGGGGAAGGTGTTAGCACCCCACAGCGCCCGTCTAAACGGTACCTAAAATTGTTTGTGTAATTTCCTTAGCTTTCTACATTATTGATTTTACCCTTATTTATTTTTATTATTTAATTCCTAATTATTCCTAAGAGAGAAAGAGAACAAAATATTTTTGTTATTTTTTATAGCCTGATAGGTGTGAACCTAGTCCTACGTACTTCCCTAAAATGGAAGATCAAGGCTTACGCAGTTCTTGAGCGAATGAAATGATTTAAGAAATGGGTGATTTAATAAAGGGATGACTTAAGAAAGGGATCATTTAAGAAAAGGGATGATTTAAGAAAAGGGGTGATTTAAGAAAAGGGATGATTTAAGAACATGGATGGTTAAAGAAAAGGGATGATTTAAGAAAATGGATAATTTAAGAAAATGGATGGTTTAAGAAAAGGGATGATTTAAGAAAATGGATGGTTTAAGAAAAGGGGTGATTTAAGAAAATGGATGGTTTAAGAAAATGGATGGTTTAAGAAAGTGGATGGTTTAAGAAAAGGGATGATTTAAGAAAATGGATGGTTTAAGAAAAGGGGTGATTTAAGAAACTGGATGGTTTAAGAAAAGGGATGATTTAAGAAAAAGGTCATTTACGAAAAGGGATGATTTAAGAAAAGGTGTGATTTAAGAAAAAGGATGATTTAAGAACATGGATGGTTAAAGAAAAGGGATGATTTAAGAAAATGGATAATTTAAGCAAATGGATGATTTAAGAAAAGTGATGATTTAAGAAAATGGATGGTTTAAGAAAAGGGGTGATTTAAGAAAATGGATGGTTTAAGAAAATGGGTGATTTAAGAAAACGGATGGTTTAAGAAAATGGATGGTTTAAGAAAATGGATGGTTTAAGAAAAGGGATGATTTAAGAAAATGGATGGTTTAAGAAAAGGGGTGCCTGGCGGGATTGTTACCCGGTCCTACGTATCTCTAAAGAGAAATCAAGGCTACATAGTTCTAGATTTTAATAATTTCTAGTTTCTTTTTAGTCCTTTTTTATGAAAATGAGCAAAACGGCACGAGGAACGACATCCCACAAGTGAACAGTCGCTATGTCGCATCACGTTTGCAATTATTTAGTTTTTATGCGCATTGGCGCGAAGAAAAGAAAGGAGAGCGAAATGGTACGAGGAACGAAATTCCACAAGTGAACAGTCGCTATGTCGCATCACGTTTGCAATTATTTAGTTTTTATGCGCATTGGCGCGAAGAAAAGAAAGGAGAGCGAAATGGTACGAGGAACGGCATTCCACAAGTGAACAGTCAGAACCTCGCATACATCTGCAATTATTTGGTTTTTATGCGGCAAGCGAAAAGGAAGCGAAAACAAAACAGTGAGCTGAAAATGGGAGTTACTATGAGCCGCGTCTTTTCTTTTCTTTTTCCCATGAAGCAAGATTCAATTTTTATGATCAAGAAGCTGATTTTATTACCAATAAATCTTTTCTTTCTTTTTTTTCTTTTTTTATAAAGAAACCAACCTTCGTTAAGCCAAAATCAAGACTCAATTTTTCACTGTTAAATTGCTAATAAAAAAAATCATTTTTAACATCAAGAACCAACCTTTATCAATGCTAACTACCAGAATCAAACAAACAAAGTTTCAATTCCATCACTACCCATGGCCAAGAGCAAGAGACCCAAAATCAGGAGAAACAGAATCGATAATAAAAGAGGGGAGCAAACCCAGCACAAAAAGTGATAATAATTACAAGCCACGGGACCGAACCTAAGCAAATCAATAAAGCATTTCAGAAAGCCTTGGTACTGTTCGAACCGACAGAGGCAAGAAGAAGGCACGCATCATGAACATGGGAAGGTCAAACAAGCACAAAACAGTCGTAGTAACTAAAGGAACCAAGACCATATGGAGGATTCACAATGAATAAAAATGTGCATTTTTCATTTGAGTACTGAATCAAAGCAGAAAAGAAAAAAAAAACAAACATGCTTAGGAGACCAAAACATGAACAGAGAAGCAGTGATTCATCACAGCAAAGAGAGAAAAAGAACCAACCAAGAAAAGGGAAAAAGAAGACGAGACTTCTGGTGATGGAACTACACCTCGAACAGAGTAGCAGCAGCGGCCGGCCTTGGGTGGAAAGAAAACAGCAGCGGCGGCCAGGACGTGGTGCGGCGGCGCGAGGCTGGGCGACGTTCGCAGGAGGAGCGGCGGCCAAGCGTGATGAAGAGGGACGGCGGAGTGAGGTTGGATGGGAACGGCGACGCCGCGGTGGTGAGTTTGATGCGGCGGCGAGGTCCGGTGATGGAAGAAGCAGAGCGTTGTTGGCGGCGGTGAGGTCTGGCGGTGGGAGAAGAAGGGTGATGGCCGAGAGAGAACGGTTGAGCGTTGATGGTGGTGTGATTTGGGTGAGGGTGAGAGGGAGAACAGATCGAGGCTTGAAGTTTCTGCTTGGGGCTTTGGTGGTGATGAGTGGTGGCGGCTGGATGAAGAGTGTGAGGATTTGATGGATGCGAAGAGATGAGGGGAAGAAGAAGGTGGACGGTGGCGGCTGTGTGAGAGGAGAGGGAGTTAGGTTTTTGTCTTCAGAGAGTGAGAGGGATTTAGGGTTGGGAGTTGATAGTGAATGAATAGTTAGTGAATAGTGTGAATAATGTGAATAGTGTGTGGGGGTTTAAATAGCAACAGAATTAGGGTTAGGGTTTTTCTGAAGCCTCTTTCTTCCTCTCACTTGGTCGTGGGCCCGCGGCCCACTCTCCTCCCTCCTTTCTTTTTTTTGCTTCTGCTTCTTTTTTGCTCCTTTTTCTTCTTCTCTTCTTCTTTCTTTTGTTTCTTTCTTCTTCTTCTTCTTTTTTTCTTTTTTTTTCTTTTCTTTTTTTGTTTTCTTTTCCTTTTTCTCTCTTTTTTTGTTTTTTTCTTTTTTTTTAAATTGGGCCCGGACAAAAATAGGTGTCAACAACGACATCTAACCCATTTTGGCGCATCTTGGAGCGATTTGGAGCACTCTTGGAGCTGTGCTAGGGCTAGGGTTTCCATCCCCACATGGTGGCTATGGGTCTTCTTGCCTCCCTTCATCTTGTTGCTTCCATTTTGGCCATGAGTAGCTAAGTTCTCTTGTATTAGGGGATTGATGTAGTTAACCTAACTCTATGTTTTGATTACATTTCAGTTATATATGTATATGAGTTATTCTTCTTCTTTATGAAGCTCTTTTCTATGCTTTATTGTACATAAATGCATTTGGGTCTATCTATCTAATTCTTGCACAATTGGAAAATTGGTTTGAGTTAGGGTTTTGAAAATGGTTTAATTGAGAGTTTTTCTAGCTTAGGAATGAGGGCAATACCCGGCTATGTTGGTTTGTTTGATGAACTTCTATTGCATTAATTGAGTTTTTCTAGCTTAGGGATAACTAATGAGTTTTCTCAAGCATTACAAAGAAGTGATCAAGATATTGTAAATGCTATGAAGTTGGTTACTGTGTCAAAGCAGAGATTGCAAGTTATGAGAGATAATGGTTGGGATTCTTTGCTCAAAGAGGTTTCGTTGTTTTGTGAAAGGCATAATGTTACCATTCTTAATATGGCCGATACATTTCAAACACAAGGAAGATCAAGACGCAAAATGGAGAAAGTTTCTGATGTGCATCATTTTCAAGTTGAATTATTCTTTCAAGTGATAGATCGACAACTTCAAGAGTTGAATAATCGCTTTACTGAAGTGATTACTGAGTTGCTTCTTTGTGTAGCTTGCTTGAATCCAAGAGATTCATTTGTTGCATTTGATAAGGAAAAATTGGTCCATTTGGCTCATTTTTATCCTTCAGATTTTTCCCCAATTGAACTTTTGGCACTAGATAATCAGCTTGAAAATTACTTCATTGATGTATGCTCTGATAATGCACTTTCAGGACTAGGGAGAATTAGTTATCTTGCTATAAAGCTTGTGGAGACTAGGAAGCATATTGTATATCCATTGGTATATTTGCTTTTAGAGTTAGCTTTGATACTTCCGGTAGCAACTGTGATAGTTGAAAGAGCTTTCTCCGCTATGAATATCATCAAGAATCGGAAGCGAAATCGTATGGGAGATGAATGACTAAATGATTGTTTAGTTACTTATATAGAGAAAGATATATTTGATAGTGTTAAGAATGAAAAGATTGTGCAGAGTTTTCAAAATATGAAAACTCGTAGGGAACAATTATGATGTATTTTCAAACTTTTGATAGTAGTATGTTATATTTTCCATGTTACAAATCTATGTGTATATTGCCCCCATAGCTTCAAATTTCTGGATCCGTCACTGTTTGTGAGTGTCTACACTAATTATATGTTTATATGAATGTTTACCGTATATTTCCCTCTTCCTTTTTCTTTATGTATACCATCCATCACACTCACGTTTATAACGGGTGCGTAAGAAAAGTAAGTGCACAAAACTTGTCATTGGAAGTTTTTTAAGGTCCTTATTATACATATGCATAATACTTGCATATGTGATTAGTGAATAGTAATAGAGGTGCTCGATAAACCAAGCATAAGAGTTTATTCCAGTTTTTCATTATAGCATAAACGTTTATATCAGTGCTTGAGAGAATTTATGTAAATAATTTATGAGCTATCCATAAATTTTTTTGAGTTTATTTTAATAAGGTGTGAAATCAGCTTTCGAATAGAGCTTATGCTTACCTACAATATATTTTCAGCTTATTTTAATAAATTTCTTAGATTAATTTATTAGCTAAATGAATAAGATAATAATCACCCTGATAATATAATTAAACCAATTAACCAATTAGATTGGTTTTCCTAATTAGTTCACTTTTCTTCAAATTCGAATAATTTATTTTTTGTTATAATTGGTTCGATTTTCAATTCTTTTATATAAAATTCGAACTATCTTGACCACTCAACTAATCTTTTTTTTTTCTTTCATAATTTAAGGAATTTAGAATTCTCATATTTTTCCTTACTAATTCGTTATAATGTTATTATATAATGCTACCCAGTAGGTTTGGTTACACTGAAAAAAAGTCATATTAGCGTCTAAATTTAGCGTCGATCACGACAATAACGCCAATTTCATCTAGTATGCTTTGGTGAGAATGACACAAAGCCAACGCAAGCTGACAAAATAACACTTCAACTTTGAGTCAGCCTGTCCGACACTTAATTGAATCGGTTAAATGATCTTTAGCGTCGGTTTAAGTAGACGCTGAATTTACTAGCCAACATAGCATCACTTATCGACATGTACCTCTGCTTCTAGGCGACGCTACATTTGTCAGCGAACTTTGCACTGACTTTAACCGATACAATATGGTCAGTGTACGACTGATTGCATGGAGCCCGCGGTTTAGCCTTGACTCTGACCGGCTTCAATGCGACTGGGTATGACCCAAACAACGGTACCTTACCTTTCGCGCCTGCCAAGCCAACGCTACCGTTTATTGATTTCTCCACTACATCTCCATTATAAGCCTTATTCTCTCCCTTATCACTCAAAGGTTTAAACCCTTGCATTCTCCCTCCGCCGCCCTCACCTTTGTCCTTTGGCTCTTCCTCCGCCGCCCTCACCCTCAACCGTCGGACCCTCCATCTGCCTCCTTTGCCGCCCTTACCCTCTTCCCCCGACCTTTTCTGTGTCCTTCCTCCGCACCGTAACTTTGTTCCTTGACTCTCTCGCTATTGTTTCCCTCGACCTCTTCTTCCTCCCTCCAGTGACGTCGCCCTCACCATCACCATCTCCCTCGGCCCCTCCCTTTTACTCAGGAACCCTGACCCTGTTTGTTCTCCTCTGCCACCCTCACCCTCGCTCTTGGCTTCTTCGACCTTCCTCTACCCTCACCACCGGACCTCCCACCTCAGGTGACGCTTTCGGATCTGTCTCATTCTTCCCTGCATCACTGGATCCATTGTCGCCCATTGCACTCTCGCACCTCTCGTGCCGCCGCACCGCCAACCGCCCTAATTTTATGCGTTTCACTACCCCTGTCACCTCATTGTCACTGGTGCCCCATTGTCGTTGCTTACCGCTACGCCGCCACTTCCCGGCTACTACCGACTTAGTAAGTGTTGCTAATAATTTGATTTGTCACATTTTAATTGTGTTAGACGTATTACCTGTGAAATGAATTTATTTATCAATAGAAGTTTATATATCTTTTAAAGATATTGAGTTAGAGTAATAGATTATTTCCAGAGTAATGAAAGATCCTAATAGAGAAACTCTAGAAATGTTGTTAAGGGAGAGACCGTTGCTGGGACAATATATACAAATAGCAAGGATTAAGGGAGACAAGCAGGAGAAACTACCTCTGCTATTTAGAAACAAATTTTGAAGCTTGAAAAAAAATTATTGATAGGCTTATAAAAGTTAGAGATGCAAATAATGCAAAAGAAATGATGAAAGTGTTGGATCATGTGATAGACCAAAGTAATAATTGTAATAAAATAATAAATATAATATTATTATTGTTGTTAGTTTTTGCTTATGGTTGTTATTGCTTATGTTTATTATTGCACGCGTCTTATAATTTTTTTGATATTAGAATTATTTTAACCGCAGAAGCGCTAAATTCATATTGGGATTGATATTATTCAATTTCAACTCTTCTTTATTTTTCAATGGCCGGTAGAGATGAATAGTTTTGATCATTGAAAAATATGTAAATGTTTTTTATGTGTCACAGAGTACCAGGCCTCATCGTTATATTATTTCAATTTGGTTATGTTCCTTGGCCACTTAATCACTTCAATTTGTCTATTCTATGTCTTGGTGAGGGCAGATAATTAATAAAGTGACCAACTTACATGACCGAATTCAAAACTTATACTGATGATGCATGGTACTTGGTGATATATAAAAAATATATATGTATATTTCAATAGTCAAACTATGTATCTTTTTCTATCACTGAAAAACAAAGAAGAGATGAATTAGATAACTATCAGTCTCTACATGAATATGGAGTCGCTGCTTCGAAAATAATGTATAAATTTTGATTCAGCCATGGCCGACACTAATTTGGACAAATTAGCGCTAGCCTATATGACTGATGCTAAATATTACAATTTAGCGTCGATCATAGTCTTCGGAAGATTGTGTTGGCTTTGAAACAACTTAGCTGACGCAAAGAGTAGTGTCGGCTAAAAAGCCGTTTCAAAGAGTTAGCTTCGACCTTTTATAACGTCCGTCCTAACACTGACGCTAAATCATCTATAGCGTTGGTTTTTTTCTTGTTAGTGTCGGAGTTTGGCCGATGCTAATCAACGCTTTTCTTGTAGTGTTAATTATGTTTATTATTCACTTTACAAGAAATACTTGATTTAGCGTTAAAATTTAGCGTCGTGCCCAATGTTGATGCTAATTTGTTCTAGTTAGTGTTGACTAAACTGATGCAAAGCCAATATTAAGCATCGAAATTTAATTGTGTTCCACTTAAAGCTAGCATCGGCTTCCCTCCAATTAGAGTCGTTTTAGACCGAGGGTAAATTCACTAGCCTAATATGCGTACGACCACCATCCATTAGCTTCAGTTTTAGCCGACGCTACTCTCACCGACCATATTAGCATCGGTGGTGAACCATTTTAATTTGAATTCAGTATGGCCCATGTAGTCGGCCTATGAGTTAGTGTGGGGACCCACTCTAACACCTCTATCATGAATCCCGTCTCGTACTTCTATTTAGTTTACTTTCCTACACCAATTTTTCTTTTCTTTTCTTCTTCTTCTTCTTACCTTTTCATATATATTCACTCATTAACTATGCACATACACACACTCTTACTTCTCTTCTCACTTAACTATCTCTTCAGTCAACTAATCTCATGCATAAACTAATAATCCCTCTTGTCTTCTTCTCACTTAACACATTCTCTTGGGCTCACGGTCACATGTTAGTTTCGTACTATACTCCTCATACCACAACTAACCTTATCTACTGATTCACTACGTCATCAACACTATTAACACACCAAAAGTTATATATACATAATATAAACATCCAAAAGCCCACGGGGTCTTAACCGGGCACCTGTCTAGTTTAGTTATCAAATATAATCATCATACAATCATGTCCTCCATCATCTCCATCAAAGTCCGCCTCATCAACTACAGGCTCCCTCGATCCTCCTAAAGGACCAACTCTACGGAACAGGAGTCTGTAAGTACGAGAATCTCCCCCGGTCCTCCTGGGAGTAGGTACCCTCTTCCTAGCGGTCACTGTCCAGCAGGGTCCACTCCGCTCACGTGCAGGATAAACATGAGAAACCTCAGGAACTTGTTCTGGTTGTAGCTGTACATCAAACACGGGCTGAGGAATCTTAGGTGATGGAGGTGGAGGTGGTGGTACATCAACATCATCATAATACACTAGAACAAGGTAACGGTAAGGCAAGTTAAAGGAGAAATATTTAGGCATAGCAACAGGGTAACCAGGCCAGACAGCACCTGGATGCCCATACCAGAAGATGGACATGCCCACATAGCGGCATAACCCTGTGGCTAGGTCCACCTGCCAGCCCTCAGGTACCGCAAAGTCCGCAATATTGACCTCAACAGGAGGCTGTGCCATCCCGAGGACCTGGTACCTCGTCTGTAAAAATAAAAGCTGCAAGGCTGAGTCATAAAGCATCTAAAGCATAAACAAATATGTAAGGAAACAAGACAGATGTTAGGTCAAACATTGCAATCAGATCATTTACCAACCACAAGCAGAAACAAAAAATGCAATGCATGCCACCTCTTTGTCTGTGTCATCACTCTTCATAGAAGAATAACTCATCCACCACTTAACCATTCTCATGAATGTTGGGCTCATTGCCTATACATAGCCATACTCTTCAGAACGCCACTCGGGAACATGGGTTCTCTCACTGACCCTACTCCTCTTACTGAGCTTGATTACCCTATTGGCTTTCAATTGGGATGACGCAACCTTTCCCAGGCTTCCCACTCCACTAGCCGGAACACAGGGGAACCCAAAATCAACGACCAAGTGTTGAGTCGCTCCACTAAATCATCCCCAGGTCACCTCACCTCTAGGATGCCGCCTCAGGTATCTCGGGCATCCACAACGAGTGCACACCGGACTCTCACACAGTGGAAATTTCCGCGCGTTCTTACTCCTTATTCCCTCTGCATTAATTTCCCTCATTGGCATTCATAAACATCCCTGACCCGATATATATGACCAACCATTACTGGTATTTCTCGGGCATACTTTACTCATCCAACCACACGTTGGGAATCAAAGAACAAGGGTCAACCTCAAGCCTGTCCTCAGAATCCTAAAAATCATGAGAAATGGACCTAATCATGAAGCATGATAAAATCCTTGAATGCATTTAATCTGGTGACCATCATTTAGGTTCAATTAATCTTATATGAAAAAGTCTAGTAATAACTTATAATCAATGTCCATTCCCCATCGAGCGATCCCTCGACATAGGTCACCAAATGACAACCACAAGATTCATTATCCCCGTTCCTCAACTGTTTTCAGCTAGCATTATCCCCTTTCTCAAGAAACAAATGCACAGGTTCGTAGAGTATCATCAAACTAAATTACCAAAGTTAACATCAATGAAATCTCAATCAATCACTTTTTATTTTATCGAGCCAAGCTTTATTGATCAAGAACATAGGCAATATCAATATATCACGCCAAAGCCACATGATTCATGATATATCACGCCAAAGACACATGATTCATAGTTATTTCACCAGGTCAATACAGGTTCTCAGATATCAGACAATACAACCATAAATCAACTATTCATCAAACAACAACATCAAGTATAGCAAATAATTCAACCACAAGCCCACCATCAATTTGGAAGGTCTCAGTATATACCCCCACATGCTCTATTAGCCCATAACCCTCCTTACCTGGTGGTCCAGACTTCTGAGTGGGGTGCTCTGCAAGCTGATATCCCAATGCAATACAATAAGGATATATCATCAATACACAAACATTCAGAAACACATGATGCATTGTATTTAAGCCCTAAATTCTTATTCCATCAATTCTGAAATCCTTTTCTGATCCAGAATCACATTTATTCTTAAGGCCATGTTTGGCCAAGCTTAAAATATAACCAATAAGCTAGTTTCTTCACATAATTGATTCTCCCAAATCAATTTCAACTTTTCTGAAAACAAACTTGTTTATAGACATGTAAAAATTATTCTGAAACACGTTTGAGGGTCCATTTGGCCTTATTCATCCTCTAACATTAGTAAGTTTCATGATCAAAGTTGCTTATTTGCTCAAAAATTATGTTTCATGTTCAATCTTCCAATTCAGTCCTGTTTCAGTCCATTTCCTCCTCTTATTCGAGTTCTGGAGCTTATTCCAGAGGCTTTCCATGCCTCTGGTGACATGGTTCAAGCTCCTCCATGAGGACTCAATGAACCCGAGAGAGAGAGAGAGAGAGAGAGAGAGAGATTCTCTCTCTCCTCTATCAATTTCTGACCTTAAAAGCCACTTGCAAGGGTTCCATCATGGTCTACAAGTTCTCAAGAACCCATTTCATGATCTAGAAGGACCTGATCATCGAGATATTGACATGCATGAGGGTTTGAGACCGAAACCCTAATGGCTTTGGTTCACCACAAAAAACTTAGCATTTCAGAAAGCTAATATGATATCTAAGCTTTATAGATGATAATGAATCGATCGGTGCAAAGAAAAACAGATTCTGGAAAATTTTCTGACGAACTTGCCGGAGAAGACGACCGAAGACAGCAGACCACAGCGCCGCTCACAGCGGCAACGTCAACTGAGAACATCGACATCTTCCTCTCACTTCCAGGAAAACGATGGTGGTGGTGGCTTGACTTCAAACGCCCTAGATTGCTTATAAATTTGAGTTGCAGGTCTCAGTGGTTATGGGGACTGAACCTTAGACCTTCAATCCTCTTTGTTTTGCTCTGGTTTTACTACCCGGATCGTGCGTGTAGGGTCTTAGAAGATGTTTGGAACAATTTTCAGGCCATTTGATTAAGTAGGGAAGGAGGACGAAGATGATGATGTTGGACGATGAAGATGATTATGGTCGTGGAGGTGGAGGTGGAGAGAGAAGGAAAGTCTCTCTCTCTCTCTCTCTCTCTCTCTCTCTCTCTCTTCTATGTCCTGTGAAGTGGAAGAAAGTGAAGTGAAACACTGATGAGAGAGCTGATGTTGGCCTTATATAGGCAGTGGCAATGATAACTTGAGTGAGATCAAGTTTTGTCTCGCAATTTGACATTACACCACTTAGGGCTAATGAAATACCATCATGGTGCAAGTCAATGGAGTTGTGACTTCATGAATTACAATATTCAGAGCTGGGATTTGATCATGATGAAGAGAAACTCATGATTACATGAGATATGGTGATGGGAGGGGGTAGTTGACCAAGTTTAAATTCTAGTCCTCCTAGAATTCTTCTCTATACTTTGGTCCCCCTCTCATTTTCTTAATAATAATAACACATATTTATATATTAGATTATCATAATTAAGAAGGCTAATTATCTCATGGCTAATGAGATATTGAAACTTTCCTAACATTCTTTAATTGTTTATTTTAACCCATTATTCTCTATAATCATGCATACGCACATTATTTTATATATATATATATATATATATATATATATATATATATATATATATAACGACGGGATGTGACACTCACGCCTCCTTTTAGGAATTCCACCCTCGAAATTCACTGCAATTATGCTGAATTTTTTTGGATACTTTTGCCTCATCTTCCCTTCTAATTTCCAAGTTTCGTCAAGGTTATCTCTTTCACTCCATGTGACCTTTTTTAGAGGTATTTGTTTATTCCTTAATCACTTACTCCTTCGTTCCATTATCATTACTGGCTTAGTTGGATATGTTCGGTTCTCCTTGACTTGAATCTTATCAAAATTTGACATTACACCACTTAGGGCTAATGAAATACCATCATCGTGCAAGTCAATGGAGTTATGACTTCATGAATAACACTACTAAGAACTGGGATTTGATCATGATGAAGAGAAACTCATGATTGCATGAGGTATGGTGATGTGAGGGGGTAGTTGACCAAGTTTAAATTCTAGTTCTCCTAGAATTCTTCACTATACTTTGGTCCCCCTCTCATTTTATTAATAATAATAACACATATATTTATATATTAGATTATCATAGTTAAAAATGTTAATTATCTCATGGCTAATGAGATATTGAATTTTTCCTAACATTCGTTAATTATTTATTTTAACCTATTATTCTCAATAGTCATGCAAACACACAATATTTAATACACACACACATACTTATCAAGTTAAAATAATATTAACCGAGTCATTAAGCTAATAGGTAAAACGACGGGATGTGACAATAAGCATTGGCTGATGTTACCTTTTAATATACACTGGTTTGTCTTTGTAACCTCACACACACTCACCATCCTCAAACCTTATCTCCTCTTACTCCCTGCCACTGCCCGACCCCCTAATCGTTGCCCTCTTCCCACTGCCGCTCGCTCCACCTTAGCCCAGCTGCAGAATGCCCCATCCTAGCACCTCTTCCCCAACCTCCACTGTGCCCCCACCTCCGCCCCAAGTGTAATTAATTTTTCATTGCATCAGCGTGGAGGGTGCCAATGACATTTATTAGTGTTGGTGTTGGGCATAGCGCTAAATTTTCGATGTTAACTCATTATCAGATAAGAAAAGTAAAACTCACAAATTAGATCTGCATACCAACAGTACCTACGCTAAGTCGGTAGGTGGTGGCGGCATAGTAGTGGGGGATACATGACAATAGGGCGACAATAATGGGGGTCGCACGATGACGCGATAGTCGGGTTGTGACACGACATTCGAGTGGCGAAGCGACTATGGGGTTGGGGGCTAGAGGTAGGAGGAAGAAAGAAAGATATTGTGGTCGAGGGAGAGGGTGAGGGTGGTAGAAGAGGGATGGGGCGGATCAGGTCTGAGTGAGAAGGGAGAGGCCGAGGGATAGGGTGACGGTGAAGGTGGGGGAGGGAGAAAGTGAGTGTAAGGGTTCGATGGAGTGAGGGAGAGAAGGTTTTTCGGGCCCACGAAATGAGCTAAACCTAGTTGACATCAGCATCTTCACTGTCGACGCTAAGTTTGCTAGTAAATACAGCATTGGCCACAAACCGCCGCTAATTGTCGGTCACCATACGCTAAGTTGGCTGGTGACTTTTGCGTCGAGAGAAACCAACGCTAATTATCAGTAAGTCAACGCTAAACGGCATTGCTCAAGCTGATGCTATATTTAAGTGACATTTTTTACACTTTGCGCCGGTTAATCCGACTGAAGAGTTAAAATTAACATCAATAACGCTATTTTTTTTATTCTAAACTGACCATTTATTGCAGTGACCGGACTCACAATGTGACTTATTATTTTTTTAATTTTAAAACAATAAAGTAAAATTAGGTATAAGTTATACATGTCAATTGTCATGCTTAAAAATGGAGGAATATGTGCTACATGAGTGGGATAAAATTTCCCTAAATAAGCCATCATATATCCCAATCATTCCGTATTAGGCAACCCTAGTCTCCTTCCCTTGATGATTGAAAAGAGCAAAGCATCTTCATTACCCCACTCTCTAATCTAAGGTCCCCTCATGGAATTTTATAATACTAGATTGTCTTCGATAAGTAGTTGTGTTAACAGGTACCATCAACTAGAAGATTTTATAACCTTTTTTTTTTGTTATTTCCTTCGAGATGCGCATACACAGTTCCACCAGTATTGATTCTTTAATTATCGGATCGATAACTATGGTAGGTCACAGAGCTTTTCAATAACATTATTTTATATATTGCCTTTACTTTTAGAAAGTGTTGTTATATTGCTTCAAGCACTATGAACTTGAACTCCATTTTTTTCTTAATTGCTTTTAAAATTTGAATCGACTAGAATTATGATGGACGATAAAACTATTCTTATCATTGAAACCTATATTTAAAGTTTTAAGTGGTTGAATATACGACAAAAATTAAATATGAAGGAGGAAATATCTATACTTCAACATGTTGACCTTTTGAAAAATGTTGACCTTTTGAAAAATATGAAGGAGGAAATATCTATACTTCAACATGTTGAACTTTTGAAAAATGTCATTAAAATCCTACAATAACTTAACTTAAGTAATATTTTAAGGTTTAAATATATCATGACTGGATCGCCTGTTGAAGATGGATGGATGTCTTAAACTATTATGTTTTATCATAATTTATGTGTTGGAAATAATTAAGAAAATTTATCTAACAAAGGGAAACCAAATTGTAACACCTTTGAGATGATTGGTGGATGCATCTGAACAGCTTATATTTATAGCTGTAGGTAAGTTTCTGTGCAGACACTACTCCAGATTGTAACACTCCCAATTAGCAAGTACTATGTGCTTGCTAGCTCAATTAGGCTTGTAGCATGATGAGTCCACTCTCCCTATAATAGTTAGATGGTAGAAACCCAAAACTAAAATAGCAAACTGAGAAGGTAGTAGAAGCCATAGCATGTTAACTTCTTCTTTTCAAAGGCTAAAAGCAGAATAATGATGATGATGATGATGGGTACAGTTGCCCCCACGAATGAATTTCCTACGTCCAGACAAAACCCATATGCCATCCATCCATTCAAACCCTTTTTGCCATCATGGTCCTCCTCCCTCTATCACCATCATCATATTCGTCTTGCAAATCATCTTCACCGTCACTCTTTTTCCCTGATTAATGTGTGTCCTACACCCAACAACCTACCCAACCAAAGGACCAACACTACTTATTACAGTTATTCTGCTTCAAGATTCATCGATTCTAAAGACAAAATTAATTCTGAAAAGAAACTAATAAGACTAGGTTCTAACTTCCGGGTACTATGATTGATTTTACTTGTAGTATCAATTGTAGATGAAAAAACTTCTCTTGCTTATGCTTTGCCACTGATTAATCAATATAACAAACAAAACCCTCTAATCTCCCCATATAAGATATCTTTCTCTTCTAAAATAGCAAGTTTAGTTCTGTGGAAGCCTCAAAATGTAGTTTGTGGAGTTACTGTTGCCAAGACCAATACAAACACAACGTATATTTACACTCGGGGGAGAAAGATACACACATTTATCAAAAAGCAGAGTTGAGTTCAGAAGATAGTGGAAATTGGAAAAGAGAAAAACAGTCAAACAAACCAAATGAGAGAGAATGGATCAAAAACAAACATACAAACAACAAGGGTGTTGAAATTCTGAGCCTTATTCGAATTTGAGGCTTATTTTTCTACCATAGATATCTGGATCTCTTGGAAGTGGAGTCAGGACTAATCTGTGGAACCGTGAAAACATCATCCCTCAATCTTGATCTGCTGCTACCTTTGATGTTGGTGCCACCTTCTTTTGTCATCACACTTTGACCAATCACCCGATCCATTTGAGAAGAATACAGAGGAGGTGGTGCTTGAGGTACCCAGATCCCATTGTTATTGGGCGAGAATGAACACAGATTCCCCTCAATACCAGCATCATCAAACTGTGGCAACATGTCATGATGATCACCCTGCAGTTTCATTTCATCACCTCGTTACAAATCCCAGATCCAAGTACAAACAAAACAAACCACCAACCAATTTATTTCAACAATCCAAAGAAAACAAAATTGCAAACCTTAGAGAAACCAAAGGGAACAGAATACGAATCGAGAAGGTCTTCAACCTGCCAACCAGGCAGTGTCTCTATCAAGTACTCAGATATGCTACTCGTGGAACGTGTTCCTTCCACAGCTACCAAGCTTCCTCCAACTTTATTAATGGTGGTGGAAGAAGGGGTTAGTGCTGATCCTGCTGAAGGAACGGTGTTTGCAATCGAAGCTTGATGTACAAGGTTAGAACAAGAAGAAGAAAATGAAGGTTTTGACTTGGCATCAGAGGCAGTGGTTAAAACGGAATTGGTTTTGGTGGGTGTTGAAGAATAAAGCTTAGGAGTAGCAGAGAGCTTCACACCAGTGAGAAGGAACCTATCATGCTTCTGGGTATGCTCGTTCACAGAGTGAATCGACAAGTCACACTCTTTGCAGAGGATCGCTCTGTCTTGCTGACAGAACATGAAAGCTCTTCTCTCCTACAAGAAAAAACTCGAACAGACAAAGAAACAAACACCTTATGTGCAACTCATACATATGTAAACAAACAAAGAAGCGATCTTGGTTATTGATCAAATACCTGGCAAACATCGCAGAGTGGGTGTTGCTTTGAAGAAGGGAGGTGAAGAGAGAAGCGTTGGTGCTTGGAGGCGAGTTTGTTGGCATGGTGGACACGCTGGTCGCAGTTGTCACAGAGGGCGGCTTCGTCGGCGGTGCAGAATACGGAAGCCTCGTCTTTGCTGCACACATCGCACTGGATCTTCATGGGCTCTGCTCTGCTCAAAAGGGGAGCTAGGAAGAGAACGAAGGAACTTTGAAGATCACAAAGAAGTTGGGATTGATTGAGAAAGATAAATGGTCAAATGGCAAAGATGATGATGGGATGAGTGAGCCATTCAATCAATCTCAATCTCCCAGAACCAAGAACCCTCTTGTTTATTTTAAATATATAGATGTACACAGACACTCTTCTCGTCCGCGACTTTACATACAGGTAGGGGTTAGATTTCCGACTCGAACCACTCATTTCTGCACCTCCCTTTTCATTCTGGATTTTATATCTTGGAAGGTAAATTTTTCGGGATTTAAAATCTCGGAAGCAAAATTTTTCAGGATTTAAATCTCGGAACGCAAAACTCGAAGGGTGTGAAAATTTGTTCATGGAATGAGAAATCTAACCCCCTATATTTATTTGTTTTTCGAAGATCTCTTGTTAAGTTTTGTTTAGTTTAGAGGAGAGACACAAAAGAGAGAAGAGAGAGGATGACTAGAGAGTGGTCATCCCCGTTTCTCCCCCTCCCTCTACCACCGAAGAGTGGTCGTGCTTTCTCTTCTTTATCCCTCTCTTATTTTCTCTTCACAAACTCTCTCATACCAAATATAGTGTTAGACACGCATGTAAGAAAAGAAGAGATGAAAGAAGTTATCATAATGCGTAGGACATTGTCAATATTGGGACAAAGTATTGAACCTCTCATTTTATTCGTAATATTCACCCCTCAGTTTAAGTATTTGAGGCATTAAGATGCTTGAAATGTTAAAATCTGTGATAGTTCTCTGGTTTGAAGGAATGAGATGCTTGGCATTTTCACGTGGTATACTCGTGATTCTGGATGGGCTTAAAAGCTTTAAAGGCATGTGTTTTACCTTGACTATTGGCGTTTTGCCTAAGGCTCTTTTGAGTAGGAAGATACGTGTCTTGTCATGGTTTTATCGTTAATGGGAGAAGCATTTGCGTGTGTCTCTTGGATTGGTGAGGATTGATTCAGCGCGACTTTCCAAAGGTGGCATAATGATGACTTGTGGGGTATGAAAGGTCACATTCGCCCTCGCTTAAGAGGTGAAAAATCACATTTTCCTCCGGTTCGTAGTCTTTAAATTTGGATATTGATCATCATTTCACCTTCTTCTACTCTTTGCATATTTGCTAAGTATCTCATTTTGGAATTCCTTGTCAATCGCTGCTTCACGATGCACATGCAATTTTCACCTCCAAGAATTTCAGATATATTCAATTTTAGCAAGTTCTTCAATCCTTCATGCTATTTTCTTTTTGTTCTATGCATGTTTACATGTTTGGGGTATAGCGAAAGTTGGGAACTTTGCATCGCTGAGTTGTAGGCTAATCCACCGGCGAGCCCGTGGCTAGCAATGGTTATTGCTCTTCCTCTTGTTGTATGTCTTCGGGATGATTTGAGAGTTTCACTTTGTGCCGTTGTTGTGACATGTACTTCGTTAAGGCAACACCTTTTATGTTTTTCCTCTTCTTCAGCATACTAGGGATTTCCCTCTCAAGCTCATATAAGATCTTTTGCTATTGTTAGTGTTAGGCTTTGACTCTCCCACTCCTTGTACGCAGGTTTGATTGCCTTAGAACTTCGAAGGCTGTCTCCGCTAAACCGTGTTAGACCTCCCGCTCCAAACCCTACTCCTCTGAGGGGTTTTCTTCCTCTTTCTTATTGGAATAATCCATAAGTTGTGTGTTTGATCTGTTTTGACGGAGAGAGAGAGGAATCATTACTTCAATCATGTTTGTGTTTGTCAATTGAGGGTGCTCGTGACAATGAGTTCGTAGTAGAAATTTTCGATCCATATGACTAGGTGTGTGATCAGTGGTCTGGCCACGATCACTTTTTGTACGTGTACGACTACATGTTCATTGTGCTAGGTGTTCTCCTTCCCTTTACAAAGTTTGAGATTCAAGCACTAAATAATCTTCGGGTTGCGTCTTTTCAACTTCATATGAACGGTTGTGCGTTCATTAGAGCTTTTAAGATTTTTTTCAAAGGATTTTGGTTTGGATCCATCTCGGTATGTCCCATTGAAAATAGTTGGGGGAGCCATGAATGAACACTTGGAGCCAAGTTTTGAAGAGAGAGAGAGAGAGAGAGAGAGAGAGAGAGAGAGAGAGAGAGAAGCCATATTGGTTATTGGCCAAATACTCAACAACCATCGCATAAAGGGTGTTGCTTTGAAGAAGGGAAGTGAGGAGATAAGTGTTGTTTCTTTGCGGCGTGTTTGTTGGCATGGTGGTTGCAGCTGTCGCAGAGGTCAGCTTCGTCAACGGAGCGCAATACTTGTTCCGACTCACTTCTAAGCCGAAAGACCTGAAAGCATCTCAGCCAACCCAAATGACTTGGTCTTAAGCAAATGACATAAGGACGAACTAGATGACTTAGTAAATGAATATCCTGTTACAACCAGTGTCTGAGCGGCCACATGAAGGCCAAGGTATGACAAGAAAATCAAGGCAGCTCGAAGGTATTATGTGCTCGGAAGTTCCCACATGAGGACTTCCCTTATACTTGCAATGACAACCACCTTAGACCCTATGTGTATAAATAAATGTGTGATCATTCATTTACAGAACATGCTATTCATTCTAACATTCTTCGATTTCTTCTAAGACTTAGGGATTTTCTCTTTGCTCTCTCACTAACTTGAGCGTCAAAGTGTCTTATGCAATTACCCCCTCCCCCCATGTCGTAGACAAGCAGCACCATCGCACATTGAGAGCCATTCTTGGCCTTGCTCCGTCGCATTGATCGGGGAGAATTCCCTAGTTTTGCTCAAGGAAGAACAATATTGAAGCCTCGTCTTTATTGCACAAGTCACATTGATCTTCATGGGCTTTGTTTTTCTCTTATTTGCTATGCTTTGCCTTGTTGTGGTCAACTGAAGGTTTGAGAAGAACAAGGGAGGAAGAGAACAGAGGAAACTTGAAGATTCAAACATTGTGGGATCGATTGAGAAAGATAAATGGACAAACGATAAAGATGACAGTGAGCCATTCAATCAATCTCCAGAACGAGAGCCCTCTTGCTTATTTTAAATATATATATGTACATAGAGACATTCTTGTAACTCGACACTCTTGTCACTTGACACTTTATATATATTTATTTGTTTTTGGAAAATCTTGGATAAACACCCTTAGAAACCGATGTGAAAAAGTAAAGAAGAAAGAAGTGATGAATGTGATATATAATATGATTTGATAAAACAAAGAGATAAAGAATTTTTTCTAAATATATGTGAGATGTCTATACTGTTAAGGAGTTTATAAATTATAACTCTTTGTTTTCTTAATAACGATAAGGAAAATGTTTGATAGTCTCATGTTTTGATTTTTGAGTGTAGACACCCATTTTAATAATAGAGATAAATAAAGAGAAAAGATGGAAAATTAATAAATGATGGATAAGTTAATGTTTAGACATATGGTACATTTTATATTGAACAAAATATTGGTTTTGGTCAACTTGAGCTGACACGACTGACTTCAGATTCCGAGTATAAGTCGAGGGTTTGAATCCTCCTAGGTTCAGTAAAATCTCAGTTGGTGGGCCACTCTCCTCGAAGAGATCTTCCGGCGCTCCTACCCAGGAGTGGGTCTCTGCTGGCCTTCCCAGCATGCTAGTGGCACCTGCTCGGTAGTCTGGAGGTGTTTTCTCTCCGTTCTACCATTTTAAATATTGGTTTTGGAAAAAGCCTCCTAATAGCTTTTGCATGGTGGAATTGATTTTCAAAAATTTAAATGTTATAAATAATAAAATTTGATAGGAAAAGAGATATATAGCTAGACTGCCCGAGGGTCCATCCACTATAAATAACTATGTAATATTTAAATAAATTTATTGCTTTTTTAAGTATTTCATTCACAATCATCTCAACCACTTGACAGTTGACACACAAATAAATAGTTGAAAGGATGTTGAGGGAAGCTGGAGAGAGATGCTATGCAGGATTCAGTGTTAAATATGTATGGTGCCATTATTATTATTGAAGTATCTAAAAATTGGTTTGCAATCTGGATACTTTTTTTTTTTTTTTAAAGCCTCTGGATACTTATTTATTTATTTATTTTTGAATGGAAGCCTCTGGATACTTATTAAAGTTAAAGGAAGTTGGTATCCTTCTGGCTCCTAGTACGAGGGTAAAATATTATTTGGTATGCTAGCATTAATCTCTTTAATTTAATTTGAAATATAATTTTACAATTATGTACTTGTACACCGCTGATCACCTATTACTGTATTTACTAATTGTGAATCCTCAATCTCAAACAAAAAAAGACTTCCTTATATGTTGACACGTGTCACTTTATCAACTCAACAATTTCTCTCTCTATCAAATCAGTTTTCCGAATTTAAATCATGATTTGCGATGATTAAGGAATTCAAATAATTATCTGGTACAAATTTAAATCATATAATTTATGATTGTTCTTTTTATATAATAATTATTGTTTGATTATGTTGCCAATTATATTCAATTCACCATTATTTATTTATTAGCGGTTTTATCATTAATTTCCTATTGCTACTAACTAGCCTATTTTAAAGCAAGATTTTGTCAACATGATGATTTATCCGTTAAATGTGCAAACATCTCCCTAAAATAAAACCACCAAGGAAATTACCGTCTAGAGAAGTATTGTCTGCTACTCAGATAGAAATATCGTCTAAAGGAAAAACAAGAGACTACATCGTCAAAGTCATATCTCAAGTATGGTCTACAACTCTATCGTCTGGTCAACAAAATAAAAAGCTGAAATAGCTCTATCGTCTGCTCGACGAAATAAAAGGCGAAATTATCTTTATCGTCTACTGGCAGCACTGTCTACTCTAGAGAAGTATCGTCTGAAGACAAGGAAAGTACTATCTAGAGAAGTATTGTCTGAAGATAAGGAAAGTATCGTCTATAGAATTATCGAAGACAAGGAAAGTACCGTCTAGAGAAGTATCGTCTAAAGAAAAAGCAAGAGACTACAGCATCAAAGTCATATCTCAAGTATGATTTACAACTCTATCGATTGTGAATTGTTCTTAGTACTTGCTACCTACTCTTGATCCGGATATTATCAATTCTGCTTTACAGAACAATATTAGCAGTAATGTGTCAATAAAATTATTTCCTATTTATTGAAAAATATTTTAATCTTTAGATATTCTTCTTATTTCTTTATTTATATTGCTTGCTTAATTTATTTTGTATTGATACCTCATAAATTTTTAAAACAAAAGAAATCAATAATATTAAAATGTAATTAAATATAATAAATTTTTAAAAGAAATAAATACCCCACAACTGACAACTTCGTCTACTCTTCCTCCTTCCAAACGTATTGATTATGGATTTGCATCCTTAACTTCAAACAACCATAACTTCTTCATTTCTTATCAGACTTATATTAACTTTCTTTATTATCAAAAATAACTTTTAAACTATAGTTATAACGTGTTGAGATAGAGAAGTGAAATAAGATCTTCACAAGCTTCCTCAACTAAAGAGTAAAAATGTGTCAAGATAAGATCTTCATTGTGTTGAGACTATTGCTGCATAAATATTTGTTGAATGTTTTTCTATTTCTGTTATCAAAACTTAATTACATTGTTTGGTTTTGGTATGACATAAATTTTAGATGAACAATTTTAATATTAGTCATTGTATCTACTTTGGATTTATTTACTTCAATATATCATGTGATCTTATGCATGTTTAAAAATGTTGACATATGTCATATATTTATTAGCTTTATAATATCAATTGAAAAAATGTTACAAATTAAATATTAAAAATACCAATGCATTGCACGGGCTACTTACTAGTTACATTAAAACCATGCTTGTAAACTATTAGCAAACCTTCATTTCAATAGATACCGAGCAATATTTGTACCCAAAAAAAAATACCAAGTAGGATCTTTTTAATGGTTTTACTATTTATTTAATTATTTAATTATTTCTTCTCTAAGACTGAAGTATGTATTGTGTCACTGTCTCTTGAATACAATAATATTTTAAAAAATAAAAATGAGATTTCTTATATAAATAAGATTTTGATCTTTATATTTTACAACAATTTCGTACAAAATTTAAAGGTGAAGGCTGCTATGTATTTTAGAAATGGAAGGACACCAAAGCCCCAAAATTTAATTAGGATATTACGTTTTGCAGGTGGTTTTGACATACAAATTCTAGTGGTTTTTGCTGGACACTAGTTTAAACCATATGAAATTTCATACGCAGATAATAGCTATTATGCTAGAAAATGAGAAGTCATCATTGTCATCGACACCTTCCAAGTAATTGGGTAGTTACTGACACATATCGTCGGCTCGTTCGTAAAAGACCATCGAGATTTACTAGTTTTTTGTTGCGGGTGTTCATTATTTAGTCCAGAATTTTCTCCATTTTAGAACTTGAAGAACTCATATCTTTTTGCCCATTAGTCATCAATAAATATATATATATAGGGGGCGTATCAAGTGAGAGCGATGTTTATTATGAGAGATGAGAGCGTTAAATCATGACCGTACAACCATTCATGAGTGGTTGAGATTAAAAGTAGTTTAGTGGTCACATGACTTTTTAAAAAAGTCACATGCCATTTTATTTTAATCTTGACCCTTCATGATAGATCCAATGGCTAAGATTGAACGCTCTCATCTCTCATAATAAACATTGCTCTCACTTGATACGCTCCCTATATATATATATATATATATATAAAAGTAAGAGACTTGATCTTTTACATTAAAAACACAAACAAATACCAAGAATAAACGTGTGTTCTCGTAAAGTAGAACAGTAGAAAAGAGATTGGAAGTGGAAAAGGCTAGCTAGGTTAAGAACCCTAGCAGCCAAGCAACATATTATTATCAAGTAGGAGAAAATAGTTGAAGAGATAAAACCCTAGGTTTACACGGGATAGGCTCCTGGGCCTCAAAACACTTGGCCCAAAAGCCTCTACCCCCTTATGCTTAGAGCCTCGCTCTAGCGCCTCTGGTCGCCTAGCTCGCCACCTGTGTGTCTCAGGTCGCCACTTCACTAGGCAAAGTGCTCGCCCAGTCCACAAGCCCACGAGACACCAAGCTTGAAGTATGAAAGCGAAGTGTATGTATTCAAAAAGCGCTCTCCATGGAATCCTAATCGATGCTTCCTTTGGGCGGTCATCCCTATAGAATGTGCCTCATTAAAACCTTCCTAGGAAAAACACAGTGGGATAAAAACCTAGTGAAGGAAAAAGAGTACAGCATCCTATAGAGAAGTGAGTCGCCTACGGCAACGACGTGGAGAATAAATGCATCACCAACATGGCATGAAAGTATATAAACAACAAATGGAGCCACCAAATTGCAAGGCAATAGAAATATATAAATGAATGAGAGTCGACACAAGGGATAACATAGTAGCAGATAATTAACTATAGGTTCAGAATTACCTCATTTTCTTTTCTTGAAAGAAAGCTTGATCATTTCACATACCAGCTAGAAGATCCATCATTAATGATGCTGTGTATATGAGCCAGAGATTTCCACAGTTTTCACTTGCTTCCTCTTCTGTGGGATTTGCTGCACTTCTTCAAGTTATCCGTGGATAACTTCCTTTTAACCTGTTTACTCCTTTCTTGAGATAGTTTCTTTGAGATGTTCTTCTTGCATTATTGTTTGGATCATGGTTGCTTTTGTTCGAGGAGAACATCTATTTCCATAGATCTTTATACTCTGCATCTGTGAAGATGTTAGTGATTTTCATAGTGGTTAGGCTCTGATACCAATTGAAGGTTCAAGAAACACACAAGAAAGGGGGGGTTTGAATTGTGTGACTCATTTTTAAAGTTTCTCTTCTAATAATTTTGAATGTTAATCATTGGTTTACTTTTAACAGGAGTTATTCATAAAGCACATGAATATGCATGCAGCGGAAATATGACATAACAAGAAAAATAAAGCACACAGAATTTTTATCCTGGTTCACTCCCATAATCGACAGGGCTACGTCCAGTCCTTGGCTTCACCAAGATTTTCCACTATTTAAACAAATAGTACAAGTATTATCAGGGACTTCTCCCAACAAGTATTCGAAGGACTTCTCCTATCAAGTATTCGCATGACTTCTCCTTACAAGTATTATTAGGACTCCTCCTTACAAGTATTATACATGACTTCTCCTGGCACCTTTTACAAGGTTTGGTTTTTCTACAAAATTCTCTTCAAACAAGAGTGGGTAGAAACAATGAGGCTCAGTTTATACAAAGAGGATAGGAATTTGGGTTCTCTGTTTTTGGGGTGTGTGAGTTGGATAAGATGAGAGTAATACTCTATGAATTTCTCACACAGAAGCACATAAACTCAGGTAGAGGTAGAGGTAGGCGTGAAGCATCCTGAGTTGGAACCAAGGTTCCTTGGTTCTTGGGACAAACTTAGTTGGCATATGGAAGTTTAAGTCTAAGTTGCCCCGTTGTTCCGGAGGCAGGGTTCTCTATATATATCTTCAGTTGAAGATCTTTGTTGTTCCTTAACAGCAGGAGAGAAAACCTGTCCGAAGTGCTTCTTCCTCTCTTAGCTGTATGTAACGGCTAGTTCTGCATTTTTCAGCAGGTCTGAGACACGATTTGAGAAGCATTGATTTGCCTGGGTTGACATCGTCTGGCTCCATTTGAGCGAGTAGCTTTGTGCTATGTCTTCTGTATTTAATGCGTGGAGTTCCAGCTGTGGTATTTGTTTTGACCATTATACCCCAGTGCATCCCAGCTAATGCTCATCAAGTGCTTTAGTCAGATATTTGAATTTCGACCGTTGAAAGTGTACGATGCTCAGAGATTCTTGCCGGTGATTCCGCGATGTCAGCTTGATTTGAGGAAAAGTAGAAAAGCAGTGGGACCAAGGAATATTGTATTAATTTTGTCCCTTTCTACTTTCTGCCATTGCCAGTACTTTAATAAATATGCAGACGAGGTAGATGACTTTTGATCCAAGAGGCAATTATTCAGGATGAGGAGAATAATTTCTTTAATGCTTCTGTTGAGCTAATATCCTCGTAAAACACATTTCTTAATGTCTGTACCTTAGGCGCATTCTGATGCTTGAGCGGACGGATTCTTCCTTAGAATTTGGCAGACAGTCTCCATATAATATTTGAAGTTCCGTTACTGAGTTGCTTGCATCGGCAGACGATCTTTCTTCATTCAGTTCTTCTTAAGGATTAGAATCTTCTTGGCTCATAGAAGACTGAATCTTCTCTTTTCTTTTGCTTCCACTGAAGTTCTCCATCTGAGAGAGTTGATCCACAACTTCTTTATATGATGCTAGAGAAGCTTCGAAGCCGAAGGTGTTTCTTCATAAGTTGTCATGCTCTTTCAGCTTTAGATGAAGCGGTCTTTCTTTTGATCACTGTAGGTTTAGGTAGCGGACTGTTTCAGCTTCTCGAAGTAGACTTCGACTTGAGCGTACAAAACTTGATAGAATGTCCTTGAGAGAGGATGTTGGCTATTTGAAGTTACTGCTTTATCTCTCTGGAGTCACCAGACTGTCTTTACATGAGTGCTTTCCTTTGTATGTCTTTGACAGTATTTCCTTCAGGGTGACCGGACGGTCTCTTCTGGCGGACTAGTTCTCTTGATGATGCTTTGAGATTCATTTAGTCCCTTTAGTAGATAATCATTCCTGTACATGAGAATTTTCACTATGTTAGAAATTCTATCTCTGACGATATTAAACCTTAAAGAAATTGTTAATTATCAAAACATAATAATTCATTTAATTATTTGAATCTAACATCAAGCTAAGGACTCCTCATTCACAAGTATTCGTAGGACTTCTCCTCTACAATTTTTCTTGCGACTCCTCATTTACAAGTATTCTTATGACTTCTCCTCAACCTGAACCTGATAAGGGATTTTCCCTCTACTTAAAGTCTCTTTAGAAAGAGTGAAGTAGAAAGCTTAAGCTCTAATAACTCTTTAATATTTTGATACAAGGTTTGGCACTAGAAGAAATTCTAAGAGCTTGATAGAGAGAAAAAGGATGAACGTGTATGATCTCTGATTTGTGAAGATAAAAGAGTGTTTGATTTATAAGCTTTTTCACACATAGAATATTTTTCACTTTGAAGATGATCTTTTTAAATCTGGTTCAGTTCTTTGTCTTCTTCAGATATTCAAGTCCTTTCTTTATATTGCTTCTTTATGCTTGAGTAACGTTTAAGTGTTGAGAGCTTCTTGCCCGTTTTAATGTTCTTTGTCAACAATATATGCAAAAAGATGATTCATAGAGTAGGTAGACACTTCGTGCAGTGAATCTTTTCTTCTTTGAGTGAAAGGTTGAGTTGGTAGTTGCTACTTGATGTGACATGTTTGACAATGTTGTAACTTCACTTGGTGAATGTGTCTTTTGTAGCTTCAGCGAGTCACGTGATGCACTTTAACTTCCTTTGGTCATTTACACGTAGATTCCAAGTTTCAGCAGACCAAGCTTTCATTTGATCATGAGCATAGACGTTGAAGCTCTTAATTTTATGACTTGATCACTTTAGTATACTATAGTTCCATCAAACCATAGTTTTTGCAGACTAACGATGAGAGAGTAAGTCAATGATTTCCTGAAATCGTAAAACATTAAAATTTAGAGAATTTTTTTACTAAGAAGGTTATAGTCCCAAAACATTATTATCACTCAAAATATGAGATAAACAATGTAGGGATCTAAAACGTTTAAACTTAACAAATCCAAAACATAATTTCACACTCAAGAAGCTCTCTCAGTTTTCCTAACATGAAGAACTTTTACAAATGATAGCAGTTAAACAGAAAGAACACATTTAAATTTTCCTGGAAGAACAAACTTAACTTTTACAAATGATACCATGTATTTTCTGCACCACCTTAGATGCCTTTTAGTTTTTTGTTGGACTACACTTTAATCAAAATTGAAGTAATCTAAATAAGATTTATTTCTTAATCTTGTTGGGTGTTCTAATTTGATTTTCTATAACAGGGATGGAACTTGTAATGGTTATTCACCATATGGGAAAATTTGTGACGGACCCTACAATGAGTTACCAAGGGGGAGAAACTCATGCTGTGCATGGACTTAATGAGGTCAAATGGTCATACTTTGAGATCATAGGTATTGTGAGAGATTGGGTTAACTATCAAGGGAATTTGAGGTTGTGGTGGAAACTAGGGAGGTAGATTTTCAGCAGGGGTTGAGGGAGATAGATAACTCTGGATTGTCATGTATTTGAAGCATCTCTCTATTCTTTGAATAATGGAGGAGAGGTTGATGTTTATGTTCAGCATGAAGTCACACAAGTGGCTGGCATAGCTCATTAACTAGCTGATGATAATTTAGGAGAGTAGAGAAATGAAGCAAAGGTAATTGATGTACATAATATCAGTGAAGACAGTGATGATAGTGGCATGGATGTACATTTTAATGATAGTGAGGAAGAAAGGTGAATGTGAGTTGATGATGGTTTTGAGCAGTAGGACTTTGATATTAATGAGGGTGAAGGGAGTCAACCAAACCGTGAGATAGAAGGTGGCACTGTGAAGGACTAAATGGAAACTTTGAGGGCAAAGGAGTAAACGAGAACTAGCAGGGTCCAAGAAAGGAAGATATGTCATCTCCCTATATGAAATGGACCAATATTGACAGATGTCACAGATTCTGCCATCCCAATATAAAAGAGGGCCTAGAAGGCCAAAGATGTTGAGGAAGAAAGAACTGGATGAGGATCCTAACCCTACTAGAGTGAGAAGAGGAGGGATACAATATATAAGATGAAAGGGCATCATATGTGTTGAAGTTGATGCAATTTTCTAGAATCTTCTACTAATGTCTACATAATCATATAGTGTAGAAATATCTAGTATATATGATTAATGAATTGTAAATGTATTTAGAAGTAGAAGTATCTAGAATGTAATGGAGATATCTAATAAGGTAGAGAAGTCTAGAATGTAATGGAAATACATAATGATGTAGAATATTCTAGAACCACCCTCAAGCACCTATAAATAGGCAAGCTTGGGTGCATAGGTGAATAAGTCATCAAGTCATTTGTATGATTTTAGAGAGCAATACAATCTATTCCTTTGCTCCAAACACCACATTACTAACTACTATCTTCCAACTATCAACTAAAGCTTTCTCAATTATCCAACTATTTTCTGAACTAACATCATATACTAAAATACTATCAGTGGTATCAGAGCTACGTTCGGTCATATACTGGGCGTAGATAAACTATTCAACTACCAACTAAAAATCACTACTATCACTCTACACTACTTCCATAATTTTCTTAGCCTATGGCTACCAACACCCAAACATCATCTAATATCCAAGTCCCTCCTTTTTCCGGTGAAAACTATGATTTTTGGAGCATTAAAATGAAGACATTTTTTTGCTCCCAAGATCTATGGGAAGTTGTGGAAGAAGGATATACTACTCCCGCAGATACTTCAACTCTTACTGCAGCTCAAAAGAAAGAGTTGAAGGAAAATAGACAAAAAGATTCAAAGGCATTATATTACTTGCAACAAGCTGTGGGTGACTCTATTTTTCCGAGGATAATGGGAGTTGCTAGTGCCAAGGATGCATGGAGTACACTACAGGAGGAGTTTCAAGGAACCGCAAAGGTACGTGCTATCAAACTCCAAAGTCTAAGGCGTAAGTTTGAATTATTAAATATGAAGGATTCTGAGACCGTACAAGACTATTATACTAAAATAAAAGAAATTGTTTCTAAAATGAGAGCCTACGTAGAAAATATTCTCGACAAAAGAATTGTTGAGAAAATTCTAGTTTCTATTCCCAGTAAGTATGATCCAATTGTGACGACGATTGAACAAACGAAAAATCTGTCAAATTTATCTGTGACAGAACTAATGGGTTCTCTTGAAGCTTATGAGCAAAGATTGAGTAGGCGTGGTGATGACTCTATAGAAAATGCCTTTCAATCTAAGCTTAAATTACGGTCTCACAATAAAGGATATGGAGAAAACAAGAGTAGTGGAGAAAGTTCTAGAAACAGAGAGAATTCTAGAAATTTCTCAAAGAAAAATCAAGATGAGTATCGTCCATGTGGCATATGCAAGAGGACAAATCACGCCGAGAAAGACTGTCGTTGGCGAGGAAAGCCACAATGTCAGCATTGTAAGAAATTTGGGCACGTGGAGAAGAACTGTTACAGCAAAAATAAGCATCAAGCAAATTTTGTCGAAGAACATGAGAATGACCAAAATAAGCATGACAGTGAAGAACATCTTTTCTATGCCTTCCAAGATTCGAACAATGACAAGGAAGGAACCTGGTACTTGGATAGCGGTTGCAGCAATCACATGACTAAAGATGAGAGCATCTTCAAGGAAATTGATGACTCTGTCAAATCAAAGGTTCGACTAGGAAATGGCACTACTGTGGAATCAAAAGGCAAAGGCACTGTCATGGTGGAGACAAAGAAAGGTACGCGACTCATTAGAGATGTCTTACTAGTTCCAAATTTTAAAGAAAATCTCTTGAGCATCGGTCAAATGATGGAGAAAGGCTATGTCCTTCACTTTGAAGGAGATAAATGCACAATCTATGATAACACTAATAAAAGGGCCGAGATAGCTCAAGTAAAGATGGAGACAAGAAATAGAAGCTTCCCGATAAATTTTAAATATACCACTAACATTGCCATGAAGGTGCAAGCTGATGATTCATGGCTATGGCATCAAAGATTTGGCCACCTCAACTCTAAAGCCTTAAAGTTGTTATATCAGAAGAATATGATGAGAGATTTGCCAAGTCTAAAAGAAGACAACGGAGCATGTGAAGGATGTCTTCTCGGAAAACAACACAGATTACCGTTTTCAACGAGCAATGCATGGAGAGCTAAAGATGTGCTAGAGCTCATCCACACTGATGTTTGTGGACCGATGAGGACACCATCACTTACCAACAACATGTATTTCATTCTCTTCATTGATGATTTTTCAAGAATGACTTGGGTCTATTTCATAAAGGAAAAATCAGAAGTCTTTGGAATATTCAAAAAGTTCAAGGTCCTTGTCGAGAAGCAAAGTGGTAAACATATAAAAAGGCTCAGGAGCGATCGAGGAAAAGAGTATAACTCTCATGAGTTTGATAAATTCTGTGAGGATGAAGGTATTGAAAGACAACTCACAGTCGCATATTCTCCTCAACAAAATGGAGTATCTGGAAGAAGAAATCGCACAGTCATGGAGATGGCTAGATCGATGTTAAAGGATAAAGGATTACCAAACACTTTTTGGGCCGAAGCAGTTTATACCGCTGTCTACATAATCAACAGATGTCCAACTCAAGCAGTCCAAGACAAGACTCCTATTGAAGCTTGGAGTGGGCAGAAACCTTCTGCTAAACATCTAAGAGTCTTTGGATCAATCTGCTACATTCATGTCCCAGACCAAAAGAGGCATAAATTAGAAGACAAGACAGTTCGAGGCATCTTCTTGGGATACAGTACCCAATCAAAAGGCTATCGAGTCTACAACTTACAAACAAAGAAGCTCATTATTAGCCGAGATGTCGAAGTTGATGAAGCTGCCGCTTGGAATTGGGATAAAGAAAAAATTGAGAGAAGCAACATTTCCCTTCCAGTACAGCAACCTCAAGAAGAAGTTGAAGAAGTAACAGAAGATCCAGGTATGCCTTCTTCGTCTTCTCTTCAACAAGATTCCTCACCAGAATCTACTCCGAGGCGAGTAAGATCTCTGGCGGATATATATGAGACTTGCAATTTGGCCTTACTTGAGCCTGAAAATTATGAAGTAGCATCAAGGCAAGAAGTATGGGTCAAAGCAATGGAGGAGGAGATTAAATCAATTGAGAAAAACAAAACATGGGAGCTAGTAGACTATCCAAAAAATAAAGATATCATAGGAGTCAAATGGGTTTATAAGACAAAGCTTAACCCTGATGGCTCAATACAAAAGCACAAGGCTAGGCTTGTAGCAAAGGGCTACACACAACAACCTGGAGTCGACTACAACGAGACATTTGCCCCAGTTGCACGTCTAGATACAATAAGAGCTTTAATAGCTCTTGCAGCACAAAAAGAGTGGAGTATCTATCAACTAGATGTCAAGTCAGCATTTCTAAATGGAGTACTAGAAGAAGAGATTTATGTTGAGCAACCACAAGGCTTCTTCAGGAAAGGAAATGAAGATAAAGTATTGAGACTAAGAAAAGCTTTATATGGTCTCAAGCAAGCTCCTAGAGCATGGTACAGCCGAATTAATCAATACTTCATCGATCAAGGATTCAGGAGGAGTAAGAGTGAAACAACACTATATGTCAAGACCCAAGGTCAGCATGATACTCTCATTGTCTCCTTGTATGTAGATGATCTAATCTACACAGGAAACAACACGAAGATGGTGACTAAATTCAAAGAAGACATGATGAAGACATTCGAGATGACTGATCTAGACATGATGAACTACTTCCTCGGCATAGAGGTAAAGCAACAAAGAGAAGGGATATTTATTTGTCAGAAGAAATACACCGAAGCACTATTGAAGAAGTTCAACATGAACGAATGCAAGCCAGTAGCTACTCCGCTCGTGACAAATGAGAAGTTACAAAAGGAAGACGGGGCGCCAGAAGCTGATGCATTGCGCTACAGAAGTTTGATCGGCAGCCTACTATATCTTACTGCTACGCGGCCGGACATCATGTATGCTACAAGTCTTCTATCAAGATTCATGCAGAAGCCGAGTCAAATTCACTATGGAGCAGGAAAAAGAATTTTAAGATACCTTCAAGGTACAAAGAAGTTTGGTATATGGTACAAAACTGTGACCAACTCAAGACTACTCGGCTACACAGACAGTGATTGGGCAGGTTCAACAGATGACATGAAGAGTACATCAGGCTATTCCTTCTCACTTGGATCAGGTTCTTTCTCTTGGGCTTCAAAGAAGCAAGCGACAGTTGCGCAGTCAACAGCAGAGGCTGAGTACGTGGCAGCAGCTGAAGCAATAAGTCAAGCTATATGGCTTCGGAGAATACTTGAAGACATGGGTGAACAACAAGATCTCCCTACCACAATCTACTGTGACAACAAGTCAGCTATAGCAATGGCGAAGAATCCAGTTCATCATCACCGAACAAAGCACATTGCAATCAAATATCACTTCATCAGAGAAGCAGAGACAAATAAGCAGATTCAACTTGAATATTGCACAACTGAAGACCAAATCGCAGATATATTTACGAAGGCACTACCAAGACCAAGATTTGAGCGACTACGGATTATGCTTGGAGTTTTCGAAAATCGCATCAAGGAGGAGTGTTGAAGTTGATGCAATTTTCTAGAATCTTCTACGAATGTCTACATAATCATATAGTGTAGAAACATCTAGTATATATGATTAATGAATTGTAAATGTATTTAGAAGTAGAAGTATCTAGAATGTAATGGAGATATCTAATAAGGTAGAGAAGTCTAGAATGTAATGGAAATACATAATGATGTAGAATATTCTAGAACCACCCTCAAGCACCTATAAATAGGCAAGCTTGGGTGCATAGGTGAATAAGTCATCAAGTCATTTGTATGATTTTAGAGAGCAATACAATCTATTCCTTTGCTCCAAACACCACATTACTAATTACTATCTTCCAACTATCAACTAAAGCTTTCTCAATTATCCAACTATTTTCTGAACTAACATCATATACTAAAATACTATCAATATGATGTTAGAATATGTCCTATGTTAGCTCTCGCTCTCGCCACTGATACTGAAAATGAAGAAGGTGAAGCACAAGTAGAAGCATTAGAACACCCAACACAACAAGTAAACATCTAATCGTTAATTACCTCTAATTGAAACTTGATCTTCAACTTTCTTCACTTGTTTTGAATTCACAGGCTGCTCAAATAAGACAGACAAAACAAACAATCATGGTGTCATAGAGTGGACCACCATCACAAGAAGTAAAAAATCATTACTTTGCATGTTTATATCATGGCTGCTCCTAAAAATGCATAGCTGCTCCTATTATATAGGACATGTTTTTTATTCAAAATTAGAGCTCCATGGTTTGTTGTTCAATTTGATTGATAATCAATATATATACTAAAATAAGGGTTAACCCCACCTACTCTCATCATGTTATTCCCATTAAGACCATACCCTAACTAATTATTTTTTATATTGTTATTTTTTTCAATTTAATATTTCAAATTTTTATAAAATTTTGTGATTCAATCAGAGCCGTCCATCCCTCAATCACATCTTCGCTTAGCCCTTTCATCTTTCTTTCTTAGGTTTCTTCTTTCTTTCCCCTTCCCTCAGCCTTTCATTTTTTCCCTTTCAGTTCCTTGGCAACCACTGTCGTCACACGCACAAGCAAAATGCAAAAGAATCGAAGAAAGAACAGGAGAGAGAAGGGAAAGGCGATTACAAGATGGAGACTGAAAGATCGAGAGGACGGTGGAGATAAGTACAACGATGATTCCTCCGGCGACGGCTACCAGGAACGGCCATAAGAGGGAGGTGCGCAGACCATCAGGCAAGAATTTTTTTTTTTGTGCAATGTGTAAATTGATAATTTGTTGATTTATCGTTCAATATGTAAATTGATAATCAGTTTTCTAGTCATCTTTATTGGAGATCCTGACAATTGTGTTTGGTGGAAGAAGGTTACATACATATCAATAATTACTAGAGGTGGCAAAATGGGCTTGACCCGCTGGGTCAACCTATTTGGCCCGCCTTTTTTAGCGGGTTAGGTTGAGACTTTCAACCCAAATATTAAAAGTGGGTCAGCCCAACCCAACCCGCATTTTGACGGGTTAATAGCGGGTTCTCCCGCCCCGCCAACCCATTTTCCCGCCCCTAATGGTGATGAAGATTTCAAAGTTGATGATGATAGTAGTAATGGAAAAAAGGATGCATCTTCTTCCAAGAGAGTATCTAATGTTTCAAACTAAGACCTTCACAACTTAAAAGCTTTGAACTAAGACTATGTTATTGTGAGATTGTTGGACTTTGATTTGTGTTTTTGTTGTTTTAAAAGACATTTATGAGTTGTGATTGTGAGTTGGTTATGAATTTCTGGTTTTTATTCTTAGTGTAATTGTGACATTGATTCGTAGTGTGGAATTACGTTGAGTTTTTTATTGTTTATTATTATCTAGTTGAGATTAATCAAAACTCAATGACAAGACCGACATAAAACAAAGAAATAGGGAGCAACCACATCTTCTTGTTTAATTCAATGTTAGTGTGGTAGTGTTGCTAATTATACATTTTGGCTTTTTTTTCTCATTGCACAAAGAAATGAGAGCAACGTTTTTAGTTTTTTCCTCATTGCATAACCTCTTTTTTTTCCACTAAATTCATAAAGTGGGCTATCCCGCCAACCCGCCAGCCCGCCAAAATATGGGTTGGGTTGAGATTTCAACCCAAATTCTAAAAGTGGGTCAGCCCAACCCAACCTGTATTTTGGTGGGCCAATGGCGGGTCAAGCCGAGCCCGCCCTGCCAACCCATATTGCCACCCCTAATAATTACGGTAATTGAGTGGCCAATGCAATTATCATTTATATCCAAATCATTAGGTCATGCAAGTTTCCTATTTTGGTGGCAATTTACAACCTGATGAAAGTGAGATAGCTGCACCAAAATTAAAAATCGTTTCCTACAAAAAATTAAAAATACATAAAAAAAATAACACAACATTTAAATTTTACGCTTCTTACACAGTTAATATCACCTGTGTAGGGATGTCAATAGATCTTAGACCCATATGATACCTATAAAATACACAGGCAGTGCTAGGTTAAAAATGTGGTTGATGGGTATGGGATTATGCATGAATAAATACTCACAAAAAGTAGGGGTATATATATAAGTGCAAATATAGGGACTATACCTAACCCGCCCCATATCTACATACTCATGTGATACTTCCTCTATCTATATATATATATATATATATATATATATATATAAACACATTTGGTTATTAACATATTTGAAGTTATAAGTTCATAAATTCTTTTTAAAAATAAGTAATTGTAAAATATAATATAAGCTATTCTCACTTATTTTTAAAATAAGTTAGTAACTTATACCTTTAGGATTAAATTAACAAATCTAAAATTATAAATTTAAAGTTATAATTTTATCATTACTCTTTTTAAAAAAATTATACTTAATCGAATAATTTTAATTTTTAAATATTTGGATGATATTTTATATTTTTAAATAATGCTTCTTATTTTTTATTAACAGTTATATTTTGATTTTCTATTTCAAATGCAATTTTTTTTGAAAAGCTCAAAATGCAAATATTGAAAATTAAATTTTAGTAATGTGTACGGGTACGGGCACATAGATAGTTAGAGGGTATGAGACGAGTATTCAAATTGCTATCCATCCGGGTATGGGAACATGTACGGATACTTTATAAAAACTCGGGTATGAGAATGAGTATTGTAATACATTACTCATTATCACCCCTACACCTGTAGAGTGCACCATAGTTGTACGGACAAACATTTATAAATTATTAAATTATGGTAAACTTAAGACTATGTCTCCACTATTATAATTTACAATGAAAAAATAACACGACTTAATATAAATATTATGCTACTAACAAACTAAATATAACACATGCATCATAAAAAACACACTTTTAAAATTTATGCTTTCTAATATCTAAAAATGATAAAATTATTTTGATTCATAAGCTTTGTTTTAATAAATATAATAAAATTAATACAAATTTATTAAAATGTTATGCTATTGACTAAATTCATACCATCGGTGCAACCTCACGAAAACAAAGACAATGACAAATGTTACATGTCATGTTTGGAATGACTTAACCCTTTATGATTTTATAAATAATACTGTACACAAAAAAATGCAACATTCAGATAAGAAAGAGCACAAATAAAAAATTTATTATGTTTCTATAAAAAAAGACACATTCACCACAATTTTTGTCAAATTTATGTTTTCATATATCTAAAATTAATTTTATTCTTTTAATTCATAAATTTTCTTTTAATAAATGTAAAATAAAGTAACACAGATTTTGAAAAAAAAAATCACTTTATAAACAAAAATGAATTTTAAAAAGCAACACACAGATCACAATACTTATAAGTATTTCGGTTGCAAAATAATTAAGAATTTTAAACTATCAATTATTAGCTCATATATGTCACTTAATCTAATTTTAAACACATTATCAAATTTTTATTTTTTTTAGAAAGGAGAAATATTATTGATAATAGAGGTAAGATGATACAATGGGTCAAGAGGAAAGAGATCCTCATACAACAGCAGAAAAGAGCCAACAACTAACTTGCATAAAAAATAAAAGAAGCAGACCCAGGCATGGACAACAGCAATATAAACATGATCAAACATCATGTAGATTCCATGGTCTTTACTTATAAATGCACAAACTGACCAAACCCATGAAGCTGCACCTAATAATTGATCAATTGCAATTTCTTTTGCTCCCAACACAAGGAGAAGACGCAAACAGCAGCAGAACAGGGAAACAACAAAAAGCAGCAGATGAAAGGAGGCAGGGGAATGAGCAAGTGTCCCAAATCAGCAAGGCCATAACAAGAAACAGTAAGATGGTCAGTTGCAGGAGCGGCCAAGTTGGCTGACAGAAGCTTCAGAGGAGACGGCAGAGACAGAAGGATATAAAGAGACTTAGAACACACTATCAAATTGTTATATCAAAAAAATTAAACAATGCATCATTTATATAAACAAGGAGAAACAACACAAATAAAAATTAAATACACATTTATCACACAAAAATATAACGCTTTGACAAAAAAAAAACACATTCATCACTCCTTTGTTTGAAAGCCTTTGCACGAGTTCGTTGAAAAGTCATTTTGTCATCTCATTTCCCTTAGGACCAAGAACAAGCTTCAAAGAAGAAAAAGGACTTCTCAAAAAAAAGTAACGCTTCAACAAAAAATATATTTATCACAAAATAACTTATAAGTTACTAGAAGATGTGGTCGATCGGCTCCTTCGAGGAGATCCCCTCTATTCTTGTGGGTACTTCCAGCGGGGTTTCTTTAATTTCGGCTAGGAGCGCAGATTTTTGTGGGGCGGAGGAGAGTGATGGCATGGAGGGGTTGATTTTGCATCCTACTAGAAGACGTGGTCGTCCTAAGAACTGGAGGGTAATGGCGTTTCTAAGGTGGCTCCTATAGTCAGGGTTCGAGGGCATAGGAAAAAGAGGGCTCGGGGCCGTCCCAGGAAGGAGACCAGATGCCAGGAGCTGTGCAATCGTGCCAATTCCACTCTTTCCTGTCCTTCTGTGGAGGTAGTTGCGGGAGACGGTAGATGCGATGGTAACCTTTCCTCCTTTTTACCGTCCGAGTCTTTAGTGCCTCTGTGTGTCATGACGAGAGAGCTAGGCATGCCATTTCGGTGGGTAAGCAGGTGGGTCTTGTTTTTAATTGCACTGAGGATGAGGCAGTTAATCAGATTGCGGCTCAAATTATGGAGCGTAGAATTTCGTAGGAGTGGTTGCTGCGTGTGCAGGTGTTGCCTTTTGGGGTTATCCGTGCTGTGGATTATATGGGTCTTCTTTTTGGTTGAGGTTTTGTACATTCCTTTCTTGGCCTGAGGCGTTGGCGCTGTCCCTCTCCTGTTTTGGAGGCCTGTTGTTGTGGTGGACGGGCAGCTCTCCCTCTATGTTGTGGTGGCCATTTTTGTAACTAATATTCCTTATTAATATATTATTTCGCTTTCGAAAAAAAAAAGTTACTACCTTTTATTCCATAAATTATCTTTAAAAAAATAATGCAAAAATTGAAAAATTATACATAATAAAAAAATGATGCACAGGTCACAATATACTAGTGAGCATATATTTTGTGTGCACTAAAGTATCTCCTCAGCCGGTAGTTATGTAATTAATCCGTTTAAGGCTTTGGAATCATATTAAGTGAGTAGACTTCTCCCAACAAATGATTTTCCAAACACATTATCTAGAAATCAAACATTTGACTAATTAAATGCTTAAAAATCTCAGTTACCTTGCTTGACGACACATACGTTTTTTATTTTGGTGCTTACATGAATCTTTTACGGGAGAAAATTATGTTAGAGTCAGGAATATTCACATTTTAGTGAGACTAACTCTCATTGCATAATTTTTTTCCATTCGTAATACTCAAACTAAAAAAAGGAAAATGAAATATATATCACTAGGCATACATTACAATCTTTAGAAATAGGCATATCTATATTTTCAAAACCTTGACTAAAAATTTGGTCATATTCATCCGCTATATTTTAAAAGAAACGTGAAAAGGGGATAGAGAAATGCTATTGAGTACGACTTAATTGACAACAAAAAGTACGAATATACTGTTTATCACATAAAACAAATAGATTTGATAATTTAAAATTTAAAATAGATGGAAATCAAGAGAAATGAATGGTGAAAAACCATTTCGTCCGTTTCGTAAAATTCACTTTTGTAACACTAATCATTATCCAAATTAAAGGGAATACGCTAACAAGTGGTGCATAATGTTTCTATTTTCCCCTTTCTTAATTGACTCTATTTATTTAAGGAAATTTCACTAGATGTTAAATTACAATACCCTCTATTAAAAAAAAAAAACGCATGTAATAAACGCTTAATTTCCGATCTTTCCTAAGTTTTGGTCTTAATTATTTCACATGATAAATCAGAATTTTGTAAAGGGGATTCATTAGTTCTTAATTTCCTGATCTTATACGGTAAAGGAGATTCCCCTTATTCTTATTTATCACAAGAACTAATTAAGACAAAACTTTCTACATTCTTATCTTATTAAGTAAATTGCATCCATCTTGGTTTTTGAGGAAATTTCATAAAACAATTTATGTGAAGGAGATTTTAGTAGGGGTGTTTACGAGTTAAGTTAGTTCAAATTTGGAGTATAATAGAATTCGAACAAATCAAATTTATTGGTTTAATTTTGTTTGATTTAGTAAAAAAAATCAGCAAATTCGAAATAGACCAATCCGATCAAAGTTGAGTTTGTTTGGTTCCAGCCATTTGGTTGGAATATAAAAAATAAACCTTTAAATTTAATTTTTTATCCATGTATATTATGAACGTTAAGTTTATGTATAAATATTTAAATCCCATGTCACTATAAGTAAATAGTTTATTGGGGGTTGCGTTTGGCCGCCCCCTCTTTTTTTATAATTCCTAAATTACCCTTGTGAAGGAAAAAAATAAAAAAAAAACCCCAATAATCTCATACATCAACCCCAATCCTCTTCAGTTCACCACCTTCACCATTTACTTCCCACAATTTCCTTGCCATGCCCTTTTATATTGTCCTGGACGGAAGGAAGAAGCAAGAAACCAAGGTGGGTTCTTCCAATGGAAAGAAAAAACTTGCATCGTATTTTTTTTCGAGATCTGGTTATTATTCGCACAATGAAGTGCGAAATATGCTTAAAATCGCAATCGAAAACCATGTTAAAATCAAATTTTAAATTGTCATTTCTGGGAATATTAATTGCAATCGCATTCAAGTATGCGATTTTGACCTTAGAATCGCATCCTCAAGTGCGATTTTTAATTATTTCTTTTAAATCGTATTTAATTCAAATTTTAAATTGCCATTTCTGGAAATATTAATTGCAATCGCATTCAAGGATGCGATTTCGACCTTAGAATCGCATCCTCAAGTGCGATTTTTAATTATTTCTTTTAAATCGTATTTAATTCAAATTTTAAATTGCCATTTCTGGGAATATTAATTGCAATCGCATTCAATGATGCGATTTCGACCTTAGAATCGCATCCTCAAGTGCGATTTTTAATTATTTTCATTTAAATCGTATTTAATTCAAATTTTAAATTGCCATTTCTGGAAATATTAATTGCAATCGCATGCAAGGATGCGATTTCGACCTTAGAATCGCATCCTCAAGTGCGATTTTTAATTATTTCTTTTAAATCGTATTTAATTTAAATTTTAAATTGCCATTTCTGGGAATATTTATTGTAATCGCACTTCTACGTGTGATTATGTCCTCGACATAACCATCCACAGAAAATGAATAACAACAAGGGGGATGGATCATACCTTACACGAATACGCAATGGGAAATGAAAAGAATAATATGTTGATGACTACTTGTTTTGCAAGGGAATGGTGGTAAGTATGGTGGTAGGAAGATGAAGGAGGTGGTGGTTACAAGATGAAGGATATGGTTGTAAGAAGATGAAGGTGGTGGTTGTTAGAAGATGAAGGTGGTGGTGGTTACAAGTTTGGAGGTGATGGTGGTGACAAATTGGGGGGATGAGGGGGGTGGTGGAGAAGATTGAAAAAGGGGTGGAGAAAATAGAATGGGAATAAGGAGTGATAAAGAAGATGGATATGTTGGGAATTTTTATTTTTTTTAAGGGTAAAAAGGTAAAATGACCAAATGAGGGGGGCGTAAGGCACAATAGGGGGGCGCCAAACGCAACACCCTAGTTTATTTTCAATAATTTCTGGTGATAATCAAATTAATTTTAAATGTTTTTTTTCTAAAGTATCGTCATAGCCGGTAGTCATGACACTAATCCTCTCGAGGTTCGGAGATCATATTAAGCGAGTATGTTTCTATCAACAAACTCTTTTTCATACACACCGCTCACGAGTCGAATCATGAACTAAATGCTGAAAGAGCCTAACTACGTACCTACCAACTGTGCTAGACATTGTTAGTAATTAGTTATAAATGTTGATATTACTTATAATAACTATTAATATTTTATATGTATAATTTTGGGTAACTTATTAGTCTATTATCCAAAGTATAATAATATACTTAAAAACTCTTGATAATCAATATGATCAAGTCATAATAATTAAGAAAGAAAAAAAATTACAAACAATAAATTTTAGTAGTATATATACAAAATTAAAATATATAAAAACACCAATCGGTTGGTTAGGTTGATTCGGGTTGAAAAAATATATTCGAGAACTGAATCGATTACAACTAGTTTATTCTAGGTTTAACATGAGTGAATCAATTAACCAAACAAATTTGAACCAGTTATATTTATTTGGTATAAATCATCAGATTTATTAGGTGGATCCGAACCAATGAATACGTTTATGATGATAGAACATAAAAAGGGATTTCAACAAGTAGTTTCTTAGAATTATCTCCAATGTAACAGTGAGATATTTTTTGAAGAGTTTTCTAGATCAGTATGGGCAATCTGACTTATGGAGAATATTGTTGGAAGGATGGGGTGATGTAATAGATGTATGTATTTATTCCCAAGAAGATAAACACGGAAGGCAGAGTTAATGGAGAATATTTATTTACCGAGTTGGAAAAAGAATTAGGGTAATTTTAGAATCAGAGCCTTCCTTGGAGGGTAATTCTCAAAGTAACTATGCATTACACGGGGGATACCTTTATTTTTCTCTCTGTCTCTCTTCTTATCACATCAATCATATATCAGATTTACTACTTATCTTTCTTCTCTTCTTTTCTCTCTGTGAGTGTCTACACCTAAAAAATATGTATGAATCATAACTCTTACATCGTGGTTGTGAAAGAAAAGTTCCAGAACTTCCCTGTTCTTCTTCTAGTTAGGATTTAAATCCTTTTGGGTGTGCATGCTTGAGCTGTTTTAAGTCACAGCTCTTGGTACTTGCTCTTAAAAGTAAAAATTCTAGCAGACCTCGGTGTAAAACACAGCCGCATGTAAGGTACCGCACACTCATAACCTTAACCTGCTGAAGTCTCTACAACAATGCTCATAAGATAAAAAAAGAGGGAAGAACTTTTTTATTCCATATACTGCCCAGCTCTCTTTTTCTATCTCTTATAGAAGTTCAAATTCTTCTTTTTTTCTTCCAGCAGTTACGTTGTCAATAAAGAACAATAAAGTTGGTGATAAAATCCATTGAAACCACACATAGAATGTCATAAGGCACATGAACCATTTTAAGGTGAAATGGACGTGCCTATAGTATTAGTAACTGTAAAAATCACTTTGAATGCTATTTGTCCATCACGGAGTCCCTGCAACAGTATCGCAACTGCAATTGCGCGTGGCCACATGAAACCTCATTTGTCTGCAATTTCATGACGCAAGTGCGACCGCAATTTAACAAACTTCTCGCATATATGGAAAACACAAGAAGTTGCTGTCATGTTATGTTGGTGTCTATCCAAGAGTTGCTGCAGTTTTTCTTACAGTTTCATGCATAAATTATTAAGTGCAAAGGGGTGTTTGTCCTCGTCTTGGTCTTCTTGTGTTCTAGTCTTGGTGTGGCTTAATTGCCTGTGGAAGTTAAAGTGTGAGTTAAAGTGTCATATTGATTAAATATGAGTGAGATGATGATTTTATAAAAAATATGATTTATATACTCAATGTTTTAAGATTTTAGGTAACGGTAAATGATCTTTTGTGTTGGCTCATGAACTTTTCTAGTCTCCCTAACCCTTACACAGTCAAATGATGATGCTACTAATTAAAATTAAAGATCCATTATTACTGTTTTGTCTTGTAGTACACAAATCGGGACAGAGTCTTGTTCTAGTGATGTAGATAGATTCATGGGAACAATATAAACAATATATAGTTTTAATTTATCTTTTCACTGTTTAATTGGGGTTAGGTTTGAAGAGCCACGTTACGTGGCACACTCACCCAATGCATTTATAATGAAGCAAACAGCTGAGAGAATATTCTCAATCCAGGGATTGGTTCATTCCTTGGGGCTAACTCATACCTGGCTGCAGTGGCCCTGCTTGTGTGATAAACTTAAAAGTCAAATAGAATGTTTTGATCAGTTTTTCTTTTATCAAAGTAATTTTGATACTCAAAAGTTATTTATAAATTATTTTTTTCAAATTTTAACTTGAGAGTCAATTGTAGAAAAATTCTGATCATCCACACAAACTAATTCTATGATACTCTAACAACCAAAAAAACCAATATTAATATTCTTATCGTTCAAAAAGAAGAACATACAATATTCTTGGAGATATATATTGACTAGACTAGCTTGCTCGATCGCTAGTTATAATGGTATGGACGAGAATTGATTGAATAGGTTCTTTCTAGTTTCTTTTCTACGCTGCCATATTGTTCTGGTTCTTTGATCTTTCATGGTTCAATCATCTTAAAATCAAAACATGGGATACTATGCGTTGGATAAGGTTTTTACAATATGACAGAAAGAGCAAGGAAGGTTATACTTATCTGCCGACAAGGTATCCCCTAACTTGACCACTCTTGCCAGGGTGTCCCTTGGCCATGCCAAATGGATGGTACATTAATTAAGGTTGTCTGTCGGTCGGTTCCGATCGATTTCGGGCCCAAATCTCAGTTTAGGACGGGTGAAATGAGCATCCGGCCAAGGATCGCCGCCAACCGTTCAATGACTACGGTTCCGTCGGGTTCAGTTTTGAAGGGTGGTGGTTTGGCCGGGCCGGTTCGCCGGATTGTTGATGCATTAACACAATCACAAAAAAAGGGAAACAAAAGAGGGAAGAAACAAATCTATACCCAGAAAATAATCATACAAAAAGTCCATACAGATCCATACATGAGGAAATAAACAGATCCATATAATACAAGACTTGAGAGCAAGTAGATGAAACAGAGGGCGGTGGTGCTTCGATGGCGACGGTTGAGGGCTCGATGTAGCAGAATATCAAGGGCTTCCTACTTGATGGCGACAGAGCAACCAAGGGGCTCCACATTCAGCAAGATCAATGCTGCATCTAGCCAATGTCGCAGTGCTTCTGCATCTCGCCACAATCATGATGTTGCTGCATCTTGAAGGAACATCTTGAAGCTGCATCTCGCCACGCATCGATTTGATCATCCACATGCATAAAGACTAACAAGGTGAGTTTGAGCTTAGTAGAAGGGCATAGGAAACCATTAGAAGAGACTGAGTGTGGTGAGGAAGCCATCGGAAGTCAAAGGGGGTGATATTATTATGTGGTTGGTTTTGGTTAGTTGCTTTTGTGCTAAGAGAGCACGTGAAGAGAGTCACATGGTCACCTAGTGCTAGTGGTTCACAGCTGTGCCTCATAAATGCTTCCACCTGCTGTGACATGGGCTATTATGTCATAGACTTTAGGACTAGACTGTGCTACCATATATATATCAGCTTTATTTCAAATTAAAGTTCCCTCATAAGCGGTCGGATCAGGCACCGACGAAATGAATTTTCCTCACCCAAATCTGACCGCCTTTAATCATCTGAACCCATCTTCTCTAACCTGTTCAGCCCGTGACCCGACTCAGCCCACCAATCTCTGGTTTTTTTTTGTTTGGTTGATTCGGTTTCGGTTCGGGCCGAAATTTTTGGACAACCCTAATATTAATGCCTTTCTTAGATTTTCTATAAAACTAAGTACTACTCTATTTACACTTGTGGGCATGCAAGAATTGTCCAATCATAAAAATTGATAGCGTCTTTAAATCAACTTCTCTTGTCTCAAAATTAATTCTAACACTCAAAAAAGTATTATAGAAGTGTTCAAACAATGAATCTGAGAGAGACCAAGTAAAAAACCTTAGAGAAAATTCAGGACATAGTCTCTTTTTTGGTATTTAAAGTCAACACGAGTTCTCTAACTACGAGGTGACACTATTACAGATTTTCCCTATAACCACGGTTCTGCCTGGCCAGTTACCACGGTTGAACCGTTGTATTGCTCGGCGTGATAATAGATCAATTACCACGGTTGAAGGCGGAACCGTGGTAATTTTGTTCCTCCGTTGCCACGGTTCTTACTGGAACCGTGGTAATATGTTTGTTTTTTTTACCTCTGTTACCACGGTTCCAGTAAGAACTGTCGTAATATGTTAGTTTTTTTTTTACCTCTGTTACCACGGTTCCATTAAGAATCGTGGTAATATGTTTGGTTTTTTTTTCTTGGTAAAACAGCCTGTAATCTAATAATATAATGCTACGTACAAATTAGAGAATAATCAAATCAAATCCAGCATGCAACCATGATAAAAAATATCTGACATAACATATATAGACCAAACAACCCTAGCAAAATAATGTACAACCAAACATAATAATGAGTTTAATAGTACAGTTAATTAACCTAAACAGCCCACATCTACACATTGGAGGCAAAAAAATTTAACACATAAGTAGCCCACTCTTCTTTAATTTCATTTAGCTGATCTTGATCCTAGGAGTCGAATTGACAATCAAAGAAGTACTGCAAAATGATAGTAAAAATAAAAAGTTAGAGTTAGATTACAAATTAAAAATACAAAAAATAAGAATTTTGTTATATAAACAACAAATAAATGTAAAGTTTCATACAGCATCAGGAATTGTAGATTGATTGTGCGCAACAATGTCTCTTAGAAAGCTTAGTACATAGTATCCAGAATCTATATTATTTGTTTGAGAAAGCACTACAAAAACAAATAAAAAATATAAGTGATTTGGTGGATATAATTGGTTTGAGTTATGTAAATATATACATACCTTTATAGTATTCCATTTGGTTTTGCTCCATTTAATCCTCTTATCATTGCAAGTAGCATGGCAGATCTTCATTGCGCTAGCTAACAAAATGAACGAATAACCCAATGAGTAAACATGTCGAATGTAAGACTATATAGCACGGTAGATCTAGATGCTTACCGATCAAATATTTCTTTCATGTCTTTGCGGTTTCTTAAATCACCATGCAAATGATCCAAGAAAAATAATGTCCCTTTAGTGGCATTGATCACAACCAACACCCAATGTCCTCTACATTGCATGTTAAACGAACAAACCATCAAGTAACTAAGTTTCAAATAAATTGATCATAAAGTTATAAATTGATCATATAAATATTTTTCTCACCCTATATTGACTGGTGCGAGATATAATTGGTCTGGGTGTGCATGTGCCTTTATTGTATCCGCAATATATTGGCTTTGTTGCTTCATGAGGTGCGTTGTTCGATGAGGACTCAGAAATGCTAATCTCTCACAAATTTTCAACCACACATTAATCAACAAGTATCTTAAATAAGATTATACAAATCATATACGATTAACATCACTGTTGAACTAAGAAAACCAAAAACTTGTGTGCACTTAAGTTTAACAAAGTACCTCATATAAACGCAAATCACTGAAGCACATAATTCACCGTGTCAAGTGATTTGACGGAGTTCCTCACAACCAATATGCTCAATATAAACATGGTCAAATATTTTTTCCTCCATTGGTATTGTAATTAGCTTGTCGTCAGTAAGTACCTTTTTTGCATATATGTTGAGAAAGTTACAACTCATAAGTTGATCAAAACTTCTTCCAATGTGAGACTTATGTTGATGACTTGGCGATGCAATAGATTCCCTTGTGCATTTTGTTTCAACCTCCTTCTCATTCTCTTTCACATTCTCCTTATCTTTTGCCTTGTATTTGTCCTTCTATTCCGCCTTGTCTTTGTTCTTCTCTTCCGCTTTATCTTTCTCCTTCTTTTCATTCCATTTGGACAATGGACGATCCTGAAAATTATATATGAATGGATAATCAATGAGTGAATACAAATATACGCGATTAAGTTTGTAGAATTGTATCATATCATAACATACCATGCAATCAACTTAAAGAATGTTGATAGGCCACGCAACTGTTGCACCTATTGTGTCCTGGGTGCTAATCAAATCATCATATTCATCAGGCACCGGGAGTTCTGCATCACCCTCAATCACAACATCAGTACCAACTTTTACATAGCTGGTGGGAAGTGGGCGGTTATGAATTGTATCACCATGTGCGTTATACACTTTACCCCTAGCAACCACGCAGAAATAGGGGAGCTCCAAACACAAGGAACAAGGTGTAGTACCCTAAATCAATGATAAAAAAAGTTCATCATCAAAGAAAAACATAACAAATAATAGATTGCAAACACTAATAAAACAACTTACCTTGGAGATGTGAATAAATGGTGTTAGTGGTGTAAACCTATCCATGCCATTGTTGTCGGATATAAATGGCTCCTTCTCGACCGTCTTCCCCTACATGAATGAAGAATCTATTGAGGACACTATCTTTAACGAACTATCATTAATGTATTACAAAAACAAAAATAAAACCAATTAATGCTTTAAATCTCAACTGGTGATACCTGATGTGTGCAGCTATTGGCCAGGTTACCCTATAGCTATGCCCATATCCTTCTCTTTTTATCTGCCTCGTCGATACCTAGTACCTGTGTTTTATGCGCATGCTGATGTACCACCATCTCCACCTCCATCACCTGAGATCCCTCAGCCAGCACTAGATGTACAGATACCACCAGAGCCTGTACCTGAGGTCCCTAACATTGATCCTACACCTGAGCGGAGTGGTCCCCGCCGGAGAGTCACCTCTAGGAAGAAGGTGCCTGCTCCCAGGAGGACCGGAGTAGATGCTCGTGCCTACCGTCGTCTATTCCGTAGGGTTGGCCCTTCTGGAGGATCACGAGAGTCTGTGGGTTACAATGTGAGCTCAGATGGAGACAAGGGCAGTCATGGATCTCAGGGGGATGCTGAGGAGGGTGGTGTGGTTTCCTGATCTGCTGTTACTGACTCTGTTTTCTCATGACTACTCTTATTTTGGATACTTGTTTATGGATGACTGTATAACCATGTATGCTACCACTTACACTGACAAGTTTCCAAGACTAAGCCTGGCTAAGTCCTTTGACTTTTGTGTATGTATATCTCCTATGTGATGTGTTTGCTTATGTCGCTAATTGTATTAGTATTGTTAAAAGGTGATAGGTAGGATAGACCGAGTTAGTCAAGATCGTAAGAGGAAAAACATGGAATCAACATGTGCCCGTGAGCGCGATGAAGTACGATAGATAATAGCGGTCAGTATGATAGATAATAGGGTTAAATATGTTTTTGGTCCCTGTACTTTAAGCGAGATTTGGTTTTAGTCCCTCGCCGGCGTAAAGGTGGATTTTAGGCCTCATACTTTCTTTTTTGTTTGGTTTTCGCCCCTGTCGGAGTCTGTCGTTGACCGTCGTGCCTACATGTCACGGTGGTGCTTATGTGGCATAGGCCACGTCATTAAAAAACTAAAAAACGAAAAAAAAAATTCAGAATCATTGTCCTTCTTCTAAACCCCACCAACAACATGAACAAATAAATTTTTCATCCAAAAAACAATTTAAGCAAAAAATCAGAGTTCTAGGAAAATTTAATGAATGAAATTCCTTTCAGTTGCCATGCCAAGCATAATAATCAGAAATTCAAATCCAAAATTTTACATAAGTTGCTGCTTAAAACACCTTCCTGGTTCAATGAATCAACACAAATTGCAGAAAGCATTTATATCAAAAACTGACAAGAACAGAAAATTGAACTACCAATACAGATCTAGCATACGAGAAGGTAGTGTTTGTTTTGAAAATCAAAAGTTTAATTCCAATTTTCACCATGTAATTATGCAGATCCAAAACATAAATAGCAAGAAAAATTGAGAGTGAGTAAAAGGAAACGGTTAAGAAGTTAGATCTGAGACAGAGAGGTGGTTAAACCTTTCGATAGGTAGTGCCATCTTCTTCGACGATCCAACCAGCTTCAGCACAGACAGCTTTGAGGACCTCGTTGTTGTCACAGTGCTTGGGAAGCTTGAAGTTCCCCTGAGCTCGAAGGCCGGTGAAGATCTTAGCAGCAATCGCTCTCTGCCTTTTCTCCCTCCTCTTGTTGTTCTCCCTCTCCTTCCACGTTGACAACCTCCCCGTCGATCCACCGCCGGCCATGGTTCCGGCGAAGCCTCCTCTCATCTCATCTCGTCTACACAGGCCGTGGGGGAGAGTTCACGAGAACAACGCTTTGTTTGTTGAAGTTTCTCGTGTTGTGCAGGTGAAGAAGAAGAAATGTTGCTTCTTTTTAGATTCTTTGTTTCTCTCTCCTTCCCTTTTCACATAGAGGTGGTTTTCCCTTTCTTTCTTAATTATTGGCTCGATTTTTTGGAGGTGTTCTGGGTTTGGGGGGTTTCGGTGGTGGTGGTGGTGGGTGTGAGTTTTACTGGTGGTGGTGGTTTTGGGTGGGAGTGAGGAGGAGGAGGATGAGGATGAGGAGGAGGAGGAAGAAGAGGATGAAGGAGGAAGAAGGGGGAAGACGAAGAAAAGACAGATGATTCTGATTTATTTATTTTTCGTTTTTTAGTTTTTTAATGACGTGGCCTATGTCACGTAAGCACCGCCATGACACGTAGGCACGACGGTCAACGACAGACCCCGGCAGGGACGAAAACCAAACAAAAAAGAAAGTCTGAGGCCTAAAATCCACATTTACGCCGGCGAGGGACTAAAACCAAATCTCGCACAGGGACCAAAAACATATTTAACCCTAGATAATATATGTACGCAGGTAAGAGAATAGTGGGAAGTTGAGTAAAACATGATACTAATAAGTGGAACTGAGTTTATATGAACAGTGAATGAGTAAGTAGGAGAAAGAGCAAGTAGAAAAAAAATATACAGCATAAAAACCAGCTAGTGAGAGTGAGAAAGTAATGTGGAAGCTCATAAGAGAGGTGCTCAAGCGGGGTTCCACAATGGTGCAACACACACAACTTAAATTACGGTAATTCTAGAAGCTACCACTTATTAATTTTTTTTTTCATAAGCTAGAAGGTAGGAGCTACACTTATTAATACTTTCCATAAATGATCATATATAAGGTTTTCCAATGCAACACCAAAAGTGAAATACAAAGAGAAATAAGTGATATGATATGTGATTCGGTAAAAAATGCATAAACATAGAAATATAAAAAAAAAATGTGTAAATTTGAGATTAAAGAAAAAGTTGGTGTAAATAAATTTTTACTAATTGTAATATGCACGCAAAGACAAAGTTTTTGGGTCAAGCACTTGGGACCTCATATCAATGGACTATACAGTCCATGAGAGGAGTGGACATCATGGGCTTTTGGGAGATACAAATCGTAAGCCTGGGCTTCAGTTTTTGTCAATAGAGAGACCCACGCAATACCACCACTTGAAATGTTGCCCAATAAAACCAGAATACCAAGACAATCCTTCAGGTAAGAGTTGCTAAGTTTGCTCAAGCCTCCTAATATATATCCTTTCTTAGGATGTTTTGCTAAAGATTAGGCGATCAACCTAAGGAACCTCACCAATGGGGAAGGAGACCCGCAAAGGGGATGGAGATGCTTCTTCTAAGAAACTTACCCTAGTAGAGAAAAAAGAGGGTGACGGCGCAAGAACGACTTCTTTTTTTATAATTTTTTGCCTTTAGTTTTTCTCATTTAAGAATTTTTTTTGAGCTTTTGAAGCTGAGATTTTGGCAATTTTAAATGTGTTTTTTGTCAGGAATTTAACATTAACGACATCATCATTGAAAGTGACTCCACTCTTGCGGTGGGTCGGGTCGTCAATAGCAAGAGAAATCTCCCTAAGAAGCTCCTTAATTAGTTGAATAGGATTATTAGATCATGAAGGAGGTAAATTGTATCAAGATTGCTCACATTTATGGGGAATCTAATCCGATAGAGTATCGCATAGCTAAACAAGGGTGTAGCAGGCCGAATCAGTTCTGGGTGTTTGTGGTTAATATATAGCTTTCTTTTGTAGAGAAGGTTGTTTTTCAAACTTTTGATTAACTAATAAAATTCCTTTGTTTTCAGAAGTTTTTTTTTTTTGTCCTTGATCCTGTATGTCCCAGCTGTTTCGATCAGAAAATGTAGCTTACTTTTTTTTTATCTTTGACCTATATGTCTCAACTGTTCCAGAAATTGTAACTGTAACTGCATTTTAATCAAGTTATATTCAATTAAATAACCTTAGTGTGTATAAGCTTAAACGACAAAATATGAGTAATGAAGGTCAAGTTAGTTTTTTTTTTCTTGGAATAAACTACATATTGCTTTTTAAAAAAAAGTAGTTAGATGTTTTAGAAGGATTTACATGAGGATATCACATTACTCGACAAAGAGTGAATTGTCTCTGAAAGTGCGTAAGTAAGTGTTCTTTAAATTTATCCCTGAAAAAAGGAAATAAGCAATAGTTCTTAAAGTTGTAAAATATCGGTCAAGTTAGTCTTTTTAGTCACATAAAATGTTGGTCAACTTGACCGATGTTTTACAACATTAATGACTAAATTACTTATTTCCTTCTTTTATGGACGTACTTGATAGACGCACACACTTTTAAGAACCAAGTTAACCATTCACCCATCAAATATGTGAATGTGAATGCAAAGGTGTACGTAGCTAGTATTATTGTTTATCCAGAATACTTATATGTGACTCTCATTTCCACAATATCTCACATGCATCCTTTGGTGCAGTAGCAAGTCCTGTGACTACTGGCTTGTTGTATCTTTGGACCACTCATGTCATGTGTAGTTGAGCAGGTAACTAACAAGCAAAGATAAACAAACACGCAGCTTAGCTTGCTGGCATATGCCCCGGGCTACTACCACCTATATTCCGTTCTATATATTCATTGCACAAACCCTAGGCTGTGACCATCATATCAAACCCTAGCTACTACTTCACTTCACTTGAGACTTCTCTTGCTCAAAGAATCTAGCAGTTTTTAACTGTTCAGAATTTATCCAGGCATAATATCAAACACATTGATAGAAAGATGAACAACACTTCTTTTCCGACATTGACCCAAAGACCAGGTCGATAGATATGAAATATATATGGCCCATGAATCTAGTGCCTATAATGTTTCTGACGTTATAATGTTACTAACTAGTCATATATTTTAGCTTTTTCATTAATGTGTTTATAATTAATTTGAGTTTTTCCTTTACTCCGAGAAGGCCCAAGCCGAAACTTTCCTGAGGAAAAATCAAACATGTATTATTTGAATTAACCATTTATTAATTGTTATATATAACTAATTTAAAATAATGAATGCATATATAGAGATACATATATTATTTGAAATTATACGTCTTTACGACGGTTTCACGGAAGATTATATATGTTTAGAGAGTGTTGCAGAAATAATACATCAATCAATCATTTTCAAATTTAAAAACCTTAATTTAGGTGAATAGTGATTCATTAATCATTTATGGATGTTGTGTCTTATAGGTAGCGCAATCTTAGGACCTATAAATAATAACATTTCCTGTCATTGCCGCATAATTAACTGTCCGATATTAGTTTATATTCGCGATATCGAGTACATGTAATTGGGCTTGAAGTTGAAGGGACAATGGTAGGACATGTGGTATCCAGAGTAATTGTTAATTGACCCCAACTCGAAGACAGCAAAGCAGACATTAATTCAACTAATTTAATTTATGACACAGAAATCACATTATATGTGTCTCAAAACGTGCATATTAGAACGAGTTTTTGATAGATTCACATTTTTATTTCTTTTATATCTCATTTTTACTTTGTTTTCTTCCTATTTTACTCCTTTATTTTTATCACATTACTTATCATATTATTTATTTTTGGGATAATCATCATATTAGTCCCTGTGATTTACTCGCCGTCTGAACCAGGTCCCTCCCCGGAAATTTTTTTATAAAAGGTCCCTCAGTTTGTAAAGTGTCTGACATAGGTCCTCGCCGGAGCCCGGAGCTCCGGTAATTGCTTACGTGGCATTACACGTCAGTAATTAAAAAAAAAAGAAAAGAAATTAAAATAGGGAATTTACTATTCTATCCTTAATGAATTAAAACCCCAATTACACCCATCTGAACTGGGTCCTTCTTCAAATCCCTAATTTTCATCCCTTCCATTTCCTTTCATCGTGCTACCTTCTTCAGCCCCGCCGTGCGCCGCCCTCACTCCGCCCTCCCTCGTCCGTCGTCGTCTTCCCTCGGACGTCGTCCGTGCGCCGCCCTCACTCCGCCCTCCCTCAGCCCCGCCGTGGGCAGCCGTTCGTCGCCCGTTATCTTCGTCGTTCGTCCCCTTCGCGAGCTCGTCCTGTTCGTTCTCTCTCTCTCTCTGCAGTAGAACACAACACAGTGGGCAAACCTTCTTTTTCCTTTCCATTCAAGTAAGTTGCTCTTTTTCTTTGCTTGTGAATCAATTGGTTTTGGATTTGGGGGTTTTTTGGGATTTTGGGGGTTGTGGGTAATTGTTAATTGTTAATGGTTAATTGTTAATGGTCAATTGATAATGGTTAATTGTTAATGGTATTGTCTTGGTTAATTGTCAATTGATAATGGTAAATTGTTAATGGTATTGTCTTGGTTAATTGTTAATGGTATTGTATTGACACAACACATGTTTTTGGTTTCTAATTTTGCCTATTATGTGTAATTCTTGGTTCTGATTAGTGAGTATGATTGCAGAATGGTTTTTACATTGGTCATTCATCATGGGGGCTGGTTTGGAACAGCTCCCAACTTGCATTATTTTGGTGGTTTGGTTAGTGTCCATCACGGCCTAGATGAGGATAGATGGTCGTTCTTTGAGACCCTCGATCTAGTGAAAGAGCTTGGGTATACCTCTACTGCTTTATGGTGGAGGAAGGCAGAGGATGTTATGCATAGGGGCAAGTTCAGAAAGCTGGAAAGTGATGCTGATGCGCTGGAATTGGCAAGGTACGCTGCTGAACATAAGATTGAAGGGCAGCTTTATGTTGAAAATTTAAGACCAATGGGTCCGTCCAATGTTGTGGCTGAAATTACAAATACACAACCTACTCAAGATTCTGAAATTTTAGATATTCCAAGCGTTGCAATTGGTGTGAATGAGAAAAAAGCTAAGAAGAAACCAAGTAAGATCCAAGTGAGGAGGTCACATCGCATCCAAGCAATTGTCAAGACTTCCCAAAATCAAGGCTCCCCACCTGTTGTTGTTATTTCAGATGATGATAAGTCCCCAGAGGTGAATGCTTCAATTTCCCCAGATATGCATGCTGAAAATCTAATTGACCAGCAAACTGCCCCTGAACAAGTGCCGTCCAATGTTGAGATGCCTCGCGAAGATGTTGGACACAGTGATAATTCTGAAATTTCTGCGCATGGAGTCCAAATTGGAGACAGCGAGGAAGAAAGAGAATTAGATAATGATGACGGGTTTGGAAACCAAAAAATGGGGGAGGCGGAGACCTTGTTGAATGAGCAGATGAGGGAAATGTTTAATAATGAAGAAGATGATTTCAATGGAGGCAATGTGAGTGAAGACCTTGACAGTGTCACAAGTGATAGTGAGGTAGAAGGGGTTCGGAAGAGGCGCTTCCCAAAGTTCTATGAGGAAGACATGGGACCAGATTTCGTGTTCAAGTTGGGAATGGATTTTGCATCCATGCAGCAGTTCAAGGACGCATTAATTGAACATTCTGTTCTACATGGTAGAGAATTCAAGTACGTAAAAAATGATGGTAAGAGATGTAGAGTGGTGTGCAGGGATGAAGATTGTGAGTTTTTGATATTATGCAGCAAGGTGGGGGATAAAAATACATTTAGAATCAAGACCCTTGTTGGAGATCACACATGTGCGAGGGTATTTTATAACAAGTCTGCAACTGTTGGGTGGGTGAAGAAGAAACTCTTGAACAAGGTGAGGACGGTAAACAAGATTAGCACGAACGAGATTGTGGATGATTTCAGAATAAATCTTGGTACTGGTATAACAAGATATAGAGCTTGGAAAGGACATAAATTAGCTACTGAGGAGGTTGAAGGTGCAATTAACCAACAATACACATTGTTATGGAAATTCAGCAATGAACTGAGAAGAAGGGCAGCTGGGAACACTTGTAAGATGAGTTTTGTAACTCCATCAGTAGATCTATATCCTAGATTCAACAGATATTATTTGTGCTTGGAAGCCTGCAAAAGGGGGTTCTTAAATGGCTACAGGCCATTCATTGGGCTAGATGGTTGTCACCTGAAGACAAGACATGGGGGAATCCTTTTGGCAGCTGTTGGGAGAGATGCTAATGATCAGTATTTCCCTCTTGCTTTTGCAGTTGTTGAGTCTGAAAACAAGGAGAGTTGGTTGTGGTTTATGGAACCTTTGCTGGCTGATATAGGTGGAACAAGGGTAAATAAATGGACATTTATGTCGGATCAACAAAAGGTAATAATGATACTTACTTTATTTCCACAATGTTCATCCTTTGCCCAATGGTCTGATATGATTTTGTTTTTTAGTCCTTAATAATGAAATGATTTCCTAATTGACAGGGTTTGATGGAGGTTTTTAAGGAGGAAATGCTGGAAGGGGTGGAACACAGACTTTGTGTTAGGCACCTTTATGCTAATTTCAAGAAACAATTTGGAGGTGGTGTGCTTCTTAGAGATTTGATGATGGCAGCTGCGAAAGCTACTTACCAGGAAGCATGGAACAGTAACATGTTGAAGATAAAGGAGAAGGATGAACTTGCCTACCATTGGCTGATGGACAAGCCAACTTCCAGCTGGTGCAGGCATGCATTTAAGCATTTCTCTAGGTGCGATGTGGTTATGAATAATCTGTCTGAGTCATTTAATGCAACCATCTTACTAACTAGAGACAAGCCTATACTCACAATGTTTGAATGGATCCGTACATATGTTATGGGGAGGTTTGCTACCATGAATGAGAAATTGGAGAAAATGTAGTAGATGCAAACAATTCGGTCACAACAAACAAACATGCAAGGTATTTGTGAACACAGGGGCTGCCTTTATACAAGCTGAAAAACAGGTAAATCTAATTAGTAAATTGAACTGAAATCCATGTCCTTGTGTTCGCCATGTAATCTAATTAGCAATTTCATTTTTAGACAGCAGAGGTTCAAGTTGATATGAACAAAAATGGCACTTCTACACAAGCTGAAAAACAGGTAAATCTAATTAGTAATTTGAACTGAAATCCATGTCCTTGTGTTCGCCATGTAATCTAATTAGCAATTTCAATTTTAGGCAGAAGAGGTTCAAGTTGATAGGAACAAAAATGGCACTTCTACACAAGCTGAAAAACAGGTAAATCTAATTAGTAATTTGAACTGAAATCCATGTCCTTGTGTTCGCCATGTAATCTAATTAGCAATTTCAATTTTAGGCAGAAGAGGTTCAAGTTGATAGGAACAAAAATGGCACTTCTACACAAGCTGAAAAACAGGTAAATCTAGTTAGCAATTTTAATTTACATATTCTGCCAATGGATGCAAACTGAACTGAAAAACAGGTCTAGATTTATATATCCATAATCGTACTAACCTGTAATTATAATTTCAGGCTGAACAGGACCAAATTGATATTAGATCTGCAGAGGAAAGGTGGACTCAGTTGCTCACAGCAATGATTCAAAAAACACAAGCTGGCAGCTCTTCAACAATTCAAGATGTAGTACAAGGGCCAACAGATCCAGATCAAGGGGCAAGAGGAACACAAACTGCGACAAATGATACAGAAGATATGGCTATTGGTGATGGAGATAGGGATAAGGATGATGGAGAAAATCTGCCCACCCAGTGCAGTGTTGTAATTGACAATTAGTATATTATTTAGATGAGTCACTAGCTTTTTGAAATAGGGAAGATTGTGGAGCCTTGTGCTTTGTACTTTATTAAACTTCACATGATGCTATGTGTGATACAGCTGTTTGTGGACCACATGACCACCTTCACCAACTTTTTGTAGTTTATTAATGCTGCACATGATGTTGCACATGGTGCTATGAGAGTGGAACAGCTTTTTTGCATTTTTTGTGCGCCTATGCACCTTGTTAAAAGGGATATATTTCACTTATTTTAGTCTTATTATGGGCATAATGCTACACATGGTGTGTTGTATAATTTTGAGCCAATTTTAGTCATATTCAGTCAAGTCAGAATCAATTTTAGACATTTGAGCCAAATTTTCCCATTGTTTCAGATTTGATAAGTGTTCAAAATCAATTATTTAATACATTAATCTCAGCAAGGGAATCCATTATAGCACATAAAACAAAAACTCTTAAACAAGTACCTCATCAGTCTCAAATACAGAATTAATTAAAAGCAATATCAAAATACATATCTTCTACCCATAATCCCCCTAACATCAATACAATGACTTCAACCCCTTCCCACAAAAAAAAACCACAAAGTAACCATCCATGACAACACAGCACACCCTATTGAAAGGTTCCTTTGCAATCTCTCTGCTTGAAGCTTCTTCTTCAACTTCTTAATCTTCTTTTTGTTCTCCACTACTTGTTCAACAGAATTCGGTGAATTAGCAACCTCAGAATTGAAGCTTATGGAATCCGCACAAGTGACATCAAGCCTTTGCTGTATAGGGTCATCAATCCAAAAAAAGAAGCCACAAGATACTAGCATCTGCAACAACAAACATGAATTTCATCTTCTCCAATTTTACACAACTGCTGGAAAAATAAAATAGAGTTTTACAGGCAGCAGACATTGTTGAATCATACCTGCCAATTTTTGCATCTCAAGAACCTCCTACCTGGGTTTTCAGGGGTACCAGCAGTGTAGACCAAGAGGGGCACCCCACATTCACATTTTGCCTTTGCCCCTGCTCACCTTGGTCTGACACGTGATGATGCTCGGGAAGACATGTTCTCATGGAATTAAATCTGCTAGAGGATGAAATCTGGGTATGTAAGCAAACCCCAGATCTGATAAATCAATAACAGAATACCAACGAGATGAGGGAGACGAAATCAATGACGAAATTGGCTCAAGGAGCACGATTTGGGCATAACAGAACGAGGAGGACCACCATCGCTGGATAGAGAAGAACAAACACCACCAGCAGCTGCAAGAATGATGGGAGGAAGAAGATGAACCAAATTAGGGATTTCAAGTGAGGGACCTACTTCAAATTCTTCAAATTTAGGTTTTAATTCATTAAGGATAGAATTGTAAATTCCCTATTTTAATTTCTTTTCTTTTTTTTTTAATTACTGACGTGTAATGCCACGTAAGCAATTACCGGAGCTCCGGGCTCCGGCGAGGACCTATGTCAGACACTTTACAAACTGAGGGACCTTTTATAAAAAAATTTCCGGGGAGGGACCTGGTTCAGACGGCGAGTAAATCACAGGGACTAATATGATGATTATCCCTTTATTTTTCTCTTTTCTACTTTTATTTCTCACAAAATGTGTGAAGTGGAAAAGTGTGAACGGATTATTTTTTATTGGAACGTCCAACTCAAATCTAAAGTTACTACTAGTAATTGCTAAAGTTTTAAGTGGCAAGCAATTTAATTTTTCTTAATATAAAATCTTGTATTGGAGTTCTAAAATTGGAATAATTTTGATTAGTTACATCCTATTTGACTTTTAGGGCCCCTTTAGTGGACATGATAAGCAGACACGATAGGATAGCAGTAATTATATATTACTGTAATCTGTTGTTTGTTGCGCTAGCAGGATAGCATAACATTATCCTGTCCCTTATCCTATCTTGTCCATCATGTTTAAAAGTTAGCCTTAGGTGGGAGCTGCGATAGAAATTATCTTGACAGGATAGCATATCAGTTTTTTGTTTGTTTATTATCATAACTCAAAATTAATTTCAATATTTATATTTTATATAATTTATAATAATATTAAATTTTAAATATAAATTTTTTATTTCAATATTATATTAATTTCATTACTTATCAATTACTGGTTGTTATTGTTAAGTTAAAATTATTTAGTTGTTTATAAATTTAATTAAAAAATAAACTGATTTATAAGTAGTGAAAATATTGGATTTACTCATATAAAATAATAAAATTTTCACTATCACTTACTACTACTTAGTTAACATTATTTTTCGTTATTTATATTACAATAAAAATATACAAAATAATTCTTCACTAACAATAAAATAGGCTACTCACATATAAACATTATTTTTTTAATAGTAAATATAGACTAATTTTATATTAGGCTTAATAGCAATTTTGGTCCCCCACGAATCACGACTTGACAGTTTTGGTCCCTCAAAAAAAAAATTAGCCTCCCAGGTCCTTCACAAATGCAAACTGTTGCAGAACCCCTTTTCCGTCAAACCCTTGTTAGTGAACAAACGGCCCAGTCCCACGTGGCCTGTTTTTAATGACGTGGAGCTTGATTGGAGAGAGAAGAAGCCAGAAGGGGACACACATGCCACTCACGTGACCTTCGTCTTCCCCAATAAGATGCCTGCAACGGCTTCATGCTTTCTTCTTCGTGGAAAAAAGAGGGCTTTTTTGTTCTGACCAAATTGAAGCAAAAGCTCCCTAATTTCGACCTACCCACATGAAGTAGTAGAGATAGAGACATAGATTTGTCTTGCCCGTTGATCGTAGCATGGAATTTTCTGCATCTTCCTCATCTTCTAGGTCGAGACACGAAATGGGTGGAGGCTATGAACGCAGGAAGCCATTGCTCTGTCATTGTGGTGTTGAGGCTCCGTTGGTGACGTCGTGGTCTGGTGAGAACCCAGGTAGGAGGTTCTATGGGTGCGGACTGTACAAGGTAAGGCCATTTTTTCTTCTGCTCTGTTTTTCGATGCTATTGGGCATGCTATTGGGGATGGTGGGGTGGGTACTGAATAAGAATACCATGTTTTCCAAGAAGAATTTGTTGTGTAGTCCTGGATACTGTAATTTTCTGATTTTAGAAGATGAGATTTTCAGATTTAGGGAAGATGAAGTTCATGCTCTGTTTTGTTGTTCTCATATATGCTATTTCAGGTACATGGAAGTAGAATCTGTGATTTCTTTGTTTGGTACGATCAGCAGAACACAAGAGACAAGAAGATAATTGTGGGGTTATTGAAGAAGCTTGAAGCAATGAAGAAGAAAGAGATGTTTTTGAAGATTTGTCTTGGTGTTTGCACTGTGCTGTTAATTGTAATGGTTGTGTTTTTATTTGTATCAATGTAGGTGAAATTGTAACAACAAAATTAGTCTTTATATTAGAAGAATGTTGTTTGATGAACCATGGCAGTGTGGTTTTATTTGTATCAATGGAGGTGAAAATGTATCAAAAAAATTGGTGTTTATATTGAAAGAATGTGGTTTGACGAATCACGGCATTGTGGTTTTAGTTGTTTCAAAGTAGGTGAAATTGTAACAACAAATGATGTGTCTAATGAGTTTTTAGAAGAAGCAATAAATTGAAGCATAAATTGAAGCAATTGAAGCAAGAAGAACATATCTGTCTAATGAGGAAGCATAAGTTCCCATTTACACATCTAAATTCAAGCAAAATAAAATGCTATTGATGATCTGAATTATGTAGCAAAACTCCACCATGATAACATACACCAAAAGTTAATTATCCTAAATTGTCAAGGTTCAAAATAGCAGCATACAAATACTGCCTACATACAAATACAAAGTCAGAGTCATCAAAAGGGTGGGTTGGATCATCAACATCATCACAACAAAAGTTAATTATCCATTACAACTGCTGCCTACATACAAATACAAAGTCACTAAGTCATGCTAGCTTCATTGATCTTCCTTTTTCTTCCCCTTGTTTCTAGCATCCTTCTTTTTTGCTGAGGCTGGCTAGTATTGGCAGTCTGTGAAGATTGTGGTTGGGTGGGAGTTGCTGGCTGAGAAGCTTGAGGCTGGCTTGCAGTGGCTGCCTGGGACTCTTGTTGTTGAGAAGCTTGAGGCTGGCTTGCAGTGGCAGCAGCTTGTGGTTGATCTTGTGTCCTTTGCTCAGGCTGCAGAACTTGAGTATTGTCCTGGATAACACAAGTAACAAAATCACAAAATGCTACAATTTAAAACAGCATACATTCCAATCCTGAACTGCAATAACAAAACCAAAAACATCCACTAGGGAAGACCATGTTCCTGTAAGTGCAATAACAAACCCAAAAACCACAATTGTCCAGAGTTCAATTTTTCTTCAGATACAGTTACAACTTACAATGGAAAGGCATATACAAATTCTATAAGGAACAAAAATTATCAGCCTTTTGGGTGAATTAAAGTTCTACAAGGTAAACTTTTCTGAGATTTCATTTTCAATTTTTCAATTTGTGCTTCTAACAGCTATTTTACAATCTAAGCTTAGCAAACAAGAGGCTTAATGCTTTATAAACCGTTACTGGGAAAATGAATATATATTGAAACTGAAGTTAGATATTCAAATACCAATCTGAGTTTGTTTAGAAACTCTTCACTGCTGCAACACACACTATAATAAACATCAGTCACAAACTCAATGTTTTGACTATCTAATAAGTAAATTAATATTAAAGGATATGACTATCTTCAAAATATAGACATTGCAATCAGATAGTGTTGCTGCTCAGGTTGTGTTCTCTATTTCAATTGGAATGCATATGAGATTGAGAATTAATGAATGAAGTGATTGAGAATTAACCTGATTTCCTCCCACTGGAATAACTCTGTCTGCTGCAGTCTTCCCAAAGCATGTTCTTCTGTTGTGGCCATACTCACCACACCTCCTACATTTCACCGTACTGTGTCGTTTCGTCAATCTGTTGGGATCCTTTGGCTCATCATTTGTCTTTCTCCTTGCAGTTTTAGGCCTCCCAACAGCCCTTCTCATGAAAGGTGGGTTCAGTGGCACGGATTGATCATCAACCCACAAATTGGGCCCATTGCTTGGCTTAATGAGATAGGAATAAGTCTGTAGGTAAGTTGCTTTGCTGCAGTCCAAGGCAAAGGAGATTATTCAGCCAAATGTTAAAGTAATGAAATTAAAGGTTAGAGCATGAAATGAATTTTACCTGTAGCACTCTGACACATAATCCTCAGGCCTCCCTCGACCAAACCAGATGCAGGCCACAGCATGTTGACATGGGATTCCAGTCAAGTCCCACCTTCTGCATGCACATGTCCTACTCCTTAATCTAACAGCATACTTCTCGTTGTCCCTTGACACCTCGAATTCAGACAAGTTTGCATCACCATTCCAAGTGGCCAGCCACCTGTCAGAATATTTTTTTGCAAACTCTAGCCTCTGTTGAATCATTGGACATATATGCCCCTTCCACCTCTGCATCAGCCCCCTCTGCTTAACGATCCTGCTATTCAAATAGAATTTGATTCCTTCGAGGAGTGAGATGATGGGCTTCTCCCTGTGCTCTAAGATTGCCATGTTAAAGGCCTCACACATGTTGTTGACCTGAAGATCACACTGTGTGTCGGTGCTGAATGCAGATCTGGCCCATTGCTTTGCTGGTTGCTGCATCATTTCCAAGTAAGCAGCTTCATTCAGACCTTTCATTGCTTCCATTGCGGCCAAGAACTGTGGATGTGTGCTCGCTCTTGCAGCTCTCCATAAAGCTTGCTTCAGGTCATTGCCGGGGTACTCTTTCCTGAAAGTTCCGTACATGTGCTTCACACATAGCCTGTGATCTAGGTTTCCATCAAGCTCAGCTATTGTTTGAACCAACCCCTGGATTCATAACATCAACCAACATTGTTTCAAAAAACAAGTGAGGTAAAAACAGCATTTAAATCGATGAAAAAACAACATATTCCACTGAAGAAAAAACAGCATACTAAGTGTGGGAAGAAACAGAAATTGTTACCTTCTGCTTATCTGAAATAAAAGTCCACCTCCTCATCTCTATACTGTCCAAGTCATCTGCCAACAGTTTCACAAACCATCTCCAAGAATCCGTAGTTTCTGCCTCGACGACAGCATAGGCAATAGGAAACATTTGGTTTTTCCATCCTTACCCACTGCTGTCAGTAATTGTCCCCCATACATGCCCTTCAAAAAACAGCCATCCAAACCAATCAGCGGTCTACAAGTCTTTGCAAATGCATTCTTAGTTGCAGCAAGACAAACATAGATTCTCTCAAAAACTGGGCCAGTTGCAAGTTCTCCATCTGCTGTCTTAATTATGACTATGCTTCCAGGGTTGCTTCTCAACAATTCATTTGCATATTTCCTCAGGTGCACATATTGATGAGTAGTAGCTCCTTGGATCATCTCTATTGCTTTGTTCTTTGCCCTGATTGCTTTCCACTTTCCAATTAATATACCCCACCGAACTCTTGCCTCTTCAATTAGACCAGTTGACTTGATTGAAGGTGTGTGTCTCAGTATGGGCATGAATTTTTTGGCTAGGAAAAGTGTCTTGGCCTGCCTGTTGCTAGCAGATCTGCAACAATTATGATCCGGTACAAAGCTCACCAAAAGAAAATAATCCCTGGTCTCTGTTTTACTCACCCTCATATAAAAAGGACAATCCTCAACACATACTACCACAACCCGTTTGCTGTCATTTTTTTTGAATTTCAGGTCTTTTTTCTCCTGAAGGGCATACTCCTTGACAGCCTGTTTAAACAAGTCCTTACTATTGAACACCTGCCCAACCTCAAAAACCACTTTCTCACCCTCTTCAGCAGCCTTGAACCTGGTAAACTTCGATTTCTTCCTTTCCCCTTCTCCCTCAGATGGACTTTCTAAGTCTGATGAGTCTCCATCCTCATCTTCGAAATCTGAGAAAGTGCTTGGCCCAACTTGTTCATCCTGCAGAAAATCGAAGTCTAGAGGAAGCACATCAGAACTTGGCTGGTTTGGATCTTCACTGCCTAAGACTGAATTCCAGTCCCACTGTTCCTCGTAGTCAGAGTCATCAAGTGAAACTGGGGAATCATACCCATCATCATCACTATGTGGAACATAAGACTCATCATCACAAGAGTCATCATCAGAGGAAAGGGCCACCTGCTTTCCTTTCTCCTTCTCTTTCGAACTCACTTCCACTGCCTCATCCTCCTCACCAAATCCTCCATAATCACTCAAATTCACTGACCCCCTTGCTGAATCAACTGATCCCCCTGCACCACCCTTCGGACTTTCAATTATTTCACAATCGAAATCACATTCTGGGGCATCCCTATCAACAACAGGCTCATAAACCACTGTTTCTACTTTGTGTTGAACATACACATCAACTTTACTATAGCCCTGCAAATCTGAAATAAATCCTCTGACTTCATCATCACGGTTAAGTGGCTTCAAGGCAGAACCATCAGATAAAGGGTGTCTATAGAACAAGTTCTCATGGGTTAGGTAACCTAGAGACTTGACAACTTTACCAATCTCTATTGAAGATATTTCATCAATATCCCACTCTGGAACAGTGTAAACAGCCCCTCCTACATATGGTTCACAAGGGTGTAAGGTAATTTTACCCCCATGATGCATGTGCAAGTCTATTCTGTGAGATGTTGTTGGCCTACACAAAAGCATAAAAAACCAGTATTTTAAGCAAGCACTTTACTCAACCACAGATAAGGACAAGTACTTGCATTGAACTCATTCACCAACCACTAGGGTCTGATAAAAAACACATAAAGAAATGAATAGAAACCTGACCTTGACACGTAGTTGGGAGGCAAAGATTCATCAAACCAAGAAGAAAAGAGATTCTCTGAAGGACTTCCCTCTGGGACCACGTTGTCCCCATCTGCAAGCCTGTCGTTTCTATTGCTTTCTTCTTCGTGGACCCTTCCCTCTTTTGCCTTCTTCTTCCTCAGGGTTATCTTCTTCGTGTCCTTCCCCATTTCAATCGTCGACCCCTGTTGTCCCTGCCGTCGCTACCAGAACCGCCGTCGCTACCAGAACCGCCGTCGATTGCTTGGTGTGTTGGCCGCCGCGCGAGGTTTCTTCTCACTTCCTCTCGTGATTCTGTTTGTTGCTATTTTGGACCCTCACAAAATTGAAATTAGGGTTCACAAAGAGGGCAAATGTCACGTGAGTGGCATGTGTGTCCCCTTCTGGCTTCTTCTCTCTCCAATCAAGCTCCACGTCATTAAAAACAGGCCACGTGGGACTGGGCCGTCTGTTCACTAACGGGGGTTTGACGGAAAAGGGGTTCTGCAACAGTTTGCATTTGTGAAGGACCTGGGAGGCTAATTTTTTTTTTTGAGGGACCAAAACTGTCAAGTCGTGATTCGTGGGGGACCAAAATTGCTATTAAGCCTTTATATTATCATATGCTATTATTTAAAATTATTTCTCTACTTATATAATTATAATTAATAATTTAAATATAAATCAATTTTGAAAGAATAATATCTTTTAATCATTTTTAAAAATTTAATTAATTTTTATTGTTGATCACTTACCCCTACTAAGTTAAAATCTCATTAGTTACATATATATAATAATTTTAATTAAAATAGACTCTTTTTAAAAAATTAAAATAGCTGAATTAATTTAAATTTAGTTAATATTAAAACATAGACTCATTTATAAAAATGTAAAATAATTAAATTTAATAGAATAATCACTCTTTTAAAAAATTATTTAGAAAATTAAATTTTAAAAAATATTATGTATTTATTATTTTAAAAGGGAAATTTGATACATTTTTTTTTGTATCATATCTTATCAATATCCTGTCAACCTCAAACGCATGATAGGATAAGAGTCTATCATGCTCTTATCATATCATGTCCTTATCCAACCTTTTTTCCTATCCTGCTCTTATCCTATACTGACCACCAAACGAGCCTTTAGATATCCATCTTAGACAAAAAAAAATTAGAGTATACGAGATAAAGAAAAATGAATGACATGAGCGGGCAAAACACAAATCTTACACTACTATAGAATTGCCCTATAACCACGGTTCTGGGCAGCCAGTTACCATGGTTAAACTGTGGTATTGCTCGACGTGGTAATAGATCAATTACCACGGTTGAAGGCGGAACCGTGGTAATATCATACATCAGTAATACTCGGTTCAGGGTGGAACCGTGGTAATATCAGGTCTCTGTTACCACGGTTCAAGGAGGAACCGTGGTAATATCACCCCTCTGTTACCACGGTTCAAGGCGGAACCGTGGTAATTTTGATCCTCTGTTACCACTGTTCAAGCCGGAACCGTGGTAACATAGGTATGATATTACCACGGTTAAACATTGAACCGTGGTAATAGGTCTATTTTTATTTTTGTTTTTTGTTTTTCTTCTATTTTCGCCTTAATTGTGTCTAAACTGATTAATAAAAAACATTTTATTGCAATACATACAACATTGTGTCTAAATTGGAACTATGGTCAAATCTAAACTTTAAATACCAAATTACCAACATTACTAATTAATAAACTAAAATTACTATATAACCATCAACAGAGACATATATACAAGCAAAACTCTTTTTTTTTATTTTCTTTCAAATAAGAAGCAGATCATAAACATTCACTAAGGTAAACTTCGGTCCCTTAACAAAAATAGAAACTCTAAAATTAAGCATTAGAATGCCCCATATTATTTATGCATTCCAATTTACACCCCCACAAAACAATTACTTTTAAGTTGACAGATACCTTCCACTAAAGATTTTAAAAGATGACAAATAGTATCAAAGCATATGAATTGCACTCCCTTGAATCTACGAAGATTGAAGAGGTAATTGGCATAAATGTGGGTTTTAAGTAAATGTTTTCATTACATTCGTCATATATAATTGGAGACCATAAACTACTTGAACAAAGGGGGAAAATCACATCAAGCAACAATGATATAACTAAAGTAAGAATGAATACAGTTGTTTTGACAACTAAATGAGGTGCTAGACAAGCTCAATCTACTGAACCTTCCTAATTCCTATCCTTATCATGCAAATATGAGCCTTAGAGAAAGAGAAGCATACTATTTCGCTAGCACACTTAGACAAGGAAAGAAGTTCAATCCTATTTCGAAAAATTGAAATAACATCTTGGCCCCAAATGCAGAAATTAGATATGCCATTAGAATAGCCTCTAAATATAATGGGCTGCAATGGAAAATTCCTACAAGGGTAATAAAGAGAATGTTGTTAAACAAAGCTGAACACTTTCATTAGGTTCTTCTTTTAAGAAAAAAACAATAACCACAACAATTGATAATAAATAAAACTAAATTAACAAAGCCAGTAGATGAAAATAATCCAAATCCATATGAAACAACATGTAATTAACAAAGTAGAGAAACCAAAGTCTAACATTACCTTATATAAACACAGCAACAGAGGTGATCAATTTAAAAGCAATTGACTAGGAAAACCTCAAACGGCGAACGGTAACAGTGCAGTGGAGAACGGTGTGACAACAAATGGTAGCACGACCTGACCTGACAAGGAAGGAGGATTAACACACACACATACCCGCAGAGAGACAGAGAGAGATATTAGATTTGAGCTAAACTGTAAAACCAACCTTGACTATCCATGTAAAACTAATAGTCAAGGTTAGTTCATGTTAACTGACATGTTTCCTATGTATGAATGTTTCACCTTTCGTCCCTTTTGGTGGTTCACTGAATAACCCAGTAGCAATGCAGTACTTCATGAAGTTCTTATTTACTCGTCTCATAAGATCCAAGATATAGTCACCCTTATTGTTATACTTATAACAATTGTCGCAAATGTATTGAACATACGTATAGACATCCTCTGAATTCATATACTTGTCATTCTTTTCAAGATTGCTGCATACGGCTCCAAAATCCATTGGTGTCTATGATATCGAAATAGTCCTGGTTCCAGACAGCAGTATGACATTTAGACACAACACAAGTAATAATAACTAAAAGAAAATATATCTATATTTTTGTTCCAAGTATCACAATGAATCACATTAGTCTCCACAAATGAACAAATTATCAAAAATCCTTGTAGAATAACCTCGATGCCTTCTGCCGAGAAGGAGAAAGACAACAACCACATGTCAAGCAAAAACAATTATTTACCCAGTTTCTACATAACAAAAAGTGTGTCAGGTAAAATCTAGGAGTAACTACTTTTTTCTTTTTGGTGTACACAACAATGACATTTAAAATTTAAAGCCATGACCTCCAACAAACAACAATAATTTCTCAATACTAGCCCAATCCTACTAGTTTAATTGCTTTTACTTCTAACTTTTATTTTTCCTTAAAAGTGGGTGAAGGGAATTTATAGTATTAAACAAAATATCTGAGAAGGAGAAATTTAACAAAACAACATACTGAAAAATGTAGAATATTAGGTTTAGGAGCAAAAGTTAATAAAGGTAAATATCTAACACCGTAAGGGAATCAAACATAAAATAAGTTTCATCTAGATTAACACAAAAAAAAACAGCATGAAAAAGTTCCTGAAACTTATTTGTACTTACAGGGATTCCCAGAGCTTCACGGTTAACAGGAACATTAAAGGGTTGAAGTTCAAAGTGTGACACCCAATTTCTGGTCGAGGGTCACATTGAAAAAAATGCGGAAACAACACTTCAAAAATCCTTTCAGAACATCACAAGTTTTCAAAACAAACGTCTCTCATATATTTATAATAGTGTAGCCCATAACCAATAATATTACAGCAAGGAAACAAGAAGTAATGAAAGTAATATTCTGCACCACATGTGCTAATCGTACAAAACAGCGGAATCAAAACATCATCTTCAAGTCTGCCCCAAAAATTCCTCAAGCTTGCATCAATTTAGTCTTCAAGTATTCCCTCATTGCTGGTCGTCTGACGTTAAGCGCACAAACAATAAAAGAACAAGCAGAAAATGGTTAACTCCAAATACAAGCAATAATCAACGACACAGTGATGAAACAGAATAAACAATGAATAACAGAGCATGAATTACAGCAATAGCAACAGCAGAATATTCACAAGTTCTCATGTTATAATGTCACATAATCATGCTTGTTAGTTCTCAATAACTATATGCATAGCTATGGCCAATAATTCACCTTAAACTAGGCCAGGACAATCACGCGGGACAAAGATCCACCACATTACCCTCGGTTGATCCCACGGGACAAAGATCTGTCACATCAACCTAATCCTATTTATATAATGCATATACTATGACAAATAATCATTATCCTCAGGAACTAGCAGTTCCCACAATTTCTAGAATCCTCATGAACCAACGGTTAACATATTTACAGTCATAGTATCAACATACGCGTAATATAGTCAGTTCTTCTTGGAAAACATTCTCATCATGTTATATCCAAAACAATTCAATTTCAACAACATGTAAGTGTATTCAACATGTTACAGCATCAATGACCAAAATTCAGAATAGGTCCAGAGGCAAACACAATTAGCATCTTCAAAACAAAGTCACAAAACATCACGACGACACAACACTAAGTCTGAGTTACCCTTACCTTCTAATGAGTTGCATACACTTGATCTCCAACCTAAAATTAGCATAAGAACTCATTTAATCAACTATTTTAAGGATAGGATACAATCTTAAAGGAAACTGGACTCAAAACTGTCGAAATCAGAAATTTTCGTAAAACAGGGTAGAATAGAGTACTGCTCAACGCTCGTGCGTTGGAACCCAACGCTCATGCGTTGGCCCCTTGTCTGGTGAATAAAAATCTGGCAGAATCCCAACGTCAGTGCGTTGGGAACCCAACGCTCATGCGCCAGCTCTCGGCCTGAGAGCCCAAAAACAGAGTTTTTCACGTAAAAATCATTTTAAGCTCAATTCTTCAAAACCCAAACTTTCTCATGGACAAAACCCATTGTAAAATTGATCTAAATGTTTTCTCTTCAGAATTCAAAGGACTTTTCATAAACACAAAGATTATAACAAAGCTCTAACATAAGAACTGGAAAGGAAACCAACCTTGTATGGCTCAAATGATTAAGAGAATTGAAACTTTAGCTTTGTCCTTCAACGAACAGGAAAAACTCGAACGTGAAGAAGATAAACATGTATTAGTTCAACACCAAGTATTTATCCTTTCCAAACTTGACTCGACAGATAACTTGACTGATACCCTCATTCCAAATGACCCTTGGCTGAGACATTCTTTCCACGCAAAACTGCCACGTATATAACCATACTTGACAGATTGAAGCACTTGACTTAAACCTCAAACCAAAACCAAAAGACATCTTACAAACCGTTCTCATCGAAAGCAACTCAAATAAATATGTTGCTGGAGGACCTTCCCTAAACTTGAGGATTAGATGGCACCAAGTGTAGGCAATCCTCACCGCCCATGCTCCCTGGCACCTGAGCAGACACGGAAGAGCAAAGGATAGAAGGCATCATGTGTCGAACACGACATCAACTCTACCTTAACCCCTCAACCCCAAAATCAAAGCTTAAGGAGTCCCCGCCGTCTATGACTTTGCCACCGAGGCAATCTGAGGGCCAACCCTAAAGAAAGTTGTGTTTGAGACATCAGACAATGTCAACGTAACATAGAAGCCTTTCAACTTTTGCCTACTTAAAGGATTGAGGTAAACCTTACCAGCTATGCTTTCATCTAATTAGAATTCTTTATTCTTCTTCCCTTAGTAAACTTGAGCGTCGTAGTGTCTTCTCAGGTACCAACGGCGAGGGCCCAAAACCCTGACATGAAGGTAGCCATGAACGAAGTGAAGTCCAGAGCCACCGTGAACCGACCATCATCAGCGTGATTGATTAGGTTTTACTTTATCACTATGTATTTCAATTCTTCAATTTGGGTTATCATTCATTACTTTCTTTTCATCTCATTTGCTCTCACTTCATTTTCTAATTAATCTCTCTTTTCATTTCCTATTAACATCACATATCATATCTCTCATTTATTCCTATCAATCTAAGTTTAAGTGGCATTAATTAGGGTGTGAATGAAGTTTTTATTTTTCAATTTAATCCCCATTCATTTTTTTGATAAGCAAAAATATATTAAAAGAGAGTATAAGGAGTACTCCAACCCATTAAAAGTAGCAATAATACAAAGCAAGAAGCAAGAAAACTAACAATTTCTGGGGATATTTAATCCCCAATCGTAATGCACTTAAAACAATACTATCTCAAACAATTACAATAAGTTTAACTTTGACTATTTTTCAAAACATCGTTTATTTAAAAAAAAAATTGTCTAGAAAGCATTACCTGGAAGTTCTTTCAAACATAAAATTCTAGACATCCATTTGCATAACTGTACAGAAAATAGTCTTGAACTCTTCATCTAGCCAATGAGTGTGACTATCATCATTGGCAAACAAGTCTTCTCACATGGAGTATTAAAATCGTGAATGTCGGACAAAAATAATAATTCATTCATTTTAAATAAAGTTATACAGTTTTAAACAAATATTATAAAATTGATTTATATTAAAAAACACAATCATAGTTGTTATTATAAACATAAAATTTTAGCAGCCGAAAATAAAATGCCTCGAGTCGTGTGTAGCCAAAAATTAGGGAATAAAACGTCGCTCGCATGGAACCATGTTTTGGGAACACGGGATTGAGCCCCAAAAAAAGAAAGGAATATACAAATGTATGACTAGGCATTTGATTAGACATGCTGTCGTTAACCATAAGAAGCCTCGCATTTTTCTCAAACTCAAACTAAATTCTTTGCCCTAGCTAGCTAGTGGGCGAACAATTAATGATTAATGTGGTATCATGATCATAAATTCATAATCATAAACATTTTCCTATCATAAAGTAAGCATTCAATTATATGCTATTACTTGCCAAACAATTAACACTCCATGTCATCACCTTGTTTAGTGCTCTTCAAACTTGACAAACAAATACAATTGGGAAATATAGATAACTGGACAGTTAAATATCTAGTTCATGGTTCAATCTGTGGACACTACGTATGAATTTGTTGGGAAGCCTAACCACTTAATGCGATATTAGAGTTTCGAAAAACTAGTCTCATTACTGACAGCTGTGAGATATACCTTAGGAAGAAAAAAAAATTACAATTGTGAAATAAACTTATTACTTAATGGCCGTGTTAGGTTTAACTCAAGTTAATTGCAAGGGCTTAATGAAATTTAAGTAGAACCCTGATTTGGTCAATTAAATTAACTTTTGTTGTAAAAAAGAAAAATTTGATTACTTGTAGTGTTTTTAAACTAACTTACAAAGCTTGATTACTTGTGTTTGGATGTAGTAGTATAGTATCTGTTTTCTTTTAGCTTTCCTCTTATAACTAAAAAAAACTAACTTCTCATCCCATGTGAACCGCTTAAAATCTACTTTGTATTATATAATTAGAGTCTTCACTCTAAAAAATATCTCATTATTTCAATTAGACTATTTATAGTAATATATTCTCTTCTCTTTAATTGCATTGTGAATTTCACACACCACTAATGAGAGTGAGATTGTCCAAATCAAACCTTAAATACTTTTAAAACTTTAAATTGCAATCCATGTTTTTGAATCAAATTTAAAACTCTTTAATATGTTTCTTCTAATTAAAATTTTAATTTTTTATAAAAATTGTAATTATTATACTCACAATTTCAGTTTATTTTAATATCCCTTATTGTCCAATTCTATGAATTTAGCTTTATTATTTAGACATAGTATTGCAATTAAATTGAACAACTATCCTAAAGTTAAATAATTAAAAAAAATTGTATTCTAATATTTATTTATACATCAAATTTTCTTTAATTATTTATTTTAAATCAAAATGTAAGTTATACTTAAAATAATTTCAATAATACTAATTTTTGTGCATTGCACGGGGTTAATGTACTAGTTTAAATAAGAACATGACTCATACCATCATTGTGTAATCTATGCATCTTCGTTCATCTTTTAAGTTTTTATGCATTGATGCACACTTCCCTTTTTAAGATTAGTGACAAATGCGTTAGATGTTGCAACTGCTTATTAAAATTAAAAAAAACCAATATATACTGAAACTGAATAATATTGTAGATGAATTTTATTCTCTCTCTTGCTCTCCTAAGGTTAATTAACTTTTCCCCTTGGCTGGACGTGTCTTCCCAAAACCATAAAAACTAAGTCAACTTCAATGCCCAATGTTAATATAATCATGAATATTAACTATTCATGAATCTTATTTCATTGAGATTTGAGAACCTACTTTCTGTTTTATTCTCTTATAAATCTTTCTACAAATTATCCTAAACACTAAAAGAAGAAATTATATGAGGTGAGAAGTTACTGCATTTAATATCTTAAAAGTATAGAAAATATTTAATTCTTTCTTCATTTAATACGTAGAAGGATTTTTAAGAAAATAGAATAGGAGAATATAGGAAAATTCTTGTGTTATATATGCTATATGGACATGAAAGTATTAATGAAAAAGAGAGTATTAATTAGAAAGAGAGAAAATAACAAAAAGCATATATAGATGAAGAGGAGGAGAAAGAGACCGCTAGGGTCTCAATCAGCTGAAGAAGGTTATAATGTGAAGAAGGTAGCACATGTAATGGGTCAGTTATTACAAAACAAGGGAAATTTTTCGGTAAAGTTTCTGAACCTTCCTTATGATCTAAAACCAGAAGTCTAGCTATGAAAGCGTATCATTAGCCCTATGCATATCATATGTACCTCGACCTACATTTCATTGGTGGCAGTAGCCACTTGTATGTAACACAACATGCCTCTCACATGCACATACTTTGAGAAGCTAGCATTAAAAACATCATGAAGAAGCCGATGAATCAATTGAGGATCGATAGATGCTTTTCCAACTCTAGCATGTGGATATAGACACCCATCATCCATGGATGTCAATTTTATTGTGCCTTAGCTCAGACAACTAGTTGGTGTCAATGCTACTTGTAATTCTCCTTTTATACGTTCATATAATTATTGTATAAGCTACCATGGAAAACGGTATACAACAAAGTGAGGCATATAGATAAGTAGTATATATCATATAGTGTGGTTTTTCCCTTTTGGGACTGCTGAAGAAAGAAACCCAGTTTCCAATTTCCAATTGCCAATTGGCCAATGCTAAGCCGACAAAGAAAAGGGTTTTGTGCATAGTGTACCGATATACCGCTCGTAACTTGTAGAGTTCAATTTGTACGTATAAATTACATTAATATATGTCATACGATTTTTTATTAGAGAAAATACATGCCACATAATTATGAACCAAACTCAATAACTTACATGTTTGGTTTTCAGTTTAAAACCACATTCAAAGCATTGAAATTCGAAAATCTGCGTTATGATGTTCTGTAACGTGCGAAACGCAAAAGAAAATCAAGACCTCTGTTAGTGCCTGTATGGTTTTCAGTGGGATTCAACTTAAAATCAAGCATGCAATTAGTATCTGTTTAGTTTCCAATTCAGAACAACAGTCATATACCTCGTAAATTAGAATTACGATTTTTCAATGCACATTCAGTTAGAATACACTTATTGAATTGGGTGAATGTGTTTTCACATTTATTAAATACATATCTAAAGAGAGCATAGTACATGCACCCCGTGCAATTGATTATTCTTTTCTCTGAATTTCACATATCACATTGACTAGTTTTCTTTTCTCTTCTATTCTCTATCTTGATGTCCCAAGAGGTTGAGTGTCTTCCTACCATTAATGCACCCAAAAAAAAAGATGTTGCTCCTCCCCAGAATTCGGGGAAAGGGTGCTTTTAAAATTCTATGCATAACCAAGCACGAAACCTATTTCGTTCCATTTTGATCCGGCAAACAAACACATATGCTGGGAAAAAGTGGCTTCGAGTTGAGCACCAATACCACAAAGCAACCTTACCTCATCACAATAACCTCACTACCACATTCAAATCAAATATATGAACCCAGAAAAAGAAAAATACTATAAACAAATCATCAAATCACACAAAACCATAACACAACATAATATAGATAATACTACTGCACTGCACTGCACTGCACACATCCAAATGCTGCAGCCTGCGCCAAAACAAAAATCGCCCCACACAACCAAAATCAAAATTAATATACATATCTAGAATTGAAAAGTTGAGTGTTTCGATAAGAACAAAATGACATGAAAATCTGAACTGGGATTCGGACACGAACAAACAAACAAACAAACATCCTAGCCAGCCAGCCCCCTTTAATTTCGTGCATACCCTGAATCATCATCGTCGTAATCATTTGTTGTGAAACTCTTGAAATTCTAGTCTAGCTAGATAAGCAGCAGCTACTTCAGCTGATGGATAATGTTTTAAGACCCAAGAAACATAACCAATACAATTACAATATCCTATGAATTAACTCATTTTCAAATCATTATTTGAAAGAGATAGATAGAGTGAGTGAGAGAGAGAGAAATAGAGAGCAAACATACGCTTGTCTTTTAGGATCTTGGGGGTGGGAAGAATTGCGTACCAGCCATGAAAGCATTAAGAGGAGCCGGATAGAGTGAAGAGTCAAAAGGGTTTCCACTAGTTGTGGCGGTTGTTAAGAGATTTTGCGGCGGTTCAGCCTCACCACCGCCACCGGAAGAGCCTTCACCAGCACCTGCACTGGTGTAATTAGGAGCATTGTCAAGGCCTTGATCATAGAGAATTCCCTTGAAAACGTGTCCTCCTATGTTCACCGCCGTTTGATAACCGTAACGCTCATCTTGTGCATCCATTGCGCTCACTTTCACGCAGCGGAATACCGCCGGAGAGTTCAGCTCCGGTGGGAATTGCCCCAGCTCCAACCCTAATTAAACAAAAAAATACAACAAATTTCCAATTAGAAAAAAAAACCATTCATGTAAATAAGTGATCTTTGGAAATTCTCATAAAATTAATTGTAAAGTTTGAATCAATTATGGGTATAAATTTCTAGTTATATTTGGATCGGTTTCTCTATTTTTAATAATAAATTCAGAAGTTATTCAAATAACCATCTCTTTGGATTTGATTCTTACTTCATAATCAATTAAAGAAGATCTTTCAAACATGTTTCAAAATTGATATTGAAAAAACATAAGTTGATAGTTAACCTCATCAACTTCTTTTCTTCTCTCTTTTTTTTCTCCTTCATTCTAGAAAGGAAAGAGGGAAATGCAAGTGTTGTAACTCATTCACATTGATGGAATATGGAAATGAAAGAAAGAGAGAGAAGAGAGTATGTGAGAGAGAGAGAGGGAGGGAAAGTAAAATCTAAGCAAGGTTGTGAATCTTGTGATGGATAGATGGGTGACAATGGGAGTTGAATTTTGATTTTCAAGTTTGAAATGAAATGAAATGGACCAGTTAGGTATCCATCATAGAAGGAATTTCTTCTACAAGATCTCTCTCACTACTGCACATATCTTAATTTCTATTCTCTAGCAATATCATAGCTAGCCTTACATAAGCTACTACAGACATAGTTGAAAAAAAATCATTCGTCACTGACCTAGAAACTAGAATTCCAAGAAGGAGAGGTCTTGAGAGACTAGAATTCCAAATACTACTACTTGTCTTCTTATAAACTCTCTTCTCTCTCTCTCTTATTCACTCACTCAATATTAACTTAACTTTTTACCTGTGCTAGTGATAGGTACCGGAGCAAGAGAACCTGCGTCTTGATTTTCTCTGTTGTGTCGTCTTGAGTGTTGTTGTTGCTGCAACGCAGAGAGTTGTTGCTGTCGTTCACGGCGTTTTGCAGCGGGAACCCAAGTGCTCTTAACGTGGGTTTGGCACTGAAACCCTCGGCTCTTACAGCAAGTCCTGCATCGAAGATGAGGACAGTCTTTCTTCGCCTGGTTCCCGCAGTCCTGACAGTTCATTCCTAACCCAACTCCGCCGCCTAAACCTCCTCCGCCGCCGCCAGGCCTCATCACCGTGAAACCGAACCTCGTCGACTCATCAGAGAAAGACACCGAAACGTCGTCGTTGTTGTTCACGTTCGAGCTAGAAGGGTTGTTGTGAGTGCTGTTGTTCCTGCGAGTACTAGGTCCCACACCGAAAGAGTAGTAGCTTGTGAGGTTTTGCTGCTGCTGTTGTTGTTGGTGGTGGTACTGTGGCCATATCTCGAATCCTTTGTTGTAGATCTCTTCGTCGTTGTTCTTGTTTTGTTGAGCTGAAGCAGAAGCTGAACCTGATCCTCTTGTTCCACTACCACTACCACCACCACCACCTAGAGAGAAAAACCCAGCCATGTCTTACAGTTGATGATGATCCCCAATTGATCAGAACTAACATCCATAACAGAACCTTCCCGAATCTTAAAAACAGTTAGTTTTTTTAGGAGCAGTAATACTAGTACTAGTGTAATTTTGATGGGTTTTCAAGTGCAAAGTAGGGGTGTTTTGCAATACAACACAACACAACACAACTTGCTAGGTTTAATTTGCTTATTAATTTTCACCCACTAGAACTTTTCTTTTTGTTTTTTTTTTTTGCTTTTTAAATTTTTTTTTTATCAAGGGTGTTGTTGTTGACTAATGTTAGTTCATGTGGGGGCATTGATCTTGTGATATTTTTTTCTTTTCAGCTGCTCTTTTGAGGAAAAAAGAAAGGAGAGAAAAATTAAGATTAATAATCATTAATGAATGAGAATTGAGAAAAATAAAAATAAAAATAAAAAGTTTGTGGTGTGGTGAGTAATTGTGTGTGTAAGTACTGTTCCGTCTGTCCGTCCAGCAATTATGGCACGGAATTAGAGCCTCTGCCTGGCTGGTTTGGTTCTGCTACGCCGCCATGGGACTGCACTGCCAAAGCCACCATCTACTTTACTGTAGAAATCCCATTTATGATCAATTTACGGTCACAACTATTCATTCTCACAATTCACAATCCTCTCTTCTCTCTCTCTTGCTTTACTTTACTGCTGCACACACAGAAGAAGAAGATTGCTGAGATTCGAACTCAGAGTGAGAAAGAGAGAGAGAGAGAGAGAATGGAGTGAGTGTGTGTGTGCGTGGGGGGACATGAAAACCTGTCACTGGACACTTCTTCTCACAGACTCACAGTGCTCTCTCTCTCTCTTTCTCTCTCAGCCAGGGACGAGAGAATCAGGGCCGTGCTTTAGACATCCAACGGGTGAAATGAAGCCACGTGTCGTGTCAAAGGCTTTTGCTTATTTGTCCTTCAACCGGAAAACCCGCTAGTTCTACTTTCCTTCTTCTGACTCTGACCCTCCATAATTTAGAAACAAAGAGAGACTGTAGTGTAAGCTTCTTTTTTTTCTTTGTTGGGTTTTGTTTTGTTACACTTAAACTCATTTTTTCTTAATTCTCATTTTCATGATTTTTTTAAATAATGCAAAAAAAAATTTAGCAGACTATGATTGTTTCTGCCATGTAGGCAGTTTATGTGGCCAAACATGCACGAGTCGCAGCGCTCCATGCAACTCCTACTGGAGTCGCAAGGCTTTATGTGACTCCTGTAAGAGTCGCAACCCTTGCTGCGATTCCTACTTGATAAATTCCCAAACTTCCCTGTTGAAACAGCACCTCACTTCGATGCTAAACCTCAAACACTGAAACTCAAATCTCTGCGATAGATCAACAAATTGTCTTTGTGTACTACAATGGCAGGGCTTACGAAGGCGGGCAAGGCATTATGTTCGAAGGTTCGACAAAGGCCATATATTTGAAACGAGGCATTTCTTTCCAACGTTTGAAGAGGAGAATTCATGAGAAGTTACAACTCAGCAGTAACCAGGTTATTTTGAGCGTTACGTATAGATTTTTAGCTTCAGAAAACCCTATTTTTTTTCAAGTCTCCGGATATGTGATACTGAAGATGTCAGTATCATGATGGATGCTTTTAGCCAACAATCATCGATGAGAATGCTGGAGTTGTATGTTGATATTGCTGAGGCCGGAGGCTCGTCAATACCAGTGTCAACATATTCGATGGAAACGCAAAAGATGTTGTCGGATGAAGGGGTTAGGCACATTGAGGAGGGGGTTGCTGATCCAAAGTCTTTGACCTTCGGAAACACGGGGAACACCGTTAATTTTGCGGACGACATTGACAACATCCACATAGACAATGTGGATCCTGAATTTAACCATTCGGATGATGAAGTGGACGAAGACGATATATTGCTTGAAGGAGGATCGTCAGACTCAGACATGGAGGCTGACTTGGGTGGCAACACAGGACCTCAGACAGCTCATACTCCTCTTCCTACTGTTTCGCCGGTACCGGTGAACGTATACTCCGAAGCCCAAGGTATGTACAGCCAGTGATTTGTGGTCCAATGCCGGGTATCCTTTTCCAGGACCACAGTTGGATAAGATATGTACATCCAGCGATCTCGGCTTTGCGAGGGTTGGTTGCAGCGCACAACTCATGGTACAAATGAGCAAGAAGTGCGGATCCCCAGCTGTAAAGACCCGCATTGTCAAAGTCACCAAGCAATGCTAGGTACCGCATTGGGATCCTTGCGCCCGTGTGATCGGTGAACATGAAATCCCCGAGCAAAACAAGAATGAATGCTCGAGCGTACTGGTCCAACACATCATTGTCAACGGGGTCCAGCACCATGTTCGCCATAAGGTGTCTCAACCATGTGATCTTGATTACACCTCCCTTAATAGCGTCTAGGGGAGGAGCCTCTCCTAGCATATTCTCCACGAGAAGTGGCCAGTTAAGTCAGGTGCTGCCGGTAACAGGAAAGCCATCTACTTTCAGGCTTAGGAGCACATCCACATCCTGTAACGTGATTGTGACTTCCCCGAATGGCATGTGAAAAGTGTGCGTCTCTGGCCTCCAACACTCCACCATATCAAATATCAACTCCTTGTCCAGAGGTTCGTGTCTAACACGTGCCACCTCATAAAGCCCGGCACTTTGTAGTCGGCCTACAATCAACTCTGGAATGCCATGACAGTTCACCGTCGGTTTTCTCACATTCAAGATTCTATTCGGTTGTTCATTCTAGACATGATTGGTTACGGGCTTGTCCTGTAGATGCAGGAGACTCGAGTTTCGAGGGCTCGGGTTGATGTATGCTTCATTCACCATAAGGGTCCTACATTCAATAACAATCAAAATTATTCATTTGCAATAAACATCATAAACATTTAAGAAGAAAGCATAGTTGTCAGTGTCACTTTCACAAAATGTAACAACAAACAGTAGGCTTAAATATGTTTGGGGTCCCTGACATTTGAAAGGGAATCAATCTAGGTCCCTGAAAAAATAATTTGTAAAATTTCATACCTAACAAATGTTTTTTAATCAAATTAAGTCCTTTTGACCAATTTTGACTAGTCAACATAGAATTTTACTTAGTCATCACCTCCACATCATCCCACTTATCCTACATGCAATTTTTATTTAATTTTTTCAGACCTTCATCCTCTTCCTCTTCATCTTCTTCATTATCTCCAGAAAATCAAGCCCCAAAATCAGAAAATAAACCCTCAAACCAAAAATCATGAAAAAAACCCAAAAAATAACCATAAACTTCATCTTCCTATTTCTAGATCTTCATCTTCCTTCCTCCTCCTTCCAGAAAATCATTCTTCTTTGACTCTCAAAGATACAACAAAGACAAAAAAACTAATGTTCGAAGGAATTCCCTAACACCAATTCCAAAAATCCCTAACCAAAATTCCAGAAATCTTAAACACCAAATCCCTAACATCATCCAAAAACCAACCTTAACAGAAATCAATATAGGCATGGAGGAGGATTTGGGACATGGGCATGGAGGGACTTGGTTCACAATGCAAAGACAGTACCTTCGACAGGAACCCATTCCGCGCAAGAAGCTCACTACTTTACCCCCAAATCAAACAACAATAAAACCAACAACAAAGCGACACAGACATAGAGGATCTTGGGAGGTGGCCTTCGACGGAGGAGGATAGCGAGGAGCGGCCGTCGCGGCGACCAAGGAAGACGGGAAAGTGGGGGCCGCCGAGTATGGTGAGGAGGTCGGAGGTGGCGGCGACGAGGATGTCGGTCTTGGCGTGAACGAAAGGACGAAGGCGTCACCGGGGAGGGAGAGGAGGATGGAGGCGTCACTGCCGTTGGGGAGGAGGCAGTCTTGGAGGAAGAGGCGGAGGCTAGGTTTGAAAGAAAGAAGGTGGTGGGTTTGGGTTCTGCTTGTTGATGAGAGAGAAAGAAGGTTTGATTAAAGATTTTTTTTTTAATTTCAAAATTGTCTTAAAAGTCGACGTGGACACTACTCAAGTGACTAGGCTTGCCACTGGATTTTTGATTGGTCAAAATTGTTCAAAAGGACTTAATTTGATTAAAAAAATTGTTAGGGATGAAATTTTGCAATTTTTTTTTTCAGGGACCTAGATTGATTCCCTTTCAAATGTCAGGGACCACGAACATATTTAAGCCTAAACAGTAAACATTGATATTGTATATTTTTAGGGTTTCAGGTTTAGGGAATATGGTTTAGGGTTTAAGATTAGGTTTAGGGTTTGGGGAATATGGTTAGGGTTTAGGATTCAGGGATTGGAGTTTGGGGTTTAGGGAATATGGTTTAGGGTTTAGGGTTTGGGGACTATAGTTTAGGTTTTAGGATTTATGGATTAGAGTTTGGGGTTTAGGTAAGGGTTTAGGGTTTAGGGGTCAACAAGTATTTCTAAACATAGTAATAATATTTATAATCTATTAATGATTCTTATCTAAACAATATTATTAAATATTATATAATTTTTACATACTAACATTAAACCAACACTTATTGATTCTAACCAATATTGTACAAGTTCTTATTTTTGAACAATAATATAGATATTACGAATTTCTACACTATAATTTAAACTTTAATATAACTAAACAATTATATTACTAAACGTTAATCTAAGTAATATTATTAAGTTCTATATATATTAAGAATAATAATCAACACTTATTATTTCTAAACAATAAATCTAATGGTTAATGTTTTTGAACAATTAATATTTCTAAACTTGGTCTACAAAATTTATATTTCTAACTACAATTTAAACTAAATAATATTACTATATAGTATATATTTTTTACATACTAATCAACACTTATTATTTCTAAACAATATCATAGATATTAAGATAAACAATAAATTTAATCATTAAAATTTATAAACATTTAATACTTCTAAACTTGGTCTAAAAGATCTATATTTCTAACCAACTATTAAAACTCCTAATAGCATACATATCTATACATATACAGTAAACACATTGTTTATAAACAATAATACTATAAAAAAAAAAACCAAACATATACTAACCAAAATGATAATATTTGAAGTGGGAAGTGGAATATGTTGAGATGAATGGCATCAATTTGAGGAGTGAGAGTTCTTGAAAACTTGTAGATGAAGAACTTGATTTTTGTGGGGAAATTCTTGGAAATTTTGAGGGAAGAGTGATAGGATGAGTAGAGTTAGAAGATGAGTAAAGTGTGGAAAAATGAGTGTACTGGTGTTCAATTTATGGAGGTTGAGAACGCCAGAAACTGAAGAGAAATCGCAGGGCACCCTGCGACTCCAGTGCCACGTGGCACGCATGCATATGAGTCGCGGGTTGCTGTGCGGCTCACGTTCCAGAGCTTAGGGAGTCACAGTGGTCAACGCGACTCCCTGTGGTGTCATGTTTGCCTGTTCCCCAGCAGGCATGTTTCCTGTTCCCAGACCATGAAATCACAGCAATGTCTGCGACTCGTGCTTCTCCAGGCCATGAAATCGCAGCCATGTCTGCGACTCCTGCTTCCCCAAGCCGCGTCAGACGCCAACATGGCACAAACAACCATAATTGGCTATTTTTGTCTTATTTTGTTAAAAAAAAAATTGCATTATTGAAAAAAAAACCCATTTTCATTTATTTTTCTTTCATTCTTTTTTATTTCTATATCGCATAATCTATCATATTACTCTATTTTATACACCGATAAAATTAAAAGTCTACTCTACTTTGACAGGACCAAAATAAAGCGGTGCATATTTTTTTGGTTAAATATTTTTTTTTGTTAATATAGTTTAGGTGGCTGCTAGTACGGTAACCATCATAGGCTACGGCATGTTGTTGAAACTATAAATCGCTTATAAAAGTATTTACAAATTGTTTTACCATATAATTTTAACATCAACTGCAAAAATTAAATATACAACACTCTCAGAGGAGTTAAACATTATTTTATATTCATAAAAATTGACACATTAGAATTTTAGTTACAATTAAGATTTTATTTGTTTTTAATCCTTAAGTAGTTTTAGTCCTTCATATTAATTATATGTTTTGTTATGACTAATATAATAAAGTTTTGATAGAGAATAAAATTAAAAGTATAAACATTGTGAATATTTAAACCAAATTTTTTTTAACCACGAGATACAAGTTTGAACTACTACTAACTATTCATATTTCATCTCTAAATTAATTAAACCCAATACATAGTTAAAAAAAAATTAATAGTCAAATTAGTCCCTAATTTTATAAGTGAGTTTGGATTTAGTCCTTTAGCGGAAAAATAACATTTAGTGACAGTCATTTTTACAATTATTGGCTGTTTTTTACCGCTACTAAACGTCATTTTTCCGCTAAATTACTAAAATCAAACTCCCTTACAAAATCAGGGACTAATTTGACCATTTTAACCCTAAAAAAAATGAATGTTATAAAAACTTCAAATGTAAAACTATTCATATTTCATCTCTAATACTACCTAAATACATCAACAATAATAAATTAAATAAAGTCTCAAACTAAACACATCATAAATCTATAGGAAAATCACAACAAAGTATGTTACTAATTTTTACCATCACTTATAGTATGAAACCATAAAAGAATGAAAGATCAATATTTAAGAGTATAAATAGCATGAGAGAATCATACGAAATAACAGAACGAGGAAAATGAACAAAGAGGAGAGAGAGAGGAAGAGTACTTCTGTTTTGATTTTTGATAAATTGCATTCTCAACAAATAAACCCTGGTAGGTGAGTTTATATAGCAACAACTAATGACAAACTAAACGCAAATGTAAACTAAATGTCAATTAAATTACATTTCAGTATAATTAAATAACTAACTACTCCTATAAGCCCCTCGAGTTGGGAAATGAATATCTATAATACCCAACTTGGATTTCACCTGGGCAACAACAATATTTTCTTGCTCTGCTAGGGTTTTTCATAGGGCCCTTTCTTAGTCTAGGTGACCGCCACGCCGCCCTCCCTCTTACACAGCGACAACCCTTTCTCCCTCCTTATCTGTCCCTCCCAGTGTTATCAATTGCAGATGGTGGGTCATGGCGGAACGCCAAAATACCACCATAGAATTAGGATGGATTCCATGACGGCCTTAAAAAATTACTATATATATATATATATACACACACGCACATTAAAAAAACTCACATAATACAATTATACAATATATAACAAATAATTTTCTTGCATGCTAACAACTTATGTCATCAAATATAGGCTCAATATCATAGATATAATAGCAAAAGTTCAATAGATAAATGTTAAGTCTCATTAAACATATTACGTCATATGCCATGGCAGAAGCCATTGCAGCTGAAGAAGGAGGAGAAAGAAGATGAGGAGGGAGGAGGAAGAAGGAGAATAAGGACGAACAAGGAGGAGGAAGAGGAAGAAGGAGGCTTGCCAGTGCTCTTCGAGGTCTTGCGATGGCTAGAGCTCGTTGGCGAACGAGGTTGAAGAAGGAGAACCGGGTTGCAGTTTTGCAGAAGGAGAATGAAGTTGAAGAAGGCGAAATGAAACGCAACGTATGATGCCTAAACCCCTAAATGAAATATAGTGTTTCAATAATTATACCAAAAACATGAAAATACCCTTAAAATGTTTGACTTAATGTTTATATCTGGGGTAATTTTGGGTATTCACCCGACTTCCTAGGGATTTCGATCTCCCTTTCCTCTCGCGCGCAACTCAAGCGATCCAGGCCACGTTCTCGCTCGTGACCACCATGAACGTTGTCCGCGCCTCTCCTCTATCCGCCATGACGCAACATTCCGCCATGGGAATGGTGGTAGCCGAAACCGCCACGCCAGAAACGCAACGCCATGGGACTTCTGTTGCGGTTTTTCAAAATCCCACTATGGAAAAACGCCATGGCTGATATTTGATAACACTGGTCCCTCCTCTCTCTTCTCCTTTTCCTCCTTTTCATCTTCGTTCTTTCATCGGCTTTCAACTTTAGCTTTAGCTCTAGTCGCAATTCCTCAAGTTCTCTCTGCAGTTTTGAATCAAGTGATCTGGTGGTGGTTCTTCGTGGTGGATCTACGATTTTCTGTTGGCTTTGTGTTTTTGTTGCATCTGTTCTCCATGGTGGCTGGTCCAGCGGTGTTGTGTGGGTGCTCGTCGGTGGTTGTCTCAGATCTGGTGGATTGGTTGCGGTTCTAAGAGATGTTGATTGCTCCGAAGGTAACGATTATGTATGATCCTTCTTCAACCCCATCACCATCTTTGTTAAGATCAAACGATCTCAAGAAGTTTATTAGATTTTGAATGATAACAATTTTGTGATCAATTATGATAGATAAAAATTTCCTAAACTTTGTGTATTATCATTTTCAGGAAAGCATCTCTATCGTCTGCCAAGACTAGAACCAAAAGAAGCATCTCTATCGTCTGCCAAGACAATGATTAAAAGAAAGGAATCTATTGTCTGCCTGGAAGTATCGTCCAGGGACGAGAAGAAAGACATAATCTAAGAGTTGGTTTCCAACCAACGTCTGATCGTATGAAGAAGCATCGTCTAAAGCAGTACCGTCCAGAGACAAGAAGTATCGTACAACTCTTCATTGAAAAGTATCGTCTGATCACTTTGAGAAGTACCGTCCAATGCAGAAGCTGAAGACATTTAATATTTAACGAAATTCATTTATGAGCTGTCTAAAGTTGGCAAGGCCAGTTCCCGAGGAACATCTCTGAAATCACATGCTGAAGTGTCAGATTGTCAACGACCACTCTCTACAGGCAAGGTACAGCATTGTGCATAAACAGAAGGAATTTATTCACTCTCTCTACTGAAGCATTAAATGCCCATCCGCTTAGTCATTCTCAGCATTAAATGCTTGCTCATTCACGCAAACAACAACATTAAATGCAATGCTCTTTCAGACACATTAAAGGATTCAGATATCTCAATATGTCTACATCAAGTTGAAGCAAAGAGGAGATATTCAGAGTTTCAGACTGCTGCAAGCTATCTACTCCATCAGAACATCCATTCTAAGCCTTCAACGGTCAAGATTACTTAATGAATAGATTTGTTACTCACAATGAAGATATTCATGAAGAACTCACGTGATTCTCTCAGCTTCGTTCAACCACTACCAGAACACAAGTTTTCAAGCGAAGCTATAAAAGGAAGACTTGAAGAATTCAGAATCAAGAATCCGAACTTGCTATCAACTATCTACTGTCTTCTGATTCTCATTTTTCTTAAGTGTCAAAACCTTCAAGAGAAGAAAATCTTCCAAGTGTGAAAAGATCCTAAGTGTCAAACACTATCTAGCCTTCACACCCAAACAGAGAACCTATCGTCCGATCCTCTCTGTGAAGCTAAAACTCAAGTATATTCCCAAAGATTCATATCCTCTATACTTAGAGTTATCCGTTCTTAATCTTTCTACTTCACTCCTTCTGAAGAGACTTTGTAGAAGAGAAAATTCTTGTTAAAGAATTAGGAGAAGTCTTGTATAATACTTGTAAGGAGAAGTCCTGTTTAATACTGGGAGAAGTCCTGTTTAATACTTGTACTATACGAGTTGAATGGTGGAAAATCTTGGTGAAGCCAAGGACTGGACGTAGCCCTATCGTTTAAGGGGGTGAACCAGGATAAATTCTTTGTATGCTTTATCTTTTACGCTTTGTTTATTAATCCGCTGCTTAAGTTTTCGAAAAGCTTTCAAAAACTCATATATGTTTTGAAAAATAAGTTTTAAAATTAGCACATATTTAAAACCCCCCTTTCTTGTGTTATTTCTTTCAATATCAATTGGTATCAGAGCTTAAGGCTTTGGGAATCTAACACTTTCACAAGTGCAGAGAAAAAGATCCATAGAGGGCAACACAATTCCAACGGGTTCAGCCACGAACAAGCCACCATTCTTTGATGGTAAAAACTACCCTGACTGGAAGAAACACATGCAGATGTTCACAGAGTCCATAAGTTACAAACTGCGGGACATCGTTGAATAATGCAACTACGTTCCCAGAAATGCTGCAGGTGAAGTCATTCCCAAGGCGCAATGGACTGATGAACAACGCATAGAGAACCAACTAAACTCAATAGAAAAGTTGTTTCTCACGTGTGCTCTAAGCAAGACTGAACATGATAAAATTGACAGTCTTGATAATGCCAAGGAGATAACACACTTGCCATGGCCCATGAAGGAACCTCAAATGTAAAGCATACTAGAATAAGTATGTTGGTTGCTCAATACGAAGCCTTCAAGATGAAGGACAATGAATCTATAGGTGATATATTCTCTAGATTCCAAACCATTCTTAATGGGTTGAGAAATTTGGTAGATCATATAACAATCTTGATCAAATCACCAAGATCCTGAGATCTCTCTCCAGCAAGTGGAGATCCAAAGTTACTACCATTCAAGAGGCTAAAGATCTTAGCACTCTCAGAATGGAGGATCTATTGGGATCATTAAAAGTTCATGATATTGAACTTGATGAAGATGCAGATGCTAAAAGGATTAAATTTGTAGCCTTCAAATCCAGATCCTCTAAATCCCTAAAAGCTGAAGAGTCATCTGAGGAAGCGGAAGATTCGTTTGACCACTCAGATGATGAATAAGCCCTCTTCAATAGAAAGTTCGAAAAGATGTGGCTAAAGCAAAGACAAACCAAGAACGAGCCAAGAAGAGAGCAAAGAAAAGATTTTGGACAAGGAAAAGTCTCATCTAGTTCCAGAAGAGATGGAGAACAAGGATCTGGGAAAAGCACTATTGTCTGCTTCGAATGCAGAAAACCTGGCCACGTAAAAGCTGAGTGTCCTCGACTTACAAAAAGACCATTTCAAAAGAACCACAACAGGAGGAATAAAGCACTCACCAAACAAAATGAAGATTCTGAAGAATACTCATACGATGAATAATCGTTTTACGCATTCATGGCGTCTGCTGATGCATCAAACGACGAGGAAGATGAGGTAACTTCTAAAATTTCTGAAGAAGATTATAATGATAGCTTGACTTTTGACATGCTTTATCTGCAAAATATAGTAACCTAAAGAAAAAGTTTGCAAAACTTCAAAAAGAATTAGATGCCTCTAAGGAGGAAAACATTTTGCTAACTGAAGAGAACAAAACTTTGAAAGAACAAGATCCTTGTGAGGAATTAAAAGTTCTCAAGGATAGAGTTAAGGTTTTAATTAAAGATCTTTCATCGTTTACTAATGGTTATGACAACTTAGTGAGACTAAGTGGAAACAATAGAACAATGTATGATAAAAGCAGACTAGGTTATGAAAGTAATGATGATAATGCCGCATCATTGTTAGAGATAAGAACCGTCTCCTATTGGAGGCGTGCAGAAAAAATCACAGCAACGTCTGTTATTTGTAAAGAAGATCAACGACAGATCGTCTAATGGGGATCTTCTGATGTTGAAACAATGGATCGTCTACTGAAGCCAAGATATATCGTCTGACCAGACATGTTGTCTGAGTCCATGCTAGCTGTAGCGCATGTTATCTTGTAATAATGGAAATCCCGGATTAGCTGAGATTCTACCTTATCTTATCTTGTATTTATTATTGTTTATTGTAGTTTACGTTTCCAACGTAACTGTTGACCTCGGGATATCCGGAACGGTCATTATTATATTTTTGTATCGTCTTAGTTTTCACTCTGTATAAATACAGAGTTTGTAACCTTGAATTATTCAGAATAGAAAGAATACAAAAGTACCTTTCAATTTCTCACCCTTCTTCTTTTTACCTTTCTAAGAACCAACTCCATGTTCTTTAACATGGTATCAGAGCCAGTCTGGTCCATGATTTCTTTTTCTTCATTCTTTTCTCCCATGGCAGAAGCTCGGTCTTCGTGTCAAGCTTTATCCTTTTCTTTAGATAGCTTTCACCCATATCTCCAGGTGAGATTCATGAACAGAGGGGTAACTCCTGTTGACGTTCCTCTAAAATCAAGCTTTATCCTTCTCTTTATTTTTTCTGCAAATTTATCTTCTTCGCCGATGAGATTCATGAACAGAGGGGTAACTCCTGTCAACGTTCCTCTGAACTCATTCCCATATAGCCGTAAGCCCTCTGAGCCGTAGAAGGTAGAGAGCAAGTCCCTGAAGGAGCCTCCCACTGTAGGACACACCTAGGCACCCAAAACCCAAAAATATGTAGATTTTCCTTCACATGTTGCTTCAGATCTGGGGGATCTGGCCCAAGTATCCGAATCGTCTTCCATGTTCTTCATGTCTAGCACTCCTGGCCCAAGCCTCTGCTCCGAGCACACCATCACCGTCAAAGGAGCGCAACTTATCAGGCATCATAAGGCCACTCTTGCTCTTGATGACAGCAAGAGATTCAACGCAAGTTGTTGTGCAAAGCAAGTTTCAGCAATGGAGGTCAAGCTCAAACATGTGCCTTCGAATGCCTTCTTCCTTCTAGACCCACGTTGAGCTTGCGGGGGGATGTTAGAGATAAGAACCATCCCTTATTGGAGGCGTGCAGAAACAATCACAACATCGTTTGTGATTTGCAAAGAAGATCAACAAGAGATCATCTGATGGGGATCTTCTGATGTTTGAACAATGGATCGTCTGCTGAAGCCAAGATATATCGTTTGACCAGACATGTCGTCTGAGTCCACACCAGTTGTAGCGCATGTTATCTTGTAATAATGGCAATCCCGGATTAGCCAGGATTCTGCCTTATCTTATCTTGTATTTATTATTGTTTATTGTAGTTTATGTTTTCAACGTAACTGTTGACCTCGGGATATCCGGAACGGTCATTATTATATTTCTGTATCATCTTAGTTTTCACTCTGTATAAATATAGAGTTTGTAACCTTGAATTATTCATAATAGAAAGAATACAAAAGTACCTTTTGATTTCTCACCTTTCATCTTTTACCTTTCTAAAAACCAACTTCACGTTCTTTAACAATCATCCAATATTGCATCATCGAACAAGTCATATGCACCATTGTCTAACCATGTGTCGTCTGACATTAAGTTTGTACCGTCCAATGCCATATCGTCTGAACCTGTGACATTTGTGGTAAAACATAGAGTCATACAAACCACAAAGAGAACTTCTTATGATAAGAAAGTTCCACCCAAGGCCACAAATAACCAATCAGGACCCAAGAACTCTCACCCCATATATTATATCATTCAAACTCTCCTTTCTGTGGAGGAATATAGGTTCCATCATAGAGGTCCTGACCTATAATCTAGCGAAATCGACCATTTAGAAGGAAGAGGCCCTTCATCAATCAAGACCAAATTTCCAAACTTCATGACCTACTTCTTGAAACATTTCTAGTTCAATCAGTCCATGGGGATTCCTTCACATCTGACCTAAGTTAACTTGTGCTCTAGAACTTGCGGTGGTCTAAGGGTAAATGGACTCAACCAAGACTCTGTTTCATATTAACTTTCCACTTAGAGAGAAAAAATATTTAAATATTTTTATATATCTTTACACTTAGATTTTCAAGAAAACATTAATTGATATTTTTCCAAATAATGCCCTTATGAGAAGAATGAATGACGAGAGATAACAAATATATTTTAAAACGTAAAATAGGAAAATAAATAATACTTTTATGAAAAGCAACAAATTTAATTGCATTTCTTAATATATGTAATTTTTCTCATTCTGAATAGTTAATATGAAACTGAGGTAGTAAGTGATATATAAGGGTGTTGGGTTTGGGGCCACTCCCTTTGGACCCTCCACCACCCCTGAATATGATCATTTACCATTTTACCCTTAAAAATAAAATCCTCCCCAACATATCCCCATCCCCTTTAACTAGGTCGCACTTTAAGGTGCAATGATATAGTCCTGGCCGCACCTTAAACTGCGACCAATATAAAAGGAAATAAAATAGATTATTTTTAATTAGTTCGCACTTTAAAGTGAGATAATATAGTCATGGCCGCACCTTAAAGTGCGAATAGGAAAATACAAAATAAAATAGATTACTTTTAATTAGTTCGCATTAAAAAAACCGAGAAAAACATCTAAAAAAATTTAAGAAATGCACCAAATGATTTTTAAAAATTATGAGACCACCACAGTTAGTCTAATTGACATATTTAGAAATTTATGGTGAATTATTTTTTTTCAAAAATTCAAAAAAAGTAAACAATGATATTTGGGCTTTGAACATCGACCAGCCATAAACATCCAATTACTTTTTTTTCCTCTTCAACTTTGTAGTTCAGCCCGTCGTCATCCGAGACTGTTAGAAATTCTTTTTTCAGGGTCACGGCCATACTGCCCGTGCGGTCTCAAAACTCCTATACAAAATAAAATAGATTAGTTTTGATTATTTTATTATGAATTCAATTTTAATTAGATTAGAATAAATGTTTAATATGCTAGTTTCTTGCATTTGGATACTCTTAAGCGTGCAACTATGTATAGTGGAAAGAGGACATGAAAATCTGCCAATAAACTTTGACAGGAAAAGAATAGAATTTTTTTAATTAGTTCGCACTTTAAGGTGCGATGATATAGTCCTGACCGCATCTTAATGTGAGACCAATATAATACAAAATAAAATAGATTATTTTTAATTAGTTTGCACTTTATGGTGATGACAGGTCTAATGGGGATTGACCCAAACCAACACCCTATATATAATAGGAGGAGAGAAATAAAAAGAAAAATAAATATATTAAGGGTGTCATTACGAATAGGTGTTTATAGATCCAGATTCAATAAAATTTATTTTAAGTGTTTAAAAAAAAAAGAGTTTTAATATATTTACACTCTCTTTCTCTTACATCTCATTTTTACTTTGATTTTCTTCATATGTTCTTTCAAATATTTCTATCACATTACTCATCATACGAGTTGTCTTATATTTATATTTCAGTTTAGTCTCTTATATCACAGTACTTCTTTGTATACAAATAAGCTAATCTCTGGCGTAGTGCAATTTGACCTGTCTGGTGTCTGTATTTTCAGTTTACTATCAGTTCCATCCTGTGTTCTATGCCTCGTATTCCACTCAAAATTCTTGGTGTAATCATTATATGATTGACTCCAAATTTGACATAATACTATATTAATTGTTAATTGCTGGATAATTGATTGTGGGAATTTTATCGGAATTTGCAAATTCGTCCAGTCTACGTGCTGCTTCACATATAGGCTGTGTTTAGAATGAGTTTTATTAACTAATTTAAAAAATTCAATTCAACACAATTGATACATACTCGCTCCGTTCCTTTTTATAAGAGTTAAATGAAGGGTGTTGACAGTTTCTTTTTATAAGAAACGCATAAAGTTTTGTGTCATATTAATTATTTTTTCACATTTTTACCCCTATTCAATTCTGGAAATATGGAATTGCAAATTTTGGAAACAAATTTAATGCAAAAAACTATATTACCTAACTTTTTTAAGGAGTGTGCAAAGTTGATTTAGCTCTTATAAAAAGAAACGGAAAGAATAATTAAATTCATTAATCATTTAATTCATGATTCGATCCGGACAGTTGTATAGAAAAAAATTGTTGGAAGAGACGTGATCACTTAATATAATTTCTAAGTTTTAATAAAATTAGTCATAATGGTCACATTCGACATACCTTAAAATAAATAAAGATTAAAAATCCAAAAGATGTTCAACGCTCGCTCTCGTAAATTTTAGGCCTTCCATTGTGAACATGCAGCACATTAGAACCCTGACTTATGTTATTATGATCTCAATTTTGATGATTACCATAGGGTATAGTATTTCCCACTGTTCCATCACTTCCATGAATCTGCTAACTCATTATTTGCCTATCTTAATTTTTGCATAACTGTTTTAAAAGTATCGTTGATATATCATCATGAAAGTGATAGATTGGAGATTTTGATCTTAATCACGGAGTAACAAAAATGTTACTTGATGTGTTTGCAGCCTACAATCCGAACGGAGGGCGGTTTTTTGGAGTTAACTCACCCTCGCGGGATCACAATCATTTGTCCCGGCCATTGTAGCACGTGTGTCGTGTTATGTGAAGACTTACGTACATATCAAAACGAAACAAAAAAATAATGTTGTGACTTTTCATTGATGATTTAGTTTAAGAGACTCACACCCCACTCTATTTCCACCTTCACTTTCTCTCTCTCTCTTCTCTTTCAATCATATTACTCATCATATCTTTTACGCTCTCTTCTTTTTCTTCCTATCTCTCTTCTCTCCACTTTTTACACCTATTTAAGAGGTGCTAACATAACTTAATTCTTGTTTAAACACCGGCCTTTGAACATGTATCATGAAATAATGGTAAACCACTATATCCACTATTGTAGCATTTTTTAACCGCCACAAAGTGAGAATTGGGAAAAAAATTAATTTATCGATTTGTGGTAGTTAAAAACCATCATAAAACAAGCGTCATTGACCACTAGTCGTTAATATATATATATATATATATACATATATATATATATATATACATATATATATATATATATTTTGTTTAAACATACAAAACTCTACGTGAATATACTCTTTAATGTTAACATAAATGTTAACAATAATTTTTAACCACCATAAATATTTGTGGTAGTTAAAAATGGTCACTGACCTGTATGTTAATGGAATCTTATGTTTACTTAACATTTAGTTTAGTGGATGATGAATAAGATGTGTGAAGTGATGACATAATTCAAATACTATTTCACTTGATATATGAAAGAAAATATTGCACTGTACAAAGTAAGAGAAATATATAGTTTTTTTTAATGGAAGAGAAATATATAGTAGCCTACAGTGTTGGTAGCTGGCCATATATAGATATTTGTCCTGGTCGCCGAATTTCTAGAAGTAAATGCTGCGACCACACACAAGGTGAAAGGAATTTGGAATTGGTCAATTTATTTATAATTTATAAACATGAAAACACCTCTCATGCTCAGCTACATAATTAGCTAGCTGTCACTTGTAGAAAGCGATTGAGATTATTAACATGCATGCTCAAAGTTGGTAGATAGTTAAACTCCTTTAATATTTAATGAAGAGTTCAGCCATTGAGCAATATATGTGAAGAATAATTTTTTTTTATAAGCCAAAATTTAGTTGAGGGTTCAGTCCTTGAGCAATATATATGGAGAGGTTTATTCACTCAATATAATTGTGGAGTAAAAAAATTAGTCTTTAAAAAAGTCCAAAGTAAAAGGGACGAGCATATATTTGATAATCGAGCCCTTACTTAAATAAGTAGCTAGGAGTAAAATAAACCAAATGAAAAACCCTAGTTTGTTAGATTCAGTAGCACGTGAACCTCCCCAAATGTAATTAGTGACATAAGACCACTAATAATTGGCCCTAATAAAGTAATAATATAAGAAGACCAGATAATTAACAAGAAAGGAAAACGGCTCATCGGGGTTGCACTGCCCGTACGCACTACCTCCTTCACAATTTTTTGTTTTTGTTTTTGGTGTTCGACCCCGTTTAAAAAACGGTTGCATATCCCTTTCAAGTTAAATAAATAACTTTTGAATTGAAACTTGTGCTATGGAGTTCTAACTTGTTTATTACTAGACTAATATTTTATTAGTTCACAATTTATTCTGATCTCTTTTGGCATGCTATTTTATTTTTTCAAAATGTTAGTCACACTCATCGGTTTTAAACAAACTCTTAATTCAACAAAATGATTTGTAGACATATGTACACTAGGGACACCCAACACCCTTTTACAAACAATTTTGCAGTGGTTTCCTTCAGATTTTTCCACATATTTTTTCAGGTGAGTTTTGGTACAAAAACTTTTCCTACAACTTTTTCTTCAAAAATGATTATATCAAAATTTTCCTGCAAAAATTCAAAACAAAATCTGCAAGAAACTGTGTTGGGTGGCTCCCCCACAATTGAGTGGCCTATTTTGAGTGACCAAAATTACAATATGAGCCGTTTGAACAAACTTTTAAATTGGTTTTTCTTATCAACCAAAGAAATATATTAAGAGATACAAGGGTACATAATCAATTACAATAGAGTTTAAATCAACAACTTACAATAATGAAAGTCAATTAAAGTCGCTCGATTTGGCTCTAAGCCAATTCCAAGATCTCAATCGAGCTACTTAATCAACCACCCTGTTCGCATTCGGTACACCATCAGATAACATAATACTATATCTACGAATCCAAATGGACCATGAAAATGCAATCTAAATTACCCTTCTTTCACGATTTTGGTTCTTAACCCTACAATCAACAAACACATGTTAAGCAAAATGCATCCTACCATCCTTGGGTAAAACCGTTAAGATGCCTAACCAATTGTAGCATAATGACCAAACAATCCAAGAAAGAGAACAAGAAAAGAAAATACGATAAGAAGATTCTTCCATCCTTGCACATAGAGGACATAGTGAAGTTTCATTAGATTGAATAATATTCCACTTTCTAAGTTTTTTCCTGCTTTGAATTCAGTCTAGCAACACCCTCTAAAAAAACCCACTGACGTTCGAAGGAGCAAACACAGTCCAGATTTCAATAAAAATAAAACCAGCCTCAGATAGATAACTACCTTGCAGGACCCCATATAGTGATTTAACTGAATAAAGACCCTTTGAGCTCATTGTCCAGTGTCAGCTATCTAAGATTCCAACCCTTGGGGGAAAATAATCATTTCATGCCATAATTCTTCTAGCCAAGCCAATTCCCTATCTCTTAATTCCCTTCGCCAAATAAGGTTCCACCTCCACTCACCTTCGTTCTAACCCCATATGTCTACTATTTTAGCCTTTCTCTGTATTGACAGCTTATAGAGACAGTTGAACTTCGTTGAAAATGAACCTGACCCTAACCAATTATCCTCCCAGAATAGCACAATTTGTTGCCTTCTCCTATTTTCCTTGCTAAACAAGTATCAAACCAATTAATCCCCTATTTTGATAAAAAAGAAATAAGATTTGTGTTCACCTATCCACCAAATTGAAGCCCAACAAGGTAGCCCTTGTTGGTACTTTTCCATAAGCACCTTGCACCACATGCTTTCCTTCGCATGCATCATCCTCCATCTCCATTATCCCAATAAGGCTTTGTTGAACTAGACCCATCCTTTAATCCCTAAGCCACCTTCCTCCTTAGGTTTGCAATTTTGTTCTCACGTAATCTAAGCAATCTTACTTTTCCTCTCACTCCCTCCCCACAAAAAGTTCCTCATTAACCTCTGCATATCTTGATCACTCCCAATGGATCTTTGAAGAAAGACTGGAAGAAGAGAGGTAATGATGAATCAAAAACACCCTCCGCTCGAATGACAAAGTTTTTCTCCTCTAAGCTAAGAGTTTCCTTTGCATTTCCACAATAATTGGTTTCCACATAGAACTCCAACTAGGATTGGCGACAATGGGAAGCTCGATAAACAAAGGGAAGCTTTGTAGATTTACCATGCAGTAAGGAAGAAAAACCTTGAACAATTATGTCACCCACAGAAGTTCCTACGGTTTTTCTCTTGGAAAAATTCACTTTCAACCCAGATACTAGCTCAAAACACCTCAAAATGGAGTTAGTACCACAATATCTTGTAGTGTAGCTTCCCCAAGAAATATTGTGTCATCTACGAACTAGATTATTGAAACATCAAGGGTGTGTTTGTTTCACTGCTTGGAATAGGATTCCCGGGAATGACTGGGTTGGAATACCTATTCCATGGTTTGGTAGAAGGTTTGGAAAAAATATTCCAGGGTATCCTTCATTCCCAGGCAAGTAATATTCCCATGTAGAAGCTCTTTTCATTCCCAAGCTAAAGGGGTGGGAAAGGTGATTCATGAAGACTAGGGAATGAGATTTAATTTGTGAAAATCCCCAATTGCCCCTACCCACTACAACATGTTCTTTCCCACATATTAATTACAAATGATTTACCCCATTTTCATTTGATGACATGCATTTGTTTTACTATGATGTTCTAGAACATGACAGAAAATGAATGAAAAATTAAAATGTTTTTCAATAAATCGATGTCAATTTTTTTTGTTTAGTAGTATTTGAGACTTTTGATGTTTAACTTTATATTTTATAAATCTAACCTTTTTAGTAATTCCATCAATGTTAGTGTAATATTATCTAATGTTGTTTTGAGTAAATATAATTTTTATAAAAAAATAATTTCATAGTATAATATAGCACTCAGTTTATTTTTATTTTTATTTCATTTTTAATAATTACATTGAAAAATATTGTACTATTAAATAGCATGAGGGTATTTTAGGAATTTCATTGTATATTCCCGGGAATATACATTTTTAACCAAACGCGTGTTATAATTATTCCCAGGAATTTTGAAAAAGATTCCCAGGAATCGATAATGTTAACCAAACACGTTTTTAACAGATACCATGGAATAGCATTCTCAATCCATTATTACCGGGAATAAGATTCCCGGTTATCCTTTTTTAATCCGTGAAACAAACGCCTCCCAACACCCGGATTTTATCCCACTTTAAACTTAGTGTACTAAAGCAAAGAGACAAGTTGCTTGAGAAGACAGGTAAGGCACTCCACATCAATAAGAAAAAGGAAGGAAGTTGTTGCCCTCAAAACACACATGCCTAAACTGGAGCAAGTGCACTCCATCGCTCAAGTAATACATGACTATAAGTCCCAGTCATTGAACCCAAGGGACCAAGTGGACAAACTAAGTCTAGGAGGTGGTTTCATAGTTCAGGAAAATCAATAGTTGAAAAGGTGGTGGTGTCATGAGCATACAAATAAGCAATAATGAAAATAGATAGAAATAGGAATAACAAGGCCTCGAGATTGTTGTGATGATGGATCATCTCCCTCCTCTCTTTATATATGTTATCCTAATTAATTATTGTACTACTCATACCTCTTAAGAAATTAACTCACTATTAAGTTATTGTTAATTTTCCTACCCAAATGCACTACTTACAAGAAAATCGTCATTGTAAGGTAATCAATCAAAATTGTCATGAAGAACATAGAGGTGACCTAAGAGATATTTCACTTTCTAATCATAGGTAGTTGGAAAAAAAAAAGAACTAATCCTAATACCACTGCTAGGAGCGCACAAAAACTAATTCCCTGCACTCTATCCCCTTTAGTGATTCCATAGATTAATTTCCCCTACTAGGGTTTTATTAACTATTATTGATATGGTTAGTTACACCATATAGAATTAAACATACAAAAGGGAAACACAATCATATAACTGAATTAAAAAATAACATATATAAATAAACAAGGTTTAAATCATAACCTACATAGTAAACCTCAAGATAGGGGATTTAGCTACTCATATTACAATACAAACGAAAACAAATTCTAGTAGCTAACATGGTCTTACCAAAACAGAGAACGACACACTCATTGTTTTCACTCTCTAGAAAAACACATGCAATTTACAATATTCCTTAACATCTCTTTAAATAGTAATCATTGGGTCAAACCATGAGGCTTTTGGCTGCGCAAGGCGGCACAACTGTGGCTCAGGAAGCACAATGGTGGCAACTTTAAAATCATTCAACCACAGACAAGCTAGGGGAATGCACGGTAGGTGAGCTTTATTTATTTAGCATGGTTGTGGCCTCTGGCAAACAAGATCGTGCTTCTTTGTCAGCATGTGAAACTCCATTTGAAATGTTAGGTTTGCCTCATTTTTCACTGTATCCATTTTCCTCTTTTTACCTGCATAATACAAATACACTTGAAAGCACATGAGTCTGCATAAAAAGTGCATCAATCAGGCATGAAATCATAGTAATATTAAGGCATAAAACATGTTACTTAGACGTGCATTAGGAGCCATAGGATCCCCTTGCCATAGGATTTTCCCATTTGAAACTCCCCGTAGGGAATTCTGTTCACTAAAACTGATACTGTAACAAAATTGAGACAATATTTGGTCCACCTAATCCACTTGGCATCATGGACTGGGTGGACCACCCCGCCTCCGGGGTTGACCACTCTCTCGGACCCCCACTTAAGGGCGAGAAAAGTGTACGTCATGTGGAGCTAGTTGACCGCCCCATGGGACGTGTCATCAGGGCCCACCCAGTTAATGAGAGTGCACGAAAACATAGGATACACCCATTTGTAGCTAGTTCTATCGCGTGGGTTTCTGAGCCAATAATTTAAACAGGCCCGTAAATGACCTCTTTTAGGAATCGAGGGTTTTGTCCCCTTCCCTTATAAATAGGGGTGATGCATTGTAAAAGGAAACTTTTTTCCTATTCGCTGAATACAAGAGATTCATTTCTATATTTTCTCATTTACTCTCCTAGGTTTAGTTCTAGATTATTTAGTGTTTTATCTTAGGCTATAACATTTTGGCGTCGTCTAGCAGGGATCGAAGAACTTTTACCCAACAGTCCTGCCATTTACGATGAACAGAGGCGACAGAAGGAGGGGAGGAGAATGGTGGCCGCCAGCTTTGCGGCGGCCGAGAGGACGTCATCCTGATAACGCACATGATGGGGATCCAATTCCTCAGGAGCAGGTGGTGCAACCGGCACTAGAGAAACCTCCGGTGGTGGCCAATGCAGAGCCTGCCGTTCAACCAGATCCAACTCCAGTGATGATGGCGGTTGAGGCGCAGCAACTCTTGGCCACATTCCAGGCGATCCAACGGTAGAACGAACATCTGCACGCGCAGTTAACATACCTTCACCAGCACTGTGACTATCGCCACAGAGGGCGTGTTGAGGCACAAAATGTCATGGATTTTCAGTCGTTTGCCCCGTAGTGGCAGTGATTGAAATCCTAGAGCACTTACAGACCCTGGCGTTGGATACTTATTCGGGCGACTCAGACCCAGTTGACCATTTGTGGTACTTCAATACGAAGATGGTAATAGGCGGGGCGACTGGCGCTGTCAAATGTCGATTACTGCCTTCAACGTTTGAGTCAACTGCAATGACTTGGTTTGTGGCACAACCATCCTACTCGATAACGAATGGTGCCTGTGCAGAATGAGCATCTTATTCAGGATGTGTCATTTGAGGTTCTTGGTTTGCCCTTTTGTTTTCATGCAGGTCTATGGGCACCATCTGGATGTTGCGATCTCGACCTAATACAAATCATCAGAAACAAAGATGATCTCTTCCATTTTGAATGGAAGCTGACTCTGTCTGGAATCACTCACGTGGCACTCATTCCATTATTCCTGGCTGGACGCGTGGAATGAGCTTTTCTGTAATGAAAGTTGTTAAGACTCAATTTCGCAACAAGATTGAAGATGACATTCTCAGAAATTTATTAGTTGTATATATTGACAGAGAAATTTTTAAAGAGATCACTGTTGATGCAATAATAAATAAATTTAGTACTATGAAAGAACGAAAAGTTATATTAAAATAAAAAATTTATTATTTAAAGTATATATAATATTTGTTAGTACAGATAGCAACCTGAGAGGGGGGGTGAATCAGGTTTACCCGATTTTCGCCTTGATAATTTCTTACTTTCAAGATAAATGAAACAGCAAACGATTGCAGCGGAATTAAGTATTGCTTGAAAGTAAAAATGAAGGATAGAAGAATTCACACACACAGAATTTTATCCTGGTTCACCTTCTATCCACCGAAGGCTACGTCCAGTCCCTCAAGAAAATCCCTTGAGGATTTTTCCACTATTGATAAAAATCTCTTACAAGTTCTTACACCAAGGACCCTAAGAATTTCTATCAATTTCCTGTGAAAGTATACCACTTTCCACAGCCCCTGAAAGTAAACCACTTTCAGTTCCTGAAGGCAAACCACCCTCAGACCTTGAAGGCTAAACCACCTTCAATCAACACCCTGAAAGTATACCACTTTCAGTACCAACAGCCCTTCACCGAGATCCACGGTGAATACTCAATCTAACAGAAAGAGATGAAGAAGAGTTTACAATTGGCTGTATCAATCCTTTAACATATAAGTGGATTGATCATGAGAATTTATGCTTTTAAGGCTTTTAAGCATAACAAGATTCTGAGTTCCTCAAGATGTGAACAACTAGAGTGTTCTTATAAACATGAAGATCATGAACTCAGAATTTAGGCTCTTGAAAGTTTAAGTTCTAAAAGACTTAATGAACTAATTTTGACAAAGCTTTGGTCTAATGTTGTATTCTCATGTGTTGTTATGTTTCTGGACTCAAATGGACTTTATATAGGCAAGAGGAAACGTCCATGAACCAATGCAACCTTTCCCAAAAGGTTTGAGACACAATGGTTCATGAAAAGATACAACTTTTCGTGTGGGTAATCGATTACATCACTTAGTGTAATCGATTACACTAATAGCCGTTTCAGTTTGAATTTCAAATTCAAACATGTAATCGATTACAAGCAAGTGGTAATCGATTACTTGCCTATGTGTAATCGATTACCAGAAAACTGCAATCGATTACACTGAAGTCCATCTTCCAGAAACTTGATCTTTTAAGATCGGCTTAAGGTTTTCTACTTCTTTTAAGTTATGAAAACATTAAGCTTGATTAGTTTAGGTGTTTTAAAGAGCCTTTATGCTTTAATAGACCTTTAGCAGCATAACTCACCTAAACTAGGACTTCTAGGTATTTAATAAACTTTGTAGCGCTGTTTCCTCTAAGTCTTCTTTTCTTCTTTTTGTCGATGAGTTTGTCGTCATCAAAACCTCAGCCAGGGTTAGGAGCAAGACCTTCTTCACAATATTCAGTGAATTTTTTTAGTATTTTATTTTGACCCAAAAAAAAAATTATGGATATGCCCAACCTTCAAATTTTATTACGGGAGAGATCATATTCGAGCAAACTATTTGTGCAGTTTGTGGAGATCATGTGTGAAAGATTCTACTCATTTATTCTTTGAGTGCTCTATATATGGTGTATGGTATTCAATTTTATACTGGTTAGACTTCTATTCAGTTTTACACCATAGTCCTCATGAGCATTTCATCCAATTTCAAGGAATACATGTTTGCTTGCTAGTTTGAAAGAATGAAAATTTGGATGACGATTTGACATCAAACAATATGATCCATGAGCATTTTTATCCAATTCCAAAGAATACACGTTTGCACATGTTGCTCGATCGCATGCTAAGAATATTTTACTCAACCGAAATTGGCACTTCTACTACATCATCACATTGAATCACATCACATCACATCTGTCACTTATTTCTCTTCCTCCATACCATTAGTGCTATTACTATCGTATCATTCCCAAAACCCAAACTTAGTAGTATTCTACTACTTCTACTTCTAGTACTAAATTCATTTGATATTATTATTAGGGGCCCGAGGAACCAAATCATCTTTTATTTACTACTATTATTTGGCCGCCCTTGTCCACTATGTCACATTCTCACAATCTCAAGTAACTTTGGGTTACATCGAACAAGAAAAGTAAAAGTGACTTCGGATACTGCTCCTTCCATTATATTATGGGAACTTTTTCATTAACCCTTTTAATTCACTCACAACTATAAAGAGATAGAAATATAAGATGTAAAGATGAAAAATATCATAAGTGATTTGATGGTAAAAGAAGATAAAAAAAGGAAAAAAGTTTGAGGAAATCAGATAGAAGAAAAAATGTTTGTGAATTTGTCAAAATTCTTTTATTATCTATTCAAATGAAAAGAAATTTATTCATCCGTACATATGAAGTTGGATTACAATCATTATCATTTCTTAATTTATATCTTCCTTTTTGTCCACATGATAATTTCCTAGTGCAATAAACAAAATACTTTATTTCACAATTAAATAAATAGTTCAAATAAAATGTAAAACGGAATCTTATAAAGTAATTTCAACAAAATAACTGGGATATTTGATATGTGTATTCATTTCCTTCTCCCTTTGAAGTTTGAACAGGTAAATAGGATTCAAGGGAATATTTCTTTAACCATAGTTGATTCTCTCTCTCAACTTTAAGTGTTTGAACAATTTGGATTGACACAACTCACCATTAGAAATTTCACATTGGCTAAAGATATGTGATAGATAGTCTTTATAAGGGTAGAACAACCCTCAACTTTCAAGCTAGTTTTTGTGGTTGAGATAGATCTCTTAAATTCTAATATGGTATTAGAGTCTATCATAGATCCGTTAGTTGGTGAAAATGTATTTGGGTCATCCCACATATGTCCAATGACACTTCTGGGTATCTGCTGGTCTCCCCAACATGTCATTAATGCTCTACCAGATAGTCCGTAGGTGTTTTTTCTCCGTTCTTCCATTTTTGTTAAAAAAACTCTACATGTTTAGAAATCATATTAGTTTAGTTTGTGTTTGGTTTGTCATCAACTTCCACTAAGAGTGCCACTAAGAGTGCATTAGAATGACCAATTTCACATTTCAAAAGACAAAACGTGGAAAGGAGTCTTTCTTCTATTTCGGTTCTGTTGAAGAAAACTGAAATTCAAACACGGACGTCTAGTTGGATATATGCGACTATTTTGGGGTATGGGGTAAAATTCTCCCTCCATATTTTTAAGCAAATTTATTAATTAATTAAGCATAAAAGGGTGTCTAAACTCATACATAAAAAATCACTGACAAGTGATTTCAACTCAACAGAATTCTCCCTCCATATTTCTACTTTTTTCATTCACAATTTTTTTTTGGTTACACAAAATTTAAACTCTACAATTTTCATAGTATAAATAAAGCTTATTGCCACTTAAGTGGTGTTGTTTTTTGTTTTTTAGCACCCAAAAAAAAATCAGCACAAAGAAAAAAAATAAGTGTTGTTTTGCCCCCTTGAAGAGACTCTTAAGAATATTGATTAAAACATATTAAATATATTTTATTAAAAGTTTTAATGTCTTCTTCAAAATTAAATATTGAATAATATTTATGTTTTTACTTTTTACTAGTATCGATCAAAAGAGTATTAAATAAATGTTTTAGACTACTTAAAAAAGTAAGTAAAATATTTATATATATTTTATAGGGTTAAAAATGTTTTTATCTTCTAAAATAGTGAATTATTAATTTAGTTTCCATTTAAATTTTTTGTTGATTTGAGTCCCCATTTATGAAAATGACCAGGTTTCGATCCCTCCATCTATTTTACTGCTGATGTGGGTTTAGACCCTCACTAATGCATTAAAACCGCCAGAAGATGTGTTAGTGACGTGACAGTTTACACTGCCAATAATGCAAAAAAACTGTCACAAAATGTATATTTTAGAGAAACTAAAATCTGATCATTTTCATAAATGGAGAATTTAAATCAGAAAAAAATTAAGGGGATCAAACTTAATAATTCACTCTTTTACGGGATAAAAACATATGAAACCCTATTTTATAAAGAATTATCTTTTTATGAAACGTCCCTTTCTATTTAGGGTATTTAAGCGGTTTTTAAATGATCTTTATTTTTATTTTGTTATCTAATGTCCTAAACATACTTGTTAACATGCATGTTCCTTCTTTTCAGTAACTTTTGGCTGTTTCTTTTTGTTTGTTCTCTATGGGATTAAAGATGCAGCCTGAGACTGCTTGGATCATTGTAATTATGATTAGGACAAGTGGCTCAAATGAAAGTGATATTCTCAATCTTTCATTTCATGGTGCCTTTTCGCAACATGAAGGTCAAACTCACCTTTATGGAAAAACAACATAAATTATGAGATGTACCCTGTAAACAAACTGGTTTAGCACAAGAACTAAGCACAAGTCATTAGACTTAATTAACATGAAGAGACGACGTGTTTTCTTTTCTTCATGTCAAAATTGAGAAGACGTGACCTTGTTCTTTTAGTGTATTTATAGATTTTCGTTGAACTGAACATGGCACATCTATGTTAATTTTTGGAAGCAAACAGGGCACTGGATTGCACAAGAGATTTGCTTGAACTTTTACTTCCACGGCATAGTTGATTTTTTATTTTTCTAACAAACATGTTAAAACCTTATTAGTCCAATTCACGTTAAACTCAATATAGTAAATTTGAATTTCTCCATCAATACACTATAATATGAGAAATTAAATTTGCGTTTGGAAGATCTTTAAATTGAACATAACTTAGTTGTTTTTACCTGTGTTTTTCTCGAATTTTGATTTATTAACATTTTACTTTCTCATTCATTCTATTATTAGGGATTGTCGTTCATTTTCTTATCATTTTGATTTTTTGGATATTTCTTTTGTTAGGCGGGGAGGCAACATGGTTTCAGATTCCCTTGCCAAATTATTTTTCTCTACGCTGTCTTTTGTCTGGATTGAGGATGCTCCTCTAGAGATTTTAGCTGATTTGCAGCATGATGTAGTGGTCTCTAACCCTGTTCTTGTTTAATATATCTATTCAGTTAAAAAAAAAACAACAACAATTTCCCAATGTGACATTCATCAAAGAAAAAAAAAATATTGAGGTATCAAGTATCAACCCAACTTTTTCTCCGCTTCTCTCATTCCAACTCCATCCTCCAATTAGATCTATCATGAATTATGATTGAATTGTAGACCAATTCGAAGGTCGGTTTGGGCAGGCCCAACTAGAAAACTTATTTAATAGCCATCATGGTGCTTTTATGATTATTATTTTTACTCTTACGGGTGATGCAGATGAATAAACTAGTCAAGTTCCTCAATTTACCATCTTACGTTTTGAGGAAGCAAATTTTATAAAGCACCTTTAAAAGCAAAAGAAGTTAAGAGAATTTATGTGCCAAAAAATATTAAAAAATATGTGTTTTACTTAGATAAATTTGTGAAGGTGGTGGGCACTATAATTCGGAGAAGGATTAGTACATATTATGTCTCACGAAACTAAATAGGTTGGAGAGACAGTCAAAGAGTTGGACACTATTAAATTTAAGCTTTGGTACTCTGAAAAGATTAGAGGAAGAATGGCGTGGGTATCATTATGGGCAAGAACTGGAAAAAGGATGTAGTGGGGTTAAAAGGATTGAGGAGCGGATCATATCTTTGAAATTTTTGGTGTTTTAAGAGACTATTAATATCATTAATGCTTATGCCCCTCAAGTCGGATCAGAGGATTCTTCGAAAGAAAAGTTTTGGGAGGATTTGGAGAGTCTCGCTTAAGGCATTCCACAAGAAGAGAAGTTGTTTATCAATGGTGATCTAAACAGACACGTATGCCAGGAGGTAGGGAATTTTGCTAAAGTTCATAGATGTTTCTGCTTTGAAGACCTTAATGAGGAAGGGCAGTCTATCTTAGAATTTTCTATATCATATGACCTCAAGATTTTGAATACTTGTTTTGAAAAGCAGGAGAAACATCTTAATACCTGTGAGAGCGGGACCTCAAGATCACATATTGATTTCTTTTAGGTTAGGAGCTTAGATAAGAAGGCTTGCAAGGATTGGTAGATAATACCGGAAGAGAGCTTGACAGCACAACATAGGGTTCTGGTCCTTGAAGTTCGCTTTAAGAGTCGTGAACAAAAAACTTGACAAGTCATGCATCCAAGAATTAAGTGGTGGAAGCTCAAGCGCGAAAAACTTTTGACTTTTAAGAGGAAGTTAGAGGACGAAGGTAATTGGGAGGCACAAGGTAATTGTAATTACATTTGAGATGATATGCCTGAGAAGGTTAGGATGGTGGCCAAAGAAGTCTTGGGTGTATATAAGGGTTTTGGATTGAGAAATAAGGAATCCTGGTGGTGGAATATAATTGTGCAAGACAATGTAAAATACAAAAAGCGTATGTTTTAAGACTTTACATGGATTCAACAACGCTGAAAACTGGGATCAATATTGGAAGGCTAGAAATGAAGCAAGTAAACTGTGAGTGAGGCACAATCCCAAGCGTATGAGGAGTTTTATAGAGATATTGGAACAAAAAATAGAGAATGTAAAATTTACAAGCTTGTCAAAATAGAGAAAGAAAATCAAGAGACTTTGACCAGGTGAGATGTATTAAGGATTGAAAGAGTTTTGGTTAGGGATCAATGTATTGAGAGAGAGATGAAATAGTTACTTCAATAAAATTTTCAATGATGGACAAGGATCAAACTTTAACATGGAAAGCTTGGACCTGAGAGATGATGAGTAAAATATGATTTACAATTGCAGAATTTGAGTTAGAGAAGTTAAAGAAGCTCTTAAGCGCATCAATAATGGTAAAGTAGTGGGTCGTGATGATATCCTTATTAAAGTTTGGAAATGTGTTGGAGACCAAGGTATCAGAGCTCCTACTTTAGAAGTTTTCCCCTTCCGTGGAGGATGGTGGCCCTGACCCAGGATGCTACTTCCACTATGGAGGCTGAATTTGTGACATACTTTGAGGCCATTATTCATGCATTATGGTTGCGGAAATTTATCATAGGGCTTTGTATTGTCGACAGTTAAATAAGCCGCTAAGAATTTATTGTGATAATTCCGTAGTTTTTTTCTTCTCTAAGAATGACAAGTACTCGAAGGGTGTAGAGCACATGAATTTGAAGTACTTGTCTGTCAAAGAAGAAGATAATAGTGGATCCGCTAACTAAGAGATTACTGCCCAAAGTATTTTCTGGCCATATTATAGAAATGGGCATTACAAAAAAGTTCTTGTTAACACAATAGTATAGAATGTACATATACATATGATGGTGTTGCTCGTATAGTAATGACACTTGCAATTCAATTAAAGTTTTGTTTATGTTTGTTTATCTGTTATCCATATTATGGTGTATGCATATATGGTTTTGATGTGATAACAGGTTATGTTTTGAAAAATATTAAAGTTGAACATTGTAGCGAATGTTCGTTAAAGTTATTTTGATTTGAGTTGGTTCTGTGATACATGGAAGGGATCATGTCGCATGATGACTTGTGACCGCCACGATCGAATCATCTCATTTCAATTAAGGATGATGACTTGATAATGTCAATGTATGGTGCACAGTTATGGTTTGTTGAATCATCAATTCGTCACATGGGCCAAGTAGGAGATTGTTGAATTATTTTAATAATTTAGTGTGACCCATGTAACTTATAGCATTAACTTTTATGAAGGTATGTTCAATGTGATGGTTGTTACTAATTAAAGAGATAAAGTTAGTTGGAGGTTTAAATTCTCTCTCTTGTTCCTTTTAAAAGAGGGTGGTTATTAAAGATAAGAAAACTGAAAACAAGACTTTATCACTGTATCATTATCATTTTTTTCTTTATCGTCAAGGAAGTACTGATAGAGGAAGGCAAAGAGGAGAGAAAAACTTCAATAAAATTTCAGCAACTGTCAGAGTGGATTCAGGTAAGTGATTCTATTTTTTTATTGTATCAAAATATGTGAGTCTCGTAAAATTTAAAGAGAGTATTTTTATATTTTACCAAATTTTACTAAGTGGTTCATGGGGTGGATCACTATTTCAGCTGTTCCACCTTATTACTCTCATTCTACAATCAAATGTCGCGTTCATCAAATATATAGATGTTTTATAGTACAAAAAGCATTTAAATGAAATTATAGAATTAATTTAGATTTATGTAAATGAGAAATGAAATTTGACGTGGTTGTGCATTTGATGAGATGGTCCCCATGTAGAATTAGATATCTTATAAATTGACCCTGCATGTGAGTGAAATGATGGTAGATGAGAATTTAGTTTATATAGAGTGAGAGTATCTTCATGTAGGTTTCTCTTTAAGTGGATAATTGGCCTCTCAGCCGATAACTTGTCATCATGTCTCAACCAAGGTAACACATACATTATACCCACAAAAGTTTTTCTCTCCTTTTCCTTTTTCAATTAAAAGAATAACAAAACTTTTGTTATCATTCAATCGACCATGTTGACCAAAAGTAATAATAATCAGTATCATAAGAATATTATAGGTAAGATTTAAGAAGCATACAATAATAGTGTTTCTTTTTCTTGAGCATATAAGTATATTTGATAAGGTATTTTAGTTAACTTAGATTATTTTATTAGATGTATATTCAATTCATATGAAATAGAAACATAAAATATGATTATTCTAAGGGTGAGGACTAGATCTTGATGGGGGAGGTTGTTCCTTCCTCCTGGACCTGAGCAGCATATTATTCCTCCTCCATCGGCTGCCATCACACGTGATATAGATCCTCATTCGAGGATCATTATTTCCATAAAAATGATTCATAAACATATAAATAGCGCAAACACCTATAAACACTTTCATTTTTCTCTCTATCTCTCTGTTCTTATTATATCAATCATATATCACATTTACTACTTATCTTTCTTCTCTTCCTTTCTCTCTCTGGGTGTCTACAATGTCTATGAATCATAACTTTTATTTCCATATTCCTTGAATGCCTTTGGAGATGCAGGGGAGTTCCTAGAAATAAATTGTAATGACCTCCAAATCTACCGCTTAGATTTTGGTTTAGTTACAGCTTCAACAAGTCTGAACATCCAACGGTCCAGCATCCCTGTTTGATGTAAAAAAGTTTTACACGAGGAATTTGAGTTAAAGAAAGAAAACAAACTGCAGCAGGAAGTATTTTAATTCATAAGGATTCAAGAAAAACAACACATGAAAACTTGATTGTGAATATCATAATTTAAAAATCATAGACATGAAATATATCACCTAATTAGCTTGAATTCTAGCTGAAAAATGCTAGACCAGAGATGAAAAATCGAAATTATATGGTCTGACTTAAATATTCTCAGCAACACGAAATAAGGGTTAATTGCAACTTTGGTACCCACTTACACAAAACCAACGATTTGGGTCTCCAACAAAAAAAGTTTACAAAAGATTATGTTGATTGTTCTTCATCAACTTCAACAATCTTCATCAAACCCAGAAAAACCTTGATGTGAAAAAAAAAATTCTAGAAACACTCATGACGTTCATATGAAAAAACCCACAAATTCATTATCTTCAACTCATTTTTCCATCATCTTCATATAAACCCAATAATCAAAATTAAACTTTCTCATCCGAAAAGTTATTACCCAACAACTCAAAATCATCCACACCACCATTCTCACTCTCATCCAATCCATTTCCATATAACAAGCAGCAATTTCAATTCCCCTTTCAATTTCAATTCCTCCCTTTAACCTTGAATTCTCGTGTTGGAGGGAAAGAAAAAAAATTAGATCTTCTTTTTCTCACCCTCTTCTCCTTCTCATTCCATTCAAGTCGATCTTTTCTTCACATGACCCCAGCTCACATGAGAGATAGCAATCGAAGGAGGAAGGAAGACGGAAGGCGAGAAGATCCACGACCAAGGCAATGACTGCGAGACTTCAGCGCGATAACTCGTGGCTTTTAGCGGAGGATGGGTAAGGCATCAATTAGAAGATTATAACATACTTGAGCATAACATTCCTTTATTGTGTGATAACACAAGTGCTATTAACATTACAAAGAATCCTATTCAGCATTCTAGAACCAAGCATATAGAGATTAAGCATCATTACACAGGATTTCAAAAACTGTTCTCACCATCTCCACTCAGAGTTGTTGTTGTAGTTCCCAATTTGGAAAATCCAAATGCAACAAGTGGTGAAACATTTGTCGCTTCTCAGAGTACATCTGCTGACATCACTCATGCCACATCATCGTCTAAGGCACATACAACTACCACAAGTTCTGCCATCATCTGCATGAAGAGAAGACGTTCATCCATTATCAAAAGCTCTTTGAAGCATCTATAGTTGATCCAATCGTCTACTACTGATGAACCTCCGTCTGAAGTTCAGAAGATCGCACCATCGTCTGCTGAAGCTCCTTTGCTGAAACAGCTTGAGTTCTCTTGCCTCTTTGTGGATTTATCCAGAGAGACTCTTGGCTCTAACTTTTTATATGCTTCACGTCTATGGGTGCCCACTTCTTGCCCATGCGTAAACTTCAAATTCTTAGAACGCACGGAAGCTAACTTGTTTCATTTTGATTGGGTCATCTGGCAAACCCACGGTTATTATGGCTCTCTTCCATTCTTTTCTTTACAAAGGTCTGGAGCCCTAATTTTTTGATTTGGCTCATGGTTTTTCATTTTTCTACCTACTTGGACATCCACATTCACTCCTATTGAAACTCCAATCATTCTATCCAAGGAGGATTATGATTTTTTGGAGGAACCCGAACTCACTTTTGCCAACACTGTTCCATTCACCAGTAGTGCTCTCACCATTGTTCAAACTTATGAGCTTCGATGTGAAGTGGACCACAAAGATACATGTGCTGCATACACTTTTGAATCCCCACCAACTCCTATCAATGTATAATTTCCTCCATCTCCGGAGCGGCATGTCGAAGAATTAGTTGAAGAGCTCGCTGCCTTCAAAGCTGAAGTTAGAGAGGAGATTGGATCCATGAATGCCAATATAGATCAACGATTTAATGCCATGGATGCAAGGTTTAGCAATGTGGAGTTGATGCTGGCACAACTACTTGAAAAACTCAAATGAAGACCCCTTCGATTTCTAACCCTTAAACTCTCTTTAATTTTTGTGCAGAATATACTATTTTGACAGTTTTATATATCGTCTGCCTTTATAGATATATATAATTTCTATGATAGTTTCTTTTTCCATGCTTATTTGCTATGATACTCGCTTATATCGTCTGCATGAACCCTTGTTTGTTGTTTTACTGATGACAAAGGGGGAGAGAAGAGAAAAAGCTTAGAGTGAGGGGGAGAGAAAAGAGAAAAGTAACCCTAGCATAACTTAGAAAATTATTTCATTAGGGGGGAGCTTAAGATCATGTTAGACAAAAGTAGGTTATACATGTGAGGGGGAAAGTTCGATCGTTTGCCTCTTTAATATCGTCTACCATGCTATTAGGTTATACGTTGCTTATACGTGTTATAATACCATGCTATTAAGTGATAAGTGCTTTGATATCCAATGCTCTAATATCTTCATAATAAGCTCTGATATCTCTTTGTTTTATTAACCTAGAAAAAGCTCTGATACATTGCTCCAATACGCTCATGTTTTTAAAACCAACAAAGCTTAGATTTCATGCTCTGATACCCCTATTCCTTTAAGATAACAGTTGCTCAAATACCCTTAGGTTTGTTAAACCAATAGCTCTGATACATTTTCACAAAGTTAGATTAAACCTTTTTTTCTCTATAAAATTGTCATCATAAAAAAGGGGGACATTGTTAAGTTCAAACGATTTCATGTTTATCATATTTTGAACAATAACAATTTTACCCAAGGTTTAATCACGATAGATAAAAATTTCCTAAACTCTAGATGTTTTATATTTCAGGAAATATCTATCGTCCGATGAAAAGAAGTGAAACATCTGCCTACATACGAAGGATCTAAAGCAGCTACGTTCAAATGTATCGTCTGACAAAATATTCAATCATTGAAGCAACGTATCATCTGTGCAGAAGAAGGATTACGTTGTCTGCACTCTTCAATGAAGCACTGTTTCAACAAGAAGAACAAATGACATATTTAATGAAGAAATATTCCTCGTATCTGCCTAGTCTCTGAACATTCCTCGTTTCAAGGAATGTCGTACTTCACGATATACCTTTTCAGAGTCAACGACTCTCCTTTATGAACATCGTACAACCTCAACGGTCAAAATCAAATCTTGTTGATCAGAATAGAAGATACGCTCTGCTGTTCTCCTCTACATTAATTGCACAACACTATTTAAGGAAACACGCCAGAGAAGAGCGGATGATAGAATCAGCTGCATTAAATGCTGCATTAATTGCGTAACGTTTTGCATTTAATGCTCTGCAAGCTTGACAGAAGTATCCATTGCAGCAAAAGAGAAGACGATACTCAATGGAACTCCATCATCTGCATCGATGTTCATCCTACTGAAGATATAAATAAGAGGACTTGAATCTTTGAAGAATTTGGCGACTTACAACGATATTCAAATCTAAGCATTCAAAGTCTCTCTTGAAATCAAGCTCTGAACCTTACTCATAAAACCAGTGTCATACTCTTCTGAGTTTAGTCGTCCGCCCAAGTGTGATAATCTCTAGAGTCAAACCTCTTATCCTTTCACACTTCTAACAGAGAACCTATTTCCATATCATCTTTGTAAACTGTGCTTACACTTTTTCTACTATCACTCTTGTAAGAAGAGAACCAACTGTAGAAAATTTCAATCTTGTTTAGGAGACGTCCTGTACAATACGTGATTTGGGAGAAGTCCCTGAGAATACTTTTTTCGGGAGAAGCCCCTGAAAATACTTGATTTGGGAGAAGTCCCTGAGAATTCTTGATTTGGGAGAAGTTCCTGAGAATACTTGTATTTTCTACAGAAGTCCTGTGTGACTACTTGATATTATAATCTTGGTGAAGCCAAGGACTGGATGTAGCCCTATCGTTCTGGGGGTGAATCAGGATAAATCTTTGTGTGTTATTAGTTTCACAATTCACGCTTTTAAATTCCGCTGCTATCGTCTGATAAGCTTTTTCGAACTAATATTATTTTTGAAAACAAGTTTTAAATCACACACACAATTCAAACCCCTCTTTATTGTGTTATCTTTACATTATCATTCGACGGTAAGGGTAACTTAGTGCTAGTATCGAGTCAGTTGTGATTTTGTTGTGCAATTCCCTTGGGAATTTCTGAATTTTATCTTGATATGTGGATACATGTTTGAGGTTGAGATATCCTGTTATAACATGAGTTAATGAGTATTTTCGCATGATTTATAACATGTTGTTGTGCATTGAGGATTTTAAATGTTGTTGCTAACATATGCTTATACTATGACTGTTGGAGAATGATATAAACTGTTGGTTCACTTGATATTGATTGAGGTTGTCATAACATTTGCATTATGTAGGATTACTTAAGGTTAATGTGACGACACTTTGTCCCGTGGGATCATCCTAGGGCGATGTGGTGGACCTTTGTCCCACGTGATCATCCTCACCCCGTTTGGGTAAAATTCTGGCCATAGTTATGCATATAGCTATTGAGGACTAACAAGCATGATTATTGATAAATTAATTGAGATATTTGAATGTTGAATATTGTTGTAAGTGTTACTGTTTTCTTAATTTCTCTGCTGTTGAAATCTGTTGCTAATGTTTTGGAAAATTAACGCTGTTTCTGCTTCCTGTTTGTTGTTGCTGTTTTGTTCTCTGTTTAACTATTGTTGTTTATTAATCCTGTTTCACTGTCGGTGCTGTTTTGAATTTTACTACCTCTGTTTTAATTATCACATAGTGGATAATTATGTTTTGTTGTATTTAAAAGAGTTAATCCTTTTTGTTTGTTGTTTTTTGCGCTTAACGTCATAGATGTACAGCACGAAGATCTACGTGAAGAGTAAATATGATGCAGGCTTAGAGAGACATCAGAGGCGGTTGTAATATCTAGAGGGCCATGAAGAATTTTTATTTTCCGCTATTTGATTTTTGAAAATGACTTAGCACATTGTGGTGCGAATTTATTTTTAATTTTATTACATGCTGTTAAATTATCTATGGGAATATTATGTTATATAAATATTGAGCGATGTTTTCGATTTTACAAATTTTGAGTTGTTTTTTAGAGGCTTATTAAATTATTTTCGCTTAATTATTATGTGACCCATGACTGGAAATTGGGGCGTTACAGTTTCCGCGTTCTGTTCTTCTTCAAGAAGATCTCGCTAGGGTTTCTGTTCTACATCAAGCAAATTTTGCAAGGCTTTTCTACTCACAATGGCGACACAGTATCAAGATTACATGAAAAATCCTTGTAACCCTTATCATTTTCCTTCAACAGAGAGTCCAGGAGCAATTTTTGTGCAAGATTTGTTGAATAAAAGGAACCATCACACATGGAGTTGATCCATGGAGATGGCACTGTTATCCAAAAGTACAGTACAATTCGTTGATGGTTCATTTCCAGCACTAGCCAAATCAGATTCGATGTACGTGGGTTGGATGAGCCTTGTTATTTCAAACTAGGATTCAATCTTATGAATGAAATAACAAATTTTCTCCAATTTCCTAAAATCCAGTCACCAAAGACCTCTAAATTTTCTTGCATTTTAGATTTTTCAGCCGGAATCACGTCTTGATGCCCTTCATTTAAAGAATGGTGTGCTTTAATTAAGAGTGTTTATAATCACATGCTTAAGTTATAATGTTTAAGAGTTTTGTGTATTAATTTAAGAGTGGTGTGCCGTAAGATCAACAGTAAAATCTAATTTTTCTCTGAAATGTCAAAATTATATTTTGCCCTTTTTTAAAGCACCATATTATATTTATACTATACAAAAGACCTTAGTGTAAGATATAGTTAAGATATATTTATATTTATATTATATTTATATTGCCCTTTTAGTAAGTTGATAGAAATTAGTGAAGCAAACAAGGTTGGTGTAAGACCTTAGGTAATTAATAAGGTAGTAATATAATATATATTAAATAAATTCATTTTGACGTATTATTATTAATTAATTACACGACGCAGAAGTTGTACTCGTATGAACGTAAATTGTATTACCATATTATTGTCGTCTTTAATATGTTTATTGACGTTGTTTAATATTATTATTATCGTTATTAATACTTTTGACGTATTAATATTAATATTATGTCGAAGTATCGTCGTATTACCAATATTATTATATTTCGTATTATTATTTCGCGACGTTTAATATTGAGCGGAATAAATATAGCAGAAAACGTTATATTAATGACGCTATATTAATATTTACGTACAACAAGGGGGGAGAAGAGTGATTTAATTCACTAACTCAGATTATTTTTCATGCTTTGGTATATATAGGAGGGAGAATTAATTTGAAAAGGTTGAGTGTGTGTCAACACCCAATTTTATTCGGTCTATTTTCATTGGTTTTAATTTTAACTTTTTGAAATAGTTAGCTTATTAGTTATTAAAAATAATATATAAATAATAATTAGGTTAATTGAGTTTTTTTGTTGTTGTTAAAAATAAGAGAGAATTTAGTTTCAGTCCTCTCAACCATAAAAAAAAAATAGAAAACGAAAAGGGCTAAGCAGGCCCAAAACAAAGAAGGCCATAAAAATTGGGTCAGCAGAAAACCCTAGCAGCCCCATCTGCTCTCTCTCTTTCTCCTCTCAGCCAGCAGCGCCGCCACCCTCAACCTCTCGGCCAAACCCTCCTCCAATCGGCCTTCCCTTCCCTTCCTTCATAAAACCCCAGCGACGGCTAACAACCTTCGATTCATCAACTCAGTGTGAAGACCGAAGCACCCTCATCCTCTCTCTCAGTCACCGCTGTAGCGAGCTTCGTCCTCTCCGGCTCGCCTCCTAACTCCGGTGCTCTAAAGCTGATTCGAAGCTCTCTCTCTCACCATCTTGCTACATCACGGCGCTGCTGCAGACTCGCTTCGCTTCAAAACCCAGTCGCTGTGTCTCATCTTTCGTGGGTTGGTGAATTTCTTTTATTCCCCCTTTGTTATTTCTGGTCTGTATTCATGATTTGGCCTTCTAGATATGTTTGTTGACTTGTGATTCCTTATTGTTGCGATTGGAGAGGAGCACTGACTTTGTTTTTTTTTCCTTTCCCTTTATAACTGTTATGTTTGATTTGTGGTGTCTGTTCAAGAAAATTGTGTGTGATAGTAAAGGCTCTGTTTTTCTTTTCTTTTTAATCTTTTCTCCAAGTGCTGTATGAGGGGAAGGGTAGGCTCATTAATGTAGTATCAGTGTGAGAATGATGCTTTGTGTGTTTGATTGTGATGATACATGAAAATAGATGAATTTCCTAAGCAGATACTGTCTTGCACCTTTCATGTTGGATGTGTTTGATTGTCCATTAAAGAAAAATATGTTAATAGAAGTTTTTGGTTTTGCCCTCTGTTATACATCATCGAGCAGTTCTCTTTTCTTTTCGTATGGCCTCATTTGTTTTTGTTTCTCATCAAATGATTGATATGTCAATTATCAAAGGGGATGCCTTTATGAATAATGACCCCAATTCTCGTGAATTTAAATGCTTAATTGATTTCTTTGAAGATGAACCTGATTTTGGGGCCAATTTGCGTGATTAATATTTTGAGTAGTTGAGTGGGTGCTTGTTTATCTCTGAAAAGTGTGAAAATGGCTTGCTTTAAAAATAAGTTGTGAAATCAATTGTATCAAATGTTAATCTGAATCAGAAACCAACAATTTCTCATAGTATGGGGAAAACCAAATCTCACTCATAGTTCAGGGACCAAAAACATGTTTAACCCTTTTTTAAATAGACCACCGAGCTTAAATCCGAATATATTAAAAATATATCATTTTTTTGAAAATCTGATATTTACTACTTTAAAGTGGGCTGTGAATTGTATTGATGAGTGTTTTATAATATCAACCCTTTAGTCTTTTTTTTTTGTCACAACCTCGTTATTCTTGGAGTTGCTAAAGCCCAAAGTGAAGGCCCATTAATTGAAAACTGAAGCAGGGTTTCAGTTTTGTAGAACCCTAAGCCAGTGCGGGAGTGCCGAAACTACACAAATCCTGAAAATTTTCCAATAACAAAATGGCCTCCTCTGCCGCGAGGTCGATATTCCGGTCATGCTCATCTCACCGTGCCGCGTTCCGTCTCGCCTCGGAAGCTAAAGCCGCTCGTTCTCCCTTCCGAGTTGCTTCCAATAAGCCTCTCTCCCAATCTGCGCTCAGGTAATTCACTGAGGAAATGGAAAACGCTACTTCACTTGCATTTTTACGAATCAAACGATTTATTTACTTATTAATGCTGAATTTTAGCTTTGCTTCAATTGAATTGTTCATTTATTAGTTTTATTGGATGAACATAGTGGAAATGAATGTGTGTGATTCATTTTTGTGTGTGTGAGTAGGTGTCCTGTTGAGTTGAGTTTCTGTGTGGAGTCCATGATGCCGTTCCACACGGCAACTGCTTCTGCATTGATGAATTCGATGCTCTTCGTCTCTAGTCGCAGCTCTGGTTGGCTTCCTGAAGGTATTGTCTCTGCTTCTCTGCTACTACTGCTGTTCTTCAATGTATCATTCAATTTGTTTATTTGCATTATGTATGGTTTTGCTTAAGGGACATTATTTTTAAAGATTTACTTTTGTAATTTGTCTGCTAAACTGTGTAGTTCAGTTCAGCATTTTTAGCATTTGTATGGTGGTAAATTGAAACTCATTCTCATAATTCCTAGGCTCATCTTTCGTATGCCTTTGTTCCTTTTTTTTACCTTTGTTTGCTGGTTGGGACTTGGGGCTTGCTGAGAGTTGTTAGAGGAGAAGGGGATTTGGAGGATATTTTACAGCCTATGTTGAATAAAGATTAGGACTACAAAGTGTATTGTGTTATATGGTCCCACTTTTTGGGTCACATTGTCTTTGATCATTGTTAATTGACTGACGATTGGATTTTACTTTTGAATTAGGTAGCTAAACATCTGTAGGATCCTTGTGTTCTTTCGGGTGAGTGTCTCTTTTCAATTCTTGGGTCAAACTTAATAGGGTCTTGTCAGATTTGATATGTAGCACATTCAAAATATATGTATAATATAATTCTCCATTTTCATAGGAAAGTGATGGTTCATCTACCTTATGCTAGACTGTATCTTTCTATCTTTTAGTAACTATTAATCCTGCATACCTAAGATTGATGGATTAAGTTATTCCCTGAAACTTCTGCTTTCCCCACACATCGCCTAAATCTTTAAGTGAGCCATACATACTCCTTTTGTTTGTAGGCCACGAGAAGACTATCTGAAGATCAAGAAGCAAGGTTGGGATGACATGGACCTCTTATGATGATGAGATTTTAAAAAACTATTTCTTTCTATAAAGAAGTGCTAGATATCTTTCACCATCTATTTTACACCTTTATGAGCAAAATTGTCAGCTTTTGGATCTTTTCTTATGTTGGCTTGGTGAATGTCATTAAGCGGGATTCTTCATTTATTGTGTTTTAGAAAATAATTATTTGTCTCATATTGATCTATCATACTGTTCAAGTTTATGCATCCTGAGTACAATTGTGAGGAACAAAAACAGATAAGTCGACATAATTTCTGGCGTGTTCTGAGTTTATATAAAAATGTATTGGTTTTTTGATGAAAAGAATAAAATAAATGCCCATTTACATTGTTGTATGAGTTTCTTCAGAATTCTGTTTATTGCCTATAATATCTATGTTGAATTAATTTATATACAACTGTTTCATGTGACTGTTGCTGAGTATTGTTATATAAACCATAATTTATGAAATTTGTGTTTGCCCTTATAGATTATATGTAGGTTCAATTGATGATTAAGGTGTATACTGATCTCTTTTGTTTAATCAGATTGCAATGATGATGTGTAATTACTAGTATTCTGAAGATTGAAGTAATGTTTATTGTTCAAATCTGATTCCTGGAACAGTATTTTGACTGAACCATTGGAGGGACAAATTGAGTCCTAAAGGCTGAAAAGGAACTTAAAATCACCTTCTCTCTTCTGTTCTTTCAATTTCATATCTGTAAAAGACTAGTATTCTATCAACCTGGATTTTAGTGTCTAAAGGGAAATAAGTTGAACTTCTATTGCGCCGTTTTGGATAGTTTGTATTGTTTGTCCATGTTATTTAGGAATTTGATATGGGATCGCAAGGGATGGTTAATGAATGTAGAATTGGAGTTGTAACGAAATTTCCGTATTCCAATTTTCAATTATATGGTGCCCTACTAAGCACCCTCCTTTTATGGCTAGTCTAAATTTTATTTTTTCTCGTTATCAATACAACTTATGACCTATGAATTGGTGTTGTACTTTTAGCTGGTAAACCCTTATCTCGCGCTTAATCACACTGATATTTTTGGACTAAGTTTAATTAGTCTAAGGAAGCAATTTTAAACATGTTTACCTTTGGATTGCAATTTTTTAAAACATGTTTTCAGTTTCTCATCTACTTTGTTTTTTAACTTTCAGAAGGAGAGGGGTCATGATGTGATATCTACAGAATGCGTTACAGACTCTCAAATTTTACTTCGTCGGCATCCAAGTTGGATTGTTTTTGTTCATTTTGTTGAAATTGAGCTTCTGATGTTTGAACTCTTATCTGTAGGTCTTCCTTCCTGTTCTTTTCAAGTTACCATTCTGTTTTTTAGAGTACTTATATTCCTCACATTTTATTTTTTTAAAAAAAGTGACCAACTTTGTTATTAGAAGTTGGTTTGGAATCAGTTGTCCATTCTTTTTTTCTTTTTCATGGAAATAGTTTTCTTATTATCTCAATCTTGCATATGATTTCTAATCCATCACAAAGTCGCAGCTGAGTTCAAGCCAACTTGCTTTTTCAAAACAAGAATAGATTCGAAAAATCAGCCAACGGATCCTGATCTATTATCGCTTGAGAAATGAACAACAATCTTGCCTTTCATTTAACCCTCTTTTAGACTTTGGATGAGGGGAATGTAGAAATTCAAGGGAATTTAAATGCTAAGGAATCAATTGAATTGCTTGAATTTTCAAATTCCATTGTTTGGATAAAATGATTGGAATTTCTCCCAACGTGAATTTTTTTGTTTGTATTATGTAATTAGATTTCATTTATCTCTTTTTCTTATTTTAATAAAATAATGATTACTATTTACTTGATCGGTCAAAAATCTAAAATCGGGTCAAATCCCTAAAATTATGCCAAACCCCTAAAATCAGTCTCAAACCTGAAAATCGGCCCCGAAACTGAAAATCAGGCCTGAATTTGAAAATTCGCTCTCGAACATGAAAATCTAACCCAAATGTGAAAAATTAGCATTGAACTGAAAATCAGTCTCAAACTTGAAAATTGGGCCTGAATTTGAAAAATCGGTCCAAAACTTAAAAATCGGTCCCGAACTTGAAAATTTGGCTCGAATCTGATAAATCGCCCCCGAACTAAAAAATCAGCCCAAAAGCCCAAAATCACTCCCCAACTCGAAAATCGACCATGAACCTGAAAATCAGGCTTGAATATGAAAAATTAGTCCTGAACCCGAAAATCAAGCCCAAATCTAAAAAATCGCCCCCATGCTAAAAAATCGGCCCCGAACTCGAGAATCGATCCCAAACTTGAAAATCAGCCTCGAACCCTTAAGTCGGTCCCAAACTTGCAAATTGGCCTCGAATCCGAAAATCAGGCCTGAATCTGAAAATTCGACACCAAACCCGAATATTGGGTTCGAATTTGAAAAATCGGTCCTGAACTCGAAAATATGGCCCGGACCTGAAAAATTGATCTCGAACTCGGAATCAGTTCTGAAGTCAAAAATTGATCTCGAGTTTTTGAAATTCAGGTCTGATTTTTGTGTTTGGGACCAATTTTTGACTTCGGTGCCAATTTTTCATATTCGGACCTGATTTTCGTGTTTGTGGTTGATTTTCAAGTTTGGGGGACCAATTCTCGAGTTCGAAGCCGATTGTTTAGTCCGAGGTCAATTTTTGAGATTCGGGTCTCATTTTCGAGTTCGGGGTCGATTTTCGAGTTCAGGACTAATTTTTGACTTTGTGACCGATTTTGGGATTTGGGGCCGATTTTTCAGTTTCAGGCCAAAGTTTCAGGTTGGGACCGATTTTAGGGTTTGAGGTTGATTTTCGACTTTAGGGCGGATTTTCAATTTCGGTGCCAATTTTCAAGGTTTGTACCTGATTTTCGAGTTCAATGCCAAATTTTCAAATTCAGACACAATTTTCGGATTCGGGGCCAATTTGCGAGTTCAGGACCAATTTTTCAAATTTACATTTCCGGATTCGTGGTCAATTTTCCAGTATGGAATCGATTTTTCGCGTTCGGGACTGATTTTCGAATTCGGGGCCGATTTTTTGTATTCGGGTAATAATTTCAAGTTCGAGACCAATTTTTCAAATACGGACCCAAGGGTAAGGTAGAGATGAGAAATTTGAAATTCCTTCATTTTTGGGGTCATTTTAATTCCCTTTAATCTAGTTATTGTAAATACCTAGTTAAATTGTGATGGATTTACAATTCCATTAAAAAATTTAGCCAAACAATGTATTCCAGGAAAAAACATTTTAAATACTCTCTAAAATTACATTCCCCCCAAAAATTACCTCATCCAAACACACCCTATATGTCCTTGTGGTAAATGAGTAGTTACAATCATCGTGTTTTGATTTTTCATTAAATGAATGAAATTTACGGTACACAAATGATGTTTAATATTTTGTTTCAATTTTTGTATTTGCAAAACTGGCAGTTGATACTACTAAACGCGTAGATTAATTGACATGAAGTTGTTCTAACTTAAGCAGATATCTTAGGTTCGAGTCCCTATAGTAAGAAGAGTTTTATCGTCCATAGTAATCCTACCCGACACGAAATTATCATAGCAATTGAATAAAAAAAAAACATGCAGTTGATGCAATTAATGATGTCATATACCATATTTTACGAGACTATATCATTCATACACAATTGTAAGAGAAAAGTGGTGGGAAGAATTCAAGGTAAACTGTGTTTATATTAATTTTTCTTGACTAATAACTAATATCGCATGGTGTGACTAACTAATTTGAGAAATTATTTTGAAAAAATTAATTACTTGATATGCTCACCAAAGCACGGAAGGCAAGGGACTAGGCTTTCTTGGATATGTTATTTGGAGATCTTGTTCAAGAAGTGACATAAGAAATTAAATGCATGTGTCCTTGTTTTTTATTTTCTTCTTCAGTTTGAGGTATTTTTAGTTTAGCTCATTCAGAGTTTTCAAATATTTTGTTTGAAAAATATATAATTACCTGCTTCATAATATGTTCAACTTCTAACTTCCGTTTCTTGCCTTTTCAGTCTAGCTCATTTAGACTTCTGTTCTCAGGGTAAGTTCAAATTATGTCATGTAAGTAGTTAGTTTTATGTTTTAGACAGTCCAAATGAAAATCAAAGTTTCTACCACTTTATCTGATACAATTTTTTGTGAGATTGCTCAGGTTGATTGAGTATTACTCGTATTTGCATTAAAGATTATGTGCTCACTTTGCACCATTTTGAGGGCCACATATTTCCTTTTATTTCACAATTCTGACCGTATGATTCATCCAACGGTTCAGATAAATGAAGTATTGAAGTTACTATGAATACATTATCTGAATTGATATCATCCGTGTGATTAATCTAACGGGGGAAATCCAAATTCCTCTTTCAGTTAATCTCCTAATCTCTCACTCAAGGGTACTAAATGTTGAACTTGACCCGACAAAATCTTACTTCTACAATTTATGTTAAACTCAATGTGATAAATTTTAACTTTTTTCCATTGATATATTTTTTTAGTCTTTGACGAGTGCAAACTTATTTAGGAAACGGTGGCTGTCCCTCCAAGTTTTTTCTCGGGATTTGAACTTGTGTCCTCACCCTTACAGAGATTTAATTTGTCTACCACTACAGCAATACCTTATTAGTCTACGTGAAATCACATTTACACAAACACCAAACCAAACATACAAAAATCATCAAACTTAATTCTTGGAAAAATAGACTAATTCAAACATGCTATACATTGATATTTCAAAATATGCTTTGTAAAGTAGAGATGGTAATAAAACTTCACACTGACGATTTTCCAAATCATTTAGTTGCCAAGTTCCCATAACTTAGGATAGCAGCACTGGACTAACTAACAAGCATACATAGCTACATAAACAACATGATCATAGCAGTTTCCTGATCTTATGTCGAAGACAATTTTACCAGTATATTTCAGTTAATATTTACACAAACACCAATAGCTTAATGTCACATGACATACCCACAATCACTATGCATCCTTGCATATTTAATGGCTAGATGATATATGAGCAGCAGCTACAGTTGAGACCATGGAATCCACTCCACACACATTTCTACCTCTGCATATCTTGTAATATCCATTCTCTCCCCAGCTCTCTCCCCATGAATTCTTTATGATCCAGTAGGCCTTGTTCTTGAGCCGAATGGGAGCGTATCCAGCTTTACCATAACCCACCAGAAGAACGCCATGATCTAAATGCTTCCCACAGATGTATGGGCATGAGACACCACCTACATATGTCTGCATATACACTGCATTGATAGCAACTGTACCAAGCAAATAATCAAAAATCAGTATATGTATCTCTAATTTGCCATTCAATCCGTGTCAAGTTCTTTGCAAAAACAGATAAAATGTCTACAATTCCTTTGTGGAGTGAGAAGGGGCTAGTTATGGAACCCACTTTGGTCCCTACAAGATTTAGGGTCGGTTAATTATCACTCAATTACAGAAATAGACAAAATGGTTCCTGAAAGATGACAATATATTCAACTTAGTGTTTTCGGGGACTAAAGATAATACCTTTTTATCTTTCAAGAATTAAATTCATCATAATTTTCATATTTTAGGGACTAACTTGATTGTTTTTCATCTTTCATGAATTATTTTGCCTATTTTCATCTTTTAGGGACTAAAATGACCTACTATGAGCAAAGCTGGAGTTTGGTATTCTATAATGCTATATCAATTAATTGTTACAGTCAATCTTTTTGTTTAACAGAGAACAATAAGTTACCTGCAAGAGGACCATTCTTCACAAGATTTGCAGCAATTTGGTCTTCATCAAGGGAAACCACACTGAAATTAGCTACAGAAGTCGCAATTTTACTCTTGTCAAATTTGCAGGTGCCATCTCTTCCAGTGTAAGGATAGTCCTTTTCTCGCATCACTCCCCCAGACTGGAGTATGTACTCAAATGCGTTGTTCATCAACCCACCATTACAGCCTGAGTCACACGATCCGTATTCTTCTGGATCACACTGAAAGATTCATAGCATATCATTAGTTCATTACATATCACGATATCAAGGGAAATCATGCTGATCATTATCATTTAATCAAGTTAGTGAGCAATAGTAATTGTTTACCAAATTTCAAAGCTTTCCATTTCTAAACATACATACACAGCAGCATGATTGAATAATGTGGCTAACTATATTCAACAATTTGATCACAATTTATATTTTCCAAAATGGTAAATAAAAACAAAGGGCCGGGAAAGAAGGAAACAAACCAAATGATCGCAATCCACAAGCTGTTGCTCGCTAATGGTGAGTAGCTCACCGGTGTTTAGAAAGTGAGATCCTTCCAATGCTCCGGTGGCACTGAACGCCCAACACGAACCACACGCACCCTAATCATGCCAATTCAAAACCATTAGGCATAATAATAGATAAACAAAACGTATTGAGAAATTAGAACAACAAAATGATTCAACCACAATAAACATAATTTTCTAAAACAGCTTTTATAGCTCCGGTGATTAGAGCACTCAATTAAACCAGTGTTGGTTAGTGGTAAGCAAGTATATCAAATAGGTGTTGACATTCGACATCTGTCAAAGACAATAACAAACATAATTTTTTTAGTTCATAATCTTAAACGAAAATCAAGACTGAAAATCCAACACAAAATCACATCATATCAAAACTAAATTTATTTAAACTTAGCTTATTATATAAATGTTTAGATAAACTTATGAAAATAGCTTTTATATATATAAATAAGTAACATTTATATCTATTTTATTTCAGTTTAGTTCAATAAATTTCACAAATTAACTTAAAAATATTGTCATATTAAGTTTTGTAAATCACCTATGAATAGTAATAATAATAATAATAATAAAATCTACCAAAAATAAGTAATAATAATAATAATAATAATAGTAATATTATTATGTTACGTGCCTGGTTCTTGACGGGAGTGACGGCACCTTTGTCGCGCCAATCGAAGTCGTCAGGAAGGTCGTGCGTCGGGAGGATCGGAGCCTTCTGAGCGTGAGCAGGAAGACGGAGGGACTTGAGGCCGAGGAACTGGCGGCGGAACTCCGACGGAGTGAGATCGGAGAATTTCGTGACGCCGTGTTCGGCGGAGGGGTCGAGCTTCGCGTGCATCTTCGCCCTGCGGAGGTTGGACTTGAAGACGCCGAAGCGGTAGTCATGCTCCTCTCTCGTCGCGTAGCTCTTCCCGAACTTCGCCTTGAACGTCGAGAAGTGGCGCTCCGCGCTCAGCAGGTGGTCGTCGTCGTCGTGGTCCACCACTTGACGGATCAGAACGTCATCGTCGTTCTCGGCGTCGATTCGATTGGCCACCACGGCGGTTGACACGGTGGCGAAGAGGAGAATAGCAAAGAGTTTCCGGCGATCCATTTGTGAAAGTCAAAACAGAGCGAGTGAACAATGGAGGAAGAGGACTATAGATATATTGGAATTTGGAATTATTAGTACCAATTATTTTTTTTAATAAAAAAAATATCTAATGCAAAGTGGACACGTTACCTTATCTAAATGGAGGGTTGGTTTCTCGTTTCTACAACTTGTCAGTGCGTGCATCAGCTGAAACCTACCTTATGGATTTTTTTTCTTTTTATTTCATTGTTGCCACGTTTCAAATGAATAGTAAATCTAAAAGATTCTTTTCAGATAACCCATAAAAATGGGAAATGAAATTCACAAAGTCATTTTTCAATAATAAATCATACCTCTTATCTTATATATCTACAATCATTTTCTCCTTCATTCTAATTACATCATTTTTTTCTATCATATTTCCCTATTATATCTAAATTTTGTCCTCTTTTTTATAGTTATATTTAAATTAGGATTTTCTATCGTATAAAATATTGTGTCAATCTATTTTATGTGTCAGACACTTGTTAAAAGCCACTAAAACAATTCGTAATACTTTCAAGCTTTGGTAAAAAAAATTTAGAGAAAGTCACTCGTGTATATTTGTGGTGGAAATTGCTTGCAGGTGATGGAGTTGAAGGAGATATTATCCTATAAATACCCAAATATTTCAACTGTTTTATATGTCCCCAAAACAAGTTAAAAACACAAAATTGGGAGAATTGCGGATAGGAACACAAAATTCTTTCACACCCAAATCGTAGTGCGATGAAAGCGGAACAAGATACATGGCTTGTTCATTCAGATCTCCATCGCATGGTCTCCATGGCGTTTCAGAATAGGCGAGCTGACTCTTCATTATTGGACACGTTGCTTGTGCTTTATCCCTAAGGTGGATGACCCTGTTCGCCTAAGGGACTTCCGCCTAATTAGCCTTTGCAATGTAGCTTACAAAGTCATTACTAAGGTGATGGTGAATAGGTTCAGACCGCTGCTTGCTGAGCTAGAGGGACCACTTCAGGGGAGTTTTATACCAGGGAGAGGGACTAGAGACAACATCATTCTACCTCAAGAGGTGATGCATATGATTCACACGCATAAGAAGAAAGGTGGGTTAGTCGCCTTGAAGATTGATTTGGAGAAAGCTTATGACAGGGTTAGCTGGGATTTCCTTCGGGCAACCCTGTATGACTTTGGCTTCCCTGTGTCCATTGTGGATTTGATTATGTGGGGTGTCCAGGGTCGAATATCTCAGTTCTTTGGAATGGCTCTAAGTTACCACCCTTTGGTCCGCAACGTGGGTTAAGGCAAGGTGACCCTTTGTCTCCGTACCTGTTTGTGCTTTGTATGGAACGGTTAGCCATTCATATTCAGCGACTTGTCCGAGAAGTTGTATGGCAACCCATTCGAGTTACAAAGGAAGGGATTGGTATTTCACATCTGTTCTTCGGTGATGATGTTCTCCTATTTTGTCAGGCGTCTAAAGAGCAAATGTGTATGATCTCTGAAACGCTTTCTGCTTTCTGTCAAGCGTCCGACATGAAGGTAAACTTAGAGAAGTCCCGCATGTTTTTCTCAGGGAACATAGATCAACGGACACAACAAGAATTATCGAATATTTCAAGGATTAGTAGGGCGGCAAATCTTGGTAAGTATCTAGGGATACCTCTTCTTAAGGGGAGGGTAACTAGGGATATCTTTGCCCCTATAATTGATAAGATGAACACCCGTTTGGCGTCTTGGAAGCATAAACTTTTGAATAAGGCGGGGCGGTTGTGTTTGGCTAAGTCTGTCATGTCCTTATTGCCTGTGTATACTATGCAAGCTTCGTGGCTTCCGAAAGTAGTTTGTGATCATATTGACAAGTTAGTCCGGAATTGTATTTGGTCCAAAGGAGCGTCGAGTCGGAGTTGGAATTTAGTGCCTTGGCATGATGTGACGTTACCCAAGGATAAGGGGGGACTTGGCATCCGCAGTGCTCGACAGAATAACATTGCTCTTTTGGGGAATTTGGTTAATAACCTCATCTATAATACTGACATGCTTTGGGTTCAAGTGTTGAGACAGAGATATGTGGAAGCTGATTCGGTGTTGTCGGCGACATATCACCCGGGGGACTCTTATGTGTGGAGGGGAATTATCAATGCTAAGGATGCTATCAAGCAAGGTTTTCAGCCATGTTTGGGAGATGGAAAATCATCGTTTTGGTACTCTAATTGGCTTGGAACAGGGAGCTTGTGTCATCGTGTCCCTTACGTTCATATATCAGATACAGAGCTTCAGGTTTCTGACCTATACATGGGGCATGGAGCTTCATTATGGTGTGCACGCCTCTTCCACCAGAGATAGTTGATGAGATTGGTCGGATCAGTATACCGCTGCGCTCTGATGAGGAGGACAAGATACTGTGGTCAGGAACTAGTTCAGGAGTTTACTCGACAGCTTCCGCATATCACATGCTGCAGCTTGATAACCAACAAAGTTCTCATGACTGGAAGGTGATCTGGACATCTCAGGCACCGGAGAATGTTCGTTTTTTCCTTTGGTTGGTGAGGCGCGACGCCCTTCCGACGAATTTGAAGCGGCGCCAGTGTCATTTGAGCTTGACCGCGACTTGTCTAAGGTGTGGCGAGCAGGATGAGGATGTTGAAAACCTCTTGTGTCACTGACGGGACTCGCGATTGATATGGAGCAACTTTCATAGCTTGCTGCCAACCCCTCATGCGGCGTGTTCCTTCCACGATTGGCTTCGATACCTCCTCTAGGGAATTCAGCAGGCGTTCGCGATTGCCATTCTCTGGTGTTTATGGCGTTGGCGTAATAGTGTGATTTTTTATTCTCACCCGTGGCCAATTCAATTGGTTTGGCGTCAGATTTTGTTAACGACGAATGAGTTTGTGAGGTGGGGGAAGATAACATTGAGTCCTCGTGATCCCATGTTTGTCTTGGGTACGAATTTGATCCATCTCCATGCGGATGGAAGTTGGGTTGCGGTGCCTAATCTGATGGGTGGTGGTGGTGAAGTGAGGGACTCCGCTGGCAGATGGCTATCAAGCTTTGCTTGTTCTTATGGGGCTGGTAGTGCTTTCCTCGCGGAGCTTCTGGCGCTTCGCACAGGTTTGAACCTTGTCTGGGACTTGGGTTTCCGCGATATTGTTTGCTATATGGATTGCAAGGAGATTGTGGAGCTCCTGAGTCAGAATAGGGACACCCAATCTTTTTGGCAACGAGATACTATTGCCTCGATTCGGGTGTTGTTGGCTGCAGATTGGAAGGTTCCAGTTCTCTTATGTTGTGCGAGATAGAAATGTTGTAGCAGATGCGTTGGCGAGACAAGCGTCTCAATCAGTATGTCCGATGCGTATTTGGAAGGAGCCTCCTTCTTCTGTGATTCCGCTCTTGTGCAAAGATGCGGTAGCTTAGTGTTTTCTTTTTGTTTGTTATTTCCTTATGTAACCAAAAAAAAAAAAACAAGTTAGAAATATTTTAAGCTTGTATTTAACTTTCTTCTTCTCTTATGCGCTTGTACTAAAATGTTGTCAGGTGTAGTTCATGTATTCGGGTTGTGGAGTGTTTGAGAAAAAAATAGTTTATGTTTTGACAAATTTTCATATAATGTTATTCTCTGGTTGTCTTTAGATAACGGCTGTGATTTTTCTTGGATTTTGAAGTTTCCACATTAATTTTTTGTTGTGAATGTTGCTATTAAATTTCTCTCTGAATCACTTTTCCTACAGTGATATCAAAGCCACTGGTTCGGTGGGATATTACATTTTTAGTATGTTATGTGGTTGCAGCATTACTGATCTTTCACATCAGAAAATAATCATGACACTGTAAAAGCTAGCGCTGCATATAACTACAATTTAAAGTGATTCTAATGTTGTGAAGTGTGAAATAGAGAAATACGATGGAAGAATCAAATATTGACTTGAGGAAAATACAAGCCACAGATGTATCAACTCAATCAAGATTACACAAGGCACTGAAATGAAACATTTTCAACATGAAGAACGAGAAACGGGAGGAACTATATTTGAGTGATGCAAGTACAATTCGCCAGTGTTTGACTAAGAATGTTCTAAAGAATGTGCAAAATATGTCATAGCCAATGAACTTTGGGAGAAGCTCAGAGGGTTATATTAGGAAAATGACATATCAAATTGTTTATTCCTAAAGGAGAAATTTCACAATTAGCTTGGAAAACAATATGAAAATCTTTGATTATCTTAGTGGTCCCAATGGCCTCTGAATTAGAAACCATTGAAGTTAAGACTGATGATTGTGAATCATATGGTTTCTTACATCTTCCTATGAGCATATCAAGCATGTTTTGATGTACAGGAATGAAGCTTTGAGTTTAGAAAAAATTTCTAGTAAAATTACCTATGAAGAAGTAAGAATGAATAGTGAGAATAACACGTCATCAAGCTCAACGTTGATAGCTAGAGGTGTGCCTTGAGGAAATAAAAGTCATGCAAAGAAGAATATGATATGTTGGAAATGTAGAGAGTTTGGGCATGTAAGGAAAAATTGTTCAACTGGAGCAATATCAGAAAATGACTCCGAGGTAAATGCAGCAATGCCTCCTTCATTGTGGGAGAGGATGGTTCTCTCTGAAAAATAGAAATGCGTCTTAATGGAATTACTGTGTTGCCATGGAAAAGGATAAGTTATTGCTAGCTGATTTAGAATAGCACACATGTATTGGTTGTTTTTCATGCACATTGTGTATAGAGATTATATAGATGACCAAAGAACTTCAAGAACTTCAGAGAAATCTTATACGGTAGTTGCACCATAATTTTTCACCATGGTTTGACGTGAATAAGTTCTTTGAATTATTTAGCTCCAAGTGAAGTATACTCTTTATAATGGAGTATAATAATTCTCTTTAAACTATGATTGTCCGTGTAGACAATGAAAGCGAAAAACACAGACGTTGAGTAAGGCATAATTTAATGTTGTGTTGACTCACACTTAAGCATTGTGAAACAAACAAGGTTGAGAATATTTACAAACTCAAATAATTTAACTTTAAGTGAGAGATTTTCAGTCATTTGATGATAAAAAACTAGTGGCATTATCGAAGGTCACTAAAACAATTGGTAATACTCTTAGCTTTTGGTAAAATAAATTTTGTGAAAAACCATGCTTGCATATTTGTTTTGACAATTGTTTGTGGGTGATGGTGATGAAAGAGATTTTCTCCTACCTGAGTATTTTGTTAGTTTTATATATCTCCATAATAAGTCTGAAACTCTTAAAGCTTGTATCTAACTTTTTTTATACTTTGTAGTAGAGTGTTGTGAGCTATCGTTTAAATATTTCCTTTGGAAATTGTGGGTGTATTGCGGTTATGAGTTATTTGAGAGAATAACTTATATGATTATACAGTTTTCATATTAATTTTTTATATTGTGATTGTGTTTTTGTTATCTCTTGAGGTGAAATAAGTGAATTTTTTCCCTATGTGTGTTGAATATGTAAATGCCAAATGTACCATAATCACTTCAACGGGAAATTCTTAAGATTCAATTTCGTAAGTTGGATTGGATGTCGCTTTTATACCTCTTTCTCCTATAATTGTCGTTTTATATTGCAACTTGTGGTGTCCCTTCATTGTTTTGTTTTTCACGTCTGACAATTTTATTATTAAAAACAAAACTAAAAAATGATACTTTATTCAAGTTGCGTTTGTGAGTTTCTTACCTTGATATTTTCTTCCAACTTCAATTTCAATGTCACGTTGTCACTATTGCTCATCTTTAAATATTGAAGTCAATTTTTGGAAGGCAGCATCAACAAGCAACTTATCTCTTTTCCCGTTCATATATTTTTATTATTTAAAAAAAAACACTAATAAATACAGTTAATCTAGTATCATGGACTCCACCAAGGCACCAGATCAATGGATTACAATGGTTCTGTCGCTTTCTTATTTTGTCTCATTTGTCATTTAGTATTTTAGAAGCTTTTTATTTTCGCAAAATTATAAAAAGAATTTATTTTTCATACTTTTTAGCAACATAAATATTGTTAAAAGTTTTTTGGTGCAAGACTGAATAAAAAAGTGACATTGAAATAGTTACAAAATCGTTTTTGTTCTAAAATATATAGTGTCTATATATTATGATTTTTTATTTCCTATTTTCACTTTAGTTACAAAAACTTCACATTATGTTTACTTTACTAATTTTCTTCAAATATTTATGTAAGAACCAATGAAATCCTGTACAAATATTTGAAACACAATAAGGTAATAGTTTTTACAAGAAGAGGAAGTGGGTTGAACCGCTTTTGGAAGAGAACCCCTAAGGGGAGTTTACCCTCGTTTTTTGGAGGTGCCATGGTCGTCTCGTCTTTTTAGTGTTGATGTTAAACCTTATCGCATCATTTAGTTTTATTGGCATCCTAGACTAACCCTAGAGACACGTTTTCATAATTGGACTTTCATAATTGATTAATTAAATGTTGGATGATTTAATTACCTTGATATCTATACACATGATTTTATATGGGTCTTGTTTGTTTTAGTTGACCCTTGCTTGTTTGAATGCTGATTGTGTGGGCGCTTATCGCCAGATGGAGGAGTACCCATTTCACCAAGTACCGTACCCGAGGCACGATGAGATCCAGTTGCTCAATCGGGATGTTGTAGATGTGTGGAGTTATAGCTGTATCTACCGTACTGCTACTCATACTGGATGGATTAGGACTACATGATGAGACCGTTAGGTTTGACCGTGGATTTTCGTTATCATTGAGGGACTATCTACATTATTGTTTCTCCACAACGTATACTGGATGCTATTAATTCTTTCGATGATATAGTATGTGGGCGACGACTAGAAGATCCGCCTATCGACAGGCGCGTGACTACTGATCGTTTGACCTAGTGGCGTAGACAGAGGAGTGACTTGTAGCATCGACGTGAGAGGCTGGAGCGTTTAGTGGCACGGCGTAGGGTTTTTCGGGGTTCTATGTCTTAGTCTTTTGTTTTTAGCGTCTCACTTCTGAAGGATCTACTTGCGCATGGATCTCAGTTGTGTTGACTATAGTTTATTTCTCAATCGTGTACTCTTTTCTTGGATAATCTTTGCCTTGAGACAGTTTATATATCAGATACCTTTCGGTTTTAATTTCCACTGCTTTTTGCAATGTTCTTTATTTGTTGATTTTTACGATAATAATCCTCGTGAAAATCGGTGCGTTACACAGTCAATCCAAATATGAAAGTCTCTGTTTTTAGAAAACCACAAAAGCGTTATCTCACTAAGTGAGATCGACTATATAGATCACACTACGAAATTGAGCTCGATAAAAAACCGAATCTTGTGGTGCATTATTGACAATATAAGGTCATTTTTATATCTTCCATTGTTCTTGTTGACCTCTGTTTACCCCTATTCACAAGACTAAAGTTCATGTTATCAATCCTTCTCATAGTGCTTCTAAAGGTCTTCTTTTTACATGTTTGTACCACCTTAATCGATTTTCTGTCAGCTTCTCCTTTATAGGAACCACCCCAATATCTCATCTAATACGATCACTATGTATGATATCCTTTCTATTCTGGCACATATCCATCTTAGCATTATCATTATTGCTACTTCAACTTTTTTCTCATGTACGTTATCTTGTTAAAGCACAACATTTGCTAGTATAGAGGATAATCGTTCTTATAGCGGTTCGACAAAACTTTCTCTTGAGATTGATAAGTACTTTGTGGCCACAAATAATTCTTAAATTTTTTTCTCCACTTTAAGTTGAATTTTGTGTGTAACATTTTTATCAATTTCCCTACTATTCCATACATTAGCTTCCAGGTACTTAAATTCTGAAGCTTGTGGTATGATGTAGTTTTCAATTTTCACTTCAAAATTACTTCCAACATAATCCCGGCTAAAATTGCAATGTATACTCAATCTTACTCCTTAATAAAAACCCTTAGATTCCAATGTCTTTTTCTGAATCTCAAATTTAGAATTAATTGCGTCCCTTGATTTTTCAATTAGAACTAGATCATCTGCAAACATCATGCAGTTATGATACTACAAGAAATGATCAACTTAGAGTAAGAAATCAAAGTCGGCCCTGATAAATCGACGCAAAGCCGAAGCAAACCAATAAAAAATAACTCACGTAATTATAGTGTCACCTTGACCAACTCCACTTAGCATCGGCTAACCGACAATTAGCATCGTTCCGACTGACGCTAAAGCCACCAGCCAACTTAGCATTTGCCCACCTGCAACTAGCGACATGTAAGGGCCGGCACTACATTCACCGGCCAACATAGCATCGGCTGTGACTGATGTTAATGTAAACTGGGTCCGACCCATTTCAAGGACCCAAAGGTTAGCGCCAAGCTAGACCGGCTCTAAATTTTATTGTTTTCTTCGTCTCATCTTCCTTATACGCCCCTTCTATCCCTTATTCCCTCAAACCCTCACACTTATTCTCTCCCTCTGACGACCCCCTCCCTCCTCCTCTGCTAGCCTCACCCTCTCTTGGCAAAGCCACCCAATCCGCCTCTCCTCCATAACCCTCACCTTCTCCTCCGCCCTCTCCCTCCTCCCTCCGATGACGCCGCTTGATCCGTCCCCCTCTGTCCTCCTCTACATCCTCACCCTCGGCCACCAAATCTGCCTTCCTCCTCCACCCTACACCCCTTCCATGTCACTGCCTCACTGTCGTGTGACGCTCCACTATTACACGCCGCCCCACTGTTGCAGCCCAACTATCATCCCACCCCTCATTGTTGTGTCGTAATTGCATCCACTACCTTTCACTAGATCTGTCAAGGCCATGAGCTCCAAGAGCAAGGAAACTGGTACATTGATATGATTAGTGAGTTTTATTTTCCTTAATAGATTTGGAATGCTTATTTGTATACGTCTTGTTTGGATAGGTTGTGTTTGTCAATAAAAAAGTTATAGTGAAGCTTATCCAAGAATTGAAATAAAAAGAGTATGATCCATCTCTATTCATGACTCAACCTATATTTGTTTCTGTGATAGACATATATGTGATAGATGTATTGAATAGAGTATGTATTGCCAAAGTGGAACGTAGGTAGAACACAACCTTGTAGTAATCCTTGGACAACAATGAGTTTCAAATGATTTAGCCGAAAAAATGGTTTTTTTTATAAGGTAAATAATATTAATGGGGAGCACAAGGGGTGCTCCAACCCAATACAAAACAAAGTTCTACCAAATAGTAAGAAACTAAGTCACAGCAAAATGCCTATTAATTTGGAATAGTAAGGACACATAGAACAAAACCCACCATAAGCAATTACAATTCGACCCCACAGTTACTGCAAAAATCCATCCTTACATAACACCACCCATTTACCCCATCAACCACTAATTATAAGACCATTCGACATGATCTTGATCTTCATTTGTCATCCTTCACGAAAAACAGAAAAAATTGTGGGAATTTAATAGCTTCTTCACCACACCCTTTCCTTCCAAAGAACCTGACATAGGGAAGCAGATGCTTTTTGGACACAAAGCATCCGAAGCCAGCTGCCAATAGGCCTCCTAGGTTTTCTAAAAGAAACAGCCACAATATTACCGCATGAAGAAACTCCCAGCACAATCTTTCCTGCATAATTTGGACCCAATTCATATCAAGGAAAATTTACACCATTAGTGCTCCGTGAAGTCCCCATAACATGCCCCAACAGTGTTGCTGTAATTCTTCAAGTTCCCCTATCATCCACATATAAACCAGGTTCAACATCGTATATGCAAGGGACCCTTTAGAATGCATCACTCGCTGCAGAGTTTTATTGATGCTGTTGCTGTTCAGGTTACAAACTTTCAAGGCCTGAACCTGGATTAGTCAGCCATTCGTACATTGAGTACCTAAAATGACGAACTTTAGCATAGAGCCACTTCCACGATCTGATTTTTACCAGCTCAATCACCTCAGCTAAATCAATTCCAGCAACTCTAAATACCACATTATTCCTCAAGTTCCTTGACCAAATAACAACCATCCAAATTACTCACGCGCCATTTTTCTATTTTTGAGACCTGCAAAGGGTGGAGAAATGTACCTTTTAGTTGTAGAAATGTATCCGCACAATACGGTAAAAGACTACATGAGAGCATGTTGCGTGAGTCACCAAACAAATGAGCCCACATGCCAATTATTATTAAAAAAGGAAACAAAATGTTCTGCAGTGGGCCTAGCCCATAGAGAGAAGAGGATTGGACTGATTCTTTGGCAGAAGTGTGGTACTACAAAAGTAGTCTATTTTGGGTGAAATTACACTATGTTGATTCTGTCATTGAGCTGATAATATTAGTATTTTTCTTCTGTGGTACTAATATTACCAACTCAATGACAGGATTAACATAGTGTAATTTCACCCAAAATAGACTACTTTTGTAGTACCACACCCAAAGAATCAGTCCAATCCTCTTCTCTGTATGCTGCGCCGCTGCTTTCTGCGTTTCTATTTTGGTCTCTACAGTATGCAGCCTTCAATTTCTTTTCTTCTTCACTACTTTTCAATGTAGCAGCACATATATAAAATAAGGGTAAAACCCTTTAATGGCCACAATGGGCTACGGCCCATTGCAGAATCTTGGTTTACTCTTTTTTCTTATTTCTAATAATAATAATAATTGGCATGCGGACTTGTTTGGTGAACCACACAATAAGCACTGAGCAAAGAAGCCAAAAGCAGTATCCACCCAACCCAACAATTGTAATCAAAAGAGAGAGCTACCCCAATAAAGCCCCACTCCACCAAATTGGCAAAGCCAAAGACTGCCCAGCTTCAACTCTTAATAAAACGGGACCTCCAATCCACGACAATCCAATATTCAATACCCAAACCTCCAATAGTAAAGGCCAGAAAACTAAGAGGCAAGACCAAAATCCACACCCCACAACCAATTTCCTGTAACCGAAACCTGCAGCAGAATAGGCCTACAAAATCAAGGCTTACTTTACATACTGTCAAGATAAGCCAAAGGATTATCCTTCCATTCGAACAATGAATATTGAAAGCTTCTCACTTTAGCCCTAATCCAACTCCATGATCTGAATTGAATCAAATCTATTACATCTGATATAATAAAATCTTCACCCCTAAAAGAAGCTACATTTCTTCTAGCCCAGATACATGACAAAGTTGCAATCCATATCATCCAGACCCCTTTCCTTTGCCTTTGACAACCACAAACTTCCAAGTGTTCCAGAAAACGTGAATGACAATCTAGGGGAAGAACAACTTTCAATCCACACCAGCGGTATGCGCCCATCCAAACCTGCCACACAATATAACAAGAGGAAAATAGATGGCTGGTAGTTTCAGCCTTCGCCGAGCATAGAATACAATTCACTGAATCATCATTTGATGGAACACCTCTCATTCTAAGATTAACCTTAGTCTGAACCCTGTCCAAAAGCACCCACCAAGCCAACACAACCATATTAGATGGGGCTCTAATAGACCATAGCAGACTGGATGCAGATAAACCAGATACCGGGGCCTGCCCATGAATTCGCTCGTAAGCTGATTTCACATTGTAGCAACCCATTGAATCCCCAATCCAACGCCATGAATTAGGTCCATCTTGGACAGGCGAAAAAGAACTGAGTTTTCTCATTAATTCATCCAAAAGCCTCGTGTTCCGGGAGTAAGTCCATTAGGCCCTACAACCCTCTCGGAACAACCTGAACCCATGCCGACTACCCTATCGACCGGGCGAACGTCATCAACCCTATCATCTAGACTATCCTTCACTCTACTACCCGATGAATGTCGACTCGAGAGGAAACAATAACGCTACCGAGGAACCGCCTTCAGACATCTAATCATCGGTCCCATCACGGAGTCACTTATGAGAGCGCGCTGAACCACGACCAGCGTGGACCACCCAATCAACCTGATACGCCAGAGGATCCGACGACCCAAGGAGACCCACTGGTCAAATCACCACCAGTTGTCCTCTAAGACCGCGCCTCTCTCAACCCCCTATATAAAGGGGATCCCCCTTGAACCATAAGGTACACACAATATTCTAACCTACACTCTTTCAGATAAATCCTCTAACACCGATCTCTGGCTTTAGCATCGGAGTGTCTTTGCAGGATCCCCTCGGGCTCAGGAATGGCAGAAGACCACCACACTCAGGCGACCCGACTACTAGACCTCCGACTCCCCTATTCCTGAGCAGGCTTAGTCTGTTCATTTGGCGCTATTAGTGGGGAATCGGTAAAATTCTACCTTCACCACCATGGGAAAAGCCAAAGCATCCAAGCAACAGAACTCCAAGAGATAATCCACGCCGGAAGGGCACGTAGAAAATCTGTCCGAGGAAGGGCGCTCGCGCCGCTCCTATGCCCAACCTGCTCTAGGGAAAGAAGAAGCGGCCACTTGAGTCACCAGAGCAGCCAGCCTCGCCCACCAGAAGCAGGGCCCATCACAACTTCTGACTGCCCAGGAACTATCTATTCCACTGAGAGACGCTAGGCTGACCCTGGACCAACTCAATGAGTGAGTTATGGCCATGGATCGCAGGGACAAAGCCGCCGACGGGGTGGAAGCACAACCCCTACGCGAGGAATCCCTCGCCCTATTCCAGCAAACGAAAGACCAAATCAGACAACTTGAGTGAGAACGCGATCATCTGCGATCGGAGAGAATCCAGGCCTACTCGGAAGCCAGCCAAAGCAGCAAATAGTATCCCTCACTCCGAGACAAAGGGTCAAACGATCAAGCGGAGTCGGTAAACAGGGTGATACTGCACAGACTAAAAAGGAGACTCGGAGTAGCCAAAGGGAAATGGGCAGCTAGACCACGTCCTGTGGGCCTACCGGACAACGCCTCACTCCACAACAGGCGAGAACCCCTTCTGCCTCACTTATGGGACAGAGGCAGTGATCTCAGCCGAGATTTGAGAACCAAGCGCAAGGGTGGAAGGCTTTGATGAAGAAGGGAATGACACCCTGATAGCCGAAGACCTAGACCTTCTAGAAGAACGAAGGAAGGTGGCCAAACTACATGAAATAGTTGCAAAACAAAGGTCAGCTATCAGGTATGACAAGAAAGTGGTCCCGAGGAGCTTCAACATCAATGACCTAGTACTACGAAAAGCTAGCATTGGAGCACGAACAACGGAGCGAGGAAAGCTGGTAGCAAACTGGGAAGGACCCTATCGGGTAGTTAGCACAACAGGTACAGGAGCATACAAACTGGAAACGCTAGACAAGAAAGAGATCCCAAGAATGTGGAACTCATCAAACCTCAAGAAGTACTACAGTTAGTCCCAACTCACCCCTAGGGGCCCATTTTTGGTTAATTTTTGCCCTTCAACTAATCCCTACAGGTGTCTCTATTTTGTAAAAACTTTGGCAATCAATGGAAGCCTTTGGCACAAATTACCTTTTCTCGCCAACTTAATCGGCATCTCCTCCCTTACATTGCTTTTCAGCAGTCATAGGTCGAGTCGAGCACTCATTCGGCTATTTTATTTTCTCCCAACTCACCCATGCTATTTTATTTTCTCCCTCCCCTCTTCCCCAGAGAAAGTCCCTCATAAGAGCTGTACATCTTTTTATAATCCCCTTGGGAATTTGGAACAAGGAGATAAAATAAATCGGAAGAGCAGACAAAACACTTTTAATCAAACACATTCTCCCCCCAAACGACAAGCTTTTCCTCCACCACCTTGAGAGCCGCTGCTGGATTTTCCCAATAAAAGAATCCCAAAAAGAAGATCTGCGTGGGCTACCTCCAACCAGGATACCCAAGTAAATGAAAGGAATTACCATCACTTTGTAGTGCAAAAGAGCAGCGTACCTTGCTGTAACATCATCACCAATAGCGATTCCAAGGAGCTTGTTTTAATGGAAATTCACCTTGTGCCCAGCTCAAAGCAATGCAAAATAATTTTCAGGAAAATAACATTTTGGATAGAGGCTTCCCCTATAAAGAGGGTATCATCCGCAAACTGTAATAATGAAATACTAACCTCATTGTTCAGCCCAACTGAGAAGGGAGAAAATTTATTTTGACGCACTGCTTGTTTCATAAGGCCATTCAAACCTACCGCTACTACGAGAAACAAGAATGGTTCTAATGGATCACCTTGACGAAGCCCCTTCGACATCTTGAACTCCTCTGAGGGACTGCCATTCACAAGTACTGAAACCATTGACGATTCAAGACATCCTCAAATCCGACCAACCCATTTTTTCAAAGAAACCCATCCATCTAAGCATGTAAATTATAAAGCTCCATTTTACTGAGTCATACGCCTTCTCGTAGTCTACTTTGAAAATTAGCACAGGTTCTTTCTTTCTCTTCGCTTTGTGGACGACCTCATTGGCTACAATTACATTGTCTAGCAAGCTTCTACCTCCAACGAAGGCGGATTGAGCCTCATCAATCAGTTTCGACATCACTTTATACAAACAACCCACAAGCGAAATAGGGCGAAAATCATTCAGGGATTGAGGAGATTCAACCTTATAGACCAACGCTATAAAGGAAGAATTAGTACCCCTCGTCCAGGACCAATTGAGCCAAAACTCATCCACTAGTATTTTGAAATCTTGCTTTAGAAGGTCCAAAACAAATTAGAAAATTGAAATTGTACCCGTCTGGCCCCGAGCTTTTGTCCCTCGCGCAAACCCAAACTACAGCCTTGATTTCTTCCATATCGAAACCAACAATAAGTAAATCATTATCCCTTTCTGAAAGTGATCTAAACTCAATCCCATCAAGCATCGGAGCTCACCAAGTGTTTTCCTTATATTTCTGCTAAAAAAATTCTTTTATACCCTTTTTACTTGAACAGGATCTTCAGTCCATACGCCATCCAAAACAAGGTCTACAACCGAATTTAACTTCCTCCTCCAATTTACTGTAGCATGGAAGAATTTCGTATTGTTATCGGCTTCTTGAATCCATCTCATGCATGTTAGCATTTCTCCAATATTTCGCTCCCAACTCCTGCTTCATGTGTTTCTCATTATCTGTCTTCTAGGCTGAAATTGTATCACTTGGTAGATGATAAACCAACGGTGACATGTTTACGGAAGGTGGCAATGTTTAAATAGAAACTCTTATGTTTTGATGTTGAATACCTAGTGATTTTATGCAAAATTGAGAAGCACTATATAGGAATTATTGGAATACTCTCATGTTTTGATGTGGGATACTTATGGATTGTATGCAAAAGTGGGAAGTACTATATATAAATTCTATGAATATTCTCATGTTTATTATGTTGAATACCTATGGATTGTACGTAAGAGTGTGATATTTGTACCACCAAAATGTTGTAAGCATGTTGATTATAAGATGACTATTAATCTAAGGTGTAGATGAACTTATTTGAATTGTAAAAGAATAAGTAATTGTACCACAATGTGACACTAATGAAAAGACAAACCTCCATATCACCAAACTGATCTGATAATCCAGCTTCATCAACTGAACGATACTTATGGAGAAATGGTGAATACTAGTTCCACATGTACTCATTTGAAGCCAATGGATATCATATGTTTTCCTCTAAAGGAAGATCCTCCTACTTTACCAAAATGGTCTACGTGTATTGGAATAGGGAAAAGAATCCTTAAAATGGTTTTAAAAGTATTTGCAGAGAACACAGTGTGGTTGTCAAGGTTTGTGTTCCCTAGAGATGCATTTGAAACCATTTTGAGAGTTTTTTTCCCTATTGCTATATATCTAGACCATCTCGGTAAGCTTTTCAATTTATAAGTTTCACATCATGTGGCATGGTTATTTTATTTTACAAATTTTTCCTAACTATATCGGCCTAGATCAATGGTACAACGTTAACTTTAGAGCCAACCTATACGACTGACACTAACAGAAGGATGATAGCTTTGGATTTCGTGTCAAGTGTATAGCGTTGGCTAAACCGACATTGACTTTTAGTGTCGACGTTACTCGTTAGCTTAAAGTCTTTTAACGCCAACCCCACGTTGATGATAAGCCAATGCTAAATCAACTATAGCGTCGGAAGCCAATGCTAATGAACACTTTTCTTGTAGTAGAAATGTTCTTATGTATATCTCTGGTAAGCATGTACATAACCACATTAAACAGGTACGGACACGAACTCAAGGCAGATTTTTTATGTAAATCTATCCTTATAGGAGTCATTATAGTCACGCCTCCATCAGTTCTCAACACTTATTGTTACCCCCTCATACATGTATTGCATTACTCGAATATAAGTCACGTGAATTCTTTTATTTTTCAAAGCCGTCCACAACACTTCAATTAGTACCTTCATATATATTCTGTTACTTTCTCACTGTGGCTGACTACATGGTATTTACTTAACATTTTCCTCCATAGAATCATCAACTTGGAATATTCTTTGTCAGATTTGTAAGATTTTTGAAGCAACTTTCCTCACCCCAATGATTCCAATACCATCTTCTCAATATTGAACAAACGATGCAATTTGGACTTTGTACAGAATGTGATGGTGCGTGTCGGTGGATGTCCAGAGATTTAGACCCTTCCACCACTAGAGGCAGTTTAAAGAGAATGGAAAAATGAAGGACTTTGTCACTCCCATGAACGCAGGTTGCAAAAGTGGTAGACCTAATAAACACAGAGAGACAGAGAGTCATAATATATAATTAACTTTGATGGGGAAGGATATATCAGAGTGTGACACGGGTACTTCTTCTTGGGTGGGACATAATTATCTGCATGCATGAAGCATGAAAACCTTATTTTGCTTACAAGATTTAAATTTCAATTTGGGCATTTTAAGAATGCAAAACCTAATCTAGCATCCTTAACCTATGTGTGAGTTAATCACAGTTTACCTACATTTGACGTAATCTAAAAAAGGCATGACTTAATCAATGTGTTTTGATGCTAATTGTTCCCACGCTGGACCTTTTTAACCATGTGACATTTCGTTATGATTACCGCTATAGGAATTGAGAGTCATCGTCTTGGATATCAATCTTGATCAAAAGTTTCTTTTTCAGAGTCTCCCCCTAATTTCATTGACTTTATCTTGCTTTACCTTTATCAATTCAAATCCCCGAATGCCACTAAATTATTTCTCCAACGTTGTATCACTCTCCATCATTAGCTATGTTTAATCATGATGCATATTGATATATGAGGAGTATTAGCAACATTTACTCTTATACTCTCTTTTGAACACTCTTTTATTAATTAGTTGAAATTTATGTAGAGCCCATCAAATTGGAAGTGGGACCCTTAGTTTTAGTCACACTTGAACACCAACCAATATATGAGTGAGTATTAAAAGAGAAATTTGCTAACATTTCTCTTAATTATTACTTTTGAAATAATCCTGGAATAAAGGAGAATGAAGAACAGTGGTAACTGTTAGTGATGTTTAGAATTTGTTCTACCATATATTTTAAAGTTAAAATTAATTTTGGAGACAAAAAATTATGTGAGTATCTTTAAGATGCCAAAATTAGTAATTACGAGGAAAAAAAGCAGAATCATAAAAGCTTTTTAGATTTGGTTGATTATGAAATAGATTCGGTTGATTAGAAAGCTAGGTGGTCGGCTGAAAAACCAACTATGATTCCTTAATCAAGCGATTGCTCGAGGAAGCAACTTTGTTCCTTAATATGGATTTCTAAGATACTCCAAAAAGCACTTAGTGCCTCGCTATTGAAGGATGTTGAAATAGGACTTTGTCTATGAACTACGGTCTACTCCTAAGGAATGTAAAAGACAGAAAAGCGGTAAAGAAAATAAAGGCTGAAAGCTGTAAATCGACTGAAAGGTAATTTGCAGAAAGCGATAAAGAATTTAAATAGCTGAAAAGTAAAGTGCTGAAAAGTAAAATAAAGATAAAATGCTGAAAATTTGTAGATTTTGATTGATTGATTGTGTGTGTTTGTACAAATGACCCTTCCTGTATTTATAGAGGCAAAGCGGCTAACTAGTTGGAAGTTGGAAGGAACACGTGACACCCCACGTTCTCAGATCATTAAAAGTGTTTACAAAATTTTGGGGTATCGTCGTTCACTCTCTCCTAGTCAGCTTGGAGGCTTTGTTTCAGCTGTTCCCAATTGCATCGGCTAGCTCGTGTTAGTCTAGATAGCAACCTGAGAGGGGGGGTGAATCAGGTTTTACCCGATTTTCGCCTTGATACCTTCTTACTTTCAATATGAATGTAAATGCAAGCGATTACAGCGGAAATAAGCGTTGCTTGAAAGTAAAGATGAGGGGTAGAAGAATTCACACACAGAAATTTATCCTGGTTCACCTTCTATCCACCGAAGGCTACGTCCAATCCCTCAAGAAAACCCCTTGAGGATTTTTCCACTATTGATAAAAATCTCTTAAAAGTCCTTACACCAAGTACCTTAAGAATTTCTATCAACCACCTGTGAAAGTACACCACTTTCAACAGCCCCTGAAAGCACACCACTTTCAGTCCCTGAAGGCAAACCACCTTCAGACCTTGAAGGCTAAACCACTTTCAATCCACACCCTGAAAGTACACCACTTTCAGTAACAACAACCCTTCACCGAGACCCACGGTGAATACTCAATCTACCAGAAAGAGATGAAGAAGAGATTACAATATGGCTGTATCAATCCTTTAGCATACAATCGGATTGATCATGAGAATTATGCTTTAAGGCTCTTAAGCATAATAAGATTCTAAGTTCCTCAAGATATGAACAACTAGAGTGTTCTCTTAACAATGAAGATCATGAACTGAGAATTTAGGCTCTTTGAAAGTTTAAGTATCAAAAGACTTAATGAATGAACAATTTTGGCATACCTTTGGCCTAATGATGTATTCTCATGTGTTGTTTTGTTTCTGGACTCAAATGGACTTTATATAGGCAAGAGGAACGACCTTGAACCAATGCAACCTTTCCCAAAAGGTTTGAGACACAATGGTTCATGAAAAGATGCAACTTTTCGGGTATGTAATCGATTACATTACTTAGGTAATCGATTACACTAAAAGCCGTTACTGTTTGAATTTCAAATTCAAACATGTAATCGATTACAAGCAAGAAGTAATCGATTACTTGCCTAGTTGTAATCGATTACCAGAAAGGTGAAATCGATTACACTCAAGTCCAATATCCAAAAACTTGAACTTTTAAGATCGGCTTGGGATATACTACTTCTTTTAACTTATGAAAACATTGAACTTGATTAGCTTAGATGTTTTAAAGAGCCTTTATGCTTCGAGAAGCCTCTAGAAGCATAACTCACCTAAACTAAGACTTTTAGGTAGATGTTGAAACATATAGCATTGTTTCCTCTAAGACCTTCTTCACAGCTCGCAACCACTTTTTCCTATTTCCGCGGGAGTGAGCCTACTAACTACTTTTGCACGTGAAAAGCTTCTAGAAACCTGGTGACTCATCCTACTTGAAGCCTAAGTTTCTGCATCTTCCCTGAATCTTGTCCTTGTACACTCGATTTTCTTTGGCCGATCACTGGTGCTTCCAGTCGGCTAGACCCACTCGAATCGGCTACTATTCTGTTCGACCATGTTCCCCAATCGACTCGAGTGGCCCTTTGGCTCCTAACTAGCTAATACAGATTTTTAGGTGCCAACACATTGCCCCCCTGCATTCTCGATTTATTTGTTAGAGATCAATTAGAATGCAATGATGAGTGACTCGACTTACGAGGTGAAACCTGTTAAAAATCCAAAATCCTCATTTCTCACGAACTTTCTCTCTCTTACCTTTTCCGCGAAATTGATTTCACCATCCCGATCCAAACTCATTGTCTATGACTCCATGTCGTCCTCAAGCGATTCTCAGAATCTCGAACATTCCTACGACGGCGAGCAATCGTCTTTTGAATCACAACCAGACACCTCCTCTGACATGAGTTCCTCTCTTCATCAACTTGTCTTTTCCATTACAACGGCCCCCACTATAAGCCCTTTGCTTTGAATTTCCTTGAACTCGCGGTGATGCGTCCTTGGCCCTTGCAACGTGGATCCAAAGGCCATATCCCTTACACTAACTGGTTTCCTACCTCCTACTGGCTTGAAACCTCCCATCACTTGTGACTAGTTCATCCTTGACGGTTGCCCTAAAACCTTCAGGGGCTGGCCAACGACAGCATCCAATTACACCCCTTGGTTGACCAGGGTCAAGGGAGCCTATGGAAAACATTGGAAAGAATGGGGCATCTATGATGCCATCAAAATCTCGAGCATCGACATCTCCCACAACCCCTAACTGATTTATGGGTTCCTCGGTTATTGGTCGACATCGGTCAATGGCTACATCTTCCCTTCGGGCATGCTTTCTCCTCCCTTTCTTGATGTTGCAAACATCTTGGGCCTCCCCGTCGGAGGAGATGAACTTCCCCCTGCTGCGTCACAATTGGAAGGATCGCTACAACAACTCAAAATCACCATCGACAAAGAACACACTGCCTACTCCAAGTTTGTCATCGCTAACACGAAGATGCAAGGTCCGGTTTCAGAGTCCGAACATGAAGACTTCCTTCTCTACTGGCTCTGTAATTTCAGTTGCAGTCGCTCGGCTGCCATTGTATCGGAGTTGTGCCACGTGGTCTCGGAAATCATTTTGGGTAGGTCGTTTTCTCTGGAATCCTACCTGCTGAGTTCCCTTTATCATGGTCTTTTCCTGGCCTTGGACCATTTGAAGAGTGGCAAGAGCCTCTATTCCAACGACACGGACTCTCCCCTCTGGTTTCTTCATATATGGATTCTGCTATACTTCCCCGAGTTCACCTCTCCTACTACCGTAGGCTTGATTGCGTCGGGTGAAACTCCTGCATTCAGATACCACCTTGCCATCCTCCCCGCTGACAGCACCAAAAACCTGTTTCGGTCCGGAATGGTTTAGGTGCGGTACCATCGATCCTCTTCTTGGTCGTGGCGAGCAAATCCTTGGATGGGGATCAATATTGACCAGTTGTCTGCTCCTAAACAGTTTCAAGTTCACAGCCCGCTGTAGGAAGCTATCAGAAGAACCCTATTATCCTCAGTGTTTTGCTCGGCAATTCAGCTTGATCCAAGCCATCCCTGTTCCTGTTGACTTCCCGGTCATCGTTGACCCTTTATCTCATCCTGAGTTGAAGGACAAAGATCTTCAACACATTCTGGCCGACTCTGAGCAGCAGTTGAATGTCTTTGACCTAATTTCCTTTGATGCCTCGACTGAAAATGCTCCTGAACTAGCCGATTTATGGGCCCAATTTCAGGACCTACTTTTCCCAGGAGGCATCTGGTTATTCCTTTCCAAACTCATCGACACATGTTCTGACATGAAGACTCTTTCTCAGCGCAAAAACCCAAAGAAACCTTCTCTAGATGCAGGCACAGGTATTAAGGTTTTCCTTTATAATTACTCTCCTGTCCCCTGTGGTCTTGTAGTCTTAGAGTTTCCCGTTTTTCGTAGGGGCTCCCATTATAGACTTGGAATCACCACAGGGAGTTTCGGCAGGGATTGTGAGGAGGCAGCTTGGGCAAATTTCTCAGCCCATCCCGATTTCAGTCGCTCTTCCATCAGGCCCTGTGAGGATGACAAGGAAGCGTACCACTAAAGTCGCGGCTGTTCTACCAGTGGCCAACACCTTTCTCGTGTCTTCTTTCTTTCTTTTGGGCTGCTGTTAACCCCTTTTACCTTACAGGTTCCATAATCCAAACCCAAGAAGAAGAAAAGTCAGCCCGTGTTTGGCCAGTCCCCTTGTATCTCAAAACAATCAGCTCAACATTATGAAGATCCAATACCTCAGGCCTCTCCAGTCCCGGATAAGATCTTTGCCAATTACTTTTCCTCCCCATCTACATCGTTTAGGGTGAGCACCACTCTTCTTTCAGACCACTGGTCCCGGGTGGAGTAATGCTTGGCTGGTAACTTTCCTGCGATCCTCTGGTTGTTACCTCTTTGAAGATATCGCTAGCCGTTCTAGCCCAACCTCAGGATGGCGTATCTCAAGAGGAGAGGTGTGATTACAAAGCCATAGCCCTAGGTCTTATCGAGGTGGAAGTACCACTCCAACTGAGGAAGCGGCAGGTGGATCGGAGCCAGGGTAGCTTGGAACAGTAAGCATCTCCCCAGAAGAAGAAGAACAACCTTTCAACTGAGTTTCTCGAGGTCAAGCGGCTTTGGCAGAGAGACCTTAAACTGCAAACTCAGTTAACTTCATAGTTAGCTGCCCTGCAAGTCGAGTTGAAGTGCATATAAGGGGAAATATGTTCTCTTGAGTGTAAGATCCTCAAATTTTTAATATTTATGTTTTAGTCCCTGGACTATTTCATATTTATGATTTGGTCCCTGGACTATTTTATAGTTTTCAATTTGGTCCTTGTTGACCTTTTGGCTTTGTTTTACTTTTTCGGTAATAGATTTCCGTTATTATTTGAGTTTAAATTTGGAGATAGAATAATATCTCTGAATATTTGATGCTAGATTTGGTTGTTAATGGAATATTTTTCAGAATATCCAGTGCAGATTTTATTTTCTGTTTTCTATTTTTGTGATGTTTTGGCTTGAAGATAAAAAGAATAAAAGAAAAGAAAATACTTATCTATTAGGAGGGTGAGGGGGGCATGCAACCCATGCTTTCGTAGCAATTTTCTTTTCTGATGTACTTGGTTCATTAAAATAATTAGGGTTGCTTTTAGATAATACTTGATAGAGTTTTTGGTTAAAAGATAGAAGAGAAAAACAGAAAAGTAACCTCCTATCATCATAAGAAACTCGACCAACTTTTAGAAGTAGAGAGTTGGAATTTTATTTTTTTCATTCATCACAAGCAACAATCCTTAGTCTTCAACAAAGAAATCCTTTCCTCCTTACTCTTGTTGCTGCTGCCATTTTCTTCCTCTTGAAAGGAAAACAACCTCCCTTCCTTTTTGCTGTTGTTGTTCGAGTTCGCTCTCTATTCTTAGAGACCAAGTTCTGTTCCTTTCTTCCTTTTCCCAAGAGCATAAGGTGAGTGATTTCTGGTAGGTGATAATATCTTATTCCGATTCTAAAATTCTCATGGTGATTAGGGCTCTAAGCCATGAATGATTCTGATTTGTCTTCTTTTGTTCCAAGGTTCTTCCAACCCCTTTCCCTCCGATGTTAGACGTTCATTCTCAAAGTTTCCGACATACAAGTTCTGTTCCATTCATCTTTGGTCGAGTGGACAACGAGGTTGGTTTTTCCTTACACTTTCTCAAAATTCTGAGTTATTTTCTATTCTAAAAACTCCATACCTTAAGTTTTCCTTATAAGAAATTTAATCACTGAACCCATGTAGCTTTTAAAATCTATGTGTCTCTGGTGGAAAAAACCTATTTATGAAAGACCTATGTTAGAAAACCTTTCTAGACACCTTTCTGTGTGAAAAACAGTGTTTTTGACCCCCTTAAACAAAGTTGATCGTCCGAAAACCCTGAAATCAGCCAAAAGCCCTAAAGTAGATCATAATATCCTAAAGCCGTCCAAAACCCTATAATAAGCCAAAAACCCTAAAATCAGACTAAAAGCCTAGAGTCTACTGAAAAACCAAAAAATTGACGCAGAGCCCTTAAATCGTCCAAATAACCTATTTTATAGTTAGCGAAAAACCCTGAAATCGGGCAAAAGCCCTAAAGTTGTTCAGAAAGCCCTAAAGTCGGCCTAAAACCCAATAATAAGCCGAAAACCCTAAAATCACTCTATAAGTTTAGAGTCTACAAAAAAATAATTGACCTAGAGCCCTTAAATCGACCAAATACCCTATACTATAGTCAGCAGAAAAACCCTGAAATTGGCAAAAAACCCTAAAATCGGCCAAAAGCCCTATAATAAGCTGAAAACCCTAAAATCCGTCTAAGAGCCTAGTGTCTACAGAAAAACAATAAAATTGACCCAGAGCCCTTAAGTCGTCCAAATATCCTATACTATAGTCAGCGGAAAAACCCTGAAATCGGCCAAAAGCACTAAAGTTGGTCAGAAAGCCCTAAAGCCAGCTTGGAAACCTATTATAAGTCGAAAAGCCTAAAATCAGTCTAAAAGCCCAAAGTCTACAGAAAAACAACAAAATTGAGCTAGAGCCCTTAAATCGTGAAAATACCCTAGACTATAGTCAGCGGAAAAACCCTGAAATCGGCCGAAAACCCTGAAATCGGCCAAAAGCCCTAAAGTTGATCAGAAAGCCCTAAAGCCGGCCTAAAACCCTATATTAAGCCGAAAACCCTAAAATCAGTCTAAAATCAGGTCTACAGGAAAACCATAAAATTGACCCAGAGCCCTTAAATCGTACAAATTGCATATACTATAGTCAGTGGAAAAACCCTGAAATCATTCGAAAATCCTATAATAAGCTGAAAACCCTAATATCAGTCTAAAAGCCTAGAGTCTACAGAAAAACTATAAAATTGACCTAACGCCCATAAATCGTCCAAATACCCTATTCCATAGTCAGCAGAAAAACCCTAAAATCGGCCGAAAACCCTGAAATCGGCAAAAAGCCCTAAAGTTGATCAGAAAGCCCTAAAGCCGACCTGAAACCCTATAATAAGCCGAAAACCATAAAATCAATCTAAAAGCCAAGAGTCTACAGAAAAACTATAAAATTGACCCAGAGCCCTTAAGTCGTCCAAATATCCTATACTATAGTCAGCGGAAAAACCCTGAAATCGGCCAAAAGCACTAAAGTTGGTCAGAAAGCCCTAAAGCCAGCTTGGAAACCTATTATAAGTCGAAAAGCCTAAAATCAGTCTAAAAGCCCAAAGTCTACAGAAAAACAACAAAATTGAGCTAGAGCCCTTAAATCGTGCAAATACCCTAGACTATAGTCAGCGGAAAAACCCTGAAATCGGCCGAAAACCCTGAAATCGGCCAAAAGCCCTAAAGTTGATAAGAAAGCCCTAAAGCCGGCCTAAAACCCTATATTAAGCCGAAAACCCTAAAATCAGTCTAAAATCAGGTCTACAGGAAAACCATAAAATTGACCCAGAGCCCTTAAATCGTACAAATTGCATATACTATAGTCAGTGGAAAAACCCTGAAATCATTCGAAAATCCTATAATAAGCTGAAAACCCTAATATCAGTCTAAAAGCCTAGAGTCTACAGAAAAACTATAAAATTGACCTAACGCCCATAAATCGTCCAAATACCCTATTCCATAGTCAGCAGAAAAACCCTAAAATCGGCCGAAAACCGTGAAATCGGCAAAAAGCCCTAAAGTTGATCAGAAAGCCCTAAAGCCGACCTGAAACCCTATAATAAGCCGAAAACCATAAAATCAATCTAAAAGCCAAGAGTCTACAGAAAAACTATAAAATTGACCCAGAGCCCTTAAATCATCCAAATACCCTATACTATAGTCAGCGGAAAAACCCTGAAATCGGCCGAAAATGCTGAAATCGGCCAAAAGCCCGAAAGTTGATCAGAAAGCCTTAAAGCCGGCCTAAAACCCAATAATAAGCTGAAAACCCTAAAATTAGTCTAAAAGCCTAGAGTCTATAGGAAAACCATAAAATTGACCCAGAGCCCTTAAATTGTGCAAATATCCTATACTATAGTCAGTGGAAAAACCCTGAAATCGGTCGAAAACCCTAAAATTGGCCAAAAGCCCTAAAGTTGATCATAAAGCCCTAAAGCCGGCCTAAAACCCTATAATAAGCCGAAAACCCTAAAATCAGTCTAAAAGCCTAGAGTCTTCAGAAAAACCATTAAATTGACCCAGAGCCCTTAAATTGTCCAAATATCCTATACTATGGTCAGCGGAAAAACCCTGAAATCGGCCTAAAACCCTGAAATCGGCCAAAAGCCTTAAAGTTGATTTGAAAGCCCTAAAGTTCATCAGAAAGCCCTAAAGGCGGCCTAAAACCCTATAATAAGCCGAAAACACTATAATCAGTCTAAAAGCCTAGAGTCTAAAGAAAAACCATAAAATTGACCCAGAGCCCTTAAATCGTTTGAATACCCTATACTATATAGTCAGCGGAAAAAACATGAAATCGGCCGAAAACCCTGAAATTGGACAAAAGCCCTAAAGTTGATCAAAAAGCCCTAAAGACGTCAAAAAACCTTATAATAAGCCAAAAATCCTAAAATCAGTCTAAAAGTCTAGAGACTACACGGAAACCATAAAATTGACCCAGGCCCTTAAATTGTCCAAATATCCTATACTATAGTTAGCGGGAAAAACCCTGAAATCGGCCGAAAACTGTGAAATCGGCCAAAAGCCCGAAAGTTGATCAGAAAGCAATAAAGCCGGCCTAAAACCCTATAACAAGCTGAAAAAATTAAAATAAGTCTAAAAGCCTAGAGTCTAAAGAAAATCCATAAAATTGACCCAGAGCCCTTAAATCGTCCGAATAGCCTATACTATATAGTCAGCGAAAAAACTTGAAATCGGCCAAAAACCCTAAAATCAGCCAAAAGCCCTAAAGTTGAGCAAAAATCCCTAAAGCCGTCAAAAAAACATAATAAGCCGAAAACCGTAAAATCAGTCTAAAACTCTAGAGTCTAAAGAAAAAACATACAATTGACCCAAAGCACTTAAATCGTCCAAATACCCTATACTATAGTCAGCGGAAAAACCTTGAAATCGGCCGAAAACCCTGAAATCGGCCAAAAGCCCTAAAGTTGATCAGAAAGCCTTAAAACCGGCCTAAAACCCTATAATAAGCTGAAAACACTAAAATAAGTCTAATAGCCTACAGTCTACAAAAAAACCATAAATTTGACGCAAAGCCCTTAAATCGTCCAAATACCCTATACTATAGACAGCGCAAAAACCCTGAAATCTGTTGAAAACCCTAAAGGCGGCCAAAACCCTAAAGTTGATCAGAAATCCCTAAAGCCGGCCTAAAACTCTATAATAAGCCGAAAACCCTAAAATTAGTCTAAAAGCCTAGGGTCTACAGAAAAACCATAAAATTGACCCTGAGCCCTTAAATAGTCCAAATCCCCCAAACTATAGTCAGTGGAAAAATCCTAAACTCGGCCGAAAATCCTGAAATCGGCCAAAAGCCCTAAAGTTGGTCAGAAAGCCCTATAGCCGGCCTAAAACCCTACAATAAGCCGAAAACCCTAGCATAAGTCGAAAAGGATAGAACCTACAGAGAAACCATAAAATTGACCCAGAACCCTTAAATAGTCCAAATACACTATACTATAGTCAGCGGAAAAACCCTGAAATCGGACGAAAACACTGAAGTCGTCCAAAAGCCCTAAAGTTGATTAGAAAGCCCTAAAGCCGGCCTAAAACCCTATAATAAGCCGAAAACCCTAAAATCAATCTAAAAGCCTAGAGTCTACAGAAAAACCATAAAATTGACCTAGAGCCCATAAATCGTCCAAATACCCCATACCATAGTCAGTGGAAATACCCTGAAATCGGTCGAATGCCCTAAAGTTGATCAAAAAGCCCTAAAGTCGGCCTAAAACCCTATAATAAGTCGAAAACCCTAAAAACCGTCAAAAGCCTAGAGTCAACAGAAAAACCATAAAATTGACCCTGAGCCCTTATATCGTCCAAATACCCTTTACTATAGTCAATGGAAATACCCTAAAATCAGCCGAAAACCCTGAAGTCAGCCAAATGCCTTAAAGTTGACCAGAAAGCCCTAAAGTTGGCCTAAAACCCTATAATAAGCCGAAAACCTTAAAATCAGTCTAAAAGCCTAGAGTTTACAGAAAAAACATAAAATTGACTCGGAGCCCTCAAATCGTCCAAATACCCTATACTATAGTTAGTGCAAATACCTTGAAATCGGCCGTAAACCCTGAAGTCATCCAAAAGCCCTAAAGTTGATTAGAAAGCCCTAAAACCCTACAATAAGCCGAAAACCCTAAAAACAGTCTATAAGCCTAAAGTCTACAGAAAAATCATGAAATTGACCTTGAGCCCTTAAATCGTCCAACTACCCTATACTATAGCTAGTGGAAATACCCTGAAATCGGCCGAAAGCGGTATAGTTGATCAGAAAGCCCTAAAGCCGCCCTAGACCCTATAATAAGCCGAAAACCCTAAAATCGATCTAAATGCGTAGAGTCTATGGAAAAACCATAAATATGACCCTGAGCTCTCAAATTGTCCAAATACCCTATACTATAGCCAGTGGAAATACCCTAAAATCAGTCGAAAGCCCTAGAAATGATCAGAATGCCCTAAACCCGGCCTAAAACCCTATAATAAGCCGAAAACCATATAATCTGTCTAAAATCCTGGAGTCTATAGAAAAACCATAAAATTGACCCCGAACCCTTAAATCATCCAAATACCCTATACGATAGTCAGTGGAAATACCTTGGAATCGGCTGAAAACCCTCTAGTTGATCAGAAAGCCCTAAAGCCGGCTTAAAACCCTATCATAAGCCGAAAACCTTAAAATCAGTCTAAAAGCCTAGAGTCTATAGAAAAACCATAAAATAGACCCAGAGCCCTCAAATCATCCATATACCCTTAACTACAGTCAACGAAAAAACCCTAAAATCGGCCTAAAACGCTGAAGTCGGCCAGAAGCCCTAAAGTTGATGAGAAAGCCCTAAATGCGGCCTAAAACCCTATAATAAGCCGAAAACCCTAAAATCAGTCTATAAGCCTAGAGTCTGCTGAACTCAGTTGTGTTCAAGGATGAAGAACTAGATTTTCCAATGATTATTGATCGTATTCAGTTTAAATTATGGTTGTGGCTGAGAGAAAAGACTAAGAATTGTTGGTTACTAGAGTCTCTCAATGGAGAAATTAGGAGCAACAAAAACTCCTTCACTTGTGACAACCTGAAACCAAAAACTTCCAAGAAATCCAACACTAACAATCACAGCAAAAGAGGCAGAAAAGTAAATAGAGACACGGGAAATTTTTAACGTGAAAACTTCCCTCAATGTGAGAGAATAAAAACCACGGGACCAATCTAGAAAGTCATCCATTATATAAAAGATAATAGGCACAACATAATGTCTTCTAACATCACTAGAGACATCTAAACATCATCTTCATGGTGAAAACAAACACAATAGAAAATTGGAACAAAAGGGGACACTACACCAGACAACAGAGAATGAAAGAGCTCAAACAAAATACATCAAAATAACGTGCTCTACGACAGGAACAACATACTGAAACTTCAGCTAAATCGGAGTGCAAATGATGTACCGTAAAATCTGTCAAAGAGCTCAAAGATGCTTCTTCTCCACTGCTACGTTCTTTCTTCCACGAGAAGCTCAATCTTGTTGTCTCTCTGTTGAAAGTTGTGTTGTTTTATGCTTGTCCACACATTGAAACAAGAGGCATTAAACCCTTAAAGTGGGACATGGTGGCACATGGGCCACGGCCTACAAAGCTTTATTTCTTCTTCTTTCTTTTTCTTTTAAATTAGTGTGGTCCACTAAATAAAGGAGGGACCAACTAACAAGCTCCCCCTCACTCCTTAAGTGCGGCCAAACCTTTCCATTCCGGCAATCAAATTGCAAGTCTCAAGCTTCTCCCTCGGTACTGGCTTTGTCATCATATCAGCACCATTATCATCCATATGAACTTCTCAAGCTCAAGAGACTTGGAATTCAACAAATCACGTATCCAATGATACAGGACATTAATGTGCTTTGATCTTGAATGAAAGGTGGAATTCTTACCGAGGTAAATAGCGCTTTGGTTGTCACAATACAACACATATTGTGTTTGAGTGAAACAAAGCTCTTGAAGAAAATTCTTCATCCATAGTAACTCTTTGCAAGCTTCGGTTGCAGCAATAAATTCCGCCTCAGCGGTGGATACAGTAACACACTTCTGCAATCTTGATAGTCATGCCACAGCTCCCCCTGCAAAATTAACCAAGAAAATGAAGTAGATTTGCGAGAGTAAATATCTCTCGCCATGTCAGAATCTGTATATGAAACCAACCCAAGCTCTTTGTCACCAAAACTAAGTTTCAAATTGCAGGTTCCTTGCAAATATCTCATAATTCATTTTACGAAATTCCAATGCTCTTTACTTGGATTTGAGAGAAATTGGCTGACCGTACTCACCGCATGAGCTATGTCGGGTCTTGTACATATCATGACATACATTAAACTACCAACTGCAAAAGAATAAGGAATATCCTACATTGTCCTCTTCTCATCACCTGTTGTGGGAGACTGCTTCACGCTCAACTTAAAATGAGGTGCAAGAGGACTACTGATAGGTTTAGAACCATTTATTCAAAACCTTTGAAGAACTCTCTGAATATCCTTTCTTGAGATAAGTAAAACTTCCTTCTAGCTCTGTCTCTAGTGACAGTCATACCAAGGATTTGCTTTACACCGCCCAAATCCTTCATTGCAAAGGACTTGCTCAAAGCATTCTTCAACTTCTGAATTCTTGAGGTATTCTTCCCCACAATCAGAATATCGTCTACATAAAGTAGAAGAAAAATAAAATCATCATCAGAAAACTTTAGCACAAACACACAGTGATCATAATTTGTCTTCTGGTAGCCTTGCTCCCCCATAACAGACTCAAACTTCATATACCATTTCTTAGGAGCTTGCTTCAACCCATACAAACTTTTCTTCAATATGCAGACATAGTGTTCTTTACCTTTGGTCATAAAACCTTCTGGCTGCTCCAAGTAAATCTCTTTCTCTAAATCACCATGAAGGAAAACAGTTTTTACACCCATCTGCTCAATCTCTAAATCAAGACTAGCTGTCATGCCAAGTATTGTACGAATGGATGACATCTTCACAACTGGAGAAAATATCTCATCAAAATCAATGTCTTTCCTTTGGCCTTGCTTTATATCGAGGCTTTGAGGTTTTCTCACCCTGCTTCAACCTGTACGCCCACTTGTTTCTCAGTGCTCTCATGCCCTTAGGAAATTTCACCAAGCCATAAGTGTGATTCTCATGCAAGAAATTCATCTCATCTCGCATTGCTTCCATCCACTCTTTACTATGATCATCCTGCATAGCTTCATCAAACGATTCTGGTTCTCCTCCATCAATCACCAGAACATAATCATCATCAGCGTACCTTCTAGTAGGATATCTTTTTCTAGTGGATCTTATTAGTGTAACAAGATCAAAATGGGGTTGTGGTAGTTCATCATGATCAATCTCATGATTTTCATCTTGTGCAAGATCATCAATATCACCTGTATCTGGTTGATTAGTAACCTCGACTCTTTCTGGTTATGGTCTAGGCATAGGAGAAGACGAATCTAGGTTAACCACATTACTGCTAACCCGGGTACTGAAATTTCATCTTTGCCAATGTCTTTCAACTTCTGATCCTCTATAAACCTAGTATCACTACTCTTGATGATTTTCTTGCAAGAAGGATCATAAAACTTGTACCTAAACTCATCTAGACCATAGGCAATAAAAACACGTTGCTTGCTCTTTGAATCCTGTTTAGATCTTTCATCTCTAGCAACATTGTTAGAGAAATATAGTATCGTCTGCTTTACACGACATTATATCCTGTCTCAGCATTCGATCGTCTACCTTACAACATCGTTTTCCTAGTTGAATCAATTGCATAATGTATCTTGTGGTCAGTAGTCATGTCAACTGATTAAGTTAACCGTGCGTGATAGGTGTTAGCTCTCATTAATGTGATTGATGACCAGCTGTTTATGTTGAGTCGGAATATCTGGGATCTTGTCTATTTTCTCTCTGTATAAGTATAGAACTTGTAACAGTGAATTAATTAGAATAGAAAAATCACTTCAGTATCTTCAATTTCTCATATTTTCCTTTTCAAAGAACCCTTAGTTCATAACATGGTATTAAGAGCTAGTCTCGATTTGTGATTATTTTTTTTCTTTACTTTCCCCATGGAAGAAGCTCAAACTTCATCTTTGCCTGCATTTTCTCATATTGTTTCAATCAAACTTGATGAAACAAATTTTCATTCATGGGTACAACACGTTGAAGGTGTTGTGCGCCAACATATTTTGGAAAAGTTTCTTTTAAACCCAGTAATCCCTCCTTTCTTTTTATCTGATGCTAATCGTGAAAAGTCAGTTGAGAATCCACTTTTCACTACCTGGATGAAATAGGATTCAGCCTTGTTCACCTGGTTGCTCTCTTCCCTATCGTCTGACATTCTGCCTTCAGTTATTAACTGCAAGCAGTCGTGGCAGATCTGGCAAGAAGTCCATGACTTCTTCAATGTGCATTCTCTGGCACAATCAGCAACCCTTCGCTCAGAGCTTCGCACCATGGTCAAAGGGGCGAAATCCCTCTCTGACTACCTCTGACGCATTAAAACCATTGTTAATGCTTTAATCTCCATTCGTGATCCAGTTTCATATAGAGATCACATTGAAGCTATCTTCGATGGCCTACCTGATGAGTATAACTCTCTTATGCCTCTTGTCAGCAATCAGGAGGTACCATGCTCTGTCTCTCAAGCAGAAGCCATGCTTATGGCCCATGAAGCCTACCTTCTTCGCTCTCGCAAGCATCAGCTTCTTGACACTCCACTGTCTTCCCTGCTCACACATACTCCTGCGTAGATGATGGATTCATCAGCCCTGAACCAGCAGTCTGCTCAAGCAAACTATGCTTCTAATTCACCTGCCCAGCATGGTACCATGCATCCCACTGATGCCTCATCATTTGGAAATCGAGGTTTCTCTGAGCCGACCCAGAACTATGGCTCGTCTGGGGATTATCGTGGGCCTAGTGGTCGCTCTAGTGGCCGTGGACGTGGTGGAGGCTCCTCTGTTCAGTGCCAAATCTGCTACAAGTGGGGTCATGAAGCCAGCACTTGCTATCACCGTGTACCGTCTGCCCCCTTTCCAGGAATGCTTGGCTCATCACCATATGGTGGTTAGTTTAACCAAGTCTCTCAGCAGGCTGGTGCCTTTGGAGGCTTTGCATCACCCCTCTTTCAACTTCCACTAGCAGGACTTGGTCCCCCACCCTTTTAAAATATTCAACCTACTAGGCCCTCCCAACTACCTTTTCCCAATGCTAGTCGGAAGACTGATCCGCGTGAATAGCCTTCATGCTTACCCTCCGTTTGCTGGATATGTAAATGGCTATCACCAGCAAACGTTGCCTTTACCTGCTTTACAGTCTCCCTAGCAGACGACTGGCCCTTTTCCCTTTGCACAGCCACCAACAGGCCAGTTATTTCCACAACAAACGATGGGTCACGCCTTGCTCACTGCTTTTGTAGGCCCAAGTCAAGGGACCTGGTTACCAGACACCGGAGCAACTCATCATGTCACCCATGATGTTACCGCATTTTCCAATCCTGCACCCCTTCAAGGAAATGATCACATTCTCATGGGGAACGGTCAAGGTTTTCCTATTCACTCTGTTGATACAATCTCTTTTAAATCACCATGTCAAACACACGCTACTCTTTCTCTTCATAATTTATTGTTAGTCCCTTCAATCACTAAAAATCTTGTCAATGTTAGTAGATTTTCTAGGGATAATCATGTTAAATTTGAGTTTGATCATACTCATTGTCTTGTCAAATCTCAGGCCAATGGTGATATTCTTCTTCAAGGGACTGTTGGGCATGATGGTCTCTATTATTTTGATGGCATGCATGCTTCCAAGTTCTTCAATAACAAGTCTTTTGTCATGTCAGCTCCCACTTCCTCCGCTTTTCATTTACCTAAAACACATGTAACCACTAGCACTAATAGTTCATTAGTAGGACCCACCTCCTATGACCTTTGGCATCATCGTCTGGCTCATCCTACTCATGAGATTTTACATTCTGTTTTAACTAAATGTAATATTTCAATTCCTTCTCGAGCTATTTCTCGTGTTTGTAGTGCATGTTGTATGGGCAAATCTCATAGATTGCCCTCTTCTCGATCAAATACAATTTACTCTCATCCTTTAGAACTTGTATTTTCTGACTTATGGGGTCCAGCCTCCGTTGAATCTTCTGCTGGTTTTTCTTATTTCCTTGCTTGTGTTGATGCATACACACGTTATACGTGGATTTTTCCTTTAAGGAAGAAATCAGAAACCTATGTCACTTTTCTTCAATTTCAATTTCAAACAATAATTGAATTGCAATTAAATCTAAAAATAAAAGCGGTTCAAAAGACACATCTTACCGGACCTAAAACATGTAGGTTTCAGTTTTTTCCCTAACTTTTTGAAGTCTACATTTATATATGGATTTGTAGGCCCCTTGTGCTTAATTTAATTCAGATTGTTTATTAAAAAAAGCTGATTAATATTAAGACCTAGGCTATGAATGTAACCGTTGAAAAACATATAAGATTGGCTTTTGTCTTGTCAAAACTATCAAAAGCTGGCGTTTCAACATCATCTTTGAGCATGAAGAGGAATAGCCCCCTGGGAAATTCAACTGAGAATTGATTTGATATTTGATTCCATTTCTGATCCCCTCTTTTTCAACATTTATATCATTGCTGTTTGGCACTGAGGCATGCAATCTTCTTCAAACGACCAACATATGCGTGCAATTTGCTGTCAGTGGATATTATTGGTTTCACTTAACATTATTATTACGTACTAATAATTTGCATTAGATGACTGCATGCAGCATTTCTTTCACTATTAGATCGGCGACTAGTTAATAAATTTATGCAATCAAAGTTTACTTTGATGAATCACTGGTGTATTGGGGTGGTTGCCCACTTTATCTTTTTTATAAATCACGAGATTGAGGATTTGATCCACGTTCATGGGATGAAATATTTTTCATGATTAATCATTGCTTTTGACGTTGGATACCTTGTTTTAATAAAAAGTTTACATTGATGATAATTATGATATTCATGGATTCATGAGGGTATTTTTTTTTTAACTTCAGGCTTTTTTTTTTAAACTGAATAAATATATTAATTAAGAACAGGGTCTTAGGCCAATACATCATGCTGTAAAGTAGGTAAAATCTCCTAAGGACCATCCTCAATCCAAACAAAAGACAACGTGAAAAAAGACAACTTGGCAAGGGAGTCCGCAACCGCATTGCCTTCGTGCCTAACAAAAGACACATCAATAAAATCAAAATGGCAAGAAAGGGAGCGATAGTCTGTAATAATAGAAAAAAAAGATAAGAGCCATCGGGTTTTGGACGAGGCCAAAGGCCATAGAGCTTCAGATAGTCCGTCTCAAAAAGAACCCTCCTAAAACCCAAGTCAATAGCAGTGGAGATCGATCGCCCACCGAAAGCACAATGCTTCAGCAATAGTGGGGGACGAGACCGTGATGGATGCAGCGGTCGCCAAAGCCAGAACCTCACCCTCAAAATTTTGGGCAACCATTCCAAAGCCAGCCAACGTCAAGTCCCGCAGAGACGCATCAAAGTTAAGCTTGAAAATACCTCGAGGGGGCGGGTCCAAATAGATGACAACACAGAAATCGCACGGGGGGCCAGTAGTGACTTTCTTCAGTGGTGGTGAAACCTCTGTAGAACTCAAATTTGCAATAAGCATATTACCCATCGTGCACTTCTTAAGGTTTCCTCCTCCAGTGGTAACAACAGATTTGGTGAGCGTTGCCTTCACAAGCGATGTGTGCGCCGAGTGTGAGTCCCCAAACATTGGAGCATGATCAGAAATCATGGGTTGGTCGTCCCCCGCCACCGAAACACACGCCATCCCCTCCACCTCATGCTGCTCCTCAACACCAAGGCTCGCGAAATCCTCTGGCAACGTGTAGGCTGGGTCATCGGCAATGTCGTTCAGAACATGCCCAACCTCCACCACCGGCTGTGGATGAACCTCCGTGGATGAAGATCTAGCCCGGTTGGCAGCTCTGTCCCACCGGGAACCCCGTTTCCTCTTCGAAGAACCTGGAGCCCCCATGTTGGGACGTTCAGAAGTTGTTCGTGCCGTTGGCTTTACGCCTTGAACCTTTGTAGAATCTCGATCACCCTTCCAGCTCTCCGTAGGTGCATGGAGCCAGGGCCCATAAGGCAGGTCATCAACATAACCCTTCCCCTTATCACAATCCGCTTTGTCATAATCCCGGAGTGTATGCTCCAAGAGGCCGTATCGAAAACAGAAGTGGTGGAGCTTCTCATAAAGGAAGTTTGCCCGAAAAGGCTCCCCTCCCTCGCCGGTCATCATCAAACATCGTTTCAACGATGTAGCAGTGTCCACCAGAACTCGCAAACGGAGGTATTTTCCCAGAATATCATTTCTTTCATAGCCCATGTAGCCGGCGAAAACCATACCGATCGACGTGGCCTCTGCTTCAAAACAGAAACTCAGGGGAAGATCATGCACCTAAATCCAGAACGGAATTTTGTCAAGAGCCACGATGAGCGAGTTGACGTTAACGTCAAGCTCTCTCAAAACCAAATGAGGCTTCTCGAAGAACCAAGGCCTTGTGTTCAATATCATCTTTATGTCCTTCGTTTTGAAGCAACGGAACGTCTGCGCCACCTCCCGGACTTCGACCCCATCGGGAAGCTTCCATAGTTTGGTCATCCATGCCCGAAAACCAGACACGCTAGGTGAATGCTTTGACAGCAACCTTCCCACCAGCCACACACCCGACGCTGTAGAGGATCCAGCCCGCACCTTCCCTACATTCAGGACGCGGGCCTCGTCACTGGTAAGAACGAACTGCTTCCTGGTAGCCATCGGAGACGAAAATAGCAGCAGCAGAAACCAGTAGCAATACCTTGTGATAACAACAATACAACGTAGAAGAAAACGTGGAGAGATATGTCCACGTCCTAAAGCCATGGGCAAGGGAAGAGGAGATTCAGGATTGGGAGAACAATACAGAGTCTGTCACAATTTCACCGTGAACCAGCCAGATGCCGCCGCCGTCGTGAGGAAACCAAGCGCCGCGGCCTCGCGTTACTGTCAGCGATCCACAGAAGGAAACCGTGGAGAGACGTCGAAAACACCTCCGGCACCGGAAGAGGAGGGTAAACAGTGGAAAACTATCAGACCATGCACCACACAGGGGTCGCCGCCGTCGTGAGGACATCAAGGGCCGCCGCTGGGGCCATGTGTTAACGAGAAGATGGGTTACAGCGCTGCATGCAACGTGAAACCCTAGCAGATGGGTTGCGGCGAATAGGCTTATGTTAATTAACTAAAAAGATAACCAATACTAAATAAAAATAGGGTTATATAAGTTGTTGGTCCCTGAACTTTGAGCGAGTTTTGATTTTCGTTCCTTGTCCGAAAATATTTTGGAATATATCCCTGAACTACTGGAAATAGTTAAAAATCGTCATTGCCAGTGTTTTGACTCCGGCCGCCGTGCTTAGGTGTGCGGCAGTGCTGACATGGCATGCCTACGTGTAATTTTTAATGAATAAAAATTTAAATTATTAATTTTCCAAAAATACATACACTACCATCATCTTCATCTTCGTTGTTCATCTTCATTTTGTTCATACATTTCCAAAATTGCACATTTTCATCAAATTTCCTTATCATTTTTTTCCTGGAAAAGCCAAATATATTAATATAAAGAAGAAGAAAATGGATATGCCCAGTACAAAGGAAAAGTACAGAGACTCCAAAGGAGATGCACGAAAAGAAGAAAGAACAGAAAGCAAGAGGATGGAAACCCCCATCATAAGAAAACAAAAGAAACTAATAGACCCCCAAAGAAAGCTCCATGTTTGGAATTCCAGATATTGAGAAACCGCATGTTTGGAATTCCAGATATTGAGAAACCGCCCCCTGTAGCAGCAAAATCATTTACAGACCCCAATAGCTAGGTGAAATCAAAGCATATTAGGAGGGTTGGACAAATTTCTTCATCCTCTTCCACAAACTTCTTCCTTCCTTCCCCTCCTCAATCATGAGCATTGTCTAGATTAAAAAAAAAACCAGATTGTTAATAAAATGTTTGAACCCAGATTCTTGAACCTAGACCTCCAACCCACACCACGCCACAACCCCCAACCCCACCCACACGGAGCCACTGCTCCTAACCATCCACAAACCCCAGAAAACTCCATAAAGAAGAAGAAGAAGAAGAAGAAGAAGAAGCTCAGGATAGAAAGAGACCAAAAGCTTGCGACTTCAGTGACGATTGGATTTCATAGATCTGAGTTTTATTCATCGGATTTCAAGATCTGGATTTCACTATTCTTCCTCACCTCTCGATCCTTTTTCTCTAATTTCGTCTCTGATGGATGGGTTGGGGGTTGCGATGGGGGTGGGGTTGTGACTTCAGTGACGATTGGATTTCATAGATCTGAGTTTTATTCATCGGATTTCGAGATCTAGGTTTCACTATTCTTCCTCACCTCTCGATCCTTTTTCTCTAATTTCGTCTCTGATGGATGGGTTGGGGGTTGCGATGGGGGTGGGGTTGCAGTGGGTGTGGCTGGGTTGGGGGTTGCGATGAGTGGGGTTGGAGAAGGATGAATCAAAGGCTTGGGAAGGTGGAAAGGTGGCGATTTGAGTTGGGTTTTCAGCAGTGGTGGTGGTTCCAGGGAAGATGATGGAAACCTGGAGGTGGGGTTCGAAGATGATACAAGTGGTGGTTTTGGCGGTGAAGATGGAGGTGGTGGTTTTGGGCAACCAGATGATGATAATGAAGAAGATGGAGATTTTCTAGAAAAAAAAAAGATGTTAGTGTCCACCAACTAATTTCATGTTAATTAGTTGAATTAGTTTAATTTATGTTTAATTTTAATTGAAAAAAAAAATTCTAACTAGACTCATTAATTGACGTGGCAGTCACATAGGATCCCAGATGACACATAAGCATGGCAACCGGAGGCTTACCGGCGGCGAGAACGATTTCTAGCTATTTCCAGAAGTTGAGGGATGTATTCTAGAAGATTTTCCGGAAAGGGACGAAAATCAATACTCGCTCAAATAGGAACCAAAAACTCATTTAACTCATAAAAGTATAAATAATTGACGTGTAAACAAATATTATTTTTATTTTATAATATATGTAATATGTTAATAGAATTTTAATTTTTTTTAAAATAGAATAGACACTAGTAATTATTAGAATTAGCTAATTATAAAAATCCATTATTGTCGGCCAACACTAATGAGGCGTTAGCGTCACTTTAGCTTCTGGGTTGAGATCAACGTTAACCTGATCCACACAAATTTATTAGTGTCAGAGAAGTTGATGCTAATCCGACACTTTTCATTTGGTAAGTAGGTTGACACTAATGTTTTTTGAATAGTGTCGGACACCATAGCCGACGCTAAATTATCAACTTTAGCGTCGCTTATCAAAAAAAACTTTAGTATCAACATGACCAACGCTAATTAAAAAAAATTACATTTAGAGTTGGCCAAACCGACACTAAAGTTGATTTTTTTCATGAAGAAAAATTTATTATCTAGGTAAAGGGGTGCGAACCCAATTACATATCAACTTAAAGAAATTGGAAAGATCACAGACACAGCTTTGGTTGCATCTGTCATTCATAAAGAGAGAAGCTAATATCTTTTACTTTGGATTGAAGCCAAATCGAAGACTTAAATTGAATTAAGTCTACAACCTTCTCTGCATCTATAATATATCCTGTAAATATTGCATTATTTCTCTGGTTCCAAAGTGCCCGAATGACAACCACCCAAACTAACCCTGCTCCTTTCTTCTGATTCCGTGACCTGCCAAGTGCAGTATGATGCTGAAAATGAGTCTTGCATTCCAGAGGTAGAGCCACAAGCACACCTAACCAGCTATAGCACATTGTCCACACCCTCCAAGAAAATCTACATGAAAATAGGAGGTGGGATGTTGATTCTGCTTCTTGGGAAGATGCATAATTGTTGCCCTTCGTTTAGCATGATATTCCTCCTCCTTAAAAGTTTCAAACAAAACTTCCATCACCGGGATTAGAACCCCAAACTTCAAATTCAAACATAAAATTTTTCAAAGTGTGCTCCTATAAATGATATATGCCGACACTAAAGATGATAAATTAGAGTCAACCAAGCGGATACAAATTAAGATTTTTTTTTATATTCATCTGGAAAAATTGTTTTAATATTTTTAGGTATTAATTAATTTTTTATGATGCAAATCTGAATCATACAAATGAATATCAAGTATTGTTACCCAGATATAAGCAAAAATAATATCAAAATGAATACAAAAGAGACATCCTAATTGTAACGCCGCCAGTGATTAGGGGGCCGGATAATCCACAGGTTGATCATCATGATTCTTAGTATAGTTAGAACGATCATGTTGAGGTACCTGACTAGTACCGGTGGATGCATGCTTTGAAGATCCTCTAGTCATTAACTAATGCAGGAAGGCCTTGGTCTATGTAGCTAAGGCTCTAGCCTCCATAACATCATGTGTTGACTTCCACGTCATATCTGGCTCTTGCAACATCCTTTATGATATTCACGTCATTGGCTCTAGTTACCTCTGGTAGGTTCAAACGAGTTTAGAACGTGTAGCATGTTTTGAATAATAACAACCTTAGCCCGCCACCTCTCTGCCTTGTCGTTGGGTGCTCCGTCAGCACCAACTTCTTGTGTTTCTTCTTCTTCTTCTTGGCTAATTTTTTCCTTCCATTATGACTTCTATCAACTTTTGATTTCCCTTTGTTTGTTCACTTTCTTCTATCGAATTTTCCTTAAATTATTGGTACTAATATGGTGTCTTTGTAATTTCTTTCCCTTATTTGTCCTAATTTTTGCTAAACAGATTTCCTCCATAATTTGTTTATGTTGTTATATCATTTTATCATTATTTATTTATGACAGATTTGGACATGTTAATATAGTTAGTTTATACTTCCTAATTGATCTGGTACTCTTGTTATCTTTTGAGGAAAAAATGTGAATCCTTCATGCCCTTTTGATGTCAAGCAACTAAAGTAATTTGTGTTGTGTTTGCATTTTTCTGATGGTTGAATAACATTGTCTACCATTGTAGAAGCCTTTGAGATGGTAAAATTTGAGGGGGTTTCGTTTTTAGTAGATATGTTTGTACTTTGAGTGACTAAAATTTGCTCTAGTTTCCTGATTTAATGTGTATTTGCGTCCAACAAGCAGTGGTATATCAGTTGTTTTTATTAGTTTTTTGTTTCTGGTTAGTTGATCTTTCATGTTTTCCATTGATTTAAAATCTAACTAGTTTGCCTTTATGCTGCCCGGTGATGAGAAAAGTCGATTATTGGAAGCTTGGCACTTGTAGAATGAGTTAGGATACTGTAACTATTAGTAGTTTGTCATTTTTAAACTTGCCATAGTTGATGTTTTGATAACAGGGGTAGATATGAATCAAAAGCAGTGTCGAATGTTAGCATATTTGATCATGAAAACTACATTTTATCAGATGGTGGGGATTTGTTTTGCCATTGCAATGACAGTTAGTTCTTCTGCACAATGGTTTTATGAAAATATTTGTCTTAGGCAGCAACCTACTAGTGGAGAAGGTTTAAGACGAGAAAGTGGCTTGAATTAAACTCTGAAAGATTGGCTGAGGCTACTAATTGCCACAAAGTTGAAAAAGACATGTTTGATGATTCTAGGGGCGTCATGGATGAGCTACTGAAGATGGATTTAACAGATCAAGAGCGTTATGCAGCCGGAGATAAAATAATATCTATGCCTCATCATTTGCACATGTTTTGGGTTTTCATGGAGAGGATCGTCTAAAGTTTTTGAAGTCATTGTTGTAGTTGTTTTGACTAGCTTTTGTGGAAAATACACCATTTTGTTGGACGGTGTTTATGTTATTTTGTTTTGTTTATGCTACTTCTAAGGAGCATACGACTTTGCTTCTCTATTACATTTGGAGAATAAAATATTTTGATGGATAGTGTTTATGTTATTTGACTTTGTTTATATAATTTCTAGAAAGCACATGAATATGCTTCTCTGTTATATTTATAGAAAAAACTATTTTGATGGATAATGTTTATGTTATTCGACTTTATTTACATTATTTATAAGGAGAAACTGACTTTAGTTCTCTATTATATTTGAAGGAGTGGAATTCCAATTTTTTCTATTTTATTTTCAATAAAGAGTCACTACAAGTAAAGTATCCTTTATGAATAAAATTAAAATATTTCAAAATTATTTATATCATAAAAATAATTAAAAACATTTTTATAAATATACTTTTAGATATTAGTTTTTTAAATGTCTAAAATATAATTTTAGAAAAGGCTTAATAGCACTTTTGGTCCCTCACTTATCACAATTTGACACTTTTGGTCCCTAACAAAAAAAATTAGCATAAATGGTCCCTTACTTTGTCAAACGACAGCAGTCTTAATCCCCCGTCACTATTCTGTTAAAAAACTAACGTTTTCCATATTTATCAGTTTTCTGAAAAATAAAAAATAAAAAACAAAAGAACCCAGAATCACAATCTCTTCATCTTCATCATTCTTCATCTCCATCATCATCTTCTCCCCCAAAATCATCATCTTCTCCTTGTCCCGCAACCTCAACCCCAACCCGCCTTCTTCCCCTGCAACAAGCGAAACGCCGGGAAGGCGATTCGTCTAACCCGGCTTCTCCAACCTTTCCTCCATGAGATCCGAGTCCACCATTCGGGTCTCCATAACCCGGCGAATCTCCCCTTGTCCAAGCTCCATGTCACCTTCCAGAAGCTTCTTTTCTTGCTGGAAGACTCCGCCCGCGAAGGTGCCCGGTTGAGGATGCTGATGGAGTCGGAGCGGGTCGCGGCGGAGTTTCGGGCCGTGTCCAGATCCGTCACAACAGCTCTGGATATTTTCCCTTTCGATTTTGTCAAAATCTCGGAGGAAGCTGAAGAGCAGGTTTCACTGCTGATGAAGCAAGCCAGAGAGGCCAGATTTGAAGTTGAGCTCGACGATGAACAAGTTGTGATGGGTGTTATGTTGATTTTTAACCAGTTCGAGAACCGGGTCGCTCCGAATGTGAGTGATCTGAAACATGTTTTTGATTACATTGGGGTTTGCAGGTGGAGTGAGTGCAACAAATTGGTGAAATTTTTGAAGGGTGAAATTGGGTTTGATAGCTTGAGTGAAGAAAAAAGAGAAAGGTGAGTTTTTTGAGTAGTTTGATGGGGTTCATGAGTTACTGCAGATGTGTGGTAATGGTAGTAGTTGATGGTGAAGAAGGTAATAGCAAGAAATGTGATGCAGGAAGCATTGAAACTGATAAGATCTTGAGCTGTGTTTACTCAGATGATTTTCTATGTCCAATCTCTTTCGATTTGATGAAAGATCGATTGAAACACGTCACACCTGTTATCGTTCTTCAATTCTCAAAATGGTGAAGAAGTTTCAAGGTTTTTTTTTTTAATTTTTTTTTCAAAAACTGTTAAATAATAGACGGATAACGTTAGTTTTTTAGCGGAATAGTGATGGGGACTAAGACTGCTGTCGTTTGACAAAGTGAGGGACCATTTAGGCTAATTTTTTTTATTGGGGATTAAAAGTGTCAAATCGTGATAAGTTAGGGACCAAAAGTGCTATTAAGCCTTTAGAAAAATATATATTTAATTTAAATTAAGGGCAATTCTGTCATTTGAGTTATTATGTATCATATTCTATTGTTATTCGGTGCACATCAAACACAGGATATGATATGACTCTATTTTATCTAGTGTTCATCAAACGTCAGATAGGATAAGAGTTTATCCCTGCTCTTATCATATCCTGTTGCAATCCAGTTTTCATATCCTATCCTGTGCTGACTAACAAACGGGTCCGTAGACTTTTTCTATTTAAAAAATTGATAGAGACATCACACTCACAAAATCCCACGGGCCACCGCAGAAAATACTAATTAAATAACTCTCATAAGTAACTTAGCCGACCTCAATTTCTCAACAGATTATTTCCAATTAAAACTACTTTTTATTTAACATTTTCTAGTGCAAACAAATTCAAAGATCGATAGAGAATGGTTTGTACATGGAAGTTGCATTGCTTAATGCCTCAACCCTTGTTTTCTAATTAAAATAATGCAATTCAAATTAACAATAGTGGTCATCCACAGCACACACGTAACACAACACAACACAGTGAGAGCGCTAGTGCTCCTTCCTGATCAAAAGCAAAATGTGTTGAGAGCAGAGCAGGAGACGACCCAGATGCTGATGATCTTTTGAAGATTCTCCCGTGCACACAAAATGCATATACAATTGTTGCATGTCGTGTACTTATGCAACCAAAAAGGGAGAAAGCTCGTGGAAGCGAAACAAAATCAATTCTTGTACAAGCTACAGATAATACCTTCGTTCAGCATTTGGACATCGGTTGTCACACGTGCTGTTGAAGTCTCACATTGGTTAGAGATATGGCTAATCAAGAGTTTATAAGAGTATGGTAATGGTAGACCTCAACTCTTAAATTAGTTTTTGTGGTTGAGTTAACTCTTCCAATTTGTAATATAGTATCAAAGCCCTAGATCCGTTTGTTAGTGAAAACTCCCCCTATGGACTGGCGCACGCGGGAAACTTCCCACCTAGTAATACATTTCCGTTTTTCTAATAATATAATAATGTAATTAGTGAAGCTATGAGCATTGGTAGCTGTCAGATAACAGTACCTTAGTTTTTTTTTTATTTTGGTTTTGGAATGATCAAAGGTCTGATATATCAATCGACGTGCCTCTCTTGTTTGAATATTGGAATGATGGTGGTCGCATTTTAGGGGAGGCAGCATGTCTGTTAAAGTGATGAGGTTCGTTTCAGGATCCAACCCGCACACATTGTGATAACTTTTGGGAATGGAAACCTAAGTGGAAAAATATTTAGGAGCGGTTTAGCATTTTATCTCTTAAATAAATAATTAAGAGTTGAAATTTTAACTCTTATAAATAAAAAAACTCATTGTTTAATCCCCTACTTGTTAATGTGCTAACTGTCAATTGAATTTAAGATTAGTGTCAAGTTATTGACTTGAGATGCCTAGTTAACCCCGGATAAAAAGATCTTCTTTATCTTCAATTTTTTTTATGGATAAAGATTGGTGTACACCCTTTGGGTGTAGACCACTAGAGAGAGATAGGGAGAAATGAGAGATAAGTGGCATATGTGATATATGATATGATGTGGGTAAAAGAGAGAGATAGAAAGAAAAAAGAGGTGTCTCGATGTGTTTGCACTGTGGAGTAGTTCATGAATCATAACCCTTTTTCTATTTCTATTTCCAGCGAAAGTGACTCAAGATTTTTCTGCTTAATTAATGAGTTAATTACCCGACATACAAATAAATTAATGAAAAGAAGAGATCGTATATTAAAAAGGATCACGAATCCTAGCGTTGGCAGGAAGCTGCTACTCTTTTCCACACCAATGGATTCCTGGTTTCACTTTTTGAAATTACTTTTTCTCCATAGCGTAATATCATTTGATTAAATTTATTTATTGAATGAATGAAATTTAGGCATAAAAAATTACTTATAAGTATTCTAAGAATAAGGAGTGAATAATAATATCAAGATCTAGTACAATTAGTAAATAATGAAGCTCTTTAAGCATGTAATTCATGAGTTCAATTCTTGAGCGATCGTATGAAACATGATTTTTGAGTTCATGATTGTTTGCTCTGAGATTGCATAAAGTGGGTTAACCTTTTTCGAATAAATCATTTTTCATACACATTATTTATGGATCAAACATTTGATTAAATATTTAAGAATCTCAACTAAATACTAAATGTGTTGAAAAAGTGAAAAATACAACTAGTATGTTATTCTTTGAATAATTAAGATAGTTAGGTGAAGGATATTAAATATTTCTTAATTATTGTTCTAAGAAATAATTATTGGACATTGAATAAAATGGAGAAAACTCGTTGGCCAGCTTCCTACCGTTTAGTGTGCTGACCATGTGACAGGGGAATAGTCTCATAGCTACCGGCTTTGAGGATACCTTGGTAAAATAAAAAAGACACTGAATAAAATTTATTTATTTATTCAAAATATTAAATATTGATTCTTTTTCAAATTGAGGGCCTAAATTATATATTAAGCGATAATTTATAAATCTTTTACCCCCTCCGTTCCAAATTATAGGGCCCCATAGAGACATACTTGATGTTCCATAATATAATACTCCCTCCGTTCCTATTTAAGTGTCACTATTTTTATCTTTTTTTCGTTCCTAATTATCTGTCACTTTACAAAGTTCAAGAGAGTATTAATTATGTTTTACCAATTCTACCCTTCAATTAATGTTAATAGGAAATTAAAGAGTCTAAATTAAGAAGAAAGATAAAGAGTATGTTAGGAAGTTAGGTAGTAACTTTGATAGAAACAAGAACATTAATACAATTCCTTAATATATGTGCAAAACCTTAAAGTGACAGTTATTAAGGAATGGATGGAGTATCTCTTTTAGATTTCAGAAAAAAATAATAAGTTTTTCCTAATTTACCTCTTGCATTCATTATATGTTGGGTATTAGAGTGAGCTACAATTAATACACCAATTAGTTTTAAATATGGACATATACGGAAGATTTATATGAAAATAAACAAAAACAAGATATTAATTAAATTATTATATTTTTTCTGAATAACCATGATTGTCTGAATATGTTCTTATAATTTAGAACGGAGCCGGTATTAAAAGAAAGTCCTCCCCCGTGAATATAACCATAGTTATATATTTATGGGATCTGGTTATACTTGATGAGATCGATGATTTTTATTTATTTTCTGAAAAGAGATCGATGGTTTAAATCAGCTTGTGGAATCCCAACCTTATACATGTGAAATAATGAATATATCGTGCTTTAGATTTTCGGGTCTATATTTATACTTGAAAAAGGTCACTTTTGATATACATTGTTATTAGAGGTCATTATTACACTAATAGTGATTACCCATTAACTTATTAGTAACATTTAGAATTATGTGTTAGAACGTATAAGTTCTTTTTTTTACAAAAATTTTAGTGAGTTCGGCTCGATTACCACGATAGAGTAAATCATGTCTTCGGATTGTAGGTCACTTATAGAGGTATTTATATATAGTTTGTACACCAACACAACGCTTATATCAACAACGAGAATGAATACACAACCTTTTGAGAAGAAGTAATTTATTCTTACCAACCAACCAACATGTTGTACGTATATTATGCTTTGTGAATTGTTTAGTATTTGTAATAAGCTTGCATGTAAAAGCTCGCACAAAAATAAAGTGTATAATGTTAGATATTTATGCATGATAAGTTATTATAGAAGTTATCATTTCTATGTAATCTTTTTTAGATTGCCTTTGAATTGAATACATCTTACTTTGATTTTTTGTTGTTGTTAAATTTGTTGCTGAAGAACTAGCTAGCTCTTCTAGTTTTCGACCCTCGACGAAGTAAAGTTGTAAAAACGTACCTGTGTTAAAAGAAATATCTCACTTTTAGTCCCTACTGAAAAGAGCTTCGGTGACCTTACCTATTTATTCGACGAAGGTGATGTGATAGCTCATGTGTAATTTTTAATTATTATTTCTTTTACATGTGCATAATTAAAAATTAAATTATTGAGGATGTACCCAAAAAAATTAAAAAAAAAATATGAATTACAAAAATTATAAAAAACATGATAATCTCAAACCACTGATTCCTAATCCCTTTTGTTTAACATTCTTCTCAAATCTCTCATCTTCTTCATACATATTTTCACAACAATTCATCCCTTTTCCATCATCTTCATATTCTTGTTCATCTTCACGCTACAGAAACAACGAGCAAGGGGGCGACTCATACCCTTATACCTTTTTGAAACAATTAGAACACCCCAAAAGAGACAGAGTGTTATTTCAAAGAGATGGGGGGAGGGAGAGAGAGAGAGAGAGAGAGAGAAATGGTGAGTTATGGGATGAAGAGTGACAATGGCTGCTGTGAACCAGAGATGGAAGATGGTGAAAGGGCATTCTAAGTGGTATGCAGAAGAGCGGCGCAATCATGAAAGGAGGAGGCTTGGGGGATGAGTTTCATGGTTGTTCTAGGTTGGTACTTAGACCACGACAAGTGAGATGACTGGGTGTGAGGCATGGTGGTTCGATTGGGATCTTAGTGGTGGATGTGAAAAACTAGAGTAGTGGTAGCCTTGGTATAGTTGCAGCAATAAACTTTGGGTAAGGTGCTGGTTTTGATGATGTGGGGTTGGGGATTTTGTTTTGGCTAATGTTGGTCTTGGATTGTTTTCTAGTGTGGAAAGTTGATTATGATGGTTGAATGAGGAAGGGAGTGAGGGAATAGGCAAGGGGTTGCATGGGGAAGAAAGGTAAGGGTTTGTGCTTGTTTGATGGGTTCGATTTTCTAGGTTTTGGTGTTTTGGCGATGATGTGTTGCACTCAAAACACACATGCGCAAAACATAGGAAGCGTACTCTATTGCAAAAGTAATATAGGATTGTAAGTCTCAGTTATCGAACCCAAGGGGCTTGATGGATAACAAAATATATGGGTGATTCATAGTACAGGAAAATCAATATTTGAGTAAATTGTGGTGGTGTGAGCATGAAAGTGAGAAACAGTAAAGATAGAGAGAAAGAAGAATAAGAGAGACTTGAGATTTCAATGATGTTGATCATCTCCCCCCGCTTAGATACATGTTATCCTAATTAACTATTGTGCCAACCATATCCTCTTAAGACATTGACTTGTCGTTAAGTTATTGTTAATTGTCCTACCTGAATGCACTACTTACAAGCATACCATCATTGTAAGGTGATCAATCAAAATGGGCATGAAGAACATAGAGACAAGCTAAGAGATATTTCACTATCTAGTCATAGGTAGTTGGGAGCAAACAATAACTAATCTTAATACCTCCGCTAGGAGCGCACCAAACCTAATTTCCTACACTTTTTACCCTTTATTGATTCCATAGATTAAATTTCCCATCTAGAGTTTTATTAAGTACTAATGATATGGTTAATTACACTATATAGAACAAAGCATACAAAAGAGAAACAAAATATATAAAACTGAATTAATAACATAACATATATAATAAACGGAGATCAAACTATATCCTACATTCAACCTTGAGAGAGGGGATTTAGATACTTATAGCACAAAATAGAGGCAAATAAATCATAGTAGCTAACATTATCTTACATAAAAAGAGGAAAGGTCTTCCCTGCTTCCGCCTCTCTTCTTCTTCTTCTTCTTCTTCAGAGTTAGTCATGTTCTCTGTGTTTTTCTCTCTCTAAGTGTTTCACGAACACACCAACTCTTTTCTCTTTGGAAAACACCCACACCCTACTGCTTCCCTCAGCCTCTCTTTAAATAGCAATCATTACGTGAAATCACGAGGCTTCTGGCTGCGTAAGGTGGTACAAACGTAGCTCAAGAAGCATAATTGTGCCAAATTTCCAATCATCAATCTCGGGCAACTAGGAGATGCACGGTTGTGGTGCTTTTATTTATTTAGCACGGTTGTTACCTATGAAAAGTACAATCATGCTTCTTCGTCAATACATGAAACTCCACTTGAAATGCCATTTTTGCCTCCTTTTTCACCGTATTCTCCTTTTTCCTCTTTTTACCTGCATTATGCAAATACACTTGAAAGCACATGAGTGAGACCCATCTGTGTAAAGTTCGGAAGACGGGGCCACTAGTGTTGTTGGCCTTCAAAGTGTTCGGGTCATATCTGGTAGATCCTTTGAGTGAGGCCCAACAATCACCATCGTGGAATGTAGGTGGTGGATCCCTGAGTGCAATAATATACTCCTGGGGTGCAGCTGTCTCTGTAGTATTATATCCTAATCGAACGTTAAATTCGGCTAGCGTCATCGTCCTCACCTCCCCCATCATATAAAAGGAAACCATGTGGACCTGGGGAGGTGTAGGTAGTGCAGCGTCATCTCTGCCCAGAGCATCAACTTTTCACTCCCTGCAAGATGATTGGAACTGTAGCGTCCTCTATTTATCATGGTTGTTTAAAATATAACTTCGAGTTTCGAAATAGGTGAAAATACATTTTTGTCTAACGAACTATTGTTCTTTCAAATCCTCCACTTTTGGAGAGGAGATAAAGTTAAGTTTGGAGGAGTTTTGTCCCCCACATTTCTCCTCTAATTCTCTCTTAAAAGTTAGAATGATGATTGTTAGCCATCCCAAAATAGGACACCCAATCCACACCCATAGTTTATGGCGGTTTCAGGGCATTTTAAGACTGCCATAAATATGGTTTAAGAAATTTTTAACTGTGTAGTTTCTTATGGTCAGAGATCGCCACAAGAAGGAGTGTTGGGTGGGATTAGTAAAGAATGTGGGAGACAACCAATAACATTACAAGACTAAAGAACTTTTAGGTGTTCTTGGTTGAGACTTAACATCATGTTATATATTATTATATATGTTTGGATTAATTAATTTCTCTCTTTTTATAATAAATTATAGTACTCGTAAGTTACTATATCTCGAATTGATTAAGGCTTCAAAATAAATCTTACAAGATTTACAAACATGCTTATTGTATTCTCTTTGGCCCCTCTTTCTCTCCTTTTCCTTACTTGCCGAAACACACTCCTAGGTCCTGTTGGCTGAGAAGGCTCTCTATTTCTTTTTCAATTTTAATCAAAGTGCATGCAGTGGGGGTTGTCCTGTCAGCCAAGTCAAGCAGGGTGGGATTAGTAAAGAATGTGGGAGACAGGCAAAAACATTACAAGGCTACCAACAGTTGACATAGCTTCTTTTTAGGGTCATAGTGGGCCACCTCTATTGCTCTAGCATTCTACACTCCTTTTTCCTTTTCACTCCCTCTCTCACTCACATCACTATATTTATACCCCCCTTAGTAGCTTCTTCTCATCACACCACTTCTTACCTTAATTTCTCCTAAACTAGCTAGCTAGGCCTCAATTATTTGGTCAAGTTAGTTAGTTATAATCTATAGTCACACCAATACCTCTCCAATGGCTGATTTAGGTGGCGGCTCAGCCTCTTCCAAGAGAATGTGGTGCTCTGTCCCTGAAAGACTTCAGCTCCATGGAGCCATGCTGGCCCTGCAGTTTGGCTATGCAGGGTTCCATGTGGTCTCAAGAGCTGCACTTAACATGGGTGTTAGCAAACTTGTTTTTCCTGTCTATAGGAACATCATTGCTCTGCTTCTGCTACTTCCCTTTGCCTACTTCTTGGAAAAGTTAGTTAGTTAATTAGTTAGTTACTAATCTTACAAATTTATTAACATTTAATTTCCAGGAATATAATGTGTTAATTATGAATTAATATATTTATATATATAGAAACACACATTAGTATATAGTAATGTCTATTCATCTAACCTACCACTTGCTTTCCTCTGTTTCTTTTCCTTTTGTCTAGGAAGGAGAGGCCAGCGATTACTTTGAACTTCCTCGTGCAGTTCTTTTTTCTGGCACTTGTCGGGTATGTCTAATTGTTACACATGCAGTAATTAAGGTTTAGGCATTAACTAAAAAGTTCAACAGAAAATTAAATAAAAACTACTCAAGTTCAACAACATATAATTAGTGTTTAGCTTAAATGGCATATACTTATATTCATCTCTAATTCGACTCTCGTACCATCAAGATGTGGATGTTCCAGATTCACCGGTGAACAAACCAAAAACGTCACTGCATATATATATTCAATTTTATTAAAAGAAGGACTTTCTTCTAGTTTGTCGTTTTCAAAATAATAGTAAACTATACTAGACTTTAATTTAGCATGGTATTCCTCTGCTAATAAGCGTGCATCAATTAAACACAGGATTACAGCAAACCAAGGTTTCTACTTGCTTGGGTTGGACAACACATCCCCAACCTTCGCATCAGCAATACAGAACTCTGTCCCTGCTATTACATTTCTCATGGCAGCCATATTAAGGCAAGTGCTTAACTTTCATTAATCTATCATACATTATTCTTGTTATATATTGAAAATTAGTAGCATGTTTAAAAACTCTTCTACTATTGAGTCTACAGTCAGAATTAATTCTCAAAAGAAGCTTCTATCTGAGTAATTTCTGGTTGTTGGAATTGAGTCTGTGAAAAAAGCAAGTCCATGCAAACATGCTATAAGTGCATATCATATGTGTAATGCATATGCAAATGATTTCAGGATAGAGCAAGTGCGACTGAATAGAAAAGATGGGATTGCTAAGGTAGCAGGAACAGTGTTTTGTGTTGTGGGGGCAAGTGTGATCACACTTTACAAAGGTCCAACAATATATAACCCATCACCAGCTCCTCATGTCAACAGCATAACACCGCCAGTAATCGAGTCTTGGTCATTTTCATCACTGGGAGATGCAAATGGCAAGAACTGGACCCTTGGTTGCGTCTACCTCATCGGCCATTGCTTGTCTTGGTCTGCTTGGCTCGTGCTGCAAGCGCCGGTCCTCAAGAAGTACCCGGCTCGCCTCTCAGTCACGTCCTACACTTGTTTCTTTGGCCTCTTGCAGTTTCTGGTCATTGCCTTGGTCGCTGAAAGAGATGCGCAGTCGTGGCTCTTCCACTCCGGTGGAGAAGCCTTCACAATCGTATACGCGGTTAGTAGTAACTAATAGCATGTTTGAATTAGTTTCTCCGCTCAGTATCAATTTTAATATCCAGAAACTTTTACCTAGAATTGGAATTATAATAATCAATTCTAAAAAAATTTCCAAACGAATAATTGCAGGGTGTGGTGGCATCTGGAATCGCCTTCGCCGTACAGATATGGTGCATTGACAGAGGAGGCCCTGTGTTTGTTGCAGTGTATCAACCTGTACAGACTTTTGTGGTAGCCATTATGGCTTCCATTGCTTTAGGAGAAGAGTTCTACTTGGGAGGGTAATTAATTAGTCCCTAATTTAACCTTGTCCATCATGATATATGTTTGCATGAAGTAAGCAACAGAGATAACAGCTAATGAACCTATAGAAATTCATAGATATATAAGCATGGTTTAGTAGTAACAAACGATCGGTTTAAGTGATACTTGATTCTTCTTAAATAAGGTTCCGAATTCAAAATTTGACAAATAAAAAAAATCTCGTTTGCAGAACTAGTCCCACCACCTCGATGTGCATACAAGATTACACATGACAAATATTTTAAGATAAATCGTGTATACTTAAAAATATGTTTATAGTTGGGTAAAAATGGGTGATCCCCATCTACAAATAATAATATCATTTTTTTCCATGCTTGATAACTTTGACCATGTATTTATTGTATTAGACTCACCCAAATGGCCTAGAGTATGATGTACTACTTTTGGTTGGAAATTTAGTACGTGTTTAAATATACAGTGAAAAGTATGATAAAATTAAAATTACTTTCAATAGAAACAACTTTATTTAACCTTTGTTTGTTGCTTCCCACCAAAATTTTAATGTTATAGTGCCGTGTATCCTATGCACTTAAAAAATGATAAGAGCCACTAACGACAAATGAGCTAGAGCTGTCTGAAGCACAGTTTCTTTTTACCTTTCGGTGAGAATTGAGAAGATTCTCACCTTTTATTGATTTCTCCAATCCAAAGGGTTAAAAAAGGTTGAAGAAATATTATTATGATATTAAATTGAAGATCATGTCTCGTGTGCTTCTTTTCCATGATTACTTTTTGCTCCCTTTTGTTTCACTTTTTTCTAAACTATCATTCCTTCTAATTTAATTGGTTCTTGAATTTGTGATCTCATATATAGGATCATTGGGGCAGTGTTGATTGTAGTGGGACTTTACCTTGTCTTGTGGGGTAAAAGTGAAGAGAAGAAGATAATAAAAGAACAACTTGCTATTACATCCACTGCAGAACATAGCATCATTAGGCCTGGAACCCAAGCCAGAGCATCACTTAATCAGCCACTTCTCTCTTCATCAATAACAGAGCATGTCTGATGGTCAAGAAATTCCTGAGTTCAAAATCACAGCATCTTTTGGTGAGAAGGAAAAGAAAAGAGAAGAATGAATGATACTAGTTATACATTACTAGTACCTTATGTCAGGAAGATTGTGTGTGTGTTAATTAGAATGGGTTTTCATCTTTTCCTTCTTCTTTATTTTCTTGTAATTCATATGCCTTTTAATTAGTAGATCATTTAGAATGAGAGGTTTTATGGGAATGATTGTATGGGTGGATATGCCACTTAAAGTTGGGCCAACAGCCTCAAATCCCATATGCTAAATTGTGGTTTGATTTGGTTTACCAAAAGAAATTGTTTAAGATATATAGGTTATATATGCTTTGATATTTGTGGGCACATGTGCAAACTAACATCAGTCCTCACTGCAAAATAAAATGTGAGTAAATCTCATTAAAACATTTCTACTTTAAAGCACATTCAACTGATATATTTGACTTTTCAATACATTTTTTCCAACTAAGCAAAATTGTTAGATCGAGAAAAAGCATGTTCACATTAAATCTAATGGAGAAAGTTATGATTATAGGAGAATTCGAAGAGGAAGAAATAAAAAGTGCAGTTTGGGATTGTGACGAGGATAAAAGTCTGGGTCCGGATGGTTTCAATTTTCGCTTCATTAAAGCTTTTTGGCTGACTTTTAAACCAGAAATTTTGAAGTTGTTAAATGACTTCCATAGGAATGGTGTATGGCCTAAGGGTGGGAACTCGTCATTCATTACACTAATTCCTAAGGTTGACAATCCCTCGGGCTTAAATCAGTTCAGGCCAATATCTCTTGTAAGATGCATGCATAAAATTGTGGCTAAAATCCTTTCAAATAGATTGAGGGGGGTGCTGGAGAGCCTGATTGATGAGAGACAAACGGCTTTTATTGGAGGTAGGTCAATGCTAGATAGTTTGGTGGTGGCAAATGAAGTGGTTGATGAAGCAAGGAGAAAAAGAAGCAATGTTTAGTTTTCAAAGTCGACTATGAAAAGATTTATGATTCAGTGAGTTGGGAGATCTTATACTACATGATGAGAAGGATGGGATTTTGTGATAAATGGATCGGGTGGATCAAGGGATGTATTCAATTGACATCTGTCTATCTTGGTGAACGGAAGCCCAACGGAGGAATTTTCCATGGAAAAAGGATTGAGACAAGGAGATCCGTTGGCACCATTCTTATTCTTAATAGTGGCGAAAGGGTTAAGTGGTATGATGAGAGAAGCGACTAGGCTGAACTTATTTAAGGGATATAAAGTGAAGAAGGAGAAAGTGGAGGTATCTCTACTTCAATTTGCGGATGATACTATATTCTTGGGGGAAGCGTCGGTGCAAAACGTCTTGGCTATGAAAAGTATGCTAAGGTGCTTTGAATTGCTATCAGGGTTAAAGGTAAATTTTTCCAAAAGAAAAATTGCGGGAATCTCCTTGGATAGAAATGAGATTCGAAGGTATGCTTTGATGCTAAACTGCAAAGTAATGGAAGTCCTCTTTGTTTACTTGGGTATACCAGTAGGTGCAAATACAAGGAAATTGTCCACATGGGAACCTTTAATTAGAAAAATGAAAAAGAGATTGTTGTCTTGGAAAAATAAGATGCTATCCTTTAGGGGTAAAGTGTGTATGGTTAGGAGTGTTCTATTGTTTATCCCTATCTTTTTCTTAACCTTCTTTAAATTACCTTGGAGGGTAGCTAATCTGTGCAAAAAAATTCAGAGGGATTTCCTATGGGGTCGGGAAAATGGAGATGGGAAAATAGCGTGGGTAAAGTGGAGTATGGTATGCAAAGCAAACAAAGGTGGATTGGGCGTAAAGGACTTAGAGACTTTCAATAGGGCCCTTTTGGCAAAATGGCAATGGAGGCTCCTAAGAGAAAAAGATAAATTGTGGGGTAGAGTCTTACACTCAAAATATGGTAGTTCAGGTCGCCATGACATTGAAGGTGGGGATGGGGTGGGATCTTTGTGGAGGGATCTGTGGAGGGTAGGAGGGGTCGAGGGGGACTGGTTCATGGGTAATGTGTCTAAAAAGGTGGGTAATGGTGCTAACACACTGTTTTGGGAAGATAGTTGGGTGGGTTGAAAGGGGAATCTAAAATCTAAGTATAGGAAACTGTTTGATATTTCTGTACAAAAATATTGTTGGGTAGGAGAGATGGGTTTTTGGCAAGAAAATAGGTGGGTATGGGAACTTAACTGGAGAAGGGAAAAATTTGAGTGGGAAAATGCATTACTTGAGAAAATGATGCAGGAGATTTATGCAACTCAACTAAATCAGGAGGAGGAAGATAAGTGGATATGGCTGTCGTTGGTGGATGGAGAATTCTCAGTTAAGTTGGCATACAGTGCTCAACAGAGCCATATTGGACAAGTGGACAGTATGTTGTATAAAACTTTATGGAAGATTGTTGCTCCATCAAAGGTGATGGCTTTCCTTTGGAGAGTCTCTATTGACCGAGTGCGAATAAAGAAGAATCTCAGGAAAAGACGGGTTGTACAAGCAGGGCCAGATTGCATTTGCACATTATGCCATTCTGGGGAAGAATCACTAAACTACCTACTATTTACTTGCAAATTCTCATGGGACGTATGGATGAAATGCTATAACTGGTTTGGGGTTGATTCGGTGTTACCGGAGGAGTGCAGAACCCATCTCTTTCAACACTGTCAGGTGATAGCATAGAATAAAAAACAGTGGTGGCTTTCAGTGTGGGTAGCCTATATTTGGTCTCTTTGGTTACACAAGAATTATGTGATATTCAAAAATACTGATTTAGACTCTGATAAGGTAGTGGAAGCAATCAAATTCAGGTCTTGGAGTTGGTTAAAAATCAAGGAAAAGGATTTTAAATTCTCCTTTTATGAGTGGAATCACAATTCGAAATTCTTTGTAGTGGAGGGACCTATTTGGAGGCTGTAAGGCTGGGTTATTACTCATTATTAGTTGTGGGGGGAGTGAGGCTAGGTTATTACTCATTGTTTCGGGTGCTTCTGGTGTTTCTGCAACTATGCTGTGGATGCCTTGGTTTTTGGCACTGATGACAGAAGTTAATTCAGGAATGTTTTTCCTATTGCTATGTGGCCTATGAAGGATATGGTGAGCTGTATAAATTGTTGGAACTGATGCAGTGTTTTTTCTATGATATCTCTACTGCTATTGTTGTGTTGTGCTGTGGAGAGAACATGGCAGTGGAGTTATGGTTTGATATATGTGGTATCTCTTATGCTTGCTGCACATTCATGCTTACCTAATCTAGTTGGCTCGTGACATGCAATTTGGTAGTATGAGAATAGCATGCTGCTAGAAGTGCTGTGATTGTAGGAATATGATGGTGCTCTTGCTAGCTTCCTCTGAGTGATGGGGCTTGAGTAAACCTTAGGAAGGGGTTCATATCCATAGGCTTAATTGCTCTCTGTAGGGCTTATGTTATGTTGTAATATTTTTTGTTCATGATGTTTCACTAGTACTCTTGTTTTGTTAATTTTCTCTTGTATATGAGTTTGAGGTACCCTTGTACCTTTTATAATTTATTTGGCTTTTAAAAACAACATTAAATCTAATGGATAATCAAACATACTCTTAGTTAATTAAGATGAAAATTCATTCACCTTACATTCAAATAGTATTCAAAGTGGCAAAGACACACATAGTACTCATAATGACATGGAAGGGCAGGATAAAGATCCACATAATTTCCCATGAACTCTTGTTTCAAAAGGATGCTTAAAAGCATGAAGTTGTTGAAAAGCCATAAACAGTAACCCTCAAACGAAAACATCATTTCCGCCCGATTCAATCAAACTCTCTTTCATGTTACTACACTTGCTAAATAATGAGAGGTGCATGCTGGTACCAATAACAAAAGACATATAACCACAAAGTGTGGCGTTGTGATTACTTCATTTCGTCTCTTAACCATGAATTCGGGGTTCAATTATCACGCATAGGAGTGAAACGAATCTTGTGACCAGTCGTTTACCACTTAGTGCAAATACCTGCGACGAAAAGATTAGTCATAAGTCATTTACCATTTAGTGGTGTCAGAAATGATTTGCGAAAAAGAAGCATGTATATAGTGCATGTTTTGAAATACGTATATATATGATTTTAAAGTCAAAATAAGTTGGAAAAGAAGTTTTATAAAAATTTTAGGCTTAATTGCAACTTTGGTCCTCTACTTACACACTTTCCACGATTTTGGTCCCCAACAAAAAAACCACGATTTTGGTCCCCCACGAATGTTTCCGTTAGCAACTTTGGTCTTTCATCCAACATTTAACGATTTTTGGAAAAAAATTAATAAAAAATTAAACCCAGAATTATGTTGATTTTTCTTCATCAACTTCAACCATATTCATCATCATCTTCATAAAAACCCAGGAAAACCCAAAAAAAGAAAGAAAGAAAGAAAGATCTGACCAAGATACACTTTTTTTTTGGATTCACATCAATTGAGGGAATTCACTAACTCTAACTAAATCACAGTGAAAAAACCTAATCCTCTCTCTTGCCGCCCCAACTCCCCCTGATTCTCTCTCAACGGCAAAACTCGAATCTTCATCTCCCTCACCATCAAACCTTCATCTCATCTTCTTCACCACTCATTCCACATCGAAAACCCTCAAACTCAGCGCCACCACCGTCCTCTTCTCCGATCTGTACCTCAAATCACCTCCCCTTCAAACCGTCATCTTCTTTAATCGGTCTTCTCCACTGTTTTCTCTCTCTTCTGCTTCCAACAGATCCGCGAACACCATCCTCTGTTCCTGAAACCACCACCAGTCGTTCCTTCCACTACACCAGGAAAGTCTGCCGCCGTCAAAGGAGGAAGGAAGAGCGAAGGAGAAAAGATCCACAGCCAAGGCGACGACTGCGAGACTTCGGCGCGATGGCTCGAGGCTTTTAGAAGAGGCTCTAAGGGACCGAAATATGGTGGGGTTGACCTTGATGGTGGTGCGTGTGAAGGCGACAGCATCTGCGACACCAGCACAGCAAAACAAAGTTTATAGACCTTGCACTCGCGGTGGCTGATAGCCAAATCCGCAAGTGCACGGATGGTTATCGCGTAATATATAAGATATCGAACCCACAGGGCTAGGTGTCTTTTTAGTAACTTGTTTAGTACTTAAACAGAAAATTAAAAGATGTATTTTTGATGTTGGTTTTAGAACATGTAAATAAAATAACATAAAATGAAAGAGAAGAAAGATGATGAGATTTAAGCACTTGGGTTGAATTACATAGTTTATAAAATATGCTAGCAAACTCCTTCTTAATTTCTGAATTCTAGAACCAAGTTCATGATGCTATAGCCTAGTATTTCTACAAGTTAATCTCTTACACATTGTAGAACTTTCTTTCTAATTACTAAACTCAATTTCTTGCAATCTAGTTAATTAAAGAAGAAGATGAAGATGAAGTTCAGGCCAACATAATGCTACTTCTATCCTAATTTCTTAGCGATATATACTTATAGCCTTTTTTAAATCTTATTTCCCTTACTACTTACCAATTCTCATTGTTATAAGCAATAAGCAAAAACTCTTGTGTACTTTAAGAGGAGATGAAGAACAAGGAAATAAAACATGAACTTATAGCAATATTATTCAGAAATGTAGAAGCAAAACTAAAGCATAAATTACAAACTAAAACAACCCAAGTAACTTAAAAGAATTAGCCAAGCATGGCTAAAAGAGGCATTGGATTACCCTGGATAGGAGCTCAGGTTTGGCTTCCCACAATTCCTAGGAACAATTCTCTTAAGGAGGAAAGAAGAATACTTGTTGTATTCTGAATAGGTGTGTCTTACAAGTGAAGAAAAGACCCCTATTTATAGTAAAAATCTGCCCTCCAGCGCTTAAGCGTTGGGATCCCCAACGCTTGGGCGTTGGGTGCATTAAAATCCCACGTTGCAGATATGAGCCCAGCGCTTGAGCGCTGGCTTCCAACGCTTGAGCGCTGGGTGCAATTTCTAACTCACATCCTAGTCAGAGTTCCAACGCTTGAGCGTTGGTTCGACTGCGGGTTCATCTTCAAGCTTTTCTCCTCTTCATGGTAGTGGGTTTTCAATGCCTTCAATGGCCTCCACTCAGCCTCTATTAAGTTCTGAAACCTCCTCTCCACTACCATCAATCCTTCAACCTTATTTTACATGTGCTTAAATCAAAGAGTGTTGCTTCATATTCTTGATTTCCACTTTGAGTCCTCTCTTTGCTAGCACTTCAATTCTGGCCCTTTAACTCTTGAAACTTCACTTTTCATCCTCCACTCTTGAACTTTTACACTTTGATCCTTCCTTTCCTGAAACTTACAAATCGGTCCCTGGACAAAAATGATAACTTATACCAGCTTTCCTAAAAATATAAAAATAACTATAAAAATCCCTAAAAATATAAAATAAAGTTTAAAAAACAAATAAAAGCTAATCTATATGCAAAATGCAAAATAAATAGAAAATCTACATAAAAATAATAAAAATCATATATGAGACTCAAAAATAATAAAATAAATACATTAAAAAGACCCTAAAAACATCATATAAAATCCGGTCATCAGTGGCCAGGATCGATGGTCATGGTGGTGGGCCTCGATGGTCACAATGGTGACTGTTGGGGGTGATCTGGGACGCAAGGCAACTTCAGAGGTGATGGAACAGTCAAGCCCTTGTTCCGCTGAGGCATCTGTGTTGTGGGTTGAAGGACACCTTCATCTCGGGTTAGGGTTTCATAAATTTGGGGGATTTCTTTCTCTTATTTCAGATCAGATTGGGCTTATTAAATTGGGGATTTCTTTCTTTTATAAGTTGCGTGATGTGTATTCATTGATGGATATTGGATAATAAACTTTGCTTTGGTATTATCTCTATGATTTGAAGTTCTGGAACTCAAAGTTTTTTCTCGTTCTGTTGTTTTGATTTGTTCCTTACGATATTTAATCTGGGTTGTAGCTTTCTCTCATTTTTGGTATAATGTCAGACTGAATCAAGGTTCTAAATTCATTACCTACTATCCTTCTTTCCCTCTTTTGATTTCCTCTTTGATTCTGGATTTTTCACGGTAAAAGCTTACAGTGTTGATGGTCGAGGTTTAGAGGAGTGGTTTTGATTTTGATTTGGCTTATAGTTTTGATTTACTAGCTTTTTTCTTTTTTTTTTTGGGGTTTTCCTAGGTTTTTATGAAGATGATCATGAGTATGGTCGAAGTTGATGAAGAATAATCAGCATAATTATGGGTTTTAATTTTTTATTAATTTTTTCCCTAGAAACCGTTAAATGTTGGACGGAAGACCAAAGTTGCTAACGAAAACTTTTGTGGGAGACCAAAATCGTGGTTTTTTTGTTGGGGACTAAAATCGTGGAAAGTGTGTAACTAGGGGACCAAAGTTGCAATTAAGCCAAGTTTTTACATGTCTGAATTGATTACGAAAATAAAGTGAAATTCATACAAACATACTGATATTGTGTTGTGTGCATGTGCGTTAACAATGGTTGAGTGAACTACTTTATGGGTGTGTTTGGTTTCACGTTTGGAGAGGTCAAATGTGGATCCAACAATTAAAAATCAACTATTTCTTACTTCTGAAAACGTGGATTTGGCCCAAACGTGGATATGGGTGAGTTTTCGAAACACGCACTATGTACGGGATGACCCAATTATCAATAAAGTATTAGTCTAGTAGTAGACAAACTAAATCCTCATATAAATGAAAATATAAGTTCAAAACCTGGAAATGATAGTTGTGAAAGAGACTACCACGATTTTCCAAACAATTTTAAACCAAAATAAAGTAGGATGAACAAGCCAGCTTTACATTGTCTCTATCATGTCGCTAGCACATACATGGATTTAAAATATGAGAAAACAGCTAAATTAAAAGAAATAAGAACCCATCTAAAGAGTTGGTTTTATAAGATACACTCACGAGGCATCAAGCCAACAAGTTATTTGTTAATTCTTACAAAGACACCTACAACTAGACAAAGTTCTAGGTGAATTTTAAGAACACTCAACTAAAAGATCGATCCCAAGACCATACCAATAAAGGCTAAATGAATCATTTGGATCCATGATCTTATGTCCTTTATTGTTTTTGAAAGTCTTATGAATATCAATTGACGCTTTTCGTGTTCTAATTTTATAAGAAATTGTAATTTTTTTCATTTCATCTTGTGTGCTGTTTTTTAAGAAAAAAACAAAGATACGTTATTCATCAATAAATATATGAGAACATCTCTCAGATAAGATTAAGATAAAAACAAATCTTCATCAATCATATAAAACACCTATCAATATAATATCAATCCAAGCACCGACCAACTCTTAAGTTCCTGAAGCACTACTCAAGAAATAATTAACCCATCATAAAACCCACAAACAAATTAAAACACAAATATCTAACATGAAATCATGGTAAACATGCTCACAAGTCACAACGGTTTCCCATAAAAAAAAAAAAAACATTTCTTTTCAAGAATACGCCACTTATCATTTTTCCTGCTACACCATACCAATAACCACTATTAGTAATTAGCCATATGACCAAGCAGAACCCACCAGCTTACCTTCCAAGCCATCATGCACCTTTTGTCTTAGTCCTACACCTCCATGTCAAACTTCCTTCATTTCCATTCTGATATTCTTGACTAATATATATGTGTGCTGATGGATGATTTAGTTGATATGATACTTTTAAAACTAGTGTGTTGTTACAAAGAGGAAAGAAACACTATACATTACCACAAGTGGGGCATAAAACCATGTTGCGCTAAATGCACACTTAAGAACAAACGTGCTCTATCGTAAAAGTAATATAAAGATGAATTCTAGTTATCAAACCCAAGGGACTAACAGGCAAAAACTAATTTATAGAAATTCAATCTTTATTGCTGGGCAAATAAGAAATACGGTAAAAAAGTAGTGATTTGCAAGTAAAAGAAGGATAGCAAAACTCTAAAGAAAATATTGAGAAAAGAGATTAACTCAGAGAGTAATGACTCAAGGTTGTTACATTAATTGATCTTGAATCACTCAATTCTATTCTAGCTAATGAATCCTTATAATTTTCAATTCCACTTCTCAAGTTTTTAATAAGTTTGGTCATACAAATTAACAGTATTTTCCTATTTTAATTGTCTAGCTAGTTGGTCATGTAGAAGTGTTAGAATCGAAAAATCATGAAACTCAGAGAAACTTATTAATAAATTAGCCTAACTGGAAATATAAAAAAGTTTGGTTGGTGATAAATGTTTTTTCTTTGATTATACTGTTTTAGAACTAAACCCTTAAGATTCAATCGTAGTAGGCAGATACGGGCTTTGTCGTCATCTGAGAGGTGTAATACTTATGTCGTTCAATGGTTAACAAACTTAAATGATGGTTTCACAAAAGATTGATTGTTTATACATGAAAATATAAATGAAAACAAGTAAATTGATGGAGAAACAACAAAAATGATAAGCTTGCTGGGATTTAACTTCATTGATTGACTTTTTTGCTTCTCGTTGAAACTCGTGTAAGACGATCGGGCCAGAGGTCATTCATCTTCCTGACCGCCTTTATTTCTCAAACTATTGAGCTAGGAACGACTTATACGTAAACCACGTTGCTGATTGGGTTAGGAGGCTTCTTCCTGTTAAGAGAACTGGCCGAAATTTTGTAGAGATGTTCGCTCTACATGAGGCGATCGAAACTCTTTCGCTTATGGTCGCTTAGAGATAAACCTTTGAGTCGTTCTTCCTTCTTTGTGAAAGAAAAGACTTCACTTTCACGTCGTAGTTTGTCATTCTGAGCCACTTCAGCAATCGTCTGTTTAGTAGAAGATTTGCCTCTAGCGGGTTTTTGCCAGTATGGAACATTCTTTGGTTTATTCTTGAGTGACTTTTGCCTTTTGACGATATCACATTTTCTTGTTGGAGCCGTTCTAAAAGCAAAAATAGTCACCATCGCGTACAATTGTTGGAGATTTGTGAAGCTCTTTTTACTACTATTTTTTAAAAGCAAAAATTTTATTATCATAAAAGAAAGATTGAAAACATCCCTCTCAATTAGGATTGAAAAAGCAGGGCTAAACACCAAAAATCCCTAACACGCACTGACTTTGGACCTTGCTATTGAAATTTCCAATCCAAATGATCTAATGAAGCACTTACATATATAGCTCTTATTTTAAAGACAAGACATCTCAAAGCACCAACACAACATATAATAAAGAGAAGTTTGAATGAAAACAAGCACCACTTCAATAAATCAAAAACTTCAAGCCCTCTTAAGTTTCCCCTAATTCAATAATACTGGAGTTGTAAACTTGTAATTTTAAAAGCTTAAAGATCTCAATTTTTTTTATTACCAGCCTCGCAATTTTTTTCTGCCTGAAGTTTTGAATCCACCTTTTCTGATTTCTCTAATCTACGCAAAATAATTTGGTTGCGTCTTCTAATATCATCATCATCAATCTCTTCTTCCTTTTCCCCAGATCTCTGACCATCACTGTTAAGCAAACCCTTTGCAAATGATTTGCTTTTCAATTTCACTCTTTTCTTTTTTCCCATTCTTGTCACTTTTGAACCTTTTGTATTCTCAAGGCGAGAGGGCTTTACAAAGGTAGTATGAAGCCAATCAGAGAGAGATGATGTACGTAAAGAGAGGCGGAGAGAGGGGGTGGCTAAAGGCTGGAGCTTTCAAGGAGCAGAGAAAATATGTTTTAATTTGCACTCATTTTTAAGTTATTTATAGTTAAATTTTTATTTTTAAATATTTTCATTCTTTTTTATATTATATTTTATACTTTTTACTTTAATTAATTTTTATTATTTTAACATATTTTGGATTTAACATTATTTTATTATAATTTATTTTATTCTATATGGGTTGATTGAGAAGATTTCTGGATTCTCTGCATTCGAAATCTCTACATTTTTATTTTTAATATTATTTAAATTTTTAAATATATTTTACGTTTTATTTTTTATTATCTTAACATATTTTAGACTTGACATTATTTTATTTTATTATAGACGTGCTGACTAAGAAGATGGTCAAATCCTATGCAAGTGGAATGTCTACATCCTTTTTCTGAAAAACATTATGACTGTTGAATGTATTTATGGTTCAAGATAAACTAATCTGTTAAAGTAATTAACGTTAACATTTTCCGATTAAATAGTAATAATTGGCTCAGTCAAATGGTCTAAAAATAAAAAATAAAAAATAACATTTTCTTCCTCAGTTCTTTCTGGGAGATTGAGTTCACCTTATATTTCTTGATTTCTCTGCCTCTCCATTAGTTAGAAAAATTTCGATCCTCTACTTAGAAACCTTAATATCATTCACACTTCAGTAAGCAAGAGCAAAGACTCAGAGGCAGTGTTTTAAGACTCAAACCGGCTCAGCCAGTTCGATCGGTTCGACCGGTCAAACCAGGACTCGGTCCCCTGACCGAACCGAGTCGGTCTTTATATCAGACATGCTTCGAAACCGGCCAGAACCGATCGACTCGGCCGAGTCAATTGCTAAACCAGTGACTCGGTCGTTTTCAGTTGAACCGGCGAGTCACCTGGTTTTTTTTGTTCTATAGTACCAAACGACGTCGTTTTGAGAAGTGAGTTTTGAAAAAAAATAGAAAAACGGTGTCGTTTTGTGCTTGGACAATCACCTTCCTCTCGTGCCGCTCTGGAACCCTACATCGCGCCGCGCAGCTATGTCTGTGCCCCGCCGCTCCGTCTGTGTCGCGCTATTCCGCTCCGCTCCGTCCCGCGTCGTGTCTCTACCGCTGTCGCGCCGTCCGTCAAGAAGTTTTGTGTTCTTTTACTCCTGTCGTGCTGCCGTGCCACTACTGTGTCGCGCCGTGCCACTCCTACCTCTTCTATATGTTTGTTTTGAATGTGAACCTCTGGATATGGATTGTAGTTGATTCAAAAATTAGAAAAATTCAAAAACTTCCTTATATCAAACAACCCTAATTTTACTTTCACTTTACTATCTCAGTCCTACATATAATAATGTTTGCCATTGGTGTTCTTCTCAATTTCCAGGTTTATGTAATTGGTGGAGAAGGTATATTGGAGGAGGTCCAGCTTGCTTCACAGCTTTTGGTGGATTAGTTTTTGCCATTGTAATAATTTGTTGTTTGAATGATTATTTAGTTGTTTGAATGATTATTTTCCTGATTATTTACTTAATGATGATGCATGCTTCAAACTAGTAACCCTTATTTATATGTTGTTATACAAATAACTTCTACTGAACCTGGAGCACTAGAAGATGAATCATCTGGAAACGCATCTCAAAGATACACTAGGCTGAAAACAGATCTAGCTTGGGAGCATTGTACAATAAAGATGGAAAAAGGAAAGACTGTTTTGGTGTGTCTTTACTATCCCAAGATTATCAGGGGAGGTGGAATTAATAGGGGACTAGATTTTATATTATGAAAAGTTTAAGGACTGAAAACTATAATTTCAAGAGTCTGAGGACTAAAAATCATATTTTTAAAAAAGTTTGAGGACTAAGGTAGAAATATGGTCAAGTATGGGGACTAAACTATAATTTCTTAAAGTTAAGGGACTTAAGAAAAAATATATGAAAGTATAAGGGCTTGTTAGTAATTAATGAAAGTTGAAGGACCCTTTTTGGAAAAGTGTTTTCTTTTATTATTAAATAATAAAGTAGAGAATATAGTTGCGTATAGACGCTAAGCAGTTAGTATCCTTAAACAAGGAGTCAAGTCGATTTGTTTTAGAAACTAAGCTAGTATGTATCTTGTGTAAGGTACGAGGCTTGAGTTTGGGCCGAGTTTAGCGCGAGAGGAGTTTCACGAGAATCGCATACTAGGTAAGGGTTTCTACGCATTTTTAGACAGCTCCAACTTTGTGATTATTGTTTGATGATGTATGTTATAATGAATGATTAATCTTATCCTATATGATATATGTGTATAGCATAGGATGTGTTGGGAATATTGTGGTTGATGGCACTAAGTGCCCGATGTTTATTGAAATATTGTTTGACACTTATGTGATACATGACTTGAACTGCATACGCAATGATTGTTGATACATGTCTTGAACTATGTGAAGAATAGCATGTCTAAATTCATGGATTGATAACGATGATATGAACTGTATTTGTATGGAATGATAACGACGCTATGAACTGCACTTACATGAAACGATAATGATGCTATGCATGACTGTTAGTATCTCTTATATGAATTGTTGTTGTGTGAGGACAATTTTTAACTGTGAAAGGCGGACACTCGAATGATGAGTGAGACCGACCTAGTGAAATGACGGACACCTGTGACTAGTGGTCCTACTCGTGGAGCAACATACGAACGTCAGGGAATGGACTAGAATTTCGTGACTAACTTTAGACTTAGAGCCTGGCATATGCATTTGGAGCGAGGCGAGTGTATACTTTTAGACCCAATCTATCGAGCTCGGTCAGTGGTCGTACTGTGAGAGTACAAGGCGTACAAGGCCTGTAGACTGACATTTAGTGGATGACCGTGGATCTGTCTTGTTAAGTGGAACTATCATTGATAGTGCGTTAATGCGTGGCTAACCCCATTGTGATGGGAGTCGTGTGATCTTGTCCCACCTCCCATGCGTGGATGCTGGCGTATATCCAGATGATGATGATTTTTACATGACATTGCACTCATGCATTCTGACTATCTAACTAGCTTTCCCCCATAAATAACTAATGTATGGTTGAGGACATTATGTTTATTGTTTGGATTGTTTGTTTGTGTTTGGGTCACTTAGTTGGGGCGACTCCCATATGCATAATGTAGTTGACCCGTGCACGCTCTTCTTCCTTTATGTTTTGGACCCTAGTGGCATTCCATAGATGGCACTGCCGCCGTGGAGGACAATCGAGCCTTCGGGCGAGATCGGGTTTGACTTACTTAACTCGGAGAGTCCATACGTGTGGGTGTTCGACCACTACACTCACCTCCTGTGGTACTACGGGCATGTTGAGGAGCAAGGAGAGACTGCTACGGACGATTCCTATCGAGTGAGCGCTACTAGAGAGTTATGCACTGGATTATGCTGTCGTGGCTCACTCTTGTGGACCACCTTGTTGATTCATCTTCAAGAACTACTTATATCCTAGAGACTTCGACTAGACCGTGTTATACCCCGACTTCAATAATTCCGATATCGGTGAAGGAAGAGACAAATTATTCGCCTGCTTCGCCCTATCGTCTGCTTCATCTGATGTACGTGGAGCGTACTATCACTGAGACGACCCATGTTGACTTGACTAAAGTGGCAATCGATCTCAAATCCTGAGGGGGAGTTGGGTGACCATGTAGTGGATGTGGAGGACGGAGACGACAGCTTGGATGAGGACCCTTCTGAGGCATCTTCGGAGGAGAGCTTCGGAGTGCGACTATGTTGGGATAGTTTGGGTTTTCTTCTATCGTTATTCTTTATCTTGTCTTATTCTGTTTTTGTGGGTTTTCTCTTGGTAGAGTTCGGAATTTTTTACTCTACGTGCAGTCTTTCCTGCGTGTAGACTACAAGGGGTATACTAGTAGGGAGTCTGAGTGAGAGTGAGGCTTCCCTGGTGTTATTTTTTCCTAGTTTTGGCGTAGGTATTTTTCTTCCAGTCCACATGTACATATTTTGCCGGAGGTTAGGGCGTACTTTTCATAGTTATGGGTATCTACATACGTTTCCGCATTATTATTATCTTTGTAACAGTGATATTATGTTTTGGAAGGAACTCGAGATTTTTTTTAAAACGAAAAAAAATTACTCGTCTTTTCTAATGCTGAAAGTGGTTATAATTTATTGTTTCCGTGTTTTGTTCACTATATGTGACCCCACGTTTAGGGTTGAAAAATGGGTGTTACAGCTGCTAAAACTCTAAAGGAAAGCACTTTGATGCTGAACCTCATTAAGCACGTGCTCACTTTCGGATTCTGCTTGAAAGGCACATTCAATCTTAAGCACGTACTTACGTTTTAAGAGAAAAACAAATAAGTTTGCAAAAGGTTTTACAACCCACAATTCAACCTCTTTCTTGTGTTACCTCTATTTATTCCAGTGGTTTGAGATAAAAAATTGTCAATAGAAATGTGGGTCCCAACGAGCGCGTCAACTTGTTGGTTCAAATAAACTAAGGTTAGTGACGGTCGTGTGTGTCAGCTAAGAAACCAATGCAATGATTTCTTAAACAAGTGATTACTCAAGGAATATACTATGTTCATCAATGTTGGTTCCTAAGGCACTCTAAAGAGCTATTTGTTATTGCTATTGAGAGACAAGAATGAGGGTATTTGAGAATTAACTAATGGAAGGGAAAAATGGATAATAAAGTAACTGAACATGGCTAAGTAAATAAAAGTAAAGGCATGAAATAAATGGCGGAAAATTTAAGTTAAGGTTGAAGTAAGTAAATGTAACGTAAAAATAACTCAAAGTACGAGAAATTTGTAATTTGGATTGATGATTTTATGTGTTGTTCTTTACTAATAACCATATCCCAACTTATAGGAAGAGTATCGACTAACTACAACAGTTAACGGACTTCTTAACCACTAACTCATATTCTAGCTTCATGTTTCCACTCAAGATTATGGGGTGTTCGTGTCTCTCACTCGTAGTCTGTTTTGAAGACAGGTCTTCTTAGTGTATCAGTTGTTCCTACACTTGTAACAGTTGCTCCTATTATAAGGAAGAACCCATTTCTGATTTTCAACGTGATAAACCTAGACTCTAAATCAATATCTTGGAAACATCTTACCCTCAGATCTAGATATATATATGTACTTGTCCATAAATCTCATCCAGGTACAAAGCTACGTCTCATAGGCTATTCAATCTATTTCAGCTACGACATGCCTACCTTATATCAGCTCTAGAATAAAACCATTGTACGTGTCTCTAGCTGTTACGAAATTATCAATATTTTGGTGCCAACAAATTTATTTACATTATCTTTTTATTTTTTATTTTATTTTTACTTTTTGTATTAATTTATTTTTATTAATTTTCATTATTTTACTATATTTTGGTTTAAATATTATTATATGATATGCTGTTTTATTTTATTTTAGTCGTTTTAACCGATCGAGCAGAAGTCTGCACTGAAATTTATGCATCCTTCGAGTAGTGTTGACCGAGAAAGGAAGACTGAGGCGTAAATATATTTTAGTTTTAACATTATTTTTTATATTTTATTTTAGTTATCTGAAAACCGTGCATCCTTCAGGTCTAAGCAGTTAATATTCTATTTTATTTTATTGTAGTCGTGTTGTAGACCGACCCAAATCCTCTGCATCTGAAATCTATGCATTCTTCTTCTAGTCCGGATCCTCTGCTGCTAAAATCTATGCATCCAATTTCCTGCAAAATTTTAATTGTTTTATATATGTATATATATGCTCTAGATGAACTAAACTATTAAAGTAAGTAATAATACTATTACCCGATTAAATAATTTTAGACTAATCAAATGGTTTAAAATAACAATTAATATTTTCTTTTTTCAATTCTTTTCGAAGATTAAGTTCACCTTCTCATGCTAATTATGGAAACTCCCTCAACTAGGAACCTTAAAATCATTTCAGGCTATAGCTATGTGCCTATGTCTCTTAAACTTACTGTCTTTCTCAATTCAATAAGACAGAGCAATGACTCGATGGGTAGCAAGTTTTTTTATCGTGGATAATAAAGCTCTTCCACACCTGTGATTCTTTTTAAGCCAAATGTTAATTATTGGTAAATTAGTTTATTCACTGCGGTTTGTAAATTAGTTTATTTACTAGTGTTTGAACACTGGCTATTCACCCTTTATTACCCTACATTACTTTTAACTCAACCGCCATCCATAAAGGATGACAAAATTCTAGATATTTCTAAGATATAGAGTTGGAGACTAAGAAATTTACTAAGAAATTTTTTTTTACCACAGTATCCTCCACCAGCATCTTCTTAGCGATGAGGATGATTAAGGGACGAGGTAACAAAATTACTACGAAACTAAGAATTTTAACATATTCATCTTTTGTGAATATTAAGTATCTCACATATTTAACAACATGCATGGTACGGGAAGTACATGAATCATAACAAATTAGTAATGATCATGTTCTAATAACACACTTAAAAATATATACAAGCTATTCACATGGCCAACACAAAAAGGATATATGATCATGGTTATAATAACACACTTTCTTATTTACATAGCTAACACAAACTGATATTCATTCATAGCTAATCAAGCCACGAGGGGCATACATGTTTATCTATTTTCACCCTCCCTTAACCCTTATAATGTAATATTTACATAACACCACCCAAAAAACCACGACAAAGGGCAAGTAAAATTACCACTATGTCATGGTCTAAGTGGTGAAAACTCTCAAGCCATATATTTATTATACAAGTACGCACACCATATATATGCTAATATATACTCCTTATAATCTTAACCCTCTATGTACTTAAGGCCAAACATAGTTATATACACACTACATATATGCTCCCTCTGGTGGGAAGTTATTTATTTTATGGTGTATTATGTTGTCCTATGTTTCACTTGATGTTGCTGCTGTTGATGTTGATGTTGATTTACATGCACCATGGTGTTTGCAGAGTGTCCCAAACACCCACTTCTCCAAAGTTGTTTCCAGCAGTGTAAATGCCATCATCTGCAACTACAGGAAAATCCAGAGACATAGCAGCTTCTGCCCAAATGGAATCATCAAACACCGGCGGCATGGTCTCGTTGTTCGAGGTCCCGAAAAACGAACGGAACATGTCATCACTAGTGTCCATTGCTGCATTAGTGTTGTTGGTCTCCAATGGAAGAAGAGGCACCACTGAGTCAGTGCTATACATTGGTCCATCACCAACAACATGCTGATGATGATGATGAGAAGGCATGGAGATTGCATTGCTGTTGATCATCATGTTGCTGTTGATATCAGAAGATGTGAGGACACTCACAACAGCAGCAGCATCATCAAAGCTCTGATGAATTTGAGGTTGTTGCTGTTGCAATTGAGGAACAACCTGAATGTTGGTGTTGGTGTTGGTGTTGGTGCTGTTGTTGTTGGTGGTGGTGTCAGGTACAGATTGATGATGAGAATTTGCGGCGGGTACAGAGAGCTCTGGGAGATTGAGCTTGGCTTCCGAGCCATAAAGCTTACGCGCGGCAGCATCGTAAGCCAAGGCAGCTTCATGGGAGGTCTCAAATGTTCCGAGCCAGAGGCGAGCACCGCGGTTGGGCTCACGAATCTCAGCGACCCATTTCCCCCAAGTTCTCTGCCTCACACCTTTGTAGGTGCAACTCGCATTTTCAGGACCTCCTTTACCTCTCATGCAACCCTTTCTTGAGCTGGCCTGCGCGGGCCTCTTCACCTGCTTTCTCTCCTCAATCCCCATGCCTGATTTCATCATTTTGGTGCTGATTAATGTGGGTTGGGTAGTGGGGACTCTTCTTCTTTCTTTCCTTCTTTGCCAAAAGCAGAAATAAGAGCTTTGGCTTATTGAGGGAATAAAGAGTGAGTGATGGAAGGTGTTTTTATAGGCAAAACAAGTGAAATGAGAGTAAATACTGAACACACCAGTTTCTGAAACGTGGCCCTTAGTGAGGTTGAGCTGCTACTTGGCATGATGAACCAGGCTGATCGTGTCAACTGTGAGCCTCACTGTTGATGTCTCTTGTACACACTTGGCCTAACCATTTTGTATATATATATTAACTTAGTAGCCAACTCTAGATTGATTTCTCTTTTCTTTTCTTTTCTTTTTTTTGAAATAATAAATTGAATGAGGCCATGAATTTCAATGAATTGAATGTAGCATAAAAAAATGAAAGAAAAGAAATCCATATTTCTCTTTTGCTTTGTTTTTCTCCTGAGAATTAAATGAGGCCATGAATGCAGCATAGAAAAAATGAAAGATAAGGAAGAAACTGTAAAAGAAAAATGAAACCTGTGGGGGATAGTAAGCGGTTTTGGATAAATGAGAGTGTCTATAACTTTATGCGAATTTAACTTTTTTTCTTCATTCTTTTGAGTTAATTCAGATTTGGATAATAGTAGAGTCATTTACTATTGGGGTTTGCGGTGAGGTTTGGAAGAAACGGTTGGAGATAACTACGGGCAGTGGTTTCAAAAACTGCTTATAAATAAATGACATAATATAACAATGTCACGTGGAAAGAAAACAATCCCAGGTGTTTCCAAGTGCAGGAATTGGGAATCATTAGTCAAATGGAGAGTGAAAAAGGCCAAAACCAAATCCAAGGGACTGAGACACTAAAAGTATGTACCTTCACGACACATGTATCAGTTTACCAAAATGAACAAGAATTTTGCACTGCACTATACTTACTAGTGTCTAGTACTGTCTTTGTTTTCTGATTGATAAGGTTAAAAATAGAAAGGAGTGCTTGCTCTATGCCCCGGTAAAGAATATCACTCGAAACTCTAAATATAATTTAAAACAACTGTGCATAACTTCCTCCAAATGCAAACACATGTAACTAAAAGAAATTATTATCACCTATTTCGACCCGCTTCTCGGTCACCGACCTAAGGACATCTAAACCGACCATATTGCATGCCGCTTGACGGTGTCCGCTCGGTCATCGAAAGATCAAGACCTCGTAAGTCAAGGCAAAATGTCTAAGAGCCATTTGCCCGATCGGAGACCCAATTTAAAGGGGCTCCCATAAGTTTGGAGGGATGACCGCAAAGGACTCCGACTTTATAAATATATGTTCAATCGTTTATTTATATAACATGTTATGCATTCTTAGCATTTTAGATTTGATTCTCTAAGCTCTCTCACTCTACTCTCAAACACTTACTTCAGCGCCGGAGTGTCTTCCTTTTCGCTATCGAATCTTGAGCTCCGTCGTCACATCAACGATTGCAACCTCTCTAGTCATCTTAAACCACTAGCACAGCCAAATAGGCTTCGGTACCATATTAGAATTTAAGAGGCCTAACTCAATAAAAAAGTTCACTCAAGAGTTAAAGATTATCTTTTCATATATAAAGACTATATTGACAATATCTTTAGTTAATTAATGTATGACTCCTCAACAAATTTTAACCATGAAAAAGTGTATTCAGGAGTGTTTGACGGTTCACAAATAAAAAACTAATATATGAAAAGAACTCAGCTCACTAGCCGTGAAAGTGTATTTAGGAGTGTTTGACGGTTCACAAATAAAAAACTAATATATGAAAAGAACTCAACTCACTAGCCGTGCACGTCATCTAGTACAATAGAGGAATTTTGGTACTACGGAATACAAAAGACCAAGACCACTTACTCATGAAGAGACTAGATAAGGAGCAACTGAGATATAAGCAGAGTAAATTATTCAACACTTGTATACACAGAGGCTTTTCTGATTTATGTGATAAGAGTGCAATCGGTGTTACTGCTATTCTTCATAGTATATATACCGCTAGCCTTAAATTGCATAAAACAACTAGAGCAGCTCCCTTATGTCCACTAGACAAAACTCATGCAGTGATTGAGGGAATCAACAAGGAAAAGTTACAACTATTTGATTATTTGTCCAATTTGAGGTCCCAAAACCATAACTCCAGAGAATTTCATGCATGTACTTGTTTGCTGAAGAGTGCTGGCCTTGGTACTTAAAATCCCGATTTTATGCACCTAGACTTGACGAGTTAAACTTGCCGCATAATCTTTTTTAGGTTAAGTTTGACCTTACAAGCGAGTAAAATCGCATACTAGCTCCTTAATCCTGGGTTGGTAACTCGAGTGGTGGTGCTAGGAGTAGGTCTGATTATGACATTATGATATTCCTATAAATTATGAATTATTATTTAGTATGAATTATAATTTGTGTTTTATGAATTATGTGTTATGAGTACAACTTTATTTTAGCGTTTCTAATTATTTGGAATTTTTGTTTTTAATGTTATTTTATATATATATATAAAAATTTATATGCATATAATATTTACATATATATTTTCTGAAGCATAAAAAAAATACATATATAGAAACTAGGCTAAATCTTACAATAAATTTTACGAGTAACACCCCCTCTCCAATTAAAGGCATAATCCTGATTATTTTCTTAATTTTTTGAAGACTATTTTCAGTACCATCTGTATGTTATTTATTCTCTTATTAGCTAGTTATATGAATTCCACTCTTAATTTAGTGAATTACATTCTTTATAATTTGATAGAACTCTAATGAATTTGAATAGTGTATTAAGAAAATACGAAAGAATATTGCTGACTCTCTGTTTTTTTTTATTATATGTATATCATTTTTTTTTTTATTACTATTAGGATATTTGAATCTCCCTTCAAAGGTTTAGTTCCACTAAATTTCAAGTCTTCTACCCAAGACAAGCCTAGAAAGCACCATTTTGCTTCTAGCAGGCAAAACTACCATATGTCAGATATATGGAAACAATGACATGATATGGTTGATGTTCACAGTATTGAAAAGGCAAATAATTTACAGCAAAATGAAGAGAAGCAAGACAGCCTTAACAGAGGCATGAAGAGCACATAGTTCAATTTTCAACTGAGTACATTGTTTTGTTTGTCCTAATAATTTATCTATACGATTAAGACTGCAAATGAGACAGTGTATGTGAACAATTACATCATGCAAAGCATCATATCTTACAAAATTTTCCATGCCAACATGGAGCTAGCAGCCTCAGTAATATAACTTGTAGATATTACATACAACTTTTACAGTTTTATTACAAATGATGTAACTTCATCATATCAAATAGCCAATCTTACTTTGCACATCAACTCTCCATTACTGTGCCCTTTCTCTCTAAAACCAACTAGTAAATTTCTTGAACTTTGTTCTCTGGTAAAGTCAAATTAATATAAGAACCAATTTACGTGTAGTTACCAGAAATGACAAAGCACAGGACGCAAAACTAATGGTGGCACACTTACAGACTATGCTTCATTAGAATCTTTGCACTTCCTTAAAGCCGCCCTTATCTCCTTTAACAACTCTGTAATCCTGATACCCTTTCTGCAAGAAAGGACATGAAATTTTGACCCAAAACAATGCTGGTACTACGAAAAGTAGGATATAAAATGTATACTCTAACTGTCTGAACTGTAAGCAAGAGACGCACTTAAAAGTAACAAGAAACAAAATGCCAAGCACTTACAGAACACTAACTCCAACAACAGAAAGAGGAAGTGGGTAGTCCTCAAGTTTTCTTTCCTTGTTGTCACTTTCATCAGACAGCAACTGAGCTGAAACTTCAGACTTTTCTTTCTGTTCAGAAGCTGCACCATCGTTGCCGATTCTCAGAATTTCCCGTGTCAATGATGGAAGCCTGTCCTTTACCTGAAATGAAAGTTAAGCGAATACTTTGTTACCTGACTTGATTTTGACAAATTAGATGACAATAGGAAAAAGGGTGAGCCTTGGCACAATGGTAAAGTAGCTGCCTTTCACTCTAGCTGTCCATTTGTCCTAGGTCTTAAGTAGCCGATATAGTCCCTCCCCTCCCAGGGTAAGACAGTATCTATGACCTATGGCTTTTAAATGACAGTTGCGTGATTCTTGATATTGCGGGAAATTGCAGATAAATGAGGCTGATACAGTTGCGACTTTGGTCAAAATGCAGTTGCAGGGACTTGAAAAACCTTTTTATTGCAGTTGCGACTTTGGTCACTGCGGTTGCAGACCGCAATTTAAAACCATGATTTCACCCTCAGCAATCTCCACAATTAGGAGAGCCTCATGCACTGAGCCTCCTTTTACAAGATAATAGGAACTTAAAAGATAATGTTTAACCCACAAATAAAGGCAGGGAGTAGGAAACCACATACCTCTGGTAAGTCAATCTTATTTAAAACAACAATGTATGGTCGTTCGAGGTACTCAGGATTATACATGCGTAACTCCTGCAAAACAGAATAATCATGGAGAGAGCATGAACAAGATTAAACACTTGAAGAGATAAGGGAAGGGTACACATTACAACAAGATAAGCTGGTCTAACCACAGACTACAACATCCTGCACATGAATCTAACTACATGTGTTGCACCAGCACTACTTTAACCTGCTTGTGACTCAAAATCTCAAAAGACAAAAAAGGGGGGAAGAAGAAACAGAGTTGTGATCATTGACAACCCAACATCTTAATAAGACTTACAAATAGATGATTTTTAAGAGAAAATTAATCAGAGGGTTAAATATGTTTTTAGTTTGGATTTGGTCCCACTAATAAAATTTCGTAGATTTTAGTTCCCAACCTTAATGAAATAGGTGAAGTTAGTCCTGACATGACATTAGTCTTCCACTGTTAAGTGATGAGTTGACTAAGTGAACACTTACATCACAATGTTACGTGGCATGACACATCATTTCATTAATCTGATGTGGAATTTTAGCAATGCCATATCAGATTAATGAAACCCCATGATACCTTCTTTTTTTTTAGAGCGACCAAATCCAATTTATCACTATTTTACAGACATCTCTCAATTGTCCAATTAAACTCCCATCTAATTATTAGATTCGAGTTTTAAGTGCATAAAATAAATAACCCACAACTTCAAGTAATGCTGTTGAACCAACCAAAAATTCAAATCTGAATGGATAAAAAAGATGCCAAAATACGTACTTCTCTGACAGTTCTGTAGTCATTTATAGGGTCCTCAGTGGCTGCATCAACAACATGGACCAACAGCCGTGTCCTCCTTAGGTGCCGCAAAAAATTGCGGCCAAGACCCTGAAAGATAAAACCTTTCATATTCAGCATCTCTATGGTGTATGTCTTAAATAAATTTTTACTCCCAATAAAGATGGCATTTTTCTAATTTTGTTTGTATTTGAATTTCATTCATTTTAGTTTCTATATTTAACAAAAAATAGTCTGTTTTCATTCTTCATCAAGGACTAAAAACATGTTTTTAGAAACATACTATTTTTGTTAAATGTAAAAACTAAAAACTAAAAATAAAATTCAAATTCAAATAGGGACTAATTTATAAAAATGCCATTTTCAGTAACCAAAAACATATCTAAGCCATGGTTTAAAATAGTGACATTCGACAAGGAAAAAAAAATTGATAGTTGATTTTGGGGACTAATGCATACTATCTCTGTTAAAAAAGAACAAAATTAAAATAGGAACTGATCTAAAAATATATATATCATAATTTTAGAGACCAGAAACATATCTAAGCCAGTGGTTTAAAATAGTGACATTTGACGAGGAAAAAAATACATATTTGATACCTTTCCCAAGTGAGCACCTTCTATGAGACCAGGCAAATCTGCCAATGTAGCCTCAGAAGAATACATCCCGGCCCCCAAACTGGGATCACCACCAAGGCGTCCAAGATTAGGCATTAATGTTGTAAAAGGATAATCAGCAATATCAGGTTTTGCAAGTGTAATGGCTGCCAGAAGAGTTGATTTGCCAGCGTTTGGAAGTCCCTACAACAAGATTAACTTGAGCTTGAGAGCAAATGAATAAAAAGATCTGGAGGACCTTCTAAAATGCAGTATTCAGATATAAATAACTAATTTAACAGTAAGGGGCAACAAATTTCACTTGGATGAGGAGTAAGAAAAAACCAATATATAGTGGACCTTTGCTTGCAAAACCAAAACAACTATTTCATCCAACAAAAAACTCAAGAAAATCACAGAAGCTTTACAACGTCCCTCCCCATCATCTTTGACAGTCTTCAACAACTTTTTAAGCCACAGTAAAATAATATTTTAGTTTCCCAGAAATCTCAAAACTATCTTCCTTGGCATAGGGATACAATACGACACTAAAATCCATTCAACAACACCCCCAACACATAGTTATTATATAGATAAAAGTTGAAATGTTGAACAACCCATTATTAATTAAATAGGGCATTATGCATAAGAAGCAATACTTACAATTAGACCAACGTCTGCAACAACTCGTAGGATCAACTCCAACTTAACTTCCTCCCCAGGTTGACCGTGAATTAAAACCTGTTAACAGTTTTTAAATGACAATGTTTATCGTATAGTAAGATAGGAACACCACTTGCTAATACACAGTGGAATCTCATTGCAACTTCCTAAATGGAGAACGTTCAAATACTATTGTTTCTTGATTCAAGATAACTTTCAATTTCCTGATAACCGAAATTGAGAATTTACAACTTAAAATCACAGTTCTGAGCTCAGAGTAAACATAGCGACAAATGAGCATGAATTTTAGGCAAAAAAAATTCGTTTACTGATTATGTATGGCAAAAATTAAACCAACTTTGATTAAACTGATACAGCAACAGAAGAGCCCTGTTGATTAAGTCCTTGTAAAAGGCATTCAATTAGCAATGAAAAGATTGTAAGTTATAAGTATAAAGGGCCACTAATGATATATTGCCAGGGATATCAAGGGAAATATTCCAGAGCAAACATAAAATACTCAATAGACTGTACCTTGTCAGATTCATCTCTCATCACATTAGTTGTCGAAGCCATCATCTTTTTCCTTTTATGCTGTGGCATTTCTAACAAGCTAATCTGGGCAAACAAAAAGAAAAATTAGATTCAGGTATCAAGTACAACAGAGATATCAGATAACTGAATATAGGCATTATGCCACAGTTAATTCTCTATACTTTCCTAAGAAAAGGAAAGCGTTGGTGCCATAAATTAAAATATATAGTTATATACATTTGTGTGCGTAAAGTCCTCATTTAAAGTGTCAAAAAATGTAAATTTATTTACAATGTAACAAATCTTTTGGTCTAATTATTTCGTTGGTCAAAAATCTGAAATAGTACAACTTATCTCATGCCAATAAACAGTCTACCAATGTCTTTAGATGGACTACGGTGTTGTTTATTACGGATGGCGGGTCATGGCGGAAAGCCAAAATCCCACCATGCATGACAAATAATGGCGGAATATGGCGATCATATGACGGGATATCGGCCATGGCGGAAAGCCAAAAACAGCCATGAGAAACCGCCATGGCGGATATTTGATAACACTGATGGACTAAAAGAGCAAGGCTCATTACTCAATTACCCAAACAATAGATTGTGAAATAATTTCAAATATGTATATTACCCCTCCTTGTCCACCCCTTGCAACAATAACTTCATCACCAGGTTGTGCTAGATCAGCCAATGTCTTCCCCCGTTTGCTTTTCACAACTGTACCTGTCACAATTATAAACTTGATAAGGGAGATCAGATTTAGTTCTTTAGAGGGTGTTCACACCAAAATGTTGCTTTCGCAATTCCTTCACACAAAAATTCTGCCATTAGAGGCAAAAAAAAAAAATTGTTGTATTGAAGGCATATTGATTCAAAACGAATAAACCAACGCCACCTTAGGTGAAACTTGGCATATTTTTTAGTTTCATTTTTAGTTGATATTTTCATTTCTAATTAGAAAAAAGGCAACCAATTTTTATCTTATTCTTGTTTCCAATATATTGTGAAGTAAATGGTGAAATCAAGCATGTGTGCATAATGGCAAGGACTAACTACAAGTTTGTTTGGAGGATAATAAAGAGCAGGCGAAGGAAGTTAAGTGAGCCAAAATCCCTCCACCCCAACTTCTGCATCCCCTCGTCTCCTCTCTGAACAATTTTTCAGTACTCTACATCTACAGCACCGAAGACTCTCACACTTAGACAGCTATCTTTGTTTTTTATTTCAAAGAAAAATTAAAATGTTGAATCAATGTCATAATTTAAAGGAGGGGAGGGAGTATGTTGCATTGAAAATTTATCTCTCCTGTTCCTCTCCCCTCCACTTCCCTCTTTTGAACCAAGCACTCTAGATATCAACCAAAAAAAATTCTTCTATAAAACCAAACACCTCTCCCTATTAGACAATTATGATCTTTTTTTGTTTTCAAAATTAAAATTAGAACGGGGAATCAGGTTTCATGATTTAAATGAGGGAAGTATGTGTAGCGTTGAAAAAATTTATCTCCTTTCGCCTCTGCTTTCATCTTTGAACCAAACACTCTAGATATAAACAAAACATGCATATCTTCTACAAAACCAAACATCACCTATACTTCCTGAATTTTCAAGTGTGTAATGGCAAGGACCAAGGCCCCGTTCTGAATAGCTTATTTGAGTTTATTTTAGCATAAGTGTTTATTGCAAGTGTTCGAAAGAGCTTAGGTAAATAACTTATGACCTACCAATAAGCTGTTTTGAGTTTATTTTCATAAGCAGTTCAAATTAGCTTATGAAAAAACATTTAGGCCGCATTTGGGAAAACAGCTTAATTAATCGCTTATTACTGTAAGCACTTATGCATAAGCGCTTATTAATAAGCTATTTTAAGAAATTTATTGAAATAAATTGAAAATAAGTTATATACAAGCATAAGCATTTTTTCATAAGCTACCTGATTAGCTTATGAAAATAAGCTCAAAACAGCCTATAAGTAGATCACACAAGCTATTTACATAAGCTCCCTCAAACACTTGCATAAGCGCCTACGCTATAAGATCAAATAAACTCTTCCATTAAGCTTATTTCAATAAGCTTCTCAAATTAGCTTATGAAAATTCGTTTATGCGATAAAGGCAGCCTAAATACCTTCAAAATGGAACTTTTATGGCAGCATTGTTCAGTTCTCCTCACAGAAACAGAACCCCAGAAACAAAACTGCTGAGTAAAAACACAAGCAGAGAGAGCACAGAACAAACCTAGAGGAACAGGGATGCGCAGAGTAGGGGCAGAAAGTCCATCACGCAAGTGCGAGGTCAAGAGCCCCATCGCATCAACATTGCCACCGCGCTTCGCGTTATACCGGCCCTTGTTGTGGAACTCCAGCAACGTGTCTTTCGCCTCATCCGCGTAGATAACCACGTCCCCTCCATGGCCACCCAAAGGGAGCACGATTGACCCATCGAAGTCCCTCTTGAAAGAACTCTTCTTCCAATTCTTCGTAGTCTCCTTCTCCTCTTTCACCTTCTGGTTCAAAACCGCGCCGTGGCCTCCGTCTCCGCCGCGAACGGTGATGGTTGCGTGGTCGAAATACTTGTGAGGCTCTTTGGCTAACGCCGTCGACGGTGGAGACGCGTCGGCGGCGCTCGTAACCCTGCACTCTACCGTTGCCGTTTTCCACTTGGGGTTTGGGAATTCGATGCTGCTGCTGTGCGTAACAAACATAAAACGACACCGTTAGTTTAGTTAGTTAGTAGTGAGAAGTGAGAAGGAAATGAATGAAGAATGAGTGGAGTGATGATAATTTGTAATACCATGGTGGAAGCAATGGAGTGGAGAAGAAACGAGTTTCGCGTAATTGAATTCTGCAAAATGAAGGTGGCGAAATCAGAGATACCATTATCCGGAAAAAGTTTGAGGAAGAAGGAGCTATGAGTGAAGAAGAAACTTGGGCTACATCTTGTGCGTTGCGTAAGTCACTGTTATTTTATCTGGACAACTATGACCAACAATCTATTTTTTTCCTGCATAACAAACCCAATCTTGTGTTTCAAACTAGGTCCCCAATGTTGAAACAAAAAAATAACTGGGTCTGTACAGGTTTTAAAAATTGATTTGGGAGTTAGAATGGGCACCCCACTCAATCAATTTGGAACCCCAATTAATTTTTCAAAATGCTAAAAATACCCCTATTTGTAAATAACCCAACACCCCGCCCGTTACCTCTCTCTGTCCTGTTTATAAAACCCGGAATGTAGAAGTTGGTCGTGTGCTACCGAGATATAGAACCTGGTAGTATAACTCATAGACTTTTCCTTCCGGGATATAAAACCCGGTAAGTGAAAGAGTCAACATCATTCCGGGATATATATCCCGGTATACCACGTTAGGAGTATAATTCCGGGATATATAACCCGGTAGACTAACTTGATGTCTTAGTGTTCCGAGTTATTGAACTCGAAAGTCTACGTATAACTCGGAAGTCTAAACGTAGTATATATGATCTTGAACTCCATCTTCATTTAGCTTTCCCTTCTCTTCACCTTCATTCTTGCAGCTCTTGTACCTGCGCCCGCCACACCCCCTCCATTACCCATCACTCTTAATCACTATTTTGCACCACCACACCCCACTCTTGTGCTCCCTGTAACCACCATTCTGCACCCCTGCACCCATGCTCGTTCCAACCAACTTCATCCTCTGTCTTCCCTACGATTAGTTGGTTTCCAATTTCGGCGTTGTCGAAGCCCTTCAATTTTCCGGATCCTATTTCCCGGTACGTATCCTGCATTTTATTGCTTCCGGATTATATAGTCTGTTTTGTCAAAAATTGATTTCCAAATTGTATATCTCGGAAGTTGTTTTTGTTCCGGGATTTAGAACTTGTAAAGCTAAGATACATTTGAAATTGTAGCTATTTGCCTATTTCCGGATTCTAAAACCCGGAAGGCCAAAATACAAATGTAGTTATTTCCGGTTTATAAAACCCAAAAGGGAAAAAGGTATTCCGCTATATAAAACCCGGAAGACTGCCAGTGTTGTGTATTTTAGAGGTTAAAAGGATGTTGTTGTAATAGAGATGGAAGATCAAATATTGGAGGAGGTAGATATGTTTCCGTACGATATAGTCTCGAAAGGTGACTCACATTATGGTCAAAAGGATGACGAACACGACGAAAATGACAACGATAACGGTGTGGTTCCTTGTGTTAGTATTGACTGCACAAACATGTTCACCACTAATCAGCTAATAACCTAAATGGTAGATTTTGAATACCATGACAGAACATTGTGTAAAAAAAAAAAGAGAAGTATATTTTTGTTACGAATGAAAAAAATTACCCTCGTGGCTGATTTCTGCAATTTTTCAATTTTGTATATTTGATGTGCCACGTCTTTTTTTCATGAGATTTGTGCCATATAGCACTTCTAGGAAAACAATTCCCAACAATTTTTTTTACTAAGAAATTCATAATAAAAAAATTAATGTTGAGCTATGCTTTTTTTAGAATCTGACTTCGACCAAAAATATTCCGTCGATGAAAAAAAAATTCAAGAATTCTCATTCCAAGCTTTTTTTCGTTAAACTTTAAAATGAAAAATGCAACGAAAAATTTCAGATTTAAAAAAAAAAAAAGAATAATCTTGACTTTAGCTAATCTCGCATAAGCCATTGGTCCCTTCCTTCATCTTAAAAAAAACTCAGAGGATGACTGAACATACCTAGAACGCTAAGGCCTCCCTAAAGAGTGATTGGCCACAACACAAGCAAAAGTTTAAATGCCGCTTGACTTGTTGGAGATGAATCAACTCAAGTTATAGTTTGGTTGTACAAAGATATTCTCACGACTAACAACAATGAGACTAATCTCCTCGAAATTAAGAAACTATGTTATATTAGTAACCTAATAGGTATCTCCCAATAAATCATTATTCATACACATCATCCAATGATCAAACCGTAGACTAGATGTTTAAGAAGTCCAGCTATCTATCAACTGTGCTGGACCTTGCTAGTTAAATCGAGTTATAATTGTTGATTAAAAATAATGACAAAAATAATTATAATATGTATATATAATAAACTATCAACTGTTCATTTTTCTATTAAGTGGTTATAAAACAATGTATTTTCAAAAAAGTGCATGTTTGCTTCTTCGCATGAAGCATCATAATCACACAATTTTTATACAATAGGCTCCATAATCAATATGTGGTTTCATTGAAGTTGGAGAATATATAGAATTATAGATGAATTCCCCCAAAAACAAGACAATTCTTAAAAAGCTTGCAAGTTATGAAGTTCAGACATGGCTTTGGTGGAACTCGGATCCACACTTAACCAAATAGACCCACAAAACAACTGACAGTAAGTGCAAGTTTAGAAATTCTTCTATAATTGATTCTAAAGTCAAAATCAGTTCTGGGGAGAAGTTTCCCCACATAAAAATTGTAAACCTCCACCCCATAGCAATTGAAATTTTCTCCGTTTTCATAGAACGCTTCTAACTAAAATTGCAGTAAGACCAGAAAGATCAAGATATAGCCCAGTACAATAATTTTATACATGAATAGCATTCAGACGACTTTACACCAATGATCAAAACCATAAATCAATCCTATGTTTGGCAACAAAGGCATAAAAGGTAATCTTGCTTCATACCCCAAATTCAGGTGGATATTTAACCGCTTTCTCATCGTCTCTTGAGAAAATCCTTCAATGAAAATGGTTGAGGCCCATCCTGCAATGAGTAAATCAACTAATGAGTTTGAATAAGTAACTTGAATTTCTGGACAATATAGCAGTTCCATCTCTTGTCGCACTTGTGAGTTCTTGCTTACATGCTCTCACTCAAAAAAAAGAAAAAGGTAAGCGATCAAGGGTGCGTTTGGAATAATAGCTTAATTAAGCGCTTATGGCATAAGCGCTTGCTCATAAGCTAATTCAAGAAATTAATTGAAAAAAGTTGAAAATAGGTTACAAATAAGCAAATAAGCTCAAAACAGCTTATAGGTATGCTATAAGCTATTTATATAAGCTCTCTCAAACACTTACATAAGCGGGTATGCTATAAAATAAGCTCTTTCAAACGGGACCCAAATGGTTTCTCGCGATACACAGAAATTTGAGTTGTAGCTTAAATTGCATATACCAAAAAAAATTAGGCCAACATATGCAGCCAATAAAGCATGAAACTGATAAAAGAATGTTATCAATTGCCTATTACCTTTCCAGCCTCCTGACTTAAGCACTGTCTAACTACTGTCGTCTGCTGTATAAGCCTCTCCATTGCTGTGTAGCTGGGAAGGTTAAAGTATGCTGCAATCACCAAACATCACAAAAAAAACATCATATTTCTTATACAGGGGTAGAACAAAGTATTGAGATTTGCAATAATGATCATATTAATATGCACTAGACAAGGAGTACAGTCGAGTTAACCTACCAAGAATAGCTCGATTCAAACTATCTGCAACCTGTTGACGATACTCTAAGCTAAGCAAATGAAACACGGGTGATTTCTCTGGCTCCTGATAAGCAAGAAGGGCCATAAAATCCTGCAATAAGGACAGCTTCATAATTACTTCAACCTTAACAACCCACATAAATGCATAAACTAAATTGTGTAAAAGGCAGACTTACTTCAAGCTTTTGCATATATTTTTGCTCCTTCCCAAAAGGGCTCAACTTGGTCTGAGCGAATTCCAAAGCCTCTGTGCTGCCAATATCATGAGGTTCTATTAAAACAAGAAGTTTGCAACATATTCTATTGGGAGGAAAAAAGAATCTTATCTCACCATTTCCTAGAGCAGACAAGCTCTACAAAATGAAGGCTTAGAAGATCAAACAGCAAATCCTTATTGTTTTCTAGAATATCCTTTGCCAGCTGTTCTGTAAGCTCAATAGCCTTATGTGCATTTCCCTCCAATGCATAGTGAAAGATTCCTAAAGAAATGAAATTTACCGTCAATGACCTTGCTAACAACTAAACTCAAAGACAAATAGGAGCATTCCACAGAAACCTCTTCCATAAAAGTTTGTAGGAGGGAAGGAAATATTCAAGAGAAGGAAACTTGAAATCTTAATTCAAAGGTATGAAAGAAAAAAAGCATCTACATGTGTGACAAAAATCAGACAACATTGTCAAAAAGAGCACAGGTTTCAAGTGGCATTAAAAGAAAAAACTCAAAAAAGTGATTCAGCATCCTTCCCATTGGAGGCCCAGTAATCTAATGTCCATGTTTTTTACAGTCCAAATATTTTTAACAGTGATTATTAAGAAATATTCGAAGTACTCAGAGCAAATAAAATTATAGTCACAAGCAACCAAAAGTGTACAACCAACCTTTTGCACTGAAAGACAATATACTTACTTTTTCTTTTCTCCATGTTTTCCAAATAATCTGCGGGCTGCTTCATCCCAGTGCAGGCAATGAATGATTCCACTGACTCTTCGTAGCAATTATGTATAAGATATGACAGAATAATATTGGGGATGTCTTTTTCATTTATAGCCTATAAATACATACACACACATGTAGTCAAAATATGTAAGGAGCTTAGTTACTAAAGTTATGACAAGAGAATAAATGTAACCAGAAAATTCTAATAATAACCATATATCCAACAGCTCTGTAGGGATTACCGATTCTGCATGAGCTAAATCTGAGTTATTTTTCCTCTCAAAAACGGAAAAGAAAACTTCAAAAACCACAACTGAAAAGGAAATGCTTGAATTGAAATCATTATATGTCACAGAAGCAGTGCTGTTTAAACCGCGATCTTGATTGTGACGTGTGAGATCAATCTCACGATCCAAGGACTGCTCCAAAATAAAGATCACATGTAGGACCGCACACAAGACCGCAATCTTAGGGGTAAATTTGTAGGATTGAGGATCCGGTCCAATCGCTATCGTAGGGGTAAGGCCCACAAAATGCTCTGACGTGATTCCGGTTACAAAAACTATCCCTCTTTAACCATTTCAAACCCAAAATCGAAGCTGATTTCTTGTTCGGCTTCACAATTCGAATGCTGCTCAGTCCTCAACCTTCCTTCCACGACAGCAAGTTCGAACCCTATGAGATCCTGTTCTGTGTGTTTTGGACTTCTGGTGGTTTTAGGCTTCTGGTGGTTTTGTATTTTTTTAATTATTCTTTTTTTTTGTTCGACTTTAATGATGTGATTAAGTGGGTCCATTAACTATGCCATTCTGCTACCTTCGACTTTAATTATGTGATTTAGAGGTCATTTTCCTTATATATGTGATTTTCTATGTACATGTATATGTTTTAGGTAAAGTTTTGCATGTCTAGTAGATCTTACTATCTAATCTACAATCATAAAATTTACATCTTTCACCTGCCTCCAATTTACCATCGTTCACCCCCCCCCCTCCCAATTAAAGGTTCTGATCTTGACAACATTGACAGAAGTAAGCAGAAAAATGGATCCCCAGTAACAACAAAGCCTAATTACGTTGAATTTCTACAAATTCAAAAAATACAAGAGCTTTTTTCTCTATGATAATGGCATCTTGCAAACATGATATATAAATCATAGAAGAATGTTTAAGCATAAACAATACCAGCATTCAACCAGCAATACCATCACAACACCAAAAATATGCATATGAAACACATTAAATACTATAAATCCTTGCAAGAATAAAAAAGGTAACAAGCAGGACAAGAAGGCAGAAAGGCTGTGCAAGTGTGCACAAGCAATTAAGAATTCATAATTACATAGAAATTCATACAATTAACAAAAACGTACCACAATCAATTAATCAAATGAATTAGAAATGTAACTCCATACTCAAATCAAGTCATTCAAAACAACCGTGGAACTTTCCATTGTCGCTAGTTTTTCGAGAATGTTCGAAATCGTAAGGGGAGTGAAAATTGGGAGCAAAAAGAGTAGCCGAAAACTGAGTGACGGAGCATAAAGGAGTTGCAATTGCATTCTAGGGCACGAAAAGGGGAACCCTATGATTACGAAACTTGCAGAAGGAGTAAGAGAAAACAATGAAATTGAACAAAATGCAGTGATATCATGACATTGAGAAAGTAACATCGTCGCATAAGTAAGTAAATGCATAGCAGAAGGAACAGAAAAAATGTGAATGGGGATTGTAAAAGACTGAAAGAGAAGAAATCGAAGTGAAGCGCAATGGGTAAACATGACAGCAAGAGAATTAGAGAAGTAAGGAACGTACGATGTTTTCGTATTGACGAGGATCAGGCTCCATGGTTGTTAATGTCAGGCGTCGATTTTGGATTTGGGATCCTCCGAAACGGACCAAAGCGAATGAATGTAAGAAGCTGTGACTGAAACACAGAAGAAGAAGAAAAAAAAAAAAAAAAAAAAAGAGGGTTTTATAACATGGTTACGTTTATCCCTCAAAGTCTTAAACAACGATCCGCTTCATTAATTTGGTGTTAATCTTTCATGTAAAAAATTTTTTGATTTAATAGGACTTTAGGTTCCTCACTTAATTTATGATGAAGCTGACGATGATAAAGTTTCATGTAAAATGGTCTGGGAATATTAGATAGCATCTTATATTGTACTAGTGTATATTGGCCTCGGCTGCATAGGCCACCTTTCAATTGTTTCCACGGCAAAACCAACACCAATTATCAAGTGGCTAAGAGCTAAGATACAGGTTTGATTTGTATGCTGACTTGCACACAATATGTGCATGATACACCTTAAATTAATAGAGAATGAGAGTGTTAAGAGTTAGGAATGTAACATAGTGCCCGCATCTTCAATCATTTTTAATTTGTGTAAGAATAGATCTTAAATTAGTCTTCACTTTGCTTCATGAATTGGCAACATAGGCTTTGCTATGAACTAGTGGTTGGTTTGGTTACGATTCCAAGCAGCTTGACTGCGGTATACATGGTGGTTACAACAGCTCTGGCGAGTCAAAACGTACCACTGATTTTGACTAGTCCGAATTTGACTCAAACTTTTCCTCCAGTTTCTGTTGGGTTGATCCCTATATAGGCACCAAATTTGTACACAAAAGGGTCAATCTTATCACAAGTTTCGACCCTGATTCCTATTCCAAGTCCTACAACCCCTGCTATGTCGCAAGCTATTGTTGGCATAGTTCAATCAGGTTCCAGGAACAACATGATGAATCCCCAGAACAATGTCAGTCACCCTTATGGGATGCCTGTATCATTGATGCAAGGGATATGAACCTACCCCTCTATGTATTCCAACAATTTGGTTTCGACGGGTTCCCCGGGAAATCAATTCTTGGCATCAAGATCATGGGCGAATGGATTGAGAAATTAAGGGCTTCCAGTTTCAGTTTTAGATGGATCCCCATTCGCTTTGACTAACGGTACTGTGAATGTACTTAGGTAACAAATGGACGATAGTAACCATGAGTTAGTCAATACTTTGACTCAGCAAATTGGTACAGTCTTTAATCCCATGACTAGAGACACTGCACTTGCCTATCAACAATTGACTACGCAATGTCGAATTGCGGATGTCTTCGGCGCACCTGACCCTGTAGTCGAACAAACCGCTCAGGCTGGTCGACAAGCGCCTCCTCCTAACCTACCCCAAGTGTTGGAGGTTAAACCCAATCAAAAGGTCCCCCATAAAAGAGTCAGCTTGGAAGAAGTCACACAACTCATGATAAGACGAATAATAGATTATGGGAAATCAAAATCCTTAAGAGTTCCTTCTAAAATTTCCAAGACAACTTGTCATATGCTTTCTCCCAGTCAACTTTGAATACCATGGAGCCATTCTTAGCAAAATAATTATTTAGGTAATGAATCACCTCATGAGCTATAATTGCATTATCAGTGGTTCCTCTCCCTAGGACAAAGCTAGACTACAGGGGGCTAATGAATTGGTCTAGATATGACCGAAGTCGAGCCACCAACACCTTGGTAATAATCTTATAAACAACATTGCATAGGCTGATAGGACGGAAGTCCTTAATTTGGGTTGGAACATCCATCTTTGGAATTTAAAAAATCATGGTTTCAGCTAGAGTGGAATTAATAGAACCAACACTGAAAGCCTCCCTAACCATCCTATAAATATTCTCTCCAAAAAATGTCCCAATACTACTTGAAAAATATAGTTTGGAAGCCATCCGGGCTAGGAGATTTGAAAGGTTTCACGGACATTAAAGCACACTTCACCTCTTCCTTAGAAACAGGTTCAAGAAGGTCCAATCGACACTCACCTAGCATAGTGGGCTAGTAACTGCTCCACTATCATGATTAAACCGTCAGGTTTTAATTACCAATTAAATAAAGGATAATTGAATTTATCTTTTGTTTAGTTAAAATACCATGCTTCTCAGAAAGAGTTCATCGAAGCATAATATTTTGGGGGGCATCTGTTAGCCTGGAATTTTTTCCCAAGTCTTAACTTGGTCGAAAGTCACTCGACAACTAGTTTCGACCAAATTCCAAAGTTACTCCACTTAAGTAGAATAGTCGTTGTAAAAAGAGTCGTTGTAAGAGTATCTCTTATTTATACATACCTTGTTTCATCTCAATGTGCAATATTCTTTTGTTCTCCATCTTTTCATCATATCAAATTGCACCAATATTCTTCCGTTGTGTTCCAAATCAATACGCCATATAATGGATCCAAACAATTTACCCAACTTTGGTACTTTTTTTTAGCAATGTTTAGATGATTTTATTCATGACACCAGTGTAGAAGATCACTTGAGATAAGTACTAGAGAGCCAACAACAACCTGACAACACTTTTAGGCCCAGGCGAAGAAGAAGGGTGACAGAGTGAGATCGTGAAGAAGGGCAAATTCGATTGGTCAATGACTACTTTTCTTAAAATCTTGTATACATAGAAGCTCAGTTCCAAAGAAGGTTTTGAGTGCGAAAGCATGTGTTCCTTAGAATTGTAGAAGCTGTTGTCAACCATAACACGTACTTTCAAATGACGGTTGATACAATTGGTAGTCATAGTCTTTCACCATTACAAAAGTGCACTGCAACTATTCGTATGTTAGCATATGGATCACCTGTTGACAACCAAGATGAGTATGTTTGAATTGGTGAAAGCACTATAATTGATTGCTTAGAGAGATTTGTAACGCCTGTGAATGAAATATTTGGTGTGGAGTACCTGAGAAAGCCAAACAACAAAGATGTTGCACGCCTACTACAAATGGGAGAGTCTCGTGGATTTTCAGGTATGTTGGGTTCCATTGATTGTATGCATTGGGAATGGAAGAATTGTCTAGTTGCGCGGAAAGGACAATATTCACGAGGTGATCATGGCAAACCCACAATCATGCTTGAAGTAGTGGCATCACAAGATTTGTGGATTTGGCATGCATTTTTTGGCATCGCGGGTTCTAACAACCAATCTCCTTTGTTTACCGACGTTTTGAATGGAGAAGCTCCTGTAGTGCAATACAATGTCAATAGAACACCGAATCATATATGATACTATCTAGCAGATGGTATCTACCCCGAGTGGGCTACATTTGTGAAGAACATTCTAATGCTGCAAGGAGAGAAAAGACAATTATTTGCCAAACGACAAGAATGAGCAAGAAAGAATGTTGAGCGTACATTTGGAGTGTTGCAATCTTGATTTGCGATTGTTCGTGGTCCTTCACGCTAGTGGCATGTGAATACCATGAAGCAAATAATGTATGCTTGCATCATATTGCATAACATGATTGTTGAAGACGAGCACGAGGAGTACGACAATAATTTTGAATACGATCTGGCTGATAATGGCATAGTGTCTGCTGAAGTATCAAGTGGTCATATTCCCGCTTTTACAACATTCTTGGAAAGAAGAGCACATCAACTTCATCGATCCATCCATCGCCAACTTCAAGTAGATTTGGTGGAGCATATTTGAGAGCGTTTCAGAAATGATAACAATGAAAATTAATCATTGTGCGATATTATGTATTTCATTTAAAATGTATTGTTATTTATTTTTCATTGGTATATATTTCTTATCGTTTTTAATTATAATGTAATGTTTTTTTTGTTTTTTTTAACGTACCATGTTCAACTTTAATTATAAGATACTATTATCAATATTAATTAAATTAATATTTAAATTGGAGTATTGAATTAATATTAAAATTTAAATCAAAATTAGGTGGAAATAAAAATTATAAATATATGTGGTGTTGTAGGACCTAATTAAAAATAAAATAAAGAACCATGGTTGAAGCAAAATCTGCATGAGTTCCTTATGGATTCCTTATATTCTAGGTGGCATTTAAAGTCCACATAAATAGCGGTTAAGAAACCAAAATAAAGAACTTGGGTTGGAGATGCTCTAATTTCATTGAAGAAAAAACATACTTAACCCTAATTAAAATAAAAAATTATTTTATAATTTTTTTTTACAAGTTAGAAAATAAAACTTTAGAATTTAGCATAAAATATTTGGCGATTTATGAGTAAACAAAATTTATAGATAGTAAAAGTACATAGAATTTAAATTCCTATGCCTATCCTTATATAATATACGCGGACTAACCGCGGTGGCACCGTCCAGCGTTGGGTTATGGACGTATGGCAGTGCGTCACTAATGAACGTGGACAAGCATTAGGGCGTTACGCGTTACCTGAAATTTTTCTAATTTATTTATTTATTATTAAAATGTCACAAATATTAACGCTTTTTTCTTAAAAAAAAAAAGCTTCCAATTCCACTTGATAAGCGATACTATATTATCTATTTACTTTTATTTAGATTATTGATAAAATATTTTAATTTAAAATGATTAAAACGTATCTATTTCTGAAATAAAATAATTCAAGTGTATAATAATATTCCTAGTTTTAATAAAACGTATATAAGACTATTTATTTATTACTAATTAATATCGAATTTTAACTTAATAGATATATTTTTCTTAAAAAAACTTAATATATTTAGTTTTCTATTATACGTTAAAATGGTATGCTTTTGCTGAGAAGAAGACCTGGTACTTTGTATATTTTCATATAAAAAAAACTATTTTTTGAATAAAAGTTTCCGTTTTTGATATTTTTAAAATCAATCTCAAGTTAAGTTTTCCAAAGTGACAAATATCTTTAAGATTAAAAAGGTGTGTATCATGCGTAAACTCTGTTAATACAGACATTCAATTAAATTCTATTAAATTAGGAAATATTATCTCTTTTTAGTTAAAATTAAAAAATAGTTTAATTTTGATACGCTAACATTTTAATTTTTTTTACACATGTATTCAATCACGTATTTCTATTTTTCATTTAAAATAATTTTAAATTTAAATTTATTTATAACATAATAAATTGATGAATTCTGATAAGATGCGTATGTAAAACTTCTTTACAGTTTACACTACATCAAAATTAAACTCTATTAAAAATAAATATAACGATTTCTCCTACAAGATGTCTTAATTGAATGACAGTGGAAAATAGTAAAACTATTTAACACAGTAAATTATTATACATTATTTTTTTGCCACGTGAATAATGGTGGTCAACATGTCTTGTCTATAAAAGGGCATGGTCCCTTAACCTGCAGAGACCATATTCTCATCGTGAAGGCTAAGCAAACAAGAGATTCGTACGCAAAAATCATTCATTCGGAATCGGAAGAGAAGAGAAGAGAAAGACATGGCGGCGGAAGAGGGACAGGTGATCGGTGTCCACACCGTGGAATTATGGAAGGAGCTGCTCGAGAAGGGAAACGAGACCAAGAAACTGGTAACCTAACAATAAAACTTCGTTCCTTTTACATGTGATTTTTGTTCATCTGTTCATGAGTAGTTCAAGATCTTTTAGAAGAAGTTGTTATTATTATTTAGAGGGTTGTGATTTGTGAATTATGATTGATGAATGTAGACTCATGTTGTGTCCAGGTGCATTCCCTTCTCGGATTAGGATCCCCTTAACTGCAGGGTGTTCAATTGATGAAATTTGATTTCAAAATATGAACTTTTCATTTTGTAAAATTAATCAATGGATGTGGGTTTTACAGTTCTGGAAACATTTGCAGAGGGTTGAAGCCCTTGGTTTCTGTGGAACATGCTTCATCAGATTATATAGATTTGCTTCCCTTTTTTATGTTATGTTTGACTTTAAGATTTTGGGTGCATGATTTTAAGATTTTGACTCTGAGATGTCTGGAATTTTTGCCTTTCCCAATCTTTAGCTATAATTGGGCTTTCAAAACTAGCTTCTGTGACCCCCTGGTGCTGTTGTGATCAGTTTCAAAATGTTGATTCTATTGTGACATTATTTCATTCGTAGAAAATTGCAGTTTTGTTAAAGGGTTTTCTCATAATTGTGACCAATTTTATGTAATGCTATGACATTATTTCATTGGTAGAAAATTACAGTTTTGTTGAGGGTTTTCTCATCATTGTGACCTATTTCACGTTATGCAATGATTTGTACCCTCTTTATGTTTTTTGCACAGGAATTTTTTTGAAGTTTCATATATTTCTCTTTGGTGTTTCATTTTCATAGCTGTTAACTATGTCATCTCGAATTTACTAGATTTTTTAAGCTCAGACAAGGTTCTGATGGGATATTGCATTGCATTTTTTAACAGATTGTGGTGGACTTTACTGCTTCCTGGTGTGGTCCTTGCCGTGTTATTGCACCAGTTCTGGCAGACTATGCTAAAAGGTTTACAGAATTCACCTTCCTCAAGGTGGATGTGGATGAGCTGAATGTAAGCATATCCGAATCTACGGTATCACATTATCTAGCGCGCCCTTGTATGATTGATTTTGAAGTTAGAATTAATTCTGAGGAGAAACTTCCGTGAGTAGTTTCTGGATTTCAGAATTGACTCTGATGAAAGAGAAGCTAATCCACACATGTTATATACTCTTACTCTTAAAGCCCTTGTGGGCTATTTTTTTACTATGTATCAGTAATTAATTTTATGATCACATTGATGTCTTCAGTCTGTTGCTGAGGAATGGGGTGTTGAGGCCATGCCAACCTTCGTGTTCTTGAAAGAAGGCAAGGAAGTGGACAGGGTTGTGGGTGCTAAGAAGGACGAGCTGCATGCCACAATAACGAAGCATCTAGGAACAGCTGCTGCTTGAACTATCATATGAAGACCAAGAATAATAACATTTAGAGTCAGTTTGCATGTTTCCATTATGGCTATGGTGTTTGCATAATATGAGTGTAGGTGAAAAATAAATTGTTGCATTGTGGTACTTCAGATGACTATTGATTATGACATGTTTGTATAATTAAGATATTTTGTTGATCATGGTCGCTTTGGTTGATGATGATTGACGACATAATTTGATGATTAAAAATGGCAACCACCGATATTAGCATGAGTAGAAATTAGTTAGACGGGTATGAGTGTGTTTGGATAAATAGCTTTGTTAAACACTCATGATAAATGTTTATTTATAATCTAATTCGAGAAGCATATTTACAGGTTATAGATAAATATATAGGCCATATTTGGAATAAGTATGAGTTTATCTTAGTTTCATAGGCCGTTCAAATTAGCTTATGAATAATAGTTTATACTTATAATATATTTTCAACTTATTTTATTTTAATAAGTTTTTCAAACTAACTTATGAATAAGTGTTTATATGTTAGACGCTTACTGTTATAAGCGCATAATTAAGTTGTTTTTCCAAAAGTACCAATAAATGTTTATTTGAAGCTAATTTTAGTAGTTTATGAAAACAAGCTCAAAATAGATTATAGGTAGGTTATAAGCTCTTACATAAAAGTTTATAGGTAGGTTATAAGCTCTTACATAAAAGTTTAATTTACAAGATAAGTTTTTAACAAACTCTTCCAAACAGTGTATAAGCACACGTAAGAACTTTGTAATTTTCTCTTTCAAGTAGATATACATTGGAACTAGGAAGAGAAAATTTAAAATCAACTTGGTCACATCTTTGGTATCAATCACTCTTGTTCTCCATCTTGATACCAGATCAAGAATAGTAGTAGAATTAAGGATTAACTGACAATCGTAAAGTAACTAAAAGTAACTTATTTCCTCAACTTTATATACCAATGCAAATAGAAGCCAGAAAATTTCACAGATGGACATAAAATGTGTTATTCTTCATAATACCCCCATTACATGCTTCCCTGTCCATCACCATTTGGCTACTTATATTCATATTCTAATTCTCTGAATTGGGTTTATTAGCAGGAGTATGTACTGTCCTCTTTAGCAAAGATATTTTCTCAGGATTCCCACCTAATTCCTCGAAAAGTACTATTAAGTTCTTTGTTGGCTTTAACCAAGACCTTGGCACATGATACCTACAAAATTCCAAACAGAAAATGGGTGAATGTTTGTTTGGATAACAACTCAGTGTAATGTAAATTAAATTTGAGCTCGATCCATCAGAGGAGTTTCAATCATTTTTTTATCTCGAAGTGTGTGCAAGTGTATGTTTTCACGGATGATTGAAATGGCTCTGCACACCATTGTATCACTACACTGCACAATTCAATGGCTCTGCACAGAAGGGTGTGTAATCACAAACATTCAAGTGAGTAGCATTTTCCTATAGATAATAAGGTAGGATAACTCAAGTGGTAAGAGCTGGAGACATATGGGTTGGGGAGGGGAACGTCTAGGGATCAAGAGAATCTTGGACGATAACAAAAAAGGAAGTACTAATGTTGAAGTTAAATCTTTGGAAAAAAAGAAAAAAACAGTACCATCGTTGGGTAGGTTGTCCACAACCAAGTTGGCACTTTGTTTCCCGGTATGTCCCAGCATAGCTGCAAAATTTACAATCACCCTGTGCATAAATCATCCAATACCTTCCTATGCTCTGTCCATTGATCCATACTTGACCCTTTCCCATGCTTCCCAGGTCCAAAGCCAATGGTTCATTTCCCACAGGTGCATTGAAATAAGCCTGAAGGTTCCAAGTTTGTAGGAAGATTCATTATAAACTGTAGATGTTGTTATATTATAAACTAGTAACTGCTTTTACCGGATTCAACATCCTCCCATGTGGACTCTCGTGTTTTCTCATGTTGATGTTTTATGTCTATCTTTTTCTTCATATGTTTTAAATATGTGGGATCCTTTAAATATCTATGAAGAGAGAGATAAACACGATGTTTCACTTGAAAATATCATGTGACATGAGAGGATCTTAATCCGTTCTTACCCTGTGCCATTTCAGCTGTTGCTGGCTTTGAGAAGCTAGTGACACCCTGACCCAGTCAACAGAAGAGACCCCATTTGGAGACACCAAATTCATAGCCTCTCCTTTTAGGCCAACCTGTTTGTGAAGATATCATAGTTATAGAAAATACTTTCTCATATATAAAAAATCCTATGTAAGTAGGAAGTTATATGTGTGTGAATCAGACCTGGTAAGACCATTTCTGCCAAGTCAAGTCTCTTTGTCCATGGTCAAGACCTTGGAGCAAAACTGGACCAGTGATCCCTGTCTTCCATGTTTCGAAATGGAAACCAACATTCTAAGGAAAAGGAAAAGTGGAAAGCAATCAATGACTATAGCAACCTATGTGCCAATTGCCAAGCATGTTCAAGCACTTGAAGCAGTTTAAAGGGATGATGAAGTTCAAGTTGGAGTTTCAAGCAAAGTACTAACAGGCAATCCAACGGCTACGCTAAGAAGTGCTATTTTATTAGTTCCAGCGCGTAGATCGACGGGGCCATTAAATGTGCAGCTTCTGTCATTTGTCGTCCCGAATGCAGAGCCTGCAAAAGGAAATAGGAATCATCTCATCTTCGTAGAACATAAATAGATTCAATCAATGTAGTACAAAAATAAGAACTACCAAGTTTAGCTGCATACCTGAAAATTTCCCATTAATAAACACATGGACAGCATGACCTGCAGAATGCACACTAATGCTCGGCTTGCGCCCTCCTCGAAGAAACGATTCTGATGAACTTATGTCAACACTGTGGCATTCAAACCACAAACCAGTAAGATTTCAACTGCTGAGAAGTGAGAATGTAAGAGAATACAAGCAAGTTGACTTAGGATTTCATTAATTTGAGAAAACAGAAAATTTTCTGTTTTTGATTTTATGCGAACAACTCGAAAGGCTTTGAATTCATTTCATTGCTGTATCAAAGCTAGAGATTGGGGGGGGAGGGGTAGCTCGCTTGGTTGAGCTAAGGGTGATGGAAGGTGAAAGGTCAGGGTTCAAACCCTAGAGAAGGAACATTTGTGATTTAGTAACAACTAACAACTAACATTTGCCTATAAAAGAATAAATCAAAGATAGAGGTTTATTCCAAGTAACTCACCTAGTTATGTACCACAGATAATCACTAGTGTCTCTGGTAGCATTTATCTGTTCTATAAGTCCTGAAGCTGTAATCCTTGAACTTTCCTCTAGAGAACTCAAGTCTTCATTAAAGGTCTCCCATGAGAACAACCTAGAACTGCTAGGCAGCATTTGTATCTGTGAAGTTTGAAACCTCACCTTCACGAAGGCAACAACAATCCAATCAATAAGTTGATGCGCGAGCAACGCTGATGAGAAATATTTGATAGCATAAAAGGTTACTTTAAATAATCTTACTCTTGCAGTGTTAAATACATCTGTTGTGCAATCAGGGAGGATACTTATGGACCAAGGAGGCAATTCGTAGTGCTTGTTATTGAAGGTCACTCTTGCAGCAGAATTTGAATGAAAATTTGATAGAAAAGCTGCACATGTTCCGGTTCCGGAGGAGAATACATGAGCCTGGAAGATAACCAAGATGTGAATCATTGTTGTCACCTTGAAGGTAGTTTTCCTTACAGTAAGCCACTAGAAAAGGGTAGTGATTTGTATCAGAGGCAACTAACCTGCTCATAAGTTCCTAAGGATGTAACTTTAGGATCTGAAGAAACCAAAGCATGTTCACATTTTTTAATAGCTTTGTGAAGGTCCTTCAAGTGACCATATTTAGGTTCCCTGAGCAAACCTGAAGTCAATAAAGCATTAAATTACAACTTGCTAATAATTAAGGAATCTTAATTAATCTTCTAATGATGTTTTGATAGTATAATTATCTGACCGTATTCATCAATTGGCGCATCATAGTCATAGCTTGTAGTGATGAATGGGCCCCCAGCTGATCTTCCAAAATTAGTTCCTCCATGGTACTATCATTTGTCATTAATATTCATTTAAATAAACTAATGCAATGTATGTTTTGTTTAAATGAGAAAAAAATTATTGAAGGTGACCAACCATGTAATAATTGAAGTATGAGCCACCCTTTTGTATGAAACGAGCTACTGCAAATGCTAGATCCTCAACTGGTCGCTGGTAAATTGGGCCACCAAATTCTGTAAACCTAAAAGAGAAAACGAAAAAAGAAGAGGGAAGAATAACAAAAGTGTGAAAGAATCCAGACAGCATCTAAAGTTTCACAACCAGCTCCAAAAACAATACCATAATATAACTTACCAGCCACTCCAACTCTCAGTCCAAAGGCTTGGCTTGTATGGTTTATTTGGAGTGAAATAATCACAGTAAAAGCCATTACATGCATTTATCTGTGATGAAGAATTGGATGAATCATATAGGACTCTTAATAAAAATCTAATGAAGATGTACTTGCTTATTGTTTGGTTGGAGGAAAAAGGAAAGGAAAGCAAGTGATTCTTTTAAACTTGTTTTGCTTGATTCAAACATTCGGAAAAGAGGGGGACCGGAGAACAATGGAAAGCGTCAAAATAGGAAAATGTATCATGTGACTAAAATATACGGATACCATGTTTGAATCAATTTCTCTTTTATTAGAATCGATTCTGAAACTTAGATGCTACTCACATAAACTTTTCTCCAAAACTGATTCTAGCTTTAAAGGATTTCAAACATACTTACTCATATTTCTTCAAGTGTTTTAAAAGTAAAGGTTTAGAAAGTAAATTTACTTTAAAATCTTTCTTTTCCCCTTTCCTACCAAAAAAGGAGAGGACCCCTTCAACCAAACACAACATTAAAGAAACAGTAAATACTATTATTGGAGTCAATCCCCAATAGTAGTGTAACAACTAAGAGCTTGAGAAGGTTCACCACTGGATCTGGGGCATCATCTTCCTTGCACATCACCCAGGGGACTCCTGTACCCAATCCAACAGCCATCTTTGCAGCCCAGTTCATGTATGTATGACCAGCACCTCCCAGTGCCTTGCCTTGTGGTCCATACTCATTCTCAATCTAGAAATTACAGCAGAAGTGGTGGTAAGATTAAGATTTTATCTTCAACCAGTGATTTGTTAGTCTGAATCTGGGAGTGCGAGATCCACTCCCGATAGCATGTTAGGATCAACTTTTCTTTTAGCAAAATCAATTCTGAAATCCATAAACTATTTAGAGAAAGTTCTCCATATAATTGATTCTAAACATACAATGAGTTTTTGATCTGGGAACTTCAAAATTTCACACATGTGGAGACAATTTTTGAACAGAACACTCAGTCATAACACAAGGTGAAAGGAAGTGCCTACTTGAGAAAGAATGATTGGACCACCCTGAGATTGAAATAGTTTTTCACTCTTCATCATCTGGACAATTTTCTGAGTGAAACCTTGCATTGCTGCCTGAAGTTCAAAAAATGCAACAAGAATTTCATTATTTCTCTGGTCACACACCATTCAATGATTAAGCAGAGAGTCTCAGAAGACAAATCTTAAATTACAGTTCAACCTTGAAAGGGCCATTATCTGTTCTGAAACTGATGCCAGGAACATACTTCAACCAAACAGGAAATCCTCTGCACCATGAAAGAATGTGGTTGGAAATCACAACAAGCACTAATCCCAAGAAACCAAACATTAAATTGCAAGGACATAAAGAATATGATATTTGTAGCATGTTTGGATCTTTTTTCGGGAATCGATTCTGACATTCAGAAACTTCTGATTAGAATTGATTTTGCATTTCGAGGGATACGGAAAAACACAAGAAAAGTTAAAGCTGCACTTACCCAAAGTTCCACTCAGCACATACATAAGGTCCAATTCGAAGATGGACATAGAGCCCCACTTTCTGCACTGTCTTAATGAACCGTACCAAATCGTATCTTCCTTCAAAGTTGTACTGCAACCCAACATCAGAAAAAAAAGAAAAGGAGGAGAGAAAAAAAAGTGAGGTGGGACTTGAGAATTTCAAACTGATAGAATGCTTAGATCAACAAAGAAGCTACTCAAACAGAAACTTCTCCCCAGAATTAATTTTATCTTTAGAATCAGTTGTAGAAGAATTTCCAAACATGCTGTGATAGTATGAAGATCTAGACTCTAGAGTAGTACATTGCCAGGAGATGGTTCATGAACATTCCAGAAGACATAAGTGTCTATGACATCTAGGCCTCCATGTTTGGCTTTCTGAATCAGATCCTCCCACATCTATAACAGCAACACACATTTCAAGAAAACAGATTCAGAAACACAAGGACAAAAAACCAAGCTTCTTCAAGCACAAATTCCCATGGAAAAAGGCAAAAAGTGAAGAAAAAGGGGGTGACATAAACAATTTAACATACTTCAGGGGTGCTTCTAGGGTAGTGAATGGAGCCAGAGATGAGGATCCTTCTCTGGCCATTGATTACAATGGCTTTCCTGTCATAGGTGACACTGCAGTGGATCAGCTCAGAACCCACAAACAAGGCTGTGAAGAAGAAGAGTATGAGAAGCTTGGAAACTGAGTTGGTTTCCATGGCTTCTCTTCTCACTCAAGCAGAACTGAATGGAGGGAAAGTTTTGAAAAAGATAAGAGAAGAAGTCAGCACTGAGCAGAAGAAAGAGAGAGAGAGAGAGAGGAATGGGTTCTATTTTATATTTGAGCCTTTGAATCTGATCTAAAACTCTGTGCCTGTGATCATTGTGATTGTCTTGTTTGTGATTCTTCTGCTGGTAGTAGTAGCACCAATTAGTAACTACTTACATGTCAGGTAATTTGTATTTGTATCTTACTATTTTTGTTATATTTTGATGTTAGGATAGAATTAAGTATAGTTATAGTGCATATTTGAGTAAAATTAAGGCAAGTTTAGGAAAATTAAGGCAAGTTGCTTGTGTACATTGTGATTTTGGCTCAACCTAGATTTTCTCTGTGCATCTAAATATATACATGACTTTTTTTCGGATATTAACCAGGTATTCAAGGTATTTACAAACGACAACTGTGAAACTATTATCCCGCTCCACTGTTCAGCGTATAAAGTGGTAGGAGGCTGAATTCGAATTTTCAGGCAAAGTGCCCACTTGGTTGCACAGAAGCTATAATATCAAGTTTGGATCAACTTATTTTTCTTCAAAATCAATTCTGCCAACATAAAACCATTTCAAAGCTTTTTTCTAGCATTAATTTTGGATTTAGAATCAATTATGAACAAATTTTCAAACATCCTATAAATGCACGTTGAAATTATTCTACAATTGATTTAAAAATCAAAAAAATTCTAAATAGAAGTTTGTATGGGCAACTTTCTGGTTGTCAAAATATACTATGAAGAAAAGTAAGTTGACCCGAACATACTACTATAACATAAGTCTCATAGCATGTTCGAAAGTTCTTCAATAATTGATTTTGTTAGTAAAATTAAGTTTGAGTATTTTATGTAAATCGTGAAACCGGAAATGCTATTGTACTAAGACTGAGAATGAGTGAGAGTGATTGTTTTGCTTTTTAATCAAAGCTTATTTATTGCTTGAAGCCTTCAACTTTACAACAACGACAATTTATAGCAACAACGCTTTAGTCAAAAAATAAGAAATTGGAAGTGTGGTAATGAGTAAGATCATGATTATGTCGTCCTCAATTCTCATTTTCACATTACAGCTTGCTTTCAGTTTAAGTGTTTCAATTTTGAAGTCTCAGCTTTAGGGGTAAAATATAGAGTTAATTGAATGTTTGATCAAGTGCATGTCTAATGTACAAAAAATTCAGAATATGTTTTTTCTTTTTTTTTGATAAATCCATGCAAAACTACACTCTGTAGTTTTTTTTTTTCAATCTCAACAAATTTATTTTACATTTCTGTACATTGAATGTGCTTTTTCTTTTGGAAAATCTTGAATGTGCTTTTTCTGTCCCTGTAAAATAGATTCCTCTAGAACTTTAGATTACAAAATGTTTGCAACTTCTGTTATAAAATTCTAAAACTTTTATCTTTGGAAAAAAGGCTACGTTTTTTTGTTTACTTTTTTTTTTATGAACCTGGTTATAGAACTGTGCAGACCCTACCGCATTGTGCACCATACTAGTTTGGTTGCATGTGCTGTATCATGTATGTAGACCCACGGTCTCACTCACTATCACATGCTTTGTATTATTTTATTTATTATAGGTTTAGATCAGATTTCTTCAATAATAACAATAGCTAATTCCCTCATCACGAGTGTTTTACACAAAGCGATGAATAACGCACCACGAAATGTGTTTTTTTCTTATAGGCATGATTGAATCTCAGACTTCATAATTAAGGAATGAAGTAAAGAATCATTGCACCAGTGAAACATTCTCTACATTATTGTACATATAGATGAATGTTATAGTAATTCATTGTGTAATATACTCTGTTTAATAGATATCAATTTTGTTGGTTATAATTTATGGGCACCCTATTAAACAAGGAATGGAATTCATTAAATTAGGAGATGAATTGATATTGCCTTCAACTCTTTTGGTGGTGGACGAAGGGGGCTGAGGCCTGAGGGCTACTTCTACTTAGCTTCACTTATCTGGGGTTGTAGCTTTCTTTTTAATAGTTTTTTTGTTGCATGTCTTTCTTTTGTTAGACGCTCTGGTAACGCAGTAGCAGACTTTTTGGCCAGTAATTCCTCTACTTATTCAGATACAGTTCAGGTAGAGGAAATTTTATTAACTACTGTCCCTTTGGTGACCACAGATGTATTGACTTTTGAACCCACTATTTCTTCGTAATATATTTCAGAGGTAATATTAAAAAAAAGGTTTAATGGTTCAACAGGTCCTTGAAGTTGTACCAAAATTTATGTTTGGTCCCTCCTTAGAAAAATGACATTTAGTGGCGGTCAAAAACCGCTAGTAATTGTAAAAAAACCGCCACTAATCGTCATTTTTCTGAGGAGAGACCAAATACAGATTTTGATACAACTTCAGGGACTAGTTGAACTATTAACCCTAAAAAAAAAATATAGTTAAGAGGATTTATGAATTTCAAGCAACAAGTCAAAAATATGTAAGAAAGTGTATTGTTTCTTTTTCCCCTATTCTATCGATTCCCACAATGACAAATTTATATCTTCTATGCGTGTCTGTTCTGCACGTTCGAGATGCCCTTGTATTGTAGGATTTTTTCAGGTCAATCCTGTCTTGTAGGTACGTTTAATAGGTATATATTCCTTACGAAGTGATGATCTTTAAGATTTGTGGTCTCATGGTTTTGGTTTTCTTCTTTAAAAAAAAAATGTAGATGTATTATCTATCCATGTAATCTCAGTATCTAAGTATTTATTATAACTGACTTAGACATTTAGTGCTAAAAATAAATAGAATTAAAAGTACTTTTGGTCCCTAATTTTTGTTCTAATCACAACTTAATTTTGGTAAAGTTTGTTGATGTGCGTTTAAAATGCATGATTTATGCCTTGTTTTTTCCATGATTTCACACTTCATTGTTGCAATTTATATTCAGAAATCATGTGTTTTTAAGTGTATTTGCATAATGCGGGTGGAAAGAGGAAAAAGGAAAATACAATGAAAAAGAAGGCAAAATGAAGCATAAAGTAGAGGTTCATATGCCGAAGGGGAAGCACGGTCGTGCTTACCACATGCCATGGTCGTGCACATGGAATAAAGCTCGACTACTGTGTCACCCCAAGCTTTAAAAAGAGGACATACTCAGAGAGTTCAGAGTATATTAGTAGCAAGAACAGAGCATGAAAGGAATGAAGAAGGAATAGAGCTCTAGAGAGGCAGAATCTTAGGAGGTTTATCTTTTGATGGTTTCTGTAAGATGATAGCTACTAGGATTCTTGTGCTTTTCTTTTCTAATATGAGTAGCTAAATCCTCTCTCGAGGTTTCAATGTAGTATATGATTCGAACCTCGTTCTTTTTATATATGTTATTTCCAGTTCAATTTTATAATTGTGTTTTCTCTTTACGTGCGTAACTCAATGCGACATAATTAATCGTATAATAGTACGCTAGTTTACTCCTGGCGGGGGAATTAACTTATGGAAAAAGTAAAAAGGAATGGGTATAGGGAATTGGTTTTGGTGCGCATCTGGAGAATGTATTATGATTAGTTCTTGTATGCTTTCAACTCACCTATGATTGGGTAGTGAAATATTTCTTAGGTTTCTTCTCTATTTTAATCCTTATCTAGTCAATCACAACAAATGATGGTTTGCTTGTAGGCAGTGTCCCTAGGTAAGTAGTTTATGTAGAATCCGGTGGTTTATCTAACACATTAGAATTATAGTCGACACATAGGTTAATAAGGATAACATATATGAAACTGGGGCGAGTTGTTCCAACTGCATTGCAATCTCGGGGCTTTCTTATTCCAATTCTCTATTTCTTTTTACTTTCTTGTTTGCATGCTCACAACACCACCACTTTCAACTATTGATTGTCGAAATTATGAAATCACCCTTTAGATTTAGTTTGTTTTCCATGTCCTTTGGGTACGATAAGTGCACTTGCTCTAATTTGCGTGTGTCATTTTAACACAACAATTGTACTCACAGAAACATAACCAAACATAGGAGAGGTAAAATGTTTCGTTTTGAGGAGGTTTGGCTCCAAAGTGAGGAGGAGTGTCATGAGGTGGTTGGAGATTCTTACGGGTAGTCCGAGTTTGAGTTTCTCTTCAAAATTTGGTACTCTAGGTGCAGATTTGGGTGAGTGGGGACAGCTCAAATATAGGGATCTGCCTAAGAGTATTACTTAAGTTAAAACTACACTTCAAAATCTACAGGGGAGGGAGAAAACTGACCAAGCTTTGATTTTCAGGAAGCTGAGCGAGAGCTTGACTCCCCACTTGAATAGGAGGAGATCTTGGGGTGTTAGATTTTCAAGGGCAATTAGATTAAATATGGTGATAAGAATACATGCTTCGTTTACAAAATCAACGCGGACAGAGAAATCTGATTGAGAAGATTGTGGATGATAATGGTGGGGTCTTCAAAGGATGATGAGGATATTGCTAGGGTGCTGGTTAATTATTTCCAAGGTCATTTTCCTCTTCACGATCAGTGGGTATTGATGAGTTGACATCTTTGGTGGTTAATCGGAGATGGATTCTTTTTTCTTTCTTATGCTTCTTCTTTGAGTCATCTTTTTTGTCTTGACAAGAAGATCTATCTCGTCTTGACTTCCTCAAAGAACAATTCTCCTCATTATCTTGTATAGAATCTCGATTGCGAGGACTCTGAGATCTCCTCTTATATTCTTTACGATGGCATTTTTTCACGTATTTTTTAATCCTACTTTCTCGAATAATCTGCTCGATGGTATCCTTGAGTTGAACACATTCATCTATGCTATGACCATTGATTTCATGGAAATTGCACTATCTTGAATTTTGAAGATACTTTTGAGGTTTCTTGAGCGGTGGAGGTTGAGGTACATGGAAAAAAGTTGTATTCATCATATCTTTTGTATATCTTTGAAGGTGTAGTGTTCAAAAGAGCATAATTCACATAATGTCTCCCGAAAACTTTGTTGTCATGATTTTCTCAGTCAAGCTATGTTTCTTTCTTGTTTTGGTTCTTCGTCTTCCCATTTTCATCCCTTTATCCCATTGGTCTAGCGTCCAGCCAAACTATCCTCCATGTTTACATATTTATTACTCTTTTTTGAAACTCTGCCATATCTAGCGATGGTGTCTTGGCCAAGGAAGTATGATATAGAGTCATACTCTGATAACTTCACACATCAGGTGGAGTTTGACTCTAGGATCTAGGTCTGGGACTAAAGTAGCTTCTTTGTAAAATTTCGTAAAAAGAAATCACAAATGACTCATTCTTTCCCTACTACAATATTCCCAAGGTGTAAGAAGTTTTTGGCAATCCTTTATTGTTTATGAAATGATGGATGAAATGAGTTGAAAGTTTATCCCATCCTCTAATGTGATTAGGAGGGAAGATTGAAACCATCAAAGAGCTGCTTTCCTCCAAGTCAATGGAAATGCCCGACATACCAAAGCATCAGAAGCTCCCATGAAGGACATGGAAGTGAGGAATGCATCCAAGTGCTCTATTGGATTAGTATCTCCAGTGTAAGGATCTATCCCTACTGTCTTCCTGAAGCCCTTGGGGATGTCAATTGACATTATCTCTGTAGAGAGTGGATTCGGATTCTTAGCTAGCACACCAACAGTTTGGCCTGATCCTTATTCTAGTAGAGTCACAGTTCTCGGATAAGTGGTCTCTGGTTCGTCTTGCTTTTTGCTTCACTTATGAGGAACGTTCCTTTCTGGAGATTTCTTCACATGGTGACTTCGGTTGTTAATCCTTGAAGTGTGAATTGACTTCTCCAAATCATTGATTCATTGCTCAATTCTTCTAATTAACAAATTTATCTAGTTTTGGAATGTGTTTTACAATAAGTTCCTTAGAAGTTGGATCCTCAACATACTTCGATTGTGGCATTCCAAGTGAGTGCTTCTTTGGAGGCGAAATTCTTCAGTTGTTGTCTTCTACGCGTTACAACGTCCATTGCGATGAGAATTGATTTCTTTCCAACAAATGGCACCAAAATATACTTCCAAAAATAGGACCGAGAGAACCTTTTGATCTTTGCGTGGTGGGTGACGGTTGAATGCATGATGGAGATGAGAATGTTCACGATGGAACATGGCGGGGATGTGCCCGCAAAAGACATTCTGACACTCAAGTCAGCTTTTAGATCAGAAAAAGAGACTCAAAGTCTTAGAAGAATATTAGTGGGCAAAATGAGTAATGCTTATGTAATTACACGATCAAACCTGTATTTATAGAGCATGTAATGACCTGTGATTGGGGCACTGAGCCTTAGTGAAATCTTTGAGGAAGACCTCCGGGGATGATATATGTACTTAAGCAGCCTTTAAATTTTTAATGATTGTCTTGGATCTGTTTCGCTCAGCTCACTACTACAGAAATGTCATATTACCACGGTTCCGAGCAGCCTGTCACCACGGTTAAACCGTGGTATCAGGCATCGAAGTAATAGATAAATTACAACGGTTCAAGCCGAACCGTGGTAATATCATACCTATGAAATACCCAGTTCTACGCTGAACCGTGGTAATATCAGGCCTCTGTTACCACGGTTGTAGGAGGAATCGTGGTAATTCGTTCCTCTGTTACCACGGTTCCTTTATGAACCGTGGTAATAAGTTTTTTTTAGTTCTGTTAGGAACCGTGGTAATGTGTGTGGTTTTTTTTGTGCTACATACAATCGGAGACATGCAATATAATTCAAACAATAAACAAAGTATAACCATGACCGCAATGCAATGGAAACAACCCTAGCAACATAATACAAGCAATATATATAATATGTACAACTAATCAAATATATGTACAAATTATAATATGTACAGACCCCCTATACACATTTTAGCCCCCCAGGAATTACAAACTTGTCTAACACATATTCAGTCCACTCTTCTTTAATTATATTGAGCTGGTCCTGATCGTAGGAGTCGAACAGACAATCAGTGAAGTACTGCAAAATGATAGTAAAAATAAACAGAGTTAGAGTTAGATTACAAATTAAAAATACAAAAAGATAAGAATTTTGTTATATAAACAACAAATAAATATAAAGTTTCATACCGCATCAGGAATTGTGGATTGATTGTGCGCAATGATGTCGCGTAGAAAGTTGAGGACATAGTACCCACAATCGATGTTGTTTGTTTGACGAGGGCACTAAAAAACAATTAAAAAATGTAAGTGATTTGGTGTGTATGTAATTGGTTTGGGTTATGTAAATATGGATATACCTTTATAACAGTCTACTTGGCTTGTTTCCATTTGATCCTGTTATCACCGCAAGTAGCACGGTAGATCCTCATTGCGCTAACAAAATGAACAAATAACCCATTGAATAAACACGTCGAATAGTAAGAGTATATAGCACAGTAGATCTATATGCTTACCGATCAAATATGTCTTTCATTTCTTGGCGGTTTTTTAGTTCAACATGCAAGGGATCCAAGTAAAATAAGGTCCCTCTTGTGGCATTGATCACCAACACCCAATGTCCCCTACAACACATGTTAAACGAACAAACCATCAAGTAACTAAGTTTCATACAATTAAATTGATTATAAAGTTATAAATTGATCATATAAATTTCTCACCCTGTATTTTTTGGGGCGAGATGTAATTGGCCTGGGTTTGCATGTTCCTTTATTGTGTCCGCAATGTACTAACAGTGGTTCTTCACGAGGTGCGTTGTTCAATGCGGACTGAGAAATGCAAATCTCTCTAAGAGATTCTCAGCCACACATTGGTCAAACAAGAACCTGAAATAAGATTATACAAATCATATACGATAAACATCATTGTTGAACTTAGAAAACCAAAAATTTGTGTGGACTTAAGTTTAACAAAGTACCTCGTGTAAATGCACATCACTGAAGCACCTAGCTCACCATGCCGAGTGAGCTGACAGAGCTCATCTATACCAATATGCTCATAATAAGTGTTGCCAAACAATCTTTCATCCATTGGTACTGTGATGAGGTTGTCGTCAATAAGCGCCTTATATGCATATACATCCAGAAATTTGCAGCTCTTCAGGGGATCTTCGTTTTTACAAATCTGAGGCCTCTGTTGATGTTTAGGGGATGCAACAGATTCCCTTGTACATTTTGTCTCAACCTCATTCCCCTTCCCTTTCACATTCACCTCCTCTTGGGCCTTGCCGCTGTTCTTCTCTTGTGCCTGAAAATTATAAATTCATGTATAGTTAATGAGTGAATACAAACATTATGTTGAGTTTGTAGAATTATATCATATTACCGTGCTTGAAACCTGAACAAGGTTGACAGGCCACGCCACAGTTGCACCTATTGCATCCTGGATGCATACTAATTCGCCGACATCATCAGGCACTAGCAGTGCTGCATCACCCTCGACCACAACATCTATACCAACCTTTGCATAGCCGGCGCGAATTGGGCGGGTATGGAGTGTATCACAATCTGTGTTATACACTCTACCATATGCAACCCCGCGGAAATAGGGACTCTCCAAACACAACGATCATTTAGTAATACCCTAAGAAAATGACAAAAAATGTTAATCATGGAAGAAAAAAATAGAATGGAATGCAAACACTAATAAAACAACTTACCTTAGGGAAGTTAATGTCTATTGGTAGTGGTGTAGGCATATCCATGCCATTGTTAGATGCTTGTGGCTCTTTCTCGACCCTCTACCCCTACATGAATGAAGAAACTATTTGAGGGCACTACCTTTTATGAACCATCATTAATCTATTACAAAAAACAGAAACAACACCAATTATTTGAGGTGTGAAACTACCCCTTCCACTGTTGTATCGCACCTGCGCAAGGTCATTTCCACTGTCGACCTCCTTATCCTGCATCAATATATGGATTTGCTGTTGCAGGGATGACACCACTTGCAGGAGGTGTGCGACATCTGGGTCAGTCTCCTTGCCCTTTTCCTTCTTTTGAACCTTGAAGTAGGTTCTTTGGTAAATGGGAAATGTGGCTCCCCTTACACATCCTGGGTGCTCGGGAGTCTTAAGTGCTTGGCCAAAAATGTCATTTGGTGTACGCTTGGCCAAGTCTTCTCGGGAGACAGATTGTGAGAGAGCCTCCTGAAGCAAATATAAAAATTCTCAATTATGGGTATAAAAAATGATTATTATTTATTTGGGAATTCGTACTTACACATGTACTGATCACTTCTTCAACAGATTCATCTCGGATTTTCCCTTTCTCAGAAACACGGGCACGCTTCCGCAAGAGATGGCGAGGAACAGATGTGGCGTCCGATCCAGACTCCTGCAACTATATTAAGAGAAGAAAAAAAATCACAAATACCACTTAATTGTTTAAATTTAATACACGATAGTTGAAATTAAAGTGTATTATGTGTGTCTGTATACCATCTGTTGTGCTAGGCAAGCGTATCCCATACGCGATAATCTGTATGTGTACTTCGGCTTCAGTGCTCGTTTCTTGTTCGCTTCACTGAGTTTCTATTTCAAAACACAAGATATGTATCATTGCATAATTATATTCAAAACATAATGTATGCATGACACATCTCATGAATAGATATTTCACCTTGAACTCTTCGGTTTGGTGTTGGGCAACAAATTCCCTCCATTAGCTATCATCGACCACTCGGGCATAAGCGCGCGGTGGATGGTCAATCAGATTACCATCTTTATGGAAGATGTGTTTGGCTAGTTGCGCGCGAAAATATCTAGCCAGAGCACCTGCTTCCTTGAGCACATAGTCTCTGCGCTTTGGATCAATATGAAAGCCAGCCTGCAATAACACAAGTTTAATTGATGTTAAGTATGTTTCAATAAATAGTTCAATGCACAAATTGTAAGAGTACTATGTATCTAACCTCAAGTTCTTCCCTTATGTGTTGTTAGAGTTCGTCGTCCACATCTGGCCACCAATTTTCAGTAATTGAAACCATTGTGCGAGCAAGGAACCCAATATAGCCTACGAAATATTTCTTGTTGGGGTTAACGGGTACATCATCCGAATCTCAACCAACCTAATACATGTAAATGTTAAACAAGTTATTAGAGTGTAAAATTATTAAATTGCTTAGATTCCATGCTATAGGAATGAAGAATGAAGGGCCATTGCTGCAAAACAAAAAGAAAACAGAGCATTTGGCAGCCCTTTCTTCATCCTAACGAAATTCTAACAATCCAGAAAAGAGAGAAAGAGAGAGAAAGAGAGGAAGGAAGGTTGAGAGCAAATAAGGAAGCAGTTCCAAAAAAAAACCTTTATCAAAAATGCATTTTCAACATTGCCTTAAATTGTTACCTCAAACTTCAGTCCTTTACTCCTCATAACACAGACTGCTTTCATGATAGTCCGCCCGCGCCTAATTGTTCTGTTCTCACTAGTCTCACCACTGCCTTGCTGTGAAGGGTCCATTTTCTTGAAACAACATGTCAAAAGTTACTGTTAAATAAAAAGCTACCAGTTAGTATCCTCACATAATCCTTACAATCGAACATGACCTCACAAAACAGAGTACACATATATTCCACGAAATGTACTGAACAACAACAAAAATCTTCAACAGAACACATTCCACAAAATGTACTGAACAACAACAACAAAGGCATAAGAACTGGTAATTATCAAACAGATAAGCTCCTTAACTACCACAAAAATTAAAACGCCAAGCTAAGGTACTGAACAACAATAAAAATCTTAAAAAGAAAGAAAACCCTAGAAGTAGAAGCAGGTCAAGAGGACTCACAAGTGATGTGTGGAAGCAAGATGAACGAGCTGAGTAGCATGAGGAACGACCTTAATGAGAACACAAAGAGGGAGGCTGCGAGCAAGAAAAGGATTAGTCGCGACGAGCAAAGCAGTTACGGAGCGAATGCGAAGAGAACGAACGCCGGTGATACGTGCAGCGATAGGCGGCAAGGAACGGAGGTAATGGGGTGCAGAAGGAAGGAATGTCGAGTGACAATGACGATGTTGAAGATCAATGGAGTCGAGACAGAGAAGCGGGAAGACAAAAGGTTTTTCTCGAGAGAAGGGTTTCTTATTGCTATAACAGGCGGTAGTCGAAAAAATGATCATATTTTTAATAAAATAATACATATTACCACAATCACCTAACAACCGTGGTAATAGACAACGTCAGGTGAAAAAAATAATAAATCTATTACCGCGGTTCACCGTGGTAATAGTCTTTTTAATTAAAAAATAAAATAAAACCATGTTAATTACCACGGTTAACAAGGAACCGTGGTAATAGAGAACCTCAGTTACCGCGGTTCGACACGGAACCGTGGTAACAGAACTCCGGGCAGCATTTTACAACGGCCAGACACGAAACCGTGGTAACAGGGGCGTGATAAAAATGCAATTCTGTAGTAGTGACTAGTCGTTGGACGAGATAAATTTCGCTTTATTCATCTTAGCTCGCCAACACGATCTTCACTTGGTTATGAGACTTTTGGACCGTACCAAATAATATTAAGCTTGATGACCATTTGGATCTTATATTTTAACCAAATCACTTCTTTTAATTTTTTTTAATCTATTTAGCTTGGAAGTCCATATTCCAATAATAATGATCATCAGCGGTTAGGGCTTTGTCTTTTTAGTAGTTTTGTGTTTGCCCTTTCTTCTTTCGACAATATGGTACGAGTAGCTAGTAGTGGTTACTACTGAAATAATATGGCATACAAATGTAAAGTTTTAAGCTTCTCACGCAAAGAATAAAACAAACAATGTTTGGTAATAAGAACACCATATATTAATTGATGCTGTTTGGTGTACCCCCCTAATTTTCAATAAATGTTGACCTTTGTTTTCGTCCAAATCTGAGGCACCTCTTATCATGGTTCCTTTAATATATCTGTTATTAGCTGGCTCACGTTTTTGTTTATACAGCTAAGCAAGTATCTCTTCTGATTAGAAAAATAAGTAATAAACATTGGCAGCTATTAATGACTGTTATTTACTGCCTTCTTCCTCCTCAAGAGGCGTTGCTTGAAAAAAAAAATATCTTACCCTAAATTTATTTTATTATATAGAGTAGTACTATGTATTCAAGTAATTTTTTAAGGATTATCAGTTATTAATATTTTTCTCAAAAAGTAGGAAGAAAGTTCATATTTATATAAATAAACATTTTTTTATAAAGAATATCAGCTTATCTTACAATTCTTTTTCTTTAATTAGCAATCTCATTAGTGACCACTTGACACCATAATAATAATCCTGAATAAATTTTTTCTATTGTATTATTTAATATAATGTAAACCAAACGATGTAACTTTTTAGTAATTAATAAAACAAATCAAGTCATCTTATTATAGTAATATTTATCCTTTAAAAAAATTATAGTAATATTTAGCTATAAATTTAATTTATGATTTTCTTGGTCTTTTGCCTTCTCATATTCATAAAAGCTGGTCCTTTAATTCTTGTAAAAGAAATTATCCACTATAAACACATCTTTCAAAAAATCTTCTCTTCATACTTTGATGGATGATTTCTTCTCAACCACTAAATTTTGAAAAATGCAAAATTATTACTAGTTGTCTCTTAATACGCGTTCTGTTCCAGATTCTATGGAAAAAACTCATTAGCCAGCCCCCTACCGCTTCGTGCGCTGACCGTGGGACGAAGGATTAGTCTCACGGCAATCGGCTGTGAGGATACCTTGGTCAATACAAAATAAAAAATTCTACTTTACTAAAAAAGAAAGGTTGAAGAAACCAACACTCTACCGACGCCTGTGTTTTGGTTTTTGTCGGCATGGGAAAAAGCTAACATGCTGAAATTCAAGATCTGAGCCATTTTCACAACATGTCATGTGTATTAATTATATTATGTGTAATGATATGTTAGTGGTAGACTGTTAGTTAAGATGTTCCTAATTAAAGAGCTATAGGGAAATAATGTACAGCTCTACCTGGCAAGTCTCTTTATCACTACTCTATAAGAGATAATAATTCAAATAATTTGTACATCCATGCCAGAATGTAAACATATGGAACATGTGAGAAGGGCTTTGTAAAAAAATGCTAGTATAAGGCTCTCGATATGCACGACAATAAAGGAGGGGCAAGTCTCTTTTTTAGATCTAATGTAATGTAATGTAGGTAGCTTCGTTTGAGCTCACACTTGTACAACACGTGTCAGTCATCTTTTTACGGTGTTTAAGTAAAAAATAGTTTGGTTCAGACACTTGAAGCAGACACCTCTTATTAACTAAGTACTTGTGAAATGCTTGAAGATGACACATCTTGTAGATCAAACACTTGTAGAACATTGATATTAACCTTACAAGTCAAACAAGAAAAAATATTTTATACTTCAAAATAACCTATGGGAAATGAGTTGGGATTATTTGGTGAAATTTAAATTCTTTTAATTTATCATTTGATGAATTGGAACTGGAGTTTTTTATTTTCTTTCAATGATGATGATCAAGAAAGAGGTGAAAGTTGTCTATTTTTTTAATTCTATGTGATAGAATATGAAATATTTCGTTGATATCTTTGTAATTAATTTATGTATCTTCCTTATTAGTAACATATCTCCCACAATAGGAAACCTCTTTAGGGAGAGTTATTAACTTTCATATTTGTTTGATGACAAACTTGTATTTATGTATGATATTCTGAATGAAATAATAAAGGAATCAATTCCCTTCATGGTATCAAGAGACCTAGGCAACTTTCCTGCTTTCTTCTCATGCACAACCTAGCCGCCGCCCCATCCCTTCCTCTCTCTACTTTCTCAGCCGCCGAATCCCTCCCTTTTCTGTCTCGTTTTTTCTCCTCACCTCGGCAGCCATGTCGACCTCTGAACTACCACCTTCACAACTACTCCTTCCTCTGAACCAAAGAACCATTTCCATCCGGCTCTCGCCGTCTCCAACATAAAGAACCACATCCTCATCGTTCTTGAGATGGAAAACGTTCAATATGGTACGTGGGCTGACTATTCAAAATCCATGCCCGGTCTCATAAGGTCATTCATCACATCATCACTCCGGAAAAAGGCAAGGAGAAGAAGAAACCTGAAACTGATGAGGAGAAGGACTTGCGGACAACCCTTGCTTCCACGGTTCTCTAGTGGATTTATTCCACTATCTCGAATGACCTTTTGACAACTATCCTTGAGCCAGACTCCACCACCATGAAGGCCTGTAATCGGTTGACCAACATCTTCCAGGACAACCAAAACGCTCGGGCGGTCACCCTTGAGTAAGAGTTTTCCACCACTCGCATGGAATACTTTCCCACCACTTTAGCCTACTGTCAGCGTCTCAAGATGCTTTCAGATCAATTGAAGAACGTCGGAGCCCATGTCTCTAATCAGCGCCTTGTTCTTCAATTGGTTTCCGGCCTCACTGATGCCTACAAAGGAGTCGAAACGCTGGTTCGTCAAAGCAACCCTCTTCCCCAATTTCATCAGGCACGCTCCATGCTTACCCTTGAAGAAGCTGGCCTGATCAAGATGGCAGCCACCAGATCGCAGGCAGCCATGGTTGCGACACAGCCAAAGGACCTTGATGACCCTCGCACTACCATGACAACCACAGCGGGAAGAGGAATGGCAGCCGCAACTCCTCCAACAAAAACCGTGGTTGTTCCAGCCACAACGGCGGATGCGAACATCGTGGTGGAGGACGCGGCGGAGGCCAATCGCAACAAAAACCAAACACGACTCCTTGGCAGCCGCCTCCCGGTCCTTGGCAGCATAACATCGCTCCCTGGAAACAGTATCAATGTGGATGGATGCCACCACTGTGGGGACTCCCTCCTTGCCCATATCCTTCTTCCCAATGGACTCGTCCAAATGATCCTCCTATGCAACAGGGAATCTTCAGCCAGCGTCCCCAGGCCTATGCGGCCAACACTGCTTCTCTGGCACCTACGGACATCGAATCTGCAATGCATACCATGTCCCTCAATGCTCCTGATGGACCGTGGTATATGGATACTGGAGTAACATCTCATATGACGGCATAACAAGGTAATCTCTCATCTTATTTTAATATGAGCAATTCAAATCAAAATATTATTGTTGGTAGTGGACAAGGAATTCCAATTAGTAGCTATGGTCAAACAACCCTCCCTACACCTCTTGTTAGGTTCAAACGAGTTAGATCGTTTATCATATTTTGAATGGTAACAATTTTATTTCCTAAACTCTGTATTATTATTTTCAAGAAATATCCCTATCATCCAGATGAAAGGAAAAGTATCGTTTGCTCACACTGTCATATATGTAGAAGAGCATCGTTCAATCATCCATCGTTCAAACGTACAACCAAGATGAGAAGCATTGTCCAAAGGGGAAGCTCTATCGTTTGCATGCAAAGAGTATCGTCTGATCGAGATGAGAAGCATCGTTCAACCTAGAGAAGTATCGTACAACCAATGGAAAGTAACGTCCAATCATGTGAGAAAGCACCGTCAAAGCTAAAGACAAAAAGCATCGTCTGAAGTAAAAGACAAAAGAGACAGCATCGTTAAAGACAATAATGAGAAGCATTGTCCGAAGTAAAAGACAAAAGAGGCAACATCGTCCAAGGTGAAGCAGAATATGCTTGATTCAAAGAGAGTATGCTTTAGTCAAAGAGAATATGCTTTATGAGTCGTCTACAGCTGTCAAGCACAATCCGAGGAGAAGAGCTCGAATCACGTGACAAGTCAGAATATCAATGACTCTATTTTCTCTCTGCAACAGCATTAAATGAGATGCCAGAATGCAATAAATGAAAAGCAGAATTCATTGAATGCAAAGCCTTCAACGGTTATAATTTGAAGACTGAAATGAGGAAGAACAAAGTAAAAGGACGAAAGCAAACACTGTTTCGTCTCCATGTCAACATCAAGTACAACCCAAAGAAGAGAGTTTCAGAACTACTACAAGCTACCTACTGATCAGAACAGCCATGAAAATCTTTCAACGATCAAGAGCATTAAATGAAGAAATCCGTTGGTGAACGGGAAGATGAAGAAGAAGAAATCGCGTCTCACTTTCAACATCTTCAGCAACGTTCTTTTCAAGAGAAGATATAAATAAGAAGACTTGAAGACTGAAGAACTCGGCGACTTGGTGACTTACAACGAAATTCTAATTCAAGCTCTCAGTCTTTCTGAATCTTCTAAGCCTCAATCGAACTTAAGTGTCAAACCCACAACGAGTGAAATCGTCCAAGTGTGAAATTTTCTAAGTGTCAAATCTCTTTATCCCTTTACATCCAAACGGAGAACCTATCGCCCAATCATCTATGTTTCACCTAAACCTCAAGTATATTCTTAAGAGTCATATCCTCTACCAAAAATACTTAGAGTTTGTTTGTGCTTAATCTTTCTACCTCACTATTTCTGAAGAGACTTTGTAGAAGAGAAAAATCTTGCAAAAGAATTAGGAGAAGTCTTGTATAATACTTAGGAGAAGTCCTGTCGAATACTGGGAGAAGTCCTGTTTAATACTGGGAGAAGTCCTGTTAAATACTGAGAGAAGTCTTGTTTAATACTGGGAGAAGTCATGTTGAATACTGGGAGAAGTCCTGCTGAATACTGGGAGAAGTCCTGTAGAATACTTGTACTGTTCTGGGTTGAATAGTGGAAAATCTTGGTGAAGCCAAGGACTGGACGTAGCCCTACTGATTTTGGGTGAACTAGGATAAATATCTTGTGCGCTGTTTTTATTGTCTGCATCGTTTACATATTTATTGCTTGCACCGTTTACACAATTACAGCTTGCGCCGTCTACATTGTTGCACGCTTACTGTCCTCTACATTAAACCGTTTACACTTTGTTTATCATTCCGCTGCCATAGTTTACGAAAAGCTTTTGTGAACTAATAATTGTTTTTGAAAATCAAGTTTCAATATAGACACAATTCAACCCCCGTTCTTGTGTCATTTCTTTATTTATCACACCTCATCAACCATTAAAACTAAAAAATGTCCTACATGCCCCAAAAATTATTAAAATTTATTTTTTGTGCGGCATCTCACTACTGACAATAATGTTTCTATTGCTTTTGACCCTTTTGGATTCTCTGTGAATGACTTCAGATGAGGATGACACTAATGAGATGTGATAGCATTGGAGATCTTTATCCTATCACCAACAGTTATGCAGCCTCCTATCCATCTACTTTTGCAGCTCTTACTTCCATTTTGTGGCACCGTCGTTTGGGCCACCCGGGATCATCTGTTTTGCGATCTCTTAGCAAAAATAAGTTCATTTGTTGTGAACATTTATCTTCCTCTACTGTCTGTGACTCTTGTGTTTTTTAGGAACATGTTAAATTTCCATTTTATACTTCCAAATCTTATACTTTGATGCCATTTTATATCATGCACAGTGATTTATGGACTTCTCCTATTTTAAGCACTGCTGGGCATAAATATTGTGTTCCATTCTTGGATGATTACTCTAATTTTTTGTGGACTTTTCCTATTAGCAAAAAATCTCAAGTCTACTCTATTTTTTCCTCACTGAGTTCTCTCATTAAAACCCAGTTTGCTCAACACATTAAATGCTTTCAATGTGACAATGGACATGGATTTGGCAATGAGCTTTTCAGAAAATATTGTGAAGAAAATGGCCTTATTTTTTCGTTTTTCATGCCCGCACACCTCCTCTCAAAATGGTAAAGCGAAATGAAAAATACGCACCATAAATAAAATGATTCGTACACTTCTTGCTCACCCTTCCATGCCCTCATCTTTTTGGCATCATGCTCTTGAAATGACAACTTATCTTTTAAATATTCTCCCACATCACTCTCTCCAACACAAGTCACCCACACAAGTTTTATATCACAGGGATCCTACTTATACACACCTCCGGGATTTTGGTTGTTTATGCTACCCTCAATTTCCTTCTACTAGCATTCATAAATTACAACCTTTCTCTACCCCATGTGTTTTCTTGGGCTACCCGTTTAACAACAAAGTATACAAATGTTATGATTTGTCTTACAGAAAAATAATAATTTTGAGGCATGTCATCTTTGACGAAACACAATTTCCTGCTGCCTGAGACTTCCATGTGAGGCATAATCAATTCTCTTCACTATGATCAAGAAGGAGGTGAAAGTTTTCATATTTATGCCTGATGTCCGCGTTGGAGTCAATGTTTCATAAGTGGACAAAGGCTAATTCCACGGCTCGATCCTGTGACCCTAAAATCACGTGTCAACAATTTTACCGTTGTGCGAGCCTCATATCATGTGAGAGATGAGAATACTAAATCATGACCTTATAAATTATATATGAGTGGTTGAGATTAAAATGATTTATCGATCACACGTGTATTTTAAACAAGTCACATTATTTTGTATTTTAATCTTAAACAATTATTCTTAAATTCAGTTTTCGCACGTAATATATATGTTTTCTCACTGATACGTTGGCTATACATATATAACTAAAAATGTTTTATCGACACATATTTTAGTTTTCCTTAGAATTAGAAAAAATAACTCATACACCTTATAAAAACTCGTAATATTTAAATTTATAAATACTTTCAATAATACTTACTACGATACATGTAAGCAAAAGATTAAGAGTGGCTCACACTTGTTACATTTTCAATAATAAAATATTATATGAATATAAATTAGTAATCATTTTATTGTCAATAATATATAAAATAGCAGTCACGATATAGCATGATAGATTTAACGCGATGAAAAATATTTATTGGTTAGTTTTCTACCACTTAATATGCTGATAATGAAACGAGTAATTAATCTCACAACTATCCAATATGGGACCTGTTTAACATAAAAAAAAGTTATTGCTTTAGTTTTTTGTCCAAATTATTTTATCGCTTAAGAAGATCCATTTATAATTTTTCTTTGCTTCTTTTTTTCGTCAAAGGATCACAATTTAAAAATCAAGGCCCAACGGTTCAGTTTTGGGACTAACACTTCGTTGATGTTTGGGCAAAGAATCTCAACCTAATGGTCCTGTTGCGTTTGGGCCATCATGTTAGCAAAATGATTATAATCACTAATTAGCAACAAGATTAACATAGAATATGTGATAAAAAGAAACTAGGAATGGAATTGTTCGATTTCCACCTGCATATGGAGATCCTTGTGGGGATTGCCCCATATGAGGCTTCGATCTTGGAATTTATTTATTTTTCGGGAGGGGATGATGATAAGGACGAAAATCCTTCCGACTCTAATTTGGGGATGGGGTGGGATTACTCTCCCTGCTCTGCATGGTCCTCATCCTGTATATATAAATGAAAATATAATAATACCTGAATTAAAAAAATTAAATAGATAGTAAAAAATTTATAAGAGGACCTACACACAATTCATTATAAAAAAAAACTAATTTAAAAAAACTAATTGTTAGCTTTAATTAAAAATTGGATTGCTTATGACTGGACTTTGAATGTTGGTTTTTACATTTCAAATTTTTTATTCTGTAGACTCCACATATTCTGTAATGAATTTTAATTAATGTTATTTGAACTTTATTATGTATTTATGTTGAATTTAATGTGGTTGCATTGTCATTTGTGGTTTTTAAATTAATTGCATAGATTTATATATTTTCTATATTTATTTAATTTTAATGACGTGCTAGGGAACCTGTGGGGAGATGGCAAATGGGAATGAGAGAAAAATCCACTCCACTGTGAGAATGAGGGATGAGGATAAAAACAAATGAGGGAGGCGGAGGCGGGGAGCGGGGAAGCACTCACCGCCTCTATTCTACCCTATTGCCATCCATAGGTGAAACATTTTACATGCTGTAAGTTCTTATTCATGATACGCTTATTATTTCTTAGGCTTAATAGCACTTTTGGTCCCTCACTTATCACCATTTGGGTCTTTTAGTCCCTAACAAAAAAATTTAGCCTAAATGGTCCCTAACTAATACAAACAGTTGCAGTTTCAGTTTTCCATCCAACTGCCGTTAAAAAACTAACGTCCAATGCTTACGTGTCCCACTGAGGCTGACTTGGAAGGCTGATTAGAGAGAGAAAGAATCTGTTTTTTTTTTCATTTTTATTATGGAAAAACTTAATAAAAAAAAATTAAACAGGGACCTCTGCTTCTTCCAGCATCTTCATAGATTAAAAAATAAAAAATTTCACAGAAACAAAAAACCCCCCACAAACCCAAAAAAAACATTTCACCTTCAATTCGCCATCCCCTAACCTCTTCTCCTTCACGAACCTCCTTTCTTCTCTCTAAACCTAACACCAGCGCCGCCACCTTGCGTCCTTCATCAAAAGCCGGCCATCACCCAAAACCCTCTCCTCTGAACGTTTGCCACCTCCTTCCCTCTCCTAAACAACGAACCAACCACCACAATGCATGCGCCGCAGATCTCACTGTCGAGCCTCCAGGGGTCATCGTTGGGGTCCGATTCCGCCACCATCATTGAGTTTCCAGATCTGAAATTTGGGGGAAAGGGAAAGTGGAGCGGCAGCGTGGCGTGGGGTAAAGAATCGGTGGTGGTGCGCGAACGAAGATGGAGCTTTGGGGTTGTGAACATCGATTTTGGGTTGTGAACAGCGATTATGGGTCTCGATTCACCCTCTGGTGGGCATTTGAGTCATGGGTATTATACTCTGGGTGGGAAGAAGGTTTCTGCTACGTCCATATTCTTTCAGACTTTGGCTTACAAGGTTAATCCCCAAACTGATTACATAGACTATGGCAAGCTTGAGGAGAAAGCTGTGGATTTTCAACCAAAGATACTCATTTGTGGTGGTATTTCTAATTTTTTTGACTTCATTCTTGTGTGTTTGAGTTTGTATTTCCAGGAACCTTGCAATTTTGGGTTGATGTTGGTGTTGGTTTTGTGAGTTTCTAAATTGAAGATTGGTTTCTGGGGGAAGATGATAGTAAAAGGGGGAAGAAATTTGGGGATGATATGATGATGAAAGATGGAGATGAAGATGAAGTTAGGATAAAAAATATTTTTTTGGGTTTTCTGGGTTTTGGGAGTTGAAAGATGAAGATGATGAAGATCTAAAAAAGAAGATAAAGATGCTGGTTTTGTATTATTTTTTTCACTTTCAGGTCATGTGTCCATCACGTGAGTTCCTTTGCCTTTGTTCTCTCTCCAATCAGCTTTCCAAGTCAGACTGGGTGGGACACGTCAGCATTGGACGTTAGTTTTTTAACGGCAGTTGGATGGAAAACTGAAACTGCAACTGTTTGTATTAGTTAGGGACTAATTATGCTTTTTTTTTTTAGGGACTAAAAGTGTTAAATCGTGATAAGTGAGGGACCAAAATTGCTATTAAGCCTATTTCTTATGTATTTCCATACATATAGAATGGTCAAGATCCACGAAACTTTCAAACCACAACAAACAACTAAGCATCACAAAATCATTTAACTACAACCAGCCATACACACTTAATTAAAAATCAACTATCCACCTTAATTATGGGTGGAAATAAGTTAGATCGCTCGCACATGACTATCTTATAGCTTACATTAGGTCTAGGTCATGCTGAATTCATGAGTAAGCAAGGCCTAAACTTTTCAAAAACATATTTAGTTAAAAATGTTAGACTCTAACCATTTATTAAGCCTTCTAAGCTTAGCAGATCGGTGCATTTAAATTATATGAAATTATTTATCATTATTGTTACTTTAGATTAATTATTATAATATTTTTTATTATATACTTATTAACTTATTTACATATTTTAACATGTTGACCTATATAATTATTTAAACATATAAGTCTATATAGAAATTGGACCGTTATGAGGTTCAAGCGGACTGGGTATATTTTTTGGCCCAAATTCAAGAAGAGGCCTTCTAATCTCATGTCAGTCGCCTAGATAAAGATGTATAGATTTGTCCCCCAACATGGTGATAAAGGCTATTGATGAGATTGACTAATTCCCTCTCCTCCATTAATACCACGATTAAGACTCCTAAATTTCTCAATCACCGCATACATAAATGCTAATTAATGGAGACCTTAATTGTATAAGAGGCACTCTCATATCAAATAAAACATGTTCATTTGAGAAATCTTAAGGCGTAGTAGCACTTTGACCTACTGGTTTCATATTTAGGGGTTTTATCGTGAATATTGGAGCCCTTGGAACCCAGCGACTACATGACCAAAAAGGTGATTTCCAGTCATGTAGCAATCCAAGAGATGATGGTTAGCTTGGCTCAACTGCAATGGTAAAACCAGATGATGCAGGCCCGAATGGTAGGAAATAACGAATTACACTAGCAAAATCAAGTCCTGTAGACGTAGGTGGCCTATCTAACAAGTGAACGAGTGAGAAAGGATGGAAGAAGATATCCCAAGGGAGGTGCTAGTCGAGTTCCAACCATTTTCTGAGGAGCTGGTTGTCGTTGTCATCCCTGATAACCTAAAAGCATTGCTTCTAGATTCGTACAATGAAACCATATATCCAAATGAGAACCTTGTGTTTTTAACACCAAAATGTTGATAAACAGCACTACCAAACGATTGAAGTGAAAAATGTTATAGGTACTTTAAAGAAGGTCGTACTGGTGTGGTTCACCAGTTTTCCCGCTCAGTCGATTCTTGATTTTGGAGACTTATTAGGGTGTTTCTTGACACAACTCTCCACAAAGCAAGCCCATCGGGTGACTTCAGCCAGCCTCTTCAACATTTGGCAGTAAGCAAGTGAAACCCTAAAAGAGTACCTATTTAGATTTACAAATGTTATCATGCAAGCCAAGAACCACAATACCAAAATTTGCAAGGAAGTTTTAAGAATGGTTTGAGGGATGACCCCTTCAATAGTGACTTGTCCATTCGACTGACAAGATCCATGGAGGTGGTGCTCAAGAAGGGGCTCCATTCATCATTCATGAGAAGAGTAATAGCCTGAAAACATCACAAGACCAGGGGAGTCGAAATCGACCGCAGTTTCCAAGCAAGCAAGAGGATATCGCGGGTCCAGACGGCCAAATATGGGGCTCGAAAGTCATCAAAGAGACCAACCTGCTCATAATGACACTCACATATTAAGATTAATGCTTGGATGAGAAAAAAGGGGGACGAGTAACCCTCTGAACCGTCGTGAAGCTAAATCTTGAGGGTAGTAGAAAATTCTAAATTTAAGCTTATTAATTTCCTTTGCTTGCTAATGTTCGCAGGAGTGTAGACAAGTCGATATAGTGTGAGTTACATAAAAATAAAGAACACCACACAAATGAATGTTGGGACTCAATAATTAAATTGAAGACCTAATCCATAATGGACATTTGAAAAGATTTATCTTGAGAAACCGAAGTTGGAGCCCATCAACACAAAGTTTGACTAGGGATGACTGAACAAGAAAGGAAATTTGTCGAAGGACTTCACACCCTTCTAATACCTTAGTGTAAGACCCGTAGTATTTTTGGGAATTAAATATATTATTCTTCCTGTATTATTATTGTTTTCTGGTTTGAACTTTATTGGCCTATTTGTATGATTTCTTGAAAGGCGTTGCCGTATTTATGAACAGTTGAACCTAAAATATTACTTTGAGTGGGATATTGTAGTTGTTTTTGTCTTTATGAATTCTTAGAATTTTGACTGTAATAATTGCTAAGGTAACACTACGGAGGATTTTTGATAAAAAGTTTCTCGTGTGACGTTGCAAGATTTTGTGATGTGGCAAGTTTGTGCGGACCTCGCTTGGTTGTAGAAGTGGGGCGTATATATATTTACTAGGAAGAGAATTTTGGTTGTTTGAATAGTTTGATTTTATTTGTTGATCATATTATGTTTTGTTCACAGTATATTATATTCTATTTCCTATTATTTGAAATAAGTTTTGTGATTTTAAATAAAAATAGGATTTTGTTGGAAATTAAAGATATGTCGTTGGAAATGATATTTTTGACCCATGAAGATGAGATGGGGCGTGTTTTTTATAGGAAAAACTAGAAGGTTTTTCTGTTTAGTTGTTAGTTGATTGTTTGTTGTATATATTTTATTTTAAATAAATATTTAAAATTGGATTTGTGAGGAAAAATAAGAGAAGAATATTTTTGGAAAAATATAGCTCCCATGATATATGGGGGACTTGTTTTATGATATATATGTGGGGATATGGTTCTCAATTTTAAATCATATATGTTTGCAAGGTAAACTGATTTATGTATCTTTTTAAATAAACCAGTTTTGTTATTTTAAAAAGAGATAATAGCTGATTTTAATTTGTTTTGTGTAGATATCCTTCTAAAATAAAGATTTTTTCAAGTTAAGGAGGTTTCCTTTCTGTTTGGGTTGTTGTAATTAGAAAAGATAATGTTTGGATTTGTTTTAGATTAAAAAAAATGTATTATTGTTGTTTCTTTTAAAAATATGCATGTAGCATATATTTTATGAGGGGATGATTTTTAAATTGTGACATTATCTCTTAAAGATTCTATTTGCGATTATTATCTATATTGCTTTTATCTGGTTAAGAAAATTCAGAATATATATATATATATATATATATGAGGATGTATCATATGAGAAAGATGTTTTTATATGAGAAAATGAGAATAAATCACGATCGTAAGATCTAATCATGAATGGTCAAGATTAAAACAACTTAATAGTCACATGACTACTTAAAAATGTCATGTGACTTTTTAAAAAGTCACATGACTTCATGTTTTAATCTTGATCATTCATAATTAGATCTAACAGTCATGATTTATTCTTACTTTCTCATATAAAAACATCTTTCTCATATGATACATCATATATATATAGGGTGATGGTTTTTCTAAATTAATTAGGATTTGGATTGTTTTTATGATGATAAGGAATTGTTTCCTAGTATTTGTTTTTGAAATTAAATAAGATTTAATTTTAAGGTTGTTAATCAAAACAAGTAAGTTGAAAGGGTTTTATTTGGAGGTTCTATCTAATTGAATAAAAGCTATATCTTGTTTGTTTTTGTTTTTGTTAGTCAAGTAGCACCATTAGGATTAGGGTTGGGTTTTTCTCTTTTCCTATAAATACCAAACTAGAGTTAGAGGTTTTTGTGTGAAGTCTCCTTTGTTCTCTCTCTTCTGGCCATGGCTTTCTACACTATTTTTTAGAAGTCCTGGTCCTTTTTCTCCACTTCCAGGGGGTTTGAATTGTGTTCATATTAAACCTTACTTTTCAAAACAAATATATATTTTAATAAAACGTTTTGTAAACGATAGAAAACTTTTCATAAACGGTAGGATGAAAACGTTTGGAGTAGCAGCTTTTAGTAAACAATAGGATAAATCAATTTTTTAATGCAGCAAAAATGAAACGTGTGTAGTTGTAAAAGATGCAAGCAATAAGAACAACACACACAAGATTTATCCTGGTTCACCCCCTTAAACGATAGGGCAACGTCCAGTCCTTAGTTTAACCAAGATTTTCACTATCAAGTATTCAATAGGACTTCTCCCAACAAGTATTCGACAGGACTTCTCCCAACAAGTATTCTACAGGAATTCTCCCAACAAGTATTTTACAATGAATCTCTTCTCAAAAGAGTGAGGTAGAAACAATTTCAGGCTTGACAAACTCTCAGTATTTGGTAGATGGTTTGATACTTAGAAATATACTCGAGGTATAGAAAATAGAGATGATAGATGATAGGTTCACTGTATCTGTAAATAGCTTGATAGTGTTTGACTTTGTTTTTCGTTCACTGTTTGTTTTCTCTGTACGTGGTTGTGTGTTCGAATTTTTTGTTCTGTATGTGTACTGTTGTTCCCTTTCTTTCTTGTCTTGTCTCTGTTTCTTTGTATTCTTCAAGTCTTCCCTTTTATATCTCCAATTCAAATTCGGTTTGCTGAAGATGTTTGTCATTGACCAGAATCTTCATTTAATTTCTGACCGTTTGAGCAACAGCTCTGTGATCGGCATTGAATGAATTTGACTTGATCGTTCATGCAGAGCTTGCCATCGAGTAGTTTGTGGCCTGATTTTCTCCTTTGCATTGATAGCATTTATGTTGTTGTTCAAGCAGAGTTGGTCGTCGAGTAATGTATGGCTTGAATCACTCTTTTGCATTTAATTCCTTTATCAACGAAATCCTTTCCATTTTGAGAAAAGATTTGATCTGTTCCAACGTTGTATTGTATCGTTTACTCTTTAACGTTATGGCTTTGCAGACTGTAGAGTTAGACCATACTCGAAATGTCTCTTGCTTTTCCTTAGACGGTACTTCTCTTGACAGTACTTTCCAGATCTTCAGACGATACTTCTCTTTTGTCTGGACGGTACTTTCTTTGTCTTCAGATGATACTTCTCTAGACGGTACTTTCATTGTCTTCAGACAATACTTCTCTAGACGATACTTTCATTGTATTCAGACGATACTTCTCTAGATGGTACTTTCATTGTCTTCAGACTCTTTTCTCGATATTTGACATTTCGTGCAAATGATACTTCTCTAGACGATAGAGATAGGTCCTGAAAATTTTAACACACAGAGTTTACTAGTAAAATTGTTATCACTCAAAATATGATAAACGTTCTAAGGTCGTTTGAACTTAACAATCTCCCCCTTTTTGATGATGACAATTTTATAGAGAAAAATGTTTATATGAATATAAGAACTTTTAAACAATTATATACTCCCCCTCTTTGTTCCAAAAATTGATTCCTAATCATTCTCGATAATCTTCTTATTTTCTCTCTTCTCCCCTATTTCAAATAGAAAAGGTATTTTTCTTTCATCTCCCCCTTTGTTCTTCTTCTTCTTCTTCTTCTTCTTCTAGTCTTCTCTTCCCCTCTGTCAACTTTCCCTCTTTTTCTCCCCCTATTTCAAATAGAAAAGACATTTCTCTATTTTCAGCTTTTTTATCTTCTTGTTTTCTCTTCTCCCCCTGTTTTCCTATTTTTCTCAACTCTATACTTTTTCTCTTCTCTCTCAAATCTATACTTTTTATCTTCTCTCCCCCTTTTTCATTAGCAAAAACATATGCAAGGCATATTCAAGTGGGAGCATACATGATATCAGAGAAGATTCAATTTGTGGTATCAGAGTATATAATAGAGCATAAAGAGCATATTTAACATATTCAACAGGTATCAGAGCAATTGTTGAATTAGAACCAGAGTATAGCAAGTGTAAACAGTGGAGGCATATATCAAAATGAATTGGCAGTAAGCAGAGAAAGTATAAAATAGTAAATATGATAAGGAAGATAGGGAAAGGAATAGTCTTATTGTGAGCTTCTGATCCTTGTAAGCTTTGTTGAGCCGCTTCGTTAATTCGACATGGAAGTTGTGGACGATAGGTAGCATGTGACGTCATCCACATTTGAACTTTACAATATGCGATAGGTAGCAGACATTGCACTTGGATGATGTAAACGATGATAGTATCGTCTGTGCATCTTCCGTCTCCTACACTTTGATTAGTATAGATAATATAATTCATAAAACAGGATGCGTTCCTATACTTTCTCTCAGATATGTGAACCTATTATCAATGAGAGTTTTTGTAAAGATATCTGCAAGTTGATCATCAGTATAAACATATGACATGTTGATATTACCCTTTGCTACATGATCTCTTATAAAATGATGCTTGATTTCTATATGCTTTGTCCTAGAATGTTGAACATGGTTCTTTGTAATATTTATAGCATTTGTGTTATCACATAGTAATGGAATATTATCTTCAAGAATGCTATAATCTTCTAATTGATGTTTCGCCCATAATAGTTGGGTGCAACAAGAACCTGCTGCTACATATTCAGTTTCAGTAGTAGACAGTGAGATTGTGCTTTGTCGTTTGCTTGACCAAGAGATTAAGCATTGTCCAAGAAAGTGACATCCGCCACTTGTGCTTTTTCTTTTAATTATATCTCCATCGTAGTCTGCATCACATAATCCTCTTAACCTGAAATCATCACCTTTCTCATACAAAAGGACAAGATTAGCAGTACCTGATAAATATCGAAATATTCTCTTTACAGTAGTTAAATGTGTTTCTTGTGGGTTTACCTGAAATCTTGCACATAGACAGACGCTGAACATGATGTCAGGTCTACTAGATGTAAGATGAAGCAAGGATCCAATCACGCCTCTATATTTTGTAGGATCAACCGGTGAACTTTCCTTGTTCTTGTCTAGTATGGTTCCAGGATGCATTAGAGTGTTCATCTCCTTGGATTTGTCTATGTTGTACCTCTTTAAGAGATCTTTGAAATATTTAGTCTGATGAATATACGTTTTTCCTTGTTCTTGACGAATTTGAAGTCCAAGAAAGAACTTCAGTTCTCCCATCATACTTATCTCGAATTCACTTTGCATGAGGTTAGAAAAATCCTTACACAATTTTTCGTTAGTAGCACCAAATATAATATCATCAACATATAATTGTATTAAAATAAAATCATTTTCTAACCTTCGATTAAATAGTGTATTGTCTACCTTACCTCGTGTGAAACCATTACTCATAAGAAAGGAACTGAGTCTATCATACTATGCTCTAGGCGCTTACTTTAGACCGTAGAGAGCTTTCCTCAGTTTGAAGACATGATCTAGCAGTGTCGTTTCTTCAAATCCAGGGGGTTGCTTCACATACACTTCTTCTTCAATGTAGCCATTTAGGAATGAACTTTTGACGTCCATTTGATAGAGCATGATAGAGTGTTGACGAGCAAAAGCTAGCAGAATGCGAATAGCTTCAATTCGGGCAATAGGGGAAATTTTTTCAGTATAGTCAATACGTTCTTGTTGATTATAGCCTTGTGCGACCAATCTTGCCTTGTTTCTTGTTAACTTGCCATCTTCATCTACTTTGTTTCTGAAAACCCATTTTGTTCCAAAATCACTTTTCCTTCAGGTTTGGGAACAAGAGTCCAGACTTGACTTCTCTCGAATTGGTTTAACTCTTCTTGCATGACAAATATCTAGCCTTCATCTTGTAGTGCTTCGGAAATAGTCTTTGGTTCAATTTCAGAGATCAATGCATAGTTTCCATGATCGTGAAATGATGACCTTGTTCTAACTCGTTCAGAAATGCTTCAAATGACTTGGTTTGGTGGATGATCTGGTCTGAATCTCCAGTCTCTTGGAAGAGGAATTTCACTTCATGTCATGACTTGATCAAACAGTGTGATGTTAGATGATGGCATGTCTTTTTATGTTGATGATGGATGATCGTTAGACGATGTGGATTGCTTAGACAATGGATGATCACTAAACGATGTGGATTGCTTAGACGATGGTTGACCATTGGACGGTTGATCTTCGTTAGACGATGGTCTTTCAGATTGTCCATTCAGGTCCAGATTGGAGAGTTCTTCTTCTAGATTATTTGTTTCTTTATGTGTGCTTTGAAAATCATCAATCTTCACGTTGATTGATTCTTCCACCATAGGTAACTGTTCCTTTGTCTTCTTCAACACGGATCTTTGGGAACATACAAGAAAGGGGGGTTTGAATTGTGTGTGTGATTTCTTAAATTCTTTTCAGTAAAAGACAGTTATGAGTTTTAAAGATTTTTTCTAGTGAGTGCAACGGAAGATAACTTAAAGCTGAAAGTAAAATACACAAGGTATTTATCCTGGTTCACCCCCTTAATAGACAGGGCTACCTCCAGTCCTTGGCTTCACCAAGATTTTCACTATTTTCACAAAATAGTACAAGTATTTTCCAGGACTTCTCCCAGTATTCTGAACACTACTCCTTTACAATTATTCTATCAGGACTTCTCCTTTACAAGTATTAGACAGGACTTCTCCCAGTTCTTTTGCAAGAAGGTTTTGGGTTTCTACAAATTTCCCACATTTTACTCTCCTTCCTTTACTTTCCAGAACTTTAAATTCCTTTATTCTCTTTCAACCCTTTACTTTTCAGTCATTTACAGTCTTTCAGCCTTTAATCTCTTTACCGCTTTCATGAAATTTATCCATTTTTCGATGTTCAGTTAATTCATAGCTATGTCTTAGTCACAACCTCTCAATAGCGATCACTAAGAGATTTTTGGAGTGTCTTATGAACCTTCATTGAGGAACAAAGTTCCTTCCTCTAGTAATTTCTTGATTAGGAAATTGTTACGTTGGTTTCCCAGCCAACCCAAATGGCTACCTACTCTAAAAACTATTTATAAACCAACAAGATAGAAGGACACTACCAACATATTGATGAAGAACCTTGATGTCTAATAACAAATTCTGCAAGTGTACAGATTGTATCGAAGTAATATAAAAGATATCGTTCTCCACAAGGATAGGAATTGATTTTGGACTTTAAACTTAACTGTTGGAGCAGAAAATAAATAGATATATTTTGATTTTTTAGTGATAAAGATAACATAAAGCAAGAGGAAATAATACTATGATAAAAATAACATTCGGGTTTGAGTTTCACCTAACCAAATTATGTCTCTTACAAACTGAACAGAAATCATATGAATTCAGAAATCGTTCTTAGGTGTTTTAGCCTATGGTTTCTACTTGTTAATTCCTTAAGCAAATAGAACTTCCAATCAAATTACTAAACCTAATAACTTAGCCTTTATTTAATCCAATTGAAGAAAAAATTCCAAGTTCAGGCCAACACAACAAGTCCCACCCTTATACCAAAGTGGCGGATTATCCGATTAATCTAATCCCATTTCCCTTTAATCTTACCAATTACCATTGTGCAAGAGAAAGCATGATAAAATTGTGTGCACCAAGCATAATTAAACATGGGGAAAAGATACAGAGAACAAAGGATTTATTCATATGAAAACAGAAAGCTTAAAGCATAAATGGAAAAAGGATTCACTACAAACCCAAATGCTAGAAAGTACTAGCCAAGCATGTCTAGATTAAACATAAAGAAAATATAATAAACCTGGATACAAGGGCTCCAAAGGCTTCTTACAAGCTTCAAGAACAAGGAAACAAAGGAAGGAACTCAAGTTCTAGGGGTTGATACAAAAGAAAAGCCAAAAACCGAATTTATAGCCAATCTGCCAGTAGGCCAACGCTCAAGCGTTGGGTTCCAATGGGCGCTGGAGACTGCATTAAATCCTTAGCTTCAGAGAGAATGCCAACGCATGAGCGTTGGCATTCCAATGCTCAGGCGTTAGGAGCACGACAGATTCCTCATTTTCTTGTTCTTAACCTTCTCTTTTGATTCATTTCATCAATGCATTAAAGGGCCTTCATGTGGCTTCATTCTCCTTTTTGCAACAGCTGAAATCTTCATTTCCTTCATCATTTCTCCATTTTAGCATATGCTAATTGCTTGGTTCTTCATCTCCTTCTTTAATTTCTTCAATTAGGCACATGTTAAACAAGCATAGGAGAATTGATGCTTCTTCTTTTTCTTTAACTTCAGCCACACTCTTTCATTTATTTGCACCAAGATCCCCACAAATGTGCCTTAATTGACCAGAACCTCTAACAAGGACTAAAACTACAATAAAACATAACTAAAAGGACTAAAAACACAAAAGTTGCTAATTTATATGCAAATGCAAAAATAAAGTGAAAACTCTAACAAAATAAAATAAAAACTATATGAGACTCGATAAAAATAAAATAAAATAAAAGAAAAAGATAGCTAAAACATCATATAAAATCCAGTCATCAATGTCTTTATGTGAGTGCTTTCAGATATACCTAGAAAAGATTCCAATTGCATTTGTCACAAACGTAGACCCAAAGTCTAGTTCAGTTGTCCAATGCAAAAGAAAGGTGGGCGAAAAGAAAAGAAAAATGATCCTGGAGGAAAATTCCAAGTTTCTAAAAGTAGGATTCATCAGGGAGCTCGACTATCTAACCTAGTTAGCTAGTCATGGTGAAGAAGCCAAGCGGAAAATGGAGAATGTGCACGAACTACATAGCTCTCAACAAACATTATCCCAAGATTCATATCCTTTTCCAAACATAAATCAATTGGTGGATGGGGTCTCTGGGTTTGAAATTTTGAGTTTCATGGATGCATAACCAAGGTATTACCGAATCCCAATGCACTCCATGGATGAAGAAAAACTACTTTTATGACGGACGGGTTGGATTTTTGTTACAAAACAATGCCATTGGTTTCAAAAATGCGGGCTCCGTATACCAACGGTTGATGGATCAAACCTTCGCATCCCATATTGGAAGGAACATAGAAATATATGTTGATAATATGGTGATTAAGTCGACCACCAAAGAAGTAAATCAGGCTGACCTACTTGACGTTATCGCCGAGGTCTGTGGGAGAAACATAAAATTGAATCATGAAAAGTGCACATTTAGGGTACAAAGTACTAAATTCTTGGTTTCATGTTAACCCACTGAGGCGTAGAGGCAAACCCCTAAAAATGCTAGATAATAATAAACATGAGAAGTCCGGCTTCGGTCAAGGAGGTCTAGTAGTTGACTAGCCGGGTGGAGGCCTTATCTAGGTTTCTTTTCTCCTTGGCTGATTGAGCAAAACCTTTCTTTGGATGCCTAAAGAAATGCCATTGTTTCGGGTGGTCGCCCGAATGTGAAGAGGCTTTCCAAGAATTAAATAAGTTCCTTGCAACACCACTCATTCTGACAGATTTCAAGTAAGTCCTTGCTTATGTAATTATCTGACACTGATCACTCTGTTGGTGCGACATTAGTACAAAAGTGGACAAACTCTAGAAGTCAGTTTATTCTGTAAGACGAGTGCTACAAGGAGTTGAGCCTAGGTATCAGAAAATTGAGAAGGTGGAACTGTCACTAGTAACCCCGACAAGAAAACTAAGGCCGTACTTTCCAGGTCACCAGATCCATCGTACAGACTGATCAGCTTGTTAAACAAGTTCTTCATAATCCCGATTTAACATGTCAAACTGTGTGTTGGTCAGTAAAAATGTCCAAATTTAGAATCCCAAAATCATACTGAATTCCCCTAATCTTGAAAGAATTCCTTGCTACATGTGGTCATCACAAAGCTTTATAACTACAATACAAAGCTTCAAAGGGTGGTCCAACAACATAGGTGCAACTGATTATTCAATTTTTGTTGATCGAATTTCACTTGTCAGGGGGAATTTTGGAACAAGTAGCGGAACTTTTTGACAAGATCATTCTCTCTCAACGTGACATTCCTTGTGATCTCGATCTTTTTGTTCGCCTTTACTGGATGTGGTGACAATTTTAGGCTTTCCGATTGACGGGTATGAACTTCCTACTATGGCAGGAAGCTTCCAAGGGGAGTCAGTCGAACGACTTATGAATTAAGTTTAATCAAAACCTAAGTTCCTATACCAATTACTTGAGGGCCAATTCCAAGACTCGTGGACTTGTGATTGATATCGAACACAACACTTTCTTGTTGTATTGACTTTCAAAATATTTATTTTGCTCCAGTTCCATAGCCTTTGTGTTTGAACTTTGTCATATAGTATCAGGTGTCAATTGTGGTCAGAAGTTCGCAATGTCCTCCCTTTTCCTTGCTCTTTTTATAAATTTATGTCCAATTCACTTCATGCTCTGCAAGTAGAAATAAGTACAAAATTTGTTAGGGGTCCTTTTTGGCTACTCCATCTCTAGATATTTCTCTATTTTCTAGAAGTGGGGCTTTAAGGGTGTGCAAATAAAAAATTTAAAATTGTCAATATCCATAATTAAATTTTCATTAAGTTCTTTTTATTTATAATTTATATATACATTTGTAGGATGGTGATTAATGAGATGTTCCTCCAAAGGGAAAATTAAATTCTTAAAAATGTGGGGAACTAAAAGAAACTAGGGGATGGGAACTTATCTTCATTTAAGTCAAGGGGGTGCATACGAATGCCAGAACAGAAAAATAAAACATTTATGGAGTTGGCAAAGGATATATGGCCCTCAATGACAACATAGAAAAGACTATTTTTCCAATAACCGAACATAGTATATTTTTAGGTTTGCACGGTAGCCAGTAAAGACATGGATAACACTACTTTAAAATATATTTTTTATAAATTTATATTTAAGTAATAATTTATCTTTTGACTCAGGTTAAAGTACAACAAATTTCAAAACTAAGATTTCAGATTAAGTCATCGGTGCTATATTTATTAAATTTACAAGATATCATTTATTTTAAGTTTTATTATTCTGAAGTTAATTAATTATTGTTTCTTTTATTTCACTTATATTTTAAGTTGTATGTCATAATTTTTTAATTTTTTTAGTGCATTAGAGATGACACCGAAAAAGTTATATATATTAACAAACAAATTCTTTAAGAGTGGTTTATTTTTTAGAAGGTTGACCTATATTGCTAGAGAAAAATGCTAGGGTCTTTCAAAAATACACATTCCTTCCATCTACATATAAAGATTTGACATATATTCTTATTTATTCCTACTTTAGCTTTTTAATGTAACGAGTTTTGAGTGTGGCTCTTGAGATATTGTAAATAAATATATTTTAGGGAAGAGACTCGGTTTGGGTCTTGACCAATATTATGAGGCAAGAACTATGCATCCAGCTAATAACTAATTAACAAAGCGCGCGCGCGCGCATATATATATATATATATATATAATAGAATTTTAGCAAAAGTCTTCCACAATAACCTTACATGACCTAATATTAATGTTAAATAGCTTCAACAAAAAATGATAAATAGTTCGATATTATAATAAGGATAGATAGATTAATAGTTTCAAAAAAAAAAAAAAGGATAGATAGATTAATAAGTGTATGTTTGGATATCAATTTTTGTTAGGTGATTTTTGGGTACTATCGCAAAGTAGACAGTTTCAAAACAATCTTAAATTTAACCAATGAAAATGTTTTTTAAAACTAACATTTTACTAAACTATCCTTTCATCTCAATTACTATTGTATATTATTATACTTTATTTTAAAAATATATAAAATTATAGTTTAACCCTCTAACATATTAAATTACATTTTTAATCTTCAAATCAATCTCTGAAATTATACTTTGACCCTAATATCAAAAAATCATACTTTAACTCAAATATCAATGTTCAACGTATCACCATAGGTAAAAAGCATACAATTGGGAGCTGTGAACCCTCAACATCATGTTCTCCCTTGGCTTGGGGTGAGCAACCAGTGCGTGAAAGAAGAATGTCGGCGGCAACAAAATTGATGCCCCAAATCCAAAGAAATTTTAATTGCCTTCTTTTTCATGCACCATGAACGAAGTAATTTGAAATCAAATTTCAATTAGGGTTCATAAATGAATTTTTCATTTCTTATGATATACCTAAAATTGATGATTGTTTTTTACCAGTAGTATGGATTTATCATGGAAGAGAAAATCTCTTGCCTAATTTCACCACAAAGATCAGTTTTTGCATGATATTCGGTCTACAAATTTTGTATTTTCATGGATTTTCTTGTAGTGACAGAGTTTGCAAACGAGGGGGGTTGCGTCGCCGGCAACGGACGAAGGGGCTTTTGTCGCCAACGGCATTGGATGAAGAGGCTTTCATCGACGGCGACGGTAGACTGAAGGAGAATATAAAATTGGGATGAGATGAAGGTACGTTGTTTTTTAGAAAATAGAAGTTAAATTTTAATGGTACAGTGATGAAGTTGATTAAGGTTTATGTACAAAATAGAATGTTAATTTAGGTTTAGGGATGCTTAAACACATTTGTATTTAAATTATAATTTGTTATAAATTTTTAGAATACAATATAAAATATTGACTAATGAAAATTACATATGTAATATTAAATGTTAGTGGGTCAAATTATAATTTAATACATTTTTAGAAGAAAGTATAATAATGTAGATTAATTGGGATTAAAATTCAGTTTAGTAAAATTTAAGATTTGAAAGATCTAATAACACGTGCCACGTTTTTATTGATTGAATTTGGGACAGTTTTGAAACTATTTAATTTGAGACAGCACCCAAGAGATCACCAAATTACTCTTACCTCTAGCCTAGCTGATGAGGTAGCTAGTCTTAGCCATTCCAAATTCTAATTATTATATAGTATCACTATCTATCTTAGATCCGTATGTATGTGATCACTTCACATCCACATGTCCAGTCCTACAAATTTCATACTTTATTTACCGGTGCCTGTGAGGGGGTGTGTGTATGTTTTGGTTATTAGGTTGCAACATAGAAGTTAGAAGACAAGAACCACACACGTTGAAGCGTGATTTTGTCACTTTCACCTACTTCGAATAGCGAATCCAGGCAACGTTGATGCTCCACCATTTTTATTTTATAAGACAGAGACACATATTGTGTTGTGTGTTGTTGATGTTCATGATCCTAACAGAAGATAGAGAGAAAGATTAGTTAGTTTATAGTGTGATTTATGCGTCAAGTTAAGAGTATTTTTAAGGCAAAGAGAGAGAGAGAGAGGGTTACAACTTACAGGTCCACCAACTGGTGGTTATAAGGTTTGAACACTTCCAAGCAAACAACCAGTCAACCACCCTCTTAACTCTTTCTCTTCTTTTCTCTTGTATGCTTCCTTTGCTTAATTTGCTGCCTTATATTAAGTTGCTACACCCTTCTATTCTATTCTATGCCGTTTATACACGTGATTATCAAATCGATGGTTGGCATTTAAAATTTCTAATGAATTGGATATCAATTGATGAGTAGCACATAAACAGATTTTTATTCAAATTTAAAATAACATGTTCCATTCACTTTTTTTATCCTGAGATATGTTCATTACAAGAAAAGATTGAAGTACCGACGGTCTCAAAATTGCCGTAAAATCTCACTATTACCGGCAGCTAGACTGTCGGTAAAGTAAATTTAAAATAAAAATTTAAAAAAATATTATTGACGGCTTAGGCCGTCAGTAATTTGGCGGCAATTTTTTTATTGACGGGATTAGTTACCGCCAAATTATTGATGGAAAAAGTCGTCGGTAATTTCAAAATTTAAAATTGCCTCCTAGCAATAATTTGGCAGGCTTTAAAAAAATCAAAAGTTTGTTACAAACGGCCCCGTCGGTAATTTCAACATTTGAAATTACTTGACGGACTTTACAATAATTCAAAAATTAGTACCATTGGTAATTTAAAAACTTGAAATTTTCACCTACTGCGAACTTTAAAAAATTCAAATTCTGATGGATTTATCGACAGCCAAAACTGTCGGTAACCTATAAATATCTCGAAAAAAGCCGTTGGTAAGCTACAGTCGGATCAAACCATCAATAACCTATAAATAGGAGTTTGCATACCATCTTACGCACTCCTCATCCTCATCCTCCTTCTCCTTCTTCTCCTACCGGCGGAAAAAACTGTCGGTAAGTTAGTGACGAAAAAAATATCGACGGTTTTCAATGCCGTTGGAAAAAAATTACCGACGAGCCAAACAGCGATGACTTTTGGGTCGTCGATAATTAAGATCACCGACGTTTTTTTTTGGCTTAATGAAGCCTTTTGGCCATCGGTAATAAACATTTTTCTTGTAGTGGTTGTAACGTCTATTTACTCTATCAATGGAGAAAGGCGAGAGAGAGTTTGGTAGCTCGATCCAAGCGATAAGTCTTGATGACGGGGTTCCGATGAGATTGTTGTTCGCGGCTTAACTCCATGGTCATTGTGGTTTGTGGGGTTCCGGTGACGGTGGAATGGAATGAAGTTCAAAGTTGCTAAGTGTGTGGTGGCCTTTAGGTTGTGAGACGCAAAGCTGGTGTGCTATCTTGGAGAGGAAGCCATAGTGGAAGGGCTTTAGTCGTGGTGGCGATAAGTGACGAGCCTCTTGTTGAGTGGCTTTCCGTGGTGGTTATGGGGTTCGCATGTTGTACGATCGTTGTTGGCTCCAGCAGTGGAGTGATGTGGTAACTTTGAGGGTGGGGGGTTTGAGAGTCTTGGCTTGGAGGCCGAGAGAAGAACCAAAACTTCGTCTTTAAGAACCAGAAGCAAAGATGGGTGGTGCTGTACTAGGGTTTAAGAATGGGAAAAGTAGGTGATGCAGAGAGTGTGATGGAAGAGAGGGAAGAGAGGTGAGGCTGAACTAGGGTTTGCAAGAGGAAGAAGAATGAGGTGAAGGTAATAGGGGCGATATTATCCTTTTAAAATGAGTGAAAATGTAACATCAAAATTAATAAATTGAATAAAAATTACATGACACACACTTGGGCTTCAATAGGAGCAATCCATCGAGTGGGAGAAATACAGTTACACCAATCCCGTGATAAATCCTCTTTGAAGTTGAAGCGGGTAAGCAGGCCTTTCTTTTATTCAAGCTCTTGAAAATGTCAGGAAATACGTCATTTAATGAAGGTGACAAAAGCACAAACGTTTAGATTTTGGATGTCCCTATAATAGAAGGACCCAATTTACTCACGTCAATAAATTCTGGGATAAAATCTTCATTTTAAACATCAAGAACGCAAATCTCACAATCAATATGCAATTAACCCTAAATAAAAAAACAATATTTTTTTTAAAGGATATTTCAAAAGAAGCGGAAAATTTAAAAACAAATAACTAGTGATTTAATAACATAATAATTTTTAATCTTAAAATATATGTTAACATACGCTTTATATACTCCATCGATCTCTATTTCTATGTAACTTGTTTAATAATTTTTTTCTTAAATATAAATCACTTTATAATATTAATGTAACATAGATAGTGTGATTTTTAAATATTTTTAATTTAAAGAACAAAATTTATAGGAAATTAAAAATAGAGAGTAAATTTAATTGAATTTCAAGTTTTTAAATAAATGTAATTTAGGAAATTTAATAATTCTTTTTACAAATTTATTACTATTAAATACCTTTTTTAATCTTAAGAATTTAAGTAAAAGTAACATATAAATAATGAAGAGAGAATATTAATTAACATATGTATTACTAGGAATGATTTTTTTAGGAACAACCTAATTTAGGAATGATTTTTATATTAAGATAGCAATGAAATGGAACCGCACTTTAATTTTCAGAATACAAGGTATATATGAGGGATTAATGTAATAGTAATAGTAATAATAATAAATAAATAAGTAGTTGGCGTGGGGAAGTAAACAAACAATTTCTTTCATTAATTTATAATAATAATAATAATATGTTTTTCCTGATTGGTTGGTGCTGTTGTTCCAAAGATAATTTGAAAACTTATATGTCTTGGGATTGCCACTTGTCTGGTCTTCCCCACACTGTGGATTCTTGTCTCTAATTTCTGCTCTTACCCTCTTTCCCTTCTTCGCTCCCTCCTCCTCCTCCTGCACTTTGCCTCTCTCTCAGGTACTTCTTTTCTCTTTCATCTCTTCACTCTCCCTTTTTTCTTCTTCTTTCTGTGTTTTGTGTTTGTTAGTGGGAAAAATCATTAAAAAAAAGAAAAGAAGGATAAGATTATGATGAAGTACTGTTGTTTGTGGCAGTGGATGAAGCTTCTCTTTCTCTTTCTAACAAAAGGGGTGGTGGGATTTTGATGATTAAAGCAGGATTTAGGAAGCTACTGTGGAGTGGACAGAAAAAAAAAAGAAGCTAACTTGTGCTTGAAAAGGGTTCAGATTTTAACTCATGATGCTGTTCTGTTTTTGATTGATTGGTTCTTCCTGTTAGATAGATTATTTAAAAAGTTCTCAGCTTTACCAGTGACGCGCTTTTTGTGTTTATGTTCTGACCCTGAGGTGGTGTCGCTTCAACTCCCACTATAGGGTTTGAGCTACAGGGTTGAATCAAGGGAGTTTTTGTTGTGTTCCTAGTTTCAGGGTTTTGTTTGGTTTCAGGTTTTTTGCATCGCTTTCTGCTACCTTGTGCCTCCATTTTTGTCTGCGTTGCAAACAGCAAACGCTGCAAGCAGTGGGGGAAAGAAGAGAGAGAAAAAAAGAAGATCTATGGTGAATTTAAGATGATGAAAGTATGTGTTTGGCCATAGCAAAAAGTACCGAGCAGAATCTATCTTTCATTCGAATGGACCATTTATTCTTCATTTTCTTTTCTACATTTTATGCATATGTTATAGGATTTAGATCCTCTTTTGTCAGATGACACCTTCATGTCGAACTTTATGTCGATATCTCTTTTCATAAATATTTATCTGCTCTCACCTATTTAATAGATATGAACATAAAGATAGAAACAATTTTAACTTGACACAGCCATGTGAAATTTCCACATCAGATGATCCTGATCCATAAGTTATAAGGCTTTCTTTGAATGGTGGTAGGCTCGTTGATCAAGAGTTTGGACTTAAATTTTGTTCTTTGTGCTTCTTGGAGAGATTTTCCTCAAGACCTCTCTGTTTGGCTTGGGAGAAGAGTAAAATATCCAAAATCAAAGCCTCCAATTGGAAATAAATTAATAAAGTATAGCACTGGCCTAACCCCTCCAATTAATCTAGTCGTTTAAAGGATAACACCAATGTTTTGTAGTTAATTAATGGTTGAAGCTGCATTGTTATTGTTATTGTTATATTATTATAACATGTGTGTTATGGATATAGTGTGTCTCTGATATTGCATATCATATGGTGCTTTATTAATTTGTCAAATTAAGGCCTTCATTAACTTTTTTCCTCCTTTTGCATTATTTTAATGATGTAACATGGTATCAGTTGAGCATCATCCTTAACCTAAATTCCCAAATAAAATCTTGTTGCAGAGGTAGCTTTATATTTTTGGCTCATCATCACTACTGGTTTATCAAACATAAGGGCTGAAGAAGGACATGTTTAGCTGAGCTCATTCTATTGTAAAGGGACCTGAAACAAGCTTCTCATTTGGAATTGAAATCTTACCATGTATCCGAACCAAGGTTTTTCTTCCGGTTCCTACATGGAAATGTTATCCAGGAGTCATATGTTGCCTCATAACTACAGTGAATCTGTTGGAGAACATCATGAGTTGAAGTTTGTGGCATCCATGGGTGACTCTGTGACAATGCAGCATATGGAAGAGCATTCCAATGTTCCTACTGGTGATCCTACATGCAACACTTTTGCTGGTGCAGGAGATAATTCCCATGTTGTTCCAAGGACACAATTAGGACTTGTAGACAGTGAGCAAAATGTAATGCAGTGCCAGGGCTTGTCTCTTAGCCTTGGGACTGTGATGCAATCTGTCCCTTCCTTTCAGTATCAGTATCCTGGTTCCGGTTTCACCTCGCTATTGAGTGCTCAGATTCCAAACTTAAAGGGGACTGAAGATGAGGCCAACCTACACAAGGAACTGAGAAATTCTGAATGCATGACACCTTTATCTTCAGGAGGCTTTCACAAAAGGGAAGGTTTCTATAATCCACACCAGTCTGATCAATACATGCACGGATCACCGGGTTTTCCCCCGAACAATGTCCTGAACTCGCAATACCTTAAGGCAGCACAGGAGTTGCTTGATGAAATAGTTAATGTCCGTAAGGCTTTGAAGCCGACTGGATTGGAAAAGCAACAAAGTTTCCGTGACATTGGTTTGGATGGCTCCAAAGATTCTGATGGAAAATCTTCCAGTCAATCTATGCAAATATCTTCGGGCCCTAATGGTTCTACTGCAAACTCTTCATGTGAGCTATCACCTGCTGAACGACAGCATCTGTTGGACAAGAAGACAAAACTTTTGTCCATGTTGGATGAGGTAAACCTGTAGACTCTATTATTGGATTACACAGTTCTTTTCTACTCCTTTGGTATAATTTCTCTGGTCTGACCCCTGCTTTTTTGGATGTCATGTAGTTGTTTTCTTAGTTTTGTTAAATATTCAAACATCTAAGAAGTCTCTAACAACTTAGAGAGTGTTTGGTTCTGCAGTTGGGAGTGCAATAATTACTGCCTAGAGAGAAACCGCGAAATTTAGCTTATGGGATTTCCTTTGGATTGTGTGTTCACCGCCAATCCAAACACGCTATTAAGCTTTGGGGACAATTAGTCCTTAACAGTTCATACATTTTTTAATTGTCTAAGTATTTTTTTTAATCCCAGAAAATTTATATGCATTTATGCTGCCTGAAAGTGCTTTATATTGTACCTATGTCAATGTCAAGGTTACTGAAATTTCAATTACACTGGTCGGTAATAGCAATGAATTGACTATCAAAGGTTAGCATGAGACAATCAGGTTAAGCAAGTGCATCTGTGAAGCCACTTTTTGTATGGTTAACAATTTAGCTTTTGAGTGCAAGAAATTAAAAGTATTTATTGGTAAATGCAACATTCAATATATTAGTAACATAATATCTTCATTCTTCAATGAAAACTTCTTATTTTTGTTTCATTAATCAGAGCCCTTAGACACTACATAGCATTTGCCTTCAATTTCACTCACATTGCATTAGTGTCCAAGCAGTATTCTTAAATACTAAAAATGCAGAGTGGTGTGTTAGTGATGATGATGATGAGGAAGGTGATACCTAGTTACTAATTCTTATTCTTCCTTTTTATAGGTAGACAAAAGATACAGGCAGTACTGCCATCAGATGCAGGTTGTGGTATCATCTTTTGATATGGTTGCTGGGTGTGGAGCAGCTGAACCATACACTGCACTTGCCTTGCGCACAATTTCTCGTCACTTTCGTTGTTTGCGTGACGCTATCAGCGGCCAGATTCAAGTTACTCAAAGGAGCCTTGGAGAACAAGAGGGAATACCCCGTCTTCGCAATGTGGATCAGAAGCTCAGACAACAAAAGGCCCTTCAGCAACTTGGTGTCATGAGACAAGCTTGGAGACCTCAAAGGGGACTTCCTGAAAGCTCTGTTTCCATACTCCGAGCATGGCTTTTTGAGCATTTCCTCAACCCGTAGGTCACCCTGTACTTAATATTTTTCTATCAACGGTGTTAGAGTAATCAATTCTGAATCCGTTTATTCTAATCATTGTTTTTTGAATTTCATTTGGTACCAGTTATCCAAAGGATTCAGAGAAAATTATGCTGGCTAGGCAAACAGGCTTAAGCAGAAACCAGGTACAATAATTAGATGTTTTTCTAAACTGCACACAACATTGCCTAAATCTGAGATTTTAGTCCTGTACCCTGTTTTGTAATCTTAGTTCATTTGTGGGGGAACCTCAGAATCAATTCTCATCAAGTGCAATCACTTTTGGATGACAAATCTAGAGAGTGTAGTTTTTGCGTTTGAACATAATCAATTGTGGAATTTTACAGCTAGATTTCAGTTTCACAGCATTATTCTACATAAATCACTTTTTTTTTTTCATAAATGTCACCTCATTTTCAACTCACTTTTACCATAATGAATTTTACCAAAATCAATTTTATCCAAATCAATTGTGTTAATGCTGATCCAAGCACCCACTTCTTATCAGGTGGCGAATTGGTTCATTAATGCAAGGGTGCGTCTTTGGAAGCCAATGGTTGAAGAAATGTACAAAGAAGAGTTTGGTGATTCTGAGATGAGTAGCAGCAATCTTTTATCAGAAAACACGCCCAAAGCTTCAAGAGACGATGCTCAAGTGTCTGACTACAAAAGGGAAGAGTCCCATGACAAGTTAACAACTGTTGATAGTGTTCAACAGGGCCAATTTCATGCCTCCTCCTCTACAGAATTGGATAGAGGGATTCAAAGGGGTGATGATCATGGGACAAATATCATGGATTTTAGAACTGGTAAATTGCATGGTGACCAAAGGTTTAACATGAACAATAGTCCCTATTCAAGTGCTCCTGTACCAATCAACCACCATGGTGATGGCGGCATAATGGCTTCTACTCCGGCGGCCCCGTATGATTTATCAGAGTTGGGTAACTTTGCAACTGTGGGAGGCCATGTTTCCCTTGCATTGGAGTTGAGGAACTCTGAAAATGATGGATTTGGCATGTCCAATGATGACACTCATAAAAGACATGATCAAACATTGGCTTCTTCACAAGAGAATGATTTGCTAGAGTATCATCTCACAGACCCTGGAAAGCAACAACACAAGTTTGACAATCCTCATCTGCTACACGAGTTTGTTGTCTGATTTGAAAATTTTAAGGGAAATGTATGTGACCCTTGTTGCTCATTCTTGCTGTCTACAGATTATTATTAAACGATGTAAATCATGAACCGTACAAAAATATACACGTAGGTATGTGTAGATAGTGTTCTGTAATATTGTGGATGATTGGTTGTATGTGCAGGCAATTTTGTAAGGACAAGGTACACACATCTTGTCATCATAATGAATAAGGAATCTTGTGAAAAACGTAATATGTACCACCATCTTCTGAATACATTGACTCTCTGACTATACATTATTAGTTTGTCTTTCATGAATGACGATGCTTCTCATAACATCCAAAATTAACTTTTGGAAGAATCCATCTGCAATTGGGGAGATTATAGGTGCCACCTTGGTTCTAAAGAAACTCATATCACTTGAACTTTATTTTTCTCTTCAACCCTACTAATTTCTGTTGAGTTGTGGTCATTTCCTATGTGTGGAGAAAGACTCAAAATTTCAAGCTCACTTATCTCACTCATGCTTAAAACGGAGATGAGATTAGGGCAACCAAAGAGTGGTCATTTTATGAGAAAAGTTGCAGCTTTTATGAAAGAGGAGAATACATTGAAGAGTAGTCTTAGTAAGGGTGTGTCTCGATTTAAGTTAAGAGCAACTTCAAATCACTTTTAACCCAATAGAACTAAGGATTTACTTTCACATTTGCTACGTTCGAACTCTTATTTTTCCTTTGAAGTTGTCTCGTAATACGTGTGAACTGAACACCAAGCACACACTAAATCGGGCTTTTTGAAGTCATTTATTGTTGGATCGAGCTTTAACTTTGACAATAGTTTCCACAAATGTGGTACTTTGTTCTGACCGTTCGAGTCCTACTTTTTTGGAGTGTGAGAAATAAGTCCTGCACAGTAGCCCTGTTTTGGGTATTTTTTCATTTTGGATCTCATTTGTAAGCTTTATAGTTTTGTTGTTTGGCCGGTTGTAAAGCACGATTTCTGTTGTGTTTTGCATCACTCTTATACTTATATTTTAATCATAATTGAGCTTGATTGACTGACTTATCCACGTGTTTTTTACTTCTCATATTGAGGAGATTTTACACATTAAGATCCTGGTGTCTCGTATGTGTTTGTGATATTTAGTTGCTGCATATTTTTGTTGTTTCTCCTCACAAATTCTTGCAAATTGGGGGATTTGATTCTGCAGAGTTTGTTGCATTATTGTGTTTGTGTTATTGTGTTGTTAAGTTTGCCCAACAATTTCAACACCCCAATGTCCAACTGGGTTTGGTCAAGTTACATGACATGGTCCATGTCAAGTTAAACTTTGTATCTATGTTTCTTTTCATCAATGTTTAATAGGTGAGACGTTAAAATGTTTATGAAATGATAAATATACACAAAACTTGCCAAGTTCATTTGAAGATGAAGTGTTTAATTTTTATCTTGATGGGTTTCTGGAAAAGAGGAATGAGGAACCTTGATGATGTTCTTGAAGGAATGATGAAGATGATAGGAGATAAAGGAGACAATTAATTGTTTTTAGTCCCTCTATAATCATAATCCACGCAAGCCTTTTTAAAAAAATTAGAATAGTCATGAAATTCCATATCAGAGATTATGCTTACATGGATGGTAACTGTGTGTATACATCATGAAATCCCTCATTAACTGTGTGTAACTTGTTCGTTATTTCCATAAAGGAAGGATTTAGATTTGCAAAAAAAATTAATGAGGGATGAATATCAATAATTTACTACACCATCCTTTCTTTATTGACTGTCCAAAAAAATTAATGAGGGATGAATATCAATAATTTAGATTTTCCTTCATGTTTGGTGTAAGACCCTCATTTTTCTAATATTTATGAATAGGTCCCTGAATTATTTCATATTTTGTAGTTTGGTCCTTGTTGACTTTCGATTGGATTTGTTGATTTTAAATTGTACCAGATTGTGTTTTATTCTATCAAGTTTGAGTATTGTCAGTCCTAGTCGTAATATTATTGTTCACAGCCCTGTTAACTTGTGAGAGTATCGTCTACAACATGTAGAGTATCGTTTACAGCATGTGTGGGTATCGTCTACAACTTGTGAGAGTACCGTCTATAGCACGTGCGGTATCGCCTACAACATATGTTAGTATCGTCTACAGCCTTTGTTAGCATATGTAGCATCGTCTACAGTCTCTAGTCTAACAGAATAGTCTACCGTCTCTAGTCAAAATGTATAAACGTCTCTATGCCCTGTTTCACTTATCGTTTGGAAACATACCAGCAGACAAAATCTATTCCCTCTCTCCCCTCTATCTCTCTCTTCCTTCATTCTGTTTACTCCTTTTATCTTGTATAGTTCTGTTGTGGTTTAAGATAAGGAAAAATTGAAAAGATATCTCTTAGAGAATAGTTTTGGGGCGTGCTCTGTTTTGGGCAGAAGTTTTGGTTCTGTTCTGTTTGAGATATAAGTGGGTTGTTATGGGTTAAATTTGAAATTATGAGATATAGATTTGGTTTGTTTTAAGTAGATAAGATTAAAATAACAGAAGTTATTTTCTCTTTGGGGTTGCTTATGGTTTTTCATCTAGCATAAATAGCAACTCTTAGGCATCGTGAGAGTTATCTGAATCTTCTCTCTGCTGGTTGGTTGCGTTCTTCTCTTCTCTTTGGAGACCAAATCTTCTTTCTTTTCCCTTCCTTCCAAGAGTGCTAGGTGAGCAATTTCTGGTAGTTTTGTTGTGCACCTCCCTGGACTTATATTCAAGAAAGGTCAAGGTTTAACCATGGCTTAAAACTTGTTCTGATTCCATCTCTTTCGTTCTTTTCCTAGAGTTCTATCACAAATTTCCAGCACTTCCTCATACATCATAGCCGATTTTTCCTCTCAAGTTCTAGAAATGCAAGTGTTGTTTTCTTTTCTCCTTGATCGAGCAAGACAAACAAGGTAGGTTTCTCTTATGTTTCAATTCGTTCTACCTTGTTCATGAAGATTTTTGGCCTGGTACTTAATGTTAAACAATTCTGCATACTCTATGTAACTTCTTCATGAAAACAATTTATGGAAAACTATCTTTTGTTTATAGAAAACCATGTTTGTTCTATTGAAAATCTTGTTTATGGAAATTATGATCAAAAGCTTCTTGCTGGATTTTTCTATGAGGAAACCATGTTCAATTCTTGTCAAGTTATGGAAAACAAATTCATTTTTTCTTCCTTGCCTCTAGGCCGCGAGTTTACATGTAAGGTTTTGGGTTTGGGTTTCATTTTTCCGTTTTTCGGTTGTTGATTATTGTGTTGTTCTGTTTGTAAGGTTGGACGCGAAGCTTATGCGATACTATGTACGACGATAAGGGTAACTCGGTCTTAGAAGAGTTGAATCTTATTTGTGATTGTGACTGAATCCCTTATTTGATTCTACTTGTTGATTGTTTGAGTTCTTATTGGATTGAATCATACCTACTTGTGCTAACATACTATGAATTTCTGGATTGATAATGAACTATGGGTTCACTTTGACTTTTGTTGTTCTTGTCATGGCATATGCATCTTTGTAGGATTTTGAAAGGGTTGATGACATGGTAATTTGTCCCATGTGATCTTCCTAAGGTGATGATATGGTAATTTGTCCCATGTGATCTACCTAGGGCGGTGAGATGGTAGTTTGTCCCATGAGACCGCCCTGCCATATTGGCAAATTGCTGGCCATGTGATCTTCCTCGATGTATTATTTATGATTTCTGTATAATTGTTGTTATACTATTGCTCTTGCTATCTTGTTGAAGGAGTTAACCATTTTTGCTTGTTTTGTTTGTTATTTGGGCGCTTAACGCCATAGATTATCAGGTTAGGGAGCCACGTGATGATTGATTCGGTTTTCAAAGCCTAGACTCGAAGAGATGATGGGATTAACTAGAAGACTTGGATGAAATGATGATGAGAAGTTGAAGGCTTTTATGTTTTTCATCGTTATTTACTTATTTTGTACTTCTTTACGTTTTCTTTTGGACATTTGTTTTGTGCAAGACTTAGTATTATTTTAACTACTCGTTAGTATCATTTTATTAATAAGTAATGGGGAGTATTATTTATATTATTATTGTTGTCATTAAGTTGGAAAGTGTTTTGAGAAATGAGTTTTAAGAGAGGTTTTATAAAGTTTCGTTCGGTTACTAATGTGACCCTTAACCTATAATTGGGGCGTTACATTTAGTAGGTTGTTCTCCCCACAATAGGTGGGTTTCCTTCCACAATAGGTGGGTTTCTACCCAAATAAGTCGATTTTTTGGGCATTTTTTGTTGGTCTGGTTTTCCCCTCTTCCTTGGCCACAATCTCCATTGTTTCTCATCGCCATCACCTCCACCATGGCTGCCTTCGCCGCTTCCATCTTCCATTGTGGGAGGTGTCACAGATCTAGGGTGGACGCACGGTGTCTCTCCACTGTCCTCGTTCGCAGATTCTGTGTTCACAGATTCTGCAACGAGACAAACGATGTCACCTCTCCGTCGCCGTTGTGGTGCCACTGAAGCACCTTTGCAACCGTCGTCGCTGTCCCCATTATCGTCTGTCGTGCCACCATTGTCACTCACATGTGACCACCTCAGCTTCCGCTTTCACCATCCTTGCCTCCCCTCTGCTCGTTCTGGTTAGTTTATGTTTGGATCTGCAGGTGCCCATCTTTCCAAGATCTCAGTACCGCTGGATTGACTCCCTTCGGTGTCGTTGGGGCCTCAACCTAGGCTTCCTTCAAGGCTTTTCAGTGCGCGGCAACCCTAGCAGAGCCGTTTGAAAATGGAGATTAGTACTGTTCATAAAGTTAGTTTGGCTCTCTGGTGATTTTTGGATTTTTAGGGTGCTTGTTACATTGTTTGATTACTTGTATCAGATTGAGTGTAGATGCTTAGACCTTTGAGTTCAAATGTTTTATGTGTAACGCATTGTTAGTTCACTCCTTGGGAGGTTAGTCCCACTGATATAAATAAGTCTCACTGTTGTAAGTGTCGTTGGGCATTCTTGAATATCATTCCAAAATCCTTTAGAAAAAAAGGCTAGAATTAATTTAAAGTGAGAGTGTAATTAATTATTACAAATTCAAAAAGGGCATTTTATTGGCCGTACCGTACAGCCACTAAAATGGATCCTGTTGGAAAATTATATTTATTTAATTTAAAATTTAATTTCTAATGTTTGTGATATTTTTTTAACAGCTATTTATTTTTCTGCTAAGTTTTTATTTTCAAAAAATTTATCCTTTTTAAGAAGCTTTAGATTGTGGGATATTTATTTCCTATTTCTTAGTAATTGATGTTATAGGTTTTTATGTCCAGATTCACTTTCAATTTATAGCTGTTAAAAAAAAAAAGAAAAATTCCACTAACGTACTGCATTTTCTCCTGGCTTCACATTGCCTATTTTTTGGTTCCACTTTCAGCAACACTTTGGAAACAACGTTTACAAATAGAGATGTCAACGTTTTTTTCTACACACAACTTTTCATACAAGCGATTCTCTTCTACTACTTGTTCTTCTGTTTTTCTTTAAAGAGCACATATATTTCATCAAGTGCAGGGGATCTTTCGCTGCACACGATTGGTCTACGAATTGACGTTTCATCGTTAAGTTGAAACGGCTTTAGAACATTTATTATATTTTAAATGATAATAATTTTTAGAAAGATAATTATAATAGATAAAAAAATCCGTGAATTTTGCGTATTATGTATTTTAGAAAATACTCTTATCGTCTCTATATATCAAGTAGAGCATTGTTATAGAAGTCTCGTTTACTCAAGCACTGTCTAATCAAAAGAGAAGAAAAACACTATCTAAACACAAGAGGAGAATCGTCTAAAGGAAAGCAAGAGACTATATCATTCAAGAAAATATCTCAAGTATGGTCTACGGCTTGCAAAGCCATGTTTGAAGGAAAAGTAGGACATATCACGTGACAAGCGTCAGAGTGTCAATGGTCACATATTCCCAGACGCAGTACAATGTTGTTAATAAGACAAAGCGGATCAACTCTTTCTCTTTCCTTAAAATGGAAAATATTCGCTGCAACTCAATTCTACTTCTGATTACGTCATTGCTTAAGGAAAGCTTGCAGAGATAATTGGACAAACGCATTTAATGCAAAGTAAAGAGCTGTTGATGAACGGCCAAGGAGAAATGAGTGATTCACAATGCACCACAGCCTTATCTTCAGAAACCCTTTTTTGAAGTGAAGATATAAAATGCAGCTTGAAGATTTTAAAAATAGAACTTTGAAATTCTAAGATTTTGAATTCAAAAAAACTAGCTCTCAAGTGTCGAAATCTCTCTAGAGTAAAAATCTTTCAAGTGTAAGAAAAACCTAAGAGTCAAATACTCTCAAGCCTTTCACACATCACAGAGAACCTATCGTCTAATCTTCTCTGTTCCAAAACTCAAAGTATTTTCTCAAGTGTCAAATTCCCTATCCAAATACTTTAGAGTTAGCTGAGCTTAAATCTTTCTACCTTACTCTTATAGAAGAGAACTTGTAGAAGAAAACTCTCTTGAAAAAGAAGTTAGGAGAAGTCCTTGATAATACTTACTGTTAGGAGAAGCCTTTAATAATACTTGTACCAAGAGAAGTCCTTGATAATACTTGTACTAGGAGGAGTCCTTGATAATACTCTGGTGAATAGTGGAAAATCTTGGTTAAGTTAAGAATTGGACGTAGCCCTATCACTTAAGGGGTGAACTAGGATAAAATATCCTGTGTGCTTTATCGTTTATGGTTTCTTTATCTTTATGCTGCCTAACGTTTATGAAAAGTTTTCTAAGAACTTATATCTATTTTTTAAAATCAAGTTTTTAAAGTAACACAATTCAAGCCCCTTTCTTGTGTTGTTACATTATTTCTCAACCTTGGGAGAGGAGCGCATAAAAGTCTAATTCAACTAGTGAAGTGGGTGTATTCTCTTGAACCTATTCTCTTTTTTGAACCTATTCTCTTGTTATTTTATCCTAGACTTTTATTAATTGTTATTATTGCATTGTTGCTGAGAAAGGGTTGAGTCGTTATTCTTGTGAAAAGATGATTGAATTTCAAATGGTTGATAAGAAGACTATGTCAGATCAAATTCATAAGTTTGAAAATATTGTTTATGACATGAAATTGAAAGGAACTATTTTGCCTGACTTGATGCTTGTGACTTACATGATTTCGAAGTTGCCTCCTTCTTTGTTTGATTTAGCTAGAAGTTTGAAACATAAACCAGAAGGTTTTACTTTGGATGATTTGCTTATATGCCTGAGCATAAATGACAAATATCATCTTTCTCAAAAGAAATTGCAAATATCTAATTTTAAGGCCAATGTCCATATGGTTGAAGGTTCTAGTAAATATTTTTCAAGGTCTTTTAATAGGCACGGGCCGAACAAAAATAAGTCTTTTCAAGGTCTTCCATATCTAATTACGCTTGAACGCATTCAACACATACATTCATGTAATTAAATAATTACATTATTATTTAAAATATCCAGGGTCATACAAATAAGATGAAAGAAAAAGTTAAATGTCTTTAACCGGTGTATTAGCGTTTATGAAATTGAGGATTAAAATATTTTTGCAATTTTTTGTAATTAATAATTTTATTTTAATTTATTTATAAATTATACATGTGTAAGTTAACTATTAACTAAAAATTACACTTTGGGTGACACAAAAGCTTTAGCCGAACACATGATAAGGTCATTGGAGCTCTGGCTCAGGCGATGAATAAAATCATATTATTTTTCTAATTGTGGGGTCTAAAATGCAACTTTACCCTAACAAAAGACTAAAATAAAATCTCACTCACTTTATTGGATAAATAATTTATTTAACCCATTTATGAAATATTTACGGTTTCATGTTCTATTTCACTCCCCGTACGGCTTTCTGGATGTAGATGATAATATCTATACAGATGGATCTTATCTATATCGTCGAATTCTTATATATCTCACACAATGAAGTACCGCATGAGTGGACATATAGGAATCCAAATCTGCTGAATCAATCATGTTATGATCTTCTACACCCTAAGTCTTTCTGTTCCTTCATCTGGTTTATGTTCTTCATGTAGCATTCAAACCGAACAACTCTATGAAATTACGTCGCTACTTCCACATCAACACTTCAACACTTAAAATTTAGAGTTTTGATTTATTCACACTCAACTTCTTTTCCATTTCGGGGCATTGCCTCTCATTGTAACAAAAAAAAAAAACTTCTCTTCCATCTCATATCTACTCACTTCGTCTTCCTATGTTTTTCTTATTTTCCAATCACATTAGTTATAATATCTCTTATTTATCTTTTTTCTCTTCCTATCCCTCACATAGTAGAAAAAAGAAGTGTGAACCAAATTCAATTCTTAAATTTAGTCCCTTAGGAAGTATCTAAATCCTAGACGAAGGGTACGTTGCCACATGTCTCACCCAAGTCGATTTTGGAAGACTATAGTTGGCCCCATAGCTAACGCAATCCATAATCCTTCGGAGAAGAAAAAAGAAAAAAGAAAGTTCTGAAGCAGAAAAGAAGCACAAACTCAAAGCTAAGCAGAGATGAGCTTATGCCCGTACGGTTCCGTTATTCAACCACCGCCACTAACTCAACAACAACGCCACTCCTATTCTTATCTTCTCCCACCATCAAATTCAATCCCTCTTCACCATCCTTTATTATGCCGCTTGTCCCCTCTCTCTTTCACTCCAATCCACACCTTCATCTCGTCCACCACCACCACCACCACAACCTCTGTTCTGCAACGCGACCTCGGAGCTGAACTCGCCTCCCCTGACTTCAACGACGCCGTTTCAAACCCTGCGACTGAGTTGTTGGGGCAAAATGAAGAAGAAGCAGAAACAGCACCAGCTCCGCTAGTCCTCCCTGAAGAGAAAGGAACGAGACCCAGAAAGAAGAAAGATGAACAACAACACAACGAAGACACCTTCGATAACCGTTACAAGCTCCGTAACGGAAGGGAGGTCCATTCCGTCCCCTTCATCTCCTTTCAATTTTCAATTTCAATCTTCGGTTTCGGTTTTCTTATCTATACGCTGCTCTTTTTCTTCAGGTTTTTGAAGAAAAAGCTTATCTCGTAGGCGTTGAGCGCAAGGGTGATGATGTTCAGGACTCTTTTGGTGTGCAAGAATCTCTGAGTGAACTGGCACAGTTAGCTGACACTGCTGGGTTGTTGGTTGTTGGCTCCACACACCAGAAGTATAACTATAACCACTCATGTTCATTCATTATCATTGTTCAATTCTCTTGGCATATTTTTCGTAATTTACTCTACGGCAATAGGTTTGCTAAGAGTACACTATTATTGCATGGAATTGTTATCTATGGAATTGTAATATTCCATGTTTCACCAAACTGATTCAATTGCTGTCTGTTCTGTTGTCATTGCATACCACTTTTAGCCAGGCTATATGTTGTTCTGCCTTTTCATTGCTTTATATCATTATATGTATGTGTGTGTGTGTGTTTGAATCAGTGTTAAAAGAATTGATTTTGGACAGAATTGATTCTACTAGAATTGCGTATGGTAAAGATGAGTTAAAATGATGTGATTTATGGTTGGATACCTTTATGGAAAAAGTGAGTTTTGTAGGGTAATTTGATGAAATTCAGTTGTAAAATCTCAGAATTGATTATGTTTAACCGAGAAGCAACTATTTATTGTGGCAAGTAGATTTGATTCTATAGAATTGATTCTGCTTTAGTGGCATATCCAAACATCATTTCAACTTGTTAGAATTGATTTTAACCTACTAGATTGATTCTACAGAATTGATTATGCTTCCAAACACTTCTCTTTAATTTGATTGCACAGAGCATATTCGCGTTTGCATACAGTGTTTGGCCATATGTTGTTGGTTTCTCTTTATATTATTTGAGGGATTTCATTAAAACTGTTGTTGCTTTGCATTACACAATAATGTTAACTGGCTATAAACAAACAATCCTATCTTTCTTTGAGAAATTTTAATTGCTAGATAGTATTGTTGGTTCCTTTTTCCCCTCCTTTTGGGGATAATATATTGTCAGTTGACTCAGTTTCTGAGTTGATATAAATGGTGCAGGCTTACATCTCCAAACCCTAGGACGTACATTGGCTCTGGCAAGGTTTCTGAAATTAAGAGTGCAATTCATGGGTTGGATGTTGAAACTGTAATCTTTGATGATGAGCTTTCAGCTGGGTAAGGGCCCTTTCTTCTTTTTTCTGTCCCACATTTATGCCATCCAAATGCACACTTCCAGTCCATGCTACCATTAGTGTGCTGGCATTTGACTATTTCATTTACTGAATCTAAGAGTGCTTTGTCTCCTGAACCAACAATAAAAGGGTAGTAAAAATTAGATTAAATTATATATTTTTGCTGGCTTTGATTGGAGATAATTGGATTTAAAATATTTATGTCCATTTAGAGCAAGGCTTCTGTGCAGGTTCTGTTTGAAAAGTTGGGTTATGTTATACTTATAAGTGATTATGATGATTAGGAAACTTCTATTGTTTTATTAAAAATGTACTCAGGTAGCTTAAACTGTGATCAGGGCGTTTTAGGGGTGGATTAAGGGTTGAAGGATCCAGTCTTGAGGGATTAGTTATTTATGGTATGAAAGATCAATTGGTGGATGTTTCAAGCTGTGAGCGGCTCCTGCAAAATTATGAATTTGGGATTATTGGGTCTTGGGCAAGTCAATATGAAACTTTTGATTTTGTGTAGCTAATCTAATTTGTTAGGTAAGGAAAATCAAGAAACAGAAAAGTAGCTAAAAAGAAGAAAAATATATGATTCGATCCAAGTAACCATAGTTGGACTATAGGAGGATAAATGGAAGCGGAAATTAAAGATTATATATGAAAGGTGTAAAACTACACACTAGGATAAGTAACAGACTTTTAATGGTTCTGAAGTCTGGCCTTTAATTGAAGAAAGTAGGTTTGTCTTTCTGGTAAGAAATTAGATAATAGAACAATTTAGAATTCCTTTAGAGTACACAGAATGGCCCTTATTTACAAATCAATTTTTCTCTGGAATAGATAGGATTCATTAGGGCATGTTTTGCTGGAAGAGAAAAAAGGGAAGTTAGGGGAGGTTTTGCATGAGAGTTTTCGAAAATAAGTGGAGGAAAATGAGGGATTGTCATGTAACTCTTAAAAAAAAAACCCTTACTCATTTTTTATGGACAATTTTTAAGATCCAAACAAGGTGAAGGAAACTTGTTATTGACCTCCCATTCTCTTCTTTCTATTCCCCTTCATTTTCTTTTGTTTCTTTTCCCAGCATATCCTCATGTGCTCCTGTCTTGCTATTAATAACGTTTGACTGATGTTTTGTATACTTTCCGCTATATTGACCCTTAATTATGCGATTCCTTTTTCCTTGACTCATAAATAAGTCAATTGACACAGTTAATACCTAGAATAAGACTCGTAATCCACTTGATTAACAAAGAATAATAGATTTTTCTTCATCCAGAAACCTAGATGAGACACTGAGTACCTTAGGCACCACACTTGGGGCTTGATTGCATCACCAACCAAGAACAGAGCTATTTGCTGCCATTATTTTATAAATCTTATAATCTCATAAAAGAAATCATTACAATGGTTCAAATAGACCTCCTATTTCCAACAAGAATTTGTGTAATAGTCTAATAGAATCCTGATATTATATGGGACTTCTACTACTAAAACCGTGAGAGAAATTTGAAAAATTAAGTAGAAAATAAAAAATGTAAAACTCTATCACTTAGGATGACCCAAGCTCAATGACTACCGGAGATTTGAAAATATATAACTTACTAGAAAAGCCCCTTGGTCTGGAAATACAAAATTAACAAAAGTAACTGGTTACCGATTAATAACTAAACAATGGTGACTTGTTAGATGTCTGAAATATTAAAAACAGCCTCAAAATCAGAACTAAATCCTGAAAGCTGTGACGATTTTTGATCTCATGGTTTCATGTTACTAGTGCGTCCTGCATAATTGTTATTATTGTGCTATTTATTTTTGTTCACCTTATGTCAGGCAACTGCACCAAAATTCAATAGTTTTTTATAATCACATTTTTGCATAAGGAATGTCACTCTGGATCTCACATAAAATTACTGACCCCTGCTAATTGTAGGCAATTGCGCAACTTGGAAAAGATTTTTGGTGGAGATGTGAGAGTTTGTGATCGAACTGCTCTTATCCTTGATATATTCAATCAGCGAGCAGCCACTCATGAAGCATCTTTACAGGCAATTATGAATTAAAAGGGGGTTTCTCTAGTGACCTTTGTTTTTACTAGGGTATCAGTTTCCTTAATAATTAGTGATCAAATTTGGTGATCCACTTAGTTGACATATAAACGCAACAGGGAGTTCTCCAACTCCAAGGGTTTTTTTTACATTTTGTATTATCACTTAATCCCAATATATAATTTTAATAAAAATAATTATTTGATCTCGTTTACATTAAAAATTACATCATAAATATTTAAAAAAATATTATGTGGAAATTTAAGATTGGGATTGAGTAAAGTGATAAAATATAAAAGTCTATGGACAGAAAAAATATATGGTATTTAAATTTCAATTAGTGGGGACATATTGCTAAATTTTAGCCACTAATTTTGCTAGAGCTACTGGTACTCTTAGAAAAACAAAAGATACTGACGAGTTCTCTGATATATTTTACGGAAACCAGCTTAGGCAAATAGTAGATATTAAACCCCTTCTCTGATAACCTAAAGTTGTTTCTATATCTAGGTTTCATTAGCACAAATGGAATACCAACTACCTCGTTTAACAAAAATGTGGACTCATCTTGAGCGTCAAGCAGGAGGAAAGGTGAAGGGTATGGGTGAAAAACAAATTGAAGTGGACAAACGTATTTTGCGTAACCAAGTAAGTAAATAGTCTTATACAATTAATGGCATTTAATTAGATAAGTGTGCTATATACTAGTGCCATACTATCAAATAGACACGTTGTATATCTCTTAGTAACCAAACGGTTACACACATTATGCATTTCTCTGGAAGTTATCTGTTATTTCTGTTTTACGTCTGGAATCTTAGTTCCTCTAAGAAATATCTAATGCCTGGGCTTTGACAGATTGGTGTTCTCAAGAAAGAGCTAGAATCTGTTAGGAAACACCGAAAGCAGTACCGTAACAGGCGTGTTTCAGTTCCTGTGCCAGTGGTATCCTTGGTTAGTTTACAAATATGTTGAGGCTATTTTTTTAGGCTGATATTGCCGCTTGTATCTTAACACCATGGTAATGTATACCATATAAATGATCATTCTGTTGTATTATTTTTTTGGTTAATAATGATATATGCTTACTTGTCAACATTGTAGGTTGGTTACACGAATGCTGGTAAGAGTACACTTTTGAATCAATTAACTGGAGCAGATGTTCTTGCCGAGGATAAATTATTTGCAACTTTAGATCCAACTACGAGGAGGGTGCAGGTCAGTCAAAATATACCTGGAGAATTTCCCATTTTTATTCACAAACTATTCATTGTCTTCATTTTGTGGATTTCTTTCAACTTTTATGTGTGTTTCTTATCTGTAATGAGACTCAGATGCCATCTTCAATTTTTTTTATAAATAGAGAACTAGTCCAAAACCTTAAAGTCGGCCTTTTCCTTACAGCATAGTCATTTCCTATGTTTACAGTGTAGTATGGCTGTGGGATGGATAAAATTCTTGGCTGTTTATTTTGTCAGATTTAATATGCATGAAAGTGAGTCTTGTGCAGCCAGTTTAGATTATAGTTATTTTAACATGATGTTTTTTGTTCATTTGCTGTCATCCAGATGAAGAATGGAAAGGAGTTTCTCCTAACAGACACTGTTGGTTTTATTCAGAAGTTGCCTACTACACTAGTAAGAAAGATAACTGTATTATGATTAATTTTGCTTTGGATGTTTGATGAAAATTATGCTGTTGATATTTGAGTCATTTTTAGCATGATTTTCTATTAATTAAAAAGTAGTTATAACTCTTAGGCCCAAACTATGAAATAATCACCAAAAAGTACGACCATTTTTCTGCTTTCTGTAGGTTGCTGCCTTCAGAGCTACGCTGGAGGAGATATCAGAGTCATCCCTCTTGGTGCATGTGGTTGATATCAGGTTATATATCAGTAGAACTACTAGGAGGAACTTTATTTTCAGAGAAAAGGAAATTCGTACAACTAGTGGTGTTGAGTGTTGACCTATATCATATCTCATTAATTATTTGTTAATTGCAGTCACCCCCTGGCTGAGCAACAGATAAATGCTGTGGACAAAGTTCTCTCAGAACTAGATGTATCACCAATTCCAAGATTGATGGTCTGGAACAAGGTATTGGAGAACAGTTTTGTTAATTTTCCTATTCTAAAGATAGTATATTGAGTTAGCCCATCTTCCTTTATCTTTGTTAATTTGTATAGATATTAATACCCTTGGATTGGAGCTAGTAGACATATCATCAATAGATACCCCATCATTTAGATTAGAATCATTTGATATTGGGACATAACCAGAATTCTTTAAAATGAATTCTAGGGTTATGGACTATTTTTGGATCAAAATTTGTTCTCTTTTTAATCATTTGCTTGATTATTAGTTTCTCAAAGAAATTATTTTCTTCTGTTAGAATTGGCATAAACTATGATGTTAATTCTATTTCTTTTCATCTTAGTCACCCTGTTGATTCTTATGAAGGACTGAGGTCAGTTTTTCTCCTCCGTCAACAAACTTTATAGCAATTGAACATTGAGGTATATCTTTCTTCTTATGGCAGGTTGACAAGGCTAGTGATCCCCAGAAAATCAGACTTGAAGCTGAAGAAAGAGAAGATGTTGTATGCATCTCTGCTCTAACTGGTGATGGCTTACCAGAATTCTGTAATGCAGTTCAAGACAAACTTAAGGTACACAATTGAAGCCAACCTTAATATGTTTTTAAATATGCCTTTTTTATATTTGGATATCATGCTGTCCATTTGTTAGAACTATTTACATTTGCTAATCAAAATTCTGTTATTATTCTTTAACAGGACTCCTTGGTATGGGTAGAGGCTTTGTTACCATTTGAAAATGGGGATCTTCTCAGCACCATACACCAGGTTGGAATGGTTGAGAAAACTGTAAGTAAATACCCTTACCCATTAATCAGTTGCCATCTATTGATCAATAATGTATTGTTATTGTTAAACTTCTTGACATTTCACTTTTTATTCACATATAGGAATATACGGAGCAAGGGACATATATCAAGGCTCATGTGCCCCTTCGTTTTGCAAGATTGCTTACACCCATGAGGCAACTGTGTGTATCATAAACTTATAAATAAATTTACATTTAACTTTCATAAATATTTGCTATTGGGTAATGTGGGTAATGTAATATAGTTTTGCATCATTTATGTTTGAATTCATGGGTGAGAGAAACAATTATAATAGTAGTTTGCAGCATATAACATGTCTCATAAAGCTGTACATATATGTATGTAAATTGTAATCATTGAAGTCATATTGGCAAGCCCTTGAAATTGGAGACACTATTGAAGGATGGCAATGCTAAGTGTGATAGCACTTTGCAACTACAGTTTGCCATAACATGTCTTTGTGTTGTTTTTTAAACAATATTTAGTTATTAACATATCATAATCTGCAAAATTGCTAAGATATTATCATTTTATCACATTCAAATAGAAAATTCATTGCTTATCAGCAATAACGCATTATAAATGAATGAGATAAATTTTACACTTATGTCAGAAAAGGGGGAAACTAAAAAAATGAAATTCTACTGTCACCTTGGCCTTATTTTCAAAGAGACTGTAGAAGTAATGTAGTAACTAGATAAATTTAACGCCATTAGATGGTAAAAGTTTTGATGATGTTCAATGAATTGCAAGAGGATTAATTATAACATTCAAATTTCAAAGTAGAAGTTTTTAATGTTTGGTCATGCCTCAATTTCTTTTTTAAAAATGACACATAGAGTGAATAAGTTTAACATAGATGTACAATTATGTATGTTTCACCGCGCTTTTGGCAAAGGGATATTATTACCTCTATTCGCGCTATGTTAGGTGGGGATTGGAAGGTCCAGTTCTACTATGTCCCGCGAGATAAAAATGCGGTGACGGATACTTTAGCGAGACAAGCGTCTCACACAGGGTGTCCATTGCGTGTTTGGAAGGAGCCTCCATCCCCAGTGGTCCCGCTCCTGTGCAGGGATGCAGTAGCTTAGTTGTTTCTCTTTGTCTGTTTCTTTTATTTCCCTTGTAACCAAAAAAACTAAAATTATAAAAGATAAAAATACAAGATTGGGAGATATAACTAGGTGTTTGTGTGAAACTGTAGTATATACTAAGTAAAGTCTAAGTTTAATCTATTATCATGTATAATTGAGCTGTTTACTCATTCTGTATTAAGTACATTATTCTTCTTTAGTAGAGTCATCTGATTGAACTGGCTCCCACAAAAATTGCTTCAATATTTTATTTATTCTTCTTAAATCATTGAGATACATTCTATCTTTCACTGGTCTACAACTGCATGCAATAAAAATTGTTAGCTGTAAAATAGAACAGCATCAGCCACTTCTTTAAACCTTGAAAAAAGGCCTCTGACTTTTCTTAATGTAAACAGAATCAAAATTGAGAGTGATGTAATTATCATGTGAAAGCAAGCTCAGCAGTTTGGGAGTCCAAACAAAAACCAACATTGTACTGATATTCAGTTAAAGCCCTTGTGCCTCTTCTTGTTACTTTTTTCTATACTTGGAATCATGTTTATCTGTCTTTCCTATATCTCATATGAATCAAAATTGAAAGTAATGTAATTATCATGTTAAAGCAAGCTCAGCAGTTTACTTGGAGTCCAAACCAAAAACAAAAATGTACTGTTCATATGCAGTTAAGCAGTGTTTGTATGTATCTCTATAAATCATATTACACCCTTGAGCCTGTTCTTGATGCCTTGTTCTATACATAGAATCATGTTTATCTGTCTTTCCTGCATCACAAGAAGAAACCACAAAAAGAATCAGAAAAAAGGAGAAGAAATAACAGAAAGACAATCATCTAACGCGGTTTCTGAATATAAATGAAGATTGTTTCTTTTTAAGTTTTTTCAACACGTAAAAAGACGTCAGAAATCATATCTCCATGGGCCACCAAGACATACTGCTTCTTTCAGCTTGAACAATAATGCCCAAAAAGAGAAATAAAGGAATCAAGTCAAATTCAATTCCTAACTTTGCTCTCCAAAATGGCACCCCTTTGCCCCCAAAAACAAGGGTTGCTTTTCCGTATGAAAATGATAGGGGTTTTGGAGGTAAATTTCGCACTTATAGGTGCGATACACTTTGATATAATTAAAAAAATTAAAGAATATATTTCGCACTTGTAAGTGCGATTTTGATTCGAAATTCCCACTTACAAGTGTAATTTTTTAGCAGATCGGGAACCCATTTTTGAACACATTTTTTCTTAACTCTTTTGTTCTTGTCTCACTGACATAAGAAGCAACATGTGGAACCATGGGGATGCAACAAATGTGAATGCACAGAGCAAGAGTGGATCAGTAATGAGGGAATGTGAGAGATGATGGGTAATGAAGAAAATGGTGAGAAGATGAAGGGGATGGTGGTAATGAAGAAAATGGTGATTGAAGGTAATAGGAAGAAGAAGAGAATAGGAAAGAGATTAGATTTTTTTAAGAGTAAATTGGTCATTTTGCTATAACAGGGATGCCATATGATTCAATGAGGATGACATTAAATACAAAACCCAATTCCCTTAATGTATAAGCCTCAGACAAGGTTAAATTTTCAATTCTTCAATGCTTTTAAACTTATAATAGTACATTAGCTTTTGTTAAGCCTAACCCATATAATACGTTTGGTTTCATGTTTAAATATTTTTAATCATTTTTTTTCTTCTAAAGAACAGTTAAATCTCCTAGACCCGTTTCACCCTCCTCTTGCTTGTTTGGATCAGCGCGTTGCCGTAATTGATTTTGGCAAAAGTGAGTTGAAAATGAAGTAATTTATAAAAAACTTGTTTTATAGGTTAATATTATGAAATCCAGTTGTAAAATCTTACAACTGATTATGTATAATGCATAAGCTACTCTTTCTAGCTTCCGCACAGAATTGATTTGATGACCGACATCAATTCTCGAAGATGAATCCCAAACGTCTATATTGTCACCAAAAAGTATTTTACTCAATGAAAATTGAGGTTTACCGATGGGAACCCAAACACACACTCAATAGCTTCTTCCATAATTACTCATGTCCCCCTAATGTGCTAACCTAAGTTTCCAAACACATAGGAATCACCTCTTCCCCTAATGTAGAAATACAGGGTTTGCAAATAGGTTCAAATTTAGCTTACTTATGCGGTTATGCCACAATAATACTTTGAACTGGACATAGCTCCTAAGTGAAGGGAGTTATAATAATTGGAAATAAAAAAAGTAGATATTAAAAAATTCATAATTTGTAATACATATATATACATGCTTTCTTCCAATCATTGATTGTGATTATAATTTATGATCCTCACTTTAACCTCTAAACCGTACCCCTGACTTTTCAGCAGTTAAATTTAAATTCTATAGAATAAAATGAATTATGTTCTGTTTTGATCTGGTCCAAGAGCAGGTAACACCAGAATCACTTTCAAAACTAAACACACACTGCATCAGGGGGAGTGAAAAGACAAAACATGTTGATCCTTGAAATAGTCATCACTTGCCTCCTACATTAGGTGATTAGGTAAAGAGAGTGAGTAGTTTGATCCTCTGAGCAGTATATATATCACTAGTCACCATGAAGTCTTTCATCCAAAAAACAATCTCTTCAACTCAATTGCCTCTTGTCACCATGAAGCCTTTCATCAAAGTTTTTCTTGTAATAGCTTTTCTCTCAGTTACACTCTCCCTTGCTCACCCTGATGGTAACTTCCACTTTGGCTGGGGTGGTGGTCATGGTGGAAGTGGGGGAATGTCTTATGGCCTCTCTCCTCAATTCTATCAGTTTTCATGCCCTCAAGCTAATGACATAGTCATGTCAGTGTTGGAGAAGGCCATTTCCAAGGACATTAGAATGGCTGCTTCTCTCCTCAGACTTCACTTTCATGACTGCTTTGTGCAGGTGAAGTGAAAGGCCTAGTGAAAATAATAACAACAATGATAAATAAAGTCAAGTTCTTTGGATAAAAAAAAGATGTTCATTTCATGAGGAATTTACATTGCTCATAACATGTTTGATTCCACCGTGAAATGCTCTAGAATCAATTCTGGTTGGAAGCTACTAGTCTTAGCTTCTAAGTGAAAGCGTATTTGGATTCTGTGCAAAACGTGAAACCAAACGTGTAGCATTTGTGTTGAGCTATTTTCTACTAGTTTAGATTGTTTACATTTGTTGAATTGCTGTAGGATCTTTATCATGCACATGTTCTAGGTTCTAATTTTCCGTTTTGCTCTTCTTTTTAACAACAGGGTTGTGATGCATCTATTTTGTTGGATGATAGTGCAACAATAGTCAGTGAAAAAAATGCAGGACCTAACAAAAATTCTGTGAGAGGTTATGAAGTGATTGATGAGATCAAGACCAAGTTGGAAGAAACATGTCCTCTTACTGTCTCCTGTGCAGACATTGTTGCCCTTGCTGCTAGAGGCTCCACTGTTCTAGTAAGAAAAACACACTTGACTCCACTGTTCCCATTTAACAGTTACACACACATTATGCATATGCTTGATTTGAAACTCATTTATTCTTCTGAAACAGAGTGGAGGACCCAATTGGGAGCTCCCATTAGGCAGAAGAGACTCCAAAAGAGCAAGCCTAAGAGGCTCAAACATAAACATCCCCCCACCAAATGCCACCATTGAAAGCCTCCTCACATTTTTCAAGCGTCAAGGCCTTGATGAAGTAGACCTTGTTGCTCTCTCAGGTGAAATTTCAACTTCTAATGCCATATTATTCTACTAGTGTTTGCAAGAACTTATTTAAGTCTACCTTATAGCATAAGCTATCATGACAATGTTTAGATAAGTTTATAAAAATAGTTTATGACCTACTTATCAGTTTTTCGAACTTATTTTTATAAGCTGCTTATAATAAGCGCTTATACTAGATATAAACTATTTCGTGGTTATTTCATTAAACTTCTCAAATTAGCTGATGAGTAAGCTGACTAAGCATTTATTTAAGGTGATTATCCAAACGTGTGACAATTTAACTTGTTAATAATGTAGGTGCTCATACCATTGGGGTGGCAAGATGTGCAACATTCAAGCAGAGACTGTACAACCAAAATGGAAACAACCAACCAGATTCGAATCTTGAAAAGTCCTTTTACTCTGGTTTGAAGACAGTGTGCCCCAAATCAGGTGGTGACAACCTGATATCTCCATTGGACTTTGGCTCCCCAAGAATGTTTGACAACACCTACTTCAAGCTCATACTCAGGGGAAAAGGGCTTCTTAATTCAGATGAAGTGCTTCTCACTGGGAATGTTAAGGACACTCGCGAACTGGTGAAGAAATATGCACAAGATGAGGCACTCTTCTTTGAGCAATTTGCCTTGTCCATGATCAAGATGGGAAACCTTCGTCCTCTCACTGGATTTAATGGTGAAGTTAGGAAGAATTGCCACCGAGTTAATTAAGAAGGTTATAATATATATAGCTATGTTTCATGCTAGGCATTGATAATGTGTTATGTTTTGCTTATTTTATAGGAATTGTGTTGCTTCTAAGCTCAGTGTTGAAAGTTAATGTGTTATGAGGGTTTGAATAATGCTGTTTCCATGTTACTATGTTAAGCTTGTAGTGTTGAAGGTCGTTGTCAAATACTGCAAGATATTAAAATATGTCTGTAGCTTAAAAGTTGCTTTCCTACCGATAGCGAGAACACCTTGGATCGCACAATGTAACTTAGAAAGAAGGTATAAAGAACATAAAAAAAGTTTGGTTACGTAGTTCGACCAATTTGTCTACCTCTGCGGCTCTCCGGCTATAAAGTAGCTATAGCTCCTTTTTCATTTATGAATTATAGCTTTTGGTCACGCAGTTCGGCCTTCGAGCCTACCTATGCGGCTGATATCCAGTACCACACCTAGTAGGGTTACAGAGTTCACATATTTATAAGGATTCTACTGATCCAGATATTACAAGATATTATCTCATTAAATCCTATCACAATCCCAACAAATCAGATTCTAATAACAAACATATATTAGCTAATAACAGATATTAGTTAATAATAAACATAATTTAAACAGATAATTAAAATTAATGAACAAAATTCTCGACACCTACTATAATGATATGATTAAAAATGGTAAATTGTGAATTTTGCATCCAATTCTTAGATGAGGAGACATGGATCATACATACACAACTCAAAGCAAGTAATGCTGATTTTAAGAGATATAACTTTTTTTTAAAGTGAAGAGTTTACTTGTTTTACATTCCAATACCTTACAAGTGGTTAAAAAAAATCTACAAAAATATTATTTCACTAACTGAGGTTGGCTATATAGATCTCACTACACTATTGAGCTTGATTAAAAATTAAAATTTTATGAGGTTTTATTAATAATGAGGTCATTTCTAGTAAGATCTTCCGATGCTTTTGTTAGCCTCCATCTACTGCTCTTTGGGAGAAAAAACTGATACTACAGTAGTACTGAAGAATTAGTACTTCTTTCTCATAAATAAATACTTATCTTTAACTTTTATTTTTAATAAAATATTAAATTGGGAATAACTGTCCATGAAATAATAGTTGGCCATGTATTATTATCTACTATTAAAACAGGTCTTGTGTTTGAATATTTGAGTTTGTAAATTTAGCTTGATTTGAATTAGTTGTTGTCCAATGTGAATAGAAGGAGAGTTTAAGGAGTGGAAGAAAGTTGATCCATGAAAATCACTTTATGTAAACACTAAGAGAGACGAATCTAAGAGGAACCAATTAAATTCTCAAAAGATTACACTTTAAAAATATTTATAGTACAAAAAACAAAGAATCTTGCTAATCTGTTACTTTTTCCGGTAATCTTTACCATATCAGGAAATACTTTAAGAAAATTCAGAAATTGACAACAAAAACAAATTTGCAGATCAATCAAATCATGTACAGACATACAAATTATTATAATGAACATTTATCATCAATTTCACCAGAAATCATAATAAATGCCCCAATTTCAAACAACATGTGAAAAAATCTAAAAAGAAAAAGGGTTGGAGAAGATAACATTAGAGATTTATACTAGTTTAGCCCCACCTACTTGCAAAGGCTACATTCAGCTCTCGTCTTTCAATTAGGTTTACACTTATGATAAGAGTCTAGTTACAAATTTACACTAAATTCTCTTGAATCCCTTATAAAAACCAAAATCCATGCAAGAACCCTGCTTGCAAACCACACCGAACCCTATAGTGCCATCAATTTAACAATTGATAGAAATATGAGAAGATTTTCGCAAGGTAATCAATCTCTAAACCATGAGAAAGAAAACTCAAAGTTGAAGAACACACATGAGTAATAGAATAATTGACTCTTAAATTGAAATTCAGAAAAAAAAAAAAAAGTTATTCTCTTCTTGTTATTTTTAGATTAAAACCCTTTTATAATACTCGGGATATTCTTTGAGAATCAAATCAATAGGTTTGTTTAGACATAAGAGAAGGGAGTAAGAGAGTTCTAACTCCCAACTGGCTCAAAATGAAATGTTTTAACACATTCAGCCCAAGTGGTAATCGGTTACCAACTCAAGGCAATTCCATTAGCATCTATTACCAAAAATTGTTTTTATTCAAAGCAATTTTCCAAAAGTTTTTAAATCTTCTATATGTGAAAACATTCCATCATTTTATTTACCACTTTTTAAAGATAAGAGAGTAGGTAATCTAAATAACTCACTTCGTAGAAACAAAGACCTAATACTAGAAAGCAATAAAAAGAATTAATATTACAATCTTCATTCTTTAAGCTTGGGGTCTTCATTCATTTTTCTTTTTTAGTATAAGTATTGTTGTTATTATCAAAACCTTTTCAAAGTTCCAAAGGAGATGATACTTCTTCACCACAAATGTAATGTAAGTTTCATTATTGGAAAGTCATTGAACTAGGTCTATTAGACTATTAGTGAGAGTTTTTATTTTATTTTATTAAATTGTTTTCGTAATTTTGATCTGTTTAGAATTAATATGAGCAGCAAAGTTCTTCGTATCAAATATGAGAGTGTCAAAATAATCTTAGGAAAAAATTGAGTTAAATCATTTTAATCCTAACTGAACCAATGATATTTAACATAAGTGCACTGAAAATTTTATATTTATTTATTTATCTTAAGTGTCATTGCTTCATCTACTAGGTTAATTTAATCTATTTGTGAGAGTTTTGATTAGCTTGCACGAAGAAAAACAAAGTTGTATTAATGATATTATGTCATGAATTAATATAAAACCAGTAATGATATAGTCACACTTAACTTTCTTTTCTATTTCATTTCCACATTTTTTTCTTATCTCTCTATAATTCCTATCACATCATATATCATATCACTTTTTCGCTTTTTTCTTTTCTTATTTTATGATATGAAGGTAGTAGAGGAGTGTGTAACAAACATAATTAATGCTTAAAAAAAACATTATTGATATAAAACTAGAGTGTCATTTATGGGGGGTTACACACCTGAGCCACAGTTTACACATATACTTTGGAGAGCTATGATTCTGAATCTGAATTTGAAATTTTGATACACTAATATTTTTTAACCTCTTTTTCACTCATTTATAATTTTATCTTTTTCATCTTTTCTTAATATATCATTTACCATATCATATTTTTTTTTTCTTTCTATCTCTTCTCCTTCCCTTCTTTGGAAGTGTGAACCAAACGTTAATCCTGAATCAGAATGAATAATCTGTGATTTGTTAACCACTAACCAAAAGAGAAACCCTAGAAATGAAGCGAAGTTGAGTCCAATTCATCATCACAAAGCTCGAATCAGAATGGCGAGGCATTCGCCGGCGTGGTTGACGGCAATGCCGAAGAAGTGGTTTCCCCTGCTAGTGTTAGTGGCGGTCTTGTCCCTCTCAACCGTCACCCTCCTCTTCATCCGAACCACTTCCGATTCCTGCAACGCTTCTCAGCCTCCGCCCGAGCCTAAGGTTCCGCCACCGCCGGAACCGTCCCTGGAGTTCATGAAGTCGAAGCTGGTTCTGATGGTCTCGCACGAGCTCTCTCTCTCCGGCGGTCCTCTGCTGCTGATGGAGTTGGCGTTTCTGTTGCGCGGCGTCGGTTCCGCCGTCGTTTGGATCACCAACCAGAAGCCTCCGCAATCCGACGGCATCATCTACAGTTTGGAGAATAAGATGTTGGACCGAGGAGTGCAGGTAGTTCTATCTATTTATCACAATCTCATAACTGTTGTGAAAATTTGTATGGTATGATGCATTTCAAATTTGCACATTCGATGTATGAGAAATTTGAATACAGACATTTTAGATTGAACGTGTGTGGAAAGTGTTTTAAATTACCGTTGCAGATACTGTTGTAGTTATGTCACAATTTTTTGACACTGTGGATAAATGAAGCTGATGCATCCTCAATTGCAGCAGAGAGGACAAAAATTTTAAATAGAAATTTAATAGAAGAATTTTGGATTAAACATGTGGCAAAAGTGTCTTCAAATTGTGGTTGTGTCACAATATTTGATATTACTGAAACTTTGTGAATATATATCGTTGATGGGTTCATAATTGTGGTTCAGATGCAGCTAAGAAGACAGGTTTTGATGTTTGCCAGTTGTTGCAGACTGCAATTTAAAAGTATTTGAGAACTAAGAAGCATTATTTGGCATTTTGATAGGTTTTGCCTGCAAGGGGTGAAAAGGCTGTAGATATGGCTCTTAAGGCTGACCTGGTGATTCTGAACACTGCTGTGGCCGGGAAGTGGCTCGATGCGGTTCTCAAGGAAAAAGTTTCGGAGGTTCTTCCAAAGGTTTTGTGGTGGATTCATGAAATGCGAGGGCATTATTTCAAAGCGGAATATGTTAAGCACCTCCCTTTTGTTGCAGGTGCAATGATCGATTCGCATACCACCGCAGAGTACTGGAAGAATAGGACTAGGGAGCGTTTAGGGTATGCCTTTTGTGGTTATGGTTTCAAATATGTTCTTTGCTTCTTATTTTGTATGTCGCAACCTCACTGTGCCCTGCAATTTAATCCTATCTCTGTATCTTTCTGTCATGTTATTAAGTGTTTTGCATGTTTTGGTTGGACTTTGTAGGATTAAAATGCCTGAAACATATGTTGTGCATCTTGGAAATAGCAAGGAGCTTATGGAGGTTGCGGAAGATGGCGTGGCAAAGAGGGTTCTACGTGAGCATGTGCGACAATCTCTTGGAGTGCGAAATGATGATCTACTTTTTGCCATCATAAATAGTATGATCTCTTCCTTGATGTTTGCTACCCTTACTCATTTACTATGCCAATGTAATTTGTTGGATACGATGAGTCAGATGACAGATCTAATTTAGCAAGTTCATTACCTGATTGGCATCTTTTGGATTTAGTGTCTGTTCGCTTTTGTTGAGGAGGGGAATGAGCATGTATTGGTTAACGCAAAAGAAAGAGATCTAAAATTAGTAATTTCCTTCACTTACCTATTTATGGTTCTAACCTGTATAATTTGCCTTCAGTAGTACTTGTTCTGGAATAACCTGATCCAATATATCTGTATGTCGATTGAGTTTGGCTCATTGCAATCTGGATTAAGATAGCTAATCACAATCATAAAATTACTTCCTTTGTGTAAGTGAGGTGAGAGAGCATAGGGTTAGCGATAGAGGGGTGATGGGCTAGAAAGGAGATTGTGGTGATTCCTCTAGTTACCACTTTTTCTTTAAGTAATACATCACAAAATAAATATAAATGGTATGCATGCAATTTAACCGCCCTCTTTGGTATATACCCCTTCTATTCATTTTGAGAATCCTTTTTGCCAATCTTATTTTGAGCTTCCAGGATGATATAATTGCAGGTGTTTCACGTGGTAAAGGGCAGGATCTATTTCTTCGATCTTTCTATGAAAGTTTGATACTCATACAGAAGAAGAAACTGCAGGTGCCATCTTTGCATGCTGTAGTTGTTGGGAGCGATTTGAATGCTCAGACAAAGTTTGAAATGGAATTGCGTAAATTTGTCCTAGAGAAAAAAATCCAGGACCGTGTTCACTTTGTTAACAAAACCCTGGCTGTGGCTCCCTACCTCGCCTCTATTGATGTTCTGGTTCAGAATTCTCAGGTATCTTCTGATAATATACAATGCTAAGCTGCACGTGAAACAAAATATGTTTTATATTCTATTGTCTTGCAAAATGGGAGTTGCTGCCTTAGTTTTTTACCTTCCTGCTCGGAGCATGAGTCGTATTTGCCAATTGGATTTTTTCTAGCTTCCATAAAGTACTAATGTAAAGTTCAGCGAGGGACTTAAGATAGATTACAGACCTGTTTAAAGGTTGACGCCTCATAGCCTTCTTTATTTTGTTCATGAAGTACATAAAATGTTATGTCAAATTATTTCTAAAACTTCCCCTCATATCAGGCACGGGGAGAATGCTTTGGGAGGATAACCATTGAAGCAATGGCATTTCGCTTGCCTGTACTTGTAAGTATGAGTTGCCTTGTCAATATGCCTTTCCTTTCATATTTTTTTTTGTCGGGTTTACTTTCCTCTAGTTATGTCCACTCTGCTCCTCAGTTGTTTAGGTCCAATTTGCTGCATATCCTGCTTTCTTTCGTTATTCATTTCTCTTGAATCTCTGCCATGTTACTGATTAATCTTTTTTATTTTATTTTCATCCAGCACACATGCAATCATTCACTCTTCAATAAAAAAGAAAGAATAAATAAGTCATTTAAATTTTCGCAGGTCATTGAATGGTCTTATTCAAGCATCAAGATGCCTTTTCGTTAGTCATATTTCTTACTGGAATCAGAGCTGAGAAGTATTTTTTTCGATATCACAAGTTTGCTTGTTCAGGACAGAATTATTTTGTCTTGAAAACCTGAAATACACAACTAATTCATACTTCTATGGCTTTTTACTGTCAAAGGTTACATCTCGTGTTTGTTTGCAAATTAAGTTTAGCACTTTCTGACTATTTAATTAAGGCTAGGTAGTTGCAATGCATGACATTTTATTTTGACAATCTGAATTATTTATGAATGTATATCATTTCTTATTTTGTTCTAACATTTTTTTATGATGAACAATAATCCCAGGGAACTGCCGCTGGGGGCACTGTGGAGATTGTGGTAAACAGGACAACTGGTTTACTGCATCCGGTTGGGAAAGAAGGCGTGATTCCTCTTGCAAATAACATTGTGAATTTGGCAACTCATGTTGAGAGGAGGCTAACTATGGGAAAGAAAGGACACGAGAGAGTGAAGGAGAGATTTCTTGAGCCCCATATGGCGCATAGAATCGCATTGGTTCTGAAGGAAGTGTTACGGAAGGGTAGGCACAATTAAATTAACCACAGCTTAAGTACACTTTTTTATGCCTGTAAATTAATTCTACAGGGAAAGGAGAATGGATTAGTGAGAGTGAATTGTGTGTTATGAGAAATTGATCGATGTATAGGGTTCGGAGCAACTGGATCCTCTCCAGGGACATGACCACTAGGTCCTCTCCAGGGTTTTTGATATGACAGCTTTCTTCGCTTCGGACTCTTCGCAACATGATGGACAGTAGCATTATCTTCTTGGTACAGATTGGTAGTTGTTGAAACTCCTTTCTGCAAGACAGGTACAAAAATTCATCTTCCTGGCTCGGATGGATATAGATTGACTCAACTAGATGCAAGCATAATCTTCCAGATGCAACGGCCAAGCCAAGCCATATAATGCCTTAAATCAAGAGATGATTCACAGAACTAAGCATTATGTTAAATCGAAGTCTATAACGAAAATATTCACCCCAAATGAAGAGAATTTGAAGACCATGAAATCAAGTAACTCTCCTCTCCATTAGTGTAAAATGTTAAGTTTAGCAGGCTAACAACCATTGATGATATTATGGTACTTCATCCACAGAATAAATGGGATAGCCATAGTTCTGGAAGCTTGTAGTTTAGTCACTCTTGGGTGATATTGATGGCAGATGTACAATTTCTCACCATCATACATTTCTTTCCCAATTCAGGTAATGGTAACTCCTACGTTATCCTCCCCTTTGAACTCAGACTTATATTCTTTTATTTGTTTTATATTCAAATTTTTTTACAGGTGTTATTACTCTTACGAGTATCTAGTTTGCCTACTAATCGACAAACACATTGTTTGTATTATATATTCAGTTTGCTACCAAATTAAATGCTAATGCGTACTCTCGAGAAGAAAGTACATAATTAATAACTTCTTATACCTGCATAATATGCACAAAGATAAAGAAGGGTATGGCATTTAAGTTCAGCAGAAGAAATTCTTACAAAATATGATGAGTTTGTTTAGCAACTAACCGAAATATGATGGCTAATTTTAAGTAAGTATATTTCGTATTAGATGCTTTTCGAGCTCTTCAGTTCAACATTATCTTGGGTGATTAAGGTATGATAAGAATATTTTTATTTAGATTCACTATGAAAAACAATTATTTTACCATTGAGTACGTTTGTTTCATATTATAGTGTTTAGAGATTTGACAATTATGGTGGAACGATTGTAAACGACTTTCATTTACAGTTTAATGAAGTCTTGACAATTGTAAACGACTTCATTAGAGATTTGACAATTGTTCCACCATAATTTTAAAACTTAAAAAACGACTTTCATTTACAGTTTAATGAAGTCTTGAAGTTCATTAAAAATAGGAAAATATGACTAGCTAAAAAAATTTGAATTTGATCTTTTTATAACTTCCAATTGTGATTGCATCATAAGATGACATTGTTAATACACTACATTGTGTGTAAAGTTAAAAAAGGAAAACAGACTATTAATTGTAGCTGAATCATTTAAATCACTTAAAGATATGAAAATTAGACGTATTAGTTTTTCTTTTTCTTTTTTCGTATTGCAAAAAAAATTAGTTTGGAAAATGAAAATTGCTTGTAGTCTGAAATAGCTGGTCATATTAAACTCAAATGAAAATCGCTTGTAGTCTTGAAAGATGAATCCGTTGGTCAAGTAGGTCCTTTAGGCTTGGTTTGGTAGAGGGTGCAATGGTGAGAAAGAAATAGGGGAGAGTTTGAGTAGAGATGGTGAAACAAACCTTAGTTTGGTTTGAACAAAGAGGGCTTTTTTCCCTTCATAGTGTAGTTTTTAAATATATTTACTAATTTAGTGTAACTTTTTTTAATTACCAAATTAGTATAAATCTGCACTGAAAGTGGCGATATCTTTTTTTATTTATAAAATCACCACTGGCAGTGGCGATTCTACTTTTTTAATTTTGACTTTCTTTGCTACGAAAACTAATCCGTCATAAAATCCTAGCGAGCAATATAAAAGGAATTAGCGACAAAATGTGGAGCGAAAAGTTTTCCGTCGTAAGCAATATTTCGTCGCTCATTACTTTGCAGCGGAAAAATTCCCTCTCAATATTTCGTCGCTCATTCATTTTTTATTATTCACTAGGATTTTGTGACGGATTAACCTTCTGACGCAAATCATATTCTGTCGCTAAATATTTTGCGACGGAAAACTTCTCTCTACATTCTGACGCAAATCATTTAGGGAGCGTGCATCATTCAATTCTTTGTTTTCCCCACTTTAGGGTTTGTATGCTCCAACTTAGCCGTTAGACCTTGTGCGACTTTATCACGTGCTCCTTGAGTAACAAGTGTATGTAGTCTTAAAACCGCATTAACTCCTGCTCTCATAATTATCATTATAATTTGAAACTGAAATAATCTAAGGGATCTCAACAGCCAATATTGTTACCTAAATTTTGACCCTAGCTCTGTGGCTGAGATATTCACTCACTCGTTGATTTAAGTGGCGATATATTTTTTTATTTATAAAATCGCCACTTGGCAGGCGATTCTACTTTTTTAATTTTGACTTTCTTTTTTTTATTCAATTTGATTTTAGTTTTTCACCAATTCAAATATTTTCTTTTCCTTTCCTCTCAATTTAATTAACTAAGAAATTGGCTCCTTTTTTATTTTCTTTCTCCATTTTCTATATTTTTATTTTCTTGCAACTCAATTTTACTCCTAGTGTCTTTCCGAACAAGAAAGAAAAAATTAACTCCTTGCAAATCTATTTAGAACATGTGAGTTCAGAGTGCAATCTCACCGTTCTATTCTTCGATTCGTCTGTGTAACTAACTTACAACAATGACAGACGCTGAAGACGCCGCAAAACGCCGTAGTGCGGCGACCGCGTATCAGAAGAAACTTCTTCAACACAAGGAATTGGAATCCCGAGTACGATCTGGTTCGTTTCTTATTCTCTCGTTACTGCAATTCGGTCTCGTTTTTTTTTTTTTTTTGTGTTTTGAGAATGTTTAGGGTTTTGTTGCGATTGTGATGATTTTTGTGTTTGAAACGCGAATTTGCAGTGAGAGAGAATTTGCGAGCATCGAAGAAAGAGTTCAATAAAACAGAAGATGACTTGAAGTCTCTTCAGAGCGTTGGGCAGATCATTGGCGAAGTTCTGAGGCCTCTGGACAAAGAACGCTGTAATTATTCTATCCTTTCATATCTTGCTATTCATTCAATTCAACCTCGTAATGTTTTTTCAAATATACATATATTAGATTTAAGATTGAGATTATGTGCAAGAAATTTATGTTCCGTTTCTTTTTTGTTAATGTTAAAGTTATGTGCCTCACCCTTCAAAGTCTATACAACTTGAAAAGAATAAGCTTTGACTTGTATATATGGAGAAATTAACTGTAATTATAGGAGTGTAGAAACTGAGTTTATGTATAAAGATGCTCACTATTTAATTAGTTCATTTACCTGCTTGATAAGCTGTCTTCTCTGTTTCCTTGATTGGTTGATGTGAACTTGAAATTAGTCATATGAATGGTTCTTGTCCGTTTTTGTTATCTCAGTGATTGTTAAAGCAAGCAGCGGACCCAGGTATGTGGTTGGCTGCCGCAGTAAGGTAGACAAGGAAAAACTGACATCTGGTACGAGAGTTGTTCTTGATATGACAACGCTCACCATAATGCGAGCCCTGCCACGTGAAGTAATGTTTATTTTGATGCATCTGATGTTCATGTTCTTGTTGGGCTGTCTAATTTTGGTTCCTTTCGGAAAATCATCTGCTTGTTTTCTGTCTGAATTGACAGGTCGATCCAGTGGTTTACAGCATGTTGCATGAGGATCCTGGTAATGTCAGTTACTCTGCTGTTGGGGGTTTATCTGATCAGATAAGGGAATTGAGGGAATCAATTGAACTGCCACTGATGAATCCTGAACTCTTTCTTCGAGTTGGAATTAAACCTCCTAAGGTGATTTGATTACATTTTTTAATGCTCTGTTTAGTCCCTGATCTCTATTAGCGTTAAGTTATGTTGCTTTTTTATCAACAAGTTCTCAATTCTCATCTTCCAGGGTGTTCTCCTTTATGGGCCTCCTGGTACTGGTAAAACATTGTTAGCTAGAGCAATTGCCAGTAATATAGATGCTAACTTCTTGAAGGTCAGTTTTGTTTCTGTTCTGATCTCAATTATGCTTTGAAGTTTCCTCCCAGTATAAAACATACAGTGCCATTCTTTTGTAGGTTGTCTCAAGTGCAATAATTGATAAGTACATTGGAGAAAGTGCCAGGTTGATACGAGAAATGTTTGGGTATGCGCGTGATCACCAGGTAGATTCTTGTCTAAGGTTTCTTCCTTCCTGTTTATATATTCAATGGGAATGTAGTTCTGAATCTCCACTTTGTTTGTTAAGCCCTGCATCATTTTTATGGATGAGATCGATGCCATTGGCGGTCGTCGTTTTAGTGAGGGAACAAGTGCAGATCGTGAGATTCAAAGAACACTAATGGAGTTGCTAAATCAACTTGATGGGTTTGATCAACTTGGGAAGGTATATCTTGCTTCATAACCCCCATTTAATTTGACTTGAAAACCATAATATTTGCTTTTAGAAACACATTCATTTCCTAACAAGTTCAAAGGATAAGGAGCTTTATCCTACTTTTGCTTTTGTATTTTGGTGGGGAGGCTGATGGATGGTGAACAAGTGGTCAACTTATAGTGTAATTGCATTTCGAATGTTTCTTAACTTTCAGGTGGTCTGTTAATTTTTTCATGTTGTCGAGGTATATAATTTTTGCTTATGCATTAGACTTCCAAGATGCAGTTGCAAACATGAAGGTTAATGTTAACAAATAAATTCTGTTGTGACCATTTATCAAGCAAAAGATTGAGCTACTACTTCATGACATTTTTCCTGTCTGGAATAACAGGTTGAGCTGAAAATTATCAGGAATTTTCTTTTTGTCAACATTGTTTATATATTTGAATATCCGAGTATCTAGTACGGGTTTGTTTCATTTACGTGACATATAATTGAAATATCAACCTTTTTCTGATTAATTTGTCTTCTGGGTATGGTGATTGATTCTCTCTAGCGATGATTGTTCAAGCAAATTCTAGTGATGAATTGATAACAGAATTGCTTTCTGCACGGATACTGTAGGTTAAAATGATAATGGCAACAAACCGGCCTGACGTACTGGACCCCGCTCTCCTGCGTCCAGGAAGATTGGATAGAAAAATAGAAATTCCATTGCCAAATGAACAATCAAGGATGGAAATTCTCAAGATTCATGCTGCTGGGATCGCTAAGCATGGTGAAATAGATTATGAAGCTGTTGTGAAGCTTGCTGAGGTCAGTCCTTTTTGGATTAGTTTCATTAGCCAGTTGGTTCATGTTTAATGTGCTTTGTGTTGCAAATTGCTCAGGGATTTAATGGGGCTGATCTTCGAAATGTCTGCACGGAAGCTGGAATGGCTGCAATTCGTGCAGAACGTGATTATGTGATCCATGAAGATTTTATGAAGGTGAGTTCTTTCTTTGAGGAAGCTATTTTCTGTGTATTAATCATGTATAAAGGGATTAACTCATCCTTGTCACTCACTGGGAAAATAATTTGACTTCTTGTTTCGCTTCCAGGCTGTTAGAAAACTAAACGAGGCAAAGAAACTTGAATCCAGTGCACACTACAATGCTGATTTTGGGAAAGACTAAAAAACTACATTAAAATTCTCAGAGCCAGGATATCAAGGCAGTGCATTTTTAAGTCCTAGACTCTTTGGGCTATGCTTTGTATTATCTGAAAATCCAGTAAGATGGATAAATTACCAACCAAACTACAGTAAACTAATGGTGTTCAGTTGAGTTGTTTGCTTAAACAATTGCATTGATTTTTTGTATTCTATTGGACTCCTATTACTGATATTTGAAATCGGTCTTAACTTTGAGCTTCTCCCCCATTCAAGGTTGAAGACAGTTTATTAAATCAATTTGTATAGTTCTGTGTGTGTTTGGATATTGGTTGAGTTCAACATGAAATGACTTTCATCCCAATCCATAAGAAAAGTTACTTTCGCTTTTTGTCTCAGTGAGTGCTAAGGTTTGTTTGCTCCGGGTAACAGATATCCAAATATAGCTTTAACTATTTATGCTAGCCTCCATGCAATCGCTCGGGTGAACAGGCCAATCAACTTTAGCAGTAAAATTGCTGCAAAATTACATATATTGTTTACACTTTACAAAGACAAGTTCAAATGATTGATGGATCGGGGCACTTAGAAGTATCATTTTGTCCCTGCATCTCGTTATTCATCGAACTCAATAGCAGAATGTTAAGTTCTCAAACGTTGGTCGCTAGCTATGTTGAAACTGAGTTAGTCATCTTCCTCTCTGTGTGGGTGTACTTGATGCCATTTGTCAAAGTTGATCTCTTGGTTAGTTTGTGCTTCACCATTCTCACAATTTTGAAGAACCAGAATGTGCTTACAAGCTGCAAACCCAATCCCATAGCCTGTAGCGGGGGAAGGAATTAAGCAAATGTGTACAAAAATGCTTTGTCTAACAAAAAAAGGCCAACAAAACAAATCATACCTTTATGAGAAATGGGTTGTTGGCAGATAAAGTTACATAAGTGAGACAAGGTCCAGCCAGCATCCGAGCAAATGTAAATATGGCAGCAAATAGAATCTGCGATATTTTTCCAAATTCAGTGATTGGCTTTTTTTGGGATCAATTCAGGTGTTGGGTACATTTTGCATAAAAATTTGTAAGACATGCTTTAATTTTTTTGACTTTGATTATAGGTCCCCCAATATTTTAAAATCCCACCCAATTGCTATATATAAATACAAAAAGCATTGATTTTACATGACATTTTAGGTCATGTTTTATAGTAAAATAATTTTTTAATCTATGTTTTTTGAAGTTTGCCTAAATTAATAATGCATTTTTCATAACTTCAAACATTTTAGAACTTTATAATTTATAGTATTAGGATCTGAGTTCAGTCTAACTCTACTACTTGCATTTTTTTTATTTCTCCTGCATTTTATTTTATAAGTTTGGTATTTTGTATAAGTATTTACTGTTTCCATAACGATGAATATTTTGAAAATTGACTTGCTACGAAACTTAGTTTAGAGTTTAACCATGAGGTGTGACTTGATGGTTGTCCATCTTGTCCCTTAACCATGAAATAGAGGTTTGATCGTCGCTCATGAGAATATAACACATTTCTTTGTCATCTGTGTATTGCTTCACGCGAGCACCCACAATGATTGTTGGTGATGGATACTCTAATTACCACCCAAAAAGTTAGCTTATATGTGACTATTGCTCTCTCATTTATAAGTTATAAATGAAAGAACATTCATCACATCTGAACTAACTTTTGGGGTAGAGTTATCTAAACCTAAGTAAAGATCCAGTGAGCATCTAATTTATATATAATTCCCCCCTGAAATTATGTGCTAAATCTCATTTGCTAGTGAACATGAAACCTAGGATTTCAAAACAACACTGAGTAATTTATTTCTTCAACTATATTCCCCTATAGTAAATAAAAAACCTTTATTCCCCCAGCATATAAGGTGTTCATGTTTAAATTAGGTTTTTTTTTAATAAAAAATTTTAAAACGGGGTAGATTGAAAAATATGTGTTAAACTGGTGTTGTTTCTGCCAACTGGGATCCGACGTGGTCAGGGTTTTTGAAACAAGCCTCACCTAACGTTTGTTGAAACAAGACTCAGTCTAGGTATGTTCAAACACACCTCAATTCAAGTGCGTTATAATAAGACAAAAGAGAATCAGAATCTCTAATGTGCGTGCAGGAGACATGAGACAAGGTTGATGGGACGACACAGGACAACGTGCAGTCAAGCACGACTGATGAGGTCAAACACACCTGGGCTTATTCAAACGCGCCTGAACCCAGACGCGTCTCTCCCTATTGGCTGGCTTAGGCGGTTTGGCCTCCCTCGTGTCCCACCCCACCCCACATCCCAATCGTCACCAGCACTCACACACCACTCCCCACCCTCTCAAACTCTTTAAATTTAACCCCAACCCCACATTTTTTCACATAAAACCCGCACCAACACACTCACGCACCACTCCCCAATCCTCAGTTTTTCACACACAAAATTTCATTTCCCACACATTTTCACACACAAATTTCCACTTGTACTCAAATGGCCGGAGAAAAAACGAGATTAATTCCGGACCATTGAATCATTCACTATTGTACAAGAAATCTGTACACGTTTTCGAGTGGGTTTGGAGCGGGGCCTAGGAAGATAGAATTTTGAGAGTGAGATGGGCTCGCGACTCGATAGAAACGCGTCGTGAGCCTGCTCCAAACCCACTCGAAAACTTGTACAGATTGCTTGTGCAATAGTGAAAGATTCAATGGTCTAGGATTAATCACGTTCTCTCCGGCCATTTGAGTACAAGTGGAAATTTGTGTGTAAAAATGTGTGGGAAATGAAAGTCTGTGTGTGAAAAAATGAGGATTGGGGAGTGGTGTGTGAGTGTGCTAGTGAGCGTTGTGTGCGAAAAGGTGTGGGGATGGGGTTAAATTTAAAGAGTTTAAGAGGGTGGGGGGAGTGGTGCATGAGTGCTGGTGAGGGTTGGGAAGTGGGGTGGGGTGGGACATGAGGTGGGGCCAAACCGCCCTAGGAGAGACGTGCTCGAGATGAGGCGCGTTTGAATAAGCTTAGTTTTAGGCGTGTTTTAACACAGCAAAACTAAGGTGTGTTTGACCTCGTCAGTCGTGCTTGATTCAATGTTGTCCTGTGCCGTCCCGTCCACCTTGTCTCCTGTCTCCTGCACGCACGCCAGAGATTATGATTCTCTTTTGTCCTATTATAACACACCTGAATTGAGGCGTGTTTGATCAAGCATCAGATGAGACTTGTTTCAACGACCAAGGTCACGTCGAATCCCAATTGGCAAAAACAACACCAGTTGGACAAATATTTTTCAATCTACCCCATTCTGGAAAAAAAAATTGTATTATTTAAAGAAAAACATATTATACCTTTTAGATGTACAAAAAAGTGTATTGCCTTATTTAGCTAGACTTAACAGCCCCCATCATAATTAATGTGTTCAACAAAAATTTCGGTGATATGATAATGATAGATACATACATTGTGGTCCAGTCACTTGGTTAATCAGACAACAGATGAAATTAATGCAGAAATAAAAGGTATGTGGTATAGTTCCTTAGTTACTTACATCAATAGTGAAATTAAGGAGGGTGTCCCTGTAACCAAGCTCCTTTAGAAGCTCCCTCAAATGCAATAATGGGCTTGACATTTCTGTTACCCATAATGCTGCCACCATCTCTGACCCACACTTCTCACATCACATTTACATATTATGGCAAAATGTTACTACCTTAAAATATCCACACAACAAAGCAATTTGGCAGTACTAGAAATTAAGAAACATCTATTACCAAACTTTATGAGAAATAGTGATGAGTGTTTGAACCAACTCTTCAGATGACTTTCACTCTATTTATCAGAAGAGTTACATTCATCTTTTATTTTAAAATAAGTTTTAATGTCCGTTTACATGTGTGCTAATATGTATCTAAATAAGTGCTACACTAGTATATTTACTATAATAACACATGGCGTTAATAAACAATTTATCACATAAATACTTATTTTTAAGCTAATTGAAAAATACTACTGAAATAAACTCACATAAGCGTTTATGCTATAAAATAAACTCAAAAAGAAGTCTTATCTATTGTAATATTGTCACTAGTTTTTATATGGTTATTTATTTTTACGTTAACTTGTATATACAATGAATTCTCTTATATGAATGCTAGAATCTAAAATAAACAGTCTGAGTAAGAAACAATTCAATTGATGTGATTAATTACCTTTTGATAATAAAGACCTCCTCCAATTCCAACAATGCTCACCAAATGGTGGATGGTGTTGTCCATATTGACTCTTCCATCAAAGAGACAACACACTAAATCATAAATGAAGTAAGAAAGGCTCACTGCCAGAACTTGCATCTGCTCATGTTCAAACATTCCACTTTAAAAGCAAAATCAACACATAATTCATAAAAATGCTGACATTTTCCCTCAAAATCAACAAATAATATAGAGAATGCGTTGCATGTTTAAGAGAACCTGAGTATAAGAAAAACTATATCTTCATAACTGAGTATAGTGAAACTGATGTAAATTACCATATATTCTTAATTTGATAATATAATCTTAATTATAGATAATATCCTCCTAACAGAAATACTAGCAACCCTCCACTTTACACTCTCTTTTTTACACCCTAGTTTTTATTGGTCAAAATTCACGTAGAATTTATTAAATTATATAGCTCCTACTCCTAATTTGGTGGAACCTACATAAATTTTAATCAATCAAAAAGAATTTAAAAAAAAAAGTGTCAAAGAGAGTGTTACGCACCACCGAGTAGAATGCAGTAAATTCAGTACCTGTGGATGGGAAGATTTTGAGGCCACAGGACAAATTGGACACTTCCAATCTTGAACAGAGAGGGAAGCCAATGTTACTGCTAAAGTTGCATGGGCTGTAGACACAATGCGGTTGCAGAAATCGAAACTGCGTTTGGGAAAGATTCTTCTTACTATCACAAAAGCTGTTGTCCATGAAACAACCCCAACAACAATGGTCTTTGTAATGTATTCTTCCATTTCTTCGCTGTGTTTTCTTTTCTCAGAATCAATTCTGATAGCAGAAGCCACTCACATAAATTTCTTCGGAGAATTGATTTTCACTTTGAAGTCAATTGTAGAAGAATTTCTAGACTGGATAAAAATTGACAAGAAATTATGCTAAGCACATATAGAGAAAAAATGAAATTCCAATGGAGTCGATAGATTGATACTTTCTCCAGATATACAATTCTTCTTATGAGTAATTTTAAGAGAAATATATATATATATGCTTGCTTACATCTCAGAGTGAAGTGTGACAAATTTGTCAAGAAACTATACTTCCAAACCTGCAACTCAAATAATAACTTAGAGAATGGACAAGAAGAAACCACAATTAACTTGCAATGCATGGAACAACTGCCACCAGAAAAAGGGTAGTGAAGCTGTGGGGTGTTGACAGAACAGGTAGGCATGGACTTTTCAGCAAATTATGACTCAACTACCACAATTATTATCTAGATAACAGCAATAGAAAGATTTTTTTTATACTTTTTAAATAAATTTTTATTCACATCTTTATTTACTTTTTAACGAGGGCTAGTACTACTCTCATTCTAACACTCTTCAAAATGTTTCTTTGATTAATTGAAATTCATGTGGGTCTCATTAAATTAAAAGTAAGACTCATATTTTAGTGGACTCCACTTAAAATTCAACCAATCAATTAGAGAATATTAATAATAGTGTTAGAAAAAAGTGTTGTTTACATTTATTTTTCGAAAACCTTTTTCTTTCTTTTTCTTTTTCTTTTTCCTTTTTTTGAAAACTCTTTTTTTTCTTTTTTCTCTTTTCTTATCGCACCATATACTCTATTATATTTTTATTCTACTCTCATTTATGTGACTGTCCTGACACAAGTTGAGTATAATGTAAATAAACTCATCTTAATCTATAAAAAAGGCTTATATTAATTATTTAGTTTGAAGTACATGTGAATATCAGCACACACAAATGTACTCTTTAAACCAAACACATCTCTCATTTGCTATAGTACAGTACACACTTCTTGGAGATGTGTAAACACAATTTTTTAAAAAAAGTTAATGTACTTATGCAATGACATTGGTTTCTTGAATTTGATACTGAATTTCAATGCTACAATGAAAGCTCAAAGAGATGTTCCTTACAAGCACAAAATATGGGTGATCTTCTACACATTAAACGGTTTGCAATTTATAACCTGTTCTGATCAATTTGCAGGTATATATCCTTAAATTCTTTGCTACGAAAAATTCTCAAATTCTTAATTTCTAATCATTTCATTTTTACAAGAAGCAAAATAAAAATAAATATATATATATATATATATATATATATATTTATTAGACAGTATTACAAAAAGATGAGAATTTAGTACATCATATTTTGAACTTATAAAACTGTTTGTAGTTTAAAAAAAAGTAAGTCGTGAGGTATATATCTATTCATATTTAAGTCTCCCCTTAGACCCTCACATGCATATGTCGATATCCAATTTAATAGCGGTGTTGGGGTCACAGAAGGACAATGAAAATATCAAACAACGAATCTATCTTTGCTATTAATTAATTTATAACAGTCGGTAGAAGAATATGAGAATTGTAAAAACTAAAAAAATAAGAAGATATTGTTAAATATGATATTGTTAAATATGATCTCATTATTAATAATATTCTTCATAATTTGATTTTTATTGAGTACAATAACAACGCAGTGTAATCTATACACCTACCCTTAGTTAGTAGGATAAGAGAAATATTAATGAGCAACTTATTTAATAAATCAAAAGTTCAGCTTTTTATTAAATATTATAATATATTTAATTATTATTAATACATTGAACATAGAGTTTTGATTGGCCGTTATATTAGTCCAACAACCTAGTGGATGCGAGATTATGATATATCTAGTCATTACTAGAAATATTTAGTTTCATCTTATTTTGAGTTAATTTAGATATGATTGTTATTTTATTCTAGAACTAGGTTTTTTTTTTTTGTTACAAGAGGAAAATGAAAAGCAAACTAGCTACTCAACGCGTCAAGATACATAGACGCATAAACAATCAGCAGTGTTATTTTCCTCCCTTGCGACATGGATAACAGTTACATTCCAAATTTCCAATCCCAAGTAAGCATGTCTCTCACCTTGGCGATCTCCTCCCTATTCCAGAAGGTGCTAATATCGCTACGAGTCTGTAATACCCGCACCACTTCCTCGCAGTCACACGCACAGACGACATCACGAACACCCAGCTCCCATGCATGGGCCAAACCCAACTCCACTGCCCAAACCTCTACGAGGAACGCGTTCCCACGGAGGGAGCTCGCCGACACTGCGGACCTCCAACCACGGGCAGAATCAATTAACACAGCAGCCCTCCCCCTCATGGTTGCACATCCGGAATCCAACTCTCATCAACCAGCAGCTGAAAAGACGCTATATGTACAACTGTCACCGAAGGAGAAAGATGATTTGAAAAGAGATACACCGCCAAGCAGTGAAATCCGATAGAACCCGCCGCAGAACCTGGTTCAGCTCCCGCTTGTTATCTCCCAAACATTGTTCATTCCTCCATCTCCATCCCCACCATAACACAGCCACTCCCAAGAGACATTGTTGTTGCCTAAGGAGACTCACGAGCCAAGACGAGAACGGGACATTGGAATCAAGAGTGGTAATATAGAGCCAAACTGACGCCAGAGCAAACAAGAGCGGGGGCTTTCGCAAAAGAGATGCGATAAGCTCTCTGCAGTTGCACCACAACGCGAGCAAGAAGCCGACTCGCCGAGATGATTCTGATGCCTCTTCTCGCTAGTGGGAAGCCCTTCCTTTATAATCAACCATAAAAAAAAAATCTAATTTTCTCAGGACCTTACAACGCCAAACACGCTTCCAGGACCTCGAATCAATTACGTCGAAGTCGCCCAAGGTTGCATATGCCGAGGACACACTATACCTGCCATTGTTTGTGTCTGCCCAGCGAATAGCGTCATGCCCGGCCGAATGGTTAGGCACCCTAACAGCACTTATCTCCTCCTTGACCTCCAAAGGTAACATTGTATACAGCTACTCAAAATTCCATGAAGAGCCCAACCATAAATCTGCCACCCTGAGTTCAGTGTCTGAAACATGAACAAACGGAACTCTAAAACAGAGCTTACCAGTCCCCAACCAGTTGTCATACCTAAGCGATGCAGAGCTTCCAAGTTTATTTTATACTGTTGTATATGTTGTTCTGTTTTCTGCTTCTTTTCACTATTGCTATTGTTGACACTGTTCTTGAATCTATTGTTATAACTATTGTTGTCCTGTTTTATAACTAATGATGTTGCTGTTTTTAAAAACCAATATTACCACTGTTTCTGTTTGTGATGCTGCTTTGATATTGCTGTTGTATTCCGTATTCTGTATTTTTCTGCTCACTGTTTCTGTATTATGAAATATAATTGCTTTTTCTAGTTCTGTATTAAAAATGTTGTTCTTTAAAACTGTTGTTGCTTCTATTTTTATAACTACTGTTTGTTGTTTCTGTTTTGTTCTTCATAATTGTTGTAATTACTCTTGTTGTTTGTTTTAGGAGTTAACCATTTATGCTTGTTTTGTTGTTTGGGCGCTTAACGTCATAGACTTTCAGAATGAAAATTTGCGTGGAGATTAATTGTCTTTGCAAGCTAAAGGAAACTTGAGATTAACTTGAAGATTTTGGAAGATCAACTAAGAGTTGAAGATTTTTATTTTTTCGTTGCTATTCGTACCTAATATTTTTTGGCACACTGTTGTGCAAACAATATTATTATCTTGACTATATGATGTTTTTGTTTAATATAAGTATGAGTATTTATTATATCATATTATTTGAGTTGACGTTTTGTTTTAAAATTGAGTTTTGAGAGAGGTTTATAAAGTTTCCGTTAATTATTATGTGACCCTTAACCGAAAATTGGGGCGTTACAGAGAGTTTGTTGGTGTTTTAAATTTTCTGAGCTTTTTATGAAGATGATGAATTTCTGAGTTTTTTACATGAAGGTGATGATGAATTTCTGAGTTTTTTACATGAAGGTGATGATTTTTTCTGGAACCAATTTTTGTTGGACTTCTTAATTAATTTTGTATGAAATATTCTATTAAATATTGAACGGTTTGAATGGAAAATCAAAACTGCAACCGTCAAGCAACATGGGAGACTACAAATGCTAAATTTTTTTTGTTAGGCATCAAATTTACACTTTCTGCATAGGTGAGGGACCAAAAGTACTATTAAGCCATATATTTAATATTGCCTCAAGAGTCAAGGAAGAGACAATAAAAAAGCAAATGATAAATTCAAGTTAATTAGATTTAAAAAAGAAAACCTTAGTATGGCTTTAAGGTATTGTAAGAGGGGATGCAAGTGAGATGTTGTGGGAGTAGCCATGAATTGACTTAAGAAGTTGATGCATATGGTAACTATTGCAGGAAGGGATGTCTTCTTAATTAACTAGCTATAACAATCTCAATGTTACAATATTTTTAAACCTTTCTAATGAAGCTCTAATTTTGGATGCTATTTTTTTATAAGCAAAAATTGAATTAAATTAAACACAAGAGGTGCTTAGAAACTCATATACAAAGAGAGTACATAGATAAACCAAATTTAGGAAACACTCTAATCATATGCCAGCATAATTCCAATATAATAGATGAATACACAGGATTAAAAACGAACCCTCACCAACTCCTGTTAATTTAATTCAGATCAGCCCCACCCAGAAATCCAACAATTGATAGAACAATTTTGGATGCTATTAATTTGGAAGCCTTGCATTTAGGTCCCTCTTATATCACCTATTGGCTTCAAGTTCCTATCGGCTTAAATCAATGTTTTGCAAATCAATAACCACAAAATGGGGAGGTTACACAAACATTTTAATTTGTAAACATAGTTAATCTCCAAACTAATAGAGTAATAGTAATATAAGCAGCACCTTCATTATCCATAATTTGTATAAGGAGACAGATATTTAGGAACTACTTGAATTCAATTTGAATAATAGGTCCTTCTCATATTCCTCAATTTGAGGGTAAACGTGAAGGGCCATTACTTGTAAAAGCCTAATTCTGCATGATATGTGCTGTAAATTCAAAATCATCATCCAGGGCTTGATAGTTTTGAATAGAGCATGTTTTAAGATTTAATAAAACACATTCTGGAACAGATTCTGTATATGCCCGTTTCTTTTTGTAAGAAAATCTTGACGTTGAAACCTTTTCAATGCCAAGATTTTGAAGCTTTTTCGAAACATGGGCATTTATCTGTAGTACGAGTTGATGCAGTTGTCTTCAGCAGCTTTGATACCAATTGTTGAAAAAGTCTAGAAACAATGAATAGCCAGCTTTTTAATTTTTTTGAAATACCACAAAATCATAAATGGAGAAGCATAATTATAGGAATAGAAAGCAATGAAGCCTAGTCTCCCGTGCTTCCTATAAATTAAGCCAAAAGTAAAACAACATTGCAACACAATCCAGAGCTAGCAAGAAGGAAAGAAAAACAAAAGAGAAAAATAGAGAGAAAAATAGTTTAGCTTCTCGGTAGAATTGGGTTGTGAGTTGTGAGTGTTGTAAACCCTGTATATTTTCTCTTCCTATAAAATATCTGCAGCAGTCCGGAGACATAGACATTATTGGCCGAACTTTGTTATCAATTGGTGTATCAATTATTCCGCATTTATTTTCACTAACACAAATATGACATTACAGAAAAGTTCAGCGTAATTTTTCTTAACATCTGGCATCTGAGCTGGTTGGGAATTTTGCAAATATTTTCTGAGAAATTTTCAGAAACGAACTAGAGGAGAAGTCATATTCGAGTGGGAGTGATGGCTGAAGATGATGAAAAGGTGAAAATTGAAAGTTTCGATGGCGCAGACTTTGGCTTTTGGAAGATGCAGATCGAGGATTATCTCTCTCAGAAAAAGCTGTATCAACCACTCACAAGAAAGAAACCAGAGGGCATGAAAGATGAAGAGTGAACTCTTCTCAACCAACAAGCCCTCGGAGTCATCCGATTGACGTTATCACGTAATGTTGCTTTCAACATTGCAAAAGAAAACACCACGACAGATTTTATGTCAGCTCTATCTGATATGTATGAAAAGCCGACTGCTTCAAATAAAGTTTATTTGATGAAGCGATGATTTAACTTGCGGATGACAGAAGGCGCATCAGCAGCGCAACATATAAATGAACTCAATACAGTTCTAACACAGTTGAGTTCAGTTGAGATTGAATTTGATGATTAAGTACGAGCATTGGCACTTTTGTCTTCTCTACCAGAAAGTTGGAATACTACTGTCACAGTTGTGAGTAGCTCAATAGGAGGGAATAAGTTGAAGTTCAATGATGTTCGTGATCTAGTTCTCAGTGAAGAGATTCGACGGAGAGAGTCAGGAGAATCATCAACCTCTTCAGTATTGCATACAGAGTCAATAGGAAGAAATTCAATAAGAGGAAATGGACGTGGCAAGTCATTGCTCTTCAAATTCAATAAAGAGTACCACTCTTTTTACCCTCCTCTGACATTTTTCAATTCTCATACAGACTCGTTCAACTTAATCTTCACTTTACCTTTACCTACAATCTCACATGATTGCTCGTTCCCAAGGTAAACTTTACTAAGGTTTCCAGGAACATAATTCTCAAAGAATTCTTTCTGCAAAGCGGCATGAAAAGAAGCTCCAGAGTCTAACACCCAAGACTCTTCCTTGTTCTCTAAAGAACATATAAATACATCACCTCATCCTGAGGTGGAAGCAACATTTGCCTAAAGAATAATTGACACACCAATTGATAATGAAGTTCAGCCGATAATGTCTACATCTCTAGACGGCAGATATTTTATAAAAAGATAAAATATATAGTGTTTACACCTCACGCAAAACACTCACAATTCTGCCCAGAAGCTAAACTATTTTTCTCTCTATTTTTATCTTTTATTTTTCTTTTCATGCTGTTTTACTTTTGCCTTAGTTTATAGGAAGCATGGGAGGCTTGACTCCGTTGTTTTCCATTCCTATAATTATGTTTTCCCATTTATGATTTTATAATATTTCAAAAAATTTAGAAAGCTGACCCTCCATTATTTCTAGACTTGACTTTTTCAACATGCTCCATCTGCAAAATTTTATGAATATCTCAAAATGAAATTGAATGAGTATAAGTAAAAAAATCATGCTAATTGCTATCACATTTTGAATCCCTACTACATAAACCCACATTTATCTAAGTTTCTAGACATAATTATAATTGGCATACCTGCTCTATGAGTAGAAAGTGGACTGGACATTATAAAGTGCGCTGAAAGGAATATGAAACGCAAGAATACATGCTTTCTCCAATACCCTGTAGGGTAACTAGAGCCATCATTTAAATTCAAAAGGATTGGACACCCAGCAAATGAAGAGTTCTGAGTGAGGGAAGATCGATCGACCCAAAATCATGTCAACCCCATTCAGCTTCAAAACGAAGAGGGAATGGAGGGCGGTGAGCGAGTGGCATAGTGGCGTCCACCGCTTGGGAAGAGGAGAGTATGTGTATTAGAATTTCGTCAGATAAGGCGCTAATCCGATCAGCCCCGGCGGCGGCATCATCTCTAGAACTCCAAGGAGAAGATGATACCGGTAGGGGTAGGGGTAGGGTTCGTTTATATAGAATATTATAAGATTGGAAGTACATCCCAGATATAGAATAGTTCAGTTAGGGTTCAATCACATGGCTTAAATCAGACCTACATCAGTTTAAATTAATAAATAAACAACAAATAAAAAAAATAAAATAAGGTTTAATTTCAACTATCCCAATATGTCCTACCCATTAAGACCATAACCTAAATAATTATTTCCTACTCTAAACAATTATTTTTAGAACTATTTCCTAATTTTTTTTGCCTTGCTATATTTTTCAATTAAATTTTAAAATAACAGTTTTGATTTAACACATTATTTTATAATTATGTTTAGAACTATTTCCTAATTTGATTTGCTCAGCTATATTTTTCAATTAAATATTAAAATACCAGTTTTTATTTCACACACTATTTTGAGTAATATATAATAGGTTGATTTATTTTTTTTAAAACATTATATCATGCAGGATATTTTAATTTTTATTAGTTATATTTGAATTTAAATAATAAATATAATTACGTATTTGTGGGTCATATATAATTACATATTTTAATTACATATATATCCAATAAATATAGTAACACCGTCATATAAAGTTCATCATAATCGCACGACATTAACAATATTAAATACCTTAGGTGAGTACTATCAAATCGATCAGTAGTTAAGCGTGAATTACTAACTAGCACATCATTATAGTAATAGTTAAGCGTAAATTACTAACTAATACACAGTATATTATTTTAAATGAATAAAAATTATCAAAAATATGGTAGTTAAAGATTATTTATGTGAATAAAAATAGTAGTTAAAAATATAGAGTGAAATTTATGTGAATGGAATAGTAGTTAAAAGATTATTTTAAATGAATAAAAATTATTAAAAATATTTGTAATTAATTACCATAAGGTATTTATTCCATATTTAAGTATCTGTAATCAATATTTTAATCAGCATTTGATTTAGTCAATTTTCAAAACATGCTAAAATCATCAAATTAAAGTAATAATTTGTTATATGATATGATAAAATTTTAGATGACATTCAATTGAAATTAGTAGCTATATTATATCACATGAGAGAGGATCCAAATCCATATAAAAGATACCACAAGTTTAGACAGAAAAAATATGCTTCAAGTAACACTGTATAATATTAAGACCACCTTATTACATGCCATCCATTATAATATTATAACAAAAAATGACAATGTCGTAGAGTTGGCAACATGCTTGGGAAATATGACTTCTATATCTTGAATTCGATAGCCTGCATTCATTCAGATCCTCCAGCCAAAGGTGACACAACATCAGCATTATCATTATATTGGATCTCATTTTCTCGTACAAAATATTTCCATATCCACTCAGGTAAGGTGAGGAAATGAAGAAAAATAAACTTCATCAAACTTCAGACCATCCTCAAGCTTAAGCCTTAAATCAGTATCACTAACAACCAGTCAATATTGCCTTACCCTAAAAAAGAAACGAATCAGTAAAGAAGGGCCCGTTTAACTACAAATACACACTTATCAAAGTTCATTATGCAATGTTTGGGGGACTGGGTGACACTTTTCCTCTGGTAGTTCCAAAGAATAACTGAGACTGAGCAAACAAAATAAACTTACATGACGTGAGAGAATAATGCGAACAAACCGAACAGCACCAACAACAACATATTTTTCCCTTCTCCGTCTCAGTAACAAAATATTTTCCATCACATTATTCAGAAGGATGTTGCACCTGAAAATATTAATGAAAAACCCCTTTCAAATTTTAAATGATAAGCAACAAGAAATCAATTCTGATAATGCATAGCAACAAGGAAATACTTTATCCGGTATGGGTGGTGTAGGACACAAAAGCATAGTACTTCACATATATTTGAAACTATCTCTGGCTTTGTACGTGCCACTCTGATTTTGGACCCCTTATCATGATCTATGGATTTGCTTCTGTTAAGAATGTTGGAAGGTACGTTTTTGAAAGGGAAAAATAAGAGAAGGGTTGACAAATCGAAGATACTTTTATATATTTTCAAATCTCACATTTTTACAGTTACGAGTTATGTATTTATACAGAGAACATAACTAAGACGAGACTACAATAAACAATAATAAAAACAAGATAAGATAAGGTAGAATCCCGGATATTCCGGGAACATGTTTGGTCAGACGAGGATCTTGGCTGGGCAGACGATCTCCAGAAAAACTCAGACGATCTCAAACTAGTCTGATTGCCTACAAGTTGCAAAGACCTGGAAATCTCTTCTGTCTACTTTTTTGAAACATCCCCATTTGTTGCCTCCTTTCTTGACTGAATATTGCAGAGCTCCCAGGATCATGGGAACGTAATAGTCCAGCAAAAGGAGGAAAAGATGAATATTATTGAAAAACAGTGCATACGAGTATCAGCAATATTGCTACAATGGGGACTCCCTCTATCAACTTCTGTATTTGAGAGACCTGGTTCCCTCCCAATTTCCGTTTCACCACTCAACTAACTCCATAACTACCCTCTATCGTACATCTGTTACTAACAGCTTCCTGTTAAGACCTGTTGAGATATCACACTGCTATAGCTTGTACACACTACTTCAGTTAATAAAATCATTTTCTGTCTGATGATTCCTAAGATAGCGGTTATCGTACCACAATATAGGACATGTTTGATTACCGTTTTTAGATTGCCTGTTATGCGGCGCTGTCGGCGATTGATATATCCTTCATTCTCTACCCACTCTTCCTCATGCTAAGCATGCCACATGGAAACGTTCGTTCCTCCCCTTGATAGTCATGCTTGCTTAGGATTTAGGATGATATCCCCATGTAAGATACACCTAAGTTCAAAATCTATTACAATATCAACTAGCCCCTCCTCAACGGAAAAAATAACATCAATGATAATTTGCAGTCTTACCATTTTAAACCTAAATGTGGGAATATTTAAGAACGTTGTATGTTAAAAAACTTATTTCAGGATGTTAAACTAAAGTTGACATATTGTCAATTAAAGTCAACATTTCTCTCACAAAAAAAGAAATGAAAAATACAAAAAGTAAATGTCTTTGAGTCAAGAAGCATTTTTGCACAACCAAGTGGGTTGGCGTAGTGGTTCAACACTTCGTCCCTTAAGCAAGTGGTTGGGGGTTCGAATCCCAACTCTTGTGAATGGAAAAAACTCATTGGCCAGCCCCCTACCGCTTCGTGCGCTGACCGTGGGGCGAAGAATTAGTCTCACGGCAATCGGCTGTGGGGATACCTTGGTCAAGACCAAAAAAAAAAAAAAAAGAAGCATTTTGCACAAGTAAAAATGAGTGTCAAAGCTAGGCAAAATTCAGAGATTGAACCTGTGCTCCAGACAATGTGCATGAGTCTAATAGACTGCGAAGAATCTCAAGAAACTAGCAATGCATGTCATCTCCAAAATCCGTTATCATTCCTCTAACCTGTACATGAAAGAACTCAATTTAACAAAAATGCTCAAACTTCTGAATCCATATTTTCACATTCCGCATTTCCTTCTGAAAGAATTGGGGCATAGCCAGGAAAAAGAAAGAAAACACAGTAGAGAGAACTAGAAGTTTTTTTATCTGTAGACTTTAGTAAACTGTGTTTCATATCAGATGAACTCAATGACAAGTTCTTACATCCATAGACTCAAATTCTGTAATATAATTGACGGGGATTGTTTTAACCTTTTACCTATTTTTTAAAATGAATGTTGTTTTAGAATGTTAGGGATATAATAGTAATATTAAGACTTCACTTTTGGTCCCTCACTTATCACGATTTGACATTTTTGGTCCCTAAACTAAAAAATTAACCTATATGGTCTTTCACTTTGTCAAACGACAGCAGTTTTTGTCCCTTATCACTATTCCGTCAGAAATTAACGTTTTTTGTAAAAAATTAACGTTTTTATTTTGACCCTCTTCTTCCAATCCCTTCCCCTGATATTCATCCTCTTCTTCACCTTCTTCCCTAAAACAAAACCCTAATCTTCCCTTCTTTCACCTCTGCAGCCGCTACATCAAACCCTCATCTTCACCTTCCCTTCCTCTCAAACCTTCGGATTGCCCCTTCCTCTTCTCCAAAACCAACCACCATCAATTCACCTTCCTCCTTCTTCCCTTGACCAACCGCCATTCATACTCTCTGTCCCACTCTTCCTCTCCCTCAAATCTTTTGACTAAAACCCTCACTCCAACACCCAACGTCGCCGCCCTCCTCTGCTCCACCATCACCGTTCCGCCTCTAAAAGCTCCTCACCACCACCGATGTTCACCCTCTCCACCAAACACCACCAATCCGAAACCAACCTTCTTTTCCTCGACCCTCAGAGTTGCCACCACTTCCTTCTACGGTCAGCAACCACTGCTCCTCCCGAACACCGTCCCTAGAATCTTCATTTCGTCGCAGCTCCTCCTTGCCCGCGCCGTTGCTGGAGCCACCGCCATCTCGCTTCCGAGGAATGCTCAGAACTCCTCGCTTCTCCGATTTCCTACACCTCAAGGACAAGTGTTGCATCTTCATCTTCCAACGAACCTTTCACTCGCCGCTCCAACACTTTCTTCTTCCACGGCGGCAGTGAAGCCCTCATCGCTTCTTCTACCCACAACTCCTTCATCAAGTCATTGGGGTTCACTCCGCTGCGCCGGTCTCAAACGAGGTGGTGTTTGCATCTCCTTCAAGCCATCTCCACCAAGCACCTCCTTCGCGATTTGCACTAGATCTACCATCTTATCAGCAAGGTCGAAGCAAAGCTTGCTGCCTTCGAAGCAGATCGAAGCTTGTTGAGGAGGATCTGTTGCTCACTTTCCAATTACAAGCTGGATTTGTTTCTCTCTCTACTTTTTCTGTTTTTCTTCTGTTGTTTTTCGAAGCAAAGTTTCATCTTTGATTTGATTTGTTTCTTCTTTAGGGAATATAAACATTTGTTGCTCTCTCTGCTTTTTCTCACTTTCTCTGTTCTTCTATCTTCTTCGGAGGATTGTGAAGGAGAAAGGGAAGATGAGGGTGATGATTCAAAGATCTCAGACAAAACACATCCTTGTGATTGTTTGGGAAGGATGATGAATGAAGATCTCACTGACGAGGATTGCTGCTTTGGAAATTGAAGGGTGATGAATTTCTGAGTTTGAAGGTGAGATGAAGAAGAAAAAGGAGAATGATGAATTTCTGGGTTTCAAGAGTTTTTTTGTTACAATTTTTTTTTGTTAATTTTTTACGGATAGTGATGGGGGACAAAAACTATTGTTGTTTGACAAAGTGAAGGACCATTTAGGCTAATTTTTTAGTTTAGGGACCAAAAGTGTCAAATCATGATAAATGAGGGACCAAAAGTGCTATTAAGCCTAATATTAAGAAAAATGCTTTGCTTCGAGTGTGACTCACTCTCTAGTTGCCTAGGGATCAAGTTAGTTATAGTTTGTTATAGGCAAGTGAGAAGTTTGTTATGTCTATTGTTAGCTGTCTAGAGACAGCTGCTCTCACTCTCTCTCCTCTCTATTCCCCTATATATACAATACATGATTTACTGATTCACTCACCAATTATGATAATGATAATATGAATTTTTGTTATTCTCTCTGTTTCGTTTATGGTATCAAGAGATAGGCCCGAGCCATAGCCATGGCTGCTTCTGCTTCCCTCACTGCGCCAGACGCCCCGATGACGTTCACGTATACTCTCACCGTCAAACTCGATGATTCCAACTTCTACTCCTGGCGACAACAGGTTGAGGGTGTGATCCGTTCACACAAACTTCAAGGATATGTGACTAGTGCGTCGATTCCACCTTGCTACCTCAATGATGAGGATTGGGTTGCATATTCAATGAATCCTGCTTATTCTGACTGGGAACAGCAAGATTTGGAGCTATTCACATGGCTCCTGTCATCGATTTCCAACTCTCTGCTTCCCACAGTCACACACTGTGTTCACACGTTCCAGGTATGGGACGAGATTGATAGCTACTTTGAAGCTATGGCTCGAGCGAAAGCAACTCAACTTCGTTCAGAGCTCCGGTTCATCTCAAAAGGGTCCATGACTGTTGCTAAGTATCTAAAAAAGATCAAGACCATCACTAACACTCTCACGTCCATTGGTGAGCCGGTGAACTTCCACGACCACCTTGATGTGATTTTCGATGGCCTTCCGAGTGAGTTTGATTCGCTGATGACTCTTGTCTATCATTGCGAGTCAGCCTACACCATTCACAAAATTGAATCGATGGTGTTGTCACATGATGCATGTCTAGAACGCACACATAAGAAGGAGATTTCGGATGCTTCAATCAACATTTTCCGGGCTTCGATTAATGTTGCTCAGGGACTCACCAAAGCTCTGAAGGATCTCTCGTTGCAAGCACCGTCTTGGTCAACTCCAGCTTGTTATGGAAGTCCGGTATCACCACCGGTGGTGCTGGCGCCACCACCGGAGGCGGTAGTGCCACCACCGGCGATGATGCCTCAACATCATGATCCTCAATTACAGGAGCACCACGCAGGTTCTGGAGACTATCGTGAAGATTATCGTGATGAGCATGATCATGATTATGGAAGTTATGGAGGATTTTATGGCCGTGGCGGCGACAGAGGTCGTGGGCGTGGAGGTCAGAGCGTGTAATGTCAAATCTACTTCAAGTATAGGCATGATGCCTCTGTGTGCTTTCAACGCCTGACTCCACTTCTTGGTGTCTATCAAGTTTTTAGTATATAAAGACTTAGTTTTCCAATGAATAAAAAAAATAAAGACTTATAATTTTTCAATAAATAAATAAATAATGTACTATTGATTAGTGTGACAAAAGAGAATTGAGTTTTTATTATGAGAAATATGAATTTCTTTTTAACATGTTAGCATATATGATTTCCGATGAATAAAAAACATGTTAGTATATATATCTCTTTACACGAATTGCATAGAAAGAAGAAATGTTTTGAAGTTTCTTTACCAATCTAACGCGCATTTTAAATGTTTATCAATAATATATCTAGTATCAGTCATACTACAACTTATTTTTGAAACTTTTTTTGTTGATACTTTTGTTATTTTTAAATCATTGTAGCAAGTAATCTATAGGGGTCTATATTAATGTTTATTTCTCACAGTTTAACACAGTAATTTTTTCTCACAGTTTAACACAGTAATTTTTGGTGTTACAAATATCCACAAATTGCTTAGGTGGTAATTAAAATCAAAGTGATTACATATAACAATACATATTTCGTCGTATACTCTTCACACATACAATTTAGCGACGGTTTCTAACCTTTGCAGATTTTGTGGAAGTTAAAAGCTGTTATTAAGTTGTATATGCGAAGAGTGTAAGGTAAAATGGTATGTTAGCTAATCATTTTCGAAAATCAAAATCATGTAAGTAATGAATATGATTTTAATTTTAGAAGTTCGACAAAAAAAATAGGCACCATATTGGATTTTTTTTTTAAAAAATGCTCAATAAATTATGAAGTGAGTTACATCAATTTGATCAAAAGCTTGATGAAAGGACTCGAACTAATCGAGCTGACCCAAACGCGTAGGTTTGACCTAAATCCTAAAATCGACCTTAAACCTAACTTAAACCGATCAAGACGATCTGAATAGGTCGGGGCAACCTTAAGGGGCCAGGTTGACCTGAACGTATCGGGCCTACTCGAACCCTAAATCTGGCTCGCCCATTTTTATGCCCAACCTAGTCCCGACACTATTGATCCAACGCTGACCAACCCAAACCAGTGCCGAACCGCCAGCGTGACGCTGACCCGACGCGATTCGCTTGTCCGGACTTGCTCCAACCTGTTCCACCTGACACTGACCTGCCTGACCTAGCGCTGACCCTCCCCACTCCCCATTCAAGTTGTGTTTAGGGTTAAGGTTTACAGTTTAGGTTTTATGGCCGACTTAGGGTTTAGGTTTAAGTGTTTAGAGATTAGGGTTTACTGTCGGGTTTAGGGATTAGGTTCAAATTAGCCTCCGACCCGATGTCGACCCTCCCAACTCTGCGTCGACCCACCCCAGTCGGCGCCAAGTGCTCAGCCGGACGTCGACTTGCCTGGCTCGTTCAGGTTGTGTTTAGGGTTAAAGGTTTACAAATTAAGATTTAAGGCTGATTTGTGGTTTAGGGTTAAGTGTTCAAAGATTAGGGTTAAGAGCCAGGTTTAGGTCGCCAAGGCTAGTTCAGGTCGGCTCAACTTGTTTAGGTCAGATTTTAGGGTTTATGATCAGATTTAGGTCGGCTTGGCCCATTGAGGCCAACCCGGTGTGCTTAGGTCGACTCGACCTGTTCAGAGATAATTCAATTTTTGTTATTTTACGTAGAAAAAAGTTATTAATCCTCATATTTATTTTTAAATCCAATAATTATTTTTTTATTTTAAGCAAATTATCCAATGGGTTATAAAGTATCTCGGATGAGTCATTATTCACCCACCAAATTAAATAGATGAGTTATTATTGATTCATTTAATTTTAATTTTGTAAATTTGATGGGTTGGATGAATATTTTTTGAAACTTTGGATGAAATTAATTGTGGATGAATTATATAGATAATTGGGTCATGCATCTATTAGCAATCTGTTTACGATATTCGAATTACAATGAGTTTTGTTCATTTTCATTTCATTGTACCATATTTCATTCGTTTCACTTCCAATTAACTGATATAAACATTGTGCTCATTTTCTCTTTGTTTTTTTCATTGACATGGAAGTAAAGTAAAGAGGCGGAGCAGTCTAAAGAGGAGTTGGACATGGAAGTTGGTCAAATTCGAGGTTCAGCGGTTTGTCTCCACCATGGCCATGTTCGGAGAAGTTTGTGTGTCTCATTGTCGATAACCCCAACAAAATCTGAAAAGCGCATGTTTATGTTAGGGATGGGATTCGTGGGGCAAACACTTGCACGCAACCTCCACAACCAAGGATGGTTTGATTAGTTTCTTTTCCCAACACTATTCATTGTTTTCTTGGTTCAAAGTTCCTATTTTTCTTATGTTGGATTATTTGTTTGCAGGGTTGTGACTGGGACTTGCACAAACCATGTGAAGAAGAAGCAGCTTGAGGACATGGGGTTTCATGTCCACCTCTTTGATGCAAACCACCCTGAGTGAGTCAATTGGTAATTTACTTTTTAATTTTTAAAAAAAATTGAAAAATTGTTATGTGGGTTGTTAGTGGATTAGATTAGATGTCTAGGGAATTTGAATAATTTTTTCAACAAATACTTACAGGGAAAAAATTGAAATTATCTTCTAATTATAATGAGTTTTGCAAATAATAGTTTATCACACAAGTTGAAATCAGAAAATCAAGGAATTATCTCAGTTGATTGAGAAGCTCTAATAGATTAGAAGATTATCCAAATCAGACTCAATTTGAGGATTATAATGGACATTGTTTTATCCATCCATGGATAAAGTTTATTTGATTTTATGATATTCAAAGGAAAGCAAGTCTGGCCATTGACTAGTTACATAAGTTGTAGTCTTGGTTACACTTTTATTGTTTTTTCATTTTTTTTTTTCCTGTTACTTTCCCCTTTTTAGTTTTCCTGGTTAGACCTGAAACAAACCGTTGTTTTGCAGTCTGACTGTCCTACAACTACTGAAGAATTACACTCACTTTCTTGTTTCTGTGCCTCCTGTGTTGGGCATTGGTGACCCGGTATGATTTTATGTCACTGGGCTGAATAAATTGTATTCTGGGGTAATCTCTTTCAGCTTCCCCTTTTTACTTGTATATTTTTTTATTTGTAGATGCTTCAGAACGAAGAACTAATAAGAAGATCATTAGTCCATGGGGATCTTCAGTGGCTCTGTTACTTGTCTTCAACTAGTAAGTCCTCTGTGAAATTAGTAATGAAGTTTAATGTCACTGTTTCTTCATGCATATAAATGAAAAAGAAAAGTCGCCAGGAACTGTATTATCTGTTCATAAATGTTCATAAAATACTTTAACTGTTCAGTGGAATCAGAGCAAGTAAACTTTGATAGCTGGAAGACATCTTGTTTTATTCATACAATGGCCCTTCATGCTGGCATTAAATTGCAGTGCTAGCATTCATCCCACTTTTGTAATAACAATTTGCCACCTACTTCCCGCATTCATCCCACTTTTCATGTTTCTTTGTTGAAGCATTGTCCTGATGCTACTGTTCCTCTTCATTGTCTTCCTGAGGACTGGGGCAACATGGATAACCCTAAGGAACCCTTCAAGATTTTACAGAGGCATTCTGTTCAGAGGCACCATCGGGCTGTCACTGTGGTTTTGGTGCATTAGAAGGGTGAATGTGAGGAAGAGGCTACTTGGGAACTATTGTACAAACTGCGTCAGCAGTTTCCTTATTTTGATGTATCAGTCTTTCCTTGAGGTCAAGGAGAATTTTAAGGGGAGGGATATGATGCATATAGTTCATGGGATATGGGTTAATTGCTGTTAGTACAACTTTCATCGGGTTGTTAGCAGTTGGACAGCTGGCCTGACAGGGAGTAGTATATATTCCCTATAGTTAGTTGCAGGATGTTATGTTGGTTGTAACTGAACTCTTTCCCTCTAAAATTTTTATCTCAGTTTCTCCGTTTCTTCTCTAATTCTCCTTCTTCCCTAGCACTTTGGTAAAGCAAATTTTGGGGAAAGCCGGAAAGCCACTCTTGCATGTTTGTGGTGGAAAATGGAAGACGTCCATTATAAATAGTTGGCATTACTCTTCAGTTTCATATTATCCCATTGCAATATATCCCAAGATCAAGTTAACCCTTTCTCTAAGTTTATATCTTTCTCATTCGTTTACACTCTTGTATAAGAGTGTCGTGAGGTTTAGCTGAGTTATTTACTTTGGACAGCGTGTGTCTTGGGGTTGTGGGGTGATTGAGATAAAAGTCCGTGTGTTGAACAAATTTTCAAATAGTGTTATTCTCTAGTTGTCCTTAGACAACGGCCGCGGTTTTTTCTCCGGTTTTGGAGTTTCCACGTTAAATTCTTGTGTTGTGATTGTATTATTGTTATATTTTTCTATGACGCTTTTCCAACATTGGTATCAGAGCCACTGGTTTGGTAGGATATCACATTCATAGTATGCTATGTAGTTAAAGCATTCATAAAAGAAGTTGTGTGATACTGTGAAAGTGCTTCATACAGATGAAATGTCAAGTTATTCAAATCCTGTGAAGTGTGGCATAGAGAAATTTGATGGAAGAATCAATTTTGACTTGTGGAAAATACAAGTCACTGATGTCTTGATACAAGCAGGACTCCACAAGGCATTGAAAGGAAACATTTCCAACATGGAGTACGAGAAATGTGAAGGAAACTTTGAGTTTTGAAGAAGTTGCTAGTATAATAATTTCTGAAGAAAGAGGAATGAAAAGTGAGGATAACACTTCATCAAGCTCAGCGTTAATAGCTAGAGGTGAGCCTTATGGGAAGAAGAACGATGGAAGGAATATGACATATTGGAAACGCGGAAGGTCTAGGCATGTAAAGAAAAGTTGTCCAGGTAGAGCGATATCAGAAAAAGGCTCTGAGCCAAATTTAGCAATGTCTCTCTCATTATGGGAGAGGACCATCCTCTCTAATAACGAGAAGTGCATCCTCATGGCATTATTGCGCTTCCATGGAAAAAAAGATGTTATTGCTAGCGGATTCATAACAGCGCATGAGCATTGGTTGGCAATGATGCTAGGTGCGTGGTGAGCTTATGTTGATGGCTGAAGAACTTCCAAAGAAAGCCAACATGGAAGTGCACCATAAATTTTCAGCATGGTTTCGATGTGTAGAAGTTCTTGGAATGGTTTAGTTCCAAGTGAGGTATACTCTTTATGGTGGAGTGTCATAGTTCCTTTGACCTACGGTTGTCAGTATAGACAATGAAAACTATAATTGTCGGTATAGGCAATGAAAGCAAAAGTTGCAATGAAAACTATGTTGAGTGGGAGCATAATGTGGTATGGTGCCGACTCACACTTAAGAAACGTGAAACTAGCTAGGTGGAGAATATTTAGAAACTCACAAAATTTACTTTGAGTGGGAGATTGTGAGATGCTTGGTAATAAACAAGTATCTCACAGGTTGATGACTGAAAAATCTATATTCTTATGGCAATTCTAAATTCAAAGGCATTATAAGCTATCTGTTTTAAATCAGGACGAGATGTTTAGAAGACAAGTTTTCAGATAAACTGATGAACTACGCACATTTTTTCTGTTAAGTTAATCTTACAAGAAATTTAGTTTACTCAACTGGTTAAGCCTGATTTTGGCCTATTTAATTTGGATTCTCGTGGTCGCGAACTGTACAAATAAAATGGTCCAAACTCCAAAGTACATTTTCCAGGGAAAAAAATGTTCCTTCCTCCAAATGGCGTCTCCAGGGGTAATGAACAGGCGGTTACTATCAACAGTCATAAGTCTAACTATTTGTTCCAGAAACAAAGAATAGTTTGACCTTTAAGTTATAGGATTGGATCAATTGACCTTAAGTTTGTTAGATTCCTTTAACAGCTAGCAAGAAAATTTCATTTTCTATAAACTGATTTGGTGTTATTACGTACATTTTGTCTGTTTAATCAATTGTTATACCTGATTTATGGCCTATTTGATTTGGAATACTGTTTAAATAACACAGTTCAAAGTACATTTTCTGCGGGAAAGAATGTTTAGGAAATTAAGATAGGATTCACTTCATTTCAGAAATTGAGTTGCCACTCTGATTGTTAGCTGATATGCTTCCGACTTTCAAGAATTAGATTTGCCCCACCACAAGTCATGTGCTTGCTGCTTTGGCATATTTTTCCAATGCTTTCAAATTCAAATATGATGATGGAGACACTTTCTGTCTAGCAGGCGTTTATGGAGACTGCGACGGCCAATTGGTGGATGAGGAGTAAGAGAGTGTAACACAATAAACTTTTATCTTCCAAAATTTGTGAAACTACTCTGTTAGCTGGCTCTTAGTGTGTACATCATGTTGTGGCAGTTATCCAACACATCCAGGAAATGAGTTGGCTAAATTAAGGTTAGCTTCTGAAGAAGGCTGGTCAAATTTGGCTCAATATCTTAGAATCTCACCACTATTATTTCGATTAGGAGGTATCTACGGCCCTGGGAGAAGGTACTCGCCTTTCTTTATTGTAATTTATCGTTAAGTAATGATTGAATCCCCAAATTCATCCCTAATGTTTATTGAGGGTCACAAATTAGTCCCTAAACTCAACAAAAGTAACAATAGGATCATCAATTTATTTTTTGCAAGTCACATTAGTCCCCCATCCTTTGTTTTTCCGTCAAATTAGTCCTTAATCATGGATTAAGGAGGACGAATTTCACCTGCAAAAAATAGATTGAGGATCCTATTACTATTTTTCTAAGTCTAGGGACTAATTTGACAACCCTCATAAACCGTTGGGGTCAACTTGGGGATTCACTCTTCAGGCGATGTTCCTTTTATTAGTTTCTTAATGAGATTTCCAAAAGCATATACCTTTTTGTCCGATTTGGATGTTGTGACAGTCAATTCAAGCCTGTCATTCCAAGGATATGTCATTCTACTAAGTAGCATATGAGATGTAGACTCTCATCAAGAATTTAAATTATAAAATTGGATTTATGTTTACGTGGTACATCTGTGTCACTTACATGTCCATTTTGTAATTTGTATTCTTTTGGCTTAAACAACTGTTTTGTTTTAGTGCCGTTGATACAATAATCAAGCAGAAGCCCTTATCAGAAGGTCAGAAGAGGAGAAAACATCGAAAATACACTTCCAGAGTTCATGTTGAGGATATCTGTCAGGCACTTATGGCTACTATTTACCAACCTCCCCCCAGGTGAGTTGTTTCTATAAATAATTGATAGGTATTGCCCCAGAAATTAGCAATTGCAGAAAGAAAAGAGGTTTTATTGGTGTGCTACTCCTTCCTTGAATCAAGATAACCCAAAGTTCAGAAAAACAGAAATCTGAAATGGAAGCCACCAGGGTGGTTTTCTCCCATAATCAATAACCAACCGAACTGCCCCTTCTTTCCTCTATTAACGTTGGGGTAAATATCTTAATAAAGCATTTATTTCCTTTTAAGCTCTTATTGAGAAGCTAATTTGAGAAGCTTATTGAGATAAACTCAAAATAAGCGTTTGTTCATAAGCTAATCTGAGCAGTTTATGAAAATAAGTTCAAAACAACTTATAGATAGGTAGTAAGCTCTTTTCATAAATTTATTCAAACACTCGCATAAGCACTTATCTCATAAGATAAACTCAAATAAACTCTTCCAAACATGACCTGTACTTGTCAAACTGTTTAAACATCTTACAAGGTTTGCTCTCAACTTACTAGGACTAGCTTGATCTCTTCTTGTAAACCTTCTTAAGTGGGGTTTGGGTGCAAATATTAACTTTCTGGGATATATATCACCGTTTGTTGTGAAATGTTTCTTAACTAACAAGGCAAATTTTTTCAAGAGTAGAGTAAAACAGGCAGCAATATGAAAAAAATTATTCTTCTATTCTAGTTCTGAACATGCTTAGTCTAATGTAGTGGAAGGTTATTAGTGTTACAATTAATTGTCTTCATGGTTGGAAAAACACAGATCTTGAACTGTAAATTTATTTAATATTGCAATCATAAAATTAAAAGTGTACAATATAAACAGAAGGGTTTGTTACATGTAAAGTATTTTGCCAAATAAAGCAATAACTGTAACTGTTAATACACATGATAGAGGCTGAACTGATGCTGTTACCCAACTTAATAACAGGCCTTAAATTGTAGATATTTTGCAATGAATTTGACTTCTCTAAAGTGTCTCACTTTATAGGTAAAGTAAGCATCATAATCATTAGGGTTAATGGTCTATTTGGTCCCTGTGTTTGTACGTATATTTGTATTAGGTCCCTGCCAGAAAAAAATTAGCAATAAGTCTCTTTGATTGGCAAAGTTTTTGTTTGGTCCCTGCATGAGGTCGGAGCTCCGGCAAACGCTTACGTGACTTTTTGACTAGTTAAATGAGGGTTATGCGGTTTTTTTCATTTTTTTTATATGAGATACAGTCAGAAATTTCAGAAAAATCAAACCCCACAACTTTCATGAAATCACAAATTAACCCCTCCCCAATCCCTAAGTAAAAAAACCCAAATCAAAACTTAATCATGAACAAACTCATAAACCCAGAACACAATCATGAACAACTCCAGAAAATCCCAACCCCTGCGTTTTCCAAGTTTTCACAATCATCCTCATCACAATTTCTTATATCTAAGTTTTCCAACCACTTCTCATGTTCTCCAACGAAGATGTAATTTTCCAAGACCCCCAGAAAATCAATTTCTTAGATTTAAAACTCAAGTTGTAAAAACCTGAACCTCAATCTTGCTTCTCCAAATCTCTCTTCCCAACGCCAACAAAGCTCACACCTTTCCTTCAATCCAAGTCAGAATCACTATCTACCATGGGAGCGGGAGAGAGAAATCTTGAGATAGGAAGAACAAGGGATTGAGAGAAGGGTCATAGTGAGATCACTACTTCTCAATAAAATTATAAGACGGAGGTTCTGGATTTTGGGTGGGTGTTTTTGTTGGTTTTTATGAAGGGAGAGGGGGATGGTGTTGTTGGGTTGTTGGGTGTGAAGAAGAAGATTGTTGAGAAGTTTCACATTGACTAGAGAAATGACTAAGATATCCCTTTTATATGGGAAGATAATCCTTGACTCTCAAACTAGCTTTTGTGGTTGAGTAATGTCTAACAATTCTAATATGGTATTAGAACCTATCTTGGATCCGTTAAGTTGAGACCACCCTTATATGGGCACCGATGTTCATTCCTGCATCTTTCACGCTCTAGATGTCTAACCCTGGGTATGAAGGGGTGTGTTGAGAAGTTTCACATTGACTAGAGATATGACCAATATAACTCTTATATATGGGAAGACAATACAATTTTCAACTCTCAAGCTAGTTTTTGTGGTTGAGTTAGGCCTCACAATTTCTAATAAAGATGAAGAAGAAAAAGATGAGTTGGGGTGATGGAGGAGGAAGTAGAAGATGGGTTGTATTGTTCTGGAAAATTATTTTGCTCATGGAGATAGAGATGTTCTATTGTTCATGGAGATAGAGATGTTCTATTGTTCATGATTGATGATGATGATGAAGATATTGCGGTTGGTTTAGGGATTTAATTCTGATTTGGGGTTTTTTATTTAGGGATTGAGGAGGGGTTAATTTGTGATTTAATGGAAGTTGTGGGTTTTGATTTTTTTGAAATTTCTGACGTGTATCCCATTTGAAAAAAATAAAAAAAGTCCACATAAGTCTCATTTAACCGGTCAACAAGCCACATATAGACTTGCCTGATACTTGGCACATTGGTCGGAGCTTCGACCTCAAACAGGGATCAAACAAAAACTTTGTCCAATCGGAGGGACTAATTGCTAATTTTTTATCCGGTAGGGACCAAACGCTAATATGCATACAAACACATGGACCAAATAGACCATTAACCATAACCATTAATAATGATTGCATACTTTCATAAAGTCAATAAAATAACTCATTACGATGTTTACTTTTATCATATAAAGTGAGTTCACTCACTTTAGAAAATTCGGAGCTGTGACTTTGCAGGCTCAAGCCGTGGAATCAGCCTCTTGCAAAAAATGCAAGACTGCCAACATTAGATCCACAAAGTGGGTCCGACCCTTCTTTGTTCCTCGCACATAGCAAGAGCTTTATTAGCACCATGTTAGCCTAATTCCATTCAAACCATATTAACTACCATTGAGTTGAATGATAGTATTGTCTTAATGGAATGGTGTGTTCTAGTTAATATTCCTCTCTTCTTCTCACCCTTCGTTGTCTATGAAGTTACACTATTATGAGTCTCATATATCATTGATTGAAGTCTCGGACATATCATTTTCAGGGAAATTTACAATATTGTTGATGATGATCCTGCTCCAAGAGAAGAAGTATTTGAACATGCAAGAAAGTTGGTGGAGAAAAAGTGGCCGGGCTTGAACTTACAACCTCCGGAGAAGAAAGACAGATCCATTGCAGAAACAAGAAATCTAAAGGGTGAGAAGCGAGTCTCTAATTTCCGATTGAAGAGCGAACTAGGGGTGCAGCTACTTTACCCAGATTACAAATCAGGATTGCGGAGTATAATTGATCAGATTGAGAGCCCTTTCTAGTGTAACTCATCATTTCTTGAGCAAGGCCTTATGTGCGAAATTGATTCATTTCCATGCCCAGTCATGATACATATCACATAATGTTTGTGTTAAGTTGCGGCCAAACGTCATTGTAATGCTTCAGGCTGTGTTTGGATGTTAATGAATGTTAGCACACACTTTAAGACAAAAAGTGAACCGAACATTTCTTATGTATGGATTGAGATGAAAATTCATTGTGTTGTACTCAACTGATATTCAAACATAAATTCAAAAGGTTGAACTTGAAACCCTAAACCCAAGTTCAGGAGGATAAATAGTTCTACCATCTAGTTTGAAATTGTTGAGTTTTTCCTCAATTTCTTCATCCATTTTCTCCGGTATGCTGACTCTTGACATCGTCTTAATTGAACGATATGAACCTACTCTTGGCATCGTCTTAATTGAGCAATATGAATCTACACTAGCGTCAAAAAGAATAATCCCGCTTAAAAGGTGAAAATAATAATTTTAAATTGATGGTTATAAACATGATTCTCCCAGGGCAATAATCATAATGTTTCAATAACACCCTATTTTTTCCTTCACTTAGTGGAAAAAATAAAGAAAGAGAAGTTAATGAGAGATTTAATGTTTGACACACATTTATATTTTATACATTTTTTGCCGAAATAGTACAATTGAGTCACCCTTGTACAAAATGTTGGGTCGCCCATGTACAAATGGACTAATTAATATTGTAGACTCAGGTGTATGGACCCGGGAGAAGCATCTTGTTATAAATAAGATTGGTCCACCCATTTGGGAACTCATGTTCATACTCAAACACACGCTAGCAACTAGAGTTAGATTTCTCTCAACTATTCTAGACTTGGTTTCTGGTCTCCTCAGTTTACTTTCTCAGAAATTGCAGGTTTCTGATAGAACCCAAAATGATTCATGGGCCCAAAGGAATGTTCAAGCTGATCCAGGTTTACATAGGCCTAGAGTGTGGCGTGTGTACACTAGGAGAAACAGAATTGAAAAGGCTAACAGACCATGATGAGGTGGCAGAGAGAGGGTGAGAAAGAGAAGGTTGAGCAATAGTTAGTTACGGGGTTTTTGGGGGTGAGGTGTGTGTCCTTATAGGCACAGACTAGCATGAGAGTAGGTATCAAGTTGAGAATATTGCAGTTTTGCATAATGGAGAATGCTAATTCTCCATAGGAGCACAGCTCTTGGACGGTAGTCTCCTATTGTATTTTCCCTTTCTTAGCATAAAGTTGTCTCCTATTGTATTTTCCCTTTCTTAGCATAAATAATATACATCGTACCTTCTTTCTCTTCTTTCTCTTTATTTCTGTGTGCGTCTGAACCAGTTTCCAAACATGTTGCAACTAGAAAAATAAACTCACTTTAGCACAACCCCAAAGCATTACACTTGAGCCAACATTCATCAATTAGAGCAGCATTCATGGTTCCTATCCAACACATGGCAATCTTCAGAATCGCCTTCCACTCTCAAGGCCAAACCTCCTTCCACTTAACTAAACTAGCAAAATTGTTAATTTTCAAAATTTCAATATAAGCGACAAACATATTTGTAGTATTCCGGCGTGGCGTATGATATTTAAACCTTAAGGTCTTGCAAAGTGCAGAAATCTGGAGCTGGTAGCATGAAGCAACCAGTGCTTTAGATCAATTACGAAGGGAATTATAACTATAATCCATACAATTCATCTGCCACATTAACCTGACAAGAATTTCTGGTCAAAAGTCAAAACTACTTAATTTAAAATTATCAGTAAAGTAGACTAGATGGAAATTTTTTAATTCTGAACTGACGGTGGCATATTACCGAAGAGTAATTAGAGAGAAGCTGACTCTTGCAGCACATGGAAGTCAATCTTTACGATATCTCGCCCAAAAGCCTTTCTTCCTGGCAGAATCATTCTCAGACATTGATCGCCTCCACTTGGACCCAAGTGAAAAGTGACGCCTCAAGAAGGGTTTTCCATTTGAGCTCCTTGCACTGGAGCTAGGTTCCATCTTTGGTCCTTTGCCACCCCATTCAATACCTTTTTGTCGATCAAAAACATCAAACCCACCATCAAGATAGCTATCAATTACCCTGTTTTTAGATATTTTGTGGTTCTTGGCCTTTATCTCAGATTCGACTCGAAGACCTTTTCTGAACAGCTTTGACAAGTGTTTATCTCCAACCATACAAATTGGACAGGCAGGATCGTACCTATCTGCCTCTGTTGTCATGGTCTCTAAGCATTCTGCATGATATGCATGACCACAGTCCAGTACAGCAACAACTGAGAGGTCACTGTTGGCAATAAACTTCTGGTGGCTCCATGCTGATCTCTCAGTCAAAAGCCTTGAGCAAGCCCCGCACGATCGAAGATCCATTGAAGGAGAATATGAGAACCTACTACTACAGCCACTTAACTTGCGACGACCCGAGCCTAAACACTCACTATCAAAAGACAACCCTTCCCTTTGCGATGAGGCCACCAGCTCAGAAAAGGTGCGCATGGACCAGCCATCAGATGATCCGCATTGGGATCCAGCTGCTATTTCATTGCTGCAAGTGGAGAGTACAAATGATGGCCTTCCTTCAGAAATAGAGTTGTCTGGTGATTTCAGACCCAGGATCTGATTGTCAGAAATCTGTCTCAACAGTGGGTATCCAGGAGATCGATGTGCCCATCTTGTTGGGGTAGAGGTGGGATGGTGATGATAATCATGATTAGATGAAGGATCTGCAGTAGGTGTTGAGAAAACTGAAGGTATTGAAAATGAAAGATTCTGTATTGAAGATTCTGCCCGATTCTTCACCTAAAGAGAAATGCAGATTAAGAGTGAGCCTAGAGTACTACAGTAAACAGCCTAAAAATCAAATTATGCACAATAAAGCTCATGTTCCAATTCAGTTGCTCAAAACTAACCACTGTAGAAAAATTGCTTGACATGGACAGATCTGCAACAAGCACATAGAGGAAGAAGAAAGAAAAATCAATGCCAAACGAGGAAACAGGAACCAAGGAACAAAGTGTATAAAAGAGCTGCATGAGGAACTAAATTTCAATAGACAGTGTCTGGGACCATTCAATAAAACAAACCAAGTTTGAAAACTTTACACTAGATGTGAAATAGCAAAAGAGAAGGTGATGAACAAGGTGACTCATGATATAAAGAAGACACATGTAAGATAAGGATTCCTTGCACATAAGAAAGAAACAGCAAAGTTTTTCATTTTCAAAAGATACCTAAAAAGTCTACCTACTATGTTAGAAACCTACAGCATTGTCATTTCCCTGTTGTTCATATGTAGCATTGTTGGGGCTATTTCTACTCAAAGTCATTGCCATTGTATAAATATTAATGAATTATGAATTTTGGATAAGCAAACTTAAAGGACTTTAGGAACAAGGTTGACTAAGGGTAACAGAGGAGTCCTTTTCATGGAATTATTGCACTGCACAAAAGGTTTTCATGAAAGCGAGGCTAGATTTCAGCAATTACAATTGCAGTATCCTCTTTTATTATACGACCAAAAAGCAAGACTTTCTAACCCCCGAGAAAGGGGTGGAGAGGACCTAAATGTTTTAACAAATACCCACCACCAAACATTGAGCTCAAGGTAAAGAACAAAAGAATAAGAGTTTGGGGGTTTAACATTTACCAGAAGATATTGTGTCATCAACAGGGGACTTCAGAGAAATAGGAGTCACAGAATTCTCCAGGATGCTGCCCCCATCAGATAAATTACCTCTTTCAGAACCTAACGATCCTTTGAACTCCATGCTTACATTTCTGCTGACCACACGGGACGTGTGACATGAAGGATTCTCAATTTCACCCGCAACACGTCCCCGACTATCCCATTGAAAGCTCCAAGATGGGGAACACACAACATCTCTATGCAAACTCTCACCTCCAGTTGTGTTAGGAAGACTATGATCTTTTGCAGCAACACAACAAACTGATCCCATGATAACTGGAAACACACAACCACATGGTCAGCATAAATTTTAGACACAATGAAAAATTCGAGAGCTGCTGACAGAAAAAAAAAATTCCAAAAAAATGTACCCGAAAATTACAATAGAAAACTCCAAAGCCACCTTAATTTCCAACAGAAATAGAAACCCTGGAGAATACACAGAAAGGAAAAAAAGATTAAACTGAGATTTCAAGGCAGCAAAAGCAAAAGCTCTAAATAAAGAAACACACTATAATAATCTTCTGATTTCTGATGCCCTAACAAAATCTAATTCAGCAAGCATCATGATATCATGGATTTGGAGGCCTCCGCAACCACATCACGAATTTTCGACGAGTCCACAACCGCAATTTAAAAACTTGAGCATAACATTCAATGATCAACAAAACGTTTTTTTTTTTGGTACAAAACAAAACGTTTCTACTAACTGCATACACCATCTAGAAATCAAACATCAAGAAACTTCAAACAACAGCCTCTACTGCGATTCAACCGCGAACACAACACAACAAAAGGCTTCTAAAATATCGTAGGAAAAAAAATGAAGAAATCAGCATCCATTGATTAATTAATTACTTTCTAAAGTTAAAAAAGTAAAAACAATCACTTCCAAAATCCATGAAACTCTCAAAATAAAAAAATTTAATTCCCCTTATTTTCTGGAACTCAGCGACATCAACATGATTTCTAGGGTTTCAAAACACTCCGAACGAAGAGTGAAGAGTAGCAGTTAACAGAGATATCGAAAGTAAGCACGAAACTCACGCAAAACTCACGAAGCTGAAGCCAAAGAAGAAAAGCGGTTAAGGAGGAGCGGTCATCGTCTTCGTCTTCGTCTTCGTCTTCGTCTTCGTTCGTTCGAACGCTATGAACAAAATGGAACGAACAGAGAGAGTCAGACACACACACACCGCTTTTATCTAACGCCGTGTCTGTTAACCGTTAAAAGGATCGGCACGCGGCGACGGGAGCCGTTATAACGGAGTTAAGGCAGGGGCTCTTCGTTTTCTCTCTTTCTTTGCTTCTTTCAGCTACTTTATTTTTTTCTATTTCTATTAACTGTTGTGACTGCAACTTCACTTCTCTTTTTTCCTCTTCTGTCCTCTGCGTTCTTTACTCTTTAATGCATGTTTCTCTTTCCTTTTTATAAAAGGAAGAAATTTGTTTTATGGTGTGAAAAAAGTTCGGGAGTGTTAGACTCCGGGTACTACTATAAGTCAATTAAATCTCCAAAACGTTTAATCGCTTATAAATATAATTACAGATCACCCATTTACACAACTCTCCCGACATCAGATGAAATTGGAAAGTAGTGCATTTTTATCGGTTAGCTTACTTGGTGTGATGGTACAAAGAAAATTGTTTGCACGTTGAATAGTAAGCACTTGGATGAGAATTTGGTGCTTTATTTTCCACCACGTGGACCGCACTATAACCAGCACATGGATGCAATTCCTATTCATTCTTTCTCATAGTAAAATAATGGGAAATAATGTTAAATAGAATTATTAAAAAGTACTAGTAGTACCTGCACTCTTTAAAATTAATAATTCTGTGATTTGTAATGCAAATTTTCTGTTTTTTATTCTCTGACAAATCGCACTTCTTAACATTATTGTAAAAACCCATGGCTTGTGTGAATTAATGGACAAATATTGACTCATTTATGCAAACAATCACTCCATTATTCATAAAAGCAAATCAGTCTAGAGAGACATTATTAGATAGTGCATGTTTAAAATTCTTATACAATATATTATAATTAGAATCAATTCCAATGAGAAGTTACTATTAGTATGTTCAAATTAACGGTAAAGCATAGTAGTTAAAAAAATTATATCTTACGGTTTCTCCTTATAAGTGATCATGGACTTCCAACCACAAAACTAAACACTTTATATAATGACGTGTTTGGGTAATAATTCGTGTACACATAAACAGTACAAACACCTCTGAACACCAATTTTTTCTCTCTATCTCTTTCTTTTAGTTACATCACATCATATATCATACTTATCATTTATCTCTCATCTCTTCCTATCTTTCCTATCTTTCTCTAGTAGTCTACATCTTTTAGATGTCTACTAATCTTTATTCTTTATCGTTCTTTGAATTTTGTGTCATTATCAATCCAAACATGCTATAAGTAGTTTTTGAGTGTCATGGTTAATTATGAAGAAGAATCTAATTTAAACAAATTTAAAATATTATTTAGGATTAACTACATTTTTATGACTATGGATGAGTCTCCAATAATTTTTTTAGCAGAGTTAGTCCATCAACTTTAAGGTAGTTGGGTTTGGGGCCATCCCCATTGGATTTGTCACCATTCATTTTTTGCTTAATTTCAAATATACTCCTAATATTAAAAAAAATAAAAAAACAGAAAACCCTAAAGGTGTGAATGGACCCATCTCTTTTTCTTCTCCTCACACCATCCCTTTCTTCTTCTTTCTCCTTCTCGCCAAAGCAACTGTTTCATCTGTTTCTTCTTCCTTCGTCTTCCTGACAACCATTCTACTATGTTGTTTTGTTGTTGTGGGTTAAATGCATGTCGGTTTGAGTTCTGGACCATGCCTTTCACGATTTCATTCTGGATCCGGTAATAAGTTGCACTTAAATGTGCGATTTTCGTCCCTAGGTCGCACTTTAAGGTGCGGCCAGGACTATATAATCGTACCTTAAAGTGCGAACTATATAAAAATAATCTATTTTATTTTGTATTATATTGGTCGCACTTTAAGGTGCAACCAGAACTATATCATCGCACCTTAAAGTGTGAACTGATTAAAAATATTTTTTTGTTTTGCATTATTTTCATCGCATGTTAAGGTGCGGTCAGGACTATCTGGTCGCACTTTAAGGTGCGACCTAATTAAAAATACTCTATTTTATTTTGAATTATTTTCATGGAACAAGGCAGACGATTGATTCAATGTAGCTCAAACAATTATAATTTGCTGCTCAGTATAAGAAAATTAATAGTAACAAAGCCTGTAAAAAGTTCAAATGATTCATTACAAATTAATCAAAATTTACTTTGATTACAATTTAATCAAAATTTGGCCAACAAAAAGTACAAGCTATCCATCAATCGTTAAGTCAACAACTTGACGTTTTTTCATACTTTGATCTTCAACCTTAACATGGACAACTAGTTTTTTCCCGGCACCACTTGATTTTGCCAACTTTTCAAGCCCTTCAGCCACATTATGAACCTTATCAATCTCCTCTGTCAACACAGAATGCATGACTGGCTTGCCAGAATTAAGTAACCAGGTTAAAATTGAGAATTACTGCTGGTCGCACCTATAAGTGCGAACTGACCACATATGATCGCACTTATAGGTGCGAACATGGACTTTCCAGGACTTCATGTGGTCTCACCTTTAAGTGCGACCTCGAAATAAATATGGTTGCACTTAAAGGTGCGAATTTTAACCAGACGAGGATTCACTAAATAGAGATATACAAAAGAAGCAATGAACCTTGGTATGGTGTGCGGAAATGCGAAGAAAAACCTCCAACAATGATGGGTAAGATGGAAATTGTGGTGGGTGTGAGGGAGAAGATGATGATTGGGGTTATGAAGGAAGGTAGAGGTTGATGTAGAAAACAAAGATGATGGTGGTTGTGGATGTGACATTGTTGATGAGGAAGAGAAAGGGATGGTGGTGACAATGATGAAAGAAGGTAATGGGTAAAGATTGGAGGAACATAATAGGGATGAGGATATGTTGGTCAGAATTTTATTTTTGTAAGAGTAAAATGGTAAATGACCATATTTAGGGGTGATGGAGGATCCAAAGGGGGTAGCCCCAAACCCAACACCCCAACTTTAATTGTTGCAAATTAAATCCTTCTATCATTATTATTTTACTTAAAATTCTTAAATTCTCTTTTTTTTTTAAAGAAAAATTTTCACAAATTGAATTAATTTAATCATTATTAACGTTATTTTGATTAATACTCATTAATCAAAATATTTAATTTAATCAAAAATAAAAAATTCCAATCTCCTAAAACTATAATCTCATATCCTTCAAAATTTAACATAGCAAATTCAATAAATATCTAATGAAGATTTAATGATTTTTATAGAGGGACAAAACTTGCTTAGTTTCAAAATTTAACATAGCAAATTCAATAAATATCTATAGAAAAAATGAAGATTTAATGATTTTTATACATATAAAAATTAAGAGAGGGACAAAATTTGCTTAGTTTTAAAAGTAGGGGATTTTTTTTTTTGTCTTGACCAAGGTATCCCCACAGCTGATTGCCGTGAGACTAATCCTTCGCCCCATGGTCAGCGCACGAAGCGGTAGGGAAGTAGGGGATTTGATTAGCTAAAAAAAATTAGCTAAAAAAAATTAAGGGTTTAAAATGACACATAATCTAAATTACAAAACAAGAAGTGCAATTAAGTCTATTCGTATTTTAAATTGTATGCTCAAACTTATTAAGTTTCCAAACATGCACTGAAACTGTATTAATTAAATATTTAAAGAGAAAGTTTTACTAACTTCTACATTTATCTTATTTTATCTCAAACAAAGGGAAGATATATATATATATATATATACACACCGTAAAATACTCCCTTCGTTCCTTTTTATAAGAGCTAAACAACCATTACACACCCCTTAAGAAAAGTAGTTAAAGTGGTTGTTACCATTTAATTTGTTCTCAATTTACATCAACTTTCCAAACTTGCTCCAACTTACGTTTTAAAATTTCTATTATTCATTAATGCATTACATAGTGGAAAGAGAGAGAAAATCAAATTAAGTAAGGGTAAGTTTGTCAAAAAAAATAATTAACGCACTACAAATTTCAAGTTAATTCTTATAAAAAGAACATACCTCTCAATTTATCTCTTATAAAAAAGAATAGAGGGAGGGAGTAATTGGTTTTGTTATAAAAATTGATCAAGTTTGACGGCAGGGAAAACATTGACCAGGAATAGTTCCAACTTAGAACGGTGGTCAATTTCTGCTATGGTCGACATTCATTTCTACGATCGAGTACGACCACAATTAATACGGTTACGAACAACTTCTTCAAGTCTTCAACCATGACCAACGATAATATTAATTTAGTGCATACACACAATGAAAGTGACTTCACCTTTATGCTTAAATTAAATTACCAACCCGACTTTCGTAGTTTGGTTGGTCCAAGCTTGCCTCAGCTCAATAGAAAATATCATGGGATAGACATTAAACAAGTGTGGACATGTTTTTTTTTTTCTCAACCATGTTGGACCTGGTAACGAGTGTAACAAAGAAGAGATGAAGTCACGAGTAACGAGTGGATATATGATGATGTAATGTAAAAAAAAAAGTAAAATATAAAAGAAAATGAGATTTTTTTTTTTTTTTCATCGGAAATCATTAAAATTCTCATTTTAGAGATTGATCTCTTGACTTTCCCTTACCCACTCTATATGTCTCTAACTCTTACCACTTAATCTATCATTTGGAAAAGAAATGTGTTGAATGTGAAATGTTTGTATTGTTTTTTTTTTTAAAAAAAAATCAAATTCATTAGCATAGAGTATGAAGCCATATTCTTAAAATATTTGTATTGGATGTAAGTGATTGCAGGTCTAGGACCAATTTATTACTTCAAGACCTAGAACTGAGAAAGCTACATGCAAGTGTTTTTCTTAGTTATTTTATGTAAGACGAAGTCACTTAAAAAGAATATTATTTAACAAGTTTACTAGTCCTCTTGTTAGACGAAAGCCCTAAGAGCTAAAAAAGAGGAAAATTGCGTCGTCTTCCTCCCAGTGTTTAATTTCCTCCTTAATAGAGTTTTTCTACCTTCTTTAGAAGGACTTTTTACCTTCTCCTTTGTGAGAGTCTACATTCTCTAAGTAGGATTTTTATCAATTTTTTGCTTTTTATTTCTTTTGTTCATATCCTCCTCATCTAAATAGACTAAGAAAGAAAGGTAGATTCTTTATTAACTATTGTTCTTCCTCGTATACTCTCAAAATTCTCCCATCTAATTTAGGAGTTAGGGTGTTTTTTTAGGTACACTCCTCTATCCTGTTACGCCTAACCTAACTATCATGAACTAAGATCCTCCTCTTCTAGTATTGATTGTTGACGAGCATTGATTGAGGAAGAACAAGTATTATTCTTATGTCTTGGTTATGGTTGTTGCAGGCCCTTATTTTAAATATATATTACAGACTTACTTTTTCTTAACCTTATTATAGAAAATTATTAAAAGAAGATTGTCTAACTTACTTCATGAGATTAAATAACCTCATTCTATGTGTACCAATAGTGTTTTACAAATTACACTCATTTTGAACTTGAACTTTTATATATAATGTTATTCGTCCACCTTCATCAAGTGCATGTTTTGAAATATGTTTGGAAACATGTTTAGGAACTATATTTGAGTAAAAAATGTATCTATTAAAATGCTACATAGAGTAGTGAAATAAACAAAGTAGACACAAGAAGGGGTTTAAATTATGTGTCATGAAAATCTTTTTCTTAAACTAGTTGAAAATTTTGTTTTTCAAAATGCTTACTCTGTGCTAGCAGAAGACATGTGTTAACATCACATTATAATGATGTAGCACTTACTACTAAGACTTAAAACTTGAGTGCAATTTTAAGAGTTCTATTCAGAAATAGCCTTTTTAAAACCAAAATGCACTACAAGAAAATCAACAATTTGCGGCGGTTCTGTGAGCAATTTGCGGCGGTTCTGTGAACAATTTGCGGCGGTTTGAACCGTCGCAAAATGTATGTGAGGCGGTTGCTAAACCTTGCAGTTACGAGCGTCGGGAGATCATTTTGCGGCGGTTTAACCAACCGTTGGAATAACCACCGCAAACGTGTTGCGGCGGTTTATAAACCGCCGCAGAATGTGTACTTCATTTGACCTTTCTTTATGGTGGTTTGGAACCGTCGCGACTTGTTAATGTGATATTTTTGCCCTTTTTCGCAGCAGTTTGTAACTGCTGTATTATTTATTAATTAAATACATGCAATTCCAAAATATTTTCTTCAAATATTTTGATAAATTATAGTTTACAACTATTTCAAGCATATTCATTGTTAAGCTACGACTAAATAGCTATGGGAACATTATTTAGTACACTTAATTTAAAAAAAAAACAAGATTCAAATACAAAAACCCAAACTAGCTTATTAGACCAGAGACTGTAGACTAGTCTATTAGACTAGAGGCTGTAAAATAGTCTATCTAACAGAGGCTGTAGACTAGTCTATCTAACAGAGGTTGTGGACTAGTCTATTAAGTCCAGGACTAAATTGTACTCACATATGTTATAACATATTCTCATATATTCTAATAGAGGCTGTAGACTAGTCTATCTAACAGAGGTTGTAGACTAGTCTATTAAGTCCATGACTAAACTATACTCACATATACGAGCTCTACTTAACTAAGCATTTCACATGCTTCTGCATATATCCCTAACAAGAAGTAAAGGTGAAATAGGATTATGAGAATAGTAAAGAACATCCTGAGCAATTGCAAAGAGTATCATTACTAAAAGTAGCACAACTTATTATAACATCATATATGCAGTAATTTCATTAACATAAGCAGTAATTTCATAGATGGTATTTGTTGGTCTCAGCCACTTAGATTGCACATAGTAACTTTATGAGAAAAGGGTTAGAAAAGCACACATGAAGTTTGTTTACGCAGGTCGACCAATATGTCTATGTCTGCGGCTATAGATGGCTACAACTCCGATTCTGATTCATAATAATTTAGGGTTTAAGTGTTACAACATATTTATACTCACGATTTAATGCTATACGACATCGTATCATTAAATCCTATCGCAATCCACTTAACCAATCAGATCCTAGTTACAACGGATATTACGGAGTCTAGTGCTCATTAGCTATCTTCGACAGACCAGTAACTTTGACTAAGACTAAGCTTAGCAATGCTAAGTCAGACGATCCTAACGTGTCTATATCAGACGATCTCCAAGTAACCCAGACGATCTAAGCATCTCTAACCCAGACGATCCTAGTGTGTCTAACCCAGACGATCCCAGCATTTCCGACTCACACGAGGCAACCAAAATGAGCCAAACTCAACAATCTCCACCTTGGTGAATTTCTTCCAGCCCTTGTGAAGATCCGCTGCTTCCTCTTAGGATCTCAATTTTCGGGATTGCGCCCCCCATATGTTTAACACTGTGAAAAATGTAACAAATCCAAGCAGTGCTTGAACTTGTCATTGGTGACTGGCTTGGTCAACATACCAGCCGCATGCTCAGATGTGTGAATCTTCACCAATGGAAATCCTACTGAAGATATTAATAGAAAACTTGAACACTGAAATCAGTGGCGACATACAATGAAAAGGTCTCAAGCTTTCAAAGTCTTTTATTTGCAATCAAGCTCTGAAACCTACTCAGAAACCAAGTGTCATACCATTATGAGTTGAGCCGTCTGCCTTAGTGTGAAATTTCTAAAGAGTAAAAACTCTCATCTTCCTCACACTTCAAAAACAGAGAACACATGTTCATATCATCTCTGTAACCTGTGCTCAAACACTTTCTACCAATACTCTTTTTGAAGAGACTCTGTAGAAAAGAAAAATTCTTTGTAGAAAAGAAAAATTCTTTGTAAAAGAATTAGGAGAAGTCCTGTACAATACTTGTAAGGAGAAGTCCTGCGAATACTAGGAGAAGTCATGTAGAATACTTGTAAAGAGAAGTCCTACGAATACTGGGAGAAGTCCTGCATAATACTTGTACTGTTCGGTGTGAATAGTGGAAAATCTTGGTGAAGCCAAGGACTGGACGTAGCCCTGTCGATTAAGGGGGTGAACTAGGATAAACTCTTTGTGTGCTTTACTTTTCAGCTTTGTTAAATTTTCGCTGCACAAGTTTTAGAAAAGAATATTCAAACTTATACTTGTTTTGAAATAAAATTTTATAAAAATCACACACACAATTCAAACCCCCCTTTCTTGTGTTGTTTAGTCATTATCATACACAACCCGCGGCCAAAACCCTAAGGTAGGAAGAGTTCAAAAACGATTTTTGACACCCCCCATGGTATGTATAACCCGCGTCCAATACAGCCCAGGGTGAGATTGAAAACTTCATTTTAAAACCCAAAACCAACCCATAGAAGTTTTAAAAACAAGTGAAAGTTTTAGAAAAAGAAGTCTAACAAACATTGCTTTAGAAAGAAAAGAAAATAATTCTACCCAACCGAGAAAGAAAGAAAGAAACTTCAAGATGATGCACCCATAGAATTCTTGCTTCCTCCTAAAGTTGTCTATAAATACATGAGCATCAGAATCTTTAATTAAAGTCTTTAAATCTCTTGAGTTATTGTTCTTTCAATAAGTGGTAAATTTTAGAAGGCCTAATATTTGCTCTATTATATGCACGCAAGAAACTCTTGTGCACAGGATTCACCTTTCTTTCTATCTTAAGAATTATCTCTTCATAGGTGAAGCAAGTGCATGTGTATGACTTTCATGAAATCGAATAAGTTCATATTTAACGACCTCTGCCAGTTTGAAAATAGCTTTTGCATTGCATTCTTCTCTTGTTAGACTCCTTCTAGCCTTAACTGTTGACTCACCTTTCACCACAACATCTGTCTTATTTGGTTTTTAACCTTCTTTTGAGCAAACAAAATACTTCCAACGCTTCACATCATTTTTGTCTTTAGTTTCAGATGAGAAACGAACATTAAATCCAGCATTATGTGCATACCTTTGGAAAAAAATTCACCTTCTTCTAATGTATTGAATAGATGTCAAAGCTTAGGCTTTAATTCTTCATCACATATGTTGGCACCCATTCATTTCCCTAAAAAGAAAAAACTATCATATGAGAAAAATGAATTTAATAACAAAGACCGAATATAGAAACATAGTGTAGAGAACTTTGTACCTCTTCAATTGAGCTGTTAAGGGCAGGGTCCGTCCTTGATGGTGATACAGTTCAATTCATCCCTGCATATAACAATGTCTCACAATTAGCCATCCCATATGCAGTTAGACACCTAGTAAATTTAATCAATTTTAGGAGGGGAAAAGCTGTTAATAAGGGAATAGTTCCAAGGGAATAGTGAACTTGTTGACAAATGCCTTCCTGGGCAGAATCAAATGGTGAAGCAAGAGCTGTCAGGACGTCCTGCGTGCAAGAAAAAGCGATTGAAGAACGATAGAGAAGACAAGGTGATGTGTCGTGCGAGAAGAAACAGGGAGAAGTTCAGTGTGAGAAGAAACGAGGGTTGTGGCGTGGGAGAAGACAAGGGGCTGAGGGAGAACAAAAGAGAATCGCACCAGGAGAAGAACGATAGAGAAATCAAAGAATTTGCGAGGGAGAAGAAATAGGGGTTGTGCCGTGCGAGAAGAAATGAGGTTTTATTGTGGAAAAGGGAACATCGTCTTTGGTGTGTGAGAGAAGGTCAAGTAATTGTTTAAAACTCAAGTCTAATCTTAACCATCAATTTTGATCCAAGGGTTATTAATTATTCCTTTCATCTCTCACACTAACCCATTCTTCTCACTTGATATGCCCCTATATATATGTTGTACGTGACATAGGGGGAGTATCAGGTGAGAAAAGATTTCTTATATGAGAAAAATAAGAATCATTTATGACCATTAGATTTAAATAAATGGACCAGATTAAAAGCTTCAATAAGTGAAGCCCGTGCTTCCTATTTCTCCCAAACCTCAGCAATATAGGAAAGCCTCCAATCCAATAAATATGAAGGGATCAACAAGACTCATGCCTATCCCATTACTGGGCATCAAGTGGACCTGAACATCAAACCATAATTGTCCCAAAAAATCAGCCTGTATCAGACACAGAAATATGAAGCAACGAATGAAAAATTTAATCTGGATAATCTGTCACCAACAACCTTTCTTGTAACCCTTGCTCTACGCACGACAATCACCGCACCGCCACGGCGATTCTACCGCTTAGCCTCACGCCGCCGCAGTTGCACCGTTCAGCCTCGCGTCTCCGTGGCTGCACCTTGTAACCACACCCCAACGGACCACAATTTAATAGAAAAACGAAATTGGTGAAGAATTCCCAAATTGGTGAAGAATCCAAGCAATCAGAAAGAGACGGCGCGGCGACGTTGAACAATTGCTGAGGCGGCGCGGCGAAACGCGATGCGAGAAGGAGAAGCCGCTGCAATTTGACAAACTGGACGTGAAGGAGAAATCACGGCAGCGTTGTGCAGAGGGTTTGGGGAGCAGAACGTGGAAAGAGAAATTGGGAGAAATAGGAAGCACGTGCTTCACTTATTGGAGCTTTTAATCTGGTCCATCTATTTAAATCTCATAAACCATTCTTATTTTTCTCACATAAGAAATCCTTTCTCACCTAATACGCCCCCACGTGACACACACATATATATATATATATATACACCAAGAACAAAATCCTAAATTAAAATAACAACCAACAAAAGATAAGTTAAAACAAATAAAACATCTCTATATTTATATGGTGGATACCTATGTATATACTCATATTTTTTTCCAACAACTTCATGATAAAAACTAACCAAGATCAAATTAAAATAAAACCTATCTTTTACAAAGTCAAAATAAAACTAAACCAAGCAATAAAAAAGAAATATATATATATATATATAACAAATAATAAAGCTTTTCCTAACACATTGAAAATAAATCTATTTCACTAAATTAAGTAGTCATAGAAAATAAAAACTCTCTACCAGTATATGTATATAAACACGCCACACACATATATACTATATATATATATATATATATATATATATATATATATATATATATATATATATTGCACAAAGCCATATTAATATATACTCATATATAATAAAATAAAAGCTCACTTATCTGTTAAGTTCAAACGACTCATGTATCGTTGTTTTGAATGATAACAACGTCTAAAAAGTATAGTCAAAATTATCTCTAAACTCTAATGGCTTACTCTTTCAGGAAAATTTATTGTCTCTATACTCCTATCGTTTATTATCATAAATGATGTCTGTAGATCTACCATCTAAGAAATGCCACAGTTTACTGATGGGACTAAGTCTGAAGAATAGCCCTACATTTACTTCCCAATAAAACTTCACTTTATTTAAAGCAGCTAGAGAACCTGAAGTCCACGTGTCAACAATCATATACATTCAATGCTCTTCATGTGACTCTCTGAAGCTACAAAAGGCACAAGGAACGGAGCAGAAGTACTATGCTGTAGAACACCAACATGTCATATCAAATAGCGGCTGCCAACTCTTTCTCAAATAAGAAAGATTATCTGCTCAAGACCTCTACTATCCTTATGTATAACCTTTTGGGATAAGTCTCTGACCCAAGGACATCAAATCGGTAAAACCATTAATTGCTGCATTTATTGCTCGAACATGGAGTCGTTTGTTTCAAATGGTCAACTAACGAAAAGGCTCAATTTGCTTCAACGTTACTCATCCAAGTCAAGAACAATATAGAATGAAGACTATGAAGATTTGAAGAAGTAGAACACGAGTTGCAAAGTGAAAAATCAATCGAGTATCAAAAGTCTCAAAGTCAAGAGCTTGCCTTCTTTTCAAACTCAGAGAAACAAAAACGTCCATCTTTCTCTCTCCGTAAAAAGCTCATAGGAGTTTCTTTTAGAGTCAAACACTGATAGAAAAACTCTATAGAGCCACCAGTGCTAAATTTTTTCTACTACACTCTTATTGAAGAGATTCTAAGTAGAAGGAAAATTATATTTCAATTGTAAAGGAGAAGTCCTAAGAATACTTGTTGAGGAGAAGTCCTAAGAATACTTGTTGATGAGAAGTCCTAAGAATACTTGTTGAGGAGAAGTCCTTAGACCACTTGTGAAGGAGAAGTCATTGATACTTGGTTGACTAGTGAAAATCTTGGTAGAAAGACCAAGGACTGGACGTAGCCCACGCTTTTTGGGTGAACTAGGATAAATTCTTGTGTGCTTTACTTTTAGTATCGTCTATCACTTTATGTTATGCACTGCACTTACACGAGTTTTCAGAAAAGGTTTTTGAACTAATATTTGGTTTATTTAACAAAAGAAGTTGTTTTTAAAAAACACAATTTAAACCCCCCTTTCTTGTGCTACTACATTATTTCTCATTATCAAAAATTAACAAGACAAGAGAGTGTCCACCTAGCCCATAGGTGATACTTGACCAACCCATCAACAAGGGCAAGGTCCAACAGTAAATCAAGCAATAGTCAAAGTCTAACAATTCAAAAGTCAATCAAACCAACAAAGTCAAATACTTAAAAGTCGGCCAAAGTCAACAAGGACTAAAACTTAAATAATAATAATTATTATTTGATAGACTATTTAATTAATATTTATAAAAAGAGGAGGGTCTTACAACATACATAAGTATTCAATTCATCATGTGTTTTCCTTCGTCATTCTGAGTATATGTGTTTACTTTATAACTAACCTAACTAACTTGTTTATGTATTCATGATATCAGAGTGACTAGCTGAAGGAGAATGTGGCTCAGGCTAGTGAAGACTCCACTGCCACCACATTCGTCATAGATGAGTGTACAAGGCTTCTTTTATGGAGGGAAGTTGCGGGGTGAAGAAGCGTGTTCGTATATATGGCATGTCGAACTTCACCACCAACGTTGAGCCTGGTTCAACCTCTCTTACAAGAGAGTCTCGATCTACCGCTCACACTTCTTCAGACAGCCAGGGGGTTGCAGTTGTAGAGGATGATGTTGCAGTTGCACGAGCTGATGCTGCTACTGCATGGGCTATTGTTGCTGCAGTAGACGAGAGGGCTTTGGCTGCAGAAGCTAAAACCGATACGACTATCATGATGTTTTAGAACTACATGTCAGGCACGGGATCAGGATCATCACGACTTTCCTTTGATTTTTGTTGGATACACCTAACTTTATGTTAACATTATTCGTTTAATATTGATGTTTGTTAATATTGTTCAATGTTTTTTATACTTGATTATCATGTCTTCTATTTTATATTAAAAGTATTTTAGAAATCTATGGAATTTGTTACATAATTTGAAGGTCATTTACAATGTTGTATTGGTATTATATAAAACAGATTTATCTAAAAGATAGTGGAGAATAGATATGAGAAATTTCCGATCTTTTCCGATCATTTCCTTAGGGTCGGCTAAGGTTGACATTAATGACACATATAGAGTTAGTCTAAATGACAGATGAAAAAAAAATACATTTGCGTTGGCTAAGCAAAAAAAAAATGCATTTGAAGCGTTGCGTCGGCTAAAAATTTAGCTTTGACCCTTTTACCGTCCACTCCAACGCCGACACTAAAACGTCTGTAATGTCAGTTTTTAGGCCAAAACCAATGCTAATCAGCATTTTTCTTGTAATGATTACTGTATCAATTTAAAATCATCTAACACCCACTCCAATATATCAAACAAGCAACTTTTATATTGGTATGAACCAGTACATATTTTACTCTTGTAAAAGCACAACCATAACAAATATTCTAATGATACATAAAAAAAAAACAGAGAATGCACTTACACCGACATCCATTTTTCCAAAACACTGGACAATGGTGAGCAGGAGCACTATAATTAAATAGTGACCTAACATCTGCAGAACCATGCCATTATCATATGTCATGTTGCCAATTTTAAATTACCATTACTTGCAAGTTCTAATAACCTAATATCTTAATAACAAACATTGCCTCACCCGTGTAGCTACTAATATTTACCCTCCCTCAATAATTCCACCATGACGCAACTCCAACAGAACACAAGTACAATCAACAAACAGTCTTTTTTTTATTTTCAGATTTGCTTTTGTCCACGTTAATTCTGAGATCCAGAAGCTGCTCATATAAGCTTTTGTTCATAATTACTTCTGCCTTCAGAGTTAATTGTAGAAGAATTTCCAAATATTTTAGAACAATTATTCACCACTGATAAAAGTCTGCAGAGGCCACAATTGGTTGGTTAAGATAGTGCATGTTGATGGGGTTCATGAAGTTATCTGCAATTGTTACAAAGCAATCATTTTGGCAGACCCCAGAAGTAGTAGTGGTTATGTTGATGAGGTTGATGATATCATTCAGTGATTGCAGCCTCTGGCTAAGCTCACCCATTTGGGCCCTCAGAATGCAATTCTCTGCCTCAACTTTCAGATTGTGCTGTGTGATGAGGTTCACCCTATTGAGGATCTCACTGTTTTCCTTTGTGAGCATCTCCACTTGAGCAATGAGATCATTAAAGTGCTTCTGCTTTCGCAGCCGAGATCTTCTTGCTGATTCGCAATTCGATTGCTTCCTCTTCCTCTTTCTCTGGTCCATCAGAAGCTGCAAATCTTCCTCAGAGCCAGAGCCAGGAAACTTAGTGGAAATGCTGGAGTTTCCGCTTGATGAGGCCATCACATATATAACTTACCAAAGAAACAAAACAAAGATTAAGGGGGAAAAATAGGTTGGAAATTAATTAATACTAATATGTTGCAATACCTTCAAAGATTTGATTTTAAGCTACTAAATTATATAGTTATATTGTTTATGAGAAAACATAGAACCAGTAGAGGAAGACAACAGAGAAAGATTGAACTAAAGGGGTCCTGCGTATGAGGGAGGAATTTATCATAAACCCAGAACGAAGGATTTCACTGAGAACTGGAGACATGAATGATGTCAAACATGAACAGCAAACAGATTTTATGCATTTAACATTCAAAGGATGAAACTTTCAGGGGGCAAGGAGGAAAAGGTGAAGATGGGTTTTCAAGAGATAAATAGATGAATAAATGGGGTTGGTTTTGTAGCAAGGAAAATGCCAGCAAAGAAAGAAGGAAGTGCTGGGATGTTCCTAACACACAACACAAGTATGAAAGAAAATAGAGCAAGAGAATGGAGTGTGAGGGGTAGGTAAGGAAGAGAGGAGAAGAGGAAGTAATAGAGGTAACTGAAGAGGAAATTTATAGAGCAGAAAGTGGGTGGATGGGGAGAGTGATAGGTAAGGAAAACAAAAGAAAAGGAGAAGAAAATAAATTAAGAATGGAAAATGAGAGGGAAAAAGTAAAAGGCAATGGAACCAGTTTAGTGGGGAAGGCGTGATGGGGCAATGTGGGGTGGAGAAAGAAAACTTTGACAAACCTCCAATTCCAGCTAGGGGGCTGTGTGTGTCCACTCTCCCTATGTTATGTTGTTCCGGAATGATTCACAAACCAATAAACAATGTAGATATTTCAGAATACTCTTTTCTTTCTCTATCTCTTTCAATCACATCACATTATATATCAAATTTACCACTTGTCTCTCATTTCTTTCTATCTCTCTTTAGTGGTTTACAACATTTGAGTGTACACTAATCTTTATTCTATATTCTCTAGCCCTATTAGCACGTTTTTATTTTGTGAACACATGCATGGGAGACAACTTTTTATTTATTTTTACTTAATATGAGAGACAATCTTAAAAACCATTTATATTTATATTTTGGTGGAGTTAACTCCTAACATCTGTTGTGTGTATGCAAAAACATCAAATGGTGAACACTGTCGATGTGCTGGCTTCGAACAAAGAAGCTCAAGGCCGAGAGACAAGCTCCAAACCAAGAGACTAGCAGGAAACTGGTATGGTGAACATGTTACTATTTATCTATATGCAGATGACATGCTTACTTTTTTCTAGAATCATACATCAGTAAATTAGGTGGTGTAATCACCAATTATGTGTTAGAAATTGGGTACTGACTAGTTACAAAATAAGTGACATAATTATGTGTACCTAACTAATCACTACAATAATGGGTTGATTTAGCGTCCAAATGGGCTCACCGATTTGCATCGGCTAAACCGACACAAACAACAACAAAAAACATCACTTACACTTGGTGCGCGTCGTCGGCTTGGTCGACACTGATTAGCGTCGACATTTTTTCAATTTTTTTATTGGTCAAATTTCCCTTCCAGGGATTTGATCCTTGGACGTTTCATCATTTAGCGTCGGTCGCAACAGACGCTAAAATCATCGGCCAACTTAGCGTCCGCCCGCAAACAAGCCGCCGCTACATTCACGGACCATATTAGCATTTGTCATATCAACACTAACACCATGTGTATACAACCCACTTCATGGGTAGGAAAGTTAGCATCAGCATGGCTGTAGATTTCTCTGCCCATACTTCTTTGCACTCTTTGCCACATTTACCCAAACCTTATTTTATTTCACCTTCCTCTGCCTTCTCCCTCGTCTTCCGCAATCTGTCGCCCCCTTTCCTAGCTCTATCGCTCCTCCTTGTCACCCTCCTCTGCCGCCCCTTGCCCCTCACCATCCGCCGCCCTTCCCCCACCATGCTCTGCCTCCCCTTGCCCATCACCTACCTCCAAGGTCCTTCCTTCTTACTGTAAGATGAAACACAATTTTTCCAACACTTACCTTCTTCTCCGCCGCCCCTCACCATCACCCCCGCCCTTACCGTTGCTCCTCCCTACATCGTCCTTTACGGCTATGAGCCGCCCTCGTCTCACCTCCTCTGCCACTGTCATCCTCCCTCTCGCGGCTTTCGCCTTCCCTTCAATGAAGCTACATGACCCTTCCCCACCCTCCTCCTGCACCACTCTCCCCTCTCCCTCAGCCATCACGTCTGCCACACTCACCCTCTTCCTCGGCCTCTCCCTCTCCCGTCACCCCATTGTTGCGCCACAACTGCCCCACTCCTGCTTCCCCACAGTCAGCGCCTCACTGTCTCGTCGTCACTGTATTCACTACCTTGTGCTGGATTTGGTGATATATGTTAATCTGATTTGAATTTTATTTTATAAGTATTCTATTTAAGTGTTTTATTTACTAATGTTGAGTTTTATCTTACTTTCTTTTGTGAGTTATAATATTTTTGTTGGTTGTGTCTGTGTGTGATAAATGTATCGAATAGAATATGTTATGAGTTGGTTTTCCAAAGTGTAATTCAGAATCAAGGGCAACGACAATGGCAATTTGACACATGAACGTATGTTATTGTAAATTGTTTTGTGAGATTTAGTTTGCTTTAAATATTCTTAGTGTTAATTTATTTGAGTTTTATTTTCCTAAGTTGTCTCTGTGTTATGAATTGGTTTATCAAAGTGTAGATAAAGATAAACATTCTCCTTGAACAACAACAAAACGAGCTTGCAAAGAGAAATCTACCCGCCCTATACGGAAAAGAACGAAACACAATTTATGGCATGAGACCGTCTCAAACTCATAAAGAACAATGAAAAAGCAATGTGTTGCTTATTTACTATTTTTTAGACCTAGGTTTTATTCAAAAGTGGGAAGCACTATGTAGAAATTATATGAATATTCTCTTATTTTGATGCATTATATATAAAAGTGGGAAGCACTGTATAGGAATTATTGGAATATTCTCATACTTTGACGTATTGCTTGTAACAGTGAGAAACACTATATAGGAGTTATAGAAATATTTTGTTTTAAAGTTGAATACCTACTTTTAAGTATTTGAATGGATTAATATGCTAAAAAAATGAAATAATAGTACCATAAAATGTAACACCGATGATGGAAAAACTTAACAAAATGGATTAGATATATGGAATAGGGAAAGATTCTCAAAATGGTCTCAAATGTGTCTCAGAGTCTTTTCCTTATTTCTGTCCATGTAGATCATTTTGTTAAGTTTTTCAATTCGTGAGTTTGACATTATGTTGTGCGGGTATTTCATTTTTTTACAATTATTTCCTCGGACGACGTTGTACATCGTAAAGTTTAGAGTCAATCTAAGATAGTGCCGGCCACTGTGCGAAATGTTAGCGCGGGCTTTGAGTCAGTTAAACAGATGCTAACACTTAGGACATCCTTTGGGCCGACGACTTCACGAGTTAACTTTGACCATTTTAACGTTTGTCCCGACGCCAACGCTAAAACAATTGTATGTCGATTTTCAACATCCCTTAATTATGAGTGTTTTTCTTGTAGTGAATTGAAAGTTATTTCCTAACTAACCAATACTGTTCCATACACCACAGTGTAGACATTGTTAGAAATTTATCATTTATTATTTATTTTAAAGTAAATTAAATAATTAATTCAAACTAATTAAATATATTAAATGGTTTATATTACTTAATTTCATTTTATTACCATTAGTTTTACCGTTTCAGTTTAATAACCAATTTTTTTTTTGATCAGCAGTTTAATAACCAATGAATTCTTTATAAATGTATATATATACGTTTCAACCTTGGAGGTTTAAAGCTGTTAATTACTTTCAGTTGTTTTAGTAACGGTAACTTCTAATATCAATTCAAGGTGGCAGGTTTTATATCTTTTCTATTTAAAAGTAGAGCTGAAGATGATCAAAGTAGGAGACAGTGAGGACGAGATTATATGGTCAATATAGTGAAGGTATGATTTTTTTTTTAGAGTGAAAGAGCACAAACTTAGTACAAGTGTTTGAGAAAATACGTGATGTTATTTACTTAAGTTTGTATATGTATATTCAAGAGAGTTGTTTCTATAGCCCAGCTACGTTATGTGCAGAGTTAGTTTTAAGTAATTGTTGTATCTTGGAGGGTACTAGCCTTAAAATTATATGTACTAAGTAATTTGCTTGTGGTGGCGAAATAGTCTTAAGCCCAATGCTCTGCACGCCTCAGTCAATGTGATAAGTTTATTTTAATTTAATATATTTTATTGTAAATTAATTGTTATTGTTTGTTCACATTGGCCAGCCCCCTACCGCTTCGTGCGCTGACCGTAATGCGAAGGATTAGTCTTACGACAACCGGCCGTGGGATACCATGGTCAAGAAAAAAAAATAGAGAAGTGTTTCTTATAGTTTATTTTAGGGGTTAATGATTCAACAAGTCCCTGAAGTTGTACTAAAATTTGTGTTTGGTCCCTCCCTAGAAAAATTACGTTTAATGGCGGTAAAAAACAGTCAGTTATTGTAAAAAAACCGCCACTAAACGTCATTTTTCTGGAGAGGAACCAAACACCGATTTCAATATAACTTCAGGGACCTATTGAGCCATTAACTTTTTATTTTATATATAATTTTGTTGTTGCAATTATTCTTTGTGTATCTTTTTTATGAAATTTTTCCTACGTAAAGACATAGCCATGCATTTCATTTATTCGTGTGTATATTTCTTAAACAATATTGTGATTCCTATAATTAAAAAATAATTCGTGCATGAAATTAAATAGTCCTACAGGTGATAGAAATGAGAGTACTAATTCCAACACCAATGACATTAAAGTGTGTTAGCTATGTATTTAAATTTAAACAAGTGTGATGCAAGCGTAACTTAGGGAACAATTATAACGATGATAGTTCCCTGACGTAGTTTGGTCCCAGACAAACATAAAGTTTGAGCACGTACGTCATGGAGAAAAGTGAGTAGGTTAGCTAGCTAGGATCTTCTTGTGGTGCGGAAAGAATATACTGGAGGGTGGTGTGGTGTGGTGTTCATTTAACTTTGCTATGAGCTTATCAAATCAATGGAAGTTGGAAGATCTCATACCAGCCCTACTTTACAGTTCACTTTCTTATTAATGTTCGCCTAATTTATTTACTTTTTTCTTTTTTATGCAGTAGTTTGTCATTTACTTTATTTGCTAGCTGTTTCTTTTTTTTTTTTTTTTTTTTACAAGCATTTAAATTCTTCTTCTAGGGATTAATATATGTAACATTCCCCTCCTCAATTCATATGTCCCCAACTCTTACCACTTGAGGTATGATGCTAGCTGTTTGTTCTAGATACGAATAGTGCTAATTTTCACACTTTATATACATTTCACTAGCTCATTCTTACATTTCTTTTCCATCACATGTATAATCATATTTGTAGGAAAATTTACTGGAAGAGCAATCAAATAATGTAATAACTGTGCAATCCAAGTAAACACATCTCTATAATCTACACTAGTGAATAAGAGATCCAGGTGAATTCTGCCAAGATAGAAGAGCGGACTTCCAAAGTGAGTCGTAAGGCAAACTACTAGAGTGGGTAAGAGCGCCCACTTTTATTATAATGGGTAGAGGGTTTTTGAGCTAATTGGCCATGCTAGTACCACCACAATTGTAGGAATAATTTCATTGATCGATTGACTAGTGGGATATTCTCTTTGCCCACGAAATCTGCTTGCCCTTATCCATTTGATCCATTTCCAGTGCCTGTGTATGGCATCCATTTTATCTGCTAGCTTTTTATTTGAAGCTAATATACTCTCATAAGCTTGGACTTCATGACGCTTCTTCTTGGATGTCTATCATTGTTTGAGTGCTGCATAAAGCCTGTCAACCTGTTCAGATTCCTTAAGTTTATGACCTGGACACTGCCTCAGCAATCCTGTAAATCTTTCCCATACGTCATGTAAGTTTTCTGAATCCATTTGGAAAAACGAATTAATATCTTGTTTCAGTCTCCTCATGCGAGAAGTAGGAAATAATTTTTCTGCAAATTTCCTGGCCAGTTCATCCCAAGAAGCGATACTCCGTCGAGGTTAGGTCCACAACCATTCAAAAGTAGCATCTCTTACAGAGAAGGGAAAAAGTAAGAGTCCAATGGAGTATAGAATCACATCTTCAGTCCTCATCGGAGTACACTACATAGTGAAACGGTCCATGTGAGTGTATGGATCCTCAAGTGCAGTCCCGCTGAACTGGTTTTGCTGCACCAAATACATGTAGTGTGGTGGTATTTTGAAACCAACAGGCATATCTCTGGGAAGAATAATGCTTGGCTCAAACTCATAATTATTTGAGGTGCATAAATTTCCCTCAGAGATCACCCTGCATCACGTTCAGCTTGCTCCCGGCACTCCGGATCTAGTTGGGCTTCAACAACAGCTTGCACCCTCTCATCATATTCAGCCCGGAGTCGTGCCTCGAATTTCTCCTGTGTTTCCTCAGCCATGACGACTGCGGATTTCTCCTTCTTATTCTTAGCACGATTCCTACGAGCAGTCGCTTCTATCTCCGAATCAAAGAGCAGTGAATCCGGTTTAACTGTGTCTCGCATACACTAGCAAACAGGTTGAAAGCAACAACGAAAATAAAAATAAAAATAAAATAAGAAAAAAGAACTAAATCAATTCCACGAAAGCAAACTAAAGCACAATCCCTGGCAACGACGCCAAAAACTTGATGTCCCAAACTGCAAGTGTACAGTTTTGCCCGGGGTTTTAATTTATCGATCTACAGGGATTGCGGTAGTCTGCTCGTATTTCAATGATATAATCCGTAAAAATAAAGCGATAAAGTAGGGGGTTTCAATTGATTGATTGATAATGGTAGCAATTGGACAATACTCAAAGTAAAGCAAAGAATTAAACGGTGTTTAGAAATCGAATGAGAGAAGCGCATTGAGGTTCTGATTTCATTGGTTAATCCTATGGATATACCTACTATAATTAATATAAAGTTGAATACACTCTTCTACGGTGCTCTACCTAGTTGTCCACCTGCTGCTTTCGCACATTTAAGTTCTTAAGTTTAGGTCAACACAAATAATTTGTTGCCCCTATGTCTAGTGAGTACAGACCCTTATATATTAACTAAAGCATCTCAATCTATAATAATAACCAAATCTATCTCCCCCAGCACAAGGGAGATTAGTTACACATAATCATAATATAAAAACAAGAGTCCAATGAGTAAAGCATAAAAATAACAAGAACCTGGGAAGGACTTGAAAACCTAACACTCTCCTCCAAATCTCTCCCAAAATAAGTTCCAATAGCCAAAGATATCCCAAAACAGGTCAAAAACGAGTTTAAATAGGTTCAGGACGACATCTGCGCGACCTCGTGCCAGCTTCCTCTTGCCCCGCGCGAAAATTCGCACTGAAACTCCTTCCTGGTGGAACTCGTGCGAAACCGCGCCAACAATAGCCTGTACCCACGCCGTTTCTCGCACGACTTTTTCTAATGGAGGCAGGATTCGTGCGAGCTCGCGCAGCTCTTTCCAGACACCATTGCGCGACGCGTGCGCGGTTTTGCACAGGAGGGTTGTGTGGCCGCGCAACCCTTGGTTCCAGCATCCGATATTTCTCTCTTTTGTCCGATTTTGTCCATTTTTTAACATTATTTTCACCTAGAAAAATATAAATAACATAGATAAGATGATAAGAAAATATAACAACTTAATCAATGCAAAATAACGACTTCAATACTAACAAAATTATAAAAAGATAGTAAACTCACCACAAAATAACAAAATACTAAAACTAAGCAAAAACTCAAATAAAAACTACTAACATAACTCAAATAACTATTAAAAACACTAGAATAAACTATGAAAAATACCCTGAGAACCCAAGTTATCAGGATGTGTGCCTCATATCGGTACGTACTACTTGTTTCCTTTTGTAATACAAATATTTGCTTTTACTTATCTCTAACACATGTGCCTCCGGGATTTGTTTCCTCTTTTTTACTTGTGATTCCCTAGAAAATGGGAAGATGTGTTCCTCCTCGCACGGTCCCTAGAAAATGGGTATGCGGGGTGGGTTTTCCTCAGGGTCCTTTCCCTTGCTTGGGATGGATTGTCCTAAGCGAACAAGCTTGTGTTGTTTATGCCAAGACTACTCTGAGTTCGGGATATTTTAGAAGCTGAAAATACTAGTTTATGGATTCAAGAATTGCCTATGAAAGATTCAAATTAGGTTCCGGACACGCTAGAATTCTACATAGCTTGCTTCTTTATCAAGTGCGCTTGCTTTGACAGATCAGTAGTTGTTATAACTTCTTATACATAACGACCAAACTTCGGTTTGTACTTCATACACCATGTGCTGCTTGGGTCTGCATACCTAAAAGTCACACTCAATTGGAGCTCCTTTTTCATCTTTCTTATGTCTCCGTACTAGTTCTGTGCCTTTCATTCCTACTCGTATTGTAAAAGAAATGTAGTGTATCATTGCATTAGATTCCTGTCTTTTCCCTTTGTACCACAACTACTTTAAACTCAATAAGAATTGCTGCTTATAATTACTCATATTGGGGAAAAAAGAGACAAGAAAAGGGTAGAAGTAAATATAATGCACATGCTAGGAATCAATTTGGATCTCTCCATCCAAATCTTCTTTTGTCTCAGCATGGTTGGAGATGCTTTTACTGATAATTTTAAACTCAGAATGAATTTTGGAAAAAAAATTATGTGAGAAGCTTTTAGTTTCAGGAATGATTCTAAGAAAAGATAAAAAAAGCTTATTTATACAAAAAAAAAAAAAAAATCTCATTATCGAAACTCTTTCATGGTTCGAGCTCATGGTTTAAATTTCGAGATTTTTTAGACAGTTAAATAAAAAATTCATAGCTTATGTAACAATATGATATAAAACAGCTTAATCTTTTTTGTATTATTGGTGGTTGATATGGTATAAGACCCTCTCTATGCTCATCCCCAATTCTTATATGGTAGGTGGGTCTTTGCGTTGTCCACCCTTCAGTCCAAATGGCTCTTATATGAGTAAGTGTATTAAAATATAATATAAAACTATTCATGTGACTCTTATTCAGTCGCTCAACCTTTTGAGATAATTAGTTGTTTGCTTAAATCTCATAGAAAGATCTAGATGAAAACAATCCGTCAGCGATGGCCTACTGCTTTCATTTCATCTTTCATCCCATTTTATGGCTTGTTTCACTTTTTTACTTAACCCCGAAGGCAATAATATATTAGCCATGGTGTAAATTCATAATAAAGATATAATATATCTGTGGGGTTTAATGTCTCCTGCTGTGAGTGGAGCTGAGATAGGAAATGAGTCTTATATTTTCGCGTATATAATTTTCTGAATCCATCATGCAATTTAAAATTGTTTCATCCTTATTTTCATTTCATGTTGATCCCTCATATACAGCTCCATCGATGGATCCTATAGCTAAGGCACTCATATTCTTGAAAGTTGAAACTCTCAAGTTTTCCATCATAGTTTTATGAATAAAGATAATACTAGAGCAAGATATTTATATAAATAACTCAATATCAATAGACAAAATCCGTGCAAACATTGCCTGATATGGATGAAGATCTTGTTCTACATGCTTGCGATTTCCTGTAGGATGAAAGAAAAGGCAAAACATTTCGAGAATTTGGTTATTTTGGTCATTTTAAACACTTTAAGTTCATGCATTTTTGTATTTTCTAATTCATTTTCGTATTTTTTAGATTTTATTAGGAATTTTCATGTGTTCTTCTTAGTTTTAATGTGTCGGAATCAGACATTGTGTTGAAAAGAACCAATTCTCTGTCAAGCTGGGCGATATAGTGTTGGAGGAAAGGTGAGGTCGCGCCGGGTCTAATGAAAAAGTGCAAAACTCTCTATGAAGACAGGTGTCACCGTGCCAGTCTTCAATCTGCAACGCGGCGTTTCACTAATAAGGGCGCGATAATGCCAAGTCTGGGCGCGATAGCGCCAGTACCTGCAGAAGATAGGTTTGTTATAAATAGTTGTTTAGATTCTAGGTTTAACTTCTTTTGGGAGGCTCTTGGAAATTTGGGAGGCTCTTTGGAGGGCGGTGCTAGGGCTCCATGGAGGAAAGTGAAAGCTCCTTCGGAAGGCCATGGCTGTAATCTACCTTGGTTTCATCTTCCATCTCTTCCCCTTTTATGTATTTTGACTCTTTTTTAGTATTTGAGATGATGTAACTTGATTTTACTCTTATTCAATTCAATACATATTTGTGAAATTATAATGGTGGGTTTTCTTTGTTTGTTTGTTTATCTCTATGTTTAATGCTTCATTTGGTCGGTGATTTCTAGGGCTTTCATTGATTTATAAATATATTGGAAAATTGATATGGATTGATGTATGCTTAGTCGAGAAAAGGGCAATTTGAATCATGTCTTGGGTTGTCAATTTTCTCATTGTGCTTCATGTATCTCTTGGCCATGTGAGTATAGGGAGTTTTCTGGACCACTTATTTCTCATTTAGCTTTATGATCATAAATCTGCATTTAACTGCACACAGTATTTTTGCACATACCCTGGACTCTTGACATTCACACTTTTATGTTGGAATTATGCTTGTTTATGTTTTTAATTTATGTTCTGGGGTTGACACTAGTTGTGGTTTTGGCCTCTTTAAATATAAAATATTAGGTTAAACTCGAGGCTCTGTTTAAAGTGGCAACATGGGCGTGTTGGCTTTAATGATGTGATATAGGCGGTGCAATGAGGCACGACCGTGACTCTGAGGAGAATGGTGTGAAGAAGGTCTTGCCCCTGACTCTGGTTGAAGTTTTGATGACGACAAACGCATTACAAAAAGAAGAAAAGTAGACTTAGAAGAACCAGCTCAACATACTTCAAGACAAATTCAAGGGTTCTAGATTTGACTAAGTCTCACTAATTAGGTAAGTTATGCTTTTAAGGTTACTTTAAGTATGAAGGCTCAAAGACAAGTTAAAATATTAAGTACAACTTTTTTCATAAGTTAAAAGTGATAGAAAAACTCAATTAGGTCTTAAAGTTTCATAAACTAAAAAATGGACTTGAGTGTAATCGATTACACTCTTTAAGTAATCGATTACACAGAGGCAAGTAATCGATTGCCTCTTGCTTGTAATCAATTACATGTTTGAATTTGAAATTCAAACTGCAACGGGCAAATAGCGTAATCGATTACCAGAATACTGTAATCGATTACCTAGTCGACAGATGTGTTGTTTCATGAACCAATGTGTCCCAAAATGTTTGGGAAGCTTTGTGATGGCTCATGGACGATACCTAGTGCCTATAAATAGTCCATTAAGGCTTAGAAACGAAACAAGAGTTACATACAATTTTTATATTCATTAGAGCCATAATTCTGAGTCTTTAAAACTTCATTTTCAATAACACTTATGCTGTTCAATTTTTGAAGAACTCAGAATTGAAAAAGAGCCTTCATATGTCAAGTGCCTAAAGCATAAATTGCACATTCAATCCATTCTTATGTTAGAGGATTGATTCAGCTGTATAGAAATCTTCTTCATTCTCATTCTGGTTGAGTGAAAGTTCACCATAGGGTTCGGTGAAGGTTGACACTTGGAAAGCGGTTTGCTTTCTGGTTGTTGATAGGAATTCTTAAAGTTCTTCGTGTAAGCACTTGTAAGAAATCTTTATCAATAGTGGATAAATCCTCAAGGGTTCTTGAGGGACTGGACGTAGCCTTCGGTGGTTTGAAGGTGAACCAGGATAAAACCTATGTGTGAATTCTCTTAACTCTCATCTTTTACTTTCAAGCAACATTTTATTCCGCTGCATTCACAATCAACAATTGTGATTCTCATTATCTTGAAAGTAATCAGTTTTGTTAAGGCGAAAATTGAGAGAACCTAATTCACCCCCCTCTTAGGTTGTTGTCTACACTTACAAATGGCCGTGTTGGATTACGTCAGCAAGGGTGTGTTCGGAGTGACGCAGGGGCGTGGACTCCTATTTTCATGTCAACACGGTCGTGGCTAAAGTTAGCACAACTGTGGTACTTCGTCAACTTCTCAAAGTCCACGTTTTACGTCTCTTTTGGCTCCTTTTTACTGTTTTCTACTTTATTGCTCATTTCACATTTGTATGCAAATACACTTGAAAATACGTGAGTTCTAAATAGTAAATGCATAAAATGGGTGCAAGAAAATAGTGAAAGAGAGATGTTTATCATGCTTTTAGACGCACATTAGGGAGGCAGATGCAGGGGCATCCCCCAAGGGAGGAGAAAAAAGCGGAGAAAGATGGTGAGAGTGCAAGAGGAGGAGAAGGAGAATGAGGGAGGGGCTGAGGGTGATTGTAAGGGCGGCATTGTTGAAGGGTAAGGGTGAGGGTGGCGGAGGAGGAGGTGTGAGGTCTGAAGGAGAAGAAGAGGGTGAGAATTGCGGAGGAGGGGCCGACAGTGAGGGCGGAGGAGGAGGGAGAGCCTGAGGGAGAAGAAGAGAATGGCGACACGAGAAAAGAGTATTAGAGTTCAAAGAATGAGGGTGAGAAGGGGCTTATATTGAAGGTAGAGTGGAGAAATCAATAAGCTAAACCTAGGCCTCCGTTGAATAGTTCGTACCTCGACACATTAGCATTTTCCAAGTGAATATAGCTTCGGGAACAAACCGACGCTAATCATCGGTGGGCGGACACTACGTTGGCCACTGATCGTAGAACCCTCCTAAGTGATGCTAATATGTAGAAAGTTGACATTTCTTGGCATCTGTCTAGCTGACGCTAATTTTAAACAAGTCTGATTTTTTTTACGTTTTGCATCTGTGGAGCTGACTCTAACGAGCCAAATTTAGTGTCAGCGTCTAGGTCGTCGCAAAATTTGAACTCTAAATTGGCCTTTTCTTGTGGTGAATATACTGGGGCGGGTTTGGGTTTGGGTTCATGGTGGGTATTAGAAATCCCAAACTCGTCTGCGTCCCCGCTTCTTTGCATTCCAATTCAAGTTCGATTTTTCCCAAAAACCGGTCAAAGCGGGTTTTTCCCATCAAACTCTGGGTCGACATAGGGGATACCTGCGGGCTTGGGTTTAATTTACGTGCCTCATATGCATGAATTCGCCTATAAAGTATCAAGTTGAGCTAATAGCTCGCCTTCCCTGGAAAAAAAATTTGCATCCACCCCTTCCATAACCACTTCCACTTCTCTTTCACTCACTTCCCTACTTCCTGAAGTGTATCATTTTTCTTCTACGATATGCTAAACAACTTCAATTTTTTTAACTCAAAGGTTGGCCCCCAACCCTATTATCTAACTAGAAATAAGGATCTCTACCATCTCCTAAATTTTTAACCAAGTTTCTTGATAACCAGTTCGTAACCAAGTTCCTTTCGTAAATCTTTGCACCATACTTTCATGTATTCTTTGCTACCCCCAACTTGTTCACATATGGATTTCCATACTTGGATCTAATGATAACTATAACAAATGTCTCTCCTCCTTTAATCTCCACTTTCGTTTACCAAATAAAGCTAAATTGAAATGTTTCAAATTTGTCACACTCAAACCACATTTTTCTCTCTATTTTTATATGTGCTCTTGAGGCTACCCAATTAACCTTCCTCCTTGAAACCCCCCTCCCCCAAATTTTTTTTAAAGGCCCATTCAAGTTTAGAAATAACACTTGTAGGGTCCTTGAAGAAAGAGGGGGAATAAATTGGGATAGAGGACAAACAACTTTTAACAATATAGTGCATCCTTCAAAGGATAAGTGCTTAGTAGACCAAGATGATAGGTTTCTTTTGAACCTTTTGAAATAAAGGTGTCCAAGTTTCAATATTCCTTGGATTCACTCCTCGAAGCATACACAAGTAATTGAAAGGAATAATGTCCAACTTACCCCTTAAAGCAATTGAGGCCTCATTCATCTATCCTTGCTCATCATTCAAATGGAACAACTTACTCTCATTGAAATTCTTGTTGAGGTCTAAAATTAATTCAAACAACTCCTACTACTAGAATTTCAAGGTTAGTTGGTGGTTGCTTAGTGGGGGTTACAATAAACCGCCACTAAACAGCATGGACTGACTCACGTCAGTTGGATCTAATGACGCTAGTAAAAAAACATACTGGCAAGTCTTGTCGTCTAGTGGCCGATTATAACTGATCGAAAACCTAACCTACAAACAACCATACAAATAGTGATGGTTTTAATCGCAAGTAAACGTTTCATCAAATGATGACTTTGGTTTAAATCGCCACCAATACAAAAGTATAACACCCATCTTATATTTTTCTTTTCCCATGATATTATTTTATCACATATCTTACTTTTTTTTCATCTGTTATCTTTCTTCTCAAAGGTAATATTTTTGTTTCATACATATAAAAGAGAAATGTAACTAGGTTGCTGATTGACTTGAAAAGTCAAGTGTCGAACTTCTCAGTCTCTCCTTTTCCGATATGGGAAAATCACTTGATTTCATATGATGATCACAACTAAGCTATCTAATCTCTCATATATGCATTTATTTTTTGGTTACAAAGGAAAAAGATAAAATATGCATTCATTTTTAGTTTGGTTCTAAAATTTAATTATCCTATTCAATCCATCAAACTGTCACCAGTATAAATTTGATATTAACTAATCGAATTTTAAGATATGAATAGTCCAAACTGTATTTTACTTTAAGAAAGGACAAAATTTGCATAATATTAATTAAATAGTTATATAATATTTAAAAAACATTGTGAAGAACACAAAATGAAAGTGAAATAATTCAACAATTGTTTACCAAAAATATATTATTATTGCATATTGTTTGGGTGTAGTCACTTAGGGCCTTTCCAATTGGGCTAATAAAGCCATTCTTTTCAAAACCTGTGGAAATGGGTTTTAATGTGCCAATGTCCATAAAAGCCCATTCTTTTGTGTTATAGTCCTTCAATTAACCCATCTACTGCATACAATTACAATAGGAGAGTATGCATAGTTACTATTCATAAGAGACTTAATTTTTCTTTCTGAACTCTACTTTTTGGGCTGGGCTTTTCTCTCCATTTAACAACATCATTATGAACATGCATGATCAACTAACAAAATATGAAGATGAATTATTTTGGTCAGCGGATATTCAAGTGGACCACTAATGTAATTCTAAATTCGTTAAATGCAATATGTTTCTCTCTCACTTTCATTCTACGTAACTTTTTATGCCCTAGTCATGCTTAAAACTATCTTGCTGAATTAAGAAAATAATAAGAACTGCTCAAGTTTTTTAAAAAGAAATTAAATGCAAGACCAGTTCTACCTTTAGTATAAAAAACCTTGCTTAAATGTAGTATAATATTAAAATTTCATTAATTACTAAAAAAATAATTAAATGTAGTATTTACGCTTCTACAAGTGGAATTTTAGTAACAACAAAAAATGTCTTGCGACTTTAATATAGTGGTTTTGCTGAACTCCACATGACAGAATAACTATTATTACTCAATTTCTACGAAATAAATTAAACATTTACTCAAAAAAAATCAAATGTATGTTTTCTTATATCTAAAATTAATTTTTTAATAAATAGAGTTATTACGCTTTTACAAAATAAAATTAAACACATTTATTTTTTGATAAAATTTTACTCATAAAGTAAATATGATGTACACTAAATAACATTTAGTGTCAATTTTTCTTGATATGGTGTATATCAAATAATTTAACAATTAGTGTTTTTCAACTTTAAATTATATAATCGAAAAATTATACAATTCATGTGGTCTAATTCATCTTAATACAAATTGTTGAACATATTCACCGTACATCGCACGGATCACCGGTAATTTCCTAGTTTTCAATATACCTATGTGACGGGTTCAGGTGAAATGCGGGTGATTTTTCAATGTAAGCTACATTTTATTTACATTTATTTCTAAAGTGCATAGCTTGCATTGGAATTATAAAGATGATATGAATACACACCAAAATTGAGAAAGAGAGGACCCTAGGATAAGAAAAGCAACACATAGAATTAACGTGGTTTGGCAATTGTGCTTACATCGACGGAAGATAGAGATTTTTCTTGTTACTTCTTGAGAAAATGTGTACAAACCTTACAAGGTAGTAGAAATAACTATGATAAAATACAAGCCAAAACTTATTTATATTTAGCCACGAATCCTTACTCGCATTTCACGCATGTGCTTGGGGGCCTTGTGTGTGAGTCCTCTAAGATGTCTCATTGAATTTCATAGTCACTAATAAAAATTCTCCAACTTAAGTTGAAATGCTCAATCACCGGAGATAATGCAAGAAGCTCATTACGAGTACGTTTGTTTCAATTGTTGAAAGTGTAATTCTGAGCTAGTTGAGCTTATTAGTTTGGGTTTTGTAGTTAGAGTGGCCCACATACCCAATGTATATAAACAGATAGTTTAGTTGTAGAGAAAAGAGTTGTAACAGAATTAGTAATAGAATTTGAATTTCAGTTTCCCACTCTTCTCTTTTCTCTCGTTCTCTCTATTACTCTGTTTTCTTGTTTCTGTTTTCCGTTTCTCATCGTCAACACCGCTGCGTGCTCTAACAACTGGTATCCAGAGCTTTCGTTCTTGAAAGAGATAGATGACAATGGGTGGAAACAATGGCAACTTCCCTGCAAACCTCCCTATTCTTGATGGCAAGAACTGGGACCGATGGTAGGTACATATGAGGGTAATCATCGGTTACCAAGAAGTCCTCGAGATTGTGGAGAATGGGTTTCCGGCGCTGTCCGCGGCACCCATCGACGAGCAGAGGGTTGCACACAAAGACAACAACAAGAAAGATTGCAAGGCCCTGTTCCCGCTTCATCAGTGCGTAGATGTTGCACATTTCGACAAGATTGCAGGCGCTACGAGCGCTCAAGAAGCATGGAAAATTCTAGCAAAATGCAACGGAGGGGCTGAGCAGTTGAAGAAGGTCCGCTTGCAGACCATGAGAAGACAGTATGAATTGATGTAGATGGAGACGAATGAGAAGATCGCTGATTTCTTCAACCGGGTAATCGTGTTGATGAACACGATGAAGTAGTGTGGGGAAACATTCACTGAACAGACGATCGTGGAAAAGATTCTATGAACTCTTTCTCCAAGATTTGGCCATATCGTGGTAGCAATTGACGAACTCTTTCTCCAATTTGCTTCAGAAGCCTAGGGTTCAAGCGCATGCCTTGTGCACGTTGCAAAAGTATTTGATTCATACGTTATGCAAACCCATTTTGTTGTGGTGTATGTCGTACATTGCGATGCCTCAATATACCTTCAACTTTACATAAATTATCAAAAAAATGCATTGTAGAACTCTAACTTATTATCAATTCAACTTTACATAAATTATCAAAAAAATGCATTGTAGAACTCTAACTTATTATCAATTTTCGGTGTCTTGACATGTTTTTGAGTCGTTTTCTCAACCATGGTCTCACTCCTTGAACTTCTCAAACACTTCATCCTTGGATTTTATAAAATACAACCACACCCTTCTTGAAAAAGCATCAATAAACGTGAGTCCAACTTGCTTACCACTAGACCAACACCATATTGGCTATCAAAATAGATATTTTTCTATAAAAGATGTGGAGTGAACACATCCTCTCATGTTGAAACTTTTCATGGAGAAAATATGTGGCACTCCTATGGTAGTGAAGACCGGATACTCCATTAGTTTAAAAGTCACAGTTTTTTAAAATTTAAAATTTAAAAAAATTTAAAATATGGATAACTGACCATATACAAATAGGTGCCACGATGTGAGTGAAAGTAGTACCAAAGACTCCATCCTTCAGAAGTAATGAAATTTATTCCCTTCTCATAATATATATTATAATGTTAAAATTGTGTGTCTATCATTTTCTTCATATATATTAAAAATAAAAGAGATTATTTAAATATTTATAACAAGAGATAGACGTACATAAAGTTTTATATGACAGTTGGATTGCTGGGTCGAATCAGATGGGTGGCGGCGGTGTGGTGAGGGATTCCACTGGCCGATGGATTTCGGGGTTTGCTTGTTCTTATGGTCCTGGGTGTGCCTTTCTGGCGGAGCTTCCGGCGCTTCGGTCCGGGTTAAAGCTAGTTGCAGACTTGGGTTTTCGTGAGATAGTGTGTTACATGGACTGCAAGGATATTGTGGAGATCTTGAGCCAGAATAGGGACACCCGGAATTTTTGGCAACGGGATACTATTACCTCTATTCGAGCTATGTTGGTGGGGGATTGGAAAGTCCAATTCCTCTATGTCTCGCGTGATAGAAATGCGGTGGCAGATATTTTGACAAGACAAGGGTCCCACACAGGGTGTCCATTGCGTGTTTGGAAGGAGCCCCCGTCCTCGGTGATCCCGCTCCTTTGCAGGGATGTTGTAGCGTAATCGTTTTCTTTTTTTCTGTTTTCATTTCCTTATGTAACCAAAAAAAAATATGACAATGAAATTTAGTGTATTAATTAATCCGCATATTTTTATTGTTATCTTGATATATAGTGCCATTGCGTATATGATGAAAAAGAAATACTAGCAACATATTTTTTTAAAAGATAACATTCCAACAAATACATTTTGATTGACAATGTTAGGCTAGCATTTCTGTATGATGAAAATGAAATGCATCCATCTAGAGTAAGTGTTCAACACTAAGGGGGCAGATTTCTCTATTGAAAGATTTGCAGGGAGAATATATGCTCATACATATAGATGAACCTCGGCTCGGTTTGACCGGAATTGAATTCACTTGTTTCTCTTTGAATAAGAAAGAAAGTTGAAAGATTATGAGAGAGAATACCATAATTCAACTAACCTGGCTAGGTATTGAAAAAAAGTATTTTCTTTTTAAAAATTCTCTAATAAAGTGTCGGATAAAGTACTGGACTAGTTCTACCAAATATATATCTTTAGTGGGGCTAATACAACAATTGTTAATGTGATTTTTTACCTTTATGCTAACCAGGGTGCTTGTTCAAATAGTTTTTAACTAGTTTATTAGTTTTCACATATGATTAATTAAGTTTTTAGGATTATTAAGTTGTAGTTTTTATTCAGAATTCTTGTTCATTTCTTTGTTTTGGCGGGTGGTTATTTTGGTGGGGTCTTATAGGATGGGTCTTTTGGGTCTGGATATAATATATATATATATATATATATATATATATATATATATATATATATATATATATATATGGGTTAAATATGTTTTTTTCCTTTGAAATATGAGCGAGATTTGGTTTTCGTGCTTCACCGGCGTAAAAGTGGATTTTAATCCCTAAACTATGAGAAATTATTGGTTTTAGTCCCTACGCCAACGTGATCAACGTCGGAGCTCTGTGTTGCTCCTGTAGCACTGCCACGTCAATTAATGAGCTTACGTGTAATTTCTTTTTTTTCATTTAAATTTAAAATTAACCTAATCTTCATTAATACTAAATTTTTTCTAATTTTCATTAAGTTTATTTAAAAAAACTTATTAAACTATTTAAATCCTAATTAATCAGGTTAATTTAAAATTAGATTTCTTCATCAAATTTCTAGAATCAGATCAGATTTGTTCATCTCCCTCAAATTTCTTCATCATCAAATTTCTTCATCATCTCCATCAAAGTTCTTCCCACCAAATACACAATCCAAATCCTTCACGTTTTCAACCAACTAAGATTACCAAAACCAGAAAATTTACCCCAAACCCAAACCTTGCGATGCAAAACCGAGACATGTTCGGAGATCAAGCAGATTTCCTAGAAAATTAAAACTCAGATCAACGATGGTGAAGATGGAGAAGAGGTCACGATGGAGGTCCTGGTCGCAGGGAGGTTGTAAGTAGCGGGAGCGGAGGTCCAGATCTCGTTCCTCAGCCTTTCCCAACCCAGATCTGCCCAAAGCCCAACCGAAATCTCCTCCCTCAGCCTCCCCTGTAATAGAGAAAGAGATCGATGAAGTTGAGGAAGAGAGCGATGGAAAGGGAGATCGAAGAAGACGATGAGGTCGAAGAAGATGATGAGGTCGAAGAAGACGATAGTTACAGAAATCTCATCGTTTTACACAGATCCATGATGGTGAAGATGGAGAAGAGGTCGCGATGGAGGTCCTGGTCGCAGGAGAGGTTGTAAGCAGCGGGAGAGGAGGTCGTAGGCGGTGATGGCAGTGGAAGAAGAAGAACCCATTTGGGCGTTTTTGGGTTTCCTAGGGGAGTAGACAATGGGGGGAGTAGACGATGGGGGTAGACGATGGGGGAGTAGACGATGAGTGTTTATGGGTCCATCGTCTACTCCCCCCACTTCCTCAACCTCCAACCCTTAATCTTCATCTTGCTCCACCTCTTTCTCAACAACAACCCTGAACTCTTCAACAGCAACAACCACCACCACCATGCAAAAACCATCACTCAATCCTCACCCACCAACACCACATCATCATCATCATCATCATCAACCTGGTAAAAGTCATCATCATCTTCTTAATCTCTTAATCGTCACCTTCATTTTCATCATCATCATCATCATCATCATAAACTTCATTCCTTACCACCCAAAATTCCAGACCAGAACCACCAAAATTCCAACCAGAAAACCCAAACAGGACAACTTAAAATGAAGGAAGGAAATTCCTCCGGGAAACAAAAATCAAGCTTCCGCTAAAGCACTTCACTCACCAAAACAGAGAGAAAGATTATCAATTGGTGAAACAAAAATCAAGCTTCCACTAAACCTTAATCCACCAGCATCGAAACAAAATTCTCATTTTCAGATAAAAAATCTTCTAGCAACAGTCCTTGACCAAACCCCCATTTTCAGATCTAAATCTAGCTCTCCCTTCTTTACTTTCTTTGCTTTCAGATCTGCATCTGCCCTTCTTTGCCTTAGATCTGTAAGCTCGAACCGGATCTGGGGGTGGCGGGTGGCGACGAGGTTGGGGTTGGTGGTGGCGGCGTGGTTGGGGGTGGTGGCGTCGCGTGGTTGGGGTTGGTGAAGGGTTGGATGAAGATGTTGAAGATAATTTTGAAGATGATTTTGGAGATAGTGATGAAGATGATGTTGCTAGATCTTGATTCTGTTCCTCATGTTATTTGATTTTTTAAATTAATTTAACTATTAACTATTTTATTAATTTTAAATAATAATTTTATTTTTAATAATTAGTTTATCTGAAGTGGAATTTAAATAAAGTAAAGAAAAAAGAAAATACATGTAGGAAAAACATGACACCTAAGCACGGTGGCGTTGACCACGCCGGTGGCAAGGACTAAAACCAACAATTTTTCGTAATCTAGGGACGAAAATCAAATCTCACTCATAATTCAGGGACAAAAATATATTTAACCCTATATATATATCTTTTGTGTACTCCCTTGTTGAGTGGGTTATTCTCAACTTAACTTTATAAATAAATTATGAGAAGGAATCAATTGACACGGATTGATTACACTGAAAAAAAAAAAAATTAGAGTGGCACTTGGTGACAGTCTTAGACAGCGAGTAATCTTTCATTATACCGTTATTTTTTTGCTTTTAATTGAGCCGTCACGAAAAAAATTATTATGTGATATTCACCCAATGTCAAATTGCGTCCCATTAGTATTGCCATGTTTTACCTTTTGGTCTGTAATATACCATCTTTCTGTTTTTTGTTTGTAACCCCGTCGTATCAGTCCTTTCTTCGACCATTAGTATTGTCATGAGAGCACTATGCCAAGTTGTTTAGATGATCTGCACTAATTTTCCGCTATAGTATTATTTGTTTTGCTCTTAGTTGCAATTGTCATGTATGAGACCACTATGCCAAGTTGTTTAGATAATCTGCACTAATTGCAAATAGATTTGGATGTGGACCATTTAACTTTTGTATACATGCTGCTAACATGATCAACCATTCAACTACCTACCAAATTGTGATTTGACTTCAGTGTCACTAAAAATTATAAGAAAAACACAATAATGAAGTGTCTTTTGCACACAGAAGGATATTTTTGTGCAGTTTCTAAATTACTCTTGTCCCACTATGTTTCTGTAACTGTAGACAATGAATTTAAGTGGGTGTAATTAGCTTGTTTGCAGCTATAGAGGGCTCACAAAATTGTTCAAGGAGATTATATGATTTAAGAGTATAAGAATAGTGTAATCCCAGGCTATAAGAATAAGGGTAAAATGCTAAACTGTGCAAGTAAATATTGAGCAGGGATTAAATGAGAAGATTCTTATTCTTGGTTATATGTCAGGGGATCTGTTATCGGAATGAGACAGTATAGGAGAAAAGTAAGGCTATTATCTTATTAGAGAAAATTGTGAATCCTTTTACATGAGCCTCCTTTGGCAATTTATAGGAAGGAAAGCCATAAATGACATTTAATTCAGACTCAACCTATGGGCCTCAAAGATCAGGCCCAATAAGTTACAAAGTTTACACCCCTATGTATTACAAATGTGCCCCTGGGGTCGTCGTCCAAAGCCGCCCTTCGCCGATGTAGCTCGCCCTGTCCAGGATCAACAACAAAAGCAATATGTTTGTTATAAATATTGATGGAATGATATGGAGGGATTAAAAAGATATACACACTCTTATCATCTATTGGAAAAGGCATATGATACGGTGCCTATAGAGCTAGTTTCTAATGTAGAAAAGAATTCATATTTCCTATATTCAAACAATTAGAGATATGTACATGGGGTCACGACTAGTGTGAGAAAACAAGGTAGGGCTATAAAAGACTTCTATATAATTATAAGATTGTAACAAGAGTCAACTTTGAGCTCTCATCTTTTCATTTCTTTGGTATCCTTATCGAACATATCTAAGTGCCTGTGCCATAATGTATGTGTTTTGTAAATGATACAAGAAGTCTTGACATTCTGATTCACTAATTCTTAGTTTTTGTTCTTGTTACTTCAGTTAACCTTGAAGACCAACTAACTCCTTGCTGCTCTTCCAAGGTAAGTTTCGCTTCAATTTTCTTAATTTTCTGTTGTTTGTTTAATTCTCTGTTTTATTTGTTTCTACCAATAGCCAAAAATTGTTCTTATAACATACTAATATTAATTACAATTTTAATGCTGTTTAGTATGACATTTGTTATGCATGTTGGATTTTGCTTCTACCAATAGCTGGTATCTATTTTTTTTTCTTTCTTTCCCTGTATTAATTTCACTGATCTTGATTTCACTGATCATTGATTCTGCCATATGCTTGTTAATTCATGTTTACTTTGTGCCCATGATTTTCTTATATTTATTATGCAGTTTTGTTTTTTTTCCGTAAATACAATTTTGCTATAACTTTGTATACTTGTTTGTGCCAAATTAGCAAACACTGATTGTTAGTATATGCATGTTTGTCAATTTTGATTGTTTCTGCCTTAGTGCCATTGTAATTTTTGAGTGTATCCTTACAGCCAAAATAGGTGTGTTAACTTAATTTTTGAAGCCATGGCGTAGGGGCTTTAGTCGATTAACATTTTTGTCTTGCTTGTCTTTCTTTAAGGTGATATCTTCTTCCTTTATACTAACATTATATGCTTACAACTCTTTTTTTTCTTTTCTAAACTTAGTTATGTAGTCACCATAATGGATAAATCATGGATGCCACGAAATACAACTGAATATCTTGACGGGTTAGATAATTTTTTATATTTTGCATTTGAGAAGCGGTAGTTGATGGTGTAATAAGGTGTCTATGTCCTAAGTGTCGCTGTAAAAAATGGAAAAGTAGAGATGTAGTGCGTAACCACTTGATTTGCAAGCAGTTTCCAAAAAAATTATAAGGTTTGGATATGGCATGGTGAAACATATGAAACTATGACATCAAGGGACACTCAAGGAACCATGGAGCCATTGCTAAATGAAAATGCAGTATTAGACATGTTAAATGATGTGTTTGAGATGAATAGAACTTTTGATGCGGAACCCATCTCTTCACCTGAACCATCTGAGTTTCGAAACGCCATACCAAATGAAGACCAAAGAGATTTTGATGATTTGGTTGGGGATGTTAACTAGTAATTATATGAAGGCTGCCAAAAGTACTCAAAGTTGTCTTTTTTATTAAGATTATATCATATAAAGTGCTTGTGTGGTGTCACTGATAAAGCAATGACATTAATACTAGATCTGTTGAAAGACGCATTCGAGTATGCAGAGCTTCATGATTCGTTCTATGTGGCAAAGAAGGTAATTCACAAAGTTCGTCTTCATTATACCAAGAGTAAGAAAATTGATGTGAAGTTGAAGCTAATTTTGTGACGGTTACAACTGACACCAAGTTAAAATTAAAGTTGCTAGCTAAAAGTTTTGTGGGAACTAGAACCGCAGCTAATGGATGTGTAAAATAATCTGAGCACTTCTGCAGCGGTTAACACCACAGCTACATGAACAAGATGAATTATTCAAGCGCTTTTGCAGAGGTTACCACCTCCGCTACTCTGAATTTAAATAATTTGTGTGCTATTGCAACGGTTGCAGTCAGGACATACTGTCACGCGACAGTTCAAACTGCAGCTAAGTGAGAATCAGATTTCCTTGCTTTTATTCTAACGACTTCTTAAAACAGACTGCAATTTTACTAATGTTGCCAGATTCTACGTCGGTCTGGCAACTGTCGGAAGGGAAATTTAGTGGTGGATCAAATCGCCCCAAAACAGCAGCTGCTAAATCTTGTGTTTTGTAACAGTCCTTCCTTGAGAACAATAATTCATATTAATACAACAGTGATTTGGTGCACTTGTTAGGCGATACATAAGGTGCAGTAATAATTGATGTACATCCGAATAGTACAGTCACACATCTGTTTAGTACGCTAACGATAGCACACAATAAGGCGGCACAAATTTACTAAGAGACTTTATCCGTCTCTAAATTCGTTGCAGATGAACAAAAAGGAAATATTTCACATTACAATTGCTTGATCGCCAGTAATTCTGTTTCTATTAAAGAGGGAAATAAATCCCTCTCTTAATTGTGTCACTAATTAGCATTCTTAAGTAATAAAAACCTTGCTTTAAAAGCTTTCTTCACTACGTAGTGTGTGGGTCGAGGATTATCTTGTTGATCTCCTCCCACTTCTGCTTTTTAGTGTATCTTCTTTTATTCCTGATTAATAAAACCTTTAATTAACCGTAAAAAAATAATAAAAAACAATTTTTCAATCTTGATTCGGTGATTAGAAATTTAGAATGTCATTTTTACCTACCACATGGGCCTTTAAGCTCTGTTTGATTCAAATGAGGGAACGAGAGGGAAGAAATTTTAATGGAGGGGAGAGGAAGAGAGGGAAGATAATTTAATACTTATTATGTTTACTGCCCTTTATAAATTTACTTGTTACAATGTTTGCATCAATAATCATCATATTAACTACACCATAACTTCTTTTGATCCTCACCAATCACTACACTTCTCAATCAATATAAACGTCGCACACACTAACCAAAGTAACAAAATATGGGATTTGTGGGAACAATGGCCTACAGAATAACTTTACAATATAAGTTCAGGCGTAAAACTTGGCGGAACACGTCAACTGAAAGACCCAACCAACGCATGTTGATTTCTTCCTCTAAGTTAAGATATGCAGAATTGTTTTGAGCTTCAGGCAGATGTCATGCCCTCGATGCTGATTTCCCTGTAAAATATTATATCATGCTGATTTCCCGGTAGAGAGCGGCCGACGGTGGTAGAGAGCGGCAGACAGCGGGGGCTTCGCAGCGACGGGTCGTGTGAGAAGCAGGAAGACCGTCGTGTGAGAAGCAGGGTGAGAAGCAGGAAGACCGTCGTGTGAGAAGTAGGAAGAAAGAGAAGAGCAATGGGAAAGATGAATAGAGGAAAGTTGAGTAGAAGCAATTTAGGTATTGTTTAGTTGAATTTGGGAATTACAAATTTGTCTATGGATATTTTTGTCACAAAATTTATTTTCCTCTCAATCCCCCCACAATTGGAGGGAATAAAAAATTGAGTAAGGAGAGGTTTTGATCCCCTCCATTCCCCTCCCTTCCCCTTCAAAAATTTGAATCAAACAATTTATTTTTTAAAACCCCTCCCCTTCCCTCCCCTCCATTCCCCTTCAAACAAACAATAGCTTAGACCATATGCATCATCAGTGGTATTTTAAGAGTTGTTATTTGACACAAACTAAGCATCAAGCGGCGAGTTGCCCAAACCGTTGCAATGGGAGAGTTCCTCCATCGTGGCTATCAATGAAAGAGATTTTATCAACTAGTGCTTATATGTAGGCCCTAGCGATTCATGACATTCAATTGACATGTGTGTTTAGCAACAATTTGACACCAGGGTTGTGTAATAGCCTAATCAATATAGACAATTGCCTTCCACCCCCACCCAAAAGAAAATTAGTATCTATAGAGTATATACTACCGAGACTTGAGAGAAGTAATAGAACGATGAAAAGTCAGGTCATATTAATTGTAATGTGAGAACTGGAAAATGCAACTTTGACAGTTATTAGTAATAGTGTTTTGTATTAGCAAATTTATATTTTCCAAAAAATAATAAATAAAATATTTGTTAGTTTTACATTCCCGAAATTGAAATATTAGTTTGTATTTACTCATAACCGTTAGTTTTTTGATGACTGATATATCAATAGTATTGTACAAGTTTGTTCTCCACTCATTCCTAAAACACTTTAAATTATTTTTCAAATGTATATATTGCGTATAGAGTTTTATTGACAATCCGTGTAATGATTGGTACTACTGAAAGAAGTTTTTCAAAATTAAAATTGCTTGAATCATATCTAAAATCAACAATATTTCAAGATAGATTGAATGAGTTAGCTATTTTAATTATAAAACTCTGATAAATGACTTTCACCTAAAAAAGCTAGAAGATTAATATGAGAAATTAATAATTTATATAATATATTAAATTTCTTTAAAAATTTTGTCAAAAAGAAAGTTACTTTTAAATTTTCATTTTAAGCCTCAAAATGTCTATACACTACCCTGTTTGACATCACCAAGAACATGTTTATTTTTACACTGTGCATTTAACGGAGGTAAAAAATGCCGCTAAACATTTATATATATCAATTGAATGTCGTGAGAGTTGCCCAAACCGTTGTAATGGGAGAGTTCCTCCATCTGGCTATTAATGAAAGAGTTTTTATCAACTAGTGCTTATATGTAGGCCCTAGCGATTAATGACATTCAATTGACATGTGTGTTTAGCAACAATTTGACACCAGGGTTGTGTAATAGCCTAGTCAATATAGACAATTGCCTTCCACCCCCACCCAAAAGAAAATTAGTATCTATAGAGTATATACTACCGAGACTTGAGAGAGGTAATAGAACGATGAAAAGTCAGGTCATATTAATTGTAATGTGAGAACTGGAAAATTCAACTTTGACAGTTATTAGTAATAATGTTTTGTATTAGCAAATTTATATTTTCCAAAAAATAATAAATAAAATATTTGTTAGTTTTACATTCCCGAAATTGAAAAATTAGTTTGTATTTACTCATAACCGTTAGTTTTTTTATGACTGATATATCAATAGTATTGTACAAGTTTGTTCTCCACTCATTCCTAAAACACTTTAAATTATTTTTCAAATGTATATATTGCGTATAGAGTTTTATTGACAATCTGTGTAATGATTGGTACTACTAACAGAAATTTTTCAAAATTAAAATTACTTGAATCATATCTAAAGTCAACAATATTTCAAGATAGATTGAATGAGTTAGCTATTTTAATTATAGAACTCTGATAAATGACTTTCACCTAAAAAATCTAGAAGATTAATATGTGAAATTAATAATTTATATAATATATTAAATTTCTTTAAAAAATTTGTCAAAAAGAAAGTTACTTTTAAATTTTCATTTTAAGCCTCAAAATGTCTATACACGACCCTGTTTGACATCACCAAGAACATGTTTATTTTTACACTGTGCATTTAGCGGTGGTAAAAAATGCCGCTAAACATCTATATATATATATATATATATATATATATATATATATATATATATATATATATGGGATGTATCATATGAGAAAGATGTTTTTATATGAGAAAATGAGAATAAATCACGATCGTTAGGTGTAATCATGAATGGTCAAGATTAAAACATGAAGTCATGTGACTATTAAAAAGTCATGTGACTATTAAGTTATTTTAATCTTGACCATTCATGATTAGATTTAACGGTCGTGATTTATTCTCATTTTCTCATATAAAAACATCATATGATACATCCTCTATATATATATATATATCAATTGAATGTCGTGAATTGCTGAGATTTTGACGATCATTATTGTATATTAACAAATAAAAGTCTTTGATCAGGAAGTTGTTTTTTGGGTCTTATGGAGGGATTCTGCTCTTTTTGGTGTGGGCTTGTTCTTCCATTTTTCATTTGGTGATACAAGATAGCTTATTTGATTTTCAGGAGTTGGCTAATGTCACTTGTTGCAGATCACTATCTTGATCATGGTGGGATTAGCATAATTTTTTTTGTTGCAGATCACTGTCTGTCTGGTGGCTTTTTATTTCTTCCCCTAAATTACTCTAATTTCGTTTCCCTTCCTTTTGCTTGTATTATTATAATAAATTTTGGCTTATAAAATAAAAACTAAAAAAGAGAAAAAATTAGAAACACTGTTGGTAGCACTCAAAAAGGAATCTCATGGTAGTCTAAACCCTTATCCAAACCGTAAATTAACTTGAGAAATGACCCGTCGCTGACCTCACATTCACCTTTTTTATTTTCAACCAAACTCCTCACCTTCTTTCTTTGATTCCTTTTCTCACTTTTTATATATATCTTCAGCTGCCATAGATTGCCATCACTCATCAAACTCACTATCATTATCAACTACTCCAAATTCATAACCAAAACATGTTACAATCTGCTGAACTCCCAGATTGTTTCTATTCTGTGCCTCCAATCACCATCCCCCCAAGTGCTCCAACGCCAAAACATTCTCTTTATCTCTCTAACCTTGACGACCAAAAGTTCCTCAGATTCTCCATCAAGTACATGTTCCTCTTCAAGAAATCGGTGAGCTTCAATATGTTGAAGTCCTCTCTGTCGAGAGTTCTGGTGGATTACTACCCTTTGGCTGGGAGGTTGAGGAGCAGCAATGAGGATGATCACAAGCTTGAGGTGGATTGTAATGGAGAAGGTGCTGTGTTTGCTGAGGCTTTCATGGATACAACTGCTGAAGAATTACTTGAATCTTCCAAGTTGCCAAATAATTCATGGAGGAAGCTCTTATACAGGGTGGAAGCTCAGAGCTTCTTAGATGTTCCTCCACTTGTAATCCAGGTAAGATCATGTGAACTTTGTCTCCTAGCACACAATTATATTTCAAAATGCTTCTAAAATTGATTCTACAGTTAAAATTAATTTTAAACAGAAATTATTGTGAGTAGCTTCTGATCAGTGTTATAATTGCTCAAGTTAATCCAAACATTTTAATGTTTTTCCACCCTTGATTTTCCTGTATATATGTTGCCTTCTTTTTCTCATGGGCTATGGGGTTGAGGAGAAGGAAGAAGTGATATTTTTCTCCCCCAAATTACATGTTAATTTAGACACTGCTCATCAAGCTTATATCCTTTACTCACTCATTTGACCTATTTTTGGAAGTCTATTAAATTTAATTAATCGCTCAGTTCCTTTTTATAAGAACCAAACTAACTTTGCACATCTTTTAAAAAAATTATGCAGTATAGTTTTTTGTATTAAATTTGTTTTCAAATGTTGTTGAATTTCTAAAATTGTCCTTAACATTATAACATACTTACTTTTAATCTCTTTTCATCATTAATGCAATTCCATATTTTCATAATTTAATAAGAGTAAAAATGTGAAAAATAATTAATATGACACAAAGTCTTATATGGTTCTTATAAAAAGGAACAACTTTTACCCCTCTTTTAGCTCTTATAAAAAGGAACGGAGGGAGTACCATGTATCATAGCAAGGGCAAAAAGAACATGATTTTGTGTATGGTTAATGACTAGTAGACCACATGGTGTCTAAGAAACCCCATATTGATGAGTGAAAAAAATAATAATTAAGAGGAATAAGTGATAAATGAGATATTATAAAAAATGGAATTATAAAAAACAAATGAATATATGGTGTTATTACTATTAGTGATTCATACATGAGAACTATTTAAAATGCACTTTTGTCGATGTATAATACTTTGAATATTTTTATCTTTTTACTAATGATATTTAAATACTCAAATAGTGCAAGCACCCCAATTTCATTTTTATATCTCTCATTTTATCACATTCATCATTCATTCATACTTTGCTTTACCTAATGTCTACAAATAATACTTAAGTTTTGTAGTCAAACAAAAAATTATTACATAATATCAAAAGTTTTAAAACCAGTTTAAAGAAAAATTAAAATCAACTTAAATTTATGTATGTTTGAATTTACAATACCTTCGTTTCAAAAAAAAAAAAAGAATTTACAATACCTTCAAAGAAATATATATATATATATATATATATATATATATATATATATATATATATTAATAATTCATCGTGTGACATAAGTTTCTTTAAATATGCTTAAAGTCTTGGTAACAGAAACGCACACTTATTTTCTTTCTCTTTAAAAGGAAAAAGCAAAATGCCAACCTTTGTTTGGTTAGGCCTTTTTGAGCTTAAAACATATCATATCTTCGCTTATTTTCAAATGAAAAAGAGGTGTAAAGAGAAGAAAAATCAAACAAAACATAAAAAAGAAGAATTTAATAACGATGATAAGAAAAAATAAATCTAGATAGTGTAAAAAAATCAGAGTTACTTTATGAAAAGAGGATAGTGGTAGTGAGTGGTGACAATTCGGGACAGAGTGAGCTTGCAATTGGCCCTAGCATTTCCTTTTCCTTTTCTATAAATTAAAAAACTATTATTTTATTTTACATGACAAAAACAAAGGTAAAAGATTGATCATCAGATTCTCTTTTCTTAAAACACCTTTTTCTTTGTTAATTCTTTCAGGTGACAAGTCTCCGTTGCGGGGGAATGATCCTCTGCACCGCGATCAACCACTGCCTCTGCGACGGAATCGGCACGTCACAGTTTCTCCACGCCTGGGCCCACCTAACCACAAACCCCAACACCGACTTGACAATTCAACCCTTCCACTGGCGACACGTGTTAAGATCTAGAGACCCGGTGCACGTAAAGTTCCCTCACCCCGGACACACCAGAACAAAGCTCGCACCTCAAGTCGACCTCTTCACGTGGATGCAAACCCAGCCACTTGTCGCCACGTCATTCACGCTCGGATCCACCGAGGTCCTTCGCCTAAAAAAACAGTGCCACGTGGCGCTTAGCAGCACCACAACGTTCGAAGCTGTCGCGGCGCACACGTGGCGCTCGTGGGTCCGATCGCTAAACCTAGGCCCCACAACTGTTGTAAAGCTACTTTTCTCAGTCAACGTTAGAAAAAGGTTAAACCTCCCAGAAGGGTTTTATGGGAACGGGTTTGTCCTCGCATGTGCTGAGTCCTCGGTGCGAGACTTGGTGAGTTCCAATAACCTGCACCATGTTGTGAAATTACTGCAACAAGCGAAGGGTGATTTGAGTGAAGACTGTGTGAGGTCGATGATTGATTTGTTGGAGGATAAGACAGTGAGAACGGACCTTTCAACTAGCTTGGTGATTTCTCAGTGGTCGAGGTTAGGGTTGGAGGATGTGGATTTTGGACAAGGGAAGCCTTTGCATATGGGTCCTCTAACAAGTGGTGTTTACTGCTTGTTTTTGCCGGTGGTCGGAGATGCTAAGGCGGTGAGGGTGCTCGTGTCGGTGCCAGAGAGTGTGGTGGAGAGCTTTCAAGGTTACATGATGATGAGTGAGAGTTGGGAGGAAGATCATGGAGATGGTGATGTTAACACAAATGGGGTAGTAGCATGCGTGAGAAAATAATAATGAAACTGAGTGTACGTATAGTTGCTAGATAGTTGGGTTCCTTAATTGACTAGTCGAGATATTTATTTCTAGACGAAGTGTATGAAGGTTGATTTGTTTAATGAGACCTATCCGCTTACTGTGATTTTCGAGTTTAAGGTGATTAGCCTTGTGGCTGTCCACTATGAAGATATATTCCTGATACCAAAGAGAGAATGTGATATTGTGATATTCTGCATGTATCTACCAAGTTGCATTCACAACAAGTCTTGAGAATGATTACCAAGTGGCGAATTATATGTTCTCAAATTTGAGTGCAGGCTACATGAAAATTATGAGTGGGCTCATGTTAAGGGTGTCTGCAATGATATAAAGTAATTAAATAAAGAGAAGTAAATGATATCATATCAAGATATGAGATGAAGAAATAAAAAATGATAGAACGTGGACAATTATTGAGGGGTTTAAAAATTAAAATTCAAAAAGATAAATAAACCATTGTATTATATTAACCACTAACCACGTATAAATCCATATTTTATGGCAACTTTGGACAATCACAAAGTAAAAAATTACTTTTCTTTTTTCCAATTTCCACTTTGTAGTAAAAAAAGTCCGTCATAAAAATAGGCGTTTAAATGTAGTCGATACTTCTAGCAATTTACCTATAGCGGCTGAATTATAAATCTTCATTATGATTAATATATTACATATGAGTTTAACTATATAGCATGATCAAAGTTTGAGACGAATCCTTTTTATAAAAAAAAAAAAGGAGAGAGATGATGATTTTGAAAAACAAATAAAACAAAGGAATATAAACGGTTAGGATGAGTTGGTCTTTTTTCATATGCAAATCTCTCGTGAGTATTCTCCATTACATCACTAGAATAAAGAAATAAAAATATATATGTAATCTTTTATATAACACGAAAGGAAGAGAAGTAGAAAAAAACCAAAGAGTGAAAAAAATGAAAAAAAGATAGGGTTAAATATATTTTGATTTAGGAAAATATACATGACTCGAACAGAAAATTCCACGAAACTGACGAATGTGTAAATAATGATAGGTTAAATATGTGGAGTTATTGTTGGCCCACTGAATTTGCATCATACTAATTTTTGATTGGTTAAATTCTTTGTCGTACTCAATTCGTGGTGGATTTTTCGAGCCACCTAGCATTGCTCTTTGATTTAAATGTGTTTTGATTCCTGATTTATATATCTGAATTTAAAGTGGTCCATGGAAAATAAACCGCATAGGTCTGGTCCTTCAAAAATCTTGTTTGATCTAAACTGATTCTTATAACGTCATAAAACTTATGTGACAATTGTTTTCCTAATCACCAATACACATAGGCTTCCACTTGGACTTTTCACATCTATTTTAATCCCTCAAAAATTTCTTCTAGTAAATTTAGTCCTTCTCCCTTCATAAGCATCTCAAAACCCAAAAATTCATAGCTTCATTCTAAAAGCATAGAAATTTATCTCAAAAACTCAAAAACCATGTCCATGTTCATTTCCAAAACCCACAAACCCAAAAAATTCTTTCATCCTCCTCCTCCTTTCACTTCCGGTCCTACCCAATACCACCAAAACCCCCACTGAAAACTAAGAAGTCAAAAGCAGACACATCCTCAACCCAGTTCTACACATACTACAAACACGGATTAAAACCCCTTTGTGATGATTTTCAGACCAGCAATTCGCCAACTTGACGCAAAACCCCATATGGGTATAGATACAGGCAACATGTGATAGTTGAACGAACGTTACGACCGAGACATAAATAATTAGTATAGTTTGCGGTATGATTTATGAACCCCATGATTATGAAGCTCACTATTGAGTAATGAGTGGACACAGCACCCTCCCTGCTTATGAGGTTCAATATTTCTCACAATTTTCAAGGTAAACACCAAACATAGACCACTAATTTGGGTACCAAGCATATTACAATTGTTGGTTTAAAGATAATTTTTGACTAGGTAGCCGTGTGGGTCGGTTGGGAAACCAACATAATGATTCCCTAATCAAGCGATTACTCGAAGAAGTGACTTTTTCCTCAATGTAGGTTCCTAAGACACTCCAAAAAGCTCGTAGTGATCGCTATTGAGAAGTTGTGACTAAAGTAAAGCTATGTACTAAGCGAACGACTAAGGTAGATAAAGGCTTCAAAGTGATATAGTAATTACTGAAATAAACAGCTGAAAGACTGTAAATGGGTGAAAGACTGTAAACAAATTAAAGTGCTGAAAGGTAAAGGAAAATAAGTAAAGGTAAAGTAAATGTGGGAAATTTGTAGATTTGATTGATTGTTGAATTGTGTCCTAGTACAAATGATCCTTCCTCTATTGATTGAGGCAAATTCGGCTAACCTACGACATTTAACAATCAATTTTCCATTAACCCATGTTTCCCGGTCCTTACAAGCATTTACAAATTAGGGGTGTTGGTTTTTTCTTCTCCTAGACAGCCTGAAAGCTTGTTTTGAGCCGATCTTCCTTGTATCGACTGGTTCATCGACAATAACCACATTCCATAAATCAATGGGATTAAAACATTTGATGCTTTTACACGTGAGGATCTTCTAGAAGCCCAATAAAATAACTTCAGCTCTGTATTCGAGCCTTTGTATCCTTCCTTAAATCTTGATCATATACATGACTCCTTCACCTAGCCATTTAACCTAAGCGTGCCAAAGACTAAACCTGGGCCCTCGGCTATTATTCCTAACGGTTAGTTTGCCTCAATGGATGGAGAGTCTTTTAGGTTTCCCTAATAGTCATTAAAGATTTTCTCGGGTGCCAACACAGTGCCCCCTGCACTCTCGACTTATGTGTTACGCTGTGAATCAAAATGTAGTCATTTCTTCCATCTTCCGATGTGTCAGTTTCCACCTTTCAAATTTGAACTTCACTTATAAAAAGTCATCTCTCTCCCTTCATTTGCCACCAACTTCTTCTCCTATCGACCCTTAGCAATTATTTGTTTATCATGTCCATCTATGGTTGTTCTTAGAGCTGTGCTTCTCCTCCTGTTGATGATTCCAAGAATGTTCTCGGTTATTATGGCATGACCGGTGCTTCCCAAGCTCGCTTACTGGTTCCTTTCAACCCTTCTTGACGGTAATATCTTCTTGGCCCTCATACAGAAAATCGAGCCGAATTTCCCCGTATCACCACAGAATTCATCGCGAGAGAACCTCATTGCCTTCCCATATTCCATTTTGGTTTTAACTACCAGAGGTGCCCTTTCCACTTCCTCAATTGGCCCTCCGACATGCTCCATTATAGTGATTGGGTCACCCGATTCCCTGCATCTTGGGGAGACAATTGAAAATGGTGGGGCATCTACGACATTATCATGTTGTCCCGTGGGGCTGTCCCGTGCCACCTTGAACTCTTGTTTGGCTTCGTTGGATTTTGGTCGACATCCATAAATGGTTTTGTCTTTCCGGCATGCATGATGACCCCTAAACTCTTGGATGTAGTCAACCTCCTGGGCCTGCCAATGAACGGAATCAAACTGTCTTTGTTAGCAAGTGATTTCGAGGGGGAACCCTCCACTTTAGGGATCAATCTTTCTGAAGCCAACTATCGATCTTTCTTGATGCTGTGTCTATGCAAACACTTCCTTTGCATAGGAAGGGTAACAACTGAATTTTGTCCCTTCATATCGGCTATCACTTCTGGTCGTGGTCTTGCCTTAGCCCCTTACTTTCTAGCCTCTTTTTACTGAGTGATGTAATTTTTAGCAGAATTCATTCAGAGCTTGCTATCCCCAGACTCGGAATCCATTGATGGTCCTCTGTAGTTCCTTCACCTGTGGATTATGCTATATTTTTTAGATATGCGAGCATCTTCCGCCATTGTGATGACTGGATTTTGTATGATAATTTTAGGGTCTTTTTAGTCTTTTTATTTTGTTATTTTTGAGTCTCATATAGGATTTTTATTGCTTTTATTAGGATTTTATGTTTATTTTTGCATTTTGCATATAGATTAGCTTTTATTTGTTTTTTTAAATTTTATTTTATATTTTTAGGAATTTTTGTAGGTATTTTTATATTTTAGGAAAGCTGGTAGAATTAGTCATTTTTGTCCAGGGACCAAACTGCAAGTTTCAGGAAAGAAAGGGCCAAAGTACAAAAGTTCAAGAGTTGGAGGCTGAAAGTGGAGTTTCAGGAAAATAAATGGCCAGAAGTGAAGTGCTAACAAAGAGAGGACCAAAAGTGTAAAGATTGAATATGAAGCATCACTTCTATTTTGCACATGTGAAAAAGGATGAGAGAATTGATGGTAGTGGGAAGGAGTTTTCAGAAGTTAATTGGTGGCCAATGAAGGTCATAATGGCCATCAACTCCTCCACCATTGAAGAGAAAAATAGCCACGGAATAGCAAGCATCAGCCTTGCCAACGCTTAAGCGTTGGAAGCCAGCGCTCATGCGCTAGGCCCCTGTTTCACACGTCTGATGTATTTAAATCCCAGCGCTCAAGCGTTGGGTCGCAGGCAGATTTTTGCTATAAATAGGAGTACTCATCCTTTGTAACATCTGATCCCTTAATTCAGAATACAACAAGTATTCTTCTTTCTTCCTTGAGAGCATTGTTCCTGAGAATTGTGGGAAGCCATTCTTGAGCTCCTAGTCCAAGGTAATCCAATGTTTCTATTAGCCATGCTTGACTAATTTCTTTTTAAGTTCTTGGGTTGTTTTTAGCTTATAATTATGTTTTAGTTCTCTTCATCTTTATTTCTGAATAATATTGCAAGTTCATGTTTTATTTCCTTGTTCTTCATTTATCTTGATGTACACAAGTGTTCATGCTTATTTCTTATGTCAATGGAAATTGGTAAGTAATAAGGGAAATAGGATTTAAAAGAAGCAATATGACATATTACTAAGGAATTAGGATAGACTTTGCTTTATGTTGGCCTGAACTCTATCTTCATCTTCTTCTTTAATTAACTAAATTGCAAGGAATTGAGTTTAGTAATTAGAAAGAAAGGTCTACAATGTGTAAAGAATTAACTTGTAGAAACCATAGGCTAGAGCATCATGAACTATTGTTTTAAAATTCAGAAATAAGGAAGAGGTTTGCTAGAATATATTATAAGTTATTCAATTCAACCCAAGTGCTTAATTTCCATCATCATCTTATCTTTATATTTATGCTAATCCAAGTTCTTGTTCTAAAACAAACTAAAACTGAAATCAACTTTAATTTTCAGCACAAGTTCTAAACAAATTGATAATTGGACACCTATCCCTGTGGGTTCGATATCTTTTATATTACTTCGATAATCAATCGTACACTTGCGGATCTGGTCATCAAGTTTTTGGTGCCGTTGCCAGCGATAGGTTCTTTTTAAGGTCCTTTTATTAAATTGTTTAGAGCTTTTTATATGAACTGGTGCTGCTAATTTTGTCTGCTGAATTTTGTAAGGAATTATGGCTGGAACATTTGAGGAATGGTTGGCAAAGATTCGGGCTAATCTTGAAAAAGAAGATGAAAAGAAGAAGCACTTTGCTTTCAATTTAATTGATGAGTATTACTCTGAATTAGATTGCAAACGCGCTTCGGGATCTTTGCCTAACCGGGTGCAGGAATGGAAGGCCAGAATAATCTTGCAAGGAAGGCTGAGTGCAATTTTGGGGAGGCAGCCAGTAAACCAACAAATCCCCATTGACCCGGTAAGTGATTCTATGGACAAAATAGAGGAAAAGAAAATTGAAAAAGTGGATTGCTTAGTTATTGAAAAATCTTTTTTTCTTCCCACACCGGAAGAGAAAGAACAAAATTCTTTTAAACTATCCATAGGCGATCTTATTTGGGAAAACGGTGAGGATTTTGCTGAACAAGTCTGCATCATTTTGATGACTTCAAGTTGTCAAAATTTGCATGACTTGAGGGTTCTAAAACAGTTGGCCATAGGTCCTGGTTGATTGACCAATTTCTAGAAGGAACCAAGTCTATCAAAGACTATAAAATCGAGCTTCTTGGGAGATAACCCATGTCCAGGTTTGAGTATTTTAAATTCAGTAATTTTTAATTTCCTATTTAATTTCTGTTTTATTATTTTCTGTTTCAAAAAAAAAAGAAAAAAAAAATTCTTGCAGGGGGACCCAACGCCAAGGCGTTGGAGGCTCAACGCTCATGCGTTGAGCCCCTGCCTAAGTCCCAGGATTTCTAATTTATTCCAACGCTGAGGCGTTGGGCCCCTGGAATCCCTTTTTTAATTTTTAATTCCAGCGCTCAAGCGTTGGGAAGCCAACACTCAAGCACTGGAGCTCGGGTAGTTTTTCTGTTTTTATTTTTCTTCATGTTTCTTCATGTATATAAATAATTTTGTTCTGTGCCCACCAGCTTTTGAAAAGATGTGTGAATGAGATTCTTGAGTTCTTCCCTTGCTTTTATTATTGGTTTGAGCTTTTGATCTTTGGGAACTCAAGAACCCTTGTTTGTTTTAGGTGGACACATTTCCAACGCTTGGGCTTGTTTTTGAAAAAGGACTTAAGTTTGTTGGATTGAGGACTAACAAGTCTAAACAAGCTTTTGCTTGTAGACTCTTGTTTGTTCAATTTTGCAGGAAAGACACCAAAGAAGAAAATCCCCCTGAAGTTGGAGTGTTCAAAGAAGAAGTTACAATAAGGTTCCCTGGACTATTTGTGGAAGAAAACTATTGTACCAGCTTTTAGTTTTTTCTTTTTGGATAGTTTTTAGTTTTATTTTTAGTTTTTAGTTTTTCTGTTTTTATTTTGCTTTTAGGTTTTTAAAATTGCATGAGTCTTGAGTACTTTATCCAGTTATCTTGCTACTGCTGCTTATGAGTGTTTTATTAATGAACTTATAATGCTTTTGAAAAGATAATATGTTTTTGAATGCGGTTGCGGATTGCATGATGATAGGATTGACTGAAATCTTGATTGTTAGGTTTTGGCAAAGTTTTTCTGAGTTCTAAAAGGAGTACCACTTACTCCAATCTTTTTTGAGTGTTGGGAACTCTGGATGCATGACTTGTAAAAATTTCCTGCCTTGTGTTGCATATTGGTTGAGTCTTTGTTAACTTTGTGAATTTGTGAAGAGATTATAGACATTTTTGAAAACTCAGAGTTTTGTTTTTAAAAAAAAATCCACTAGTAGCCCGTTTGAGCCTTAAAAGAGTCATTTTATTGGAGCCTACTTTTGTGTGATACTTTAAGCTGTTAGTGTGATTCATAAGCTGAAAAATACTAGAGATATGTATGTTTAGGTTTCTCTCTAAAAAAAAGAAAGAAAAAAGAGAAAATGGAAAAAGGAAAAAGGAAAAAGTATAATGAAGTGGTGGGGTGAGTACGAGTATGAGGGTAGTAAAATTATTCTCATACATCCCATAACATCTCACTAACAACCGAGACCTCATAAAGCAGTTGGCTTTATTATGATTGTTGTTTAAGAAATAGAAGTAAAACACAACATCCAATGCAGACAGCCATAACCTCATTTTATTTTAGTATCATTTTCTAAAAACGGGTGAAACACAACATCCTATGCAGATTGCCGAGACTCATTAATAAGTTATTTAAAAAAAGAACAAAAAATGCCACAACACACAACATGCTATGCGGATAGTGGAGACCTTACAACGCAATTGCATTTTGTAATTTTAATTTACGGGCGAGGATCGTTTTGTTTTGAACGATGACAAATTAAAACGGCGAATGGAAAACGCTTATAGAATGCGGAAATGAAGACAGCATAAACAAATCACTCATAATCTTGATCAAAACGAAATGGGCGAAGAGGCCCAAAAAGCACACACAAACAGCACACTAACATTGGCCTCCATTTTTATTTTGCTAGTCTTCCTCTTTTCTTTTTTACATGCTGGGCCGTCCCATATTTCCCTATGCACACACATACAGATTTTACATTTTTGTCTCTGAATTTGATGAAATAAAAAACTTGGGCTTTCAGCCCAAGCACAAGCATCAACCCAAATACACTACACACAAACTCAATCCTCACACATTAAATAATAACAATAAATAAATAAAAACATGCCCAGCACTAGCACACATGAAACGCACACACTCACTCACAATTTCAATCATATGCACAAACCCACTAATGATAAACCGTCAACACGAAACGCACACACACACTAATGATAAACCACCATCAGACCCAGCAACAAACCAACACACACGCGATCATATTCTGTCAAAATTTAAACACCTAATTCTTTTGATATTTCCCCTTTTTATGAAGACACAAAGTGCTCTTGAGATGAAACCCATATGACAGAAATAAATCACGCTTATATGAACTTGACAACCCAATCGATTCACACACAATCATTTTTACATTCTGGATTTTTGTAGAGAAAACTTTCAACAGAGACACAGTAAAGGGAAATAAAGAATGAGAAATAGAATAACTCTTTCCCTTTGTTACACACTCCAGCAGAGCAGTGTCAAAGGTTTCATTTTTATGATCTAAACATGATATCAACGACGGAGAAAATCGAAGCAAAAACAAACAGCAAGACAGGGACTGATTCAAGACAGTAGCAATCAAAGAAAACGCATGAGAAGAATCGAAGATTTGTTCATAAGCTACCCAAATTTAAAAGAGACAAACAATTCATCATCACATATCAAACATAGTGACAAGGGGAATAAAAGAACTCAGTCCTCATCTCCAAACACAATAGCAGAGAACAGAACAAGTCAAGAACACATGTTTGATAGGCTAAATTATGAACAAATGCCTGTAATATAATACAATAAAGGGGAACAAAAAGGGAAGGGCTAAATTTCGAGGAAGGGAAGGGGATTAAAAGTGGGATTTAGATCCTCTCCTGCACTTGCTCCCCCCGCAAGTGTTGTGGCCGTAGATAAATCTTATTGCCTATTTAATTAGCGTAAGCGTAAAAGTGAGTACATCATCAAAATGTAATACTTCATAATATTAGTTTTTTTCATGACCAATTAAAATGTAAAATGTTAGTATTTTGTATAAGGGTTAATCAATAAAATGGCCCCTGTGTTTTACTCGTCGTCTGAGATAAGTCCCTCGCCAGAAAAATCTTAGGGAATGGTCCCTCTGTTTGTAAACTATCTGGTATAGGTCCTCACCGGAGCCCGGAGCTTCGGTCAATGATTATGTGGCAATTACACGTAGGAAAATGAATTAAAAAAAAATTAATTCAAGGCAATTACCAAACTACCCCCTTTAATCCCTAATCCCCAACTACTCAAATCATAACAATTGAAATTGGTCCCTATCCCTAATTCCCCAAATCCCCCCTACACTCGAACCCTTCTGTCTTCCTATTTTCAACCTTCACTCGTCGTCTTCCTCCCCTTGCTGGCTCGTCACTCACCTTCAACCTCTTCGTCGAAGCCCATTCTTCTTCTTCTTCTGCTGATCGTGCCTCAATCGTCAAAGCTTCTGCGTCTTCCTCTCATCCAGGACATCAACGTCTTCCTCTCGTCAGCGTCTTCTTCTGCTCATCATTCACCTTCAAGTAAGTGCTCTTTTCCTCTCTCTGAGAATTTATTGTCATTGATATTGGGGGTTGTGGTGTCTGTTCTAGGCTTGTGGGTTTATAGTATCTACTGTAGTGTGACTAGTGACAGTGAGGTTGGAGGTATTCGGAAGAGGCGTTTTCCTAAATTCTATGAGGATGATATGTGCCCAGATTTCCAGTTCAAGTTGGGTATGGACTTTTCCTCGATGCAGCAATTCAATGATGCACTTATTGAGCATTCTATACTTAATGGCAGAGAATTCAGGTACAAGAAAAATGATGGTAAGAGATGTAGAGTGATATGCAGAAATGAAGAATATGATTTCTTGATTTTATGCAGCAGAGTTGGTGAGAAAGAGACATTTAGAATCAAGACCCTTAATGGAACTTACACATGTGCTAGGGTCTTTGATAATAAGTCTGCTACTGTTCAGTGGGTGAAGAAAAAACTTCTAAACAAAGTCAGGACAGTGAACAAGATAAGCACTAACGAGATTGTTGATGACTTCAGGGTTAATCTTGGTACTGGGATCACTAGATACAGAGCCTGGAAAGGACATCAGTTGGCTACAGAAGAGGTTGAAGGTGCTATTAGACAACAATATACCTTATTATGGAGATTCAGCAATGAGTTGAGAAGAAGGACTGCTAGTAATACATGCAAAATGAGTTTTGTAACTCCAAGAGTAGATTTGTATCCTAGATTTAACAGATATTACATGTGCTTGGAAGGGTGTAAAAGGGGGTTCTTAAATGGGTGCAGGCCATTCATTGGGCTAGATGGATGTCACTTGAAGACAAGACATGGGGGAATCCTTTTGGCAGCTGTTGGGAGGGATGCTAATAATCAGTATTTCCCTCTTGCCTTTGCGGTTGTTGAGTCTGAAAATAAGGACAATTGGCTGTGGTTTATGGATCTTTTGCTGGCTGATATAGGGGGAACAAGGGCAAATAAATGGACCTTTATGTCAGATCGACAAAAGGTATGCTGCTGATACCCTATTCCACAATAATCACCCAATATTTACTTTGTCACTGTATTCATGATCTGTTTTCCTTTATACAGGGATTGATGGAGGTTTTTAAGGAGGAAATGCTGGAAGGTGTGGAACATAGACTCTGTGTTCGGCATCAGTTTAAACAACTTTAATTTTAAGATTTAATTGCAATTCAATCATTGCTTGAAATTGAAGAAAAGTGGCATACGTTTCTGATTTCTTCATTAAGGGAAAAATCCACGTATATCGTGTGTATGCATCAACACAAGTAAGAAAATAAGAATGACCAGCAGAAGATTCAATGGAGGTTGGTCCTCATAAATCAGAAAACACAAGTACGTCAGTCCCCAAAAGTCTAGGTAAAAATATCATTTTACTATCGAGGACTAAACCGTAAAGTTTCAAAGTTTAGGGACTAAACTCTAGGGTGTAGAAAGTTCTAAGAAAAATATCTAGGATTTGTTTATTATTATATGTCTAATTTATGACACGTCAGTACGTTAGTGCGTCAGTGTGTCATAATTCTTGTGCTATCTGAATCCGGTCGTTAGTGCGCTTCCCAATGCCGCTGAGAGTTTCTAACACCGGTCACACATTTGTTTTTGGGCCTCGAGCTCGCACTACTCGGGCCCGGGTCATTTCCCTCGAAGTTCGTGTCGTATCCGGCCCGAAAACACTATTCACAAAAGCTTTTATCACATATCTGGACCCGTCACGTCAAACAGAGTCATTTTGTGATTCTCGGATTTTCGATCTGAGGTCTCGAAGTCGTCTGTTTCGCTTGCTGGGTTTTCGACTGAAAATCTCGCTGGCGAGAAATGTCATTCCCAGGCTCCGGAAGGAAACCATATCAATATTACAGTCGTTCTTCACAAGATTCTTCACTGAACGCCATGGTGATATGAGAACGTCTTATTCCCATCCAGACTCAAAGTCAGGTCAAAGTTGGTTTACTACCAAGTGTCGTAAAGGGCATTTCATCGGTAATTCGGCCGACGATATCACTTGTCGATACCGGCGAGCGGATCCAAACATACATGGAATAATTAAATAATTATTTAATTACAGGGTGAAATTTAAGGTCTTACAAGGATCGCCTTTATCTTCAATTTCCACAGGAAGAAATTACTCTCGCTGAACTTCTCAATCTCAAATTTTGCAGCCATGGTTATATACCAAAAAATTTCAACTAAACCGGCTAGCACAATTTCACCGTGAATAACACAATATACGTATACAGTATTGTATATCTTTACCGTACACTAGAACAAATCTGATATACGTTAACAATTACTGTAAAAGTATACAATCACACGCATGAATAGTAACCGTGAACAATATCTGCAGCAGAATAGGGACCAACATCAATAGCTCTAATACCACTGTTGGGTAACGGAGTAGCATAAATGGTATCACGCAACTAAAATTAGATATTTGAGAGTATGAATTGACACACAATATTTACGTAGAAAAACAATGAACAACTGTAGAAAAGTATTTTGCTAGGTGGAAAAGATTACAACACCTCTCTCTAAATAGGAGAGCACTCACTAGGAGAACCTTATAGGAGAAATACTAATTTTCTTTTCTAGTATTTTTCTCTCTAGTATTGTTAGAAGAAAGAATGATTATGGGATGAATAAAAAAACAACAAGATGATGCAACTATTTATAATGATATTGTTGCTATGAATAGCCTACACACTTTTCTCTTTATCACCAACAAACCAATGATTTCAATAGTCTTCACCTTTACTTACCAACAAATTGGTTTTACGTGTTCAAAAAAATAAGTGAGGTAAAGACTTTATAAAAGATGTAATTCATAAATTCAATACCTTAAAATTTTACATAAAGATATGATGTCTAAATTTCACAGTAGCCTTCCATATTCACCCATAAACTCTTTTTATCTTCCCAATAATAACTTTGGTATCAAAATACAAAGGGAAGGGTACCCAAAAAAGAATCAAAGAGTTGCACCCCACCCCAACATATATGTTTAGGGCACTGCTCATGTACGCTTTTATAATAGAAAGATTTACCACCCTTCAATCTATTATTTAAAATAATAGAACTGAACTACAAATTACAAAAGTCTATTATGAAAGATAAGATGATTGATTAAAGTGAAAAGATATCAAACCCCTCTATTTTAAATAGGTATAAGAGAAATAACCTTTAAATATCTATGCAAGTTATAATTATTGAAGTTCTATATTTATCCAACTAATACAATGCTAAAATGATGAGATGCTAGTCTTTGTTGTTGATAAATCGTCCATCATCAATCGTGCAATCATTTCACTGCAGAAAATTTGAAGGACGATATGCTACATAAAGGTCTCTATTTACCATTTAATTTGGTCGGTACTGAATGGGCATAATCAGATCACTGTGGAAAACTTATCAATAGCATCATTCCTCCCTTCATATCATCATATGGGATCGGTCGTCAAATCATTATGATCAATGTTGATTGAAGAGGGAATAGTAGAATGTTGTTGTCGGAGCTCGTCAGTTGTTGTAGAAGAGATGAGGTTTCACAGTCGTTCGCTGTCTCCGAGCTCAGGAGGGGTCATTGTAAGATACTTCGAACCTTAAGTTAGAGGTTGAATTTCAAGGAAGAAATCTCTAAGTGTTAGAGATTAGAAGTGTGTACCTGAAGAGTTTAAATGCCCCTCCTTTTATTTGAGAGAGAAGCTCATGGTGGGTATCAAGGACTGTGATGAGTGTATAGTACGGTCTCGACCCCTGGCTGTTGGATCTTCTGTTGCTTTCAGAGATCGTAGGATTGTAGTGACCTCGTAAGCGTGGTCTGGGGCTTTGAGCTCCGCACCTATGAAGGCAGCTGTGGAGGAAACAACTCGAGATGGGATGTGGAGAGGTGACAGGGATACAACTGATGTGTGGGTACTTATGCTCTGAGAAGCTTCCAAGAGAAGACGTGGTTTAATTTCTAGTTGTCTGTAAGTCGGCCGTAGTGGAAACCCGTGATTGAGGTTTGATTGTTCTTGGTCCGATCGTCTAAGAGTTGGTCGTCTTGCGCCGAGTTATGTTACGATCGGGTCAACTCCCAAAACAATATGTTAAAAAAAAATTAATTAATTCATACCATTTTTTCATCTCAATAATTATCACTTTTTTATCCCATACATATGCTTATGTTGCTTCCCCGACTCACCCACATATGTTTCCATGAAAAATGTAAGTAGACACCTAGTATATATAGACACTTAAAGTAAGAAAGAAAGAGAAAATAGATAAATAGAGAAAAAGCAACACTAAATAATCAATATTAAAATTATAAAACTTAAAATAACTTAGAACATGTGATACCGATATAATATATATGATATCCAGTGAGTGACAGAAGTATTATTTATTGTCTACTTATCATGATTGTATCTCCACTATTCCAATGTCATTTTCACTTCTAAGGTCTATTGTGAATGTGCTAAGATATTGGAATCTTACTGATGTTTATTCTCAAAAGAAATATTCCGGTAAATAAAGGTAGGTCAAGTTGGTTTAATGAATGATGCTAGAGTCAAAAGAGAAGAGGGAAAAGGTGATGTGATGGAAAGGCACGATCTTCAAATCTTGTTATAATAAGCTTAAGATTGGGAACATATACATTGTGCTTCGAGTATCCGAATCATCTTGTTATGTTATATATGAAACAGGATAGACACAAGGCATATCGTCTGGATTGAGTATCCGAATCATCCACTCCATTGTGCTTTCATTTCATGATTCCCATGCTATGCACTATCGTTCTCTAATGCTATTTTCAAAACCAACAACCAAAAAATAACCATTATGTGAAAATTATTACAACACATATACTTCAATCTCAATTACTCCATGACCTAAGTACACCCACACTTTCCAAAACAAATATTTAAAACTACATCTCTTAATACTCTAAGGCAAGAACATAAGACAAAAACAACATGCCCCAAATATTCCACCGAGGGTTGAGCAAATGAACATTTCTTCCTATTAGCCACTAGCTGCTGCCCTTGCAAGGTTTCTAACACCTCATGCAAATGCCTCAAGTGATTTTCCCAATTTTGGCTGTAGATTAAAATGTCATCGAAGAACACCAACACAAATTTCCTCAACATCGTCCTAAAAACTTTGTTCATCAAAGCTTGGAAGGTTGAAGGAGCGTTCATTAACCCAAAGGGCATTACCAAGTATTCATAATGCCCTTCATGAGTTCTGAAAGCTGTCTTGTGAACACCTTCACTTCTAACCAATACTTGGTGAAAACCTGACTTCAAGTCCAGTTTAGAGAAAAATCAGGCACCATTCAATTCATCCAGTAACTCATCTATCACAGGTATTGGAAACTTAACCGGGATTGTTACCTTGTTCAAGGAACGATAATCAACACACATTCTCCAAGTTCCATCTTTCTTCTTAACAAGTATCACGATAAACATCAGGTTGATGTTTATCGTTTCCCTTCAAAGTCACCCATTTCTGATTAGTTTGCAAATTCATAGTCTGTTTTCCCCAATCAACAAGCATCTAACCCAGTGTTGCTAACCATGATATGCCCAAAATTACATCGATTCCCTTTAAGTCGAAGAGTAAAGCATCTACTGCAATGGTGGTTTCATCCACTTCGAGCTCTACCTTGCATTTCCCTTGGTCAAGATTTTGTGGCCATCTCCCAGACGTATGCTCATCATCTTAGTTGCTTCCACTGGCCAATCCATGGCTTCTACCAACCTCTTAGAAATAAAATTGTGGGTTGCTCCACTATCTACTAGAATTAAAATGGGTATTCCTTGCACTGTACCTGTAAATTTCATTGTCCGCGGTTTCGTCTCCCTTTCGTTGTGCAAACTGCCCAAATACATCACACTGCACTCTCCATCGTCCTCTTTTTCAAGCTCCACTGCTAATACATTGGCTTCACCCTCTTCATCGGAATCCTCTGTTATCATTATCCGCAATTGATGATCGGGGCACTGGTGCAATGGATGGAATTTTCCACCGCATTTGAAGCACAGGCCCTTCTGTTTGCGGTCCATTAGCTCCTTATACGGTAGGTGCCAGACCCCTCTATCCTTCGCAAGAGTTCGAGCTCTCACCGACGTTGCCTCTGTTTGCATGGTCGCTCCTCCGCGTCCTGGGTTGCTGTCGTTGTTGCTTCTGATCATTACCCAGTCTGTCCCGTATTCACGCCCTACCTGATTTGGGCTACGCACAGCATTTGGGCTGGAACGGGTCAAAGAGCCCGACCCGAATCCTGTTTTCTGGCCCACGTTTCTTGACCCAGCCACATAATGCCCCCCTTTCTGTAGCTCACTCTCCACAGCCTTTGACAGATTCATCAATCGTGATCGAGAAAGAGGACCCAACGTGCGAAGACTCCTCACTCTTCCACGAATCTCCTCCTTTAACCCATAAATGAAGTACCCAAAGTGTCATCAGGTAATCGTGGGGCGTGAGCAATCAAGCGCTCAAACTCACGTATGTAATCGTCAACGCTGCCGATCTGTTGTAGCGCCGAGAGTTGCTCGAAAACATCGCCGTCTCCGACGTCCCCGTACCTTTCAATCAACTCATGTTTCAAGTGCTCCCAAGACAAATCCTCTGATTCTGTAAGTAAGGCATGGAAGAAATGGATAGTTGGCCCTTCCATGCAAAGTTGAGCCAAATGTACTCGGAGTTCTGGGTTTGTCTCCATCACTTGGAAATAAATTTCTGCTCGTGAAATCCATCCAGCAGGGTCTTTTCCATCAAACATAGGCAACTCCACCTTTTTGACCGATTGACGGAATTCGTCAAGGGTTTCCCCTTGCAATTTCTTCATTCCTGAGGACATTGAAGACTTCTCCTTTATTATTGATCGATCCCCTTCGCTGTTGCCGTCTTTCTTGAAGCTCGACACCCCTTATTTTTCATTTTCAGATTTGCGAAGCTCTAAGCTCTTACTGAGCATCGCAATCAATTGCTCCTAGTTCGCCTCTGTTTTGTCTTGTAATGCTGCGATGGATGATCAGAGATGAGCTACTTCAGTTTCCAGAGCTGCGACTTTAGATTCCATCTTCTTCGGTGGCATTCGACTACCCTTCTCCTACTGCACTGGTCTTCTTCTCTCGGTATCCGGCAGGTCGGACCAGTTTGATGCAAACTGAATCTAACCAAGGTAAATTCACAATGAATTAGAGCAAAAGAAGAATAAGAACTGTGATTGTATTATTAGGAAATGAAAGACTCAGTAGAGATAAATCCTCTACTGCCCAGAGCAAGAGCTCCTATAGAGAGTTACAGCTCCCTATTCATTCTAACAGAAAGTAAATCCACAAAAGATCCCCTCTCTCTCTTCCCCAATCCTCTATATGGTTTCTGTATTTCCGTAACTAACTCTTCTCTCACTTTTCTCTCACTGCCACCTCATCTTTCTTAGCACCTCTCCATGAGTAGACTCTCCAAATCTTAGGCCCATGAGATAATTGCTGAACCCACTCTCCCTTCTCAGCTGATAACTGATGCGAGGTCCTAACATATATATAAATGCACCAGCTACACCCCATTAAACTGACCAAACTTGGCCAAAACCCAGCAAGAACAGGCCAGAGAGGCAACACAGAAAACTAGTATCAGTTCCAGCCATTGATCCTGCAGTAGTGCATGGCATGTTTATAAGTTCTTGTATTTTCTAGTTAGCATCTTCCTGCTCCATTGATAGCTTCACTGGATGGGTGCTTGCCTGCTTGGTACTTTTGTTTAGGGGTTTGTTATCTTATAATGTGGGTGCACAAATTTGATATTTCTGATTATTTTTTTTTGTCATTGTTATTATTGTTAGCCATTATTTGTTCTGCCACTGTTATTCTTATTCAAATTATTTGGAAACATGAATGAGGAATCACATTATAATTTATAGCAATTGTGAATTATGATGGGAAGGGGCTGTGTAAGTTTTGTGAAGTTGGAATACTTTTCTGGAATCCTTTTGTCTGCATTCCTTTAGTTGATCACTATAACAATGCAAAAACTATAATATATAGATGGATTCTAACATGTTATGCAAAACCATGACTGCTTATGATGGATTCTAACATGTACTTTTGTTGGTAGCGACACCATATGCTTCATATGTGCAACACTGTTGTCAATCCTATCGGCTGTCCATTCCATGGACATTAAAATTTCATATGCGTTATGTTATTAATTTTTGACAGTGGTCATAGAATGTCTATAAGATTTTTCTGTCCAACTTATAGTTTTTGCATTGAATATGGGCTATGCATAAATTGTCTGCTAATCAATATTAAAATTTAGCAAATTTGTATGCTTTCAATCTTGTGAAATAGTGTAAACTGATAAACTTGTCTGGCTCCAGTTTACATTCCATTTATCATTTGTGATGAATAATTTAGTTAAAATCTATATTGGCCTATGAAGACATTTGTGAATTCAAACTAACAAAGCGACGGAATAATTCCCTCACAAAATTTGACGGAACCAATCCGTCGCCATTAGTGACGGAATAATAGCGAAATTAGCTCCTGCTTAGCGACAGAATTTAGTTTGTTAGCGACGGAATTTTCCGTCACAAATAGTGGCAAAATTCAAGTTAAAATAGCAAGCTATTTAGTGACGGATTTATATATTTTAGCGACGGATGAAAAAATCCGTCTTTACTTCGTTGCTAACTGTTTAGCGAGAGATTTTTTCACTTTTAGCGATGGATTTCTCCCCTCGCTAATTTGCATTTTTTTTAGTAGTGTACGAAGAATTAAGGGCCCGTTTGGTAGTTAGGATAAGATAAAAGCAAGATAGGATAAAGGGTTGGATAATGACATGATATGATAAGAGCATGATAGACTCTTATCCTATCATGCGTTTGAGGTGGACAAGATATTGATATGATATAATACAAACAAAGAAAAATGTATCAAATTCCCCTATAAAATAAAAAATACATAATATTTTTTAAAATTTAATTTTCTAAATAGTTTTTAAAAAAAGTGATTATTCTATTAAATTTAATTATTGTTTCATTTTTATAAATGAGTCTATGTTATAATATTAACTAAAATTAAATTGATTCGGCTATTTTAATTATTTTTAAAGGGAGTCTATTTTAATTAAAACTATTATATATGTAACCAATGGTTGAGTAAATGTACAACCAAACCTGTATTTATAGGCACGGTGACCGTAATTTCAATTACTTTAGGTCTTTAGGAAGATTTGATGAAGGTCTTCCGAGATGATGATTATCTTTTGATAACTTTGTGATGTTTCGTTAAACGTATCGGTTGAATCCACTTGGTCAGTGCCTACTTCCATGGAGCTCAACTCACTACAAGAAAAACGCAATTTATCGACAGCTAAAAACTATCAGTAAGGCTAGAAAACCGGCGGTAATACGAGATTATTGACGGTCAACCAAAGGCAAGAAGACTGTCACTATAGCTCGTTGATAATTATTACCGATAGTTATTCAAAAGTCGTCACTAAATTAGCGACGATCAGAGCCGCCGGTGGGTTACTGACGATTCTAAGCCGTTTGTAACTTCCATATATTTTTTACCAAAATGGAAGCAGCTTCTTATACCATGAATGATATTTTAGTCTACCCAAATTATATACATGTATGGTAATAGAAAAAACATTTCTCACAATGTAATTAGATAAATAAATAAAACATACAAAATTTAGAACTAACTTATTAAAAAAGCCTCACATTACACTTGATTCTAATTATTCATGAAATGTTTCATCTATATAGATAAAACATTTTATGAATAATTAAAGCCCTATGTAACATGAGGTTTTTCTAATAACATAGTCGTCAAAATTTGTACATATTTCATATTCATCTAATCACTTAAAAGTGTTTTATCTATTCCATAAATGTAAACAATTTCAATAAACTAAGACAACAAATATATATATATATATATATATATATATATATATATATATATGATACCTAGAGGTGGCAAAATTATTCATGAATCCATACCCATCCAATCCATCCATCACAAAATCCATCCATATAAAAAAATAATTTAAATGGATGGATTCCAATTCATCCATTTAATCCATTGGATATCCATAATCCAACAACTTAAAATCAAAATCCACAGATCTATATATTGAAATTTGATGGATCGTGATGGATCAACTTAAAATTCAAATAATTTTCTTTTTACTTTTAATTTTCTTTATTTTTTCTTGAAAAAAAAAAGATAACTAATTAAAATCGACCAAAAACACTAAAATCAGCCGAAAACCCCAAAAGTCGACCAACAAATCCAAAAATCGGTCCAAAGCCCTTAAATCAGCACGAAACTCAAAAAACGGCCCAAAACCTAAAAACAGCCCGAAAAAACCTAAAATCGACCAGAAACCCAAAACTCAAAAACTGTCGGAAAATCCTAAAATCGGCCCACAACACAAAAAATAGTCGGAAAACCCTAAAATCGGCTGAAAACTCAGAAATCAGCCTAAAACTCTAAAATCGAATGAAAATTCATAAAATTGGTCCGTAAATCAAAAATCAGTGCAAAACATAAAAAAAAAAAACTCGAAACTCAAAAATCAGTCTGAAACCTAAAAAACGGTCTGAAATCCAAAAAATCAACCCAAAACCTAAAAGCACGGTCTGGAACTCAAAAATTAGTCTGAAACCTTAAAACGGCCCAAAAACCCAAAAATCTGCCCGAAACTCTAAAATCAATCGAAAACACAAAAATCAGCCGAAAACACAAAAAACAGCTGGAAAACTCAAAAATTGGCTATAACTAAAAGATCAACTGAAACCCTAAAATTGACCAGAAACCCAAAAATCGGCTCAACACACAAAAAACAGTCGGAAACCCCAAAAATTGGCCCAAAACTGAAAAATCGGCCGATTTTAGGGTTTCGAGTCGATTTTGTGTTTTGGGCTTATTTTAAGGTGTTCCGACATACTTTTGGATTGTGGGTCAATTTTTGAGTTTTGGGCTTATTTTTGAGTTTCCACCATTTTTTGGGTTTTCGATCATATTTTTGGGTTTTGGACCGATTTTTAACTTTCTCGACTAGTTTTCGGGTTTTGAGCTGATTTTTGAGTTTCCACCGTTTTTTGGGTTTTCGATCGCTTTTTTTGGTTTTGGCCTGATTTTTGGGTTTTCTAGCTGATTTTGGAGTTTCCACTGTTTTTTGGGTTTTGGGCCGATTTTTGGGTTTTCCAGCTGATTTTTTTGGGGTTTGGGGCAAATTTTTTTGGTTTTCGATCATATTGGATGGGCTGGATATCCATCCATTAAAAATTCACTAATGGATGGATTGAATGGATTTTATTCACTAATAGATGGATTAGATGGATTTTTTTTAAACAATTTTAATGGATCATTAATGGATAATGAATTGTTTTGGATCCATCCATTACAATCCTCATCCAATCCATCCATTTACCACCCCTAATTGATAACTACTTAAGCAAATCATACATACATAAAATTCAAACTTAAATAATTAAACATTTTCACACATGGTATAATAAAGTACCAAAAATTATAAAATACTAACATTTATGATGCTTTAAATCTTTGTCCATCAATGCTACAAAACCAAACATAAAATATAAATTAACAAAAAAAATAAAACAAAAGCGGAAAAATAAATAGTAAAGAGAAGAGAGGAGTAAAGAGAGAAGTGTGTTGAAAGTGATGGGGAATCCTCTATATATATCTTACAGATGGTTTGATCGTCAGAAGTGTCGTGGGTAAGCTATATAAGGCTGTGATTACCAACGATTTTTTTTCGTCGGTAAACAGGCGGGGCACTTAATTTTTCAAATAAACCGCCAAAATGGCGATCAAAATGGGCGCTATATTTACTGTTGGCCTTAGTCTGTCGTAATTTTCCAGTGGTATTACTGATGATCAGAAATCGTCAGTAAAGATCGTCGCAATATTTACCGCCAATTTTTTGCACCTCGAAACCTTTCCTGCCACGCATCCCACCATTTACCGACAGCTAAAAACTTTCGGTAAACAAATTTTCTTTCTTCGTGAGAACGCATTACTAAGATATAAATAATCGATAGTTTATGGGCCTTTGGTAATTAACCGTCCGTAATATAAATAATTCTGGTAGTGACTTGATTGTAAAACCTTTGGGTCGGTTTAAATGCTATTGAGTCTTATGGCCATTCGAGTTGACCAGAATAGGAGCCTCCAACTTGACATGTAATGCAATGCTGTGCCAAGTTATAATAGTTAATCAATATTCCAATTGTAAACACAACAATCAAAAGAATGTGCTTTCATCTAGAATTGATGCAAGCAATACGAGATGGGTTTTTAGCCATCTCTTCCTTCTTAGCTAAACGCAAACAACCAGTCTTTCAATTGGAACTTTACCTTTGATGTTTTCCTAATTTCACTCGACTAGTTTGAATTTAAAACGTTGTGATTAATATACAGACTTGTTCTAGCAGTTATGAATTTAATCATGAGATCATGTCGTAAAGTCACAACCCCTAATGTAGTTGTTTTTCCAAATTATGTGCTTAGTTCTAGATTTCAAAATTGTTCGTATCCTTTTAATTTAAATTTTTCAAATTTCTAAATTGGGAAAAAAAGAGAAATCTAGAAGATTTTTCCCACTTGATAATAGTTGTGCCTGAAAAATGTTATTTCTTCACACAACTATTTGCAAATTTTCATCTTAAGTCATTGTTTCGAGAACTAGTGCTCGTCAGTTGGTGGTCTGATCCTGAACTACTTTTATTTCGGACTTGATATTTTGTCTCCCTTAGGTACACTTCTTCGCTTCTACTCCTCTACCTTTTTTCTTAATGGCTATTATTCGTTTATTAAGGGAAGATAAGAGCGAGGAGATTAATGACGAAAATTCTAACTTGGAGCGCTCAATTCTAGCCACACCAACTCCTTTACAATCCGTAAGACCCACCCCTTACCTAGAAGATGCGTTACTAGAATAATTAGGGATTACTATGAAAAGGATTGGAGTAGAAATTCGAGTGCCGAATCTCATAAAGACTTTTCTCATCTCGATTCTGACTCTATTCTTGCATATTTCTACCGTATAGGTCGTAGGCAAGGTGAAAAATTACTCAACATTTCTGCTTCAATGAAGGATGAAGTATGGATTGATCAAGAAGTTCGAGGAAACAAATGCACCTTCCCACTCAGATTTGAAGAGACAATAAAGAAGGATATAGGTGAAGGTTTTTCATGTACACTTACGTCTTTTTTGAACTCAAGCTTCAGTTCCCTTCACCTTATTTGAGTATTTCTTCCATGCCCATTTAAGCATAGATCTTTCCCAACTTTATCCAAATGATTAGGCCCTTGTCCGAGCCTATGAAGTTTTGTTCAACCATCTCTCTATCATTGTCCCTGAGTTACTCTTCTTCTTCATATTGGGATGTTTATGACATTTGAGGATGCTTCATTACCCTCCAAAGTCACGTGAAGAGGAAGACTATTGAGAGCTATACTCACGTAAAGATGAATTCATTTGGATTAAGGTTGCTGAGGATGAAGTTCCTTTCTGGGAGAGGAAGGAAAAACTTGACAAGTTTCCTTTAAGTTGGAGAAAGAAGAGTCCACCGAAGGAAACCAAAGATTACTCCATCCCTTGGCCTTCAATTTACTTACAAGAGCATCAGTACTTTCAATCCGTCGTCTCTTTTGTGAATGAGAGAGAAGAAATTTTTTCTTGTAAATAATTAATTAGTCGATCCTCCTATGACGTTAAAGAGTACCTGGGTAAATTTATTTCACATTTTTCTACTTCTTCTACCTTTTTTCAGTTCGTTTCAGACTAAGAACTTTCTGTTGTCCATTTTATTATTTTGTAGAGACTGAGATGTCCATTTTCTAGAAGCTAAATGTTCCCATGCCGAGACTCTGGCGTCTTTGACCATAAACTCTTTAAAAGAAAAGGAGAAAGAGCTTTCTTTGGAAAACTCTGAAAGAGATTCCGCTTTGACCTCGGTCCAGGATGAGCCTCATTACAACAAGGTTTAGTATGGACCCTTAATGAAAGTTAAAGGAAGAGCAATAAGGTCTTAAGAGATTTTCACCAATATCTATCCTCTTGTGGATCTGCACAGCCCCTATCCTCTTACCTTTTGAAATTTAATACTAGATTAGCCAGGGGCTTAGCAGGGTAGGCCCCTAATGTTTGCGTGTACTTGGGTAGTCTAGGGTTACCTACATGGTTGATGAACCTCTTTTAGTGTGTATAAGGGGTTGATCTTTAATTAGATGTACAACTTTCTGAATAATCGATGCATTACTTTGTATCATGTTATAAACTATAGTCATTTGTGAGGGTTAAGGGAATATTCCTCTATATTTTGAGAGGGATCTTTTATCTGTCTACAATTTTAGAGGAAAATAATATCTCAACTAACTGTTTAATATTTAAAAAATTAATACATCAATACTGCCTCATAATTTATTGAAAAATAATAATTTATACCATAACCTTGTTATAGGTAGGAAAATAATAAGGATATATGATAAGTAAAAAAGTGACATAAAAAAAATGTAAGTGAAAATGAGATGGAAAAGAAAATCAAAGTGAATATAACTTAATTGAAAAAATATGTCTCTCAAAATGTTGAAACCTTGAAACCCTAATTTAAGTTCCTCTTCAAACATTGTTACCTCTCTCCATCCAAAGCCCACAGTTTTTTGGTATTATATTATTCTAGTTTCTTTATGATGTGGCAAAAAAAAAATCCTAATTGAAAGTGTTACCTTTTTTATTTTGTGAGTACATAATTATCAAACTCATGTACTAAGTAAATTTGTACAAGTATTATTTCCTTTAATGATGCTATAATTCAATGTGTTAATGTGGCTAACATGCTCGGGAATATGTACTGTAATCATATTTAAAACTAAAATAAATAAATATTAGAAATGTCATTGCTTCTTCAAGAAAGTGCACCTGGTACCATGTTAAAAATGTATTATGATTTATGAGTGGATTTTTTTTCTGATACCCTTTTAAAATAAAAGAGTGTAAAATTATTCATTTCATTATTTAAGTATAAATAATGAAATTATAAATTATGAACGTTTGCTATAAAAAAATCATAGAAAAGTAAACCTAGAAGTTATGAAACCCTACATTTTTTAATGGGTATTACTGAAATTGTTTTTATTTTTTCTTTCTTTCTATATGATGACCGTCGTATCCAGACAGAGCTGATATTTATATGCGGATAACGGGAAAAAAAATAAAGCAGATATTTTTGGTAAAAATGAAAAGAAGATATTTTGATAGGCCCAATAATCATCATTAAACCTTATCCCGATCATGCGAGAGGTGTTTCGACATGTGGTGTCAGGTGCTGGTTCTCTGAAAGTCATTTTAGCCCTTCTAAACTTAGACAGTAATAATTACATAAAAATAAATCAAACCATAATTGTTTTTTTTTCAAATTAAATTTTTAGTTAATAAATATTTGTTGACTGCATTAAGTTAGGATTTTTTTTCAGTAATAATTAATTCTTCAAAATATATTTAAAGTTTGTAGCTTTTGTTTTGCATCAATGTATCCCCAAATCTATCCCCACCTCAGATAACTCTGTGACTAATCTTCGCGAGTTTCTAAGATCGCACTAAATAAGTAGACATTTTCTAACAAATCATTCTCTATAACTTAATTAAATTCTTAAAGAACTCAACTATTTAATAATTGTGTTAGAACTTGTTGGTTAAAGTTGATAATTTAATAATGAGTTAATTTCTCAATCTCTAAGCGGTGCGTATGGAGAAATATTTATTGGGAGATGTCTACCCACTTAATGTTATATTCAGAACATCGATGATTAATCTCATGGTTATTATGGTTATTGACTATTGAATACCTTGGGAAAACTGAAAAAATAATGATTTAATTTCTACTAAATTTATGATAAAATTATAAGTTATAAAATTTAAATAATTAATTATTCAATATTGTTGATTTACTAATCAGTTTAACAGCTTTCCAAAGCACCAAAATATCTGTTATTGTTCGCTTGATAATGTGGGGTGTGCAAGAGGCGTCCATTTCGATCCTCTGGAATGGGATCAAGCTCCCTCCTTTCACTCCCCAAAGAGGTCTTAGGCAGGGCGATCCACTATCTCCCTATCTTTTTGTTCTTTGCATGGAGCGTCTTGCCATTCACATACAAAATTTGGTGGATGCAAGGGTCTGGAACCCAATCAGAATTACCAGAGAAGGGATTGGTATCTCTCACATTTTCTTTGCGGATGATGTGTTATTATTTTGCCAAGCAAGCAAGCAGCAGATGAGTGTGGTTGCCAACGCTTTGAAGGATTTTTGTGATGCTTCTGGCATGAGAGTCAATCTAGAAAAATCTCAGATGTTCTACTCCAAGAATATTGACCACAATGTGCAACAGGAATTTTCTCGTATTTTGGGCATTAATCGGGCTAGCAATTTGGGCAAGTATCTGGGGTTGTCTTTCTTGAAGGGTCGAGTAACAAGGGAAGTATTTTCTCCAATAATTGATAAAATTAATTCCAGGCTTGCTTCTTGGAAGACTAGGCTCTTAAATAGAGCGGGTCGGTTATGCTTGGCTAAATCCATATTATCCTCCCTCCCTGTTTATTCTATGCAGGCTCTCTGGCTTCCGGAATCCATCTGTGATTTTGTTGACAAGAAGGTCTGGAATTGTATTTGGGGCAAGGGGGACAATACAAGGAGCTGGAACTTGGTTCCGTGGAAAGATATCTCTTGCCCGAAGGACAGGGGTGGTGTTGGCCTCCGTTCTTCTCGTCTCAACAATATCGCCATGCTTGGGAAGTTAGTTGAGTGTCTTATGTGCGACAGAGGGAAGCCGTGGGTAATAGCTTTATCTCAGAAGTACTTGGCCAATGAGATAGTTTTAGATGGGGAATACAAGGCAGGGAACTCGTATGTTTGGAAGGGCATTGTTAGGGCCAAGGATTACTTACGCCACAGATTTCGGGCACAATTAGGGGATGGATCTGCATCGCTCTGGTATGACAACTGGTTGGGGTCTGGTAAACTCTGCTTTAGAGTTCCGTTTGTGCATGTTTCAGACACTGGACTCCGGGTGGCAGATTTATGGTTGGATTCCTCATGGAATTTTGAGCATCTTTATACAGTGTTACCGTCGGATGTCAAGGAGGAGATTACTGTTGTTAGGGTGCCTAACCATCCGGGGGGCACGACACTATTCGTTGGGCGGCCGCAAACGATGGCAGGTATAGTGTATCCTCGGCATATGCAACCTTAGGCGACTTCGGCGCAATTGATTCGGGGCCCTGGAAGCGTGTTTGGCGATGTAAGGTTCCTGAGAAAATTCAATTTTTCTATGGCTTCTTATGAAGGATGGGCTTCCCACTAATGAGAAGAGGCATCGGAATCATCTCAGTAGGTCGGCTTCTTGCTCGCGTTGTGGTGCAGCCGTCGAGAGTTTGCCGCATCTCTTTCGCGAGTGTCCCCATTCTTGTTTGCTCTGGCGTCAGTTTGGCTCAATTTTACCACCTCTCGATTCCAATGTCCCGTTCTCGTCTTGGCTCGTGAGTTTACTTAGGCAGCGACAATGTCTTTTGATGGTGGCTGTATTATGGTGGGGATGGATATGGAGGAATGAACAATGTTTGGGGGAGAACAAGTGGGAGTTGAACCATGTGCTGCGGCGGGTTCTATTGGATGTCACCGCTTGGCGGACGCATCTCGGTTCAAAGCATCTTTCTCCTTCGGCGACAGCTGTCTGTATGACGCCTTTTAAGCTGCTGGTTGATGGGAGTTGAATTCCAGAATGTGCAACTATGGGTGGGACTGATGTGTTAATTGATTCTGCTCGCGGTTGGCGCTCCGCAGTGTCGGCAAGTTCTCCCCGTGGGAACGCTCGCAGAGGTTTGGGCAGTGGAGTTGGGTTTGGTCCATGCTTGGGAGTTGGGTGTTCGCGATGTCATCTGTGCGTGTGACTGCGAGGATGTGGTGCGGCTATTACAGATTCGTAATGATATTAGCACCTTCTGGGATAGGGAGGGGATCGCAAAAGTGAGGGATATGGTTAGCTGGGATTGGAATGTAACTGTTATCAAGGTCGCAAGGGAGGAAAACAACACTGCGCATTGTCTTGCGAGGCAAGCGGCGCGTGATCGAACTCCTCGGTGGGTTTGGAAACAGCCTCCGTCCTTTGTTTATGCGTCTATGTACCTTGATGCGTTGAGTAGCTAGTTTGTTTCTCTTTTTCCTCTTGTAAACAAAAAAAAAGCACCAAAATATAATAATCACTTCCTCAAAAAAAATTCACTTTAACTCAAAATTTAAATTCCATCCAATTTAATATAAAATAGTTTAAGTTGAACCAAATTTTCCTTTTTTGGTTTCTTTTCTTTTGAGATTGTAGAAGATAAATATAAAAATGTACAATATATAGTAAAATTAATGATAATAATTCATAATATCAAATATATGATTAATAATAAATCATATCGTCACCAATGTTGTAAAAAATTTATAGGTATTTAAATAATTACTGAAAATTTATTTATTCAAAAATATTTTTATAACTAGATAAAAATTATAGAATAAATATATAATGTAAATATGTAAATATAAGTAGGTGGTAGAGGGTATAAGAGTGAAATTACTTGATGCTTTGATTGAGTGAAGCTCACGCACGCATGCTCTAGTCTTCTTCTACCCGTCACTTTCTCGCTCTGTTTCTTTGTGTGCTTTGACATTTTTCTCCAAGGAATCTCTTATCTTCTTCTTCTTCTTCTTTCCTAATCCTGACTTCAACCTTGGTTTTCTCCTAATTTCTGAATCTCTTCTTTCATCACGATCTTATTCACAAACAAATCAAATTTCAAAATTAATCAATCGATTCCGTTCCCCTCGAATTGAAAATCACAAGCGAAAATCAAGGTTTTGTTGCTGCGGTGATCGCACCCGCGCGATTGTGTTAGCCTTTTGAGGAAGGTTCAGAGCCGGAAAAGGTAATTCCGATGCTTCATAATCACTGATAAATTGTAATCCACGAAAACCAGGCATCGAGTAAAATGAATTTTCGCTATAAACTCTTATATCAGTCAATTAATTTAACAATTAAAATTGCACAATTTCTCTGTTTGTTCGTGATACATGCACATGTTTTATCACGATCTCAACTATTAAGGTTTCATCGGTCATGATTTTGTATTTTATAGATTTTCCCCTTAACTTAGGATTATATTAATCTAACTTCGTTCAACCTTTAATTAAGATAACTAGACCGCGTTTGGAAGAGCTTATTTGAACTTATATGAATAAGTTTTTATGTTTATCTAACTTACTTTCAGCTTGTTTTAATAAGTTTCTTAAATTAGCTTAGATAAGAACATAAATGTTTACCCAACTCCACACTTATTGGGTGTAGGTAATATTAAGCTAATTAGTATTTTCAGTTCTGTGACAATGATGCAGGTTTTTGTTTTTTGTGTGTAGGTTTTGAAAATGGGTTCTGTGCAAGGACCAGTGGTGTGTCCCTCTAAACTTGCTGGATTCTGCAGGCTTCCAATGATTGGGCCAATGAATGTGAGATGTATTAGAAGTGAATTTTGGGGACTCAATGGCGGTGGCAAGGCTAAGCAGCGGGGTTTTCTTTCTTGCCATGTAAATATGCGAAAGTGCAGGACAGTAGTTCATTGTAGTTTCAATTCATCCTCAAATGACAGTGAAAATTTGAATGAAAAAGATGAAGAGTATATTAACTCTAGTGTGATTGAAGCTGGTATGTTTAGCTAATACTACAAGTTCACGCATTGAATTGCTTACTTGAATGTAAGTTAGCATGATCAGTATGATAGACAGTATGCTGATATCACAATGTTATGAACTGTTTCTAGATAGAATAGCATACCTACACATAGCTTGTCTTTGGAGATTCCTGTCTGTGATATGAATATATGTTTTAGTGAGAATTTCAACTTGCGCTACTAACTAAATGTGTATAATTGCTAGTGCAAGAAGCTTTGGCAAACAGTGTCTCCTTCCCCATTTGGCTCTTATGAAATTGCCTTGTTCTGTGGTTTTGTTGACTAGTTGAGGTGAAGAGTGGAGCAGATGGTTTCATAATCAAAATGAGGGATGGAAGACACTTGAGGTGTGCCCACAACAATCCTCAGGGAGGACATCTTCCAGATTATGCACCCCATCCTGCTATCGTATTGAAGATGGAAGATGGGACTGGTCTCCTTCTCCCTATAATTGTTTGTATGTATTTCTGACACCCTATATGTATTTTATCATAGAAGTTTAGTTCTTGGATTTGATTTTGATAATTATATATGCATACCGCTGTAAATTACTGGAATGTCTTTATTTGCAGTGGAGATGCCAAGCGTCTTGCTAATGGCAGCAATACGCAATGTTCCAATAGTATGTCTTCTTTGTCTGATGAATTTCACTATGTTACCCTCTCATATATCTGAATATCTCTTTTCCTTCTTCCAATATGTATAATTAAATAAATGTTTGATCCAGAGGGATTCTGTTTTTATGTAATATAGACACAGGGACATTAACTATATGTTTGCTGTATCAGGCTAGACCTACTTTATACCAAGTAGTGAAGGAAATGATTGACAAGATGGGTTACGAAGTATGATTCTGTTTATCTTACTCTCACTCCTAATCCTTATTGTAGGCTGGTCATTCCATCAGATTGCATAATGATATTAATTATCAAATCATGCCATTTCCTGCTTTTGTAGGTGAGACTTGTCAGAGTGACTAGGAGAGTTCATGAGGCGTATTTTGCTCAGTTGTATCTTACTAAGGCATTTACTTTGTACTCTTCCTCTTCTTTCTCCCCTCGCCTGTCCCGCCCAAATGGAAAACACATGAATTCACACCTTGTGTTGTAGGAGTATAATAGATTTCTTATATTTGATATAGGTTGGGAATGAGGCAGAATGTCGGACCTTTGACCTTCGACCTTCAGATGCTATCAATATAGCAGTAAGATGCAAGGTAACCTTTGGAATTTGAAATTCATGCATATTAAGACATTATCACATGCAGCATAATGCATTCCCCTATTGCTTTGCTTGACAGTTGTTCACTTCTACCCTGGTTGATGTTAGAAAAATCAAGTGGTGGCATTTTATTTAGTTTTTGACATTTATCTTTCTCTAAAAGCTTCAATTTTTAGCTAAGTTTACATACCCCTGAATGTGCTCATGGATTGTTTTGAGTTTTGACTAAATGGCAAATCCTAGAGTTATACTTGTTCAAAATGAAACTTGTTTATCACATTTCTGAATTCACTATTTTACCAATGATTTAGGTGCCAATACAAGTCAACAAGTACTTGGCATACAGTGATGGAATGAGAGTAATTGAATCAGGCAAACTGTCAACACAGTTCCCTGGTTTCGATGGTCGGTTGTTTACTGAATTGGACCGGTATGTGTGCAAAATACCTTGTAGTCAGTTACAAGGCAATATGACTTGTCTGTAGTATGTGTAATTTCTCTTTTTTATTTAAACATAATAATAAAATCATAGAACCTGTCTCATCAGTAGTTCCTTTTCCACTGCGAAAGACGTCCTTTAGCTAAAGATTACATAATTGCAGGCCAAATGGTCAGCCTTGTGTTGAAACTGAGGAATTTAATCTTTTGCACAATATGTTGAAAGCTGTTGGTGAAGAACGCTATCAAGATGCTGGTAATTATTGTTTTCTTTTCTTATTAATTCTATAATTTATTGATTGTATTTTTATGCTTGGGAGCCATTTTTATTTTATGATGATCGTAATTCTACAAAAGTGCTTTGGTTGTCATATGTAATTGATGATAGTGGCTGCCAATTAACAAATGGCTTTTGTCCATAGGCTACAGCCCTGGTTTGACATTTTTTACCTTGTAAGTTGGAGGAGTATCAATTTGTTAAATTTCCTCTTGGATGAGGATTCTCTCATGTTACTAACATGAGAGGGTCTTGTTATGTGAAAGATAGGAGATTAAGAAGACCCACTGTTATTTATGCAAAGTCCTTAATTTTTTGTGTCCTCCCTTATTACATGACCTTTTTATATTAGTAAGCACATGAGAGTGTCCTATTCGTTTCCTCTTTCACCACATTTACATAGTCTGCAGGCACTTCCTAGTCAGTTTTGATCAAAATAAATTGCTATGCCACATGCCCTAAAACTTAAGAAGTTAACATTTGATAATTGAGGCCATTTAAATTATCATCTGAAGGTTGTTTTACTAGTCATGTATATTAAAGGTTTCATTTTATTCGTATTTTCATATCCTTGTAAAGCTTTAACATGTTCTAGATAAGTGACTTTTCCTTAGTACTTAATTGAACTAAAATGTAAGTGTGATTACATTTCGTATAGATCAGTATAGATTGTCCTTCTCTGATATTTTTCCTTTCACGTGTCATGATTTGATGCAACTTCAGCTTTGTGGAGGGATAGACTTAATCAACTTAGGGCTGGAAAAAATGTGAATAACAGGTATGAAGCTTAATTTATGACAAATGCACATTATTGCACTGCCGCGAGAATTCTCTGGCTGAGTCATTTCACCCTCCCTAACCCAGAACATTATTGTGGCCTTCATTTTGTTGCAGATCTTGGACGCTTTAATTGTACATACAATCCAATATTAGAATGCCAATGGGATTCGATGCAGCTGATAGCAGCCACGTCTGTCCCTCCCTTGGCCTATATCTATGCTTACATTTACATTGTGAATATTTGTATATATTACAAACATTAATATTAATGTATCATTGTGGAACTCTTCACTGCTTTTCTGAAACTTTTCAAAACCTGTTAATATGTAATGTGGTTTCATTCATGGGACGCAGCATGTCGCTGGTGTTTATATTTTGCTGTGCTATTAACATATTTGGGATGGTTGGATAAAATCATGTAAATCACTTACCTAATTCTATGTTTATTGTGCATTCCTGGGGTTAGAAATATAATATTAAACCATTCATGTGTCTCTTACTCAAAAGCTTAAGTTTTTGAAATAATTGGTTTATGGCATGGTATCGTAGCGGTATCATCCTCCCTAATTTGTGCCGTATTAACTTGCTATTGAGTTCCCCAAAATTTAGTACTCTGTAACAAAAATGCTATTCTACATTGTTTTTTTTTTTTAAGTTTTAAAGCTTAATAGCAGTTTTGGTCCCCCACTTTTGCGATATCTACAAACGGGGTCCCTAAACTTTAAAAATTACATTACGTATCCCCGGCGTTAGCTTCCATCAAAAGGTTTGGTCCCTCTTCCATATTCCGTTTGAATACTAACGTTTTCTGGAAAATCCAGAAATATTCATCCACTTCATCTTCTTCCTACATCCTGTCATTCATCTTTTTCAAATTTTTCAGAAAATCAATCAAGCTAAGATCTCGAGAACATTATTGGCTACACGCACAAAATGTTTGGCCTCTTCCCACACCAATCACTAAAATAAGAAAAAAGCAAATAAATCTCCAACTTTTTAAAGATTCCATAAAGAAGGGAGTATCATGTGAGAAAGCTTTTCTTATATGGGGTGATGACAGGTTCCTTCCAACCGCTAAGTAGTTAGTCGATTTGCCTCTATAAATAGAGGAAGAGTCATTTGTACAAACACACAATCAATCAATCAAATCTACAAATTTCCCGCATTTTATCTTTATTTTGCTTTTCAACACTTTACTTTTCATCTATTTAAATTCTTTATCGCTTTCTTCAATTTATCTTTCAGCCGATTTACAGAGAGAACGAAGATACCCCACGATTTTGTAAACACTTGTGATGATCGGAGAACATGGGGTGTCGCATGTTCCTTCCAACAGCTAAGTAGTTAGCCGATTTGCCTCTATAAAAAGAGGAAGGGTCATTTGTACAAACACACACAATCAATCATTCAAATCTACAAATTTCTCGCATTTTATCTTTATTTTGCTTTTCAGCACTTTACTTTTCATCCATTTAAATTCTTTATCGTTTTCTGCAATTTATCTTTCAACCGATTTACAACTTTCAGTCTTTATTTTCTTTATCGCTTTTTAGCCCTTTACATTTCCTTAAGAGTAGACCTTAGTTCATAGCCAAAGTCCTATTTCAAACATCCTTCAATAGCGAGGCACTAAGAGCTTTCTGGAGTATCTTAGGAATCCATATTGAGGAACAGAGCCTATTCCTCGAGCAATCACTTGATTAGGGAATCATAGTTGGTTTTTCAGTCGACCACACGACTTCCAGATCGACCGAATCTATTTCCTAATCGACCAAATCTATTTGCGAACCAACAAACTGGTAATCCCACTGGAACCACTCTCGCTATTGAACGACTCCCATCACCTACTAACGACCTAAATTGGCGTATGCAATTGAGGTCTGGAAAGAAAGTTGAGTCTTCAAGCAACCGCAGAGTCGGTAGTAGCTGTACCTCACTCGTTGGTATCGCTTCTACCTCCACTACAATGCCAGTACAAACAGGACATGCTACCGATTCTACTATCCATGTCGTTTCGGCAATAGCCGCAGCGATTGTTTCTCCTTACGTTGAAGTCGTTGAGACAGCAAATGAAGAGAGGGACTCGAGCATGGTTAATACAACTTCCTTCATTCGGTAGCAGATCGACCTGGGGATTAATAATATCATCGCTCAAGTCTCTAAGAACTTGGCCGAAATCGCCAAATCCATGGTGCACAACGAGATGAGATGCACTTTACCAAGGAGGATTTGCAACGGTGAAGGTCGGAATATCCGCCCCATGTTGTTCAAAATGTGCCCACACTTAAGGGGTAGGCCACTTAGGATTATCCCCACATGGCTTCCCTTCAGTATGAATATGTTTCCATAGCAAAGCGTGGCGAAGGTGTCAGAATCGCCAGTTACCCACAGCCGAATTCGTCACCACAACCTACTTTCCACGCTGGAGGAGGTTCCTTTGTCCAGCCACCATTGTTGTCAGCCGAACCCGTTTGGCCCAACGTGTCTCAGTGGATTGGGAGAGACAACAACAAGAAGTGGACCCCCACATGTAACACTGGATTCGGAGGTGTGCTTGAGCAACCTTATTATGAGCAGCAGCATAGCCGACTGTTCATTATATGACACCAACACCTCAGCTAAGACTAGTACCCATACCGCCACCATTTCAAGGATTTGGACACCAGGGGACCCTCCTAACACAGGAGAGCCTAGGGTACATGATTGCTGAAGCTATGCGGTGACATTTTGGCGTTCATCTACGGCCCATCGATAGACCTGTCTATCGGAAGTCGTACCCTGAATGGGTGGATAGGACTATCCCTTTTCCAAGAGGTTTTAAGGTCCCAGACTTTACTACTTTCTTAGGCGAGTATGGTAAGTCCTCGATGGAACATGTTAGATTCAAATGAATTAATGAATTATATATTTTGATAAATAACAATTTCACTCTAGGTTCAATATCATTAGATAAAGATGTGTTAATACTTTGAATATTTCACATATAGGAAAATCTGTCTAACTGAAGAACAATTGCATACATTCCTACAAGGCATTATCAAAAGAAAGCAGTTCGAAGAAAAACAAACAAATGAAGATCGTCCGACAGTTCAAGAGAAAGCAAATAAGTGGAGATCGTCCGGAAACTCACCAAAGAAGCAATTTGTCTACTGTGACAATCATACACTTAAATACACTTGACAAATAGAGACCGTCCGGTTCTCAAACGTGCCTTGACAAAGTGGAGCACACTTGGGAAAGCTGAGAAAGTCTGGTCACAAACCTGAAGGAGCATATCCATCTTAGGAGCACGCCCGGCTTTTCAACTAAGCGTTTGTGTGACAGCTCATCCAGGGGAGTGCGTCTGGCCACTCATCAAAAAGTCAGTCTGTTTAAGTACTCTCACAAGCAAATAAGTTCTTCCACCTAAGGAGTACGATTGGAAACTCATGTTAAAGGGTTCGTGTGCCAAGTCATGTTTAAGAAAACGTTTGGCAAACATCTGAAGAATTTGTTCAGCAACACTATTGAAGAGAACGTTTGGCAACTCTGGTGAATAGTTCGTCTGCCTAGACATTCTGAAGTGTTCGTTCGGCAGAAGCATTGAAGAGATCGTTCGACAAAGATTCTGAAGAATTCGTTTGTCAATAACTGCTTCAAGCATTAAAGGTTATCTACCTCGTCAGCACATTAAATGAAGCACTATTGATTGCAGAATGAAGAAAGAGACACAATTAATACTTTATTCCTCGTTTCTGCAAACATCTCTGCTGTTCCGCAATTCAAGCAATCTTTTCAGAGTCAACAGCGGGTCTTTCTGAACATCGTATCTTCTCAACGGTCAAAACCAAATCTTATGTTCAGAACAATTAATGCTCTCTTAGCTGGCTTGCACTAGCATTCAATGCCCAAACAAAAGCTCAAGGTTGAAAGCATTAAAGGACCAGACGAAGTCGTCTAAAGCAATTAATGCTGCAATGAATGCATGATAGAATGCATTTAATGCTGATTCAGAATCACAGAAGTATCCGTTACTCACAAGGAAGCAGAAGCTCCAACGGAACTATTTTTCAAATCTTCGTCAAGCTTATAGGAAACATCCTACTCAAGATATAAATAGAGGAGTTTTCTTTCGGATTAACTTGGCGACTTGAATACTAAATTATCACTTATTCTCATCAAGTTTCCCACAAAGTCAAGCTACAACTCACAAGCTTAAAGCCATCCTAAATTGAGTTGAGTCTTCCGCCAGTGTTAAGAACGTATAGAGTATTACTCTTATCCAATCCACACGCAAACCAAACAGAGAACCTAATTCTATATCCTCTTTGTAAAATGTACTTCATCTTTCTACCTAATTCTAGTTGAAGAGAATATTGTAGAACAACAAAGTTACCTTGAAAAGGAACTAGGAGTAGTCCTGTAGAATACTAGTTAGGAGAAGTCTTGAATAATACTTGAAAGGAGAAGTCCTTAGAATACTAGGAGAAGTCCTGTATAATACTTGATAGGAGAAGTCCTTCTAATACTGGGAGAAGTCCTGTAGAATACTTGTACTATGTTGATCAAATAGTGGAAAATCTTGGTGAAGCCAAGGACTGGACGTTGCCCTGTCGATTATGGGGGTGAACCAGGATAAATACCCTGTGTGCTTTATAAATACCCTGGCTGAAACCCTTCCTATATCGAGGAAATACTTGCACAACCACAACAGGAGGAAAGTGTGATGCTCAACCTCTATGGTGGGCTCAGCAGTTTGGAGATTAGCTTGTATAAAATCCTGGAATCGACCGCCTTCAGGAACGATGATTCCAAATGTTGATTTATCACTCGAGAGGCCCTCCATTGCTGAAGTGGGACTCTCACCAAGCATGGGAAGGCCCAAAATCCTCACCATATCCAACAGCGTTGGAGACATCATGCAAGAAGGGAATACAAAGCCATTGATGGCGATGGACCGAAACCCAAAGAATCTAAATATGAGTTCAGGCTGATAGGGGATGGCCGCACAGGTCAACATGATAGCGTCGTAGGTCCCCCAATTCTTCCATCAGTTTCCATACGTTGCCTCCAGTCAATTGGCCCAGTCACCATGAGAAGGCAGGTTGGTAGGCCAGTTGGGCAGACGAAACGGACATCGCTGAAAGTCGTGTGCGTCTTGATGAATGTGGCAGACGACAGCCGTTGGGAGCCAAGAATTCAGGGACCATAAAGGGGATTTCGCTGCGATTCTCAATAAAAGGACCCAGTTGATACTGTCTCTGGAATGGGTTGATTAGAAACAACAAGTGGGCCTGAGGACCTGTGGTAAACCCATGAAAGCGAGGATTTTCTGAGGAGGGTGAGCATCGAGTACGAGAATAGCCAGAAGCAGACATGGTTGATTCGGGTCAGCTCTTCGAAACGTTCAGAAGCTCGAAGGTGATTCTTCGGGGGATGAAGCCAGAGCTTAAAAAGAGGTATTGTTACCTGAAAGAGCGGAACCGTCATTGCATTCTAATTCATCTCTAACGGATAAATCGAGAATGTAGGGGGCAATGTGTTGGCACCTAAAAATCAGTAATGGCTAGTTAGGAGCCGAAGGGTCACGCGAGTCGATTGGGGATCATAGTCGAGCACAATGTCGGCCGAGTTGAGTGGGTCTAGCCGATTGGTAGAACCAGTAATCAGCCAAGGAGACTCGATTGTACAAGGACAAGATACAAGGAAGGTGCAGAAACTTAGGCTTCAAGTAGGATGAATCATTAGGTTTCTAGAAGCTTTCCATGTGCAAAAATAGTTAGTGGGCTCGTCCCTACGAAAATAGGAGAAAGTGGTTGCAAGCTAGCCGATGCAATGGGGAATGGCTGAAACAAAGCCTCTAGGCTAACTAGGACAGAGGGAACGATGATACCCCACAATTTTGTAAACACTTGTAATGATCGGAGAACGTGGGGTGTCGGATGTTCCTTCCAACCGCTAAGTAGTTAGCCAATTTGCCTCTATAAATAGATGAAGGGTCATTTGTACAAACACACACAATCAAGGAAAATCAAATCTACAAATTCCCCACATTTTATCTTTATTTTACTTTTCAGCACTTTACTTTTCAGCTATTTAAATTCTTTATCGCTTTCTGCAATTTATCTTTCAGCTTTCAGCCTTTATTTCTTTACTATTTTTCAGTCATTTACATTTCCTTAGGAGTAAATCTTAGTTCATAGACAAAGTCCTATTTCAAACATCCTTCAATAGCAAGGCACTAAGAGCTTTTTGGAGTATCTTAGGAATCCATATTGAGGAACAGAGTCCCTTCCTCAAGCAATCACTTGATTAGGTAATCATAGTTGGTATTCCAGCCGACCACACGGCATCCAAATCGACCGAATCCATTTTCTAATTGACCAAATTTATTTGTGAACCAACAATGATTATGTCATAAAATAAGTTCAAGTAAGATCTTCCAAACGGAGCCTTAAACCAAAAGATATTGTATGGTTTTCTTTTATTAAATTTTGGTTTGCTAACTATAAATTATATTTTCCATATATTATATAAAATAAGGTTTAACCTCACCTACCCCAATATGTCCTACCCACTAAGACCCTACCTAAATAATTATTTCCTATTCTAAACAATTATTTTTAGAACTATTTCCTAATTTGATTTGTCCAGCTGTATTTTTCAATTAAATATTAAAATAGCTGTTTTGATTTAACACATTATTTTAAGTAATATATAATACCTTAAACAATTATTTTTAGAAACATTTCCTAATTTGATTTGCTCAGCTATATTTTTCAATTAAATATTAAAATAGCAGTTTTGATTTAACACACTATTTTAAGTAATATATAATAGGTTGATTTGTTTTTTCTAAACATTATATCACGTAGGATATTTTAATTTTCATTAGTTATGACTTGAACATAAATAATAGACATAATTACATATTTGTGGGTCTTAAAAATAATATCTCAAAATTATAATAAAAATATCGTTATAATGAATTTAATTAATATGAATAGTAGAAAGTAAGCATTATGCTTCAAGCGCAAGGGCAAGTTATTGAAAACGTGGCAGCTCACCATTTGTAGATTTGGCATTTTCAATTTACAATGAAAAGGGAGCGGATAGAGAGAAATCACTTTGAACTACTTTATATCCCTTCTCATTTGTGTTTCGGTCTATAACATAGTGTTTAATAATGCATGTTTAAAAACTTCGTGTTCGTAACTAATAACACACATTGTAGACTTTTCTATTTGCCGACGTCCTTCTGACAAAATCATGCACTGCACTAATCACTCCCCCGTGTCTAACATCTCAAAGAACAGTACATCTTTTATATCTATAACTACAATTTAACTATATTAGTGACATTGTTACTTTTGTATGTTTTCTTTAAATTTATCTCAGTGTTCAATCTATTTTGGTGATTGTAATATAGATGGAAGCCCACTGAGTACTGGTCGAAAGAGACCACTTTGCACCATACAAAGTAATGAACATGTTACAAGTAGGTATGGGCTGAATCCAACTGCGCCAAACAAAACCCCAACAACATCATCTATACCTGTGTTATCAACAAATGATAACACTTTCGACGTTGACCCGTTGGCAGATCAAGATGGTAACCGTTTTTTACTATTCTTAACAAGATTTTGACACACTACGATGTTGGCCATCACAAAACAATAATTTAATTATGCACGTGACCTTTGCATTTGATTTGCAGATCCTGTTGATGATCCATTCAGCGACACAAACGGGTTCTAAGGTTAGTAAAATGTTATGTGTGCACTTAAACCAATATATATACATACACGTTCAAATGATATCCAACAGTCAATGTAATGATATACATCGTCTTTTGATGACTACTATGTGTAGACGACTCCTTAGTGGAATTCATGAACAACGTCACAGGAACCAGTCAACAATTAGGTATTAAATGTTCATATCATAATTTGGTGTTCTAAATATATTTTGGAATATGTCCTAACATGTCTATCTTCTATGCATTTTTGAGTTGGATGCATTTCCCCTGAGGTTTTGAATGCTATAAACTGTTCCGGGCTTCCTCCTCATAAGTTGACTTTGAAGGAAAACGTCTCAGTAATATTGCTGAGAGATATTGATCAATCCAACGGATTGTGTAATGGAACAAGGCTGAGAGTGAGGAGGATGGGCGACCATGTCATTGAGTGCATCACACTCACAGGGACTAAAACTAGACGTATTGCACTGATTCCTAGAATGAAAATTGCTACAAGTAATGCAAACCTACAGTTCAAATTTCAACGAACTCAGTTTCTTATATTCATTTGTTTTGGTATTACGATCAATAAATTACAGGGACAAACACTTGGGTGTGTTGGATTGTATCTTCGAGGACCATTTTTCACCCACATACAGTTATTCGTTGCTATGTCAAGAGTAACGAGCAAACAATGACTGAGGATACTAATAGAAAATCATGACGGCCTCCCTCCTAACACAACAATTAATGTTGTGTACGAAGAAGTATTTGGAAATATAACTCCATAATGTACTGTTTACCGATAATCTATAAATGTATTACGAATGATATTATACTCCTAAGCGCAAATTATCGTCAACCGTTTACTGCTAAGTAACTATTTCTCAAGGTTAGAGTATTGGTCACTATTGTCGATCTCACAACAACATGTATAAGAAGTTATAAAAAAAATTCATTACACACATAATAATTTTAATTTATCCAAAGTTACCCGTGTCTTGCGCTTATTTAAGGTTTGTTGTGTACACTTTGTGATTTTAAATCCTTTTTCATACAATGGAATGATGTTCAGTATAAAAAATAATAAAGAACAAAAAATGAAAGGAAGAAGAATTGCTTAAGGAAGGTTTGGGTGCACCAACTACCACCGAACCACGGCGAATTCCCGCCAAGTTGCAGCTAATAATGGTTGACCCAGCTAAAGACAAGGTGGGCTGGCTAATAATGCAATATTAGTAGGACCCAGAAAATTAAAAAAAGCCAACAACGGCTTGTGAATTAGGTAAAAAAGTAAATAGTAAGAGAATAAAAGTACAATGTTCTTTAACTAAAGTTTCCGAGAATTATATTCGTTGGATATTATAAGGTGAATTACCATATTTGATTGTCGGATATATTATTAAACAAATTAATATTTATTTAATATAGTATTAAATCGCTTCAAATCTAAAATTATAGTATATTTTTATGAGATAAGAGTTTGTTTTCATACCTATTGTACATTGATATCTAATTATTACATGTCACATGCAAGATTGTACTCATGTTTATGTTTTATTTTGTTTTAATTAGAATAAAAGTTTATTTTTTATGTGGCGACAAACGGTCACGTACTATTAAAACCTTGTTTAGATACAAATAAAAGAATATTTATTAAAACTTATCCAATATTTTTTTTAGTCTGTATCCATGATCTAAATTCTTTTGTATAAGTTATATGTATAAATAGTTAAGTAAATTGTCCTTTTCATCCCAACCTTTGCATAACTTCTATATTAATCAATATAGAAGTTAAAGGTGATTCACCTTATAAAATAATGTGATAAAAAACTATAAGTTAACAAAAATTTTATTATAGAAAATACTACAAAACATCATAGCAACATAAAGGGTCAAAATGAGTAAATCTATATCTATATTATTGAACACCATAGTTTTAGTCTTTCATTACCCCAAATGAAGTCTCAATCCATGAACAAAGAAAAATTTGCCACATTAACAATGAAAATTCAAACCAATACTAAAATAAACTTCTTCACACTTGGTTAATTTCAAAAAAAAAACTTCTTCTTACTTAGTCTAGCATACATGCTTTCAAAAACAGTGTGTTTTATAGCGATTTTAGTCGCGGTATCCACATACTGTAGCGTAGTTTATCAAATATTTTTATTTAAAAAAATATGTCTAGCATCTATCTAGTCTCATAGGCCACGGCATCTAGTGAATGAATATTTATTTAAAAAAGAAATATTATTGAGATTCACTAATAGTTTTTTTATTCACTTTCTGGAACCAATTGAAATTCACATTAATCATATTAAATTAAAAAAGAATATTAGATAGAGACTTTCTAACGCACTCATAAGGAAGGCGCTGGCAGGTTGAAGAGGCAAACCATCTCTGACTTTCAGATATTTAATTTAATTTACAGTTTGAACATTTTTTCACCGTTTCATAAAAATTATTATTATTATTATTCCCTTCCTTTCACTTCATCTTCTTCCTCTTTTCTTTTCTGCCGACATCTTCTATCTCAATTCAATTCTCACAGACAAATATTTAAAATCGCAGCTTCATTTTCACGAATTCTATTTTCTTGTTCTAGAGTTTCATCAGAATCGGTCTTCACTGTTCATCATCCTCTTCAATTTTGATGCTTCCTTCACACCGCCAATTCCAACAACGAACTCGTTCAACAACATGTCTGGACCGCTTGATCGGTTCGCTCGTCCCTGTGAGTATTCGTTTTCTGCTTGCAATTGCGCATACAATTCTATTTTGATGGATCCAATTATCACAAATTCTGATCTAAATTGCTAAATAAACTAGAATTAAGGCTTACATGAGCTGAATCTGAATTTAATTCAGTTAAAACAATGCATACTCTGTTAGGTTCAACCAATTAGCAAGAATTTAAGTCTCATTAGCTTTCTACATTAGCCACCACTATTTATAGCACAATTTGAATTGGCTTTGCTGAAACATTGCTGATTGTTTTGTTTCCTTCAGGCTTTGAAGGATCCTCTGGTCATGATGAAAGGAGGGAGCGGAAGTCGGATTTTGAAATCTCGGAGGATGATCGGCGAACGAGAATGGGAAGCCTGAAGAAGAAAGCGATCAATGCGTCGAGCAAGTTCAGGCATTCGCTCAGGAAGAAAAGCAGGAAGAAGAATGCGAGCCGGAGCAATTCTGTTTCCATTGAGGATATTCGGGACGTCAAGGAGCTCCAAGCAGTGGATGCTTTTCGACAGGCGCTCATGGCAGAGAATTTGTTGCCTGCAAGACATGATGACTATCACATGCTGTTGAGGTTACTGCCCCCTTATAATCACTTCCCTGTTAATTTAGATGTCTCTTTTATTATCAATGTAGATTGCATCTATTCTTCTCTAGCTGAAGATTGTGGCGATCACAACAGATGCTTTGTTAAAACTTTGGTGTACCTCTACTTAACTGATAGACGAGTTAGAATAGGATTGAAGAGTACCCTTAGAAGTCCCACATTGACTATTTTTTCGAAAGCAAAAGAAATTTTGTTCAAGAGAGAATTCCGGAGAACATTTCTCAAATTTTAAAATGTTATAAGAGCATATCTTAGATTCGTTTGTTTGAGACCTCTCATATATGGATCAGCCTGCAAATTTCCAGTCCTGCGCGCAAGAGAGTGTGTTAGAAGTCTCATATTTACTAGGGATATGACTAAGATAGTCCTCATAGGGTATAGCAACCCTCACCTCTAAACTAGCTTTTGGGGGGTCGAGTTAGGCTTCCCAAGTTCTAATGAGTGCATATGGTTCTTTACTATATTTGGTGCGTAGTAGGAATAGAGAAGAACACCCGCATAAGATAAGAAAAGTCGTACATTTTGAATTTGGTTCCTCATAGAAGGGTGGAATCACAAAGAAGAGAATAGAACTGTGTTTTCTATTTTGTTTTGTCCACTTGTCGAAGGCTACCGTGAGCCAATAGTAGATTGGCTTGAACCACGACCTTCAGTATTTAAACAACACATAAAAATCACAACATTTGCTCATGGCATATCTGATTTGCTTAGACGTATTTTTCCATATTCACAATTTACTTATGCTTCTTGAACTGGACAGATGGCTTGTTCAACGTTTAATATAATTTAAAACTCAAATTAACTGATGTCATTGCAGATTTTTGAAAGCGAGGAAATTCGATATTGAGAAAGCAAAGCAAATGTGGGCCAATATGATCCAATGGAGGAAAGACTATGGTACTGATACAATTATGGAGGTGAGTCATCTGATTTGTAAAATATTCCCAACCTTTTACTACTTTAGTTTTCTTGAATTTGTTGTTCATACTATACTCCTTTGCTTTCCTCTCTCTCTCTCTCTCTCTCTCTCTCTCTCTATCTCTCTCTCAATTTCTAGGACTTTGAGTTCAGTGAGTTGAATGAAGTCCTGGAATACTATCCACATGGTTATCATGGTGTTGACAAGGAAGGGAGACCTGTTTATATTGAGAGGCTAGGCAAAGTTGATCCCAATAAGCTTTTGCAAGTAACCACCATGGAAAGGTATTTGAGATATCATGTACAGGGTTTTGAGAGAACATTTGCTGTTAAGTTCCCTGCATGTTCTTATGCTGCAAAGAGACACATCGATTCAAGTACAACCATTCTGGATGTTCACGGCGTGGTACGTTGTCTGTGTAAATATTCTTGAAAATTTCCTTGGCACCGATTTAGTCAATAATTGGTTTGCATTATTATGCTGCCTTATGCTTTGTAGGGTTTCAAAAACCTAACAAAATCTGCACGGGAACTCATCATGCGGCTGCAGAAAATTGACGGTGACTATTATCCCGAAGTATGTAGCTTTAATACTGATATTTTCTTTGCTCAATATTTTCCAATTCTTCATTGCTTCTGAACTTACTTATTGTTCTTTTATCTCTTCTAAACTGTAAATGATTTTGTGCAGACATTATGTCGAATGTTTATAATCAACGCTGGTCCCGGTTTTAAGCTGCTTTGGAACACAGTGAAATCATTTCTTGATCCCAAAACTTCTTCAAAGATAAATGTATGTGTTGATTATTTGAGTTATTCTTTCTATTTTAGATTTTTATAGGATTTCAATCAAATAATAAATTTTTATAGTTGACAAAGATGATCTATAGATGTAAGATTAATCGATCCTTCAATGTTCCATTAGGTTCTTGGATACAAGTTCCAGAATAAATTACTTGAAATTATTGATGTGAGGTAACTATGCAATATGCATTAATTTTGTTGATGTTGTTATTTCTGACTCAACATGTACTATTATCTGGAAATTCTGACTTTTTGTATGGGTTTTCAGTGAGCTGCCAGAATTTCTAGGTGGTAGTTGTACTTGCACAGATCAAGGTGGTTGTATGAGATCTGATAAAGGGCCATGGCAAGATCCAAACATTTTAAAGGTTTGCTGCTTATTACATAATTGTTAGACTCTGTTTTTCACTAAATACTTCCCGGTTATCTTGTGATTGCTTCTGCTATACATCTGTAACTCAAACAGTTGTGCGCATGCAGAAAGTTCTTAGTGGTGAAATACAATGTTCTAGACAAATAGTGACGATTTATAATGATGAGGGTACAGTGGTCGAGTGTGATAAGGCATGTTATCCAATGGTATAGTTTTAATATCATCTTTGACACTTCATAAATGTGAACTTTCAGATTTAATAATTCTGATTTATTAATTAATTTTTTTGGATTGTGGGCGTAGATAAGAACTAGTGATACATCAACAGCAGAGTCAGGATCTGAAGTTGAAGATATTACCTCCCCCAAAGCCAGTGGGAATTATATAAACCCTAGGTTGACTCCTGTCCATGAAGAAGTAAGTGGTCATGATATTGATATTGATTTTTAAATCAAAGAAAGAAAAGACAGAGAGAAAGAAAAATGTTGCAACAAATCAAATAATACTCTCTTTGCTGTTTGTCCAGGCAAGGTTGGCTGGTAGGGCTACTGGTGGTTTCTCTGAGTATGATGAGTATGTTCCCATGGTTGACAAGACTGTCGATGTTGGATGGAAGGAAAAGCATTTGACAACTCCAAACTCTTTTGGCTCAACAGGTTGTATAATTGATACATTTTCCCTGAAGTCAATAATTTTGATATGCCACCATTATAAACTTAATTGCATATTATTTAAGCCCGCAAGAGTGGAACTACATTGTTTCTTTTCTTTTCTTTTCTTTTTTGTTTGTAAACTCAATGAACCTAACTGCCAATGAAATATTCAAAAATATTTGTTGTTTTACATAACATACATGCATAAAAGAATGAGTAAGTTCACAATTTTTCTCTAAAATATTTTTGTTTCATAACTTTGTCATGGATTTGAATCGATCAATGTGTATTCGCCCATGTCTGAGAAAAGCAAACACGAAAATATTTAACACATGTATGCGAAATTAGATATTTCTTTATGATAAAAGGATAAAAGATAAGGAATTTATGGATTTACATTAAGATAAATTGAACAAATTTTGCAGTTTAAGCTTAGGATTTTACTACCTGGAGTTATGGTATGGTATCCAAATAAAAATATGTTTGTAATGTGTTTGTTCTTGGTTGCAGAAAAATATCCGTCCAGGACTGGAAGATCTCATGGAAACTGTGCATATATCTGTGCTATTATAGTGGGCTTCTTTATTGCCATTTTTACTTTTGCTCGTTCAATAGCATTTCGTGTGACTAAAGGAATAAAGGACTCTGAAACTGACTCTCCCCAAAAGACTCCAAACGTGACTGTTGATTCAATAGCCAAGGAGGAATCTCGTCCCCCATCACCTGCTCCCGGGTTCACAGAGGCAGAACTCATTTCATCTGCTTCGAAACGCCTTTGTGAGCTTGAAGAGAAGGTTGGCGTGCTACAGTCAAAACCTAATATGATGCCATATGAGAAAGAGGAGCTGCTAAATGCTGCTGTTTATCGTGTGGATGCTCTGGAAGCAGAATTGATCGGGACAAAGAAGGTAACTGCAATTTACTTAAAATCATGTCAACTGATTGCAAATACATAGTAACAGTTTATGTGAGTAGTGAGTTTACAAACACGATCTCTTATAGTGCTTATATACTCCAGCAGCATTAAATGTTTGGCAAAAAGACCGAACATATCACTTGACTTGCAACCACTATAGCGATAGATGATTTCAATTAATGACCCTTGTTCTCCAAAATTTCACCCCGGGCTATGTTAAACGTGCATAGAGAAACTCTAGAGCTGCTTTGATGTAGATTATTCTATGCTATTCCTGGGCAGCTGACCCTTTTTCTGTCTAAACCAATAGCATGATTAGAAGCTAAGAGTATGTCTGGATTAGTTTCTATTACCTCATAAAAAAATCTGTCTCTCAGAAGCTACTCATCAAAATTGATTTTGGCTTTAAAATCAATTGAAGATGAATTTCCAAACATCCAAATAGCTTATGAGTAAAACGTGTTTGAATTTTGTGCAAATTGTGAAACCAAATATGTACTAGGATCAGTTGTGTGCTAAACTGTTCAATAGATTTTGAAGTGTATATAAAAGCTATTGTATTCCATTTACTAAACAGGCTTTATACGAAGCTTTGATAAGACAAGAAGAACTTCTGGCGTACATAGATAGTCAGGAAAGAAGCAAATTCGAGGTAAGTCAACGATATTTGCATCTTGTGTGAATTCAAAAGTTTTAAATCCAAATGCTTAGAACTATCTCACACGAGAACGCTTAACAATATGTCAAACCTGTTTGTAAAGCAGAAAAAGAAGTTTTGCTGGTGAAGAGTTTAACTGTACAGCACGGAGCAGTTCAGCAGATTCATCGATTTTACTTCTTTCCTGTCTCTTATCTGTATATTTTAGCTGCCCAGGAGTTCTTCTTGATGTTGGCTTGTTCATTTACGGCTCGAATTCTTGTATGATAGAATTCTATATATTCGGCTATTTCTGAAAAAATATCTTTGATGAATTTGACTGTTGAATTATAAGTTATTGTCTGACATTTTTACAGTTTGAGTCGATGATAAAGTGTATGTATGGATTGTCTGCAAACTTGGTTTTGAATTCTCTTAATTTTACACTATTGATTTTTTTAAAAAATTTGTTTAGATTACAGTGATTTATGTTTAAGATTTTAATCACTTAGAACACTATAGCTACACATAGTTACTTTATTATAAGGCTTAATAGCACTTTTGATCCCTCACTTATCACAATTTGACACTTTTGGTCCCTAACAAAAAAAATTAGCCTACATGGTCCTTCACTTTGTCAAACGACAGCAATTTTAGTCCCTCGTCACTGTTCCGTTAAAAAACTAACATTTTTTGTCAAAAATTAAAAAACAAAAAAAATCTTTCTCCACATACCTAATCTTCATCTCTTTCTCCAGAACCTCAACCCTCTTCCTCTCCTTGCGCACCGCCACTACACTCTCTTCACCACCTTTACTCCCTACCACCCCCACCACCACCATCATCTCCGTCGTCCTCCTCCTCCTCCTCCTCCTCCTTTTGTCAACCCCAACCCAACGACAACCCCAATCCTCCCTCCCTCCCTCTCACCCATAAACAAATTAGGCAACTTAACCAAACCCCAACCAAAAAACCCCAAATTCATCCAGAGAAAGAGAGGTTTGTGAGAAAGAAACGAACATGATTGGGAAAAAGGGAAAGCCGAGGAGCTTGCTAGCCATGGAGGAAGAAAGGGATAATTGAAATCGCACACAACAAAGATGAAATCACACCACCACAAAGGCAAAATCAAACACAAGCAGAACAGGGATGATCGAAGGCCAAATCCCAACAGGGACGAACAACGATGATGCTAGCTAAGCAGGGAGAAGCAGGGTGCGCCGAACATAGAGGAAGGAGTTGTATTTCTCCATCAAACCACAGCGTGGTGGCTTAGCAGAGCAGGAAGAAAAACTGCTACTAATAGGATTAGGGTTTTATAACCAAAAGGGATATCAAATTTGAGATTGTTTTCATGGTTTTATATGGAATGTTTTTTAGGGTTTTAATTGGAATTATTTTGGTGATGAAATCTGGATTGAGCAAACACGAAATTTTTTGTTTGAATTTGAGATTTGATTTGGTGATAAATTTGGGGTTTGAATTTTGAATTTGGAAAGAGATGAAGATGAGAAAGAGATGAAGATTGAGCTTCTGGAGAAAGATTTTTTTTGTGTTACCATTTTTTTTTTTACAGAAAAAGTTAGTTTTTTAACGGAATAGTGACGGGGGACCAAAACTGCTGCCCTTTGACAAAGTGAGGGACTATTTAGGCTAATTTTTTTGTTAGGGACTAAAAATGTCAAATTGTGATAAGTGAGGGACCAAAAGTGTTATTAAGCCTTATTATAATCACGTTAAATCAAGCCTTAACATGGGTTTGGGTGTTGCAAAGGCAATACTAATTTTTTTAAAGCAGAAATCATATTCTTTAAATAAATATTTTCCTGAGAATAAAACCTCTCAAGTAGCTTGGAATAGTACCTCCATCATTTAAATACAACAGCCAACACAAGAGGCTAGATAATAGAATCAACATCAACCCAAATTCTTACAAACCCTCTTGAGGAAGACAATACCTAAATTTTGAATTTTGAATCAACCGATGTTTTATTTATGAACCCCAAGTCTCTATCGCCGGTGGCAGTAAATATTTGGGAAAAACGCCATATTATAAACAAATTAAATAAGAACACAGTCCCACTAAAAAAAACAATAAGAACACAGTCACAACACAAAAATATAACATGAAAAACTCTAAAATTAAAAAAAAAAAAAACCACGGTTGTTCTCTAAACCAATTTTACAGCTCATAAACTTATCTCTCAACCGCCTCATGGTTTAAGTACAATTTCTAAAATAAATATTTGAACTACATGTGTTGGAGTGTCTTCAAAAAATAGGAGGTACACGAATATTTTTTAGGTGCCCTTATGCTCTTCTATGTTTCATTTCATTCCTAAGCGACATTAGTTTTACAAATTTCTTCTCACAGTAACCAATTTAATTTGGTAGTCTGTCTCCCCACCCCATTTTTTTGTCAATTTTGTTGATAAATTATCTTTCATGTTAATTAGACTTGTGGGCAAAGATATCATGTAAATAATCCTAAGTTTATTTATTTATTTTGTTATATTAACTAACATCTTATTCAATTTCAATTATATACATTCAGTACATCCTCAGATCAGTTGAATGCAATATAAATCAATTATTTGGTTCTTATGTACATGCTCAATATACATAGGATTTGTGATTTTAGAGCTCCGCTCCTAGGGTTCTTGTAACCGCCACAGGACCAATGGAGTGTGTACCTACAGAGTTAGCCATGAGAAGTAGGGGTAAGCTTCGGTCGAGTCCGGGCCAATTTCAGCCCATCCGACCGAAACCGAGTTACTGAAAAACTAGCCCAATTCCGACCGCGGTATGGATCGGGTTGGTCGGTTCGGGTTGAGGTGGGTTCAGACCGAGTTCGGGTGAGTTCAGGCGAGTTGGGCCCTTTTTTGGCCTGCTTAGCTTTTTTTCCTGTTTACAAAATTATGTTTTTGTAAATAAAAAAAAGCTAAAAGTAAATTTTGGCACAGCCCAAATGTATCGTTTGAAAAAAAAAGCATTAGCTACAAAAATCTATAAATCCATGACTTTGCATGTGGCCCATAACTAGTCTAAGCTCAAATATATAACCTACAATTATTTAGCCCAAATTTCATGACTTCCACGTCAAAGTAGATCATAACCATTGGTGAACCTAATTAAAAAGTAGCAGTAGGTAGTCGTAGCATCAAGACATCAACAGTCACCAGAAAGCAGAATCGCGAATTAGTTACAGACCATAGTAGCTTAAATAAGTAGCAGTAGGATCAACACAGCTTAACAGTTATAGATCTTGTTATACTTATAAATCATAGCTTAATTAACTAGAAAAGTAAACAAGAATGGTAGTATGCATTTGGCATTATAATTTTGCTTCTTTGGCAGTCACAACCATCATTCTTCAACATCCATTTCGTAGGTATCCTGATTCTTGGGGCACTCCGTCAGACTCTTGGATCCCTCAAGACTGAAGTGACATCTACCATTTGGATTACAAAAGCTAAACACTTCACTTTGATGGCAATTTTATGCAGCACAAAGTAACAAAAAGTTAAACAAAGTCAAAGAGATAAAGGATACCTCATTGAAGCACACTACAAGCATTGCAGGCTGCAACATCAAGGGAATAGCCTGAAATTGCATTCCTCGAAATCCCGTAGGAGCACTCCCTTTCCCAGTAAATTTAGTAGGGATTGAAGCACAACTAACTTATTATCAAATAGAAGATAATAATATGTATAAAATCAGAAACATAAAAAGGAACAAGTACATAATTTTTAATCTTACTTTTTTATAATAACGTGCTCCAATTAATATTCCTTACAATCCTTCCAATAGTGACCAGCAGTCCAGCACTGTATTTTGGCTGCAATAGAAAGATGTTAATGAAACATAGAATTTTAGAATCAGTTAAAGCTAGCTAATGCCAAACATAGAACCAAAAATAAATACCAACAAAATTACCTAGGATAAAACAAGCAGAAATATAGCATCCTCATCTTGAGATAGCCAAAATAAGTCTCAAGAATGTCCCTGAATCAGCCAAAATAAACCCACATTACCACAAAATTTAGCAACTGCAAGGAGCTAGCAACATACAAGCATACAACTATGACCATCACAAAAAAATCAAAATATCAGTCAAAACTGGGGAAAAAGAAACAGTAACTCAGAAATGATAATTAAGCTTGACTTACCAAAAAATGATTCATTTCACAGAATGACTCCAAAAAGTCTTGTACAACTGAAAAAGTGGCCATAAAATTCATATTTAGTTCAAAAAAAATTCAAATTTAGCAATTAAGTTGTATAAGGCAGGAATTAGAATTAAAATACGACATACCATTGAATTTCAACCAATAGACATTGGTTGTGACTGAGACGATCCAACAGTTGTAGCTGGTCGTCCAGTCTGTGAAGAAGGTCTCGTCCTTGGACTCTGGCTGAGGTTTTGATGAAGAAAACACATCACAAAAAGAAGAAAAAGAAAGACTTCAAGAACCGGCTCAAAACGTCAAGAACAACTATTAAGGTTCTATCTATTAGTAAGTCTTGTTAACTTAGTGTGCTATGCTTTATTAAGGTTATATTGCATTTGAAGGCTCATAAATAATCAACTAATTGAGTATAACATGTCCTCACAAGTGAAACTTAGTAGAAACACTCAATTAGGGTTTAAACTTTCATAAACTGAGTTCTGGACTAAGAGTAATCGATTACAGGAGCTGAGTAATCGATTACCAAAAGATAGTAATCGATTATCACATCCATGTAATCAATTACATATTTGAATTTTTGAATTCAAACTACAACGACATGCAGTAATCAATTACCATGATAATGTAATCGATTACCAGGTCGACGGATGTGTTGTTTCATGAACCAATGTGTCTCAAAATGTTTAGGAAGCTTTGTGATGGTTCATGGATGACCTCTAGTGCCTATAAATAGTCTTTTGATGCTCAGAAACGAAAAAGCTCTTGAACAACAACTTTCATATTCATTAGAAATATTATTCTGAGTAATTGCTCTTTCATTTTCATAAGAACACTCATGATGTTCAACATTTGAGAAACTCAGAATAATTGAGCCTTCATTGTAATTGCCTGGAGCATACAAACTAAGATCAATCCAACTAGATTAAAGGATTGCATCAGCCATAGCAAAAGCTTCTTCTTCATCTTGAATCGGTTTGATTCATTCACCGTAGTGTTCGGTGGTTGTGGAAAAGGTCCTTTGAATCGGTTTGATTCAAAGTCCGCCGTAGTGTTCGGTGTCATCAGTTGGTGGTTTTCCTTCTGAGGTTTGACAAGATTTCTTAAGGTCCTTGGTGTAAGTACTTGTAAGAAATTTTGATCATAGTGGATAAATCCTCAAGGGTTCTTGAGGGACTGGACGTAGCCTTCGGTGGATTGAAGGTGAACCAAGATAAAATCTGTGTGCGAATTCTCTCAATCTTTATCTTTTACTTTCAACAAGTTCTTATTCCGCTGCATTCACAATCAACAATTGTGATTCAGATTATACTGAAAGTAATTGAGTTTTGTTAAGGCGAAAATTGGGAGAACCTAATTCACCCCCCCCCCTCTTAGGTTGCTATCTACACTTACACAGACCTTCTAGAAATTGATAAACCTTCAAATTCTTCGGAACAAGGTAATAAAACACATACATTACTTTATCATAAAAAATAAAAATAAAGAACATACTAGCTAGAAAGAGAGAATATAAAAATAAAGAACCGCCTTTTATAACTTTGTCATATTGCTCCAATTCTTCAGATACATCAAGTTCTTTAAATTGCTTGGACGATTGCCTCAACCAGTATTGAGTACAAACCAATGCCCCTGCAACTTCTGGGTTAAGAGAGCTTCTATAACTGTCGAAGACTCTCCCGCCAGTGCTAAAAGCACTCTCATAAGCCACTACTGAAACAGGAGTGGCCAGAACATCCTTGACCAGCACAGACAAGATTGGAAACCTTGATGAATTTTGCCTCCACCATACCAACAACTCAAAATTGTTATTATCTTTGACACAAGCTTCATCTAAGTACCTCTCAAGCTCATTTTTACTATCAATAGAACTTTCTAACTCAAGATGCTGCTAAAAAGCATTTGCTCTTGCTAAGAAAGTTGGAATCACAATAGAAGTTGACCCAGATGTACTCCCCTCCGAAGGGCCTAATGGTCCATGAGATGACTGGCCTTTCTCTGACCCATTTTGTTCATTATAGGTAGCAGAATACCAATTGTACATTCTGGACAGATTCTCACTAATACTAGCTATGAGTTCCATGACCAAGTTTGGGTTCTCATCATACATTTCAGAAAAAGACCACCTTACATACTTCAACTTATAGCGAGGATCAAAGATAACACCAAAATAAAGGAGCTGATTAATGTTTGCAATATTACCCCAATATTTATCATACTTCAGCTTCATGTCCCAACCCATTTTACTCAAAGTAGGATTTAGGCTATTACAAGACTGCACAAGCTCACTGTATATTACAGTCAGCTGGTGAAAGGCGGTATGTACACTAGCATGCAATGAGGATGAAAACATTTGTGTGGCCTCATAAAAAAAATTCAGAAATCTGAGGAAGACCCTTGCATCATCCCAATCTGCACTACTAGGGGGGGGGGGGCAGAAGCACCAAAGAAGTCTAAATAATTAGGATCCTCAAACTCTAACTTTTGAAAAGCACCTTCGAATTTTTCAGCATCTTCCAACATCATGTAGGTCGAGTTCCAACGAGTGGGAACATCAAGACATAACAGTTTCTTGGAAAATATCCTAGCAAACTCAAAGCATTCTTTGAATTTGTCAAATCTTAGAGTGGCTGCATTGCCAATCTTTGCGATGCAACCATTCATATCTCTTAAACCATCATTCACCACAAGGTTTAAAATGTGTGCACAGCATCTCATGTGGAAGAATTGGCCATCTAACACTAAACCACTCATGTTAGTAAATCTCTTTTTCAGGTAAGCCACAACAACATCATTTGGAGATGCATTGTCAACTGTGACTGTGGATAAATTTCTAATCCCCCACTCCCTCAACACTTCCTCAACAACCCTCCCTATTGTATCACCTTTATGATTGGGAACTACAGAAATGCTGATAATTCTTTTTTGATACCTCCAATCATTATCCACGAAATGAGCAGTTAAAACTAAATAATTCAAGTTCTAAACTGATGTCAAACAATCAGTTGTGAGTGCCACCCTACTACAGTCTGACTTAAATAAGGCTTTCAATCTCACTTTCTCCTCAAGGTAAATCTTATAACAGTCCCTAGCAACAGTAAACCTAGAAGGGATAGTGAACTGAGGTTGCAACTGTTTACATAGATATTTAAATCTCTCCCCCTCAACAGTTCTAAAAGAGTGACTCATCTAAAATGACAAACATTGAAACTGCCTTTCTACATACTTCCTTATTAAATCTGAGGCTTGCAGCTGAAAGGTCTCCAGGAGTTAAATTTATGATTGTTTGGCTAGGATCATTACTAATTGCATATGCGTACCTTGTGAAATGAGTTAAGTGCGTCCTTAAGTTAGATGTGCCATGTGTCTTGTTGTCACACAAATACTTCTTGTCGCAATGATTGCAAGACGCGGTGAGTTACTCAGCTTTAGGAACCATAGTAAAGTGTTGCCATGCGTTTGAGGTTCTGTGCGAGCCACTAGCATTAGGTCTACGCTTCTTGCTACATGGCCTAGGGGGTCGCAAAGCAGCGTCAATCCCTGCAGCTTCAGTCCTTGCAGCTTCACCAGCAGCTTCGGTCGCAACTGCATGAGTGGGCTGACTTGCACAAATACCTGCTTCAGCTCCTTGAATGTCCATAGGACACGGTGGTATTTGTGCATCAGGTGTCAGAGGCAAGTTTTGAGTACACTTTGCTATTGCTGTGTGCCTGTGTCAATATACAAGTGAGCATGTCATTGAATTAAACAACATGATAAACATGACAAAATTAGACAAACATCTAATTATAGATCCTTACTTTTGTATGGAAGATTTGAAAGTACAGATAGCAACCTAAGAGGGGGGTGAATTAGGTTCTCACGTTTTTCGCCTTATTGAAATCGGATTACTTTCAGTTTGATCAGAATCACAATTGATAATTGTAAATGCAGTGAAATTATAACTTGCTGAAAGTAAAAGATAAGGGATAAGAGAATCACTCAAGGATTTTATCCTGGTTCACCTTCAACCACCCAAGGCTACGTCCAGTCCCCCGTTCTGATTCAAGGATTTTTCCACTATGATCAAGTATTCTTACAGATGCTTGCGCCAAGGACCCTAAGAAGACCTAACAATCCTCCCGAAAGCACACCACTTTGTTAGATTCAAACGATTTCATAAATTATATATTTTGATAAATAACAATTTCACCCAAGGTTTAATATAATTGGATAAAGATGTTCTAATACTTTGAATATTTCATACTCAGGAACATCTATCTACTTGAAGAGCAACTGCATGCATCTCTACAAGGCATTATCAAAATGCAAAAGTTCAAAGAAAAACAAATAAGTGGAGAACGTCCGGCAACTTACTGAGAGCTAATATGCCAGTTGTGACAGTCCGTCACTTAAAGACACTTGAGAAGTTGTGTTCGTTCAACACTGGAATGCACTTTGCAAGTTGAGTTCGTCCGACAGTGGAATACGTTTGTCAAAAAGAGTACACTTTCCAGTTGAGTGTGTCTGCCAAAGGAGTACGTCTGGCCACACATCTAAAGAAGTACGTCCGGCTATGGAGTACGTCTGCCCACACACCTAAAGGAGTACGTCCGACTTTTGAGAATGTTTTCCGATACTACTGAAGAGTTAATTTGCCTAAAAGTGCAGAAAAGTTCGTTTGACAAAGTGTCTCAAGCATAAAAAATTATCTACCTCGTCAACGCATGAAATGAAGCATTGTTGATTGCAGAATGAAGAAAGGAACATAATTAATACTTTATTCCTCGGTTCTGCAAACCCCTCTGCCGATCCTTAAATCAAGCAACTTTTTCAGAGTCAACAGCGGGGTTTTTCTGAACATAGTATCTCCTCAACGATCAAAATCATATCTTCTGTTCAGAACATTAAGGTCTCTCTTAGCTGGCTTGCACGAGCATTTAATGCCCAAACAAAAGCTCAAGGCTGAAAGCATTGAAGGACCAGACGACGTCAACAAACGCATTCAATGATGCAATAAATGCGTGGCAGAATGCATTTAATGCTCATACATGGATGCAGAAGTATTTGTTACTCACAAGGAAGAAGAAATCCAAATGGAACTATTTTCAAATCTTCATCAAGCTCACATTGCTCATCCTACTGAAGATATAAATAGAGGACTTAGCATCCAGATTGAGGTGGTTACTTGAACATGATAATATCTCTTATGCTCTCTAAGTCATCCACCGTAATAAGTTTTAATAGTCATAACTCAAAAGCTCAAAGCCATTCTGAACTGAGTCAAGTCGTCCACCTGTGTGAAGATTTCACAGAGTGTTACTCTTATCTTATTCTCACACAACCCAAACAGAGAACCTAAATCTATATTCTCTTTGTAAACTGTTCATCACTTTTCTACTCAAATCTTTTTGAAGAGATCATTATAGAACCTCAAAGAAAATTTGAAAAAGAACCGGGAGTAATCCTGTATAATACTAGCTAGGAGAAGTCCTTAAGAATACTTGTAAGGAGAAGTCCTTCGAATACTAGGAGAAGTCCTGTAGAATACTTGTACTATTTTGTGAAAATAGTGAAAATCTTGGTGAAGCCAAGGACTGGACGTAGCCCTGTAAATTAAAGGGGTGAACCAGGATAAATACCTTGCGTACTTTACTTTTATGTATTAAGTTATTTTCCGATGCACACACTCTTATCAATATTTGAAACTAATAACTGTTTATAACTGAAAAGAATTTCAAAAATCACACACACAATTCAAACCCCCCCTTTCTTGTGTGTTTTATTACTATCAATTAGTATCAGAGCTTTTCCAATTGATCAAGCGTTCTTACCGATGCTTGCGCCAAAGACCCTAAGAATACCTATCAACCCTCAGAAAGCACACCACTTTCTGATCACACCGAACACTACGGTGGACTTTGAATCAAACCGATTCAAAAGACCTTTTCCACTACCACCAAACACTGTGGTGACTGAATCAAACCGATTCAAGAGATGAAGAAGCTTTTACAAGGCTGAATCAATCCTTTGATCTAAGACTGAATTTATCTTAGTTTGTATGCTCCAAGAATTTACGATGAAGGCTCAATTATTCTGAGTTCTTAAATGTTGAACAACATAAGTGTTCTTATGAAAATGAGAGTTCAATTGCTCAGAATAACATTTCTAATGAATATGAAAGTTGTTGCACGTTTCTAAACATCAATCAAGTATATAGAAGCACTAGTGACTCTTCATGAACCATTGCAAAGGTTTTCCAATGTTTAAGAACACATTGGTTCATGAAAAATCGTGACCGCTGGTCTCAGTAATCGATTACTGAAACTGTGTAATCGATTACGCTATAGCCGTTATGATCTGAGGGCCATTTTCTGACATGTAATCTATTACTAAAATCTGGTAATCGATTACTGACTGCCTGGTAATCGATTACTGAAAACTGGTAATCGATTACTGACTGCCTGTAATAGATTACTGAAATCTGGTAATCTATTACTGCAAGTCTGAAACTTGGTTTCTTGATGTTCAATCCCTAATTAAGTGTTTCTACTTAATTTTAGCCTTTGAAAACAAGTTGTACTTAATTAGTTGATTACTCATGAGCCTTCATATGCAATGTAACCTTAATAAAGCATAGCACACTAAGTAACAAGACTTACTAAGAGCTAGAACCCTGATAGTTGATCTTGAAGATTTGAGTTGGTTCTTAAAGTCTTTCTTTTTTTTTCTTCTTTTTGTGATGTGCTTTGTCTTCATCAAAACCTCAGCCAGAGTCCAAGGACGAGACCTTCTTCACAAGAATAACATACAAGTGACCCCTCAAAATTGGAGTTACAACAAGACATAATTCATTCACAAAGTTTAACATACAAGTGATCCCACAAAATTAAATTCTTTTGCATGGAAGATTGCATTCAGATCTTGACAAACTTGAATTCATGAGTCATGCAGTCATTATCCTTAAAGACACCCACTTTGCTGGACTGCTGGCCCTTATATATTGCTGCAATTTGAAGGCACATTGAAGGGACAGGTTTTCATTTTGTTCCTAGGGAGGCCTGGTTGGATATAAACCATTGTAGTTGTTAGACAAATACTACTGCTATGCCTTCATTCATTTTTTCTCTTTCCTCTTTACTGGTTGTTTAAGTAGCAGGGGTAACAACTACTACCACTATGCCTTCAATTTCCTTTTGCTGTTTTTGCTTCTTGATGGCAGTTTAAGTAGCAAGGGCTGTTTTGGCCTGCTATTTGAACTATTTCTCTGTACATGGGATTCTAGCACCCCTTGTGCTAGCTTCTTCAATAAATTTGGCTTATAAAAAAACTAATGTTGGTTCGGAATGAAATGAAACCTAGGAAGAGCATAAGGACACGTAAAAAATGATTCGTGTACAACCTATATTCAGAAGATACCTCGACACCTACAATTTTTTACAGATTGACAGTCACAAGCCCACAAATTCCATGTTTCAATGGTATCCTTGAGATGCGGTTTATGTGAATGGTTGCAAAGAGCACGTTAACTGCAACACATAGGATGAGGTGGGTGACTTAGTGCATGAGTACAACCATGGCATGTGTATCCATGTGTCATGTTGCATGTACTGTTGTATTTTAATGCATGACTACCATGTGGACCCATGTCCAACTGTCACATCACAGTCATGTTGGCTTCATGATCTCTATGTGGACAAATGTGACTCCCCACACAATTTCCACATAGACCAGATGAGTTAGTCCATGGTTGACATGGGTGACTCCCTGCATGTCATATGGTATGTGTCATTCCACATGAATTACTGTGATTCAATGCATGATCTTTATGTGGACAAATGTGACTCCCCACACAATTTTCACGTGATAGCCACGCAAGTTTCATGTCACATAGTTTAAATAGATTAGTGCATGATTGCCAGGGGTGATTTCTTGCGTATCATGGGGTAGCCATGTAGGTGTATGCCATATGGAATGTTTCAGTTCAATGCATGACTACCATGTGGACCCATGTCCAGCTATCACATCGTAATCATGTTGGCTTCATGCCACATTACTATGATTCAATGCATGATCTCTATGTGGACAAATGTGACTCCCCACACAATTTTCACGTGATAGCCACGCAAGTTTCATGTCACATAGTTTAAATGGATTAGTGCATGATTGCCGGGGGTGATTTCTTGCGTAACATGGGGTAGCCATGTAGGTGTATGCCATATGGAATGTTGCAGTTCAATGCATGACTACCATGTGGACCCATGTCCAGCTATCACATCGTAATCATGTTGGCTTCATGCCACATTTCTATGATTCAATGCATGATCTCTATCTGGACAAATGTGACTCCCCACACAATTTTCACGTGATAGCCACGCAAGTTTCATGTCACATAGTTTGGATGGATTAGTGCATGATTGCCACGAGTGATTTCTTGCGTGTCATGGGGTAGTCATGTAGGTGCATGTCATATGAAATGTCGTGATTCAATGCATGAATGCCATGTGGATTAGCACGACTCCTAGCACAATAATAGTTAAACTCATGGTAATTAATAGTTTTTATTATGCGGTTAAAAGAATTATGTTATTTGTTATGAAATTAAATTCCACGAAATCTAAGAATCGGTAGTGTCAGGAAAATTTTAACATTTGAAACCACACGGGCTAGATGTTACTGACAAATTGAATTGTAATTTAACATTTCTTGCATAACATTGTTGAATTCCTTCGTATAAGTAGGAACTCAACATAATTTTTTTTTGAAAGATACGTAGGAATTCAATATTGAAATGCAAGAAATGTTAAATAACAATTTAATTTGTAAGTAAAATCTAACCCGTGTGTTTTCAATTGTTAATTTTTCTCTCACTCTTCGTGAAATTTAATTTCGTAACAAATAGCATCATTCTTTAAGGGTAGAATTATATTAAAGTGTTTTAAAAGATTACATTAGTAATATTCCTTTTAATGTATGTTCCTTAATATATGATAATATTCAATAAAAGATAATCATTATAAAAAGGGAACATGATCATAGGATGATATGATATGGGAGAGCAACTTGAGTGTATTATGGGTCTTTCAAGTCTTAACCTTGTCGTTGTAATCTTTGTGATTTATCTTCTCTCTCGGGTCCTGGTCTCTAACTCTCCCACTCTCTCTTTGATTATATTTGGTCTATATTTCTTCATGTGTGACTATAATCGATTTTGTGTTTATGCTTTCTTTGTAGAATGTGGTTGACATTTTATCCTTAGTAGTTTTTACTGTTACTATTTCATCTTTTGAATGAAAAGATAACAATAGGGATTATAATTAATGCTATTGGTACCCCTATGAACAGAGAGATACACAAAGAATGCGTGTTGTGAACAATGAGTCGAGGTTGGAGTTGCAGACCATAATGCGAAAAAATCACTTGCAACACAGTAAGTTCATCATGATGTTGTAATATTTAAGACTAGTTCTGTATGATTCTATTGTGGTCTCTTTCTCATTTCGAACTAAAAGAGTTATTGGTAAATCATAGTATGCCATATAAGTAGTTGAAACATGCTCTGTTACTTGAAAAATTATATTTCATGATTTTGTTATGAATATACATGTTTCATGATTAAACCAATGAGATGCATATTTGCATGCATGGAGAGTTCAATCTTATCTTAGTAGCTCTGTTATAAAAATTAAATATTTTTACTTGTAGCATCTAACAATGCATTGAAAGAGGAAATTCAATATTTGAAAGTACTGACAGGGCAAGCTCAGCATAATGAACGAACTATGAACTTTGCTTCAATTGGAAGGGGACAACAATGCTATCCCTACAATCTGGCCATGCACATTCTTTCAGCTGAACAGAAACTTCAGCAGTTTCGAATCCGTTCTCAGAATCTTGAATATCAGCTCGAGCAGTTGCGACAACATCAACTTCAACAAGAGCAACAGCAACAACAATGGCGACAACAACAATTGCATCAACATCAGTGCCAAATCAACAACAACAACAATAACAACAACAACAACAACAACCACAATCGCAGCCAGAGCAGCAACAATAGCCCAAAAAAGAAAAATAGTATCAACAAATGAGGGATTTTAAAAGGAGAAGGCTCAGACAGTGTTTTACCTTCGGTGGTTGAGGATTTTACAAACTGCAAATTGCCTTTATAGTGTTCATTACTTTAAATTACCCCTTGTCTTATGTGTAGAGTTTGTTTAGGTAAGTCTTTAAATCACTTTGCTATGCATCTTCCCTAGATTAAAGTTTGATAAAAGTGTAAGGAAATGTGTTTTTCATTGGATACAGGAAAGTATTAAAGGTTTTGTTGTGTTGGATCTTGATTCTCATGAAGTTGAAAATATTGAGGGATGTAACTTTTCATGAACAAGTTTTTCCCCATCAAATTAAAGCTTCTCAGCCAAACATGTCCCCATCCTATATGTTATGCACAGGTAAAAAATAGTATCATATAACTAAACTTAAACTTAATATTTCTAACCTCCATGTAAACTATTCCAAACATGTTATAGATGCATTTATTGAAATTGGGAGTTCTAACTCTACTCCAAAAGCTAGCTTACGGCTAAGGGTTGCTCTACCCTTTATAAAGACTATCTTGGTCATATCTCTAGTCAATATGAGACTTCTGACACACCCGCTCACGTCCAAGGCTAGACATCTGAAGCGTGGAATTTGTACGACTGGACATTTGCAGGGAGACCCATATATGGGACGCCTCCAACAAGCGGATCTAGGATAGGTTCTGATACCATATTAGAATTTGGGAAGCCTAACTCTACCACAAAAGCTAGATTAAGTATTTTATCTTTTATCAATCAATTATTTAGAATTCTTTAAATTTTAATAGCATCTTTAACTAAATTGTGTACAACAAAATATCTCACATCTAAGTTACCTCTTGAGTAAACGAAACTCAATGCAATTATCTTGGTCATATCTTTAGTCAATATGAGACTTCTAACACACCCGCTCACGTCTAGGGCTAGACATTTGAAGCGTAGAATTTGTAGGACTGGACATTTGCAGGGAGACCCATATATGGAGGCTTCCAACAAGCGGATCTAGGATAGACTCTGATATCATATTAGAATTTGAGAAGCCTAACTCTACCCTAAAAACTAGATTAAGTATTTTATCTTTTATCAATCAATTATTTAGAATTCTTTCAATTTTAATAGCATCTTTAACTAAATTGTGTACAACAAAACATCTCACATCTAAGTTGCCTCTTGAGTAAACGAAACTCAATGCAATTATCTTAGTCAGTATGTATCGGTCGTGTTCAAATTTTTCATAGTGGATTGAAACAAGCTGCATTAGGACACATCTATAGACTAAACATCAGAAATAATAATAAGAAGATTTATCATAGTAACAAACAAGCTTCCAAAATCCAATGCATCATCATACAGAATACCAACAATAAACATTGGACAGGGCGAGCGCCCCACGACAGTAAGAGGGCGACCAACATTAGTAAAGGGCGGCGACCCAGGGGCACATTTATAATACATAGGATATTGGGCCTGATCTTTAAGGCCCATAGGCTTAGTCTGAATTAAATGTAATTTATGGTCTTCCTCCCTATAAATAGCCAGGGGAAGCTCATGTAAAAGGGGACCTGAATTATCTCTTGATATTCCAATAACACCTTCTCTATGCTCTCTCAATTTGAGAACAAACATATTAAAAAAAGGTTCTTCTACATGAGACATCACATTTGGCGAGGAAATAAATAATAGAAGGAAAAGAAAGATAATACAACAATCCCAATTCATAAACCAAAGACATTAACGACAGCCCACAGACACCCAATTTTTCTCTCTCTCTCTCTCTTCTCCTATCACATCATATCATATGTCATATCTATCACTTATTTCTCTTCTCTTCTCTTCTCTTCATTTCCCTCTCTTCTCTGGTTGGGTGTGGGTGTTCACTAAACATTATTGATAATACAAATACAAACAGGAAAGGGGAATCTGACAGCCCCAACATACAGAAAATAAAGTAGTAGCGTAGTACAATAAGTGAGAAAGGGTTATGGAGCAAAATACAGTAATTTCCATCTTCACCTTTCAATAAGTATTACAACATTTTGCACGGAAGAAAAGAAAATTAACAAAGTCACAATCTTAATATGCACCTTTAGATGCCTGCAAATTTGTAACTTCACTTCTCCCATGATCCATTTTGATCATTTGTTTGTAGCAGCTCACTATCTTCTGATCTAACTCATAGTATTCTTCCATTTTACGCAAACGCTTTAAATCGAGGTCAATAAAATACACCTAATACAGATAAAATTGCAACCATGTCACTCAAAAGCATTACAGCTGTAAATTCCTTTTTGTATATAAAGATTAAAAAAATTAGGATCTTAAAGAATGGCAATAATATACTTTCATATAGCTACAAAAACAATGCAGAACTTCATCATATAAAAGAAACATTATTGCAATGACTACAAGATATTAGTAAGAGCTGTATTCTCAAGTAATGCAAGTAAAACCATGAAAATACTAATAATTTTTACCGACGGAATCAAAGTAAAAAAAAGTTTTTCCTACATAATGCTATGGCTTGGGCTTGGTTCTTTTCCTACAAAATGTTTCTCAATAGCCTATCACAGCATCTAAAGGACAGAAGCATTTTAGAGGCCACCACGCTCTCAAGTAAGGCCTAAATCTACCAACAGAAATTGAACTGAAAAGATTCATGTGAAGCACTGTACCCTAAAATGTTAAACCAATAATAATAACTGCAGAGTTCTACCTACCTTAAAGTCAAAGGCTTGCTGAGTTGACTCAAGATATACATGATTGTATACAGATCCAGAATCCTCCTCTTTTCTTGGTCTGAAACATATCATCAAACTGCAGTCTTTTGCAGTTGCAGCTATCAGGTAGTCCTTTACGATTCTCAAGCTTTCATCCAATGAAGCAGAATGTATAGAGGTATATCTTTTCGCCTGTTCTTCACTCAACTCTCTACAAACCATGCACTCTTGAGAAGTAATGTCATAGTATGCATGGATGGCTCCTTCTATGTCAACATAATCAAGCTTCTGAACCTCCAGGAGCTGATCAAGGACACCTGACTTTTGCAAAGCCTCAGTAACAAGAGTAAATAAGGTCTCCGTACATAGACCATCATCAGCTAGAATGACTGACTTAAGTTCATCTTCAAATACTTTAGCAATATATGCATCAGTACTTTTTGCACCACCTCCCAGTCCTCCAAGTATGAGAGAGCCATCTAAAAATACACGAAAGTTGTTTTGAGGAGTAGTGAAGAGATCCTTGAGAGCTTTATGAATTGTTTCCCAGGATCTGGAGAACAGATCAAGCGGATTGTACACACTTCGTTCTGAGACCTGCAAACATATTGGAAAAACTTCTAACTCAGATTAATTGCTAAAAAAATCAATGGATATTGACTTTTAACGTCAACCAAAAGACAGTGGATTAATTTCTCAGGCTAGAATATATGAGAACTGAGAGTATGCACTGATTATATAGCAACACTTCTACAGAACCACTATCCAAGGTTAAATTATACGGATGTACCTCTCCTTGATGCAATTTCAGAGCTTGGTGCATTTCAAATCGAGTTATCCTCTTCTTGATAGCATTTCCTTCCGATATGAATCTTGAGAGCGGAAGAAATCCACATTTGGGCTACTTTTTGAGAAAAGTAAAATATTACAACCAGATAAAAGAGAAAGAGTAAGTGGCCAAGGGTGAAATAGAGATACTCAATTTAGATAAAGGCATTCATTAAAGGAAAAAAATTAAATCAAAGAGCAATAATTTATGACATAATGAATACCACATACCTTTATCTCAACGGATATGCAGGGGCTAGATCCTTGGCTACCTGAAATGAAACGAGAGGTCACTACAGAGCTTTGAATTGTTTGACAAGTTTTTGTATAGTAGTTAGAAAACTTAAATAAGTTATTTGTTAGGTAACTACTACCAGGGATCACATTCAAATGAAAGATTAAGCCACTAATATAATAATTCAATGACTAACAGAATGTTGGATTTAATCCAAACTCCAAAGTAACTTCACATCACTACATCACTTTCCTGCTAAAAGCACGCTTATAGCATTGCATCAAGTTAAAGTAATCCAAGCACGATAGGAAGTGGCAACTTTAAATGATAACTTCTCATACATGTATAATTGATGATTTCTCAGAAAGGTATGATACAGAGTCTTACGCACATAGTGTTAATGGATTTGGATCCTCTCATGTGAAATTTCTCTCATGTGCCATCATGTGAGAGTTTTGTGTCTATCTCTCTCTTCATAAACATTTAAAGGGTCTCACTATATCTATTTAATGCATATATGTGAAGAGAGAGATAGACACAAAACTCTCACATGATGGCACATGAGAGGATCCATATCCCAGTGTTAATACTTTGATACTTAATTTAAATGAAATACAGAAAAAAATTTAACCGGTGGAAGCAAGTCCAATGATACCTGTCTCAATACCATGAGTGAAAAGTGAATGGTCAGACATGATAAGAGCAAAATCACAATGTGTATCAACCCGGGCAGCATCAACTCGCCAAGCAGGGCGTAAACTAGTAACATTCTTCTCAACCGACTCAAGGAACTCCTTGGTCACCAGGATATGCATCTAAAAAGTATCAAAAGTGGTATAGGTGAGAGACCACAATCACTAACAGTAGGCTTGGTCAAGCATTCCAACCTCTAGAATAGAGTACACAAAGCTAAAAGCTACTACGCCAAGCTCATGAAATACACAATAACATTTTTCAAACATGCCCTAAAATTTCTCAAACATCTAAACCAATTTTCTCTATAAATTAGGCTAATTCACTAAATTCATTTTTATGAATAACTAAATCGGTCATTTACTGGAACTTGATTTGCAACCCTCAAGGTAAGCACAAATGATGATAAAAACAACAACTTTTGGTTAATGGGTTTCCAGCATCAAATTTGGAACAGGGAAAGTAAGCAGGAAGGTGATCAAAGCAATGTAACAGTCACATACATACCCCAGCATCAACATACTTGGGACCAAGCAAAGGCTTCATAACGTTCTGGACAAATAGTTGACCTGCAATTTCCTTGTCTGAAGACGAAATGAGATCATGCACATCTTTCCAGATGAGGCGTTCGTGTGGAGTCAAAGCTATGGTGTTCCTCACACCCTGTGACTTCGACCCATTCCTTGGAACTTTGCGGATTCGCAACACCTTCCCAATCTACACACAGAACACACGTTAAGCTTGAAAGACCTTTACTTGGGTTTCATCAACTAAGTTACAAAACAAGAGAGAGAGAGAGAGAGAGAGAGAGAGAACGCACATAAGAAGGGGAGGATCCAGTGTAAGCAAGAACAAGATTAATAGCACCTTCCCCTCTGTAGACCCAGTGAGCTGCATCTTCTTCTCTTAAAGTCAGGTCCATGCGGTTCACCTGAAAATCAAGTGAGGCATTTCGTCAAACAGTAACAAGACACTCCAAAGAAGCAATATACTTAGTACCTCGCACTTCAAATTGCAAGCGGCTACTACTCCTCCAAGTTCCAACCACAACCCACCAGAACAACATGGTTGGGGATACATATCAGAGTAAAAGTAAAAGTAAAACACAAAAGGGAAATGTTTTTTGATTCTTCGGAAAATCAAAAGGAAAATGTTTTTTTAAGTTGTGCAACCTTGCACGACTCACTTTCCACCTCTAATAGAGGGTTTATGGGTTATTTTTATTATTTTTGAAATTAAGCTTGTATTTTCCATCATAAATTCTAAAATACCTCAAATGTATTTTCCCATTTAATTAGATCTACCCCACTATTTAGTAGTTTACCTTTTTGCCCCTAGTAAAAAAGATGGGGTTCTGCGATGGGGGTGACACTAGTGGGTGTTGAAGTCCTCGATTCTTCTAGCAAACTAGAAAACTTCGATTCTTCTTTCCTTGTTGTGTGTTGTAGATCTAGGGTTGAGGTATTCATACAAGTCATCGTTGTATCGTAAGAGTGAGTGTCTATGACTTGATTTGCGACGAAGCAGCAGAGTGAATCGGGGCTATGACTTTGTGGATGTTGTCGTTGGCGGAGTTGCAAGCGTTGCTTGAATCACGATTCTAGGCGAGGCGCATTCCTTCATCTGGTGGTGCGACGAACAACGTAGCTGCAACCAACTTCAAAATTAACTTGCATTTGCTCAATGTCGTCTGGCACCATGGAATCTAGGTCCAACTCTTGTGAGGTATGCATTTGGGTTTCATGTTTATTGAAGGCCACTATATGCAGTACCTTGATACATCATACATGTATTTGTCTGATTATTGCAATTAATTGTATGAATATTCTAGGATGGAAACGAAATTTCACTAGGGATGGAGGATATAGCTGAGTACGTAGATGGCAATGTTGGTGGTAATGGTAATGGGGTTACAGACATGCTGTCCGGTAATGTAGTAGAACATAACCCAACACCCAATCGTGAAGCCCAGCAATCTTCAAGTGATGAAGAAGAGGGCTTGTCTGATGGAGAGGAACAAGTAGATGGGGAAGGAGAGGAACATTTAGGTTAATTAATAATGTTAATTATTTACGCGGAATTACTTAATTATGTTAATTAATAATTATGGCTAAATTCAAATTTAGGGTTTCATAATTAGGGTTCGCCGTCGCAGCGTGCTGTGACACGAAACGGTTGGCAACAAACGGAAGGTAGGGATGAGGCAGGGATAGGTTTGATTGAACAAAAAACACAAACACTGCAAAATCTAAACATCTGGATCGCCACCAATAATCGTAAAACATTGACGAACAAAAGAAGAAAAAACGCAAAAAGAAGTCGGATGTAGAAACCCAAGTGTGAGTAGTGTTTATCTTCGATTGTAAAACAACAACAAAAAATACCGATTAAAATGCAGTTCGAACAAAATACATCACCAAACAGGGCAAAGAAGAGATGAATCGAGAAGGAAGATGAGGAAATGAAAGAAATAGAGATGAGTCGATCGAAAACATCAACAAACAGGGCAAAGAAGAAGAAGATGCATCCATCAAGAAGATGATAAGAAGAAATGAATAAGAGATGGGAGGTTACGAAGAAGAACAACGTACCTGAGAAGATGAAAAACTGACGTCGAAGAGATGAACCTTCTAGGAATATGATGATCACGCCTAGAACATGTTAAGTTCAAACGATCTCATAACGTTTAAATATATTTTGAGTGATAACAATTTTGTGATCAATTATGATAGATAAAAACTTCCTAAACTTTGTGTATTATCATTTTCAAGAATCATCTCTAACGCCTGCTTAGATGCTCTGGGCAGTAACGTCTGATCAAATGAAGAAGTATAGTTCAGTGAAGAACTATCGTCCAAAGACAAGAAGTATCGTACAACGTTTCATTGTGAGGTATCGTCTGATGTAAAGTATTGTCTAATCACATTGAGAAGCATCGCCGGGTCAAGCTGAAGACATTTAATATTTAACGAAATTCATTTATGAGCTGTCTAAAGTTGACAAGACTAGTCACCAAGGAACGGACTCTGAAATCACATGATGAAGTGTCAGATTGTCAATGATTACTCTCTCCAAGGCAAAGTACAACGTTTGTGAATAAACAAAAGGAATTTATTCACTCTCTGCTCAGCATTAAATGCTTATTCGTTCAGACAAGCAACAACATTAAATGCAATGTTCTTTCGGACACATTAAGGATTTGAGTATGTCAACATGTCTACATCAAGTACTCCAAAGAAGAGATATTCAGACGGCTGCAAGCTACCAACTCCATCAGAATATCCATTTTAAGCCTTCAACGGTGAAGTGCATTAAATGAAGAATATCCAATCCGTTACTCACAATGAAGATATTCATGAAGAATTCATGTGACTCTCTCAGCTTCACTCAACCACTATCAGAACCCTAATTTCAAAGTGAAGATATAAAAGGAAGACTTGAAGAATTCAGAACCAAGAATCTGAACTTCCTATCAAACAATCTACTTACTTATGATTCTCATTTTCTCAAGTGTCAAAACCTTCAAGACAAAGAAAATCTTCCAAGTGTGATAAGATCTTAAGTGTCAAACACTGTCAAGCCTTCACACCCAAACAGAGAACCTATCGTCTGATCATCTTTGTTTAGCTAAAACTCAAGTATATTCCCAAAGAGTCATATCCTCTATACTTAGAGTTATTTGTTCTTAATATTTCTACCTCACTCTTTTCGAAGAGACTTTGTAGAAGAGAAAATTCTTTTTGTTGTAAAAAGAATCAGGAGAAGTCCTATATAATACTTGTAAGGAGAAGTCTTGTATAATACTTGTAAGGAGAAGTCCTGTAGAATACTCGGGAGAAGTCTTGTAGAATACTTTGGAGAAGTCCTGTTGAATACCTGTACTATTCTGGGTTGAATAGTGGAAAATCTAGGTGAAGTCAAGGACTCGACGTAGCCCTGTCGTTTAAGGGGGTGAATCAGGATAAACTCTTTGTGTGCTTTATCTTTCATGCTTTGTTAATTAATCCACTGCTTAAGTTTTCGAAAAGCTTTCGAAAACTTATATATGTTTTGTTAGAACAAGTTTTAGAAAATTAGAACACAATTCAAACCCCATTTCTTGTGTTATTTCTTTCATTATTTCTTTTATTATCAGAAAAAAAAAACAAAAGAAAAAATGAAACATGAGAAGAACATCAACAACCAGGGCCGAGAATAGAAGATGAGAAGAAGAGATGAATAAGAGATGAGAGGATGGGAAGAAGAAAATATGGAGAAGAAAAACGTATATGAGAAGATGAAAAAATTACGTCGAAGAGATGAATCTTCTAGGAATATGATGATCACGCCTGGAAAAAAACAAAAGAGAAAATGAAACATGAGAAGAACATCAACAGCCAGGGCCGAGAAGTAGAAGATGAGATGAAGAGATGAATAATATATAGATGAGAGGATGGGAAGAAGAACAACGTATTATAGAGATAGTGTGAATATGGAAGAGAGAATGGACTAATGAGGGTTCTTTGAGTACACGTGGTCAGCATGACACGTGGCAGTAGATGGAGGTGTCGATGAGTATTTTGGAATCCTTGAAATGAGGAGTGATTGACATGTAGGATATTGCATGTGGATAGACATTGGACTTTGTATTATTAAGAGATTATAAGTCATTTTTACATAATTCTCTAGGATTAAGAAAGGTAGTTAGTAGCAATAAATTTGTAGTTTTTTCTACTAAATTTCCAAAGTTGCCCTCATTTAAAAGTTTATCAATTCAATTAGTTTATGTTCTGGTAACGTAGAACAGTAAGAAAAGGGCTAAGAGGTGGAAACGACTCACTAGGTTAAGAACCCTAGCAGCCAAACAATATCTTATTATCAAGAGAAAATAGGAGAAGCCCCTTTTACATGAACCCTCATCTGCTATTTATAGAGGGGAAAGAGATAAAATCCTAGATTTATGCCTGGATGGGATCCTAGGCCTCAAAAACACTTGGCCGAACAGCCTCAACCCCTTCTATGCTTAAAGCCTCGCTCCAGCGCCTTTGGTCACCTAGCTCGCCACCTACTAAGCTTCGCCCTCGTGTCTCTGGTCGCCTCGCTCGCCACTCACTGGGCAAAGTGCTCGCCCAGTGCATAAGTCTTCTTGGCCCGCCACCAGGGGAAGTGTTCGTCCAGTCCAGTTTCTCTCTCCATATTAACATTTCACTATCTCAATAAAGGTAACTTGGAAAAATCACAATTAATACTTTATAAATATGCTAAAGTAACTTATATTTTAGGAGAATTTTTTTTTCAAAAACAATGACTTATAATAAGAGACGGAGGAGTACTATATTCCAAGCCTTGTCTTCTCTAAATGTTATTTTATTATCTTACTCGTTAATCATTAAACTACTCCATAATTTTTTTTTGAAAATAAGAACTCCAAATTAGCGGAATCTATTATGCTAATTTCTTTTTGGTTGTAATCTATTATGCTAAATAATAATTAATAGTAAGTAGGTATGAAAATATAATTAACGAAATAATAATAAATATTATCTAAATCTTTTAAATTAAAAATAGGATTTAATTTGTATGTATAGTCACTATAACGTTTTCTTTTTTTTGAACTGCATTATAAAGTTCTTTACCCAAACAATCAATGATTGGTCATAAAAAAAATGAGCATTTAATTTTAGTTAAAATAAAAAGTTATGTAACATGTGCGATTAATTGATAAGATGTTGGTGTAAAAAGTTTTACACTTAAATTGCATCAAAATTATGCAACTGTCTCGCAATTTCAATACAGTTGCATTCATAGGGACTCAAACCCAAAACATTTACTTAAATTAGAACAACCTCGTGTCAATTGATCTACGCATTTATTGATTTCCCTTCCATTTTAAATAATAAATAAATAGGATTCTGGAGGCCGGAGACAGGAAAGTATATAAATGAGAGAATAGAATCGGGTGCTGTCACCCTCTTAGACTCTGTGAGTGGTCATTGTTCATTGTGCCTGATGCTTGACACTCTCTATGACTATGTATGCTCTTTTTATTTTAGAGATTGGATTAAATAAGTTTTTGTTAATTGAAAAATTAAAACAAAACTATAAAGTTAAAGCATCCCTGGACATCAAAGGAACAAACAATGTTCACACTGTCTAGCACCCAAACCCGCAAGTTAATTCGCGCCATTAACCATCAAATCACTTTCATTTTCTTATTTTATCATCAAATTTAATCCATTCTAAATTTAAATCCGATGCAATTTAATTTTAAGTGATTTTCAATTGATTTACTTGATTTGAGTCTTTTTCCTTTAAAATTATACTAAACAAATATTAAAATATAATAAATATAATATAAAAATCAAAATATTTGTTCTCCCAAAAAGTGTAAGCGATCAACCTCTAGCCAATGTGTGATGGTGCACAGTGATGAGAGTGGCAGAGAGCACGAATGAGCAGTACGAAACCACAACGGGAGATGTACCTGCAAATAACACTCTGATACTCAAGCTAGTAAAATCTCAAAGAGAGAGAGAGAGAGAGAGAGAAAGAGTTCTCTAAGAATGGAAGAACTATGGATGAGCAATAATGAATAATGCTTAACTTACAAAATGATCAAACCTGTAATTTTAGTGATTGAGCACTAGAGTAATAATGAAAGTATTCAATCTTTTCTAGGTTGTCTCGTGACTAGCTTTCACTAACTTATTCATTTATTTAGCCAATTAGCCTCTGACCGAGCGTCAGCTTTGTCTCTAGGACATCCTGGCTGACCAACACGAAGTTCACTTGTTCATGGGCCTTTTGGGCCGACCAAAACAACTATGATTTTTGTATTTGATTTAGATATATATGACCTATAGTTAACATTGACACAATTAACTAGTTGTTTGGTAATGATTAACATGGCCTATAGGTTTGCGCGGATGTGGAGCTGCTCCTTCTTGGTTCTGATTCGCAACATGAGACTTTCCACTGTAGCAGACTGCATCTCCTTGTTTCCCCACAAGCTTGGGTGTCGTCTGGTGAAGGTGGGCTAAATTTCAATGTGGATGGGTTGGTGACGGAGGATTTGGACTCTACTTGTGGTGGAGTGGTGAGGAACACAGAAAGCTAGTGAGTCACAGGATTTTACAGGAATTTGGGGAGTTTTGGAACTGTCAATTCCTTCTTTGCTGAGTTGTTGGTCGTCTTGGTTGTGGATATTGTTCTTAGTATGGATATGTCGCAGATAGTCATTGAGAGTGATTCCTTAGAGGTTGTCCAGATTATCCTATCCTCTTCGAATGTTCTCACGCGTATGCTGCATTGTTGCAGCCTATCTACTAGAAGAGCTCTGGGCATGGATGCTTACAGTTTCAATACGTCCCTAAGGAGTCAAATGCTTTAGCGGATTTAGCCCATGTGGGGCATAGGTCTACATTTGGTACTCACTTACTTAGTTCTCCCATGGCGGAGTGTCATAGGTTTCTTATCCAGGATAGCTTGGAGGTTGAGTTCTCTCCATCTGTTTCAGCTACTAGTTAGCCTTTGTTTTTCGAGGCGTAGTCTCTCCATTTAACAAAAAAAAATGGTTGTTTGACAATGAAAAGGTAATTTATGAGACTCGTTATGAACTAAATATGTGGTTCACCAATAATATTAGTATTTAAAATTACCTTCTATCATAAATTTATTGAACCAATTATCTGAAACTTAAAAGAGTGTTTGATTTCTCCCTATTTTGGGGTTTTCCTAAGTCCCACATCTAGTGGACGAAAATATTTTGCCCACAAGCTTTCGTATAAAAGTTGAAGTCCTACATACATTGGGAAGTGAAGAGTTATTTGCTATCTAAGTCTATTATAAAATGAGAATTGAGATTGAAAGTGTAAGACCCATAACATTATAAAAAGAATAATATAATTTATTAAATTATTTGTTGGTACACGTTGAACTCTATGAAGCGAAAGTGGAGGTAATAAGTGTTTGATATTATGAAATGAAATAAATGATTATGACTCATTCTAAATGAGGTTGTCATTGCCCTAGAATGTTTTGGAACGACGTCAAGAAATTCATTCATTTTTCTAAAAAGATCGAAACAACGCTTCGCCGTAGAAACGTCCCCTCTTTACTTCTGAAACCACCATTCTTCCATCATATATTCATTCATGGCCTAATTCCCATGTGCTAAATAAGAATGGTGCTTCATCTTCCACTTCATTTTCAGTCCTTCATTTCTTGTTATTTGCAATTCGGTCCCCAGAAATATGTCTAATTTCACCAGTTTTCTAAAAAGACTAAAAACTAATAAAAACACCTAAAAATAGACTAAAAATGACTAAACACACAAAATCACTAATTTCCTACATGAAAATGCAAAAGTGAAGAAAAACCTAACAAAATGAATAAAAATCTAAATGAGACTCAATAAAAATAAAATAAAATGAAGTAAAAAGACCCTAAAAACATCATATGAAATCTAGTCATAATGGGGTATGGCTAATTTGAAGGTTGGTGGAACGCTGGGCCTTCAGATAGTGGATTTTGGTTTTTGGTAAGGATGGCTACTAGCTTATGATTTTTGCAGTTGTTGGGAATATGAGGGTGGTTCTTTGAATGGAGGTAAGGCTGAGATGGTTGGTTATGGAAGTGAAGGTTTAAGCATGGATTGGTTGAGTAAATGGTGGTATATGTGGCCTTTGTTGTACAGTTCGAGACAATGATAATGATGGCTTGGTGGCTTTGGGTAAGGTTTGAAGGAGATGGAGGAAATGTATGAAAATAGTGGTGCTGTGAAGGCCCTGCTTTGGTGTGGTTCTGAATATTTTAGATGTTAAGATGAAGATGAAGTTGAAGATGAAGGTGGAATTGAATGATAATTAAGGTTCTTTGTGTTTGCAAAATTTCACTTTCAACACGATTCACTGCCTACTTGCCCTTTACGCCCAATCATTCCAAAAAACACTTTCCCCTCCCCCCGTCTTACTGTGAGTGCTGGCAAGAAGTTAGTCGGGGGTTTTTCTGAACGAATAAGCAGCATATCCATTTTTCTCGCTCCTTAGCTCAAGCACTAACGTAAGCATGTGAAGGCCTTCTCATAATATGAAGGTAAGCTTGATAGCTCATTTTGACGGTGGATGATGGAGATGAAGAGGATGAAAGTGGATGACGAAGGATTAAATTTAGTGATTAATGATTTTTGTAATTTTTATTTTTAAGTGATAATTCAGATTTAATTTAATTATTTATTATAAATTTGGGAATTCAAATTTAAATAAAAATGACACATGACTTGCCACTCAGCACCATCGTTGGAGCTCCTCCGTCCAACGATTTCCAAAACCAAAAAGTCCACAATTGCGGAGACAGTAAACAAACTTTTTCGGGCGAGGGACGAAAATCGAATTCGCTTACAGACACATGAACTATTATGGCCTTTATCCCTTTTACATTTGAGTAAAAAACACTTCAATATATTTTTAGTAATTTTAAAATATTAAAGTGCAAATTTCTTAAATTTGACAATTTTTATATTTTTTTAGAAAATTACAATATATAAATAATTAATTAAAATTATTTGGTGTTTTTTATTTATTTTTGAAAATAGAAATTATTATTGATCAAAGATTTGAAAATCTTGAGAACAACCCTCTTAAGTGAGTTGTAACAAAAAAGCATGATCAAATCACTGGACTAAGGACAAAACTCCCGCAGCGGAAGTTCTCTGTCACACCCAGACTTAGCCAAATAACTAACCACTGTATTGGCTTCCCTATAAATATGACAAACCCCGACGCAGTCGACCTCCTTGCTCAGGAAATCGATTAAATGCAAGTCATTCAGAAGCCTCCAAGGACGACTGAGAGCCAAGAAAAACCCAGCCCACTAATAAGGCAAAATCACTCTTCACAAGTACATGTCTGACATTAAACTCTTTACAAAACCCTAACGCATGTCTAATCGCCTTAACTTCCGCTTCATATGCCCACAATTCTCCCGTCACTTTAGTGATGAATCCAAGAATCTCCCTTCTATGATCGTGCAATACACCCCCAGTTCCGCTTTGCCCCGGTGCTCCGCGGGCCGCTCCGCCAATATTAAACTTCATAACCCCCGCCTACTGGACACTCCCACTTCGCTCCTTTCTTCCAAATGACCCTGCGATGAATCCTGGTATGCTCAAAATTATGCAGAATATCCACTGCACTATACTGTAAATCATGATGGCAAGATTTAATCCACCAAAACAACCGAGTAATATGGAGGTCCCAAACACTGTCAACAAATGCTGTTGGAGCCCGGAAAATCACCTTATTCCTCGCCAGCCATAGCGACCAGCACATAGCAAAAGGAATAACAGACCACAGAAAGGGATCAGACACAACTCGCATGAAATCCCATTGCAGCAACAAACCGTCAATGGAGGCAGGACCACCCCATAGCACACCCTCCCTCGCCAAGACCTGATTCCACAACGTCGACGCAAACATACAGGTGCAGAGAAGGTGATTTGTCGACTCTGGGAATTGGCCGCATAGAACACACAGCGCCTCTGCACCCACCGCCACACCTCGCATATGAAAATTCTCCAAAACCGCTATTTTGTTTCCAGTAGCTTGCCAGACAAACATTGCAACTTTCGGCGGAACAACCTTCTTAATTTTCACCGGTTTTACCCACGACGGAGGGCCATATAACTTCAACTCAACCTCTACACAAATATCCTTGATTGAGAAAATACCATTGGTATTCCCTAACCACAGTAAAGCATCGACCGCAGAACTGGGGACAATTGAATTAACACATGCCATGAACTCATAAAAAATAGCCAACTCACAATCAAAGAATCTGCGTCGAAACCTTAGCGGCCATGTCCACATATAATTCGTAAACTTCCCCACATCTGCCACTGTAGCTTGTGGATAAGAAGTTAACACAAAAACCTTGGGATACATCAACCGCAATGGCTTCACTGATGCCCAAGGATCGCTCCAAAAGCTCACCCTCTGTCGTGTCCCATCTGCACAGAAGCATTGATCACGAATGGTTCTCTGATGATGAATGTGCTAATTTCATGTTAGAGGTAATGGAAATTAAACTAGTGTAAGTGAAGAGTCACATGAGTTAATTGTCATTGATGTTGGTGGAAGCATTTAGTGCTTAGTGGAGTATTTAGTTGTGCATTAAGTACCTAGTAGCAGTGACTCTTTGATAGCTGTAACTATCACTATTTATGCTATATATACTCATGTGTATGAGTTGAAAATAAGAACAAGATAAATATATGAATATTCAGCCCCTTATCTTTGAGTGTGTCAATTACCACCTCTGGAATACCACCAACCGAGTGATATCAGAGCTGCAGATCCTTGCAGCAAAAACAATAAAAAAAAAGTGGCTTCCACAAGCAACTCTTCTACAGTTTATAGCAATGTTCAAGTTCCTTTATTTGAAGTAGAGAATTATAATTTTTGGGCCATTAAAATGGAGACTATATTCACCTCTTTGGATGTCTTGGAGTTAGTCCAAAACGGGTATGAAGAACCAGCACCTTCAACAAATGGAAAAGCTGCAGAATCAGCCCAACAACTTGAAGAAGAAGAAGAAGAAGAAGAAGAAGAAGAAGAAGAAGAAGAAGAAGAAGAAGAAGATCACAGATGCTGTAGTTCTCGGGATGATTCAAAGAGGAGTCTCTCTATCCATTTTCCCAAGGATTATGAGAGCAAAAACATCAAAGGAAGCATGGGATATTCTACAACAAGAGTTTGAAGGAGACTCAAAGGCGAGAACCGTGAAACTAATCTCTTAAGAGAGATTATGAAAATGAAAGAATGAAGGAGAATGAGAGTCTGAATGAATACCTTAATAGACTCTCAATTTGATAAGCACCTGAGACTTGTAATTTAGTAGTCTGACATGTGATTCACAGTATAATCAGTAACTTGATATTGATTTAAAGCTTGTAATATAATTATTGAATATCAATTTATTTTTTTAATTTGATATATCGGTGATGCTTGATGCTAACTCTATATTGTCTAGTTTGTTGTGTGGATATGAGCTGATTTTACAGAACATGTTATCCATGCATGGATTGTACCCTACAATCTCATGAGCCTAATACAAGAAAATAAGAAACTTACTCTCAATGAAGAGGCAATTTCATGAAAGAATTATTTGAAATTATCTTATAGAATTATGGTTCAGTGGCGACCTTAAAAAATTCCTCTTAGTGTAGAGATGAAGGTCTAGTGGCGAACTTAAAGCAATCCTCTCAGTGTAGAGATGAAGGTCCAGTGGCAACCTTAAAAAGTTCCACTGAGCGAAGAGATGAAGGTCCAGTGGCGACCTTACAAAGTTCCTCTCAGTGAAGAGATGAAGGTCCAGTGGCAACCTTAAAGCAATCCTCTCAGTGTAGAGATGAAGGTCCAGTGGCGACCTAAAAGAAATCCTCTCAATGTAGAGATGAAGGTCCAGTGGCGACCTAAAAGCAATCCTCTCAGTGTAGAGGTGAAGGTCCAGTGGCGACCTTAAAGCAATCCTCTCAGTGTAGAGGTGAAGGTCCAGTGGCGACCTAAAAGCAATCCTCTCAGTGTAGAGATGAAGGTCCAGTGGCGACCTTAAAGCAATCCTCTCAGTGTAGAGTTGAAGGTCCAGTGGCGACCTAAAAGCAATCCTCTCAGTGTAGAGATGAAGGTCCAGTGGCGACCTTAAAAAAGTTACTCTCAGTGAAGAGAAAATGGTCCAGTGGCGACTGCAAAAGAAAACAGAAAACGTATCGCTAGTGAGTCGATAACAAGTCAAATCAAGGAAAAAAGTGGCGAGTGACTCTGACCTCCATTTGGCGGGTGACGTGTTAAGCGGTTGGAGCGCCATTGAAAGCTTTTGAGAGGTATTTGTGAAGTATTGAATTATTTCGAGAACTAATAATTGTGTTTGCAGCTGAGAAATTTAGGAAACAGGTGACAAACGAGGAAAACATAAGATACAACAAGGACTCTATCCCTAAACTTGGCGAGTGATCCTTCATCAGACTCACATTTCCTAGATTGGCGATCGTTTTGAAGTATGGTGAGTTGTGCCATGCTTGTGGGCTCAGCGGATTTATGGATTAACGGCGGCTCCTGCAGGGCGAATGACTTCTTTCCGGCGGGCCATCGCGTGACCTGGCAGTCATATCTTCACGCCATGATTGGGGATGTATCCATCTTCCACGTCATAGCCTTAGGTGAATCATTTCTCTATAGGATGTTGTACTCTTTTTCCTTCACTAGGTTTTTATCTCACTGGGTTTTTTCTAGGAAGGTTTTAACGAGGAACATTCTATAGGGATGACCGCCCAAAGGTAGCGTTGGTTGGGATTCCATGGCGAGCACTCTATGAAGACACACTTCATCTTCATGCCTCAGACTCGGTGTCTTGTGGGCTTGTGGACTGGGCGAGCACTTCCTCCGGTGGCGAGCCATGAAGACTTATGAAGACACACTTCGCTTTCATACTTCAAGCTTGGTGTCTTGTGGGCTTGTGGACTGGGTGAGCACTTCGCCCAGTAGAGGGAGACCAGGTGACCAGAACGAGGACTGGCAGATGGCGAGCTAGGCGATCAGGGAGACATGGATTTAAGGTTGTTGGGCCGAGCGTTGGTGGCCCAAAAGCCCATTAGAGAGACATAGCTAGGTTTCCTCCCCTCACCTATAAATAAGGTGATTTTCTATTGTAAAAGCAACTCTTTTCTAAACCTAATTTCTGGTCGTTCCTTATTCCCAGAACAGAATTAAATGATGATTACGTGATTTTTGTGTTTTTATTTTGATGGTGGATGATGAAGATGAAGAGAATGAAGGTGCTTGGTGAAGGATTAAATTTAGTGATTAATGATTTTTTGTGATTTTTATTTTTTCAGTAAAAATTTTAATTTAATTATTAACTATACATTTGGAAATTGAAGTTTAAATAAAAATGACACGTGGCCTGCTACACTATCGTCGGAGCTCCTTCCTTCGGTTAGACCAAAACCAAAAAGTCCACAATCGCGGGGATAGTAAACATTTTTTTTTTGCCAAGGGACGAAAATTAAATTCCTAATTAACTAAAATTATTCGGTGTATTTTACCTCATATTTAAATTTAAAAACTTGCAGAAAATACTCCTCGTGCATCTCATGAATCAATTGCACTGTGATAGTCCCTCTCAACATATGACTTCCTTAGAGTTTGATCCTGTGACCTCACTCTCAAGGGGATCTAACTTGCCTACCACTAGACCAACACCTTATTAGTTACACAAGTAACTAAATAAAACGTAAAAAGTATCAGAAAAACAAGATGGTAAAATATGTTCAGATATTTGTGTACAACATTTTACATAAAAGTATTTATTAATTCAATCATTAAAAGATAATGTTAAACATTTTATTTATTACTATAACATAAAATACCAATTTTTTTTATTAGAATCAACTTAATATATATACTTTTTTTACAGCAACTTAATATATATAGTTACTACTACAGACTTAATATTTATTAAATATAAAGCAATATTAATTACAAATTATAAAGTTTTGCATGTCAAACACATTTAATAACATATGGTGAAATTCTCTTGAAAAATTACTAATTTCCAAATTTATTAAACACAAAATAAACTTAAATAATAATATTCAATATTACATTAGTCAAATATGATATATAATATTCTATAAAAAAAATTAGTACCGTTTATCTAATTCGACTAACTAGTACAACTATTATCAACTATATTTTAGTAAATATTTATTAATTTATTAAATACTATTAGAAATTATCATAGTCAACTTCATATGGATAATTACTACTAGAAATTGTATAATTATTATACAATACATAATATAATATAATATAGTATAATATAATATAATATATTATGATAAAAGACAATATGATAAATATGATATAATATATTATAATACAATTTGATATAATATGATATATATATATATATATATATATATATATATATATATATTAGAAATTAGTTGAGTAAACATACAAATATATATTTAAAGTAATTTATTTTGAATTTGATGAAATATTCTTTTAGTTTTTTTCAATAACTTGTTAGAAGGAGGGGATGAGAGTAGATTTTGGATAAAAATGAGACTGAGCGCTTTGTGACAAACTTAAAGGACGTGTGTATTTTACTCTATTTTTTAACTAACTTTTTTATATAACTGGAAGTCCCACATCGGATGGTGATGAGTTTTTTGCTATCTAACTCTATTATAAAATGAGAGTTGAGATTGAAATTAAGTAAAAAAACACAAGTTCTCTTTAGTCAAAAGGAGATATAGTAGAAGCACTCTTAAGGAGTAAGGGGTGGGAAGATCTGTAGGCATTTGAAAATTGTAGATCCAGTTTCAAAGGCTTGAACTTCAGATAGCAGGTTAGCTTTATTTTCAATCGCTTATTGTATTTGTAATCCTATTTTATAGTAGAAGATTATTGTTGAGTCAAGATATCTTGCGTATTATCATTGAAAGTAGCATCATTTAAAGTGAAACCAACCGGCAATCTCCACTAGATCGCCAACCTCAACTCATCTCAACCACCGAAATCAACATCCAAACCAGATGCACCACCAGCGGCTAGACCATCGTGCCTCCACCAACCTCCTTCATAGTTCCTCCAACCCAATTCTAGCCCTGTAAACAAACCTCAGACCACATTATTCTTTAATCCCTGTAAGTAGGTCAAACTTCTCACCCAGCCCACTTCCCACAACCCCACCCCAAGACTTCCGTTTTCAAAAAAACAACCAAAAGATCGAAAACCCACAACATTTATGCAAACCCTTAATTGTCCAATTCCTCCCAAATGTTGTCGTTCGAAGACCCTTAATTTTTCGACCATGCTACCACCAACGTACGACTATATGAACATCCCCGACTAGATCAAAGACAACAATGGCGAGAACCACATCCATGAAGGTGGGGGCAATGAAGATGGTTAACTGTTGTAGGTAGTGTTGAATTCGAGTGTGGTTTTTGGTGGAATTGATGGTGGCGATGGCTAGATATAGGCATCAATGAGTGTGAGCATGTAGGGACAATAATCCAAGTTTTTTCTAATGAGGGTCGAAAATTGAACCACATTATAAACACGTGGCATAAAATGATAGTTAACCCTTCATTATATTTACATTTTACATAGTATATAACATGATTTTCTTTACGTAAATGGTGTATAATGAAAATGAGTTTGAGCATGTAGACAAAACAACCAAAACCTATACGGTGGGCATCGAGTGTATGCTATTCTTGCATGTATTTTTTAAGGACCACCAAGTCTTGTTTTTATTGCACAGAATTTCATATAGTTACCATAATTTGTTAAGCTGACTATTTCCTTTTACTTTAAAAAAAGCTTGCTATTATATAGACAACTTTTCTTCTATACCTCATATGAGGAGTCAAGTAGGTGAATATTGTTACTTGCTTCTGGAACTGAATCAAGTTTTGTTTTCTCTTTTGCTATAAGTCTACAAGTAGCAAGTACCAACTCAACCAGAACTAAGAAAATGAAAACGGTGGAAGTACTTCACATGAACAAAGGAGTAGGCGCAACAAGCTATGCAATGAACTCTGCCGTTCAGGTTGGCTTTTATAAATACAAGTGTGTAACATCTTTTTTTGTTAGTTGTTGTTGGCCTATTGTTATAAATACAAGTGTGTAACATCTTATTTTATTACTTGTTGTTGGCCTATATGTCATATACTCTAAATAATTTTTTGAAATAATACACAAATATTTTATATTCAATACTAAATGAGAAATACCTTATAATGACATTTTTTATATTTTAAAACTATTTTGTCTAAAATATTTTTCAATAAATAGTTTTGTATTCACTACTTTCAATTCTTGATATTTGTTTATAAATAAAAATACTACGTAGGTTTATATTAATATTTTTAAATATTATTTTCTCAATTTATGATTGAAAATTAACATTATAAATATTTTTAATTAATACTTAAGAAATTATTTATTTGTATAAGAAATAAAAACTTAATAAGTGATAGTCAATGCAATTAATAACATAATACTTTTATTATTATTTTTGAAAGCAAAATTTTACTAATGAGACAGATGATAAAGGATAGAAGCTCATACACCAACCACCCCCACAAAAAAACCAAGCTACAAAACCCCCAACACAACTTATCCCAGCGCCCAGTGGCGGAGCGAGGTGGGTGCCTACAGGGACCATGGCACCACCCAACTTTTGATTTTGTTTAACCAATATCAAGCACCTTGAGTTAAGAATGGATTGCTTTTTCTGTGAACTTTTATTACTTCTTTCCCTTATCTGATTTTGGTACCATATTTAGGCCCCGTTTGGAAGAGCTTATATGAGCTTAACTTATAGTATAAGTGCTTATGCAAGCGTTTTGGAGAGTTTATGTAAATAGCTTATGACCTATCTATAAGCTGTTTTGAGCTTATTTTCATAAGCTATTCAGAGTAGCTTATGAAAAAGAGCTTATGCTTATATATAGCTTATTTTCAATTCATTATAATAAATATCTTAAGAGAGCTTATTAATAAGCGCTTATGCCATAAGCGCTTATGGTCATAAGCGCTTAATTAAGCTGTTTTCCCAAACGAGCCCTTATACAAATTGACAGTGTTATACTATTATACAATTTTACCGGATGATAATAATCAAAGGAGTTTGCTAATACATGGATTATGATTGGAATAAATATTTATTCGCACCTCTACCACACTTACATAAGATAAATAGATAAATGAGAAATATGATAGATGGTCCGATAAAAAAAAGAATAGAGGTATAAAAAGAAAATAAGTGAAAATGAGACGGTAGAGAAAATGTGGTGTGAATGAATCAAGAAATGATTTGTTCGCACATTGCCACCTTACACTTTTAGAGAGACATACAAACAAAAGATAGAAAAATGAGATATATAATAGGTGATGTGATAGAAACAGTAGAGAAAGAAAAAAAAAAAAACTGGAAGGAAATAAATTATAAGAAAAAATGAAGTGTGAACATATCATAACTCAACCAATTATGAATGTCATATCTTAGGAAAGAATCTTAATTTAGTGGTATTTGAATTGGTGGTGGGGTTTTCATATTTTTTGGCATTGATTTTTGTTTTTGAAAATATCATTCAATAAATTAAAACAAACATTATCAACGTATAACTATTATTAGTTATATACCAAATTTGTTGCATATATTATGTATATGAGATAATTAATTTTTTTCTACAAGTCATACTTAATTAGTTTTCGGCCTCACTACTATCTAATATTTGGCTCCGCTACTGCGAGCGCCAACCTACTTAATCACACAAACTTGGGTGATTAACCTTAACTTGCTCCCCTATTCCATTAATAACCTTTATACTTCCAACACCCCATGTAACAGCCACGTTTTGCGAGCCCTACTTATCACTCTAGATTCCCCTCATATTGGTCAAAACGCCACTTTTTTGGTTGCTAGCAAGTGGCGTTTTCCATGGCTGACTCTGAATGTGTCACACTGACGTCCCCATCCTCCTGTGTCTCATGCTCTATGACCTCATCAAGGGATTTACCCAAAGCACGAATATCCTCAACTCCACCTGTGTCTCATACATATCCGCCATTGCAACTGACATCTCCAAAACGCGAGGAGGTGTGCGAACCTCCTCCCCCTGAATTGCATCCTCCTGTGGAACATCACGACAGAAAAAGGAAGCTATCCTAAAGGAAGACTCACCGGCCCGAGCAATTCTCAACTCTCAAACTATTGAGCCAAAACCTCACCACGGGAGTTGGTCAAAGAGTGGGAAGCCCATAATAAGGTTCCAACCAACAGTCTTGATAAGGATACCCCCATCTTAAAAAACCCCATACCTATAACCATATATACATTCAGCCAATGATAAAACCATGGCATATAAAATACCTGATCCCCACGTAACTGGCCTTGTTGCCCTGCTGCACTAACCACCACAAGACATAAAGGCTCCTCACCATACCCGTGACCCTCCTCTCATCCTCCGTATCGCTATCCTCATCCTCCGTGGTTACCAATTTCAACTTATTACTATTGTTATCTAGATAAAGCTTAAGTAAATTTTACTTAAACATAATACCTCTGCGTTGTATGTTTTTTTAAAATGTTTTATAACTATAAATTTTTTAAAAATGTATCAAATATTATAATTAATATATATACATACTTATATGTGTATATATATATATATATGTATCACATGAGAAATGTGTTTTTATATGAGAAAATGAGAATAAATCACGATCGTTAGATCTAATTATGAATGGTCAAGATTAAAACAACTTAATAGTCACATGACTACTTAAAAATGTCATGTGACTTTTTAAAAAGTCACATGACTTCATGTTTTAATCTTGACCATTGATGATTAGATCTAACACTCATGATTTATTCTTACTTTCTCACATAAAAATATCTATCTCATATGATACATCCTTAAAATTAATATATGAGAAATTGAAAAATTTATAATTAATAATTAATATGAAAGATTATTCATAACTAATTATTCTTATTATTATAATTATATTTTTTGCTTTAGTATAAAATATCATCATCTTAATTTTAATTATGGTATAAAATATATGTTGTAATATATATTTTTTAAAACAAAGTCTTTATTAATAAAATAAACGAAGAGTATGTATAAAGGACACCGAGAGCTATAACACGGTCCAACCTACCCCGTAAAAACACAAAACAAAATCAAACCCCAAAGCAACCTACCACCCAACAAGAGGGCATGCTCAATCAACTAGATTTGAGTGATTAACCTTTATATGCTCAGTCAGGCCCTTGGTGACCACCTCTTCGTTGTCTTTATAAGACAACCATCCCATGTGTTTCCCAAACAACCAAGTTCTGCGAGCCCTAGCCATCACCCTAGATTCTCCGTCAATCAGTTCAACCCTGTACGCATTGCCATCCACTGGTTGCTTTGGTTTGTTTTTGCTTCCTTTTGGGCACCCTCTCTTGGATCCACTCGCCGACGCATCCTTTTTTTCGGCCGTCCTCTACCCTTTTTTACCTCCACTGTAGGTGTGGAAATGCCAACCTCCTCTTCCACACTCATGCCCTCACCTTGATATTCCACTTTACAAGGCCACACCTCATTTTTCCTTACCACCTCCAGGTCGCAACAGGGCATAGAAATCTCCATAACCAGGTGAATATCATCGTGCCTGTCAGTGCCTACCCGAATCACCCTTCCTTTAGGGCCATACTCTGGCGTAGTTTTGTCTGGAACCTTGAAATCATGAACCTCACTGTCGGCCTTCTCTTCCGGTGCTGGTAACTGAGGATTCACGAGGTTGCTTATTATCTGAGGCATAAAAATCTATTGCACATGTAGGGCCTTGTTAAACTGCGCACAACCACGTCCTGGTTGTTCTGCATGATGCGATGTCATCCAAACATTTGACCCAAAGGTTGACCAAACCCACGACCATACACCGTATCCCCATCCTGCGCCACCGGAGCCGTAAACATCGCCCATGTAATAAGCTGAGAAATGGGACTGATTCCTCTCCTATACATTTGGATGGTATGCAAACAAAGGCCCAAAGGTTGATACATGTTGTCGCACTAAAATAACACACGCTAGCTTTTGAAGGCAAGTGCACCTTATCGCTCAAGTAATATATGATTGTAAGTCTCAGTTATCAAACCCAAGGGACTAGGTAACAAATTAGGATCAGGGGCTGATTCACAAATTAGGCTAATAAAGTTGAGGTTGATTGTAGTTATTGTGAGCAAGACAGTAAACAGACAATGATAGAGACAATTTAGAATGAGAAGAACCCGAGATTGTAATGCTATTGGATTATCTATCCCGCTATTAATTATGCAATTCTAGTTGCTAGTTGTGTCAACCATACCTTCTCATGATTATCATCTCACATTAAGTCACTGTCAATTATTCTATCCGAATGTACTAACTTACAATCAAGCGTCATTGTAAGGTGATCAGTGAAATAGGCATGAATTCATAGAAGTGTCCTATCGATATTTCACTACCTAGATGCGTAGGAAGTTGGAAACATACAAAGTTAATCCTAAAACCTCAATTAAGATTGAATTATTATTAGCCCTTTATGTTCATTCTCAATCGTCGTTCCATAAACTAATCCTCTTGTTAAAAGCCAATTAATTACTAATGATATGGTTCGTACGCCATATAAAATTAAGCATACAAGAGAGGATCACAAACAATGATTATAAACTGAATTATAGTTATAACATAATAATAAACGGAGTTTGAATCATATCCTACATTACAATCTTGAAAGAGAGGATTTAGCTACTCACAACAGAAGATAAATCAATATTAATCCTAGTAGCTATGATCATCTTACAGAAATAGGGAATAAAATCAGTTCTCTTCAGGCTAGGCTGAGAATCCCACACCCACTGTAGCATATACACTTTTTAAAACATGAAATATCCTTTCAAGAACATGCCCGCCGGGACCTCAGCCACCAGATGGGATCGTCACTGGAATAGGCGGAAAAGTGCAAATGAATGGAGAAGAAGGGGCCGAGACAACGGTCACCGGAACAGAAGCCAAAATCAGAATAGATACTTCACTAACACCATCACTCTGTTCGTGGATGGCCTGGCAGAACATGTATCGTATAAACAGTTAAAGAAGGTATTTGCCAGAACAGGAAAACTGGCTGGGGTTTACGTCCAAAGGTTCAAAAAACCGAACAGGGCCTTCAAATTCGGTTTTGTCCAGTTCCTCCACGAAGAAGAAGCAACCAGCGCCATGCAAAAGCTAAATGGGTGGAAAATGAACGGCCATCCCCTACGTGTCGCCATCGCTTGATACCCCACCCTGTTTAAAGGAAGACACGAAGCTTCACGAGTGAGTATCCGTAGACAGCCGCCACCAAGGGCCGTCGACAGCAGAGGGGATCACGTAGGTGGCAACCAACGGAGAAGCCACGACAAGTACAAGATCACCCAGGTTTGGAGGGCAGTTAAAAATGGATGCCAACGATCAGCCTATGAGTTTAACTACCAGCCCTCATTGGGGGACTGCGAGTGGGTGACTAGAACCGCTGTAGCCTCTTTGAGAGGAGTGTATAACTGGGACTCCATCCAAAACTTCTTGAATGCTAAAGGATATTGCAGGATCGCAGTTAAATCAATGGGGGCCAAAGAAGTTGCTCTACAGTTTCCAAATGAAGAAGAACTTGCTACATTCTTAGCCACCGAAAGAGATTCGCTGGGTCACAAATTCGAACTCATTAGAAGAGCCACAATCCATTGCCTCCCCACAAGGCACTTGATTTGGGTGAGACTCAGAAACGTCCCACTGGGGGCTTGGAACCAGAAGTTTTTTGAGGGAGTAGCTGCGAGAATGGGAGATTTCGTATGCCTGGATAAAGCAACAAAGAACAAAGACAGACTAGATGTCGCCAGGATGCTTATTGCCGCTCCAACCTCTTCGATCACGGAGAAGACGATAACTGTGATCATAGAGGATCAAGTGACAAAAATCTCATTGGAAGGTGACCCGTCCATTGATTTCGATGACCCGTCGAAGTGTACGATTGAATATGCTGAATCGGGTTACACTTCCTCGACGATGGGAAACGAGAAAGAAGGATCCACGAGTGGTGACGAATCATGGGTTGCGGAATCATCGGACATAGAAAAGGTCACGCCGGAAAATAACCAGCCCCCTAGGCCGAAGCCAACGCCGGTTCTCCTCGCTAGTGACGTCGCTGTTCGTGGGGCCCCAAAGGTGCAAAGCTTCACGCGATTCCAGGAGGAACTCCTCTCAGTACAAGCTCCCGCTAATATTTTCAAATTCATCTTGGATAATGGATATTGGCTACAAATCTGCCAAGAAATGGGTAAACATCCTGGGGCCAAAGAAATTATCATGAAAATGGCAAACTTTGGACAAATAGAACACAGGCTTTGGGGGCTGCCAATGAAGTTTTCTCTACGTGAGGTTGACAACTCGAAGTCAACGGGGAGCAATATTGGGTGGCAAGCACCTAGAGATATAGTAAGCAATGTGGGACCCTCTAATCTCATTATTTCAACAGAGCCACATTGTTTAAATGTAAAGGAGGTGGGGAAACAACATTCTCCCATAATTGGACCGCAAGACTGCGAACCCAATATTTGGAATGGCCCCAGAACTAGAGTCGGGCCCTCAGCAATAGAATATGGGCTCATGAATCCAAACCAACCCATAACTTCTGGACACATAAGAAACTACGACGCCATCAATCAACAGGGGATTGGTATATGCATCGATTTCTCTGAATATACAATCCAATCCCTAGAAAGAGAAAACATCCATTCACCCCCACAAATCCGATGCTCCCTCAATGAAGGTATCGTAATTTCACCCAATCAAACCTCCAACGGGAACGGAACCATCTTGACAGAGGTTGTGTCCAACAATGTGGAAAAAGACACGGTCGAGGATCCAATTAGAGGCATGCAACTCGCGGTGGTACCAGAGGAGTTCCAACGCCCATATGGTGTGCAAACTCGTGCTCGAAGATCACTTCTCATGGGTAAGAGACTAGGCTTGAAAATCAAGTGTCCAGAGGAAATCGCAGTAAAAGGTATTGCGGCGCAGATCACGGCACGGAGGGCTGATTAAAAGTGCAGTGCCGATGGCCATGGAGAAGGTGTGGGTCAGCTGGAATGTTCGTGGCTTAGGGGATGCTGTTAAGCGAGCAGCGGTGAAGAAGGCGATTAATTCTGCAAAACCAGATTTGATTCTTCTCCAGGAAACTAAACTCAATGGAAACAGAGAAAAAATCATCGAATGTTGGGCCCATGCTATGGGGATGGAATACTCTTTTGTTCCAGCGACTGGATCTGCAGGGGGGCTGGTGACAATGTGGAAAAGGGACTATTTCAACTTGGTTAGGGTATGTTCTTGCCCCAGATTTCTCCTACTCTTCGTTCAATTTTCAAATTTTGCTGAAGAAAGTGTGATTGGTAACATCTACGGCCCCAATGATGAGGGGAGTAGGGGGGATTTCTTTACAGCGCTGGGAAATGAAATAAATGGTCACCTAGGGGCAGTCTTGATTGGAGGTGATTTCAATGCAATTTTGAATGATGGGGAGAGGAGGGGGAGCGGGGCAAATACCACAGGAGACCTGTTTTTCAAGAACTTTTTGGCCACCTATGGCCTCATTGACCTTCCGTTGCTTCACGGGGATTACACTTGGTATTCCACGAGGAATGAGGGGTTATGGAGCAGACTAGATAGATGGTTGATCAATGATGAAACTATTATCCATTTTAATGGGGCCTCTTAATCTGTACAAGGATGGGGATTATCCGACCACAGGGCCATCACGTTAAAATTGGGATCCCATGACTTCGGCCCAAAGCCGTTCAATTTCTTTAATTACTGGCTCATGGAGGAAGGCTTCAACGAACTAGTAGAGGGCTGGTGGTGCTCAGCAGTGTCAGAAGGGTGGGCTAGCTTTGTCCTAGCTCAGAAACTAAAAGGCTTACGAGGCAGAATCCGGGTATGGAGAAAGAGCAGAGGGGTGTGGGGTTCTGAAAAAGTAAAGTGTTTAGAGGACCGCCTTCAAGTAGTTATGGGCCAAATGGAATCCGAAGGTATCTCAGTGGCAAGGCGAAAGGAGAGGCTAGAGGTAATTAGCAATCTCTGGAAAGAATACAGGTATGAGGAGTGCAAATGGATCCAAAAGGCGCGTATCAGATGGATTAAAGAAGGGGATCGAAACACCAACTTCTTCCACAAAGTCTGCAAAGTAAGGGAAGCAAGAAAGTGCATAGATCATGTGGTTGTCAATGGGGAGTCAATCACGGATCCATCTCGAATTAAGAGAGCAATCTTTGAACACTTCCAAAGCTTCTTTAAAAGTAGCAATCAGGACACTGCCTACCTGTGTTGTGCAAACTTGGTCAAACTGAGGGAAATAGACAGGCACATGTTAGAGAGGGAATTCTCGGAAGAGGAAATTTGGGGAACACTGAAAGAATGCGACGGGAATAAAGCACCTGGCCCAGATGGATTCAATCTGAATTTCTTTAAACAATTCTGGGGTCTGATCAAGGAAGATGTAATAAAAGTGTTTAGAGAGTTCCATACGAACGGGAAGATCATGCGGGGACTTAATTCAGCTTTCATCACTCTGATCCCCAAATCTAGCTGCCCGAGTTCCATGGCAGACTATCGTCCGATAAGTCTGATAGGGAGCGTGTACAAGTTGATCACCAAAGTCCTATCGGGGAGGCTCCAGAATCTAATGCCTGCAATATTGACCCAGAACCAATTCGCCTTCACCAAAGGCCGTCAAATTGCGGATTGTATACTGATTGCTAATGAGGTGGTGGATACTATGGTGAAAAGGAAAGAGGGTGGCCTTCTTCTGAAACTGGACTTTGCCAAAGCTTATGACAACATTGAGTGGGCCTTCCTAATCGACCTGATGAAGGAGATGAGATTCGGGGAAAGGTGGATCACTTGGATCCAGAGTTGCATCTCAACGGCATCCTTGGCGATTCTAGTAAATGGATCCCCAACGGATTTCTTTGAAATTGAGAAAGGGTTGAGGCAAGGAGACCCACTATCTCCCTTACTCTTCAACCTCTGCGTCAATGGGCTGTCCTGTATGCTAAACTTATTATTGGAGGAAGAGTTCCCATGTGGGGTCATGATTGGTGAAGGCCTACGCTTAAACCATTTGCAGTTCGCTGACGATACATTAATTTTCTGTGACAATGAAGATTCTCAAGTTGATAGGATCTTTGATGCCTTAGAAGTCTTCCTCTGGACCTCAGGGCTCAAGATCAATGCCAGTAAATCACAGCTCATGGGGTGCAATATATCCCAAGAGAGAGTAGCAATGCTCGCCCATCGGATGGAGATCTCTGCGGGATCGCTTCCCTTCTGTTACCTTGGAGTTCCCTTGGGAGATAATCCAAGAAGAGTAAGGTTTTGGCAGCCAGTTATTGAAAAGGTAAGGAAGAATTTGGTAACGTGGAGCCCAAAATACTTGTCTCTTACAGGTCGACTCACCCTACTGAAAGCTGTTGTTTCCACTATCCCCATTTACCAAATGTCGGTGTACAAGGCTCCGGCTAGTGTCATACTAGAATTGGAAAAGTTGATGAGATCCTTCCTATGGGGGAGAGGGGGGGGATGCCATAAAATCTCGTGGGTTGCGTGGGTCGACATCTGCAAGGGAACTCAAGTGGGGGGGCTAGGATTGGGTTGCTTGAGCTGGCGGAATAATGCCCTTTTGCTAAAGTGGGGCTGGAGATTTGGTGTTGAAAAAGGGGCATTATGGCGGAAAGTAGTGTGTGTTAAATACGGGTGGGACGAACGCTTCAGAGTTCTGCATTTGGTGGTGGAAAAAGTGGGAAAAGGGTCCATAATGGTACAAGACATTATCAAGAACCTAACAGAAAACTCGGTACAATCAGCAGCCTTCCGGGAAAATATTTTGTGCAAGGTAGGCAATGGAGCTACCATCCGCTTCTGGCAAGACCCATGGCTTGGTGCCCATCCTCTACAGATGCTATTCCCCAGAGTTTTCGCACTGTCCAGCAATAAAGCCTCATCAATTCAGGATGTGGGACTATTCATTAGAGGTAGATGGAGATGGGATTTGGAGTTCAGAAGGGATTTCTTTGGCTGGGAATTAGAACAAAAGGTTCGGTTCTTCAATCTCATAAACTCCCTTGTACCTGGTGCTGATGGGGATTCCCTACTATGGACCGGCGCGGAAGATGGACTGTTTACAGTGAAGGCAATGTGCGAACTGATGGAAAATATCATGTATTCACCCATAAACTGGACAACACCAAAGAGGATTCGGAAAATTTCACCCCCTAAGGTTGTCTTATTTATGTGGCAAGCGGTTAGAGACAAAATTGCTTCCAAAGCAAACCTTATGAGGCGAGGAGTGGCGATAGAAAATCTAGGACTTTGCTCCCTATGCGGTATGTATCTTGAGACTACTGACCATCTTCTAATTTCTTGTATCCAAGTTTGGCATTTATGGAATGGGGTCCTATCTAGAGAAGGGGTGCAATGGTGCTGCCCACAATCAATCCGTCTTCTGTTACTTGAATGGGGGTCGCTCAGAGCCGTTTCCGACAGCGTGCTTTGGGATCTAATCCCTTACTCCCTTTGCTGGTCCCTATGGTTGGCACGCAACAAGTTCTGTTTTCAAAATGTAGAATTCTCTGCTGACCTGGTCTGGGACCTTCACCTATCCGGGCTGGTATGGTGGTTAAAGGCGTGGTGGAAAGAATCACCGTACTCTGCTGCAGACTTCTCACTGAGTTTTACTTCCATCCGGGTGAAGAAAACGGTCAAAGGCAGGGGATGCAATGTGTGGGTAGCTCCGACACGGGGAGTCCTGAAATTCAATGTGGATGGTGCCTCAAAACGAAACCCAGGTCAAAGCGGGGCGGGGGGAGTGCTGCGTAATGAGGCTAAAAAAATACTTGGGTATTTCTCAGTAGCTTTAGACAATATGTGGGCTCACGAAGCTGAGATTAAGGGGATCCTCAAAGCACTTGAATTCTGCAAAGAGTTTAGCTTCAAGAATATTGTGATTGAAAGTGATTCCTCTCTGGCCGTGGGCTGGGTCCGTAATAAGTCTAAGAGACCATGGAGATTACTCAATGATTTGAATCGCATTGACATTTTGGCATTGGAAGTCCAGTGTTTGGAGGTCTGCCACATATATAGGGAATCCAACCATATTGCAGATTGTCTAGCTAAGAGTGCTTGTGGGAGACTGAGCCCGATCTGGGTTGTGGTAAACCCCCCTATGTGTGCTGACCCAAACCTGGATCGAATTCTGGAGAGCTTCAATTAGTTTTCCCCTGGGTCCCCTGTTCTCTCCACTCTGATGCAATTAATTTTCTTGTGGGCTGCTTGCTTGATCTCTGGCCTTCAAATAGCAGTCTCTGCTATAGTGTTGCTGGTCTCTCCCCCAATGAGGACTTTGTTTTTATTCTTTTGATTACAGTTGCTGGCTGTACCTCTAATTGTGTGGTGCTCCTACCTGGGGACCAATTCTTCTCTGCTAGTTCCTTTTCTCTATATATATTGGGAGGTGAACAGTGTAGCAGATTATCCTGCAAAATTGGGAGGCGAGAGGGAGCAAGCTCTATGGAAATGGTGTGTCTAATGGTTGTTTACTGTAATTGTCCCAGCTCTCCTCCCTCTTGCCTGGCGCATATTCTTCTTGCTGGGTTGGAATATGGTGAATTTATGGTGGGAGGGTGGGATCCTCTTGTGGTATCATCATGTGAGATCCACCTTTTATGTTGCGTGGTCTGTCATCACTGTCATCACAGTGTGAGACAGTATTACCTTGTGAGGATGCGATGGTGAACTAGCTCTTTGGGGCCTTTTTGATTAATCATCCTTGCCTATTCCGTTGCTGTTGCTGCTGGGAGTAGAACTTCCATTGCTGGTTTTGGCCTAAGTGTTGTCTTTTTATGTTATTATGGGAAGATATATTCTATGTTTGTCATTTACTTTCAGCTTTTATCTGTTTTGTACTGTTTCTGGGTGGATTTCTTCCCCCAAACCGTGTATCAACTCTGTTTATTTATCAATTGATTTATCTTTTCTAAAAAAAAAAATCAGTTCTCTTCATTCTTCTCCTCCTTCAGGGTTGTCACTTCCTGTCTCCCTCTCTCAGTGTGTGGCTGCCTCTAGTACTCACTCTTAGGTCGGTTTCAATTTGTCTGTGTTCTATTAGGTCTTCAAACCCTTTAATAGAGTGCAAACATGTATAGGGCTTGTTCTGCACGTCATTTATGAGTTTTGGCGGCAACACTGTCATGCTTAATAAGTGACACGGTCGTGGTCACTTAACTCATCAGCATGGGCATGGTAGAAGTTCTTCATGGTCGTGGTCAACATGTTTGGGCTTGTTCTCTCCACAAAGATATTACTTTGACAATCCGACTGGTCAAGTGGAAGCTCTATAAGTGTAGAATGAAATATTAAAATTTGAGAGCGATCCAACGGTGAACGAAGCGGCATGTCCAATCTACATCAAGTGATTAGAATATACAACATTGTAATGGCGGACCACGTATCAAGCCTCTCGGAGCTCCCTGAAAACCCGTGACCTTCGTGTTAAAACCCAATGCTGCATTCCAATCGCAAACAATCCAACCATCCACCTGTGCGCACTCCTTATTATGCATATCATTATCTCCCCTCATGGCCCTTCAATTTGTTCCTCAGTATGACTTTCCTCCAGAGATCCCTATCATCTTCCCGAGCCTTCCAAATCCACTGAATCATCAACTTCCTCTTCCTCTTCCTCTTCCTCTTCCTCATTATAAATCACCCACACATACTTCTTATTATGACCATAAAAATTCACTGTTGAGGATATCTCCTTCTCCACCACAACTGACCATTCCTTCCCATCAATATTCACTTTTGGTAAAAAAAAGGACCCGACGTGTCAACCAGAATACGAGCAGAATCAAACCGCTCTTTCTTTGCAGTTGCTATGTCCATGAAAACATACATTCCGAAAGAGTTCCCCAACTAGGAAAAAAGCAGCATGCACCATGCCCCCAATGGCACCTTCCACCCCCTCAGCCAGATCAAACGTCATGAACCCACAGAGATGAATCTGTCGTTGACTAATTTTATACATAGAATGGCCGCAGATTATATTTGATTTTCTGACTGAAACCAATTCTTCAAAATTACAACCAAACATCTATATTGTCATCCTAATTTTACTTTACAAAAAATGGTTATGAGTTTTCAGGGAACTAAACACACTATATTCGTATTTGATTTATTTAAACAAAATGTTGATGTAGCCTTGACATTTTTTTTTTCAAACAATCAATTATCCCAAAAACTTAATTTGTTAGATAATAGTTAGATGAATAGTTTTATATTATTATTTCTAACGTACCTCCTCACAAGAGGGAGACGTGGATAATAAATATATTTTTTGTTAGAAGAATTGAGGATGACCGGAATTGAAATCTAAACGGTATGGTCATAGATGCTCTGATACCGTATCAAATAATTAATTATACCAAAAGTTTAAGCCGATAATTGTTGAGTAAGATCACATGATTGGTAATTAACACTTTTACTTTGTGAAAAATTTGCAGAACAATGTCCTCTCTGTGACAAGTCCAGCAACAAAGAAAGCTATTGAGGAGATTATTTGCTCAAGTAGGCCAGTGAAGATGGGCATTGCTGACTTGGGTTGCTCCTCTGGACCCAATGTGTTAAGGGTCATTTCAGAGATAGTGGATGTTGTGCATGCCACCTCGCGCATGTTAGATCTCCCAGTGCCTGAGTTGGTGGTGCATTTGAATGACCTCTTCACCAATGACTTCAACTCCATCTTTGATTCATTGCCATCTTTCTACAAAGAACAGAGGCAAGAAAAGGGGAATGACTTTGGGGCATGTTTTGTTTCAGCTACCCCGGGTTCTTTCTATGGTAGACTCTTTCCAAGTAAGAGCCTCCACTTTGTGCACTCTTCTTCCAGCCTCCATTGGCTTTCTCAGGTGAGAATTTACATTTCAAAATTACATGGACAATAACAAGTTAGGCGAAAGAAAAAAATACGAAATTATCGTTAAAAGTGAAACTTATAAAAGTAAGCTAACCCACACATATGTGAATGTTTTTTACTGGAGCATATTCACCATCATATAAGAAAATTACTATCTCCCCTCTAAAACTTTTGTTTCAAATTTTATCATTTAATTTTACAAAATTTAACACTTAATTTATTTTTTATAATCATTTTCAAATGATTATTATAATTGTAACTTTCATTTTTCATATGATTTATTTATTACCTATATAATGTATTTACCAATCATATTTCTATTTCTAATTCTTAATATAAAGTAAATGATTTTTTTCCAAAAAAATAATAAAAGTATGCAGCTAATATATATTAATGAAAATGCTTCTACTTATTCTTAATTATGAAAATACTTGCATCAGGTATTTCATGTTACGATGCATCTTAATCCACTTACTTTTAACAATACCAAGAATTGTTGGTACCAAACATGCATTTCATATTATTCAGATGAATAAAAAAACTTTTAAAACAAATATCCAAACATGCTATTAGAAAAAAAATCCTTGTGAGATGAAAATCTAAAAACAAGCTTTTCACTCATTTATAAGTCAATTAGCAGCTAATATATATGTCTGTGCAGAATAACTAGTTAATATATATGTCTCTGTTTTGTGAAGTTACTGGATAAAATGGCTCCCCATACAGCCAATATAAAATTGTTTCTTTCTCAGCAGTAGCTCGCGATGTGGGGCTTTTGTTATTTGCTTATTACTATAGGAATGGATTGGTTTTGGTCACTGTGAAGTTGCTCCATCTTTCGACTGGTTTTCTGAATTTTGGGGAGGTAGCAGCTAGTATTTTTTGAAGCAGTATGTCAGAAGGGGAATGGTAATTGAAGAGCAACAATAGTGAATCCTATATCTCTGTTAATGCGCTAAGCATAAGCTTTCAAGAAAAAGGATTTTAGCATATGAGATAGTTGGGATATCCCCTGCTGATGCTTGATGGGTTGTTTTGTTTTGTTTTCTTTTGAGTTAATTGTAACCCTCTTGGGAGTGATTGCTGTTTTTTGTGAGGATTATGTATCCTCTAATCAATCTGTACTTGTTCTCTATTATCAATAAATTTTCACCTTTCAAAAAAAAAAAAAACTAGTTATTAAAATGTAATCTGATGATTTTTAAAAAATTAAAATAGCATGTCTTGCCTCAAATAATTTTGTCATTTTAAAGGGGAAAAATAATTTTTTTTACATGTTTAAAATAATGTAAGATGTTTGCATTGTTTGGATGTCTCATTGTTAGAAATTCACATTGGATTATTCTAGTGGAACAAGGAAATGATGACAACATACCTTACACATGCCAAATTAAACTCATTATAATTCTCCTGTAATGCCTGTAGACTCCATTGGGTTTGGAGGATGATAAGGGGAGAGCACTGAACAAGGGAAAGATCTACATTTCAAATAGCAGTCCCCAGAGTGTGTTGGATGCTTACTCACGACAATTCCAAAATGACTTTGCACTGTTCCTAGAATCACGTTCTCAAGAGATGGTTGCTGGAGGACGCATGGTGTTATCTCTTATCGGTAGGGAATCCATGGATCTAACAACCCCTGCAAATTGCTGTCAGTCAGATCTGGTAGCACACGCCCTCATGAGCATGGTTTCAGAGGTACCTATTCCAACTCATTATTTTACCTCACACTTATCGTATGTTTGCTTCTATCAGTAAACAACACATGTGTAACATCTACCGCAAGTCCAAAACTTAGATCATGTTACCTAAGGCAAATGAGAAATCAAACTACAAATTACCTAGGAGTTAGTGACTAGTTCTATCGCTAACTTCCTAGTTCCTAGATAGTTAGTATTCATTTCACAACTAATTTACTATGTACCTTTTTTTTATGATGGACCATAAAGAAACCTTCAAAAAATTATTATACTAAATAAACATAAATTTGCAGCACGTTTTACTCTCAAACTCGTCGTTAATCTAAGAAAATCTTCTCCGCTATCTTTAGAACGAAAAAGTATTCAAATCGCCTAGTTAATTAGAAACCCTCCCAACACACACATAAATACATATACCATATTGTTGAACACGTTATAAACCAGGATTTGGATCTATGTGGAAATATAATTTTTGACATCAATCTATATGTATAAATGAGGAAATGAACTTATGACAACATTTCTTGTGGTTTGACATTGAAATTTTGGTATTTATTTGTGGTACCTAGGGTCTTGTGGAAGAGGAAAAGGTGGATTCTTTTGATCTTCCTCACTACGCACCATGCATAGAGGAAATGAAATTGGAGATTGAAAAGGAAGGGTCATTCATGCTGGTTGGACATGAAATCAATAAGATTGATTGGGATTATGGAGTGGAAATACAGAGTGGTTCCCTAGGTAAGACATCAAGGGGAGATCTAGTTGCAAGGACCACAAGGGCTGTGCTTGAGCCCATGCTGAAATTCCATTTCGGGAGTCATATAATAGATGAGCTGTTTCGAAGGTATGCCTTACTTGTGGAGGATCATTTGTCGAAGACTAAGACCAAATACATCAACTTGGTCATTTCACTTGTCAAGCGAGAGTGAAATTCATCAATTTATCGCACTTACTGCATAGAGACTCGTCAGTGGATAAAAAATAATATCATCAACATATATTTGATAAAACAATATTTGATGTTTAATAATTTCGATGAATAAGGTGGTATCTTTATTTCCTTTATTGAAGTTTTATCATACAAAATGATGAATAAGGTGGTATCTTTATTTCCTTTATTGAAGTTTTATCATACAAAATGTTATTTAGCCTATTATATCATGCTCTATGAGCTTTTTTAAGCCATTAAGAGCATTAGATAGCATAAAAACTTCAAGCAGTTCTAATAAAAATAGCACTTGGGTAATAGCTTCACTTAACCAAATATAGCCTAGAATTTCTACTTGTTAATACCTTAACCAAATAGGCTTTCAATTTCAATTACCAAACCTAATACCTTAGTATTTAGTTATTTCAATTGAAGCATTAGAATCCTTCTTTCTGGCCATCACAATTGATTCTCACCCTTATACCTAAGTGGCGGATTAACCGATTAATCTAATCTCATTTCCCTTAATTCCTAGCAAATACTATTGTGCAGAAATAAGTAAAGCACTTGCGTCGACTTCAAGTAAAATAAGCATGGGGAAAAGATTCAAGAAAAGACAACTTCATTCACATGGAGCAACAGAAAGTTTAGAGCAAAACTTAGAATATATTCACATAATACCCAAATGCAAAAGGAACTTAACCAAACATGGCTAAGGAAAACATAACTAAAAATCCAAACCTGAAACAAGGGCTCCAAAAAGGCCTCTTACAACTCAAGGAAGAGTACTTGAAAGAAAATACAAGATAAAGATGATGGAAAAAGATATGACAAAAGTCCTATTTATAATAAAAATCCGCTTGCGTCCCAACGCTCAAGCGTTGGCTTTCCAACGCCTTGGCGTTGGGGATAAATGAATTCCAGACCCAAACAGAATGCCAACGCATGAGCGTTGGCTTGCCAAGGCTCAAGTGTTGGCCTCGTTTGCTGCTTCAGATTCTTTTCTTTCTTCTTTGCTTTTGATGGCTATGTTTTGATGATAATGAATGGCCTTCATGTGGCCTCCTTCTTGTTCTGAAACAGCTGAAATACTTACCTCCATCTTCAATTCTCAATTCCACACATGTTAAATGAGCTAATGGTGGATGATGCTTCCTCTTCTCTCTTTAATTGAGCCACATTTCTCCCTTTATTTGCATCAAGATCCCCACAAATGCATCTAAATTGACCAGAACCTCTAACAAGGGCTAAAAGTGCAATAAACTAAACTAAAAGGACTAAAAACACAAAAGTTTCTAAACTATATGCAAATGCAAAAATAAAGTAAAAACTCTAACAAAATGAAATAAAAACTATATGAGACTCAATAAAAATAAAATAAAATAAAATAAAGTAAAATAAAATAAAATAAAATAAAATAAAATAAAAAGACCCTAAAAACCTCATATAAAATCTAGTCATCACACCACTATACCCAACGACAGCTTGTCCTCAAGCATAAAACTTAAAGAAAAGCTTGTCCTCAAGTTCAGAACAAATTATCCAACTTAGCACAGAAAAGCACAAGATACATTTTTCACAGAAAACACAGCGGATTTGGAAAGCATGCATGTTAAGGAGACAAAGTTCATCAAGAAAACCAAGCATGGTATTTGATCATACAGCAGAATGAGTTCATCAATTTAATCTCACAAAAAAAATCACTCAATGAAAACAAGAGAATTGGACTAACCTGTCTGTCATTCAAATCAAAACCAAAACAATACAGCAATGCAACTTTGAAGAGACCAATAAGGGTTGAAACTTGGCAAGGGTTCAGCAAAGGGTATGGATTTCAAGAACTTGGCAACTCAAGTGGCTGACTTAGAAGTATGTTAGGTGATTTTGCTTCCTTCTTTTTTGTTTCCAGAGCTTTCAAAATACAGCACAAAGGTTCTCTCTATTTTCACTTTCTTCTTTTCATTTTCTTGTTTCATTGATTTTATCTAAAGCACATACTTCAGATTTTTTCAATTTATTTTTAGAGAGAATCCTAATCATGTATAGCTCTAAAGTTTTTCATTTTTAGCATCACCTAACAGCATTAGTAATCTTCACAATAGTAGGCTCCAAATGAATATACTCAATTCAAAGGCTCAATGGGGCTACTAATGGGAATTCAATTCATTCAAAACAAATTCTGAGTTTTCAAAAGATTCCTAAAGTCTCTTCCAAAATAGCAAGGCATGCAAAGATTCAGTCAACATGTAACACAAGGCAGAAAAATGCAAACTCAAGTAATCAGAGCTCTCTTAATCAGCACTAAAAAAAAACAGGGTAAGTGGTACCGTTCTTAGAACTCAAACAAGATCATACCAAAGCCAAGTCAACTAGAATCCAATTATATTCTAACAACATGCATTTCTACCCGCATAAAATCAAATGTATCATTTTCAAAACAGCAGATAGTTGGATAAAACCACTTAAAAGTTGGAGTATCATGGCATAATTATCTAGATACAAAACTGACTCAAATGCAAATTTAAAAATTCTAAAAGAAAAATAAAAAATAAAAATTGTCAAAAGAAAAATTAAAAATACTACTGGTCAATTCAAGCATCATTCATGGGTCATCAACCTCCAGCAGCAGCTCCTCCTGAGCCTCCAACTTCACCAGCACTAGCACCTGCTCCTGCCTGATCAAACAAACTCAGGCTCATCAACCTTATCTCCAGATTTGTGGGGTATGGGCACCAATGCCACCTGGAATCATTATAACCTGCACAATCCCACATTAGCGGCTAGTTGCTAGAAATACGGTGCATGTGGTGGAACATAGTTCCAAAGGCCTCTTCTTGCCAAGTGGGCTGGGAAGGCTGAGCTAGTTCCTCTGGAAGAACAATGGACCTAGTCTTGGCCCTGGACCTGGGAGGTGATACATCAAGTGGGTGCCCCTGCTTCTCCAACCTCTCAATATGATCTTCATAAATTTTACTTGTTGTTTCCCATTCCAGATCCATGATCGGGAGAGGGTGGATGTGGATTTCAATAGGGGGCATTGCAGCAATTCCCAGCTTAGCTTGCACAAGCCTATTGATCAACAATGGGTATCCGTATCCAAACCTCTTACCCTTCTTATCAATATTTACTGCATAAGGGATCCTCCAAGAGATAATTCGAGCCACATCAATGGGGCGTTTATTTAGCAGGCAGTAAATGCATAAGGCACTCTACTTCCTCAGCTCCATTTTGTTAGAGCTTAGGAAGAAAGTATCTCCCAAGAAGTGGTCCCAAACTCGTACCTCCGGCTTGACATATTTCTGGAAGATGTAGCTCTTAGTTACTTTGTCCCTCTCTGTTTCTCACCTAGCTCTTGGGACTGCTAAGGCTTCCAGAATCTCATCAAAGGGATAATGATTTAGTAGCTCATGAATTCTAGGCCCAAATAGAATGCCAACGCATGAGCATTGGCTTGCCAACGCTCAAGCGTTGGCCTCGTCTGCTGCTTTAGATTCTTTTCTTTCTTCTTTGCTTTTGATGGCTATGTTTTGATGACAATGAATGGCCTTCATGTGGCCATCATGTGGCCTCCTTCTTGTTCTGAAACAACTGAAATACTTAACCTCCATCTTCAATTCTCAATTCCACACATGTTAAATGAGCTAACGGTAGATGATGCTTCCTCTTCTCTCTTTAATTCAGCCACATTCCTTCCTTTATTTGCATCAAGATCCCCACAAATGCATCTAAATTGACCCGAACCTCTAACAAGGGCTAAAAGTGCAATAAACTAAACTAAAATGACTAAAAACACAAAAGTTGCTAAACTATATGCAAATGCAAAAATAAAGTAAAAACTCTAACAAAATGAAATAAAAACTATATGAGACTCAAAAAAAAAAAAAAAAGACCCTTAAAACCTCATATAAAATCCAGTCATCAGGCACCCTCAGCCAGTGGAATCTGACCTGGAACCTTAGGTTTTTTCATAGCCGGAAATTCCTCCCCCTACCCCTTTTTTTTCTTGGATGCTGAAGTCTGTCCCTACTCAAAATGATCGGGCTGCATGTGAGACCCATGACCTTGCACTCCACCCTGGGAAAATAGAGTTGCAAAACGTTCCTTATCCACCCTAAACACCCTCCATACGGGACTAGGGAGACATTGTTTTGGATGCCACAATAACTCAAAACATTTTCAATGGAGCCACACTTGTCGCAGGAATTTTGTAACTTGTCATAATTAAAGAGAACTGTTCGTATGTGCCGATCGGCACATACCACTCCGATCGTCCGACCAATGACGAAGACACACGTGTCCAGCCAACTGTTTCTGACAGAGGTCTGACACCTATAAATACCCCCCATGCAGGCTCATTAATGGTACGCTATCTAACTCACTCTGCTCGTCCCTCTACTCCTAATACTGACTTAGGCATCGGAGTGTCATTGCAGGTACCCCCTCCCGGCGTTCGACCAGCGACGACCACCACTGCATCCGAGTGAAGGTACGGGTTCCGGTCGTCCCTTTATCTAGCGTGAGTTGACGACATTGGCGCCGTCTGTGGGGATCGAACCCACGACCTTTTCCTCGGACTACGACATGGCACCGAAGACGAACCCGAAGCACGTTTCAAGAGCGACGAGAGAAGACTCAGTCAGGGTAGAGACACTGGATGAGAATGAAGGGACACAATCGGCGGGCCAGACACAGCCGATCACCAATGCGGCCCCAAAGGTCCAAGAGGTGTCAGAGATGCAAGCTCGGAATGACCGTGAGGCCCTCATCCGACTTGAAGAGCGGATGGCGGCCATGGAAAAACAAGGACGACAAGGTACCGAAGACCAGAGCGCTACCATCCAAAAGCTGAAGGAGTATATTCAACAGCTGGAAGAGGAGCGAAACCAGGGGTGGAGCCAAGGGCACCCCCACTCACCCAACCAATCCCGGGTGGCAGCGACCGAGCCTTCCCGCGGTCGGCGCGAACCCTCTTTGGAACCCCAACCCCGGAGGCCAGACCGCGTGCGGCAGGTACAGGCGGGTAACCCTCTCGGGCAGGAGATTATGCAGGAACCAATGCCACCCAATTTCATAAAACCTCCGAAGATGCAGCAATATGATGGTACGGACGATCCATGGGCACATTTGGATCATTTTAGGGGGACCATGCAGTGCGCCGGGGCATCTGATCTCCTCTGCTGTAGGTTCTTTCCCATGAGCCTGGGGAGAGTCCCTCAACGTTGGTTTCAATCCCTACCAGTTGGTTCCATTCAGAAGTGGACAGATATAGTAGATCTTTTCACTCAGCAGTTTGCGTCTAGCAAAGAACTTCCACGGACGGTCGAGACTCTTGAACAAGTTCGGCAAGAGGCGGGAGAGTCGCTAAGGAGTTATCTAGCAAGGTTCAATAAAGAGGCTAATCTCACTCCCGGCCTCTCAGAAGAGTTACACATACTGTACGCTCGGAAAGGCCTTCAACCTGGACCGTTCTGGAAATCGCTCAGCGGTGTGAAGCCGAAGACTAAGGCCGAGTTCCAAAAACGATCAGAAAAGTATATTAATCAGGAAGATGCTGAGAAGACACTGGGACTAAGGAGCGCGCCAACCCCACCAGCCAGCAGAGCGACACCCTCGGCTTCAGTGAAATCGGGGGATCGGCGTCCGGACGGTCAAGCCGGTAGGAGGGAAACCTACAAACCGAAAGGTAAATTCGACCGCTACGCTCCGTTAAACACCTCGCTGACTCGGATCTTCAAGGAGAATGCTGAGGGAGATCTAAGAGATAGGCCACCAGCAATCCGGTCGAAACACATAGCGGATACGTCGAAGTACTGTGAGTACCACGAAGGGTTAGGACACACAACCGACGAGTGCGTGGCCGTCCTAAGAAACTGGGGGGTACAGGCGGTTCTAAGGGGGTATCAGTCTCGGTAGTTAGGACCCGTGATCTTGGGGTTAAGAGGGCTCGAGGCCGTCCCAGGAAGGAGATCAGGTGCCAGGAGTCTTCCATTCCTTCTTGTTCTCTTGTGGAGGCCGTGGCGGGAGGTGTCAGAGACGATGGTCTAGGTTCCTCGCCTATCCAGTCCGAGACCCCAGTGCCTCCGAGTGTTATGACGAGAGCTAGACGTGCCATTGCGGTGGGAAAACAAGTGGGTGTATTTTTCGATTGTCCTGACAGCGTGGCAATTAAGCATATTGCGGATCAGATTATGGAGCGTAGGATGGCGTAGGAGCGGATTCTTTATGTATAGGTGTTGCTTTTTTGGGATTTGTCATCTTGCTGTCTATTTTGGACTTCTCTTTGGTTGGGTTTGTGATTAGGAGGCCGGTTTTAGAGGAGGTGGGAGGTGCTTTTTGTTCTCCTGTTGGAGTGGCTGTACTCCAGGCTGCGGCGCATTTCTTGGATCATAGTGGTGCTTTTAGGGGTGTTGGTTTCAGGTGTTGGTTGTTGTTGTTTTGGGTGGGTCTTTGTATTTCCTCTTTTTGTTGGGTGCTGCCGCTTTTTTCCTGTTTTTGTGGAGGTAGGGCAGCTCTTACTCCTGTTTGGCGTTTGCCGGTGTTTGTTGGCGGCCTCTGCATTATTAATACATAATTCTGCTTTCAAAAAAAAAATGTTAAGATTCTTTTAAAAAATATTTTTTAAATGATTAATATTTATAAAATTTATTACAAATGTTAAATAAGGAACGAATCATAACTAATTAATACCAAATTTTAATAGGAACAAAAATTGATATTAATTATAAATGTTAAATAAGGAACGAACCCTAACTAATTAATACCAAATATTTAACCAAATTTTAATGTTTTAATATATCAAATCTTACGAAAATGTTTGTATTCATAATAATTATAGACATATACCAAATATTACGAAAATATTTGCAATCTTAACAATACTTTTTTAGTTGATTTTAGTTGAATTTTGCTCCTAAAATTCGAAATTTTGTTAATAATTTATATCAAATCGTACGAAAATGTTTGCATTCTTAATAATTCTAGACCAATTCCAAATATTTAAATTTATTTTCAAATTATTTTCAAATTCTTAATATTGAAATAGTTAACATACAATGTTAAGATTTTTTTTAAAAATATTTTTTAAATAATTAATATTTATAAAATTTATTACAAATGTTAAATAAAGAACGAATCATTACTAATTAATACCAAATTTTAATAGGAACAAAAATTGATATTGATTACAAATGTTAAATAAGGAACGAACCGTAACTGATTAATACCAAATATTTAACCAAATTTTAATGTTTTAATATATCAAATCTTACGAAAATGTTTGCATTCTTAATAATTATAGAAAAATACCAAATATTATTAAAATATTTGCAATCTTAACAATATTTTTTTAGTTGATTTTAGTTGGATTAACAAAATATTTTAGTTCTAGACAAATACCAAATATTACGAAAATATTTGCAAACTTAACAATATTTTTTTACTTGATTTTAGTTGGATTTACAAAATATTTAAGTTGCAATCATTTTTTTTAATATTTTAGCTAGATAAAATGTTTGCAGTCTTACAAAATATTTTAATATTTTTTTTAAATTTTTTTTTTTTGAAATATGATTTTTTATTAACAATTACTCTCCTCACTTGATTCTATAAATTGTACCACCACGGTTTCTCTGCTATATCGTTTTGAAAGAATAAACTCAAAAATCAATCGTGAGAATTATTGCATACTTCTAAATTGTTTTTCTGCTACATCATTCTAAAAGTAATCGATTATGGTGGTGAGTTCCAAAGTAGACCCAGTTTCCTCCATCAACATCTCCAACACTCAAAAGGTGTGGAAGATAGTGGTCAGAGTTGCACGACTGTGGAGATCACTTAATAGGAAGCAGCCTGATTCCTTAGACTTCATTGAAATGTTATTCGTTGACGCTAAGGTATGTGTGTATACATTTGGAAATTATTTAATTCCTTTTAGAACGATTTTGTGCTCTTTAGCGTCATAGGAAAACCGTTTTATTAGTGTCTAACTTATACTTATTTTTCTGTAGAATGACACGATAAAGTGCACCGTTTGGAGTAATCACGTGAACAAATTTGAGAGCCTTTTGAGAGAATTCATATGTTACGAGATTGTCAACCCTGTCGTGGCTATGAACTCATACACAAGTTATCACAACATCCATGCAGGTTATACTTTAAGTTAATAACCACTGTGAAACCAATTGAGAATCCTAGCATTCCTCTGTATGGACTTAATTTCACAAATTATACCACTATATTCGAATCACCACAGAGGATTCTCACTTAGTTGGTGAGTTTCTTCTCTTTATTCTACATTTGTAAATGTTTATTTTAGAAAATAATTTAAACTTTTAAATGGTAATGTATGTTGTTTAACATTGACTATAATGTTGTTCCGTGTTATTTTATAAAATAATTTTATGTAAATTATATTATATATTTCTATATATATATTTATATATGTTGTTCGGTGTTTATTAACTAAGCTGTTTATATTTTTTTATAATAATAACGTTTTACTAAAATATCACAATACAAATGTCTATAATTTTAGTATATTATATAATTTAAAAAAATCTTACATATATTTTATATATATTAAAATTGAAATAATTAAGTAACTCAAAAAACCATTATATAAAAATCAAGAGTAGATAATGAAAATATGATTATTTTATTTTGGCTAAAATGCACTTTTTTCCCTGATAATTCACACAATTGCAAAACGTACTCCACCAAGATTTTTGTCAACAAATGTACCCCTCCGAATTTTTAGAAGAGCACTTTATGCCCTTCCGTTAGTAACTTGACGGAACTGATGACGTGGACAGTACAAGTATAATTAAAAAAATTAAAAAATAAAAAATAAAATGGAAGTCCACCTATTTAAAAAAAAAAAAGCAGAATCACGTGCCTGGCAGAATTTGATTAAGACATTTTACCCTAATTCCCAAATTGAAAGAAGTGAATTTGAGAAAGGGAGAAGGAGAAGAACACAACGCCGTCGAGAGAAGGAGAATTTGAAGGCCCCCTTGGCGCCGTCGAGGAAGAACCGCCACGCCGCACGCCGCCGTCGAGAAAGAAGAACTCGCGCCGTTCGCCGCCGTTGGCCCCCTAATTCCCAATGGCCCCGATATTTGCAAATAAGCTATTCAGTTTGCAAAAAAAAGCTATTCAGAATGAAAATGTGCTATTCAGATTGCAGTTCAGGATGAAAATAAGCTATTCAGAGCTATTCAGAATGAAAAAAAGGGATTCAGGATGCAAATAACCTATTCAGTTTGCAATTCGGACAAAAAAAGCTATTCAGAATGCAAATAAGCTATTCAGATTGCAAATAAGCTATTCAGTCTACAAAAAAAGCTATTCAGAATGAAAATGTGCTATTTAGATTGTAGTTTAGGATGAAAATAAGCTATTCCGATCTATTCATAAAGAAAAAAAGGGATTTAGGATGCAAATAACCTTTTCAGTTTGCAGTTCAGACAAAAAAAGATATTCAGAATGCAAATAAGCTATTCAGATTGCAAATAAGCTATTCAGTTTGCAAAAAAAGCTATTCATAATGAAAATGTGCTATTTAGATTGCAATTCAGGATGAAAATAAGCTATTCAGAGCTATTCAGAATGAAAAAAAAGCTATTCAAAATGCAAATAAGCTATTCATAATGCAAATTTCACATGGGCTTTCAGGGGCCACTTGCTTCCCCTTGTTCTGCCTCGGTGAGCCTCTTCCTCAACCTGCTACACTTCCTCGACCTACTACACTACCTCGACCTGCTCGTCCTGAGCCTCTTCCTCAACGAGCAACACTTCCTCGACCTCATCCTCCTTCACGCGATGAGCTCTCACTATGCATAGTGAGAATGTCGCCTCCTGCAGCCTTGGGTTTCGATGGCGTCGAACAGCACAACCTTCTGACTCTTCTGGCAGCGCCGCCAGGCAGCGTCTTCTTCTTCTCTCTTCCGGCAGATTTCTTTCTTTGGGAATTAGGGTTGCAAATTGGGGATTTTGGATTTAACCGTCCCACGTGCCAGACACGTGATTCTGCTTTTTTTTTTTTAAAACAGGTGGATTTCCATTTTATTTTTTAATTTTTTTAATTAGACATGTACTGTCCATATCATCAGTTCCATCAAGTTACTAACGGAACACTGACAGAAGGGCATAAAGTGCTCTTCTAAAAATTCAGAGGGGTACATTTGTTGACAAAAATTATAGTGGGGTACATTTTGCAATTGTGTGAATTATCAGGGGTAGATATTGCATTTTAGCCTTTTATTTTCATGCTCTTGACACAATCATAAACTCTTACTCCACTATGATTTTAAATATTAAAATAACTTCATGATGATCATTTTCGATAGTTTTGAAATCAATAATAATACTATATAGAAAATTTAGTTTTTAAAAGTAAATGTAAATATAATAAAAATTAAGATTATGATAAAAAATATATTTCAAATGAAAAGAATGATAGCAGAAAACAATGTTTATGGGCTGGATGGAGGTTAATAAATTTTTTCCAGATGGGCGAAACATTACTTACGAAGCATATCCAACCAAATTTGTTTGGAAGGACAGCAGTAAAACGTGGTGTCAAAGAAAACAGGGCTTTTCCATTGGTAGAATATCACATGTGCCTCCGACATGCGGAGAAGATTATTACTTGAGGCTGCTTTTGAATGTTCAAAAAGGATGCACGAGTTATGAAGATATCAAGACTGTAAATCAGGTGACGTACAACACTTTTTAGGATGCATGTTATGCACTTGGTCTGCTACAGGATGACAAAAATGTAGTCAGAGCAATAAAGGAGGCCAGCTTTTGTGCATCAGGAGAGTACGTTAGAGGACTTTTTGTGATATTGTTGGTTTCTAACAACATCTCTAGGCCTGAAGTTGTCTGGAATACCTGTTGGCAAGAACTTTCAGAAGATATCCTCTACCCACAAAGAAGGCAGCTAGATTGCACAGGTGAGCTCTTGCGTTTTGCTTCATTCAAAATTGGTCCTTTCAATATTTTAAATGGGTTTCTTTTTGCACCTTATGAAACAATATTTATGTCGTTTGTTTCCGCTCTTTGTTATTTTTATTACACACTTAACTTTTATTCAATTGCATACTTAGACTTTGTTGTCTCTTATTCCATACAATATATGATCTATTTTATTTGCTATTGTATTAGGCAAAAAATAAGATATTTTTCATGTTCGCAGACTTGATCTTAACTAATGAACAGAAAAAGAGCCTAGCACTCGCCCAGATTAAGGACTTGCTACAAAAAAAATGGGAGGAGTTTGCAAAACTTTCCATCCATGGCTTATCCTTCAGAGTGATATGTGGCGGAAGTTAGTGAAAGAATGATCGCCGAAGAGTTGAATTATGATAGGACTGCTATGCGTTGTTACTTAGATCAAGTCCTCACTTCAATAACTGATGAACAACGACATGCGTATGACAAGATTATGAGCGCAGTATACGAATACAAAGGCGATTTTTTCTTCCTGCATGGGTATGGAGGATCAGGTAAAACTTTTGTGTGGAACACTCTATCGGCATCCATTAGACCGAGATGTGATACTTTCATTAATGTTGCCTCCAGTGGGATTGTTGCACTGTTGTTACCCGGAGGGAGGATGGCGCACTCGAGGCTAAACATTCCTATACCAATAACCGAGGAATCATCATGTAACATAAAGCACAACAGCCCCCATGTTAAGTTACTCATAAAGGCCAAATTGATCACCTGGGACGAAGCTCCTATGATGAGCAAATGGTGTTACGAAGATCTAGATAATTGCTTGAGAGACATTTTGAGATTTACCCCAGGTTACGACTCTCAGTTGCCATTTGGAGGAAAGGTCGTTGTCTTAGGCGGTGATTTCAGATTGATCTTGCCTGTTATTCCACGGGGATCTAGGCAAGATGTCGTCAGTGCCTCTATAAATTCTTCCTGTCAGTGGTCCTTTTGCCAGGTTCTTTGTCTGACTAAGAACATGAGACTTATGCGTGGATCTTCAAGTTCAAATGCATCTGATATAGCAGAATTCTCAGAATGGTTGTTGGCTATTGATGATGGTAAGGTCGGAGAGCCAATTAATGGCGAATCAAAATTACGAATACCTGATGAAATCCTTATACTAAACACTGACAACGATTTTGATGACTTGGTAAATTTCACATACCCGGATTTGTTGTGGAATATGACCAAATCAGACTACTTCAAGGATAGAGCTCTTTTAGCCCCCACTGTTGAGTTAGTTGGAAAGGTCAATGACAGCATGATGTCACAGGTACTGGGATTGCCAAGAGATTATTTAAGCTCTAATGAAATATGCAAAGAAGATTCCAGTGTCAAAAGTGAGTTGGATGCATTTTCCCTTGAGGTTTTGAATGCTATAAACTGTTCTGGCATTCCGCCGCATAAGTTGAGTTTGAAGGAAAACGTCTCGGTAATATTACTCAGAAATATTGATCAATCCAACGGATTGTGTAATGGAACAAGGCTGAGGGGCGTTTGTTAGGTGGGTATAAAAAATATATACCCGGGAATGAGAGTGTGGGAATGAAGATTCCCTTGTTCGGTAGGAGATTAGAAAAATATATGCCCGGGCATCACTCATTCCCGGGAAACTGATTTTCCTATATTCACCTGGCTCAACATTCCCATCTCCAGGGGTAGGTATCAAACATTCCTGGGTATCTTCTAACCTGGTGAGCAAGGAAAAATCAAATTTTCCATTTTATTCACCACATTCCCGTCAATTTCGTGGCTCCCTCTCTTCTTGTTGCAATAGATTTTGTTCCCTCCATTTTCGGTGCTATTCCTTCCTCATTTTCTTCTTCTTCTTGAAGCATTGTTACAGTCAATTTCGTGGCTCCCTCTCTTTTTGTTGCAACAGATTTCCAAGCCCCCAATTTTCGGTGCTATTCCTTTCGTCAATTTCTTCTTCTTCTTGGAGCATTGTTACCGTCAATTTCGTGGCTCCCTCTACTCTGTTTTTATATTCTGTATTGGATGAGAAGCTGTTTTTGGCTAGGGGATGTGCTTTTGATTTAACTCGATATATACTATAGCCCAAGTGTTAGAATAATTATGTTAATTAGTCTTACTGTTGCTGCCAACTTTTTTAAATCATTATACATGTGTTGCCATTTTGGAAAATGAATTTATTTTATATTGATATGCAAATGTAATTTTTCTTGGTTTTGTATAGTTTGATTATGTGAAATACATATAGGGCTATGTTGTATGTTATTTAAAATATTTAAAAAAAAGGTGATTTAGGAATTTTGTGATATATTCCCGGGAATATGCCAAACGGATGTTAATTATACCCAAGAATATAAAAAAGATTCCCAGGAATAAAATTTGTTAACCAAACACATTTTTTAATATATGCTCAGGCATAACATTACTATCCTATATTCCCCGGAATCCTCATGCCCGGGAATGTTTTTTTATAACTTGTAACAAATGCCCCCTGAGAGTGAGGAGGATGGGAGACCATGTCATTGAGTGTGTCACACTCACAGGGACTAAAGCTGGACGTATTGCACTTATTCCTAGAATGAAAATGGCTACAAGTATTGCAAATATACCATTCAAATTTCAGCGAACTCAGTTTCCTATATCCATTTGTTTTGGTATGACGATCAATCAATCGCGGGGACAGACACTTGGGTGTGTTGGATTATATCTTCCAAGGCTAGTTTTCACCCATGGACAATTATATGTTGCTTTGTCAAGAGTAACGAGCAAACAAGGACTGGGGATACTAATAGAAAATCATGACGACCTCCCTCCTAACACAACAATTAATGTTGTGTATGAAAAAGTTTTTGGAAATATAACTCCATAAGATACTGCTTACCGATATTCTATAAATCGCATTACGTTTGATATTATACTCCTATGTGTTAGAACGTTAATTCTAACGTGTCATTTGCCTTTTTGTGTACCGGGTGACTTTCTATTATACTTTCTCATTCATCAGCCATGAGTTAAATAATGTCAAGTAGGATGTAGGATGTTGTTATTTATCTTTTATTTTACAAATTGTAACATAAAATGATAATTAATCTCATGAGTAATTTCATGAGTAATTTAGATAACCTCATATATCAAAAATCGAGGAATCAACATGACAAATTATCATCTAAATTTAGCACAAGATGTGGTGTGGTAGTTAGCTAACTTTGTCCCTCGACCATGCAGAAGGGAGTTTCGATCCTTGCCCATGTGAGTGAAGCGTAAACTGTCGCCAACCGTTTACCGCTAAGTAACTATTTCTCATGGCGAGGGTATTGGTCACTGTTGTCGACCTGGCAACAACATGTATAAGAAGTTATAAAAATAAATCATTCCACACACATTAACTTTACTTTATTCAAAGTTACCCGTGCCTTGCACGGGTTAATCCAACTAGTTTATAGTATAAAATATACTTCAATAAGCTCTTTTATACGCAGTCACTTTATAAACATTCATTTCTTTTAATCTCTCTTCTATTTTTATTGGGGTTGTCTAAATCATTTTGGATTTATCCTGAATAAAAACATCCTAGCTTAATAGCCTAATATTATTTTGACACATATGTCTAGCTTATGACACATGTAAAAATATTATTGAGCCATTTAAAATTAGAGTAATTTTACCAAATATTTATCTTTAGGTGTAACTTCATTTTTATTACATGAATATTTCATTTTTCATCCTATTCACATGTACAAAATATTTATGACATGTTTTTCTTTACATAAGTGGTGTATAATGAACACTAGTGCGAACAAATAGACATCCAAACCTAAACGTATGGTGTGCAACGATTGTGCCGATTGCCGAATTACAGGCAATTCTTGCATGTATGCTTCTAAAGGACCACCAGTATTGCTTCTATTATGCTATGTTTAGATCGGTGGTACAAGGGTGAGATGAGATGAGATGAGATGTGATAAAAAAATTGAGTTTTGTTGTTTGGACTAATGAAGGGTTTGAATTAATGAGAATGAGTGGGATGGATACCATCCAATCCCATTTAATACGAGTATTTTTCTTTCCACTCAATTTAGGGGGTATGGAGTGAAATTGAAAAATACTCAAACAATTGAGTGAGATTTTTATTCCGCCCTCCTCCACTTCATTCCGTCCCATTATATCACATCTCGTCCCACCTCACCCTCTACTATCAATCCAAACAAACCTTAGTGGTCCTAGAATTATATATCATGTATATGTGGTTACAATACTTTGAATCTGGCTATTGTTTTTTTCAAGAAGAAAAAAGGCTCGCTTATATATATTTAAACCTCGTATGAGGAATGAGGCACGTGAACACTGCTACTATGTAGTTTCCTGAACTGAACAAGTTTCGTTTTTCTCTTGGCTTTATAGGTCTCTTCAAGTAGCAAGCACCAACGCAAACTAGAGCTAAGAAAATGGAAACAATCCAAGTACTTCACATGAACAAAGGAGTAGGCGAGACAAGTTATGCCATGAACTCAGCCGTTCAGGTTAGCTTTCGTTAATTAATTTAATGTTAGGTTTTTAAAAGGCTTAATTGTATAAAAATAAAATAGTGTGAAAAAACAGTCTCAATTTTTTAACACACCTCTCGTTTAAAAATGTTAATAACACTTACTTTATCACTCTTTTTACAACACTCTCTTTTATTTGTTAAAATCAACGTAGGATTTATCAAATTATATGAACTTCATTCCCAATTGGTTAAACCAATATGAACTTCAGCAAATAAAAGAGTGTTAAAAGAGAGCGTCAAAGTAATTCTTGCTAGCCCTCCTCTTTTTCTTTACATTTTACTCTTACTATCACTCCACACCTTACTTACCTTGTTTTCCTTTTTCTACTAATCATTTGGGGTGCAGTATAAACCAATTGTTTGTTTTTCTTATCCTTTTCTTCGTACTCCCAGTAAAAGTATATTTTAGTAAAAAAAATTAATATAACTCAGAGAATATTACAGTCTATTGGATAAGAAAATGTCCTGTATTATTTTTAATTTGTAATTTCAAATAAAAATTAAATTAAGTGTTTTTAACCATTTGTTTAAGTGGAAGTTCTATGATGGATCTATTAGCTACCTATCAATCAACATGTTTTTACTACTAAAATTTAATATATGTTATTTATAATTCATTTATGTGTTAAAATTAATTTGTGGAAAACACATTTAACTTATCAATCAGATTTTTCTTAATTCAGAGCAGACAAAAGATTGTTTAAGTTTAGGGATAATAATAAAAATTCATCATTTTCATACAAATCTTTAATAGTATGAAAGAATAAAACAGTTGTATAAAATAAAATAAACTTTCTCAAATGGAACAAACAGTCCATGCTTTTAAAGAGAAAAAAAGAACTTTCTGTTGATGTACACAGAGAAGGAAACAACTGTTGGTTTCAGAAAAATCTTCATCCACACCTAAATTCCATCCATATATACCTAAGAGAGATATAAAAATAGAAGAAATATAATTAAAAGATATGATAAATATGATGTTATGAGAAATAAGAAAGTTTGCCCAGGTTCACATAGATTTGGTCAATCTTAAATGGGAAGTTTGGCCATATATTTTTCACCCAAGACAACTTGATCTTCCACATTTCTCTTGCATGGAGTATCAGATCATTTATCATATTTATCACTTCTCTCTCTTCTTCCTATTTTACTTTAGATATGTGTGGACTTTCTCGACCATGTGGATCGAGTTTTATTGAACAAAATGTTGTCCTAGCCTGTAAGAGACATATTTTGTGTAAATTCTGCAGAACAAGATCATCTCTGTGACAAATCCTGCAGTAAAGAAAGCTATCGTGGAAATTCTTTGCTCAAGTAGGCCAGTGAAGATGGGCATTGCAGACTTGGGTTGCTCCACTGGACCCAATGCCTTGAGGGTCATTTCAGAGATAGTGGAAGGTGTGCATGCCACCTCGTGCCTGTTAGATCGCCCAGTGCCTGAGTTGGTGGTGCATTTGAACGACCTTTTCACCAATGACTTCAACACCATCTTTGATTCATTGCCATCTTTCTACAAAAAACAAAGGCAAGAAAAGGGAAACGAGTTCGCATCATCATGTTTTGTTTCAGCTGTCCCAGGTTCTTTCTATGGCAGGCTCTTCCCAACCAAGAGCCTCCACTTGGTGCACTCGTCTTCCAGCCTCCATTGGCTTTCTCAGGTGAGAATATAAAAACAAATTATATGGGGGAAATTCAAATTATGATGACAACTCTGACTAACAAAATAAAATTAGAAAAGTATCATTAAAAGTGAGGCAATTCGATGGATGGTTGATCATGTTAAAAATTGACCTATTGTGAACTGTTTTTACTAAAAACACTTTTGACTTGTAAACCAAACTTTTTCTTTATCCGATAAAGCTTTAAAAGTGAAACTTATAAAATTAATATGCATTGAATTTCTATTAACAAATTCCTTGCCTAAGCCTTACAAAGGCCTAAATTGTAGTTGGTTTAAGTGATATATACTTGAACCTAAAAATTAACTCAACCAAATTATAAATATTCTGGATTTGAACAAATAATTGTGGTAAAAAATAATTCACATCATTACTATCTCAATTCTAAAACTTTTGTTTCAAAATTTGTTATTTTAGTAAAATTTAAGTTTTAATTTAGTTTTTGATAACCATTTCAAATAATTATTATAAGAGAAAATGATTGATTTACGGTCAATGTAAAGATTTTTCCTTATGCATTCAATTAATTTTTACCATATTATTAATTTATTTTTATTTTAATTAATATTACAAATAAATATAACTGCTTAGTCCTATGTAATCATAATGTCATTTGATGTAAGTGCATGCATGTCCATTAGTACTCTTGTTATAATTAAAATTTTCATTTATCAACTCTCACATATTTATCTATCATCACGCTCTTTATCAACCATACAGATGCTAATAACCACTGATTGGCACATGCGGATTGTGACATTTTTTGACCACCACAATTTAAAATGTATCTAAACACAAAATCATTTTTCTGGCGATTCTTAAAGGCGACAAAATTACCACAAAATTGTGTTTATTTTGCGAGGGTTCAAAGCCCTTGCCAAATGTTCTTTTTTATTTAAATTATTTTTATGCTTTTTGAATGCTACTCACACGTCACGAAATTGCATGTTTATTTTGAAGAGTTTTCAAAATCCTCGCTGAACATTTTTTTCTTCTTTTACTCTTTGTCTTAAGCGACAATCAAATATTGTTGCTAAACGCATATGTTGGATGCATGTTGAAGAGTCCAAATGTTCAAATATCAGGACCTTCATGAGAAATATTTCTTGTTTTCATTTTCTGAAAATAGTCTTCATTTTCAAATTTTGAAATTTAAGAAACATGTTTGTTTTGATTTTTTGTATTCATTTTCCCTGTCTTTGTCTCCTCTACCACTGCCACTAGCACCGCTACTGCTGCTGCCATCACTTCTACCGCCGTCACCATCACTGATAAGTTGGGGGTGGTGGCGGCGTTGACAGAGGTGGTGGCGGTCACGATAATGGTGCTGGCGAAAGTGGTGGTAGTGGCAACGGTGACGGAGGTGGTGGTGGTGGTAAAGATGGTGTTGGTGGAGGCAATGGTGGTGGTGGTCGTGTCGAGGGTGCTGGCTGTAATGGTAGTGGTGGCAGCGGTGGTGGCAGCGACGGTGTTGGTGGAGGCAGTGGTGGCGAGGTGATGGTGGTGACAATGGCAGAAGTGGTGACAGTGATAACGGTGGTGGTAGCTCGTTTTCATTTTTACTGAAAATGAAAACTTTTTTTTATATTTTAATCATATTTAGAGAATATTTTTTAAGAAAATATTTTATAAATATCAATTAAATATGTTTTGAACTTTATTTTTTATTTTCTGCAGACTTAGCTTTTTTGTTTTTTATAAATATTTTTCTCCTTGTACAAAGCAACGACAACAAAGAAAAAATATCTTGAGAACTGACGGTCAATGAATGTTCAATATTGCATTGTTTCAATGTTTGCATTCTCTCATAAATGGTTCACGAAATTCGTAAAAGAACATGGCTCTCCACTCGCTACGTTTACATTAAATCACTTTGCAGTTGAAAGAGACGTATCGTTTGCAATTGAAAGAGACGTATCGTTGGTAAAACAATCAAGAATATGTTTCTTATAGGAGTGTTCTAGTGGAACAAAGAAATGACAACGTACTTTTTTACACATGCCAAATTAAAGCAATCATTTTTGTTGTGTAATGCACAGGCTCCCTCGGTTTTGGAGGATAATTGGGAGAGAGTACTCAACAAGGGAAAGATCTACATCTCAAAGAGTAGTCCCCAACGTGTACTGAATGCTTACTCACAGCAATTTCAAAATGACTTTTCAAACTTCCTACTATCACGTTCTCATGAGGTGGTTGCTGGAGGATACATGGTGTTATCTCTTATGGGAAGGGAATCCATGGACCCAGCAACCCCCCATAGTTGCTACCAGTGGGAACTGCTAGCACAAGCCCTCATGAGCATGGTTTCAGAGGTATAAATTCCAACTCATTTAGCATGTTTCGATCGGTTTCATGTCTTTTTTCGTAATTAATTTTGAAATTTAAAATTTATTCACAAAAAATTCTCTCCATAATAAATTCCAACTACTTCATAATTAATTTAAGAGAATTTTACAATATGCACTTAAATATCTAAACAGTAACGTCCACATTTTATATGCCTTCAATTTTGTGTCCTTTTTTCATTTTGTTCTTATCATTTCTATATTTCCTTTTCCTTTTTCTCGCTTTAACTAATCTATATTCAAAAGGAGTTGTCCACGGTGTCTGGTATTCATAGTTATTTCATTGCTAATCTACCGTTTACAATTTTACTATTATTTTTTCTAGTTACAAACTTTATTCACACAATTATAAATTTTATGTGTACAAGTTATAAGTAGTGTGTATCGGCATACCACCTAAACATGTTGTGTATCTTAAACACCCCCGTTTCAAAATAGGTGTCTAGCTATTACACATCTTACTTCTATCCATGTGTATTCAAAGCAAATGTGAAATTAAAGTCATACTAATCAAGCTCAGGTACAGGTAACAACATGAGAGAGAAAGTTAGAGAGAGAGGGAGGCTGGAGGAATGTGGGAGCACGTGATGCAGAATGGGGAAGGCATGGAAGAAAGATGGATCAAGGGGAACACAATAACTGGAGGAGAAGGAATGTAACATCGCTCTATTTTTCACATATCCCTGATACAGTGGGGGAACTAGAACTATGGAGAGTTTTTCAGAAGTGGGGAAGAGTCTGCGATGTCTATCTTCCTATGCGTAGAAACAAGGAGGGTCACAGGTTTGGTTTTGTAAGGTTCCTTGATGAAAGGGACCCCTTGGGGCTGGCAAACAAACTGGACCAAATCATGGTGGGAGATAGGAGGATACAAGTCAACATACCAAAGTTTGATAGAAAAGTGACAAGGAGTAAGGACACTAGAACTGTACAACAAACTTATGGTCAGAATACAACCTACAACTTAAATGTCGCTGGGCATCAAAGAACTTATGCTCAAGTGGTGGAGCCGGGAGGCGGTGGCGCTGGCACAAGGAATCTCCAGACAACAAAGAAGAAGGGGGTGCCCACGGGAAATAATGAGGAATGGAAATGGGAGGAGATCAATGCAGATGACAGAAACTTGGCCTGGCTCCAGAAAAGTTTTGTGGGTAGATTACTAAATCCAATCGATGCACAGGCTCTAAGTGAAATGTTTTTTCTGGAGGGATTCAATGAAATACAAGTCAAATACCTAGGAGATGATATGGTACTGTTGTCAGGCAAGGATGGGAGTAATGTGGAACAGATTCTAGGAGGGGCAGGTGAATGGCTTAGCTCAATCTTTGATGAACTGTCACCATGGGAGGCTTCGAAGGTCCCTGGGTCTAGAATCACATGGATTCATGGGTTTGGGATCCCTCTAAATGCGTGGCAAGAGGACTGCTTTGTCAAGTTGGTTCTACCATTTGGGAACCTTGTAGCAGTGGACGATGAAACTACTTCATTCAGTCGCTTGGCGTTCGCCAGACTTGCCATCAGAACCTCTTCCTTGACTCCGATTGCAACGTATCGAAGGATAAAAATCAATGGCGAAAAATTCGTCATTCGATTTATGGAAGAGTGTGGGGCTCCAACAAATCACCTGTGTGGATGTGTTAAGAACGCAGAGGGTGAAAGTCACACCAGCTCCGTCGAAGGCTCATTGATTGGGGGAAGTGACCTCGAATCTGAACCAGAGAGCAGCGAAGATGATGAAGGTTGTGCGCGTAAGGCTGGCGTTGGGCTGAATGCACGGCGGCGCGTGAACGAAGACAGCTTCGGGCTGAACGGCGGCGAAGGTGGTGCTGTTGGCAAGGAGGAAGCAAATCGTACAACGACATTTAATGCTGCTGCTGAACCTGACAGGCCTAGGGACGACTTTACAGCTGCTGGTCACGTGAAGCTAGGGCCCTCTGATTTTCCTCAGACTAGGAAACAGTGCATCGTGGGGGCCACAACGCTGGTTTCTAGCTTGGAATCTGAATCAGACTTTGCTCTTGCAAACAATACACCCTCAACAATTCGTGGGCCAGGGCCTGGGAATATTTGGGCCAGCTCAAGGATGAATAAAGAAATTGAGGAAGAATTAAGTGATACTCAATCAGAAACTGTGGTGGGGGATTCGATAAACTTGGGCCACACTGAACAATTTTATGGGAGTGTAGCGGTGCAGTCCAAACAGGTGGCAGGACCAGATAATTCCATAAACTCAGACCTCCACGGGTGTATCGAAAACAATAACTCATTTCCTCTCGCTTGGCCAAGCTCGCACAAATCCTTAGGTAGTGAACCTATTACTCGTCCTCTTCTCCCATGCTCGAAGAACGCTGAACAAACACAGGTTGGTGGGGAAAGATCGATTCCGGTGGCCGCTGTTGACAGAGGGCTACCATCATCAATGACGAATTTAATGGGCCCTGCGATCCAGGTTTCGCAGCTGTCGTTAGTACTAGAGAGGGTCTCCCAGCAGAATCTGGCTTCGGCAAGTGGCAGGAAGGAGGTAAGGCAGTTAATTCTCTCCCTTAGTAATTCAATTTCTGATTCTGGAGTAAAGAATTGCAATAAAATGTTTTGGCTGAGAAATGATGAGGTTGAAGCGAGGAAGCTTTGGGAAATTGGGAAGGAAATTGGGGTCATATCTGAGGGAAGTGAGGCAGAGGTGGTGGGTAAGCTGGTTGAACTTGAAAGAAGGGACGTTGGGGAGTCCAGGGGTAAAAAACAGCAGGATGATGGAAGGGGTGACACTGGTTTCCCATGAAGATCATGACATACAATATAAGGGGGTTGGGGGGTAGGGTGAAAAGGAGAACACTGAGGAGGTTGATTCAGTCTGAAGAAGTAGATTTATTATGTGTTCAAGAAACTAAAACAGCAGCTGTAACAAGGCCCCTGATTTCAGCATTGTGGGGGAATGATGATTTTGACTGGATGGCAATTCCTGCGGATAACACTGCAGGGGGTATTCTTTGCATTTGGAGTTGTGGTGTGTTTACAGTGGAAGAACGGTATTCTGGTCCCAGCTATATTGCATTGAAAGGGAAGTGGAATGGTATTGGGTGCTTGATAGTAAATGTCTACTCATCGTGTATGATAGATGAGAAGAGGGAACTATGGAGGGCACTTATACAGCTAAGACAGAATTTGTCTGAAAGAGTCTGGTGTGTGGTGGGTGACTTTAATGCGGTCAGAAGCCAGGAAGAGAGACAGGGAGTTAATCAGTACAGTCTACAGGTTACAAGAGAAATGGAGGAGTTTAATATGTTTATAGAAAATATGGAGTTGGAGGACATTCCCCTAGCAGGCAGAAAGTTTACGTGGTATAGGCCTAACGGTACATCTAAAAGCCGACTAGATAGATTTCTAGTCTCCCAGGGGTGGCTGACTCATTGGCCTAATAGTGTGCAACATGTACTCCATAGAGATGTTTCTGATCATTGTCCCTTATTGCTAAGGTGCTCTCACATCAACTGGGGTCCAAAACCATTCAGGTGCAAAGATTGTTGGTTCCAAAATCCTTCCTTTGATGCCTTTGTCAAGAAATCTTGGGCGGAATGCTTTGTCACAGGTTGGGGGGCTTTTGTCCTCAAGGGTAAGCTGAAGCTCCTTAAAGAAAAGCTTCGAGTATGGGACAGAGAGAATATTGGGAATCTGGATCAGAGATGTCGGGACCTTTCGACAAAACTAAATGAGATTGACATACGGGAGGAACAGGGAGGCTTAACTGAATCAGAAGTGGCTCAGAAAATAACTCTGTTGGGTGATTTCTGGGATCTATCAAGGCTGAATGAATCTCTGTTGAGGCAGCAGTCTAGGGATAAATGGATTAAAGAAGGTGACACAAATTCTAAATACTTTCACAGAGTAGTCAATTGGAGAAGGAAGAAGAATAATATAAAGGGTATGCATATTGAAGGGGAATGGTGTGAGGACCCTACTACAGTGAAGAGTTTCATAAGAAAGTTCTTTGAGGAGAGGTTCAAAAGTGTGGCTTGGAAAGGGATCAGTCTAGGGGATATACCTTTCACAAGAATCTCGGGGGCGGATAATGCTATGCTTACGGAACCTTTTAGAGAGGAGGAAATTCGTTCTGCAGTCTGGGATTGTGGAGGGGATAGAAGTCCAGGTCCAGATGGGTACAACTTCCGGTTCATCAAAGCTTTCTGGGATACTATCAAAACAGATGTTCTGGTACTTTTGGCGGATTTCCATGCCAACGGAGTGTGGCCCAGAGGTGCAAACGCATCATTCATTACTCTCATTCCAAAGGTGGATAACCCAGTCGGTCTAAATGATTTTAGGCCAATCTCACTAATTGGGTGCATGTACAAGATTGTTGCTAAAATCCTGTCAAACAGACTGAAGGTGGTGATGGACCCTATAATTGATGAGAGGCAATCAGCGTTCATTGGAGGTAGGTCTATGCTTGATAGTGTTGTGGTGGTAAATGAGGTGGTGGACGAAGCAAAGAGAAAGAAAAAAGGATGTGTAGTCTTTAAAGTCGATTACGAGAAGGCTTATGACTCTGTTAGTTGGGAATTTCTGTTAAGCATGCTTCGGAGGCTTGGCTTCTGCGAGAAGTGGGTGGGATGGATAAAGAGCTGCTTGGAATCTGCCTCAGTTTCAGTATTGGTAAATGGGAGTCCGACAGAGGAGTTCTCTATGAGTAGGGGTCTGAGGCAAGGAGATCCACTAGCACCATTCCTCTTCTTGGTGGCTGCGGAGGGTTTGAGTGGCATGATGAGACAAGCAACTTCCACTGGCCTTTTCAAAGGATTCAAGGTGGGTAGGGAGAGCGTGGAGGTCTCACTACTACAGTTTGCATATGATACGCTGTTTATAGGGGAGGCATCGATCCAAAATGTGCTGGTTATCAAAACTTTGTTGAGATGCTTTGAACTAATGTCAGGCCTTAAGGTGAACTTCTCCAAAAGTAAGGTGATCGGAATCTCCGTTGACAGGGGAGATACTAGTAGATATGCAGCCCTGCTGAATTGTGGGACAATGGAGATCCCATTTGTCTACTTGGGAATTCCAATAGGAGAAAATCCTACAAGAAAGGCTACTTGGGTGCCTATGATCCTGAAGCTGAAAAACAGATTGTCCTTATGGAAGCATAAGTTGCTCTCTCTAAGTGGGAAGATATGCCTCATCAAAAGCGTGCTTTCAGTAATTCCGCTCTTCTTCATGTCCTTCTTCAGAATGCCGAAAGGGGTAGCAAAGTTGTGTAAAAATATACAAAGGAACTTCTTGTGGGGATGTGATGAGGAAAAGAAAAGAATAGCATGGGTAAAGTGGGAGGTTGTCTGCAAATCAAAGGAGGAAGGGGGGCTAGGTATCAAGGATATTGAGGTGTTTAATAAAGCCTTAATCGCAAAGTGGAAGTGGAGAATCCTGAGGGAAAAACATAGGCTATGGGTAAGAATTCTACAGTCTAAGTATGGTGCCTTGGTGGAAGATCAAGGGGGATACTCTGTGGGTAGCTTCTCTATATGGTGGAGAGACATCTGTAGGGTGTGCGGGTGTGATGGAGATTGGTTCAATGACAATATTGGGAAAGCAGTCAGTGATGGCAAGAACACAAAGTTTTGGGGTGATAAGATAGTAGGGGTCGAAATGTGCTTTAAACAAAAGTATACAAGGTTGTTTGACATATCAGTGCAGCAGAATTGTGTGGTAGCAGACATGGGGAGATGGGAACAAAACATTTGGACTTGGGATCTTAATTGGAGAAGAGATTGGTTTGAATGGGAGCGGGAGTTATACCTAAACCTGGTGGAAGATATTCGATCTTTATCGGTAACACAAGGGAAGGAGGATGAATGGATATGGCTGGCTTCAAATGATGGAACTTTCTCGGTTAAGTCTGCTTATGAGGTGTTGACACCACACTCCCCTAGTGAGGACCGTAGACTGTTTAGCACCCTCTGGAAAATTACCGCTCCATCCAAAATTTTGGCGTTTATCTGGAGAGCATCTATCAATAGAATCCAAACTAAGGCAAATCTTAGGAAGAGGAAAGTGATTCATGAGCCTCTTCTTTGCCTTTGTCCTTTATGCAAGGAAGCGGAGGAGACTAGGGACCATCTTCTGTTCTCTTGTAGGGTGTCGTGGGAAGTGTGGATGAATTGCTATAGGTGGTTGAGCTTGACAACAGTCTTACCATCCTCCCTTCGATCACATTTTGCGCAGCACTGCCTTGGGATATCTAGTGCTAATGTGCCTAATTGGTACTCTGTTTGGGGGGCATGCATTTGGTCAATTTGGACCCTTCGAAATGGGGTTGTATTTAACTCGGAAGAAGCGGACATTAGAAAGGTGGTGGAACTCATAAAGTTTCGCTCATGGAGCTGGCTTAGGTGCAAAGGGAAAGGCTTTGAATTTTCTTTCTATGAGTGGAGCCAGTGTCCGGGAACCTGTATTACGGGGAGAATTCTTGGCCTTTAAACAATTAGTTGTTTTTGGGCTGTCATAGCTACTGTTTGTATGCTCAGTCTATGTATGGTTAACTTTCCTGTCTTCTTCACTTTCTCCCTCTTCTTGTATATGGGTTTTTAGCACCCCTTGTGCTAATATATTTATATATTTCTCTCTTTGGCCTTCCAATAAAAAAATTAAAGTCATACTACTAATTCATTAGTTACAAAATTTGTACTAATTAAACTTAAATTTGCATCATGTTTTAGTCTACAAATCTTTGTCACTCTAAAAGAACGAAAAGGTGTTCTAACTGACTAGTTAACTAGCTAGCATATATGCATAGCATGTTGAACACGTTCTAAACTTGGATTTGGACCTACATAGAATTTTTTCGCATCAATATTGTAGAAATTAGGCAACGAACTTACGACAAAATTTCTTGTGGTTTGATGTTGAAAAATTGGAATTTTATTTGTGGTACCTAGGGTCTTGTGGAAGAGGAAAAGGTGGACTCTTTTGATGCTCCTTACTACGCACCATGCATAGAGGAAATGAAATTGGAGATTGAAAAGGAAGGGTCATTCATGGTGGTTAGCCATGAAGCTTATGAAATTGACTGGGATGCTGGACTGGAATTGCAAAGTGATTCAATGCAAAAAATATCAAGTGGAGAGCTAGTGGCAAGGACCATAAGGGCTGTCATTGAGTCTATGCTGGAATTCCATTTTGGGAGTTACATAATGGATGAGCTCTTTCGAAGATATGCTCTACTTGTGGATGACCATTTGTCCAAGAATAGAACCAAATACATCAATTTGGTCATGTCTCTTGTCAAGCGAGACTGAAATACAAGCAACACGAAAATGATCATTTTCTTCAAATAACATATATTTGGATCTAGAAATCTAAGATAACAATAAAGCTAATCCACATGTATTAAATTACTTGTTGTATTAGTAAGTGTGTTTTTGGATAAGTTAAACTTTAAGTGAAAGACTTTTTTTCTATATTCATAAATAAGTGTCTGATTACATTTTATTTTGAAATCAGTGCAAACATAGCGTCTATTAAATTACTTTTAATGCAAATAATGAATAAAATTTAATTTATTCATGTATTTTTATCACAGCTTACGTCTATTCTACTACCACTTTGGGTCTTTGGCCTTTGTCTTCATCTGATGAGAAGTGCGGAAATGGTGCGGTCCATCCTTTGTACTGTGTTATTTTCCGACCTTTTTGCTTTGATTTTAGACATGAGAAATATTCCTAGACAGGTTTTAGCTTTGTAAGAGGCTTGTGTAAGGGGATATGAAAAATGCGAGCAACACTCATTTTAACGGTCTTTTTCCGGCACTTATATTATTTAATTAAAATTCATGTGAGATCCATTAAAAATACGAGTCTCACTCTTAATTTGGTTAGATTCATATAAATTTCAATAAATCAATAAGATAATGTTAAAAATAGAGTGTTAAAAAGAGTATTTCTAGCCTACTGCAGTGGATAAATAGTTTTCTTTAGGAAATACTGGTTCACACTCCATATTAACCTTTACATTGTGAGAGATGCTAGTAGAACGGGAAAAAGTGAGATATTATGAGTAAATATTATACGGAAAAAATAGGCCTTTTTTTTTAATATTACAAAAAAATTTGCAAAATAAGGCGGAAAAAAAAATTAACAAACTAAGGCACTTTGTGCTATGTAGGAGGCTGACGTGGAGGAGAGAGGAGAATCAGAGGGGGAATCGCAGAAAAGCACGCGATTTAAGGCCTGGGGAAGGGGGAATCGCAGGGACTGCTGCAATTTATGGCATGGGGAAGGACGAGATTCTTGTTTGGGAAACAGAAACCTGCGCGGGAGCAGGTGACAAGACCTGTGTGGGAGTCGCGTTGACCACGGCGACTCCCAAGGCTGTCTGGAATCGCCCAATCACCCGTGACTCCTGTGCATGGGTGCCACGTGGCACTGGAGTCGCGGGCCCCCCTGTGACTTGAGTTTGAATTTCTGGCGGTCAAGACCTCTATAAATAAACCGCCAGAACACATTCAACTCACTCCCCCTTTCACTCTTCTCATTCTCTCAAATTTTCCAATACTTTCCCCCACCAAAAAAATCATATTCTTCATCATCTACAACTTTTTCAAGAACTCCCACTCATCATCTACAAGTTTTCAAGAACTTCCACTCTCCTCAAGTTAAAGCAACTCATCTCAACATATACCACTCCTCCTTCAAATATCCTCATTTTGGTTAGTACTTGTTTAGTGTTTTTTATAGTATAGTTGTTTTTAAACAATTTTTTTACCGTTTAGATATGTATGTTGTTAGGAGTTTTAATTTTATTGTTACGTTGGTTAGAAATATAGATCTTTTAGTCCAAGTTTAGAGCTATTAGGAGTTTTAAATGCTTATAAATATTGATGGCATAAATATTATTGTTTTTCTTAATGTCCATGTTATTATTATTTAGAAAAAATAGGTGTTGGCGGGTATGCAAAAAATATATAGTAATTTGTATGAAATTATTTATTTTAAACCATAGTTAGGAATATAAATTTTGTCCACAAGTTTAGTAATGTGAAGTTGTTAGGAATATTTTTTCGAATTGCTTAAGGTTAGAAATATAAATTTTTTAGAATTGCTTATAGTTAAAAATAGAAACTGTGTAGACAAGTTTAGAAATGTTAGTTTGTTAGGAATAATTTGTTATTATTTGTAAATAACTTTTACAAATATTTTGTCGACACGGTTTAGAAAATGTTGATTTGTTAGGAATATTTTTTAGAATTGCTTATGGTTAAAAATATCAATTTTTGTAGACAAGTTTAGAAAATGTTAATTTGTCAGGAATTATTTGTTATTATTTGTAAATATTTTTTTCAATTATTTTGTAGACAAGTTTAGAAAATGTTGATTTGTTAGGAATATTTTTTAGAATTCCTTATGGTTAAAAATATCAATTTTTTAGAATTGGTTGTGGTTAAAAATATAATTTTTGTAGACAAGTTTAAAAATGTTAATTTGTTACGAATAATTTTTTATTATTTGTAAATATTTTTTACAATTATTTTGTAGACAAGTTTAAAAATGTTGATTTGTTAGGAATATATTTTAGAATTGCTTATGGTTAAAAACATCAATTTTTTAGAATTGCTTGTGGTTAAAAATATAATTTTTGTAGACAAGTTTAGAAATATACAATATCCATGTTTATTGTCTATTTTTAGAAACTCTATTGTTTTAATTAGAATTTTCGATGTTTATAGTCAATTATTAATTTCGAATGTTATTTGATTGTAGGACCTTATGGCGAATGAAGCGTACATCAATCCCGGCCCTCTAAATCCGAGTCTCCTACACCTACAGAACAAGCACGTATCCAATCATGTCTGGAACGAACAACCGAACAGAATATTGCATGTGAGAAAACCGGTGGTGAACCGTCATGGGATTCCAGAGTTGATCGTAAGCCGACTCCAACGTGCTGGGCTGTATGAGGTGGCACTCGTTAGACACGAACCTCTGGACAAGGAGTTGATATCTGCAATGGTGGAGTGTTGGAGGCCAGAGACGCAAGCCTTTCACGTGCCATTTGGGGAAGTGACGATCACGCTACAGGATGTGGCTGTGCTCCTAGGCTGAAAGTAGATGGCCTTCCTGTTACCGGCAGCACCTGGCAAAACTGGCCACTCCTCGTGGAGAATATGCTAGGAGAGGCTCCTCCCCCAGATGCTATTAAGGGAGGTGTAATTAAGTTGTCATGGTTGAGACAGGTCATGACGAACATGGTGGTAGACCCCGATGAGGATGATGTGTTGGACCGATACACTCGAGCATTCATTCTTATTTTGCTTGGGGATTTCATGTTCATTGATCACACAGGTGCCAGGATATCAATGCGATATCTAGCATTGTTGGGAGACTTTGACCAAGTGGGTCTGTACAGCTGGGGATCTGCACTTCTTGCTCATCTGTACCATGAGTTGTGTGCTGCAACCGACCATCGGAAAGCCGAGATCGCTGGCTGTACATATCTTCTCCAGCTCTGGGCGTGGTCAAGGATACCCGGCATTGGTCCGCAGATGCCGGAACTTGATGCCATAGTCGGACATCCACTGACTACTAGGTATGCTCTTTATCTTGTTACATTTACAATTTGGTTAATGGTACACTTTATTTTCCAACTGTTGCTGATACATGTCACTTAATTGCGTAGGTGGAATGACATTCCGGCGAGCTACGAAAGACTGTCAATTGACGAATATCGCACATTTATGGATTTATGGACACACTGCGCAGCAACGAAGTCAGTTAATAGTAAAGTTAGATTTTTATTCGTTATTATTTGACCAAGTATTTCGTTATTAACATCGTCCTTGTTGTTTTTAGTTTCGTTGGATGCCATATGGTGACAATGTATTGGCGGCACTTCCGAACCTTGTTCAAGCAGGTAACAGCCTATGGAGAGCTGTTGTCCCATTGATCCTATACTGGCGTGTAGAGTGGCATCAACCCGACCGGGTCATGCAGCAATTTGGGATGCAACAGCCAGTACCTCAACAGCCCCTACAAAGTGAATGGTTACATGACATTTCACTCAAGGGAAAGGAAAAAGAGGACTGGGTCTAGAAGCTCCAATACTTCATAAACGTATGGGACAACAGGCACCAATACGTATTCACTCGACCGTTGGCGCAAACTTCGTTGGACCGAACGATCAATACACGTTGTGGTAAGCGCAACATTCGAGGCGATGGTTAACACGAAAATCCGCGGCAACTGGACAAATGGTACAATTATTGTCTGTTGCTTGTGAGTTCCTTTTATTGATTTTTATTATTTACATTACTTACACTTCTTGATTGTTTTGAATCTACAGGCTGAGCGACTTCATCAAATCTGGTATGCTTATTCCACGGCGAGCAAGTTCTAGTGGACAAATGAGCGTCTGTGTATGGAAGTCGATCGTTGCCTTGCCCTAGTTCATGAGGTCGACCGGATCAGGCGACCCTCCACTCCTGCTCCGCCCAGGCCCATGGAGGTTCCAATACCCACGCAAGAAGCAAACCCTGTAGTTGGCAGTACCGAGGGCAAAGGTCTTGGAAGACGTAGAACCACCCATGTTGCACAACGAGTTCCACTGGGACAGGTAGAAGAGCCTACCCCGGGAGTCTACTTTGCGCCAACACAAGAGCTTGACAATCCATACACGCAGTACCGTTGGTATCAAACCAATGAAGCAAGCCAAAGCCCGCAGCAACATGGATAGGTTCCAGAGTCCCAGCCAGCGTATTATGGCACAGATCCTTGTGAGGTGTCTAGGTCGCGACCTTATATTCCGGATCCTTCTGATGCATCCGGATATCGTCCTTGTGTACCTAATAGTTACGGGTCGCAATCGTTTGCTACGGGGTCTTAGTTTGAGGCTGACTATCACATGCCTGTCGATTTGCAGAGGCAAACGCAGCAGTGGGGAGGCTATTCAGATATCGTTCTCGACATCCCAATGCAGTCAAAAGGTGAACATAATTATGACGTTGATCCTGTACAAGCATGTGAGACACAAGAGAGCTTGGATCTTGACCTGAACATGGCGTTCACCCCTCCACCTCCGAGGCATAACATGGACAGGCAAGCGAGACACCGTCCTTGGCCGCCTTGTTGGACTGACGAACGTCACGGACGTCACAATCACTAAGGGCCTGAACTTGATGTATTAACCATAATTTTTTTGTAACTCTGTAATGAGACATGTAATATTAAACTTGATCTTATTAACAACCATTAAGTGTCATTACAACAACAACGAAAACGATTTCAAACACACCAGTCACATCACAATTATCTTTGAAGCGAACTTGTCCTCCGACTTTGCTGTGACTCCAAAAAATCCATCTCGTTCCTAATACGAGTTGACTTCGGGTGACCCTTGCCACGTACTGTCGTCGGATCAGGAATAATCCTAGGCCCGTCAACCGCAACCGTGTTCATTCTCTCTTCAACTGGATACCACTGAAATTGATATGCATCGACAATGGTCTGTATCTTGTACACAGGGTCAACGTACATGTAATAGTTGTATGACCATTTCAGGCAGCAGCTATGACATGTTCACAAGGGTGTTTGAATGCTTGGAATATACCACAAGTGCATGTCCCGTTGTCCAGATCCACTACCCATTTTGTACCTTGCCTCCAAGGCCGGCGTGGGTTGAATCCTTCCTCCACCTCGAACCTGGTTCTCTGCACATTGTACGTGCGTACTATATAATGTGTTGCATCACTCGCCCACGGTTCCAGCTTTTTCATTTAGTTTGTGCAATATACTTGTCCCCCTGACAGTTCGTGCATTATCAGTTCGCCCCTTGCGGTAGTACCTCTCTGGAAAAAGTAATCCACGAGCCGACCGTATGTGCATTTGACAAGTGCTGCGATTGGCATGTTTCTCACTCCCTTCAAAATCTTGTTAACAGCTTCAGACAAGTTGGTCGTCATGTGGCCGTATCTACGTCCACCAACATCACAAGCCAGGCTCCATGTCTCCTTCGGGATGCTGTCAATCCACTCCCGAATCTCAGGGCTTTGTCCTCGAAACCACTGGAGCCTTCTCTCAAAATAATATGGACACGGATCGTATTCTACGCATTATCAACAAATAAATATTAAACACTAGTCAAACCACTACGCCAAAAAATTAAACATTTTAGTGCAAGAGGTATGCTTACCCATTTTTATCAAATCAGCTTTTAGCTTGACATTCTTGAATTTGTGGTTGAAGTTGCTGGCAATGTGCCGGAGGCAGTATACATGTTGAGCATGTGGTGGTTGCCAGCCGTTATTAGGATTTCTCACGGCCGCTTTTATGCCCGCATGCCTATAAGATATCAGACAAATACCTTGTTTCTGGGTAACTTTTAATTGTATCAGCCGCAGAAACCATGACCAAGTACTTGTTGATTCCCCCTCTACGACCGCAAATGCTAATGGCAACACATGACTATTTCCATCCTGGGCTATGGCTATCAACAACCTTGACTTGTACTTCCTGTAAAGCCAAGTGCCATCTACCTGTATCATTGGCTTGCAGTAATTGAAAGCATTACAGCATTGTTTGAATGTCCAGAAGACCCTACATAATTTCTTAAATCGACCATCGATCTCACCATCACCACCCACGTAGTCATCCGTTACAATCTTGTAATACGATCCAGGGGAATACATCATCATATGCTCCAGCCACCTTGGTAGCTCGTCGTACGATGCTTCCCAGTCCCTGATTATCTTCGCAAGCGCCTTCTGTTTTGCCTTCCACGCTTTGAAGTAAGACACCTTGTAATGCAGCTCCCCGCTTATTCTCTCTTGTATAAGAGAAATTGGGATGGCTGGTTGCAGACTAACCATGCCTGCGATGTAAAATAAAGCATGTAAGTCCATACAATTGACATGCAAAGCAAGTTCTACACAGGATGCAGTAAACCTTAAACTAAGTTTCAATACCTGTGATGTACGTGGAGATGAAATCTGAATTCAACTTGTCATGGTCCATGGATCCTGTCGAACTAACGCACGTATGCGGGCCCTTCCATTTGGATATTACCCAGTCATCTTTTTTTTGGACAATATCGCCCTCATCCTCCACTGGCATCCATTATCTGAATTTGGAAACTTTGCGGTGAAATGTCTTGTGGTTGATTCCTGCACCATGTATGTCTGATTTTTCTTGATACAGAAGTGCTTCAAGGCCGTCTGAGCATCTACCTTGGTTTTGAATCGTAGACCTTCATATAATTCTTCACCTATTTGCCATGACCTTTGGACAACCAGACCGGGGAAAAAATCGGTCTCCACATCAGGGTGGTCCCAATTAACATACGTATAGTGGGATGAGGTATTCCAAAAGGGGTTGGAGTTTGGGACACCTAAAAAAACAATTTCATAAAGAATCGAAATTACATAAATTGAAGGACTAAAGAGCTATTGACAAATACATACCTTGTGGTTCAGAGTATACATTCACCGGTACTAGCGAAGCAGTAGGAATAGAAGTATGACATATCTGAGGTCCTGTATTGCCACCCAAATCAGCCTCAATGTCTGAGTCTTACGATCCTCCTTCAAGCAATCTATCATCTTCATCCACTTCATCATCCGAATGGTTAACTTTAGGATCCACATTGTCTGTGGGGATGTTGTCAATGTCGTCCGCCAAATTAACAGTGTTCCCCGTGTTTCCGAAGGTCAAAGACCCTGGATCAGCAAGAGAACTATTTTTATAAATGTTATATGCTAAGATACATGGTGACCATCAAGATAATGCACATGCAAATATAGAGAAGTAAAGTTGGCATAATTAGGTTATCGCATGAGACATTTTGTTAGAGATAGGAATCAAACTTCATTTTAGGCATGTACCCTATAGTTTAAGATTGGGAGGTGTACGTTTCTTGGAAAAATCAGATGCAAAAGGTATTGTATAATATTGCTCAAAGTTCATTTAATTAAAAGATATTGTATTAAAAGTTCATTTAATCAGATGCAGAAGGTATTGTATATTTATTTTGTCCCACTTAATTATCCTATTAATTATAAAATTTTGCATTTAAAAAAAATCAAAAAGATTCAAATTTCAAGTTGATAGCACCGAAATTAAAGTAAGAGAATCGCAATAGGATAATCACATATATATTTTCCCATGATAGTTATTTCTCTATTAATTTTTAGTAATATCTAGATTTTGATATATTTATAAAATTTTGCAATTAAAAATATCAAAAAATTCAAATTTGAAGTTGATAGCACCGAAATTAAAGTAAGAGAATCTCAATAGGATAATCACATATATATCCCAATGATAATCAACAAAGTCTTAACTAATTATTTTTTATATTGTCATTTTTTTCAATTTAATATTTTAGATTGTAATAATTTGTAATTAAAAAGTAATTATAAAATTTTGCATTTAAAAAAAATAAAAAAGATTCAAAGTTGAAGTTGATAGCACTGAAATTAAAGTAAGAGAATCTCAATAGGATAATCACATATATATTTTCCCATGATAGTTATTTCTCTATCAATTTTTAGTACTATCTAGATTTTGATATATTCATAAAATTTTGTATTTAAAAAAAATCAAAAAATTCAAATTTGAAGCTGATAGCACCGAAATTAAAGTAAAAGAATTTCAATAGAATAATCACATATATCTTCCCATGATAATTAACAAAAACTGAACTAATTATTTTTTATGTTGGTATTTTTTTTTAATTTATTATTTTAAATTTTAATAATTTGTAATTAAAAAAACTGAACTAATTATTTATAGTAATATTATAACGAAAATAACATAAAATTGAACTAATCTATAAAAATAAAATATATAATCTTAGCGATAATTACTTTTAACGGTAATTACTTTTTTTCCCAATTGTTAATCTAACAAGACATCACAACAAGGAATCAATTTTATGAACTACGATTCTTAAGACTACAAAACTATAATATAGATTTGTGCAACTGAAGGTAATGAGATTACCTCACTAAAGGTAATGAGAATACCTCACTAAACTGTGTAATTTCTACACCTTTGGTTGGCAATCCATTGCCTTCAAACATACTAAATAGAGCGACAAATAATTTTAAATACTAACAGATTGCTAGCATTTGAGTTTCCAGCATTTTCATGCACTTGAATCCGTGCAGTTCTTTTTCTAGACTTGGCAGAATTTTCCATGTCCAATACAGTTTTTCTTAAAGCTTAAGGTGCCACTCTTGGTTTCTGTGTAATGAACTCTTATTACTTTTCTGGATAAATTGAAGTCTTAATAAGTTTTGTGTGTAAGGAACTTTGGCTTTAAGAATTTATTTCATGAGTTATCAATATTTTCAAACACATCAAAGCTTTCTTTATTTTCTTTCTTTCTAATCTGGTTGATATATGCTTACTGTTTTTTTTTTTTTTTGTACCCAATGGCTAATAGAACTCATAGTTCATAAAATTGTTAGCTGCCAATGAACTGGTTATGCATTACATAATTACTTTAGCATTCCCTAATTGTAGTTAGTTGATCATAATACCAGGTTTACAACAACAAATAGACAAAGGCAGAAAATAAACCAATAAGACTTTTAAATTAATTAGTTTAGTGATTTGGTAAAAGTAGACAAATATATTATGATAATGAATCTGCTGATAAATAGGAGCACGAAGAAGGTTGACACTGCCAAAATTCTACATCACATCTAACATAAATAGATAAATATAATTGTGGTTGAGTAGAGAAATATGATTTTTTTTTCATTTTTACAATCTCTAAAGTGTTGGCAAGCGTGATGTTCAGATGACCCTAAAGCAGTATTGTTTCAAGGTGAATCAAACATATCTTATAGGAGAATAAAAACCAGAATATTTCACTGCCAGGTATCCAAGTTCGACAGAAGGGTGCCCTTGGAGGATGAGGGCGATCGAATCCTAAAAAACAGGTAAATGAGTTATATCCAAATGGAAGGATCCAAATACGTATCTGAATGCGATGAATTCTCAAGACCACAACAAGTTGACCTCCGAATTCATTGCTGAATACATTCGAAGTACGGGTAACTTTGGATTGTATTTTGACATGTATCATATGTCAAAATATTATTATACCACCTAATCTATAGTAGTTTTACTTAAAAGTAGCAAATTATACATTTAATTAAATTTATATGAAACAGTTGTTAAAATCACACATGTAGAAGACTTTGCCCAAATTAAATGTATCAATAGGATTATTTATAAATGATAATTGATTTTTTTTTTCCATTTTAAACCCTTCATGTCAAATATTTTATCATTATGGTAAATGATTGAAATATTTTATGAGAAACTATCATCTAAAGTTAGCACAAGATGTGGTGTGGCGGTTAGCTCACTTCGTCCCTCGACCATGCAGAAAGAGGTTTCGGTCTGGACCAATGGGAGTGAAGCGCAAATTGTCTCCAATCGTTTAGCACTAAGTGACTATTTCTCACGACGAGGGTATTGGTCACTGCAAACCATTTCATACACATTAACTTTAGTTTATCCAAAGTTACTCGTGTCTTGCACGGGTTAATCCAGCTAATTAATTACAATAATAGTGATGGAGGGAAATTCGCTAATGCACGGAGGGTGTGTGTGGCGGATCCCTTGATCTCACGTCAGGTTTAATAAGAGACTAGGCTGCAAAGCTGGTCTTGGTTGATGAGGCGAATGATGTCAACCTACTCGTCTTGATCTCGGTCGTGGATTCAGCTGACTATGATGATTAATCAATAACAATCCAGTTGTATACCAACACAAATTTTTGACATGGAAGCTCCTGCTTACAATCAGAAAGAATGCTTATCGGGGCATTAACAAATAAGTTTGTCTACCAATATCAAGCTTGGAATACTCTTTATTTAGGTAACCAAGCGGGCCAAACCCCAAACTAACAAAACTAAATCAGAACCCACCCGCAAAAGAAATAAAGCAAAAATTTCGGGAAATGACTTGACCTCCTTGAAGCTCGCTGTCCCAACTCAATCAAATGTCTCTAGTAATGACTTGACCTGATTCGTCCGATCACCCATCACCCACGAGGATAAACTTGTAAGTAACACAATTATTAAAATAATTTGCATAAGGCTTATTTCCTATAAACAATCAAGGTTATTTCCTATAAACAAAAAACTTTCAGAAATTAAGAGCAACACAGGTAAAATTTCCGTACTAGAAACACCATAGGAAACAAAATGAATAATGGTCTGTTTTACAATACTCATTGAAAACGTTTAACCCACAGAGGCATTGTTACAAACACCTCAAAGGCAAGAAGAAATTGAAAGAAAACCACAAAACTAGGTTACTTTTTCTTGCCTCCTTTGGGGCCAACTCCCTTGCGCCTGGAGGGGATGACAATCTCTCCTTTGAGGACCGGAATCTCCATGATCTCGGCAAGCTCACCGTACTTCTTCTTGAACTTCTCGACCTGGTCGTCGCTGACCATGGATGCGGAGCGGTTGCCGAGGAAGAAAGGGTGGTTCCCGGACCACACGTCCACAACGTACTCCTTCTGGGTCCCACCCGTCGTCATCACGAGCTCCCCGCTGCAGTACACCTTCGCGTCCTCGTAGAATTTCGGGTGTATCTCCTTCTTCCTGCACCACACACCCACACTAACATTCCCCACTCTCCTCCTCCCAACAACCTGAAGCAATAGAAACAAACACGCGTTACATAAATGAAAGCGAAGCAAGAAGAAGAAGAAGATGATGATGAATTGAATCGATTGATTACGGTTCTGGTGGGAACTGGAAGGAGGGGTTTTCCTCCTTGCACGAAAGTGTTGGTCACGCACTGCGCCATTTTCAGGGACGGTTGATTGGGAAATGGATGAGATTGTTTTTGTGTGGACATGCGTTACATATATGTGGCTGTTACCGAATGGGCCCTTCTGTGCTGCTGGGAAACTATTTTTCTACTAAACTCGGCCCAACTAGCCCGTTAACAATTCATGCGTGAGACTTGAAGGAGTTTTTTTTTTTGTTTTTAAGCGAGTTTGGTGAGTGTAAGATGTCTCGCCCTGAGAGCGTGAATCAAACTTTAAATTTAAAGGTTCATATAGTTATTTTTAACCACTGAGACCGCCAACCGTTTGGTGTTTATTGGAAATTTTGGCAAACAAACAGAAGTTAAAGATAAGGACTGCATTCAAGTGTCCTACAACGGCTAACTACTTAAGACGAAACACGTAGCCTCCGACGTGCCTTTGCTGATGTTCTTCCGCTTTCCACGTGCCCTAACTTTAAACTTCTAACTCCTAGTCGAAATAAGACTTTTCGACCGACATCCAATGGCTTTCAACATGTTGATTTTGGTTAAGTTATCAACCATAATTTGGCTCATTTATTATTAGGTCGAAAAAAGGATAATGTTAGTACGTCAAACACTTAGTCAAATTTTGCATATCTTATGGCTGCTCTATAACCATTGTCGTCAAGAAAACCATTTTTCTTTATGAACTAACAATTTATTCTGAATTTACACTTAGTAAAATTTCAGGTTAGCAAATGCCCCCAAAATGTTATTTTTCGAAGGAAAACTTCTTCTGAAGAATGATGACATTTTAGTCGAAAAAAACATGTACGATACTAAACCATTTTCTTCAAGACAAATCTCAGGTAGCAGGCAATTAGGTACTTATCCTCTTCTCCCTTCAAGACAAGCCTCATGCATTCTTAGGTCCATTCAAAACCAAATTTCCAAATGGCCATACTGATTTTCATCCCTGTGAAAAAAAGAAGAAACTATTCTAGCTTTTAGAGATTCATACAACCTTCCATTTCTGGCTAGTCCCTTTAAGGCTTTTAGATCCGCTCCTCCTTCTGAAAATGGTTCATACTTGAAATGGCTGAAAAAGGTTGAATCCAAAAAATCTGGGATCATTTGATTAAATAGAAATTTGCGGACGTGATTTGTTTGTATCTCATGCAGCCTAGTGGTAAAGAATGGCATTTTTTTTTAAATAATGCAATTAATTTTTTTTTTAACAAAAACAGTTAAAAGAAAATTAAATTGCAAAACTATGGCACTTTGTGCCATGTCGGATTCAGAGGTGGCCTGGGGAAGGAGGAGTCGCAACACCCCATGCGACTTGCGTCCTTGGAAAGAGCAAGTCGCAGCCTTTAATGCGACTTGCATGTGCAGGGGGGACAGGGGGACAGGGCCAGAAGTCGCGTCTAACCAAGCGACTCCCAAGGCCTGGAATCGCGTCTGAACAAGCGACTCCCAAGGAAGAATCACGTGCATCAGTTGCATTTTTTAAAAGTGTGTGTCGCACCTAAGAGTGCGAAATGGGCCTCCAAATCGCACTTGTAGGTGCGAAATAGTATTTTAAATTTTTTTTTAAAGCAGCAATCTGGCCTTGAAAAAGGAATTTCTAACGGTCTCGGATGGCGACGAGCCGAACTACAAAGTTGAAGAGAACAAAAAAGTAATTGGACGCTTATCGCTTCGCCATAAGCCCGGTGTCTCGGAGCCAAATTCCATCGTTTGCTATTTTTTTTTAATTTTCGAAAATTTTTTATTTCACCATAAATTTCTAAATATGTCAAATAGACTAACTGTGGTGGTCCCATAATTTTTAAAAATCATTTGGGCATTTTTTGAATTTTTTTAGATGTTTTTTAAATCACACTCCAAGATGCGAATAATAACCAGGCTTCAAGGTTTCTTGCTTGCCCCTTCTTTTACATGATAACATAAAGGGAGATGACAATGAAGTGGATGGAGAAAAATGTTGATGGTGATGAGTTGAAGAAATTGGAGTTTTGAAATTTTTATGATTTTTTTTTTTTTGGTTTAGAAATTGGAGATGACAATTTTAGTTTTTTTTTTATGACATGCACGTGAGTCGCGCCGCCATACGCGATTCCAGGCTTTGGGAGTCGCTTGGTTAGACGCGACTCCTGGCCCTGTCCCCCTGTCCCCCCTGCACATGCAAGTCGCATTAAAGGCTGCGACTTGCTCTTTCCAAGGACGCAAGTCGCATGGGGTGTTGCGACTCCCCCTTCCCCAGGCCGACATGGCACAAAGTGCCATAGTTTTGCAATTTAATTTTCTTTTAACTGTTTTTGTTAAATTTTTTTTTAATTGCATTATTTAAAAAAAAATGCCGTAAAGAATGTGTTTTTTGTGACAAGTTCAAGGTTCAAATCTCCTTAAAACATATTTTGGTTTTCCACATTTTCTCTAATTGCTTACGTGGCTAGGTCGATGACATGGCCTTATGATTTAGCTTGCCACGTCACCCTCCGTTGAAAGATTAATGATTTTTGTACCAATAGGGACTAAAAGTAGCCTATTATTTTGTTTTTAAGGGCTTTTACCCAAAAAAAAAATAACAGGAGCCTAAACCAAAAAATTTCAATATTAGAGGGAAAAAAAGTTTACAACTAATTCATGAATTGGAATTGAACTGTACGAAGTACTTAAAAGATCAATAACGTTGTAAGAAACTAAGAACAAGTCAAAACATTGGCAAGTGTTACGGACTCTCATTCCAAGTCAATACATCTCACTCCACATTCATCGCTAACATTGAATACATTTGGCACTTTCTTTCACCACAAATCTTTAATTTTTATTTCTACCATTTCCCAAATCTTAGTCAGGGGTACCATAAATAAATTTAACAAAAAATTTGATGTTTGTTGATCTGAACATTCTAATTTTGGCTCCTCAATTCATGGTGTCACTTGTATCTTAAAACTTTAAGGTTCAGTTCTCCCAACTGAGAGATACTGAGAAGGGAGTACAGGATTCTGATCCTCTGGTAATTCAGCCATGGATTCAGCTCTTGCAATCCTGAATCCCAGTGATAATCTAGTTACGACAAACAAAGTTTCTGGCTTTTGGGGTGAGAATACAAGGGGAAGTTTCAAAACAAGATTTTGTAGCATCCCATCATCATGCAAGAGTTCAAAAAGTAGAAAGTTCAAGCCTGGCTTTGCATGTGCTGTTTACACACCTGATATCAACAAAGAATCTGTGGTAATAACTGAATGCAATACATTTTACAGTGTGTTATATAAGTGTGTGTATTTAGATTGTTATTGAACTCAACGTGATAAAACTTTGTTTCTCCGATCCCATGTTGAACTCAACCGGCCAAATTCACGTTTGGATTTGCACACCAACGCTAAAACAAACATGAATTTGGATCCTATGCAGCAGAGGTTCTCTATAGCTCCCTCCTGCACAATTATAAACCATTGATTTTTATATCAATGTCTAGGATTAATCTAAATAAAAATGAACTTATTATATTGAAGAGTTCATGGTGCAGAGGCAATAGAGGCCGCAAAGAATCTGAATTCAACAAACATACACTAAGATAATCATAGTGTGTGCTTATGTGTGTTTATTTTCTTCTTTTGATTGCCATTTTAATACCAAGCCAAATTTTCTTTTTAAATTATTATTATTTGGTTGGTTTGGATGCTTATACTAGCAATAATGTGTTTGGATTTTGATTTCAGACATTCCAGGGACCCATTATTCAGAGTCCAAAAGTAAATCCAGATAATGTAGCTGCTATCATATTAGGTGGAGGTGCTGGAAGGAGACTCTTTCCTCTTACAAGCACAAGAGCCAAGCCTGCTGTATGAGTTATTTGATTTGTATCATTTTTTTTCTTCTTTTGGGGTTGTTTATGTGAGTGCAAGATTTCTGAATGTGATGAAATATGAAGTTATTAATAATCTCTTTCAACCCGTTTGCAGGTTCCAATTGGAGGGTGTTACAGACTCATTGATATTCCAATGAGCAATTGCATCAACAGTGGCATCAGAAAAGTATATGTTTTAACACAGTACAACTCTTTCTCCCTCAATGGCCACTTGTCTCGCACCTATAATTTTGGAAATGGGGTGAATTTTGGAGATGGCTTTGTAGAGGTAAGTTATTGGTAATCTGTCAAAGAAGTCAGATTCATTGTCTTCTAGGAAATGGTTTGAATAAACAAGTTTGAAGAAATTTATTGTTGGAACCATGTTATGATCTAAGGATTATAATTTACATGGGAACAGGTCTTGGCTGCTACTCAAACTCCTGGAGAGACAGGGAAGAAATGGTTCCAAGGGACAGCTGATGCTGTGAGACAATTTATATGGGTTTTTGAGGTAAAGTATTTTGTATGATGTTCCTGTTGAGAAATCAATTGAGTTTGGGGCCCCATCTGAGAACGAGTTAGTTGAAGACTATATAACAGATAAGACTCACAACAAACCTAAATCATTAAGGTTTCGGGTAAAGATATGGTGTACATCTCTTATTGGTCTTCTTTGCATTTTGTCTTCATCCAACGGCGTAAACTTTTGAGATAATTGGTTCATCAATGCTGCATATATGCTAAAAATACCAGACTGGTACTCTAGAATAAATATTTGTGTGAATTTCCATGCAGGATGCAAAGAACAAGAATATTGAGCATATATTGATAATTTCTGGTGATCATCTTTGCCGAATGGACTATATGAAGTTTCTAGAGGTACATAGATAATTCTCATCTTAGACTGGTTATAGTTTTCTAAAACAAATACTTATTGACGAGGACTGCACCTGCAGAAACATATAGGGGCAAATGCTGATATCACAATTTCATGTGTACCCATGAATGAAAGGTATAGTATTATCTTATGACTTGAATCTCAAGTAAGGCATTCCGCAGAATTTGCAAGAGCCAAAAAACTTGAAATAACAATAATTTTTACTTTTTAATATATTGATGTTGGAACTGATGACTGTTAGTTATCTAACAGCTGTGCTTCAAACTATGAGCTGCTGAGAATTGATAGAAAGGGACAAGTTACTGAGTTTGCAGAAAAACCAAAAGGATCAGATCTGAAGGCAATGGTATGTTATTAGTTCCTCAACCATTGAACATGCCATGTCCCTTTTGCTTCAATGAATATGGTGATATGGATTACTTCCTAGCTAATCAGAATTGTCACCTTCAATGAGTGCAGCAAGTTGACACCACTCTCCTAGGGCTTCTTGAAGAAGAAGCACAAAAACATCCTTACATAGCATCCATGGGTGTCTATGCATTCAGAACTGAGACCCTGCTGAAGCTATTAAGATGGAGCTGTCCTTCATGTAATGATTTTGGCTCTGAACTTATCCCATCTGCTTTGAGAGACCACAAAGTCCAAGTGAGAGGGAACTCCAACCATGGATTTGTTACCTATATTATGCTTATGGGTGTTCAAAATTTTAATCTTTGATATTGGTAGTGAAAATATATTCCTTTGGGTTTATTTCAGGCATATTTATTCAGGGACTTCTGGAAAGATATTGGAACTATAAAGTCCTTTTTTGATGCTAATTTGGCTCTCACAGGACAGGTTTGTTTAAACATCCTACAAAATTTCCTCTACTTTTGATTTGTAATATGAAAGTAAATTTCAGTGACTATTTTGGCACTCAGCCAACTTGGATTGCTTTAATGCAACTGGAAGCAGTGGAGTGAGTAACCAGAATGAAAGTTTGACCATAATGTATGTTTGGTTTCACAACTTGCACAGAATCCAAGGAATGTTTACTTAGACACTAAGTGCATGTTTGGATACACGGTAGAAAATCACCGTGAGTCAAAATCACATGGATAGAAGCAACATCTCTTAGCTTTTGGGGTTGTCCACTGTGATTTTGGTTTCACCGGCTTTCCACATTGTATCCACACATTCACTAAGATTTGTAGCTTCTAATCAGAACTGATTTTGTAGCATTTCACCGCGAAACCAAACATACTAATGGTTAAATTTAAAAACAAATGGAGCACAGATGAGGAATTGGGAATCTTTCACAGTTTAGAAGACTTAAAAGTAATGTAGAAATCAAGTTTGTGCTGTTAATTTTGATAATGGTGGGCTTGATGATATTATAGAGATGATTAATCTTACTAGTACATGTTTTGCATAAGGAAAACTCTAGTACTTTTACTGATCACATACTCTATTACTTGCAGCATCCAAAATTTGAACTCTATGATTCAAAGACACCTTTCTTCACCTCCCCAAGATTCCTCCCACCAACAAAAGTAGTAAAAAGCAAGGTATGGCAGAAAGCTTTGTATGGTTTGCTTTATGGATTTCTGGCTTCTGATGACTGCTTGATTTGTTATCCCAGATTGTGGACGCCATTATTTCTCATGGTTGCTTCTTGAGTGAGTGTAGTGTTCAACGTTCTATTGTTGGTGTACGCTCACGTTTAGAGTCCGGTGCAGACATTCAGGTAAACTTAGGCTGTATTTAGAAGTGCTTATTTAAGCTTATCTTATAGTATAAGCATTTATACAAGTGTTTGTATAAGTGTAATTGTAGGCTTATAACCTACCTATAAGCTATTTTCAGCATATTTTATAAGCTGCCTAGATTAGCTTATAATTAAACCTCTATACCTACATATAAGCTAGCTTGAGCTTATTTCAATCACCTTATCAAATTATCTTATGAGTAAAGACTTATGCGATAGCGTTTATTGCCATAAGTGCTTAATTAAGTTGTTTACCTAACATTACTTTTTTTAGATGGGGTGTTGGACTACTTGATAACCTAAATTTATGTTCTGTGTAACTGATAGAATAAGCAGGCTCCCTAGGCCTGCTATTAGGAAAGTGTACATTAGGCGCCCGGCTGGCCCTTCCTAAGGAGATAGATGACTGTATAAATAAGTAAATAGTACCTTTCTATTGTAACCAGGAAAGTAATTGTTAGTTCCTGAATCGGTGGCGATTCAGTTACTGATTCTATTGGAGAATCAGTTGTAACCTCTTCTGTGTTTCTGTTAGTTTCCCTGTTCATAGCTATGCCGAATTCTACGGTGTCATTATCAGATTCTTGTTGATTTTCTCTACTTTTCCCTTGTCAATTTTCCTTTCTGAATCTCTGGTTCTATCAGTAACATTAGCATTTTACCTAAATTTAGATATATGAGTTCAGTGCCTTAAGCACACCACTTTCAATTAACAGTTTCAGTGTCTCTTATTTCCCAATTGTAGAATTTGAAAAGTATAATTCGATGCAGTCTTCTTAAATAATAAAGTAAGAGGGTGCTTGTCAAACTCTCCAACTAATTTGTAGAAAGATTAGCTCTAGATGCCTCCGTGATAGATATACATGGCTATCATACACTTTCAGCTCTTAAGTTAATAAACTTTTCATGTTCTATTTTGAATCTGTGATGAATGAATTTTTGGCCTGTTCTATCCAGGATACCATGATGATGGGTGCTGACTACTATCAAACTGATTCTGAAGTTAAATCTCTTCTGGCAGAAGGGAAGGTTCCAGTTGGTGTTGGAGAGAATACCAAAATCAGGTGCCATGATTTTTGTTTTTATTTTTATTTTGAATCCCATCACATTTCTATGGAATTCCCTATGGTGAAATTAATGTGACTGATAGAAGTTCCACATTAATTAACATTCCTTTCTTCATTTCTAATTTCTGTTAAATTCCTACTCCAACATTTTTGAAGGAATTGTATAATTGACAAGAATGCCAAGATAGGAAGGAATGTGGTTATTGCAAACAGTGATGTAAGTGCTGCTTCTAAAACTTCACTATGAAAACTGCTACAAATGTTTAAAGCACTTGGTATTTTATCATGCTACCTTCTTTGCTGATTTAAACATTTTTTACTTCTCAGGGTGTTCAAGAATCTGACAAGCCTACAGAAGGATTTTACATTAGGTCTGGCATAGTAGTTATAGTGAAGAATGCAACAATTAAAGATGGAACCATCATCTGACGGAGCTGAAGAAAAAAGACTACACTAAAATTAGTTTGCTGATATATATATATAACTAAGTGTAACTAAAGCATAGAAAATACTCTCTTGTATATTACAAGTAAGTTACTTCAATCTAAGAACTCTCTAATTATGGACTAAAATGTTCCTATTGGTTTGTTTCTATCAGAGTTCATTCATATTTTGATGATAATTGTATATCAAAGGCTAAAAGGGAATTTTGTTAATAACATAATTTAATATAGACTATGCTTGTGAACGCATAACATAACTGATGTTTGGATTGGATCAACTTTTCCTCATAATACATGTTGCACCCAAAAGTTTCTTTCTAGAATTGATTCTAAATATAGAATCAATTATATAAGAATTTATTCCAAACATGCACTATCTCAGGCACATCTTCTAGATTCCGTTAAGATTTGGAGACTCTTGAAAGACTCTTGAGTAATCAATGTAGCTATTGAGGTGCTCTCGCTTAAGATTATAATCTGTTCTGCCGGACCGAAATGACCATTAGGCTCAATATTATTCTGTACGACCTAGAGGAGTGAGCATCATATTGGCCGGCGAGAACGAACAGAGTGAAGTTTATCTCATCCAACAGTTAAGACGAGTGAAACAAAGCCGACAAAAAATATTAAGTAATTAAAGGCTACCCCATGCATAGTCAATTAATTATCATGGAAGTCTTTTCCTCAAAGGCTTCACAAAGAGTGCCACGTGGCACGCATGTATGGGAGTCGCGGGTGGTTGTGCGGCTCACATTCCAGAGCCTAGGGAGTCGTAGTGGTCAACGCGACTCCCTATGTAGTCTTGTCTCCTGTTCCCCAGCACAATAGCAGGTCCGCATGCACATGAAGTCGTAGGAAATTGTGCGACTTGTGCCTTGAATTCGTAGCCTTGTCTGCGACTCTGCTTCCCCAGACCAACTCAGCGCCAACATGGCACAAACAGCCATAGTTGGCTAATTTTTTTTGTCTTATTTTGCTAATTTTTTCTTGCAATATTAAAAAATAAAATCGTGATTTTACTCAAGATAAATCTTGGGTGATTTAGACAACCCCTAACAAAAGTTCTCATAATTTCAACAGGTTTTCCAATCAATGAGTAAGTATTTTATCTTTTAATTGAGTTAATTATTCACAAGGTAAACCCTAGTCCAATTCTTTTTCCTCTCCTCTTTTCTTTGCATTACTTCTCTTAACAGTATGTACAAAATAAATCAAGCCAATAGTTCTTTAAATATATTTTTAACTAAAAGAACAGACTTTAGGCCATGTAAAATGTCTACTAATTAAGCCTCATGCTGAGAAAAATATAATAATATTTTTGTTATTTATAATTATTATTGTATTATATTTCTATTATAACATACTAAAATTATATACTTATTAATTTATTTAAAGATATAAACATGTTAACTTATATGAAAATTTGAGCCTTAAAGTCTATTATATATTACTTATTTAAATACTTGTTATTATAAAGGAAGAAAATTATGGTTAACTCATAATTAGAAACATATTTTACCAAAAAGAAAATTTGTTGGCATCATTGCGAGTATTAAAAGAAGAATATGAAGATGGATGTTAGCTAGGACGGTAGGAAGAATCACAATCACAAAGCAGCTATGCATGCAACCACCGTTCAACTTAGCTAACTCCTTCAGCGTATTTTTATTTTTTTAATTAAAATATAATTAAAAAAAACACATCAGCAAAATCCGTTAAGTTTCTGACAAAATAGTACTGAGGAACCAAAACTATTAACGGAGGTAAACGTGGGGATTAAAACTTATATTTTTTAAAGTTTAGTGACCAAAATCACAGATTTAACATTCGTGGGGACCAAAAGTATAATTAAGCCAAATATTTAATACGTACATGTGAAAAGAGACATAAATACAAAATTATAATGTGAGGAAACATAAGATAATTCTCACATGAGAGAATCATGATCGTACCGCTAGCATTTTTTTTATCCCATTTTATAGAGGGACAACCACATACGAACTAACTCTTCGAATTGTAATTCTTTCATACAAAATACTCAAACCAGACACTTTACTTATTAAAAATTAAACATAAATTGAACCAACTACTTGTATTTTTATTACTCTTTTTATCATTTTATAAACTCCGTGAAAATTGATTGTTGTTTTTATAAAAGGGATCTCCATGGGAGACAGTCTTGTTCAAGTTGAGAATATTCATATTACGATGGGGCTAACTCTCCCAACAGATCCATAATACTCGAACTCGAAACTTTGTTTAAAGGAAATCAAACATGTACCACTTGGAGTAACACTCGTTTGATTTGATGTTTTATATGTGATGATAAACTTATTAAAAGATAAGAATTTTAATTATCAATTAACTATCCGCTTAAAAAATAATTAGCAATTAAATAAACTTTATTGAAGAATCATTTTTATTAATGAAAAAAATACCGACAACGTAACATACTAACACAAGTATGTACTTAGCAAGTAAGAACAAATTTGAATACATAACTAGTGAATTTTCACAATCAATATCTACCAATAAAAAGGTCCGTTTGAAACTTCTATAACTAGTTTGATCGACAAGTAGAGCTCACCTTCCCTCATTAGTTCTTAAGCCACTCTTCTTCCCCACTCAGAAGCTTCTATAAAAGCACCCACACACTTCACCCCAACAAGAAAAGATAAAACAAAAAGAAAGGGAAGAAAAACAGAGAAGAGAGTAGAAAACATGGGTTCTGTATCCGAAACTGTTTGCGTTACAGGGGCTGCTGGTTTCATCGGATCATGGCTTGTCATGAGATTATTCGAGCGTGGCTACATGGTTCGAGCCACCGTAAGAGACCCAGGTGAGATTTTATTTTTTATTCTTATCATTTTTCATGTCAAGCCGAAATATAATTCAAGAGTTTAAGAACATTTTTTGATAATACTAGTTTGTACATCATTTACTTTGGTCTAATGGGGAAGCAATTTACCTATTTTTTTTCTTAGAAACTTCTACTCAAATCATGGCTTGTGACTCAAAGTCATGTTCTAGTATAAGCAAATGTTGTTTTCCCAAACTGGGTTTTGGGATATACAAACTTTTAACGGGAATTAGCATTATATGGTGCAGAAAACTTGAAGAAGGTGAATCATTTGCTGGAACTGCCTGGTGCAAAAACCAAGCTGACTCTGTGGAAAGCTGATCTTGCTGAAGAGGGAAGCTTTGATGAAGCCATTAAAGGCTGCACTGGAGTTTTCCATGTGGCCACACCCATGGATTTTGAGTCCCAGGACCCAGAGGTATTTAAAGACCAATTCATATTAATCTAGGTACAAGTGCATGTACAACCATATGGTACTGTACTTTGAACTATCTAACAAGTGCTTATCTTTATACATGGTTGGATATATGGTAAGACACGACGGGTGAACAAAAATAACTTTTTTTAGCTTTTGGTTTTGTCTAGGCCCACCACCTATTCGAATGGTACACTAATGTATCACTTCTAACTTATAAACATAAGATTTGTAACTTGAAAAAATAGTTGCTCGAAAACTAGCTACCAAATAGTTGTGAATTTACTATTTTCGTGGCTAATTCGCAACAATTTGGTAGGATTGTTTACATTCACCTGAAGAGACGGTTGGCGCTAGAGCCTTTTTATCTATTATGATTTTTTACTGTGTATACAAACATTTACTTTCTGCGAAAAAATAAGTATATCTCAACTCTTATTTGTTCCACAATTAATTATAAAAGTACAGTTGACCTATGTAGCTTTTTTTGAATCACATGTTTAAACTTTGTTCGAGTCGGATAGAACCGACCTAACTCTTTGAAATGTACGCCTCTAATAAAATCTGATACTAATTTTCAATAACATTATTAATGAAAATTAGTCGCAAAAATCTTGAAATGTAAATGCAATATTAAATTATTAATGATGGCAATTATTGAAATGATATGGTTCCAAATTTGATTTGAAATGCAGAATGAAGTGATCAAGCCTACCATAAACGGATTACTAGACATCATGAAGGCATGCCTAAAGGCCAAAACTGTAAGGAGGCTGGTTTTCACATCCTCTGCGGGTACTCTTAACGTCACGGAGCACCAAAAACAATTGTTCGATGAAAGCTGCTGGAGTGACGTTGAGTTTTGCCGGAGGGTAAAGATGACTGGCTGGGTAATTAGTATTTTTATTTGAAAAACTTTTTCCTCTCTCTTATAATTAATGAATAAGTGATATAAAGATTCTTATGTTATGCATATTTTTTCAAAATTTTAAACCAATATGATATGTCTTAAACCAGTCATAATCAATTGCTCGGTTAGATGATTTGTTCAATGACTCACCGGTCCATAAATTTGATCCAAATTCTAGATTGACCGATTCTTGATTGGACCGGACGAACCTGCCGGAATTGAGTTTATCTCTGGTTTAAACTTGACAAATAATCTCATTTCAATTAATAATGATTAATCTTGTCTTGATCCCTTTATTTTGTAGATGTATTTTGTTTCAAAGACACTGGCGGAGCAAGAAGCGTGGAAATTTGCCAAAGAGCACAACATTGACTTCATCACAATCATTCCTCCCCTTGTTGTTGGCCCCTTTCTAATGCCCACAATGCCACCTAGTCTTATCACGGCTCTTTCTCCCATCACCGGTACAATCACTATTGTCACGTCAAAAAATAAATTTTAAATTTAATTAAAATATAAAAATTATGTAACTGTTTCTTATGAGAAAGTGAAATATTGTGACATGAACGGCCCGTTTGGTAGTCAGATAGGATAAAGGATTGGATAAGCGGATATGATAATAGTAGGATAGACTTTATCCTATTCTGTGTTTGGGGTGGACAGAATATTGATAGGATATGATATAAACAATGAAAAATGTATCGAATTTTCCGTGAAATAAAAAATACATAATATTTTTTAAAATTTAATTTTCTAAATAGTTTTTTAAAAAAGTGATTATTCTATTAAATTAATTTTTTTACATTTTTATAAATAGCTTATTTTTTAATATTAACTAAAATAAAATTAATTTTTATTAATTCGGCTATTTTAATTTTTTCGAAAGGGAGTCTATTTTAATTAAAACTATTATATATGTAACCAATGAGTTTTAACTTAGTAGGAGTAAGTGATTAATGATAAAAATTATTAAAAGATATTATTCTTTCAAAAATATTTTATATTTAAATTATTAATTATAATTATATAAGTAGAGAAATAATTTTAAATAATATCATATGATAATATAAAATTAGTCTATATTTACTATTAAAAAAATAATTATATATATATATATGTGAGTAGCCTATTTTATTGTTAGTGAAGAATTATTTTGTGTATTTTTATTATAATATAAATAAAAAAAATAATGTTAACTAAGTAGTAGTAAGTGATAATGAAAATTTAATTATTTTATATGAGTAAATTCAATATTTTCACCATTTATAAATAATTTTACTTTTTAATTAAATTTATCAATAGCTAAATAATTTAACTTAACAATAACAATTAGTAATTGATAAGTAATAAAATTAATATTTTATTAAAATCATAAATTTATATATATTAATTAATATTATTATAAATTATATAAAATATAAATATTGAAATTAATTTTGGGTCATGGTAATAAACAAAAAAAAAAACTGATATGCTATCATGTCAGGATAATTTCTATCATAACTCCCCCTCAAGATAACTTTTACACATGATGAACTGGATAAAATAAGGGACAGAATAGTGTTATCCTATCCTGTTGGCGCAACAAACAACAGATAACAACAGGATATGATTACTATCCTATCCTGTCTCTGTTTATGCTGTCCACCAAACAGACCCGAAATGATTGGACTTCGGATGAAATGATTGGACGTCGGAGTAAAAAACTTTTTATTTTTTTATAATGGAGTATATTTATGATTATATTTATGGTTTGTTTTCATGCTTGCAAGATATAACATGTGAAGGTGGTATTAAATTATAGTGTCAACTAATTAAAGAAATTTCAATATATATGCATAAGTCTTATTACTCATAATTAAATTGGCAGGAAACGAGGCCCATTATTCGATCATAAAGCAAGGCCAATATGTCCACTTGGATGATCTTTGTGTTGCTCACATTTTCCTGTTCGAGCACCCAAAATCAGAAGGGAGGTATATCTGTTGTGCATCTGAGGCTAATATCCATGACATTGCAAAATTAATTAACTCAAAGTATCCAGAGTACAATGTCCCCACTAAGTAAGTCTTCCAAGCTACTTTCAGAACATTAATGTTTACTTTTAGTTTGAAAATTTTCATAATCACTTATCTATATATGCACAAAACTACAAGAAAGATCCATGTTGAGCTGATATTGCATTGGTATTTTGTTAGGTTCAAGAATATTCCAGATGAATTGGAGCTTGTCAGATTTTCATCAAAGAAGATCACAGACATGGGATTCCAATTTAAATACAGCTTAGAGGATATGTACACTGGAGCAATTGACACATGCAGAGAAAAAGGGCTTCTTCCTAAAGCTACAGAAACTCCAAGCAATGTTGGCATAACAGAGAAATAAATCTGCTTTGTTTATGTTTTTTGCCTGTGATGACTATAGATCTTCCTTTTCTTATTCTGTTCCTGATTAAGGTTTATGTTAATCAAGGTTTGGTTTGTGTGAGAATATTAAGATATTAAAGAAGAAAATTAAGCCAGATTTGGTCAAAGAATCAAGAGTAATTAGGGAGGAGATCAGCAGTATTTAGAAAAATAATATCACAGCATTATTTTGTAATATTTCGTTTCCTTAATTAGTTAGCTCAGTTGTACTATAAAATAGTCTCTGCCTACAAGCTATTGAATCAAGAAATCAAATGATTTTCCTCTATTCTTTGTGTCTTACATTATGGTATCAAAGCAGCGTTCTTTGATTCTGGAAATTAAGATTACTGTCTTCACCTTCTCCTTTCTTTTTCTTCTGAGCTAGCCAGAAACGGCTTGAAACCAACAAACCATGTCAGACGTTGAAGACAACTCTGACACCAACCCAACCCAAAACACAACCCAGAAACTGGTCAACATCCCTGATGAGTTGACACTTCAGATTGCGGCTCTGCTGCGAAACAGTCTTGGAACACAACCCTCAACAGCTCAACCACCAATTATGAGAGTCTGTCTCTCAGAATCAAACTAAGTGGAGATAACTATCCACTATGGGCGACCTTGATGAAGAAGGCCATTGGAGGCAGGGGACAGAGTGCCCATATCACTGGAGAACCTGCAGCACCATCAAAATCAGATCCAAGATACACACGCTGGGAGCAAGACGATCAGTGTGACTTTACCTGGTTGACTCAGAATATTGAATCACATCTGGTGAACAATGTCTCACAGTATCCAACAACAAAGAACCTGTGGGATGGGCTAGCCGTGACATATGGTGCCGGAATAGATCATTACAGGTATTTGATCTTCACAGGAGGGCAAACTCATTAAGGCAAGGCAGCGACACCCTAGAAGATTGCTGGAACAAACTACAGAACCTCTGGATAGCCATTGATCGGCGAGACCCAAACCCGATGAAAGATCCTGAAGACATTTAGATTTACAACAAAAAATAAAGGAACAAAGGCTGTATCAGCTTCTAACAGCTATTGATGACAGGTATGAGCTAATCAAACGAGACATTCTGAAACGGGATCCTCTCGCCTCAGCCAAACAGCTTACGCCACGGTAAGGTGGGAGGTCGCCAGGCTTTACATATTGAAAGCGACAACCTCTGAAATCGACTCATCATTGGGGATCGGTGTAGGCTTGGTAGCCAGAACAGCGGGGGATCGAGGAAATCGAGATGCAGGGCAAGCGGCAAGCAGAACTAAGTCCCATTCGAAAGACAAAGAGGATAAATCGAAACTTGTATGCACTCACTGTGGGATGAAGAAACATACCAAAGAGACCTGTTTCAGAATTGTGGGTTATCCAGAGTGGCGGGAGGATAATCGCAAGGAGAGAACAGGGGCTAGAACAGGGAAGGCCGCCACCGCCGCTGCTCACGAAACCGAGACCGCCGCCGCTCCAAGACCACCGAACCAGCGACAGCGAGAGACGAACGAAGAGTTGGAGGAACGAACCGGCGGCCAGCGCGGTAGGATCGACAGCGACGGAGGGCCGTCCACCAGCGCCGCTGCCGCCGGACGAAACAGGAACGGTGAGGACGCAAGAAGGAGTAGCAGCGGCGCTGCATATGCTCATGGAAACTCTCATGACTTAGGGTTTCAAGGTAATGGGTTTGGGGGTCATGACCCAAGCCCAATATCTCTTAACCCCCCAATTTTTTGTCACTCATCAGATTTCTATTTTTCTCCTGGGCCACAAAAAATTATTGGGTTGTTTTCTTATTTCTTAAATAAAAATTATTCAGCACCCAAAGCTTATATAACCCAATCTGCTACCAAGGGTAATTCTGGAAAATCAACTGACTGGATATTTGATTGTGGGGTCACAGATACTATAACCTATGATCACAAGGATTTTTTTAAATTTATCCCCACCACCTAAGACTCATATTGAGACGGCTAGTGGAGAACTTATCCATGTGAAAGGAGGAGGCTCTATTGTTTTTTCTGATAAAATGAAATTACATAACTCCCTATAGGTACCAACTTTATCTTCAAAATTGTTGTCCATTAGTCAAGTGACCAAAGAGCTTCACTGCTTGGTACTAATGTATCCAAACCTTTTGCCTTTTACAGGACATTTATACGAAGGAGATCATTGGGCGTGGTACTGAGCGAGGAGGTCTTTACTACGTTGACGAAGTGGTTCACCCGGGTCATGCCATGCTTGCTCACGGAACGGCTGACAGACAACTTTGGTTATGGCACCGACGACTTGGTCATCCCTCCTTTGGATATCTTAGGTTTTTATTTCCTAGCCTTTTTTCGAATAAATCCACTATTCTAAAGTGTGAAACTTGCATTCGTGCTAAAAGTCATAAGGCTTCTTTTTCCTCAAATAATACTAGAGTTGACTCTGTTTTTTCATTAATTCATTCCGATGTCTGGGGTCCAGCTCCAAATTCTAATAAAAGTCGATTTCAATATTTTGTATTGTTTGTGGATGATTATTCTCGCATGACTTGGATATACTTTATGAAACACAAATCTGAAGTGCCTGAGGGTTGCTAACCATTTCTCTAACCAATGTGAGACTTCTAATAGTATTCATAGTATTGCAATCAAGCATTTTAAATTTCTCTAACACTATTTTTAACTCGGCTTGAGGAATAATTTTTTTCTTGAACTCTCTATCATCTCAAACTCACAAGACATATTTTCCTTGAAATCTTCAAACAAGTTAGAGTTATTGCCCATGAAAATAAGATCATCATCATAAAGGCAAAATAAGCAAAATAAGGCGAGTAGTGGAGGTTTTTTAAAAAAAAAATTGTGGGGTTGAAAAGAGGTAGGTCCACGGATTATTTCTTTGAAAGAAATTTTAAATGTTTTTTGACGTAAAAAAAACTATGAAAATGTGTTTTAATTATGTACTCTCATTAATTAAAAAATGTTAAATATGTTTTTTATGGTTTTTCATACAATTTTTTTTTGTTTTAAAAAAGTCTTTTAACCAATATTTATGCTATGTTGATCTTACATGGCTTTTTTTGCACAAGTCCTACGACCTACATGGACTAATTAAATTCTAATGGATAATTAACACAATTAAACTAACTTAATCCCTAATTTTATCTTAAAATATATCCCTTTCTCCCTTCCCCCATTTTCTTCTCCACCCTCCCCCTTGAACCTCCTCATCCATGGCTGTCATGACCAAGCTTGATACCGCTGCCGCAACCATCGCACCACCACCCACCTGAACCACACCAAGAACATCATCCCCTTACTCAAACTCAGGAAAAAGGAAACCTAAAATTAACACTGATGAAAAAGAGCACCCCCAAATCAATTGAAGCATATCAGAAGGAAAGGAACACATATGAGCTTCCTTGGTCGAAAACGGAGCCCAGATCGAAAATGGCTCTTAAGCAACAGACATATTTTCATTTTCCTTTCTCACATTAATGCACCCAAATGAGCAACGACCATCAATGAATCCAGATCAAAAATGGCTTGAACAACGAAAATGTTTTCGATTTCCTTTCTCACATCTCACTCCTTCACGAGCACGGCCCTTGATTCGATCTTGAAAAGTTGTAACAATGTGGAGAGGGTGATGATTCAATCTTGAAAAGGGGCAGCGAACCCATATTCATGGTCGGGTGTAGGGGTTGGGAGGGAGGGTTGGGGGTTGAAGGTTGGATGATCTCTGGGTTATGGGTTGGGGGAAAGTGTGGGTTTCACGAAATGGTCCTGTAAGACAACAGAGAAGCAGCAGACAAAAAACAGGCACAAGTAAAAGAATTTACATCTTTGATGATATCTAGGTTGATGTGGTTTGTTTTGATGATTTCTCTTGGACTGCGAGAGGCTACTGGATATTTCCACGTTAGGTTAATAAGAGTAAATTATAAGTGGATTTGACACTACATGTTTCACTTAAAACGCACTGGGTATATGAGTCCTCTCATTTATAAAATTCTCAACATTTTCTTGTTCTTCCAATGTTGACACTTGATATACCAATAATCTCCCTCTCAAATGTGAGTCCATCTGAAGTGAAAGCAAAAGCCTCCAAATATTCGCATCATTGTTGGGCTGGCTCTCCACCAACGAGACACGCCGCCGGGTCACCACTTTGCCAGGAAGACTTTCGACAAAAGCTTTGGATGAAAATGTAGTGTTTAATCCACTTGTGGTTTGCTCTTGTTAGCCCAATGTGAAGATCCCCCGAAGTTTTATGTCTCTCGCAACCCAACAGTGGTATCAGAGTTGATAGTTGGTTTGACCATAGTGTCAGCTCCTAGTGTCCAAAGTCTTTCTAGCAATGGTGACTAGGCAGCAAGTCGTGTTGATGTACAACCAACGACGATATAAGCATTTGGAGGTTTCCTCTTGAGATGGACTCACACTTGAGGGGGAGATAATTGTGATATCAAGTGTGAGTAATCTCACATTAGAAGAAGAGTGGAACGTTGAGCAGTTTATAAGTGAGAGGACACATATAAAGAATTTTAGTATCTTGTAATCCACATTATATCTAATAAACATGAGTCTTCTTTCTTAAACCTCAGCCACTCTCAAGAAACGCTCTCCTTCAGAAATTGACACGTTAGCTTTTCAAAACAAACTTTTTTCTCTCTCCATTAAAAAACAAAATTTTTAAAAACAATTTTCCCTCTCTCCATTAAAACCAAAATGTTTCTTCTCACACGTTGTTACTTATATTTATTTCATTACCAAAAAATTTCCCCTCTCACATAATTTGGAATTATTTAATCATATCAATCACAAAAATTAATCCCTTATTTTTCTCCTCCTTCAAACGTATTCATCGACACTATCTTCCTCACCACCACACAACTTCTTCATCAGTTCCAATTTTTCCTCAAGCACTATCTGCGCACACAAATTTCGATTTAGACCATAATGGGTTCACATAATCTCATTCAAAATTTATGCTCCCTTTTTCAATTTTGAAATTCAAAAATTCAATTTCTGCTCCCTCTTTCAATTCCCAAATTTGAAAATCAATTTTTGTTCCCTCTTTCAATTCAGGATCCAAAATTTCTACTCCCCCTTTCAATTCCCAAATTCGAAAAATCAATTCCAAAGAATCTAGGAATGGTAAGTTTTCTCTTTAATTCGAAATTTAATTCAAAAATCAAATCTAAACTTTTCTCTTTGTTTTTCTCTCTCTATTCTTTGGTAAGTTCACAGTGCTTTTAACTTTAAATTATACTCCCTCCGTTGATATCTATATGACCCCATGAGATAAATTGCGTTTATTAATAAAACATATAATGAGACCGATTAATGTTTTAGTTTTACAAATTTTTTTTTTGAAAGGATTTTACAAAAAAAAATTAAAAATTACCTTTTTTTACCCTTGATCATTGCATGAGAAGAGATGAAATTAAAAGTAGGTGATAACCAAAATAATTAATACAAAGGTATATTTGGAAAAGACTAATAACTTTTGCTAAAAACTAGAAAGGGCCTTATATTCGGGGGACAAACAAATTTCTGTAGATGGGCCTTATAAGAAGGAACGGTGGGAATATTAAGCAATATTTAATACTAATAAAATAAAAAAAACAGTATCTACGTTAGATAGTTATCTTCGATCTTTTTTTATTTTAAACTATTTTCATTTTCATATGTTTTTATTATGACATGAAGTTAATAGAATTATTGCATTTTTTTACTATAATTTATGACATATATATTTCCGAATGCTATTATATTTAAAATAATATGATTTAATAATTATTTAATGTTATAAGAATTTTTATCATAATTAATATTATGATATATTTTATTATTATTATTGTGCTAAAGTTATTGGAGTTCTAAATTAATATTTATTTTACTTTCACATTGGCAATATGGGCTCGTAGGGCGGGCCGAGCCCAACCCGCCAAGAGCCCGCCAAAATGCGGGTTGGGTTGGGTTGACCCATTTTTGGTATATGGGTTGAAAGTCTCAACCCAACTCACATTTTGGCGGGTTGGCGGGCTAGCCCGCCAAAAGTAATCCACGAGCCTCCCATATGTGTACTTCACAAGTGCTGTGATCGGCATGTTTCTTACACCCGCCAAAAGTAATCCACGAGCCTCCCATATGTGTACTTCACAAGTGCTGTGATCGGCATGTTTCTTACCCCCTTTAACATCTTGTTAACAGCTTCGGACAAGTTGGTTGTCGTGTGGCCGTATCTGCGTCCACCATTATCGCAAGCGAGGCTCCATGTCTCCTTAAGGATGCTGCAATCCACTCTCGGATCTCGGGGCTTTGTTCTCGAAATTTCTGTAACCTTCTATCGAAATAATATGGACATGGATCGTAACCTACGCATTTTCAACAAATAATAATCTAATACTTGTCATACAAGTGTGTCAAAAAATTCACGTGAGTGCAAGAGATAAGCTTACCCATTTTTATCAAATCTCCTTTCAGCTTGACATTTTTGAATTTGTGGTTGAAGTTGCTGGCAATGTGTCGGATGCAGTAGACATGGTAAGCGTGCGGGGGTTGCCATCCGTTATTAGGATTTCTCACGGCCGCTTTTATGCCTGCATGTCTGTCAGATATCAGACATATACCTTGTTTCTGGGTCACTTTTGAACGTATCAGCCGTAGAAACCATGCCCAGGAACTTGTTGATTCCCCCTCCACGATCGCAAAAGCTAATGGCAAGACATGACTGTTTCCGTCCTGCACTGTGGCTATCAACAAGGTTGACTTGTACTTCCCGTAAAGCCAAGTTCCATCTATTTGTATCATTGGCTTGTAATAGTTGAAAGCATGGAAACATTTCTTGAATGTCCAGAAGACCCGACAGAATTTCTTAAATCGAACATCAATCTCACCATCACCACCGACATAGTCATTCGTTACAATCTTCAAATACGACCCAGGGGAATACATCATCATATGCTCTAGCCACCTTGGGAGCTCATCGTACGACGCTTCCCAGTTCCCGAATATCTTTGCAAGTGCCTTTTGTTTTGTTTTCCATGCTTTGAACTAAGACACTTGGTAGTGCAGCTCACCACTGATTCTCTCTTGTATAAGAGAAATTGGGATGGCTGGTTGCAGACTAACCATGCCTGCGATGTAAAATAAAGTAAGTCCATATAATTAACATGAAGAGCAAGTGTGTAATAACCATTAAAAAGTGCAATACATGTAATGTAAGTGGAAATGAAATCGGAATTCAACTTGTCGTGGTCCATGGATCCTGTTGCACTAACACACGTATGTAGGCCCTTCCATTTGGATATTACCCAGTTATCTGTTTTTTGGGACAATATTGCCTTCATCCTCCACTGACAGCCATTAGCTGAATTTGGACACTTCGTGGTAAAATATCTAGTGCAAGATTCCTGCACAACATATGTATGATTTTTTTTATGCAGTAGTGCTTCATGGCCGTCTGAGCATCTGTTAAAAGGGTTTTCACTTCTTTTAATAAAAACCAATACTTAAGCTGCGCTCAAACCTCTTTTAAGATTCAATTGCAGTATAGTAAGGGTGTTATCGATCCACAGAGAGCAAATGTGTTTGAGTGCCTTTCTTTAATTAAGAAGTAAAGCAAGAAAGAAACAAGAATTGTTTGTTTGGAGAGACTTGTATTTAAGAGCATGAAAATAGGAAAGAAACGATTGAGAGAATAATAGATTGGGAAAAATAGTTGGATTCTGGTTTCGTATTTCACTATCCAGGATTTATTTATTCTTGATTACAATCACTTAAAATCTTTAATTTATTCCCACCAGTTCTTAACTAACTCACCTATTCCTAGTATGAGAAGTTGATTCAATTACTTTCCTAATTACCGCTTCCACAGGTAATTAATCAAAACAATAGTAAATGCACAGGCGTTAAGGAACTAGGTGATCTAACGCTATTCCTAGCAAATTAGCTTCTCCCAGATTAAACAATTTATATCTGATTAATAGAGCAGCTTCCACATACTAAATTAATCTCAAATCATATAAAAGATGATCAAGCAATTATAAGCAATAAGAACAAAATTGTTTAATTAAAATTAAAAATAGAAAGTAAACAAAGAAATAAATAGAATCCTATCCAGATGAAATACTACGCCTAAATCCAACTATAAAGGAGCTTAGTTATCCATAGAATGGAAACTAGCTTGCTTACAAGGAGAATCAATTGGGGATTAGGAGACGGTGAAGAATCCGAGCACCCGTTGTTGAAAATCCTCTTCTCCTTCTCAAATCAGAGCTCTCTCACGTCCAAGGGGTGTTTGGAGGAGACCGGGGTTGAAAGAATACCCAAAAGAGGCCAAAAATCGCGTTTTATAGGCCCTGGGCGCCGCATGGGCGCTTAGCGCCCTCGACGGGCGCTTAGCCGCCTGGAAACCATGTTCTGGGCGCTTAGCCCTTTACTGGGGCGCTTAGCGCCCTGTCTTCATGTTCTGGGCGCTTAGCCGCCCTGTCTGGGCGCTTAGTCGCCTGCAGCTTCCTGCTGGCCGCTCAGCGGCTTTAACGGCGCTTAGCGCCCCGAAAACGTCTTCAAATCAATATCCAACCGTTCATATTGAATTTCCATGAGTTAGGAACCACATACTCAAATTTTAGTTAAATCCAACGGTTAACGAATGAGATATTGCAATTTTGCTCAGGCTGCTTCAAGATTTCTGCATCAAAAAGTTGGGATTAGAACTGAAATCTTCATTAAACATCAAAAATGTGCATTCTAACCCAGAATTAATAGCAATTCATCATTCCTTTGCAAAACATACATTTCTTGGGTGTTTTAACAATTAAAACTCATAATAAGTGCCTAAAAACAATGTTAAAACTATGAACGTTTGACACTTATCAAACTCCCCCCAACTTAAGACCTTGTTTGTCCTCAAACAAAAGGTAAAGACTTTCAAAAGAAATTAACAGAACCCAAAGGAACAGGACTCAAGATGGGATTTCAGCAACTATATAATCCTGCACAAAAGTGTCTAAAAGACACAAGATTTTCAAAAGGGTAAATTGCAATCCTCACAGTTGATAATAAATAAGGAACACCAAACAAGAATCACATAAGTTCTAGACAAAAAGCTTTCCCCCTTCAAAATCAAGGATATAAAGAACTCAAAGACGCGAGTTCAGGGGTAAGTGTTTACGCTCAAAACCATCAATTGAGTCACAAAAATCAGTTTTGCTACCTGTCTTACAAACTAGTCAAATTGCATGAAAATTCTAGGATCTCAAAGGTCTTTTAAAAGGTTGAAATGGGGCTAGGCTGTCAAGAACTGGGTTTTTCAGGATCAAAAACTTTCAAAACTAAGAGAGCACACAAAATAAACTTAATCACCACTCTCTTTCCCTTTTGTTCTTGCTTTCAACAATTTGCTTTCTTTGCCCATTTTCTTCTTTAATTCTCCCTTTTCCTCAACTTTTGATTTTTTCTCACCCTTTTTACTTCTCAATTCTTTAACTCTTTTATGCTTTTCTTTTGATTTTTCTTTCTTTTTCTCACTTGCATTTTTGCTTTTTCTTTGATTCTTTTGAATTGAGAAGCTTACAAGCCATTACAACCATTTTCAATCTCCCCCCAACTGTCTTTCTCTCACAATTAATTTTGCATGCTCTCCTAAGTTGAGAAAGTAGAGGTGGGAACTGTTTGCAATATAGGGCTCAGGGTTGTAAACAAGAAATGAAATTTAATTCAGGCTCAAAGGGGCTTGCAAGGGATGTTCCTAATCAAGGTAAGCTATTTGGCCAGAGAGGGTAGAACTAATGAAACGAATGTCTAAGATCATTTCCTTTCATAACCATGCAATCACTAACAAAGAGACTCAAGCAAAACCAAATTTGTAAAACAATGATGATTCACTCACTCACAAATAGTGTTTGGCTCACTCCTCACTCGGTTGGGGTCCTTGATTTCAAAAAGTTTAAGCAACAAGCCTAGGAACCCAGTGATAATTGTTTAGAGGCTTAAATATAACAACATGTAAGACTGCTAACTTAACCCAAGATTTTCTAGAACAACAGGATTATACATTAGTACTTCATCTAGGTTCTAGATTAACAAAACAAAACTTAAATAACGATAGAGACTTAGGCAAACATGTGATATCACACTATACTATAAAAATTGAACAATAAAAGCAAAGTAGAAAGAACTCCCTCATGATGCTGTGTCTCATATGCTTCCAAATTGCTTCAAGGCTCATCCCCTCCAAGGAATTTGGACTGTCCTCAGGCCAAACAATATCAGCAACAGATGGTTTCTCAAAACTTGCAAAAATCATTCTCGTCTTACAGTAAGTACTGCAACAACACATGTAACCACACCAAAGTGCAAAGTCTCATAACAAAAAAAAAAAACAAAAAAAAACAAAAAACTGTAAAAGTTACCACACTGGGTTGCCTCCCAGCAAGCGCTTCTTTAACGTCACTAGCTTGACGTGTGATTTGCATAAAATCATGGAGGCCGAAGACCAGAGGAGAAAGTGATTCCCCTCTTCCTTTCTGGTTCTTTTTCAATTTTCACAAGAGCCTTAAAACAGCTTTCACAGGTTTTTACTACTTTCCAAACTTGTGAAAGTCTTTTCTTCTTCCTGGTCTTTCTTGTCTTCTGTAATCCGGAATTTGCTTTCTTGGGAACAGCTTCCAAATCCACTTTCTTAGGAGAAAGGGTGCTACTGATAGCAACTGGTTTGTCAGTTTTCAGCTCTGGCCATTTCTTAGGTATCTTATCCTTTATGGAATCCTGGATCTCTTCCACCTTACTGGCTTTCAGAACTGTACCTGCATAAGACTCGGTTAGAGGTAACTCTAAGGGATCATTTACCTGTGGTTTCCTTTCAACTTGCTTAATGACTTCCTCAAGCGCATCTACTCGGAAACAATGGCTCTTTTTATTTGGGGGCTGCGGAGTCTCAAAAATGTTAAAAGTGACTTCATCATCATGGACTCGAACTTTCATGGTGCCCAATCCCATGTCAATCCCCATTCTTGCAGTATTCATGAATGGCCTTCCCATAATCAGAGGTACCTTTGGATCCTCTGCAATATCAAGAATAACAAAATCCACAGGAATTAGAAATTTGTCTACTCTTACCAACACGTCCTCAACTATGCCAAGTGGGCGTTTATTTGAATGATCCGCAAGCTGTAGGGACATCCTGGTTGGCCTCATCTCTAGCCCACTAATCCTTTTCATCAAGGATAGTGGCATCAAGCTCACACTGGCTCCAATATCCACAAGGCCCTTGCCAACAGCCATATCCCCAATGGTTAGAGGAATGGTGACACTGCCTGGGTCTGCTAACTTAGGAGGGATGCCACTAGTGATAATGGCACTGCAGGTCGCTCCAAGATGCATAACTTCCTCCTCCTGGTATTTTCGCCTCTTAGTCAACAAGTTCTTCAGGAATTTGGCATAGAAAGGCATCTGTTCAAGAGCTTCTGCAAAAGGAATGTTAATTTGCAAATTTTTAAAAATGTCCATAAATCTAGCAAATTGACGATCCTTATCTATTTTAGAAGGAACTTTGGGATAAGGAAGAGCCTTAACTATCTTAGGAACTCCCCCCTTTTTGAGCTCACCCTTCTCCCTCTCAGCATCTTTTTCTTTTCCCTTACCTACAGTTCTCTCAAGAGCTACACTCATCTCATTATTCTTTTCAATTTCTACCTCAGTGTACTCTCTAGACTGTTCTTTCTCTACCTCATCATCTTCCTCAACAATATTAGGCTCAACAATACCATTACCTACTACCTTCCCACTACGGGTATGAATAGCCTTACAGTGCTCTCTTGGGTTGGTTTCAATATTAGCATTGAATGGAGCTTTCTGCATCCCAGCAAGTTGGTTGGCCATTTGCCCCATCTGAGTCTCCAGATTCTTGATAGAAGCTCCCTGGTTCTTCTGACCTTCCATAGTTACCTGCATAAACTGAGTTAGAGTATCACTCATTTTAGCCAATTTATCGTCCAGAGACTGATCCTGCTGATTTTGAAACTGCTGAGGCTGCTGGAATGGAGGATTCTGAAAAGGCTGCCTTGGAGCTCTATTAGAAGAAGGACCGGAATCCTGCCTCCAAGGCTGATTGTTGTACTGATTATTGCCCCGGTTCTGATAGTTATCCCTAGGATAATTATTCTGGTAGGGCCTCTGCTGATTATTTAGATAATGAACCTCCTCTTCAGAAAATGGCTGATAAGAATCAGATTTTTGCCCTTGCACTTCAGCTTCGCACCTGTTCACCTTTTGCATATCCCTTATGCTTTTGGGCAAAGCATCCAATTTCTTGGTCAGATCATCAAGTTGTTGCTGAAGAAGCTTATTTTGGGCCAGCATAGCATCGTTGACCCCAAGCTCTAAGACTCCTCCCTTCCTTGCTGGGCCTCTAGAATATTGGCTTTGTTGGTCATTCAGAGCCATAGCCTCTATGATAGTCATCGCCTCAGTGGGAGTCTTGGACATCAGTGAACCACCAGCAGTGGCATCAAGAATGAGCTTGCTTTGTTGATGCAGTCCATTCCTGAAGATGTGGACCTGGGTTTTTGCATCAAAACCATGATTTGGGCACTTCCGGCACAAAGACTTGTACCTCTCCCAAGCCTCACATAGACTTTCACCTGCAGCTTGAGAAAAAGTAGAGATGGCAGTTTTATAATCCATGAATTTGGAATCAGAAAAGTACCTTGCCATGAATTTGTTTTCAAGCTGAGACCAGTCATTCAAGATAGCTTGAGGTTGGTCGAAGAACCATTCCTTTGCTTGACCAATTAAGGTTAATGGAAAAAGCCTGAGGAATACTGCGTCCTCTTCAGAAGGCCTCATCCCTGCTGTGCCACAGAGTTCGTAGAACTTGGTGAGGTGATTGTAAGGATTCTCATGATCTAACCCCGCAAAAGGATTAGCATACATCAGCTGCACCAGTCCCGTCTTCATCTCTGGAGCTTTCTCATTATCAGTTCCTCTACCAATCCTGATCATGTTCCTAGGTGTGAAATTAATGAATCCAGGATTGGGATCAGCATCTCCACCGTTCGGATTCTGATTCGCCATGTCTGGCTCAGTGGTTGGTGAAGATGGTGAAGGTGGTGAAGGGGTAGAAGTACCCTGGTCTTGTCTTAACTTAGCTAGCTGCTTCCTTTTCTTTGTCTTACTGTTGTTCCTCCTTGCTGTAGCTTCGATTTCTGGATCGAAAGCAAGTTCCTCAACTCGAGTCTTACCTCGCATAAACAAAGATGAAAAGCAACCTAAACAGAAGTATTAGACCTCAGATAAAAGAAAAAGAAAAAGAAAAATAAAAATATTCACAAATGCTTAAACAAACAAAATTAAAGCAATGCAAACTCAAACAACGCTGCTCCCCAGCAACGACGCCATTTTGTTAAAAGGGTTTTCACTTCTTTTAATAAAAACCAATACTTAAGCTGCGCTCAAACCTCTTTTAAGATTCAATTGCAGTATAGTAAGGGTGTTATCGATCCACAGAGAGCAAATGTGTTTGAGTGCCTTTCTTTAATTAAGAAGTAAAGCAAGAAAGAAACAAGAATTGTTTGTTTGGAGAGACTTGTATTTAAGAGCATGAAAATAGGAAAGAAACGATTGAGAGAATAATAGATTGGGAAAAATAGTTGGATTCTGGTTTCGTATTTCACTATCCAGGATTTATTTATTCTTGATTACAATCACTTAAAATCTTTAATTTATTCCCACCAGTTCTTAACTAACTCACCTATTCCTAGTATGAGAAGTTGATTCAATTACTTTCCTAATTACCGCTTCCACAGGTAATTAATCAAAACAATAGTAAATGCACAGGTGTTAAGGAACTAGGTGATCTAACGCTATTCCTAGCAAATTAGTTTCTCCCAGATTAAACAATTTATATCTGATTAATAGAGCAGCTTCCACATACTAAATTAATCTCAAATCATATAAAAGATGATCAAGCAATTATAAGCAATAAGAACAAAATTGTTTAATTAAAATTAAAAATAGAAAGTAAACAAAGAAATAAATAGAATCCTATCCAGATGAAATACTACGCCTAAATCCAACTATAAAGGAGCTTAGTTATCCATAGAATGGAAACTAGCTTGCTTACAAGGAGAATCAATTGGGGATTAGGAGACGGTGAAGAATCCGAGCACCCGTTGTTGAAAATCCTCTTCTCCTTCTCAAATCAGAGCTCTCTCACGTCCAAGGGGTGTTTGGAGGAGACCGGGGTTGAAAGAATACCCAAAAGAGGCCAAAAATCGCGTTTTATAGGCCCTGGGCGCCGCATGGGCGCTTAGCGCCCTCGACGGGCGCTTAGCCGCCTGGAAACCATGTTCTGGGCGCTTAGCCCTTTACTGGGGCGCTTAGCGCCCTGTCTTCATGTTCTGGGCGCTTAGCCGCCCTGTCTGGGCGCTTAGCCGCCTGCAGCTTCCTGCTGGCCGCTCAGCGGCTTTAACGGCGCTTAGCGCCCCGAAAACGTCTTCAAATCAAGATCCAACCGTTCATATTGAATTTCCATGAGTTAGGAACCACATACTCAAATTTTAGTTAAATCCAACGGTTAACGAATGAGATATTGCAATTTTGCTCAGGCTGCTTCAAGATTTCTGCATCAAAAAGTTGGGATTAGAACTGAAATCTTCATTAAACATCAAAAATGTGCATTCTAACCCAGAATTAATAGCAATTCATCATTCCTTTGCAAAACATACATTTCTTGGGTGTTTTAACAATTAAAACTCATAATAAGTGCCTAAAAACAATGTTAAAACTATGAACGTTTGACACTTATCAGCATCCTCCACTGACAGCCATTAGCTGAATTTGGACACTTATTGGTAAAATATCTAGTGCAAGATTCCTGCACAACATATGTATGATTTTTTTTATGCAGTAGTGCTTCATGGCCGTCTGAGCATCTCCCTTGGTTTTGAAATGTAAACCTTCATATAATTCTTCACCTACTTGCCATGACCCATACACAACCAAACCAGGAAAAAATCGGTCTCTTGATTTGGGTGGTCCCAATTAACATATGTAAAGTGGGATGAGGTATTCCACAAAGGGGTGGAGTTTGGGACACCTAAACAAAACGATTTAATGAAGTCACGACATTACATAAACTGAAAAACTGAAGAGCTATTAACAATGTACATACCTTGGGTTTCGGAGTATACTTTCACCGGTACAGGAGATGCAGTAGGAATAGGAGTATGTGCTATCTGAGGTCTTGTATTACCACCCAAATCGGTCTCCATGTCTGAGTCTGACGATCCTCCTTCAAGCAATCTATCGTCTTCATCCACTTCATCTTCTGAATGGTTAACTTCGAGATCCACATTGTTAGTGTCGAAGTTGTCAATATCGTCCTCAAATTAAAGGTGTTTCTGAAATTCATACACCCTGGCTCAACAACCGCCTCCTCAACGTGCCTAACCCCTTTATCCGACAATATCTGTTGCGTATCCATCGGATACATTGACACTGGTATTGACGAACCTCCGGCCTCAGCAATATCAACGGCCTCATCGATGATTGTTGGCTAAAAGCGTCCATCATGATACTAACATCTTCAGTATCACATATCTAGAGACTTCTAAAAAAAAGGTTTATCTGAAGCCAAAAATCTATACGTAACGCTCGAAATAAACTGATTACTTCTAAGTTGTAACTTTTCATGAATTCTCCTCTTCAAACGTTGGAAAGAAATGCTTCATTTCAGATATATGGCATTGGTCGAACATTCAAACATGACACCTTGCCCGCCTTCGTAAGCCCTATCGTTGTACTACACAAAGACAATTTGTTGATCCATCGCAGAGGTTTGGGGTACAGTGTTTGAGGTTTAGAGTGGAAAATGAAGCAAAGTGAACGGTTTCTGCAATTGAAAATGTTGTGGAAGCGGGTGATTTATACAGTCAGAAATCACAGCATGGGCTGCGACTCTTGGGACTAGGAGTCACATAAAGCCTTGCGACTCCCTCTGGAGGTCGCATACAGGGCTACGACTCCCACCCCTAGGCCAACTCAACATTCCACGTGGCTAAAACAGCCATGCTAAAAAAAATTTCAACGTATTTTTTACTAATTTGTTTTTTGCATTATTAAAAATAAAAAAAGCCTATAGCTTCGTGCAAAGAGAACAAAAACTACTGAAACAATAGTGAAAAAGTTCATGGACTCAGTTTTGATGTCTGTTCTCCTCAACTGTAACTAATTTCTTTCTTCCATGTTTACTTAATTTTAACATCTCAACAGAATGATGCAATGCAATGAATATTGAATTTGCCTTGTAACTGTCATACACTGAGCAGATTGCAGCATAAACTAGAATTGATCCTTATCTCTATATCACTATGTGTAATAGATCTATACACACCCACATACACTGACACATATTATGCCTACCTTGTGAAGCATGTATGCTCTTCATTGTTGGCTTGTTAACTAATTTTGCTTTTGTCAGGGCATTGGAAATGGCATTCCTCTTGCTGCTAATGTAGCTACTCCTTAAATCCTGTTTGTATCGTAGCAGGATTGGAAAGGGTGGCTATTATGGAAATGGAATCAGAATTAGGAGTGTTGATTGGAAAGGGGTGGCTATTATGGAAATGGATTCAGGGTTACACCTCCTCTGTTAGAGATTCAATTGTTACTTTCTAATACTCCACCGCTTGGGGTAATTCTGCAACTCTCCCATTGGACCCCAAGATCTATCTTAATAATGAAGATAACTCCAATGTTGCTGCATAGCTGGAATGCTAAAACGGCTTCCAATTTTTGAGGCACCGCTCAATGTTTCCTTCATCCTTGAAAACCTTGGGCCCGTTCGAGGTGGTTGTCGGTATCTAGTTTTTTATTTTTGAAAGTGATTTAAGAAACGAAACTTGTTCGAAAAAGTGGGGCTGAAGTCAGTTTTGAGCCCGTTTTAAAACGTTTTAGAGCCTGTTTTAAATACAATAAAATATGGGTTTAGGTTTATTGTTTTTAGTTTCCTAACACTTACGCAGAACGCACGTCGACGTCTCTTTGCAAGAGACTGAGCCGGGTCCTGTGCACATACGTTGGAGAGCTCGTAGTCGCCGTACTCTCTGGGTGTGTATCTTCTCTCTTGGTTCACTTTTCCTCTCTCTGTTTGTATCTCTCTCTTTACATACTCATCCTTTTGAGTCTAAATCTCTTTACAAACTCACTGATGCTATCCACTGTCTTGGTAAAAAATGTCGTCTTTTTCTAATTTTCATCTTCATTTAGCGACTTGCTTAACAGGAAAACTAATTCCTTTTTCTTTTCTCTATTCCATGTTTTATCGACTTGCTTCTGAAGTTCCTTTTTTTCCCTATTCACAATTCTTTTGTTCTATTTCACAATTAGTCATTAATTCTAATTGTTGGTTGTTTCATGTGATTGAATGAGACTTCTTTTTCTTGTTGCAGTTGCACATAGGTTTTTTCTGCTACCGGTTAGTCTCAAATCTCAATCTTCTTCCATACTTATTAATAAAATTATCCCCTTCTTTGGTTGAACTATGCAAATTCATAATTGATAAGACATATTGGTTCTTTGTTTGATAAGTTATGTTATTATATGGAGCATATTTTCATATTTTGCTTGTTCTTTTAAGCGGATCATTGAACTGATATCATATGTTCCTTTAACTAAGAATGAACGGACCATCTAAGGTGCTTTTTCATATTTCTGCTTCTGATTATTAGCATCTTTGGATTAGTTTCTCTTTTTTCAGAATTAATTCTGACACGCAGAAGCTATCCCTATAATTTGTTTTGGCTTCAAAATCAAATTGCATAAGGATTTCAAAACATGCACAATATTGACATAATAACTCTGATTTTCAGTTCTTCATGTTTTTTATGTTTTACTCTTGGGCTTATGCAACTTACAACATCCTTCTCAGATTGTAATTCTGAACAGTGAATTGAATTGAATGTCCTTAGGACATTATCCTATGATATGGTCACTCATTTCTTCTGGTTCACAGATATTTGATGGACACAATGGGAATGCTTCTGCCATTTATACTAGAGAACATATAATTGTGTTATTATATATTCTTTTAACTAATGATGCATATTAAACTTTTTATTAGGAATTTGATGATTTTCTTTGTTTTTTGTTTCTAACTATGGTGTATCATTTTAAAGTATACCAACTTTGATTAAATGATACTTTAGGGTAGTTTCTTTCTCTCATACCATTATTTTGGTAACTTTCTTTTATATATATCAGTTCAACAGATAGTGTAGGCTAGAATCCTATTTCATGTATGTATATATGGAGCTGATGTCATAAGAATTCATTTTGGCTAGAATCCTTTTCTTTTCTATATATCAGTTCAAAAGGATTCATTTTTGCTATATCCTTTTGCTATATCAGAGAGTTGCTGCTGTCTTTGCAAAACTTTGAAAGATCTGTCATATAAAATTCTTGTGTGCTACTTTTTTATGGATTAGACTCATGTGAGTCAGTTTGTCAAAGTTCACTTCTAAAAAAACTAGCCTTTTTACGCGTTCTTTGATAGACGCCAAACATAGATATATGGCCTCCAAACATAGAATCAACTTATTTTGTTATTATTTTACAATATACTTATGACTCAACTTATGTTTTTGTAGAAGTACAAGTTTGCAAAGCAGTTCAAGAAGAGTGGTTGCCTGCATTATGATAAATTGTGTGTCATTTATGGGGACACTACTGCTGCTTCTGGTGCAAATCAACACCTTCTACCAAAAGCCCTTCAATTAGTGATGAGGACAGTGAAGGAGACTTTGATAAGCATGAAGATAACCATCAATCTATTGAGTTCAAACGATGCCATAACTTTTATCATATTTTGAGTGATGACAATTTTGTTTAATAGTTCATTTACGATAGATAAAAATTTCCTAAACTTTGTGTATTATTCTTTTCAGGAAAAATCTCTATCGCCTGCTCGGCAAAATAGAAAGAAGAAATATATCTATCGTCTGCTCAACGAAATAAAAGGTAGAAATATCTCTATCGTCTGCCAGAGAGAATTGAAAGATGAATTATCCCTATCGTCTGCTCGGCAACACTGTCTGATCAAAGAGAAGTACCGTCTACTACTCTAAGAGAAGTCTCATCTACGCTCAACGTCTAACACTTCAAAGAGAACCGTCTATGACATCAAGAGAACAATCGTCTACCAAATTAAAGAGAACTATCATCTACTTAGACAAAATGAAATGCACCGTTTGATCAAATGAAAAGTATCGTCTAAGGTCAAGCAGAAGAATATGTTTTACTCAAGGAAAATATCTTATGAGTTGTCTATAACTGGAAAATATCACTTACCGAGAGAAGAACGCAGAATCACGTGACAATGTCAAAATGTCAACGGTCTCAAATCCCAGGCACAGTACAACGTTGTCTATTAAACAAAAGAGATTTATTCTTTCTCTTTCCTTCAAATGGAAAGATTCACTGCAACAAGGAAATGTCTTTCGAAGACCCCATCGTCTAAGGAAAGACGTCAGAAAATAAATGCATTAATTGTAGAGTAGAGACCCGTTGATAAACGGTCAAATTGAATCACGTGCATCACACAACACTACAAGAAATTTGACTTTTGGTCACGCTAAAATTTGCAACGGTCAGAAAACTGTGGCCTAAAATGGCCAAATGCCACGGTTTTTGAACCGTAGGATAATTTTACAAAAATTAAAATCAAAACAAAGGAAGTCGTAGCCTATACTCTTTAAACCGCGGTTTGGTACCCATGGCTATATTGTGGCCGCATTTTGCCAACCGTGGACCCTTTATTCCACACTCATCCAACCGCGACACTAGGATTTTATATTAAAAAACCTATTAAAATTTGGCCCGTCAAAAACTTCCGGTTTTTATTTTATTTGTGTAACTTAATCAAAATTAGAATTTCAAGAGCTAATCAAAACCTAACCCCGTGCAAGCTTCACTAAAACCTCTTCAGAAATCAAATTTGAAGTGAAGATATAAAAGGAAGAACAGAACGCAAAACACAAAAAGGAAGAACATAGTACATAGAACGCAGAACACAAGTGTCAACAACAAAACATCGTTCAAGCTTACAACACAACCTCCGATTTTCAAATAACTCAAGTGTCAAATTCTCTAGAGTGAAAATCTTCTAAGTGTGAGAAATCTTAAGTGTCAAACACTATCAAGCTTTCACACCCAAACAGAGAACCTATCGTCTGATCATCTCTGTTTCACTAAACTCAAGTATATTCCTGAGTCATATCCTCTACCAAAAATACTTAGAGTTAGTTGTGCCTAAATCTTTCTACCTCACTCTTTTATAAGAGACTTTGTAGAAGAACCCATTCTTGTAAAAGAATACTTGGGAGAAGTCCTGTCTAATACTTGTAGGAGAAGTCCTGTAGAATACTTGGGAGAAGCCCTGACGAATACTTGTAGGAAAAGTCATGGAGAATACTTGGGAGAAGTCCTGTTCGTCCCTAACATTTATAGAAAGTTGCACTTTTGATTTTCCATCCATATCTGTTAAAAATCTAACGGAATATTCCTTTAAAATTAATTAAAAATATACAAATTAAAAATCGGAAACATTTTTTTCCCAAAAAATTTCTAATTCATCATCTTCAAAATCACCATCTCCGCCATTCCATCAAATCCCTAAATCAGAAACATGTTCTTCATCATCCCTAATTCATTATTCTCAAAATCACCTCTCCATCAGACCTCCCCACCACCACCACACCAACCTTCTTCAGCCACCACGAAATCCATCCCAATCGCCACCCTTCCAAGCCTCTGATTCCTCCAACCACCGCATCCTTCCTTTTATCCTCCAGAGGGAGAACGAGAAGAATGAGAAGAAGGAGAAGAAGGAGATCGAGACAGAGAGGGAGAACGAGAAGAAGGACGATGCAACGGCGCGACGGCTCAACGATGCGACGACGCAATGGCTCGACGGCGCGACGGCGCGAGAGGATGGCGTTCTTCTTCTCCTCGCCGCCATCGTTCTCTCTTCATCGGCTCGCCGTTGTTCTCTCTGCCTTCCATCCCCTTTCTTGAAAACCCTAACTTTCTCATTTCTCTCCTTTCAATTTTTTGTTTCAATTCGTGACCCACTGCATGTGCCTATCATACAAACATAAAGGTTGAATCTTTTGTGATTTTTGAGTTCTGGTGTTTCACTTTGAAAGAGAAAGAGAGTGGCTCTTGGTGATTTTTTAGTTCTGGTGTTGTGCCGTTGCAGAGAGGATGAGAGAGAGAAAGTGGAAGGGAACGAGAAGGAGGGAAGGTCGACGATAAGGATGAACGAGTTCTGGTGTTGGCTCTTGGTGATTTTTTGAGTTCTGGTGTTTTGCTTCTTTTCCTTGTTCAGATTCAGAAGCATAACACAAATGTTTTGAGTTCTGGTTTTTTGAGTTCTAGATTTTTTGAGTTCTGGTTTTTTGAGTTCTGGTTTTTTGAGTTCTAGATTTTTTCAGTTCTTGTGTTTTGCTGATTTTTGAAGCTCATTCCCTCTTTCTTTTTGCAAATGCTGACTTGATGTTGGTAGAAGGGGGAAGAAATTCTAGGTTTTTAGATTAGAATGATGAAGAAGATGCTTGAACTAGATGAAGAAATTCTGGGTTTGTTTTTAAATTCTGGGTTTTCATTTTCATTTTTGTTTGTTATTAATTTTTTAATAAAAAACCGTTAGATTTTTAACTGAAATGGATGGAAAATCAAAAGTGCAATTTTCTGTAAATGTTAGGGACGAAATTGACTAATTTTTTTTTGTTAGAGACAAAAAGTGTCAAATCGTGATAAGTGAGAGACCAAAAGTGCTATTAAGCCTTTCAGTTTCTCCGCATAGCTCTTGATTGTATCTGGAATTTTACTACTGTAGTGTGTTGACTTGAGCTTACTGATTTGTGGGCCTTGATTTTTCTTTTTCAAATGTAAGCAGTATTCAATTAGCTGTTAATTTTAAAGTGACGGTGGTTTTTTATATTATCCTCCCACTTGAGAGGGTTATGACTGGAGAATTTCTATATTCAATATCTTTTAGTACTAAATAAATTATTCGTGTGTTGAATCTTCTCCCTCAACCTCAGTTACATTTTGAACTTTGAATTTTAAATAGCAATAAGTTGGCAAGCCAAACCGAACCAGTAAAGATAAAACAGAGAAGAGAATTGAAAGCATTATGGGTTCCCCAGCCAAAACAGTTTGTGTTACAGGGAGTACTGGTTTCATCGGGTCATGGCTTGTCATGAGACTCATCGAGCGTGGCTACATGGTTCGTGCCACCGTACAACGCGACCCAGGTGAGGTCCTTTTTCTTCGTCCTCTCCTATAGAGGATACATGTAAGCACTGGCGGAGGGATGGGGATTACTTGTTGGTTTCACTCACTTTTTATAGAAAAAGTATGTTGATCCATATTGACACCACCCAACTCAAAGCTCTCCCTCCGCCACTGCTTGTAAGCACAAAAAAAATTATATGTACGTATGAATATATGGTGCAGGTAACATGAAGAAGGTGAAGCATTTGCTAGAACTGCCTGGTGCAAAGACCAACCTGACTATATGGAACGCTGATCTTACTGAAGAGGGAAGCTTCGATGAAGCCATCGAAGGGTGCACCGGAGTTTTCCATGTGGCCACACCCATGGACTTTGAATCCAAGGATCCTGAGGTAAAGTGATTATAATCAAAAATGTTGAAAAACATATAAACAGTGCATACAGTCATAAACATATTCATTTTTCTATCTATATCTCTCTTCTTATCACATTAATCATATATCACATTCATTACTTATCTCTCTTCTCTTCCTTTCTCTCTAGGTGCCTACACCGTTTATCAATCATAACTCGATTATAATTAAATCTCGCAAAGGATAATCAATAATATAAGGCAATTCCATATCTTTTGCTTTGTTTTTAAATTTCCAACTCAATCTTTTATAGTTTAAATAATGAAGTGAAGGGTACAGGAGTAATATCCTATAATTAATCATGAAATGATTATGCAATATTAATGATGAAGATTTTTTAACATGATATGGTTCCAAATTTGATTGGAAAGTGCAGAATGAAGTGATCAAGACTACCATAAACGGAATGCTAGACATCATGAAAGCATGCCTGAAGGCCAAAACTGTTCGGAGGCTGGTTTTCACATCTTCTGCAGGCATCCTCAACGTTTCAGAACACCAAAAGCAGCAAGTGTTGGATGAGACCAGCTGGGGTGACGTTGAGTTCTGCACGAAAGTAAAGATGACTGGCTGGGTAATTAGTATTTTTATTTTCATTATTTAATTACTCTGTTCCATTTTCTAGTTATTTATTTATTTATTCGTTTAACCATAAGTATCCTCTATTTGAGCAATCTTATTTGACCAGACTGTGGTAAAGAATAAAGGTCTTTCTCAGAGTTTGTCTTATGAGAATCGAATTTTCAATCTTAGGGGTTCAAACAAATAATATTAACCACCGTAACCGGCACTTATTGGGTCTAGTTTTATATTCAAAATCAGCATGTTTGTATTAAAATTAGTTTAAACCAATATTATTAAACTTGAATCGATCATTAATTGACTCGTTCGATCAGGGGATTGAGTCAATGACTAATTACTGGTCCAATAAAAGCAAGTCATTACTTAAATTAGAATTATATTAAATTATTATCAAATATAAATATAGTCAAAATCAATGAATGAAAGGTATAACAATCATCATTATTAAATAGTTATCTTTGATTTTCCTTTCTTATAATATGTTGCAACTTACAGTATATAACACTAAAGAAATTAAATAGTTTGACGTAGTAGTTCAGCATTTCGTCCTTTAGGTAAATGGTTGGAGATTTAAATTCAACTCTTACGAATGGAAAAACCTCATTAGTCAACCTCCTGATGCTTAGTGTGCTGACAGCGGAACGAGAGATTAGTTACACATCTATTAACCGTGGAGATACTTGAAAAGCACCGGATAAAAAATATAATACTAAAGAAGTTAGTTGGTTGAGTAGCAAGTTGGCCAAGTTGTTGACTATGAGTTGCAAGTTAATGGAGTTTGTAATGAACTTGTTGTTCACCATGAGTATTCAATTAATAATGATTAAACTTATCTTGGTTTGGCAGATGTATTTTGTTTCGAAGGCACTAGCGGAGCAAGAAGCGTGGAAATTTGCGAAAGAGCACAACGTAGACTTCGTCTCAGTTATTCCATCCCTTGTTGTTGGCCCCTTTCTAATGCCCACAATGCCACCTAGTCTATCCACTGCTCTTTCTCTTATCACAGGTACAATATTTATAGTGTCTATAGTGATTCATAATCGTTTTAAAATATCAACTTATTCTTTGTTTTACTCATAATTAAATTGGCAGGAAATGAGGCCCATTATTCGATCATAAAGCAAAGCCAATTCGTCCACGTGGATGATCTTTGTCTTGCTCACATTTTCCTCTTAGAGCACCCTGAATCAGAAGGGAGGTATATGTGCAGTGCATGTGATGCTAATATCTATGATATTGCAAAGTTAATTAACACAAAATATCCAGAGTACAGTGTCCCCACTAAGTAAGTCTTCCAATCTAGCTAGCTACTGTAGTAAATTCATATTCATGAGCCGAGAGCTGATTCTACTCGTTGGATTTCTATTATTTAGGTTTAATAATATTCCAGAAGAAGTGGAGCTTGTCAGATTTTCATCAAAGAAGATCACAGACTTGGGATTTCAATTTAAATACAGCTTAGAGGATATGTACACTGGAGCAATTGACACATGCAGAGAAAAAGGGCTTCTTCCTAAAGCTACAGAAACTCCAACCAATGTTGGCATAACAGAGAAATAAATCAGCTTTGTTTATGTCTTTGTGCCTGTGATGGCTATGTATCTTTCTTTTCTTATTTTGTTCTTGTTTAAAGTTTCTGTGGTAGCTGTTTGTAAGGCCGATTTTCTTTCAATAAGTTACAAGATAACTACTTACGGACAGGATATAATTTGCACGCGTGCAGGTATAGGGATTATCATAATGTTGGCACCCAAAAAGTTTGTAATGGCTAGTTAGGCGGCCGGAGTGATTTGTCATATGATGAAACAAACTGTCCGTTGGGGCATCGGCTAGCAACAATTAGCCGTTGTAGCGCTACAATGAAACGGCTAAATTAGAGGATCGGTTTGGAGAGAGGTACTGAAGCTTGACCACAAAGCTAAATTCAGGAGGAGCTTCTAGAAGTCTTTCAAGTGCAAAGTAGCACTAGGCTCAATTACACTAACTTAGGGCCCGTTCGGGGTGATGGCTAGTTTTTAGTTTTTGGTTCCAAATGTAAGTTTGAAAACAAAATGTGTTCGGCAAAAATGGTATTGAGCTGATTTTTTACAAAATTTCAAAATGGTTTTGGCCTTATTTTTAAAACCACAAAATATGATTCTATGATTTTGGTTTCAATAACATGTATCATCCCTACCACTACCCACCTCCACAACCATCCACCACCACCTTCATCACCGCCACAACCACCACCTCTGCCGCCGCCTCCACCGCCCCCACCACCATCTCCGCTAACGTTGCCACCACCACCTTACACTACCTCTCGCGCCACACTCCGCCTTCCACCGCTACTTCCACCACCGCTACTACTTCCACATCCACCCTTACCCTCCAACACCACCAGTTCCAATAAAAACTAAAATTAAAAACATGCACTTGTATGACACAAATTAAAAATAAAGGGGTTGGCTAAATGACCCCATGATTTATTGGGGTCATTCAACCCCATGTCCACATTGACCAATAAGATTGTGTTATTTATTTTATTTATTTTTACATTATTTTTTAATTTTAATTATGGGACAATCTTATTGGTCCATATGAGCATGGGGTTAAATGACCCCAATTAATCATGGGGTCATTTAGCCAACCCCAAAAATAAAAACTAAAATTAAAAAGGAAGAAGAAAATAAAATAGAAAATAATTTATTTTTAGCATGGGTGTGCTTTCAAAAGGACAATCTTATTCTTAATTTTTTTCCTTTTAAGTGTAATTTGGAGCATGACAAGACAGTACAGAAAAGTTAACAGAAAGGGAAAGACATAGAAAATCAAATAAAATCCTAAATTTATAAGCTCTAAGCCTAGCCGTTCAATCCTACCCTAACAATGACGTCAAAAATTTGTTGCTCTATAAATACACACTGCGCAAACTAGAGCAAGTGCACTCTACCGCTCAAATAATATAGGATTGTAAGTCTTAATTATAGAACCCAAGAGACCAGGTTGAGTAACTAAACTTAGGGAATGATTTCATTGTTTAAGCAAATCAATACTTGAAAGTGGTGGTTGTGAGCATGCAAGAAAGCAAACAATAAGATGGATAAAATCAGAATAAGAAATCCCCGAGATTGCAATACAAGTGGATCTTCTCCCCCCAATTTCATATATGTTATCTACATTAACTATTGTGTCGACTTTAGTTCTCATGTGGTAGATAAACCACGAGATTATACTTAAACAACTTATCTAGGGACACTACTTAAAGCAAACCGTGAGGAAGCATGATTGCCTATATAAGGATTAAAATAGAGAACATACCTAAGCAATATTTCACTACTCAAACATAGGTGAGTCGGTAGCTGATGAGCTAAACTGCAAGTGTACAATTTTACCCGGGGTTTTACTTTGTCGAACCACAGAGATATGATTGTGAGAGTTTACTTCTAATGTTACCAATTTCAGTCGTAACGTTGAAAAGAGAAATAAAAAGGGGGGGGTATCAATGATTGTTGATTATCGGGAAAATAATTAGAAAGCAAGCAAATGATTGTTGTTTAGAAAACTGTTGGAGACAAGCGTGCTGGGGTTACGATTTCATCAACTATCATTATGCCTCTACCTGCTATGATGATATATATGATTTCAATCCAGTTATCTAAAGTGCTTTGCCTAATTATTTACTTACTAATTCCTTAGTTAAGCAAATCTTTCAATTGATTAGTGATAGCTAATCCCTTAGTACCTAATCCTAATCAATCAAAGACTAAGTTCAATTTCAGGCCAACACAAATAATTCCCTACCCTTATCCCTAAGGTGTAGAGACCCTAATTTAGTTCTCCCCATGTCCCTAATTACTACCAATTTCCCAATTGTGTAGAAACAAGCAAACATCCACTCATGAGTGGATTCAATAATAATAGAGAGAAAACACACAGATAAACTGAAATAATCATATATAAAACCATAACGTATCAAAGCATAACAAAGTGACTACATCTCCCCAGCACAAAAGAGGATTAGTTCCTCATAAAATTCATGGAAACAAACTTAAATCCAAAAGGAAGATGGAAATCAAGCAAAGAAACCTAAAAAATGGTGTTCGAGAACCCAAAATATCGCCTCCTATCTCCAAAACTCATCCTAAAGGTTTCAACATACAAAAAGATAACCAAATAGGTCAAAAAACACAATTTTAAATAATCTGTTCGACACCTCGCGCATTTGAGCGAAATCAATGTAGAATCTGGCGCAGGAAATTCCAGCGGCTATATCGTTGGCGCATTTGCGCGAGCTCAGTGTGAGATTTGGCGCAGATCCGGCGCAGAAGATTTTAGCATGCCAACAACTTCCGTAAATTCTCTCTTTCTTCCTTGATTTGCTCTTTGTTCCCACATCTTCTCCTAAAATAAACTCAACGATAAGGGAAAATAGTTAAAAACTAATAAAAGCAATTAACTAAAAGATTGAAGAAGATAACAACTCAAAATAAAATTATTAATTCCTAATAAAATACCATAAAGACTAAAGAAAATATCAACAAATATTTAAAATAGCACAATGCATGATCCACATCTAAAATACCCTAAAATGATGAAAATACCCTAACAAACCTATTAAACTACATGCGAAATATGACCGAAAATACCACAAAATCTCATTAGACAAACACTAACAAAAGTTCTCATAATTTCAACAGGTTTTCCAATCAATGAGTAAGTATTTTATCTTTTAATTTAGTTAATTATTCACAATGTAAACTCTAGTCCAATTCTGTTTCTCCTCTCTTTTACCTTGCATTACTTCTCTTAACGGTATGTACAAAATAAATCAGGCCAATACTTTTTTAAATATATTTTTAACTAAAAGAACAGACTTTGGACCATGTAAAATGTCTACTAATTAAGCCTCATGCTGAGAAAAATATAATAATATTTTTGTTATTTATAATTATTATTGTATTATATTTCTATTATAATATACTAAAATTTTATACTTATTAATTTATTTAAAGATTTAAACATGTTAACTTATATGAAAATTTGAGCCTTAGAAGTCTATTATATATTACTTATTTAAATACTTATTATAAAAGAAGAAAATTATGGTTAACTCATAATTAGAAACATATTTTGCCAAAAAGAAAATTTGTTGGCATCATTGCGAGTATCAAAAGAAGAATATGAAGATAGATGTTAGCTAGGAAGGTAGGAAGAATCACAATGACAAAGCAGCTATGCATGCAGCCACCATTTAACATTTACCAGCTCTTCAACATAGCTAACTCCTTCAGCGTAATTCCATACATAACTGGTCGATGATCACGTGCTCTTTTGTTTGGCCAACGGTGATCACGTGCTGAATGAAGATTCCATCACTCGTATAGTCGTACCAAATCCCAAGTGAGAAATTTAGGACCTCAAGTGAGAAATTTAGAAACTCATTTTCCGTTCTTTTTTATAAGAGTTAAACCAACTTTGCACACATCTTAAGAAAGTTCGGTAGTATAGTTTTTTGCATTAAATTTGTTCTCAAATATTGTTGAATTTCCAAAATTGTCTTTAACATATTTCTATTTAATTTCTTTCCATTATTAATGGAATTCCATATTTCCGGAATTGAATTGGGGTAAAAATGTGAAAAAATAATTAATATGACACAAAACCTTATGTGGCTCTTATAAAAAGGAACCGCTAACCCGCCTCATTTAACTCTTATAAAAAGAAACGAAACGGAGGGAGTATTATTAATCATAAATTCAAACTTCATTGACACCATATTAAAACAAAAACAAATTAATTCCTCTCTACACAACACAACAGCTTCTATAAAAGCATCCACTCCATACATACATGGTCTTCAGCTCCATTTTCAAGCCAATTAGTTTTGAGCAAGAAAACAGAATACCAAAGAAGAGAGAAGAGAAAGCATTATGGGTTCCGCATCCGAAACGGTTTGCGTTACAGGAGCTGCTGGTTTCATTGGGTCGTGGCTTGTCATGAGACTCATCGAGCGAGGCTATACGGTTCGAGCCACCGTACGAGACCCAGGTCAGGTCCCTTTCTTTATGTTCATGAATTTTCATGGCAAGCCTAAATATAATTCAACAGCTTAAGAACATGTTTGAATAATAGTTTGTACAACATATACTTCGGTCTAAAGGGGAAGTCATTTATTACCTGTTTTAAACTCCATTTACATACTTCAGTCTCACATTACATTGGATGGTACTAAAAGTGTTGCGCAGTAAGTATATAAGGGAAATTAAACAAGTCTAAGGATCCATGTGTGTTCAATTCACTTGTGTGATTTGCTCCTTATCTAATGTGGTGTTGAGAGATCTCCATGCTTCTTTCACTGGCCAACCCAAATTATAATCCAAACATGCAAAAGCTAATTAGCATTATATGGTGCAGCGAACATGAAGAAGGTGAAGCATTTGCTGGAACTGCCAGACGCAAAGACCAAGCTGACTCTGTGGAAAGCTGATCTTGCTGAAGAGGGAAGCTTTGATGAAGCCATTAAAGGCTGCACTGGAGTTTTCCATGTTGCCACACCCATGGATTTTGAATCCAAGGACCCAGAGGTATCTATATATATGGCAATTCTATGGGGAATACCCAAAATCAATTTTTTAGTACTTGCAAGAGGTTGCATACGTACTAAAAATTAATTTACAAAGAAACTTTTTTAATTTGTGAACCATATTTTTCTTAATTCACTAGAATGAAGTCATAAAGCCAACAATAAACGGATTACTGGACATCTTGAAAGCGTGCGAGAAGGCGAAAACTGTGCGAAGGTTGGTTTTCACATCCTCAGCAGGGACTGTGGACGTTACAGAGCACTCAAAGCCTGTTATTGATGAAAGCTGCTGGAGTGACATTGACTTCTGCCTAAGAGTCAAGATGACTGGCTGGGTAATTAGTTACAAGCTACTAATAGATTGTGACATTCAAGTTTTTGATAACACTAACCACGCCTTTGATTTGCCTCATAATCATTTCTATGCTGTGACGACGGACTATTTAATTAGTTGGCGCCACACTATATATAGGTGAACAGATTGTTCGTAGTTTAGTGTGGCACCAACTGGGCTCGTACACAGAATATAAAATAATTATTAGGTAAATTAAGTAGGTGGCTAATATTCTCAAAAACTTTTTTAATTCTGCAATCTCATTTCTATATATTCACCCGAGCAAAAGAAAATATGGTAATTAATGTGTGTTTGGATTAGCCGTGTTAGAATTAATTTTGATAAATTTAGCTGTGGCAAAAGTGAATGGAGAATGAAGTAGTTAGTATATGTTTGGTGTTTTTTCAAGAATAGAGTGGTCATGTTATGAATTACACTTCTAAAATCTCACAACTCATAACTTATCAGCATATTTGGATGCACTTTTCAATTACTAATGATTAGTTTTATCTTGGCTTCATTTTTGTAGATGTATTTCGTTTCAAAGACAAGGGCTGAACAAGAAGCATGGAAATATGCGAAAGAGCACAACATAGACTTTGTCTCTGTCATTCCACCTCTTGTGGTTGGACCCTTTCTCATGCCAACAATGCCACCTAGCCTAATCACTGCTCTTTCACTCATCACAGGTGCATTATATACATAAACTGTGTCTGCTTCAATTTCCCTTAACTAACAAGGATTGAAAGCACTTTTAATGAAAATCTATAAATTGAAAAGAAAAATGTGTTTCACTTTTCAAGTGAATGAAACATAAATCAGACACATAAAAACATTATTATTATTATTATTATTATTACTATTATTACTATTATTGTTGTTGTTGTGGTGCTACTAATTTTGGAGGGGTACTGTTTATGATTTGGCAGGAAATGAGGCCCATTACTCGATCATAAAGCAAGGCCAATATGTCCACTTAGATGACCTTTGTCTTGCTCATATATTTTTGTTTGAGAATCCAAAAGCCCAAGGGAGATACATGTGCTCTGCATATGAGGCAACCATTCATGAGGTTGCAAGAATGATCAACAAAAAATACCCAGAGTTCAATGTGCCCACAAAGTAAGTCTTCTCACATATATATTATTTTGGATCAAGATCTTCTGTTTCTATTCGGTGTCCCCTTTCATGTCCTTCAAATATACCAGAGTCTTACATAAATAATAATAATATGAATAAATTACACGATTTTCTAACTTATTCCATGGAGTTATTTAACTCGAAATGGACTAATAGTGTCTAACATAAGTGAGTTAGAAATTACAAATAATTATATTGATCCATCTAAAATTGAGTTATTATAACCTCATGTGCAAGTTAGAAAAGTATTGTAGGGATAAAACTAAAGGTTGTGCCAATTTAACTTATTATGAACTTGATTCTTAGGTTCAAGGATATTCCAGATGAATTGGACATCATTAAGTTTTCTTCAAAGAAGATCACAGACTTGGGGTTCAAATTTAAGTACAGTCTAGAGGACATGTACACAGGAGCCGTTGAAACCTGCAGAGAAAAGGGGCTTCTTCCTAAAGCTGCAGAAACTCCAGTTACTAATGGCACCACTTAGAAATAGATTAATGTGCTTTTGTGTCTTCGTGCGTGTGATGGCTTTGGATCTTGCTTTTTTTTATTTCTCTGTTCTTGAGAATATCAATATTGTTTATGAGGCCAGGTTGCCTTTTAATAAGCTAAGAACCATCTTCTAATTTGGTAGAATTATGTCAAACATGTTTGTCTGTGTATTGCATAAATGCATAAAGCTAGCTGTTTGCATTACCCGTTGATGAAGTTTCTGATATAGTCCTGCTTTTTGGTAGCTTTTACATTAATGGGCCAGCTGAGAGGCCCAAATGAAATATTCTAAAACCGAAATAGATACAGAACTATGTTTAGAAGGGGTTTACTAATATTAGATACACTTAACTGCACTTTCAGTTCTCATTGATGTATCACGATTGTGTGATTTGACGCCCTTAAGTTTAAACGAGCGGTCTTAGTCCCTAAATTCCTAATTTGTGAAAATTGGGTCCATGTGTTAGAAGGACTCCAATTGCTAACGTGGTTAGCTGACTAGTCATTCATTAATGACAATATATTAGACTTAGGAGCTATGTCATTATATTTAAAAGAAAATATATTACTCTGGCTTAATTGCACTTTTGATCTCTGATCTATCACGGTTGTGTGATTTGACTCCTTCATGTTTAAAGTGAGCGATTTTGGTCCCTCATGTACCAATTTGTAAAAATTGGGTCCATCCGTCAAGTTGCATCCAAATTTAGACTGAAGTCACTTAGCTAGCCATGCTACTTACACCACCATGACATGTTTATGCTAATTACATCACCATGAATCACACATCATAAAATAACTAAAACACAAGAGTAAAGAAATACAACAATTGAATTAAGAAACCAAATTAACCCTAAAAGATTTATCATGATTGTTCTTCTTCAGCTCCTCTCTCCCCCTTACCTGTTCTTCATTTTAACCTTCACCATCTTGGTGAGGGTTTTCACGAAATCAAAGGCTCTTAGAAAATGGAACATGTTCTTCATATTCCTCATTCTTCTCCCCCTCTTATTTCTTGATAAAAATCGAACCTTTGCTCGGATTTGGGTTTGATTGTTGAGCAAGTAAAAAAACATGGAAATTAAACCAAAATCTGTGGCGAGCCGACTTTATTCCCTTAGTCATATTTGTTATCAAAGTATTCTTTAGTTTGCTACGCTGCGAACTAAAAAATTATTTTTAACAAAACAAACTTGAAGTCTCTCCAAGCACGCATAACAAACACACTTATATCACATAACATAAGCATCACACTTCATATATACTTAAGTCTTAGCGTTACTTAACGCATATCACACACCAAAACACCAACAGGAGAAGGAACAAGTAACAAACTAGAGTTAATTAGGGGTGCATTGAAAAATTTAAGTAAGTCTAACTTATTTACGCAAAATCTACCTCTAGCTGATTCACAAGTTTAATTAGAAGTGTAATAAGTCTTGGTATTATCCTTTGTGCGCTTATCCTCAGATTTGCCGACACATTTCACTAATTAGTTCTCAATTATTATGTTTTAAACGTTATTGCTGCACCTAACCCTCAATTATTATGCTTTAAACATCACTAATAGTTCGGTTGTCAATCATTAGCCACATTTTTTATTTTGAAACATACTAGCCACATTAATTAATATACTGCATACGTAATTTAGTTTTCTTAGTAAAATGGCAAAGTCATAGTGTGTATTTATTATTCCTAATTTGTTATGAAAGACAAAGTCGTAGTGGTGTATCTATTATGATCTTCTGTAAGTTAAATAACTATGAATAATAGAATAACATAAGTTCACGTCCCACAAACACCGGTATTTACAACTGGTTTAATAATACTTTTGGTCTCTCACCTTTTACGATTTGATATTTTTGGTCCCTTTTATGATTTATTAGCACCCAGAGTCCTTTAACTTTTGAAGAAGTTGCATTTTTACTTTACCATTCAATTCCGTCAAAGATTAAACGAAATATTCCTTTGAAATTAGTTAAAAAAATAAAAACTCATCAGCTCTTTGGGTTTTCCAAAAAATACCCCATCTCCTTCCTCAAACTTTCTTCTTCCTCTTCTCCCACAACCACAAACCCTAGCAGCAGCCCCCACTCTCCTCTCTGCCCCTATCATCTGCTCCGCCACTCCTTCTCTCCTTCTTCGAACTATCTCTTCTCTTGGCCACCATCTCTCTTCCTTCCTCTCCACCTCAAATTGAAACCCTCTCTTCCTCCCTCTCCACCCTCCATCGAAGCTTCTTCCTCTGCCAAACCCCTCATCTCTGATTCCGAGAAGGATACATACGAGGACGAACGCGCCTCCGCCGTTCACCTCGTCATGGAGCTCTGCGAGGGCGGTGAGCTCTTCGATCGCATCGTTGCACGTGGGCACTACATCGAACGCGCCGCCGTCACCAAAACCATTGTCGAAGTCGTTCATGTCTGTTTTCTTTTTCCCCCTTGCTGAGATCTGGTAGTTCTTGATCTGTTTCAGAATTTCAGTGCATGCTTTGTGTCTGGTGGTTCTTGATCTGGTGGTTATCTTCCCCCCTTGCATGATTTTCATGATCTGGTGGTTCTCTGGTGGGTTTTGCAGTAGAGGCATTTGTGTCTTCGTTTCTGCCATCAAAATCGGAACTTGGTTGTGAAGTTGGGGCATTTGGGTCTTAGATTCTGCTGTTAAAATCAGAATTGGTGGGGCTTGAAAATGGGTGTTTCAGACAGGACCTCCTTCACTGATTCCTCTTCTAGAGTAACTTGAAATCCTGCTCTACACTCCTGCCAATAAAATGGAAGATGATGACTGAACCTGCCGCTATTTGGCTTTATAGCGAGAGGTCCTGCTACTATTATTATTGATAGCCTCACAAACCATTACAGGGGCTGTATGTTGCTGTTAGACAAGGCCTTGTTGTTGGATTGTAAAATCAGATTTGAGGCTATTTTGTTGGACTGGAAAGCTGAATTAACAGGGGTGCTAGATTTGTTTTCTATTGTGAGGAATGACACCTCCCTTATCTCTTTATTCCTTTTTCTATTCTCATAGACAAATATGTTAATTCTTTGTTTCTGATGTTTTCTTTATTGTGTTATTTTATATTATGGGTTGGAGTACTCCTTGTATGTTTTTTTGTTTTTTTCTGGGTAAGATGATGAAGATGTTGGTGAAGAAGATGAAGATTGATGAATATGATGAAGAATTTGATGAATGTTCTGAAAATTTTTTTATTAATTTTTTTTTTCAAAAACCGTTAAATCTTTGACGGAATTGGATGGAAAACTAGAAATGCAACTTCTTTAAATGTTAAAGGACTCTGGGTGCTAATAAATTGCAAGAAGGACCATAAATGGCAAATCGTAAAAGGTAAGGGACCAAAAGTGCTAAGCCTTTACAATTTTACCGGACCAAGTGACATTAGTTTAGTTTATAAATCACATCCCGAGTGACAATATTTCAAATTTGAATTATTTAATTTATTTCATAATTTTTGAATTAACTAAAAAAGATCGAAGCTGTGATATTTTTATCATCAATTTCGAGTTTTATATTTTATTTTTGAAATAGTTGGAGGAAAGTTGAGCATTAATTTTTTTTGTGTAGAAATTGAGTATTAATTTTTCATTTCAAATTCTAATTTTTCAAAAATAGAAATGAATTTTATTTATATTTTCTAAAAAAATAATTCCTATTAAAATTTGGTTAAAAATTTGATATTAATTAGTCGTGATTCGTTTCTTATTTAATATTTGTAATAAATTTTATAAATATTAATTATTTAGGGTAGGATCTTAATATGAAGGTCATAATAGGAATAGTTAGGATTTATACCTTATTTTAGTGGGTAGGTGGGTATAAACCTTCTTTTTTTATATAATATATAGATTTTACCGAAAAGAAAATTTGTTGGCATCATTGCGAGTATGAAAAGAAGAATATAAAGATGGATGTTAGCTAGGAAGGTAGGAAGAATCACAATGACAAAGCAGCTATGCATGCAGCCACCATTTACCAGCTCTTCAACTTAGCTAACTCCTTCAGCGTAATTCCATATATAACTGGTCTATGATTACGCATTAAATTTGTTTTCAAATGTTGATGAATTTTCAAAATTGTCATCAACATATTTCTTTTTAATCTCTTTCCATTATTAATAGAATTTCATATTTTCATAATTGAATTGGGGTAAAAATATGAAAAAATAATTAATATGACACCAAACCTTATGTGGTTCTTATAAAAAGGAACCGCTAACACTGCTCATTTAGCTCTTATAAAAAGAAACGGAAGGAGTATTATTAATCATAAATTCAAACTTCATTGACACGATATTAAAACAAAAACAAATTAATTTCCTCTCTACACAACAACAAAACAGCTTTTATAAAAGCATCCACTCCATACATACATGGTCTTCAGATCCATTTTCAAGCCAATTAGTTTTGAGCAAGAAAACAGAATACCAAAGAAGAGAGAAGAGAAACAATTATGGGTTCGGCATCAGAAACAGTTTGCGTTACAGGAGCTGCTGGTTTCATCGGGTCATGGCTTGTCATGAGACTCATCCAACGAGGCTATACGGTTCGAGCCACCGTACGAGACCCAAGTCAGGTCCCTTTCTTTATGTTCATGAATTTGCATGGCAAGCCTAAATATAATTCAACAGCTTAAGAACATTTTTGAATAATAGTTTGTACAACATATACTTCGGTCTAAAGGGGAAGTCATTTACTATTTTGCCAATCATATTACCTGTTTTAAACTCCATTTACATACTTCAGTCTCACATTACATTGGATGATACTAAAAGTGTTGAGCAGTAAGTATATAAGGGAAATTAAACAAGTCTAAGGATCGATGTGTGTTCAATTCACTTGTGTGATTTGCTCCTTATCTAATGTGGTGTTGAGAGATCTCCATGCTTCTTTCACTGGCCAACACAAATTGGCATGGACATAACACATGCATAAAAAATGGGGGAGAAGAATTTTCTTTTATTTATCATCTCATTTTTATATTACACTCTCTAGTTAGTCATTATGGTTTTGTTTAATTTATTAAATTTCGTTCCCCTTTATCCAATTTTCCTGGTTTTGGGAGAAACAAATTATAATACAAACATGCAAAAGCTAATTAGCATTATATGGTGCAGCGAACATGAAGAAGGTGAAGCATTTGCTGGAACTGCCAGACGCAAAGACCAAGCTGACTCTGTGGAAAGCTGATCTTGCTGAAGAGGGAAGCTTTGATGAAGCCATTAAAGGCTGCACTGGAGTTTTCCATGTGGCCACACCCATGGATTTTGAATCCAAGGACCCAGAGGTATCTACATATATGGCAATTCTACGGAGAATAACCAAAATCATTTTTCTAGTACTTGCAAGAGGTTGCATTCGTACTAAAAATTAATTTACAAAGAAACCTTTTAATTTGTGAACCATATTTTTCTTAATTCACTAGAATGAAGTGATAAAGCCAACAATAAACGGATTACTAGACATCTTGAAAGCGTGCGAGAAGGCGAAAACTGTGCGAAGGTTGGTTTTCACATCCTCAACAGGGACTGTGAACGTTGCAGAGCACCCAAAGCCTGTTATTGATGAAAGCTGCTGGAGTGACATTGACTTCTGCCTAAGAGTCAAGATAAATGGCTGGGTAATTAGTTACAAGCTCCTAATAGATGTGGCATTCAAGTTTTTGATAACATTAACCACATCTTTGATTTGCCTCATAATCATTTCTATGCTCTGACGAACTATTTAATTAGTTGGCGCCGCACTATATAGGTGAACAGATTGTTCGCAGTTTAGTATGGCGCCAACTGAGCTCGTAAAAACAGTTCATCACAGAATATAAATAATTATCAAGCAAACTAAATAGGTGGTTAATGTTCTCAAAAACTTCTTCAATTCTGCAATTTAATATATACTTTGGAGGGATCAATATCTCATTTCTATATATTCACCAGAGCAAAAGAAAATATGGTAATTAATGTGTGTTTGGATTAGCCGTGTTAGAATTAATTTTGATAAATTTAGCTGTGGCAAAAGTGAATGGAGAATGAAGTAGTTAGTTTATGTTTGGTGTTTTTTCAAGAATAGAGTGGTCTGGTCATGTTATGAATTACACATAGATTTTAGAGAGGCTAGAGAGAGAATGGAGAGAGAGCAAGAGAGAGAATGGAGAGAAGTGTCACGTAGAAAGAAAAGGCTTGAAGAAGGGGGATCAAACAATGAAGAAAGGAGAACAATAAGGGAAGGAGGCAATGGGAGGGTCACATCATTTTATTTTACAAACTTTCCTGACAACCATGTAACTAAGAACTTGTGGAGAATTTTGCAAAATTGGGGAAGAGTATGGGAGGTATATATACCAAACAAAAGAGATAAGGCTTGCATAAGATTTGGGTTTGTTAGATTCTTGGACGTAGCAGACCCAGAGATGATGGCGAGAAAATTGGATCAAATTTTCATAGGAAACCAAAAGCTTCACGTTAACTTACCAAGGTTCACAAAGCAGAAGAGGGAGATGGCGGCAGAGAGAATAGTAAGAAAAACGGTGATCTCGGGTTCACAACAAAACCGAAACTGGCAGGAGGTTGGAATTGGGAAGCATAGAAAGGGACAAGGAGACGGCATAAACAGAGGGAGGACGTATATGCAGGCCCTGGTTCAAGGAGTTGATGGAAGGAGCGATAAGAACAAGAATGGAATTGGAAAGAACAAAGGGCGTAGGTTAGGTGGTAGGAGAAGTGAAAATAGCAATGAAGATGAAGAGTGGAAAGGCCTCGATATTCAGGTGGAAGAAATCAATGAGGAATGGTTATCAAAAAGCTTAATAGGCAAGGTGAAAGAGGTGGCAAAAATCCAGGACCTACATGGATGCTTTATGATGGAAGGATTAAAAACAGTACAAATCAGATATTTAGGTGATGACATGGTACTTTTGACAGGGCAACCAGAAGAAGATCTTGAAGAAATAGTGAAAGAAGTAGGGGAGTGGGTGTACGAGATATTTGAGTCTATTCATCCATGGACACCAAACTTCTCACTGGGGCATAGACTATCCTGGATGAGAGTTGAAGGAGTACCGATTAACCTATGGACCAGAAGGAGCTTTGCAGAAATCATTATGCCAATTGGGGAATTGGTGGATCTAGATGCAGATACAATCTCTTTCGCAAGGCTAGAATACGCAAAGATTTTAATAAGAACCTCAAAGATGGAACCCCTATTTTATCACAGGAGAGTAAGAATAAACAAAACTGTATTCAGTGTGAGGATGATGGAGGAAATTAGCAACCCACCAGACACATGCAGCTGCAAAGGTAAATTTGGAGAAAGCTCAGAAGACATGTCTACAGATTTTGAAGAATTCAGTGAATTTGGATATCGGGACAGCACAGGCGCGATTGCGGCGGTGACTGGGTGGTGGGAGAAGAAAAGTTGCGGCGGATGGGGGAGGAAGTGGAAGAGGGAGAAATTGTGGGGAGCCCGAAGCCAATTAATGCAGAAAACCAAAACCAAGATAGTGGGACATTAAATGGCACCAAGCAAATGATGTGCGCCGTAGAAGAAGAGAGTGGGAACCAAACACGAGATTTCAACGTTGGAGAAGGGTTGGGAAAGACAACAGAGAACGTGAGAGGATGTGATGGAAGAATTAAAATTATGGACTGTTCAAGCTCAGCAAAAGAAGTGGGCCTGAATGAGGGAATGGCCCAAAATGGAGAAAATAAAACCAGAGGGCTGTTTTATAACATAAATAGCGGAAATAATGGGCTGGACCAGGCAAGGAAAATATCAGAATTAAACTCTGAATGTGGATTGGAAAACATCGAGCCAAGAAAAGAGGAGTGGGTCAACACTTGTGATGAGGTAGTAGAAACAGAGAACCAAATGGGGGTGGAGGAATCACACATGGGAGAAAATAATGACGTTAGAGGCTCAGAAGAAGAATTGGAAGAAGCAATTTCTGCGTCACAGGCAACGCTAAAACCGATAAGGTTCTCGGCGAGGAGGAGCGAAGAGCATAATTTGAAGAGGAATCTGAAATGTACGGCTGGTAAACAAGATTTCGAGAATAGCGAACCAAGTCATGGAAGCCGAAGCGAAGGTGAGGGCATGGGCATAACAGAGTCGAAAGGAAGGGAGGGGGTGACCTACAACCCGATTGCCTCATCAGAATCAGCCTCAGAGGTACACAAAAAAAGCAAAGGGCTGGAAGGTCTAAAGAAAATAAAGGAGGTTAGACAATTTTTTCACAGTTTAAGTAATTCGATCTCAGATTCTGGAATCTTAAATTGCAATAAAGGATTCTGGCTTAGAAACAAAGAAGCAGAGGCAAGAAAATTAGTGGAAATGGGCGTGAAAATGGGGGTAAATATCATAGGTAGCCAGGAGAGAGTGATACAGAAATTTATGCAGATGGAGGAAAAGGATGAAAAGGAATCAGGGAAGGAGAACAAGCCTGATCCTAGTGGGGGAGCACAAAAGATGTTATGAAGATACTAAGCTTCAATATTAGGGGGTTGGGGGGAAGGGTGAAAAGAAGAGCCCTTCGAAGCTTGGTGAATTCAAAGGCTGTAGAACTTATGTGTATACAGGAAACAAAATCTGGAGATGTAGATAGGAGATTATGTGAGAATCTATGGGGTAATTCAGATTTTGATTGGCGCTTCTGCCCGGCAACGAATAGAGCAGGAGGGTTATTAAGCATTTGGAGTACCAGCATTTTTGAATTCGATGACTGTTTTGTGGGCTCAGGATATCTCGGACTCATAGGCCGCTGGGAAGGAACGGAATGTGTAATAGTAAATGTATATTGTCCTTGTGTGCTGGCTGAAAAAAGAAGATTATGGGAAGAACTAATACAGAAGAAAACCAATATGACAATAGGCTTGTGGTGCCTGATTGGGGATTTTAATTCAGTAAGAAATCCAGAGGAAAGAAAAGGGATTCATTTGAGCAGTAGGATCGGAAATGGAGAGATTGAGGAATTCAACAGATTTATTGAGAGCATGGAGGTAGATGATCTACCTCTAGTAGGAAGAAGCTTTACATGGTTCAGGCCAAACGGGACTTCAAATAGCAGAATTGACAGATGTTTAGTATCACAAGATTGGTGGAATTTCTGGCCCAATAGCTCACTGTGCGTTCTTGATAGGGACATATCAGATCATTGCCCGCTACTCTTGAGAGATGAATATGTGGACTGGGGGCCAAAGCCCTTCAGAAGTAAAAATTACTGGTTAGAAATGCCGGAATTTAAGGAGTTGGTGGAAAAATCCTGGTCTGATTTCAACGTTCAGGGGTGGGGAGCTTATGTGGTTAAGGAGAAACTGAAGAGATTAAAAGGGAAATTAAAAGAGTGGGACAATGAAAGGGTAGGAAACCTACAGCATAGATGCAACGAGCTGACAAGGAAAATAAATGAGCTTGATGTGAAGGAGGAGAGATGCAGGTTATCAGATGAGGAAATTCAGTTAAGGAAGCAGATGTTAGCTGAGTTTTGGAAATTTGCTTCAATGAATGAATCTTTGCTGTACCAGAAATCGAGGGTAAAATGGGTAAGGGAAGGAGATGCCAACACAAAATTCTTCCATGGCATGATTAATTGGAGAAGACGAGTAAATGAAATAAGGGGCTTTACCATAGATGGAAATTGGGTTGAAGAGCCAACAACAGTAAAGAGATATGTGAAGCAGGCGTTTGAGGAGAAATTCAAAGCACAAACATGGGAAGGAATACGGTTAGATGGTGTTCAATTTGGCAGCATAACAGAAGAAGACAATCGCATGCTACTAAAAGAATTTGAATCGGAAGAAATCCGTAAGGCAGTATGGGATTGTGAAAATGACAAGAGCCCGGGACCGGATGGATATGATTTTAGGTTCATCAAACAATTCTGGAAGGTAATTAAGGAGGATTTAAGGAGGGTTCTGGCAGACTTTCATAAGAATGGTACCTGGCCAAAAGGGGGGAATGCGTCGTTTATCGCATTGATTCCAAAAGTGGAAAATCCACAAGATTTGGGGGAATATAGACCAATATCACTAGTAGGATGCTTGTATAAAATTGTATCCAAAGTGTTATCTAAAAGGCTCAGATCTGTGTTGAATAAAGTGATAAATGAGAGGCAAGCGGCGTTTATTGGAGGCAGATTTTTGCTAGACAGCGTACTAGTGGCGAATGAAGTCGTGGAGGAGGCAAAGAGGAAGAAGAAGGAATGCATGATATTTAAAGTAGACTTCGAAAAAGCATATGACTCGGTATGCTGGGAATTCTTATATTATATGATGAGCATATTGGGGTTTAATCAGAAATGGATAAATTGGATCAAAGGGTGTATCCAATCTGCATCTATGTCTATATTGGTAAATGGAAGTCCAACAGGAGAATTCAAATTAGGAAGAGGATTGAGGCAAGGGGATCCGCTCGCTCCATTCTTGTTCCTCATAGTGGCAGAAGCGCTCAGCGGCTTGATGAGAAAAGCGCAACATCTAGGACTGTTTAAGGGTGTGAGTGTTGGTAATGGGGACTTAGAGGGATCCTTATTGCAGTTTGCGGATGATACTCTTTTTTTTGGAGAGGCATCAAACCAGAATATTTTGGTGATTAAAAGCATGCTGCGGTGGTTTGAACTAATGTCTGGGTTGAGAGTAAACTTCTCAAAAAGCAAACTGGCAGGGATTGCGATGAGTGAGAGGAAATTTCAGAAATTTGCTACTATGTTGAATTGCCGGACTATGAGAATCCCATTTAATTATTTGGGAATTCCTGTGGGGGCAAACGCAAGGAAGTCAGAAACTTGGAAACCAGTGATCAACAAGATGAAGAGAAAGCTGTCGGCCTGGAAACAAAAAATACTATCGTTTGGGGGCAGGATATGCCTAATTAGAAGTGTAATGTCTTCCATTCCTTTATTCTTCTTCTCTTTCTTTAAAGCTCCAAAATCAGTGGTAAATCAATGTAATAAGATTCAGAGGGAATTTCTTTGGGGAGGGGGGAGGGTGAGAGGAAAATAGCCTGGGTAGGATGGGACGTTGTATGCAAATCAAAAGAGGAAGGTGGGCTGGGAATCAGAGAGTTAGAGAGCTTCAATAGAGAACTGCTTGGTAAATGGAGATGGAAACTAATTACAGATCATGACAACTTTTGGTGAAGGTGTTGAGGGCGAAATTTGGCGAGGAATTAAATGTAGGGGTTGGGTCTAGATGGTGGAGAGATGTGTGGTTGAGCAGTGGGGAAAGCGGGGGCTGGTTTGAAGGGAATTTAACAAGGAAGGTGGGAAGTGGGGAGAACACAAAGTTCTGGATGGATAAGTGGACTGGGGGAGTTCAGAATTTGAAGGGATTATTTGGGAGATTGTACAATATATCGACTCAGCAACAAAGATCAATTTCAGAAGTGGGGGAGTGGAGAGGAAACAAGTGGGAATGCAGGTTGAGTTGGAGACGGGAACTATTCATATGGGAGAGGCAAATGTTAGAAAAATTGCTACAGGAAATTCAGGATGTACAAATGAGAAGAAACGAGGAAGCTGCATGGATCTGGCTAGCGGATGATGATGGTGAGTTCTCAGTACGTTCAGCCTATATAGTGCAGAATGTCCTTGAGGAAATCAGGATAAAGATGTGTTCCAAATGATTTGGAAGGTGCCGGCTCCATCTAATATTTTGGCATTCACGTGGAAGTGTGTTCGTAATAGAATACAATCCCGAGAGAATTTAAGGAAAAGGAATATCATCCCTTTGGGTCTAGAAAGTGCATGTGTGATGTGTCAAGAAGTAGAGGAAAGCTGTGATCATTTGCTATTCTCATGTAAATATGCGTGGGAGGTGTGGATGAGATGTTATAGATGGTTGGGAATTTTAACAGTGTTGCCACAAGAGTGCAAGACGCACTTTAGACAGCATTATTTTGCAGGTAGGAGAAGCAAATTGATGGTCTGGAAAGTGATCTGGTGTGCTTTTATATGGTCCTTGTGGTTGACCAGAAATGAGGTCGCGTTTCGAGAGGTGGAAGGTGATGTTGAAAAAACTGTTGAGGCTGTCAAATTTAGATCCTGGAATTGGTTGCTATGTAAAGTAAAGGGTTTTGGATTTTCACACTACGAGTGGTATACAAATCCTGCCTTATGCTTGGAAGAATTGCCATCCTGAGGTGCTATGAACAATTGGAAGGAGACTTTGGAAGAGGTTCGGTAACTGTACTGCTAATGGTATTTGAATTGTTGAATTATCCCTGTTCTTTCTTGGAGTTTGAAGGTCTGATATATTTGGAATATACCCAGTATTAAATTGCTTATATATCTGATTTGCTTGTGAACTGTTATAATGTGATGAGGGAGTATCCCCTTTGGAAATGCTATTCTACTTCAAGATGAGAAGATCTCAGCAGAAAACAGTACGAAATATGGGGATTGAATCTGCACAGTTACGCATATACTTGTGGAAGGAAAGGGAGGAAACAATCCAGACACATGTTGATTGAAATTTTTAAGTGGAAACTTAATTATTGAATTATACTCCAAGGGTGCAAGTGGATATTCAAAGGAAGGTTGGTGACACAATCATAGTGGGTGGCATTGGATGGTACTGCTATATGCAGAATGGGTATTAATATTGCAACATAGCAGCAAGAGAAAATTGTGTGGTGGCCTGGTGGGATGTGAGATGGGATCAATTGTGTTGGTTTTCTAAATTTGGCACATGTATCTCATGGTGATTTCAAAGGTTTTTTACACTGTATTTGTTTTATGTCAGGAATAGCTATATATATCCTTTTTTGTATTAAGGGGGCGTTTGTTAGACGGTATGAAAAAATATACCCAGGAATCTTATTCCCGGGAATATTAAGATGGGAATGTTATTTCCGGGCATCTTTAAAAAATGTGTTTGGTTAACAAATTTGATTCCCAGGAATCTTTTCCAACATTACTGAGAACAATTATAACATGCGTTTGGCAGTGAAGGCATATTCCCAGGAATAAATAATGAAATTATTAAAATGCCCTTAAAAAAGGAAAAATAAATGGAAATCGTGGGTGAATAAAAGGGTAAAATAGTTTTTTCCCTAAAAAAAATTGCTACCCAGTTTAGAACATTCCCGGGCATCTTTGATACCCACCCCTGAAGATGGGAATGTTGAGGTGGGTGAATGTGTGTAAATCACTTTCCCGGGAATGTGGGATGCCCGGGCATATATTTTTCTAACCTCCTACCAAACAAGGGAATCTCATTCCCACACTCTCATTCCCGGGTATATTTTTTTATACCCACCTAACAAACGCCCCCTAAGGGTTGGAGTACCCCTTGTACTCCCATTAATAATTTTTTTTGGCCTTTTCAAAAAAAAATTACACTTGTAAAAATATTTGGATGCACTTTTCAATTACTAATGATTAATTTTATCCTTGCTTCATTTTTTTAGATATATTTCGTTTCAAAGACAAGGGCTGAACAAGAAGCATGGAAATATGCGAAAGAGCACAACATAGACTTTGTCTCTGTCATTCCACCTCTTGTGGTTGGACCCTTTCTCATGCCAACAATGCCACTTAGCCTAATCACTGCTCTTTCACTCATCACAGGTGCATTATATACATAAACTGCTTGAATTTCCCTTAACTAACAAGGATTGAAAGCACTTTTAATGAAAATCTAGAAATTGAAAAGAAAAATGTGTTTCACTTTTCAAGTGAATGAAACATAAATCAGACACATACAACATTATTATTATTATTATTATCAGTATTATTATTGTTGTTGCTGTTGTTGTTGTGCTACTAATTTTGGAGGGGTACTGTTTATGATTTGGCAGGAAATGAGGCCTATTACTCGATCATAAAGCAAGGCCAATATGTCCACTTAGATGACCTTTGTCTTGCTCATATATTCTTGTTTGAGAATCCAAAAGCCCAAGGGAGATACATCTGCTCTGCATATGAGGCAACCATTCATGAAGTTGCAAGAATGATCAACAAAAAATACCCAGAGTTCAATGTCCCCACAAAGTAAGTCTTCTCACATATATATTATTTTGGATCAAGATCTTCTGTCCCTATTTAGTGTTCCCTTTCATGTCTCACAAATATATCAGAGTCTTACATAAATAATAATAATTTGAGTAAATTACACGATTTTCTAACTTATTCCATGAAGTTATTTAACGAGATGGACTAATAGTGTCAAACATAAGTGAGTTAGAAATTATGATCCATCTAAAATTGAGTTATTATAACCTCATGTGCAAGTTAGAAAAGTATTGTAGGGATAAAACTAAAGGTTGTGCCAATTTAACTTATTATGAACTTGATTCTTAGGTTCAAGGATATTCCAGATGAATTGGACATCATTAAGTTTTCTTCAAAGAAGATCACAGACTTGGGGTTCAAATTTAAGTACAGTCTAGAGGACATGTACACAGGAGCCGTTGAAACCTGCAGAGAAAAGGGGCTTCTTCCTAAAGCTGCAGAAACTCCAGTTACTAATGGCACCACTTAGAAATAGATTAATGTGCTTTTGTGTCTTCGTGCGTGTGATGGCTTTGGATCTTGCTTTCTTTTATTTCTCTGTTCTTGAGAATATCAATATTGTTTATGAGGCCAGGTTGCCTTTTAATAAGCTAAGAACCATCTTCTAATTTGGTAGAATTATGTCAAACATGTTTGTCTGTGTATTGCATAAATGCATAAAGCTAGCTGTTTGCATTACCTGTTGAAGAAGTTTCTGATATAGTCCTGCTTGTATTTTGGTAGCTTTTGCATTGCTACGTCGTTCATCGCGGGCAACGCGTTCACGGCGGGGCTCATGGCCATACGGAATGGTCTTCTCCAGACATGGGCGACGGGCATTCAAAAGTTGCAATGCAATGTAGATTGTCCGGAGGTTGGAGGTTGTGCATGTGTTACTGAACCTCGTTGACATCAGTCAGTTTTAAAATGAATATTTTTCTTATTTTATTTTTTTACTTAAATATTTAAAATAATTAATTTTGAGTTAAATGAAATTTTATAGTAGCATATTTTTAAATGATGTTAACTTCTTACAAGGAGTCAGAGTGGAGTGTATATTTTAAATAAGAATTTTGTTGGGTGTTATTCTAACAAAAATTAAGAGGTGAGTGTATTTTACTATAAAAATAATTTTATGCATTAAAATGGTTATTATAATTAAAAAAAGTAAGATTTAATTTGTGTTTTATTATAATAAAAAAATTACTATTTTAATTGAGTATGAGTTTTTTTTTCTTGTATTATCGATATTATTTAAAAAAATTAAAATATCTTTTGATTATAATCTAAAAAGAAAATTATAAAATGGCTTACTCAAACACTTAATAATGATTTTTTATGAATTTTTTTTTAAACGAACGACTAAAAATAAATTAAATTAATACAACCATATAAATTGTCTTATACCTAATTTTACTTTTACATTAATTTAAAGTTACACAGATGTACCATTGCTCTTCATCCGGGCTAGCCAACAAGGAGATCTAAGCCGCCTTCGTGAGATAAAATATCCATGTGATTGTGAGAAATCCTTTTTTTAAAGTCAAGTTTCTCATAAACAAATAATAAATTATTAAAATTGATTTAGGGGTTTTCTTCGTGATGAATCATGATCCTTAGGCTATAAAAGTAAAACATAAAAATATGGTATCAAATCAAGACATAAGTCGAAGGGAAAGTGTTTCACAAGCCGCTCCTGGCTTAGTGGTATCTTATCTAACTGATCCGGACATAGGCTGAAGAGAAAGTGCTTCACAGGCCACTCGGCCTACAGCCACTCTTGCTCGAAAGCCTCACTTATGAGCTTCCCAACACTTGTAGGGACATCTCTGGCGCCTATAAGTACAGGTTCTACCGTTCCCTTGGGACGCTTCTTACTCACTCTTTACATTACAAGTCTGCTATGCATTCTTACATGTCTGCGTTGAGCTTTTGATGCTATCGGAGATCCCTTACTGACTTGAGCGTCGGAGTGTCTTCTGCAGGTCCCCCCGACACATTGGACTTGGAGACTCCACCTCATTCACGCATGAGCACTAAAAGCACTACCACAGCCTCGCCGAGAGCACCACCATCCAGGATTCACGGTTGAACATTTGACACTGTCTGTGGGGAAGATTCGACAATTCAACTTCATTCTTCCTCTTCAAACATAGTAGAATCTCTTAGAGATCCTACGTCGTTCTCGTCTCGGATACAAAAATAACCTTCAATCACAAGACAAGTAATTCTCAATTCTTCAGAGCTATGCGATGGTGCAGACGTGTAAGCAACAATAAGTGAATCCAAAAGGACTCATTGTTCAGGAAAAAAACTCTCAAAGATCTCCATCGACACAACGGATTCTGGTCTGAAGAGAGCCTTCACAGCAAGGAAGGATGCCACCGGAAGAAACTCCCGGGTGTCATCCATAGGAAAATGCAGAAGAACTTCCATGAAACATGGAGCGAAGACTTCACGGCCTGGAGAGATCTCTCCACAAGTCACAGAAAAGAAAATTCCATGAATCTCAACATCAAACTGCTAGCAGGCATGAACCTCCTTCTCCAGTGCATAGAAGGCGACAGGGAAAGACAAAGCTGCCTCTAGATCAAGAGCATAGCCATGCATGTAGGTGGAAGATGGACCTAGAAGTAGAATCGGTTCTAAACGATGGCGTGAACGCCAACTTACCTACTCATTTCTCACAGGAGATCATGAGCGTCCATATTCCAAAGGATTTCAAAAAGTCACTCGACATTGAGTCGTATATAGGAGAAATCAATCCGACATAACACTTGGATACCTTCACAACCGCGGTCACTTTCCTCAGGGAAATTGATGCGTTAATGTGCAGGATCTTTCCCTTGACCTTGAGGAAGGCAGCCTTGAACTGGTTCCAGTCTTTGAAACCGAATTCGATCTAAAGCTGGAAGGAGCTGTCGTAGTTGTTCACTCATCACTTCATCACGAGCAAGGGGCTCCCAAAGACATCCCACACGCTCGGCAAGATGAAACAGGCAAAAGGCGAGTCATTGAGACATTTCCTAATGAAATTTTACAAAGAAGCGACACTAGTGCCTACCCTGGATGAAAATGTGAAGCTACACCTAGCATGCGAGGCCATCCGGATCGGAACGCCTTTCCACAATTTGTTGGTAAAAACTCCACTAACGCACATGAGTGAGTTACGAAGGCGCTCGGCTAAATATGTCAACATGGAAGATGGATTGGCTGGAATGAGCGGATTAAAGGAAGAGATGATGACATGGGGGTATTACTGTGTTTCCCTTTATTTTTTATCTATTTTTGTGTCTTTTCTTCTTGAGTCTCATATAGATTTTAATCTTTTGTTAGGTTTTTCTTTTATTTAAGCATAAGCATGGTAGGTTAGTGTTTACTTCATTTTTGAGTCTTTTCTTAGGTTTATTTTATTTATTTTTGTTCTTTTATATTCTGGTCATTATTTGGTGGTTATTGGAGCAATGATGGAAGGATTGATGAAGAGAAGATGTTTAATGGGAAAATGATGAGGGGGTTATGAGAGTTAAAACAATTTCATGAGTTATGAATTGATGACTTGATAAAACCATGAATGAGTTTTGCAGTTGTGCAGCCACAATGAAGAGGAATGAAGTCTGATTAATGGCATTGAAGGAAGGAATCAAAGGAGAAGAGCAAAAGAAGCAAAGTTGGAAGTCTGACGTCCTCCCAACTCTTGAGCGTTGGGAAGCCAACGCTCATGCGTTGGCTCTCTGCCAAGCCTCGAGTAATTTGTTTAATTCCAACGCCCAGGCGTTGGAGCGCTGGCATAATGGGCTATAAATACAGGACTTGCTTTTCTTTGTAATTAGACAATCATCCAATAACCCAATTATGAGTCCTTGTTTCCTGGAGTGTGAGAAGCCATTTGTGAGCTCTTAATCCAGGTTTCTATCTTTTAATTATATTTATGCTAGCCTTGTTTGGCTAGTTTTCTTTTAGCATTTGGGTTTGTTGGTGAATCTTCACCTAGACAATGTTTTAAGCTTTCTTTTGTTTCTATGAATGAAGTTTATGTTCTTTGTATCTTCTCCCTTTGTTTTTTTATGCTTGGTGCACACAAGTTATCATGCTTTCTTCTTGCACAATGGTAGTTGGTAGGAACTAAGGGAACTGAGATTAGATTGAATGATTTATCTGTTGCTTAGGTATAAGGGTCGGAATCATTTGCGTTGGCCAGAATTAAGAACATATTTCTTCAATTGAATTGACTAGATGCTAAGGTATTAGGTTTAGCAAACTGAAATTGAATGGTTTACTTGCTTAAAGTATTAACAAGTAATGGTTTAGGCTAAATCACCGTAGAACATATTCCCATTTCATATGAACTGTTGATTGTAAGAAACTTGTCTAGTAAAGTGAAACCCAAACCTAAGTGCTGCTTTTACCATGGTTTCTCATTGAACCGTGGTAACAGAGGTGCGATATTACCATGGTTCCTCCTTGAACCGTGGTAACAGAGGCATGATATTACCACGGTTCTGCCTTGAACCGAGAGTATTACAGAGGTATGATATTACCACAGTTCCACCTTCAACCGTGGTAATTGATCTATTACTTCGGCGCGCAATACCACAGTTTAACTGTGGTAATATGCTACTTGAAACCGTGGTAAAATGACAATTCTGTAGTAGTATTGATAGCCTCTTTTTACAGGTAACCTTGTTATAAAAACTTAAAATTCACATTATGATACATGTTTTTAAATTGACTATCAGGAAAGGTTAGGCTAGACATAGAAAAAAAATCCAAACAAGTAACAAACTAGAGTTAATTAGGGGCCATTGAAAAATTTAAGTAAGTCTAACCAATTTTCGCAAAATCTACCTCTAGCTTATTCACACGTTTAAATAGAAGTGTAATAAGTCTTGGTATTATCCTTTGTGCGCTTATCCTCAGATTTGCCGACACGTTTCACTAATTAGTTCTCAATTATTATGTTTTAAACATTATTGCTGCACCTAACCCTTTTGACAAGAGGAGTAATTGAGTAAGTAAAGTAAACATTATGTTACGGCCCCCCATGCCATGACCTATCACTAATACTCCGGTTGTCAATTATTAGCCACATTTTTTATTTTGAAACATACTAGCCGCATTAATATACTGCATAAGTAATTTAGTTTTCTTAGTAAAATGGCAAAGTCATAGTGTTATTTATTATTCCTAATTTGTTATGAAAGACAAAGTCGTAGTGGTGTATCTATTATGATCTTCTTTTAAGTTAAATAACTATGAATTATGAATAATAGAGATAATATAAGTTCATGTCCCACAACCACCGGCATTTACAACTGGTTTAATAGCACTTTTAGTCCCCATCTTTTACGATTTGATATTTTTGGTCCCTCTTGTAATTTATTAGCACCCAGAGTCCATTAACCTTTGAAGAAGTTGCATTTTTACTTAACCATCCAATTCCGTCAAAGATTAAACGGAAAATTCCTTTGAAATTAATTAAAAAAATAAAACTCATCAACTCTTTGGGTTTTCCAAAAAATATCCCCTCTCCTTCATCAAACCTTCTTCATCCTCTTCTCCCACAACCACAAACCCTAGCAGCAGCCCCCACTCTCCTCTCTGCCCCCTATCATCTTCTCCACCACTCCTTCTCTCCTTCTTCGACCATCTCTTCTCTTGGCCACCATCTCTCTTCCTCCCTCTCCACCTCAAATTGAAACCCTCTCTTCCTCCCTCTCCACCCTCCATCGAAGCTTCTTCCTCTGCCAAACCCCTTATCTCCGAATCCGAGAAGGATACATACGAGGACGAACGCGCCTCCGCCGTTCACCTCGTCATGGAGCTCTGCGAGGGCGGTGAGCTCTTCGATCGCATCGTTGCGCGTGGGCTCTACACCGAACGCGCCGTCGCCGGCGCCGCCGTCACCGAAACCATTGTCGAAGTTGTTTAGGTCTGTTTTCTTTTTCCCCCTTGCTGAGATCTAGTGGTTCTTGATCTGTTTTAGAATTTCAGTGCACGCTTTGTGTCTGGTGGTTATTTTTCCCCCTTGCATGATTTTCTTGATCTGGTGGTTCTCTGGTGGGTTTTGCCGTAGAGGCATTTGGCTCTTCGTTTCTGCCATCAAAATCGGAACTTGGTTGTGAAGTTGGGGCATTTGTGTCTTAGATTCTGCTGTTAAAATCAGAATTGGTGGGGCTTGGAAATGGGTGTTTCAGACAGGACCTCCTTCACTAATTCCTCTTCTAGAGTAACTTGAAATCCTGCTCTACACTCCTGCCAATAGAATGGAAGATGATGACTGAACCTGCCGCTATTTGGCTTTATAGTGAGAGGTCCTGCTACTATTATTATTGCTAGCCTCACAAATCATTGCATGGGCTGTATGTTGCTGTTAGACAAGGCCTTGTTGTTGGATTGTAAAATCAGATTTGAGGCTATTTTGTTGGACTGGAAAGCTGAATTAACAGGGGTGCTAGATTTGTTTTCTACTGTGAGGAATGACACCTCCCTTATCTCTTTATTCCTTTTTCTATTCTCATAGACCAGTATGTTAATTCTTTGTTTCTGATGTTTTCTTTATTGTGTTATTTTGTTTTATGGGTTGGAGTACCCCTTGTACTCCCTATTAATACAATTTTTGTTTTACAAAAAAAAGGTTCAGTATTATATATTTTTCCGAATGTTAAATGTTTCTGGAATGATGTTTGAGATGAAGACGGAATGTATAATGTTAGGGAAATGAATATGTATGTTTTTTGATTTTTTTCTGGGTAAGATGATGAAGATGTTGGTGAAGAAGATGAAGATTGATGAATATAATGAAGAATTTGATGAATGTTCTGGATTTTTTTTTATTAATTTTTTTTTCAAAAACTGTTAAATCTTTGACGGAATTGGATAGAAAATCAGAAATGCAACTTCTTCAAAGGTTAAGGGACTCTGGGTGCTAATAAATTGCAAGAAGGACCATAAATTTTAAATCGTGAAAGGTAAGAAACCAAAAGTACTAAGCCTTTACAATTTTACCGGACCGAGTGACATTAGTTTAGTTTATAAATCACATACCGAGCCATAATGTGCTCATTTTACTTCTAGCAATAATTCACAAATCACTAATAGTTTGGTTCTCAATTATTAGCCGCATTTTTTATTCTGAAACATACTAGCCACATTAATATACTGCCTAAGTAATTTAATTTTCTTAGTAAAATGACAAAGTCATAGTGGTGTATTTATTATTCCTAATTTGTTATAAAAGACAAAGTCGTAGTGGTGTATCTATTATGATCTTCTTTAAGTTAAATAACTGTGAATAATAGAGATAACATACGTTCACGTCCCACAACCACCAACATTTACAATTTTACCAAACCGGGTGACATTAGTTTATGTTTATAAATCACATCCCGAGCCATAATGTGCTCATTTTACTTCCAGCAATAATTCACAAATCACTAAACAGTAAATTGTAAAGACAATTCAAAATACTATTTTTTCTCTCTATCTTTATTTTTTTTAGTCACATCACATCATATATCACATTTATCACTTTCTCTCTTCTCTTCTCTTTTTATTTTTCTCTAATAGTCTACACTTTTTTGGATGTACACTTTTTCCTTCTTTTTACCTTCTATTAATTCAAGTTTGCCAATAATTAAAAAACATCACGAGCCTTTCTTTTTGTTTTATTATTGAACTCATAATTTTGAGTCGAGCAAGACCTTTATGGGCGGTAAAACTCTCTCTACCAAATATTTAACACAGTTGTATCCATAAATGCTCGAACCTAAAATTTCTGCTTAAGGTAGAACAACTATGTGTCAGTTGATCTAAGCGCTTGATAATATCACGAGCCATTTTGAAACTATAAAAGCGAATGGGACGCAAATTCATGGCTCGAATCAACGGTAAAATGGAAGCGATTTCTTACAACTTTTCAGTTGACAGAGCTTCCATTTTCCACGAAAATAAGTCTCGCAGAGAATATCAACATTTTGATGGAGTACATTGTGAGATTTTTTTTCTTAACAAATGTATGTAACTGTCATGAGACTGATTGTCATTTCACGATCAGCGCACTGGTAGAAGGTTGACTAGAGAAATTGTTCTATTCACAAAAATTGTGAATCTAACCTCTAATGCTGAACAACTATACGCTGATCCATTTAGTTAGTTTTTTTTTCATTTACAATTCTTAATCTTGAAAATTTATTTAAAATAAATAAATTATTTGTTTTGATTGAAATTAAAATAAATTTTAAATTAAATATGTCGTCTTCCTCATGTAACAAAAAACAAAAAATAAATGTCATGAGTGTGATTTTTTAAGATTATAAAAAATATTAGTTTAGTTGTTTTGTTTTTCAAAGTATATACCAACAATCACCTCTTTTGTTGTATTTGCTTTTATGCTTTGAAATTTGTGCGAATGCACACTAAAGACGTTCGTAAACAATAAAATAAGAGATTATCTTTTAGATATTTTCATGAAAAATATAAGTTGATTTGTATTTAATTTTACTAACATAAAATATTTTTTATTTTCTCTGCCATTTATCGCAACATTTTCAATAAACTAACCAAAATAGCTTATTCAAATAATTCCATTCCAGTTTTTCTAAATAATGGTTATTTTTAATGGCTTAAATAAACATGTAAAATATTGAAAAAATAATTTTTGAATTAAAAAGTGATTTTTAAAAGGAGAAAGAAAACTGAAACAATCGCATTGGTAGATAATTTTTTCATCTTTTCACTTCATAAATAAGCAAGTTTGGAGAAACTTTTATCTAATTGGAATATAGAAGAAACTTTTGTTTTTTTGGTGAGTCAGTAAATAATGAATACATTTATTATTTTAACCAAATATTTTTTATTCTTCTACTATCTTTTCATCCCCAGAAAGAAATCTATGTGCAGATCTTATGTCCCACATATTAGATTTAATATATAACCATCGTTATTGCAAATATTTTTTAGACTGACAATTAATGATGAGTCGCCAAATCAAAAGATAAGATTTTAATTTTATTAAAATAAATAAAAATAATTATTTTTAAATACGTGACATTCAATTAATTACTGGATGTTTGTGTAAAAATGTTTTATCCTATGCACAACCAATAAACTTTTTGTTTTTTGGAATCATTATTTTGTCTTTATAAAAGAACATAGTCCAATAATTTTTTTTCCTTTCGCCTTTCACCCTACATTTCCAATCCAGACATATTGACACAAGTGCATATAGAAGGTTTGGCCTGATATATGAAAAAAATTAAAAGTACAAACAAATCACAATTGTGCAAAAGCACACAAGTGATAGCACACAACAACATAGAACTGTACAAAAGTCTATATGTGCGGTAATGACAGGCCAACGTGCCTTGAAGCTGCAGCATTTGATAAAAAATTTAAAATAATAAACTCAACTTAAAGATTCGTAGCATAATACAAATAAACCTTGAGTTAAGAAGAACCATAATATGATGCACTCTAGTTATTATTTCAGAAAAGTCATAGCTATGACCATATTTTTCAGGGTGCTTGCTCCAGTACAAGCACTTACATTTTCGGATATGGTACACTAGTGACAAGTACCAATAATATTATGCCACTTAATCTGACGTGGATAAGTTATTATTCTGTTCTAAGTTATCCTAGTACTTTTCATTATTTATGAATTGACCCCACCTTTATGAAGTTGATTAATAATTTTCCCCACTGTCATTTTAGTTACCACAGTAACTAATTTTTTTTACCAAATTACGTTTAAAACAAAAAATTTACATGTAACACCCCAATTTATGGTCAGGGGTCACATCGTAAATAAGCGGAAATATTTCTTAAAAAAAAACCTCTCGAAACATCTCTAGTTTCCAAAACAGAACGTGTCTCAATATTTACAATAATATTAAACCCATAGTCAACACAATTAAACATCAAAGGAAACAAGAGGTAAATAAAAATAATAAGTTTGCACCACAAGTGCTAATTATTCAAAAACAGCGAAAATAAAACAACGAATAATTTTCTTCAATATCCTCTGATTCTTCTAGATCTTTCTGCACCATCTTGCTTGCATCAAATTCATCCTTCATGCACATCCTCGACCCAATGAACAAACAACAAACAGAAAGGGTTGACTCTAAAGACAAGAATGGTTAACAGCATTTGTGATAAAACTAAACAGTAACAATAAACAATAAACAGAAGCACGGATTATAGCAACAACAACAATAAAATATTCACAAGATGTAATTTTAAAATGTCTCGTAACCATGCTTGTTAGTCCTCAATAGCTATATTCATAACTATGGCCAGAATTCACCCAAACAAGGCCAGGATGATCACGTGGGACAATGATCCACCACATCAACCTTAAACATCCTATATATAATGCATATGCTATGACAAAATAATCTTCAACATCATGAACAACAGTTCACACATTCTCTTAGTCATAGTATTTCAACATATGCAAGTATAGTCATTTCGTCATAGAAATTATTAACATCATGTTATATCCACATAATTCAATTCATTTCACCAAAACCTCAACAACATATAAAACATATACATCATGTTACATCATCAACATCAAGTCCAGAATAAGTCCAAAGACAAAGCGCAACCAGAATCCTCAAAACAAAACCACAAAACATCGCAAACCGATAAGACAATTCCTATAACGAGCTACCCTTACCGTCGAACAGGTTGCGTGCACTTGATCTCCGACCTTGCTTGACTTGATTGATCAAGAAGAAGTAAAGCACAACCCTTGTCCTTCAATGGAGCAAAGAGAACTCGGGTGGGTTGAATGAAAAGTGTGCAATGGAACAACACCAAGCACTCTTGGAGAGGATTGGAAAAATAAAACTTGATCACCAATGGAGAAGAAAGGAGAGGCGGCAGCAGCAACTCAACACTCAGAAATTCAACACTTGGAATTAGGTTTAGAAATTTAGGTGTAAAGGGAAACAAAAGAGAAACCACCACATATAGTGGTATGAATTCCAGCACCAAGGAAGAGAGAGGGGGGCCATAATCACACAATAATGGAGCATAATTCCTCATCAACACTCATTAAACCCAATACAAAGCCATTAAGTCTCATCAACACCCATCGTTCTCAAATAAAAACTGAATTCACACACCATTAAGAGCTCAATTAGACTGATTCGAATCTGAATAGTCCAAGGACTATAATTTAATTATTCAAACTCAAGGGACCAAATTACAATTACAAGAATTCTAGGGACCAAAGTGCAATTACAAGAAATTCAGGGACCAAAGTGTAGTTACAAGAAATTTAGGGTCTTACAATACCACCCCCCTAAAAAGAGTTTCGTCCTCGAAACTACACGTCAAGAAATAAATCGGGATACTGTTCCCTCATTTTCTCCTCTAACTCACATGTAGCGTCTCTCGTGACCTGATTCCAGATCACCTTCACTAACAGAATTTGCTTGTTCTTCAGCTGTTTGATCCTGCGATCTGAGATCCTCATCGACGGCACATCAAATGTCAAATTATCCTTCAACTGAATGTCATCCTGAGCAATAACATGTGAAGGATCCGGAACGTATTTGCACAACTGGAACACATGCAGCACACCGTGAATTTTGGACAAGAAGGGTGGCAAGGCAATACGATAAGCCACCGGTCCAACTCTCTCGATGATCTGATATGGCCCGATGAAATTCGGTGTCAACTTCTTCGACTTAATCGCCCTCCTGACTCCAGTAGTTGGGGTCACATGAAGAAACGCATGCTCTCCCCGTGCGAACTCCAACTCCCTTTGCAAGTTGTCCGCGTAGCTCTTTTGTTTACTCTGGGACATCCTCATCTTCTCTCTGATCTTTTTCACCTACTTTGTCATCTGTTGGACTAACTCCGGCCCAACAAGCAAATTCTCACCATATACTCGACTAAGATGGTTCATCCTCGGGAAACACTAACAAAGTAATACTTGTAACATAATCATGGGTTATCTTATGATATGGATAACGACACTCGACTGAGGCGGTTCACCTCCGGGTCAACATTAACAAAGTGTTGCTCTCAACCTAAGCTTAGGATTCCCGCACTCATCTGATACGCTTCACGTTCGGGTAAACAATAACAAAGTAATACTATTAATCTAAGCTTAGGATATCCGCACTCGATTACCTTACTCAACCCTAATAAATTAATATTATTCATCTAAGTCCATGGTATCTTCCGTCTCTGATTACCTGTACTCGACTGAGACAGTTCATCCCCCGGGAAACACTAAAAAAGTAATACTTCTAACCTAATCATGGGTTATCTTACAATATGGATAACCGCACTCGACTGAAACGGTTCACCTCCGGGTCAACACTAGGAAATTGTTACTCTTAACCTAAGCTTGAGATTCTCACACTCATTTGATATGCTTCAAATTCGGGTAAAAAACAATAGAGTAATACTATTAACCTAAGCTTGGGATATCCGCACTTGATTGTGACGTCCACTTTTGGGACAACCCTAACAAAGTAATACTATTGATCTAATCCTATGGTATCTTTCGCTACTGATTACCTGTACTCGACTAAAATGGTTCATCCTCAGGAAACACTAACAAAGTAATACTTGTAACATAATCATGGGTTATCTTATAATATGGATAATCACACTCGACTGAGATGATTCACCTCTGGGTCAACACTAACAAAGTGTTGCTCTTAACCTAAGCTTAAGAATCCCACACTCATCTGATACGCTTCACGTTCGGGTAAACAACAACAAAGTAATACTATTAACCTAAGCTTAGGATATCTGCACTCGACTGACACAGTCCACCTTTGGGTCAACCCTAAAAAAATTAATACTATTCATCTAAGTCTATGTTATCTTCCGTCTCTGGTTACCTATACTCGACTGAGATGGTTCATCTGTCGGACAACATTAAAAAAGTAATACTTCTAACCTAGCCATGGGTTCTTACAATATGGCTCACTGCTTGTGCCACGTCTGGTCTAGTGCAAACCATAGCGTACATTAAACAACCAACAACACTGGTGTAAGGTACTTTCGACATACCTTCGACCTCTTCAGCTGTCTTTGGACACTGATCAACAGAGAGCTTGAAGTGATTTGCCAATAGAGTACTCACAACTTTCGAATTACTCATGTCGAATCTGGCTAACACGCCTTCAACATAGTTTTTCTGAGAGAGCCACAACTTTCGTGCTCGTCTGTCCCTGTGAATCTCCATTCCAAGAATCTTCTTAGAAGCTCCTAGGTCCTTCATGTCAAATTCCTTGCCCAGCTTGGTTTTCAAATCATGCACGTCAGTTGAGTTATTGGCAGAAATCAGCATATCATCCACGTACAGTAACAAGAAAATTACTAAATTATCATCAAGGCTCCAAACGTAGACACAACAGTCATAATCACACCTTCTGTAGCCAATCCTTTGCATGTATGAGTTAAACCTATTCTACCACTGCCTTGGTGACTGTTTCAACACATACAGAGACTTCTTCAATTTACATACCAAACGTTCCTGACCGGACTCTACAAATCCTTCAGGTTGCTGCATGTACAATTCCTCATTTAGATTCCCATGAAGAAACGCCGTCTTCACATTCATCTGCTCTAAATGCATGTCTCGGAATGATACTAGAGCCAATACTGCCCTTATAGAAGTGTGTCTGACCACTGGGGAGAAAATTTCATCATAATCTATCCCTTTCCGCTGTGAGTAGCCCTTTGCTACTACGTGAGCCTTGAACCTTTCCCCTTCATTTTCTTTTACTGGTGGCTTCTTCTTGAACACCCACTTGCAGCCAATTGCCCTTTTCCCTTCCGGAAGTTTGACGAGATCCCACATCTGATTCGTCTTCAAGGGCTCCATCTCTTCCACCATGGATCCAATCCACTTCTCACAGTCTTGGCTTCCCATAGCCTCACAGAAAGTAGAAGGATCTCCAGAACTTGTAAGAAGAGCATAAGCAACTAAGTCTTCAGACTCATATCTGAGTAGTGGTCCTCTTTGACAAGGCTCCCTATCACGTACGAGGACATAATCCTGTACTCCACCTGAATCAACTGGCTCGTCTTTTGATTCACTGCCAGAATCTACAATGGCCTGCACATTGGGCGTCGTCTTCCCAGGACTGTGTGGTTCAGACGTTCCTACATCGTCCGATGTGAGATCGTCTGCCAGACGAGGTTGTATTCGTTTGGTTGGCTCAACAGCAATATGAACTTCCCAGCAGTGGAAGTTTCAGCCTTTGAAGTAGTCTCTTCCCTGGGATCTCCTTCCGCATGCACTGTTCATCAAATACAACATCTCTACTATGAACTTCCTTCTTCAAGGCTGGATCCCAAAATCTAAATCCCTTCACACCCTTGGTGTACCCAAGAAAGATACATTTCCTGGACTTAGGATCCAATTTGTACCTCTCATCACTGGAGATATGCATATAAGTTGGATAGCCAAAAATCCTCAGATTATCTAGGTTAATTGGTTTACCTGTCCACACTTCTTCTGCAACCTTTCCATCCAATGAAGCTCTTGGAGACCTGTTTATAAGATAACACGCCATGCTCATTGCTTATGCCCAAAATCCCTTTAACAATCCTGCCTGCAACCGAAGGCACCTTGCCTTCTCCGTGAGAGGTCTATTCATCCTCTCAGCAACACTATTCTGCTGTGGTGTTTTCTTCACTGAATAATGCCTCTGGATCCGGTGTTCCTCACAAAACTGCTTGAATTTTGCCTCTGTGTATTTTGTCCCATTTTTTGACCGCAGATACTTGACCTTCCTCCCCGTCTGGTTTTCCACTTCTGCTTTCCATAATCTGAACTTGCTAAACACTTCAGACTTGTGCTTTAGGAAATAAACCCAGACCTTCCGGGAAAAGTCATCGATGAAAGTAACAAAGTACCTGAAACCTCCAATGGAGGCCTCCCTAGTAGGCCCCCAGACATCTGAATGAACATAGTCGAGGATTCCCTTTGTTTCATGCTTCCCGGTCATGAAACGGACACGACACTGTTTGCCCAACACGCAAAACTTGCAAAATTCCACCTTGCAGCTTCAAACACCCTTCAAAAGATTCCTCTTATGAAGTTCTGTTAACCCCTTTTCACTGGGGTGACCCAGACGCATATGCCAAGGCCTTGTTGCATCATTGTCAGCCTCAATTGATGCAACGTCACCTACCACAGTGCTTCCCAACAAGCGATAGATATTCCCTGCAGTCCGCTTTGCTGTCATTACTGTCAATGCACCCTTGCTCACCTTCATTGTATCCTTCCCGCCATCAGAATGGCAGGAGTAACCATTCTCGTGGAGAGTACCCAAGGAAATTAGATTCTTCCTCAGATCTGGGACATATCTCACATTACCCAGTATACGCGTGCCACCATGGTCCATGGAAATTTTGACTTGTCCTATTCCAGTGATCTCACACGTCTGGTCATCACCTAAATAGACAAATCCAAACTTCCCCGCTTTAAACGAACTGAACCACTCCCGGTGCAGCGTCATATGGTAAGAGCACCTAGAGTCTAGAATCCAAACATCTGTGCATTTGGCAGACGAGACACAAAGCATGTCCCCTTCACTGCCGGAATCACTCGTCTGAGCTACGTTTGCAGAGTTAGAGAGATTAGGGCAATCCCTCTTCCAGTGACCAACCTTCTTGCATTTAAAACACTCTGTTGTCGCCCTCGTCTGCTTGGACTTAGAACGCTTCTTCTTTCCAGCAGCTTTTCCCTTGTTCCTTCCACGGTATTGTCCTCCTCCCTTAGCAAACAGACCTTCACCTTGACTACTGCCTTCCTCTGCCTTTTTCTTTCTCTGTGAGTAAGATAAAAGGATAGACGTGATGGCATCAAGCTTGATAGCGTCCTTCCCATACGTAAGGGTGGTGACCAAGTGCTCGTAGGAACCTGGTAACGAGCACAACAGAATAAACGCCTTGTCCTCGTCATCCACCTTCACCCCCAGTCGCAGCAAGTCTGCAAATATTGTGGTGAAATGATTAACGTGACTTTGAAGGTCACTTCCCTCCTGCATCCTCAGACTGTAAAGCCTCTGCTTTGCAAATAGCTTGTTCATCAACGTTTGGGACTGATATGGGTTCTCTAACTTGTCCCAAACGGCCTTTGGAGTCGTGAGATCCACGATACGAAACATCACCTCGTCAGAAACACAGAGACGAACCAATCCAGCGGTCTTCTCTTGCATCTCCGACCAATCTATGTCTAACATCCCTGTTGGTTTCTCCTCTCGCTGCGCCTTTTGCAATCCTTGTTGAGCCAACAAATCCTTGACTCTACGTTGCCATAAACCGAAGTTTCCTGTTCCATTGAACTTTTCAACGTCGAACTTAGCTCCCCAGCAGCCATGGTTGCTCTGATACCAATTGTTTTGCTCAAACACCCGAATTGCACAGAGTAACTTGAGAGAGAAAGAGATCGAAAGCACACAGAAATCTTTGTTCACGAAGTTCGACCAAAATTGTCTACGTCTGCGGCTATAGATAGCTATAGCACTGTTTCATTCAAAACTTAGAACGAACAACAGAGTTCTAGTGTTACAGCATATTTATACAAGGATATAATGCAAAAATGACAGTGTCTTAATTATATCCTAACGCAAGGTAAGGGTAACTCAGTCCTTAGAAGTATCTCCATGTGAAGTCTGCTTCTGGCTTATGTGTTTTGAACTCTTGGATATTATGTGAATGAGATCTTTATTATTTAGCATGATATTCTATTTATGAGATTACATGATATGTGTTTATAGTTTCTTGATATTTGAATCACATGATATTGAAGGATTTTATGTTGAATATTGCCCATTTGTGTTATGGTTGTAAGATTAGTATGTTATCAGTGTTGTTATGCCATGTAAATATTTTTGAGACTTTTATATGCTTGTCATCGGATATTTTGAATGTTGAAGGACAATCCGCTTTTGGATGGTTGACAAACTCAAAGCATATGCATTTGGATCGACTGTTTGGTCGTTTCCTGAAGTTTCTTTGGTTCAACTGTTGGGTCGTTGTCGTTCGGCCATGGGTTGTTCCTATTAAAGAGGCAAACGTTGTAGACGGCAGTGCGTGATTAAGCTTCACCCTTATTATCGTTTGTCCCGCCATTTGTCGAGTTTGGCGTATTTATCCGAAACATGTTTTTGTGCGACAATGTCGTGTTGTGCATCATACATAGACTAATCCTAGGTTTTCCTTGTTTGATATATTAGAGATTACCTTGTTGCTGATATTAATTGTTAACATGTTTTATATTGTTTCATATTGCTTACATGTTATATTCTTGTTGAAATTATTTGGGAGTCTTTTCTTGGAGTTAACCCTTGCTTGTCTGACTGTATGCTGTGTGGGCGCTTAACGCCAAATGGAGATGGGTTTCTGGAGAGGCGTGCCATACCCGAGGCACGACGAGATCCATTAGCTTGAATAGGGCCGGGAAGCTGCGTGGAGCTATAATCGGGTTGCACGCATGTCCACCTATACCGGTTGGTTAAGAATTGTATGACGAGATCGCTAGGGGATGGCTGTTGAAATGACTTACCACGAGGGTTCCATTTGCATCAATATTCCACCACGACGTCTATTGGATATAACGTGTCGTTTCGACGATGAGGTCACGAGGGTGGCAACTGGTTCTTCTGATCGTTGCTCGACTTCGGAGATGTCTGATGACGGTATTAAGATGACTAGCGAGTGGCTTCATAGAGAGCACAACTTGGATCTAGCCATATGAGCAGTATTGAGACGACGACTAGCCAATGGCGGTATGAACGAGCACGTGCACAGCTGGAGGGGGAGCTCAACTTGGATCGCATGATTGCACGATGCAGAGTGTCCAAGGGTCATTGTTCTTAGTCGGGTTATACTTGTCAGTTGGTGATCGAGTCTGTACTCCTTCATACTATCTTTATCATTTTTTTTTTGTCATTAGGGTCATATCCGTCCTTGAAGTTCTTCCGGTGTGTTGACTCAGGAGGTGTGACGTAGTTTCCTTATTCGTTTTGTGTTGGTTTTTGGATGATTGCCCTTCTTTAGTTTTACGATTTTAATTCATTTGGATTTTTCTGCTGCAATATATTTGCCTTTATTATTTCAATATTACAATTCTAACCCTCAAGAAATCGGGGTGTTACAGGTGCCATGTCCCGCTAGCTACTAAGCTCTGAACCTTTGAATTATTTGATACATAAATTATGTTTATCTATGATAAAATCCTACTGCAAAATCAAAACATGGAGTGGTCTTTATAGACTGAAATTGTTCAGTAAATTGGAGGGGAATGAGAGGCAAAAGATAGTTATCAATTTTTTTTTTTATCTAACACAGTTAATCTCCATAAAAAACAATTTTGGTTAAATCCTGAACATCCACATTCTCATAAAGCTACTTGTCATGTTTAGGGTAGAGTTAGGCCCCAACCTCATACGATTTGGTAAGCTAAGATCTTATTTAATAACTTAAGTCAGATTAAGAGAAAAATGAAAAGAAGACTTAAGCCAATACTTAAGAGAAAAATGAAAAGATGACCATAAGCTAAGCGAAGATGTTGGTAAGCTAAGTCAAATTAAGAGAAAAATGATAAGAAGACATAAAATAACTATGAAAAAGATAGTGTGGAAAAAAAAAAACCAACATCACAAATTCTGATGAATTTTCTCCTCGTTGCACAATTGTTTTTGTTAAATTATTTTCTTCCAAACTTAATTCACGTATTATTTTACTTACAATTTGCAAATTTGATAAATATGTCATCAATATCATTTGAAATAAGCTCTAAACATGTCATCATAATATTTACACTTCCATCTTATCAAAGATTATAGTATTTACTGGTACATGTCAGTTTAGTTGGTAAGAATAAATAACTTCTTATAATAAAATTATGTGTTCGATTCTCACTGTTTTAAAAATTATGTTAATGGATAATATGTAAGTACCTCTAGAAATAACCAAGATTGTAGAATTGTTAAACAGAGGGAGTTATATAATTATATCGACAGCAGCAGCTAGAGTAAAGTTTAGGGCTCCACAATCCTCAACCGTTTCCAACCTGTGTCCACCATGACCCACTTGACGTAGCCCACATAATCACCAACATTTATATTTCATGGGGCCCAAGATTTCTTCCCATCCTTAAAGGTCCCAAAACCTGTCCTATTGGTACAGGGATTAGATTTTGCATCCCAATTAATCATCAGATTTCCCAACCCGTTATTTAATGTTTTGGAATTTAAAATTCGAAAATATTTGCTTCGTATATTTAAATTCCAAAATATTTTTGGGGTTTGAAATTGGTTGATGAAAATGTCAAATCTAACTCTCATTGGTATATATTATTAGGAATAAAAAATGAGTTAAAAAAAAAATTAGGAATAAAAAATGAAAAGATAGTAAGAAATGGAAATATGAGAAATTTTTTTTTTTCTGGCCTTAAACAGGTACCCATAGCCGATAATTAATTTATCGCTCACTTTCAGTGCGCTAAGCAGTAAAAAATTGACCAATGAATTTTTTCATTTGTTATAGTTGGGAATCGAACCCCAATCATTTGCTTAAAGAAACGAAAGTACTGAAATACTACGTGAACTCATTTGGTTAATCTTCACGTCTTTTATTTAGTAAGTATTATTATCAAATAACCAATTTTCGCAAAAGTTTAAGTTGTTGGATAATAGTCACATGAATAATTTATATTATTATTTCTAACAGACTCCCCCGTGTAAGAGCCCGTTTGAGTTTGAATGTGTGAAGAATGCACAGACTCATCTACCATGTGCTTTAATTCATTTTTTTATTAGAAGAATTGAATACCGTAATGATCTAACTCTAAACCACTTAGTTATAGAGACTCAGATACCATATCAACCAACTAATTTTTCCAAAAGGTTACATTGTTGGGTAAAGATCATATGAATATTTTATATTATTATTTGTAAACTTTAAATGTTTTCCTTAATGTATGTGTATTTTACTATGGAGAATTTTATGTAATTCTTTTGTTGCATTTTTTAAAAGGAATGTAACACGAGGACTTTCCAGAATGTTACCCAGTCCGATGCATTAGTGCTGCTATGATGATTTCTTATTCTTTGTATTTTAATAAGAGTGATGTAAAATCATAAAATTAAAAAAACATGACTAGATAGTACTCATGATAGTATATAAATCACAAGCCACATTCAAACTGTGACGGGGAGATTAGAAACGCAGGAAGAGAAAATGGCAGGAATTTCTCGTAACCTTCTAGTTCGATCTGACACCGGATCTTTCTCCGCTGTGTTTCCCTCCTCTACTACTTCTTCTTCTTCTTTTCCTTCTTCTCCAATTTTTTTCCGTCAATGCGCTGCTTTTCCTCGCGTTTCCACTTCGACTTTTCCCCTCAAAATCTCGTGCCGTGCCTCCTCCGTTGAACCGTCTTCCGCCACCGGTAAAACCCGCTTTTCATCTCTTCATCTGCTTTGTATATATTGTTTTCACATGACCGCTTGTTTGGATGGATGGTTCCGACTGGTGTCCATAAAAGAATGAAAAATAAAGTTATTAGAGGAAACCATGGAAGGAATGAAAGTTAAGGGAAGGTGTAGTAGTATTTCCCTATAACATGTTTCTCTTCAAACTTATAAGTATGTGTTTGAGGTTTTATCAAACTTAATGTCAATTTAAGTTGATTAAAACTGTGTTTAGTTTGCGGTAAAAAACACATTCAAATTGATAAGTTGGCTTCAACCAAGCAAAGTTGTTGGATTGAGAAAAAAGTATATTTACATTAAATTCAAATGAATATAATAGACACTTTTTTTTTTTAATTTGAAGGTAAACACACATTTTTTTTTGGTACAAGGTAAACACACTTAAGTTAATTTGAAAGCTGAAAAAACTAGTTTTGAGTCGAAAGATTTTAAGCTAATTATTAATATTTGAATTAAAAGTGTTTGGAAAAAATAGTGGTTGAACTAGTTGAGAAAATTAAACCCACATAAACGGATATATTTAATATTATTTTTTAACTTTTTTTTTAATTTAATTGCAAATCAATATTATATACTAAATTGAAAAGTAATTATTTCCTCAACTAATTTTATTTCAATTTATTTATCATGATAGAAAATATAATATCAATTTATCTAATTTTTATTCAAAGTTTCTAATATTTTTAATAAACGAAATGGGATAATATAAACTACTTGTGATTATAATTTCATTGAATATACATATTTATTTAAAATTAATAAAACATTAAATCTTTAAATGAAAAAGTAACTAGCTTATAATTATTTTGAAATGAAAATGTAGTTTTTAAATAAAAGATATAATGAATGGGTTTTTTAAGGGAGGAATTCAATCAAATCGTAAAGGTAAAAAATGGATAAAAATATTAGGGCAAATTATATTAATCTTCCGTGAGATTTATCATTACTGTATTTATATCTCATTTATTATATAACTAGATACTAAATAAGCACTCTTATTTTATTGAAAACAATGCATTGACCTTCATGAGATTATTATTATTATTCCACTAACATCTCCTAAACTTTATCATTATAACACTAATCATCTTTCTATTATTTTTAATGGTGTATGAATGAGGCAGGTAACTACATGTGCAAAATAGAGCGAAGATATAAATCATAGTGGGGCAATTTGCCCAAAATATTAATTTAGAAGCTATAAGCTCAAATGCTCCTTTGGAGGGTGTTGTAAAACTAGTGCATTTCTACTAAGTCAAGAAGTAACTTGAATTAATGTTGGAAAATTCTAAAATATTCATCTTTTGCAACAGTCAGGAATGGACCCCTAACTTTGGAACAAGAACGGAGGTCTTAACCAATAAAATAAGCATAAATTTTGATAAATTTTATGCATAGAAGAACAATTCCAATGTACATGACGGAATCGACACACTAATTAGAGATTAATTGTTCACTTGATAATTATTTGATATAATATTTGTTATCATGTAAGTGATGTTAATTAATATTTAATTTTAATATAAATATTAATATTAAATTATTATTAAAACAAAACAAAAATTAGAGAAAATTCAAATTTTTAATATTCTCTTATGTTCAAGAATCTTAAATTTAATTATATAAATAAACCTGATATAGTTTTATTTTAAAAACCTATTAATAATTTTCCAAATTTATTTTTAATGATAACATACATGTATACACCGAATTTTTAAGAACTTATTTTAAAATACATAATCATTTTAAAAATAATTAGATATTAAATTCTAAAAAAACTTTTAAAAATAAAAATAATAGCAGACTAATTTGTTATATTAAATTAAGGTTCATAAATAATTAATTGATTAAATTTTTACTCTTACAACTCCACTTAAATTTTGATAGCTTAGACCACAGTTTTTGTCAGGCTAACATAGTGATACTCTTTCATCCCTTACCAGATGCTTGTCTTTTGACTTGAATCCAATAAGGTCATGTCTTCTGACTTCAATTTCTTTCGACCATGCAGCAAAAACTGAGATGAAGGATTTTGTTCACATAAATGATTTCGACAAGGACACCATCACTAAGATCTTGAATCGTGCCATTGAGGTGAAGGCACAAATAAAATCAGGGGACAGGACATTTCAACCATTTAAAGGGTTGACATTGGCAATGGTGTTTGCACAGCCATCGTTGAGAACTCACGTTTCATTTGAGATTGGGTTTTCACTGTTAGGTGGGCATGCTGTGTATTTAGCACCTGAAGATATCCAAATGGGCACCAGAGAAGAGACTCGTGATGTTGCTCGCGTTCTGTCTCGCTTCAGTGACATTATCATGGCTCGTGTTTTAACTCATCAGGTATATATATGCTCTTGAATCACTTGTACACTTGCTTTTTGTCACAAAACAAGCATGGTTTCTTAACTTGAATAATTGCAGGACATACTTACTCTTTCAAAGTACGCAACTATACCAGTCATCAATGGATTGACAAACTACAACCACCCCTGCCAGATAATGGCTGATGCTATCACTCTAATTGAGCACCTTGGTCGGGTGGAAGGCAACAAGGTCAGGTTAATTATGTTGCTCTGATCTGTTTGTAAAAGAGTTTTATTCCGTCTAATTGTTCTTGATGTAATTCGTTAGGGGAATAGTAGTCGAATGGAATCCTCTCATGTGAAAAATTCACACGACAGGATTATGTTAATTTTTGTCTATCTCTCTTTATACTTATTAAATAAGTGGGAGCATCTAAATATTTATGGAAAAAGATACAGACACAAGATTCGACATGACACTGTCACGTGACATGAGATAATCATAATCCGCCGTCTGAACATATTATAAACATGTATGATCAGGTTGCATATGTTGGAGATGGAAATAATATTTTCAACTCATGGTTGGAGTTGGCAAGTGTATTCCCAATTCACTTGTCTTGTGCGAGTCCAAAGGGTTTTGAGCCTGATGCCAAAACAGTTGAGAAGGCACGCCAGGTTGGAATCAGCAAGATTGAGATAACTAATGATCCCAGAGAAGCTGTCAAAGGAGCTGACATTGTTTACACGGATGTTTGGGCTGGTATGGCCCAAAAGGACCAAGCTTCGATGCGTCGTGAAGCTTTCAAAGGATTTCAGGTACATATAAAATATGATATTTGGAAGAAGATCTCGAAAATGATTGTTAAACATACAGGTTCAAGCGACATACATATAAGAAGAACTCACAAGAAACTTAATCTAAGGACTAACAATTGCAGTGTGCAGGTGGACCAAAGTCTTATGGATGTAGCTGGGTCAAAAGCACTTTTCATGCATTGCTTACCAGCAGAAAAGGGAGTGGAGGTGGCTGAGGAGGTTATTGAAGGTCCAAAGTCAATTATCTTCCCACAAGCTGAGAATCGCTTACATGCACAGAATGGCATAATGCTCCATGCCCTTGGCAAGTAAGCATGGTGGCTCATCGATCATCTTGGCAGAGTAGAATAAAACCCTTGTTTCTTCCAATTTCACTTCATTGTTGTTGACAATATCAGTTGTTAATTATGGGGATTATCTGTCAAGCATAGTTTGGGATTGTGTAGATTGTGCCATCTTTGAGTTTAGTAAACTGAATTGGACGGACCATGAGATTTATTCTCATGTGATGTGAGTCATTATTCACCAAAAAGAGATGCAAAGTATTTAATCTTAGCCCTATGATTAGGGATGGCCATTTAACCGCACCGGTGGTGCCCGTCTGAACCTGACCCGATTTAACGGATAAAACACATTTTGACTGGGTTTGAGTTTATCCCGATGTTTAAAATTGGATTTGGGTTCGGGTTTGAGATTGGTGATACTTGCACCGAACCTGCCCACATACCTAAAATTATGAAATTTAGTGGGTTCTAATATGATATGTGATTTTTAGCCCATGACTTTTTGTGTTCTAATGATATAATATGATATGTGGCTTTTAGTCCATGACTTAACACATTAGGGAAGCTTTGTAGTAAGATATCATATTTTGACAAATATCATATTTGAACAGCAAGGTACCACACGAGTTTGGGTTACAACGGGTTTGTGGTCGAGTCGGGTAAACCCAAAACCCGATTGGGTCAGGTAAGAGTTTCTCTTTTCCAAACCCGTTGGGGTTAGGTTCGGATATGAGAGTTCGAGTTTAGATTTGGGATAGGCAAAACCCGACCCGACTCGTTGCCATCCCTACCTACAACTCTGTTGGTGGTATTCTAGAGGTGGTACTCGACACTAATACACTCAATGATAAGGGTAATATATGATAAACTATATTGCTGCATAACTTAGCAGAATTTAGAGTAAGAGAAAGTATTTTTGGGGCTGAATATTCTTGTATTTCTTATTCAATTTGCAACTCATACACATGAGTATATATAGCATAAGTAGTGATGGTTACAACTATCAAGAGTCACCACTACTAGATACTTATAATGCATAATTAAACACTCCACTAAGCACTAAGTGCTTCCACTAACATCAATGACAATTAACACATGTAACTCTTCACTTACACTAGTTAATCTCCACTACCTTATCATATTCCACTAATATGAAATCAAAACATTAATCAACATACTCCCCCTTAATGTGCTGCTCTTTAACTCCCATTGCTTCTCTAAGTTGCTGAAACCTTCCTCTTGGTAGTGCTTTAGTGAAAATGTCTGCAAGCTGCTCTTGTGAACTGCAGAAAACCAACTGCACATCTCCTTCTCCAATCACACTTCGAATGAAGTGATGTTTTATGTTAATGTGTCTGGTTCTGCTATGAAAAACAGGATTCTTTGCCATGGGAATGGCTGATTTGTTGTCACAATGAAGCTGGAGACTGCCCTCTTGCTTCTCTCCAATGTCTTCTAATATTCTTCTCAACCAAAGTGATTTTTGTGTAGCCAAACCAGCTGCTAAATACTCAGCTTCTGCTGAAGATTGCGCCATTGTATCTTGCTTCTTTGAGCACCAAGAGATCACACCTGAACCAAGGTTGAATACATAACCTGAAGTGCTCTTCATATCATCAACAGTTCCGGTCCAATTACTATCACAATAGCCTTTAGCTTCAAGCTTATAATTCTTCTCAAATCTAATTCCATACTCCATGGTTCCCATGACATACCTTAGAACTCTTTTTGCTGCCCCGAGATGTAAATCACTTGGTTTACTCATGAATCTTGAGAGGAAATTAGCAGCAAACATTAAATCAGGCCATGAAGCTGTAAGATAAAACAAGCTTCCAACCAAACTTCTTTACATGCTTGCGTCTACTAATCTTCCACCGTCTTCCTTCTCTAATTTTTCATTCACCACTAAAGGAATATCAACAGGTTTGCAGCCATACATGCCAAACTTCTTCAAAATATTTTCAACATATAAAAACTCCATATTATCTTGGTAAACCTCAATACCAAGAAAATGATGCATCAAGCCAAGATCACTCATCTCTTATTTTTTCATCATCTTTATTTTAAAGTTTTCAATCATTTTCTTGTTGTTACCTGTATACACCAAATCATCAATATAAAGGGCAACAAGATGGATATCATCTTTACCTTGATGCTTTACATACAAGGTAGGCTCACTTTGACTTCTTTAAAATCCTTGCTGAATGAAGTAGCTGTGAATTTCACTATACCACGCTCTAAGGGCTTGTTTCAACCCATAGAGAGCTTTCTTCAACCTGTAAACTTTTTCCTCTTGGCCTTTAGTCACAAAGCCTTGAGGTTGCTACACATACACCTCTTCTTTTAATTCTCCACTCAAGAAAGTTAACTTGACATCAAGTTGGTATAGATTCCAACTTTTTTGAGCTGCTAACGCAATGATTGCTCTCACGGTGTCCAAATGTCAACCGGAGCAAACACTACTACAAAATTGCCCTATTACCACCGTTCCGAGCAGCATATTACCACGGTTAAACTATGGTAACAGCCCGCGAGGTAATAGATAAATTACCACGGTTCAAGACGGAATCGTGGTAATATCATACCTCTGAAATACCTGGTTCTACGCTGAACCGTCGTAATATCAGGCCCCTGTTACCACGGTTCAAGGTGGAACCGTCGTAATATCATACATCTGTTATAACGGTTCCAGTAAGAACCGTGGTAATAGGTCTTTTTTTTTTAAAAAAAAAAGCCAATTTGCAATACACACAACACTGGGCAAACCACATAGAACAGCAACATGCGCTTAAAGAAAAAGAAACAAACAAACTTGGAAATTTTTCAAGAACTAAACCAAGGTCTGTGAATGTAGAAACTAGAAACTGGTTTTATCACATTTTATAAGAAACTTCCATTTTGTATCTCAAATATCATACAAGTGAGCACATAAACAACCAGGGTTAACAAAAGCAATTTAACAATATTTTATCACATTTTATAAGCTCACCATAATTTTAAAATATTTATTCCACATTTTATTTTTGTTGGTGTTATCTAATTCACTTGCCTATACAACCCTTGAAAGTTTTACTGGTCTATTATTTTCCAATAGAAAGAAACAACTATAAAAACCACAATCCATTAATGAAATATAACAACCAGGATTATGGAGATCCCTCTCAGCTCAGGGAATACCTCTGCTGCTTTCTTTTGAGCCAAGAACCGAAAGTTAGAGTACATAAAGATAAAGGTAGCAAAGCATAATTAGATAAACACGACAAGCTACAAGATCATGTAACTATGTCTTTAAAGTCAGTGTTTCACCAAAGCTGGAAAACCCAAAACTCATAACAACATGTTCAACAGTTTCAACAATCAGGCACCATTACTTAAATTCAGTGAACTGTGAATTTGAAATCTAATTGTTGTTTCTAAATTCATATTAACACTCTAATTATTCTTATAATTCTTTAACTTATCCACATAACTCATTTTCTTCAAAAAATGACTTATTTGATTTTCCAGAATCACTTTTCCAACCAACTTAATTTCAAAAACACGCCCATTATTTTAAACGGAAAATTCAGCCATTAAACACACATCAAACTAACATGCATATCATCATTTCAGCTTAAATTGGACATCAAACACAATTCCTAGTAAGGTCTTATGGTTGCCCTTAAACTAACAGGTTATGTGTATAAAACAAGGCATGTATTATTAACAAGAACAACAGTATCAAATTACAGTAAATAAAAGACAGATTTTCAATTATCAGCAGATATTATTTACAGCAATCATAAGCAGTAACAAATAATTCAGTCATTTTATCAAACAGATAAAAAGCAATTACAGAATCTCAACAGCCAAAATTATAAGAGCAAGTACAATAAGAAAGACATCAAGAGAAGGGAAATGTCACTGCCCTGTTTTTGTGATTAGAATTTACTGAACTGAACTGGTCAGCCTCTTTGACTCTTCTCCCCTTGCTGCCATAGGCGACGAGCCCACGACGACGGGGTTGGATTATGCCGGAGACTCATCCCATGCGCCAATTCTGAGGTCATGATGTGCTAATTTGCAAAATTTCACTCAAGCAATTCGTCGAGCAGTTTGCAGGCACTGAAATTTCAAACCCAATACAAAGGAAACTCATTCAGTAAATTCATCGAACAAATAGTAGGCACCAAACTCAATGGAAATATGGAAAGAAGCTTTAAAACAAAAACTAATTAAGAGATAATTTTCATAGATCGAATGGTTTGAAGTATATCATTGAGGCGGCTGGATTTGAAGTATATCATTAAGGCGGCTGGGTTCCCTCAACGGCTCTGGCCGCCCCTGGCAACACCAACACCGTGACTGCTATGCCTTGGTCATTCAAACTGTACAGGCTGCTCTCGCCATCTCAACGTCGCGCACAAGGGTCGTCACCATTTCCTTCTTCCTCATCTTTTGTCTCAACTCACTCCCGTGTTCTCCCTATCTCCTCCATGTCTTCCTTCGTCGACCTCTTTCTCTGGTTACAGAAGCAGCATCGCATTTCTCTGCGCTCTCTTTCGAAGAGTAGCGGCTCACTGAGGCATTTCGTCAAACACCTTTTGTGCAGAATGTAAGTCTGCTATTTGAACATTAAACCACAAAAAATCAAAGTCGTGAACACTCAGAAACATAAATTCCTAAAAAAGATTAAGAGCATGAAGTAAATATCAGGGAAAAAGAGAGAGTACGAGTGGCGTCGATGGCTTCAGAGAAGACGGCACCGTTGACGGCACTGCTGCGATGGAGTGGTGGTAGCATCCTGCAAATCGAACTTTTAACCGTGGCTTGAAATCTATCTTCGTCACCGTTGGTCGCTGTGATTGGAGTTTTCCCCCTCTTAGGATCTCTTTCCTTCTCGTTATTCCCTTCTGTTACGATTCTGAAACTCGCAGTGGCGGGGTCGCCGCTTGTTAAAAGGGTTTTTACGTCTTTTAATAAAAACCAATACTTGCGCTGCGCTCAAACCTCTTTTAAGATTCAATTGCAGTATAGTACGGATGTTATCGGTTCACATAGAGCAAATGAGTATGAGTGCCATTCTTTAGTCAAGAAGTTAAGCAGAAAGAAAATTGAAGGTGTTTGTTTAGAAATTTTGTGTTGAAGAGCATGAAATTAAAAAGCAAAGGTTGGATGGTTTAAGATTAAGAAAGCAGTTGGATTACGGTTTCGCACTTCGCTATCCAGGATTATTCTTGTTCTTGCATACAATCACTTAAAACCTTTGATTCACCCCCACCAGTTCTTAACTAACTCACCTATTCCTAGTATGAGAAGTTGATTCAGTTACTTTCCTAATTGTCACTTCCACAGGCAATTAATCAAAGAAAACTGTAAACACGCCGGCGTTAAGGGATTAGGTGATCTAACGCTATTCCTAGAAAATTAGCTTCGCCAAGATGAAACGGTGTATGTCAGATTAACAGAGTAGCTTCCACATACAAGATTAATCTTAAATCAAGTGATAGGTGATCAAACTAACACAAGCATAAAGAGCAAAACTGTTTAATTGAAATCAAAGATAGAAAGTAAACAAAGAATCAATCATAATCCCTTCAAGACGAAGTACTACACCAAAATCCAACTAAAGAGAGAGCTTAGTTATCCATAGGATGGGTACTAGCTAGCTTACAAGGAGAATCAATGAAAACAAGGATGACGGCAACGTCGCGGGGTGTAACCCACGACTCCGGCGAGGTTCTGAGCTTCCGTTGGTGTATCTCCTCTTCTTCTTCTCACTCTCGAGCTCTCTCTCACGTCCTAGGTCTGTTTCAAGGTGGCTAGGGTTGAAGAAGTGCCCAAAACGTGAAGAAACTGCGTTTATATAGCTTTTGAGCGTCGCAGGAGCGCTTAGCACCCTCGTCTGGCGCTTAGCACCCAGAAAACCTGTTCTGGCATGCTCCTGGGCGCTTAGAGGCTTAAAGAGGCACTTAGCGCCATTTTCCCCATGTTCCGGGCGCTTAGCCGCCCGTAGCGGCGCTTAGCGCCCAGAATGCTTCCTGTTGGCCGCTTAGCGCCCTGTAGCGGCGCTTAGCACCCCATAAACTTCTCCAAATCAAGACCCAACCGTCCATATTGAATTTCCATGAGTTAGGAACCACATACTCAAATTTTAGCTAAATCCGACGGTTAACAAATGAGATATTGCAATTTTGCTCAGGCTACTTCAAGATTTCAGCATCAAAAAGTTGGGATTAGAACTGAAATCATTGGAGCTTCAGTGAATCCATGCTCTTTCTTGGATATTCAATCCTGAAACACCATTAATATGTCAAAAACATCAAGAATGTGCATTCTAACCCAGAATTAATAGCAATTCACCATTCCTTTGCAAAACATACATTTCTTGGGGGTTTTTACAATTAAAACTCATAATAAGTGCCTAAAAACAATGTTAAAACTATGAACGTTTGGCACTTATCACCGCTCCCCCGTTGAGATCGCCCATGAAGTTCGCTCTTCCTCTTCCTCGCCGTTGGTCGTCGCTCCCTTCTGGTTTCTTTCCCTTTTCTTTCTTTGCTTGCCCACGAAGAGAATGGGGAGGTTCGGTGGTTGGTGAGGCTAGGAAGATGAGAGGTGGCGTGGATGTGGTGAGGGGGAGAAGATGGATGAGGCGGCTGATGGAAAGGAGAGGATGAGTTAGAGAGAGAAGAGTGATTTAGGGTTTTGGAGGCTGCCCTATCTCCTTTCCTTTTTTTTTTTAACTTATTACCACGGTTAAAAGTGAACCGTGTTAACAGAGTGGCTCAGTTACCACGGTTCAATGCGGAACCGTGGTAACAGAGCTTCGGGCATCTTTTTACCACAGTTCCACAAGGAACCTTGGTAACAGGGGCGTGGTAAAAAAGCAATTCTGTAGTAGTGAAAAGTCTCAGTGTAGTCAATTCCAGGCTGTTGTGCATAGCCTTTGACTACTATTCTGGCCTTGCCTCTTTGGATTGAACCATCTGCATTATGCTTCAATTTGTACACCCATTTTACTCCAATAGCTTCTTTGTCATTTGGTTTCTCAACTAGCTGCCATGTTTTGTTCTTCTTAGTTGCATCTATTTCTTCTTGCATCGCCTTCCTCCAGATATCTTCTATGATTGCTTCATCAAAATTTTCTGGTTCCACAACACAATAGTTGCACCTTGCATAAATATCACTCAAATCCTTCAATTTTATTGGAGTTGAGCTAGGAGTTGATGAACTTGAACTTGAACTTGGTGAACTTGGAGAGGATGAAGAGCTTGATGTACATGGGGCTGGTTTCTCATTTCCAGCTGTTGAATTTTGTTGTAATAAAGTTGCAGGGACTGTTTTCTCCTCCATTTTGTCTTCTTCCCAATTCCAAGAAGCTTTCTCATCAAATACAATATCCCGACTAATGATCACCTTGTTTGTCTTCAAGTTGTAAAGTCTATAGCCCTTTGACATGGAACTATAGCCAATTAAGACACATCTCTCACTTGTTTCTTCCAACTTTGTCCTCCTTTTAATAGGAATTTGAGCATAGCAAACACACCCAAAAACTTTAAGATGGTTCACTGAAGGTGTTCTTCCACTCCAAGCTTCAAATGGAGTCTTATTCCATACAGCCTTTGTTGGACATCTATTCAGCAAATACACAGCAGTATTAACAGCCTCGGGCCAAAAGGTTTTAGGCAAACCTTTCTCAAACAGCATAGACTTCGCCATCTCCATCACGGTTTGGTTCTTTCTTTCAGATACACCATTTTGCTGAGTGTATAGTCAATAGTGAGCTGTCTTTCAACACCTTCATCTTCACAAAATTTGTGAAATTCATTTGAGGTGTACTCCTTCCCCCTGTCACTTCTCAACATTTTTATAAACCTTCCACTTTGTTTCTCAACAAAAGCTTTAAACTTATTAAAAATTACAAAAACTTCAAATTTTTGTCTCATAAAATATACCCATGTCATGCGGGTAAAATCATCAATAAACAAGATAAAGTACCCGGTTTGGCTCCCCATGCTCCTTCCTTTGGAAATGGTTGGCGGTGCTGTTTGTCAAGCATACATCCTTCACACACACCAGATTTTTCTTCAAATGTTGGCAGCCCATACACCATCTTCTTTTGAGAAATAAACTTGAGACTATTGCAGTTCAAGTGCCCAAGTCTCTTGTGCCAAAACAAGAGTCATTATCTTCTCTAGCCATCATGCTGAAATTTTTCTCATAATTAAGAGAAAGTGGAAAGCTTCTATTGCTGGTCATTTTTACAACAGCAACATTTCTTCTCTTTGAATCAAAATTTTTGCACTCTCGATTCTCCAAAATTTAGAGAATAGCCATGCTCCAAAAGCTGTCCAATGCTTAGCAAATTCTCGTCTAACTCTTGCACATAAAGAGTGTCATGAATGACTTTGCTTCCTTGCTTTGTTGTAACTCCAATGCTTCCTTTGCCTTTTGCTTCAACATGTTATCCATTGCCCAATTTAACTTTTGAGCTAAATGAAGAATCAATGTTGATAAAAGCTTCTTTATTTTCGGCCATATGATTGCTACAACCGCTTTAAATACCACACATTTTTATCTTCTTGAACGCTTTTTGACAAGCAAAGAACAAATTACCTTCATCATTTTCTCCTTCTGCAAATGAAGCATGCTGTTGATTGCCAAAACGACAATCTTTTTGAATTTGCCCGAATTTCTTGCAATTGTTGTGAAGAAGGTCTTGCTCCTGACCCTGGCTGAGGTTTTGATGACGACAAACTCGTGAACAAAAAGAAGAAAAGAAGACTTAGAAGAACCAGTGCAACATGTCTCAAGAATCTCAAGGGTTCAAGTTTAACTAAGTCTTATATAATTAGGTAAGTTATGCTTCCAAGGTTTCTTTTAGTATGAAGGTTCTAAGACAACTAAAAGTATTTGAGTTTAACCTTTTCATAAGTTAAACGTGGTAGAAAAACTCAAGTTAATATTAAAGTTTCATTTTCTGGAAAATGGACTTGAGTGTAATCGATTACACCATTAAGATAATCGATTACACAAAGGCAAGTAATCGATTACAGCTTGCTTGTAATCGATTACATGTTTTAATTTGAAATTAAAATAGTAATGGTCACTTAGTGTAATCGATTACCTAAGTATTGTAATCGATTACATGCTCGACTAGTTGCATTATTTCATGAACCATTGTGTCTCAAATCGTTTGGGAAGGGTCGTGTTGGTTCATGGATGATCCCTTATGCCTATAAATAGTCCATTTGAGTCCAGAAACGCAACACACATGACATAGGCCAAAAACACACTTGAACAACTCTTTCATATTCAATTAAGCCTTGTTCTTAAACTTTCAAGAGCCTATATTCTGAGTTCATTATTCTTCATTGTGAAAGAACACACATGCTGTTCAAATATTGAAGAACTCAGAATTAAAAGAGCCTTCATATGCTTAATCGCCTAAAATCATAACTCCTATGATCAATCCTTTCTTGTATTAAATGATTGATTCATCCGGTTAGAATTTCTTCTTCATCTTCATTCTGGTTGAGTGAAAGATTCACCGTAGGGTTCGGTGAAGGGTAATTGTCTGAAAGTGGTTTGCTTTCAGGGTTGTTGATAGAAATTCTTAAGGTACTTGGTGTAAGCACTTGTAAGAAGTTTTTATCAATAGTGGAAAAATCCTCAAGGGGTTTCTTGAGGGACTGGACGTAGCCTTCGGTGGATAGAAGGTGAACTAGGATAAATTTCGTGTGTGATTTCTCCTATCCTTCTTCTTTTACTTTCAAGCAACCCTTATTTCCGCTGCAATCACAATTGTTGTTTTGTGAACACCATTATCTTGAAAGTAATAATTTTGTTAAGGCGAAAATTGTGCAAACCTGATTCACCCCCCTCTCAGGTTGCTATCTATACTTACACAGCGCTCAAGCGTGGGGAGGTAGTCAGAATCCTATAAATAAGACTGCATTTCTCCTTTGCAAAACACACCAGAATAATCCAAGTTATTCTTTCTTTCTTCCTCAAAGCATTATTTCCTGAGAATTATGGGAAGTCTTTCTTGAGCTCCTAGTCCAGGTTAATATAATGTCTCTCTTAGCCATGTTTGGCTAAGTTCTTTTTAAGTACTTGGGTTGTTTTTAGCTTATGTTTATGTTTTAAGCTTCTTTTTTTATATCTGAATAATATTGCATTTCATGTTTCATTTCCTTGTTCTTCATCTATCTTGTTGTACACAAGTGTTTTTACTTATTTCTTATTCAATGGTAATTGTTAAGTAATAAGGGAAATAGGAATTGAAAGAACATTTGCATATGACTAAGGAATTAGGATAGGCTTTGTTTATGTTAGCCAGTTTTAAGAACTTCTTCTTCTTCTTCTTAAATTAACTAATAATCTAAGGAATTAGACATAGTAATTTAGAATGAAGCTTTGCATGTTTAAGGAATTAACTTGTAAAGAAACTAGGCTAGAACATCATGAGTTCCTTGCTTTAAATTCAGATATAAAATTGATTCTAAGAGCATAATTCATAAGCTATTTACGCAGCTCAAGTTCTTAAATTTTATCATTATATTTTCATTACGAATTGTGTTTTCAAGTTCTAACTCAAACCAGTATCAAACAAATCAATTTACATTTTCTGCACTAATTCTAAATAATTTGAAATTAGATTTTAAAACATCTATCCCTGTGGAAAACGATCTTTTATACTACTCGATAATCAACCGTACACTTGCAGATTTCGCTTATCACTTACCCACCATACTTTCATCTAGCCATTCCTCCACCTCCCCGTCATATTGGAAATTCAAATCTTCACCTTCCCTTAATCCTTCAGATGCAGATGTCTCATCTCATTCTGGCTCCAGACCACTTTCCACGCCGCCATTCAATAGTGCATGTCGGTAGGTGAACCAACCCCGTTGCACGTAGCATGATTAGTTCCTCCCTGTACTGCTCCTGTTCCACGATAATCGTTATTCCTAGGTAGCGTTTGGCCCAGCTTTTTTTTAGCTTAAAAGTTACTTTTAAGTTAAAGCTCACAATAAGATCTTAAAAAAAAGGCAAAAGCTGTTTGTCAATTTTCATTTTTTTTAACTTAAAAGTTACTTTTAAGTTAAAAGTTGTTTGGTGGTCGGAGGCAATGGTGGTGGCCAGAGGCGGTGGTGGTGGCCGAAGGTGGTGGTGGTGGTTGGAGTCGGTGGTGGTGGTGGTGGCCGGAGGTGGTGGTGGTGGCTGGAGGCGGTGGTGGTGGCCGGAGGTGGTGGTGGTGGTCGGGGGCGGTGGTGGTGGTGGTGGCCGGAGGCGGTGGTGGTGGCAGGAGGTGGCAGTGGTGGTCGAAGGTGGCGGTGGTGGTCGGAGGCGGCGGCAGTGGTCGGAGGCGGCGGTGGTGGTGGTCGGAGGTGGTGGTGGTGGTCGGAGGTGGCAGTGGTGGTCGGAGGTGGCAGTGGCGATGGTGGTCGGAGGTGGCGGCGACGGTGGTGGTCGGAGGTGGTGGCAGTGGTGGTGGTCGGAGGCGGTGGTGGCTGGAGGCGGTGGTGGTCGAAGGTGGTGGTGGTGGCCGAAGGCGGTGGTGGCTGGGGCGGTAGGAAGTGAAAAAAGTAACTTATTAGAAAAAAGCTCCCTCAATTAACTTTTTACTTAAAAGTTATTTTTCAACATTTTGTGTGTAAAAAAAAAAAGTAACTTAAAAGTAACTTGTTTTTTAAGATCTTATACACAATTGTGTTTGGCCCAACTTATCTTAAAAGCAACTTAAAAGTCAAAAAAAAGCTGGGCCAAACACTACCCTAGTCTCCCTCCTTCTTAACAAGACTCAGAGTATTCACATGTAGCTTTGTGCTACCTATTAGAATCTTATGAAGATTATTCTCCAATCCAGCAGGATTCCTCGCCTCCAAGAACCTCACAAACCCAAATCCCCGGCCTGCCCTATCCCTTTTTCTCGGGATAAAGACCTCCCATATTCTTCCCCATCCTCTACTCCATTTCAGAAATACTACCCACATCTCCCTTTCACCGAAATCATCTGGGAAATGTGTGAAGAAGAACAGAGTTACGTGACCCGAGCTGCTTTGCCTTCTACTATGGTTAATCTGAACCTACGACTCCTCGACTTCTCACAGTCCTTCTCCATCTCTCTCTCTGCCTCATTTTTACTTTTACATGCACACACTGGATTGGTTTGCTTATTTCCCTTTGGCATTTAGTCTTGACTTATATTAGTCTGGTAATGTTTCTATTTTTTTGTTCTACTTCTTTTGTATCTTCTTCCCTCTTCTATTAAGGGTTGGCGCATCCTTTGTGGCCTTTTAATGCAAGTCCTTGGCTTATAAAAAAAACTTATCCGAGAAAATGAGGCCTCATTATCCAAGAGCTTGTGGCCAATAAAATGGTACCCTTACTTGGTCAAGTACTCCCATCCATAGTGAAAGGCCAACACCAGTAATAATTTTGTAAGAATAATTATTAATTTTCCTACATTAACTATGAGTTTCTCCTTCCAAATTAAGAACTTTTCAAGATTAATATGAGGGTAAGTGTGGAAAAAATATTTAATGCTTCATTGATATTATAAAGTTACATATATTTAGGGACAAAAAAAACTCTTAAAAATTGACTTAAAAATGGGGATAGAGGAAGTATTAAGAAGAGAAAATGAAAGTTATTAATTAATTTAATAAAGTAATTGATGAGAATTGTGATGAGTGAAAATAAGAGAGTTGGTGAAAGACATAACAAAAAATGAGGGTATAAATGGAAGAAAATGGAAGAGTGATAAATAGTCTTAAATTTCTATAACAACAACCCATTTTAAGAAATATATAAAAAGTTAAAACAACAATCATTTTAGAATTAATGGACAGAAAATCAAATAACTACTTTCGGTAAATACTAACAAACTAACTAATTACAAAATTACTCATCTAATAATTGCCGTACTAAAAGAAGAGTTTAATTACTATGCATGTATAAAAGCTATGCAGACGTCTAATCAAGATTTGCTATTGTGCTACACCATAAATAAATTAAAATAAACAAAACTCAAAAAGAAACATGGTAATATATGATTGAATGTCTATATAAAACTCTTTACATTTCAATTACATATAAATAAATCCTCGAAAGAAATAATTTATAAGATTAATTATGATGCTCAAACAGTGTAAAAACTCTTTACACGATCATTCAATCATTTTGTGCCACATAATTATGAGTACTTTCATTTTTTTATTTTAATTAAAATAATAATTTATTTTCTAATACGTCAGAATATAATTAGATGGATTCTGATTGAATGCATATGTAAAATTTCTTTAAACTATCAGTGCATCAAAATTAAACTCGATTGAAGTTTAAAATAATGAATTTTTCTTTGAGAATAATAATGTGTAAAAGTAAGTTTAGAAAAATAAATGTTGTTTAAATAGAATAAAGTAGAATCACTTTTAGATATAATTAAATTACTAAATAGACAAAATGAATAATGGTTAAAAATGATAACGAGAGCTAAATATGGACAATCATGTAATTTCAACACTAAACTGGAAAATCTGAAATGAAAAGTAAACATCATGTCATGTCAGGGTCCCCAATACATGACCTATATATATCACTAATATTTTTTTTTTAAATATATCACTAATAGTTAGTAGCTGTCCATTATTAGCCATATGATAACGCATTAGTAATTTTCTCAGTAAAGTGACAAAGTAATCGTGTATTTATTATTCTTATTTTTTTTATAAATTAATATTATGATCTTGTTGTTGTAATATGAAAAATGTTTAGTAGATACATGTGAGAAAGAAAGGAAAAGAGATAATTAAGTAATATATGTAAGAGCACTTATTGGAACTAATTATTAAAGAATACATTAGATAAACTTCATAAGTGTTATCTAATTAATATTCAAACGAGTTCATGATGTGATAAAAAGAGAAATATGAATATAAAAATGAGATATATGTTGAGTGTGTAGTATTTGCTTATTTGAGATATTTACGTATCATATAGAAGAAACTGTGTTGAAAACTAAAGAAAAAATTTTATTTTAAATAATTTCCACATTCACTACATAGTAAATAAATTTACTATTTTAACAAAATGTTTTTTACTCTTCAATTATATCTTTTCACGTGAAAAAAGAAAATTACAAATATCTCACAATATTTGTTTTTAGTAATCATTGTTTTCTCTTTGTAAAATGACATAGTCCAATCATTTTTTCTCCTTTCGGCTTTCCACATTCCATTTCAAAACCAAACATATTGACACAAGTGCATATAAAAGGTTTGGCTTCGATTATGAAAAATTGAAGTGCAAACAAATCACAATTATGCAAAAGCACACAAGTGACACCACACAACAACAGAAAACTGTATAAAATCCAACACGTAAGAAGAAGACAAAGGCTTCATTGCCTTGAAGCTGTAGCATTTGATAAAAAATTTAAAGTAATAAGCTCAAGACATGAATTGATATCAAAAACTGAACTTTCAGATTATTTTTTATTTTATTTTCCAAGGTATCTACCGCTGGTAACCGTGAGACTAATTCCTCGTAGCTCTAAAATCACGTTAAATGAGTAGGTTTCTCCCAACAAACCAATATTCTCCATACTTTTGGATTTTGCTAATGCTATATTGTGCTTAATTAGAGTAATTAAAAATTTTAAATAGGTTTTATAATATTCATTTTAATTGGACTTTTATATAAATTTGTGTTTAAATTCAGATTTCATCCCCTTGTTAGTCCAAAAAAAGTTATCTGGTATTGTTGGAAACCTCACAAGATCTAGAAGACTTCAACTCTTTTTTTTTTGTATAGGAAAGAAAAGATCTACTATATATTGTGAATTAGTCAATACATTTTTTTCGAGAAATGAGAATGAGGAGTTAACAGATTGAATTCTAGACCATTTAATCATAAATGCTCTAATACCATATTAAATAACCAAAAAATTTGAGGGGTTGGAAATTGGTTGATGAAAGTGACAAATCTAACTCTCATTGGTATATATTATTAGGAAAAAAATGAAAAAATAGTAAGAAATGATAATGTGTGATTATTTTTTTCTCCGGCGTTAAACAGATATCCTACCGCCAATAATTAATTCATCGCTCATTGCCAGTGCACTAAACAGTAAATAGTAAAAAATTGACTAATGGGTTTTTTTTCATTTATTGTAGTTGGGAATCGAACCCCCAATCATTTGCTTAAATAAACGAAAGAACTGAAATACTACCTGAACTCATTTGATTAATCTTCACATCTTTTATTTAGTAAGTATTATCAAATAACCAATTTTCGCAAAAGTTTAAGTTGTTAGATAAGGGTCACATGAATAATTTATATTATTATTTCTAACAGGCTCCCTCGTGTAAGAACCCGTTTGAGTTTGAATGTGTGAAGAATGCACAGACTCACCTACCATGTGCTTTAATTCATTTTTTATTAGAAGAATTGAAGACAGTAGTAATGATCTAACTCTAAGGGAAACAGGATAAATAGAGACAGGATAGCATAGTAATCATATCATGTTGTTATCTGTTTTGTTGCGCCAGCAGGATAGGATAACATTATCATGTCCCTTATCCTATCCTGTCCATCATGTGTAAAAATTATCCTGAGTGGGAGCTAGGATAGAAATTATCCTGACAGGATAGGATATTAGTTTTTTGTTTGTTTATTACCATGACCAAAAATTAATTTCAATATTTATATTTTATATTATTGTTAAGTTAAATTATTTAGTTACTAATAAATTTAATTAAAAAATAAACTTAATTATAAATGGTGAAAATATTGGATTTACTCATATAAAATAATTAAATTTTCATTATCACTTACTACTACTTAGTTAACATTATTTTTTGTTATTTATATTATAATAAAAATACACAAAATAATTCTTCACTGACAATAAAATAGGCTACTTACACACACACACATATATATACATTAATTTTTTAATAATAAATATAGACTAATTTTCTATTATCATATGATATTATTTAAAATTATTTCTCTACTTCTATAATTATAATTAATAATTTAAATATAAAATATTTTTGAAAGAATATATCTTCTAATAATTTTTAATCAATATTCACTTACCCCTACTAAGTTAAAACTCATTGGTTACATATATAATAATTATAATTAAAATAGACTCCCTTTGAAAAAATTAATATAGCTGAATTAATAAAAATTAATTTTATTTTAGTTAATATTAAAATATAAGCTATTTATAAAAATGTAAAAAAAATTAAATTTAATAGAATAATCACTTTTTAAAAAATAAACTATTTAGAAAATTAAATTTTAAAAAATATTATGTATTTTTTATTTCAAGATACATTTTTCATTTTTTTATCATATCCTATCAATATCCTGTCCACCCCAAACGCAGAATAGGATAAGAGTCTATCCTGCTATTATCATATCCTGTGCTTATCCAATCATTTATCATATCCTGTTCTTATCCTATCCTGACCATCAAACGGGCCCTAAACCACTTAGTTATATAGGTTTTGATACCATGTTAAACAACCAATTATTCTAAACGGTTAAACTGTTGGGTAAGGATCATATGAATATTTTATATTATTATTTCTAAACTTTTAATGTTTTATATGGAGAAATTTATGTCATTCTTTGTATTTTTTTTACATTTTTTAAAAAGGAATGCAATATAAGGACTTCCCAGAATATCCACCCATCCGAGTACTATTCTCGCCTAAGCACACTTAACCATGAGTTTCTGATGAAATCCAATGCATCAGTACTGGCATAATCTCATATTATTCTTTGTATTTTAATAACAGTCACGTAAAATCCATAAAATTAAAAAAAAAAGTGACTAAATAGTACTCATGATAGTATATAAATCACAAGCCTGTTCAAACTGTGACGGGGAAATTAGAAACGCAGGAAGAGAAAATGGCAGCAATTTCTCTCAACCTTCTAGTTCGATCTGACACGGGATCTTTCTCCGTTGTGTTTCCCTCCTCTACTACTTCTTCTTCTTTTCCTTCTTCTCCAATTTTTTTCCGTCAATGCGCTCCTTTCCCTCGTGTTTCCACTTCAACTTTTCCCCTCAAAATCTCGTGTCGTGCCTCCTCCGTTGAACCGTCTTCCGCCACCGGTAAAACCCGCTTTTCATCTCTTCATCTCCTTTGTATATTTTGTTTTTCATTACCGCTTGTTTGGATGGATAGTTTTGACTTGTGTCCAGAAAAAAATTGAAAAATTTAGTTATTAGGGGAAACTATGGATTATGAAAGGAACAACAGCTAAGGGAATAAGGTCTAGTAGTAATTCCCTACAAACATGTTTCTCTTCAAACTTTTAAGTATGTGTTTGAGGTTTTATCCACCACAATGTCAATTCAAATTGATGTGAGCATATGTTTATTTTGGCGTTGGAGTTAACGTAAACGTAATTTCACGTATCTCAAGACATCAATAAAAAACTAAAATTTGTCATATTAAATTTAAAGTGAATCGAAAATTAAATTTTGACCCGTTGGCTTTAAGTGAATTTAATTTGAGGTCAAAAACACATTCAATTGACAAGTTGGCTTTTCGAGACTGTTTTTCAATGAGCAAAGTTGTTTGATTGAGTTCAATCAATGGATAAATAAACACACTTTAAAGTTATGTATGACAAAATAAGTTGAAATATGAAAAAACTAGTTTTGAGTTGAATTTTTTAAGCTAACTATTTCATATTTGAATTAAAAGTGTTTGGAAAAAAATAGTAGTTGAATTAGTTGAAAAAACTAAACCCACATAAAGGGATATATTTATATTATCTTTTAGATTTTTTTATTAATTTGATTACACATCAACATTTATATACTGATTATTAAAAAATATTATTGCCTCAACTAATTTTATCTCAATTTATTTATCATGATAGAAAATATAATATTATTTATTATATTTTTATGCTAAATTCTTAATATTTTTAATAAATGAAATGGGATATTTTTTACAGCAATGAAATGGGGTCTTATATATGATTAGTGATTACAATTCCATTAAGTATACATATTTATTTAAAATTAATAAAACATTAGATTTTTAAATGAAAAAGTAACTAATAATTTATTTGAAATGAAAATGTAGTTTTTTAATTCAAAGAGATAATGGAGGAATTCAATCAAATGGTAAAGGTAAAAAATGGATAAAAATATTTGGGCAAATTGCCCTAACAATCTTCGAGGTTTATCATTATTGCATTGATCATCCCTCTATTATTTAACTAGATACTAATCAGTAACTACTCTTATTTTATTGAAAATATTGTATTGACCTCTTTAAGATTTATCATTATTGCACTAACTTTCACTAAGATTTATAAATATCACACTCAACACCTCTCTATTATTTTAACTGCAAAATAGAGAGAAGATATAAATTTTAGTGTTGGTTAGTGCAATTTGCCCATATTATCAAGTTAGAAAGTATAAGCTCAAGTGCTCCTTTGTGGCGTTTCTGAACTCTCATTTTCTAAGCAGTATATTCATAAGTTATTCCACTCAAGACTCACCAACCATAAATTTCACCTAGAATAAAACATTTCAAGATTTTCTACCACTTGAAATGTTAATGTATACTACCAAATTTAGAAAAAATTGGTACTATTTTATTCAATTTCTGTGATCTTAAGTTTTCAGGGTGTAAATCACCAAAAGTTATATTGAGAATAAGAACAATTTTAGTTTTTAATGTATTCTGGTATGTTAATAGCGAAAAAGTTTACTAAATTTTAGATACAAATAAATAATGAACATAAAATATTTTAGTAAATTACTACGGACATTAGGAGGTGTTGTTTGAGGTATGCGGGGGAGTTAATAACAACCCACTTAAATTTTGATAGCTTAGACACACTTTTTATCAAGCCATTTAGATCGACTGTTGAGTCTGGCTCATTTATAACCTCTAACATAGTCAGTGGCGGATTTAAGGGGTGACCTGGTCATGCCATAACCACCTATATTCTTAGTTTTTTTAACTAATACTAGGAAAAAAAATTATGTGGCACCACCCGAATTTAGAAAACTATTATACACTGTTTTAATACTCGGATCGGACAGGCCGGTCCGATCGGTTCGCTCAGGACTCGGACACAAGGCCAGTCCGGTCGTAGGTTCAGATTGTTTGTGTCATCAAACCGGTCAAACTCGGTACAAACCGGTCAAACTCAGGTTGGAATGGTCAGAACCGGACAGTTGAACCAGCTACCGAACTGCTGCAGCATGCAAGATTGTATAGCTGAGATTTGAACACAGAACATGGGGTAGTTAAAAAGTAAGGTTTACCGCTAGGCCACTTGTGTTTCAATGATATTTGATGCACATTAATTTACATATAGCAATATTATTACATCAACGAAAAATCTTAGCATGTATAAGTTGTATAATTAATTAATTTATAGAATTTTTAATATAAACCGAGTCAAGCAATCAACTCAGTGACCCACTGGTCCGACCAGTAACTCATTGACTCAGTACCTCGGTTGAATCGATGTCCGAGCTGAGTCTTAAAACACTACTATTATATGTTAATTTCATAATTTTTTGGCTTAAATATGTTCGAGGTACCTACATTTGAAAGAGAATCAAATTGGGTCCCTGAAAAAAATTTCTTTGAAATGTCATCCCTAACAATTTATTTTAATCAAATTAAGTCATTTTGACTAGTCAACATGGAATTTTATTTAGTCATCACCTCCACATCATCTCACTTATCCTTAGAGCTGTCAATATGTGTTCCAACCCGCGGGCTGGCCCGGCCCAACCCGGCCTGTGGGCGGGTTGGGTTGATGAAATCACAGTCCGTTTAGAATACGGGTTAGAGCAACCCGGCTCGTTTAACCCGCGGGTTAAATGGGCCAGCCCGCGGGTTGGGCAATAAAATAAAAAATTAAATTTTTTTGGCTGATTCTCTTAAATCTTGGGTTGGGCTACTAAGTCTAAGTGTCACGTGAAAAGTGAAGTGAGTCTGTAAAGATAAGGGAGTGATTTTCTTCCATCTTGGATTGTGCTTGTATTGGAATTCAAGAATAAATTGGAGTTTCAACTTGACTTTAGATTGCACAAAGTGTATGGTGCAACATTGTTAATTTGTTATGATCTTGAATTAGTAGGTTTGGTAAAATGCATGTGTTAGTATTTATTTAATATGATTTTTTTTTACTTTTTCATCATTTTTTAATTGAATTTCCTAATTTTTAGATTTTTTTATTTTCCTACTGCCAAAACGGGCCAGCTTGCCAACCCGCGAGCCAGCCTGCGAGCCGGGTTGGGTTGATTAATTCCTGGCTCGTTTGGAAATGGGTTTCTCGAACCCAACCCGTTTTGAACCCAACCCATGACGGGCCAGCCCATATGGGCCGGGCTGGCCCGTATTGACAGCACTACTTATCCTACATGGAATTTTTATTTAATTTTTTCAGCCACATATTCACCTTCATCCTCTTCGTCTTCTTCTTCCCCCTTCTTCCTCCTTCATCCTCAAATCCAGAAACTTCAACAAAGAATCCAAAAAAAATAGTGAGAAGAAACCCATAAAATTTCAAGAAACCCAGAACTCGATCTGAGTTCTTCTTCTCCTTTGTCGCCCATCCTGAATCGAATAATCGTTCGCAACAATTGCACCCGAAACTCAATATGGGTTCTGCTTCTCCTTCTCCTTCAGAAATACTTAGAAACAGTGAGAAGAAACCCATAAAATATTAGGGAACCCATAACTTGATCTAGACTCTTCTTCTCATTCGACTCCCCATCATGAATCGTAGACTGAGGGAAGCTAGATGAAAACCCAAAACTCCTACCACGGCCCATGGCAGCAACGGGTCGATGGTGAATGAAGGGAGGAGATCAAAGGTTGGGGTTGAAAAGAAGAAAGAAGTGGTGGCGGTCAGATTCGGAGATGAGGGGTGAGGCAGATGTCAGGGAAGGTAATGGGTGGCGGCGGCGGCTGCTGGTTTTGGGAGGAAGAAAGATTAGGGTTTTTAGGAAAGGGAGAGGGAAGAGAGGAGAGTGGGGCGGCTGGAGTGGGAAAGAGAAGGTTGATGTGGAATTAAAAAGATAAGTAAAAGCCGCGTGAAAATGATGTCAGGGATAATTACGTGATTAATGAGCTTAAATTGGTCAAAATGACTTAATTTGATTAAAAAAAATTGTTAGGGATGACTTTTCAAAGAATTTTTTTTTTCAAAAACCCAATTTAATTCTTTTTTAAATGTTAACCCTAGACACTTTTCACCTTTTCGTGTTTCTACTCACATGATACACTTTCAAACTTCATTATATTATTTTAATGTTTTACAAATCCAAGTTTACCTCTTACACATAGCTTCTTTAATAAGTTTATGTCCTACACTTTTACTTTTGGAAAAAAAAATATCGGAGCACATTTTGGATTTTTTGTGCGTTGTTGTTCCATAGTTTTGTTGCTGCACATATTTTCACTTGTTGGTATGTTGCTATTCTAGTGACGCTTATATTACTTTTTGATCTCTTACCATATTCTTGAATCCAACAAATGCATGTCTTGTAACTTCAATTTGTTATGAGCCTGCAGCGAAAAGTGAGGTGAAGGATTTTGTTCACATAAATGATTTCGACAAGGACACTATCACGAAGATCTTAAATCGTGCCATTGAGGTGAAGGCAGAAATAAAATCAGGGGACAGGACATTTCAACCATTTAAAGGGTTGACACTGGCCATGGTGTTTGCAAAGCCATCGTTGAGAACTCACGTTTCATTTGAGACTGGGTTTTCATTGTTAGGAGGTCATGCTGTGTATTTAGCACCTGAAGATATCCAAATGGGCACCAGAGAGGAGACTCGTGATGTTGCTCGCATTTTGTCTCGCTTCACTGACATTATTATGGCTCGTGTCTTCACTCATCAGGTATATATATATATGAATTTCTTATATTAATTTACCCAAATTTAAGAAATCTTAATAAAAGTAGGTAAATGCATCAAATTTGTTTTCAATTGGAGTAGTATTGTTGTACTTTAAAAATTGTCCATCACTTTTTATAATTTCTATACATCATTTAATGCTTAAAAGACAGAAAAGGGAGAGAAAGTTAAATTAAATAAGGATATTCTTGTCAAAAAGTAATTAATGCATCACAAACTCCAAGTTAGTTCCTATAAAATTGACTAAGGTAAAACTCTCATGTAGTTCTTATAAATAAGACTAGAGGTAGTACATGGTTTTTGGCAAGCAAGGCTAATGCTTGTGGATTCACTTTTCTTCCTCTAAATTTAAATGCTACATTTTACCTAGTTAGATGCAAACCAAAGAGTAATATTGGAGCTTAGTGAATTTTCTAATAGATAAGCTCTAATAAGCATGAATCCTGAACAGGCTTGTCGGTTGAGATTTCATTATGTTTGAACTACTTTTTATATTCACTTCATTCAAGTTTATAAAGACATACTTTTGGGGTACAGCTAGGCCCTGACCCAAATTTGAATATGGTATTAGAGTTTATTCGATAGATCGTTTATTAGAGACTACTCATAGGTCACCCGCAGATATTTATTCTGAGAAATTTCATCGTCCAAGTGTCCAATCATGGGCCGCTGGATTGAGTCAGTGAGGAGTACGTTGAGAAGTCCCTCATAAACTAAATAGCTAAAATAGTCCTTATAAATGGTAGAACAACCTTCACCTTGACGTCCCGAATTGTAATAAATTTGTAACTAGAGATGAATTAATTAACAAATATAAAAGGAAACTGTACTGCAATTATAGGCCTTAATTTACTTTTCTGCATTGGTGATGTTATTGATCTTTTTGTCACAAAACAAGCATTGTTTCTTTACTTGAATAATTCCAGGACATACTTACTCTTTCAAAGTATGCAACTGTGCCGGTCATCAATGGATTGACAGACTACAACCACCCCTGCCAGATAATGGCTGATGCCATCACTCTAATTGAGCACCTTGGTCGGGTGGAAGGCAACAAGGTCAGGTTAATTACTCCCTCCGTAAAAGATTAATTTTTAATACCCGTGCATAACCTAAACAACTTATATTTTTGAAATTTTGAAATGGATGGAGTATGTTGCAATGTTTGCATAAGAGTTTTATTCCTTCTAATTATTCTTGATGTCATTGGTTAGGGGAATAATTGTCCCAACATGGACCGAAATTCTCTTGTGTAGAAATTTCACATGACATTGTCATGTTAATTTTGTGTTTGTCTCTCTTCAGTCTTATTAAATATGTAATATGATCTGAATATTTATGAAAAAAAAATATTGACACAGAGTTCCACATGACTATTTCCCATGACATGAGTTAATCTTAATCGGTCTAAACATAATATAATCATGTAAGAACATACTATAAACATGTAACAGGTTGCATATATTGGAGATGGAAATAATATTGTCCACTCATGGTTGGAGCTGGCAAGTTTATTCCCTATTCACTTTGTATGTGCGAGTCCAAAGGGTTTTGAGCCTGATGCCATAACAGTTGAAAAGGCACGCAAGGTTGGAATCAGCAAGATTGAGATAACTAATGATCCCAGAGAAGCTGTCAAAGGAGCTGACATTGTTTATACGGATGTGTGGGCTAGCATGGGGCAAAAGGAAGAGGCTGCGAAACGCCGTGAAGCCTTCAAAGGATTTCAGGTACATAATATAATATGTTATTCGAAAGAAGAAATCGAAAATGATTATCAGACATGTAGATTCTGACGACATACAATCGACATATATATTAGCAGTTAACGGCTGATAATATGTAGGTTGATTGATGTCGTGATATATGTTTACATATAAGAACTCAGGAAATATGTCAGCTACAAGAGACTTGATCTAAGGACTAACATTTAATTCTGCAGGTTGACCAAAGTCTTATGGATTTAGCTGGGTCAAAAGCACTTTTCATGCATTGCTTGCCTGCAGAAAAAGGAGTGGAGGTGACAGAGGAAGTTATTGAAGGTCCAAAATCAATTATCTTCTCGCAAGCGGAGAATCGCTTGCACGCACAGAATGGCATAATGCTCCATGTGCTTGGCAAGTAAGCATGGTGAGTGATCGATCATCTTGGCATAGTAGAATAAATAAAACCAGTGTATCGTCCGATTTCACTTCAAGCCGAAAACACGTTGAGTTGTGTGTAAACGCAAGTGTTTAGTTCCCACCGCGTCTTATTATCCTAGTTGAGCTACATTATCACTTGTTATTTATGGGGATTATCTGTGAAGCTGTTTTGGGATTATGTCTTCAAATTGGATTGTATCATTTAGAGTTTAATAAACTGAAATGGACGGACCGTAAGATTTATTCTCATATGTGGTGAGATTTATTATTCACCAAAAAGAGATGTAAAGTATTAATCTTACACCTACAATCATACATAAATGACTAAAATTAATTCATCTCACGGAAAGTTGGACATTTTGGAAATTCAGTTATAAGTCATGGTAGTTCGTTTTATTGTGTGAAATTGATGATTCAGATTCAGCAGATAGTCTTTGAAACTTGCAGGAATAGATAATTCATGAAATTCAGCAGGTTATCTAGTTATAGCTTCTTTACCTCATTTATCTGCACATTAAAACATTCTTCTAATGAGATATAATCAACCATCAATTAAGTAAATTTGGACCAGTTAAGCCAAAAACATTCTTCTAATGAGATATAATCAACCATCAATTGAGTTACTTTGCTAGTTAACTATCTTCTGGGAAAATTATTACTTGATTAAAGGCCTTTTCTAAATGGACAAATAAATAAAAATGTACAACAGTACAAAATGAGCTATATACTGAAAGTTCCATTTGCAGGCCATCAAGATTGGCCTACTTCTTTCAAATGAACTTACTTTTCAATGATTAATAAATACACTTGAAAGAATCGTCTTCACCATGACAGAGTACTGCTTATCGTTCTTCCATGTTGAATCTGTTCCAAGCTTCCTAAAGACAATTGAAAAAAAAATGAAATTTAATTTCTTCAGAGACCAAAAACATGCTTCATATATTTGAATCATGGTAGACCACAGCCTGAACACATAATATGGAAAGTAAAACAAAAATGAACTTTTTTAGTTTATTTTCAAATGTTGTATTAAAACAATAACTTAATGACTATGCCTTGACAATGTTTTACACAGATATCCTATCAAAATTCACTATTGTTGTGCCACATCATTGGTAAATTAAAATAAAACAACACCAAAAAAGGAACATTGCAATATATGATTGGATGCTTATGTAAAAGTCTATACATTGCCAATGCATATAAATTAAATCCTTGAAAGAAATAATTTATTCCTACATATATGACATCTTAGAAATCCAAGATTAAGTACTATATCTGTTTGGGGGGGGGGGGGGGGGGGCTCCAAATCAATTAAAACTAAAAGAACTAAAATGCATATAAAGAGTTTGGAGTGACCAGTAAGTTTGGAAAAAGTTGCAACTCTCAAGCCTAATAATAAGATCAGGTCTATCTCTTCCAACTTGCATTTACTTTTGTAATATGCATTTTCATACATATAAGCCAAATGCTAACAAATAAGAAGAGCCCTAGGTAACCAAAATAGGAAGTAGTATTCAATGAAATATAAAAAATTATTTTACAAAAAGTATTTAATATGATTTGACTCTATATAGGGGTCTGGTTAATTAGTGGGCTAAAGACATTGAATAAAGAACATTGAATGCACAATATTAAATGTTCCTAATAAGAAGTCTTAATGTTGGTGCCATGATGAGGGCACGGCACTGAAATTGCAATTAATAGACTAGATTTTGCACACTTTGACATCAACACATCAACAATAAACTTGACTTCAGTAAAATTTAATTCTATACATTATTAATATATGGATATGGATGAAATTGCACTGAGGATGTCATGCCAGTATGAGGCGATTTCAATTCAAAACTCAACCACGTTTATAACTCCATTTAAGTTTAATGAGAAAAGAGTTTAAGGAAACCATTGCTATTGAAGGTTGAAATTATTGAATTGGCAGTATTACTCTTTAAGGAGAAGAACATAAAAAAACTAAGAATGCTTTGCATTTGTGGAGAAAAAGTGGAGTGAAGATCAACTAATTTTCATGTTGTTTAATTGTGGATGAAAGCCGAACCTTTAGAAGATCAAAAACCTTCTCACATATGTACTTTTGTTGAATGCTTGCCCCACGCTGCTGCAGCTTGTCTGGATGCACAAAAAGAGTAGCTTTACGATAAGCTTTCTTCACAGCAGTTGTGGCTACTATCTCTGTTAAAGGAATCGGTTGCCAACCACTATCAGGTCCAAGGATCTGCAGAATACAAGAAACAAAAATCTCCTAAGCAAAATGGATATATCTATCAGGCAATACCAATGACAAAAGGAAATAAGTAACTATGTTTTGGAATCAGTAGCCCAACATTTTGGTTGTATTTGATGAAACTGTCTCTTTTCCAATCCGAAAATATGACATAGATAAGCATCAATCCACTGACGTGTATTTTCAAAACATTTCAATCAAAACAGGTATTTGAATAGTTTAAAGGTAAAATAAAAAGCCACCTACAGGTCAGCTTAGCAATCAGACATTCCAGATTAGTATGTAAAAGTACTTTTCCCCCCCAATTGTTCATTTGAGTCTCAAAATAATAGAAAGCTTTCGAAAATGGTATATTTTCTTGTCTTTTTCTCCTAATTTACCAGGATCAGGTTCAGTGAGGTAAATAAAAACAATCCGGGCAAGTTCACAAAAAGAAAAATTCACCGAGGTTAAATTCTAAGAAAAAGTGTATTTAGAATGTCAAGCATACATATTGTAATGTTGAAAGCAATGCCCTCAAGTTCCCTGTCTTCCCACTTGACCACCTTTTAACATCAGCATCTAGAACTTCGGCGACCCTCTGCAGGAAACAAGATTTTGTAAGGCAAAAGGTGAAACATGCAAAATGCATAGTTTGATAGAACATTACATTTCTCTCCTCTTGCTCTTTCTGCACAAGCCGATCACGCATATTCTTTTCTTCAAGAGCCTTCGCCTGCATAGGAACAAAAACGCTTAAAGGAACCATTTGACATATTAACAAATCTGAACAAAACAAATGGCAGAAACAAGGAACCATACCACACGTTCCCCTATTCTCTGATGCCTCTCGGACCTAGCTTTACATCTCTGAGCTGAATCACCATTAGCTCCTTCAAATGCATCAGTAGAATCACGAACTTCTTAAAGAAAATGCAAATTGTACAGAATCAATCAGATTTGTAACCGAAAGTACTTCAACAAAAAAATCCAGAAAATAAGATTAAGAGACAAAATATGAATCAGCTATAGCAGAACTTTATAGATCACATACCACCATAGCTGAAAGATTTTGATTGGAAGTTTTGCTTCTTTCCATTATCTCTGGAAGATCCAAAGTACTTCTCTGCAAAAGACTTGTCAGATTTATTTCTTCCTTCAGAGGCAGCCTTCTCAGACAGTGCCCTTTCCAAGGCACGTGCTCGTGCCTCTGCAGTTGCTCGCTCCACAGCAGCACGTTCAGCTTTAAGTTTTGCTTCCATTGCAGCCTTCTCAGCTGGTGTCTTCTCATTTGCCTGACTAGAGACTTTACCTAACCTTTCTCGTCCATCAGAAATATTTCTCTGACGTGCTTCAGCAGCAGCTCTCTCCAGAGCCGCCCTTCCCCTAGCATTAGCAAATGCCCTTTCACGAGCTTCACGGATTGCTCTTTCTACAGCTAATTTCTCCTTTTCTCTTTCTCTTTCCCTCTCTTTAGCTTCATCAATTTTTTTTAGGTGTTCCTTTTCCAGCTCTACCTTTGTCGATTTACCAATGGCTCCCTTCTCTTCCATTATCATGGATTTAACCTCCACCTTTTTTAAGGAACTTGATTCCGATGCAGATATAGTAGGTATCTGAGAGGCATCTATCTTGTCTTTATTGTCAAACAAAATTTCCTCAGTAGAGGAGTTAGATCGTTTCTCATCGATCTCTTTATCTGATGCAAATCTAGTCTCCATGGCATCCGTACATATTTCTTCAGACTCAGAAGTTGTTTCTTCAACAGGCGCTGCTGGATTGCAGTCATTTTCTGCTTTTCCCAAGCACTGATCTTGATTTTGCCTAGCATTTAAGTCAGTTTCACCAATATTTGTGGCAAATGTAGCCTCCTTTGCATCCTCACACATTTCTACAGATTTAGTTGTTTCGTCAACAAGCACCGCCGGACAGTCATTCTCTGCTTTTTCAAAGCACTGATCTTCATTTTGCCGAGCCTTCATATCAGGTTCACCATTATTAGAAGCAACTGTAGCCTCCTCTGTATCCTTACATACTTCTACAGATTCAGGAGTTGTTTCTTCAACAAGCATTGACCGATTGCAGTCATTTTCTGCTTGATGTTGAAATGAAGCTTTACTTGCTACCATTATATCATCCAGAGTTACTTCGAGAATTTCATCATTTTCAATAATTGTATCAGCTATCTGAGTTTTGCGCCAATACTCAGTTTCATCAGGCTCATAGCTAGAACTGGTTTCTGTGGCATTGACAGCTTCCCCTGTTTTTGTCTCCTCATAGTTAGGACCAGTTTGAGTTACTCTCAACACTTCTACTGGCACCGTATTGTCTTTCCTTCCCCGTTCACTATCTTCCAGATGTGTGGCTCCTTTAAATTCATCCTCCCTTGCTTGGGCATCTTGAACTGTCCCATTTCCATCTAATTCACAATCCTTTGCATTTCTTTCATAAATTTCTTCATCATCATGAACATGGTCCAGAATGTCCTCCAGTATTTCTGGAACATGGACGTTGCTAAACGTATTATCAGTAGCATCTCTCTGACATGAATGTCGTGTCTCATGATTTAAATCCAGAAAACTACATTCATTCCTTCTATTTCTATCCTCTAAACACCCCATGTTTTCTATTCCTTTCTCCATACTTGTTGAGTCTGACCCATAACAACTGGATGCTCTCTCGTTGTCTACTGGCTCCAGAAACTCAGTCAATTCACATTCCTCCACCCCAATGGATACTTCAATGTTATCCTCACTTCCTTTTTGCTCTTGAACAATTCTCTTCTCACCTTCTCCCAGATCCTGAGTAGCTCTAAAGAAAAATTGACATCCTTCCAGCTCCGAGGGCCCTTCAACCATTTTACTATCTTCTGGTTCACATGCAACTTTTTCTTTATTTCCAATTATAAACCCTCCCTGACCCAGGTTACTTTCATATTCTTCTGGTTCATGAAAAGGAGTAACTTCATTCTCAACATCTCCATCTTCATTATCCGTCAATCTCTTGACTGTTGTTCCATTACTAAGTGTCTCCTGAATCAGATTTGTTTCATCTACAACTTCTTGAAGCCTATATTCTGCATCATGGAAAAGTTCTTCACAAGCACCTGTATGATCAGATGTTTCTGGTTTCTCAGAGGCACCTGATTCCTTCACCACTTCTACTGTATGATCAGATGTTTCTTCACAAGCACCTGATTCCTTCACCACTTCTACTGTATGATCAGATGTTTCTGGTTTCTCAGAGGCATTCCGGCCGGTGCTTTTAATACACGCCACTTTCTCAGTATTTTCAGCCTCTTTAAGCTCAAGAACTTTTCCTTTGTGATCTGCTTCTTTCTGTTCAACATCTTCTAGATGTTCTGCTTGAGATGATCTCAATTTCACCTGTGCCTCTTGTACAGCTTCTTTACCAACAAACATTTCTTTAGCCCCAAGATTTGATCTTACTTGCTCTATTCTCATCATTGGCTTTCGTAGCTCAGAAGAAACTTGCAGAAGAGTATCCATTTCTCCAAATGTTGGCATTGTATTCATCTCTTCAGGTTTCATTGTTTTATTTTCGAGTTTAGCCCCCCTTTTTCCCCCAGCTTTCAAGTCAATATTAGACTTCCGTTTGACACGATCAGGAAAACTTTCTTTCTTTCTTCTCATTGATTCTTTTGCAACCTTCATTCTTACTTGAGCTTCTTCTATTGCCTTCCTTAAAGCTGCGACAGAAGCAGCAGCCACTGAATTTGAGTCAACCACTTCATCTAAGTATGATGGTGAATCAGCACCAGAAGCACCTTCAGGCGCGCCACTTTTAGATGCCTGGCATTTGGTTGCCTTTGATCGCATAGCATCACCATTATTATTATCCAACTTACCTGCCATAGTCTCAGATGGAGGAACTTTGGGGTGATGTGCTCCATTACCTCCACTGCTAATCTCACAATCATCATAAAACAGGTCAACAGAATTAGATCTATGTTTAACTTTAACTCCATGGTTGGAAGACTGATTCTTAGCATTATCAGGTGAAGGACCAGTAAATGATTTAGTACAATGTCCAGCTTCCTTTATCCCCTCATTGCAATAACTGCCAGAACAAGTATCCACTGCTACTGGTGTAGGCTTTTTAGTTCTGTTCATCTTCACTGAGTTGACGTCTTCGATTAAACAAGTGTAAGCAGGGACAGCATGGACTTGAGCTATATGTGTTTTCCCATTTGTTCCATTTTGACTTCCATGGCTAACTTTATGATATGACATGTTGATCCTTTTGGCATCATTGGATGACCGTGATGCCACAGGAATTTCCTTTGAACAATCAGTACGATCTTCCGGACAAGATTGGTTTCCGCTTTTGACTTTGCTCCTACAGAATAACAAACGTCAAGAACGTAATTAAGGTTTATATCCGCATTCTAAGCAGCTTATTACTATCACTGCACTCAGTTCATAATGCTAGAAATTTGGTTGGCATAATAAAGTAGTTTCCCAAAAATAGATCGCATTCCTTTCCAGAAGACCAGTTTACTCTACTTTAAATTCAGATATCTCTGCATAATTTTGTATAAATGTGTACCATTATTGGCATAATACAGCTATAGATTTCATCTATAAGGAAAATAATGCCCAACCACAAAGATAATGATGGCAACCACAATGTCGCATTTGTAACTAAAAACTCATTCCTATATTTAGATGATCGACTGAAATTAGAACAGCCAGCTTTGTGGACTACGTCAAGGTCGCTTGAGATTCAAGACACAGCTCCATCTAGTTCAACAGAAAAAAAAAGACACAAACACACACAAACAAAACTTTGAAACAAATGGGGAAAAAGTACAATACTTTCGGAATTGTATTTGACCACCTACATAAATCCTGGGGAAACTGAAAATTTTAAAGTATATATGATCTCTTCAACTGGTAAAGTAGAATGAAAGGAATGTGGAAGGGGATCAAGAAGTTCCACGAAGCTACAGATTCTGATTGATTCGATATTTCTATTTTTTAATAAAAAGTGAAGAAGAAAAACGTGAGGCATTACCTTTATTGTCCACTTACTTGCAAGAGCTACACAAATGCAATAAAAAAGAGCAAAAAGAAGAAGAAAAAAACGCAGTTTTCTTCTCACTGAAGGAAATCACATGACCGACAACGGGGTCAAAATTGAAAAACACACATTCTCCAATCGAATCTGGATTTCAAGCAAAACACCAAAACGCATGCGCATACATGATTCAATTTCAAGTCAACACTAAAAATTAAAAACCCTAACGCCAAAATAAAGAAAGCCTCAGCAAGCAAACTCACCGTGCCGGAACTCTGCCGGTGAAGCTATCTTCTGCCTCTTTCGTTTGAGCAACCAGCTCCTCGAGGGGCACAGCAGCGTCTACGTCCCCGAACCCGCCGAAGACCTTCGAGTAATCGAGCTCCGAGCGACGAACGTCATCCATTGCTGCTCTCATATCGTCGAGGTCCGGAAGCTCGAGCATCGGAATCGAGGAACAAGCTCCGGAGCCGCCGGAGCCGAAAATCTCTCGGTAATCGCCGAGCTGAGAAGAGAAGCTCGGAGGTCTGAGCTTAATCGGAGCAGCGAAAACGCCGTCGTAAGCGGATCTTCCGGAGACGCCATAGCCGCTCGAAAGCTTCTTCGATAGAGTCGCGGTGGCGGCTCCGGACTCCATGGCGACGGCGACGGCGACGGCGACAGCGACAGCGACGGCGACGGTGAAGTTCTCCTCTTTCTGCTTCTGCTTCTTCTGCTACTTCTTCTTCCTCCGTGCGTTGTTTATTTTAATTTATTTTTCTCTGCCAAATGAAATGATTCAGCAGAGTCAGACACGGAGAAGAGAAGCAGCAAAAAAATGTGACGCGAGAGGGGAGAAAAAAAAGTGTGAAAGAGACTTGTAAGTCCAACGGAATTAGAGGGAAGAAAAAACGCGGTCTAACCGTCATAAAAACACACCATCAATGCAATGCGTGTGAGTCAATGTCACTGGCAACCGGATATGCTGGTCTGATTCGGAGCCGTTCCCCTCTGACTGAGTGGTGTTGTAACCGGAAGGATGACGGATGACCGGCACCGCCAATGACTAAATATATATATATATATATATATATATATTTTATTAAATTGTTCTCACAATTTTGACACGGTGCAATGAAGATTAAAAGTATTGCGACGTTGAGCCGCTGCGACCGATATCGGTTGAGCCACTACGATCTAAGAGTTAAACAGTTACTTTTTGCCACTGCGACTGATTTCGGTTGAGCTGACCGAAATATTTTAAAAATAGAAAAGAAAAAGAAAGAGAAAGAAAAAGAGAAAGGTTCTCCGACCCATCTAATGGAATGGTTGTCGTTTTGCTGGTGAAGAGTTACGAGCTCAATCTGCAGCAGCAAATCTAAGGCCACTAAAGGGTAGTTTCGGTACTACACTGTAGTTGTTCGCCTGGTTTCTTGCGCTGCTGCCTACAGCTGTCTGCTTCCTTACTCGTTCGTTTGTTTTTCTTTATTTTACTCACAATTTTTTAATATCAGCTTTTCTAAAAAAATTACCTTCTTATATTGACTTCATGTAATAGTGCATACTAATATATTATGGAAAGAACAATAGGTAACATATATAGTATAAATAAGTTGAACCAAAATACATTACCATTTGATGAATTTATGTTATAGACTTTGTGCTAGTGTGGTTTGTTCTAGTAGCCGCACAGGAATCGAAGGCTTCCCATAACCCATCCTAGTTTCTAGTCGTCCTTCGTATGAATTGACTGAGCCTCTTTTTCCCAGCTCATGTGCGTCAGGAATCGACAGCGTTCCAGTGTCCCTATCAAGAAACCGACGACATTGCGACAAACTCGCCCTTATCCACGTCTGAAGCCTGAGGCTTTCCCCTCATTTGCATCACATCAAGTGATTGTGTCCCAACAGCCAAAATGAGGCATCGAGCTCAAGAGCTCAGTAAATAGTACGCTAACCCGTCTCGCACAGTTGGATCGAGCCCAGAGTTGGAGGATCCAATGTTCCACTCATGACAACCTAAAAAACGCATAGACTCTGCCACTATAAAAGGATAGTCATAGAAGACTTGAAGGTACACACTATTCATCCAACTCCAACCTTTCTTCCCTGCTAACTTCATCTTTCTTACTTAGGCGTGGGAATGTTATCTCATGAACCCCTCCCGGGCACTGCTCGCAACGGAGCCCACCACACTGGCGTCAGAGAACCTCACTAACCTAGAAGCTCGTTGTTTTCCCCATCAATCAACACTCCCGACTGATTTGACCGGATTCATCCAATCAATTGACGCTATCCGTGGGAACAACAAAGCTACCCGCTCTCCACCAAATGGCCAAACTCACCAGACTGTTTGCCCGCAGATCGCCCCAGATTGACACGTTGAGACTTGCGTAGAGAGCAACTCTCGCCCCGCGAAGCCAGACAACCAACGGTACAAATTACGCCTCTGACTCCACCGAACCATCGCCAAGAGCCATCAGAAAAATGATCAAAGACATGAAACGCCTCCACTATGTCCCTTAACCAAGGGTCCAACCACATGGAGGATATTCCTAAGTGATGATACTTTAGCTTTAGGAACGAATACGACAACTTGAGCATGAAGAGCACCAAGCCAACAGAAGATCGTCAAAATGGGAGCCTAGCCAAAGTTACAGTTTCCGCTCTCCCCACCGCGACAATGTCGTCGTCAAGGAGCCAATCCTCACAAGAAAATCCAACTAGTCCCCCTCCGAAAATTATTGAATGAAAATTTGAGAGAACTCCTCCCAATTATTGGTGGAAGATGTTGGAAGAGGTTCGGACCAACGTAAGACATTTCCCTTCAAAGTTGACAAAAAAGCTCAACAGGCTAACACATTTGTGTTGTTGACATCCATGATTCCCATGTCTTCCATCCACGAGGTGAAGGTATTCACATGTGTTAAGTCTAAGTGTAGATACCTAAAATAACCCTTTAGTAAGTTTTGATGATAACAATGTATAAGTTATAAGGATATCATGTAAGCAAGTACTTAACCATAATGTTTTGAAATTTCATGAAAAAATTCATTCAAGAATTTAGTCAATTAGATCAAACAGTTTCCTCTTATCTAAACTGTCTTACCCTAGAAGCAACTTTGTCTTACATCTTGAAGTGAGGACTTTGTCTGACGCTGCTAGCACACTTCATCTGACTCAAGAAGTCAACTCCGTCTATGGTAGCTTCGTCTGACCAAGTACACTAAAGACCTAGACATACTTTGCTCATGGACTCGTGCAACTTGATTGGACCATACATAGTTACGTACGATTTTGTAACATACCCTTATCTATCTTTTATCTATCTTGTTTCTTTCCTTTTTAATTTTTTTCTTTTAAATTCATTTTTTGGCATTTTCCTTTACAACGGGCATACGCAAAAGGGTGTACAAGACTCGTCCTTATCTCTCTTGATTCGTCCCAACTCAAGTCCATTTAACTCGCACATCATTGGGTTTCTTTGGGTCCATGGACGGGTTCGGATTTAAAAAACCGGCTCAATCAATATTTAGAGTCGAGTGAGAGACAAACACGAGATGTCCTAACCTGTCCCACCAACACTCTTACTATAAATGCATCTCATTGTTAATTAGATTTGAACATTATATCATGCAAAATTTAGTATAAACAATCTAATATATGTGTAGCTCCTTTTATAATTTATAATAGGATTGGAAATTAATGTTTTTACATAATAAGAAGTATTTATAATTCTTTTATGGGATTCAAAATTTCCATTCAATTTGTCTTTCGAGCCAATTTGAGCCCATCCTTTTATGACTCGATCTTTCTTAAACCCGCATCTCATCGGAATTGTTCTATTCCATCTAAAAGACATGACAAATAGAGAACGAAACCCATATGTCCCATTCCATTCCCTTTCAATCTATCTACCAAATGCTACCCTAGTCTTCATGTGGTGGTAGTGAGTTGAATGCTAAAGACACATTGCAGATTTCCATGATGGAGCGTAGCAAGGAACGATGACAATGTACAAAAGACGATTTGATGCTCAAGTTAGCTTCTAGATCGGAGATATAATCTAAAATTTCAATAAAAATTAAGAGTTTGCGTAATGAGTAATATGCTTAAGTAAATGAATAACCAAACCTTGTAAGACCTTTAACCCTGTCGAGAAATCATTGAGTCTTGTGACCATTTGGACCGGCTGGAACAGAAGGGATGAGACAAACCTACAAAATGGAACTTCTCATTTTTGTGAATGCTAGGATCCAATGACTAGTGTAAAATCTTCAATAAATGTTCATGTAAATAGGATTCCTAGGGTTGATTTTTATTCAACATTTTTCCACATAAATAATATTACTATATGATTGGATTGTTTTTTCGTGAATAAATTAATTGCTTATCTGTAATTCAAAAGGTATTCATTGCTTTTCATTGTAATTAGTCAATAAAATAACACTCAATTACTACAATACTCAGAGGGAGGAAAAAACCATTGAGTCTTGTGACCATTTGGACCGGCCGGAACAGAAGGGACGAGAGAAACCTACAAAATGGAACTTCTCATTTTCGTGACTAGGATCTAATGACTAGTGTAAAATCTTCAATAAATGTTCATGTAAATAGGATTCCTAGGGTTTATTTTTGTTCAACATTTCTCCACATAAATAATATTACTATATGATTGGATTGTTTTTTCGTGAATAAATTAATTGCTTATCAGTAATTCAAAAGGTATTCATTGCTTTTCATTGTAATTAGTCAATAAAATAACACTCAATTACTACAATACTCAGAGGGAGGAAAAAACCTCTAGTCTCAGGAGAACTGGGCACATGATCCAGTTTCTTGGCTGCTGAGCTGAGAACATGGCCATGGGCTAACCTGATGAGCAAATCCAACCACATCAGATCTAGGTCCTGACACCCCATGAAGGTTGATTTTAGAGGTACAAACATCAGTTAAAGGAGAATTTCTCAATCCTTTTATTAAACCTACCTGCAGAACTCTCACATAGGGATGGAAGTAGGCCAGACTGTCGATTGGGGCCTATGGCCTAGCCTAGGTCAGGCCCAGGCTAGACCAAATTACTAAATAGATAAGGTCAAAGTTTTTTTAAAAACCTATTTAGTTAAAAAGGTCGGACTTGGGATACTAAGAAAGCCTTGTAAGCCTAACAGACCAGCCTATTTAAGTAAATATTAATTTATTTTGTTATTCATATTATTTTGAATTTTTATTATAATATATTTTTTAAAATCTTTATTATAGTATCTTAAAACTAAATAGTTGTTGACTTATTTATATGATTAAATATGTTATACTATATTATGAGTTAACCATATAAACTTCTTTAGAAAATGACTATACCTATTTACTTTGAATTTGACCATATAATCATATTATTGTATTTTAGCTCACTAGCCTATAAGTTTGTTAACATTTTACAATTAAAGTTTTCGGTTTACTTGAATATATTATAATAAAACAAGCTTTTAAATAGGCTACCAGGCCAGGCCAGACTTTCAAACAGATCATGTTCAGATTAAAAAAAAGCTTATGACAGACAACAGGTCAGGCTGAGGCCTTGAATTTTTTAAGCAGGCCAGACCTATTTAAGCAAAGTCTAACAAAACACAGCCTACTTCCACCCCTACCCTCACACCGCAAACATTCGTAATTATGAGGTCTTTAACAACTGGGAGAGCATTAGGGTTAAATTTGTTAGCTGGATGGTCCCCAACATCACCTGCAATTTTTATTCTTATATGATTGGATTTTTAAAGATAATAGGGTTAAATATGTTTTTGGTCCCTGTACTTTGACCGAGATTTGGTTTTAGTCCCTCGCCGGCGTAAAGGTTGATTTTGGGCCTCAGACTTTCATTTTTGTTTGGTTTTCGTCCCTGCCGGAGTCATTCGTTGACCGCCGTGCCTACGTGTCACGGCGGAGCTTACGTGGCATAGGCCACGTCATTTATAATGAGTACACCTAGATTTTCCTTTTTACATTAATATTTATTAATTTATTAATAATATTAATAAACATAAAAAAAAACAGAGGTGTGGTGTAACACAAAAAAAAGGAAACAGATGGGGAGAATCAGATCCAGCCCATTTTCTTCTCACATTCGAAAACCCTTCTTCTTCCTGCGAGGAGCACCATAACGACGCGGTGGAGGTGGGTGCGAGGAGCACCATAACAGCGCGGTGGAGGTGGGGGCGAGCGAGAGGGTCACGATGGCGAGAGGGAGAAACAGAGGGGGAGAGCGGAAGGAAGAAGAAGAAGGTCGAAACAGAGAGGGAGAAGCAGGAGAGCGAGAGCGAGGTCGAGGTCGAGGTTGAGAGGGAAGGAGGCACGGCGGCGCGGTGGAGGTGGGCGCGAGCGAGGGGGTCACGATGGCGAGAGGGAGAAACAGAGGGGGGGAGCGGAAGGAAGAAGAAGGTCGAAACAGAGAGGGAGAAGCAGGAGAGCGAGAGCGAGGTCGAGGTTGAGAAGGAAGGAGGCATGGCGGCGCGGCAACCGGGCACAAGGGTTTATTGCGGACGTGACGAGGGTCACGATGGTGGTGGTCTTGCCGTGGACGGGGGCCGGAGAACCCCCTTACAGGTACGGCGGAGTTGGCGGAGGTGCCTCTGTTCTTCGTCACCTTCGTCCAGAATCCAGAATCCATGTGTTTTCATGTGTTTTGAATCAGATCCCGTTTGCGATTTTTGGGTTTTTGGGGTTGTGGTTGTGGTGGGTTGATTCTGGGTTTTTGGGGGTTGGGGTTGCTCTGATTCTGATTTTCCTTTCTTATCATGAGGATCTACTTGTTCAAGTTTCTTTTGAGTTTGTTCATGATTGTGTTATGCATTTATGGGTTTGCTCATAAGTTTTTGGGTTTGTTCATGAATTTGCTATGATTTTCTGGGTTTTTAGATGAAGGAGATGATTGAAGAAGATGAATCTTCATAAGAAGAAGAAGAAGGAGGAAGAACGACCTTCTAAATCAATTTATGCTGTGAATCAATTTATGCAATTAATTAATTGTATATTCGGAGCTGGGTGGTTTGTATGGTGGAGGTGGAGGAAAGAAAAGAGAAGGTGGAGGTGGTTTGTATGGTGGAGGTTGTGGCTGGTGGAGGAACCAGGAAGAAGATGAAGAAGATGAGGGATGGAGAAGAAGAACTAGGAAGAAGAAGAAGAACCGGTAACCAAGAGAAAGAAAAGGAAATTAACAAATCTGATTTTTAATTAACAATTTTAATTTTTTAATAGGGATAATCATCATATTAGTCCCTGTGATTTACTCGCCGTCTGAACCAGGTCCCTCCCTGGAATTTTTTTTGTAAAAGGTCCCTCAGTTTGTAAAGTGTCTGATATAGGTCCTCGCTGGAGCCCGGAGCTCCGGCAATTGCTTACGTGGCATTACACGTCAGTAATTAAAAAAAAAAGAAAAGAAATTAAAATAGGGAAATTACTTTTATAACCTTAATGAAATAAAACCCAATTACACTCATTTGAATTGGGTCCCTCCTTTGAATCCCTAATTTTGTTCATCTTCTTCCTCTCATCATTCTTGCAGCTGCTGGTGGTGTTTGTTCTTCTCTAACCAGCGATGGTGGTCATCCTCGTTCTGTTATGCCCAAATCGTGCTCCTTGAGCCAATTTCGTCATTGATTCCGTCTCCCTCATCACGTTGGTACTCTGTTATTGATTTCTCAGATCTGGGGTTTGCTTACATACCCAGATTTTCATCCTGTAGCAGATTTAATTCCATGAACATGTCTTCCCGAGCATCATCACGTGTCAGACCAAGGTGTGCAGGGGCAAAGGCAAAATGTGAATGTGGGGTGCCCCTCTTGGTCTACACTGCTGGTACCCCTGAAAACCCAGGTAGGAGGTTCTTGAGATGCAAAAATTGGCAGGTATGATTCAACAATGTCTGCTGCCTGTAAAACTCTATTTTATTTTTGCAGCAGTTGTGTAAAATTGGAGAAGATGAAATTCATGCTTGTTGTTGCAGATGCCAGTATCTTGTGGCTTCTTTTTTTGGATTGATGACCCTATACAGCAAAGGCTTGATGTCACTTGTGCGGATTCCATAAGCTTCAATTCTGAGGTTGCTAATTCACCGAATTCTGTTGAACAAGTAGTGGAGAACAAAAAGAAGATTAAGAAGTTGAAGAAGAAGCTTCAAGCAGAGAGATTGCAAAGGAACCTTTCAATAGGGTGTGCTGTGTTGTCATGGATGGTTACTTTGTGGTTTTTTTTTGTGGGAAGGGGTTGAAGTCATTGTATTGATGTTAGGGGGATTATGGGTAGAAGATATGTATTTTGATATTGCTTTTAATTGATTCTGTATTTGAGACTCATGAGGTACTTGTTTAAGAGTTTTTGTTTTATGTGCTATAATGGATTCCCTTGCTGAGATTAATGTATTAAATAATTGATTTTGAACACTTATCAAATCTGAAACAATGGGAAAATTTGGCTCAAATGTCTAAAATTGATTCTGACTTGACTGAATATGACTAAAATTGGCTCAAAATTATACAACACACCATGTGTAGCATTATGCCCATAATAAGACTAAAATAAGTGAAATATATCCCTTTTAACAAGGTGCATATGCGCACAAAAAATGCAAAAATTACAGCAGCAGGTATTATTCCTCAAATTAACCACGTGCCTTTCTGAGTAATATGCATGAGGTACCTCGAACAAATCTGGCCCAACAGCCCTTGGGATCCAATTCTTACTCTTTTCAATCTCCCTATTGATTCTTTTTAACGGATTGGGCATTATTTCTCCATTGTATTTCTCCAATTTCTCATTCATGGTAGCAAACCTCCCCATAACATATGTACGGATCCATTCAAACATTGTGAGTATAGGCTTGTCTCTAGCTAGTAAGATGGTTGCATTAAATGACTCAGACAGATTATTCATAACCACATCGCACCTGGAGAAATGCTTAAATGCATGCCTGCACCAGCTGGAAGTTGGCTTGTCCATCAGCCAATGGTAGGCAAGTTCATCCTTCTCCTTTATCTTCATCATGTTACTGTTCCATGCTTCCTGGTAAGTAGCTTTCGCAGCTGCCATCATCAAATCTCTAAGAAGCACACCACCTCCAAATTGTTTCTTGAAATTAGCATAAAGGTGCCTAACACAAAGTCTGTGTTCCACCCCTTCCAGCATTTCCTCCTTAAAAACCTCCATCAAACCCTGTCAATTAGGAAATCATTTCATTATTAAGGACTAAAAAAGCCATTCATATCAGACCATTGGGCAAAGGATGAACATTGTGGAAATAAAGTAAGTATCATTATTACCTTTTGTTGATCTGACATAAATGTCCATTTATTTACCCTTGTTCCACCTATATCAGCCAGCAAAAGTTCCATAAACCACAGCCAACTCTCCTTGTTTTCAGACTCAACAACTGCAAAAGCAAGAGGGAAATACTGATCATTAGCATCTCTCCCAACAGCTGCCAAAAGGATTCCCCCATGTCTTGTCTTCAGGTGACAACCATCTAGCCCAATGAATGGCCTGCAGCCATTTAAGAACCCCCTTTTGCAGGCTTCCAAGCACAAATAATATCTGTTGAATCTAGGATATAGATCTACTGATGGAGTTACAAAACTCATCTTACAAGTGTTCCCAGCTGCCCTTCTTCTCAGTTCATTGCTGAATTTCCATAACAATGTGTATTGTTGGTTAATTGCACCTTCAACCTCCTCAGTAGCTAATTTATGTCCTTTCCAAGCTCTATATCTTGTTATACCAGTACCAAGATTTATTCTGAAATCATCCACAATCTCGTTCGTGCTAATCTTGTTCACCGTCCTCACCTTGTTCAAGAGTTTCTTCTTCACCCACCCAACAGTTGCAGACTTGTTATCAAATACCCTCGCACATGTGTGATCTCCAACAAGGGTCTTGATTCTAAATGTATTTTTATCCCCCACCTTGCTGCATAATATCAAAAACTCACAATCTTCATCCCTGCACACCACTCTACATCTCTTACCATCATTTTTTACGTACTTGAATTCTCTACCATGTAGAACAGAATGTTCAATTAATGCGTCCTTGAACTGCTGCATGGATGCAAAATCCATTCCCAACTTGAACACAAAATCTTGTCCCATGTCTTCCTGATAGAACTTTGGGAAGCGCCTCTTCCGAACCCCTTCTACCTCACTATCACTTGTGACACTGTCAAGGTCTTCACTCACATAGCCTCCATTGAAATCATCTTCTTCATTATTAAACATTTCCCTCATCTGCTCATTCAACAAGGTCTCCGCCTCCCCCATTTTTTGGTTTCCAAAACCGTCATCATTATCTAATTCTCTTTCTTCCTCGCTGTCTCCAATTTGGACTCCATGAGCAGAAATTTCAGAATTATCACTGTGTCCAACATCTTCGCGAGGCATCTCAACATTGGCAGGCACTTGTTCAGGGGCAGTTTGCTGGTCATTTAGATTTTCAGCATGCATATCTGGGGAAATTGAAGCATTCACCTCTGGGGACTGATCATCATCTGAAATAACAACAACAGGTGGGGGTCCTTGATTTTGGGAACTCTTGACAATTGCTTGGAGGCGATGTGACCTCCTGACTTGGATCTTACTTGGTTTCTTCTTAGCTTTTTTCTCATTCACAGCAATTGCAACGCTTGGAATATCTAATATTTCAGAATTTTGAGTAGGTTGTGTATTTGTAATTTCAGCCACAGCATTTGACGGACCCATTGGTCTTAAATTTTCAACATAAAGCTGCCCTTCAATCTTATGTTCAGCAGAGTACCTTGCCAATTCCAGCGCATCAGCATCACTTTCCAGCTTTCTGAACTTGCCCCTATGCATAACATCCTCTGCCTTCCTCCACCATAAAGCAGTTGACGTATACCCAAGCTCTTTCACTAGATCGAGGGTCTCAAAGAACGACCATCTGTCCTCATCTAGGCCGTGATAGACACTAACCAAACCACCAAAATAATGCAAGTTGGGAGCGGTTCCAAACCAGCCCCCATGATGAATGACCAATGTAAACACCATTCTGCAATCATACTCACTAATCAGAACCAACATTTACACATAACAGCCAAAATTAGAAACCAAAAACACTAGCCATAAACATGTGCAAGTTGCTCTTTCAGAACACACAATGTTTCACATAACACATACTTTCAGAATGAAGACAATACCATTAACAATTAACCATTAACAATTAACAATTAACTATTAACAATTAACAATTACCCACAACCCCCAAAACCCCCAAATCCAAAACCCCCAAATCCAAAACCAATTGATTCTGAAGCAAAGGAAATGAGAAACTTACTTGAATGGAAAGGAAAAACAAGGTCGACGAACGAAGGGGATGGACGTACGAAGGGGATGGACGTACGAACAAGGTCGACGAACGAAGGGGAAGGAACAGCAAGGTCGACGAACGAACGTCTGCTGCCTTGATGGAGGATGGACGGGCGACGAACGACGGAGGCTGGACGGCCGACGAACGACGGAGGATGGACGTACGACGGACGTGAGGCGACGGCGCACGGCGGAGTATGAGCAGGGATTCACGATGAGCAGAAAAGGAATGGGAACCAAATTAGGGATTCAAAGGAGGGACCCAATTCAAATGGGTGTAATTGGGTTTTATTTCATTAAGGTTATAAAAGTAATTTCCCTATTTTAATTTCTTTTCTTTTTTTTTTAATTACTGACGTGTAATGCCACGTAAGCAATTGCCGGAGCTCCGGGCTCCGGCGAGGACCTATATCAGACACTTTACAAACTGAGGGACCTTTTACAAAAAAATTTCCGGGGAGGGACCTGGTTCAGACGGCGAGTAAATCACAGGGACTAATATGATGATTATCCCTTTTTAATAATTAATAATATAATTTAAAATTGAAAAAAATATAAAGGAAAAAGAAAAGGAAATTCCACGTGGCCTCATTAATTGACGTGGCGTTGCCACGTAAGCTCCGCTGTGACACGTAGGCACGGCGGCGTTGACCAAACTCCGGCAGGGACGAAAACCAAACAAAAATGAAAGTCTGAGGCCCAAAATCAACATTTACGCCGGCGAGGGACTAAAACCAAATCTCGCTCAAAGTACAGGGACCAAAAACATATTTAACCCAAGATAATATAATTATGAAAATGCACTATTGAGAGTTGGATATTTGCATTTTGAAATCATATCATTCACCAAGTTCAAGCGGGCAATTATTGAAGGAATCATCAAAGAAGATTGGCATTCGGATTAATTCGCTTTCGCGAAGAAAGTTAGGATCTAATTATGATCCGCTTTTCTTCCTTTAACATTAGTAAGTACCCCACTAATATTCTTTCACTCCTTTTGAATAAAACAATGAACTAAAGCTATAAAGATGCAAATAATTATTAACATAAATATTAGCAACACATTTTTGAAGCACACTCTTCAACATATTTAATGGGATTAATTTATTTGTTAAGGATTTAACATATACTTTTCGTAAGTGGGAGAATTATATGGCTTTTTTTTAAATATTGCAAAAAAAAAATTAGTGAAATATGGTAAAAAAAAAATTATTTAGTGAAGTATGGTTGTTTTTTACATGCTGGAGGTGACGTGGCGAAAAGATGGGAGTCGCAAGATTTTTCGCGACTTGTGCAGGGAGGCGCACATTTTTTTGCGACTTGCAACATTTCACGCAACAATTTCAAAACCGTTGCCTAAAGATGGTAAACTGCAACGGTTTGAAAACCGTTGCCTAAAGACTTTTTGCAGCGTATTCAACCTCGTCGTACTTCTTGGGGGCGCTGTTGCCGAGGGAGGCGAGGGCCATGCTGAGGGCGGCGGTCAGGGTGGTCTTTCCATGGCCGAATTATATTGACTATTTTAAAAATGAACTAATCATAGGAAATGTGTAACTCAATATGTTCAAAAGAGTGTGATATGTATTATATTAACTGAAATAACAATCGGATCATATACCACACTTGCCACACTGGCTCTTGCTTGCGGAGTGGGGGATAGTAAGTAGTTGAAAATGCAATAGGTTTCATATCAACGGAGAAGTAAACTTAAGAGTAATTTTTTGGGTTTTGATTCGTTCTCACTCATCTGTCTTCTTATTTTTCTATTACATCACATATTATATTTAGGGTTTTAAATCATTCACATTCATTGACATTCTCTTCATATTTATCTCAACTTTTTTTATCACGTCATTTATCATATCTCTTATTTCTCCCTTTTTTCTTCTTCTTCTTCTTTCCTTGGTGTAGGTGAGATTGATGCGTGAATAAAAACTTATTGTAATTTTTATAGGTGAAGGCTAAGGCATGATTTGAAATAAATGGGATACCCATATATCAGTCCTAAATGAAAAATTTACCCTTAAAATTAATTTTAAACTACGCAATTTCCATTCATCTTCTCCAGAACTACTTTCACCATTACAATAGCCGAGGTGTGTAACCACCTTTGATTCTTTGCTTTATTCACGCTTCATTGGTTCTTGCTTGGGAAAGAAGAAAAGAGCTAGAACCCCAAAAATTTACAGAATAAGGCTATGCTCCTACCAGTAAGAAAGAAAATTCATAAGTTGTTCTTAATTTTGTCGTTCCCTCGACCTCGTTGTCGTAACACCCATTATCATCCCTCTCATCAAAGTGTCTCAGTCATCCCCCACCTCCTCTGGTTCGAACTCTCATCATCCTATTTCTTACTCATCGCCAGCGGTTGCTAGATCCACCACGATGTTGTCCTCCATCCACCTCAGATGTGGGTGATGGTTGTCAGAGAAACCGTAACGGCAGCCAACCAACTATTTCACCAGAACCTGTATCCCAACATCTAGGACAAAAGAAATAGATGAGAATGGCGGAGGGAGAGAAAGAGTCAAGTTTTCCTTTGATTTCCACTCCGAGAAGAAGTGTCAAAACTATATTATCAGAGATGCCGCAATAACGACCATAGTTCTTGAATCTAGGTGATTGTGGCCGGTGTGTGTGAGTGACCTCACTACAAGAAAACTCACATTTACCGAATGTCAAAACCGTTACATATTTCAGATGGACTTCCAACTGTTTTTTATCGTCGACATTAGGCTCATCGGTAATTTTAGTGACGGTTTTTTATAAAGTCGTCAGTAATTTTATCGATAATTAAAGTTGTCTGAAGAATACTGACAATTTTTCCATCAGTATACTTTTGGCGGTCTAAACTACTGCTAATTTTACGGCTGCTTTAACCACCTAATTATCGATGACATAGACCTTAGGTAATGTTGTTTTTGTAATTTATACTAATAAAAATACAATTTAAAAAATAATAAACTACCCTCCTCCTCCTCCTCCTCCTCCGAGTAATCCTTATCATAAGTACGAAAAGGAGAAGTAGCAACATCAACATCATCATGTGCAACTGTTAACTTTGCAACCTACTCTTCCAAGCTTTCGAAATGTGAAGACACCTTCTTCATCTGAGCATCACGTTGGGTCTTCTACTGCTCCATCCGTTGTCAGAGTACATCATTTTCTCGTTGTAGCCTCAACAATAGTCCTCAAACTTAGGTGACGAACGCACTGTCGATGGTGCGTATCAAAGTAATTTGCAATATAATTTCAGTTCAAGGTGTCAAGACACCATGATTGTATTCACAAGGACTTGGTGAAGTATTAATTAAAAATAGAGTAAAACGAAATCAAATAAAGGGGGAGTTTGGTTGGTTGTTTGCAGAGAATATTATACAGAAAACAAAAGTGATTTAAGAACCAGAAGAGAAAGCGTCAATCCTCAAGTTATAATCATTCAAATGCAGCAAATTGTCCTTGGTTACAAAAGATTAATTTCACTTCCTATTAAAGTCTTTGAGTGAACCCCAACTCACAATCGTGAGTTGAAAGTTCAGATTCTTTATTGGTCAATTGTCTAGAATTTGATTTGTCCAAGTTAGGAAGAAGCAATCGCCAAACAGAATCCTCAAAGCTAACAACCGATCGACGTTAGATATTTATGTTCTATGGAGAACATAACTCACAATCGCTTCATCATCTCATCAGTTAAAGAATCCTTTAACTAATTCAACTCGCTTGGATAAACAATTAAAACAGAATATAATTTTGAATTCAACCTGCATGAACCAAAAGCATATTCAAATCAAAGAGTTAAAGAGAGAAGATCAACTTTAATAAAAAGATGAAATATATATTAAGAACGAAACCTCAGGTTTGCGTACAAACGAAGATTAAAAACCCTGAGATTGACTAGAAGTTTAGCAACCCATAGAGAAACAATAACAGAAACTAAGAAATAAGGATTGCAAAAGATGATGATAAGATGAGGTGTCTGAAAAAGGTCTCAACCTAGTCTATTTATAATAGGGTTAAATATGTTTTTGGTCCTTGAATTATGAATGAATTTTGGTTTTCATCCCTCGCCAGCGTAAATATGGATTTTAGGCCCCAAACTATGAGAAGTTGCTAATTTTCGTCCTTGCCAGAGTGGTGGTCAACGCCGTCATGCTTGTGTGTCCCGATTTGCCTATGTGGCAATGCCATGTCATTTCATTAAATGACATGGATATTTTTTTCTTTTTCATTTTAAATTTAAAAAATATTTTAATTTAATTAAAATTATTAACTAAAGTTATTAAGAGAAAACCCTTCATAATCATCTTCAACATCTTAATCACCATCTTCATCACCCTCATCCATCACCATCTTCATCATCTTCATCCATCACCATCCCAGCCACAATCCTGACCACCTCTCAATCATCACCGAACCCTCCACCTCCATCTCAAATCATTTCCTCAACCTTTCCTTTCTCTTCATGAAACATTCACCACATTACCTCCTCTCCTCGTCTTCCCATGGCGTCGCCGCTGTTACCTCCTCCTTGAACCTCTCAATCACTTTCTCTGAATTATCGATTCACACCACCATCATCTCCTTACCAAAACAAACCCACAATCCGACCGCCATAGACTCGCCTCACCAGAATCAATCCATTCCAAACTCAAACACAAATAAAATCTTCATGAAATCCAAGTCTCCTCCAAACTAATCCTCCTTGTCAACCATCTTTATAGAGAGAAGATGAGAGTTTAAAAAGAGAGAATCAGAAACAGAGCACAACACTTGCCATCAGCATCTTCTTCCCACATCTTTACCAAGATTCATTTGAGACCAAGTTCTTTGAGCTTGCAACATTCCAAATATCTCTTGCTTATCTAAAAAAAAGTAACAACTACGAGCACCAATGTACCTTATCTATAATAATCAATATATTTTACATCAATTTTAAACCAACAACTTTTAATGCTTTCTCATTATTAGTGACCACTTGAACAACGTTTTCTTCCCCCACCTCTTACACAACTTTATCAAGCAATTTAAAGTAATATTCAATGTTTCTACTAGGAGCATCAGAGGCATCGATAGACTTTAAGAACATCGTGGCCTTGCTACAAAGAACTAAAAAAGTTCATGATAAACATTTGATTTATACCATTTGTCCGGTCAGCGCACATGATAGTTACCCCTCTTTCCTTCCTTGTTGGTTTCAAATCATTTATCCATGTTTTCATACACTTAAATTCATTTCCTGAATACACCTCTGAAATCTCATAAGGAGTAAGGCATTTAATACTAGTCCTAAGTCAGTCGTTACCGTCAGCAAATTGTGTAGTCGTGTATGACCCAACGTTCAGAGCTCTTTTCGTAGTTTATTTGCATGTAGTTTAATATATTATTTAGGGTATTTTTGTTATTTTAGAACACTTTAGGCTTAGTTAATGCATTTTTTTATATTTTTAGGTTGTTTTAGGATATTCATAGAATTATTAAGTATTTTTATGTGTTTTTCGTGGTTTTGGGACTACATATTTCATTTTAGTAATTTGGCTGCATCTTTCCTGAATTTTTTCTTTTATATCAGACATCTTCTTGGCGATCCAGCCGGTCAAATTGAAGAACAACTAGTCAATAACAACATATCAAAATTTCAGCCCAATCCGACGGTGGACGAGTCTGTACAAGCCATTTTACGAAAAAGAGGTAAGAGTTGTCAAATGCCAGAGCAGCTGCGCCCAAAAGGGTCACCGCAGCTGCGGTACATTAATCCACAACAGCTGCGGTGGGGCCCGACAGAAGCTTAAAAACCCAATTTTAAACACCCTAATTGATCTCTGGACGTTGAGAACACTTGGGGACACAAAGATGAGTCGTTCTGGGTCGTGCAGAGCATTGTTCTTCGTCGTTTGTCCATGGTTTTGAATTCTTTCTCTAATTTTTTATCTTGTTTCCATGAATTTCATAAGAATCTATTCCTCTTTAGCACTTGGGATGTGGATTCTTTTATGGATTTTATTATGATTTCTTAGTTTATGTATGAACGGTTCTTTTTCTCTATGAATTCACCTTCAATTATTATTGCATGCTTAAGTCGATGCAAGTAACTTTGCTTTATTCTATGAGAAATGACAGTTTGATTAGGATTTATAGATTTAGTGGGTGGATTGATTAGTTTTTCTCTACGACCTTAGGAATGAGGGTAGGAACTAATAGTGGTGGTGAATTAATCATTATTCTTCACTTCAATGTTCTAGGTGCTAGTAAATCTGTTAGCAAAAAAACACTTGGATTGCACAGAGTAACTTGAGAGAAATAAGAGTAGAAAGACACTGAGAATTTTGTTCACACAGTTCGGCCAATTGAGTCTACCTCTACGGCTATAGAATAGTTATAGCTCCATTATCATTCAGATTATCTTTTAGTCACACAGTTCAGCCAATTAAGCCTACCTCTGCGGTGGTACCCAGTACACACGTTTAGGGTTACGATGTTACAAGATATAGATAAGGATTCTAGTGATCCAGATATTACAAGATAATATCCCACTAAATCCTATTACAATCCCCCAACAAATCAGATTCTAAAAATAAACAGATTTGACTCAAAAATAGAAATTCAAAATAGATTTTAAACAGATAATTAAAACACCAGTGAATTAACTTTTAATCAGATTTTAATCAAATTCTGATGAGCCAATTCCCAAACTCTGTCTTTGAATTGAAAGTCTTGCTTAGCTAATGAATTAGTACGTAGGAATATAGGCTAGATTATCGTAGAGAGAAATTACCAAGTTCATGCATACGCTATGTTATTTTAGTATAAATTATAATTTGTGAGACATGACCCCAAGTGCTACTTTCATTATATTATCTCTCACACCAATTTTTTCTTTGTTTAATTTTATGCGATTGAACCTTAAAGATCAAACTACCCAAAACCTTTATTTTCCATTTTTATGTTCTAAATCGAAGAACTAGTATAAATAAGTAATTGAACACCATCCATGTGGTGACGATATCTTTTTATTACTTTGATCTTTTGTACACTTGCAAAGAGCGTATCAAGTTTTTGTTGCTGTTGTCGGGGATTGTCTTTCTTTAATTGATTTTATCTAATTTTTATTGTTTAGAGCCTGTCTTTTAATTTATGTTTTCCAAAAAAAATCCTACTATGTTGAAAATAGCTCCATGGAATTGTCTAGTATCGGTAATGTTATGATAGAACCCAAAAACTCTAGAATGTGATATTCAAAAAACCCTAATTCCAAGTAGGGAATTAGAGGAAGATACAAGATTTGCAAGGTAAACCGATATACTCAGCTCCTCTCCCTAACCCAAAGATACAAAAGATGACCCTCATGCTCTCTAACTAATCTTATTGATAGGCTACATGCCTCATTAACCTTCTAACTAACCCTCTAACTCACTAACAATTACTAACACTTCTTAACTCACCCGCATACCTATCAATTAGGTTGCAATTCCGTTACGTCATATCGATATTTAGAACCTTTGAGTGAAATGGTTGTACAATTATAGCATTTTTGGGGCCGCTACGTGCCGCTATCTCGAATTGATAACTACTATTGCTTGATTCTTGATGGTTTTACTTGTCTCACTTGAATGCATAATGTGTTGCAAAATTTGTTACTAGTGTTTTATTGGAATTTGTGATTTATTAGAAAATGAGTTGGATTCTCCTCCCCTTCTCACGGTCTTGTTTCTGTTGGTGCTCGCTTCCTTGCATCCTCTCATATTAGAGACCCATTAGCTTCATCCGGCTCTATTTTATTCTGGTCTTGGTCCAAGGTCTTTATTTCTTCCTAAATTTTTATTTTTGAAATTATTATTATAAATCAATTCGTTAGATGATGAATGATAATGGATAACATGGTCGCTTGCATGTTGAGTTTGTAGCCTCAAGTTGGAGTTAAGAGCTTTCCTGCTCAACCCATTAAGCCCTTTGCTGCTAGCTGGTGGGGCTTTGTCAGGTGATATATACTTATGGGAGGTGAGTTTTCTTATTTATTATTATTATATCATTATGCATCAAGGCATAGTTTTTTATTGATGGTTTGATATTTCATGGAAATATTTTGTGAAAAATTAGTGCTTGAAATTGAATTTCTCATGGAGACGCCAAAATCATGCCAATGTTACCAATGAGAACCATGTCGTGTCATAAATCGCACAATAATACTAATGAGGACCATGCTATATCAGTGTCACGTCAATGACATATCATCTGCCACATCATCTTCCACATGGCATGATGGATGATGTGGCAGTGCATAGACGCCCACTACCCATAATCACGGTACAAGAATGAAGATTGGGGTGAGGATTAAAGTCACACATTACCTTAATCATGGGGATGAAAAACTCAAAGTTTATGCGATGAGGAATAGAATTGCTCATCACTCATTTTAGAGGGATAAAAAATAACGATGGCAAAGTGGATTTGACTTGACATGTCAGCCCACTTAACCCACTAGACATGGTGATGTAAGGAGGTGATTTAACTCGCCAACCAGACAACCCAACGACGGAACAGAGCAGGCCAACATGTGAATCATCTTGTATTTTTCTTTTAGAAAAAATGCAAATTATAACGTTTTTTAAGTGTTTTGATAGACCAACTCACCAACTTGTTAAAACAAATTTTAATTATTTTTTACATCATATAATTACTCTTTTTCATAATATTTTTAATTTTATGGTGGCTTTCTTGACCCACATACAGTGGCGGGCCAACCCACAACGAGGTATGTTGAGAAAAAAGCAGATGAGGCCGGGTTCAGTTTGCCCACTTTGTCACCCGTAACCAAAAACATATTCAATTCAACCATATTCTTAAACATAAAATATTTTTTTTGAAAGGCTTAAACATAAAATATGTAACCGGAAAAGTGGAAAAACAAAATAGCCGCCATCCACCACTCATATGCTAGAATAGAGCATATTATAAAGACACCTAAAGAATAAAAAGGAACAAACCATGTGTGAGCAAAGCAACATGTTTTTTCTTTTTAAGGAAGAGCAATGCAACACTCTATAATATATTGGATTGTCAATTTACATTAAAGATGGTTGGTAAGTTGTAATGATAAGAATTCCTTCAAAATAATTTAGCCGTAAATGGATTATCATATTGTGTTTCAAATTAAGAAATATTTATAAAATATGTATGATTGGCCGTGTAAAATTTTTTTATCCTATTTTTCAATACATATACCTTTTTCTCAACATAAAAATTTAAAATGAATAAACGAATAAGATGTTGGTGTAGTAGTAGTCAAACTAAATTCGGGTAAGAAAGAGGTAATAAGATCATATACTGAGAAAATTATTTGTTAGGAGGAATCGTCACCGTATCTCGAACAAGTTAACACCTAGCAAGAAAAATAAAGTCAGAAAATAAAACTTACTATATGCAATTTTTTCATGCTAAATGTATCTTTCTTTTATGATTTTACGTAAAAAAATTGAGAAATATGAAAAAGAAGTTTATTTTTTCATCAAGTTGACTTTTTTTTAATAATACTAAAAAAAAATAGAGAAATGTGTTAAAAAAAAAAAGAATTAGCATAATGTGGTTGTTTTTGCCACATGTGAGCTGAGCTAGAAAGGGCATGGGAGTCGCAACCGTTTAATGGGAAGGGAGTCTCATGGCTTTATGAGACTCCTGAGAGTCGCAAGGCTTTATGCGACTCCCAGTGTAGGAGTCACAACCCTTTTTGCGACTTCAGGACTGATTACGAGTCCTAGAATTTCCTACAACTTGTGTGCTGATGGTCAGAAAAATGAGCTGAAGTTGCAGTACATGCTGCGAACTCCAACAATATAAATACACACGCTCTGCTTTCACAATTTCTCCATTGCAGAAAACATAATCTCATCCTTAACACAATTCCACCCCCTTCCATTAGCATTTGAAACTCTACAACCTCTGCGATGGTCAACAAATTGTCTTTGTCTACTACAATGGTAGGGCTTACGAAGGTGGCCAAGGTGTTATGTTTGAAGGTGAGACAAATGTCATTTATCTGAAACGAGACATTTCTTTCCAACGTTTGAAGAGGAGAATTCAAGAGAAGTTACAACTCATAAGTAACTAGGTTATTTTGAGCGTTACCTATAGATTTTTGGCTTTAGATAACCCCATTTTTTTAGAAGTCTTTAGATATGTGATACAGAAGATGTCAGCCTCATGATGGATGTTTTTAGTCAAAAATCATCGATGAGAATGCTTGAGTTGTATGTTGATATTGCTGAGGCCGGAGGTTCGTCAATCCCAGTGTCAACGTATCCGATGGATACGCAACAGATGTTGCCGGATGAAGTGGTTAGACACATTAAGGAGGAGATTGTTGATCAAGACTCTTTGAATTTTGGAAACACCGTTAATTTGGCGGTCGATAATGACAGCTGTGACACTGATAATGTGGATCCTGACATTTACCATTCAAAAGATGACGTGGATGAAGATGATAGATTGCTTGAAGGAGATTCCTCAGACTCAGATGTATAGACTGATTTCGGTGCTAATCCAAGACCTCTAATAGCACCTACTCCTCCTCCTAGTGCATCACCTGTATTGGTGAATGTATATTCCGAGACCCATGGTATGTACATTCAACTTAACTCTTCAGTCCCTCAATTTTTGAAATGTCGTGGTTGTATTAAATCATTTTTTAGGTGTCCCAAACTCCACTCCTTTCTGGAATTCTTCGTCCCACTATACATATATTAACTGAGATCACCAGATGAAGAAATAGATTTTTCCCTGGTCTAGTTGTGCCTGAGTCATGGCAAGTAGGTGAAGAATTATATCAAAGTTTACGTTTTAAAAGTAAGGAAGATGCTCAGATGGCCTTGAAGCACTACTACATCAAAACGAGTCATACATACATTGTGCCGGAATCTTGTCCAAGATATTTTACTGCAAAGTGTCCAAATTCTGCAAATGGCTGCCCTTGGAGGATGAGGGCAATGTTATCCAAAAAAACAGATGGTTGGGTAATATCCAAATGGGTGAGCCCGCATACATGTGTTAGTGTCTTGGACCACGACAAGTTGAATTCCGATTTCATTTCCACTTACATTACGGGTATTACACTTTTTAATGGTTATTACATTCTTAGTCTTCAGTTATTTATATGGACTTACAAATTTGTTTTTATGTCGTACGCATGGTTAGTATCCAACCAGTTATCCCCATTTCTCTTATACAAGAGAGGATCATCGATGAGCTTCACTACAAAGTGTCTTACTTCCAAGCATGGAAAGCCAAATAGAAAGCACTTGCAAAGATATTCGGGTCTTGGGAAGCGTCATACGACGAGCTCCCAAGGTGGCTGGAGATGTATTCCCCCAGATTATATTTCAAGATTGTGACATATGACTATGGCGGTGGTGATGGTGAGATTGATGGTTGTTTTAAGAAATTTCGTCAGGTGTTCTAGACATACAAACAATACTGTGATGCTTTCAATTAATGCAAGATAATGATACAGGTAGATGACACTTGGCTTTACGGGAAGTACAAAACAACCTTGCTGATTTCCACAGCATAGGACATAAATAATCATGTGTTGCCATTAGCTTTTGCGATCGTGGAGGGAGAATCAACAAGTTCTTGGGCATGGTTTCTACGTCTGATACGTGTAAATGTCACTCAAAATCCAGGTACATGTCTAATATCTAACAGACATGCGGGCATAAATGCGGCTGTGAGAAATCCATCTAATGGGTGGCAACCACAAAACACTTACCATGTCTACTGCCTCTGACACATTTCTAACAATGGTTGTTGCATCCCAAATATCTGCATGACCCTGTCTGGTTGATGCCACTCAACACGCCAGTAGAGGATCATTGGCATAACGGCTCTCCACATATGGCTACTTCTTCGCAACCCTGCGGGAAGCACAGCCAACTCATCAGTAGTATATGGCATCCACCGAAACTACAAACAACAAGAACAATGTTAATAATTTCAATTAAGTGAACATTTAGCCAACTAATAAAAATGTAAATATAACTCACTTCATTGCTGCGAAGTGTGTCCAATATGTGCCGGTATACATCAATTGATAACCTTTCATAATTCGTCAGCACAACATTCCACCTAGGGGTGTTCGCAGTCCGGATTGGTTCGGTTTCAAGGGGAAAAGTCATCCGATCCAATCACTTCGGTTTTCTCACTTCATCATCCAATCGGTTTTTTTCTTTTTTTAAATCCTAACCAATCCGATCCAACTTTTTTGGAGTGGAAAAGTCTTATCGGTTTTTTGTAAAGACGTTGTAAATATCAAAATCAATAAAGAAATAGAAATTAATTTGAATCATATAACGTCAAATTACAAGCCTAAATGATGAGAGTTTGGAATAAAAAAATAAAAACGAAACAAAAGTCTCAAACAAATTACCATATTCACCATTCTTGGCTTAGTACCTCTAAAATAAGAAGAAGAAAAAAATTTAATCTTGCATAGTAGATGACATATTTTTTAAATATATATTTACTTTGTTAAGAACCAAGGGTTCTTTGAAAGGAAAATATGAGAAATCAAAGATACTGAAATGATCTTTCTATTCTAATTATTTCACTGTTACAAGCTCTGTATTTATACAGAAAGAAACCAGACAAACAGGCAAGATCCCGGATATTGCGGGTCAACATAAACAACGGGTCTCAATCACATTAATGAGAGCTGACACCTATCACGCATGGTCAACGAAACCGGGTGACATGACTACTGACCAGATGATGCATTATGCAATCGATTCAGCTAGGCAGACGATGTTGTAAGGCAGACGATTGAATGCTGAACAGGCAGACGAGATAATGTTGAGTAGAGCAGACGACACTGTATTTCTCTAACAGCCCCCTCAAACTCAAGGTGAGGGAAAAGGAACAACCTTTGCAAACACATTGAGTTTGGTTTTCATTGCTTCAAAGTGTTGGGGCGAGAGAGGTTTGGTGAAGATATCAGCCAATTGATCTTGCCCATGAATGTGAAACCCAACCAATGGCTTGTTCTGAACTTTCTCGCGAACAAAGAAGATTTCCAATTCCATATGTTCGGTTCTAGAAGATGGTGCACTGCAACTTGGGCTCAGGATCGATGGTAAGGCGGTTACTGAGTAGACACACAATGATTGGAAGGAGGTGATTCTGGAATTACTTGGAAAGGAAGTGACAGATACGGACATCATCGAGAACCGGTTGAAGATGAGGTGGTTGAATAAAAAATTTCATAGTGTAAATGAGTTCTAAGATGAGGTGTGGTTGGAGCAGTTCGCTCGTGCGTACATATTACGTATGATGGGAGGTATGCTTTTCACAGATAGTTCTGGTTCTGAGGTAGCGTTGTGTTACTTGCTATTTCTACGAGACTTAGATATAGCCAGAACATATAGCTGGGGTTCAGCAGTCTTATCACACCTCTACCATTCACTATGTAAGGCGGCTGGCTACACCCATTCTGATCTTATTGGATGCACACTACTTCTTCACCTATGGGCATGGGCGAGAATTCCCAGTACAGGCCCAAAAACTTTGCCTATTTTGAATGTAGGATCACCTCTAGGCGGAAGGTATGAACGTATTTACAGTAACATATTTCAACCCGCCCTTGTCGTTCCCATGAATGTAATAGTTATTATTTTAACAGGTGGATTCATAAACCGAAGGTGAATATGTATCCAATCTAGTGGTACTACAACAAGCTAGACGTGTTGACCGAGAACGATGTAATAAAAGTTGGTAAAATTATATAACGATGATTATTTTCTATTTATTCATTAAAATATTTTCAAATTTACGTGTAGTTCGTGTGGACCCTATACTCTGATGTCATGGCTTCTTTCCCCCAGCAGTGTGTGCAAGATCGAAGGTTGTTTAGGGCACTTGTACCACTGATCCACTATAACCTTGTTGAGTGGCATCAACCCGATCGTGTGTTGATGCAATTCGGGATGAGCCAACCTCAACCTAGCGCACCTTTGTAGGATGACAGTCTGCATGATGTCTCAAGAAGGGGGAAGGCACATTTGAGCTGGACAAACAAGTTGAAGGGTTACATAGCGATGTGGGATGACAGAGACAGAGCCGTGGTGCCCCCTACACCGCCAATGACAGGGTTAGGGCTAAGCGATGAGTACATATTGTGGTATAGAATACACACGCGTCGCTGGATGACGTTGTTAGTTACTGCGAACACCCTAGTGGTCAGTGATTTTTTATTAAATCATGGTTTGAATTCTAAAATATTAATATTAATCGATCTTTAATTGGTAATGTAGGCTGAGAGGTTACACCGCTTATAGACCATGTCCGCGCCTGGAAACCGCCATGGGTTATCACTCGTTTATATTCATCAGGAGATAGGTATCTGCCTTGCGATCACAAATGAGCTTAACCAGATTATTGTTCCATCTAGACCGGCTCCTGAAATGACCTTGGACATGCCACAACCTACTCTAAATCTAAGGCCCAGGGTCGAGAAAAAGGAAGGAGTAGGTATTGCGCGTAGGCGGAAGACTGTCGTTGCTCCTGATGTGACTTTTGAGACTTCGATTCAGCCAGGGGGAGATAGTGCATATGTTTCATATCAATATCCCTTCACTGGGGATACCTATGATGAGCAGCATGCCGGGGGTAGCAGTTTCCCACAGCACAGTGGGTGCTCCAGTTACCAGCATCCATGTGGTAGCTCCAGTTACTTCAAACCTCAACCTGATACCACTTACTACCAACCTCAGCCTCATGGAGTATTTGACGGGTTTGACTTTTAGGCACAATCTACACCGTCTGTATTTCCATATGTGGATACCAGCAATCAGATTACATGGCTGATTTTGTCACCCCAGATATGTCGGCGGACTATCTGTTCAGTTGACTCCAGCCGCACCAATAGCACCTCAAGACTACAATTATGATGTTGGTAGTTTCGTGGATACAACTCCCGTTGCTAATTTTTTCCATGGGGATTCTCCAAACTAGTTACCGACTGAGTTAGAGCTATCATTGTCATTAGCTGCTGTGGGTGGATCGCAGAGCCCCGCTCCCGATCCTTCCGCATCCCTAGCCCGAAGGAGAAAAAATCCACCTCGACATGCAGGAGGTCGTTGATTATGACATGTAGATGTTTATGTGGTGTAATATTGAAATATTCCTTAATGTATACGTTTCTTGAAATAATTTCTTTGTAGCGTTTAATTTTAATCGAACTTATCCTACATTAATACGTCGTCGAAATCAATCGGGTTGTTCATGCGTAAATAATAATTTTTTAAAAAAGGCAACATGACAAACTAGGCCTACATTTAAACTACATTAATCGAACTTATCCTACATTAATACGTCGTTTGAAACATTAATTTTATTCCATTTAAACTAGCCTGAAACCAGACCCATTTGAACTAGCCTAGTGTGAGGCTAGTTTGAACATGATTGATGCTAGGCTTGTTTGAATCCGCCTCCCATTAGGCGTGTTTCAATCCCTGTCTCCCACATCCCATCATGTCCCCTTTGAAACAATACAAATTTTGATTCCTTTTTTGTCTTTATTGAAACTAGTCTGGTCTTAGGCTAGTTTAAACAAGCCTTGATGGAGGCTAGTTCAAACACGCCTCATGTGAGGCTAGTTTCACAAACTATCTCATTTTGATAATTATTTTTCAATGTACCACTTTTGACAATTAAAAAATATTTTTATATTATTTAAAAAAAAGTCCAGAAAACAAGATAGGATTAAAAATGAAAGCATTAGAAAGAATCTTAGAGTAGCACCTATTGTAGAAAAGATAGTATGGTTTATCTTAGGTGGTTTGAACATGTATGTAGAGACTTGTAGAAGTATCACTTAGGCGTGTAAACCAGATGCAGCCATGCGAGATAATCCAATAGATAAAGGTGAGTGATACCAAGGAGAGCTAGGTTAAACAATTAAGATGAATTTGGATTTAAATGGTCTTTCATTAGATTTGGTTAGTGATTGGACATTATGTGATCCATGAAACCAGCCTACCTAGTGGAAAAAAGACTTTGGTTATTGTTGTTCTTCCTCTCTTGTGGTTGTGGGAGAGGCCTTGTGTCCAATTTCTGTTTGAAATTTAATTAGTTAATTGCTCCACCAAGTATTCTATTTACACTTTGGGAGAAAATCCTGCAGCGCTCTGACATTTATGCATAAAACTTTCCATGTTTTGCATCTCTGTTACTATACCATGCTATGGTGAGATTACTGCTTTATGAAGTGAAGTGGAACAGAGATAGTTGTTCTATTGAAATCAAATAATATAAATTGCTTGTAAATGACCTAGTTCAATACGGTTTTAGTTATCTTATGGTTTGGGTGCATGAAAGAAATCTTTGCATTTGACTGAAATCCTTACTAGGTTTGGTAGAACCTTCAGCAGGCAGTGACAGAAATTATGCTGAACATCACTTTTAGAAGTAACAACAACTAGATCTTTTTCAGTTTCTTAAATGCAGTTTCTTTTGCGAAACTGATCTGTGCAATTTTCAATGAACAAAAGCAATGGGTTAGACAATCAGCCTAATCTGCATTACTTTATGATACAATTAAACATATTTTAGTAGTAGCAAGTTGGATGGATGGGGTATAGGAGGCGAGTCTTGTGTTCATATCTTGACAGTAAAAGAAAGAAATTTAGAACTGAAAATATCTCTTTCTCAATCTCATCAGTGTTTGTGATGCAACTTTGAGTTAGATGAATCAGGAGCTCACCTCTATTTTGAATATCAGGCTTTTGCATTGGGTCTCGCTCACAAGCTGCAAAGACATATTTGGAACGCAGGTATGAGAAGATCTTATCAAAGATGCACTCATTGCAACTAGGGACTCTATGGATTGAGGTTGATCAAGTTATCCTTAGTCCTAAACTATAATCCCGATTGGAAGAACTTATTTAAATTTATTTTATATCACAAGCGCTTATGCAAATGTTTAAAAGAAATAATGTAAATAGCTTATGACCTATTTTTAAGTTGTTTCGAGCTTATTTTTATAAGTTGTTTAGGGCCCCATTTGGGAAAACAGCTTAATTCTCAAATAAACTCTTCCAAACGGGGCCTTATATTAGCTTATGAATAAGAGCTAGTGCCCATTTATAATTTATTTTGAGTTTATTTCAATAAGCTTCTCAAATTAGCTTATAAACATAAATAAGTTTGTGCTTATCTATAATTTATTTTGAGTTTATATTAATAAATTTCTCAAATTATTAGTTTATGGTTAAGTGTTTATTGTAGAAAAGCTTAATTAAGATGTTGACTAACATATACCCCAAAATTCTTGACTGTCTCTCTAATGAGTCTTGATTCTGAAACAGTGCAAACGGATATAACGTTGTCACTTGTCAACAACTTTTCATTCGAGAAATAATTCTGATGATTAATTGACTCACTTCGTTCTTTTGGGCAGCATGAGAAAAAAATCTACTTTGTCAGTATATTATCTTTGAATTTGGAGCTTTTAAAATAAACTAGATGGCATTCGGCTTAAGAGGAATACTAGTGGTAACTATTTCCAAACATTTTTTGCATCACACCTCATTTTTGTTTAATTATTTTAGTCCTACCAAATAATCACCAAATTCAGGGCATAATCCATTAATTTAGTGAATTTCATATGAATTTTAACTGATAAGAGTATGTTTGATTGTCAATTACAAAATAAAGTAAATCAATGTAGGGTTCAAAGCACTGCGATGTGAGTGAACTGGTTTTAGACGCCACTCGTGGAACTTGGGTTAGACCTAAGTGTACCTCAAAAACTAGCTTAGAGATGAGAAATGCTCTAACCTTATATAAAGACTTATTAAGTTATATTTCTAATTAATATGAGACTTCTTAACCGCACACATAAACTCAGTTTAAGTGAAAGGAAGATGGAAATAGAGTGCTAAAAAGACTGTTCTTTATGAGTATATTACTAGTTTTAAGTTTTTACGAAGCAGAGTCACATTTGAGGATCGTAGCAGAACCGAGCTAGCTCATAAAGAATTAAGACTTTAAAAGTGATAAGATTTCATAGATGCTTAAATGAAAATTGAATATTAATAATAAACTCATACAAGTATAATATTAACTGATGAAAACCATAGCAGACTTCAAATTTTTCGTTACATATTATCAGTTGAGTTAACTCTAGAGAAAGTTGAAGCAACCATGGTTCTTTGGTGATGATTTAAACTAAGCAGGACTAGCAAATCCAATCTATGAATTCTGATGGCAAATTGAATTTCCATGTCATCCATACATTATTTAAACCAGACCAAGATTGGAACAAGAGCTACCATTTGATGGTAGGTGATAAATTATAAAGGAAGAAATCAAAAGGGCAACCAACAATTATGTATCAAAAAGATTCTTCACTTGGATGTATCAGGCGTGAGAAGACCCTTTAACTGCATGTGCTTGTACATCCACTGCCAATTCTCTAATGTGACTTCACCACCAAGAGAGCGAATCACAGCCCCACCACTGCATGCGCCTACTTTGCAGCATTCTTCAAGTGAAAGACCTTTAATCACCCCATACAAAAACCCACTTGCAAAAAGATCCCCAGCTCCTGTAGCATCACTTGCCTTTGCTTCTCTTATGGCAGGGACTTGTACAATCTGTCATTTTTCAAAAGAAACATGTTATGGATATCACTTGGCACAGTGCAAACAAACATATACATTAACACGTATTTCAAGATAAAAAAGTGAGCGAAACTCTTATGAATTAAGATGAAAACCCGTTCATGTTGCAATATCCTAGTATTTAAACGACAAACATATACTTAATCATTTCAACACCTATGCTAGAACACTACTAAAATGCTAGTTGACAATTGAGCTTGTTTGGATACATGTTTATTGGAGCTTATCTACTAGAAAATGCACTAAAAAAGCTTTAATAAGTGCTTTTTGATTTGCACCTAAACAGGTACGGCCGTACAAAGTGCAATGGCATCACTTAGCTAGCGAACACACAAGACAAATAGAGTGTTTGGATTGGTGGTGACACATAATTCAAAGCACGATAATTTTAGAAGCTATACTTTGTAGCTTCTCCTCAGAAGTGGTTGGGTTTCGTACCACAGAACCAAACACGTTATCAATGTCTTTGTTTTTACATTGGTGCAAAGTGCAAACAGAAATGTGATTTTACATATCTCAATGTACCACCAAAGAAGTAAGGATTTGTCACATTGAGTTCAACGTGGATAGGAGAAGCGAGATTTTGCCACGAAGAATTCAACGTGTATCAATATTGAGTTCAACAGAAATCCAAACCACTCACTATACCCAAAAAAATTGGAAACAACGCACCTCCTTTCCGTGTTTAGCAATGCATCCATTAGAACCTAATGTTACTACAGCCCATTGGCAGTATTTGGCCAGATATTCTACAGCAGCAGCAACTGGATCAGCATTCTGTTCGCCCCTGAATCCAATGTAAAGCATATTGATATCATGTATCAAAAAAATCAACAGATTACTCATTAAGCAAAACCTTAACCAAGACCAATAAATAACTTCCAAAAATGCATATCTTCATATAAAGCAGGGTTACCTTAGAAGCTCTGTTGCCTCATCCTCATTGGCAAAACAAAGGTCTATATTTTCCGACTCCAGTAGCTTCAGCAGTGGTTGTTTAAAATTCCTAACCATCTAGCCAAAATAAAGGGACCACATAAGACTAGTGACATAACATATATGGCTGATGCAATTGCAAAGGTATCAATTTATGTCTACAGAAGGAAAAACTCCCATACTTACATCAATATTGGTATGTATGTATGTACATTTTGCCTACACAAACATGATATCATAACTAATTGAGAGTTGATTCACCTAAGTTGCATAGAATACCTCAAAACTGGCCAAATCCAAGGAAACAAGAAGACCTTCCTGTTTGGCTAAAAGAATGGCTTTTTGAGTAACTTCCAAATTAAGTGCTGCAAATCTCAGCACCAACCACTGAAATGTTAATATATCAGCAGCCGCGTTAGTATGCTGTTGGAGTGTTGGTGTACTGAATACAAGGAAAACTCATAATTTGGCAGAATATACATGACCAACTAATTCAGTTCAATAATTCAATTGTTGAAGACAATAACAAACACCAAGAGTAACCCCAATATGATTGTTGAAGACAAAAAACAAACACCAACAGTGTTAGAAAAACATTATAAGAACAAGTGAAGCATACAGGACAAGATACCAAACACCAAAATATCCACCATATTTTAATTGATGAACAGATAAAGACAATAACCTTAGAGCCCTTAAAATCCTCTGTGGTCAATTCTTCTGCCTGAGAAAAACAGCATAATTGTTAGACAAACTTAACAAAATTAACTTACTCATGCCTATATACATTCTAACCCCAAATATATGCATATGATATAAGCTTTGCCCCTTAAATGGGTGAGATGTGCACACAATTGAAAGCACAGCAACCCTCGAAGCTAAACTTTGTAACCAGTGGCGGAGGCAGAATTTTGATAAGAGGGGACCAAGATTTAAATGAAAATGATTATGATTTATAGGGAAAAAAAATCACAACGTAAAAACATCTATGAAAATTATAATGTTTTAAGTTTATATATCACTTTACTTAATACCCTGGCAAAGACATAGTTCACTTTTCTGTTGTAACAGCATGAGCAAAATGAAATGAATAAGAGGAGCAAGTTATTATTTTATTTTTTGCTCGGAGCAAGTTATTATCTTTTTAGCTTTTATACAAAAAGATAATGACACTCACTTTATTTGTACCACTAGGCACTAGTACTTCATGCTTATGAAACAAATGAAAACATAAGAATAAAAAGTTATGAAGGTCCCATATAGTAAGAAAGAGAAATAAGAGAAGGTGAGAGTTTTAGTTGATAAGAAAGCAAAGAGATGGGAAAAGGGTGTTGTTGCAGGAGTAAATCACTCTATTTCTCTTCTTATCTTTCACTTCTGTTCCTATCACATAATTCATTATATCTCTCATTTCTCTATTTTTTCTTCACATATATCAATGTGGGAGTGTGTTTTGAGCGTTAATAAAACTTCATTCAATCACTAGTACAAAGGCCATAAGACACAGTGGTCATTTATACTCCAATTTTGCAAGAAGTTGAGAAACAAGGGGTGACCACAGCACCACCCAGTCCCCCTGCCTCCGCCTCTGTTTGTAACTTCTCCCTAGAATTGATTATGAGGCTCCAAACAACATAACCAAACATGCTCTTCGTCGAAACCTCACATGGATTTTGGACGTGGGTCTAAGACCAAATAAAAGAACAATATGAACATAGACGCATGTATTTGAGACAATAGAGCCATGTACCTGAACTTTGACAGCATTTGAGAGACAGGGCCGCATGGTACGGTTTCCCAAGGCATCAACCAAGCAAACACACTGTACCAGACAGCTAAGTTGTGAAATTAAAATCCCATTTTTGCAGTACACATTGATTAAGAGCCAGTTTAGATACAGATCAAAGAGTACTTATTGGAGCTTATGTACTAAAGAATGCACTTGATAAGCTTCAGTAAGTGTTGTTTGGTCTGCATCCAAACGGATTCTAATCAATGGAACAAACTTTGTGACATTGAGCATACCTGTGCTGTGTGTCCATTCTTCTTCCTCAGCCTTGAGAGGTCCACTCCATTGAAGACCATGTTATGGACAAATAGCTGCCCTTGCTCATCCTCCCCACATGCCCCAATGATTCCACTTGAAATCCCAAACCCACCACTCAGCCCTCGAATTGTATTCGCAACACTGCCTCCGGCCATGGTCTTAACCGTAGAACTATCATCAGGGCATGATAGAACATGAGTTTTCACCTCCCTCAGTATATGTTCAAGCTCTTCATGCGCAACCTACAAGCATGAAACTGATTTTTCATACATAATTCAACATGTCAACGGTCACAACAATATAGGCTCCCTTTATTAGTAACAATTTAACATGATAGTGAAGCTTAGGAAACAATATAGCATGTTTGGTTCCACATTAAAATGTGGTACAATCACTTCTAGTCAGAAGTTAGGAGTCTTAAATGTGTGTTTGGATACCAATTGAGTAAAAGTAAAAGCACATTCATCCCAATTCCCAATTCATGAGTTCTGCTCATTTTTTTTTGTCCAAACCCAATTATCTCGAAAGCTTAACATGTTAGGGTGTTTTATATTTTTAAAACGCTGCTCACACAAAAGCCTGTTTGGGCTTTGAGGCGTGGAGAATATACAAACTCATCTACATGTGTTTTAATTATTTTTTATAAGAATCAAAAAACTTAACTAATGCTTTTATATTATTATTTCTAACCGAGGAGAGGCTAACGCTCATTATTAGTATCTTGAATTCTGTGTAAACTGTGAAAACAAACATTCTAATATTACAAAGGAAAAAAACACAAAAGTGAAGTAAGTGATGATAATGTAAGTGAAGGAGTGTGAAAATTGCAAAGAAAGAAAAAGAAGTGATGGGGGGTGAATGAAAACGATACATACAGGAATGGAGCCACCTTGTTCTCCAGGAATTTGATCGACGAAGGACCAATCGACACGAGCGACGTGGTCGACGAGGGCTGAAGGTGCGAGCCCGAGAACCAACGGTGGCACTTGGTGGTGGTGGGTGGTGGTGGACAAGGGTTCTGCTCCCATTCTCACACAACACACACTGTGATTTGATTTCTGATTCTTTGAGTCACTCTCTCTTCTTAATTCCAATATATGTATGCGGAAGAAAAACACACAACAACAATGGTGCTGCTGCTACAGTCACCGCACGATGATGGCGCCGCAGCAACCCCGAATATTGCGGTGCTGCTTTTGCTTTGGTTGTTGTTTTGTTCCTCATGCCTACATTTGTTTATTTTAGCCATTGTATTTATACGTAATTTGTCACCTAATGTTAGTGTCCATCACTTTTTCTTTTTCCCTTTTACATGGAATGGGCCAATTAGGGGTGTCCATAGCTTGGCTTTATTTCGGGTTTAGTGTAAAGTATGATTGAATTGATTTGATTAGAATTTTTCACTCAATCGGAATCAAACAGATCTGGTTGAGATTGAGTTTCTTTATCTGCTTACATATATTTAGTTTTTAGTCCTTGTAATATTATTGGGGATAACAAATGTAATTGCAGTCTAGTCCCTAATAATTTAGAAGTTTCAATACTAGTCCCTAAGTGTTTAGAGAGTTAGTTAAGTTGTTAACTAACCTCATTAGTACTGGTTGTATCTGATTGTATAAAAAACACACTCTTGGTGCTATTAGTAATAAGAAAATTTTCACTTTATCTTCTCTATTCTCTCTCGTGTGTGTGATAGACTAGTCTTTTACTCTTCTCACTAGTCTCTTACTTTATCTGATTGTATAAATGACTCTAGTTGAGGTACTTGTTTCAAAATTTTGATCCAAATCCACCTTTCGTAGTTCCATTATTTTTCATTGTTCAGTTTCTTTATTTTTATATATTCTTATCGCATTAGTCTTTTCTACCCGTGGATAGCACAAGCATCGATACTAGTAATAAATAAGGGATAAGAAGGGTGTATTGTTATGAACATTGACTTGGAGAAGGCATATGATCGTTTGAGCTAGAGCTTTCTTCGAGATACTCTTATAGAGTTGGGATTTGACTCCTCTTTTTGTAATCTGGTTCTCAGTTGTGTTAGCTTGAGCTCTTTTCTGGTTCTTTTTAAAGGTGAAAAGACAGCGAGCTCCATCCCTTCCCGGGGAATATGTCAAAGTGACTCTCTATCTCCTTACTTATTTGTTATTTTATTGAAAGACTTGCCCATCATATTCAACACGAGGTCAATTATTCGAGATGGAAGCCTATTGTTTTGTCTAAGGACAAACCTTCTATTACTTATCTCTCTTTTGTTGATGACCTTTTGCTCTTTGGGGAGGCTTCCACAGATCAAATTCAGGTGATGATGAATTGCTTAAATGATTTTTGTGGTGCTTTGGGCCAGAAGGTTAGCAAGGAGAAATCCAGAATCTTGGTGTCTAATAATGTGAACCGAGGGATAGCTAGAAGGATTTGTCATATGGCGGGTAATAGATTGACTTCTGACCTGCGAAAATATCTTAGGGTGCCTTTGTTACATAAGAGACCCTCGAAAGCTACTTATGATTTCATTCTGGATAGAACCCGAAAGAGACTATCTTCCTGGAAGGCGAGCTCTCTTAGCCTTGCAGGTAGAGTTACTTTGACCAAATCAGTTATATCTGCACTTCCAACTTATTGCATGCAAACTATGTTGCTTCCTAAGGACCTATGTCACCAGTTGGATAAGCTACAAAGGGGTTTTGTTTGGGGAAGGGAGAATGGGGAGTATAAGGTGAGTCAAGTGGGGTGAGATTTGGTTTGTAGTCCCAAGGAGCATGGATGGTTAGGGTTTAGAAAGACGTATGACTTCAACCAGGCCATGGTGATGAAGATTGGGTGGGGATTAATCCACAAAACAGAGTCCCTTTGGGTGCGTGTTTTAAGGGGGTGAATATGGGTGTGGTGCAGGAGTAATGTCTGTTGTTAGAAGGAATAACAGGGAGTCCCTTATGTGGCAAGGAGTGGGGAAATTTTGGGATACATTGTATTCTGGGTGTCGTTGGAAGGAAGGATATGGGAGCACAATGAGGTTTTGGAGGGACTCGTTATTGCTTTCTGGGCATGTGTTGGGGCAGGTGGCAGTGCAAGAAGTTTCAGCAAAAATTATTGATCTTCCCTTGGCTCACTTCTATGAAGAGGGCCGAGGGTGGAAGCTGTTTCTTTTTTCTAACATTCTTCCTTGCAGGTTTGCCCAGGAGGTTCTGGCCTCCACGAAGTTAGCTTATAACTTAGTGGTGGAGCGCTCGGTTGTAGGCTTGAACAACAACATTTGGAAAGTGGTTTGGCGAATCAAAGGTCCTTAGCGGGTGCGAATGTTCTTTTGGAAACTTCTGAACCAGGGCATTCATACAAATGTTTAGCGACATAGGCAGCACATGAGTGACTCTGAGGTCTGCTCGTTATGTGCAACTTATCGGGAAGACTATTTCATCTTTTTCAGAGACTATAGTGTTGTTTCCCAGTTCCGGAAGAGTATAATGTGGTTTAGGACCAGTTCTGATTTTTTTGAGATGGATTGACAAGAGTGGGTGGTGGGTAACCTCAACTCGCTGTTAGATTCAAACGATTTCATAAATTATTATATTTTGATAAATAACAATTTCACTCAAGGTTTAACATAGTTAGATAAAAGTGTTCTAATACTTTGAATATTTCATACTCAGGAACATCTATCTACTTAAAGATAATCTGCATACATACATACAAGGCATTACCAAAAGCAGAAAAGCAAAGAAAAGGAGTACGTCCGGAAACTCATTGAAGACATAGTTTGCCAAGTTGAGTGCGTCTGCCAAAGGTGCTGAAGAGTTTGGTTGACGAAAGGTCTCAAGCATTAAAGATTATCTACCTCGTCAATGCATTAAATGAAGTACTGTTGATTGCAGAATGAAGAAATAGACATAATTAATACTTTATTCCTCGTTCCCGCAAAAGCTCTGACATTCCTTAAATCATGCAACCTTTTTAGAGTCAACAACTTGATTTCCTGAACATCGGATCCCCTCAACGATCAAATTCAAATCTCTTGTTCAGAGCATTTAATGTTCTTTTTGCTGGCATCCATGAGCAATTAATGCTCAAACGTGAACTCAAGGCTGAAAGCATTGAAGGGTCAGACGACATCAGCAAAAGCAATTAATGTTGCAGTTAATGCATGGCAGAATGCATTTAATGTTGTTTCAGAGATGCAGAAATATCCGTTACTCACAAGGAAGCAGAACCTCCAACGGAACTATTTTTCAAATCTTCATCAAGCTTACACGGCACATCCTACTGAATATATAAATAGAGCACTTAGCATCTAGATTCAATTGGTGACTTCCAAACGATCAAAGCATTCAAGTTTCTCCAAGTTCATCAATTACAATATTTGCTATAGCCATAACTTAGAAACTCTAAGTCATCTTTTACCTGAGTTAAGTCGTATGTTAGTGTGGAGTACTCATAGAGTGAAACTCTCATCTTCTTCACACAACATTTAAACAAAGAACCAATATCCTCTCTGTATACTATACTTCATCTTCTACCCTCTCTTGCTGAAGAGAAATAGTAGAAGCCCAAAACCTCTTTGCTAAAAGAACCGGGAGTAGTCCTGTCGAATACTGAGTTAGGAAAAGTCTTGTTTAAACTTGTATATGAGAAGTCCTTCAAATACTAGGAGAAGTCCTGTAGAATACTTGTACTATTTCGTGAAAGATAGTGAAAATCTTGGTGAAGCCAAGGACTAGACGTAGCCCTGTCGATTAAGGGGGTGAACTAGGATAAATACTTGATGTGCTTTATTTTTCAGCTTTAAGTTATTTTTCGCTGCACTTACTCTTGAAACATATTTGAAACTAATAACTGTTTATAACTGAAAAGAATTTTAAAAAAATCACACACACAATTCAAACCCCCATTTCTTGTGTGTTTTATTACTATATGGATTGGCCCAGATTGTTTGCTACGACTCCTTGGAGTATGCGCAATGATTCTATGTTCAACCATATCCAACTCGATGTTCATAAAATCTGGGGGTTTGTTCGGTCCATGGCGGTGGAGCATCAAGTCTCTTCTTTTGGTTTGCAAGCAACAAATGTTCGTGTTGTTCAGATTGCAGAGCCTCGTCGTAGTAGTTCTAAGTCGCGTTTGGAGGGGTGGATCGCTCATGAAGTTGACTGGGCAAAGTTTAATGTTGACGGGTCTTTGCCCGTCAATCTTCAAACTGGCAGTTGTGGTGTGTTAAGGAACGCTACGGGTGCTTGGATGGCTAGTTTTTATAATAATTTGGGCACTTTGGCTTATAGCAATGTTTTCTTAGCTAAGCTTAGAACATATATTAATGCGGTTGAGGTTGTGATTAGTTTCGAGATTCCTCGTGTCATCGTTGAGAGTGATTATGTTGAGGTTATACAGCATATTACATCCTCAGATGTTGATTCGCACCAACATGGTGAGTTGGCTAAGTCCATTATTCATTTGAAGGAGGTTTATGGAGCGTTGAGATTTCAACATGTGCATAGAGAGGCGGATTCCCTTGCCGATTATTTGGCTCAGGTTGCTCGGAGTTTTCCTTTTGGTTTCCACTTGTTGGAGTCCGCGTTTGGGGAGTGTCATAACCTAATTACCCATGATCATATAGAAGCTGCGTCTTCCTTCCCGTTGTCGCTCCGGTGTAGCGTTTTTCTTTTTGTCGGGATGTAGCCCTTCATTGTAATAAAAAAAAACTAAATAAGGGATAATTATTAGTAAATTTTTTATTAGCTTCATGAATCAATTAGCTAGTAAGTAACCATTTCTATAACTTTATTTTATCTTAATTTTATGTATCTCATAATTTCTTCATTGTCAAGAAAAACTTTATTTATAAATATTAGTTGCTCGATAAAAACAAATAAAAAACAATCAATACGATTTTCTTAATAAATTAAAAAAAGTTATTATTAATGACTAATATAAATTGATAAGTTTCTACTTAATTTCGCGTATTTAATTTGTAAATCAGTTCATAGCACATATCAAATTTGTACACTTACACCACTTCATAATTTTTTATATAATGTAAATTAAATCAATCCCCATTGAATCATGTTATATTATGCTAATTATCATGCATACAAACTTTCATGCAAGTTTGATATTCATAGGCATGCAATCAAATGGTAAATTTTTACTCATAGTTAAATAACATATTACACGTTAAAATAAGGGATTATCATCAAATTGGTCCCTGTGTTTGGGTTACCGTATGAGGTAGGTCCCTCCCCGGAAAATTCTTAGCAAAAGGTCCTTCCGATTGCACGCTATCTGAAATTAGTCCTCGCCGGAGCCCGGAGCTCCGGCGAGAGTGCTGAGTGGCAGGACAGGATTGACGTGGCATTATCCACATCATTATTAATTATTTTTTTAATTTCCAAATGTATAATTAATTATTAAATTATAATTAAAAATAAAAATTACAAAAATCATAATTCTATTATTAACAAAAACTAAAATCATCTTCATCAACCTTCTTCATCCCCTTCTTCAGAATCTAGAAAATAAGGAAGAACAACAATTAAGAACCCACCAAACTAGGTAGCACACACCACCCTCACTGATAAACATCATGTCGAATACCCAAAAACATAGCAAGGAAGGGTTGATTCCAGATCTGAAACGAAGCAAGGAGGAAACAAAATAGCAAACCCAAACCCAAAACCCACCCCCACCACTGTCGTCGCCCCTCCTCCTCACCCTCGCCCTCCCCATCGCCCTTCCCCTTCCCAACCCTATACTGAACTTATGGAAACATTGAATGTAACAAATCTGGGTTTTATTAACTTGGTTCGTTCTCATCGACGGCGTCAAGGAGTACACCGCCGTCGTCGTTTGAGGAGTACGACACCTCTGTCGCTGAGAAAGGAGCGACCTTGGCTCCGTTTCGAACCATGGAGGAGAGGACGCCGCCGATTTGAAGGGTGACTCGATCTGGAGATGCAGAAATATGGGGGAGATTGAAGAAACATAGCCACACCCAGAAAATCAGTGTGGAGAGGTTTGGGGGAGATTGAAAATTTGGGAGGAAGATAGGGATCTGATTTTATTTGGGTGTGGATAGGAGGAAATTTATTGATGGTGGGTTTGGGTTCAATTCAGGTTGGGAGAAGGAGGAAGAACATGAAGATGAAGATTGGAGAATTGGTGCAGGTTTGGATTCACTTATGCTTGTTCTACCTCCTTTGTTTCTTGACATTTTCTTGACAGGGCGGAGTGGAGGTTGGTTGAGGTTGAAGGAAATGATGGTGAAGAAGACGAGGATGTGGCGGTGTCTGGACAGAGGCCAAAGGAGAATGATCAGTGGTGAGGGTGGGTTCGAAGAAGGAGATGAGAGGAAGAGGGCCGAGGGTGAGCAAAGGAGTGGATGGTGAAGAAGATGATGAAGAAGAAGATGCGTAAATGAAGAAGATGATGATGATTGTTGCTTCTTTGATTTATTGAGTTGTATAAATTGGGTGTTTTTGGGTTTGAGAAGGTTTGAATTTCTGAGTAACATTATAAAGAAGAAGATGAAGAAGACATTGAAGATGAGGACCGTGATGATGAAGCAGAAGAGTGGCTAGGTTGGAATTGATTTTTTTTTTAAGTTAAACCATGACAAATCTTTTTGAAGAAGGATAGGAAATATTTTTATTTAAGAAATACAAAATTGGGAGTTTTAATTTTTTGATTTTCTGATGTGTAAATTGTTTATTATTTTAAAAAAATTCACATAAACTTCATTAAATGAGTCAGCAAGCCACATCAGCACTCGCCGGAGCTCCGGGTTCCGGCGAGGACTAATTTCAGATAGCGTGCAATCGGAGGGACCTTTTGCTAAAAAAAATCCGGGGAGGGATCTACCTCAGATGACGACTCAAACACAAGGACCAGCTTGATGATAATTCCTTAAAATAACATGGAATGATGAAATTTTGTAAATTTGATCTACTCTATAAAAACATCCAATTCAACGGTTTGAATGATTAAATTTACATTATATGAAAAGTTATAAAGTGATATAAATATACAAATTTAGCACCTGGTATCGTTTGCCATTTCTTATTCAATAACTAATTATTGTCTTACATATTTATAGTGCTTTGACATAAATAGTCTAACAATTAATTCCAGAAAATATTTTAATTGAATAAAACCATTTTAAATAAACATTTTATGATACTTTCAATCATTTAGAATTTTCATGTAGTTTCACGAATGCTAACACAATTGATAGATAACTATAATCTTTTTAAATATTTATTCAAAGGTTCAATTTCTGACTGTGTTATAAAAAATGTTTTGCTAAAAAAAACCTACCTATTTTATGTAATTTTTAAATCTTTAAAAAATTAATCTCATATCTGCGGGTCGAGTCGTAGAAATTCCATGATGGCATGCACACAAGAAAATATGGTATATTTTTTATGTCCTTGGCATTAAAACATATAACTCTCCTTAATGTTAACTTTTATTTTATGTTTTTCCTTTCTTACCCATGTTTGTCATTTTCCTTGGTGAGTTATGGCTAGTTGACCTTCCATGAGCTCTCCACTCACATTTATCATTTCTGATCACTCATTAACTCGTTGCCCCATTTTCAAGCCACGTGCTAAACTCAAAACAACAATAACATCTCTTTCTCTCTATGTGTTAGTCAAATAGAAAGGTTTTCATCCCGAATTCCCAGCGGATCTTATGTCAAAATTCGTGGAGCTTCTTTTACAAAGACAAAAATTTAATAGAGTAAGGATGTCTTCATCTCACAATAAGCGTTGATTTATAAACTAGAGTTGAAAAACTTTTCAGAATAAGTTATAAATAGATATAAATGTTTATTCTTAACTTAATCCAATCAATTTAAGAAAATAAGTTAAAAGAAATTTATAGATAAATCATAGAATATTTCATAAATTTTTGTATAAATGATTATACTATAAAATTAAATGAGATGTTTCAAACGCCGCCTAATTCACATAAAATGTTTTGAGCACATATTGACTTAGTTGTTACTGATAAATCAATTGTTTTTAGAAAATAGCGTGTTTGATTCTCGCGGTCAATGTGAGAGCTGTGTTGGTGGACGATCTATAAGTACATCTGTATGCGGCTAAAGATGTCAATGACATGTGTGACTTGTAGCAGTGACCAGAGTCGAACTTACAAGAATTTTTTTTAACTGAAATAAATCTTTATAAACATTTTCTCTTTATGAAGAAAAATATTAAAATGAAAAAAGTGAATGGATTTAATATTTTATAAATATAAAACGTGTTTATCATTTTCTTTATTTAATTTTTAAGAGGATTATCGGTAACATCTAGTACAAAAGCATAAATTTGTTATTGTAGTACACAATCAAAGCTTTTCCACTTTCTTTTTCCTTTTTTTGGCACTTTGTAGTACAAATGACAACACTATTTCTTTGTATATATTGTTGTACTACAATGCAAGGGTTGGTGTTGATTTGGCAATCTACTTCGTTTTTTTTTTTTCTTTGTTATTGTAGTACACAATCTAAAGCCTGACATTATCATCGGATTGTAACCCATTTGAGTTTCTTCCACTTATCAAATTCTCGTTCATTGCCGCAAAGGTACGATGATGTTTGTTGCGTTTCCATTTTTCAATTTTCATCTTCTCCTAAGATTGATTCTGGCTTCAGAATCAATTGTACACTGTCACGTGGGGGCATAAAATGGAAAGAACTTTTCCATAGCATGATGGCAATTTTTCACTTTCTAACTTGTTATACAATTTGGATTATAGTTCTTTTTGCAGGGGAATTTGATGAATGCAATGGGTAATGTAAACATTGAAGAACTCAAAGAGATTGAGAATTTCGAAAGAGATGACATTGAAAAGGTTGTGGTTGAAGCAGAGGATGTGAGTAAAATAGCACCATGGACAAAGCAAATCACAATTCGAGGACTAATAACAAGCTTACTTATTGGCATCATGTATAGTGTGATTGTGATGAAGCTGAACCTCTCAACAGGGCTAGTTCCTAACCTCAATGTTTCAGCTGCTTTACTTGGCTTTGTGTTGATTCGAGCTTGGACTACTCTTCTTGAGAAAGCAAAAGTTGTTTCAACACCTTTCACTAGACAGGAGAACACCATAATTCAGACTTGTGCTGTTGCATGCTACAGCGCGTCTTTTGGAGGTCGGTTTTTTCTTTATTGGATCAACTTCTCTCTCATTAGAATCAATTCTGAAACCTAGAAGCTATTGACAGAAGCTTCTACCCATAATTGACTCTGCCTTCAGAAGCAACAATTGTAGAAGGGTTTCTGAACACACACTTAATCTGTATTTGTATAAATAAATGAATCAATGATGGGTGTTTTGTTTTATCTGGAATGTGTTAAATCTTTCTTGTTTTTTTGTAGGTGGTTTTGGGTCACACCTCTTGGGTTTGAATAGGAAGACATATGAGCAAGTAGGGGTTGATACACCGGGGAATACTCCTATCACCAAAGAGCCTGGAATTGGCTGGATGATGGGCTTTCTCTTTGTGACATACTTTGTTGGGTTAGCAGCATTAGTTCCCCTTAGAAAGGTATTTGTATTTCTCATGAGTAGCCTTCTATGCCTTTCACTTGATTAATTGAATACATGTGGTTATTCGAAGATTGTTAAGAAGTCTCAAATTAACTAGAGTTAGACCTAGTCTGAGTTCTAAGATAGAATCAGAGCCTATCCTAGTCTTGCAAACTTCATGCTTCAGATGTCTAGCTCTTGGCGTGAAGGGTGATGGTGACTGATGAGAAGTCCCACATTTACTAGAGTTAGGCTTAGCCTGAATTTTAAGAAAGGTTGTTTGTTATTCTTGAAGTTTATTAGATTGATATATTAATGAAGAAGAGGTGATGGAAATCTCAAGTTTAGATAAATTCAGTTTGGAGTAACTGGAATGGTGTTGCTGATGCAATGTATGTTATTTAACAGATGATGATAATAGACTACAAATTACCTTATCCAAGTGGAACTGCTACAGGCGTTCTTATTAATGGATTCCATAGTTCTAAAGGAGATGAAATGGCCAAGTATGAATCCAAGTTTGGTTTGTGTTATTTTCCTCTTGATATTAAACCTGGTGAATCTGTATTCAGTATAAACTAGTTAGACTTTTTTCACAGGAAGCAGGTTCATGGTTTCATGAGGTTCTTCTCATTTAGTTTCCTTTGGTCTTTCTTCCAATGGTTCTATGCTGGTGGAGATAAATGTGGATTTGCTCAGTTTCCTACTTTTGGTTTGAAAGCATGGAGAAACACGTGGGTTCTTCGATTCCATCTTTCATTAACTACAATGAGTCTGAACCATGAAAAATTGTCCATTATCATTAATCAAATGCTTTGAATTTTGCAGATTTTACTTTGATTTCAGCATGACTTATGTTGGAGCAGGAATGATTTGTTCTCATCTTGTCAATTTATCCTTGCTTTTTGGTGCTGTGCTCTCATGGGGCATTATGTGGCCATTAATCAGAGGACTACATGGAAAATGGTTCCCTGACAATTTATCTGAGAGCAGTATGAAGAGTCTTAATGGTTATAAGGTCTAAATTTTGAGCAAAAATCAAAGGACTAAATTAATTTAAGATCTTCCATTTTTTCAAGTGTTAACTTTCCCTCATTTCCTTGATGCAGATTTTTATTTCCATTGCCTTAATCCTTGGTGATGGATCCTACAATATTGTCAAAATGGTCTATTTTGCTGCTGCAAATATCCATGCCAGCATGAAAAAGAGGAATCACAAAACATGTAAACAACTTGCCCTTTTATTTCTGTAAATCTTAAGTTTAGGTTTTCAGATGCTTATTTATCAGTTACCTCTTTATTAATCCTTTGACAAAAATAGAAGAAGCAACCTTATCAACGGAACAAGTGATTCATATATTGTTGTCATAAACCAACTATTCTAAAATTGTAACTTTCCTTGTGCAAGAGACCATTGGAATCACAAAATATGTTTGGCTTTGAGTTGAGAATCCTCACAATCATGGTTTTGGCAAGAGTAACAATTATGACTTTTACCAAAACCATGATTTTAGGAGGTCCAAACACAAAATCAAACACTATCTATTCTAAGCTCCTAGTGTTCTGATTGTATGAGGTAATGACTCAATGTATGTTCTGTTTTGCTTAACTTGTAAACAAAATAACATTGCAGCCAGAATTTATCTCTGCAGAATTTCTTTAACTGCTTGCCATTATGAATTGTCATGAACCAACTATCACAAAAGCTTGAACTGTTAGGTGAACACACATGAAAAGTTTATATTGTACTTTTGACACGCCCTCTCACGCAAGGCCTATCGGGCTTGAAGTGTGAACAATGGACAGACCCACTTACCATGTGCAAAAATTCAACTTTTTATTAGAATAATGAGGACAACAATAATCGAACTCTATACCACTTGACCATAGAGACTCTGATATATGAGTTGTTTTATATTATATTTCTGACAAAAGCATAACATAAGCTAATTCAACAAAATGGCCTAATAGAGATATATGCATTAGTTACTGCAGCTGCATTTGGTGTTTAGCCTATCAAAAGTGTTCTAAGCTGAACAGTAGTTTATGGTATCAGTGAGTCTCATATATCTTTGTGAAATCTAATAATGTTTTTTTATGTGCAGTTTCATTATCAGATAACCAGAAGCAGCCTATTGATTTTCTTAGACTCAATGATGAAGTGTTCCTAAAAGAAAGCATTCCAATATGGTTGGCATGTGCAGGGTACATTCTCCTCTCCATCATTTCCATCATTGTGATCCCTTTCATCTTCCCCCAGGTGAAGTGGTACTATGTGGTGGTTGCCTATCTTCTTGCACCCTTTCTCGGCTTCTGCAATGCCTACGGCTCTGGCTTAACTGACATGAACATGGCCTACAACTATGGCAAAGTGGCCCTCTTTGTCCTTGCAGTCTTAGGTGGTAAAACTGATGGTGTAATTGCTGGACTTGTAGGGTGTGGTGTGATCAAATCCCTAGTTTCCACCTCATCTGATTTGATGCATGATTTCAAGACTGGCCATCTAACCTTCACGTCACCGAGATCAATGCTTGTAGCTCAAGCTATCGGGACATTAATAGGTTGTGTTGTTGCTCCACTCACATTCTTTCTTTTCTACAAGGCTTTTGATGTGGGGAACCCAGATGGTGAGTACAAAGCTCCATATGCAATCATATATAGAAACATGGCGATTCTCGGTGTTGACGGGTTCGCTGCACTCCCTGATCATTGCTTGCAGCTATGTTATGGTTTTTTCGCATTTGCTGTGTTGTCCAACTTGGTGAGAGATTTGAATCCTAGAAACATTGGGAGGTGGATTCCACTTCCAATGGCAATGGCTGTGCCATTTGTGGTTGGTGCTTACTTTGCAATTGACATGTGTATGGGAAGTTTGATTGTGTATGTTTGGGGTGTTTTGAAACGGAAGGACGCTAGTTTGATGATTCCAGCAGTTGCTTCTGGTTTGATTTGTGGAGATGGGTTGTGGATTCTACCTTCATCAATTCTTGCTTTGTTCAAGGTTCGTCCCCCAATGTGCATGAGCTTCTTTGCATCCAAGTAGAAGTTCACTTGAAGAGACAGGAGGAAATAGTTACAAACTTACTCATGGTGATTGTGGGCTTAATTCTATGATTGTGCAAAAGCCAGTTACTAACAACAAAGAGTTCATAAAGATCCTAGTCAAAGGAATGTCTAGATTTGTATGAAATGAGTTTAAATGGCTAGGGAAGAATAAGTATGAACATGTCACAGAAATGTTGTGACAGAATTTTGGAATAAAAAAACCAGCTAGATCATTGGCTTATCCAGCTATGAGTATTACAACTATCCAACAACCATAGAAACCAAAATTTGTACATGTTTAGAAATTCTTCTACAATTAATTCTGAAGTCAAAATCAATTCTGGACAAAAACTTGTGTTTGGTTTCATGTTGGAGAACCTCAAAATCATTTCTCATTGAATAAGATCATGTTTCGATGAAATGTAGATATCTGCGAATCAATCTCAGAGGAACAATTTTAGCCTCGAAATCATTTCTGCGTAGCGGTTAGCGATAGCTTATGAGTTGAAGGTAATCAATTCTGAAATTTTACAACTGTATCTCACAACATTAAAAAAAGGGCCGTCCGGTGCACGAAGCTCCCGCATACGCAAAATCCGGGAAGGGATCCAAACATTGCCCACCAAAATTACATTTTTCATTAATGTATCGAAATATTAATCATTTTATTTTAATCTAAATTCAACTCACTTTTACCATAATCAATTTTACTAAAATTAATTTTATCCAAAATCAATTGCCACAACAATCACTCAAGTTGTCAAAAACTTGTGTACTCTAGGCTTTTACTTATATTATTGATAACAACAAAACTAGCAAATTGAGTAGCAGCTTCAAATTTTCTAATAGCAATGATCTTTAAACATGGCCAGATCATGTCTAGAAGTCAAGAACATCTTCCACGCCTCTACCACCCTCTTCTCTCTCTTTCTGTCACGCAAGTATTTATATGATAACAAACCTCACACAAATTAATGCTCATGAAGTTGCTCTAGGTTTCCTCTACAAATGAGTGAAAGAACTTTAGTTCCAATATTTTTCTTCTGGGCTTTCCTCACAATCATCACACCAACTCTGATTCTCTTGTCAGAGAATTCACAAGCCCACTTCGTGTCAAATGGTAAAAATCTTCAAGGAACTGTTATTTTGACGTGGAAAAGCTACACACAGAAATTTCTTCACAAAATTGATTTTGATTATAGAAGGATTTTCCAACATGCTAATTAATGAGTTTGCTTCTTTGTTGTTTTGTAATCATAAGAGCTATATATATTAAATTTTGTTGTTCTTTCCCTTCATTTCCAACTTTGTAGGGAATTCAACCATGGTGATGAAAGCTAGAAGAATGGGGGGTTGCATGCAAAATCATATCAGAAAACCACCACCACCATCCATGACGGTGGCAACAATACCAACTTCATCACCAATAACTACAACAAGATCTTCTCCTACGGGGTCATTTCATAATCAAACACTTAGAAGCAATAGGACAGATCACAAGCTCACTCTATTGCTTCCAAATAACACGTCAAAGTCAAACAAACAAATATTACATAGACGTGTACATGATAATGTTAACAAGCCTCTTGAAGAGCAATGTTAATATTAGTGAGTAAATGATCAAATCATTAAATTGTAAATATCTCATCTATGATGGGTTGTTTAGCCAACAATTATGATATATTCACGCAGACTATCTCTTCCAACCCAATTTCACTTTCTTTTTCTTTATGTATTTTTTCTTATGGTTTCCCAACACATCATCTATTATAAATCTAACTTTTGTGGAGTTAGAAATGAGACTTTTTGGAAATTGGGTTAGTAGTGAGAGTGAGAAGTTGTCAAAATAATTTGTGGCTTTATGCCTTTTTATGATATTATTCACATATAAATAATACATGACATTTTTAACTTTTAATTGCAATTTCTAATTTGTGCAACCTAAAATAGAAATATAAATATTTACAATAAACATAATGATCCTATCTCTATGATAAAATAAGTTAATATAGGAAATAATATTCCCTCATTAGCATCCCCTCAAATTGATGTGGCTGATATAGAAGCATCAATTTGCTAAGTAGAAATTAGTGACGATGATGAGGAACTGCTTTGGTGAAGATGTCCGCAAGATGAAGTTGGGAGGTGACATGAGGAAGAGAGATAACACAATCATCGAAAGCCTCACAGATAGAGTAACAATCCACCTCAATATGTTTAGTGCACTCATGAAACACAGGATTGACAACAATTTGAATAATACTAGTGTTATCAGCATGAAGAGGTGTAGCCTCATGTTGAAGAAGTCCCATTTCAGCCAACAAGCTACGAAGCCAAATTATCTCAGAACAAGTTGTAGACATAGCCCGATATTCAGACTCAGTGGAGGACTTGGAAACTCGAACTTGCTTTTTAATCTTCCAAGAAATCAGGGTGGGACCAAGAAACATGCACCAACCAGAGACAGATCGCCCAGAATCAAGACAACCATCCCAATCAACATCACTACATGCAAGCAATTTGGGCGACGTATGTGCATGAAAGAAGAGATCCCGTTGGGAGGTGCCCCGCAAGTAGCGAATGATGCGACGAACAACGACCAAGTGAAGATGACGAGGAGCATGCATGAACAAACTGACTTTTTGTACAACAAATGAAATGTCAGGACGTGTACACCAAAGGATCAGGAAGGAGATCACCTTCATCACGATGATATTTGATATTAACTTCGAGAGAAGTATCCACAGGAACTGCAGACTAGTCGGCGGATAGGCCGAGGTCTACTATTACATTGGGAAACATAAACAATAATAAATATAAAGATAAGATCCAGATATTTCGGGATTGCTAGTGCTACTAGGTAACTGGTTACAGCTGGCACAGTACTGGTCAGACGATATAGCTTGGAAGACAGTCCATTGCTTCAACATGCAGATGATCCTTATCAGACGATAGGATCAGTTGATGCTTACCTTTGTCAGTCAATACAGCAGACGATCCCAGACGATGCTGTGTTTCGATACTGCGCATCTCCAACAGCAGACGATACTTATCTCTAACACGTAGCAATAATAAGTAGCACAACGAAACCTTATAACCGGGACTATCCGTGAAAAGAAAACCTCCCATCATCTGTAAAATGTACGCCCGAGTGAACTGCTCCAACCAAACCTCACCCTGGAACTCATTTACATTGTTAAAACTTTTACCCCGCCACCTCATCTTCAACCTGTTCCCGTTGATGTCTGCATCATCCACCTCCTTTCCAAGTAATTTGAGATTTACCTCCTTCCAATCACCGTGTGTCTGCCTAGCAGTCGCCTGACCATCGATCCTGAGCCCAAGTTGTAGTGCAACATCTTCTAACGTTACAGTGGCTTCACCTACGGGGAGGTGAAACATGTGCATTTCAGGTCTCCAGTGCTCCAACGTGGATAGCAGATGATGGTCCGCCATGACATCCCCCACCAACGTGCACTCATAAAATCCCGCATGCCTGAGGTGGCCAACGATTTCATCAGGAACATTTCTCAGGATTCGCCCTTCAATGGCCTTCGAGTCGCGAGCCTATCTAACTTTTAAGATCCTGTCTTCAAAAGTCCCGCTCCAGACCTGCTCCGACACATGTACAAATTGTTGGGTTAATAGTGAAGGATTCAAGGGCCCGATCACGTTTTCTCCAGACATAAGGAACACAACTGGCAAATTTAAGAGAAGTGAAAATTGTTTGAGAGAATGTGAGAAAAAATTGAAAATGAAGGGCTGTGTGAAAGTGAAAGTTTGATAGTATTAAGTTGGGGAAGGGGTGAGGGAATATGGGGGTGAGAATGGGTATAAATAGGCTGAGAAGAGGTTGGGAAGGGGTTGGGGACGTGCATGGGGAAATGAAATTGGAAGTGGGAAGAGTGGGGAAGGGTGGGGGTGGAATGTGGGGAAGAGTGCACCACCACATGCAACCAATGACATTGAACACGCCTTGTTTAAGGCTTCTTCTAACACGTTATATCATAGGCGTGTTACAACACGTTTTAACTAAGGCGTGATCAGACACGCCCTGCTCTAGGCGTGTTCTGACACGCACAGACCTGCTTTCTGCTCCCCACATCCCATCACATAGTGTAAATTCTGATTCTGATTCCCACTCCTTCGTCTTTTTCTACAACACGCCTAGAATATAGCTAGTTTAAAAACTCCTCATTTTTAACTAGTTATAACACGCCTTAAGCAAGGCTAAACTTACAAACGACCCAATTTTAACAAATACTTTCCAACCTACCCTATAACAAATAAAAATTATTTTTTACATTATTTAAAAAAAGGTCGATAAAGCTTACCATAATTATTCATGAAGTTTCAGGGGAAAGAAAAAGGAGGGAACAAAACCATTTACTAAAACTAGATAATGTTTTTGCAAAATATGAATGATCCATTTTAGGACAGGATTCACTCCCATGCAGAACTGACAAGTGGTCGATGTAGTTGGTTTCTGGACTGTAATCTCTGTTTTTTCGTTACATGACAATTGACATCAATATGGTGAATTGTAAAATGCCCATCAAGTTCCACTCATCTCTAGGCTAGAAAATGGTCTTTTCATATAATTGGGGGGGGGGGGGGGGTTCTCATAAGAAGTTGAAGAGGAAAGAAATAGCTTGAAGGCAATAATTGATTGATTGTATAATCTATTTGATAAAGGAATAAGGCTAAATCAATAAAACCAAGGTTTTGTATCAGGTCACATTATGTGTTTAAATATCAGTACAACGTAACCAAATATGTATCTTAATCTATAAAAAATTATGTTCAAAATTTATTTTAACATTAGTGATTTACGTACACTGAAATAATAACGACACATATAATTTGTGGAGAGCCTTTTTACTATACAGTTTGTAGTCGTCAAAATTCTCAGCTGGTGTTTCAGTGTGCACGTATCGGCACTGTTATTTTAAAGTGCGTATAACATTTTGCACTGGCAACTATATCCAAAGATAGCCATGGTGATTAAAACAAGTAGTTAACCATGATTCCATGAATGAATTTGAGTTGCATACATTATTGTGTAGTGAGCAAGTTGGTAAGTGGACCACGCGGTTCAATTAAGCTAACTGATCTATCTGTCAGGTATCTTTGCAAACTCATCCATAATGATAGCTCTGGCCATTGCAAAAGAATGAAAAAAAATAAAAATTGTTCACTTTGAAGAAGAGTCCACTGCAAATTCATTGAGTTTCGACCAAATCCCAACATAGAAAATAGTAATAATGAAGTGGGGGGTATGGCAGGGGCACGTGTGCTTGGGACGTTGCTTCAAACATTAATTAGGAGCCATGACAGTGACACACAGCTATAATATATATTTTAGGCCCCTCCAAAATTATACTACTAGGTACTAAATATGGAATAGATTGTAGAAGTTATATGTATAATAACATGTATCATTTTAACTTTTTTTCTCAAAATTAATTGTAACACTAGAAATCATTCATACAAGTTTTTAGTAAGAATTGATTTTCACTTTGGAAGAAGTGGGTATTTGGTTCGCTTCTAGAAATCACATCTAACTAAAAAACCACGTTAAATCATAAGTCGTAACTTTTGAAATAACATATTATGACATGTGTGTCTTACGCAGATCCAAACACGTTATTTGTAACATCTTGTCGATCTGACGATTGATCTTATAGTACCAACACAAGTCTTTTCAGCATGTTTTGTGCTCACTCACGTGCTTCCTGAGAAAACTTTTCAGAAGTCACACATTCCAGATTTCTCCAATGTAATCACGCTTAACCGTGGAGTTTTTATGAGTTGGGCTTACAAAAAGAAGATGCACCTAGTTATTGTAAGTAGTCACATACATATACAGCCTCAAATATCTCTCATTCTGGTGCGGGATTGGTTCAGGCATGTGTCAATCAACTACCTCGAAGCCTTGCCATAAATCACTCATTGTTTGCGTCTTCTCATTGCATTGATGATCACTCTCCACCTTTATCAGTGTCACACTATCATTTATAAAATGTTTTCCAAACATGCTATGAATCTTGATTTCTAGACATTTAAACAATACAAACACCTCACATCCAATCAAATTTTCTCCCTTTTCTCACATATCATATCACACCATATACTGTCTATCTCTTTTTTCTTCATTTTTTCTCATTTATATATGTATTGTTTCATCCTATTGTAACTTGTGTATCAAATGTTAATCGAGTGAGTGAAGTCTCTTCAGAAAACTTGGATAATGTGTCATCTCCAGGGAGCAATGTGAATCTGTAGCCATGAGATCAGCAACCAATAATATGTGACCTTTACCTAAATCCAGGAGGAAGAAGAAATTTCGAGATGAATGAATGAGTGGAGAGGTTAGAGAGCAAAGGGACATCAATAATGGTCTATGTATCCTTCCATCCTTTTCCATACCCAACTTTTTCACATACAAACATCTTAATGGTCAGCATTTACTTTTTTTGACTGGGGAAGTTCTAAGAAGTTTCCACCGGGAAAAAAATAACATGAAACTACGTTAACATTGATTTGGTGGTCGAGATTGTCACTGGCCCTATCTATGAGATGACTTTGGATAAAAGTTTCTAACATGAACGAACTTTTAACAAGTTTCCACCGGGAAAATAACACGAAACTACGTTAAACTACGTTAACATTGATTTGAATGCTAAAAGGATACGACTAATATTTTACACGATTGATAAATACTTTTAAATTATCAAAGCATAAATCACATTGCATGTTCGCATTGGTAATTTTAGTAGAATCAATTCTATTAAGTATCAATTCGGTTAACGCTGACCAAAACATATATTGATTTCTAATTAGAAGTAATTCTGGAACATTTCTCATAGTTAAGATGGAATTAGATCAGACAGCGGACATTAACCTAGAACTGACACTCAAGTCCGATCAAATTAATAAATAGATAAAGATAAGACTTTTTTAAAATTTTATTCAGTTAAAAATGTGAGACATAATCAGCTCAAGAAGCCATATAAGTCTAATAGCCCGCTTGACCTATTTAAATAAATAAAATAAATGTAATTTTTTTTCTTTTTATATTGGAATTTATTACCACATCTTAAAAAATATATTTATTGATTTATTTATATATTTAAACATGTTAGACTATATAATGATTTAACTATATAAACCACTTTAGAAATAAACTGATATATTTTTTTTTTAACAATGATATATTTACTTTGATTTAGATGATAGATTTTAATATATTTTACTTCGTCATCCTATACTGAAAAGAGATTTATCGGTTCAACCAAATGTCTTACTATAAAGTAGACATTAAATAGGCTGTTGGTCAAAATGAAACTTTCGAAAATATCAAACTCACATCTAAAAGAAAACCTATAACAAATAACGAGTCAAGCTGGCAACTTAAAATTTTAAGTAGGTTAAACATATTTAAGAAAAATTTAGCCCAACCTATTTCCACCGCTACTCGTACACATAGTATAAACCTGGTTTCCATGTTAATTTAATTTCACATACTAGCACATGCATTTCCAGTTCTGGTGATGCCAGTGGCTGCAAGGGGCAGAGTTTTTGTCTTTGTGGTTGTGAACAAGGGATGCTTTGCTTGATGCTTTGAAAGAACAAAAAACTAAAGCCACGAGGATGTGATGCCCCATTTTTCTAGTCTTAGTTTTATCCACAACCTTTGTTTTGTAAGTTACAACACAACTTTGTAACCTATAAACCCACAACCATAGCAAAATCCTCCACCCCTTTGTTCCTCATTTCCCACTCTCACCTTTTTGCTTTGTCCAAGACATTGGCTTTGGAGTTTGAGGTACAGTCTTGGACTCACTCTCCAAATTCCCTCACCCCAATCCACCATCCTTTCTGTCTTCCAAGTTCTCTGCAAGATTTCCTCACTTTCTAGGACCTTGTCTCACGGTACACGCACCTAACTCTAAATCTTTGAGCTTTCCTTTCCTTTCTCATTTTGTCTCTTCAAAATAAATCTCAATGTGTGAGTTTGTGCTGGATAGAGGATTTGAAATCTTGTTGGTTGTAGCAATAAGTGAGTTTGTATTGGATAAAGGATTTGAACCTTGTAGGTTGTAGCAACTTTGTCTTTTTTCAAGTTAAACCTCTCATCCCACGAATCTCAATATTTGTTCTCATTCCATCACTGTTAGTATAATAAATCTGCTTAACTTAGGCAAAAAATGTTATGCAAAGTCTGATTTTTCTTTCAAACACAATGGTTGTGCTAGTCCTATAACGAATTTGGATCCCTCCAGCAAGCTTTTCACTCCTGTATAATTTTGACCATTGATATTTTGTTTCAATAACGAATAATCAATTAGTTGATGTTGATTTGAATTGCTGTAGAGGCTGGAGAGGCAGTAGAGGATTTGAATTCGTTCTACAATGTCATTCAAGAGTATTGTGCAAGAGCTAAAGGAGATGGGAGAGGGCATTGGAAAAATGTACAGAAGAGGGGCAGAAGCTAAGCATGTGCATCGCCATGGAAAATCTCATATAGCGCCCTCGCCTGCACCTTCACCTTTATCATCATCGTCTTCGTCATCACAGAGCCGGTGGGCTAGCTTACCCCCTGAGTTGCTACTAGACATAATTCAAAGGGTGGAAGCCAGTGAAACTTCCTGGCCTGCACGCCGAGCGCTTGTAGCGTGTGCCTCGGTCTGTAGGTTGTGGAGAGAGATAACAATGGATGTGATCAAGACACCAGAGCAGTGTGGTTGGCTCACTTTCCCTATATCACTGAAGCAGGTAACTTTTACTTTCTTATATGATTGTTATCTAGGCAGACCAAATAGCACTTACTGGATTAGCTCCAATAAGTTTTATTTGATCCGCATCCAATCAAGCTCTTATTAGTTTCAGGCTTGGAAGCACATGGTAATGGTACTAATGTGTAATTACTTTGTCTTTAATCTGTGTTTTTCAGCCTGGTCCAAGGGACAATCCAATCCAGTGTTTTATCAAGAGAGAAAGGGTGACTTCAACATATCGTTTGTATCTCGGTCTAAGCCCTGGTAATACTGCTACTCCATTTGGATATAGATTTGTTAGAACTTCAGTAATACATTAAAGTTTTTTGTTTAATCTGAAATCAGTATATGGTTGTTGAAAGTTGAAACACCCTCCTCTAGGAATTTTGTTTTTTGGTAGTTTCTTCCTTAAGAAGTTGGTTGATCATTCTGTTTCCTAGTGAAGAACGTTAATGAGAATCTGGTTATAAGTGAAACTATATCTACTGAGATTAGGAAATATATATTTCATAATCTTAGCAGAGATATAGTTTCTCTTAGACCCAGAATCTCCTATAGAATAACTTCCCTACGTTTCTATATATGGAACTTTATACTGAAGATTTTGGGTTTGATCCTCTGCTTTGGGCTCATAGAAAGACTACTCTGGTGTTTTCATACTGTAAAGCTGTTCTACTGATCAATGATGGTTCAAGAATTGTTTTTGTTTCGTATTCTCTTCCAAGTTCCAATCACCTCAGAAGTGGATTACTCAATCCTTATTACATTTGCAGCTCTTTCTGGTGATATGAGCAAACTGCTATTAGCAGCAAAGAAGATCAGAAGGGCAACATGCACAGAATTTTTAATATCATTGGTTGCTGATGATTTCTCTCGAACAAGCAATACTTACATTGGAAAACTGAGGTCAGTTCCTTCTCTCTATTGTCCTTAACTTTCTATAACAGATGCATTATTCTTCTAGTGTTGACTTGATCTGTAAGCAATTAACAGGTCTAATTTTCTGGGCACCAAGTTTGTGACCTTGGATGGTCACCCCCCACATGATTCTTCACTTCCAATGAATTGCAAGTTGCAGCAAAGAATCCATCTGAAGCAGGTACTTCCAAGGGCTGCTACTGCTGCTAACTATAAAGTGGCAACTGTATCTTATGAACTCAATGTTCTCCGAACAAGAGGTCCGAGGAGAATGCGGTGCACAATGCATTTAATCCCAATGTCTTCAATCCAAGAAGGAGGGACTGCCCCTACTCCTTTTAAGTTTTCCAACTTCCTTAATGAGCATGCATCTACCATGTCAAAGGGAACGAAAGCAGAAACTGAAGTTGAGTTTGGCTCAACTGGCTCAAGCAATACTCCAGAATCAACCCAGAGTGCAGTGGAGCCACTGGTTTTGAGAAACAAAGCTCCTAGATGGCATGAACAGCTGCAATGTTGGTGCTTGAATTTCAAGGGAAGGGTTACAGTGGCATCTGTGAAGAACTTCCAGCTTGTAGCAGCTGTAGAACCTTGCTTGAATGCTTCAGCAGCGGAACAAGAGAAAGTGATACTTCAATTTGGGAAAATTGGGAAGGACATATTCACCATGGATTACCGATATCCCCTCTCCGCTTTCCAAGCCTTTGCAATCTGCTTGAGCAGCTTCGACACAAAACCAGCTTGTGAGTGATAGTGCCTTTTCTCCACTGTGGACAAAGTGGTCCTGTCACTCTTCTTTAATATAAAATGTACATATTTTCTTAAGAAAAGAGAGAAGCTGGGGCAAAATAACTCTCATTATAATGAATGCTTTCATTCTGTAGGCACAAGTTTGTGTGGTGCTAGCTGTTAGGATTGATGTTTAGTGGCAAGTCTGTTAAACTGATGTAAACAAGTTTAATCTGTTAATTTCCCCAACCACGAATCAAATCACATGAGAGAACCACTTTATATTTTTGTAGTTCTAAGAGATAGATGCTAAGTTCCTCATTGCCAGAATATCTTCTCTTATAATGTAAATGAACAATTTAAAATAAAAATGACATTGTACATAAAAATATGAATAAAAGGTTACATTTCACAATACATATTGTGGATGTTGTTAACACCGATCATAACCCTCTCATGTGGAAACTTCACATGTCATTATCATGTTAAAATTTTGTGTCTATCTCGGGTTAAATAGATGGTACTTTGAATATTTATGAAGAGAGAGAAATAGACACAGTTTCACTTGACATTGTCATGTGACATGAAGGATCCTAATCCTGTTAACACTTGCATGATTGAAGTGCTACATCACAGTATAAACGTCTAAAGTGAATGAAACTAGCTCCTTATTTTCTTTAAAATGCGTGTTGCAATACTCTATACAGGGTTATTTTGAGTGTTGAAGGGAAGCTGTCGTTGTTTGTTATGTCACAGAATCTCAATGTCTTCAATGTGGTTGTCACAACTGAACTTGCAACCATGACGGAGGGGTTTGTCAGGGTTATCTAGGTCAGAGTCACTTGGTTCCCGGAGAAGTCCTCTGAGGTATCTTCTTCTAACTATAGGCTGGTAGGGTGACTTCTGAGCCCTGCTAATGTTGAAGTCAATCCTGTGAGTGTCCTTATCATCTGGCTTGATGGGCTCTGCAGGCTTTTGTGGAAGAGTGACTTGAACTCCAGGGTCCCTTTCAGTTATTGAACCATGAAACATGAGTGAATTGTTGATGCTTTGTATGTTGCTGTTGACATATGCCTTCCCCAGTTCACCATGCTCCATTGAACTGTCAGAGTCTTCTTCAGTGTTGCTGGTATTTTCCTCTCCATCTGTGGTCACCTCAGGGCTCTCTTCTAGATTAGTCTTGTAGGCCCGGTGTATGTGGATTGACCCCTCTGTCTTCATTGGCTCGGAACCTACATGCATTGTGGCTCCTCTGTTGTCACCAGTCAGTGTTATGACACTGAACTGTTTGTCAATGTCATCCATGGTTTGTGTTGGGTGAACAGAGGCTAGTTTGTGAACAAGCTTTGAAATATCTTCTATGATACCTTTTTGCAGTGGTGCCTTTTCTGTGCTGGAAGAAACAGGTCTTGCCGGTGATATGCTTGGCACATTCCTTGTCCCCGGATCTGTTGAGCTCACAACTCTTACGTCCTTTCCACTAGAATTCGACGAGGAAAGCATTACCTTTCTTTCTATAGTTTCTCGAACCTCGTGTAGTTTCTTATCTGCACGAACTGCCTTGGCAGATGGAGCCTTTGTGCCTGAAGCAGATGCTGTGGTATGCTGAGATGGTTGGCTAATAGTTCTGTCTTTGGCTTTTCCTTCCTTTTTGGCTTTGTTAACCACTTTCTCCTTTTCTTTAGATTGAAGGAACATGTTTTGAGTTTCAAAAGGCACCTTTGGTGTTGTGGAGATTGATCGTTTCTCATCACCTGAAGTTGCTGTTGTAGGCTGGGCAGACAGATTCTCAGGTTGAGAAGAGGATTCTGGTGACTTGGGGATGGTTTCCGATGGTGACTTCATCTTTGGTTCTGCTTCTTGTGACACAAGTTCAGAAGCTGCCACTGTCATCTTCTCCTTTTCTTCTTGGGAGATAGATGATAGAGGCGAAGTGCTTTCTTCAGGTTTAGCCTTAAACTCTTTCTCGTTGCGCTCTGGGGCCAAAGGAGATGATGGATGAGGCTGAAAGGAAGGGACAGTTTTAGAAACCGGGGATGAGGGGGGCATGGCATAAGGTTGTTGTTTAGAGCCTGCAGGCTGTGTTGACAAGCTCTCAGGTTGAAAAGAGGTCTCTGGTGACTTGGTGATTTCTCTTAATGGTGAGTGCACTTTCAAGTCAGCTTCTTGTGGTTCAGACACAATCATCTTTTCCTTTTCTTCTCCGAAGGGAGATGATGCAGGATGAGTGATTTCTTCTGCAGAAATCTTTGGCTCCTTCACGGCGCCATACGAGGCTAAATGAGAGGGAGACTTAGGTTGAGTTTTTGGTGACGAGTGCACAATATGAGCCTGATTGGGAGAGCCTGCGTGAGATGATGGGGGTGGAGAAATAACCGGCTTTGGAGAAGGGGGTTTTGGCTTAGAAACTGGGGACTCAGTGATCACAGGAGATGGTGTTGGATGAAGTGGTGATTGCTTTTGAGGTTCAATTCTTGGTGATACCTGAGTTTTGGAAGGACTAGGAGGAGACCCTGCAGGGGTTATCTCAGAAGGCCTAGATGGTTGTTGAATGGGTATACTTGTTGGGTCTGGAGATTTTGATCTTTCTTTAAGATTACGAGACAATGATTCAGGTGCTGCTGCTAGCCAAGGCATCCTGAAACGAAATGAGTGCTTTCTCTGTGCCATGGATGGTTAATATCTGAAACAGGATGATGTTTTTTCTGGTGTTCTGGCTGAATGTAATGGTGCAGATTGGAATGGTTGTTTATATATGCATGATTCAGCTTTTATACCTAGGATGCATAATGAGGCTTTCATCAGATATTTTTACTTGAGTTTAAATTTTCTTATTGCTTCGTTTGGAACATTTCATGCTGATTCCCTTGAAAAATTCTCCACTGGTTCTTTTCTTAATTATATTGAAGTTCTAGTGAAACGTTTCCCACCCATTCTAATATTGTCAGGATAGGAAAGAAATTTCTCTTGCCTCTCACTAAAGGAATTCCAGGATATGCTTTACCTAGTTCTTGGTTTTAGTTATTCATCAACTTATTGAAAACTAATTTCATTTAATTGAACTTTCAACAAGTTTTTCATTTATAAGAGTATGATCTTTATTTATTAAATTGCTTGGCATATTCTGAAAGGACGTGCCTAACCCATCAAAATTCCATGTAAAAGCAACCGTAAAGTGCCTTTCTTCATATACTCCTCAAGGAAATGAATAAAGTGGTTTTTGTTAATCTGAGTAAATCAAAAGGTAAATTTCATAAATATCAATTTACATTAACGCACATATTTATAGTTTTGTTAGATGACATAAAGAATATAAAATGAAAGCATGTAGAATACCTGCAACATGCAATAGTATCTCAGGCATGCAAGAGCTGAAGGCAAACAAATCATGCATCAGTGACAAACATGCCAAAAGAGAGATTGTATATATTAATACGAAATTGCCTATTCAGATTAATTAATCTATTATACAAAGGGATAAAGTTCAAAAAATCTATTCTGAGAATGATTAAATCAGTAATCTGAACACTTGCAAAAATGTAACCATTGCAAAAATCATAAACATGATACAGTTGAGAAACTAACAACTTATCATCAAGCAAGCATAAACTCAACCCTTTATTGGTTAAAAGCATGGTCAATCTAGCAGACCAGGGCTTCCTTTATAAGGAAGTGAATTTGTTGATCACTTTGCAGAGAAACACTAACATGGCACTTCTCATGACCACCTCTTTCTTGGTAATACAATGCCAGATTGGAGGGCCCCCTTAAGCTCATATGATGGAGTGAAACCTTGTGCTTCCATGATCTGACACATTCTTTGTGCATGCTTCTGAAACCCACCATCAATAAGGCTGTATATAATTCTCTGAAACTCATGTGGTCCTAATTCATCCTTCCTAGCTTCCAGAACGCCCAGAGTTTGAAGGGCCTTTTTCTCCATTCTAGACCTTGCATACATATCACAGAGACTCACTTGAATCCTAAAAGGAGGAGCCTCGCCCAGAAGTGCAATTTTGTTAACCAGCTCTTCAGCCTCATAAACAAGATTCATTTTAGAAAACCAGTCCACAAGAACAGAATAAGTTGCAACCCCAGGCTCAAACCCATCCTTCTCCAACTCTGCAAGAAGATTTAACGCCTTGTCCAATAAATTTTTCATTTCATAAGCCGCAATCATGCTAGCAACGCACCTATCATCAGGCTTATGCCCAAATTTTATCATGTAGTCAAAGTTGTTTCTTGCTTGTTCTGGGTCACCTGCTCGTGAATGTGCCTCAATAAGCAGGGTGCATGTCTCCATACTCTGCTGGAATCCTGCAAACTGCATAGCTGTTGAAATTCGCCCAGCTCCAATAACATCGGCACGCTGAGAGTAGGCTCGGAGCAATGCCGTGTATATTTCCTTTGTGGGCTTAATACCTCCTTTCTCCTCCATCTTCTTCATCAAATTCTCACCAGCCTTAGGATCGCCAGCATTTACATAGCTCATGATCATAGAGTTGTAGACTTTCATGTCTGGTTGAAAGCCCTTTTGAGTCAAGACCTCAAATGCTTCCTTCGCACGGTCAAGATTGCCTGCCTTGCAGTACATGTGGACCAATGCACTGGCTGTTGAAGCATCAAGCCCTATACTGTTTTCATTCATCTTCTTAAGGATCCTCTCAGTATCATCAAAGCGGTTCTCTTTAGCATAGATATCAATAAGCCTATAGTAGTCAGATATACTTGTTTGGAACGAATCTTCAGTCAATATGATTTCTGCCACCTGTAAAAGCAAACGGTTTGACAAAAGTTAAATCCTAAATCGAAAGAGGCCTTACTTCATTCAAAAATTGAATCACAGCAATTCACTTCAGAAAATATATGTATTACATGAAAATTTTAATAATTTCCATATCCAGCCAATGGAAATGTCTTCCTAGCATCATCTGTGTTCTCAAATAAATAATTCATTTCATATAAACAAACTATCCATAAAATGTTGTACACAAGTTGGATCAGATCCTAGATTTAATAAATAATTCACCGTCAACATGTACACTTCCTGCTTCAATCTTTCTTTATGACAAGGTAATGATTTGCATCTGTCAACTGACTATGGGTCTATTAAGCAATATTCCTACAGTCTTACTGTGTCATACTCATACAGTGTAAGAACGCAAGCAAAAAACCATGTAGAAAATACAAGACAACTCAACAGCTTGCATGCTACCTTTGACAGGAGGATCGATATGTAACTAAGCTCATATCAAGTAAAAGTATAAAAACTACAGAAAAAATAAAGAAGCTGGATGCCTTGGATCATACATAAATCTCAAGGAAAAACATATACCCAGTTTTGCAAATTAATGTAAGAAAGAATTGATCCATTCTACAATTACTCTGATATCGGTGATCCAAACATCTCCAACCAAAATATCAAAGGGCAGGCTAACAGGATGGTGTTATGCCATTTCCCTAATGCATTGTATGCCCCCCATCCTGTCCTTCATTTCCAAATAGATATTCAGTATTTAGGTCCAAACATTGGCATGTCCTAATCAGTATTAATAATAATCTGCTAAAATATCGGAACAAATTCAAATGCACAATTCATCTAGGAAAATCCCAGCACTGTTAAAAACTGAAAAAATGCAACGGGTTGTATGTTTGGATATCTATTGGTACAAGTGCAAACGACATAAGCAAGCACTACAAGACAACAAGATAAAAGCTCGTTCATGGTGCACACAACTGGTATCCAAACACACACATAGTAGGGTGATCTATCTGAGGCCCGGTTTTGGTTAACTTCTACCCTATGGGGGACTTCTCAATAGAGATAGCTAAAAGTATTTAGTTTCTAACTAAGTGGAAAAAACAGTTAAAAGTTTATATGCATTCATTGAGAAATTAGATTAGAGAGCAACAGCAAAAGTTGAGGGTCACACACAAGCTGATTTCAACTTATTAGAGAAGCCATAATCACAGCAAGATCTTCAATTTTTCTATTCCTCTAAATGATAGCAAAGCACCGGCGTACCTTGAAGTACAAAGGAGGATTCTGCTCTTTCAATCTTTCAAGTAAATGGATCCAATCCACCCTGCTAGGCTGCAGAAGCTCCACCCACTCAGCCAACAGGGTTGTCAAGTTATCCTCCTCCACCTCCTCCTCCTTCAATGACATGATTCTCTCAGTAACAAGTTTGCATTTCCCAGTTATTGGCTTTGCCTCCTCTGGCCAAACCGCTTGTCCTGCCTCATGGGTCTTATCAGCCACCTGCTCCCACTTAGGATCAGAGAGATCAAGCCCATAAAGCTTGAACTTTATCTTCCCTCTCCTCTTTGGAAGTTCAGCAACCTTAACCTCAGCCTCAGCCTCAGACTCAGCCTTCTCCTCATCAACCACCACCCCAGCTCCCTCATGACGTTCCGGTTCGATCGCTTCAACTTGTCCCTCTTTTCTTATCCTCTCCAGATCCTCATAGAAGTCATGCTCCTCCATCTTCTCGCGCGCCCACTTGAATCTCAGCTCCCTGAGCAAATCCCCACGGATACCGACCTCACCGGCGAACCTGCACATCTCCTTCACCTCATCGCACTGCAAGAAGCCCTTCATCTTCTCCTTCTTCCTCTCCTTGTTCATGTCCTCCAGCACCTTGTTGCTCACCTCCCACACCGTCCTCCACAGGTCCTCGCTGAAATCCCCCGTCGAAGACGGACGAAACGACGTCGCCGCGCCGCCAAACCCTAAACCCTTATCCATCTCCGACACGACCCGGTGGACGATCACGAGAAGCATGGTGTCGATGGTGGCTTTATCGGACTCCGGGTACGCTTCCTTCACTCTCTTCCGCATCGTCCACGCGAACCGGGCGAGGAACTCGTTCGTCGTTCCGTCGTCATCGCCGCCGTCGTCGTTTCGCTGGGCGAGGATCGCCGTCGGGTCAACGAGCGAGTTGGAGCTGGGTTGGGAGTGAAGGTGGCGAGTTGTGGTGGTGGTGAGTGGCGCAATGTGATGTGGTTGGAAGATGGAGCGAGCGTGAAAAGGGGATTTTTTTGAGATTGCATTGAGTTTGTTGATTGTGTGTCTTGAAGTGTAGATGGAGAGTAAGGTTCTCCAACTCATGGTCTCTGAGATTGAAATTTGATGCTACTGCATTTAGGGTTTTAGGTTTATGGCTGACACTGTTGTTATGTTACTGATACTACACTGCTGAAGATGGAGGAAGAAGAAGATGCAGTAAATGAAATGAAACTATGAACCCAAAATGTTGTCATGAGCCTAATAAAGTATTGGGCTGAGCCCAATATCACATTGAAATTGAATCCAAATTTTGTGCAAGTTTTGATGAGGGACCAAGAAAATTTGTCTCATTCATTCCTTTGATGTTTCAATAAAATTTATGATTCGGCACTTGGTGCCTAAAGTTAGTCGGGTTCCAATCTCAACTCTTACGAATGAAAAAAACTTATTAGTCAGTCTCTTACCGCTTTGTGCGCTGACAGTGTGACGATGGATTAGTCTCACGGCTATCGGCGGTCCGATACTTGACTAACACAAAAAAATAAGTGTTATTTTTGACACTTTCTTACCATTATTTTTTCTTTTATCGGTTCAAATTCAAGTAAGGTTCATCAAATTATATGGAGGAACTCCTAATTTTACGGGACCTATATGGATTTTAACTAATAAAAAAGGATATTGGTAGCATCTCTCGTGATGAAATATTGTTAAAGTAAGATTAATATATAATACCTCTTTGTATACTATGTAGTAGGTTCTCAAATTGTGAGGCAAATTTGTGAAATTGGTTTTATAAATATGGCAAAACTAAACTTTGACCAAGTGTAAATTGATATATATGAATATGACTTTGGTAGAGACTACATAAGTAAATGGATTTTGACGAAATGTTATTTTACAATATAGAAAGTCATAAAAGTGAACTTAACATAGAGTAAAAAAAACTGAAATGCTGAGGAAAATAATGTGGAGATATTAACCTAACAATTAAATAAAAGAACAAAGAAGTAAAATATTTGATGCACACAAACATTTGAGTGAATCTGTCTGATAATGCTGCCACATCTCCTTCTGAATCCATCCTTGTCCCAGCTTCAACTTTCCCAATGGCAAAAATAAATAAATAAAACCAAACAAAAAATATATATCCACCCCTCTGAGGTCTGAAGTAATAGCATATCTTAGGATTTGGCTTTGGTAGGCTACCTGATTATCAAGAGTGTTTATAGTTTGTTAGACTACCTGATTATCCATAATTGCTCAATCCTTTTAAAGGGCAGATTCTTGGTCAAAAATTCTGTTGAATGATACAACATAAAACATATGCACTTGCCTTCAAAATTGCTAATATAGCTTGAGGAATTCAAATAAATTCTTCTAATCTGGTAGAGAATAAGTGAAAACCAAAACTCAGAGTGTACTAAATAGTAGAAGCAAAACAACCTCAAGTACTAAGTAATCATAAATCTTCAACTTTGTGTGTTAATAGAGTCTTTGACTTGATTGTTACATATTGCTTCATCCACAACACCAACTCATGCTTAAAGGATTAGTCATGACACTCATGCTTCAGGGAGTGGCTTCCATTTTGAAACTGATAAATGAAATTCTCATATTTGATCAACAAATACCAAAGGTATTCTAGAAGTTCCTTCTCCTTTTGGTTTGTGTCATTGACTTCTTCAAGTTGCCTCTTAAGAGTTGCTTTCTCTAGTAAGAGATAGAATGAAGATTTGATGTCCAACCTCAAAGTTGCAATTTGAATAGCTTCAAGTTCTGCATTCTCCATAGAAGCTAAAGCTAAATCAGAAAAGTTCTTCTCAAACAGGGATAGGACCACTTTCCCAGCCTCTTCTTCCGCCAAGTCCAGGGAAAATTCTGTGTCCCTAAGATCACGTAGTATTGCAGATATCTGTAGACCAATACCCTAGACTCAATTACCAAGTCGCACAAATGGCAAGTTACAAAAATTCAAACATGTGGAATATTCAGTGCATGTTCGGAAACTCTTTCGGAATTGATTCTGAAGTCAATCAATTCTAGAGGGGAGCAGCTTCCGTCTGTGAGTTTCAGAAGAGATTTGAGAGAATAGAAATTGATCCAAACATTCTTTTTAGTGCAAAAAATACTATTCCAATGATGGGTTTCTTTCTCTCAAAGAAACAAATCAATACTATGTAGAAGGCTAATTAATAAGTATAACCAACCTCAGCAGCCAATGGTATTGGGACTGCATTTTGAATCTGAGCCAAGTACAACTCAAAAGCATTTCTTATTTTTTGACATCTTGCAAGTATCTTGTGTGATGTGATTACCTAAACAGTTTGAAAAAGTACAAGGTTAGTTACTTCAAATTAATATTTGATAACATCCAATAAACAATATTAAGAAACAACATAATAAGTATTCAAAGTGGTAGCTGATCCAAACATGTGCAAGTATGTGAATATAATCATTACCGTTGATTTTCAAATCAACGACTGCAATGACTTACTTTTGACACCCTCACACTTTAGACTAGCCAAATCCTTCAAAGATTATAGTTGACAATCATATATATCAAACTAATTTAGAATTGATCTGTCAGCACCACCAGAGACGAAGTTTCAAGTTCAAAAGGTACCAGGTAGAGTTTACTTGACTCTGAACAGTGTTTGATGAGTGACTTGGCTTTATCCAAAGTGAAGTGCAATGAGCACAATGCCTGCATTGCTAACGCACAATTTGGTCTGGTAGATTCAATGTCCAATATTATGTGCAAAATTCTACCAATGAATCCATGAAGCTCCATGCATAATGAACGGTGCGCCTGCATCTCAAGTGAAAATTTGAATCAAGTACAATCACATAAAGGGTGATTAGTTATAAACATGTTTCATATAAATTTATCTCATATGGCTCTCTTCCTTTTAATAAAATTAACTCATCAACTCAGTTGGCGCTGAGATTCAATGATGATTCTTGGATTTGGCCATTTCTATTCCTGGAAATCATTAAATCAATTCCTGAAAACTAGTTTAGAATTATCAGAAGACCATTTAAGCATGCTGGTACTCTTAAATTTAATAACTTTGACACACCCTTTACTTAAAAATGAAAACTTGTTGGTGATGGTATCATTCCTGATGAGCAAAGCAGAGACTTGAGACTTGAGGTTGAGGGTACCTTAACTTTACAATAGCTTGGAATTGAAATCTGCAAAGTTGTAGCACCATTTTTGGTCATCATCTTAACTTTGGTTCTGAACTCAGAGGCAATCACCACCACAACAATACTTGGCAGAACCAAGGAAGAGAAGAAGAAACACAGTCATATATTTGTTGAGTCAACAGACAGGTCAATGAGAAGCAGTGAAAAGAGGTATCATGTTGTTTGAATATGTCTTGACTTCTCTGTGGTCTGTGGAGGTTGATGTTGTCCGGTCTATTTTTCAGGTTATTATCGATCATCGACTGTTTGTATATGTCAATAATAATTGAGACCTTTACCGGAAATGTTATAGTTCTATCTTAAAGATAAAGAGATGTCTCGAGTTGAATACAGCTATATTTTTAGTAAAGTGATCCTAAATATCAAGGTGTATATATATATATATATATTCAGTCATTTTTTTTATTCTATAGCTTTAATATGAAGCAGATTATATTTTATTTTGCAATGTAAAAAAAATTATATTTACAAATTTTAAGTATATGAAGAACTAGAGCCAACGTACACACACCCATTGGATGAAATTGTTACAAAGGGAGACACTTTTATAACACTATTTTTTTTACTTTACTCGCAATTCTGATAAGGTGGAGTGAATATTAAAGATTTTCTTAAGAATATTGCGGCTCCTAATAATTACGATTGAGTCCCTCAGAATGTGGATCGGAAGATTCGATTTTCAGCTAAGAATTTAAACAATCATTTTTAACCGCTCTGAACATGACCAAATTATAGTAAAATTCACTTTTATGGAACTAACAATTGAAATTGATAATATGTACTTGTAATTATAAACACGATCTGCTATTCCCTATTGCCACTATCTAGTACTTTTTCAATTTGTCAACAACTTAAAGAAGACACCAACACCGATTCAGCAACCAAACATTTATTAGAAGTGAAGTCTGAATATTGCATGGCCGGCACATTCCTGGTGAAAAGCTTTTAACCATCCTCAAAAAAATATGATTTAATTTCGACAAACAGAAAAGGACAAATATCAGGGCCCAAAAAAAATTTGATTGGCTGAATTAAACAATGATGATTAATCAGAAGAAGAAAACTCGACCCAAACAGTAATATGAAATGAAAATGTGTCGGCAAAGGAAACTAGACCAGCCCTAGAAAAGGACCAACGACCAACCCCAACCCCAACATAACACTAAGTCCAAGAAGAAGAACGGAAAAAGGAAGAATATAATTCATGTCATTTGGTATCAATCATTCATCATTGTTCATACATGGAGGGGAGGGGTGAAAAGGGAATGATTTGATCCCTTATGGGATATCATTATAAAGATGGTGAAGAAAAACTATGCTCACTTTTGATACTCATGCTCAGTTAGGAAATTATTTTGACCTAGCTAGCTTGGCTTAAGGGTGTACGTGTGAATTAGCGCCTAGTGTGAAGTCTGGTAAAACTCTTCTCAAATCCTCAAGGAACATTAGAATTCAATTAGAAGGAACAGTGGTGGTGATGACACAAAACCACGACGAGTTGAATGGAGACAGAGCAGGGCTCGGGGGGAGAACGAGGAGTCGTTGTTGAATTACTTTGTGACATAATGGCGAATTTGGCAGAGCTCGGACAAGAGAACTAGTTTTTGCTGAACTAGGTTGCGAATTTTACCTAAGAGCGTAATTAGAGGAATGAAGTGTGGCAACCGACTGAGGTGGTGAAAGATTTTCAACTTTTTTCAAACGATATTGCCACACTGATAAACTCGGATAATCTTCAAACACTGGTGTTGGATGCTTACGAGGGAGCAACAAATCCTAAGGGACATATGGTGGATTTGGATGATTATCAATAGAGCAACCTAGGCGGTGAAATGAAAAATGTTTCCATCGACTTGTAAGAAATTTGCTATGGTATGTTTCATCGGGCAACCACCACAGTCGATCAATAACTTCTCGTAGTTTTCAAAGAAATTCCGAGCCCATTTTTAGGCCAACTAGACTCAAATTGTAACATTGGGAAGCTTGATTAATATAAGACAACAACCATGAGAAACATTAAATTTAAAGGAGTACCTTAGCAAATTTAACAATGAATGTTCAAGTAGAGGATTGAACACCCACCATTTGTGTGGCATCCTTCGCAAACAGGCTTAAGGCATACCCCTTAAACAATGACCTGAATTACTCATCTGCTTTAACCATGGACGAGATCAATAAGCGTACATAGGGGTTAATTCAAGCGAAAGAAAAAGATTCCATGAAAAGGAATTAGGAGATACGAAAGGTCGCAGACAAGTTTCCCAACACTTTGGGAATCTTCTTTAGGATACTATGGAGTTACAGATGGGAGGCCACTGATGAACGGAACAATTTGATCTCCCCCGCTAACTTTGATTATACGCCCTTTAATGTTTGCACAAGTCAAATTCTTCGAGAGCTGTACCATTCATATTTGTTAAAGTTCCATCCTCCAGCACGATGTCCACTTGCTAGAGTTGACCAAACCAAATGGTGTGAGTTCCATAAGGTTATGGGAAACACAATAGATGATTGGTGGACACTTTAAAAGGAGATTCACGAGCCCATCTAGGCTGGTAATCTTAAAATTTTTGTGGTAAGGGAAAGAAGAGGTGTTTCCAACTTTCCTAATAATAAAAGAAGGGATACTTTGTTGACTGATACTTCAAGACAAACTCTAGACTTGATGCTTGGAGAACCAAAAGGGTGTGCTAATTCAACAATAAGGGGATTCATGGGCTAGTTGATAGCATAAGAAAAATAATCCTAATAACTTCGACAGGAGCGCACATTATTAATTCCCTTGACTCTATTCTTTTTTTAGTTTTGTACATTAATTCTCTCACAAGTAGTAAACTAGTCTACTATTGATATGATTAATTACGTCGTATAGAATTAAGCTCATAAAGAGAGTACGTCATTGAAAATAAGAACTAATATATATAAAAATACTAGGGTTCAAATCATCTCCTACATCTCAAACTCGAGAGAGGACGTTTAGCTACTCATAATAATAAAGTAAGAAAACATACAATTCCTATCATTCTCCCTCTTCGTCTTCAAAGCTTTGTGTTGCGTTCTTCTGCTCCATTCTTCTATTTCATGTTCTTCCTTGCATTGGCCTCAATCCCTTCTTTAATAGAAATAATTAGGTTTAGAATCAGGTTCTTTGGCCAAGCAATAGGCACGATCGTGCCACTTAGGGGACACAGTTGTGGCCCCCTTAATGACTGCCACGGGTACAAGGGCTTGACACAGTCATGACTATTTAATTTAATAGACCATGGTCGTGCCCTGTAGGATTCACGGTCGTGCCTCCTCTTCATCATGCAAGTCTCCACTTTTTGCCTCCTTTTACCTGTTTTTTCACTATATTTTCCTTTTTCCAATTTTTACCCGCATATTGGAAATCTACCATAAATCACATGAGCTCTGTAAAGATAATGAAAAGGAAAGGTATAAAATCATATGAAAAACATAGTAAAAAGTGTGCTCTTTTGACGCGCATCAGGCATCGTCTTTAGGAAATCGTGGAGTTGACGAGGGGAGGTGTACCGTCATGGATTCAGATTGGGCCTTGCATGCCTCCAAGTTGGATGAGCAACCCATGAATCAAGTAAGCCATCCCAGAAGGAAGACATCCAAGCATGATGTGGTGTCCAGATTTATCCCCCCTTGATCCCAAGACTAGTCAAAGTAATTAGTTATTATTCCCCTTGATTTCCTACCCCGTTCATGTAACCTAGTCAACTTAGTAAGCCGTCCAGGATCAACCTATCTATAATTAGGTTTTGGGCTCACCAACTATATAATGGGATCCCACAATATATAATCCATGTTCACTCTCTTACTCGAATACTACTCCAAGGTTTCTTTTTTTTTTTCAAAAGCAAAAGTATTATTGAATAGGAGTAGAGAAACAAGCCCTCTCGACAAAGGACAATAAGAATCACCAACAAAATGAAGCAAAGAACGACAAATAACGCCTATGCCAGGATAATAATTAACCTAAGCTAGGATAACAACAAGTCCTCTTGAAAAATGTGATATACAACGCAAACAAAACAAAGCAAAGAACGACAAACAATGCCTAAGCCAAGACCAAAAAACCCAAAAACGTGCAACCCAAGAGCATCAAACAACCTATATTTCAGGCACGACAACAACAAAAATTCATGGCCAACTCCAACAGTAACGGCCACCGAAGAACCAACGCACACTCCGACTCGGATGGACCAGCAATCCATACAACGAGAACAGAAACAAGGGTCATTTTGCAATTGCGTTTCCACATCACAAGTGTACTTCAAGGAACTTGCCATCACATCTGAGGCATAGGCTATTGTAAGGGCAACGACACACAATCAGAGAAACGGTGTCACAACCGGGGTCGCGGTGGGGACAACGCTAAAAATTAATTAATTCAACAAAGTCACCACTAACATTTTGTAGGGGGGAAACGCTAGAAAAACCCAAAAAAAAAGTAAAAGGCCAACGAAACCTAAAAACTAGGCTCATGAGTCTATTACACGTGAGGAAGGAGTTAGCACCCTGCAGCACCCGTCAAAAGACGGTACCTAAGATTAATTGTGCAAATTTACTTACCTTTCTATTTTATTTATTTTACCCTAAACTAATTATTTTTCCTTTGATTACTTTTTATTTAATAAAGGAAAGAACATTTATTTTTATTTTAAAGCGCTTGTCGAGAAATAACGCGTCCTACGTACCCTCCTAGGAGGCGTCAAGGCTTACGTAATTCTTAATTAGATTTAAATTGGATGTTTCAAATAGAGTCTTATTCCATACAGCCTTTGTTCGACATCTATTCAGCAAATACACAACAGTATTAACAGCCTCGGGCCAAAAGGTTTTAGGAAAACCTTTCTCAAACAGCATAGACTTCGCCATCTCCATCACGTTTTGGTTCTTTCTTTTAGATACACCATTTTGCTGAGGTGTATAGCCAACACTGAGCCGTCTTTCAACACCTTCGTCTTCACAAAATTTGTGAAATTCATTTGAGGTGTACTCCTTCCCCCGGTCACTTTTCAATATTTTTATAAACCTGCCACTTTGTTTCTCAACAAAAGCTTTAAACTTCTTAAAAATTATAAAAATTTTAGATTTTTATCTCATAAAATATACCCATGTCATGCGGGTAAAATCATCAATAAACAAGATAAAGTACTTGTTTTTGGCATGAGACAAAGTATTCATTGGGCCACACACATCTGTGTGTACAAGTTCCAGCACTTGTTTCGCTCTCCATGCTCCTTCCTTTAGAAATGGTTGACGTGGTGTTTGCCAAGCATACATCCTTCGCACACACCATATTTTTCTTCAATTGTTGGCAGCCCATACACCATCTTCTTTTGAGAAAGCAACTTGAGACTACTGTAGTTAAAGTGCCCAAGTCTCTTGTGCCACAAACAAGAGTCATTATCTTCTCTAGCCATCATGCTGAAATGTTTCTCATAATTAAGAGAAAGTGGAAAGCTTCTATTGCTGGTCATTTTTACAACAGCAACATTTCTTCTCTTTGAATCAAAAATTCTGCAATCTCGATTCTCAAAATTTAGAGAATAGCAATGCTCCAAAAGCTATCCAATGCTCAGCAAGTTCTCATCTAACTCTAGCACATAAAGAGTGTCATGAATGACTTTGCTTCCTTGCTTTGTTGAAACTCCAATGCTTCCTTTGCCTTTTACTTCAACATGTTCTCCATTGCCCAATTTAACTTTTGAGCCAAATGAAGAATCTATGTTGATAAAAGCTTCTTTCTTTCCGGTCATATGATTGCTACAACCGCTATCCAAATACCACACATTTTTATCTTCTTGAAACGCTTTTTGACAAGCAAAGAACAAACGCTTTTTTACCTTCTTCTCCCTAAATATTTACACTAATTTTAGGGAGTGGAACTGAAGAAGATGGAGGGTTAATTCCTGCTTAATTTTTTTTTCTAGGAACCATTAAATTTTAGAGGGAATTTGACGAAAAATTAAAAGTGCTAACGGAATTTTTAATTGAGAGGGTTAATTCCTGCTTAATTTTTTTTCCAGGAACCATTAAGTTTTAGAGGGAATTTAACGAAAAATTAAAAGTGCTAACGGAATTTTTAATTGAGATTAAAATTGCAATGTAATTTTGTTATTTGTTAAGGACCATTTCGGAACAAAGGGTACAAGTGAGAGATCAAATGTGCAACTAGCAAATCTATTTTCTTAATGTAGCTTTTATTCTACTCTAAACTAAAAGTAAAACTTTATGATGATGTACAAAACATAGTGAGCTAAACATAATTACTAAAAATGTAAATGAAGGATATGCAGAAGAAATATTGTTAGATGGTTGACGCTGAGCAGTCGAGACTAAAACACATAATAATAATATTGTCCAAATATAACAATTTTGTACACGATAACGAGCACTAAACACTTGGGTGAATCCGATTTAAAATCTGAACATGGAAACCAAATATAACTGTGTTTCACTATATATAATATAATCCACAAATTGAATTAACCACAAATGTTGAAGGCGTGTTTCTTCATGGCAAATGTATCAACTGGTTTGGTTTTTGCATTGGTGGTGGTTGTGCAATTACGTTCAGGATTTTGTGAGGAAGATCCATGGAAGAGTATGATAAACCAAGCAAGCCAGGTAGGTATCTCTCAAGAAACAATAGACGCGGCTCAAACGGCTATAGGAGATGGTTCAGCTAACGAGGCCTTGGGTGACGCATCATATTTATCTGATTTGGTTCAACAAACCAAGTAAGAATATTATTATTATGGTAATGAGTAAGATTATAGGTCATTCATCTCTCCTTTGCATATTCTGATTTTTGTTGTCACAAATCAGCGGCGGTGGAAGTGAACAGGCTCCAGCCACAGCACCCGCTGTAGCAGCAGATGATTTAGCAGATGACATAGAGGAAGAAGAAGGAAATTCTCCTACGCAAGCACCTAAGTTGGCACCAGTTGAAGCACCTCAATTGTCACCAGAAAATGCACCATCTGAAGCTCCTCATCTGGCACCCACAAATTCAGCACCTGAATTGGCACCCACAATAGCATCACCATCACCATCACCTGCACCCCAAGCACAAGCACAAACCCCCCATGCAGCAACACCTCAATAATGAGAGATAGATTAGTTAGTTCTAAAAAAAGATGCTTAGACTTAATCTTGTACAGATTAAGCCAAAAATACCTTTTTACTAAATACGTTTTGACACCTATTTTATGTTTAAAATAATTATGTCAATTGATTTTGTTGGCTTAATTTATGAAATTTTTATAGGTAGACTATGTAAGAATCTCTCTCGGGGACAATCAATCGAAAAATGACACCCTAAGAAGCATAGGATAGAGAAGACATAATCTAGTTGTATGAATAGATACATCTTTTTTGAAGTCGAATTTCCCTAAACTAACTATATTCATAGAGTTTTAGCCATCTAATCAAGATGAAACAATTCATATTCAAAATTTAATTTCTTTAAATCTATCTCTTCTTTTTAAAAAAATAATCTATCTCTTTAAATCTAAAATATCTGATTTTTATCTGACATTAATTAATGGAGTCATGGCTCCAGTAAATTTATGAAAAGGTATTTAGAATTTAAGTGTGGAGTTGGAGTCTTACATTGGTTAAATATGGGTGAGATGAATAATTTATAAGAGATGTGACCCATAAACCCAACACCTTAAGGTTTTGGGTTAAGATGTGGTGTCGGGTTCTCTTGGTGGTCTTCGTCCTCGACCCATGGGCTCCCCTTGTCTCCTCAACAAGTGGTATCAGAGCCGATGGTTGGTGTAGCCATGGTGCGGCTCCTTGTGTTGAAAGTCTTCCTAGCAGTGCGGCTAGGCGACGTGTCCTGTTGACGTGGTAAAGCAAACGGCGGTGCAAGTGTGGATAGCTTCCGTTGAGGGGGAGCATGGTAATGTGGTGGTAATCACACTTGAGGAAGAATGTTGAGAATTCAAGTGTGGAGTTGGAGTCCCACATTGGTTAAATATGGGTGAGATGAAGACTTTATAAGAGATGTGACCCATAAACCCAACACCTTAAAATTTTGGGTTAAGATGTGGCGTCGGGTTCTCTTAGTGGTCTTCGTCCTCAGCCCATGGGCTCCCTCCATCTCCCCAATGAAAGGAAAATTCAACGGCAAGAGATTCAAATCTTGTATCAACATATTTGGAGGTGGAAGTCCATGTTCTGGATGCAAACGCAACGCCCATCACTTTCTTTTTATTCATCGGAAAATGAACTCATCACATTTTTTTACCCGTGTATTCATGTACACAAAATGGTACTTATATTTACAAACATAGAAATCATTGTTCTTTCTACTTAAGATTATTGATCTATCAATGATTTATGCACATTATTTGTGACATGCTAAGTATGATTACATTGCTGTAATTCATTATTTGGGTGACTTAGCTGAGTTCTGACCTCTCAAACTTATTTGAGTTTTTCATGGAAAAGTGTTTAATCTTGTATTTTTAGCTTTTATGACCCTTTGTGCTAGAACAGGTTGAATCCAAAGCTACAGTGGTCAGAACGATACAAATAATATGTTTTTGGAAAGCTAGAAGAATTTCCCACAACTTTCACATTGAGCTTTACTAATGAATCTATCTCTCTAGCTTGGTCAAAATCTCGTTCTGAACTTGCTGTCACTGGTGGCTGCGAGTCTAAATAGTTTGGACAAAAATAATCATATCTTGGGCTACAAAATTTGGAACTGGACACAGTCAGAGACCACCCAAAGATGACTTAATGAGATACAACTTTCATGAAGAGACTAGTTGGAGATTAGGCCATCAAGCCTATCTCGAACTGGACCGAAATTGGCAAAGAATTATGCGCGTTCATGGGCTGTCTGAGCATTGGGTCACTTTCTCATGTGGGCTTAGACTCATAACAACTAAAGATAAGTAAAGATTACTTGGTGGACAAGTAGGTTTACTTGGGGATCAAGTTGGTTTATTGTGATAAATAGGCTAGGTTGAGACCTTTGTAATCACCACCTCTCGCCTCACCACATCTTATATTTCTTAGTTTTAGTTTCTCTTTCTCTATGAGTTTCTAAACTTCTAGTCAATCCTAAGGTTCTTAATCTTCTTTTGTAACCAAACCCGAGGTTCCATTCTTAATTCTAATATTTCATCTTTTCATGAAAGTTGATTTTCGTTCTTTAACTCTATGTTTGAATATGATTTAGATTCATGCATGCTGAATTTTGAAGTTATATTCCATATTAATTGTTTATCTAAGCGAGTTGAATTAGTTAAGGGATTCTTTAACTGATGAGATGATGAAGCGGTTGTGATCCAAAGAACGTTAATCTCTAACACCGATCGGTTTGTTAGCTTTGAGGATTATGTGACCAAATATTGTTCTTATGCTTCGAAGGGGCGATGGCTCTATTCATAACGTGAACGAATCGAATTATGGGCGATTAACCAGTAGAGAATCTGATCTTCCAACTCACGACTGTGAGTTGGTGTTCACTCAAAGACTTTAATAAGAAGTGAAACTAACATTTTCTGACCAAGGACAGTTTGATGCAATTGAATGATTGAAACCTGAGGATTGATGCTTTCTCATCTTGATTCTTAAATCTCTTTACTTTTTGTTTATTATTCTCTACAAACAATCAATCAACTAACCAACCCCCTTACTTGCTTTCGTTAATTCTATTTTCAATTAATAATTCATCAAGTCCTTGCGAGAATGATCCTAGTGTCTTGACACCTTGTACTGCACTCTTTTGAAAAATTACTTTAACGCGCACCACGACAATGCGTTCGTAAACTATTCTTTCTTCAATCAAAATGCATAATAAACACTAACAAATAGCAAGAAGCTTGTTATGTTTGTGTAGTCTATTTGTAGTCCTACATTGCTTAGTCTTAGGAGGAGTTTCTCTTACTCTTGATATATATAGGCACCTCATTGTAAACATTATACACACCAAAAGAAATATATTACCTAGTGTAGTCGTGGATGTAGGTACACACATTGTGTGCTGAACCACGTTAAAAATCCTTGTTTGATATTTCTTTCTCTCTTTCTACTTTCTATTCTTGCTCCCAACAAATGGTATCAAGAGCTCCGGGCTCGGCAGGATAGTTTTTCTCAGTATGCTCTATGATTGCAACATTGTCTAATCTTCCACATCATAAACGAATTATCCTTGGGATATTTTTCTTAGTATACTCTTTGGTTGCAGCGTTGTCTAATCTTCCACATCAGAAAATAATTATCCTTGTTTTGGTGTGAGAATGGTGATACTGTGAGAGTGTGAGGACATATCGCAATTTCCTACACAACATCCTCAGTTTAGAGGAAGAAGTGGGAGCAATGGCGTTGGAAGAAGGGAAAGTGAAGATTGAGAGGTTCGATGGCAAAGACTTTGGGTTTTCGAAGATGCAGATGGAGGACTACCTGAACCAAAAGAAGTTTTATCAACCCTTGACAGGGAAGAAGCCAATTGACATGAAGTCGAAATAATGGGAAGTGTTTGATCAACAAGCCCTTGGTGTGATCAGATTGAACTTATCCAAAAATGTCGCGTTCAACATAGTGAATGAGAAAACTCCTGCATATCTGATGAAGGCGCTATCAAATATGTAAGAGAAGCCATCTGCAGCCAATAAATTACATCTCATAGGCCGGTTATTCAACCTCAGGATGGGAGAAGGTAACTTTGTAATAGATGACATTAATAGTTTTAATACAATTATTTCCTAGCTATCGTCAATGAAAATTACCTTTGATGATGAGGTGATGGCCTTGAGTCTGTTACAATCCCTATCGGATAGTTGGGCTGCAACTGTTACTGCGGCCAGTAACTCTGCAAGGGATAACAAGCTAAAATTTGATGATATCCGAGACTTGATCTTAAGCGAGGATATTTGCAGGAAAGATTCAAGAGAGTCTTCCTGTGCTTCCAGTTCAACATTGAATACTAAAAGCATACAAAGAAGTAATTAGAAGAGTCACTAATTTAAATATTTAATATATTTATTTTATATGAAAGATATTACTTTGTATAATTTTAAAATTTTCCCAACTTGAGGTCAATAATTAATATTTTAACTATTTCTTATATTTAATTTTTAGTTTATGTATAAGAAGTTTTGCATTTAATATATATATATATATATATATATATATAATAATGAAAATGGCAATAAATAATTTTATAAATGTTAATATTTAATGTAGGTAGTTGAATAGCTTTTGATATTACAATTTTTTTATTTTTAATTTTATTATTAAATATATTTGTTACAAATGAAATTTTTTATTGGTTAATGTATGTTAATATAGAGGTAGGAAGGTTTTTATTAATGTTTTTAATGTAAAAGTTTAAGTCTCTTTTATTTTATTATATATATATATATATATATATATTTGGGTGTATTAAGTTAATAACATTATGGTAGATATTTTTTGTTGTTTATTTTATTTTAGATATCATTCTTATTTGTTAAATCTAAACATCATATGTTGTTTGATTAAGATTATATATGAAGTTTTAAATGTTGAAAACTATAAATATTGTGTAATTTTTTTTAATACTGTAAAATTATGGTATTAATTGTGTTTTTTTTAAATAGTACTTTTATTTTGAACTTCAACACATCATTCATTCATTGATTAGAGAAAGGAAAGTCTACATTGAGGACTTGAACAATTTCAGTTGGAAGAGAGTTCCACTAGAACTTCGAAATGCAGGAGCTAGCTAGGGAAGCTAAAGTATGAGCAAGGATATTGACACTTCGCCTTACATGAGAGAAACAAATAGAGGGGATAGTTCTAGCTAAAGTCTTGTTGTCTTCAATGGTGTTTTTGATACTCCAAGGACATGAATTAACAGTCATAGCTTTGATTACAGTTGCAGAATCATGCTCAACTATCATAGTTGTTAGGGACCAGCCTTGAACTCTAAGCCCACGCTCGGGTTCTCCTTTCTCATGATATGGCATCCAAGTTGGGCCTGAAAAATGAAAAAAAATAAAAATCATTATCAATTTGATTGTAGACAACACAATGACACATCATAGGCTATGGTGAATCTCTAAGGTCGGTTATATATTTTTATTTAGATGTAATGTGTTAACTATTGAGTGAAGAAGTTGAGGTTTGTATTGTTTTATGGTATATCATTGCAAACCACTCTATTAGAGGTTATAATAACTTTATTTTATCCTCTTGTGTCGTTTGACTGACATTGTATGTTAATAATTTACACTGTTGACAAAAGAAAGCATCATATTGATAAAATAGATATATCATCCTGTAGTTCTATTATCTATCTTATTCTCACATTTACTATATACGAGACTAATTATATAAGTTATGTATTAGAGGAGGTCAGGGCAGATCATCGAGGATGTCCTAAGATGTGAAGAAGAAATGTTGAGATTGGAGGAAAAGTTGAAACTTCGGTAGTTTGAGATCATAGGACCGGTTGGATTTACAAATAAAGTGTTAGATGAAATGAGTATTAGTAGAGCTCGACAGGCTCGAGCTCGCAAACCAACTCATGTAATTCGCACGCTTAAATGTGGGTTTACGTGAGCTAAACCGTTTACACCGTGATTAAAAATGTACGGGATTAAAGAGTGCAGTTGGATTTACTAATAGGTGTTTGATGAAATTAGTATTAGTATTTAGTAGAGCTAGACAGGCTCGGGCTCGCAGACCCACTCATGTAACCTGCACATTTAACCGCAATTAAATGGGCTTTGGTCCGCAAATTTCAAACTGGAACTACCAATTATCTCAAAAGTTTATTCTGTTAAAAAAAATTGAATGTACAGCCGGAGCTCTTGGCATGCGAGAGGCCCATTCGAGAGGCCCAATGGTAAAGTAAAAAGTAATGCTCCTTCACAAACAAAAAACCCCACCCACCCTATTGGTTTCTCCTTCCTCCTAAGGTGTTTCCTTCTTCATTAGTTACGGCACAGCTTTTCAAGACTCCGCCCTGTCCTCGCCGTCGCACCGATCCGATTGTCCTCGCCGTCGCTCCGATCCGATTGTCCTCGCCGTCGCTCCGCTCCGATTGTCCACGCCGCCGCTCCGATTGTGCCTCGCCATCCCTGGAGTGGTTCGTGCTCGCCGTCGTTCGTGAATCGTATCTCTCAGGTGAGCTCTCGGTCTGTGCTGTGCTATGTTGTTTATATGTGTTGATGTCCAGTCTCTCTTTCACCCATGCAATTTTTTTTCCTTTGCTTTGTGAAAGCTTATTGCTTCACACGTACCCCAAATTTGCGTTGCTTGGTGGTTGGATTTTGTACTTGTTGGCATTTTATGTGCAACTTGACATGAGAGAGATAGTAAGAACCAAGCAGAATGAAAGAAAGGGGTCTTTTTTTCAATGTTGTGATTTTAATATGTTTGAACCTAGGGCACTGTGTTTTGATACTAGTTTAAGTATGGATATTTTTAGGGGGCGGGGATTGGAATTTATGGAGGAAAAAGTGTGGATGGAGTCCTGTGTTGAATCTTAATATGAATACCTTTCAATGTAATGCATGATCTTAATGGAACAAATGTAATCTTGTCTGTTGCATCTTTCTGTTGCTTACAATCTATGTTTATATTCAAGTTTAGAAGGGATGAAGGTGGTCTGTGATTAGCAGCATGGTTTGATGTTCAAGAGTAAATTTTTATTGAGCTATATCTTTATGTTCAAGTGTATTTTATTTTAACTGAATTATTTCCCGCCTGGTATTATGCTTGATGTGTTCTTAACCAAACATCAACTTCATGTTTTACAAATTTCATCTTTGTGGACATGTCTGATTTGTTGTCCTTTTCATTTATTTAAAGGTTGTTGTTGTCATAACATTGTTTAAAAATGGCTGATGCTCATGAGACTGATAAGAACATTGAGATATGGAAAATCAAGAAATTGATCAAGGCTCTTGAGGCTGCTAGAGGAAATGGGACGAGTATGATTTCCCTTATCATGCCTCCGCGTGATCAAATAGCTCGTGTTACTAAGATGCTTGGTGATGAGTTTGGGACGGCTTCAAACATCAAAAGCAGGGTGAATCGACAGTCAGTGCTTGGTGCAATTACTTCTGCTCAGCAAAGGCTTAAGCTTTATAACAAGGTTCCTCCTAATGGGCTTGTTTTGTATACTGGAACAATTGTGACTGACGAAGGGAAGGAAAAGAAGGTGACCTTTGATTTTGAGCCATTCAGACCAATCAACGCGTCTCTCTATCTTTGTGACAATAAGTTTCACACCGAAGCTTTGAACGAGCTCCTGGAATCTGATGACAAGTTTGGATTTATTATCATGGATGGCAATGGCACTCTGTTTGGGACCTTGAGTGGTAATACAAGAGAGGTGCTTCATAAGTTTAGCGTGGACCTCCCAAAGAAACATGGACGAGGGGGGCAATCAGCTCTACGGTTTGCCCGTCTTCGCATGGAGAAGCGTCATAACTATGTGAGGAAGACTGCAGAGCATGCTACCCAGTTTTATATCAACTCTGCTACCAGCCAGCCCAATGTTTCAGGATTAATACTTGCTGGTTCAGCTGATTTCAAAACTGAGCTTAGTCAGTCAGACATGTTTGATCCTCGACTTCAGGCAAAAATACTTAATGTTGTAGATGTATCTTATGGAGGGGAGAATGGGTTTAATCAGGCTATTGAACTGTCTGCTGAAATTCTGGCCAATGTAAAGTTTATTCAGGAGAAAAAATTGATTGGAAAGTACTTTGAGGAAATCAGCCAAGATACTGGAAAGTATGTTTTTGGTGTTGATGATACCCTTAAAGCTCTAGAGATGGGAGCTGTTGAGACACTTATTGTGTGGGAAAACCTGGATATGAACAGGTATGTCTTAAAAAATAGTGTTACTGGTGAGATTGTTATTAAGCACTACAACAAGGCACAGGATGCCGACCAAAGCAATTTTAGGGATCCTGTGAGCTCTGCTGATTATGAGGTTCAGGAAAAGTTGTCTCTGTTGGAGTGGTTTGCGAATGAATACAGACGATTTGGTTGCACCCTTGAGTTTGTCACCAATAAATCACAAGAAGGTTCACAGTTTTGCAGAGGTTTTGGTGGGATAGGTGGTGTCTTGCGTTACCAGCTTGATATGAGGACATTTGATGATTTATCTGATGATGGAGGTGTATATGATGATTCTGACTAGCAATCAATGAAATGCTTCCTACTGCTGGTGCAGGAAGGGAAGGTCATAATACCTGCACCAGTATGGGAGGTGGTCGCACGTGCTGCTGCTGCTCCTCCTCCTCTTCGTCTGTCTGTGGTGTTGCATGGAAGGTTTGTTTGTGAACCGAGGTTCACTTTCATTACCTTTTTTACCGCATCTTTTTTAGCATAGGGTTTACATTACATTTAATGCTTACTTGATTTGTTACAAAGTGAGTTTCTTAAACTTTTTGTCTCAGATGCTTTGCCCCAAAATTGCTTTCTGATATGAGTTGCTCTCTTGTTCTCACATCTTTCAATCTCTGGCTCTACAAATTTGAGCAACATTGCTGGCAACAGCTGGTGAAAATCTGCTATTTCCTCTTATGCTTAGATCTATTATTTTAGTGTTTTATTCTTTTCTTCACATGCTTATGTATGTCTTCAATCATTGTTGGTTTTTTACTTTTTAGCTCTCTTGCTATCTGCTTGCACTCCGAAAGGAAGGAACAGAATTATGCTCCCCAAAGAAACACAAACTAGCATCAATGAAGGTCAGTCCTCATAAATGAACTAACACAGATCTATACGTGTACTTTTTAATTATTTTTATTTTATTTTCCAATTTTACTTTTCTCAACAGCTCAAAAGTAGAATGTAGCTGTTAGATGCATTGCCTGCATTCAGAAGTATAGCTCATAGTTTGGTTAGGATGGATTTATGTTCTTTTTTAATACTCCCTTAAGTATAGCTTCATTGATTGAACACATCTTTTTCTGATCTAAGAATTGACAAACCCATGTTTCTTCATATTTGGACATGCTGATACGAATCTTTCTTATCCTACAAACTTACAAAAGAAATGAAAGATTCACTCTTCTATAGTTTAAGACTTGGTTGCAAATTTCTGACTGTGCTAAGCTTAGATGGTAGTTTTATATTCTCTTGTCCTTCTTGTGGTCTTTTTACATATCATGACATTACAAACAAATTGAAAATTCTTCTGTATTGTAGTCTTTGTTGGTTCTGCCTATCTATGCAACCCAGCAAAGCTTTGATGAAGAGTATGCTCACCAAGTTATGCTGCATAAGGTGCATTTTACTGTTACCCCTTTCTATTGAACTGATGATTTAATGCTAATACAACTCTTTATTATCATTGAATAGAAAATATTGAGTGTCTGATGGTCAACAATAGTAACTGTTTTCATAATTATAATCTGCAAGGAAAAGAAACTATTCATAATTATAATGTTTTTCCTATTGACACTAGTTTGAATGGTTTCAACTAATTACAATGGTGATTCATTTTTATATCTATATATAATTAATGTAAGTGATGACCATTTACGGGTTAACAATGATTGGCTAGTGTGCTTTTGATTGATTTGTAGCATGTTTGTTTATGTTATGTTCTTCTCACCAATGCTGCACATCCATCCATCCTTCTGCAATGATTGGTCAATGTTCTGTTTTAATTTGTGCCATGTTTGTTTATACGTGGCATTTTAGCACAGACAGGCACTACGTACTGAGTTGAATAGTTTCGTTTTTTACATGGTTTTGTAGGCGAATCCAGATATTTCAATAGTTCAAGAATGATTTGAGCAGATACATAGCACTTCAGTGCTCGAACCAGTGACTACATCTCTCGTGCCTTAATCTTGCTTTTGGAACTTTGTTGTGTTAGACCAATGTTCTTATTTTCTTAGTACTGTTGCTTTTATTAAAGAGTATAACTTATATTGGTTGATTACTCATATGAAAATTTCAGCTTGTTATTAATTATATTAAACATAAAGTACTGGAGTTGTTTGGGAATTTGCGGCGTGTTTGGTTGTGCTTTCTAAAAGCAACATGTTGGTTTCTAAAAATTCTATTTATGAAGACTGGAGTCATTTTTTATTGATCCAAGACAACTGCTTATGGAAATCTAAAATCTGGATCAATATTACATAATTTTAGAACATAGAGACAGTCATTTGTGGCACTTGAATACTACTTTCTGAACAAGTGTACACGTTCTCCTCCTTCCTGTTTTACATTTTTGGATTAAAACAGGGAAGATTTGCTTGGGGGTTTCATGACATTGTCTGGTTCTTTTGAATTGGTGCTTGGAACTGGCTAAGTTGTTTTGAAACGAAGTAAAAAATCAATTCAACACGTTTTGTTTTGTTCCGGACGTTTTGATTTACCAAGTTAACCTTCATTTAGGAGGGAAAAGGGATTGTTGAAACTTATTTTATAAATATATAAATACTTGGTTGTTAGACTATCAATTTATGCATGGTGCTGCAGTAGCATCTGCATTTTAGGCCTTTATGTTTCTATGTATTTCAAAGGTATATATTTATTACAAATATATGTGTAACACGTTTTGAAAAAAATAATTAGTGTGTGGCACGCCGGAAATTCAACGAAATCTGAATTATGTGGCATCAAACGTGATGCTGACGCTATGATATCTTTCTGTCAGCTTTCTGGATATGATAATGGAAGGTCACCTTCTGTATTAGATCCACAACACATTAGACTCGGTCTAACCAAACTAATTCAACCTTTCTTCTTGTATTTTTTAAAATTATTTTTAACATTAATTAATCATTTTTTATTAAAAAACTTCTTTTGGGAGGAATTTTTTTTGAAACATTTGTAGATTAATTAATTAGGAACTGCAGATTCAAGCGCATTCAAATATAAAAGAGTATCAATGCTTGAAGGCCCCTCATCAACCCAAACGCGGCTGTCAAAAGAGGATGTTTTACGGGCACAGAAATCAGCAACATAATTACCTAAACGTTTAACAAAAATAAAATCAAAAGATACAAAACTCTAGGCCAAAACTTGGCAATTAAAAAATAGAACCAACATAAGAAGTGTCAGATTGGAACCGCTTCCACTTCTCAAGTAAGGAGAGGCAGTCCGTCTCAATGCAAATTTTGAAGTACTTCAACTTAGCTGCTAAACGAACAGACCAGCGAAAGGCCACTGCCTCAGCCAGCTCGGGAGAGGACACTGCTATCGGATACGTTGTCGTCGCCGCCGCCTTGACCTCACCCTAATAATTACGAGCCGCACACCCCAAGCCAACCACCGTCGTCGTCGGAAAGCTCGCATTGAAGTCCAGTTTGATTATCCCTGGACTCGGCCTGCACCAAACCTCCTGACGAACACGAGGGACACGAGGAGGAGCCCTCGCCATGTTTGAACCCGGAAGCAAGGAAACTGCACGGGCGAGTAAGTCCTCCCAGCTGAAGGCTCTCCCCTCAAACCAGAGAAGGTTCCGCTGCTCCCAGATACTGTACAACAAAGTAAGAAAGTAGCTAAGAACCTGTCTGTCACCACACTGGGCCACTCGCAGGAACACATCCAGGAAGCAACAGAATCGTCTAATCGAATGCTTAACGGGCACGCGAACCAGGCCCCCTTGACCTCACCGCAAAACAACAAAGCATGCGCAGCTTACTCGTCAGCCACCCCGCAGCCCCTACAACACCTATCAATGGGCACACCTCGTCGGGCCAACTGACTGGCCACCGACAAAATGTCCAGCAGCGCCCTCCATGCCACATCCTGGCAATGAGGTAGCGCCGCGGCAGTCCAAAGACAATTCCACCTAGAAGTTGGCATCCTGACCTTTGCAGAGGAGGATGGCTCATTAGCCAGAACCTGATTTCGAAGGAAATTGATATATGACTTTCTTTTTTCATTCATTATTCACTTGGGTTAATTATCCATGCCAATATCTTTCAATTAGCAAATGCAAATGGAAAACACATCCAACACAAGAAAGGATACATCCTACACATTAATGAAGAAGCAAGATTTTATGATATTGACTCAAAAGGGAATTGATGTTGAGTCAAATTTGAAATTACATCTTCTGCATTAGTTGCAAGAGCTAGAAACTTGAGGAAATACATTCAAGCTCCCCCAATAGTCGTTTGGACGAATCCTCCTATTAGACAAATGTTGGATAAACCAAATCCTGCTAGAAAAACGTTGGAGAGGAAACATAAACATGAAAAATGTTGGGTTTAATTCTTCTAAAGTGAGAGACTCACTTTGTTGGGTAAAATAAATCATCATAATCATTGATTAAATTGCTTTATTGACTTTTTAAAGTAGACAATTACTGTTAATGGTTATGGTGATTTACTCTATACATTAAATTAGAGTTACAAATCTTGAGTTACATGAAGCCACATCATCAACTTTATCCTCATGAAGCCGCATGACATATCATAACATAAACTTTCATACTAAGTATAAATGAAATCTATTTTAATTACTTTTTTAAATAGGTATTATATTAGAGTTGCCAATCTTGAGTTATATGAAGCCACATCATCAACTTTATCCTCATGAAGGCACATAACATATACTTCCATATTTAAATATAAATGAAATCTATTTTAATTATATTTTTAAATAGATATTTAATCAATTAAAATTATTATATTGATTACTTTTTAAATGTAAATTTATTCAATTAATGCATAAATTTTCTCATTAATCAATATTAAATAAATTGAGATATTTATAATCTACCAATAACAATAATTTTTAAAAATTTAAAATTAAATTTTGATAATTATATATTCCAAATGGATTTTTATATTTAACAAATTGGTTTGCCCGCGTAGGAAACTTGCTTTTTTGTGTGTGAAAGAGATAATCTTTGTGAAAGAGATAATCTTAATAATCTTAAAGCAATATTTAAATATCAAATTACATTACTTAGTTAAATCAAATAAAATCCTAGCGTGGATTACTAGAAGACAATGACATGTGTAATAGTAGATTTAAAACATTTTTCTTACAACCTCGTGCTGTAATATAATATCCATCATCTCCTTATTCAAAATTTAGGATAAGGATTGGTATACGTTTTTTGCGTGTAGACCATTAAAGAGAAATAGTAAGAGATAATGATGAGTTAATATATGATGTGATGTGTAGAAGAGAAGAGAGATAAAAAGAAAAAAAATGTCTGTGTCTGCACTGTAGAATGGTTCATGAACCATAAACCCAAAATTTAATGCCAAGTTGGCAACCCATTAGAGTCAACTCACACTTTATTTCTCTCCATATACTTGCAGTTGTCTCTGGTGTCAGTGTTCAAATGAACAAAGACAGAGTTTAAGGAAATCGTAGTCATAGCAGAAGAAGAAATGAGTTACAGGGAAGAGAATGAAGAGGGAAGGGATCTCAAGAAGCCATTCCTCCACACAGGAAGCTGGTATCGTATGAGTGCCAAACAACAACCTAATTTGTTTGCATCTGCCCATGAAGCCATTCGTGATTCTTCAATCTCTGTCTTCGCCTGTGTTCTCATAGTTGCTTTGGGTCCTATTCAGTTTGGTTTCACTGTAATCAAAATCTCATCTTTTTTCTTTTTTTCTTCTCATTTTGTTGCAAACAGAGCTTCATTGTGAATTTCACCATTTCTTGCAGGCGGGTTATACATCACCTACCCAATCTGCTATCATCTCTGATCTGGGTCTCTCAGTTTCTGAGGTTTGAATCATCAAATGAGCCTCTTTTTGTTGATTTTATTCCATTTTGTTCTGTTTCATTGCTTTTTTCATGTTAAAAAAGTAAACTTTTTTATTGGGCAGTTCTCTTTGTTTGGTTCTCTGTCCAATGTGGGTGCCATGCTTGGAGCAATAGCTAGTGGTCAGATTGCTGAATATATAGGACGCAAAGGGGTAACTCTATTTTCTTTCCTTTTTCCTTTTATTTCAATGTTTGATGGTTAATGCTAACTTAAAGGTCAACGGTCAATTTCATGTTCTTGTCTAAAATTGCAGTCTTTGATGGTTGCATCCATTCCTAATATCATTGGTTGGCTGATCATCTCATTTGCAAACGTGAGTTTGGATCATTTCATTTTCCCCCCAAAAATTTATTTATAGCATGTTTGAGTGAGCTTCTCCTTCATGAGAATCAATTTTGAAACTCGTATGCTACTCATCTAAGCTTCTCCCAAGGGTTGATTCTGGCTTCAGATTCAATTGTAGAAGGGTCATGTTTGCACATCTTTATACAATTGACTCTAAAGCCAGAATCATGAGGAAAGAGAAGCTGATACAAACATGCAATTAGTTTAGTCCATCTAAATGAATTTGAGTCTTGATCCTGAGTTTCTCTTCTTGACTTGTTCTTCGTCTTTCAGGATACTTCTTTTCTCTATATGGGAAGGTTGTTGGAAGGGTTTGGCGTGGGAATAATATCTTACACGGTAATTTAAAGATGTTTTCACCTTTTTTGCTAGTGTGGGATTAGCTATGAGTGACATAGATATTAGGTGTTCAAATTTGTAGGTGCCGGTGTACATAGCTGAGATATCACCTCAACACTTGAGGGGAGGTCTGGGATCAGTTAACCAGGTAGGTTGATAGTTGATACCACCAAGAGTGGATATTTAATTGATATTTTGTTGCTAGATATTTACAGTTTAATAGAACTTCCTGCAGTAGTGAACTATTTCCTTTTTTTTGCTCTATAGCTCTCTGTTACCATTGGAATAATGCTGGCTTATCTGCTAGGGATTTTTGTTCAATGGAGATACCTTGCAATTTTAGGTAATATACCCTTCAAAACTTGACGAGTTGGTAATTACCATCTACCTTGAAATGGGTGGATTTATGTTTCTTGTAACCATCTGATGTCATGCACTAAATTAGGAGAACTTAGTAAACCAAGATGTAGTTAAATCAAAGTTAGTACTTGTCTCAGATTTAGTCGGAGCTTGGAGTGTTGGCAAAGGGTTAAAAAGCTTGTGTGCTTTTGGATTTTAAGAATTCGGGTTAGACCTAACTCTACCTCTTATAAGGACTATTTTGGAGCGTGGAGTCTGCAAGGCTGGATATCTGCGAGTGGCTCTTTTATAGGTAGCCCAATAAACAGATCTAGGTTATCCTCTAATGCCATTTTAGAATTCGGGCAAGACTTAACTCTACCCTAAAAATTAGTTGAGGGATGATGATTGCTCTAACCTTTATAAGAAATATTTTAGCCATATCTCTAATCAATATAGGACCTTTAACATAGGTCAAATGAAGAGTTATATTTGTTCACCTTTGCTAAAGGGAAAGGATATATGATTGTTAATTTGCTACGCATGATGCTGACCTGCACATTACCGAAGATAAGCTACACTAAGCAACTTTATGTCCACATTTGCAGGAATTTTACCATGTGCATTATTGATACCTGGTCTGTTTTTCATTCCTGAGTCTCCTAGATGGCTGGTAAGCTTTGTGAATCGATATTCTTGAGTGTCTTCGAATATGCGATGATAGTTTCTAAAAGTGAATTGGTTTGCTGAATACAGGCAAAAATGGGCTTGACAGAAGAATTTGAGACTTCCTTGCAAGTGCTTCGAGGTTTTGATACGGATATTTCTGCTGAAGTGAATGAAATTAAGGTACCAAGAATTCATCAATTTTGTTGCATTTAATGAAATTAGGGTCACTATTTAATGTGTCATAAATTTACTTTTAACAAAGTAACCATTTACTTCAGACTGCTGTTGCCTCATCAAACAGACGAACTACGGTTAGATTTGCAGAACTCAGACAACGAAGATATTGGCTTCCCTTGATGGTATTTCTTGTCTGTCTAGAAGCATTGGTTTCAATCCATCTACCCTATGGAATTGGATTTCATAACCATCAAAGCCTAACTAGTTTTTACTGACTCATATCTTGTAGATTGGAATTGGACTGCTTATTTTGCAACAGATTTCTGGAATTAATGGTGTTCTTTTTTATTCCAGTACCATCTTTCAAAATGCTGGTATGCTTTACTGTTTCTTATCAGGAATAATATGAAGCATTTTGAAGAATTATGAAGCATATTAGAGAATTAAGAATCATTTTGATTACTGTTGACATCTCATGTTTGAATGGCTTTTAGTAACACTTTTCTGTCCAAAACCAGATTAGTGAAGATGAATTCAATTTAATTTAAAAAAAATTAATGAATCCAATAATGTAAGCTGATGAATGATTTACCTTAATGATCTGAATGTTATTTTCTAGGGTCATGATAAAGAATATAACTTATTTCTCCTCAATACTTCACATCCTCAGGGTATTCTCATGTTAGTTATTGATATTGATTTTACGGAAAGAAAAAGGCATGGCTCTTAGATTGGCTTGTGTTTAAGCTTCCATTGTTATACATAAAATTCTGCTTAGTGATCATCATTTCAACGTGTATTAAACAGGAATTAGTTCGAGTGATGTAGCTACATTTGGAGTCGGTGCTGTTCAGGTTCAGCTGAAAGGAAACTTGTAATATTCCCATTTTTTCTGTATTTTTCTCAAATCATAACCTTACAAATATGTACATGTTCAGGTTCTTGCCACGAGTTTAACTTTGTGGTTAGCTGACAAATCCGGTCGCCGGCTTCTACTTATTGTGAGATAATCTTCTCTACCACATTTAATCACATGTGATTATTTGTTTGTTGGGCTGGAAAGATAATACAAAATTCCAATTGCAGGTTTCTTCCTCTGCAATGACCTTGAGTCTGTTAGTTGTTTCAATCTCATTCTACGTGAAGGTAATCATATTCTTTGTTGTTGCTATGTACTAGTCATATATTGTGTATTACATGTAGGTATGCACTAGTGTTCAGAAATGGGAGAAAATTTTCAGTACTCCCGTAGTACTGACAATTCAGTACTCCTTTGGGTGTCACAGACTCACAGCCTCTCTGGACAACTTGCACTTGTTCTGTGTTTTTATTTTTTATTTTGAGATGGTAATTTTTTCAAATTTTTTCTCAGGATTATGTATCAAAGGATTCTTCTTTATATGGGATACTGAGCCTCTTGTCAGTGGCTGGAGTAGTGGTATGCGAATACAAGCAAATTCATTAAACAAATATAGTGTTTCCGATTGCTTGTTTCTCTCACCATTCAATTCTTGCAGGCCATGGTTATTGCATTTTCTTTGGGATTGGGAGCTATGCCATGGATTATAATGTCTGAGGTACTATGTTTTGTGTACTAGAATATGCTCCATTAATAATATACCTAGTTTGTATGGATTTTTATGTTGTAGCTGCTTTTTGCCCTCACCCCTGCCCAAAAGGGATTTTTGCCCACCCATCTAGTTTTTATACAAGTTAGTTTAATGAAGTTAGAATATCATAGAATGATAGAACACAAAAAAAAAAAAAAACCTATAATTTTTTTGTTCCGAAAAAAACCTACATCTTTTTTAGAATGAAATGTCTTTTTGATCACTGCAAGGACAGCAGTTAGTTATTTTAGTACCTGAAAGACGAAAATTTATTTAAAATTCCTTTCTTTAAGGCACAAAGTTTATTGCTATACTTCAAGGACCAACTTGATGTTTTAGTCCATATTTGAGTTTGTTTTGAAGTGCTCAAGCCTAAAAGTTCAAATTTTACCTATACATATTCCTGCAATGGAATCTCAAGATATTACATGTTACTAGCTTTAAGATGCATTGATGCTCCACAAATCAACTATGAAATTTTATAATTGGATTTCACAACGCTACCCTTTACAAATCACTTTTCCTTTAAGCGTATCCAAACATAAGCCATTTCACTTCTAACTCACTTTTACCATAATCAATTTTACCAAAACCAATTCTATCGAAAATGAACTCTGACAACATTGATCTAAACACGCCCATCATTCAAACAATATCAGTAATCCGCATGATCAGTTGCATTTAAAGTTACTCTTGAATATTGCATCACAGATTCTTCCAATTAACATTAAAGGCCTCGCCGGAAGTGTTGCAACACTTGCCAATTGGTTCTTTTCCTGGTTGGTTACACTGACAGCAAATTTGCTCTTGGACTGGAGCTCTGGAGGTTTGTGTGCATAGCCTGTGTTTTCCTCTAGATTTTTTTATTGTTCGTAGCTAATCAGAAGCTTCCTCTGTTCATATCAGGAACCTTCACCATCTACACAGTAGTGTGCGCTTTCACTGTAGGATTTGTTGCCATTTGGGTCCCTGAGACAAAGGGGAAAACTCTTGAAGAAATCCAATCATTTTTCAGATGAAGTTTCTCCTCTAGCGGCTATTGATTTATTTTCTCGTCAGATGGTGATTTCAGAAATTTCTTATAGCAATATATCTGGGATTTTGTGTGATGCAAAGGTTCATATTTGGACCTTAATATGTGTTCCCAATTAATTCAATTCATTTTTCTGTTCCTTTGGCTTGTTAAATTAGAAAGCCAAATCAGCATCATTACTTATCCAGCCAGCTTGCAATTGTGTTGTGACTGATTGATCATAAATAAATAAATAAATAAATGTATGAGAGTGGTTATATAGGGTTGTGACTGATTCATTCACACTCAGGTTCTCTTCAATCCAATTTTCACTCTTTTCTCTTCCTATCCTCTTTTCATTTCCTAATACATCGCCTATCATATCTAGTGCGTGTACTGTGCTAGCGAAGCTAGTTGTGATAGTGATTACTTCTAAAGGGCATGCACAAAGGACACTGCAACATAACCGGGAATGAGGAAACTGATTTCGCACAAAAAGCATTCTAATAAAGTGTAGTGAAAAGTGCAACATCAAATAAACTAATAAACTAGAGAAAATGCTATGAAGTTCTCAGTAAGTGAGTAAATGGCTGCTCATTTTTAAGATGGTAAATACCATCTTGAAAGGAGGCACAAGACTTCCTTCTAAATAGAGCTGAACAGAAATCTGCTGAAGACTATAAAGCCATTGCACATACATTCACAATGAGAAACAAAGTTCTACAGAAAAAGAAAAATAACCTAAAGAGCATTAACAGGGGGAAAAAAGAAGGGATTCCCCATATCATATTGTTCCAGTCACCTTAATTTGACTAAATGGAAAGCCATAATCATCAATCACAAAAGAGAAAGTGAATGAACACATGATGAGATCTATGACAGAGATACAAATGGATACTAATTAAGTTAAAGGGTACCCTGAATTCAATTCTAACCAATATGTTACTGAGCTATGTGCTGTGACTATCTATTCCCACAGGATACTAATCAATGCAATCTTCCCAGGGTCCATTAGGAGATGGCCTCACATTCCTAAGTGCCTCCCAGACTGCACTGTTACACTTGAAACCACTTCCAAACGCAATCTGCCAAACCCTGTTGCCCTTCCTCACCCTCCCTTTGGCTTCTATATATGCCAACTCATACCAAATGGAGCTAGACGAAGTGTTCCCAAATCGGTGAAGGGTCATCCTAGAAGCCTCCATATGAACAGGAAGCAGCTGAAGGTTCTTCTCCAGCTCATCGATCACCGCCCTGCCCCCAGCATGTACGCATAAATGATCGAAAGCGAGCTTGAAATCCGGTATGTAAGGCTTCACATCAGCCTTGAAAAGCTTCCTCACAAGCAAGGTTGCGAAAAACAGAAGCTGCTCACTGATTGGGAGCACTAAAGGGCCAAGGGTGGTGATGTTGGTCTTTAGTGCCCCACCAGCTATTGCCATCAAATCTTTGGACAATGAAACACCAGTTTTTCCAGCATCATTCTGTTCCTGATAAACACACCAAAAAGCCTTATTAACAGCCCCTTTGTGAGTCCTCACCACATGAACAAGCCTGTACTTTGCCCTCCTTCTATCCCTGGATTTGTTAGAGAGAAGCACAACAGAACACCCAACTCTGAACAAGCAATTGGGGATGAGCATTGATTGCTAACAAGTCCCGTTAGAGGATCTTGCGCTGGAACTCGAGGGAGGAGTCCTTGAAATCCCTCGTGAGACGTGAGACGGGAGTGCTCCATGAAGGAGTGGAAGGGCGCCTTGAGGCAGTCCGCAGGGCGGAAGCAGGAGAAGTCCACGAGGTAGACCGCGCGTGGGCGCGTTGTTAAGAAAAATTACGCTGAACTTTTATGTAATGTCATATTTGTGTTAGTGAAAATAAATGCGGAATAATTGACACACCAATTGATAACGGACTTCGGCCAATAATTCCTACGTCTCCGGATTGCTGCAGATATTTTATAGGAAGAGAAAATATACAGCGTTTACAAGACACTCAAAACACTCACAACTCAACCTAATTCTGCCCAGAAGCTAAACTATTTTTCTCTTGTTTTTCTTTTCTTCTTGCTAGCTCTGGATTGTGTTGCAATGTTGTTTTACTTTTGGCTTAATTTATAGAAAGCATGGGAGGCTAGGCTCCGTTGCTTTCTACTCCTATAATTATGTTTCTCCATTTATGATTTTGTGGTATTTCAAAAAAGTTAGAAAGCTGGCCATTCATTATTTCTAGGCTTTTTCAACAATCTCCCACTTGAAGACTGATTTCAATCTGTCTTCACACCTCAATTAATGTAGCAGTCTTCTCTAGTATGTTATTCTAGCAGGCCAACTGAACATAGCTTCAGTTTGTCAATGGTTACCACCTTTGTTAACATGTCTGATGGGTTCTTGCTTCCTGCAATCTTCCTCAATGTTAGCACCTCATCTTCAAGCAAGGACATGATGAAGTGGTAACGTATATTAATGTGTTTTGTCCTAGAGTGAAATGCTGAATTCTTTGTTAGATGTATTGCACTCTAACTATCACTGTTCAAAACACTCCTCTCATGGATGAATCCCAGCTCTATTAACAATCCTTGAAGCCATATCAACTCTTTGCTAGCTTCTGTTACTGCTATATACTCAGCTTCTGTAGTGGATAAAGCAACAATCTTCTGTATCTGTGACATCCAACCTGTAGTACCAACAGTAAAAATGTAACCGGTGGTACTTCTTCTGTGATCAACTTCACCTCCGAAGTCTACGTCTACGTAGCCCTGTACTTTTAACTCTCCTTTTCCAAAGTACAGACACTTCTTTGTGGTTCCTCGTAGATACCTCAAAATCCACTTGACTGCTTCCCAATGAGCTTTTCCTGGATTTGCCATAAACCTGCTTACAACTCCCACTGCATGGCCAATGTCTGGCCTAGTACAGACCATTGCGTACATCAAACTTCCGATGGTTGAAGCATATGGAATCTTAGCCATGAATTCTTTTTCTTCCTCCGTCTAAGGGGATTGGTCCTTGGATAAGCGAAAATGACTGGCCAGCGGTGTGCTAACTGGCTTGACCTTACCCATGTTGAATTTTTACAAAACATGGTTGATGTACTTTGCCTGAGATAACTGCAAAATTCCTCTATGCTTATCTCTCGTGATTTGCATTCCAAGAATCTTCTTTGTTGGACCCAAGTCCTTCATGTCAAATTCTTTTGACAGTTGCATTTTCAAGTTTTTGATTTTGTCCATATCTGGACCTGCTACTAACATATCATCTACATAAAGTAGCAAAATGATATAGCTAGACTTACATCTCTTGAATAAACAACAGTGGTCGACATTGCACTTCTGGAAACCCTCCTTGTGCGTCAAGCTTTCAAACTTCTTATACCACTGTCTTGGAGCTTGTTTCAGGCTATACAAGCTCTTCTTTAATCTGCACACCATATTCTGTTTCCCTTCCTCTAAGAAACCTTCAGGTTGGTGCATGTAGATCTCTTCATCTAAGTAACGCAGTCTTCACGTCCAATTACTCAAGGTAGAGCTCTTTGTTGGCCACAATACTTAAAACAGACATGATAGTATTGAGCTTCACAACTGGAGCAAAGATTTCAGTGTAGTCAACTCCTTCTTTTTGCTGAAATCCTTTGACAACTAGTTGAGTCTTGTATCTCTTGGAGCCATCATGGTCATCCTTCACCCGATACACCTATTTGTTGTGAAGTGCCTTCTCTTTTTTGGCCACAATACTTAAAACAGACATGATAGTATTGAGCTTCACAACTGGAGCAAAGATTTCAGTGTAGTCAACTCCTTCTTTTTGCTGAAATCCTTTGACAACTAGTTGAGTCTTGTATCTCTTGGAGCCATCATGGTCATCCTTCACCCGATACACCTATTTGTTGTGAAGTGCCTTCTTTCCCATAGGTAACTTAGTTAGTTCCCATGTCTGGTTGGAGATCAAAGACTTCATCTTGTCTTTCATAGCAAACTCCCACTTGCTGGAATCTGTTGTCTGACATGCTTCTGCATAACCTTCAGGCTCCCCTTCATCAGTCAACAACATGTAGTCCGTGTATCTCCCTGTTAGGCATATGAGGCCGAGAAGACCTTCTCAATACAGGAGTTGGAGTAGGAGGCTCTTATATGTCAGGCTGTTGCTCACTGCTTTGTTCAGTTGATTCCTCTAATTGAGGATTCTCAACTATAGGACTTTCTGGGACATCGTTCACCTCTGCATAAACTGGCACACTCGGTTCTGAGTTGTTGGCACATGTATTATGCTTGTCCCTATACATTACTCTTTCATTGAAGATCGCATCTCTACTGCAGATCATCTTTCTGTTTTCGTCATCCCATAGGCGATAGCCAAACTCGTCCTCGCCAGAATCGATGAAAGTGTAGTTCTTTGATTTGGGGTCAAGCTTATTCCTGCCTTGATCACTTATGTGCACATATTCTACACAACCGAAAACTCTAAGATGTGAGAGTTTTACCTATTTTCCGCTCCATACCTCTTCTGGTATTCTATGCTCCAATGGTACCAATGGACCTCGGTTGATTAAGTAAGCTGCTGCGTTGACTACCTCTGCCCATAACTGCATTGGTAAGCCTGACTTCACACGCAAGCTTTTGGCTCTTTCAGTCAATGTTCGATTCATAGCTCAACCACACCATTGTGTTGAGGCGTACATGCCACGGTCCTCTCAATTCAGATTCCGTGCTCATAGCATAACTTCTTGAATCTGGTGTCTTCATATTCACCACCATTGTCACTTTTGAGCTTTTTGATCTTCAATCCTGTCTCATTTTCTACCATGGCTTTCCACATCTTGAAAGCCTCAAATACTTCCAAACTTATATTCCAGAAAGTATACCCATACCTTTCTGGAGTGATCATCAATAAAAGTTACGAAGTATTTCTTCCCACCAATAGATGAGATGGTAGTTGGACCCCAAACATCAGAGTGGACAAGCTCGAGCCTTTCCATCTTTGGGGTTCTACTACTAGTCTGAAAGCTGACTCGTTTATGCTTTCCAAGTATATAATCTTCACACATGTCAATTTCTATTGACCGAAGACCCGGTAGTTTTCCGTTAGAGTGCATGATCTTCATCCCTTTCTCACTCATATGGCCTAGTCTATGGTGCCACAAATTGGGACTTTCATTTGTTGCAACTACAATCAAATGAAATGCTCCAGCTGTCTTGTAAAGAGTACCACTCTTTTTATCGCAAGCAAGTGTCATTGCACCCTTTGAAATCTTCCAATCATCACCATGGAAGACTGTTGTATAACCTTCATCGGCCAATTGGCTTATTGAGATTAAGTTTTTCGTCAGGTCAGGAATATGCCTGAAATTTTTCAATTCCCATACAGACCCGTTCAACTTAATCTTCACTTTACCTTTACCTACAATCTCACATGATTGCTCGTTCCCAAGGTAAACTTTACCAAGGTTTCCGGGAACATAATTCTCAAAGAATTCTTTCTGCGAAGTGGCATGAAAAAAAGCTCGAGAGTATAACATCCAAGACTCTTCCTTGTTCTCTAAAGAACATGTCAATGCATCACCTCCTCCTGAGGTGGAAGCAACATTTGCCTCACCCTTCGCCTCCAGATTCTTTCGTGCACTCTTGCACTTATTTTTGTAGTGCCCGAATTTCCCACAGTTCCAAAACTCGATGGGCTTCGAGTTGGGGGAACTATAATGACTTCTGGATTTGAACCTCTTGTCCTTTGACTTGCCACGTCCATTTCCTCTTATTGAATTTCTTCCTCTTGACTCCGTATGCAATACTGAAGAGGTTGATGATTCTCCTGACTCTCTCCGTCGAATCTCTTCATTGAGAACCAGATTACGAACATCATTGAACTTCAACTTATTCCCTCCTGTTGAGCTACTCACAGCTGTGACAGTAGTATTCCAACTTTCTGGTAGAGAAGATAAAAGTGCCAATGCTCGTACTTGATCATCAAATTCAATCTCAACTGAACTCAACTGGGTTAAAACTGTATTGAGTTCATTTATATGTTGCGCTACTGATGCGCCTTCTGTCATCCGCAAGTTAAATAATCGCTTCATCAAATAAACTTTATTTGAAGCAGTCGGCTTTTCATACATATCAGATAGAGCTGACATAAGATCTGCCATGGTTTTTTCTTTGGCAATGTTGAAAGCAACATTACGTGATAACGTCAATCGGATGACTCCAAGGGCTTGTCGGTCGAGAAGAGTACATTCTTCATCTTTCATGCCCTCTGGTTTTTTTTCCTGTGAGTGGTTGATACAACTTTTTGTGATACAGATAATCCTCGATATGCATCTTCCAAAAGCCAAAGTCCGCGCCATCGAACCTTTCAATTTTCACCTTTCCTTCATCTGCAACCATCACTCCCACTCGAATATGACTTCTCCTCTGGATCGTTTATGAAATTTCTCTTAAAATATTTGCAAAATTCCTAACTAGCTCTGACACCAGTTGTTAAGATAAATTACGCTGAACTTTTCTGCAATGTCATATTTGTGTTAGTGAAAATAAATGCGAAATAATTGACACACCAATTGATAACGGAGTTCGGCCAATAATGCCTACGTCTTTGGACTGTTGCAGATATTTTATAGAAAGAGAAAATATACAGTGTTTACAACACACTCAAAACACTCACAACTCATAACCTAATTCTGCCCATAAGTTAAACTATTTTTCTTTCTATTTTTTTCTTTTATTTTTCTTTTCTTCTAGCTGGCTCTGGATTGTGTGATTGTGGCATGAGGAAGGACTGAAGGAGCGAATATGCGCCTCTGGTTGTGTACATGATGACGCAAAATATCTTTCTTATTTAGGAATTTAATAAAAAAATCTCACTAATTAAAGGAGTGACATGACAATGATAAAATACTTTCTAATAATATTTATGGGGAATTTTGTTTACAAGAATTAGTTTATATTCAACTTTTTGTTTTTAAATTGGTAAAGTATATTTATTCCAAGTGTTAAAAAAAATATTGGTAAAATATATTTCTCGCTTTTTGACTTTTTAAAACCCCGCTAAACACAAAAAAAAAAAATGTAAAAATAAAAACATTAACACGTATATCAATTAGATGGTTGCTGGGTTCTGAAAATCATTTTCCCTTTTTCATAGACAATTGATAAACACACCATTAAGCCAACTCCCAAGTATCTTATGGTGAAACCATGATTTTACTTTAGGAAATAAAACTTTTCAAACACACCAATTTTTTCATTAATCCAAAATCTCACTAATGAAAAGTAAGCTCATGGACAAGTGGTTTGATTAAGAAAACAAGACTCAGTTCAACTAATATACATATTTGGGCCCAGCTTAATTAAACGTTTATAATCGTAAGCGCTTATGGTATAAGAGTTTATTAATAAGCTATTTTAAGAAATTTATTGTAATAAATTGAAAATATGCTATATATACAAGCATAAGTTTTTTTTCATAAGCTACTTTGAATAACTTATAAAAATAAGCTCGAATCAGCTTATAGGTAGACCATAAGCTATTTACATAAGTTCTCTCAAACACTTGCATAAGCACCTATGCTATAAAATGAGCTCTTCCAAACGGGGCATTGATTCCCTTTAAGCAATGTCTCGGGTTCGAGTCTTATAGATGGTAAAAACCCCATTGGGAGGGTTAGCTCCATTATGATGTGAATGTTCTCAGCTCGAACATGATTGTCTCCGATGGAGGATACTTGCAAGGAAAAAAAAAACAAAACTCTATCTGTTTACATTTTCTTATGACCGAGTCAGAGACGAACCAATAACATTATGTCATAAGAATGGAGTGGAGTCTGTAAAATAAGTGCTGGGAAATGGAAAAGCAATGGAAACAGATCCCTACAATTCAAATCCAGAAACCCTGGGACAGGGTGATGTGAGCAAAGGCAATTCTAGCAAGCAAAAATTGTTAAATTGAATCAAATGGTGCAAAAAAAGAAAAAGAAAATTGTTGATTTAGAAGACAAATCGAGTTTTTTAATCAACATGAAAACAAGCTAGCGACGTCAATCTTGTCATCTTCAACAACTAATACCGAATGAATACATGCACCACGTTTTTATTTAAAACTACTTGCATATATAGTTAATTACTTAAATCTACAAAAAATAAAAAATAAAAAATTAAAATAGACGCAACTAGCATTTCTCTAATAAAAATAAATAATTATCACAACAAAACATTTATTATTTGATCAAAACTGACAGATTGAATGAGTAAAAGTGTTCATGACAATCTAATTCAAGTGGTTGAAATGGTAGCGTTTTTTTTATGGGCCGAATTTTTTTTTTCAGGAATTGATTTCATTGATCATTGATCTTCTTCTCCCCAACTCATATATCCCTGGATTTGAATCTTCTTATGTGGAATTTCTCTCATGTGCTATCATGTGAGAGTTTTGTATCTATCTCTTTATTCACATGTATGCATTAAATAGTAGCGTTATTAAAACATAAGTTTTGATTCATTCACGTTCATCTTTCTTTTTCATCTCATTCCCACTTTGTTTCTCTTCACATCTCTTTTCTTTTCCTATCATATTTCATTTCTCTCTCTTTTCTTCTTTTATTTCTATGAATATACGTGGAATTGAAGTGTCAACATAAACTTATTATGAACTTATGATACGTTCAAATACATACATCTCACACACCTCATTTTTCTCTATCTCTCACTATTATGTATCACACACCATTTGCTTAATTCTTTCTCTTTCATTTTTGGGTGTCTATGCTCGGTGTCTATCCAAATTTCCATAAAAAAGTACATATTATCCATTGGATGTAATGGGACTTTTTAAGACAATATATTATTGGAATTTCGATATTTAATCATGCATTCCACAGTTGATGACATGAGTTACTAACTAATAATATATCTCAGACAGAAGTATCCAAGGAGATACAATTACAATCGTGTCGTCCATGTTGTCCTAAATGTATGTATAGTAGTATTTCCAACCACCCTAGTCCTTCAGGTTTCACGGTATATCCGAATCTGAATTCTATTATTTTGCATAACTAATGAATACTCAGTTAGTATGTGATTCTCTTTCTGATAAATCGATGAATACTCAGTTAGTCACAATTCAGCCATACATCACTAATAAAATCAGAGCAAATTTACCAACATAATCAGAATAACCATTAATCATTTCAGACATAACAGTACATCCTACCAGAAACACAGCTGTTACCAGAAGAGACAGCAATGAGAACATTATTTAGCCGTACAACAAGGTGAAATGGTAGCTCAAGCTACAGGGCCTCTTTTAAGAGTTTTTCAGTCAGACCTTTGGGAAGCCCCATCACACTATCGGTTGTCCCTACCTGCAAACATGGATCACTTAGAATTCATCTGCCAGCAAAATACTAGCTAACAATATCACCAGCACACTAATGCCAATGGCATCAACTATTAATTTCAAATAAGTTGCACTTAGATTTCAGGACAATTGCCGGTTTCCTGACTGGCTTCTTGGTTCGAAACCAGTGCAACAACGAAAAGATTTCAGGACAACTAACATGCAAGTTTACCATTCTATCAAAAATGCAAAATGGTTTTGCTTCATTTTAGAGTGGTACAGATCAAAAGCTAAAACTAGCCATGGTCTATAGAGTTCTAAATCTATTTCCTAAGGTTTTTCTCCCACTAGCAATCTCTAACCAGCTAATTTTAGTCAATTACAGATTTCTTTTAATTATAATAATAATAAAGTTCTAAGTGGTGAACATTGGAAAATCGCTACTTCATGTGAAGAACAGCTAGTTGTTAAGTACAAGACGAACAGAAGTACTAATTAGACTACATACTCGATGCAACATCTAAAACTAAACCATTAGGGTGCAGATAGTCCACTGTCCAGCCATGAGCCTGACTCGGCTTTGTCCTTGTACCCCAAGGTCAAGGAAGCAAGTCTCCTATAGCTATTATGAAGATACATTGACATTTCTAAGTGTGAAAGAGGAGGAGTAAACCAACCACTTCTTTGACAAATGGCAATATTGAAGGATGCTCTATGAGCAGGCCCCCAGCAACATTCAGAGTAATTCCCTCATCAACCTAAACAAGAAGAAAGGATAAAAAGCATGTCAACTACTCAAATCAACAGCTGGAGAGTTCCTTCCATAAGCACAGCTAGTACACAAACAAAACATACATGAAACAACTAATTAGAAGAAAGAACACATACCAGCTTGTCAATGATTTCATCAGGTATTTCATTGAAATAAATCTGTGAAACATCACAACAAGAAATCATTTTCAACACACTGAATGAGAGAGAGAGAGAGAGAGAAACCGGCACACTCATATGTGGGCCCATAAAGATCACTGCACCTGACGATAAAACTGAAATTGCACAAGCCCATGGTTTGAATTACGTTCCTCTCATTAGCCGAATGATCATACTAAGTTCTTTTTTTAACAGGATCATACTAAGTTGATCATGTTGGAAAGTCTAAAATTATTATTTGATTGTTTCAAAACGTGGTGAAATTTCTGGGTCATTGATTGACTATATGACACAAGTTAGTTGTGGAAGGAGTTTGAATAACTGGTGTATATTCTTCTATAAAAAAGAACCAAATTTCACCAAGTCAAAATAATGAAGAGTGATAACAGAAGGCTTCAAAATTGTCATGGAAATAGGAATCAGCTGGAAACATAACCTATAAGGTAGTCATTGTTCTAACTTTTGATATGATTGGTGATTATTAAAATCAACTAGCATGCGCAAGTTGTACTATTTTTATGGAAACAGGAAAAAGTAGGAAAACAATTCTCATATAGTGGTATCAATGTAATTGTCATCAAGTATGCAGTGCTTGAGAGGTTTTAATGATGTACTTTTTGCCACATAGGTTTCAATTTCTTCCGCAAATTACCTATCAATCTTTCACACAATTTAAAAAACTGATATCTGCTTTTGCTAATGACTAGCACCCAATGCCATCTTCTCATGTTTCGCTACTAATGATATTTCACAGAATCCAATCCCTTGCAAATATTTATACGAAAAAAGGACGAGGCGGAGCGCATAGTTCATCTTATATTCATTTAAAATGTCATGTCAGTAATAATAAGTATATGAGATTAAAAGTAAGCTTCTATGCGAACAAAGTACCAAGCACCACAAGTTATTTGATATAGTGAAATAGCAAAACTAAAACCTTGGGGAAAAACATCAACTCATGAAGCATGAATTCCCCAATTCTTTGTTGCTAAGGTATGGCAGGGATGGTTTTGAGGGGCAAGTGTGGGCCCTAGACAACCTTCTCAGTTTTTTAGAATTATATACGTAGACCATAATATATATATATATATATAGTCTTATGGCCCGCCAATAAAATAGTTTTCTGAAAGTCCCAGGGTATTGGTATCACATTGGATAGTGGAACAGATTTGGACTTTTTGTAAGACAAAATAGGAGACGGACCGAACAATAATCACCAGAGAGAAAAGGTTCCAGCAAATAATACCTCCACACGATCTGAGTCTCCTTTTCTCAATCCTGTTTTGAGATTTGTAACTAGTACAGATCCCACAGTTGCTGCATGTCTTCCAGAATAATCTGAAATTGTTTAAATAGCCAATGAATATGAATATATCAGAGGTGGTTGGAACTTCAAACATAACCACAGAAGGGGAGAGAGGGGGGAAGAATGATATGAATATAATATTAAGCAAACCTTTCAAGAACTGTCGAGCTTCTTCTTTGCTCGATGGCTTTTCCCTTATCACACCTTCATAGACCACCACCTCCAAATCATTTGACAATGAATGTAAGCCATGTGCTAACTTTGACTCAAAAATATAAACTTGACAATTGTTGTCACAAACCATTCTTGCCACCATAAGGCCATTTATTTATGAGGATAGCTAGCACAAACATGCAAGTTAAGGTACCGAAAATGGAAGTCATTTAGGCCTCCTTAATACTAGGAAGAAAACTGTTTAAACACAGGACATATTTTAGGTTATTAATAAAGACTAGTCAATTGCAGCCCGTAAAGACAAGACTTCACTATTCACATCCACAAGAAGAAAGAGATAAGGGGTAAGAGGGAAATATCTAGGAAGCAAGCAAAAAACGATTACTTTTAGCAATAGCACTACTAGACTTTTCCTGACTTTTTCCTCAAAATTAAAAACTCTCAGATGTTGTTACTTATGCATAGTGATATGCAGAAGATGTATAATGGCAAACTAGAACAGAAATATTCAGAAGTATATGATTTATACTTGGTCAGATGTAATTAATAATGTTGGCTGGGCATCCTTTAAATAGTCATCAACAGGGAGCCTTTGTATGATGGCTTCTGCCTAAGGAAAAAAATTGAGAGCAGCTAAAGTAAGTATCAGAGACCAGAAAATCAGCCGCACAACTATAAGTGAAAAGTAGTATTTACAAAGCATGGTCAATAATTTAAGCAGGTAGTTACTTCAAGCAGAGGATGAGACAAACTGATCCCATGAAATGAAATAAATTAAAGGAAAAAAAGGTAAAGAAACCACTGATGCAACAACCAAATTATGAGCAACTCGATAACCAAGAACATGATACATAGATATCGCTCTTTGTTGAGAAGTCCAAAGAGATATGGCCAAAAGCAACCCTCACCCCTAAGCTAGCTTTTGGGATAGAGTTAGGCCTAATCTAAATTCTAATATGGTATCAGGGCCTACCCTACATCTGTTTATTGGAGACTATCCATATATGGGCCCCGCAGACAAATTTCACGCTCTAAATGTCCAGCCCTGAGTGTGAGGGGGTTTGTTGAGAAGTTTCACATTGACCGGAGATATGGCCAAAATAGTCTTTATATAGGGTATAGCAACCCTCACCCCTAAGCTAACATTTGGGATAGAGTTAGGCATAAACCCAAAATCTAATACTCTTCAATGATTTTATAATTAGCATGTATTCAATAATATAAACAAATCTTTATAAAAATAGAAGCATACAGTGTCAGAACCCAAATATTCAACAAATAATCAGCATAAATCTTTGACTTCTGCATTCAATTTTCAAGACCATTTAAATGTTCATTGATTTTTTTTTTTGCAAGATAACAACTAAAGGACACTATCCTGAATTTTGGCAGTTCCATCAAATATATGCATGAAAACAGAAAACAAGGGAGTATAAAAGTGGAAGTGTTTGTAGCAAGGTCACCAAGACAGCATTTGGTCCGTACTAATGCAAAGGTTCATATTTAATTTTTTGTAGGAATTGAATAAGCTGGATGTGAAGCCCATCAATGTGTAACATGCAAAATGAACAGCAAACTACATCTCTAAAAAAGAAGCTGCATATCCTCAATTAATAAATGGCCCGGGTGACAACCAACCTAATAACCAAAAACACTAAACGAAGGGCCAACAATGGCAAGAAAAGGAAACAACATACTGTGTCAGCTGCAATTAATATCGTAGGTTCATCAACACTGTCTAGATTACCAGTAGTTTGCATTTTGGATATAATAGCATTGGCCTGACACATAATTCATATCCAAAATCAGAGGACAAATTGATCTCAACGCACCCTTCTGATAAGGAAAGGGAAACATGTTGGAGAAAGAAAGCAGCATCAGAGAGCAGCCATATTATATCTTTCTAAGGCATCTCTACACTCAAGTAGAACTATAAGAGCGAAACCCCAATTAGTCCTCCAACATTTATCACCAACTTCAAATTAGTCTTATTCAAATATAAACCACATTAATCCCTATTGGGTCGAAAGTGACCACCACCACTGGGACTAATGTGACCGACATTTGAATAGTTTGAGGATTTAAAATGGTTTTCTTTAGTCTAAGGACTAATTTCAAGAGATTGATAAAAAATGGGAACTAATTTGAGGGTTTACTCGGTATCTAATATCATACAGCCCTAGCACTGTAATTGGTTTGCGCTTCGGACTGTAACGCAAAAATGGCTTTTCTGCAGTTTGATAATTGATTTTTTAGCATAAAAGAAAGTTCAGGCAAATTAAGCAACATCAATAAGTTCATTTGCATAACACACAAAAAAAAGGACACAAACACAAGCACAAACCTTGGCTTCAGCTAGGGCCAAAACTAATTCTTCTGGAGTTTCTTTCCGGATGCTCTTCTCGTCGATATCTGCAGTCTAAATTAAACATCAAAGATTAAAGCTACGTGCGTGAAATGAAACCAAGAGAAATTTCAATGATGGGAAGGCATGTATGCAAGTACCATTATGGTGAATTCGTATCCCATTTCGGATAAGATCTTGCGGCGTGCGGCGGAGGACGAACCCAGTATAATCTGCAAATAGCATTACAGAGAGAGAATGAGTAATGAGTAGTAAATAAACAGGAACCAAAATACCAATCTAATGCTGAAAAAAATTGATGTGGGTGACTGGATTGATATATAGAGATGGAAATGGAACCCTAGTTCAGGGTAGTGTAGATTGAAAGCAGCAAGCGCTACCTTGTATGAAGAAGTGGCTTCCATCGCTGCAAGCTCTTACTCGAAATGTAACAAAAGCTTTGACCTGCGAGTAACTGCAAAAGAGTAAACCTCCTTTTAGTACTACACCACTTATGACTATGACTGTCACCTTCAAAGTTTAGACGTTGTCTTTCAGATTCTCCAATGGAAGTTTACATGTGGCAAAAAAATTTCCACGCAGGCGTCCTATGTGGCACCTGACGTGGCCCCAATTATTTTTCCCTCCCAAAAGACACCGTCAAACTCGTCCCTAGCCATGTGTCCACGTATGAGAAGTGCCAAATTCGAGCAAATTAGTCATCCGATCAAGTCTTTGTCAGTTGAGTTACTTGATCAATTGATAGATATTTAAACACAGATATATTTATATCATTTTTTGTTCTTTTTTCTAGGCGGGAATTTCAAAATTTGAAATTACTAACGGATTTTTCCATTGGTAAAAATGGTAATTTCGCGGTAACTAATCCCGTAAAAAAAAATTACCGTCAAATGTACCGACGGAATCACATCCCAGATTTTGTTCACTCTTTTTTACCTTCTAAATCATATATGAAATAATTGATCAATGTAATTACCCAGAGTGTTATCTCAGCTGGTTTGTTCTCAATTGCACCATTGGATTGGTTGTACTTCTGAAGTGGTGTTTCACTTCTTATGAATCACTATATGTTCAACTGTAATGAGGTATTGTGTTAGATACTTGTGTAAGGACATGAATCACTAAACCTAGAAAACCGACACATATCATAAACATGAACTAAACACATATTCATCTCTCACATTTGACAAAAGCTACTAAAGAATGATAAGTCATCTCATTTTACTTGGTGCTTATTTCGATCTTTGGTAAAAACGGGTAAATCCACAAAGAAATCAAAATGTTGATAAAGAGGCTGGATTTTAATTCTCTTTGGGTTATTTATGTGAAAATGTTTAAGTGTCGTTTCCGGGTTTTGATGAAGAACGGCACAATATTCTTCAAAGTTGAAGAATGAAGATGAAAGAGATTGGAAAAAGATGACAAAGAAGTAAAGTAGAGAAGAAAGAAAATGAAGATAAAACAATTCAAAAGGGAAAATGGATTATGAAGGAAAAGATAAATCAAAATGGCAAAAGTAAATGCATTGAAAGTAAAAAGTAGTGAGAATCACAAAGAACTCAAGTCTCTCTGGTAAGCCTTGGGTCGCATAAGATGTATTGGCATGTATGGAGTTTTTGAGCAGTAATGTGAATCTGTTTATTTTTGCAATGGGAGGTCATATTCATGCCTATTTGAAATAAACTAACTAAACAATAACTTCTATCTCGTCATCTCTTGTCTGACTTCTTTTGTTTCAAGGGTCTCCATTTATCTTCTAGTTCTTGGTCGAAAAAATGATCTGGCAATTTATCAAAATGCTTGGTCGAAAAATGACCATTAGACATTCAATATACTTTACCAGCATTACTATGACAATGTTAAATATTATAATAATCATGGTCAATTCTTTATTGTTTCTTAAAATCTCAATACTTTTAATTATAAGACCAATGCCAAGGATGAAGGCCAAATTGAACAAAGGCATAGTCCAGCTTCGATCTAATATTAAACTTACGTTTTTCGACCATAAAAATAAAATCAGTAAGTCCATTAAATGACTAACATAAAGGTTGGTCCAAAAAACAAAATTTGTTTAAGTCCAAATGAATTTAATGTTTATCATGTTTTGAATAAAAATAATTTTACTCAAAATTTAATTATGATAGATAAAGATTTTCTATAACTTTGAATATTTTATATTTCAGGAAGTATTTATCACATGGAAGAAACGCAATGTCTGCCTTATCTTGAAGAATTCAAAAGCAGCGCGTTTATCGAAGAAGAAGAACGTCTGACTATGCTCTAGAAGAAAGTCTCACTGCATTTATGGAGCAGGTCTTACTATGATCATGAAGATCATCTTACTACGTTCTAATATAGAACGTCTGCCTCAATGCTTCCAACAAGGCAACAACGAAGACTTACAAATGTCTGATTATTGAATGAAGCACTGTCCGCACCAGATTCAAGGAAGGACGCATTGAATATTATATTCCTCGTATCTGTCTACCGTGTCTGAACATTCCGTAAATCAAGGGACATCTTTTCAGAGTCAACGACACTATTTACTGAACATCGTATCACATCAAAGGTCAGAATCAAATCTCCGCGTTCAGAATAGAAGATGCGTTTTGTTGTTTCCCTCGGCATTAAATGCACAAGCACTATGTAAGGAAACAAACCAGCAAAGACCAGACGACCTTCACAACTACATTAAATGCAGCAATTAATGCGTAGTAGGTTTGCATTTAATGCTTCTGATAGCTTGCCAGAAGTATCCGTTGCACCTTAAGAGAAGAAGAAATTCAAACGGAGCTTCACGATCTTCACCAACGATCATCCTACTGAAGATATAAATAGAAGACTTCACTAGAATCAGTGGCGACTTACAACGATCAAAATATTATGCATTCAAAGTCTTTCATTGCAATCAAGCTTTCAAACGTACAGTCGTCTGCATGAGTGATATTCTCATAGAGTGAAAACTCTTATCCTTCTCACACTCCAAAACAGAGAACCCATATTCATATCATCTCTGTAACCTGTACTTAAACTTTTTCTACCCTCACTCTTGATGAAGAGATCTTTGTAGAAAAGAAATATTCTTTGTAAAAGAATTGGGAGAAGTCTTGTCTAATACTTGTAAGGAGAAGTCCTACGAATACTAGGAGAAGTCTTGTATAATACCTGTAAGGAGAAGTCCTACGAATACTAGGAGAAGTCTTGCATAATACCTGTAAGGAGAAGTCCTACGAATACTGGAAGAAGTCCTGCATAATACTTGTATTGTTTGGTGAATAGTGAAAATCTTGGTGAAGCCAAGGACTGGACTAGCCCTGTCGATTAAGGGGGTGAACCAGGATAAACTCTTTGTGTGCTTTACTTTTCATCTCTGTTTATTTTCCGTTGCACAAGTTTTCGAAAACATTTTCAAAACTTATACCTGATTAAATTGAAAAGTTTACTATAATCACACACACAATTCAAACCCCTCATTTCTTGTGTTGTTTCATTACTTTCAGTTTGATCAATTCAGTTGGCTTTATTATCTTGCCAAGTTGATATATGATTTCAACCAATATTGCCAACACCATATTTCGACCAAGAAATTAAACTTAGTAAAACTTGTCTTTGGTTTTTTGGTATTTCGACCAAGATAAATTTCTGGTATTAACAGAGGCCCCCCAAAATGTTGTTTCTCGAAGGAAGTGAGAGGAACAACATTTTGATCCAAGTACCAGAACGTTTTTCTTGAAAAAAATATTTGGTCGAAAATACTAGTAAAACTTGGCCGAGACACATTAAATTCGACCACTATTTATTAACATTGTTTATGCCAAGTCTAAACAATCTTTCAATAGCCAATATACATATACATGTGTATACTTTCGAGAAACGCAAAAATTGGATCGAAATATACCTGACATTTTGCAATCACTTAGCCAATTTCTTTTAAACATTCTTCTCTTTCATGGCTTCAAGAACCAATTTTTCTACGGCTTCAAAAACCGTTTAATTTCAATTTTCGATCATAGAAGCCGAAATAAAGTGCTCGAAATTACTTCATCCAATCCCTTTTATATTCGAATTTCTTAGCAAATTTTGACGATTCTTAACTATCATTCTCTGATAGTCACTTTCATTTTTCAATTCTTTAAAGAGTTTTGTAGGAAATTTTCTCTTATTCCTTGAAAATTGAAAAACATAGGGAGACTTTGGCTTGAAATCGGCCATATTCACTTCATTTTCTTCACTATCACTATCCTCTTCGGATTGGTCAACTTCATCTCGACCAATTTCATCTTCAACGGGTATTTTTGTGTTAGAACTTTCTTCTTCTTGAAAAACTCTTTCAGACTTGTATTTCTCAAGCCTTAGTTTCTCTTTTCGTCTAAACTTAGAAGCCAATTGAGTCATTTCTCCCAATTGTAGGTTGACTAAATTCTATTTAATCGAATAGTCTAGACCTCCTGCAACCATTTGGACTAATTCATATTCAGGCACATGAGTAGAGCATCTAGTTTCTATTCGCCTAAATCTGATTAGGTAGTCATCTATTGACTCATCCGATTGTCTCTTAACATTAACCAAGTCCATTAATGACACTTTGGTTTCTCCTCTAAAGAACTGTTCATGAAAAGCTTTTTCAAATTGATTCCAATTGTGGATCGAATTAGAAGGTAGAGTAGTAAATCAAGTGAAAGCATTTTCTGTCAAGGAACTTGGAAAATATTTCATTTTCAACTGTTCATTGTTAGCAAGATCACCGGCTTCAACCTGGTACCTTGCAATATGTTCAACAGTTGATTCACCCGTGGCCCCCGAAAATTTAGTAAATTTTGGGGCTTTCCATTCTCTAGAAAAATTTGTTTGAAGATCTATTTCAGGAAATGAAGATATGAAATTTGGACGAGTAGCATATCCAACATCGAAACCATGTTGATTTAGAATATGTTCGACAACTTTAATATGATAGTTTATAAATCTCTCTCGCTCTTTGTAATTCTATGATTTGATTCTGTGAAATATCAATCTACTCTCTCTCAAATTTTAATATGGTATCAAAGTCTACCTAGGGCCCCCTATATGGGCTAACGTAGATGTTCAATCTTTGCAAACTTTACGTTCTAGATGTCTAGCCTGGACGTGACAGCGTGTGTTAAAAGGTTTATATTGATTAGTGATATGATTAAATAAGTCTTTGATAAAACAATTTTCATCTTTGAGCTAGCTTTTAGGTAGAGTCTAATCTGAATTTTAAGAGATGTCTCTGCTTGTTTTTAGAATGACCGGAGTTAGATTATTGTGTTAGATTGCAACTTTGGAGTGGAGCTATCCACAGCATGAAAATGCAAGGACCTTATCAAATACAAACAACTCCTGCCAAAATTGAATTATAAAGATAGATTAGGTGTACTGAGTTACTAGATTTGCTGGCAAAGTTATCCTACTTGGCCCTAAGTTGCTTTGGTATCCCATCAGATTATGATAAGTGGCTTCTTAAAGCTTTGAAATGACAAAAGAGGAATGCAAACATTGTCTGATACACCGAGATAGAGAACATAACCAAAATGAATACTTGCATCCTAAAATGCTTTGAAGTCAGTGAAAAGTTGTTGGCCAGAAAATTTACTGTTCAAAAAATTGAAGATAGCTCTCACATGGCAACTCTAATTTTAAGGGTTGTGCTACCCTCTCCTTATTAATTATTAAAATGCTAATTTCAAAACTCATTAGTATCTGTCATGCTGTTATAATCAAATTCATGTTGTTCCCTTCATTTTTTCCTTATTACTTTGGTCATACGATGGTTTAATGCATATATAAGTCCCTGGAATTTGTGAAAAAGATTGTTTTGGGGGGTCTATTCCTAGCAGCTAGTGAATTCATATTCATACTTACAATAAAACTGTTGAATCGAACTTTTCACTCTGCGATTTATTTAGTTTGGAGTGTCAAAGCAATTGTCAGCTGGATACTGTCTGAGTTTCTTGGAGGTGAAAACATCTCAATTATAGCTGAGTATGATGTACAGACTCTCATCAATACCAATTCATCAGAACTCTTAGAATCTGTGGTTGAAACTGTGAATGAATGTCTAGCCGAAGCACCTCGATTCGGAGTTGAAGAGCCAAAATCTGCTCTTGGAACTTAGACCTTCTTGAAATCATAAGTACCTTCAACACAGTTGGGAGTCCTTCTGGAAGATTTTGGGCACTTGATCCTCTTGATGGTGCATTTGGGTTTGCAGATGGAGATCAATATGCTGTAGCTCTGTCACTCATAGAGGATGGAGAAGTGGTGCTTGGAGTTCTTGGGTGTCCTAACTACTCAATGAGAAGGGAATGGTTGAGTTATCAGAAAAGCTATCAGAGGATTTTATCCAAATTGAATCCTTCAACCATTGGAACTTGGAATAAAGGTTGTGTTATCTATGCTAAAAGGGGTAGTAGCAAGGCTTGGATTCAGCCACTGCTCCATGTTAATAAGAAGTTTGTGTGGCCAAACCATGCAAAACAAGTTTCTGTCTCTTCCATTGGAAACCCAGCATTGGCCACTTTCTATGAAACAGTTGAGAAGGCTAATTCAAGTCACTCTTTTGCTGAAGGATTGGCTCATAGTGTTGGTCTCAGGTGAATTTCTAATTCATTCTATTTTCAATATCAGTTAGCCTCTGTGTCTTTTGACACTTTTTTTACCTTATGTGATTGTCTTAGCATTTCAACATGAGATATTCCTATGCTATTTTTTTCCCGTTTTGTTTGTATTCAATTAGTGTGATATATGCATATTAATTGTGTGTTTGGTTCTCTATTTGGAAACATCAAAATCAATTTTCACTCACTAAAATTAATATTTGATAACAGTATAGATGTTTGTGTATTCAGTTACTATTTTCACTCACTTTGCTTTCAACTCACTTCTACCATAATCAATTTTAACAATGAGAACACTGATCCAAACATATAAAATTCTTGAGAAATATCCAATCACTTTTGCTAAATACTATAGATATGAAAAGGTTCGTAGAATATGTTGGCAAACTGAAAATTGTTATGTATAATTGCACATTCCTTATTTAATGACTGGTCACATTCCCAATTTCCCATTTAAAATATCACTTGGAAAAGGGCACCAAAGATAAGACAAATTTTGCAGTACATTTCAAGCTTCATAAGGTATCTCTTATTCATCATTTGTATGCAGTAACCAGCCATTAAGAGTTCACAACATGGTGAAATATGCGGCGATTGCTTGTGGGGATGCAGAGGCTTTAATGAAGTTTGCAAGGGCTGGTCACTAGGAGAAGATATGGGATCACGCTGCTGGTGTTATCATCATTCAAGAGGCTGGAGGCATGGTAACAGATGCTGGTGGGGATCCCTTGGACTTCACAAATGGTTCATGTTTAGAAGGGCTTGATCGTGGTATAGTTTCCTGTGCTGGAGCCACATTGCATGAAAAGATCATTGATGCTAGCTGGGTCTCTTCTAGCCTTTGAAACTGTTTCGAATCATCAAAATGTGTATTACATATTGTGATACCGTCTCTTCTGGGCTTTGACTATTTAAGACTAATTGATACTATACTTAAAGCATTTCCAACGCTGGGAGCTTATCCCAGTTAGAGATGCTAAGCTCTAGAGCTTATTTCTTTTTTCCATTGGAGCAGAATGATGTGGCACACTTGGGAGCTTAAATTTAAGCTCCAGAGCTTCTGCAAGCTCCCTTGCTTTTTGGGAGCTTGTAATATAAAATTGTATTTTCTCTCATTCACAACCAGATTTCAGGTAATAAAAAAGAGGGAAGATGAAACAGAAGATGATTCACAAGAAATAAGCATTCGGGACCAGAAACACAAAATCATTGATGTATTAAACAACCCAAAAAAATTTCATCATTTATACGCCGCTTTTCCTAATTATAAGATTTTTTAGAGACACTCTTAGGTAGTGTTTGGTGACAGGACTGAACGGAATGGGACAAAACAAGATTGAACAGGATTGTAATATTTTGTGTGCTATGTTTGGTAACTCCAAATTATCATAACGGAACTATACTTTTAATTACATATATAACCTTGCATGTTTAATATTTGATTGAGAATAAAAAATTGAACTCAATTAAATATTATATATAGAGCCCGTTTGTCATTGTTTATTTCGTGATATAATCACTTATTTTCAAAAAAATAATCACTTATATATTTTTTTAAGGTGTTTGTGTATGTTTTCGAAAAAAAGAAGAAATTTGATTATTTCTTTAAGCTATTTATAGTAGCTTTTGGAAAAATAATTGATTTTATTTAAGTGATTTTTTGAAAAGAAAAAAATCATTTATGTTTGTCTACAAATATAATAAATGCTTTTCACTTTAAGAAGTGATTTTAAACTTTTTGAATACAATAATCAATTTTCTGCTTTTTTTTAAATGAATTTTTTCTATTATTATATAACCAAAATACTTCAAATATAAATTAGGGGCATTGTTGGCCGTGTAAAAGTGTTAAGAGAGTATTATGTTCCCTTCCGTTCCACCTTTTCAACAGAATCAAAGTGTCTGGTTCATTGACCCAATATGTCCTGTTCCGTTTCATCTTAAAAACATGACTAACGCAGAACAGAACTTGTATGTCATGTTTCGTTCCCTTCTCAACTGTCTATCAAACGCTACCTTAGTGTTCTTTAATTTAAGACCTCCTACTAAAATTCATAAATATTTATTGTTCTTTTCCATATATACTACTTGTATTTATTGAATTTTTGTAATTCCAAGGTCCTGATTAATACTAATAATTAATTCTTTTCAATGCTACCCAATACATTAATTCAGAGAGAATATGGAAAATTATATCAACTTTTGTAAAATCAATAAATTGGTTAATCTTATTACATGTTTTCTTTAATTGTTTTAAAAAGAACTAGTGAGTATTTTGTAGCAAAAATCTAATCCTCATTCTTGTTAGTATCTCTTATGGTGCACTTGTTTGTTTAGCGTGCCATGTATAGTGCTCAGCTGGTAAATGCTATTAGATTTAAATGCAATTTGACACCATCTCCTGCTTGTAACCGTTGATATGCTCCCTTAGATGATTGTCTTCGTTGCTTAAAGGATTGTCCTCACTCTAGAAAAATTTGGAGTCGAATGGGAGCTCTCTTTTCGGCCAACTTCCAGCTTTCAATTTTTCCTGATTGGATCAGCAGTTGTGCGAGAGGCCTCAATGATACTAAATTTGTTTCAGTTTTATGGGGTTTGTGGAAATGACAGAATAATATGATATTTGAAGAGCAGCCTTGGTCGCTTCAGGATGCTTGAAGAAGAATTTCTCTTCCAACGTCGCAAAATTATGATCTTTATAGGAGCAACAAGTGAACTCCCCCTCCTATTGGAGCCGTGAAGCTTAACACTGATGAAAGTTATCAAGAGTTTGATGGGTGCATGAGTTGGGGTGGTCTGATTCACGACCAACACAATGTGTGGATGGGTGGCTTTGCGTCATATTGGTCTGATGGTAATGTGTTTCTCTCGGAGGCTCATGCAATGCGTGAAGGCCTTTCCTTTACTTGGAAATGTGGGTATACGTTAGTTGTTCGTGAGGTAGATTGTGTGAAGCTCATTTCTTCCCTTAATGATTCAGACTTCAATGAGCCTGAGATTTGTGCTTCTGCTTTAAGATATCAGCCTGATGCTCAAGAGGAATTGAAATATTTCACTCAAGATGGTGCATCGTGATGGTATTTCTCCAACCGACTTGTTAGTTAGATTGAGAGGTCATACACCTACTCCTAATACTCATTTCATTGATATTCTCAAGCCTAATCTAGAGGCTTGAGAATAAAATTATCCGAAGCATACAATAAAATTATCTTATGGTGCGCTGTTCTGTTGTTGCATTCCTCCACTAGTAAGTCATTCTAAAAGTAGCGTATAATGTATTTTGACGTCGTCAACCTTTTTTGAAGGTTCTGATGATGTTTCATGGTTCCAAACCTTCCGGACATTAACGATGAATCCAAGTTATGGTCGGTGAAGTGAGTTAACACATGTGCTACTACACTATCATTTTATATATAAATAAATCAATTTCTTTTGCATTAAATAAACCTTTTGTTTTATTGTTGCCCTCTCTCACTCTTTGTTTTTTAACTAGGAAAGTGCTACTACAACGGAACTTTTTTTACTCCGCACTAGGCCGCAACGGTGTTTTCGGAGCAGCCTATTTGCTGTGCTCACCACTCGCTTCTGTTCTTCTCTATTAGAAATTGGCAAGACTCAACCACAAAAGTTAATTTTAGAATTGAGATTTGTTTTACCCGATTGATCGTATCTCTAACCAATGTGAAACTTCTGACTCCCTCTTTACTCTGACCAAACTCGCTTCTTGCATGTAAACTTAGCGGCGACCTTCTCTGCTTCTTGCATGTCCATCCGTTCGAGACTTTGGAGAGGTGAAGAGAAGATACCATTTGTAAATTTAATAATAATAATAATAATCTGTTTACTGTTTTCTCCCCTAAAATTTGTAGAAGTTTTGGTATCAGAAATGAAGAACCCAAAGGAGAAAAAAACTTCAAATTGTGTGGTTACGATTTTTTTTTTTTTGAGGTTGGATTCTAATTTATGATTTTCTAAAATCAGAACGGAAGGAATTGAATTAATTTGGGTTAAATATGTTTTTGGTTCCCCTAAATTAATGAATTATGGATTTTGATCTCTATTTAAATTTTTCATTAATTTTAGTCTCTCTAAAATAAAAAAAATTATTAATTTTGATTTTTCCATTCATTTTGTATGACGGTTTAGACCGCGACGAACAGATTTTATGACAGTTTTTGTATAATTATGTAGGCAATTTGAAGAGTTACCACCTCAATTCTTTCCTCTGTAGTGTTGTTATCATGTTAGCCATTTTACTTAGGTGACGCTTCATAACTCGTCAACAATGCAAAATTCTTAAATTTTTGATAAATCCTATTTTAGTTTTTGTACATCGGAAAACTAAATCCTACTTAGTTACAATTCAATGTTTTAAATACAATTAACTTTTAAGTACAAGGCTATGGAAGTACCATGTATATTTTTGAAACTAGAAGTATCATATATATTCATGGCATAATTGCTAGCTACTTTTAATAAAATCAAATGTTTGAATCTCCACTCTTATAAGAAAAATAAAATCACTAATTTCATAAAAAAATTCTAAACCGCCGCAATTAAAAAGAATTTGACAAAAACTGATCTTGAATGGCCATGCTTTACCATCAAAATGTAGGCATATCCTCGAGAGAATTTGATTTATACATTTATAACAGTTAAAGTGTGTTTGAATTGCAGGACAAACACATTATCCGAAGCATACAATTACAGAAGTTCCATTTTATAGCTTCTCCATGTAACAAAGGAGTGATACTTGACATGAATAGAAAGCAAAAAACCAGAACAAATGAAATTGCTTTTGGTTATTATAGAACCAAGATACATATGCATTTTGATCTTGCACTTAATTTGATTGGTAATGTACTAATAATATGTCTCCTTTTCTTCCCACCCAATCTGGCTCTGCCACTGTCATGCTTCACTGTAGGCTTAGAACCTTCATCCTGCATTAACATGTACAAAATCAGACTAAGGCCACATTCACAATCAAAAATGTTCTCTACGTTGGAAAAGGAAAGAACAGTTTCATCAATAAAATAAGTGTATAGTTGTGTTGTATCTCAAACAGAGTAACCAATCATTAATGATTAAGCAGAAACTTACTAAATTATAACATTTCTTGAGCAATATGCAAAAGTTAATTTGCTAATGTGGCAATACTACAATAGAGTGTTTGGAAGTTTTATGCTTGTTTGGTTTCACGATTCGCATAGAATCCAAGGCAAGCTTGCTCAGTGATTCTAGAGCATTTCATTGTGGAACCAAACGTACTGTAAGTCGTTCTAGAAGAAGCTACTTCGAGCAGCACTTTTTGTGAAAGGAGAAGTAATTCTGAAAGATTTAAACGTGAAACCAGACATGCAATAAGTATAGTAGGTAACCTTTGTTCTTCATCCATGTAAGTGTAACCTTTGGTGCTGCCTCCTATTGTTGCAACTTCCCTGTAGTTGGGCAAGGGAACATGACCTTCCTCAATCTGCTTCAAATCTTCCACAAGCTTCTCATAATGCCTCTTCACTTCCTCCACCGTCTTCCCTCCGACGGCCCGGGCCAGTTTCTGCCACCGATCCGGCGTGTCCTTGTCGTAGATAGCCAAAGCATTTTCAAATCTCTTGTTCTGCTTAGCTGTCCAACCTGAACTTGAAGCCATATGTGTATAAATAGTTGAAACACAACAACAATGGCAATGGAAATTCAATGTTTGTATGGTTGAGCTATGAGAATGAAGATGAAGATAACAGTGCTACCCTTTATATACTAGTGGAGGAGCTTGTTGTTGCTCATGCTAGCTGTTGCTTTCTGAGAATATCAACAGTGGGACAAATTGTCCATAAACTTTGAACTTTTTAGGAAAATTTCATGTGTTAGCAAAATAGTTTAATGCTTAGGCTTAAAGAAATGTTGTACTTAAGAGGTAAAATATATTTAAGATGTGCAAGTAGACTCATGGCTCTGGCCGACTTTCCCTAAACCAATAAAGTTATTGCATCCTGTGAATTTCACTCATTCTTCTAATTCCTTTTTCACATGCATGCCTTCCATCACTGAATTTTAGGAACATATGGATTATAAAGAATTCAAATAAATCAAGAACAGAAAAATGTTCTTGAATTGACAAGGCCATTAAATTCAACCAGAAATCTCTAAAATAGAATTTCAATTTCTAAATTTTACCAAAAAAAAAAATTTTATTGCATAACTTCATCTATTTTGTCTTTGACAGATGTCATCACTCATTTGAGAAACATTTGCATATCCCTCTCAACAAATATCTTTCTCAGAATTCAAATTTGTACTCTCATTCTTATCGAGGTCTAAGTTACTAACCACTAAACCCTAGACCACCACCATGTATAACTTCATAGTTATGCTTATGCATTATAGTTATTGTACACTAAGGATGTTTATGTGAATCAAATCACATAGTATATGAATAAGTGCTGGATCCGGTGTAATGATTTAGAACTATGATAACAAAAATGTTTCATACACATCATTTTTTCTATGTTCTTATCCCTGCTGATGATGGTAAAAATGAAAGAAGAAAAATAAATAGGGAGAGCTCAGTTTTTGTTTGGTACGTTTATCATGATTTTTGTTTCTTGTGGTGCATTCCAATGGTAGGTACTGTTATGCAGGACAGCATGGGTCCAGTTGAAGAGCCTGTACCCTCAAACAGTTCACGTGTAGAAAATTTCATACCAGGGTAGTCAAACTGTTTGAAATCATTCTACTATTGATTTTAAAAATAATCAATGTTCGGAAGAAAATTTACGTGAGTAGCTTCCGGTACTAGAAATATTCAAATAAAAGAGTTGACCCAAATAGGCTAACAGAGCTGGGCATGGATCTGAAGACAGAAAAAGCACTAAAGGACTTTTTCATCTTTTGAGTATTTTCTATTTTTGTGTTTTGGTTAAGACATGAAAGTAGCTACAATCCATTAATGGTCCTTACTACCTTCTTACTCAGCAATCTTCCAAGAAAAATGTAAGCTGGGCTGGCTCTAATACTGCCAATATTATTAAGCAGTCTGTATCAGTGATCATGGCTTTCGTAGGGCAAGCCTCGGTGCATTGATAAAGTTACTGACATTGCTGTCATTTGACTTTGCGTTTTAGGTTCAGAGGCGTGGAATTAAACTCTTGTAAAAATGCAAGATAAAATTATCTACATTAAATTCACAAAGTGAAACTGCTCTTCTGTGAACCTCACGGGTAGCGCGAGCGTTATAGCACTCGGTTTGTCATTTATCATTGATCATAGCTTTTGTACAATCTCGAAACTACATATTTCATACTCCTTCTGTTCCTAATTAACTATTTAGAAAGAAAAGATACACATATACTAAGAGTTACAATTAATTTTGTTAATTTCGATAAATGTATTATTCTCTTTCCTATTTTACCCTTTATAATATATTTTATTTTTTCTTCATTTATTATTCCCACAAAGGCATAGAGAGAGTAGTATATTTAGATAAACTTCTTTTTCTTTAGAATCAATTCTGAATTACTGAAGCCACTTATAAATTCTGACATGCAAAAGCTAGTTACATAACATCCTTCCCAAAATTCATTCTTGGTTTTAAAATCAATCGTGAAATCATTTTCAAACATGTGCTCAGTAAAGGTTACCATTTATATATTTATATATATGTAAACAAAGCTTTGCTTATGAATATTTGTTAACTTGCTAACATGAGATTATAAGATATATGCTGGAAAACACAAAGCAAAGCATGGCTATTTTGTTGGCAGTTAGAGCAAAACAAATATGGATAGATGTATATTTTATTGTTGTCTTGAACTTAAATCACGTGCAAAGTGAGCCTCAGAGATTAAGCATATATAGGGTCCACCTCTTTCACATTTACAGAATGTAATCTCATTATATTGAACAACACAAGAGTACATGCATGTTTGGTACAAAACTCACTTTGGATTAACAGAATAAACAAAACAAGTTTTACTTCTTTCAAATCAAAATTTTAGTATCAAAATCCATTTATAAGTATAAGTGTGACACATAATTTACAAAATTAATTAAACAGTTTAAGTTTTTAGCTAGAGTAGTTAGGTCATGACATGTGTATCTGAGTCCAATTAAATTGTCTAGATTTCAATTCTTATTCTCTTCATTATTCTAATAAGAAAATAAAATTTGAGGACAAAAAAAATGGGTGTATGCACTATCCACATTTTAAGTTTTGTATTATTGAGGTAAGCTAAAACTGAGTTCCACCTCTCAAACCATGCTTTGGAGTTTAAACCCCTTGAACCATGGTTGCAGTGCAAACTCTAAGCCAAACATTGACAGTACTAAAATATATAAATGGGCTTATTTCATTCACATGGAGTGAAGAAGTTCTTTTTCAATTTTCAACTCTCGAAAATGAAAAAAAAAACTCATTGGTGCAGAGATACTTAGTTAAGATGAACAAGAGGGACAGCAAAAGTAAGAGAATATTAATTTATAGCTTTTGGCTTGGGCTATTTTATCTCTTTGCCTCGACGGATGGAATATAACCACGCTCATCAATTGGTCATTGCATTTCATTTTTAGGAGCCACCAAGAGTGTCCATTTCACATTATTTTGAAGCCTATGAATTTTATTTTTTAATATTATAACATAACTCAGCATGGAAGTGTGATGATGATACATTTGGAATCCTTATCATCCACGCATATACCAAACTGAATTTATCTCTGAAGATTGAAGAGCTTCCCATATTCTACTTCAGAACCTTTTATAATCACTCTCCACTGCCAATACAAATTGGAATTGGGGCCACGGTACTGATTTGTAATCACATATTGGGATATCCATGCATAGATTCCCAGGTCTGGATGCTCTCACATTTTGAATATGATTTAAGTTACTCTAAAAAAGACTTTTAAGCTAATGGAATTGTTCCGACCGGCCAAAAGCTCAAAAGACTCAATAGCAAAGTTGCCCAGAGGCGACCATGATCTCAGAAGCCCTTCTACAAGGCTTCCTAACAACTTGCAGAGGCGGTTATGGCATATGCGATCGTTCATTTATACACACATTGGTCAATATACTAAACTCTGAATTCTTTTTAATTAACTTTGAGATTCTCTTTTTGCTCATACTTGAGTGTCGAAGTGTCTTCTGCAGGTACACTTAAAAGCTATTTGTCAGTTAGTAAATTTACGACACTGGGTGGTTGGTTGAGACAACACAATGGTGGAGGGTTAGGTAGCACTAGTGCTCGAGGTGGTGTTACCGAGATGCAGTGGTGGTGGTAGCGGTGGAGGTGGCTGTTACCGGGTGGTGGCAGTGGTGGTGGTGGTGGTGGTGGAGGGTGGAGGCAGTAGTGGTGGTGGTTACAGAGGAGGAGTTGGCGGCAGTGGTAGTAGCGGAGGAGGTGGTGGTGGTGCTAGAGGCGACGGTAATGGAGGGTGTTACCTGGCAGTGATGATTGTCGTGGTGGTGGAGGTGGCAGTGACAACGGTGGTGGTGGTGGAGGGCGGTGGTGGTCGTGGAGGATGGAGGTGACGGTGGAGACGATGACATTGGTGGAGGGTGGTTCTAGCGGTGGTGGTGAAGGTGGTGGTGGAGTGTGGATGCGATGGTGGTGGTGGAGGAGGAGGTAGCGGTAGTGGTGGTGGTATAGTGGTGGTGGAGTGGAGGTGGGTGTTACCTAGTGACGACTATGGTTGTGGCAGTGGCAACGACAATGGTGGTGGTGGTGGTGACAGTGATGGTAGAGGTGGTGGTGGCAACAATGATGGTGGAGGTGTGGTAGAGGGTGGAGGTGGCGGTGGAAACCATGACAATGGTGGAGAGTGGTGCTAGCAGTGATAGAGGTGGTGGATGGTGTTGGTAGTGGTAATGGTGGAAGATGGAAGCTATGGTGGTGGTTGTGCCGGCAACACTGGTGGCGGTGGTGACAGCTGCGGTGGCGGTAGCAATGGAGGTGATAATGGTGGTGGCATGGAGGTGGTGGTGGGCATTACCTGATGGTGACGGTGGTCGTGGCGATGACAACGATGGTGGTGGTGGTGTTGTAGTGGAGGTGATGGTAGAGGTGGTGGTGGTGGTGGTGGTGGAGGAGGTGTTGATGGTGTAGGCGGTTCCGACGCTCTCTACAACTTATTTTAAAAAAGCTCCCTCGTTTAATTTTTTATTTGAAAGCTACTTTTTAATATTTTCTTTGTAAAATGTAAGTAGCTTTTACAAATTGTGTTTTACCCTACTTTAGCTTAAAAGTAACTTAAGAGGCAAAAAAAAAAGTCGGGCCAAACACTGTCTTAGTCAACTCAAAAGTCAAGTTCTATCGAGTAAAAGAATATTTTATCCAATTGAAAAGTGTGCTTTTCTGCTTTAGAACTCGTGCTAACAGATGAAAACATAAAACCAATCGATCACATCCAAAATAATAACTATCCCATTTCATTTTATTTTATTGTGCTATTTCCTATCTCACTCCATTTAGCTAAAGTTAGACAACTAAACATAATATTTGAGAAAACATGTCAATAAATTAAAAATGATAACTATTGAATAAAATACAAATATTTAATACCTTAAAAATATAAAAAAAACACTTATTAATTAGAAGTAATAATACTCCTAGAATCACTCCTTTGGAGATTTCAGACTAACAATAACCTTATTTATAAATACGGGTCATCAGTCATTATACACTGTAATAAAATCGTCATTCCCAAAAAATTAAAGCTTGAAGTTAATCAATCAAGTTGATCCATATGCTAATAAGCTAGTTGTGCAAGCGGAGTGGGACATAGCATAAAATTACATGCAGAAAGTTTGGAATCCTTATCATCCAGGTTTATTTTATACAGTGAACCAATAACCATAAAAACTTGCTTTGTTCTTCCCAATATATCTTTTAAACTAGTGGTCTATTTTTTATTGGTCAGGTCCCGTCCTCACAAGTTGATCAACAGATTCATTCTGAGATGCCCTTGGTTAATATGAACTATGTGCACGCTTACTGCACCAAACAAGTTTCAATCAAGTCTTTACACTCACATAAAGTTTTAGCAAATAATAACGTTCTTGGGGAATCTTTGATTGAAGGAAGGGATCTAAAAAGTCATAAACCCAAAAGAAAAATTCCAATGTAGACAGGTCAGAGAGATTTGGAAATAGCAAGTTTTGAAAATTGTAACATCTTCTATCAAAGGAAATAACCAGAATTCTTTATTCATGGTAGCTATCAGCAACATGGGCTAGCTAAAATTCTGCCAGGCTGTGTAATAGATGAGCAGAATCTATATTCTGATGAGAGCTGATAGTTTGATACTTCATACTTTGAGATATGTATGATGACATATGTCACTTATTGTAGTTATTGGATGTCATTTTTGCTATATATTCTCGCTAAACTTGTTGGGATATGAGATGGTTAAAACTCTCAAGATCTTCAAGAGAAAACCAACACAAGTGGATTACAGATCTTTTCTTCACTCAAAACCTACATTAAATGTATACATCCCTTCACTATAAAGTACTCAACACTTTCTTCTTCATCTAATGTGGGACTTCTTTCTCGCACTTGATATCCCAACAATCTCTTTTTCAAGTGTGAGTCCATCTCAAGCAGAGGCCTCCACACACTTGAGAGGAGATTGTTGAGATATCAAGTGTAAAAAAGAAGTCTCATACACCCAATGCCTTAAGGTTTTTTTCATGAAGTTATGGTGTTCAATCCACTTGTGTCATTTGCTATTATAGCCCAATGTGGAGATCCCACAAAGTTTAAAGCATGACCCAGTTGTGGTGTCAAAGCCGATGGTTCGGTGGCCATGACAACAACTTCTTGCATCGAAAGTCTTCCTGAAAAAAGGAGTGTTGATCACTTTACAAGTGAGAGGACTCATAAAACCAATGCCTTAAGATTTTAATTCAAAGATGCGTGTCATTTGCGACCCACTTCTCTTTCTTGAGAACTTATTCGGTGCACAGTTTACAGTTGGTACGCAACGATGTTGTGATAGAGAATTTAGATGGAATTGTCAATTTTGGCTTGTGGAAATACAAGTCATAGATGCGTTGATGCAATCAGAATTACAGATGGCGTGCATGTAATTATACATGTTGCAAATGAGCACTAGTTTGCATTGATGCAAGGTGTGTGGTGATAACACACTTACATTTGTTGACATTGATGCAACGTATTTGATGATAGCACACAAGCATTGGTTGACATTGATGCAGGGTGCGTTGAGGTTATGTCGATGGCTGAAGAACTTCCTGAAACAGCTAACATGGAAGTTGCACCATAATTATGGGATTTGATGAGGCTTAATGACTTGGTCTTGGGTTTAGTGGGTTTTGATGAGGAATTATGTTGCATTATTGAGATGTTGGTCGACCCTCTCTCTCTTCTTGAGCCTGGAATTTTTAGACCACTATTTGTGGTGGTTTCACTCTTGCTTTTCCTTCACTTCCAAGTGTTAAACCTAACCTCAAGGGCTGAAATTCTCTGAACATTGTATTGCTGATGCCGCCCCTTCTTCCTCCATTTGTGATCAAGCTTTGCTTTTCTAATCTTCTCCAAGAGTTCTTGGTGTTGTTTCTTCGGTAGGTTATTCATATTCTTCTATTTCTGAGTTGTTTTGCTCATTTCCTCCCTCTCTTCCTAGAGTTCTAACTCAATATTTTTCCAGCACACTCTTTCACTCAACCTACTCGAGTTCTCTCTCCATCACTGAGGGACAAGGGTTGTGGTTTACTTCTACTTGATCAATCAAGCCAAGCAAGGTTGGTCTCTTCCATTTTCCTTTGTGTGGGAATCCTTGTTAGCTTCCTTTTCACACAATCTTGTCCTTTAGAGTCCCTTGTATTTTTGAAAGAAAATTTTCCTTTAATCAATTATATAATTTGATTTGTCAATGGGAAAACCTTGTTTTTAAAGAAGTAGAGTTTAAAATGATTTTTTCATGAAAAAATGTTGTTTCTAAGCTCCTGGCAGGGAGCCAGCACATGAGCGCTGACCTCCCAGCACCTGGGCACTGGGGGTTCTGCCTAAGTCATGTTGCTAGACAGGGAGCCAGCGCATAAGCGCTAACATCCCAGCGCATGGGCGCTGGGCCCTTGTCAGCATGGTTTGCTATTTTGTTTAAAATCCTTGAGGTTGATTTCCACCCTTCCAATTGTTGTTGATTGTTATATTATATACATGTGTATGAAACCCGTTAGATGGTAAGGGTAAATCATGTCCTAGAGAGCCTCGAGTCATGCATGATTGTATGTTTTTTTGCATGAAATGAATGTGTTTTGATTGTGATTAAGTCCCTTTTGGATTTTGGATATCTTAGTGAAATTTGTGGATTGTTTTGGATTATGTTCTTGGGCTGGAATTGTTTCATGTGATATAACATGTTGAAGTTGAATTAAAGGAATAATGATGATGATACTATTTGTACTCACCCTATGATCTTGAGGATATTTAAGAACTGTTGGTTCTCTTGAGGTTGTTGATGACTGTCATAGCATATGCATCTATTGAGGTTTAGGACGGTGGGATGGATGGTTTTGCCACGTGACCGTGCTTGAGGGCGGTGGGTGGATGGTTTTTCCATGTGACCGTGCCTGAGGGTGATGAGATGGGTTATAGTCCCATGTGATCCTCCTGACCCCGTTTGGGATGAATTCGCCCCTGTTTGGGTCGATATATTGTTTTGGCCAGAGTCATACACATAGTAATTGAGGAACTAACAAGCATTGTTTTGTGGAATATAACTTGAGTTCTACGAGGACATCAATTGTTGTATTTATTGCTACTGTTCATGTTTTGTGTTACTATTTTGATTATGCTGCTACTGTACTCAATATGATGTTTCTGCTTAGTAATTTATTAAATTGTTGTTTTGTGATGACGTTCCTACGCTATCTTAAAAATAATAATAATAATATGTTGTTCTGTTGCTGTTCACTTTTTCCTATTTTCTGATTATAAATTGTTGTTGTTGTATTAGTAATGTTGTTACTGTTTTAATTTTTATGCATGTTGTTCGGTTTGTACTCTTGTTGTTCTATTTTTAGGAGTTAACCATTTCTGTTTGTCTTGTTTGTTGCTTGGGCACTTAACGCCATAGATTTTCAGACTGAATGTTTGCGTGGAGATTAAATTATTCTTGAAAGCTAAAGGGGCTTGGATTAACTTGAAGATTCTGAAGATCAACTAAGAGTTGAAGTTTTTGTTTTATTTTCCACTGTTGTTCGTATTTAATATTTTTGGGCACACTGTTTTGTGCAAGCTAAATATTATTTTGATTTTACGTTGTTCATGTTTATTATAAATATGGGGTATTATTATATCTTAAATATTGAGTGACGCTTTGATTTTTTTAAATTGAGTTATTTGAGAGAGGTTTATATATTTTCCGCTTATTACTATGTGACCCCTGACCTGAAATTGGGGCGTTACATTTGGCACCGTATGTGGTGAAGAGCACGAAAAGCTAATCGAAGAAGGAAAATCGCATACAACATCCAAGCAGACAATAAGTTCTACTCCAAATTTCCAAAGAGATCCGCAACGTGTCAAACGGGGAGTAGAGAAGCTCTCAACGAGGTCACTTTCCCCACAAACAAGAAGTGTGACTGAGAAAATCTACCAATTGTTCGTTTAGAAATTTCAAATCGTGGATTTACCACGAGGTTTAATTGAACAAGTAGACGTGGATACATATCCAACTAAGATTCACCATGAGGAGCATGTGTCAGCTTTCGAAGCGCGGATTGATGCAATGAGAATTAAAGAAAGTGGTGATGCAGACGTATTAATCTGTAGGGCGTTTTTGTCTACTTTGAAGGGAGGTGACGATGGTATATGATATATAAGCTCAATATAATAAGACGAGAGAGATAGAGAAAAGAGAAAAAATTGAGTATATATGACCTCAATAGATCATTGATCATAGGTTCCTTCTCGATTAAGTATTTCATATTTTTTAATTATTTATTCTACTTTGACCAAAATATGTTTTGCCCTTTTTAATGGGTGGCTAAAGGGGTGCTTTGTTCTTGAGACGTTAGCTCTTTAGTATTAATGTAAAAAAAAAATGTTATAATAGGATCCTAAAATCAATTGTGGCACTCCCAATAAATAAGGGTAGAGAAAAATTACATTAGAAAAAAAAGAGTTATAGGAAAGCTACCCAATAATGAAATATGTTTTCATTTACCCATGCAGCATTAGGACATGTGCCACGAACCTCAAGAACACTTACGGTGCTACTTACTCGTTACAAATAAAAGTTCATGATTAACACAATGTTTTCGCCACTTCCAATTCCTCAGAAAAGTGAGAACTCTGCCACACATTATTAACCTCCAAGGAAGGGTTGTGTTTTAAGCAAATCGGTTGAATGAGTAAAACTATTCAATTTTATTGGAGCTTTCTATATACCAGACATTTCAAGACAATTGATTCTAAACCCAAAATCAAGTTTGAGAAAAAGCTTCGTTGAGCAGCTTTTGGGTGGAGAAAAAAAAGTTGATCCAAACATGTTATAACCTACATTGGAAAGCAAAAGCCATCATTAACAGCAGTAAGGTTTTTAAGTGCAGAAACATGGTGGGGATGGACCATAATGGAATGACCATAACAAAAGAATAACCAAATCCATTTCCTAAGTGCTCATCTTGCCTCTCCAGTCTCCACATCTTGCATTTCCAAAGGTTCAGGGAAAATTTCATTGGATGACCTTTTGTTGGAAGAAGAGTGATCATTGCCACCACTACCCTGAGAACCTACTCTTCCTGCTTGTTTAATGCCACTAGTACCACCCTCCCTATTTCCATGTACTGTGACAGCAGCACTCTCTGATGGGCTGTGTCTCCAGCTACCAAAGAATGCAGTGCTCCAAGATCTATTAGATGAGGTTGCTCTCAACTTTGCTGAGCTGAAACTTTCTTCTCTCACAATCTTCAATGGGTTTTCCAGTGCTTTGAGGACATGCTTCATAGGAGGGCGTTTGGAAAGCTTGGGATTCAGACATGACTTGGCCACGATTGCCGTAGCCCACACCTCTTCCAACAAGTCGTCATCGACGATCAAAGACGGGTCAATGATCTTACTCAACCGTTCTTTATCGAATATGCTGATGTAGCTCAGGGTTTGCTCTAAGCACTCTTTTGTAGCGGCATCATCGGATTTGCTGATGTCAAGATTACCAGTAACTAGCTCAAGTAAAATCTTCCCAAAACAGTAGACATCATAGGCACATGTCACAGATGATTTACCTGTTGATTACCACAACAAAAAGAAGGAAAATGCTGACGATTTTTCTTGCAAAAGTTTTAAACAAGGTAAAGGTCAATATGCAAAATATTCATATGTAAGTGTGCATGTCTTCTCCCTGTCATGTCTCATTTCTTTGTCCCACCAGTGAGTTTTTGCCACATAAATTTAACAAGACATGGGTGAGGTGGTTACAAAATTATAAGGGTGTGGCAAAGTTTCATTGGTGGATCAGAGAAATAAGACCGATGAGAACAGAAGATCTTGATCCTGTACTAACGTATGTAGCATAACACTAACTTTAATGGATGCATGGATCAACAATAGGATAAAAACAAGAAAAGGTAAGCCAGATTACTCACCAGAATTGCATTCATTAGGAGATCTGCAAAATCATAAGAAAAAAAAAACAGTTAAAACTCTAACAGGAAATAAATTTAAATAATAAATATCAACAAAATTAACTGGCAGTGATAACTCTGTTGGCTTGCACTTAGTGTTACTTGATCACAAGAAGTATGCAATCTTGTTATCTACATCAATCAATTAACTAAAGATTCACCGGATTTCACTTACTTTATGAGTTTAAATTAATTAGGTCAAATGACAAGGATGAGATAATTTTGCATTTATACATAAACACGCACCAGAAGAATAGAAGCAACTATTATACTAACCCTAACTAAGACAAGTAATTGATCAACCAAGTCAAACTTAATTCAAGCTTATTTGCTTGTAGGTATGATTGAACCATTTCAGGCTGGTATGTTCTAATCTTACATTTAAAATTCAATATATTTATAAATCATCATGGTATCTCTTCTCTTAATTTTCATTTAATATATAATACAGCGGTGCCTTGTTACATTGTAAGTGTTAATGAACTATAAGCTTACCTAGGCTTGCTGAAAACCCTTGACATGACACTCTGATGAAGATCTTCTTGGGCAGTAACCTCACTCAAACTTCCAAGTCTCACCTCATATTTATCATCAAGAAGTATACTGCTAGCTTGGACATCTCTTCAAAAATCAAAATTAAAACCTCAGTAACTAACGAGCTTATAGATTAATACAACACAATTGTAAAGCAAAAGATGTCAATGATATCAACGCATATACATTTGTGGTAGAGTAGCATTTTAATTCAGCAAATGTGTATCTTTTACTGGCCTTCTTACCATAAGCCAAAAAGAAACCTTAGATTTAGATCCATGCAAAACATAACATATAATTAAGAGACCGGTCTATGTGTACTTTCATTTATGAGAATCTATTACTCAGCTTCAAATTTCTACTTTTAGCATCAAAAGATCACATTGTAATATCTCTATGGCAATGATGCTGAATAAATTTGAGAATCGAGAATATTTTGTCCAACATAAATCCAATCAGATTTTGCTTCTAAATTTGATTCCATGATACATATAATGATAACTTTCCAATCATGATGAGAAAACATTAACAATAATGCAGATTACATTTGGTGTTACCTGTGAACAAGGGGAGGGCTGCACTCATGTAGGTAAGCAAGGCCTTCAGCAGCTCCTATTGCGATTTTCAGTCTCGTGATCCAATCCAAAGACTTTAATTTACCATCTGTACTAGGGACTGTGTGCAAGGAAGTAGCCAAATCTCCATTTGGCATGTACTTGTAAATTATACATTTCACCTTCTCATTCTCCAAGCAGTGCCCCAGGATTGGGACCAGTCTTGCATGTGAAACCTTGCTTAACAAACCCAATTCCACAACATATGATTCTCTCTTCAATATATCTAAATCTACCTTTTTGACAACCACAGTTGCTCCACTTTCCAACACTCCCCAGAAGAGGTCTCCAGTGTGTCCATGCTTTAAGAGATTTGCTTCAGCAAAATTGCCAGTCAAATTGAGCATTTGCTCAAAAGTAAATGAGTCACCCACGCCGGTTACAAAGACAGGATCCTTAGGAGGTGTAGGACTTTCCCCTTCTGGAACCGGCCCCCCATTCGCGGTCCCTCTTCGAATTTCTGAGGTCTCACTAACATGACATTGTTTTAGAACCAGTATGAGGACCAACACCAGTAGCACAATAAAGCCAAGACCACCAAATACTCCTGCCAGTATGAATATCACTCGTTTGTTGCTCCCGGACTTGGACTTCATTGGATCTCGGCCACCAGCACCAAAGGGTAAATTTCTCTGAACATAAAACAGTCTACACTCTCCGAAACCCCTTTGGTCTGAAATGTTCTGCAGGCAATTTCTTGCTAGAGTAACATTATTACTAAGGCCACCACCCTGCACCTCACCTTCCAAATAATTACCAGACAAATCGATTGTTTTAAACTTGTTCAGCGAAGAATTCAGAGATCCATAGAACAAATTGTATGAGAGATTGAATATGGCACTAGTAGAGCTAACATTTGAACTAGACCATTCAGGCAATAGACCAGTGAGGTTGTTGTTGGATACATCAACAAAGTGCAAGCTTGGCATTGACCACAACTTATCAGGAAGATCACCACCAAGTGAATTCCGCCTGAGAATCACAACTTGAAGTGCAGGAAGAGCAGAAGAAAACAAACTACCTGGCAACGACCCGGACAGAAAATTCATGCTAAGATCAAGCTCAACCAATTTAGAAAGGTTAACCAATTGAGGAGGGACAGAACCAGTGAAGGAATTATCAGAAAGGTTCAACATTTTCAGATTTGAAAGGGCACCAAGTTCAGGTGGAACAGACCCAGATAAGTAATTAGAACCAAGATCAAGCCTTGTAATGTTACTAAGGTTAGAGAAGGTGCTGGGAACTGTTCCTGAAAGCATGTTCCCAGAAAGATCAAGAACAGAAAGCCCTGATAAAAATCCCAAATTTGAAGGCATTCTACCAGTGAGACTGTTCCCTGAAAGGAACAAAAACTTCAACATGCTCAAATTCCCTATTGAACCAGGAATCACACCTGTTATTGAACAAGACCTTAAATCAAGCACTTGAAGTGCACCCAGGCTCTCACCAAACAACTCTGGAATAGACCCGTTGAGCATGAACCCAGAAGCGTTGAAAGACTCCAACAGAGTGAAATTAGTGAGAGATTCCACTTCGAAGCTCGGGTTGAGACGGCCCAACCGGGTTCTCCTCAACCCGGTCACGTTGATGCCCACCACTCGTCCGTGCCGGCACTGAATCCCGGTCCAGTTTCGGCACGGTTCGGCTTTGATGGGCCAATCCTTTCCCCTTATCCCCAGTGAAGAACGAAGTTGTATCAATGAAAACCATTCGGTTCTGGAGCTTAAGCTTAAACTTAAACTCGTCGTTGATGTTAATTCAATCAACAAAAACAACACCATAACTACACTCACTGCAATTCCTCGCTTCAATCCCATTCCCATTGTAATCAACTCGATTTCACGTTGCTCTTTGCAAGCTCAATTTCATCTGCACGCAGCCACGCATCAATTTTTTCTAGCTTTGTTAGTTGAATTCAGCAAATTTAGCACACAACCCAGAATAAAAAATTGATATTTTCTTTCAAAAATCTGATCTTTACCTTCAATGGTGACGACACGCTGTGATCAAGCACTCGATTTCACGCTAATCTTTGCAAGTTGAATATCATCTGCACGCAGCAACGCACCAACTTTTTCTAGCTTTGTTAGTTGAATTCAGCAAATTTAGCACACAACCCAGAAAAAAAAAATGATTGTTTCGTTCAAAGCTTTGATCTTTACCTTCAATGGTGGCGACACGTTGTGATTCTGCACTCGTTTTTGCTGTTCTTGTTCTTCTGCTGGCTCATGTGAATTCTGACCCAATCTACAAAAATGACCCCATTAACGTTGTGATTTAGAGGAATGTCTTTCTCTGCTTTTGTTCTTTGTTTTTTGGCTTTGTACATAGTAAGTGTTGATGAAACACAATCTGATGCATGTTTAAGGATGTTTGTGATGATGTAAAGCTGGGTGAGTGTGGTTTTTATGTGACAGAAGAAAAAGATTGTTTTTTTGGGATTGAAACAAAATCTTTAACCAAAAACATTAAATGGGTATTGAAGAGAATGGGTGGGATTTGAGGGAGTGCATTAATGAGGGAAGTGAGTGGTAAGCATCAACTGCCACAAGTTTCACATTCAAACTCACCGGGTGTTATTAATGCTTTTAGGATTGGGAGGTGAAGAATGAAGATTGAACAACAGTGGGAGTAGTAATATTCAACTTCAAAGTGTTATCTGAACAAAATTTGGGTTTGGGTGTGTGTTAATGGTGGTTTTGTAAAGAGATAATCAATTGCAAACAAAAAGTGATTGTCAGTTTGTGGATTACAAGTTTCCTAGAGGGAGATATTGTATTAGATGATTTTTATTCTTACCAGTTTGTGTTGCAGAGTTGATATGTGAGGAGGATGAGTCACCATTTGTGATACTGATAAGTGATAATCATTGATGAAACTGTGACTAAAACTCAATGTCCACTTGTGTGTTTACACGTAGAATTTTCAAAGGCGAAACCAGTTTTAAAGTGTCACACTTTTTTTATATTATTTTTATGGTCAAAACTTGACTATTGACCAATTTCTAAGACATTAATTTTCTAACAATATAATATAATATAATATAATATAATATAATATGTATTGTTTATACTTTATACTGTCAAAAAATCAATTCATTTTTTAATATTTATTAATGTGATAATTTTTTGAATTTTTATTTCTCAATTTAGGTGTCTTATTAGCATGTATTTTTTGGCTTTTTTTTTCATTAATGAAAAAAAATTTAACAAAAACAGTTATAAATAATTAAAATTACAAAACTATTGGTAGTTTTGTACACATCAGCGTATGACGTGGTACGAGTCGCAACCTTTTGTGCGACTCCAAGGAATCCAAACAGAATCTGGCAGGAATCAGAGGTGACAGGCTGGAATCAGAGGTGACAGGCTGGAGTTGCGTTGACCCACGCGACTCCCAGCACGAGCCGCGGCAGACCATGTGACTCACATGCATGGCTGCCACGTGGCTGACGAGTCGCAGTGATGGGCACGACTCAATCACTATAAATAGGTCATCCGTCAGCTGCTTTCTCTCACTCTCTTCTCCCACATATTTTCGTCTCTTTTTCTTTGGTAACCCTATTCTTGCATCAACCTCTCCCTTTCAATTTTTTTGCATCAAGCTCCTAAGTTGAAGGGAAATTTATCAAAAAAATTCATCGAACTCACTCAATCCTAATTCAGGTTTGTCTTGAAATTCTCTCTATATCCTAATTCTATATTTAAAGTCAAATTTAACTATAATAGTTAGAAATATTATGTTGATTAATATGTAAAAAATATATAGCATGTAGTAAATAATTTAGATCAATCAATGGTTAGAAATATAAGTTGTAGACTAATTTTAGAAATACTATCGTTTTTATTATCCTAAGATTTTATAATTTATACGTTGTTGTTTTAGAAATACTAAGTGTTGAATATTAGTTTTTAAATTACGTAGCACATAATAATATTATTTAGGTTAGGTAATGGTTAGAAATATTAAAGTTTAAAGTTTAGAGTATTATATAGACATATTACTGTTTAGAAATAATAAGTTAACTTTATTGTATAGAAATAATAAGTTAATTATTTTATTGTATCTTAGAAATAATAAGTTTATTTTATTGTATAGAAATAATAAGTTAATTTGTTAGTATGCATATAGTAATATTATATTTATTTTAAATAATAGTTAGACATAGCAAATTTGTCCGTTAGTTTAAGAAATATTAAATGGTTAAAGATATTATTTAGAATACCAACAAGGTTAGAATATAAATTTTGGAGACCTAGGAGAGCAATATAAATTGTTTAGAAATAATAACTTGTAAAGTATAGAAAATCGTAACGTGGATAATACTTACAAGAAATAATAATCCTTGACTAGTATGCAGAAATTGTTGGACACGAAACCCTAAACACTAAACTGCTTACCCTAAACTCTAAATTTGTAAACCCTAAACCCAAAACTCCAATATCCATGTTTTATGTCTACTAGTACACTATGTGAATGTTCATTGTTTCGATTGAATTTTTGATGCGTATTGCAAAGGAATAATTTCGGTTGTTGTTAATTGTAGGCACCTTAAGGCGAGTGAACACTGAACCTGAATCTTTTGCAATGGATCAACAAATTGTCTTTGTGTACTACAATGGTAGGGCTTACGAAGGCGGGCAAAGTGTTATGTTCGAAGGTCCGAGAAAGGCTATATATCTGAAACTAGGCATTTCTTTCCAACGTCTGAAGAGAAGAATACATGAGAAGTTACAACTCAACAGTAACCAGGTTATTTCGAGCGTTACTTATAGATTTCTAGCCTCAGAAAAACCTATTTTTTTTACAAGTCTCCAGATATGTGATAACGAAGATGTCAGAATCATGATGGATGCTTTTAGCCAACAATCAGCGATGAGAATGCTGGAATTATATGTTGATATTGCTGAGGTTGGAGGATCGACAATACCAGTCTCAACGTTTTCAGTGGAAACGCATGATATGTTGTCGGATGACGGGGTTAGGCAAGATGAGGAGGCGATTGCGGATCCAGAGTCTTTGACCTTTGGAAACACTGTTAGTTTGGCGGACGACATTGACAACATCCACCTAGACAATATAGACCCTGATGTTAACCATTCAAACGATGAAGTGGAGGAAGACGATAGATTACTTGAAGGAGGATCTTCAGACTCAGATATGGATATGGAGACTGATATGGGTGGCAATGCAGGTCAGCAGCCATCTCAAACCTATATTCCGCTTGCTTCTCCGGTTCCCGTGAATGTACACTCTGAACCCCAAGGTACGTAAATTCCAAATAGCCTATTCGTCCATTAATTTATGTAATTTTGATGCTATATTAATTTTTTTTGTGTAGGTGTCCCTAGCTCCAACCCCTTCTAGAGTACTTCTTCACACTATACTTATATTAACTGGGACCACCCTGATGAGGAGACAGATTTTTTCCCCGGTCTGGTTGTGCAAGGATCATGGCAAACAGGTGAAGAATTGTATGAAGGGCTACGTTTCAAAAGCAAGGTTGACGCGCAAATGGCTTGAAGCACTTCAGCATCAAAAAAAATCAAACATATGTCATTCAGGAGTCTTGCACAACATATTTCACCGCAAAGTGCCCGAATGTAGAGGATGGATGTCAGTGGAGGATGAGGGCAATGTTATCCAAGAAAACAGGTGACTGGGTAATTTCCAAGTGGAAGGGTCTGCATACTTGTGTAAGCTCGACAGGATCTATGGACCATAACAAGTTGAATTCTGATTTCATCTGCACGTACATTACAGGTATTGAAACTTAGTTTATATGCTACCGTACGCTTTCACGCACTTGCTATTCATGTTAACTCTACGGACTTACCTCACTTATTTGACTTCGCAGGCATGGTCAGTCTGCAACCAGCTATCCCAATTTCTCTTATATAAGAGAGGATTAGCGGCGAGCTGCACTACAAGGTGTCTTACCACAAAGCGTGGAAAGCAAAACAGAAGGCGCTTGCCAAGATTTTCGAGGATTGGGAAGCCTCGTACGATGAGCTCCCAAGGTGGTTGGAGCACATGATGATGTATTCTCCTGGGTCATATTACAAGATAATAACGGATGACTATGTCGGTCGTGACGGCAATGTTGACCCTCGGTATCGGAAATTCCGTAGGGTCTTTTGGACCTTCAAACAGTGCATCGATGCTTTCAACTATTGCAAGCCAATGATACAGGTAGATGGCACATGGCTTTACGGGAAGTACAAGGCAACCCTTTTGATTGCTACAGCACAGGACGGAAACAATCATGTCCTACCTTTGGCTTTTGCCGTTGTCGAGGGGGAATCAACAAGTTCTTGGTCATGGTTTCTGCGGCTGATACATTCAAAGGTTACCTAGAGACAGGGTATATGCCTGATATCTGACAGGCATGCGGGCATAAAAGCGGCTGTGAGGAATCCTGACAACGGTTCAGCAATGGCCATGTGATTCATCATATCCCCAGAAAAAACCCCAACCCAGAAAAAAAACCTAATCACCTTCATCAAGCACTTGCTATCTTGCCCAGAAATCGCAACCCCACCCCCATCGTAACCCCCAACCGCGACCCCAACACCAACCCCATCCCCACCGTAACCCCCAACCACGACCCACCCACAACCGTAACCCCACCCCCACCATAACCCCCAACCGTGACCCACCCACAACCGCAACCCCACCCCACTGTCACTCCCACCCCCAACCTCCTCCACTCTCTGCGATTGAGAAGACGGAGACGGAAGGCGAAGGAAGATGACGGGCTGGCGACGGAAGGCAACTAATAGGAGGAAGAAAGGTTGGTGAGGGTTTTGAAGAACACAAGGAAGAAGAAAGATTTTGGCAATGTCGAAGAAGAAGGAGAAGATTGGTACTGACGATGACGATTATGATTTCCCCTTTCTTTATTTTTTTCATTTTGAAGTTTATTATTTAATAAAGGTGGAAAAAAAAATTCCAGCTGTACTCATTAAATGACATGGTCAATGCCACATAAGCCCTGCCGTGACATATAGGCACGACGGTCAACGACTAACACCGGCAGGGACGAAAACCAAACAATAATCAAAGTTTGAGGCCTAAAATCCACCTTTACGCCGACAAGGGATTAAAACCAAATCTCGCTCAAAGTACAGGGACCAAAAATATATTTAACCCTTTTATTTTCATTCAATTTCTTTTTATATCCCTTTTAAAAAAAAATCTCTTTATATCTACTTCCTTCCTCCACCACTCGTCATATATATTTCATTTCTCATTTCATTTATTTTTATATCTTTTTATAAAAGTGTGAAATAGAGATGTGTATAAATTATTATTTTCCCTAAAATTGACCATAGAAAGGAAAATGGCATTCAGAACATGATATGTCATTGACTGAGTCCTCGGTACAATGTGGAGCAGTATGGTCCCGGTTCTGTTACATCCGTTCATAGGAGTAAACAAAAATCATTAATTGAAGAACTAACCTTTCGTCTTATTTTTCTTTGTTGCTGTGTGCCTTTAGCTAAAATTTCATTTCACATTGTTTGGCTTTACATACACGTGTTTCACAATCAATAATCAATGTGCCGTTTTTTTGTTTCACTCCCCTAAAATATCTCCACATCATTCAAGTACTAGTCTAATTCCATTTATAGTCAACGAGGATATCCTTCCCCCTTGAGATCACATATATCTCCAACTCCAAGATTACATTATGTTTATTATAGATGATTTTGAGAAAAGAGATAGAGTGGAGAGCGTGGGAGAAGAGAGATTAACCTACCCATGTTTCATAGAGAAGAGAGAAAGATATGTGAGACGCATATGCTTTTTAGGGTATCTTAAGTTTGAAAAGAAAATAGGAGAGAGTGTACAAATTTTTACTCATTTTTTCATTTTATGCCACCATCATTGTCACGCTAGCTTATTTATAAATATATATATATATTTATATATTTATCAATGTCATTTTATATAAAATCAATCTTCTCTTTTCATTCTCTATCTAACAAAATGAGAGGAGAGAGTTTTCATATTATTCATTCTCTTCACTTTTTATCATAACAAACAACCTACAAAAATTAATATTTTTCTCACATATTTCTCTTAACTCATCTTCTTTCTTCTCTCTTTCTCTCATAACCAAACAAAGCTTAAATATTACATATAATTATTTCGCAAAAAATAAATTATATTATATTTACAACTAAAAAAATGACAACAATAACTCCCACAAAAACCTGTACTTGCTTTTACTATTGATAACATGATATTGTAAACACTTTGCCTTTGCCCTTACCTTTTTTTTTGCTTCATCGGAAAATTCTATAGCAAAAAGAAACTACAAAGAAAAAACTAAGTCCCTCACAAGAAGGTTTCTACTTCTACCGTGGGAACTTCCATGATATTGGCACAAGCCGATGAAAGGCATGCGCCCTCTCTCGCAAGATGATCAGCTGCCCTATTCATTTCTCGAGGAATCCAGCGGACCCTAACCTCCCAATCACGGCTCAAAAAGCTTTTGATTTGGAGGATATTATCTTCATAGATCTCAGAGGTTGGCGCATCAATGACTAAAATAAGATCATCATAGTCTGATTCACAGTCAATACGGCAAAATCTGCGATTCCAAGCATGCAACAGACCATGCTTCAAAGCTAGAGTTTCAGCAAAGAAAGGGTTCCCACCAGAATCATGCCCAATCAAACCTCCAACCCATGTTCCCTTGTCATCACGCAAGACAAAACCAAATCCCATATCGGCGTGTGATCTGAGTGAACCCTCTGAAGAATATCCAATGGGCTTCGGGGAAAGAAGTACGCCATTCCACATCCCTAAGTACTTTGTCCAATTTTTTCAAGAGAATAATTATGTTGTTCACTTTTCTGAACCAAGTGAAGTTACCCCCAGAAACTCCTAGGTCCACCATCCTACACTCATCCCAGAACCAGGACCTCCCAACAGACCAAGTCATAGGGCCTCAACGCCGGCAGCAACAGACCATGTTGCGCCTTGAGCTCACACTGTTTCTTTAACAACTTCACAGGCAGGTCTTTCTTCGGCACCTTCTCCTCGGGTTTCTTTCTACTCCGGGAAGGATCACCCAGCTCTAACTGAGAACCTTTCGTGACCATTTCAAGCTGCGAATATGCAAGGGCAAGGACACCGCTTCAGGACACCGCACCACGTTCATAAACCCCGCCGGAGCAACCCCAACTTCGGCAAAAAAAAAAAACAAAAAATGAGGAAAAAAACAAGGAATAGCAGACATTACCTGGATAAGTAAGAAGCTCATATGCAGATGCTGAACGAGTGGAAGAAGGTCGCGAAGAACATAAAGAAGGCAACGACGGTGATGAGGGAAAAATTCTGTAGAGCTTTAGCAAGGAAATTCGAAGTAAATAAGGACTTGAAGAAGACCCCTATTTATAGGGATTACGGGGTGCGCTAAGCCACCCCGCCTTAATTGCCATTAACACACGTCGCGCAAATCGAGGAGCCATGACCAATCGGACTACGCCACGCGTCCCATTAAACCCAGTCACGTCAATTCGACACGTCCTTTCTCCTTCGTCCGAGAATGTCACAGGAAATGAGGAGACGCGACCAATCGGGGCACGCCAGTGTCCGATCAAATTCGGTCACGTCCTTTCAGCTACCTACCCACATCTTTTCGTTTTTGTCACATGACCATTTGTCACACGAATCATCATTACAAGCATCACGCCTGATGACGAGACAACCCTGGAGACAGCAAAAACCTACGACCGACACCCGTCAAGGTTTTTGACCTTCTTACCTTTTTGACCTTCTTACCCTGGAGACAGCAAAAACCGGCTGATACCTCCCCGTACTTACCTTTTTACCTTCTCCGACTGTTAGAGCTGGGGGGCCAGGAGACGATGAAGACGTCTGAGCAGCCCCGTTAAAACCCGAGGAACCCACCTCACACCAACTTAACCCTGGGCACTCGCACCCAAGTTCCCAGGCTGAGGGGCTACTGTTCTGGGAAGATGCCCCCCGACACCCGTCAAGGCCCTCGGCTGAGGGACACCCCACGAGGATCTGAGAGACAGTTAACCCTGGGCACTCGCACCCAAGTGGCTGAGCGGGGGGCTACTATTTTGGGAGTAACCCTCCCGGCCCCACGGGGAGGAGGACACTCTGATAAACACCCCTTACGCCGACCAAACGCTCCCAACTTATCCCTAGACACTCGTAACTAAGTGTCTGGGCTGGGGGCCTATTGTTCTGAGAGTGACCCTCCCGGCCCCGCGTCAGGTCCCTCGGGCCTCCCGAGTGGCCCCCATCGAACCATGACCAGTTAGAGAAGCACGAGCACTCCCTCGACCCTACGACGACAGGCCGAGACGCTCTAGCAAATGCACCGGTCGCCAATCGCTCCTATATGTCAAATCAGTAATCCTCTCACCAGGCTACCCTCGTAGATGGATAGCCCTAGGATCTACAATGGCTTCTCAAGGAACCTTACGTCGTCCGATCCTCTGAACACAGCAGGAGATCCAACGACCCAGGGAAAGGCATGCGCAGTGTCATCATCACAAACCCTCGAAGATTGTGCAGCTCTCCAACCTCTATATAAGGAGGAGTTCACTAAGCCATAAGGCACGATATCTCTAATGCTCACATTCTCCCTAAAAACACCTCCCCTCTAACTTGAGCGTCGGAGTGTTCTCAAAGGGACCCCTCCCAGGCACGAAGACGACGGACGACTGCCACCCTACAAGAGGATCCAAGTTCCCGGAAAGAATCCAGCACCCTCTTTACCGCCCCCACCACTCTTCAACCACCATCCGCGGAGTTCCGAGCAGGCGTAGCTTGTTCATTTGGCGTCGTATGTGGGGACTTTGGCCACAGGGGAACATGTATTATACGTCTGATTTTTGGCTCAATTGCAATCTTTCCACTTGATGAGGCATGTTAGAGCATCCACAATAGTAGTTGCTTATATGTGTTGCTTAATAATATTTATGTAGGCTAAAAATGCCACATAATATTTAAACAATTCATAAACAAGAGAAACTCAGTGGTAGTTTTTTGGAGGGGATACAAAGAATCAGTTATTTGGAATCTTCAATGCTATCAGTCTTTGTCACGTTTCTTTTATAAACAAAAGTGAAACCATTTGGAATGTGAAGTTGGCATTAATTTGAGATGTCAAGTTGATCATGAACATAGTTTCCTGAAAATAACTCATTAAAAGCACATAAAGCAATCTTCTGTTGCACAGGATATACATTTAAAATGTTCAGAGAATAGACTTGTCTTTTGGTCACATGTTAAGATGTTCACTCATTAGTTCTACCATCATACTGTATTAGCATCAAAGCTTATAGTTCAAGCAGCGAATGTGGTAATGATAAGAGAACAGTAAATTGAAGAGACATTTGAAAGTGCTGATTTCATTGATATAAATAAACCATCTAAACAAAAGAGAGGAATTTTAAGATTGTTCCACCTCAAAATATATGCATATAATTGAGCATATCTAATAAGACTACAATAGAAAATAGAAGAGTTTGAAACATGAGCACATATAGAAGTTCATAATACAAAACACTTGAAACTAATAAGACTAAGATCCCTAATATCTTCTACACAACAAACAATCATCCCTTCATTATCACTAACCCTTAATTTGCAATTAATCCTACAAAAACATCGAAGCCATTCCACTCTCGTCCCTTCAATAGCAACTTACAATTGTAAAAAAATATAACGCGTGAGACATTAAAAGTGGTTAGTTTGTAACGTGTGTGAAGAAACATTAAAAGTGATTAATTTGTAATAGATGAAAGACATTAAAAGTGTTTAATTTGTGAATTTAATTTTATGCAACCATTAGTTAATTAGAAGAGCTGAAGAGGAATAGCTATGAATGAGTCTCAAATGATATATAGATAATAAAGAGAAGAAATATTGTGAAAAATATTCCTGAGACGGGAATCAAATGCCGGTTTTTAAAGTTTGAGAATACATAAATTTAAATTGTAATTAAGTACCTTAAGAAAATCAAAGGCCAGTGTGCACCATGCATGAGCATGACCCACCCCAAAAGTGAAGTACCTTAAGCTTATGGTTCATGAAAAAGGTTTCAAGGTCAATTGAGGAAAATTTGAAAGCTAAACCCAAATGAAGTAAGCTTTATCTCCCTCAAACTAATCCTCCTTTTCTCCACCTTATATTCAACCACAACATCAACAGAATCACCAGCATCAGCCCCATGAAAACCAATCTTATACTATGTTATCTTCACATTGCAGACTGCAGACATCTTCGTTACATGAGATCTGGTGTTCAAATAACACAACTCTTTCTTACTCACAATTGTTCTAGTTCATATAAAACTTAAAAAAAGTATGTTTGAATTTTTATTTTTATTTGCATAAATTAGTAGTTTGGATTTGGTACCATGGAAATGGAAAAAAAAAAAAAATTAGAATACTCGTTTATCGTTCAAGAACAATTCAATATTATTAACAATTTGAGACTTTTTAAAATTTCGTGTTTCCCACAAATGAAGCACATAGAATTTAATCTTCCATTCATTCTTTCTAGTAACAATGTCAGATATCTTATTCAAAGATGGAGACGTTCTGTATTACAAAAAGATGAGAAATTGGTAGACATAAATAAAGAAATAAGACATTATTTATTAACTAATCTAACCGTGAAAAAACCTGAAAATCCATATTTGTAAACCATGAAATATTAGGGAGATTCATTTATACATGCAAATTGCCCAATATAAAGTATGATGGAATCAAAGAGAAAATCATTACGAAATCAAACAGCAAGTTATCGTACATTTAGACATTCTAAGCTAGTACATCAATATCAAACCCTTTGGGGATATGTACCTGCAAAATGACTAAAATTTTAGCCTTTGCAAAAACCAAAACAAGTACCTCAACACAAACTATGTAAAGTGCAAATCTTGGATGAGCATTGTTACTAATTTATATAGTTATAGGAAAAAGGGTTAGTGGTGAGTTTTTTTTTTCCGAGTGGTATCATATTTAATATTAAATCCACCACCTTCAACTTTTAAGGATAAATGTTAATATTAATTATGATTTAATTAATAATTCAATAAATAAGAACTAATTATGTTTGCCTTATGAAATTCCATAACTTATATGAACTAAATAATAATAAATTCATTTAAAATAAGGGATAGTGGAAAAGTTATTTTTTACATTGATATCATACTTAATATTAAAACCCTCATCTTTAACTTTTAAGGATAAATATTAATATTAATCATTATCTAGTTAATAATTCTATAAACCTAAACTAATTAAGTGTGTCCTATGGAATTCCCTAACTTATATGAACTAATTAATAATAAACCCATTTTAAATAATTTTGAGGTAAATAGAAGAAGGATGTAGCATGACGTCTGATATAAAAAGGCACCAAATTCACCCATTGATGGAGCAAAAAATGTATAAAACCAAAATTATTTATCACGTCCTATATAATTTTATAATTGATATTAACCTCATTATTTGGTGTGTAACTAATATTAACTATGATCTTAAAAAAAATGGTGAAAGTGAAAGAGTTAGTTTAATATTTATTTGGGAATTCATATCAAATTTAATGTTAAAACTCTTACCTTTAAATGTTAAAGATTACTATTAATATTTAGTAAAATATTCTATCAATTAAAAATAATTTACCATATCTTATGGAGTTCCATAACTAATAATAACTTTTAAATTTAGTATGTAACTAATATTGAATAAACATGAAATAAAAAAAATTGCACGTGAAAGGACTATAAATTTCTAAGAATTGTCAAAACTTATATTAACATTGTTTTTCAGTAAGTAATTTTTGCATTCATATAAAGTTTAATGTTAAAACATACACCTTTATTTTTTAAATATTTAAATAAAATTAATTAATATATTATATAAATCTAAACTAATAGATCATATCTTATGGAACTTCATAACTTACAATTCTCTTTTATTTCAAACATGAAAGACAAATAGTTTCTGGGAATTTTTTTGGCATTGATATCAACACCTACTATGTGAAATGCACATCATGAATGAATATTGTTACTAACTTATATAGTTGTAGGAAAAAATATTAGTGGTAAGTTTTTTTTTGGGTTAATGGTTTGACAAGTCCTTGAGTTTGTACCAATGTTTGCGATAGGTCCCTCACCGGAAAAAAGTTTACTATAGGTCCCTCGGTTTGCACCAAGTTTGTGCTTAGTCCTCGTCGAATACCGGAGCTCCGACAGGTGCAGACGTGGCTTGCTAACTGTATTAGTGGTGCTTACGTGGATTTTTTTAATTTTTTTAAGGGATGCCAAGTAATTAAAATCATTTTTAAATTAAAATCTCTAATCTATCTAAATAAAAAATTAACCCCAAAACCCCCAATCCCTATTTCATTTCAATTCTGAAAAACTAAAATAGAAACCCCCAAATTCAACAACACATTGCGCAATCCCTCCCATGCCCTATAGCTTTTGATCTTTCATCATCGCTTTGAACTTCTCTGTGTTTGTGGTGGTGGCCAGCTCGAGCATTGCGGTGTCTGTGCGATAGAAAAGTTGTCGTTGTCGCTCCTGTTCTTTCATCTTCTTCTACCTCCATAATTGCTTTGTACTTCTCTGTTTCTGTGGTGGTGGCGAGCTCGTGCATTGTGGTGTCTGTGCTTACTCCAAAGTTGTCGTTGTTGTTGTTCTCAATGGTAAATGGCCTTTCCTCTCATGTTGGTTGATTTTGTGGGTCACGTTAGGGTTTTCTGCATCTGTGTGACTGGTGATTGGTTTAGGGCTCTGGGTAACTAATTGTCTTTCGTTGCTTGTTTCTGGGTTATTTTCTTCGATTGTTTGATTCATGGTGATTCTGGGTATTGGCCTTGGTCGTGAGATTTCTATCATCATATTGTGGGGTTCTGCGGTTATTTGCTTGTTGTTTGTCTTCATGTCTGGAACCTTGTTGTTTGGAATTGCTTGTATATAGGACCTGGTTATGGAATTATTTTTGCTGAATAAAATTTAATTGTTTGCAGAATGAGTTTTTCATTGGTAATACATCATGGGGGGTCTTTCAGAACCACTCCATTCTAGCATTACATTGGTGGGGGTGTCACTATTCATCAGGGGCTAGATGATGATAAATGGTCTTTCTTTGAAGCACAGGATCTTGTGAAAGACGTTGTCAATTCCTCATTTGGGCTATAGTGGAGAACAACAGAGGACGCTTTGGATCACCTATTTAGAAAGTTTGAATCAGACAATGACGCCCTTTTGATGGCTATAATTGCTTCTGCTTCTGGGTCCGATGCACATTTATATGTTGAGAAAATTCTTGAAGCGCCTACAGATGATCTAGATGAAATTTTGCCAATTCCTCAAGTCGAAGAGGAGGAACCACAACAAAAGGTTCAACTTAAAACAAACAGGAAGGGTCAGTATCAGAAAAAGACCCTTGGAAATAGGAGATCACACAGAATCCAAGCAACCGTGAAACAAGCTAAGACTAAGGGACCACTTAGATTCTTGAGATCTCTGATGATGATGATGATGTACATTCCGGGCTGGCTACTTGTGATACTGATTATGTTGGTTCTCAGACTGTTGAAACTAATGTGGCTTCTAAGTTTCCTCTTCCCACAGTGGATGCCCATCCTCTCCCCACAGTGGCTGCTTGTGCTACTGATTATGTTGCTTCTCAGACTGCTGAAACTAATGTGGCTGCTAAGTGTCCTCTTCCCACAGTGGATGCTCATCCTGTTCATGGTGCTGATGAAACAATCTCTGGTGATAAGGTATCTGGTAGTGGTGTCCGTTTGGATGATAGTGATGAGGAGAGGGAATTAGACGCTGATGATGGTTTTGGAAACCAACGAATTGGGGAGTCAGAGACTTTGCTGAATGAACATATTAAAGCTATGCGGGATGGAACTGGAAGTCAAAGGGTGGCGGTGGATATTGAGAACTATGAAATCATGGACGATTTCAAGGTTAATCAGTGCATTGGTATTTCAAAACACAAAGCTTGGGAGGGTAGACAGATAGCAAAATATGAGGTAGATGGTGCTGAAAAAGAGCAGTATACGTTACTATGGAGGTTTGAAAATGTGTTGAGAAGTAAGTCTGCTAGCAACAATTGTAAGATGAGTTTTGATAATGTTCCTAGAGCTCTTACTTCCAGATTTGGCAGATTTTACATGTGCTTATATGGTTATAAACGGGGGTTCCTAGGTGGATGCAGGTCATTCATTGGTGTGGATGGCTGTCACTTAAAGACCAAGCATGGCGGAATCCTATTAGCAGCAGTGGGTAGAGATGCTGATGATCAGAACTTCCTTCTAGCATTTACAGTGGTGGAATCAGAAAACAAAGATAGTTGGCACTGGTTCATGGAGCTTTTGCTTGGTGATATAGGGGATGCAAGGGAGAGAAGATGGGTTTTTATCTCTGACCAATAGAAGGTAAGGACTAAACACAAATATTTTTTAACCCAGGGAACTACAATTATTGTTGAAATCATGATAGGTACTTACTCCATCTTTTTCACTATTTCTTGCAGGGGCTGGAACCACTGTTTAAGGAGATGCCACAACTTGAAGGTGTTGAGCATAGACTGTGCGTGCGGCATCTCTATGCAAATTTCAAGAAAAAAATCGGTGGAGGGGTTCTTATCAGAGACCTTATGATGGGGGATGCTAAAGCCACATACAAACATGCTTGGAATGAAAAGATGTTGCAGATAAAGGAGAGCAATCTTCTAGCATATGAGTGGCTAATGGATAAACCAACAAACACATGGTGCAAACATGAATTTGGCTTCAATTCCAGGTGCGATGTAATCATGAACAACTTATCTGAGTCATTTAATGCATCCATACTGCTGGCTAGAGACAAACTAATATTGACTATGTTTGAGTGGATTCAGACATATGTCATGGGGCGGTTTGCAACTATGATTGAAAAATTGGCCAAATATAGTCATGACATTATGCCCAAACCACTAAAGAGAGACTCAAAAGTGATTGAGAAAAGCAAGACATGGTTTCCAAGACCTGTTGGACAATACTTATTTTGAGGTTCAACATACATACCCACTTGAAAGGTTTGTTGTCAATTTGGGTAACAAGAGTTGTAGTTGCAACTTCTAGGATCTTAATGGGTTCCTGTGTAGACATGTAGTTGCTGCCATTGCATGGAAATGTCATGACCCTAAGGATTATTTTCATATGTATTACAAGAGGGCTGCCTACGCAGAATGCTATTCTCACTCCATAACTACAATTGAGGGGCCTAGCCAGTGGCCAGTGACACCTGGAGATCCTGAATTGATCCTCCCCCTACATACAAGAGAAGTGCTGGAAGGCCTAGAAAATTGAGGAGAAGGGACCCATATAATGACCCGAATCCTGGATCACTGAAAAGAAGAGGCCATATTGTAAGGTGTGGAAGATGCAAGGCATATGGCCATAATGCAAAGGGTTGTCAAAACATGATACTACCTGAACCAGAATTTGTGCATGTACCTGTACCTGAAGATGCAGTTGTACATGAAGGACTAGCACAACCCCCTGTTGGAAGCTCTATCCCACCTAGTGGTTCTGCCCCTCAAACTGGTCCTGCTCCTAGAGTTGCAAAGGTTAGTACTCTATTAGTGAATTTTAATTTTTCCAGATTTTTCACATCCAATTCACATATGTTTTTCTTGTTACAGAGAGGGTTCAATAAATGCAGCATATGCAAGTCATATGGACACAACAAGAGAAAGTGTGATTACATTGCAAGAGCTACTGCTGCTGCAACTGCTACAGCTCCTGTTCCTGTTGAAACCGGTCCAGATCTAGGTGTTGCAACAGTTGTTGCTCCTATTGAAAGAGGTCCAGATCTAATTGCTGCAACAGCTGCTGCTCATATTCGTGTAGATCCCTCTGTTGTTGATTCTGGACATGGAGATCCACTAGGTACTGCTTCAGTTTTAGGAGATACAGACAAGGTATGAAATAATATAATCTTGAAATCTTGGGGTTAGAGATACAAACCTGGAACGTACTGCAGTTGCTAATGTATTTCTTAATTTCCATTCTCGGACTTATGTTGAAGATACTTTGGGTAGGTGGTCTCAATTGCTTGGTGCAATGCGTCAAGCACCACAAGGAATAGGGACCTCAACTGTTGAAGATCCAGCTTCTGCAGCTGTCCTACATGATGGGCCAATGAATGAAGGAGTCCAGCATATGAATGATATAGATAATGTCCAAACACAAAGTAGTTTAGTTGATAACAACAAGGATGGGGAAGCATTTTAATATTGGATGAGTTGTGTTTTTTTTGGGAAGCTAATAGAAACAGAACCTTTACTCTTTAAGACAAACCACCACCACATGTGAGGACCACTTGTGTTTTTTTGTATATTGTATAATGTGAGTGGGTGCTTATGCTTATTTTACCCTTTTATTGCACTGTATGGATGCTTTTATTAAAGTGGACCACCAACAGGCTGGAATTTAACTATTTTATGGTATTTGGTACAAGTGCATGTGGGTGTGGACAACCCTTTTGACACTTTCTTGCAAAGATATTTGGCGTTTAAATAATTGTGAAAGCCAGGTGTTGTAACCTTCTTATTTTTTATGTTTGTACATTTATAATTGTTCATCTGTCACTAGAATCATATAGTGGTGGAATATTTTAATCATAAGGAAAATATGGTTGTCAAAAGGGTTGTCCCAATCAATTGGGATCAAATGATACAACTTGCTTGAATTTGACTCTTAATTTGTCTTCTTTTGAATTTCTTTATTGAAGACCAGATTTATATTACACACCATTTTACAAATCACTATTTTGCTTAGCAAAGACAAACCAATAATGGTTACACACAAATTAGGAATGTGACAAAAAATCTCAAGTTTGTCATTAACTTCAAAAGCAAGTACATCATATAGGTTGGTATATCAAACTAGGTTGGGAATACAATGAAATCAAATTAGTTTTAAGTCATTCCCATACAGTAACACCCTACTGTAACTATCCAAGACAACATTGCTAAAACAACTGCAGTCATCTTTTGGAATCTCTCTGCCCCAACCTTCTTCTTAAGCCTCTTGTTCTTTCTTCTCTTGTCTTCAACAGAATTCTCATAATTTGACCACTGAGAGTTGATGCTCTTTGAATATTCTTCACCTTCAGGGTCACGTGTAGGTCCAACTATCCAAAAAAAAAACCCACAAGTCCCTGCCATCTTCAAATAACATGAAAGAATTTCGAGACACAGTTAATACTGGATGCAGAAAAAAAGGGGAAAATGAGGAATTTGGACTCAAAGATGCAAACAGATTCAAAGTACCAGAATGGGTTTAACAATCTTACCTGCCAATTTTTGCATCTCAGGAACCTCCGACCTGGGTTATGAGCAGTTCCAACCGTGTAAATCATGAGGGGAACACCACATTGGCATTTAACCCCTAAACCTGCAGATCTGCTAGAGGCACGTGAGGAAGATGCAGAAGAATTAGCCATGTTCTATTACCAAAATGAAGAACAAAGGCACGAAAAAAAATACAGAAGCAGAATGAAGAACACAGAACCCAGGATACGAGGAATAGAAGAAGAAGAAGAAGAAGAAGAAGAAGAAGAAGAAGAAGAAGAAGAAAGATGGAGACGAGGAATAGAATATGAAGAAGAAGAAGAAGAAGAATGACGAAGAGAGTCTGAGCAAATTGAGAAATTAGGGATTGCACGATGTGTTGTTGAATTTGGGGGTTTCAAATTTAGTTTTCAGAATTGAAATGAAATAGGGATTGAGGTTTTGAGGTTAGTTTTAGATTTAGATAAATTAGGGGTTTTAATTTAAAAATGATTTTAATTACTTGGCAACCCTTAAAAAAATAAAAAAAATCCACGTAAACACCATTAATGCAGTTAGCAAGTCACATCTACACTTGCTGGAGCTCCGGTCTCCGGCGAGGACTAAACACAAACTGGGTGCAAACTGAAGGACCTATAGCAAACTTTTTTCCGACGAGGAACCTATCGCAAACATTGGTACAAACTCAAGGACCTGTCAAACCATTGACCCTTTTTCTTTAGTGATATCATATTTAATATTAAATCCACCACCTTCAACTTCTTAGGATTAATATTAATATTAATATTAATTATGATTTAATTAATAAATCAAAACTAATTAATAATAAATCTATTTAAAATAATTTCAACGTAAATAATAGAAAGATATAACATGACATTTATGGAAGGGATGAAACCGTAAATAGAATTTCAAGGGGAAAAGATAATGAAAAATTTATTTTATGTATTGATATCATACTTATTATTAAAACCACCACCTTTAAATATTAAGGATTAACATCAATATTAATTATTATTTAACTAATAATTTCATAAATCTAAACTAATTATGTGAGTCCTATGGAGTTTCCTAACTCATATCAACATTCAAGAGAATATGATGGGTTTTAAATCAATGATCAAGATCAAAACTAACGAACGACCATGGTTGATCTTCTATGAATTAATCTACACAACTACAGAAAATTCATGGTAAAAAATACATACATGAGTCGTGGTTTATTGAATCACAGTTTTACCCTTTAGGCTGTCAAACTTCTTTATACATGGAAATGAAAAAAACAAATTAGAATACTCGTTCATCGATTAAGAGTAGCTCAATACTAATTTGAGACTTTTAAAATCTCTTGTTTCCCATAAATGAAGCACATAGACTTTAATCTTCCATTTGATCTTTCTAGTATAATGTCCGATATCTTTGTTCAAAGATCGACATCTTGTATTACAAAAAGTTGAGAAACTGAAAAACAAGACTAAGGAAATTAGACATTCTTTATTAACTAATTCAACTGTGAAAAATCTGAAAATCCGTATTTGTAAACCATGAAATGTTAGGAAGATTCAATTATACATGGAAGCTACCCAATATAAAGTATGATAGAATCAAAGAGAAAATCACTACGAAATCAAACAACAAGTTATAGCACATTTAGACATTCTAAGCTAATACATCAATACCAAACCCCTTGGAAATATGTACCTGCAAAATGACTAAAAATTTAGCCTTTGCAAAAATCAAAGCAAATACCTCAACACAAAGTATGTGAAGTGCACATCTTAAATGAGCATGGTTACTATTTTATATAGTTGTAAGGAAAAGGTTTAGTGATAAGTTTTTTTGAGTGGTATCATATTTAATATTAAACCCACCACCTTCAATAATTTAATAAATAAAAAATAGTTATGTTTGCCCAATAAAATTCCATAACTCAGATGAACTAAATAATAATAAATTCATTTAAAAATAATTTCGAGGTAAATAATAGAAAGATATAACATGAATTGATGGGAGGACCGAAACCGTAACTAGAATTTCAAGGGAAAAGTGATAGTGTAAAAGTTATTTTTTGCATTGACATCATACTTATTATTAAAACCACCACATTTGAACTTTAAGGATTAACATCAATATTAAGTATTATTTAATTAATAATTTCATAAATCTAAATTAATTGTGTGAGCTATGGAATTCCCTAACTCATACGAACATTTAAAAGAATATAATGAGTTTTAAATCAATGGTCCAGAGCAAGACTAAAGAACGATCATAAATTGATCTCCTATGAATTGATCTACACGACTAAAAAAAACCATGATAAAAATCACATATATAAGCCATGATTTATTGAATGACTATTTTACCCTTCAAGTTAACAAGCTTATAAACGTATGGATAGATAACAAAACTAACCTTTCTATACTCACGTTTAAAATATCACTTTGAAACATAGATAAACTCTTTTAACTTTATTTCTATCAATATCATTTTATTAATGTCAATTTTTTTAAGTATATAATTTTATATTAGAATTTTGAACATATTTCTCTGGATAAAAATTAACTAGAGATGATGGTTACTCTACTTTTTATAAGTACTCTTTTAATTATATTTTTAATTAATGAGAGACTTATAATACACTTTTTCAAGTTCAATCTTAAACATTTAATAGCTTGTTTCTTGAATTTGTGAGACTTTAACTAAATGTTAAGTTAGAGGTGAGATTTGCTCTTGATCATCTAGTAAATGTATATCTTGTAACATTCTACAAACTGACCTTAATTTTCTGTAGATTTACAAACTAACTCTATACGAATTCCTTTTTATATCACTTTTAATTATCCATAATAATAATAATAATAATAATAATAATAATAATAATAATAATAATAATAATAATAATAATAATAATAATAATAATAATAATTTTATTACAGTTGAAACTTGAAAGCTCTGAGTCTGACTGCTAGGATTTTCTACTGTCTCTCCGAGGAGCATGAAGCATGAAATGATACCCCAACCACTGAGTCTGAGACGTTTCGATTTCTTCCCTCCCCAAACCCCGCACTCTTCATTTCTCTTTTCTCTTCCAATAACCAAAACCAACCATCCACACACTTGTTTTCTTTCCATTCTTCAATTGCATCAATCAATTTCTCTGGCTTCTCAGATTTGAACCACCCACTTCACTCAAACACAAGTTCCTTTGATTCTAAAATCCAAAATCGAAACTTTCAGCTGTCAGAATTGTTTCTCAGAAAAGAAGAAGCTGATCCAATGCATATTCAAGAGCTAGTGAGTGCTTCTTCTAAGTGCTGATTCTGAATCCTAAAGTTTAGATTTTTGACAGTGAGAGATGGCCATAGTGAGGCAAGCAAAACGCCCATGTGGGTTGTGGGTAAAGATGACAGCTGTGACCATATTGGGTCTCTGCTTCATCTTCGTGTGGACGGTGTTCTCCTCTTCTTCCACCTCCGTCACCATCCAAAGGGAAAGCTTTGAGGACATTGCAGAACCCGTTTCTTCTTCTTCTTCTTCTTCCAGGAATCAAGCACAAAAACCCAACAAGAACAACCTCAAACCACTGAAACCAGAAAAGCATGAATCGGTAAAAGATGAATCACACAGTGTAAAAGATGAGAAAAGGGTTGATGGGTCTTCTTCCACGCATAGTCATAGTGTAAAAGATGAGAAAAGGGTTGATGGGTCTTCTTCCACGCTTCCTCATCATCATGAAACCAAGGGAAGGGACAAGAAGAAAGGGGTGGGGCATGAGAAGAAAGGGGTACAGAAGGAAGATAAAGAGAAGCAGAAGCAAGGGTCATCAAAGGATGATCATGATCCCCGATCACAAAACCAGGAAGAAGAGGGTGAAGAAGAGGGGGAGTTGGAGGGTAAGGAAGAAGGTTTAGATCGTGAGAGTGAAGTGGGTTTGGGTGTGGATGGGGATGGGGATGGGGATGGGGACACTGATGCTAGCAGCGATTTGGTTGAATCTGTGGATCAGGAAGATTCTGAGGAGGTTGAGGAGTTGAAAAAAGCAAGCAAAGGAAAGGTGAAGGGACCTTTGTTTGATCCAAATGCTAGGTATAGATGGAAATTGTGTAGCACTAGAAGCAAGCATAACTACATTCCCTGCATTGATATTGAAGCTAGTGGTGGAAAGGTGCAGGGCTACCGTCATAGAGAGAGGAGTTGCCCGAGGACACCCTTGATGTGCCTGGTTCCTCTTCCTCATGAAGGGTATGTGTCTCAACTGCCATGGCCTGAGAGCAAATTGAAGGTATATGAAAAAGTAGATAATGATAAGCTTAGATGTTGTAGTGTTACTTCTTTGTTATCTCTCTCATGGTAACATGTGGCGTCAGTGCAGATTTTGTATAAGAATGTTGCACACCCGAAACTGGCTGCATATATCAAAAGGCATAGTTGGTTAATGGAGTCCGGAGAATTTCTTACTTTTCCCCAAAACCAGACTGAGTTCAAGGGAGGGGTTCATCACTATCTGGAGTCCATCGAAGAGGTTATTTTTCTATAACGGTGTATTATGTTTGGTCCCTCTTAAGCATGAATTTTGTTTGTTATTTTTTTCTAAAAAAAGAAGAGCAGCTGCTAGATTTTATTCTCAAAAATGATAAACTCATAGTTAATCTCAATGCATTAGAGATCAGTCTGTTAGTAATTGATGGCTGGTTTTTTCTTATTTTCATTGTAATGTGACACTCTACAAGGAGAAATTGCTGCATTAAGGGAAAGTGCTAATTATATTAGGCCTCTCCTTAGAACAGTACACAATATGTATACTGTATGTGATATGTAGTTAAATAAATTCATGATAAGTGGAGAATGTACCATAGCGTGATAAGCCCCACCCTTTAATTGTAAGGAGGAGTGCTAGCAACACACTCTTTGAAACACACTTAATGTGATTGGTTTAATTTTAAACAATCAACAGATTTTTTAAGAAGTGAGAGAAATATGTTGACTTTTCAAGGAAATAGAGGGACTTGTCAACCATACAATACAAATAGGGTGGATGAAATGAAAGAGTGCTTCTGCCATAATTTGTCGAAAAAAACTATCATTAAAACTTTAAGGAAAATTACACTGCTCAACTAAACCTGCATCGTCTGAGATTGAGTGTTGAGTGCTACAGAGCTCACAAGAAAGTTAACTTAGTCTTGTGAAAAGAAGAATATTACAATGTAAAAGTTATCACACAAGACGAGATTTAATTAGGAAAGAAAGCATTAGAGAAAAAGTTGGGGTAGCACCTATTCTGGAGAAGATGCGATTTGATTTGGAAAGAAAGTATTAGAGAAAAAGTTGGGGTTGGGGTAGCACCTATTCTGGAGAAGACAGTAGAGTCTCGCTTTAGGTGGTTTGGGTCGTGTGGAGAAGGCCTGTAGAAGTACTCGGGTTGACCAGACAGAGGATAGACCAATAGTTAGAGGTAGAGGGAAACCAAAGAAAGCTATAGCCTATAGGTCAAACCATGAAGAAGGGTTTGCATTTTTGCACAACTGTTTGCAGTGATTAGTTTTATACGCGCGGTGATAAATTTCTTTCATATATTCTATAATTGTATTTTGATGTTGACGTTGACGTTTGTTTATATTTGCAAATATTATTATGACTTCCAACTTAACAGAAGATATTCGTTAACATTTATTGCTGTCATCCTTAGACTTGTTTTGAAATTCATTCTGAATTTTATAGATGGTACCAGACATAGAGTGGGGTAAAAATATTCGTGTTATCCTGGATATTGGATGCACAGATTCGAGCTTTGTGGCTACTCTCCTTGATAAGGACGTTTTAACATTGTCACTAGGCTTGAAGGATGACCTAGTGGACTTAGCTCAGGTGGCACTTGAGCGTGGCTTCCCAGTGGTGGTTAGCCCCTTTGGCAGAAGGAGGCTTCCTTTTCCAAGTTATGTTTTTGATGCTATACATTGTGGGGGTTGCAGCATATCTTGGCATTCCAATGGTTTTTGTCCCTGTCCTTAACTCTGTATTTTGCAAATAACTCTTTTTCTCCAAATCATCTTTATGTTATTATGGTAATAGCTGGAATCCCCTTCCTTTTTCAGGGGGTAAGCTTCTATTAGAGATGAATCGTATTCTAAGACCTGGTGGATACTTTATTATGTCCACAAAACATGACAGCTTTGAAGAAGAAGAAGGTTGGTTCCGCTTTTGAATCACTATTGTACTCATAGATGACCTAAAAGAACTCTGTTTCTTGTAATTCATTCTCTCCATCTCTCTTTTAGCTTTGGTTATTATGATACTTCTTGCTTGATGCAATTCATATTTACTTATCATCTTGTGAGAAGAAGTGCAAAACGGAAGCAGGATATTTAGTTAGGTGTAATTTTGTATCGAAAGGGGTGGTATTTGAAATAATGCTCTTTGAAATAATGATAATGCAGTCTGCGTGAGAAAACAATACTGTAAACTAAGTCACAGTAGCTCAAGATCGAACATCCAATGTGATGATAAACCATCAAACAACAACACTAAAAGATATGAACAAGAGAGAACTATGGAAAAGAGACTTGTGAACAAAAACTGAACTACTTCACTTGGCTTTCTTGACTTATTCATGAGCAAGGTACATATTTATGAGCTCCTTGGATAATTCATAGTTCTGCTTCTACATTTGACTTAATAGAGCTGACCTTGAAACTAATGACAAATAATTTATAAGTGGCTTATTAGAAATAGAAAGATGCAATACATGAATCTTGATTCTTGAACTTAGATGTAAACAATTGAACCATGAAATATTAAATTGATGGTGAGCAGTAATTTTTCTAAAAAAATTGAACTTTTTCATTTCCAACAGCTTGATGATACCGCCACCTCTATTTCCGTTGCTTTTTTTCCCCTCATTTCATTCGTTTCTATAACATAAGTTAGCATCTGCTGGTAATGATCTCTAAACCATGCTGCTAATGTATACGCAACGTGCATCTGATATCAGTTGGATATCAGATGCACGTTGCCTTTTAGCAGAAATTATTGATTTATATTATGTTATCTGGCAATGCTTTCTGGTGATATGAACCTTGCTCTGCATAATTTAAGTGAGAATTGAAATGCCATAGAAGAGGCAGTGACATGTATTTTCTGTTCCAGCCATGACCACATTGACAGCATCTATTTGTTGGAACATTCTGGCACATAAAAGTGATGATGTTGGTGAAGTTGGAGTTAAAATATATCAAAAGCCTGAAGGAAATGACATCTATGAATTGAGGAGGAAGAAGATTCCACCACTTTGCAAAGAAAATGAAAATCCCGATGCAGTCTGGTATGCTGCTTTGATATTATTTTGCAAAATTAATCTTCCATATAATATGATTGGCTTTTATTCAACATATTTCCAGTTGTAACTTTTTTTTACTAGAATGTAAAAGCGTGCTTATCTTCAGCAAGTGAACCTGATTTTTCTTGCTTTTTATATAAGAGGAACTTCGTTGATTTGTTAATGACGTACAATTACTCATTTGCATGGTAGTACTGCCTCTGATTATAAATGGTTATCACTTTGTTTGGCTATCTATGTACTATAGTTATGCTATTAGAATTGGTCATTTGAGCTTCCCAACCAAACTGAAAAGAAAGATGAAAGATTAAGATTGAAGTGCATTATTAGATGCTTGGGATATCCCCAAACCAAACTCATAATTTATGCTATATTATGGCTGTTTTCTTATGCTGTCAATCTGTTTATTACTCACTTTAGCAGCTTAAGTTCATCACACCCTGAACCATACATCCTAAACCCTACAAGTAGTGGAGTTGCTTATTTTATTGGTAATTTTTGATATTCTTTGAATAGGTATGCTCCAATGAAGACTTGTTTGCACACCATTCCAATTGGAATCGAACAACATGGAGCAGAGTGGCCTGAGGAATGGCCCAAGAGGCTGGAATCTTATCCTGATTGGGCAAACAATAAAGAGAAATTGGTGGCGGACACCAACCACTGGAATGCTATTGTTAACAAGTCATATCTCAATGGAATGGGCATTAACTGGACAAGCATCAGGAATGTAATGGACATGAAAGCCATCTATGGAGGGTATGCTAGCAAAACATCTTGATTTTGTACTCAATTTGAAAGTCTTACAGCGTGTTTCAATTCACGTTTAAATCTTTCAGAATCACTTTTCTCCACATGAAAGCTACTCCTGATAGCTTCTTTCAGAATCACGTTTTTCCAACATGAAAATTTACCGGGTTATCGAAGATACTCTTGGTGTATATTTGGAAAACTTTCTATGATGGATTCTGAAGGCAGAATCAACTTCTGGGAAGAAGCACATGTGACTAACTTCTGCGTTTTAGAATTGATTATGAGGAAAGAGAAGCTGATCGGAACATGTTATTAGTGTGTTTGTTTGTTTGTATGAACACAAATGTGATTTCACAGATCCATGGTACAAACAAAGAAGCATGATTTTATGCCGTTGAATTCAATATGGATCAATATTGAGTTCGACAGAAATCCAAACACACAATTATAACTTCTAGACATCATGGATAAGTTTGTTGCATCAATAATGGAGCTGCATTTTTCTTTGAAACATAATTACATATTCAATGCACATGTGATTTCTCTTCATTGCATGATTTCTAACATATGTTAGAAACATGGGGTAAAACTAAAATGATAATTCTCCGCTGAAAATACAGATTGGCTGCTGCTCTCTCTCAACAACAGAAGGTCTGGGTGATGAATGTAGTCCCTGTTCACTCGCCGGATACGCTTCCCATTATTTTTGAACGTGGGCTTGTTGGTGTCTATCACGATTGGTGTGAGTCATTTGGCACTTACCCAAGATCATATGACCTTCTGCATGCTGATCATTTGTTCTCACGGCTCAAAAACAGGTATCTTTAGTAGAAACTTACTCACACGGTTGTGTTTATTTTTCTCTAGATGCTCTTCCATTTCCTTGACCCTTAATGGTTAGGTTCTTGTGAATTATAGTCAATTTTGAGTTCTATTTAAATATTGGTCGCGTTGGGAAGAGCTTATTTGAACTTAAGTTTACCCAAACGCGTGTGTGCATGCTGAATAAATTAGTTAGTTACAATGTAAGCCTTAATCATTGTCTTAAAGCCTACTACCATGTTGTTCACTTGCATTTTTCATTTAACTTTTATTTTTATTTTTAGATAAGCCCATTTTTTATTTAACTTGAGGTCTAACATTTGCTTAAGCTAGTTGAAACTTAGTGACCAAATTGCTTCTATTGCAGGTGCAAGCAACCTGTATCCATTGTTGTTGAGATGGACCGTATATTAAGACCTGGGGGTTGGACTATCATACGTGACAAGGTTGAAATTCTGAATCCATTGGAGGAAATACTGAGAAGCATGCAGTGGGAGATCAGAATGGCATTCAACCAGGATAAGGAAGGGATCCTATGTGCGCAGAAGACTCTGTGGAGGCCTTGAGTCTCTATTGTACCATATCGACCACGAGTGCCACCGTGAAATGATATGAAGGAGTTTTTAGGGGAATCCTTCATCTTACACATCAACCAATCATCAATTCTCATCAATATAATATGTAAAAGGAAAATTGAGTTTGTAAAGAAATTAATTTTTGATTGTTGAAATTTGATTAATTTACATATACATCCAATCACATCTCTCCATTTTCTATTTAAAATAACTTTAAATTCAAATTTATTTATGATATAGCAAAATAATGGAATCTAATTGGATGCATGTGTAAAAAAATTTACACCGTCAGTGCATCAAAATTAAATTCCATAAACTACTAAGTTTATGGAAGTGCCCCGATAGTGTAAAGCCTTTTTACACGCATGCAAACAATAGAATTCCTTGTTTTTGAAGCAATTTAAATTAATTAAAATTGAAAAGCTAACCACATTGTCACCCATTAATTGCTCTCTTACCCCCACACATTTATGCCTATTTAGTTGGCAATCCCCAAAGATTTTCTATGTGGAATTGGGTCATCAATAAACTACAAAGGAAAAGGAAAACACTGCCTTTTGGGGGGCCTGTATGCTTGATAAATAGTATTCTGGCTGCTATCCCTATGTTCTTCCTTTTGTTTTACAAGATGCCTAGAGGGGTGCCTAGGGTTTGCAATGGTATTATGAGAAGGTTTCTTTGGGGTGGTAGCAATGGAGAGGGTAAGATAGATCAAATCTGGGAATTAAGGATTGGGTGTCGTTTAACAAGGCCCTCTTTGGAATGTGGCGTTGGAGGCTATCACAGGAGGAGGACAGCTGCTTGTGGTGTTAAGTTATTCAATTTAAATACAATTCAAGCCTGCCCAATAATGCTTCTCATTGGTGGAAGGATGTTTTTAGCTACTGTTTTGGTGTGGCTTCTCAGAGCTGGTTTGATCTGAATCTTGCAAAAAAGATTGGTGAATGAAACAATACACTGTTTTGGCACGATAAATGGTTGGGTTCAGGCCCTATGAAATCCAGTTTTGCTAGATTGATCAATCTTTCAGTCCAAAAACAGAATAGCATAATGGAGAAGGGAGTTGTTGGATCATGAAAAGCTTGTGCTCGATGAATTAAGACTAGCTCTGAGCATTTTCTCACCTAATCTTAGGATTCAAGATGGGTGGAGATGGATCCTTGGTATCGACAGCCAATTTTCAATAAAGTCTGCTTATTTGGTGCTGATTGAGAGAGGGGAGGGTTCATCTGACTTAGTGTTCAAGGATTTATGGTCAGTTTTGGCCCCGTCAAATGCATGTGCTTTCACATGGAGATTTCTTTAGGATCGTCTTCTGTGTAGTCCCTTGCTTAAGCTCTTTGTTTGTTTTGCTGACAAAGTATAATCAATATACTTCAAAAGATTCAAACTATAATCACAAGAGTTGCAGGGACCAAAATACAATTACTTAAAATTGAGGGTCTTACAAACATCGCCACCATCGACCACGTCGACCATGATAAGTGACAAATCAGAATGAAGAGATATCTCCCATATATCATCATCATCCTTATCTCTCCAGGATTTTTGACAAATCAGAATGAAGAGATGTCTCCCATCGACCAATTAGAATTAAGTAGAATTGCTCACACCCTCTCTCCTCGTCAACAATTGGACCCCACCACCTCACCAACACTCAATTCAAAACACACTCCCTCTTTCTCCACATTCATGCACTTCCCTCCCTCTCTCTTCCCTATCGTCGTTCTTTCTTCTTCCCAATTGGTGGACTGTTTCTCCGTTGGTAGACTGTTTCTCCGTTGACAGACTGTTACTTCATTTAGTTGGCAGACTAGGACTTCGTTTTGTCTGGTCTGGTCAGCCGTTATTGTTGACTTTAAGAAATGAGTGTCAAATTCCTTGGGAATGATAAACTTCCGTTTTTATTGACTCTTAAGAAATAAAATGTCAGAATCATTAATAAGCATTAATGACTTGCCGTTTTCTTTGACTTAGAATATTTTAATCTTTTCTAAGTCGGTTTCCTCACTCTATAAATACCAAACTCCGTCAGTACGTTAATCTTTCATTTTCCCACACCTTTCTTCTCTTCAAAGTAAGCTGAATCCTTGACATTTTTCTGAAGCGTTGTTGTTGGTAAGTTGTTCAGACTCTTACTAATTCTGGAATTTCCATTGTATTCAATTTAGTTCATCTTCTTGAAGTTTAACTTGTTCTATTTCCCTTGCGACCATATTCTTCTTGTTCGTTGAAGACCAGAGCTGTTCGTTGTGAGTTCTTCTTGGTTCGTGGAGGACAGAGCTGAAGTTTCAAATCTCTTTAATCTTTTAGGCCATTCAAGGTTGGTTTCCTTTCTAGTCCTTACGTTAGAACTCTGTTGTAATCTTTGTATTTCTAAAATATCCCTTGAAAACCATATAGAAATTGTTTTAAATCAATTTGTTAATGGTTTTTATCTATAAAGAAGTTTGGTTTTAAAGAAATGAATTTAAAAGTGATTTTACGTGAAAAACTCTGATTCTGGACTCTCAGGCTGAGAGCCAACGCTTGGGCGTTGGGATCCAACGCTTGGGCGTTGGGATCCAACGCTTGGGCGTTGGAGAGCACCCTGTTCTGCCCTGTTTTACGAAAAATTCTGGTTTCGACCGTTTTGAGTTCTGTTTCTTTCCAAATTGTGTCCTATCCTTAGGATAGTTAATTAAATGAGTTTATATGCTATTTCTAGGTTGAAGAACAAGTGTATGCAACCTAATAGAAGGTAAGGGTAACTCAATCTTAGTATTATGATATTATGATATTTTTGTGATTCTGATTGCAGAACACGGACTGTGATTATTTATAAGTTTGTTTGAATACTGTGGATTATAGTATGATATAACGAATATGTTGTATAGTTATGAGATTGAATTGCTTGAACATATTTTGTAAGAAGAGCTTACTGTGTTATGTATATATTGACATAACTATGAAACGAGTGAACCGTTATTGTTCATGATGATTCGATTACTGTCATGACAGATGCACTACAAGTGCATGATTTTAGGTTTTGATGTGGCGAACTATTATGCGTCGCGGGATCATGCCAAGGGTGGTGTGGGAAAGTCTCTTCCATGTTCTAAGTCATCCTGGCCCAGATACGGCAAAAACCCAATGAGCTATTTGCATTATTCATTGAACAGCTAACAAGCATATGTGTTGTGATGAATGAGGCTTATTCTGTGAAGTTATGAATTACTGGCAGATATGTTATGAATTGTTGTTTCAGTTATCGTATAATGGTTAATACTGTTTACTCTATAATGTACTTCTAATACTGTATTTCTATATTCTTATATTTGAGTTAACCCTTTGCTGTTTCTGTTTGTGTCTTCTTTTATTTTGGCGCTTAACGCCAGATGACCAACGATGAGGGAAGACTTGAAGGCTTTTTTGATGCAAGCTTGAGGAACTTTTGGGGCAGATTTGAAGATGATGTTTAGTTTCCGCTATTTTTAAACTTAGCACATGTGTGCAACATATTACTTTCATTACGTCTTGTTTTTCTTGCTGTAATATTACTGTCTATGGGCTACACTTATTAAATATACGTGAGACGTTGTTTTGGAAAACTTGAGATGTTTTAAAAGGTTTTTTTTAAGTGTTATTCCGCGTTTTTCAATGTGACTCTCGACTTAAAAATTGGGTTGTTACAATGTTCACGTGCGGCTTCTTCCACTCGAACTTGCCGCGGACGGCTCAGACGATGAAGGAGGGGCGATGGCGGTGGGTGGAGGAGGAGGAGGAGGGGGTAACATGGAGGATGGTGGAGGAGTTGAGGAACGAGGAGGAGAGGCGGGTTATTAGTTTGTGGTTGGTGGTGGAAATGGAAGTGGAAGTTGAAGTGGAAAATGCATGTGGCTGTTTAGGCCGTGGGTTTAAAACCGTGGTAGTTTACCATCTATAAGCAACGGTTTTAAAACTGTTGTCGTACGAAATTGCAAGTCGCAAAAATCCATGCAACTCCCTACACAAGTCGCAAAAAATCTTGCGACTTCTATCTTTTCGCCACGTCACCTCCAGCATATCAAAAAGAGCCTACTTCACTATTTTTTTTTTGAACATATTTTACTAATTTTCTTTTTTTGCAATATTAAAAAAAAAACCTAAAAATCCACTGGCCAAAATCTAATGACTTTTTTTTTTTTTTCTGGTCGATAGAAAGTTAATATTTTTCTGTGCACAACAGGGCCTGCAATGCAAAGCTTAAACCGCAGCCCATTAAACCCCTACGGAGTCTTCTTCTTCTTCATGTTCTCCTCCTCCGCCGCCGCCAACCACCGCGAGCCGCACTCGAAGGAGTTCAACGGCCACCCACCGCCACCACCATGTCCATTTCGTTATCTTCACTCCCCGCTCGTCTCACACTCCTCGCCCTCTTCTCCGCCACCACCTTCTACTGCCTCTACAAATCTCGCCGCTTAAGGCACCTCAAACTCTCTCTCTCCTCCTCCTCCTCCCCAAACCCTAATAAGCCCTCGATTCCCAAGATCCTCTTCCTTTCGCAAACCGGCACCTCCAAATCCCTCGCGCAGCGCCTCCACAGCTTCCTCGCTTCCAACGGCGTCGTTTTCGACCTCGTCGATGCGCGGCACTACGAGCCCGAAGACCTCCCCAAGGAAACGCTCCTCCTCGTTGTTGCTTCCACTTGGGAAGACGGGAAAACCCCGCCTGAGTCTCGCTTCTTCGCCACGTGGCTCGCCGAGAGCGCGGAGGATTTTAGGGTTGGTTCGTTGTTGCTGTCGCGGTTGAGGTTCGCGGTGTTCGGCGTCGGAAGCGGAGCTTACGGTGGCTCCTTCAATGCCGTCGCGAGGGATCTCGCGAAGCGGATGAGGGCCCTGGGTGCGGCGGAGATAGTTCCTCTCGTGGAAGGGGACGTTGATGGTGGTGACGTGGACGGGGTTTTCGACCGGTGGTGTGCGGAGGTGGTTGGTGTGTTGAATGGTGGCGGTGGTGTGGAGAGTGATGGGGAAGACGGTATTTTGAGTAGTTCTGAGGAGGAGGAAGAGGACTCTGAGGGGGAGCCGGACATTGTTGATCTTGAGGACCTTGCCGGTAAAGCTCCTTCGAGGAAGTCCGGGGCTAAAGTGGAGGAAACTAACGGGAAATTGAATGGAAAGAAGGAAATGGTGACTCCGGTTATTAGAGCAAATTTAGTGAAGCAGGTACAATGATGCGTCACGTTGCATTTTCTGTAATCATATATGACTTGCATGCATTGCTAAGTGTAAATGACAATATTGAAGCCTTCCTTTGCATTCCAATTTCTTTTATTGATTAGTTAGTAGTGGTTTACTTGTTTTGCTTCACACTCAATTGAACTTTGTTAGATAAGATATAGTTTTGTTTTTTGTTATTTTGGATTGGCTTTCTTCTAATATTATCAATTTGCAGGGATATAAAATTATTGGTTCACATAGTGGTGTCAAGATTTGTAGATGGACCAAGTCTCAGCTCCGAGGACGAGGTGGTTGCTACAAGCACTCATTTTATGGAATTGAGAGTCACAGGTAATGGCAACTTGACTGACTACTATTTATTTATTTATGTGACACCTCTAGTTATGTTTTGGTAATGGGGCTGAGATTCGTAGTACCCTTGTCATCCTACATTCCTACTACTTATAGATTACACTTTAGGTGGTAACTCTAGGTACTTGAATTCATTACCTTATATTACTGCCCCTTGAATCTTAAGAGGGAGCTTGTTAGTTTGACCTCATATGATTCAGTACTGGCATGAAACTCTTTCAACATCTGTGGAGCGAACTTAAAATTTGACTTAAAAGAAGCACTACATGGATCAAGCCGAGAAAAGAAACAGGGTGTACCTTTGGTTGAAGATTACATTGGGCTGGAATTTGATGATATGGCATCAGAAGAATTTGCTTGACTTATAATTACCATTGCACATTATCTGAACTTTGATCGTATCGTGGGTGCTTTACCCTGGCCGTAGGTTTTCCTAGCATTTTTTTGGGTGCTTGTTGAAAGTGGATTTATTTTATATTCATGTGTGGGCAATCATACTCCAGCTGCCAATTTCACTGTGCCATTTTTATGACTGAAACAGGTGCATGGAGGCAACCCCTAGCTTGGCATGTGCAAATAAATGTGTTTTCTGCTGGAGACATCATACAAATCCAGTAGCGAAAAGTTGGCAGTGGGAGATGGATGATCCAATAGAGATTGTAAATTCTGCACTAGATCAGCACAGAAATATGGTTAAACAGATGAAAGGAGTTCCTGGTAAATTTACTTTTCTATGCTGTAGTCATTTCAAAGTGTGAGCCTTTTGTCAAATTGATGGACCTACATTGGTCAATAACAAAGCAGCTAAAGTAGTTGTTGGTCATATCATGCACACTGTTAGTCACCATGTACTCATCGAAAGTATTGGGTGATAAGGATATATTGAGTGGAGGAGTTTTGAGGGAAAGAGAAGGGAGGGTAATATTTTTAGTTAAAGTAAATATTCTCTTATTTGAACTTTTTAAAAATTTGTGATAGTTATGTAACCTTCCAACCATCCCCTATGCATTTTTATGAACATTATATAACTCCCAATTTAAAAATGAAAAATAAACCATCCATTAAAGCACACCATACCATAAAGCGAACTTAAATTTTAAAAGCTTAAAATTTTAGTATTTATCTTGTAATTGTTTGCTATATGAACACGGTCTTCAATCTAGATGGCTCTGCCTGATGCCTGTGGATTTGTGTGGTGGCAAGACACATTTTGACGTATTGGTTTCCATGTAGCACCATGCTGTATGTAATTTTATATAAATACATAACATAAATAAAAGAGAAACAGAAATTTGGGGCACTACTGCCATGTTTTGTATCCATTTTGACTGATACTGGGGGGATTAGCTTTAGAACAACCCTGCCTGCCTTTCTTTAAGTCATCGTGTATTAGTTTCAAAATATACTCATTTAACTCTCTTTCTTTAGGAGTTACCTTGGAACGATTAAATGAAGGCCTCTCACCACGGCATTGTGCATTATCTCTTGTTGGTGAACCTATTATGTACCCAGAGATAAATGCACTAGTCGATGAGCTGCACAAAAAGAGGATTTCCACTTTTCTAGTTACAAATGCACAATTCCCGGATAAAATTAAGTCGCTGAAGCCTATCACCCAGGTTTTGCGGCTTTCAGAGTTTCAAATTAAAGAACATGATGGTTTTTCAAGCTAAACTTAATATTCTTGCTTGCCACTTGCAGTTATATGTCAGTGTAGATGCTGCAACGAAGGACTCTTTAAAGGCAATTGATAGACCACTCTTTGGAGATTTTTGGGAGCGGTTCATTGTAAGTGTTTTCCATACTGAGTGAAAATCCAGAAGTATCCTGTCTTCGTAGAATTACAGTATGATGTATGAATTTTGTCAAGAAGGGAACATTAACTGCATATTTCATTTTTTCTTGTAAAAAGCTTCCAACTACTCTAAGGAGTAGCATAGCAGAAATACCATTTTTCTGTTGTATAAGCTTTTTGGGATCCTTAGTTCATGTATAATGGACCCTTTTGGGGCATGATTGCCATTCGAAGCATGGATGTCAGTGCAAGCATTTAAAATCTGCTGGATTTTATTTTACTATTTGATGATATATTGTCCTCTTGATCACCTGGCCTATGTATATTTATGACTATGTGCCAGGATTCCTTGACTGCTCTGAAGGATAAACATCAGCGAACTGTATACCGCCTGACCCTGGTGAAAGGTTGGAATACTGAAGAGGTTGATGCTTATTCCAAGTTCTTTAGTATTGGAGAACCTGACTTTATTGAAATCAAGGGAGTTACATATTGTGGCTCGTAAGATTCACCTCTCTCCGCCTTTAATTCACCTGAAACTTATTATGTCGGAAAACCCCCTTTTAATGACAATGAGCTCTTTACAGGACTGCTACATCAAAATTGACAATGGAAAATGTCCCTTGGCATACTGATGTGAAAGCTTTCTCAGAGGCCCTGGCATTGAAAAGCCAAGGAGAGTATGAATTAGCTTGTGAGCATGTTCACTCGTGCTGTGTCCTCTTGGCAAAAACTAAGAAGTTCAAAATTGATGGCCAGTGGTATACATGGATAGACTATGAGAAATTTCATGATCTGGTGGGTATCTGCGGCTGCGCTCTACTGTTCCTTTTGACTGAATTTGTATTCTTGTTTTATTTTCTTTATGAAATTTATCTTCAATTTAAATTCAGGTGGCTTCTGGAAGAACTTTTGACAGTAAAGATTACATGGCTGTCACACCATCCTGGGCCGTCTATGGATCAGAGGAAGGTGGATTTGATCCAGGACAATTAAGATATAGGAAAGAGAGACATCATAAGTCAAGCCGCAATCAAACAGGTTAGAAACTCAGGAGCTGTGGGCAGGAAAAATCCATTTCCATTTCATATTTTTCCTCTAGGGTATAACTTGGTAGGTTATCCAACTTATTGCAATAGGGTAGTTTGGTAATTCATGGCTTTATACATAAGTTAAACGATTCGAGTGTGTATTTAAGCCCTGGTGTTTTCCCAATTTAAGGCAGTTAAAGAGAGCAGATTTTTTTCTTAAAAAAAATATTTTACGACACAACCTTGAATGTCAATGTTGTAGTTGCAGAATATAGAGATTAGTCCTGCTGGAATTTGTTTCTGAATTTGAGACTGGAAGAATATGCTTGAGCTTTCGCTGTGATAGCATGGCAGTGTTGCTTGCTGTTGTTATCTATTGCTAGCATAGACGTTTTTTTCTCATTCCTTCAGTTGGCCTTGAATGAAGGAAGATAAAATGAAAATATGTTAAATGCAAAGCAAACAAATAAAATGTATAAATCTCAGAACAATGTTGCTCTCTGATTTTCTTTTTAGAGTTGCTTATGAGTTATGATGTATTATTAAGTTTTAACAACCTTGGTAATTATTTGCCTTATTTGTTTGTTGACTTCTACCCTAGTCTTCCCAATTTCATGTTTTGTTTGTTAAAGAGTATCCATTTACTGTAGTCCTAGAAAGGTTGGGTTGACGTAATTTTGGTTTCTAAAAGGTAAATGAAAGCAATTTAACCCTTCATCATAGAAAGTGGCATCAAAATGACAAAATCATACTTTTAATTTATGAACCGTGAGATCTAAAGATTAAATTGATGTCATTTCCTGTTCTTGACATTCTGAATTGATGTCAACTTGTAATTAAGTGGCTGAGTTATTGCTAATTTTCTATTATTGAGGAATTAAAATAATGCTAATTTTTTTTTTGTAATTTAAATGACATCACTTTCTTTCAACTGATGTCCTTTGGATTATAGTTATTAAATTGAAGTTATATCTTTTAGTGGGCAAAGTGGTAGTATATTCTTGATTAAACCCTGAATATATTAGTATTATACATTAAAATATTGGTATCTTATCTAATGGGTTTTTTCGCATGGTGTATCACTCACTCTTCATATGCGCTGAAATTGTGGAACTGTGAGTGTCTGTTTGGATTCAAGTAGAGTTTCATCCTAATCAATTTGAATAGTTTCATTAATTTGTTGTCATAAAGTGTGTCAGCATTCGTTTACACTGGAGCTAAAGGATATCCATCGTCTTGAAGTGTGTTAACATTTGTTTACAGAGGAGTTAACAAATATCTAAACATAGTATGAGTTATTCATACTTCTATTTGTGTAGCTTGTTTTATACGATGATTTCTTAGACTCCTTGTTTTTTTCGTACATACATTCTAATTTTGTTACATGCCCTGACGTCAGGTATTGCAATAAGCATTTTGAGCGTCTTTGAGTAAACAGTCTAATTAAATGCTAATGACAATAAGTGTTTATCACATTTATTTATAAACTAGTGTGAGTAGTTTATTGAAATAAACTCAAAATAGGTATAAATGCTTATTCATTACCTCATGAGTTGTTTATGAAAATAAGTTCAAAACAGTTAATAAGTTGTAGCTATATATATAAACTCTTTCAAAATTGCTGTTGCATTTCTAGTTCCTCTGTAGTTTCCCTGTTTGCAAGTCTTAGAAGAAGTCAGATTTCCCCTTTTATTGAAACTGCTTTCTCACAGCAGCAACTTTGTTCTGGCAATTTTTCTCTCAAGTCCCTTCAATAATGACCCATTTTCGCAATTGTACCAATTTTTAGCGGAAGACAACTTTGGACCACAATATATTTGTCTGATTTGAGTCCTAACTCACATCAACCAAGGTTACCTTCGTAGTTAGTACCCAATATTATAGCTGAGAAATTTTTATAAGAACACAATGTACAATTTTCTTTGCACCTAACCTCAGAGTACAAACTGCAAGGAGCGTCATTTCTAATTGTCCCTAAAAGTTATCTTAGTTTTAGTTTATCTCGAATACTACCCCATCATTTAGTCAACACGTCTTATTTACAATTTTTTAAACATAAAAATATCTTCGTTTTTAAATAAGAAATTAGTACAACAGGAAAATAATGCAAATGTTTTGGGCTATGTTACTTGCACTAAAATTTTTAAAAGAAAAATACAGATGGATTTATCTTACAAGCTTCACCAGACCAAGCATAAAGCACCAAAATCGTACACAAAGACATGACCAAACGCACTAGACAAATTAAAAAGAAAAACATTTTGTTATACAAGCAAGCCATAGAACATGCTCCCAGATTTTTCACTCGGTTTTCTAGTACTAATTTAACACGAGAGATCATGAAAGAATTTTCACCGATGGGTCCGCCTATGGTGCCTAACCAAAAAACATGGGTACCGTGCAATGTGAAAGGATCAATTTCAGATAATTCTATTTTTGGTCCTTCATTTGTTCTTCAATTAACTTTTAAACCTATTCACTTTTTACCCTGTATTTTCCATGATTCCCACTTTGGTCCCCACTAACTCTGGCCCCAGTTTTTTTTTTCCCCTCTGCCATTCCTCAGCCTCTCACCGCCGCCCTTCCCCAGCCTCTCGCAGCCCCTCCTTCGCCTCTGCCGTTCCTATGCCTCTCACAGTCGCCATTGCTCTTCCTTTCACTGCCACCGTCCCTTCCTTCCGCCGACCTCTTGTTCCCTTTCGAGCAGCTTCTCATCGCCGCCCTCCCCCTTCCTCTAACTGCCCCTCCCTCCGCTGCTGCCGTTCCTCTTCCTGCTCACCGTCGCCATTCCTCTTCCTCTCACCGCCTCCGCTCCTTCCTTCGTCCAACCTCTTGTTCTCCTTCGAGCTGTCCACCTGAACCCCTCGTTGCCGCTCACCCAAACCCTCTTCTTCCCCTCTCTGAAACCGCGCCACCGCCTCGCTCCAGGGGCGCCGTTGTTGCCATGCCCAGCGTCGTCGTCACCATACCTAGCGTCATCGTTGTTCCGTACCTCTTCATCACCACGCCGCCGTTGCTCCGTCACCACGTCGTCGCTGCTCCGGACAGGGGAAGCGAATCTGACGGCGATGATGAGGGTGGTCGATGGCTCTGTGAGTATCGAAGGTCAGGGAAAGAGAAAGTGGGTCGGTGGCGGTGGTGGGAGAGATAGGGAAGGGCGGCGGCGGCAACTTGTGGGAGTGAGAAGAAGGGGATTAGGGTTTTTGGTTGGTGAGAGAGAATGAAGAGAGATTGGAGGACTAAAGTGTAAGGTTTTTAAAAAAGAGGATTAATTTTTAATTTCTCGATTTTATACTAAAGGGACTAATCTATAAAATTTGAAAAATTAATCTCCCAAGTGCACCATACCCAAGTTTTTTACTAACCCACCTAAGCCTCCACCATCCTAATACTATTTTGCTACGTAAATTTAAAGGAGAAAAATGTTACACGTCACTTGAAAAATTGAAGACGGAAAGAAAAGTCACAAAAAGTTGTTGTGGGGGCATGAGCAAAATTTTCCAATAGGCTAATGATTTAAATCATCTCATGTGAAATTTCTCTTATGTATCATAATGTGAGAGTTTTGTGTTTATCTCTCTTCATAAACATTTAAAGGGTCTCAATATATTTATTTAATGCATACATGTGAAAAGAAAGGTTGACACTAAACTCTCACATAATGACACATAGGAGAAATTTCAGAACAGATCGAAATCCCTGGGCCAACTACAAGTTGTACGAATCTACCGATCCTTCTGTAAAGCGAAAATAATTTTGCCAACACAGAAAATACGAGCTTAGTTGAATATAACATGAATTATGGGAATCATTCTTAATCATTACCATTATAGTAGACATTTCGGAAGAAGAAAAAGTTTAGTAGACACGGATGATGACATGACACTAAATACCTTAAGGAAAATGATTAAAGATTAAAAAGTAAGACCCTCATGCAATAAAAATTTATAAATACTGGTCCTCACTTAATAGTAATTAAATCATAAGAACACCTAATATACAAACTTAGCCTCTAAAGTAAGCATCATGATTACGAGTTTAGGTCATTCATATTCCTTATTTATAAGTTTAAGTTCCATTATTCTCATATTTATCAAAAGAAATATCAACAACACTCATTTGAGTTTTTATACATTCTTTTAACACTCTACTCTTAATTAAAATTCGTGTAGTATCTGTTATACTAGGTTGCTTCCACTTCCATTTGCTTGAACTTGTTTTTCTAGAAGTAGAAGGATAACCACCTCTGATCTATCTTTGTGTGGTGGATGTGAGCTAAATACTCTGGTGGTGGCAATAATATCCACGATGAAGCACGATGAGGCGCAGAGCGAGGTGCACTCCAACATTCAAGTCAGTTTTTAGATCAGAGAGAACTTTACAATCTTAGAAAAATATTCAAATAGCAAAACTGAGTAATATTTACATAAATGAACGATCAAACACGTATTTATAAACATAGCAAGAGTCGTAATTGAGGCACTTGACCTTAACGAAACATTTGTGAAAGACTTTTGAAATGATGACTACGCTGGTGTAACCTTGTAGTTGTTTAATTATTGTGCCGACTTTGTTCCACTTGGCTGATTGTTGGATGAGATGAGTCTCGTTTTGGTCGTCCCAAACTCCCAGCTAGCCAACATAGTGTTCATCACTTGGTTGTGAAATCTTTGGGCCGTCCTGAACAATATTAGATCTTGTGACTATTTGAGCCGACCATAACAGAATAAAAGAATTTCAGCAAATAGAAAAGAGTGAGAGTGTTAATAGCAATGTTGTAAAAACAAGACCGATCATTGAACTAGTCGAGACACTATTCACAGTTTAATTGTTCAACAATTGTCAAATTATAGTTGAACTAATAATAATTAAATATATATTTAAATATTTAATAATTTACTAAATAATTTAATGACAAAAATATTTGAAAATAAAGTCAGATTAAATTTTTTATTGAGATAAAATCATCATATTATATATTTTATAAGATAAAAAATAATAATCATGTATGTGAGTATTCTAACTTGACATTTATTTGCATAAAATAAATTTTTTAAAATTTAAATATTGTGGAACTTTTTTTTTGTGTGGAACTTATTTTACGGTAGTATTTGTTGGACATAAAATCGACACATCCCCCCGACACGCAGATTGTGGCGATTTCTAACTGCCACAATCTACAAGGTATTTTAAAAATAATTTTTGGTAGTTTGGAAAACTACCGTAATCATCACAAAATTTGCATGTTTATAGACGGAGCTTGAAAACCCTCGCTAAACGCTTTTTTTACACTATGCGTTTAGCGGCGGTTTTCCTAAACGCATATGTTAATAATATGTTGCACGCTGCAGAGGTCTATCCATAAGACTACTTATTTTAATACGGCTAGTTCAAAACAGTTCACAAATTCTATCGATCTTAAGATCAGCCAATTTTTTTATTCAAATGGACCGATCACTTAATCAATTCTCGGCTGGACCGCTTAGTTCGATTCGATTTTTAAAACAATTGTTAGTAGTAAACAATAGGGTGTTGACAATCAATATCTAAGGGCACGGCAAGTAGTCTTGTAAACAAAATTAGAGGAATGAGGAATGCTAAATATATGTACACCACCTATTCTTGCAAATTGTAATAAAATGATTCATAAACATATAAACAGTGTCTCTTTATGTCTCTCTCTTTATCACATCGACACATTCACTACTTATCTCTCTTCTCTTTCTTTCCCTCTATAAGTGTCTACACCTAAAAGATGTATATGAAAAAGTTAGTATGCAATAACGAGTGGTGTGCGTGTAATATGTGAAAGTGGAGATGGAGTAGGTGCTGTTTCACGTCGCACGGTAGTGTAGTGTCGATCGTACCATCCTTATCACTCAATCTCATTGGTGCCTTGAGGCGGCTACTACATTACATTGTTTATTGGAACGTGACTCTCACGTGACCAATTCGTTGCAATAACACACTGCTTGCTCATCTAACAGACTCAACCCTTCTTCACTTCTTTGCTTTGCTTTCACTGCTAACTCTCCCTTCTAATAAGAGACTTCTTAATGTCATCACACTAAAAGAGTTATTTCTTCATATATATGTAATTAACATGAGATCTCTCAACACTCTATGAGTTCATGTCATGCATGGGATAAGCGGCAAGCTACTGATATAAAACTTCTGCTAGGGGCCGGACCAATTTTATGGATCTAATATCCTCTTACCTCACATTTTTGCGATGACTGATTCCACGGCAAAGTCACATTACAACCATCAATCTTACTGTTGCGTTGCGTCCATCCCAACACTCCAGTGTCTTCTTTCCCTTCTCTTTTTCCATAAGTCATTCCTTTGCAATCAACAAACTGGAGGAAAAAGAAAAGATGAATTTTTTCCAGATCTGGAACCTGCATCTATCAAGAGACACCAATTGCCAGATTCAAACTATATTTATCCCCTAAACTATATATATAATGTGCAAACAAAGGATCAGGAGAGAGCTTTGGAAGATTAACATACCCGTTAGTCCAATACCATGGCATCATATAGTTTCAGTTCATGTTGTACAATTGATTTTTAAACCAGAATTAATTTTGTAGAGAAGAGCTTATGTATTTCAGAACTAATTCTGAAACAAAACATGCTCTCAACAGATAAACACAATCCACATACCCAAATGAGTTCAATCTTATAGTTTCCTGCGTGTGAATGAAACAATGGGTAATATTCTAGCTCTACTATATAAAGAAGCACAATTGGCCAAAAGAAAAAACTATATAGAGAAGCCAGTAATTGAACTCATAAAATCATAGCTCTAAATCTTTCACTCAAGGATTTCACATAAACCAGTAACTTAGGCACCACCAACAAAAATAACATGATAAACCAATAAGGCAATAACTTGAATAGAAACAGTTTCTTTTCACACTCATGTTCCCCAACAACAATATATAATCAGTTTTAATATGAATAACATGTTCGAGTCAGCTTCTATTTTCCCAGAATCAACACAAGCTGCTAACAGAAATTTCTTGGCATAATTGATTCTAAAGCAGAATAAACAATGGAAGAGTTTCAAACATGCAAATACATAGCAAAGCAACAAAGGAAACTAGAATTTCTTCATGGAAAAGAAATAATAAAAGAGAAAGAAAAAAGGAGTAATCAATAATTAATTATATGAGCATTGATGGTTGTATTAACTACTCTTTCTGGGTTTGCTTTTCCTCCTGGCTCTGCTTCTTGGAAGTTTCATCTCCTCTGACACAGCCTCTTGTATAGCAATATTCCTCAGGATGCATGCTGATGAAGAACCCTCTTGCTTCTCTTCCTTCTTGGCCACACTTTTTTCCAATGAACTCTCCTTGCTTTGTGCTTCTGAAATATTAGCTTCTGGTTCCTCTATTGGTTGTGCTTTTTCATTAATCTTCACACTAATCTTCCTTGGCCTACCTCTTTTTCTTGTAGCTTGAGGTTGAGGATGAGATTCTTGTTGTTGTTGTTGCCCTGTCTCATCATCTATTGCTACTGATGATGCTTCAGCCAATATTTCTGCAGAAAGTTCCTTCATTTTTTGTGGCTTCTTACCCATGAAGTTGAATCCTAAAAAAGCTTCAATCTTTCTTATCACCAACAACACCCAGTATTTCTGATTTCTACAAAATCAGTTTTTGGAGAACAACAAAGCTAAATAAACCATCAAAATCAAACCTTTAACCCCTTATCCATTCAGTTCATTCACAAGTAATTAAATTGAATCTTTCTAATGCAACCCCCACTCACTCTCTATCTCTCTCAGGATGTTAAAAGCAAGCAGACCAATATCTTTGACCAGAATCCTGATTCTGGAGACGCTATAAAAGCAAACCCCCTCCTTTATAAACATGGGCACCACAACATCAAGCATTTAGAAACAAATAACTACAGGGCTAGCTTCATTCCGCTGCCAATGAAATAAACCATTAATAAATGCTCAAAAGCCATTTAAATCATCTTTCATTTTCTTGTTTTTTTTTTTCTTTTAAATAATTTATTGCACACCCTAATTTCATCTCAATCCAAAAGGAACATTTTCTATATGAATAATGCTTTGTTAAGACAATTTTATAAATATGAAGGGAAAAATGAAAAATAAGTAATATAATATATAATGCATGCAATGTGAAATGCAGAGAGAGTAGAAGAAAAATGATTGAAAATGAAATAACAGAGAAAATGAAATGTGAATGAATTATTACTCCGTTGATATGTTCATACCTCACTTTTTCTCCATCACATTTACATCTACTTCTACTTTATTTTCTCATCACATCATTCATTGTATTACAAATTTTTCTCTCTTCTTTTATGTACTATCTATCTCTAGATGTGAGTGTGTGCATGGTGCTAAAAAAAAAAAAGATTGTAAGAGAAATAACGCGGGATATAATAGGTGATGTGACTAGCATAGATGTGCCTAAGTGGTACTCATTAGAATTCAATTCCTCATGTCCAGGGTTCAAAACGTGTTTGTGCTAGAATTTAGAATGAGTGATGTGATAGAAAAAAAATGAAAAAAGAAGTTGGTAAAAATATGTCGGAAGAACAAGGAAAATTGATTTTATATAGTCAATTTTTTGTGCAATCATTGCTGTCAAAAAAAATCTCAATCATTAGGTAAAAATTTGACAGTTCAAATTCTAAAAGCATGATTTACATATAATTTATAAAATTATTAAATCAGAAAGCTTAACTTTCTAATCTTCATTTTACACTTGAGATTTCTTAACTATAGTGACTAATTTAAGAGAAAGTGGGTGTACATGCATTAGAGTTGCTTTTTTTTTTCCATTCATTTCACTCCTAGATTCATTCAAATATATATATATATATATATATATATATATATATATATAGTGACAGATTTAGAAAGTTTTAGTTATGGAGGCAAAATATACCTATAAATTTATTGGACTAAAAACATAATATTGACTTTGAAAATTTTGCATTATGTTTTACATTTTCAACATAATGAAATACTTCTCTTTCTATAAGTAACTAAACAGTTAGTTAGTTGTAGTAGTCAATAATGATAAATTGAAGAATGAAGAGATAGTGAAGTGTTCAACATGGGTGAATCGGGAAGTATGAACCAATGTTTATGCTTTTAAAAGGGAGGAGAAGGAAGAATAAAAATCAAATAAAGATAGGGATTGGATGAGAATGAAAAGGGTGAAAGGGGATGAGAAAAAATCAAATAATAGATGGCACTAAGTAGTAAGATAAAATTGTGAGTTTCAACAAAAATAAAATTGTGGGGGCATAACTATTCAAAAAATTAGCAACTTTTATATACACTTGTGTTATTTTTTATCTCATTTTCACCATTTTTTTACCACATCACTCATCATACATATCTATTATTTTTGTTTCTTCTATTTCTATCTCTTTCTATTGGGTATGGGTGAAATTAATAGATGTTAATTTACTAGTTTTATTTTCAAAATTTAATGGGGGCTATTGCCTCCATAGTGTAGCATGTAGATCCGCCCTTGTATATATAGACACACACGTGGTCGTACGTGTGTTGAAATGGTTTGTGTCCCCATGTATTCATAAAAAAAAAAATGACTTTTGTATAACAAAAAGATTGTGAAATTCTATTGTAAAATCTCATTAGTGATTATATTCAACGTAGAAGTTACTTTCTCTAGCTTCTGCACATAATTAATTATGAAACTAAAATCAATTCTTGGAGATGACTCCTAAACATATATGAGTGTGTTTGGATGCTCGTTTGAAATCATGAAGAAAAACATATTCAATGTGCTTTATGTTGAAGTAGTAGTTGTTAGTTCAATAAAATATGCATCAAGGCATATTATTTTTTGACTATCATATTTTTTAATGGGTGTCCAAAAAGACTTTATATTAGCATCTAAAAATGATTTTAGGTAAAAAGGAAAATTATTAGAGTTTTAATATATTTACATTTTATTTTTTATTTCATTTTTTTCCACTTATTTTTTTTTATTTCTCTTTACATTTCATATCATATTACTTTTATTTTTATTTTTATCGGGTGTGGGTGTTTAAAAAGTGTGAGTGTGAAAGGGGGCCCAGAAAATGAAAAAAAGTGGCTATGCTATATTGCTATGAGAGAGCAGAGTATTAACTAGACACCATCTATTATCTATAGAAGACACTTTTTCTTTGACTCCTAAGTAAAACTTGTTAAAAGAATAATTCTGAGTTAGTTTGTTTAGTGGGCTTTGATTTTGTCAAAGTGTTTAGTTTGGGCCTGTATAAATAAAGTGGTCCATGTACAGTGTATATAATACAATATGCACAACAGAATAGACAGTAGTAATAAAAAATAGTAGTTCAAAATTCATTTTCCCAGTCTTTCTTCTCTCTCGTTGTTACTCTGTTTTACTCTGTTTCTTATTTTCCGTCTACATCGTTGTCGTTACACGTTGTTGTTACATTGCGCATACACATTTTGTCTCTAACAACTGGTATCCAGAGCTCTTGTTCCTTGAAGGGGATCAGCGACGATGGGTGGAAACAACGACAACTCTCCTGCGAATTTTCCTGTTCTCGATGACCGATGGCAGGTCCAGATGAAGGTAATCATGGGTTACCAAGAAGTCATCAAAATAGTGGAGAATGGGTTCCCAGCTTTGCCTGCGGCACCCACAGAAGAGCAGAGGGTTGCGTTCAAGGACAACAAGAAGAAAGATTGCAAGGCCATGTTCTTGCTTCATCAATGCGTAGACGTTGCGCATTTTGACAAGATTGCAGGTGCTGCGAGTGCTCAAGCGGCGTGGAAGATTCTTGCGAAATGCAATGAAGGGGCTGAGCAATTGAAGAATGTCTGATTGCAAGCGATGAGAATACAGTAAGAATTGATGCAAATGGAGTTGAATGAGAAGATTTCTGAGTTCTTCGGTCGTGTAATTGCATTGACAAACACGATGAGATCGTGTGGGGAAGTCATTTCTGATCAGACGATAGTTGAAAAAGTCCTTCGAACTCTTACCCCCAGATTTGACCATATCATGGCAGCAATTGAGGAGTCGAAGAATCTTGCTATCATGAAGGTTGAAGAACTACAAGGTTCCCTTGAAGCACATGAGCAATGAATGCTGGAAAAGTCAAATGATAGGTCTGCTGGTCAAGTGTTTCAGGTTCAAACCTCCAAGAAAGGGGGTTCTTTTGGCAGAAGGGGAAATTGAGGCAGAGGGAAATCCAGAGACAATCGAAGCAACTCTGGAAGAAATTCCAATCAAGAATCCGAGCAAGATCACCAGGATCAACCTGAATCTTCATCAAGAAGAGGAGGGTCAAACAATTACAGAGGTGGCAAGAAGAAATTCGATAGAAAGAAGATTCGGTGCTTTAACTGCAATAAGATAGGGCATTTTTCCAACGAGTGCAAAACTCCTAGCTGTGGAGACACTCGTGGACGATCCAGCAATGAGGCAAATCTAGCCAAGGAAAGCGTTGTTTCCGATGGAGAACCGGTTACGTTCATGATGGTAACCAAGGACGGAAACCACAACTCTAGTAATTGATATCTTGATTCTGGATATTCAAATCATATGACAGGACATAGAGAATGGCTTGTTAACTTGGATAAAAGAAAGAAGAGAAAAGTTTGATTTGTAGACAACAGAGTCATAGCAGCAAAAGGAATTGGTGATGTTTTAGTCAAAAGACGAGATGGGTTAGATGCTGTAATCACTGAAGTAATATACGTTCCTGGTACGCTGCGCATACACACAAGTTTTGTCTCTAAGAAAACTAACCCAAGAAAGTAGAAACTAGAGGCAAGGAAATGAAAATATCAAAACAGTAGTGAAAGTGGAAAAGTAGTAGTTAGAAAGCATGGTTAAGAAAGGGTACGTGTGGACCAAAGAGAAAGGTGATGGGAAAAGGGCATGTGGGGCCCGGTAGTAGGAGTAGCCAGCCACAGCCAGGTTTGGTGTGTTGTGCGTACTGCTCTGACTCTGTCTCTGAAGCAATGTTTCAGTCTCATCTCATCTCATCACAACTTGTGTTGTGTTGTGTAATTGCTTCCCGGGTTCCGCGTCCTCACTCTCACTCACTCTTCTTCACCTTTACATTCATACTCACACAAGTGGCTACTTACTTGCCCTTTTTTTACCATAATGTTCATGCGATTCTTTGGAATGAATTTTTCTTAACTTTTATCCAATTTTAAATATTGATTGAGTTAATGTTTAAATTTGAATTTGTCCCTTAGATTCGAAAAGACAACATAGACTCAGCTACAAAATGACAATTTTAGGTTGACCTAAATGATAAATTGAATGTTAATTTCAATCTCACCAAACAATTATAAATGCATATAATTCTGTTAATTTTTTTTTAATTATATTAATGAATTACGAAAGAAACTACGTAGATTTGAAGTTTTTCATAACAATATACTAAATTAAAGAAAAGAATACAAATTTTTTCACTAGAAACCTGACTATAATCAAAATATACAAAACCATGTTTTGAAACTAGTATGTAAATGGTGTTTGTGAGACGAGTTAGACTTGACTTTCACCTGATCCTAAATATTGACCGGGTCCAGTTTTTAAACTCGATCCCGACCCTAGACCCAAAGAAACCCGATGAGATACAGATTTAAGGAACTTGGGCCGGGCCGAGTCAAGGGACGGAGTCGGGTCCTATACTCCCCTAGTCCAGAGGACGGCCATTCGGGCCAAAAAAATCGTTTATCGGGTGAGAAACCACAAACCACCTGACCTGCCACTATTCGGTCAAGGGCTACGTGTTGTTCGGATTTGGTTTGTACGTGTTGCGGTTTTATCGGGTGGGTTCGCATTGGTTGTTAACCCAAAAGAAAATTCACAAAAAAAAGTTAAGAAGTTTGATGTCGTTGCAGAAGAGGAATATGTGGAGAAGCTCAGTGGTGTCGAAGGAGAAGCTCTCTTCTTCATAAAAATGGAACTTGGAAAGGGGTGGATGTGAATGCGATGGGAGAAAAAGAGAAGAAAAGAGAAGAAAAGAGAAGAGGGTGGCCGTGGACGGGAAGGCTGAAAGGGGGGGAAGAAAAGTTATGGGGAGAATAAGTGAATAACTGAGTGAGAAGGGTTGAAGAGATATGGTGGTGGCGGCTAGGGTTTGCTGGGAAATGGGAAGGGGAGAAAAGACTAGAGTTTGCTTGGAAGTGGGAAGGGGAGAAGTTGTGTGGGTCACTACTCACTGGTGTGTGTGCGGCACAGCTAAAGGGAGAAGTTGTGTGGTGCGCGTGCGGCACAACTAAGGCATTAGGCTGGGTGTTGCTGGGTCGCATTTTTTTATAGTAGTGTTTCAATTGGGCTTGGTTTTTTTTTTTTCCCGATCTTCCCAGACCGAGCCCGATTGCTAAAAACCATATAATTTATTTTTGGAAAAATTAGACCCGAAGGCCAACTAGATTCGACCAAGGAGAGAAAAGTGTTTGGATTGTGCGGCTTCAAGTCCGACCTCGGTTGGTTGGACAACCCTAAGCATGTTCATGATTATCTTTATTAAAATCAATTTAGAAATAACTTGCATGCACTTTTTCTAAGAATCAGTTTTGAATTTAGAACTAATTGTAAGACGATAATGAAACATGCATTTGTAATTTTTTCTATAATTGATTTTGAAGATCAAATCAATTTTGGCATGTTTCGGCGTTCGAGCCATTGTAAATATGATCTCACGTATCTTAAAATTTTTCATGTTGGATTAACATGGATCAACGAAGTAGAATTTTGATACGTTAGCTTCAACGCCAAACAGACACGTTTTGTAGAGAAGTTTATATGAGTTGTTTTGAGATGGCTAAATTGACAAAAACAAAAGTGATCCAAATTTAGACATAGTATGTGTTTGGATTTTATTATAACACAACATGAGTCCATTTTAAACTCTATGTGGTAAAATTTTATTTTTCCGATCTACGTTAACATGATAAATTTTAATTTCTCCATTAATACTTTAAGATACATGAAATTACATTAGTATTGTCACCAACACCAAACTAGACATACAATCCGAGACTATAATTATTTTTGAAAAAAAACTTTTATGAGTTGATTTTAAAATTTGGAATTGACGCTAGTGAAAGACAAACTAATACAAATATACTTAGTAGCCGGTAGAAACACTTTTTTTTTTGTTGGTTAGCGAATTTTGGAACAAAATTTGGATGTGTGTTGTGAGCATGGAATGGTATTGCTAAATCTGTGGGTCACTGAGTTGTAATTAATCCTTGGTTAACTAAAGAGTGTATATAGCTTATGTCGTCACTAATCACTAATTAAGTGTGTGTTTAAATTAACGTTACCAGAATTAATTAATCAATTAAAGAAGAGACCGGTGCACCGTTGGGTTTTTACATTGGTGAGGATTATATATGGATTTGCACATTAATCAATGGGGATGTTCATATAAAAGGTAAGATTTTTTCTGTTGTGACTTGGTTCTCGTGCGAATGAGAAGACTGACAAGAGTAAATAATGTACAAGTGTGGTTTGTTTAGGGGATCAAATTAGCAACCTATACTATTGTAACAAAACAAAAAAATAGCAACCTATGATGCTATTTTATGTTTACATTTGACAAATTCATTTAAATGGGGGGAATCATTTTAATCACATCTAAAACGAAGCTTCGTGATGTGTCTTAATATAGTCGATTTAATAGCACTTTTGGTTTCTCACTTATCACGATTTGACATTTTTGATCCCTAATAAAAAAAATTAGCTTAAATGGTCCCTTACTTTGTCAAACGACAGAAATTTTAGTCCCCCGTCACTATTCCGTTAAAAATTAACGTTTTCTGTAAAAAAAATTAACAATTGTTGGGAAGAAAAAAAAAACCAGAACAACCCTCTTCTCCACCCTTCCCCTGACATTCATCCTCTTCTTCACCTTCTTCCCCCAAAACAAAACCCTCATCTTCACCTTCCTTCCTCTCAAACCTTCAGACTGCCCCTGCCCCTTCCCTCTTCGCCACCCTCCTTTGCTCCACCATCACCAATTCTCCTCTAAAAGATCCTCACCACCACCGAGGTTGAATTTACCTTCTTCTCCTCATTCGATTTGAACCTCTGACACGTGTTTCGGCCTCGATTTGAACCTCGACCTGTGTTTGAACCTTGATTTGAGGGCTGGTTTCGAAGAAGGAGATGAAGGGAGGAGGGCCGAAGGTGAGCAGAGGAGTGGCGGCGCTGGATGTGGATTCGGTGGAGAGGGAGATTTAGGGTTTGGTTTTGTTGCAGATCCTCTTGGGTACAAGTAGAAAATGAGCCCCAACGATGATATCTTCACAAATTGCACCCTTGACCGCACCGTCTGCATTGGCTGAAAGTGGTGCCATCAATATAGCTGAGGATTGAGCACGCCATCATGTGGCACAGGGTGAGGAATATTTGGTACCTGAAACCATAGTTGCTCAGCAGTTACTTGTTCAATAGCAGAACCCCAATGTTGGAAGCATACCAGAAACTTATCAACCCCAATGTAAACACTTTTCCAGAGATTGATGACATCTTCATTGAATTGTAACTTATCAATTTGCTTTCTTTTCCCCCTCAACTTTCTCAGAGATCAAAATGGTGTGGAAAATTATGAGAGAAACTATTAAAGTCAGAAAGTTTGATGGGTAAAGAGAGTATTTTGATGATATGGGAGGAATGAAGGGTGGATTGAGGAAATGGGTTTTCATTTGGGAAGGAGAAGGAGTGACAGGGAAGAGAGAAAGAAAATGGATGATGTAGAGTGAGAAGCTCTTTGGAGGTGAAGTGTTTGGAGAATGCTGCACCATGATTTTTCTAATACATTGCTAATTGTGGATTCGGTGGAAGAAATCCAGATTTTCTGCTTTCTGCTTCTTCTTCTTCTTCTTCAATTTTTTTTTTCCAAAAACTGTTAAATTTTTGACAGAAAACGTTAACTTTAAATGGAATAGTGACGGGGGACTAAAACTGCTGTCGTTTGTCAAAGTGAGGAACCATTTAAGCTAATTTTTTTGTTAGGGACAAAAAATGCCAAATCGTGATAAGTGAGGGACCAAAAATGCTATTAAGCCTAATATAGTTAGGGTTTGTCAACATAGCCTAAAGTAGCTCTTTAGTTTTTTCATGAATTAGAGTGTGTTTATGTTTGATTAGACTAAATCTAGGGGTGGCAAATAGATGGATTGGATAGATTGTAATGGATGGATCCAAAACAATCCATTATCCATTAAGGATAAATTAAAATTGTTTAAAAAAAAATCCATCCAATCCATCCATTAGTGAAAAAAATCCATCCAATCCCATCCATTTGTGAATTTTTAATGGATGGATATCCAATCCACCCAATAACTTAAAAAACAGTGGAAAACCCAAAAAAAGGTGCAAACTCAAAAATCGGCCAAAAACCCAAAAAATGGTCGAAAACCAAAAAATTAGCCCAAAACCCAAAAAACGGTCGAAACCCCCCAAAGTCGGCCCAAAACGCAAAAAATGGTCGAAAACCAAAAAATCGGCCCAAAACCTAAAAAACGGTCGAAACCCCCAAAAATCGGCCCAAAATCCAAAAAAACAGCTGAAACCCCAAAAATCGGCCGAAAACTCAAAAATCGGCCTAAAACAAAAAAAAAACTGTCGAAATCCCAAAAATAGGCCCAAAATCCAAAAAAACGGTCGAAACCCCAAAAATCGGCCCAAATCCAAAAAAACGGTGGAAACCCCAAAAGTCGCTCAAAAACTCAAAAATCGGCCCAAAACCCAAAAGTCGACCCCAAAACCCCAAAAAAAAAAAACAGATTTAGACTCTAAACCCAACCAATTATTCTAATGTCATCTCTAGTGACCTCGCTCACATGGGTGGTCGCAATGACAAATTCAGAAATATTCTATCGTGGGGCAATATATAAATATAAATTTGTAACATTTAAAAATTCTACACAATTTTTTCATTCTTAATGCTTTTAAATTTGTATGACCATTTATTTTTTCACCAAGCAATATTTATAAGGTATTAACTCGTGTGAGAAAAAGACAAATTCAAAAAAGAAAAACACAAAAAAAAATACTACAAATGCCATAAATTATTTTTATGGTACTTCTCATTTTATGACAATATATTACTTTTGATATAGATATTTATTAATTACATTTGTGGATTTATTAGTAAATTTATTTGTTATAATTTCAAAAACTTATATCTAGAAATATATATATAGAGGATGTATCATATGAGAAAAATGTTTTTATATAAGAAAGTAAGAATAAATCATGACCGTTAGATCTAATCATGAATGGTCAAGATTAAAACATGAAGTCATGTGACTTTTTAAAAAGTCACATGACATTTTTAAGTAGTCATGTGACTACTAAGTTGTTTTAATCTTGATCATTCATGATTAGATCTAACGGTCGTGATTTATTCTCATTTTCTCATATAAAAACATATTTCTCATGTGATACATGTGACTTTTTCACATGACTTCATGTTTTAATCTTGACCATTCATGATTAGATCTAACGGTTATGATTTATTCTTACTTTCTTATATAAAAACATCTTTCTCATATAATACATCATCTATATATATATGAATAAATGAAAGAATGTAATATTAAAATATCGTGCAAATAAAAAGTTGTTATACGAATTGAATAAAACAATATTTAGTTATAAACATATAGCACTTCTTATAAAACGCACCAAAAAGAATGAGTATATAGATTAAAGACACACAAAATTTAGAAAAAGTACACAGTTTTATTCAATCTTTTTGTTAAGTACCAAAGGAATGGAAAAAAAAATTAAAATGCCCCCACGAAATTATTTGATAAAAGACTAATAAAATAAGTAATGAGTATTTTACTTTTTGAAAGTAAAATATAATTTAGTAAATTTAAATTTATTCAATTTTGGTAATAAGTAATAACTATTTTCCTCTGTTATGTTTCCTCACGTCATTTTTACTAATATATAATAGATTAAAAAATATATTTAAAGAAATTTCTTCAAATAATAATAATACACACATACGTTACGTATAGTTAATAGTAAATACCTTATAGCGGTATTTTTTTAATTTCAAAAATATTTTTTCTAAATTATATATTAATAAGTAGTGCTTTATTATTGATTAATTTTAATTTTTAATAATTTTTCCATATAACAGTTTATTTTTAACTAGTATTTGTGACCCGTGCGATGCATAGGGGAAATTCATTTTTGCTTATTGTGTATATTGTTTCAATTTTTGCGTTAGTAGAAGGAATTGTTCTGTTTTTTCGCTGTTTTAATTTTAGCACTTGTGGTGCAACTTTATTTATTTGAACTACCTTCCGCTGACTTGTGATGTTAAATAGTTTATTATGGGTTGAATATTAAACATAAATAATTGAGAGTCGTTTTTCACTTAGTGTTTTGAGAGGTTTTGAAGTTTAAATTCCGCGTATTTACTATGTGACCCTCAACCCAAAATTGGGGCGTTACAACTGACGCGTCATGAATTTGACATATAATATTAAACAATTCTAGATATTTTCCTAGAACTTTCTAAACTTTAGAGTTTAGTCCCTAAACTTTGAAACTTTACGGTTTAGTCCCCGAATAGTAAAAAGATATTTTTACCTAGACTTTTACCCTATCAACTTTGGTCCCTAGGGTTAATGAAAAGTTAAAATTTTCACCATTTTTACCCCTCTAGATCGCGGCTCTCCCTCCCTTTATAAGGGGTTAAGTTGAGTTTTTTTAACCAAGTCTTCTTAAGTGAAATTTAGAGAGAATTAAGAGAGAGAAAGTGAGACTTGAGGACTATTCATCATCTTCTTCCTTTCTCCTCCTCCTTGGCCAAACCTCTCACCCTCCATGGCAACCCCTTTCACTCGTCTTCTCCTCTTGGTTCTTTGAGGTAAGTTGCTCCCCTCATCCCGATCTACAATTCTACCGTTCAGAATTTTGATATGTTGAGTTTGGATTTTTATAGGTTGTTAGAATTCAAAACCCACTTCATTAATATTGTTCCCATGACCTTGAACTTCAATTTGAACCGATTAGAATTTTGATTGGTTGAGTTTTGATCCCTAGAGAATTTTGAAGTTGAGCTTTTGCTAGGGTTGTCTTTAGGAATGTTATTCCCATGAAATTGATCTATGGAAATCTCCAGATAGTTTTCTTGTAAGCTATATTTTTGAGAATTAATTATTTGAAATAGGTGATTTTCAAACTTTGAAATTTAGTTTCACCATAGATTTCTTGCTACCTTTGATGTGTACAATTTAGTTTTGAAAGAAAAATTCATTTTGATAATTATTGTGTTTGGCCGAATTTGGGCAGAAATGAGAACAAGGGAGAATTGATTTTCCAACTAGCTTTTGAGTGTGTTTAATGCTTGTAAATGGTTTTGGGTTTAAAGGAAAGGTTTTGCCCTAATTAGTGCAAAAGGGTCTAGAGAAAATTGTATGTTTAAGACTTTAGAAAATTGATTTCTAGAGGATTTGGAAAACTTTGAATTGAAGGATTTAAAATTGAGTTTTTGGGTAAATTGGATTTTGGAACTCATAGCTTGATTGAGGTTTTTGCAAAGCTAAGAAGAACTAGGAATTGGAAATTGCTTTTTGAATGGAAAATTTGTGCTTTTGACACTTAGAAGATTTTGAGTTCAAGACTTGAAAATTTGTTTTAGAAACTTGTAATAGAAGTTATGTTTTGGATTGTGAAATTGTTTTGAGTAACTTAATGAATTTTTTGGTGAAAATTTGAGGTTTTTAATATTTTTGAGGATTTTGGATAGAATTGAACTCTTGTAGTTTTGTGTGCGTTTTTGCTTTCAAAATCTTGTTTAAGGCTTTCAAATTGATTTGTAATCATCTAGCCTTGTTTCTCTTTAAAGGTTTGAAGTTTTGGAAAGTTTTGAGTATTGTAACTTAGAGTTTTCAGAGTTCTTTTAACGGTCGCCAAAGTTGCTAAAAATGTTTTTGACTTCCAAGGATCTTCCTAAGAATTAGGACAACTGCCTAAGTGATAGGAACCTTGTAAGACCAGTATCTAAGCCTTAAGATTGAGTTTCAAGTCCTAAACTAGACTATGTTCCTTGAAGGATAACGGGACTTCGGACCGAACAAAGCGACGTAGCTTACCTTCGGAACCTTCATAGCTTTTGGAGAAAACATTGGAGCTTGGAACAAAGGACAGAGGTAAGGGCACTTCTTTATTCCTAGCCACTAGGCATATGTAGATACTATGACTTATAAATTGGCAGTTAGCTGCGTTCTAAGAACGACCCGACTTTGAATTGTATTGATTCTAATATTACTGCAAGTATCTGAAGGCATCTGATATGCTGGATTAGAATTGTTGATGTATGACATTGCTTGAATGATTGTAGACTTACTTGATAGCTTGTCTCCTTGATTACATGATGTCTATGCTATGGCCTGTCTATCTTGATTCTAATATCATTCACATGGTTCGACACAATCCTTTTGGCGATCGTGAAACCACGCATGTTAACTTATTGTTGTTGATTGTATATAAGAAAGCATGCTATTTAGCTCATGAGAAAAAAGCAAGCTATACTGAAATGTATTCTATGTTATGCTTGATGTCATGTTGTTTTAATTACCGACTTCCCCTGTTCTTGCTTGTTGCAATATTACTATGCCTTATTACCAATTGTTATTGTGTGCACTAGCTGGGGAAATAGAATAAGCTACCATGGGAATAGGGTTCCTTTCAAAATAAAGTATACATGCTTTGTTTTGGAAAAAGTAAAGGCTTAATAGTTTCGAAAATAATAAGAGGAGAAACTTTCTTTTAGAAACCTAATGAATGTTTTGGAAACACGCTTTCAAGAGAACCTGCAGTTAAACCGTGAGCTTTCGAAATGAATCTGTCCTACATTTTTTGAAGAAAAATTCATAATGTACTAAAGGAATACATCAACCTTTTTATGAACCTAAGGACGATTCCACTTCTTTTCTACAAGTCTTATCTTGCAAAGAAAACTAAGGCACATCTTTGGAAAAAGAACCATAAGAACTTCCTCACGAGGAATCGTAAGACATGTTTTCTAGAAAGCTTCAAAAGACCTTTATGAAAATATTTCAAGAGATGTTTTCTCAAGGGAATTAGGTAGCTTATTCGGTAATGCCTTGTTGTTGTTTGTTCATAGCACGTAGAACTTTTTCATGCATGAACGCTCCTCAAGACGATGTAGTTGTCATTCTTCAGCTGTTCGGGATAGCAGAGCTACCTATCCAGCAGACCTTGGGGAGACTGTGTGGAAACTGCGTGGAGACTGTGTGGGCTACAAGCAGACTGTGTGGATACTGTGTGGGCTACAAGCAGACTCTGTGGATACTGTGTGGGCTGCAAGCAGACTGTGTGGATACTGTGTGGGCTGCAAGCAGACTGTGTGGATACTGTGTGGGCTGCAAGCAGACTATGTGGATACTATGTGGGCTATATGCAGACTGTGTGGAGACTATGTGCCGACTCAATGCAGAGACAATGTGCCGACTCAATGCAGCAACCCGAATGTTCAGATCATATTACACCTTAATTGCATCATGACATACATATCGTTTGTAACATGATTGCTATGCGTTTCTTGAGCTGCTTATTGAGTGCGCTTTGATTTCAATTTTACTTGTATTATAATCCAGGCTTGCCTGTTAATTACCCTGCATAATTGTTGTTTAAATTGCGTAGTGTGTGTATATATATATATATATATATATATATATATATATATATATATACATATATGTAACTGCAATGAATGGACACTACTTGACATGCTTATACATGTGGTGATTGTTGTCTCACCCATGTGCTCGCATGGGGAGTTATTATTTTTGAAGTTGACCCTTGCACCTGTTTGTTGTTTGCGTTTTCCTGGCGATTCGTCGCCAGCTGGACCACTATTAGTCGAAGATTACCTGGAGGATGCTGAGCCGAAGACAGTTCGTGGGAGTAGGATGGACGTCTCGTCACTTGAAGACCAGAGATACTTAGTTTATTTTGTGTCTGTACGTGAGCATGCCCAAGGGTAGGGTAGAGTTCTGGAACGACGTACCTTCATGCGGTCGCCCTGCGTGGCATCGTGGGAGGTATTGCCGGAGTAGAAGGTTTGAGTCGGGGTTTTCAATTGTGACAGCATGTTTTCTTTTAAAAACGAGTCAGTCGATTACGAAACTATTTTCACCAATGTTGTTCACTTAAATTAAGTACCTTATATGCTTTGTTGAACTGGGTATCTATATGTATAAGTAATGCATGTTATCTTTAGCATGGTTTGGAAAAAAAAATACACTCGGTTTTTCATAAGCTCGAAAGATTTCCGTATATTTATTTACTATTCATTTATTACAGTAATGTCCTGAAAATCGGAGTATTATAGTAACAAAGCGAGTGATGAGTGATATACCTAAAAAAAGGAAGTAGACAAGGCTTTACAATCCTAGCTAAACCACACCATCGATATAAGAATTGGAAGCGATAAACAAGCTGTCTCAAAAATAATTTTTGTGAAGCCAAGGTCCCTACACACATTCATGTTCCACCAGAGTCAAAGATCTCCATATTATAAATTTTGTATTCCCCATTACTTATAAAACTAAGATGATATTTAAGGCGTGATGTTTTAGTGTAGTTGTTTGTTTCATTTTGTTCTGTGAATGATCCCTCGGCACCCGCCAAGGCTCCCCGACGAGCCTGTGCCACCCGAGAGCCTGCCACACATCCTCACGGGCTAACCGACCACCTATCACCCCCGAACGTCAAATCAGCAGTCCTTTCACCAGGCTACCTTCGTAGGCACGTCAACCCAGGACCAGCTCTAGCCACCCAATTCCCTGGACGTGGCAGATGATCCAACGGCCCGGGGAGATTCTCTATTCAGATCACCATTACCTGTCCTCGAGGGTTGTGACACTTCCAAACCCCTATATGAGGAGGATCCACTAAACCATAAGGTACACAATCTCTGATACCTTCACTCTCCCTCTAAACCCCACGCCTTTAACTTGAGTGTCGGAGTGTTCTCGCAGGGACCCCTCCTGGGCACGAAGACGACAGACGACCGCCACCTCCCGAAAAAGACCCAACACTCTACCGCCCCCACGTCCCTTCTACCACCATCCGCGGTGCTCTGAGCAGACTTAGCTTGTTCACATATAATATTCCTCTTGTAAAAAAACAAACTAGGATGATATCTTGTTTTGGTCGGCAGAACTGATTCTATAGCATCTCAACCTGTTCAAATGTCTTACAACCAAGTAAGCACTATGCAAGTTGGTCGGGGTGACTAAGTTAAGGAACATCTTGTCTCATCACTGGCTTAACAGACGCATCTGACACATTTAATGAAACATCACAAGGTTATCTAAAGATAATCATCGTCTAGGAAGTCCTTCATCAAGGCTTCGTAGAGATCTCAAGTCAGAGAAATAACGGCAATCATGTCTATAAATACAAATTTAGTTATTCATTTACTTCAGCATTACTCATTTTCCTAACTCATTATTGAGATTCTTTTTCTAATCTAAAAACTGACTTGAATGTTTAAGTACTTTTTGTAGGTACGTCTCTCACGGTTGCAATGTGATCTACCATGGGTACATCACCACCGCTACCGGATCATTAAACATACAAGCATTACGCGAATATCAGAGCTGCACTTCGAATTTCTAGAACGAACATATCTTTTTAAGGATTAATTTTCCTATCTATTCTTATTTAATCAACTAATCCTCACGTTTTTAAAACATTCACATTCATGGCATCAAGGCTCAATCTCTTTTAGAAACACCCCTTAAGACGCAAATGCAAATTCTTCGTATCTATCGGATTCGGATAAGATGAAACTTTTTGGTCAGAAGACCCATTTCCTTGGAATATTAATAATCTAGGATCCATCATGACGCTGTTTCTTATTGTGAATAATAAAATAACAATAGCTTCAATATGTATAATTTTATTTTGGAAATCAAATAAGGTTATGTTTTCATTTTAGAGAGTTTATTTAAATTTATCTCATAATCTATATAAGTGTTAGAATAAGATTATGAAATTATGTACCGTCAAAAAAAAGTTATAGAAATTGTAATGACTTTCCAACAAATTCTTTCACGTTATTTTCATCAACTACTTAAATTAATTTATAAACAAAAATATATAACCTTAAAATTACTTTAATAAACTTTTTAAATAAATTTATGAATGATTGCTAATGTGATAAATATTTATTATAATAAGTGTTTAATTGAGATGTTAACAAAAACATCTTAAATAAAATTAGCTCTAACAAAAGAAAAATCTTAAAAATAATGATTGGTAGAGTTGCACTTTCCGGCGAACATACCATTAGATATATGTCCTTGATACAGTTTTTAACCACCACAACATTTTGTGGCAGTTAAAATTCCTCAGAATTTATAGCCTGTATGTCTAAAGAATGTCCGCATAAAGTGAATGTACATCAATCATTATTGAAATCCAAATAGAATAATAGAAAAGGAAACCTTTTATTTTAGGAACATAAAAATGATCCTTCAAGTATATACTTTTTTTGCTTAGCTTATGATATATTTAATGTTATTGGCATATATATGCATTTTCTCAAGAACACAGTTGTAATAGCTGCCAGCCTGCCACGACAGAGAACTTAGATGTTCTGCATAAAAAGATTGGTGCTTGTTATGTGGACTGCAACAATCTGAAAGGTACTTTGGTTTCATAATTTGATTGCATATATAAGAGTACGTGGTTGTGCTTAATGGATAGAGAAAGGATGATTGTGTGATCGTAATCTGAAAGTTGTGAAGGAAAATTTTTCCTTGGTTAGAGTTTATTTGCGGAAATAGAGGGATTTGATTTGAGTTTGTTTGTGGTTGTGCAACTTCATCAAATAAACTGACAAATTTGGCTCCTAGTGACGTGTATTTTCTTTATTAATAGCTAGCTAAAAGATATATATTTAGTCTTTTTTTTTGTTACAAAGGAAAATATATTTAGTCTTTAATTTCACACTTCATCAGCTCTCTTATTCATTCTTCCATGTAATTCAAGATTTGGTGTTTTTTTCTCTTTTTCCATAGTGCCTCATGATCTCTCCAACTTCACTCAGGTTCTCTTTCCTTGATGTTTTCTTGTTTCCTTAGATTTGGTCTTTTACCATGTTATGTACCCTTTTTACATGTTTGGAAATCCAATTCTGAAGGTCAGAAGAATCAGTTCTGAGGAGAAGCTTATGTTTTGGTTATCAAAATTAACTGAGGAAAAAGATGATCCAAACATGTCATTTTTTTTTCTTTTGTTATTTTGTAAGTTGTACAAGATTTGTTCCTTCAGTTATTTGAAGTTATGAAGTGTTTTTGTTAATTGTGAAGCAGGTTTCAATTGGCAATCTGATGAGGGCTTTGGTGGCTCCACTTCAAATGATGCACACCATCTATATGAGAAAAGATTTCAGTGAATTTGAGTGATTGGATATATGAACATGGAAGGGCCTTATGAGGCATCATCATGCAATGGAGAAGCTGCACATAGAAGCTTTCAGATGATTCAACACTCTCATTACAAACCCTGCACCAAGCTTTCATCACCATCAAGTTGGTTTGATCTGAGAGTCTTTTTTGTGAGAGTTAGTGGCTTTCAGGTAGATGAAACCACCCCTGAGTTTCTGTATCTCAATCACATTCCTCTCAGCCCTGACACCCTTTTAGAGGTGAATGGTGTGAGGAGCAGCATGTACACTGATGAAGAGTCTTCAGTTCTCAGAAGGGACCGTGTGGATAAGAAATCTGAAGAAGCTACCTTTGTGAACACAGATAGCATACGTTTAACCGGGAGCGTGAAGTTTGAGGTTTATGATGATAAAGAGCACTGTGTTGTTCTCTCTGGGGTTCTTGAGATGTCTAATGGAAATGGTTTTGTAGGGGAATCAAGAAGTAATAATGCCAAGAAATGGAGCATGAGTTGTCACACAGAAATGACAAGTAACAGTGGTTTCTTCAAAGGGAAACATGTTGCTGTTCCTGAAATTGAGGTTTATGTTGCTGGCTGCTTCTCAGGAACACCTATAATCTTAACCAAGACTCTGCAGCTCAACTGCAGGAAGAAACACAACAGGAAATGCAGGTTGGATGTCATTCCAGAATATGAAACAACTGAGTGCCTCAAAGATGTATCTCATAATGGACTTGATTTGCAGGTAAAAAAAATAAATCAGAATTACAACTTTTGATTTGCATTAGCATAAATTGGGCCATTTTTTTACATGATGTTCTGATGCTTGTATCTTTTAGATTTGGTCCTTTAGGGATATCATTGGATGCATCTTTCTTAAACTAAGCAAATTTCTTGGAAAATACTAGTTCTGTATAAAGTTATGACCAAATGATGACTAAACTATATTCTAGGACTAAAATGTGACATATTCCCTGGTTAATAGTACTGAATTTACATAGATGTTCTATGACTAAACTTTTGCTGGATAATATAAAAGTGTGTTTGGATGGGTGGTGGGCACAAAATTTAAAACACGATAACTTCAGAAGTTATGCTTTGTAGTTTCTCCTCAAAAGTGATTACAGAGCTTCCTATTGCAGAACCAACCATGCTAAAAGTGTACTATTATCTGTGTTTTGGTCCCTTTCTCTTTAGACATTGGTCCCAATACTGAATAAAATCCTATCCTGGAAGTGTCATTGTAGTATGGGCAAGGCACAAGTCACAAAACATTATTTTTTTATTATTTATGGGGAACTGCTAACTTTTTACCTCATTATTTTCTGTTTTGTATTCTCCAATGCCCCTTGTAAACAACCTCTAGCCTACCCCACTAAAGGACAATTGGTAGTGGGACCTCAGTCTTTTTAGGTAGTGTCTGTGCATCTGTATGTGTGCTTGAAGCTAAATGGGCTTGATTTGTGTTTATATAACTCGATAATCGACACGTGTGCTTGTTTAGAAACTCTTCTATAATTAACTCTCAAGTTCTAGGGAGAAGCTTCTTTGAGTAGCTTTTTGATTTCAGAATTGATGATGAAAGAGAAGCTGATCTAAACGTTCATGGTTACATTTAATTCTCAAAACTCTATAAGAGTTAAGAAGGTTTTAGATAATCTGATAATCATATTTTCAATAATCATCAGCTAATTTGGTCACATATACCTTTGCATTGTGGATGTAGTATTTTGATTTGCATATACCCAAGTTCATCCTTTATTTATCTCAATCTTTGTGGAATTTAATCTTTCTCATATGTGAAATCCATACAACAGATTAAGAATAATTCATGATCTTCAGTTTCAGTCTGAAGGATTGCTAAGCTTACTTCCAGATGAATTGGCTGAAAAAATAAGTCACTTTTTTAGTAATAACTTTTCAATTTGAATTTCTGTTTCATATTTCCATCATCTATTCTAACCTCAAAAAGTAGTATACCACTTGAAGGTGTGAGTTGCTATAATGGATTGGCAAAGTCTAGTCTAACTACACCAAAACATTCAATCTTCCCTTTCTTTTATGATGCATACACATGAACACTGAATATCTGCATTAAGAGCTTGATTTTTCATTTATGGTTTCATCTTCTTTGCAGTATTTACTTAGAAGAATCTATGCTTTGCTCTATACATGGATTTTCTTTGCATGAATAGTCAAAATTCCAATCAATCAGATCCTTTAATCATGTAAAACAGTTATTTGTGCCATGCGAACTATTGTGTGTTTGGTTCCCCGAAATCAGTTTTGGATGACAATATAGATATTTGAGAGTCATTTTGGAGAATTGATTTCAGTTGCAAAATTTTGCAAAGAAGGCTAGAAGCTAGAGAAAGTAGTTTCTACGTTGAACTTAATCAATTGAGAGATTTTACAACTGTATTTCACATATTACCCTTAAAATCACTTTTCACAAACGTATTCAAACATAAATCATGTCACTTTTAACTCACTTCAGCTGATTTTTACAATAATCAATTTTATCCTAAATCAATTGTGTCAAAGTTGAGCCAAACATGCATTGAGTTATTTTGTCCCAGTTTTAGCTTTCAATTTCATAGCTAGTGACAGTAAATAATGGCAATGGAGTTTTTATGTACTTAGAGTAATTTTAATATATTGGAGTTTCTTCTGTGACTTAGCTTTTGCTAAATTTCCTGTTAAAGTCCTTTTCCACTTTTGTTTCACAGGTAACTGAATGCAGAAGCTTCAAACCAGAACAAGAAGAGGACTACAATAACAGCATGTATTGGCAAAGAACAGAATACATAGATTGGGAAGAGGGTGAAGTATCATGGTTTAATGCTGGTGTAAGAGTTGGTGTTGGAATTGGCCTTGGAATCTGTGTAGGAGTTGGTATAGGGGTTAGTCTGTTAGCTCGCTCATACCAAGCAACCACTCGTAGTTTTAAGAGGAGGTTCATATAATATAACCCCTTTCTGTGTTGGAATTCATAAAATATAACTCAGTAGTAACCTTTTTTGTTCTAATAATTATCTGCAAATTTTCTTGTAAAGAAATTTTCTTGTTACAAAAGGTACTAAGAAATGTTCAATTATTGTCATTGGGATTGGATGAGTCTGTAGATTGTAAATAGAACACTTGTATGAAATGCGTTTTCATGTAAATGGAAGTGTTTTTCTGGCAATGTGATGCAAAAGATAGTACCAAAATGGTGGTAGTTTTTTAGTTCAATTAGTACTTACTCAAGGTGTATACCAGTTAAATACAACGTGAAAAGACTTTCAAGTCTCAACTCAATACTAAGTAATTATTTTTTTTTATCTTGAACGGTGTGTAAACGTCTATTTGCTTAAGTGCAAACACATATCGAAACATACACTTAATTGTCCACATTGCCATGTTTTCTGAAGTCCCTGTAGGCTTCACCTTGAGCTAAGTCTGCTAGCTAAGGAACAATGGTAGCTTATCAGTGTGGAATAGTGATACAATAAACTGATATAGTATTATAAATCCTTCTTAGCAGCAATTAACTAAACTAGCGATCTGCCCTGAGTTAATGGCTTAATAATGATTAGTGTTTATATCTCCACAAAGTTAACAAGAGGTTAAGTTCCTCATGTTGCTGAGCTTCCATTGCAAACTGGGTCTGGAACAATCTCTGCTGAAAAATGCCCTTTAGCAATGTGGTTTGAGAGCTTCTCATCAGATTCCCAAAAGGCTGCACATTTCAAATCATCCTGAGCCATTAATTTGGAGAAGTCCTCATGGTTATAGTTCATTATGCTTTTCCCACCTAGTTCTTTGGGGAGATTTTCCTCATCAAAGTAAGACCTCATGAGCTCCACGCTATCTTTATTCTCAGAATACACAAACTTCACCTTCTGAAATGTCTTAGTATCCATGAAGTACTTGACTATCTGCATAAATAGAAGTACTACCTTTAAGTTAAGTATTAAAATTGAATCAGATATAAGTTCCCAATTATGGATGAAAATTACGTCGCGTTCGAAAAAGCTTATTTCAGCTTATCTTATCACTTGGAAAAACTTATTTGAGCTCATCTTATCATATAAGGGTTTGTGCAAGTATTTAGGTGAACTAATGACCTACTTGTAAGCTGTTTTGAACTTATTTTCATAGGTTATCATATGATCATATCATATTAGCTTATGAATAAGTGCTTATCTGATAAACGCTTAATGCCATAAGCACTTATGTGATGAATACTTATTGCTTTAAGCACTTGATTAAGCTGTTTACTCAAACGCACTCCTAATGATATCGATATTAGTGGCTACTGGAGGCATGAAAAGATGCACTATTCTGTATGTTTTCATAATGCTAACACTGAGAGCAAAGTCATCAATCAAACCTTCCAAAAAGCTTCGAAAACTCGAGGAGGGTTGTAAAGAAATGCTATGCCAAGCCTCTCAGGATAATGATTCTGTAGAATGTTGATGGTTTCTCTTGTTGTTTTGATGGGCACGCTGTTAGTCAGTGACCATCCAGTGAAGTCTATCAACCATGCCATTTGCTCTTGACCTGGTGGAAGGTTAAGCATGGCATTTTCCATAAGATACACAAGATGCCTCATCTGATTCTCCATTGAAGAAGTATTCTGCAACACATCAAGTAATTAATTTCTATATTCGTTAAGCTCTACGAAATCACAGTTAAACCGCATACCCGGAAACCACGATATACCTGCATTCCAGGTCTCAAAATAAGAACAACCCTTCCTTGTTTGTCCTGAAAACTTGCCCTGTAAACTTTTCCTGTCTCCCCTTCCATTGCAACCTCATGCTGACAAATGACACTACCTTTCAGCATTTGGAACCATATTTAAGCAACAGAATTCAGCTCTGTAAAGTGAAGGAGTGCCTGTTTGGATACATGCTGGAAAACCAGGGTAGACAGAAGCAAATTCCCTTAAATTTTGCGACTGTCCATCATGATTTTGGCCTCACTATGGTTTTCCACCGTGTATTTGAACATGCACAAAGTCACTCTTTAGAGGACAAAGTAAATCATCACCACTGAGTGATTCAGATATAAAGCATGTCAAGGTTTATTATACATGAGCGAATATACGATCACAATCTCACTCTTTAATTTCTCAATTAACGCTGGTGATGACTTGCTTTACCTTTTAAAGTAACTTACTCCATTTAGAGTAGTCAAATTCTATGCAACAAAATCATCAAGAATGAGACAAAAAACACAGCTTACCCAACGGATTTCCTCAGGCTTATAGGTTGATCTCCACTTGAGTGTGTCCTCCAACATCTTCTTGGACTTGTCTACATTCCAGTTGCGAGATTCCAGATATTTCCTCAAACAAGCATCAGTGCAGTACTTCAAGCTACATCCTGATAAGGGTCCAATTGCACTCTTGAGCTCTCTAATCTAGTAGTAGAATTTTAATATTCACAATCAGATCCATGATGCTTACTTAGCAGGTGATGATACAACATCACTATATACAAAAAAGTAAACCATCAATTTCAACACTGAGCTAACAAACTTTTTAGTTCTTAGACAAAATTTCCGCAAGAGTATACTAAGTTTCCACAAAAGCATACAAAAGATAGTTTCAGGACTACTTTTTTGTGAGAATTTGATGAGAACTAAATGTGTTTTTGGATACCAGTTTAGTGCAATATGAATAGATTTGCATATCCATTAGAAAAGTTTTGTTCGCTTTTTATTTGAAGTGTGCGCTAACATCCTTGCACTGTTGAAAATTGGTGGTTTACTACCACACAAAAACAAGTTACCTTGGATTCAGCATTTTCTTGGTCCCGTTGAGAATTGCTCCAAAGATGAAACATGGCAACTGAAGATTCCTGAACTTGGAAACTAGTGTTTTCCTATCTTAATGACAACCACAAACAAAAATAAACAATCATCAACTAAAGCAAAAGCCATATAGATTACAGAACCCGAGCAAGGATAAATATACTGTCTCTAGAAGATCAGAAATTACAAATTCTTCGACAATTGATTCTAAAGTCAAAATCAACTCCGATGATAATATCTGCTAGTAGTGTCTAGATGTATGAGAATAGAGAAACAGATTTAAACATACTACAAGTCTATTACTCACCACTAGTTTGTTATAGTTTCTCTATATATCCATAACTCCAGGATAGTTTAATAGCCATTTTAAATTAAATTTTTGAAATCCTTTGTCATCCATGCATGTATACTTTGAGATGTAATCAATAAGCATAATTCTTCTCTTAGAAGTCTATAGAATAGGAGTTTTCTCTTCTTATTATAACAGATCCATAAAAAGCAGATAGTGAATAGAATTTCATATTACACTTTTGACACGCTAACAAAAATTCTAACAAAAGAAAAAGAGAAGAGGAACATATATATAAAAAAACCAGAGTGAAACGAACAGGAAGAGAGAACCTTTAGGCCTGAGCTTGTGTGTGGGTTAGGAGCATCAACTACTTCACAAGAAGACACTGATTCACAACCACCCAAAGAACTTGGGGATTATTAATTGAAGAGTGAAGACTAAGGAGAGAAGACTGAGGGGAGAAGAGAAAGAGTAGGTCGTCTTTGAAAGCTTTTAAATAGGAAAGTATTGACTCCTCACTTCTTTTACACTTACATTTAAATAGGAAAATATTCGAAAAATGAAAGATACGATAGCAATGTTATGTGATAAGAAAAGAAGAGGGATAAATAGAAAAATAAAGTGGAAATGAGATATTAAAAAAGATGAAGTGTGAATGAATCAATATCTTTAGCTGTTTTACATATGAAATCTATATATAATAAAGATAAAGATATCTAGAAGACTAGAAGGAACATCAAAAGAAAAGAAAATACAACAAGAATATCAATTAACTACGCTACAGTGTGAAAACAACTCTGGAGATTTATGTTTGTGGGGGTTTTAAATTGTCAAAAACCGTATTTTTTTTTTTATTTTGTAACGGTCTAAACCATTACAAAATAGGTAATTGAACACATTTTAGTGGTATGTCATTCACCACTGAAAATACAGTAAGGGAAGTGTTGATTTATAAACAAAGAGAAACACGTGACGACATCTCAACACCTCACTATTTACGTGTTCACCAATTATTTTTTAAGAAAATAACAACAAACAATGTGAAAAAGTAACAATAAAGAATAATATTTTCTCAGCTCTAAGTTCTAGTTGGGCCCACTGTACAGTTGAAGAAAGTGTTGTATTTTTATTGTTTTAACATGTATAAAGTCAAAGACACAAGTCGATCCCTATTCAAGTGCTTCCAGAATTGATTACGGATCTACATTTGCATGAACACAGTCAATTAGATATTAATTATTAATTAATTAATACATGCTAAAAATATAATCTGTTCGATCTTAATTTAATTACTTACCTTTAGAATAAAGATTGATAGACATTTAAATGGTGTAGACCACTATAAAGAGATATGAAGAGATAAGTGACAAGTGTGATATATGATGGGATGTAATTAAAGAAAGAGATAGAGAGAAAAAATGGTGTCAAGAGGTGTTCATACTATTTAAGCGTACATGAATCATTGCCCCTTACATTAGTGTCTCCAGGGTTGTAAAATGCGGGAAATCTACATCCGCATTGAAATTCAAATCCATATTAGCATCAATTTATTCTTAAGTACTACCCATCCGTCTCTAATTATAAGCTAACATTGACATTTATATAGTGTCGTTAAATATGAACTAACTTAACAAAAGTTAATTTCTCTTTCCATATTTGCACTTGCATTTATTGATAGTGGAACACTATTAATATTATAATGATTAAAAAGTTTTATCTTAAATAGGGGCAAATAAGGGAGATTGTACAATTTTTTTTAAAACTGATGTATCAACTAACCTTATCATTTATTTTTTAATAAGCGTGAATTTTACAATGTTCGTTTATAATTAGGGACGGAGGGAGTAATTAATTTTAGAAAAAAAAATGGTAAGTAATTTCTACATGCTAAAATTAATTATGAGAAAAAATAAACTGATAGAAAACATTTATAAAAATTTATGGAATATGAGTAATCAATTCTGGATATATGACATTGCCACTTTCAAGCTACATGTGCACACGTTATGAGAGCATCTCCAATGAAGATTTAAAAGTGAGATCTTAAAATAAGATCTGGATTTTATAAAATCTCACCCATTGGAAAGGGGTAACATGGCTTGGGATCTTATTTTAGTGTCTTGTGTTAGTACAGATAGCAACCTGAGAGGGGGGGTGAATCAGAGTTGCCCCGATTTTCGCGTAGTAGTACCAAACGTCTTTCAGCGCAATTAGAGTTGTAACGTAAGAACGTTGTTGCAGCGGAATGTTGTAATTGCTTGAAAGTAAAAGATGAAGGACGAAGGAAATGACACGGAGAGTTTTATCCTGGTTCACCTTCAATCCACCGAAGGCTACGTCCAGTCCCTCAAAGAAACCCCTTGAGGATTTTTCCACTATTGATAAAAATTACTTACAAGTTCCTAACCCAAGGACCCCAAGAATTCCTACCAATATCCTGTGAAAGTAAACCACTTTCAACAGCCCCTGAAAGCAAACCGCTTTCAGTTCCTGAAGGCAAACCACCCTCAGACCTTGAAGACTAACCCGCCTTCAATCGAACAACCCTTCACCGAATACCACGGTGAAGTTAGAATCCCTCAGAAAGATTACCACTTTCTGAAGAACCACTCCACTGAATTCCACAGTGAAGATTTCCCATGATCGAGTACTCTTAACGAATGCTTGCACCAAGGACCCTAAGATATCTTATCAATCTTCTTGAAGCAACCCACTTCTGATTGATCAAGTCTTCTTAACGAATGCTTGTGCCAAGGACCCTAAGAGAACCCATCATGCCTCAGAAAGCAAACCACTTTCTGATGACACCGTATTACCACGGTGGACTTTGAATCAAACTTGATTCAAAGGGCCTTTTTACAACCACCAAAAACTATGGTGAATGAATCAACATGATTCAAATGGAAGAAGAAGAAGATGCCTTTTCTATGCATGATTCAATCCTTTAGACAAGAAGGATTGATCTTAGTTTGTATGCTCCAGGCCATTACAATGAAGGCTCTTCCATTCTGAGTTTCTCAAATGTTGAACATCATGAGTGTTCTTATGAAAATGAGAGAACCGAAACTCAGAATAATGACTTTAATGAATATGAAAGTTATGGACCAAGTCATTACTGTTTCTGAGTGTCTAAGGACTTTATATAGGCACTAGAGGTCGTCCATGAACCAACACAACCTTTCCCAAACGGTTAGAGACACAATGGTTCATGAAAAATCATACTTATCGACCTGGTAATCGATTACCACAGTTGGTGTAATCGATTACATCATGCCGTTGAAGTTTGAATTTGAATTTCAAACTTGGTAATCGATTACACCCTTGTGGTAATCGATTACACACATCCTGTAATCGATTACACACTTCTGTAATCGATTACATACAGTCCAGAACTCAGTTTTCGACTGTTTAAACCCTAATTGAGTGTTCCTACCAAGTTTTTCTTGTGAGAACATATCATACTCAATTAGTTGATCTTTTGTGAGCCTTCTAATGCAATTAAACCTTAATAAAGCATAGCACACTAAGTTGACAAGACTTACTTAAAACTGGAACCTTCATGTTTTGTTCTTGACGTTCTGAGCCTGGTTTTTGAAGTCTTTCTTCTCTTAAGTCTTCTTGAAGTTTTCTTGAAGTCTTCTTGTTTTTGTTCCTTTCTTTCTTGAAGTCTTTCTTCTTTTTGTGATGTGTTTGTCTTCATCAAAACCTCAGTCGAGTCCAAGGACGAGACTTGATTTACAATCTCCCCCTTTTTGATGATGACAAACATCATGCTTGAACATTGATGGATCATTAGACTTTCTTTCTTGTCTTGTATCTCCCCCTTGGTTTTGCAATTATATCTCCCCCTTTGTTTTGCAAATGAAGCACAGTATCCTGAAAATGATCAAGCATACACAAGACTTTTCTCCCCCTTTTGACATCATCAAAAAGAAGAAAAAGCCATACAAAGTATTCCAGGATAATAGAAATAAAGAGAGACATGCATAATATTCATCAGAACTTTTCTCTTTACTCCCCCTTTTTGTTCCACTTGTAGCCTTTCTTGTAAACAATCTTTACAAGACACAGAACCCTTTCTCCCCTTTTGACTTCATCAAAAAGGAAGATGAGTCCAAGCACAATCCACACATGCTAACAAGTAGTATAGATATTTAATACATGGGGAGTGGGGTAAGCAAGATATTATATAGAAACTTATGCATCACACATAATTTAAAGCATAACTAGTTAAGTTCAAAATACATAATTTAAACGTGCAAGCAAGAACCAAACATCCACAAGATAAGTCTAAACTATTACAATCCTCAAAATAAATAGTCTGAATAAAGACAGAAATAGTCTAGAAATCGTCAGAATTATCAGAGAGATCAAAAGAGTCATGGGTAGAGGGAGCCATGCGATCAACACGAAGACTAAGACGATCCATATCCGCTCGGAGAGTGGTGTACATGGATTCGACCTGTCCTTGTATATAATCAAACCGCTGATCAAAGTGTGCCCGCATGTCAGCCAGATGAGAAAGGATGAGTTGTGTAGAGGCATCAGTACCAGAAGATGATGAAGGAACACTCTCAGAAGGAGGAAAGAATGCTGCAGGAGTAGGAGCAGGAGGATCCTCAGATGGTAGATCAGTTTTGTTCCTGAAGAATCCTTCATCATCCTGAATGAATCCCATCTTGTTCAGGATATTCAGATCAATGCGTTGAGCCTTACCATCCATTTTAACAGAATATTCACCATGAGTAGGAACTCCCTTCTTCTTCAAAATGATAGAAATTGCAGAAGCAAACGGAAGAGGGCTAGTTCGTTCCTTATGCAGCATCATGTGTATCATTACCAAATAAGCCCAATTAATAGGCTTTTGATTAACCATGCCATATAGAATTTGTAACTCTAGATCGCTTATCTGAGCATGATTAGAACTTTGAGGTAAGATCACATAACTAAGCAAATAGTGAAGCATTCTGTCTTCAACAGTGAGAAACCCAACAGCAAGGGTGTCTCTAGAACGGTTTGCATCAACTCTCTGCTTTTTAGACTGAATTTGCTCCTCAGTGAAGCGACATAAAGATAAATAAAATGATCGCTTATCATAGTCTTCCCATGGGCAAGGCAATTCAGAACCTAATTTTGCTCCCGTGCTAGGAATAGACAGACATTCTCCCAACTCATCAATGGTCAGAGATATGTCAATACCCTTGACAGATGTGCATATCTTGCCACCACGCTTAATCAGATTACAATAAAAGACTCTGACAAGTTCGGGAAAGAATTTACCTTTAATCTCAATGAACGAGTCAAGTCCCTGATTAGTAAGCAGTGTTGGAAATGTCATCCCTGCTGTCAAGAAAGAATCCAGAGCACCATACTTTGGTGTAAGCACTGGTCGATCAAGAAAATGAGCAAGAAATCGTTGTTTCTGTTCTTCAGTTGCCAACAGCCTTGAGAGGTCCAAAGCATCCATGGATGGGTTCTTAGAACGAAGTGGTTTTCGTGAGGAAGAGGCCATGGAAGCAGAATTTGAGAAATTTCGAGTTCTAGGGTTTAGCAGGACCGAATTGGGGCTTTTTGATACAGACCAAATCAACAACAATTGGTAGTATGACTAGAAGGAGATGGAAATTAGGAGCAAAACCCACAAAGAATTCTTAAAAACGAACAAGAATTGTGGAAGATATGAGGAAAATGGGGTTGCTGGCGTCGCACGAGGGAGAGAAGGAACCAGAGAGAATGTAATCGATTATGAACATAAAACCCAGAAAATATATATGTTATCGGGCATGTAACCGATTACTCCCTCTTATGTAATCGATTACATGTAAGCAAATTTGAATAATAATCCAAATTCGAGGAGGTAATCGATTACACTGAATGGGTAATCGATTACCCTCCTTTCTGGAAAAGAATCAGGGCCAGAATAATCCCTGTAATCGATTACAGCTCCTATGTAATCGATTAATATAACTAAAAACTTGAAAATTAAGACATACTAGGCACAGCATGAAGAATATCTCTAACAGAGAACTATAATGTAAATGCAAATGCCTAAGAATGCATTACTATTCAATTTAATACTCCTTTTGATGGATATAAGGTTGTTTTTAGAATTTTATTATTAATACCATATTCTAATATTGTGACTTTGAAGACCATCCTTTGTATATGACAATCCTAAACACAAGGTCTTCATGCACATTTGTTCAAATAGACTTAATGGTATTTTCTAGATACCCAATTTCCTTTGGGTCCTTTTGGGTTAGTATCCCATATGAATCTTTCATTGGGGATTCCCTGGTTTCTTGGAGAATAATAAGAATATTAATATTTCATGTTAGGCATTTTCTCCATAAGATGATCAAAGGCATGTTTGTGATTACATAACTACTTATACATATCAGTTATACCTTTGTTTTATCATTCGTGTTAATTTATCAATTCTTGACTTAAGGCTTATGCATGAACCTAAATGTGTAAAAGCACTTTGAATATCTTATTTTAAATCTATCTTATCTTGTATGCTTTTAGTAAAGATGAGATGATACTACTTTAATGTGCATAAACTTCATATATGTTCAAGAAACTATCATGCAACCAAACAAAGATGCTTTATAATTTTAACATATGAAATTACATTACTAACCTCATTATCATAATGATGTATTGCCATTAAAGCGTGACAAGCTTCCTCATGTTTGAGTTAAATGATGAACTTGCTCCGTTGTCATCCAAGTTAGTCTTCGTTGTTTTGGAACTCTTTTTCTCATAGACCCTTTTCAGGCATATAACCTTGTGCTACTAATCTAGCCTAATTTTCTATCTATGATTTCCTAAACTTCTGTTTGGCTTTAATGATATACTTATCATTTAGGGAACTGATATTCATACTAGGTTTTTATCAAACTAGTTCGACTCTTGTGGCTTGAATCCAGTACTTATTTCCTAAAACATTATGTACTTTAGATGGCTCTATTTAACTATGGTTTGAGAAGGCGTACCTATTTTCCCTATGCTAAGCAATTATCCCTTTTTCATTATTCTCATATGAGACATATCCCCTTTTTCCTAGGTATGAGATATAAAAAATTTGTTTTGTCTCCAATCATGTGTGATGTGCAGCCATTATCAAGATATCATAAAACCCTTTGCTACTTTCATACACACTCACAAAAAAAATTCTCATAAAGGAATGTTAAGTACCTAAGTTGCTTTGGGTTCTAGGTTATTAATTGTCTTCTCCACCCACATATATTGGTCACTTGATATTCCTATATTTCTCTAATAACATTTACTAGAGGTATGTCCTATTCTATTGCAATAGGTACAAGCATATAGTCTATAACCTTCATTATATATTATATCTAAGCATATCATAATGTCTCCTAAGTTGTCTTGGAGCATTTTGAGAATAATTTCTATTGAAATTTCATGCTTTGATTATATAGCACGAGAATGTAATCGATTACAGCAGTTGGGTAATCGATTACTGGCAGTTTAAATTTGAAATATTTCAAACTTTGAATATGTAATCAATTACAGCAGTTATGGTAATCGATTACTTGGAAAATTCTAACAGACACGAGGACTGCAAACAGGGTTAATCGATTACAGGTCTATGGTAATCGATTACTAGGATATTTTTATAAGTTCTAACCTATAAATTCCTATGTAACATATTTCTAGAGGAACATATAATCATATAATCAATGCAATCAAATAAGTTTACATAAAGATCATGCAATGTAACATATAAACACATACTTAGATAAATATCTAATTAAATATCATGTTCATTGAAAATACCTAATTTTCTTCTAATCTTAAAGAATGAATCTTTAGGAAGAGGTTTTGGGACATTTTGTGGATAATTCCTATAGTTCATATTTCTTAGAAGAACTAGTATGCATGTGTTTACTCTTAAGGGATTTAACATCATCTAATTTCATTTGAAGCATTTGACATTTTTCTTCTAAAGATAAACTAATAGCATTTTATCAATAAATTTAGAAGAACTATGACACATCTTAACAAGGCTTTCTATAACAAATTTTAAATCATTTTAAAATAAAAGTGCTGGTACTAACCTGGATATTTTCCTTGTCAGAATTCTGAGTCTTGAGCCTATGTCATTGTCATTCCAAGAGATGTATGCTTTTCTTTGGAGTCTGAATCCTTCTTTTCAAACTTCTCCTTTAGTCAATGCTTCTTCTTTTGAATGTTTGGACAATCATATTTGATATGACCAGATTTTCCATATTCACAACATGTGATCTTTTGTGAAGAGAAGGAGGCTTTATTTCCCTTTTGAAGACTTGTAGATTTCATACCTTTTCTTTGTAAGAACCTTCGAAAAATCTTGACAATTAGGACCATGTTCTTATCATCTTGTGACTCTGCATCGTATTCATCATTGATGCTTTCTTTGGCTTTTAGAGCAACAGACCAATGTCTCTTTTTGTTGTTCTCATATTGCTCAAGTCTGTTTAACTTCAAATCATGTTCTTGAAGTTTTCCAAAGGAGTAGCCAGAGTCATGTTGGAGAGACTTTTCTTCTTTGAGAGAGCAGTGTTCTTTTGGTTGCCATGTTCTTTGTAAGGGATCTTAACATTTTCATGTTTATGGCATAATAAGAAAATTCCTTACCAAGAACAACCAAGTGATTCAATAATCGTGTGAACCGCTTTTGCATATCAAGTATGCTTTCTCCAGGCAATATTCTGAACATCTCATATTCTTGTGATAGAATATATTGATCTTTGAATCTTTTGACTTCATCAGTCCCTTCATGTGTAACCCTTTTTAAGTCATGATGAACTTTCTTCTTTTCTATGTCACTCCATGTGTTTTCTGGTTCTGATTGTAAACTTCCTTCAACTTTTACTACAGGCCCAAGGAGATCTTCTTTAATGACTTTCAAGATTCCCGCGTCTAATGGCTTTATGAAGATCATCATCTTGATATTCCAGAAGTCGTAGAGTTCTCCATTGTAGAATGATGGCCTGTTTATGTTGAATCCTTCATTGGTACTTGTTGTAGATGAGGATGATATCTTCTCCCGGATCTTAGGAATAACTTACCTAAACTTCCGCTCTGATACCAATTGTTAGTACAGATAGCAACCTGAGAGGGGGGGGTGAATCAGAGTTGCCCCGATTTTCGCGTAGTAGTACCAAACGTCTTTCAGCGCAATTAGAGTTGTAACGTAAGAACGTTGTTGCAGCGGAATGTTGTAATTGCTTGAAAGTAAAAGATGAAGGACAAAGGAAATGACACAGAGAGTTTTATCCTGGTTCACCTTCAATCCACCGAAGGCTACGTCCAGTCCCTCAAAGAAACCCCTTGAGGATTTTTCCACTATTGATAAAAATTACTTACAAGTTCCTAACCCAAGGACCCCAAGAATTCCTACCAATATCCTGTGAAAGTAAACCACTTTCAACAGCCCCTGAAAGCAAACCGCTTTCATTTCCTGAAGGCAAACCACCCTCAGACCTTGAAGACTAACCCGCCTTCAATCGAACAACCCTTCACCGAATACCACGGTGAAGTTAGAATCCCTCAGAAAGATTACCACTTTCTGAAGAACCACTCCACTGAATTCCACAGTGAAGATTTCCCATGATCGAGTACTCTTAACGAATGCTTGCACCAAGGACCCTAAGATATCTTATCAATCTTCCTGAAGCAACCCACTTCTGATTGATCAAGTCTTCTTAACGAATGCTTGTGCCAAGGACCCTAAGAGAACCCATCATGCCTCAGAAAGCAAACCACTTTCTGATGACACCGTATTACCACGGTGGACTTTGAATCAAACTTGATTCAAAGGGCCTTTTTACAACCACCAAAAACTATGGTGAATGAATCAACATGATTCAAATGGAAGAAGAAGAAGATGCCTTTTCTATGCATGATTCAATCCTTTAGACAAGAAGGATTGATCTTAGTTTGTATGCTCCAGGCCATTACAATGAAGGCTCTTCCATTCTGAGTTTCTCAAATGTTGAACATCATGAGTGTTCTTATGAAAATGAGAGAACCGAAACTCAGAATGATGACTTTAATGAATATGAAAGTTATGGACCAAGTCATTACTGTTTCTAAGTGTCTAAGGACTTTATATAGGCACTAGAGGTCGTCCATGAACCAACACAACCTTTCCCAAACGGTTAGAGACACAATGGTTCATGAAAAATCATACTTATCGACCTGGTAATCGATTACCACAGTTGGTGTAATCGATTACATCATGCCGTTGAAGTTTGAATTTGAATTTCAAACTTGGTAATCGATTACACCCTTGTGGTAATCGATTACACACATCCTGTAATCGATTACACACTTCTGTAATCGATTACATACAGTCCAGAACTCAGTTTTCGACTGTTTAAACCCTAATTGAGTGTTCCTACCAAGTTTTTCTTGTGAGAACATATCATACTCAATTAGTTGATCTTTTGTGAGCCTTCTAATGCAATTAAACCTTAATAAAGCATAGCACACTAAGTTGACAAGACTTATTTAAAACTGGAACCTTCATGTTTTGTTCTTGACGTTCTGAGCCTGGTTTTTGAAGTCTTTCTTCTCTTAAGTCTTCTTGAAGTCTTCTTGAAGTCTTCTTGTTTTTGTTCCTTTCTTTCTTGAAGTCTTTCTTCTTTTTGTGATGTGTTTGTCTTCATCAAAACCTCAGTCGAGTCCAAGGACGAGACTTGATTTACATCTTGGTCGGTTCCTCTTTTAAAGTGAGATCTTAAGTAAAATAATATTGTTTCTCTCTCATACAAACAACAATTAATCAACAGAAAAACCAACTTCAAGTAGACTTGGTTGAGCATATTTGGGAGCGTTTTGGGAATGAGAAAAATGAAAATTAATTATTTATGGAATATTATGTATTTTATTTAAAATGTATTGTCATTTATTTTTCAATTATGTGTATTTTCTTTCATTTTCAATTAAATAATATTATGTTGAACTTTAATTATGTATTTCCTATCTAATTGATACTTAATTATATTATATATTTTTTAATTATTAATTATGTTTGTATAGAATTATTACTTTAATTTAATAGAAATAAATAATATAAATATATTGTATATTGTGGGTCCAACTAAAAGTAAAATATGATCTCAACCACTAGAGCGAAATGTGCTGTGAGATCTTATGGGTGTCTTAAATCTTACATAACAGTATGAATTCACCAAAAGTGTTTAAGACTTTAAGGCACTAAAATAATATCCGCAGAATGCTATGAGAAAAATTACAATCCTCAACACTTTCCGGTGTCCACTACAATCTCCCCCAGAAAGTCACATGCTATGCATTGCTACCTACATAAAAAAATAAAAGGTCAGTCTAGCCTTCTACTTTTTTCTGAACAACTCCAGAAAAATTGCAATCAAAAAAAGTTATTAGTCCAACTACCCCACCATACCAGTAAATAGCTTGGCTTGAAAATCACAGATTCAATATCAAATATATAGGAAACGAGACTTTTTATTTTTATACAGATGTCCTATCTGACCCTTTTCCGAAATTTAAACTTATACTGTCACTCATCTTTCCATATAATCTAATTTATTTATCACTATCACTTTTTCTTGGTATAGGAAACTAAGTTATTAGTCATTAAGGAATTCTCCTTTCCATATAAAAATAAGAGTATTGTTTAAGGTGAACTATCAAGTAGTGCACCGTGCATTACTAGCTTTTGGTCAGTGAGATCGTGTCAAGTGTTCAGGTAAGTAACTGGTAACCGGTCCTACAGGTTATTTAATTTTTATAATTTATTATAATTTTAATTTGTTGATTACTATAAACTCATTTCTCTCTGTTAATCTTCTTTCCTCTTCCAAAAGCCTAATAACAAACCATCACCATCCTCCTCACCATGGGCCTCCACGACCACCCTTCCATTCACGCCTACATCCACCAATCTCCACCTCCCACCCTTCCATCTCCTTCCTCCGCTTCCCACAAATCACGCTCCATGCAACCCGAACCCACCAAAGCTTCGCCGCCACCGCCTTCGAATTCATCAAATCCAACGCCGCCAACTTGCAATCCACCGTCACCAACATCTAAAAAACCTCCACCATCAAAAATAAAGAGGCCTCCACGACCACCCTTCCATTCACGCCATCCCCTTCCTTTGCTTCCCACAAATCACGCTCCACGCAACCCGAACCCACCAAAGCTTCGTCGCCACCGCCTTCGAATTCATCAAATTCAACATGCAAACCACCGTCACCAACATCTAAAAAACCTCCACCATCAAAAATAAAGAGGGGCAGAGGGTAGCGACAATCTGTTCAGGTCCTGATTTTGGAAAGAGGGATTTGGATTTGGCGTTGAAGTTGTCCCCGCACCCTCTCGACTCTCTCCCTACCCTTCCCCTGGCTTCGTTAATCGCTTCCTCCAAGTCTTCCGCCTAATCGTCGGTCTTTTTCGTCACATCCTCTTCCTCCTCTACCTGATCGCTCGCTCTGTATTTCTCGTTTACATTCCCTCCTCAGATTTGACAGCCTCTTTGTCGGAAATTCCAACGTCTTCTTGCGGTGCCGGCTCATTATCTTCCACTCCGGCTTCATCTTTGAGTTCGCCTCCTTGATCGTTCGGTTTCGAGGCAAATGAAACAAGTATTGAACATGTATGACAAACAATAATTTAATTTGTGGCACTTAAATTAGAGTAATAATGGCTGATAGACTTTGTTCCAGCTTTGTAGTTGTTATTTAGCATTTTAATGTAGAACTTTTATTCTATGTTTAAATTTGAATTCAACACTGATATGTAACAACTGTTTTGATAACAGTGTTTTAAATTTGCATTCCTATTAATTAGGATTTAGCTGTTATATTGTTGTATATTGATAGAGAAAACACTGAATTGTATTATGGGAATTAGAGAGAAAGAATACAGGGCTGTTGAGACAAACAATAATTTAATTTTGTGACACTTAAATTAGAGTAATAATGGGTGATAGACTTTGTTTCAGCTTTGTAGTTCTTATTTAGCATCTTAATGTAGAACTTTTATTCTATGTTTGAATTTGAATTCAACACTGATATGTAACAGCTGTTGTGATAACAGTCTTTTAAATTTGCATTCCTATTAATTAGGATTTAGCTGTTATATTGTTGTATATTGATAGAGTTAAGCTATTGAATGTAGGAAAACACTTAATTGTATTATAGAAACCTAATCCCAATTCGGGAGTTAGAGAGAAAGAATACGGGGTTGTTGAGAATTCGAGAGCTCAACCCTCTCCCGAAAGTACTCCGACTCAGTTGCGTCTAACAACTCTGAAACTGTATATTAATATCAGAATCGTGAACCCCAATCCTAACTGACTCAGTTAAACTAGCTTAGCAGGTTCAGCTAGACAAATCTAATGCCAGCTGGCACAATTATCTAACTAACTAACCCTTCTCCCCCCTCATTTGATAGACCTTACTAACAATTGGGCCAACTGGTGGACTATCAGTGTAAAATTATAGTGTTTTTGAAATAATTTAATCTCAGTGTCATTTTAATTTGTTTTGGGCTGAACCTTGTGCACTGACGGTTTGAAAGACTGTCATTGGAGGCCGCCACATAGGCTTGTATTGGCCATAGTAGAGTATTTGGAGAAACATGGGAACTTTGAATATGCAAATGAGTTTATTACAGATATTCACAATTTAGGTCTTGGAAATTTATTATTGTATAAAATATTTCTTAGAATGCACCTTTCTGCTAACAAACCACATTTCCATATCCTTAAAATGATGGATGAAGATAAAGTCGAGATGGATAATGAGACCCCTTCCATCATTAAAGCCTTGACTGGGTACGTAACCTCAAATCCACCAAGGAAGCCTTGACATAAAACTCTGAAGGAAGGCTTCACTTCATTTACCTTCTTCTTAAAGATTAGCAGCGAACTAGGTACCACCATATCTATATTCATTCATTTTTTGAAATTTCGTAGGAGTTAGGAATGAAGTAGCTTTTGCAATTTGTATTGACATTCAATTCCTCTAATTTTCAACATAATAGAAATATGGTTTTCACTTTGCTGCAAATCAGTATTTTCAGTATGGTACGGTTAGCATAAGTTTTGGTAATTTCAGTTTGAGTAGAGACAAACTTCCTCTGTGTGTTTGTTGATGCATTATCATAATTCGGCCGCTAACTTGCAAGGATAAAAAGCCTAGGTTCCTCCATTCCCGTCATAATTTTTTATCAGAAAATTGCCCATTTTCAATCCATCATTGAAACTAGAAATTTCTAAAGGACAGTAAGAATTAATAACTGTAATACTTTTGGTATGTTTTCAGAATCTGAGAAAAAGGATGGCCACTAACCAATGGAGGGAAACTGCAGTCTGGTAAGAAATTTCTTTCTGATCCCCATAAGTTTTTGTGTTTACCTTTAATCTTCAATGAATTTTTTATTTTTCCTGTAAACATATGACATGACTATAACCATGTTATCTGGGGAAAACATTTATAAATATACTACATGAGATACCATCAGTAGTTGTAACTTGCCATGAAAGAATTATAGAATGTCGGATTGCTATGGTAGATGTGTTCAAATTTGTCCAATAGAGTAGGCAAAAAAATCACACTGTATTCCAGTTACTAATTTAAAATAGTTTTGAAAGATATATCCCTGTAGGTTGTGCTTGTGTTGCAATTTTTAAGGTGTTCCTGTTAGAAAACTCCCTGTAGATTGAACAATCAGTGGTACCTTGATGTATGATTTCTAATTTTGATTATTGATCTCCGTGTCCTTTTGCCTATATGCCTCTTTTCCTCTTCAGTTGAATTGTGATTTTGGATGTTCTTCTGTGTTCTTACCGAAGATAGGATAGTTTTGCTTGGCAGAAGACTCCATAATTCCATTTGTAACTTCACTAACTGATTTATACGTTTGTAATATCAGTTGGTCATACCTAGTATTCTAATTTCTTAATGAAGTAACTCATCTTTTACTATTGCATTGGTGTTTGATACTTTACTGCATTATCTTTACTGTCATCGTTTGTTTTCGTATACCTTAGTGTTGGCTAATTACTTATGAAGAATATTTTTCATTACTTGGTGTCTAACAGGTTTGATATGAATTTAAATATTTTATGGAAAGGTTAAATTTCTATTACATGCCTGCAATATTAAATTGGGTATGGCTAGCCCATAAACCAAGAGATATATTCGTGCTGTGGTGACGGGTGAGAAAAAAACCCAATCTTGAGTTCTCTGCTTCTCTTGTAGTTTTTTTTCTTTTTAGGTTGCAGCTCTGCGTTTAATGTTCAGCTCAAGGTACATACCGAAAATACTAGGCAGTGTGTTTTCGGAAGAAATCTGAGTGTATGTTTGGATTCACGACTAGCAAAAAATCCAAAGCAAGTTAAGTGTATAAGTTATGTGTTGTATCTTCATTTTGAAAGTGATTTTAGTAAATTTTAAAGTGAATCCAAACATGCTATTATGACGAGCAAACTGCAAATGACTGCTTTATTACTGAAAATTTTGGTTTTAATTGTATTCAGGATTGCCTAGGATACACCTTTTGTAATGATAATAAGAGTTTAACGCTTGCTTGCACTAGTGCTAACTAATACCCCAAACATAGTCTTCCATGCCATCATGCTACTGCATGATATTGATGTGGGGAAGCCTTTCAAGTGGATGAAGATGTCAAGAACTTGTGGAAGGCCTTGTTCATCTCAAGCAATTTATCACGTACTGGCAGGGAACCTTTGATAATAGGAAGCTCAAGAAATTCATCGAACCAAGCATTAAGCTTAGCCATCGACTTTGTATCGAATAGATTTATGCCCACAATTTCTTCCACTATTCCAACCCAATATCTAGGCCACCCAATAGCAATATCTGCAAAGCTTATTCCTTCACCTCCAAAGAAGCGCTTTCCCTCAAGTCCACCTTCAAGCGTCTTCAGATTTACTCGAAGTTCTTGTGTTGCTTTTTTTTTTTTCCTCCCCTAGTTTGGATATGTTGCCATAATTGCTGGCATAATCTGAAAATAAGAAAATATTGGTTTTTGTATCAGAGGTTGAATATTGAAGATAAGATGAAGACACTTTGCCACAAAAAAGAAGGGCCTATAATACTTAATTGTGTGTACAGGGTTGTCAAACTCAAAACTAATTTTGGTAAAATTGATTAGGATAAAAGTGAGACGAAAGTACAATGATTTATGTTTAAAAACATTTATTACAAACGTGATTTCAATATGTAATGTGAAATAAGATCCCTCAACAGTAGAAACTACTGAAAAACTACGGCGATACTAAAATCACGGTGGACAGTCGTAAAAGCTAAGGGAAGTGCTTTTATCCATCGTGATTTTGACTTCATTGTGATTTTTCACCGAGTATCCAAACGTGCATTATGTCTATCTTCTTTATCTAATTTACTTTGGAACTAAAATCAACTCTATTGCCAAACATCTATGTGTGTGTTTGGTTCCACGTTTGAGAGCATTTAAATCAATTATAATTAACTTGAATCACTTATAGATGAGATGGTTATATAGATGTTTGGTATTCGACTCGGAAGAATTGATCTTAGTCTTAGATCAATTGTGATGAGAATGTAGAGAGAGTAGGTTTTGTGTGGATATAATCAAGTTTGGATTTTATAACTGAATTTCACAATATTATTGTATAGAATTCACTTGTTTCATTGTCTCATTAACGTATCAAGCCATAAAAGCTTTGACTTTAAAGTTTAAACACATTTTTACCATAATTAATTATATCCAAAATCAAGTTATAACGTTGATCCAAATACGTCATACATAACCACCTAAAGTGATTTTCCAATAAGAATTGATTTTAAGGCTTCCAAAACATGAAACCAAAAACAACTAATAGACTTCATTACATTTTCATCGGTGAATCTAGACCAGAATCTAGCCTGGACTCTTTCATAAAGATCATGTGGAAGAAAAGGGTTTTGCTTCTAGGTCTCATCAATATACTCAAGAATCACTAGTGATTTTGCCAGGGACCAGGGGTTTACCATCATGCACAAGAGCTAGTACCTTCTTGTAAACAGGGTTATACTGCAGGAGCATGGTACTTTTGTTGTGGAGATCTTCTTCCACATATTGGTGCTCAATCCCTTTCAGTTCAAGAGCCCAGTTGACCCTGAGGGCAACTGGACTAGCCCAGGCTCCCGTTAATGTGACTGAATCCCCTGCCATTTTCGTTTTCTAACCAAATTCTTGAAGCTCCCTCTCACTCACAGGTCCTCTATATATGATGCATGCCTAGTGATAGGAGAAAGGGGTGGCTAGCTATACTTTAAGGCCAAATTTTGCTTCTTTTAAATTACATTATTGATTTGATATACTATTTTAGTATTACGGTGTATTTTCTTTAATTTTTAGACTTAATTAGTATTACGAATTTGATATACTATTTTAGTATTATGGTGGATTTTCTTTATTAGTTAACCTTGATTGCTATTACCGATTAGCTTCGACCTTACGGATTGAATTTCTCTTTATTAATGTGTTGTTATGAAACTTTATGACAAGTCATATATATAATGGATGATGATATGAACTCCGCAGAAAGTGATGCTTGTAGCTTTGACTGTTCTTCTTCGGAATCAAGTGATGACGATTATTATATGACTGTTGGCATTTTATATATGTCATTATGGTATAATTGGTGACATTTTATATCAACTATTATAAGATTTATGGCATTAAGAAAAATATGTGAAAAATATTATCAATAAAATTATTATGAATATTAATTAATTTGATTCATTAAATTCATATCAATAATTTATCACCATAAAAATTCATATCAATAATTTAGCACACAACCAAACGAGTTTTCTAATTTTTTGTTTCCAAAACATGTTTTTGGAACAAATTTATCAAACAATTTTTTTTTTGTTTTTTAATCTCAAAACTGTTTTCAAAATCATATTCCCAAACAATGTTTTTTCTTATATTGTTCTGAAAAGTAGTTCTTAAAAATTATTTTAGAAAACAGTTTTGAACACAATCAAACAAGAGATTTGAAATTTTGAATTGATTCACCACAAAGGCTACATGTGCCAACGTTATTAGACCCCCAAACGTATAAAAACCCCCACTGTCCTTACAAATCTCCACCACAAAGTAGCATGTTGATGCTACCTACAAAAAAGTATATATACATATAATGGAATTCTAAGTTTACGCATGCACTAGTACATAATCATTAATCAAGAATCATAATACTAATTAACTGAATAAAGTGCTTTATACAGATTACTAAACTAGAAGTGCTTGATTGGAAATAATCAATGGAAATGATGGCGCGAGCGTAGATTGTAATTCTTTCTAGTTGTAGAGGTTGTGATTGAATTCTCTCCAACTTCTTCAGGAACTATAAAGTCAGGATCATCAAGGCAATTCACATCATCTGATAAATCAGCATCTATCCATTCCGACCACTCCACATTATCAATTTCCAACTCATTTTGCTTTTGCATCTTGTTAACTTTGTTAGTCAGAGTTAGCAACATTTCATAGCTCAACATCTCATAGTCCCTACATCATTCATTAACAAACAAATATTCTATCAGAATGGTTTTGTACGTGTGTAATTGTAGGAACTAACCATGACTGGTCAAGATTAAAACACCAAGTCACGCGACTTACCTGTATGTGCAAATGGCATATAGAAGTTGAACCGAAGCAGCTACCATGAAAAATAACCTGAGCTTGTTTATCATCCATGTTTGTTGCTCAATGTCATCATTAGTTAAACGAATAACGATGACTTCTATCAAGAGAGTAGCACAAAGCCCTGAAAGCAACCCATGATAATTTTCCAGCCAAGTATTAGCTTCTGAGTAAACATTGTTGGATTCAGTGCAAATCATGAAACTAAACATGTGATTAGAGTCTATAAACTTGAAGTATTGGTTGGTACACGTACCTATGTATAGAAATGGTCTCACATTGTATGTTTGCTTTGTACTAGTAAGCATAAAGACCACAAAGATTGATATGGCGTAGATGAAGAAAGCTTTAATCACTCGTGATTCAAGCAGCATAGCATTTTGCAAAGCAGAAAGCTTGTCTAAAGCAGCAAACATGGTAGCTTGCTTTGATTCAAAAGATTCCTGTAGAGTGCAAATAGAGACTCTGATTAAAAAATAAAATCATTAAGGAGACATTTATAAAAACAACAACATAAGTCTTATCCACCAAGTTAAGTCGGCTATTTATAGATACGAGCCGTTTTACATTGCTTATCGTAGGCCTATCACAACCTTTCTCCTATACCGAGGCTTAAGACCGGCTATGAATTAACCTAAGCATACATATATATATCAAGAATTAATTCAGCTACAAGAAGTTACAAACCTGAGCAGACAATATTGATTTTGAGTTTTCCATTAGATGATCATGAAGTGATTGAATCTGTTCTTGCCGCTGAAGAAGCTCTTCATGTTGTCTATGTCCATATTCAGCAAAATATTGTAGTGTTTTCCTGCAATTCATCAATGAGATCAACATTTCTTTCCCAAAAAATGGTTTCTGAATTCAAATTATAATATACTTAGACATCCAAACAGTGGAGACACCCAACAGACACCTCATTTTTCTTGATCCGTGTGTGTTAGGTGTTTGCACGATGCAGATATCTACAAATCATATATACCTGTTCTCCTCTAGTGCTTTGGATTGAAATTCATTCATTGAATTTAGGCCCTCAAGTGCTATGGACTGTCCATTTAGAAGTTGTTGTTGCTTATCCAAGGAAATCCCAGCCATATTCCCAATATCATCAGCTTTGCTTTGCAAACTGCTCATCTTTGATGACATAGCATCCCCAACTTTAATCACCTCATTCTCAATCTGAATGGCTTCATCTCTCAACTTTTCTATTTCTTTCCCTAAGTAATTGTAAGATTCCTTGAGCATTGCTACCCCATCCTCCAAATTCCTTTTCATGTCCTCTTGCCCTTCTTGTAGCTGTGATTGTGATGCTGCAATTTTTGATGTTTGATCATAGACACTCTTTGAGTGACTTAACACAACATCAATGTGACCTTCCACAGTTTTAGCTGTCAGAGCCACTTGTTGTGTGTGGATATTGATTGAATCAAGAGATTCATAAATCTGCTTTGAGCCTTGTAATAGATGTTCTGATTTCTCTTCAATGCTATCTAACTTGTCCTCTACATACTGGGCAGAACTTTTTAGCTCAGTCACAAGTCTCTCAGTTTCATGCTTGAATGCATGTGTCCTGTAAAAGTATACAAGACTTCAGTTAAGATGAGACAACAACAACAAGATACTTATCCCACTAAATAAGGTCGGCTAAATGAATCACTTGATCTATATTAAAGATATGCCAATTTTAAGATGAGACAAGCACACCAAAAAAAAATACTTAATTGCTCAAGTTAAGTTCATGTTCTTTCGAAATAAAACAAATTTGGGTTAAATTTTAATTTGTCATTCAAAAACTAACGGAAAAAATTAGACATATATCACAATTTTTTACAAATGACGTAAATTGTCTTAACATGTCATCCAGGTAAAAATTGTGATCCACAACAACTTTTTCATTAATTGTTGGATGACAAGTTAATGTGTGAACCATATTTGTTGCAATTGTAAAACTATAGTGACCAAAAAAGAAATTAAGGAAAAAAATGACATAAGGTTTAGGAAGGTAAATTGTACTTAACTGTAACTGATAACAAATGGAGTTGGTTTCAAGGTAGAATTCAAGGTAAACCTTATGAGCAATGTCATCTAAGGCTCTTAGGCATGTTGCAATGGGAGATTTTGGATCACAGTGGGGGAATGCAGACCTTCCAGAATCCCTTTGAAAACAATCACTTAGATGCCAAGCAAATCTTGATCTTTTCTCATCAGCTGCCAAAATCTCAGAACAACCAGCAAAAAGATGTTGATAAGCATTCTGCCAACAAGTGTTTGTTGAGCCAACCATTTTCCTCTGAGCATTCTCTATTAACTTCACTCCCTTTTGGTCATTGAAAGCCTCAATAGAGAATTCAGCATTAGAACCTCTATAATTGCCTCCATTGACATAAGAACTCCCACTAGAGGGGGTCTCTTTGGATGATGAAAACCAACCCCATGATTCACATCTTAATGTGAAACAGAGCAAAATAAGAACAAGAAGTAGATGACTCCCATGACCCATTTGAAAATTTCACCAAGAATTTCACTTTCTGCATCAAAATAAATCATAAATTAATCAAACTTTTTCAATTTTCAGTCACAAATCTTAAAAGTATAAGATACATTTTTTCAGTTTAAGAAAAAATAAAAACAAAAAGAGAAACAGAGACATAGCGAGACAAATAATAACATAAATTGTTCAACAAACCAAAAATTGTTTTTTCTGTAGAGGACTTAAGGATCTACAAAACGTTTGCATGAGACAAGATTAAAAATTTTCTGGCATCTCTAGAACAGATAATATCATGTTTCAGAAAATAGAGTGACTGAGATGTCCAAGTTAAATCTTATTATGGCTTTCCAATTGTAGCAAAGGCGAAAGAAGAAAGTGTTGATTCAGTACCCTTTATTCTCTCTTTGTTAATGTTGGAAACGAAATCACAAACCATTATGTTGGGCATGTTGATATGAATAAAAGTTAAATGAGAGTGTGAGAAAAATGCAGGAAGAGAGGAGTTGAAAGATAAGAGTGAAAAAGAGGCAAAGAAAAAACAGAGAAGAACAGGGGAAGGTTGAAACAGAATCCACTATTGTTGTGTTGATGAATACCTGAGAGAGTTGTTAACTCACAAAGCCAACAACATGAACACGCTTTGAAGGATTTTACAGTGAATGAAATAAGAATGTGGCTATGAAATCGAAAACTCAGAGAGGGCAAAAGTAATGTGTGCGGAAATTGGAAAAGCTAAGGTTCCCGCGGGTAAAGACAACGATTTGTATTCCAACTTTTTAAGGAACGGTTCTGTGTCGGTTCTTCAAACCTATTAGAACGGGATGCGAGTGCGACTTTACAATAATAGTAAATAAAGATCAACAATACTCTCTCGTACTTAATTATAAGAAAATAAATGATAAAAGTCTATTTACTTTTTGTTAAAATTAAACTTTTGATTCATTATAGTATTGAAAAACCAATAAGTGCAATGACGAATATAGAAAGAGAAATGAATTTTTTGTTAAGTTAGTTTATATTTAGTAACACCATATATATGTGAATGTTAGTTTATAATTAAAGACGGGGAGAGTAATAATAAAAAGGTTATAAATGGCCTATTCAATTAATCAATAGAGGAAAACAATTTTGTTGCTTTTTGTGAGTTGAGTTTTGAAGTAGAAAGAAGGCATCCCTTGCTTGAGAGGTTTTTAAAGGAGGAAGAGTTTAAAGAATTTTAAAAACCTTTCAAGACCCCTCCAAAATCATACATAATTGTTTTGTAGAGTTCTCCTAAATTAAAGGGTTTAGAAAAATTTTAAATGTACAAATAAGGGAATAGCTTATCTCCCCTCACTTCTCTCGGTTCTTCAAACACCCTTTTTTATTTTTGATGGGAGTCAAACACACCCTTAAACATATTAAATATAGATATTGCCTTAATATTTAGTAAGTACACTTTACGATTAAATTGAGAGAATAACAAAAAATAAGAAAACGTAAATCCTCTGTTTCCCACAACTTTTTCTTTTCTGTTGGTGTCTGTCTTGCTCTGTTTGTGACAAACAACAAATCAAAGTTTGAACTAGTCTTAAAAGGGATATAAAAAATAAAAAGAAACTTCTTATCATTTTATGCTATCGTTAGATGTTAGCACATCCGTATATGTTTCTCGCACATTATGTTGCTCTATTTTATGAAAGTTTTATGTCGGACTAAAATAAAGTACAGTTATATTTTTCCTTCATTGATCAATATTCTTTCTTAGGGCTCACAAGTATCTTCTACTCAAATAATCTTATTTGAATCTAAGACATTCACATTATGATGAGACTAATTTTTTTAACGGGAATTTTTTTCATTCACAAGTCTAAACCCGATACCAATGGCGAACCTATATGATTACAGGAATTTTTTTCCTCTTTTATGCTTGTTCTCCCATGTTAAAATAGGTTCGAATCAAACATAATCATTTCTCCTAGTAGTCACAACCTACCTTTAGATATAAAGCGGAGAGGAGTCCTAAAGCATAAGCTTAAGTAGCTTTTGATATTTATATATATATATATATATATATATATTTACACATATAAATACTTTTATGCATATAAAATGGAATAAATAACAAAAATTCTTAGGAATGTCATAATAAATCATAAAACAACTCATAGTTCATATTAGGGCTGAGCAGCAGTCGGTTTCAGGCTCATTTTGGCCCAACCGACCAAAACCGAGAGGTGTATATCATGGTCTGCAGCCGACCGTGGCTAATAAAGGGTTTGTCGAGTTCGGGTCATGTCGGGTGGCGGGTTGTGCAGGCGGTTTGGAGCAGTTTGAATCCAGTGTGTTGCCACCAACATCATATTAACAAAACAAAAACGAGAAGAATGATTGAACACAAAAATAGAGAGAAGATGAACCAAAAAACACTAAAGGAGAAGAGTTATTGAGAAAAAATTACAGAGAAAAAGATAACAAAAAAAAAGAATAGTCCTTGCTCTCAATCACCACCAGAGATAAAAAGCTTAGCTTTTGTCTTGCATGCAAGGTTTGTTTATCATGCAACATAGAAAGATCCAAGATGAAGCCTTTGATTGAAGATGAACTCAGCAACCTCTGATTTGATCGAAGATGGAGAGCAACCAAACCTCTCAAACGAGTGACAAAGCCTTTGATCGAAAACGAAGAAGTCGAAGATGAAGAACGCCGAGAAGAGGAAATCAACGGAAGAGAAGGAAAAGGGCGGCACGGTGACGCTTCTGTTAGCATGCTTTTGGGTTTCTCTTTGAGAGAAAGAGAGACGAAAGTTGAAGAGTACTGTGACAGTGGTGTTTAATATCTCTGTGTGCTATAGCAAAAGCAAAAGGTGAAGCCTTTTCATAGACTTTGTGAGGAGGAAGAAGGATAGCACTGGCGGTTTGACGGTGGTTGAGATCGACTTACAGTGTTGGATGAGGTGAGGAAGAAGATGGAGTTGACAGTGGTAGAGGGTGAAGTAGGCATGGTCCCAAAGGTGGAGATGAAAGAGAAAGAAGGAGAATATGACGGTGGTGGAACTTGGAAGGTTTGTGAGCATGAGAGGAGAGAAGAAGAAACTAGAAAGTGTTGGTTGATAATAATAATAGTCATAATTAATTCGAATTTTGAAATTTAGAGAGATAGAGGACATCGAGATTTGAAAATTGAAAAGGCTCTAATATACTTGTCCTTTTCCAAATAAAAATAATTTTAATTAAATTAGTATTGATAAAGACAATGAGTGACATTATGACAAGACTATATGCATTGGGCAGTGCACGCCACTAGAGAAAAGCTAGGTTAGTAGAGCACAGAAAGCACAGAGCCACCGAAGGTACAAAGTCAAAAACTGAATATTAAAAAAAAAACTAAAAGCCTATATACGTCGGTTCGGGCCAGGTATCGCTGGATTTAATTCCCACCACCCGAGCCCGACCGCATTCAACCATGTGAGACTCACACAAATTTCGACTAAACCGCCAACCTGGCCCGACCCGCCCGAAAGCTGGATTTTTTGCTGCGGGTATGGCGTTTTCGGATCGGGTGGGCTTGTCTTGCTCACCCCTAGTTCATATGAGTAAAGGGAGGAGCCTTCAACAGAGGGAAGAAGTGGAATAGCTCACGCTGCCTTCCTCTGTCGTCGCCAGTGGTGGGTTGAAGTGTGTAGTTGCGTCACTCTTGGGTTCAAGTCGCGAGAGTTGTTTAACAGTGAGGTAACATCTCTGATTGAGTGAGAGTCGATTGTCAAATTTAGGTGAAAACCCTAACTTTTTAACCGGGTCACAAAATATTGGTCAAACCTGAGGCCTGTTTGGATTTCTGGCTAAAGTACAAAAAAAAACTCGCTTTAGCGCTTTAGTTCCGCTTCAGAATAGCTTTAGTAGAATTTCCACTTTAATGCTCGCTTGAAGCGCATATGTTGCTGGAGCGCTTTAAAGCTAGCTTTTGACTACACTGTTTCTGTTGTTTTATTTTCACATTATTTCCTTTTAACTTTTGACCATGCCTAGGTGAGTTGAACAATGTTTTTTTTGGGTACATGAGTTGAACAAATTATAATGAAAAATACTAGGAACACTCTTTCCAACACTTTTTTTAACATTTTCTCATTAATCGGTTAAAATCAAGTAGAATTTACTGAAAATATGTGGAGATAGTATTGGAAAGATAGTATTGCTAGCACTCCTCAATTATAAAACTTTTTTTCTTTATTACTCTTTAAATTTATTTAAGATCATCTACAATCTTTCTACTCATCATAATCTTGATAATAATTTTTATACTACTAATAATTATGAATATATCTACAACATGAATTAATTTAATATTTTTCTGTATGAATATGTGTTACTGATAAAAAGTATTTTAGTTTATGTATTAAAATCTTATTCTGGTACTCCCAAACAGTTTCATCAAGTTCAGCCACTGCTTTATACCTCACTTAAGAAAAATTATACCTCACTTAAGAAAAATTAAACATGTAACATTTGAATCAAATACTGTCATTCATCAATATTCTATGACTTCTTTAATTTTTTTTATTCTCGTAACTTGAATTTATTTGAACTAATTATTCTATAAGATCTATAAATAAATTCAAACTGTACATCTCTTAATACTTGTATCTTCATAAAATATTTAGTTATTGAATTTAAATTATCATATTAATGCTTACTTTGGTGTAGAAGGAGATTTGTGCGGTGAGATATGACAAAGGGAGAGTTAGGGGGGAGAGAGAAGGAAGCAATGTATGTTTGGTCTGCAAAATGAGAAGTCAGAGGTGGGCCCATAGCTTTTTGTGATCCAATCTACAAAGAAAGTGAGCGTCGTGATTTTAAATTTTAAATTTTGGCCGTTTTCTCACTTTACTAGCAGTTTGCAACAATAGACCCCTAAAAATTACTTCTGGTGAATAAAAAAATTGACAAAAAAAATCAACTTTACATGTCATTTTTTATCTTCTATCTTTCTTCTCTTCTCTGATGTCAATGTTGAATATCCACAGTTGTATTGCTGCCTTGACCCTTTGCTCTGTTCTACTGGGCTTTGGAAAGCCTAAGACAGAAAGGGAAAAAAAACACTCAATTGTTATATGTTGAAAAAATAAAACAGTTGTAATAACTTTCTGCCCATCAAGATCAGATTTCTTACCCAAGTTTCTACTACATTGAGACACTCCAATGGTTTCAAATAATTTAGTTTCAGAATCTCTAACCAAAGTAAATCACACAAATTATGCATCATACTGTACAATTCAACCAATAAAAATATAGAAAGTAACCATAAAAAATTCCACATAACCTTGGCATCAAAATCTATTCCTTAAAATGAATTTCATGACATTTCCCCTAAAAGTGAAACTGATTGATTTTACATCACCCTTTCATTCATAGGAATATAACACCTCTCACATTTTCAGTGAACATACAAGCCAACAACATCAATTTTTTGGATAAAGAGCAAGGTTTTGCATTAACATGACATGGATGATCATAAGCGGATCCAGGTGGACTCGAACCACCAACCTCCCATACACAGCAGTTGGGCGCTCATTCCAATTCGAGCTAATGGATCCATCACAGCTTTGAATGATTTTCATACATATATGATATAACCATCACCATTAGTTGTATATTTTCAGGGTCAATTTGACATATCTTATTTTAAGTTACTTAGAAACTAGTATTTTCTCTAATAGTTTCTGATAAATATTAAGAACAAATTTGTTCTTTGGCATAAGTGGAAAAATAATGGCTCAAAATACACCATGATACCCCTACATAGCCCACTAGACAAAATGTATATCAGCTTATCCATATAGCTTGATTTGATAAATCCCTCAAATTTTACTCGATAATAATAAATTTTAACTTCCTTACCAGAAAAACATTACCAAGATTCCTCAAGCAAGTCAAAGCAGCAGAGCAAATATAAGGACATATTTGATTTTCATTTGAAAACCACATTAAGGTGCATGGAATGCGTTAAACATGAAAGCGAGAGTAACCCAAGACCTCCATTGTGCTTCAGTTGAGTTCAACTTATAATCAAAAAGGCACTTCACCTTATAAAATACTGTAGAAGCGCAGAAAACTTATACCGTAAAACTACAAAAACAATCGCTGCTTCAAAGTCTCCATCTGCAATGCATAACTATACCTAGATTAGATAGAATAGAAGCACATAATATCAGACTCTAATTATGGCAGATGAATCTTTTCCTTTGGCCTAGAAAGAAAATGAACTAGATTGCAAATACTCTTATGCTCCACTTCGAATTAATCAGGACTACACTCCTAGATTACCACAGAAATGTTCAATATATCAGTTGGCCTGCACTACTAATGAATGGTGCATTAGATATTCGCTACAGACTTAATAAAAATCAAAAGCATCCAAAAAATGTAGCCTGTAATAAAATAGTACTGAAACCAGCTTTTATAATGATCAGAACAAAAAAGCTAAAAGTAACAGATAAACATCTTTTTCACAGGAGCTATAGCACAATGGGTATGAATTTCAATAATGCTGGTCAAGGATATAAAATAAATTCAGGGATGTCCGGAATATCTCTATGTACATCAAAGAGACAAGAGTGTATGATTGTATACGCAAGCAAGATAATCATTTAGTTCAGTGCAGAGCCAAAAAGTCTCTGGATAAACCACCACAATGTTCAATCTAGCATTATTTTACAATTTCCTTCAAGCGAGTGACTATAAAAATAAACCTGCAAAAACTGAATTATATTAGGAACAAAACGATTTCGATGGTCAATAGAGAAAGGCCAACTCAATGTAAATATACAACCCATTAAATACCTAGGCCATAAATAATATTACACACTTGTCTTTTTATGAATGTAGAAGAAAAAAGCCAACCAAGTATGTTCCTGCCACCCGTGTAGCAAGTAATGAAAGCAACCATGGGAGACAACGTTAAATATATACCAGCATGTATTACTTGCTAACGGCCTCCCAACATAAAATAGAGCAATCCCGGATGAAGAACATGATCACAACCTCAAAATGACCTTCCGTACAAAGGACTATGAGCAATAGTGCAGATTAGCATCTACCTAACTCCTAAAAGGCTCTGCAGAAACAAAATGCAGAATTAATATAACTTCATTATTACAAGAAGTAAATATCATTCAAGGTTAAGACATATACCTCGAACCAAGGAACCAAATGGCCTATCTTGCCTCAGAAAAAAATGTAGCACAATTACCCTCATCCTTTGAGAGGTATCAGATACTCGCAACTCCAGACATTGGAGAAAGATGTTTTCCAGCATGAACAAAGATTGTAGGAGGTGGAAAGCCCATGTCTATCACAATAGAAAACTGAACATATAACACAAGCCTTGAAGCTACACTGGGTACAGTTTTCATTGCAACTTTTACTCACTGTCTCAAACTCCTTTAGAATCATTTTACACAGAAGACTCTGACATGCCCCATAGCCATAGGACCCCAAGTACAAGTGCAACTTACAGCTATACAATACAGTAGTGTGCTGGAATTCTACATGATGGTGATGTCAAGTATTTATAGTCATAATATCGATCAAAGTATAAGCACTACCAAAGAATAGAGTTCATTTGCTTTTTGACAAGCTTTGTAGATATACACAAAAATGAAAATTAAACTTCGATTTTTAAGAGATTGGAACTGGAAGTATCGTTACGCTGAGTAAATGTGAAATGTCTAGAGTCAAACGTATAGGCATTATGCATTTACAATTTCTTATTGCACTTGTCAAATGGTAAATTGCACATCTTCGATAATATAGATATATATATATATATATATATATATATATATATATATATATATATTTATTTGTATATGATCCACAATCAGATGAGTGAGAGACTTAATTCTCGTGCAAGTTGAAAAAACTACTATTATGTCTAAATGTTCAAATGCCAATGCTTAATTAATCCAAATTAGCTTCCAAACAATTCATATTGCACTCTTTTTAAAGGGGATTCTGTACTGCTACAGAATTAAATTCATCAGTTAATATCATCAGAGAATTGTTTAACAAAAAATTCTACTCATTAAAATATAAAACTCAAGCATAACATGAAGATAAGTCACTCATGAAAACATCGCATTCCTGTGCATGTCCATATTGAATTTAGCAAAGGAATCAAAGAAAAATATTAATTCAATTTGTCTTGAATGATGATTCAAAAATCCATCATGAAAACGGCAATGCATAACTAAAATCAATTAATATGTCTATTCAATACCTTATCGCAGTGGCGTGTACCAGTTGTTGAATCAGGTTCCAATTCAATAACGATTACCAATTATAATAGTCCTAGCATGTGTGCACGCACTAGAACAGAGCAAAAAGTAATAGATGCAGAGTAGAGGGAGGGAGAGAAGGGGCAAAAGGGGAAGGGGAAACGCAAGACACACGCAACAGGGGGAGAGAACATGGCCGGGCAAATACACCAAAAAAGATCCCCAAAACCATGTCTCTCCCCCCGTCAACACAAAAAATAGCAATTTTATTGAGATGTTTTTGACCTGCCATGCAAGCGCACCTGACATGGCAAAGGTCCATTAACAAAAACCCTAGCCACCATAACAACATATACCTCACCTCACACACATGATACATCTCTCTATCATACAAAACGTGAAACCCTAAAGGATCGCATATATACAACTAAAATTCAAGGATCGTATCAAAAACCTAAAATTATTGTAACTGATCTCGCCTTAATTTCACGGTGGAGCGCGAACCTTGCTTCTCTTCCACCGAAACTGCGATCATCAACAACGCAACTGAGATCTGCCAAACGAATAATCACAATCGATTGAATGAAATACAGATAGTGAAACAGATGCACTCGAAATCGTTAAGAAAAATCAATTACCTTATCAGATTCACGAACAGATTATTCATTGATACCAGATCTCCAAGATGAACGATTCAACAGAATAGAGATCGAAAAAATCTTCAGCAAAACAGCGACTGAGAAACAGAGACAACGCGCTATCTGCGATTCACGCGCGGAGCGTTTAGATGAGGAACAGGGCGATGATTCATTTTATAGTAGGAACTTGAGGGAATGAACGGTTGATATTGATTGGCAACAACTATAGCCAACGATCCAGATTGGTTGATGTCGTTGCGGTAACGCAAATAATGCCAAGGCGGTGGTATTTATTTATGGTCACAAAAGATAGAAAAGGAGGAAGGTTCTGGATAACGGGTCACCATAAAAGAAAAGAAAACAAAAGAATTACACGTGTTTTATGTGTTTTTTTCTTTGGGCCAATTTGTTTTTGAAAGTTTTAGGCCATTCTGGACTTATGTTCCCTTCCCTATTTAATGGGCTCGTATCTAACTTCTATTGGTTGGGCTATAACTAACAACCCAAATACGCAGCACCAAATAATATCAAACCTACTAAATTTTTTTATATAATTCCAATATTGAGACAATCATATGCCCGAGCTTGGAACGTCCATGTTCAAATGGAAACTTTTTTTTTTTAATAAAACCTGCAAAATATATTAAGAAAAAAATAGAAGACTCAGAGGCTATAACATCAGCCGTCACTAAAGGGACAACAGTCAATGGAACTTCCTCCACCCAAACCGTATCTGGATAAGTAGAGGAATTTCTAGCCAAAAAGTTTGTTACTGCGTTACCAGAGCGTCTAACAAAAGAAAAAGATGCAACAGAAAAACTATTAAAAAGAAAGCGACAATCTCGGATAAGTGAAGCCAAGTAAGAGTTGCCCTCAACCCCTTCGTCCACCACTGGAATAGTTGAAGGCAGTCAGTCTCAAAACAAACATGAGTAAAACCCAACTCAAGCGCCAAAACACCAGCCCAGCGAAAGCAAGTAGCCTCAGCTAGCAGGGAAGACAACACTGCAGGAGGTGATGACACTGCAGCAGCCAACACCATCCCTTCCCAATCTCTGGCCACCATCCCAAAACCAAGGGTGCCTCCACGTCTCAGAGAAGCGTCAACATTGAGCTTCGTAACTCCCCGCACCGACCTGGTCCACCTCGCGCTAAGCTCTGTAGCAGGACGAGCTCGCACAACAATGTCCAGCGGCCTCGCATGCAACTCTGAAGCCCGCTTCATAGCCCTCGAACAGTCCCAAGGAACTTGCTGAAAAATCGCACCATTTCTGGCCTCCCACAAAGCATAAAACGCTGCTTGCACAAAAGATAACAGAAAAGGATCTGACTGATGCATTACCTCTGTCAAAAACTCATGAACCGTGGCAAAAGAAGCAGCCCTCACTGAAATAGAGGACCCGAACTAGAACTGCTTAACTGCTGGACAAGAGAGAAACAAATGATCAATCGTCTCCATATCAGCACCACAGTGAACACAAGCTAGGTCAAGATCAACAGTCCAGCGAAACAAAGCCTCCTTCACTGGAAGGTAGTGCATGACCACTCTCCAAGTCACCTCTTTATGCCTCGGCTGAGAAGAGGCTGCCCATAATTTGTTCCAATTGATGCAGCAAGCCTGAGCACGGAAGAAGAAGAAGCCTCTGCGGTAGACAAAAAATTACGAATAAAGTTATAACCCAACTTTGAGCTATAGTTACCATCAATTGCTTGTGGCCAAAACAAGCTATCATGTTCCCCATTAAAAGGCAAATGAATAGCTAAAATGCACTGTGCAGTGGCTGGAGAGAAGATTTCTTCAACTTCCTCTTGCTTCCAACACCTGTTACTTGGATCAGTTAAATCTACCACTTTAACAATACCAAGCTGAGACACAAGCTCCTCACGATAAACCCATGGACAACCATACGGAAGTCAATTATCAAGTAAAACTCGAACCTGCATCCCATTACCAATTCTCCATTGAGCTCCTTTCTAAAAAATCCAAGCTGTTCTCAAAATGCTAGACCAGCATAGCTCGGTCTATACCCCCGTTTGGCTTCCATGATGGTGCAACGGGGAAAATAAACTGCTTTAAACACTTTAGCCAACAAAGATTCCAGATTAGTGTAAATCCGCCACCAATTTTTTGCCACCAAGGCCTCATTAAAAGATTTAAAATCTCTAAAACCCAGGCCACCATCACATTTGTTGCGGCATAGGTTGCTCCATTTAGTCCAATGAAGCCCATGGCGGGACACATCACCGCCCCAGAAAAATCTGGAAATCATTTAGTCAATATCTGCACACAGACCATCAGGTAAAATAAAACAAGACATCACATATAACGGAATTGCTTGAGCTACAGATTTAATTAACACTTCACGACCTGCTCGGGAGAACAACCTCTCCTTCCACCCTTTTAATTTTTTAAAAACTCTCAGCAGTACTTTTTCATAAACTAATCTACAATTTAAAACTTTACTTAAAGAAATCAAGCACATAACTTAAACTAATTATATATAAAATAACTCATCCCTTACCTAGGGCGTATCTAGGGGTCCTGGCAGGAGTCGCGACTCCTCAAAAATTTTAATTTTTTTAACGATTATATATATATATATATATATATATATATATATATATATATATATAGGGGGCGTATCTAGTGAGAGCGATGTTTATTATGAGAGATGAGAGCGTTAAATCATGGCCGTACAACCATTCATGAGTAGTTGAGATTAAAAGTAGTTTAGTGGTCACATGACTTTTTAAAAAAGTCACATGCCATTTTGTTTTAATCTTGACCCTTCATGGTAGATCTAATGGCTAAGATTGAACGCTCTCATCTCTCATAATAAACATCGCTCTCACTTGATACGCTCCCTATATATATATATATATATATATTTTTTTTTTTTTATGTAGAACATTTTTATTCTTGGTCCGGCCCACAAAGAATTTGTAAATTTTCCATTAGAATTGTATGTCCAGCCCCCAAATATGTTTGTAGAATTTTAATCTTGTCCCTCAATTATCAAAAAGCTTAATTGTATAAAAAAAAATCAACTCAAAATTTGAAGTACATAAAAAATCAATTAATTATATCTTTTATTTTAAATTTTAACAATTGAAAGATAAATTTTATCTTGACAAAAAAATTCAATCAAAATTTTTATATAAACAAAATATTATCTACATTTATTTTTAATTTAGAGTAAAAAAAGAGATAAGATAAATTAAATTAGATAAAAACTTGGTAAAATAAGAGATAAAATTTTGGAAAACAAAAAAAGTTATCTTATTTTGAACCTTTTATAGATTTTGTACCCAAAAAATTCTTTTACAGATTTAAATACAAATTATTATATTCTCTCTTAAAATAAAGTATTGCATAAATCATAAAATTAATATGATTAATTGTTGGGAATGATCGTCGTAAGAAACAAGATGCTGGTAGGGAATATTATTACATAATATATATATTTTATTCTGCAATTGATTTGTAAATATCTGAATTAAATAGAAAATTTAATGCAGAGATTGTGAAACTTCTTATACTTAGTTCAGCTTTAGATCTAAGGAAAAATTTAAATCATTTGATAATGAGAAACTTGTTGAGAAATTTTATGCAGATAATTTTTCCAAGCTAGTAAAAAGGAATTTATCGTCTTAGCTAAGATAACGACTATGTTTGACAAGACATTTCATCTAAATTATAGTTTATTTGACTAGCTTAAAGCTTAATTGACTAGCTGAAAAGCTCTATTAAATTGTTTGGAAAAGTAGGTTATTTCAGCAACTCCAACCTTTTTTGATAAGCTATCTAAGGCCAGGATAATTAATGAATACTTTAGATTAAATAAATTATTACCTCGAATAGTAAACACTTTTTAGCGTGTCCTTAGTATTGAATTAATATTACGTTATTAATATTAGTGGCGTTTTATTTTATTTTAATAAATGACGTTAGCGTTGTGCTACGAACGTTTCGTAATTATTCACAAGTAAGACTCTCACTTAGTTCTTAACTAGCTGGATTAACCCGTGCAAGACATGAGTAACTTTGGATAAACTTATGTTAATGCGTGTGGAATGATTTATATTTATAACTTCTTATACTTGTTGTTGTCAGGTCGACAACAGTGACCAATTCTTTAGAGTAGTTTGGTACATTTTTAGCTGGATTAACCCATGCAAGGCACATGTAACTTTGGATAAACTAAAGTTTATGTGTATGAAATGGTTTATTTTTATAACTTCTTATACTTGTTATTGTCAAGTCGACAACAGTGACCAATTCGTTAGAGTAGCTTGGTACATTTCTAGCTGGATTAGGATAAACTTATGTTAATGTGTGTGAAATGATTTATTTTTATAACTTCTTATACATGTTGTTGTCAGGTTGACAACGGTGACCAATTCATTAGAGTAGCTCGGTACATTTCTAGCTAGATTAACCCGTGCAAGGCACATGTAACTTTGGAAAAACTAAAGTTTATGTGTGTGGAATGGTTTATTTTTATAACTTCTTATACTTGTTGTTGTCAAGTCGGCAACAGTGACTAATTAGTTAGAGTAGTTTGCTATATTTCTAGCAGGATTAACCTGTGCAAGACACGAGTAACTTTGGATAAACTAAAGTTAATGTGTGTGGAATGGTTTATTTTTACAATTTCTCATACCTGTTGTTGTCAGGTCGACAACAGTGACCAATACCCTCGTCCGTAGCAGTTGTAAAAGACTTTGACTTCTCACGGACAATCCTTCTAGTTGAACCTGAAGTACTGGAACATGATGAATCAAGCTCGCTTTGTTTGGGTGATTCTGTTTCCTAGTTATTCAAATTAAGAGGATTAACATTTGAAAGTCATTAGTATAGTATTTGGTTCAAAAAACTAAAACAAATGGTTTAAAAAACTATGTTATGGTTACCTTGATTGTGTCATGTGTGTAGAGATTTTCTGATAACATATCGGAAGAACCGCTGTGAAGTGGGCCCTGAAATGATAACAATAATGGTGATATTATGTTATGTATTTTCTTATAAATATTAGATTTTTACACTCTTTAAATAACACGTTGATTACCTCTTCTAATTTGTACTTTTGCACAAATGACTTCATAAGTGTGTCGTCTACAAAAAGACGGTTAATTTGGATATTAGTCTGCTATGTATAGTTGAAGTACTGAATTTTGACTTGCACCTTAAATATGAATGGTCTTTCCTTGAAAGCATTAAGTTCTTGCGGATATTCTTCATCATCTTGACCCTCATAATGTTAAATATATTGATTATATTAATAAGAGTTGACAAGTTATTTGATGTAACTAAAATGATAATTTACCCGTGCTGCGTATAAATTGTGGACTTCAGCCGCACTATTTTTCAGAAAGTTGGTAGTCTCACGATCAAATATGATGAAGGTGACACTATCAATTTCATCAACCACCGTTAACTGAACTTTGTACCTGGAGGATCATGTTCAAAAATGTTATTGAGAAATTAACATATGCATGCGATAAGTTAGTATTCACACACACTAGAATCATGTACCTAAAAGTAGCATTACTATAGCCCTTGTTGCATTTTCTATAATAATAATTTCCATCTTCATCCCTTACACCAGTTAAGCAATTCTTGGTTAGACACCCACGATATGACCAGCCGAACTTAAGTCAATGTCCTTTACAATTCCATAACTCACGAAAGAACCATCCTGGATCAAAAAATAATTATTTTTTATGTTGTCATTTTTTCAATTTAATATTTCATATTTTAATAATTTGTAATAAAAAAGTAATTATAAAATTTTACATTTAAAAAAAATAAAAAAGATTCAAATTTAAAGTTGATATTTCTTCACTTCTATTACCCACTTATTCCTTCATATTTCTCTCAATCTCTCTCAACATTCAAAATTCGTTCCTTACTTAACATTAATTATAGTAATTTGGTATTTGCGGATTTGTAATCAATATCAATTTTTTTAGATAAAATATATATATATATATATATATATATATATATATATATATATATATACTAAAACAAGGTTTAATCCCACCTACCTCCATCATGTCTTACCCACTAAGACCCTATCGTAACTAATAATTTTTTATATTGTTATTTTTTCATTTTAATATATCAAAATCTATCATTGATTTTTGACCGAAATAAAAATGATTGTCTTTAGATATTTCCATAAAAAATAATAGCTCATTTTTTTAAGGTATAATTATATCAATTACCTTTTTAGTATGATTTCGATCTTCTATTATAAAGCTATTTTAAAAATCTATTCAAAATAGCTTTTGATTATAATTTAAAATTGAGTATTTGGAATATAACGAGTGAAAAAGTCTTATCTAAACATCTTAAATATGCTTAAAAATTGTGTTTTGAAAGTGATTTCTTTATTGAAAAGTTTAAACAAACAGATTTTAAAACTCAAAACGGATTTGTATTTGTCTCAATATTTTATTAAATTCAAAAAAATTAAAAAACATACCTATATTGTTAAGTTCGATTTTTCATATCTCACAAATGACAAGTCTTTAATTATGATAATATATAATTCAGATCCTACCAATTGGAAAATAACTCAACAATGTTAAATTTCACTATCTAACCATTAATTATATTTTTTATGTTGTTATTTTCTTCAAAATAATCACATATATATTTTCCCATGATAGTTACTTCTCTATCATTTTTAGTAATATCTAGATTATGATATATTTATGAAATTTTACATTTAAAAAAATCAAAAAAATCAAATTTGAAGTTGATAGCACCAAAATTAAAGTAAGAGAATCTCAATAAGATAACCACATATATATTCCCATGATAATCAACAAAGTCTTAACTAATTATTTTGTATGTTGTCATTTTTTCAATTTAATATTTTTAGATTTTAATAATTTGTAATTAAAAAGTAATTATAAAATTTTGCATTTAAAAAAAATAAAAAAGATTCAAATTTGAAGTTGATATTTCTTCACTTCCATTGCTCACTCATTCCTTCATATTTCTCTCAATCTCTCTCAACATTTCTTCAATCCTCATTTCTTCACTTTCGATGGGCCAGCCTAAGGCATCAGACGATGGGGCAGTCCAAAGCATCAGACGATGGGGCAGTCCAAGGCATCAGATGATGGGGAAGTCCAAATCATCAGACGATGGGGAAGTCAAAGGCATCAGACGATGTGGCAGTCCAAGGAATCAAACGATGGGGGGTAGTCCTTAAAAAAATCAAAAAGATTCAAATTTGAAGTTGATAGCACCGAAATTCAAGTAAGAGAATCTAAATAGGATAATCACATATATATTTTCCCATGATAGTTATTTCTCTATCAGTTTTTAGTAATATCTAGATTTTAATATATTTATAAAATTTTGCATATAAAAAAAATCAAAAAATTCAAATTTGATGTTGATAGCACCAAAATTAAAGTAAGAGAATCTCAATAGGATAATCATATATATATTCCCATAATAATCAACAAAAACTGAACTAATTATTTTTTATGTTGTTATTTTTTTCAATTTAATATTTTAGATTTTAATAATTTATAATTCAAAAATTGAACTAATTATTTATATTAATATTATAACGAAAATAACATAAAATTGAACTAATCTATAAAAATAAAATATATAATACCCATTGGCTTCAAACATGCTAAATAGAGCTACAAATAGTTCTAAATACTAACAGACGGTTAGCATTTGAGTTTTCAGCATTTTCAGGCACTTGAATTTGTGCAGTTCTTTTTCTAGACTTGGAAGAATTTTCAATTGACGAACGTCCTCCTGACCAAACCATGCACTGCACCAATCACTTCCCCGTGTCTGACATCTCAAAGAACAATACATCTTTTATATCTATAGCTACAATTTAACTATATTAGTGACATTGTTACTGTTGTATGTTTTCTTCAAACCTATCTCAATGTTCAATTTATTTTGGTGATTGTAATATAGATGAAAGTCCATTGAGTACTGCTCGAAAGAGACAACTTTGCACCATACAAACAAATGGACATGTTACCATTGCTCGAATCAGCACCAAAAATTCTGCAAGACTTGCGTACAAGTGAAGATGACAAGACTCTTGGATGCATACAAGTGAAGATGACAAGAGTCTTGGATGCATTCTCCCCTGAGGTTTTGAATGCTATAAATTATTCCGGGCTTCCTCCTCATAAGTTGACTTTGAAGGATAACGTCCCGGTAATATTACTGAGAAATATTGATCAATCCAACGGATTGTGTAATGTAACAAGGATGAGAGTGAGGAGGATGGGAGACCATGTCATTGAGTGCGTCACACTCATAGGGACTAAAGCTGGACATATTGCATTGATTCCTAGAATGAAAATGGCTATAAGTAATGCAAACCAACCATTCAAATTTCACCGAACTCAGTTTCCTATTTCCATTTATTTTGGTATGACGATCAATAAATCACAGGGACAAACACTTGGGTGTGTTGATTATATCTTCTAAGGCCCATTTTCACCCACAGACAGTTATACGTTGCTCTGTCAAGAGTAACGAGCAAACAAGGACTGAGGATACTAATAGAAAATCATGACGACCTCCCTCCTAACACAACAATTAATGTTGTGTATGAAAAAGTGTTTGGAAATATAACTCCATAAGGTACTGTTTACCGATATTATATAAATCGTGTTACAATTGATATTATACTCCTATGTGTTAGAACGTTAATTCTAACGAGTGGTATGCCTTTTTGTGTACCAGGTGGTTTTGAATTATACTTTCCCATCCATCATCCATGAGTTAAATAAAGCTATCAATTATACTTTCTCATCCATCAGCCATGAGTTAAATAAAGCTAACTTCCTGGTCAAATATGATTTCTTATTGTAGTATTGTATATTGTTTTGGTCAAATATGATTTCTTCACTACTCACGGTCATGTCTCCATAATCATAATTATTTAAATTCTAGCATGTCATACTAGATTTTATATATCAACAAATTGGTGTGCTTATACAACCAATTAATACATATGAGTAGTATACAAAGCAATTTTTTAAGGTTTTATACCACCATGTATCAGATCAAGTAATTCAAAACTATAACTATTACAATTTAAATATCTGCCATTGAATTTAACTTGGCCAGTTCATATTCGATTAAAATGTAGTGAAGAAGCTTCAACTGAGGTTTCTCAGGGAGATTATTTGCAAACATTGAAGCTGGAGAAAGTCTTAAATTTGTCCTATGGCGAAATAAGTTTCGTTTGATGCATTGGACTTCCCCATCGTCTGATGCCTTGGAATGACCCATCGTCCGATGCCTTGAGCTGCCCCATCGTCCAATGCCTTGGACAACCCCATCGTCTAATGCCTTGGACTAGCCCATAGTCTGATGCCTTGAGCTGCCCCACCGTCTGATGCCTTGGACTTCCCCATTGTCTAATGACTTGGACTGACCCATCATTTGATGCATTGGACTTCCCCATCGTCTGATGCCTTAGAGACATTTATATATCTACAAACAATAAACTATAATATAATCAATAAAATTGCAAAAATCGTCTGATGCCTTGGAATGACCCATCGTATGATACCATGGAGACATTTATATCAACAAACAATAAACTATAATATAATCAATAAAATTGCAAAATGGACCTAAAATTTAAATTACAAAATTTCTATCATTAAAAATTTTACACAATTTATAATACTTAATATTACACAATATTAATATTTATAAATAATAATATATAGGCAAATATAAATCAAACACTTACCAAAATTAGAGGGCTTGATATGATATGATATGATAATGAGAGATAAAGGAAGGAAGAAAGACTTGAACTTGAAAAGCTTGAGAGAAATTAGGATAGTGAAATGAGGATTGAAGAAATATTGAGAGAGATTGAGAGAAATACGAAGGAATGAGTGAGTAATGAAAGTGAAGAAATATCAACTTCAAATTATCTGATGCCTTGGACTGCCCCATCGTCTGATGCCTTGAAATGACTCATCGTCTGATGCCTTGAGCTGCCTCATCGTCTGATGCCTTGGACTTCCCCATCGTCTCATGCCTTGGAATTTCAAGAAGGATCCTTGATGTTGAAGAAGCAGGTGAAGATGGAGGACTTGTCTATGACGCCAAAGTGTGCTTGAGCACAAGTTTGTATAAAAATTATTTATAAATGATATGGTTGTAATAGTATAATGTGTGTATATATATATATACTTGCATTTTTAGAATTTCTAAAGATCACATGCATATTTATTTCACTATTGGTCACTACTGTAGCACCGTGAAAATGAGGGTGTTACAAGCTACTTAAAGTAGCTTAAAACTTATTGTATTTATTTTCCTTTTTATCCTTACTATTTTAATGATATTCCATTTATTCTCCTTTTTACATTTTAGAAAATACTAAGCACTAATTATCATATTTTCATATTAGATTCATCTCATATGAAATTGTCATCGATACACCTATCTTCCGTAGTATGTAATTTATATAAATATAAATTTATTTGTTAATTTAGTAGTTAAAATATAATATCTTTTATTATCCTATTAATGTAATAAAAATATGAAAAATTGAAAAATAATATTGTATTTTTTATGATAAACAATTTGAAATAAATTAAAATATTTAAAGTGATAATTAATTTAAAATTAATATTATCAAATTGTGTAAATAAAGTAATGTCAAAATATAATAACATTTATAAGTATGTCCTTTTGTATCATTTTACAAACGGAAATACTAGAATGCATAACATTATAGACGGTTCTATTTCATTGGCTATTATCAAATGGTGGGGTCTAGCTTGACTTCTCTAAAATGGTTTTCACCGGTTAAATATTTCTCTCATGTGTGTTGTGCACAAAATGAGTTGTTCAATATAACACTTCTTTTTTACAAATTCAGCTTGTTTAATAGCTTAGTTTCATCAAACATTTATTTTACAATTAGTTAATTTTCAAGTTTTCATCTTTCACCCTTCAACTTTTAGCTATCAACTAGCTCATCAACTAGATGTTGACAAACATAGTTAATTTGTCATTCAGATGTTTCTCGAGATCTTAATTTAGAAAAAGTGTCCAGTTTGTCTGTGTTTTATCGGTGAAACTGGAAAATTAGCAATACTTCCACTTGTTTATGTATGATTACGTTTTGATTTAACATTTTCTGCTTAAACAACATCTACAGAGCGAGCTTTTTCTACAATAAAAGTTGCTAAGATTCAGCTTCGCAAAAATATCGAAGATGACATTCTCAAAAATTTATTAATTGCATATATCAAGAAAGAAATTACTAAATAAATCATTATTGATACAATATTAGATAAATTTAGTACTTTACAAGAATAAAGAGTTGTATTTAAATAAATTGTTTTTAGAGTATTCATTGAAAAAATTTCACTATTATTTTATTTAAGTCCTCTAAGAAGAAAATCCTAATATGCCCCTGCCTTACCCAAATAATATCATAGCACACTAACCTTTTTCAATAAAATTTCTCGCGATCCTATTTATATATAATCTGAAATCTTTGGAGGATGAGAAAAGTAATATGGTTCATTTTGCTCTATTACTTTTTGAAAGCCTCTAAAATTTTTCTCTTATCTTCAATAATTATTTTCATGATTTTATAAGAATTACAATTATTTAAATTTAAATCTTTACAAAATATCATAATTACAAAAAAAAAAATCATATTTATATGTGTTACAGTCGTGTCAAAAGGTCAAATAGCATCTCAATCGGCCTAATGCCTCGCAATTAAGTGAGCATTATGGAGGCGGACGAGATAACTTAGTTAAAGTACATCATGTCTCAACTAAAACCGATCGGGTATGCAATGACCCACTTACTAACTATCTCACAAGGCTGCCTAAGGGCAACCACGGCTTAGGAAGACCTCCACAAGGCCACCTAAAGACACGCTGAGACAATTATGATGGACCTCGAACTTATAGATACAAGTGTAATCGCTCATTTATACACACATATCCGTTATGCTAAACTGTGAGTTATTCTTGGACTTATACACACATATCCATTATCCATTACTCGAAACCCCAACCCGGAGGTGAGCAAAATAGGAACCCACCACTGGTATTTAACTTAATCAATTCAATTCGTGAGTCGCAAGTTGAACCACTAATCCGTCGACCCAATACTCAATTGAGTTGATGACCTAATCAAGTTTAAATACGCTGCTCCTACTCCTAGTATACTTCCTCAAATGCACTGTTATAATTTGAGAATGAATTGGTTACCTTATGAATTAAGAAATGAGAGTTGTGACTAGTCTAGAAGGAAATGGACAATTATTCAACGAAAGTGGAGGCCGTGGCCCATCCCTTCTTCCCGCAACACCTTGGGAAAAATCACAATGCACACTTTAACTTCGTTTTCTGCTCAACTTTAGCTGTGGAGCCAAGCCAAAAGAGGAAACAAGCACTCACACATCTTTATTCATTATTAGCTTTTCTTTTGTTACCACTATTTGACCTTAAATATTTGTATTTGACTTGTTTGTTATAACACTTGGCAGCATTATTTTGTTTATTCACAAAGAATTGCTGTGCTAAGTGCTGGATTTGGTACTTCCCATACCCATAGAGCAAGTTTGTGCCAAAAGTTGCCCCGTTGCACATAATGGTTTGAATTGGATATTTTGTGGATGTCATTGTCAAGTTTGGCTCATCTCCTTTTTACATCGGAAAAACATTTAAATTTTCTTTTCAAGATTGATCTCTGGATCTTTCTCTCCTCAACCCATATGTCATCCGCTCTTACTATTTGAATTATTTTACGGGGATAAGTTTAGCTCCTCTCAAAACAAAGAGATACTTCTTTTTAGATAAAATAAAAAGAAATTAAATTAAATTTCAGCAAATTGATTGCTACATGGTCATCAGTAAAAGACACGTGGTCTTGTTTTACTTCTTTTCTATGTTTGTTTCCCTATGCCTAATAAATTTTCATAGGAGATAGTTTGGGAGATGGTTTTTGAAGAAAAGGAAAGAAGATGACTTATCTTTTACTTCTATATTAAGAATTATACAATATTTATGATAATAAAATAATTGTTAGTATATTATATTTATGTTAATTTATCATTTCATACTTTTTATTTTAAAAATATGTATATAAATTAAATACTATCTATTTAATTCTTTTAAAAAGCCCCTCTCATTCCGTATAAAAATCATCTCTCAAACTACCCCCTATGAATATTTGCACATTCAGAACTCCCCATTTATAAAAGTTGTGTTAAGAAATTTAAAAAAAATTAAAAAATATGAATAACTACTCCTATTTAGGGGTGGGAATAGGTTAGGACAGGCTAGGCTTTGCGTAAATAGGCCTGGTCTATTTAAAAAATTTAAGGCCTAAGCCTGGCCTGTGGCCTATCATAGGCTTTTTATTTTACTTGGGCCTGTCCTTTTTGAAAGCCTGGCCTGGCCTGAAATAGGCCAAAAAGCCTACATCTAAACAGACCAATATCTAAGCAGGCCAACAAGCCTACATCTAAATAGGCCAACTATGTTTGTCAATCGACAAGTTTCAAAAAGGTAAAATTAAATTTTCTACAAATACCAAAACTGGTGAGAGGTTAGATGAATGTAAATTGAATTTAATATTTTGATTTATTTGTATATTTTATTAAACTAATATATTAAATTAAGATGCTAATAAACAGGCCGGCCTGATAGGCTTAATAGACTTTTTTATAAGCCTAAGCCTGATCTATTTAGCTAAATAGGCTTTTTAAAAAGCCTGAGCCTAGCCTTTATATTAAACAGGCTAGGCCAGGCTAGGCTTTAAACAGGCCAGGTCATAGGCCCCTGTCGGTGGCCTGGCCTATTCCCACCCCTACTCCTATTACATGAATATATTCATCATACTAATTGAAGGAGTATGCACTCCTAGTCCTAGAGGACCCTCGATTAAGGGACTAGACAATAATGTTAGCAACGTTTATTTCTTTTAAATTTATGTTCATAATTATAAAAATGATTACTTTACAATTTTTAACATTCTTGAAAACACGAACAAAATGAAAATAAGATAACAATTTTATAATTATTTAAAAATGTAGCAATTAAAAACTAACAGTGCACACCCAATTTTATTTCTCCTATTTTCTCCTTTTCTATGGGCTAAAAATAAAAGCGGTCGTGCTAGCTGGACATCTCATTCTTGAACATCCAATAAACGTCTATGGTTTTATAAATACGCGGAGTTTATAGCCATCTCATACCGCCAGAATAAATTGTGTTTATGATTTCCAATGGATGTGAGTACATGCAAGGGTTCAAGTCCAAAATAAAAGATTGATGGCGCATGCATGGAATGTGCCAAACTTCACTTGCTGAGTTTCCTTGCACCTTGGTTCTTAGACCTTACTTGCTCTCCTAAGCAAAATAACATTCCACAACTTCCCTGGAATTTTTATACAATGTGCTGCTTTCGAGGGTGCGGATCCAAGATGAAATGCTTTACTTTGTTTGTCGTTCAAAACCCTCTCACTTTATGTTAATAATGTGACTTGATGCTGGACTGAAAGAATGTTCTTTTATTAACCTCCAAGTAAAAGCTGACTGGTATATTTCAACGGTTGTATATTCAAGTCATCTGACTCATATGTTCACTTTTTGAAATTTAAATGTAGCCACATACATTTCTTTATTATATAATTCATATTTTGAATTTCTTAACATATATGCTAACTAAGACATACTAATCAGATTCTACTTTTAAACGATGATCATGATTGAATATAATTTTACACTTACCATTGCAGAACTCAGTTATCTACCAGTTGCACTTTACCTATAGCCTCTCACTTTGAAGTTTACGGTTTTACCCCCAGCTGCTTGCTATATATATTTCCATTTTCCCACTTTCATTCATTCACTCAAAGAAGTCTATTCTTTTCTCTTGCAAGTTCCAACATGGCAATCTTGGTCTCTTGCTCTAAAACCCTTCTTCTACCTAATTTTCTGGCGCTCTTTCTCGCATTCAATCTTGCAAGTAAGTGTTCTTGAAACCTTCATGTAACAATCCTCATAGTTATGTAAAACTAATTTCAAGTTTAAAAATGTGTTCTTGAAACCTTCTTGTAATAATCCTCATTCTGTGCAGATTCTGAACCGTTCATCGGCGTGAACTACGGGCAAGTCGCTGACAACCTTCCGCCGCCGTCAGCCACGGCGAAGCTTCTCCAGTCCACCGCAATCGGAAAGGTCAGACTGTACGGAACCGACCCGGCGATAATCAAGGCCCTGGCCAACACCGGGATCGGAATCGTGATCGGAGCGGCGAACGGCGACATTCCGGCGCTGGCCTCCGACCCGAACTTCGCGAAGAGCTGGGTGAGCTCCAACGTCGCTCCTTACTACCCCGCCAGCAACATCATCCTCATCACCGTCGGCAACGAGGTGATAACCTCCAACGACACCGGCCTCGTGAACCAGATGCTGCCGGCGATACAGAACGTGCAGAACGCCCTCGACGCCGCCTCTCTCGGCGGCGGCAAAATCAAGGTCTCGACGGTGCATGCCATGTCTGTTCTGAGCAACTCTGAGCCCCCTTCTGCTGGGAAATTCCACCCTGAGTACAACACCGTTTTGCAGGGGCTGTTGTCGTTTAACAATGCCACAGGGTCACCCTTTGCTATTAATCCTTACCCTTACTTCGCGTACAAAAGCGACCCTGGTAGACCCGATAACCTTGCGTTTTGCCTCTTCCAGCCCAACTCGGGCCGAGTTGACTCAAACACCAATCTCAATTACATGAACATGTTCGATGCTCAGGTGAGTCAAAAAATGAAATGTGATTATTAATTATATTAAGTGAATCAATTTTTGATTGTTTGAATACTTTTTTCACAATTAGTTATAGCTTCAAAATCGATTCTGAGATGAAACCACGGATTCTAGCTTCTGCAGTAGACATAGGATGCTTTTAGAAGAGTGAGCTTAACTTATATGATTAAGATTTATGCAGCCGTTTAGAAGAGTGAGCTTAAAAAATAGCTTACGACTTGTTTATAAACTATTCTGAGCTTATTTTCATAAATCATTGACATTAACTTATCCTTACGAAAACAAGTTTTTCATAATGTATCTAAACATTAATCACTTAATTTCAACTCGCTTTTGTCAAAATCAATTTTACCAAAGTAAATTCTATTCACAGTCAATTCTGTGAATGTTGGTCCAAAGACACTAGGTCTAGTAGTGTCTTTTAATTGTTGATGTATGTTTGATATGTGTCTTGTGTCGTACTCGTATAGGTGTTTGATGTTATGTTATGTTATGTTGTGTCGTGTGTAGGTGGATGCTGTGCGGTCTGCGTTGGATTCTCTGGGGTTTAAGAACGTTGAGATTGTGGTTGCGGAAACAGGGTGGCCTTATAAAGGAGACAACGACGAGGTTGGTCCAAGTCTTGAGAATGCTAAGGCTTACAACGGTAATCTGATTGCGCACCTTCGATCCAAGGTTGGAACCCCACTGATGCCAGGGAAATCAGTGGACACTTACCTCTTTGCCTTGTACGACGAGGACTTGAAGCCTGGACCTGCTTCTGAGAGAGCCTTTGGGCTTTACAACCCTGATCAGTCCATGATCTATGATGCTGGCCTCTCCAAGCAGCAACAGCAGAGTAGTAGCCCTGCCCCTGTGGTTGCCCCGGTATGTACATATATCTGGATTCCACATGCATAAGCATGAGCACTTTAATATTATCATATACTTCTATGCATAACAATGAATTGATTGAATACTGTCATTGATTGATTAACCAGCTTAAATTGTTGGACGGGCATGCACTATATTTGCATAAAGCATCATTTTTCTTAGTTCTCTATATCTTGAAGCTGTTCAATAGAGTAGTACGTCTAGTCTAGAGACTAGTGTTTAACTAAATGTGTTTCTGAATTTGATTGAAGACTCCGGATGTGTCAAAATCTCCAACGACTCAAACTCAAGTCCCAGTGGTGATCCCCCCGGTATATATATCTGAATTCCATGCATGAGTACTATAATATTATCAGTTTATCATTTGTTCTATATATAACCATTAATTGGTCGAATAGTGTCATTGATTGATTAATCAACTTAAATTGTTACATAGGCATGAGCCATATATGCTTAAAGGATCATTTTTCGTAGTTGTCATCATCTTGAAGCTGTTCTAGAGTAGTAATTCTAGTCTAGAGACCAGTGTTTGACAAAATGTATTTCTTAATTTGATTGAAGACTCCGGATGTGTCAAAATCTCCAGTGACTCCAGTGACTCAAACTCGAGCGCCAACAGGCCCAAGCCCAACACCAAACAAAGCGGAATCCTTAAACGGACACGACGCCCCCATTTTGCAATCTTTAATCATGTTCACTCTTCTCGTCTTAAAGCTGTTCTAGTGTAGAGTAGCTAGTGGTGGTATTTAATAATGTAATATTTCTTAATTTGATTGAAGACTACTCCGGATGTGTCAAAATCTCCCGTGAATCCGACGCCAAGAGTTTCAAGTCCAACAAAACCAAATAGTAGTGCAACATGGTGTGTGCCAAAAGCGGGAGTGACAGATGCGGAATTACAAGCAAATTTGGATTATGCTTGTGGACAGGGGATAGATTGTAGCTCAATCCAACCAGGAGGAGCTTGCTATGAACCAAACGCATTAGTGAACCATGCTGCATATGCCATGAATCTCTTGTATCAAACATCTGGGCGGAATCCATTCAGTTGTGATTTCTCGCAAACTGCCACACTATCAACAACTAATCCAAGTAAGTACTAATGTGATTTCTATTCAGCATGTGCTCTGTTTTTCCCATCTATGAGATTTTACCGGGTTAAGACCTTTTTTTATTGGAAAAATGTTGTTAGACATCCCATAAGAGTATATAAACTCTATAGAGAAAGAAAGAGATAAGAAGAGAAGTGTTAAATATGATTGATGATATACTCTAATAGGATGAAAGATAAAAATACGAAGAAAAATAACGTGGATGGAGGTTCAACTGCTGTTAGGGTGTCCAAAAATAGAGATTGTTTTTTAGAAGTTGAGGCAAAAAAACTGAATAACTAGTAAGAGATTATTTAGTTAGGCCTCAATTATTGATGCCACGCTATCTAGATGCCACATTGCATGAAAGTTTTGATTTGATGTAGTACATTGCTCCACAGAAGTTCATTGGTTCTGTCTTCTTACAGTTTTTAAAATGGTTTATGTTGTCATGATAAGGTACTTTTTTGAAAAAGTTATGATCACTGCATCTAGCTTAGATCCGGTCTAATATATATGAAGATGAGGTTTCTGATTTTTTTGTTAAATACTGCTTTGATCATCCCACTAAATCGATGTGCTCACTTTTCAATCTTTTGGTCTTTGTTTATTTTGTAGGTTACAATAATTGCGTGTACGCCGGAGGAACTGCCTAACCTAAAAAACAAGAAAGTAGATACGTGTGTTGTGGCACTTTTTGTTTGTTTAAATTATTCTCTCTTAATGGCTAAGGAACCTTTTTGTTTTGGAGCGCTCTGAAGTAGAAGAAGGAGAGTCCTCTATTTCTAGTGTTACCTTTTTAATATCTCTGTCAGATTGAAGCTTCTGTGTTGTCTATGATGTGGGTGAACTTTGTATGTATGTTGAGTCATTATCTGAAATCCCAAGGTCCATGTATATACTATGGTGTATGGTTCAGTATTCAGTAATAATTTTCCTTTCTTAAGATTTCGCCAATTTTTCAGTTTAGTCTAATAAATTATGTATGCTACAAACACTTATTCTTGATCTTAGTGCAGTTTTAGTATAATCATGTGTGGTGCATTTGCCACATATGATCCAATCCATCAGGTACATACTACTTATGTGCAAGATATGAAGCAAACATACATCACAGTATATCATTTTTCCTTTTGAGTTACCATGTCCTCTAAGTTCATAGGATAGCACATTTTAGTGTACCGACCATTCCATATGTTATCTGCAAGAATCGCATTCACTGCATCAGTTGGATGAAACTGGTCCCACCAAATATAGTTGGAAGCATTACTACATGCCATTTCTGGTGACAAGCACATGAACCAGCCCTTGTACTTCCCAAATCCACAACATGCCTCAGTCGTGATGTTAAACCCTAATTACGGAACATAAATCAGAGTAAGATGTGATGATAGCACGAAGTGCATGTTTGGAAACTCGTTTGAAAATCACGGTAAAGACAAAATCATGGTAAACATAAGTAATTTTGGTTTCCCATGGTTAAGTTTCCATACATGTTCAGAGGAAAAAGAAAGCTATTACCATAAGGCTCAGGATTCTTGAAAATTTCCATAGAACCTTCAAACATGTCACAAAAGATGACATTGGCATCAGGGAGCTCCACATTAAGATTTTCAGCCATGTATCTCATGAGAAAATTAAATTCAATGGCCATGTCATTTATCTGCTCAACACATTCTCCATTTTTACTACCATACTGCCACAAGTAATGAGGTGCACAACCAATAGGGGCAAGTCCCATGACCACCATTTTCCTAACATTTAAGTTATACAGGTTCTGTGCCATCATCAAGGTTAACATATCAGGAATCAACTTAACCTTTTAAATGTTGTATATATGTAAATTAAGAATAAAAAAGTTTCAAACAATGTAGCAAATTCTTCAAAAGGTAATTTACCATTATTTCTTGCCTTAGTGAAGATGCTAGAAGCTGGTTGAAGTGCCATGGTAGGTACAAATTGTTGACGTTGGATACATTAAGCAAATAATAATGAATGTAGTCATTGATCCCAATAGAAATATAGAAGACAGAACCAGATATGAGATTGTTTGCAGCATCCTCTCCCATAGTTGATATGAACTGTTGAAGAGTGTCTGTAAATTGTTGAATTTGTAGGGCAAGGGAGATATGCTGACCCTGCAGTGATTTAGTAGAATTTTAACTTATAACATGCTTTGAATTTCTTGAGAAAATAGTCCAAAATCAAATTATTTCCTATTATTTTTTAGGGAGGTAAAAAAGTGAGACAAAACTGAAACATACCAATTCAGACCCACTTGAGGCAATAATGCCAGCGCCAGCAGAAGCATAATTTACCCCATGAATCATATCCTCCACAGCACCTGTTTGACCAAGATAACTTGGCACAAAAGGAAGCCCAAGACGCAGAGCTTATGCCAGAGTAAACACAAGAATGAAAAATCTAATGAGATTAGGGCAATTTTAAAAATTGGCCCACCTGTAAATCATGTTTTTACTATCATGTTATTTAAAATATACCATCATATACTAAAATTAATTTGCAAGAAAAACGTTTTTAACTTGTGAACCAGATTTTTCTTAATACAAAGTAGACAAAATAATTTAAAGCGAACATCACTCTCTCTCTCATTTCTATTCCTTTCATTCATATTGGTCTCTTTCCTTCACTTCTTGTACACCCCATGGGAGGTGCGAGAGAATCATTATTCAATTAAAATATGAAATTAAGTACATTACTAAATTAGGTTTAAAAAATGAAATCTTTTTCATGCTCCTCTGAAGTGTTGTTCTCTCATAATTGACTAATAGACGTTTGTTTAGTCTAATAAATAGCATGTCGTAATTGATAATAATGAGGTTTGAAATTCGTATTTTAATTATTATTAAAGAGAACTAACACAATCATTTAAATTAGAAATGGCATGAGAGAGCTGCTTTATAAGAAATTGGACTACCTTTCAAACTATTGAAGACAAAGTAATATAAAATTCCTGAATTTTCAGGATAAGTTTAAGAGTGTGTTTGGTTTGAGTAATCTTTTTTCTTACAAAATCACTTTATTAACTAAACAAATATTGTTTAAACCTTTTAGATGTTTGTTTAAGCTTCATATGAAGAAACAGGCAGAAAAAGCATTACAAATAAATGGATCTTTGATTACCAAGATAGTCAACGGGGATCCTTCCATTGCAGAATCTTCCAGTGGGTTGGTGGGTGTCAAAATCTCTTCCATATGGTGGATGATCAGCACGAGCAAATGTGGCAAGAAAATTATTGGCTCCAGAATCAACAGAGGAGTCTCCTATGATGAACAAGGCAGGCACAAGAGAAGGAGATGAAGAAGTTTCAAGTGATGATGAAGGCATAGTTGAGGGACTCTCATTAATGTAGTGTGATTGGGGCAAAGCCCTTGATTCTAAAAATATGGAAGAAGATAATACAATTGATATTAGGCACAAAATCATAGTTGCATCCATTATCTTGGTCTTGGTCTTGTGCACTACTACTCTCAATCATAACTCATGTCCCATGGAGAATGTTTTCAAGATTTAAATTTTGCTGAGAATGAGAATTGAATGTTTTCATGGTAGGTAGGTACACCATGGATTGCACATGTTTACCCTACTATATGAGTTTTTATTTCTATAAACACAAATACTTAAAATAATTTCCAAATATTAAATTTATTTGTTCAATATTAAATATCTTAAAATATTCAAATAAAATTATATTTTACAAAACAGTTTACCCAATTGTTTTAATTTTTCGAGTATCTTTTAAGAAAACAGTCAAACACCTTCTTTTCTCAAAAGTTCTCATTTTAAAATTTAATCGAAAATAGTTTTAAGTTAAAATAAGTTGAGCAAAATATTATAACTATTTTTCTATTATTCATTTTGGTAATAAGGAAGGCTAGGAGCTTGAAAAAACATCTTTCCTGTAACCCAAAAAAAAGCTTGAAAAAACAACCTCAAACAAAAATAGATCTTGGGAAAGAGACTCATTTAGATCATGAATCCGTAAAATTAAAACATGAAGTAGTGTGGTTTTTAAAAAGGGTTAATGGTCTATTTGGTCCATGTTTTTATACGCATTTTTGTGTTTGATCATTGTCGGAAAAAATGCAGCAATAAGTCACCCCGATCGGACAACATTTGTGTTTGGTCTTTGTCTGATGTCGGAGCTTCGACAAATATGCTGAGTGGCATGTCGGAGCTGACGTGACTTTATACATATCATTTTAATATAGGCTTAAATATGTTATGTCTCTAACATTGTAAGAGGAATCAAATTGGGTCCCTGAAAAATAAACCTTCAAAATGCTATTCTTGGAGAAATATTTTTTAATCAAATTAAGTTTTTTTCATCAATTTTAACCGGTCAACAGTTTAGTAGCGAACCTAATTAGCAAAGACAGCCCACATGAAATTTTTTCACATCAGTTTTGGTCCTGTAAAATTTTAAATCATATTTTCAGTCATTTTCATCTTCCAACAACAACTAAAAACCCAGATTTTCTTTTATTCATCATCATCTTGATACTCCTACAACCAGAAAAAAATAGGTCACACTATTAGCTTCCTCCTAGATTTTGTGAAGAAGCGAATAACCCAAATTTGCACCTCCTCACCATAAGCTTCCTCCTACATCTCCACAATAGCAGTAGAGAACCCAGATCCGCACCACAACAACGTCAAGTTGAAGAACCCAGATCCATGCCTCTTTCCCCCATCCTCAATACCTTCTTTGCCCCTCTTCTTTCTGGGTGTGGGTCGAACTGGTGGTGTCAAGAGGACAAGTTATTAGATTCAGGGGTTGAAAGTTCATGTTCTTGTGCTGAGTTTTTTGGATTTTGTTGGTGGGTATGTATAAATTGGATGGATTTATCTTGTGGGTATCTCTATAATCCATTTATGCAACCAGAATCCCTGGTGTTTTCCGTGCTTTCTATAGGAAAGCTTCAACCTTTAATCGCCTGTAAAAATAGTTTATTTCCTTTGGACCCAGAAACTAAGTTGATTTCAACCGAGGATTGGTAAGCAGTGTGAAGCTTCAACCTTTCTTATTTGGTAAAATTAGTTGATTTGCTTTGCGATGATGGAGGCAAATGGTTCCCTTCATTGGCGTAAATATGAGTTAGTCGCTTCTTCACATGATCTAGGGGGAAGCTAATGGTGAGGCCTATTTTTTTCTGGCTTTTCTTGTTGCAAGAGTACGAAGATGATGATGAATAAAAGAAAATCTGGGTTTTTTTTTTTGTTGTTGTTGTTGGAAGATGAAGATGACTGAAAATATGATTTAAAAATTTTGTAGGGACTAAGAGCATCTCCATCACTGGTTTCTTAAACTAGTTGGAGCATACAAGCTCCGTTCCTTATTTTAGAGTGTCATCGGAGAGTGCTGAGGTGGAAGTTCCTTAAAATTAAGGAACGGTTTCTTGCACAAGGAACTCTGCTTTATGGGATCTTAAATTAAAAACTATTCTTTCTTTCTCATTCATCAACTTGTTTTCTGTTAAAATAAGAGGGAGAATGAACATAAGGGAAGGGAAGGGAAGAACATAACAGTAGGAATGAGAAGAACAGAACAACTTCCAGATCAAAAACCAAGTATTTATCAAACAACCAAAATTACATAAAATACAGAATAAAATATAAAATACAGAATAAAATCAAGAATTTACAGAACAAATCAATAGAAGATGAAAAGCTTTAGTATGAGCTCTGATCCGTCTTGCATGCGTGCAGAATCTGTCCGAGCCGGTGGCTGACGGACGGCAGTGGTGCGGTTGGCTCCGATCTGGCCATGAGGAGAAGGTTTTGATGTGAAGGAAGAAGGGAAAGGGTTTTAGGTGAGGGTGAAGAAGGGAACAAAGGGATACGCCGAGGGCGAAGAAAGAAAGAGGGGGCGGTGAGGCGGCAGTGAGGCGGTGAGGAAGTGGGGCGACGGTGAGAGGGTGAGGCGACGGTGACGGGGTGAGGAAGTGGAGCGACGGTGACGACGTGAGGAAGTGAGACGGTGGCGGCGGCGGTGGCTGTAGGATGCAGAGCTAGGGTTTCAAGAAGAGAGAAAGAAGAGAGGATGAAAAAGAGCGTGAAAATGAGAAGCTGAAGAGGGATAACCCTTTTAAATAGGGTGACCGGTTGTACCGGTTTTGGCTTCAAATGTGACCGGCTGGAGCCGGTTTTTGCCCGTTTGGGCCTGGTTTGACCGGCCCAGCCGGTCAGAATATGGACGTTGGTCCAGGTATTTTTTTTTTTAAAGAAAAAAGGGCAGATTGGGCCAGACTTTGTTTATTTTTTTTTTCTGACAGAAAAATGGAAAATCAAATTTTTACCCAATTTTAATTTTGTTGAATTTTAATTATAATATTATTGTTATTAGTATTAATTAAATTAATATTTAAATTAGAATGTTGAATTAAATTTTAAATTTAAATAATAACTAGGTGGAAATAAAAATTATAAATATATGTGGTATTGTGGGATCCAACTAAAAGTAAAATAAGGAACCATGGTTGGAGCAAAATCTGCTTAAGTTTCTTATGAGGGAGCTTAATCCTACGTGGCACTTCGGGCCCACCAAAAATGTGTTTAAGCTCCCAACTTTGAGAGCAGGATGTTGATGCTCTAAAAGCTGATGTGAAAAAAAGTCCACGTGGACCGCCTCTGCTAACTAGGCTCGCTACTGAATGGTTGACTAATCTTAATAAAAAAACTTAATTTGGTTAAAAAATATTTCTCAAAAATAACATTTTGAAGATTTATTTTTCACATAGACAATTCGATTCTTCTTACCATTTACAATATTAATATTAAGAACCTGAAATAAGCCCCTAATATACCATGCCACATAATGAGAAAGTAAACACACATTAACACAACAGAAGAGAGTGGTTAGTAGAATTCAACATTCTGTTACGAGGTTCCTACTATCACTGAGTTCTGAAGTGATCCCCCAGACATAGAGAGAAGAGAGAGAGGAAACAAAAAAAGAATAGGGAAAAGGAAGAATATGGCTTCAAGAGATCTGGAGCTCCTCATCCCTGTACCAACCATCTCTGAAAATGGATGCTCCAAATCCTCTTCACCTTCCTCGTCTCCTACCGTTATCTCCACCCAACATCATCACCCTGGCAATGAGGTTCGTTTAAATCATCTCTCAAACCAATCATCGCTTTTCCTTCCAACTTTCTGATCTAGTTTTATTCTTTGATGTGCGATGATGATGCCATAAACACATGTAGAATCATGGCCTTTCTTCTTATTTTCAATTTTAATTAAATGAATATTTTGTCTCACTCATCATTTCAGGCATTTTCTAAAGTGGTTCGCAGTTGGGCCTCAAAGAAGTTTATGACAGGATGGTATGTGTGATCGCTAGTTTGTTTCACTATGTCATCATAATATATGCTTTGATGCTGTTATCTATTATGGTGCATTTTGTGTAAACATGTTTATGACAATAAGCACTTATAGTATAAGCGATTATTTATAAGTTAATTTGAGAAGCTTATTTAAATAAGATTAAAATATGTTATAACTATAAGGTATTGTTTGGCCCAACTTTTTTTAACTTAAAAGTTATTTTTAAGTTAAAACTCACAATAAGATCTTAAAAAAAAAGCAAAAGTTGTTTGTAAGTTTTCGTTTTTTTATCTTAAAAGTTACTTTTAAGTTAAAAATTGTTTGGTAAAATATTTCTGATTTTTTTTTGGCGAGAGTGCTGCCGGAGAAATGGACCGGAGCGGCGGCGGTGGTGGCTGGTGGTTGGAGTTTGCTAGTGAAGAGGGGTCTAAATCAATGTATGAGAGTGTGAAGTTGGGAAGTGAAAAAAGTAACTTATTAGCAAAAAGTTCTCTCAATTAACTTTTTACTTAAAAGTTACTTTTCAACATTTTCTATCTAAAAAAAACGTAACTTATTTTTTAAGAGTTTATACAAAATTGTATTTGGTCCAACTTATCTTAAAAGCAACTTAAAAATAAAAAAAAGTTGAGCCAAACACTAAGTGTTTATTCATTAGTTAATTTGAGCAGATTATAAAAATGAATACACTAAATATTTATACTATAAGGTAAGCTCATTTAAATGAGTTTAATGTCTTGTTGCGTATCATGATTGCTTTCACTTGGAATTTGCATGGTTAAAGATTCACCACTACGTTGTGACATGGTGACAGATGAATGATAATTTAAGTCACTATGTCAAGTTTGATTTTTAAGTTCCAAAAAAGACCTGAGAATTTAATTATTGATGATGTAATTTGCAGTGTCATCCTTCTTCCCATTGCTATAACATTTTATGTCACGTGGGGATTTATTCGCTTCGTTGATGGTTTCTTCTCCCCTATATATAATCATCTAGGGATCAATATTTTTGGTAAGTTCTTTCATCTCCTGCATTGTGATGATTCATAATCATGAGTATTAGTTGTTTTAAATAATTAATTTGATAACTGGCATGCATGCAGGTCTTGGATTTGTGACTTCCATCACTTTCATCTTCTTAGTTGGAATTTTCATGTCATCTTGGTTAGGAGCTTCTGTTCTCACCCTTGGCGAATGGTTCATCAAGAAAATGCCTCTCGTAAGCTACATATATGCTGCATCCAAGCAAATAAGTGCAGCAATATCACCTGGTATATTTTCCATCAATCTAATCTAATGTTTGTCATTTCTTTCATGTATACTCACCTTAACACAAATTCATACATATTAACCAACCACAACTCTTCTCTATCATCTACATTCTTCTTTTTCCAAAGTAGAATTGATGGCTTCACATGGTACTAGTAAAACTAAATGAAGGTATTTTATTAATTGTACTATCAATAATTGTCATTTTACTCTTTGTGCCACAACCTTAAACAAGAATCTTTTCGGAAGGGAGGGAGTAGATTCCGCCAAAATTGCCTGAGGTGAAATTAATTCTGTAAAATTACACTCAAACATCAATATTTTCATCCAGAATTAATTTTACTCTACCAAACTACTCTAACAGAAAACCAAACACAACCTTATTGAGACTCACCTACATTTCAACTAATAAATGATAAAACGGTAGCATTTCCCTGTACTACTGAATTTATAATCCATTTATGAAATGTTAAAATCTTGTCACTTGCTTCACAGATCAAAACTCTAACGCTTTCAAGGAAGTGGCCCTGGTTAGGCATCCTCGTGTTGGCGAGTATGCATTGGGATTCATCACTTCTACAATCATACTGAGGAGGAACAGAGATGAAGAAGAGCTTTATTGCGTTTATGTTCCCACCAATCACTTGTACCTTGGAGATATTTTTCTCGTTAGCCCAAATGATATCCTCAGACCTAATCTGTCAGTTCGAGAAGGAATAGGTATGTGACTTCTTCACCAAATAGTACAACTATATATGATATTTTTCTCCATCTAATCATCAAATTAGTACTTGTATTTATAAGAGAATTTGAGTTTATTTTGTCCCTGAAAAAGAAATTTAGTCCATATCTCCACGATTGCAGCCAGTTTGGTTATGATCCTCACTAGAGTTGAGTGTCAGGTGAGTGGTGATTAGTTTGTTTGGATATAATCCATAAGTACATTCAGTTTTGATTTAGTCCCTTAAGTACAGAGTGCATGTTTGGAAAATTATGTCAGGATCACGTTTGGGTTAGATCCACGTTTTTAGAAGTAAGAAATAGTTGTTTTTGGATTGCTGGATCCATGTTTGGCTTCTCCAAACGTGTAACCAAACACACCAAGAATGTAGTTTGGTTTTAGTCTCTCATTTTAGTGTACTTGCCTGTCATTTTTACTCATTTGTCGGAGCTCCGTTATCCGGAGAGGACCAAAATCAAATTGGCTGCAATCGTAGGAATATGGACCAAACTTTTTTCTGGAAAAGAACTAAACTTGAATTCTCTTATAAACTCATTGAATAATTCTATGATTGACTCATTATCTTTTTTCAGTGATCAATGTTGATTAGAGATATCGTGAAATAAACTTTTAGTGAGGGCGTTTTACCCTTTATTAATACCTATTTAACTATATCTCTATTCAATGCAAATCTTCTCAACAAATCTCATGTGTAATTATAGTTTTAACAAGCATAGTTTGAATGTGATACAGAAATTGTTATATCCGGTGGCATGTCAGTACCTCAATTATTGACTACAGTGGATGCTCCTGCTAAATTAGCCTCAAGAAGAGCAAGCTTTGCTGCACCACACGTAAAATGATGTAGTTTAGGAGCAAAAGTGTATTTGCATTTCAATTTTAGTTTCCTCTTGACCTAAGTAAATAGAAATTTCTATTTGTCTTTAGATTGTGCTTTATATTTATATTAATTTCTTAATTATATGTTCCGTAATTAATTAAAAAAACTTGGAGAAAAAAGCAAAATTGTAGCCAAAAATTAATTAGAAGAGTTAGCCTAGTGGACTATCATTGGTGTTATTATTTATAGCCTTTTTTTAAATAAACCGGTAATATCATTACGCAATAAAAGATGGCATCGATCATCATTCGCTAATAAACTAGCCTCATGAGGAATCTTTTCCACCCATACCTCATTTACATAGCGGAAGCTATTCCGAGCTAACCAATCAGCCACTAAATTACCCAAACTTCGAACAAAGAGAAAATAAAGGAAACAAAAGATAAAGAAAGCAAGCTACAATCACGAACAATTGAATCCAAGTAAGAAGAATCTTGAGCACCCCGCTTTCAACACTGAAACAGATGCAAACAATCGGTCTCGAGGCAAACTTTCATGAAGCCAAGTTGTTGTGCCATAATGATAGTCTATCTAAAAGATTCTGCTTCGACATAAACGGCTGAAGAAGTAGGCAACAGACCGGAGACAGCGGAGGCCATGATCTCTCCATGAGCATTTCACACCACCATCCCAAGGCCTGCTGTATTCTCCAGACTCCAAGAGGCATCGAAATTCAACTTACGTACACTAGAACTAGGTCGTCTCCAAGTGGAGCTAAATTCCGTGGAAACTCGCCGGCAAGGAGGCACCGCTGGGTGCCGGGAGAGAGCTACCAGCCACTGAAGGATTCTGTCGACGTCGAAACTCCTCTGCTGGTGCAGCAGCCAATTTCTGGCTTCCCATATATATAACGTAAAATAGTGTCTGAACAACGGCAATTGAAGCCCCATCTCCCTCCTGAAGAATCGCAATCCAAAACTCATGCATAGAGGGATACGCCACCACGCGAAGGGAAAGCGGCGAAGCAAACCACACTGTGGCTATCGCCGGACAACCGAGAAATAAATGTTGAACAGATTCTAGAGCATATTCACACAAAGGACAACATGGGTCGATGGGGAACATGTCGCCAAAATAGCTCCTCTCTAACTGGCATGAAGCTTGAAACGACGTGCCATGTTAATTCCTTAGAGCAAGGGAGCACGCAGCTTGTCCAGAACAGTTTCCAAAGCTTCGAAGGGAGATTCGACGAGGATGAACCCGAAGCTTGAAGTGAGACAACACCATCCCTGATAAAACGGTACCCCCGCTTCGATGAATATTCACCATCCACTGAACCTAGCCAAAACAGTTTATCTTCATTGCTATAAATACCAATGTTGGTAGAACTAGACCGACCAGTTTGACTGGAAAAACTGGGAATCGCAGGCCAGGCTGGTTCGGTTGCCACGTGAAACCTTCCAAGTGCTGAACCGTTTTCAAACCGGAAAAACCGGGACCGAACTGTGAAAATCGGACAAAATCTGGGTCGCCCCAGTTCCCCTTAAACGATGTCGTTTTGGCCATTTTGTCTGAAAAATATTTAGGGTTCCAGTGCTTTGCGATTCTGCTTTGCTTCCTCTGCGATTTTAGATCGGTGAAGGAGCTTGGTGGAGAAGAGAACGGTGGTGGAGGGACGATTTCAGAAGCAGAGGTTCGGTTTGGGTGAGTGGCGGCAGTGAGGGTCGAAGCCTAGGGAAGGGGAAAGGAGTGGCGAAGAGAAGGAGAAGTGATGGCGGCGCTGGATGAGGAGGAGAAGATGAGGGGTGGCAGTTGAGTATAGGGAAGGAGGATTTAGGGTTTTCAGAATTGGCAGAGAGAGAAGGAGGAGGTGGCTGCTAGGATGAGGGTAGTATTTGGTGGTTGCTAGGGTAGATGGAAAGGAGAAGAGGGAAGTAGGTTAGGTCTATTTTTTTTCATCTGGGTCTGATGTGTTAGTGTGATCTTTTTTTTCTACCTCTCTCTCACCTTGGGTCAGGCCCTGGACTGCAACACCTTTTTTATGTATATAATTATATATATATATATATATATATATATATATATGTGTGTGTGTGTGTGTGTGTGTGTGTAATTAACTAATTATGTATTATACTCATAATTAAAAATATTATTTAATCACAATCGGTTCGACCACGGTTCAACCTCGGTTGAACTAAAAAAACCGTGAACCGGTAGCTCGAATGGTTCAATGTCCGGTTCGGTTCTTGGAACATTGATAAATACTAAGAGGGACAACAAGTATTTCATGAGCAGTTGCTGAGTTAAACACAAGCTCAATTAAGTCCTTTTTCCAACATCTATTTGTATCATCCATAAGGCTTGCTACATTATTAAGCTCAAACTATTGTGCCAAACTTTCGTCATAAATCCTAGGAGGCCCATTAGGCAACCAATCATCTTGCCAAATATTTACCTGAGATCCATTCCCAATCCTCCATTTCGCGCATTTCTCAAATATCCAACTGGACTTGCAAATGCTAGACCAAGCATAACTTGGGCGATAGCCCTCCTTTTTAGCACCCCAAATATTTCCATTTGGAAAGTAGATTGATTTAAAAAAAATTGTGAGCAAGGAATCCGTTTGGGAGTAAATGAGCCACCAATTCTTGGCAACCAAAGATAGATTAAAAGACTTGAAGTCCCGAAATCCCAGGCCACCTTCCATCTTATGCCGGCAAAGAGAGTCCCATTTAGTCCAATGCATGGACCTACGAGATGCATTCCCACCCAATAAAAACGAGCAATCATTCTATCAATATATGCACAAAGATTATCAGGCAAAACAAAGCAAGACATAACATATATAGGAATAGCTTGTGCCACAGATTTTAACTAAAACCTCTCTACCTAGTCGAAAGAGCATTTGTTCTTTCCAACCTTTGGTCTTTTTCCAGACACGATCTTTGACAAATTGGAATATTTGTGCTTTTGACTTCCCAATGATGGTAGGCAAGCCCAAATATTTGTCATAGCTCTCAACCGCATTAACATTCAATAGTTGCTTTAGCTCATGAAAACAATTATCAGGCACATTTCGGCTTACTGAAAGCATTGATTTATCAAGATTAATAACTTGTCCAGATGCTTGTTCGTAGGTGGAAAGAATATTTTTAATGCATTAAGCTTCCTGAACATTAGCACGGGCAAACAAAATGATATCATCTGCAAAAAGAAGATGAGAAATAACCGGTGCAGATCTAGCAACTTTCATGCCATGAAAGCTAATAGTAGTGATTGACTTGTGAATCAAAGCAGAAAACACTTCCGCATATAAAATAAATAAATACGAGGACAGAGGGTCACCCTGAAGGAGACCCTGTTTAGGGGAGAACACCAGTTGCAGATTTCCATTCAACATAATTGAAAAACTCACAGAAGATACACAATCCATAATCAAATTAACCAAATCACCTGGGAATCCTATCTGATTTAAAACAGACTGCGGAAAGGACCATTCAGTTCGGTCATACATTTTGGACATATCCAGTTTGAGACACATAATTCCATTCCGGCCAGAAATTTTCTTCTTCATATAATGAAAACACTCAATTGCTATCAAAGCATTGTCCGTGATCAGACGACTGTTTACTCTGATTTTTGGTAAACCAGTGAAATCAAGTAAAACCATAAGTGAATCCAAATGTTGATGTAGAGGCTGAATCCTGATCCTCTTACGGGCTCTGGGATATGGATTTTCCTAGTGCGTGAATTGTGAAAATGGAGTGGTGAAGTGGTATTCGTCGAAAGTGGTTCGACTGAATTGGTTAACAGTATTTAAAGAGAAAACAAACCGAACGTAAAGGTGCATGAAAGCAAGTAAAAGGCAAAGTAAAAAGAAAGGAAAAACTGCATTGAAATGTAAAGTGCAGGAAAACATAAAGAGTTTTGCATGAAAATTAAAGGGTGGTCAGTCGAACTCGCTCAGTCACTCACGTTTGACTCATTCCCGTTGCACTACATCACGGTTGCTTGGACTTATGGCATTAGGGTTTGAGAATTAACGTTTATGGATGTGTTGCGAATGGGACGAAAGACCTCGACTTTGTACATGTCTTCTTCTATTTTTAGGCTGCATCTTCAACTGCTCACAATGGACAAGTTCTTTAAGCTCTCCACGTGTCCCATGCTTGCTTCTTTGCTTTCCACACGTCTAACTTGAGTAACCGCCCATAACTTCCGTCGAAATGCAACGTCATGCACACCAAGGCTTTAGTCGAATATAAGTTTAGCACTTGTTCGTTTTAAGATCTTATTTCCAATATGAAATTCAACTTCGACTCAGCATGCCGTCTTAGTCGAATATTGGAAATTGTCTTATTATCCTTAGCTAGATATCTTTCCTTTTGGTCAAAGTCACCTTATTATGCAGTCTTCGACCAAGTTAGGACTTGAAAAATTCTAAGCTAACAGATGTCCCCCAAAATATCATACTTCGAAGAGTTTTCTAGTTGAGAAGTGTGATATTTTTAATCAAATAAAAGAAAAATTCAATTATCCTTTATTTAATTAAATTAAAAGGAAGATTGACGGTTTAGTAATGATAGTGGAGCGGTTAATATCCCACTATGCTAGTAAATATGCAATGATGAGTATTGGGTTTCCAACACTATCCCACGTGCCTGAAGTGAATGATGTGAACTTAACCGTCTTTATTAACTTCTCAATTCCATCAATTCTACCAAAAAAAAAATTGTTTCCTCCTTTTCTCCTTATAAGTATAAGTATTGCACCTGCCTATTGGTACCTCCAACCTTTTCTCTTTCTTCATCTTCTTCCCTTCTGATTCCAAACTCTCTTAAAAACTTGGTTCAATTGCCTCTAATTCTACAAAGCGTTTTGCTCCAGCATATTCTCAACAGAAAACCTTTTCCTTCCGTAGAAAAATGGATAAAAACTAAAAGGCTGCAAACCTACGTTTTAGATTCCATTGCTCAAGATAGTGAAGTTAAGCCACTGGAATTTCCCTTCATAGAAAAAAGACGTTTAATCGGACCGACATGGAAGGAGCGTTTAGTTGATTTTAAAGCCAACATGACAATTACAATCGACCAGTTGGCAATAATGGCAAAACATTTCCCAGAATTAATGCCGGCAGAAGACCTTGATCTTGTTAAGGCGCACTTCCCTGAAATGAAGATTTCGCCTGCAGTTCCTATGTGGTGGGAGAAGACACCCAAACCTGTGATGATCTCCAGGAATGAATTTATCTCCAAATTCAAAAAGAGAATAAATCCAGAATCATCATCAAAGGCAGAGAAGATGTAATTGCCACAACTTGAGAGAATCGAGGCTAAAAATGATAGTTAAATCAAATCATTTTGTAATCCTCTTTATAGTCGAAGTTTAATTTTTAAATTTCAGCCATGTTTCACGACTTAATATTGTAGTTTGACTATTTATTCACCGAGTTTTATGGTGATTAGCTTATCTTAATCTCATGCAATGTCGGCTTATATCTTTTTAAATATTTTCCGTTTATGTTAAAAATTCGTCGATCTGCATCAATTTCTTGGATCGAATACGCATTTCCAGAAAACACATTTGTAACTTTGAAAGGTCCTTCCCAATTTGGGGACCATTTACCATACATTTGATCTCGTTTATCCATAGGCAAAATAACTTTCCAAACTAAATCGCCAACGGAAAAACTTTCGACTTGACCTTCTTATTATAAGCTTTAGTCACTTTTTCCTTCTGACGTATGATAGACTCTCAAGCCGAAAGCCTCTCTTTGTCCAAATTAATTAATTCGTCTAACATCATATTCCAATAATGTTCGATAGGAATCTCCATTTTTCTTTGTACGCGGGCCGATTGTAAGTAAATTTTGGCTGGAAACACTGCTTCATGCCCATAGGTTAATCAGAATGGGGATGTTCCTATAGCTTCTCGAGGAGAGGTTCGATAAGCCCATAAAACTTCATCTAAAGTTCTATATGCCAACCTTTTGTTTTTTGATTTATGTGCCTTTTAATCAAACTGATAATAATCTTGTTAGCTGCTTCGACTTGGCCATTAGCTTGGGCACAATAAGGAGTGGAATTCATTAACTTGAATCCCAATTCATTGGCGAACTCCACTACTTTTCGACCAACAAACACTGACCCTTGATCAGTACGCGACACAATGAATTTCCTAATGGCCATTTAGTAAAATCAATCACACTATCTTGAGTCACTGTTCTTAAATGAATTTCCTTGACCCATTTAGTAAAATAGTCGATAGCCACAATCATGTATTCATGGCCTTTAGACGAAGAAGGACTGATTTCACCGATCAAATCAATAGCCCAACCTCTAAAGGGCCAAGGCTTAATTATTGAATGCAGTTCGCTTGCTGGAACATGTTGAATTCCTACATGATTTTGACAATCCTGGAAAGACTTAGCGTATTCAATACAATCCTTTAACATAGTTGGCTAGTAAACACCTTATCGAATCAATAACCACTTCATTTTATGGCCAACTTGATGAGCACTGATGTCTGGGGGTACTTTGGTCTTTTTACTTTCTTTTTATTTTATTTTATTTTATTTTACTTGAGTCACATATAGTTTTTAATTATATTTTGTTAGAGTTTTTGTTTTATTTTGCATTTGCATATAGTTTAGTTGTTATTTTGTTTTTAGCCCTTTTTAGTGGTTTTTATTATAGTTTAGTCATTGTTAGGAACCTGGTCACTTTAAGAAACATTTGTGGGGATCTTGATTTAATTAAAAGGAGAATAGTGGCTGAAAATAAATGAAGAAGAAGAAGCATCAATTGTTCTTGTTGTTTAAACAAGTGGGAAAAATAATAGAAGGGAGAATTGATGTTATTCAGCTGTTTTAGAGACAAAGAAGTGGCCACATGATGAGCATTGATGGTAATCAAGACCCATCAAAGAAAGAAGAGAAGAAAGGCAAGACAATGGAGCGTTAGGTGTGTCCAACGCTTGAGCATTGGGAAGCCAACACTCATGCGTTGGCTCCCTGACTTGGGTTCTAGAGTTTTTGTAATTCCAACGCTCAAGCGTTGGAGGGCCAACACTCATGTGTTGAGCCCCTGACTTGTGCCCAGTTTTAATTTAATTCCAAAACACTCATGTGTTGAGCCCTTGTTTGGCCACGTCTAGTGGCACTTAAACCCAACGCCTAAGCGTTGGGATCCCAACGCCTGAGCGTTGGGAGTTGGGAGGCAGTCTGAAAAATCTATAAATAGACTGCTTTGATTCTTTTGTAAATACACTTGGATACCATAAGATACTTTGTACTACTCTTGTTCTGAGCATTGCCTGAGGTGTGAGAAGCCAATTCTTGAGCTCTCAATTCAGGTTCTTATTATGTTTCCCTTAGCCATGCTTGGCTAAGCTTTCTAGTATCTTGGGTTGTAGTGAATATGCTTTTTAACTATGTTCTAGGCTTCGTTTATATATGAATAAAGGTCCATGTTCTGAGTTTCTATTCCATGCTTATTATTTATCTTGCTGTACACAAGTGTTTATGCTCAATTCATATGCAATGGTAGTTGTTAGGAATTGAGGGAATTGGAAATAGAATGAACAATTGCATGTCACTTAGGTATAAGGGTAGAGATTGTTAGTGTTGGCCAGAACTCAGAAATTAACCTTCAATTTGATTAACTAATCCCTAAGGCATTAGGCTTAGTAGTTGAATTGGAAGTTCTATTTGCTTAAGGTATTAACAAGTAGAAACCCTAGGCTAATTCACCTAAGAACATGTGATGAAATTCATATATAGAATTGATTCCGATAGATTAAGTTAGAAGTAGTGAAACTCAACCCAAGTACTTATTTTATCAAATATTTATCTTGCTCTTTTTGCTGTTCATTTGTTCCTAAAACAACCAACAATCAAAACCTCTTATGCTTTTCTTTTTAAGCTATGAACAATTGATTTGAGGTCTTGTAATTCAACCTATCCTTGTGGGTTCGATATCTTTTATATTACACGATAACCTCCGTGCACTTGCGGATTGGCTATCAAGCACCGCAAGATCCACCATGCACTTGTGAAACAGCGATTAAAGCTTCGTCTTTGTTAAGACATCTTAGTAAAGTTCCAAGAGAATTTTTCTTAAACAATTCATTACCCATGGTAACATAACTCAAAGCTTGGTACTTTACCTTTCAATCAGAAGTTGAATTGGGATTTTGTAAATAATCCACTATAGGCTTCCTCCGATCATTGGCGAACAGATTGTCAATTGCCAAAACTTCAAATTCTTGATCTGGGACTAGCTTTGCTCTAATTTTTATTAATTCCTTCAGTTTCTTTCTCGAAACTTTGTAACCAGAAGCAATTTGGGCTAATTCATTGGCTTCTTGGTTTTCAATTCTTGGCACATGTTGTATTCCGACTTCATCGAAATTAGCTAATATATGAGAAGCCTTCACAAAATATTTCATCAAACTTTCATTTGCACATTTGTACTCTTTAGTCAATTGTTTGACCACGAGCTCCGAATCACCTTTAATCTCGACTGTTTTTGCTCCCAATACAAGCAACATTTCCATACCGGCAATTAATGCCTCATATTCGGCCTCGTTATTTGAGCAAACACCCTCGATTTTAAATTTAAACCTTGTCGGATTATTTTGGGGAGATATAATTGAAACCCCTATTCCTGTTCCTTTTTGATGTTTTGATCCATCAAAGAAAAGTTTCCAAGGTTTAATATTGACTAACGTCTCTTGCATTTCCATTAAGGAATGTTCAGCCAAAAAATCTGCTACCACTTGGCCTTTCATTGATTTTAAAGGAGCATATCTTAAATAATATTCAGATAATGCTAATGCCCATTTCCCAATTCGACTACGTAATATAGGTTTCGACAACATATGCTTAATAATGTCGAAGTGAGAATAGACGAAAACGTCGACAGGTTTTATGTAATATTTCAACTTCACACATGAAAAGTAAAAACACAAGCACAACTTTTCAATTGAGCTATATCTAGTTTCCGCATCATTTAGGATTCGACTAAGGTAGTAAATGACTCTTTCAACACCATTCTCATCCTCTTGAGCTAACATGCTCCCTATTGTTTCATCTGATACAGAAATGTACAGTTTCATGGGTTTACTACTAATAGGTGGGGCCATTACAAGAGGATTGGCCAAGTAACTTTTAATGTTGTTGAACGCCTCTTGGTGGTTCAGCTTCCCAACGAAACTCTTCTTCTTTTTTAAGTCGAAGGAGTGGCGAATTTTTTTTATTTTGCCATTTCAAACAAACTCGTAATCCATTACTTAAGTAACTTTGCTAGAAAACGGCATTGTATTTCAATTCCATAAGGACGATAAAAACCCTTTACTATACTACAATTGTGTCTTGAAAGAGATTCAATAAGTGGAGTGGTAAAACCCTTTCAACAGACCATAGTTGGCTGGTCAAGTGCCTCATCCTCGGGCTCACATGAATAATTCATTTTTCGTTCCCATTGTATTTACCTTGTTTACAGGTCGACCCCATGGAAGCAAGAAAAAAAGGTGATCTTAGGGGAGAAGATGAAGGAGGATCCTCTTGGGGTGACATACCTGCTCGATACCCCAAAGTGTCAATCATAAGAATCTTGAGTTGGCGAGTATTAAAGAAGTGAGGGCTAGACCTGATGTGATGGTGTATCCCTGCCCAAGTGGGATGGACAAGACTGTTGCTGGGAGTTGAATCGGGTTGGACCGGGGAAATGAAGGTCTAATAGGAGTAGAGCGCAAGCGTTGATCATAGGTTGCTCTCATAGATCTCCTTGTCGAAGGACTATATTATGTCCTCGACGACCTAGTAGAGATCTTTGGCCTGTCTCGTGTAGACATTTATAATAACATAGTTAGTTAACATATGTATCATAAGCATTTACACAAAAACAAAAACATAAATTAAACTAAGTTGCAAAGAAAAAAATCTGTACAAATAAAAGTGACTAGTTTTCATCTTTTTCAAAATTATTGTCATTCCCACCATTGTCCTCCACCACTTACTCCACTTCCCTATTGTCATCATCGCCCTCCTCCTTTAACTCTTCAATATTCAATGTTTCATTGACATCATCAACAACCTCATGATCATCGAGATGAATTGTTTCGGCCAACTAACAACATCACATTCTCATTTTGTGTAATTGGGTTGACCAGTGTTATCTCATCAGGTTGATAGGGTACTTCTTCATCGGTGTTAGTGACTTGGACGTGACCCCTTGACTTTGTTTTGATTTCCACCCACCAACCTTGCATATCTCTCGAACATGTTTCAAGATATGGGGAAAAGTAAACAAGCGTTGCTTCTTGGGCAAGAATGAATGGATCATGGCGCTTATATCATCATGACTAGTTGATTTTTACTATAAGGTACTGAAAAGGATTAAATCAAACACATGATCAATATTTTTCATTTCCTAAAATAGAAAATCAAAATAAACACGCTCTCTAAATCTAAAAAAACATGTTCTCTATTTTTTAAAAATTTAAAAATAAAATTTATTTTCACATAATGAAAATGAAAAAAAAAACATTTTATCAAATCAAGTTGCCCTAGCTTTTTTAGCCAAAACTCCTCAAAACTTCGAAGCAAATTTTCTAATGAAACAGAATAAAGTTTTTCGTTTGTTTTAAGAAGAAAACATTACATGATTTTGTCATCAAAATTAATTTACAAAATAAGTCTATGGTTACTTTTTTATTACTAAAATTCCAAAGTATATTTAATTGAAGTAAATAATGTTATATATATATATTCGTTGCAGGGGTTGACCTTCCCGAAATTCAATCTTATGACATCATCTTTACTGAGATTTTATTTGTCTACCACTACACTACCCTTAATGGAAGTAAACAATGTTTTATATTTTTTGGTTATATTCAACTGTATTATATTTTACTTTGCTTATTATCTAATTTCTTAATCACATATTTCGTCAAGTAAAATTACATCAAAGTGTGAGTGAGATTCAAAATATTTATGCTTACACGATCAAGTTCTAACACGGTTGGTAAATAGCTAAGTTTTTTAACATTTAGTTGAGAGTTCAATCCATACATTTTGGTGCTACTAAAGAAGCTTACACCCTTAAAATAATTTTTTTATCATTTAAAATATAATTAGTTTTAAAATTTACTTATAAATATGAATTAGTTTTTTGATTGAATTCTTTTAATTTTTGTTCTAACTAACTCTAAAACAAACAAACCTTAAAATCAAAGTTAACGCCCTGAACATACCTTTTATTTTTTGTAAGGTACCAGGCATGGAGCTTGAGAAAAGCCAAAACCAAAAGTACAAAATGAGAATATCACGAGTTACTTGTCCGCAAGAGTGGCAAAAGAAAAAAAAAAAGCTATTGCAAAAGAAAGAAGGAAGGAACACATGAAAAAACAACATTGAGATTTTACCCTACACGCCATGTGCTATGCTCCAATTCTCGTGGCCCTCATGTTGGCAAGAATATCTATCAACCCTAATAAGGATGTGCGATTTAAGAGAGATTGCATCTTTAAGCAACACAAAATTAGAGACAACATATATCATTATGAATACATATGCAGCTGATCATTATCTAAAAATTAACAGGAACCTATTATTGATTGAATCTAGAAGCATGTGTTAAGAGTTTTATATAAATGTCCAATTATACATACGGGAAAATTAACCAAAAAAAGAAAGGAAACCAACAAAAAAAGGAAAAATAAAAAGGGGAATTAACTCTAAATCATTAAACAAACGCAAATCATAAATGCAACAAGAAGATGACAACAACGTGAAGAAGACAGGTTTCAGGTTTACACAATGCCAAATCCAGCCACCAAACCGACACTGCGCCTCTATCGGCAACCAAGAGATGAGTCGACAAGAGGTTGGCGACATAACACTTCAACCAACTAATGATGAGATGCCGACGAAGAGAGCACCACCAGACGATGAGAACATACTACGCAACGAGAACAACACAATGAGAAGAGTACGACGAGGTGAAAATATGAGCACAATGAGGAAATGATGAACCCGAAACCAATAATGCGAGGGCACAGAGGAAGGTCGGAAGTACCAGGGAAGGAGCTAGGAAGATCGTTATTGAAACCATGACAGGATGGACTGTGGCTGAAGGACGACTGGACGAGGAAGGTGGCGACTTAGGGTTTGGGAGAAGAGAATTAAGTCTTTCTCTCTCTGTCGCTCTCTCTCTCTCTCTATCATGTCACATAACCGCTAATAGGGGATGATCAGGCCCAAAAAGAGTAGGTCACTTATAGGTTGCTCAGGTACTTACTTCAAATAAACTTTTTTTTTTTTTGAAACCTAAGATCCAAATCGATCTACTTAGTTTGATATATATAGATTCGAGCGGATTCATATCCAAACCGAACTAAGATTTATCTTCAAATCGGGTCGAGTCGACCGTGTTAGTCAGGTTGGTCTGACTTATGTGTACCCCTAGTAACAAGGAGATAAAGAGTTAGGGCATTGCTATTGGTGCCACCCTCATAGCTATTGGAGCCATCCCAATTTTGTGAAAATGACTAAAATACTTTTTATTTAAAAAACCACTTCACACTTCCCCACCACCCCACCTTCATCACCTATCTCCTTCTCCCTCACACCGACCATCTCCTTCTTCCCTCATCCTCATTCTGCCTTGCTGCTGCACTGTTGTTGCTGCCCCTGCTACCTTCGCTGCCGCTGCCGAAGCCACTGTCGCCATCCACCAACGCTGCTACTGTTGCTGCATGTCGTCGCTGTCTCCAATTTCAATCCCAACCTCGGGCGTTCAGTTATGTGGAGGTAAGCATCTCAAATTCGAATTCGTCTCCCCTCTTTTTTTTTTGTCGCTGTTGCGATTTTCCGCAGTTTTAAACTGCGGAAAATCGCAGTTTAAGCTGCAGGTCGCCTGACAAAATAATTTATTTCAGAGTGGGGTTCAATGAAGTCTGAGGAGGTTGATAAACCGAAGGCTATTGCCGCTGCTCTAGAAGTTTCTCTTGATTTAACGAGAGCTTTTACTACTGATAAAGTATCTATTTAACCATGGTTACATATATTTTTCTGTCATAAATAGTTGAATTTATTAACCAGGACCAATGTCTTGTTGGGTGCATATATTTAAATCTCGAGATGATCTTATTGATTGGGCTAGAAATATAGGTAAGGAAAATGCGGTTGTTGTTGTCACCGCAAAGTCTGATAATGGGAGCCTTACAAGGAAGTCAATTTTGACCTTAGGATGGGAGCGGGTGGGAAGTACAAGCAGTACAAGAAGGTTTTGAAGCGAAAGGGCACGAGAACTAGAAATTGTGGGTGTCCTTTCAAGTTAAGAGCGAGACCTTGGAGTTGGACGAAGGTTGGAGGCTGAAGGTGTTATGTGGAAAAAACAATCATGAAAGAGCTAAAAGTTTAGTTGGTCATGCTTATGTTGGTCAACTAACAAGTGAAGAAAAGGTGATGGTTGAAAGAATGTTTGACAACAAGGTCAGTCTAGGTAACATGCTACTTTCATTGAAGAATGTCAATCCTGGTAATCTGACTACCATCAAGAAAATATACAACGAAATTCAAGCCTACATTAAATCAAAGAGGGGTCATTTAACAGAAATTCAACACCTCATGAAATTGTTAGAAGAAGACAAGTATGCACATTGGAGCAGGGTTGAAGGTACGTCCAATGTGGTTAAATCACTTTTCTGGTCACATCCACATGTTGTTCAGTTGTTTAATTAGTTTCCTACAGTTGTCCTCATTGATAGTACCTACAAAACCATCAAGTATATGATACCCTTACTAGAGATGGTAGGTGTGACATCTACGGACCTTAAATTCACAATAGCCTTTGCATACATGTCTGATAAGTGTCAAACGTTCATAGTTTTAACATTGTTTTTAGGCACTTATTATGAGTTTTAATTGTTAAAACCCCCAAGAAATGTATGTTTTGCAAAGGAATGATGAATTGCTATTAATTCTGGGTTAGAATGCACATTTTTGATGTTTAATGAAGATTTCAGTTCTAATCCCAACTTTTTGATGCAGAAATCTTGAAGCAGCCTGAGCAAAATTGCAATATCTCATTCGTTAACCGTTGGATTTAGCTAAAATTTGAGTATGTGGTTCCTAACTCATGGAACTTCAATATGAACGGTTGGATCTTGATTTGAAGACGTTTTCGGGGCGCTAAGCGCCGTTAAAGCCGCTGAGCGGCCAGCAGGAAGCTGCAGGCGGCTAAGCGCCCAGACCAGGCGGCTAAGCGCCCAGAACATGAAGACAGGGCGCTAAGCGCCCCAGTAAAGGGCTAAGCGCCCAGAACATGGTTTCCAGGCGGCTAAGCGCCCAGATAGGGCGCTAAGCGCCCCTGCGGCGCCCAGGGCCTATAAAACGCGATTTTTGGCCTCTTTTGGGTATTCTTTCAACCCTAGTCTCCTCCAAACACCCCTTGGACGTGAGAGAGCTCTAATTGAGAAGGAAAAGAGGATTTTCATCAACGGATGCTTGGATTCTTCATCGTCTCCTAATTCCTTATTGATTCTCCTTGTAAGCAAGCTAGTTTTCCATTCTATGGATAACTAAGCTCTCTTTTAGTTGGATTTTGGCGTAGTATTTCATCTTGATAGGATTCTATTTATTTCTTTGTTACTTTCTATTTTTAATTTCAATTAAACAATTTTGTTCTTATTGCTTATGATTGCTTGATCACCTTTCATCTGATTTGGGATTAATTTTGTATGTGGAAGCTACTTTATTAATCTGACATAAATTGTTTAATCTAGGAGAAGCTAATTTGCTAGGAATAGCGTTAGATCACCTAGTTCCTTAACGCCTGCATATTTACAATTGTTTTGATTAATTGCCTGTGGAAGCGGTAATTAGGAAAGTAATTGAATCAACTTCTCATACTAGGAATAGGTGAGTTAGTTAAGAACTGGCGGGAATAAATTAAAGATTTTAAGTGATTGTAATCAAGAATAAATAAATCCTGGATAGTGAAATATGAAACCATAATCCAACTGTTTTCCCAATCTGTTATTCTCTCAATCGTTTCTTTCTTATTTTCTTGCCCTTAAATACAAGTCTCTCCAAACAAACAACTCTTATTTCTTTCTTGTTTAACTTCTTAATTAAAGAAAGGCATTCAAACACATTTGCTCTCTGTGGATCGATAACACCCTTACTATACTGCAATTGAATCTTAAAAGAGGTTTGAGCGCAGCTTAAGTATTGGTTTTTATTAAAAGAAGTGAAAACCCTTTTAACAAAATGGCGCTGTTGCCGGGGAGCAGCGTTGTTTGAGTTTGCATTGCTTTAATTTTGTTTGTTTAAGCATTTGTGAATATTTTTTATTTTTCTTTTTCTTTTCTTTTATCTGAGGACTAATATTTCTGTTTAGGTTGCTTTTCATCTTTGTTTATGCGAGGTAAGACTCGAGTTGAGGAACTTCATTTCGACCCAGAAATTGAAGCTACAGCAAGGAGGAACAACAGTAAGACAAAGAAAAGGAAGCAGCTAGCTAAGTTAAGACAAGACCAGGGGACTTCTACCCCTTCACCACCCTCGCCATCTTCACCAACCCATTCTGAGCCAGACATGGCGAATCAGAATCCAAACGGTGGAGATGCCGACCCCAATCCTGGATTCATCAATTTCACACCCAGGAACATGATCAGGATTGGTAGAGGAACTGATAATGAGAAAGCTCCAGAGATGAAGACAGGACTGGTGCAGCTGATGTATGCTAATCCTTTTGCGGGGTTAGATCATGAGAATCCTTACAATCACCTCACCAAGTTCTATGAACTCTGTGGCACAGCAGGGATGAGGCCTTCTGAAGAGGACGCAATATTCCTCAGGCTTTTTCCATTAACCTTAATTGGTCAAGCAAAGGAATGGTTCTTCGACCAACCTCAAGCTATCTTGAATGACTGGTCTCAGCTTGAAAACAAATTCATGGCAAGGTACTTTTCTGATTCCAAATTCATGGATTATAAAACTGCCATCTCTACTTTTGCTCAAGCTGCAGGTGAAAGTCTATGTGAGGCTTGGGAGAGGTACAAGTCTTTGTGCCGGAAGTGCCCAAATCATGGTTTTGATGCAAAAACCCAGGTCCACATCTTCAGGAATGGACTGCATCAACAAAGCAAGCTTATTCTTGATGCCACTGCTGGTGGTTCACTGATGTCCAAGACTCCCACTGAGGCGATGACTATCATAGAGGCTATGGCTCTGAATGACCAACAAAGCCAATATTCTAGAGGCCCAGCAAGGAAAGCAGGAGTCTTAGAGCTTGGAGCCAATGATGCTATGTTGGCTCAAAATAAGCTTCTTCAGCAGCAGCTTGATAATCTGACCAAGAAACTGGATGCTTTGCCCAATAGCATAAGGTATATGCAACAGGTGAACAGGTGTGCAGCTGAAGTACCAGGGCAACAGTCTGATTCTTATCAGCCATTTTCTGAGGAGGAGGTTCGTTATCTGAATAATCAGCAGCGGCCCTACCAGAATAACTATTCTAGGGACAATAATCAGTATAGCAATCAGCCTTGGAGGCAGGATTCAGGTCCTTCTTCTAATAGAGCTCCAAGGCAATCCTTTCAGAACCCTCCATTCCAGCAACCTCAGCAATTTCAAAATCAGCAGGAGCAGTCCCTGGAAGGTAAGTTTGATAAACTGAGTGATACTCTAACCCAGTTTATGCAGGTAACCATGGACAGTCAAAGGAACCAGGGAGCTTCTATCAAGAATCTGGAAACTCAGGTGGGCCAACTGGCCAACCAACTTGCTGGGATGCAGAAGGGCGCATTTAATGCCAATACCGAAACCAACCCAAAAGAGCATTGTAAGGCTATTTTTACCCGTAGTGGGAAGGTAGTAGGTAATGGTATTGGTGAGCCTATTCTTGTTGAGGAAGGTGAGGAGGTAGAGAAAGAACAGTCTAAAGAGTTTACAGGGGTAGAAATTGATAAGCATAATGATGAGAGTATAGCTCTTAAAGGAACTGCAGGTAAGGGAAAAGGAAAAGATGCTGAGAAAAAGAAGGATGAGCTAAGTCAGGGGGGAGTCCCAAAGATAGTTAAGGCTCTTCCTTATCCCAAAGCCCCTTCTCAGATAGATAAGAATCGTCAACTTGCTAGATTTATGGACATTTTTAAAAATTTGCAAGTTAACATTCCTTTTGCAGAAGCTCTTGAACAGATGCCTTACTATGCCAAATTCCTGAAGAACTTGTTGACTAAGAGGCGAAAATACCAGGAGGAGGAAGTTATGCATCTTGGAGCAACCTGCAGTGCCATTATCACTAGTGGCATCCCTCCTAAGTTAGCAGACCCCGGCAGTGTCACCATTCCTCTGACCATTGGGGATATGGCTGTTGGCAAGGGCCTTGTGGATATTGGAGCCAGTGTGAGCTTGATGCCACTATCCTTAATGAAAAGGATTAGTGGGCTAGAGATGAGGCCAACCAGGATGTCCCTACAACTTGCGGATCATTCAACTAAACGCCCACTTGGCGTAGTTGAGGACGTGCTGGTAAGAGTAGACAAATTTCTAATTCCTGTGGATTTTGTTATTCTTGATATTGCAGAGGATCCGGAGGTACCTCTGATTATGGGAAGGCCATTCATGAATACTGCAAGAATGGGGATTGACATGGGATTGGGTACCATGAAAGTACGAGTCCATGATGATGAAGTCACCTTTAACATTTTTGAGACTCCGCAGCCCCCAAATAAAAAGAGCCAGTGTTTCCGAGTAGATGCGCTTCAGGAGGCCATTAAGCAAGTTGAAAGGAAACCACAGGTAAATGATCCTTTAGAGTTAACTCTAACCGATTCTTATGCAGGTCCTGCATATGATGATGATCCTGCAGCACAGCAACTCTTGGATATACTGGATTCATCTCTTACAGTTCTGAAAGCCACTAAGGTGAAAGAGATCCAGGATTCCAGAGAGGATAAGATACCTAAGAAATGGCCAGAGCTGAAAACTGACAAACCAGTTGCTATCAGTAGCACCCTTTCTCCTGAGAAAGTGTATTTGGAAGCTGTTCCCAAGAAAGCCAATTCCGGATTACAGAAGACAAGAAAGACCAGGAAGAAGAAAAGACTTTCACAGGTTTGGAAAGTGGTAAAAACCTGTGAAAGCTGTTTTAAGGCTCTTGTGAAAATTGAAAGGGAACCAGAGAGGAAGAGGGGAATTACTTTCTCCTCTGGTCTTCGGCCTCCTTGATCTTATGCAAATCACACGTCAAGCTAGTGACGTTAAAGAAGCGCTTGCTGGGAGGCAACCTAGTGTGGTAACTTTTACAGTTTTGTTTTGTTTTGTTTTTTGTTATGAGACTATGCACTTTGGTGTGGTTACATGTGTTGTTGCAGTACTTACTGTAAGAAGAGAATGAGTTTTGCAAGTTTTGAGAAACCGTCTGTTGCTGGTATTGTTTGGCCTGAGGACAGTCCAAATTCCTTGGAGGGGATGAGCCTTGAAGCAATTTGGAAGCATATGAGACACAGCATCATGAGGGAGTTCTTTCTACTTTGTTTTTATTGTTCAATTTTTATAGTATAGTGTGATATCACATGATATCACATGCTACTTTCATTGAAGAATGTCAATCCTGGTAATCTGACTACCATCAAGAAAATATACAACGAAATTCAAGCCTACATTAAATCAAAGAGGGGTCATTTAACAGAAATTCAACACCTCATGAAATTGTTAGAAGAAGACAAGTATGCACATTGGAGCAGGGTTGAAGGTACGTCCAATGTGGTTAAATCACTTTTCTGGTCACATCCACATGTTGTTCAGTTGTTTAATTAGTTTCCTACAGTTGTCCTCATTGATAGTACCTACAAAACCATCAAGTATATGATACCCTTACTAGAGATGGTAGGTGTGACATCTACGGACCTTAAATTCACAATAGCCTTTGCATACATGTCCAATGAGCGTATTGATGAAGTGACATGGGCACTGACTAGATTGAGAGGGTTGATATTGAAGGAGGAAAACATACCTAAGGTCATTGTTACTGATAAGGTATTCCCTACCTATAAACAACATTATGAAGAATGTGCGGGCTAAGTGCAAGTTATATGTCCGTGCTACGGAGCTTTGGGAAGAAGTGTTAGACGCTTGGGACAGTTTGATGCATTCTGCATCTAAGGAGGAGTACGTGGCACATTTCGATTTGATGCGTGGACTTACTGGTTAGCTCTATGAATTTATGAACTATGTGAACACTACTTGGTTGCCCCATAGACACAAGTTCATCAAGTTTGCAACCGATTCAGTCATGCATATAGGGAACACAACAACGAACATGTACTATTTTTATGCACATTGTTGTTTGTTTCTTAATTGAATTTGGTATATTGCATGTTCATACTTATAATATTTTGCGTTGCATAGGGTTGAGGGGGCACATTCAAAGTTGAAGCTGCTGCTAAGAGATAGCAAATGTGACTTATGTGCTGCTTGGAATGCGATGAATAAGCTAACCATCTTGTAGCACACCAGGAGAGCGACTTCTTTTGAGCAAAGTTTGTTCATCACTGAGCACAAATTCAAAGTCGCGTGTTATGATAAATTGTGGGGATTTGTGTAAAAAAAGACACTTCAATTAATTGCAAAGGAGAAGGTACGAGTTGGAAGCTGTGGATGCATTCTTAGAAAAACACATGGGTTACCTTGTTCTTGTGAGCTAACTGGGTACTCGTCCATTCCATTTATGTCAATTCATCACCATTGGAGGAGACTATCAGCAACCCCTACAGATTTGGAGGTTGAACCTGTGTTGGGATTTAGTATCCAACATGAATTTGAGGTTATAGCACGTATGTTTGAAGAAGCTGATGTAGCAAAGAAGCAATATATAAGAGAGAAGCTTAGAGAGACTGCATTTCCAAATCAAACATTCATGTGTCCTCCTCCTGACAAAATTAAAACAAAGAGAGCAACTAAAGGTAAAGGCAAAGGTAAAAGCAAAGGCAAAAATGTATCACAAAATTCAACCAAACGTGACCCTTCTTTGTGGGAGCATGTAGATACATTTATGGACTCCATTAATGGTAGTAACTCAAGTCTTCCCTCCATTCAGATGCCTCATCCGGGTAACCTTCCCTCCATTCAGACGCCTACGTCCAGTTGTCTTCCCTCCATTCAAATGCCTAAGCCCAGTAACACATTCCTTTTGAAAGTCACGGAAATGGCCTGGAAAAGGCACTCCACATATTACATTGGTGAAATACCACAATCCTTCCATTCTTAGGTTGATAACATTGTGGATGTCAAGGACGACGATAATTGTGGATTTAGGTGTGTTGCCTCATTCATGGGATTGGGTGAAGACATGTGGCCTCATGTTCGAAGTGAATTGATAAAAGAGCTTGAAACTCATCTTATTCAATATGAAACACTTTACGGGTCAAGGAAAGAGTTTCAGAAGTAATTGATGCTCTACATGTTCTTCCAAAGGAAATAATCACTTATGATAAGTGGATGACCATCCCTGACATGGGCCATCTAATTGCCACAAGGTTTCAGGGTGTTTTTGTGACCTTGTCGCATAAGGGATGCAGTACATTTTTACCTGTTACTGGTTCGCCACCTCATGCACTTAATCAAAAAGTCATAGCTGTTGGGCATGTCAACAACTGTCACTGGGTGTAGTTATACATTTCTTACAATGTCAATTATATTTTAATTAACAGTCAATTTCGAACAATGTCAAAAACTAACATTACATAACTTGTAGGTGCACTTGCAGAATGGATTTCCTATGCCAGCTACTGCTCTACAATGGCGTCATCATCGTGCTCTAGAAGCTCGCGAGTGGGAGACACCCTATTTGTCCCGCATAACTCAATATCAACAATATCTTTTTGAACTAAATACTAAAACCATCTCTGATTGTATAGATCTTAGCAATGATTTATTTTGTTTCATGGAATTCCTTTGTTGTAATAATGCTTTTACCAAACTATGTTAAGAAGCATACTTCAGTGGTTGTTTGTGTTTCCTATTCACTTATGCTAGTTTCCACATTTTGTTTATCAGAACGCAGTTTAAACTGCGGACCACACGCAGTTTACACTGCGGAATTAAACGCAGTCTAAACTGCGGCCTACACGTAGTTTAAACTGCGTCGCATTCCGCAGTTTGTAACTACGAAAAATTAACAGTTCCGCAGTTGCAAACTACAAATATAGGTTAATTTCGAGTTTTTGCAAAGTTGGGATGACGCTAATAGCTATGAAGATGACGCCAATACCAATACCCAAAAAGTTAAATGAATGAATCCAAACTATTTTAATTTTAAGTAACAGATTGTAAATAAACTTTGTGTTTTTTTATCTAACATACAAATTCTTCTCCATAAAAGACAATTTTGTTTGAGCCTATATCCACATTTAGCTTTTCCAACGAAACTGTTTTTTACGCACAAAACTTAAACTCAAGAACGTACTAATATTTTTTTTTGTTACAAGAGGAACACTAGATAATGTACTAATATGAAATCTAACAGTTTTTTTCAATGCATAAAACTTGAACTCAAGCACTTGCTTAAAAAAATCAAGCATGTATTAATTAATAAAAACTTTACTGACTCACCCCCTAACCTTTTTTTGACGTTCACCCCTTAACCTTAATCATCTTTGGAAAAACTGAAAAATCAATGATTAAATGATAGCCGTCCGATCTTAGCATCATCCTATTTGTTGCAATCTCCTGGGGGCAAGAAACGAAACGACTCCGAAGTGCGTGTCGTTTCGTATCAATCGGGGTTTTGCAGGGGAAATGCGCACCACTTGAAATTAATCGCAAAAATACGAGGGAAATTCTAAACAGCACAACAAAAACAAAAACCCCTTCCCAGCACGAAGGGAGCGTGACAAACACGACCTTCCAAAAACCCTAGACGTGGTGGACACTGTCAACCCAACAGCGCGTGGCTAATTTTCTCCACACAGAATCACAGCAACTCCCACTAACGTGCGCCCTCGGGGTTGCACGGTTTTAACGTGAACCCTACACATTTATATTGAGTTGGAGGCTTAAACCTACGCCTCTCCCCTTCCTCGTTTTGGTTTTTGGCTTCAGAAAAAGGGTTTTCGCTCTCAGTGTGTTCTTCTGTTCCCTTGGTTCCTTCCTTCACTCCCAGATCATCATCTTCATCATCATCGTCCCCGTCGTCATCCATGGCTGAACGCGCCACCTCCGATTCTCCCCTCCGCGTCGCTCCTGCACCTCCATTGCAGATCTCCAAAGGTATTTTCATTTTTATCTTATGAGTTTTATTAGCTCCGATTGTTTCGTTTTCTTCTTCTTCTTCTTATTCTTCGGTTTCGGTTTATCATTTCTGCTCCTAAACCCTAGCATCTCCGAGCCGCTACGGCGGTTATTTCGTCAGCAACCGAAATGCAGTTTGATTTCGTGTTCGAGTTTAGGGTTTTGTGTGGAACGTGTTTGGGGATAATGTGTGGCGTTGAGGAATTCGTCGCTACTGAGGAGTTTACTTGCCACTATGATTTCTCTTCACTGACAATTTTGTAAACCATTCTACTTTTTCTATTTTATTTTAAGAAAAAGCATTGTAAGCTGTTTTTCTTTGTAAATGTGTAGTAAACGTCAGTTTTTTTTTTGAAATGAAGGATTAGCTTTTTGAGATATATGGTAGATTTCTCTGTTCTGTGCTTTCTGGGTAATTGATTTCCTTGTGGTTGAAACCAGAAAAGATTTGGTCTTTTAAGTTACTGCCACATTTGCTTGCCAAAATATGCATGAAACATTTGCTTTAGATTATGCTGCTGCCGCTTGATTCTGTTTGATGTTGCTTGATGTATTGACTGGTTGTGCTGCTCCTCTCAGAGTTTTGGCATGGTTTATTCCGTTTTTTGCACATCTCATCTCAAATTACCGGTCTGCCACTAGAAAGCACTGTAAAGGCACCCACAGAGACGGGATACAGGACTATGACATGTATAAAATTAATATAATAAATCTCAATTCTCAATTCTCAAATTAAAAGAGAGAATGGGCAACTTAAAAAGTGAATATGAGTAAGTGGAGACATAGTACAGTATTTTAATTTATTTACTTATTGTTATTTTTTAATCAGTATTATTATACGACTTCAAAAAATAAAATAAAAAGATTGTCAAATGCAGCTAAACTCCCACTATTTTAAAGTGTTCATGGTTCCTTAGTCTTATTTTTAATGTCATAACTGTTAATGTTGTACCCAACACAATCTAACACCTAAGTGCTTGGTCCTATCTGATCAGTAGTTGGCTTCAGCTTCTTATTACAAGAGAGTTTCAATGTATAAATTCTATATTCTCCTTCGAAAGATCAATTTGTTTTTTTCTTTTAAATCTACATGTGTTTTATTTTCTTTCTGTTCTCTTGGTATGATATATAGTGGGCGTATTTGTGTTTTTCAGTAGAAGTTTCATTGTATAAATTCTACCTTCTCCAAAAGATAAGATTTTTTAATCTACTTTTGTTTCATTTTCTTTCTGTTAGCTTTGCCTTTGTATGATATATAGTGGGCGTATTTATGTTTTGGAACAGAAGCGAGGGCATTTAATTTCTCATGTCAATAGCTGAAGGCTTTTTTTTACTTGGGAAATTTAAGTGTTTGACAAACACTATTATAAATTTTCTAGTGGCCAAAGGGATATATTATTAGCTTTGGGCGATGTTTTGAGATTGGTTAAATCTTACTTAAGTTTCTATCCCTTTTGTGCAGATGTCCTAGGCTCCGACAATTCCATTCCACTTTCACCACAGTGGCTTCTACCAAAGCCAGGGGAGAGTAAACCTGGAACAGGAGTTGTGGTGTGTGATGGCTACGTTTTGATATTTGTTTTTTTTTTTTTTTTTTTTCTGTTTATACTGGTGTAGAGCGCATGTGTGCAAGAATTGGGGTGCACCTATTGCATTCCAGAAATAACTTAAAATTGCATAGAAGTTTTTTTGTTCTTTTGTTTTCCCTTTACTTACATATTTCTCATGACCTAGGGAAACCATGTGATCTCAAATCCGCCATACGGCAACCGCTCAGAGACTGTTAAGACATCTGGCAATGCAGAGGATGGGCATGATGCCCATAAGAGAAAGGATGTGTTTAGGCCATCCATGCTTGACTCAGAAAGTGGTCGCCGTGATCGTTGGCGAGATGAAGAGAGAGACACTAAGTTCTCCATACGTAAGGATCGTTGGAGGGATGGGGGGGACAAAGACCTTGGTGATTCTCGAAAAGTGGATCGATGGGCAGAAAGTATGCCTCCGAAGAACTTGGGAGAAGCGCGTCGTGGTACACCTGATAGTCATAGATGGAATGATTCAGGAAACCGAGAAACTAACTTTGATCAGCGACGTGAGAGTAAGTGGAACACACGTTGGGGTCCTGACAGTAAGGAGCCAGAAGGTCCTCGTGAAAAATGGAGTGATTCTGCAAAAGATGGTGATATACATCTGGACAAAGGCTTGTCTCACACTTCCAATCCTGGAAAGGATGAGAAGGAGGGAGACCATTATCGACCTTGGAGACCTAACTACTCACAAAGCCGTGGAAGGATAGAGCCTCCCCATTCCCAAAATACAACACCAAACAAACAAGCCTCCACATTTACCTATGGGCGTGGTCGTGGGGAGAACACGCCTCCAATCTTTAGTGTTGGACATGGCCGTACTGGCTCTGGTGGTAACTCTTTAAATGGCACATATGCTGGAGCTGCTGCATTGGATAAAGTTGAAAGTGGACATGAAGAACCTTGCCACTTTAGATATAACAGGACAAAATTGCTTGATTTGTACAGAGTGACTGGTGTCGGTACAAATAGAAAACTAGTTGATGAATTTGTGCAGGTACCTAATCTCACACAGGATGAACCATTGGAGCCTCTTGCTCTTTTTGCACCAAAATCTGAGGAACTGGTAGTTTTTCTGTCTTTTTTGTTTATTTTTTTTACTAGATACCATTGCTTTTTCTAGTGGTTTAGTGTCTCGCTTTTCATTTTGAACAGACTGTCTTAAATGCTATTGACAAAGGGGAAATAATTAGTAGCAGTGCACCTCAAGTTCCAAAAGATGGTAGGGGCTCAACAGATTTTACTCATACTAGACGAATGAAGCCTGGAGGTTCTCCCCTTCAAGGTACATTCAGGATAATTTACAGATAGTTTCAGGTGCAACATAGCTGTTTGAAATGGATTTTTTTGTCGGCTGTGATGATAATTGTAGAGATTATGTTTCTGAGATTTGTAATGTTGGTTGTATGAATTGCTCTTAACTCTAAATTCTCTTCAGAATAAAGAAGACACTTAGTTATAATCGCTACCCAACTAATTTGAAAAAAAAAATACGGGCTCTTCAGATATTCTCGAGAAGGTTAAAAATGAAGGCATGGCTAATGACAAGAAAATAAAACCCTGGAGATGTGGTATTTTTAAACATCACTGCAATAAATTGGTTTTTTTCTTTCTATATTGATTTGCAAGGTGGAATTTATTTTACCATAAAGAGGAATCTGTTTGGAAACCTACAGTTTTGAAAACTTGTGGGTCTGTTGAGTCTGTTCACATGGCCTCAAACAAACTCAGCTTAGTTAATGATTTCCTCTCTACCATTATTTTATAAAACAATTGTTGTCGCCATTGATTTACTAAATTAACTATCCCATATCATTTGGTTCCTCTTTCTTGTGTTGAACTCAAATAATATTTTGCCCTGCTTGCTTGCGTGTTCTATATACTTTTTGGCATTCAACAAGTGAGATTTCTTCTGCCTTGACTTGCCTGGAGATTTTCTAATAATTTTATGTGCAGATAGAGTTGAAGGTGGAGGTTCTGACAGAATGGCTGATGAGTTGTCCAGTAATAGAGATTCATCCTTTGAAGGAAATAGTTCTGTTCATCCTGGTGCTGTATGGAAAGCCATGCCAGGGGGTGAACAGGCAGCTACTCTTCTGCATGATAGCAGAGATGTATCAAATGATGCTAGATTAAGAAAATCCGAAATGAGCTCACACCAGCGAAATGATCCTTATAATCAGCGGGGACATAATTTGGGTTATTTATCTGACTCCAAAGAAGTAGGTAAGTGGCATGCTAGTGAAGATCCCATTGTTAAGAGGCAGCTATCTGGCATTTTTGACAGTGAACCTGAAACCAGGAGAGTTCCTCCAACTGCCCCTGAGGAGTTATCCCTTTTCTATAAAGATCCAAAGGGTCAAATCCAAGGTCCATTTAAAGGAATTGATATAATTGGATGGTTTGAGGCTGGATATTTTGGTATTGACCTACCCGTTCGTCTGGAAAATTCAGCTATTGACTCACCATGGTTGTCTCTTGGTGATGCCATGCCCCATTTACGTGCTAAAGCTCGACCTCCACCAGGATTTTCTGCACCAAAACCAAATGACTTGACAGATCTATCTGTCCCGCAAAACTCTAGTACATTCGGACACACCCTTACTGGATTGGGTGAGAGTGAAATATTGAAAAGCGATTCTAGACATAGGCATGGTGCTGATAGTGAAACTGGTAATAGATTGATGGAGTCACTCATGTCTGGTAGCAAAAGCAGTCCCACACTTGACAGCCTGAAATTACCTGAAGGTTCTTATATGTTGTTTTTAGTTATTTTCCCTCTTTCGATAATTTGGGTATAAATGTATTTCCATGCGTTGATAATCTTTCCCTTTCTTTTTTTTAATGTATAATTTCCTTTTTTCTATATACTGTATATAGACTATGTTCTGAGGCTGCTATGTTTGACATTATTTATATATATGTGCTATTCAGGTTTTCATGGGCTCGTTGGGAATAATTCTGGTAGTTTTGGCTCATCAGGAGTAGACAGTGGAAACAACCTTTACTCAGTTGCCAATAGGCTGGCACTTGAACGCCAGATGTCCTTACCCAATCCTTACCCATATTGGCCTGGGCGGGATGCACCTTCACTTGCTCCAACATCAAATATTGTCCCTGATGCATCACTGCAATCAAAACTCCTGTCTTCAGTAAATGACAATCCCCACCAACCTCAATCCGTGAATTCTGAGTTGATGTCAATCATCCAAGGATTATCTGACAGGACATCTGGGGGTGTAAATAATGGTGCTGCTGGATTGCCAAATCATCCTTTACATGGTGGATTGGATCTTCTTCAGAATAAAGTTGACTTACTTCATAATCAGAATTTCCCCCAAGTGCCATTTGGAATTCAACAACAAAGGCTGCCAACACAAAACCAGCTGTCTTTGAGCAATTTACTCGCTCAAGCTGCTGATAACCCATCTAGTGCTTTGACGGCAGAGAAGCTACTTTCTTCTGGTTTATCACAAGATCCTCAAATGTTGAATCTGTTGCAACAACAATACTTGTTGCAGTTGCATTCTCATGCGGCTGCTCCAACACAGCAGCTGCCCCTGTTAGATAAACTCCTGCTGCTGAAGCAGCAACAGAAGCAGGAGGAGCAGCAGCTATTATTGCGGCAACAACAGCAACAACTACTATCTCAAGTGTTGCAGGACCAACAGTCTAGCCAGATCTTTGGTAATTCATCTTATGGACAGTTGCAAGGTGTATCACCAATGGGGAATTTGCGTGTGGATTCTTCTCAACTTCAACCAACACAGGAGATTTTTCCCATGAGCTCTCAGACACCAATTCCTAGTGTGCACCATGAACATAGTTCTGATTCTTTGAATTTACCTCTGAAAGTAGGCCAAGACGCAAGTTATAATCTAAGCAGTGAAGCTTCTTCTACACGTCTGCCCCACGAGTTATTTGGGGATACTGGTCCTCAGAAAAGCTGGGGTCCTCTTCCTGAGCAAACTAATGAAAAGTATCAGAAGGAAACATTCCCTGCATCAACAACTCTGAATAAGCAAACCCAAATTGTGCAGGAACCTGTTTCTGTTTCTGAGAAACCTGTTTCTGTTTCTGAGAAACCTGAACATCCACAGGATGTGAAAGTGCAGCAGTCTGGAAGAGAAATCTCCAATGTTGACACCTCTGTAGGAGTACATGTTGAAGCACAGGAACCCAAGAAGGCTACTGAGAAGAAATCTAAAAAGCAGAAACCTACCAAATCTCAATCTTCTGATCAAGCAAAGGGATTGCTGAAAAATGTGACTTCGCAGCTGTCTAAGCAATCAGAAGCTAAGATGCCAAATGTAAATGAGTTGGGGGAGACCAACAAGGACGAATTATATGAAACATATCTGCCACAAACAAAGAGTACGGAAAATCAGATTGGAACTGCTGTCCCAGAGGCAGTCGATCATCAAGAAGTTAGTTGCCTACCTGCTAGTGTCACTAAAAGCATAACTGAAACAGTCCTTGTGGGCGAGTCTAAGGCAGTGGCTAGTTCTGTTTCCTCACAAAATACTGGGGTACCTACAGGAAGAGCTTGGAAACCCGCTCCGGGTTTCAGGGCAAAGTCTTTATTAGAAATCCAACAGGAAGAGCAGAGAAAGGCAGAGGCAGAAATGCTTGCATCTGATGTTGCTACTGCTGTCAATTCCATGAGTCTGACATCTCCTTGGGGTGGGGTTGGTGTGGTGGCGTCTTCTGACTCTGTAAAGGTGTCTGGTGAAAGTCACAGAGGAGGCAATGTAGAATATCCTGTTAATTCTGAAACTTCTCAAAATCCTAAGAGCAAGAAAAGTCAGCTTCATGATCTATTAGCAGAAGAAGTTTTAAAGAAATCTAATGAAAAAGATGCTGAGGTTCCAGATAGTACGTTGCCCTCCAATAATATAGCCGTGCATTCAGAATCACTAGATGATAGCAACTTTATTGAGGCAAAAGAATCTAAAAGAAGCCGTAAAAAGTCTGCAAAATCCAAGGGCTCCGGAGCTAAAGCTCCGATTTCTGTTGCATCTGCTGAAGCACCTACAGCTTCAAGCCCCATTGAAAAAGGTAAAAGTTTCCGCACTGTGCAGCAGGAGAAAGAAGTATTGCCATCCATCCCTGCAGGACCCTCTCTGGCAGACTTTGTTGTTTGGAAAGGAGAGCGAGAGCCACCAAGCCAATCTCCTTCTCCAGCATGGTCTACTTCTGATTCTGGCAGGATTCCTAAACCAACTTCTCTAAGGGACATTCTGAAGGAGCAGGAGAAAAAAGCTTATTCTGCAGTGCCCGCAAACCCAGTGCCTACCCCTCAGAAATCACAGCCTACCCAGGCTACTTGGAATAGTGCTTCTTCACAGTCAATTCCAGCTTCCTCTCCATCTAAAGCTGCCTCCCCAATTCAGATAAACTCCCATGCTTCTTCCCAGTCAAAATACAAAGGGGATGATGACCTGTTCTGGGGTCCAATTGAGCAGTCTAAGCAAGAAACTAAGCAGTAAGACTTCCATCTCTTTGATATGTTACTTTTATGTGCATGTTTGGTTTTGATTGTTTGTCACTCAACTTTTCAGCTAACTGAGTAATTTGGCTATAAGCTTTTCAGGAGAAAATTAAGCTAATCCTGAGACCTTTGTATTTTGAGAATATTTCTATGCTCAGCATTATAGGTGCATCTATTTAATATGTTGTCTTAAATGTTATGTTTTGAAGAATGCTAATAACATACTCTATTTTTGAATGCATTCCTTCTGGGCCCGGTAAATAACCTGGGCACAAACTCTTAGTTGGCCCACATGGGAATTCATTTCATAATAGAGAAGGGTATATGAAAAGATGGTGTTGCTAACCATTTCTTACGTTTATGATGTTGTTGAGTTTTACATCTATTATCACGAATTTACAGCAATGCAAGCAATCAAATTCTGCTCTATCATATCCAACTAGTAGAGTACAGAACATAATTTATTTGCTAAACAATATTATAAACAACAACAAAAGCCTTATCCCACTAAGTCAGGTCGGCTATATGAATCACACTACGCCATTGAGCTATACAATATTATAAACGATTGTTTAATTGGCTGCCAGCGAAGTGCATGGAAGTTCTATTTACTTTTCTTTAATTTACATATATGGGGTTTCTAAATCTGTTGCTGCGGGCCTGTCCCCATTCCTCTGCTCATTTGCTTCCTTGGAGGTTTGGAGCATGTTGTGCCTTTAAAGGCTTTTATTAACTAAATATTCAACAGTAGGTGGCTAATAGTTACCATAAATAACCAGTTTTGATGGACAGTTAATAAGCTGTTAATGACTTATTTGTTGTCTTCCAAGCAGGTCAGATTTTCCTCAGCTTGCAAGTCAGGGAAGCTGGGGGTCAAAAAATGTATCCTTAAAAGGCAGTTCACCTGGATTGTTAACCAAACAAAAATCAGCGAGTGGTAAACCAACTGAGCGACCTCTATCATCATCACCTGCCTCTTCTCAGTCGGGGCTGAAATTGAAAAAAGATGCCATGACTAAGCATTCTGGTAAAAAAGACACATTGTTTCCACTTCCTCAGTAGCTCCACCTAATTGATTCCTTTATAATTTTCTATTTAACTGTATTTATGGACGATCTTCTAGGATACTGACCAAGTGTTTTCAAAATTTTCAGAGGCCATAGGCTTCAGAGATTGGTGTGAGAATGAGTGTGTCAGGCTTATTGGGTCAAAAGGTATGCGCGCACCCTTTCAGCTTTTGGTTGTTCTCTAGTTTGAAGTGTTAAGCCAAATTGTTATAATTACAATTTACAATTGTAATTATAACAATTAAATGAAACGATTGAAACGATGAAATATTTACCCGCTTGTGACGTATGCTTATAATATCAAAATATGACACGTGGATTAGGCTGGTTAAACTAGTATTGCTTTGCTTGAATTTCATCTTACAGCTCATAGGTTTTTGGCTGAGTATATGATTCTTTAATTGCAATTAAATGTCTATAACTCTCTGTTTTGGGGGTTGCAGATACAAGTTTCCTTGAATTTTGCTTGAAGCAATCCAGATCAGAAGCTGAGATGTTACTCAAAGAAAACCTTGGATCATATGACCCTGACCATGAATTCATTGACAAGTTCCTCAATTACAAGGAGCTGTTACCATCAGATGTTTTGGACATAGCTTTTCAGAGCAGGAACAATAAGAAAGTTGCTGGACTTGGTGCTGCAGGCATGGTCTCAGCAAATGCAGATACACAGGATGGGGACCACATTGAAGGATCCTCTAAAGGAAAGAAGAAGGGTAAAAAAGGAAAAAAGGTGAGCCCTGCAGTTTTGGGATTTAATGTTGTGAGCACCAGGATCATGATGGGTGAGATTCAGACTGCAGAAGATTAAGATTATTATTATTGGAGAGGAGTTTGCTATGGTAGATGTAAATAATTTTGGTCGTACTTTGTAAATGTTTATTTCGTTTTAGGATTTTTATTTCCTTATTTAAATCAGACAGAAGCAGCGTTTATTAGAGATCTGCTTAACAAATTTTGTTATCTTGACGTAGTTTTGACGTTTGATTATGCTGACTTTGCTGAGATTCTGTTAACTTTATCGTTATTCAATTCATTTTCTTATTTATTAATCATTTCTTTTGATCCCGGATTTTACTTTTAGTGATTATTTTAACTCTTGCTTCAGTGATGTTCCAAGTCTTCGTTACAGTTGGATTGACTTTGTGTTTGGATCAAAGTTGGTAATTGATTTTAGAAAAATTGGTTTTGATAAAACTCAGTTGAAAATGAAGTGATTATATGATACCCATGACATGATGCAAGAAACTACTGTTTATTTTTTCACATGTTTATTCAGATTATAATCAATCTATAACTCCATTATCAATATATGTAACCATTTAAAAGTGATTTTGGTTAGTGAGAATCGATTCTATAGCTTCAAACGTGGGTTCAAAACATCTTTGTTTAAAATAACACTTCAAAATTTCATAGTCTATTTGACATTTACGCATTTTTTAGAATTTCAAGAAAACAAACATTTTCATTTCACCTATTGAGGTTATAACAGAAATGCACACCTGTTCCCAGGACATGAATAATTTCTACTAGGCATTAACCCGTGAGATGCACGGAGTATATATATTATGATATAATTTATTAATTTGAATTAAAATCAATTTAAATTTTGGAAATCATTATTTTTGGAGATTTAACTTCTAAATAAAAATTATTTATAATTATAGACATTCATAATATGAATATTACAAATATGAATACGATGGTAGTGAAAATTACAAATTTCTCATGATTTGATAAAAATGTAATAATTAATACAAACAATTATCAACATCATTGTGTAATTAATGGGGAAAACAACTATTAAGATAATTGATAAACATTTTTCAAATGACATTTAAAGCTTCTTTTTCTTATAATTAGTTGAACATGAACAATCGATTTATGAATTGGAAATGACTAATAATGTTCGTGCGTAAATCAAGAAACATTTAATTTAAGTACATTGATATATACTAAAAAAGTTTCAAAAAATATAATGGAGGATTTCCATTTTTGTTTGTGCGTGAATCTTGGACGATAATGTTCTTGGCGGAGCAGCGGTGGAGCTCAGCCTTGCTCTGTCATGATTAAGGTGGAGTCTCTGAGTTGCAATTGTAGTGCGTCGGGGGGCGGGGGACATGCAAAAGACACCCCGACACTTGAGTCAGTGATGGAGCAATGAGAGTATCCAAGAGCTCAGATCAAACATGTAAGTATGCATAGCAAACTTGTAAGTATGCATAGCAAACTTGTGATGTATGTAATGAGTAAGAAGCGTCCCAAGAGGAACGGCGGAACCTGTATTTATAGGTGCCGAAGGTCCTCTGCTGATGTTGGAGGGAAGCTCTTAAGTGAGGCTTATGAGCGGGAGTGACTGTCTAGCCGGGCGACCATGTAGTGCTTCCCTCGGCCTTTGTCCGGGCCGGTCGGATGAAGGGCCACTAAGCCAGGAGTGCTTGTCCCTAGCCTATGTTGAAGAGCATCTTTAGTGGGCCAACTGCTACGTCGTCGGGTCGTATGGCTGAAGAGCCGACCGGAACAAGAGCCCCCAGCTTGGCGTGACAAGTATTGGCATGTCAAGCTGTATAAAGATTTTTCCGAGATCCCTTTTTGCTACGCCCTGAAGCCCCTTGTGCTCGAGTGTCACACTTCTGCATTGCAGTCGTTCAAGACCTTCTGATGTGCTATGGCCCAGAGTTTGGTCTAAGGCTTTAGATGCGCCGTTTGGCTTTGTCTACAACGGGGCTGGATATATATGACCAGGCTTGGTGTGGTTTTCTGAGTTGGCTGTGCTCTAATCCACATAGGAGGTGAAACACCGAGCAATTTTGCCAGTCGTCCTCCAAGCTTCCAATACCGTCTTTCTGCCTCTGATCCGGGAATGAGAGGGAGGTTCCTTATCGATTTAGCCTTATAACTGTAATGTCACCTCGCCTCCGACTGGATGTACTTGTGTGGTGAAACTTCGTCATTTCAACTTTTCAGGGGAGTTTTTATAAATACTTCCCCCCTTTGTAATCAAAAACCATTCACACGCCTTTGTTGTTTCTGATCTTTCAGTACCAAGATACATAAGAAAAGCCACTTCACCCTTTTCTCCTTTTGTTTGACTCCTTGATGCTCACAAGAGATCATCCTTTCGATGAACCATACGCTAGATATTTTTCGTCGCTCAGGAGATGCTTGACATAAAAATTGAGGGCGTACTTAGCTTCGATATTTCAGTGAAAATGCTCAAACAGGCGAGAAAGCCTTACAAGGAGACAAAGATCAAAAAAAGTCGTCTCCTTTAGATAACCCTTCCACTAACAAACCCATTTTAAAGGTTGGGGACCCGAAAAATGATGTCTCTGTAGAGGATTATGAAGAAAAAGAGAGAGATCTTGAAGGAAACTGTCCTCCGACCTCCTTCACTAGGGGTGGAGATGACAAAGATTGTTCCAGCGAAGATCCTCTAAAGATCCAGCCACTGCGTCTAACAAATGAAGAAGACTCCCTTACCTAGGGCGAAAGAGGGGACGACAATGTTGTGTCTTCTGATTTGGCAATAGTTAGGTCAGCGTCCAACCCTAACCACCTTCCTTTTCTGATGCGAAGAGGAAAGAAGATGAACAAACCTCTTCCTCCGACCAGTTTCTGAATGCAAACAAGTGCTCTCCCCTCACCCTAGAAAGTGTGAGCAAACGGGGTGAGGCCTTACATTGATTCGCCGAAAAGACGAGTCTGATGGAGAAGATTGCTTCTAGGGCACCTTCCTTCGACCCCCTCGACCTTGATACGACCGAAGCTATGGAATCTATGATCATGGGTCCACTTGGAAAATGCCTTCGTCTTCAAGCAGGAGGTGTTTCCTGTGTTTCAACACAAGCTGGCCAGCAAAGCCCGGGAGTACGAACACCACTTCAAGTAGAACACTGAGTTGCACACGAAGGTTGAGAATCTTGAGCGGGAGAACCAGAGACTCTTTCAAGAGGCTCAGGCTCTTGTTAGACAAAATTCTTCTGTTCCGAGCTGGAGAAGAAGAAAGATCTCCTTTTCGAGGAGATTGACATTCTAAAGATCGAGAAGAAAGCTCCCACCGATCAGCTGAAGGACGCTGACAAGAAGACTTCTGACCTGAGAGCTTATGTCGAAAGGGTAAACTCCCAGATTGTTGCCCTTCGATCTGTGAAGGAGGAAAGCTTCTTGGGAGGTTTCCAAATCGTCGTTGATCAAACCCAAATCCAGGATCATGGTCTCATGAAGGAGGGGATCTCCTCCGATTTTGTCGTGTATAATGACGTTATAGGAGAGATCAATGATGGCGTATTTATTCCCTCAATTATCCCTTGGAAAGATCCACCATCTCATGATTGAGTGGCGCTCAAAATTTGCTGCAAGGGGATCTTCCTACTTTTCCCCTTCTTTTTGTAATTGCCTTCTTGAATGTTAATGAAATATCTTTCTCCCAGCTCTTCTTTTTGTACTCTTCTCTTTACTTCTGCTTATTATTTTGCGCATTTTTAATTGTTTGCCCCTTCCCTTTGGGGCCCTTTTCTTTTCTGAACGAACATTTTATTTCGGCCTACCGGGCTGAACTTACTTAAACGAACCAATCATGTTAGCCGATAGGGCTGGAGAACTTCTTGCCCTTTCAGTCTCATAATATACAAGCAAGTTGAGAAATCAACTAGGTGTCCAACTCAACCCGTCTTGGATTACCAGGATGAGAAGCCTTTACCCTTTGGTACGAGCTGCTTACTTTGGACAATCGAGCCTTTTGAGACTAGCAATCTTGTTATGAACGGTCAAGTTGAAGAGCCTTCATTCTTTAAGCTGCTATTTCCTTCTTTTAGGAATGAACTTGTTCGCTTAGTTTGTTTGCTGTAATGCCCTAATTTTACTCGGGGAATTACCCATAGTAACTCGAAAATACCAGCCCAAAAACAGGGTCCATTTTTTTTTAAAATAATAACAACCTGTTATAACAATTACCGATATAAATAACCAATACTAAATAGCATAAATATCCAACATAATTAAACGTCAAGATAATAAACTCCTCTTGTGCCAAACACTTACACACAAAAGAAACAAAGTTCCAAAAACAAAAATAGAAAACCAAATAGAAAATTTATAAACGTATCGAACATGACAAGAAAACAAATGTATTGCGCCCTTCCCGCAAGCTCTCTTGAAACAAGTTCGCGGATGTCTTCCCAAAGCACAATAAGATTCTCATTAATGATTCACTCCACACATTCTTCCATGGTCTCCTCTTGGGGATCCTCCTCAATAGGTTCTGTCTCTTCCACACGCTCCGGTGTAGGCTCCCTAGCAGGTGATTGTGGTGGCTCCTCCACAATACCAGCTTGCTCTCCCAAGTTAAGTACCCAAGCAGTGAAAAATAAAAATGTAGTAGCCCTCGCAGGTAACATATGGACTTCAAGTCTATGTTGTCGTGTACGGTTGCACAATAGTGACCACTATAAGCCACTGCCCGCGTGGTGTGGTTTATGGTCCATGTAGCAGGACCATCCCTCTGTAAAAGCTCATAGTTGGTGCTGAGCACCGGCCTAGTAATCCTCCACATCTTCACTATCTAATGGCGTTACCTAAACAACAAACAATACACCAGAGATGGTTAAATTCAAAACAAGCAACAATCATATAATATCAACATGGTGAAAATTATATCAGAAGTCAACCTCATGTTATGGCAAGAATATAACAACATTAAAGCACAACAATAAAAGCACAATAAAGAAACTAAGACTCATCGTAGTTAGAGTTAGTATGAATGTTGGTCAAGGCCCTTCCCTTTGAATCATATGCTCCAGAATAGCATCACAACCCGCAAGAGTGATGGGACAGCCACACAGACACCCAGACTACTAGCCTCTCTACTAGAATCTTACTGTTGGTCAGCCACTTCATCAGGAACTCCTCTCATGCCCTGTTCGAACCCACCATGCCGAACCTATCCGGTTCCTGACTGTCGGATGGTCACCCCGGTTATCTTACTTGAATCTCTCAAACCCCGCTAGGCCCTTCATGCAATGCTATGCAACTCAACAACAACACAAAGGACTACCCAGTTAGTCACATGTGATTCAATAATATTAGAATAACGTCATTATATCCATATAATAAAAAATAAACTATAAAAACTCATGCTTCAGTAAAAAAACCAGCAAGTAAAATATCACTTAAATCACCATTAAAACTCATAAACAAGTCTCACAACATAATCATGTTCTCATAAAAATTACAACGCTTAAACAACATCGTACCAGAGACTTATAATCATCAAAATAACTTGCATCCATACATAGTCCAGCAACCAAACATGAATAATATCATCACAATTAAACATTCCAAGACTAAGACCTCTAGGACCGAAATTACCCTCACATTTACCTTGTTTACGTTCACAACTCGTGCAACTTCGAACGGTACTTCAAACATAAAATTACTAATGGATTTACTAAATATAAAACCATTATATAAAAGCATTTTAAACAATCAAAACCTCCTCCCCAAAGCCTGATAACCCACGGCCAAACACACTTGAAAACGAGTTCGGAAAAATGATTTTCACCCCCCAAAACCTTGTGTATACCCGCGACCAAACAACCCCAAAAACAACCAGAATTTTTTTTCTCTTAAAACCCAAAATCATGTCATATAAACCTTTAAAAATCATAGTTTAATCATGTTTCACCCTCTCAAATGAGTGCAGAATTCTTAAACAAAAGCTCCTAAAAAAACAACACCATAAACCCCTCATAAAACCCCAAAATAGGAGAAGAAAAAGAGATGAAGAAAATAGTTTAAAAACCCTAGAACTAAACGCAAACCTTCATGGATAAATAAAAAAATAAGAAAACATGAAAAACTACAAGGGAAACTCACCTTGCACACTTGGGAAGAAGAAAGAAAACAAAACTTGAACTTAGAGCTGTTAATACGGGCCAACCCGTCACGGATTGAGTTCAATACGGGTTGGGTTAGAGAAACCCGTTTCTAAATGAGCCAAGAAAATATGAACCCAACCCGACTCGCGGGCTAGCTCACAGGTTGGCAGGCTGACTCGTTTTGACAATAGAAAAATAAAAAATCTAAAAATTGGGGAGGAGCGGAGCAAAATGCAAATCAACCCTTCCCAGCGGCGATGGCGACGTAGATGAAGAGATGGAGAGCCGGAGAGGAGCGGAGAAAAATGAAAATCAACCCTACCCAGCGGCAATGGCAACGTTGATGAAGAGATGCGGCAGCTAGGGTTCCAGTACCCAGCGGCGGCGACCTTCCAATTCCAAAGTTCAATTCGACTCACTCTGCAAAATGCAAAAGGGCCAAAACCCTACCCACTCTCTTGCAGTTGCATACTCACTTTGACAGTACACTTAGTCACGAGACTCATGATCGAACCCAAGAAGCAACAAAATCAGCCAATTTTTTTTTAATTGCCCAACTCGCGGGCTGGCTCGCTTGACCCGCGGGCTGACCCGTTAACATGCGGGTTAAACGAGCTGGGGTGTTCTAACCCATATTCTAAACAGGCTGTGATTTAAGCAACCCAACCCGCCTACGGGCCGGGTAAGGCTGGGCTGGCTCACGGGTTGGAACCCATATTGACAGCTCTACTTGAACTCTAGGAAGAAGAAAAAGGTCACGACCAAGAGGGTGAAGAGAGAGCTCCAAAGTGATTTTTCTCAAAAGCCTAAGGTTGCTATTCATAAAAAAATCAAAACCCTAACCCCTATGTGCTGATTTTTCTCACTATCTATTCAATGTTTTCCTTCAAAATAAAACTAATTCTAAACTGAAATAAAACCTTTATTATTCAAATTAATAACAAAAATATAATATCCCTCTATTATCGTAGAAAAGCAGAAAAATAAAATTCACCCTAAAAATATATAAAAAGCCACGCATATATATGTATGTTTATGTATAAATGCTAAACTTTCCTTGCCATCATAAAACAATTTAAAATAAAACACCAAAATATATTTTCCACGAGATAAACTGAGTTTTGAAAATAAAAATATCCTCATGTTGATATATATATATATATATATATATATATATATATATATATATATGTATATGTATAATAAACAACAATTTTTTATTTAAATTTAAACCAAAACAACCAAATATAATATTTTTCCAATCTAAACAACCTAGATAATTGGAACAAAACCTCCTTATCACTTACACTCTAAATTTCAAAAATATATGACCTCATTTAAATATACAACTTAGCCTTTTCTTATATAAAATAAAAACTGTTTAATATAAGAAGTTTTTAAAAGATAGGAAAGATAAAAAAAAAACCATTTAAAAATTAAAACATACATGTTTAAAATAGGCTTAAATATGTTCCGGGTCTAAGAGGAATCAAATTGGGTCCCTGAAAAAAATTTCTTTGAAATGTCATCCCTATTATTGAGAGTTATATGCTTACTTAGCTTCTTCTTCAAGTCTTTAATCTCGTTCAAGTCAGCTATTTTTCCTTGCTTTATGGAGTGAATGGCCAGGTCAAAAACAACAGAGTCGTTCTTGATGGCGGAGGGGTTGATGAGCTTTGCGATATGGGTGGATCAACTTCATCACCGTATGTCAGAGTAGTGACCTTCGGGTAACCAACGGACGAGCCAGCCAGGCAATGGGCTTTGCACTTAAGATGGTCGGCCCCAGTTTCTATAGTTGAGGAACCCACAGTTTGGCTTCTGACAGGGTGGGCATCTCCGGAAGGGTGATTGCCAACCGACGCTTCTAGCGCCTTAACATTGTAAGCTTTCTTCTCTACGTTGGTCATCCGTGGCATTTTCTTTGCAGAAACAAAAAAGAAACAAAAAAGAAAAAAAGGGACAAGTTAGTGTTAAGTTCAAACAATTTTCAAGAAGTTTATTAGATTTTGAATGATAACAATTTTGTGATCAATTATGATAAATAAAAATTTCCTAAACTTTGTGTATTATCATTTTCAGGCAAACATCTCCATCGCCTGTCATCTCTATCGTCTGCCAAGACTAGAACCAAAAGAAGCATCTCTATCGTCTGCCAAGACAAGGATTAAAAGAAATGAATCTATCGTCTGTTAGGCAACGTCTAAGAGTTGGTTTGTCAACCAACGTTAGATCACTCTGAGAAGCATCGTCCAAAGTAGAAGCAGAATACACTTAAAAATTAATGAAATTCATTTATGAGTTGTCTAAAGTTTGCAAGACCAACCCCCGAGGAACATCTCTACAATCACATGCTGAAGTGTCAGATTGTCAACGACTACTATCTACAGGCAAGGTACAATGTTGTGAATAAACAAAGGAATTTATTCATTCTCTCTGCCGAATCATTAAATGCATAGCCGCTCAGTCATTCTCAACATTAAATGCTTGCTCGGTCACACAAGCAATAACATTAACTACAATTCTCTTTCAGGCACATTAAAGGATTCAGAAATCTCAATATGTCTACATCAAGTTGAATCAAAGAGGAGATATTCAGAGATTCAGACTGCTGCAAGATATCTGCTCCATCAAAACATCCATTCTAAGCTTTCAACGGTCAAGAGCATTTAATGAAGAGATATGTTACTCACAATGAAGATATTCATGAAGAACTCACGTGATTCTCTCAACTTCGTTCAACCACTGCCCAAACACAATTTTTCAAGTGAAGCTATAAAAGGAAGACTTGAAGAAATCAGAAAACATGAACTAAGAATCCGAACTTGCTATCAACAATCAGCTTATTTATGTTTCTCATTTTCTTAAGTGTCAAAACCTTCAAGAGAAGAAAATCTTCCAAGTGTGAAAAGATCCTAAGTGTCAAATACTATCTAGCCTTCACACCCAAACAGAGAACCTATCGTCTGATCCTCTTTGTTAAGCTAAAACTCGAGTATATTCCCAAAGAGCCATATCCTCTATAATTAGAGTTATTTGTTCTTAATCTTTCTACTTCACTCTTTCTGAAAAGACTCTGTAGAAGAGAAAGAATTAGGAGAATTCTTGTTCAGTACTTGTAATGAGAAGTCCTATAGAATACTTGGGAGAAGTCCTGTTGAATATTGGGATAAGTCATGTTTAATACTTGTACTGTTTGGGTTGAATGTGAAAAATCTTGGTGAAGCCAAGGACTGGACGTAGCTCTATCGTTGGTGAACCAGGATAAATTATGTGTGTGCTTTATACTTCACGCTTTGATTATTTATCCGCTGCTTAAGTTTTCGAAAAGATTTTAAAAACTTATATCTGTTTTGAAAAACAAGTTTTAAAATTAGCACACAATTCAACCCCCCCCCCCCTTCTTGTGTTATTTCTTTCATTATCAATTGGTATCAGAGCTTAAGGCTCTGAGAATCTAACACTTTCACAAGTGCAGAGAAAAAGATCCATTGAGGACAATGCAATTCCAACGGGCTCAGCCACGAAGAAGCCATCATTCTTTGATGGTACAAACTACCCCAACTGGAAGAAACACGTTCAGCTATTCATAGAGTCCACAAGTTACAAACTGTGGGACATCGTTGAAATAGGCAACTATGTTCCTAGAAACGCTGCAGGTGAAGTCATTCCCAAGCCGCAATGGACTGACGAACAACGCACAGAGAACCAACTAAACTCAAAAGCTAAGTTGTTTCTCACGTGTGCTCTAAGCAAGACTGAACATGATAAAATCGAGGGCCTTCATACTGCCAAGGAGATATGGGACACACTTGCCATGGCCCATGAAGGAACCTCAAATTGAAAGCATACTAGAATAAGTATGCTGGTCGCTCAATACAAAGCCTTCAAGATGAATGACAATGATTCTATAGACGATATGTTCTCTATATTTCAAACAATCCTTAATGGGTTGAGAAATATTGGTAGATCATATAACAATCTTGATCAAATCACCAAGATCCTGAGATGTCTCTCCAGCAAGTGGAGACCTAAAGTTATTGCCATTCAAGAGGCTAAAGATCTTAGCACTCTCAGAATGAAGGATCTATTGGGATCATTAAAAGTTCATGAGATTGAACTTGCTGAAGATGAAGAGGCTAAAAAGAGTAAATCTGTAGCCTTCAAATACAGATCCTCTAAAGCCCTAAAAGCTGAAGAGTCATCTGAGGAAGCTGAAGAGCCGTCTGACCACTTAGGTGATGAAGAAGCCCTCTTCAATAGAAAGTTCAAAAAGATGTGGCTTAAACGAAGACAAGCTAAGAACGAGCCAAGAAGAGAGCAAAGAAAAGATTCTGCACAAGGAAAAGTCTCATCTAGTTCCAGAAGAGATGGAAAACAAATCTCTGGGAAAAGCTCTATCGTCTACTTCAAATGCAGAAAACCTGGTCACATAAAAGCTGAGTGTCCTCAACTTACAAAAAGACCAGTTCAGAAGAACCACAACAGGAGGAAGAAAGCACTCACCGGCCAAAATGAAGAGTCTGAAGAATACTTAGACGATGTAGAAGATGAAGACGATGAAGAACTGTTTTACGCATTCATGGCGTCTGTTGATGCATCAGATGACGAGGAAGATCAGGTAACTTCTGAAATTTCTGAAGAAGATTATAATGAATTGCTTGACTTTTCACATGTTTTATCTGCAAAATATAGTAACCTAAAGAAGAAGTTTGCAAAACTTGAAAAAGAATTAGATGCCTCTAAGGAGGAAAACGTTTTGCTAACTGAAGAGAACAAAACTTTGAAAGAACAAGATCCTTGTGAGGAAGTAAAAGTACTCAAGGATAGAGTTGAAGTTTTAATTAAAGATCTTTCATCGTTTACTAATGGTCATGACAACCTAGTGAGACAAAGTGGAAACAACAGAACAATGTATGATAAAAGCGGACTAGGTTATGAAAGCAATGATGATATTGTTGCATCATCCAATATTGCATATTCTAACGTGTCATATGCATCATCGTCTAACCATGTATTTTCTGACATTAAGTTTGTATCGTCCAATGCCATATCGTCTGAACCTGTGACGTTTGTGGTAAAACATAGAGTCAAACAAACCATAAAGAGAACTTCTTATGATAAGAAAGTTCCACCCAAAGCCACAACTAACAAATCAGGACCCAAGAAAATTTGGGTACCTAAATCTATGATTTTTCCTGTTGCAGATGTGTTTAACAGGGAAAAGCAGAAAAGAGCAATGGTACCTGAACAGTGGCTGCTTACGTCACATGACGGGAAGAAAGTCTATGTTCCCAAAGATCCGTGCTAAGGACAACGGTGGAACAGTTACCTTTGGAGGTAACCAGAAGGGCTTCATTGTTGGAGAAGGAGATGTTGGTAAGGTTCTTCTTCCTGTAATATGAAAGGTTCTTTTGGTTGAATGATTAAAACATAACCTACTTAGCATAAGTCAATTATGTGATAGTGGGATGACTGTTACCTTCAAGAAAGTGAAGTGTAGTGTCACTGACAGTGATGACAAGGTTGTCTTTGAAGCTCAGAGACAAAGAAATCTATGTAAGACGAACATAGAAAACCTTGCAAGTCAAAATGTAACCTGTCTAGTATCACCAGAGGATGATAAGTGGATTTGGCACAGGAAGCTAGGGCATCCATCCTTAAATACCATTACAAAGATGGTCAAATACGTGGTCTGCCAAAACTATCTTTCAAATCTGATGTCATATGCTCAACATGTCTTCAAGGAAAGCAATTAAAAAGTTCTTTTCATTCGAAGAATGTTGTGAATACAAGTAGACCTCTGGAGATGTTACATATGGACTTGTTTGGACCTACTAGAACGACTAGTTGTTCTAGAAAAATGCATTGCTTTGTCATTGTTGATGACTACACAAGATTTACTTTGGTTTATTTCCTGAGTCACAAAGATGAAACATTCAATGCCTTCACTATATTCTCCAAAAGAGTTCAGAATGAGAAAGGCTATTGCATCTCGTCAATCAGAAGGGGCAGATGAGGAGAATTCATTAATGAAGAGTTCGATAGCTTCTGTGAGCAGAACGACATCACTCATCAACTTTCAACTCCCATAACTCCTCAACAAAATGGCGTAGCAGAACGAAAGAACAAATCACTGCAAGAAATGGCTAGAACAATGCATAGTGAAACTTATCTGCCAAAATATTTTTGGGCTGAAACAATTCACACAGCCTGTTACATCCAAAACAGGGTTCTTATGAGGCCAATTCTAAAGAAGACTCCATATAAACTATGGAAAGGAAGACAACCTGATATATCTTATTTTCATCATTTTGGACGCCCATGCTTTCAACTCAACACCAAAGATGATCTCGGGAAGTTCGACGCTAAATCTGATGACAAAGGAATATTTCTTAGATATTCTCCTCATTCAAAGGCTTACCGAGTGTACAACTTAAGAACAACGGTGATAGAAGAATCAATTAATGTGAAGTTCCATGATCACAACTCCTGTGATAATCAAACCAATCTTAAAGAAGATTTTTCAAATCTGGATCTGAATGATGGTCCTTCGTCCACCAGGGCTCAACCATCTAAACAAGTTGCATCGTCCAAAGAAGATTACTTACCATCGTCCAATGCTCCATCATCTAATTCGACATTATCCGATCAAGTTATGACGTCCAGTGGTATCTCTCTTCCAAGAGATTGGAGATTCAAACCTGACCATCCTCCAGATCAAGTTATCGAAAGCATCTCAGAGAATGTAAGAACTCAATCTTCATTTCTTAACTATGACAATTATGCATTTCTGTCTGAGATAAAACCAAGGAATGTAGCTGAAGCTTTATAAGATGAAGGCTGGATCCTAGCTATGTAAGAAGAGCTTACCCAGTTTGAAAGAAGTCAAGTCTAGAATCTTATTCCCAAACCTGAAGGAAAATCCATCATTAGAACCAAATGAATATTCATAAACAAGGTAGATGGAGATGGAAAAGTAACAAGGAACAAAGCAAGAGGTGACTGCTTAGCAACTAACCTAGTGGCATAGGCAGAAGAGGGACTTTCATCGTCGACGTGAGCAATTGAAGTGTTTGGTGGCACGTAGTAAGGTTTCTCAAGGTTCCACGTCTTGGTGTTGCAGTCGTATGTTGATTCAGTTTGTTGTTCTTTATCTCTTTTTACTATTCATCGGGTCAACACTTCTAAAAGACCTACCAATGTGTGGTTCTCGAATTGTGTTAACAATAGTTTACTATTTCAATTGCTTTGGATAATTATGCCTTGGTGACATCTATTACAATTCAACTTTTTATTTCATCTGTTTTATCTCTAGTTTATTTATAATTTCAAAATTTATTTCTTGTGATATTACAATTTTAACCCTTGTCTAAATTGGGGTGTGTAACCCTCAAAGACTTGGGATGATGGCCTCATACATGCCTTCTCCTAGGTCGTTGGATCCTCTACAAGGCCAAGAAGATCAAACAATGGAGGGTTCTTCAATAATGTGTAGCAACACCGCGCCTGCTAGGGTAGACTAGCAAAAGGATCCAGGAGGCTCCTAGCATTGACCTTCGGGCACTTGATCGAACGTGTGCTGAGAAGGTTACTTCCAGAAGAATTTGTTACTCACAATTTTCAATTGAGGTGACCTTATTTGCTCTATTTTAAATTTATCCGCTTTGCTAACACTTCTAGATAGAATTGCTCACTTACAAAAAAAAAAATCTATTTATGGTAACAAAAAAATGCTATATACATTTTACAAAAGAGAATTCCATTCTAATAAAATACTTTTTGGCCAGTTAACCGGTATGGGGCCGTTTAGACACCTAATACATAATATAAAAAGGGAAAAATAACACACGCCGCACATTTACATTGTATTTCTGTTTTCGTACTCTACAACAAATATAAGATCTACAACAAATATAAAGTGGCTCCTGTTCCATGAACCACCTAAACGTTAGCCAAACATGTAATCTAGTTTGTTTATTTGGTAGCTGCATATGTTGTTGAGCTCTCAATACATGCCAACCCGGCTCATATGGGCTGGCCCATCACAGGTTAGGTTTAATACGGGTTGGCTCGTTTAAGTGTAGAAAAATAAAAAATCTAAAAATTGAGGAATTTAATTAAAAAATGAAAATGTTGAAAAAGTAATAAAAATTCATAATAAATAAATATTAACAAATGCATTTTGTCATTCACATCTAACATAGTTGAATTTCAATATAAACACAACTCAAGAAACAACAAAATCAGAAAAAAAAAAAACAAATTTAATTGCCTAACTCTCAGCTGGCCTGTTTAGGTTAAACGAGCTAGGTTATTCTAACTCGTTCTAAACAGGCTGCGATTTAAACAACCAACATGCCTACAAGCCGGGCTAGCCACAGTATTTTGCATAAACTAAAGTATTCAGTTCTGTAGAGTACTGTAAGAGAAATTTTGAAATGTCTAACATTCCAACCAACAAAGAAGGATAGCAAAAATTGAAACATGAAAAACAGGTTGTGTGAACAAGAGGAATGATACTTCTGCTCAGAAAAAAGCAAAGAAATGATATCATAACAAAGTTTCATATGTCCAGACATATTAATGCAACTTCATCATAGCAGAAGTATTACTATTCATCTTTGCCAAAATGGTTCTAGATAGAACTAAAAACATAAACCAAAAACAATCACACATGTGTAACAATAAACCAAAAGAGAAAAAATTATGTCATTACATCTCAGAGTCATTCCAAAGTTGGAAGTGGCAGACAATCAACATGGCATCATTTCAGTCCGCCCGTCTGCTTTTCTACATCATTGATGAGTACACAAATTTTTATATCAAAGAAATCAAAAACAATTTCTCATACCAAACACAAATACTAACAATTTCTCATACCAAGCACAATTCATTTTGACAGCAAAAAAGCTACTAACATTAGAATCAATTGTAGAAAGAATTCAATAATAATAACAGACGAAAAAAAGCAAACTCTAATAGTTAAGAAAGGTTGGCATCAGATAATAAGCGGAGTTTTTGATCTTCACAGAATTAAATCAGTGTGTAGGATAAGAATTTTTAACATCATTTGCCAACCCTAGTTCATAAGAGCATAAGTACACACAGAGAAACACAAAAAAGCAAACAGAAACAAATATGACTAAAATCAGAAGTAAAATGGCATCAGAAAAGTTTGTGTTCATCAAGCTTATAATCAGTATATCAATAAGCGGTTTAAAACAATGATCCTCATCTGCCATGATCTCTCTGAAACATACAAAGAAATCACACACAATTTGCACAAAATTAATTGAATTTTGAAAATTTCGGTAAATCCATTTGACCCATGGCAATTTCTAAAATGGTGCAATGGGCTGGTAAGTCAACCAGTTTGGATCTCTGCATCAGTTTTATCTCCACTGCCATTCAAAAATAAAACACAGATGGAGAGGGTAAACAGATGCAAAAAATCAACGGAGAAAAAATCAAAATAAAAATTGAAACACGCATACCCAGAACATCAATCGAGTTTCAAACAATCAAACAATGCATTGCAGCGATTCAAGATTAAATTTTGAGGACACGATAATGATAATACGAGTAAATGAATCCATCATTTTGGAACAAAGATCTTCAATGAATTGAAACTGGAAATCGAAATCGAAATTGAAACGAAGAAGGCGAGAGAAATGTTACGAAAACGAAGGGAATAATGGGGCATGCGGTGCTATGAGAGGCTGCAAGGCAAACACTTTAAATAAGAGTCGCTAGAAGAAGATTAGGGTTCGCATTGCTTCTCTTCTCTGCAGAATCTCTGCGCCGTTTTATGTAGTTGAGGGTCGTTTTTACCCTACGCTCAGACGGTGTCGTTTGTTACTTTCCTATGTGAAATAGATTTTTCCTTAGTGAAAAGATAAAGTCAAATTTGAATGGGAAAAAAATACTTAAAAAAAAAAGTTTCCTTGGTCAATATATTTTTCATTTAAAAAGAAAGTATTTTTTTATGTTGGTCAACTAGTAGGCAAACTAGATCCCCGTAAGAGTGATGTTACCAGGTCGAGCCATGAAAATGTTATTTGTTGGGAGGGACCGCCACCGTATCACGAACAGGTTAATAACTGTCTATAACAAAAAAAAGACAAGACAATAATGTTTTGCGTATTATGTTTTGCAACTCTAAGTCATCATAACAGAACCAACATTTTAATTACATATATAACCCTGCATGTTTAATACTTGATTGAGTATAAAAAATTTAACTCAATTGAATATTAAATATAGAATCTATTTGTCATTGCTTATTGTCGCAATCGGGATCGGGGACGGCACTAAAAATTAATTAATCAACAGACAGAGTCGCCATTAACATTTTTAGGGGAAAACGCTAGAAAACCCAAAAAGAAAATAAAAGGCCAACGAAACCTAAAAATCTAGGTTCGGGAGTCTATTACGTGTGGGGGAGGTATTAGCACCCCACAGCGCCCGTCGTAAGACGGTACCTAAGATTAACTGTGCAATTTTTATTAAGCTTTCCCTATTATTTTTTTATTACCCTAAAACTAAATTATTTGCCTTTTTATTAATTTTTATTTAATAAAGGAAGAAACATTTTATTTTATTTTAAAGCATCAAGAATTAGCCCGTCCTGTGTACCCTCCTAGGAGGCGTTAAGGCTTACATAGTTCTTAATTAGATTTAAATTATATTTTTAATTTAGGGTGCTTGGCGGGGTTAATACCCGGTCTTACGTATCTCTAAAGAGAAATCAAGGCTGCTACGTAGTTCTAGATTTTAATCTTAATTTTTGTTGTTTAAGAAAAAAAGAACAAGAACGCTAAGAGACACGACATTCTATGCGAACAGCCGAGACCTCACAACGCAATTGCTTTTAGTTTTAGTTTATTATTATTGTTTAAGAAAAAAAGAGGTGAGACACGACATCCTATGCGGACAGCCGAGACCTCATTTTATTTTAATATTGTTTTCTAAGAAAAAGGTGAGACGCGACATCCTATGTGGACAACCGAGACCTCCTAACGTAATTGCTGGATGAGATAGGAACAGAGTGTGAGATGAGAAGGAGCGAGGAACTTGAACGACGAGGTGGAGATTGTGAAGAAGACCTCTTCCTTGGACTTCGTCTGAAGTTTTGATGACGGCAACACACATCACCAAAGAGAAGAAAAGAAGACTTAAAAGAACCAGCTCACAAACTTCAAGATTAATTAAGGTTCTGGTTTTAGATTAAGTCTCTTCACTTGGTAAGTTATGCTTTATTAAGGTCACATCACATATGAAGGCTCATAAATAATTAACTAATTGAGTATAACATGTTTTTACAATTAAAACAAAGTAGAAACACTCAATTAGGCTTTAAAATTTAATAAACTAAATTCTGGACTTAGAGTAATCGATTACAGGCTTTGAGTAATCGATTACCACACATGGCAGTAATCGATTACCACAAATCAGTAATCGATTACATGTTTGAATTTGACACTTAAACTACAACGACTAGTAGCGTAATCGATTACCCACTTGTTGTAATCGATTACCATATCAGCAGATGTGTCTTTTCATGAATCAATGAATTCTTGGACGTTGGGAAAGCATCGCAATGGTTCATGGACGACCTCTTGTGCCTATAAATAGTCCATTGATGCTCTGAATTCAACACACAACTTTCATACTCATAGAGCAATCATTCTGAGCAATCTAACTCTCATTTTCAAAGAACACTTATGTTGTTTGACTTTTAAAGAACTCAGAATTCATTGAGCCTTCATTTGTGATTGGCTGGAGCATAAATATCAAGTTAAATCCATTCTTATACTGAAGGATTGATTCAGCCTTGTAAAATCTTCTTCATCCTCATTCTTGTGTTGAGTGAATTTCACTGTAGTGTTCGGTGAAAGGTTTGCAATCAGAAAATGGTGTGCTTTCTGGATATTGATAGGTCTTCTTAAGGTCCTTGGTGTAAGCATCTGTAAGAACACTTGATCAATAGTGGATAAATCCCCAAATCAGAATGGGGGACTGGACATAGCCTTCAGTGGTTTGAAGGTGAACCGGGATAAAATCACTGCATGATCTTCTTATCCCTGAACTTTTACTTTTAGCACTTTACATTTCCGCTGCTTACTCATTTATTTATTGTTAATATTTCAAAGTAAAAGTTCTCATTTCAAATTGGGTTTTAATAAGTCTAAAAACGTAACAACCCAATTCACCCCCTCTTAGGTTGCTATCTAGTCTTATAGATTAATGACAGAATCAGATTCCAGCTCTCTCATGCCAAATTGCCTAAATCGTTCTAGGGTGAAGCAATGAGAACTGCAATAGATCTAATCAACCATTCTCCTTCAATTCCTCTTAATGGTGATGTTCCTGAGAGGGTGTGGCGGGGGAAAGATGTCTCATATAGTCATTTGAGAGTGTTTGTGTAAGACCCTCAAGTTTTGAGTATTTATGTATTGGCCCTTGGAGATTTTATAATTAGGTTTTGGTCCTTTAAGTTTGGATAAATTGTGTTTTAGTCCTTGGACTAGTCAAAACTGAATTGGAATTCACTAATTAAGAGCTTTTAATGATGTTTTGAATTCAGATTTCTATTGGGGACATGATGGTTTGGCTTTGAGGATTATATGAATAGTTTTGTTAGAGTTTTAACAAGAGGAGTTGTGGCTTAGTGGTTGAGGCTTAAGCATTTGATTGGCAAGTCTTGTATTCGAATCCTAGTGAGGTAGGTTTTTATTTTATGCAGATTTTGGAGTGGTTGTGGTTGAATTTCGAATTTGAAGTTGTAGACAAGAGTTTAATGAGGATGAATAGCTAATAAGGGGGTGTAAAGTGAGTTTATGGCTTGGTCTACGAGTAAATGAGCAATAAAGAGGGTGAATTCTGAATTAGAAGGAGGCTTAGGTCGTGCTCCCTCTCCCTTCCCCTTGCAACTATTTGAAGGTGCAAGAAACACACAAGAAATGGGGGGTTTGAATTGTGTGACTCATTTTTGAAAATTTCTTTTGATAATAAACATTAATTATTGGTTTTCAAAGAGAGTTATTGATTATGCAAATATGCATGTATGCAGCGGAAAATATAACATAATATGAAAAGTAAAACACACATGATTTTTATCCCGGTTCACCCCCATAATCGACAGGGCTACGTCTAGTCATTGACTTCACCAAGATTTTCCACTATTTAAACAAATAGTACAAGTATTATCAGGGACTTCTCCCAACAAGTATTGTAAGGACTTCTCCTATCAAGTATTATCAGGGCTTCCCCTTACAAGTATTATCAGGACTTCTCCTTACAAGTATTCTGCGGGACTCCTCCTGATACCTTTTACAAGGAATTGTTTTTCTACAATATTTCTCTTCAATAAGAGTGGGTAGAAGAAATGAAGCACGGGTTGTACAGAGAGAATAGGCATTTAGATTCTCTGTTTTGGGCTGTGTGTGAATTAGGATGAGAGTAACACTCTGTAGATTCTTCACACACATGAACAACTTAACTCTTGAAATATTTGGCTTGAAGCTTTATGAGTTTGAACCAATGAAGTCTTTGGTTCTCTGGGCAAACTTAGTTGAGATATGAAAGTTTGAGTCTAAGTCGCCAAGTTGCTCCGGAAGCAGGATTCTCTATTTATATCTTCAGTTGAAGATCTTCGTTCTTCTTCCACATAAGGAGAGAAAACCTGTCCGTTAGTGCTCCTACTTCCTCTGCTGTGAGTAACGGCTAGTTCTGCATTTTTGAGCAGTTCTGAGACACGATCTGTGAAACATTGATTTGCTTGGGTTGACATCGTCTGGCTCCATTTGAGCGAGTAGCCTTAAGCCATGTCTTATGTATTTAATGCTCAAGAATTCCAGCTGTGGTATTTGTTTGACCATTATACCCCAGTGCGTGCCTGATGACAGGATATTATATGATGTTTTTAGGTTGTTTTTAGTCTTTTTATTTTATTGTTTTTTAGTCACATATAGGATTTTTATTATTTTTACATATATTTTATATTTATTTTGCATTTTGCATATAGATTAGCTTTTATTTGTTTTTCTAACTTTATTTTATATTTTTAGGAATTTTTATAGTTATTTTATATTTTTAGGAAAAAGCTGGTATAGTTATCATTTTTGTCCAGGGACCGATTTGTAAAGTTTCAGGAAACCAAGGATCAAAGTGTAAAAGTTCAAGAGCGGAGGATGAAAAGTGAAGTTTGAAGAAGTCAAAGGGTCAGAATTGAAGTTCTAACAAAGAGAGAACTTAAAGTGAAATTGAACAATGTGAAGCAACTCTCTTTAAGAAAATAAGTTCAACCGAAAAAGAAAATAAGTTTCATAGCATATAAACGACTAAAGTTAAGAAGGACCAAACACTAGAATAGCATCATAAAAACAAGGGTTAACTAAATAAATGGTCCCTGGGGTTTAGGCGAGTTTTGATATTAGTCCCTCGCCAAAGCAACTTTCGGATCTAGTCCTTGGGCTTAGGGAAATAGCTTGAAATGGTACTCACCAGAGTGGTGGCTCCGGCCAACCTGCTGATTTGTCACCACCGGAGTGACGTGGCTCTGCCACATCATTTAATGGGTTTTAATCTCTAAATTAATCTGATTTCACTCTAACCTAACTAGTAAAAATTCTTTTAATCTTCATTCTTTATTATTCATCTTCATCCTTGTTCGAAAAAATCCTTGTTCTTCATATCTTCATCTTCATCTCCTTGATCTTGATCTTCATCCTTCTTCATCTTCAACCAAAATCACAAAATCCATTTTCTTCTTTTCTTTTCTCTTCTCTTCTCTACCCACACCGTCAATCAAGCACAAGAAAAAATGGAAACTTTGTGGTTAAACACCTTGCCCAAACACCCATAAAAATCCCCAAACCCGCAATCAATTCCCTCAACCTCAAAATTCCAATTCACACAACTTTTCACCAAATTAACCCCAAATTCAGAAACATCATCATCTATAAACTCTCGTCTCTTGTATCCTTACTTTCAAACCTCACTTCCTCGGACCTGGGTGTGATCAAAATCACAGTTGCAACAGAAAACACTGTTAAAAAGACCCATTGATGTTTTCCCCTCATCGTTGATTTTGTTCTGCTTCTCGTTGATTTAAATGAGAGAAGAAGAGGTTGAGGTCCTCTTGAGTTTGCAGTTGAAGTTGACGAAAACCGGTGAAGTGTTTAAAGTGAATGGGTTTTTCTAAAGTTGAAGGGGAAGTTGAATGGGGTTTTTCTGTAAGATATGGGTTTTTTCTTTGTTTCCAGATCTGATAGCAAAATACTAGAACCCACTGCTGTTGCAGCAAAGTTGAAATTCTGCAGTTGATTTTAACTTCTTTGTTTCTCTGCAAGTTCTACCCACAGACATGACAAACGCACATAGGGTCTGATAGAGATTTCAAATTTGGGGGAAAATGGGTCAAGAAGGAAAAAGATTAAGGGGTTTTTATTATTTTTTATTTTTATTAATACTTTTTTTAAATAATTAACAATATGAATTGAAAAATTAAAAATAAAAGAAAAAGTTCCATATTAGCTCATTAAATGATGTGGCAGAGCCACATCACTTTGGTGGTGACAAATCAACAGGTTGGCTAAAGCCACCACTCCGACAGGACCATTTCCAGCTAGTTCTCTAACCCTGAGAGACTAGATTCGGAAGTTACTCTGACGAGGGACTAATACTAAAACTCACCTACACCACATGTACCATTTACTTAGGCCCTGTTCAAGGTGGTTGTCAGTTTTTGGCTTTTGGTTTTCAAATGGTAATTTGAAAACAAAAGCAAAAATGTTGTTGAACTAGTTTTTTATCTAATTTTAAAACAATTTTAGCCATATTTGTAAAAACACAAAATATGGTTTTCTGATTTCAGTTCAAAATTTTAATAACATACATTATGACGACTACCACCCATTGCCACCACCACCACCACCCTCTGAGCCACCTCCAACGTCACCACCGTCTCCACCACCACCCTACACAGCCACCACTACCGCCACCACCATGCTCCGCCACCGACAACCCTGCCACCGCCACCACCCTCCGCCCTCACCATCGCCACCACCACCACAACCCTCTGCCAATGCCACCACCACCACAACCCTCTGCCAATGCCACCACCACCACCACCACCACAACCACAAACTAAAACTGAATTTATAAAACCGAAAACTAGTTTTGGTTTTTAAAAATTACAAAACATAAAACCAAAAACCACCCCGAACGGGGCCTTACTTAACCCTAAAAACAATTTAACTGTTGCAAAGATAATTAAAAACTGATCGACATGAATTCAGTAAGCTGGATGGATTGTTCATTAATTTGGAAATCAAATCAAATAGGCTACAGAAATGTCATGCTTCATGCCCACCAAGTAAAATGTATTAGACAGCGGATGTCTCTGAAATTATCAATATCTCAGCCTTTCCAATGAAAGCATTCCATCTAAAATTGAAAGAGGCGACAACCTAGAGATCAATCACACGCGACAATTTCTGGATCCGGTTCAATAGGAAGTCCCCTTGCTTAATTGTTGCTTGGTAAAGAGCATTCTTAGCATCAGGGCGATTAGTTTCAAGAACGCCTGCAACTTTATCAATCTTGCAATGAAGCTTCCCTGCTGCAATAAAACGTGATAGCTCCCTGGAAACAATAAATGTAATGAGTTGCCTCCCACAGCATTTCAAATCTAATAAGACATTGAAGCCGAAATTGAGCTAGTGAGATGCATTCACTTACACATCAATGAAATCCACTGTCACTCCAAAGGCTTTTGCCATTGCTTCAATTGTCACACTCTTATAAGATTCCAAAAACTGGGAATAAACAACAGTCCTGATCTCTCTCATGTAATATCGGAAGTGCGGATGCAGATAACGGTCCAACTTAATTTGCTGCGTCAGGCCAGCTGAAAATAATTTCAAATAAAACAAGACTAAGAACATGGGACCAAGAAGATAGGAATGAATTATATTCCAGCACATAGCAGCCCCTGCTATACAATAGATGATTTCCACAGATGCTCAAATTATAACACAAAGCATAAAGTGTTTCCAGTGAAGAGCGGAAACATCAAGAAATCACTAAAAGATTACTGAGATTTTGCAAATGTTTGCTCACCAAATGCTGAGAAAAAAGACTTGTATTGACAATCATATAAGGAGTTCAAAAACTCTGGAAGATGTGGGATTTTGCCAATCACTGTCAAGATCTCAGGAGCATCCACTACCTGATGCAAATTAGCTGAAGTTAGTAATTAGGCACAAGCAGGCAACCTACCAAGAAACAATAAATTAAACAACAGTGAAGAAAAAAGCATAAATAGTTATCGGCTTCATGAAAGAATCAACATACCTTCTGCTTTAAGGAAACTCTGTCCAATGATATAATGCTAGTCAACACTGTGTAAAATGTAAAGGTGTCATAGGGAAAGAGTTCATAGGTTGTAAATGTTGATATAGAATCCAAAAACAATTTGGCAGCCTTCTTAAAATTTCGGGTGGACATGAAGTACAGGCCTTCATACACTTTCAGTCGATTCTTCCTTTCCCAATCACCACCTTCTTCAAACAAGCTGCCACCACAGTGCAAACAGTTAGAAAACCAATTCTCATCTAAAAAGCATAGCCAGATGGCAGAGGCTCAGACATTTATAACTAAAATAATTACCTTTTGGCTTTGTCAATACTTTTTGAAATGAGATCAAAATCCATGTCAAAGAAACCAAGCTGTAATGTATGAAACACCAGGTCCATCTTCTGTCCAACTGCAACTGTCTTGGTTTCTGTTATCTTAAGATGTTCCAGGGCTTTCTCCTGGTAAATAAAAGAATTATCAAAAACTGATCCCTGCAGCTGACAGGAAACAAACAATAAGTTATAATAGCTATACATACCTTGTCCCCAATCCGGATGAAAAACAATGATTTTGCCAAGTGAGCCTCACGAACTTCACTCTCACCGAGGTTTTCCTCCGCATCAGCAATCCTAAAATAAGGCATCCACATGTAATATCATAAGTTCTAGGATTATCAAACTTGCCACTTACCAAATAATAATTTACATCTCAAAGAATTGCAAAATGGGAAATGATATGACTGTCATCTTGCCCAGTCTCGGCATTTTCCATTTCTGAGTATCAAGCTTTCTAGGTCGTGGAGGATATATCTCATATTCCCATAGCTGTAATTTCCTTCTTTTCACTGTTATAATATATCATATTACTATCTAGATAGAAAGAAGAAAAGCAGACCGTCATAAAAAACACATGCATCATTTATCACAAGTCATACAATCAGAGGCAGGCTAAATTTCATGCATTGAAACTTCTAGTCTCCAGGAGATACAATTAGTTCTGTACATAAGGCCCTCAGCCACATGGGGAAGCAGCAAAGAGGGTTCATCATGAGACATCTTCAGTCTGATGGCAACATGATATCTTCCTCGAGTGTGGTGGACATTGATTATAGTGCTATAGTATCAGCTCTGCTGGAGTGGAAATGATGGATTTTGGTATAATTCATCCCAATTTTCTCTCAGCCAACAGGTTTGGGATTTGATGAGTTACAATAGTCATTCAGCTTTATATTTGTGCAAGTAACACAGATAACAAAAACTGCAGAATGAACTCAAAATATGACAGACACAACGCAACATCCTTGCAAATGTTACTACTCAGCTCACATGGTTATCTACTTTGCTCAAAGAGTTTGGCATTGATTCAGGTCCTACTCCTACTCTGGTATTCTGTGACAATCATTCTGCAATGCACTTAGGTTCTAATCCTTCCTTCCATGAAAGAACAAAAAGCACATTGAAATCGACTGCCATCTTGTGAGTGAGAAGGTAAATAATGGCATTATCCAGGTAGTCCCTGTGAGCATCAATTAGCATTTAGCAGACTTGTTCACAAAAATGATCATAGCACCTATCTTTAGATCTCTTATCTCCAAGATGTAGATCCTCAATATTTATCTACCATATTGAAGGGGGGATTATTGGACTATCTTACTGTATAAATTATCATGTCAATGCATTTTCACCTAATGGTGGATACTGGGTAGTTCAGAGAGTGTTAGTTACTGAAGACTAGTAGTTAGTTAGTTAGAATTCTAACTGTTAACCGATAAGCACTTGTAAGTAGTAACTTCTATCAGACTCCTATAAATGTAGCTAGCAATTTCACAAAAGACCAATAACAGATATTTCTCATTCTATACCAGCCTTCCATCCTTGATAAGCATCAAGCATCGTAAGAACAATAATGAAAGAACAAAAACCATCAATAGTACCAAATTAATTTGTGTAATTCAAATAATCAAACCCTGCATAAGATTATGATCCTACTTTTTTATCACTCTCATTCTGTATTTAATTTAACCTACTGCATTTCAAATCCGAAATTCTCAATCGGGGTTTGCTAAACCCAACCCCAAAAAATTGGGCAAAAATAAATTAAAGCGTAGAGACTCACTTTTCGTCGATCTTGTTTAGCTCGTCGTCAATTTTAGCACGCATTGAATCCAAAAGGGCACGATCCATGTCCAATACGGAATCGGCAACTAGGGTTTCGTAGAGAGGGACCATATCTGTACCAACAAAAAGAAAAAACGAAAGTTAGGGTTTTGACAAGAGAGAGAGAGAGAGAGAGAGAGAGAGAAGGAAGATGGAGAGGGTGGTGGTTACCGTTATCCTTGACATAGTTGAAAACATCCTCTCTGTAGCGAACCTTGTCGATGTCTTGAACATCAGGTTGTTTCAGAAGGAAGAGCTTGTCGGCGAGCACAAGCTGTGCCTGCTGAGAACCCTCTTCTCCTTCCATCTTCTCCTTCGCTTCTCCGACTACGATGCAAACACAGATAGATGGAGAGGGTGAAGTTGAACAGATGCAGAATGTCACCGATGAACTAATAAGATGGAAAAAGCGCTTACTTGTAGAACATGCTATTTGATATATGTTTTATAAATTTTTTTTATAGAACATATTTAAGAAAATGTCAAAAAAATTGATTTAAAAGAAAGTAAAATGAGTAAACCTCCATTTTCGTCCCTGATAATGTTCACTTATGACTCGTTGGTCCCTGAACTTTCTCTGTCGGTCATAGTAGTCCCAGGTAATGTTACCGTCGGTCGGTTTCGTCCTTTAACACATTTTCCGTTGGTCCCTGTTGACCAAAATGCCAAATAAGAGAGAGGTCTGCCACGCAAGCATTCCACATCAACCTCCAACTTGGTCCCTGAAAGATCACACTTATGGCTGTTTGGTCCTCATACTATTTTTAGCCACCAAGTTAGTCCCTGAAAGATTTATCGTTAGTCAATCTGGTCCCTGAAAGATTCGTTGTTAGTCAATTTAGTCCTCCTTTATTAAAATTCTAAAATTTAGAGAAATAATGTGAGTTGGATTCGAACCTAAGATTTAGAAGTAGTAAAACAAAGCATTTACCAGTTGAGCTACTTAATCAATTAGTAAATTTGTGAACACAAATATATTTATATCATTCTTGAGCTACAAAATGAAAGGTCTCTTGATGAAGATGCAGATGTTGCAAATGAAGAACAGTAGGAAGAAGAAGAAGAAGCACAAAAGTGTTGCCGGATCTCGGGCAAAATGGGGGAAATTTCAGTTTCTATTTCTGCTAATCCTATATTATCACTTCCTCTGTTTCGTCCCTCTTGGTTGATATAGTTTGAAAAACCCCAAAAATTGCATGATTTGAAACCAAAGGATGGAAAACAGAGCAAAATCTTCTAAATTGAGAAGCAAAAGTTAGAAACTGAAATTCTGGTGAGAATTGAGAAATCGCAGTCAAATATGAAAAAGGTAGCATGAGAATTGGAGACAAACCTTAGGAATTGTAGCAAGACGCTTGGTTTCTTCCTCAACCCGACCAAGTTGAAGCTGAACCTTCTCCCTAACCTCCATCTTCTTCCTCTCAATCTCTTCCTCCTTGGCCTTGAAATTGGAAAGAGCAGACCTTGACATCTCTTCATCTTCCTTGGACAAGTGGCTGCTGAAGCTGAGGCTCCCTGAGTTCTGCACCACCAACTGGTTGTTCTGCTCAGCACCCTGCATCGTGTTTTCAACAGCAACCCTTTTTCCTTCTTCTTCTTCTTCTTCTTCTTCTTCTTCTTCTTCTTCTTCTTCTTCTTCTTCTTCTTCTTCTTCTTCTTCTTCTTCTTCTTCTTCTTCTTCTTCTTAATTGAATTCCCCTCTTTATTTTCCTCTGTCTCTTTCTTTCTCCACACCCCCTCTTTATTTTCCTCTGTCTCTTTCTTTCTCCACACCCTCTTTTTCTTGTTCTGCTTTCTCTTTTTCCTTTGTGCTTTGAAATGATGAGGCTCTCTGCAGTGCTCTGTTTTTCGGGATGGTTCTGAAAAATACATAAATCAGAACTTGGTTCAATCAATGGCAGAATAGCTTGGGCAAATCACTTTGTTTCACGCAATTTTTATAGCCTCCTGCCATGGTTCCCACTCGAATTCTCAATTGGATTCACTGAGGGGGTAATTCTCACTCAGATTTTGAAGATTACTGCTGCGTGAGTTGAGAAATGGGGAATTTAGGGTTTTCAATTTGGGGATTTCATGTTTGAGGACGAAGGGACCGATTTGACTGGTTTCAGAAACTTAAGAGACCTTTCATTTTGTAGCTCAAGAATGATATAAATATATTTGTGTTCACATATTTACTAATTGATTAAGTAGCTCAACTGGTAAATGCTTTGTTTTACTACTTCCAAGTCTTAGGTTCGAACCCAACTCAAATTATTTCTCTAAAGTTTAGAATTTTAATAAAGGAGGACTAAATTGACTAACAACGAATCTTTCAGGGACCACATTGACTGACCTCAAATCTTTCAGGGACTAACTTGGTGGCTAAAAATAGTATGAGGACCAAACAGCCATAAGTGTGATCTTTCAAGGACCAAATTGGAGGTTGACGTGAAACGCTTGCGTGGCAGACCTCTCTCTTATTTGGCATTTTGGTCAACAGGGACCAACGGAAAATGTGTTAAAGGACCAGACTGATCGACGGTAACATTACCTAGGACTACTATGACCGACGGAGAAAGTTCAGGGACCAACGAGTCATAAGTGAACATTATCAGGGACGAAAATGGAGGTTTACTCAAAGTAAAATAGTTATAGGTATGCTAAGGAGGGAGTCTCAAATAAAATAAAATAAAATAAAATAGAAATAGATGAAGGAGGGAGTCCGAATGAGTGGGATCAAGTGTTACATGCTCGATTCGTTAAGCAAGGTCTTGCGTTGGACGAACATGATCCCCTGTCTTATATTACTAATCTTACATTATCAATAATTTTAGATAGAATTTTTTTTTGTTAATCCAACCGTCAATAACCATTACTCATCACCTTCAGTATTTGTGTCGAATTTTGTAAAACTGTAAGAAGTATAAGTTTGTAATCAAATAGTTATTATTTTTATATATTTTGAAATGTCTACATGACATTAGCCTAAATGTATCTAAATGATATGCTAAATGATTTTAGATTGATGTAAAATTTTATAAATATGATAATTTTTAATTAAACAGTGTTTTTCAAGATTCAATGATCCATTAAAAGATTGAATGATGTAAGATTAGTTGTGTAAGACACAAACGTAAGTTGATCCCACCTCAGCTTACATCAGTAAATTACACTAGTAATCTTGAACCAGTAATCATAAACTGTCAATAACTTTTTGCCTCATAATTGGATCTTAAAGTCTATCATTTGATTGAAAATCACTATCACATAAAAAAATGGTAATTGACACGACAAGTGGGACAGGTCGTGAGTGTTGTTGATCAGCAACAGGTCGTGAGTGTTGTGGGCTAAGAGTGTCGTGCTCTCTAGCAGCACTCCTATCACGTAGATCATATATATAAAATTTTACATCAATTCAAAATAGTTTAGTATGTCATTAAGATATATCAATATTAATGTCATATATGCATTTTAATATATATGAAAATAAGAACTATTTGATTACGAAGTTTTTGAAAATCTTACAAGACTAAAGTTATTGATAATTGTAACCAAAAAAGTAATTGATGGTTTAAGATTACTAGTGCAAGTTGACCTCTTCCCTATTCAAAAAGATTTTACAAAAATAAGGTTGTTTTGACCATATAGAAAATGAGAGTAGAGAGATTTTTTATGGTGCTAGACGACTAAGCACATAATTGCATCACCATTGTGTCGGGGGTTATGAGAGAGTTATACAAGTGTTGTGCTGCTAGGTGAAACGATGGAGTGTCCTATCCTAGATGGCTAGAGTTAGTAACTGAAAACATCACTAGCTTGCACTCTGACATATTATGATGTCAATGTGTCATGACAAAACATGGTGCAATGCATTGATGGTGCGAAGAAGACTATAGCATTAGTTGTTCTGAAGAAAAGGAAGAAGAAAGAGACCTAACCAAAAACTATGCTTATATTTTGTGCAATTTTAATAGTTTATATGATTTTTAGTTTCATTGCTAAATGGTAAAGTATATATAAATTAAATCACATAATGTGAAATAAATTTATAAATATTATTTTAACATTTTTTTATAAATTTATAAATATTTATAAAACTAGTCCAACAAATAACTCATTAATTGTGCGGTTTTATTAATTTATATCATTCTTAATTTCCTTATAAATGATATAATATATTTAAATTAAATCATAGCATAATAAATTAATTATCTTCTATATGGGATACATTGTGGTCTTAAAAAAAAGTCAAGCCATAATGATTTAACATTATTATCTTCTACATAGGATAGGATACATGTGGTCTTAAAACAAAAGTCGAGCCTAACCTATATCATCAAGTAATCCAACATATTAGGTCATTAGATTGATGAACAACTTTAGTTGAAGCTAAATACAGTTCTTCTTTATCCGCCTTGAAGTTTTCTTTCATTCATTTAAGATCAATGACACAGTACTCACATGCATTGTGGGAATTTCAATGCTTCTGCTTCAAAAAAAAAATCAATGCCAAGCCAAAATTTCTCCCTGGTAAACATCGAATCAAGGACCTTCGGGAATAGGATAAATTGTAATGTTTTATATCCACCTATGACTATCTATGTAATATGTATACAAATCTGTTGTCGGTCACGAGTTGAGAGAGTGAAAATAAGGACTAAAAGGAAGGAAAATCCTAACTCATTCCTATGACACTACTTGCTCTGCACCCTCCTGCTCCCTCTTGACCTCAGAGGGAGGCAAAAAGCAATCCATGGACAATCCACAAATGTTAAAATCAACCTCTTCAATCCTCCATGTCTCCTCAATTCTCCTCTTGTGATTATGCGCCGTGCCATACCGATACAAAATGGCCACTGTCTTGCCACCATGCGCTATCTTAATGCCATTGATGTACCTATAGTCCTCAATCACAGACTCTATACTAGTCTCCCAAAAAACAGAGTCTTTTCCATTAGAAGACTTCACTCTTACCAGCTTTGCGTCCTCGAATTTGACCAGTAACCCCGTGCGTTGGCTGAAATATCCCCACACAGTGTGTCTTATGATTTCTGTGTGAGATGTGTTTTGTGCTTGGAGGATGCCATGTGCAGTCTCTATCTTGAGTAGAAAACAATCTTCTTTGTTGATAGTTTTCTCTCCAACACACACAGCGTCTAGGAACATGTTCGCCGTACACCTTGGGTCCAACCCCTGTAATAACAGACACATAATAAACAAATACAATCAATACAATTCTTGATTAAATCCCCTTTATAGCTGAAAGATAAATCCAAATTCAAGTGGCACACTAAATGAATGATTGCCCCAATTTATCTATCTCAAAATGCAGATACTCACATTTACAGAGTAAAAATTTAATTTCCATTTGAAGAATGTGGCATAGCAATGATCCAAAAGTACATGAAATAACTATATTCAATCACATAGTTATAAATGTTGTAATTAATAACATATCAGACAAATATCCTACAAACTTAAGGAACTTATTAAAAATACATGAATGTTTTCATATCTAGTTGTTAGTAAACTAATAACCTCTAGTAAAGTGTCATTGTGAATTGGTGTAGAAGTCGATTAGGCTTTTACTATTGATTTACCTTAGATGGGGTTATGTAACTTTATACGGTAAGCTAAACAATCCCAGTATATATAAGAGCTAGCTAATGTGGTAAATCAAACATTCCAAACTGCACATAGTCACATTTACTTTGAGTTAAAATTTAACATCTAATTATTCGGATTCAAAAGTGCATGAAATAACTATATGAACTTCAAATCACACAGTTATAAAGGTTCGTCAAACAACTATCCTACAAACTTAAGGTACTTATTAAAAATTCATGAATATGGTTTCATATCTAGCTGTTAACAAACTAAGAACCTCTTATAATTTAGCAGTATCATTGTTAATTGGTTTGAAATTGCTTTAGGCCTTTAGTGTTGTACCTGAAACAAGCGGCGAAGAGGCCTAGGAGGGCCTTTGTTAGCATGACACGGTTGAGAAGACGATTGGGTCCAGGCTACTTTCCCATCACTGCCTGCACTAACCTTGAAACCAGAAACAACCAATTCAAAGTGCCACAAATCAGGGTTCTTTTGCCACAACACAAAACCTCCCACTTCAACCCTCCCTTTTGGTTTAGAGCTATCATCTCCTCGACGCATGTCAGACCCAAACATGCTCACTTGTCCCACTGCATACATGCTCTTCAGTGAATCTAGTGCACCCACTCCCCCCGTCGCAGCTATGTACTGTTGTACTATATATTTGGCACTGGAAGCTTCCTACACATTATCACATTAAACCAAACTTTTCCTTGTTAATTACTCATCAAGAAGAACTAAGAAATTACAACATATTTTTTAATTTAAGATCAATCATATTATTTTAATTGAAAAAACAACTCATTTATCTGAACATTCTAATTCTAGCTTCTCAATTGCAGTCTCAACATTAATTGCAGCATTGTCATCTATTTGTTTGTAATATTTCCCAAGTAAAAAAATCGCGTTATATTACCACAACTTTGAACATAAGTGCATTTGATTAAGCATCTTAATTAAGAACCTATAGCAATAATCAATTATCATGTAAGCGCACAAACACTTATTCAGCTAATTTGAAAATTTTATTGAGATAAGCTTTAAATAACTTATAGGTAAAATATAAATGTATTCATAAGATAATATGAACTGTTTATGAAAATAAACTTAAAACAGCTGATAAATAAGCCATAACTCATAAGTCATATCCTTAAGTATTCACAGGCATTTACATAAGCATTTATTCTATTCAATTAGCTTAAAAAAGATCTTCCAAACACAATCTAATTCAAATTGTACTACACGAGATTCATGGTGTGAAGAAAATTATTTAATCCCTTCCCTTGTGTGTTCTATAATTCAAGGTTTCAATTTATACAATTAAACAACAACAATTGTTGCTCAAGGTTTTAGTGGTTTTTGCTTCTATTTTTTTTTAACAATTTCAAAGATTGCAATGCAATAAGTCAATAACAACTATAGTTTGGAGAAAATAGTTTTATCAAAATAATAATCCCAAACCAAAATTTATCAATCAATAAACCATGCATGCAGCTAAATGAAATTAATGGAGTTAATTAATTAATTTACATTGTAATTAGAATTGTGATTGAAAGGTGTGATTGAGAAATTAAAGAAAGCTTACGATGGAAGAATCTTTGAGGGGGCGTGTTAAGGTGTGATCGGATTGAACGTGAAGAGGGATGAACGGCGAACCAACAAGCTTCAACAAAGCGACAAATTCATGGTTCGACGTGGCGGAGAGATGGGAGGCGTTATCGGAGGACATCTGAGCTCTCATGAGAGCACGAAGGTTCTGCCACCGGTTGGAGCCGCTGCTTCCGATGCTGGTCCACATATCCTCCGGAATCGGTACCTCCAGCACTGTCTCCAACCCATCCTCCTTGTCAAAATTTGGACACAGTTTCCTCATTGAAGAGGAACAAAAGAACCAAAATCAAAACGAAAATCAATAAATCAATTTTGATTTTTGAAGTTCAATTTCTTCTTGGAATCGTTAATTTGATGATTTTGATGTGTGCGTGTGTGTGTGTAAGAATTGAGAAATGAAGAGGAAGGTGTTGCGTTTTAGAAGGAGGAGGTGAAGAAGGTGTGGTTGCGGCTTTACCGGCATATCGTTTGTTTCTTTTTTGTTCCCCCTTTGCGTTAGGGATAATCACCAACATTCTTAACGAAAATCTAGCTTAACATGCATGCACCAATAACGTGACAATATGTTATAAGTATAACCAATTTTTTTCTTCCTATTTTTAAAATTATCATTTATTTTTTTATCTACCAAAAGGGTTGACTAAGTAGTTCTATTTAACTTTATACCAGGATCGTAAGCCGTGCGATGCACGGGGTTATTTATTGTAAAATGATTTTAGAGTTAATTAAAATTTCAGGTATCATTTAAATTAGACAAACTATATTTAATTAGTGTGTAATTAGATGAAAGCATATCAAATCAATTTATCATTTAGTTAATAATTGTTGGATTTACGCAGAAAACATAAGTTTTGGATTTTCTTGATTTTATTTAACAATAATTATTTTGCAGCGATCATATGATTTATATACAATATTTTTTTAGTATGTGTAACTTTTTTTGTAGTGACAACATATAAGCAAAGTTAATTTTTGGGTTAATAGATTACATATCATCTTATACACTTCAACTTTTTCAGCTAACATGGAATATGTTGATTAATGTAGAGTATGACATAAGATGTTAGTAGGGAATAAAGAAAATAATATATATTAACTGATGTTTTCAATTCAAAATTAAACAATTTCTTTAAGTGAAACAATAGAAGATCAATCAATTCAACTGAAATATTACAAATACAACGGTTCATCAAATTGATGAAGTGTCAAACAATTCATACTTAAAATGAACAAAATGTTCAAAACAAGACAAATACTATAATAAAAATAGTACATAAATAAAGGGTTGAGTAATATATAATAATCAATACATGTGGATCTTCTGGAAAACCTCTTTAAATACAATATTTTTAGTAACATAATGTTTGCTGATATCTTCGGAGCATACTATGATTTTCAATCCAGCTTTAGTCTTCACTCTTGAGATTGTAACATACAATTGACCATGAGAAAAAACAGGTTTAGGTAGATAAGCACCTGAATGGGATAAACTTTGCCCTTGGTTTTTGTTACTGGTCATGGCAAAAGCTAGGCAAATGGGGAACTGTCTATGCATGTATTTTATTTGTGTAGTTTGGTCAGATGGCATTAAATCCATTCTATGAATATACACCTTTCTACCAATGTGGGTACCAGTCATTACAATTGCACCAATGAAATTGGCACACAAATCAACAACAGTTAATCTTGTACCATTGCATAGACTTGAAGATATATTAAGAGTTCGCATTAACATTATGGGGATACCTTCTTTAAAAACCAATTTATGATCAGGCATCCCAGAACTACTAATGTCATTAAGAAATTCAGTAGATATCCAATCAGCTTCAGTACCAACTTGATCATCAACTTTCCATATCTTGTCAGAACTAAGATAGGTTCTTTCAACACTAGGAAATGAAGACATTAGATATTGATTCACTGCATCAATAACATCTAGTGTTGGAGCCAAAATAGCTTTATCTTTATAATAATCCGGAGATGGAAATATTCATATTTAGATCATTGTAGGTAAAACGTACAATGTCTTCAATTGGATTTGTAGATTGGTAGATTAGCAATTCATCAGGAATCATAATATCAGCTTCCCCATCATTGTGGTTTTCTAGTTTCCCATCACCGGCATCAAGAACCCGACTACCAAAAGCTAGGACTTCATCTATGTTTTTAGATGATGAGTTAGACAACAACCTCATGTTTTTAACTAATGTTAGAACCTTGCAAAAACTCCACAATGTAGATAAATTAACAACATACATGACAATTTCAGCTCTACTACCTTTAGGAATAACAGGTAAAATTTGTCTAAAATCTCCTCCAAGGACAACTGTTATCCCACCAAACGGTTTCCCCATATTATCAATTGATTTCAATCTCATAATATATCTAAGGGTCCTATCCAATGCTTTGAATGCATATTTTCTTACCATGGGTGCTTCATCCTAAATGATAAGACTCGTTGCCTGGATCAACTCAGCTTTATGACTTCCTTAAGGTATACAACAACATGAATCTTCATTCAAATTTAAGGGTATTGAAAATAACGAATGAGCTGCCCTACCACCTGGTAATAAAAGAGAGACAATTCTACTTGAAGCAACATTTAAAACTATCTTCCTCTCTGATCTTAATTTATAAGATAAAGTTTTCCACAAGAAAGTCTTTCCAGTTCCACCATATCCATATACGAAGAGAAAACCTCCATCACGACCATTAATGGTTGTCATTACTTCTTCATAAACCTTGAATTGGCCTTCATTCAACTTCTTTATACTTTCAACATGCAAACAACTCATCGCTTGAATGTCAAAGTTCAATTCATTAAACATCAGAACATTGCCATACTAAGACAATATTGAGGGATCAACACACGACATACCATCAAAGTCTTTAAGTGATTTCCTATTGACCAACAATCTCTTCTCAACTTCAATCAAAAAAAGTTCCTTCAATCTTTCTTCATCAATTTATATAATTTCAGAAAACATAATTCTTTTTATAATACAAATAACAGTGTAGACCTTGAATAAATTTTCTGCAAAATGTTTCATACCTGGCAAGTGAAGAGACCTTCTATGTTCATATAATATACCATCAACAAGGAGCTTCCATGTTTCTTGAAAAACATCAGTTGGCCTTGCCATGGTATTTGATAATAACATTGATGTAAAAAATGCCCTTAGATAGTATCCAGATGACAATACAGATAAATCCTTTATACCATCAATAAATTCATGATCATCAGTCAAAAGTCCTAAGGCTTCGCAAGCTTCTCTAAACGTATCATATGTACAATTTTCAACAGATCTTAAATCTTCATAACTTTTACATCCATGTTGCACATGATAAATAAAGAAATGACACAAGAAGGGGGGTTGAATTGTGTGCGTGTAAAACTTGACTTTCGAAAACAATTATTAATTCACATAAGTTTTTCGTAAACTATGGCAGCGGAATGATTAATCAGAGTGTAAACGGTATAATGCAGAGGACAGTAAGTGTGCAACAGTGTAAGCAGTGCAACCAGTAATTGTGTAAACGGTTCAGGCAGTAAACGGTGCAAGCAGTAAAAGCGTAAATGGTGCAATAAGTCAAAGCTTAAACGATGCAAGCAATGAATATGTAAACGGTGCAAGCAATAAAAACAACACACAAGAGATTTATCCTAATTCACCCACAGAACGATAGGGCTACGTCCAGTCCTTGGCTTCACCAATATTTTCCACTATTCAACCCAGATTAGTACAAGTATTAAACAGGACTCCTCCCAAGTATTCAACATGACTTCTCCTAAGTATTTGTAACGCCCCAATTTCAAGGTCAGGGGTCACATAGTAATAAGCGGAAATTAATAAACCTCTCTCAAATAACTCAACTTTCAGAAAGAATTTCAACACTCAATAAATATTTAATCGTAGTATTATTCCCATAAATAAATAAATTAGTCATCAACCTACAACAGAAAATAATTATAATTTCGCACCGCAAAGTGCTAAGTTATTTATCCTAATTTTTTTTTATGTCTTATTCAATGTGCCCTTTGTTTCTTTCTTAAGTTATTAATAATTCTGAAGTTACATATCTTACCTATAAGGAAACCTTGCAAGAAGTGTATTGTGGTTCAAGTCAAATGCATGCTGTAATGGCTCTGCTTTGACCCTTTTAGCCTCTTGATTTTTTTTCTTCTACTCGTGCATGTTGTTGTTCTTCCATTAGGTTGGAGAAGAAGCAAGAAAACTCACGCTTGGTTTAGAGAAAAGATACCAAAAATGGGGTTTTTGTTGAAAGAAGCTTTGAAGTCTCTGTGCGGTCGGAACCAGTGGTCTTATGTAGTGTTTTGGAAGATCGGTTGCTAAAATTCCAAGTAAGTCTCAAAGGGTCATTCCAAGTTTTCTGATTTTGCAGTTTCTAGTTTCTACATTCACAGACCTTGGTTTAGTTTTTGAGAAATTTCCAAGTTTGTTTGTTTCCTTTTCTTTAGGCGCATGTTGATGTTCTATATGGTTTACCCTTTAATTTCTTAAATAAATATATTTAGATACGGTGGATATTCAGATTTGACCATTTTTTTAGTTTAGAAACAGTGTTGTGTGTATTGCAAATAGGCTGTTTTTTTTATAAAAAAATCTTATTACCACGGTTCCAGTAAGAACCGTGGTAACAGAGGAACCTATTACCACGGTTCCAGTAAGAACTGTGGTAACAGATGTATGATATTACCACGGTTTCGCCTTGAACCGTGGAAACAAAGGCGTGATATTACCACGGTTCAGCGTAGAACCGTGTATTTCAGAGGTATGATATTACCACGGTTCCGCCTTGAACCGTGGTAATTTATCTATTTTACCTTGCGGGCTGTTACCACAGTTTAACCGTGGTAATATGCTGTCCGGAACCGTGGTAATAGGGCAACTCTGTAGCAGTGCAAGCGACGACGATACACTGGGTTGCAGTGATCGAACCATCGACAACAAGGAGTGACTTAGAGTTTGCAAAGAGTGTATAGAGGAGAAGGAAGAAAGGGTTCCTTAGGGTTTGGAAAATTAGACTCACTCTCACGATCAGACTCTCACATGAAAGAGTCAGACCCAAAAAGAATAAAGTTGAAGTATGTGGTCGGGTCGTAGGTTGTATAGGGTTATAATTCTTCGAACCCGAGACCTGAACCATTTAGGTCAGATAAAATTAATTGCTTGAACTAATATGCGAGCCCGAACCAACCCGGTTTTTAGCTTACAAATCGAGTTAGGTCGGCCTAACATGTGTGCCCCTACCAAATTCTACACTACTACCTTTCTAATTTTAAGTTAGACTTAATTGAACTTTTAGTCCATTTAGTTTGGACCATAACGATTTTGGTCCCTTTAGCATTTAGCTTTTAAGAGATTTAAATAGGTTAAAAAGGATGAAGGGACTTAATTGTAACCTTAACCAAAGTTAAGGAGTTAAATTTACTAAAAAAAATTATTAGCCGACCAAAATTAAACATTAGCTTTAATAGGGTAACTGTAAGTGTAATTAAAAATTTAAATTAAGTAACTAGTTATAATTTACTTGAGTAGTAGTTTTATCTTGAAATCTTTTTGATCTATTTATGCCTCATTTTCTTGTTAATTTCACTTTCACTCATTTTTTATTCCTATCACATCATCTCTCATCTGTTTCTCTTCTGTTCTTAATTTCACATAATGGAGGTGTATTTCATATGTTAACAAATCATTTTTCATCTTAAAATTGTCTACAGTTTTGATTCATTCGTACCTCACTTTCTCTTCCATCTCATTTTCACTCATTTCTCTTTCTATCTCTCTCTTCTATTTCTATCACATCATCTATCATAACCATATCTTTCGTTTCTCTCTTTTCTCTTTATAATTTTATAAGGTGAAGATGTATTTACATTGTGAACAAAACATTTTTCAATTCCCTATCACCTTTCATAAACTTCTAGCATTTTCACTTAAATTATATTGAACGGTGTATATTTAGATGCAAGTTACATAACTCTCTAAATTGTTATATATTTATCGCTACCCTCATTCCACCTTGTGAATTGCTAAAAGAATGCCATGACAATTATGCATGTTGCCATACAATAATTTAGTCTTCTCCACATTTGTCTCAATACACTTCATGTTCTATACCTGGTCGAAGGGCTGACTTGGACAGAAGAGAATCAACTAATTGTACTATTTAACACCGATGAGCCGTTCTACCTTGATATATCATATATGAAGCATACCTTTCGAATAACAGTTTGCATTATTGAAGTTTTCAATTGCTGACAATAATCTCTATAGAATCCTAACTCATTCCCTTCCTAGAACATGGGTTTCTAGCACTTTTATGTGTCTTTTCTTTGTGCAACAGTGCAACTGGGCCCCCTAACACCTAGTCATTTTTGTGAAAAGTAATGCATTTACTCTCACCTTCATTTACATTTCCCTTCCACACACCAAAGACCCATTTTTCCCTTATCAAAATGGACATAGGATTTAGTATTGTCCCGGTTGGCCTAGCGGATTCAGAGTCAAGTGAGCATCGTGTTGATCGGTCAGGAAAACAATAAAGATTTGTTCACATCCAATACACTTGCATCTAATGGAGAGAGATAAGAATAGAATAGACGGAAATGAAATATGTGATATGAATAGGCATAAAAGAGAGATAGAAAGAAAAAATGGATGAAAATGAAATAAAAGAGAATGTGGGAGTGAAATATCAAAACCCATAGCTAAACTAAGGTCAAGTACCTTAATTACTTTTCATACCGAACTTTATAAATACATGTTTGATCATTCTATAACTTACACATAACTCATTTATTTACCGTTGCTCTTCTTAGACTTTATATTTCTTTCTCTTTGATCTTAAACTGACTTGAGCCCAAAGAGGCTTATGCATGTACCTTCCCGCCGTGCTACGCCATGGACTTTCAGCACAGCAGAGCACCGTGCTCTCAGCCTTGCACCATCATTGTGGGATCAAATGCACTCTTTGCTTATTTTATGGAAGAATACTGTAATTATTTTTTTCCTATCCCATTACTCACCATCTCTCTCACTTCTATATCTTTTAAGTGTGAGTGAAATTGAGGTGTGAACAAATTATTTTCCTACTCAGGTATGAACTCTCATGCTCACTAGGATTTCTGGAGTCATTCTATCAGCTGGTGTCACCATTGGGTCCTATTTCTCTTCTACTATTTGGCCGGCCTTCAATTATTCTAACATCATTCTTTTCCATATCAATATTAATAACCCTTAACACCATTCTCTTCAAGGACTCAAAAACCTTGAAAACTAGCTAGCTAGTTTATAAACTAATCTGCTACACCATATTTTACCACCGCCATGGCTAAAAGCTTCAAGCTCAAATTCAAGATCCCTTCATTTCAAACATGTTGCTCAAAACACCATCACCCCACAGTTCCTTCCATACATCGTCTTTCTCCTATGAACCCTAAAGCATGTGATGTTAGGTACCCAAAAAACCTACCTGCTCCACCACCCTCAACACCCGAATGCTACCAATGCATAGTGTCACCAAAAATCTCTGCTATAGCAATGTTTGCCGATTCCCCTGACGATATCGTCCACTATGAATCCACCTTTTGCAGCCTCAGAGCCAGAGTCCAAAAAACAAAAACAGCCATGGCAAGTGTTTCGTCAAGGAGTAAGAGAAGTGAATTGCTTGTTCATAAACTCAACAATTATACTGATGATGAAGATAGTGAGTCTCTGATTTCCTTCTCCGCGAGTTTCAGTGACGAGTTTTACCGTGAACAGAGTGATGAAGCGGTCCATTCTTCCCACAAGAGCCCAAGCAAAACAGAGAAACAGAGCAAAACAGAGGAAAAGCAGGGGAAGAAGAGCAAAAGCACCATAGAGAAGGTTCAAAAACTGAGCTTTCTTCATGATTCAGATATGGAAGAGAAGAAGGACAAGAAAAAGAAAGGGGTGCTGAGAAGGGCATCATCAATGTCAGAGCGGTGCACGGCGGCGGAGGGAATAGCGATGAATGAGAGCTTTGCAGTGGTGAAAAGGTCGAATGATCCTTATGAGGATTTCAGGAGGTCAATGATGGAGATGATAATGGAGATGGAGATGTCAGAGGCTGAGGATTTGGAGAGGCTTTTGCAGTGTTTTCTGGCTCTGAACTCGCGGTGTTATCATGGAGTGATCGTGCGAGTTTTCATGGAGATATGGCAACAACTGTTCTCTGAAACATCATGCTTCCAACAAAAATCTCAGGATAAGAATACAAGTTAATGTCATTTACATAATCGTGTTCTCCACACATGCATGGTTAGTAAGAAGAAAATTTCCTTTTTTTTTGAGTTTTTTCCTCTTAAGGAGATTTGTAAATTTGGAACTCAAAGATTGAAGTTATCTATGTTTTGTTTGAATTTGTACTTTAGCTGCATTAGTTTAGAGTGAGAGGAACTGTGTTTGGTTTCGCGTTTGGAGAGGTCAAACGTGGATACAACAATCTAAAAACAAGTATTTCTTGCTTCTGGAAACGTGGATTTGGCCCAAACGTGGATCCTGTGAGTTTTCCAAACATGTCATAAGTATTGTGATACATTTACACTCACTTATTCTTCCATTCATTTACTTTCCATCTCTAGCTTCTCTTTCTATCACATCACTCATTATATCTCTCATTTATTATTTTCACAACTCTCTCTAGTATGGGTGGATTCTTTTGGTCTCGCAAATGTATCATATGTTACGGTCAATCATATTTGAGTCGGAAAACATCCATATCCTAATCTTCACATTTCACTCTAGTATGGGAGGATTCTTTGGTTAGCAAACGTATCATCTGTTAGAGTCAATCACGTTTGAGTCGGAAAACATCCATATCCTAATGTAATTGATTTTTTTTTCATCCACGAAACTCAAATTCGATATTTTGCTTAAAAAGAATGAAACATGTACCACTTGAACCGGATGTTAAGTGTTGATGGAGAGAATATTTCTTCTTTCTCAAAATGACATTTGGAGAAGTGAAAGAGGGAGCTAGCTAAAGACAACATAAAGTTGTGCTGGCACTCTGTTTACATAAAATAAAATATCAAAATAAAGAATTATAAGTTCCACATCTCAAGCCCTGAATTCAGCAATAGAATGAGCTATGCAGACTTTAATATATGTTAGGCAATTTATAATTTGTACCAACTTTGAAATGTTACATTTGTTAATGCAAAGCGTGTCCAGGGCAACTTGTGAATCTGGTCTATCCAGTGCCAAGATAAGAAAAAATATGGTTTGGATCAAATAATCAATTTAGTTTCGATTTTAAACTAACCTCATGAAAGCTCTGTTTGTTTCAGATTTGGAACCTTAATTAAGCGAAAGGAGGGCCAGATCTCCTTCTAATTTTAGTGTTTCTTCTCTGTATTTGTAACAAATAAACAGCCACCAAGTTGTATGATGAACGTAACAAAAACACTTTGATATCTATATCTATATAACTATATCTCTTTGAATAACAAGAGATATACATAACAACGGTAACTGATAGATAGACATGAGTCATTTTGACCTTCAATATCGGGTTTTTGTAACCCGTTGATATAATAAAATAATTTTCCATAAATAGTCAATTACTAATTTTACCCTTGATATCTTCCCTTTATTTTTACCAAATTCAATTCATGATCTCTTATTCCATTAATTTTGTCTGCAACACATTAATACATGAATTTTCGATCCACTTTTTCATCTTCTTTCGGAGAGTAGCAGTGTTTTCGCAACCCTGCTGTTGTTCAATCCACTTTTGGTACTTGTTCGATCCTTTTCCATTTCAACTTTCTAAACCCTTCACATTTGAGATCTGAAGCTGACGTTATTGTGGTGCTAACTGACGGGAGTGCTCTGATTCACATGGATCCCCAATTAGTTGAACCCGATTCAACTCACGCATCTACGGTTGAAAGCTCCCTAGTCGAGGTATGAGGGAAGCAAATGACGTTTTTTGTGTGGCTTAATAGCCATTTTGGTCCCCCAAGTTTCACGATTTTGCATTCGTGGTCCTCTTGTATTTTATTAGCACCCAGCATCTCTAAAAGTTTAAAGAAGTTGCAAAACAGGTTTTCCGTTTGCATTCCGTCAGGAAACTAATGTTGGGATGTAAAGTGGGACCCAGTAAATGATGAGTCATACATATAGGAGAGAGAAAGAGGCTGAATGAGAGAGAAAAGAAAGAAGCAGCGTTCTTCTTCCTCTACAACGGCTAGAAGCAGAGTTCTTCTACAAAAGAGGGTTTTTCTATCCTCTTCGATTTGTGACCTTGTTGCTGGAATTTCGTCAAGCTTGAAGGAGAAGAGGTACAGAGACGTGGGTGTTAGCAAATGGGTTGCAGTAGCGGAGCTTCTTCGTCTTCATCTCGTTCTATGATGGGTGGCGAACATTGGACCCCGATACTGTGTAATTGTGGTGTTGAAGCTCCACTGGTAACTTCTTGGTCTGGTGACAACCATGGTAGGAGGTTCTATGGGTGTGGTCTTTACAAGGTAGGCAAATTGTGGCTGTTCTGTTCATCTTCTTCTTCTTCTTCCCGTCGCATGCTCTGTTTTTGTAATTAATTGCTGGAATTTTTTTGCTTAGGTTCATGGGAGGAGAATGTGCAACTTCTTTGTATGGTATGAAAAGGAGAAGGAGAATTGTACGGAGAAGAAGCTGATTTCTGAGCTGTTCAAGAAGATAGAAGAAATGAAGCAAAGAGAGATGTTGTTGTAGTTTAGTTTAGTGGTCTGCATTGTGTTGATATTTGTAATGGGAGTTAGTCTGGTCATTTGCAGTCTGAAGAAATAGGACAATGTTGTAATTTATGTATTCTGAATTTGTTTGGTCATTTGTACCCATGATATATTGTAGAATTATTTTGTGGTGATATCAACCAAATACTTGCATGATTCTGCAATGGCTCAGTACTCCTAATGGAATTAACAGCTTTGGAAAAAAAATTTGTGTATATTTGCATAATTTTCCAAGATTTGGACTGGTTCATTTCCCTTGAATGGAATTTACAAATTGTACAAATTTTTTGGCATGACCCTGCTTATATTGTTAACAGCATAGGGGCCTGTATTTTTAACAGCATCAATAGAATATTCATATTGTTCACAAGTCAAAATGGCTAATCACAAAGCATAGGGGCCTGTATTTTTAACAGCATCAAGAGAATACTCATATTGTTCACAACACAAAATGGCTAATCACAAAGCATAGGGGCCTGTATTTTACCAGCTTCAACAAAATATTAATATTGTTTAACAAGACAAAATGGCACTTAGGCCCAATATTGTAACAACATCAACATCCCTCCTCCAAAATAGAAACTGTAAATTAACCCAAAATGTAAATTAATCCAAAATGGCATAACTACTTAGTGCCAATATTGTTCTATAGACATTTCAAAATACTTCCTAATACATACATAACTACTTAGTGCCACTTGTTTCTCCAATTTTCCTCTTTCTTCCTCTGGTTGCAGGTTTCTTCTGAGCTTTGGCTGGCTTGTTCTGAGGTGGTGGAGGCTGGCTCTGTGAAGCAGTTTCAGGCTGTGGTGCTTGTGAACCAACTGGAATTTTAGTTGCAGTTTCAGTCCTCTGTTCAGGCTGCATAAGTTGTGTATTGTCCTATTTATGAGAAAAATACACCCAAATTCAGTCATACTACCACTTTATCAGTTAATTAACCAAATAATTTGTAAGGGAAACTAATAACAACACTAACCTTATTTTCTCCCACTGGTATTGCTCTGTCAGCAGCTGTTTTGCATATGCAGGTTCTTTTGTTATGACCCAACTCCCCACACCTCCTGCACTTCACTTGCTTGTTAACTTTTCTCAGTCTAAGCCTATTTGGGTCCTTTGGCTCGTCATTGACCTTCACTCTAGCCTTTTTCGGCCTTCCAGCAGCCCTTATCATGAAAGGAGGATTTAGTGGCACTGCAAGGTCTTTAGCCCATAGATTAGGACCATTGTTGGGTTTGATGAGGTAAGAATAAGTCTCGAGGTAAGTGGATTTCTTGTGAACAATGGAAAGGGTGAGTCGTATTCTGAAAAGTGTGTGATATTATCATTGACTTGCTACTTTTAAAAGACAAGAAATATTACCTATATAGCAAGGGTGAACATAATCTTCTGGGATACATCTTGCCCACCATATACAGGCCACAGCATGCTGGCAGGGGATTCCAGATAAGTCCCATGTTCTACATGCACAACTCCCATTTGCCAAGTTCACATAATATTTATCGGCATCCCTTGAAACCTCGAACTCACACATGGGAGTATCACCATGCCAAGTAGGCATCCACCTGTCGGAGTACTTCTTGGACAACTCTAGTTTTTGTTAAATCATGGGACACAGATCTCCCTTCCATCTCTGCATGAGTCCCCTTTGTTTCACAATCCTGTTTGTTAAATAGTACTTGATTCCCTCCAAAAGTAAAATTATAGGTTTCTCCCTGTGATCGAGAATGGCCATGTTCAAGGCTTCACACATATTGTTAACCTGCAAATCACACTGTATGTCAGTAGAAAAATGAGATCTGGCCCGTTGCTTTGGTGGGAGATTTTTCATCTCCAAATAGGCAGCCTCATTCAGCCCTTTCATCTTATCTATTGCACTATTTCATTCAGGAATAGTTCTTGCTCTAGCTGCCCTCCACAAGCACTGCTTCAGCTCATTACCAGGACATTTCTTCTTGAAATTTCCATACAGGTGTTTAACACATAGCCTGTGATCATGATTACCCCCCAAGTCAGAAATGGTTTGCACCAGCCCCTGCAATCACATAACACAGCCCTTTCACAATAAATCACCTATTATGAATGTACTAATTCCAGCAACACCATTCAACAATAATACAGCAACACAAATCAACAATAAATCAGCAACACTAATCAACAATAAATCAGCTACCTAATATTAGTATAAAATCCATAATAATTCATGTGCACAAAATAATTAGTGATATGTGTTTACCTTTTGCTTATCTGAAATGAAAGACCATTTCTTCCTCTCCACGGAATCAAGATCATCCACTAGCAAATTGACGAACCACTGCCAGGATTGTGTTGTCTCGGCCTCTACCACAACATAGGCAATTGGGAACATCTGATTGTTTCCATCTTTCCCCACTGCTGCAAGTAGTTGGCCCCCCATACATCCCTTTCAAAAAACATCCGTCTAAACCAATCAGTGGCCTGCATGTCCTTGCAAAAGCCAACTTATCCTTATATAGAATGGGCACTCGTCAACACACCCAACAACAACCCGTTTCTTGTCATTTTTTCTGATTTTTAGGTCTTTTTTCTCCTGAAGAGCATACTCTTTCACAGCATTCCTGAACTGATCCTTGGACTAAAATACCTGGCCAACCTTGAACACAATCTGCTCACCTTCAATGGCCTTGAAACTGGGAAATCTCCTCTTCTTTACTTCATCTCCATCCTCATGTGGACTTTCTAAATCAGACGAGTCACCTGCCGAGTCTGCAAAGTCAGAGAAGGTTGCTGGATCTGCAGTGTTGTCATCAGCAAGAACAAAATCAATTGGGTCTTCAGTAGGAGCATAGGGTATATCAAGCAGGGCATTTAAAGGTAACACATTACTCCATCACCACTGCTCTTCGTAGTCAGAATCATCCACAGAGATCCTGTCATCTTCCTCTTGTACTACTTGTTTGTCATCTCTCTGCCTAGCCTACACATCATCTTCCTCCTCAGTCACACCTTGACCCACATCCTCACCAGCCCCCTGCTCAACAGTTTCTGAATTAACACCCCCCTCAACATCAACAGCCTTATCCCCTTCAGCCTGTACTTGAGGTATGTCAATTATCTCAACATCTCCATTAGATTGAACTTCATTAGCATTCTGAAACAGGGGCTCAGTGAAAATTACCTCATCACCATGCTCTACAAGCACATCAACCTCAATATGCCCATTCAAGTATGTGCAGAGTTGTCTGACTTCTTGATCACAATTCAGAGGCCTCAATGGAGAACAAGGCAGACTAGGGGGTTTATACCACAGTGACTTATGTTTCAAATAACCCAAGGCCTTGACTAATTTTCTAACTTCAATAGATGATATTTCATCAATGTCCCACCCCTCAATAGACTTCACAACCCCTCCCACATATGGTAAAGATAGGTTTTATGTAATTTTTCCTCCATGATGGAGGTGCATGGTAATCTTATGTGCTACAGTTGGCCTGCATAATTTATTTAAAATCAAAACACTTTGCATTGAAACCATTCACCAACTATTCTATATTCAACGACAAAGACATAAAGAATAGACAAAAAATGCTATATAAAATTCACCTTGACACATGGTTTGGTGGCAGAGATTCCTCACCCTACAGAAATTGCTTTACTGATTTGCCTTTGTCTGGGACCACTGCCTCACCAGCTTTATGAACCTTCTTGCTCTTAGATTTCACGTTCTGTTCAGTCTCCTTGTGTGGAGAGAACCTCCTCCCACGACCTCCATTGTTCTTCCTAGGGGTGATCTTCTTCCGGGAACCAACCATTTGACGTGCCCCTTCAATTCCTTCGATTCAGCAAGCACGATGGTTCTCCTTCGATTCGCACTCCGCCGCAGTAAGGACGGTGGTCACCTCCGCCTTCGTCCTCCTTCACAGCCGCAGAACGCACGATGGTTCTCCTACTTCGCCACCACTGCAAGGTTTGTTGGATTGCAAAACAGGACCATCACATTTCCAAATTAGGGTTCCAGAAAGGGGGAAAAGATGGCCCATCTCACGTGTAATGTCACGTGCAACCTTAGGCCCAGGACACATCACTTACTGGGTCCCACTTTACATCCCAACGTTAGTTTCCTGACGGAATGGAAACGAAAAACCTGTTTTGCAACTTCTTTAAGCTTTTAGGGATGTTGGGTGCTAAAAAATGCAAGGGGGACCACGAATGAAAAATCGTGAAACTTGGGGGACCAAAATGGCTATTAAGCCTTTTTTTTGTTAATTTAAGAATGAATGTGTTAGAGATATGCAGTATCGTCTGCCCTTCTTAGCATTTTGTCGTCTGCACGTCTTAAGCAGCATCGTCTGCCTAGCTGAATCGATTGTAATTGTATCGTCTGGTCAGCTAGTCGTGTCAGTTGTCAATGTGTGATAGGTGACCCGCCGGTTATGTTGACCATGCGTGATAGGTGTCAATTGTCATTATCTGTCGATTATGTCGATGATTATGTTGACCCGGAATATCCAGGATCTTGTATGTTTGTCTATTTTCTCTCTGTAGAAATACAGAGCTTGTAACGGTGAATTAATTAGAATAGAAAGAACATTTCTGTATCTTCGATTTCTCATATTTTCCTTTTCAAAGAACCCTTGGTTCTTAATAGAATGAGCTCCTACTTTTGCTAGATATAGTTGTAATTAAAAATGCATCATTTACCCATATTGTTGTCTATTCATTGTATTGTATTGAAACAAGTCCACTAGATGAGGTTTTTAACTATGACTTACAATGATGTTTGAAGGGATTTGATGAATTGTCCTTTTCTGCTGAAGAAGAATGTGAAATGGACGAAGATGAGTTGAATTTTTTTTTGTGAAGAGGGTGAACACTCTGAGGAACAATTTCCTATGTTTGATGAGGATGATGATAACACTAATAGTATTCTGATAAATTTTGTTGGAGATATTTGTAGCATTGACCCGAAGAGCTTTGTCACGGAGCAAATTGCTATGTTTGATTTTTTGAATCTGGATGTTGCATACAAGTTTTATGTCCACTATGCCAGAGCCAATGGCTTTTGTGTCAGGAAACGCAATATTTTAAGGAGTAGGATATCAGGTGACATATTGCAACAAGATTTTGTATGTAACAGGAATGGTAGACGTGAGGATAGGGGATTATCATCGGCGCAAAGGAAACGAGAGCCTAAGCGAGAACATAGATGTGGTTGTATGGCAAATTTCAGGGTTCATGTTGACATTATAAGTGGATGTTGGTATTGTAATGCGTTCACAGACACTCAATCATGAGCTATTTGATGATGTTGATTGGAATGCAGGAACCTCATACAAGAATGAGTGTGAGTGATATAATTCAGATGGATAACTACAAAGATGCTGGTGTTGGTGTTCCTCACAAATTACGAGCAATTGAGAATCAGTGTGGAGGAGTTGAAAATGTTCTGTATGATAAAAGGATCATGTACAACCAGATTGCACGACATAGGCGTAGGCTTAAAAATGACTCTGTTACTACAATGCAATTTCTTGCTGAGTTGGCGTCTAAGGATGAGAATTTCTATTGTGAGCACATTGCAAATCATGATAATAGATTACAAACTTGTTTTGGAGTGATGGCATGGGCCGGTTGAGCTACCAGGTATATGGTGATGTGTTAGCCTTTGATGCAACGTATGGAAAAAACCAGTACTTGTTGCCTGTAGTTGTGTACTCTGGTGTAAATAACCATAACCGGACAATGATTTTTGCCATTGTAGTCGTTACAAATGAAACTGAGGAAACCTATGTGTGGTTGTTGGAACATTTCTTGTCTGCAATGAAGGGAAAAGAACCTGTTGCTGTAGTTATAGATGGTCACCAGTCCATGAAGAATGCAATTAAGCGTGTGTTTCCCAAAACCTTCCATCGATTGTGTGCTTGGCATCTTCTTCGAAATGCTAACTGAAACGTTGGAAACCCGTTGTTCACTCTGGGATTTAAGAATCGCATGCTTGGTGACTATGATTTGGGTAAATTTCAGAGATAGTGGGAGGAAATGGTTTCGAAGCTTAGGTTGGAAGACAACAAATGGGTTAAAGGTACATATGAGAAGAGAAAAATGTGTGCCACAACTCATTTGCAGGGAATTTTTTTTGCTGGATTTAGAACTACATCTAGATGTGAGGGGTTCCGCTCTGACTTAGGGAAATATGCCCATTCATGTCACAAATAAGTTCAAAAGATTTCACTTTTTATCATGTTTTGATTAATAACAATTTTAATCAAGGTTTAATTATGATAGATAAAGATTTCCTAAGACTTTGTATATTTTATATTTCAGGAAGTATCTATCAGTAGGAAGAAACGCAATGTCTACCCTCTCTTGAAGAATCCAAAAACAGCGCGTTTAAATGTATCGAGATTTTTATATTTGGTCACTTGTTGTCAAATTATCGGGATTTTTATCCTTCAAAGAAACAAGCATTTGTCCCGGTTTAACTCTGTTCTCCATCATGTCATGAAACACTTGTTTTTCCTCACGAGTCAATCGTCCAGCATATGTGTGCCCAACCAACGACAAATATCTGCAGACAATAAAAACACATAAGAGGTGCTAACCAGTTTACAATCAATTGAGTACCCCATATTAAGCGCAAGACAAATACAAACCTTATCAGTCGTAAATGCTTCTGTGCAATCAACACGGACAACTAGTTATTTCCCGTCACCACATAATTTTTTCCACCTTTTCAACCTCCTCTAACACCACAACATTCATGACTGGGATGCCTGAATCAATTAACAATGTTCAATGTTAGAAATAGTTCTGATCGCACTTATAAGTGCGAGCTGGACATCTCTAGTCGCACTTATAAGTGCAAGCTGGACATCTCTCTTCGCACTTATAAGTGCGAAATTGAAGTTACCAAAATCTTCCCATGTCGCACTTAACAGTGCGAATAAGTTAAATATGGTCGCACTTGAAAGTGCAAAAATTACATAGTCGAGGATTCAGCGGAAAAAAAGAAAAGGGAGAATCGAACCTTGGTGTTGTGTGTGGAAATGCGAATAAAATCCTCCAAAGAAGATGGGTCAGATGCATAAGGTGGTGGGAGAGATGGAGAAGATGATGAATAGATTGTTTTAAGGTAAGTAGTGAGGTAGGTTATGAGTTAATGGAGAAAAGAAATATGAGGGTGGTTGTGAAGATGAATAATGAAAGGGGATGATGTGAGAATGGTGATGGGGAGAGGAAGGGGATGGTGGTGACAATGGAGATGATGAAAGGAAAGGAATGGAGATGGTGGTGAGAATGGTGTGGGAATGGTGGTGAGGGATAGGTATAGAGGAAGGAAGGAGATGGTATGAGGGATATGAAAGGAATAAAATTTGTTTTTTAAGGGTAAAATGGTAAATGGGCCAAAACAATGGATGGTGGAGGGACCAATGAGGTTAATGTTGGAACCAATTCACAAGAGCAAGAGAAACACCTATGGGAGGCATTATAGACTCTAAAGAAGGGAGTGTCGTATGCTATCCGCCAAAGTACGGATCTTTGGAGATGGAGAACTTGGTTTTTTCTAAGTTTTCTTATGAAAATTGAAGGATCTCACATGGGGTTGTTGCGTTTTGGTTTTCTGGGTTTTGGGTTGTAGCTCTGTTGAAGCAGCAACCTATTTGGCATGATGATTCCGACTCCAAATACATTTTATTATGGTTCTGGATTTTTATTCCTTCATGATGATTTTAGTTCTTGTTATTTCGAAGGGGAGTGGATTATAGGTCAAATTAGGGAGTTATGGGTTGTGAGTTATGAGTTTGAGTGTTCTTAGTGATGATGAGGGAAAAGAGAAGGAAAAGAATGAATGAGAAAATATAATTTTATAGGTTAAATAAGTTTTGTCCCTTTAAAATTGAAAAACATTAGCTTAAGTTCTTAAACTGACACATTACTCATTACGTCATTTTTCACGTGACGTGATAGATGATGTGGGCGTGCCACGTAAGCGCTCCCCTAGACACTTGAGCATTTCTTCTGAACTCATACCAGCCGAGGATCAAAATTAAACTTTTTTTTTTTTAACTCTAGGGACTCAAATGCAATTTTGTTCGGATGATGAACTAAAGTCAAACATTACCATTGACTGGGACTGAAATGATAATTAAAAAAGAAAACAGAAAACAAACAAACCAACAAGGTGCTGGTTTTTTCTTTTTTTTTGAAACTTAGGTGCTGGTTAGGACTATATTACTTATTTATTAATGGTTATATGTGTCACTATTTTTTTTTGTTTTTACACATGGAATATTAGGTGTGTCACTATTTATTTTAACATTTGAAAACCTTTCATTTCACGAAAAAGGAAAAACACATTCCACCTAGTATTCGCAGCCGCTCGCTCCGTCCGTTGTTCACAATGAAGGCCGCTTTGAAGGGCAGGTACGACATCGACAAAAACGGCGGTGCGGCCGCTACCCTCGCCGTCAACGCCGGCGACGTCAAGCTCAGAGCTTCCATAACCGACGCCACTTTCATCAACGGCCCCAGCTTAACCGGTCTTGTTCTCGCCGTAGAGAAACCCGGTTCCTTCATAGTCGACTACAATGTCCCCAAAAAGGTACACACTCCCCTCAGAAAACTCCCCCCAAAAAACAAACTTTATCTCCGTTAACTCGCACTGAACAAACCCCGTTCCGTTGAATTTTTTTTGTGGCGGCGCAGGACCTTCGGTTTCAGTTCATGAACACCATTAGGGTTGCGGAGAAGCCGTTGAATTTGACTTACATCCACAGCAAGGGTGACAACAGGACCATTTTGGACGGAACGTTGGTGTTCGACCCTGCGAACAAGGTTTCTGCGAATTACGCGCTTGATTCGGGGAATTGCAGGTTGAAGTATAGGTATGTGCACAAGGGTTTGACAACGTTTGAACCCACCTATGATGTTGCGAAGAACACGTGGGACTTCGCCGTTTCGAGGAGGGTTTACGGTGACGACTCGTTCGGGGCAACCTACAAGACATCCAGCAAGGTTTTGGGGTTGGAGTGGTCGCGGAATTCCAAACAGACTGGCTGCTTCAAGGTGAATGAATACCCATGTCTATTATCTCCTCTCTGTTGTATTAGTGGCTGATTAACCTCTAGTTTTTGTGAATTTTGATAGTTAACATGTCTGGTAGAGTTTATGCGTGGGTTTAGTTATTTAAATTGTAGTTTGCAACTGCAATTGCAGCCCTAATTATGGCATTGGAAGTTTTTACAATTGCGCTTGTTATTGCAATTCTAGAAGCATCAGCCGCGACTAGATGCAATTGTCTGTGATGACTGTGACAGAAGTTCAAAACCTTGGTTGTGATATCTATGCTTTTGTATGTAGCTTGAATTGATCTGTGATGATGAAATTTGCGAAGCTGGCTTGTTTTGTTGGTTAAATAAGCTGGCTTGTTGTATATATTTAATCCCTTCCTGCATAGGCTTGAACTTTGGTCATTCATGGAGCGAGTGCTAGCTAGATTTATGTTATTGGTTTTAAGGTTTCAATTGTGTACCTCCTTTTGTTTCTTTTTTGTGCCCCTGGTGACTTCATTAGATTGTTGTGAAGTGAAACTGTAATGATATGCTTGGAAGATTGATGGATTTGTGTAAGGTTGGGGTCATGTGTGAGTTTGCTAGATTCATGATTGATTGGTTCTTCGAAGCAGAAGCTTCAATGGCTCACAAGCAGGAAGTACACTGAAAATTTACTGTCTTTATAGATACTTGTGAACAGAGACTGTTCAGAGTGAGGATGTAGTCTTTCATCTTGATATGGGAGTTCTATTTGCGGAAGTAAAGCCAGTAATTTTGCGAAGTTGGTTATGTGGGAGGAAGCACGATCTGCTGCCTCTTGGGTGTAAGAAGAGAAGCGTGTGCAAGTAAAGGCTGTATCAAATTATTTCTGTAAGCTCATGATGAGCACGTTTGGATACAGGTGGAGCTTCTCTACTAAAAAATGCACTAAATAAGCTCCAATAAGGGCTATTTGGTTCGCATCCAAACGGGCTCAATAAGATACATTTTTATTCTTGAATGGAAAAGAATTTGCTAAACAAGTTTGAAATAGGTGCTGACATCTATATTCTTTTTTGAACTTACTATGAAGCAGCTAATACATTATTCATAGCCTTGTTTTTTCCTCACTTATTTATCCCTTACACATTATTAACCTTAACCTTAACTAGACCTGATGTTGGGCCTACTACAGCGTATGGTTTTTTTTCTGGTATGGGTTGATTTATAATGAGTTACTTGTCAGTGCTGTGGTCTCTCTTTCTCTCTCAAATTTTTTACAGTGTACAGAGTTGGGTAAATCTTGGAACTTAGAACTGTTTCTTATACAACTTATATGCCTTGTTGTCTGTTCTCCTATTAGAAACTCAATCAGTGGAGGTTGGACTTGTGAAGATGCTTCTATCATTTTCTTCCCTGCAGGGAATTTTAGCATCTAACTTTGAGCATTGTCTTTCAGATTGTGGCGTCCGTTAACTTGGCAGAGGAAGCAAAACTTCCCAAACTTAGTGCTGAGACCACATGGAATTTTGAGATGTAGATTGCTGCTTCCAATATCTCTTCTCAATGCATGACAGGTTTGCTATCTGTGGTGGCTTTTGCTATCACCATTGGGGGGCATAGTTTTCTTTTGCAAATTGTATACTTGGAAGTGATTTGGTCATGTTTTAATGTGCTACTCTCTGGCGTTGATGGTCCACTTACAACTTTCTATTTGATTCTTGAGCAATTCCAGTATTTTCTCCACATTGCAAAAACCTGTGATTGCTTGCCTATTGGGCATGTCACGTCTATTGTCATAAAGTTATTCTATTATGTATTTACTTTTCTTTTCGCTATATAGCATATCTAGAAGCTACTCACAACTTCTCTCCAGAGTGGATTTTGGATTCAGAATCAATTGTAGAAGAATCTCTAAACTAGAACGATTATAAAAAGAGTTCTTTAAATGTTTATCTTTGACATATTTTATTGGTGCAAAGAAATATCAAATATAGTTCAAGTCTGTTAAGGTTGGGTTAACATAAGGTTTCACTAAACTTATCTATCTAAACCTAATTAAACCTAATCCCGGTTCCACCAAAACTTAAATAGCGAGTTTGGACTTTGGCTGTGGTTCAGGGTCTTTCCAACCTGTGTTATAGTTTGCATATCAAACTATGCGAAGTGAGTTTGAATACCAACAATTTGTTTGGTGATCCCAATGGTTTGTGTTCGGTCATGATTTGGTATTCAGCTCATTATAGGTGTTTCTTTTTACATTTTGAATGCAATGATCAGTTAAATTTTGTAAGAAAGCTTATCATATTTCCAAAGAGTTACATTAAAAAGAGGCACAAGGGTTACCCCAACCCTTAATACAAAATAGAGAGTAGGGGAAAAAAAGTAAAACATAGATAAAAATTAATTAAGCATACAGCGGGGGTCCAGAGTAGCCAACAGAGAAAAACAATAGCCCCTTGAGCCTTGGATACTCAGCTTTGATAGCAGCTAGTCCACACCTTTGCTGGAAGCTCTTAGCAATAGAGCTAGAAGACAAAGAGCCATCTCCCATATTCTATCGAGCCAGCGAAGAAAATGCCCCTTTACTTTGCACTACGAGGTGAGGTCGGCAACTGACGTAGCCAGGAGGTTAAAAGGTAAAATGATTAAAGAGGAGGAAAGAAGGAAATAGGGTAGAGGCGAGAAGACGATGGGGATGGACGAAGGGGAGAAGACGATAAGGATGGACGATGGGGATGGACAAAGGACGATGGGGAGGCTTATCATACTTTTGTGGGGTACTTTTGTTATTGATTTTATTGTCTGGCCTATGTAATTAAACAACCTCAAACCAATTAATTATATATTTTAAAAGCTACAAGTGTCATGGTAGGTTGTGTGCGAGTTGGATCATTTGGTTGTGGTTCATGGTCTTTCCAACACTGCTCCCTTAATCTTCTTTCGTGTGTCACGTACTTGTTATAAGCTCGTGTTTTGATTCAATAAGATTGGGAGATTGTCATCCAACATAACATGTTTTGAGAGATTTCAACAAACCTGTTGATGCTTTAGCTCGAATGGGTTTGAGTGACAGGATTGGGTTGAGGATGTGAAATGCTCCTGCTAGGGAGATTGCTAGCTGGTTGGAGAATGACTAGCTCCTTCTTTGATGTTTGTTTTGATTTTAATAACTCAATCTAAAAAAAAATCAAAGAATAAAATGTAATTATATATAACAAAAAAGGGGTAACAATGGAGCCAATTTAATAACAGGAGAAATAGATTGCAATGCCAGACAAATAAATTATAAAAGCTTGATATGGGAACTGTAAATTTCTTTTGTCTCCACAATGCCATGAAACAATCTCAAACCTTTTTTTTTATATAAAAAAATACTATTGATTATTTGTTAGGATTAGGATTAAACCAAAGAATAGAAATTTCATTATTATTTATAATCAAAGGGGAAAATAATTTTTTGACGTGATCATAGGAATTGGTAATTAATAGGAACAACCGGTGGTTCAAGTGGAACATCCTTGATTTTCCTTAAGCAATGTCTTAGGTTATAATATTGTAGATGGAAAAAAAAACTTCCCTGAAAGAGTTAACCCAACCAGAATATGGATGTTGACGGCTTGAATAAGATTTATCTCCCAGAGAAAATAGCTAAGCACTAAAAAGAATTGGTAAGAGAAATTGTGGTCCTAAACAAACAACACCACATGAGTCCATGCTTCTTGTTCGCCAGCTCCTTTTGCCGCCGGCAAGGGCACTAAATAATTGTCAATTTGCCATTTATATATTTAGATTCTAGCTCATCTGCCACCATTTGAAGTACATATACCTGAATAGTGAGAATGCATATACATCAATGATGTACTTGTGATGCTTACGTATTGGAGTAATGTTTGTTATAAATCATTTTCTGTCCTCATCTCAAGCATATGAACCAATCAAGGTCCATCTTTTTCATTTTTAGGAGAGGCAGAACTTCAATCTGAATGTTAGAGTGGCGTCAGGCTTACCTTTTGTGCTTCTAGGGTGTGTGGAGTTTAAAATGGTTTATGCATAAGCACTTAGAGTGGGTTCGGTTTTGAGTTCGCAACACCAAAAGCACGTTTAAATTGTTGAAACGTGGATCCAGTGAGAAAAATAATATGTTTGGGAAAAAACCTTTAACTCACGTTTAAGTCCCAGACGTAAGTTTCGCAAAAGTTATATATTGTAGCTTCTCCGTTTATTAAACTCGGTTCTACATCTGAATTGCATGACAACAGCAAAGCTTTCCATCATTACCCTTGTGTGAACATTTTTTTACTCAACCAGACTAGACAACCACCCATTTACTTTATTTATTATTTTATGTTTTGCTACTTCTTCTTTTTTTGTTGCAGTTCAAAATTTGAATTTTTTTTTTTCAAAGTGTGTTTTTTCCCTCAACTGTTTTTGTTGGATTATTTTCAAAATGTTTTTCTAAAATTATTTTTACTGCTATTCACATAAACAATATGATTGAATACAAAAAACATTAACTATATACAACTAAAATTGAATATTTTAGTCGTTATAAAATTTGTATCTATTTTGGTCATTACACATCTAAAAGCAATTCTAATCAAAGATATCCAAACAAAATTCAATTGCAGGAATCACGTTTACATAATTGTATCCAAACATAAATCATATCAGTTTAACTCACGTTTACCAAACTCAATTATGACAAGACTCAATTCTGGTCAGATCCAATTCTGCTAACGTCCATCCAAACACACACTTAGAATTATGATTGTTCATCGGTCGGTTACCGATGATTTTGAATGCAGAATGTCCAAACTAAAGTAAATTAATGGCTTAAAAATGTTTGAGGTCCGTAACATTATAAAAGGAATCAAATTGGGTCCTTGAGAAATTTTTCTTTAAAATGTCATCTCTAACAAAAAAAATCAAATTAAGTCTTTTTGAACAATTTTGACTAGGCAACCCGAAATTTTACCTAGTCATCGCCTCCACATCATCTCACTTATCCTATGTGGAATTTTAATTTAATTTTTTCAGCCACATATTCAACTTCATCCTCTTCCTCTTCTTCTTCCCCCTTCTTCCTCCTTCATCCCCAAATCTTGAAATTTCAACAAATCCAGAAATGTTACCAAGGAATCTTCCCCTTCTACTCCAACCTTCAATTCTAGAAACTTCTACATTTAGAATTCTTCTTCCATCTATGTTCATTCTTCTTCTCCCCCTCTAGCATCGATTTGAACCAAAAAACTCAGAAATGACATATCGATTCGAACCTAGAAACCGCAGTCCTCCAAGATCGAAGCTCCGAACCAAATGGGTCCTCCATCTATGTTCATTCTTCTTCTTCTTTTTTGACATCTCTGTCTGAAATAAAACTCTAATCCAAAATTTTTGGGGTTAGGGTTTCCTCTGCACCAGATCAATGGCTTCCAGCTCGATTCTTTGCATAAATGACGCCTTGACGGACAACAAGCTCCGTTCGATTTTGGCGAAGGTGGACAGCGACAAGAACAAGGAGACATTTGGATTGGTCTGCAAGAGATGGCTCCGGTTCCTGAGAAAAATCATTTTTTTTATACCGTAACACATTTTAAACTCGTCCTGCACTTACAACGTGTTGGTTAATGCAGCTTATTTTAAATTAATCTCTTTTTTACTGGGAGGTAGCTTGATATCATAGTAATTTTTTTCCTCAGATGTGCCTGGTCTGGTTAAGCATCTTTTAGATAAATTTCTTCTAATTTGTTTGGGAAAAGGTTGGGCTTTTTCATTTTTTCTCTCTGTTGGTGTTGCGGTGTAGGTGTAATTAATTGAAGGGGGAAGGAGTATTCGAAAGGAGCATGCAGTGGGAACGGGAGGGAGGGGGAAAAGGGGGAACTGGCATCTTAAGTGGGTTTCCTTAGGGGATGGATCTGTGTTGTGCAGCATTTTGGAAATGAAGGTGGGTTGAGAGAGAGAAGTAGATCAGAATTGAAGGTTGGAGTAGCAGGGGAAGAAGCAAAGGATGATTCATGTAACATTTCTGAATTTTTTGAAGTTTCTGGATTTGAGGATGAAGGAGGAAGAATGGGGAAGAAGAAGAGGAAGAGGATGAAGATGAATATGTGGCTGAAAAAATTAAATAAGAATTCCGTGTAGGATAAGTGAAATGATGTGGAGGTGATGATTAAGTAAAATTTGATGTTGACTAGTCAAAATTGGTCAAAAGGACTTAATTTGATTAAAAATATTGTTAGGGATGACATTTCAAAGAAAAAATTTTCAGGGACCTAATTTAATTCCCTTTATAATGTTATGGACCCCAAACATATTTAAGCCTAAATTAATTGTCCAAATTTGGGCCAATTTTGGCCCTTATGTTAAGCAGGTGCAGGTTGAACGGGTTGGCCGATAAAGGGATTTGATGTTAAAACCCCCATCAACCCAATTCCCCCTTCTCTTTAAAGTATCTAAAATACTCACCATTTCTTTAATTACCGGGTTCTTAGAACCCGGAACATCTTTACTCATTTTTCATTCAAGGATTTAAAATTCTATATATTAAAAGAGATATTTGCTTCTAAGCTCTAAATTCCGGTTCATATTTTAAAAAATATATTTTGGGAACTTAAGTTTCCTGTATACTCTTAGAATGGTTCTGGATTTTAAAAATCCGGTAGTACACATTCACATTACCGAGTTCTAATTCCCGGTAAAGAGTTATATTATTTTTTATGTATTTCGGCAACCTGAATTCCTGAAACAAGAACCCAAACCACACTGTGAAATCTAAAACCCAGTAGTGTGTGCTGACACAACCAGGTTTCAGAACTCAGCCTGATCATAGTTAAAAGCATGATATATGATAGTAAGTTGCACAGAAAAACTAATCACTGCAGAGACATTATCAAGCTCACGTGTACTCGGAGGCACCATGAGAGGAGATGATACCATGTCGTGTACTCGTGCAACGCACTCAGCCAGAAATGAATCACAAACCCTTCGGTCAATGGTTCAAGTGTTGTACAATGCGTAACTCGCATCCGTCTCCGCTGTAATGTATGATGCTCATCTATGGATGAGTTGGAAATAAATAATATAAATATATGGGGTCTCATGGACCCAACAAAAAATAAACCATCATTGAAGTAAAATTTACATGAGTTGCTTATGAGCTTTTTACATTCTATGTGAAATTTAAGGCCCATAAAAATAGTATTAAACAACTCAAATACTCACTCCCATTGTGGATGCTATAATTCCACTAAAGTCTAATACACTATCACTATGCTTGGATAAATTAATTTTAAGTTTTTAAGAAATTTTAAACTATGAACTTAAAATTTATTTGGATTATGGTTAATTATAAAATACTTTATTTGGATAAATATTTAAAAAATTGGATGAAGAGTATTTAATAGGTTAAGAGGCACCGCCAAGCGTGTTGATCAATTGACATCGAGTTGTTCTAGCTTAAGCAGATGTCTTAGGTTCGAGTCTCTGTAAGCTATCCATAATGGTCCTACCCATCTTGAAATTGTGAAAACAATTAAATATAAAACAAAATAGGTTAAAAGGCCTGAGAAGATAATTTGATGGAAGAGTTTTTGTAATTCCTTCTAAAATGGTGAAATTTTCAACCTGCTATTTTGAGTTAGAAAATTTTCCAACAAATACATTTTTTGAATTAAACCCTCATTTCAAAGGTACTCTCAAAGTTTTGAACCTTTCCATGTTTTACTCATTGTTTGAGCTTTTTTGTTGTCATACATAGAGCTGTCAATATGGGTTCTGACTCGCGGACTGGTCCGGTCCAACCTGGCCCGAGAGTGGGTTGGGTTGATTACATCGTACCCCGTTTAGAATGCGGGTTAGAGCAATCCGGCCCGCGGGTTGGTCAATAAAAAATAGTTGGCTGATTTTCTTATATCTTGGGTTGGGCCACTAAGTTATGTGGATTTGTTATTTTGTTAAACTATGTTAGATTTGGATCGGTTGTGTTTGTATTGGAATTCAACTATGTTAGATGTGAATGACTTAGATTTAGATATGCACAAAGTGTATGGTGCAACATTGTTATAATCTTGAATTAGTAGGTTTAGCAAAATGCATGTGCTATTATTTTTTAATATGAATTTTTATTACCTTTTCAACATTTTTTAATTAAATTTCTCATTTTTTAGATTTTTTATTTTTCTACCGTTAAAACGGGCCAGCCCGCCAACCCGCGAGTCGGGCTGGGTTCATATTTTCCTAGCTCGTTTAGAAACAGGTTGCTTTGACCTAACCCGTATTGAACCCAACCCGTGACATGTCAGCCTATATGGGTCGGGCTGTATTGACAACTCTAGTCATACATCACACATTCTCTTTTTTTTATTCTAACAATTTAGTCTGTTTTTCTAAATGTTTTTCATTTCATGGACACAACATGGAGTGAAATATTTAACAGTAAGAACAAAATTATTTCATATTTAATTTTTAAGTGCGTAAGTTGACCGTACAGCGTAAAATTCTTGAGTCTGTCATTGTGTGAATGATTATTACGCTACATTAATATATTTTTTTTAAAATTATCCTTGTATTTAATGCTTCACACTTAATTATGTAACTTTCACCAACAATTTTTTTCCCAATAAGGATATTTAAAAATTTAACATATTTATTTTATAAATTTGAGACCAATAACTAATCTTAAATAACTTATTTACGAATAAATTACTTTGTTCGTAAAGTTAACATATTATTTCTTTATTTTTTTTGGAGGTTGGTTTATTACATGGGTGGGAGCTTGAAGTTCATGAGGTCATTTGTGCTTCTGATTGTTTGAGGGCAGTGAAGGTGTTACAAAATCATAAGGGTATTTCCTCTTTTTTGGGAAAATGAGGTTCTTACGTGGATTTGTAGTATATTTAGTTGGGAGTGGCAAGTCCTGGTGATGCATATTCTACGAGATAACAATAACACATTGTTTCGCGCATTAGACTTCCTGTGATGGTTCTCGCGCTAAACTTGAAAGTAACCTCCTTCCTTTATTTATGTGTTACTGTATTTAAACGCAATAGAGTAATTGTTTTTCTTCTGTTTAGATTTCCTCTTATAAAAAAAAATCTTAAATATTTTTTTAATCCATATGAGTTAGTTAATATTGACTTATAATAATAATTGAAGGAGTATGAACATTAGATACTCACTACTTAACTCAAAGGTGGAAAAGGTAAAGGTAAGGCCCATTAATTAATTAGTAAGTAGGATAATATTTTCAAGGATTGATATTAAAAAGTAGCAAACTTTTGAATTGTGATTTAAATTTAAAAAACTATCAATTTTGAGCCAAAAAGAGCATGGCTAGAAATTTTTGTATGGAGGCATGAATGTAGGACCTCAATTTGTCAATGTCTTAAAAAGATTATTTATTTGACATAGATGTATCCCAAACAAAACCGATCTGACCAGGTCATACATAATATCAATATGTCACAGTAGAATTAATAAACTGAGTTATCTATCTGGTTTCATTTCTTAATCCATTTCCAATTTCCACGCCCTAATTCAACCCAAGTCAAAACACTGTCCAAAACCCCCTTCCTCAGATTCACCAAATCTAACATAGATTTCTGCTAAATTCTCCCCTTTCAGATCCAACAACACCTTCCCACGCAGGGCGCAAAAGCCCTTCAATTTCCTTCCTCGAATTCAATGGCGGCTACTCATCATAAAGGCAAGTTTTTTATGTTCTTTTTGCTGTTCCTTTTCTCTTCTCTGCATGTTTCCAGCACCCCCATCAACCCTGAATCATGTTCTGTGAAATCCGAGCTGGACCATGATTCATGCAAGGTGGAACCTGTTTCAAATCATCTGAATAATCAACAAGTTTTGTTGAGTAAACTTGAAGAGCTGGTGAGAAATCTTAGTGATGTAGTTGCAAGATTGGAATCAAAGCTTGAACACCCTTCTCTGGAAATGGCTCAGGAAAAGGGTAGGGAAGTAGCTGAAACAAAGGGTGGTGATGGTGATGTTGATGGTGATGGGGGATCAAGTAATATAGATAGGGAAATTGATGGCAGAACAAGAGATGGGGAAAGAGCTAGGGGAATGTCTGTGACAAAGTACGCTCCTTTTTGGTCAGAGAGGTTCCAATTTGCATCTGCTTTGAAGTTGGATTCTGATGCCACTTGTATAAATGTTTTGCCTTTTAAGGACCAAGAGGGGCTTAGTAAGTATGTGGCAGTGAGTGATGAGAAGGGAAGAGTGTATGTGTTTTTGAGGAATGGTGATGTTTTGGTTGAGTTTGATACCTTAATGGGGTCACCCATCACGGCAATGGTTTCTTACAGTTCTGCTTACAAGAATGAGAGTTTTGTGGTGACTGGTCATGAGAATGGGGAAATCTTGATACATTCTGTCAGCCAGGTTTGGGAGGGACCAGGGGGAGAAGATTGGAGTTCTCTCTTCATGGAAAATGTTGGTAAGTTCGTGTCACCTGAAAACCATGTGAATCGGTTACCGGTTACTGTTTTAGAAGTTCATTTTGTGGGGAGGATGAAGTACATTCTGTCAGCTGATACTAGTGGGAAGATCAAGGTGTTTAAGGAAAATGGTTCGTTTTATGGTTCTGTCATGCCAACTAGTAGGCCACTAGTTTTCTTGAAGCAAAGGTTGATGTTTTTGACAGAAACCGGTGCAGGCTCATTGGATCTAAGGGGCATGAAAATTAGGGAATCTGAATGTGAAGGGCTAAACCATTCGGTTGCTAGGACTTATGTTTTCGACGCCACGGAGCGTTCCAAAGCATATGGTGTTACGTCAGAGGGGGATCTGATTTATGTCTTGTTGCTAGGAGATGTAATGAACTTCAAATGCAGGGTTAGGTACAAGAAAAAGTTTGACATGGATGAGCCTGTGGCATTGCAGGCAATTAAGGGGTATTTGCTGATTGTAAACCCCAAAAAGGTTTTTGTGTTTAATGTTTCATCTCCACATTATGTGAGAGTTGGGGTGCCTAGGCCTGTTTTCTCATCAAGTATTGATGAGATTAGATCATCATTCTTGAATTATCCGACCACGACTTCGGATGCTGAAACAAGAGTGATGATACCCTTGATAGCTAGTGACCGCGAAAAGCTTGTTATTGTTGGCCTTGGAGGAGGGTATGTTGGAATGTACCATTCCAATCTACCTATCTTCAAAGGGGACTTCAACACCATGCTTTGGACTAGCCCTGTGTTGTTCTTCATACTTTTCCTATTCGGGGCTTGGCATTTCTTTGCCAAGAAGAAAGAAGCACTTACATCATGGGGACCAGATGATCCTTTTAGCTCGACATCAGCATCAACCGGTGCGCCGTCGTTGGCGTCCGGCTCCGGTGACAGATCTTTTGTGGACTCATCTTCAAGAAATGCAGAGGTTATGGAACTTAGAGGCGGGGCTCTTAGAGGTCCCCCTCCAAGAAGGTATGGCTCTCCTTCAAGGTTTCCTGGCGGGGCAGCAAGTTCTTATAGACTTGGTTCGTCAGATCACAATTCTAGGCCAGCTACAGTTGATCCTGAATTTCGAGCGGCGTCGGAGCTGAAATATAGGGCTTCCACGATGGATCCTCCGGGTTTCCCTAAGAGAAGAGATGGTATGTTTGTAGGAAATCAAGTTGTAAATGATCGCAGTTGAGTGACAGAGTTGATTGCATAAACTTTTCTCTGACTAGTTTGAGATTTCCTTAGTTCGTTTTTTTTTAATCTTATAATGATCATTTGGCATCATCACTTTGCTATTTGGTCTCTCAGTCTTTGCTCTTCTCTAACTAGTTTGAGAGATTCTCGTAGTTTCTAATCTTGTGATGATCATTTGGCATCACTTTGCCATTTGGTCTCGCAATCTTCTGCTTTCAAGTTATTGCATACAAGAGAGAAATAAAGTATACTCCAAGCTTTTTCTTTTCATTCATTTTCTAATCCGATTTATATTGTTGTCTACATGTGTGTTTGGATTTCCGTTAGCAACGGTTGAAAGCACTTTCAACTGAAGTTCATGTCTCACAATGGATTGGAGATCAAATACTTTTAGATGGATGTATTGGAAATCCAAACACACATGGTTGAGTTGAAGTTAAAACCTCCCTGACTTCTGAGTCAGTTTGCTACATATTGGTACCAGTGCAAATGAACTTTAGCACTCACTTCGAGATAAAAAATGAGTAGAACTTGATACAACTGGTTAAAATTAAGAAGAAAGAATGAATCTTGTATTGAGAACTCTAGCAAGAAAGTCAGTATTGCCCAAGGTAGACAAACTGACCATGTACACTCCAGGATACAAGAGGTCTTGGTCCCTCCTTTTCCTCAACTAACTGATATTTGGATTTCTGTCAACAATTGTTAAAAGCACTTTCAACAGAAATCCATGTCTCACTATGGATTGGAGATAAAATATTTAGGTCAGTGTGTGGGAAACCAAGCACATATGATTGAGTTAGAAGTCAAAACCTCCCTGATTTTTGAGTTAGTTTGCTACATATTGAGTAAAGCAATACAGTACAAGTAGTTAAACTCATGATAAAACTTTTTTATGTCTACTGATTGGTAAATTGATATACAATAAAGAAGACAACTGAGAAAATTAATAAAATTTTACTTATGAATAAGCCATGAGATTTTATCCTCGTGTTAAAGAATAACAGAAATAAAATGCATATGAAACCTATGTAAGTTTGAGTGTGTGACAAAATGGAAACAAGGGGCATCCTTATAAATATAACTCGTAGATAGGTGCCTCATGATTATTATCCATAGAGAAGCTAACTACTGATAAGAATCAGTGATCATAAACTACTACTCAAACTCAATCTAAACTTAGAAATTGGTTCAAACTTTATATGGAACTCTGAGGAACGGTTTTGGCTTTTGGAAGGACCGTAGTTTATTATGATCCTGAGAGTTGCACACCTTTGACTTTGAGCACATGCCTGTTGATACAGCGAGGAGATAAATATTTGTGCCTGCCGTTCATGAACTTTTATGTTAGTAATGCGTGGTTCAACAATGCTATGAAAAATCTAAGCTTCAGGCTTCAGCATCTACAATTCAAAGATGCTACAGTTGACATGATGCAGTGTAAGACACTATGTTTGGATATCCGTTGCACCAATACAAATAAACTTTGCATATATTCTACTGTTAGAGATAAGTACACACCACTAGCTCCATATGAATCTTATTATATTGTTAGATATTATTGGGTTTTGTGCTCTCTTCCTATTTGGGAGGCCCAATATGTGCAAGCCCACCTATCTCACTTAACCTAGTGGAGAAGGGGTTGATTAGAAAAAAGAGAGTGTTTTCATTTTGGCTAGTAAGGTGACAGATAAGTGATAGCGAAGAGAAGAGAAATCATTTTCACACAAACTTAGAGTAGCCGCAGGAGATTCATCATTACTTCTTCGTTCACTATTGAGTCGGACTGAAATTTTGACCGCAAGTTCTCAACATTTGATTCTTCAATCTTAGTGGTTGGATCCGTGAGAAGTTATAAGAGGTGAGAGAAAATGGACTCGGATAGAAGCAGTAGATTTTGGTTTTCTCGTTGTCTTGATTCTCTATTTTAAGCCTGTTGATTTGTTGTTTGACCAATTGTTGAGCACGTTTTGTGTTGGGAAATAGATTCTCTTCTACCCTCAATACTTTTCGGTGATAACTAAGGTATCTCATAGCCAATAGTCATGAAACTAATCCTTCACTTCACTATCATCGCTCTAAGTAGTCGGAGGCTGAGCAATGAGTTTTTTTTCATTCATAAGAGTTGAGATCGAACACCAACCACTTGCTTCTACCCTTATATTGATCATACTGGAGCTTGATTGACCGGTTTGTGTTCGTGGTTTTTACTTCTTACATTTGAGAAGGTTTTCCACGTTAAAATTTTGGTGTCCCTTTTGTGTATGTAGGGGTGGGAATAGGCCAGGCCACGACAGGGGCCTATGGCCTGGCCTGTTTAAAGCCTGTCCTGGCCTAGCCTGTTTAATATAAAAGCTAGGCTCAGGCTTTTTAAAAAGCCTATTTAGCTAAATAGATCAGGCTTAGGCTTATAAAAAAGCCTATTAAGCCTATCAGGCCGGTCTATTTATTAACATCTTAATTTAATATATTAGTTTAATAAAATATACAAATAAATCAAAATATTAAATTCAATTTACATCTATCTAACCTGTCACCAGTTTTGGTATTTGTAGAAAATTTAATTTTACCTTTTTGAAACTTGTCGATTGACAAACATAGTTGGCCTATTTAGATGTAGGCTTGTTGGCCTACTTAGATGTTGGTCTGTTTAGATGTAGGCTTTTTGGCCTATTTAAATGCCTTATGCGAAAATAGGCCTATAAATAGGCTTCAGGCCAGGCTTTCAAAAAGGCCAAGCCCAAGCAAAATAAAAAGCCTATGATAGGCCACAGGCCAGGCTTAGGCCTTAAATTTTTTAAATAGGCCAGGCCTATTTACGCAAAGCCTAGCCTGGCCTAGCCTATTTCCACCCCTATGTGTATGTGATATTTAGTTGCTGTTGTTATTTGTACTTGCTCCTCACAAATTCTTACAAGTTGGGGAAATAATTATCCACCGGGTCTGTTTTGGGTTGTTCTTGTTATTGTGTAGTATTTGCCGTCAGATGCTTCATTTTCACCTCTGGTTCATTATCTAATATATGATGGTGAAATTTTTGGCAGTCTCACTTCAAAATAATAATATCATTAAACATGTTCATATTTGTTGAAATTCTCTTATGAACAAGTTAGAATAGTTCGTCGACTTTAAAGAAAAAAAAACATATTAGTGGATAACATTCTTTATTTTTTGACAACTTATTAGTGGATAACGTTAGTGCTAATTAGGGATTGCCTAATTTTAATTTAATGTTGAAGTGTCGTGCATATGCCTGTGCAAAAAAACCGGTTCCGGTGAACCAAATCATAACCAGTCCAAACCAGAACCAAAAAAATCCAGCCCATTAAGTCAAAATCCAAATCCAACCCACATATAAAATCCGGTTTGGTTATCTGATCCACATTTTAAATCCGATTTTAAAACTTAATATTTTTCATAACAAACAGTATCTTTTTTCAAAATTAAGTTTATGGGAAAATATATTTTAAGAGAATTTAAAAAATATCTTTTTCTATGTGATATTTTGAATTCTAAAATTAACTTAAAAAATCGGGTATAACCAATTATTTTTAATAACAATAAGTAACAAAATAAATTGGGTTTATATCATTTCAAAAATAATAAAAATAGTTAAGGATTTTATTTTAGTTTATTTTGAATTTTCACTATTTTAAATGCATATTGATCGAGGAAATTAATATTTTTTCTTCATTATTTCATATGAATTTATAGCATGGTTAATATGAAGACGTTAATTTTCTTGCAACAAATGATAAGGGATGTACTAATCTATAATTATTTGCTACCATTATTTAGGATTAGTTGATAAAATTAAAATTACAATAGAAATTACGCAAACAAATATGCATAATATCATATCCTAATAAATATTTAACTACTTTTTTAGAAAAAAAAATTATCAAGCCTTTTAAATGTTTCAGAATTTCCAAATTATTGAATTAACTAAAAAAGATCGAAGCTGTGATATTTTTATCATTAATTTCGAGTTTCATATTTTATTTTTGAAATTGTTGGAGGAAAGTTGAGCATTAATTTTTTTAATAGAAATTGAATATTAATTTTTCATATCAAATTTTAATTTTTCAGAAATAGAAATGAATTTTATTTATGTTTTCTAAAAAAATGAATTGAAAAAACTTTATATATTTCAAGATTTCAACATTATTGGAGGGAGTCTATATATTATAATTAATTTTAAAATTTATTTTTTAACTTAATATAATTATATTTTATAACATGTAATTATTTCAAATTAGATTTGGTAGAGGCTTAGTCAAAATGATTTGTTAAATTTGGATTTCTAGTAAAAATTATTTTGAATTATTTCAAAATGACTTTTATTTTTTAAATTTGGATTTTTAAAACTGAAAGATTTGTTAATTTTTTGATTGCATGATTAAAAAAAGAATATGTTAATTTTTTAATTGCAGGTTTTATGAATTAATAGTATTAATAATTTGGAATTGTTGTACTTTTATACTTTAGCCTTTATCAAAAAGATAATTTTTTTTATAAAAAAATCAACCTATATATTACTTAAAATATCCTACCTGATATAATATTTAAAAAAAATAAATCAACCTATATATTACTTATCTTACATGATATAATGTTTAAAAAAATCAAATCAACCTATAATATATTACTTAAAATAGTGTGTTAAATCAAAACTGCTATTTTAATATTATTTACGGTTGGAAATAATTATTTAGAGTAGAGCCTTAGTGGGTAGGACATATTGGGGTAGGTGAAATTTTATTTTATATAATATATAATATATTGATTAGTGCCCCGCTCATTGCATCACTGTCAGTTTGTCACATGCCATGGTACGAGTCTCCCACAAATCTGTGTAGTCTTTCACGTGAATTGCACTTCAATAATTGGTGTAAAACGCACTAATTAACACACCCTATCATAATATAAGTTGGTTAACCCTTGGGGATAATCATACTCCTCCATTACTCTCACTGCAACTCACTGGACACTTGCTTCATGGGCTCAGTGACCTTCATGGTTTTAAATTAAGGTTTGCGGTCGTAATTTCAACTGGAACATCAAGGTTTTGAAGATTTTTGAAACAGAGACCGTGATTTTGGCCGCGACTACCACATTTATTCACAATTTTTTTTACCACACGACCGCAATTTAAAATCTTAGGTGGCCATGCATGATCTTCTACTCTTGGTGATCTTCAATCTGCTGCTAGCGTTTGCAGCAAGAGCAGCATACTTCATCATCTGGGTCCCATGGATCATTTCTCGTCACTTCCACAAACAAGGCATAAGGGGTCCTCCCTACCGTCCGATCAAAGGGAACGTTGACGAGATCCGCATGATGTACGCGGAGGTTCAATCAAAACCGATGGATTTGTGCCACGACACCATTCAGCGTCTTTGTCCATTTTACCACAGGTGGTCTCTCATGTACGGGAAAACCGTGCTGTATTGGCACGGGTCGAGGCCCAAGTTGGTCATATCCGACCCGAACATGATTAAGGAGGTTCTTTTAAAAACGGGTGAATGGTTTGAGAGGTTAGACATGAATCCTTCAATCAAACAGTTTTTTGGAGAAGGGATATTGATGTCAAATGGTGACAAGTGGGTTGTTCATAGAGCAATTGCCAATCAGGCTTTCAAAATGGAGCGGGTTAAGGTAATCTCACTAACTTTTTATTATATAGCATGTGTTTGCTTCTTGTGATATTAAGTCTTATATGTAGGGGTTAAACCATCTATTTCTCATACACTTCACTAATAGAATAGCCTTGATATTTGTGGACATGGAATTCAATTGGAACGAACAATTCTGGTAACTAAAATGTATCTGTATATCACAGTCTTGGATTCCAGAAATCATAGACAGTACGAAAATAATGTTCGACAAATGGGAAGATGAGAACAGAGACATTGATGAATTTGAGATTGATGTGAATAAAGACCTCCAAGACCTTTCAGCTGATATTATATCCAGAGTCGCTTTTGGAAGTAGCTATGAAGAAGGGAGAGAGATTTTCCAGTTACAAGAACAACGTTTTCATCTTGCCATCCTTGCCTTGAGAAGTGTTTATTTTCCTGGGTTCAGGTATTTCACATATGGATCGGGATTCACCGCAGTTGTTGCTTCCTAGTCACTCACTGCAATCAAGTTTTACAGTTCCGAATTTTTCACTTTCAAAAGTTGAATTTTCGGTTGAACTTCCAGAAGTGTATAACAAATACACTTCTGAAAGTTCAATTTCCGGAAGTGAAAAATGCTTCGAAAAGTGCAAAACTTGACTGCACTGACCACAAGAGCTAGCAGCTAAAGTGAATCCAAATTCCACACATATAATTATTCTTTAGTTTCTTTCTACTAACATAAATTGTACAATTAAAAATACTAATGGGTATGCAGGTTTCTACCTACCAAGAAAAACAGAGAAAGAAAGAGATTAGAGAAGAAAACCCGTGAATTAATTGGAGTGTTGATTGAGAACAGCCATAAAGCACCAAAAAAATCAGAAAATTTGCTTTCTTTGTTGATGTCTTCTCACAAACTTATAAAAAATGAGGCACAAAAGTTAGGATTGGAAGAGATAATAGATGATTGCAAAAATTTCTATCTGGCAGGAAAGGAAACAAGTGCAAATACACTAAGTTGGGCACTCCTACTTTTAGGTCTAAATCAAGAATGGCAAAGCCAAGCACGAGAGGAGGTTCTTCATGTATTAGGACCTAACACACCCCCTACTGCAGAAATATTAAGTGACCTGAAATTAGTAAGTTTATTTCTTGCTAGATTCTTAACTAGTTTTATTCGAAAATTGAAAACTAGTTTACAAAACTATAATCAAACATGCTCTATTATGTTTTTTCTCATTAGGTAAATTTGGTACTCCAAGAAACACTAAGACTCTACCCTATAGCAGGGGCACTAGTGAGGCAGGCAAGTAAAAGAGTTAAGGTTGGGAACATTGACATTCCTTCTGGTACACAACTATACATGCCTATAACTGCAGTTCATCATGATACTATGTTATGGGGAGAAGATGCTCTTGAATTCAATCCCATGAGATTTTCAGAGCCTCGAAAGCATTCAGCTTCGAATTTCGCATTCGGATTAGGCCCCCACCATTGCGTGGGACAGAATTTGGCTTTGATGGAGATGAAGATTGTTCTTGCCATGTTGTTGCAGAGATATTCTTTTGTTGTTTCGCCAACATATGCTCATGGACCGATTTTGTTAATGAGTGTGACGCCTCAATATGGCATGCAAATTATGTTTAGGAGATTATGATCAGTGTTTGGAATGATGTATCAATGGTGAATTGTGTAACTCTTTCGAATGCTAGAGTGGCGCAACGGAAAAAATTAGGAGTAGAGAAACTCCTTCGTAGTTGTGAGAACTTGAACAAAATAACTTTAAAGCAAATTAAGCTTCCAACCGTGATGTGACAGTAATAAAATAAAGGCTTAAAAATGCACTTTTTGTCTCTGATAATTCTCAAAGTTGCAAATCGTACCCCACCAAAAATTTTGTCACCAAGTGTATCCCTCTAAATTTTGAGATGAGCACTTTATGCCATTCCGTCAGTGTGCTGTTAAAAAATTGACGAAAGGGCTGACGTGGCATGCCACGTCATTAAATGAGTATCAGAAATTGGCAAAAGGGATGGGAGAGATTCAAACACAGGATCAGGAAGTGGCAAAACACACCTTTTGCTCATGTGTGTGAAGAAATTATAGAGTGTCACTCTCATCCCAATCAACACACACAACCCAAAACAGAGAACCTAAACTTCTTATCCTCTCTGTAAAACCCGAGCTTCAATTTTTCTACGTACTCTTATTAGAAGAGAATTATTGTAGAAAAACAAAACCTTGTAAAATGTATCTGGAGAAGTCCTGCATAATACTTATAAGGAGAAGTCCTGATAATACTTGTAAGGGGAAGCCCTGATAATACTTGATAGGAGAAGTCCTTCTAATACTTGTTGGGAGAAGTCCCTGATAATACTTGTACTATTTGTTTAAATAGTGAAAAATCTTGGTGAAACCAAGGACTGGACGTAGCCCTGTCGATTATGGGGTGAACCAGGATAGAAATCATGTGTGCTTTACTTTTCATGTTGTGTTATATTTTCCGCTGCACGCTGATACCCAAATCGCAAGTGTACGATTCAATATCGCGTAATAAAAAGATCGAACCCAAGGGATAGGTTTCCTATTATTATAATATTTAGTACTTGTGCAGAAAATTTAAAAGATGAGTATTTGATGTTGGTTTTTATAGCAAGCAAGAACAATAGCATAAAATAATAAAGAAAGAGATGATGATGAGTCTTAAGCACTTGGGTTGATTTATATAATTTATAAAATATGCTAGCAACTACTACTTGAATTCTGAATTTTAGTACCAAGTCATGATGCTATAGCCTAATGTTTTTACAAGTTAATACCTTACACATTGTAAAACTTTCTTCTCAATTACTAAATTCAATACCTTGCAATCTAGAAAAAAACAAGAAGAAGATGAAGAAGGAATTTTCAGGCCAACATAAAGTTAAGTCTATCCTAATACCTTAGTGATATGTCATATAACTTCTTTTAAATCCTAGATCCCTTACCACTTACCAATTTCCATTGTTATAAGCAATAAGTAAAAACACTTGTGATCATCAAGATGAATATTAAGAACAAGGAAATAAAACATGAACTATAGCAATATTATTCAGAAGAGTAGAAGAAAACTAGAACATATATTATAAACTAAAACAACCCAAGATACTTAAAAAAGAATTAGCCAAGCATGGCTAAAAGAGTCATCGAATTACCCTGGATAGGAGCTCAAGTATGGCTTCCCACAATTCCTAGGAACAATGATCTTTAAGAGGGAAAGAAGAACACTTGTTGTATTCTGAATAGGTGTGTCTTACAAGTGAAGAAAAGCTCCCTATTTATAGTGAAAATCAGCCTTCCAGCGCTTGGGCGCTGGCATTCCCAACGCTTGGGCGTTGGGATGCATTAAAAACCAACGGGCAGAAATGGGCCCAGCGCTTGAGCGCTGGCTTCCAACGCTGCAGCGCTGGGTGCAACCTCTGACTCACATCCTAGTCAGAGGTCCAGCGCTTGAGCGTTGGGAATTCCAACGCTGCAGCGCTGGGACGAACACTGGCAGCTTCTTCTTGGATTCCTTTCTTCTTCAATGGTGGAATTGATTGGCTTAATTAGGCTCATTCAGCCCCTAATAAGTTCTGAAACCTCCCCTTTACCACCATTAACCTTCCAACCTTATTTTACATGTGCTCAAATAAAAGAGAGTTGCTTCACATTCTTCAATTTCACTTCAAGTCCTCTCTTTGTTAGAACTTCAATTCTGGCCCTTTGACTCCTTCAAACTTCACTTTTCATCCTCCACTCTTGAACCTTTACACTTTGATCCTTTAATTCCTGAAACTTTACAAATCGGTCCCTGGACAAAAAATGATAATTATACCAGCTTTTCCTAAAAATATAAAATAGCTATAAAAATTCCTAAAAATATAAAATAAAGTTAGAAAAACAAATAAAAGCTAATCTATATGCAGAATGCAAAATAAATATAAAATCTATGTAAAAATACTAAAAATCCTATATGTGACTCAAAAATAATAAAATAAAAATACTAAAAACAACCTAAAAACATCATATATTATCCTGTCATCACACCACTATACCCAACGACAGCTTGTCCTCAAGCGATAAAACTTAAAGAGAAACTCGTCCCTGAGTTTAGAAAAAGTTTATCTGATTACAACTTGAAGCACAAAAACCTTTCCAAGAAAGCTTAGCGGATTAGGAAGACCTGCATGTTTAAAGATATATAATCAAGAAAGTTAGGCTTGGCTTTTCAACATGTTTGAGTTCATCAAATTAAGCTCACAAAATAATATTCTCCATGAAAAACAAGAAAGCTCAATAATCCTGCCTATCATTCAAATCAAAACTGAAATAGTGCAACCAAGTAATTTTGAAGAGATTTTTGAAGGTTGTAACTTGGCCAAAGGTTGAATATTTCAAGGTATGGATTTCAAGAAATTGGCAACTCTAATGGCTGACTCAGAATCTGTTGCTAAATGATTTTTCCAACTTAAGAGCTTCAACAATTAACACAAGGGTCCTCTCAATTTTTCTTTTTTTTTTTTTTTTTTTTTTTTGAACAAAGTAGTGGAATGTATGGGATGAATGACTTGAATTTTTACTCCCCTCATACTCTTTCTCACCCCACTACCTCATTATTTTTTCTAAGGCACATACCTCAATCTTTTTCTTCTTTTTCTAGAGAGAAACCCACAATAAAAGCTCTAACAGTTTCAGCACATGAATCACAATAACATCTTAAAAATATCACACAAAGTAGGCTTCAAAGAATGACTCTTTTAAGGCTCAAAAGGGGCTACTAGTGGATTTTTGCTTTTCAAACCGAAACTCTGAGTTTTCAAAAATGCCTATAATCTCTTCTCAACTTACAAGGTAAACAAAATCCCAATCAACATGTAACACAAGGCAGAAAAATTTCACAATCAAGAATTCAGAGTCCTCAACTCTCAGAAAAAGATAGGGTAAGTAGTACCCTTTTTAGAACTCAGAAAAACTTTGCCAACAACCAAAACAATCAAGATGTCCAAAATCAATTCTAACAGCATGCAATCCTAACCGCTTTAAAACATGTAACCTTTTCAAAAGCAGTTTAATCAGATAAAGCACTCACAGCAATAGCAACATTCAGACTGGATAACATACTCAAGACTCATGCAAAAATAAAACACTAACATAAAAATAAAGCTAAAAACTATAACAAGAAAAACAAAACTAAAAAGCTGGCACAATCACAAATTTCCCACAATAATCCAAGGGAACCTCAATGTAAAAAATTACTTTGAACACTTAAGTTCAAGAGGGCTCTTTCTCCTTCCTGCAAAAATTGAACAAACAAAAGTCTCACAAGTAGAAAACTTGCTTGACTTGTTAGTTCCACAAATAGCACAATTAAGAATATGGGTTGAAAAATTGTGTCCACCTTAAAAACAAGAATTCTTGAGTTTCCCAAAAATTAAAACCAGTTTAGAACCAAGGGAAAAACTCAAAGAATCAAAGAATTTCAGAAAATGGTGAACACAAAATTTATCAAAACAGCAAAAAGGAAAACAAACAGAGCCTCTGCCCGAGCTCCAACGCTTGAGCGTTGGGGATGCCAACGCTTGGGCGCTGGAATTAAATCAAATACTGGGCATCAGAGGTTTCCAGCGCTTGAGCGCTGGGTTCCAACGCTCTGGCGCTGGAATTACCGTAAATAAAAACGAGATTCCAGGGGCCTAGCGCATGAGCGCTGGCCCCCAACGCCTAGGCGTTGGTAATTACTGGAATCAGAGGTGGTTTGGCAGGGGCCTAGCGCATGAGCGCTGGCCTCCAGCGCCTAAGCGCTGGCCCTCCCTGCAGCAAAAACATAAAAAAAAAAATTTCTTTATTTATTTACAAGAGTGGTGCAGAAAATTAAAAGACAGAATTATAAACTATCCTAAGTTGGGTTGTCTCCCAACCAGCTCATTGTTAAGGTCCGAGATAGACCCTTCCCCTTAATCAATTGGGGGTATCAAGAATAGCAAAAACATCTTGTCTTTCATAATCTCCCCCCAAGTATGGTTTCAATCTTTGTCCATTGACAGTAAATAAATTCTTTGTAACCTTATTTTCCAATTCAACCGCACCATGGGGAAAGACTTTGGTGATCCTAAATGGTCCTGACCATCTTGACTTCAACTTTCCAGGAAACAATCTCAGTCTTGAGTTATACAATAACACAAGCTGTCCTGGACTGAACTCTTTTGGCACAATTTTCTTATCATGCCATTTCTTGGTCTTCTCCTTGTAGATCCTAGCATTGTTATATGCTTGGAGTCTGAATTCATCCAGCTCATGTACTTGTACCTGTCTTTTATCCCCAGCTTCTTTGGGATCCATGTTCAATTGTTTCAAAGCCCAAAAGGCTTTATGCTCAAGCTCCACAGGTAAATGACAAGCCTTACCATAAACCAACTGATAAGGAGAGGTTCCAATAGGAGTTTTAAACGCAGTTCGGTAAGCCCACAAGGTGTCATCTAATTTTTTTGACCAATCCTTTCTTGAGGCACCAACTACTTTTTCCAAAATCCTTTTTAACTCCCTATTAGAAACCTCTACTTGTCCACTAGTTTGGGGGTGATAGGGAGTAGCAATTTTATGATGAACACCATATTTTTTCAAAAGAGTTTCAAAAGCTTTATTACAAAAATGCTTACCTCCATCACTGATAATTGCCCTTGGCACCCCAAATCTAGTGAAGATCTTTTTCTTCAGAAAATCCAGAACCACTTTGCCATCATTTGTAGGAAGGGCTGATGCTTCAACCCACTTAGAAACATAGTCAACAGCAACCAAAATATATTGGCAACCAAAAGAAGGTGGAAAAGGTCCCATGAAATCAATGCCCCACACATCAAAAAGCTCAACTTCCAAAATCATATTTTGGGGCATCTCATTCCTTCTTGAGATATTACCTGTTCGTTGACAACGATCACACCTTTCTACAAATGTTCTACTATCTTTGAAGATAGTAGGCCAATAAAAACCACTTTGGAGGACTTTAGCTGCAGTCCTCTCACCAGAAAAATGGCCTCCATATTCGGAGCCATGGCAATGCCATAGAATAGCCTCAAACTCTTTTTCTGGAATACACCTTCTAATGATCCCATCAGAACATTCTCTAAACAAATAAGGTTCATCCCAGAAAAAGAATTTGGCATCATACAGAAATCTTTTCTTTTGTTGCCAAGTTAAATCAGGAGGCAACACACCAGCAGCTTTAAAATTGGCTAAATGTACATACCATGGAGCTATCTCTTGGACAGCTAAGAGCTTCTCATCTGGGAACTCCTCTTGAATAGGAATTGGGCTGGAGTTCCCTTCTTCAATTCTTGACAAATGGTCTGCTACACCATTATCTTTCCCTTTCCTGTCCACAATTTCAAGATCAAACTCTTGCAAGAGTAAGATCCACCTGATTAATCTGGGTTTAGCTTCCTGCTTAACAAACAAGTACTTCAATGCAGCATGGTCAGTATGCACAATAATTTTAGAACCCAAAACATAAGGTCTGAATTTATCTAAAGCATAAACTACACTCAACAACTCTTTTTCAGTTGTAGCATAATTTTTTTGAGCTTCATTCAGAACCTTACTAGCATAGTAAATCACATGCAAAACTTTTCCATTTTTCTGACAAAGAACAGCCCCTATTGCATTATCACTAGCATCACACATAACTTCAAAAGGTAAATCCCATTGGGGAGCAACAATGATAGGGGCTGAAACAAGTTTTTCCTTTAACAATTTAAAAGCAGCCAAACACTCATCATTAAAGATAAAAGGAGCCTCTTTTTCAAGGAGGTTTGTCATAGGTTTAGCAATTTTAGAAAAATCTTTTATAAATCGCCTATAAAAACCTGCATGACCAAGAAAGCTTCTTATACCTTTAATATTAGTGGGAGGAGGTAGATTTTCAATAATCTCTGTTTTAGCTTTATCTACCTCAATCCCTTTTTCAGAAATCTTGTGCCCAAGCACAATGCCATCTTTTACCATAAAATGACATTTTTCCCAATTAAGTACCAAATTCTTTTCTTGGCACCTAACTAGAATCCTTTCCAAATTGTCCAAACACTTGTCAAAGCTGGGGCCATACACAGAAAAATCATCCATGAACACTTCCATACATTCACCAATTAAATCATAAGAAATAGCAAACATACATCTTTGGAAGGTTCCTGGAGCATTACATAAGCCAAAAGGCATTCTTTTATAAGCAAACACCCCGAAGGGGCAAGTAAAAACAGTTTTCTCTTGATCCTTGGGATCAACAACAATCTGATTGTATCCTGAATATCCATCCAAGAAACAATAGTACTCATGGCCAGCCAACCTGTCAAGCATTTGATCAATAAAGGGAAGGGGAAAATGATCTTTCCGGGTGGCAGAATTTAACCTCCGGTAATCAATACAAACCCTCCATCCAGTTACCTTCCTGGTGGGAATCAATTCATTATTCTCATTGGGAACCACTGTAATTCCCCCTTTTTTGGGAACTACCTGAACGGGACTAACCCATTCACTATCAGAAATGGGATAGATGATCCCTGCATCAAGTAACTTAATTACCTCTTTCCTTACCACCTCTTTCATGGTAGGATTAAGTCTTCTTTGGGGTTGGACTACAGGTTTAACTTGTTCTTCTAAACAAATTTTATGCATACAAACAGTGGGGCTTATGCCCTTAATATCCTCAATAGTCCAACCCAAAGCAGATTTATGAGCTCTAAGAATTCTTACCAGTTTTTCTTCTTCAAGAGAAGAGAGGGAGCTACTAACAATAACTGGTTTGTTATTACCTTCCTCAAGAAATGCATATTTGAGGGAAGAAGGTAAAGGCTTCAATTCCCCCTTCTCCTCTTGAACTTCTTCTTCTCTTCTCAGTTCTTCCACCCAATTTTTCCTTGAAGGGAAAACATGAGCAGCTTCAAGAAACCTTGCCATCTCAATGACCTGTTCGTCATCACTTTCAATATCTTCGAATTCCAACCCCTCAGAGATCAAGGTCTCTAAAGGATCTTCTTTCAACATGGCAGCAAACGGTTAGGCAGAAATATATTTTTATTTTATTTTTTAAACAAAAAGCACTAAACAAAATAATAACAAGCAAAGAACCTATCCCCGGCAACGGCGCCAAAAACTTGATACCCAAATCGCAAGTGTACGATTCAATATCGCGTAATAAAAAGATCGAACCCAAGGGATAGGTTTCCTATTATTATAATATTTAGTACTTGTGCAGAAAATTTAAAAGATGAGTATTTGATGTTGGTTTTTATAGCAAGCAAGAACAATAGCATAAAGTAATAAAGAAAGAGATGATGATGAGTCTTAAGCACTTGGGTTGATTTATATAATTTATAAAATATGCTAGCAACTACTACTTGAATTCTGAATTTTAGTACCAAGTCATGATGCTATAGCCTAATGTTTTTACAAGTTAATACCTTACACATTGTAAAACTTTCTTCTCAATTACTAAATTCAATACCTTGCAATCTAGAAAAAAACAAGAAGAAGATGAAGAAGGAATTTTCAGGCCAACATAAAGTTAAGTCTATCCTAATACCTTAGTGATATGTCATATAACTTCTTTTAAATCCTAGATCCCTTACTACTTACCAATTTCCATTGTTATAAGCAATAAGTAAAAACACTTGTGATCATCAAGATGAATATTAAGAACAAGGAAATAAAACATGAACTATAGCAATATTATTCAGAAGAGTAGAAGAAAACTAGAACATATATTATAAACTAAAACAACCCAAGATACTTAAAAAAGAATTAGCCAAGCATGGCTAAAAGAGTCATCGAATTACCCTGGATAGGAGCTCAAGTATGGCTTCCCACAATTCCTAGGAACAATGATCTTTAAGAGGGAAAGAAGAACACTTGTTGTATTCTGAATAGGTGTGTCTTACAAGTGAAGAAAAGCTCCCTATTTATAGTGAAAATCAGCCTTCCAGCGCTTGGGCGCTGGCATTCCCAACGCTTGGGCGTTGGGATGCATTAAAAACCAACGGGCAGAAATGGGCCCAGCGCTTGAGCGCTGGCTTCCAACGCTGCAGCGCTGGGTGCAACCTCTGACTCACATCCTAGTCAGAGGTCCAGCGCTTGAGCGTTGGGAATTCCAACGCTGCAGCGCTGGGACGAACACTGGCAGCTTCTTCTTGGATTCCTTTCTTCTTCAATGGTGGAATTGATTGGCTTAATTAGGCTCATTCAGCCCCTAATAAGTTCTGAAACCTCCCCTTTACCACCATTAACCTTCCAACCTTATTTTACATGTGCTCAAATAAAAGAGAGTTGCTTCACATTCTTCAATTTCACTTCAAGTCCTCTCTTTGTTAGAACTTCAATTCTGGCCCTTTGACTCCTTCAAACTTCACTTTTCATCCTCCACTCTTGAACCTTTACACTTTGATCCTTTAATTCCTGAAACTTTACAAATCGGTCCCTGGACAAAAAATGATAATTATACCAGCTTTTCCTAAAAATATAAAATAGCTATAAAAATTCCTAAAAATATAAAATAAAGTTAGAAAAACAAATAAAAGCTAATCTATATGCAGAATGCAAAATAAATATAAAATCTATGTAAAAATACTAAAAATCCTATATGTGACTCAAAAATAATAAAATAAAAATACTAAAAACAACCTAAAAACATCATATATTATCCTGTCATCACACGCTTACATATTTGCAAAATCAATAACTCTCTTTGAAAACCAATAATTAACGTTTATTATCGAAAGAAGTTTGCAAAAATGAGTCACACAATTCAAACCCCCCTTTCTTGTGTGTTTCTTGCACCAACAATAAGACCGCTCAAACCTTCAACAACTATTATAAATAGAAAAGGGGCCAAGGGATTGCCCTGCCTAAGCCCCTTCCTCATTTTGAATTCCTCTGAGGGACTACCATTGACTAGAACAGAAACCATCGAAGATTCAAGGCAGCCCTTGATCCACACAATCCATTTTTCACAAAAGCCCAATCTACCAAGCATATAAAATAGGAAATCCCAATTAACTGAGTCATAAGCTTTAGCATAATCAACTTTAAAGATCATTGTAGGGGATTTCTTTCGCTTTGCCTCATGTACGACCTCATTAGCAACCACAATACTATCAAGCATACTTCTGCCACCCACAAATGCCGACTGAACTTGATCTATCAATTTAGGCCGAACTGATTTCAATCTTTGAGATAATATCTTGGAAACTACTTTGTAGATGCAACCTACCAGTGAAATCGGTCTATATTCATTCAGGTTCTGCGGGGAGTCCACTTTTAGGACCAACGTAATGAAGGATGAGTTAGATCCCCGTGGCCATACTCCATTGCTATGGAAGTCATCCATCAAACTTTTAAAATCCAGTTTCAAGATATCCCAAAAAGCTTTGATAAAAGTAAAATTGTATCCGTCAAGTCCCGGGCTCTGATCACCTGCACAATTCCAAACAGCTTCTTTGATCTCATCTATCCCAAAATCAGTGCACAGCATTTTATTTTCAGATTCGGATACCTGCTGAAATGGTACTCCATCTAATCTTGGGGAATCCCAAGCCTCACAAGCAAATTTTCTTTCAAAGAAGTCTCTAACACCCCTTTTTACCACATTTGGGTCCTCCTGCCATGTCCCTTCTAAAATAACTCCAGCCATCAAATTCTGTTTTCTCCTCCAATTTACTGTACCATGGAAGAAGCTAGTATTTGCATCCCCTTCTTTTATCCATTGAAGGCGGGATTTTTGGCAAAGAAGAGATTCATTAAGGTTGGATACCCGCCAAAACTAAGCCCCCAATTCTCTTAGCTTCTGAATTTCACCCTGGGACAAACCAATGGTCTCAGCTTTTAGGTCCATAGTGTTTATTTGTTCAGACAGAGCCTTACGTTTAGCATTCAGATCTCCAAACACTTGAGAGTTCCAATGCTTCAGCTTCACTTTCAGTACTTTTAATTTTTCCTTTAACACAAAGGCTCCCCATCCCTTGATTTGAATTTGCTTCCACTCATTCATAACAAACTCTTTGAATCTGTGATCATTAAACCAACAATTAAGGACCCTGAATGGCTTTGGTCCCCAATCTCTCCTTACAAATCTTAAGAGTACAGGGCAGTGATCTGATAGTCCCATTTTCAAGACTTCTTGGATGCTTTCCGGCCAGCAAGAAATCCAGTCGTTCGACACCATTACTCTATCCAATCTGCTTCTCGCTAGGCCATTCGGTCGTACCCAAGTAAACTTTCTACCCACTATGGTAAATCTACAAGTTCCATTTCATCTACTCTGTTCTTAAGCCAGAAAATTGAATTGCAATTTCTAATCCCTGAATCCGAAATAGATTCACACGCTGACATTATACTTTGGCGAATCATTTTTCTTTGAGAAGGGTGCGAAATATCCCTACCTCCTTCGGACGAATGGAGTGATTGATTTTCCGTCCTGCAAGTGAGTGAAACTAATCCAAACCTCCGTATTTTTGTTAGTTGGTATTTTGATATTAATATTATATATGATTCAACGCTTGAACAATACTTAATTATTTTGATGCATTGTTTGAACAATATTTAAATTGTCAAGTATTAATAGAAATTTAAAACTAACTAGATAGTGAAAGAAATTTAAGAGGTTAAAGATCCGTTAGAAATTTAATGACCAAGCCCTGACAGAAATTTAATGCATGCCAAGAATCTGAATTGCAAAAAACGTATATTAGAATGAAAATGGTTGTTTGTGCATGGAATGAGAATATCTATCAATGGATTATGGATGAATGGGTAGAACTTAGAAGCCATTAAGAACTTTTAAATGTGGGATGCTATATAGACTAATAAACTCACAAATTTCTCTCACCCATACACAATAACGAAAGCCACGATCAATCACATGCACACCTTAGGTAAAGTCATTCACAACATGTGCCATGATTAATCAATGAACCACAAGATTAAATTCTATCTCTTGTCTTTGTGAGTGAGAGTGAGTGATCAACTTCTTTCTCCCTTCCTTTTATTCAGTCGAAGAGCTAAAATTTTAGTTCGAGAGGTTCCGAAATAAAAATCTATAATTTCTTATGGGTGAAATATATATTTTATTCAATTAAAATTGACACAATAGAGTTTTAGGTTTTATTGAAACTTTATTTATTTATAATCCTTAGAAATAAAAGTTCACGAGGAAGATAATGTGAACGGGGTCAAGGAAGAGGAGGAAGAGAAGATCGTGACAATTTTGATGGTAATGATAGGAGCCACCAACAATTTAGAGGACATTTTTGTATAACAAATGAAATTTGGTATGATAAATTAAATGTTGAGTGTTTTAATTGCTAGAAAAATGGTCATTTTGCTAGGGTGAGTAGAGCCAATGTTGAAGAAAAGATTAATCTTGTTGGTGGCAAAAAAAGAAGATGAAGAGCCTATATTTGTTTCTAGAATCTAATAATGGTAAGAATGGTGATAAGTTTTTGTGGTATCTTTGCAATGGAGTAAGCAATCACAAGCGTGGATGATCGATCAAGGAGAAATGGAAAAGATTCGCTGCAGCTTATTTCTACTTTTGATTTCATTGCTTAAGGAAAGCTTTCAGAGATAATCGAACAAACATATTTAATGCAAAGCAAAGAGCCATTGATGATCGGTCAATGAGAAATAAGTGACTCACAATATGGAAACAAAGGAACTCTATTCTTTTTGATGCGGGACACATTAAGGTGGAAAGAACATTTGAAATGGCACATCTACAAGTTTGGAATTGGCTACATGCAAAAGTGAAGAGCTTTCAGTTCACCCGAATGGTTTGTTAATCCGCGACACTGTCTTGAAAGTTTGTAAAGATAGGAGGATCAAAATGGGAAGCGGTTGATGATGACTGGAGACTCACTCTTATATTGATGGCAGTATGTTTTTTGCACCAATTAAGAAGTAGACTGGTTTTTATAAATGATGACATATTTCTGCTGTGCGATGAAAATAGTGAGCTTGGAGAAAACTCACTTCATTGATACTGTAGCATTGTTGTGCATTTCCTTGTTTCCTTCTTCGATTATTTTGCAGGTGCAAGGAACAAAGTGGCAAAACATACTTTTTAGGTATGCTATTGATAATGACAATGTAGGAAAGATTGGAATTGATATCATGTGGGTTTTCAAATCCTTGTTGCATAGTGTTGTTTCAATAATTGGGGCTATAGAAATGTGTTATCTAGATTTTGAGCTCTATTGTAACTAATTTAGTTTTTCTTCCTCTTGCTTGTTATGGTCCCTTTCCTTTTTGTACATGGGTTTATGCATTCCTTATGCATTCGTTAATATACACTTTTGCCTATAAAAAAAAACAATATTGCACCACAGGCTTATCTTCAGAAACCCTAATTTAGAAGAGAAGATATAAAATGCGTGCTTGGAGATTTCAAAATAGAAAACTCTGAAAATTCTAAGATTCCAAATTCAAGTGAACCTGCTCTCAAGTGTCAAAATCTCTCTAGAGTGAAAATCTTCCAAGTGTGAGAAAAATCTAAGAGTCAAATACTCTCAAGCCTTTCACACATCACAAAGAACCTATCGTTTAATCCTCTCTATTCCAAAACTCAATGTGTTTTCTCAAGTGTCAAATTTCCAATCCAAATACTTTAGAGTTAGTTGAATTTAAATCTTTCTACCTTACTCTTACATGAGAAAACTCTCTTGAAAAAGAAGTTAGGAGAATTCTTTTATAATACTTGCTGTTAGGAGAAGCCCATGATAATACTTGTACCAGGAGAAGTCCTTGATAATACTTGTACCAGGAGGAGTCCTTGATAATACTCTGGTGAATAGTGGAAAATCTTGGTTAAGCCAAGGACTAGACGTAGCCCTATCGTTTAAGGGTGAACCAGGATAAAATTTCCTGTGTGCTTTATTGTTTACGTTTTCTTTATCTTTCCGCTGCCTAACATTTGCGAAAAGTTTTCTAAGAACTTATATCTATTTTTGAAAATCAAGTTTTTAAAGTAACACAATTCAACCCCCGCCCCCTTTTTGTGTTGTTACATTATTTCTCAAACAAATGATGTGAAAATTTGTAAGAGAGTGTGTGATGTTGGAGTGTCTTACTTTTTTTTTTTGAAACTGAATAAATATATAAATCAAGAAACAGGGGCAGAAGCCACTACATCGTGCTGCAGAGCAGCTAAAATCTCTTGAGGAGCATCCTCAACCCAGACAACGGACAACGTAGAGAAAGATAATTTGGCAAGGGAATCAGCAACCATGTTGCCTTCCCGCCTAACAAAATCAAGATCCATAAACTCAAAATGACAAGAAAAAGAACGACAATCCCTAATAATAGAAAAAAGATAAGATCCACCAGGTTTAGGGCGACGCCAAAGATCAAAGAGCTGCAGGCAATCAATCTCAAACATGACCTTCCTGAAACCCAAATGAATAGCCATGGAGATCGCCCAACGGAAACACAAGGCCTCCGTAATGACGGAGGACGAAACCAAGATAGTGGCTGCGGCCGCAGAAGCGAGAACTCCACCCTCAAAGTTTCTAGCCACCATCCCAAAGCCAGCCAAAGTCGAGTCTCGAAGAGCTGCATCAAAATTAAGCTTAAAAACACCTCTAGGCGGACGGGTCCAACTAGACGGCAACACCATAGCCGGGCGAGGAACTGCACGCAAGTCCGGAACCCCAAGGAGAGTAGCCACACGATCAAACATAAGCGGTGTGGGCGTTCGCCTCTGCTGGAAGACAATCCGATTCCTCCTCTCCCAAATACAGTAGACTGTAGTAATGAAACAAACGAGAGCCTGGTCATCTGCATCCTCCAAGAACTTGAGGAAAAAGTCAGCAAAGGAGAGATCGGGCCAGTTCCCCACCCGTAAGCCAATCGACGAACCAAACCAGACCTGAACTGAATCCGGACAATAAAGAAGCGCATGGGCAACCGTCTCGCACTCTACCACCTCACAGCAAGGACAGGACGGGTCAATGTCCATACCTCGGTGCCGCAGGCGACCTCTAACCGGCAAGATATCCAGAGCTGCACGCCATACCAACTCCTTGCACCGTGGCAAGGCACGAGACCCCCACAGCCGCTTCCAAGCTTGAGACGGCATCGAAGGAACCCCCGAAGAAGAGGCCACAAAGGAAACCTGATCCTGCATAATAAAATTATAACCAGACTTTGTAGAATAGATACCATTTTCATTCAAATGCCAAAATAAATAATCATTATGTGAGACACAAGGAAGAGGAATTGATAAAATATACTTAGCCATATTAGGATGAAATATCATATCAATCAAATCATATTTCCACCTTCCAGTAGAAATAAGGTCACTCGCCCATTGGACATGCACCTCATCGGCCAAGTCCTGACGGGAGATAATTGGGGTACCAAGGGAAAGCCACTTGTGCTCCCAAATGTGAACACTAGTGCCATCCCCAATCTTCCACTGGCCCCCCTTCTCAAAAATCCATCGGGAACCTAGGATACTCGACCAAGCGTAGCTAGGACGATAACCTTTTTAAGCATCCCACAAGTCCCCGCGAGAAAAATACACCGCTTTGTAAAGCCGGCTCACAATTATATTATAATGGTATATTTGTACTGTAGCAAGCTTTTCTTTAAATCGATGTATCATTTTTATATCATGAATTAATTTAGTGTGTGTTTGGATCAACGTTGGCCAGAATTGAGTTTGGCCAGAATTGAGTTTGGCCAAAATTGAGTCTGGTAAACGTGATTTCGGTGACGTGATTTATGTTTGGAAACATTTACCCAGAATTGATTTTTGTAACAGAATTTCGTTTGGGTAACTTTGATTAGAATTTATTTTGATTATATGTAATGACCAAAATAGGTATGAATATTTTAATCATTATAGAAGTATTGAAACAATTTTTTAAACTTTATATTAATGAGAATCAATTTAAAATATAACTTAAAAAGTACAATAAGAAATACAAATTATAGCGCAATACAATTTAAAAAATAACTACAATACTAGTTAATGTTCTTGAACATTACAATTTGATCTCTTATGGAGTCTCGTATCTGATCCATTTCTGGTGAGGAAGATATGGTAAAACCTGAGGAAGATTCTAAGTTAACATCAGCATGATGATTTTGATCATCAGTCTCAATTAACAAGTTCTCATCTTCATAGCGATTGAAATCAATATCCATCTCAGCATGTCTCCTAATAAAGTTATGTATAGCCATTGTTGCACAGACAATTTGAACTTGTGTTTCAATTTTGAACTTAGGCATTTTCCGCATAATTGCAAACCTATTCTTCCAAACACCAAATATTCTTTCTATTGTGCACCTCAAGCTTGAGTGATAATAGTGGGGAAAAATGAGAGTTGACTTCTAAATAACTGTAAATTGTAACATCGAAATAATATTTAAGTTATTTCATTTAGTTTACATCTTTCATATTGGTAAGATGTATTTTTGCTGTCGAAATTCATGGGAATAATTTAACAAACTAACTTAGATACAAAATCTTTAAGATTAAATTTTCTATAACCAAGGAACAAATGGGCAATAAAAAAACAAAAATGAAGCTTCAGATACCAAACCAAAACAGAACCATGAACCAATACAAAGAAAAAAACCAAACAAAAAAAAAACCAATTTGGATTTGGAGGTGAAGAACAGAACCATGACTGTGTTTGTAGACAAAATATTTGCAAGTAAAGCAAAGAAATCAAAGCCATCGGACAATACAATAAAGGAGGTGAAACTTGCAAAAATCATCAATAATAAGAACATCTAAAAACACTTTCAACAGCATAGAAGGGCTGGCACACACACCAGCAGCAAGAGTATAGTGGGTAGAAGTTGTGAGGTAGAAACTTACCTTGACACACCAGAGAAGAGTGTACGAGAGTTGATTGAAAGAAACAAAGAAAAGCACAATGTTATTGAATAGTCTAAATTTATTACCACAAGCTATTGACAAGAAAATGGGATTCAAGCAATCTTTTACATTAGGATAAAACAGCAAAAGAAAACAGCATCCCATCCCTACTCTAATTACATTAGTCCTGGAAACAAGATCAACTTTTAATTTGCTCACATCTAAGCTTGAAGAAGCAGTGGCTGCCAACATGTCTAGATAAACCTGCAGTCTTGTTGGATCTTTCTTTGCTTCCCTGTAAGATAACCAGATCAGTGAATATTTCCTAATAAATACCTGGAAGCAAACATGTCCAGATATCAACTGTGAACCGGAAAGAATGCAAATTGTGCCCCAACCCAATACAAATAAAACACCACTTAGGGCACCATGACAACACCACCATGACAGCAAGCTTCAATTGTATTTACTCTTCAATTGAAATAAGAGTTTGACCCCAATTATAGTATCAGCTAGTCTAAAGATTTTTAGAGAAATTAACTCCCGCAGTAGCAGATTTCAAAGCATTCATGAGTTCTTTGCAGTATGCAAATGACATGTATCAAGATTTGAACTTTTACTTCATGTGATCAAGCATAACAACGACTAAAAAGAGCTGCTAGCAACTTAATCAAAACATTGAACTTATCACAATACATAGAAGAAATCTGATAATTTTAGAGATATCCACTTGCTTATACAGGTCCCATGACTCAAGTATTGGGTTCAATCTGAATAAGAACAACAAGCATACAGTAGAAAATTTGATTGACTAAACAAACAATGAAATAAAACAGACTTAAAAACCGGATCAAAGCAAGGACAGATTAATAGTTTAACACCCAAAGAAAGTAAAAGTCTAGTGAGAGTTAGAAAACAATGCAAGTTTTTATATCTAAATAAAAGATGAAAGATGAATGTATAAAACCAGTTGTCAATTGAAAAACATTGGCTTTGACACGATCAATTTCAGCTTGGTCTTGAGATACCAGAATATGCTCCTTAAAAAAGAAAATTTATTAATTGACCAAATTATCAGAGTATTTCATTCTATAATCCATAGACCCCAGAATGGGCATCTGATGTTAAACTAGATGCTTCTAAACTACATACAGTAAAACATACAAGGTATGAAAACATGAAGCCCCGAAAGAAGCAATTTCCATCTCAACGAGTACGCCGAATGGCAGCATATTGCTCATCAAGCACCTGCATTAAGGGGAAATAAGAGAATGATTCACAAAACATGATAAGATGCAAGGAAAAAAGGGATCTGAAACAAAACCGGTTGTCAATTGAAGATGAAGGGGCAATGGGTATGAAGGGCAAACTGAATTTCAGCAAGCAGAATCGAAATCAGAAGAGGCAAACTGAAATCAATCATCAAGGAGAAGAAAGAAAGAAGCTGGTGTCGAAAATCAGAAGGGGCAATGGGTGGAAAGGAATTTTTCCTGTTCGTATGAGAGAGAATGACCCAAACTTGGGTTTGCCCAAAATCGCGTCCTGGAACGGAGAAGCAACGTCGACCTGCGTTCGCCAAACTCGCATTCCTGTGGGCAGAATCGAGTGAGGGAGAAGAACCCAAACACGTTCGTTCGGCCAGGAACCACGTTTCGCCGACCAGAACGCGCGTTTGGAGGGTGGCAACGCGTTCCCAAACACGCACTTAGTATTGATTAATTTTGATGGTTACCATGTAGGTTTATATATGTTTCCCGCTTCTATATCTAGATACATATATTATAAAGAAGAAGTTAAATTCTACAAATTAAAATATTAGAATATATATATATCCGATGTTAAAAAAATTAAAATATTAGAATTGAATAAAAGTGATTTGGCTTTTTTTAATTCTACAAAAAGCAGCTGATAGTGTTTCTAGAATATTTTTTAACATGTTATCTAATTATTAAATGAAGAATATATATATATATCACAATTATTATTATTTTGCTGCAAGTGAACATGTCTTTCACATAAAATATGGTGATCACACGTTATTTTTCTGGGGTTAGATTAGATCTGTTATTCTTCAAAATCAAATCCAACAACCTATTCGATCCGTTAGAAAATTTAATTTTTAATTCATCAAATTTATAATTTTTAAAAAATTAAATTTTAAAAAATATCATGTGAATAAAAGGAAAATGATAATTTTTAATTATTTATATTATATCTTATCATTATTCTATCGACTCAAATACTTATTGATGTGTTTATCTGACCTTTATCCTATCGCTCTCTTTTTTAATGACCGGCAACAAACAAACGGGCTATATTATATTATATATTATTCAACCGAAACCCTACCTTACCTAAGCAGAAAGTTCGAGACGATCCAAAGATTTTGTCAAATGTGTACACGCATGTTTCATGCCGTTCATCTTGTTGTGGCTGTGGCAACGCAGTTGAAGCGGGAAAGTTAGCGGAGAAGGGAAAGCGCATCGTGCTCCTTCCTTTCTTTCCATCTAACAAACTCCCACCCTCTTCAATCTTCACTAACATAACCCTAATTCCAACCTCGTCCTCTTCAATCTTCAGGCACCAACAACTACTTCCCGTTACGTTTCAAGCCCTACCGATTAGGGTTTCTGTTATTCCCCCAAATCACTGTAAGATTCTTCAATATTACTTCAAATTTATTTGTAATTATTCTTAAAGTAACGATTTTCTTAAATGGGTATTGTTCGACTTCACAGGTTTCTGAATCAGTGAAGATAATAAAAGAGCTTTCTTTTCTGTTCTGCTTCGTGTGTGAATCAATCAAGCATTATTGATGCGGCATCTGGAGTTACTATGAGATTGTATTTAGCTTTTAGGGGTGGCAACAATCTCGTTTTGTTTGGTGAAATTCAATTGCTTTTTCGGTAAAATGCCATCCAATTACTTTTCAAGGGTTGGAACTGCAATTCAGAGATCAATTGCGGGTGAAATTCGCGACTCTGCTGAGATTCTGATTGGACAAGGGAAGCTCTTGTTTGGTGGTTCAAGGGTTTCTCATTCTGGGTATAGATCGTCTTGTGTGGAACCTAGCCCTGTTGCGGGTGCCGCCGGTATTGCCTTAGCTTCAAGATCAGATTTTGTTGGCAAAAGAAAGCCCTTGTCTGTGGTTGACACAGTGTCTCGAACACTTTCGGTTCCTTCTGTGTCGGGGCCTTCAATTCAGGTCTGTGGATACCATTGTGGACCTGATAAGTTTTCAGCTGGCACCAGGTTTCAGGTGAAAACTATGGCTGCTCGCTTGCCTGGTGCTGTGGCTGGTGAATACTATTTTGATAACAAAACTGTGAAGGGTGGTCGCCGGTCACTGTCGACGAAGAATAGCAGTAGTAATATCTGTTTGGGCACTGGTCTGAGGAATGGTGGAAGAGTGAGCATGAGTTTGAAAAACCACCAGCAGCCAGATAGCCGTGCAATTTATAGCTATTTTGTTTATAATATTGCGAAGAATTGGTGCGGCGCTTTCTCTCATTTGCAGTCAGGGTCTGGAGATTTCCATACTTCGTCAACATCATGTTACACTGTTGGCCCAGCTCAGGATGTGCCCTTTGAAACTTCTGCCCGCGAGGAGAAGCTAGCAAATTCTGCAGATTCATCTGAACAGTATGTTGTCTCCCTTTCATACTCACCATTATAAGCATAACATGTAAATCAATATGCATATATCAAGTTTCTGCGGTTAAGTCAACATTTATATATCTTGGTGCTGCATATGTGCCTTAATTGTTTATAATGATAATTGTGTCACTTATAGTTGACTGTTTACGGTTATGGCTACAATGAACATCCATTTATCATCTAAGGGCACTTTAAGAGGGAAATATTTTGAACTTTTGACTAATGCTATTTTGAGTGAAAATGATATAGTTGAAGGAATCCGGTCTTTTACATAGAAAAGGATCACCAGGCTCTTTTAGCTTTAATATTTGCAATTTGGAAATATAAATGGCAGGGTTACCACTTCCCATATTCAAATATGGGGTAATGCACTAAAGCACCCTTCAAAATGAAACAATTATTTTTAGTTTCTTAGTTTTATTGTTTAGTTAAAAAATAATTGTGACCAGATTGGCTGTTCTTTCTAAGTAGAGAGTAGATGGAAGTTCATAAGCTTAAAAACAAGTAAGACCAGTTTATCGAAATCCTTTTTCAATTGTGAAAGGGTTAATTGTCAAGATTGGAGCTTGAGGAATCTATTTACCAAAAGAAAAAACCTCTCAGATATTTACTCTGTTGTATTGTCTTGGGGATCAACAGACACGTATTGGCTATATAACCAAATAATATTGGGCTTCTGTATATATGTTGATTAAATATATTCTGAATTTGCAATTTTAATGACTGATTTGACGCGGTTGGAGATGATGACTGCAGGAAAGCTCCTTCTGGCAAAACCCTTAAGTTAGTATCAGGATCATGCTACTTGCCGCATCCTGATAAAGAAGAAACTGGTGGAGAAGATGCTCATTTTATATGTTCTGAGGAACAAGCAATAGGGGTGGCGGATGGTGTTGGTGGCTGGGCAGATCTTGGTGTTAATTCTGGATTTTATTCTCGTGAGCTCATGTCCCATTCAGTCGAAGCTATCCGGGAGGAGCCCAAAGGTTCAGTTGACCCAGCTAGGGTGCTGGAAAAAGCACACTCAAGTACAAAAGCAAAGGGTTCATCTACTGCATGCATTATTGCACTCACTGACCAGGTTACTTTCACCTTTGTGATATCCTTTTGGAGTATTGCTAGAGCTTTATTTCTGTCAGGCTGACTTAATTGTGCTTTAAGCATCTCAGAATGCTGATAGACTAGTACTGAGTTTATCTCTTATTTACTGTATCTATTTTCTTGATATTTCAAGTGTCATTTTATATGATCCAACGGTTTTCTGATGATTGCTTTCAGCCGTTGCAGATTATTTTCCTGATTCGGGCATTCATTTGTGGCAAATTTATGTGACATCTGGAAAACTAGTCAATGATATGTAGACCTTCCAAAATAATTTTCACTGTTTCTACTAGTAACATAATTCTGTCTATAGTCGAGGATAATGAAACTTTGATAAGGAAGTAATCTTAGAACATTGTAAATCTTTGCACCCATGGGAATTTTAACTGAATGGATTTAATGATGTGAAAACCTGTTTACAGAACAAAATACAGTATTAAATCATTTGTAAGTATAAAGGTGGTTTTCTGAAATATAAGTTTGCCCGTATTGGATCATAGCGTAAGATTAAGTAATATGAAGCTCAAGTTAACAAAGATGACGGTTATTGTTGAGTACTTTTGATTTCCTTAAAGATCCAAACATGTCTGAACTTTCTAGTGGAACTTAACCTTTCTTTTTCCTGCTGTGCTTGGTGTTGCATTTGTTAAGGATATTTTTGACTTAGCTAGGTTACAGATATTCTCTGTTTGTAAATTACTAAATTATCAGTTTTGATATGTTATTTCGATATTCTCAAAGAGATCTCTGTTTCCTTGCATTATGTTTTTCAACAGAAATTCATTTTTTATGTTCCTTTCATAGGGGCTTCATGCTATTAATTTGGGGGACAGTGGGTTTATGGTGGTTCGTGATGGGTGCACCATATTTCGGTCCCCAGTGCAGCAACATGATTTCAATTTCACCTATCAGCTAGAATGTGGTAATAATGGTGATTTGCCTAGCTCTGGCCAGGTATTTTTCCGTTGTGGACTTCATACTTAGAATTTGACTACATTTGTTAATGAGCTATCATTTCACTTACTATGATAATTGGCTTAATCCTTGCAATTTTTTTGCTAAGTGATAATTTGTTCGCTCTTAATGAACTATCATTCCATTCACTTTCAATGACAATTTGTGTAATCCATATGTAATGTTTGGTATTGGATCTGCTGCTTGTTTATCAGTTCCAATGATATACTTTCCCTTAGTACAATAAATGCATACAAATTAGTCTGTTCAGTGCTTTGCATGTCATATACGCTTTTATAGTTTAGCTCCCATGAGAACTTCAAATATTATCTGTAATCGCCAGACGCCAGATCAAGCTGAACATAATTCAATGCTGGCAATTGTCTAATTTTGGTGAGAACTCACTTGGTTCCTTGAATACAGGTAGTAAACTTAGGGGCTTAATTGGAAAAAAAAAGCTCAGGAAGGACTTAAAAGAGTACTAGTTAAAAAAAGGGAAACATGGCCTGAAAATGTCTGACAAATTCATTATTTTTTTTATTAAAACTGGGGCTGAAGCCCACTAAAACATCATTTTGTTGAGAGTTATCCTGCATTGCCTGTAAAGAATTATCCAGAATTTTGACTGGAAGACTGAATTCAGCTAATTAAATGATGGTTAACAGGAACAACTTATCCATCCTAGAGTCAATAGGCATGCAAACTGATTGTGCAAAAATTACTAGACATCTAACACTTTTGTTTAATTGTTAAGTCAAGCATATTCTGTACGTAGTATACGATCCAATAAGATTTGGCAGCTGATCTAATCGTTAGAAGTCACTAAAGATTTGTATTTGAGGTGTTAGTTCTGCAGTGATCTGACGACTTTGCTTGTTCACACTAAAACACACACACACACACACACACGACAAACTTGTTATTTAACATGAATTTATGATTACTACTAGATTCTGCCTAATACCAGTCTGGTTTATGCCGTGGGGCAATTTTTTGGTAATGGTCTCTAATCTATTGGAAGTATTTAACCATGCAATTGGTCAAGTTTGGTAATAGATTATTCTGTATGGTGATAATATTGGAGAAGGAAATGTCTGCATTACACTCTTCAATACATTGTATGTGATTAGTTTATTTTTTGACAAGTCATCACATTCTTTAAAATACAAGGTAAATGTGTCGACTCTTTTAAAATAGACCAATCATAGGGAGTGTGTTTAAAGGAATGTGTTGCTAGTACTTCACCGTTGGAGAATAAACTCGCTCAATTTGTCGGATGTCTGGCTCTGTGCATCTGGTTCTTTGCTATTTGTAGGATACTTAGATGGGTTTGTCTTGTTTATGCCAGGTTTTTACGGTTCCTATTGCTCCCGGAGATGTCATAATTGCCGGTACCGATGGGCTGTTTGATAACTTGTACAACAATGAGATTACAGCGGTGGTGGTTCATGCTGTGAGAGCAAACTTAAGCCCTCAGGTGACTGCACAGAAGATAGCTGCATTGGCTCGTCAACGGGCACTTGACAAAGACAGGCAAACTCCATTCTCAACAGCTGCTCAAGATGCTGGATTCCGTTACTATGGTGGCAAGCTTGATGATACTACGGTCGTTGTTTCATATATTACCGGCTCTGGAGATGCATGATTTTATTTTGCTGTGTGCCCCCCTTGTATATATATATACACATTCCTTTTGTCCCGGTTGGTGATGTATTTTGGTTTTAATTTGGGAAAAAAATTGTTAGTCACAGCTGAGATAGCTCCATTCAATTTAGAATTTCCTTCGGCTTGTTTTTTCAACTGGGTAGATACTGAAGTTTGAAAGTGGTATTATTTCTTGTTAAATTTGAATAAAAGAAATATTTGTTGATGTAGAGGAATGACGTCTCAAGTATACTGACTTATGGATGGAGATTGAAAGTGGTATTATTTCCCTGTTTTCTGGTTCAGCATGCGACGGTCGCGATGAAGATCGTTAAACCTTGGTTTCAGATCTGAGCTTTTCAAGTCCCCTCCTTCAAAGAGTTCCAGCTTCTCTTTTGAGATCGTCAATGGTATCAGGGGAAGAGAGAAAAAGATATAGAGAAGAGAGAAAAAGATATAAAGAAGAGACGGTGTCATTTTGGGTTTCCATGCATCGGTGATGAGCCGCATCGGCAACGAACCTACGCATCAATGCGTCGTCACTGTAATTGCACGCCGACGATGTCGATTCGTACCCGTAGAGCCGGTTCAACATGTGATGGTCCGCGATGAAGAACTCGCTGTCGAGGATCGGAGGAGTGGAGCGCCAACCTTGCATCACTGAGGTCGCAAGAGAAGAGTTGTGGTAGAGTCACCAAAATCTTCTAGATCTGCTCGGTTTTGGTGCTTCCTGCCGGTGGCTGAGACACGTGCCGTTTCTGCCATTGTCACCGACAATGAAGGAGGAAAGAACGAAGGCGGCGGGGGAGGTCGTGGAGCAGTGGTTGGAGACGACAGCGTGTGTTGCCGGAGACAACCTGGGAGAGGCTGTGGGAGTATAGGGAGAAGCAGTGGCGGAGGCAGACTTATAGGTTGACAAGGGCCAAAATCAAATAAAAAATGCATAATTATTTTAAGTTAAGCATACTCTTTATCCTTAAAAAATTGTTTGTGTTAATTGTCGTCCAAATTTCTTAAGTAGATCGTATAATTTTTCTTAGTGTGCACCAAAGTATATACCCTCATACCCGGTAGTCGCAAGACTAATCCTTTCAAGACTTTAAGATCACCGTAAGTAAAAGCAGATGAATTTGATAAATAACTAACCCATCATTTATACGAACTTTGGTTCTAAATATAACTCTGGTTCTAAATCAACGGACTACTTTTTGTTTAAACTCTGGTTCTAATTATCAAAGTAAAAAAGAGTAAAAAAATTCTAACTTTTTATTTACTTCAACTGCTCGAGAAATGCATGGACATTATTTTCTTATTAAGGAAGTAGAAGAGATTTAAACAACTTCTAGAAGTGTATTAAGTTTTCATCTTTTTAAGCTATAGTGGTAGTGAAAATATAGAAGCTCATAATTTCATCATGGTGTTGGCAGGGTTGATTTGGTTTTAATTATGTTTGTAAACCATGGCTTTTGTGAACAAAGTTTTATATTTCAGTAATGATATGTGTATCACCAAATAATACATGCATTATGGAGTTTTTTTTATCTATATTTCGATCACATATCACATTTATTACTTATCTTTTTTTTTTCTTCATATTTCTCTCTAGTGTTCTACTATTATCGAGTGAGCACCAATCATTATTGTATTTATATTAAGAGTAAAAAAACTTCTATTTTAAGAAAATTGTGCGCATAGAAGAAGGTATAGTGTCATCATTTGTGTGCATGTATTTTTCAATCAGTTGGGAGTGTCACTGTCAAATTTTGTTAAAGAGCGTTGCAAAATTTTGAGGGTGACCATGACACTTGTATGCCACCCACTATCTCCGCCACTAGCGAGAAGGAAGGGAAGTGAAAAGAAAAAATAAACATTCTTGTAGTTTAGGTGGGAAACAGTAAGTGCACCGATGAAGGCTACCGTAAGTCACCACTTTAGGTGATATACCGTATATCACTTGCAACATTAAATATGGACCACAAAAATTTTATAAAAAATAATTCAATAAATTTAATAATTACTTAAGTTACTATTATATCCCTTGCTCATAAGACCACTATACCCCTTCCTCTTTTCCCTCTTTACCATTACACCCTCATGGTTTCCCCCTTTCTCTTCTTCCACGGTTCTGCCCTATCTCTTCATCAATCAACCACCAAGTCTCTCCTATCTCTTCATCAATCAGCCACCGGCTCTGCCACCCGTTGCAACCCCACCCCGCGTCGCCCCCCTAACTCCTCCTACCTTACCAGAGCCGCCACCACCATCGTTTCCTTCCCAACCTCTCAACTGAATTGCCTTCTCTGCACAACGCCGACCACCACCCTTCCTCTTCACCCAACCACCATCGAACTTTCCTTCGTCTCCCCCAACCATCTTCTCCCTCACCCGAGCGCCGCCATACACTTCTTCACTGTGAAACACTCACCCTCTTCTGAAACTGCCACCAACAATTCTCTGTACAGCACCACCGACCCACTTTCCCCTTCCATGACCTTCGACCCTTGCAGAACCATCGACCGTCGTCATCATCACTGTCAGATTCGCTTCCTCTGCCCGATTCCTCTGTTGGGGTTCTTCCTCATCCGAACCTATTGCCACTGACCCTTGCTGCCGGGCGAATCACATAGCCACCACCGACGAGGTTGTCTTCCTTGACCTGAGCTCGGGCACCGTCGCCGCCACCTCGTCTTCCTCTTCGAAGCATCTGGCGCCGCCGCTCCAGTACGTCACCGACCACCGTACGCTCAGGTTGGGATCGTGCCTTTCTCGTGGGGTTTCAGAACAAGTCTATCTTTGTTGGGTTGCCATTAACCTGACTGAAAATCCTTCTCGTTTCTAGTCTGCTGTGTGTTTAGTTTATGTATTGAATCAAATATCAATGATGATTGTGGTTTTGTGCATTTGGCTTTGATGCGATGAACGTCCTGTTGGGCTTTAAAATTATTATGAGCTTTTGTTCTAAGAACTTGAACTATGTATCTTGGACTGCCAGTAAGGAAAAAGATAAAGGTTTAAAATAGATTTTTGTTCTCTAACTTGATATTTTCTAACTATATGTTTGTTGACAATTTCTTTAAGAACATGCTATGAAAGTTTATCTTGCTGGAATGACTGAACAAGGGGAAAGATGTGAATTAAAGACTTAAACTTATGTTGTCATGATGTTTCATTAATGATTATCCACAGGGCTATGGTAGTTTAGTTTTGTTATAAGTTACATGATGCCATGAGCTCTGTTTCCAAAACTATAAAGCAAAAGATTCATACTTCAATGTCTTTATAAGAAAAAAGTCATTGTGTAGCACAGGTGATTTTCGTGAAATAGTGATGATGCCTTGATGCTATCTCTATACTGTCCAGTTTGGTATGTAGTTATGAACTGATTTTTGCAGAGCATGTTATCAATGTATGGGTTGTATTCTTCTTCTGCCCACAGAATTTAACATAGGAAAATATGAGAATTTTGTATGAACCTTATCATTTAAGCATGCCACTGATTAATCAGTGGAATTTTTTATTGTCCCTAAGTGCGTACCAACCGCTTGCAATTAATTTTTTACATACTGCCATTATGAATATGATGAGTTTTTGCTTACCAAATTCTTCATCAAGGATCTTCACAAAGGATGTAGCTGGTGGAAGTGACTTCTAATTTTTTAATAACTAAAATGGATGATGATGGTGAAGGATGTAGCTGGTGGATGAATGGGCAAAATGGATCATCAAAGGTATGAATTAGTTTATCAAGTAACTGTCAAATGTTGCGTTAAGAAGTTTAATATATATTTGTTATTAAGTTTAAATTTAAAAGAGTGGCAACTTCAACTGCTTGAACAATCAAAAAAAAATATTTTCATATACTTACATGGCTAGCCAACTAGTAAAGCATCAAGTTTTAAGCAGCACCTGCCCATGCTGTTTCTGTCACAACCACAATAGCTTTTACAATTTGGGACGAAGGTGGAAAAATCAGAAATAGCCTTCAAATTAAACCTGCAGTATCTAAAATAACAACATGGTTTTGTTTAAAGATAAAGGCAGATTTCTATATGAATTGGCAGAACCGTTTGCTTAGATATATGTTGCTGGTTGGGATATACATGTGTTATGCAGTAATTTGAATTCCTTTTATTTTTGTTAGCTATTTTTAAGAAAAAAAAGTAGCTATTAATGATTTTTTTGACTGTGAATCCCTTGCAGGGCAGGTGTGGTGACCATGTGTTTGTAGTGCGAGGTCGATAATGATGTTTGGCAAACATTAACACTGGAGGATCAATTAGAAGTTTTGCTCGAGTACAAAATATAACTATACATATGATTATGTTTTGTTCACACAATGTTGAGACTTCCACCCTCATGTAGGGATTAATGCTTTTGAACATGAGTTGAAAATGTAATGTGGTTTTCTATTTATAGGCTTAGCAAGAGGACAGCCGTAAACTTTACAATTAAATGTGAATGTGCTTTTTATATCTTTCTTCTTCTGTTAATGTTGAGTGTTTGTGCGCTCCATGGAAAGAATCTAAATGTGAACACAATTATTGATCCTTTGATCATATTTGCATCATATTATACTGGGTATTGGAAAAAATGCATATGGGACTACATTTGAGTGGTTAACTGTGTGTTCTACTATGGTTAACTAAGGTACCTAACTGGTTACCAGTAAAAAAAATTAATTAATTATTTGGTAACTTCATATAGGATGAAAACAACTGACAAAATGCACATTATTGACTGATCCTTTTATCAAATTTGAATAATATTTTATCGGGGATTGGGAAAAAAAGAGAGCACATTGGACTGCCTTTGGGCGGTTAACTATGTGTCCTCTTGTGGTTAACTCAGGCACCTAACTGGTTACCTGGAAAGAATTTAACTAATTATTTCATAACTTCATATAGGATGAAAACAACTGACAAAATGCATATTGTTGACTGTCCTTTAATCAAATTCGAATCATATTTTGTTGGGAATTGGGAAAAAATGCACATGGGACTACCTTTGAGTGGTTAATTATGTGTCCTCTTATGGTTAACTAAGGTATCTAACTGGTTACCTGGAAAGAATTTAAGTAATTATTTGGTAACTCCATAGAGGACGAAAAAATGCACATTATTGACCAATCCTTTGATCATGTATGCATCATATTATACTTGGTATTGGAAAAAAAATGCACATGGGACTGCATATGGGTGGTTAATAGTGTGTTCTAGTATGGTTAACTAAGGTACCTAACTGGTTACCTGGAAAAAAAATTAACCAATTATTTGGTAACTTCATATAAGATGAAAACAGCTGACAAAATGCACATTATTGACTGTCCTTTGATCAAATTTGAATAATATTTTGTTAGGGATTTAAAAAAAAAAAGCACATTGGACCGCCTTTGGGTGGTTAACTATGTTTCCTCTTATGGTTAACTCAGGTATCTAACTGGTTACCTGGAAAGAATTTAACTAATTATTTGGTAATTTCATATAGGATGAAAACAACTAACAAAGTGCATGATTAAGAACATAATTATTGGTCCGTTCATCAAATTTTCATCATATAATACTGGGTATTGGAAAAAAAATGCACATGGGACTGCATTTGGGTGGTTAACTGTGTGTTCTACTATGGTTAACTAAGGTACCTAACTGGTTACCTGGAAAAAAAATTAACCAATTATTTGGTAACTTCATATAGGATGAAAACAACCGACAAAGTGCTCATTATTGACTAATCCTTTGATCGAATTTGCATCATATTTTGCTGGGATTTGGCAAAAAAAAAAAATGCACATTGGACTACCTTTGGGTGGTTAACTAATTGTTCTCTTATGGTTAAATAAGGTATCTAACTGGTTACCAAGAAAAAATTGAACTAATTATTTGGTAACTCCATAGAGGATGAAAACAACTGACAAAGTGCACGATTAAGGACATGATTGACTGATCCTTTGATCAAATTTGAATCATATTTTGCCGGGGATTGGGAAAAAGTTGCACATGGGACTATGTTTGAGTAGTTTACTATGTGTTCTCTTATGCTTAACTAAGGAACCTAACTGGTTACTTTGAAAAAAATTAACTAATTATTTGGTAATTTCATATGGGGCTGCATCTGAAATCAAAAAATATAAATACTTATCCTTCTCCAAATATGCCAGTCTTACAAAACACAAGCTATCAACGGATTACATTACACACATATTTGATCTATACTGGAAGGTTTTCTAACTGCTAATGTATTATAAATCCTATTGTCAACGCAATTAAATCTTCTTGGTTGGTATTTACGTCGTGTGTACGTGTTTGAACGTGGTTTCTCAGGTAGATCATCATCATGGGGAATAACATGACATTCAACTGAACCTGTTACATAAATAGATTGGAACAATCAATAAACTCTTACACATAATCAGTAATAAAATTACCTACATTCATGGATATTTTCATCTTTGATACAAAGTTATTTTGGATTCCTCGGTCCTTTTGCACTTCTCTCTTTTTTTTTAGGCATATGAGATCTGAGGGTACTTATTCCTCAACCTCAGTGTATTTTTCTTCTCTGAAGAAAAAATTTATTTTTCTATAAGAATCTGATCCAACAACTGACTGTTCATTAAAATAACAATAGTCAATGACCTATACATGTCATGATTATCCCCTAACCTACTTTATATAAAATCATACACACCTTCCTATAATCAAGTATTCCTTCAAAAGGAAGCTCCAGCTCATCACTCACTAAACTGGAATGCAATCACTAACAATAGAATCATATAATGTAGCAGAGGATGGAGTGTCACCAGCTGGGTTTAAGCAAAATAAAGACCTGATAATGTGGAAGCCAAGCAAATAATTACTAAAAAGTAAGTGGTGAGGGTACATATGTTCAAGTGCTGAACTTATATTACTTGCGCATGCCGTTTTGAGCTGCTTCTTTTCCCCACTCTCCAGCTGTTCCCTCCTCTATAATTACACCATTTGCTCCACTTAATTCAGCTGCAAGTTTATAGCGTATCTTTCCTCCCTAAAATAGGAAGAGCACAAACAAAACAACTGAAACTTAGACTATGCAAAGATATTCAAGTGACAAAGAAATTAAGAAAATACCATATAGACAAGTAGGACAAAACATGATTAGAGATTTCAAGACCTGATACTATAAGAACATAACCTAAACATCAAACAGACATTAACTGATCAAGATTATAACCCAAACAATACAAGGCCTTTCGTACACATTTATCGAGTTCAAGGAAATATCCAAAAGTTATATAATCATGAAAATATATAGTAACAGATATTCTACATAAATGACAATAATTGCAACTCCAACATGAGGTTGAATAGAAAATTTAATTACAAACATATTTTTAGACTTAAAGTGAGATCATATGTAGATAGAACTACCAAAGTTTCACCTGTCAAACAAATAAGCAATCACACAATATGCTCACTGCATTTCTTTTGAACCGGCCACAAAAGAAAAGCAGCGTGTTTCTCTTTTGATTCGTTTCAAATAAACATCTGGCATCACATAAATCAAGATTAGGAACATAAGGAAGAATTAGGCCTTTCTCTAGTTAAACCTGTCACGACTTGTACCTGAAAGGTTTTTCACTGCTTCTAGGTTTTTCACTTCTTCTCTGGTGATTGTGTCGTCGTCGTTGGAGGGTTGTGAAGGGTGAGTGTAGTGGGTGAGATGGGGTGGTTGATTGATGAAGAGAAAGGGGAGACTCGGTGGCGACTGTGACGAGGGTTTGAGAGGAGGCAGCAGTAATGAGAGGAGGAAAAGAGGGATTTAGGGTTTCTTCTGTTTTTAGGAAAAGAGAGAGCAGAAATGATTTTGGACTCTCTTTAGGCTGCTGGTGGGTTAGCTTAGTGAAAAGTGATTTCTCTAACATAATATATATATATATATATATATATATATATATATATATAAAATATAGATTTCTGAAATGGTTTAACCCAAAATACTCACACTAGATGATATATTTTCTAGCAGTGAGAAATAGCAGCCTTAAGTGATTGAGTGTTAGAGCACCTCCAACGGTGAGAACTTATTTTGGTGTTTTAAAGTCTTTTGGTAGGTCCATACTGTCAAATAAGATTTAAGACACTCATAAGATCTCAATGCACATTTCACTCCTGTGGTAAAAAATTTATTTCACTTTTTGTCGAATCCACAATACATAATGTATTTATATTATTTATTTCCACCTAATATTAAATTAAATTAAACTAAAAATTCAATACAACATAATTAATAATTAAAAAAGAAAAAGATATAGTATAATGAAATATCAATTAGATAGGAAATGTCTCATTAAAGCTCAACATTATATTATTTAATTGACAATGAAAGGAAATACATATTATTGAAAAATAAATGACAATACATTTTAAATAAAATACATAATATTGCATAATTTTTAATTTTCATCATTCTCATTTCCAAAACGCTCCCAAATATGCTCAACCAAATCTACTTGAAATTGGTGATGGTTTTGTCTGTCAAGCATTTGCGCCCTTCTTTCAAATAATGTTGTAAAATTGGGAAGAGGACCATTAGATACTTCAGCGGTTGAGACGTCATTTTCTGCCCAGTCATAATCAAAGTTACAGTCATATGTATCTCGCTCATCTTCAACAATTATATTATGCAATATGATGCATGCATACAAGATATGCTTCATGATACTCACATGTCAATAAGATCCTACCTTTGGTGAGGAATGAGCCAAGACACAGATGTTGGCCCTACGAGGTAATGATGGCCCATTAAGAGTGTCAAACATGACAGAGTCCGACCATCAACCCTTGTTGGGACCTCTGACGAAATAATGAACCATTACGAGTCTCAGAAAGAAGAAAAGTCTTACTTCAATCCTCATTGGACCCAATAAGAGTCTACAAAATAAACTTCAACCTCCACTCTTGTTTGGGCCCAATTAGGGGAAGGATCACCGAATAAAAGTCCGTAACCAGACCAAGTCAGGCCTCAACCCTAACCAATTTGGTTTGACATTGGTTAAACTAGAGGTGCACAAATGTCAAGTTAATCCGACCAAAACAATGACCCAATCTAATCCGAAGACACATATGAGCCAAGACACAAATGAGCCAAGACACAGGTCAAGTAAATCCGACCACACAGATCGAACTTTTGGTGAGGAATGAGCCAAGACACAAATGTGGGCCCTATGAGGAAATGATGGCCCATTAAGAGCATGATAGACGCCCATTAAGGTAACCCCATTTAAAAAAGTCCAACCCTAACAAACATTGGGGACAATGAGGAATGATTGCCCCAATAAGAGTCTCAAACATGACAAAGTACAACCTCAACCGTTATTGGGCCCAATAAGGAAACGATGACCCATTAAGAGACGCAAACATAAAATATTCCGACCTCATCCATGATTGGGCCCACAAAGGAAATGTTAGCCCATTAAGAGTCTCAAACACGACATAGTCCAGCGTCAACCCTTAGTGGGCCCTACGTGGAAATGATGGCCCGTTAAGAGTGACAAACTTGATAGAGTCCTACGACCAACCCTTGTTAGGCCCTCTGAGGAAATTAGAACCCACTAAGAGTCTCAGATACAAGAAAGTCTTATCTATCATCAGTGGACCCAATAAGAGTCTACATAATAAACTTCAACCTCCACTCTTATTGGGCCCAAATTGGGTGAAGGATGACCAAATAGAAGTCCTTAACCAGACCAAGTTCGGCATCAACCCTAACCAATTTGGGACTTATAACGAATGCTCGGTGCAAATAAGGTAACCCTAATTGACAAAGTGCAACCGTAACAAACATTGGAGACAATGAGGAATGATTGCTCCAATAAAAGTCTCAAACATGACAAAGTACAACCTCAACCGTTATTGGGCCCAATAAGGAAACGATGGCCCATTAAGAGACGCAAACATGAAATATTCCGACCTCATCCATTATTGGGCCCACAAAGAAAATGTTAGTCCATTAAGAATCTCAAACACGACAGAGCCCAGCGTCAACCCTTGGTGGGCCTTATGTTGAAATGATGGCCCGTTAGGGGAAGGATGATGAATAGAAGTTCTTAACCAGACCACTATATTTATGAATAAGGCATACATGCCTCAATCTACATCAGAAAATGGTTAGCTTCCAATAAATTTATGAATAATGCTCATAACTGAATGAATAATGACATGCAAGTAATTTTATTTCAATCTTAATTCTTTTTTCAATTACTTGAAATAAATTTAAACAGATTAACTAGTATTTAACAATCGAAATTCAGTTTTCATTTTTTTAATTCAATTGTTAAGTACCACTAATTATTATGTGATTAGAGTGATTATCAAATTGATTGAAGTGATTAATGTAATTACGTTAGGTGTCATATACTTTTATTCACAAATAAAATTAGGAGTCTCTCGACACATTTTTTTTATTTTATTTTATTTTACTTTTTAAAAAATAAATCAATCATATAAAGTAAAGGTGTTAGAGAGAGTGTTTAAAAAAGGGTGTTGGATTTCCCACCCCATGAATAAGATTTCACACCCTCCGATTTTTGCATTTCAGGACATAAATCCCAGTAATTTTGCTTCAGATTTCAAATCCAAAAAAATTTGGCTTCCAATATTTAAATCTCGAAATCGGAAAGAGGGTGGAGAAATGGCTTATTGGGGTGAGAAATCTAACACGCTTTAAAAAATGTGTTCCTATCCTTCTTGAATTTGATTGTGAAAATTTCCCTCCATAAGCAAAATGCCCTCCCTCCATTTTATTTTCATTCCTGCTGCGTCCCCCCCCCCCCCCCAATTTCCCCCTCTTTATTTCATTTTCGGGAATGAGGGGTATAATGGTATTTCTGCAAAAGAAATAAAAGAGAAAGGATAAAATAGTAATTTGGGATTGGACAAAATGGTAACTTACTCATATTATTTTCAGCCACTAGTTTTTTTTCAATTATAGAATTATTTTTTTGATATTTTTTTGTGGTTCAGAATGTTTCTGCATAGGTGATATACGGTATATCACCAAAAGTGGTGACTTACCCTAGAATTCTCCAAGTGCACCACCATGGTTCTTTTTTTAACTAAGCCACCATAGAAGCAGCCAATGTTTCAGGAGTAGTTTCAACAATTAAGTTTGTAAAAAATAATTCCAAGTTTTAAACATTGCAAACTTCCAAGAACTAATTATCAGCTATTGACTAATAATTCTTAAATGGTTTTTACTATGGATTAATGGTCTGTTTGGTCTTGTCTTTGCACGCATGTTTGCGTTTGGTCCCTGTCGAAAAAAATGCAGCAATAACCAATAAGTCCCTACGATCGGACTACATTTTTGTTTGGTCTCTAACTGAGATCGGAGCTTCGGCGAGGGCGCCGATTGTCAGGCGAAAGCTTACGTGGCACGCCATGTGTCATCTTTAATTAAATTTTAATTCCACACAAATATTTAATAATTAAATTAAATTAAAAATCAATTAAAATTTAATATTTACAATTCACTCTACCATCTTCATCATCCATCTCCATCCTCTTAATCTTCATCTTCACTTCCAACACCATCAAAACCCACAAAATATCAAACTTTCAAAACCCACAAATCCCCAAAATTTGTGTGAATCTGGATGTCCCCAAAATTTTTGTGAATCCACGAGCCCTAATTTTATTTTCCTACACCTTCAACTCATTGCGTTGAAAAAGTTTTCATCTTCTCCCTCCTTTCTTCCATACCCAAAACAAAAAAAATCTCCTCCTTCTCCTTCTACTCCTTTTCAACATGGTATCAGAAGAATTTCTCACTTCCACATTTTTCATCATGTTTGCCATCGATCGATCCAAATTTCGTTCTGCTTCGATTTCGTGACTCGGAGGTTCGATCGATCATCGATTTCACCTTCTTTGCTTCCTCGGTGGTTCTGCTCCGATTCCGAGTCTCTATGCTCCAATTTCTTCGATTTCACCTTTCTGCTTTCGTCTTTCTGATTTCTTTGATTCTTCCATGGAGTGTTTTCTACTTGCATCCATTAGACAATCCCGGTCTGGTGTTGGTTTCACAGCAACTCAACGGTGATAACTACAATCCCTGGCAGCGTGCTATGCACTTGGGACTGATACTCCTCTTCCATTTCCACCTCTCACTCCGCGAAACCCATACCAACTCAAAGTACCAGATCATATCTGTGTCCACGAGTGCTGCTGGAGCTGGAAGTTTGTAATGAGAGTGGAGGACAAAATACTTGTTCGTCTCTTTTCTGCTCGTTGTTTTTGTTTTTTTATGCCTCAGATTTTAACGTTGCTCTACCTTATCTTCCTCTGCAATATGTTATTAGTTAATCCTTCTCGGCTCTAGTGATTTTTATGCAATTAGTTGGGTTTTTTTCCAATGTGGTTCCTTGCTTCTTTCTCATACAATGTGTGATTTGATGATTTGGTTCTGGGGATTTTTTTCAACGTCGATCTGATTCTTTCTCTTGGAAGTGCTGTAACAGGTACTTTTTTAGAACAAAATTTTGGGTTTGTTTCTGGAATTTGGGTTTTCTAGGGATGGCTTTCAGTTGAGGAAGAAGGATGAAGAAGAAGATAAAGGATGAATATGAAGAAGATGAAGAGGAATGAATTTGTTTAGTTAATTTAGAAATTAAATTAGTTTAATTAGTTAACTTTGATATTATTTTATTTTTTAATTAATAATTAAAAATGTGTCATTTAAAATTTAATAAACTCTGTAAACTCTCGCCTGACCCTCAACACCCTCGCCGAAGCTTTAACCTAAGACTTAGATCAAACAAAAACATTGTTCAATTAAAAGGACTTATTAGGTTTTTTTTTTTTTTTTCGGTTGAGACCAAACATAAAATATATTTACAAACTAAGAAAGAAATTACAACTTAACAAGAAAGCATATATTAAACTACATTAATTAAACACACAAATTGGGTTTGACCAAAAAAAAAAGGAAACACAGATTGGGAGGCAGTTCTGTCGTTATTGTGTAATGTGTAATGTGAGCTTCACTAAGCAATTGGCATTTGATTTCCACCAACCCCTCTCTGTTTCTCTCCATTTGCCATCGAACCAGTCGACGACGACTTCACTCTCAACTCAACGGAGTGCTGGTGCTGGTGCTGCCGAATTCGAATCAGCATGGCGGGTCGTAGAGACGGGTTGCTGACCAGAGATAAAGCCCAATCCGCCGTCGGATCTCGGATCGCCGCCGCCGTGTTGGTCGGCGTTCTCCTCGGCTGCATCTTCGCCTTCTTCTTACCCCACGGCTTCTTCACCTCCTCCACCCCTCCCATTCTCAATCAAAAGGTGCCCCCCATCACTCTTTCCTGCATTAATTCTCGGTTTTCTTTCATGGGTCTTGTTAAAGTAACAAACTTTTTCAACTACTATGTTTAATGCAGCCGTGTTAACATTAAATCGGTTTTCATTCATGGGTCTTGTTTAATGCTGCAATGTTGTCATTAAATGCTAAACTTTTGAATTATAATTTGGACACACACTGTTTAGATGGCTTCTTCTGCCGCTTGTGAATCGTCTGAACAAGTCGATGCGCTGAAATTCGATATCCGATCGGCGAAGGAGAAGAATTCCGAGCTGAAGAAGCAGGTCAGGGGTCTAATGGAGAAGCTGCGTTTGGCGGAGCAAGGAACGGGTCATGCGCAGGAGCAGGTCATTGTGCTCGGTGAGAAACACAAGGCTGGTCCTTTTGGCACTGTCAAGGGTCTCAGGACAAACCCACATGTGACTCCTGATGAATCAGTGAACCCCAGATTGGCCAAATTGTTAGAGGAGATTGCTATTTATAAGGAGCTTGTTGTTGTTCTGGCCAACACTAATGTGATGGAGATGCTGGAGCTGTGGTTCACCAACATCAAGAGGGTTGGCATACCTAATTATTTGGTTGTTGCATTGGATGACAAAATTGAGGAGTTTTGCAAGTCGAATGATGTTCCTGTCTATAGAAGGGACCCGGATCAGGACGTTGATTCGGTCGCCAAGACAGGCGGGAACCATGCTGTCTCCGGGTTGAAATTTCGGATCTTGAGAGAGTTTCTGCAACTGGGTTACAGTGTTCTTCTATCAGATGTTGATATTGTGTACTTGCAGAACCCATTTGATTATCTTTCTAGGGATTCTGATGTGGAGTCTATGTCTGATGGCCATGATAATAGGACAGCTTATGGTTTCAATGATGTCTTTGATGAGCCTTCAATGGGGTGGGCTAGATATGCTCACACCATGAGAATATGGGTTTATAACTCTGGTTTCTTTTACATAAGGCCTACTCTTCCTTCAATTGAGCTCTTGGATCGTGTTGCTACCCGGCTTTCTGAGGATTCAAAAGCGTGGGATCAGGCTGTTTTCAATGAAGAGCTGTTTTTCCCTTCACATCCTGGTTATGATGGACTTCATGCTGCAAAAAGGACTTTGGATATGTACCTTTTCATGAACAGCAAGGTTCTCTTTAAGACTGTGAGGAAAGATGCTAAGCTCAAGAAGTTGAAGCCAGTGATTGTGCACCTTAACTACCATCCTGATAAATTTGCAAGGATGAAGGCAGTAGTTGATTTCTATGTCAATGGTAAACAGAATGCGCTAGACAATTTCCCGGATGGTTCTGATTGATAGGAACATCAAATAGTGATGATGGTTCTAACACGGGGAAGGATTTATTTGCTACAGAGACAAGCATTCTAGTTCAGAATCAGTGTTATCTCGTTCCACTTTCTGTTTTCAGGTTTACGATTTGTTCTGTTTGATATCATTGATTAAACAGGTTTCTGTACTCTATGCTCTTTAACTTTGTATATGTTTTCTAATGTGTATGAAGTGGAAATTCAATGTCTCTGCAACCTTTTTAAAGACAAATGATAGAAAACAATTGATGCTATTATAGTTTTAGTGATGTTTTCTAAAGATTGTTATGGGGAGGGATCTTTAGACTTTAGTTGCCTGCATGTTGTTTTCTGCACTGACTTGGAAAATGTGAAACCAACTGAAAAGGAAAATGATACGCCAAACCTTGAATACTTGTTAGTGTTTTGGCTCTTCTTGTTGCTGTTTTTTCATCAACTTGCTACATGGTCTCAAGTCTTCAAGGGCTTTGTCACATCTACTTTTTTTCATGCATAACATGAAAAGTGATGAATCACATGTCAGCGATACAGGAGAGTTGACTTTTGGCGCTAGTCAATGAATCAAATGGACAGATAGTGCTCATAAAGTTGTGTGACAATACCTGGTTTCCAGGCCAAAGATTAATGAGCTAACAATATCTTTTTCCCTTTTTTCATCTTATGTAATTCACAATTTTCTCTCCTTTTATTTGCTTCTTTTAAATTTACCATGATAGGAGGAGCCCAAGCATTTATTTAAGTAATAGCTTTCCCATTAATAATCATACCAATTGCACCAGACATCCTATAAAACACCTAAATTATTTAAACATTATGAACATCCTATAAAGCACCTAAATTATTCAAACTTTATGAGCATGGTGCCAAAAGGTATAAATATATCAATAGGCTCAAAGTGATAACTAATAGTGATATAACACTAATTTTGAACGTCAAGAAAAATACCTAAAGTGCCTTAGTCATTTTGAAGCATGCAAACAAAAAAGAATGACCTTGAAAATGTTCCCAATGAAGTTATGGAGTACATAGACCTAGATACAATCAATCACACATAGAGAAATGGGTAAAGTATAACAATTAGTTGAAGATCCCTTATGCCAAGTCAAATCTCAGTTTTAGAAGCTAGGTCCAACAAAGAGTAAGCTAATATGAGGTTTATTCTAATTATCAACTTCCTGAAGATCATCTCAGATTGTGTTTAGTTATTAATCATCAAAAGGGTATTTGGTTCCTATGTGATATAACCGCAATTTCCTTATCATGCATATATTATGAATTTATGACTCAGGCAATTTCATCTCTCAACATATTAAGTGCATAGAACAATGTCATAGTTTCTAAATGCGAGTTCCTCTTTTCATTTTATTTTTGTCTCTGTTCACCTTGGTGATAGTTTTTTACAAAAAGGATTCATTAGTTCATTTTTCTAAAGCATACATGTTGGCTACTAATATCAAATGTGAGCTCCTCTTTTCATTTTATTTTCCCCTACTTTTAGTAGCAGTTTCACCCTTTTTAGCATATTTCAGGTTTTCTTCAATAAGAACTTCATATTTCTATTCATCTTTTAGTTTCCCTTCAAGAGGAACATTTTTTTCTTCCTCCAACAACACTACGTAATTTTTTTTTTTCTAGGGTAGCTACCTCTTTTTCAATCCTCAAAGTAAAAGCCTCAACTTTCTCCTTACGACTTGGTCCAAGTTGGCTAGTCTATGTCTCTTTATTCATTGGATCAAGAGGCTTGTGCATTGGCTAGACTCTACATTGTTGAACCCCATCTCCAATACACTCATTTAGATCTGAAATTTTCCTCTGCTAGGGCAAGCCGCCAAGAGCAACATCTCCACCCCTTTGGGGGTTTTCTCCCCCATTAGGGGGTTTCCCCTCCTCTAGGGAGACCTTTCTCTCTACTAGGTAGATGTTTCCTCCCACACTAGATGGGTTTTCCTCCACTTTAGGTGGATTTCTACCCAAATAAGTGGGTTTTTTTTGTCTGTGTGTTTTTTTCCTCCTTTTCTTCCACTCCCCTGCCACCACCCCACCCACCTGCTACCATCAGGTCCGGCGGCTGAGCCAACTCTTCCTGCAGTGTGGCCACCTTTTTCCACTGCCCTCGCCGCCCTTTCCTCCACTATGCCGCCTCCACCACCTCCTTCTGTCACTGAGAGATTTTTTGTAGATCTAGTGTTAGAACAATGCAATTGTACCTCATAGTCGCCAATACCGTAAGCTCCACCGCTACCCAGACCATCGTCACTACTTAGATATGAGGCCTTCATCTCCTCTATCTATTTCTTGATTCAATGTCATTCACATGGTTTGACATAATCCATTTGGCGGTCGTGAAACCATGCATGGCCACGTCCGAGGACAGATGCGCCTTTGAATACAAACCGAGATTCTTAAATAGACGATCCCGAGGTTTGGTTCACTTACTATTGTTCTTGATTGACTATAAGAAAGCATGCTATTTAGCTCATATGAAAAGAGCAAGTCATACTTGAAATGTATGCTATGTTATGTTTGATAACATGTTGATTGAATTACCGTCTTTCCCTGATCTTGCTTGTTGCAATGTTGCTATGCCTTATCACCGATTGTCATTGTGAGTGCTAGCCGGGGAAATAGAGTAAGCTACCGTGGGAATAGGGTTCCTTTCAAAATAAAGTATACAGACCTTGTTTTGGAAAAAGAAAAGGCTTAATAGTTTCGAAAAGAATAAGAAAATAAACTTTCTTTTTAGAAACCTAATGAATGTTTTGGAAACATGCTTTCAAGAGAACCTTCAGTTAAACCGTGAGTTTTCGAAATGAATCTGTCCTATCTTTCTTGTAGGAAATTCATAATGTACTAGAGGAATACATCAACCCTTTTATGAACTTAAGGACGATTCCACTTCTTTTCTACAAGTCTTACCTTGCCAAGAAAACTAAGGCACGCCTTTAGAAAAAGAACCATAAGAACTTCCTCATGAGGAATCATAAGACATGTTTTCTGGAAAGCCTCTAAAGACCTTTACGAAAATATTTCAAGAGATGTTTTCCCAAGAAAACCGAGTAGCTTTTTCGGTAATGCCGTGTTGTGGTTTGTTCATAGCATGTAGAACCTTTGCATGCATGAACATTCCTCAAGATGACGTAGTCGTCATTCTTCAGCTGTTTGGGATAGCAGGGCTACCCATCAAACAGGCTTTGTGCAGACTGTGTGGAGACTGTTGGGAGACTGTGCGGAAACTGTGTGGAGACTGTGTGGGCTATGTGCAGACTGTGTGGAGACAATGTGCCGACCTAATGTAGCAATCCCGAATGTTCGGATCATATTACACCTTAATTGCATCATGACATCCAGATTGGTTCTAACATGATTGCTATGCGTGTCTTGAGCTGCTTATTGAGTGTGTTTTGATTGCAATTCTACTTGCATCATAATCGATGCTTGTTTGTCAATTACCCTGCATAACTGTAGTTTACCTGTTTATATATGTTAATGATTGTTTGCTCACCCATCGGCTCGCATGGGGAGTCATTGTTATGAAGTTGACCCTTGCACCTTGTTTGTTATTTGTGTTTTCCTGGCGATCCTTCTCCAGCTGGACCACTACTAGTCGAAGAGTACCTGGAGGGTGCTGAGCCGAAGGAAGTTCGAGGGAGTAGGATGGACATCTTGCCACTTGAAGGTCAGAGATATTTATTTTATTCTTGTGTCCGTACATGAGCATGCTCAAGGGTAGGGTAGAGTTCCGGAGCGACGTACCTTTATGCGGTCTCCCTGCGTGGCATCGTGGGAGGTATGCCGGAGTAGGAGGTTTGGGTCGGGGTTTTAATTGTGACAGCATGATTCCCTTTACAAACGAGTCCTTTGATTTCGAAACTATTTTTACTGATGCTGTTCACTTAAACTAAGAACCTTATATACTCTGTTAAACTGGGTATCTATATATACAAGTAATGCATGTTGCCTTTAGCATGATTTGAAAAAAATATATACACTTGCATTTTCGTAAGCTCGAAAGATTTCCGCATGTTTATTTACTGTTCATTTGCTACAGTAATGCCCTGAAAATCAGGGTGTTACACCTACGCTCTTTGAACTTTCACAACCACATAGCCTAGTTTAATATTTTTCTCAACTAAAACCTATACCTTAAACTAGGGCTTGGGAAGCAAGCTTAGGAAACTTAGGCACATAAACTCATAAACTACCAACTCAAACAACAAGTCAAGCAAGCTTTAAAACAAATTTTTCCTTATGAATTTAGCCAAACCTACAAGTTCAAAAATCACATTTCACCTCTCATTGTCTTCTAGGATTTTCAATCCTTTCCCTTAGGCATTCCTTGAGGTTTCCAACACTTAAACAAATTTTCTTTTCCTTCAAAAACTCAAAGTTTCAAAAAGCACAAACCATAACCTTTAAATTGAGAATTCATTCTCTAGACTTTTCATTTGAGACCTAAAACATCAAGCCATCGAAAACAAGTTTTAGAATCAATTTTCTAAGCCCCAAAAATCAATCTTGCTCTCAGCCTCACCTAGCTAACAAGGAAAATCAATTTTTCTATGCACCAACTTAACATACAAGCTTTAATACACATGGAAACAAAGTTAAAAATCAATTCTTCAACTTAAACAAAGAGCATAAATTAGGCCAACACTAAACCAAAGCCAATCAAATTTTTCTTCAAAATTAAATGGCACACATGCAAGACACAATAAAATCTATGGTTAAAAAAAAGTTAAAATTTCCAAAATAACTTTTCCCAAATAATCACTTTTCAAAAACTCAACTTTTACCAAAACAAAAACCATAGATCTATAGATCCATTTAGTGGGAACAACTTTAAAGAAGACACTTTGGAAAAAGGTCATCTCAAAATCACTTTGGGAAATTAAAATCAACTCTTGACAAAACAAAATACATTTCTGTAAAGCTTAAGAAGATGTCTATCACATTCATGAAGGTAACAAAACACTTAAGCCAACCATGGAAACCCAATATCAAGCTTTCCTTAAATAAAAACCCTCATCTTAAAAGTTCTCATCATGATCTACCTCTTTGATCAAAGGAGTGAAGGAGGAAAATGAAGAAATGATGGAGGGAAATGAGGAAGAAGCTTCGGCCACAAGAGGAAGAAGAAGAAGATGAAGAACAAGTTCTCTTTCTCTCTCTAACTCCCTTACTTTTCTCTCAACTAAACACTTAATGAAATAAAACAAGTGAAGGTGTGTGTTTTTGTTGTGCTTGGCCGTGGGATTGGGTGGGGGTTTAAGAGTAGTTTAGGTCGCTCACTCGCTCATCTCAACTTAGACGCCAGTTAAACTCGAGCATCAGTCGCTAAAATATCCAGGAATATTTTCCTCGTGATTCAGCCTGTTTCCGACCCAAAATCACTATTCACCAAAAACTCTTTTATTTCATGAACCCTTACGATATTATAAGACTTTCCATCTCGTTTAAAGATTTTAGAAATGTCTCAAATTGCACGGTTTTCGCACGAAAGATTCCCACAGAACTCTTACCGAGTGCCAGAAACTTTTCCGGACTCCGAAACCAAAACATATTAATCTTACAATCAAAAGCATTCAACATATGCATCAGAATACTTAAATAATTATATTATTATTTAAATTATGCAGGGTCTTATAAAGTTAGTATGGTAAGTCCATCGACACGTGCATGAGATATATACACTTCAAAGCTTATTGGAATTGTCATTTAAAACATGTTTCCAATATAACTTCTATATAGTTAGTATTGTTTTATCCTTACATTTTCTTGTTTTGGGCTTGTATATTAGCCGTATAAGACTTAGTACTTTTATTTGTATTTGATTTGAACTTGTATATGGACCTACATAATTTAGAATTGAGTTTTAGGTTTGTATTCCATACCACTAGGGTCCTAGGGTATTGACCTTATACAGTGGTCCAATTAGAAGGTTAAAGCATATTGAGCCAAGTTGAGTCTAACCCACACTCTTTAGACGCCACGCCACGCCACTTATTTCTTCTCCTTTTGGTTCCTTCATCCACCAACATGCTAGACCCATGAAGAAGAGTAGATCCATGCTTTTGAAGGTGGATCCACATCGTCTATATTATGATTTTAATCCTAATACACTTACGCTCTGTTTGGTTAAGGAGAGAAAGAGATAAGTGAGAAGATATGAGAAATAACGAGAAACAAAGTAGGTTTGGCAGGTTATCTGGTATTGTAGAAAAAAAAATAAAATAAAATGGAGAAGAGCGAAAAATTAATTTTTGTGACGAGACATATTTTGACATACGCATTTTTAATGATTTTATTCTATTTTTTTGAGAAGTGCTTATATGCCAGTGAATGTCCCGTTAGTGTAAGTATTAGTAATGTTAGTTGTCTCACCATGAAATGTGGATAGGTGATGGTAGTCATTAGATGAGTCTAAGCTCGTATGCAGCTTAAACCGCCGAACTAAATACGCTTATGTCAATGTTACATCTTATTCTATGGGATGGAACTCTATCAATGAATATCAATATCAATATGAAAGAGTACATTTTTTTTCCTTCCAAATTTATTTTATGTGTTTGTCGTTGGTTACAGGCACAGCAGGTCCTACTAGTGTTACTGTTACTGTTACTGTTGTTGTTTAATTAAGTTTTTGACGTTGAACAATGTCATGTCCCCAATCACCCTCCCACGTGCTCTCACTGACCATTGGCATTTCTGGCAACAGCACCAGGCTTGCCTTTGGGATTTGGGACCCCTTCTCAGTCTTTTCTTCTCGTAACTCAATTTGTTTCTTTCTGCAACTCAAAATAATATATCCGATAGCCATAACGTGATTCTATCAACAAAAGACCCAACTGGTCCATTATTATTATTATTATTATTATTATTATTATTATTGTATGAGTTTGATTATTGAGTCCATGTATGCATAACTTGTATAAAATATGAATGTAAGAGTAATCACTTGTGGGTAGAGTATTAATTGATCTTCATTGAATTTCTAGACAAATAATAGTTTATTGACTGTTCCAACGAATATAAGTCACTGTTGAGAAGTTTCAAATTAATTAGAAATATGTTTAATTAAGTTTTTATAGTGGTAGTTTAATTTTCACAATTGAGCTAACTTTTTAGATAAAGTTAGATTAAACCTAAACTTTAAAGTGGTTAGGTCTTAAATTTATTTATTGAAAACCATCAATTAGTAAGTCACTCGCATATATTTCTTCCCATTTTCGAATAGATAGAATTAGATATAACCCAAATTGTAAGAGAGACTCATGATCAGCTCTAAGTTGCATTCACATCCTACACGGTTTTATTTGTATCTCAAGACTAGCTATTATTTTCTAATTATTGGTTAAGATTAAGAACATAGTGTTGTCTACCATGGTTCACTAAAAACGTGAAGCATGGTGGTTAACTTTACCCAAAATTGTTGGATATAATGCTAAAATATCTAATGATCTAGATTCAATCCAAAAAACAACTATAGTGATCAAAATATCCCTAACTTATTCTCTCCCTCCTCCCTTCATTCACATTTCTCGTAAAACCATAACCATCCTCAAAGGACGGACCTCCACCTAGTTTCATCCACCTTAGCGCCACCGCCCTAGTCGCTACCTCGTCTTCTCCAACAAGCAACAGGCCCGTTGCAGGAGTGGAACCATCCAACCACTAAGAAATTTCTCCCACTGATAGGACAAGGTAACCAAACACAAAGTTCCATGCACCGGGAAGCACGTCCCACGAGCCATCTGCGTCGATTTGGAGCTCACCATCATCAGCAAGGTGAGAGCCGATGCCTACCGCCAACTCTTCCACCCTGAGCAACTCATCAACGACAAGGAAGACACTGTCAACGATTTTGCCTGTGGTCATTACACCATCGAGAAGGAGATCGTGGATCTCTGCCTCAATAGGATCTGAAAGTTCGCTGACGATTGATCTTGTGAATTTGTTGCCATGGATTCAATTGGATGCCCCATTATCTTATATAATTGATTAAAGGTACTTAAATTGTGAAACATTTGTCGCTTCCGGCTTTTACTTCCATATCACTTCAAACTTACTAAAATTGCAATCCATGTACTTTGTCTTACTTCTTTAAACAATATTATAAAAAAATAGCGACACTGCATCAAAGTTGAGATAGGGAAAATAATTCTTTCAAACTTTAAGGTCTTGAGGAAAAAGTTGCCATGTTTTTGTTCATAATTGGCCAAAATGTTCGCCATAGAGTTGTTGCTAACCGCTTTCAACATTTACAAAAATGGTTTCTCGTTATTTCAAGGAAGTATTAAGGTCAGTATGTCGATTGGGAAAAGATTTGATAAAACAAGAGTCCACATAATTGCATGACAGAATTAAGAATAACAAAAAATATTATCCTTAGTTCAAGGTAATTAACTTCGTCATTAACTTCATCTTTATATACATGTCTTATATATTTCTTTGACCTAGTTTCAATTTCTTTTATTTGGTTTTTGTTAAAGAATTGTGTAGGTGCAATCGATGGTATACACATAAGCGCATGGTTCCTGGTGAGAAATTAGTGTCATGCAGAGGTAGAAAAACAACAATCACACAGAATGTTATGTGTGTATGTGATTTCAATATGATGTTCACATATGTGTATTCCATATGGGAAGGAAGTGCACATGATGCAAAGGTTTTTTTAGAGCACTTACTAATCCAAATACAAAATTTCCTTGGCCACCTGCAGGTAAATACTATTATTTGTATTGAGGATTTTTTATGTTTATAAAATAAAGAATCAAAATTAATACATAGTTTGTTGGTACAGGTTTTTTTTATCTCGTTGATTCTGGCTACCCATGTACCGCAGGTTTCCTCCCCCTTACAGAGGTGAAAGATATCATGCACAATAATATAGGGGCCAAGGTAGACCAGCCCAGGAGCCGTGAAGAATTATTTAACTACAGACACTCATCTTTGAGGATGACAATTGAGCGTTGTTTTGGAGTCTTGAAAAATAGGTTTCCAATTTTAAGATTGATGCCTTCATATAAACTTGCTAGGCAACGACTCATAGCGACAACATGTTGTACTATTCATAATTATATACGCAAGTGGAATCTGCGTGATGAGTTGTTTAGAATATAGGAAGAGATGAATCCTATAGAAATTGATGCCATGAATGAAGGTTCTCGCATAGAGGGAACAAACTCCAATAATGACAATTTATCAAGGTTATCTGAAGAAGGAGCAATAGAAATGGCAGCATATAGAGACTTTATTGCAAATACGATGTGGGCATGGCAAAATGACTAGTTTATCAAATTTACTTTATGTTCTTATATATTCATTTTTAAGATTTTGAATTATTATATGACTGTTGACATTTTATATATGTCATTATTATATAATTGGTGACATTTTATATACGCTACTATAAGATTTATGGTTTCTTTATAATGTTTTACATTCACTATTATTTTTTTCGAAAGATTAAATATATATGTCAAAGAGGAATATACACCCTAAAGAAGCGGCCGACACCCAAAAAACATCCTCCTCCAGAAACACAGAGAGAGAGGATAAAGCCCACGCCACAATCCAACATAGGGAGGAATAAAACCCACCCAAACAACGCATCCAAAAACAACAGAGTAAAAACCCCAAAAAACAACAAAGTCACAAAGAAAGGACCCTTCCTATGAGCTTCTGCTTTCCATAATATGAGCCGCTATCTGCTTAACTGCCTCCTCATCGGGACAGTCAAAAACCACACCCACCTGCTTACCCACTGCAACGGCGCGCCTAGCCCTCGTCAAAACCCCCGGAGGCACCAAAGACTCGGACGAAGGAATAGGGAGAAGATGATCTCCGCGGCCTTCACCTCCCACCCTGTTCTCCACCTGAGAGAGGTTGGAGTTGGCAAGGTTACTCAAGCCCTGGCAACTGACTGCCTTCCTGGGGCGACCCCGAGCCCTCTTCTCCCCATGCCCATGAGCCATGGCTGCCACGCCTGCTGCTGCTGAAAGGACACCCATATCCTCTAGTTCCTTAGGACGTCCTCGTCTTCTAGAAAGCTGCGACACTAGTTTCTTGGGTCTCCCACGTCTTCTAGGAAGCTGGACCGCCACCCCCTCCTCAACACCGCCCTCCTCCGCCCCGATGGGACCACCGCAACCATCAGAAGCTATATGAGAAGTATCCTCGGCAGAAAAAACCTTAGAAGCAAATGGACCCTCCCTGGGATCAATTTCAGGAAAAAGACAACCAGATGGAACTCTTTCTCCATCAAAGAATCCCCTGTCGACACCCAAGACCAGAGCCACCTCATGAGCAGCTGAGATAGAGGGCTTCCCCACAAGAGCCTCCTTCCACGAAGGAAGACAACCACCACCACCAGCTACTCCGCGAACATTGACCCTGAAAGAGACCGCCCCCTGCGAAGGCATACCCTCAACACTCGAAGGTCGCGCCACAGAGTAATGCAGATCATCCCTGGGAAACTTTGCCGGCGCCACCGACAAAAACGATCCACCCACCTTGAGGCCATCCAGGGCACTAATGGCAGAAACAGCATGTTGCAAGGAGAGAAAACGGACAAAACCAAAGCGAAAGCGCCGCCCAAATTTGCGTTTTCGTTGGATGAACACACTCATTATCCTTCCAAAGAGAGAAAACAAACCTCGGATATGATGATAACCAATCGCCTCTTCGATTCCGTCAACGAAGAGAGTGGCGGAGCCGCTGCGGGAAGGATCACAAGACCGAATTGACGCACTAGCCGGCGCCGCAAGGGCCATTTTGGCCGCTGGACCACCAGCTCTCACAGGGCAAGAAAACGGGCAACCCACACCATCCGCCGCCTCGTCCTCATCAGCCTCACCCTCTTCGACCACCAGCCGAAGACTGGAGCCACCACCTGTAGCCGCCGAGAGAGAGAGAGACCGAACCAGAACCAGGGGCCGCCATGACAGATCCGACAAAGGAACAGAGTAACAGAGCGAGGTCGAGAAGACCGGAAAATCACGCACGAGAGGAGGACCACAGGCAGGGCCGCCGCCGGCGCGGACGAGGGGAGCAGAGAAACAGAGCGAGGTCGAGCAGATCGGAGGTTCGCGCACGAACCGGAGGCCGTGTTCGACAGGTCGCGCACGAGAGGAGGACCAGCGGAGGCCGAGAACGACAGGAAGGAGCGACAGACAGGTCCGCCGCCGGCGAGGACGAGGGAAGAGGGCGGCCGCCGACTAGGCCGCCGCAGCCGCAGAGGAAAGAGACAAAAACCCTAGCAGAGCTCGAAAGAGGAACTAAGGACTACATTCACTATTATATACGTTATTAGATATATATACCTTTTAGATATATACGATTTTAAATTTCTAAAGTTTTTGGTCTTAGATAAGGCCAAATATTTTGAAACACAAATTTAAGAAAAATATGTGAAAAATATTATCAATAAAATTATTATAAATATTAATTAATTTGATTCATTAAATTCATATTAATAATTTATCACCACAAAAATTTATATCAATAATTTAGCACACAACCAAACGAGTTTTCTAATTTTTTGTTTTCAAAACATGTTTTTCGAACAAATTTCTCAAACACTTTTTTTTTGTTTTTTTAATCTCAAAACTGTTTTCAAAATCATATTACCATATAAGTTTTTTTTCTTATATTGTTCTGATAAGTAGTTCTTAAAAATTATTTTAGAAAATAGTTTTGTAAAAAAAACTGAAAACACAATCAAACAAGTATGTTTTTCAAAAACTGTTTTTAAAAATATTTATTATTTTCAGTTTTTAAAACTAAAATAACAAAACAACTCATAAATATTTTTTATTTCTATTTTAGTTTTCAAGTTTTTTTAACATTGTAAAACACCTTATTCAAACATCAAATAACTTTTTCTTTTTCTCTTTTGAAAAACATATTTTAAAAATTATTTCTTAAAACAGTTTTCAAATACATAAAATTAAAAAAAAAAAAACCTCACACACTCATAGAGAGATAAGTATATAGAATTGGAATAATTACACATGCAATGTGTAATGTAGTAGAAATAAACAATAAATGTGAAAAAAGAAATTGAGATGAAAAATGAAAGATAATTTTACCCTGTGAATGTACCAAACCCAGTGAGACAGTAGAAACTTTTTTTTAAGTGAACTGAGTGTTAACATTTGACAATGGATTTGAGAGTTGCTAATAATACTAAACTAAACAAACACATTTTGTTTGTTCTGTCTACTTCACTCACTGTTTGTTCTCTCTATTCAGCTGTGAGCTTTCACTTCATTGCTTATTTTTTTGGAACTTTGTCATTCTCTCTCTAATGGCGGCACTCTTCCAATCTGTGATTGTAAGTTCCCATCCTCTTTCATTCACTCTTCTGAGTTTGGGTTGTAACAATAACATTCGCTTCTTGCTTTGAGGTCACTGCTCTCTCTCTCTCTCTCTCGCTGCTCCTGCATTAGCATTACCCACTCTTTGAGACCATTCCTTTCTTTACCAAAGTAGTAACATTTTTCTCTCTTTTCTCTGATATGTTTGTTGCATAATACTCTTTAGTCTGTAGATCTGAACTGAACTTAGAATATCTCTACTGTGAGGCCTAACTGTTCCTTTTTTTCTCATGTTTAATTTGGAAAGTGCCCCTTCTGTTTCTAGTTCATGCCTACTCAATTTTGCTCTTCTCACAACTTTATTGTGATCTGCTACTTGTCCTGGTTTGCTCCTCATTTTGCATAAGGTAGTTGTGGTCAAGATGCTATTTTGTGCTGAAAATTAAGAACCTATTAGGGCTTTTCCGTTCTGGAAAATATTCAGAAGATCTCTTATAAAATATTGGGAAAAAGGGAAAATTTCCCTCAGTGAATGTACCCTTGCCATTACCTCAGAAGTTTGTTGGGATTTTAGTTCCACTTGCAGCCTCTCTTTTTTCCCCCTGTAACAAGCTGACTAGTGTTCAGTTAAGAGAGAGTGAGAATATCTTCAATTATTGTTAAGATTTGTTTAGGTGAAGTTAAATTGAATTCTAAGTTCTTTAACATGCTCGCAGACCTATGGATTCTATATCAATTTGTGAGGTTTTTTCTTCAACTTAAAAATAGTGAACTCATTGAAATCTTAAGGCATTTTCACTTGTATTTCCTTGGTTATTATCTCATTAGAAGTAAGTTTCTGCTGATAAATTGGTCTTCAGAAAAGGAAGGAATGGCCAAGTCTTAGTAAGTTATTTTCTATGCATAATTGAAGATGTGAACTTAAATAGACGATGCTTGTGCTAAATTTTATGTTGAACACAGGTAGTATGTCATTGTTCTCCTTAAGGAAAGATGAAATTGAAGTCTAAGAAAGGATGGAAATCTATTGTACCTCTTCATTTGAAAGGAAAATCAGCGACTCGCTTTTCTTTATTTCGCAAAGTCAATTCAGCTAGCTATGGGCCTGGCAAAACACCAGTTTATCTCAATGTGTATGACTTGACACCTATGAATGGTTATGTGCATTGGGCTGGTCTTGGTATATATCACTCTGGTGTAGAAGGTATGTTTTAGGCTTCAATGTCTTAAATTTTGGATCCTGCTCTGCTCTCTCTCTTAATCCTGCTCCATGTGACTTATAACTTACCTGGCTTTTTCTCAAATGTATTAGTTTTAGAACTTGTGTTGGAGGAACATAAAATATTTTCACTTAAATGTGAGTTAAACCTTCCACCATGATGAGACAGCCTGGAAAGTGGCAACCAAGGAGACCTAAATTTAAATCCTTGAGTTATGTGATACGCCTTCAATTCAACCTTACCTAATTTTGCTAGGTTATACCTTTTCAAAATTATTTCATGACTAGAGAAGGATATTTTTCTAGAGTGGGTGTGAATGATGATCAATTGAATACTAAATTGGCCTGCTGCTTTTAATCCATGACATCTGATAAAAATATTTGTAATTATATGGTAATTTGCCTGATAATGTATTTACGATTACGTTTATAAGAATGTTCAAGTTATTTTTGAAAGCACTAATATCTACATGAGACTTTGAAATTTTTTATTGCATCAATAATGTGAATTTTATGAAGAATTTTCTAAATAATTTTCTTCGTTTTATATCTAACTTGTTTATTAGGAAATGCATGATTGTTAATCATGCTTCTCCCTTCTCTAGTCTGGCAGTGTCAGTATGCAGATTGTCTTATTGCTTTGAATCTTTTCTCATTTTAAACTTTTACACTGATAAGTTGAGGGTACTCTAAGTGAAGAAACTGGAAAATACTGCTGACCACTGAAAAACTCCAATTTGTAACTTCCCTTTAGAATTTTTGTTCCTATAATTTCCATGCTTCTATCTCTTCTTCTTTTCAAGTGCCCTAAATTTCCTGTGCAACTAATCTGAACTCATCTAGAAATCGAAGGGAGGTAATTGTTTTTCTCCCATCATATGCAATTACATACAGGATATAAATTAGGGACTTTATTTGTACTTAAGGATGGTTCCCTTATTCTGCAACAAGTTAATGCTTGGATACCTCTTGGATTCTCTTTAAATCTAGCTATTGAGTTTTGATTTTTGATGACCTTTTCTATTCTGATGAACTTATCTGTGTTTTACAGTTCATGGTGTAGAATATGCATTTGGAGCTCATGACTACGCAACAAGCGGTGTTTTTGAGGTTGAACCTAGGCAATGCCCTGGCTTCAAATTCAGGAAGTCAATATTCATTGGAACTACATCGTTGGATTCTGCTCAGGTTAGGGAGTTCATGGAACGCCAGTCAGTAAGCTACAATGGTGACACATATCACTTGATTGTTAAGAACTGCAACCACTTCTGCAAAGACATCTGCTTCAAGCTGACGGGGAAATCAATTCCAAAGTGGGTTAATCGACTAGCCAGACTAGGTATTTTCTCCACTACTTTTTTCATTCAGATGGTAGTTGTTGACTGCTGCAATGTGCTTGATTAGAACAAATGGGGGATTGAAAGGTTTTATTGCAACCTTAGTTGTGTTTTGGGAGAATTTTTTTAAGGGAAGAAATTTAACTTTTTACTATTAACCCTCCAAAATCTCAAGTTTAGGAGATCTCTAGGTTCATTCCCTTCCTTCCCCTTGCAACTGCTTCTAATCTTATGTTGTCATAGATGATAGTTTTTTGTTTTTTTTGTATATCTTCATTTCTCTATTCTGAAAAATAAAAGCTAACATTTCGCAGATACTAGATAGGATAGAGACATAACACTATATATGAGCTCTGTTCTATGTTCTGTGCATATTAAAAACAGGAGAGAACAAGGTAAATTTTGTTTTCACTAAAACAGGTGGACCCATTTTGTGCTGTCTGTGTCCCTAAAATTTTGTTGTGGCAGGCGCTTTCTCATGTAGCCTTTGGTTGAGTTTTTTTAGCTTAAAAATTACTATAATATTACCTCTTTGTGCATGGTTGGAAATCCTTCTACAATTGATTCTGAAATCAATTTTAGGGAGAAGCAATAAGTAGCTTTTGGATTTAATTCTGAGAAAAGAAAAGTTGATCCAAACATACCTCTAGATATGGTGTATACTATTGTTTTATAGTACATTTGGCGAAAACTAGTACCACGCATGCATACTCAACATCATCAATGTTGATGTTGATTGATACCTTGTGGCAGGTTCAATCTGCAACTGTATTCTTCCTGAAGCACTGAAAATTTCTGCTGTGGGGCATGATCCTGATTACCAGCCTCGTGATAGTGAAAAGAAAAGGCTTCGAAGTGCCTTCAATTCTCTATCTTCAATCTCCATGCGCCAAAAGCAGTTGTCGAAATCTTCACTGTTTCTGCAGTCGCCACTAAGAGGGTGCTTGTCATCGTCCTGGCCGTCGTGGGAGTTGAGGAAGTCCATTAATCGTTCCTTGAAAGAAAGGTAACTGTCTAAAAGATGGGAAATGCATGATTGTATTTGTACGATGACTCTTGCTGTCTATGTCTTTTGTAAGTAGATTTTAGGTTGTCACATTCACATAACTTCCCTTTCGAATACATTTTCTGTTCTTCTTATTGAATGTGGCGCAACGTTTGCCTTTGTCTCATTGATATGGCTTATTGTGCTGTCAATCAAGATGATTCTTCCTGAGTTGTGCAGGAGAAACATATGATCATGAGCACCAAATGCTATATTGGCTTATTTTCAATTTAATACGTATGGCACTTGGTGGATCACCAATGCATCTTCAATCAAGTTCTTTGAAGACCATAATTATGTTATGCCTGCTGAAAGTCACGGTCAGCGCACGAAGCGGTAGGGGGCTGGCCAATGAGTTTTTTCCATTAACAAGAGTTGGGATTCGAACCCCCAACCACTTGCTTAAGGGACGAAGTGCTGAACCACTACGCCAACCCACTTAGTTAGACGAGCTATATCTTGATGCCCTACAAATATGATATTTTCGTTTTTAATTATAAAAATGCTATTTTATTTGTACTTCTTATTTTGAAATAATTATACAGCAAACAATGAAAAGTAGGAAATAAAATGACATTTTCAAAGCTAAAGGTAAAATAAAAATAAAAGCAGAGAATATCGTATACCTCTATAAGCCCTTAATTCTTCCATCAAAATATATCTTCTTCTGTACTATTTTACAATTCAAACCGTACAAAATGAATCGTACATTTTTTACAACAAAGCAAGTATGTTCAAATGCAATTTTTTGTCACAAAAACATTAAATAGTAAAATTCATGAAATCAAATCAAATAATTTACAAATTTACGTGCTTCTCTGCTCCTTTCCTAAGTATTTAAACGCAGGTTAAGATTACAAGGTTACAAACTTGCAGGTTGCAGACTAAATCTGCCCAACCATTACTAATGAGTAAAATAATCAGAATTAGCAATGATATTATAAACCATCTCCTATTGAAGAGGATCCTCCCCCTGAACCTCTCAACAAATTGATCAGCCAAAAAATAGTACAGAAGCTCTCTGCTCTGATCCTCATTCATACTCCAGGAGTGGAACCTCTGAGAATTGTGTTAATGTGGAACCTTAACAGGATCCATGACATACATTTTGAAATATGAATCCTGCACCGTACATGATTTCCTATATTTACCTTTTCTTTCCTTATATACAACGAACACACAGACCACAGAAGCCGAACTAGCATTGGGATGACAAACCTGCAGGAACATAAAACAAACGATTCAGATCCAAGTTTATAATGCCCTTCTAAAAACATGTTTGGATCAGTTTTTCTTCCCCCCAGTCTATTCCCCTGACACCGAGAAGCTACTCACAAAAGTTTCTCTTTAGAATTAATTTGAACTTTATAATCCATTGTAGAGGTTTAATTAATCACATATGGTCCTTTAATACGAGTTTAATTTCTAATATAAACATGGGAGTTTGTCTTTAACAAACACCTTGTTTTTCTCCTCTATTAAAAGAATTATGGAAGAATTAAAGATTGATTGAGAAAGAGGAATTAGGGATAAAAGTTAATAGACTTACAAAAACTGTACAATTTTTACTGTGAACTAATAAAATTAATACCATGCTACCCTAGTAACAAATCGAACTTCCTTAACACAATCAAAACTAGAACAGACAATAACCTTCACCTCTTGATTTGCATGCTTGAACGACAGTTAACCAGTAATTAACTAAAACTCATTATTGGCATTAATTAGAATAATATTAGCATATATAAGCAGATACCAAGTGTCAAACTACATCAAAAACTCCACCGGAACTACAGAACTACATATCATTCGAAACTCAACCGAGGCCATGAAAATTAAATTATCTTTGTGATGCAAAACACTAGGCAGGGTATTATTACCATTAAGAGTAGCGTGATATATTCGTTTTTCAGCAAGCCCAATATCTGAAAGTATGAAATTACCCTGCAAACAAAACATATTAACAATATCTCACTACTATCAGTATACACTATCAGCCGCAGTTAAAACAGTATATGATAAATTCTACTCTCCTTCATTCTATAAGTAACCGATGCTCCACAAAATAGTGAATACATAGCACTGAGGAGTTCGGAGAAATCCAAGTTCTTATCTATCTCTCACACACACATTCTCTGGTAAATAAAGATTGATTCCATCTATAGTTAAGCGAAGTGAACACCCATACCCTGCCTAACTACTTATGGCAAAAAAATATTAGGATGTAGCTTTTCATCATAACTGTTATTTATTAAAGGGGGTTTACATACCTCACTGGCCATCAACCTTCTAACATTGTTAGCATATAGTTTAGCATACTCCTTCTCCTGCGGCGAGGGATAGTAAGTAGGTAACTGTATCACCTCCATATAATTTACAAATTGACATAGAAGAAAAATCACATGGCGCACCTGCCGACAACATAGATGCATATTAAAATTTCAACAAAAAAAGTTGCTAAGAGATATGCTGATCTTTTAAAATTAAATTATAAACAAGATTCAATGAAAGAACATTTATCAGCTCAGTATTGGAAATGCGCATATAATATTAAAAAAATAAAAATGATTGCAAACAAGAACTATTTGTCTCAACTCCCTCCTAGACACTTAGCATTGCATACTTGTGAGTTTGAACAACATAAGCTTGTCTCTATGAGCTTGAACGAAAGAATGACGTTTTAAATATACACAAGCAGAAAGCTAATGATTTAGCTGACTCTTCATCTGCACTACTAACTGAACATTCTCGGCCCTCATAAGAATCCCGAGCGTAAGTTTACCTATTCACCTGCTCCCACGCAATTTTTAAACATGAGATCTGATAGGAATGGGCTGGTTATCAAGATCAAACTTCAATCAGAAAAGGGTTTAACAGGTAGGTAATTTTTAACATCCGAGGCGCAACTGAAGATTATGTATATAATGACATATTAACCAAATACCAACAGAGAGCAGCTTGGATGTTTGGTACTGAAATAGCTTTTATTATCAAAATTCAGCAAAACACAGGAAACTCTAATGCTATGCAAATGCTTACCCCGGATATGGAATCCCAGGCAGGACTAAATCTCTGGTAATGGTAATTTAAAATTACAGGAAGTACCGGTGCATTTGCCAAAAAACCACCAGTCTTGAATGGAAGAAGAAATTCTCCATTTGTGGTTGTACCTTCTGTAAATTATCGAAACATTATTAAATTAGATTAGAAGAACATAAATATGCATGAATAACTAAGATTATCCAGATCACTTCTGATAAATAACCGATAGATACTAGCTTTAATATATACAAGGAATTATACAATGAGCAAAGGGGTATATATTGACTAGAGCATGACACCCATGTGCTCCGACATGCACCAAATACTTCATACACTAGCAAAATAGAAAATGCTAATCAAATTAAAAGAAATTTAGCATATGGACCATAAAGATTTGAAGATAAAATATGAGATGAAGTAGCTAAGAACCGAATTTGACAAATGAAATTTTAGGATTTAGAAAGAATATGATAAATATAGAATTTATTATAGAATAATTACACAACTCTGGATGTTCGAGAGCCAGTTCTCTCCTAATTCTGGAATTTAGAGAGTCCAGCCTCTCCCTCCCTAAGACCAAATTACTAATTTCTGAATAATCCTAACTATCTTACATAACTCCTATTTATAACCAACCACTCCTATATAGTTTAAATTCAAACCATAATAGTTATCTAACTTCTGTAATCACTCTAGGTGATACTATACCACTCTTATCCAAAGGAAACTAAATTGCTGAAAAACCTAGCCATTTACTTTGGAAAGAAATTTGAAGTCGGAACAATAAATCAACATAAACTTCCGCCCATGGTCCTAGAATGAAAACATGGATGCAAAATTAATTTAATTCATGGGATAAACAAGGTGAAGACCACAACTTTTAGGATAAGATTAATTTGCAAATAAAAGAAGGAGAAACATCTATATCTATCAATAAAAGAATATGCAAGAAACAAAACGTAAAGCAAAAGTGACATGTAAAATAATGACAAATTCAACAGGAAGGTTTTTATCCCTCTTCAAACAAAAAAAGGAAAAGAAAAGGATGATAACCTGGAAACAACATCATCATCGGAGCAGACATATTTTGATGAGCTTCCCGAATTCTTTCAGTGACAACAGCTGCAGTAAGAAATATCACAATTTAATTTTACCAGACATTTTACAGACATATATAGCTCACAAAAAGATTGGACAGTATCAAATTGCAACACTAGACAGACATATTGACATTTAAACACAGCATTAAGATCCTATTTTGACTTACTATTGTACATGAACATGCATGGTGGAAAGACAACAGGGGCACCCCTACACATGACAAACAGCTAGAGTATATGAAGAAGCCAAAAGGGAAATTCAAAACACAACGGCAATCTAAGATGCACATATGCACTAAACAATAAACTTTTAAGAATGATCAAACTTTCTGGAAAATTTGCTTTCTTCAACAAATTGAAATTCAAGATGCAAAAGCTCCCACAGGATTGGTATGTCACTAGAGCATGAAGTGAAGAACCACCCAGCAAAGAGAGAGGGGCAAAGACAGGACTTAATTCATCTAAATTGCACATATTTTCAGAATTTTGACAAAATACACACACACCAAAAATCTATGCACCTGAAACACCCTTGAAGTCTGATGATTTCGATTCCCGTTGAACATAGATACAACCAAGACACTTACTGCCACAAAACATTCAAAATATGTAAGTACTAGATTATGAATATCCTATAAGAAAAGATAATGCATATTTTAGCAGGTAAAATGTAACCTTATTTCATTAACCACATCTTGCCTATACTATAAAAAGTAAAAACTCGATCTGTCATGAGCTAAACATGAAGTAATCAATAAAAAAGACAACAGACCTGATGAGACCAACAAGAGGAAGTTTAGCCACTGATCTCTTCATCGATGAGATCCAAGATTGAAATAAAGCATTTAAGAAAAAAAATAGCGTCAGTAACACAACCAAAGGTCAACAATAAAACATGTTTTTGAGATAATTTAATCAAGTGCGGAAAAAGCTAGTCACAACATCACAAACCTTGGCAACGAAACTTGGGAACGAGGAAGACATGTGATAAAAAATATCCAAGTAGGACACATGATTAGATATTATTACACCGGGTCTTTCCATCTCTTCAGGCTGACGTTTGTATTCCTTCTCACAAATATAAAGATAGAAGAAAATATAAAATAAGTACAAGTAAAATCGAATATCAACACAGAAAACTCTTCTTGCAGAAATCAATCAAACAAGTTATGCATCTAATAGCTGCTCAAACACATTGGTGGAGGACATAAAGAGAGCATAGTTTCTCAGTAGGTACATTGGTAGAAAAATAACAAATTACAATGTATTCACCTTATTGTCAATGTCACACTCCCAATGAAGCATATCACATTTTCAATTGTTCTTGTTAAAAAGTAAAAACTGGCATGCAACTAGAATTTATATCAGGAAACTATCAAAGCAGAATAGTTTTTGCCATTTCAACATATTCTGAGCATGGTTTTGAATCAAGGTCAGCGACTGATTTCGGCCGCGACGTCAAGGTTTTGGAGGTTTCCAAAACCGCAACGCAGCAACCATGGTTTTAAATTGAAGTCCGCAACCGTGACTTCGGCCGTGATGGCCACGCTGTTCACAATTTTCCGCAATACGCAACCGTGGCGCAACCACGACAGCTATTTAAAACCTTGGCCACAACAACCACGTTTGTTCACATTTTCCACGATACGAATGATACGCAATCGTGACGCGACCGCGACTGCAATTTAAAACATTTATGAGTAATCCAACAAGAAGCACCTCGGTGGTGGCAGGCTTTTCATGAGGAATGCCATGGGATTTGGGGATCCAATAGAACCCTAGAACGAAAAGCATGAGCCTGGAGAGTGCTCTCCCGCACTGCACAATCACGATTCTCCTCCACCCAACCAAATGCGCGTAATCCTCTTGTTCCTCTTCTCGATTAGGAGAAGAGCACAATGTGCAGACCCTGCAGATCAAGTAATACAGCATCATTATGGCAATGGCCGCAACCAACCTCACCGGAACCAGCGTGACCAGCGCCAGGCCCAGCAGCACCTTCTCCCTCGTCGGAAGCTCACCGCGCCCCATGGCTCCGTACGCATCGCGCCTCACGAACGGCGCGAATTTCTTCTCGAGTTCGGTATCGGAGGTGGTGGCAGCGGCGACGGAGGGGACGGAAACCGGGTTGAGGAGGGGACGGTCGTCAAGGGTCGGGTCGGGTTGTGTGGGCGGTTTTGCATTCAGGTCTTGGAGTTCGGACTCCATGCTTAGGAGTTGGAACGTTAATCATGTGACCAGTTTTTCCATTGTTTGTTTGGCGAGAGAGAAAAGGGAAGAAGGAAATGGCATAATTTTCCTTCTGCAAATCGAAGATGAAGGATTCGAATTCGCGTAAGAATCTTTTTTTAAAATTTTAATTAATCGCTGTAGTTTTTTATTTGAGTGGCACAAACTTTTTGCTTGATAAGGAAATGAAAATAGAGAGACCGCTGAGAGCTAGAAATACATTCCACAGGTCATATAAAAATGGGTTAAATATGTTTTTATCTCTGAATTATGGGTGATATTTGGTTTTCGTCCTTCGTCAGTGTAAAGGTGGATTTTAGTCCATAAACTATGAGAAATTGTTGGTTTTGATCCCTGCCGCCGGCGTGGTCAATGCCGGAGCTCCATTTTGCCCTTGTGGCATTGCCACGTCAATTAATGAGCTTATGTGGAATTTCTTTTTATTTTTCATTTAAATTTAAAATTAACCTAATCTTCATTAATACTAGACTTTTTCTAATTTTCATTAAGTTGATTTAAAAAAACTAATTAACAGAGAAAGAGATCGATAAAGTCGAGGAAGAGAGCGATGGAAAGGGAGATCGAAGAAGACGATGAGGTCTATGGTGGTTGCAGAAGACGATGAGGTCGAAGAAGACGACGGTTACAGAAATCTCATCGTTTTACACAGATCCACGATGGTGAAGATGGAGAAGAGGTCGCGATGGAGGTCTTGGTCACAGGGGAGGTTGTAAGCAACAGGAGCGGAGGTCGTAGGCGGTGATGGCAATGGAAGAAGAAGAACCCATTTGGGCGTTTCTGGGGGGAGTAGACAATGAATCGTCTACTCCCTCACTTCCTCAAACTACAACCCTTAATCTTCATCTTGCTCCACCTCTTTCTCAACAACAACCCAGAACTCTTCAACAGCAACAACCACCACCACCATGCGAAAATCATCACTCAATCCTCACCCACCAACACTACATCATCATCATCATCAACCTGGTAAAAATCATCATCATCTTCATCTCTTAATCGTCATCTTCATTTTCATCATCATCATAAACTTCGTCCTTTATCCAAACACCCAAAATCCCAAACCAGAACCAACAAAATTCCAACCAAAAAACCCGAACAAGACAACTTATAATCAAGGAAGGCAATTCCTCCGGGAAACAAAATCAAGCTTCTGCTAAAGCTCTTCACTCACAAAAACAGAGAGAAAGATTATCAATTGGTGAAACAAAAATCAAGCTTCCGCTAAACCTTAACCCACCAGCATCGAAACAAAATTCCCATTTTCAGATCAAAATTCTTCCAGCAACAGTCCTTGACCAAACCCCCATTTTTAGATCTACATCTAGTTCCCCCTTCTTTACTTTCTTTGCTTTCAGATCTGCATCTTCCCTTCTTTGCCTTATCTTTGTAAGCTCGAACCAGACCTGGGGGTGGCGGGTGGCGGGTGGCGACGTGGTTGGGGTTGGTGGTGGCGGCGGCGTGGTTGGGGTTGGTGGCGTGGTGTGGTTAAGGTTGGTGAAGGGTTTGATGAAGATGTTGAAGATAATTTTGAAGATGATTTTGGAGATATTGATGAAGATGATGTTGCTAGATCTTGATTTTGTTCCTCATGTTATTTGATTTTTTAAATTAATTTAACTATTAACTATTTTATTAATTTTAAATAATAATTTTATTTTTAATAATTAATTTATCTGAAGTAGAATTTAAATAAAGTAAAGAAAAAAGAATAAGAAAATACACGTAGGCAAAGCGTGACACCTAAGCACGGTGGCGTTGACCACACCGGCGGCAGGGACTAAAACCAACAATTTCTCATAGTCTGGGGATTAAAATCCACCTTTACGCCAGCGAGGGACGAAAACCAAATATCGTTCATAGTTCAGGAACCAAAAACATATTTAACCCAATTTAAAACACTCCACAATGTGAGCCAGGTTTTTAGAACGTAGCATATGAACCATGGTCGTGTGGTTCATATCACCCTGAGTTTCTTTGTGTCATCTCTATGAGGTTGGGCACAACCATCATCAAAGTTGAGTGCGTAACTGGTAGGATCATAGTAGAAATTTGGTCGTTGCTTTCCTCTTTTCTTCAAATCCCTCTTCACTGCAGCCGTCACCCGCCAAAACAGTCTCCTGCAACGCTTCTTCAAATCCCTCTCACTTGTTAGGCCTATGCGTGCCTATGGTGCGGAGAGGAGGGTAACCAACATACTCTCTTAAAGTCTCATATTAGCTAGAGATATGAGGACCAATATAGCCGTTATAAGGGGTGGTGAAGTCCCCACCTCTAAGTTAGCTTTTGAGATAGAATTAGACCTCCCAAATTTTAATACGCTCTTTTAAATACACTCTCCAAAACACTTCACGTGATTGATTTATTTTTTAAAAAGTCACATATTTGCTTCACTTTTTAAAAAATGTAATCACATGGAATGTGCTGCTTGCTTTTCTCAATTGATAATGGTGAGAAGCACCGGCACATCCTCCTTAACTAAACTATAGCATTTACAAGTGGAAGTTTATACGTTTTGAAGATTTTGAACATCTTGAAGCTAACCATTCACTTCATCCTCTTTGCATTTCCCCCATCCCCTCAGCATCATCAACTGAAAAAACGAAGAGCAGCATCCAACAGTTTTCCTGCTGCGGCAGCCTCCATATGGCTATGATCTACTTCTCAAACAATTTTTAATACTTGCTGTTTACTTTTCTTTTTAGTTTAATGCAAAAAAAAAAAATCATAGGTAAGAATTTTCAAATGTTGCTCATAAAATATATATAAGCAGCAAATATATAAACAATTAAACATGTAAGATATAGAGAAACAAACTTCAAATGGTACTCAGGATTAAACAAACTTTAACACCTCTTCTTTGATCATCCACTTTGAGTTGAAGAATTAAAACTAACCTGGTTACTTTGCAATTATATTGATCAAATAAGAGCAACCCTTATAAACACCAAGGTGTATGTGACTTGATGCATTGAGTTAATACTAAATGATATCTACCTGGGAGTGCATGCAATTTCCATACCAAATCATGTATAGATAATTTGCCAAAGGTAATAAGAGAACTTACAGTTAAAGAAATAAGTGCTTTGCAATATCAATTTCTTGCTTGCACGAGGCACCAATCATGCATTCAATGAAGTGGTAAGATTCCCATTTTGTGTAAATTGACCTAGTTGGAACTCTATCTTGAGGTACCTTTCACGCAAATGCTGCCGTTCTAATAAAAAAGTCAGCTATGACCAGATTTTATTTAAGAAGTTTTTTGAATGACTGCGTTGCTATCATATATTCAATCAAAACTTAATATGATTATTATTTGTTACACCTCAATCATGGGAATTTAAAATCAGGATGATGAACTATATAACTAAAAAACTTAATATATACACATCATAGTTACACTAAAGTAAAATATCACATACTTCTAAATTTTATCCTAGAATTTATCTGGCCAGTGTGTCCTGTGTTTATCACTAATCAATTTTATAATTGATTATTAACAACTTTTGTAGAGTGATCAAGTTTATTGATCAGACAAATCTTACCAAATCACTCAAATGAGTGTTGAGGGAGGGAGGAACGGCAAAGGGTGGTAGTGCTTTTCGCCAGGAAAGTGCTTCTCTGGACCCAGGAGTGCTTCTCTGTCGTCAGGCTATGTCGGTGGGGGACCTAAAAAACACTCTGATGCCTAAGTTAGAATGTGGGTGGAAAGCTGGAGATAAAAAAAATGTGTGTACCTCGTGCCATGCGGAACCCGCCTTTTATAAGGTTGGGTTTTGAGGGTTCCGACGTTGGGAAGTATGAGGTTGGATGTCATGATGGGTACGAGGTACAACGACGATGGAGGACCATAGGATATCATGACATGTCATTTATTCGAACGGGCAGGGGAATCTTGCATACTGTTGTGAAATCTTCGAGTGCCGCATCTATTCCTCGAGCTGAGAACTATTGACTTCGGATGGGACGTGGTAAGCCGGGCATGTTAAGTTACGCTCTCGCTAAAGATGAGTAATCATGGAAATGTAATCAGTAGTGGAGGTGCAACAGGGACGTGGAAACGTAACCAGTTGTGGAGAAGTAACCGGTTGTTGGAGATGTGACCGGTTGTAGAGGGAATATGATTACTTATGACCTAGGGATAATCGGTATTTATGGTTTGGAGACCCGGAGGTGATTTCTTGAGGAAAAACAATGTTGAGTGGAGGATGGTTGTCACGGGCAAGTCCGTTAACACGCACTTGCTAATTATATGACCCTTTCGACACGGACTGACCTTAGTTTTTATGGTCGTGTATCGGCTTAAGCCGAACTGTTATCTTTTTTAGGTACATCGGAAAACTTATCGAACTCTTATCTGCTCTCAACTACTACATATATGAGATTTAATAACACTTAATAAGAATTGCTAAATCACAACAAAATGTTGTTATTTTTAAATGCAGTAATAGCCCACGTTGCTAAAAGGTTTTAACATCATTTTTTTAGCGTTTCTACTGGCTAAAAGAAAGAGAGATCGAGAGCGACAAGATAGACCAATATAGATGAACGAAATTGATGCGAGGGAGAGATTTATTTTCCATAATTTGGGACGGTTGGGAGAAAGAAAGGGATCAAAGGCCATGTTCATTAGGGAATTAGGGTTTGTAATTTGTTTTTAGTGTAATCTTGGAGGGTTCATTAATCTAACATGGAAAAGGCTTTTTAAATAAAGAACTGCCATATAAGCTTCATTAGACACGTCGGCATGCCACATAGGCTTTGATGGGCACATAGGCAACCTCGCCTAAAGTGAGTAATTTCTCTAAATGTATGGATACTTTTCTAACTTCACTCCATTGAGACTAAAACTAAACTTGACTTGTTATTCATGGACAAAAACATAAATAACCCTTAAAATAATAAAAAGAGATGACATACTCAATGTAAAAAAAAAATATAGGTGACATAATGAAATTATAGAAGTTAGAATGGGGATCGAATTTAATACGCAGGAGTTAAATTTGTATCCCAAAACTATGAAAGATAAGCTCTTTAGAGCATCTATAATTAGAGTACCTTAGGAGTATCTTATTACTAAGCAACCAAATCTTATTTTTTTAGAGTTTTGACAAATCCACACTTTAATTTCTCTTCCATCTCATTTCCACTCTCTTATTTTCCTATCACATCATATATCATATCACTCATTTCTCTTGTTTTTCCTACTATTTCACTAGGTGGAAGTGGATTTGGTTTGTGAAAATAAACTTTTCCCTTCTTTTATCATTGGAGCAAGCCTAGGTGACACTCAAAAGAGCTTAAAAATAATATTTGGTGCTTCTACAAGCAACCATAACTACGGGAAAATTCGTGTTTTGCGACGGGCATTCTGCGACGCTTCTACTAAAACCGCCGCAAGTTAACACTTTGAGGCGGTTTATGCGGCATTTTGACCAACCGTTGCAGGTTGCTTACAAATGCCAATAAAATAAAACTGTTGAAAAATATGAGAAGATATATAGACCGGTGGGACTTGGGAGACCAGGGACTCCGCCACATCCATGTATTCAGTGTCGGAGTCGGAGTTGGGCGGTTCGCTATCCACGGATTCAATGTCGGGAAATTCCGCAATAGGGGACAAGTGAGTCAGGCTACTTGGTGGGGGTGGCGGGATTGGGGCCAGTAGAGTGGGTGGCATGGTCGCTGAGGGGCGAGCCGGCATGGTGGCCTACGAGCAGGCCGGCATGATGGTTGGCAGGTTGAGTGTGTTCGTTTCTTCCAGAGCTTGTAAGCAAGGAAAAACATTAGGCTCATGTGAGCCAGCTCCACAATCCACAATATCAGAGCCATTGGAGCCTTGGAGAGTAAGTTGATGTTTTGGTGAAAGGGAGGAAACATGTGAGAGCCAAAAACCAGATCAACAGCACACAAGCTTGATCTCAAGTTGGTCTTTGTCTAATCCGGTCGGGCCTAGTTATTGTAGAATCAGATGGCCCAAGATATTAACATTGCAGCTACCCGAATGAATCTTTATTGATTGAGATAAAAGTATTGTTAAAGAGGCCCCAAAGTCATATATACATTTAAAGTAAGTGGAGGTGAGATTCATAAGCAGTAGGGTATAAGATGTCCAAAATGTAGACCCGCAAGACATAAAAAAACTAAATTTTTAAGTTGGTTCAAAATAGTTAGGTCAGGTTAGGTTCAAACACCTATTACTTTTTCAAATATATATATTCACCATGAAATGAAAGCAGAAAATTGGTGATTTCACATGAACCTACAATATTACTGTGTTCCAACCATAAGTGCAAATAGTCAAATACAAAACAAATATTTGCATTTTTATATAGGCAAATGTTAGTTGTTAATTTTTAGTTCTTTCTTCAGGGTTTGAACTCTAACCCTTCACTCCTAGCTCAACCAGGTGAGCTACCCCACCCCCCAACAAACATTTGCATCAATGATAAGGTCTAGTAGATAGTTTAACTCATTTAGCATTTAGTTTAGAGTTTAATTCATGAGTGAAGTATATGAGCAAAATTTATTAGAATATGCCTACCCACTTAATATGGTTTCTGAATCTTCATGGGACCAATCTCATGACTGTCGTATAATTGCCGACTATGAGATACCTTGGAAAACAATAAAGTAAAAATAGTGAATGGTCAAGTTGGTCCCTGAAAGTGTGAATGCCGGTCAAGTTAGTCCCTGAAAGTATTAGCGTCCGTCAAGTATGCCATGAAAGAAAAGAAATAGACTTTTGTCTCTAATTTTGTCGGTCAAGCCAATCCTTTTAGTCACATAAAATGTGTGCTAAGCTATTACTTGTAGGACTAAGCTAACCGATATTTTACAACATTGGGGATTAAATTATCTATTTCCTTCTTTTAAAGACGAATTTAACCAACACTTACACTTTTAGGAACTAAGTTGTCGATTCAATCAAATAAAAAATATTTGCATTGTTATTAACCCCATTGGAAGGCAGATACGTAATAATCAATCAGAGAAGAGGAAGTAAAGTGAGTGAAGGAGCATAGAGATTTGAGCATTGGTTTGCTTTGCTTATTGCTAGTTTTTTGGTTTCCAACTGCTACACGTCGATGTTGTGAGCAACGCAGCAATAATAATAGTATGTGGGAGCCCATACTAGGGCTAAACATCGGGCACGGGTTCGGGCCAATTTCAAGTCACCCGACCAAAACCGAAAGTTGCATATGTAGACCTAATGCCGACCGTGATCAGTGTCGGTTTCGTCGGGTTCGGGCTATGTCGGTGACAGGTTGAGCGGATGGGTTGGGGCGGGTTTGACATTACGAAACAGAGGAGAAGATAAAAAAAATGATAGAGGAGAATAATGATTGAAAAAGAGTTATAGAGAAGGGTATCATAATAAAAAAGAGAAAATTTCTAGAAAAAAGAACAAAGAACAAAGCAAAAGATCAACAAAGAGCTAGCTCTCAATCACCACTACTAGAGACGAAAAGCTATCATCTTGCAAGGATTTTTGAAGATGATGAGCTACCACGAGGTGGGGGAGAGTGAACTCAGGACCATGCACGCTGGAAAATGGAACTTTGTTTTCTCTCAATGGTTTTCGCGAGTCGTGGCTACCATGAGCAAGGCAGACTTGTGAGGATCGGTGTCATGTCGTGGCCACCGTGAGCAAGATCGGTGTAAGCGGGATTCTTCTGGATTTTCCTAACCGGAGCAACAATGTCACGAAGCAGCGGATTCTGCTGGAAGCTACCACCACATGGGATTGGAGTTCTTCGGCTATAGGCTTTTCTTTTCTTGAGAATGATATATTTTCAATCTTTCAAAGAATAAAAACGAACCAAATTCATAGATAGAAACATTTGATATCTTGGCGTTTCTTTATTTGAGAAGAAAATGTTGACAAATTGCTTTTCTAATTAATGTGACAATACAAGCGGTAGCCTTTTAGGTTTCTAGTCTATTATCTTTTGGACTATTGTACACAGAGAGCTATGTGATAGCTAGCTAGAGTGGGTTCCTCGATATAAGGTAGTGTGTGGCAGGAGAATTAATACGTGTTTGAATATTTTTAAATACTTAATCGATCGGGTTCGGGTACCGATGGAGCAAAAATTCTTAACCCGAACCTGCCCGATTATAACTGTGTCAAACATATTTTGTCTACCTATTGACCCGACAACCGGCTTGAACCCACCCGTTTTTCTTTTTCCAAGAACGGGTAGACCGGGTTCGGGGCAGAATGGTTTTTCTACTCAACCCTAGCCTACACGCAACCTCTTACTCTATGTTTTTCTCTCGCTGTTCCCTGTGTACCGTACCGCACCTGATTCATCTCATGCGATTTGTTGTATACAAAATCGCCCTTCACCCACATCACTTCAAACCGTGCCATAACGAAGCCTTGCGGTTCTTGTAAGCCTCTCCTCCCTTCCCTCTCTCTATCTCTTTCCCTCTTTTCAAATTTCTATTAATTTCTTCAATTTTATTTGATTTTTTCTCTTGATTATTGGTTTTGAGCTTTCGAAATTTGTGGAATTTTGGGGTGATTCTGATTTTGGGGATTCATTTTGACATAGGGCTTTTTATTCGTGCCTGCTGATTTGTTTCGTTACTCTCGTCATGTTGTTTTACTGCTGAAATTTTGAAGAAAATTTCAGAAACCTATAACTCCAATGTTAATTTTCAATATGAAAGTAAAACTTTTGAAATTCAAAGTGCATAACCTACATTTAGTTGTCTATCTATTAATTACTTGTTATTTATCTGAGAGAAAGTTAGGTTTTCTATAATTACTTATTGTTTATCTCAGAGAAAGTTAGGTTTTCTTTTTCAAGTTTTCTAACCTTCTGTTGTGTCTTTATTTCATTGCTTAGATATTAAACATGTAACCCTGTTCTAGGTTCACTGTTTTGTTTGCATTTTGATGTGTGATGCAATGAAATAATCATCTTATTTCTTAGATCCCTTTTGTGGCGTTTGATCTTAGCATTAGTTAACTTGCTGACTTTTGTGGTGTTGTACCTTTATTTCAGTGCTTAATTATTGAACATGTAACCCTGTTTTAAGTTCACTGTTCTGTTTGCATTCTGATGTGTGATTTGATGAAATAATGATCTTAGTTCTTAGATCCTCTTTGTGGTGTTTGATCTTTAGCAGTAGTTTACTAACTTGCTGACTTTATTTTGGGCAGTAAGTTAACTAGTGCTAAGATCAAACGCCACAAAAGGGATGTTGATGGCTTTTCAGCAAAACAAGTCTAGTTTTCGGAGTCTGATTTCTCAGACAAAACAAGTCAATCATTGCATAACTATGATTTAGAGGCGATGTTGATGCATTGAGTCATGCATACTAATGCTATTGATGTCCATTATTTGAAGGATCTTTGATACCTGTAAGTTTCTGATTCAGGACTAGTACTGAAATACATATATTAACTTAAAAGAAAGATAAGGGCAAACAACTGTAAACTAAAGTCAAGTTTCTATAAGAATTTGGCCTTGCTAAGTACAGAGAAACTCAAAGTCAAACCAAACAACTGTAGGAAAGAAAGCCAAAGCTCAAAGCTCATCATCCACAATATAAAATAAAGCTTCAATAATCACAACAAATATCCAGGGTCCAGCTTTCAAAACGTATAAGCTGTCACCAAATAGAAAAAAAAGGAATTTCTGATTTACTTTACAATCTCCCCCCTCCCCACTGAATCATGTACCAGCATTGGGCAGAGCTGCCATAAAGGAATTGTAAGAAGACTCAAGATCAAAGTGAAGCTGCCTAGCCTGCTGTTCTGTCAATTCATCAGCTGCACCCATCTTCGATAACCTTGCAATCCATTCCTTCATTTTTGTTTTCCCCTCGAAATCCGGCGGCAAAATTGTTAACTTATTGAGTGAAGCATAAAGATCTGAGAGCAATGGATGCACCTGATCCACAGCCACCATGTTAAGTTTCAAGGAATCCATTGATGTAATGAAATTCTGCACACACTCAGCCACAATGGCAGCTGAGGTGGATGCTGAGGCAGTAGTAGCGGCCCGGTGCTCAACGGTAGCAGGCACACCAGATACCACAAGGCGGTTAATCGCTGCTGCACACTCCATCCTGTAAGTATCTGCAAATTGCTCAATGCTAGGCACAGTGTCTCTGAGGGTAGAAGCTAAGGTTTTGAAATGAGCTATAAGCTTCTGGCACTCTAACTCATACTCCTGCGGTGAGATAATGTCTCTAACATAGGCTTTTTCAAGTCTCTCTGTGGCTTTGATAATAGCATAGAGCTCGGCAAAGTTGTCATACATTTCTCTCTCACGCTTGTCATTCCAGAGCTTAACCTCCATAGTAGTCATGGATATATGAACACACTATATAAAAACCAGATCACAGAGGGTTTTTGTGATGGTGGAGGATTGGAGAAGGGAACGGGACACGCGCAAAGAGAAGGGTCCTTCTCACTGGATAAAAAGCACAACATGACCCAAAATAAAGTCAGCAAGTTAGTAAACTATTGCTAAAGATCAAACACCACAAAGAGGATCTAAGAACTAAGATCATTATTTCATCAAATCACACATCAAAATGCAAACAGAACAGTGAACTTATAACAGGGTTACATGTTCAATAATTAAGCATTGAAATAAAGGTACAACACCACAAAAGTCAGCAAGTTGACTAGTGCTAAGATCAAACGCCACAAAAGGGATCTAAGAACTAAGATGATTATTTCATTGCATCACACATCAAAATGCAAACAAAACAGAGAACTTAGAACAGGGTTACATGTTCAATATCTAAGCAATGAAATAAAGACACAACAGAAGATTGGAAAACTTAAAAAGAAAACCTAACTTTCCCTCAGATAAACAATAAGTAATTAAAGAAAACCTAACTTTCTCTCAGATAAACAACAAGTAATTAATAGATAGACAGCTAAATATAGGTTATGCACTTCAGATTTCAAAAATTTTACTTTCATGTTGAAAATTAACACTGGAGTTATAGGTTTCTGAAATTTTCTTCAAAATTTCAGCAGTAAAACAACATGACGAGCGTAACGAAACAAATCAGCAAGCACGAATAAAACCCTATGTCAAAATGAATCCCCGAAATCAGAATCACCACAAAATTCCATAAATTTTCAAAGCTCAAAACCAATAATCAAGAGAAAAAATTGAATAGAATTGAAGAAATGAACAGCAATTTGAAAAGAGGGAAAGAGATAGAGGGAAGGGAGGAGAGGCTTACAAGAACCGCAAGGCTTCGTTATGGAACGGTTTGAAGTGATGTGGGTGAAGGGCAATTTTGTATACAACAGATCGCATGAGATGAATCAGGTGCGGTACGGTACACAGGGAATAGCGAGAGAAAAGCACAGAGTAAGAGGTTGCTTGTGGGCTCCCACATACTATTATTATTGCTGCGTTGCTAACGACATCGACGTGTAGCAGTTGGAAACCAAATAACTAGCAACAAGCAAAGCAAACCAATGCTCAAATCTCTATGCTCCCTCACTCACTTTACTTCCTCTTCTTTGATTGATTATTACGTTTTTGCCTTCCAATGGGGTTAATAACAATGCAAATATTTTTTATTTGATTGAATCGTCAACTTAGTTCCTGAAAGTGTAAGTGTCGGTTAAATTCGTCTTTAAAAGAAGGAAATAGATAATTTAATCCTCAATGTTGTAAAATATCGGTCAGCTTAGTCCTACAATAGCTTAGCACACATTTTATGTGACTAAAAGGATTGGCTTGACCAACAAAATTGTCTATTTCTTTTCTTTCATGGCATACTTGACCGACGCTAATACTTTCACGGACTAACTTGACCAACGTTGACAGTTTCAGGTACCAACTTGACCATTCACTCTTTTTACTTTTTTGTTTTCCAAGGTATCTCATAGCCGGCAGTTATGCGGCAATCATGAGACTAATCCCATGAAGATTCAGGAACCATATTAAGTGGGTAGGCATATTCTAATAAATTTTGCTCCATATACTTCACTCATGAATCAAACTCTAAACTAAATGCTAAATGAGTTAAACTATCTACTAGACCTTGTTATTGGTATGCAAATGTTTGTTGGGGGGTGGAGTAGCTCACATGGTTGAGCTAAGGGTGAAGGGTTAGGTTTCAAACCCTACGAACTAACAATTAACAACTAACATTTGCCTATAAAAAAATGCAAATATTTGTTTGGTATTTGACTATTTGCACTTGTGGTTGGAAGTTGGAACACAATAATATTGTAGGATCATGTGAAATCACCAATTTTCTGCTTTCATTTCATGGTGAATATATATATTTGAAAAAGTAACAGGTGTTTGAACCTAACCTGACCTAACTATTTTGAACCAACTTAAAAATTTAGTTTTTTTATGTCTTGCAGGTCTACATTTTGGACATCTTATACCCTACTGCTTATGAATCTCATCTCCACTTACTTTAAATGTATATATAACTTTGGGGCCTCTTTAACAATACTTTTATCTCGATCAATAAAGATTCATTCGGGTAGCTGCAGTGTTAATATCTTGGGCCATCTGATTCTACAATAAGTAGGCCCGGCTGGATTAGACGAAGACCAACTTGAGATCAAGCTTGTGTGCTGTTGATCTGGTTTTTGGCTCTCTCACATGTTTCCTCCCTTTCTTCAAAACATCAACTTACTCTCCAAGGCTCCAATGGCTCTAATATTGTGATTGTGGAGCTGGCTCACATGAGCCTAACATTTTTCCTTGCCTACAAGCTCTGGAAGAAACAGACACACTCAACCCTGCCAACCACCATGCCGGCCTGCCCATCTTATACCCTATTACATCATAATGTATTTCACTCAATGAGGTAAATGGTAAGAACTTTAGCAGTAAGAACATCGAAGCTGAGCTTTCAAGATGCTGATTTCTTAAAAGCAGAATTTACAAATTTATATCTTGACTGAAAAATCATGAGCAAAGAGAAAATTTTCCAACCAATAAAAATCCAAGAACCTTATGATGAGCGCAACAACTATGTAAGTCAGAAAATTCAATCCGAATACCTTGAAGGCAGAAATTGTCTTGGAAAATAGATATCTTGAAGCTTTAGTAGTTACCAAAACAGGATGTCCAATCAAACTGTTCAAATAGTAGAGAGTTTTGTTAGTTACCTATTACCAAGAGATGGTACAAAGAAAACAAGGACAGCTCCTCTAAGCTTCAGAACTTCAAGTACAAATTTTAAATTATATTATAAAGTATAAAGAGAGATATTACTGATTTTTTAACAGTTATGCACAAATAATACCTTCTTTCTACTCGTGGTTGAAGCACTCTCTAAAGGCACTACATGGCTCCCACAAATGATGGTATTAAAATGAGTGAGAATTACAATATAGAATATCCAATCGAACATATTACTAACTTAAAGTGAAAACTTTAAGTTATGTCCTATTCCTTTGTTAAAAAATAGCAATATCTGATCTGGTGTATAGATTTTTCAATTGTTGTGTCCTATTCCTTAGCTTTCCCAGCCAAGTAATGTAAGAGCAAATGATTCATTGTTTGCATGGATATCATGTACTGGTATTGTGTATTCTGCATAATTAAAAGCTTCAAAGTAATGTAATAATTTCAGGATCAAACAATTTCAAAATTAATCCATGTAGATCAGGTGTAACTGCTTTAGACTTAGGGCCTATAGTCACAGAGTTAAATTACTTCAAAGTTCAAACAAGAATACAAGGAATGAATAATAGCATTTTTTCAATATAGTCATCAACATGCTTCTGTTTATAATGCCTCTCATGCGTTTTCTCACAGAGATGGGGTCGGGCTATGGAAAGTGCGGAGAGACATCAGAACCAAGTGAATAAAACAGTTACCAGAAATGTCATTTAATTAGGAGCACAGGCATGCTCAACACTTTGACAAATTACAAAAAAATAAGATTCTCCAATCATAATAACTTTCTTAATATTATTTTAGTAATAGGATTTTGCAATGATGAGGACTCAAAAGTATCTAAAGGTAAATAACAGGAAGATATTCTCTATATGCCCAAATACAGGTAGATTCCCGAACTCTTCCACTTGCCTCAACAACACTAGTCCCATATTTAATGGTCCATAGGAAAACAACTTCATACCACATATACATCCTTCTGAAAGGGCAAAAGCGTTGCTGTTAACTCTAGTTCATTGAAGTAGAGTTACATTTCCAAGTCCAAACACAAATTTCAGATAAAAGGATCACCCCATCAAACCAACATCATATCAGCAGCAAAAGGAATAGTAGACTTCGAAGATATGATGTGCACTCATTTATAATCTAATCTCACACCTAGTCACAAACTTTATTCTTATACAAAAATCTGCATGTTTTACAACAGATATATGGCGGTACCCTTTATGGCAAGACTCGTGCGACTAACAAACAATACCTGGTGAATAAAAGTAGTCCACAGTGATTTCAGTTTCCAGAACCAAGTGAATAAAACATCTATAGACATAATCAAAATAGCACAAGAAGTAGTTCACATAGCAGAAGAAGTAGTTCACATATTCTTCACAAAGTTATAACACGATAGTGGTTACACATGGATAGAAAACATGCACAGAAAATAGACCAGGCCATCAAATAATAGGGGAGAGAGATAGAGAGGGGCACCAGAGATGGAGAAGTGAACTGAACAAACTCCAATTTCTATCTTCGAGAAACTCCAATTTGTCGATTCAGCAACAAATTTGACCTAGCTCTGAAACTCAAATCACAATCGGTGATTACCTACGATTAACCCACTAAAACCAAACCAATAATCCCTAATTCCTGAACAAAAATCAAATAGAACGAGAGAGACCAGAGGTGCTTCGTTACCTTCGATCCAAATCGCAGCAAAAAGAGAATGAAGAGAACGAGAGGTGCAACCGTCGATCGAACGAGAGAAAATGAGAGAAACGAGAGGCGAGTGAGAATGAAGAGAACCAGAACGAAGGCTTCAAGCCATGGCTGAGTGAGAATGAGCTTCAACCCATGGCAAATCCAACGAGAGACGAAATCTGAATTACAGAGTCAGAGACATTGTAACCGTGGAAAAAAAATACATTTTAAAGTAATTTTAAAATGGGTTAATGGTTAAATTAGTCATTGTATTTGTAACAACATTTATTTTTAGACCTTGGCGGAAAAATGACGATTAGTGACGGTCGAAAACTGCCAGTAATTATAAAAATAACCGCCACTAAATGTCATTTTCCCCCAAAGGACTAAAATCAAACTCACTTTAAAAATCAGATACTAATTTAACTATTAACCCTTTTAAAATCTTAACCGTAAAAAGAAATTAAAATATTATTTAAAACTCGCCGACAGCTAATGTAATTTTACTTTAAGGCATTCGGTTCTCATCTGAAATATTTACATAGCTTAAAAGAAAGAGATCCCTGAAGATTTTTTTTTTTAACAATATGTACTCGGATAATCATTTTCGAGACGGGTAACAACACTACATGCGGTAAAAGTCTCAATATTAATTATTTAACGCGTACGCATTTACTCATCCTGCGTTATTTGATCTATGCACTTGCTTTAAGTCGCTTATATAGCTTATATAATAGTAAATCTTAAATTTTAAATTTTATTTTTCTTTGCTTATAAGTATTTTTCACGAGTAGTAATCTTGTTTGATCGAGAACATCCACATGATGATGGAGTTAACTCTCCCAACTAGAGGTTTTTCTATCCACGAGACTCAAATTTGAGACATTAATTAAGGGGAATCAAACATGTATCACTTGAACCAATTACTCATTCCTAATAAATCTTAAATTTTATTATATCAATGATCCAATTTTATAAATTAAAATTTAATGCAGCTGGGACTTGAAAAACACATGAACACAATGACTCAACATTCATTACAGGTCTAATTCTAGCTAACTTTCTTTATTAGGAGACACGAACATATATTTAAGTAATTTAATATGGTATGAGATGGAAACTTCTATTTATGCCCCGTGTGGAAGAGCTTATATGAGCTTAAATTATAGTATAAGTGCTTATGCAAGTGTTTGGTAGAGCTTATGTAAATAGTTTATGACTAACCTATAAGCTGTTTTGAACTTATTCTCATAAGCTAACTAAAGTAGCTTATGAAAAAGAGTTTATGTTTATATATAGCTTATTTTTAATTTATTTCAATAAATTTATTAAAATAACTTATTAATAAGCGTTTATGTCATAAACGCTTATGGTTATAAAACTTAATTAAACTCTTTTCCCAAACGCGGCGTTAAATAAACTACAATTTGGGCTCAAATACTCCTAAAAATGAAAAAAAACAAGAAGGTTGAGAGGACAGAAAAAAACATGACCAAGTCATACACCAACTCTAGATTACATTTAAAAACAGCAATGCCATTTGTTCATAAGCGAGAAACCTTTGAGGTATCCAACTTCTAAACACCCCTGTTTGATTAGTATCTCTCTCACTCGAAAAATCTTATCAAGATGCCAGATTTTAGAGAGATCCCAAATCTTGAGTATCTAGATCTTCAAGGATGCATAAAACTTGTGCGGATCCATCCATCCATTGGCATTTTGAAAAAGCTTATTGTTTTGGACTTGAAAAATTGTAAAAATTTAGTCAGTATTCCCAATTGCATTTTTGGTATTTGTTCTCTTAAAACTCTAGATCTCTCTGGCTGCTCAAAATTATTTATGAATATGCTCTTAGAGAAACCAAAGGATGCAGATAATTCGAAGAGGCTTGAAATACATGAGAGTATATCCAACAACTGTCATCATCATCTATCTATAAACTTCTGAAGTTTCCTTTCCATTCTCGAAGACATGAAGATTCATTTGGTTTATTTATGTTGCCTGATTTGCCTTGTCTCCCATGTTTGCAATATCTTGAACAATTGAACCAAGAAATGTATGGTGGAAAATCACCAGCTGGGAAGCACATGTTCATAACAAATGATTAGGTTGGCAGTATCATTGAGCTGATTAATGAAAAACGTGGCAATTTCATTCGAGCAGACTTCAAAAAAATTCAATCCATTTGAGGTAAGACGTAACACAGCAAAGCACTATGAATGTTATACAATTATAATAACTCATAAGCACTCTGTTTTTCATATGTTAAAGGTTGACGTTATGGTGGTTTTGTTTTTCTTTTCTCGTTGCAGGCTGGAGTCAATTTTAACTGAGAACATTTAAACGTTATGATTAACATATTGGGCCTTGGATTGTCTCTACTCTCTACAACTAGTTGTCAATATTTCAAGGGAAAAAAGGTACGTAATCTAGTTGTTAATAACTATCTTAAAGTAAATATTTCTTTCAAAGGAGAGTGCCTGCAAAGATGGACAATGAAAGTGAGGTCAGAGAAATCGTACTATATATATATTTGGTTTATATCACAGGTCCCCTAGCTATACTTAATACTCGGACCATCCAAGTTTCAGCTAAGACACTCAATTTAGCTTGGATCTGTTACTTAAGATGCAAATGTGCGCAAAGCAACTCTAGTTAATAAAGATGTACTGTGTTGATATCTTCAGGATTAAGTGTATTTGTTGGTGTTTGTATTTATTATGTAAGAGGGGTTATGCAGTTTGACACAAAACGAAGCCTTAGGATATAGGGAAAGATTCAGATCTTGGACTTTGTGCTTGACAGCAGCAGATATTAAAGAATTAACTCTTTGCATCAACAGTAATTCCATATAATGCACACACAGATTTTTAATACAATTAGATTTCTGAAGCAGTTGGTGCACTAGATCTAAAAGGCAGTTTGCCGACTTCTAAATTTCTTGTTGGTGATTCCCACATGACTTTCAAAATCAAAGACAGATAAGTAGTTCCACAAGTGCTTCCACCTTTTTTTGGGTAAATTTGGATGTTGCTGCAGCATCTTTGGCAGAGAGAAAAGAAAGCATGACTGTCGTGAACAATGCTTTCAGGTAAGTTACTGATCATATCATTCCTGTTACCCACATTAAGTCACAAGTCCAGTACAAAGTGGCAGCTTGATGGGATATATGCAATTAAGAGCCAAGCTTCTAGCTTCCTATTAGATAAAGCATAACTTTGCCTTTTAGACTTATGATGTACATGATACAATGCATTTTGAATAGATGTTGATTCTATGCCTAGCAGGCCCTCTTGAATTAATTCCTAGCTTTTCAAAAATAAAGTCAAGGACCTAGACTGGAATCTCCCTTCTAATGTAAAAGGAGGTCCTGTTTTGAACTTTGAAAAGCTACCTAGAAAATTCTTTTTATTACAGTGAGATGATTCAGGTACTCATTCTGCTTTAGACTAAAACCATAATGAGAGAGAACAAAACTTCTTTAACAATCCCTCTCATGTTATATCTAACAAGAGATATCAAATATCTCAGGGTAGAATGATTGGCAAAAATGAAATTATATCACGACAAGATATTGAGCTGTGTATATAACTACACTGGTAACCATTTTAGTATTTAAATATTGGTTTTAGCTGCATTCTATTGTGAAGCAGTTGATATAACTAATTCCATATAGTGCAACAGAGATTTTTAATACAATTAGATTTGTGAAGCAGTTGGTGCACCAAAAGGCAATTTGCTGACTTCAGATTTTCTTTTTCTTCTTGGTGGCTATTCCCAGATATCTGGTCCACAAGTGCTTCCACCTTTTTTGGTAATATGGATGCTGCTACAACATCTTTCATAGAGAGAAAAGAAAAAATGTCATGAACAATGCTATCAGGTAAGTTTCTGATCTTATCTTTCCTATTACCCACATTAAATCTTCAGAGCTTTTAAAATTCGACCTAGGCTTGACTCTGCTTCAAAACCTAGTTTAAGGTGTGGATTATTCTACCTTATATAATGATTTATTTGATCATATCTCTAGTCACCGGTCAGGACTAATCATAGGACAGATGCGCATGGTGCTTTTGCTGTTTAGCTATGAAAACAGTAAAGAATCAGATATAATAGTGCTGCCATCTCTAAATATTGTTTTCTAAATAAGTTGTTGAGTCCTCTTATGTTCTGCAAAACTAATCATTTAGTAGTTCATGAATTACTGTATACATTGTCAGTCATAATAAGGTGAAGATGAATGAATACATATGTGTTGTGACTTGTTCCCTCCCTTTCTCTATTTTACCAGGTGAGACTTTGGGTTTTTGAAGGGCTTCTTAATATCAATGCTGAAACTGATGCCATTCTTGGATGAGCTATACTCCTTTGTCACAGGGGTTGTAACATGGAAGGAGTGTTTGACTATAGTCCTGTAAGTGCTATTGATTGCCACTGAAAGATAGGCTTTTTAGTAATGAAGTTTAGTGCATTTTGTATTGCCATCATTACTCTCCAGATTTGTGACATGTATAGTATTATACACATGCCAGGGAATATGCATTATGCAACATGTTTTGTGTTTATAAAATTTCACTTTATGAGGAACAATTAGAATAAATAATCATCATATTCTTTGCTCATTTTAATGAAATGATTTGTTGATGTTACTATACAGTTTGTTACTGCTATTGTCAACCTTATCTGGCTTGGAACTTGGAGGACTATTTGCCAATACAATTTTCAAATTTAAGAATTTTGAATTCATTGATGTACAAATAAGGTGGCTGATTTTAACCTCATCATCTATTTCCCTATCCAAATCCAATGAGAATAAGGTGGCTGATTTCATCAATTGTCAGTTTTGAAGCATGAACTCCATTCGTCACTTTACAATACTCTGATACAACCAGAATGGCTGCAGTTTTTTTTGTTTAAACTAAAGGTATCCTCTACTAAGATAATTATGTTCGAGTCACTAAGACTATTATAAACATCTGCTTAAGTTAGAAAAACCTCACGTCAATTAATCTACACACGTTTAGTGGTTGAATGGTTGCAGTTTTACAAAATAAAGGGGATGAAGATAATAGTAATAATAGGTTTTACAAGCTAAGGAAAATTTACTTCAACCTGGTTTTTAATGTTTTAAAACTAGTACTGGTTGTGGACAAATAAAAAATGAAATCAATATATTTTACAACCTATTCTCCCAATAGTGACTGTCAGGTTAGATGGCTTCTTGGACGGAGCAAGTGAGGTGTAGCGTTAGGTGACCCAGAAGCCACGCGAGGCAGCCCCTCCTCTCCTCATCATATTAAAGGGTCAGAGGTGTGGATGAGTAGGAAGGACAGTTCTTTTCTATGAAGAATGTGATACAGAATCAGGGCTACTTTCTGAATGGAGACAGGGAGGAGAGGCGAAAGAGATATTTTCAAATGCCTTCACAGAAGGAGTTTTTCATAATGAGAACGAAATATGTTCAAGTTTTAGCAGAAGAGAAACTTGATTGAATGAATTACATATGGTTAGAATTTAGTAACAGCCCATAGTAGAACCACAGAATGAAATATGTTAGATGTTTGATTACCTAACAGTCCAGATATGAAATACTTCAAGGAGATTATTATTTTCCCTCCCCTTTTCTCTTTTTAACCAAGCATAATGAGAATTAAAATCTCTCTCCTTCACTCATTTTAACCAAACACATCACCCCTCTTAAAATCAGTACAGTCATGGAAGAAAATAAATTACTAAGCCTGTTCTGCCAGCAGAATAACAAAACATTTGACTCTCCACAAAACCAGCAACAAAATATAATCTTTTATTCATTGTCTTCACCAATATAATTTCAACGCTATAAATGACATTGATGAAACCTTTGTAAGCAAATTAAAATACACAAACCAACATAATTGAAATTCAATTTGAAAAAGTGTTGGCGTTTTATTTATTTTACTTTTCATGGCACTCAGGAGTCCACAGGAAAATTAGACAACAGACATTCTCAAAAATAAACATATCCCATTATCCATAATCAACCAATAAGAGTTGCAAAAAAAAAAAACCAAAACCAAACGGGTTGAGGGAATTAATACATATACAAAGGAAATTTAAGATAGAAATTCTCAACTAAGTAGCAGCCATCTTTTCCAATATGAAAGAGATGGAAGTTAGATTAGACCACCAGTCTTGCTTAATAATGTAGCTAAAGGAGAGAAGGAAGAAGAAATAGGAATGGCTAAAGAAGTAAACTTTCCTCATGCTTACACTACACAAAAGCTCAAAAACAAAACTATTCAAGAGAAATGCTTCAATAGACAAGAGACATAACATTACTACACATCACACGATCAAAATTACAATCTATAGTGCAGCTCACATGAAAAACTGAAAAAGTAACCGTCTAAAATTCATTTTCATTTTAACAGCCATTCCAAATCAAGTTTCATAGGAATTCAATTTGTTTTTTCTTTCTCTATTTATATTTCAGTTTTGTGTTTTGTAAAATCAATGGGAACTAACTAGGAAGCCATACTTGTTATGATGCCTCTGAACATATCAACTGCCATTCCCTCTAATCATTTCATTTAGTAATTTTCTGTTACCTCTCAACAGAAATTCAAATTGACCGTATTATAAAACAAAATACAGATGCTAAATTGCTAATATAAATTTCTTTGGGGGTCTAAACCATATAAAAGGAAGCAAATCTAGCAAGCTGAAAAAACGTTTCAATCACAGCATGACAGACCCAAACAAAGAAACTTCTGCAAAACAAACCTTTAGAACAAATAGAATCAATGGTCATCTTATTTAAGGATCAGAGCAGATAAACCAACTAACCAAGCAACTTTACTTGGGGTGTGTGTATATATATTATTATGAATATTTCCTACATCTTTCATGTGAAAGGTAAACAATAAAAAAGATTCATCAGAACTAATAAACGCACCAGATTGCATCTTTGGAATCTTGATTCTAGAGCCAAAATCAATTTTGAGTAAAAGCTTTCCTGAGCAGCTTCTATGTGCCAGAATTGATTCTGTGAAAACGGAAGCTGATTCAAACATGCCAACAAAGTTGCAGAAACACCAAACTCAGCAAGACACCCAATTCTTGTGAGTGCTGATGAGAGCAGACAAGAGCCCTGCAGAAGAAAGCAAAACCGGCTTCGAAAACGGTCCTTTCCCATCCAATATATCATCCAAAGCCATCAATCCATCAGCCAAATCCTGAACAATCGAAAGCTGCTTCATCAATTTCTTCTCCCTCAACTTCCCCAATTTCACTTCCTCTTCTCCGCACCGAACCCCTCTCAAACCCGCGATCTCAACGCTCGAACGCAAGCACGCTTCGTCCTCGATAATCGCCCTCAAATCCCTCAATTTCAACGCGATGCTTCCGAAGTACCCGACGAATTCCGCCCAGGCGCTAATCTTCACCAAGGTTCGAGAATGTTTCGGATCGATCAGCCCCGATTTCGCGAGCCACACGAACTGCTCCACGAAGTAGTAGAAGCCTTCGCCGCCGTAGGCGATGAGGGAGAACAGAATGTTTCGGTGGTCGCATGTTAGATCCGCGCGTTGTGCGGAGGAGGCTTCGGCTCGGAGCGCGTTGAGGTCCTGCACGAACTTCCCGAGCCGGAAGGCCTTGCGGCTGACGCCGACGCTGGACTCGAAGGCCTTGAGGCGTTGGGCGAGGCTCGGGTCCGAACGGAGGAGGTTCGGGGAAGAGGCTAGGAGGAGTTTCGTGGCGTAACGTGAGATCTTGAGAAGCTTGTCCACGCCGTCTCGCTTGGCGAGATAGGCTTCCACGTGGTTCAAAAAGTCTCTTTTGTCCTTCGGTTTAGCGGTGACGGTTGCTGCACTCGGTGGTGGGTTTGGCTTAGCGTTCTGCGACGGAGATGGAGGTTCTGAATCCATTGCAGATTCCGACGCGGTGGTTGTAGCGAATTCGCAATTGGTTGCTGGCAGAGTCTGCTTATAGCTGCGTAGCAGAGTCACGTTGTGAAAATGTTATAGAACAGAGACAACAACAATGCAACACATGCTGAATTTTAAATAGTTTTTTGGAACAACTATTAAAATTTAAAACCAGCAATTGAAGTCTCTACAGAAAAAAACAATTTAAACGGAGTGAAGTCTCTAAATATTTTTTTTTATATTACACCTTTAATTTTTCTATCTCATTTCCATCTACAAACAAACATTTTTACTTAGACGTGTGTTGTATAGCATGAGAGTTCATCAAACGAAACTCACCATAACGTTGTATAACTAAAGACAAGCGCAAGTGAGACTAAGGGAAAACATGTAATTATAGAACATTAGAAAACATAAATGGTTGTGATTGATTTGTGGCTAACGTGTCCAACCCTTTTCGAGTCGTTCATCAATTCCCTTTTACTTGTGTGTCAATTTTTTAATAAAGTGGTAAATGAATTGTGTATTGACATGAATGGTGTTGTTGGATTTTTAATGATTTTGACCTTGTATTTTAATTTTACCTGCTTTACCCTCTTCTCCCACTCGCATCATTGTTATGGTATGGTCGAAGCTTGTCGAACCCTGAAAATGGGTGACAGACGTGAAGCTTCAAATTGCTGGGACGGAGGCGACAAATCGCAACGGAGAAGGCAAGTTTCGAAGGCAATGGGTGGAGGAAGTGAAATGTCGTTAGCTCATCATTTTCGAATGGGAGAAGGAGAAGATCGAAAATGTGTTATTGAAGTGTCGAGGCTCCCATCATTACAACATGGACAAAGAAGAACCTTGGGAAGAAGGTTTTATGGTTAAACCACCACAAATAATCAGAAGAAAAAACCACCACGGCCAGATCCTGTGAACATTAACCAGGGTTACCGAACCCGTGAACAAGAAATAGGGTGGTTAGTGGAGAAACACAAGGGAAGACACCACAACAACAAGCTCAATGTTGGAACTAGGTCAAAACAACATGATGAGGAACCGACGAACACTGCAGAAGAAGCAACAGAGTCAACCGACACCTTGAAGGTGACATGTGGAGATCTCTTGGCGGAACGTACTAGCGGATCAAGAAGTTTCTGACGGATCTGCTTTTGTCAATGGTCGGTCGACGACATCTGAGTTGAACCACAGTGGCACCTTTGCAAAGAAAGTGGATTAGTGCTCCTGCAACTCAAAAACACAAACTGAAAGAAATCAAACTTAGAAATCAGGTCTGTTCCGGTACATAACTGAATGTGAGTATATGTTTCTTTTATTTCGTTGATCTGGACAATATTTAAAGACATACATCTATAAACAAACTTGTGCTTGCAGGGGTCTAGCTTACTTACCTCTAGACTAACGTTAACCTTGTTGGTTCAACAGATAACAATCTCAATTGAACTTCAACTATAAAAAGTTATCTCAAGATAAACTCAAACATATATCACAACAATAATCAACAGTTCCTTCTCCCAAAACTTCATGGTCTCCTGTACTATCTATGTCTAACAACTTCCACCTCTTCGGCCTCGGTTTCCATATTTGGACATTTCATCTATGTCCCACTCATAATTAGTCTCATCCACAGATCCTTTAAAGTAGCTTACAGTTACAGCCTTACACGAACGAGGATGGAGAGTTAACCCTAGGATCAAAATTGCACAATTAAAAGAACAGGGGACCAAAATTGTGGGAAAAAACTATAGGGAGCCAGATCACAGAATCATGAAACTAGGAGGACAAAAGATGCAAGACAAATTTTATTAATTTAACATATGTAGAGGTTTTGAAGCATCGGTCAACAGATACACACACGAACATGATCAATTTCATCGTTGCTACAGCTACCTTTACTGCAAAACTAATTGCTTGAATTGTAAACAGAGAAGGCATCATCTTCCCAATCAATTATGGTCAAGTTGAGTCATTACATGGACCCAAATTTCCACTTAAAGTTATATAATCCAGGATTAGACAGTTTGCAGTATTCCATAATTCTAAATCTCTATTTCACACAGCAGTTTACTTAAAGCGGCAGCCCTAATGAGAATTATGTTGATGAAATTTTCTGTTGGACAGTGAAACTTGTTGTTGCCAATGTACCTGAGGGAGGGGGCAATAAGAGAGAGATAGAGGTTATTGCAGGGGAAGAGAAACAATATAAGATTTATTCTTGTTCATTTATTTGCTATAAAATCAAGAAAACTGTTTCTAGAATGCAAGACTATTTCAAGCATGATTTGATTTTAACATGGTTGGCATGGCATTAATTAGTATTGAAAAAGAAATATATAAGCAATCGAGTATTGAATTGGAGAATAAAGTGTGGTTTTACTTAGGCCATAAACTATATGAATTCACATAGAAAGAATAGTACCTAGTAGTAGTAGTATATCCGAAGCCAATGGTTGCGCTGCTTTCTCCTTCTCTCTCAGGTTGAGGTAACAGCCAAATTTCCATAAGCAGGGCTCAGTAAGAAAGATGTGTAACTAAAGTACAGTTAAGGAAGGAAGGTTGGTGGGTGTGTGTCCTTTGAGTTTGGGACAAGTTCTCAGTGACAGACTTCTTAGCCTAGGACACTCTGTCGTTGTAGCTCCAATCAAGTTCCATTCCTCCCTTTCTAGCATACCATGAAATTCCAGTGTCTCCAAGGAGGGAAATGGTTGAAATGAAGGTGAACTGGTTCCATAGAAATCAGCACCAACCTTGTTTACTGATTTCATCCAAATATGGAGTTCTTTCAGGCTACGTAATTGTCCGAGGGGTGGCAACCATGAACAGCCATCACAACGCCATATGCGTAGACACACCATGTTGCCAAACGAAGAATCACCCAACCAATTTGGAAAGTTGGTTCCGTCATGGCCCTTAATGGTGAGATCTTCAAAAAAAATTGACGGCATCAGAGGGCGGTGCCTCCCATCCATCCTAGTTCCAACTCCTCAAATATTTGTTCTTTCATCTTCAAATTTGCTTGTGAAGCATCAGAGGGGTTCGTAACATTTTGTAGCTTTGCGAGGGAAAGCGTCCCTTGTAGATGGGTAAATTTTCCCAGCTCTGCAATCTTCACCCCATGAAGCTTTTCACTGACAATGAAGTGAGACAAAGTGTGTAGATTTTGTAGTGTGGCAATTTGTGCTGGCATCTCCTGCAACCCAGTGCCTCTAATGTCAAGGTGTCGTAGGTTCACCATTTTTCCCACGTCCTCAGGCAATTCAATGAGTTTCCGATTTGCACAACAACGTCTGTAGTTTGTACTTTGTAAAGCTTGCATGTCACAGAAAGCAAGACTCTAATCCTGGTGAAGGAGAGATCTAAGTATCGCAAGTGTTTCCAGTTTCCAAGAGAATTAAGCAATGCTTTGACATTTAATTTAAATACTTTGTGCCTCATTCGAAAAATCAGAAAGATTGTCTTTTATTTTTGGGCCAAATCTATTCATTTTATCATGATTTGATTTAAGGCAATTATATATGGATTTACTATATTATTAGGATCATTAGTATAAACTCTGTAACCCTAAAATGTATTACGTAAGACGTGCTTCATATCTGAATATAATGGAGTTATAGCTATTGTATAGCCGCAGAGATAGGCTCAATTAACCGAAGTGCCTGAAGAAATTTTTGTGTCTTGTGTTCATGATTTCTCTATTCAATGCATGTACTGTGTAAATCGCATGCTCATGACTTTTACAGGCATAGAAATTTCCAACCCTTGTATAAAAGAAAATAATATCATTGTACGTTTCCGTAAAACTTGTCTGTCAAGTGACAAAATAAAACTAGGTAAATATATCTCAATTCTCAAAAGCTAGAATGACTGCAGGTTGGTTAACATTGGGCCGTAAATAAAATATATAAATTTTACTTACATAAAAAGTTTAGTGCTAAAGCAAAACTACTTTTAAAGTGCCTCTGATAAGATTTTAAAATTACAAAATTTCAAAAACAAAGGTAAACAGCTGCATAGAAAATCAAAAGGCTTTATCGAGTAAGAATATATCCATCATTAAATAATTTCATCAAGTGAAAAAATAAGCATACTCTTATTTTATGAAATGCCAAAAAAATAAAAATAAAAGATGTGAATGATAATGTGACAGAATATGCTAAAATTTGCTACAAAATAAAGCCAATTGATGCAATTTTACATAAAAACGTCTTCTACTGCATTGTTTCCGTGCCCAAACAAAAGTTGTATTCTATCATTACACAGTTTAAACAAATCAAACACACAGAAGAAAAGTCGAGAAATTCTTGACAGCCAGAAGAAATCAACATTACTCATGCAAAGTTAAAATTAAAAACAAAGGGCAGGAAAGATAACATTTAAAATAGACACTGCAAATTCAGACATGCCCATAGATTTTCAAGGAGCAATCTCACTTTTAAGGAATCATCTATCCATCTTTTTGACAAAAATATCTGGAATCTTGAAAGTGAAGCGGTTCATTTCCCCAAGCAACCCATCCAGCCATAACTTCTCTAGCAAATAGCTCAATACATCGGGGATGCTTGAGCCCAGGAATGTAATCTTGTAATAAATCTGACCACAGCAGCAGGAACTAACTTCAGCTTTCAAATCACTTACCAACTTTCATTTCAACATACTTACTGGTGTCGTCGTAAAGTTAAAACACGACAGATCAACCAAATAATCATACCTGCAATTGGGGGTTTCCTTGAGTAATCTCCAGGAATGCTCATAATCACATGATCATCCTTTAATGGTTTGAATTTTGAATGGTTATCAGAATTTTGTACCTAGAAAGTACAAAAGAATATAATTGTGAGAGCCATAAACAAAGAAGCGAAACAAATGCGTTGGCTGGAAGGCCAATTAATCAAACACTGCAAAACTTGACCTTTCCAGGGCTGTATCCCAAGATAAGGCTCTCATATGGCCTATGATGGAAGAGATCTAAATCACTGATCAATGATCCATTTGCTTTCACCTGCAATAGACAACAAATATCAGAGATTGGAATGGGCATCACACACTCGTATGCCAATCAAAGGTGAGAGGCGTAACTGAGATCACCTTTAACCAATAAAAGTTGGCAGCATAGCTGACTCCCCATGCAGTAAAAAGCTCTGTTTCAACAAAATTGCGTAACTTCTCTCTGTTGGTCACCCACAAGGCTATAAGTGCTCCATCTGTGTGCGTAAGTTGCTTGATAGGAAGGGATAAAAAGTATTTGTTAGGCAAGGTTGGGTACCTACATTGACGACATACTATATCAAAGATTTCCTTCAAATAAGCTGCATTTCCCAGCCAGTTTATAATGACTAACAGATATTAAGTTCATCATTGAGTTGCAATTTGCAAAGCTATCGTTATTTACAATAGTATTGAGTATTGACACATATCTCACCGAATAAAATTTAGTTCATTTTCATGCAACTATCTAACAGCCCTCCCCTCCCAAAAAAAATAAAAAAATAAAGATTCCAACCTCTTGATAAGTTCATAGGAGAGAGACTACCTGAGCGACAAATACCAAAGAGAAGCAGGGCATGTCCTAATCCTAAAGGCAATGCATGGCTAAATTACCCCCCATAAAAGTCTTATTTAGTAAGACAAAATATGGTTACAGAAAATAAATAATACTACAACAGCAAAGCATAGTGCAAAGTTTTTATATACCTTGATTTCTGGTAGGCACTAGCATTTTCCCACGGTGGATCCACCACTATGAGGTTGAAACCAGAATCAGCATGAGCTGCATAAATTATTTAAAGGAAATCCAATCAAATATGGACAGCAACACTGCCTTACTCAAACACCTAAACAAAAATATGTTCTCAAGAAATTGCCACATAAAGAATTTTAGCAACTGGATTGCCATTTATAACATCGTACATGAGGACCGGCAATACCTTCATCTAGCATAATTCGATGAAGTCAAGATAACTCCACTCATATCAATCAACTTTCACGCCATAAGAAAGGAACATAGTTAGAAATGTCAATCAGTAAAAAGGACACCTGCTATTTGCATTAAGGTGATTGTGGCATAAAATAAATGCTTCAAAAGCTTACATTTTTAAATCAAGGAACAAGCAGAAACATGGAGAAGAATCCAGGGATGTAACAAGAAACAAATTGAGTTTTATATGCAACAATTACCAGGAATTAGATTGCGAATCTGTCCCAGATCAGACTTCGACATATGAAAACAAATAAATATTAAAACATGTAAGATACACTCCATTGGATCTGGGGTTAAAAGTTTAATTGGCTAAAAACCTAAGAAAAAATTCCTTAATGAAAAAATATGAGCCAAAGAAGAGACTGCGACAGAAACAAACTTTACACATCCCAACTATTATTCATGAAAGTTTCAACAAAGTACATACCATGTAAAAACAACTCTCTCGAGGCATTATATAATTATTGTTCAAAATTTCAGCAACCGCGTCATCCTTGGTGTCATTAGCAACCAAATTATTGAATGCGGGAAGCACCCTCTGTCTCTGTTCACAGCATTGCACTCTACGGGAATCTGAAAAGCCAGAGAATTACATTCATGCACCAGCCACCGCCACACAATCTAACTAATAAACAGTCCAGCACTATGCCAACAATGGAAGAAACTAAACCTCATAGGTACCCACACAAAAACCGATACCTCAACTTCGATACTAAAAGCCCTTATATGTAAGTCTTAATCAATGCACAACAAAATAAAAAATAACCCGGTGAAATATATTGTAATTTGTACCTCATACCACCCAACACATCCCATATTTGTTCTACTCTTGCAGGAACATAGGATTAACAAACTTATTGTTTATTAATCTCAATATCATTACATTCACTCCTCAAATAATCCTGTTTTTTAAACAACTCAATAGTATATCCCTCATTTTTCTCTTTATCTTTCCCTTTGGTCATGTCACCTCTTTTCTTCTCTTCCTTTCTCTTTCATTCTAATTTGGGTTTCCGTTAAGCATTTTCCCTCCCCAAATTAAACACAAACATCCATGTATTTCATAGTAAAATACTCAAAATCACAATTTTACTGCAGTTCATTATATCCTACTCCATTCCAGTCCACCAATGATCAAAATATCCAGTTCAAAGCCTCAACAAGATGAAATACTAAATCACATGAGCATCAACAATCAAAGGAAGTATGAAAGGACAAATACCCCCACCTTCCAAGTCATTTAGCTTCTGGTGAGGGTTAGTGTCAGGGACACCGCAGCGTAAATTTAGCGTCACCTCCAGCGAGGGCATGAGCTCACCCAGTTCAACGAAAGAGTGTTGTGAACCACCCAAACACTCTTTCAAGCAACTAGAATCACTTCTCAAAGTGGCCAAAACTCCCAAAAGCCCGTTTGATTTCAGCAAAAACTCGTGCGCCCTCAACAACAAAGGCCTCGCTTCCTGCACAACACACACAACAGCATAATTATATTCAGCAAAGAAAAACAAATTAAAATTAAAAAAGCACAACATTGTAGAATCGTGTACCTGGTGACGCTGTAGCGCAATGCGTTCTCTGTCGTTGAGAGGTGGAGGTTCTTTGGGACTCCGTTTCCGTTTTCGGTTACGGCGTCGTTTTGATGGGCAGGAATCGGCGGCGACGGCGGAGACAGGGTTAGGGTTTGGGGATTCGAAGAAACGGGGGTAGTAGGTGGAGGGAGAAACCGTAAAGCGTTTGTAGGAACGGTTGAGAACGCGGACGGGATCCACGAAAACGACGGCGTTTGAATCATCGAGGTGGTAAACGCCGGATTCGTGAAAGAGTGACAGTTTTTGCGAGTCCTCCATCGATGCCACCACAGAAGTCACAACTTCATGGTGGAAGAAGCTACCTAGTGCGATGTGCGAACACTGCTACACTTTCACACCAGAATTTCGGGAAATTATATGCAAATAAATAAATAAATAAAAGGTTTTTCTTTATTTTTAAAAGATAAAGGGCTAAATATGTTTTTAGTGCGGGTAAAATAAAGTTTAATTAGTTTTAGTCTCTCAAAAAAATTTATAGATTTAGTTCTTAATATTTATGAACTATGTGAAGTTTGTTATGTCGTTCATTTTGTGATGATATTTAGTATTAGCAGCGGCTAAATACTGCCATAAAATAAGTTATTAGCAGTTTATTTGCATTAGCAGCGGTTAAAAGCCGTCATAAAATGAGTCAGTAACAATTTAAACCAACAAAAAATAATAACAAGAACTAACTTTACATATTTCACAAATGTTTGAGAGTATATGAAAATCAGAGAAGTTGAGGAATCGAGGAATAAAATATTAATTGTGTCATTTTCTTTATTCTGCGATCAACAATGCTTCATTTAATGTGATGACGAGGTAGATGGTCTTTAAAGCAAGAAGCAATTATGATGGATGAATTCTTCAGAATTTTGTCGAACGATTTCTTTAATGCTTCTGCCAAACTGATTCTTCATAACCTCATGGCAAACAAGCTTTCTGGCATTTATGTCTCTTGAGCACTTCAATGCTTTAGACAGACGAATTCTTCATCATGACATGGCAGACGTAGTCTTTGCAGTATTATCAAAAGTTTGTCACTTAGTAAGTTGTCAACTGACTTGTGCTATTAGGAGTCAATTGTACTATGTAGACGGACGGATTCCTTGTGCCAAACGTTCACAGCTGTCAGACTGTATTTACTATATAAGTGGCCGGACGTTCTCTCCTTTTGTGCTTCCGTTGAAGTTATCCTTTTGAATGGGTTGTCACCCAACTACTTTGCATAGAGGCTAGGGATACTTCAAAGCTGGAAATGTTTCTTCAGGCTTGTGACCAGACTTACTCAACTTTGGCAAGACAATCTTCCTGTTGGTCAAAGCGTATTCAAGTACCAGACTATTTCAGCTTTATCCCGTGTACTTTGGTGTTGAATGGGCATAGCTGCTTATGTAATATCCAAAGGATGTCTGTTTACTTTTAGGCAAGCTTAGTCTTTAGTGAGTCATGGACTATCTCCGTTTGATTACTTTCTCTATGCATTCTGACAGTTCCTCTTAAAAACGTATGCAATTGTTCTTCAGTGAGGACCCGGACAGTTTCCTCTTATATGCCTGTCCTTCATTTTTCTATGACTTGATAATGCCTTATGGTTTATGCAGTCCTTCATGAAGATAGTTTTTTCTGGACATAAGAATGTTCAACGAGTTAGGAATTCTACCTCTTAGGAATATCAAGTTATAACGAAATTGTTAATTATCAAAGCATAATAATTCATTTTGATTATTTGAATCTAACAACCTCTTGAGATTTTTCATGAAGAACTATGATGAACAAACAACAAAAACTTCAACGTTCATGTGAAAACAACATCTAAACCCCCAAACCCTCATGCAAGAGAGAGGGATTTGAAGAAAAGAAGAAAGGGATTTGAACTAAGAATTAATCATAGAGAAAGAATTCACCAACCTTGATCACAAGAAGAAAAGAAGAAGAACTCCTCCAACAAAAAGAGAGAGGGATTTGAACTAGAGGGAGAAAGAAGGCTATGAGCAATGCAAACAACTGAAAAATGAAAAGAGAACTCTCCCGGTGTGAGAGAACTTGAATTTCTCTCTAGAGTGAGGGGAAGGATTTTATGCTTCCTGGTGAATGAGAAACAAGGAGGATTTGCAGGCTATTTATAGCAGAAAACTTAGGCTAGACCTACTTGTCTATCAAGTAGCCTCAGTATTATCTTTAATTAAAATCAATTAATTAATAACATAATCAGAATTGAAACCCTAGAAGCTAAGGAATATTTATTTTCCAGAAGGTTCCTTAATTCTAATTTAACTAAAACACATAATTAGATAAAAATTCATATAAAATGGACTTAAACACAAAATAGCCTAAACCTACTAAAATCAATGAGTAGGCCGCGGTCCCTCTAGCATATGTGTGTATATATATTTTTCTCTCTTATATATTCACATAATATTATACTAATAAAATAAGAAATATTCCTCTTAGTAAAATATAGCATAAAAATCGCACAACACAAAGAAAAAGGAAAATTATTTTCCTTTTACCTTAATTAAATAACTAAAGGCCAATCATCATAAATAATATTCATAATAGCATCTAATAATATTAATAATAATAATACTATTAATATTTAATACTATTTAATATATCAGAAAAAACTAAAATAGTCTCACACTATTTTCTAGAGTCTTACACTACCATGCAAGCGGGCTCTGAAAAACTTGTCACGTCAATACGACAAATCACACAATTACACTATAAAGGGTTCAGACAAAATAATGTCAATAAATATTATCAAGAAAACAATGTATTCAACTAAATTAAATATATTTATTTCCTAAGAAAATACGTGTCTTACATTTCTTCTCTTTTTCACATTTATTTTGAAATAAATGGAATATTTAAGTACTATATTTAATGCCATCGTTTTGGGATTATCATCTAACTGGTCCCTGTGTTTGAGGTCGTATCTGACCTAGGTCCATCGTCGGAAAAATCTTAACATATGGTCCCTCCGATTGCAAGCTGTTTGAAATTAGTCATCGCCGGAGACCGGAGCTCCGGCGAGTGCTGAGGTGGCTCGCTGACTCATTTAATGAAGCCTACATGGATTTTTTTAAAATAATAAATAATTTACACATTGGAAAATCAAAATAATTAAACCCCCAATTTACAACTTATTAGAATTTAACCCCTCCCCCTCTCAAATCCCTAAATCAGAAGACCCCACACAATCCCTAAATTAACTAAACAAATTCATTCTCTTCATGTTTAATTTAGATGTTCTTCATCTTCATCTTCATCTTCATCTTCATCTTTTCATCTTCAAACCAAAATCAAAACACCAAATCTCAAACCCAATGGCAGCAACCTTAAACCCCTCTCCCTCCCAGCAACAGCAATCCCAAACCCCCTCCCTCCCAACAACAGCAACCCCAAACCCCTCTGCAACACCGAATCAAAACCCAGAAACAGAAGAAGATGAGAAATCGATGAAGAAAATCCAGTGACTGTGAAGGTGCCTTATGGCGGAGATCTTGGATGCGCGGCGCAACAGCAGAGGGAGGTCGCGTGATGGCTGGGTGCTGCGTCATGGAACAAGGCACAAGCGGTGGTGCGACGGACTCAGCGAAGGTGTGATGGTTTCAGGCGCAGTGGTGCGACGGACTCAGCAGCGGGGGATCTGGGTTTTTCTTCTGTGATTCTGGGTTTTCTTCTTCTTCTTATTGATAGGGGACTAAGGGGTTCTTAAATGATGGTGAAGGAGGACGAGCGGTGGCTCGAAGGGGTGAAGATGATGGCAGTGCTCGATCTGTTGAAATTTTTATGGGTTTTTGGGGTGTTTGAAATTGTTATGCGAAGCACTGGTCTTATGGGTGTTTGAAATTGTTTCACTGGTTTTTGGGGTTTTGGTTTGCAGTTTCACTGGTTTTGTTGCTGTTGGATTTGAGTTGAAGATGATGTGAGATGCATAAAGTTGATGACAGTGTTTTGGAGAAAATGATGAAGATTGAAGGGACAGCGCCGAAGGAGCTGTTTGATAAGGATCTTGACGCGAGTGTAAGGAGGAGGAGGAAGAAGATAAAGAACAAATTATGGGTTGTGATGAATTCTTGTGGATGATGAAGATGAAGGTGTTCATGGGTTGTGATGAATTTTTTGTTTGGGGTTTTTTGATTTAGGGATTGTGTGGGGTCTTCTGATTTAGGGATTTGAGAGGGGGAGGGGTTAAATTCTAATAAGTTGTAAATTGAGGGTTTAGTTATTTTGATTTTCCAATGTGTAAATTATTTATTATTTAAAAAAAATCCACGTATGCTTCATTAAATGAGTCAGCGAGCCACCTCAGCACTCGCCGAAGCTTCGGTCTCTAGCGAGGACTAATTTCAAACAGCTTGCAATCGGAGGGACCATATGCTAAGATTTTTCCGGCAATGAACCTAGGTCAGATACGACCTCAAACACAGGGACCAATTAGATAATAATCCCCATCTTTTTAATACAAAATAAAAACTTGTTATGATCCTTCACTTGCTAATTTAACACTAGCACTAATAGTGTGAACATCCACTATTCCAAAAGTAGATAAAAATAAAATAGACATCACACGCCACTTAATTTTGAACCATAGCTCCACCGAAAGATCTATAATTAATTGACTTTTGCTTAAATGCTTTTTTTTAGCATGCTTAAATAAATGCATTAAAGAGTTGTAACCAAAAAAAAAAAAAGCTTTAGAGAGTAGTGTATTCAGTAAGTCCAAAATATGGAGCAAAACAACTTTTTAAACTTTTTTTGTTTAAGATCATTTTGTGGACACGGTTTTTATTTGCAAGTGATCAATTAACTTATGATTATTTCAAAGGGGTGAGAGGGTAAATTAGTAAGAGAATTGTTCAAAAGGGAGAGAGTGAAACAACGAGGAATGGAGAATGTAGGGACACCCAAAATTTCATCGGAGGGTCCCACGTGTTCAGAAAGTTGTACCTGTCGTCAGTGTTGGCCTCTCCAACACGGGAAATTTCCACTCCACGCGCTCTCTTCTATCTGTCGCACACACGCCAACAGAACAAACAAATAAAATTGAGGAGGGGTTAAATACGTTTTTTATCCCTAAACTTTGAGCAGGATTTGATTTTAGTCCATCGCTGGCGTGAAGGTGAATTTTAGGTCTCAGACTTTCATTATTATTTGACTTTCGTCTCTGCCGGTGTTAGTCATTAACCGTCGTGTCTATGTGTCACGGCAGGTCATAAGCCACGTCATTTAACGAGTCCAGCTGAATTTTTTTTACACATTTATTAATTAATAAACTTAAAAAAGAAAAAAAAAAGGGAAATCAGAATCAAATCGTTATCTTCTTCTTTGACAGTACCATTCTTTCTTCTTCCTAGTCTCCTTCGAAAAACCAAAACCCAGCCCCTCTTCATCTTAGTACTGTAACATCAATAATCATGTTCAACCTCCTAACATGCTCTTTAGAAGTCTTAGCAGGTTGTGTAGAAGGGAACACTTTTGGAGCAGTAGCATTAGAAACATTAACCTTCTTAGTTGGAGGCTTGAAGGACTTATTTGCCCCAGTCTTGTGAACATCCACCTTCTTCAGAGGGATTTTTTGACTAACTCCAACACTTGATTGGTCTTCAGCAGTTGGATATATCACGGTATGTGTTAGCTCATGCAGCTCATGCTCCACAAACAACTCAACATCAACCCTGTTGTTAACACCATATGTTCCCAAAACCATTGCGTCACTGTCACCCAAGACGGGTCTAAAAATGTGATCCACAACATCCTCTTTCGTTCGCCACCACATTTTGAATTTTCCAACAATGTAGTCCAGGTCCTTCACAACTTCAACACAATTAAAAAAAAATCCATTTGTTGAGATCAATAGCACGCTGAATGTAGGTACGACCTCCTCTGAAATTCATGTACGACTCGTACACACAGACACACAAGTGATGCACAATCAGATTGAACGACATCCTACAATAAAAAGATAAAGATCATTCAGCATGTCGTGATGTGAAGAACACGGAAACACAAATACACAGCATTTCAAGAACCAAAGGAAGCAACACATCAACAAAACCAACATCTTACAATCAAGAGAATGAGTTCACAATCACTATTCTGCCCTAAGATGAGATTGATTAGGCTACCTCTGTTTTTAGTAACTAGCCCTAACAATGAATTCAAAGATGAAATTCGAACAGTACACCCTCATAAGCAAATGGGTTAAATCGAGTGAGAAGAGAGTTGAAGAATGGAACTTACTTGTACACCGATTGCGATTACGATTACGCTTAGAACAATCCCCATTTTGCGCTTGAGACGAGAGGGTTGATGGAGTGTGCGCCGCGTGGACTGACGACGGAGTGGTGACGGAAGGTGACGAAGTGGCGACGAAAGACGACGGAGGAAAGGTGGGTGATGGTTTTGAAGAACACAAGGAATAAGATAGATTACGACACAGTCGAAGAAGAAGGAAAAGAAACGCAATTGGTACTAACGATTTTGATTTCCCCTTTTTCTTTTTCTTTTTCCGTTTTAAGTTTATTAATTAATAAATGTGTAAAAAAATCCAGCTGGACTCATTAAATGACGTGACCTATCCCATGTAGGACTTGCGGTGACACATAGGCACGACGGTCAACGACTAACACCGACAGAGACGAAAACTAAACAATAATGAAAGTTTGAGGTCTAAAATCCACATTTATGCCGGCGAGAGACTAAAACCAAATCTCGCTCAAAGTATAGAGACAAAAAACATATTTAACCCAATAAAGGAGTGTTGCTGATATTCTATTTCAAACATTCTCTTCTCTACACCTAACATTCATTAGTTGAAATTCATATGTTTAACTAATTTAGAATTGAGATTCATATTGATTTCACCGATAAATTCATAGTGTTAGAAAGAAAGCGGTGAATCAAGTATTAGTAGCATTATTCAATATAAAATTAAAATGAAATAAAATTTAATAATAATAAATTTCCCTCTTTTTATCTCGCGCCAGTTCTTTACCTGCACCTGATTTTCCCGCCACAGAGGAGCAACAAGAGCGGTGGATCAATGTTGCAGCTAATCATCACTTGCCACCACCGTTGGATTGTTTTGGCGCGAACTTAACCTTTAATGCAAAAACAGAACAACATGTTGAGAAGAAATAAATAGAACCTCTGGACAAAACACTCCATCATCGTGAATGAAATTAAAGATGTAATGGAGACCCAGGTACACTACTATCGAGGTCTAGTATTATTAATTTTATTTTATTGGAATAGTATGATTTTGGATTTTAAGTATATATGTAATGATGAAAGTAAATGTTGGGAAAATTTTAGCTCATTAAATGAGTTGAGACCAATGATTCATATACTTCAATTTTTCTATATTTTATTTTCACTAATTCTTCTTTCCAACAATTAACTAATTATGGGATTATGATCTTCTCAAGTAAATTAACAATATCAAATAAAACATTACGTCTATTTCTTACTTTATAAATATTCAAAAAATCTAGTACTTATTTAATAGATATAAAGATAAATATAGATGTAAATTTCAACATAAATTTTTTTAAAGAGAATTCACAATTGAGTGAACCTGAGACCTAATAATTTATGGAAAACTTTAGAAAAAACTACTTCTGGATGATTGGGAATCATCTCCAGGAATTGATGGTTAAATCAACTACTTGAAGATGATATATGTTTATTACATCAATGCACTAAATAGTAAGAGGTTGCTCAATGAGTTTTTTCATTTATAAAATTAAAATTTAAACTGTTAGCAACTTTGTTTAATAAACGAAATGCTAAACATTAGTTTAAAAAATATATATAAATATAAATAATCAAATTTGCAAAAGATCAATTAATATGAAAACCAACATTGATGAAAGAAACGCACACTAAACTGTGCAACATTATTAGGAATTGGTTAAGAATGTTAGGTGAGTAATGAATAGTATATGGTACTCGTGTGAAGGAAGGAAAACGACATCGCGGATAATGCGGATGATTTGCGTATCCATTGGCTAACGCGTGTCTCAACTCAATATTATTAAGTGATAGTGAATGTGAAACATCCTGCGCGTGAAAACACCCTTTCGCTTTGGTAATACAGTTTCACCCTATGGGAAGCTCTTTTATCCTGTTTGCGTTTATTATTGCAGTGTAAAACCAGCTTATGGTATTTACTCCCTCCGTTTCTATTTAAGTGTCACTATTTTTATTCTTTTTTTATTTCTAATTATTTGTCACTTTACAAAGTTCAAAAGAGTATTAATTATGTTTTACCAATTCTACCATTCAATTAATGGTAATAGGAAATTAAAGAGTCCAAATTAAGAAAAAAGATAAAGGGTATGTTAGGAAATTAGATAGTAATTTTGATAGAAATAAGAACATTAATATAATTCCTTAATATATGTGCAAAACCTTAAAGTGACAAATATTTAGGAACGGAGGGAGTAATTTATTAACGGAGGTAATCATACAAGATCATTGTACTATAAAATCATAACCTCGAAAAGTTTCGATTTTGACTGGTGGGTTATTTATTTATGCATGTACTATTTCCAGAATAATTGGTCGATGTTTGGCAGGGGTGTTTATAATTGTGTTCTTTTTGGTGTCTTTTAATTTTTTTTTGGATAAGGGCACATGTTCCAATTTAAGGAAGTAAAATAACTTTATTCTTTGTTCTGAGAACTCGCAAGAATAGAGAAAGAAAACTGAACTTAAATTTTCTCTAAGTGTTTACAATACACAGTTCTCACTTAAACACTTATCTACAAAAGCATATCCCTGTATTTATAGTGCTAGGCAACACTCTACACTAGCAGTTAACCACTAATTGGCTAACCATACAACACATTTAATACTAACATCAACTAACTACGCATAGACTTGTATAGACTTGTGCTCGTCTGGCTACTAACAACACAAGCACTCGTCTGACACTCGTTTATCACCAGACTAGGTACTCGTCCGTCACCAGACGAGACCACAACAGACACATATAGACTAGGACATTTGAATTGATTCACAACACTCTCCCTCAATTCAAATAAGATCAAATAGTAACAACACCACTCTTGTGTTTCAGCTTCTCGAATTGATCTCCCTTTACCACCTTTGTCAGTAGGTCTGCCACTTACTAAAGTGTTCTGTAAAACACCAGCTCTAACTTCTTCTTCTCCACTTGTTCTCTGATGAAGTTGAATCGTGTTTCTATGTGCTTGCTCCTTCCATGTGATATTGAGTTTTTTGCTAGGCTGATTGCAGATTTGTTGTCTATGTACAATCTGACTGGATTCTTCAGCTTCACACCCAGTTCTGCGAGCAGCATACTAAACCAAGCAGCTTGCATAGTAGCAAAACACCCAGCTATATACTTTGCTTCACAAGACGAGAGTGCAACTACTGGTTGCTTCTTGGAGGTCCAAGAGATTGGAGCTCCTTGAAACATAAACAAGTAGCCTGTGGTGCTTCATCTGTCAACCTTATCACCACACCAGTCAGAATCTGAAAAACCAACCAAATCTTCAACACCTTTCTTTCCCTCTGTAGGAAACCAAATCCCATGACTCACAGTGCCCTTCACATATCTCAGCAATCTCTTAGTTGCCAACAAATGAGACTTCTTAGGCTCATTCATGAACCTACTCAGCATCCTAACAACAAGACAAATATCTGGCCTACTATTGCACAGATATCTCAAAGAGCCAACCAGTTGTTTAAATTCAGTTGCATCAACCCTTTCTTCGTCGTCTGTCCCTTCAACTTTCTGATTTGTTTCAGCAGGTGTCCTTGATGGATTGCAACCTGTCATATTGAATCTGCTCAAAATCTCTTTGGCATACTTTTCTTGATGTAGCAGCACACCTTTTTCCCTGTACTTAAACTTCACTCCAAGAAAATAAGCCACTCTCCCTAAATCAGTCATCTCAAATTCTGATACGAGCATTAATCTCCTCAATCGAATCACCATTGATTAGCAAATCATCAACATATAAACTAACTAGGAGAATTTTCTGCTCCTTACCTCCTTTATCATATAGTCCATACTCCACTGAACACTTCTTAAAACCATGCTTCAAGAAGAACGAACCTATCTTTCTGTTCCAGGCTCTTGGTGCCTGTTTTAGACTGTACAATGCTTTGTTCACTTTGTATACCATATGCTTTTTCCCCTTTTGGACAAAACCTGGAGGTTGTGACACATAAACTTCTTCCTCCAATGGTCCATTCAGAAATGCATACTTTACGTCTAGGTGGAACAGAGACCATCCTCTCCCACTAGCTAAGGCTACAACTAGCCTAATTGTCTCATGCCTTGCCACAGGTGCAAATACTTCAAAGTAGTCAATACCTGGTTTCTGAAGAAAACCTTTTGCAACCAGCCTGGCTTTATGCTTCACTATCTCCCATTTTGGTGACAGTTTCACTTTGAAGACTCATTTCACACTTATAGCTTTCTTGTCAGAAGGTAGACTAACCAACTGCCATGTGTTATTCTTTTCAATTGATTTTAACTCTTCTTTCATAGTAACGATCCAGACCTTTTCCTTCAGTGCTTCAATATGCGTAATAGGTTCTGAATCAGCTAGCATGGCATATTGAATAAGCTCACCTTCATCACTAACAACGTTGTTAGTTACGAGCTCACAATCTTGTAACCTTGCAGGTAACCTTTTCTGCCTTATAGGTCGTAAGACCCTCAAGTTTTGAGTAATTATACTTTGGTCCTTGGAGAATTTATAATTAGATTTTGGTCCTTTAAGTTTGGATATTTACGTTTTAGTCCTTGGACTAGGCGAAACTGTTTTGGAGTTTAGCATTTAAGAGCCTTAAAGGAGGTTTTGGAATTCAAATTTGAAATGGGGACAAGATGGTTCGACTTAGAGGATTATAAGAATATTGTGTTAAGAGTTTTAACAAGAAGAGTTGTGGTTTAGTGGTTAAGACTTAAGCATTTGATTGGCAAGGCTTGTGTTTGAATCCTAGTGAGGTAGGTTTTGATTTTAATCAGATTTTTTATGGTTTAAGGCTAAATTCAAAATGTGAGCTGAAAACAAGAGTTAATGAGGAGTTACAAACAGAATTTGAATGGTATTAAGTGGTATTAAGAGAATTAAAGCTTTGTCGGGGGTTACAAATGGTAATAAGGTGTTGTTAAGTGAGGTTAATGTCTTGTCCATTGGCTTAATGAGCAATGAAGTGATATATTCTGAATCATGAGGGCCTTGGTCGTGCCTCTCTCACCCTCTCATTGCTGAAAACTTCAATTTTAAGAGTTGCTATCATCCCCTTGCTCTTTCACTCAAAGCATTTTCCAAAAAAGACCTAGAACTCTTGTGCTGTTTTCCTTGAAGAGTTTCTGAACCTTGGTGCTAATGTGGGTCGATTCTCTTCTTCTATTGTGGTCACCACTCTTGTTTCTCAATACTCTCTCAAGTGTCCAGGTGATATCCTAATCGCTCGAGTCCATTTCATTCTGGAAGAGGTTAGGATCGTGCTACACTCAAGCTTGATCAACTCTCTCAAACAAGGTTGGAGGAAAAGACCAAGCAAAGGAGTAAAAGGTAAGGTAACTCAAGTCTAGATTGAGTCAGTTGTGCTTACCATGAGTTTGTTGTTAGAAACTATTCTATGTTTATGATGATGAAATTGATGGTGTTGTGATGCATGCTGGAATTGATATTTGATGATTATAATATGTTTGGATTTGGGAATTGTGATTATGATATATAGATGATGATGTTGAGGTGAACTTGATTATGTTATGTTGATATCGTATGTGGATTGTTGTTCCATGGTGATGATGAATATTATGGCATTTCATATGCACATTTTATGATGAGATAGTGGTGGGGTGGACGGTGATTGCCACGAGACCATGATGACGGTGGGGTGGTCGGATGATTGTCACGTGACAGGAAGGGCGGTACGGTAGACGGTAATTGCTACGTGACCTCCCTGTTCCCGTTTGGAACGAAGTCGATCCCGTTTGGAACGATGTATTTTGGCCAAGGTTGTTGAACATGTAGTTGTGCATGTAGTTGCATTTGGGAAGTTAAATGGACGGGTTGTGATAATTATCGTGAAGCATGATTTGTGATGTTGTTCTTGAGGAAATGGGTTTATTGTTGAAAGTGTTATTATTGTATTTTGAGAATGTTGTTACCGTAAATTATTTTATTCCCTCTTCAATATGTTGTTTGGTATTTGTTGTTTGTTTAATAGTTAACCCTTTCTGTTTGTGTTTGGGCGCTTAACGCCAGAAAATAGACAAGGTGATGATCATCGTCTCTCGAGGAGGTTATGAAATCAGAGTGCGCAGCGGATGCATGGGAGATTTCTGAAGATGATGTTTTAAGGACTTCCGCTATTTTATTTTATTTTTGGGCTCGCTGTTGAGCATTTATCTTTGTTGTAATATTTTTCTCGTTTTTGCTTCCGCGTAATAAATATTATCAGTGGGGAAATATTACTTATATTATTTAAGTATTTTTTGAGAGACGAAATCCTTTTGAAAATTGAGTTGTTTTCTGAGAGGTTTTAATTTCCATGAAATTGCCATGTAACCCTCAACCCAAAATTGGGGCGTTACATAGGTCTAACAGACATTCCCGGTCCAAGACCCTCATTCGGTCCAAGACCCTCGTCCGGTACAAGGTCCTCGTTCGGTACAATACCCTTGTTCGGTACAAGGTCCTCGTCCGGTCCAAGACCCTCGTCCGGTCCAAAGCTCTCATATGGTCAAGACCCTCGTCCGAAACTGGGCAAATCTGGCTTGAATTCTCACCACCCTTTTGCCAGTTCCACTTTTCAGTCTCATAAATCACAACATCTCTGCTGATGAGCAATTTCTGAGTAATAGGATTGTAGAGTCTATAGGCTCCAGTGGCATGATACCCAACAAGTATCATCTTTTCACTCTTGTCCTGCAGCTTCGTCCGCTTTGCATCTGGAATGTGTTTGTACACCAATGACCCAAACACTCACAAATGGCGTGCACTTGGCTTAGTACCAGACCAGACTTCCTCTGGAACCTTGCCCTTCAAGCTTTTTATTAGACATCTATTCAAGACGTATGCTACAGTGGACACTACTTCTCCCCAGAAGCTGTGTGGTAAATTCTTTTGCTTGACCATACTCTATAGTAGACCAAAATCTATTTGAAATTTGAGACTTCAATTTACTTAGGCTCCATTTGTATTGGCATTTAAGGCCCGAAACGCGCATTGCGTTCTTGTGGACGTCATTCACCAGTTTCTCACGAGCGTTTGGTTTTGCGTTTTTTTAAACGTACCAACGCAGATCCGCACCTAAACGACGTTGAACGAGAAGCAATAAATCAGAGAGGTAGCGTTTGGTGTTCCCGTTCGATTGTTGAAGAAGAAAGGCAAGCCATCTCAGATCTACTGTATCCTTCTTCTTCCTTGCTCTGTTTATTTCCTTTGGTGCCTCTGTTTGTGGGTTTGAAGTGGGTTTGAAGAAGGTTTGAATCTAAAAACCTTATCTTTTTAGCTTCTTTCTCTTTTCTTGTGAGCGGTGACTCTTGGGCTCGATCCGCTTCATCATCTTCTACTTCGGGTTCAAACTTAATACATGGAGACTAATTGCTGTTCAAATTACTATTTGTGAACTTTGAAGTTTCTAGACCTTAAGAAAACATGCGTAAGGATTTGTTGTGAAAGCCAAATCTGAGATAGAATTGGTACTTGAAGTCACTAATGAAGGGGAGTCAAATTGAACTGTGTTTGGTTCTTGATTCAATCGCTTAAGGACAATGTCTTTTTTAAAGGGGGTTAAATTTAACACCCTATCCGCACAATCTCACACCTCCCCTTTTAACCTTTTGGGATTTAAAATTTGGAAAAAACCAAAAAATTTGGCTTTCAAGTTTTAAAACTTAGAACATAAAGGGAAGTGCGAAATTATATGAGTAGGGTGTTAACTTTTTTTTTTTTTTTTTAATTCTAGTTCCAAACATGATTTTGATTAATACTCCCTCCGTCCCAAATTATAAGACCCTTTAGAGACAAATTTGGTGTCCCAAATTATAAGACTCCTTCTAGATTTCAGAAAAAAAAAGCTTTTCCTTTTTTACCCCTTGCATTCATTATACTTTCAATTCCAAAACTTTAATTATCACCTCTACTAATTATTTCTCTTTCATGTTTTCCAACCAACCTTTGATATATCCAATACTAACATAGGGGCATATATGGAAGATTTGTAAAAAAATAACAAAACCAAGATAATTAATTAGCTTATTACATGCTTTCTTAATAAGCGTGATTGTCTGAACATGACCCTATAATTTGGGACGGAGGGAGTATAATCTAAACAATATTCATTTTTTCAAATCACTTTTGCTAAAAAACATGCAAACATAAATCACATTTAGTGCATGTTTGAAAAACTCACCCATAATTAATGTTTGGGTCATATCCACATTTGACCTCTTCAAACGTGAAACCAAACACACCCTTATTCAAATACAATTTTACTCAAAATCACATTTACAAAATCACGTTAATTCAAACTCCTATTTTCAACGTAAAATCCAAACAGACACACGATACTAATCATAAGAACACTATTAGCATGATTTAACGGTATGAAAAAGGAAGGACAATAAGGTAATTGCGAGGATTGGGGGGAAGGAGATACTTTGGTCGAGGCAAAGTCAACAAGTCAACTCGAGTAACTCCCTCCTAAATCCTCATAGTGGAAGTTGGGATTCTCTCTCTCTCTCTCTCTCCCAGTCCCAGCGCATGATTGAAGACCCTCAACCTCCCCCTCCTAACGTGGCGTTCTCCCATTCGTCCATTCTCCCTCGTCGGGATTCATACCAACATAGCTGCTACTTCTTTCTACTTACTCTCTCTCTCTCTCTGTTTATGCTCTGTCTCTCACTCACACCCAAACGTCACTTTTCTTCTCTCTCTCCTCTATCTACACCATTTTCTCTTTCTCTCCCCCAAAATTGAAATTCTCTCTTCACACCAGCAGCAAGCAATGCATGATCTTTTCTTCTCTGCTTGTTCGATCCCTAATTAATTCGGATTGTGATTTATTCTTAGTTTTATTTTTATTTCTGGGAAAATGCTGGAAGCAACAATGGATAGTTCTTCCGTCAATGGTGGTGATCGATTCTCGCACTTGCAGAGCTGCGGTGATAGCAGCGAAGAGGAGCTCTCGGTGCTCCCTCGTCACACCAAAGTGGTTGTCACCGGAAACAACCGCACCAAATCCGTCCTCGTCGGCCTTCAAGGAGTTGTCAAGAAAGCCGTTGGCCTCGGAGGGTGGCATTGGCTGGTAATTTCCTTCACCAATTTTGGTTTTCTATTGAAAGAAATTAAGGAAACTATTGGCTATTCTCTGAATCTAATTTCGGGTTGAAAATGTGGGTTTCTTTCTTATTTTGGCGTTATTAGCAAGTTGTTTTAAGCAAATTCGTACTGTTTAATTTATTTTTTATTTACTGTGTTGCTATCTTGTGATCAGTTCAATGCCTAAAATCTTCTCATTTTGTTGTTCTTAAAAAAGAAAAATATTAAAGAAACTTCTTATCCGAACTAATTTTTTTTCTTCATATGAAAAGAATATCTTATCCAAATAAATTTTTGGGCATTTACTGAATTTTGAAATTTCCATCTTCTGGGATTCCCTAAGTTGCAATTTAAATCGAGTTTATTGTTCTATTTTATAATTCCACTGATTATCTCACTTTATCTAATGGATCTGGGGTTTTAGTAGGGCCTCGACAAAGATAAGTTTTCTTTGTTTATTGATATTTGCTTGAGTTTTGGTGTTTGTAATTCTTTTATGTGTTGTCATTTTTGTTTGTAATTCAATGAGGTATTTATTTTGAAGTGAGTAGTATTTTGCGTATTTTTTAAAAATCTCTCCTATTTTATTGATCTTTGCTTGATGGTTTTTTCTGAGAGGGAAGTTCATGTTTGATCTCAGATTATTGCCTCTTCGCTTACATGCATGCTCTGATTATGAGTGACCCATTTCTTTTTTGTATTGACAAAATTACAAAACAAGTAGATGAGTTATTATATGCTGAATTCAAGAGTCATTTATATCCTAATCTGAATCAATATTACTTTTAGTCACATTTGGATTCTGATTTCTGACCAAGAACTCTATTGTTGGATGTAGAGAGAATTTCATCTACAATTATGCTTGTTGTCCAGCATATAGTTGGTTTAATTCCTTGGATTATTTGAAAGACCATTTGTTCTATCATGTATGATGATTAATCAATATTCTGCTTGGTGCAAAAATGTGCAGGTTCTTACTAATGGTATTGAAGTGAAGCTGCAGAGGAATGCCCTTAGTGTTATTGAAGCACCCACTGGCAATGAGGAAGATGATGACCTTGAATTTGAACACACACAGTGGAATGGGTCCGATATGGGTAGGTTCCATTTGAGAAGTTACTATTCTTTCTCCATATTTCCAGAATTTTGTTCAACTTTTTTCTTAATCATATGTGTGCATTTGTAAAGGTTATTTAACTTAACATGACTCATATTATCTGTCTTGTATGTTAAGTGATACAAGAGTTATGATTTATAGCTCCTATAAAGTTTTTCATTTTAATTTCTCCATTGTAATTATTTATTATTCTTGGTATAATTCCTACTTGACACTCAGCACTGAAGGTAGTGGGTGAACAATAATATTTTTGTTACTTTTTTGCTGTAGTTTTCCATATCTCTGGCTGTGAGTCTGGGATTGTGATAGAGGAAGTTACATAGGATCTATTTACGTAATTGTTTCTTTGCTTTTTGCTTTTGACTATTTCGTTTTATAGGCTCTATTCTATTGTCTTGCTATTTTTTGGCCCCACCCCCATTTCTAATTTTGTTTGAACTATCTTTGATTTGATCTCTCAGCATCGGATGACACTCAAAAGTCCCACAAATCAAGGCACAGAACACATAGATCATTAGGATCATCTCACAAGACCACAAGCCGGTCTTTCTCTGGTGACTCACAGTCTAAGGGATCTATTTCTATGCCTCATGGATGGACGGTATATCAACTTGACTGTTTTTTTCCTTCAATAATTTTGCCATTTTATCAGTGAAGGATATTTCAATTGTTAAAATTATGCTTAAATGTTTAATGTAGAAGGTCGATTTGAGCAAATTGGAGATGGCTGCATTGTGGAGATATTGGCGACACTTCAATCTGGTAAACAAATTTCTGAACCCTGTCTGTTGCTTGTTGTCTCTGGGGAAAGATGCTTGAGTTGTGGTAGTGATTTCCAATTCCCTTACATGGAAAATGGATGTGCAGGTGGATGCTGTCCCAAACCCATCTAAAGAGCAGCTAGTAGATGTTGTTCAGAGGCACTTCATGTCTCAGGTATTGAAAAAATTAATGGTTGCATTTGCATACTTGTTTCTGTTTTGCTAGTAATTGTTCAGTTTTTAAAATACCTTTATTGGTGTGAACTTTATCTATGGTTCCATTAGTAAACAGATTCATCGTATTCTGCTTAATATAATGTTCTAAAAACTTTTGAATTTCTGGCAATGTATGTGTTTTGAGCCCGTCTCTAATAGCGTGTTTGGATTGGTGGTGGCACACAATCCAAATTACAGCATCTCCAGAAGCTTCTTTCTAGAAGTGATTATGAGGATCTCCACCTTAAAACCAGACCCACTATAATAAGCATTGTGATTGATAGGAGTTGGATAAGTATTAATTATGTTTCCCTTTTTTTGTGAAGCAAATGGATGAGTTGCAGGTGATTATGGGGTTTGTGCAAGCTGCTAAGAGGCTGAAGACTATGTGCAAATGATGAAGGATATTTATAACTTATATTGTCTATGCTAACAGAGATAATGGTAGTATCTAATATGAATATCCACTTCCCTTGGTACTGTGTAACATATTTAGCCATGGTTTGTATCTTCTGAATCTAAATTAGTACTAGGTTAGTTATATATGAGGTTATATAGTAGGGAGGCTCTTACTATTTTGTAGCCAACCTAGTTATGTAGATATGGGACCTTGAGACTTTGATGTTCAGTGAAGTCCTAAGCTTTTGATATTAAAATGTACTGCTGACTTGGGAAGTGGGTATCCTGAGACTTCAATGTATATATATCTTCCAACTTTGATTACTTTCATGATCTGTGTTTTGCTGTGTTGGGTGTTACTACTGCGACCACCTCCACCTTTGATGAGTGGAATGGTGATTAACTGATTTTAAGGGGGACAAATTATAAAATCAAATCTCAATTTTTAAGTGTTAGAATTGATTCTTCATTGTTAACATAAATTTTTAGGTGTTTGCAGATGCTACTTTTCATGATTGATTCTGCTCAATTCAACTTTGGAATTAAAGTACAATTCTTAATTTTTGCGGAGGTTATGGATTTCACACTTGAATTTCACCTTATTATACTAGTAACATTTTTCTAATACATGTATTTAATTAGATATAAATTAGTTCACTTTTAACTTATTTTTTTCAGAATTAATTTTAGTTTTGGTTTAATCAATGCTTGCTCAAATTTGCATTATTTGTTCTTGAATGATAACTCAAGTGGCTATAGTCGAAGATACATGAGTTTTTGGGAGATGAAGGTCTAGATCAATCCGAACAATACTAATTGCTGCCTTATCTAAAAAAATTAACATTTCATTGTGTCAAGAGGAAATTTGCTAGCAAATGTTACGTTTTGTTTGTACAAGAAAAGCAAGTGTTACGTTTTGTTAATAAATGCTAGCTGCCTTTAAAAAAATAAAATAATGCTAGCTGTAAATCAGTTCAAAATTGGTCCATCCTATAACTTGTCAAAATTTCATTGTAAATATTTACTAGACAATAAAATATTTGTGAGGAACCACCATAATTTGGCGATGTTTTTGTATGATTTTTTTTCTTTTTACAATCTTAGAGCATTAATAATTCGTTTTAAAATTCGGTCCTATGGTATGGCCGCAACGGTTGAAAATGTGAGTAAAGGGAGCATGTCCTATCCTAATCATACAGTACGATATTCTTACAGAGTTGCAATTATAATTTTCAAATTGGAAACTGGTTTGCCAGCTGTGACCAACTGGGTAAGGTAACCTCTTTTTCAAGCAATTCAAATTCAAAACTTCGACTCACTTGAAGTAAACAAGAGAGCGTTAAATTCATACTCCCTTTCTTCGGTTTTATAAGAATTAATTGATGGATGAAATTTGATTCTCTTTTTTTAACAACAATATCTTTATTTAATTGGATTTTTTTTTTCTCTTTTACACTATGCAACTTATTAATAATAAATAGAAATTAAGAAAAGTAGGTTAGAGTAATTTTGGAAAGTTGATATAAATTTAGAACAAATTTAATGCTACCGACTACTTTAACTACATTTATTAAGGGGCGTGAAATTGCAATTTGGTTCTTATAAAAAAGAACAGAAAGAGTACTTAGGAGCCTCTACATATTATATAGGCTATGTTCCGCATACAGGTGATAAATTAGTTAAATGCTGAAAATGATAAAAACGCACATACTTGTATTTGTTTTTATATTTAGCTTTACTTCTTTTATTGTACTAAATTGCTCTGACAATTTAATTCCGATGTGTAGAAGGCTAAAGGCCTCCCAAAGCTTATACATTTTTAAATTAATAAAATATTTTTTAGAATTACGAGAAGGATAAATGTGGGGAGATGAGTTTGATTAAAATAATTTATAATCTGGTTTAGTGTTTTTAGAAATATTAAAAGACAATGATGAAATTATAATAAAATGAAAATGATAAATATGAGAATAAACTCAAATAGATTATTAAAAAACTTTAAGCCACTGAAATAAACTATTTTATCGAACATTTTTAAAGAATTTTAAACTAGTCAAATAAGTTTTAAGCTACTAAAAAATGTTTAAGCTAGCTCAAGGCTATGTTTGAGATGTCTATCTGATAAACTAGCTAAGAGTTGAAAAGATAGTTGAAAACTGAAAAACTACTAAAAGCCACGAAAGCTGAAAAACTACCAGATTGAAAAAAAGAGCTTGATAAAACTAGTTGTTGAACAAGTTGAAATTGTAAAATGACATAAAAGGACATACTTGTATAATTCTTTTTATATTTAACATAATTTATTTACATATCAATACTTATATTATACTAATATTAAAATAATTATCACTTTAAATATTTTAATTTAGTTCAAATTATTTATCATCTTAAAAGTATAATATTAATTTTTAATTAATTTTCATTTTTATAGTTTATTAAATTAAATAGACTAAACTAAATAACTTTATATTTTTATTTAATAAAATAAGCTTATATTTGTCTAAATTAAATATTTTTTAGAATTTTATATTAAAAATTGAATAGTAATTAATTCAGCATAAAGCTGTTGACCGGTTGGCAAAAACTAGTGTTAGTTCTAATAGTTCTTGTAGTTTGGTGGTTGATATTCCAGACCTTGAGTTGGAGACTCTCTTATTGATAGACTAACTGTTCTTTTTTTTAGTGCAAGAGGAAAGCTAGAGACTCCATGTTTATTCCTTAGTTTCGTTTTATCTTATATTATTTTTGATGAATCAAAAAAACATAAAAATAATTAATTTTATTTATAATGATTAACGAGTATAAAACTTTTCTAAAATAAATCATCTAACCAAAAAAATAAATAAATATTGTGCTTACCATAAAAGTTCAAATAAATTATCATTAATAACATAAAGGCTTAATAGCACTTTTGGTCCCTCACTTTTCACGATTCGACAGTTTTGATCCCTAAACTAAAAAATTAGCCTGGTCATCAACTTATACAAACTGTTGCAGTTTTGGTTTTCCATCCAATTCCATCAATTAATTAACGGTTTCTGGGTTAAAAAAAACCTAGAATCTTCATCAATTCATCATCATATTCAACCATCTTGATCATCATCTTCAACATTAAACCAAAAAAACCCAGAAAAATAACCTTTGGTCCAGTTATTTTAAAAAAGAGGAAAAAAGGAAAAATGAGAAACAAATGAATAAAAAAAAGGAAGAGGAACATATTAGAAAGAGAGTAAATGGAGGGTGAGAGAAATAGAAGAAGCGGTGAGAGAGAGAGAGAAAGAGAGAGAGTGAAAGAAGCATGATGCGGGGACGGTGCAGTGCGACGGCGGCGGAACCGCGAGGTTTCTCCTACTCCGATTCACGGCGGAGACTTGGGGTTTCAGGGTCGTGCGGTGGCATCCACGACAGCGACATCGCCATCGAAGGTTCCTGCCCGATCTGGGTGTTGTGGTTGCTCGATCTTGGTGTTAGGGGTGGCTCAATGGTGATGGATAAGGTGGTGGGTTCAGATTTGGCGGTGGTGTGGGGTGGTGGTGGGTTCAGATCTTCTCTTCTTCTTGTTCTTCTTCATATTTTTTCCTATTGTTGTTTTGATTTTGGTTAAAAGTGTTTCTGAAAAGTAACTTTCATTTTGATCTAATAGAGCGTGATGACAAAATCAACTTTGATTTTAAAATACTCAACCATGATCTTTTTGTAAAATCACGTTTTGAAAAAATCTAAGTAAACGTCGGAGGTGAATGGTGGTGGTTCCGATGGAAGAAGAAGCAGTGGAAGGTTTGGTGAAGAGAAGTTGATTTCTAGTTCTGGTTTATTGGGTGTGCTGCTTCTTTATTTCTTCTCCTATTTTTCTAGTCGTGGTTGGGTTTAATAAAAGGTAGCCAAGATAGGCTTTGTTTTGGGTTAATGGTGGCTGATTCTGGGTTTTGAGGAATGTGAAGGGAAGCTAAATTTCTTTTGGGGTTTAGGCAGGGGAAATGGTGCAGTGCGGGGGAATGAAAAAGATGATTAAAATAAGTGTTATTTTGATGAGGAATAATGAAGAATAGAGGAAGATGATGATGAAGATGGTTGAATATGATGATGAATTGATGAAGATTCCAGGTTTTTTTTTTTAAACTCAGAAACCGTTAATTAATTGATGAAATTGGATGGAAAACCAAAACTGCAACATTTTGTATAAGTTGATGACCATTCAGGCTAATTTTTTAGTTTATGACCAAAATTGTCAAATCGTGAAAAGTGAAGGACCAAAAGTGCTATTAAGCCTAACATAAAAGAATAAGAAATCTGTAAAGTAATAAGCAAAATGAAAATATTGTAACAGCTTGATTTTTAAGTCGAGAGTCACATTGAAAAACGCGGAAAAATACTTTAAATAAAAACCTTTCAGAACATCTCAAGTTTTCCAAAACAACGTCTCACATATATTTAATAAGTGTAGCCCATAGTCAATAGTATTACAGCAAGGAAAACAAGACGTAATGAAAGTAGTATGTTGCACACATGTGCTAAATTTACAAAATAGCAGAAACTAAACATCATCTTCAAATCTGCCCCAAAATTTCCTCAAGCTTGCATCAAAACAGCCTTCAAGTCTTCCCTCATCGCTAGTCATTGGTGTTAAGCGCCCAAACAATAAAACAACAAGCAGAAAATGGTTAACTCCAAATACAAATAAAAATCAATAATACAGTGATGAAAAAACAGGATCAGTGATAAATAACGGATTATGAATTACATCCATATTAACAGCAGATATTTCACAAACTACTCATTTCAAATTCACATAATCATGCTTGTTAGTTCTCAATAACTGTATGCATAATCTATGGCCAATAAGTTTTGCCGTATCTGGGCCAGGACGATTTCGTGGAATACTACCCACCACATCACCCTCGGTTATGATCCCGCGGGACAAAGTGCCGCCACATCAAAACCTGAAAATATTATATATAATGCATATGCAATGACAAATAATCATTATCCTCAGGAACTAACAGTTCTCACAATCCTTAGAATCTTCATGAACAATAACGGTTCACTCGTTTCACAGTCATAGTATCAACATATGCATAATATAGTCAGTTCTTCCTGGAAACATATTCATCATGTTATATCCAAAGAAATTCAGTCTCAACAAACATATTCAACATGCTGTAATATTATCAACAATATTCAATCAAGTTCCTAAACAATCACAATCAGTGTTCTGAAAACAGTCACAAAAACATCATAAATGACACAACACTAAGACTGAGTTACCCTTACCTTCGTTTAGGTTGCATACACTTGATCTTCAACCTAGAAATAGCATATAAACTCATTTAATTAACTATTCTAAGGGTAGGATACAATATGAGAAGAAACATAACTCAAAACGGTCGAAACCAGAATTTTTCGTAAAACAGAGCAGAACTGAGTGCCCCCAACTCCCAAGCGTTGGCCATCGTCTGGTTACGTTAAATCTCGTAGAAACACAATGCCCAAGCGTTGGCTCTTAGCCTGAGAGTCTAGAATCAGTGTTTTTCACGTAAAATCACTTTTAAACTCATTTCTTCAAAACCCAAACTTCTTTATAGATAAAAATCATTACCAAATTGATTTAAAACAGTTTCTATATGGTTTTTTTTTTCAGGGGATATTTTAGAAACACAAAGATTACAACAGAGTTCTAATGTAAGGACTAGAAAGGAAACCAACCTTGTATGAGCTAAATGATTAAGAGACTTGAAACTTCAACTTTGTCCTTCACGAATCAAGAAGAACTCACAACGAACAGCTCTGATCTTCAACGAACAAGAAGAATATGGTCGCAATGGAAAGATAACAAGTTAAACTCCAAGAAGATGAACTAAATCGAATACAAGGAAAATTCCAGAATTAGTAAGAGTCCGAACAACTTACCAACAACAACACTTCTGAAGAGTGTCAAGGATTACAACTTACTTTGAAGAGAAGAAAGCTGTGGGAAAGAATAAAAGATTAACGTACTGACGGGGGTTTATATTTATAGAGTGAGGAAACCGATTTAGAAATGATTAAAATATTCTAAGTCAAAGAAAACGGCAAGTCATTAATGCTCATTAATGACTCTGACATTTTTTCTCATAAGAGTCAATAAAAACGGAAATTTACCACTTTCAAGGCATCTGACACTCATCTCTTAAGGTAAAAAATAACGGCTGATCAGACCAGACAAAACGAAACCAAAACGAAGTCCTAGTCTGCCAACTAAACGAAGTACTATTCTACCAATTTTACCAAACGATCTCTACCAAACAATCTCAACTTTATCAGACGATCTCTCATCAGTCAAACGATCTCAACTGCCAAATGATCTCAACTTTCCTTTCAAAACGTCGCTATTTCAGCCAAGGCTTAAACAATACATAATTCCATACTCAAACACACATTTCTCACAAATAAAACTCGATATATCAACCCAATACTAATTTGAATCACCAAATAATTCAAGACAAAGTATAATCAATATACTTCAAAAGATTCAAATTATAATCACAAGAGTTACAGGGACTAAAATACAATTACACAAAGTTGAGAGTCTTAGAAATATCATCTTGCATCTATATAAAAATGGTAATGATGAAATTTTAATAAAGTGATGAGGATAAAAACGAGAATAAATTTAATAAGCTTTTAACTATAAGCTACCTCATGTAGTTTATTAGAAGAACTTTAAGTTGCTGAAATAAGCTTATTTACTAAACACTATTAAGGAAATTTTAAACGAGTCAAATAAACTTTAATCTAACTAATATGTCATTTCAAACATAACCGAAATGTCATGCCAAACATAGCCATAGGGAAAGCTAGCGTCGGAACATGCTCAGTTAATACGATTAAAGTATAATATGAACCATAGGGAAAGCTAGCGTCGGAACATGCTCAGTTAATACAATTAAAGTATAATATGAACGAATTTTCCTCTTAATTCACGAGATTTTTTTCATTTTCTATCTTAGGCTTAATAGCACTTTTGGTCCCTCACCTTTCACGATTTGGCATTTCTGGTCCATCTTGGAATTTATTAACTTAAAAGGTCCCTCACGTTTACTAACTGTTGCAGTTTTGGTTTTCCGTCAACTTCCATCCAATATTTAACGGTTTTTGAATGAAAAATTAATTAAAAATTTAAAGAAAAATGAAAACCCAGAATATTGTGAATATTCATCTTCTTCAAGCATGTTCTTCATCATCTTCATCCAAAAACCCAGAAAACATAAAAACCCAGAAAAATCTTCATACAGTTCTTCATCATCTTCAAATATCTTCACCGTGTTCTTCTAAAAAACTCGGAAAAAATCAGAGATTCACTCATAGAAACCAACCCACCAAGAGACCCCAAAGTGGCCTTACTAGAGCCCCTGCCAATTAATAGAAACTCTACTACACAACAATGCTCACAAAAGCATCGCTAGCCACACCCAGAAAACTATTTCATTCGAAAAACAGCAACCCACCCAAGCCTCCAAAACACCAATTCCCAGACTACTTGGTTTCCTTCAGTTTTGTCAAAGCAAAAAGCAACTGGAATTCTGATACAAAAATTCCAATTGCAGCAGCACAAAACCCAACGAGAAAGAAGGGGAAAAAAATCCATTCACAACACCTGCAGACAAATCAATGGATTCAAAATCCATTCAAACAGAGAGTATTGGAAACTCTCCACCTTTTCTCGCAGCCATCTCCACGAATTATGCTGAATTGAATCAAGTGCTTGAGAGATATCAAACTGACCACCCTTAAACACCATTGAATTCCTACCACGCCAAATACAGTGCAAAACTGCAATCCAAATAAGCCATGCCCCTTTAATTTTCTTCTGCTCAAACCCCCACTGGCAGGATTTGATGGGGTGAAGGCCATGAAGGTCGGGGTGGAGGTGAGGGGTTGTTGTCGCTGATTCGCGTTTGGATGATTGAAAGGATGGGGCGTGGTGGCTCTGGTAGAAGAAGAGTTGGGGAATTAAAAATTAGGTTTTCGGGGAAGGGGATTAGGGATTTGTTGTTATGAAGAAGAAGATTGATTCTGAATTTTATTTTTTTAATTAATTTTAAAGGAATATTTCGTTAAATATTGGGTGGAAGTTGACGAATAACCAAAACTGCAACAACAATTAGTAAACGTGATGAACCTTGTAAGCTAATAAATTCTAAGAGGGACCAAAAATACCAAATCATGAAAGGTGAGGGACCAAAAGTAATATTAAGCCTCTATCTTAAAATGCACATAAACTTCTATTCGCATCGGTGCAACGGATATTTAAATTTAGGTATAATATATATTTAGATGTCAATTTGAGTAAAATAATGTAACTTTTATCTCAATTTACAAGAATAGATTCATTAACTTTTTGTCTCCGCTTTCGTTTGTACCCATACCAGAAAACAAGTATCCAAAGACACTTAGAATTATATATGTTGAGGCTATGACAAAAGGGTCAGTAACCGTATAAGGTTGAGGATAGAGGAAGATCCAAATTCAAGGACAGGAAAGCTAAAACTTTGGAGACAGGACATGATGCACATGTAGAAAATTGAAAATAAAAAAGGAAAGATGTGAATTATGGTTTTATTTTGTGAATGAGAGTGGATTAGCGTTTAATGAGGTACAGGCGATACAGCCATACTTTTCCTTCTCCAAAAATATCCAACATCATGGGTCAGACATGTGAGTCAAAATCAGGTTGATATTAGGATCAAAACGGGTCCCATTGAACATTAAATGTGCATATCCTTGTGTTTGTTTGAACTTGAAGAACCCTCAAGGCTCAAGGGGAGAATGAAAAAAAAAAACTCTCAACTCTCAATCTGTTAGATATAAAGTTAATGTTTATTTTCAATTTTAGAAAACTTTATTTTTCATTTTTAAAAACTGAAAAAATTGTTTATCATGACCTGTTTTTAAATGTTAAAATTACAATTTTTGTTTATTTTCAACGTTAAAATTTATCTTTCAATTTTTTTTCTTCTGTTTTTTTGTTTTTAATTTTAAAATTAATTTTTTTAACTTTGTAAAACATCTCACTCAAACAGTTTTCTATTTTCTTTTGAAAAAAAAATTTTAAAAATTGTTTCTGAAAATAGTTTTTAAAGGAAAAAATCAAAACAGAAACCAAACAAGCCCCAAACTTATAACCGGAAGTTACTTGATCAAATTGAACACATCTTTAATCTGTCAGAAGAATTATTAGATCAAACAAATTTAATTGGACCAAAAATCACTTCATGGCAAAGCAATAAAATCGCATTGGTTTGCTCACCAGTAATATGATAATGAATTTGTAAGTAACCTATAAAACCGATCATGGAGAGTCACACAATTAAACGAGTTATATAAATCAACTGCATCAATCAAATACCAATTGTGAGAGTTAGAGAGGGTGAAGTAAAGCTCCAATGAGTTATATACATCAATTGCATCAATCATTTTAGATGAAATAACATAGGTTCATATTCTTTTTAATCCAACTGATTTTATGGAAGACCTCTCATGATGGCTGCGACTCAACCTAATGCTCCTATGAAATGCTCATGCGACCATGATCCAGCAGGCCTCTGGTGTCCTAGCCGTGACAACAGATGCAAGATTAGATTGAAGCTGAAACTCGAGGCTGAAAAGGATGGGTTCTGGTGTAGTATTGTTGGATGCTTCACTTCACTGGATTTCTGGGGTGTCAACGAGCTTTGACTTTGGCAATGAGTTCCTAGCTGAGATATTGGCAGTAGAAACGAGTTTAAAACATGGCTTGGAGCTTGAGTTCAAGGCTACTGTGTGTGGGTCTAATTGTGCTAATGTGGTTGAGGTTCTCTCCAACCATGATGATATGGATACTTTTTGGGCCAGGGCTACCATAGCAATTATGATTTCTTGGGATTGGAATGTTTCTGTTGTTCACATCTCTAGAGACAAAAATAATGAGCGGATATGTTAACTCGTCAAGCTTCTCAAGAAGAATCATTTTGTCATATCTCGGAGTTTCAAACTTCTAGTATTATTGTGTCGTTGTGCCAAGATGCAGTAGTGTAGTTTGGTTGTTTCGATAATTTTTCTTTGTAACCAAAAAATAGATTGGATACATCTAAAACACTTAGGCTCCTTACGGGTGGTTTTATGTTTTGAAATTTTTAGAAACCAAAACTAATTTTCATTTTTATAAATCCAATTTTAATTTTTTGTAATTTTTTAGTTTTAAAAAGCTGTTGCAACAATGTAAATCCACAATAGTTACCGCAATTGTCAACTTTGTGAATTCATGACATTGGGTAGTAGCGGCAACATGATAACGGAGGAGCTAGATAGCAGTGGTGGTGGAAAAGGTGGCAACGGTAGCAGTGGTAGAGAAGATGGCAGTGGTAGTAGTTAGGGTTGTCCAACGGGCGGTTTCGGGCCCAAAACTCGGTTTTGGTCGGTTGAAAATGGCCAAAACCTCCGATCCGCCACCGTCTGCCACCATCCAATGGATTCCTCGGTTTCGGGTTCGGCGGACCACGGGTTCGCCGGTTCGGTACATTCGGTTTGAAGATCGAGAAGAAGATGAATAAAAAAGAAGATGGGACGATGAAGAAGAAGCATAGATTGAGACAACGAGAAATTTCCCATAATACAGAGATCCAGAAATAAACCTTAACAAATATCAATGACTAAACCTTCATATCCAATAATACATAGATCAATAAATTTCAACATAAAAAAATGTTCATTGATGCAGAAATTGAAATATATCAGTGTCGTGGTTGGAGGCCATCGAAGGTTCTCGATCTGAGGATCTCGATGACGGTGAAGCAAGCGGCATCGACAAGGAGGATGAATCACAGAGGTTCTTCGCTCTTAATTGTGATGATGGTGAAGGATGCAACGTCGGCATGGAGCTTCAGCGGAAGAGAAACTTCAATCTCAATAGGCGGCGGAAGGAGGAGGGAAGAGAGAGGAGAGAGTGAGCCAGCTCTCATTTACTAAATGTTGTTGATAGTGATAATAGTCTAAAACTAGGTAATGATGGCGATCCGTGACGGGAAAGTGAGAGCCGTTGATAAGGTTGGATCTAACGGTGCATAACGCATAAGAAGAAGCACAACGCGGTGAACAAGGCCAATACAGCTGGAACGCATTTTTTTTGGAACGCGTGCGCGTCCTAAGGCGTTGGGCTGGGCCGCTGCACTGGTTTTATCCATATTCGGTCGGTTCGGTCGATCCAGAACCCAAACCGAACTCGACCGAACCAGACCAGCTGAAACCGTTTTTTCTCACCGGCTGAACCCGCTTACAACCCGACCGGCCCGATTTGGTAAAAATGGGCTCGGTTTTCTCGGGCCCGGTTCGGGCTGGGCCAATTGGACAGGCCTAGTAGTAGTGGTGGTGCCATCGTCAACGGTGGTGGTAGCGACAGTGGAGGTGGTTGTGGTAGCGATGAAGGGGGTGGTGGTGGCAGCGGTGGTGGTGTTGGTGGTCTTAGAGGCGACGATAATGGTGGAGGTGGTGGCAATGGAGGCGGCGACGGTGGAAGTGGTGGAAGCGGTGGTGGAGGTGAAAGTGGTGGTGTTGGAGGGTAGCGTTGGATGTAAAGGTAGCAGCGGTGGTAGTGGAGGATGTAAGACCCGAATAATAAAAGTATTATTTAATTATTCAAATTTTTTAATTTTAGGTGACAAACAATTTTAGCCTAAGATTAATGCGTAAAACACTTGGATTATATTTGATGAGAATAAATAATTATGACTCAATTAAATATGAGCATTACGTTAGCCCTTGTCTTGGGAAACGACGCCGAGGAACTCGATCGCATTTCAAAAATGTTCGGAAACGGTGCTTCGCTGTAGAGACGTCAACTCAAACTCATATGATCCTCGAGATAGAATTTTACTTTCTCTATATCTGCATGATGACGTGTGTTTGATATGGAGAATTTTGAATGTAATGTCGATACACTTTCGTTTCGGAGCCCAGGGACATTCCTGGCACGTCGCAGAAGTTTTGTAGAAACCTTGATGTGAGTAAATAGGGTTTGACCGAGACATTTTTTAGACTTCCGGACGAGATGAAAAGTTTTAGAATGTCGAAAGAATTCCATAAACGCGATAAAGATATTTTCAGCGCCAGTGTTTTTAGGCCGAGCCGGGCCCGACTCTTGGTAAAATGGTTGAGATATTTTCACGATCGAGAATCAAGGTGAGAGAATGATCGACGCAGGTCACAAAAAGTTGATTTATGGATTGACATGACATAAAGTTGCTTTATTAAGATTTTTCCTTAAATAGCTAATGTAAAACAAACCAAAAATAGCATTATCCTAAGGCTTAAATATGTTGGAGGTCCTTGAAATTGTAAGAGGAATCAAATTAGGTCCCTGAAATTTTTTTCTTTGAAATGTTATCACTTAAAAATGTTTTTTTAATTAAATTAAGTCCTAGCTGCGAAAGGAAGAAGACCCTTTATCCCGTTTACAATCCGTCGACGAAGTCGCCGCACCGCCATCGCTAACCACCATCTTCTCCGAACAACCTCCGTCGATAGATTGTAAATGAGGTATTGGGTCCTCTTCCTTTTGCGGCAAGGAGTGCGATGGTGGTGTCCGTTTCTCCAAAAGCTCAATGGTTTGGCCGTAAAATCCAGTTGCAGGTTGAGGTGGCTCATCGGAGCATCGTCAAAACTCGTCGAAGCTTGCTTCAATGGCTTCCTGTGATGCTCCCCTTCGTTTTGGTGCACATAAACATTGAATTCATAAAGGTTTAGGGTGATTCAAAGTGCACCCATGGTTGCTGGCACATCGTGAAAAATAGGGGGAGAAGGAGAAAGACTCGCGGCTCATTAAGCATGCTACCAATACCTACCATATGCCCAAAGAGCATCCTTGTCCTCAAGGATGGGTAATTCGGGTATCCATGCAATAATAAAGATCCACATTATAAGAGAACCACGGCCTGGGCTAAATTCAATAAAGGAGCCACACGGCCTTGTAACATCTAGTGGAATGAAGGAGCACAACTTCAATATTGGGTTGAGTTCATTGTTCAACATAAAAAATGACATTTGATGCAGCAAGACATGGTTGGCAATAGAAGTTATGCTTGGAGACGTAATAAGATCCGTGTGGTTGGCCTAATATATGGCACCAGCAAGTAAGAGGTAGTAATACCAAGTCTATAATAAGAGGAATCTGTAAGAGGTGAAAATAGCATGCTGCGACCCATAATACAAGCCTTTTGATTTTATTGTCTAAAGGGAAAGTGATACGGTTATTGATGCCTGGATCGAACGACGCATTTAATAGAACCCTTGTGATTGGTGGATGATCTGTGAAAGACTTTGTTCTCATTCTAACCCCTTGAAAACTCCCATCAGGAAGTCTTCCATGTGATTGGTGGACTCCAAAAATCAATTCAATTGAGTTAAGGGAGAGGCTGACTCACTGACACAAACAGTCAACACATTCGTCTCATTGGCGGTGACCAATGGCTTATATGCAATGGAGTTGAGAGTGAGTTGGTGGACTTCAAATGCTTAGGAAGTGGAAGAGACTTTGACTGTTGTAGAGTATGAGGAGGCACGACATGTGTTTGGTTAGCTTCTCCACAGTACAGTTGTGTTTCCTCTGTAGCTCCCTTCATCTCATTCATTTGTTCCATGGGTGGATGGAGTATGCAACCAGAGTGAGGAAAAGTGACCTTTGTACGTGAGTGAGAGGGGTTGAGTTCTTGGGGGCTCTCCGATGGAGATACATCGACCAAGTTTTCCATTGTGGAACCGGAAGCAAACGGTGCGGCTGTGGACGGAGGATCTGCGGCAGAGCTCGCAGCAACCAGAGGAACAAAGAGAACTAATGTCTTCCCGCGTTCCAACCTTGGTCCGTGAGGTGGTCAAACATGTGAAGAAGTGATAAGAGTCGAACAAACACCCTTGTCCTTGAAGGTGCCAAGAGTAGCATAGCGAGGGGAACTGCTGGACGCTGTTGGTGGTGCAAATTCAGGTAAGGGAACAACCGGCATAGTATTATGAGTTGATAGGCCAACTTTCTCTTATGTTTCAATAACTGTTGTCGTACCAGTTGGTAGACTCTGATGTTCTGGTGGTCGCAGGAGAGTGAATAGATGGATGTTTATATCCTCAAATGTGTAACTCGTAACTGCAAAATACCACAACCAGACGTGCGGAAGAAAACACAGAGCTCGAGTGTACAACCCAAAAGCCATCATACCCCTCAAGTAGGGAGAGTCCCTATGCCAAGTTGTCGTATCTGCTGCAAAATAATAAGCAGAGCCCAGGGAGTTGTTGACAAATTCACTTATGTCGTGCCTTTGAGCAGGTTGATAAGCTGAATCATACCAGGAAACAACATATACACTGCTTTGTCAAAAGGGGGTGATGTGAGCCACCCTATACAGTCTCAGACACAAGCAATAGCAACATAACCAAATTTCAGCTTGCACTTGTTGTCATGAGATGGAAAGGAAGTTGGCTCTCTAGAAACAACTTATATTTTTTTATCAGCACCTCTGTGAACTTCCTTAACACCAAGAAGTTTAAGTGCCGCAGAGTGGAAAACATGTCCTGCAAGACAAGATTTCCAAGGTTTGTTAGAGCATCTCCAACGCCGGGGAGCTTGTCCCAGGTGGAGATGTTAAGCTCTGTTCCTTAATTTTTTTTCCATTGGAGCAGATTGACGTGGCATAGTTGAAAGCTTATTTTTAAGCTATGTTCCTTATGTAAGCTCTCTTGCTTTTTCTGAGCTTGCAATTCAAAATTATATTTTCTCTCTCATGAAACAGAATTAGAACAGATGAAACAGATCAAGAAGATGAAACAGATTAAGAAGAAGGTGAAACAGAACAACAAATATTCAATTATTAACGAACCAAAAAATAAAAAAATTACAAAATATGAAACAGAAAATGAAATGAATTATAAAAAATTACAAAACACTATGAACTTTTGATGGAAAGCTCCGATCCGCCTTGCATGGCTGAAAAAACTTCGATCCGGCGGCGGAAGGGTGGCGGATCCAGCGGCGGAAGGGTGCCAGATGGGCGGCGGTGAGAAGGGAAGGAAGAAGGAAGAGGGAGGGTTTTGTCGAGAAGAGCGGCGGAGGGACGGTGGTGAGGCTGCAGCGGTTCGGCGGTGGACCTTGGGTTTGGCAAAGGAGAAGAGAGAAAAGTGTGAGAGGAAGAAGGAAGAGGGAGGGTTTTGCCGAGAAGAGCAGCGGAGGGACGGTGGTGAGGCTGTGACGGTGAGGCGGTGAGGCGGTGGACCTAGGGTTTGGCAAAGGAGAAGAGAGAAAAGTGTGAGAGGAAGAAGAAGAGGTTGGGAGCTATGAACCGTTTTAAATATACTAACCGGAAGAACTGGTTTTTTTTTTTTTTTTTTTTTTTTTTTTTTTTTTCTGTTGGGCTAGAATTGTGACTAGCTGGAGCCTGTTTCTGCTCGTTTTGGCCTGGTTTGACCGACCTAGCCAGTCAGAATGTGGACGTTGGTCCTTTTTTTTCTGACAGAAAAACAGAAAAATCAAATTTTTACCCAATGGATAAAGAATTATGGACGTTGGGCCTGTTTCAAAATTGATTTTTACACTATAAATAGTGGAAAAAACTATTTTTTACCTCCACAATTCTCTTTTTCTCATAACTTTCACCTAGTTATCTTGTGCTTTTTTGTTCTCCAACAGATCCTTATCAAGCTTATGCCAATTTTTTACAAAACAAATCACCTCCTACTGATGAATGTTTTTCAAATCCACAATATGTCATGCATCCACCACCATATTATTTTTAAAACCAATCACCTCCTATTGGTGGGAGCTCTTCAAATCCCCAATATCTGATCTATCCACCACCATTCTATTTTCAAAACCAACCACCCCACACCTGTGAAAGTTCTCCAAGTCCACAACATTCGATTTGTCCACCACCATTCTAATTTGAAAATCAACCACCTCATGCCGGTAGTAGCAGTGAAAAAGTACCCGAAACACAATTTGATCAATTATTTAACAATGACATCAACGTCCTAAACCAATCTCCTATGTTTACCGACGTTTTGAACGGAGTAGCTCCTGTAGTGCAATATAGTGTCAATAGAACACCATATCACATGGGATATTATCTAACAGATGGTATATATCCCGAGTGGGCTAAATTTGTGAAGTCCGTCCCAATGCCTCAAGGAGAGAAAAGACATTTATTTGCCCAACGACAAGAAGGAGCAATAAAGGATATTTAGCGTGCATTTGGAGTGTTGCAATCTCGATTTGCTATTGTTCATGGTCCTTCACGCCAGTGCCATGTGAATACCATGAAGCAAATAATGTATGCTTGCATCATATTGCATAACATGATCGTTGAAGACGAGCGCGGGGGGTACGAAGGTAATTTTGAATATGATCAAGCTAATAATGACATAGTGTCTGCTGAAGTATCAAGTGGTCCTATTCCTGCTTTTACAACATTCTTGGAAAGAAGAACACATCAACTTCAGCGATCCATCCATCGCCAACTTCAAGCAGATTTGGTGGAGCATATTTGGGAGTGTTTCAAAAATGATAATAATGAAAATTAATCATTACAGTTGATTATGTATTTCATTTAAACGGTATTGTTATTTATTTTTCGTTGATATGTATTTCCTATCGTCTTTAATTATATAATGTAATGTAATGTATTTGTTGTTATTTTTAATTTACTATGTTCAATTTTAAATTGTTATTGGTATTAATTAAATTAGCATTTAAATTAGAGTGTTGAATAAATATTAAAATTTAAATCATAACTAGGTGGATATAAAAATTATAAATATATGTGGTATTGTAGGGCCCAATTAAAAGTAAAATAAGGAACCATGGTTGGAGTAAAATCTGCTTGAGTTCCTTATGAAGGAGCTTAATTCTACATGGCACTTGGAACCCACAAAAAAAGTGTTTAAGATCCCAGAATAAGGAACTGGGTTGGAGATGCTCTTAGGAAGATAAAATGTATAACCTAGAGTTGGCTGATGCCTTCACTGTTTTGGTAATGATCCCTCTATTTTGTCTCCCTAATCTGCTAGCAAACAACAGCCCTCATGAGACGTGTTGGAAGAGACCAAGATAATCAGTGTGCGGGAAGAAAGAAAGGGTGTAGCCGAAGTGAAAAAAGAAGAAAAAACTTTGATCAATTTTCTAGTTAATTCATTTAACAAGAGAGAACTACAATTTATAGATAAGCATAATTTCCCTAGACTTAAGGGATGTCCAACATGTGACATCATCCTAATAAAAGGAATTCTCTAGAACACAAACATCTAATAACATGCTAGAATTAATAAATCTAGCAGGCCCAATAGTAGTCTCACCTATATAAAAATTAATAAAAACGTCTAATTATTTTGTAAATAATTATAAAAAGGGAATCTAGCTATCTAGCATTTTCTAAAATAAATTTTTACAGTTAATAATAAAATAATTAAATAAATTTGATATAATATTTCCTATTCACAAATAATAAAGGTGAAATAAAAATTATAGTTTTTTTATAATTAAATAAACGTAACCTGGGTTATGTTTTTTTGGAAATGGCCTAATGGGCTTGGGCTTGAGGAGGGGAAACGTAACCTGGGCTTAACATGGCACTGATTGTGCCCCCATTGGTTGGGAATTCCTATTCGCACCCACTCTTTCCTATTCACAGTACCCATATGTGTTTAGAAAATTAATTTTTGAAATAATAAAATTTTCAGAAATTAATTTTCCAAAATTTAGTAGGATGATGTGAATAGAAAAAAGACGTGGTGCCGAGAGTAATATGCCATTGGTTTTTAATATATGTGATTGTAGGCTCACAATTGTTCCCAATATTACTGATTTAGGAATCCAACGGGTGTTGGTCACAATGGTAAAAATGTTGTTGTTTGAATCCTTAAGTCGAGTTTCAATCTTTAGGAACCGGCTTTCTTAGAGAAGTCTTTAGTTTTTACCACACTTAGGTCGAAATTGCGAGAATAATTTTTATTTTTATTACCAATCTTGGAATTACAAGAAAATTGGGTTTGAAGTAGGCCCCAATATGCATTGTCCTGATTTGATCAAGGAATAGTGTCCAGTAAATTCCCCTAATCTATTTTTCCAAATATACATTTCGTTTGGTAACAAGAGGGGCAAAGCACCAAAGCTGAAACTATCACCAAACTCGTTGATAAATTGATGTTAGGTTTTGAAGATTTTTTTTTGATGTTAGCGTATTCTAGTTTAAGTAGATGTTTCAAGTTTGAATTATTGTGAATACAATCGTATTAAATGCTTTTAAAATGAGTTTTGTGGCTCATGGTAATAATCCTACAGAAATTGAATAAAATTATCTTAAAGCATCTCTAATGAAAATTTTAAATTGAGATCTTATTTTAAGATCTGTATCTTATAAAATCTCATTATTGGAGATAGATGACGTGACTTAAGATCTTATTTTGGTGTATTTGCTGTTTCCTCTTTTAAAGTGGGATCTTAAATTAAATAATATTGTTTATCTCTCGTTCAACCAACATTCAACCATTAATATGTAAATTAATTATTATGAAATATTATGTATTTTATTTAAAATGTATTGTCATTTATTTTTCAATAATATGTATTTCTTTTCACTTTTAATTAAATAATATCATGTTGAATTTTAATTATGTATTTCCTACCTAATTGATATTTAATTATATTGTATATTTTTTAATTATTAATTATGTTTGTACAAAATTATTAGTTTAATTTAATTTAATATTAGGTGGAAATAAATAATATAAATATATCGTGTATTGTGAGTCTAACTAAAACTAAAATAAGATCTCAACTACTGGAGCGAAGTGTGCAGTGAGATTTTATGAGTGTCTTAAATCTTATGTGGCAGTATGAACTCACAAAAAATCTTTAAACACTAAAATAAGATCTCACCATTAGGAGATGCTCTTAGTGGATAACATGTGTGATTTAAGTGATAAAGTGCACCACAAAAAGAAACTAAATTAAAGCACCGCATAAAAAGTATAAAAGTGTTTCTATCATTCTATGTTTAATTTGTTAACAAAAATCTAAATAAACACTAAGCTAAATCCAAACTAATGAAATTGATTTAATTTATATAATTGGGTTTATCGAGTCAATCCGTACGGAGGAGAGGAACACCTCTACGTGCATCTAGTTGATTGAGAAAATCTTCATCGTTATTGCGTAATCAATCCAAAACCTAATGTCCATTGTTGAGTGACCCAAACAAAAGTCCCATGAATCACGATCTATTGAGTCTATCATGTCAATAAAAAAATTAAAAAGAGCACCTCAACATACATTAAACCACAACTTCTCAGTCAATGATTCATTTTTTAGATCCCATGATGTGGTTTCTTTATGTTCAATCAAGTTTCTTACAATTGGCAATCAGAAGAGCCAAAATATTTTACAACTGTAATTTTCACGTTTATTATTAATTTATCATTGTGACTTTTATGTTAATAGCAAGCTTAAGTTTGTTTTCATATTAGTGATTGGGAAATCAAAGACGATCAGCCAACAATCCTGCCTTCTTTTCATATTAATGGCAAGCTTAAGTTTGTTTTCATACTAGTGATTGGGAAATGACATGGAGTTTATGCATTAATTTTGCATTTTATAAAAAGTTAAAAAAAGATTTGTAATTTAAATGAAAGAGGAAAGAAAAAATGAAACTGGAAAAAACACTCAGATTCAAAAAACATAAATGAATATGATATTCTGATATAAACTTTTTATTGACATCATTCTCACACACACTTTAGCTGATTTTTTTGACTGTCGTTAAAGTGTGTGTTGTAAAGATGTTTAGTAAATAACTCATGTTCATATATCATTACTCAAATATGATGTGTGACATCACATATAAATTTCACGATCAAGACAAGAAACAACTGAGTTGGCTAAACCATGAATATTCTATATGTTTTTCCGTTAAAATAAAAGAAAAATATGAGAAAATTAAAACATGCATGATTAGTACTTTTTGTCCAAGATTCATGCATATCATAACATTGCTCTTCAAATGTATGTTTATAATATATAATTTCACGGTTGGCAAAATGAGTTGGACTCATGTCATCAATCTCTTAAATTGCCAAATCGGGGCGGTACTTGTTGGGTATTTCAAACCCACTTCTCAAATGTGGGGCACGACCAATTGGTCGACTTTAGATGGGTTGATGGCAAAGGTAGGGAGTTACGTTGTCTCATTTTGTGACTCTTAATCACACACGACAACCACTTTTGTCACAATTTTTCATAATATAAAGAACCGTAACACAATCGTGACGCGACGACGACCATTATGGCAACCGCAATTTAAAACCTTGATTACACCTTAATTAAGCTCTTTAAATTTTCAAGTGGAAAACTTTTCCATGCTATCTTAATTGATGTCGTTTTTATGATTGACAAATATGTGATTTCTTAGTCTTAGAATTTGGATCGAGCTTAACTCTACCTCAAAGGCACAAACTACTCTTTATATGAATTATTTTAACTATCATGTCATGACTAATAGTAATGTGTTTTGAAAATTAGCATTTTAATGATTAGCAAGAAGTGAACAACACGAATCTCTAACTTAGAGAAGGTATGAAGAGCTTCTCGTTACACTGCTTCTAGACATTTTGAATGAATTATCTTGCATGCTTTGGATCAATCTATTAATTCCTTTTGATTTTGTTTTGCTATTTTTGAGCGAAAGAGATGAATACGAAAAGTTACAAACTGAAAGTAGGCATTGATCATCGTCTTCTTATTGTGCCAAAAAAATCATTTACCTCTTAGAAGCAATGAAAAAAGTAATCAATATCAATAACTTTTATGCTCATAAGTCCCAACCTAAATGAAAAGACATCATGAATATCAAGAACTTTCCGATAATCAACTTATGTTTAACAGCAAAGTTGTTCTAATAATCAACATATCTTCCTCACTTTTGAATGTATGATCACCAGGACATTTTTTGGGCATAAGATATTGTTGAGTTTGACTCATTAGATAGAGTGTCAGCGCCTGGCGTTGACAATTATATTATGATAAGTAGATGTGTTGAGATAGAGAGTCAACGCATGGCCGCTGGCTTTCCAGCGCCTTCACACCGGGACTTCACTAGGTGAGGCAGAATGCTAACGTATGGGCGCTGGCATTCCCAACGCATTGGCGTTGGGACTGGAGACAATCAGAGGTGTTGAGGCAGAATGACAGCCTATTGGCGCCTCCGTAAAATCTGATGACTTTTTTGCTGTTTATGTTTTAAACCGATATCTGTTTATTTTGGGATCTGATTTTTTGTGGGGATTGTAATAGGATTTAATGGGATATTATCTTGCAATATCTGGATCATTAGAATCCTTATATATGTTGTAACATTGTAACCCTAAAGAACAATCTGAATGAGAAATGAGCTATAGCTACTCTATAACCGCAGAGGTAGGCTCAATTAGCCGAACTGCGTGAAGAAAGATTCATGTATTCTTTATACCTTTATTTCTCCTAAATAACTCTGTGAAATCCGGGTGTTTTTGCTAACAATTGGTATCAGATGACAACATGACTTCTGGCGGAGAAAAAATTGATGTTGATAAGTTCAATGGAACAGGTAACTTCGATTTATGGTAACAGAGTGTCAAGGATTTGTTGGCTCAGCAGGGATTGCAGAAGGCGCAGCGTGAGAAGAAACCGACAGGTATGTCAGACATAGATTGGGCGGAGATGAAGAGAAGGCCGTTGGATTGATACGTTGATAAGTGTCAAATTTACGTATATTTGGATATCATTTTAGGCACTTATTGGACTTGTTTTCTTTGATTTATATCATTTTTATCTTCAATAGATTAGTTTATTAGTTGTTTAGGTTTAGGATAGGTTTAATGAAGATTTCAGTTCTAATCCCAACTTTTTGATGTAGAAATCTTGAAGCAGCCTGAGAAAAATTGCAATATCTCATTCGTTAACCGTCGGATTAAGCTAAAATTTTAGTATGTGGTTTCTAACTCACGGAATTTTCATTTGGACGGTTAGATCTTGATTTGGAAGAAGTTTCTAGGTGCTAAACGCCGCTACAGGGCGCTAAGCGCCCAGCAAAGTGAAGAAACACGAAGTTCTGGGCGCTAAGCGCCGCTATGGGCCACTAAGCGCCCAGAAGGATGAAGAAACAAGACGTGTTGGGTGCTAAGCGCTCCCCTGCATCCAACTTATATAAAAGGGATCCAATTTCTTCAGGAGGAAGTATTTTATCATTCTCCCACGACCAGAACACTTGAGAAACAGAATTGAGGGAGTTTCGAGAGAGAGAAAAGAGCTGGGTACCTTTGGGAAGCTTTTTTTCACGCCGGAGTTGTGGATTCGACGCCACAACGCTGCCGTTCATCTTGATTTCTTCAATTTTTATTGTAAGCCCACTTGCATCCATATCTATGGATAGCTAAGCCTATCTTTTGTTGGATTTTGGTGTAGTGCTTTGACTGTAATAAATCCTTGATTAATTCTTGTATATCTTCTTTCTTTGATTTCAATGAAAAGGTTTTGTTCTTAATGCTTGTGTTAGTTTGATCGCCTATCACATGATTTTAGATTTGATTTTGTATGTGGAAGCTACACTGTTAAATCTGACATAAACCATTTCAGCTAGGCGAAGCTAATCGACTAGGAATAGCGTTAGATCACCTAGTCCTTTAACACCGGCGTTAATACAGATTGCTTTGATTAATTGTCTGTGGAAGCGATAATTAGGAAAGTAATCGAATCATCTTCACATACTAGGAATAGGTGAGTTAGTTAAGAACTGGTGGGGAGGAAATTAGACGTTTTAAGTGATTGTATGCACTGAGTTAATTGATTCAGGATAGTTGAAGTGCGAAACCGACGTCCAACAGCTTTCTCAAATCTGTTCCAAAACCCTTTATCATTTATTGCTTGTTATTTTTATGCTTGTACAAATACCTTTTTGAACAAATGTTACCAATCTGTATCATTGCTTAATTAACTGAACAAAAGAACGACATTTGTAAACGCGACTCTTTGTGGTTCGATAACACCTGTGCTATACTACAATTGAATCTTAAAAGAGGTTTGAGCGCAGCGCAAATATAGGTTGCAACTTCGAACGATCATAACTTCTTCGTTTGGATTGTTTTGATGGAAGTTGTGATTATTTTCATTCCCTTTTGTGTACTAACATGTTTTCAAGTGACTGTTAGCATAAATCATTTGTTGCTGGTGTTGTTTGGCCTGAGGAAAGTCCAAATTCCTTGGAGGGGATGAGTTTTGAAGCAATTTGGAAGCATAAGAGACATAGCATCATGAGGGAGTTCTTTTTACTTTACTTTTACTGTTCATTTTTTATAGTATAGTGTGATATATCATGTTTGTCCAAGTTTCCATTGTTATTTGATTGTTTCAATGCTAGCATGGCTAGTTTGAGAATTGCTTATGTATTCTTTAAAGTGAATTGTTTTAGTGATTCCATGATGAAAATTTTGTTTGAACTCATTGATTTCATGACATGGTATTATTGCATGATTCACTTGGAATTCTTGAAGCATGACATGAAAATTGCTTGAAAATCAGGGAAGTTTGAAACTTTTTAGCCTGTGAGGGAGTGTTCCCATACACTGTGAGTTGAGAGAACATCACTGCTTTGCATGGTTGATTTTGTTTGAGTCTCTGATATCATTGGTTGCATGGAATTGATAGGAAAGGATCAAGGCATTTTGTTCATTAGTATATTCAGCCACTTGACCATACAACCTACCCTGAACTAGGTTATATCTTTGTTAACCCCCTTGAGCCAAAATTTGAATTTTTTTTCTTGTTTAAACCCTAAACCTAAAGAAAAACAATGATCTACCCAAGCTTGTTAGGTCAAAGAGAGCATTCATGTGGGTTCTATGCAAGTTGGGGGGAGAATAATTTTTGTGCTGTAATTTTGTGAATTCCATCAAATCTCTTTGCTTTGAAAATGTTTTGAAAAGGAAAGAAAAAGAAAAATAGAAAACAAAAAGCAGAAAAGAAAAAGAAAAGAAAAAAAGAAAGAAAAAGAGCAAAAAGAAAAGGAAAGAGATTGATGAAGAAATAAAAAGGTCAAAGTGAATGAATTAGGGATTGGGGATTGGTTAAAAGTAAGCTGAGAGAAATGAATGTCATGAGTTTTAGCAATGTTTTCTCTCTTAGCTTATCATGCTTCTTTGATATCCTGAAAAACCAATTTATTTGAAGCCAAGCCTCATTACAACCCTAAAAAGTCCTTAGTGATCCTTGATTGAACATGTGACTTTGATGATTGAAGAGACAAGTAACAATCTTGACTTCTGTGATTCAATGATGCATATGAGTGAAATATTGACCTTGCTTGATTCACATGCTATATCTTGGCTTGATTGAATGATTCCCTGGAAGATAGTGATTGATTGTGTGCCTATTGAGTTTCAAGTTGAATAAGTGATTGTATCTAGGTTGTGGATTCTATTATGGGCATCATGTTTCTATTTTGGATCATTGATTCAATTTATTTGAGATCTTGCAATATGTGCTTCGAAAATGATTTTTGTCATGCTTGTTTGATTACAACCTTTACCTTTTGTTTGAGGACAAACAAAGCGCTAAGTTGGGGGAGTTGATAAGTGTCAAATTTACGTATATTTGGATATCATTTTAGGGTGTTTTTAGTCTTTTTATTTTGTTATTTTTGAGTCTCATATAGGTTTTTTATTCTTTTTATTTAGATTATCTATTTATTTTGCATTTTGCATATAGATTAGCTTTTATTTGTTTTTCAAACTTTATTTTATATTTTTAGGAATTTTTTATAGTTATTTTTATATTTTAGGAATGCTGGTAGAATTAGCCATTTTTGTCCAGGGACCAAATTGTAAAGTTTCAGGAAAGGAAGGGCCAAAGTACAAAAGTTCAGGAATTGAGGACAGAAATTGGAGTTTCAGGAGAATAAAGGGCTAGAAGTGAAGTGCTAATAAAGAGAGGACCAAAAGTAAAAAACATGAATATGAAGCATCACTTCCAAATTTGCACATGTGAAAAATGATGATTGAAGGCTTAATGGTAGTGGGGAGGCTGTTTCAGAAGTTAAGAGGAGGCATAGTGGAGGCCATTGAAGGCATTGAAGACCCACTACCATGAGGAAGAACAAAACAGCAAGGCTGTGAAGTTGTAGAGGCACCCAACGCCTGAGCGTTGGGAAGCCAACGCTTGAGCGTTGGGACTCTGCTGAACGTGGGAATTAAATTGTGCCCAACGCCTAGGCGTTGGCAAGCCAACGCTTGAGCGTTGGGACACTACCAATTTTTCTATAAATAGGGCCTTTTGCTTCACTTGTAAAACACACCTTCACTTCAGAATACAACAAGTATTCTTCTTTCTCCCTTAAGAGCATTGTTCCTGAGAATTGTGGGAAGCCATTCTTGAGCTCCTAGTCCAGGGTAATTCAATGTTTCTATTATCCATGCTTGACTAATTTCTTTTTAAGTATTTGGGTTGTTTTAGCTTATATTTTATGTCTTAGTTTTCTTTATCTTGTTTCTGAATAATATTACAAGTTAATGTTTTATTTCCTTATTCTTCATTTTATATTGGTGCACACAAGTGTTTATGCTTACTTCTTATGTCAATGGAAATTGGTAAGTAGTAAGGAAATAGGATTTAAAAGAAGCAATATGACATATCACTAAGGAATTAGGATAGACTTTGCTTTATGTTGGCCTGAACTCTATCTTCATCTTCTTCTATAATTAACTAAATTGCAAGGAATTGAGTTTAGTAATTAGAAAGAAAGGCCTACAATGTGTAAGTAATTAACTTGTAGAAACCATAGGCTAAAGCATCATGAACTTTTGTTTTAAAATTCTGAAATAAGGTAGAAGGTTACTAGCATATTTTATAAGTTATGTAATTCAACCAAAGTGCTTAATTTCCATATCATCTCTTCTTTATTTATTTATGCTATTTCAAGTTTTTGTTCTAAAACAAACCAACATCAAAATTAAGTTTAAATTTTTGCACAAGTTCTAAATAAATTAATAATTGGTCACCTATCCCTTGGGTTCGATATCTTTTATATTACTTCGATAATCAACCGTGCACTTGCGGATTTGGCTATCAACGAGCAATAGTGGTGTAGCGAGGTGGTGCTGCAGCGACACTGGAAGGCTACCTCGAGACCAGCGTGGTGGTGGAAGAGGGTGCGCAGCGCTAGCTCGAAAGAGGGGGTTGGGGTTTGGTCGAGCTTGAAGGGAAAGGAGAAGGTTTGAGGAGGGCGGCGGCCAAGAGAGAGGGAGGTTCGATGTTGAGGGTGGTGAAGAGAAGAGGGGCGGCAGCCAGGGAGTGTGTTTGGGTGCTAGGTTTAGGCTCTTAGAAGGGCTGCTGATGAGAGAAGAGTGAAGAATATGAGTGAAGAGAATTAGGATTTTTTAGAGGCTGATGAATAGTGTTTGATGGGTGAATAGTGTCTGAATAGTGAATTGCGGTTTTCAATGTGAAGGGGGTTAAATAGGGGTAGAGTTAGAGTTTTTGTGGGGACAAAATGACGGGGCTGCCCTTAGGGTTTATGTAGCCTTTTTTGCTTTTGCTCCCTCTCCCTCTTTTTTTGTTGCTGGCCGTTTGGGCCATTTTTCTCTTTTTTCCTTTTTTTTTTTTTTTTGTTTCTGGGCTTCTTTCTTCTTCTTCTTCTTCTTTTTTCTTATCTTTCCCTTTTTTTTCCTTTATTTTTACTCAACTTTATTCTTGGTGAAATGGGCCCAGACTAAATCCGGTATCCACAGCTGTCCCTCTTTACTTGTTTCTTATGAGGTAAGGAACGAGTAAAGATGTGGATAGCCCCCAATCCAGCACTCATAGACAACAAGCGCAGGAGAAGAACGCTGGGCTAAGACAAAGGTCGGGTCAAGCACCCCTCTATTTCTGCCAAAATGGTAACAAGGATCGGACTAAGCTCCCCCCTGGGTCTGCTGAAAAGTAACACGTATCGTCTAAGCGCCACCGTGGATCTGCTGAAAAGTAACAGGGATTGTCTAAGCGCCACCCCTGATCTAACAAAAGGTAGCAAGGATCGGACTAAGCGCCACCTTGGACCTGTCAACTGCCACATTCAATATGTGATGGGGGTATGCATGATATGCATGGTATGAAATGTAATGCATCATACGTGATGAAGTTATGCATGGTATGAAATATAATGCATCATATGTGATGGGGCTGTTAGTCTAGATAGAAACCTGAGAGGGGGGGGGTGAATCAGGTTTACCCGATTTTCGCCTTGATACCTTCTTACTTTCAAGATGAATGTAAATGCAAACGATTGCAGCGGAAATAAGCGTTGCTTGAAAGTAAAGATAAAGGGTAGAAGAATTCACACACATAAATTTATCCTGGTTCACCTTCTATCCACCGAAGGCTACGTCCAGTCCCTCAAGAAAACCCTTGAGGATTTTTCCACTATTGATAAAAATCTCTTACAAGTTCTTACACCAAGTACCTTAAGAATTTCTATCAATCACCTGTGAAAGTATACCACTTTCAACAGCCCCTGAAAGCACACCACTTTCAGTTCCTGAAGGCAAACCACCTTCAGACCTTGAAGGCTAGACCACCTTCAATCAACACCCTGAAAGTACACCACTTTCAGTAACAACAACCCTTCACCGAGACCCATGGTGAATACTCAATCTACCAGAAAGAGATGAAGAAGAGTTTACAATTTGACTGTATCAATCCTTTAACATACAAGAGGATTGATCATGAGAATTTATGCTTTAAGGCTCTTAAGCATAATAAGATTCTGAGTTCCTGAAGATATGAACAACTAGAGTGTTCTCTTAACAATGAAGATCATGAACTCAGAATTTAGGCTCTTTGAAAGTTTAAGTATCAAAAGACTTAATGATTGAACTATTTTGGCATAGCTTTGACCTAATGATGTATTCTCATGTGTTGTTGGTTTCTAGACTCAAATGGGCTTTATATAGGAAAGAGGAACGACCTTGAACCAATGCAACCCTTCCCAAAAGGTCTGAGACACAATGGTTCATGAAAAGATGCAACTTTTCGTGTGTGTAATCGATTACATTACTTAGGTAATCGATTACACTAAAAGCCGTTGCAGTTTGAATTTCAAATTCAAACATGTAATCGATTACAAGCAAGAAGTAATCGATTACTTGCCTAGGTGTAATCGATTACCAGAAAGCTGAAATCGATTACACTCAAGTCCAATATCTAGAAACTTGAACTTTTAAGATCGGTTTGAGTTTTTCTACTTCTTTTAACTTATGAAAACATTAAACTTGATTAGCTTAGATGTTTTAAGGAGCCTTTATGCTTTGAGAAGCCTTTAAAAGCATAACTCACCTAAACTAAGACTTCTAGGTAAATGTTGAACTATATAGCACTGTTTCCTCTAAGTCTTCTTTTCTTCTTTTTGCCGATGAGTTTGTCGTCATCAAAACCTAAGCCAGGGTCAGGAGCAAGACCTTCTTCACAAGGGCTATGCATGGTTTGAAATGTAATGCACCATATGTTGGGGAACTTAAATTTTTTATTTGGGTTTTTTTAATATGTATTTTTTATTTATTTATTTACTTTTTTTATTTTTTATTCTAAACCTTTATATCATGTTTATTTAGTCTGGGCCCTCCATCCCCCCAGAACCGAGCGCCTCTAATGAGCAAGGGGTCTGCTCTCTGGAACCAGCTACCAATATTTTTATATAGGAAACATTGGAAGCTTGTAATGTGCTGCCCTTGACGTTCGGATTAAGACCTGGAGGAGACGCACGTCATCCCTGTGCCCTTTTCTTTAAGAAATCATTTTTAGTACCACGTAAAATGCTCAAAGACTAATGGAAAGATTTTGGTAAGAAACTCCCTTAGATCTCAAAACATGTCATAAAATAAATGTAGAATGAACACAGATATGAGTGAAAAAAAGTCTGACTAATATTAATGGGGAAGAAGATGGTTTATACAAGAAGAGTATTCTCAATAAGAAAGGAAAGATAGACAACCAGACTTTGAAAAAGGAAAGAAAACAGATAATGTAAGCACAAAATGATCCCCTCTTGGTGCTAGCGCTAGCCTTTCATGTCCTCAACTTCAACGCTTGCTAACTGAGCTTGTAAATTGCCCCAGCTTGAAGATTAGGCCTGGCCTGGGGACCTGTCTTAGCCTTACTTGTCACATAATTGCCCCATATTATGGTTTTGGGATTTCATATCCTCAGTCATTTACTATGAGCCCTCGCCAGGCCGCCCTCTCGGGTTTTCGACCTGACGGCCTTCCTTTGCCTCTTTTTGTTTTTTTTTGTTTTAGTTTTAGTTTTTGGTTTTTTGTTTGTTTTTTGTTTTAAGCAAAGTACTTCTTGACTAAGTCAGAATTAACGGGGTGAGGCAGTTCATCGCCATCCATATCAGTGAGAATTAAGGCTCCTCCCAAGAATGCTCTTTTCACAATGTAAGGCCCTTCATAATTCGGGGCCCACTTTCCTCGTGCATCTTTGTGAATCGGTAAGATATTTTTGAGCACCAAGTCCCCTTCTTGAAATTCCCTCGGGCGCACCCTCTTGTCATAGGCCTTCTTCATCCTCCTTTGGTACAACTGTTTGTGGCACATTGCATTTAGTCTTTTTCCCTCAATAAGGTTAAGCTGATCGAAGCGAGCTTGCACCCACTTGGCCTCCTCTAACTTGGCCTCTTTTATCACCCTTAGTGATGGGACCTCTACTTTAAATGAGAGAACTGCTTTCATCCCATATACCAAGGAAAAAGGGGTGGCCCCAGTAGAAGTTCTAACAGACGTGCGGTAGCCATGCAAGGCAAAATGAAGCATGTCGTGCCAATCTTTGTAAGTCACCACCATTTTCTGAATGATCTTCTTGATGTTCTTGTTAGCCACTTCAACTGCACCATTCATTTTTGGACGGTATGGGGAGGAATTGTGATGTTGGATTTTGAAGTCTTCGCACAACTCTTTCATCATTTTGTTATTCATATTAGTTCCATTACCTTAAGGGTGTAATCGATTACACTCAAGTCCATTTTCTAGATAATGAAACTTTAAGATCAACTTGAGTTTTTCTATCACTTTTATCTTATGAAAAATGTTAAACTCAATATGTTACTTTTATCTTTGAGTCTTCATACTTAAAGAGACCTTAGAAGCATAACTTACCTAAATATGTAAGACTTAGTTAAAGCTTGAAGCTTGAACCCTTGAGATTGCTTGAGACATGTTGCACTGGTTCTTCTAAGTCTTCTTTTCTTCTTTTTGTTCACGAGTTTATCGTCTTCAAAACCTCAGCCAGGGTCAAGAGCAAGACCTTCTTCACACCCATCATGGACAAGAGGAAATAAACAATATCCATCTACAGACCCAAGAACAGGAAGAAGGGAGCAACAAAAACCAACCGAAGTGTAGTGATTGAGGTGTTCGGTGAAGGCTCTGTGCGGTTCGGCGACGGCAGTACTGGCAGCGCCGGAAAGCGACGAGCAACAGTGGCATAGCGAGGTGGTGGTGCAGCGACACTGGAAGGCTACCTCGAGACTAGCGTGGTGGTGGAAGAGGGTGCTTAGCGCTGGCTCGAAAGAGGGAGTTGGGGTTTGGTCGAGCTTGAAGGGAAAGGAGAAGGTTTGAGGAGGGTGGCAGCCAAGAGAGAGGGAGGTTCGATGATGAGGGTGGTGAAGAGAAGAGGGGCAGCAGCCAGGGAGTGTGTTTGGGTGCTAGGTTTAGGCTCTTGGAAGGACTGCTGATGAGAGAAGAGTGGAGAATGTGAGTGAAGAGAATTAGGGTTTTTTGGAGGCTGATAAATAGTGTTTGATGGGTGAATAATGTTTGACTAGTGAATTGCGGTTTTCGAGGTGAAGGGGGTTAAATAGGAGTAGAGTTAGGGTTTTTGTGGGGACGAAATGACGGAGCTGCCCTTAGGGTTTCTGTAGCCTTTTTTGCTTCTGCTTCCTCTCCCTCTTTTTTTGTTGCTGGCTGTTTGGGCCATTTTTCTCTTTTTTCCTTTTCTTTTTTTGTTTTGTTTCTGGGCTTCTTTCTTCTTCCTTTTTTTTTGTCTTTTCCTCTTTTTTCCTATTTTTTTACTCAACTTTATTCTAGGTGAAATGGGCTTGGACTAAATCAGGTATCCACACATGCCTATAGGAAATTTGAAGGGCAGTGACTTGCATATGATAGCGTGAACATTGTTAGTGACCTAGAATTCGGGAGGTCCAACTCAACCTAAAATATAGCTCAAGAGTTGAGCATTGTCTTGCAATATATAAGAAGTATGGCAGAAATGATGGAAGGTAGTCCTGTGTTCAGGTTGGTTACCGACAAGGGGCATGATGAGTGGGTAGATTAATACAAGAAGCAGCGGAGTGTTCTGTTGTTGTCATTATCCTTTGCTTTTTTCGTTTTTATCTCATTTTGTATTAAGGGTTGGAGCACCCCTTGTACTCCCTTTTAATTTGCATTTAGCTAACAAAAAAAAGTATAAGAAGTATTTTAGTCATATTTCTAGTCAATATTGACCTCTCAACTGTGATTGTGACAATTGTTGTTTGGGAAACATTAGTAATGGCAGCAAGATTCAATGTTGGGCTGCTTGCTCAACATATATGTCCATATCCATATATCTATCAATCTAATTAGCATCCTATATAAAAAGCAAGCTCGATCACCGGAATTTAGTGGGCACATAGCTTAGTGTAGAGTAGCATTAGATTCAGTTTAATTTGCAACCACCTCCAAGATTGTTGGATAAGAAAGAAATCCTATCAATATAGCCGAAAAGAGTAATGAGGGTATATTCTTATATGTGGATTCAAATTCGTAGAAATATAATGTTATTGCCAATGGCAATGGCATCAATCGCTTTATTCTTAAAGCTTAAAGGGTATAATAATTTTAGTCAATGCATGCTTCGCTTGGCCTATATTAATTCATCCCCTAAAATTCATCATGGGACATGACAGACACGTACTCTTCTGACGTAATGCTTGCTTTCCTCCTGCAATTTGATTATATGTGTCAATTCACCAATGCTGGAATGAGATTTCTCTACTATATTGAGTCATTCTCAGCAAATGTCAATGATCGAGTTTCAGTCTATATTTTATAAATCCAATATGATTTAAGAGAATGGTGTTTATATAAACCATTGCATGGTCTATGATAAAGAGAAAAGTACGAAATTATTCCTGTTCTGAATATTGTTATAAAAGGGGAGTTAATAGTTTAGTTTTAATCATCTCATAATTATATGAGAGTTTTAGTTAACACTCCTTCTTCTCATTCTTACACTCTTGTCTCCTATTTTAGTTGTGATAATATTATTTATGTTACTCTGTTACCCAACAGTGGTACCAGAGCTTTTGGTGTTGGTCCATATTCTGATGCGGTTCACGGTTACTATTCACACGTGTGATTGTATACTTTTACAGTGATTGTTAACGTTTACTGGACTTGTTCTAGTGTGCGGTAAAAATATACAATACTGTCCACGTATACTTTGCTAATCACAGTGAAATTGTGTTAGCCGGCTTAGTTGATACTTTTTTTATGTAAAACCACAACAGCAAAATTTGAGATTGAGAAGTTCAGTGGGAGTAATTTTCCCCTGTGGAAATTGAAGATAAAGGCAATATTGAGGAAGGATAATTGGTTAGTAGCAATTGAAGATAGATCTGAAGATATATCTGACGAGAAGTGGAAAGAGATGGATAACAACGTTGTGGCCAATTTGCACTTAACATTGGCAGATTCAGTTTTGTACAGCGTTGCATAAAAGAAAAATGCAAAGGAGATTTGGGATGCTCTCATCAAACTGTACGAGGTCAAGTCACTTTACAACCGAATTTTCTTAAAAAGGAGACTCTACACTCTTCAAATGAGTGAATCCACATCTTTGACGGATGACATCAACACTCTAAATACATTGTTTGCTCAGCTTACAGCGGAAAATTTCAGTATAGCAGAACATGAACGTGCAGAACTTCTACTACAGAGCTTACCTGATTCATTTGATCCACTCATCATCAACTTAACAAATAATAATGTTACTAGCCGTCTATATTTTGATGATGTTTTTGGAGCTATTCTCGAGGAAGAGTCCAGGCGTATATATAAGGAAGACCGTCAGGAAAGCTCAAAACAAGTAGAAACTTTGACAATGATGAGAGGAAGATCAATGGAACGTGGCCCCAGTGAGAGTCAAAATCATTGTAGATTAAAGTCTCGAGGAAAGGTAAGTCTCAAATTCTACAACTGTGGCAAGAGAGGGCACTTGAAAAGGGATTGTTGGTATAAGAAGAATAGTGAGAAGTCTTTTGAGGCAAGTACATCTCAAGGATGTGTTTCCAGTACCTCTGATGATGGAGAAATCTTATGTAGTGGAGCAGCAGTTGCTTCCAAAGGTAGTAAACAACTCACTGAAGTATGGATAATTGATTCAGTAGCAACATAGCACATGACTCCTTGACGAGATTAGTTTTACACTTATCAACCTATCTCAGAGGATCAGTGTTCATGGGAAATGATTACGCCTTAGAAATTGCTGGAGTCAGTATTGTCAAAATAAAAATGTTTGATGGTACAATTCGAACAATTCAAGGGGTACGACATGTGAAAGGGTTGAAGAAGAATTTATTGTCTATTGGACAACTAGATGACCTCAGGTGCAAGACCCATATTGAAGGTGGTATCTTAAAGGTGGTGAAATGTTCTCTAATAGTGATGAAATCATAGAAGCTATCTGCAAATCTGTACATGCTTCTGGGAGAGACGGTGCAAGAAGGTGATGTATCAGTTGCATCAACTAGTCAAAAGAATCAACGACAATGTGGCATCGTAGACTGGGCCATATGTCAGAACAAGGCTTGAAAGTTCTTGCGAAACGTAATCTCTTACTCGGGCTCAAATCGGTAAGTTTACCTTTCTGTGAGCATTGTGTGATAAGCAAGCATCATATATTGGAGTTTGATATATCAAATACTAAGAGCAAACACATACTTGACTTGATTCATTCTAATGTGTGGGAGTCACAGAAAATGTCCCTAGGAGGAGAAAAATATTTTGTATCATTCATTGACGATTACTCCAGGAGATTGTGGGTATACCCAATCAAGAAGAAGTCGGATGTGTTTTCAGTATTCAAATAGTTCAAAGCACTAGTCGAGCTTGAAACTGAAAAGAGGATTAAGTGCTTGAGGACAGACAATGGAGGAGAATATACAGATGGTGACTTTCTGGCATTCTGCAAGCAAAGGGGTATTATGAGACAATTTACAGTTGCTCATACACCTCAGCAGAACGATGTAGTAGAGCGGATGAATAGAACTCTCCTAGAAACAGTATTACAGATTTGTCATATTACCACGCTCCTGTAACCACGGTTCAGCGTTGAACCGTGGTAAGATGGTGCCCGGAGCTCTGTTACCACGGTTCGTGTTGAACCGTGGTAACTGAGGCACTCTATTACCACGGTTCCATGTCACCAGTGGTAATTGAGATAGTTTTTATTATTTTTTTAATTAACATTTCCTTTTACCACGGTTGATACATTAACCGTGGTAATAAAGTTTATTATTGATATACCCTACTTTGCAGATCCAAAATCCATTTGTGAATTCCCCGTTGCACCTCATGACCGCCGCTCCTTCCCGCTGCACCTCATCACCGGCACTCCTTCTCTTCGCAATGGCACTGCCGCTGCTTTGCATGCTCGTCGGTGCCAAGCCCGTCCCCGCCAATCGCACTCTTGCTCGCAGCCATGATAGTGAAGTCGTTTCTATCTTCGTGCATCCCCGTTCCCGTCTTCTCCCTTTGGCCGCTCTTCTCTACCTCACTGGTGAGTCTTCTTGACTTGCTTCTACTTCTAGGGTTTGGTTTTGTTTTGTAGATTGTTGTTGTTGTTGTTGTTGTTGTTGTTGTTGTTGTTGTTGTTGTTGTTGTTGTTGTTGTTGTTGTTCAGTACTAGGGTTCAGTACTAGGGTTTTGCAGGTCGCCATTTCCTGGAGCACAAGCAGCGTGCGCCGTTTCACAATTAATACATCTTAAATGCTTCACTCTCCTCCCACTAAAAGGTTTTTATATCTCTCCATTTCCCGGAGCATAAGAAGCGTGTGCTGTTTCACAATTAAAACTTCTTACTGGTTACTCTTTTTCACCCCTATTCACTTTCCTGGTTTGCTTATAAATTCCTGACTCATCTGTTCTCCATCCATCACTCCATCGTCTTCCCTGTATCCTTTGCTTCTGTGTTCATTCTTCCTTAAAATAGAAATGGCAAACGGCATGAGTATCTGTCTTCCTTTTTCTATCAATTTCCAAGAACTACACCACTATCAAATTCCTGGCACCAATGCTCTGCGTCACACACGTATGTCTGCATTGTATGATGCATCTAATGAGCCTTTGTGGCCCGAACTTATCATGACTTATTGGTCTTCCTTGTCCTTCGACCGCAACAGAGGCTTCGTCGGAACGGTGTTGACTCATGACTTCTCCATAACCAGAGAGAAGCTTGTTGATCTCCTCAATAGTGCGGACGAATGAGAGACGTACTCATAACTCTGGCAAAGAGACCGCGATGAAAAAATACTGATGAAGTCATCTATTTCATGGAAAATCCCTCTGTTTCTCAACGCTCTCTCTACTCATCCCTTACCCTTCGTTGTAGAGTTTTACATCTACTGGTCACAACCGTGCTTTGTCCAAGACAAGATCGTTTGAGAGACGTGCTTGACAAAGACCTTTTTATCATGTACTCAATTCTGAACGAAGAGTACATTAATGTGGTAGACATCGTCTACAACCATCTTCCTTCTGCTCTGGTTGGCAACCAGAAAGCCATACCGTATGGTTTCCTCGTAACTAAACTCCTCAAGGGTCCAAATGGATTGCCCTTTTTGGCTTGGAACGCTTTAGAGGAGGTGGCTCCTCTGGTGATCGGAGTAGAATTCTTCCAGTCAAGGGGTACTGCCATTGACAAGCCACTGCTGGATGAATCTTCTTCGGATGACTCTGATGATTCTATGGAATCGATTCCAGAATCAATAAGCTCCTCCCCATGATTGTTGCTGGATAATTGTTCTATGTAACTGGACATCTTTTTGTGATTGTTTCATGGTCTGCACTGGGCATTTTATGATTGTTTTACCGTTTGTATGAATTCAATGTTGGAATATCATAGTATTTTAAAAGTTCTTGTCCCACATTGCTTAGCTCACAAACCTTTCATAGTATTTCATAATTTTTCTATGTAACATAATTATTGTTGGACTGTTGCAGCTTACCTAAAAACCATATTTTTGACACGTGCACCGTCCAACCTTGATCTCTGTTGTGCTGCCGCCCATCTTTAAATTTATGCCGCCCAACATTGATGGCTTGCTGCCCAGAAACTAATTTCCCACTAACCTTAAAACCTACAGAATTTTCCCTATAAAAGGCAGGCCTATTTTGCAGAACACACACAGAACTGTTGATCATATTTTGTTTCTTCATGTTAAAAATTGCTTCTTGACTGCCCAATATTGCTTCATTGTTAATTCCTAATAATCTCCTTCTCTTTTTATTCAATGTTATATTTGTTGGAAATATAATGCCAGGAACTGTTCGGAATGGCTTAGCAGCAGATTACGCCCATAGGACTCGGAGATACATTGAATGCGATGTATCAGAAGCAGTTGGGAGCACAAGCAGGAGCACTAAAACCAATTAAAGATGTTATGCTGCACTGCCCAACTTGTTTCATTGGGCAGTTAATTTCCCTTTTCCTATATGCATGTTATATATAGTTTATTTGGTAATTTGGTATTTATAGTTTTATATAGACCATGTTTTAGTCAATTTCCCTTTTCCTGGGCATTGGGCAGTTAATTTCCCTTTTCCTGACATTATGTTGTCAGGGTTGTTTCCCTTACTTTATGTTTATTGTTTGAATTGCATGTCTCTGATAGTACTTAGCACACAAAAAAACCACACATATTACCACGGTTCGTATAGGAACCGAGGTAATAGAGGTAAAAAAAAAAAACCAAACTTATTACCACTGTTGATAAAGGAACCGTGGTAACAGAACGACAAATTACCACAATTCCTCCTACAAACGGGGTAACAGAGGCCTGTTATTACCACGGTTCAGCGTAGAACCAGGTATTTCAGAGGTATGATGTTACCACGATTCCGCCTTCAACCGTGGTAATTTATCTATTACTTCGACACCTGTTACCTCGGTTTAACCGCGGTAAGAGGCTGCCCGGAACCGTGGTTACATTGCAATTCTGTAGTAGTGAAAGGACTAGAGCTATGTTGTGAACTGTAGGATTAGCCAAGTTGTTCTGGGTAGAAGCCATGAAAACTGCTTGTTACGTGATAAATTGATCGCCATCAACCGCAATTGGTTTAAAGACACCAATGGAGATGTGGAAAGGAAAGCCAGCTAAGTATTCTTCCTTACATGTGTTTAGATGTCTTGTGTGCGTGATGTACAACTCCCAAGAAAGAACTAAACTGGATCCAAAATCCAAGAAATGCATATTCTTGGGCTATGCTGACGGTGTTAAGGGGTATTGCCAATGGGATCCCACTGCCCGCAAGGTTATTATAAGGAGGAATGTAATCTTTGCAGAGAATAAACTGCAAAGGGAGCAGGAAAATGATAGCACTTCTAAAGATATTACTATTGTTCATATAGATGGAAAGTATGGAGAAGATGAGTCTTTTAAAGTAGAACCAGAGAACGAGGTACAAGAACCAGAGGAAGCCAATGGTGTCGAAGTTCGACAAACAACACGTTAGATAAGGAGACCAACTTGGCACCCAGACTGTTATGGAAAGTCATGATGCGTACTGTCTTCTAACAGAAAAGGGAGAGCCATCAACCTTTCAAGAGGCTGTGAGTTGTTCTAATGCTTCTCTATGGATGGCAGAAATGAATGAAGAAATGGAAGCATTACATAGAAACAAGACATGGGATCTAGTTGTACTTCCAGAAGGTCAGAAAGCCATCGGCAACAAATGGATCTATAAGATCAAGCGTGATGGTAATGATCAAGTGGAAAGATATCGTGCAAGACTGGTGGTAAAGGGATATGCTTAAAATGAAGGCACTGATTTCAATGAAATTTTCTCTCCAGTTGTTAAACTTACCATTATCAGAGTAGTGTTGGCTATGTGTGCTGCTTTTGACTTACATCTCAAACAGTTGGATGTAAAGGCTGCATTCCTTCATGGAGACCTTGAAGAAGAAATATATATGCTCCAACCATAAGGTTTTGAAGAAAAATGAAAAGAAAATTTGGTTTGCAAGTTGACCAAATCTCGTACGGTTTAAAGCAGGCGCCGAGGTGTTGGTACAAGAGATTTGATTCCTTCATTATTAGCCTTGGATACAACAAACTGAACTCAGGCCATTATGCGTATTACAAGAGGTTTGAGGATAATGATTTCATCATTTTGCTATTGTATGTGGATGACATGTTGGTAGTAGGCCCCAACAAAGATCAAATCCAAGAATTGAAGGCACAATTGGCCAAAGAGTTTGATATAAAGGACTTGGGACCCCCAAATAAAATTCTAGGGATGCAAATTCACCAAGACATAAAAGATAGGAAGGTTAGGCTCTCTCAGAAGAATTATCTTCGGAAAGTCTTGCAGCGCTTCAACATGCAAGACTGTAAGCCAATATCTACGCCACTTCCTACCAACTATAAATTATCCTCAAGTATGTACCCTAGAAATGAAGCAGAGAGGATATAAATGTCTCGAGTACCAGATGCATCAGTTGTGGGAAGCCTTATGTATGCAATTATTTGTACAAGACTGGATATTGCTCACGCAGTTGGGACGGTCAATCAGTTTATGTCAGATCCGGGTAAAGAGCATTGGAATGTTGTGAAGAGGATCCTGAGATACGTTAAAGGAACCTCAGATGTTGCATTATGTTTTGGAGGACCGGAATTTGTTGTCAGAGGATATGTTGATTCAGACTTTACAGGTGATCTTGACAAAGGAAAATGTACTACTGGCTATGTGTTTACACTTGCAAGGGGAGCAGTGAGTTTGTTATCTAAACTTCAGACTGTTTTAGCTTTATCTACCACAGAAGTAGGATATATGGTAGCGAACCAAGCGTGCAAGGAAGCTATTTGGATTCAGAGGTTACTGGAAGAGCTCAGGCACAAGCAACAAAAGATTACTATGTGTTGTGACTACAAGAGTGCCTTGCACATTGTAAGAAATCCAACCTTTCATTCCAGGACAAAGCACATAGGAGTTCAATACCATTTTGTTCGAGAAGTAGTGGAGGACGGGAGTGTAAACATGCATAAGGTTCACACTAAAGACAATTTAGCAGATGTTATGACAAAGCTGATCAACGCTGACAAGTTTATTTGGTGCAGATCCTCTTATAGCGTATCAAAAACACAGCAACATGGAATTGGCAAGGTAGAAAGTAAACCAAACGACTTTAAGTGGGAGATTGTGAAAATATAAAGTCATCTTCTTGTTGTAAGAAAAAGTCAAGCAATATAAACCATTGCTTAGTTTATGATAAAGAGAAAAGTATGTAACTATTCTTGTTCCCAATGTTGTTATATAAGGGGAGTTAATAGTTTAGTTTTAATCATCCCATAATCATCCGAGAGTTTTAGTTAACATTCCTTTTTCTCATTCTTACACTCTTGTATCCTATTTTAGTTGTGTTAATATTATTTATGTTACTTTGTTACCCAACATTAAAAGGAGGGGCTTCTTCCATGTATTTCACATGACACCGGTGTCATCTTACAAGTTATTAGTCATTTAAGCTTAAATGCAAATTTTTCCCCTGATAATTCTCAAAGTTGCAAATTGTAACCCACCAAATTTTTTGTCACCAAATATACCCCTCTGCTTTTTTTTTTGGAGAACTTCGTACCCTTCTGTCAGTCTTCCGTTAGTAACTTAACGGAACTGATGACGTGGACATTACAGGTGGCATCACTCAAGCACTGCGTGTTATATGTAAAAATTTGAAGGAGGACTATGATGACGAGCTTGTCAAAGTGTTTCATGACTCTGTCAAGGCGGCAGTCCTCCCTCGACGGAGCCAAGGCGGCAAACGGCGGTGGCCCTTCTCTCTCGACCTGCGTCTTCTCCCTTCTCCCTTTCTCAATTTCGATTTCCCCAATTTGGGAATTAGGGGTAAAAGGAGAATGCAGAATCACGTGGATCTTTGGTTTCTTTTTTTTTATATTTAAAACATGTGATTTTCCTTTTTTTTTCCATCTGTAATGTCCACGTCATTAGTTCCGTTAAGTTACTAACGGAAGACTGACAGAAGGATACGAAGTTCTCCAAAAAAAAAGCATAGGGGTACATTTGGTGACAAAAAATTTGGTGGGTTACAATTTGCAACTTTGAGAATTATCAGGTGCAAAATGTGCATTTAAGCCTAAATATAACTAAAAGACACTTAATAATCAAGAACACCAAGTGATAATGATTTAGAAAAATGTAAAATTGGAAAAGAGTTATACATAATAAAGTTTAAGAGGAATAAATATAAAAATTAAATATAATCAAGTTAATCGGGTGATTGGGGTGGCTGTCTTGAAAAAATTAATTCCAAGAACTGAATCAATTGTCATTGGTTTGGTTCGGAATTAAGGTAAAATGAAACAAAATTTGGATCCTCTCAATCATATTCCCTCTCAATTTGGATCCAAATTCAATGAAGCAAAGTAAGCTCTACCACCGTGACTATATGGGGGATTGGATGGAGAGCAGAATGGCAGTGCTTGGGGTGAACTCAATAGAAAACCCTATTGATGTGTTTGTGAGGGGTAAGAAAAGGCATACGAGAACTTTAAAGAGGAATGATGAGCTTTTTTGTCAAAATATAGTGGGCTTTGGTTGTGAGCCGTGACACGATATTGAGATTAGTGTGTGTCATTTCGAGCTCTTGATGCAAGCGTCCTGGTCTAAAGTTTGATTTATATATTCATTTATTAATTAATTTGAAATAGCAAAATTAGTTTTAAAGATAGATCAGTTAAAATTAGAACAGAATTATCGACCATCCTGATGAGTGGATATTATATGATGTTTTTAGGTAGTTTTTAGTCTTTTTATTTTATTATTTTTGAGTCACATATAGGATTTTTAGTCTTTTTATGTAGATTTTATATTTATTTTGCATTTTGCATGTAGATTAGATTTTATTTGTTTTTCTAGCTTTATTTTATATTTTTAGGAATTTTTATAGCTATTTTATATTTTTAGGAAAAGCTGGTTTAGTTATCATTTTTGTCCAAGGACCAATTTGTAAAGTTTCAGGAAATCAGGGACCAAAATGTGAAAGTTCAAGAGTGGAGGACTAAAAGTGGAGATTGAGAGAATTAAAGGGCCAGAATTGAAGTGCCAACCAAGAGAGGACCAAAAGTGAAGAAGAAGAATATGAAGCAACTCTCTTCAAATTAGCACATGGGAAATTATGTTGAAGGATTGATGGTAGTGGGGAGAAGGTTTCAGAATTGATTAAGGGCTGATAAGTGGATTTTTAAGGCATTCAAAACCCACTACCATGAAGTAGGAAGGAAAAACTTGGAGCTGAAACAGCAGTGCCCAACGCTCAAGCGCTGGCCTTCGGTCTGGAAGTGGATTTTTAATGCCTGCCAGCGCCCAAGCGTTGGGAATGCCAGCGCTGAAGCGCTGGAGGCTGGATTTTTACTATAAATAGGACCCTTTTCTTCACTTGTAAAGCACACCTTCTGAGAATACAACAAGTATTCTCTCTTTCTCCCTTTTGAGCATTGTTCCTAGGACTTGTGGGAAGCCATATTTGAGCTCCTATCCAGGGTAATTCAATGACTCCTTTAGCCATGCTTGGCTAACTTCTTCTTTAAGTTTCTTGGGTTGTAGTAATTTATAAATTATGTTTTAGTATTGTTTCTACCTTTCTGAGTTTTATTTTCAGTTCTTGTTTTATTTCCTTGCTCATATTGTTATCTTGCTGTACACAAGAAGTTTTTCTTATTACTTATGTCATAAGATCATTTGGTAAGTAGTAAGGGAACTAGGATCTTAAAAAGGTTATAAGTATATATCTCTAAAGATCATTAGGATAGACGTAGCTTTATGTTGGCCCGAATTCATTCTTCATCTTCTTTTCTGGTTAACTAAATTACAAGATCTTGGATTTAGTAATTAGGAAGAAAGTTCTACATTTCTTAAGACCATTAACTTGTAGAAATTCTAGGCTATAGCATCATGAATCTTTGTTTGGAATTCAGAAATAAAATAGAAGTTTGCTAGCATAAATTATAAGTTATACAATGCAACCCAAATGCTTATTTTTATCATCATCTTTTTTTTTATATATTTTATGCTTTTTATGTTCTTATTTTAGAATCCAAAATGCAAAATATATCTTTTTATTTTTCTGCTTAAGCTCTAAACAAATTAGTAATTAGACACCTATCCCTGTGGGATCGACAATCTTTTATATTACGCGATAATCAATCGTGCACTTGCGATTTTGTCTAGTGGAGTTAGATGCAGCCTTCACAAGGCGTCTTCTCTTTGTTTCTGGTGCAGATGTCGGCAGGGCCTTGGTTGCCTCATCTAATTCTGAAGCATCCCGCTTCTTAGTTGGAGATGGTGCTGTTGGAATAGTTTGCTTCTTCATTCTTGAAGCTCTTGTCTTTGGAGGACAGGGTTGAATTTCTTTTCCCTACTCGACTTCTTTATTGTCCTCCACTTGTTTCCTTTCCCATTTGGAGAGCATTTTCTTTGGAACCCCGGAGAAGTGAATCTTTAGATTCATCCGTTTAACATCTCCAAACCGGATGGGTGTTGGATAGATGTAATCTTGAGCAATAAACTCGTGCTGGAGTTTCTCTTCTGTCACCAGTCCTTTCATCCCCATAATCTTTGTAATGAGAGCTCCATAGGGAAGGTTTGACACGGGACTCTCAATCGTCCCCACCATGTGATGAAAGATCAGTGAGGGAAGGTTGATCTTTTGCATGTTGCTCATTTGGTAGAGCGCCCAGTGTGCCATCTTGTTCACAAGATCTCTGGCTCCTTCTTTAGGAATGACGACCTTACTGAGAACGGCATGTGGAAACTTGTATTCTTCCACCAAGTTGTTGACAGAGTTTCCATGTATTTTGAGGTTTTCCTTCCAGATACCGTCGCTATCTACGGCAGAGATTTCCCACTTCGGGGAGTAGTGGACTCCGTCTTTCACATCCACTTCTAGCGCTAAAGCAATATCACCAGGACAAATTTCTATTATCATTCTCAAGCATCTGCTCGTGATGGTTCGAGGATTTGTCTTTACAGCGCACTGATAGAATTCCTTTACCAGTGGTTCAAGAACAGGTGTTTCAGACACTTTCATGAGTTGTTCCCAGTCTTGGAATAATACATGACTCAGTCCGGCAACCTTGGCATACTGGAAACGATTAAGTTCAAGATACCTTGGTGAGACCAGTTCCCTTTCACCTAGGTCAGAAAAATTTTGAGCCCCAATCTTAGAGACTTGTTCACGGCAGTTAGCTTCAAGATTCTTCTTTCTCAGTTCAAGAATAGCTTCTTGTGCCTGAGTGAGTTTTGGCTTGACAGCAGTTTGCTTCTTTGGTGCCATTTGAGAAATCTGCAGAGAGAGGTTAGAGAATACAAGCAGAGAATAACAAGGGTTCTGAGATGCAAGTGAGTGAGATGTGAGTGTGAGGCTTTTACTTTCAATTGCTTTTGTTTAGGTTGATTAGAAGGCGGACAGTTTTTACTCGTTTTGTGGGAGGTAATGATTGCCTTGCATTTGATGTGAGATATCGAGTGTCACATGCGCATTAAGTGATAATAGAAAAATGTGCAGTTATGGCAGTTGAGGATTTAATGCGTGTTGCGGACGCTTTTATCAAGTGGAACGATACAGCTGTTTACCTGTGGCCCCAGACGAACTATTTGAGTAGTGTCCTTTCGAGTGGGCTTAGACGTTCTTACGTTGGATGTGTAGCCACCAGACGGTGATTTCTCCTTACGTCGATCATTTTTTATGATAGACTTCATTTTTATAATGATTTTGAGTCGTTCAATAGGATTCATCTTCTTGATCATTTCTTCGCCATTTACTGAGTGTGACCATTTCTTCATTGTGGACATGTTTCATCTTATGACATGTGTTTTGAGTTGTCCAGCAGGCTCTTTCATTTTTCTTCTCTTGACCTCCATGTTTAATCAGTTTCTGTTGACTATCATTTTAGTGAGTTTCTTCACTATGAGTTCCTGCAGCAGAGGTTATTGTATACTTTTGTGGTACCTAGATTTTAGTTGGGTCCAGTGGGTTAGTCGGTTACTCACAAAGGTGTGAGCATCAGTGTTTGAGCGACATACTTGAGGTAAGATAGATCTTCAAGGCTTGAATATACAAGCATGTTTGGAAATTTCCAAAGCTTGGGAGATTAGTGATTTTCTAATTTGGGTTTTGAAGTCCTTTAGGTGTCCTTGTCGAAATTTCCAAAGTGTGTATTTCAGTGCGTGTTTGGAAAAATAAAATAGAGAGCTCAAAAAGTAAGAATAATGACAATCTAGGTGTGAACAAAACTGGTAAGAACATGAGAAAAAGGTATTTAGATAAAAGCAACTATGATGTGTTCCTTTCTTCTAGACGGTGTCAACATGATAATTTCATTTACGACATAAGCAAGGAAAGTTCAATGATTTTTCTCAGATGCATACTGGATCACATAATACACAATTAAAAAAGACGAGACCTCCACCATTGCTCCATGTCCAAAATCCACTGATGGTGGAAACCCCTCCCCAGATCCTTACAATAAAAATGTTGCATTGGAAAGACCTCCTCCATTAAGGCAAGCATCATCAAGTCTTTTACAGCCAATAATTCCAAGAAACAATATGCGGTAATCTAGTTAAGTCACCTACATCTGTTTACATAAGATACTTGGAGAACTAATTCACATATATTGGTTTATAGGGTATTCAAGCTCAACCTCAACCACAAGCTTACCCTCCACTTGTGCTCACTACAAGTATTCCATCTACTCATTCACATGTGGCTACAATAAGTGTTGTTACTAATCCACATATGTCTACAGTGAATGTCCAATCCCCTCAGTCCAAATATCCACATAAGAGGAATAAATATAAAAATTAAATATAATCAAGTTAATCGGGTGATTGGGGTGGCTGTCTTGAAAAAATTAAATCCAAGAACTGAATCAATTGTCATTGGTTTGGTTCGGAATTAAGGTAAAATGAAACAAAATTTGGATCCTCTCAATCATATTCCCTCTCAATTTGGATCCAAATTCAATGAAGCAAAGTAAGCTCTACCACCGTGACTATATGGGGGATTGGATGGAGAGCAGAATGGCAGTGCTTGGGGTGAACTCAATAGAAAACCCTATTGATGTGTTTGTGAGGGGTAAGAAAAGGCATACGAGAACTTTAAAGAGGAATGATGAGCTTTTTTGTCAAAATATAGTGGGCTTTGGTTGTGAGCCGTGACACGATATTGAGATTAGTGTGTGTCATTTCGAGCTCTTGATGCAAGCGTCCTGGTCTAAAGTTTGATTTATATATTCATATATTAATTAATTTGAAAGAGCAAAATTAGTTTTAAAGATAGATCAGTTAAAATTAGAACAGAATTATCGACCATCCACCATAGGATTTATGGTAATAACCAACCATCAAAATCAAGGATATGCAAATTTTACTACGGTGTCCCGTAATCTTACATTACATAACCATAAAAAACGTATATCAACGAACACAAAGTTGTTTTGACTTAAGCAATAAATTATTTGGAGTTCCATAATATCAAATTATATAAAAAAATTAATGAGTATTTCATAAGTAAAATATAAATATGAACAATTTTTTCGTATATATATATATATATATATATATATATATATATATATATATATATATATTCGTAAAACAATAGATGTTTATGAATTTTTTAAGAAAGCTATTAATAAACATATAAATGAAATAAAAAAACGTGACTTCTTAAACTATCAAGATATGATGCCACGTAAACTTCAAGAAATTAAATCCATTTCTTATAATGATGACACATATTTCAATTTTCTATATTAAATTAAATCGAATTTAACATATTGTCACAGCTCACAACCAAAGCCCACCATATTTTGACAAAAAGCCCACCATTCCTCTTTAAATATCTCGCCTGCCTAAACAGTCTCAGGCTCTGTGCGCCGCAAGAAGTTTTCCAAACCCTAATCTATGGCCTTCTCTCCCTTTCCTAGCTGCACCAAGCCCCACCTCCTTCTATTCTTTGTCCGCTTATCCCCTTCAACATACACCCCCACAAAGATCAAGTCTCTCCTTCGCCACCACAACCCTCAACAACAAGGCACAAGTCATCTTCTCTTCTTCCACTATTTCATTTCATCTCCGTTCTTCGTCGAAGAAGATGAAGCTTTGTTGCATGACGTTCGAGATCGAAGAACCTCCAGAAGATGTGCATGCAATCGTCGTCCTCGCCTCCGATCACGTCGTTATCATCCCAAGTTTTTAACTTTATCTTGGTTCTCACTCTTATCTCCTTTTCAATTGCAAAACTTTAATTTCTAGATCATTGTAACATTGTTTTTTTTATGTCAAAATTCCTGGATCTTTGTATTGGAATTGATGACTTAGTCTTCAAAAGTAATCCTCGCCTTCCTTTTGTTACTTCTCACAAACAAATCAATAGGGTTTTGCTATTGAGTTCTTCCCCAGTGCCGCCAACAAAGAAATTCATTCCACTCTCCATCCAATCCTTCATATAGTCGTGGTGCTAGGGCTTACTTGGATTAAGTACTTATCTTCTCTTGCATCTTAATCAACTAACTTTACTTGTTCGTCATATCTATTTCTACGATTCCACTTATTATTTTTTCATTTTATCTACTTTGGCTAGGTTCTTTTGATCTCTTGCACAAAGGTTGTTGTGTTGTCTCCCCTTAGATGGTGAGTTGCTGTCTTCTGTAACTATGTGTTGGGGTTTGCTCTGATTTAGAAGATACCTTTCAACGGTTGTGAATTCTTTGATTAACTTCTCCAGAATCATCCACATATTCTGATTTCGGTAAGTCATCCATTTTTTCCTACTTTCTTTAGATATCTACATATCATTTTCATGTAGTTGTTTATGTTTCCTGATTTTGTTGTGTTTTATAAATTGCAAGTGTATTGAATTTTATGTAAACTTATTTTTAATCCACTAAGAATGTATGATTTCGTTTCCTATTAATTCCATTGTCAATATAGATGCACATACTTACATGTGAAAATAATTTGTTTGAATACTAGCATTGTGTTGTCATTGGACCATATTTCTTTGTTTCCATATTGTTTTCATGAGTTTAGTTTATAAATGACTACTTTAAATATTTTGCCTTTACATTTGCACTCTCGTGTTTTTTTATATTTGTTTAAGTTCTCTTTATTATGTACTTGCATATTGTGATTTTGATAGGACAAAAAATATAATACACAACCATCACCCAACTAGGAACCATTGCACACAAATTCCTTGCCAACCCACTGCTCATTCATTCATGTAAACATTTAGTTTCCCTTACATCATTTTAATTTTTGCGCTGCTTAAGTTATCTATAGTCTTACTTGTAAAAGTAAAAGAATCTCAATCATTGTGATCATCAACAAAAGAAAAACATATAGTAATGAGAAACGAAGACCTAACCAAAAAGACATTCCATCTTGTTTGTACTTTACATGCAAATGTGGAAAAAAAAACTCATATGAGACGTAGCACCAATTTATTTAGAAGGAGTCGTGAGCACCCCTGTGTTGTGTTTAAGAGGCTAAAAGTGAGAAGGTTACTGATCTCCGCTTTTAGGACTTGTGATGGGATGAAATACTGAAGGTGATGGTGGAAATTCTCTTGGAGAAAACAGAAGCTCCAGAGTCCATGATTGAGAATATGGAGATAAAGGGGAAGTTGTGTAAGAAGATTGTAATTGCATTTCTAGCGATAGCTGTGGTTATTTGGACTGAGGGGATTGGACATTCACTGTAGACATATGTGGATTAGTAACAACACTTATTGTAGCCACATGTGAATGAGTAGCTGGAATACTTGTAGTGAGCACAAGTAGAGGGTAAGCTTGAGGTTGAGGATGAGCTTGAATACCATATGAACCAATATATGTGAATTAGTTCTCCAAGTATCTTATGTAAACAGATGTAGGTGACTTAACTAGATTACCGCATATTGTTTCTTGGAATTATTGGCTGTAAAAGACTTGATGATGCTTGCCTTAATGGAGGAGGTCTTTCCAATGCAACATTTTTATTGTAAGGATCTGGGGAGGGGTTTCCACCATCAGTGGATTTTGGACATGGAGCAATGGTGGAGGTCTCGTCTTTTTTAATTGTGTATTATGTGATCCAGTATGCATCTGAGAAAAATCATTGAACTTTCCTTGCTTATGTCGTAAATGAAATTATCATGTTGACACCGTCTAAAAGAAAGGAACACATCATAGTTGCTTTTATCTAAATACCTTTTTCTCATGTTCTTACCAGTTTTGTTCACACCTAGATTGTCATTATTCTTACTTTTTGAGCTCTCTATTTTATTTTTCCAAACACGCACTGAAATACACACTTTGGAAATTTCGACAAGGACACCTAAAGGACTTCAAAACCCAAATGAGAAAATCACTAATCTCCCAAGCTTTTGTTTTCTCCAAGAGCATTTCCACCATCACCTTTAGTATTTCTTCTCCAGGAGTTGTGGGGGTCAATTAAGTTGATTTGGGGGATTAGTGATTTTCTAATTTGGGTTTTGAAGTTCTTTAGGTGACATTGTCGAAATTTCCAAAGTGTGTATTTCAATGTGTGTTTGGCAAAATAAAATAGAGAGCCTGAAAAGTAAGAATAATGACAATCTAGGTGTGAACAAAACTGGTAAGAACATGAGATAAAAGTATTTAGATAAAAGCAACTATGATGTGTTTCTTTCTTCTAGATGGTGTCAACATGATGATTTCATTTACGACATAAGCAAGGAAAGTTCAATATTTTTTCTCAGATGCATACTGGGTCACAAAATACACAATTAAAAAAATGAGACCTCCACCATTGCTCCATGTCCAAAATCCACTGGTGGTGGAAACCCCTCCCCAGATCCTTACAATAAAAATGTTGCATTAGAAAGACCTCCTCCATTAAGGAAAGCATCATCAAGTCTTTTACAACCAATAATTCAAAGAAACAACATGTGGTAATCTAGTTAAGTCACCTACATCTGTTTACATAAGATACTTGGAGAACTAATTCACATATATTGGTTTATAGGGTATTCAAGCTCAACCTCAACCACAAGCTTACCCTCCACTTGTGCTCACTACAAGTATTCCATCTACTCATTCACATGTGGCTACAATAAGTGTTGTTACTAATCCACATATGTCTACAGTGAATGTCCAATCCCCTCAGTCCAAATATCCACAGCTATCACTAGAAATGCAATTCCAATCTTCTTCCACAACATCCCCTTTATCTCCATATTCACAATCATGGACTCTGGAGTTTCTGTTTTCTCCAAGAGCATTTCCACCATCACCTTCAGTATTTCATCCCATCACAAGTCCTAAAAGGGGAGATCAGTAACCTTCTCACTTTTAGCCTCTTAAACACAACACAGGGGTGCTCACGACTTCCTTCTAAATAAATTGGTGCTACGTCTCATATGAGTTTTTTTTTTCACATTTGCATGTAAAGTACAAACAAGATGGAATGTCTTTTTGGTTAGGTCTTCATTTCTCATTACTATATGTTTTTCTTTTGTTGATGATCACAATGATTGAGATTATTTTACTTTTACAAGTAAGACTATAGATAACTTAAGCAGCGCAAAAATTAAAATGATGTAAGGGAAACTAAATGTTTACATGAATGAATGAGCGGTGGGTTGGCAAGGAATTTGTGTGCAATGATTCCTAGTTGGGTGATGGTTGTGTATTATATTTTTTGTCCTATCAAAATCACAATATGGAAGTACATAATAAAGAGAACTTAAACAAATATAAAAAAACACAAGAGTACAAATGTAAAGGCAAAATATTCAAAGTAGTCATTTATAAACTAAACTCATGAAAACAATATGGAAACAAAGAAATATGGTCCAATGAAACACAATGCTAGTATTTAAACAAATTATTTTCACATGTAAGTATATGCACCTATATTGACAATGGAATTAATAGGAAATGAAATCATACATTCTTAGTGGATTAAAAATAAGTTTACATAAAATTCAATACACTTGCAATTCATAAAACACAACAAAATCAGGAAACATAAACAACTACAGGAAAATGATATGTAGATATCTAAAGAAAATAGGAAAAAATTGATGACTTACCGAAATCAGAATATGTGGCTGATTCTGGAGAAATTAATCAAAGAATTGAAGGTGCAAGAAACACACAAGAAAGGGGGGGTTTGAAAAAATTGATGACTTACCGAAATCAGAATATGTGGCTGATTCTGGAGAAATTAATCAAAGAATTGAAGGTGCAAGAAACACACAAGAAAGGGGGGGTTTGAATTGTGTGACCCATTTTTTAATTTATTTTCTAAAGAGTTGTATGTTAATTATCTATTAGTGTTCATTTATCTTCATCATGATATATTCTTGGAAATATGTAAGAATGTATGAAGTTCATTTAGTTGATTCTGAAAGTTGATTACTTGTTTTCAAAATAGTTTATTGGTTATGGAAACATGAATAAGTGTGCAGCGGAAAGGCAGTATAGCAAGAAAATAAAGCACACATGGTTTTTATCCTGGTTCACCCCCATAATCGATAGGGCTACGTCCAGTCCTTGACTTCACCAAGATTTTCACTATTTCAACAAATAGTACAAGTATTATCAGGGACTTCTCCCAACAAGTATTCTAAGGACTTCTCCTATCAAGTATTAGAAGGACTTCTCCTTACAAGTATTATGAGGACTTCTCCTTACAAGTATTATCAGGACTTCTCCTTACAAGTATTATACAGGACTTCTCCTGACACCTTTTTCATGGTTTTTCTTTTCTACAAAATTCTCTTCTGATAAGAGTAGGTAGAAGAAATGAAGCTTATAAAATAGAGAGATCATAAGCAAGCTGATCTATGTTTTAAGTTATGTGTGTGGGATATGATGAGAGTTAAACTCTGTAAGTTTTCCACACACATAAGCAACTCAACTCAGGTTGTGATATGACTTGAAGTTTCCTGAGTTGAAACCAAGATTGCCTTGGTCTTTTGGACGAACTAGATTGAGATGTGTACAATTTAGTTCTAGTCGCCAAGTTGCTACGGAGGCAAGGTTCTCTATATATATCTTCAGTTGAAGATCTTCGTTCATTCTCCACAGCAGGAGTGAAAACCTGCCCGTAGTGCTTCGTCCTCTCCGGGAAGCACATAACGGCTAGTTCTGCATCTCTCAGCGGGCGTAAGTCACGATCTGAGGTTTCTCTGCAAGCATAAGATATGATCTGAGAATCATCAACTCGTCAGGGTTGATGTCGTTTGGCTCCATGCTGAGCAAGTGATCTTAAGCTAGTTTCTCTGTATATAAAGTGAAGATCCAGCGGTGGAGATGTTTTGACTATTTTGCCCCAGTGCTTGACAGCTAACACTCATCACGTGTTTTTGGTCAGATATTTTGAATTTCGACCGTTGAGAGTGTACGATGCACAGAGATTCTTGCTGTTGATTCAGCGATGTCAGCTTGATTTGAGGAAAAGCAGAACAGCAGTGGGAACAGGAAGTATTTAATTAATTGTGTCCCTTCACCATCTAAGGGGAGACAACACAACAACCTATGGGCAAGAGATCAAAAGAACCTAACCAAAGTAGATAAAATGAAAAAATAATAAGTGGAATCGTAGAAATAGATATGACGAACAAGTAAAGTTAGTTGATTAAAAAGCAAGAGAAGATAAGTACTTAATCCAAGTAAGCCCTAGCACCACGACTATATGAAGGATTGGATGGAGAGTGGAATGAATTTCTTTGCTGGCGGCACTGGGGAACAACCTCATCGACAACCTTACCCTCCACTTGTGCCCACCACGAGTGTTGCAGCTACTCATTAACATGTGGCTACAATAAGTGTTGTTACAAATCCATACATGTCAAAAAGATTATTTTCACATGTAAGTATGTGCACTTATATTGACAATGCAATTAATAGGAAACTAAATCGTACATTCTTAGTGGATAAAAAATAAGTTTTCAGAAAATTAAATTCAATTGCAATTCATAAAACACAACAAAATCAACAAACATAAACAACTTCGGGAAAATAATATGTAGATATCGAAAGAAAGAGGAGAAAAATGGATGACTTACCGAAATCATAATATGTGGCTGATTGTGGAGAAATTAATTAAAGAAATTACAACCGTTGAAAGATTTATACTAAAATTGAGCAACCTCAACACATAGTTACAGAAGAAACATAAGTCATCATTTCATGGCTTATCGATCTAAGGAAATGAGACAAAATGGCAACCTTGGGCAAGAGATCAAAATAACCAAATCAATTAAAGTAGATAAAATGATAAATGATAAAACAATAAGTGGAATCTTAAAAATAGATATGATGGACAAGCTAAGTGATTAAGATGCAAGAGAAGATAAGTACTTAAACCAAACAAGCCCTTGCACCACGGCTATATGAGGGATTGGATTGAGAGTGGAATCAATCTCTTTGCTTGGGGCGCATGTGACGAACTCAATAGAAACCCCTAATGATGTGTTTTGAGGGGTAAGGAAAGACAGACGATAAATTTAAAGAGGAATGGTAGGTTTGTTTTTTCAAAATATGGTGGGGTTATTTTTTGGTCAAGATATGCTGGGCTTTGGTTGTGAGCCGCACCATGATGTCGATATTAGTGTGTGTCATTTCTTGAGAAAAATTAGTTTTTAAATTTATAAAAAAATTATCGACCATCCACCGGAGGATTTACGGTAACAACCCATCAACAAGATAAAAGTTATGCAAGTTTTACCACGGTGTCCTATAATCTTATATTATATAACTTACGGGAGAAACTAGGAAGAAGAAGATGATTTGTGTCGTCCTCGGTGTGTCTCCAGCTCAACGGAAAGTGTAAGAACCCTAAAACTTCCTTCATCTCTTCTCTACTTCGAGTTCCTTTTTTTTCAAGTGGTTAGATCCTTTAAAATTCAAGAAAAGTGTTTTTATCAAAACTTGCAGAACAGAGTGCTCAGCCCCTTTTTCTAGGTGCTGATTTCTTCATCAGGCAAGGCCGCTCAATGCCCCCTAGGACACATTGAGCACCTTTTTGCTAGCTTCGAAGAACTCTTCAATACTTCAAAGAGGGTTGAGCTGATTCTGAGAAGCTGAGTGGGTTTCTACATTTCCTAGGCTTCCTTTTTACCCAAGACATGTATTTTGCCTTGAAATCTTCAATCCTAAGATAAAATTTGAGATTGGCATCAAATTTTAAACACTTTCCAACTCAATTTCACAAATCTTCAAGTTCTAAACTAAAGAAATTAAATTATAAGGATTTCTCATAATTACAAGAGATAAATATCTAAATAACAATAAAAAAAACATGGTAAATTTGACACATATCACTTTTTCGCGCTTCATACTTCCTAGATTCTACTTTTACATGACCAAATAGATAGTGAAAATAGGGAAAAACCGTTAATTTATATGACTAAATTGATTAGCAATTTGAGAAGTAAAATTGATAATTATAGCGATTCACTAGCTAGAATAGAATTGAGGGAATCAGAGTCAATTAATCACATAACCTTGAGTCTTTAATACATGAATTTATCTCTTTTCCCGATGGTTTTCTTTATTCTATTGCAACTTTTCTTTTACTTGCAACCCACTTTCTATTGCAACTTTTCTTATACTTGCAACCCACTTTTTCACCATATTTCTTACTTGCTTAAATAATATAGACTCTGAAAATTAATACTTATCTCTTGGTCTCTTGAATTCGATAATTGAGATTTATTCCTATATTATTTTTATGATAGAGTACATTTGCTCTTGAGTGTGCATTTAGCACAACAATTCTCATAGGAGGAAAACTTTTGAAAATCTTTAGAAATATATGAATAAATTAAATAAATGCTATAAAAAGAATAAAACAGTTCATTCATGGATTGTTTTGTTGACCGAAAAAATAATAATCTACTGTCTTTGTCTGTGTTGTGTGTAGGACAGATTATCCAACCCTTGCACAAAATAGGGTTATATGTATACATGATATATAGATATACAAATTGTCCATATATATATATATATATATATATATATATATATATATCCATGAGTATATATAATTTTATTTTGGCTTAAATGCACATTTTGCCCCTGATAATTCTCAAAGTTGCAAATTGTAACCCACCAAAATTTTTGTCACCAAATGTACCCCTATGCTTTTTTTTTTGGAGAACTTCGTACCCTTCTGTCAGTCTTCCGTTAGTAACTTAACGGAACTGATGACGTGGACATTACAGGTGGAAAAAAGGAAGGAAAATCACATGTTAAAAAAAAAAAAAAAACCAAAGATCCACGTGATTCTGCATTCTCCTATTACCCCTAATTCCCAAATTGGGGAAATCGAAATTGAGAAAGGGAGAAGGGAGAAGACGCAGGTCGAGAGAGAAGGGCCACCGCCGCTTGCCGCCTTGGCTCCGTCGAGGGAGGACTGCCACCGCAGCTTGCCGCTGTCGAGAAAGAGGAGGTCGCCGCCGTCGCCGTAGCTGGAAGAAGGGGCTGCCTCTCGCGGTGTCGCCGGAGCACAGAAAGAAGAACCTGTTTGAATGGAGAAGGGAAGAAGAAGTGGTCCGGATGGGGAACGAAATTCTAATAGCTTCTTCTGAGGTTCACGTTCTTTCTTTCATCTTCAAAACACTATTAAATGCTCTGATCCTAATTTATTTATTTATTTATTTATTCACTAATTTATTTTGCGAATTTTCATCCTAGGTCGTGAAAAAAATTCAGCGGCGGATTCATGAATTTGATTCTGCTCCGAGCGAAGAGGAATCATGCAGTTCAGAGCAACACTGTTCTGTCCATCAATGTCTTCCTAAAATCGTAACCGAAATGGTGAGTGTTTGATTGACATGCTTCATGAGTAGCGTTCTTGTAAATAATATTCCGTGTTGCTTTTACATTGTAGGTGATTTTGCTAACTGTTAAGAGTGAATTTGTTCAACATGTGGCTGTCAAAGCTCTTGCCTTAACTTCACAGTTTGTATTCGCCACGGTATGAAATAGTGGTTTCCTTGATGAAATAGGCGGGTGAGACCTATTAAGTCATTCCTTGTAATGAATAATGATATGCAGGGGAACAATTGGAATGAGTTCATAAATTTGTTGTGTTGTTCCTGGGAAATCACATTGGCTAGAATACTATCGTCTTCAGCTGAAACTGAAAGTAGTGACTTCGATTCTCCTCGTGGAGTTGATTTTCTGATGCAATGTGGGCTGAGGAATCGTGATTGGTCTACTGTGGCTGGCATCACTCAAGCACTGCGTGTTATATGTAAAAATTTGAAGGAGGACTATGATGATGAGCTTGTCAAAGTGTTTCATGACTCTGTCAAGGCGGCAGTCCTCCCTCGACGGAGCCAAGGCGGCAAGCGGCGGTGGCCCTTCTCTCTCGACCAACGTCTTCTCCCTTCTCCCTTTCTCAATTTCCATTTCCCCAATTTGGAAATTAGGGGTAAAAGGAGAATGCAGGGTAACGTGGATCTTTGGTTTTTATTTATTTATTTAAAACATGTGATTTTCCTTTTTTTTTATTTCCACCTGTAATGTCCACGTCATCAGTTCCGTTAAGTTACTAACGGAAGACTGACGGAAGGGTACGAAGTTCTCCAAAAAAAAAGCAGAGGGGTATATTTGGTGACAAAAATTTTGGTGGGTTACAATTTGCAACTTTGAGAATTATCAGGGGCAAAATGTGCATTTAAGCCTTTAAGTTTTCTTATCTATACTTCAAGTTGCAGGTTATAAATGTTAGTCTTTTAGTGCCTTAGAGATGACATGGAAAAATCTCCTTTAAAGAAGGGAGTATTTCTCGACATATATAATATTAACAGAGAGGATTTATGTATGAGTAATGCTAGTAACACACTTTTTTAAACACACTCTTTGTTAAGTAAAAATGTAAGAAAAAATGTAGAGTACCTAAAACTTATAAAAAAAAGCATAAAACACCTAAACATTCCTTAGTATATTTTTATGATAACAAGATACAAGTTATAAAATCATTAAGTAAGTCTGCATTTGAAATTTCAAAGATAGTATGTTCAAGCTTTACATCATCATAGAAGCAAAGGGGCGTCGTCCTATCTAGATGAGAGACTTTGTCTTACACTCAAGACAACTTCATCTTACCTTCATGAGTGAAGGCTTTGTAAATGGACAGATTGTCTAATGCAGAAACTACTTTGTCTGTGGTTTACTTCATCTATCTCAAGTACATCATACCTAGACCTAGTACATGTTAGAGAATGATGATGACTTCTATCATAGGACACTGAGAAGTAGTTTTTGTCCTACTCTACATATGTTGGACGAAGAGCATACTCTCGCAGGTCAACCATAAATCTTGCACAAAAATGAAAAGCTACGTACAACATTTTCTACAAGACTACACTTTGCACATGCATGTTTGATAAAGATCAAGTTAAAGTTTCTCATGAATTTTTCATGGTACAACAAACAACCATATGCATTAAATGTCTATCAAATACCGTTTGAATCCTGCTTGAAGATGAAGAGAAGAACCTACTCTAATCTCAAAAGTTATAATTCAAAGGGACTATATAAAGGGTACTTGAAGAAAATTAGAAGGCTAGTGATTCACTGTGAATGTTCGTATAAGCTGCCAATACCCTTAAGTCTTTCATTCTTTCATTTTAAAAGCCATTGTGTTGTATTTAAGCCTAAACACTTAGTCAAATATAAGAGTTCATAGAACTTAAGTTGTCTACTGCCATCTCTTTAGGAGAACCTAAGTAGATAACCTCTTTACTCTTTGTAAAGACTGTTGAGCCTAAAGAGGCTTTGTAAATGAATACTTGTAAGAATAGAATTTTGTAGTTATTAGCACTACAAGAATACTGGGCATTATCGATGGTCCACAAACTGTAGGTAAAGTCCGAAATTACCATTGGTTTTATCGTCGGTGCTGTAGATTCGCGAGAAATAAATGACAGCTTTAGCCGTCGGTAATTTCTAGGAAGAGCAGCAGGAAAGGGTTTCGACGTGCGAAATTCCTGCTGGAACTTTTCCGACGAAGCCGTCCGAAAATCCACCTATAGGTTCCAACAGTTTTTTCCGACGAGCATAGGTCATCGGTAAATCTGCGCGATCATTTTGAAGGTGATTTTGACGGTTTTGTTTGAATAATTAATTGTGTCGCCCATTTACCGGCGAAATTGGCAACGGCCAAAACCGTCGGTAACTTAGTCTTTAAATAACTTACTGAAGATCCAAACCATTAGTAACCTATATGTAGGAGCTTTTCCTGTCACTTTCAATCACACCTCCTCTCTCTGCTCTTGTGTTTTTTAATTTTTTTTTATGTTTATTGTTTTTATTTAATATTTAGTCTCTTTCTTATTGTTTTTATTTTTTTTATTTTGTAGTAATCTCAATATTCGTGTGGTAGTTGCAAATTCTGAAGCACTATTGAGGTTAGTAGAGTTTTGCTTATATTGTTATAATATGATATAACGTGTTCACTAGTTATATGTGTTATTTTTTTTGTAAATTAGTATTTTTTATTATTTTGAATATTCTAATTTGTGCCTTGTTAAATTATTAGGGATGGTGGGATGAAAAAAATATCCTCTTTACCATGGATGATATTTTTGCTGGTTGTAAAATTAGTTAATTTTTAATTTGTTGCGCTCTTCATGACAATAATTTTGACCCCACTTGTCTAAGTTCCATATATATGTCTGTGCTTCCGAGCAATCACAAAATAATTGTAATTTTATTAATTAGATACTTATTAAACGGTCAAAATTATTAGAATATTATAAATTTTTGCAATTTGTAATCTACTAATCATTTTTACCGTTTGATAATATACCTAATTGATAGTTACAATTATTTTATAACTTTTGAGAATACATGTATTAATATAGAACTTAGATAAATGAGGTCTATTATATTATCATGCAGAGTTCTAGGAACTAAAATTAAAATATTTTTCTACCGATGAAGCACTTTCATCCCTAGTAAAGGGGTTTTTCCCGTTCGGAAAAACGCATTACCGACGGCTTTGTAAAATGTGTTGATAAATATTACCGACAAGGATTTTAATGACATATATCTTGCCGTTGGTTGGCTGTTGGTAAATGATGATTACTGACAGTTTTTAGGCCTTACGATGACTTTTATTTGTCGGTAAATATCATTTTTCTTGTAGTGTAGCTAGATGAAGCTAGTGGATACTCTAGGTGGTGGCCAATGACTTGAGGGAGCCCAAGTCTTGAGGGTGAACCAGGATAAATTTCTTTTGTTCTCTCTCCCTCTCTCTTATCTCCTTTTTTATTTATTTAGTAATTTATATATTCGCTGCCACTAACAAATGGATTTTTCTGAAAGGATTTTCAAAATGACTTTAAATTGTTTCCCTGTTTAAGAAAAGTTTCTAGACATGATTCGAACCCTTTCTTGTGTCCTTGTGTTTTATTCCACTCATAGCACACTTCAATCAGATTTATTCATCCCTTACATCTATCTTCGTAACCACTTGACCAGATTTGTTCTTCCTTGCCCTCGTAGGTAATGTCGAGAAGGAGGATCCTTTTGATTTTCACTCTTTTACGTGTTGGAATCAGTATTGGTGTCAAACCCAACAACCCCAGACCCACTTGGACAACCACCCATTGAGAAATTGAAAACCCCATCATTGTTGTCATTGATATGAGTTTCAATTTCATCCCCTAATTCGATCCCTCGTTATGCTTAAGTCATGTAAGACCAATGCCGAGAAGGGGGAGTGATCGTGGGTGTGATGGAATTCAAACTTGTGGTTAGAGTTGATAGTGGTGGGAGATGCAGTGTGGTTAGAGTTGAACTCTAAATTACTAAGTCATAGAAATTCTAATACCATATCATGTATAAATTATCCTAAAAACTTAAACTATTGAGGAAAATACACATAAATAATTTATAATTATATTTCTAACGATTTCCACCTTTTTAACCAATCCTTAATGCACTTGACTAGAGTGGGTGTAGTATATATAGATTTCCACTTGCATGTATTGATAGTGTAAAGTTGCAATGGAATCTGTGATTCGGAACCCAACACCCTTGCTATGCGATTCCCACTCAACAACTTCCCAAATATTTTGAAACTGTTTGGTTGAATTTTATATCCTTCATCTCATTCTTGTTAATTTCTTCACTTTTTTGTGGAGATTATGAGTGAACTTATAGGATTTGACTGATCTATAGTGAGTGAATTTACTGTATCACAACTATTAATTAAGTTTTTATATTGATTTTTTTAAAGTAAGTAATCACAATTTATTTTCGTAATACTTACTTTATTATGTAAAGTGAGTACATTCACTTTAAAGGAATCACTCCCCAACTTATAAAAAAAACTATGAGGGAACTTGAAATGCTGAATCTGAATTATGTCATTCTCTTAAGTTGAAACTTGTCCCCTACTGCAAGGAATCTTTTGACGTAAATCCACTTTATTTTAAGAATATTCTCCAAAATGTCTTTTCCTTTTCCCTAATATCTTGGCATAAATTCACAATGGTGCATTCATGTATACATCATTATCTCCATCTACGTAATACACAACTTACGAATATATATCAAGATTAAGATCATTTAGTTTCAAATGATGTGTTATTCTATCTTCCACTAATAAACTCATATTAACGGTGCATTCACGTATACATCCTTCTTTCCTTCTCTTTATCAATTTCCTATTAACCCCAAACCTCTTAGCTACGTCACTTGCCGATCTCGCCTTGCAGTGCAGGGGCTTTCTTGTCGTTGGCTCGATAGAATTTTAGAGATGGACCTTTGTCTCCTAGCCCTATTGCTAAGAGCTTCCAGGAATAGTGTGAACTAGTCGCTGTCAAAATTGAGTATTCAAGACTCAATGGGCTGTTGTTTTTTTTTTTTTTTTTTCTGTTGGATACTCTGGACCCCTGCTGTATACTTAATTTTTATTTTTGTTTTATTTTTTTCTACCCTTCTCTCTATTTTGTATTAGGGGTTGGGTACCCCTTATACCTCCTTTTAATATAATTCTTTGGTATATAAAAAAACTAATAAACTCATATAAATGTTATAATTATTTATTTATTTAATTGACATCTCTTAATTTTATTGATTGAGTAAAGAAATGAAACATATATATCAAGAATACACGATCTCCATCCTATATATCCAACTAATTGAAAATAAGTTTTGCATCACCAAATCCAAAGTAATTTCTTACATTGGACATTGAGTTTGCATTCAGTATCTGAAAAGTAAATGTTTACCATCTAAGCATATGCGAGGTTGGGGTGTACAGGACCCAACCCGACTATGTCCCTTGACCGATCCTGGCCCACGTACCTTAAACTCGCATTTTATCGGGCTTTTTTGAGTCTAGGGACGGGTTTGATTTCAAAAAATGAACCCAGTCAATATTTAGGGCCGGGTGAAAGTTAAGGCCAACTCGTCACACAAACATCATTTACACACCAGTTTCAAAACATGGTTTTGTATATTTTCATTTATAGTCAAGTTCTAAGTGAATAAAATTTGTATGTTTTTCTCTAATTAAGTATATTGTTATGAAAAAATCAGTTCTATGTAGTTTCTTTCATAATTTATTAATAGGATGAGAAATTAGTCTTTTTATAGAATGATATGTATTTATAATTATTTGGTGATATTTGAAATTGATATTCAATTTGTACTTTGGCCCAACCCGGGCCCGTTCTTTTGTAGCTGGGTCCATGTTAAACCAACACATCATCAAGTCTCTTAGGGTCTAGGGACGGGTTTAGGTTTAAAAACGAACCTGATCAGTATTTAAGGCCAGGTAAAAGTTAAGACAAATTTGTCCCAATCCGTCCCATAAACACTTCTACTGCAAGGTAAGAATGATAAAGTGGGTTCAACTTGACGAATCAGCACATGTACTTAACCTGCCCAACAAGGCAAATTGGGTTGGGTAATGTAGCTCTCCAACCCGCCAGGCCAATGGCGGGACACAATGGACCAATACACCATACCATCTCTTGTTTCATTTGAAAGAAAAAATGTTAAATATGTTTTTACTCCTTATAAAATAAGGGTGAATTGTATTTGGTCACTCTAAAAAAAATTGCATAACTTTTAGTCTCCAACATTAATGAAATTTGTGAAATTAGTCTCTTATTTCATTTTGTGGCAGTTTAAACCGCCAGTAAAATAAAAAAATAATGGCAGTTAAAAATCGCCTCTAATACATAAAAACCGTCACAAAAAGTACAATATGGACTAACTTCACCTATTTCGATAATGTTGAGAACTAATAGCTATGAATTTAATTTTTTAGAGACCAAATTCAATTCACTCGTAATTGGACTAAAAACATTTGTAACCCGAAATAAAATGAAATTTTTACAATCTTTTTATTGTTTTGGAGTTTTAGGTAAATCAAATCGAGTGTTAACCAACCCAAAAATGATTTTTGAAGTTTTTACAACATATTATTGGTTTTTTAATTGGGTTAATGGTCTATTTGGTTCTGTCTTTGTACGCATGTTTGCGTTTGGTCCTTGCCGAAAAAAAATGCAGCAATAAGTCTCTCTAATTGGACAACATTTTTGTTTGGTCCCTTCCTGATGTCGGAGCTCCGGCGAGAATGCTAAGTGGCAGGTGAGAGCTGACGTGACATTATCCACGTCATTATTAATTAAAATTAAATTTCACATATATAATTAATAATTAAATTAAATTAAAATTATTAATTAAAAAAATACCTCAATCTCTAAATTTAATTTTTCATCATCTTCATCTTCACAGCAACCTTCATCCTCTTCATCATCAAATCCACCCATTTCTAAAAAAAATTCCAAAATAACACCAAACAAAAAGGTTTTGAGCATTCAGCTTCTAAGCAGCAACAACAATCCCTGTACGAGAGGAGTAATCCTGGGCCTGTTAGAATCAAATAATTTAATGAATTACTGTATTTTGATGAATAACAATTTCGTTAAGTCTTGTTCTCGTTGAAGATAGAATTCCTAACTTCTCAATGTTTTCATACTCAGGAATATCTATTTACTTAAGGAAAAACTGCATGGACCTCTACAAAGCATTATCAAAAGTAGGTGTTCAAGTAAAGAAAAGAGGAAGAATTTGTCCGGCTACAACTCTTGTGAATCAGTCCGCCAGTTGAGAACATTTGCCTTAAAGAGTTCGTCCGACTATGGTGAACGTCTGGTCACCCAATCGTTGGGTTTACCTAACTGCCCATCTGAAGGAAAGTGCGTCTGAAACTCTGACAGAATTTTTATTTGACAAACAATGCTATCTTGGAGCTCGTGCAAGAGAAAACCCGAAGGAGATCGTTTGTCCAACCTAGGCTTAGCTGTCAAGCACTATTTGTCCCTTCAGAGCATTAATGGCGAAAATGACATAATTAATACTTTATTCCTCGCAAATTCAAATGATCTGATATTCCTTAATTCAAGCTACTTTTGCGGAATCAGCGGCGAGACTTTCTGATCATCGTATCTCCTCAACGTTCAAATTCAAATCTTCTGATCAGAGCATTAATGGCTTCCTTAGCTGGAACGCATGAGCATTAAGTGCAGAAGTTATAGCTCAAGGAAAAATGCCTTGAAGAGCCAAACGATGACATCCTCCGCCATTGAAGATGCATTAAATGCATGGCAGATTGCATTAAGTGCTGAAACAGAGCTGCAGAAGTATCCGTTACTCACAATAGAGGAGAAATTCAAACGGAACTATTTTCAAATCTTCAACAAGCTCCCATTGATCATCCTTCTGAAGATATAAATAGAGGACTTGGCATCGAATTCAAATTGGCGACTTTCACACGATCAAAGCTTTCAAAACTTTCTAAGTTCATCATCTGCGATCCTATTTTTCTAAGCCAAACACTCAGCAATCTCAAGTTGTTCATTACCTGAGTTTAGTCGCCAACCAGTGTGAAGCTTTCACAGAGTGCTACTCTTATCCTCATTCACACAAACTTTTCAGAGAACCAATTTGCTTACTCACTCTGTAATTTGTTCTTCATATTTCTACCCACTCTTATCGAAGAGATTTTGTAGAAACCAATTCTTCTTGAAAAAGAACTGGGAGAAGTCCTGTCTGTTAGTTCAGATAGCAACCTGAGAGGGGGGGTGAATCAGTGTTGCCCCGGTTTTCGCCTTATTGAAAATATTACTTTCAAGATGATAATAATCACAAGACGATTGTTGTGATTACAACGGAATAGAGTATTGCTTGAAAGTAAAAGATGAAGGATGAAGGAAATAACACACAGAGTTTTATCCTGGTTCACCTTCAATCCACCGAAGGCTACGTCCAGTCCCTCAAAGAAACCCTTTGAGGATTTTTCCACTATTGATAAAAATCTCTTACAAGTTCCTAATCCAAGGACCCCAAGAATTTCTACCAATACCCTGTGAAAGCAAACCACTTTCAACAGCCCCTGAAAGCAAACCACTTTCAGTTCCTGAAGGCAAACCACCCTCAGACCTTGAAGGCTAAACCACCTTCAATCAATACCCTGAAAGTATACCACTTTCAATGACAACAACCCTTCACCGAATACCACGGTGAAAACTCAATCTTACAGAAAGAGATGAAGAAGAGTTTACAATTTGGCTGTATCAATCCTTTATCATAGAAATGGATTGATCATGAGAAATTATGCTTTAAGGCTTTTAAGCATAATACAATTCTGAGTTCTTCAAGATATGAACAACTAAAGTGTTCTTATAGACATGAAGATCATGAACTCAGAATTTAGGCTCCAAAATGTTTAAGTTCTAAAAGATGAACTAATTTTGACAAAGCTTTGGCCTAATGTTGTTTTCTCATGTGTTGTGTGTTGTCTCTTGTGTTCTGGACTCAAATGGACTTTATATAGGCAAGAGAAACGTCCTTGAACCATCACAACCCTTTTCAAAAGGTTTGGGACACAATGGTTCATGAAAATATGCAACTTTTCGTTCTGGTAATCGATTACATCACTTAGTGTAATCGATTACACTAATAGCCGTTTCAGTTTGAATTTGAATTTCAAACATGTAATCGATTACAAACAACAAGTAATTGATTACTTGCCTAGGTGTAATCGATTACCAGAATCCTGAAATCGATTACACTGAAGTCCATCTTCCAGACACTTGATTCTTTGAGATCGGCTTAGGGTTTTCTACTTCTTTTAAGTTATGAAAACACTTAGCTTGATTAGTTTAGGTGTTTTAAGAGCCTTTATGCTTTAATAGACCTTAAGAAGCATAACTCACCTAAACTAAGACTTCTAGACTATTGATGAACTTTGTAGCGTTGTTTCTTCGAAGTCTTCTTTTCTTCTTTTTGTTGATGAGTTTGTCGTCATCAAAACCACAGCCAGGGTCAGGAGTAAGACCTTCTTCACACTGTCTAATACTTGTAAAGGAGAAGTCCTGTTAGAATACTTGTAAAGGAGTAGTCCTCAGAATACTGGGAGAAGTCCTGAAGAATACTTGTACTATTTTGAGAAAATAGTGAAAATCTTGGTGAAGCCAAGGACTGGACGTAGCCCTGTCGATTAAGGGGGTGAACCAGGATAAACATCTTGTGTGCTTTATTTTTCAGTCTTAGATTAATTTCCGCTGCACCTTTAACAAACGTTTTCAAACTTATAACTGCTAGTATTCGAAAAAGAATTCAAAAATCACACAAACAATTCAAACCCCCCTTTCTAGTGTGTTTTTGTTACTATCAGGGCCTTGTTTGAGGAATCATATTTTACTTTGCTAATCTCGGCGTAGGAACCGATGCGTTCCCGTTCTTGTAGCCTCTGTTGTAGAAAGTAGAATGCTCATAACCGCTTATTAGAGAATATAGTGAAACTTGGAATTGTCTTCTATGGTGTTCTTGAAAATGAAAATAAAAAATTTGGAACTGCATACTGAACTACAAAAGAAGTGATTTCCTCCTTAGATTATGCAGTAGAAACATTTTTTGGTTTTTTTTTTTTGGTTTTCTACTCTCTTGCTTTCTTTCTTCTCATTTTCTTTTCTCTTACTTTTCTTCTACATACCAAATATACCCTTAAAGTGAGTTGAAAATGGATCGGGACAAGTTGATCAATAAAAAAACTGCATTTTGGGTGATTTGCACCCATCTCATTCAAACACGCGGAATAACGGCCTGGTGAGCATATCAACAAATAAAAGAATAAACAACAAGACGTAGTGCAATTAGTAGATAGTTGAACTTCTTAAGCATCTAGTTCAGGGTATGGAGAAAAAGTATTTGTTGGGAGATGTCTACCCACTTAACGTGATCTTAGAGCCTTGTGAGATTAGTTTCATGCCTACCGGTTATGAGATACCTTGGGAAACCAAAAAATAAAATAAAAGATATATTACTATCTCTGTTCCTATTTAACATTCAGAAAGAGAAGAAACAAATATATTAAGGAGCGTAATTAATTTTATTAATTTTCAAAAAATTATTATTTATTTTTCTAATTTACTTTTTAAAATATATTTTATCATTTTTTATTTATTGTTATCATAAGTGCATCACTTAAAAAAGGGATAATCAATAAAATGGTCCCTGTGTTTTACTCGCCGTCTGAGGTAGGTCCCTCGCAACAATGCTTATGTGGCAATTACACGTCAGGAAATGAATTAAAAAAAACAAATTAATTTAAGGCAATCACCAAACTACCCCTTTAATTCCTAATCCCCAAATACTCAAATCAGAACATGTGAATCGTGGCTTCTTCATCTCCTTCCTCACGTCCTTCTCCCATCTCCTTCTTCTCCTGTCGTTCTCCCATCTTCTTTTGAAGTCGTCTTCCCTCTGCCTTTGCACACTATCCCCACTAAAATCATCTTCATCAACATTATTCATCCCCTTCTTCAGAATCTAGAAAACAAGGAAGAACAACAATTAAGAGCCCTAACTCATGACATGCCTTTAAGAACAACCAAACCAGTACCAAATAAGAACCCCAATATAAACTCAGCAACCATCAACATTAACAATGAGTTCTCACCCAACCAAACCAATACCAAATGGGAACCCCAATCTGAACTCAGAAGACAGGAACCAGGGTGTTGAATACAAGAAGAAATACCGGTCTTGACGAGGTTCGACGACGGAGAGACCACGGCGAGGAAGAACGCGATTGTGTCATGGTGACTCGAAGGAGGATAAGCGATGGCTCGAAGGGATGAAGATGATGGCAGTTCTCGAAGGGACGAGCGATACTCGAGACCCAACTCGATCTGACCCTCTTGGTGGCCACAGAGCCCCTCTTCTTGGATTCCTTCACCGTTCAACTACCAAACGTGACGCTGCCCATGTTGTTATTCCTTTCCCTCTTGTCGTCGCTATCTAGGGTTTTGTTGAAGTCGGCGACGGAGCTCAAATTGGTTAAAGGTCGAGTCTTTGAGGGTTTGTTGTTATTTGAGGGGTTGGCGACGGTGGAATCTTTTTCCTTGCAGTGGTGGTAGAAGCTAAGCTTCCAGCCCTTGGTGCTGCGGCGGTGGTGTGAATCGTGCGGTTGGTCGTCGCCGATGTCGCCTAATCAAATACTGGGCCTACTTTGCCGCTTGGTTTCGGTGGGTTCCAAAGAGTTTTGAATTAGGTTTCCGCCGCTATTCAGTTGACCGTCCGCCGCATGAATCTTTGCCATTCCACGGTAGTTCTGATTCTTCCTCTATCTCTCTTCAATTGAAGAATTGTGGGGTTCGAAATTGGGAGTGTGATCGAGTGGGTAGAAGCAGTAACAGAGAAAGTGGGTATGGTGTGTTTATTTGTTCTTGGATTGGAGAAGAAGGAGATGGGAGAAGGACGTGAGGAAGGAGATGAAGAAGCCACGATTCACATGTTCTGATTTGAGTATTTGTGGATTAGGGATTAAAGGGGTAGTTTGGTAATTGCCTTAAATTAATTTATTTTTTTTAATTTATTTTCTGACGTGTAATTGCCACATAAGCATTGGTCGGAACTCCGGTGAGGACCTATATCAAACAGTTTACAAACAGAGAGACCATCCCCAAAGATTTTTCCGACAAGGGACCTACCTCAGACAGTGAGTAAAACAAAGTGATCATTTTATTGATTATCCCCTTAAAAATATTAATTAATGATCTCGTAAAATTCTAAATAAACAAATATATAAAAATAAATTTTTTTCTCGAAATTGACAATTAATAAAATAAGGAACAGAGGTAGGTAGTAGTATATTTTAAAAAAATAACAATGAAAAGATAAAATCATGAACAGAAGAGCTAGTTTTGACAGAGTAAACAAAAATGTCAGACTAACAACTAATGATGAGTGAATTGTCTTGATCGGGCTTGAGCCACGTCAAATGGTTTGTTCAGGCTAGGTGAGCATGTGAACTCAACCGTTTTACAACAAAATTAAGAAGATGGGAATGCATTACGTGTCATCTATTCAACTATTATGGCCAAATGTCACCGTGCATCCTGCATGTCACTGCCAATAACTGCTGAATCGCGCATATGTAAGACAAATTAATGACCTCGACCCTGCACTGCATTCATTAATGGACGACCTTCTTCTCTCTCATTTACCCATTAACTAATACTACCATATTTTTACGGCCAAACACATAAATCAATTTATATGAAGCAGATATCTATGGTTTGAGTTTTTATAAATGCCTGTGTTGAATGATTCTTGATAGGAATTTTTTTGCTATTTACAGTGATTCCACTCGACTGATGCAGAATTAGACATGTGTTTAAAAAGACAAATGCGGTTTCGTATATTAGTTAATTAATGAGATTTGGAACTAAAATCTCATGTAAATTAGTCAAATTTCTCACCCGTAACCTGATGAGATTGATTCAGTGGTCGGGAACTTGATGATCTCATATGCAATCAATGCCACGCTTCGGAGGGATGCCACAATCAATACCTAACAAAAGTATCTATATTTGAGCGGTGCAGCTTTTCTTAACATTTCATCTAAAGTCAGAACTGCATAAATTTTAAATTTTGGTAGGGTTAAATAAATGATCATGGAAAAAGTCTCGTTAAATCACCATAATTTTAGTTGAATAAATGATAATTAAGTTAAATAAATAAATATAAAATTTTTATTTTATTTCTTTTAAATGTCATTAATTCACTAAGATTAGAGTAAATTAACTTAAATTTTTGCTAAAATTATTTAGACAATCTCATGTTTGTAACATCAAAATATTACAGTTAAAAAATGTCTAAATCATCTAAACTAAATATTAGATGAGATCACCATAATATGTAGTCTAATAATATTTTAACATTTGTTATGAACCATAATTTTTAATGATACATGTTAAAATATATTATTGGACTACTTAAATTATGGTGATTTTAACCCATATAAATTTTCGGTAATTTATACAACCTCAGTTAAAATCATGATATTTTAATTGTTGAAAGGTTAGTTAGAATTACAAGAAATTAAGTCACCCTTTCACAAGAAAATTAAAGTTTAAAATATTAAAGAAAACATTGAGTGATAAAGCTTCCTAACGAAAACTGGGATAATTAATTAAAAGTCTAAAACTTACTAAAATACAAACCAAGTATAATTCTTGATCTAATAAATGAATTAAAAGTCAAAATAATACCTCTATTAGTTGTCATGATACATGCCCTCTCCGCGGTTCACACTTCACAGCCTTTGGCTTCTTTCCAAAAGACTAGTATTTTATTTAACGGTAAAACTGGGATAATTGGGATGCTGCGTCACGGTACGAGAGTCACAAATATGAATATGGGAATTTACTAATAAATGGCTTGAGGATGATTATTATGTTATACTTTATCCCTCTCTAATTATAATCTAATATTAACATCTATATGGTGTCACTAAATATAAGCTAATTTAACAAAAGTTAATTTCCTTTTTCATATTTGCCCTTGTATTTATTAGTTTTTTAATACTATAATGATTGAAAAGTTTGAGGGGTAAATAGAGAAGATTGTACAAATTTTTTTAAAACTAATACATCAACTAACTTTATCATTTATTTTCTCAATAAGTGTGAATTTTACAATATTAACTTATAATTAGGAACGGATAAAGTATCTATCTAATTATTCTCTGACAAATTCACTTTTAAAATATCAAATGTCGTTTAAAAAGAAAATATATTAAATGCAATAGTGTCTGATGTCAACAACAATAACTGAACAATAATCAGACTTTTAATCTCATAATTAAGGATGATAAAAGCAACTAACACATCACACTTTATAATGAAATGCATAACTTTTTATTTAATACTCTTCTATTTATTATGTAGGGGCATAGGAGGATAACTCATTAATCATATTATAAAATGCATGTATAAGTACTTAAAATCTTAAGAACCTTTGAACATTAAACAATTTTTCTTTTAACAACTAGACTGATTTTTAAAAATATTGTTGAACAATTTGATAAATTCCAGAAAATAAGCTTTTTACCAGGGAGAAAATTATTAAATAGTCCTATGTCTGTCCGGAAAGAAAAGAAACACCTATATTAAGAAATAAAATTAATATTCATAATTTTTAAAAATATATATATACTATTTATTTTATTATTTTAACATTTAAAGTGTATTGTATTTCTTTGTATCTCTTATTATTTATTGTGTTTATAGGAGCATTATATGGAAAAATATCAATTAATATTCTCTTCAAGTTCTAGTGAACAGTTACTATGAAATAATATTTTTTTTCTAGATGGACAATTATTTTAAAATGGATAAAACAGAAATAGTGTGCATGAGGAATATCTTGCAGGCATGTACATATCGATTTATTGAGATTGCTGCGTCTCCAAAGACCAAATGCGTGATTTCGCGAAATCTTTAAGACAACATGAATTAGACAAGTGGCGGAGGGATTAGATAAGCGGCGGAGGGAGAGCTTTGAATTAGGTGGTGTCATGCAATATGGACAAACGTAGTTTTTTTATAAAAAAGTGAGTGAAACCAATAAAAAAATTTATACAACAAGTAAATTTATACAAAATGAATGAAACCAACAAGTAATGGGGGCCATGGCATAGCCATATCCCCTCCCCTCCGCCATTGAGTTAGACCCTTTTTAATTATTGATCTAGATATTTTTATAAGGTTGTTTATTTTTAGGGAAAATTGCATTATTTCACTGAGATTTAGTACTAACTTCTCTTCCAGTTTGTAATATTTATTGAACTGTCATTCTTCATATCTCATTTTTAAATAATAAAGGAATGCAATGTTAAGTTTTAAGGAAAGTCAATATAATAGTGTTAAACTTTATGAGAAATTAGTGCAACGATGATAAACTTTAGAACATGGGAGTCCATTTTGCCTTTTTTTTCTTATTTTGAAAACGTTAGAGAAAAAATAACAATAATGCACCCAGTTTCATAAAAAAAGAAAATAATGCACCCAGGTTTCAATATTCTGAAGTAGTGAAACGACAAATAGCATGTATGGAAGCAGCAGCTATACACTATTGTAGCATCTCTTCCTTCTATGTCTCCCTCAACTTTAATATTATATTAATTAGGCTATTAGCTACCAAATATAATTTTTTCTACATCGGACAGCACTAAATATACATTAATTATTGATCATATATAAAACATGTAATTAAATCCAAGCAAGTTAATTAAGAAAACCAGATACACATAAAGAATCTGTGGTATGAAGCAGAAAACAAACAAAAATTGGTCATACTCTAGAACAACAAAGAATCATAATATTTTTATTTGCTAGTATATAAATATCATGTGCATTGTATAATATTATAAGGAAATATAGAATTTTAATTAAAGATGAATTGAAAAAGAAAAAGTAAACTTCTTAATTTTCAAAATTTCATAAATAACTTAATGATTGTTTGTAAATATGGTTGTGCTGAAATAGGTATTCATCCAAGTTTCACATTAACTAATGTTCTTCCAGAAGTTGAACCTTGAGCACCTCTGATCTTTGCAAGATCCTTGGAGGCTGAATAGGTTGAGTGTTCTAAGTACGGCGGAGATATATGTTTACAGTGGAGCACAATGAGGAACAGAGGGGTGTACCTGTAAAATGTACTCTGATACTCAAGTCAGCTTATTGATCTGTGAGAGAATCTTAAAGTATAGAAAGAATTAAGGCTTTGCATAATGAGTAATGCTTAAGTAAATGAACGACTAAATATGTATTTATAGACATGGTGTTCGTCGTATTTGGGACTTGAGGTATTTAAGAAGCCTTGAGAAAGGTCTTCTAGGATGATGTTACCCTTGGATAACCTTGTCGTGTTTCATTAAGTGTATCGAACGTTTTCTCGGTTAGTGCATGGACTAAATGTTCCTTAACTCAGTCATCTCGACCACCATCTTGATACTTACTTGGTTGTAAGACATTTGGGTCAGCTGATACGTTATTGGACTTTGTAGCCATTTAGGTTGCCTGTAACATGAGCCCCCAGCATGACATATAGTGAAATACAATGTCAAGTTATATCATATCGCAATCGTTTGGGAATTGTCAAATTGAGATGAATTTTTCCGCTCTTTACTCTTCAGTTGAAGGAAAAACACTAGCCTTCCGCCTGGAACCTTAACTTGAAGGTTTCCTTATTCCGCTCGACCAGTTTGAATTCAAAATGTCATGATTAATAAATAGACATACTTTGACTATTATTACTTTCACCTTGAGTGCGTGTCATAGAGTTGCGCTCCAAATGCAACAATTTTTCCAAGTTTTGTAATTCATTCTAGATTTCATAACTATTCGTATCCCTTTAATTTATTTTTCAAATTTCTAATTTGGGAGGAAAAAGAAATTCTAGAAGATTCGCCTTATTTCCCCCTCCTTATAACATTCGTGCCCGACAAAGTCATTTTCTCACTGAACGACTTACAAACCCTTAGCACTTACCTTTGTCTTGCGAACTAGTACTCATCAGTTGGTGATATGTTTTTTGACCATTTATCACCTCAGGTATACTTCTCCCCCTTCTATCCCTATCCTTATTTTCTTTTAAAAAAAAATTATTGTCTGCTTATTTAGGGAAGAGTGGAGTGCGGAAATTACTGATGTCAATTCTAACTTGGAGCGCTCAATCGTCGCTGTTCTAACTCCTTTTCAATCCTTAGAACCTTGCCCCTATCTAGATGACGTGTTGTTGGAAATCATTAGGGATTACGAGAAAGAGGATTAGAGTAGCAATTTAAGTTCCAGTTCCCCAAGATATTTTACCATCTCGATTCTGACCCTATTCTTGTAGATTTTTGCCTTATGAGTCGTAGACAAGATAAAAAGTACTTGACATTCCAACTTCAATGAAGGATGAAGTATGGATTGATCATGAGGTCCGAGGAAGAAAATTCACTTTTCTGCCCATATGGGAAGATACAGTTAAAAAATATATTTGTTTTATATTTGTGGGGGAATCATTCGAGAAATATATCCTTTCAGTCCCAAAAACTGACATTGAGTTTGCTCTGAGTGCAGTGAAGGGTTTTTCACGTACAATTATGTGTTTTTTGAACTCAAGGTTAAGGTTCCTTTCACCGTATGTGAGTCCTATGTGCTTGACTATCTAAATATAGCTCCTTCCATGTTGACATATTTGGCTGCTCTCCTTCAAAATTCTTCTATATCTTACAGTGGAGATTTCGCCAATGAAGTGTGGAATGAAGTTCCAAGTCTGATGCTTCAGAGACTAAATGTAGTTTGGCCTTTGGGTCCAAGCTTGGGACAAGTGTTGCTTCCTTATAGAACTTCTTAAGAAAATCCGGCAACGATTCGTTCTTTCCCTGCTTTAACTTTCCCAAAGTGTGGGAAGTCTTTGGCAAACCCTTGCTTGTAATCAAGAATGAATCGAGTTGGAAAATCCCTCATTGTTAGGGTTCGATCTCTTCAACTTCATTTTCTCTTCTTCGATGGCGAGGCTTGCGAAATTGGAAAAATGGAGATGATGACATGTGCAACTCACGTGGGTGGTCCATCTCAGACCCTTTCTCTCTTATTAGGTTGCCAACTAATTTAAAATAGGCCACATAGGAAGAAAAAATTAGAATCTAGACAGAAGTGTGACAGTATACAAAATCTACAAAAGGGGTGTAACTTTAGGAACCAAGAATGTGATTCACAAAGTTTAGGTACCTCGATCACACATTCGCGTTAAGTGAGTGACCAAAATGGCAATCAAGCCTTTTATGAGTTATACATTTAATAAATTCAAATGTTGGATTAAAGCTCTAATTAAGAAGATTAAGTATACACAACTTCATAAAATTTTAAATTGATTAACAATATTAAGACAACTTAAAAGTTATGAATGATATATATTCTAAAATATAACTAAAGTATTAATTATAGGAATACATGATAATTTAATCGAAAGTAAAAATACATATGATAATCATGTTAATATCATATAATTCAAAGGTTTGTTTGATTAAAATTATATTCTATAAAATGGGGACACCTTATGCGATGAGTTATTCTCTCTATCAGTTTCCCTATGCTCTAGATAAAAAGTATGATCAACAACTTTTTGGGGTGGAGATGTGGAGAAAAAGAAATTAAATTGGATTAAATGGAAACATCAAGCTAGATCCAAGAAGAAAAAAAGGAAAAAGCTTCAAAAAAATTTAAGGCTTTTAATTAGTACTACTTTTTTAGCAAAGTAGTGGTGGTACATACAAAATAATGAAAATTCTTTGATAGCTAGAACTTTCAAGGTAAAATATTATCCTTTTTGCATTTTATAATGCTCCAAGAGAGAATAATCTAAGTTTTGCACAAGAAAGTTTACATGCAACTAGGTGGATTATTAAGGAATAAAATATATAGAGAGTTAACGCATGCCATAATATTCATATTTAGAATGAAAAATAGATTTCATCCAATTAGGATGAAACCAATTTAGTGGTGCTCATATGAAATGGAAGTTGACACTAGTCAATGAGCTTATAGACCATAAAACTTGGCGGAATGTCAGTTTCTTATCTAACAAATTCTCAAATGATGAGGAAAAAACAGATCGAATATAAGTACTTACTATACCTGATCTAGATTTCAATTTATTATGGCATGTAAAGAGCATAATGGAAGCAATTCTTCCACATCAACTCTTAATGGTAAGAGGTGGTTAGTTGTATGCTAATGTAATGCAACACCTAGAAGCTAGAATCTAGTATGAAGAACATGTCATTATGTACTTCTGGTTCATCAATTCCTTACTCTCAAAGGTGTGATGGTTGATACAAGATTCCCAAGGTGTAGAAACGTAAATAAAATTGTATTACATTTGTTTCTAAGTTAGCCATATGTATTAAAATTTGGTTTGCATCTCCAATGGGTACCCAAATTGAGCCAAATGATAATAAATGTCTCATGGATTGGTTGGAACAATTATGAGTCCTTCTATGATATATGTGATCCTTATGATTATGAATATATTGTGGGTTATCTGGAAAATGATGAATATGCATACTTTTGCTACAACAAAAATCACTTTTGCACACATCCTAAATTTGCTAGTAACAACCCAAAACTTTTGGTATCGAAAAACCACTAACAGTCTACCAACCGCCAGAGTAATTACCTCTTAGACATTGTTGTCCAAGTTTAAATTCTACTGAAACACATAAAATGGTTTCAAAATACGCTCATATCCACCATGTTGCATTGTTCTCTCTCTTTCTCTCTCTTTGAAGCGAGCGGGGTGGAGAAGTGTGAACAATCCATTTTTCGGTTAGACATGCATGAATTACTTATATTTTAAATTATTTTTTTATTATAATTCAACAATAGATTAAATTAATCAATTGTAATCTAAATTTTTTCAAAAAAAAACCCCTTTGCCTTAAGAATTTTCGGATGAACACGATGGATACAAATATGATGACTCCTATACATAATTGGAGCCTCTTAAATGGTAATTAATGTGATGAAGAGAATTGTATAATTACATTTATGAGGGTAGAAGATATGGGAAAAGCCTTTTATAATGAGGCTAGAGGGGATGAATATAGACAATGGTTTCAACGAGCCGTTAACTTTTCATTTTATCGCTTCCATCTTGATTTAGGTTGAACTTGTCATCCTTGTGTGATCCGACCGATCGGGTTAAGTATAAAAAGAGTTAACATTAATTTTCTTTTCATTATTAGTAGTATTATAATTATTACATAAACATGACGCAAGTTCTGTTTTGATGTGATTCTCGCTCACAAACCGCTATGCACTCCTAAAAAACGCAAGAGTCACGGTGTTTGGAGGTGAAAAGAGGGAGAACAAAGAGGTTGATGATGATCGATGTGTGGAGGTGAAAAGAGGGAATATTATACATCTGAGAAATTTTGCAAGAATATTTCCTACGTCTGCTTCCTTCTCCGACGTCTTCTCCTTCGTCCTTCTTCTCCTTCGTCCTTCTCATTCTTCCTTCTCCTGCGATTTTTCTTTCTTCACAATTCTTACGGACCTTCAAGTTCTTCAATTTAGGGTTCAGATTGGGGAAAAGGGAATTTTGGGGGAAAGTTAAAAAAATTATGATTAGTAAAAAGGCTGATGATGTGATTTAAAAAAAAAAAACTTAATAATAAAAAATGGTGATTGGGACTGGTGACTGAGCCAATTAGATTCCTTAATCAGTTTAAATTGAGATTCATCCTTAATTTAATTATAAAATATATGTTAGAGATCCAATTTAACAAGTTAATTTTTTAGGAATTTAATGATTCATTTTCAAATGTCATAACCAAAAATCCTTAAAGAATCTCATGACACCTGATTCTCCTCCTCCTCGATTATCCGGACAAATAATATATGTCACTTTTATTTATTGCGTCACATAAATGCTACAAATCAATTGAAAATAAAACAAAATCAAAGGCAATATTCTTCCTCAAACGTTGGACCTGTATATAAACGACGAAAGCATGCTTCACTTCCAAGAGCATTCAGAAGATCCTTCTTTTTTTTTCTAAGTGAAAAATAAAAAAATAAAAAGCATCAATGGCGCTTCGGAAACTCTTAACGAAGCGTTTATTTGATGGTTTTAAAACGACGACGTCGTCTACTGCGTCAGAACCCGCAATCGTGTCGTCTCTGGCTCCGCTGCCTCCGAACGCGGCGAAAACGAGCTTCCACCGCGAGTACCTCGCCTCGCCGGATTCCTCCGACGGAGGTTTTTTCCGGCGGTTTCTCCTCCGGCGAGCCGTGTACCACTCCGGCACGGCGAGGCTCCTGTCGCTTCCCGTCGGAGAGAAGCTCCGGGAGAAGCTCAAAGGCATCAACGGCGATCTTAATCTCGCTCCGGCGCCGGCCGCCGGAGATTCCGTGTTTGGGACCGGAATTTCCGCCGACGATGTGAGAAAGGTTCTCAGAGCGTCGCAGATGGAGAAGGTGAAGGCGAGGTTGAGGAACAGTCCTGAGAATTCAGTTTCGTACTCTGAGTTCTTGCGGATCTGCGTTGAGTGTTGCCAGAATCACGATCAAGGCATCGAGTTTGCGAAGGTGTTGGATGATTCCGGAAACGTCATCGTTTTGGGGAACGTCGTTTTTCTCCGGCCTGAGCAGGTATACAGCTCGATTCTTCCACTCAAACATGAAGTTCACATTTCTCCTTCTAAGTCAGTTTCATATAATTTATTTCTACTTTTTTTTTACCACAATTAATAAAGTTTTAGACAAAGAACTAGTTAGACCCCACAATGATATATTAACCCCTAATTTTTTCTATTATGATTCTATGTCATTTGTTTATTTTCTTCATATTTCTCTCATCTTTTTCTATCCTATCACATATCATATCTCTCAATTCTCTCTATGAAGCGAGTGGAGTTAGAGAGATGTGAACAATCCATTTTTCGGTTAGACATGCATGAATTACTTATATTTTAAATTATTTTTTTATTATAATTCAACAATAGATTAAATTAATCAATTTGTAATCTAAATTTTTTCACAAAAAACCCCTTTGCCTTAAGAATTTTCGGATGAACATGATCGATACAAATATGATGACTACTTTATATTAATTGGAGCCTCTTAAATGGTAATTAATGTGATGAAGAGAATTGTATAATTACATTTATGAGGGTAGAAGATATGAGAAAAGCCTTTTATAATGAGGCTAGAGGGGATGAATATAGAGAATGGTTTCAACGAACAGTTAACTTTTCATTTTATCGCTTGCATAGGTTGAACCTGTCATCCTTGTGTGATCCTACCGATCGAGTTAAGTATGAAAAGAGTTAACATTATTTTTCTTTTCATTATTAGTAGTATTACAATTATTACATAAACATGACGCAAGTTTTGTTTTGATGTGATTCTCACTCACAAACCGCTATGCACTCCTGAAAAACGTGACACCTGCTTTTACCTACCCTTGTGCAGTTGTGCCCTTCCTCTATAGCCTCCATATTACTATCCCTGCTTGTATTCAGGGCCATGTCGTTTTCAACCTTTTTTTTTTTGCACCTCCCAATTTTAATGAAGGGCTGCTAAAAATATTTAATTCTACATAACGTTTCATCAATTCATGAAGTGATGTATAATAAGTTTTTTAAGAAATTATTACTATAATGAATTGAAATATTAAAGGAGAGGAATCCACATAAAAAGTTGTATTAAATGAAAATAAATACCCCATTAATATGCACTTTAGGCTTTCCTGTTAGAAGATTGGCTTTCAACAATTAGTATAGGCTGCACTGTACTACTATTTTCTGGTCTGAGTGGGTGTTAACTATAATTCTGAACTGCCTGGATTGTAGCTGTTGGGTAGGAAAATGAAATGGTAAGGACAGTCTTGATGCTGCAGGGGTTTAAAACAGGGCCAATAATTTAAAATTGAGAAAGTTGCTGCACTGTGAGCGTTGGTTTCTCATTGATAATATGCAAGGAGAGGCCCCGTGGCTATCACAAATATATATTTGAGTAGGGTGCTGGTTTTTGTGTGTAGTGGGAGGTTTTTGTGCCTCTCATCTGTTTCTTATGTATTGCCCTTCTTTATTTTTTTATGTTGCTTGGTTTGACACATTTTTGTGAGGGTAGTTATTGATCCCATGATTTTTCTATTGAGTAATTAATGATAGTTTTTGTGAATTTTGTTTTGGATTACAGGTAGCAAAATCAATAGAGAGCTTAATCTACCAATCAATAGCAAAACCGAATGACCCAAGGAAGAAGGAGCTAGAGCAGATGGAGAATCAAAAGGCAATCATTGATGACAAAGCAAAAGCCCAGGTCCGAGCTGAGCTTTACTGTGGGTTGGGATTCCTGACGGTGCAGACCCTTGGGTTCATGAGGCTCACTTTCTGGGAGCTGAGCTGGGATGTAATGGAACCCATATGCTTCTTTGTTACTTCCCTGCACTTCGCTTTTGCATACCTTTTCTTCCTCAGAACCTCCACAGAGCCCACCTTCCAAGGCTACTTCCACCGCAGGTTCAAGGCGAAGCAAGAGCGCCTCATGAAGGTACACAACTTTGACATCCATAGGTACAACGAGCTCTGCAAGGCATGTTATCCAAGTGGGAAATTTGAACCTTCTAATCACCATGAGGGGACTATTGTCTAAATATTATCAAGTGATCACCATGCAACCTAATGAAGCCCTTTACTGCAGTAGGTAACTGGAATTTTTAACAGTTTGACTGAGTTCGCTTTTCATTGTAATGTAGAGAAGATTAATGTCAAGGGCTTTGTATGGTCTTAACTTGTTGGGTATGTTTATTGCCCCGTTGAATAGTCTTTCATCATCTTCATTTTTGGGATCGCATGGTTAGAGTAAGATGTGGGGTTTGTGAAGACAATTTGTTGTTCAAATTCGTAGTATACCAATCATGGTTTCAATAATTAAAGAAAAGTGTACATGAAGGTTTTCAAGGTATCCTAACTAGAAAAATGTGTAGGCGACTAAACTTTAACAAACTAAATTTTTTAACAACGACTAGTTGAAGGATATTGTATATAAAAATTTAAGGTGGTCAAATATTGTTTAGTTTTGAGAATCTCTTAGTGATCTTCCTTGAACTCTACAACAGAATGAGCGGTGGTGCTGTTGATTCTTGTTGTGAACGAGGGTGTCCGCAGAAGATAATTCAACGCTCAAGTTAGTGCAAGTACAAGGAGAGAATCTTAGAATCTCAGTTGAACTCTTAGGAATGCTAGTATGAGTAGCATGTTATGTAAATGAAAGATAGAACCTATAATATAGGCTCACAGTCCATGAATGTTGTCTCTACAAGTGTAAAGGAAATCCTTAGAAGGAGCTTTCGAGCATATGGTTGGCTTTGTGCTATCATATGCTTTGTTCGTGGTATCTCGGCTTGTGAATTGCCGCTCGGACATTGGTTGGGACGAGATGTTCCTTAATTAAGTCATTCAATTCACCCTTATGGTTGCTTAAGAGCATACCTTTTGAGAGATGCGATGCTATTGGGTCTTTAGGCTAAGATGCCGGCCAGAACAGGAGCACCTCATCTTGGCGTGTCAATTCTTGGCATGTCAAGCTTTAGAGCTTTACGTTTTTCACTCTGTTTGGATGGCTTTTTGTAAGACCTTAGAAATAGTTTGAGAGTATTTTAGTCTTTCAGAAAATATTAAATATTATAAGGTAATAATGATACTATTATTATTGATATTATTTGATGGTTTTATGAAATATTATTTGTGATTCTTGGCTCTTAGTTATATATTTAAGGTAAAAGGAAAATATTTTTCCTTTTTATTTCATGTTGTGCGATTTTTATGTTATATTTCCTAAGGGAAATATTTCTTGTTTTATTATGTGATATTGTGCGATTATATAAAAGAAAAATAAAATAAAATATAGGCACATATGTATGTTTTGGCCGCGGCCTACTGATATATTTGAGTAGGTTTGGACTATTTTGTGATTAAGTCCATTTTATGTGGATTTTGGCCCAATTAAGAGTTTTAGTTAAATTAGAATTGAGGAACCTTCTTTCTCTCTCCTTGTTCGATTTTCTTCGATGTTGGAGGAGTTCTTCTTCTTTTCTTCTTGTGATCAAGGTTGGTGATTTCTTTCCAAAGATTAATTCTTAGTTTGCATGTAGTGATTAGGTTAGAATCATCAATTTCATGAGGATTTTGGGGTTTATATCTTGTTTTCATATAAACGTTGAAATTTTATTGTTTTGTTCATCATGAAAAATTTCAAGAGGTTAGAATAAAATATGAGTTTGATTTAAAAAGTTAAAAAATCTCTCCCCCATGGTGTTGTTAGCTGCAGCACTATTATAGAATTTTAGGATTTTAGTTGCTTTTTATCTTATTGGTTTTATGATAGGGATTTTGTGATTAATTGATTATTTTATTAATTGTTGATAATTAGTTATTTTAGGAAATTAGATTTTGAATTTAAAATCTGAATATAATCAGTTTTATGATTAAAATATGATTAGATTTAGTTTTGATATATTATTGTTTTAGATTAGATTTGGTTGTTGGAAAAAAAAATTAGAGATATATATAGGTTGTGGGCCATAAAATAATTTAAGGAGATATTCTCTTTTATTTTTAAAAAGCATAATAACCGAGGTTATTTTGTTAGGAAATAATTATTTTAATTATTTGGGATAATAATTAATAGTTTGAATGAAAATATGTATGTATATATATATATATATATATATATATATATATATATACACGTGTGTTTTGCATAGGGGGAGTATCAGGTGATAAAAGATTTCTTATGTGAGAAAAATAAGAATGGTTTATGACCATTAGATTTAAATAGTTTGATGGATACAAATATGATGACTCCTTTATATTAATTGGAGCCTCTTAAATGGTAATTAATGTGATGAAGAGAATTGTATAATTACATTTATGAGGGTAGAAGATATGGGAAAAGTCTTTTATAATAAGGCTAGAGGGGATGAATATAGACAATGGTTTCAACGAGCAGTTAACTTTTCATTTTATCGCTTCCATCTTGTATTAGGTTGAACCTGTCATCCTTGTGTGATCCGATCGATCGAGTTAAGTATGAAAAGATTTAACATTATTTTTCTTTTCATTATTAGTAGTATTACAATTATTACATAAACATGACGCAAGTTCTGTTTTGATGTGATTCTCGCTCACAAACCGCTATGCACTCCTAAAAAACGTGACACCTGCTTTTACCTACCCTTGTGCAGTTGTGCCCTTCCTCTATAGCCTCCATATTACTATCTCTGCTTACATTCAGGGCTATGTCGTTTTCAACCTTTTTTTTTGGCACCTCCCAATTTTAATGAAGGGCTGCTAAAAATATTTAATTCTACTTAACGTTTCATCAATTCATGAAGTGATGTACAATAAGTTTTTTAAGAAAGTATTACTATAGTGAATTGAAATATTAAAGGAGAGGAATCCACATAAAAAAATACCCCATTAATATGCACTTTAGGCTTTCCTGTTAGAAGATTGGCTTTCAACAATTAGTATAGGCTGCACTATACTACTATTTTCTGGTCTGAGTGGGTGTTAACTATAATTCTGAACTGCCTGGATTGTAGCTGTTGGGTAGGAAAATGAAATGGTAAGGACAGTCTTGATGCTGCAGGGGTTTAAAACAGGGCCAATAATTTAAAATTGAGAAAGTTGCTGCAATGTGAGCGTTGGTTTCTCATTGATAATATGCAAGGAGAGGCCCTGTGGCTGTGGCTGTCACAAATATGTATCATATGAGAAAAATGTTTTTATATGAGAAAGATGTTTTTATATGAGAAAATGAGAATAAATCATGACCGTTAGATCTAATCATGAATGGTCAAGATTAAAACATGAAGTCATGTGACTTTTTAAAAAGTCACATGACATTTTTTAGCAGTCATGTGACTATTAAGTTGTTTTAATCTTGACCATTCATGATTAGATCTAATAATCATGATTTATTCTCATTTTCACACACACACGCACGCACGCACGCACGCACACACACAATAGGAAAGAGTTTTTCAAAAAATAAAAATATAACATTGTTGGTATTATTTGTTGTATTATCATAAGATCATATATTTAATATAGGTTGAGAATTAATAAGGGAATAAATATATGATTAAAGGTTTATTTTATATGGTTGGGGATTATATTTAAATCATGTTAAGGCATATTAAGGTTTGCATGCATAAGTTTCACGTAGGATTAATACATGTAAGTTATATTATTGTTTGAAGGATTTTCCTCTCCTTCAGAGGACCCTGTTGTGGATTTTGGTTATACGCTTGGATTAGGCCAAGGTAAGGGCACTTGGTCTTGAAAAGTCTACATGTGTGGTGTGTTATGTGCTTATGATTATATGATGTTTATTGAATATATGTTATATGTTAAATATATGCTAAGCATATTTTGATTATGATGATGAATAAATGCTTAAGTGATTTGTCCTCTATATCCTTGATATATGTTGCTTGTATGTTGACTAAGGGCATTTGGTCTTAGGCTTGTCTATATGTGTTTGCATTATATGTTGAACATGACTAGGTGATTTATTTAATTGTCGGAATATATCCGTGCTATTGATAATGTTGAATATTAACTGAGATTATTGTTTTGCCCTTATTGTTGGGTTATTTGGTTTAAGATATTTCGACTAACTCATATGCATAGTTTGGGTTCGCACGACTTTGTCGATTGGTTCCCTGGACACACTGTATCCTGTAGTTGTTCCCATGTTTTTTGTTCACCCAATCGTTGTCGTCCGGCTGTGGATGGTTCCTGTTTTTGGTTTTCTCGATAGTTGTTAGTCGTGGTTCCTGTTTAATTCGCGTACTGTGAAAACAACTAGTTTTGTTGTTGTTGTTGTTGTTTCCCTCGTGCTCGGAGGAGGTCTTGGTCGTCCCGTCTTCCCAGTTTAGTTTCATCCTAAACTAACCTTAGGGACGCGTTTCATAATTTGATTCTCATAATTGATTAATTAAATGTTGAATGATTTAATTACCTTGATATCTATGTACATGATTATCTTTAGGGTCTTGTTTGCTTTGAGTTGACCCTTGCTTGTTTGACCGTGTGTTGTGTGGGCGCTTATCGCCAAATGGAGGAGTACCCATTTCATCAAGTACCGTATCCGAGGCACGATGAGATCCAGTTGCTCGATCAGGATGTTGGAGACGTGTGGAGTTACAGCCGTATCTACCATACTGCTACGTATATTAGATGGATTAGGACTACACGACGAGATTGTTACGGTCTGACCGTGGGTGTTCATCATCACTAGGGACTATCTTCTTTACCATTCCTTCACGACGTATATTAGACGCTATTAGTTCTTTCGATGATATAGTCTGTGGGCGACGACCAGAGGATCCGCCTAGCGACAAACGAGTGACTTTTTCTTCAGAGGATGACCTACCGTCGGAGGTGACTACTCATGTTTGACACAGTGGAGTAGGAGAGACTTACTGTGTCGGCGTGAGAGGCTGGAGCGTCTGGTGACTCGACGTAGGGTTTTCCGGGGTTCTATATCTTAGTTTTTTTCTTTTTTTAGCGTCTCACTTCTGAAGGATCTACCTGCGTGTGTTTCTCGATTGTGTTGACTTAGTTTAATTTTCAGTCATGTACTCTTTTCTTGGATAATCTTTTCCTTGAGGCAGGTACTATATCAGTTTCATTTCGATTTTATCTTCTGCTGCTTTTTGCAATGTTCTTTATTTGTTGATATTTACGATAATAGCCCTCGTGGAAATCGAGGCGTTACACTTTTTCTGCCCCAAATCGCTCCATTTGTGACTGTATTATGTTCTGACTATTAGTGTGTCAAAGCTCGTTTGGTCTTTGCCCGTTGACCCCATGGACTTGCTCGACAGGGTTCGAGTATCATAACGTCACTTGTCCTTATTTGTATTAAAAAAATTCAAAGACCAAACATCACAAAAGTTTAGGGACATAATCAGATTTGACCTTATATGTCAGGGACCCGGAACATATTTAACGCTTAATATAAAGCTAAAGAGGCTAAAGAAAGTTAACTTTTTTTCGTCTCAAACTTTCCCTTTGGTATATTCCTATTTGGGGTGTGTGTCTGTCTCATACGTTCCCCCTTTGATATATTCCTTTTGTGTGTGTGAGAATTAACTTTTAACTTAAAAAACCAATAATATTTTAATTGATTTTTTCCCTATAATTTTAATAATGTATGCTTTTAACTGAGTCCTTTTCTTTCAAAGTTAAAAATATTGATTTAGATATTAATTTTTTATCCAATATCTAACAATAACAAAGTTATGACATACTCCCTCCGTTCTAAATTATAAGACCCTTTAGAGACAAACTTGGTGTCCCAAATTATAAAACCCATTCTAGATTTCAGGAAAAAAAAAATAAGCTTTTCCTTTTTTACTTCTTGCATTCATTATATTTTAAATTCCAAAACTTTAATTACCACCTCTACTAATTACTTTTTTCATATTCCCAACCAACTTTTGGTATATACAATACTTACATTAACAATTTCGATATTTTTTTTAAATAGGGGAATATTTGGAAGATTTGTATAAAAAGTAACAAAACCAACATATTAATTAGCTTATTACATGTTTTCTTAATAAGCGTGATTGTCTGAAAAAGACCCTATAATTTAGGACATCTTTTTACGTGTAAAGTGACATAAGTCATCTTTATATACCATTCACGTAAATAATTGTGAATCACATGAACTTTTTCTTCATTGATTTTAAGATGACAAGTTAATATCTAAATCATATTTTTTCAATTTTGAAAATAGAAAGACTTAATTGTTGATATTGAAACTACAAGGATGAAAATCACACATTTGTAAAAAAATATATAAGGACCAAAAGTGCAAGGCCTATTTTTTTTTTTCCATATCAGAAAATATTTTTACAAATAATTTTGGTTAAACTAAAATTGAAAAAATAACTTTCCTCAATGGTTCTTGAACATGTCTCATGACGCCATGCCTTGATCCTTGGAAGCCTTCACATGTTTTTCTTATTATTTACTCCTTTTTCTCCATCTTTTCTCCCCCCTATCATTTTGTCTTTTCTTTGGTTCACCGTTAAAAACAGTATTAGACCACCATATCATAAAACTATCACCTAGGCTCACTCTTATCTTATCTTCTTTTCTTTCCTTTTTTTTATTCTCTCGATCTTCCTCTCAAATGAGTCAATGTTTTGTTGTGTTGGAGTGTTGAAACGAAAATGAACGCGACCACTACTTGGGTCTTTGAATAGGTGTTGAAACAGAGGTGTCTCTATCGTGAGGATCTCTGATCTCCATCATGTTCACCTATTTCAAAGGGAAGAGGCATCTCTGTTGCGGTTACTTCAATTGTTGGTAGAGATTGTTAGTGTACTTAGAAAATATTTTGGATTTTCTATTTTTAAATTTTGAATTCCTCTTGGTTGTAACAAACATCTATTTGGTTGGTTGTTAGTTTCTCATCATGTAGTATACTCATACATTTTTTTCGAAAGAGAAAATATATATTAATAAGGAATATACAACCAAAACAAGCAACTGACACAAGAGATAGGAAAAGCTGCCCAACCTCCTCAAAAAATAGAAAAGGGACAAAGCCCACGTCGCAAGCCAACAAAGGAATATACAAATTCCAGCCAAAAAGAGCACCCAAAATAACATCAAAAGACAAACCCCAAAAAAACAACAACGGCACAAAAAGAGACCCGTCCTATGAGATTCTACGTTCCATAATTTGAGCCGCTATCTGGTTAACTGCCACATCGTCAGGACAATAAAAAACAACACCCACCTGCTTACCCACTGTAATGGCACGCCTAGCCCTCGTCAAAACCCCCCGGAGGTACTAAAGATTCGGACGACAGAAGAGAGAGATGGCTATCTTCACTTCCTTCACCACCCGCCCCGATCTCCACCCGAGAAAGATTGGGATTGACAAGGTTACTCAGCTCCTGGAATCTGACCTCCTTCCTGGGGCGGCCCCGAGCCCTCTTCTCCCCTTGCCCACGAGCCCTATCTGCCACCGATGGATCGCTTATATCCTCTAGATTCTTGGGACGTCCTCGTCTTCTAGAAAGCTGTCTCACCTGTTTCTTGGGTCGCCCACGTCTTCTAGGAAGCTGCACAACCAACCCCTCCTTGACAATGCCCTCATTTGCCCCACGGGGAACATCACACCCAACAGAGAGAGCTGGAAAAGAAGTAGCCTCGGCAAAAGAAACCTTAGAAGCAAAAGAAACCTCCCTCTCCATAGAGCCAAAACCCAAGGGATCAATTTCAGGAAAAAAGAAAAACAGCTGGAACTCTTTCTCCATAAAAGTATCCCTTATGAACACCTAGAACCAAAGCCACCTCATGAGACGCTGAAGCAAAGAGCTTCCCCATAAGAGCCTCCTTCCACGAACGATGAAAGCCACCATCGCCAACCACTCCGCGGGCTTTGGCCCTGAGTGGGTCCGCCACCTGCATAGGCATACCCTCGCCGCACGAAGGCCGCGCCACAGAGCAATGCAGATCATCCCTCGGAAACTTTGTCGGTGCCACCAACAAAAATGATCCACCCACCTTGAGGCCATCCAGAGCACTAATTGAAGAAACAGCATGCTGCTTGGAGAGGAAACGAACGACACCGAACCGAAAACGCCGCCCAAATTTGTGTTTCTGTTGGATGAACACATTCAAAATCCTTCCAAAAAGAGAAAATAAACCTCGGATATGATGATAGCCAATCGTCTCTTCGGTTCCGTCCACGAAAGGGTGGAGAAGTCGTGGCGAGGAGCGTCGCATGACTAAAGTGACACACCAGCCGCCGCCGAAAATCCTTTTTGGCCGATGAAACACCATCTCCCACAAGATGCGAATTCGAGCCACCATAGCCATCCGCCGCCTCATCCTCATCCACCTCACCATCTTCGACCGCCATCCCTTGTCCGATCCCACCGCTTGCAGCCTCCGTGAGAGAGGCCGACGCAGAGCCAGGGGCCTCCATAAAAGGGGAAAAGAAAAACAGAGCGAGGACGAGAAGTCAGTATAAACGGGAAAGTGAAAACGGAGAAGGAAAAAAGTCGATCAGGAAGGAACGGCGAGGGAATACATAAAAACATTGAAATATAATTTATCCAGTATATGTGATAAGTGTTATTTTGACATATACTTGGATATGATTTTAGGCACATGTTTGGCTTATATGCTTAGATTATATATTAGTTCATCCCTCAATTTAGTTAATTTAGAAAATATTTAGTTTTAGTATAAATAGTGAGTTTACGTATTAATATTGAATCTTTAATCTCAAATTTTTGTTGTAGGTTGGACAAACAAGGAGATGTTAAGGCCAAGAGAAAATGCTTACCGGAAGAATTTCGCTTAGCCACGAAACTTTGGCTAAGCAAAATTAAAGTAGAAAAGAACAAGATTTGAAAAGAAAATTCGCTGAGCAAATCCAAATCCCCTAAGCAAATTGGAGAATTGCTTCCTCTGTGTTTTAAAAACTGAACCGGACCGGCCGGTCCGACCGGGAGCCAGTGCTATGGCCGGTCTGGGTTGTTCATCGGATTAGTTCTGCAAACGAACCGAATTAAGCTGGTATGGCCCAGCCAGTTCAAGGGCCAAACCGGTGACTCAGCCGGTTTTTAGTTGAACCGGCGAGTCAACTTTTTTTTTTGAATTGAATTTTTTTTTTGAAAGTGATTTTTTTTCTTAAGTAGGTTGATAATGGTTCATGCATGTAAGCCCAGCAATTATTTTATATATTGGGTCTATATGTTTGAAACAATTCAACAAAAAACGTGAATTTATTTTTAAAAAGTGGTGCAAGTTGAAGTTGAACACAAGACCTAGAAGTATAAGAGCAACACTATTACCACTGCACCACAACATTAATAATGATTAATTATGTCTTTTATTATTTATATTTTAAATCCATATAGCATTGGATTTTTTTATATTCTTTAATATACACTGAGTCAACCGGTCTGACCAGTGACCCCTTGGTCCGACCAGTGACCCATTGACCCAGTACCTCGGCCGAGTCGATCACTGGACCGAGTTTTAAAACACTGCTCTGAAGAAACCTACCCGCTGAGCGAAATGAGTCAGCCCTGACTTCATTTAAAAGATCGTAAACATAATTTGAAAGGACCTCTTGACACTTTTACACATCAGAATAGGGGAGAAACATCAAAAGACTTGGAGATTGGATCTTTGGCACAAAGAAGAGCTGGAATAATCCACGAGGAATCACGGATTTCGGTTCTTCTTAGTTTTCTTCTTCCAAGTTTGTAAAGCTTCCATGAAAATAGAAAGCTAAACTCTTTTTGTTGAATTTCGATGTAGCCTTTAACTATGTAGTGTTCTTCTTGATTTCTATATGAAAATATCGTTTCTATCACATGAGTTAATGGTTTTCACTTGTTCTTAATGATATGTTTTAGTTGTGCACGTAGAAATATTGCTTGATTCGGCGTAAGAGCGGAAGTTACGGCGTCTAGAGTCCGACCTAGGGTTAATCATGTAATAAATCTAATGTCTAAGATGGAATTAGGCTTTGTTGACACTTAAACACCTAAGCCTAAAGATAATTTAGCTTTGCTTTGAATGTGAGGAATCAATGTTTAGGAAAGTGAGTTATAGATATCCACTCATGTGAGGAATCAATGAAGTAGGGCGAAAATGGTGTAGATGAATCATGGATAGGAATGAAGTTGCGTATAGAATCATAGTATACTAAGTAGTTAAACAGTGAACTTCAATTCCCACAGTTTTCTCTTATTCATA